>JAOEGL010000001.1:177884151-187884151 GCA_034509955.1 Urosaurus nigricauda
GGTTGCTAAAATGAGTACCCAGATTGTTGGGGGCAATGAGCTTACACTGATAAGCAGCATAGAAATGTACTTGCTACTGCTAACTGTATAAATCAGGAGCAGGAAAAGGGATGCCGTCTTCCCCCTCTTTGGCAAAAAATTAGGATACAGTTGGAGTGGAAAGGATGTCATGGGTCTCCTTCTCCCCGCACAGGATTGTTTCGTGCTTCATATCAGTAAGTGCTTACAGTAACAATCGTATGCATAATAATATAATAATACATTTTTATTTATTTATATACATACGTATCTCATGCTTCCCTGCCCCATACAGCTGCTGCTCTTATCCACACCATTCATTTCAAATGCTTTAACCATCACCTTGTGTACCTATTCCCAGAAGTGGCATCTGCACCTCTGCATGCCACTGTTTTTCTTCCTCGTTCCCTCTAACCCCCTGTTCTGTTCTTCCACTTTCCCTTTACATCATGCAGCCTTCCCTTTTCATCCCCCCCCCCTTTCCATTTCCCCAGAGGAACACCTTGAGACAGGCATGTGCTGCTTGTTATTTATGGGTCCTGTTGCTGGGGGAAGGGCCTTGGCTACTGTGTGCTTAATGAAGCCCTTTCCTTGCCTCTGGGGGATGCGCATTAGCCCTCCAGTTGCTCTTCCTTCCCTGTGCTGGGATTTGACAGCTCCCCTAGAGCAGCAGCTGCCAGACTTTAAAGCCCCAATATTGGCGTATTGCTACTCGATCTTCCTTCCCAATTCCCACGCAAGGGGAAAGTACCCTCTTTTATTCGTGGAATATTATTCCTCTGCTTTGAAGGCTGGGGTGATGCGGCTTACGCAGGGAGAGGAAAGTAGTGGTACCTGGGGAAAAAAATGCCAGCATCATTTTGTGCTGCGTATTTCTGGCTCTCGTCATCGCAGTTTGTTAAAAAGTAATGTTAGCATCTTACATCCAAGGTTTTTAAAAAACCGAGGAGAGCTCCGCCGAACAGATTGCTTGCTCTTATTTGGTGGGAGCCCAAGTATATGCAGTGTATGACACATCCAGCCAGGCTCATCGGTGTCAGGAGATCTGTGATGCATCGGTGGTGATCTAATTTGCAAAAATGAAGTGGTGGCTTCTGCCATGTCTGTCTGCTTTTGGCTGATGCCGAATGATTGTGTTGCTTTAACTTCTAATCAGGAGTCGTTTTTAAATCTGTTCCTGGCCTTTTCCCTCTCTGTGACTGAAATACTGAAAGTGTTGTTGTTGTTGCTTCTGTTACTGCGGCTGTCATTTTAAGGCAGAGAAGATGCCTGGAACAGCAGCTGGAAGATGGACCTGGAACAGCAGCTGGAAGACAAGGCTATCTAGTAGTAAGCATGGCTCAGCAAATTCATGTGCATATCTATAATGTAATGGCTTGCACATGCCTAAATGTCTTTGATGACTAGCAAAATCTACGAGCTCACTTGTTTTTTAGGGTACTCTGCTAAGCAAGAAAAATGGATACCACCCCCCCACTTCCTGGGAGAAGTGAATACAGAAATGTGGCTATTACTTGCATTAGATGTGCACTGCAGATGTCCCTACATTATAGCAGCGATGCATAAGAACAAGTGCTTGAGGCTCTTTTTTAACATTTGAGATAAGCAATGCCAGATGTTAGCATGAACATTACCTTACTTCAGTAGACTCCTCCAGAGAGCCATTGTGGTGTAGTGGTTTGAGTATTGGATTACGACTCTGGAGACCAGGATTCGATTCCCAGCTTGATCATGAAACCCATTGGGTGACCTTGGGCAAATCACATGCTCTCAGCCTCGGGAAAGGGAATGGCAAACCTCTGAAGAAATTGCTCTCAGCCTCAGAGGAAAGCAAATTCTACCAAGAAAACCCTGTGGTAGGTTTGCCCTGGGGTTGCCATAAGCCTGAAATGACTTGAAGGAGCACAATAACAAGCTTGAAACACTATAGTCATAATATAGCAGATTGGTTGAGAGGATCTTTGATTCCATCCTCTTTCACAGGCAGCTTAGTGCTTCTACTCTACTGAAGTCATGGCTATGTCTTTAAGTGCTTAGGGTTACAACCATATACATACCTATCTGGAATTAAGCCTTATTGAATTCAGTGGAGCTTAAATCTGAGTAAACATGGGTAGGATTAGTTTTTTGTGGGTTTTCTTTTCCGGGCTATGTAGCCATGTTCTAGAAGAGTTTCTTCCCATGTAGGATTGCACTGTGTAGGATGGTACTCTAAGGAAACCTTTGAAATGTGTGATTGTTTGACTAAAGTGTCAGTACTTTGTTTGGAAGGAGGGTGGCATTCACTTTAAGCCAGTTCTTTTTCTTTTACAAGAGGGCAGTCACTTTATTAACCCTAACTCAACCAAAAAATGTTTTGTTGTTAACTGCCATAAAATCAGCCCTGTCTCAGCTTTGACTCGCTTGTGGATGAAACACTTCCAAGCCACCTGATAATGATGATCATGATGATGATTTTTAAAATATCCTGCCCTTTCCCCAAAACTGGGACTTGAGGCGGCTCACAACATTAAAAAAAGTATAATTAAAAGCATAAACTACAATTAAAAAGATAAAAATGGTAAAAATACTTTAAATATGTTTACCCTATCCTCCACTGCTCTGCTTAGGCCTTGTAGACCTGTGGTCCCTTTGATTTAATCTAACCATCTAGTGCATGGTTTTCCTCTCCTTCTACCTTTTCTGATATTATTTTCTAGTGAATTGTACCTTCTCATGATGTGGCCAAAGTATGACATCCTCAGTGTCTTTCTTTTTATTAATTTTATTAGTTTAAAATATCAAGTACAAAACAAGTAAACAATACATATAAAACATTGACTATTGAAACACATAAACATACAAACATACATATAAACCATATAAGAGGACAACAGTTATGACAAGAGTACATGTACAAAAGCTTTTATTCTAATCTAACTCATGTTCCAATATGATCCTAAACACTGGTCAACATGTGTTCAAAACCATACTTTCTGTAACTTGAGTAACCCATTTTCCTCACCGTGTTGGTAAATTGGTTTGTCATATACTGAAAAGAAAAAGTAGTACTTCCAATCTAAAAGCCAAAACAAAAACATAATGATTTCCCTAGTAAGGCTCACCATTACACTGGTAGATCTTTCTACAGTTATACAATATATTCATGAATTGTGAGGTATCCACAATTCTCTTCGTTTAACATAATATCTTTTGTGTAAACTACCTTTAGTTCACTGGGTCTCCACCTTTCCATCATTTTTAACCTAGATTAATCAATCCTTTATCACTTTTGTCGTCAGGTGGCCCCATTCGTTTTCTAAATACTTCCAAACGTATGACACTGTCAGTTTCATCAGTTTGGCCTTCCAGGGAGAGTTCTGGTTTCATCTGTTGAAGGACCCATTTTTTCATCTTTTTACCTGTCCACATTATCCTCAGCATTCTTCTCCAGCATCACATCTCACATAAATTTATTTTTTTCTTACCTGTTTTTTTCACTGTCCAGCTCTCACATCCATCTATAGTGATGGGGAATACTGTGGCTTGGATGATTCTTATTTTAGTACTCAGTTGTATATCTTTACTCTTTAAGATCTCTACTTCTTTCATAACTGCCTTTTCCATCCTAGTTTTCTTATTTTTTGGCTGCAGCCACCATTCTGATCAATATTTGATCCTTGCTACAGAAACTCTATTTCAGTTTCTTCATTGTCTAGTTGAATTTCTGTAGTTATTATTTTTATTTTCTTTATGTTCACCATGAAGCCTGCCTTTCCACTTTCATCGTTGACCTTCTTTATTATATGATGCCAGTATAGTTAAAGACAAAATATTTAACCATGAACAACAAAGGTAATCTAAAGGCCTATTCCTAGTTTTTGCTTGCTCACTTTATAAATCTCATAAATTATTTATAATTGGTTTTCAATTTAAGCTTGTTATCACCAGGTTCAGGACAGAAAGAGAGACGGTGAGCCTGGAAATTATTTTGCATTTCAGTTAACAGATGCTCAGATTGAATTTAGACCCCAAGTTAGGGTATCCAAGATTATTCCAGTATGGTTAAATAATGTAAAAGAAATTAAAATATAAGAATTTACATTTTTCACACTTTAAAATATGAGGTCTTAAGTAGAATAAAAAGAAGGGGGGATGCTGAACTGATAAGGCAAATTAAAAATGAGTCCATTGCTAAAAATATTAAGACAGGCAGTACCAGTATATCAGAAACCAGACAGGCATCCCATTAGAATTCTGAGATGTAAAAGGAATTGTGACAGAAGAAATGACAGAAAATCTCAATGAATTTTCTTATCTTTTTTCAAATGTTCCTACTGTCAGAATTGTGGATGAGACCCCAAAGGTAATCTGGTCCAATTGTTAGATATTTCCCATTCCTCAGCCATTTTTTCTTTTGAGGAACAGAGTACAAAATCAACTGGGCATAACTGGATGATGTTCAGTGGCTTGTAAGCAAATTAAATGTTAATTGGTGAATTTAGACAGCATACACCTAAATATTAATACATTTATTTATTTTATTTATACCCCACCTTTCTCCTGCAACTGGATTCAAGGCGGCTTGAATAAAGGATCAAAATATTATAAGATTAGTCATCTAATAAAAAAAATGCAATTTTAACAATGGATGTATCTTCATTAGAAGATTGAAAAGCAGTTAGTCTTATTACCAGTTTTTAAAGAAAAGATCTGGAGTGGACCAGGAAATTATTCTACTGAGTATTTTGGAGTTCTGGGAGGATTATGGCTTCTCTTTTCTCCCAGCTGGCCTCTGCCCTCCTTGACCATTAAATGGCTCTTTGTGTGTGTGTGTATACATATTTTTGTGTAGGTACGGTAAAGTAGCTTTATGTGAGGGGCATGATGTGTGTGTATGCTTTGTGTCAGAGGCTAATGAATACCTGCTTGCACAACAAACCTAAACTCATATGCAGTTGTAACCCCAGGATATGCAAGCATATGCTTCCAACAAGACTTCTTTAATTTTGCACTTGCCTCTAAAACTTTTTAACAGAGTCCTTCATCATAAAATGAAAGAACTTTGCAGTTATGTGATTAAAAATGAAACTCTTAATAGGCTGGTAAGAGTCAATTAGTCATGCATCATTAAATATTTGACAAGCAAATAGTAGGAACTGGGAAGATATTACAAGGGAAGTAAAAAGTAAGGTCTCATAACACACCAGGTTATTATTAATAAATAATCTAGAGATGGCAATGAAGTGGCCAGTTTTTCAAAGAGCAATAAATAATTAGAGGAATGGCAAAGAACCCCAAACCAGAGTTATGGGCACAAAATGATAAATGAGTTCTGGGCAATTATGTGTAAAATGAAACACTTTGGGGCAACAATTCTGAAGGCCACATACAAAGTAGAATCATAGAATCATAGAATCATAGAGTTGGAAGAGACCACAAGGGCCATCCAGTCCAACCCCCTGCCATGCAGGAACTCCAAGTCAAAGCATCCCTGACAGATGGCCATCCAGCCTCTGCTTAAAGACCCCTAAGGAAGGAGACTCCACCACACTCCGAGGGAGTGTGTTCCACTGTCGAACAGCCCTTACTGTCAGGAAGTTCCTCCTAATGTTGAGGTGGAATCTCTTTTCCTGCAGTTTGCATCCATTGTTCCGCGTTCTAGTCTCTGCAGCAGCAGAAAACAAGCTTGCTCCCTCCTCAATATGACATCCCTTCAAATATTTAAACAGGGCTATCATATCACCTCTTAACCTTCTCTTCTCCAGGCTAAACATCCCCAGCTCCCTAAGGCGTTCTTCATAGGGCAAGGTTTCCAGACCCTTCACCATCTTAGTTGCCCTCCTTTGGACATGCTCCAGTTTCTCCACATCCTTTTTGAATTGTGGTGCCCAGAACTGGACACAGTATTCCAGGTGGGGCCTGACCAAAGCAGAATAGAGTGGCACTATAACTTCCCTTGATCTAGAAACTATACTTCTATTGATGCAGCCTAAAATTGCATTGGCTTTTTTAGCTGCCGCATCACACTGTTGACTCATGTTCAGCTTATGGTCTACTTGGACTCCTAGATCCCTTTCACATGTGGTCTCGTTCAGCCAGGTGTCCCCCATCCTATATCTGTGCATTTCATTTTTCCGCCCTAAGTGCAGAACCTTACATTTCTCCGTATTGAATTTCATTTTGTTAGCACTGGCCCAGCTTTCTAGTCTATTCAGGTCATTTTGAATTTTGATCCTATCCTCTGGGGTATTAGCTACTCCTCCCAGTTTAGTGTCATCTGCAAATTTGATAAGTATGCCCCCAATTCTGTCATCCAAATCGTTAATAAAGATGTTGAATAGCACTGGGCCCAGGACAGAACCCTGTGGGACCCCACTGGTCACTTCTCTCCAGGATGAAAAGGAGCCATTGTTGAGCACCCTTTGAGTTCGGCCAGTCAACCAATTACAAATCCATGTAACAGTTAACTTGTCTATCCCACATTTTGCAAGCTTGTTTGCAAGAATGTCATGGGGAACCTTGTCAAAGGCCTTACTGAAATCGAGGTATACTATATCCACAGCATTCCCTTCATCTACCAAGCTGGTAATTTTATCAAAAAAAGAGATCAGGTTCGTTTGGCATGACTTCTTTTTCTGAAACCCATGTTGGCTTTTTGTGATTATGGCATTGGCTTCTAAATGTTCGCAGACTCTCTGCTTAATGATCTGCTCTAGCACCTTTCCTGGAATTGATGTAAGACTAACTGGACGATAATTGTTGGGATCCTCTTTTTTTCCCTTTTTGAAGATGGGGACAACGTTTGCCCTCCTCCAGTCTTCTGGGACTTCTCCTGTTCTCCAGGAGTTCTCAAAGATTATTGCCAATGGCTCTGATATTACATTTGCTAGTTCTTTTAATACTCTAGGATGTAGTTCATCTGGTCCTGGAGATTTATATTCATTTAGGTTAACCAAGTATTCCTGTACTATCTCTTTACTTATTCTGTGCTGAAATTCCCCTATTCTGTCTTCTGCTCCATTATCCTTCGGTTGAGCACCTTTTGCCTTTTCTGAGAAGACTGAAGCAAAGAAGGTGTTGAGTAATTCTGCCTTTTCTCTGTCCCCTGTTAGCATTTTGCCATCTTCTGCACGCAGTGGCCCTACTGTTTCCTTCTTCTTCCTTTTGCTGCGGACATATCCAAAAAAGCCCTTTTTATTGTTCTTAACCTCTCTAGCAAGCCTGAGTTCATTCTGCGCTTTAGCTTTTCTGACTTTACCCCTACATGTGCTGGCTATTTGTTTAAATTCCTCTTTCGTGATTTCTCCATTTTTCCATTTCTTATACATGTTCCGTTTAAAACTTAGCTCATTTGAAAGTTCCTTAGTCATCCATCCTGGCTTCTTGAGACATCTTCCATTTTTCTTCCTCATTGGAACTGTTTGAAATTGTGCCTTCAATATCTCCCTTTTGAGAAACTCCCATCCGTCTTGAACTCCCTTTTCTTTTAGTATTCCTGACCATGGGATCACTCCCAGTATTTCTCTAAGTTTATTGAAATTAGCTCTCCTAAAGTCTAGAGTGCGTGTCTGACTATGCCTAGCTTCTCCCTTCCACTGCATAACAAACTCCAGGAGAACATGGTCACTTCCACCTAAGGATCCAACCACTTGCACCCCATCAACTAGGTCTTCCCTGTTGGTTAAGATAAGATCTAAAATGGCTGATCCCCTTGTTGCCTCTTCCACCTTTTGGACAATGAAATTGTCTTCCAGGCAAGTGAGGAATTTGCTAGACTTTGAGGATTTGGCTGAGTTTGACTTCCAGCAAATATCCGGATAGTTGAAGTCCCCCATCACTACTACATCTCTCCTTCCTGATTGTGTGGTCATCTGTTCTAGAAAGGCATCATCCAATTCCTCTGCCTGAGTCGGGGGTCTGTAGTAGACTCCCACAGTAACATCCCTGTTATTTCCCTCTCCTTTAATTTTTATCCAGATGCTCTCCACCTGGCTTCCAGTATTGACTTCCTGGATCTCTTCACTGGTGTAAATATCCCTGACATATAATGCTATTCCTCCTCCTTTCCTGCTTGGCCTGTTTCTCTTAAAAAGGTTATATCCCTCTATTTCTACATTCCAATCATGAGACTCATCCCACCAGGTTTCAGTGATGCCTATTATATCATATTTCCCTTGTTGTGCTAGGAGTTCAAGTTCATCCTGCTTATTTCCCATACTCTGTGCATTAGTGTAGAGACATTTAAGACCATGTGTCCTCTTTACTTGCTGCTTTTGCACATTTTTTTGCCTCCTACTATTGGGTCCTTGCACTGTTTGCCTTGTTCCCTCTATGCCACTTGGACTATTCTCTCCATCCCTTTTGTCTTCCAGTATAATGTCTCCCTCCCCCACATAACTCAGTTTAAAGCCCTCCTGATCAGATTCTTCAGACTGTTGGCAAAAACGTTTTTGCCAACTGGCGTGAGATGCAGCCCATCCCTTGCCAGAAGTCCCTCCTCATGGAACCGCAGCCCATGATCCAAGAATCCAAACTGTTCTTGGCGGCACCATCTACGGAGCCAGTTATTCACCTCTGCTATTTTCCTCTCCCTTCCTGGACCATGCCCTTCTACCGGGAGTAGAGATGAGATGACAACCTGTGCATCCATCTCTTTCAGCTTCCTTCCCAGAGCCTCATAATCCCTTTTGATATTCTGAAGGCTGTGCCTTGCAGTATCATTGGTTCCCACATGAACCAAAAGAAGGGGATAACGGTCAGTAGGCTTGACAAGTCTTGTCAGCCTCTCCGTCACATGATGGATCTTTGCCCCAGGGAGACAACACACCTCCCGAGACATCTTGTCAGGCCCACAAACCACTGCTTCCGTACCCCTCAGCAAGGAGTCCCCCACCACGACCACGCGCCTCCTCCGAGGCTTAGCAGTGGCTGTTCCTTTTCGTGATACTCTCAGGCTCCCCTGCTCTGTCCCTGATGTCTGTCCCTGCTGCTTTTCCTCATCATCTCTGACAACAGAGAGAGATTCAAAGCGATTCTGTAGCTGCAAGCCGCTCACAGAACGTTCCCTGGTTTCCTTACTTCTGTGTGTGACCTCCCTCCAAGCCTCTACCTCTGTTGTATGTGGAGTGACCTCCTCCACCCCAACAACTTCCTCTGTCTGTTTCCCACCCAAGACATTCTGGCCTGTTCTGTTCAGGAGATTCTCCTGCTCTCTATGATGCTGGAGTGCAGATATCTGCTCCTCTAGCTGCTGTACTTTCTCTTCCAAGAGGACTACCAACTTGCACTTGTGGCAGGTGTAGTTCGCCACCTCTGTAGGCAAGAAGACAAACATCCCACAGGTGTTGCAGGTGACTGCAGCAGGGCCTTCAGTGTCCATACTGAGAAGTCTTAAGGAGGCACTGAAACAAGACTGTGGGCTTCCCTTGCTAGACTTGGCCTTTATTCCCAAGCTCTGTCACTGAGTTCAAGTCACGGGGCCTATAGTTATGTAGAGAGCTCCTGGCTAAAAGCTCCTTCCAAAGGCAAGTCTCTGATTCACTTCCTCTGATGCTTCAGGCCGGCTCCTCTTCTATTCTCTAAACACCTCCTTGACTAGATAAAAAAAAAAATCAAAATTCGTGCGCCGTTAGGCGCGCGCTTCTGCTAGCCTTGAGTAGCCTTAAGTAGCCTCCCAGCACTGGCTCCCAGAATGCAATGGCTCAAGTGTAAATTAAATTAGATCTCACCCAAGCACATGGACTACAGCCTCCTCCTTTTCTTTCTCCTCCTTAAAGGAAATGCAGCTTCTGCTAGCCTGCTAGCCTTGGCTCAAGTGTAAATTAAATTAGATCTCACCCAAGCACATGGACTACAGCCTCCTCCTTTTCTTTCTCCTCCTTAAAGGAAATGCAGCTTCTGCTAGCCTTGAGTAGCCTTAAGTAGCCTCCCAGCACTGGCTCCCAGAATGCAATGGCTCAAGTGTAAATTAAATTAGATCTCACCCAAGCACATGGACTACAGCATCCTCCTTTTCTTTCTCCTCCTTAAAGGAAATGCAGCTTCTGCTAGCCTGCTAGCCTTGGCTCAAGTGTAAATTAAATTAGATCTCACCCAAGCACATGGACTACAGCCTCCTAATAGTAATAGAGTCTAAACTTGCAGTGAGAGATCTGGTTGTGATATCAGGTTTGTTTTTAATTGCCTTCAAGTTGACTTTGACCTATAGTCACCCTGTGAATGAAAGACCTCCAAATCTCCTTATCATCAACCAACCTGCTTAGCCCTTGCAGACTCAGCCATGGCTTCCTTGATAGAGTTAGCTTAGTGAAAACAATGTTGTGTATTGCTTTTGGGGAAAAGGGCAAAATCCGTGCTGAGAGAGGAAAGGAACATTAGAAAGGAGGCTGTTGGTCCTATAATGTCCTGAAACAGACCAGAGGTGTGGCCACATTGGAATCCTGAATACAGTTATCCCCTCCCTCCCCATTTAAAAGGACATTTTAGAGCCAAAAAAGTAGTAGGAAATGGGTGACTAGAATGATTGATCAATTTCTCTATGAGGAAAAGTTCTTGTGTTTAGAATATTAGTTTAGGAAAAAGATATTAAATAATCACATGACAAGAACTAAATCCTACAGTGAGTCATACGCTGAGTTTTGTCTTAATAAAGTTTTGCAAACGTTTATTCCTCGTTTAAAAATGCTATGCTGTTGGACTTCATTTCCCATCACTCCCACCATTGTTTATGCTATCTAAGGCTGATGGGAATTGCCATCTCTTTTATCTGTTAATACTGAATCAGTTTGAAATAAATGTCTTTAAGGGAGAGAGACAGTTATGTAAATCCAATATTTTTGCCCAGATTTCTGACAAATAGTGATTTCAGCATCCCTATCTTAATTATTCTCTTATTCTGATGTAGCTATTCTGCCATTATGCTAGTGCTTTTTTTTTAATGCACTCATCCCTCCATATTTGCATCTTTGATATTTGTGGATTTGATTATTCAAGGATTTGATTAATATGTTCTCTCTAGGAATATCTAGATCCCCCAGCACAACTCTATGGTCAACTTTAACTAAATGTTGCACTGAAAGACATAGGGAAAATAATCTACTAGGCCTTTGTTGCTCCTCCTGTGTCTGTCAGACATTGACCACAGAGTTGCACTTGGAGGACCTAGAGATTCCTAGAGAGGTGTCCTCTCAGGTAAAAACAAAGTGTTTGTGTAATTTGTGTTTTTTCCATATTCGGGGAGGGGGGATCTTCTGACCCTAGCCCTAGCGAATATGGAGGGACAGGTGTACATAATTAGAAACAGGCAGATGTTTATGGTAAAGGTTAAAACAATTATGCAGTGTGATATTGATAGATGGAAAGACTATTTTTTATCATCCTAGCACTGTTGTTTATCTACTGAAATGGACAGGTAGTGGAGCAGGGATATAAAAATGATCATTCAACGTCTCACAAACTGAATCTTATCGAACCTACTGGTACAAGATATGATGATGGCCAACTGCTACTTAAAGGATTCAATAGTACTTGTTTATTAAAAACTTAGAAAAAGAAGTCTCTCTTTGCTTTGGATCTTCCTGGAAGATCCAGAGCCCTCCATTCTAACACCAGGCAGCTACTGCAATGTCTTGAGGTCAGAATGAGGCGCCCAGCCATGTCACCTATGCCAAGTGCCTCATTTTGACCTCCTTCCACCCAGCATCAGAACAGTAACAGGGCAGGTCCGGAGTCAGTGCTGCTCCTGGAGTATCCTGGCCCATGCACACGCCACCTACATTGTAGAAATTATGCAGTTTGACACCACTTTAAGTGCTTTAGTACAGTGCTATGGAATCATGGGATTTGTAATTTCACAAGGTCTTTAGCCTTCTCCGCCAAAGGAATGCTGGTGCCTTACAAAACTACAAATCCCAGCTTTCTGTAGGAAAAAGCCATGACTGGTGTCTAACTGCATTATTTCTACATTGTAGACACACTCCTGGTTTAGAAGCAGTGTGTGTGTGTATGTGTATGTGTATGTATATATATATATATATATATATATATATAAAATCAAGCTATGGATACTTGAATCCATGGATTAAAAATCCATGAATATGGAGAGCCAACTGTAATGTTTTCCCCAAATGGCAGATAGCACTCCTGATAGGTCCTGTTGCCAATTATATTGCATATTCAGGCATGTGCAGGATTTCATTATAGACACCTGTATGACACCCCCCCCCCCAAAAAAAACCCACAGGAAATGCTTCCAAATAGAGTGGACACCACTACAGGATCTATTCTAGAGGAAACGCTTAAAAATGGACTCTAGACTTTGAGAAAGGCATAAAAATGGGTTGTGTGTGGCCCCAGAGGGTGCTGTAAAGCATTGGAGGAAACTTAGTAGTTGCCCATCCTGTCAATTAATCTTCTACATTTCAAAAAAATTAAATTATTTTGTGTTTTTGCAGTTACCACAGCAGTAAAATTTATGCTCAACATTATTACAATGTTGCGCTGCTAATGAAACTATTATTTTTCTCTGCGTGACCAAGAGACAGTAGTCTTTTTGATTAAAGATTTGAAGACGGAGAAAGCGAAATGGAACAACTTCTTTCTACATTTGTAATCTGAAGACGATACTGTGAGAATTTAAAAACATAATACAGGGTAACACAAAGCACTTTGAACCCTCTCAAGTGCTATATACATGCCAGGTATTATTAAGTAAAGTATTCAGAAGCTCTGTACTTAATTATGCTTGTTGGTAGTCAGAGCCGGTCAGTGCTTGGCTGTGAATAGTTGATCCCAAATTTGGTATGTAAGCCACATTTCTGAGATATGTAAAGATCCAGAAAATATATATATATATTTATTTATTATTCCTTCCATTGATTTGACTCTTGATAAATGGGGGAAAAGAAGGAGAGGGCAGCCCAACTATATTTCTTTTATCTCTTCTTTTTGGCTCTCTTCTATGTCCTGCTGATGTGCAGCAACAAAACCCGAAAAACTAGGCCCACCAAAGATACCAACTTTCAATACTGTCTGAGGTAATTGTCCTTAACAGTAGCTATTAACAGCAGAGTACAGAAGCACCAGCTCAGTTTGCAGTATTTGGCAATGTTGCGCTGACCAACCTTGAATGATTTACAGATGCAGTTGGATTCTTCCAAAGTCCTTGGAGGCTTTATCCCTTGTTGCAATCTGTACAAGGTATTTACAGAACTCTTCTTCGACTCCCACCAACATTCACTGTCTGCTATACAATAACTTACATGTACTCTGAGTCTCACTTATATACAATGGAGATAGCTAAGGGTTGACACCTGGTGTTACTTATCCTTTCCAGCCATACAAACTCTTTTATAACATTTTAAAGGAGCAATGTTCCCAACACTTCTCACCTTGGTCTTGTAACATGATCTCTGACTTCACCTTCATGTGAAACTTGTGGCTGGATATCTGCAGCAGAGGTTTTAGAGGTGGTGTTTATGTGGCCTCATTGGCAACTTAAACCCATTTAAAGAATGCTTCACTATCTGAAATTGAAGATAAGGGTGATTGAAGTCAGAATGGAACACTAAACCCTGTTGAAGATGGGAGATTAGTGCAATAAAGACGTAAGCCAGGATATTATAAATCTTGCATAAAGAAAAAAGGAATTGCAAGGTAGCTCAGTACAGTCATGGGGAAAACATGGATTCCTTTGATACTGTAAAATATAATGCACATTTTCCATGTGAGTTGTGTTCTTTTCAGGTGTGGGAGAAATGGGCACATGGCTTTCACAGGCATCATGAAACCAAGAATGCATGTTTATATTAATCAATTGAAATCAACAAGCTTTTGTTCATAAGCCTGTGTTCCTTGGAAGGTTCTGTCTCACACTCTTAACAATATAGGGACCCCCTTTTTAACATAAGTCCATTGTGTAATCTAAGGTTTCTGTTCTTTTTCAGACAGTTTTCTGAGCTGTGGCAGTTCTTGCTGACAGAAGTAACAGTCAGTAACACTGGTATATCTGTCAGAGACAGCTGAACCTGTAATCTCACTTACACAAAAGGTGATAGGAGTTCCAGCTGAACATTTAAAATATGCTATGCAGTTTTCTGTTATTATTTATCCTTTTGGGAAGGAGAAGTAGAACTTTGTAATGGGATTTATATTTTAGTCCCACCTATTTTCCCTGTAATATAAGGTCCAGCTTGCTGCCTAGGGTACAATTTGTTGTTTGTTGTTGTGTGCCTTCAAGTCATTTCTGACTTATGGAGATCCTAAGGTGAACCTATCCTTCCCCTGAGGCTGAGAGAGTGTGACTTGCTTAAGGTCACCCAGTGGGTTTCATGGCCAAGCTGGGAATTGAAACCTTGTTTCCAGAGTCATAGTCCAACCCTCAAAACCATACTAGCTCTCTCTAGGGTGTAATACCCATCTTCTTTCTCTTATGTTTTGTTTACTATGTTGGTCATGTACACTTTTTTGCCAATTGGGCAAAATATTCTGTTTCTATCAGCTTGATACAGTTGTGGCCCATTCTTTCAGATTCTAGCCTCTCTGTGCTTCATTCATGCTGTTGAAGAAGGGACGCCAAACTAGTTCGCGCACGACAGAAGCACCCATTCAAGTGCTTTGTATATCTACAGAGCTCTTGCAAAATTTCTGGCCCAGAAGAATTCTGTAAATCAGAGCTATTATGTAGGCAGTCCACAGTGTATGTTGCCCTTGCAATCTGCATGATTTTGGCAGAATGAACAAGAGCTGTTCTGGTTATACAAAACATGATAGTTTCACATTGAGGATTCATCCAGATTGTAGGAATAATGCACTTTGACATAATTTTAACTGCCATGTCTCCGTCCTACAGAATCCTGGAATTTGTAGTTTTGTGAGGCACCAGCACTCTGACAGAGAAGGCTGAAGATCTTATAACACTACAAATCCTATGATTCCATAGGATGGAAATACAGCACTTAAAGTGGTGTCAAACTACATTTTTTCTGCAGTGTAGATGCACCCCTACTCATGAAATGGAGGTGACAAAAATGTGACTATGAGCTTTACATGATCATAAGTACACAAGATGCTCAGCCATGGGCAAGTGTTGTGTGTGTGGAGGGGAGGATGTCTTCGAAAATTGATATTGAAGCTGCTACTTGCCTCCGAGGATATTATCTCAGTAACGGTGCTTTGAAGTTTGCAGTGGCTTCCTATTGCTTTCCAATTTAAGATGATAGTCCTCTTGAAGTTCAGATAACCAAAATACCTTCTCTTTCCCTCTCATGTTGTCTCAAGTTATTTCTTTGCAGATTGTGTTTTATATGTGTCAGGTACTTATTTTAAAACATTCACCTCTTTGGTTTCAGGCTGCCATTTGCATTTCTTGGCTGTGTCACATTGTCTTCCTCCTTGTCCTCCTCCTCCCGCCATTGCTATTTTCTCTTGACTCTTTGGCTTGTGGAGTAGGCATGGGAGGGGACAGAAAAGGTCACTTTTCATAACATTGCCTTTCCAATGGTGATGTGCTCTCATCCTCTGTGAAATATTACCCAAGGTATTATTGCAAAAACTTTTTCGCTTGCCAATAAATAAGAATAGCATCATAGAACTGTAGAGCCAGAAGCACCTGTTAACTCAAAGATTGGCACTGGTTCAGTGAGCACCTCTTTGAATAGCACTGACCTAGTCTGAACCCACAGCTAAGGGCTGTTAATAGGTGGCACAGTGGTTAAATGTACTGCAGCTACTCAAGGTTGTGAGTTCAATACTAGCCAGTGGCGCCGGGTAAACTCAGCCTGGCATCCTTTTGTAGGTCAATAAAATGAGTACCCAACTTGGGCAATTAGCTTACACTTTGTAAACCGCTTAGTACATTGGTAAGTGGTATAGAAATGTACTTGCTATTGCTATGACTGTTGAAACTCTGGTTCAAAACACACCGTAGAAATAATCCCATTTGAGACTGCTTTAACTGCCTGGCTCAATGCTAGGGAATCCGGGCATGGTAGTTTATTGTGGCACCAGAGCTCTCTTGACAGAGAGGACTAAATGTCTCACAAAACTACAGTTCCCAGGATTCCTTAGCACTGAACCAGGGCAGTTAAAGCAATCTCAAATGGGATTATTTTTTCAGTGTGTCTTGGACCTCTATTTAAATAGCTTGGCCTTCTGTGTCTGTTCCACTGTTGAATAGCTCTTACTCTCAGATGAAGAGCATAGGATATTGTGAATTTTAATAGGATTCTGGTGGGCATCTTATCAGATTGTGTTTATGTGCCCTCATGTTGCCTGTAAATTTATGGAGACTTCATGAATTTCATAGGGTTTTCTTAGAAAAAGAGTATTTAGAGGTAGTTTTTCCAGTTTCTTCTTCTGAAATAGCCAGGCTCATAGCTAGGCATTTAGGGGCTCTGGGGCAGAAAGTACATTTGGGGCCGTAATGTCCCGAGTCGTACTGTGTGCTGCGGGTGCCATCTTTGCGCACCTCCATTTACATGGGGCGTGCCTCAATGATGTGATTTGTTCACCACATCCAAACAGATGGCACATGAGGGATGCCACAGCGCCGTTCCAGGGCACTTATGGTGCCTCTGTTGCGGCAGACAAAGGAGCTGCACTTTGCAGCTCCTTTGGGGTCCCCTTTGGCTGGGGGCCCTGGGGCAGTGCCCCGGTTGGCCCAGCCTAACTATGGGCCTTGAAATAGAGCCTACAGCATTCTTTGGTAGTCTCTTATCCAAGTATTAACCAGGTTGACCCATCTTGGTTTCCAAGATCAAACAGGATTGGTGACTTTGAAGGTGTTGTATGCCTTCAAGTTGTTTCCAATTTATGATGACCCTAAAGTGACCCTAACATGGGGTTTTCTTCCAAGATTTCTTCAAAAGGCCTTTACCTTTGCCTTATGCTGAGAATGTGTAACTTGTCCAAGGTTACCCAGTCAGTTTTCGTGGCCAAGCAAGGATTTGAGCCATGGTCTGCAGACTCGTAGTCCAGTGCTCAAACTACTGCACCATGCTGGCTCTCTTTCGGGTATATCAGTATGGGGACCAAAAGCACTGTTTTGAGTTTTTCCTAAAACATCTTGTTGGCCTCTGGGAAAGAGCTAAATGGACCTTTAGCTTGATCCTCTGATGCTCTTACATAATTTTCTTTTGTTTTGTTAGAATATGTTTAGAGATTTTGCTAGTTGCTCCAAGCCTATATGATGAAAGATGTAAAATAAATGCATTAGCCATGCTGTTCCAGCAAACTATTTGTTTGCATTCTTGTCCATCTTTACTGTAACCAGTTTTATCCATCCAGTCTCTCCTCCTTGCCACCTCCCCCCCCCCTTATCAGTGTTGAACTGGTTCTTTTTATCAGCTCATTCAAATTAAAATGCAGTGTGGTTCTTAAAAGGTCCCAAGAAAGAAAACAAGTACTAGTTTTAAAAATGTGTCAGAAGATGAAACCCTAACAGAATCACTAGGAAAGTGAATTTGCAGTAGAATTATTGACTGTGACCTCTAAGAAAATAGGTTGGCACCCCAGTGGGGCTTTTATTTTTCTCTTCTTGGAAAAATAATCTGTCATACCATGTCATAATCTACCACTGAGGCCTTCCCCTCCCCAAAATTTCAAAAGGAGGTTGCTATGTGGCAGATGGGGCACTTTTCTGTCATGACTCATCTCCTAGCATTTAGAAGAAAGTGCACTAATGGTACCTTCAGCATCTTGAAACTAGACCAAAGCACTTTGATTTTCTTTTACTTATTTTTCCTTGTAAGATTTCTTTTAAAGTTATGTTTTATATTACATTTTGTGGCTTTAAGATGTGTTTTATGACTTTGCCCATCACCTATTGGGCAGTACAGAAATTCTCTGTGTCTTTTTCATCATTGGTTTTGGGGCAACTTGCTTCCAAATCAAGAATCGCATACATAGACATATTTGTGCGCATGTCTACTCAGAAAGAAATTGAATAGAATTCAAAGGGCTTACTCTGAGGTAAAGTTATACAAGATACAGTATACAAGATTGCAGTCTACATAGGTTACTTTCATGCTCAGATAAAATGACTTTTAGCACATTTCACAGGTTTCAGTATAAAACCTTGCTCATTAAAAATAAAATTAACAAACTCTCACTCACCCCTGAAATTAATTTCTCTTCCATAAAATAATGCTTGTGTGCTATTAATAGAATATAATAAATTGCTTGCATGAGAACTGTGGAGTCATTTAAGGTGGTGAGAATTTTTTTTCCAGGTCTAAAGAGAATCCTGTGGATGAGCTTTAAAACTTCTCTGGACTGATGCTCTAGTCTTGGTCTTTTAGAAATTATTATTTTGATCTTTCTCTCTGGGAATAAAAATATTCTGACTGTCATAAGCAATACAATCAGTTATCCTCTTGTTATAGAACAGTTGTTGTTTCAAATTACATCAAAAGCTACTATAGCAACTAAAATTCTTGGGCAGTAATTCCTGTTTCCTTGGTACAGAAAATTAACAACATCTCTTAACTTGATCATGGATTGTTTGTTCATTGAATCTCCCCCCACCTTTATTTTTGTTTATTAATGGGTCTTTATGGACCTGCAGGAACTAAAATAGATAGGCCCCTGTCCCCAAGAGGGATTTATTTCACAGTTTAAAATGGAAGCAGGGAGAGGAGCGGAGACCCAAGGTAAGAAGGCCTTAATGTAAGGACATCCAGATATAAATACAATCAGTTCCCCATATCCACTCATTCCACCATCTATGGCTTGAAAATACTCCAGTGCCACCACCTTGTTTTTGCCATTTTATATTAGGGACGCCATTTTACTATGCCATTTTATATAATGATACTTGATACTGGAATTTGATGTCAATGGACTCTCTCTCTCTCAGCAGATACCAGTGGTCCACCATAAGTACCTATGGTTACTTTTGCAAACAAGGTTGAATGGATTTGAAAGCAAGCACTGCGTACTTTGCATACTGAGACAATTTTACATGGGCACTAAGGGTGAATGAGCAGAGCTATATTAAGAATCAGGAATGGAGGGTTGATATTGAGGATAGGCGTGTTAAAAAAGAGATTGTTACACAAAAGCATGTAGGTGTGTGCCATCTGTGTCCATTTCTGGGAGAGGTAAGGTAGTCACAGTGGCTCATAGACTTAAACTGTCCTGCTTCTAGATTATTAGAATATGGTCTATATCAATGTTTCCCAAACTTTGGTGTTCCATGTGTTTTGAACTTCAGCTCACAGAAGCTGTAGCCAGTTTGGCCAAGAATCAAGAATTCTGGATTCTGGGAGCTCAAGTCCAAAACATATGGAGCATCAAAGCTTGGGAACCAGTGCTCTGCACAGAGCTTCCCTTTAAGGACAAGGGTATAGTGAGGGCATAGCACCAGTCTTAAAACATCCCCTTTGGCTTCTCTTTCTTAATGAATTGGCATCAGGGTGCCTGAAAGACCAACTGTTCATATATAAGGCTTCCTGGAGCCTTTGTGTGTTCCACCTCTTAGATATGTGAAGTTAGTGGGAATCATGACAGAGTCTATTATGTAGCGGGATCCAGCATGGTGTAGTGGTTTTAGCATTTGGCTATAACTATGGAGATCAGGGTTCAATTCCCTGCTCTTGCATAAAAATCCACTGGGTGACCATGGGCAAGTCACACTGTCTTAGCCTGAGAGAATGACAATGGCAAACTCTGTCTGAAGAAATAGAAGATTTTTCAATTGTTGTGCAGAGAGAAATGACATGAATCCGCAATAGATCATTCCTTGTTTTTAATACATACCTTCCAATGTGATGTAACAGATGAGATGTTACTCCTTCTCTGTGCCAGGTGTGCTCATTGTGATAGCTGCATTTGTGAAGCAGTGACAAATGGGTCCTCAGGGTTTTTTATGTGTGTGGGTGGAGAGGAATATACAGCAGTGTATAACCCAACCCTTTGATTCCACACTGCAGTTTACAATACTGTAGCACTGGCAGTCTTATATGGACAAAGCACTTGAATTCTGTTTGCTCTCCCCTAGCATCTTTAGAGTAGCATGTATAAACTTAATCCACTTTTATTCTCTTAACAGTCTGGAGAGGGAACCTATGGCCCATACTATCAATTTCATGGTTCTTTTGTACCCATGCCTCCCAGGTTCATAACTACCCACTATACCATAACAGTCCTCATGTTTTTCCAGGTTCTATCCTTTAAATTTTCAAAAATGATAATAAAAAAGTATATCTGCACAATGGAGGTGCTATACTGCCTTGTTGAAAGATGCCTGAATGTGACAGAATGAATAATCCCTATGCTTTTATTGCAAGGGGTGGGTGAGATGATTGTGTGAGGAAGCCCTTTGCTTCTTGATTATTTATCTGATTTCATAAGAATTATGATCCACAATTGCCTCAGATAATACACATTTTTCTCTACATTAAAATTGAGCTTTGAAACTAGACATCGTAGTTCATGTTTTCTTTTGAATTTTACAATATTTTTAAATGAAAGCCCATCTCATGAGGATTGTGCATTAGAAGTAACCCAATGCCTTAGCCCTTTTTGAAAAGCTTATTGGATGTTTGCCCTCTTCTTTACACATGCTTCTATATTTGTCTCCATTGATTATTCTCCCATGAAAAATTTAATGAACAATGTTGAAAGAAAACAGTGCTTCCACAAATCATCCTGCTTTCATGTAAATATCAACTTTGGACTCTAAATATTTTATCAGACATATATTATTTATTATAGTGAATGTTGCTTTTAAGTTTCGTGGACAGTATCTGAATTAATTTCATCGTGGATTCCTCATACCGTATATAAAAAATTCTGAAACAGAAAATGGGATGTCAGGAACTGGCAATTTTAGAAGTCCTGCTTTGTGCAAATATACACTACACTTCTCTGAGATTATGAATAGCACAATATGAGGAGATGTGTTAAGTGATATTCAGATCCAGTAAATGCCAATTCCTGTGCCTATGCCATGCATGGTATAAGCATACAATCAATTCTGATTGTAAATTGTGGGTGGAAATAAACAGTCACCCCTCCATTTTCATGAACTTGAAGTCCGTGGTCTTGATTACTCACGGAGGGGCGAGCCTCATTGGCTAAAATGGTGCATGCACCCATTCAAGCCAATGGGACTTGAATATATGTGAGTTTCTGGTTTTGCGGGGGGGGGGGTCTGGAATGGATCCCCCTCAAAAATGGAGGAGCAACTGTATTTGGTATCTTCTTTTTCCTTCTTTTTCCTCCAGGGGCATACCTGCTGTAGCCCATGTGAACTTATGACTGAACGGAAAGGGAGATGCTTGAGTGCCTTATGCCTTTTTGTATTTTTCATCTTTATTAAATCCTGAATAGTGTGTTATCTTCTGTTTTCCTCCACTAACAATTACTGTATGGCTGTTTCACATCATGCCGCATATGGTGGTTCTGTTCACATAGAGAACCAGTTGTTGGTAGGATCCACTCATATTTTTGGCTTATGTGTTCCTGCACTCTTTAGTGTTAACAGATGGCCACTTCACCCAGGGGACCTCTTAAAATGGCAGCTATATGGTGATCATCTGTTTCTGTTGATAGGTGATTATAAAGGGTGCTGGCTGAGGCATATTGTATGCACACGGTACCAAAACCAAAGGGTTTTCAGCCAGCACTGCAGCTTTTTAAGATACAGAAATGGAGAGGGGGCAATCATACTTTAAATTGGGTTGTGAATAGCTCTTAACCTTGGTGGGGAATTTTATCCTATTCCCTTCCTCACCCTCTGACTTTCATATCAAAGCTTGGCTTGCCAGTCTCATTTTTATACATATGCACACAAGCTATTTTTATTTATGTAAAATATTTGAATGTGACCTTTAAGGCCAAAAACTATGTATATACAAAGCTGCTTCACACTAGTTGGTCCCTGTAGCTGTAGCAGTGAATATTCGGGATCCCAAGTCAGATGTCTTTCTCAGTTCTGCTACATAACATTTTAAACTAGAGGTGCCAGGCTTGGATTAAAATATATTCTTTGTCATTGAATAATAGCTCTCTCCCTTCTGCCTTCAAAGAGTCATATTGCATACAGATGCATTAAGACTACTCATGCACACACATTAACTCTTTTGTGCTACAGTCTTAAGAATGGTGTGTATCTTAACACACACACACACACACACACTACATAATTGGAATTCCAAAGTAATGTTGTGTTTAGGTCATTTTATTTTGTTGAAAATAAATATGGTTAAAGTGCCATTACTCCTGGACAACTGCAGTCCACTGGTGGATGGCTATGCTCTTCCTGATGAACATGGATTAGCCTTCATGTTGCTGGAAATCTTGGAAAAAGTGCTGGATTAGGTTAGATGTGGAGCTGATTCAGCATGGCAATTCTTACCTTCCTGCACAGGGGTGCATACTTGGGATCACATGGAAGTTATTGATGCCATGCTTGTTTAGAGATGTTGAATATGCACTTTGCTCTTTTAACTTAAAGTGCATCAGGGGACCTTGGGGACTGTAGTAGGAGAGGTTGCGGGAGATAAATCATCCAAGACCAGGTGTAATACATTGTATTTCTTGTTAGGGGTTGTTGCATCTGTTTTCTCAGTATATCTCTACTACTTTATTTCTACTGTAAACTTCCCCTTATATTATAAACATAAATGCTGGTTATATCTCTATTTTGGAAATTAGATAAACTTAATTGGCTGTAAATTAGTGTCTAGAAGTAAAAAAGTTCCTTTATGATTGAGTGCTGAGTGTGTATTGGGTACATGTCAGAATGTTCAAGATCTTTGTTTTTACATTGTGCACGTATGGGCCAGAATCCTATTGAAGAAGGATTCCAGTGTAACTATGCCAGTGTAGATGGTGGTGGAAGGAGGGGGGTAAATGGGTATGGGTGATAGCAACTGTGAAAGAAGTAAAATGTTGGGTATGTAAGCAGCTCAGGCTGACACATTTTACCTGCCTTTGCTCACCAGTACTACATGACACTGGAAGAAGTGAAAACCATGAGCTTTGTGGCCATATTCTTTCTTAGGTCTTGACATGCTTCTAAACTATTCTGTTTCTCTTGCACATGTTATTTCAAAGGATATGTTACACAAAGAAATTATCCATTGTAATGGCTTAGGTGAAAATGCTTAAGAAGCTATTGTCTATCAATTTAATCCATATCTAAACACAATCTAGAGAGCTAGTGTGGTGTAGTGGTTTGAGTGTTGAACTATGGACTCTGGAGACAAGGGTTTTAATCCCTGCTCACCCATGGCAACACACTGGGTAACCTTGGGCAAGGCAATTGCAAACCTCCCCCAAACAAATCCTGAGAAGAAAACCCTTAGGTTCGCCTTAGGATCACCATAAATTGGAAACTACAGTACTTGAAGGCAAACAACAACTACAACAGCAAGTTTGGAAGCTAAGCAGGATCAGCACTGGCTGCTACTTGGATGGGAGATCACCAATGACTGCCCAGTGCCATAGGCTATATTTTACAGTCCTGTGTCCATCTATGGGTTGCACCCCACCTCTCGATCACACCAGAAGTGACACAACATTGTTTCTGTCTGCCACTGTTTTCAATTTTCAACCAATTTTGGCATGCCCCCCCACACACACATTTTAGGGAAGTTGGAGGTATAGTTGAGTGAAAATGGCACATTTGCATACAATTTTGAGGAGATTGAAACTGTTTGGGGTGTAAAATCACCACAAAATTATACCCATTTTCTTTTTTATATATATAATTAATGGTAGCTTGGGAACCTCACACAGCTTCTGATTTAACTGGATATTATAAATAGTAGTTCCGCCTGTCTTGAAGGGAGCCATAACAGTTGATCAGACATTTGAACATAATGTTGCAGTGTATCTTTATTTTTGCACACCTATGTGCTCGTGCTCCTTCCCCCCCCCCTCTCTCTCACACACACATGTACACACACACTTCTAAGTTTGAAAACTTTGTGGTCCTTCAGATGTTTTGGACCTCTGCTCTGAGAATCAATTACCATTGACCATGCTAGCTGAGATTTCTGGGAACCAAGTGGAACCAAGTGGAGAATAAACGTGAATAACCACTACTGTGCTGGAAATCTAGCTGTGCAGAATTATACTTGAGTAGTAACTTCTGTACTGCAGTCACACCTAAAAACAACAACAGCAACAGGACTTCTGTGCATCTAGTGATTTTCTAATGATATACCAACTGGATGCAAAAATACACTGTTTTCCAAGTAAGATGTGGCTGATTATCTGGATGTATTCAGTTAGGTCTGTGGTTTTGTATGTGTGTGTGTGCTTGCACTAAAAAAAAATTGGCCTAGGGGTAACCTAAGCCAAGAGGAGGGCCTGCTTACTTCCCCTAGGCCACTCAGTATCTTTGAGTGCCATCAATCATGTAATTGTTTCTGAACTGTCTGTTTAAACCACTGTTTGCAATTGAGGTCTGTGTAATAATTTCAGAGAATGCTTTTTGGAGCCATTCTTGTGCCCTGTGGAAAGCACGATGTCGTATCCCCCTGTGCCTTTATTGTGTCGCCTGTTCTCTTTCTTATCTACATAAAACTCATGAATGACAGCAACTGTGGATTTAGAAGAGTTGTTTGTATGTCATCCAGCTGGGCCTCACCTTGTCATCAAAATCACCCAAAGCTGTGGAAGTGCTGAAGATGGTGGTCAGTCAAGAGCTGTTAATGGGCCATTCATTTGATGGGAAGTAGTGTTCAGCCTGATCTGGATGGAACTGTGCTTCTTGTTTCTTTGTGGTGCCCTGAATAGGAAACAGCTTCCCCAGGGAGACTTAATTGGTGCTGAGTTGATATATTTTCTGCCTGTTTTTATTTGCTGTGGCATAGCAGTTCCTTTACACTGAGGAATATGTGGTCCTCCAAATATTTCAGGCCTGTAGCTCCATTAAACTCAAGCCAGCTGAATCAGGGTTGGGGATGAGAGTTCCAGCCCAATAACATCTGGTTGAACATACATTTCAAACCAACAAAAGTCCCTGTGGCTGAAAACCCAAGATAAAACCAAAAACTGCACCAGAGGGTTCAACCAAAAAAACAAACAAAAATAACACCACAATATCAATATCACACTTCCCAACATGAAAGGACAATAATGTGAAAAGCTTATTAGAAATAAAATAAATTCAAGAGCAAAAAGAACCAGTTAAATTTCTAAAAGGGTAGCAATACCCCACTGATATTAAACAAATGCTAAAAATAGCCAAAATCCAACTTTTAAAGAATAGAACTCAAGGCCAGTTGTGTTTCGACAGCAGTCTTCCTCAGTGGCCTATAAGTATGCAAAATATGCATAATATATATATAAAATTATCAAATCCACAACTCACTCAATGTGGCTCTGTTAAATTCAAAAGTTGTTTTGTTTTGTTTTGTTTTGCTTTGGTAGAAGCTTCTAGTGCAGTTTTTTGAACGTACATTTCCCTAATGCTGGTCTAAGCCTTCTCTTTTAAGTTTATAATTTTTCGAACTGCTTTGTTGTGTTTTCATTTTGCCTGAATGCTGGTTTTAATGGCAGAGGGAGTGTGTGAGATCTCCTCATGAGCAAACGAGTGAATACTGGCAGGGTAAGGTACAAACAGTAAAAACAAATGCAATACTCAGGCTGGGGAAAGAAGAGGGAGTGGGTGGCTTGATATAACCCCTCACTGTTAATCTCATGGCTGGACATACAATGCAGGAGAAACACATGGCAACACGTTGTACTTGCTGGATCCAGTCCCACCCACCAGAAACTTTTCCCACCCCCACACCGACTTCACTATGAACTCCAGTTCACACATGCTAAGGAATATTCAGATTTCCCACTCAAATCTGGAGTAAATTCCCACTCCCCACCCCCTCTCGATTAAAGCCTTGAGGTGCTGAAAAGGAAGGATTAAACACAGGCTGTCCTATGTATCATTTGGACAGCTCACAGTGAAGACCATTTTATTTGGCCCACATAGACAAGCTCTAAGAGAGCCAGTGTGGCATAGTGGTTTCAGTTTTGGACCATGATTCTGGAGACCAGGGTCCAATTCTCTTCTCAGCTGTGAAACCCATTGAGTGACCTTGGGCAAGTCACATGCTCTCAGCCTCAGAGGAAGGCAATGACAAACCTCCCCTGAACAAATCTCGCCAAGAAGACCCCATAACAGGTTCTCCTTAGGGTTGCCATAATTCAGAAATTACGTGAAGGCACACAACAACAACAAACTCTGAGTGAGGGGAAATAGACCCTGAATTTAAACCACACTCACCAGTGGAATTTTGTTCTGGTAGCAGCAGCAGCAATTTATATTATTTTATTTTATTTGGTCTATATGCTGTGCCAAAAATGTTACAGTGCACATTACAATCCCTAAACAGCATGGCAGCAAGATTCTTCCAGTGTGACCTTGCACATCCGCTAAGAACAGCTTGGTACATCCCTTTGTCCACCCTGCTCCCCTTTGCATTTCACTTGATAGGGACATGTTAACAGGCATTATCCATGGGAGGAGGAAAAGGGGGTGGAATGGCTTTCCCCTTGACAATCCTCTCAAAGAGCCTCAAACATACCTTGAGCTCAATAAATATTGAACAGTAGCAGAATAAACACTGATCTCCCTTACTGATATTCTTTTGAAGATTTCTTTTTAAAAATCCTCGCAGGCTTTTATAGTGACCCAAAGCTTGATGAATCCTAGCTCCTTGCTATTAGATTTCTCCCAGTCTTTTTTCTCCCAGTCTTTTTAAAAAAATGTTGTACACTCTTAATCTGTTGTCTGGAAGGGTCTGGAAACCTTGCCCTATGAAGAACGCCTTAGGGAGCTGGGGATGTTTAGCCTGGAGAAGAGAAGGTTAAGAGGTGATATGATAGCCCTGTTTAAATATTTGAAGGGATGTCATATTGAGGAGGGAGCAAGCTTGTTTTCTGCTGCTGCAGAGACTAGAACGCGGAACAATGGATGCAAACTGCAGGAAAAGAGATTCCACCTCAACATTAGGAGGAACTTCCTGACAGTAAGGGCTGTTCAACAGTGGAACACACTCCCTCGGAGTGTGGTGGAGTCTCCTTCCTTAGGGGTCTTTAAGCAGAGGCTGGATGGCCATCTGTCAGGGATGCTTTGACTTGGAGTTCCTGCATGGCAGGGGGTTGGACTGGATGGCCCTTGTGGTCTCTTCCAACTCTATGATTCTATGATTCTATGATTCTATGTCTTTTCATGCAGGAATTTTATCTGCCTTGGGTGATTTTTCTTAGAATGGAAGGACAGGATATATGACTCTAAAGAAAGGGACAAAGTTGCATTTTAAAATCTGCAGTACAGATTAAAGGACAACTAGAATTCCCTTGCAAGAAAGTAAAGAAGCATTTAAAATTCATTCAGAATATGGATTCTTCTGTCCCTACAACTCTTGTCCACCGCAGGGAAAGTAGCATTCTTGGCCTGAATGGGAAGTAGATCACTTGAAAAATAAACCCTCTTAAACCTTTCCTGACTTTCCTGTTGAGACACATTTCTCTCTGTGTGAATATTCATGTATGCGCTTTCCTGTTTTGCTTTTTTAGTTTTCTTTTTGCAAGGGGCGGTGGTGATGGTCTAACAATCATCTGTAAATGATCTGCTAAAAACTATGTATCTAGCAGAAATCTAACACACAATGTCTAGTGACAGGAGGAAGTTAAGACAAGATTCCCAGCAGTTCAAAATCTTTAGCTCTCCTAACCAACAGTAAACTACCACACCCACACCAGCAAAATTGATCAGCTTTTAAAGGTAATGGCTTCCATTTGCTTGACAGGATATTGCAAACAGTGAATTACCATTCAAAAGTCCGTTCTGCTTTCCAGGAATTGGCCCTAGATAACAGTAGAAGCTCGCACAAATAATGTCTCTCTGTATGTAGGTACCTTCAAGTTGCCTGTCAACTCCTGGTTTATCCTAATCCAAGAGCTCTGTTCAGATTTTTGTTTTTCAAAAATGAGACAGATTTATTGTTGTTTCAGCTGGAACTAAGCTGTTGCTTTTATTTGCAAATCCTTCAAATGTTATTGTGGAAAAAAATACCTCTTAAAATATTTAAGATGGCTCAAGCCATCTGATAGAAAGAAATTCTTTTCTGTCTGCGTGTGCCTCTGCTTCAGTGAGAGGATTGTTGGAGAACTGAGCACATGGAGATTTAGGTGCTCAGCGCCTCCCCAGCTAAACAGGGATATTGCCAAACCCCTGGGATGGTTCATATCATTCCATATGTCAAGCTTGGGATCTAGCAGTAAATAGCATACTAAGCAGATGAGTTTAGTATAGATAATATAATGTATAATAATATAGAATATATAATGACATTGTCCTGGTCTTATGATCCAATATATAAGGGCTGAACAAAGAGATTTTGCTTCTTGTGGGGAAGGACACACAATTCACCCCTCCTCAGTCTTTCCAACACAGAAGCTAGCTAGACTGCCAAACCATTTTTACTCTTCATCAGTATCTTGGCTAAACCTGAATAGGCAGTAGTCTGGTGCAGGTCAACCAGGACAGATTGTGTAGAATAAATAGCTCAGTCCTCTAACAGAAGGAAACGGTTGGAAACTCTGGAAGAATAGCCAGGGAGATGGAGCTGCCTTCATCAGTAGCTTCCTTCTGCCTAATGATACAAGCTTTGCTCTCAGGATTTCTGATTTCATTTCTCATGTTGTAATCGATGAAAACACATTAAAGAGAGAAGTGGGACAGTCTTTTCATTGCCCCCCACAACTTTGTACATATATGAGACTCAGGATGTGACTTGCAGGTTCTTTCAGAAGGTATCTCCATGCAGTGTGAACCTACCTTGTATTTGATAAATACTGAACTGTAGCAATAATGTCCACCAGCCCATAATTTCTGATTTATTTATTTTTTTTAGTAATTGTAATCAGCCTTGATCCTTTCTCAGGTGAAATAAAATATGTGACAATGTGCTCTAAGTTATGAACTAAACTAATTTGAAACATTGGTAGAATGTAGGCCATATCTATTAACCAGGATCCTCACACTGTTTCACTGAATAGTCCTTTTCCCATTGCCTGTTTTTTGCTTTTGTCTTGTTTTTCTTTTTTTGTGGCAGGGAGAAGGAGGAGACGCTGACAAACTGGATCCTACTTTGATTTAAAGTAGGAAATATGTGGTGTAGTTCAATCCAGTCCGATGAATCCAAGATTTACAATCACACTTCAACGAATGTGTAATTGGTTCATAACTTATCTCTTCTCAAATGTGTGTTGTGATGTGAAAGAAAATGTAACACATATAACACACTTTAATGTGAATACTAATTTTTGAAAGACACATTATTTAAAACACTTCCCTATACCAATTGGCACTTGTGGTTTTCTGACTTGACAAGTGATCTGATTATGTGTGACTGAAAAGGCTATCAGCTGAATATCTGAACGGTGGGACTATCTGCTTCAGATTTTGTAACTCGTTCTAGAGAATCCTATTCCACTTGCTGTGTTGTAAATTAAAGTGAGGTAGAGAAATCAAAGCAGCAGCTGGCTTAGAACCAAGCTGAGCAATTATTTTGTAAATGCTAGTAGTAAAGGTTATTTTTAACGTAGCGATTTTCACACATCACTTTTCAGAATACAGAAATGAAGCATTCTTTGTGGACATAGCATGTCTTAGATGTCGTTCGGATTTGTTACTTCTCTACATTTGTGTATGTTCTTAAGTCCACACCATCAATTAACTTGCTGGGATGTATTGACTGCATAGAGCATTAGCAATCTTGTTGGCGGCCCTACATGATAACTGTGCCTGCTGGGTTAATACAATGTGAAGCTCTGATATCCCCAGAAGAACTGATTTCTTCGTTATAGGTCAGTGCCCCTTTCATAGCTCTAATAAGATTGAGTAGAAAATAGCATGTTCTGCAAAAGTGAAATGTGGAAAATGATGGCTGTGCATTCAGCTAAGACCAAACAAATCACCCAGTATATGTGTGCCTCTGTGTGTGTGTTGGGGGGGGGGGAGTTCACAGCTGGTTAGCATGCAAGATGAAAATACATGTTACAGGCAGCCTCTAGAAAAATAAATTTTAAGCATATGCCTGACATTTTCCAATGATGATTTAAAAAAAAAAATCCTGTGCTGATTTATGTCATTCCCAAGGAGGAGGTAGGATGAATGTACAAAATAAATGTTACATACAAATATTTGTATTAAGCATTACTACGTCTGGCTGCTCTATGGGGAAAAGCAGTTTTAGTTGGGGAGATTTGGTGCAGAGATGAGAAGTTCTTCACACTTCCCTATATGCCATTTTCTATGGCAGCCCCTCACCATAAATCCTCCTATCCCTCTGTGCTATTTTCCTCCCTTGAATCCATTTCTCACTAGGGTTTGAGGCCATCTATAGGTTTTCTTTTGTCTGGCTGACAGAATTTTTAGATCTAAGCAGTTATTTTCTGGAGTGGTGAGACAAGCTATTGTTTGACCTAATCCAGCTAACTGAAAAAATGTTACATCTCACAACAAATCCCCACAATGAGCCACTCCTGGGGTTTTTATTTTTCCATTTAAAAATGGAGCACTGCTTGCTATTACTGAAAACCATAAGCAATTGTTTATATGTAGAACCAGCAAAGTAAAGGCTCATAGTAATCACTGCTTGGAAGACAGTATTAACAGATTATAGTTCTTTTGGCAAGCATTGAAAACACAGCACATTTAAAACGTATTTTCAGATTCAATTGAGATTTAAATCGCACAATTAGGTTTTTTTTTAAATGTGCCCTCAATGAGGAATTTTGGATTGGTTCACTGAATATTCCTTGCCTAGAAAAGCCCATGGGGTCAGTATAAGTCAGCAGGTGACACACATATATACCATCTCTTTCTCCCTGCCCAGTCTGCCCACTCTAGGATCCAACCTGGTTCTGGATGTATTTATTCCCCCCCCCCGCTCCAAAAAACCCCTAAAATTTATGGTCTTCATTTTGGAATATGGTGACCTGATGTATTCCTTATATATGTATACACACACACACACCCCTATTGTTTTTGTTAACACTGAATGATTTTTCAAGTAATTGAAACTGAAGACTTTTAAGCTCCTGTTGTGTAGAGTGAGTTGTTAAATATAATTCTGATGTATGTAAGGGGGGGGGGGGGAGAGGCTTGTTTGAATTTAAAATCTATATTCATTCATGCATTGTTGTTTATGGCCAAGTGTATTACTTGTTCTGAATATGATGCATTAAATATCACCTAGCTGCCTCAAGGAAAAATTTGCAGAGCAGTGAGAGAATAATGGATATTGAGACAGCAACATGTTTTCGTGTATTCTTGCTTGCTGCTGCATTGCTAATCAGTTCATATTACCATTGGAAACTGGGGCACTGGAGCAAGGTGCAAAGGTTGTGTCATGTTACCAAAATTAAAGAAGTAACTGAACCGTTAGATAGCATTGAAAGCTTAGAATGAATGGCTGCAAGGCTGGAAGCATGTTTTCCAGGTTTCCAATGGACTCTGTAGAATCATGTAGCTGTGTGTGGCTGTTATGTAGATGTACACTCAAATACACAAACACATACACTTTAGATAGCTCATAAATAAATACAGAAATCTCAGAATCTTGGTTTCCCAAAAAGATTTTTAAACATCAGCTGGTTCAAAACTGAAAAAAAAACCCCATACATATACTGAGTTATTTGATTTTGATGTTATTTTCTATGCTGCCTTCTTTTATAGACAAGCAACCTAAAATATTTTAACAAACTGCAATATAAGAGGGTTTTCTTTTTTACTCTCTTTTCAATAGCACAACTACTAAAAGCAAGAAATAAAAAAAGTAATACAAAATGTATTATCTTGTTTTTAAATTTGCCGATGATACATGATGCTGGTACTGCCAGAAAATGCCTGGTTTTTCAGCATCAAGTAAAAAGAAAAGGAGAACAAGTATTGTGTCAGACTAAAAGGGTTAATTATGGCATAAATAATCTGTATTGTATCAAAACAATCCTTATCCAAAATAATTGCTTTACAGCAAGTTTGTCAGTCTTCCATTTTCATTCACATTTTACCGGGAGAACACATTGTGTCAATCCAGAATTATTCCTCCTGCCTCCCTTTTCTTCCACACAGATGGAAGGTCTGATCCAGTGACGTTTTTCCGATGGTGGAGTAGAAAAGGAGGCAGTTTTTGCTCCGACTCCATGTGTTCTTGAGGGTCTCCCTGTAATGTTTAGTAGGTGGCACTGTGGGTTTTATGGGAGAGGTGACGTGGGTGAAGAAGACCTCTTACAGCAACATAAATGTGCTCCCAGCCAGCTGGGAACATACTAAGCAAAACTTTCAGTGTTCTTGCTTATGGAAGGAACTGTGTCATTGTTGCAGTGAAAATCTGTCAAATGTATGAAACTGTAAGAAGTAAATCACATCTTCACATCTTTCTGTATATATATATATATATATATATATATATATAATTTTAAAAACAATCTCCCACTGTTTTAAAGACACAAGCTCTGCAATTTTCATCTACTTCTCTTTAAGTGTAACATAGTGAAGTCTGTCTCTTGAGGGTTCCACATGAAACAATCACCTTTTTGAGTTCACCCTTTAGCATTTGTCAATGTTTCTTTCTTTCCTTTGAGTTTGAAAAAAATAATAAGAGGAAAATGAAACTTTCTCCTTTCAGTGTTGTGGCATTTCCTTTTCCCTGTCTTCTGGATTCTACTTTGATCTACATGCAGGTCTTTAAATATTGTCATTTAGAGTAGTCTAGAATTCTCAGGTGAGAATCTGGAGAGAACCAACCTTTTTTTCCCTTCCTTGTCCAAGTATTTGCTAGTAAGTACATATCATGCTCGTGTGTATGGCATGATCTAGTCTGTTTGAAGCAGCTACTTGTGCCATAATAAAATGCCCAAAATCATTACAACTTTAGAAGTTGCAATAAGTGCCATGTTCTGGGGCAAGTAAGTTTGAGTGGTAGATTTCATTTGGTAAAATGTTGCTCAAAGAAGGATCTCTAGGTTTTTCTAAACAAACCAGGGAAAGGTTGTCACAGTGTATGCCCAGGGTGTAAGTGCTCTGATGATCTGGTGATATGACAACAGAGAGAAGCAAAGAGAAATCTCTCTTTTCTGTAAATTAATAGCATTCCATGAAGCATGGGACCTGCAGGAGCAACAGTTTTAAATTAAACTCCTCAATTGTACAAAGTTATCTTTTCCAATCCATTGTTTAAAGGTTCTGTTTAGTTGCAAAATTACAAATTTTATCTACAGTATAACATTGGCTGGTGAGAGTGCTTGCTTATTTGACAAATAAATGAATTTCAAAAGGAGAAACTGGAGTCAAACTGGTTCATCTTGTCAGTGCACCAGTCAGAGGAGATAAGTTGTGGAATCCATGCATGTTCTTCCATAGGAAAGGAATCAGCAACTTTGTAGTATATGAACTGTGCCACCTTCTCTCTCTTACACAGATCGAAGCCCCCTTCATCAAATCAGAGATTCATTTCTTTAAAAATCCTATATTTGAATACAGTTAATACCATTATAATCTTCTGATTCCTCCCTCCTTTTCTCTCTCTCTCTCTCTCATTCAGGATCGATGTTTACACTGAAGGTACAAGTCAATGACATAATCAGTCATCAATATCTACGCCAAGCAGTTGTGGAAATTTTTGTCAACTACACAAAAACTAATTCTACATTCACTGGAAATAATGGAGCAGTATTGATACGAGTTCCTTATCAGCTAGGTCTGAGCTTAACTATTGTCTCTTATAAGGATGGTTATATGCTAACACCGCTGCCTTGGAAGACTGGGCGAATGCCAAGTAAGTAAGCTTATTTTAAAATTGAATGCTCTTGAGCTTTTTTCTCTTGGGTAATCCATCTAATTGTCATCAAATGAATGCTCTTTAATAAAGTCACCCCAAGTAGGTCATGCCTGGATGCAACTGTAAAGGTAAATGTTGCTGTCTTGGAACACATATAAAATAGATCCATTAAATTATTTTCAATAATTAAAGTTCTTCATTGAATATATGCAGGTTATGTTGAAGGCTGAAAAACTGTTCAGCATTCAGAAAAGCTGAAAGGAGGGTGGGTGACATATTATATCAGATCATGTGTTTTCCAGATAAATCAGGAGGAACACAATTTTCCTTCTTCTGGGCCACATTAGATGGCCCAAGGCAGCTTCCCAGCACTCTGGGGGCATGAGTCATGTAAACACCATGCCCCCGGAGCAGTCAGAAGCTGCCCACATCTGTTTTGGGACAAAGTCAATCAATCAATTGCTGAATAGTGAGTTAACACATAAGTAAATGAAGTTGATTCAGTGGCTCCTTTCTAATCAGGAGAAACAATAGGATTTGGGCCATGATTTTTACAAAAAAAGCAACTCAGGTTTTTATAAAAAGAACAACATGGAGGTGGATTTAGTGTTTGGAATGGGATAATACCAGTATTTAACAAAAGTTTCTCCTGCTAAGATGAAATAAATCTTTGAACAAATACATTCTCATGAACATATCTGTAAAGTTTTGTTTATATATATATATATATATATATATATATATATATAATGGCCCAGTTTAGACACAACACTAGACATGCGCTAGCCTGGTGCCCTCGTGATGTTTTAGACTTGAGCTCCCATCAGCTCCAGCCAATGTGGTTAATGCAGGAAGTTGGGGAAATGTAATTTAAAACATCTGAAGTGCACCAGTTTAAAAATGCAGCACTTGTATATTGTGTATAAGATCAGCAGTAAATGTTATGGTCACTTCCTTCCCCATTCATAAGATCAGAAGCATCCGATTCTGGCTTTAAACTAGTCAGAGTTTGCATTTGAAAGGGAAAACTCTGTTTCATTTAAACTATGGTTTGCATAGTATCATTATAAACCCTGGTTAGATTAAACCCTGATTAGATTATTAATTGTCTGAACAAACCACCTCATTGGGAATGAAATTAAACAGTGGTAATTTTAAAGCAGGGAGCAAAAGTATTTCTAGCCTGCTGAACTCTGAAATAATTAAAAAAATTAAATACACACATAATACTTTTAATAATAATAATGATGATAATAATAAGAAGAAGAAGAAGAAGAAGAAGAAGAAGAAGAAGAAGAAGAAGAAGAAGAAGAAGAAGAAGTAATTTTAGTACATACATAATACTAAATAGTCTTCTGTAGAAAAGAGTTTGTCACATTTTGGTGATATTTTAATACCCATGAAATATTTTTAAAAAGACTCCTTAACATGTATAGAGTTTAAGTAGAATAATTGTATAGGGGTTCTGCACTTAGTTCATTTGAAGATTAAGAAAGCAGTGGAAATCTACACTTAATCCAAATGAATACAATCAATTATGTTCTCAGATAAAACAGTTTTTTTCCTTCTCTGTTGTGCTTTAAATTTTACCACTGTCCTGAACTCTTATTTTTCCGCTTTTACAATAATACCTATGTAGTAATATATTTGTTTTGTCTCCTACAGTATATTCATCTGTCACACTTTCACTGTTTCCCCAAAGCCAGGCAAATATATGGCTGTTTGATGATACAATTTTAATTACTGGGAAACTTTCTGGTAAGTAATAGCAAATTAACAATAACAAAAGGTTATAAAGGATTTTACATGATCATGTGTGATATTGATATGGGTGCGTAACATACCAGCAGGTGTTTTAATTATTTAATTATGAGTAGGATGTATGTATGTGTTTATTCATAAATAAATGAACATTCATGAATCAATAAATTACTAATAAAGAGTAGTAAGATCTTAGCAGTTCATAAAGAAATGTATTTCTGCATATTGGTTGAGGGAAGTAATTCTGTTTTGATCAAGCCTCACCTGGAATACTGCATCCAGCTTTGGGTGCCACAGTTCAAAAAGAATATTGACAAGCTGGAACATGACCAGAGAAGGGCAACCAAAAATGGTGAAGATTCTGGAAACCATGCCCTATGAGGAGAGACTTAGTGGTTGTTGTTGATTTTTCCTTGCTGGTGATAGCATTGGGAACAGGTCAGAATGGTGACTTCAAAGATTAATGCTATTCTATCATGTACTAGAGAGGAGAGATTTAAGAGGATTTAATGATCAAATTAAATCATGACTTATTTCACAGAGAGGAAGGCCTGATGTAAATCATGTACTTAAATTATTTTTCTCTCAGTACTTCTTCACTTTTGTTTGAACAATGGTTCAAATCTGATAGTTTAAAATATGTTAATTTACAAATCATCAGAGAAGTTTACAGCGTTTAGGAGCAATTTTTTTTGGTATTTTTAAAGACAGTAGCCCATAATACTGTATACTCATTACTACCTCAATCCTGCATCAGAAAAATAGCTACAAGGTACAACTACGATAGCTTTCTGTCCAACCCCTGTCCACAAAACCCACATTTTCCCTGCTGCAGCTCCCTGAATGTGGCCATTTTCACTGATGTCATCCCTCTGTATAGGAACATAATTGGATGCTTCTCTATTGAGCTCCCCAGCATTCATCAACCAGAAAATGGTGACTTTCAGGAAGCTTCAGCAAAGAAATGTGGGTTTAGTGTGGGATTGTGTAATCAATAGAGAATTCTTACCTCCACAACAACAAAAAAGTGAGTTAAAATAGTGTATTTCTGACAATCATAATTCACCAACTGAATGTCAGATTACCTATATCAACCTGAAGATACTGACCCAATACATTATGATGAAAAGTAAATCACTTACATAAACATAACAGAATTGTGCAAGACAATACCTAACATACGTTATTTATGTTTCATTGATTCAGTGAGTCAGCTTTAATTAGAACTTACAATGGGAGTTTGGCCACAGTTTTATTAAACTAAGTATTAAATGTAAATACATTTTACATAAACACTTCATACTTGCTACTGCAACACTATTGACTTTGCCTAGCCTTGAAAAAATGTATACTTATATAGAACCCCTTTGTCTCTGTGTGGACATCTGGATGCTTTACACAATGCCTGGAACAGATTTCCTATCCACAATAGACACATAGACTAAACTAGAAGGCCATATGAATAATGAAAACAGGGCATCCAAAGACTTTCATCGTGGAAGTCACTCCATGAACACATACTTGTTTTTTTAATGTGTGAAAGCATCAGTTTCCATTTTTAAAAATCTCAATGCTAACTAAATGTACAATGTCCTTATACTGTCTACAACTAGATCTTATTATCCACACAGTAGGAATGCAATGCTTCCCTAGGTTTCTTCTTGAAGGAGTAATTTTTGCAATTTTCTTCCCACTGTGAGAATGTCTTTAAAAGACACACAATTCTCAAAAACTATTTACAGTTTAGAATTATTCTGCCCAAAATTTAGAAATGGTAGTTTTCCTGCTTTTTCATGTTTTATTTTACATAACTGAATATGTATAAGCATGATAGAGCTATTGTTAATTTTGTTAAGTCTATGACTTTGGACTTAGCTATTATTTAAAAAGATTGTTAAGAGAGAAATTTAGGCCTAAATCCAATTGCTATTCTCAATTTTTTAAATAAATGAGAACTTGGCATGTCAGCATTTACAGAAGTTCCAGCTGGCAGTTGCAATTGGGTTTAGGATTTTTAGTTTTGAATAAAATACCTGAAAAACAGAGCCTGGTAAAACAAGCTGTAGACCGGATCTGTGAACCCCACCTCTTAGAAGAGGAACTGAAGCACCTGGACCAGGCTTTACAGGCAAATGGTTATTCCAGTTCAGACATCAGAAGGGCTGCCAGACCCAGAAAAAGCCAGAGGGGGGAAGACAGACAACCACCCAAAGGGAAGGTATTTTTTACCATATATCAAAGGAGTCACAGACAAAATAGGGAAACTGGCAAGGAAACACAACCTCCAGATGGTTTACAAACCAACTAAGAAAATCCAGCAAATGCTGCACTCAGCCAAGGACAAGAGAGACCTTCCCACAGCCGCAGGACTTTACTGCATGTCATGCAGCTGCGGACAAGTCTACATAGGGATCGCCAAACACAGCGTGTAAATAAGAATCAAGGAATATGAGAGACACTGCAGACTGGGTCAGCCAGAAAAATCAGCAGTAGCAGAACATGTTATAATGGGCATAAAATGCTGTTGGAAAACACTGAAATTCTGGACCATGCCAACAACTATCATGTCAGAATGCACAGGGAAACTATTGAAACCCACAAACACCTGGACAACTTCAACAGGAAAGAAGAAACCCTGAAAGTAAACAAAGTTTGGCTACCAGTGCTGAAAAACAGGAAGACCCAGCAAATGCAAGTGAGAAACCACCCAGGGTCAGGGGCTTTCCCAACATACAATGATCACCAGTTAGCAGACATTAATCCTCTTTTGCATATCCTCCCACCCATTAGCAATAGTGATTATATATATATATATATATATATATATATATATACCCAACTCTTTTCCAAGCAAGCATTCTCTGAAGATGCCAGCCACAGATGCTGATGAAACATTGGGGAGAAACTCTTCTAGAATATGGCCACATAGCCTAGAAAACCCACAAAAAACTATGGATATCAGCCATGAAAGCCTTTGACTTCACAAGCCATAGACCACCTCAGGGAAATTGAGACAACAGAGCCAGTCAATCTGGGTAAGAGGTTCATATGGTGCTACTATTTCTTCTTTATTCTGCCCCCCCCCCCCAAAAAAAAAGCCAACAGTGGAGTACCATCCTAGATCCAAAGAAAGTAAACTTTCTCCTCTCCAAGAGACGACTCAGGATGGACACACTTCACACCTCATCCTCACCTGCTGGACCACCAAGGCCCCGGAGAAAGGGAGGTCATCCCTTCACCATCCCAGTAGTCCAGGTCACCACAGATGCAGCTTGTAGGGGTTGGGCACTGCAAATGGTAGCTACACAACTCATGGCAGATGGTCCGAGTGCAGCCCAGGCTGCCTGGTCCTCCATATCTTCTCCCACCTATCCAAGGCGAGGTGATTTTTCTCAGAACTAACAACATAATGCAAAAACCTACATAAACAGACAGGGAGGAGCCAGGTCACACTCCCTGATGGCAGAGGCAGAGATTCTGTTATCTTGGGAACAGCAGCACCTTTTCTTCATAGAAGCGGTGTACCTAAAGGACTCCCTGAAGTCCAAAGTGAACTGGCTCGGCCAGATAGACTTGAAAAGAAAAACAGCTCTCAGAGCACAGGTTCTTTGTAAGTTCAAATGTAAAAGCAAAACTTTATTGCCTCTTTTGTTGTCTCTGATCCCACTCAACTCATGGCCATGGGGTTGCGTGGCCTAACTATTCATCTACCTAGTCACTTCCTATATGACATTCCAAAGCCAAAATATAGACCTTATGACTCCAGACTCATCACTTTCCTTCCCCTGCATGCTTTGAAAATCATTTTTACCTCATGAAGATGCTTGTGAGATTTGAAAGTTACCATATTGTATTCTGGTAAATAAATAATAAAGACATCACCAGATGATGTACTTTGCATTTCTTTTCCTGATTGATGCTAACCTTGGTGCAGATCTATATCTGCACTACAATAACCAAGTTTTTGGCTTAGACTTCTTAGAAATCTAAGTTAAGGTAGGAATCCTGATCACCATCCTGAGCTAGTTAATAAGTAGAAAGGAAGAGTTCCAGTGAAAGAACGGGTGGCCAACTGCTGTTTTTTCAGTTATGTGAATGGAACATTAATAAATCATTGACTTGCCATTCTTCTTCCCTTGCAGATGCCAAATCTCAACCAAGTGTTCAGTTTCCAAAATATCTAATTAAACTTCCTATCACCCACCATATCACAAACGTGACAGCCTACTTGACAGTGCCACACCAATTTTTGAAAGTGGACCATTTTCTCTACACAACAGGAATTCTTTTAAATAAGTCAGGTATGTTGATTTAGCACCATCTCCTGAAAATATCTTTGTTCTGACCTCATATACTCCTAACATGCAGTTGCAACACATCTTTTTACTGTGGAGATCTAGAAATGTAATAGTGAAGATGAGTGCTCAGAGATCCCTTGTTATTTTCCATTGCACTGCATCACATCAGTATGCCCCGTGGAAAACACACATTCCACCCTATCGTTGTTGTTGTTGATTTTCATATTGATAATTTTGTTGCATGCCTTGAAGAAGTTTCTGACCTACGGTGATCCTAAAGTGAACCTATTGCAGGGTTTCCTTGGCAAGATTTATTCAGAGGTGCTTCCTATTGTATTCCTCTGAAGCTGGGAGAATGTGGGTCTCCAAAACTGACCAGGGATTCAAGTCGTGATCTGCTGGAGTCCTAGTCCAACACGCAAACCACTATAATGATGTTGGATCCACACAGAGAAATATAACATTTCCAGAAATTTTGAAGCCATGGGAGGCAGGAACATTTTCTCCCAGAAAAAAGATGGACATTTTTGGAAAAAATTGAAGAAAATGTGATATTAATAATTCTTAGAGGTTGAGAGTCAATTCATTACTTAAGGGATATAAAATGTATTAAAACTAATTTGGCATAAACGTGTCATGTTTGCAATATTAAATTTACAGTTAATTTAGACAGCAATTGCAAATGAAATTTTTTTTAAAATAAAAATATTAAAAATGGAGCTACAAGGTCCTGAACAATAAAGAACACCTGAATTGCAAATAACTTGTTTGGTTTTGCAGATTTGTGAGGATCAAGAAAACAAAAAGCAAAAACAAACAAACAAAAGTATTTTGTCTTTTTTAGCCTTCATAGACAGCCATCATGGTATAAAAGTTTGATTGTTGGACTATTACTCTGGAGGAGAGAGGTCAAATCCCTGCTTGGCAATAAGACTCACTGGGTGACTCTGGGCAAGTCACATCCTCTCAACCTCAGAGGATGGCAATGGCAAGCTCCCTCTGTAGAAAATTGCCCCCCCCCAAAAAAAAAACAGCGATACGGTTGAAACAACTTGAAAGCATACAGCAATAACAACAAAATGTCTAGCAGACATAATGTATTCATTCCTGTAAAAAGAACTGCAAAAAAGAAACTAAGACCAGGAACAGTAATGATCTGATCCTGTACATAGTCTTACGTTAAAATCTTCCTCTTTTATAGTTTTCAGAAATGATTTTGAGGCACTAAATATGAGGGAGGGCCAGTGTGGTGTAATGGTTTAGGCATTGGACTAGGACAATGGAAGACCAGGATTCGAATCCCAACTCGGCAGTGGAAACCCATCGGGTGACCTTGGACAAATCACACCTTCTCAGACTCACAAGATGGAGAAATTTGCCAAAAAACCTCTATGATAGATTTGGCTTAGGGTCACCAAATTGAAGGCACACAACAATAACAAAATATGAGAACACTTTAATTTCACTGTTTTTCAAGATGCATTTTTCCTGGGTTTCTTTAGGTAACACAGCATACCAAAATGTCTGATGTACAGCTAAGTCATATAATTTTAGTAGTGCTGAATTATCTTTTTGTGGAGATGTCAAGTAATTAGGAAGACATCTGAGGGGGAGTGACTGAGACCAGGATAAGGATTGGTGAAACTGAGAAATCCTTAACATCTCCAGCCTCTTATGAGGAAATATGTTTCTTCAGCTAGGGAACAGGAGCTCTCTGTTGCTTTCTATTTCATTGGTTTTGAATAACACTTTCATTTAATTTCAGAATTTCATTTTGTTTGGCTAAAAGTCCATTGTACAAATTCAAGCACCCCAAGTGAAGGATGTTAAGAAGGAAAAATAATGCCAGTATAGTACACTCTATTCTAAATCAATGCTGCTCTCATAAAAAATTTAAAACCTTTCTCCCATTTCTTAAATCACTCAGCATGCCAGTTTCCAAAGAATTATGAATTCATTAATTAATGAACAGTAGTCATATGTTCACTAAACATGCATTCATATTGTCTATAAGAATGGTGTATCTAGGTTTGCTCAAATGTGAGTGACCACTTTTTGCCTCTCTCCCATGGACAAGAAAGGATTAGAACATACTGAGGCACATAAATGAATAATGTATGTGTACACCTTTTGCATTTGAAAAATGAGCCAACAAAGCAGCTTTCTATTTTCTCCTAGACTCCCCTGAAATCTCTCTGATGTGTTCTGTTACATTATTTATGTATTCTTGAGAAAACAGGTTCTATCCTAGGGGCAGGTAGAAGCTAATTGATACATGATATTTGACAGTTTTCTTATGACCCACAGCTAACTGTCTGAAAATCTTATGAAGGATTTGGAGTCTTCATAATTTTGCTTCTTTCCTTTCCTTGGTAGTTTCTCTCTTTCTCTCTCTCCGTCATGTTCTCTTTGTCTCTGCAAGCTGTACAAGAATTAGCCATTTGCACAGGTGTTGCAAGCTTCTAGAAAAAGAGCGAAATAAATGCTACAATGTGCAGCACAGAAACATAAATCTGATATTTTTTCACAGCCTTTTAAAAAATGAAATGCAAACATTTGTATTTTTGTGGTTAAGAGTAGAAGCCTGGAATAAGTATGTATATATATTTTAAAAAACCAATTAATAGGCTTACTTCATGGTTATTGTGTATTTCATTTCATTTATATCCCATCTTTCCCCAAGGGCTAGAATGTAAGAAAACTTAAGGGATATACAGACAGGTGGCTAGATGCTGCCCTTTTTGCCCTGGATTGGGGCTGCAGCAACACCGAAAAGGGGCTTCTTTTTCACTCCCTGGAAGGAATTTCATAGCCACAATGGGGCGGCATGATGACAGCTGTTCCACACTGCGTCATTTGGGTGCTGAGTGTGAGTCACGCCATGATGCCATGTGCTGTGTAAACGGGCATGCTGTGTCATGGCACGATGGGGGCAGAGGCACAGCATTGAGCGTGTGGACACTACATCGTGACTCCACCACAAAGTGTCTGTGTGTATTTCCCCTTAATTTTAAAATTCAAAGTCATAGCCATGTTACTCTGGAAAATTAGTAAGCAAAGGGATGTTGCAGCACCTTTGAGACAAACTGAAAGAAAGACGTTGGTAGCATGAGCTTTCGTAGACTTAATTCTACTTCCAAATGCCATTGAGGAAATACAAGCTCAAGTCTAGGAAAGCTTGTGCTACCACCCTTTGTCTTTCAGTTAGTTTCAAAAATGCTGCAAGATCCATTTGCATATTAATTTTAAAGGTTTCTATAAAACACAGTATAAAGTTTTTTTTAAAAAAAAAATGTTAAGGTTTCCCCTTTGACAAGGTTTTCAAGTCATGTCTGACTGTACGGGGTGGGGGTCATCTCCATTATTAGGCGAAGAGCCATTGTTGTCCAAGGACTTCTCTGATGGTCTTGTAGCCAGCATGACTACACAGACTGCTATTACCTTACTACCAAAGTGGTACCTATTTATCTACAGTGGTCCCCCGGTTTACGAATACCCCGGCCTACGAAAGCCCCGGTTTAAGAAAGAGCCGGGGCCGGAAAAACGGCCCCGGTTTACAGAAGAAACCCCGGTTTAAGAAAAGAAAGCAGCGGGAAATTCAAATGGTGCGGGGGCTGGTTTAAGGAGCCCCGGTTTACGAACTTTTCGGTTTAAGAAAGGGGTGCTGGAACGAATTAATTTCGTAAACCAGGGGACCACTGTACTTGCACTTTAGCATGCTTTCAAACAGCTAGGTTGGCAGAAGCTGGGACTAGTGATGGGAGCTCAGCACTTGCATCTCAAACTGCCAATCTGCTGACCTTGCAGTAGTCAGAGTTGGCATCTTAGGCAATTGTACTATTAAAGCATCAGATAAAAACAGTTTTTTAAAAAGAGCACACCACATGCAGGGATATAATTTGGGGAAAAATCAGCTGTGGGATCAGGTTTAAGCCTCTGCCCTTGCTCCCAGGTATAAGAAATCAGGCCAGTACAGATCAGGTCACTCATACACCTACTAATGAGTAAATACAAAATAAAATTTACCTGCTTGATACCTGACACATGTAACATTGCCATGTTAATATTGCATGCAATTTAATGTATGCAGTTTAACTAGCTTGCAGTGTAACCTTGTGTATAGTGCTTGCTGAATTCAATTCTGTATCTTGTTCACTGTGCTGCTGATTATGAACTTACTTTACAATGTGTGTTAAAAAAACAAGTACAGGAATACAGATACCGTATTCTGTGCATGGATTTTGTATCGTATTTGTCTAGTTTTATCTAGTCAAATATATACTTTTTAATTGCACATAAGAAGGAGCTGTCCATCAGTGCATGTAGTATTGCATTGATTAGATCAACAGTCTGACTCACTTCTGTAAGACACCTGCCTAGTCTCCTACATACATATGTGCTGGGTTTTTTTTTTTAAAAAATGCAGTACTTTGGGGTTTTTAATTTTGCTGTTACTTCTGTACCATTTAATTATCAACAAGATGAATTTTTGGTACTTGTTTTGATGCTTTTGATCACCATCTAGTGGTTTGCTTCTGTACTGCTGTCACTACTAATCACTATTCAAATCGAATTTGAGTAGAGACATGCTGACAGAGTTATTTTCCTGTTGGTGATGCTGGTATGTTGGTTCTTGCCCCAGTCCAGTTCATTTGTTTTTTGTAATGCAGCTACAGAAAAGAATGTCTGATTCAGCTATACCTGCTAGACGATGCCCTCCAGATGTTTTGAACTACAGCTTTCATCATGTTAACTAGCTGGGGAGGATGCGGTTGTAATCCAAAATTCTTGGTGGTGGTGCCAGATCAGGGAAAATGTTGTTGTTGTTGTTGTTGTTGTTGTTGTTTTAAAAAAATAAGTATGTTAAGAATTTCATGGGTATAGGTTGAATCTCCCTTATCTGGAACTCCAAAATATATTCCAAAACCCAAATTGTTCATGTGTGCATCTGAGATAGTGACACCTTTGCTTTCTGATAGTTCAACATGCACATACTTTGTTTCATGCATAAAGTTGTTTAAAATATTATGTATAAAATTACCTTCAGGCTGTATGCGAAACATAAATGAATGTCATTTTGAGACTTGGGTTCCTTCTCCAGGATATCTCATTCCAATATGTGAAAAACTCCAAAATCCCAAACACTTCTGGTCTCAAAAATTTCAGATAAGGGAGACTCAACCAGTATGTTAATTCTGGTGCTGAAGATTTACTGGAAAAATGTTTTAATAAATAGTCATGAAAATGTAGAGTTTTTCTGTGGAGATTACAAGGCAGAAGTACACTGCAATTTTTTAAAATAAAAAAACACCACATGCATTGATGTCTAAATGCATCTGTCATTCACCACTTCAATTGAAAATAAAATAAAATAAAAAGCAGGCAATTGGCAATAAGTATTCATATCTGTGAAATAAGCCTTTTGTCTCCATTCTGGGAAAAGCAATGGGATTTTCTCTGGTTCAGTTTGAAAATGTATAAAATACAGTTTGACTGTAGCCCACAGGAGGATGGAAGAAATATATATATGAATTGTGGTAGCAAGAGTGCTGTTAAGCTATTCCAGAAATATTATGTCTGCATGCCACATATGTTTCTGATGTTCAATCATTATTACTTTTACTAAACAAAACAAAAAATAATTTTAAAAATTACTTTTAGGTTTCAAGAGTATTGAATTATCCCCTCTTGCTGCAATATGTGTAAATCTATTTTCGGCTGGGAAAGAACTGAATGTGGATGGTCCCATTCATATTATGTTGCCTCTTCTACCTACGAGTGCTGCAAAAGCAGGGGATTCTATCCCAGCATGGACCTTTGACATGAAAAATGGTAAGTGCTCTCAGTCCTGTATTATTACCAAAGGCAATGATGCACAGTCATATTAAGATTTCATCTTAGCAGTTAGTCTGTCTTTGTAGATATGGACTTTTTCAGATTAGCTAGATGATTCCTGACTAGCCCCCTATCAACCTTGATTTGCAGTCCAGACCTCTTGCCAATGCCAGAAACAAAATAAGTGTTGAGTAGTTTTGCCTTTTCATTGTGATCTGTTAGCATTTTGCCTTCCATTTTGAACAGCAGCCCCATTGTCTCTTTGGTCATTCTCTTGCCTTGAATGTGCTTGAAAAACCCTAAGGCAAAAAGTAAGAAAAAGCAGAAAGCTGAGCAAAATGGAGTTTGTCCTGCCTCTGTAAGAAGATCATCCACACATCAGTGGGCTGTACCATTCTGTGTTGTGATACTTATAGTGTGAGTTAAAGCACTTTGCCCTTCTAAAGCAAAGGGCTGTGTGGTTTGTTTTTTCTCCCCAGGTGCTTGGGTAAATCGTGGCATAGGCATGGTAAAAGATGCAGGTGATCACTTAGTATGGACATACACGGCTCCAAGTCTGGGCTACTGGATAGCGGCTCCACTGCCTGGATCTAGAGGTATGCTATGGAATCACGAAATGATTTTGATGTGCCTTAGTTGCTGTCGTTTTTGAAATTTATTGCATTTAATGTGTAGGGCAGGACTGGGAAGAATAGCTCACTCTCAGCTTTCATTGGGAGTACAGCCTCAGTTTCCTGCTCCTTTTTAGTCTTTTAAAATGCAATAAATTCCTTAAAAATATAATAAAATGTTTGCATAATAAAAGTCTCACATCATTTCACTTTTTTCGAATTTTGTTTTCAATAATTTTAGCGTATGGACAGGTTTAGGTACTAAAAGCCTAAAAGCATAGGAAGACTGGCATGAATTGATTGGGACCTGTTGCATATCATTAAAAAATGCGTAGACAACATGGCATCCTCCAGTTGTTTTGAACTATCACCCCCCTCATTCTTGGCCATTGGATAAAGTTGCCACAGCTGATGATACTACTAGCCCAACATATCATACCAGGTTTCTTATGTCTGTAGTATCAAACAATTTCTGTAACAGAGCAGATATAAACTGTGAACATCCTCTCCATCTATATATGCCATTGTAATTTCACTTGATGTGGGCCATGCATCACTCTTTCTGAAATATCCAGTTACAGAAGCCCAACCAAGGCATTGTTGAAATGACTTAGGTAATTAAGGGAGCAGGGCCATGCTGTAAAGCCCTTCGCCCAATACTATGCACATGCTTTCTTTCTCTTCTTGGTGTCATCACGTATTGCAAGAATATCTCAGAGAAGGCCTGTACATGTGCACCTGTGGATAGTATATATATATATGGGATAGTCCACACTTGTTTTTTAGGACTATTCATGCTGCATACATGCATGCCAAGATTGGATGTGGGGTTGATATGGGCAACATCGGAGAGGAAGTCAATGCTGTATGGCTTCATTCCTGTGTTCACTGGAGACCTTGCAATAATGCCTGAACAGGGTTAAAATGCAATGGATGAACAGAATCAGATGAGAAGACACTGCATATTTTTTATTATTATGCATGAACATGGTGATTTGTTGTACAATAACATACTTTCCTCTCTCCCCCCCCCCTCCCCAATATAATGAAAAATGTAGACTCCATCATCACCACAGTTGCCCAGGATATATCTGCATACCACACAGTGTTCCTCACAGCCATATTGGGAGGCACCATTGTTATTATCATTGGGTTCTTTGCTGTTCTCCTTTGCTACTGCAGGTAAGGTGGTACTGATGTACATTTATGGCAGACGTGATAGAATGTGTTTGGCTCTAAATGACTGGAGTCTTGGACTTGCTGCTCAGTTTAGTTTTGTTTTTGAAGGTTTTTAAATATATGTACAATACATGTGTGTATATTGTATGCCTTCAAGTCATTTCTGACTTACATTGACATTAAAGCAAACCTATCATGGAGTTTTTTTGGCAAGATTTGCTCAGAGGAGAGCTTTTTTGTGAGTTTTTCAGGCTATGTGGCCATGTCCTGGAATAATTTATCCCTTACGTTTCACCTTCATCTGTGGCTGGCATCTTCAAAGGTTGGTGAAATGAAAGTGAGTCTAGTATATATACTGTGTGACCCTTGATTTGGAGGAAATTATTTACATGTTAATCTCAAGGTGGGAGGCCTTATCATTCAACAACAGACCAACACATATAACATATAAATCACTTCCTCCCAACCAAGAGTCACACAATACATATGCCCCACTCACTTCCATGCCACCAACCTTTGAAGATGCCAGTCACAGATGAAGGCGAAATAAATTCTTCCAGAGCACAGCCACATCACCCGAAAAACTCACAAAAAGCTATGGATGCTGACCATGAAAGCCTTCAACTTCACATTGTTCAGAAGATATTTGTCATTGCCTTCCTTTGAGGCTGAGAGCATGTGACTTTCCCAAGGGTCACCCAGTGGGTTTTATGTCTGAATGGGAAATTGAAACCTAGTCTTCAGAGTCATAGTCCAACACTCAAGCCTCTGCACCATGCTGATTCACAAGATATTTAAACACATGTAGAAGGATGACACTATTGGTGACTATGAGTCACAATAACTATATGCTACCCAGAGTTAGAAAAACTTACCTTTTTGAACTATGCTGGTAGACCATCCCCAGCCAGCATGGTCAATAACGGTACTGCGTAGGGGAGTCTAAAATCCAAACAGTAACTTTCCTAGGCTCTAATATTACCTCCAGCATCATAGGAGCAATACTCTCAATACCAGTTGCAAGGAAACAAGAACAAGAGAATGTTGTTGGGATCATGTTCTTCTTGTGGCCTTCTCATTGGACATCTGATGGGCTGTAGCAAGAAACAAGGTGGTGGACCAGATTTCATCCTGCACAGCTCAAGTTATGCTTAATAGTTCTAAATCTATTGTTTCCCCGTTATGTTTAATTTGTTAAGATATCTGTTAAATGAGCAAAAGAAATATATGTAAATATTTATCTCTTTCACCACCCCTCTCATTTGATACACACATCATTTGATAAAATCCCAAACAAAACGGATGCTTTATAGTGGTATGATGAACACAAGACAGCTTGCATTTTATTTATTTGTTTATTTATTGGATTTCTATCCTGCATTTCTCCAAAAATGGGATTAATTTTATTACATTTGATCCATAGTCAGGATGTGGGGTGATGTGTATGGTGCACCTTCAGCATTCTTTCTATTTTCTTTTCCTTCTTTCTTAGGGATAAGTGTGGTCACCCAGGAAGGAGAAGGAAAAATACAACTAAATTGGATATCTTAAGAAAGGACCAGACAACATCCACATCTCACATAAACCATCTTGGGATTGCCAAGGTGTCACTGAAATCAGAAGACAAATCTCAGTTGTATTCATCCAGAATAGCATCTTATAGCCCTCAAAGAGGGATATCAGCAGAAGCAAGAGAGAGAAAAGCCAATGACAATTTTAAAATCTACACAGAAGATTCTTCGTACCAGTCATCCAGCAAGAATACTCACTGTAGGACCTCACCCCAGTCCTTGGAAGCTACCATGGCAGGGAGACATTTACAACCAACCAAGCACACCAATGGAAGTGTTTCACCTTCTAGGGACATGCAAGAACAGAACCAATATCTCCCACTGAATGAGGAAATGTATGGGTTTTCAGTCCTCCCAGACCAATTAATGCATATTTATAGTCAGCCTATTGCCATCCTTCAGACTGCTGACCTTTTCCATCCCCAAGAGCAGTTGCATGCTGCCAAGTCAGCTACTTTGCCAAGGAAAGGACAACTGATCTATAGCCCAATGATGGAGCCCATGAGTCAAGGAGGTTACACTCAGACATTACCCAAAATGCCAGTACATTCTCATCTACAGGTGCCAACTTCCAGAGATGAAACAGCTGCATTAGAAAGGCAACAAAGCTTGTCTCCTCAAGCTGCAAATTGGGGGCGTTACACAAATAGCTTACTGGAATCTGTTTCTGTCCCAGGAACATTAAATGAAGCTGTGGTAATGACACCGTTTTCATCAGAGCTTCAAGGAATTTCAGAGCAAACCTTACTGGAACTTTCAAAAGGAAAACAGTCTCCACACCCCAGAGCATGGTTTGTGTCACTGGATGGCAAACCAATAGCTCAAGTGAGGCATTCTTTCATTGATCTCAAGAAGGGCAGGAAGACGGAGAGTAATGATACTAGCTTGGACTCTGGAGTGGATATGAATGAACATAATCCCAGTCGGAAACTGGAGAGAGAGAAAACTTTTATTAAAAGCGTGCAGCATTCCAAGATCCTTTACCTGGAAGACTTGGATCTGAGTAGCAGTGAAAGCGGGACCACAGTTTGCACACCTGAGGATCAGACTGTGAAACATATGCCAGATGGAGGGAGTGATCCAGGCTTAGGACAGCAAACAGAAGAGATGCCCAAGAAGAAGGACACCGTGGAAGAAGAGCCTGAGGCTAGCCCTCCTCCTGCTAAGAAACAGGGAAGGCCTCCACTGACTAAGAGAGAGAGCAAAACCAATATCCGGAAGAAGAGAGAGGATAGGCCATTGATTCCAATAAACTAAAATTACAGCTCTATGTGTCTTTTGATCTGTATGGTATCCTGTGGACTTTCTTTGCTTCTACTTTGTACACTTGCAGCGTTCACTTTAAAGGGCCAACCAAAATTGGATAAAATAAAATTTCCTATAAAAGGGAGAACAAATTACACCTTCAAGAGCATGGTAGGGATTTTCTTGGAAACCAGCTCTTGTTGCTCTCAGCAATTATTTTCAGCAGGGCTTTTATTAAAAAGAAAGAAAGAAAGAAGGAAGGAAGGAAAGAAAGAAAGAAAGAAAGAAAGAGCAGTTTTTCCTGGGTTAACATCTATGGGCAGCAATCTGAAGAAGCCAAATTGTATCCTTCCTTACCTGCTCTGATGTCTGGGAAAGAGGACGCACTGCTGAAACTATGTTACATTATCAAGGGGAAGAATACACAGGAGATAGCACGAATTTTTAAAAAGATTGTTTACATCTAGAGTCTGATATTTACCTTGTGTTGTTTGATGAAGATGTCAGGATATGTTAACAAGATGGAAGCTGCCATTTTTTATCTGAAAGGAACATTAATCTTTGGCATCTTGTATAGCATTCTCCTGTCTCATTCTCTGTGTATCATTCAGGAGTAGGGGGAATCAGGGACTTATTACACAGATAATCTTGTTAAATGTGCAGGTGTCCGCTTTTCATGTGCTGTTCCAGTATGTATTGAGCCAAATTGTGCTCCACTTTTAGGAGAATTAGATTTGCACTGATGCAGTTAGGGCAGACCTGGCCCTCCATGTCCAAGATACATATTATTTGTAAATGTGGCCAAAAGGATGGCATTGTAGAAAACATTTCCTCTGGAAACAATGCCATGTATTTCTTCATAGCCTTAAAAGAAAAGAGTGATACTGAAGCAATTTGAACATGTGCCTCCTTTTTTTGCTAGCTTTGGCACTCGTCTTAAGTCTGTTGTTGCTTATGAAATGGTCCGTTGGAAATCTGTTGGACATAACTGTGATCTGAGTAAATGTAGCCATATCCAAAAGTTACTTTTTGCATGGCCAGGTTGGCTTTGTGGGGTTAATTTTGTAGTGCGCTGTTTTCCTAATCTGGTATCAAGTCCATTCAGAGGGCAAAATAAAGGTGATGGGCCATTGTTCGGGAGTAGAGCATATAACCTGAATGCAGAAGATCCCAGTTTGAGTGCTTGGGAGCTTCTAGTAAAGCTTGGGAAGATCTTGATCTGAATCCTTGAAAGGTTGCAGCCAGTCAGTTCAGACAAATCTTTCTTCAGCCTTGTGCTCTCAAGTCTGCAACTTCTGTTATGTCCAGCCAGTGTGCCCTGTAATAAGATTATGGGATTTGTGGACCAACTGTATCTGGGGAACCAGGTTTGGGACAGTGTCAGACCTGATGGACCACTGGTTTGACTGGTTGAAGTCCTCTCCCTGTGAATAGCTGTTCCTTTTGGTAAAGAACAGGCCCTACAGAGAACTCATCTTGAGCTTGTCTGGTCTGTTGTAAACCACAATCCTAAACACATGTAGCTGGAAACAGGTTCAGTTGATTTCATTGGCAACTGCTGCTGTATCAGTTTGGCAGAGTTTAAGCCCCAAGGATCCAAACAGACTAACCTGAGATCAGGAGTTGTCCTGCAATTCATATACACCTTTGTAGTGTCAATGACAATGGTGTCAGTAATTTGATAAGTGGTAGTATTTAACTTCCCATGTTTCAGATGGGCTGTATTTTTTAAAAAAACAAAACACAAACAAACATAGCATAGAATGAAGTTGGAGAACATATGCCCTTCCGGATGTCGCTGAATTCCTCCAACCAACATACCTCACATTTCACTAGGCTGTCTGGGAGTGATGGGAGATGGAGCTCAGTAACACCCAAAACATTACAGTTTCCCCAGTCCTGGCACTGAACTTCATTCTCTTTCATTTGTGTCTTTCAAAAGTTGAAAAATTACTCTAGGAAGACAGAGTTGGAGGCAGTGAGTACAACTGTGAAATTGCAGGTGCTAAGCGATCCATGCTAAAAATGGCACAAAACTGAGGGGATGGGATTCTTCTGATTCCACTCTTATAAACAAGATGGTATGTTTTCTACAAATCATGACAAAAGTGTGCTTCCCCAACTGGATTACCATTCAAAATGTCTGTATGCACCCTATGTGTGTCCTGATCCAATTTGTGCACTATGAATATGTTCAGGGACTACCTATTGGCACTTCTGAATTATGAGATAGGTAAGCTGTGAGTCTGGCCTATAGGACAACAGCCATTCTTGGAGTAGAGTTTATTGTAGAGTTGAAAACAAATTACCAAAAGAAATGATTGCATGAAATGAAACTAAATATATATCTGTATAAAAATGAAAGTTCATAAAAGCACATCTACAGTTTTCAATGTTCATTTAGTCATTCATGGTTTTGGCTAACAGAAAAAAAAATAGATTTACCTAAGAGAAGTATTTTGTGCTTTCTTGCTGAAATATTTCACAGCATTTTAAATTTTGCAATATAATTAAGACAGCAGGGACAATAATTTCTAAGTACATCTTATTGAATTTGATTATATTGATTCTGCTTTCTCTTTTCAGAACAGTTATCTAGAATCAAGGTAATGTTAAAAACCATAATTTTTAGCAGGTATGGACAAGAGACATTTTGCCCCAAAATCCTAGGCAGGCCTTTAAAAAATCAGGAAGTGTCCTTGTTATTAAAAAGTCCTGTTCTGGGCCTAAAGATAATCCATTGGGATGAGGGCAAAAGCATAACAAAAATGTGTCCTGCTGTTTAGAGGGCATTAGGGGCATTTTGAAATAAAGGGGAGCAGGGCTGGATGGCAGCCATCCAAGGTCTCCTGGTGGCCTAAAGTGCCCTCCTAGCCTCCCACAGTTGCTCACCCCTGGAACATTGGCCATGCTGTTTTTGCTTCCAGACAGATTATAATCTTTTAGGAATAGATTGTTACTGTTGTTGATTTGAGGTCATTTGAAGGTTGCCATCCCATGTACAGAGTGTGAGCCCCATTGAACAGTAGCTCTCACTTCTGAGTAAATATGCAGAGGGATTGCTGTCAATTGCCATCATTTTTCAAGTTAAAACTGTTTTGTCGTACTGACGTTTAAATGGAGACATAAAAATGGGGCACTGTAGTATGCAGTCCCAAATGTCCAGGATGCAAATGGTTGCCTCTTTTCACTTTTTAAAAACATTTTTCTGATCATTTTTAAGATCATGGATGATGATGATGTTGACGATGATGATGATGATTACTCAAAATGTGTTTTGTATTCTCAGGAGGTTATCAGGAAATCAGCAAAAACTAGTAATGATTTGAAATTTGTCTAATAAAATTGTCTGAAAAAGCAGTAAACATTTTCTGTTAGCCAAAAAGGATTGCTATGAAACTCTGAATTAATTTTTCTTGGTGGGAGGGGGAACATATATATTTGTTTCATTCTTGGAATATTGCATGTAAGTAATGTATAAAATTCCATTTACTATTAACTTTGAAAACAAACAAACCCAAAAGAACATTATTAACTCATAAAGAAGATTTTCCTTTCAAGGGGAGAAAATATTCTGGTGGACGTCCTTCTTACATGTAGTCCCTCAGGAATAAACTGGAGTGGAAGGCAGTGCTTTTGAAGAGAACTGTTTCTGTGCTTGGCTTATTCTTATTCAACCAAGACAATGACACATATCAAAAGCAAGTGCAATATGATTAATGCATGTGCTTAAGGAGCACAACATTGGAAAAAGCAGGCAGACTGTATCCTGGATTTTCTGAAAGCAGGTTGAAACCCCACTGTCCATGCAACTGCTCCCAAGGTGGACTGAACACCCCCAGGCAGACCGTACCATGCAATGTCAAGCAGTTATATTTTTTGTTGCCTCCCTATCATGCATTCATACTATCACATAAACATACCTCCAGGTACCTCCTTTTCCCACTCACATGCCATCCATTGGATTCCTGCCTGTATGTGCGATGCACCACTTGTGCAGCACATCAGTGCATCAGTGTGTGAGTGATACATTGGCAAAACAGTCCTGGAGACCCTTTCACCCCATGTACCCCAGTTGGATTGTATGTCTTGTATATGTTGTAATTAAATCCATTGCATTATTTGTGATCACATTTTTGCTTTGTCGCAGTCCCATACTGGTGCCGGGCTGTTTATATGCCAATGTGATGATGCACATTTTTTGCCTTGAGTCGGAGTATCCCAGCTTCTTTTTGCTCCAGTTTTTAGCCCCAGAGTGTTTTTGCTCTTCACCCAGTTTTACCTTGTGCGTTGTCTAAACACCTCACCTTCAAAGTGGTCAGAAGCCACTTTATTTGGTCAGTGCAGAGTACCCCTTAGTCTAGATGAGAATTCTCTTTTAGAGTTTGAGACAGCATTAATTGACTGCGTAGAAAGAGGACGTTCATAACCCTTTCCCCAACTCTTGAGTTTGATCCTAGGTTGCTAGCATACCCAAAGGTTGCTGTTGGATTATGCTGAGCTAGTTTATACATTTAAAGCACATTGTGTATTCCATGCATATTTAACTAGAGAGCAGAGTTTGAAACGTTAGTTTTAAAAATGACTGTAATGATATGTGACCTGAAGCATCATTCCCCCACTGCTCAGTTGTAAATGATTATAGCATGTTTACCTTAAAAATAACTCTCCAAGCCCTGCTACACAGTAACTCCAACTGGGTATACTAGGAGGAATTTAGCAAGACCAGCCCTTGGAAAGGCACCTTCTGTCTGCCAGAGGTTTCTGATCTGGTAAAGAGCCTTTCCTCTAGCCAAATAAGACAGGAAGTCATTTTTGCCAATTCTCTTCCCCTCACTTTGGAACAGGGAAAGTTTGGCAAGGAGTTGCCTCTTTTTTGTCAACAGAAACCTTTAGAACAGAAATCTGCTGAGGGACATTTTGGTCAGCAGAATAAAACTTGGGATACAATCCTTTGGGATTTACTGCTGAATAAAAATCTACAGTTGCCTATACTGTAAAGCTGTAGGCTACAGTTGTAAAGCTGTAGGTGGGAATAATCACGTATGAGGATAGCTGTACATCAAAAATAACAACAGAAAGGTTAAGCTGAGCATTTTGTCTTAACATACTAGTCTTCTGCATGTATGGAGGGTTTTTCTTTGTTTTTAGATAGGCAATTGTACCACCCAGCGCAGTCTACTGGTATGATCCAGAAAGACCTTTGCCATTTAATTGCTAATTTGCAGAGAAGATTAACATTTCAACCTCATCCTAAGCCAAATTTCCACTGTGGAATACAGTGACTTAAACAGGATTTAATGTTAGGATTGCAGCCTTAGAAAATGATAGCTTTTCCTCCAAATTGTATGACATTTTGAAATTAATTGGTTTCAGTTGCACTGAAAATTGTAAACATTTGAACTACTCAAATATTTTTCAACAAAGGAAACTCTGGCATTTAAACTTTGCAGTTTTATACTTTTAAGGGCATTAAAAGCATTATTGATGGTGCAGCTGAAGCCATTCCAGTACTTTATATCCCATCGTTTCATAACCAATGTTTCTGAAATACTTTCGATTTTACAGTTTTGAAATTTTATACCAAAAAAAAAAAGTTTTGCCAATTGAAAGTTTGAAGTCACTTTGCAGATTTGAAGGATTTGTCAACTGTTTATATATTTTCCACTTGGTGACCCACTATCTTCAGTGTAACTTTAAAGCACAACTGTTTATTGTACATCAGCAAATACAGAATCTTTGTACAAAAAAAATATTTTTACATGTTAGTAGTTTGATTCTGAAGTCTTTCTCTTCTGTGCATGCTAACAGTGCAGTCCTATATATGTGTACTGAAAAGGAAATTCTATTCAGACCAATGGGACTTATTTCCCACATAAGTATATAGGACTTTAACGCAAGATCACAACCTGCATAGCACCCCAGTTCTGAAAGCTGCAGTTGTCGGGAACTGAGTCTAGAACTGGCCATTTCTGGAGCTGTGTTGCAGGCATTGAAAGCTGCAGTATCTTTGACCCTCCAACCGTTTTATACTTCAACTCTCAGAAGCCTCTGTCAGCATGACCAATGATGGTCGGTTCTGGGAGATGTAACAACAGCAGCAACAATTCATCTCCCAGAACCAGCCATCATTGGCCATACTGGCAGAGGCTTCTTCCTCTTGTCGTTGTTTCTTAACTGCCTCTCCCCATGGATCAACACAGAGAACAACAATATGTGTCGGTTGAAACACAACTTCAGTTAAAACATATCTCAATTTAAAAGAACAACAAGATACATACGGTTTGAAAATGTTACAAAAATTATACCTTTCAAATATCAAACTTTGATTTTCCATTTTATATAAGGGACACCATTTTTCTAGGTCATTATATTTAATGGGACTTGAGCATCCACAGATTTTATTATCAATGGACCCCAGTGTATAACAAAGGTCCATTGTAATAACAAACACATTTGGAGGACCAGTGGTTCTAGTATTACAGAATCGAGATTGGAATGTCATCCGCAGCTCTAGGGTATTAGTGGCCATTTTAACAACCCCGTGACTGATTCAGCCACATTTGGGTTATGCTTCTCCATACTTGGACGAGTTAATCTGGGGAAAAATTCCCAGAGTTACCCCCCTCAGCATTAACACTGGCCATAATGACCAGGGGATTCTGGAAGCTGTAATGCAAGGCCTCATTCCCACTTACAAGAAAAGCGGTTTGTGATCTGAATCAATGGATCGATTCGACAGCGGAGCATGGTTCCCACTACATTTGCCCCGACTGCATTTTTCCCCTGTAAAATAACCCACTTGTGGTTCACATTCACAAATGAATCGGTTCAAAACGGACCCGCTCCAGCCGGCCGAAGGGCAAATATAAATAAATTCCGATCTGCATCTGGTTCACACTTGTGCAGATTTATCAAAAACGACGCGGAAAACATCAGTGTCAAAAAGACGCGGGTTAAATGGATTTAGCGTGTGGCCCCCTTGCTGAATCACTTCAGTGATTTAAGTGAAAACCAGGTTCATTTGAACTGGTTCGAAGTGAATTGTGATTGATTTAAAAGGTAGTCGAAATGAGGCCCAAAACAGTAACTTTTTCAAAGCTCCATTCATTACACTGTTATCCACTGTTGCCTGTAATGGGTGAGACTTATTTTCAACTCTTTCTGCTTAGCAGTAATAGCCCAAAGTTTGTGTGTAAATGTGTCCACCCTCACACATGAACAACTATTGATAATGGTACTAGATGTTATGTTTGTAGTACTAGATATTATGGGAAGAACAGGCACAGTAAGGCAGAGCTGCTGCTTTCAATGTTAAGTAACACAACACCTGTTAAAACTAGTTCGAGTCCAAATGATCCCAAGACAAAACTGGTTGACACTTGTTAATGTTAAGCTGTAAATATGGGTAACAATGCACACCATGGTCACACACTTGAAATTCTGTTTTAATTTTCATTTTAATTTTCTGAGATTTTGTACCCCCCCCCCCCCTTTAAAAAATGTTTCTACATTTTTCTATTCAATCTGGGGTGGCTTTTCATGTTTGTGTAACTACTGTAGTACTAATGGATCTATTGCTATAGTGTTATCTTCAGATTTATAAAATGTTAAAAGAGCTCATGAATATAATAAAAGTAATTTTAAAAACGTAATTGGTTTCTGTGACTCCTGAACATTTCATTAACAAATTCCTCGATTGTTGTACCTTGTTTAGTGATAGGCTGTCTCATGGAATGCAAATAGGATTTGGTCACTCAAATACATGCTTACACAGAAATACTAAGTTCATTGGGGTTTCTTCCAAGCATGCATGCATACGACTGCAAGGTTCAGTTGTTTGTATTTGTAACATCATTTATAGGTCAGAAACCCACCCTTGATTCTATTCTACAGGAGCACAGTTGATCATTTCTTTAACTGATATTACAAGAAGCTACTACAGTGTCCTTGGAATTCAGGAATAGAAGAAGTTGTTTCTCTGATCAAATGTATGCTGAATGTGGCTGAATGTGCCAATACTTATTGATGATGGAATTGTTGGATTCTCTCCACAACACACACCCCACTTCAAATTCAAATCTACACTATAGATGCTGGTAACCATGAATGTGTCCTGGCTGTAGTTTTCCTACCATGTACAAGCAGAAAAGCTGGACAGTTTCACATGTCTCCAGCAGAACTAACTGTGGATCTGTGCCCACATAGTGTGGTGGGGGAACACGGTAATGTGAATTGAGCCTGAAATATTAGTGGATCTTCTTTGCTTTAAAAGAAATGGCATGCACACATTTTCCCTTGTTAATGCTGGAACAATCTCAATAGTGAACTGACCTATAGTTTTTTGTGGGGTTTTCAGGCTATGTGGTCATCTTCTAGAAAAATTTATTCTTGACATTTCACCGGCATCTCTGACTGGCATCTGTGAATTCTATTCTTGAATGGCAAGGCCTTCGGGTGGGAGGATAGGCAAAGAGGATTTATGTCTGCTTAATTAGTGGTCCAATGTCTGCTGGGGGGAAAATCCTGGGTTGTTTTCATTTGCATTTTGTGCTGGGTCTTAATGTTGGTGCTTTTCAGGACCGGTAGCCAAACTTGGTTTACTTCAAGGGTTTCTCTTTTCCTGTTGAAGTTGTCCAGGTGTCTGTGGATTTCAATGGTTCCCCTGTGCATTCTGACCTGATAGTTGTTGGCATGGTCCAGAATTTCAGTGTTTTCAAACAGCATTTTATGCCCAGGATGCTTTATAACATGTTCTGCTACTGCTGATTTTTCAATCTGCAATGTCTCTCATATTCATTGATTCATGTTTTGGACACTGCATTTAGCAGTCCCTATGTAGACTTGTCCGCAGCTGCATGGTATGTGGTAAACTCCTGCAGCCACAAGAACTATTTTTGCACTGAACTATTTTTGTTATAATTCTTTTGAACATCGGAAATATATTTACCTGAAATTGTTCTGGCTTACGTTGCATATGATTCTAGGCTGCATCAGTAGGACTATAGTGTCTGGATTGAGGGAAGTGATAGTACCATTCTTTTCTGCTTTGGTCAGGCCTAATCTGGAATAATGTGTCCAGTTCTGGGTGCCACAATTCAAAAAGGATGTGGAGAAGCTGGAGAGCCCCCCAGAGGAGGGCAACCCAAATGCTGGGTCTGAAAGCTATGGCTTATGATGAGAGGCTTAGGGAGCTGTGTATGGTTACCCTAGAGAAGAGAAGGTTATACTGCTTATCAGTGAATTAATACTCCCTAAGCAGTTTACAATGTGCAAGCCAATTGCCAATTGCCCCCAACAAGCTGGGTACTGATTTTACCAATCTACAAAAGGATGGATGAACCTGGAGCCCTACCTGGGATTGAACTCTCAACCTTGTGGCTTGTGGCATCTACTTTGTGGCTGCGAGTGGCTGCAGGACCAGCATTTAACTGCTGCACCAACAGGTGATATAGGCCTGTTTAAATGTTTGAATGAGTGTCATATTGAGAATAAAGCAATCTTCTTTTTTGCAGCTCCAGAGACTAGGATCCAAAACACTGTGCAGAGATAATGTTGAGACTGCTTTAACTGCCCTGGCTCAATGCTAGGTAATTCTGGGAACTGCAGTTTTGCGAGCTGTTTAGCCTCCTCTGTCAGAGACCTCTGGTACTACAACAAATTGCAGTTCCTAGGATTACCTAGCACTGACCCAGGACAGTTAAGGCAGTCTTAAATTGGATTATTTCTGCACTGTGTTTCAGGCCTATGACACAGATTCAAACTAGAGGAAAAGATTCCACCGAAACATTAGAGGTTCCGGACAGTATGAACTGTCCAACAGTGGAACATGCTGCCTTGGAGTGTGATGGTCTTCTCCTTTGAAGGTCCTTAAACAGAGGCTGGATGGCCATCTGTGCGGAGTGCTTTGACTATGTTCCTGCATGGCACGGGATTGGACTGGATTGTCTTTGGGGTCTCTTCCAGCTCTATGATTCCACGATTCTGTACATGGATTATACTGATGAATGCCTGTTCCTCAGAACAAACTACAATGCATTTATGAGATAATTCAAAGAATCCATTTTGATAGCTGCAGTAGGTATGACAGCAGCTGCACATTAAGGGCTTGTGCATGTAAGAATTTTACACATACCTTCTCATGTAAACATACTTCACAAGTCATCCAAGCAACCTGTGACCCAGGTAGATATATTACTGCTAACTCCTCAAACAAAAGCACCAACTCACGTACATCTGCTAACATGATAGAAATAAATAAAGGACCAAGGACTTGTTTTAAACTGTTTGAATTGATAGGGCTTTGTTGTTTTTTTTCCTATGTTCCAGAAATCTTCATGTGCAGATTTGTTTTCTATAGAAGGAAAGACATGCATTGCATATTTGGCAGTTTCCTCATGAGAAAAAAGGAGGAACCTCATAAATGTGCAAGCAAGGTGTTGCATGTCCCTACGTGGCCTTGGCAACTGCATGCAGATTTCAACAATAGTTCACCTCTTGTCTTCACAAGCCCTCCACGTGTTAACTTAAGTATCTGACTATCCAGGAGCATAGAGGCTTAATAAAAAAAGGCAAAAGCCAGTGCTCACTAGATGAATAGGACAGCCCAGGGCCCTCTTAATAACATTAGGCAGTTAATCAAATGTGAAATGAGAATTTGTATGTGATAATCTGGTTTTGGCTGCAACGAAAATAAATGACCATAAAGCAGAAAAAGCACAGGCCTCCTGAAACAGTTACTTCTGCTTTTTGTCAGCCCTCAATCTTCTATTGATGGTATCAAGAAGCCCTTAGGGCTCACCCACAACACAGTACTGGTCCGAATAAAGACTATGGGTAGTTCTTCAGTAGGTCCCACTCAGAAGACCCACTGAGTGATTATTCGATCTTGCAGGAACACGTCCAAGGGAGTTTATCACAGTCAGTTCTACAGAACAATGTGGGGATATTTTGTCCTACAGGCACAGTTCCCACACATGTTTTGATCACCTATATATCAATGAATTTGGCTGCTTATAACACACTAGATTTTAGAATTTCTCTTCCCTTAGTGTAGCTGTGTTGGCCATTTAGCAAATTCAAGCAAAAATCCACCAGTGATACCTTCACTGGCCAACCGAAATGCACAATATGCTTGTTGTAAGCTTTTGAAGCTCCACTGGCTTCTTCATCAGGCAAGATGTTATCAACCAAACAGGAGAAGAAAAAGAAAAAAAACAATTGGAGATGTTGTGATGCTGTTTTGTTTTGGAGAGTTTTAAATTTTTATAATGTAATATTTTAATTGTTTGCATTGTTTAATTGTCTTTTAAACTTGTATTTTGCATATTTATAGTGTTTTACCTTGGAATGCTTTAGATTTGTAAGCCGCTTTGAGTCCCTGTACTGGGAGGAAGGTGAATAATAATAATAATATAATATTGTGCATTTTGTTTGGCCAGTAAAGATATCGTTTTTGGTGGATTGTGCCCTAAGTGGCTTGATATATCTTGTAATCTGAACCCTGTAAATTCATACTGTTCAGTTTATATACCATTTGTTATTCATTACATGTAGCTGTTAAGGTAATGTCAAAACAGACCGAAGTTTCTATCGGTATTTATATGTAGTCTCTCTGCTGGTTCATTCTCAAACAACCATCTATAATTAAATAAAATACATACCTTTTCAGTGCCATTATGCCTAAGCTATAAATTACAATAGCTACTTCTTTTTTTGTCAGAGATAAAAATTTAATTCTTTCTGTTTTTCCTACAGAGAACAGAGAAGATTTTATTTTTATCAAGTGATTTTACACCTGTTTAGAGACTACCTGGGAACAGTGGAGCAGGGAACAGAATAGGAGAATTTCAGCAGAGAATAAGTAAAGAGATAGTTCAGGAATACCCGATTAATCTAAATGAATACAAGTCTCCAGGACCAGACGAACTACATCCAAGGGTATTAAAAGAACTGGCAAATGTAATATCAGAACCATTGGCAATCATCTTTGAGAACTCCTGGAAAACAGGAGAAGTCCCAGCAGACTGGAGGAGAGCAAACGTTGTGCCCATTATCAAAAAGGGGGAAAAGAGGATCCCAACAATTATCGTCCAGTTAGTCTGACATCAATTCCAGGAAAGATTCTGGAGCAGATCATTAAGCAGAATCTGTGAATATCTGGAAGATAATTCCATAATCACAAAAAGCCAACATGGGTTTCAGAGAAACAAGTCATGCCAGACAAATCTGATCTCTTTTTTTTTAATAAAATTACCAGCTTGGTAGATGAAGGGAATGCTATGGACATAGTATATCTTGATTTCAGTAAGGCATGTGACAAAGTTCCCCGTGACATTCTTGCAAACAAGCTTGTAAAATGTGGGCTAGACAAGGTAACCATTACATGGATTTGTAACTGGTTGACTGGCCGCACCCAAAGGGTGCTCACCAATGGTTCCTTTTCATCCTGGAGAGAAGTGACCAGTGGTGTGCCACAGGGCTCTGTCCTGGGCCCAGTGCTATTCAATATCTTTATCAATGACTTGGATGACAGTATTGGGAGCCTAGTTATCAAATTTGCAGATGACACCAAATTAGGAGGAGTAGCTAACACCCCAGAGGATAGGATCAAAATTCAAAATGACCTGAATAGACTAGAAAACTGGGCCAAAGCTAACAAAATGAAATTCAGCACAGAGAAATATAAGGTTCTGCACTTAGGGAAGAAAAATGAAATGCACCGACATAGGATGGGAGACACCTGGCTGAACGAGACCACATGTGAAAGGGATCTAGGAGTCCAAGTAGACCACAAGTTGAACATGAACATAGTGCGATGCAGCATCTAAAAAGGCCAGTGCAATTTTAGGCTGCATCAATAGAAATATAGTGTCTAGATCAAGGGAAGTAATATGATTCTACACTTGTGGATACGAACACATATAAATTTAAAGATGTACCTTAAGTTCCATGTATATTTATTTTAAATGAACAAAGCCCAATAACTGAGCTGCAACAATAAATTAGCTGCATATGCAACAAGATAATAAATATGGTAAGTTTGACTTCTTTTCCCAAGAATGTTATCTAGCAGCTCCTCTACTTTACAGCATTCTTACAAGTTGTACAAGACAATACTGCTGAAATAATGGTTTTGGTTCAACATAACACAGACAAGAATCTTTTAAATGGATGATCAGCCACACTAGAATGGTACTGAGTGGGATGAATCCAGTTCCATATCCCATTCCTGAACAGCTTCTATGTGAGATTTCAGAATTTTAAAAAGGGATAGATGTCTGCACCTCCAGCTGCTGAATCCGGCTGGGAAAGTAAGCAGCCATCTGAGTATACAATTTTCTATCTAACCTAGGATATGTACTGCAGAAGTAGGATAAGGGTAAATGTGTATCTTCAAAGTTAATGAATTTTTAAAATATATTAATGGAAACATTAAACATTTCAGACAACCATCATGTAGCCTGACATAATTTGCTACAAGGTGAAATACAAACTTAAAAATAAGTTAAGGTACTAATAGTGAGGCTTTTAAATGTTGAGAAACATATACTATTTTGTGTGAACCTACTGAACCAAAGCTTGCACCCTGATCCTACTTAACTCATAAATACATCCGGTTGTATTTATACACACGTCAAATGTGTAAAGCATCACAATCTTAATGTGAATTCCCATTTAAAGATAAACCTCTTAAGGCACTGGCAATTGGATTCAGTGTAGCTGTAGGCTTTGGCACAAGGGCTAAACCCTTAGCATATCTAGAAAACTTCAGATTTCTGGCTTTCTGAATGCTAGTCAGGCTAGGACCAGAGTGTCGTATAGGAATGTAGCTGAACCCACTCAGTGTTAAATTCTGGTCCAATTCTGTTTGGCTTTTCTTCTTGTTACAACATCCTTGAAGGTTAGCCTGCATCTTCCTAAGCATAGACTTCATTGGTTTGGAAAGCAATCCAGTGCCTGGTATGAAAATTTCCTGTTCATTCTGATTTGCAACGTTATTCTTTTCTTGAGATGCCAACGAATTTGGTTTATCTTTGGATGGTACATCATCCTGGGCTAATGGATTATAAACTATGTGTCCATCAATAGGGCAGGCATTTTCTTTGTACAACCAATCGTCAATGCATTTCCTGTGGAACTGAGAAAAAAAACACACATAAAGGATAGTATCTTGGTAACTTTTTTTTACCCAAAAGATACTAATTTCTCCACTGAATCAACTCTTAATCAAGTCTTATATTTGCAGAGGCCAGATTATCTTTCAGCATTGCAAAACAATCAGGCATAACATAAATGGTCCCCCACTGGAATAATAATGATCCAAATCTACTTATCTCAGGAGCATCAGGCCCCCACACACTAATTTACTGTGGAAAATGCATTAGCTCAAATGGGATTGACTGTTGTAAATCAATACACTTAAATAGCCATGAAATTCTTAACTCAGATAAATTCCACAGCTGAACTGATGCTTTCCAAAATCTGCTAAACATCATGTGATCTTTTGGTTTACACGGCAATTGTTTTCCTTTCTTTCTTTTCTTTCTTTCAAAAAAGGAAAACCAAGAAAGAACATGTATTCTCAAAACTTAGCTGGTTATTCTGGTAGACAGTATATATCTGTATAAAATATAATTTGGAAGGTAAACCTTGTTGGTTAAAGTTTGGGCAATGTTAAGTTACATTAGTTTACAAATCAAATCCATAGCTTATATTTAGTCAAACCACTGGCCTAGTTCATCAGGTACTGCCTACAGGTCACCAGGCCTTTAAGGTACAGATATCTCCCGGCCCTGCTGCTTGAGATCAATTAATTTGTAAGCCTCCAAAGTGACTGGAAACCATACCAAAGCTATGCTGTGGTCCTTAGAACAGGAGCAAAAAGGAGCCGGGATAGTCCAACTCCTGTGACACCAGTCGGCCCATGTGTCCATGGCCTGCCTACCTTGGGAGTAGGCTGTGCAGACAGCAGGGTTCCAACCCGCTTCCAGCTGGAGCGGACCCAGGCCACTTTTTCATGCCCATCTGTTTTGGGCCAATGTCTATAGAGTCCACAGCTGCATAGAGTCCCGTTTGGGAGAAATGTGTATTTCAATCAATCAAATAAATAGTGCAATGCTGCCCAAATGCAAAATGTCAGTCAACCAACTATGTTATGATAGTTACCAGCTTTTAGACTGCATCCCACAACTTTACTAAACACTTAGTGACTCCTAGCTAAATTGGTGAACTGTCTCTGCTGAAAAACACTGCAACCGAGGTGACAATGAATGATTTGTACAAAGAGGATTTGGGAAAGAGTAGAAAAGCAGTTGCTTAGACACACATTTTATTTACCTTGTGGTTACAGGGCAAGAATCTTGCAACTTGACCAAGGCAAAATGCCTTCAAACAGAGTCTACACTGCAAACCCGGATCAAGTAAACCGTTACATTTCCTAACCAGCACAGTAGGTAATGAGTTTATTATTTGTACTGGAGTGCAACTTAATCTGAAAAGTAAATAAAAAAATTAACTGCATTAGTTAATCTGTTCTGTTATCTTCTTTCTTTCTTTGGATTTATTTCTAAGAATATTTTTATAACCCGAGTAAAACTGTTTGAAATCTGAAGATAAAGTTTATTATGTATTTCTTATACATCCCATGGTCTTATAGACATTAATATGACATCAATTAAAGAAGTAGCCATATTATTTCTGTAAAACCACAGGTTTGAGTGACATTAGTACAATTCCATATACATGCCTTAAAATATTACATTTACACTGACAGCAAAAGATATGGAATACAGTTTATTACTCCCCTCCTATTCAGGGTTTTCCATCTCAAGAATCTTGTCTTAATTAAAACAGACTCAAATAACTTGCATTAAATCTTACATTTCATTAGACATCTCTTCTGAATGAACGCTCTGCAGATTTTCTTCTAAAGTTGATAGTGTTATTGTAGGCTGAAGAGACCTCCATATCTGATTCCTTTTCTATAGAATAATAATAATAATAATTTAAAAACTAAACTGCAGAAATTGCTTTCAGAGAATCATCAGCAAGTGATTTTTCAAACACAGACAAGGCAGTTGAAAAATAATTTTAAAATATTTATGTGTAAAATAAACCAATCAAAACTTGTAAAATCTCCAAACATATGGGGTGAGAAAAGTGAGGCCTTCCAGACATTGACAGACTGCAACTTCCACCGGATATCACCAGCAAAACTAGTGGTGAGGAATTCTGGGAATTGCAGCCCAAACTCTGGAGGCCCATATGAATCTCATGCCTAGAGTAGATACTCTACATCAAAGCTTAAACCTGGAAGAATAAAAGTAATAAGAGTACTGTACACCTGATTAGATGCAAATTTTACTTACAGCCATCACAGTGCAGACTGTGATCCTTTGCACGACTGTGAGGATGGCAAGTATTAAGGCAGTATCCAGGTTGTTCAGACAATCCTAGTTCAAGATGACTATCAACAGTTGGAGTCGGCCTCAAAATGACTCCCTTGGGGTTTCAATATTCTTTCATTGGCAAAAATAGCATGCTAATCTCTGGGGATATATATATGTTGTAGTTGTGTGCCTTCAAGTTATTTCCAACTTATGGTAACCATAAGGCAAACCAATCATCGGGTTTTCTTGGCACATTTCTTCAGAGGGGGTTTGCCACTGTCATCTTCTGAGACTGAGAGAATGTGACTTGCCCAAGGTTACCCAGTGGGTTTACATAGCTGAACTGGGATTCAAACACTGGTCTCGAGTCCTATTCCAGTGCTCAAACTGCTACACCATGCTGGTTCTATAAAATAGAGGTTCATGCTATAGCAGGATAAACTAAGCCTTAGTTTATCCTCTTACTGGCAGTTAGAACTGCAAGAGCAAAAAGGAAGAGTAAATCCTTCCATGCTTTCTGCAAATGAAAACTTCCTTTGAGGTTTGAAAGACTTCACTTCACAGTAGCCTTATGATTAGTGTCAAAGTAAGGGAGAGACATAATCTTTTATATCTGAGCTAAATCAAATTCCTTTAAATCCTTTTTAAAGGGTTTTGAAGATGCTGTTTCTCCCAACAGACACCCTGCATAAAATACACTGTCAACAGCTTCACAATCACAGGATAGTAAACCAGCAGCAAAGGGATCGAAAAGCTAAGTCACATTGCACAGGATAGTTAACAGATTAAAGGTAAGAGATCTGGCCAGCTTTGCCTGATGTACAGCCCATCCTGTTGTGCAAGCATATGAAAAGTGTGTATATGTGTGTGTGTGTCTGTCTGTCTGTTTTGAGGCTGGATGGATAGATAGATAGATAGATAGATAGATAGATAGAGATCTGCCCTCACTCCAAAGATACAGGATGAGAAAAGTAGGGTCCTCCAAATATTGACAGACTTGCAGCTTCCACCAGACCTCACCAGAATAATATTGGTTACACAAGTGCACACACACACATACAGAGTATAGAATTTGCCAGCTATGCTATTTGGAGATTTCTGGAAGCTATTGTATAAAAAGTAACTTTCCCAAATCCTGTCTATATGCAGATTTACTCAGAGGTGCTGCTGTGCTCAAAAAAGGTTATTCCACAGTAAATATGTTTAGAGTTGACCAACATTCTCTGTGCCCTTCCTGCATAGCAATGTCTACACAAGACAATAAAAACATATCACAAATTTTTCTACCATATAATAACTCACATAGATCCATCTGATCAGGTGAGTTAACAGACTCTTGCATTAAAATTTTCTTGTTTAACTCTTGGATTAAGATAATTTTTTAAGAAGCTAGGTGGCAGCAATACTGTACCTCTCTGAAAGCGAAAGTATGTGAAGGATGACAAAAACTGCCGAAACATTTGTCGCACAGATGGTAATCACTACACTGAGTACACCTTGAAAACAAAATATAATAATGGTCAGTTGTTTCCTAATTTTTTCTGTCTCATACAGGTTTGTTAAAAATTCTGTTTTATGACAAATCTTTTTAAATATGCAGGCTGACTGATTTAAGATTTATCTTCAGATTAATGCAGAACTCTCTACTTAGCTGGATACTCCATGCAAGTTTGCATCACATATTAATTAGCAGACAAAAGGGTGTATATTATTTTAATGATTTTTTAATCTCATCAATAAAACACTGGACATTCTAAGCATAAGGGGACATGTGCAGCTCTCAGAACTACAGGATTTCACTTCCCTTTTATCTCAGTTCTCAAAGCCAATAATTCTGAAAGCCCGTATTTCAAGATTCATTTAATTCAAACTTGTCTATCACGGGCAGCAGAGTTGAGCAGGCAAAATGAAGAGATACTGACTTGTATTGAATGTGAGAATTAAAATCGCTATGCTCAACACTCTAGGGTACTAAGTACTCCTCGAGAGTTGCGGATAATTGTAGCTCGGCTTTGTATATATGGAAAGAAAAAAGCTGTATAAAATCACTCTCTTCAAATGAACACCAGGTGGAGCAACAGTCTCTCCACCAGCACTGTAAGATGTTAACTGCTATTGTTCCTTACTTGAGGGATGAGATGGGGTGGGAATACTGTTTGATTTAGGCTGTTGTCAATCACTTTCCACTGTAAGAGATCTAGAGGAAACAGGTAGCACCAACCAGAACATTAATTCTAAAACTGTAAGGATTATTCAGAAAAAAAATTATATAGTAATTTAGAATCACAGAATCGTAGAGTTGGAAGAGACCACAAGGGCCATCCAGTCCAACCCCCTGCCATACAGGAACTCTCAATCAAAGCATCCCCGACATTTATTACTATAAAGCAGTTATTACTGTAAGCATTTGCTGTACTGGATTCTGTTATCCAAGCTACATACTCACAAGTAAATTGCTTTTAGTTAAGACGGCTTCTTGTTGTGTGCCTTCAAGTAATTTCTGATTTATGGTGGGTGATCCTAAGGCCATATCATGGGGTTTTTTTGTCATGATTTGTTGAGAGGTTTGTCTTTGATATCCTCTGAGACTAAAAGTGTGTGACTTGCTCAAGGTCACCCAGTGGGTTTCCACGGCCAAGTGGGCATTCAAACCCTGGCCTCCAGAGTTGTAATCCAATGCTCAAACCTCTACATTATACTGGCTCAATCATATACATATTTATTTACTAGGCAGCAGGTCCCACTGAGTTCAGTGACTGTCCCTGTTAATTTTTGATTTAAGGATATTAAAAGTATCAGATAACTATAAGAAAAGAACAGTTTTAAAATGCTTACTTGTAGCACTTTCCCTCTATAGGGCATATTCTGCATATATTGCAAGGGATTCCAAGATGTTTGTCAAGACGTGTTTTTTCTGCTGTCGTCACAAGTCTTTTACTGTTTCTGAATTCTTCCAAGAGGAGCTTCAGTGGTGCAAAATGTTCCCTGCAGAGAGGGCACTTCACTGAAGAGTCTTTCTCCAATTCCTTCTGATGATCAATCCAGACCTTCATACAAACTATGTGTACATTCTTGCCACAACCGTATCTGTGGAAAATCATTGATTATATTCTCACTTGTTTCCAGTGAAATTAATAAACAAAATGCTCCGTAAAGATATAAACATTGATTTATACCATTGTGTCTATGTCTATATCTATCAGTCAAAAACCACAACAAAGAAAAGCCTTTCAGCCTAGTCTACTCCTCTTTAGCAAACAGGCATCTCTATTCAATACCAGTGACCAGATACCAAAGCCAATGCAGTGCAACTTTAACTCATTCACAATTAGGCAAACCAACTAGTTCAAACAAGTACATGAAGGAAAGAAGGGAATGTTTTAACTGTGAAGTGACATGTCTGGAAAGCAGTAGTCTGTAGTGGAGAGCCTTTGCTGTGCATGGAGGTTCGTGATGCAAATCTGCAGTCTGAAAGTCATTTGAGAGTCTCTTCTGAAGAGTATCTTTTCTGCAGAGTACCTTACAGACCAAATGTTACTTTAGGAACATAGAATGCATTATGCCTAATTTGTTTTTGCATAAAATTATACGTTTCAGAGTATTTAAAGTAGTTTATCCAGTAAATAATTTGAGTCTTTTCATGCCCTCCCAGCCCCTGCTTTTTTTCCTTGTCCTCTGTCTACCTGGATGTTGTGATCCCCAAGCCGCACAGTGACCACTGCTGCAGGCGAGGGAGATGATTTGTTGGCAGACCAGAAGGGCCAAGTGGTGTCACATGACAAGGACAACATCTCCTTGTACGTCCTTGCAAGCTTCTGGTAACCCACTCACCTGTCCTCAGTGCAGTGTGAGTTTACTGGTCACTTTTGGGCTGGGTAGGAATTTTTGCCTTCCTTTTTCTGGTGGGTTTTTTCCTTACCCCATATTGTATATGTAGCAACTTTGACAACTGACAAGTAAAGGTGTCAGTAAATAGGTTATCCTGGGCAGAAAATATAGGGGGAGAAAATATGAGATCAGTGTACACCTTGGTACCTCATTGTGGTAAAAGGTTCAACTCTGCAGATGCCACCATAGGGCACAGGACTGGAAGGTTTGCAAAAAAGTCCACTGCTAAAGAGGTTTCCTCTCTCTTATACAGTCATTTGTCTGGATTGCCTTCTGAGTCTGGTGTCTCGCCCAAGGCATGGCTAGGGAGGTATCAAGGATGGACATCTGGGCCTCAGCTGCGTCTGTGTCAGATTCCTCCCCACCCCCTCTTTTTGCTGGATCTGTGCCAGGCATTAAATATATAAATAGATTTTTAGGTCAATAAAGATGGCCCTTGTTGAACCCACTTGTTATTGTCTGGTCTCAATATTTGGTTGGTCAACAATATTTAACAGAATCAGCATTGGGGGAATGCTGAAAGAACACTGGAAAACACAGACTTTCAGTATCAGATTGCAGCAGCATGTCTCCATCAAACAATGCAACAAAGCTTGAACTGAGAAAGAATGGGATTGTACTCTAGTTGAATCTACTGCGGTTGTGTGTGCCTTCCTACAAGAGACAAAGTAAAGAGTAGCTGCCTCCAGAATTCCTTATAAAGCATGTGTCAACAGCAAAACTTGCAGAGCATGTGTCAACCCTTGCATGTGTCAACCCTTGGCCTCTGGAAGGATTAAAATGTTTGTTTTTACCTATGCAAGATCTTCCTGACCTGGTTGTTTTATTCCATATGTGCAAATTGTTAGTTTTTGATAAAAGGTTTGCTGAAAATTGTTGGTGCTTTCCTCTGGTGGAGGAAACTCTCTCTATTCTTTCTGTGTTATTTCCCCTTCTGGTGCCCAAGTTTCTGTTAAAGAAGGAATGCCAAGGGATGCATCTACTTTGTTAACTGAAGTAAACCTGTATTTTCTGTTTGTAGACTTCCATAGTATCAAGCAGAAAAAAACATTCCCATAAAAAGAAAACAGACCAAGAAATCCAGTGATCAGGTCCTGTACCTAATCTTACATTAGTATCTTCCAATAACATAGCTTTTAGGAATAATTTTGGGGGATTAAACATATGAACATGTTGTCTTAAACATTTATCATTGTAAAAAAGGTATTCCAGAGTTCTTCCCTCCTCCCTTCTTTCTTTTCTGACACGGGGAGCATTACTGCCATCAACATAGCCTCTTGCATCACAGGAGTAGGCAATCCCACTATCCCAGAAAGGCAGTGCCATTGGTGGGACCATATACCATATTACCACCCCCATCAATATATTTGTATTTGCCCCAAGGTACACAATATTTATACTTGTGTAAGGATATTAAAAACACATATCACACAGGCTTTTATATTCTGGCAACTTGGTTAAGCAGAACACTTTTACTGACTTTTATAGTTAAGGGCAGTTTCCGAGTAGGTTTAATTTAGAAGACCCATATGGAAAGAAAGAACTCCTGGTTTAAACAGTATAGAATGGTAAATTAAGCAGAAAAGCTCAGACCTCTATAAGTTGTTAAGGTTGGGAAATTTATGGTCATGTCTTTTCTACTATTAATGGATTTTTATAACCCAGAAAGGTAACTTACCTGCAGTAAGTGACAGGAAGCATTTTCTTGAGTAATGTCTCTTGGCAAATAGGGCATACATCCTCATTATCAATTTCTTTTTGTTTAATGTACCCATCAGAAGCTGCTTGTGACTCCACAGTGAAACTCTCAGTTATTTTTGGTGGGGAAGCAATTTGTCGATACTGAAGTACATAGTTGATCTCTCTCTCTCTCAGACCCACCTGTAAAGCATCTATAGATGAATGCAAAATTTAAAATGTTTGATAAAATGTCATTATATATGTTCTCTCATTGACTTTGCAATCTATGCAGTAACCCACGCCATAATCATTAGGAAGCAAAGCTGAGCACACACTGCAAATATGGCTTTGGTTTGAGGAGACATGACCCCATTCTGGAAATTTCATCTGTGAGTCTGTGACACATATTACAAGCCAATCACAAAAAATAAAACTTCATCCAGATTGATGCCATAATCTAGGTGTAGGGGAAAATGCAGCAGCCTGTAGCCTGCATGGAGCCTCCAGGGCTGTTTTTGTGGTCCTTAGGGCCCTCCAGGCCACCAGAACAATTTTTAAAAAAACTTTTTTCTGAGGTTCCCCCCATAAATTCCTCCATGGAATTTAGAACTGGAAGAGCTAAATATGGTAGTGCACATACTGGTAATCTCAAGGCTGGACTTCTCCAATGCACTGTACATTGGGCTGCCACTGTACCAAATTCAGAAACTTCAGCTAGTTCAAAACATGGTAGCCAGATTGATTACTGAGACATCCAGGAGTGAACATATTACACCAATATTAAAATCACTCCACTGGCTGCCAAGGTACAAAGTGTTGGTTATTACCTTTAAAGCTGTACGTGGTTTGTGTCCAGGTTACATACAGGATCGTTTCCTTGCATATAATCTGCCCTGTATGCTCAGGTCCTCTGGGGGGAATTTACTTCGAACAGCCAGAACTAGACTCTTAACTGTCACCCAGAGAACTTTTTTATCCACCACCCCTATACTGTGGAATGACCTGCCAGCAAAGATTCAATGGCTAAATGCGCTGTTTGAATTAAAAACACTATTAAAGACTTGTCTCTTCTAGCAGGCCTACCCAATTGATTTTAAACTATGAATTTTAAATTGAAAAATTATATCAGATATATACAGACCGCACACCTCAAGAAACAGTCATGGAATTGTTAGGTGATATGTGGCTATTTGTTACATGCTCAGTACAATTTGCATTGGCTGCCAAGAAACTGCGCGCTTGCTTTATTAAGGAACATACTATAGTATAGATATGAACATCACACTTTTAGTTTGCTGGTTTTATAGGGTTTTGTTAAAATAGTTTTAAAGTTATGTCTAACATTCTTAAAACTATTATTTGAATGTTGTACATTTCATTCTGCTTATTCTATGTACTGTAAAGGCCATTGGTGATATACAATAAAGTTTGTGATTGATTGATTCAATTTTCAATTGGGATATTTTAATTTTATGCTGGATAGTTTTAACGTGTGCTGTGTTTATGTGTTTTAATGTGTTTTAATGGTTTTATGTGTTTTAATCTATGTTGTACCCCAACCTCGAGCCTCGAGGACTGGCAGATGGTCATCATCATCACCATCATCATCAACCATGCTTCATTTATGGTCCAGGAGGGCCTTTTTTTTTCTAGACTGAACATGACCCACAGAGGACCTAAACAGAAAATGACAAAATGGCTCCTCACCCACCAGGGGCAATGGATGGGGGGGGGGGGGCGGGATTCGCATACATTTCTGGGAGGATGCAGTAGGGGAATCTGCCCTCTAAGATCCCCTTGGGGGCCAATATGGCTCCCTCACCTCCAGCAGTGCCCATCTCTGCCATCAACTGTTCAAAACATGATCTTGTGGGAGAAAACCTGTGCTTTCACATTAGCACTTCATGTACTGAACCACAGCCTAGAAACAGAAAAGTGAAACTGCCTGGTACTTACACTCATGGTTTCTTGGAAGTTTGAATTTTTTTAATAGTAACCTGAAAATAAAACAGTAAACATGCAATGACAATATAGCTAAAGCCTGATGCTAAATTTTTAATTTATAGAACAGTAAGCACAATTAATGTTGTTATACAAATATAAAATGCTTGTATTTATAATAAAAAACCTCATTTTCTCTTAAAATGAATTCTATCCATCTGTACCAGATTTATTTTGATATCACCATAACTTGCTATCACAACCTTTTCTTTTTCTGCCTGTCAATAGTAACACCTCCCCCCCCCCCAAAAAAAAAACACCAAAATGTTTAATATTTAGCAACTGGACAGAGCTTTCAGGTATTTCAGAGTTCTTCATATCTTGCTGTAATACTTATAATAAGCCCCTGAGGCAAATATGTATTATTATACTGTATTACAAATGGGGTGGGACATAATGCATAGAGGGAGCATCTTACCTAAGATTCATGGAAGAGTCGAGACTCAAATAAGGATTTTTTAAATTTAAAATATTTTGTTGGTCTTTGGCTGGTGGTATGGAAGAGAAACCCACTAGATCTGAACCTGAACTAAAATGGGTTCCAACAACTGTCTTACTATTATAGAATACAGTAGTAAATAAAAATGGTACTTAGCTAATGTATGTTTGTGCTAAAGACAGGGTTGTCATTTTGAAGTGTGAAGACTTCTACATTATGCTGTACCAGCTATGTTACTGAAAAGACACTCTCCATGAGTTCAGTGCAACATATCCAGTTACAGATGTCAAGAGTCAGTATACTGAATGTTAAATTTGTATAACAGTAATCACAACTATAACTGGAGACTTTCCCTTTCCCTTCTCCGTATCACACCGACTGCCTTCTCATCCCTTCCCTGAACTCCTCTTATCTATTTTACATTTTATTCCTCCTCTTAAATCTTTGGATCCTGTTTCCTTTTCTATGCCTCCCCAACTGTTCCCCATCCCTCCAATTTGGGGAGCACTGTCTCCAGCCCCCCTGTGTGTTAGAATAACTACTTTACTTTTTAACAAAAACTGAAGAATGCAGAATAAAATAAAATGTATCAAGTTTAGAATAATGTTGACATGGCTTCATATTAAAAATCACTTTACCAGCAAATATGTTTACAGAGGTCTTTCTCTTTCACAAATGTTGAGCAGCTGCACGAGTGAGGATTTCCCAGGGAAACCTTTTATCAAAGCAACAGAAAACAATTTTAAAAATTATTTGACATTGTAAATGGAGACAAAAAATAAGGTAGAGGCATATATGTAACTAGAATTGTCACTGAAAACCTTTCTGCTCTTCCCACTGTTGTTGTTGTTGTTATATAACATCACTTAAAAAAATACCTCCAGCTCCAGATCTTGGAAGTGGCAAGAAATAGCTCATGGTTTATAATTACACTCATCCCTTCACATTCACAGCTTTGATATTTGCGGATTTGATTATTCACGGATGTGATTAATATGTTCTCTCAAGGAATATCTAGGTCCTCCAATGCAAATCTGTGGTCAACTTTAACCAAAAGTTGCACTGAAGGAACTAGAGATTCCTAGAGAGAACACTCCACTAGGCATTTGTAGTTCCTTCAGTGCAATTCTATGGCCAGTGTCTGTCGGATGTTGACCACAGAGTTGCCCTGGAGGACCTAAAGATTCCTAGAGAGGTGTCCTCTCTGGTAGAAACATTGGGCTTTTGTTATTTGCAGTTTTTCCATATTCACAGGATTCTTGTATCCCTAACCCTAGCGAATATGGAGGGACAAGTGTAATTAATTTCCACAGTGAAAGTATAACTACTTTACACAACATTGGTAAAATGAGGGATAACCTCACTTGTTTTGTGATATTGTACAATACGACTAAAATAATGTTTGTAGTTTTAAACAGGAAAACAAAGTGTTGCATTTTTAAAAGCAGAACATCATGGAAGAGAAGTGCCCCTGACAGATGGTGTTCCTGATGTCTGAGAAATTATGTTCTCCTACAGGACAATACACAACACAGATGGGGACACAGGTACTAAGCCTTGTCACAAACCAAGATTCCAACTCGGCCTTCACATTTATCCAGGAAATGTCATCACAAGACCTAATGGTATCACCCACAATATTAGGGGGGGGGGGGCTTCACGTTCTCATCCTCCAATGTGATTTATGCCTTACTATGTCAGCAATGCCCTTCAGCATTGGACAAACAGGCCAGTCCCTGCACCAGAGGATAAACGGACATAAATCAGACATTAGGAATGGGAATACACAAAACTCAGTGGCAGAACATTTCAATCTCCCTGGGCATTTCATCTCAGACCTCAGAACAGAGGTCCTTGAACAAAAGAACTACAAAGACAGACTGGGAAGAGAAACAACAGAACTGGAATTCACCCACAAACTACAGTCAGCAATGGATTGAACAAAGACGCTGGTTTCCTGATGCCACTACACGCACTTCAGCACCATCAGACCCGATCCTCAGGGGGGTGTCCTACATTCATCTATTCCTCTCACCTGGAATAGACCCAACTGGATCTGCCACTGCATCTCCACTAATGACCATTGGTTAAAATTGGACCTGCAACTTCATTTCCATACACAAAGGATTTGTAATTTGTATTGACATCCTCACATACCAAAGGCATACATATGTCTGTACCTGGCTTCCACTCCACCAAATGCATCTGGGGAAGTTGACTGAAGTCTACGAAAGCTCATGCTGTCAATTACATTCTTTCAGCAAGTCTCAAAAGTGCTACAAGATCTCTCCACGTACTGATTCTACAGACTAACACAGCTATATCTTTCAATTCTAGAAGCTGTTTGGGAGAGCCTTGGAATTACTGTATAACTAATAGCTTTTTACAAGGAAGTTTCCAAATTCTGCCCAGTCACAAACTGAGTAGAATATTTGTAGGACTCTACCATGAGAACATATACTGCCAATATCAATCACTTGCTGTGGAAACACAGGAAAAGGGGCGGCATAGTTTAGCATCAGAATGAACTGTACTGAGAGTCTAAGGAGCCATTGCACATGCAGACTTGATTTAACAAAAACCACCAGCGCACACTAAACGCTGGAAGCCCATGTTTTACTTTTACACAAGCAAAAGATAAAGGCTGTTCATGTACTGACTTCTTATGTATGAATACCCCTGTATAGGCGTAGGGGCAACCTTAAGCATGTATTTCAACGTTCCTGATTTGTCAGGGACAGTCCCGATTAATGCTCCGTCTTTCTTCTCTCTTTTCCATCTGCTTTTAAAATGTCCCAGTTTCTTTCTGTCTCCTGTTCGCCACTTTTACCCACACAATGAAATCAAAGTGCAAAAGTAGTCTGGAGGAGGAAGCGCTATCTCACCCTTCCCAGAAGGCTCAGGCAAAAGCAAACTGCTGCAGCCTCACTTAGCTTGTGATCCTTCCTTATTCATATTTTTTTGCCATCTTGATCACACTCTGAGGTTGCCTGGTCCAAAGTTTCCCTTGTTTTGTCGGTGAAACGTCAAGATCTCCTGCCTTAAGTAGTGTCACAGCTAGTGAAAAGCAGCAATGTTTGTGCTCTGCCTTTTGTTCTATCAAAGGGCAAAGAAAAGGGGGACTGGGCAGCCATCTGTCTCTCTCTTGCAAGCATTACATCCTGTAATATTTAATTAGGGCGATTATTTGTTACTTTGCAGCGGAGCTTTTATCTCACACTTGGAAAGCTTCAAAAGGAGGCTTGAGCTCATCAAAGTGCTGGGAAACCAGAAGATGACTAATGGTGGGGGGGGGGGGAATGAAATGCTACCATATTATTATTATTTTATGAGCTCTTTAATTTCATCATACACTTGTACAGTACTTGAGAATCCTCCCGTTTCATGACTAGAGATCACAACATAGGATTTTATGTGGACAGATGAGCATTGAGGGGCTAATTTTGGAGAGCGATGGCTGAATGACAAAAAGCCTGGGTGAAAAGGACGCTCTGGGAGAGAAGAACTGTACAGAGAGAGATGCTGTTACAGATGAATAGTTGGCTCAGTGTAGAAGGGAAATGGATGGATCTGGGGACAAACTGAGAAAAAACAGTAAGTGTGCCATCACAGAAAGCAGCATCCCAATTCTATCCATGTTTCCTCAGATGGGAATCCAGTTGCATCCCAAGGAGCTTAGTCCTATGTAGATGTGAGGAGCCTAGCGTCTATCCGTAAAACATTTCACACACACAGAGTCTAAAACGGTTCTTCCTTGATTCCACTGAAATATAAACGGAAAATCTACCCTGGTTTAATAGGACACCCGCATCACAAATGTGTCCTTTTCGCTGAGGACGGGAAGCTTGAGGCTTCTTCGTACCTCACAAATTTAAAAGAAAAAAAAAAAAAAAAAAGGACACAACCTTGCAATTTACAAACTATAGTGTTAACTTTCAAGAGAGTGCTGGCTTGGGTTATACCATCCACCAAGCCTAGGAAGTCTATGATCAGGGATTATGGAAGCTGTGCTCCAAACTATCCAAAAGACGGCCTTCCTCCTCATCAATGTCAAGAGAGGATGGGAAAACCCTGGCAGGACCAACTATAAATTGGCCCTGAACCTCGTCCAGTCAGTACATGGTCCAGTTGCTGGCATTCTTCTTTGTTTAAGGAGGGACTCTGTGGCATTCAATCATCGTTATTATTGAATGTTATTATTATTATTAATGATCATCATTATAATTGATTATTAATGATTGTATCATTATTAATGATTATAATCATCATTATTTATTATTCATGCTTCTTATTTTTATTATTAATGATCATTATATTTTATTATGATTATTATTAATCATTATCATTAATGCTTATTATTAATGCTTATTGTTATTAATGATCATTATGTTTTTATTAATGATTATTATTAATCATCATCATTATTATTGCTTATTATTATTAATGATTATTATATTATTATTGCTGATTGTATTATTATTAATCATTATTACTGCTTATTATTATCATTATTAATGCTTATTACTATTATTAATGCTTTATTATTACTGATGATTATTATTAATCATCATCATCATTATTAATGATTATTATATTATTATTAATGCTTATTATATTGACCATTATTATTATTATTATTATTATTAATCATCATCATTACTGCTTATTATTGATTATTATTGATTATTGCTTATTATATTATTATTGATCATTATTATTATTATTATTAATCATTATTAATGCTTATTATTACTATCATTATTAATGCTTATTATATTACTATTATTAATGCTTTATTATTACTGATTATTAATCATTATCATTATTAATGCTTATTATTATATTTTTATTAATGATCATTATTAATAATAACAATCATTATTCATTATTAATCATCATTATTATTAATGGTTATTTATTATTATTATTATTATTAATGATCATTATTATTATTGTTGTTGTTGTTGTTCCTCCTCGTGCTGCTACCCGGAGCCCCGCGGCGCTCGGCCTCTGCTGCTGCTGCCTCCACTGGTCATCATCGTCGTCGTCGTCGTCGTCGTCGTCGTCGTGGAGGAGAAAAGCGGTGGGGCCCAGCTCCCTCAGGACCCGCATCGTGCTGCTCAGGGCTTGGTCCTGCCGCCAACTCAGCGCCGCGCTCGCACAGGACCGACGAGGGTGGGGAGGAGGACGACGCCGGGACGTCATGATTGGACGATGCCCCCGCTGAGGCCACGCCCCCAACAACAGGCTCTCTCTCTCTCTCTCTCAGTCAGGAGGAGCCAAAAATAATAATAATAACCGTCCCTTTTTCAAATTCAGCCGCCTCTGCTTCTTCTTCCTCGCAGCGCGCGCCGGTGGTTGCCATGGAGACACTGCTGAAAGCGGCGCGAGGGAGGGAACGGACGAGGAGGATGGAGGAAAGTTGCCATGGAAACGGAGCGCGCGGGCGCGCGTCGGTCTCAGCCACTCGCTCGCTCAGCTCCTCCCCGCGCGCGCACGTGACGTGCAGCGCTTCTTGGCCCCTCCCCCTCGTAGTCCTCGGGGTTCTTCTTCACCACCATCCCCATTGGTCCAAGATTTGCATAGCCACGCCCTCCCCATATTTCCAATTTTTTAAAAAAAATACTCAGGACTGTGAGAAGAAAGGAAACCCACAGCGCCACCTCCTGGCCTGGGAGGCTCCTGCAATAATACCCACCCAGGAAAAAAGGAATTCCATATAATAATAGAGCCATTTTAGTCTCCAAAATGTGTGCCCTTTTAAGAGAATTTTTTGGGACTCCAGCTCCCAGAAGCCTCAGGGAAAGTCTAAAATGACTTTAAAGACTGAGCACAAGTTTGGCCTGTTGTATAGAATCAATCTGTAAAGATCTCTTGTTGCACTTCTGAGACTCATTGAAAGAAAGGAGTAGGCAGCTTGAGCTTTCCTAGACTGAAGTCTACTCCCTCAGATGCATTTGGTGCAGTTCGAGCCAGGGGCTATATATATATATATATATATATATTATCCATGCCACTGGTATACGAGTATGGCAATTCAAATTCAAAATCCTTTGTGTCTACAAAAGCTGGCGCTGCTAACTTCTTTCTTTCAAAGATACTGTATAGCAGTGTCTCAAGTCCATAGAATCAGTACAACAAAAGATCTTGCAGCACCTCTGAGGCTCACAGAAAGAAACTGGCAGCATGAGCTTTCATAGACTTCAGTCTACTTCCTCAGATGCATTTGGCCTGAGGAAACACATCAACTGCATCTGAGGAAGTAGATTTTAGGTCTAGGAATGCTCACACTGCCAACTTATTTCTTTCAGTTAGTCTCAAAGGTGCTACAAGATCTCTCTCTCTCTACGCACTGATTCTACAGACTAACATGGACCTATCTTTGAATATGTAGCCCGTATTCTCTCCAAATGCATCTGAGGAAGTAGACCGAAGTCTACAAAAGCTCATGCTGCCAATTTCTTTCTTCCGGTTAAGTCTCAAAGGTGCTACAAGTTCTTTCTTTCCATTAGTCTCAAAGGCACTACCTGTCTCTCTAAATACCCACGTTTCGCATTTTAGGGGCAACCAACAGGGCCGTTTTCTTCTCTGGGGGAGAACTTCCGTAGAAGGGCACAGACATTGATGGGGCGGCGGGGGGGAGCAGTTTCCCATTGAATCCTGGGAGAAGCTATTTCTGCTGGGGAAGGGCTACTGAAGGGGCGGCTGCCCGCTTTCCTTGTCTGGGGGATGGATGGATGGATGGGGGTCCTCCCAGCCCTCTTAGTTGAGAGGTGGACTCCTAATGAGCTTCCCACAAGGGCTCTGCTTGAGAGAGAGACACCTCTAAGACTCCCCCAAAATAGTACCTTCCCCAAATTACTCCTCCCCAAGAGGGAGGTGCACCGTTCCTGGAGGCACTGCAATACCAGGTCCATGCGTGGAGTGGACAGAGCAAGCTCCTAGTCCACCCCCCAGCTCCAAAAATCCATTTAATATATACAAACAAAACAAACAGCTTCGTTTATATACCGCTTCATATCATCTAAGGAGTGTCTAAGCGATTTACAACTGTAAGCTACTTTCCCCCAACAATCTGGGTACTCGTTTTAGCGACCTCCTCGGAAGAAGAGGGTATGCTGAAGGTGGCTCTAGACTTGCCCAGTGAACCAGTTGTAACATCAATGGCTAACCAGACACTTCCTGATACAGAGAAGCCCAGAGGGGCAGAAGAATCCGCAGCTAGCAATCAACAGGTCCAGGAGCAGGAGGTTACAGTAAACTCCTAGCAAGGAGTCAAGGCGGCAAAGCTGAAAGCAGAGGTAATGGGTCCTTCTTTGCCCAGTGAGATGAGGGGATTGCGGGTCCTAGCTAACTGCCCAGTGCCAATGGTGGCTGGAATGGGAGAAGCTAAGGGATTCTGCATTGAGGTCTCAGAGGAAGAGAGAAGTCTAGGAGCAGTTCCTCAGACCCAGGAAGACTTCCAGTCTACGCTTTGGTTTGCTCAACAGCCTACACCTGAAGCCCAGTGCTCTGTGCTCAACCCACCTGACTTAAGACAGCCCAGGGAGGCAGGAGAGTCTGTGGTGGACATTGAGAAGAGTTAGGGGCAGGAGCCCATTGCTAACCTGCAACAAGAGTCTATTGCAGCAGAGGAGATACTAACACTGCAGACTCCAGAATTACCCAGGGAAGAAAAAAGCAATGCAAAACCCAATGGAGACTCCGATGCCAGCACCAGCCAAGGGAGCAGAGACTGGGCAGATGCTTGCTGATGTGCCCAGGAGAAAGGAGGCGCTACTTCAGACACCAACAAATATCCCAATTTGACATGTTATTTTTAAAATGGGACTTAGAACAGGAAGTGGTGAAAGAATCTATGGTGAAATGGGCCCAAGTCTTAAAACAAGACATTCGTCTAGAGCAATGGGGAAAAAACTGGAGTAAAAAACTTAAATACAACTTGAGTTATGATTTAAGGGAAAACTTTTATAAAATGCAAAATAGATGGTATTTAACCCCAGTTAAATTAGCCAGGATGTTCAAAGGTGCTAATAATAAATGCTGGAAGTGTTTGAGTGAAGCAGGCTCCTTTCACCATATGTGGTGGAGCTATAGAAAGGCGAAGGTATATTGGAAGGAAATACATCATCTGGTCCTCGAAATCCTTGTTTGTAAAATTAATTTTGATCCTAAACTTTATTTGTTGAATATAATTATAGATGAAAGGTAGGGAAAAGGTCATGGGAAACTCGTTTTATATGACAGCTGTGACCCTTGAATCATAGAATCAGGCAGATAGAAAAAGAACAAAATTCCAGATAGCAAAGATTGGCTACATAAACTTTTAGAATATGCAGAAACTGATGAACTTAAGAGGGAAGAAATGGGAGAGGTAATGAAGAGAATAGGGACCCCTGATTAAATTCTTACAAAAGGCCCTGTACTGTCCTGGCACAACTCAGAATCCTTGTTCAAGAATGGATACAGCTTTATTCTCTTCCTGGTAACTATTAATGAAGCTCTCTGATTTGCTCCTTACCTAATAACAAAGCTCCTGGAGAAGATATGATTCCTGGTGAATTATTTAGGTCAAACCCAGATTGGTGGGCCCCTCCCCGCCTTCATTATTTAATTACATCAACCAGCATGGGAAAATCACTCAGAGGTGGGCCGAGAGTATAGTAATTCCTATTAATAAAAAAGGCTCCATGGTTGATCCAAATTTTTTTTAGATCCATTAGCCTACTGAACATCGTTTCTAAGCTTTATGCAAAATACCTATTACGCAGATTGGAGGTTTGGGCTACAGAAAATTATATCTTTGCAGAAGAACAAGCCGGGTTTAAGAAGGGTAAATCTACAATAAATTAATGTTTTGTCCTTCACCACGTGATCCAAAAATATTCCCAAGAAGATAGAAAGGAACTCTTTGCCGCTTTTGTCGAATTTACCTCTGCTTTTGATCTAATAGATCGAGACCACCTCTGGCTAAAGTTAGCTGTGGCAAACACTGATAAAAGGTTGCTTCTTTTGATTCAAATGCTACATTACAATACTTCCATTAGGTTTGGCTTGGGGAAAATGGAGTTTTATCTAACAATATTCCTATAGATAGAGAAGTGTGCCAGGGCTGTCTCCTGGCCCCTTTCCTATTTAATTTTTACATAAATGATGTTGTTCAAAAATGTAAAGGGATTAAAGTTCTTTCTAGCATCTGTCCAGGATGTCAGACTTTCAGTTCTGTTATATGCAGATGATATTGGGATGTGAAGACTTTTAAAGACACTAAATGAATTCTGCTCAAATGAAATGTTAACAGTTAACCATTCTACAAGCAAAGTAGTATTTTTTGGTTTAAGGAACAAACTTCACCATTGGTGCTTAGAGGCAAAACCCATAGCGCAACAATCTTATTTCAAAAAATGCTTTTTAAAGCAATTGTGGTCTTCCTCCCCAAGCTCTTGGGCATACATAGTTAGAGAATTACTCAAGAGTTATAAGATTAATGCAGATTCATTACCAAATTTTGCCTTAAATTTAACAGAGTTAAACAACTGATTAAAGGTTAAGTTTCATCTTGTTTCAAAATGGGCTGACTTACACATGCTCTCCAACTCTACATTCTCTTTTTGGTACCCCTTATTTAAAACATCATTTGGGTTAAAGCATTACTTCTTTACTCTTACTTCTGGCCCCCATTAGAAAAGCATTTAAAGCCTTACAGTTCCAATGTATGCCTTCTGCCTATTTGTTGGGCAGATATAATAATATCCCCGTTAACTAAGATTGTGAATCTGTAAAACTGGGGCAGTGGGAGACCTGACCAGGCACATTCTACCTATTACCGAAAATACATGAACAGGGCAACCCTGGATGACCTATCGTCTCCTGGATTAGAACACTTACAGTTGGTGCTCCAAATATATGGGCAATATCGTTAAACCATATGCCACCAACACTCCCAGCTTCGTGAAGGTCAACACAGACTTCCTACAATCCATCCACAACCTTCCAGCAAACACCATCTTAGCCACTATGGGTGTGGAATCCCTATACACCAACATCCCACACAAAGATGGAATACAAGCTATCAGGAACATCATTTTTATGCATCTGCTCTTGATTGGTTGATGGACTGGGCTAAATTGGAAAATAGTGGAACGTTAATAGTAGAGGGTTTTGGTCTAAAATTTGGTTTCCGTGCATATTTATTTTATGACAAGACTAAGGTCGATAGAGAGTTTAAAAATCATTTTGTTCGCACAACCTTACTACGGGTATGGATGAAATATAAAATAAGATGGTCCCCAAAAATCCCATTATGGCCTTCCCCAGTAGAAGCTTTTTTGGGAAGAGAAATGTATAGTGAAGAGAGATGGATTCAGTATAATGCAATCATCAAGGTGGTGGAGGGTAATCAAACTATTAAAACACAAGAGGAGATAATGGTGGACGGTTTCTCATGTGATTGATTTGCATATAGGCAACTGGTGGAGAGATACAACATGGATAAAAAGCTAATAGGTATTGCATCAAGTATCCCAGAATTGGAGAAATTGGTTAAGGAGGAACCAAAAAAAAAAAAAAAAAAAAAAGGATATCTAAATTTTACAGTTTAATATTGAATTATAAATTGGAAGAGGAGATAGTTAAATATTATATGATCCACTGGGCTAAGGATATGAACCAAAATATTATGTTGGAGAAGTGGGAGAAGACATGGCGAAAGAGGATTAAATATACAAGTAATGTGGAAATCAAAGAAGATTGTTACAAATCTTTATTTAGGTGGTATTTGACACCATATAGACTTTCTAAAATGTATAAAGGAGTTAAAGGACTTTGCTGGAAGTGTAATAGAGAAGTTGGTACATACATGCATATCTGGTGGAACTGTGAAAAGGCTAAGAAGTTCTGGAAAATGATTCATGGCGAAATGAAAAAGATATTTAAGTTTAACTTCTGTGTGGACCCTGATGTATCTCTTGAATATAGTAGAAGATTCCAGTATGGAAAGACAGGAAGGATAATTAATATTTCTTGCTATATGTGCTGCTAGAACCACCTATGCAAGATAATGGAAATCAGAAGAAACTCCGACATTAGAAGAGTGGAAAACAAAACTGTATGATCTATATGAAATGGACAAATTATCCTTTCTCTCCAAAAATAAGACACTGATAGCCTTTCATAAAGAATGGAGCTCATGGGTCTCCTATATTCAAATGGATGGAAAAGAATCTAGATATATAGCATTTACAGGCTAAGAAATAAATAGATATAAATGGATAGCCTAATATATAGTTGTATGTAATTCAAGGTCGTAAGGAAGAGATGTATGTATCTATGTAATGTATATATACAATGTTTCGCTGTTTAAAAAAAATAATTATTATTAATTGAATGAATGGGGTAGAATGAGGAGATAAAAAGATATGAGAACACAGACAATTTATAGAAAACAGAAAACACATAAATTGTAAATATGTAAGTGTAAAATATGGAAACAAATAAGAATGTAAAAAACAAACAGATAAGGGCAGACAGCCGGGCATGATTAAAAGGTGAAAGATTCTGTAGATAGGGACTACAATTTTTCTCTTAGAATCATAGAATCATAGAAATTTAGAGTTGGAAGAGACCACAAGGGCCATCCAGTCCAACCCCCTGCCATGCAGGAACTCCCAATCAAAGCATTTCCGACAGATGGCCATCCAGCCTCTGCTTAAAAACCTCCAAGGAAGGAGACTCCATTACACTCCGAGGGAGTATGTTCCACTGTCGAACAGCCCTTACTGTCAGGAAGTTCTTCCTAATGTTGAGGTGGAATCTTTTTTCCTGCTGTTTGCATCCATTGTTCCGAGTCCTGTTCCCTGGAGCAGCAGAAAACAAGCTTGCTCCCGCCTCAATGTGACATCCCTTCAAGTATTTAAACAGGGCGATCATATCACCTCTTAACCTTCTCTTCTCCAGGTTAAACAAACTCTTTTAAGAGTTTGTGATTAGTAAATAATGAGGTTTTGAATTTATTTGCGCAGCTGAGGAAGTTTAATATTTAGTGTTTGTATGTTTGTATGTATAGATGTTAGTATGTTATTTGATATGTGTTTTAATGATTTGTCAATAAAAATTAAAAAAAGGAACATCATTCTAGCTACCAAGGCCTGTCACATTGTACTTAACACACAATTACTTCACCTTTGGTAACAACATATGCCTTCAAGTTAAAGGCACCGCCATGGGCACACACATGGCACAACAACATGCCAAGATCTTCATGGCCATCTAGAACAGCACTTCCTTACCTCCTGGACCTAGAAACCTCTCCTCTACCTGAGATACATTGATGATATCTTTATCATTTGGACTCCTAGAGAAGACTCACTCAAGACATTTCACCAGAGCTTCAACCACTTCCACCCCACCATAAACTTCAGCCTGGAACTATCTACAGAACAAATTCACTTTCTGGAAATCACAGTGCAGCTCCAAAATTGACATCTAAGCACCACTCTATATCGCAAACCCACAGACTGCTACAAATACTTACATGCCTTCAATGTCCATCCTAAACACACTACCAGATCCCTAATCTACAGCTAAGCCCGCCAACACAATCACATTTGCTCAAACCAACAAGACAGGGATGCCAAAATCAAGGAATTACAACAAGCATTCTTAAGATTACAGTACCCACCACATGAGGTATAAAAAAACAAATAAACAAAGCAAGGCTTGTACCCAGGACTAATCTATTACAGAGCTATTTGAAGAAAGAAAATAACAGAATCCCACAAGTGGTCACGTACAGCTCCCAACTGGAACCACTCAGGCGTATCATCAATAAACTACAACCCATTCTGGACAACACTACTCCTCTCTCAAGGGCTCTGGGTGGCAGGCCCTTAATTACTTACAGACAGCCTCCAAACCTCAAACAGCTGGGTCTTCAACTCACCATCGCCAGAGGTACAAAGTTTCTCCCATGAACCAAGACATTGTTAGAAAGTTCATTGAAAGAACTTCTAAGGGAGAAATATACCATCGTGCCTCTGAACAAGCCTAACCAGGGCAAAGTCTTCGAGGTGACATCACAATGGGATTCAAGCAATTACTTTATACTATGCAGAGATTTCATTGATAAAAGTTGCCGTCAATACTTGCGCCAGGGATATGAAAATTTGACTGCTGCAGAATCCACCAGCTGTATCCAATAGATACACACTAATTCAGTGGTTATGTGCCTTCCACAACGGCATAAACAAAAACCTTGGGAAGCACGAATTCAACTGGGAAGCCAGATGGAGAACTGGGTGGAAAAATGGCTCTTGCCATTAAATGGATTCAATAGACTGTAATAAAGCTACGTCTTTGAATTCTGAGACCAAAGGAGTATGAGGTCTCTGTCCATGGAGCCCTGAGTGCCTGGGACCTAGCAAATGAACCTGTGTTGAGAGTTTGTGGGGTGGGAAAGTGCTATGTAAAACTCATGTGCAAGCTAATGGTGTCAGATAGTATTAGATGGTCCAGGGACATTTCCGTTGAGCATATTACTCCTCCCCAAGAAGGGGGGAGGTTTCCTCCTGGAGTGCAATGTGGGCTCCCGCTGCCTCCAGACCCACTCCTTCCAACCCCCTTCAAGCCTCCAGAGAGCCACTTCGGAGTTCTCCTCCCTTCCCATTGGTCCCAGATTTGCATGGCCCCACTCCAAGCCCTTCTCATCATGCCCTACGCTCCAGTTAACCCTTCCTTCCCCTTTCCACAGGGTGTCTGCCACCTTCAGCCTGGGAAACTCAGGCTGGGAGGAGGGAGAGGAGGGTGGCAGGCCTTTACTTGCCTACAGACAGCCTCCAAACCTCAAACAGGTGCTCAATCACAAGAAGACACATCACACAGATGGGGACACAGGTACTAAGCCTTGCCACAAACCTAGATGCCAACTCTGCCCACACATTTATCCAGGAAATGTCATCACTAGACCTAATGGCATCACCCACAATATTAGGGAGAATTTCACATGCACATCCTCTGATGTGATTTATGCCATACATGTTACCAATGGCCATCAGCACTCTACATCGGGCAAACAGGCCAGTCCCTATGCCAGAGGATAAATGGACATAAATGGACATTGAAAAATATTTCAATCTCCCTGGGCATTCCATCTCATACCTCAGAACAGCAGCCCTTCAACAAAAAAACTAGGAAGGTAAATTGGAAAGAGAAACAGCAGAACTGGTGTTCATACGTAAACTACAGTCCCTCAGCAATGGGTTGAACAAGGACAATGGCTTCCTGACCCACATTTCAACACAGTTTGAACCCATCCTCAGGGGAGCGTCCTACATTCATCAACCCACTATTCATGGGTTCTCCTCATGCTAACCAGATGTGCAAGACCCAACATTATTTTTAGTTTTCTTCCATTAAACTCCTGCCCTCCTCTCTGTCCCTGGCCCAACTTGACCAAAAGCATCTGAGGAAGTATGTATTAGAAAGTTCATTGAAAGAACTTCTAAGGGAAAAATATACCATCACGTTTCTGAGCAAGCCTGACCAGGGCAAGGTCTTTGAGGTGACATCACAATGGGATTCAAGCAATCACTTTATACCACACAGAGATTCCACCCTTTTGCTGATTGGTGATTTGTTCACCGAACCCGCCTGAATGTTGTGCCTCTCAATGGTACCCTTAAAACTGGCAACCACAATAAATGTTGCCGTCGTTGTGGCCACCCAAACGAAACACTTCCACATGTGCTCTGCAACTGTCCCCCACACTCGACAGCCTGGAAACATTGGCACAAAGCTGTGATGAATCGACTAGCTAAAGCTGTCCCAGGACTCTTTCACGCTGGAGGAATTTCTCCCAACTTCGAATGCAGCCAATGCGAATTCACATGAATTCGCTTGTTTAGCGAATTTACGTGAATCCCCATTGCATTCGGAAGGCGTTCGGAATGACTTCCCATTACCCCAAAATGACCCCTCCTTGCCCGAAATTGCGTGAGAAGCTTTAATTCGCAATAACGTGAAATCTATGATTGCATTTGGATTGCCCTTGGATTATACTTCCAATTTCCCACGTCTGAAAGAGTCCCCAGCTTCAATGGGCACCATCTCTCTAAATCAAATTGTGTCTGGGACAGATAGTCAGCTGAGACCTGAAAGATCTTCATCACAGATGAAGATCACAAGAATATTACTATTGTAGATGTCATCATCCCCTTTGTAAACAGGAAGTGGGCTATGAGGGAGGCCAGAGAATGTAAACATAAAAAAATACACCCCTCTGGCTGAGGTACTGAAACAAAAGGCGTATGAGGTCTCTGTCCACGCATTGTTTGTTGGAGCGCTGAGTACCTGGGATCCAGCAAATGAACCTGTGTTGAGAGTTTGTAGGGTGGGAATGTGCTATACAAAACTCATGCGCAAGCTCATGGTGTCAGATACCATTAGATGGTCCAGGGATATTTACATTGATGAGCATATTACTCCTCCACAAGAGGGGAGGGGCTCCCCCCGGGGTGCAATGTGGGCTTTCCTGAAAAGCTTCCCACAAGGGCTCTGCTTAAGAAAGAAAAACCTCCAAGATTCCAAAGATCAGTTGCAACATGCTTTGATTGAGAGTTCCTGCATGGCAGGGGGGTTGCACTGGATGGCCCTTGTAGACTCTTCCAGCACTATGATTCAAATCAATCTGTTTTTAAACCAGTAATATTCCTCCCCAGAAGGGAGGTGCACCGTTCCTGGAGGCACTGCAATACCAGGTCGATGCGTGGAGTGGACGGAGCAAGCTCCTATTCCATCTCCCAGCTCCAAAAATCCATTTAATATATAGTCCTCAAATAGAGGACATATCAGATATTAAACTGATAAGAACAGATACTACACTTGATCTTAGCCAAAAGGCCGAGAAGCGATGCTGAAGGCTCCCGCCGCCTCCGGACCCACTCCTTCCAACCCCCTTCCAGCCTCCAGCGAGCCCTGAACCTCACCTGAGGCCTCCACCCAGATGGACCCACCACCCACCCTCCAGCCCTGGCAGTGCCCTCTGGCCACGACTCCCTCCACAGTCCCCAAGGGAGACCCTGCGTGAGGGGCAGCCTTGCCTTCCAGGGGGACCCTTTGGCCCGGAGAGCCACTTCAGAGTTTTCCTCCCTTCCCATTGGTCCCAAATTTGCATGGCCCCACCCCAAGCCTTTCCCATTATGCCCTACGCTCCAGTTAACCCTTGCTTCCCTTTTCCACAGGGTGTAGTTTGCCACCTTCAGCCTGGGAAACTCAGGCTGGGAGGAGGGAGAGGAGGAAACAGCACTACCTTCTGGCCAGGGAGGCTCGGCTGTGGAAGTATTAGAATACCCACCAAAGATGAAGAAGAAGAAAAGGAGAGGCGGAGGGTGGGTGAGAGAGAAAGGAAAAGAGAAAATGAAACCTCATTCCGAGAGATAATGGTTCCCTTTCTACAAAAACCGTAGCTGATTCCTCATGCTCTACGATTACAGCAAAGGCTTTGATGGGAGAGATCATGAATAATTATGGTTCGCTCTAAAAAGGAGTACCACGATATCTGATCATCCTGATGCTTAATCTATACTCTGAACAACAGGCCAGTGTCAGGAGACAATATGAGGAAACAGAATGGTCTCCAATTGGCAAGGGAGTCTGACTGAGAAGGCTTCATTTCATCACCCTGCAGCACAGATCATACAGAAAGCAGGATTAGATTTAGCAGAACCAGACACTGGATCACTAGAAGCAAAGATGAATAAACTATGGTTGTCATAAGTTGGATATAGATTCCGAAAGAGGGAGAAAGTGAGGTCAGTTCGCAAATGCACGTGATTACGTACAAGCTCATCACACACAAGACCAAAACAGCATCCATACAAAAAGAAAACGCAGAGTCAATATGAAATAATTCATCACATGTGTACATACTGGTCAACTTTCTAATACGAATTAATGAGCAAAGGCTCATGGGAGTCGTAGTCTGTGTCCTGTCAGAGCCTTCTTGTTGAGGAAGCAGGAGGGCCAGGCGTGCTCAGGGGGTCTCTTCCTGGCTCCCTGCCCTCCCTTCCTCCTCCCTGCAGCTGAAAGAGTGTGACTTGCAGCAGGGCAGCGGCAGAACTCCATGTCCTGAAGCCAGGCCAGGGCAAGCTTAGGAGGAGGAGGAGGAGAGGGACTTGGAGCACCTCTGCTGCCCTGCCCTGCTGCAAGTCACACTCTCTCAGCCGCAGGGAGGAGGAGAAGGAAGGCGCAGGTGCACTCTGGCCAGGCTCCAGGGGTCTCTCCTGGCTCCTTCTCTCCCTCCCTGATGCTTCTCCCCTTTGGCTGAGACAGTGTGACCTGCAGCAGGGAAGGGCAGCGGAGGTGCCCCATGTCCCTCTCCTCCTCCTCCTCCTGTTGCCGGCTTGCCCTGGCCTGGCTTCAGAACATGGAGCGCCTCCACTTGCCTGTCTCCCTGGAAGTCACACTCTCTCAGCCGCAGGGAGGAGGAAGGCAGCGGGGGGGGGAGGGAAGGAGCCAGGATAGACCCCCAGAGCGTGGCCAGAGCGCGGCTGCGCCTTCCTTTGCCTCCTCCTCCATGCGGCTGAGAGAGTGTGACTTCCAGGGAGACAGGCTACTGGAGGTGCTCAGCCAGGCCAGGGCAAGCTGGCAACAGAGGAGGAGGAGGAGGAGAGGGACTTGGAGCACCTCCGCTGCCCTGCTCTGCTGCAAGTCACACTCTCTCAGCCAAAGGGGGGGAGGAGAAGGCAGGCCCAGGTGCGTTCTGGCCAGGTTCCAGGGCTCTCTCCTTCCCTCCAAGGGGCCCAGCTGCCTTCCTCCCCCCCCTTGGCTGAGAGAGTGTGACTTGCAGCGGAGATTATCCATGTCCTGAAGCCGGGACCATGGTAGCAAGCTGGCAACAGGAGAAGGAGGACGGAGAAGAAAGAGGAGGAGGACTCAGGCTCACTCTGGCCGGGCTCCAACCGGGGGTCTCTTCCTGGCACCTTCCCTCCCTCTATCCCTCTCCGCTGCTTTCCTCCTCTCCTTCCTTAACCCCTGGAGCTCAAAGGATCTTGGGAACTGTGGTGGGCTTTTCCACCGAAGGAAATCCCACGACAATCCACACATGCATTCCACACCAGATAAATGTGAATTGACTGCACATTTGGGGGGGAAGGGGATTTGTAAAATTCAATTGTTTACCGAATTTGACTTTTGCGAATTGACTCGTCATTGCGTTCGGATGGATGCTGCAATGCGTTCGACGTCATTTGATAGTCTTTTGCGAAATTACTTGCAACCCCATGATTGCCTTCGGATTGACCCTGGACTAACCTTCCAATTTCCTCCATGTGATAAGCTCCCTGGAGTCGACTTAAACACAAACAACAACAGCAACAAAGAAACTCTGCAGATATGAGTAGAACAAAGTCTGAAGATATGGGCAGAGCTTGGAAGAAATTTGTTACAAAAGAAACTAATTATGTTAGGAGATACAAACCGTTCGGATCCTATCCATATCAGCAAGCGTAAGGTTGCAATGATGGAACCTGCAGTCCTTTAAAAAATCGCCAGAACTGAAGCTTTGTCATCAGGAAGGTGTTGTCAAGAGAGTGGTCGTATCCTAAACTGCTGTGAAAGGTGTAGATCCGTCTCAGTTCTGAGATATATCTCAGTACAGCATAGTCTGTCTAGGGGGAAAAGATGGAAAAATATGGAATCAGACTTATGTTTCTCTTACTAGATAAGTAGATCTCAGATAAGAGAGAACACTGTGCCTTGAACTAAGAATATTGGGCTGGGATCAATGCAAGGTCCTTGGGGATGGGATGTGCTCAGATTTTGGCAATACCTTCAGCCACAGAAGAAGGTACGTAGTAATGTGCAACATAAACCTCTGAGACTGCCTAGCAATATGAAAACTCTGCATTCGTCAAACCTAGTATAAATGTCAAGAGCTTATGTTACTGCTTTAGCCTAGATTTTGCATCTGTGCCTCATAGAGGCCTTAGTGGTTAACTAAGCTTGAATCCCATTTTGGGAGAAAGGCAAGTCATACATCCTTGAAATAAATAGGCCCAAGGATTACAACTGGGCTGGAGGGGGGATTCCCAGAGTACAGACAAATAAATGGACTTAGAGATTGAGCCTTGCCCACTCATGGCTAAATACAGCCAGTTTTTTTTAAAAAAACCTTTTTGTTCCTTTAGCACCTTGATTGTATTCTTCGGGAGGAACATACTGCAACCCATGAAGACTAGGCTGGCACAGACCTCCCAGAGGGCCTTTTCGGCCTTTTTGGCTTCTGCTCCTGCTCCCAGGCTATGGAATGGCCTGCCGGACAAGATCCGTCTTATCACAACGTTAGACTGTTTCAAAACAGCTTTAAAGACACATCTCTTCCGGCAGGCCTTCCCAGAAACCGTATAATCTTTCCGGCTCCTAAAAATCTTCCAGCCACTTCCCTGACCTCCTATACCCTGAAGGTGGCCAGCACAATGGGTTTTAATATGTGTAATATGTTTGTTTTATTTGCACTTTATATTAACTAGATTTTAATTTATGCTAGTTTAATTCTATTTTAAGGTGCGGGAGGTTGGGGATGGGATTGTTGAATTATTTTAACTGTAACTGTTTTTAATTTCTGCTGTACCCTGCCTCGATTGTTTTGACAGAGGGACGGGTAAGAAATAAAAACTATTATTATTATTATTATTATTTCCTTGTCTCCCTTCTTTTCCCTGGCAAGTAAGATAACCAAAATCAGCTCGATATAAACACTGCATACCTGCTTGATTTCTTCTTCCCTGTCTTTTTCTGGAAATATAGCCAATAATGTTGAAATGTCTATTTCAACGTTTGATCCTAATATAGATGAATCTCCTGGACTGTCACCAACTTTGATGCTCTCTACACAGTGGAAAACAAAGAAAGTAATCAAACTGTACTAATTCTCACTACAGAGAAACAAAAACAGCAGCAAGAGGCACAGCTCTTTCAGCAGCTGGGAAGAGAAGCATTTGAAGTTAGACCTGAGTAAATTGCATGAAAGTTCAGAGGAGACACTTATCAGATCTGCAAATGGTAAAGAACTGAAAAGCATAGCTAAGGCCAGTGGAAATGGAAGCATCAAAAGAGTCTGAAAACACAAATGATTTAAAACTAAAAAGATGACATTTGATAGGAGACCAAAAAAAAGACACCTTAATTTAGAACTGGGAATGCATTCAATGGATGTGAGCAGCATCATAATGCATTATACCAGTTCTATTGCAAAACTTTTCCTTAAACTTTTAGCAGATAGTTTCAAAATCAACAAAATTCAAGGCATACCTGTATTCCATTAACCCATTTTCCAGTATATTCCTGGTTAGTTGTCAGCCACCTCATCCGCCCTTCTCCATGGCGTATATCCCTCTCCCACTGGCCTTCATAGATATTTCCAGATTTATAACTATTAAGAAATTAAATGAACAAGGAAATTAATTATGTAGCAATCAGGTAGATATTGCCAATGGCAGAAGACATGATTTCAAAATAGACACAAATGTTTTATATATTAAAATATGGACTTCAGACTCACAAAACTGTCCATTGTGAATGGCTTTAAAAGGAGAGTGGGAAAATTCAGAGACAATGAGACCCAGGGCCTGTACAGACACCATTATGGTGTGCACCACTCCAGACAGCACATGCCATCATGTTGCACCTCTAGCGCTGTACCCAGATGACACGGAGCCCAAGGGGCGCCATACAGCTGCGCTGCTGCGGCTATGGTGCCCTTTGAAGGGCCCAAAAAGGAGCCGCTTTTTGCGGCTCCTTTTTGCGCTTTCCAGAGGCCAGATCGGTGCCACGGCATGAGGCTGCTGCAGCGTGAGGCTACTGGCCAGGAAAGGGGCGGCCTCCTTAGAGGCAATCTGTATAGCCCCTGAGTTTATAAACAGCTATGAATGATGGTGGCTATATGAAACCCCTGCTAACTAGGAGCTTCTGGGAGTTGCATTCCAAAAAAAGAGCTTTTTCAAACTTTGTGAAGCCTCCATGTTGAGCTACAGTTGTTCTTAACTACCATCAAATTGACTTCTACTTATGGTGACCTCCAAGTCGGCTTCATCACCAACAGCCATGCTCAGCTCTTGCAAACTCAGAGCTGTGGCTTCCTTGATTGAGTTTTGCCATCTGTATTTCCTCTTTTCCTACTGTCTTCTACCTTATCAAGCATTATTGCCTTTTCTAGTCGGTCATGTCTTCTCATGATATAGCCAAAGTATGACAGCCTCAGTTTAGTCATCTTGGCTTCTATAGGCAGTTCAAGCTTGATTTGCTTTAACACCCACTTGTCTCTTTAGCAGTCTACCTTAGAAGTAACCATGGCATGATGGCAACCATATTCAAGGCTCAGAGGAGGCCGGCCAGGGGGACTCTATTAGCTCTGTCTTGCCTCTTAAGAGAGCCGCTCTCCTGGACTGAGACTGAAAAGAGGAGAATGTTTGCCTTTAGAGAATCATTGCAGAATACTTGGCCACAGGGAATAGAGAAGCTGGGTTCCTAAAACATTCAGGACCAAAAAAAGGAATCCATAAGTGATTCCCTATGGGAAAGTATTCCCCAATGATTCCCTATGGAGAAGTATGGTTACCATATGGGCAAAGTATTCCCTAGTGATTCCCTATGGGAAAGTATTCCCCAATGATTCCCTAGGGAAAATATTCTCCCATGGTTCCCTATGGGAAAGTATTCCCCAGTGATTCCCTATGGAGAAGTATGGTTTCCATAAGGGCAAAGTATTCCCTAATGATTGCCTATGGGAAAGTATTCCCCAATGATTCCCTAGGGAAAATATTCTCCTATGGTTCCCTATGGGAAAGTATTCCCCACAATCCCCTGTGATTCCCTATGGAGAAGTATGGTTTCCATATGGGCAAAGTATTCCCTAATGATTGCTTATGGGATAGTATTCCCCAATGATTCCCTATGGGAAAATATTCTCCTATGGTTTCCTATCGGAAAGTATTCCCCAGTGATTCCCTATGGAGAAGTATGGTTTCCATATGGGCAAAGTATTCCCTAATGATTGCTTATGGGATAGTATTCCCCAATGATTCCCTATGGGAAAATATTCTCCTATGGTTCCCTATCGGAAAGTATTCCCCAGTGATTCTCTATGGAGAAGTATGGTTTCCATATGGGCAAAGTATTCCCTAATGATTGCCTATGGGAAAATATTCTCCTATGGTTCCCTATGGGAAAGTATTCTCCAGTGATTACCTATGGAGAAGTATGATTTCCATATGGGCAAAGTATTCCCCAGTGATTCTCTATAGCCAAGTTTTCTCCAATGGTCCCCTATGGCAAGTATTCCTCTATGATTCTCTATGGGTAAGTATGGTTTCCATATGGGCAAAGTACTGTCATTTGTTTTAGTAGGTCCCTGTGTAGTTTGCTTTGGCACAATAATAGAATAGGATAAAATCTGTGTTAAGGTAGAGCTCTGACAGAGAAGGCTAAGCATCTCACAAAATTACAAATCCCAAGCTTGCAAAGGATGGAGTCGTGGTGGTTAAAGCGGTATCAAACTGCATTAATTCTTTAGGGCAGATCAGGCCTAAGAAGCATGGATTGACATTGCTGTGAATGTTTTCAGCTTTCCTTTGGTCATGTCCCATGTTTTTAGTGCCTTGTTCTCCTTTGTGGCTGTGACATTTGAACGCCCTTTTGACGGAAGCACTTTCAAATGCAGATTGGCATTTTCCACCCTTTTCCATTTCTTATATACTTCCTGATTGGAACTGTTTGAAGATGTGTCTTCAGTATCTCCCTTTTGAGAAACTCCCATCCATCCTGAACCCCATTTTCTATTCCTGACTGTGGGATCACATCCAGTATTTCTCTAAGGAGTTTATTACACAAAGGAGATTGGGAATTTGTCCATGAATATCCTCTGAACAAATCTTGCTAAGGAAACCCTGTGATAGGAATACTCTGAGTATCAAGACACAATCCTTAAACCAAGGCTTCCTCCAGGCTTTTTGAAACCCGTCTTAACTTGCTCTCAGGTTCCCTCCTCCTTTGGCTCAAAACACACTGCAGGGCCTGCATTGGTGGAGACTAGCCATTTTTGTGAGGTCATTGTGATTGTGTTGTCACGCCTGGCCTTGTCTCTAGTCTCTATGAAAGGGAGGAGGTGGGCATTTGCCTTGAAAGGTGTCAGTGAGTTGGATTCATTTTTTCCAGGCCAGATCAGTCCCATATTGATTTGCCAGAGAGGATGGACATCTGCTGCAGAGGGTAATTTCTGGGCCAATGCTGAATGTTCTGTTCTGATAGTAGTTTGGACTCCTCCCCAAGACGATCAGATGCGTTTCCCACTCCTATTTCTTTAAGGTTTTCCTGATCTATGCAGTCAAAGTCTGATAAAGCACCTGCTGGTTTCCTTCTGGAATACTTTGGCTGGTGCCATTAGCTGCCCTGTGTTTCAAACCTGGTCCTAGTGCCTCTTCCTTTCCTGAACCCTGCTTGGGTGTCTGCCAGTTCTCCATAGATGATTGGAGTCTCAGATGCAGAATTTTGAGCATACTTTTGAAATTAATGCTGTGGTTTTATAATTGCTGCAGTCTTTTGTGTCCTCTGTGTAGATGGGGGTTTATATTGACCGTTTCCAATCCATTGGCCACTGTTTTGTTTTCCATATTTGATGGCATAGTATGGTTAATGCTGGGATTGATTCTGTTTGTGTGGTCTGGAGCAGTTCAGTGGGGATATTGTTTGTTCCTGGTGATTTATACTTTCCAGTTTCTCTGAGTGCCTCTTTCACTTTACTTTCCAAAATATGGGGTTCATTTTCACATGATTCTTCATATCAGGCATTTATTGATTTCTGTAAGGCCTTCAGCAAGGTCCCTCATGACATTTTTGCAGAGAAGCTGATAAAATGTGGATTAGATAAGGCAACTGTTAGGTGGATCAGTAATTGGTTGACTGGCCAAACCCAAACGGTATTCACAATGGTTTCTCTTCTTCGTCCTGGAGAGAAGTGACCAGTGGGGTGTCCAGTGGGGTTCTTTCCTGGGCCCAGTGCTGTTCAACATCTTTATTGATGACTAGGATGAAGGAATAGAGGGCATGTTTATCAAATTTGCAGAAAACAAATTAGGAGGAGTAGCTGATACCCCAGAGGACAGGATCAAAATTCAAAATGACCTGAATAGACTAGAAAGCTGAGCCAAAGCTAACAAAATGAATTTCAACAGGGAGAAATTTAAGGTACTGCACTTAGGTAGAAAAAATGAAATGCATAGATATAGGATGGAGGATACCTGACTGAATGAGACTACATGTGAAAGGGATCTAGGAGCCCAAGTAGACCACATGTTGAATATGAGTCAACGGTGTGATGCTTCAGCTAAAAAGGCCAATGCGATTCTAAGCTGCATCAATTGAAGTATAGTGTCTCAATTAAGGAAAACAATAGTGCCACTCTATTCTGGTTTGGTCAGATCCCACCTGGATGAATCCTGTGTCCAGTTCTGGGCACCACAATTCAAAAAGGATGTTGACAAATGGGAGCGTTTCCAAAGGAGGGCCACCAAAATGATGAAGGGACTGGAAGCCTTGAAGTTATGAGGAAAGACTTAGGGAGCTGGGCATGTTTAGCCTGAAGAAGAGTAGGTTAAGAGGTGATATGATAGCCCTGTTTAAGTATTTGAAGAGATGTCCCATTGAGGATGGAGCAATCTTGTTTTTTGCTGCTCTAGGGAATAAGACAGAATGGAGCAATGGAAAAGGGATTCTTAGGAAGAACCTCCGTCCTGACAGTAGTAGGAGCTGTTTGACAATGGAAAGCGCTCCTTCCGAGGAGGCTGGTGGAGTCTGTGTCAGGATGTCCCAGATGTAACAATATAATAATAATAATAATAATAACAATTTTTATTTATACCCTGCTCTTCAGTCAAGGCTATCAAAGCGGCTTACAATTTGTTAATTAAGACATTTCCCTGCCCTCAGGCTTACAATCTAAAATAGACACGACACAAAAGGAGAAGGGAGAGGTGGTGGGGAAGGGAGAAAGTCCAGCAGATCTTCTCTCCCTCAGAAGCCTGTACCATGGCAGATGGAGTGGAGGGAGGGCTCTTCTTCTTATATGGGACAAAGATGAGAGGTTACTCTGGTTATCAGCATTTGAAGCCTGCCGTGTCATAGGAAGCTGATGACACACTGGCAGGACATGAAATGACCAGGTGGCAAAGCTGCAGAGTCATGCCATTTGTGGGACCGGAAAGAAGTGTTTTGCACCAGCAAAGGGTTGGGCTAGAAGCTCCAGCACTGGACATGTATATAAAGGAGGACCTTCAGTATATATATATATATATATATATAATATTTATTTATATAGCGCTGTTTATTTACACAGTGCTGTACATACAATCTTATAATTAGACGGATCTCTGCCCTCAGGCTTACAATCTAAAAGAAACAACACAAAAGGAAAAGGGGAAGGGATGAGGTCCAGTGGTTCTTCTCTCCCTCTGGGGCCTGGACCAAGGCAGATGGACTGGACAGTCCCCTTCTTTGGAGGTTTTAAAGAGAGGCTGGGTGGCCTAAATTTCCAGGATTCCCTAGCAGCGAGCCACTGTCGCAAACTGGATAATTTCTGTAGTGTGGATTGAACCATAGCTATGGGATCCTGGGATGTGTAGTTTTGTGAGTTATTGAGCCTTCTCTGTCAGAGAGCTGTGGGGCCACTGTTGTTTGTCATTTCTGATTTATGGTGACCCTAAGGCCAACCTGTCATGGGGTTTTCTTGGCAAGTTTCTTCAGGGTTGGGTTTGGTGGGTTTTTGCTCTTTTGTCATGGCTATCCTCTGAGGCTGAGAGAGTGTGCCGTACCCCAAGGTCACCCAGAGGGTTTCCATTGGTGAGTGGGGATCCGGACCTTGGTCTCCAGAGTCCTAGTCCAGCGTTCAGACCACTACTCCACACTGACTCTCACTGCAAACTACAAGCCCCAGGATCCCACAGCAAGGAGCCATGGCAATTAAAGTGATGTCAGACTGCATTAACTGTGCAGTGCAGATGCAGCCCAGGATCTGAATCACTGCCTTCTTGCAGGATTTCTGACAAAGCAGAATAGATTGGGACTGTTACTTCTCACGATCTAGTCACTAGTCTTCTATTGATACAGCCTAAAATCTCATTGGCCTTTTTAGCTGCCGCAATACACTGTTGACTCATGTTCAATTTGTGGTCTCCTAGGGCTCCTAGATCCATTTCATAACTATATTGAAGAGAGGTTAAACCAGGTACCCCCATCCTATATCTATGCATTTCATTTTTTCTCCCTTAGTGCAGTACTTTACATTTCTCCCTGTTGAAGTTCATTTTGTTAGCCTTGGTCCATTTCTCTGATCTGTTAAGACCATATTTGAATTCAGATTCTCAAGAAATAAGGAAGTGGAAAGAGACCACGTTCCTTTGTTACAAGTTAAGTGTAGCCAAGAGCCTGGTTTGGGGAATTTTATTATTAGCTCAAGTTGCGAGATGGGTCGGCTACAATAACCTTGTGAAATCGTCTCCTGTTGTGTATACCAAGAAGACGGGGGTTCAAGGAATTGAGCAGAGACCGGCTTGTCTAATGATATCCAATTTATTTGGGGGAGAAAGATAGTCACACACAATGCACTTACACACACACACACATACAAAAGACTGGCACATATATTACTATGTATATTACTATACAGTGGTCCCCCGGGTTACGAAATTAATTCGTTCCAGCACCTTTTTCGTAAGCCGAAAATTTCGTAACCCGGGGCCTATTTCCCATTGAAAATGACTAATCCGTTCCATGACCCCAGATTGACCCTGCAAGTCAATGGAAGGTTACAATAGAGGTCTATTTCCTTAAGTACCCTACAATACACTCTAATAGAAACTTGCCTAAGGCACTAAAGAATTTAAGAATGACTTGCGGGGCCAATCTAAAGAATAATAAAAAAAAAAGATTTGCAAAGAACCAAAGAACCAAAGTTTCAAAAGCCATTCACTGCACAGGCCTTTCCAAGGCCCATGGGCACACTGGAAGCAGAACAGAACCCCAGAAACCTTTGAAACTGCAAGGCAATGCACTCTGAACACTGTCTCAGCCCAATTTGCAAAGAACCAAAGAACCAAAGTTGCCAGAGCCATTCAATGCACAGGCCTTTCCAAGGGCCAAGGACACATTGGAAGCAGAACAGAACCCCAGAAACCTTTGAAACTGCAAAGCAATGCACTCTGAACACTGTCTCAGCCCAATTTGCAAAGGATCAAAGAACCAAAATTGCAAAAGCCATTCACTGCACAGGCCTTTCCAAGGCCCATGGGCGCCTTGGAAGCAGAGCAGACCCCAGAAAGCTTTGAAACTGCAAGGCAATGCACTGTGATCACTGTTTCAGCCCAATTTGCAAAGGACCAAAGAACCAAAATTGCAAAAGCCATTCACTGCACAGGCCTTTCCAAGGCCCATGGGCGCCTTGGAAGCAGAACAGACCCCAGAAAGCTTTGAAACTGCAACTCTGATCACTCTCTCAGCCCAATTTCAAAGAACCAAAAAAACCCACAAAGTTTCAAAAGCCATTCACTGCACAGGCCTTTCCAAGGCCCATGGGCACCTTGGAAGCAGAGCAGACCCCAGAAAGCTTTGAAACTGCAAGGCAATGCACTGTGATCACTGTCTCAGCCCAATTTGCAAAGGACCAAAGAACCAAAATTGCAAAAGCCATTCACTGCACAGGCCTTTCCAAGGCCCATGGGCACCTTGGAAGCAGAACAGACCCCAGAAAGTTTTGAAACTGCAAGGCAATGCACTGATCACTCTCTCAGCCCAATTTGCAAAGGACCAAAAAAAAACAAAGTTTCAAAAGCCATTCACTGCACAAGGCCACATCATTCACCCACAAGAAGAAGTAAAAAATCCATACTGTACCTGCACTTTCAGGGATTCACCGGAGGTCTTGATCCAAAGAGCAGGCGTAGATGCACAGGTAAAGTGCCAGGCAGAAGTCAACCAGACAAATCCAGTCAAAGAAGTTCAGACCTTCACTGGAGCCAAGAGTTCAGAATCAACTCTATCTCACCAGTTCACAAAGGCCGAACAAGGGGTCCCAGCACTGGAACCTGGCTTTTATTTCTGAAGCCACCCCCCCCCATTCGTTAGCCAATCAGATTGCTTTCGCAAGTCAATCAGATTGCTAAACCAAGTTCAAAATTCGCGCCAAAGCTGAACGTTAACCAATCCCCTTTAAACAGCCCCTTAGCCAATGGTAGCACTTTGCAACTTTTAAATTTCCCGCCGTTTGCGTTTCGTAACCAATCCCCTTTAACCAGCCAGCCCCTTAGCCAATAGCAGCAGTTTGCAACTTTTAAATTTCCCGCCGTTTGAGTTTCGTAACCCGGGGATACTTTCGCAAGCCGGGGCCAGTTTTTCAGCCCCGGCTTTTTCGTATCCCGGGGTTTTCGTTAGCCGGGGGATTCGTATCCCAGGGGACCACTGTATCCACAATATTCTTGGTAGAGTCTCCTTCTTTGGAGGTTTTAAATTGAGGCTGGATGGCCATCTGTTGAAGGTGCTTTAATTGTGAGTTCCTGCATGGCAGAAAGGAGTTGGACGAGATGGCTCTTGAGCTCTCTTCCAATTCTATCATTCTACGATTCTATGATATATGATCAAAAGAAAAGAAAAACAGTCAATAAAATAAAAATTAAATAATAACAGCGGAAAATAATAACAAAATACTAATAATTCCTAGAGAGCCAGCATGGTGCAGTGGTTTGAGCATTGAACTATGTTCATTTAGAATCGTTCAATTATACATATATATTTAGAATTTTTGTAGCATTCCTGTATTTATTTACATTTGTACTTAGTGATATATAGCATATCTATTTCTTGGGTTTTTTCCCTCCTATTTTTGACCTATGACTCTGGAGGCCTGGGTTTAAATCCCTGGTCAGCCATGGAAACCCACTGGGTGACCTTGGGCAAGTCACACTCTCTCAACCTCAGGAGAAGACCACAGCAACCCCTCCTATGATGAAACCTGCCAAGAAAACCCTGTCTTAGGTTCCCCTTAGGGTCGCCCTAAGTTGGAAACAACTTGAAGGCACACAACAGCAACAACTAACCCTAATATAAACTTTGTAGACTGATAGCAGCAGTTGGAGGCGGGTGATACAGAAACAATACATGAAAAACTCTACATGAATAATTCAAATATATAGCCGGGTCCGTCTGTAGAATCAGTATCTGGAGAGATCTTGTAGGACCTTTGAAATTAATTGAAAGAAAGAAGTTGGCAGCATGAGCTTTGATAGACTAAAGCCTACTTCCTCAGATGCATTTGTACATGAATAAAATAATAATAATAATAATAATAATAATAATAATAATTTTATGTATTTATTTATAACCTACCTTCAAAGGAAGAAACAAGAAAGGGAAATTTTGATTGGGGATGAATTTGGGAACGTATTGCATTATTATTATTATTATTATTATTATTATTATGTTTATTTATATCCCACCTTCCTCCCAGGACCCAAGACGGCTTACAAATCTAAAACAGTCCAAGTTAAAACACTACAAAACATGCAAAAAATGTTTAAAAAACAGATAGGAAGAAGTCAAGGGCGAAACTGCTGTATGTTTTTCTTTCTCGTCTTTGTTGTATGTGCATGTTTTTTGATGGAAAAGAATAAATACATTTATATATACTTGCTTTCCTCCTAGTACAGTGACTCTGGTAATCCTTGTGTAAAAAGCACAATTCCTACACACTTTGGCTTCCCAAAGAAGAGTCCCCATTCCAGGCTTTGTTGTTGTTGTTGTTGTGTGCTTGCAAGTCACACGTTGGACTTGTGGCACCCTTAAGGTGGGTGGGTTTCTGTTTTCTGGGCAAGTTCCTTCAGAAGGGGGGGTTTGCCGTTGCCATGCCCTGAGGCTGAGAGAGTGTGACTACTTGGCCAAGGTCTGGGTTTCCATGGCTTTGGCACGGAAGAGAGCGCTGGGAACCATTTCACTTACAGGCAAAAGAAAACTCAATTTATACCTTTCCAACAAAACTACTACTCTTGTTTCAGCAGATAGTTAAGGCTGGTAGCAGTAGTAGTAGTAGCAGGAGGCCGCCCAGGCGCACTAGACCTGAGAGGTAACCATGGCATGATGGCAACCATATTCAGGGCTCAGTGGAGGCCCGGCCAGGAGGACTCTATTAGCTCTGTCTTGCCGCTCTCCTGGACTGAGGCTGAAAAGAGGAGAATGTTTGCCATTAGAGAATCATTGTAGAATACTTGGCCACGGGGAATAGAGAACCTGGGTTCCTAAAACATTCAGGACCGAAAAAAAGGAATCCATAAGTGATTCCCTATGGGAAAGTATTCCTCAATGATTCCCTATGGGAAAATATTCTTCTATGGTTCCCTATGGGAAAGTATTCCCCAGTGATTCCCTATGGAGAAGTATGGTTTCCATATGGGCAAAGTATTCCCTAATGATTGCCTATGGGAAAGTATTCCCCAATGATTCCCTAGGGAAAATATTCTTCTATGGTTCCCTATCGGAAAGTATTCCCCAGTGATTCCCTATGGAAAAGTATGGTTTCCATATGGGCAAAGTATTCCCTAATGATTGCATATGGGAAAGTATTCCCCAATGATTCCCTATGGGAAAATATTCTTCTATGGTTCCCTGTCGGAAAGTATTCCCCAGTGACTCCCTATGGAGAAGTATGGTTTCTCTATGGGCAAAGTATTCCCTAATGATTGCCTATGGGAAAGTATTCCCCAATGCTTACCTATGGGAAAATATTCTCCTATGGTTCCCTATCGGAAAGTATTCCCCAGTGATTCCCTATGGAGAAGTATGGTTTCCATATCGGCAAAGTATTCCCTAATGATTACCTATGGGAAAGTGTTCCCCAATGATTCCCTATGGGAAAATATTATCCTATGGTTCCCTATGGGAACGTATTCTCCAATGATTCCCTATGGACAAGTATGATTTCCATATGGGCAAAGTATTCCCCAGTGCTTCTCTATAGCCAAGTATTCTCCAATGGTCCCCTATGGCAAGTATTCCTCTATGATTCTCTATGGGTAAGTATGGTTTCCATATGGGCAAAGTACTGTCATTTGTTTTAGTAGGTCCCTGTGTAGTTTGCTTTGGCACAATAATAGAATAGGATAAAATCTGTGTTACGGTCATAGACTCTTGCTCTCAGGTTCCCTCCTCCTTTGGCTCAAAACACACTGCAGGGCCTGCATTGGTGGAGACTAGCCATTTTTGTGAGGTCATTGTGATTGTGTTGTCACGCCTGGCCTTGTGTCTAGTCTCTATGAAAGGGAGGAGGTGGGCATTTGCCTTGAAAGGTGTCAGTGAGTTGGATTCATTTTTTCCAGGCCAGATCAGTCCCATATTGATTTGCCAGAGAGGATGGACATCTGCTGCAGAGGGTAATTTCTGGGCCAATGCTGAATGTTCTGTTCTGATAGTAGTTTGGACTCCTCCCCAAGACGATCAGATGCGTTTCCCACTCCTATTTCTTTAAGGTTTTCCTGATCTATGCAGTTAAAGGCTGATAAAGCACCTGCTGGTTTCCTTCTGGAATACTTTGGCTGGTGCCATTAGCTGCCCTGTGTTTTGAACCTGGTCCTAGTGCCTCTTCCTTTCCTGAACCCTGCTTGGGTGTCGGCCAGTTCTCCATAGATGATTGGAGTTTCAGATGCAGAATTTTGAGCATACTTTTGAAATTAATGCTGTGGTTTTATAATTGCTGCAGTCTTTTGTGTCCTCTGTGTAGATGGGGGTTTATATTGACCGTTTCCAATCCATTGGCCACTGTTTTGTTTTCCATATTTGATGGCATAGTATGGTTAATGCTGGGATTGATTCTGTTTGTGTGATCTGGAGCAGTTCAGTGGGGATATTGTTTGTTCCTGGTGATTTATTCTTTCCAGTTTCTCTGAGTGCCTCTTTCATTTCACTTTCCAAAATATGGGGTTCATTTTCACATGATTCTTCATATCAGGCATATATTGATTTCTGTAAGGCCTTCAGCAAGGTCCCTCATAACATTTTTGCAGAGAAGCTGATAAAATGTGGATTAGAAAAGGCAACTTCTAGGTGGATCAGTAATTGGTTGACTGGCCAAACCCAAATGGTGTTCATCAATGGCTCGTCTTCTTCGTCCTGGAGAGAAGTGACCAGTGGGGTGTCCAGTGGGGTTCTTTCCTGGGCCCAGTGCTGTTCAACATCTTTATTGATGACTAGGATGAAGGAATAGAGGGCATGTTTATCAAATTTGCAGAAAACAAATTAGTTAGCGTTGGGGATAGTCAAGGCTTCACTAAAGTGATGCGTACCAAAGTGTAGATTCTCCTCTGGGAGCCAAATGAGTGAGAGTGGGTCTGGGACAAGTCCGCTCCGCAGCGTGGGTTTGAGCAGCTCTTGTCGGTGTCCAGGTTCAGAGATCAGACTGACGTGGAGTATGGAGACCTCATAGACTGGCACACTGTGTACTTAAAACTGGGACTTTTTATAGGGGAAAAATCATTTCTGGCAAAGGTGCTTAATGGTGGACTAAATGTCTGGACGATAGGGTTTGATTGTCTTAGAAGGATTAATCTATTGTGGTGGTTGCCTGAGGAATGGTATCAGGGTATCAAGAATCCTGAGGAAGAGGGAAGTCAGCGGATTAAGGAGGACAAACATTACACCTCTTAATGGCTAGGTGATGATCCTTAGCAGTATTTGCTAAAAGGATAATTCCCTTTGAGGCAGTGAGTCTGTGACCTCTTGCTTCACCTTACAAGATTAAACCAGCAGCCACGGTTCATCTAGGGGTCATATAAATGGATATCATTTATGCCATGATTTTATACAGGCTATTAGGGCTGTTGGTGGAGGCTATCCTTGATTGTCCTCATGGTTGTGATGTCATGTTTCACTTTGTGTCCATGGGCAATTGGACGGGGACACAAATTGTTGACAATGGTCTGCAAAGTGTCTTTGCTGGCATTTATCAGGCCAGATTTCTGGGCAAATGCTGAAAGTGGGGGCATGTTTTGCTCTGGTAGGAATTCAGGCTCCTCACCAGGACTCCCACCTCTTTAAGAGCTCTCCATAGATTTTCCTGACCTTTGCAGTCAAAGACATTGCTAGAGTTTACAAAGCACATGCTGATTTTCTTCTGGAATTTCCCCTCCTCTTTTCTATAGCTCTTCTGTGTATTGCTTCCATTGTCTTTTTTTTTTTCCTTCTGGATCATTTAGTATGTTCCTCTTCAGATCGTAGAATATCGGCAACCTTGGTTTGATTTTCCCTCTGATTTTGCAGATCTTGCAGGAAATCAAAGCACCTGGGGCAGAGGGGAATAGACCTGTCCTCTTCACTCTGGGGTAGACTTTGATGTGTTTAAAATGGCAGTCTTCTTTTCACCAAGCTCAATATGCCCAGCTCCTGCAACTCTAAGATTCTATGATTCTAGCCAACCTCTCTTCAAAATACCTGAGACACCTGGTTAATCCAAATGAATTTAAGTCTCCAGGGGCTTAATGAATTTAAATGAACTACGTTTAAGGGCATGTAAAGAGCTGGCAAATGTAATCTCAGATAATCTGGCATTAATCTTTGAGAATTCCTGGAGAACAGGAGAAGTCCCAGCAGACTCAAGGAGGGCAAATATGTTCCCCATCTTCCAAAAAAAAAGGGGGGGGGATTGGATCCCAGCAATTATCGCCCGGTTAGTCTGACATCAATTCCAGGAAAGATTCTAGAGCAGATTATGAAACAGAGAGTCTGTGAACATTTAGAAAGAAAAGACATAATCACAAAAAATCAACAAGGCTTTCTGAGAAACAAGCCATGCCAGATTAATCAGATCTCTCTTTTTTTAATTTCAGAAAGGCCTTTGACAAGGTCTGCCATGATAGTCTTGCTAGTAAAATGTGGTCTAGACAAGTCTATTATTAGGTGGATTAGTAACTGGTAGATTTAGGAAACCTCCGGTCACCTGGGAAGTTTAGCCTGGAGAAGAGAAGGTTAAGAGGTGATATGATAGCCCTGTTTAAATATTTAAAGGGATGTCACATTGAGGATGGAGCAATCTTGTTTTCTGCAGCTCCAGAGGCTGGGATGTGGAGCAATGGATGTAAGCTCCAGGAACAGAGATTCCACTTAAACATTAGGAGGGACTTCCTGACAGTAAGAGTGATTCCACAGTGAAAGACTCTCCCTTGGGGAATAGTGGAGTCTCCTTCTTTGGAGATCTTTAAACAGAGGCTGGATGGCCATCTGTCGGGTATGCTCGTGAGTTCCTGCATGGCAGGGGGTTGGACTAGATGGCTCTTGTGGTCTCTTCCTATGCTAGGATTCTATGATTCTAAGTTCTTTCCTACTCAGAAAGGTCCGTTTCATTTTCCACTTTTGTTCCAGGTTTTGCTTAGTGTTCAGAAAAAAAAGATCACAGCAACCTGAAGCAACAGACTCTCCATGCCTAGACGCTGAGGAGACATTCCAGCATGAATCCGGTGAGAAGTAGGAGGAGAGGAGCCCTGGGGTTGGATGGGGGGGGGGGCTTTAAGGAAGGAGCCTGCCACTTTGCCACACAGACTTTGGCCATGGCCACCAATGCAGACAACCTTGAAGGGAGTAAGTAAACCCCTGAAAGCAGGGGCAACCCCTGGGTCAGAGTCAAAATGACCATTAACTTCCAGAAGGTTGATTTCTGCTTTGCTATTCATATGACCAGAGGTGCATACGTGTCTTGATGATCTGGTGAAAGAGAAGGTGAAGGAGGCGGAAGCCAAATTGTTGAGTTTGGCTACAAAGGATGTGTCAGGGGTCCTTCTGTCTATATGGAGGTTTCGCATGAGCGGGCACAAGGTATCGCAGTCCTATCTGTTTCTCAAGGTGGTGCTTTTCGGGGGAAGGGAGGGGAAGAGGAAAGAGGAAGAGAGCCCCTCTCTAGCCCTATACTTGGAGAGGCCAGCGAGGAGGCTCCTGGCCAGTGCAGCGCCAGGTGACTGTCAGCAGGGCTTTGGTGGGTACTGACCCTCCCCTCCACCTCATCCCCACCCACCCACCCAATGCTCAGCACTTTGTGCACCAAATAGGTGTCCTTTCTGCATCACCCTTTTTTGGAGGCCTCCTGGGGTCCCATTTTATTTTATTTTATTTTATTTTGGGAGAGAGGTGACATCTAAATGAAGTAAATAAAGAATAAATACATGAATGTTTCCCTTCAGCTCTCCTCACAGCATTGTATGAAGATCAATGAGATGATCCAAGTTATCGTCACATCAGCTGACAGCATTAACACCGAAGCAGCTGGTCTCATTATAAAAATGGCAACTGAGGATATTCTGATCTTCACAGTAAGAACCAAGATGATAAAATGACTATTGCAGCTGGGGAGGCAGTGGGGATACAATTAGTAAGGCAGTTTGCATTTGCCTGAGCCTACTGTGCAGGACAATACTTCACCCCCTCTTCTCCTCTCTCTCCTGAGAAATCAAATATGCACGAACTAATTTTGCAATTTGAGTGCAGTTTGCAGCAATTGAAGTTAGCCAAGAGCATGTTAAAAGCAACTGAAAAAGTGGGATGGTGGAGGATTAACAAGGTCCATCCCTGCCCAAGTGGGATGTTGGAGCAGGTTTTACCAGAAGGACTGGCTCATTGAGTGGAGGAGCTGATGGGCTCTCAGTGGCTTTATGGGGTTTCCTGCCATTGCATCCACTTCTCCTGTTCAGTCTTGGGCTGTGGAGATGGCTCTGGCGGGCAGCACAATCTTGGGCTCTGCTCTTGGTTTTATGCTGTTCTAGGTTACCTTTAGTTGTCAGCATCAGCACCTTTGTGTATTAGTTGGCTTAAGCATTTATCACCAGTTCTCCAGAGAACTTTTACTAATGTTATTGATGGCCTAGAAGTACAGTAAGTGCCCCTAAAAGCCTCAGGGAGAACTAGGGCATGTACATAAGACACAGTGGGCTTCAGCTCATTGCGTCACAGCCTCGGCTGCTCAGTCCCAGGTGAAACCACTCCTGTTAGAGTGGTGCTTATAGGGAGGAGACTGTAGACCACCATGGCCTCTTGGATTGTTTCCATGTTGGTATCCCCTTTGCTCCCACAGGACCTTGAGGACGCGTACGAGGAGGCTGCAAGCAACATCCTTGTGGCCCTCTGGGATCAGTTTCCAGCAGAGGTGCTGACTAAACTCCTGGAGAGCTTCCAGAACCAGCTGATCCCATACTACAGCATCATCCATGTCTTGGGGAAACTAGCAAACAAAGGTACATAACCCTCCATCCACCGGCTATGGCAGCCCCCTTGCCTTGCCTTCAGAACATGGCTGGAGTGGGATGGGGGTGGGAAAAGGGCCTGGGGCCAAAGCTGGCAGATCCACAGGGCATGGGCAGCTGGGCAGCTGAGGGGCCTCTCGTAGAGGTCTGCCCTGGTGCGCATCCTGTGTTAAACAGTCAGGAACATAGAGGGTGCACCACTCAGTGGGAACATGCCACATGGCCGATGACTGTCTGGGGAGACAGTTGCTCCACATTGACTAAGAATCATAGAAGGTTAAGGTTAGGGCTTGGGCTAGGGTTACAGTTAGGGGTAGGGGTAAAACTCAGCTTCAAATCTTAGGGTGGGCACCTCTCTGGGTTCAGGGGTACCACTAGACTCCCCACTTGCTCCGGATGTTCTTGCCAAGGCTTAGGTGGGCACATCTGGGCAAGGCAGCCCAAGTGCCCCCTATCCCCAAATGTAGCAGAATCAGACAGATCCAGCTTTCATTTTGTATGAACAGTCTTTGGCCAATTTTATTGACACTTTGAACCATACACATCTCTTACTTTTAAAGGCAGAAAACAGGTAGGGAAAAATGCAGGATGGTTAATTACTGCATGATTGGTTAATCACCTGTTCCTCGACCTCTGGGTCAGAAGATTGCAGGTAATTGCTAACTTTGGTAGTTTCCTGGGGAAGAGATAGATTATTTCTCTGTCTGGCAGGTAGAGATTCTTCTTGCTTAATCTGATAGGCAAACGGCTCCTTATCGAGTTTGCTTGGGTGTGCGGAATGCCTCTGGTTAATTAGGAAGAATCTCCTACACCCAAAGTCTGCTCTGAGGAAGCAGGAGGCACTGGAGGTGGTGGGAGCAGAGCAGGAATGCCGGACAAGGATGGCTGTCATCTCAACCCTCTCAGGCTTCTCTTCTCCAAACTTAACATCCCCAGCTGCTTAAGCTGTCACCCACTAGGCTTGCTGGTTTCCAGAACTTTGATCAGTTTGGCCACCCCTCTCTGGGTGTGTCCCATCTTATCAATGTCTTTCATGAACTGGGTGCCCAGAATTGGGCACAAGACTAGGCGAGGCGAGGCCTGACCCAGGCAGAGTTGGGTGGCACCACTATAACCTTTGACCTAGGCACTGTGCTCTTGTTCATATAGCCCAGAATTGGACTTGCGTCTGGCCTTTTTGGCCACTGAGGTGCCTGATAGTAGCCACAGGGCAGCCAGTGAGTAGTTGTCTCTTCTTCTCCTCCACAGCTTTTTCTGAGAGTGACATAAAAAAGATGTCGGTCTGGGAGCAGATGTTGGTGGAGGTAAGGAGGTCCTGTCAGGGAATCTGCAGACCCATGGTTCTCCTCCATGATCTCTCCTCCCCATCCAGCCTGGCTGGCCTTTGCTTGCCCAAGACTGCCCTCTGAGGGCTGGGCCTACTCCTTTCCTTCTGTTGGGGTTGGGTGTCTCTGCCATTGGCCCACTGACTCCCTCCTGTCCTTTCTTACAGTTTGTGGATAGGCGCCTCATGCTTTTAAATGAGAAAAGCTGTCTCGAGATGGTGAGCCAGGAGCTCCTGAAAGAGGACCACGAACGCAGAAGCTGGGACCTCGAAAAGGTGATTGGTGGAAGCAGCTGGACACCCATCAGGGGTGGGGGAGTTCGGCTTTCCTTTGAGGCTGAGAGAATGTGACTTACCCACAGGGGCCAGCTAGGGAGTTCCATGGCTGAGAGGGGAGCGCCAGTGCAACACTCAAACCACTACCTCAGGCTGCTTCCAATAGGCTGACCCTATTCTAGCCCCATTTATTCCAAGGGGATTTGCTTTTGCCTTCCTCTGAGGCTGAGAGAGTGTGGCTTGCCCAATAAAAGCCATTTTCCATGGCCTAGCAGAGATTCAAACTCTTGTCTCCAGAGTCCTAGTCCAACACACACACTATAGGGCCAGTTTGCCTTTTCCAGCCCAGAGTAGCCTCTCTGGATGGATGGAGTTTGTCTCCATTCTCCGTGGCATGGCTGGCTGAATGGCGTCCACTAGGCCAGATGACAGAATGTGGGCTTCCAGGGTCCCTGCAGTGCAGAGGCAAGCAGAGAAAATGGAATGATGCACATGTGGCCTGTCTCTCTCATCTTCTCACTCTATTAAGTGAACTGGGCAAACAAGTCACTAACACAAGGAAATGCACCTCCCACACACACATACACCAGTCCATTCTCAGCTTTCTTTGTATCTTTTCCCAAATTCAGACTGCCCTGTCCTTTAGTGTTCTACTGGGCAGCTGTTGGTATTTGGCTGCAATACCCAGAAGTACTCTAAAACCCATCTGGTGGGTGGCAGAGGCCCAGCTCACTGTAGGGCCATGGGCAGAGAAAGTCTTCTCTTCCTCCCTGAACCCTCGACTGGAAATGCTTGGGACAACAGGATGCCAACCTCACATTTCTGCCCCAAATCCTGCCTCTATCATAGTATAAGGTGTGGGGCACAGGACACAGAGGGTCACCTGGTTGCAAATCTCTGTCTGGCCTTGGAAATCTGTGTGTGGGGGGGTGTCCACACACTGGCTTGTTGTCTGCCATGTTGGATCAGCTCCCATTGGACAGAAACCAGCATCAGGCATCCAGGAGAGCCTTTGGGTCTACATGAGCAATGCCTCAAGGGCCCCTTCCTCTCATTCTCCCTGCAGCTCTTCCTCTACCAATACTGTGGCTTCATCCTCCGTGCCACGGATGACTCTCGTCTGGTCCAGGAGCATATCTGCGCCATCCTGACCTTGTCTCGCAGGGGTCATTTGGAAGCAAAGGTGAGCTGATGCAGCTGTCTTTTTCCAGGTGTGAAGGTGAAGCCGTTCCTCTCTGCGGCCAAAACCTTCTCCATCTAGGCCCTCAGAATGGGGGTTCGGGGGAGGAAGGCTCTCTGGGATAAAGGGGTCTGGAATAATGAGATGGGGGAAAAGGAGCAAGCAGACAGACCTAGAGGAGAGGGCCTCTGCAACCCACAGGGAGTCCCAGGTGCTGGGAAAGGTAAGAGGCAAGGTGGGGAATAGGGATGTCTCGACTCTCTCTCTGTCTGTCTGTCTGTCTGTCTGTCTGTCTCTCTCACTCTCTGTTTGAACTTTGGAGGACAGGAGCAAGCTTGTCCAAAGCACCTTTTAAGAAAGATGGGGGTGGGCTTGGGGGGGGAGAGGAGCTGTGTTTTTTCCCTTGCACCTGAACCAGTAGGAAGTCGTGTGGTATCTTAAAGACCACTAGCTCTGCATGTGGGTGATATCTTCATGGGCCAGAGTCCATTTGTGTTTCAGTAGACATCTTCAAGGAAACAAGGAGACCCTGCAGTCTCATCCTTGTCTCAGCTCCAGTCGAGAAGCCATCCTGCCTTTGACAGAGAATGGTAGATCACAGAACCATAGAATCCAAGAGACCCCCAAAGGCTACCCAGTCCAAGTCCCTTCTACCATGCAGAAACAGTCCAAGCCCTCCCTGGGACAGATGGCCACAACCTCTCTTTAAAAACAGCCTCCAAAAAAGGAGACTCCACCACCTGCCAAAGCAGCAGCATCGTCCACTGTCAAAAAGCTCTTAATCTCAGGAACCTCTTCCTAGTGTTGAGGTGGAATCTCTTTTCCAGTCATTTGAATCTATTGCTACAGGTCCTAGTCTTTGAAGCAGGAGAAATCAAGCATGCTCCATCTTCAATATGACATCTCTTCAAATACTTAAACATGGCTATTATAGCTATAGCAATAGCAGCTTTATTTATATACCGCCTCATACCACCTAAGCAGCCTCTAAGTGGTTTATAACTGTAAGCTAATTGCCCCCAACAAGCTGGGTACTCACTTTAGCGACCTGAGTTGAGCTTGAGCCCCAGCTAGTATTGAACTTCCAACCTTATGGTTTGTGACTGAGTGGCTACATACAGGCATTAAATCCCTGCCCCAACAGGCCTCCTATTTCTCTTCCCCAGGCTAAGCAAATTTCCTCATAGGGCTTTATGGTTTCTAGACCCTTCACTATTTTGGCAGCCCTCCTCTGGACATGCTCCAGCTTCTCCACATTCTTCTTGAAATCTTGTGCCCAGAAATGGATGAAGTGTTACTCCAAAAGGTGAGGCCTGAGCAAAGCAGAATAGAGTGGCACTATGACTTCCCTCAATCTCGACACTATACTCCTATTCATGCAGACTACAATTGCATTTACATTTTAAGCTGCTGTATCAGACTGTTGGCTCATGTTCAACTTGTGATCTAGTAGGACTCCTAGGGGCTTTTTACATTGGCAAGAAAGTGTGACATGAAGTTGCACTTTCCTTAATGCTTAGCAGCTAGACAGCAAGCCCCAGGTGTGCATTTAAAAAATACAGGGCAGCTAGACTGAGGTTTTTTCTGTGGCTCAGCAACTACATGGGAAGCTGTCAAAACGCTACAAACACAGGTGGAGCAGCTACATGGGCGGCAAGGAACGTGGCTTTTAGCCGCGCTTTAAACATTTTTTTCCCTTGCTGGCTGCGAATTGTGCAATTGCGCAGGTACACCATACAGTCGGAGCTTATCACATGGGGGAGTACAGGACCATTCCGAAAGAGGGAGAAAGTGAGGTCAGTTCGGAAATGCACATGATTACGCACAAGCTCATCACACACAAAACAAGAGAGCATCTACACAAAAAGAAAATGCAGAGTCAATACGAAAGAATTCATCACATGTGAACATACTGGTCGGCTTTCTGTTGCAAATTAAGGCATCTTGGGAAATGGTAGCAAAGGCTCATGGGAGTTGTAGTCTGTGTTCTGTCAGAGCATTATATTGAGTTGTCTTGAGGTTTCAGCCCTCTGTCCAGGAGGGATTCCCATATGTCCTCCATTCTTGAGCAGAGGCCCCCCTTTTCCAAGTTGACCAGGCACGTCCTCCTTTGCCAGGACACGTCCTACTTTTCCAGCCTTCTTTTTGAAGAGGAAGCAGGAGGGCCAGGCGTGCTCTGGCCAGGCTCTGGGGGTCTCTTCCTGGCTCCTTCCCTCCCTCCCTCCTTCCCCGCTGCCTTCCTCCTCCCTTTGGCTGAGAGAGTGTGACTTGCAGGGAGGAAGGGCAGCGGAGGTGCTCCAGGTCCCTCCCCTTCTCCTCCTCCTCTTGCCAGCTTGCCCTGGTCTGGCTGAGCGCCTCCAGTGCCCTGCTGTCTCCCTAGAAGTCACACTCTCTCAACCAAAGGGAGGAGGTGAAGGAAGGTGCAGGCGCACTCTGGCCGGGCTCTGAAGGTCTCTTCTTGTCTTGGCACCTTCCCTCCCTCCGCACTTGTATCGCTGCCTTTAAATGGGCGCTTTAAAGATACAGAGCCCCATTTAACCGTTCAACTACACCTTAGCCTTTAGATGCAATAGGGGTGCTTTTTACATTGGCTAAAAGGGGCGGTCCAAACTCGCCCCTTCTAGTGGCGAGATGAGGCCTAGGCTGCCACACGGGCAGCCCCAGAGGCCTCATCCCGCCGCAACGACCCGCCGCAAAAAAGAGCTCCGGGATCGAGCTCTTTTTTTGCGGCGCGGGAAGGGCGCGATTGGCGCCCTCCCGCGCCGCCAGAGCGTCAAAACGTGCGCAGCGCGTCAAAACGCTGCGCACGTGATGACGCTTGTACGGCGCCACCGTGTAGACGCCGCCATCTTTAAATGGCGGCGTCCATGCGTTTTAGGCTTAGGGAGGGTGTAAAGGCTACGCCCTCCCTAACCCTAAATGCGGGCTTTTTAGCCCTAAAAGCGCCTTTTTTTGCCCATGTAAAACGGGCCAGCAATGCTGCACCCTTTTTAAAAAAGTAGTGGGGAAATCAAACTACTTTTTAAAGGCACTTCTTCTCCCTTAAAACTCCAAAATAGTGTTTTCATGGCACACTTTCCATTTTTCTCATCTAAAGGCTGGGCTTTCATGCAGCCTTCAACACACCTCTTTTTGCCAATGTAAAATGGGCCGGCTCCTTTTTAAAGCACTTCTTCTCCCTTAAAACTCCAAAATAGTGTTTTCATGGCACACTTTCCCTTTTTCTCATCTAAAGGCTGGGCTTTCATGCAGCCTTCAACACACCTCTTTTTGCCAATGTAAAACGGACCCTAGATCCCTTTCACATGTATTGTTGTTAAGCCAAAAGTCTCCCATCCTGTCTCTGTGCATTTCATTTTTCAGCCAAAGTGTATTCCCTGTCATTGAAAGACAGTTGCAGTTCTAGTTCACTATCTTCCTTATTTGGCTTGATGAATGACACAGACAGCACCCTCAGTCAGGAAGTCTTTATTGGCAGCTCAAGAATATTATGGTTACAGAGTCCAATTAGTGCAGAAGCTCAAGGGACCAGAGAGATATTGGCTCCTACTCTCCCTCTTTGTCCAGAATGAGAGCAGTTGTGAAGGCAAATAACTGAATATACTCAAACTGCCTGACTCCTTTTTCTCTTTTTGTTCTTTCTGCACCTGCAAAAACCTGTCCCTAAGAAATCCATATATTAGATACTACATATGCACTATAAAACTACATTTTTGTTGGTTTTTTTGGTCACTTCTCTCCAGGATGAAGAAGAGGAGACTTTGCTGAGCATCCTTGGGTTTCTAAATGTTCACAGACTCTCTGGTTATTGATCTTCTCTTGAATCTTCCTGGTATTGAGGCAGTTCATCAATCTGGGCAGTAATTGCTTAGGTCCTTTTTATCCCCCTTTTTGAAGATGGGGACAACATTTGCCCTCCTCCAGTTTGCTGGGACTTCTTCTGTTCTCCAGGATTTCTCAAAGATTATTGCCAATGGCTCCGATATTACATTTGCCAGTTCTTTTAATATCCTTGGATGTAGGGTATCTGGTCCTGGATACTTAAATTCATTTAGGTTAACCAGGCATTCCTGTACTATCTCTTTATTTCTTATGTGCTGACTTTCCCTTATTCTGCTCCATTTTCCTCAGGTTGAGACCCCTTTTCCTTTTGTGAGAAGACTGAGACAAAGAAGGGGTTGAGTAGTTCTACCTTTTCTCTGTCCAAAGGATTTGTTTCATTTATTTTCTGTCCAAGGATGAGATGTTTCAGAGTGTTATTGGAGAGAGAGGTTGGCCCATCCCTAGGTGAACAGGTGTGGGTCCCCTTCTCCAAACGGCTTTCATCACCTTAGCCTTTAACTAAAGAGAAATAGAGCTGAGGCCCATGTCCCCCTTTTCCTTCTAGGGGATCGCCTCTGCTCTGGGCTTGGCTGCCTCTCGGCACCTTAAAGTAGTTCTGGACATCTTGGATAAGTTTCATGCAAATGCTTGCAGGCAAGAAGAAAGCTTCTCACATGAGAGCCAGGTACGTTTCTGGAAATTAATTTCTTTCTTTTTTCCTCTCAAGCAACCGTTTTATTTGATTTGTTCCTGAAGTCCTTCCTTTGAGGAATTGATTATCTCTTCTTCATTGCTTGCCATTGCCTTTCTTTTCTGATTAGAATTGTAAATCTAATTTGTACAATTTTGTATTAGTGAAAAAGTGAGAATAATGTATTTTTTTAGAAATTAAATGTGTGAGAAAAAGACTACATCCCAGGATTCTAGACCTTTTGGGGAAAATACAAAGACTGACTCTGTCAGGAAACAACCTCCCTATCAGAGCTTTGCAGAAACCAGGCCTCTCTGCCTCTCATGTCTCCCTTGGTGCTAAGTACTGAAACCAAAAGCAACAACAGGCTCCAAGCAAACAAAGGAACGCTCCTGCATGCTTTCAGCCCCGTGATCTGTCTCTCCCCACAGGGCCCACCGTTGGACACCCTCCTCCTCTGCTACGGACAGGTGGCCCTGGGCAGCAAGAAGGAGGTGCTCTCAAGAGCAAACGTCATTGTTTCCAAAATGGTCATGTGCTTTAAAGCAAACCCACTGGTACGCTCAGCAGAAACCCTGCAGGAGACCCCCAGTGCCAACCTTGCCCCCAGAGAGGACTCTTGCCCCAAAACAGAATATAACAGGGGATTTACTCTGGCCAGTATTCTTAAAAAATCCTCACATACTATTAATGGGGGGGCAGTTGACTCAAAGCAGGTCTACTGATTGAACTGGCTGATGGAGACAAAAAGTTGTGTGTGTGTGGGGGGGGGGGGCTGATCCTGCCTGAGGAAGGCCCAGGGCCCAGGGGATGTTCTCATTGCCTCTTCTCTCTGGCTGGATTTAGGACAAGGACTTGAAGAAAACCTTCTTGGTGGCAGTCCTGATGCTCTTGGAGGCCATTGAAGCCACAGGCAAAGCGCAAGATCTTCAACTGGGCAATAAATCACAGCTGGTGGAGTGCCTGATTGTATGTTGGCTCTGCTTGAACTGTGCATTTGGGGGGTTGAGGAGAACTGGCCTTTTGACTCAAGTGCCAGGCTATCCCACTGGAACTGGGTAGCCGATGATTTGCATAATGGGTGTGGGGAGAGCTGGCCTTTCCCACTACCACTCAGACAAAGAAGGCCTGGGCCCAAGGCCTGGCCATTTGGGGTGGGATGTGGGGCAGCCCCTGCTGTCTATGCACTGTCCAGTGAGGGGCATACAGATGGACGGTGGGGGAGGGGCTGGACAGCCTGTTCTTCTTTTGGGGGAAACCTTCTGGCAACTGGAAGCCCCTGCCACTTGAAGGCACCCGGCATCAGGGTGCCCACGGTGGACATGAAAGGGTGCCCCATGGGTCCTGCTCACGTCCTCTCTGCCCTTCGTCTTGCCTGGCAGATGGTGATACAAGAAGAGCCCACCCAGAAGCTGGTCAACACTGTGCACCAGGATGCCATGCACATCGTGGCGCAGCTCAGGTACTGCGCGTGGCAGGGGTCAGTAGAAGGGGGACTCATGAAGGACCACTTGTGGTGAAATTGGCAGGGGTTGTCTCCTGGGGTCCTGCATGCAGCCTCTGCACAATGTGCAGCTGGAGCCAAGGGCCAGAAGGAGCCTGTGACAGGCCCTGAGGCCTTGCCCACACGCTCCATGAGGGTCCCAAAAGCCCCAAAAGTGAGGGGCATGGCCTGAGAGGGTCCGAGGAAGCAAAAAAATGGCCAAAGGCCAAGGAGGACAAAGTGAATGGGCAATCAGGGGAATAAGGACTGTTTATTTGCAAGGGTCTCTGGCAAAGCAGAACCAGGATGGCTGGAGAAGAGAGTGGCATTTGCCTGTGTCATGGGGGGTGGGGGCAAGGGAAGGGAGGAGGATGGCCAGCTGGATGTCCACATAGGGGTCTGGCTGTTGCTGCCTCCACCGCCATTGCTGACCTTCCCCACTCACCCCTTCTCCACCCCTGGTGGGCTTCTTCTCTTTTGGCAGCAAGCTGAAGCCTACACTGGAGCGAGACCAGAAGTCCCGCCTCCTCCGCGCCGCCTTCCAGAGCGTCTTTGCTCTGCCCCCTCTGGACACCCTGGAAGACAACAAAACAAGAGTGAGTCCTTTGCCTCAGATGAGGCCAGAGCCATCTTTCACAACCTGATTTTGTAAAAACCAAGTTTAGGTTTCAAGAAGGACATGAGAACTGCCATCCACACGTCTCCCTTCCAGGCCATCCATGGGTTGGCTGTCAAGTCAGGACTGGCAGCCTACCTTTACATGTCAGACCATTGAGACATATGAGCCTGGCGCTCTTCCCCACATTTCCCAGGGTGTGATGCATGGTCATCTCTAGTGTGACCTCTGGCATTTGGTGGTGCAATTCCTCCGGCCCTCCGGCTATGAGGTGCTAAGGCTGGCTTCTTTCTTCTGCCTCAGGCCCTCATTGCCCAGACCATGGGCACAGTTGAAAGGATGTTCCGGGGGCTGGTCATGGAGGATCCATGCAACTGTGACTTGGCGCATATGATAAAGGTATGCAAGAAGAAGAAGAAGTGGTGTTCCTTTCTGTAAAATGTAAAAGGAACGGGGAAGATGAGATCCCATGCATGCTGGATCCAGTCCTGTTGGACAGGGCACTATTGAGGCAGAGCAGCTATTTGGAATTTGTAAAGAGTTGTGCCACTTCCCTGACTTGCAGAGGAATGTGCTTAGCTGCTCTTTCAATGAAATGCAAGCCGCAACCACATGGAATTTGGCTGAAGAGGGCTGTGGCCTGTTTGGAGTCTTCTGGAGCAACTGACTCCCGGCTGTTCAGACAGGTTTGCTCTTCATTTCATAGATGATGGAACCGTGGATGACATCTTCATCCGGTTACATGAGGGAGAGAGCAATTAGGATGGTCACGGCGCTGCTGAAGTATGTTGCCAGTCACCTCAAACTGCAAGTGAGTAGTCCCTGGGCCCCCACTGGCCTTCTCTCCCCTCACGCAGGCCTGGCCTTTCCAACCCAACCCAAGAGAGGAGCAGACCAGCCTTACTGCAGCAGTCCCACCTCCAGAAAAGCCATGGACCTTCACAGACACCACCAGCCCTATTGCCTTTTCTTCCATGGTCCCAGTGACTACCCTTCCTCTTGGGTGCCCCCAGCACATATTTCTTGATATTGCAAATTTGAACTAGCCACTCTCAGTCACTGCTCCCTTTGCTCCTGGTCACCTTGGGAGCAGCAACTGAGCAGCAACCAAGGCTCTTGCCCATGGCGGCCAAGATGCCTGATGGTTGCTGCTCCCAGGCTGGGTGCAAAAGAAGAAGCTTCTCCCGTGCCAGGTTGTGTGGTGGTTTTAAGGGACCTAAAAGGAGAGGTTTCATGCAACCCTTGTCCCCACCATGGTCCCAAACGTCATTGGTTCCCCTTGTCTTCCTTGTGCTGAAGGAAGCCCTTTTTGACTGAAGCCCTCCTGGCACACTCTTTCCCCCTCACTGCCCCGCTGGACCTTTCCACCGCCCCCCAGAAGGCTTTCCGGCCACTTTGGGAATCATTGGTGTAATGTATGGCTAGGACTGTGCAGCGGTCATAGCTGCTTTTCTGGAGCCATCTTGGATTCCTTCTTGCCATGACGAGTGTCCATATGTGTCCATGTGTTCCCATTCCTTACCCTGGGGACTTGCCTGCCTCTGAAGCAGTGCAATGGGAGTGGTGGCGTTCATTTGTGCAGCCAGCCATGTCTGGAGACTCTGGTTCCTTGATGAGCACGTGGAAGAACCTCTCATGGACGAGTCTCAGCACTGTCTGGACATAGGTCCCTTTGGTGGGGGCAGCTTCTGCCCCCCCAATGAGTATCCTGACCAGCTCCCACCCAGAATCCATCCGACTCTTTGCTCCAGTCCAGCCTGTGGCTTTTCTTGCTTGCAGGGAAAGCGGGAGGAGCAGACCCAGAGCATTCGAGGGTCAGGTCTCTGGAGAGTCAGAATATTTGTACTGTCAAGGAGGCCTGGGCTGCAGAGCCACACAGGGGTCTTCAGGGTCTCCACAAGTGGAAGGGGGGACCCATTCCTCCCTGGATCTGGCCCTTCAGGAGCCCTTTGGCACATCCTGGCCCTGCTTCACAGCCTGGCAGCCTCACCTGGGATTCCCCAGTCTTCCCCGGGGCATTCTGGGCTGAAATCTTAGGCTGGCAGCTGGGGAGTGTTTTCCTCCTGGGCTCATCTCTGAGCCTGGATGCCCAGGTTGCAGCTGAGCCCTAAGACCTTCAGGGAAGGCTGTCCTTTGCAGGCTGGCTTGGAGAGGACATGGAGGATGGAGCTCCTTGGTGGCTGTCCCAACACCCTTTGCAAGGCCCTTCGCTGGCAGCCAGGCTTGTCCCTTCTCTGCTTTCCTTCTGTCGGCAAGCAAACACGGTTTTGTGGAGCCGAAGGCTTTCATGGCTGGCATCCATAGTTTTTTGTGGAGCTTTTGGGCTATCTGGCCATGTTCTAGAAGAGTTCCTTTCTGACGTTTCGCAAGCATCTGTGACTGCCATCTTCAGATAATGATAGCCTGGAAAAGGATTGGATATATATATCCTGTGTGGCCCTGGGAAGGAAGGAGTAATTTGCAAATGTATTGTTCTGTTGCTAATGACAGACCTCAGGGTGGGAGGATATGCAAACAAGGATTAATGTCTGCTAACTGGTGCTCAGCGTCTGCTGGGCATCCTCTGGCCTTAGGCTGTTTCTCATTTGCATAGGTTGAGTCTTGACCTTACTGTCCTTCAGGACTGGTAACCAAGCCTTGTTTACCCTCAGGGTTTCCTCTTTCCTGTTCAAAATTGTCCAAGTGTTTATGGATTTCAATGGCCTCCTTGTGCATTCTGACATGGTAGTTGTTGGCATGGTCCAGAATTTCAGTGCTTTCAAACAGCATTTTATGCTCAGGGTGGTTTATAGCATGTTCTGCTACTGCTGATTTTTCCAGTTGACTACAGACTGGGTCAACGTTATTGCCACATTATTGCTCAATTAGCCCAACATGTCTGAAAACAACCCCACTTTTGCAGCATATTCCTGGGATCTAAACCCTGTTTATCCTTGGGATTTAGGTGCTGTATGAACTCAAGCACCCCCTACAGATGGTCATCCAGCCTCCTCCCCCCCCCCATTGACCACCCTTTTCCTTTTCTGAGAAGACTGAAGCAAAGAAGGTGTTGAGTAATTCTACCTTTTCTCTGTCCCTTTTAGCATTTCTCCATCTGCTCCACACAGTAGCCCTACAATTTCCTTCTTCTTCCTTTTGGTTGAACATACCCAAAAAAATCATTTTTATTGTTCTTAACCTCTCTAGTAAGCCTGAGTTCATTCTGCACTTTCACTTTTCTGTCTTTACCCCTATATGTGCTCACTATTTGTTTGAATTACTTTTTTGTGATTTTTCCCCCTTTTCCATTTCTTATACATGCTTAAAACATAGCTCCGTTGAAAATTCATTAGCCATCTATCCTAGTTTCTTGAGACACCTCCTATTTTTCCCCTCATTGGAACTGTTTTAAATTGTGCCTTCAGTATCTTCCTTTTGAAAAACTCCCATTGATACTGAACTCCCTTTTCTTTTACTATTACTGATGATGGGATCACCCTCAGTATTTCCCTGAGTTTATTAAAATCAGCTTTCTAAAAATCTAAAATGCATGTCTGACTTCACGTTTCCAGTGAATAACAAACTCTAGGAGAATATGGTCACTCCCACCTAAGGATTGTTTTAAAACTTTTAATCAAGTTTTTAAAACTTGGATCCCTTCTGTGTGAAAGTGTGAAAGAAATGATCCCTCCCTTCCACCCATGTTTCCTCAGTTCTATACGGAGTTTGGCCAGCTGGGCCACCCGACCGCCATTCTGCTTGCCCTGGCCAAGGATCCAGCAGAGACCATTCGCAACTCTGCAGTCCAGGCGGTCAGCTGCCTCTACAAGATCCTGTTCACCCGGAAGAGTGAGTGCCAGGGGACCAGGAGACCTTGCTCTTTTTGCAGGACCAACCAGAATAATGGCATTGCCCCCCAAATGTTGCCATCCCCCCCAGTGCCCATGGCATGATCACTCAGGGTGTTCACTTCCCGGCTCCTCTCACCAGCCCCGCCTGATCCCCCCCAAACACTTTAGCCCTGCACCCCAAGGGCCCTTTCACAGCTGGGGTCCCCCTACCCAACCCCCAAAGTGTGGGACAGAGTAACTGACTGCTGCCCAATTTTCTGCCTTGCAACAGAACCAGCAAAGAGCATGCAGAAGCAGCTGAGATCCAAGGGGAAGATATACCCCTCAGCCCCGTCGTTGATGCCAGAAAGCAACTGGTCCATGGCCACGGTACTAAGACCAGCAGGGATGGACGGAGGGCTGCTCAGGGCTTCTGGGGCCCCTGGACTGGCCCTAGAAGCAGAGTGTGGGGTGGGTTCGTGAGTTCTGGCAGGAGCAGAGAAGACCCACCCTCCCCCTGGCCTCCCCTCATCCACCAAGCCAGGGTTTCCTCTCATGGTTCCCCAAAGGAGAGGAAGGGGCTTTCCACGTTCAAAGAGGAGCTGCACCTGGCAAGAAGATCCATGGGCCCCCCAAAGTGAGGGTTGATGTTTTTGTGAGGGAGGGAGAGCAAAGGGGGTCCTAACCTTTGGCCCTGGAGACCCCAGGAGGCCACCTTCCACCAAGATGTGTATCCCCAGCTTCGCCTTTTCTTTTGGTCCCTTTCCACTGGGACCGGGGGGCTTCTCCCTGCCAGGCAAGGCCCCCGAGGAGAGACAGCGATCCTGCCCACTCACTGCACTTGCTATTTCCTCCAGGGCCCAGAAGACCAGATATTCTCAACACAGCTGACCAGCCTCCTGCTTGCTGTTCTAGACAGCCTCAAAGGATCCAAGGCAGAGATCCTGAGGGCCTCAGGGGAGGTCCTCGATGCCATCCTCAATAACCATGCCAGGAAGGTTGAACGGGTAAGAGCTCTTCAGCCACTGCCCCCGGCCCCAAAGTCTTTCCTGGCTTTCTGGGCTGGGAGATCCCTGAGGAGGAACTAGCTCTGCTTCCTCAAAGACCTGTGTCCTCACAAGGAGAGGCCTTGGCTCTCCACCCCACCCCACCTGTATCAAGAGACAGTACCTATGCCAAGGGGAAGAGCCAAAAGTGTGGGTCCTTACCCCCTGGCAATGGTAGCAAGAGCCAAGAGGGGCCCTGAGCCTCTGCAGGACCTGCAGCCCCAGCCCTTCTTCCATGCTTCCTCTCCAGGGAGGTTGTGGTCATTTGGCACAGCTCATCTGGCCTGGCCTGAGATCATGCGGTGGCTCTGGCCTGGCTCTTTGGTAGAATGTATTCTGTGTCCCATATTTATTTTCACCATTCCTAAAATATGTGACGAGTGCAGTGTTAAGCTTAAGAGACTAAACAAGTTTAAAGCGCAACAACATCTTTAGCATTCCACTGAAGAACATATTTAGAAATAGAATCAATCGTTCAAATATTATATATAAGGTGATATAATAAACAATTTATAGAGAAGAAATCAACATAAAAGTAATAATTTCTTCAAATGAATGTTATTTTGTATATAAGTAATGTTTAGGAATAATAGAGATGTACTGTAGATTATGAGAAAGATCGATGAATGGGGAAGGTATTGATAATAAATTAACCAACATAAGACTTAAACTAATACAAAATGGGTGTATGCATATTCTAAATATGTTAATGTTTGAATGCTTGACATTATATTTAACTGGAGATTTATAATAATAAAAACTCAAAAAACACATTTCTATATCACCTTTGGCTCTGAAAAGAGCGTCCAGGTGAGTTAACCTTTTACTTAAGTCCTGCATGTCTCAGAAGAGCCACCAGCTGAAGACAGCTGAAGCTAAACCCACACCCACAACTCCTGTCCGAAGCCAAGGAGCCTCAATTGAGAGTGGAGCCTTCCTTGCAGTGGTGGGAGCTTTGTGTGTGGTCTCGTGCCTGTCTGTTCCTCCTCCTTATTCTTCAGTGATACTATTCTTTCTCTCCTGTCCAGGTGAAGGAAGTGGTGGCCATCATCTACACTTGCCTCCAGGCCCGTCCAGACTGCTGCTGGACCAAGAAGGTGGTGCTGAAGGCCATGAAATACCTGCTCCCCTACCACTTAGAGGAGGTGGTGCGGAGCTGCCTCTTCTTTTCCATTCCTGTAGATAGGTATGGGTCCCGGACCATTTTCCTTACATCTTCAGACCACACATTGGGCAGTGGCTGGAGGCAAAACTGGCTTCTGAACCCTGGCGGCTTCTGGCTGACTTTCTTGACTTTGCAGGCAGGCTCAAGATCTCTGGACAGAGATGGCTTCAGAACCCCAGGTGGCCATGCAAGTCTTGCACATCTTGCTGGACAGCCTCCAGATCAAGCACCCCCAGGAGAGCAATGAGGACATTATCACCATGTCCCTGGCGGTAAGTGGCCAGGTACCAGCTTGGGCAGTTGCACAGAGACACCACCTGTGATCAGAATTACCTCCCTCTTCCTGCTCAGTTGCCATCCCTTTGGATGCCTCGTGTGACCGACCACACAAGTGATACTCCCCCCGTACATCGTGCATTGGTGTGCCCAGTGACACACTGTCAGAGCAATAGCAGCTTCATTTATATACTGCTTCATACTGTACTAAGCAGTTTCTAAGCAGTTTACAACTGTAAGCTAATTGCCCCCATTAAGCTGGTTACTCATTTTAGCAACCTTGGAGGGATGCCAGACTGAGTCAGCCCTGAGTTCCTGGCTGGTATTGAACTCACAACCTTTTGGTGGTTTGTGAGTCAGTGGCTGCAGTACAGGCATTGAACCACTGCCCCACCAGGGCTCTTATGTAGAAATCATGGCAGCCTCCCCATATGTGTCCCCCTTTCCTCCTTCACCCCACATGCTCCTGTTGGAGTGTGCGGTTTGAGTGTATTTTAGTTACATCCATTGTATTATTGGCGACCTGCCATGTTTGCCCTTCTTTCCCATTATGGGGTGTGTGACAGTTCAATGGTATGATGAATCAATGGTGCCGCTGGCCACTTCTGCGCCTGTATGCTAAACCAAAGAAAATGTATGGTGAGCAATGGCACCTGCGGCTGCATCTCACCGGTCCCAGGGCGAATTTTCCAAACCACTTCTCTGTGCCACCTCAGGTCTCCCACATAACCCGCACTCACACCATCCTGTTAATATGAACATGGGATGATGCACATTTCCTGCATAGCCCCAGAGCATGGCTTCAGGTTGGTTTCCACATGGTATCACATTGTACATTGTCTGGACTGCTAGGCCTCAGTCTTTGTGTCATTGAAAAAAATGTTGAAGAGTAATGGCCCCAGGACAACAAAACCTAGAAGCATTCAGCTCAAAACCTCCTTCCAGTTTGAAGTGCCGCCATTGAGGAGAACTCTTTCAGCTTGGTTTTCCAACCATCTATGGATCCATCTGACAGTGTTTCAATCTATTCCACATTTAATCAGTTTGCAAGTCTAAACATCATGGGGTACCTTAGCAAATTTGCTGAAATTCAGATAAATGACATCCACAGCATTCCCATTGTCTACTATAGTAGTGACCTAATTGGAAAAACAGATAAGGTAGATTTGGCAGGATTTGTTCTTGACAAACCCATGCTGGCTCTTCCTGGTAGGCAGTTGCATACTGACTCTTTCCCAGTCTCTTAGGGAATTTAACCCTGAAAGCCAAAACAAGAAAAAAGGAAACTTAGATTAGATCTCTCATCACTTTCCCATTGGGAAATAGCGAGCTAGGCAGACAGACAGACCTAGGTAAGCTTTCTGAGCCATGTGGGTGAAAATTTCACCCTCCTGCCCCCTCTCATGACACGGAGCAAAACAGTTACCAAAGAGTGGAATGGAGCCAATTCGAATTCACATGAATTTGGGTCTTTCTCAGGGAACCCTGCATGATGATTATTATATCTATGGCCCCCAGGATGTTAGCATGGCCAGAGAGTGGGACATATGGTCAACAACCCAGGAATAATAATCACCAATGCTCAGGGGAGGAGAAAACTGTATTTTTATATGGATCTCTTTATTCCAGCCAACTTATTAGTACTCTCTTTTTGTGGGGCTCCCTCTCCCCACAAAGGATATTGGCTCTGGCGCAAAGCAATGGTGTGGCTGGGGGAATCTTGCATTTCTCCCTTTCTCCAACTCCCTGCTTTATTTTTCTTCATTTAAACGGACCTAAAAGTCCCTACGAGGTGCTAATGAGGTGTGCTATGTGCAAGAGTAAGACGTCTTTCCCTCAATTTAAAACCGAAAATGACTTTTTAGTGAACCTCCTTTTAACAATCAGTCACCTTCTCCATAATTTCTCCCAGAACCGTGTTGGCGAGCCATAATTGAGAAATCCTGGCAAAGCGTAGCACCATGAACATTTTGAGGTGTGCATTGGCTTCGGGTTTACTAGGACATTCCCTGACACGGTGATATTTGTGCAGTCCACATAGGCATAAATGCTACTTGCAAACCTGACTAAACTCATTGAATCAGAGGAATTTACTAAATGTTGGCATGGAATTATTTAGCAATGGATTCAGTGGCACGCTAATAGGGGCTAGCCATTGGCTTCAAGTGCCAGAGTGGTTTAGTAGTTTGTTCAGGTGTTGGATGAGGACTGTGAGAGCGGGGTTCAAATCCCCTCTCAGCCCCAGACCTCAGGTACAAGTCGCACTCTTCTTCCGCCTCAGGGTGGACGGCCAGGGTGGCTGAACTCCTCTGAGGCCCTCTGGTCAGGCAAGCCCAATGAGAGGACCACTTTAAGCCACAGTCCACATGAAGGCACGTGACCTCAGCAGCTGTGTTGGTTTAGTCTGTAATCCGTAAAACCAGGCAGGCTGCCCCATGGAAGAAGGCAGAGCCAGCATCTTCTTCCGCCACACTTTTCTGTTCCTGGTCTCCATTCATGGTCCCATTTGGAAATAATGGCTGGCCATCCATCCTATTGACCTTTGACTGTGGCTCCTGCCTGGTGTTATGGGAACTGCGGAGACTTGGCTCAGCTGTAGGATGGCCTGGGAATGAGTGTGCAAGTGCACACGCTCACACCCCAGTGTGGCTCCTTGCACAAGAGCCACATTTTCTTCTCCCTCCCTCCTCTCCTCCAGGCCATGAATGTGATTCTTGCATCCTTTGAGATCTACAACTACCGTTCGGCCCTGACAAAAATGCATCCCCAGCTCTTCATCCCATTGCTGATGCAGGTCTACTACGTGAGACAGCTGGAATTGCCCAAGGCCTTGCAAGACAGGCAGGACAAGATCATGAAGCGGGACCCCAAAGCACTCACTTTCCAGAGGTGCCAGCCAAGGGGGTGGAAGGAAGGAAGAATGGATGGGGTCCCTCTGGAAACTGGCCATGGCCACAGCCATGCTCCACCCCCGGCATGGGCAGAACCAGGGCAGCAGTCCCCTAGCTGGGTCAGGGAAAGGATAAGAGAGGGGAACCTGAAGAGACAACCCTTTAGGTTCAACTGGAAGGACAGCCAGTACCCAGGAGCAGTGCCAGCCCAAGATGCCAAGCTGGGGCCAGGATGCCATCTGCTTCATCCAGCACTAGTGGCTGCCTTCATTCCCTAGACCTCATCACCGTCCATTGTCCTGCAGCAGCTGACACACTCAGACACACATGCAGACACACAAACCTCCCTTGGGATGCCCAGGACAGAAGAGCCTTTGAGATCACGTGGGCAGGCAGTGGTGTCCATTGGCCTGACGCAGCCCTGACAGTCTCCTCCTCTGTCTTCAGCACATCGGTGGAGATCATCAAAGGGCTCTTCTCTGTTCAGAGAGACTGGGCGGTCTATGCCCGCATCGAATTCCAGGAGGGTTGGACACTGCTGGACACACCAGGGAAATTCCTGCAGGGCACCTGCCTTCTGGCCAGGTAGGCAGAGCCCCAGTGTGGAGAGAGGTCCTCCTCCTTCATGGGCCCGGCATAAGGGCCCTTGCCCAGAAAGCCTTGTGTGCGGCTGGGGAGCAAAGGTATCATGGCTGCCTTCCCCCCCTCCATGGGGGGGACTGACTCCATGGCCAGACTGAGAGCATCTGGTGGGCCCTTTGTGCCTTCAAAGGGAAATGAAAGTGGTATGGGGAAAGGAAGCCAGGAGTCTCTCCATCTTAATGGGAAAGGAAGCCAGGGGTCTCTCCATCTCAAGGAGCTCCACATGGCCCCCTCTCATTGTCCCCACCATCCAACTTTTCTGCTGCCACTACCACTCTGGGGCCCTTGTGCTGTTCTCCCCATTCAGGGCCATGACGGAGTGTGCCAGCCTCCACATCCAGGGGGTCTTCTCTGAGGCTGTGTCCATCCTCAACAATGAGAAGGATGAGATGAAGAAGATAACAGCCCTGACCCTCATGGTGGAGGTAAGACCCCCCCCCTCACCAGTGACCCCAGGGGAGCTCCTGCCATGCACAAAAACGCCTTGGCCAACCCACAGAGTCACCCATCAGTCCGGACTTCCCATGAGTCTCCTTTGGCTAGGCTCTGACCATGGTTGGCATGCCCCCCCCCCGAAAAAGGCTGGCACCCACAGAAGGGGGAGACGAGGCCGTGGGTCATCTCTGGAGTGAGAGGACTGGTCAGGTCACCCCGAGTTGTTACAGAGGGTGAAAACCAAAAGGGATTTCAAAGCAAGATGGAGGCGCCCATTGTGAAGAAAAGGCACAACACTTGTGGGTTTTGGCCGGCTGTGGAGAATGTCACTTCCCTGGTACTCGCCCTCCCAGCCAAGGCCTCATGCCTTTTGAGTTCCCCCCATGCCCACACGCACATTGGATCTTCCTTCTTCCTTCCCTCCCTGCCTCCCCAGTTCCTTAAGAGCCCATCTGCCAAGAAGATGGTGGACTGGACCATGCTCAGGCAGCACCTGGAGGAAGGGACCACCTCTTCCAACCTCGCCATCAGAGGCCTATGTTTGAAGGCCCTCGGGAGCGAGATCTTCCATCCAGGAGAGGTAAGGAGCAGGGAAAGGGCTCAGAGGGTCCCGGGAAGGGCTGGGGGAGTCCCCATGCAAGGACAGCCCCTGTATGCTAGGAGGTCACCCTGGCCTCTTCTGGTCTTGCTCAGGTCACACGCCTACGGGACAAGCTCACGGTCCTTATGGAATCACTCTACAGTGGAGGAGAGCAGGATGTCCTGCAGGGCATGAAGGACATCATGGCCACTATCTACGACTTGGATGGCCATGGGGCCGGGGACCTCACCGTGGAGATTGCCTTGAACATCCGGTCCTTCTTTGAAGACGTAAGTTCTGGACCTGGACAAGACCATATAGGCTTCTCAGTGCCATCCCCTCGGGCCATGATTGTCCCTCCTCAGGGCTGCATTTCCCATGAAAGCACATCCTCTTCACTGTCTTCCAGACCCCTGGCTGCCCTTGTGACCTGCCAGTGGGCTGCCTCCCTGTGATGGCCAGTAGCTGCAGGCCAGAGAGGGACAGAGTAGTATAAAAACATTAAAATGTATAAATATAAAAATGTAAAAGCTGTTTTAAAAAGTTAAAACAGTTATGGATTAAAATGTAACATGTTAAAATCTCAATGCAAATCTTAAAATTTAAATTGCACAGTACTGAAATCCCAGCCCTTGTCAGTTTGCAAAGGCTGGACAGCACAAGAATGTCTTTATTGGAGAGCAGGGATGGGGCCAAGCAGGGCTCTTTAGGGGGTCCCTTTCTCTTGTTCCCACCAAAGAAGCCTGAGAGAAACAGAGAGGGGGGCCTCTCCGGATAACCTCAGTGGTCTGGTGGGTTTGTAGAGAGAGATACTGTCCTTCAAATAGCCTGGACCCGAGCCATATAGGGTTTTATAGGTCAAAACCAGCACTTTGAATTGTCCCAGAAATGGACCAGCAGCCGTAGGGCTCCCCATAGTCAGGCCCAGTTAACAATTGGGCTGCAGCTCTTTGGGCCAACTGAAGTGTCTGAGGACTTTCCAAAAGCAGCCCCATGCAAAGTGCATTGCAATAGTCCAGACAGGTCTGATAAAAGCATTCTTATGCCACTAGGCTATCTCAAATGGACAGGGTTCAGACTTTTAATGCTGTGCAAGGTTTGTATAGAGCTTTGTCTAGGCTGCATCAATAGAAGTATAGCGTCTAGATCAAGGGAAGTAATAGTGCCACTCTATTCTGCTTTGGTCAGGCCCCACCTGGAATACTGTGTCCAGTTCTGGGCACCACAATTCAAAAAGGATGTGGAGAAACTGGAGCATGTCCAAAGGAGGGCAACTAAGATGGTGAAGGGACTGGAAACCATGCCCTATGCGGACCAGCCTTAGGGAACTGGGGATGCTTAGCCTGGAGAAGAGAAAGTTAAGAGGTGTTCAAATATTTGAAAGGATGTCATATTGAGGAGGGAGCAAGCTTGTTTTCTGCTGCTGCAGAGACTAGAACGCGGAACAATGGATGCAAGCTGCAGGAAAAGAGATTCCACCTCAACATTAGAAGGAACTTCCTGACAGTAAGGGCTGTTCGACAGTGGAACACACTCCCTCGGAGTGTGGTGGAGTCTCCTTCCTTGGAGGTCTTTAAGCAGAGGCTGGATGGCCATCTGTCGGGGATGCTTTGACTGGGATTTCCTGCATGGCAGGGGGTTGGACTGGATGGCCCTTGTGGTCTCTTCCAACTCTCTGATTCTATGATTCTTTGGTTCTATTTGTACAGAGCTTTTAATACAGTCTCCTTTCTGTTTTCACAACTTGGAGTCTATGTCCCTTGCCTGTTTGCGGGTGGCAAACGGAGGGGGACACAATGGGGTGCATGCCACCATTCAAGCCAATGGGCCTTGAATATTGGCAATTTTTCGTTTTCGTGGGGGGGGGGGGGAGGGTCCAGAATTGATCGCATGGGAAAATGGAGGGGTAACTGTATATTTTAAATTTTGAAGTATAATCTTTTTAACTTTCTAGAATTAATTTTTTTAAAACTTTGCATTTACATTTTAGTGTGTTATATTGTTTTAAACTTAGAATAACAGAATCATAGAGTTGGAATAGATCACAAGGGCCATCAAGTCTAACCCCATTTTGCCATGCAGGAACTCTCAATCAAAGCATCCCTGACAGATGGCCATCCAGCCTCTGTTTAAAGACCTCCAAGGAGGGAGACTCCACCAACATATCCAAGGAAGAGTATTATTCCACTGTCTAACAGCTCTTCTTGTCAAGAATTTCCTCCCAATATTAAATCTCTTTTCCTGTAGCTTGCATCCATTGTTCTGGGTCCTGCTCCCTGCAGCAGCACAAAAGAAGTATGCTCCCTTCTCAGTATGGCATCCCTTCAAATATTTAAAGAAGGCTATCATATCACCTCTTAACCTTCTCTTCTCCAGGCTCAACATACATAAGTCATACCAAAGCCTCCCTAAGTCTTTTCTCATAAGGCATAATGTCCAGACCCTTCACCATTTTAGTCACACTCCTCTGGACATGTTCCAGTTTGTCAACATCCTTTTTTGAATTGTGGTGCTCAGAAATGGACACAGTATTCTAGGTGAGGCCTGACCAAGGCAGAACAGAGTGGTACTATTACTTGCCTTATTCATACACTATACTTCTCTTGATGCTGCCTAGAATCGCATTGGCTTTTTTAGCTGCTGCATCACACTGTTGACTCATGTTTACCATGTGGTCTACTAGGACTCCTAGATCCCTTTCACACATATAAGTCTCCTTAAGCATGATTTTCCCCATCTTAAATCTGTGCATTTTATTTTATTTTTATTTTATTTATTTTTTATTTTTCCCCCCTAAGTGCAGTACTTTACATTTCTCTGTGTTGAATTTCATTTTGTTAGCTTTGGTTTAATTGTCTCCTGTACTGGTTTAATTGTACTTGTACTGTTTTAAATTTTATTAGCTTCCTTGAGTTCCTATACCAGGAGGAAGACAGGATATAAATAAATAAATATATTATATTATATCATATAAATAAACAAACAAAATAATAAAAAATAATACTTGTGATAGCTGTGGGACCAAGAGAAAGCCCTCCGTCAAAGATCTTAAAGCTCCACTCCTGGCCACCGCTGAAACTGGAGGACCCTGGCTCAGAGCTGAGTCCAGGAGGAAAACACACGTCAACTGCAAGCCCGAGATTTCAGGGGGAGGGTGTCCCTATTTGGCGCAGGAGGTGCAGTCCCTACTCAACTGACCAGGAGTATGTCTGTCTTGTCTGGATTAAGTTGCAATCCAGTTGTCCTCATTTAGTCCATTAGTTTAGTACTGAAACAGCTTCCCTGGAGTTAGATGGAAAGCATAGCTAAATTTGGGTGCCATCAGCACACTTCTGACACCAAATGCCAATCTGCAGAGAGCCTCTCCCAGCAGTTTCATGGAGATCATCAGGAGGAGCCAACTGTGGAAGATCAGGGGGTCCCATTAGCCTGCCAGGAGATGATGATGAAGATGACGGTGGTGGTGGTGGTGATATTTATATCTCACATCTCCAATTGGATCAAGGCAGCTTACAACATTAAAACAGTATTAAAATACATTAAAATACAAAACAATAATATCATAAAAGCCCTAAGACCTACCCACCCTCAAATTTCAAATGACAATTCAAGACAAATACCAATAGACAGAATCAAGCAGATGGGCAGTTGATGGAGCAGTAACATTAATTTGGGAAGGGCTGCCAGAAGAGAGTTGCCTTGACCGCCTTTTTCAAGGTTGGTAATATTCCGGATCTCCTCCAGCAGGTCATTCCATAGTTTAGGGGCAATGGAAGAAAAGGTCCTTTGAGAGACTGTAGTAAGCCTAGATTTTATTGACTGCAACACGTTTTTACCCGAGGAGCTAAGCGTGCAGGGCAGATTATATGGGAGAAAGCACATCCATAGATAGACTGGGCCCTTTAAAGGTCATAACCAACACCTTGTACTGTATCCGTGATAATGGATACTAATGGGATCTTGGAGGACATCAGCTGCTCCCACAAAAAGAGAATGTTTTTTCCCCGGATACCCTCTAAGGAACACAGGGGCATGTACTTAGGCCTTCCTGAGTCCTAGAGGGAATGCTAGGCCATTTTGAGGCAAAAAAAAAAAAAAAAAAACCTTTGGGGGATCACAAATTTTTGTTTTGACAGCATGGGCTCACGGGGGGGGGGGGAGCTCCAAATGACTAGATTAGCGAGTACGATGAAGAGGGCATATTCCATCTCTGCCCCCTGTCTCTGGAACTCTCTACCTATCGATCTCCGCTTGTCCCCCTCCCTTGCTCAATATAAAAAGGACTTAAAGACCTATTTATTTAACCAGGCTTATCGCTGAATGGACTTTTATTTATTAGCCTGTTGTAATGCCGCCCACTGTTCTGCTGCTGCATATGCACTAGCACTTGTATTGAGAATTGTGATTTTATTATGATTTTATTGTTTTACTGATTTTACTGTTTTATTGTTTTATTGTAACCGGCTTGTTTTAATGGTTTTTATATGCTGTACACCTCCCTGATCTATGGAAGGGCGGTATAGAAATAAATCATATTATTATTATTATTATTATTATTATTATGATGTGTGGAAATGGCATCTTCACCACCTAGTGACCCCTGGGGGCCACAGGCCACACTTTTCCCACCCGTGACATTGATATTAAGCATCATGGGGACACCCACTGAATGGCCATTTTGTTGAACAGCCCATTCAACAGTCCCACCTTCTGAGAGTGCTTGACTGGAAGGATCCCACAGTCCGAGAGGTCCAGCAGAACGAGCAGGGACACATTCCCGTGTCCAGTTCCCTGTGTAGGTTGTCCCGCAAGGTGTCCTGAAACCAGACTGACACAGATCCAGATAGTCCACATCCTCTAGGAACCCCTGAGGCTAAGAAGAGCTTGGTGAAGGTTGTCTCCTGCAGCAGCCCTGGTGGCGCAGTGGTTAAATGCCTGTACTGGAGCCGCTCACTCAAAACCATAAGGTGGCGAGTTCAAGACCAGCAAAGGGCTGAAGCTTGACTCAGGCTTGCATCCTTCCGAGGTCGCTAAAATGAGTACCCAGATTGTTGGGGGGCAAATAGCTTACAATTGTAAACCGCTTAGACACTCCTTAAGGGTATGAAGCGGTATATAAATGAAGCTGTTTGTTTTGTCATGGTGTGGATTCCATGTGCAATTCTTGTCACATCTCTCTCCTCTCTCTCCAGGAACGACCGAGCATCCGAGCCACTGCCTTTGCGTTGTTTGGGCAGCTCATAATGAACGCCAAGGAAGGAGAGAAGGCCCTCTTAAAGCAAGAGGTGCTTTATAGCCTCTTGCCACTAATGCTGCACCTGCAGGACAACGACAGCAGCACTATCATGGCAAGTCCAGCCAAAGCCAAGCCTCTTTCTTTCCTAGACCCTTCCCCCGATTCAACCCCGAAAGTCCGTTGGCCATCCCTGCAGGCAGGAAGCAAGCATGGCTGCACCTGAAACTCACCTCTGTCTGGCATCTCCAGGAAGGTGGAGAGGAGAAGGCCCTTCTCTGCACCACCCTGGCTGCCTGTTTGTGAGAGGGGAAACACCAAGCCCAGTGGGGGCTGATGGCCCAAACTGGTGTGAGTGAGTGCCCCACACAGAGCCCTCTGTCTTGTGCCTAAAGGTACAAACCTCCTTCATTCCTCCTTTGAGCCCTCTCAGATGTAGCTAGACTGAAGCTCCCATCCAAGTGGAAGGGGGCCTAAGAGAAACAAAAGGCAAGGATGGGACATCCTGCTCTGTGGGGCTCTCTGGGTCCCAAGCTAGCAGGTAAGAGAGGGCTCAGCTTTTTAGAAATGGTGTTTGCCATCTCTCAGGCTGCAGAGAAGCGAGAGCTTCTGCCAGGAGGAGAAGGAGGAGGCAGCAGCAGTTTGCCCTCAGGACTGTGCAGCTGGACCAGTGGGGTACCCCATAGAGTGAAGCAAGGCCTCCAGCTTCCCAGCAGGCTGCTTCCCCCTCCCTGGGAGACCAATCTCCATCTTTTTTTGGTTGCAGAGCTGCAAACTGGCCCTGTTGCACTGCGGCCTCTTCCTGAGATGGCCACAGCTGCCCATGTTGTTCCACAGCCTTGCCTGGAAAGACATCCTCTGCTGCATGGACGATGCCTGGTTGCACCTGGTCAGTAGAAGCCTTCCTACCCTCCCACCTTCCCACCCTCTGCCTGCAGACTCTTCTTCATCAATGGGTTGACTGTAGCCTTAGGAGGAGCCAGTGAGCAGCACAGGAGGGGACCCATGGAGACGTGGCTCAGGGCATGCAGGGCAGCCGGGACGTTGGCTCCTGCATTGGGTCATTGCAACATCCATCAGGCTGGCAGGGATCTTGTAGGATTAGGGGCTGTGAGGAGAGCTGGCTGGCTGGCTTCGTCCAAAGACCTTCCCTTATTGGGAGATTGGAAGAGGGGTGATTCTTCATGGGACTTGAAGGCACACACATAGGAGACTATGGACTTTATCACACAGGGGGAAATCAGGGGGTTAAAAAGCCATTTTCCCAGGGCATTCACGTGATTGTGGCAAAGATTTTCCCACACATCGCGCTTAGAGAGAACTTATCCTGGGAAGAACAAGGAAGAGGATCGAGTTTGTTCTGTGTTCTGTCCAGCACAGAAGCCCTTTGTTGTTGGTTGCATGTAGCCAATCGTGTTCAGGCACAGGGCAAAAACGCCCCAAATAGCAATGCAGTCCTCCTCCTTGTCCTCCTATCACTTTTTAATCACCCAAAACACACCACCACCACCACCACCACCACCACCACCACCACCCCTGTAGCAATAGCAGCTAGCAATAGCAGCTTCATTTATATACTGCTGTAAGCTAATGGTCTCCAAACAGTTGGGTACTCATTTTAGCAACCTTGGAAGGATGCAAGCCTGAGTTGAGGGTGAGCCCTGGCTGGTATTGAATTCACAACCTTGTGGTTTGTGAGTGAGTGGCTGCAGTACAGGCATTGAACCACCAGAGCTGTGCCATACTGTCCCTCCCCGCTTGCTGTCTTGGCCAATGCCCTTCTCTGTAAAATACAGTCTGCCTGCCAATCACCCCACATGTGTCAATCACTGTATCCCATGCAGCCCTACCCAAGTTGGTTTCCTTTTCAAACTGGGAATCAAAAGGAGGCAAAACCTGTGATGAGATTTCTGTTGCCTGATAGGAACACAGTAAAACCATCCTTGCACCCGGAGGAGTCAGCGCTCTGATAGGGAACAGAGACCCTTGCCAGCTCTGCTTTGCCCACTAGCTTTGGTATCTCTGGCAGGCAGAACCTGTCCCTTGTCCGGAGGCTGGTAGGGTCTGCCTCCTTCCCACATGACTGCCGCCATCAGTGCCCCAATGGCTTGCTTCCATGGGGGTCTGGTCCCCATGCCACATGCTCTGCCAGGGTCGGTTGCAGCCACTGGCCAGCGGGCAGAGGCTCGCCTCAGCGATGCCTCGTGCCAGGGATAAGCCCATGGATCACTGGGCCAATGTGGAGCTTGCAACTGATGCTTCTCCTTTCCTCTTTTGACAGATGAGAAACCACTACGAAAGTTCTCACATCTTCATCTCACAGGCCTTGGAGTACCTCCACCACCCACAGGCCAAAATCAGGTGCATAGCAGCACAGTTCATAGGTGAGCCAAGAGCCAGGCGCCTCGTGCACTCTTTCCCCCCATCACATGCATGGTGGCATTTCCTCCTTCCTCCCACTGGGTTCTTGGGGAGACCCTCTCCTGTCCGCAACTTCTCCCAGGTGTGGGGCTTCCCATGTTGTTTCTGGGCACATGGATCCTCTGCAAACCTCTGCTGTCAATTTTTGCTGCCACCTCTGGCAAATTTCTCAGCATCATTTAACAAAGCGTGTATCACCCGAATTAGTTTATATGGCCCCTCTGGAAACATCCTTTTGAATGGATTGTACTGGGAGGGGAAGAGCTGGACTTTGACCTCATCAACTAGTTGTGTCATTTGGGATGTGAAATGTTGTAATCAATATCTGAATTGTAAAGAATGCACATTAATCAGGTTCTGACGTGTTAACACCTGCCTGATGAAAAATGTTTCAGATGAGGCATTCCCTTCTATTATTATTATTATTATTATTATTATTATTCCTTTTTAAGATAACAGCTGTAAAAATCACATTAGACATAAGTTAAAAATTATATAATAATAATAATAATAATAATAATAATAATAATGTTTGTTTATAACCCGCTCCTCTAGCAAAGCAATTGGAGCGTTGTACAACAAGTTTTAAAAATACAGACTAAAACAACTATCATGCCCCTTCCCCACCACCCCCCTTAAAATTAGATTAAACCAGCAAATATTAAAATCGATGACAGTTAAAAACAAAGTGCAATCTCGTGAACAATTCTTGTGTAAATAAGCAATAGATGAAATACATTAAAATATGTTAAAATACATAAGAATTTAAAATGAAATATAAGATATACAAACATTAAAACGGTTTACATTTAAAATTAATCATTTAAATTTCACAATTTAAAACTCATCTGGATAAGTCTGCTGGAAGAGACTAGTCTTGAATACTGTTTTAAATTCAGTCAGATCATTCAGCTTTAGAATCTCTTCCAGCAGGTCATTCCACAGTTTAGGCATGGCTGAAGGAAAAGTCCTTTAAGATTCCAATTTAATTTAAAAGCCATTAGAAGTATGATCATCAAAAAAGTAAAACATAAACTGTATAGTGCATGGTGGTTGTCAGGCCTCAAAGACCTCCTGGGATCAAAGGGCCTTCCTTTGCCTAGGAATGGACAGCAGGAGGAAGAGGGCAGTAGCCTTTTTGTCTCTCTGGCCAGGGAGACCCTGAGGAGGAGGAGGAGGCCTTGCTTTCCCTGCCCCCCCCCCCCAGAGGCACAGGTGAAGGGGTCTGGCTGTACAGAGGGATGGGTGGCATGGGAGAAGACCAGCCTCCAGGCAGGCAAGTTTAAGTGTAGGGTGGTGTGGGTGTCCACTGAGGAGGAGGGCCAGGACTACCTTGGTGAGGGAACTGTTCTGTTCTCTGCTGCCCTTCTGCATGAGTCGAAGGCAAGGTGGGGCAGGCAGCCAGGTGAAAGGGTGGAAAGGGAACCCCACAGAGCACAGGGCAGTGGCCTCACTGAGGGGGTGCAGACCACACCAGGCGACACCGTTTCGGCACATGAGACTAAAGGTTGTTGGGCATAGGTAGATACGTTGTGGAAAGAGAGTGGTGCACTGGGGCCGGGGGGGGGGGCTGGGGGCCGGGGGGCAATCTCTGTTTGCAAAGGGGTGGTTTGATGGGATGCAGAGCATGTCCCAAGGTCTCAGACTGTCCCTTTATGCTTAGGCCACACGCTGAATGGATGCAGTTTACAGCTGTCAGAACACCTGCAGCAGAAGGATATTCTCCATCTGAGAAAAGGTAAGGGAGGGCTGCCAGGTTTCCTGTTGGATGGGGCGGCCAGGAGAGAGGCAACTCTCCTCCCCCTGGCCCTCCCTCTGTGACAACTGAAGGGGCTCTGTGCATGTTCTGTGGGAGAGGAGAGGGAGAGGTTAGCTCTTCTTCTTCTTCCATGGGCAAAGGAGGTGGTGCCTTGGTGGAAATCCTGACCTGCTGCCATATCACCCATGCTATGCAGGCTTACTAATTTTCCAGCAGCATCCTACTTGGTCACCTGTGGACCTCTTTTCTATTCCAGTTTTCCAAGAGATGGAGTCAAACCGAGATCCCAACTTGGTGTGCTGTGCCAAAAAATACCTGGGGACTCTGCAGAAGTTGTCTCCTAAGAAGAGGTGAGCAGAGCATTTGCGGTGGCAGAGTCAACACAAGGAAAGGGATGGAGGGAGGGGTCCCCCTGTGACGTGTGCCTATAAGTGTGCATGCACAAGGGCAGGCATAGATGTGCCTGGCACGGCTGCTACAAGGTGGTGGAGTGAGGCTGGCCAAGATCCCCATGGCTTCTGCCAAGGGAGGGACAAGGGATGGGCCTGGAGAAACCAGTCCAAGGCCCCCAATTGTACCATCTGCTCCCCACTCAGGCTATCGGGAGCAGGAGAAAAGCTTGAAATGATCCCTGAGGAGGACACCAGCACCATTAGAGGTAAGTCTTTTTACCCTACATCCCCTCTGGGACCCGCACAAGGACTCCCACCTGGAGGTTAATATCTCCACCTCATCTCACACACACACACAACACAGCAAGATGGCCAGAAGGCATTGGCAGTACCAGGGGATCCTTATTACTCTGGGAAGGAGCAGCCAGGTTGCCCCTAAGGGGGGGGCAATTCAGTAGATGGAGATCCCACCAGGGCTCTGTTTGAGGAGAACCTGGTTTGCCCTAACCATTGTCCAGAATCAGGTGCCTGGATCTAGGACACGACACACCTGTCTCTATACATGCATGTACGTCTACAAAAGTAGGCAAGGACCAGTCACTCGACCTGCCCTTCCCTCTGCAGAGATCCAACAAAATGAGCCTTTCGATGGACGACCAACCACACTACTCCAGTCATCGCTACCACCAGATTCCCCTTTGCCCACAGGCAAAGATGAGAGACCAAGAGAAGAATGACCTTCCAGGAGAGCTTCCAGCGTGGGAAGGAGACCCAGCATGTGACCTACAGGCACCCACCCAGGCCAGGTGGACCACTGACCATCAAGATATCTGCTGTACCTGAAAGTCTCTTTGCCCAGCAGAAGCCTTTCCTCACAGACATGAGGCAGGAGAACCAGTCTTTCTCCTGGGATCTTCTCCAAGAGGACGTTTGGGGATCTCTCTGACTCCCAGCTTCTTCCAGCTTCCTGGAGATTATCTGGACACTTGGGAAACTGGGCCCTTGCCTCCTCTGGGAGGCCAGGCCAGGTCCAGCATTGGACACCTGGAGTTCTTGGCAGAGCGATCCAGCCACACGGGCAGAAGCCAGCCTCCCAGAGCCAGCACACATGGATCTGCTGAAGGCCTTCCTGCCTAGCAGTGCCACCTGAATGAGGGGCAGCCTGTTCCTCCAGCCACAGCCATGAGGGAGATGACCACTGGCAGCCTCTGAGGGGGATGGACTGTTCCTCCACCCAAAGGGGAAAGAATGAAAGCCTTTCAAAGAAGGTCAAGGAGGCAAAGCCTGCCATTCCCTTGGTTGGGAGTTTGGGCAAATCTTTCTTCTACTCCTTCCCAATCAGACTGTCTTCTGTGTTTTCAGAAGGACTTTTGGGGATCTGTGTGGCTGCCAGCTTCTTTTGGTTTCCCGAGGATGCTCTGGCCATCTCAGGACCTCCTCTGGGAGCCAAGATCAGGCCCAATGGGAAGAATGGTAGGCTGCACTTCCTTCCTCTTCCTTGAAAGACATTCTTTTCCCTTTTTAGTGGAGTTCATCCTCCTCAAAGTCCTCTGGGGGGCTCTTCCGCATGGCTGTGGCCAGGAGAAAGGCCTGGCCCTCGTTCAGGTGGTACTGATGGGCAAAAAGACTTTCGGAACAGCAGGTCCCATTCTCATGTGCTTGCTTTTGCCTGCATGGCTGGATTAGTACACTGAAGACCTCCAGCTGCCCAAGGCTGATGGTTTGTGTCAGATGAGTGGAGGGGACCACGGGGTCTCCCCTGCCAGGTAAGGCCCCCTTCCTGCGTACCTGGCCCCAGGAAGGCAGGTGAGCCTCAGTGGAGTTAGCAGCCAGGAGCAGTCCATACAGCTGCAGCCCTGCCCCTGGAGCTTGGCAGATAGGCTCTGCTAACTGGGTTGTTTTGCCTGGATGTTGTGAAAGAGAGATGCAGGTGAACTTGGGTCTATGCATTTGAACCCCTCCAGGCTGAGAGAGTCTTTTGGGGGAGTTTGTTGGGTCAAGGGTGAGGGTCAGTTGGGGGAAGGCTGCTTTCTTTGAGCTTAGGGGAGGCTTGCTTGTGGTTGCTTTAGTGTCTGTTCTTTGGTTGTAGTTCAGTGACCTTTTGTTTCTTGTGTCAAGGCAGAGTGCAGGTGTCATTGTGTGCTCCTTAGCATTCTGTTTTGTTCTATTGGATGCCAGGTCCCCTTCCTGAAAACATGGTCTCAGGGGGCAGGGTTTCTGCTGAAAGGAAGTGGGTCAGAGAATTGGCAGAAGCAGGAGGGACTAGTGCTAGCCTTCTGTGCAAATGCAGCCTGGTCCCTGGAGCTTCTGGGGCCCAGAGTTCTCTTCAGTGCTTGCTTCAGCAATGTCCACATCTTTCAAAAAAAAAAAAAATCACGGGGGGGGGGGGCGGAATCCCATCAATTGCCACCCAGTTAGTCTGACATCAAGACCAGGAAAGATTCTAGAGCAGATCATTAAACAAAGAGTCTGTGAACATCTGGAAGACACAAAATCAAAATGGGTTTCAGACTAATCTGATCTCTCTTTTTTTGTTGTTGATAAAATTACCAGTTTGGTAGATGAAGGGAATGCTGTGGATATTGCATATCTTGATGTTAGTAAGGCCTCTGACAAGGCCCCATGATTGACTTGCAAACAAGCTTGTAAAATGTGGGCTAAACAAGGCAACTGTTAAATGGATTTGTAATTGGTTGACTGGCCGAACCCAAAAGGTGCTCAGCAAGGGCTCTTGTTCTTCATCCTGGAGAGAAGTGACCAGTGGGGTGTCCAGTGGGTTTCTGTCCTGGGCCTAGTGCTATTCAACATCTTTGTCAATAACTTGGATGAAGGAATAGAGGGCATGCTTATCAAATTTGTAGATGAAACCAAATTGGGAGGAAGAACTAATACCCTGGAGGAGAGGTTCAAAATTCAAAATGACCTTAATAGATTGGAAAGCTGGGCCAAAGCTAACAGAATGAACTTCAGCACAGAGAAATGTAAGGTACTGCACTTAGGGTGGAAAAATGAAATGCACAGATTTAGGATGGAGGACACCTGGCTTAAGGAGAAATGAGATTCCACCTGGACATTAAGAACAACATCCTGATATTAAGAGCTGTTTGACAGTGGAATATGCTGCCTGGGAGTGTGGTGGAGTCTCCTTCTTTGGAGTATTTTGTACAGAGGCTGGGTGACCATTTGTCAGGGGTGTTTTGAGTGTGTATTCCTGCATGGCAGGAGATTAGACTGGACAGCTTTTGAGGTCTCTTCAGACTCTATGCTTCCATGATGAGGAAAACAGCAGGGCCAATCCTCAGGGAATGTGTAGGAGACCTTGGTAGGATCAGCGCAGGCAATGACCATTGCCAGGCATGGGAGGAGGCAAGTGGTGGGGGTGGGGGGACTCCTTGCCAAGGGGTACAGAAAGAGTGGTTTGTGGGCCTGACAAGATGTCTCGAGAGGTTGTCTCCCTGGGGCAAAAATCTGTGACGTTACAGAAAGGCTGACAAGACTTGTCATGCCTAATGACGGTTACTCCTTTTTGGTCTACGTTGGTACTAGTGACGCTACAAAGCACAGCCTTCAGAATATCATAAGGGATTATGAGCCTCTGGGTAGGAAGCTGAAAGATCTTTTTGCACAGGTTGTCATCTCTTCTCCCAGTTGAAGGGCATGGTCCAGGAGAGAAGAGGAAAAGAGCATATGTAAACCACTGGCTCTGCAGATAGTGTCACTGAACAATTTGGATTCTTGGATCGTGGGCTGCAGTTTCGGGAGAGGAGATTGTGGCAAGAGTTGGTTTGCACCTCACACCAGTTGGCAGAAATGTTTGTACCGGCAGTCTCACAAATTTGATCAGGAGGACTTTAAACTGAGGGGGATGGAGACAGTATTCTGGTCGGCACGAGTTCATCAGGGGCTGGAGATAACAGCTGAACTATTACAGAGAGATCAAGGCACATAGTGCAAGGATCCAAGAATGAGAAGGAAAAACCTTTACATCAGCAGCTGGGGGAAAATCCCATGGCCTTAGATGTCTCTATACTAATACACAGAGCATGAGCAATAAACAAGATGAACTTGAACTCCTAGCACAGCAAAGCAAATATAATAGGCATCACTGGTGGGATGAGTTTCGTGATTGGAATGTAGTAATAGAGAGGTATAACCATTTAAAAAGAAATAGGCCAAACCAGAAGTTAGGAGGAGAGCATTATATGTCAAGGATGTTTATACAAGTGAAGTGGGCTTAAATCCTGGAAGCCAAGTGGAGAGGATCTGAAGGGACAGGAAATAAGAGGGATGTTATTGTGGGAGTTCTACAGACTGAGGAATTGAAAGATGCCTTTCTGGAACAGATGACCAAATACTGAAGGCACAATTTCAAATAGTTCCAATGACAAGGAAAAATTTTTAGTTGTCTAAAGTAACCAGGATGGATGTCTAAAGAACTTTCAAAAGGGTCATGTGCAAGAAATGGAAAAAGGGGGAAGTCACCAAAGGGGAATTCAGACAAATTGCTAACACATATAGGGGGAAAGTCAGAAAAACTAAAGCACAGAATGAGTTCAAGCTTGCTAGAGAGGTTAAGAACAATAAAAAAAGGCTTTTCTAGTTCTGTCCATAGCAAAGGGAACAACAAGAAAATAGTAGGTCCACTGCTTAGAGAAGCTGACAGGGGACAGTGAAAAAGGAGAACAACTCAAAACCTTCTTTGCCCCAGTCTTTTCAGAAAAAGAGAAAGGGTATTTATCCTGCAGAAAATGGAGCTCAGGACACAATAGAGGAACTGGCAGAAGTAATCTCAGAGTGAGGATTCCCGGAGAACAGAAGTCGTCCCAGCAGACTGAAGGAGGGCAAATGTTGTCCCCATCTCCAAAAAGGGGGAAAATGATCGAAAGAATTACCACCTGGTTAGCCTTACATCAACACCAGGAAAGATTTCAGAGCAGCTCATTAAACAGAGAGTCTGTAAGCATTTAAAAAGGAATGCCATTATCAGGAAAAGTCAATGTGGATTTCTCAAATACATGTCATGCCAGACTAGTCTTCTCTCTCTCTCTCTATATATATATATATAATTAGTTAGTTGACCAGCTAAATCCAAAGGGTGCTTATCAATGGCTCGTCTTCTTCATCCTGGAGAGAAGTGACCAGTGGGGTGCCACAGGGATGTGTTCTGGGCCCAAGGCTATTCAGCATCTTTATCAATGACTTGGAGGATGGAATACAGAGTATGCTTATCAGATCTGCGGCACCAAATTAGGAGGTGTAGCTAGTACCCCAAAGGACAGGATCAGAATTCAAAATGACCTTAACAGCTTGGAAGCAAATGCTATATATACCCATCTACAAAAATGGAGACACAAAAGATTACAGCAACTATAGGACCATAGCATTAATCTCCCAGACAAGCAAAATTATTCTCAGAATCCTCCAAAATAGATTCAAGCCATACATGGAGAGAGAAATCTCAAAGCTTCTGGTGGGGCTCAGAAAAGGAATAAGCACTAGGGACCACATTGCAAATGTATGATGGCTAATGGACCTCATCAATGAATTCCAGAGAAAAATCGGCTTGTGCTCTATAGACTATAGCAAAACATAGAACACACACACACAAAAACTATGGATGGTTCTTAAGGGCATTGGAGGGCCAACACATTTGATAGTCATGATGAGACATCTGTACTTAAGAGAAAAAGCAACTGTTAGAACAATTTATGGAGAAACAGAACTGTTCCCAATCAGCAAAGAATTCAGGCAAGGCTGCATCCTATCACCTTACCTGTTCAACATATATGCAGAAAACTCCATGCAAAGAACAGGCTAGATTTGGAAAAAAGAAGGAGTAAATATAGGAGGAAGAAACATCAACAACCTAAGATGTGTGGATGACACCATATTACTAGTGTAAAACATCATGGACTTTGATTATTTACTAAGAAAAGTCAAAGAAGAAAATGCAAAGGCAGGCTTAATGCTCAGTATAAAGAAAATAAAAATAACAACCACAGAGGAACTACAAAAAAAATCAACCTAGACTATGAGGAAATTGAACTGAATTCCCATACCTTGGATCAAAAACTGATCAGAGTGGAGACTGCAGTCAGGAAATCGGAAGACTGGGAATGGGAAAAACAGCGGTGAAGAATTAGACAAGATGCTAAAGAGCAAAGATATACAACTGAACACTAAAGTGGGAATCATCCAAGCCATTGTATTCACTATCGCCATGTAAGGATGTGAGAGCTGGACAGTGAAGAAGTCAAATAATAGGAAAATCAAGGCATTTGAGATGTGGTGCTGGAGAAGAATGTTGAGGATACTGTGGATGGCCAGGAAGACAGACAAATGATTGCTTGAACAGATCAACCCTGAAATCTTCCTAGATGTGAGGCTCTCGTACTTTGGCCACACCATGAGAAGGCATCGTTCATTGGAAAAGATAACAATGCTAGGAAAGGTAGAAGGCAGTAGAAAGAGAGGAAGACTACTTGCCAGATGGATAGACTCAATCAGGGAGGCCGTGGCCATTAAATTACAGGAACTGAGTAATGCAGTGTTGCGACAGGAGGTTTTAGAGATGTCTCATCTACAGGGACAACTTGAGGTCAATTAACAAAAATTTTGCTTAGGTCCGACTTCACCTGGAATACCGTATCCAGTTCTGGGCACCAAATGCAAAAAGGATTTTGACTAGCTGGAACATGTCCAGAAGAAGGTGACCAAAATGGTGACAGGTCTGGAAACCCCCAAGCCCTATAAGGAGAGACTGAGAGAGCTGAGTATGTTTGTCCTGAAGAAAAGAAGGTTAAGAGATGATATGATAGCCCTGTTTAAATATTTGAAAGGATGCCATATTGAAGATAGACCAAGTGTGAAACTTCACAGAACAAGACCCGGAACAATGGATTTAAATTCCAGGAAAAATTTTCCACCACAACATTAGGAAGAAGTTCCTGAGGGTGCTTTTTATGTGTGTGTCTTCCTGCATAGCAGGGGGTTGGACTGGATGGCCCTTCCATGATTCTATGATTCTAAGACTAGCTATAGTCTTGGCTCCTGGAGGTCGCAGGAGTCGCCTCACCTGGGTCGCCAGGGCATCCCCAGGAAAAAACGAGAAGAAGCTGGCAGCCATAGAAATTCCCAACATCCCTCTGGAGAAGAGCCCTGAAAGCATGGGAGACAACCTGGTTGGGAAGGAGTAGAAGAAGGATTTGTCCACGTGCCCTACCTTGAAAGGCTTTCATTCTCTTTTGGGTGGAGAAACAGCTCCCAACCAAGGGAACGGCAGGCTTTGCCTCCTTGACCTTCCTTGAAAGGCTTTCATTCTTTCCCCTTTGGGTGGAGGAACAGTCCATCCCCCTCAGAGGCTGCCAGTGGTCATCTCCCTCATGGCTGTGGCTGGAGGAACAGGCTGCCCCTCATTCAGGTGGCACTGCTAGGCAGGAAGGCCTTCAGCAGATCCATGTGTGCTGGCTCTGGGAGGCTGGCTTCTGCCCATGTGGCTGGATCACTCCGCCAAGAACTCCAGGTGCCCAACGCTGGGCCTGGCCTGGCCTCCCAGAGGAGGCAGGGGCCCAGTTTCCCAAGCATCCAGATAATTCCCAGGCAACCGGAAGAAGCTGGGAGCCAGAGAGATCCCCAAACATCCTTCTGGAGAAGAGCCCAGGAGACAGGCTGGTTGGGAAGGAATCTAGGAAGGCTTTGCCTACTCACTCAGCTGGGGGAACTGTGAGTTACCCTTCCTCAAAAGGCCTTCCTTTCTCTCCCTTTTGGATGGAGAAAGAGGCCATCCTGCTCAGAGGCTGCCAGGGGTCCCCTCCTTCGTGTCTGTGGCTAGAGAAAGGGCTTCTCCTTGTTCAGGTGGCACTACTGGGCAAAGAGACTTTCAGGAACGGCTTTATGCTTGGCAGATATCATTGATGTGTATTCGCCCTGGCTGACTGGCTTTTGCCTGTGTGGGTCTCCATTAATTTATATAATTTATATAATTAATTTATATATTAAATTGTATATATATACTTGCATATATATTTATAATAGTAAATCTATAATTGATCATTGTTATATTGGTTCATTGAGTATTTATATAGTTATGTATATAAATTTGCAATAAAAACATTTGTTGTTCTAATATAAGGCTACCTGATTGCTTTGTGAATCACAGTAACTAAGTTCAAGGTAACCGTATTTCTATATGTGTTCATGTTCTGACTCTACTACAGTCACAGCAGCCAGGGGCACACAGACATGGGGGGAAACCCACCATGGATCAAATGTCATTGAAGTAACATCTCTCAGGGGCCATGTTGCTCATACCCATAACCTACAAGGAGCGAGGGAGCCATTGCCCAGATGGATCTGTTGGCAAGTGGCTGGTAGGCTTTTGTTTCTACCATCCTCCTCCCCAGGAAATACATCTCCAAGGGCTTTCTAATCAGCTAAAGGGCTATCACTTTCTTGGAGGGCATTTCCTCTCTAAATGTCTTTTCATTCTATTTTGAAGTGAGCACCCCATGTATCCATGCCTGAGAGGAAGACTCTGAATCCCAGCATCCCTGGGCCATGCTAGCAAGGACTTTTGTGAGCAGGAGCCCATCAACATGTTTAGCCTGATGAAAAGATGGTTAAGAGGGGACATGAGAGTAATGTTGAAATATTTTAAGGGATGGATCCAGAGACTAGGACAAGGAGTGATGGATTCAAACTACAGGAGAAGAGACCCCATCTAAATCTCAGGAGGAACTTCCGGATGGTCAGAGTTGTTGGACAGTGGAAGATGCTGCCTCAGTGGATGGTGGTGGAGTCTCCAAATTTGGAGGTTTTTAAACAGAGGCTGGATGGCCGCTGGCAGGCCTAACATGGAGAATAAAAACCTGACAGAGGAGGAGGGAGTCCTAACAGAAAAGAACGAGGCCTTCTGCTAGCAAGAGGATGGTGAGAGCGGACTAAACCCAATGGTCAAGGATAACCCCCTGCCACCCTGAGAACAAAAGGTTCCAACTGGCAAAGGGGTTAGACAAGGCTGTGTCCTTTCACCCTAGCTGTTCAGCTTATACGAAGAACATATTGTAAGAAAAGCAAGCTTGGACACAGAAGAAGGAGGAGTGAAAATAGGAGGAAGGAATATCAACAATCTAAGATATGCAGATGATGCCATAATGCTATCAGAAAACCCTAAAGGCCTGGAACAACTATTAAGGAAGATCAAGGAAGAAAATGCAAAGGCAGGTTTTCAGTTGAACATAAAGAAAAGAAAAGAAAAAGAAAGACCACAAAGAATTTACAGAAATTCAACCTAGACAATGAGGAAATAGAAATAGTAAAACACATTGATTGAGCAGGGACTGCAGTCAAGAAATCATAAGACTAAGAATGGGAAAGCAAAGATAGGACTAGGAGTCCTAGTAGACCACAAGTTGAACATGAGTCAACAGTGTGATGTGGCAGCTAAAAAGGCCAATACGATTTTAGGCTGCATCAATAGAAGTATAGTGTCTAGATTAAGGGAAGTAATAGTGCTACTCTATTCTGCTTTGGTCAGGCCTCACCTAGAATACTGTGTCCAGTTCTGGACACCATAATTCAAAAAAGAGGTTGAGAAACTAGAGTGTGTCCAAAGGAGGGTGACTAAAATGGTGAAGGATCTGGAATCCATGCCCTATGAGGAACACCCTAGGGAGCTGGGTATGTTTAGCCTGGAGAAGAGATGGCTAAGGTGTGATATGATAGCCCTGTTTAGGTATTTGAAAGAGGATGGAGCAACTTGTTTTCTGCTGTTGCAGAGACTAGAACACAGAACAATGGATGCAAACTGCAGGAAAAGAGTTTCCAACCAAACATTCGGAGGAACTTCCTGACAGCGAGAGCTGTTTTGACAGTGGAATACAGTTGCTTGGAGATTGTGATGGAGTCTCCTTCTTTGGAGGTTTTTAAAGAGAAGCTAGATGGCCATCGCTAGGGGATGCTTTGATCTTGAGTTCCTGCATGGCAGGGGGTTGGACTGGATGGCCCTTGTGGTCTCTTCCAACTCTGTGATTCCATTATGATATACAACTGAGCACAAGAATTAGAATCACACAAGCCATTGTATTCCCTATTACTACATGGATGCAAGAGTTGAACAGTCAAGAAAGAAGTAAGGAAAAAAATCAACTCTTTTGAGATGTGGTGCTGGGGAAGATTGCTGAAGACACCATGGAAGTCAAACGAATGTGTGCTACAACAGATCAAGCCTGAATAGTTCCTGGAAGCCAAGATGACAAAACGTAGGCTGTCGTAGTTCGGACACATCATAAGATGGGAGGACTCATTAGAAAAAAACAATAATGCTAGGAAAGGTGGAGGGAAGCGGAAAGAGAGGAAGACCGCACACTGGATCAATAAAAGTGATCACGAGTATGAATTTTCAGGAACTGAGAAGAGCAGTAAAGGACAGGGAACCTGCAGGGAAATGGGTCAAGTTAACAACAGAAGACAGCAATTGGTTTGGTCAGGAACTGGAAATGCCCCAAGTTCTCCAACAGAGAGGACTGTCATGAACAGAAGGAGTTTACCTACATTTGTATGATGCTACTTTGGTGATGGAAGAACTTAATCTAGATCAGGGAGCAGCAGGAAAATGACCCAAGTGTTCCTAAGGGCAGCTGCATATTATATTTCTGAACCCAAATCCCCATGTACATTTACAGAAGACCAAGACCAGAGGCACTCAAGAGGTCTCTCAAGAACCATGTACACCTTTTTATGTAAAAAAAAAAAAAAAATCTTTGCAACCAAATTTTTAAGAGCTGTAAATAGTTATGAAGTGTGAATGAGTGAGTTAAAATGCCATCTTGGATACTTATGGTGAAGGTGCCTTCTGGGCTGCTGAGGGGAGGAATCCACAGATCCTGGTTTTCTCCAGCCACTGTCCAGAGAAGGCAGAACTATCGTAAAGTCTTACAATATATAATGAAAAAAAATTAATTCGCTTCTCCCAGCTTGGCCATCTTAGGAGTTTATCACATGGGAGGAATTTCTCTCAATTGAGAATGGAGCCAATTCGCAATTACGTGAATTCGCTAGTTTAGCAAATTTACATGAAATCTGATTGCATTCGGAATGCATTCAGAATGACTTCCCATTTCTCAAAAATGACCCCCCATTGCCCGAAATTGTGTGAGATACTCTAATACGCAATTACATGAAACCCCATGATTGCATTCGGAATGAATTCCCATTGCTCGAAATTTCGTGAGATACACTCATTCGCAATAATGTGAACCCCCATGATTGCGTTCGGATTGCCATTGCATTATACCCCCAAATTCATCGTATGATAAACTCCTTAGATGAATGAAGGAAAAATGGGGGAGGGGTAGGAAGCATCGGGCCCCAAAGAAATTTGGCAGTCACAATGGGAAGGGTGGATTCCTCATCAAGTATCCAAAGTGGCATTCTCTGGATTGGTGAGAGGAGAAATCCATGCACCCTGGACTTTATCTTTAGTTTATATGAAAACCTCTTGGGAGGACAGTGACTGCCTCCTCATCCCTAAAGGCCTCCTGGAGCAATCTTTGGCCAAAGGCAGCATCCATCGATCCATACCTGCCGATTGGGCAGTGGCAAATGGAAGAAGGGGGCATCATGTTCCAGGTGGTAGCCCTCTAGATGTCACCAATGGGAACATCGGAGGAGAAGACTGAGCTAGTGGAGACAGCAGCTCTGGCAGAAGGCACATAACATTTTACTGGGAAAGATAATGAGCCAGGTCATGCTCTCCAAGGATGCATACTTCGATGCAAGGAGGTACTGCAGAGCTAGACACCTTGTACCCCAAGAAGGCTGGATTAGACACACAGAAAGTCCCATCATCAAAAGGAACCAGTCCTGCAAATATACATCTTTGTTGATCTACACACATCACAGCTGTGCCATAATTTCTCTTGTGGGTGTGATAGATCAGAACAGAAAGAGGGAAGAATAATCTTCAGTGAAATGTGAAAGGTAGAGTGCAGTTTAGGCAGAAAAAAGGGATCTGAACATAAGGAAACAAAACCTTTTTGACAGGAACACAGATGGTCCTGAATCAAAAGGGTGGCAAGCTCAGATACACAGTGAGCATAGGTAATGGCTGGCAAGATGGCTACCTTTAGCAAGAGAATCCCTAAGAAAACCATCTTGGGGCTCAAAAGGCGATTTGTAAACTGTTTTAGAATCAGGGGAAGATTCCAGGATGGGAATTGGTGGTTAACTGGTGGGGAAATAAGGGTAGCCCCCTGCAAGGAACTTCTTTCCATGTGGATAAGAAGACAGTGAAGACCCCAGAAGGTTAAACAGAGCAGAGGACAGGGCACTTGCTTGCCTCTTCAACGTATCAGGTCCGAGTAGAGGCCTTTCTGAAGAAAGGGAGGAATGTGTGGAATGGAATTTTCATGATAGCTGAAAGGGCTTGACTGGTGGCATCCTGTGAAGACCTTGACAGCAGCTTCATAAATCCTAGCAGCATGTACTGATCTGGTGGAAAATGATGAGTTTGAAAGGGAATCCCCATCTGTACGTCTGTACATCTTCTCTGCTGAATGTCAGAGAGCTGTGAAAGGTATAAAGGATTGCCTTTTTGTAGTGTCTTCGTTAAGAGATTTTGATGGCACCTTTGTGACCCTTGTAGTTTAGATTGGTAATATGGGATAATTTACTCAGTACCAGGATTTTCTTTGGGAACCTTGCAAAATGCATAGTGAAAGGGAGTGATGTATGCATCTGATATATTTGGTGTCAATTCAGGACTTAATTTATTCACCCAGCCAAGGAATGAGTTTTTTAGAGTGGTGGGTACCAATTCTGGAATCCCTTTCAAGTGTATATTCAGGCATCTCTCTTGGTTTTCCAAATCTTGAAGTTTGCCCTGTAATTGAGCACTGGCATCCTCTAGGTTATGTATCATCTTCTCATGGTGGGATCCCTATTGGAAAGTGGTGTTTGCCATGTTTTCTATATCCTGGATTCTATTGGGGATCACAGAGATTTTTGAGCTGATTGGTTCTAGGGCAAGTGACCAGTCTCTCTGTAAGTCTCTAATCAAAACTTCACATTTCATAGCTTTTCTAGGAGATCTGGAAATGAAAGGTCAGCCGCAGAATGGGAAATGGATCAAAAGGAACCAAGGGATTTTATTTTGAATAAGAAAAAAATGACAGGAATGAAAGAAGAGGGAAAAATAGAAATAATAAGGAGGAGAAAGGAAGAAAAAAATTCTCTAAGCTTTCAAGGTGGGATTGAAAGTAAAGAGCTCTGCAGGAAAAAGAACTGAGCTCCAAGATGGCCATGCTGGGAGGAGCAAATACAGTTTTTGAGATTTTTGAGACTTTTCATTGTGAGACTTTATGGTACTTCCAGCTTGTCTCTGAGCATTGATGGGAGAAACCCCAGGATGTGTGGATTCCTCTTCTCACCAACTCAGAGAATGCAGACAATTACCTATTCATTTACAATGTTATAACATGTGGAAAAAGTTCTGTCCCAGTGTCTGCAGAGGTATGATCTCACTCTACTGACAGAAAAATGCATGTGCAGAATGTGCAGAATCCATTACATATCAATTCCCAATATGAAGAACTGATTTGCCATAGTTCTATTCAAAATCTTACCAATTAAAACTGTAGAATGAAAAGACTTGCGAAGAAATGTAGGGCTGTTCTACCTGTCATCACTCAGACCTTTTCAAGACTGCATCCCTCACAAAGGCTAAGAAGTGGGGAGGGGTCTGGGGACACTTACAAGCTATTCCAAAACCTTTCTGTGATGATGGCAAGGTCTGCTTTGGCTGTTCAGACACATTTTATGCCAGAACAAAAGTATGTTGTACCATCACAGTGTTGTTTAGTATCTTGTGTACATCAGATGGTAACAATGCCAATTAAACTCATTTCAATTCCAGGTTTTAATATAATATAAGATGGGAAAATCAAAGGGGGTCAATACTTCTGCAAGATGCTCTATGAGTAGAAGCCTGGATGTGCATGTATACCTTCATCCTTTGCCTATTTTTAACCCTTGCATGAACCGACTTTAATGCCTGCATAGTGATTGTGTCTGCTTCCTCATGTGATCAGACTCACTGTTTAGACAAGCTAACCACATTCAATATTTATGTGAAATTAGTACCAAGCTAAGTATGCAAACATTTATTTGAAGAAACAGAAGCTTCTTACTGGTATTTTGACACTCCAGAGTTCTCCTCCTATCTTACAGTTCATCTGTATAGCAAATTTTGTTGCTATGGCCATATTGTGTGACCCTGTAGGTGTACTTGGACCTCTCAGTGGCTTTCGATACCATCGACCATGGTGTCCTTCTGGAATGCTTGGAAGACTTGGGAATCGGAGGCACTGTTCTTCTGTGGTTCCGTTCCTATCTCTTGGGCAGGTTCCAGATGGTGATGCTGGGAGACACTTAATCTGCTAAGAGAGAGCTAATTATCTGGTGTCCCCCAGGGCGCCATCCTTTCTCCCATGCTATTTAACATTTACATGAACATTTACATCACCGGGTGAGATCATCCAGAGACATGGGGCGGGATATTATCAGTACACTGATGACACCCAGATATGTTTCTCTACGTCTCGGACTGCTTCAGTGACTAAGGAAGGCATCTCTCCTCTGAATGAATGTCTTAAGTCGGTAATGGACTGGATGAAGGAAAATAGACTCAAGTTGAATCCTAGTAAGATGGAGGTACTCACCATAGGGAACCTGAATCCGGGTTTGGGGATATATGTCTACTGGTCCTGGATGGGGTCACACTTCCCCTAAAGGGACTGTGTTTGCAGCTCGGGGGTGGGTCACTTCAGCTATCATCACAGATAGATGTGACGGCCAGGAGTGCCTGTTATCAACTTTGGTTGAAACGCCAGCTGCAACCTTACCTGGAGCCGGGAGACCTAGAAATGGTGGTATATGCACTGGTAACCTCTCGTCTCAATTTCTCCAACACACTCTACAAGTCTACATGGGGTTACCCTTATGCCAAGTTTGGAAGCTTCAACTGGTGCAAAATATGGCAGCCAGGTTGGTCACTGGTAAATCCAGATCGGACCATATAACACCCATTTTAAAATCTCTCCGCTGGCTGCCAATTAGAATCTGGGCACAGTACAAGGTGTTGGTTATTACCTTTAAACCCCTACATGGCTTGGGTCCAGCATACTTGAGGAAACGCCTCCTCCCATACAGGTGTGGAAAGTGAGACCCCCTAAATATTATGTGACTACAACTCCCATTCTCCTTGCCAGCATTGTCAGAGGATCTTGAGAGTCAGCTCTGCAACACAAGGAGGACTTATATTTTTCATCTCTGTCAGGCAGTTGCACAGATTTTTGAACACAATAGCACACACTGATTCACTCCAGAGAAAAAAAAAATCTTGAAGTACTTCACTTTATTTCTACAGTGGGCCCTTGTTATCCACTGGGGTTTGGTTCCAGGACCCTCCGTGGATAACAAAATCCGTGGATGCTCAAGTCCCATTAAATATAATGGGACAACAAAATGGTGTCCAATACATAAAATGGAAAATCAAGGTTTGCTATTTGGAATTTATATTTTTGGGGAATATTTTCAAGCCGTGTATGCTCAAATCCGTGTATAAAAAATCCATGTATAAGAAGGGCTAACTGTATTACAATGAGCCCTTGGTATCCGTTGGGGTTTGATTCCAGGATTCCCCCCGTGGATAATAAAATCTGTGGATACTCAAGTCTCATTAAATACAATGGTACAGTAAGACGATGTCCCTTGGATGGAGGGTGGTGGAGTTTCCTTCTTTGGAGGTTTTTAAACAGAGGCTGGATGGCCGCTGGCAGGCACACAACAACAACAACAACTAACCCTAATAAAAACTTTGTAGACTGATAGCAGCAGTTGGAGGGGGTGATACAGAAACAATACATGAAAAACTATACATGAATAATTAAAAAATATAGCGGCATCAGTCTGTAGAATAATATATAATATTATATTATATAATAAATACAATATAATAAATAAATAGAATCAGTCTGTAGAGAGATCTTGCAGCACCTTTGAGGCTCACTGAAAGAAAGAGGTTGGCAGCATGAGCTTTGATAGATTAAAGTCTACTTCCTCAGATGCATTTATACATAAATCAGCCCTGGTGGCGCAGTGGTTAAATGCCTGTACTGCAGCCACTCACTCAAAACCAGAAGGTGGCGAGTTCAAGACCAGCAAAGGGCTGAAGCTTGACTCAGGCTTGCATCCTTCCGAGGTCGCTAAAATGAGTACCCAGATTGTTGGGGGCAAATAGCTTACAATTGTAAATGAAGCTGTTTGTTTAACAAATTGTAAGCCGCTCTGATAGTCTTGGCTGAAGAGCAGGTTATAAATAAAAACATTATTATTATTATTATTATTATTACTATTATTATTTTATGGATTTATTTATAACCCGCCTTCAAAGGGGGAAACAAGAAAGGGGAATTTTGGCTGGGGATAAATTTGGGAATGTATTGCATTTATATAAATTATCATTATTATTATTATGTTTATTCATATACCGTCTTCCTCCCAGTACAAGGACTCAAGGCGGCTTACAAATCTAAAACAGTCCAAGTTAAAATACTATAAATTATGCCAAAAAAACCCCAAAAAAACCCCTAAAGAAACGCAAGTTTAAAAAACACATAGGAAGATGTCAAGGGGGAAATTGTTGTATGTTTTTCTTACTCATCTTTTGTGTGTGTGTATGTTTTGTGATGGAAAAGAATACATTTATATACTGCCTTTCTCCTAGTACAGTGACTCAAGACAAGGTGGTAATCCCTGTGTGAAAAGCACAATTCCTACACACTTTGGCTACCCAAAGAGTCCCTATTCCAGGCTTTGCTGTTGTTGTTGTTGTAGTTGTGTGCCTGCAAGTCACACCTTGGACTTGTGGCACCTTTAAGGCGGGTGGGTTTCTATCACAAGGTTTTCTAGGCAAGTTCCTTCAGAAAGGGGTTTGCCCTTGCCATCCCCTGAGGCTGAGAGAGTGTGACTACTTGGCCAAGGTTCCCCACAGTGGCTTCCAAGGCTAAGCAGGGAAGAGAGCGCTGGAAACCATTTTATTTACAGGCGAAAGAAGTCTCACTTTATACAAAAATAACTCTCTTAGCAGACAGTTAAGGCTGGTAGTTGGCGGTCAGGTGGACTAGGCCTCAGCGGTAACCATGGCAACCATATTCAGGGCTGCGGAGGACCAGGAGGACTCCATTAGCTCTTTCCTCTGAAGGAGCCACCTCCGCCTTATTCGCCTTTCTCCTGGACTGAGGCCTCCCAGGCTGAAGAGGAGAATGTTTGTCCATAGGGAAAAATACAAGACTTGCCCCTAGAGAATCATTGGGGAATGTTTGTGTTTGTTTCCCGATTCTGTCTGCTTTATTATCACACTACGAGGGGGCAAACAGGATTTAAACGAGAGTGAAACTGGAGGAAACCAGAAAATGTCATGTGATAAACATCAGGCATTTCCTGGTTTCCTTCCGTTTAACTCTTGTTTAAATCCTCCCAAGTGACAGAGACCCCAAGGAAGGCGGGGACAGGGGGGGGAGGCAAAAAGTGGTGGGAGGGGTCAGGGGCGGGGCTATGCAAATTTGGTGCCAATGGGGAGAGAGGAGAAAATGTAATTTCTTTAGCTGGTATTGTAATTCCAACCTCGTTGCCAGCAGGTGGCAGTGTTTCCTACTTTCCTTTCCTCAAGGCTCAGAGGAGTAGTGGATGGGTCGAGGGCGGGGACATGCAAATTTGGGGCCAACAGGATGAGAGGAGAGCCCCAAACTCTATCCTCTTGGGCCCAAAGTCCCCCTGGGAGGTGAGGCTGGGAGGGCAGGGAGGGCTTGGCTGGGGGCCTGGAGAGGCCGGTGGGCGAAGGAAGGAGCTGCCAGGGCTGGAGGGGGAGAGGCCAGTCTGAGCAGGTGGAGGGCAAGGGACAGGCCCCGGTCTCACTGTGGCCTCGAAGGATGTTGAAAGGAGGGGGGGTCTGTGGGCTGGGGGAAAACACAATGTGATTGAAATAGGACATTTTCTAAAGAGCAAAGCTGTGTGGACTAGGCTTGTGCTCAGGTGGTGTCCCCTCCCCTTTCCCCCAACTCAACACACACACACACACACACACACACACACGAATATATACATCTCTACAATATTATATAATATATATATAATATGTTTCATATATATATATTTCCAATGATAAATACAACCATTATATACACACACACACACACACACACATATATATAGTATATGAGCTTGGATAATTTTCTCTCACTGGTTGTCAAGGTGTCGAACATAAGAACTAGGGAAACCCCCCCCCCCCCACACACACACACCCTGCTAAATTTAATATTTTAAGAATATTTGTTTGGAAACTTAAATTTCCAAACAAATATTTTTAAATTTTCCAAATAATATTCTATTATTTGACTGACGAGCTCTGAGAAAATGGACTTGGTTTAGTGGTGTGCTGTTTTAACATTTAATGACCTTTCCTGTTTTTAAATGATGCTGTTTTTATTTACATTTTAATGTTAGCAGTATCTAATTTATTTATTATTTTTTTGACTTTTGTAATCAATGTTTTAGTTTTGTCTTCTTTTTCTTTTTTAAAACATATCGTAACCTTCCTTGAATCCCATTGTGGGAGAAATCCTGGAAATAAATAAATAAAGAAGAAATGAATGAACGCTGAGTGTGTCTTTCTTAACAAGTCACATCACCCAGGGCCCACCTCTGTGGCTTCCTGAGAGGGCCAGCTTGGTGTAGCAGTCTGAGGAGGGTCAAACTATGACTCCAGAGGCCAGGGTTCAATTCCCAGCTTGGCCATGAAACCCACTGGGTGACCTCGGAGGTCACACTCTACACTAGGGGGCAAACGGGGTTTAAACGAGAGTTAAACAGGAAATGCCCTATGTTTATCACAGGACTTTTCCTGTTTCACTCTTGTTTAACTCTCGTTTAGATCCTGTTTGCCCCCTAGTGTGATGATAAAGCAGTTATTTTCCAGCGTTGAGGGCGGAGCCATCCTTCATGAGGGTTGGTTCCCCCTGTTTGCTCCAATCAGGCAGGACTATGACTTTTGGGCGTGTCCACCAGGGGAATCCATCCCCCTTGTTTGCCCAGTCTAGTTCCTGCCTTCGCTCCGTCAGGTCGTGTTTTCCTAACTCTCCTTTACTCACAAAACAAAATCTTCTTTATTCTCCTTTTACTCCTTACCTCTTCTCTCTCTGTGAGGGCCGACTAAGGTCCGAAGAGCTAGAGGGCCCAGGCATGTCTGGGGAATCTGGCCATGCTACACAGGCTCTCCACAAGAGGAATGGATCAGCCCTGACCCGGGAGGTGCGGCCTGTAGGCCGCTCGGCGCAGCCGGAGGAGGGATATCCCTTTTCTCCGCGCTTGAAGGCGCCGGACCGTGGGAACCTGTCCCGAAATCGGGAGGGTGCGGTTAGCAAGGAGGACGCCGAGAGACCGTAGGAACCTGTCCCGAAATCGGGAGGGTGCGGTTAGCAAGGAGGACGCCGAGAGACCGCAGGAACCTGTCCCGAAATCGGGAGGGTGCGGTTAGCAAGGAGGACGCCGAGAGACCGCAGGAACCTGTCCCGAAATCGGGAGGGTGCGGTTAGCAAGGAGGACGCGAGAGACCGCAGGAACCTGTCCCGAAATCGGGAGGGTGCGGTTAGCAAGGAGGACGCGAGAGACCGCAGGAACCTGTCCCGAAATCGGGAGGGTGCGGTCGGCAAGGAGGACGCCGAGAGAAATGTGAGTAATGCTGCAGTGAGCAGCTTGGGTACCCTGCAGCCTCTCCCTCCCGAACGTCGGCTCCCTTCTCCTCCTTACTAGCCTTACAGCTGGCGCAATCCTGTATTGCCTCCCAAACGGTCTCCTCTCAGAGAGGGGCCCGTTTTCAGGCTAAGGCCGTGGCAGAGAATTCTTCCCAAGAGTCAGGGTCAGAGGCAGAAAGGACTCAGAGATAAAGGAGGGCCAGGGAATTATCTTCCTCTCCCTCATTCTTCAGATTCTCGAGGGACGCCTTCTCCCCCTTGGAAAGTCATCCCTCCAAGATGGACCCCAAGCTCACTGGAGGGAGCTCAGTGGTCCTTCAGCCCCTGGAGTCGGGCTCACAGAGGGACAGGCTCCTTTACAATTCCAGGAGACCTAGGGAACCCTCTTCTTCTTTCCCCCCCGCCTCCCGCTCTTCCAGGGATGCCATTCCCCTTTGGAGCAGGGCAAATTTGCACCCAAACGTTCCTCCTTGGCGCACAAATTCAAACTCAAAAAAGGCGGGAGCCATGCCAATGCTACTTCAGGTTTATTCCTCCAAGCATAAACATAATGGAGAGCGCCATCTAAGGCTAAGAAGCAAAATGCTTGCGGTTAAAATCCTCAGATGAGGATGTTCTCTCCAAATCTCAGTCCTCTTCTGCCTCTGAGGGAGAATGGTCTGAGGGGGGCCAGAACACCAGCCCCAGGGTGGTGAGATAGAGACCCTGACAGACCTTGGCGCGGCTGGAGGCCCTGTCCCTGGCCAGATTGCGCCCCACTGCGGACATCAAACCCGGCAAGAGGTTTGGACAGTGGGAGAGAGAGAGAGAGAGAAGGCAGATTTCAAGAGGTGAGTGAGGATTCAGTCCTTAATCCTATGTTTGTGGGTTAAGCTTTACCCAAGAGATTTGTTTCTGACTTGCATTGCCAGCTTTGAAGGAGGCTTCAGTTGCTTCAGAGATTCAAATGGAGAGTTTCCCTCCAAAACCAACTGCCTTCTCCTCTCCTTCTTCCTCCAAGATCCACTCAGACTGAAGGGATCAGAGAGGATTAACAAAAGGATTTCCAGGTGCAGGGAGTCTGCTTCTGCCCCATTGTCCCCTGGTCTAAGGTGTCAATCTCTCCTTGGGAGAATTTGGCCAAAAAGACATTTATTTATTGTGCTTGCCTTTTTAAAAATAATAGGCAAAGCTGGAACTGAAGGTGTGGCAGCCATTTTGATTAAGGGCAGCTAGGCAGAAAAGGAAAGGCCTGCTGCTTCTGCTAACTAATATGCCTTTTGTAAAACAAAGGAAAATAATACCTATAGTTCACTCCTCAGAAGAGGAATGTGATCTGAAAAAGAGTTAAAAATAAAAAATAAAGATGAGGGCCTATCAGTACCTCCTGAAAGCTCCTGAAATCTGTTAGATGTTTGGGGACTGATGATCCTTCATTATTACTGTATTTGTTTATTATTACTGTACTTGTTTTATGGTATTATTGTACAAAACATCAACAACAACACTATACTATCTATCTAATAACAATTGAGTTATAATAATCACAGGTTCAGATGGGAGATTATCCAGACAATTCTGGAGACACGTCTCCTCCAAGATTTTTGTGTGTTCCTGTTTTTTGGGTAGTGGTCTCCTGCCCACAGCCCAAGCTACCACGTTATCACAAATATCTTACCAACCTTTCCATACAAGGTTCTACCATTCAGTCTGTTGTTTTCTTCTGTGACACGCACTACACAGATAGACACGTCTTGAAAACAGTGGGACCTTCATATAGACCCATAATTTCAAATGTCCTGATAGATCTCATTCTCTCCCATAGGATATATATAAGATGTCGAGTTGTGATTTCTTTCCTATCCAGACATGTTTTTCTGGTAATTTACGAAAAGAACTACCTAGTTCCATTTCAGAACCTGCATCACTTTGGAGTGGTTGTAGACACATCGCTGACCAGTCTACCTGACCAAGCAAAGGGTAAGATCCATGAAGAACACCCTCGAGCAGGTAGGTTGTTCCCAGTTATTGGACCTAGTGTTACTGGTGCATCTACACTGCCTGATCTGTTTCAGTTAATCGTTTGGCATGAACACCATTTCATGCCAGGAGCCTACAGTAGTTCTTCTAGCTGTATCAAAAAACAGATGGTACACATAAATAATCTGTTCTGACATACACTGATTAAATCAAACCTCTTTGAATGGTGGTTTTTGCTGCCAGTTGTAGAGGATTGCCTGATTTAGGCCCTGTTGAAGTTCCACATAAGGTTGGATGCCAGCTTAGGGTGACGGGAAGCATGTTTGTGGCTCCCAATAGCCAAACTCCAGATCCCTCATGTAGGTGCTCCGGTCTCGTCTCTCGTGACTTCAGAAGGGCAGGGTTTCCAGAGATCTTCCAGATGTCACGAAACCAGTTCGTCTTCCAATCACAAAGATACCCTAATTGGTACCCTCATGTAGTTCTTCAGGCATTAACCAAACCACAGTTTGAATAACTTGACAGAGTTGATATTAAGTTTCTTACCTGGAAAACAGTATTTTTTTTTTAATGCTATTAGTTCAGCTAGAAGGTTTTCTGAACCAGGAGCACTATCCACAGGAGTGAAATATGCATCTTCTGCGAGGATTCAGTTCTGCTTGACGGGATCTGATGTTCATGACTAAAGTTAACTTCACATTTCATAGAGCACAGGAGATCATTTTCCCTTCATTCGTTCCTGACCCCAAAAAGGAACTTGAAAAGACTTGGCTCACACTAGATGTAGGCAGAGTTCGGTGTATTTACATCAAACGCACTTGTCGATGGCGCAAATCAGACAGTCTATTTGTCTCCTTCGGTCCTACATACCTGGGAAGTTTTTCTTCATCGACCCTGGCTTGATGGATCTGGGCTTGCATCTCTCAGTGTGAGTCGATGATGGGTAATACGCTGCAAGGAAGGGTCAGCGCTCATTCCGCTCACAGTGCTGCCACACCTGCCACCCTAACCACTAATGTTCTTCTCTCCAATATTTGCAGGGTGGCCGCTTGGTCATCTTCTTCCATATTTATCCGTCGCTGCCGAATCTATGCCTTCCAACTGGCTGGGGCATCATTTGGTAGACGGATCCTTCAATCCATCCTATAATTCCTTACCTCAGTTCCCACCCATCTAGGGAGCTTTGGTATGTCCCTCATGAAGGATGGCTCCGCCCTCAACGCTGGAAAAACGAACATTGGCTTACCTTGTGAGATGTTTGTTTTCAGCGATGAGGGCGGAGTCATCCTGCCCACCCGTAACTGAGGAATTTTTTCTCGGGGTCGGGGGGTGTTGTAAGGTTAATAGGATCCTTGTTCTAGTGTCTAGAATTGTTATAGTTAAATGGTTAAACTTTCTCTATTGTTGTTAGTATTTCTTCATTGTTATAAACTCTCTCTGCTTGGCTATACATTGACTGGGCAAACAAGGGGGATGGATTCCCCTGGTGGACACGCCCAAAAGTCATAGTCCTGCCTGATTGGAGCAAACAGGGGGAACCAACCCTCATGAAGGATGACTCCGCCCTCATCGCTGAAAACAAACATCTCACAAGGTAAGCCAATGTTCGTTTCTCAGAGGAAGGCAATGACTGGCAAACCTCCTCTGAACAAAACTTTACAGCCTTAGGGTCGACATAAGTGAGAAACAATTTGAAGGTGCACAACAAGAACAGCAACCTAGGGTGTTTTTTGTGGGTTTTTGGGGCTATGTGGCCATGTTCTAGAAGAGTTTATTCCTGATGTTTCACCAGCATCTAAACGTCAGGAATAAACTCTTCTAGAACATGGCCACATAGCCCCCAAAACCCACAAAAAACTATGGATGCTGGCCATGAAAGCCTCCGACTTCACAAGGACAACAACTGTTTGGGTCCGGAAATGTTAGCACATTTTAGCACTTTAGCACTTTTGGCAAGGCCCCTGTGTGACTTTAGGAAAACTCTGTAGCCGGCAGAACATGGATTTTGGAGAAAGCCACGCTGCTTGAATTTCTGCCTACATAACCCCAAGTGAGTCAGTGTAGTGTAGTGTAGTGTAGTGCTCAAACTGTGCCCTTTACAAGAATTTTTTTGGACTTCAGCTCCCAGAAGCCTCAGCCACGTTGGCCCATACTTTGGGATTCTGGGAACTGAAGTCCAAAATCCCCTTGAAGAGCACAGTTTGGGACCACTGGACTAGGAGGCCTTGAAGTAAGAGGAACACCTGAACTATAACTTATCATAGAATCATAGAATCATAGAGTTGGAAGAGACCACAAGGGCCATCAAGTCCAACCCCATTCTGCCATGCAGGAACTCCCAATCAAAGCATTCCTGACAGATGGCCATCCAGCCTCTTCTTAAAGACCTCCAAGGAAGGAGACTCCACTACACTCCGAGAGAGAGTGTTCCACTGTCGAACAGCCCTTACTGTCAGGAAGTTCCTCCTAATGTTGAGGTGCAATCTGTTTTCCTGCAGTTTGCATCCATTGTTCTGGATCTTGATCTCTGGAGCAGCAGAAAACAAGCTTGCTCCCTCCTCAGTGTGACATCCCTTTAGATATTTAAACAGGGCTATCATATCACATTTTAACCTTCTCTTCTCCAGGCTAAACATCCCCAGCTCCCTAAGTCGTTCCTCATAGGGCATGGTTTCCAGACCCTTCACCATTTTAGTTGCCCTCCTTTGGACACGCTCCAGTTTCTCCACATCCTTTTTGAATTGTGGTGCCCAGAACTGAACACAGTATTCCAGGTGGGGCCTGACCAAAGCAGAATAGAGCGGCACTATTACTTCCCTTGATCTAGACACTATACTTCTATTGATGCAGCTTAAAATTGCATTGGCCTTTTTAGATGCTGCATTGCACTGTTGACTCATGTTCAGCTTATGGTCTACTTGGACTCCTAGATCCCTTTCACATGTAGTTTCATTTAGCCAGGTGTCCCCCATTTTATATCTGTGCATTTATTTCCATGTCATTCAACTCATCACCAAAGAAAATATAAAACGGCGTGCAATGTGCTGAGTAAAATATTTGTCTTGCTGTTTTTCTTCAGCTGACACGCTGTGGAGTGCATTGTTGAGACTCAAGTGTACAAAAGTGCTCATCTAATGCCATTATAAACATATTGTTACTGGCACAAGGGAGAAAATAGCTTTTCTTAGACAGGACCAGCCTTCGATGTCAGTTTCCTTCAGCAATATCTGGAGAGGATCAGATAAAACTGTGCAGCTTTCCTTAGGTCAGAGGGCACTGTCTTCTCCTTCATTTTGGCAGCCAACGGCAAAGGCAGACATATGTTATCAGCATCACGCAGGAAACTATGTTCTGGCTTGTATTCAACAAAACACAAATACAGGAAGAGTGTCAGGTTGGTTATAACCTAAAGACAATTTGCCAAAATGTATTCACAGTCTTGACAGCTAGGGCACCAGCCTATCCACTTTTGGTGATGGTACATGAGGAAATGGTTGATCTGCTCAGATATTCTCAGTGAATTTGGCTAACATTGTTCTAAGTCTTTGCAAATACATTGGGATTACTCTAAAATGTCGTTATGAAATTTTGAGTATTATTGCTCTATAACACATATCAAGGGAAATCAGATGAAAAACGGATTATTATTATTATTATTGCTATTTTTTTTTTTTAAAAAAAATTGTTTATCTCTCACCTCCTGTTATGCTGAAATCAGTTTGGTATAGTAAAATTTGTTCCTCCTTTCCATCCCCATTATATGGAAAGTGCTTCAACAAACTCAGAGGTAGATTAGTTCCTCAGGGCACAGTTAATCCTCTTAGAGGATTGGTTCAGAGATTTTTCGTCTGTTTTATGACAATTCACAGGAGTCTTTTTGTATTCCTCTGTTCACTCAGCAATACCCTAAAATAATGGATTTGTTTCTGTTCTTTGCAGTGTTCTGCTTCTGTGATCTCATTAGTTATTCTTCTTGGTGAAAGTAGTGAATGTTAAGAGGAACCAGGCTGCTGGTGTTCTCTGTTAAGAGCAAGAAATAAAACTGCTTTGGGCCACTTTGGAAGTGTGCTGTTTAAATGATGCAAGCGTCCTAAGAGGCTGGAAGCCATGCCAAAGCCACGTTCCAGCCTAAGGAGTGGAGCACAGCTTTGGCACAGCTTCTGGCCTTTTAAGATGCCTGTGTCATTTAAACAGCATATCTCCAAAGTGACCCGAAGCAGCTTTATTTTGGCCTGTCTGTTCAGGCCCCAAGAGAGTGTGGCTTGCCCCATGCAGAAAAGGCTATATTCCATTTCTTCAAAGACTCAGTACATTTCAAATTTATTATTTTTAAAAAAGTAAATTTCAATTTAAAAAAGAGAGTGAACATCTTTCTTTTCTTTTTTACTTTATTCCCTGAACATTAGGGCTTCCTTTCTGCCAGAGTTGACTCTCGTGGTGCTTCCGGAAAGGGCTTCTAAGAGTTACTTTTTGGGCTACAATTTCCAGAACCCTGCAGCCAACATAGCCAATGATTATGGCTCAGGAATCTAGTAGCTGTAGTAGACAGAAGTAACTTTCCTGAACTTTGCCCTGAGACAGAGCTCCAAGCATTATCAATCAAGTTAATGCTATAAACACTAGCTGTTTATAGCATCTATATTCACAAGTTATAAACACAAGCTGCAGACAGCATTATCTGGACCTCTTGTAAAATGCTGTGAACAGGACAGGAGGTCTTGTGAAAATCTGAAAGCACCCGTATAAACTCCATTAAAGTTCCAAGCCTCAGCCACAAAACATGTGAAATTGTGATAAATCATCTGGAGCATGTGCAGAGCATCTTGTGACCACTGAAATAATAATAAAAAATGCCACACATTTACATATAGCAGAATGGAATTCCCTATTGCAGAGATGGGGAACATGTCACTTTTCAGATGTTACTGAATCATCCGTTACCAAGGATCATCAGCCCTACCATGGGTAGGACTGATGGGAGTTGCAGTCAAACAACATTTGGAAGCTCTTACTTTTACCCACTCTGAAAACTGGGACATCTCGGCAACACGCTTAAATGTACATTCCTCTTACTTTTACTTTACTTTACTTTAAACACTAAATTTTAAGCTACTTACTGTGCATATAACAAGATCCGGAATTCTATTCCTAAAGCTTCAACATAAGTTACATGTTATACATCTGTACATCTCAATCCATATTCTAATACTGAAACAAATAATATTAGTTAGGCAAAAGTGTACACATTTTATGAACATGTTGTGTATTTGCTTATCTACTTGTTTTATGTATATGTTACATGTGTGTTTTTATTTTATATGTTATATGTTTTTATGTGTTACATGTTATATATTTATGCTGGTTTTATTATAGGTTATATGTTTGTTCAAGTGAATGTTGAAAATAATATGTTTGTATATCTCTTTGTTCTAAATGCATATGTGGGGATATTTTGGAAAGTCATGACAACCGTCGAAACAACAAACAAACAACCAAACAACTCCAAAATAAAATCCCAGCACACAGTGCATATGAATACTTGCTGTTATAGTTAGGTAAGAAAGAATTCCAGGAAAATGCATTTTAATACTTAGTGTGTGAAGCATTCCTTCTCATCCAAAGCAAATTTTGTTCAGAGGAGGCTGAGAGCATGTAACTTGCCCAAGATCATCCAGTGGTTTTCACGGCCGAGCTGGGAATCTAACCCTGGTCTCCAGAGTTGCAGTCTAGCACTCTAACCATTACGCCACGCTGGCTCTCAAGCAAATGTTACAGTGGTGAATTTTCCATTTTATAAAGTTACTGGTTTTTGCTTGGCTCCGAAATGTGAAACTGAAGTGCCTGCGATGTCATTATATAGAGATATCACTCTGCATGTTTAGGACTGCATCATTTAAGGCGGAAAGGGATAAACTTTTTTTTCTTTTCTGTTGAGGACCACATTTCTTTGGGGCAAGCAGTCATGGGCTGCAAGAAGCAGTGGATGAACCTAGAGCCAAAATGAGGCAGGCAGAAGAGCACAGCACCTTCACTTCTGATTTTTCCTTGCTTCTCTCTCACCACCCCTTTCCCCCCTTTCCCTCCCTCTTTCTGTCAGTCCATTTTCTCATTGTCTTCTTTGCTGCCACTATACTGTATTCCTTCTTTGCTGCCTGTCAGAGTCAGGACAGATTATTTTCGTGTGAAAACTTCCACTGCTCTATCTCCTCTGGCTCCCTCTCTGTTCCAATTCTCTCTCCCACCTTCTTCTTATATGTTGGCAGTGGTTTCTTTAGGGTTGGTGTCACCCGGTGCAATAACTCATGATGTCACTCCCACCATTGATCTCCTTCCATACTCTACCATACAGAATCCTTAGTAATGTTTTTTGTATTAATGTCACCCATAAATTGAAATTCGCATATATCACTGAATGTAATGGCAACGGTTGTGATGTAAATTGAAATCATAACTTTAAACTACAGTATCATACTGTAATATAGGTTTATGTAATTTCTCAGAGAACAGGAAAACTATCTATGAGGTGCATTTCTCTTCCCTGATGAAAAAGAAGGAGAATAAACTTGTCTTGCTACTACAAGATTCCACAACCAACAACAGGAGTGCCATGATTCCAGGCAGCAATTATTATAAATTTATCAAGCCACAACCTGAGTCAGGCAGAGGAGTCTGTTTTGCCAAGGGGGTTATCCTTCTGCCCCTCCAAATCTGCAGTGATCTAGAGTCTCCATAATGGACACCATGACTCATCTGAATTTTTTTTCCAGAAGACATCACAGCCCTGTTTGAACATTGCCTCACCACAAGCTATTTCCAGTGGGACAATGGATTCTACGAGCAGAGAGATGGGGTAGCAATGAGGAGCCCTCTGAGCCTTGTAATAGCAAACTTTTACATGGAGCACCTTGAAAAAGAAGCCCTGGAAACAGCACCGAAAAAGCCCACAACATGGTTCCGATATGTGGACGACATTTTCATCATTTGGAGCCATGGAGAAGAAGATCTGGCTGTATTTCTGAAGCATTTGAACAACATCCATCCTAACATCCAATTCACAATGGAAAAAGAAAAGGAAGGAACACTACCATTCTTGGATGTCCTAGTCATTCGCAAACCAAACCAACATTTGGGCCACACAGTATACAGAAAACCTACAAATACGGACAGATACCTGCACAAGAACTCCAACCATCATCCAGGATAAAAAAGAAGTACTATAAAAACACTGGTAGACTGGGCAAAACTTATCTGTGAACCCCACTTCTTGGAAGATGAACTGAAATACCTGGACCGGGTTCTACAGGCCAATGGTTACTCCAGCGTAGACATCAGAAGAGCTGCCAGGCCCAGAAAAACCCAGAAGACTCAAGACAAGCAACCACCCAAAGGGAAGATATTTTTACTATACATCAAAGGAGTCACTGACAGAATAGGGAAAGTGGTGAAGAAACAGAACCTTCAAATGGTTTACAAACCGACAAAGAAAATCCAGTAAATGTTTCGCTCAGCCAAGGACAAGAGAGACCCTCTCAAAGCCGCAGGAGTCTACCACATTCTGTGCAGCTGCGGACAGGTCTACATACGGACCACCAAATGCAGTGTGCAGACAAGAATCAAGGAACATGAGAGACACTGCAGACTGGGTCAGCCGGAAAAATCAGCAGTAGCAGAACAGGCTATAAACCATCCTGAGCATAAAATGCTCTTTGAAAGCACTGAAATTCTGGACCATGCCAACAACTACCATGTCAGAATGCACAAGGAGGCCACTGAAATCCATAAACACCTGGACAATTTCAACAGGAAAGAGGAAACCCTGAGAGTAAACAAGGCTTGGCTCCCAGTCCTGAAAGACAGCAAGGTCAAGACTCAACCATATGCAAATGAGAAACAGCCTAAGGCCAGGGGATTCCCAGCAGACGATGAGCACCAGTTAGCAGACATTAATCCTTGTTTGCATATCCTCCCACCCTGAGGACTGCCATTAGCAACAGAACAATACATTTGCAAATTACTCATTCCTTCCCAGGGTCACACAGGATATGTATCTCCAATCCTTTTCCAGGCTATCATTATCTGAAGATGCCAGCCACAGATGCTGGTGATACGTCAGAAACGAACTCTTCTAGAACATGGCCACATAGCCCGAAAGCTCCACAAAAAAACTACTCATCTGTTTCTTCACCTACAGGCTATGCCATACTGGACTTGCCACTTCATTTCCACATGCAAAGGCTAGTTTCCAATGCCTTTGTTCCCAAACAACCATTGTTAAAACTGGTCTTGCCTCTCCTTTTCCACACATAAAAGGTTTTGAATTTTAATTGACATTCTCACACCAATGGCATATATAGGACTGTCCCTGGCTTTCACGTCAACAAATACATCTAAGGAAGTAGATTGTATTCTATGAAAGCTCGTGATGCCAATTTCTTTCTTTCAGATAGTCTCAAAGGTGCTACAAGATCTCTCTATATACTGATACTTTTATGTGTTTAAAGTGAAACTTTGGCAAGATGTGATGTTTTTAGAGAAAAATGTAAAAGATTTAAAAAATCTGCTTCCTCAGATGCAAATGTTGATGTGAAAGCTTATGCTATAGTCTCTTTCTCATTGATGGTCTCAAAGGTGCTACAAGATCCCTTTGCATACTTCCAAGTTGAAGTTAGCCTACAGCTTAGCTTCACTCACAGTTAAAATACTAAATATAGAGAGATTATAAATGTGAGGGATTTCCTATCATTTCCACTTATTTCTGATAACACTCTAAAAATAGCAACAAGGCAGCTGCTTATTGTCTAATTATGTGCCTAGCCAAAGTCTAGAAAGATACTTTTTCAAAGTACTTAGTTGTCATCATAGTTCCAAGGTCACCCAAATTAGCTACCATTATAGTTATAATTTTTAAAAGTTATAATTTTTAAAGAAGTAAGCGACTAAATGCTTACTTTTTAGTTACCTTAAAAATATATCTGAATGCCACTGGCTTGGGGTAGAGATTATATTCTCCTCCTGTCCGCCTCACTGTCTCTTCAATGTCCAAACCCAGAACTTAAACGATGTGCTATTCCTGTTGTGTGTCATCAAATTGTTTCCAACTTATGGCAACCCTAAGGAGAAGCTGTTGTGGGGATTTTTTGGCAAGATTTGTTCAGAGGAAGTTTGCCGTTGCCTTCTTCCAAGAGTTTCTGTGGCGGAGCAGGGAACCAACTGAACCTTCATCTCCAGAGTTGTATCCTAACACTCAAACCACTACACCATGCTGGCTCTCTTGCGTATACACTTTGTGGAATTCTCAGCAGCAGCAACAAACAAAATGCCAGCCTGTATCAATAATTTTGCCTGCACGCACATAAAAAGTCTTATATGATTTCTTGTTCTAAAAAGGTACAATGAATACAGTTTCTATGGCAACTAATAACTCTTTGCAATACATTGAACAACAATACAAAACATGACAGACTCTCATAAAGAAGACTGAAAACATATCCATCAGCCCCAAACCAACATTCTACTCCTTAAGGCCCCTAGGCATGAAAGCTACAGAGGCCACCTTCCATTGTATGGTCTGTGTGTTCCTGGAGCGGTTCCTGGCTTTCATGATAATGGGGCAGTGATTCTGTTCTGGATGTGAGTTCAGAGTTCAGAGGTGATGTTTGAGACATCAAACCCTATCCCCAAAATGGGTTCAGCACCCTCGACATCTCCTTTAAAGTTGGGACTAAAACCCAGAATTGGTTCATGGCTCTTTTGACATGGAGCCAACACTCTGTGTGGGTGTATTACAGTGCTTTAGAAAAAAATAAATCCAATGTCTTTGGTAAGTTTGCACTGACAGGAAAAGGAAATGATCTAGCATCTCAGTTCAGCTGATTCGACAAAAGAATAAACTTATTATTTCGTCAATAATAAAGTATTGCTCCAGTTGATGGGCCTTTGATCCAAGAGCCCTCTGTAAGTGAGAAAATGCCGTTCAGATGAGCCTAATGGCACACCATAATTCTAGTTTTCTGGTCATCAGCAAAACAAGAAAATGTATGTGGATTTTACAGAGTTTATGCATCTGTATTACTGTTAAGTCACCCTGGAACCATCTATTATAGAGTGACTAACAAACGGATGAATAAACAACTACTGATAAAATTGTTCCTTAAGTTTCTGGAAAGAGGCATGAGTAGTTTATTTTTACTAATGTGATCTCATTGAATTGGTTTACTCTGCAGCCTTCTTCTTAGAGATCAAAAGTGCAGTTGTATCAGCAAAAAGTGCATTTATTGGGCAGCATTTATGAATTATACATGGTGTGTCAAGAGGTTTCCATAACATTGATTTCCTACTAATGTATATGAAATAATTTAGGGTGTTCTTTTTTTTTGTTCTTATAAATAATATCAGTAGTAGCACTTTTGTGTTTGTTTTTTAATGGGCACAAATACATTTATATTCAAATAATGTAGGTATTAGCATATCTGTCAGGTCCATTTTTGTGGATGTCTTTCCTTATCTGCAAGTCCATTTCATGCCAGCTGTGTGCAGATTTTTTTAAAAAATTAAAAAAAAATTATCTCTGTGTTCATTTTTTTCCAGTGCAGTGACAAATGATGGATTTCAGAAATGTGCACAGTATTTTTTGTGCATTTTTCAGATGTGTGCCTGTTGTTGAACACACTTGTGGAACTCAACACAAGCCCTGAAATGTATGGAGTTCTGATCACAAATTGCATCCCTTTCTGGGTTTAGTCTCTGAGATGCAGTTCAGGTGACCCCATTTTAAAGAATTCAAGGTAGTACATTTCTGATGTATTATAAAACAGATGCAAACTGAAATAGAAATACTCCTGCAAAGCTACATCCTTCACAGGGGTGCTGTTCATTAGATTTGGTCCCCTTACCTTCAGATAGGACTTTTCAGTGGATTATCCAGTCTGGATACAGAAGGAAAAGATACATGGAAATTTCTTTCTTTTCTTGCGCCAGGGGACATGCCTGATATAATCAAATAGCCTAAATACCTTGAAGGCCTAGATCGTTGTTTGATCTTGGGTGCTAAACAAAGTATTTCTATGAGGAAAAAGCCAAGGAGTCCAGGTGCTCTAGGAAGGCAATGACAAACCACCTCTGAGTGTCCATTGCCTAAGAAAACCCTATGAAATCTTGGGGGTTACCCTAATAATTCATTGACAAGTGACTTGAAGATGCATATGCATCTGTAGTTGTATGCCTTCAAGTCTTTTCTAGCCATGATGACCCTAAGGTGAACCTGTTTTAAGAGCTTTTGATCTTTTTTGATTGCATTTTATTCTTTTAACTCTAAATATTATAACACTATTTTAATATTCATTTTTTGCATGTTTTTAATTGCTTTATTCTTTTGCGAGATGCCTTGAGACCCAGTTTTGGGGGAAAGCGAGCTACAAATAAATATAACAACAACAGCCACCTAGCCAGCATGGTGTGGTGTTTTGAGCATTGGACTATGACTCTGGAAACCAGGGTTCAAATCCTGGCTCAGCTATGTAAATAACTGTGTTACCCTGGGCAAGTCGCACTCTCTCAGCTTCAGAGGATAGCAATGGCAAACCCACTCTGAAGAAACGTGCCAAGAAAACCCTGCCTTCAGGTCTCCATAAGTTGGAAATGATTTGAAGGCATGCAACAACAACAACAAGGGTTTTCTTGACATCATTTGTTTAGAGGGGGTTTGTCTTTGCGTCCCTTTGAGGCTGAGAGAATATGACTTGCCTAAAGTCACGCCATGGTACATGTAGCCCAGATCATTTATCTCTTCTCACTCAGTGGGATAAATGACTGACAATTAGATACAGGCTAACAATTCTGAATTGATGTGAATTCTGTTGCAGATCATCAGTCACAAGAGGGAGTCAGAGATCTTTTTCATACATAGATGTAAAAAGTACAGCACTTTCAAACCCTTATGTTAGATTAACTATACGGCAGTCATAACAAATCTGGATGCTTTCCAGTGCAGTCTCTGTTATTTTTAAATGTTTAATTATTTGTAAGCTGCCTTGTGCGTATATTGTAGGACAAACAGGGAGCCAAGAAAAATAATTAAGAAAATAATGGGCACAAATACATAAAATTTGGTACAGAGCATTTATTTTAATATATGGTATTGGGTTTTTAAGTTTAGATGATATAATTATGTTCCAGGCTGTCTTTTATTCAGCCAGGCCCTCAGCAATTGCCTGTTATGGGCAGGGTTTTTAAAACAGATCTTTTAAATATACACATCTGGGCTTTAAAATTTTATGGTATTTTTTACACTGTTTTCATAGGTGTTTTAATAGTGTAATCAATTTAATTTGCATTTTAATATGTATATTTTATTGTGTTACATCCATTAAATAACTTATTGAATTAGATCTTTTAAAATTGTCTTGGAAGCCACCTTGCATCCCATCTCTGTAATAAAGACAGGAATCTGTCCATCCATCACAATGAACCCCTTTAGCCAGAATTTACTGGTTTCATTTCCCTGATTCTGCATATATCCGTGTGAATAATTTATATATATATATATATATATATATACACTGTATGTGTGTGTGTGTGTGTGTATATATATATATATATATATGACATTCAGAACTGACAGAAAGAAGTACTTAAGAAAGTTTATTAAAACAATGGACTTTTATACCACAGATTGGGCTCACAGCTGCCAGCATAGATGGCTTTAGAAGGGGATCAGGTTAAAATGATTAATGGATAAATTTTTATAGAGTATCCTCCAACTGTCCTGATTTGCCAAGGACAGTCCTGATTTATCCTCTGTTGTCCCACTTTTCCAGCTGTTTTAAACATGTCCCAGTTTCTCTCTCTCCCTCCCACTTTTCCCCTTTGTCCTCAGCTTAGTTCAATTGCTGCAAACTGAACTCAAAGTGCAAAGGTAGTTTGCACTCAACCCAGTAGTGGGGAGAGGAGAGGAAGGGCATAATCTTCCTTTCCCTGTACGTTCAGGCAAAAGCAAACTGTTGCAGCCTCTCCTGCTGCAGAAACAATCCACGCTGCAGAAACGACCCAGTTTGACACCAGTTTAACTGTCATGGCTCTGTCTGATGGAATCCTGGGATTTGTAGTTTGTTGTGGCACCAGAGCTCTTTGACAGAGAAGACTAAATAGCTCATAACATTCCAATTCCCAGACCCATGGCACTTAAAGCAGTGTCAAACTGGATTATTTCTGCAGTGTAGATGCAGTCTTAGCTTATGTGTTCTTCCTCATTAGGAACTTTTGCCATCTTGACGGCACTCTGATGCTGCTTGACCCCATGTTTTTAGTTTGTGAAATATTGGAGGGCATGTTGTAGGCTACTAGTTATTACACCCATGTCCTGCTTGCAGGGTCCCCCTAGATGTCTGGTTGGCCATTATTCAAATAGACTATTGGACTAGATAGGCCTTTGGTCTGATCCTGCTCAGGAAAGAAAATAATTCGTGTGAAGGACAGTTTCAGATGAGTGTCTTTTTCATTTTGTGTTTTTCGTTTTAAAAGCATGGGACTGGTTCCATCTTAATGACTCGGCTTGCAATTGAGTACTGAATATTGTGCCCACCTCCTGGAGGTGCTGTAAAGATGAGGGAGATAATCTATGGAAAGTAAACTTTTGGGAGTATTTGGTTCCTAGTGCAGTATCCTTGTTGGGGAACAGGCCAGGATCTAGTGGCTTCATTCCACTGACATTACTGATTCTGTTACCAGAAACAGAGTAAGAAAGATTCTCCTCTTCTCTTTGCAGCCAGACAACCAGCCCTCCTCTCATGTTTTGGAGTGGTATGAAGGGCGGCATCGTGTGTGTGTGTGTTGGTAAAGAGAGTTTGGTTTCTATACTCCTATAATAATGGATGTAGACTCTGATATTATTACTTTACATTATAGAAGTTAGAGTTCGGAAAAGCTACAGTTTTCTTTTTGAACACGTTGCTTCGCATTGCTTCACCTTTGTGAGATCAGTTTCCTTTGGAGGAGAACAGAGAAGAGATCATTAGTAAATTCACCTTCTTTGGAGGTCTCTAAACAGAGATTGGGTGGGCATTTCCCAGGAGGATTTGGGGATGGATCCACACTGCAGAAGTAAAGCAGTTTGACCCCACTTTAACCGCCATGACTCAGTGCTATGGAATGCTGTAGTTTGGTGAGACATGTAGCCTTTCTTGTCAGAAAACTCTGGTGCTCCACCAAACTACAATTCCCAGAATCCCATAGCACCGAGCCATGAACATTAAATGCTATCAAACTGCTTTATTTCTTTGTGTGGCAGCAGCCTTAGTTATTCATTTCTGTATGGCAGGTGGTTGGACTAGGTGGCCTTTTGCAGTCCCAACTCTGTCATCCATTATAGTTTTTTTTTTTTGAAGGGGAGGGGATCTGTTTATCTAGAAATCTGCAGGTTGATAAGAAACTACAGGGAAGCACTCGCAACGAACAAAAGCAGGAGGGTATCTGGTAGTCTGATGCAAGAATCACAACAGCTGTTCCCTTCCTTCCTCCAGATTCTAAGTAACAAGCTCTCCGCACGCCAGCCCAGAATGCTTCCACAAGCTTTAGTTACTGAGCAATAAACACAGCCAGAACCAAACTTAATGTGCCAACAGCCGTGCCATCTGCAGCCCAGGTTATTTCAGGAAGGCCTTTGCATTCTGTCAACTGGATGCTCAAAACAGGTTTCAAGAGGCCCCTTGCTTCATCAGAGGATTCTTCTCCACGAAAAAAGCACCCATGTATTGGGGACTTGCTTCCAAGCAGAGGTACAGGTAGGCTATTTTACACCCTGTACTGGTTTAATGGTTTTTACTACGGTTGGGTGTTGGTTAGACAACCATGCATATTTATTTTAATTATGAAATATACAACCCATACTACTCTTCTCCCCATCACTACCATTCCCATACCCTCCAACATTTCGCAGATGGAAATTGGGACCTGTGTGGCCAAATATCATCAGAGTGTGGTCAGGGTTATATTACTACTGTGGTCATGATAGTGAAAGTTATTTATAAGGAAGAACATGCAATTTAGGAGAAGCTGCATTCATAATAAGAAATAATAACACAAATATCTCTAATCATCTCTAACTCTTGGTTACCTGTTCACTGTAACATGTCTTTAAATATGAAAAAAAGGAAGCTGACATGTTCAACAGCAGTCCTTAATGAAATAGCCACTTACACATTGCCCTCTCCATTCCCAAAGGGAACAAGGAAAAAGGAAAACTCAACATTGCCTACTAAAAAGAAGAGGAAGAAAAGGAAGAAAGAGACAAGAGAGGACTCCAATTTAGATAAAACAGCATATGCTAAGGTATATGTCCAGATATAACCTTAGAAGGAATTCCAACAGATTTAAAATATTGACGAGGAACACTGCTGTCTGGGTGTTCACTATGGATGAACAAGGTCAAGGTCTTGCTCTCTGTTCCCATAGTTATTTTTCTTTATTTAACTCACAGTTGGACTGCATCAGAGAGATAAGGCCTTCAAAAAGAGGACTGGATCCTCTGCCAGGTCTTCAAATAGAGGACCCTCTTTTATATAAGAAGACACATGGCCACCCTAACCTCAGTTTGGCCACAACAACATGTGTGCATCAGCCCAGATAGAGACACCACCAGGTTTCTTATTTCTGTCACTTTCATCTGCTGCTGTCTTGGGTGCCATTGCCCTTCTCTCCAGGCTGTGGACCCTTGACTTTCACCCAGGTTACACCACTGCTTCTCGGTTAGTGCCTTTGTACGGATTTTCAGACTGAATTACCTAACTAGCACGGTCTTCTTTTCCCATCCTTATCTGTTATCTAATTTCTGCTCAGCAATTATCTCCAGGGCTGATCCTTTTAAAAGGTTGGATCCAAGGAAGTGGGCAGACTATTAGAGAGAAACTAGTTGGTTTGCAAGGTAATAGATAGCCCATTTCCAGTAGATGGTATACAACATTGCACTACATTAGGAGCCCTGGTGGCGTAGTGATTAAATGCCGGTACTGCAGCCACAATGTTGTGAGTTTGATCCCAGATGGCTCCAGGTTGACTCGGCCTTCCATCCTTTTGTAGGTTGGTAAAATGAGTACCCAGATTGTTGAGGGCAACTGAGTTACAGATTGAGAGAGTGCTGAGCTCACTATGAAGTAGTATAGAAATGGAAACAACAGCCCTGAATGAACAAGTACCCACCTCTGTGCATGGTGGCTTATTTACTGCTGGAGGGAAGGATTTTACCCCCTGTCCAAACTGTGTACCATGTCACATCCTGTCAGGACATGGAAAAAGAAATTAGGACCGAAATTCGCAGAATCTATCAGCAGTTCTAGTCCCTAGAAGGTAACTTTTTCAACTCTTTTGCCCATTAATATTTTTTTAAACCTTTCTATGAACAATTTTATTATTCATTAACATCATCACAAATTTCAACTGCCGTCTGTTGAATTAGGAAAAAGCACATATCAAGTGCATGTTCAGATCCAGGTGTACAGTTAATATCCTGAGCTAAAAATCTGCTAGTCCAATTTATTTTTTTACTAGACATTTCATAAATCAAAGTCCTTAATTAATGATATCACTTTACAAGTTAGATTGCTTCTTTGGAAGTACATCTTGCATTGCAGTTCAATTAATAAATGACATGAATGAAAACCAAAAAAACCTCAAAATCATCTGCCTCACTTTCTCTTTGGTTGTATTTCATTTGACATGTTAATTCTATGAAAGGGTAATTGCCATTCCCTGTTCAGCCATGACTAGAGTTGCCAAGTAAAAAACAGGACTTGGCTCCCGTACCTTTAATAGTTGTGTGGTAAAGGAGATTTCCCCAGATGGAGTTTGCATGACAAACAACACCTGCTGGAATACCCACATTTACACAACTATTAAAGGCACAAGAGCCCTGTCCTGCTATTTTTAAGCTGGCTATCCACAGGCTGCTGCCACACTGCAGAAATAAAATAGATTGATAGCACTTAAATTTCCAAGGCTTAATACTATGGAGTTCTAGGATTTGCCATTTGGTGGGATACCAAAGCTCTTTGACAGGGGAGGTTAAATATCTTACACGACTACAAGTCCAGAATTCCATAGCACCTAGTCGTGGCAGTTAAAGTGGTGTCAAACAGCTTTATTTCTGCAGTGTGGATACATCTGATGTTAATGAGAAATCCTGAGCTTGTTCCTGTCTTTCTGCTGTAGCAGCTGTTAACAAAGATTGGAGAAAGTCTTTAAGTAGTAAATGTTCGTTCTTCTCTGAAACTGGAGAGTGCTAACAAGTTCCAGAGTTGCCAGAGTGAAAACTGAAAAGGGCTTCAGTACCTTTCATGGTAATGTAGAACAGGAAATTTTAGCAGGTGTTGCTTCTCAGGTAACCAGGTAACAAGTAATACCTATTGAAATTTTGTCTTCTCCATCCATCCATCCATCCATCCATCCATCCGTTCCTGCCTTTTTCTCAGACTAGAAGTGAAGGCAGATTACAGGCATGAAAAGGTACAGGGGCCACCTCCAATTTTCACTCTGGCAACTATACTAACTACTCTCCCCATGGCTTAATTGTTTAATTTGTCATTTGAGATAAGACAATAAAAATTTGCATCTGGAAAACCTGAACATTTAAACAGTTAAGCCACATATCCTTTACAGTCCTCCTCTTAGGCCCTATTAACATGTTATTTTTTATCCGAATAATCTCACCAAAGCATTCTGGTTTTGTTGTTCACACTATATTTTTTTATCAGAACCACATCTGTGTGCATTTCTGCAAGTTCTGTTGCTCATATGTGTCACAACTTAAAGAAAGGTGGACTTGATGATGTGAACACATTCAAAATACATTCAAGGCATTCAGAGTTTTATCCTAGTTTATCCCGGGTCTATTCACATTGGTTATTTAAACAGCCAACAGTATAACTCTTTTAGGAAAACTCAGAGGTTATTCAGAAAATACACCCAGTAGAGTGTGATCTGAATCTTTGTTGTTCACATGCATTTCAAATGCATCCGATTAAGGTTTTTTTTTAGGGGGGGGGACTGCCAAAAAAAAAGCCCCAAAACCATTTAATCTGGGAAAATCAATCTTGGATTTGCATTGTCAGTTGCATGAATAACCAATGCAAATAGACCCAGCATAAACTGGGATAAAACTCTGCATGGCTTGAAGTGCTTCAAATACATTCACACCTTCATCTTCATCTTTATTTGAGTGCTGACATATGTGAGCAACAGAACTCACAGAGATGCACACAGATGCAATTCCAGGAAAAAAGAGTGTGAAAAACAAAACCGGAATGTTTTAGTGAGATTATTCAGATAGTTGTGCTAAAAAAACCCTTCAGAACAGGGCCTAGAAAAAACCCGAGATCAATTTTAAATGGGTTAAGTGGGATTTTTGGCAGGCTCCCCTCAAAAAACTTAATTGAATTCATTCGAAATGCAAATGAACAACAAAGATTATTTTCACTGTCTGAATAACCTCTTAGTATAAACTTTCTCAAGGTTTAGCAGCTGTTGTCTAAAAAAGCCACCTTTTAAAGCTCTGCATCTTGTGTTGTCCTCAAATTTTGTTTAAATTCCTGCCCTGAATCCAGTTCCTCGTTCTAAGCAAAGCCAACCTACTGAATTAATGGAACCTACATATATGTCTTATGAAATTCTCATTGAAAACCTACTGTTTTTCTCCAGTTGACTCTATCAGTTGGATTTATGTTGAATGATAAATACCCTCAAGCTAAAACTGGTATGCACAAGAAGAGAGGTGAAAAATTGTGCACAGAAGCCCTGTGTCTATTTGTGGGGAAATATAAGCCTCCCTGTCCCTTTGGTTCTAGGAAGCATTTATTCATGTCTCTTTGAAGTGAGCTTTCTTAAGCCCTTAACTCTCACACAGGGAACCTTCCAGAGCATGTGGGAGGGCAAGGACAGTGCGGGTTACACAGTCCCCCGTGTTTGTTATGTTTTCATCATGTTTTTATATTCCCCTCAGTTGGCTTGCCTGCGAGCTCGGCAAGTTCATTCAAAATGAACTCAGCAATTAAGACTACATAGTTTAAATTCAACACACACATGGCAGTTATCCAGTTTGTATAAATCTTTGTATGGACTCCTTGAAGTTCTCTTCCAACTGAGTGGCCTCAGCTTCACTTTAGGATGTGCATCCTAAAGAGTTTCTCTGATTTGCTGGAGGAACCATCTTTCAGTAGCAGAGTAGAGCTTGTAACAGTCATGATTTTGGACAACATCTCCAAAATTCCCCCATGCTAGTGGATACTAACCTTTTGTCCTCCACTTTTTTTGGACTTCAGATCCCAGAAGCCCCAGTCAACATGCTCAACATCAGAAATTATGGGACCTGAAGCCCAACATCCATGTTTGCAAATCAGCCAGCTGAGCATGATTGAGAGCCGGGATTCAGCCGGGATGCAGTTGCCCAGCAGCATCAGCAGCATTTTCCATGCGATAATTCCTGACTGCATCCCACAATCCAACTATATCCTGTTGGGGAGCAGTCGGGTTAAAAGTCGGTGTGATAAGCTCCATAGTCTCATAATTCAGATACTTACCCTTCCTGGCAATGATGGAAGATCAACAGGACCAGTCCCACCAATATATAAAATGCTGGATGGTGGGGACACAAGGCATTGGATGAAACCTCCCCTGTGCTGTGTCATGCTGTCTTCAGCTGAACTGGAAATTGTTTTCCTCTCACCAATGCTGAAGTAAGAAACAGTTACTAGTCCAGCTTCTGTAAGTGGAAATAGACACCATCTTACCCTTTGTTTCATGTAGTAAAATATTATGGACTGGTAAATACATAGATATCGGAGAGTATCATACTTAGAATAATACATTATTTAGATCTTACAGAAAGAGGTCCATATGAACATACAGCCCATCCACATGTCACACATTAGGTATGTGATCATTTGGTCAGTAGAGTAGCTGCAGACAACTAGTGATCCAAGCAAATCCATCATGGGAACAGTAGCAACAATAAGGACGGATAGAAAAGGAGTTAGCCAGGTTTTCATTAGAGAAGTACACAGGAAGAGGATGTGACTTAAGAATAAATAGGAGAACAGAATAAGGGGGGGGGGAGGAGGTTGGGTAACTCTGAAACTGGGTCTTTTCTCTTATGTTTGTTATATCCCATGAGTTGGGCATTAACTAAGATATCCTCAGTGGACAAGCAAACATAGGTGTAGTATAAGCATTTAAAAGTTCACTCTTATTGATGGTTTAGGGCATTTGTTATGTGCTAGAAATGACACCCAATTTGCTTTCTTGACAATATTATTTTCAAGGGGACAGTGATTCTCACAAATCAAATATGGTGACTTTGAGAAAAAGATACCCCAAGTTTATATGTTACAGTGCACTTTGGACTTGTCTCTGGGAATGCTAAACAGAGGTCACTCTAGCAATGTCACATCTTGCCTTTTCCCACACTCCTTTCTTTTCCCACACTAAAGTACACACTATAGCTTTTTCTTATTCACGCAGGACTCTACTGTTTTGGATTAAAATCAGTCTGCCTGCGTTTTTGTTGCCATGGACAGAATTTTCTTCACCACTCAGTTTGGAAAGTTCATCCCCTCTGAAGTACACTTTTGGGTTCTTTTGGAAGCATGCTGCAACCAGCTTTGGAAACAGTCTTGTAGCATATTCAGAGAAAATCCTGGGATATTGGAACATCAATTTTTGGGAATATTTTTTTTGAGCAGGAGATCATAGATACTTAGTACCTTGCTGAGGGATATTTTCTGAATGAGTGATAGAGATGATTTAATCCAATGCTCATCACAGGCATTGTTTCAACTCAAGCATTCTACCATCAGGAAACATGTCCACATTGCCCTGTCCATTGAAAATTTCCCATGCATCTACCAACCACATAATGTCATATTTAGGTCATGAAGAATACTTCTGGCCAAGCTTCTGAGGTGTCCTCATTTCTCCACATGAACTGGATGTGCACCTTACCATATGCCCCATTCCTTCATATTGAAGGAGAACTTCAGTTATAATGGGCAAGGTGGTCTTCAGAGTATCTTCTTATCTAGGACACATTTCCCCGGTGATGAACAATTTTTGAAATAAATCAAGAGTCCCTCTAATTGCAACTATAAAACCATAGTGACCGTTATTAGTGATGACAGGGCACTTCAGAAATACAGAGTATATGAGGTATTTCTCCAGGTTAAAAACTCCAAGAGGCCCCTAGAATTGGGTCCCAGATTTTTCTAGGTTTTTGATCTTGTTTGAAATGAGCTCACCCAGTGCATTCCCTATCAGAAACTTTCCTAGCAGTGGACATACTTTTGGTTAGTAATGAGGGCTTATTGAGCCAATTAGGACCCATAGGAAATATAATTCCCATAGTTATTGATGTTCTGGATATTGTGGTATATACAATGCAAACTTGTATCAGTGGGATTTGTTGCTATTTACAGTCTACTGTAGTTGACTTTACTTATGGCAACATTATGAATGTGGGACTTCAGAGTCATCATCTGCCCTGCTCAGGTACTGCAAATGTACGGCCATTCCTTCCTTAATTGAATCAGTCCACTTATAATTCAATGGGGCTTTCTAGATTGGCAGGAAAGTGTGACATGAAGTTGCCTTTTCCTTAATGCTTAGCAGCTGAACCACAGCCTTTAGATGGAGCTGCGCTGTTCTGCAGTTTTTAAAAAAGAAGCTGGGAAAACCAGCACCTTTTAAAAGGCGCTTCTTCTCCCCTAAAACGCAAAAAAAGCGTTTTCATGGCACACTTTCCCTTTTTCTCATCTAAAGGCTAGAGTTTCATGCAGCCATGAACACACTTGTTTTTGCCAATCTAGAAAGCCCCAATAGTGGTGTATTGCAATCATGGCTTTCATTCCCATGCTGGAAGAGGGGCAGGATATACATTTTTGAAAAAAGGAAGTTCAGGAGTTCATCGTAACAGTGAGTACAAACACACACAGGACTCTTTCAGACGTGGGAAATTGGAAGTATAATCCAAGGGCAATCCAAACGCAATCCTGGGGTTTCACGTTATTGCGAATTAGAGCTTCTCATGCAATTTCGGGAAAAAGGGAAGTCACTCCGAATGCAATCATAGGTTTCACGTTATTGCGAATTAAAGCTTCTCACGCAATTTCAGGCAAGGAGGGGTCATTTTCGGGTAATGGGCAGTCATTCCGAAGCCTTCCAAATGCAATAGGGATTCATGTAAATTCGCTAAACAAGCGAATTTACATGAATTCGCATTGGCTGCATTCGAAGTTGGGAGAAATTCCTCCCATGTGAAAGAGTCCACAGACACATAAAAACAAAACACCCAAAAAACAAAATTGTGCTTACTTCTGGTAGCAGAGGTTGAACTTGTAAAAAACAAGCTTAAATAAAGGTTCTTCTTGAGCCAGCTGAAATGCAACTTTTAGATTTTCATCAAAATTGCAAACTATCCTGCAAACAAATATACCATTTCAAACTGTCTTGTGTAAAATAGGAACCACATTAGAGAAAAAGAAAGAAATATCCACAATTATTTTCCTGGCTCTTTTATGCTAATTTGCCACCAACAATAGTGAAAGCTGAAAGCAACAGCAGGAAGGGTACATCATTTACCCTGGCAGCCCAGTGGATGATGTCACTGCTGCTACTTTGAAATACTACTGCTACTACTACTACTAATATTAATAATAATTAGATAGATAGATAGATAGAGCAGCACTGTCCCCCATTCCCTTTACTACGGGCCTAAAATTTGTAATGGATTTGTGGGTGGGATCATTGGCACTCTCTTGGCAGGGAATACTTTGGAAGTACTTAAAACACAAATTTACCATTCATTGTAAGCAGTTATATGGTATTAAATGTGTTAACTGGAGATAGGACATTATATAACCTTTGATCTTGAGCCATCTATACTAGTGATGTAGACTCAAGTTGATTAACTTGGACTCAAATTGGACTTGACTCATCAATAAATAACAAACTGACTTGATTTGTGACTTCTTTATTTTTAGTGACCAACCTTCTAGTGTCAATCACTTCAAGCAGCAAGCAAGATCCCCCCACTCCAGAGCGTGGGGCATGTGTCTCAGAGGGAAACAGCAAATGCATTAGGCAATGGATTTGAGGTGGAAGGATCATTCTTTAGTTTTTAAAAGCTTTAGGAGGCTCCTGTGATATGCAACAGGGAGAGGCTACCAAGCAGGCTTCAACCCTCTCCTCGGGCCTATTACCTTACACATGTGCTGTTACCCTTTAAAAATGTGTCCCACCTCCTTTCTTTCCATTAAAGTTGGCTCCCAGACTTGAGACTCAATGTGAGACTTAACCTGAAAGTATTTTGCAAGGACTTGAGACTCGACTTGAGACTTGAAGGCAGATACTTGACGCTTGACTTGAGACTTGGAGGCAAAACAGATGGCCCCTTTGTGTCAGCTTCCCAGCATCTTGGGGGCATGTTGTTTAGATGACACACACCCCCAAGCCAGCAGCAAGCCACTGTGAAGCTGCCCACCTGACCGCACGGGGGGGGGGACTTTGGGGCTCTGCAGCGGCACAACATTTCTATGTGGCACACTGTAGAAGCATTGCAAAGCTGCAGTAGTGGTGGAAAAGCCGGCTTTTTTTCCAGCTCAAAAAGGAGTGGCTTTCTGCAATTTCTTTTTGGGCCAGCAAAAAGCTGGATTGGGGCCATAGCGTGTGGTTGCTTTCCCAGCTTGAAGCCACCCTTTCAGGGCTGTCTGTTTCAGCCCTTAGACTAAAAGACTTGAATATATCACTGTTCTATACTGTGCTGTGGCCTAGAGTCTACTGAAACAAAAGATTATTGACTTGTACTGTATTGGTAGTACCAACTACCATAGACTGATTGAATTGAATTAATGGGATTTATTGATGTATTGACACTTGAATTGATGGGTCTACTTTAGTTAGGTCTAGAAATAGAATTCAGGCCTATTATCTTAAAGAATAGCTCAGTCCAAACATTAGGCAGAGCAAGGGGGCTAATAATTTTGGATGTTATGAAACAGCTGACAATTATTGTTTGTTTTTGTTTATTTAATTTTCAGTTACTATACTTTTACATCCAGAGAGGATCAGGCAACATAATATTTTAGGCTGGCATTAGAGAGGATACACTTTATTAAACAGGGCAAGATGATATTACTATAATGATGGATGATGGCTATATAAATAAGAACATATTATAGTATTTGTATCATTATACTGAAACAGACAGCTATTTAAAAAAATACAAAGAAACATCTGATTTCTGGGACAAGTATCTTCAATCTTCATAGAATGAAGGAATGAATTATATGCCCTTGAATTTTTGCAGCGTTCAAGAACAGTTGCCAATATATAGAGTCTTGAGGTCACAATATTCCCATCACAAACTCTCAACTGAACTTCAGCTGTTCAAATAATGTACTTTTTGCTTATAGTTCCCCTGCTGAGAAGATGATTCATGATCCTAAAGAAACAAGTGTTGCATAGCAAGCTAACAATACTTCAGACACAACTTTTTGGGCAAAATTTTCTAGTTGCTTGTTGCCATGTATGCTTACAGCCCTCCTGCTGAGAGTATACTTCATGATCCCAAAGAAACAAGTCCCATACAGCAAACTAACAGTACTTCAGGTACAAAACTTTTTTTCAGGCAGTTTCCAACTGCTTGTAGTTTGTGTGATTGTTTTTAACAAAAGTTATTCTCCTTCAAGCACCAACAGAAATCTTCCATAAGAACCTTATCAGAGCTTCAGTATTAGTTGATACACAACCCAAATCCCAGTTCTGGTGTGGCCAGTCAGGACTGGGGGTTAGCACACTTAAAATGCAGTTTAAAATTTCCTGTTGCTCTGGATTGTTTGGGAAGAGCCAGAGCCCTCTGTTCCTATGCCACAGTGGCTGTTGTTGTTGCTGTTATTGTTATTATTAACATTTATTTATATAGCACCATAAGTTTTACACAGTGCTTTACACTGGGATGCCCAGTGCATCTACCACCACTGCAGTTCACTCATTCTGAAGTCAGAACAAGGTGCCCAAAATGTGATTATTATCCTCAGAAGACCTGTGGCAGTAGAGGACATACTGGGCAGCCCAGTAGATACTCTGGACTGCTTCTGGAGTATCCAGGCCTCCCAGTTAATCTGAAAGCTGCTACAATATCTCCTTGCATACCGATTCATACTGATCCAAATCCAGACAACAAGAACGATGAAGATGAGTGAATTGTAATATCAAGATCAACATACATACCTGTATGTAATATCAATGTGCTGGTAATGACCAACTGTGTTGGTTATTCCTTGATACTGTGAGACAATTTCAAAAAGTCCTATTTCAGCTTCTCATCATGGAGATGACCCTGGATTTTCAATCTGCTTCAGTGAAGCATAAAGTCTGGCAGGTATTAAGCCACTTTGAATCATGGAGCCCCTTTACATCAGAGAATTATAGTACTCCAATTACTATGGCAATATCCTATGGGAATCCGAGAATTCAGCGAGAGATCTTTAGAATCCTCAGCCAAAGAATTCTCCTCTGGTGCTTCTCGCCAAACTACAAAACCCAGGATTTCATAGGGTGAACTATGTAAGTTCTAGAAGAGTTATAGTACAATAATTGTGTCACATGGAAAGGCCCTTGATTTGTGTGTGTGTGTGAAGATAATTAAAGTTTTAATAAAGAACAATCAGCACCAATAATGAACACACCAAGGTGCTAGGTCTTCACCAATACAGAGGTAAAATGTGTGTTTGCTGTTCAAGGACCAGCCTAACTAAGCATAGGACTCTTTCAAACGGGGAGGAATTTCTCCCAACTCCGAATGGAGCCAATGCGGATTCATGTAAATTCGCTTGTTTAGTGAATTTACATGAACCCCTGCTCCGTTCGGAATTACTTCCCATTACCCGAAAATAACCCCCTCCTGCCCGAATTTGCATGCGAAGCTTTAATTCGCAATAACGTAAAACCCATGATTGCATTCGAATTGGCTTCCCTCTTGCCCGAATTTGCATGCGAAGAGTTAATTCGCAATAACGTAAAACCCATGATTGCATTCGAATTGACCTTAAATTATACTTCCAATTTAGCCTTGTATGAAAGAGTCCATAGAGAAGATCATATCCAGAAAGCAGGCCACATTGTGATGAATGGACTACAGCAGCTATGAATGCACTTATTGTGTTCTGCATTGATAGAGGGACTACCTGCAGCAATACAATCAAAGATCTTCAAGAGCACTTGAAGTGAGATTTCCAGAAGTTAGCCTCCATTAACTAAACTCTTCCATTGACTAAAATTCATTAACTAATGGCCCTTCAGCCTTGCAGTTTGGTTCTTGGGCAAGTTACCCTACTTCTAGCCTCACCAGGCAACCTTTCAATTTGGATATGATTTAGCATGTTTGAACCAACTGATTTTAATTGAATAGACACATGATGTTGTTGTTGTAAAACAAAGGGCTGTGTGTACAAGAGGTTGTGGGTGTGTGAAAAAGAGTGAGACAGAGCACAGAGAAAAATAGTAATTTAATATGTATGCTTCTTGGAACAATCACTTGAAAAGTGAGGTGCAACTACTGGCTGGCATAGGATTGCAAATGGACTAGTATTGTATCCATTCATTGTATTAGTAACTGATTATGTGGAACGCTGCCTTTGTAGAAATGTAAAATTACCACAGAGAAGTAGAAAGTTGGAAAAGGTTCAGATCTGCATCACTGAGTGAAACTATGGTTAGGCATTTATTATACTTAACAAAATCCTGATTATATCTGTACGGATGATGATGCCAATTCACCCGCTAGCAAAGCTGCACTATGTAAGACACCAACAAAGCAGCAACTGTACTCTACAGGGCTAGCGACCAAACATAAGTTGCACATATGGTGCTTGAACCCAGGTGATCAATTCATCATATGCATGAAATCCAGTAAAGTCTACTCTGGCTGTAGCTCTTCTTTCTTTTGCTTTGTTGTAACTGAGTAACCCAGCGTTTCTGCCAGATATAACATTAAGCAAAAGACAGTTGGACTTTTATCTGAAATAAGTATGTTGTCTTTTTCTTACTTGTAAGCTATATTATTACTTCTATCTACTGCATGCTGCCCACAACCCACTGAGAACAGCAGTAAAGCTCCTTTTTTGTTTGTTTGTTTAAGTGATGGTAGATCATAATCACTCCTTAGTCCTAGTTTTTCCTACTTAAAAGAAAATCACGAGAGATAGATTTTGTATCCAGATATTTTCCTTCCATATGTAATTAAATCTGTTGTTGTTGTGTGCCTTCAAATCGTCTCCATCATATGGTGACCCTAAGGCAACCCTATCATCGGGTTTTCTATAGTCAAGTTTGGCATAGGTGGTGGTGATGGTCATGGAGGAAAGGTATCTATCTGAGTTTGGATTTCTCCTCCCTGCATTTCTCCCAGTTGCTTCCATGTTTTCTGTGAAGATAATATACAATTTGCCTTTCTGGATGTTAAAATGACCACCTTATGTAAGCAAAGATGGCAGCAAAGTTGTGTGTGTTTACATACACATATTTTGTATGCTATAAAAGCAAAGGTAGCAAAAGGTAATGGTGATGGTAAGAATGAGGGACCCCCCCACCAGAAAGATTTGTTCACAGGTTTGCTATTGCCTTCCCCTGAGGCTGAGAGTTATCTCATACCATGTACATATTTTCCTTTTGGTGCAGTTTTTTCTCCCAGGAAGTAGCTTGTAATTTCATATGAAACTGTGCTGTCTTACATAAAGTTGATTATTTGTCTGCGCTGGTACCATCTACCACTGACACTAGCTCTTCAAGGCAAAGATCTTTCCCAGGGCCCTACTTTCCCAAGCTTTCTCAATTCCTTTGAGGCCTTCTACACACAAACATGTATTCTGCCCCAATTGGTTTACAACCAATAGGATAATGCCACTGCTGTGAGGTTTAAACAGTCAAAATTTAGTATCCAACAAATTATGTTTTGGAGACCAGGACTATCACTATTTCTGAAATACATGATAATACTCACATCTTTTGGAGACATTTTCATACTATGATCTTTCTCAAGCAATTCCCATGGAGAACTTTATTCACCAGCACAATCAGCATAGTTTAGTAATGGTTAACTAAAATATCTGACCTGTGTGTGTGTGTTTTTTTTTTTTAAGGAAAAGGGACAAAAGGCCCAAAATAATCAGATATTGTTGTTTGGGAAAAATAAAAAAGATTAGAGATGCTGACTGATGTGAGATTTTAAAGTTCAGATGTTGGATATGCTTATATAAGTCCTATCTTCCTTCCTACCATACAAATTTTGTGAGAAAAGCTTTTGTGAAGCTATTTTTGCCATTTACTTACTGGTGCATTATCCTTGCCAGTGGGAACACCCTTTTTGGATGTGGGAAATGAATATCCTTCTTCACAGACTTTTGAGCACCCTGATGTTATCTCTGTAATCTACTGAACAAAGGCCTTATTTTTTGCTTGTCTTATCTTTCTTTCTTTTCTGCTGTTCTTTTCTTTCTTTCTCTCTTTGCTCAAGCTGAGATGAAGAGTGAATATATAATGTTCATCTGGTAGTTTTTCCTTGCTTATGATATCATGCCCAAAGATGTGGGTGTATATGTGTGTGTGTCTATGTGTGTGTTTGTGTTTTATTAGTGCTTCAATCTCATATGCACACACATGTGGGAGTAAAGGGTATTGAACTGAATGGGCCTTACTCCTAAGTAGACATGCACAATTTTGCACTGAAGAGAAAGGAAGGTAAATAATTTTACATTTAAAAATGTTTTTATTATGTTTTAACTTTATCTTGTTTTAGCCTTCTTATAAGCTCTCTTGCATCTCATGCTGGAGAAAAGGCAGGATGAATAAAATAAAATAAAATCAGACAAAAATGAAAGACACGGGAGAGCTAATTATAGTACTTTCCATACTTGGATATAGAACAAACCAGTACTGTAGTTTGAAATACATGCATTCCACCAGTTGTGAATGATGTTTACACCTTTAAATGAGAAACACAGTTGAGAAGAAGCATAGCAATAGGACTTCTATCTTTGATAGTTGTGTACTTTGCTTGGAATATACCAGGTTTATACATGCATGTATCACAACTACATCTATTTGACCACAAAATAATATTGTAAGAATGCATCATTCACAATGTATGAGAGAAAAATTTGTTTCTTCCAGCTAGGTGAGAGAAAATGATATCGAGAGGAATGATTATGCTAATGGGCCTATTTGCAAAATTTCAGTAGAAGCAGCAAAATATGTATATATGCCTCCTATGCAAGTTACATGTTTCCTTTATAAGATCTCATAAATGGATACACAAGTTCCATTTGTAGGAATTGCCAGCAGCTGCTTCTGGAAAGGCACCTGCACTATCCAGCATCACTAAAGGAATTGCCACAGTTGTTTCTGTGTACTAGACAGGGCCAGCTCTACTATTAGGCAGAGCGAGTTTGGATGGCATAAAAGGGTAAAAAGGTTCATTATTTAACTCTACACTATTTTTACTGCCAGAGATGTGGCATTGTGCTTGTAAGGTTCCCCATGCCATGTACCAAAAGGATTTGCCTCATTTGGATATGATGCACCTTGACTTGGGTGGGGTGAGATCAGTACAGATACTCCTTACTCATATTAATCTGTGTTCTATCACATACACAGTTGTGCTGAAGAAATAAGCAGAGTTTTTTTGTTTCCTTAAACTGCCTCTTTGCCTTGATCATAGTGTGAAGGGTCCAATATTTTCTAGCCATCTGTAGCCATATTCTTTTGTTTAGGATGAATCAGACATAGGGACTTGCATATAGCTTTTCTCTACTAGTTCCAATCCAGCAGCACACATCTGTTATTTCCCCTCTAGTTCTTGTATTTTTAACAACAATTAATTTATTGTCCACTTGAAGCATTTTTCTATTTGGAAAGTAAACATAGCTTTTACAGAAGCATCATTCACTCACATGTATTCTGAAATATATTTAACATTCTTACTGACTCCTGGCCACAATATAGTTGCATTTTCACTCTCAAAACAGAATGAAAGCAAAAACATATTCTAGTGATTCTGTTTGCCCCCCCCCCACTTCTATTTATTCATATCTACTTTTTCTCCCCAAACTGACAAATTACATATCCTATGGTGGAACAACTGAAAAATTACATCTGTATCCTGGTAGCCATTTTACACAGCTGTATGATGTTTGCTTCATTCTGCGCTACCATCTTTTCCTTTTGCCACTTTTTATTTTACTGTCAGGCAAAAAATTCACTGTTCCTTCTTTTTAGGTTATTTTGAAGAAGGCATGTTTTATCACACATCTTCTTAACAGCTGGCTGGTTCAACCAAGCCATCTCACTTAGGGGTTTTCCAGCTGATTTCCTCTCACCTCTGATGCAAAACGTTACTCATTTATTGCTGGGAATTCACTCCTTCTCCACCCTATAAATTTGTTTTACCAGTCACTCCCTGTTTCCAAGAATTGTGGATGGTATTGCTCTGTGAACAGGGCTGGAGATCTTTAAATGAGAATTCTCAACCATCATCAAGAACAATAGCGATTATTATTATTATTATTTAACTTTATTCCACGGTATAACTAAGACATACCGAAGGTTAACTTTAAAATATAATAACATAAAAAAAATCAAAACACACAATTAAAGATAAGAAAAAGCAGCTAAAAATCCTATGAAGAGTCCTTTCTTTAAAATCATGTGGTTCTCTAAAGGTCATCAGAGGAAATTAGTACTTTGAATTCTGATCAGAAACAGTCAGGAGCTCTTGGAACAAGGGAGTCTGGCTGCAGCTCTTTGTACCAACTACACTTTCCAGAAACACTTCAAAGACAGTAACCCAAAGGGAATGCAACTAAAGGGAAAGCAACCCATTTGCTTTTCATTCTGAATTCTTGTGTGGTGTTCTCTAATCATACTATTATTATTTGCCTTTTTACTTGTTTATTTGATGCTATCAGTGTGCGTGGTGGTTTACAGAGTTCATAAAGGAGATTGCCGTACCTTGAGGGGCTTAGAATCTAAAATGAGATCCAGGTGAAACAACAGAGGAAGTAGAGAAATGGCGAAATAAAGGGAGGAAGGATCAAATCAAATGAAACGATACATTAAGAAGAAGTGTCTCTCATTTGATGAAAGACATCAGTTTGTTGTAGCATGTGATTGTCCTTAGTTGTGGTGCTTGTATTTAGTGTGTTTTGCTTGGTGACTGAAAGGTAAACATCTTTTAGTTTTTAGGCCTGATTGCTGAAGTACATGCTTCTAAGGGGGAATTGGTTCAGAATGAGAAAATGTGTCAACTGGAAGGAATACACAGGTCTAATATAGCATGAAGTTATTTAGTTACGTATATTTAGGAATTGAGTGCATCCAAGTAGCCATTTAGAACACGAGTCTGAGTCTTTGTGGTGGTGAGGTCTTAAGGCTATGAATCCAAAAATTCTTCCTGAAGGCGATGACACTTAAATACCAAGCAGGATGAGTGTGTTAACTATATCCTTCTGGATCCAGGACGAACTTAGGAGAAGTGGTGCTAGTTTACTTCTAAAACATTTGTACACACATTGCATCCAGTGTAGGGCTTCATGAAAATGTTGAGTAATCAAAATCAAATAAACAGGGGGAATAAGCAAAAATTGCCTCCCAAGCAGGGAGGTAGCTGAATACCTGGCTTTTCACAAACTGGCATTGAATCCCTGGTATTCAGCCATCATCATCATCATCATCATCATCATCATCATCATCATCATCATCCCACTTTCTCCCTAAAATTGGGAAACAAAGTGGCTTACAAATTAAAACAGTACAATAAAAAACATACAAAAATGCACATTAAAATGGAATTAAGCTAGTACAATATCACAACATCACTCATTATAACAATAAAATGCAATCAAAAAATTCAAATCACTTAAAAACAGTACATATTAAAATGTTTAAAATATTAAAACGCATTAAAACAATAAAAACAAAACTATATACACACCCTTAAAACTTCAAAACCCAGCACCACACAGCATTAAGAGCCCAACCCCAACTCTTTGTGAAAGCCTGGCAGTACAAAAACATTTTAACTTGCAGCTGGAATGACAGCAAGGATGGGGCCATCCTGGCCTCTCTGGGAAGAGAGTTTCGAAGTCATGGAGCAGCCACCAAGAAGGCCCTCTCCTTTGTTCCCACCAAATGAGACTGAGAAGGTGGTGGGACAAAGCAGAGGGCCTCTCCAGATTATTTTAAAACCTTAATGGGTTCATACAGGGAGATACAGTCCTTCAAGGATTGCCATCTCTTTTCCCCACAGCTCCTTCCTAAACTTTAGCAGCTAAATGAGAAAGTATAGCATGGTGTATTCCATACTAAGATAGCCAGCATAGTGTAGTTACTGGTTTGAGTGTTGGACTAGGCCCCTGGAAACCAGAGTCTGCCATGGAAACTCACTGGATGACCTTGGGCAAGTCACACTCTCTCAGCCTCAGAGGAAGGCAAGGGCAAACCACTCTGAACACATCTTCCCAAGAAAACCCCATGATAGGTTGGTCTTAGGGTTGTCATGTCTGCTAAGTTGGAAATGACTTAAAGGCACACAACACAACAACAAATTCCATATTGGGGGAAACTGTCCATATTGAATTTGGTCTTTGCAAAGTACTGAACATGTTCTTTGACTTCTTCTTAAACTTAACAGAAAGAGCTTTGGGACAGAATTGAATATGGGAGTGGGGGGGGGATGAGATTCACCTGTCCGTATGTCAAGGTGAAGTGCCCTCCCTACTCAAATCATGAGCTGCCACTGCTGAAGACTATACAAAGTGCTTCCAACATTTTTCAGTTGTGCTTGTATATTTGTATATATTTGGATGTAGTCTCAGGAAATATTATGGTGCTTGTAGTGCTTGTCGTGGCTAAAAATATAAATACAGATCAAATACAAAAGCAGAATTAAAATATAAACACATCTATTAAAACCAAATTAAAATATATTATTTAAGAAAATATCAGTAAGAAAAATATATGCAGTGTTCATTAAATTCAAATACACCTCAGCAATTGTCAGCTTAAAACCAAATGTCTGATTTTTTTAAATAAATCTTTTTAGAAACTTACCATGCTCTATACTGGATTGTAATGGCTGTTTTAAGATTATTTTTTGTTGTTGTTCCAGATTCATACTGTATTGCATATTGAAGAAGGTTGTGAGAGGTTCAACTTGATACTAATAGCTGGTATTTGTGAGCATGAATCCACATACAAATCATTACGAGGAACAAAGAATATCAGTTGTTGTTGTTTTGGAAAATCCAGAATACACAGAAAAACAAGCAAAATCTTTAGAGGGAAAATCCATATGGAGACCCCAAATGATTCCGTGAGGACTCAGTTTTATTAGTGAACTATGGCTGACAGTTGGACAGATATGGAAAAATGAGGGGGATGAATGGAACGTCTTTGGATAGGGATGGGAATTGTGTTGCCCTCCAGATGTTGGATTGCCACTCCTAGCATCCCTAGCCAGCATTGGTAAGGATGACAAATGCTAAGAGTTACAGTCCAACAGCATCTGAATCCCACCACTGATCTTGAGAGCAGGCATAGCTGGTTGGGTGCCTTGTATTCTGAATTCTGCAATATGCTGCAAGCCTGACTTATTTTATTCTGTTACTTTCTCCCACACACACATTGAAGAATTGTTAGGGAGGCCAGTAAGCTTCATTTTATGTATTTATTAAACAGCACAGTATCCAGCTTCGTTTACAGATGCGTCGTGCACACGTGCTCTCTCCTCACATTGCTATTAATATATTATTGCAGGAAAGTATAAACTAAATGCTAGTAGCAGTGGGTTCACATCATTTTTGCTAATTGGTACATAGTGCCCTTGCTCTGGCAAATTATATTCCATGGATTTTAATGGCTAGGTTTTCTGCCAATGACCACAAATTAGCATTGTTTTTCTGATTTACAAAGGAAATCACTATTTAAAAAAGCCATGATGACGAACAGATGTGACTTTACCGTAAAGGGTAGCAGAGGTTATATATCAGAAATACCACACCAGGATGATTTAAATGTCAGTTGTGTTGAAGTTCATAACTTTATTGCATTTTATAGCTATCTTTGATGGCCAATAAAAGAACAATCAGCTTTGTCCTTAATTTGGGAGTTAATTCCACTTTGTAGCATTTCTTTTTAAAATACCCAGAGTCTCTTTATTTATTGTACAAAAGGATACTAATTCCAAACATCTACCAAGATGTGACTCTTTCATCAGTTATTTGGCTTTTTTAATCATTCATACTGTCCAGTTATTTAAATGTATTTTATATGTTATTCTTCCCTACCTCAAGTTTATTATTTTAAAGGCCACTGCATACTTCGAAAGAGTGGTCATTACCTCTGTTATTACATTGTAAATGGATGGAGGATTGTAGCTTCCCAACCTAACATTGTCCTTTTTAAATGTCACAGTAATGAGTATTAAAGTACTATATTCAATAGGAACCATTAAGCAGGAAACAGAAAGCATGTTGCTCCTTAAGACTGTGGATTGGATCCAAAGGTTCCCTTCTGCATGTAGAAATTAACTCACACCAAGATAATGGCTGACCTGTACTTTCCATTATGTATTGCTAAAGAAAAGCAAGCTAAATCCACTTTCTGGTACTTAAATCTGTACATACATAAATATAGACGATAAGTTACAATTTATTGTAACTAGCAGGTAAATTTGCATATGCATTATAAAACCAAGGTCAGTATCTCCACTACTTAAAATCTTTTTGAGAAGTCTGAACAAACTTTTTGACCAATTACACAAGAGGAGATTTGGGGGGAGAGGGGCATTGTGTCCTTTAGGAAACAAGAGTTTTTAAAACTCTGCATCTGTTTGTAGGGTTGAAATTACATTAAGCAACTAATAAAATGGATGCATGCTGAGGCTTCTGCACAATCGTACACAGAATTATTCTAGCAGTATTGGGCCAGGACAGTTTCAAGTCTTTGCTTAGCCTTGGAAACCCCCTGAGTGATCTTGGGTAAGTCACACTTTTCCAGTCTTAAGATGAAGACAATGCTGATCCTGCTCTGAAGAAATCTTGCCAACAACAACTCTGTGATGGGATCACCATGCATCAGAGTAAACCTGAAGGAAATCGTAACATCAGTAACAGCAGAAATAACTGGATCACTTCAAATGAGGTGACTCTGTGGACTTTGGAGCTCTTTAGGTGGGCTTTAGGCCTACATGCACTCCAACAGCTATTGTTGTTGCTGTTGTTGTCCCACAATTGGGACAAAAATGGCTCACAAATTAAAAAAAACCAATACAATTAAAAGCATACAAAATGGGCATTAAAACAGAATGAAACTAGTATAGTTTTAATTGAAACTAGTATGGTTTTGTAGGCTATACTTTTTCCACCCCTGGTTTATGAGGAGTGAATACCTACCTGTCCAATGCCCCCCCTCCCCATGAAGAGTGCCTAAGATACAGACATACACTGTGCTTCCAACTGATACTAAACCTTTGACAGTGAGGGTACCCGGCTGGTACGTATACTCCCTTGTGTAGGGCTGGAGCTAGTCTACATCTTCTTTTTGGGGTCCGGAACTTGTTTTCACTATGGGGATTATTGCATCGCCAAAAAATGCATCTTACCACTGCTGAATTGAAGCTTCATTTGGGCTGTACCCAGGTATTATCGCATGGCTTTTCTTCCCAAAGCCACCATCTGGGTATAGCCTGGCTCCAATGCGGATACCTGAACTTACTTTGGTAGCCATTTTTCAAAGTTGAAAAGCTCCTGATTTTGAAAAATGGCCGCTGAAGTGAGTTCAGGGACCTGCATTGGAGTCTGACAAGTTCAAAATGCCAAGGTATGATTCATTTGATTGTGAAAAATAAAAATAGATACACACAAAAAGACTAATATACAGGACTGTTGTGAAGTCATAAAGTAGCATGACCAAATGCATGCATCCTTAATCTTGCAATACTAAAGAGTTCTTTCACATGGGAGGAATTTCTCTTTACTGTAAATTGAGCCAATTCGAATTCCTGTGAATTCGCTTGTTTAGCGAATTCACGGGAATTTCCAGTGCATTCGGAGTAACATTTCATTTCCTGAAAATGACCCCCCTTTGCCCAAAATTGCGTGCGAAACTTTAATTCGCAATAACGGAAAACCCATGATTGCATTTGGAATGATTTCCCTTTTGCCCGAAATTGTGTGTGAAGCTTTAATTCGCAATAACGTCAAACCCCATGATTGTGTTCGGATTGCCATTAAATTATACTTCAAATTTCTGACGTCTGAAAGAGTCCTGTAGGAATAATGAAGTTTGACATCACTTTAAGTGCTGTGGTTCCATCCCACAGAATCCTGGAATTTGTAGTTTTATAAGCTCTTTAGTCTTCTCTATCAAATAGTGCTGGGGGCCTACAAAGTTAAAAATCCCAGGATTCTTTAGGATGAAGCCATCACAATTAAAGTGGTGTCAAACTGCATTCTTTCTATATTGCTGTAGATGCACCCTGAAGCTCACATTGTCATTCTGTGCTCTGAATCCACACCACTGTACATTCACCATTGTTTGGTTCAGAATAGATTGTATAACTCTGTTCAGTTTAGTTTATGCCTCTAAACAGTTTAAGAACATATCTTGATTGACAGTTTTCAGGAAAAGTGGGACAGGAACACCAAGACATGGTCAGAAAGCACATGAGGAAGTCGCTTTGATGAAGCTAAGCAGGTCATGTTTGGTCAGTATCTGGACCAGAAACTTACTATTACAGTATATGAGGTGCCTTGGGCATTTCATTTGGCATTTCATGAATGAAATGCCATGGAAGAAAGCTGAACTGTATAAATAAAATAAATAATATACAGCAGAAGAGGATCAGTGATGCAGTACCAATGCACTACCTGAAAGTAGTATTGGTAAGTCATCATTTGCTTCAGAATCAGATACCTCAAAGCAATTCAGTTTGCTGGAATACACAGTAGTATGTAGATATAATTACATTACAGCCAGTGGACAGCAATTTAAGAAACATTTCTGTGCTAGCCATCACAGCTACATCAGAGCAAAGAACAGTAGGACCAGGTCTGTAGAACATCATTGTTGGTTTGTAGCCAGAAGTATACTTCCTGAGAAGTAGGGTCTCTTAAACTGTGCTGTGCTGACTTTCAGGTAAATATATTTAGAACTGAGACATCAATAGGAAAAAGAACATGTAGTGGATTCATATACAACATAACTTGCAGGAATGGGAAAATCTCCAGCGTAATACTTGCACAGACCAAACACTCTAAAATGGCACGTTCTCAGAAATATAAAGTCCTTCATTACTGTAATCAGACTCAGGGGAAAGCAGAAAAATAGTTGGGCAGTACTTCCTGTGATTGTTAATGCCCCAAACAGAATCCACCATGAATGCTTTTTAATTCTCATCTTAAAATAGTCACACCATTTGCACAGTTTCAACGTGGTGGAGGATTATTTTAAAAGGGAAAAATAGTTGACATGATTCAGTGACCAAAAAAATAATAATAAAATTCTTTACAAATGCTTTCACAATCCAAACTAATGTAATATCATTGTACAGCCTTATTAAAAACTGATAACCATCGCTGTTCATATAATGCACTCTTACCATTTTATTTGCTTATTATCTTTTCAAGTTGCTTAATGAAATGCCATGATTCTTTGCCCCCCAGGGACAAAAACTTTGTGTTGCACAGTGGAAATATAAACTATTAATGATGAAAAATACTTCATCATTGCTTGTGATGAACCAGTTGAACCATTGCTCTGCTTTCCTTCTGCCAGAAGACATATAGCTATTTATTTAGACAGGCTTTTGGTCATTAGCTAGATGTTTCAAAAATATTTTTAATTGGGAGTGTGGGAACTTTATCCCCGTTGCTATTTTTAAATGCATTTAAACTGTCATGAATTAATGCTGGTTTTGATAGGACAGATTTTTATCTCTTTTAAAAATATATTATTATTATTATTATTATTATTATTATTATTACCTGTATTTTGTTTTGATCTGTGCTGTTAGCCTCCTTGTGTCCCATATAGAGACAAAAATGGATATTTAAAACAAACACACACACACATACACACCTCTTCTCTCGAGTGATAATACTGAGGATCTTCAATAGAAGAAGAAAGACTCTTTCTCCTTCTGAAGAACTGGATTTAGATGTGAGTGCGTGGAGAGAAGAGAATGTGTGCATGTAGATATGAACACAACATGCAACCCTCTGAAAATTTGCCTACCTCTGATTTAGTGTGGGTGGCATACACTGTAACAATGGGTAGCTCTCTGGGGATCCTGTGGTAACATATTTACAAGTAACCTGGGGTTATACACCTGCATCTTTTGCGGCCATTGTGAAGGAGTATATAATATTTCATTGTACAATGTTCTCCCCCAACAGGCAGTTTCCAAGGTAAGTGCACTTCCATGGCCATTTACTGCTGGGTGGAGAGGTGTTCAGGCAGTATGGCAAAGAGAGCTGATATTGTCTTCCTGGATTTCCAGTGACTCATTGGAAATTTGACTGATAGCAGCTTTTTTGTTTCATGGTTACAATGCTGGTGGTTATTGCCAGGGTGCATCCTGTCCTCACTTTACTTTTCCACCAGTGAATGACAAGGAGAGTTCATCCAGGAACTACCCTGGTCAAGAGGGATATGGAATGGCAAAGGCTGAGCATTACACTCTGTCCACACAGTGTAAGATTCTGGCCAAAGAGAAAATTGAGATGGGGAAAGGGAAATAGAAAAGACTACCAAAGCTAAGGGATATAAGGGAGAGAAAAATCCCACCCTTTCTCCCTGGGGGTATCTGAAAGGTCAAAATAGTGCCCTGTCAAACAAACATACTTATCAGGAAACTGTATTTGACCAAAGCTCAGATCTAGTTTTGTTTCGACACTGAAGTTTAGTTTCCCCAAGCTCCTGGGATTTGGCTCGATTTGAAAATGTTTAGTTTTTATTTGCCTTTCTGGTTTGGATTAGAGCAGGCCCATGGTATCTAAATAGTGCAACAAGACTTATTATTGGTCCTGTTCTTGGCTGGGTGGAGTGGGGGTCCTCTGGCTCTGCTTTGGGCAGCAAAATGCCTTGAGCTGGTGCTAATCATCAGCAAGTGTCAGCTACTCTCCTTCAGTCTCCATGTATGTTTCTTAAGCTTTCTCCCAAAATATGTTCAATGAAAAAGTAAACATTTCAAATTTAAGTGGAGCTTGTGGCCGCAAACATGCCTATATGAATTCCAGTGAGCTGTACACAAAAAGACCTCAAAGATTACAAATGTGCTGTTGATGTGCATCTCTGTATGACCCTTCTGTTGATAGTGGCCCTCTCTATCTGGAAATCATTTTTGGAAATGATTTGTGAAGTCAAATCTCGGTCACGTATTTAAGTCAGACATGGCTGGATAACACTTGCTATCTTCCCTCTTGCACGGCTAATTAAATTTAAGAAACATATGGGTGAAGTGAAAATGATGATTCTGCTGCTGGAGAAAAACTCTGCTGAGGCAGCTCCCAAGGGTTAGAAACTCCGTTAATGTGTGCCAAATCCATAGAAGGAAAATTATCTGCTGGTAATGGCTTCCTCAAAGAAGAAAATATGAATGCATTAGGACAACTGTGGAACCAGTCAATGTGAATATATATGTCTATATATCTATATCTGAGAAGGCTTTACATTTTACAACAGGTGTAGGGGAATGTTTTCAGCTGAAGGATTGAATTTCAAAAAAGTGTGGCACTGATTTCAAACCGGTATGTTCCTGTTTGCTTTACTAATATGGCTGTTGCAATAAAACAAACTGCTGTGATAAAGTCCCCAGTACAATACTTTCAACTCTGACTATCAGCAATGACTCCCTAGGATTTTAAGCACATATTTTCCCCTTAATCCTATCTGAATATCACAGATATTATCGTTGTTGTTGTTGTTTTGCATTTATTTCCTGCTTTCTCGCCCCAAAACTGGAACTCAAATCTCCTCACAGTTTAAAAGAACAATACAATCGAGAACATAAAAAATTGCTATCACACGAAGCAGTAAATCAGAATTAAAGTGAAATATTAGTGTATTTTGCCAGTATTTATCTCACGATATTGTGTCTATCCTTTTGCTGCTTTGCATTTCATTTGTTTTTGTAGTGCACATTTCCATTGATGGGGAAAACCCATCAATGGCTCTTAATACTGCTGCTATGCCATTAGCCCCCCTGGTGTGTTTGGTCCCTTCTGCGGCAGTAACAATATGATGGCAGTCATGTGGCATGATTCTCTTGATTCTATTTCTCTTTCTCCTTCTCATCACTAAGGCATGGATGGTTTTACTCCATGCCTTTCAGTTTTTTTTTAATTTTTGCTGTGATTGCATAAATAATTATGAAATTGTGGCAAAAATCAAAATCAAAAGGCATACATGCATCGAGTAGGGCATACATAGGAAGGAAGGTGGGGTTCTTGGTTCCCAGATTTTGTCACTTGAGGCTTTAATCTGCAGCCAGAGGCTTCTCCACAAAGTTCCTTTCTTGCAGTGCAATCCACTATTGCTTAATTTTCCCTTTTGCCACCAAACTGTTCAGGGTGTCCTCTGTGGTGTCAAATATAGTTAAATTTAGTACAATAAAATCCAAAGTATGCTCCCAAGCCCCTTAGCAAATATCCATTCAGCACAGATTCAGTTTCCTCACTTTACAGATAAGTGCCATCAAATAGCCTAGGATAAAAATGTAAGTATCCAAAGTGGTGGTGAGCATTATCTGCATAGTCAGGTCAAAAGGTTATGATTACTTAATCATAATTATTCTGATCATGTCCATCAAAATGATGAGGTATCCATCTTTGTGGCCAACTAGCTTGCACGAGCCAGAAAAAAAGGATTGCTAAATAGCTATTAATCATTATGATTACATCCATTAGCATGTAAAAGTATCTCATCTAAGTTGCCAGACCTGAGCTAGTTCAAAAGGTTATGATTGCTAAATGACCCTTAATCAAACTTCATCGTTCACCATGTACCAGGTTATATTTGGGAAAGAAAGATATTTAATTCTTCTGCTTTGTATATCAAGTTTATCCTCCCCTGTAATATTTTGTTTTATTATATTATTTACTTTTCTTATGATAGTAAATATAATATTCTTATTTATGTTATCTACATTTCATAGAAAGTGGTTAATAAATTGCCTTAAAGCAATGTGTGTGCATGCACGTGCATTCAAGTAGCCTGTCGACTGATGGCAACCCTATGAATTTCATAGAGTTTTCTTAGGCAAGGAACACTCAGTGGTGGGTTGGCCATTCCTTCATCTGAAATATTGCCTAAAGCACCTTGTATTCATTGGTGGTCTCCAATCCAAGTACTAACCAGAGTTGACACTGCTTAGCTTCCAAGATCAGACTACATCTGGTGTCTTTAGGATAATAATCATCAAATAATAAACAGAATAATAAAATAGGGCAACACTTCTCCATGTCATCAAGTCACAGCAACTGAAACAGAGAAATTTATTCCCAAGAAACCTGAGTAGACAAAACACTGGACACTTCCTGTGGTGCTGTAATAGCTGCAATGTTTCTACAGAGTAGATGCATCCTATATCCCAGATCAAGTACAAGTATCTTTTCTCTTTGAAGTTTCTAGCAAATTCAAAGCAGGTAGCCAGGGATTCCATTCTTCTCACCATTTGCAATAATGATTCCTGCATGGCAGGGTGTTGGACTGGATGGCCCTTGTGATCTCTTTGAACTCTTATTGTTCTATGAACTCTGTTGGCTGACATGTCTAATATCTAAAATGAGACAGTGGAGGCAAATAAGACTCTTTTGGTCAACATCACTGCCACATAACATGTTGGAGCTTGGAAAGTGAATTAGGACTAGTACCTTTATCTCTCTTGCTGGAGCTTTGTGGAACTTCCTCTCACTGGAAGATCTGTTGAGGATAAAAGTTACAGGATTCCCAGCTCAGATCCAGTCTGGCAACCCTACATAATAGACACAACAAAGATTCCTCACTAATCTTCATTCATACTTGCTTTATGACCACTCTTGTGGCCTCGCTCTCCCTGGGACATCTCAGTTGCCTTCTTTCACAACATAACCAGGCCACCATGTGGCTTCCAATACCTTTTATTATGCTTTGGAGGCTGCAGACAAGATACTGGGTTCTTCCCCTTTGGTCTACCTCCCTCTCTTTTCAAGGAGTGGAAACTACACCTGATGGAAAAAGACCCCCTTTATCATCAATGTGCCCACCAGAGTGAAGGATTAACTTTGGTAAGCTGAACACAGATTGATGGTAAGGTGCCTAATGATCTGACTACTGGACACAGTGGGAAGACTTTCGGGTATGTCTTTCTTGAAATTAAGCTATTCTAGGATCTGATTCTCAGGTTCACCATCAAAGATGATATTCTTGCTGCTGGTACATGACCTTGGATTCTGCCCCTAATTTGTGGAAGTCTTCCTTGGATTAGACCCATCTGGCCAAGTGGCCTCAGGATCTGGTTCCAGGAATAGGTGAAGGGGCAGTGAGGGATTGCAAACACAGTTCTTGCACAAGGGTCCATCTGTAATAGGTCAGACTACAGGAGTCACCCTTTGAGGCTTACTAATAGAGGCTGGGCACTAAAATGGCACTAGTTTTGGCTTGGGATGGATAATTTGCAACACTGGTATATCTGTTCTGCTTTCAAGGAGAGTAAGATAAGATTCCGCTTTTGGGCTTGTATCTGACTCCAAAGGGCTACCTGGCTGCCTCCTTTGAGATTTGGCCCCAGTCCTTCTGCTTCTGAGGCCTTTATCTCTCTCTGCCCTCTTTCCCTTAGCAGTTGTGTGAAAGGTGTTACCAGAGTGTTGGCAATCTGTTTGCTTGCAGCCACATTGCACTTTTCTCTGCAGCTGAAAGGGGTGGACCAGCTGTGGTGATCTATGGTACTCTACTACAGTCTCTCTTGTCATCAAATCTCTAGGCATTGCCCAGCCAAGTGTGATCACAGAATGACAGAATTACCAGAATAGGCTCTTGAAAGTATGTCTTACCTCACTATTCCCCAGGGCCTTAACCAAATCTTCAGCCCTACCTCTTGGAAAATCACTCAGACCACTCCGTAGTGGTGTCATTAGGGGATGCAGGGGGTGTACACCGCACTAGGTGACACTCTAAGGGGAGGGTGACGCCACAGCTCCACAAAAATCTATCTTTCAGCAGAAACAGGCTGTGGCATTGATCTGCTTCCCTTTAATAAAATGCTCTAAGAAATGGTTGTAGTGAGGTGAAGCTCAGTGAGAAGAGAAAGGAGAGGCTCCAGAATTTTGTAAAAATCAAAAATTCATAAGTTTACATTTTAATCCCCCATTGAATTTCTTTAAAACATTATTCTTTTAAAATTTTCTTTAAAAACATCACATTTTAACCAAAACTTCACTATATATATGTAAATACATTTAGGCTGTACATATGCCATTGCAATTTGAAGGTGTAACTTTACTTTTGCTAGTTGTTTATGTCACAACTATTAGCATTACATTCAGTGATACACAGAAATTGCGATTTGCAAGTTAATATTACTGCAAAACAAAAAACAAAAAACAACCCTAAAGATTCTGTATGGTGTAAAAAGGGAGGAGTTCAATGGGGGGAAGTGACAACATGAGTTACCACACTGGGTGACACCAACCCTAGCGACTGCCAGTCAGAAATACTTTGGATTACAAAAATCTCCAGTGGATGCACATCCTAATTGATCCCCCAGTCCAGCAAGTAGCTCCACTACTATCAAACTGGATTTCACAAGCAAATGTTCCTGTATTTTATTATTTTGGAAACATTTTATTTTCTTCAGTTTGTATCCAGCTAGTGCAGCACCTAAGGTCTTAAGCTCTTTCTTGGCTAAGATCGAGCTGAACATTAGTGGCGTGAAAAGCCTTTCTGGCACAGTTTTAATGCTGGCTCTTTGCTGCAAGTCATTACACACACAGGGGTTGGTAGGGGACAAAGGGATTTCCACTTGCACAATAAAGTCTGAGCAGTGAAAAAGAAATCACATTGCTGGCTACACTACAGCTGTTGACTCAATGCAATACTGTCCCTTAACCTCCCCCACCTTTTGCCTCCAAAATATCATAGGAACCCTTGTCCTACATTATTTTGCTATTCAAGACAGGACAAGATGTCCACTGCCCCATCTAGAAGCTAACTGTGCTGGCCATTGAATTTTACTTCAATGCCGGCAACATGATTGTTTCTCCATCTGCAGCTGGGAACAGTAGGTTTGTTTAATGGGTTGCAGGATGGCCTGTTTGGCACAAATCCCTTTTGTCTTCTAGCAGACAGGGAAGACCATCAGTTGCTGCTGAACTCCCTCTACTGCCACCCAAGGGCGTCTACTACCCGAGGCCATTGTCTCATTCTGCCTAATGGGAGGGCTGGCCTTGCTCATAGCACTTTTACTAGTCAGATAATAAAGATCCAATATGAAGTTATCAACATATTTCTGTAATAAATGGAACTTTTGTATATGTGGACACCTTTAAACGAGGTTTGTGTCATTTTTCTTTTAAATCAATGGCAGCACGTTCCTAAAATACACACTGGCAGGTTTTGTCCCTTCTATGTGAATCATAGGGCTTAGTAAAGATGAGATGGCAGAGTCAGTGTGATCCATCATAACCCCTGTTGAATCCAATTAAACTCAAGGCAGGTTTCAAGTGCTGAGTGGTCTTATGTTTCATACAGCCACCTCAATATAGATTTTGATATTTATGTACAGATGTCAGAATGAAATATTGTTTCAGATGGTACCAGGGCAGAGAGCAGAGCTAGGTCATCCATTGGCAGTCACGAATGCAAACAAATATTGTAAAAAATAAAATAAAAATAAAAATGGAAAACTCATTTTCATTTTTTAAAAATGTCTGATAGTTATTGATTTTTACAAAGCTCTGTGTTTGTACAGGCTTATCTCCGACAATGAAATTTATGGCCTGGTGAGTTTTTTTTTTTATCTAATAATCAATATGAATAATACTCTCTCAGAATAGTAATAAAGCACATTACCAGCTATTGAGGGATAAAAGTGGACTTAATAAGGTCACAATTTTTGTGTTCACAAAAAAGAGGATAAACAAGGACTCTCATCTGTATATGCCAACACATTTTATTTGACTATAACTCTCAGAATCTTCAAGGTGGCAAAGCCATTGGATGTATAGCAAGGGTATTGTAAGATCTGTAGTCCAGGAAAAAGCAGCAGCAACATCTCTTTTCCAAACTTCATTACAATTTGAATACAAGATAGTGGGGAAAATTAACCAGGTGACCTGTATAGCCACTAAAGTCCTTCTGCTTAGTGGTCACTTAGGCAAGAAACGTCAAGCCAGATTGCTTCTGGCTTTCTGTTGTTCTTGTTCTTATTCTTCTTGTTGGGTGCCTTCAATTCCTTTTCAGCTTCTGGTGACCTTAAGGTGATCCTATCATGAGGTTTGGGGTTTTTTTTTTTTTTTTGGAAGCTGAGAGTGGGTTTCCATGGCCAAGCTGGGAATCAAACTTTGATCTTCAGAGTTGTAGTGCAATACTCAAACCACAACACCATGCTGAATTAACAGAATTCTCTTGTCTGAGTTCTTGTTCGCGTTCCTAAAATTGGACTTGGCTTGGATGGCCCTTCAAATAAAGGGTGCCTGGCAACAAATAGAAGACCGTCCTCTGTAAAATAAGACACTCAGCCATCCCGCTATTGAAACATGTTACAAAATTCATCATCATCACCACCATTCTTTTTTGTGTGTGGTTTACTTCAATCTGTACCTAGATGATGCACTTTGTTTTAACTTGTTGTTGGTTTAATCTCTTTTTAAGGGGGTGGGGGGGAGGTGGGGATAGGATTGGATTTTAACTATTGTTTAGAGAAGCTTTCCCAGATGTGTGACTTTGTCTGGCCCGTTTTAACTGTGCATTACAAAGCCAAGCCCTCCCTCTAGTCCATCTGCATTGGTCCAGGCCTCAGAGGGAGAGAAGAATCACCGGACCTGATACCCTTCCCCATCACCTTCCCTTCCCCTCTTGTGTCGTGTCTTTTAGATTGTAAGCATGAGACAGGGAACCGTCTAATTATAAGTTTATATGTACAGCACTGTGTAAACCTACAGTGCTATATAAATAAAGGATAATAATAATAATAATAATAATAATAATAATGTTGATGTTTTAACTTTCTTCTGTACCCCGCCCTGATTGCTCGTTCAGAGGGGCAGGCTAGAAATAAAATATAATAATAATAATAATAATAATAATCATTATTATGCCATCCGCTTGAACGTAAGCATGATATAACTTTCTTCATTTTACTGAAAGTTTTTGTGCCATTAAATGGCTATCTTCATATATTCACCGCAAGCAGGAAAGCCAGTATGTTAAATAATTAAAGCGTCACACAGTGTGTGCACTGAAAAAAGGACAGTATAACTTTCACCTTGCAACCATAGAGCAAATGCCATTACAGTTGCTAGCAGATAATGATTTCAAATGTGAACTGGGGAAAAAAGGTAAAACTTGGTAGACATATAATATGCAAAATTTTTGTAATGTACGTGTGTGTGTGTGTGTGTGTGTGGCATATATATATGGCAAAATGAGAGGTAGCAGACGGTGCCCTATCATCATTTGCAACGCATTTTCTAATAATTAAAATAACAGTTTTACTAATAGTGATGATTATACAACCAGAAAGATCTAAGATGGAATACAGAAAGAAACTGGCAGGGAAAAGCATTGTGTGGTAGAGAAATAGAAATAATAGGTGAATACCAACATCACGAATCTCCTCTCTCATCCTTTCCCGTGCACCTTGTATCTTGCCCTCCTGCAATCTATTCTAGAGGATTCTTCTAAACACAAGAACACATTGTGAAGAAGAATGGGAAGTGAAAGAAGAAATTACTTTTGTTTCCGGCCCTCTGACAGAATCTATTCCATCAGAAGGAAAGGTTCATTTGATACTGCCAAGTGCTTAGACTGTGTCCATTATAATGTTAAGGTGCTCATCCCTACATCTGCATCAGGTGAGACTTGTCTTGGGTGAAACATGTATGCTTATCAGATCATGACACTGGGGACTTTTGTTTCTTCCATTCAACACAATTAATTGACTATTGCATTTATATTTCTGGTATTTGGTGATCAAGACATGTTCATTAAGATCAAAAATTTGTAAGGTCAGAAAGGGAACACACACATGGACACATCCCATAAAGTATACAAATGACAGCATCCAGAAAAGGTGGATCAAAGCGCTGTGTGAAAGTCAGGTTTACACATAGTAGACTGAATACTAAATTTAGGGTAGGCTAGCATAGGATCTATTTGGTTACCATCTTGCATTTTAAGATTTGTGTCAATTCTGGTAATAAGGTTATGTGGCAAGGCTCTTAAATATGTTTCTAACAGAATAATTCCAAGGTTAACGTGAATAAAAGGGAACTTGAAGGATGAGTTGCCCTTTAGGAGGCAACATACATTTAATTTACCATGCCTGAATACATGTTAATACCTGCTGAGCTGGATGAAAAGTGGGTTCGCAGCAGAGGTGTTTTTACAGTGGAGTGTAATATTGAATTTCTGATAGCATCAGTTCAATTTGAAGCATTATCAGTCACAGGAAAATAGAACAAATCTCTGAAAACTAAACCACACTTGGCGGGAATATATTCATGTGAGAGTAGGGATAGCAAGAGAGTTAAATGTCGCTCAATGAGATGAGGGATTGCAGGACAATCATACAGTTCTCCTATTTTGAGCAGGGAGTTCAGTCAATGGAGCCTGAAATACAAACATATACATTTAAATCAGCTTACCTCAATCTAGTTTAACCCTTAATTTGGGTGGCATCCTGATATTATCCAAATATGATGATGATGATGATGATTAATTTAATTTATATAGTGCTGTAAGTTTACACAGTGCTGTACACCGCCTGAATACATCCTGAGCCCATCCCTGTTTCCAGGAGGCAGCCATTTTTCAAGCTGGAAAACTCCCAGATCTGAAAAGAGCAGTGATGAGTGGCTCTGGAAATGGAGATGGACCTGGGATGTGTTTGGGTAGCAAAATTGGAGCCAAAAATCTTGTGATAATGGAGCTTATCACATGAACTTTAAAACCAGCTCAAGCCTTCCGGGCTGCAGCAAGGACACAGGATAAAGGCAAGGATTATTGCATGCTAAATGGCCACCTAATCGCCAGCCGCCATCAGCCAGGGTCCAAGCTGGGTCCCAGCCACATTCTGCCAGCACTTTTTCGAATTCAGAAGCTTTCCAGATTCCAAAAATTGCTGGCAAAGTGCAGCTGGGACCTGGGCTGGTGGCAGCTGATGATTAGGGAGCAATTTAGCATGTAATAATCCTCACCTCCATCCCTTGTCCTGACTGCAGCCTGGGAGGCTTCAGCCAGTTTTAAAGTTCATGCAATAAGCTCCAATATAAGATGCTGCTCAAATTAAGGGTTAAACTGGATTGAAGCAAGATGATTTAAATGTCCATGTGATAAGATCCATTATTTATTATTTAGGAAAAGTATTGGTTTATAATTGCTTAGTCTAGCAGGGCTCCCAAAGAAATGCAGGACAGATGAAAAGAAAGAAGATAAAATACTGTTAAAAACAGAGTAAAACATGCTTTTCAACTGGTTCCAAAAAGCACACAATTAAAACAGTTCCCCAGGCAAATTCTGGTTTCAAATCTCAAAAGCTATTTGAAAAAACACAGTCTTGGCAGCCCAGCAGAAGATGAATAGGGATGGATCCAAAGTGGCTTACACAAGTGAGATGCTTCCATTTAAAAATCTCTGTTTCTTAAACTCACCTACTTAGGCTCTTTGGGTGGTGGGGCATACCTCGATGGCCTCTGTTGAAGATCTCAAAACATGTTTTGTTTTCATTTTTTTTAAAACACACACACACACACACACACACACTTCCAACTGCAAACAAGGAGGAAAGAAATACTCCACCTGGGCCCCCTGGGCCAGGTGTTCCCTAGAGAATGCCTGTCTGGAAATTAACTGGGCAAACTGTTTTAGGTTAGAATCCTGTGTAGGAAATACATATCCATAAACGCTGTAGTTATGGAGCAATGCAGTGAATATTGGCCTGGCCCCCACCAACTCCCACCTATTAGGAAGGAGCGGCTGCAATTGATGAGGGCCTGTGGTCTTGCCATTCTGGAAGCTACTGACTGATGGTCCCACTCCCTCCCTTGAGTGATCTTTGGTGTCAAAGACAGAAGCAGGGTCCCTGTCACTATTCCCTCTGGAGATCATTCACATGAGGGGTGGGTGAGACTGTCAACCCGCCACTTCCGGATCAACAGAGGAATAGATTTCTCAGTTGACTGCAATGGCTGATGCCCAGAAAATAGGGATTGGTAAGGGGGATTACATAGTGATCATAAATACATAACAGTCATGAATGAGTAATTTTGGTTATGCATTTGTAACTGTAGAAAATTCAGCTAGTTTTTTTAGTGTTGCGATTCTCACTTAACTTGTGCCAAATTTTATTTCCAGTTCATGTGGCTGAGTTGCCATCTAACGCTTTGGAACCAGTTCAGCATCTAAAATGTCAAGGAGGTTATTAAACGCTACGGCTGAGATACTGCATCAGACATGTAGTCATGGCATTGTGGCTATGATTTGTTTCCCAATCTGACTCCTCAAACCCACCCTTAAAATCGAGACAGCTGTACTGAGAGATGGAGTTCTGTAGCACTAATGAGTGGAGTGCTGAAAAATGATGCACCCAGCCCCCTCCGACCACCGAGCCATAATGCAACAAGCAGAAGCAGGGAAACTGGGGTCCTGTCACAGTTTTTCAGCCCATCATCACTTTCTGGAGGAAGCAGGATGGTTGCGGCATTCTTCAGTGACATGCTTGCCAATGCCATTAACTCTGTCCCTCAATAGGGCTGCTTAGATTTTAAGATGGGTTTTGAGGGCATTTACAGCTGTGGTAATAATGTAAGCCACACTTACAAGATTGTAAGCTTATACATCATCGCTTCATATCAAAATCTCAACCTGTGTCTTTTTCTGTCAAGGTAGAATTGTAAACCCATTGAGCAGAACATGACTTTTAAATGTGTTTTATAAAGCACCCACTGTTATGGGAAGGCATGTTACAAATAAATGTTATTGAATTCTTGCATATATACAGCAAGATTCAGTGGGTTATTCTTCTGATGCAACAAATTCCACCAGTCCAGCTGTGGTATGGTGGTGGTGGTGGCAACATTTCCCTGTCATGTAGCTCCTCATGCACCTTCTGTTCCAGTTGCAAATCTGTTCCACAGGTCTGGGAACCCCTCTGAATCTGTTTTCTGGGTCACACAGAGGCCTGCCAGGAGGAGAGGAGGTTAAGAATGTCCTGCCATGTTGATGGCTGACTAGTAGCATGACTCCAAATTTAGGTCTTAACTTCCCTTATGTTAATAATAATAATAATAATAATAGATAATAATAATAATAATAATGGTTTATTTATAATCCGCTCCTCTGTAAGAACACTCGGAGTGGAATACAGCATATTAAAAGACATGAATAAAAACAAAGTTAAAATTAAAACAATCCCATAACCCACATTCCAACCTCCCACCCATTAAAAATAAATTAAATCAGCAATAAGTTAAAAACTGTAGGATCTAAAAACAGTATAGGTGTATCCAGACCCCTTCTTATGTGGCCACATCATAAGTTGAGGGTTGGAGACGTGGGAGTAGGCGAAAAGCATAGTCTAAGTCTGGAGCCGGGGTCAAAAGTTTCAAGGGAAGGCCTGCTGAAAGAGATGCGTCTTTAAGGCTGTTTTAAAGCAGTCTAAAGATGTCATGAGACGCATCTCGTCCGGCGGACCGTTCCAGAGCTTGGGAGCGGTGGCAGAAAAAGCCCTTTGGGAGGTCTGCGCCAGCAGATTTCTCCCAGAGGATCGAAGTGTGTGGGGAGGATCGTACGGGGAGAGGTGGTCCCTGAGATAAGATGGACCCAAGCCATGTAGGGCTTTAAAGGTTAAAACCAGCACCTTATACTGTGCCCGGAAACTAATAGGCAGCCGTGAAGAGATTTGAGCACTGGAGTTAGATACTCTCTTCTGGAAGCTCCAGAGACTAATCTGGTTGCCATGTTTTGTACCAATTGAAGTGTCCAGGTTAAGCCTAAGGGCAGCCCCATGTAGAGTGCATTGCAGTAATCAAGACGTGAGGTGACCAAAGCATGTACCACAGTTTCCAGATCCCTCATCTCCAGGAAAGGGCACAGCTGGCGTATCAGCCGAAGCTGATAACAGGCACTCCTGACTGTTGCATTTACCTGACTAGTCATGTGAAGCGACGAGTCTAGGAGCACCCCCAGACTGCGAACAGGGTCCTTCGAGGAGAGTGTGACTCCGTCTAGGACCAAGAGCTGTATTCCCAAGCCTGGTTTTGGGTCGGTAACTGTCAGTACCTCCGTTTTTCCCGGATTCAGTCTCAATCTGTATTCCCTCATCCAGTCCATTACCGCTGCCAGGCAGTCATTGAGAGAGGAGACACCATCTGAGGTCTGCGCAGATGATCTGGTCATGGAGAAATATATCTGAGTGTCATAAGCGTACTGATGACACTGAGCTCCATGCCTCCGAATGATCTCATCTAGCGGCTTCATGTAAATATTAAATAGCATCGGGGACAGAAAGGCGCCTTGAGGGACGCCACAATTTAGCTCAGATTTGGAGGAGCAGCTGTCCCCGACCCTCACCCTTTGGGTCCTGCCGGAGAGAAAGGAATGGAACCACTGCAAGGCAGTGCCTCCAATCCCCATCCCTCTCAGCCGGTCCAACAGGATGGCATGATCTATGGTGTCAAAGGCCGCTGAGAGATCTAAGATCAATAACAGGATCACACCTCCCCTGTCAATGCTCAAGCGGAGGTTATCTGTCAGAGCAACCATGGCAGTCTCAACTCCATAACCTGCCCGGAAGCCGGTTTGGAAAGGATCGAGATAATCGGTTTCATCCAAGGCAGCTCTGAACATCCCAGTGGTCTCATTAAAGAAGGCCTGCATCTTTTCAGCTCACATCATTTGTGCCTATACTGGTAAGAGCTGTTCCAGAGGTCCCTTCTGAGATTTATTTATTATTAGCCATGTCACATGACAAGTTTTTATACACCTCCCACAAGAAAGGTGTTGTTTTTTCTCCTCTTCTAGTTGTGTGTCTTCAAGCTGTTTTTGACTTATGGCGACTCTATCATAGAATTTCCTTGACAAGATTTGTTCAGGGAAGTTTTGCCATTGCCTTCCCTTGAGGCTGGCAGAACTCACTCATTGAGTTTCATGGATGAGCTGGGAATTGAACCCTGGCCTCCAGAGTCGTAATCCAACACTCAAATCTTTTCTAGCTGGTATAAAATTTTTGATGGGTCATGCCATCACTTCCTTTTGCAGTCTGTCTTTTTCTCTTGTTCCCTTTCTTTTAATTACCTCTGGTGCAACATTTAGCAAACCTAAATCCCCAGATTCATTTTCATTCCTAAGGGAATGTTCCCTGCCAGAGGGACAACTGAAGATCTTCATGGTCTTTAGAGGAAAAACAAAAGATCTAACAACACACTAGTCTTTCACTTATTACTTTGCTTAGTTTCCCTCACACTTCTCTCTCCCTCTCTCTTCCCCTCCTCTCCTCTCCCCTCTCTCACACACATAGCTGTGATACCAGCTTAGATAAAGAGTTGTAAAGAATCATATAATGCATTTGTCATTTTCAACTAAGCTTCTTCAAAGGGGTTATAGATATAGATAGGCCTCTTGGGTCTTACAAATAAATAAACAAGCTTAAGTACATGAGCAGATGTAAAAACAAAGTGACTATACTGTAGGCAGTTCTAACTTAAAAGCTTGGTAACATAATCCATGTGTTTCATTTAGAGATCCCAACATGAGAAACGTGGAAGGAACACCCACTCCTCCAAAGCCCCAACTTTGCCAGGGGAGTAATATCGACACAGGACAAAGAGACTTGCAAAATGACATAGTGCAGCATTTGCTAGATTTTTCCATTACAAACTCCAGATGGAAGAATGAATGTTCTTTTTGGATGGGAGGTGGGGGAACACCAAAAAGCCACTTACCTTGTCCAAAAAAGTAGTATATCAAGGTGTAGGATAGGGTACAACTATTTTTGTATGTTAACTTTTCTGTGTAGAGTAAGTTTGAATAATATCTGTCAAAAGCATGTAAATATTTGTTGTATGCCTTCGTTTCCAGCTTATGGTGACCATAAGAAAATAGCACTAGCATGTACATTTCTATACTGCTTTAGAGTGAACTTAGCAGTCCCTAAGAGGTTTACAATCCGTAAGCCAATTGCCCCCAACAAATTGGGTACTCATTTTACCAACCTACGAAAGGATGGAAGGCTGAGTCAGCCTTGTGGTTGCAGTACTGGCATTTAACCCAGTAGGGCTTCCATGGCAAGATTTGTTCAGAGAAGGTTTGCCATTGCCTTCCTCTGAGGCTGAGAGCATGTGACTTGCCCAAGGTCACCAAGTTAGTTTCACGGATATCGAGAATGGATGGCATCCTGTTCAGTAGTTATGAGACTATAAAATAGATTATGATCTTGTAACTTTTTAGATTCATGTTTATACCTGTAAATGATTGGACATGACCCTGAAAACCTACCTTTTCACCCAAGCAGTGTCGAAACTGAATGTCCAAACTGAGGCACTGCAGATCAGGATCCTGGGGAACGATGTCTATATCCTTGGTCATGAGGCCTGTTGAGAGAGTTCCAACAGGAAACTGAGGGGTCTCTCAATATGACCCATGATAGGACATTACAAAACAAAAGCTAAAAATGCTCACATAAATCTAAATCTATGCTTCTTAGTCAGGCTAAAAATGGAGGACATTTTGGAATTCCTCCTGGACAGTAGCTTGAAATATAGGACATGTCCTGTAAAATGAGAAAGGCACTTTTCATGGGGCTCAATGAGAAAGAGAGAAGCAGTGATATCACTGGTCTGGAGACAGGCTCGAAGTAGTGATTTACCTCCCCCAGATAAGGGACAAGGAGATCCCCCACAAAGGTCTAGAAACATCACCAGGCTTCATGGGACTGTAGCAGTCAACTGCAACTGAACTATGTGGAGGGGACTGCGGACAAATTCCATCAGCTCATCCTGCTGCACGCAAGCCTTTATGGACACTAAGTCAGCAAATGTACTTTCTTTCTTTAACTACCTTTCTAACAATAATGGAATTTATGAGATGAAAAGAAATTTTCCATCCAGTGGTTGTCATCAATACCTGAGTGAATGCTGTGCCTTTTGTGTTCTGGGTTTACTGATAAGGATTTTTATGACTGCAGAGTGAAGAAACTTTAATACATTTGTGAGAAAAGGAAAAGTTTATTTGTGGGTCTAAAGGACATAGTAAAGTGGAATTCCTTAAAATACTGATATATAGAGCAAATATTTTACTAGTAAAAAGAAATCAGAAGAGTGAGCCTTGAGACAACAGAATTATTTTGACTGGAAGAGGCTCCTCATTGAAAACAGCCTGAGTAACATGGAAGCTTAAATATTAGGCTGTGTCACTGTTACATTGTATCAGAGGAGTTGCTGTGGCAAGAAAGGTTAATTCTTGGAATGTTAAAATGTGGTTTAAATGAAGAAGGGCAAAGATGCAACTCCAGGAAGGGGATACTGATTTTAAGATTATGGCAAGAATTTTGGCAGGAACTTAAATTTATGATCAATAACTTTAAGAATTATACAGAGAGATTTAGACTGAAAGTTGGATTGGAGGAAGAGACCAATGATGGAGAAACAGAATTTTCAGAGAAGGAAATGGATGAAGCAAAGAGCCCAGGAATGGAAGACCAATGGGGAATCAGCTTGGAATATGAGGAAAGACATCATAGATGGAGGTGTATGGTTGGAGCAATGGGTTTTTGAAGACCCAGAGGTGATCCTGGAGTAGAATGTGGATGACATCTGAAACAATGCTGGATGGAAGAATAGAGAAGATGGGAGAACATGGGGAAGGATTGAGAGTGATGATCAGATAAAGTACATCTTAGACTTATGGTGACCCTATCATGGGATTTTCTTGGCAAGATTTGTTCAGATGGGGGTTGCCATTGTCTTCCCCTAAGGCTAAAAGTATGTGACTTGTCTAGGGTCACTCAATGGGTTTCATGGCTGAGCTGGAAATTAAATCCTGGTCTCCAGAGCCAACATCCAAACCATTAACCCAAGCTGGTTCTACATACATGTATTTGTTCCTCTGCTCTTCCAAACCACTTCCTACCAGGAACAACATCTTCCAGCACCTGTGTTGCCAGGACAGTAAGAAGAACTAGACCTTATCATTATCACAAAAACACAACATTTGCTGGAAATACTATAGGGTTAAATTGGAACAGAAAGTTCTTCAATAGTTGACATGGGTACATTAGATATAAGGTTGTATAAACACTGATCTTGGATGAGGGAATTTTTATCTCTATTTATCTTGCATTTCAAAGGACCCTCATCACTGAAACACTTGCCTTGACAAGCCAGGATACCAATGATGGTTCTGAAAATAGCTTTGTTTGGAACCTGCATAGCTCGCCCGCTCCCTGAAACAGTCTATGCAAAAGGAGACTTGCTGGGTTTAACTAGTATGATTCCCCTGCCCTTCCATTTGCCACCATTGGCCAGACATGAAACCATGCAAAAACTACACTGCTAGTTTGATGAGCTTAATTTGACTTTGGTTCCCCCCCCCCCTTTTTTGCATATCTTCATGAGTTGAATGTTTCTACAGATCAGGGCTGTGCAAGAGTAAAACAAACAAACAAGAGGTCCTTAATGCCAAGAGTTTTTTCTGATATAAGCAGCTTTTGAATACCAAAGTTGCTTTGGTGCTCCTTCAGTGTGAACATTATGAGTAAATATAAGGTGGCTATCAATGGGATTGGGAAGTGTGTTCTGGGTTTGTCAGTGAATCAATTGTGAATCCAAGCTCATTTCACCAGTCCTTGCTAAAGTGTGCATTGGCAACAACACAGACTTTGGTATCTGACCAGTACAGTGGTCCCCCGCCTTATGAATCCCCCGGGTTGCGAAAACCCCGGGATCCGAAAGGCGGCGGACCAGCTTCCTATCCCTCGAGATACGAAAGATCCCCTGGGATACGAAGAAAAAAACCGCGCGGCCCCTTTAAATCGGCCGCGCGGTCCATTGACTTTAGCGGTCCCCCGGGACGACTGTATTAGTTTTACACCATTGATAACAAGGCCAGACTTGTGTTAGTTATACCAAGCCTAAGTTATTGCATCACTATACCTTTTTCCTTAGTCCATTTGAATTAAAAAAACAAACCAAACTATGAAATTGGTTTCATATGGTCATCATGGATCTTGTGTGGGGGTAGGTGGGTGGGAACCAAGCAAACAGTTTGGATTATTTGAAGTTATTGCTTTATCTTTTTAAATATGTATTTATTATTAGACATTCCAGCCATAAGGAAGCAAAAGAAAAGATGTTGACTATAGGGAAGAGAGATTCTGTGGTGTGTTTCAATCTATAATGCTATTTCTCATCACAGCAACATCTCCCCCCCCCCCCCTTTGAGCTGGAATGGATTCCTGATAACATATTTCAGCGTTTTGAACCTGGATGCTCATTCTCAATTACTGTATTTGTTAGCAAAAGTGGTTCTCAAAATGCTACTGAAAAAGAATATGAATATTCCAGTTCTGGCAATCCTAATGTCCTGAGTATTAACAATAAAATTTAAAATTATATATATATATATATATATATATATACTGGCAATCCTGGTGAGCTTTGATGTATCATAACTGGGCTTACCAAATCTCTTCTCCGCCTCCCTTTCTGTCAAGTAAAACAATGTTTAATCAACCCAGTACTTATCAATCCAGGGTATGGTGAGGTTTTGACAAACTTTTAGGGAGCAGTGCTTTTCCCCACAACAGGCTGCATCCCAAATCCTCAACATTTTATCTGATGTTGGAACTTGTGATGGCTGAGAATCTCAGCTGGCACAAGATTTCTAAGGAAAAATCTTTTGCATCTCACACTATGGGATGTGGAACAGGTTTATATAGGACTTTTTCCTTCATGACGCTGTCTCAGTTCAGGCAGGCAGGCAATGATTCTGATGATTCCCACTCTTTCTCTCTAATTCTGGGTTAATTCAAGTGTAAATTGGTTGTCTTTCTGTAGGCTGAGAAGGATTTTTTAAAATGTAGTTAACAATGTTATAGCAAATGTTTCACGCAGCAATAGGCAACTATACAAGGCTGCTGTTATTGTTGTTGTGTTCCTCCAAGGAGTTTATCACATGGGAGGAATTTCTCTCAATTGCGAATGGAGCCAATTCGCAATTATGTAAATTCACTAATTTAGTGAATTTACGTGAAATCTGATTGCGTTTGGAATGTGTTCAGAATGACTTCCCATTTCCTGAAAATAACCCCCCATTGCCCGAAATTGCGTGAGATACTCTAATACACAATTATGTGAAACCCCATGATTGCGTTTGGAATGACTTCCCATTGCCCAAAATTGCATGAGATACACTCATTCACAATAACATGAAACCCCATGATTGCGTTCGGATTGCCATTGCATTATACCCCCAAATTCCATCATATGATAAACTCCCAAGTCATTTCTGACTTATGGTGACTGTAAGGTGAACCTATCATGGGGTTTTCTTGGCATGATTTGTTCAGAGGAAGTTTGCCATTGCTTTCCCCTGAGGATGAGAGAGAGTGACTTGCCCAAGGTCAACCATGGCTGAGCAGGGATTTGAATTCTGGGTCTCCAGTGTTGTAATCCAATGCTCAAACCACTACACCCTACTGGCTACTCATCATGCAAAGCTACTTATCACTTTTCAGCCCTACAGTCCCTGATGTTGACAGATGATGCATTTCTGGCAAAGCAGGAGTGGCATCATGTCACTCTCTGTTCTGTATTTGCCTAAACCTCTGTGCTTTTTTTATGGGGAGGTGGTGTCTTGGGTTTCATCAGAACCAGGAACCTATTCTCTGATGACAGTTAAGACAGCTTTTATTTGCATGGTGAGTGACAGAAGAAAACTGATGAAACATTTCAATCTTTCCAACTGTGGATGAAACCCTGAAAAAATACAACAATCCATTTTATCCAAAGTAGTTTTCTGAACTCATAATTAGTGCCACCACAACAAGCATCTGGTTGAATTCTTTTCTTTTCTCCAATTGTTCACCCCATATTTAATTATTTCAAGCAGGCAAAAAGATAAATATGGGAGATCATTAACATATGTCAAGTCAGGAAGATCTATTTCATCTAAAATTTTCATTGTTTGCTGTGGGATATGACCTTTCACTGGTACTCTTTCATCAGCATTAAAATATATATACATTTTGGCTCCATATAACAAAGCTGAAAGATGTAGTGAAAACAGATGATTTCATTTTGATACATAGAGTGAAGTCGTATAAATAATTTCAGGTTATGTGCATTGATCTCCAAATAAGAACCAGGGCAGGTTTCTTGTTTTAAAAAGAAACAAACAGTACATCCAAATGTTTGATTGTGCATCTGAAATGGATGATGTTTCGCATATACATCATGATATATACTGTCTTTCTTATGGATTGAAAGCATAAATCAGTGAAGAAGAAAAAAATGTCTTGATAACAGTCTGCTCACGCTTTTCTCTCCAGTATTGCTCATAAACAAATTTCATTTTTTCAAGAAATGTGAATTTGCCTTTTTACAAACCTGGCTTAGTACTGATTGATGACTGAGCTTGAGAAACACATGGGAGCAGAGAATAAAATTTCCCCTGATGGGCATTTAGTGGCTAAAGATGAAGCCTTCTGTGCATCTTCAGAAACCAAAGTACAACTAGCCAGAGGAAATCATTTCATGTATATACACACATCCTGTTAGATCAGGAGTTGGCAAGTTAACAGATCTGGGAGCCATTTTCAGCCCTGGTATCTTCTGAGGGGTACATGATCTTCCCCAAATGCCCCACCTCACTGGAATGTGTTGCAATTCCACTTCTTTTGAAAAACAGGGCCAGAATCTTGTAAGCTGGACTGACACCATCACAACTCACTTTTTTTGGTCATTGTGGAGGTTGTAATTCTTTACAAACTACAGAACAACCTAAATCCCCACTTCTGGTTTTGAAAAGCAAAGGTATTTCAAAATGTCAAGCAGTGCACCTATTTAAAATGTGGACTTATAGCCATACCACCTGTTTTCATCAGATCTCAGAAGCTAAGCAGAGTTGGGCCTGGTTAATACTTGAATGGAAGTCCTGAAAGTTTCAATTCCTATTTTCTTTTTTGACCAGAAGGATAGTCCAAGGACTGCAGGTGGACAGCGTTGGGAGTGCATGTGGTTTCAGGGATACACTTTTTCCACCATTTTATAGTAATTTTTTTTCTGTTTTAAATTTTTAATTGCACTGTGTTGTTTTAAATATATTCTGTCTCTAGAACAACCTGGCATCTTATGGTGCTAGCCATAGGATATAAATGACTAGAATACCATTATTGTTTAACAATGGCATAAGTCTAAATTGCATCATTGCAAGTTACATTTTTGTTTGTTTCATAGGTTAGAATTCTCTTTTAACCATGACAATGACCAAAAACTCTCCACAAAATACACCTTGTTAGCTGAGTAGCCCCCACCCTCAATAGGGGCATTTCTGGATTGTCAGAGGGCGGGAGAATCAGAAAACACATCCAATTATTTTCCTGTAGCTGAGTGCAGTACAAAGACATCATCTGCAGGGATGTCCAAAGGACCCTGATGGTCCATACCTGTGTTTGTTGCAGCACATCCCAGTAAATACAAATAGCTGGATATGTCAGCACTTTCCCTCTTTTTCTATGAAATTCCAGAAAAGGCTGGGGGAGGGGGTTGTAGGGCTTACAAGTTTTTTTTTTTTGGTTTTGTTTTTGTTTTTGTGGGGATGATAGCATCAGGAGATGTAGCTACAGACAAGTACAGTAGAGTCTCAATTATCTGTCCTTTGGTCATCTGACATTCCGGATTATCCGACGTTGTGGAAAGCAGAAAAGGATTGGTGATTTCTTTAAATTTTCAGAGGACTCAACTGTTTATATTGTACATCACAATGTTGATTAGTGATTTCTTTACATTTTCAGAGGACTGAACTGTTTATACATTACAATGTTGTTACTGTTGTTACTGTAATGTTACTGCAATGTTACTTTTACTGTTACTGCAATAAAACCTCAATACGTTTGCAATTCATAGTGATTTCAAGGCTTTTCTTGGACCCTAAGGATTATCCAACATTTTCAGCTATCTGACTATCAGCCTGCCCATTTATGTTGGATAACTGAGACTCTACTGTATGTGATTCGTGTATGTCTCTTAATGAAGGATTGTACCAAAATATCTTAATAAATGAAGGAAGGAAGGAATAAACGACCAGCCTGACTTTCACTTGAGCTGACTTGAGCTGCAACTGCAGCAGAGTTCTTATTTTAGGGAAAATGACACACACTGTTTGGCACACTCATGGTTCTCCACCATTTTGCTGCTACTTCCTTCTAAGTGTCTACTACTAGAGGCAACTGCTTTACTCTGCTTAATGGCAGGGTCATCAATGACTGAATGTGTTTATGTGTAATGTGTAGTTTCACCCTAACTTTGTGACAGGGGAGAATTACACAAGATTAGCACAAAGAAACCTTTTCATTAGAACTCTTGCTTTGGGAACAGCGATGGTAAGCAGATTAAAGTTTCCCTCCAGATATATCAGAACAAGCCCTTTGTACCTTAATGATATATACATTCAATTTCCTTCAAAAGCCTGGTGCTGCTTCCCAGAATTCATGCTCTGATCTCTCTCCTTCCCTCCCTCTCTCTGAGACTCAAATTGGTGAGATGAAATCACGAAGATTCATTTCCTTCCCCTCTCCCCAATTATTAGTGCTGTCTTAATGTGATCTTGAGAAAAACGATAAAAGAAGAAAAACAGTGTTGCTTACCTTGATGGTTACTCTTTGCTTCCATAGTCACATGGCTGTCTCTTTAAAAACTAAGAAATAGAGCAAGCTGGTGAAAGGAAATCTCATCCAATTAAGAACAGACAAATGAACTGCATATTCTAACTTTATTTCAGTGAACTCTGCAAGAGTAATGATTCTTATGTCTCTTAAAGAAAAATGTACTTTCCCCCCCTCTCTTACTGTAGTGGCAAGCTGTTAATATTATTATTTAGAGCTCCTACATAGCTCACTTCAAACATCAGTCAAATATTTGACAGTAGTTAATTATGAACATAATGTGATCAAAATGGACCTGACCCATTTTTTGCTCCTTTTCTGCCCATTTGTTATGCATTACTAATGTATATTTATTATTACTTTTTACATTTATATCTCACACTTTCTTGTTTAAAATAAAACCTACAAAAAAATTGAAGCAGCAAATAGAAAAATTAGAATATACAACTGGGGATGGTCATAGCATGGGCACAAAAAACAGGGTTCAATATCTCTTTCACACTATGATATTCTAGCACTTTGATCCCACTTTAACTGCCATGACTACATCCTATGGAATCCTGGGATTTGTAGTTTCATGAGTTATTCAGGATTTCCCACCACAGACCTCCTTTAGCTGTATATATTTGAATATTTCAAGTCATAGATGCTTGAATCCATGGATCAAGAATCCATGGATATGGAGGGCTGGCTTTCTATATTTTATTGTGATTTATATTGAGTTGCTTTCACCCAAAACATTCAGACATCTTTCACACTACACAATGACCCTACTCTAAATAATAGGGTATTCTGTAGGATGGCAATTAGAATAGGTTCATCGTGTAGTGTGAGAGAGATCTGAATGTTTTGGGTGAAAGCAACTCAGTATACCGGTAAATCACAACAAAATATATGCAGTCAGTTCTTCCTATCCACAGATGTTTTATCCATGGATTCAAGCATCCACATCTTGAAAATATTCAAAAATTGATAAATTCCAAAAAAGCAAACCTTGATTTTGCTGTTCTATATAAGCGTCACTATTTTACTATCCACTGTGTTTAATGGGATTTGAACATCCATAGATTTTTGTATCCAGGGAGGGTCCTGGAATGAAATCCCAGCAGATACCAAGACCCCCACTGTAACTTACAAACTTAAAACAAAATTATTTCTCTCTATGCCATCCAAAATCTCTCATCACTTCCCCTCTCTGCTCTCCATCTTCCCTCACTAACCAATGTAACTCTCCCCTTGCCAAAATTCTGTAGCCTACCTGTTCACTTCCATTCTGTAGTCTCTGAGCTGGCCACTCCAACATAAAGTTCATTACGCCAGGCTTCTTTTAATTTTGACACTGGTCCCGTGAAGTATTTCATGTTGAACTCTAGTGATTGAAACATGTTCACCTAGTGAACATCACAGAAAAGAGGAGGACTAAACCTAGTTTTCAACAATACCAGTCCAACATGCTACTCTCATCTTCAAAATGTCACACTTGACTGGGAATGATGAGTGTTGGAGTCAAACACATCTGGATGGTATCAGGCTTATGATCTCTACTTCAGCACACTGGCTGGCATCTTGTTGAACAATTATTAATGTGTAAGGAGGGACTAAAAACCCTAAAGGAATCATATCCCTTCTTTTTTAAATTAATTTTTATTAATGCAAATATATATAAAAAAATCTTACATCACATATATAGGCATACAAATATCCAATATCTTCATACATCTCATACACCTACAAATTCAATCCATTCTTCAGTTCTTCCTATACTCTTCAATTCTTCTTATCCATTTTACATTAACATACTTCCTAACTAAAATAAACTTCCAAATGAATATATATATTCCATATTGTCTTTTCCCACATTAGTCTGTGCTTCTTTTTGTTAAAGTTATAGTAATGCTTGCTTAGCACCTTTCTCATTTTGTCTCTTCAAACCAAGTGAAGAGATATTTTTCTACTTTGTGGTTCCTTTTGTGTTGTTACTTTCTCTTGCATTTTCATTTTGCTGCAATTCTTTGTGCTTTCCTTCCATTTAAACCTGCTTTTATCAGTAAGGATGAGGTGAACAGAGAAAAGAAGAAGAATGAAAATAATAACAATAAATACATACTATCTTCTAAACCATACAGTCCATTTCATTAAATTAAACCTGATGTTCAGAATACATGTATATTTTCTTATCTTTTAAATGAACATAACTAATATAATTTTTACCATCACCAAAGTCAAGTCTTAGATATCAATCTACTTGCATTATTTACATATACCTTTTTCATAATTGAGCCATCCCTTCTGATCTTGGGAGCTAAGCAGGATCAGCTGTGGTTGGTACTTTGATGGGAGAATGCCAACAAATACCAGGTCTGTAGGCTACGTTTCAAAGAAAGGAACTAGAAAAAACTACCTCTGAGTATTTTTTTGCCTAAGAAAACCCTATATGGGGTCACCATAAATTGACAGGTGGGTTGAAATCACACACACACATTGGACTCAATGCATTTGTAATTGTTTGATGTTCATGTTTATAGTTGTGGCACTATTGCCACAATTGTAAATGCCCCATGAACCTCACCTAAAACTCCAGGGAGCTGTTCAGAGTGGTGATCTATACTGCTGGAGAATGGGGTGCAACTGGATGAAGTTTCCAACCCCCTTCCACCAGCCATCTGGCAGGAGAAGGCTGAAAATGTCACCCTGACACATCTCACTCACTGGCAGAACAAAACTCCATCACTCAGAGCAGATGCTGACTGTTAAAGTACGTTTGGGAAGCTGGATCAGGAGACAATACATAGTTAAATATTATTAACTACATCTACATTGTAGGATATCAGTCACCCACTCTAGTGTAGTTCTTAAAGTTTCTATGTTTCCTGCAAACGCAATGAGTTTTTGTATGTACTGTTATCTTAGCACTTCAACTACAGGGCTTTGAAAAGACTTGGACAAGCTCATTTTTAATGATTTTTGTAACTTAAGTCCTTTACTGCAATGGAGGTCTTATGAAACGTTTGGGATATTACATTATGGTAGGGCATTTGTACTGTTAACGCTATCCATTGGGATTCTAACTGCATCAGGAATGGGCCTGACAGGATATTAAAAACCTAAGGGCAAATGTTCTTCAGTACCTTGTTTCTACTCCGATAATAGCATAATGAAATTCACCATCAAAACAGGATTACAGGAGATTAAATGATAATCATTGTCTAATTCTCAGACCATGGTTTCTGGTGTTGGTTACACATTTCCAGTTATTTCATGACAAAGAATAATACAATCTGAAAAAAAAAAAGGCAACGTGTCCCCATGACACAATGAGCTGAACTTGGAAAAGTAACTTTTCAAGCTCTGTTTCTATGTACAGTAATTTCATGATACATTAAATATCTTCATCCCATAACCGTGGATGATAAAATTTATAGTCCCAAACCACTGGATAATGTCAAGTTGGGAAAAGCTGGACTTTATGACTTCACTGAGGCCCCCACTTCTAATTTATCAGCTTTGTTAATCTTTATTCTTTGAGTAGGGTTCTACAGAGAAATACCCAGCCAAAGATTATACATTACCTGGGGAGACATAATATTCTCATCTAGCGGCTTTCTTGTCAGTGGAATAGAGCTCTGAGGATCTGGACCTAGCCAGTCAAATTGCAACTGGCCAAATTCTGTTGAGGCAAAGGATCTTCTGTAGAGCGTATCATGTTCTTTCACCTGAAGCCAGTGGCTGCATCTGTACTGCAGAGATAATGCAGTTTTACATGACTTTGGTTGCCATGGCTGAACGCTATGGATTCCTGGAATTTGCAGTTTGTTGTGAGACCAGAGCTCTCTGACAGTGAAGGCTGAATAGTACACAAAACTGCAAACCCCAGAATTCCACAGCATTGAGCCATGGCAGTTAAAGCAGTGTCAAACTGCATTATTTCTGCAGTGCAGATGCAGCCAATATATCACTTTACTTAACAAGTGAGACTGTTTTTCCTGTATCTGGAATGTGCTACTTCCTCTAGCATGAGAAGATGTCCATGGCTGAGTCATCATCATCATCCATCATCATCATCATCATCATCATCATCATCATCATCATCATCCACAGTTTAAAAACATCTGTGATATCAGGGAGCTGAGTCATAGCTAAGCCTTATTCCTCAGAGATTCTTGATTGTAATAGGCAGGGATCTCAATTTTATGTTAAATATGGAAAAGACTTCCATTATGTCTCCCCATCTGCAATCTGACGTGTCTATTTGTGTATGTGTGTGCATCTGTTGACTTATGGTGACCCCCATGAATTTCACAGGGTTTTTATTATTATTTTATTATTTTATTTTCTTATATCCTGCCTTTCTCTCCATATAGGGACTCAAGGCAGCAAGGAGTTCTCAGAGGTGGTTTGGCTAGTTCTTTCCTCTGAAACATAGTCTACAGTATAATGAAATGGTGTCCCTTATATAAAGTGGCAAAATCAAGGTTTGCCTTTTGGAATGTGTATATGTGTGTGTGTGTGTGTGTGTGTGTGTGTGTGTGTATCTCTTAATATTTTCAAGGTGTGGATGAATGCGGATAAAGAATTGGTGGATATGGAGGTCTGACTGTACTTAATAAATCTAAGGAAGGAGACTGAAATATATGAAAGCTCATGCTGCCAACTTCTTTCTTTCAGTTAGTCTCAAAGGTGCGACAAGATCTCTCTCTCGTATTATACTTAACTGTTGCTTGTGAGAACTAGGTATTAGAGAATATGATGACACACAGAAAGGGACAAAGATCTAATGAAGAGCTTCTGTCCCCATGTCCCATCTAAAATATGGACTTCTCACAGCAGAAATGAGGGTAAACTTGTGTATGGGTTCTAACACTTGGATTGTACACAGGCGCTCATTGGGAGAAAAAACTTTATAACACTTGCAATTGGAAAGAGGGAGAGACAGAGAATTAGAAAAACTGCAGGGTAATATTTTGAAGCACTCAGTGGTTTTAAACATAAAATGAATTTTGTCTGAAGTTTTTTTTTTTAAATAAAATGGAACCAACCATTTTTTTCCTGCTAACGCTAATGCAGTGCAAATGCACTTTTCATAAGAGATTGCTTCATAAATGTAATAATTTGCTTACACATTCCTTTTCTGCTACTCAAATGCAGCGTGACATATCCAAGCCTTGTCATGGGCAAAGCATGATGGGAATGATTAAAATTTTAATGCTAACTTTATTTGCTTTCACACAGAGCAAAGAAACCAGATAGGAAGTTAAAAAAGAAAGAATGAAAAGAAAGTAAGCAATTTCCTATCAACCGAATCAAATACTTTGTATTTCAGAGAAATGGTAATTTTCTCAGTCAGCCATTATGTGCTCATTCATTGTGACTTATAGAATAAAACCTGGGAGGTCAAGAAATTGCAATCAAAGTGTTTCCCAATAAATTAAAATGTTTTCACAAAGATTTCACTATCCAGACTAAGTGGGATACAGATGTGTCCAGAACAGAATGAATTGCTAGAAGTGGCGGCTGGGTGCTTTTGTGTCAGTGGTATGAGTTAATTTGAAGGAACTGTCCAAGATGCTGAACTCGTTCACCACTTCAATAGCTCCTTCAAACTCGAAAGTAAATCTTGAAGCAGACACCTTGCCCCACTGGCATGGACACTGCCACAACTGAGCACAACGGGTGGATTGTGGCAGATGCTACTTTTTTTTTTTTAATCCTTTTAGGAAGATGACTTGACAAGTTAGATGTGCTGAATATTACCTCTCCTCTGTAGTTCTTCACAGCATCCCATGTGTGGCTAGGCAAAGAAAAATGGGTGGCGAGTCCTCCTGACTTTGAGTAGCCATGCTGAAGTCATATTTGTCCCATTCTAATGCATTGTGCCTTTGGTAAAAAAATTATCATTGTGGCCTAAAGTTGTTTTATGCATAACTGAGTATGAATGAGCCTGTGAATCATAGTCAAGCTTTTTAGAATTACCTCTAGAAAATCTACTCACAGCAAATGTTTAGGGAAATGTTCCTGCTAGCCATTTGGGGGAAGGCTCTCCATGGTTTCTCAGGGAGTTCTCCCCGACCCTCCAGCTCACACAAGAAAACCATGTTGTTGTTGTTGTTGTTGTTGTTGTTGTTGTGATGTTATTGCCAGAGCTCCACTCTGTGACTTGCTCTTGATGGCATAACGGGGCCAAGTGTATATACTCACTGACCCTATTCAGCCCACCCCCCCCCCCTTTTTCATGCACTGACATTGAACAAACACAACATACAAGCACCTTTCATGTTGTGTCAGGTAGTGATCATCTGGGAATGGGTGGAGATGGGTGCCTAGGCTTTTAAATGCTTTTATGCCAGCACTTGGTTGGGTCATTATATTTTTATTGGACTTCAAATCCTGTTAGGGCCCCATGCTGGCAGCTCCTGTTTTTCCAATGTTGTGCAGAAAAGATGGAGGAAGACAGACAAAAGTTGCCAGCTCATGGAACCCTTTTTAGCCAATGCCCTCTACCTTCATGGCTCCAATGCCAGCAAACCCTCACCACAACCACCACCACCACCACCACACAGCATCACTACTTACCCTAGTGTAGTTATGTTTATGTAGTGCATTAACTGGATCCTTTTGATTTTTCGAATGTTACGACTGTAATACTGTATTTTTAGTATTGTAGCCAGTGGACTGCAACTCTGAAGACCAGGGTCCAATTCCCTTTTCAGCCATGAAACCCACTGGATGACCTTGGGCAAGTCACATGCTCTCAGCCTCAGGGGAAGCCAATGGCAAATATTGCCTCTGAACAAATATTGCCAAGAAAATCCCATTATAGGTTTCCTTTAGGATTGGCATAAGTCAGAAATGACTTGAAGGCACAAAGCATGCTCTCTCTCTCTCTCTCTTTCTCTCTCTCTCTCACACACACAATTCCTTTACATCTAATGTATTTTTAGTGTGTAGATTTTTATATTATTGAACTTCTGAATTCATTTTGTTGCTATACTGATTTATTTTTAAAGTTTTTTTAATCCCAATTTTGCATGGCAAACCAAAATGTTTTTGGTGGTGACATCATTTCCTTTTCATTTCTGGTGTTGCACCCAAATCCGGGCACATTATGTTGGCACAAGATCCCACAAGGGCTTCTTCCCATTACTGGCAGTAGAAAGCACAGCAACAAAACATTTGATGCTATCCCTTTATGTCACCTTAGGTAGCCAAAAGGTAGGACCAGCTCTGCATGATGGTACACAGAAGAAGCAAGTCAACATTCTGTATGTAAACAGTTGATATTCTAAATTAAGACTTAAACTTTCTTCAAGCAAATCTCTAAACAAGCAGATGTTTTCATGTTGAGAAATCTGTAGACATGTCCCTAGAGCTGTGACTAGATATCAATACCTCTGTATGTGAGCACAGGAGACTTTGGGATGTGGCCATTCTCTTACTCCACAAAGAGTAATAAATGGAAATGCAAATAATGTTGTGTTATGCAGATCCCTATCCAGATTGAAGTGATAATACAAATGACTAGAAATAATTACCATCTGCCAATTGGTTCTTCAACTGGAGAAAACATTTTTTCAGCAATTTCAAACAGAAAGGGTTCTTGAGAATTAGAGAAAGTCACAGTTGCCCAAATCTTCAGACTTATGAAATTGATCTTGTTTTGTCTGATCATTAAAAAGAAATAACCGGTTACCCAAGGAATTAAATTAATCACTCAGTTTCTCAAATGATTATTAGCTAACAATTCCATTGCCCGTAAGATGAATGTGGAAAACAGCTGAAAGTCATTTGTGGCTAAACAGCTTTGCAGATCTAAATTTTAAAACAGATACTGCATATGGAATGAAACTGGGAAAATATGATTGCTGTTAATTATAGCTTGCATTAGCACTGAGAGGAAAGTGAGTGAAAAAGTCTTGCCAGGTGGCTCTGAAAAATGATAAAAATTAAGGTGACAGATTTTGCATAGAAATTATGACAAAACTGCCTCCCTCCAAAGATGAAAGAAATACAGTTGAAATCTTATGGACGTTTTCAAGAAAAGCAACATGGATGAATACAAGAAGAATGAGAATAAGTAAAATGAAAAATGAAGAAGACCAAGAAGAGGGGAAAATGTAGACAAAGTTTTATTATGTGATATGATTGTTGGTTTGTGTACTTATATGTTCTTACATGTTTGTATTGTGGCTGACGTAACCAATAAAATATTTTTTTAAAAAGAGATCTTATGCAATTTTTCATAGCAGTGATCCTCATTGAAATAAATGGGACTGAATTTTGAGAAATCATATTTCGTATCATGTTGTATAATATTTTAAACATAAACACACTGCCTTGCCTGGATATTGTAAAGTTATTAATATTGAGCCTTGGAATCATTCCTACCAGATGGCAGGCTGCTGAATTCAGGGACAGGGCCTTTAACAAGTTTAGATTAAGTTTGTTCATAGCACTAATAGGCCCTAAAGTTGTTTCCAAATTGCAGGTTTCACATTATTGAATTTTAGAGGGATGTAATGTCTGCACCCATTCTTCTACTAATCGATCTCATGCAGGTTCATTTTTCAAGATGGAGAGAATGGGTTGGATCCAATCTTGGACTTAAATTAGATATGGTGAAATTAGCAGGATTTTACGACTAACTTTTCCTCTTGATTTTAGGTCTTCTTCAATATAAGCAAGTCAGTATCTAACCCAAAATAATTACATATTTACTACTGTCCAGGATTTCTGCTTTTAATCTTTATTAGTTTCAAAATTTACATTTTAAAAAATGTTGCAGAAGTAATATGTGAACATGAGCATCATTTCAAGCTGATGTAGGAACCGGATTGACCTCCCTCCACACTAGTCTGAGCACAAAGTGATATCAGGGGGTGGGACTCTACATAAAAAACCCTTCACTTTCCACAGTTTGCTCACCCCACCCCACCCCAGTCATAACACTGCTTTAGCTTTCTGTCTTCACAGAGAAAGAATGGGCCTGAACAGACAGGCCAAAATAAAGCTGCTTCGGGTCACTTTGGAGGTATGCTATTTAAATGGTGCATGCATCCTAAGAGGCCAGAAACTACTCCAAAACCATGCTCCAGTCCTAAGGAGTCATTTAAACTATCTATACTATGGCCCAAACATACTATGAAATGCTGTGGAATTCTGGGAACTGAAGTTTTGTGAGCCATTTAGCCTTCCCTGTCAGAGAGCTCTGGTGCCACAATAAACTACAGTTCTCATGATTCCCTAGCATTCCATAGTATGTTTGAGCCACAGTAAACATAATAACTAAAAACTAATTATTGTTCAGTCATTTAATTACTATTTATTGTTCAAGTATCCTTGGTAGTTCAAATGGTCTCAAACTGGATTATTTCTGCAGTGTGTTTTGGACCTGTGAAACAACATTCATGTCCTTCGGAACTCTTCCTTTGCATCCTTCTTGTTGCTGATTCACCCTATTTTTCTTATTATTCTTATCCCATTCTTTCATTTTGTGTATGTGTGTGTGGGGGGGGGGTCATAAAAAGCTGAGTCTCGGGACTTCCAGTAGCATGGCAGATTGATAAACCACCTTCCAACGACACTCCGGGAGGTGGGTTGCTGTCCCCAGGATTCTTGAGAAGAAACAGCAACGCCAACTAATACAAAGTGTCTCCCCAGAAAGGGGAGAAGGAGAGGGGCTCATCGGAGACCTTTAGTGCTCCGGGGCGACCGAGGGACCGAGGCATTCGAGCCCGGCCGGCAAGGTGACGCCGAAGGAGTATGGAGAAGGTCTGAGCTAGCCAGGTCCGGGGACAGGCCGCCGCTTTGCGGCACAAGCTCCGCCGCTGTCGTTTTTAATTCTAATCAACTTCGGAGGCAACTATAAACCTTTTTCTTCCACTAGGAATCTACCTTCTAATATAAAATTTCACTGCGACAAGCAGATTGAAACTATACATTTAAAAACTTTATGTATTGGATGAGGTCCGGAAAAGCTTGGAGAACAGCAACGGGACGTTTAAATCACCCACTTTTTTGGGGTTTATTTTCTTTTTCTTTTTCCCCAGTACTGATCGAAATAGCTTTGCTCGCAATTAGGGATTTATAATATAAAACTTATCAGAACTTTAGTTACAAAAAGAGGGTGAGACACGACTTCTGTTTCAAGGTATCCGAATCAAAGTACCCGACTTTAAACAAATAGGTTTGGAATCGGAGAAGAAAAAGGGAAACGATCGCCATCTTGTATCTTTTTTGGGACATATTTTCATTTGGTTCTACTCCCAGAGACACACTTTACTTCAATCAAGAAGACTTAAATAAGGGGATTGAGACTAAGTTTTTTTCTTTTATTTTTGAGGAACTCTAAGATTGCAGATCGTAATTTAAAAATCGAATTGGATGGACTTGGATTCGAATTGGATAGATTTGGACGGACAAGGACTTGTGAGACTCGTGGGACTCGTGGGAAGGAAAGTAAGCTGGAGGGCGAAATAGGTTGGGATTTGAAACCTTCTTCACGAACTCCGCTCCCGAACGGGTGGAAAGGAAAGGAAAGAAAGGAGAAAGATTGTAAGGACAACAAGGGAAAGATTTTGTGAAGTGTCCGTAGTGTAACGAGGAGGAGAAAAAAAAAGAAAAAAGAAAAACAAAGACAAAATCAAAAACAAAAAAAAGAAAAATAAAACCAAACGGAAAGCAGCCTATTGAACCCAATCAACTCCGCGATTGCTACTAAAATAAGTGACTTTTAAAGAAAACGCCTGAAGTGAAACAAGTGTTGGATTTCGGTATAATTGTATTAAATCACTTTTTCATACTCTATAGTAATAATCCTAAGTAATCAACTTTAATTTATAGGTATTTAATCTGTCTGGTTTAGAATCACTGCAATAGATATTTGGAAATAACTGTTTGGGGAGGGTGGAAAGAAATAAGGGGATTATTCCCTGTGAAAACATAGCCTGACAAATTGTGTTTTACATTTTCATTCTTATTCTTTATTCTTTATCTTATATTTGATACTCAACATATTTCAAAGAGATCACACGTTCTATATTTTATATTCTATATTCTATATAGTGTAGAGCTTCTTAGAATTAATCTGTTTTTTTAATATTTACAATATTTTCAACATTTACAATATCTACAATATTAACATTAACTCATTAATAATATAAGCTTATATTTCCTTTTTGTTAATTTAGCGAAATAAGGACTAAGGGAGGGGGTAAGATAGACACTAACACTCAAGGAGTACTATAGTTGTTCAACGGTTGATTTATTTTCTAATTGTCCCCTGCTACTTCGCTTTCCCAGATTAATAACGGAAACGTATTATTAGACTCTCTGAACTTGATTGATACTCAGCGTTGAAACAATTCTATAATTTTGTAAACGGTCTATATATAATTGCTGACAAACTCAGCTGAGCAAAAAAGAAAGCTATTGTAGCACCGCTGTGATTTAATAATTGGTCAGTAAAGAGTGTAAGGGAAGGAAAGGTGATACAACGTTTCTAATCTGAAGAGAATTAGTGTGATCACAGAAAGAGAAATTGTTTAATTATTACAATCTTAGAGTTTGAAAAATATACAAACATACAAATAACAACACATTTAGTGGAAAGACAATAGAAATTTTTTTTTGCAATAGTTGGTATTAACACTATATTTACCTTAGAGACAAACAATCTAATAATTATAAAAAGATCTAAATAGTGAAGACTCAAACTTCTTTTTTATTGGCAAGACCTACTCCCCTTTTTTTTCCTGTTTTCGCATATCGCAAGCATCTATATTCAAAATACAGTTATAATAATTGGCGACTCCCCCCTCTTCTGTCAACAACAAAATTGCACCTAACCTTTAGCTACAGCCGAACTTTAGTTAAACACAATATTCCCTACTTCCCCCCCCCCGAAACACAACTTAAACCCTGGTTTTGAAAAGATATAAAATAATTACGGAAGTGTACCACGGAAAGAAAGAAAAAGACTAATTAATCAAAAGTCATAAAAACCAATTCAACACCTGGGGAAAATAGACCTTTTAGTCTACAATAATTACTGATAAGTAAGAATATTAAACTCCAAAGTTTCCCAAATTAAGGTTGACACACCAGTGAAAAAAAAATTGACATTAGTCAAACTTCCAATCTTTAGATAATAACTAGAGCTCGAAGTTTATTATCTTATAAACTTTTTACATTAATCTTGAGTATTACAAAAGATCTAAATTGTAGGAGCGCAAATAATTGCAAACAGCAGTCTGAATTTAAATTAAAGAAAAAAAATGACTTCAACAAGAAGAGAAAAAGAAAGACAAGCACAAGCTATGGCCATGGTAAACCAGAGAAGACTTTCTACATCAGACTCTAACATCAATCTAATGGAGGAGATTAAAAGGCTACACATGGAACTCAAAAATGAAATCTGGGAATCAAGGGAGGAAACAAGGCGAGAAATAAGAGAATCAAAGGAAGAAACGAAGAAAGAATTAAAATATGAGGCAAGCAAAATAAGACAAGATCTGGATAAAATCAATAAGGATATGGAAAAAATAACAGGAAAGGTAGAAAAAATTGAACAGAAAACAAAAAAAAATGGAAGAAAAAAATAGAAGTTCTAAATAAATATCAACAAGAAGATCAAGACGCAATATTAAGATTGGAAATTAAGCAAAGAGAAAAATGTGTGAAGTTAAGAGGACTTCCTGAACAAGTGAATCAAAATCTCTACAACTTTTTAGTACCTTACCTGGCAAGATACCTTGATATCCCATTACAGCAGATGCAAACTGAAATAGACAGAATGTACAGACTAAATTCTAGCATGGCCAGAACAAAGAAACTTCCCAGAGACATAGTAATTTACTGCGTAAGGAAACAAATGAAGGACAATTTTATTCAAAAAAACTTTAAAACAAGATTTGTGATACGAGGAATAGAAATACAGGTGTTTAAGGACATTCCAGCCGAAATATTTAGAAGAAGGAAGGATTATCAATTCCTGACGGAACAGCTAAAAAGATACAGAGTCCCCTTTAGATGGGAAGAAATAGAGGGATTATCGGTGACATGGAATCAAAGGAGATTTAAATTAAACACGGTAGAAAAAGCGGCTGAATTCTGGAAAGAGTTTAGAAAAGATATATCAAAACGACCTACCACCGTGTTTGAGGAAGATAATTACCTAGAAGATGAAGGAAACAAACACACTAAGACCCCAAAAGAGAAAAATAAGACAGAAGAAAGAGAAGAAGAAGATCTACTAGAAAACGAGGAAATAGAAGGAGCAACAGGTATAGCTAGAAGGAATTTTGAAAGTGAAGAAGACAGCAAAGAAGAAGACAAAGAGCTGGGAATAGAAAAAGAATCTTTGGAAGAGAAAAATCGATAGACAAAGAGAGAACTAGAGGGAAAGGGGGAGGAAACAGGGGAGGGAAGGGGGAAACACTTACCTGTAAAGAGGTCAACACAATTCAATGAAGTTGGTAACTTGGAATATAAAAGGCCTAAACCTAAATGGAAAGAGAAAAAAGGTGATTCATTATTTAGAGAAACTAAATTGTGATATTGTTTGCATTCAAGAAACACATATATAAAAAAACGGAGAAACATTTAATTAGATTTAAAAGTTTAGGAAGAGATTTCATATCGGCAGCAAAACAAAGGAAAAAAGGGGTGGCAATATATGTCAAACGATGTATTCAGGCCAAAGAAGTTTTAAATGATAAGAATGGGCACTATTTGGGGGGTGGAAATTAAATGGGAAGGAGAATCAATTCTAATATTAGGAATATATTGCCCACTAGAAAATAAAAGCTTATTCTATGACAAATTGCACAAAGAACTAGATGAGCTGGAATGCGATAAAATCTTAATGCTGGGAGACTTTAATGGGGTAGTAGAACCCCAATTAGATAGGAAATCAGATACTGAGACAAGAAACAATCAAGGAAAACTCCCTTTAACTTTTTTCAGACTAACAGAAGACTATGACTTATGTGACATATGGAGATTACACAACAGGAAGAAACTAGATTTTACATTCTATTCGTATAGGCATCGCTCATTATCAAGAATCGATATGCTTTGGGCACCCATATCGTTTAGCAAATTAGTGACTTCTACAGAAATCTTACCGAGAACAATATCAGACCATAATGCATTAAAAATAACTTTCAACCAAAACAAGAAAAAGAGTATATGGAAGGTAAAAGATTCCCTACTGATAGAGAAGAGTATTGTAGAAAAAGGAAAAGAAACCATTATACAGTACTTCAAAGAAAACTTGACCCCAGAAGTAAAAATGATTAATGTATGGGATGCGGGGAAAGCTGTTTTTAGAGGCTTCATGATTAATCAGGAAGCATATATTCAGAAAAAAAGAAAGGATAAGGAAAATGAGATTCAGGACTTGATAAGATTAAAAGAAAAGGAACTAATAGATAACCCAGGAAATACTATAATACTAGACGAGTTAAATATACTTAGAAAACAAGAGAGCAAAAAAAAAAAAAAACTTACTAGAAATAAGTAATAACTTAAAAAAAGCCAAACAAAAAAATTTCGAGCAGGCAAACAAAATAGAGAAAAACTTGGCTGAGTTATTGAAAAAACGGCAAACAAAAAAGTCTATCGTGGAAATTAAAGAAAATGGCAATATAAAAAATAAACAAGAGGAAATTAAGGAGGCTTTCGAAAAATACTACACTGATTTATATAATGATCAAAAGATAGATACAACTAGGATTCAGACATACCTGAACGAAGAGGAAGAGATATATATACCCCCGTCGGAACAACAATTGGAAGACTTAAACAAACGAATTTCATATAACGAGGTTGAAACAGCAATACGAAATTTAAAAATCAACAAAGCACCAGAACCTGATGGTTTTAATGCACTCTTTTATAAGACTTTCAAAGAAGAACTCTGTGGGCCACTACAAATGACTATGAATGCAATCTTAGAAGAAGGAGTACCAAATTCATGGAGGGAAGCTGAAATAACTGTATTACCAAAAGAAGCGAAAGACACAAGAGATATTAAAAATGTTAGGCCCATTTCATTATTGAATGTGGACTATAAGTTATTTGCATCGATCCTAGCTACAAGACTCAAAAAGCACCTAAAAGATTGGATAGGACCCGAACAAAGAGGTTTTCTACCACAGAGGCAATTAAGAGAGAATATAAGAATTGTTCTAAATATCCTAGAATTTTATGAGAAACATAATGACAGAGAATTGGGACTACTATTATTAGATTTGGAAAAGGCCTTTGATACCGTTAACTGGACCACAATCTTTGAAATTATGAATAAAATGAACCTAGATCCGAATTTTACAGGTTGGGTAAAAGAAATTTACAAGGAACAGAAAGCAAAAATCATAATTAATGGTGAGAGAACAAATTTTATAAATATTAAGAGAGGAACCAGACAAGGATGCCCATTATTCCCTCTACTTTTTATAATGGTAATAGAGAGATTAATAAAAAGAATTTAAAATAATGCTTGTATCCGGGGAGTGAAAATTAAGAATCATATCATTAAAATAAGAGCTTTTGCGGATGACTTAGTTGTTTTTCTCGACGACCCCTGTAATAATATAACTCTTTTAAATGACGTAATCGATAGGTTTGGTAAGATTTCCGGATGTAAACTCAACAAAGAAAAATCAGCAATTATAACAAAAAACTTAACCAGAGAAAAAGAGAAGAAATTGGCAGAACTTTCAGGTATAGAAATAAAAAAGAAGGCAAAATACTTAGGAATTACTATTTCCAGAAATTTAGGTGAACTGCTTGATGATAATTAAAAAAAAACTTGGAAGGAAATAAAAAATAAACTGGGGAATTGGAATAAGTTACAATTGTCGCTTTTAGGGAAAATAGAAACAATTAAAATGTCAATACTACCCAAAATGTTATTTTTGTTTCAAAATTTACCTATAGTAGTTAAAGACTCCTTTTTTAAACTCTGGCAGAGAGATATAAGTAATTTTATCTGGCAAAGAAAAAGGCCAAGAATTAGACTTAAGGTCTTACAAGACTCAATTGACAGAGGAGGTCTTGGGCTACCAAATTTAAAGCTTTATTTTGAATCTTGCTGCTTGCTATGGCTAAAAGACTGGATAACATTAAGTAATAAAGAGCTTCTAGATCTCGAAGGAGACAATTTGGTTTTTGGCTGGCACGCATACTTAGGATACAACAAAATCAAAGCTAATAGAAATTTTAATGCTCATTGCATCAGAAAATCGTTATTGAAAGTTTGGGAAAAATACAAGTATAGGATTATGCCAAAATTTCCTCTTTGGTTCTCTCCTCAAGAGGCAATTCAAAGAACTGAAGTGAGACAGTGCACTAATTGGCTTACCTACTCACAATTACTGAAAAAAAAAATGAATTAGGAAATCTGGAACTAAAATCACTACAAGAATTAACTGAAGAAGGCCATGACCTGAATTGGTTTGGTTAGTGGCAAATCAAAGAGTGCTACAAAACAGATTGCAAATCGTTAGGCCTTGAAAAAGAAAAAAAATCACTTTGACAAAATAATATTAGGAGAAAATGTTAAGTGGATAAAAGAGCTGTACAAATCATTATTAGGGTGGGATGAGGAAGAAGAAACTGTAAAAGTAAATATGATTCAATGGGCCAAAAACTTCGGGTACCCAATACTCTTAGAAAAATGGGAATTAGTATGGAGAAAAAGATTAAAATATTCCTTTCACCTAAGTCGCGGAGGCCCAGCCTGGCGCCAACGAAAGGAAGGCCCGATCCGGCGGATCGGGCCTTCCTTTCGCCTCAGTTGCGGAGGCCCAGCCTGGCTGGGGAAGCCAGGCTGGGCCTCCGCGCCTAACGAAAGGAAGGCCCGATCCGCCGGATCGGACCTTGCCTTCCCCAGCCAGGAGGCCCCCGCGGCTGACGAAAAAAAGGCCCGATCCACCGGATCGGACCTTCCTTTCCTCAGCCAGGAGGCCCCCGCCAGGCCAGGCTTCGGCCAGGCCTCGGAACGGATTACCTATTTCCTATGGGAAATAGGCCCCGAGTTACGAAATTTTCGGCTTACGAAAAAGGTGCCAGAACGAATTAATTTCGTAACCCGGGGGACCACTGTATCAAAGATATATAAATCAAGGGACAACCTTTGCTGGAAGTGCAACTGTGAACCAGGGACTTTATACCACTGCTTGTGGACCTGTAAGAAAGTAAAGAGTTATTGGATAAAAGTAAACGAAATAATAAATTCGATTGTGGAGAACAAATTAAATTTTGCGCCGGAAACTTACCTCTTAAACATGTGGGATGTAGAACTAGACAGAAAATATGGCAAAATACTATATTATCTGATATCCACGGCTAGAATTACGTTAACACAAAAGTGGAAGAATGAACATGTGCCGAGCCTTAATGATTGGCTTATCAAAATTTTTGATGCAATTGAAATGGATGAACTAACATCTCTAATAAGAAATCAGGAAATAGACAAAATTGAAAAGGATTGGGGCAAAGTACTGGAATGCTTGAAGAAAGAGTGGGGAAAAATTGTGACTATAGGTTACGACAAAAGCATGAGAATACTCTAGAACGATTAATACAAGACAAGTAAAAGGACAAAATAACAATAAAATACAACTATATGAATACAATAAAATACAACTATATGAACAAATGCAATTTCTGTAGTGCAACATACTATACGCAGAGAAATAACCAGTCTGACGCTTCAGGAAATCTTTAAATAGACTTTTAAGTACGAAATAATTACACGAATACTTGTGACTCATAATGAAAGATACAAAAAGAATCTAGTAAAGGGAGACTTAAATTCACATAAGTAAATAAGAAGGTAAAATAAAAATGCAACGCTACCTAGTGGGAGAAAGAGAGAAGTCTGGTATGAATGGACCAAGAATGGAAAGACGATGATAGAAGGTTAAGGTAGGTGATGAAGGTATGAGAATGTAGTATAGGAAGAGGTTAGAATGAGAGGAAGAGAAGGAGGATGATTGAGAGAGATTAGGAGTGAGTCAAGGCCGGAAGGCCAAAATTGAGGTTAAGGAAGGGAATATGCCAAGTTTGGGAGAATACGATGGATTAAGGAATGCAACTTTACAACCTGAGAAGGTAATCACTTAGGAAATTCTTAGATGATTGATACTTATGGAAGTAAACAAGTATTAGAAATGTTTCTCCAAGTTAGGTAGTTTATATATTATTTCTATAAATTTTCTTCTATTGGATGATTAAGATAATTTGGATTTGTCTAATAATGTACTTCTTGTAACCTCTATTAATTTACGATTGTGTAATTGTGTATGTGGTTGTTTTTAATTGCAATAAATTTTGAAAAAATAAATAAAAAAATAAATAAAAAGCTGAGTCTCCTCCTATCCATATTTTCTGTAGTGCATCCTGAAAAAAATAGAATAGAGGCTACAATCTTGCACATGGTTAGGTTGCCAAAGACTATAAAAATTGAGATTTATGTCTTCCTCATTACGCTAAGTGTTGCCCTTTTATTGACGGTGCAATATTCCCACCATTACTAAGTGCTAATGTCTTATTGATGAGTATTAAGAAGCAAATGAAACTGTAATGCATTTAAAACTCAAGGTAATATGATGAGCATTATTGAATATTCATAAAACATATAAGGAACATAACAATTGCCTGCCAGAGGGTTGATTTTAGGGGTTGTTTCCCAACCTCCTTTTCTAGTAAATGTTCATTTGTAAACAATATAGCATAGAAAAGTCAACCCTCTTCCATTATGTTTGGAATGCAATGAAATAAACTGGGAATTTTGCAAGCCTCAAAGTGCTGTAACAGAATGACATAACAATAAAATATTTTATTAGATCAGATATAATCCTTACATCAACCATTAGTTTTCTTCTGTGGAGAATGCTTTGCCATTTTTTCATTGTTAGCTTTATAAAATATGGAAAAGATATTTATTTATTTATTTATTATTTTTAAGGATGGAAAATAAATCTGATTTGACAATTTTATTTTGGGGATAATTCCAGCTGTTTATGAGTACAAAGTTTTGATATTCCCCCAAAGAACAGTCACTGCAGTGGTGCCAAAAAATTAATCTTTGAAATTGACAGATACCACCAAGATAATGGAAAATGTGTATGGCACCATTCTTTACTCCTGCTTATATGAAAGTTAGCGTTTAGATCAGAATGGGCGATCTAGACAGACCAAAAGGGGCGGTCCGCGATCGCTCTAAGAAGCAGCAAGATGGGATCAAGGCTGCCACACCGGCAGCCTCTGTGCCCCCATCTTGCCGCTTCTGGAGGCGTGGGGAAGCGGCAAAGTGCCGCTTCCCTGCGGCCTCCAAGTGGAGTGCAGCAGGCGCCCTGGGTGCCTGCTGCATCCCGCTTCTGGAGGCAGGGCTGAGGGGGGAAAGGGGCCGCTGCAATGGCCCCTTTCTCCCAGGGTCTTTGCCGTGGCCATTTAAAAGCCGTGGCAAAGACTCGCCCCCAAAAGGTAGCTCCATTCAGAGCTCCTTTTTTGAGCTGCAGAAAGGGCACGATTGGCGCCCTCCTGAGGCGTAAAAGTGTCATTATGTGCACAGCATATCTAAATGCTGCGCATGTGATGACGGTACTGTAGTGTGTCCGTATGGATGCCGCCATTTTAAAATGGCAGTGCTCATACGCTTTAGGGCTAGGGAGGGTGTAAAAGCTGTGCCCTCCCTAAACCTAAAGGTGCTTTTTAAAGCCCTTATCACACCTCAGAGTGCCAATCTAGATTGGCCCATTGTGTAGACACAAAAATAATTATTTCTCAACAGGAGATATATTATATTGTGGCTTTACGTGTTCAGGACCCACCCAACACATTTTGTCTGGGTTGACCATCCAAATGGTCCACTCCCTTTACATAATGACTGAAATAACAGACAAACACTCACACTTTCAAAGAACCTCTGACATTTGTACAAGTGGGGTTTGGAGAATTTTTCCTTTCCTTTCCCATTGGGGTGGATAATGTTTGGCCCTCCTTTGGACTTTAACCCCTAATAGCCCCAGTGAAGATAGTTCAAAGAAAAAGCATTATAGGAATGGTAGTCCAAAACATATGGAGAGCCAAAGCTGCTCCAGCCCTGTATTATGGCTTAAGTTGCCAGAGTGAAAACTAGAAGGGCCTCTGCCTTTAATGACTGTATAAAAGAGAGAATTTCAGCAAATGTTGCTTGTTACCTGGTTGCCTCATCTATACAAGCATTAAAAGTACAGGCACTATCTCCAGTTTTTAGTCTGGAAACCTTACAAATCTCACATATTTATAATTTATCCTTCCCATGTATGTTTCCCATAATTCTTGAGGCCGTGAGAAGGGTCAAAGGCAATAAACGTTTGTAAAAGAGGCAAGCCTGTGTTGTAAACATGGAGTTTTTAATCCTGAATTCAGTCCAAAAGATCACTTTTACCTTTTGACACAATCTGAAGGAAACTGGAAGCCTAGAAACCCAGATTTTTTTCACTAGAGAACTTGGTATAGAAACTCAGAGTTTTCATAGAATAACAAAGATACAAAACATACTGCAGAAATAATCCAGTTTGAGACTGTTTTAACTGCCCTGGCTCAGTGCTAGGGAATTCTGGAAAGTGCAGGTTGTTGTGGCACTAGAGCTCTCTGACAAAGAAGGTTAAATGTCTCACCAAACTATAGTCCCCAGAATTCCTTAGCATTGAGCCATGGCAGTTAAAGTGGTCTCAAACTGGATTATTTCTGTTCTGTGTTTTGCATCTGGGTGGCATAATTAATAGAGTAGCTTCATAGCATAATGAGTATCATGCATTTATCTCTAGACCTACTCGAATATCAAGTCTAAGGTTAATGTGAATGCATGAGGAAAGAAAATAAGTAATCCCACCACGATTGTCACCCCACGTGAAGAGCAATACTCTGAAGTGGATAATATCTCTATATGTGCAATTTTGCCATGGGATTAGAAAACCCAGATTTTCAAGGTTTGGCTTTCAGGTTATTGTTGTAAATATAACAAATCCAAAATCCAAAAAAAAAAAAAAAATGATACTTTTATCAGCCAACCAAAATGCAGAAAATGCATTATGCAATCTTTTGAAGCTTCACTGCTTTCTCCAAAGGCAAAGATGTTAAGAATCATACAGGAAAAGAAAAGTGACAGTGTTAGAGTCACAGGCTTACATTTTGTCTCAGATGTTATTTATGTTGTCAATAAAGATGAGGATATCAATGACGCAGAGATCACTCCTCTTCCTGGTCATGGACAAAGGGCAATAAAAGAATGCTAATAAAATATCAACTCCATTAGCAACAGGAAAATAACTGCATTTGAGATCTAGGCTGCCCCTGCCTTACGTGAAGCTAACTGCTCCATTATTTGGCAAAGAACTTTGCATTTCTCAAGAAGTTCCTCTGCTGTTACATTTGGAAAATGTTTAGGTGCTGTACAGGTAAATCTTGCCAATTAAAGTTCAAACAGAATAGTTTTACCATTATTTGAGGTAAGAACCTCAAAGTGTTAAGTTCCAGTTCATCGGCTACCTCCCAGAGGGCCTTTTCTGCTGTCGCCCCCAATTGACATCTCTAGACAGCTTTAAAAAAGCTGTCAAAACGGATCTCTTCCTTCAGGCCTTTCCAGATTAGATAATCCCAGCCTCAGGGACCCCTTCTTTAAGAGAGTCCCAAATGTCCTTCCTGTGGAATTAAATTTACTGCTGCTGTAGTTTACTGTCACGTGTAATGTGATATTTATTGTTCTGGTATTAAATTGCTGGTTTTAATCTCATATGTGATTTAATATCTTTTTAAGGGGGGAGGGAAGGGAAATTTTGTAGTTTTTTGTATTACGTATCGAGATTTTAATATTGTTAGCCGCCCTGATTGCTCTCAAAGGAGCGGGATATAAATAAATTTTATTTATTTATTTATTTACTCCCTCTTGTTAAAATTTCCCCTGTTTTGGTATAATTCAATATCTTCAGATTGAGGAAACAGTTGGCCATGACAGCTGAATAGGTCTTCTTAGTTACTCATATGCTCCTTGCATATTCTGTGCTACAGGTAATACCTGAATAAAAACAATTTGCAATTTTTTGATTAGTGCAGCCTTCCCAAAACTGGCACTCTCCAAATAGGCTGGACTTCGGATGAAGTCCACCACCTTTCACAGAAAGTTATTTCTCTGAGAAAATGCAGTTTAAATGTGTGTGTGTATTATTTTCACCTTGGATATCTGTACCAAGAACAAAGCAGTGGGCCCTGTGAGTTATTTTTTCTGTTGCATGCATACTTTAATAGACATGCAACAGAATTATTCCCCTCACCATGTGGGAATTGAGACAGATAGACTAATTAAATCTCTCTAGCAATTCCACACAATTAGAAAGACAATTAGAAAGAGGGCACTGTGTGCATTTGACCTCTGTCTGCTTAGTAGAAACAGGAGGTCTCTTGCTGCTAGCATCAGTCCAGCTACAGCCAGAGGCCTCACTCAGTTGATGTCTCTAGGGATAGCAGCTGTCCTTAGCTCTGTGTCAGATCAATTTCTCAGAGCCAGAATGTTGCCTCCCCTTCACACACAAAACAAGGAGAAACACAAGTTATTTTGTTTCACATCATTTTCTCCCTGTCTTGATTAATTTCTCAAATGGGAGGATGAAGAGCCTAATTAATGACAGGGCTGAACTGGAACAGAACACATGCGCTTGAAGAAATGCAATTGTTTCACACATTTACGGAGACAATTGCGAATGATGCTGCCAGCTATGGAGAGACAATATTGAAAGACGCTGCCAGTTATGAGATACAGGGACCATTTTTAAAAAGCCGACTCAAGACTGTGTTGATTATCTCCATTGGGAGTAGCCTTATCCAAAGCAGGGAGAGGGAGTTCAGAAACACCAGATGTTTCTTTGGGTTTGCATTCAACTTTGTTGAGGCCAGGGGTTGCATTGTCAGTCTTTAGTTGAGGCACAGCATGGGCTCCAAGTTAGTTCAGAAGGAGTTCTGGGAGCAGACAAATAGTAAGATTCTGTCCATCATGTTGACATTTCAATCCCAACAGTCCACATTTCTGGATCAAGGAGCCTCATAGAATAAACATCGGCTGTGTTCACACTGGAGAAATAAACCGGTTTAAGTGCCATGGCTCAATGCTGTGAAATTCTGGGAATTGTCGTTTGTTGTGGGGCCCAGAGTGGAGTGGAGCTCCGCTCTGGACCCCACAACAAACGACAATTCCCAGAATTTCACAGCATTGAGCCATGGCACTGAAACCGGTTTATTTCTCCAGTGTGAACACAGCCATACATTAGTAGGAAATGAATGCTTTCATTGTTCTAGCACCCTGATCCTGAAGAGAGTAGCTTGGATCCAGCTTTAGGCTGGAGGAACATCCATATCAAGTAGACTCTTTATTGATGTAATAGATGAAACTCTCTATGCAGTGCCATCCAATGTGTGTGCATCTGTTGGAGTTTATGCCCAATAAATCAGCATAGGATGTATAGGACCCGGCTGAGAGAGTGTTTGTTTGCCCTCCTTCTACCTGGGCTACACCCATGCCTTGGCTCCTGGACTTAAGGAGGAGTTTTGTTTCCCCCCTCCCTTTTTTTCTTTTTCTTTTTCTTTTTCTAAGAGTGTGTATAGTTCACACTGTTTTTAGGATGGAGACGGGGAATTGAGAATGGGGATTATTTTCTTCTTGCTTGTTTTGGTCTGTTGTTATGTATTTTGCTTTGTTAATTTTATTTTTTGTTATAATTACTATGTATTTTGTTGTTGTTGCTATAACTGCTATATATTTTACGTTGTTAATTGTTATGTATTTTGCTTTGCTAATTTTACTGTTGTTATAATATTTCATCGAACCCCTGCTTGGTGAACCCCTCTGACAGACCATATAGTCGATTTTAATTGATTTTAATTGGATAATTTTAATTTGCTGTATTGTAATATTGTATTGAATACATTGTATTGTTTTATATGCTGTAATCCCACCTCGATCCATAGGGAGCGGCGGGAAATATAAATAAAAATGTATTAGTATTATAGTCGCAATGGCCTATCAGCATCAGAAAGAAGCAAAGGGTGAAGCAATCAAGAGATGGCAGTTGGCTCTTTGGAAGGATAAATCTCTCTGGCTTTCCTTCGCTAACGAAGATTCAGGAAGGACTCATCCCACGCTTACTACAAGCGTGTTGATGACTAAAAAGGCCGATCCAAGATAAACAAGCCCGGTTACGGAAAGCACAGCAGAAAGTCTCCTTGGGTGATGTTTCCAAGTTGTGGTTCTTTCTGCATTGTCGTTTCTCTCCGAGACTCATTCGCTGTGAGTTCTCAAAGGAGGCTACAGCATTGTGGATAGTGTGTTTCCATGCCTCTCGATGTGATGCCAGGGCAGACCATTGTTGGTGATCAATGTAGCCAACCTTGAGATGTTGTTTCAGGGAATGCTTGTATCTCTTCTTTGGGGCACCCCTCTTACGCTGATCTGTGGCGAGTTCACTGTAGAGTACTATTTTGGGGAGGCAGTGGTCCTCCATCCTAGAAATGTGACCTGCCCAGCGCAGCTGTGTTTTCAGTAGCATGGCCTCAATGCTGGTGATCTCTGCTTGCTCCAGGACAGCAACATTCATCACAGTCAGATAAGGCGATGCTCTCTCAGAGTCCTTTCTAATAACTAATGGTGTGAACCAAGGCTGTGTTCTAGCTCCAACTCTATTTACAATCTTCAGCATGATGCTCCAAAGGGCTACAGCAGATCTCGAAGAAGAAGGCGGCATCTATATACGTTATCGTACTGATGGTAACTTGTTTAACTTAAGCCGTCTGAAGGCTTGCACAAAGACTCTAAACTATCTAGTCCATGAGCTGCTTTTTGCTGACGATGCTGCCCTTGTTGCCCATACAGAAGCAGCTCTGCAAAAGTCAGCCTGAAGAAAACAAAAGTTCTCTACCAGCCTGCACCACAGGAAGAGTACTATCACCCCCATGTCACCATCGGCAAATCTGTGCTTAAGTCCGTTCAGCAGTTCACCTACCTGGGAAGTATCATCTCCTCAGACACCAAAATTGATAAAGAGATAGATCACAGATTAGCAAAGGCATATAGTGCATTCGGAAGGCTTCACAAAAGAGTCTGGAGTAACAAACACCTGAGATGAAGCACAAAAATCAGTACAGATTGTGTTGGGTACAGAGCCATTGTATTGTCCATTCTCCTCTATGGGTCTGAAACATGGGCCACCTATCCCCAACATCTACGACTCCTCAAACGCTTTCATCAGCGCTGTCTACGCACAATCCTAAACATACACTGGAAGGATAAATAGCCATTAGTTATACCCACAGAAGCCATAGCTTTAGTGTATCTAGCTAGATGGCTTTTAGGACCTTGTTGAAAATAACAAAGTACAGTAGACCCTTGGTAGCCACTGGGGTTTGGTTCCAGGACCCCATGGATACTAAAATCTGTGGATTCACAAGTCCCATTATATACAATGGCATAGTAAAATTGTGCCCCTTATATAAAATGGAAAAATCAGTTTGCTTTTTGGAATTTTGGGGGGAGGAGATATTTTCAACCCATGGATTGTTGAATCCATGGATGCAGAATACATGTATATGGAAGGCCAACACTTTGAACAGGCAGGCGCTGTAGGACCTTTCACCATTTAACTAAGAAATCTAGGCTGATGGCCCATGAGTAAACATAGCACAGTAAGGAGATTATTGCATACCTCTTTTTGCCCGATCTGGACATGGGCTGGGCACAGGCTTATTGCATGCCTCTGTGCCCAACTGGGCTGCATCGCGTACCTGATCTGGACTCCTGGCTTACTTTTCAAAGAATGGGAAAGTATTGTTCTTTGACAACTATGCCAGGAGCCTCGATCAGGTACACAATGCAGCCAAGTTGAGCACAGAGGTGTGAAATAAGATCATTTTTCACCCATTCATGCTCCATGCCCAGCCAGTGCCCACATTGGGTGAAAAGAGGTGTGTAATAATCTCTTAAATTGTAAAAGCAGTTACCTAATACTTCAAATCTGAAGCTTTGTCTTGGCATGAGATACAAATTTGTACCCTGCTAACAAATGGAACAAAATTATGGACAGACTACTGCATGCAGTTCTTACAATGATGTTGTAATGTACTCCATATTATTCCCATGTTGCAGATCACCAAAGGCATGCCAAATGCCCAAAATCATTAGAGCGAGTTGTTATTCTGTACTTGGTCTTAAAAGAGGGCCCCGATTCTAATGTTCATCTGTGTTTTTTTCTCAATATAATGGCTTATAGGTTGATCTCGGCGAGCCTTTTTGTATTTTCAGTTTATCCATGCGTTTTATATGTGGACATTGTTTTGTGTACATTTTGGTTTTATGGAGATTTATGGAGATTTTATTGTTTGTTCTTTGTATGTGTTATTTCATTGTTTATGTTTGTGTGTGTGTATATATATGTGTGTGTGTGTGTATAAAATGTAAATTATACCACCAAAAGAAAGGTGGTTATCGTGTCATCTAGAAATGCAATAAACAAATAAATATTGTTATTTCCTTGTAATGGATTTGCATATAACAGTCATTTGGTTCTGACTATAGGGAGTACTATAGAAACAGAACAGACAAGGAACATATTTGGTTTAATGTTTGAATTACACATTATATGTGCAGTACAGTATTTCTGGGGATGACTGCATTATTAGATCACATATTTTATGTCTGTATATCTTTATTGTTAAACTAACTGCAATTATTGATAGCATATACCCAAGATAATGAGAGTTTTGGGAATATTACATGTTTACTGAGAATATAAAATAATGTGTTGGAGACAAAGCTTTTTAAATTATGTCAATCGGAGCATCATTGGGTGATGAGAACACGGGTGGAAAAGTGAGGGATATAAAACAACAACCAGGCACTCCAGGTATAGTCTCATTCCCCTATGTCAAAACCAGCATCTTGAAGTCTACAAGAATAAAATTATAAATAAAACTGAAGCACAATCTTCTGAATGTTCACATTGTTCAACAGGGGTTACTTTTTTAGTAAGAAGAATGAAGTAAAGCAATTGATTAGGTAAAAATGGTCTAGTCTTCATCAATGTTTCCCAAATCAGTGCCCTTTCAGATGTATTGGCCCTGCTGTTGACTGGGGATAATGGGACCTGTACTCCAAGACAACTGTAGGGCACCAGGAAGCCTGAAGTAATACCACACTCCTACACATAGGCATGCAGTAGAAGAAGGAGACAGGTGTTTCAGCATTGGCCTAAATGAAAGAAACAGCATTGTGTGTGCCACCATTTTCCCCTTCCCTCTGATCATACATTTTTGATAATTTTGAAAGCTCTCTCATTTTCAAATACCTTTTAGCAGTAGGTTTTTTTAGTACAAAGAAACAGGCACCACAGCTCTCCTAACTGGCTATTTCTGGCCTATCCTTGAATTCTTAGGAAAAACTGTTCACATCACGTGAGTCGGTAACAACAAGCAAAATTGCATGCATCTTTGAGTCTGTTTGCTTCAGTCCTTTCATTAAACTGAATGGTTCAAAGAAGCAACCAACCAACACAGAACTTGTCTTTGTGTATAGAGAGGGTCGGGGTGATACAATTTTCACAAGTAATAACAACCATGTAACCAGGCATTTCTATTGATATTCATCTAAAGTGTCTGTCAGATCAAACTAGGTGCAAATCCTACTGTCACTCTAAACTTGTCAAATCTATAGGATTTAGCTATGTGATGACTCACTGACTTAATGGGTGCCCTCCAATTGGGACTAACTGATTCTGCCCATAGTCATTTATTTATAGTTGCATCTAATACAATAAGTTGATCAATGTTTGTTTTTGGAAGGACTATCAATTATACGGATTTTGATTGCAGACAAGGAACACAAGGTGAAGCTACACTGTAGAAATAATGCAGTTTGATACTACTTTAACTTCCATGGTTCCATCCTACAGAAGCCTGGGATTTGTAGTTTTGTGAGACACCAGCAGAAAAGGCAAAAGACCTTGTAAAACTCGTAGCCGTAACACTTCACTCTTGGAACAGCTACGTGGGAGCAAACATCATTGGAATTAGAAGAGCTTACTTATGAATAAATATCAGAAAAGTTAGTTGAAGAGTGTGTGTGTGCTTTAAATATCTGCCAAGGTGTCTCACAACAAATACAAACAATTGCAAAATAACTTTTAAAAAAACCCTCAGGCATTTTAAGAACTGGACCGGATTAAGAACCAGAGCGAAATGAAAACAGAAATCACTCAGCAGAACAGTTCCATTCTACTGCATTCAATGGCATTATTTGTGACAACTAGCTTCTGCTGGGGCATACCCTTAGATTACTATTGAATTTGCATGTCACCAAATATGTTCTAGGGCCTGGAATATATTGAGTGAGATCCAAATAGTCTCAGGAATCCACTACTCAATGTACAAATCTTCTTGACTTCATTGTTCAGTCCATTGTCACAGGAACACAGTCCACTCAAGCCTTTATCAAGTATGAGTAATTAGACAGAAGCCAACCGGAGTACATTCAGTACTCACTATGAGAGATGTTCTGTTCTCTTTGGCTAATTTAGTAAGGATGGAGTACAACCGAAACAGATGTTTGTCTAGATAATGGCATTAATTCCCCTCCCCCCAAATACATCTTGGGTTGGATTTTAATATTTAGTGAAAGCCAACTATTATGCTGTTATTTGTTTCCAGAAAAATTCGTAATTTTATTAATATTAAGCAGGTGGCTTGAGTAGTTGTGTTTTTTAAAAAATAGCTTTTGTGCACTAGATAAAATCATAAATGGGTCCAGGCGGGCTTCCACATAGCAAACGGGCCAATATATTTCTGAAAACCATAAAAAGTTTAGATCTCTAAAAACAAAACAAAAGCAACAGATTGCCAAACAAAAAGTGACATTCAGGGCTGACTCATGCATCTGTTTTTTTTTTTAAAAAATTGCAAATGCTGGAGGTTTTTTTTTTTTTTTTTTTTGCGCATCTGGATTTCATAAGAAAATGTAATCAGTACAGCAGCAGAAACATATGTGTTTCACCTGTACACAAATCTGTGTGCTCTGGTATTCCAAAATAAACTTGAAGTGCAGGGGATCTACCTACAGCTGAGAGGTAGGTATCAGAATGATACAAATTAGATTTCTCAAAGGTATGCAAATCATTAAGAAATTTTTAATGATTCTGGATTGAATCTAGAACATAATTAATATAGGTCAAAAATAATTTTACTTCTATAATTTTACTTTTGGATAATCTTCCATAAGATTTCCAACTTGGGAAAATTTGCAGTGGACTGTAATGGGCAATGACTTCAGCAGATGTCTCTTGATTACAGAAAACTCAGATGGATTTAATAGCATATATTCCATTAAACTACCAAATTATATAATAGTTCCAAAAACATATTAAAATTAAATTTGCCAGGAGATTAAAATAGCATGAATTTGATTCTTATTGTATGCCTATTTGACATGACAAGCAAGCCTTTGTATCTCAGATCTAGGGATCAAACCCAGTTCTTGTTTGGGGAAATGAAGATTTCTCCTGCAATGATTAACAACAAATGCTCTTGAAGAAAGTGGTAAGAAGACAGTTCAATGGCCCCAGTTTTAACCATTGGCTGAGCCCCACCAAAACTGTCTGAAATATCAAAAACCTGAGATGAAACATCATCACCATGCTTGGTCAGTGTCAGAACAAGGAATCACCTCTCTCCCACCCTTCAACAGATCTATTCCACGGACCTAATGTGGCCTCTGAAAGTCCCATCCTAGGCCTATCTTTTTACCAGCAAAGCCTGGAAATCTGCGGTCATCTCCAATCAGTGATCAGAGATAATCTAGGGGTGTCACAGGTTACAGGTCACCACCTGATCATCAAAATGCCAGCCAAATCCCTCTGCATGTTGTAAATCTGCTCATGAAGCTGGATTGTGACTTGGGGACCACTTGCAGGAGCTGTTACTTCAAGCACTGTCTAAGGAGCTGTACAGATGGGCAGCAGGACGCTGCCCCTTTTCACCCTAGATTGGAGCCACGGCAATCACACACCGTGGCTTCTTCAAGAAGCAAAAAGAACCTTCAAAAAGGAGGTTCTTCTTGCATCCTGGAAGGGGTGTCATAGGTACGGCGGCATGCCCTTCTGATGCTCCTTCCACTCTGCGCCATTTGGGTGCTGCTCCAGAGTTGTGTCATCATGGTGTGTGCTATCTAGAAGGGTGCACACCAAAATGGCACACAGATGCTGCCGTTAGGGCTTGGAGTGTTTGCACGCTCAGCCCTCACCCCGCCCACAGGCTGGCACAAAGTGCCAGTCTGTATAACTCTTAAGTTCCCTACTCTGTGCAAAAAGAAACAGAGGACTCTGTGCCATTTTCTTTAGGTATTGCAGGAAGGGTTTCATGACTTCAGGTCATGGGGCAGGCTTTGAGGGAGGGGGCCCTGAGATCATTCTGGCCTGACTGGCCTGTCAAGATCATTCCAAGGGGACTATCTGGACTCCAAGATCAATCTAACTCTGTGCTTCAGGTTAGATCATTTTACAGAGTCCCTGGTTTGGCATCAGCACGAGCCTTGCAATATTATGTTTAATCAGGTTGTGTTTCATATTGAGGGATACCAAGTACTTACATGAGTCACATAGCCCAAATACTTCCTTTTGTGCAATGTTGCTTTCCTCTAATATTATCTACCCCATGTTATTGAACATAATGGGACTTCTTACTTCACATTCTTACTCTAGATGGCCTTACTCTGAAAATATTTGAAATTAGTCACAATCATCAAATTTATTATTCAATATTCAGCATAGGTATCATTTCTTAAAACTTAGGATGTCCATATACTCATAATGAGATTGAGTCATTCCATTCTGTCCCAAGATGCTATTTTCAGTCCTCTTTCTTTAGAAATCTGAGAAGTCTGCTTCCTTCATCCTGTGATATAATCAGTGCCTTCATTATGAATATTTCAGTACTAACTGAAAATAGAGACATGGCCTGAATCTCCCTTCCTTCCTTCCTTCCTTCCTTCCTTTACCAAAGAAAGAGGAAAATTGTAAATGTGACTGCAGTCCTATAGTCTGCTGACTGCAGTCCTATAGTCATCCTGCCCTCACTTGATTGTAAATGAAGATGACATAGAAAGGCAACTGAGTAAAAGAGCTGGTTCATATTTGCTGGCTGAATCATGCATCCCATTGTAATGGGATAATCTGTAGTGAAAAGTATGTGTGTATGAGTTTGCATGTAGATGCTTTCATGTCACCTGCTGACTTATCGTGACTCCATAAATTTCATACTTATTTTCTTAAGCAAGGAATACTCAGAGGTGGTTTTTGCCAGCGTGTTCCTCTCAAATATAGTTTACAGACCTGGGTATTAGTTGGGAGTCTCCCATCCATGTATTAATCAGGGGTGACTCTGCTTAGTTTTCAAAATCAGATCTGTTGCCTTTAATGTACTTAGGGCAGTGAGAAATATAAAAGAACAAATTCTGAGAGTGCTGTATTGCACATTGCTGTTTTCATGCTCTCAATTGAATAGCTGCACTTAGCAACTTTTCAAATAAGACTTCCTTGTCATTACTTCACATGTACATTTAAAATAAGAAAAGAAAATATTATTTAAATGATTTTTATGAGTTTTTAGATTCCAGCAAGCAAGGCCTTGGTGGACATATGTGTGAGGACCTCCAGGGCAGGAACATCCCAGGGCTTGAGATTGAAGGATAATGCCTGGCAATGTCGTGGGGGCAGGGCCTGGTTATGTCTTTAAATATATGTTAATCATCAGGTAGCGTGGCATAGTGGCACAGTTCCATAACATCCACATTCAAGTAAAGGGCTGCTGTCATGAAATTATGTAGTCAACAAAGTGACCGATATGCATTGGGACTTATAGACAATGGGGCTAATGCACAGTGGGACTGATGTACATTGGCACTGATATGCATCGGTCTCATTGTGCATGGGGACACTAGCTAGGGAGTACAGAAGCACATCAGAACATTCTTGCCAGTGTCCTCATATGCATTCTTGCAATTCACTAACAGGGTTTCTTACTCCCTTTACTAGGTAGCTAAGTATATGTAAAGTTATGTAATGTACACTGTGATGGAGGATTTCATCCACTGTATTTGGAGAGTCTACAGCAGCCATTCTGCCACAGCTCATAATAATGGGGCCAAGAAGTACACAGTGTATGTCTCACAGTCTCTTTGTGTGCCTATATTCTTTTCAAGGCAGTACTGTCATACTTAGAATTGTCCAAGCCATTGTATTCCCCTTTGCCATGTACAGATGTGGGAACTGGACAGTGAAGAAATCCAGCAGAAAGAAAATCAACTCATTTAAGATGTGGTGCCGGAGAACAGTGCTTGCAATAACTTGGACAGCCCAAAAGATAAGCAAATGAGCATCCAAAAAGACAAACAAAATTGTCTGACAGACCTAACAAATCAAGCCTGAAATCTTCTTAGAAGCCAAGTTGATCAAACTGAGGCTGTGGTACTTTGGCCATATCATGAGAAGGCAGGGCTCATTAGAAAAGACGATAATGCTAGGGAAGGTTGAGGGCAGCAGAAAGAGAGGCAGACTGCATGCCAGGTGGATAGACTCAATCAGTGAAGTCATGGGTATTAAATGCCAGGACCTAAGTAGAGCAATGGAGCATAGGTGTACTTGATGTCTCATCCAAAGGTGTGATATGAGTCGGAATCAACTTGAGGACAGTTAACAACAACAACAACAACAACAACCTGCCATACTGAGATTTGTCCTCATGCCCTGAGGCCCACATATCTGGGAACCCATAGATCTGTGTATATATCTGGGTTTTAGTAGGCCACAACTACTACCCACATGTTTTTCCATGCTTTATTTTTAGACATAGAATTATTATACATTAGCCCCAATGGGAGCTTTGTTTTCCTTAGACCAGTTAAAGCTAGGGGGAGGGAATGGTCGGATGAATCACAGAAGGAAGGAAAAGGAAAGGCTAAATCTCCCCTCTCTGTGTGATGCAGACCCAATAAAATATCATCCTATTCTACAGTTGGTGTGTGGGATTGATGTTGACCTCATTAGATTTGTCTCTCAACTATTGCCCTGACCCAGGGACACTTATCTGCACATGATGTAGTCTTCACAAACAGCAGGGTAACATGTGCTGGGATGATGTCAATTCCTGTCTTGTGACTACATGATATGAAAACTCCAAGCCTTGTCCACTTTTACAGTGCCAATCATCTGCTTGCAAGCCATTGGGCTACCATGGAGTCTAGGCATCTTTTGTGCCTCTTCCTATCCTCTCTCTCTGGCTTTGCCAAAGCAGCTATGAGTTCCCAATGAAGAGTCTCAGGCCTCATTTTGTAACACCCCATTGTGTGTATAGTCTGTTGCTTCATATAAGAATCTGAAGTTTGAGACCTGGCTATTCAAAATGAAAAATGTACACTTTCTCCAAATCAAAAAGCAATGTGTAACTTGAAATTAATAATGTGTAACTTGAAAATGGAAATAATCTTATTTCTTCAGAGTTATAAGAACTGCTTTCCCCCCTTCCTATAGGTAAGATTTGGAATATGCAAAATAGAAAAAGAGTGTAACTAAGGGCATGCTAATGCATGAATGAAGACTGCTGTGTCCTTTTGTCTCTACAGCAGCCCATTTTTGAGACTTTGTTGTTTTCAAGTATGTTGTTGCTACCATGATTCTATCAAAATAATCAGCACATTACGAAAGTCTAGTTAATATTGCAGTGTCCCGCCCAGTGATAAAAACCATGATAAAGGTTGACATAACTGGGTGGGACATGGGACATCTCATGCTGATGCATCAGCACATTAAACAACACAGCAGATGTAGCACTAATATTAATTCATACATGGTTTCTAAAAGGGCAAGTGTTCTAAAAGTGAGAGTGATTCTTAATCAAAAATGCTGAAATCTACAATGAAATCCAGATCAGTGATTACTTGAAAGCCCATCTTCCTCTCCATTTAGTTATAAAGGTATAAAACAAATATTACATAATCAATGAAACAAAAATATGCTAATTTTATTGCAAAACAATCAATAAATTATGGCATCAGTTACTTCAGTGTATTACAACATCCAGTAATCATTGATTTTTAATTGTTAACCCATTATGTGTTGATGTTACAATGATTAAAAGCAACATCACCTAATATCATTATTCAACAAAATAAGTCATGAGAACCTCTGGCAGCAGGTGGGTTGTGTACCTTTGGAGCATTAAACCCACTCTGGGTTTTAATCTAAACTTTAAAGGTGTTAACAAGGCCTTTAAAATGGATTGAAATATCTTGGATAACTCCTTTAACTTTCAAACTAAAGCCCAGAGTGCTCTTACCACACCACTGGAATGGCAAACAAGAACTTCCACTGATGAATTACAATGTTATTTTTAATGAGTTACACTCAAATACTGCCCTGTGGCAATCTGGTACACGTGCATCAGACTGCTCAACTGTTTGTTTTGTTTTTGGTGGAGGGAGTAGGTTTGGAGAAAAAAACCCAGAGAAATCCTGCATGCATAATTACTCACCCACTCCACTCCACTATATTGAGATACTCAACAAACTTTTATGGATACCTGAGAACACATGGGTTCAAAGCAGACAATTCATTGGAAACAGTGAGCATCACATTCTTGCATTTCTTGCCATTCTTAATTGGAATCCTAGCTATGGTTGCCAGATTGAAAATAGGAGAGGCATCTTGTATCTTTAATGGTTGGGCAGAAGAGAGAATTTCAACAAGTGTTGCTTGTCAGGCAAGCAAGTAACAAGCAGCACTTCCTGAAATTCTCTCTTCTGTACAATCATTAGAGAAAGGTAAAGGAGCCATTTCCAGTTTTTACTAACACATCCCTCTGATGTCAGCCATCAAAGGGAGTAATGCTGATATTACAGTGTAAGCATATTGGTATGAAACAGAAGTGAAATGAAAGAGAAAGCCACCGATAATGCTGAGCACACACTTTAAAAAAACTTTTGGTAAGCTTTTAAATGTTCCCCCTTAATATGGCATTTTCCTTGCAGTCTTAATGTAGCACATGTCCTCCTGCTTCTGGAATGATGTTGACTGGACACTAGGAGAATGTTTGCTTATGGCTCTTCTTTAGTCTCTAGACCTCTCTCATGACATCTAAGTCAATATATGATCACTGTTTCGTGGAGAGCAAGTGAAAAGCACTTGCACTGTAATGCAAGTGAACATTCTGGCCCATGAAACATGAACTGCTTTGAGCCTCACATATGAAACCCTTCTTCATCATTGGTAGTGGTGATGATGATGGAGGTGTTGTGTGTGTAAAGAAATGAAATAAGTAGGTCCGGGCATATGTTATTAGACGGTGGTGTTTTATTGTTCTACTCTATTCTTTTTCCATGTGTTTCAATATATATGTGCCAATGATCATAATAAGTTCAGTGTTTTCCAACCAGTATTTTAATATCTTTTTTTTACAGATGTGTACCATTGATACATATTTTTCCCTCTTAAAATTAATTAAAAATCTGCAATGGCTAGCTCTGTATATTGCTCTCCCCAATGTGTGTTAACAAGCAGTCCTCACCACCAGCGATGAATTATTGGCTATGAGCTGTGTCAGCTCTCTTGCCAATGGAATTCACATTTCTTTCCTCCTCTCTTGGCAAAAAGGCTCTCACATGAATGTTGGCTGGATGCAAGGGGTTTATAAATAAAATGTGCTTTGGTCTATTTATAGATTAACTGAAGAGGTGGTGATCCTAAGGAATCTAGTAAGTGGTTTCAGTAAGCAACTGTTCAGGCCACACAGAATGGATTAATTTCACTTCCCTTTACCAAAGATTTTAAATATCTGCACAAGAGTTCACACCGGTACAGATTAATTTATCTGACTACCATGGGTGTTTGTTACCTTTCTGCTTGAAAGCGTCTGTCTGAAAATAAATCAGGTTATACTGTCCTTGAATTGTGTAGGTGGTAAGCCTGAGGCAAAATGTGTTGCAGAAAAAACTTGTACTCAGGAATAGCAGTCCTGTGGAATTGGACTTTAGAAGCATCTGTTGTTTTGATGGTGCACACTGGCTGTTTTTGGCATGTGTATATGTCTGGCAGCAGCACAGGACACAGTGGGGGATCGACAAAGAAGTGGGTGAGACAGTACTCTCTCTGTCTTGTTTGTTTACTACAGTCTACCCTGCTTCCCTCCATTCAGCAAAACTATGGAGGAACCACATACACAAACATGGGCACCAAACCATCTTATATTGATGTGGTACATGAGATGATACACCAGGCTTGGCTTGAGACTTAGGAGATTAGCGGACATCTGAAAAAAAGCAACTTACCACTGCAAAATTCAATTGAAATTTAGGATACATCTGGATTTTATCGCATAGATTTTTGCTGCCGATGCCACCAGGTGGGTTCATCCCAAGTAACATCTGGCTAGAATCCAAGTTCAGTCAGCCTCTTTCCAAAGCCGGAAACTTCCCAGTTTTGCAAATCAGCTGGCTGAGCTTGGATTCTAGCTGGATTTTACCAGGGATGCACCTGCCCAGTGGTGTAGGTGGGAAAAATCCATGAAATAAAATCTGGATGTATCCCAAATTCGGATTGAAATCACTTTTTAAAGATGTGTGCTAATCTCCTTGGACACATGCTTCTGGTATGTAATTCAAACATAAATAGAATCTTGGGGATGAGAAAATCCTGACTTCCACAAGCCATTTCCACAGGAATTGCATCATCTCAGTTCACTGTGCAGTGAACCTTTCATTTATATATCTGATAACTGATGAGAGAGAAATGAAAGTGGGGATTTTCTTACTCACTGCTAAAAAGAGACACCCTGACTTTGCCCCCATTTTTCTTTAAAGAGCAGGTGGACACAAAATTTGCATTTGGGAAAAATGTGCTGCTGGAAAACTGATTAATGTTCATTTGAAAAAATAAGGAAGTGGATACATGCATTGGAGGTATCAGGAATGGACATTTAGCAGTGCTAACATGTTTTGAACACATTCAAGAATTATCATGAATCCAGAAATGTTAATCAGGTTTGAAAAGTACCAGTTTTGGCAGCACAAGTTTCATGAGGCAGCAAGAACAGATAAATAATAATATAGGAGTAAGGCAGATTCACAAAGGTATTTTTCCTTTATAGTAGATAAGAACTACTGAGAAAGTGCCACCAGTTGCATCTGCACTGAAGAATCAATGCAGCTTAACACCACTTTAACTTCCATGGCTCTATTAATGTTGTTATTGTTATTCCACCCTTTTTCCAAAATTGGGATTCAGGGGAGCTCACAACATTGAAAAACAGTTCAATTAAAAGCATACAAAAATAGGACATTAAAATAGAATTAAATTATTACAATATTAAAACAAGTTACATATGGAAAGAATAAAACACAATTAAAAAGATTTTAAAAAAGTTAAAAATACTTTAAAACAATACAACACCATCCTGTGCTTTAAAAACTTTCTGTTTTAAAAGCCTGTCTAAACAGGTAGGTCTTAGCCTGCCAGCAGAAGGATAAAAAGGAAAGAGCTTTTCCGGTCTCCCTGGGAAGAGAGTACCACAGTATAGGGGCAGCCATGGAAAAGGCCGTCTCTTGTGTCCCCACCAACCATTCTTGTGATGGTAGTGGGACAGAGTGAAGGGCCTCTCCCGAGGATCGCAGAGCCTGGGCTGGTTCATACACGAAAATATGGTCTGCAAAGGAGTTTGAATGCGATGAAATCCTGTGATTTGTAGTTTGTTGTGGCACCAGATCCCTCTGGCAGAGAAGGCTAAATATCTCACAAAACAACAGCTCTCAGGATTCCATAACACTGAGCAATAAATTAGTGTCAAACTGCCTTCTGCAGTGACCCCTAGGCTGTAAAACAGCTGTCCTAAAATTATTCTATACAAAAGGGAACCAATTTCTCCCACCTGCTATTGAGGTATTTAGTGCAAAGATAGCATCCAAGCTGCTTTATAGATATAAGCTATAAATTCTGAGCTTGACAGTTTTCAAGCTAACTTTTTAAGGGTCCTCCTTTATACTCTTAAATGTGTCTCTAATTCATTACTATTATTGGAAACAGGAGAAAATCCTCTCTCTTTGAGAGCTTGGTTGATAGCGATAGAAAAGTGGCTCAAAGTATTTGTTTCTAAATGTGGCAAAGGTCTATTGGGCCAGCTTGTTTTGGACAACTATGCTAGTAGATGGTCCAAGTTTATTGCCCAAAGGCTGCTTCTATTAGTTTGTCATAATCTTTGATATCTAACTTGGGTCCTTTGATGGCATTAAAATTTATCAAACAAAGATGGTGGGATATTGCATTTTATAGTTTTCAGGTCAATTATGCCATGTCTTGTTCACTCAGTGTTTTAAATATCCAGTTTGTGGAATACTTATGACACGCTGTCTATCTTAAATAGTTTGATTGTGCTGAACTATTATTCACTATGGCCAGTTGCAACAGTTTCCCCTAAGAATTACTTTTTGTAGGTATCCTGGGTTGCCCACTTCCACAGACAATGTCACATGGAAAAAGCTTAGTGAATGTGTAATTATGGACTGATAAAGATGGCCCCAAAGGTCCGTCTGTGCAGTGCAAATAGGGTTAGGGAGGACACAGCATCTACACTTTCCCTAACCCTAGCGCGTATGGACACCACAATTTTAAAATGGTGGCATCCATATGGGCGCCATAATGGTGTCATGGCACATGCAGCATTTAGATAATGCTGCGCGTGCCTGATGTCATCGCGCCATAGGAGGGTGCCAATGGTGCCCTTTCCACGGTGCTAAAAGGAGCTCGGAAATCAAGATCCTTTTTGGTGTGGGTCCTTGGCCCGGCCTTTAAACGACCGCGCCAAGGACCCCAAGGGGAAAAGGGGCGCGGCAGTGGCCCCTTTCACCCCTTGCCAGCGCTGGGGATAGCGGGGTGCAGCGGGTACCCAGGGCGCCTGCTGCACCCCACTTTCAGGCCACGGAGAAGCAGCAGTTCACCTCTTCTCCGTGGCCTGCAGAAGCTCTGGGATGGGGCTTCTGGCGCTTCTTTGGGCGAGTACAGACTGCCCCTTTTGGACGGTCTATACTGCCCCTATATTGCTCCTAACATTCCTTGATTTTATATATTTAAACTTTAATGTATTTTTACTTCCTATATTCTACATTGGCTGTTTTACTTCCTATTTATTTGTTTTATATTTAACATTGTAATCTTCCTGCTTGCATTGTCAGATGTTTGGATTGTAAATAAAGTATATTATTTCTGCAGTGCAGATGCAACCACGGTACAAGGTATAAGAAGGGAGCAATGCATGCTTTTCATTTAACTCTTAGAACACATTTTAATGTGGGATTTCAGGTGGAGCATATTTGCAGTTGTTGTTGTCATGATTATGATCGCACCACCACCACCACCACCATCATCAAATCAGAAAAGTATTTAAAGCTTGAATAGCATTAAACAACCTCAAAGCATTAAAGGTTGAGTAGCGTTAAATGACCTCAAAGCATTAAGTAATTTATATCTTACCTTTGTGACAAATGGGACTTTTTTCAACTCAATAGGAATGCTTTGAAGTTATTTAATGCTTTCAATACTTTGCTTTTTTAAAAACCTTAAATTAATACAATTGAGCTCTGCTTTATGTTTGGTGGGAAAATATAAAATGTGTAAAAATTACATCTAGTCCTGTCAGTTCTCCTTTCATCTTGCCTATTCTTTGCCCACATCCCTTGCGCTGTTAGCTCCATCTCTTCCCACTGCTGGAATATAAACCTTAGGATCCTTTCTGAACTGCAATTCAGTTCTCATGAAGAAAATATTTCCTTAAACTTCAATAAATGAAAAACTTTGTTGCCAATGTTTGTCCAGAAATAGTCCAGCCTCACTAAAAGCACTCTAGCAACCAGGGCAAACATTTCACTTTTACACACAGAAACATGAGAGAAAGAGAATGGGAGAGAAAGCGGGAGGGAAGAAAGGATGGCAACTGGCTTAGAAATAAAGGAATTGGTTAGATAAGTGGTTCCCCCCCCCCCATTTTCAACCAACAACCTAATCAGATCTGGAACTAATTTTCTTCCTTTAGCTGTTCCCAAACAGCAGTTTTCTCTCCAAAACCAACATTTTATACTCTGAAAACCTTTATAGCAATTAAATTAGACATTCATGGATTAGTCAAACTTTTTTAAAAATAGGAATACAGTCCACGGTCACTTTTAGGCAGGGTCCATACATAGAGACCAGAATGTTCCTGAAGCAGCCTGGGGTATTCTGGCACTGAAGCTTCCCTGACATCCCCCTGTTTCCTTGGGCACTCTATTGGGATGCCAGGTGGCTGCTTGCATGTGTGTCCCATCGTGCCGCCTGGTGCCACTGCCACCACTGTGGGTTGCTTTCTCTGAGGTCAGAATGAGGTGCTCAGCATCAAGCTTAGCTGGGCACCTCATTCTGACCTCAGGGCAAGTGACTCGTGGTGGCAGCAATGGTGAAAGCACCAGGCAGTGCAATGGGGCATATTGTAAAAAGTTGCCTGATGTCACAGTGGAGGGCTCTGGGTATTATGGGAACATCTGGAACAAAAGGTGAGTTTTTAAAAACCATTTTAAATGGGATATACCTCAAGTTTGCATCAGAATCATGGATTGGGACCTGTATCAAGAGGATGGGCCCATGACAACAAGGCCTTAGACACTACCACCTCAGTTTCCCATGCTATTGAATTGGAGTGAAAGAAAGAGAAATGTGTGTATAACTTCACAGCATTAAAATAGAGGCCCTAAATACCCTGAAACACCTGATTTTGGAAGCTGAGCAAAACTGAGACGGCTAAGCGACACCATGTGCTGTAGGCTGTATTTCAGAGGAAGGCAAGGGCAAAACACCTCTGAATATTCCTTGCTTAAGAAATCTCTTTGAAGTTCATTGGGTTGCCATAAGGTGACAGAAGACCTGAAGGCACATACACACAAACATTAATATAAGTGTGCAAGATCCTGTTAAATCCCAAGGAAACCTATGGAGAACAAGCTATCTTTAATTCATCAGGAGTGCCACCCTCCCTGTCTTCCTTTTCTTTGAGTATCTGTTTATTTAAGGTTTTTCTAAACCACTTTGCATTTATTCAAAGAAAATCCCAAAGCAATTCACAATATTAAAAACCAAAACAACAAGACAAAACAAAACAAAAACACAAAAAACACAATAAACCCCTACTGATAAAAGAGTAAAACAGCCATGCATACCTTTGTACTATTCAGGACACTATCTCAGGGACTTTGTTGGGAAGAGCATATCAAAGGATATCGGTATATAAATCTCAGAACTGTTTCTTGCCAGAGGAAAAGAGCAGAATTGTTCAATTTCATTTACTGGCAAGCGTGTGTATGGGTGGGGGTGGGGGGTTGAGAGAAGAAAGAAAAAAAAGAGAAACGAAACACCACTTTCCACTTATTTACAGCTGGGTTTCATAATTCAAGATCACACTTTGAATGGGACCGCTGTATTATAAATTGTTCCTAGAAGATTCATTGTTTGTGCGTATATGTTCCACTACTGATCATTTCTGTACTAGCCACACTAGCCCAACACAAGGAGTCTTGAAGCCTGTTTTGTCACAATTTGTTTCATTTTTATCTCCATTCTGCAGTAAGTTCAAAGATGTTGTCCTTCTAGCTTTAGCCTTGCAACAACCCTGCAATGTAGTAGGTCGGGTTGAGAGTATGTGACTGGCCCAGTGTCAGTCTGTGAGTTTCACAACTTACTGTGGACTTGAACCTGGATCTTCCTTGTTTTACACAGTGTAGGATTTCCCACACTGACTTTTACAGGGATAGAAAAGTTGGCTTTCCAGCTTTGGTCTTTCCATCACAGACCCTTTCTTTGGATGTCCAAGGACTTTACCATAGAAGTGGACACTGTAAAGCAAGAGTACATCCCTGTTTCTGTCCCAATAGGTTTTCTACTGCCTAGCAGAAGAAGTCTTGTAGTATCTGCTTTTGCGTTTGGTAGAAGGAAGAGTTCATTGATTCGCCTGTTTTGATTGTTGCCTTACCTTTTGAGCTTTGAGCAAAACAAAACACCAAAAGACATAAATGGAATAATAAAATAACATTCTTTCCTACCAGTGCCTACTTTTAACTTGATCACTATAAGCTAGTCCAGAAAAATGGTTTTAAAGTGCATAGATTGAATATCCTCATGCTTTGATACCTCTCCATGAGTTGTAAATTTATAACAGGTGTGTGTGTTTTGCTGATACACTTTTCTTAGTTTATTTTTTGTTTTTAAGCATTGTTAATAATTTACAATTGAACTGATAATGCTAAATCATCATTGATGTGATTTATTTCAGAACATGGTGATGGTGGTGATCATTCAATCCTGCAAAGATGAGTCTTGCCTCACTTTTTAAAGTTTGTTAGGGAACCTACAAGCATGCAGATAGGCTTGATTTGGTAGATACCATTTATGTATAATTTTAAACAAACAAACAAACAAACAAACAAACAAACCCTGGACCAAGTCTCTCACAGCAGGCTCCTAAGCAGACTTTGCAATCATGGCACAAAAGGAGAGATCCTCTGATTTAGCCATACTGTTGTGTTTTTTTTAAAGGAGGCACAGAGTAGAAAGAAAACATCCTGTGGAATCTTGGGATTTGTAGTTTGGTCTGTCAGAGAGTTCTGGTGCCTTGCCAAACTACAAATCCCAGGATTCCAAGGATAGAGTCATGGCAGTTAAAGTGCTGTCAAACTGCTTCATTTCTGCAGTGTGGATATACGTCTAGTCTCTTGATTATAAAATATTATTTAGCATGGTCGAAAGCAAAATGAATAATAAGGATCTCATGAAGGATCTCTCTAAAGTGACGGAAAGGGCTCAGAGAAATGGCAAATGTTATTCATTGTAAGCAAATGTTAAGCGATTAACATTAGGATTTTTTTAAAAATGACAACCCTAACTTTACATATACACTGATGGATCTAAACTGATGGTGAATGTCCATGAGAGGGATCATGTGGTAGATAGTTCAATGGAAATGTCAACCCACTTGTGTGTTTACTGAGGCGGAAAACTGCCAGTATCATGATAATGATAGGGAACTATTCCAGCACCTTTGAATAGCCCTCTGGATGGAGGGCTAGATGATGTTGTGAATTTCTTCTGAAGCCCTGTTATTTCTCCTGAAGCTCTGTCCCTCATATTGGAGGAGTGCAGAGCATTTCCTACTTAACACTAAAGGAAGCCTGCCTTTCTTTAGCATTCAGTGTTGGAGAGGGTCAGGGAGTGAAGCTGGTGAACCACACACAGACACCCATAGTCTAGACCATCTATCTTATCTAAATGCATGGCGTGGCCATACTTGAAATACTGCACACCGTTTTCATCACTGCATGTGGTTCTGCACCTCAAATAAGGTGGCGCAGTGGTTAAATGCCTGTACTGCAGCCACTCACTCAAAACCAGAAGGTGGCGAGTTCAAGACCAGCAAAGGGCTGAAGCTCAACTCAGGCTTGCATCCTTCCAAGGTCGCTAAAATGAGTACCCAGATTGTTGGGGGGAAAATAGCTTACAATTGTAAACTGCTTAGATACTCCTTAAGGATATGAAGTGGTATATAAATGAAGCTGTTTGTTTTTTGTTTTGTTTGTAGAGCTGAAAATGTTCAGAAGGGAAGAACCAAAATGATGCAGGAGCTGGAGCAAAGTTCTGTATGAGGAAAGGCTGCAAAAATATGGAATTGTATACTTTAAACCAATTTATGTGTGACATGACAGAGGCACATGAAATTAGGCATGATGTGGAGAAAATGGCTAGGGAACTGCTTTTCTTCCTCTCTCATAATGCTAGAAGTGCCATCTACTGAAGCTGAATGATAGTGGTGGGATGCAGGGATAGATAAAAGGAAGTACATCTTTTCAGTATGGAATGTGCTGTGTTCAGATGTATTGATGCTTCCTTGCCAATTTCAACAGCTTCAAAAAGAGACAGCTCCCTTAGAGAATCTATGGCACACAAGGCTATCAGTGGCTGTTAGTACTGGTTGTGGGGATACCTCAGGAAGAAGATGGTGATGCATCCATGGTCAAAACAGTGCAAGGCAATTCTGGGGACTAATTTTGTGAGACATTTAGCCTTCTCTGTCAGAGAGCTCTGGTGCCATAATAAACTACAATTCATCTGAGGAAGTAGACTGAAGTGTACGAAAGCTCATGCTGCCAACTTCTATCTTTCAGTTAGTCTCAAAGGTTCTACAAGATCTCTCTACATATAGTTAACAGGTTTCCCTAGCACTGAGCCAGGACAGTCAAAGCAGTCTCAAACTGCATTATTTCTGCAGTGTGCTTTAAACCCATGTCATGGTTGTGGTTTTCTCCTTGGCCATGGTGGGAACATTCAAAATACTGAAGAAGATGAGTCTTTGGCCTAATGCAATATTTCTCTTCTTACTTTCTCTTGTGTTAGGTATTGAAAACTCCATTATTGAAAGAGCTCTGCTGGTTGCCAGTGTGTTTCTGGGTTGTATTAAAGATATCAGTGTTCTTACTTTTAAACCTCTGTATGGCTTGGGTTTTAAGTTATTGAACCATCAACTCCCACATGAACCTCTCCAGTCACTGAAGCCTTGGTACATAGCTATCTCGAGGGATGCACTGCCATTGGAGGTCAACTGTTTATAGCAGCTGTGGGATCATTTTCACTTGTGCCTCTGTATGTGGAATCAGTTATCATCTGACTTTTTGGCAGTCGAAAACTCTTGGCTCCTTTTTAGTGCTACTAAAAGGTTTTTGTTTAGGCAAGCATTCAGTCTTTAACATGATGGAAGGAGCTGTGTTTTCTTTTTCCTTACCGGTGGAGATAAGCTGCTGGTTCAGTTTTTGTTATGTTTTCATTATAGTTATGATTTTGAATTGTGTTATTTGATCATTATTTGAATGCTCTTGCATTCATGCCCTGCTGCTGCTCTCCATTTTCAGCATTACTGTGAACATTAAAAGGGAATGATATAATTTCCTAAATATCCTAAAAGCACCAAATCCCATCTGATCTTGGGAGCTAAGCAGAGTAACCTCTTGGATGGAAGACTGTCAATGAATACCTACCTGGTACTGTAGGGTGTATTTAAGAGGAAAGAAGTGGCAAATTCACCTCTGAGTATTCCTTGTCTAAGAAAAGCCTGTGAAATTCATGGGGTCTCAGTATGTTGACAGGCTGACATGAAGGAGAGTGTGCACGTGCGCACACGCACATGCACACATCACACAGCTTGATGCAGGAGTGATGCCACCTCTCCAAAGAGGAATTTGGAAGTAAGTCTTGCTAAGTTCAGTGGGACTGACTCCCTAGCAAGTACATTTAGCCTTGCAGCTTTATTACAGAAATTGCCAAATTTATTTCTTCTTCATTAAATATGTTAGAAACAGAAAAAGAAGACAGCAGTTTGCAAAATCTGGAAGTAATTGGAGCAGCAAGGCATATGAAATCTTCATATTGTTGGTTGGTTGAAAGGAGCCTCTATACCTGCTATTGTGCAGTCTAGGATTTCACCCTGTGATGCCCTCTACATACAATATGCATGCAGTACTTAGAATAGCAATAAGGATTGCAGTATAGGACACTTCCTGGGGATTAGTGACCGGCTGGTTGGAGCTGACAGTGCTTGGCTGAGCTTCAGGCTATGAATATCCTTCAGAAGCTGTCAGTTCCTACCAGCTGGTCGCTAATCCCACAGGAAATGCTCCCTGTCTCCATTGCTTCTACTTAATTAAGCATTTTCCTACTAGAATTTCAGGCACATCTTCTTTAATTCTTGATAATTCAGTAACATGGGATACAGAATCATAGGTATGAAAGCCCATGTTTACCCCCCTCTTATCATTAAGAATTTGGTATAAATCCACAATAAATACATAAATACATCTATAAAAGACATAGTAAAATTCCTCCTTGTCCTGTTGATCCATATGTTGTCCATAGATACTTGTCGGATGATCAAACATGAAAATCAACTGAAAAGATAAGTACACTCGTCCCTCCACATTTGTGGCTTTGACTTTTGCAGATCTGATTATTCACGGATTTTATTAATATGTTCTCTCTAGGAATATCTAGGTCCTTCAGCACAACTCTATGATCAACTTTAACCAAAATTTCCACTGAAGGACCTAGAGTTACCTAAAGGGAACACTCCACTAGGTATTTGTAGATCCAGCACAATTCTATGGTCGATGTCTGGCAGATGTCGACCACAGTTGCACTGGAGAACCTAGAAATTCCTAGAGAGATGTTCTCTCATGTAAAAACATAGTGTTTTTGTTATTTGCGATTTTCCCATGTTCATGGGGGTCCTGTGCCCCTAACCCCAGTGAATGTGGAGGGGCAAGTGTAGATATGAATCAATCCAGGATTTAAATCCAATTGTTAATCCCAGTTAGCGTAAACTCATTGAATCAATGGGGACAGGATAAATAAACACTTCGGTTAATGCCATTAATCTCAACAGGTCTGGTCTAATTTGGATTTGCAATTGGATTTAGGCAGTACTTGGCCCTTCCATGCAGTAGGATGAAGGGATGTATATTATGTGGCATCTTAGGTGGCATGACCACCTTGTGTCCTCATTTAAGATGTATCCTGGCCATTTTTAGAATTACTTACAGTGAGCCCTTGTTACCTGCTGGGGTTTGGATCCAGGACTTCCCATGGATACCAAAATCCATGAATGTTCAAGTTCCATTATATTCAAGGGAATATTAAGATGGTGTTCCTTATATAAAATGACAAAATCAAGACTTGCTTTTTGGAATTTATATATTTTTGAAATATTTTCAAGTTGTGGATATTAATAATAATATAATATTTATTTATTTATACCCCACTCTTCAGCCCTAAAGGCTATCAGAGCGGCTTACAATTATTATTTGAATTAGACGGCCTTCAGGCTTACAATCTACAAAGACACGACACAAAAGGTGAAGGGAATGGTGGTGGGGAAGGGGATCAGGTCCAAAAGTTCTTCTCTCCCTCTGACGCCTGGACCAAGGCAGATGGCATGGAGGGAGGGCTCTGCTTCTTAATCTAGGACAGGCCTGATGGAGTTTGGCCTGCCCTTTCACTCCCTCTTAGGCCAGATGGTGATGCTTGAATCTGTGGATTAAAAAACATCTGTGGATACAGAGGGCTGACTGTATAAACTCCTTCTTTTCCTTTGACAGATTGGTGCTGATGCAGTGCTCCTGGAAGAATATGTGCCCATGTGTCTGCCTAGCCAAAGGGCCACCTTGTCATACCTTTTCAATGGTTGTCTCTTTTTCTGTGGCCTGGCTGTCCAGGTTCATGCTTTGCAAAGACATGCATGCCCTCTTCCTCCTCCAGCTGTCTTTTAGGTCAGAGCAGCCTTGTGAGAGGACACTGGGCTTGTTAAAATTTGTGATGAGATTTATTACAAGTCTGGGGAGAGGCCAGTATGCTGCTCCCCCTCCCCTCCCTTTCAAATTCCTCTCAGAAACTCCAGTGTTTGGGGAGCTTGGAACGTCCCTGGCACCCCTTTTGCACCCACTCTAAGGGTACATACTTTGAAAATACTGGCTTTTTAGCTCCCTGCTCTGTAGGTTGTTTACTACGTTCTGTCCATTATATGTTTGCACTGCAGGTTCTTTTGATGACTCCCGGACAGAGACAAATAACAGAAAAGCACTGCAGGAGGTGTCAGAGGAAGGCATATCTGGAAAGTGTGTGTGTGTTGCCCGGTGAGGAAGTGACAATCTCATTCTTTTAACCCATTAGATGTGTCCCACTTCCTTTAATTCATGGTTTAGCCCTTCTAGGTGTGTCTATGCTAGATTTCAATGCCTCCTTCTAAGCAGAAAGGAGGAAAAAAAAATTCCTGACTTTTCACCATTTCCTGCAATTGTTCTGCCTTAAGCTGGGGAAAAAAAGAAAAGAATAACTCTATCTGGGGAAAGGCGGGAACCAGCAAGGCTTCATTTCCGCTTGCACCTGAATCACCGCCAGAGACATCAGGAGGGGCTGTGGTATGCCGTGACATCTTCATTAACAATGAAATTTCTCCGAAAGGCATGGAAACTTTTCAACCAATTGAACAGAAGCAATGTTCATACCTTACCCATTCATAAAGGCAGCTCTTAATTTCATTTGCACAATGAGAGAAGAAAGCAAAGCAACGTGGCCCAATGACTAAAGCAGTGAATTTGGTCAAGATTTTTGTTTCTCTGCATGATGGCTTCCAGTTGTGTCCTTATTTTGCTGAAAATGCATCTTGGAGTAGTTTAAAGGCATATGACTCTTCAAAGGCCTGCAGGGAAATGTATGTGAACTGGTAGTGATATTCAAGAGGTCATTATGTGTTATTCTAGTTGCTGTTTGGTTCTTACTGGGACATGTAACTCTGTCTAAATGCAGGAGAATCTTTAAGCTATTGTGGATAACAAAATCTGTGGATGCTCAAGTCCTATTAAATACAGTGGCATAGTAAAATGGTGTCGCTTATATAAAATGGCAAAATCAAGCTTTGCTTTTTAGCATTTGCATATTTTTTGAATATTTTCAAGCCATGTATCCTTGAATCCATAGATGAAGACTCCATGGATACAGAGGGTTATCTGTACCAATCCATCTGTCGAAAAGGAAGGACATTAGGACCATAGAGAGTCAGTGTGATATAATGGTTTGAGTGTTGAGTTTAGGAGACCAGGGTTTGATTCTCCCCTTGGTCATGGAAACCTACTCCGTGGTCTTGGGCAAGTCATACTCTCTCATCATTAAAGGAAGGCAATGACAAATCTACTCTGAAGATTTTTTTCTTCTTCAAGAAAACCTTAAAACAGTGATTCCCAAATTCTGATCCTCCAGGTGTTTTCGACTCCAGCTCCCAGAACCACAGACCATTGACCAAGATGGCTGAGGCTTCTGGGAACGGAGGTCCAAAACACCTGGAGGATCAGAGTTTGGGAATCACTGCCCTAGAAACTGGACACCATAAGTTGGACTTGATTTGAAGGAACCTAACAAAATCTACAACAATGTTATAAGTCAATGATCATGCCAGCTGAGGATGATGTGAACTGTAGTCCAACACATGGCAGGTTGAGGAAGGTTGCTGTACATGCAGGAAGACCTTTGTTTCTTCTGTGTCCAACATACAAGTTCAGTGTCCCTTCTAACTTTTTATTGTTGTTTGATTCACAGCTCATAATTCCAGAACAATGCTGCAATAACAGCTGCTTCTTCCATTGGCTGTGTATCACAGACATAGCCCTGTTACTTTCATACCTTCATCTGATGACCAGGTTTTATACAGGAGTGATCAGTGTATCATCATTCCAGGGCACTGTGGAAAAACTGAAAAGAACAACTTATAGTACTGTAGCCAAGACAGGTTTTGTGAACACTATAAGCATGTTGGGGTTGTGGAAGCTGATGCTTATATGATGCTCAGGTACAGTGGCATTAGTTCGGAGGTTTTCAACCTTTGGTTCTCCAGATGTTTTGGATTTAAATGCCCAAAGGTCCCAGCCAGCATGGCCAGTGCTCAGGGATTCTGGGAACTGAAGTCCAAACATCTGATAGACCAAAGGTTTGGAACCACTGCTTTAGGATGATCACAACCAATGAACCCCGAGGCTCACTTTGTGTTAGCATCTGCAAGACAAAACACAACATCTGAAGGCTACCTCTACAAAGGTTTGTTTTCCTCATTGTATTTACCAATAAAGGGCAGTGTGTTTTTTGGGCTGAAATGCTTCTGTTCTGGCTATTCCCCCCCCCCTTCCTCCAAGGCAGCTGTAGATTACTGTTTCCTTGTCAGCCAGTTTGTGAACATTTGGGAACAAACATTGAGGATAAAGGATTCCATGCTGGCACATTAACAAAACAGATGGGAAATTTAAACAAAGCAACAATAACAACAAAACATTGTTTTTTGGGGGTGGGGGGAACTGTTACTTGTAGCTCCTGCCAGGTTTGCGTATGACTTTACTATTAAGAGCCTTTAGTGTCTTAGAATGTATGTTAGTTAATCCAACACATATTAGCCTATATACAATTTTTCACCCTAACTAGAATAGACCCATTGGAACTTATGCAAATATCGATTTACAACATTTCCAATAATTCTAAATGGACGTGCAATTGGATTTTGGTCATGGTCTGATTCATCAGCTACTTGGAAATATATTGAAGGTTAACTGTGATTATTATTTGAATCATAAAAGCAGCAAACTACCCCAAATGAATCTTCAACATGATGCAGTGATCTACTGAGACATTGTTGGGGAGTATGGAATGGTGACAGATGTCAAGGGTCTGTCATGTTGAGCCAAAGTGTCCTATTTGCAGTGTCAAGGAGGGGAAAGAGATAGAGAGGGAGAAGGAAAGGTTGCAGCCACCACCACAAATGAGTCCCAAACTTTATATATATATATATATATATATATATATATATGAGTTTTGAAGTCCCTCTTTTAAATTTTGTCTCAGCCCTAAAATGTTGACTAATTACAACGGAAACAAACAGATTCATCCTCTTTGATATAGTGGTCCTTGTAACATTGACTAACATAGATCTTATTGAAAAAGAAAGAAAGAAAAAAGAATACAATTTGTTTGTCCAAAAGTATTCTTTATTACTGTGAAGTGGCATGACAAAGCACAAGTTAACCTTCAGTTGAAAATTGATGGGACACGACCCTGCTGCACTGGCCAGAGTGTGATCTTTGAAAGTAAAAGTTCCTTTGTCATAGATTCTCCCTCTTTTGTCCTCAGAGCTTTTCTCTGCTGAATTGTGCATTACTTCCCTCCCTCCCCCACTTATGAATATTTTCTATTAAAAGGCTGACATTGGCCTTCTTACCCCCCAAAGTATGCTGCATCAGTATTTCTGTATCCAGCAATCAAAAGCTAGTTAGAGGATCCTAGGAACTGCTCTACTTCATTTGAGTTGATGTCTACCAGCTCCCTTCTAATCTTCTGATCCATGCTTGGAGACTTTTAGATATCCCAGAGACTCAGCTTTTCTTGGCACCAAAAGCAATGCTGAATGTACAACCTTTCAGGAAAGGGTGCAGAGATATCCTCTTCCATCTACATTTCAAGAACATCCAAGAAGCCTTCCTGGTGAGATCTTTCTAAAACATTCAGAAAGCTATGCAGTGTTTAAATAGCACATACAAATCCTAAAACTGAACTTACTGAATTTCCCATGGGAAAACTGGAAGCAAACATTATCTCTAGCAGTAGGCAATATGCTGTTATTGTTTCAGAGTTTTCTCTGCACAATGGCCCCCATGAAGCTGCAACAAAAGGCAAAGAGATTTTTTCCATTAGTTGTTTCCTGTCTTTTGGCTTCTTTGAGTTGCTGGTAATTGAATGTGCTCATGAAAAAACATAACATCTGACTCTGCAAACCATGATTGTCCAAATGTCTCCCAATGTTTCATGAATACACTCTTCTCATTCAAAAACACTCATACTGATAGGGAGTTAAAAGTGCTTGTTGAAGTCATGATTCTACATTGTATAAAATGAAATGGGATATTTTGGAGGTATAATATTTAGTATCTAATTCAATAATTACAACATGGTAAGCCTGGCACTGAGCGCAGGAAGGACTCTGCAGATTCCTGTCCCAGCTGCCTGTCACATCAGGCCCTGCTGCTGGGGGATGGCTGGAGACATCATGGCTAGCCTCACTCTCTTGCACCTTGTAAATCCTACTCTTTGGGTGTGTCTGTGTCTCCATGCTTCAAAGGTAAGTTTTGGAGGTAGCATCAGAACACAGGACCTCGGTCATAGTATTTCAGACTTCATAGGAATATCATCCTTTTCATTGTCATCAACATCTATTCATATAGTGTGTTCAGCATACAGGTTTGCCATCGACAGGTTGGAGCATCCTTGGATGGCCCCATCCCATCCTCCTTAATGGCGGCATGTGCACGTGGCCACACCAGTGTGGTTGCATTCATTTTCATGCCACCATAGGAAACAATGGGAATTCAGATCCTGCAGATTTTACTATCTGCAGGAGGGAGTCCAGAATGGAACCCCAACAGATATGAAGGGCCAACAGTATATGGTGCTTTACATGAATAATTTATAATTGTTTATTTTAAAGTTCCCTGCCCTCAGGTTTACAATCTAAAAAGACAAAACATACAAAGAAAACGAAATGGCAGTAGTTGAGGCGATGAAGTCCAGCAGATGCTGGCTGCTCTTCTCTCCCTTTATGGCTACAGCAGAGGCAGTTGGGATAGATGGAAGGTCTTTTATCAGTTGCTGGGCTTGGGTATGACAGAGCTGTGCCTGGCTATTCTTCTCTCCCTTCCAGGCTACAGCAGAGGCAGTTGGGAAGGAGGGAGAGCCATTTATCAATTACTGGGCCTGGGCACAATAGAGCTGTCCTTGCCTGTTCTTCTCTCCCTCCAAGGCCAGAATAGTGACAGCTGGGATGGAAGGGGGTCATTTACCAGTTGCTGGGCCTGGGCAAAATGGAGCTGTGCCTGCCTGTTCTTTTAGAATCCTAGAGTTTGAAGAGACCTCAAGGGACATCCAGTCCATCCCTGTGTCAAGCAGGCATACACATTCAAAGCACCCCTGACAGATGGCCATCGAACCTCTGTTTAAAGACCTCCAAAGAAGGAGACATGACCACGCTCCCTCTACAGGTCAAAGAAGTGGCAGCTGGGGTGGAGGGAAGGAGGACCATTGATCAGTTGCTGTGCCTGGGCACAATGGAGCCCTGCCTGCCTGTTCTTCTCTCCCTCCAAGGTTACTGCAGAGGCATTTGGGATAGAGGGAGGGTATTTCCTCAACCGATGGGCCCAGGCAAGTTGGAGCTATTAGCAATTCTTCATCGTTTCAGACAGGTGTTGTTTCCATTCCTATTTGGAAATGCCAAGAATTAGACTTTGTATAATCTCCATGTATATACTTTACCGTTTGGTCTCAAGCCCCTCCTACATAGGAAGCTGCTTTTTTATCTAAGGAGACCATTGTCACATCTGGCCTTATACTTCTACACTGCTATCGTATGGATTTCAGGCTGGCATTTTTCCAACCCGATGGGGCCTGATGGTGTTGAACCTGGGTCCTTTTGCATGCAAAGTTTGTCTTCTACCACTTTGCCATGGCTCCTTCTGTACACTTTATAAGGAGATAGCAGTTTGGAAAGTTAATTTTTTTCCTCACTTGATAATTAAAATAATTCCAGCATATTATACAGTTACTTATGTATAATTTAAGGCTGCAGGGGAGGTAAGTGAGTTGCCAAATTTAAATAGGCAAGAACTCTATGGAAACATGTGGGAAAGTCTGCCAGGCTTTTCCTAATTGGCTAGAAGGCTTCTAACCTTATTATTATGCTAGCAGTGGGTCCTATAAATTTATGAGTGCAACCATGTCTTATGCAAAATACATTTATTTGAGAAGAAGATACAGTGTTTTAAACCAGCCCTAATTATATCAACTCAGTGTAGAGAACAGCAGAAACTTACATTTAAAAGATACTTACTTCCTCAGTTTATTCCTGGCTTTGTGGTTCTGTATGTTTAACTGCCATTTTTAATTTTCTAAAACCAGATTCTTACGATATGATTACAAAAAAGAAAAGAGAAAGAAAAGAAAAGAGGAAAGAAAAAAAAGAGGAAAAAAGCAAAAAAAAAAAAAAAAAAAAAGGTGGGGGGAGAAGAAATATATAGGATATGAGCAAAGGTTTGGCATGTATTTCCAAAATCACATTTTCTTGATACTGGCATCTATAAAATGTATGTTCATACTTACATCCATGAAACTATGTGATGAAAGCATCCCACAATAAGAGGAGCCCTTTCTGTCAGCAGTGGGACCTTTTCCCTGGCTGAATGGGGATGAAACAATCTTTGTTGATTTTCCTCCCCAGTCTCTTGTGTCCCCTCAAAATCTTATCTGCAAGGCTGAAGAAGCATCCAAAATTGTGAGGGAAATGGTGCTGTTTCAGAAGATGATCAAGGGAATGGGAAGACTAGTGAAAATCAATCCGTCCCACATTCTTTCTGCTGAAGAAACAGGTGGAAAGTAAATGTAACAAATAACCAATGAACCAATGCTGGTTAAAACTTGTCATCCTAATATACCGTATATACTCAACCATAAGTCAACCTCATGTATAACCCGAGGGCAGGTTTTGGGGTCAAATTTATGGATTTTGATATGACCCATGGATAAGTCGAGGGTAAAACATAGGGCCACATAACAAAGGATCTAAAGGATGAAGCAAAGGAAAACAATACCAGCAGGCATAACTGTTTGTGCTCACAATAAAGGGTGGATGGATGAGAGAATAGAGGTGGATCAGGGGTGGATTTTCCAAATCCAGAAAAAAAAAATAACTGCACTTTTTTTTCATTATGTTGTTCATAGTACTCTAGAGCATTCAAAAGAAATCTTATATTTTCTCTTATTTGTCATTGTGGTAAGAATCCTCTTATCTCCATCTACTAAGTTTCTCAAATAGTTTTTCAGCCTACTTGCCAAGACTGTTGCAAAGATCTTACAGTCCATATTCAGGAGGGAAATGGGTCAGTAATTTCTCACATCCATCTTTATTCTCTTTAAGGATTAACACAATTTCTACTTCTTTCCATCTACCCCTTGCACATGACAATTTTGAGTGACAGTTGTTTACCAGAAACCTTCTCTAAAACAACCATAAAAAAATAAAGCATGATTTTTTTTTCTGCCCAGAATATGTAAATTTGCTAAAGTTGGGTGCTTCTGAAAACAATGAAGGAGGAAACTCTATCCCACACAGGAAATAAACCCATTACAAAACCTTAGCCATAATTGGAGGGTCAAGGTTACAGAAAGCCCCATACCCAAATGGCAAGGATAGTCAAATATTTTAACAGCTGGGAAATAGAGCGTACCTTTATAAAGAAATCTGATAGGCAAAAGCGGCAGCCTCATGAACATTTAGGAACATTGCTCAAGAAAAGGTATCATTTTCCCTTTTCCTCATGACGCATTGGGTAGTTGCAGATGGCTTTGTAGTTGGCTAGTAGACTTGAGTCTAAAGGTGTATTTCTATTTAATTTGTTGGTGTTAAAAAGTTCATATAGCTTCAACTGAAGATGAGATTAGAACCACAAAGAAAAAAAAGAAAAAATAAGGACGGACAGATGGAAGGCAGGCAGGAAGGAAATCCCGCTTCTTGCTATAGATGTGGAGATAATCAAAATTTATTTTGGTTCATTTTCTTGATAATAAATTTTTGAAGCATCCTCATAACTGTGAATGAGATGTTTTGCTATTTTAGATATTCAGTTTTGGGAAGAAACAAAACTGACAGATTTGTCAAACCAGATACAGGAATTTGAATGCCTTGCTCTCAAAATGTACAGCTTTCAGCCTCTCTGTACCGACCAGGTTTGTGGAGCTGAATCAAAGTTATTATGTCGTTTCTTTTTACCAGATGAGTTGCCTCACTACAAGGACACCAATGCAAAACAATCCTGTTCAAGCTGGCAGCCATGGTAGTAACTATTCAAACTAGGTGGTGCAGAAGGCTGAGTATTTCATTTGGTACGTTTTTGATAAGAGCTTTTCAAAAGCTATGATTTTCTTCATAAAATTTGACAGAAGAAGCATAAGTCTCCCACTAAAGTACAAGCCCCAGGATTCCATAAGATGGAACCATGGGCAGTTAATATTTTTTTTAAAGTCTTGCATGGAATAAAGCAAAATTGCTAAGTTATCCATCCTTATGCCTTCCCCTGAATTTATTTTGAGGGATCAGCAACTTGTGTAGATTCATTTAACTTTAGAATTCAGCCAAGAACAAATTCACTGTCCACTTGGATTTAGATTTTTTGGTTGAAATCTAACGTTCAATGGAGCTAACCAAGGTGCTGATCCCTATCCCCAAATAAATCCAGCCTCTTGGATAAAAAGTTTAAAGTTTAGACTAAAATTTGGATAAGATACACCCTTGTGCTGACACTGGAAGCACCAGTCCGTATGGGTTAAATGGTTTCCCTTCCCAATTTCTTTGCCCACAGATTGGGTGAAAAAAGCTTCCAAACTGGCAGTTCATCCAAGAGGCCATTTGTGAACTGCTCTAGAGACCTGATCTAGAAACCAGCATTCTGTTTGTCCTTTTTAAAGGACCCTTCCACAGTACATTGTAATAGCACTATGATTCCACATTAACTGCCCATGGTTCCATCTTATGGAATCCTGGGGCTTGTACTTTAGTGGGAGACTTATAGATTCTCAGCAGGAGAGCTCCTCTGGGACTTCTGGCCAAACTATGAACTTCAGGGTACCATAGGATGGAACCGTAGCAAAAAGTCATAATAATGCTATAATTATGTAGTGTAGGTGAGTGCTGAGTTATCACTGAAAGTTGTGTTTTTGCTCACTTGTTTATTTCTCAGGTGAGGTATCCAGAATGTGATTAGCTACAATACATAACTAACAGCTTAGTGGGAGATCACAGTTTGAGTAGGACTGGTCAATGGTAGTCTAACTCCAGGACAAATAAGCAAAAGTCCCACCCAGCATGGTTGATGGTTAGGGATGACACCTATCAAAACAGAAAAGTGCCAATTTGCTGATCCCCGGTCATGAGATGATAGAACATGTTCAAGTTTTCTCATCTTTAAGGAAATGTCAGTAACAACCTCACAGCTTTTTGCCACTTATTCAAGAGCAATCATACACACGTCTTAGTCAAAGTTCTCACAATTTGTTCAAGAAGCCTTTATGCAAGATTGTCTCTTGTGCCATTTCTGGAGAAAAGCATGCACATGCAACAAATACAGAAGGATAGAATTATTGATTTCAAAAATTGTAAGGTACTCATCCAATACTGTTATTTTTAAAATGCCACACAAGGCAGAGGCAAATAACAGTCAAAAACAAAACAAACAAACAAACAAAAACCTCAGTGTATTTCATAAGAAAACCATTCAAACCATTTGTGAAGAGTCTTGCAAAGGCAAAAGTAAACCCCAATTTGGAAAAAAAAATGTGCGAAAACTTGAAGCATATCACTCAGAGAGGAGGGGGGAAAAATGAAGTTTGACCGGCCAATATTCACATCCCAACCGTGGTTTTAACTCCGAATACACTATGAGCTGTCTCTAAATAAATCTGCTGATCTAGATTTTGCTACTAGTAACTAGAGGATTTGCTTTGAAGACGGAAATGGCCTCTGCCCTAAGAACCATTACATAATGACCTGCGTGGCTAATGAACATCTGCTTGGAATCTCAAAAGGCCAAGGCTAACTCTGCAACACTAGCCAGGTGTGCCTGCAAACAATGTTCACTGAAACATAAGAGCTAAAGGGTTATTGTGTGGATTTGTCCAGTATATTATTCTTATGCTTTATCTACTTGCAGTCAAAATAATTCAACACAGCAGTTTGCAAAGCAGACATTCTTTGGAAGAGCTAGGGAAGTATTTGAAATACTTGTTAAGATGCTTACTATCACCCTGTTAGGGTGTCTTCCATTTTTTTTGTTTGCAATTTCGAAGTCTATTTTTTCACTTGTTTAAAATGAGCTATTTTGGCAGTATTTGCAAATGGGTACATTGTAAGTTGCTTATATTTAGACTTTAACATTGTAGTGACTGAATATCATTTAAAATATCTGACAAATTTTGGACACCTAGTTTCAGCAGTGTATATGAGGCAGATACTGTATTAAAGAGAAATGTTGAAGACCTGTTAATATAGGAAAGCAGGCAAACGTTATTTTATTACATATAAAGTTGCAGATTGTTATTAACAACAGAAGACATAGGCTCTATCTTCACTACAGAAATAATCCAGTTAGACACCACTTTAACTTCCATGGCTTAATGTTACAGAATTCTGGGAACTGTAGTTTGTTGTGGCACCAGAGCGCTCTGAAAAAGAAAGCTAAATGCCTCACAAAACTACAGTTCCTAGATTTCCATGGCACTAAGTTAGGGCACTTAAATTGGTGTCAAATTGGATTATTTTTTTTAGTGAGGATGTGGTCTAAGTAAACATCTACTTAAGTTTATCTGTCAGATAAACCAGAACAGAGATTCCCATTCCCCTTCTCATACAGTGCATATGAAAAGCTCTCAAATAATTCCATAGGTTAATTGATGGGATCCTTTCTAAAAATATGTAAAGCTGTATTAGAAAATGCTGTATTTTGGATAATTATTTGCATGTGTATGCCCCTTCAAGTTCCCTTCCGACTTATGGCAACTCCATGAATTACTTTGTTGTGCACCTTGATGTTGTTTCCATCATATAGCAACCCTAACATGAACCTATCACAGGGTTTTCTGGGGCTGAGAGTGTGTGACTTGCCTTAAGTCACTCAGAGAGTTCCCATGGCCATGTGGGGAATCAAACCCTGATCTCCAGAACTGTAGTCCAGTGCTCAAACCACTACACCACACTGGCTCTTGATGAATTACTTACTTATTTTTCTTCCATCCTCATGCATGCTTTAATGCTTTTTAAAATTTGCTTGATAAATTTTCCTGCTGTTATTTTAAAATGTTGATACAAATGCTAAGTGTCACCACCACCAATGGATCATTCAGATGAAGAGCTATAAGGCAGTAATCTTGGAGGTTGGAAAATTGAAAGCATTGGCCCTCCTAATGCATTACAGACTCTAAAATCTTCCCTTATAATGAATAACAGTCTACTGGCCACTCCATTTCAATTCTCATTCAGTAAGATTTTTCTTTCCAAATAAAGGATGAGTCTCTGAAGTATATAACTCTCGTTTATTCTTCCTTGTTCACCTATCCATTTCACTGAATGTTCTTGCTATAAAAGATATGAAAAAAAATGAATTAGTAGTGTGTGGGAAGGACACATTACTTTTTCTTTTTTTTAAATCACAGGTTTAAAAGCACCCTGTGGCACCATCATCTCTACAAATATTTCATTAGTTGGAGTTCATGGTTAACAAAACTGGAAATACCACAACAGCATCTAACTACAATGTTGTTATGGTAATGGCAGGAAAAGTGAAGTTTCTCAGCATGACAACAGTGAGAAAAAAAAAGAGAGAGAGATTGTGTTAATTGGGCTTCCAAAAATTTTCAAAGTATTGTTTTTTCAGATATAAGTTGAAACTACTTATCTCATTATATGATGTTGTTTATGAAGGCTGAAAAAAAAATCTTGCATTTTTGATGGCACTTCTTTGGTTAATGTCAAAGAAAAAAACCCTCATTTTCAATTGTGTGTATTTTTTTAATGCTTGTTAGAAACACATTTCTATTGTTTTGATATTTTTCTTCCCAGCTCTACTTCCTTTCCCTTCGTCTGCTGCAGTTGTCAACACTTTTTGTCTAATCCTATGATGACTGAATGGATTTGGGTGGATGGTGACATCACTATTTACCTCATTTTATGTTTTCTCCCTCTGAGTGAATGTTGGAAAATATCTTTAATTTTGGAGGTGAAAAGGGTGGAGTTATTCAGTACCAAAAACTGCCTCTAACTTTCAGTGTTTTAGTATGAATGAATGTCAAGAAAAATCACTTATTTCAGATGGTGGGTCTTTTTACATGAATGCCAACAATGTTTCTTATTTTCAATGTCTGCATTTATTTTATTCCCCCTTACTTCTTTTCTTCTCCTTTCCTTTCAGTGTCCTCTATCAAATGGTGGTTGAGGAAGGCAAATTCCCTTAAAAGAAAACAGCAGTGAAACAGTCTTGTCAATTTTGGCATGCTGAATTCTTTTAAACCAATTAGCAACATAGAAGAACATTTAGCCAAGCCCTAAATTTTGAATCAGTAAACATAAGTGTATTGTAGTTGATTATTTGTATGGGTTACTCAGAAACCTGAGTTTTGCCTGTAGCATCAGTCCAAGAAATAGTACAAAACAGAACAAGCGAGTTTCTTCTTGAAAGCAGCTATGGATCCAAACGCTACACATTTGCTAATATATCCTGGGAAGTACTTCAAAGGGGATTATTTCTTAATTTTCATTTAATTCACATTGTAGGCTATTAGAGCCTTGTAACTGAGATGAAAAACATAGTTGATTAATGGAAAATGAGAAGCAGACAAAAAGGATCTAATCAAAACCTTCTAAAGAAAGGATGGGTATTGTATGGTTCTCCATCTTGCTACCTGGAGCTCCCAGCATTCTTTGCCACTGGCTATATTAACAAGGGCCCTGTCTACATGGGCCAGAATACTCTGGAGCAGTCTCCACTAACAGTTGCCATCTACCTTTAACTAACTTGGGGAATATGTAGCTATGTTTGTGAGAGGAGAGAAGAGACAGTTAAGGGGTGATACGATAGCCCTCTTTAAGTCTTTGAAGGCGTGTCACATTGAGGAGGGAGCAAGCTTATTTTCTGCTCCCCCAGAGACTAGAACACGGAACATTGGATGCAAGCTCCAGTAACAAATCTTCCACCTCAACATTAGGAGGAACTTTCTGACAGTAATAGCTGTTCAACAGTGGGACATACTCCCTTGGAGTGTGGTGGGGTCTCGTTCTTTGGAAGTCTTTAAACAGAGGCTGGATGGCCATCTGTCAGGGATGCTTTGATTGTGATTTCCTGCATGGCAGGAGGTTGGACTGGATGGCCCTTATGGTCTCTTTCAACTCTATGATTCTATGAAGGCCTCTTGTCAATGACACCTGCCCAGCATCCACCATTTATACACTCTCTCTAAATGTACAAGTGCTAGTATCCCAAGAGTCTTCCTCTTATAAGTTTATTACCTTTGGCAGCATATGTTTAAGTGCTTATATGGCTTAGAATTCACTCAGTCCGAGGCTTCTGTTGTAACAAATAAACACTGACTTTATTGATTAACAGTTAGCAAGAATGTAACTTAGAATAGTGCCAAGATTGGTATGGTTACATAAATATAACAGTTGCAGGCATTTCCCAGTTTCTCTTTACAAAATCCAATACGCTTTCATTCCCCGTCCGTATGATTCTCTCAACTCAGTTGCCTTCAACTTCTTTCAACTCTCTTCAACCTCTTCAACTCCCACTCAGTTGTTCTGCACTGAACTCCCCTGAGCAGAACTCTCTTGAACTCAACTTAACTTAACTGACTTCACAGTTACTCACTCCTCCCTTTTATATTTACTCCTTCTCTGAAAGCCCCTCCCTCATGGTCATCTGGAACTGGGATCAGCTGTCAGGAAACCAAATCTGTCCAGTGACTCCATCACAGGGGGTAACACATGGAGGAATTAAGTACCAGCTACACTGGTAATAACTGCTAGAAACTCCAGACGTGGTGAACTAAGGATGGTACAGACTGGTAATTTGCACTGGCCTGGGGCCAAAATTAGGGTTATGTAGGGCTGGGCGTCCACACGCGTCCACCCCTACTACCGGTGCATGGGTGCCATCATTCCGTTCACCCATCCATATGGGGTGCACAATGATGATATCCGTGCAGTGCAGTGCCCAAACAGCACTGTGCCATGGGGACATCATCGATGCACACAAGTGCGCCAATGGTGCCCCATGTGTGACCTAAAAAGAACCAGTTGGGAGTGGGTTCTTTTTAGGCCTGCCGGAGGCCGCAGAATTTGTCTGCCACCCCTTTCTGCCCATCTGTATCCCCCCTAAATGAACTTTTATTAGAGGAAATATAAAGGAACACACACATGAAGATAGCCTATTCAAATAATCAGCATACAATATTGCTCAAAGAGAAAAAAATGAACGGGGATAGTGAATTTTTAGGTTTGGATGAGGTTATAGCTACCTGTCTTGAAAAAAGGGTAAAAGGAAATATGAGGGCAGGAAGGGGTGTTTAGGAATACAAACGAGATGAAAGGGAGATTCTGCTGTTGTTTGGTCTGGCAGAACTCATCTTTTGGCTTTCGATTTCCTTCAGAAACGCAGAGGAGGGTGCATATGTTGTGGTGCTCTCCTAGCAAGCTTCTTCATCTTCACACCTTTCCAATTCGCTGAGTTTACATGTCATCCACACTACCTATTCTGGTGCTATGTATCCCATGGCAACGATATCCTCTCATGCTGGCACCTAATTAAACTACAGCTGGATTGATAAATATATTAGGAGATGTTCAGATGCTTACAAGCTGCCCCTACATAATCCTGCCACCTAGCACTCCCACTGTAATGTCAGGCTGCTTTTCGCTTTCCCTTATCTCTGTGTCAGTTGGCATAGCCACTTGTGTGATGATTTGCTCACTCGGAGATCAGAAGGAAGCTACCAACATGGATCACATAGCTGGGTGCCTTATTCTCATCTCATAGTTCGCAACTTGCTGTGGTGGCAGCCATGCCAGGCAGCACAGTGGGACACATTTAAACAGCCACCCAGAATTGCAGCAGAAGGCTCTAGCTCTTCTGGGAAGATCTGGAGCAAAAAGTGAGTTCCTTTACTCTATTATATAGCTGGTATACACCAGGTTTGGTGTTCAGCTGGCCAGACATCATCTGGACTGTTCACACAGGGTTTGGGCCATGTGTCATCCAGACTCCTCACTAAGAGGATGAGAAGAGGACATTTTATTTGGTTCATGCAGGCAGGACCAAGGAGTGCTGGAAGTCACCATTCAGCAACATCTCGAGGGCTGCACAATGCCCAACCTTGTTCTAAAGAAACACATCAGCCGAGCTTCGGAAAGTTACTTTTTGGAGCTACAACTTCCAGAATTTCTCAGTGAGCGATTCTGGGAGCTGTAGTCTAAAACAAGTAAGATCTGTATGTTCTGCACTTTAAGTCAGAGTACTTTTCATTCTGTCCAAATTATAGAATTGTATAATTGAAGTGATGCTGAGTGGTTGAATATACCATTACATTTTAATGGGGCTCTTCTGACATTTCTCCACAAATTTAATGTTAAGTCATCTCCTTTTGGCTGAATAGCTAAATGGTGTCTAGAAATATGATTTTTGTGAGGACAATAAAGATGGAGGTAATGTATTGCCCTGCCATTCATGATAATAACTACTTAAACGACTCGTGTTACTTATAGCTGGTAACTGTGCAGCTCTCCAAATGTTGTCAGACTGCAACTCCCTGCATTCCTCCCCACTGATTGTGCTGGCTAGGACTGTTATGCGTTGCAATCCAATAATATCCAGAGGGCTACATTATTCTCATCCAGATCATATAGCTTGGCATCAGGTAGTGGAAGAAACAACAATGAGATTTTACTTTGGAGGGGGGAGGAAGGCATAAGGAATTAAAAATCAAAATATTTTCAACCAGGTTTTTAGATATGCAAATTGTGTTTTGCTCCAATCCATTAGGGTTATGAATATGTTACTTTTTAACATTAAAACCAGAATTCCATGATGAAAATATGTGCAAGGTTTATCTCAGGGGTATGGACTCTTTAGTTCACCAGATGTTCCAGCATCAGCTCCCAGAAGCTCCAGCCAACATGGGGAATGGTAACAGACTATGGAAGCAGTAGTTAGAACCTCTGGAGGATGAAACAGTCTCTCCACCCTGATTTTTCTCTGCACATCTGTTTCTCCATCAGACTACAGTATGCTAAACTGTGGTGAACAGATAGGAATATAAATGGTCCCCATTAGAATTTTCATCATGCTGATGATTTGTAAAACTTTTGTGGGTAAAAATTGTTGTGAGGGATACCAAGCAAAGATGTTAACACTTGAACCACAAACCCTGGACAAGGAGACACCCCTGAACAATTTTTCAAATCAGCAGTCCTTGTAGAGTAAAAATAGTTCTCTCCCATCCACCATCAACAACATTGTAGTGTGAGCACTGAAGAAAACTAGTTTACTGTCTTGAGAAAAGACCTCTGTTAGAAATAACCTGCTAGAAAGCTCCTGATTCCAGCCCACCGAGGTCTGAAATCTTTCTGCCTTCATAAGGTCTTGATCCCTTAATCTGTTCTTGAGTACATCGAGAAATTATTTATAACAGTTTATCACCTCATGAAATGGGACCATATTACCTCAAGTTGCATGAATCTTACCAGTTTTCTAAGGGTAAACCCAGATGGTAAGTGCTAAGAAAAATCAAATGAAAATTTGTGCCCACTTATGAAAGTTCAGAGATCCCAGAATTTGTAGAAGCACATTTGAAAAAAAAATATCATAAGGGACATTCTCTGCCAAAACAGGCAGACATCCACCTCAATATCAATTGAGAGTGTATCTCTACTATATAGACATAACAGGTTGATACCACTTGTATTGCATTTATTTATTCATTTATTTAGAGAGTATTTCTGCCCCACCATGCAGACCAAAAGTTTCCTGGAGTGGTTTTGTTATTGTTGTTGTGTGCCTTCAAGTTGTTCCCTCTTATGGAGACCCCAAAGTGAATCTCTTATGGGGTTTTCGTGGCAAGTTCTCTTCAGAGGGAGTTTGCCATTGCCATTCTCTGAGGCTGAGAGAGTGTGACTTGCCTAAAGTTACCTAGTGGGTTTCATGGCTTAGTGGAGATTTACAGATCATGAATTTGACAGTGCCCTGTCCCCAGGCTTATAATCTAAATAAGACATGAGAAATACAAAAATAAAAATGCATCCACACTGTAGAAATAATGCAGTTTGACACTGGTTTAAGTATAATGGCTCCATCTTACAGAAACCTGGGATCTGTGCTTTCGTAAGGCATCATTGCTTTTTGGCAGAAAAGACTAAAGACCTTCAAAACTACAAATCCCAAGACTCTATATAATGGAGCTTCAGCACTTAAGTGATGTTGAACTGCATTATTTCTACAATGTTGATGCACCCTAAGGGGCAAAATAGACCAGCAAAGGGGGCATCTTGAAGCTACCCTTTCCAAAGCTGGATTGGGGCTGCAGCAACTATATGTCACAGCCCCAATTCTCCTTGAAGCAAATCCTGGAAATCTATAGGACAAAGTCATGGCAGTTACAGTGGTGTCAAACTGCTTAAATTCTGCAGTGTTGCTGCAGCTGAAGTCTAGGACTTAGAAAACTTTAAAAGTTTAAAGGGGATACATCATTAAAATTCATATTATACCAAAATATAAAAAATACAATTAAAAGTACAGTAGCTTTAAAAACAGGCAAAAGTATAAAAGTATAACCAATAAAAAGAAACAAGCAGTACAAGGCATTCTGACAGCCCTTCTCCCCAAGAATCAGCCATTAAAATTAAGCCGTTAAAAGCCTGCTAAAATAAAATTTTTAGAAGGCTTTCACTTGCCTATGAAAGGATTTTCGGGAGAGAGCTAGTCTAACATCTGAACGTCAGGACGACCAGATGCCCTCCTTTTCCAGGACATGACCTACATTTCAGCCTTCTGTCCAGGAGAATTCAAAAAGTCTTCCATTATGTGCATGTCTAAGAAGCATGAATTTATATTTATATTAGTGTTTTTAGCTTTTATTTTGGAATGTCCTACATTTTTCTTTAATGTTATACATTTTGTGGTACCTTGTTCTCCTTTGTGGTAGGACATCTTGTCACCCTGCTCAAGGGAACAGGTTTCAGAGCCTGGGAGCACCCACCAAGAAGGTCCTGTCCTGTGGGGTGAGACTGAGACTTCTGGAGAGGTCTAAAACATGGACAGGCACATATGGAAGAAGACAGTCCTTCAGATAACCTGGATCTGAGCTGTATAGGGCTTTGTCACTTATCACCAGTACTTTATGTTCATAAAAAGGCCAGAAGACAGTGGAGCTATTGAAACAAGGACATTGTACGCTCTCTTCATATTTGTATTCATATGTGGGATGGAAAGAATTTCAGATTTACAAACCAATGGGAGAAATAAAAAGTGGCAGATTTTCCCACGTATTGTAGTACTAGCTGCATTTGTTGGCCTCTTAGGGCAAGGTCTCTGATTCTGTGAATGGAGTGGAAACATATGCTTTCAAGATGGTTAATAAAGATAAACGAGAAGAAAAGGGTATCCTAAATGAGGTTAAATGATGTTTAGAAAGAACAAATATTGTTGTACTGTTAAATGAATTTGTTAGCCATTTATCTCTAGACTACACACATTAAAAAACTGATCCTTGTAAAAGCCTATAAATGCAACCCAATGTTAATTAAACATGTCTCCAGAAAGTATTAACTCTTTTATTATACAAATCAAGGGCTGTATATGAAAGAAGCCTTGGAAATGAAAAATGTCTGTTAGCATACATGAAGTGGATAGTTCCAACTGAAAGGTGATTCACAAGCCTAACAAATGGATATGATTAGCTGCAAATTGCTAACAGTTTTGTATAGAATAAAGTGATGGTCCTGATGCCAGGTACTTGGAATGAGGAGGTCATTGGAAAGGCTGAAGTTGGAGGACGGCATTTTGCAGCTGGCCTACAGGTCACATTCAGCTTGCCAAAATTTTTGTGTGGTCCTCTGGAACCCCCATTGCAAAGCAAACTAGGAAAACCAGCAAAAAATAGCCACATCCCCAGGGCCCTCCAAGTGACATGATTCTCCTGTTTAATGCCAATTCATCCATATATTTTGAGGCACCAAATATCATTTTCCAAAAAGACCTGGTACTTTCCATACTCTGAAAAAAAGGTGGCTGCAGTATATAGGGGCTTGGGAGGGAAGTGGAAAATAGGGATGGGCAACATCTTCTAGAGTGGCCCATTCTTTTATCACACGGGAGGAATTTCTCTCAATTTAGAAAGAAATGGAAGTGAGGCCAGTTTGGAATTGAGTAAATTCGCTAGTTCAGCGAATTTACATGATTGCGTATTGACACTGCATTGCGTTCAGAACTGCCCGAAATTGCCTCCAAGTGCCTGAAATTGTGTGTGATAGTTTCTCACGAAATCACGCGAAACCCCACGATTGCATTCAGAAGGACTTCCCTTTGCCCGAAAATGTGTGTGATCAGCTTTCACGCAATCACGCGAAACCCCATGATTACATTCAGATTGCCATTGGATTATACTTCCAATTTCCTTTGTGTGATAAACCCCTTATATTAGGTCTTTGCCCCAACATGCTTTCTGATCACATATAACTATGCTATAAGTGGGATTCACTTTCCTAGCACTAGCACTAGATCGTGGTATGTGGCAGGTTTCCTAGCACTAGCACTAGCCTAGAACTAGAACATGGGGTCAAGTGGCCAAAGCATCCCTCTTTTGTGATCTACATTGCTTGATCTCTGCTACTAGCTTTTTGCAATCTACACAGTAACTTTTTGTAGTTATGGGTGATTAAATGGTGGAAGGGAAATATCACCAATTTCAAATGTTATCTCGGGTCTTATCTATCCGGGCCCCAGAGCTGCCCCACATTTCCCTCATTACCTCCACACTCCATAGTGATGCCAAGGGGCTGTCTACACATGTGTCTCACTGTGCCACCCAGTGCTGTCACTGCTGGCATGAATTGCTTCCTACGAGATCAGAAATGAGGCACCCAGCATTGATGACATGGCTGGGTGCCTCATTGTGAACTCAGGGAGAGTGACATGCACTAGCATCAGCAGTGCTGGACAGCATAGTGGGGTTTATGTGTATGTGCTCTGCAATGCTCTAGATTTTGCTGCAAAATCCAGAGAAAAAGGTGAGGATTTTTTTTTACACCATTTTAGGTAGGGGCAGGGTGGATTCGGTGCTGTTTCACACCTGCTTTTTCTTATTTTAAATGAATATTGCAATTTTATTTAAAAAGAAACATTTTGAATTGTTTAATTAAATGTTAATCTTAACCTTTGGTGTCTTTTAGCTGTATATACTTGTTCAAATTTGTAAGCTCAGTTTGGAGGGAACAATAAGGATATAAGTCAATTGTATTGATTTCTGTTGGTAGTCCCAACTGAAATAGACCCATTGAATAAATTGTTCATTGGTAAATCAACCCTTTTGTAAATCCCACTTATTAAATGGGCCTGCGTAAATTGAGATAACCAAAAGAATTCAGGCTGGTATTAACAGCAGTGACTGCAACCCCTTTGGGGATATACATCTTTGTAAGCATACTCATGTCTGGAATTAAAATTGGGCAGTTCTGTAACATCCTTATCCAGTAATGGGCTGCTGTTACATTACTGCATAAGGGTCACAGCAAAGTGACTGATCTTCATTGGGACACCAGCTAGGGAGCACTGATGCCAGTGTCCCATTATGCATTTTCACAATTAAATATCTGTGAGCTGGAGCAGACGGGTGGGAAGGAGCAGCCTGAGTCTTCTCTAGCTAGAACTGGGTTGGGACCATGCTGACCACACAGCCTACTCCCAAAGCAAGGTGTAGACATTGGCCCCAACAGAAACCACCAGGAGCCAGATTATCCCAGAACTTTTTTGCTCTAGTCCAAAGGACTGGAGTGTGGCAGTGGCATAGCTTCTGGCTACTTTGGAGGCATGTGCCATGCCTCCAAAGTGTCCAGAAACTGCTTCCTTTGGCCTGGGTTTCTTAGTGCATCTGTTATGTATTTAAATATATGTAAAGCTATGTAATGTACACTTTGATAGAGGATTCTAGCCAACAATAGTACGAATACTGCATACTGCTATTGTTCTGCAAGGTCAAAAGAAACATCAGCATCCAGAAATGAGTGTGTGTGTGTGTGTGTGTTGGTGGGTGGTGGTGGTAAGAGTATAACTGGCTTTCAATTCACTTGGACAACAAGCAGACATGTGACATGAGATAATAGCTCTACTTCTTGTCCAAGTGAATTGACCCCTACAGAAAAAGGGAATGGCACCACTGCCACAAGAACAGAGTGAGGATGGGTGCTGCTTGGTGGCCAGTGAGAGCAGCTTGCTCATCGCATCCATGTCACCCTTCCCTGGTGATACCTTGTGTGGTTCTCACCCACCACACTCTCATAGTAACACCACTGGTATACCAGTACATTGAAGACACCCACTATCATTTGGTTTGAAAGCTAAGCATGATTATTACTTGGATGAGAGATCAACAGGGCATGGTGGAGATCTCCATGTAGGCTTAGGAAAGAAACTTGCCTAGAACCTTAGGGAGGCATGGCTACTGATTAGTGCTTGCAATACAGGACTATAAGCATCATGTGACTATCTCATTAGATAGCTTCCCATGTTCCTAACTCCTCACTGATTCACATACCACTGAAACTCAGTGGATGAATCCCTGCCTGATGATTAGACTGTTCTCCACCTGAACTTCCTCAAAGGGTTGTTGTGAAGACAAAATAGGAAAGAGCCATGTCATCTCTCTTGAACCCACTAGAAGAAAGAAACCATGTTCATTTAACAAACATTGTTAATCATTTATTGTTCCATTTTTTTTTTTACTATGGTTTTCTATACAACTTGATTTCTGCCTCAATGACAAAGCCTCAATGACCAGCCTCAATGACACAGATTTGGGTCTAGTGGTACTGGCTTGTATGACTGTTCAGGCTGTGCACTTATAGGTAAACAAGTTTATTACAAAGCTATCACTATTACTATCAGTCTTTCTCATCCAAAGGAAACATGCCCTTTATAGGCTGTTTTCAAAATCCCATCACCTATGAAATGGAGTAGACAAACAAACACAGAGCAACCAAAACTTCTGCCCCCATAAAGCAAAGCTATCATTAAACTTTACTTTAGGATTGAGCAGATCTTTACTATGTAAGGATAAAGCAAAGCTATCATTAAACTTTACTTTAGGATTGAGCAGATCTTTACTCTTTACCATATCCCTTTTCCTCTCTGCGATGTGGATGTCAAACCAATTCAAAGCCAGTTTCTGCCCCCCTTTTCTCTTTGCCAATTGAACAATCCCCACTTTGTTCATGAATATTCGTGTACAGAGGATAATTAATGAGGTGCTCACAAGCTGAATCTGGAGCATTAGCATCCAAGCCACATAAAAAGAGAAAGCCCATGTACTACTAGAACAAATTTCCATTTGTTTTGATGAAAATAAAATTAAAGGGGCTTTAAAAGTATTCCTGAGAAGTCTAATATTTTGTCTAAATAAATTGTGATCTATTTATTATTTGCACATTTATTCACATCTCCACCCCCTCTTTTTTTGTATAAAATCTTCCTATGAAATTACTGCAATGGCAGTCATGAATTTCAGTGTATGTTGGCCAAGAACTGTGGCTTTTCTCTGAGACAGGAGAGAAAACAAAGGAGCCCAAGGAAATGAAAAGCAGCACAGTGAAATCCCTTTCACCAATAGTGACATAATTTACCTTCTGGTACTACATTTCTTTTTCTAAGGGATTTGGGGTGGTCAAAAAATACGTTTTTCAAAGAAAAAAAGAAAAAGGTGAGGCACGATTCCTAGAAAAGAGGTTAAAGTAAAACGTTGTTGTTGCTATTGTTGTTGTTGTTTTTGTTGTTGCTGTGTATCTCCAAGATGTTTCTGATGTAAGGCAACCCTTTCTTGGGGTTTCTTGGCAAGATTTGCTTAGAGGAGGATTTGCCATTGCTATTCTCTAAATCTGAGAGTGTGACTTTTCCAAGGTCCACGGATGAGTAGGGATTCAGACTCTAGTCTCTGTGAGTCCTAGTCCAACACTCAACCAGCACATCATGCTGGCTCCTGATAAAGTAAGTCTATAGCATAGCAGAATTAAAATAAATGCTGACTATGGTTTAAGAAAGCCTCGGACAAACATCCTTCTGTCACCACCTTATGTGGAAATGTTTACACTTTTCGAGTGCCTGTGCAAATGATTGATTGCATTCAATTTGTTCCCAGCTTCTCATGTGTAAACTCATTTCCTTTTTCCTCCTGGGTTTCCTTATTTGAGCCTAAATGTTACTGTCACTTTAAATCACATTGTGTGCTGAAAAAATCTGCTAGCTGACCTGCGACTCAGGTCACACCACTTGTCTTCTGCCAGACTAAAATTAAACGCCATATAACGCTCATATTTTACAGCCCATATTTTATCCAGCTGATTCTTTGGAGCTGCCAAGTGGAACGTGGTTTGATGGGTTCACGACAAACCAGGCATGACATTATGAGCATTAATGACTTAAGGTGTTTATAAAATGAAAATGCTAAAGCCTTCATTCTAGAAATTATTGCAGCTGGGCTTTATTTATTGAAGGCTGGAAGATAACATTTCCGATGTTGTTTGATTTATAAGCCCGCTCTGGTGAATGGCCTGGAATTTTCCACTGGTGACAGCACAATGAATGGAAAGGAGAAGAGGGTTCAAAAAATTTTCATTGTGTTTCACATGCTTCCTTTTCTGTCTCTCTATAAAAAATCTTTTCCTAAAATCAGAACAAAAACCTGCCCAATAGGGCTACTGATGAATGCCTTTTTGAAAGAGCATATTTTCCCAATACAGTGACCAAAGTATCAAATTATGGTTGGAATCTTCTCTTGGCAGTATGCTGACATAACCCAAGGTTATGCTGTTGGTTGTACTACACTTTTTACATGCTTATATGAAAAGGCATTTAGTACTCCCCTACACAAGCTGTTCCTCATTGACACAGAAATAAACAGGTTGGCTTTAACTGGTCCAACTTGTTGTTGTGTGCCTTCATATTGTTTCTGACATGGTGACCTTAAAATGAAGTTTTTTATCAGGAGATTTTCTTGGCAAGAATTGTTCAGAGGGGGTTTGCCGTTGCCTTCCTCTGAGCTTGAGAAAGCACAACTTTCCCAAGGTAACCCAGTGAGTTTTATGGCAGAATAGGAATTTAAACACTGGTCTCCAGAGTCATAGTCCAATGCTTAAACCACTCAACCATGCTGGCTCCAAGAACACCACTGCTCCCCGTATGATCCAGAATGGCCTGGATGACAAACTGGAATGTTGTCTGGGATGTTGCTAGAACCACACCTTGGTCTCTAGGTGCTAATTTTTCTCTGAGTCATATTGTATATGTGTATATATGTGTATCTGTGCCCGCACATGTGAGAAAGAAGAAGAGGGAGATAGGGAGAATGACCATTTATGGTCCCTTTAGAACATCTGAAAATACAGTCCCTGACTTGCCTCCCAATTTTAGCTCAATTGGATATCAGTCCTCATTTATCTCATGCTTGTGTGGGAGAATGAAAAATGTTCCTTGCTGGCTCGGATGCTGGAGTTTTTCTGCATATTTTTGAAGAGATTTTTTTTTAAAAAAAATTGTTTGTGTGATTTGTTTTGTGCGCATTGTGTGAAGACCTTTTATGCAAATCACAATGTTGTGAGGTTGTGGGGTTTTTTGGTGCAAACTGAACTGCAGCTGCCTTGCTTTTAAAGCTAAGCAACTGAATGGGAGGGGATGGCATCATTTTGTATTGGCGATTAATGCTGTCCTTCTGTGCTTTCTGTGTATGTGTGCTTTGCTGCATACTCTGTGTATGCACTTTGCTTAACAATGGGAAGGAGGCGAGTTTCGTGCGGCACATTTTTCCTTGAATTGTGGAACTCCTGATATTTTGTAGGTACCATGGGGATAAAAAGTAATAAGCAGCCATGGGCAAATGGGAAAGGGTTACAAACTGAGGATGCTGTCTAGATCTCCTGTTAAAAAACCCCATGAATGAAGCACAACAAAAATATCACCATGCAAGTGCCCTACTTTCACAGTTTTCACTTTCAAGTGGTGTTAGCTTACTCCAGAGTGATTGCAGGGGAGGCAGCTTTGAGGGCAATATGTGTGTGTGTGTGTGTGTGTGCAATGGGCAACCCTGCATATGTTTTCTAGATATAAATTCATTCGATCTGAGAAGCCTCATTGTGATAAGAAATCCCATAACAGGTCGCCATGCCTGTGATTCATTTCTTCCTCAGCATGGAGGAATTATTGAACAAAATTGTGGGCTATTCAACTTTTGATGATATTTGTGTTTTTTTTATTTCCTTTATTGCAGAATGGCATCCCTCCCCCCCCCCCCCACAACCTTTCCTGGCACATCTTTAATGTGAAAACACCCACACGTTCATTTGGAAACAAGAAGCTTCTTCCCACACTTTTCAGAGAAGCCAAGGCTATATTCTAAGCACACTCCCATACATTTTAACTGCTTTCTCAAATAATTTATGATGTTGTGATTTTTTGCTGGTTTTGGCTCTGATATGCTTTTTGCTGCACTTAAGCAGAATAACACCAACAATGGATAGACGGAGGATCCAGAGAAACTGAAAGCTCTGCCAGGCTCATGCTACCAGGGCAGAAGTGAAGGAAGAGTGGGTTTCTTCTATGCCCATCCCCTTTATATATTTCCCCCCTAAAAATACTTACTTTTCCTGTCTCTCCTCCTCTAAATGGTTGCAATTGGAGGGAAATCATTTATAGCAATTCCAGAACTGACTTAGACTTCCTAAATTCAGGTTGTGTATCAGAAGAACAGAATGGCTATGGATCTTTTCCCTGACCTTTCTTATGTATCTATCATACTGGAAAGGTCCACAATAGATAGGAAAGGAACAGAACATTGTGAAATAATTCTTCTCTCTTTGTCCTGGAAGGGGAGATCAAAAAATTTTTTGTGCCCCCCTGTAATATCCTTCCAAGATTGAACCTATGGGCTTTATTGATATTTTTTTTAAATAAAAAGATAGTTGAATGTCAATGTTTATCACTGAATTCTTTCTTTTGTTTGGAGTGTAAATAGCCTTGGAAACACATTTTGGTTTGATAGGCAACATAAGATCTGGGAATAAAACAACCTAAGATTTACTATATAATGTGAACATGAGCTGTGTGAGCTGGGGTGAGTTGAACAGCACTATCCTGCAGTTGATGGGCCAAAGCCCATTTGCTTTAATCTGCTGAGTTTAAAATATATTTCTCATCAATATATAAAATATATTTTATGCATTAGAACCTTCTCCAGGGAGTTTTCTTGAAGTTCATTGACCACTACCTGCTCACATTAATTTTTCATCCCCCTTTTCAGACTGGAAGATGTAAGCCCAACAGAGTTTTTCTTAGACGGAAGCTTTTCATAGATGTAAGAAAAGATGTACTTACATGCACTTCTTATTTGGAAATCCATCCTTTTGAAACTGATCTGGCATGATTCCAATTTTAAAATGGTGATGACAGAGTATAGGGCTGTAGAAATTTATTTGGACATTTGTGGCGTTTGTGTATACAAGCTTCATACACACATTTGTGAAATTAAGAGAAGAGAAACTAATATACTGAGAATTTATGTGTGCTATACATATGAGTTTTCTCATATTTGAAACTCTCCTTCCTTCTCATGTCACGCAAAGATTTCACTTTGAGGCTCAAGATATTTTGTAGTCTCAGGTGGAGCAGGAAGGGTTGTCCTCTCTCTATTCATGCCAAGGCAAAGGCTGCATTTGCACTTCAAAATGAATGCAGTTTGACACTGCTGTAATTGCCATGGCTCAATGCTATGGAATTCTGGGATTTGTAGTTCTGTGAGATATCTAGCCTTTTTCTGTCAGAGGGTCCTGGTGCCATGACAAATTACAGATCCCAGGGTTCCCTAAGGTGGAGCTATGACAGTTAAAACGGTGTAAAACTACATTAATTCACAGTGTTGCAGCAGCTAAAGAATACCAAAATCCAGGCAAGTTGTTTTGGCACATAAAATTTGACAATCAGCTCACCCCATGGTTCTTGATGTTGTGTGCCTTCATGTCATTTTCAGCTTATGGCAACCCCAAGGTGACACTCTCATAGAGTTTTTCTTGCCAAGATTTGTTTAGAGGAGGTTTGCCATTGCCTTCCTTTGAGGCTGAGAGCATGTGCCTTGCCCAAAGTCACCAGTAGCTTTCATGACTGAGCAGAGAATGGAACCCTGGTTTCTAGAGTCATAGTCCAACACCAAAACTACTGTGCCATACTGGCTTTCACCCAATCCTTGGCAATAAGAATACAATAACCACCAAAAGAGGATATTGGTGAATTGGAAGAGAGTAGGAAAAGACGGAGAGTGTACTATGTTCAATCAAGAAAATGATGGCCCTGAGTTTTCAAAGACCCAAGCATGCACATGTGATGACTGGGACTCTTGAAGGTCTCTCATTCATAAGCTTGTCATAAGTCAACCTGATGACAAATAAAATAACAACAACAACCACTTTTGTTGTTTGGATACTTATATACTCTGCCACTTTTAGTGCTGGGATGCAAAAAAGGCTGATTGTTTTCTAGGCATAAAACACATCAACAAAAATATTTCCAAAAATACATACAGATGTTTTGTGCAAAAGTCATGATTTTATTAATTTTGTGCAAAAATCCCATACATTTTCGGAAGGTTTTTTTTTAAATAAAGATCTCTTCTTTGCACGAAAAACTCTCACAAAAACCAATGCTTCTAGAAACCCACATTATCTTTTTGTGCAAATATGCAAGAAAAGGTTGGTTGGGAAAAATAGTTTTACGTGAAAGTGTTTTTTGCTGCTCAAACTTATCTTTTTAACTGAAAAGAAACAAAACAAAACAAAACCCTGTCTATTTCTGCACAGAATAATTTCATGAAACACCTTGGGATGTGCAAATACCCAGTAAAAACTGCACAAAATTCTGGACTCTGAGATATTTCTCCAGACTGGGCTTCCCAACTGTTTGGAAACTCATTTTTTAGTTGGGAAACAAATATCAGTGAATATTCTCACCATCCCCAGTGAGGTGTTTCTGTTGGTGAAAGAAAAAAGAGATGGAGATACATGGCAAATTAATTTATGAGACTGTGAAATGAAACTCATGTTTCAGGACAGCCTTTCCCAACCTGGCAGATGTTTAGGACTCTGACCATTCTCAGGCAACTACTGTATCCTATTATGGACTTTGTTGTAGATGTGGGCAAGAATTCTAGGGTGAAGGAAACTCAATTTTAAAATGACAAACAGGTCAATGTGACAACCTTTGCCATTCTGAGAACATTACATGGTGGGTGCCTAAATCAGCCCTGGTGGCGCAGTGGTTAAATGCCTGTACTGCAGCCACTCACTCAAAACCAGAAGGTGGCGAGTTCAAGACCAGCAAAGGGCTGAAGCTTGACTCAGGCTTGCATCCTTCCGAGGTCGCTAAAATGAGTACCCAGATTGTTGGGGGCAAATAGCTTACAATTGTAAATGAAGCTGTTTGTTTAACAAATTGTAAGCCGCTCTGATAGTCTTGGCTGAAGAGCGGGGTATAAATAAAAAACATTATTAAACATTATTATGTCTTAAACATTGATTTAAATTAACTAATTAAGCAGGCTCAATTGTTAATGTATTAATTGTCAATGAATTGTTGATTGTTACTGTTGATTGTTAATGTTGCTTGTGAGTGTGAAGTGAATAGAACTGTAAAGATACATAACGTCTGTATTCAGTCAAGGGCTGCTGTTTTTTAACTACATAGCACAGCTGGCAAAGAACCAATGTGCAATGGGACACCAAAGAGGGGATTCCCAATGTGCATTGGTTACACATCTTCACAATTCAGTAATTAGGTTTCTTAGCACCTTTGCTATTTAGTTAAAAGCATGGAAAATTATGTTGTATGAAAGGACATACATGATTCGGGCCTTAATTTCCAATTTCTAATATTTAATATTGTTGAATTAATTTTCAAATCTAATTTTTCAAGCTGTGTTTGACCCATCCTTGTAGTTTCTGTGCAAATTCAGCATGGAATTCAGCAGAGTTATGCACAGCTGCCATCTCTTCTGGCTCTCACTAGGTGGTGTGAGAAAACGTGTAATGTAATTGGACATTGGATAAATTTTGTGGGACAATATAGGCTGGGAAGTGACAGCAGAAACTCCCTCATGGCCTGAACAAAATGCAAATATTTTGAGTTAATTGTAGCCAGCCAAAAAAAAAAACAAAAAAAAAAAAAAAAAAAAACACCTTATTGGAGCACCCAATTTTTGGATGTTTTGATTCCATGTTTTACCATTTATGTTCCACTCAACAGCAAACAGCTCTATATGTCATGTGGTGTATGTTCTCATCAAACTCTCTGACAGAAAAGAATTTCAATGAGACAAATTATTATCACAAAGATGTTTTGCATGCATAGCAGATGACAAGAGGGGAAAAAACACCTCCAGATACAACCATGTATAGGCAGTTGTAGCTTGTTTTGAAACATGATCTTTAATACCAAGATCTTGAAAGAGTTTGAAAAATTATATTTCATTTTATTGTTCCTGAGGGAATATAGTAAACAGATGACAGAATAAGAGAGTAGTGCCTTTTGCAAGTTAAACCCCCCAAAAACAGAATGGCAGATGGGAAGTATGGTGACAATTTAAGAAAACATGTGGGAACACAAGTTGCTTCTTATATTTTACTAGTTCTGCTTTATTAAAAATAAAATAAATTAAAAGTCCCCTCTGAACACTTTACTTGAAATCAGAGCAACCAAACAACATTATTTTTTTTCCAGTCAAGAAATGATGCCCCAATGCACCTGTAAATGATTTTCAGATGCAAATCACGTAGCAACTGAAGTTTCACTAGTAAACACATTTATGATAAAAGAGAATCTTTGCATGTCTCTCATATCAGACATCATATCAGACATTTCAAAATTTGAAGGTGTTTTTGGCAGACATTCTAGATGTAGTGCCAAATTCCAAATTCCAAATGCATAGGATGCACTAGGAGCAAAGGGAGGGAAAAACGTCTATCATCAGCACTCTCAGCACCTTATCGCAAGACCTCCATCCTCTTCCTTACCAATGACTGTATTATCCATATGCACTTATTCTTCACCATACAAATTCACCCCTTATATGTTACCGTAGCTTGCCTTTGGAGCCAGCATGGTATAGTGGTTTGGGTGTTGAGTTAGGAATCTGAAAGAACAGGGTTTGCATCCCTTCTCAGCTGCAGAAACCCACTAGGTGACCTTGTGCAAGTCACACATTCTCAGCTCCAGAGGAAGGCAATGACAAACTGCCTTTACATAAATTTTGCCAAGAAATCCCTGTGATAGGGTCACCAGAAGTTGGAAATAACACGAAGGCAGAAAACAACAACTCCGCTGCAGAAATAATGATGGGTTGCCTTGGACTTGCTACATGGGAGCAACAACTTGAAGGCAGACAGAACAACAACAAAGCATCACTTGCCATTGGGACATAATGCCATATGCTTCTGTTGGCGAGGAAGCTCCCTGGATTCCTTTAGGGAAAATAGCTATAGATCCAGGAATTACTCAGGACACAAAAATGGGAGATGGCTCTCACTGGTAAGATTCTGTTAAAAATGGGGGAGTGATAAAGTGCCAGTTACAACCTGGCAGTATTAGGCATATTTCAGTTAGCAAATAAGTAAATAAAATATGTAAATACAGTCATAAATAAATTTATCTCCTTGCTAAAGTTTCTTCTTTGTACATTCTTTTCATGCAGTAGTAAATAATTTCATGCAGCAGTAAATAATTTAATTATAAGTAATATCAGTGTTTTTTCCTCATTAATTTAGTAATATGCATAGCACATTTTCATCAAACTCACAAAGAATGGGGATGATAGGTTTAACCCTTCCGTTTTTGACATAGACCTCATGAAAATAACATGTATACACACACACACACACACACACACACACACATGTTTCTGAGAACTCAAAAAGGGTGGATAATTATGATAATTCATATGGAAACAAATTTTAATGGCCAGAGTTCTGTTGCTGCATTACTTCATCAGTTGCATGTTTTTTTCCAGGGTTGTGTGGTGACAAAGGGGGAAAGCAGACAAATGGGGTCAGCAGACAAGATATTAGAATCATAGCAGAGTAATATATTCAATATGTCATCTCTGGAAGCAATTGGAACAAGGTGAAACCATGCAGTCAAAACAGGATGCCTACATTTAAAAAAGGAAGTAATAGTTCAATATCAACACAAGTTGAAGGAATTTAAATTAACTGGAAATTCATAATAATAACAGAACATACCAGTTCAGATTTAGGCACCTATCACGTGGTCAGCTGGGGCTCTACACCAGTCTAACTGGTGACAGATGTAGCAGCCATGAAGAAAGTGAGGCATTGAAGAAATAGGCTGCTAAGAACTGGTCAATTTTGGATGAATCCAGATTGAGTCCTGGTTGAATTGGACTGCTGCAAAATAAATCAGACAATTTCAACGATTGTCATTAAACAGCAACGAAAGATAACCAGTCAGTGCATCTCCAAAAAAAACTTGCAAATTTTCCAAAATCATATATAGGGAAATCACCACATAGAGACATGCCTGGCTGGTGAGAAGGGAAATGAGGGAAGGAAGCTGGAATTTGCTCAATTAGATCCCTAACCTCCAGTTGGGAAAAAGATCTCACCATATTCTCCATGCACATGTGCTTGAGTAGAAAGGGACGATGGAGTTGTTTTCCTCACTTATGTGCTTTTTTGCAAGTTCTCTGTTGGCAGCAGGAACACTTCACTAAGAGCTCTGTTGGCAGCTGATGTCAGTTTAGTGTTTATACTACCCCATGTTTCCCTTTCCTTCATGCTACTAGTAGCCAACCATCAACCTCCTTTGCTGGTCCTTTCTCAATCCAGTATCACCTTTACTTATTCCTTACTCGTTGTTGTTGGAGATTAGCACACAGCTAAAAAAAGTGACTTACTGCTGCCAAATTCAATTTGAATTTGGGAATACATCTGGATTTTTTCGCATGTTTTGCCACTGCCACTGGGGGGTGCATCCCAGGTAACCTCTGGCTAGCCAACTTGCAAAGCTGGGAAGCTCCTGGCTTTGTAAACTGGCCAGCTGAACTCGGATTCTAGTTGGAAGTTACCCAGTCTGCCACTGCCTGGTGGTGTTGGTGGCAAAAATTCATGAAATACAATCTGGATGTATCCCGAATTCAAATAGAATTTGGCAGCGGTAAGTCACTTTTTTTAAGTGGTGCACTAATCTCCATTGTTGTGTGCCTTCAAGTAGTTTCTGACTTATGGCAACCCTAAAATGAACCTATCATGGGGTTTTCTTAGACGAATGTGTTTAGAAGTATTTGAAGAATTAAACTGAAGCCCAATGAAAGCTCATGCTGCCAAGTTTGTTCTTTGAGTTAGTCTCAACGGTGCTACAAGATCTCTCTGCATACTGATTCTACAGACTCACTAATATGCTTGAATTGTTCAGAAGGGGTTTGGCTTTACTTTACTCTGAGGCTGAGAGATTGTGACTTGCCCAAGGCCATCCAGTGGGTTTTCATGGCTGAGTGGGGCTTTGAACCCTGATCTCCTGATGTTCTAATCCAACACTCCAACCACTAAACCATGCTAGTTGGTCATATCTTCAAGTGATCTCAGTGACAGTTTTGCTGCGCTGGTTTCATTGGGCACTGGCATCATCTTGCCTCCTTCCTCATTTTGCCCCAATTTTGCTTCCTCCCCTTTAGGTTAGGATTTATTTTAATTTCATTCTCTATTGTACGTTAGTATGTTTGTTCTGTCTTTACTTTTTCTCAGTTGCTTTTCTGTACTGTACTGGCCTAGTTTTCTATAATGAACTCAATTATGTATAATCATATTGCAGAAAAATGACAGCTTATATCATTAATCATCCTTGATTAATCATTCCAAAGGTGCTTATAAATGCCTAATAATTTTTTTAAAAAAATTAATATATTTCATTTCATATACTTATTTTTATTTAAAAAATTGGAATAATTTTGGAGTTCTTCATCATATATAGATCTCTAAGAAACTTTGGAAAGAAGAGTCCAACTGTACAATCAGTATGTTTATCTAGCGAGTGTTGTAAAAAATTCAGTCACCACAATTTATGAAGTTCTGAGGTATAGGAACTGCAAAAGCAATAACACCATCTATAATTTTTTCACTGTGTCCCTCTATGTCTAACAGTGGCAAGGATGTCATTTGCCACTATCAATTTCCCTCTGGCTGGAAGTACCATTTATTTGTCAGAGAGACTGGAAGCTTTCCCAAGCCACCCAGTAGCAGGAGCTGACATTCAATATAACATAAATGGATTTCTGTTTCTTGTACACAAGTACTTTCCCATCTTTCTTCCCTCCTGAAGCTATCCAAATTGTTCAAATTTGCTCCAGAAAGTCTCCCAGTCTCTCAACTATCTGAGGGACATTAGAATGATGGTGGTGGCAGGAGAGGGATGAATGGAATATATTCCACCCACAGTATCCATTTTGTTGGCAGATGCAATTTATCAGATGTGACCCAGCTTTCCTTTGACTTGATGATGAGAAATATTGCACATTCACTGCCTTGCCTGTTTCAGAGGATATTCAAATGATGTAGCATGTCTGCACTGACTGGAAAATTGGCTCACAGTTGGGGTTTGTAGACCCATGGGGAAGACAAACAATCGACGTATCTGGAGTCCACAACAGGCCGATATATGTTATATAGTTTGGACACACAGCTGTGCAAATGTGCACTTGTGAAATCGATTTGTGTTGGTGGACTGTACTGATGATATTATGCTAATATGTGCTTGTGCGATCGATTGGCATGTCTGCAAAAAGAATGGTGCTAGAGGAACCATGCAGACTTGAATGTGAAAGTGCTGTGGCTGAGGAGTTGGAAGTTTCTGGAGGGAAGAGATAAGTGGTTCTCCCACCTGCCAATGCTCCTCCCTCAGTCCCACACTGCAGCACACAGGAGATTCTCTGGAGTTACTGGCCTGATCCAAAGTAAATGGGGACTTTTTTTTTACTCTGGAGTATCACCCTGGAGCACAGGCTGGGCCATTGCATTATTATTATTATTATTATTATTATTATTATTATTATATAACCTCTATTTATATAGCGCTGTAAATTTACACAGTGCTGTACATATAATCTTATAAATTAGATGGTATGCTTTGCCTATTCTGGTTCTGTGCATTGTTGGAATAGGTGAGTGTGGGAATGGGGCAAGGATATGGCTCTTTTTGCCCATGCAGACAGGCCATCATTTTTAGCAACTCTCCAAATATTCCTTTATTTTTTAAACTTCTTTTTTTGTCCTTTGAATCATGATGGTACACCATGGGATTTGTATTCTCATGTTCTTCTCTCATGACACCTGTAAACAGAAAGGCACCAGCCATGTGAATAAGGCAAATCATATGGATCTTTTTGTCATGAGAAAAGCTACCTTTCTGAACTCTATGAGGAAAGGCCCACAGGATCAGCCCTGATTGTGTATCTGGGAGGTTTTATATCTGTATGTCTTTGGACCTGCAAACATTGATGAATTACTATTCTCATCAGGCCACCGCATTGGTCTAGGGTGGATAGAAATAGGAGGACTGCATTTTTTCCCAGCTTTGTTTTAAACTGAAAGACAGAACCTGTAACACTGGAAGAACATCTTTCTCTAGCATCAAGTCCACAGGGCAGGCCCTCGTTTCCCTGTCAGAGATGCAGTGAATCTGCTGTTGGTTGGTTCCATTCTAGACTTCAAAGGAGGTATCAGCAGTCCTCAGCTTGTTCTGGAGGAAAAGATCAGCTCTTTGGATCACTTTTTAACAGCCTGAAATAAATCCGAGACCAGATTCATTGCATCCCCAACATGGGAGCTTCCAGCTGCCCCTGGCAGGCCAGACAGATAGCAAGTGGGAGTTTGCTATGGTGGTATCAAGACACAGTGGTAGTAAACTTGGAGCTCCAGCTTCAAACTCTGCAATGGATGAAATAGACTCTCTTCTCCCCCGCCCCTTCTTCTCATGATGATGATAGGCTTTGTGCTAGAGAGTGGAGATAAAGAGATGGCAAGGCTTTTCACCTCAATGGTAGTGGAGACGGCAGATTGCAAGACAACTGTAGTTAGGAAACAATTTGGGTTCTGAGCAAACTGTCCTAAAGTGCATTGCGGGGATGGAGTTGGATGCTTAAACTCCACTGTAAGATATTTAAAGGGATTTGAACATTTAATATTGTCCAGAACTACAGTGTGTGTGTGTGTGTTGGTGTGTGTGGGTGTGTTAAAAAAGGGGGGGATCTCAACATTTGGAGACACATTTCATGAGCAGTCTCCTCGTCACGCACACATAAACAAACATCCCTCTGCAATCAGTGTACAAAAAGAGCTCAAGTAGGGGAAAGAGCCTGGCTTGTAATTTGGAACAATAGGAGGAAATGGTCCCTGAACTGGGGCTGCCCTAGAATTTTTGCAAGTACAGCAGAAAAATAAGGGGGTGGTGGTTGGGGAGCACGTTTCTTTGATACCAATCACCTTCAAGTGGTTTAAGGCTGTTATTTAATTTCCTTTCCTTTCCTTTTTTTTTTTTTTTTGGCCTGTCTTTCCCAGCTCCCTATTAAGGCAGCAAAACTTTTATAAAGACATTTCATATGGTTCTTTTCAAATGGAAGCAACTTGTAGATCAAGCAATGAATGAGATCTTCCTTATGCAACATTAACAAGCAATTCTAATGATTTTTTAAAAGCTATTCATCTTGGACATTTCTGCCTCTCTCATTTTATCATTTCCTTCCTCCTGTTTTCATCTGTCACAATTTCTATAGGCAACAGTTAGGGTAGCTTATCTACCAGTTTTATGTTTTTATTTTCAAAAAACTCCATATAATCTTGGCCAGACTCCCTGGGCTACAGTTTCTTGGCAAGCAATAATGAATCAGTGCTGCAATTGAAAATGTCAGAAGTTAAAAACATCCCACCCATTTGTTTATACTGAAATCAATGGGGCCTAGCTTGGGCTATTCACCAGACAGACAGGCAGGCATGTGTATAAAATATGAGGCTGAGGTATTCCTCTCCTGCGAAGTGCCCATGTGGTTTGGGTACTTTGAACGTAAAGTTCTGTATATTTCCTGGGTCTGCGATATCTGCATCAAGACAATCAAGTTTTTAAGGGGGGGTGGGAGGAGAGATTATTAAACAAACAAGTTTAAGAAATGATTCCATTCCATTTATTTTAACTGTGAAGCAGAGAGCAGTTTGCATTTAAAAAATCAGTATTAAAACTCCAGCTTTGCCCAATTAGTGCTACATTAGTGCTCATAGAACCACAACTTTAAATAGAGCTTGGAGGAATTACTTTTAGGGCAATAATTCTCAGAATTTTCCAGGCATCATGGCCTCTTCTGCAGGAATCTTGAAGTTGTAGCCCAAAAAACTATTTTCCCAAGCTAAACTGTAATGGAGCTAGTCCTTTCAGTGTTGGACTAGGACTCAAGGATTTCAGGTTTTGAATCTTTGCTGAGCTGTTGAGTGGCCTTGGCCTTGGGCATGTCATGTTATCTCATCAGGACTTTATCACACCAGGCTCATAAGGTGCCACACTCATATTAGTCTAGGAAACACAGGCATACCGGGTTGGGGACAGTCATTATCACACAGCTTTTCCAAATTGCCATGGTGCTACATCTATCCTGGCCTCTACCTTCCTCAAGCTGAACCCCATAGCCCCACCTTTCTGTCCTATGCCCTTCCCAGCATGTCCTTCAGTCTGTATTTATTTTTATTTACTGTTATTTTTAGGGCAATTGCTAAAATGGCAATCCATTAAGTAAAAATAAATAAATAAAATGGAAGAAATTTAGAAAAGGAAAAACAGGCCAGTTGGAAATTGCAAGAGGGAGGGGGAAGGGAGAGAGGAGCAGAATCATGCCCACTCACATCACATAACTGACTGCATATTGGAACTACTTTGGGAGAAAATTATCACATGTTCATCAACAGTGGGAAAGCAGCATGATTGGGATGCATTGATGGGTTTTGCCTGTCAATGAGAAGGAGCTCTCCAGATGGACTACAGACTAGTTACTGGACAGACAGAGCATTATGTGATAAGGTACAGCTTCTATCCTGTTCTAATTCCACTTTTGAAGCCTCATGTGATAAATCATCAGTCATGCAATGGCTAACCAACATTGAATAAATTTTGCCAAGAAGGATAGAGTTGCCATAAGCAACTAGGATAGAACTGCCATAAGGAGGAGTCAACTTGAAGACACATAAGAATGACAAAGACTTTAATGACCAACATACATCTTGGGATGTGTGCTGCCCTTTTTTTCAGTGCAGGGCTTCCACCCAGGACTTTTCATCTGTATCTTCAAGTCATTTCCCTTCTGATTGAGGCTGCAGGCAAATATTTGACATAGGAAGTTTGTGTCAGGGGAAGGGGGCTGGAAAAAGGAACTACAGGGAAGAAGTGATCGAAGAAAGGTGGCACACAACCACTTGCTTGTGAGTTTTCTCATAAAAATGATCCCCCACCAGGACTGTTTTGCAGAGGGAAAACTCAATTAACAAAAGTTCCAAGTCTGAAGCTACCGACCAAAAGATTATTGAATACCCATGGTATGGAAGTGGTGCTAAGAAACAAAATGCAAACTGAAGTATTCTTGAAAGACAAAGAAATAGATTAAAGCCAGAGTAGGTCCAAGACTGAATTCTGAGGACAAATAAGTGCACTAAGGGGGAAAACAGGAGAGGAGATTCAGGAAGACAAGAGCAAGAGCAACATGGTGAGAGAGGGTGGAGCAGGACCTTTCAAATTTAAGGACACAACAGGAGGGAGATTCTGTGAACTGATCTCACAGTCACAGTTGGGTGTGGAAGCCCAGTAACTTTCTTGAGGAGTGACACTTGGGACAGACTGGGAAGGTGAAGGGTGAGGCTCCAGATGGGAAGCCGCTGACAGGAAAAGGAAGATGTGAGACATTCAGGCACTTGAATCTATTCATCTGCTTTCCCCGAAGAAATCAGAAAAACAAGAGGAAGACTTCACAGATATAAAAAAGAATATGCTAGAAGAATTACTTTGCACTTTCCCGGAAGTTTAATTGCTTGCACAAAATTATTCTGTGAAGTGGAAATTGGCATAATTATCCACCAGTTCTGCAGGGATGAACATCTTTTATTATTATATTTTATTTTGTCAGTCAGGAGCTATTTACATGAATGTAAGCAAAGCATAGCTTTCCTTCTACTTATTCTTAACATGATATGCTATGCATTTTTAAAGCATAATATTTTTCACTGTGTAATCTGTTGTATATTACAGCTATTTATTGTTAGAATGCATACATCATTCTCTTGTCTTTCCCATTTTTAAACCAATGCAATTTCCAGAAAATGATGCCTCTATTTTCTTGTTCAGCTGCTCTTCCCATTATAATCAGAATCAGTTCTTCTGACTCCAAACTCAGTTTGCAAACAAATATGTTTAGATGCACTTGATGACCCACTAAAATCAATGGCAAAATGCCCCTTCATTTCTCTGTATAGTATATCTAGATTGCATGACTACAAGATAGACCTATGGCAGTACATGTAATTACGTATCCAAACCTCAGGGATGCAGCCAGTCAGTTTATATCTCTTTTCCTCTCTGCCTTTGTGCCACTGCTCTTCTTCCTTTATGATGTCCCTCTCCCCCACTTCCTTCCTGCTGTTCTTTGGCCTAGGGACATTCCCATTTCCTTTCCTAAAATGGCCAGATCAGCTTAGGAGTTTAGTGCACAGCTAAAAAATGCAACTTGCTGCTGCTGATTTCAGTTTGAATTTGGGATACATGTGGATTTTATTGCATGCATTTTGCCACCGATGCCACCGACTGTTTGAATCCTGGGTAATTTCCAGCTAGAATCTGAGCTCAGCCAGCTGATTTGATCCTGGTTTTGAAAAGGGGCTGGCTGAGTATGGCTTCTAGCCAGAAGTTACCCGGAATTCACCCAGCCGGTGGCATCAGTGGCAAAATGCGTGCAATAAAATCCAGATGTGTCCAAAATTCAATTTAAATCGGCAGCGGTAAGTTGAATTTTTTAGTTGTGCATTAAACTCAATCTGGTTCAACTACAGTGGGCCCTCCACATTTGCTGAGGTTAGGGCACAAGACCCCTGTGAAAGTAGGGAAAAAATCTGGGAGATCACCTCTCTAGGAATCTCTTCATCCTCCAGCATGGTTTTGTGGCCAACATCTGGCAGAAGGTGATCATAGAATTGCACTGGAGGATCTACAAATGCCTAGAGGAGTGCTTTCTGTAGGAATCTCTATGTCCTCCAGTGTGACTGTATGGTCAACACCTGGCAGAGTCACTCTGGAGGACTTAGGGATTCCTGGAAAGAAGGTATTAATGAAATCCACAAAAGTCAAACCCGCAAATATGGAGGGCCAGCTGTAACGGATTAAAACACAACCAAGCTGCATTGGCCAAAGAAAGTCAGGACAACCCATTTAAATGTGTTGCGAGCAAACTGCATGAACTTCTACAAATTTCAAAGGATGGGAGCCAGAACTAGCTTCTGGCTTACAGGGGCCAGAGGTTGGAATAGTTACTGTTTTGGACTATCATGGCCAAGCTGGTGGCAAATCCTGGGAGACACAGTCCAAAAGAAGTACTGTAACTTTGCCTAGCTCTGATGTGGAGTCAGACTTATATGGTAAGAGGCTTTGAATGAGTGCCATATTCCCTTTAACTTAGTCCAAACATAACTTTAAATATTACATTATATATTATAATTATATTATATTACAACTTAATTAGGAACAGTCAATTGCATATTGTCATATAAAGGCCAGATTGTCTACTGACTGTTAGCAGCTCTTCAGAATTTCAGACAGAATCCTTTCTAAATCCTACCAGGAGATGTCAAGGATGGACCCTGAAGAACATATGGTCTTCCAGTCAATGACAGCCCTTCCCTCTCATTTTGCTTTTTCAGAAGATAAGACAATGCTATCTAGACTCTAGAATGCGACTGCAGCCTTTATTTCTGAAACAGACGGTGTTATAATTTTATTTGTTATCTTTAAATCATTTACAGTTCTGCCGCAAGTGGTCAGCCTTCATCCCCATTGGTTGAACATTGTTAGGTATGGAGATTATTAGCTATCTTTACCTATGGCCAGGGTATGCACATTATTAGTTATACTTAAATCTGTTCTATTTGAAGGAATTTTCCATTCCACCCCTCTGGCTTATATTTGAGCTCCACCTCTAGGGGTGAAAGCTCAAGTGAATGAAGCAATGTCTTAATCCAACCTCCGCCCAAAGGGCTAATTATGCAGGTTCAAAAGATTTCCTCTGCAGACCTTGTTCCACCCATTTAACAAGCAAGTCCTTAACACTTGAGATGACACAACCATTTCCTGTGGTAATAGGAAGAGCAGCTCCTAATCCCAAATGGCATGATTTGCTTGAAAAGAGACCTCACCTCACCATGAACTCTTTGCTAACCGTTTCTTGAATTATTATACAATGCTAGAATGGTCCGGGACTCTTTGGCTCACTGAGAATTGGTTATAAATATTCCTTTCCAGGAGGGTTGTCCTACCTTTACATTGGGTTTGGTAGGCTATCAAACCAGACTGCCCCAGAATACTATAAATACTATAAATTCCAGTTTTCCATAGCGTTGAGCCATGGAGATCAAAGTAGTATCAAACTGCCTTATTTTTGCAGTGTGGCAGCAGCCTAAGTGGAAAGAGTTGTATGCCTTAGTCTGTATATTCTGGGGTCTGTAGGGGTGTGAGAAAGCAAATCTTCCTGTGTCCTGAGTTATCATCAGAAGGTTGCTGAAGGATAGGACCTACTCTCAGGGTGCACCTACACTGTAGAAATAATGCATTTTGATGCCACTTTAACTAATGTGGCACCATCCTACAGAATTCTGGATTTGTAGTTTTATCAGGCATCAGCAGCTTTTAGCAGAGAAGGTGGGTTTTTATTTTTGTGGGAGAGGTTAACACGTGTTTGGCCGAAGGGATTAAGGACAGGGCAGGGAAAGCATTATTAATTGCATTACACACTAAAGCAGCATAATTGCATGATTCCAGAGAAGTGTGATAGTGATTTATTTCTAACCGGTATGTTCCTGCTTACTTCTACAACATCTTGGAGCAATGGTGTTGTAGAAGCAAACAGGAACATACCTGTTAGAAACAAATCACTATCACACTTCTCTGGAATCATGCAATTATGCTGCTTTAGCGATCCATGGTCCTGCACTCATGCTTCCACACTGCCTCACTAACCCAGCCATCCTACTCAGCATATGTGTGTCTTTCAAAAGTCAGGTTTTCTTTACATCCCCCCACCCCACCCTTGAAAGGCCAACGTAGTTTGCTGAATTTCCTTTTCCCTGATGAAATGGTCTGCTTTCTTGCATGGGCCTGATGCACTGCCTTCCCCCACCATCCCTCCCTCATCTTCCTCCTCTCTCCCTTCTTGTTGGCTTGATGCAGTGCTTACAACCCAGATGGTACTAGGACCTAGAATCATAGAATCATAGAATCACAGAGTTGGGAGAGACTAAGGGACATCAGATCCAACCCCCTATAAGACATGGAATACACAATCAAAGCACCCCCAACAGATAGTCATCCAGCCTGTGTTTAAAAACCTCCAAAGAAGAGGATTCCACCACACTCCGAGGGAATGTGTTCCATTGTCGAACAGCTCTTAATGTCAGGAAGCTCTTCCTAATGTTCAGATGGAATCTCTTTTCCTGTACTTTGCATCAGTTTCTACGTGTCCTAGTCTCTGGATCAGCAACCTTGTTCTATCCTCAATATGACATTCCTTCAAATATTTAAACAGGGCTATCATATCATCCCTTAACTTTCCCTTCCCCAGGCTAAACATAACCTAGTTCCCTAAGTCTTCACAGGGCATAGTTTCCAGACCTTTCACCTTTTTGGATGAACATCCCTCTGCCTTTGCTTTGTCTGGGGATCACCTGGCAGCGGAAGGATTAGCTCTCACATACTTATTGAGTTCATGCACTTGCTGAAGGGACACAACAACAAAATAATAAAATAAAAAAGAAATAGAAAAGGAAAGGAAAATGAAGTAAAAGCAACCCCAATCTGCTTGAGAGAGAGGAGGGGAATCAAGACCACTCATGCCACATAACTGCTGAAATATCAGAACTACAGCAGATGGGACCTATCACATTAACTATCCTATCAAAAAACAGCAATATTAGTAGCCATTGGTGGGTTTTCCCTGTGAATGAAAAGGTGTGTTCTAACAGTGATTAAAAGGCAAAGCAGCAACAGGACAGACATAACATCATGTGATAAATGCCAGTCAGAGATGCAATTATCCAGTTTTAATGTTGATTTACAACGCTCATATGATAACATCCTTCTTGAATACACTCAGCTTGCTCATTCACTTGAGTGCAGATGAATAGCAGAGGGAATTGTTTGTGGTTCTGTTTAATGGATGTGCCCTTCCCCTTGCTTTCCACATCTTTATATCCAGAACTTAGAAACATTGTTCTTTTGGTTTGTATTGCACAGAATCCAGCTAGCATGGCAAGCAGCATGATGGCAATGAACATAAATCTTTGCACAGCTCCTAGGATTATATCAAATAACAGTAATGAAATAATAATAATGGCCACAAGAGCAGCAGCCAAGGAGTTGGTGATTTTCTGCAGCAAAAAAACGGTTTCAGTGAATATGATGCCTATCTTTTAAATTATATTTGATTCATTTATGCATTTTATATTTGGTAATGTACTTTAAATCATATTTTCCAAAGAGCACTATTTTCAATTAAAATTAATTGTTTTCCCACATCACCTGACACATTGCCCATAGCACAGTATATGGCATCTTACAGATAATAAGATATCTTATCAGCTTTATATATGGTTTCTCATCAATGCCACAAATTAAAGAGGAAAAAAAAATCAGGAAATCATAGGGCTGCAAATGCCTTAATATCCCTGCTATAGCCCCAGAAGGCTTTATACAGAAAACAAGGGACAGAAGGAGGCAGCTGCTTCAGTTCTTCCCAGAGTTTCAACAAAATATAGTGTAATGGACACCTTAATTGGGGAAACAGTTACTTTCATAAATGTTGCAGTTCATATGTTATGTGTGTGTATGGGCCTTCAAGTCACCTGTTGACTTATGGTGATCCCATGAATAATAATAATAATAATTTTTATTTATTTATACCCCATTCTTCAGCCCTACAGGCTATCAGAGTGGCTTACAATTATTATTTTAATTAGATGGTTTCGATAAGGTTTTCTTAGACACGGAATACTCAGAGGTTGTTTTGCCAGTTCCTTCCTCTGAAATAGAGCCTACATTACCCAGTAGTCATTGGCAGTCTCCCATCCAAGTACTAATCAGGGCTGACCCTGCTTACCTTCCAAGATCAGATGGGATCTGGTGCCTATTTAAATCTTCAAATGTTATGCTTGGCCCCAGTTATGAGACAGATGAGACTTGTGGGAGAAAAAAAAAGGCAAGGGCTAAATCATGGAGCAGGAGAGACCCATGATACCCATAGTGGAATGATTAAAGATATCTATTATGAAATAAATCCCGCTCAGTTCAGTTGGACGTATTCAACACATATATGCACAAGGTGGCTGCTTCAATGAATCTCTGATGCTCCAAAGTAATTACATTGGGTTCCAAAAGGCTTTTTAAGGATAGGGATAGGATAGTCTTGGGGTGGGGAGAGCTTTCCAAAAGAACAAATGATTGCCTTGCTCCTGTTTACCAGGTTGAAGTGAGATTGCTAGTATTATTTATTATTATTTATTTATTTTATTTATATACCGCCTTTCCAAAAAAGATCAAAGCGGTTTACAAAAGTGGATAAACAAGGGTTCTCTTGCCTCAGGCAAGCCCTGGTGGAGCTGGGCCTGCCTCTTCTCTCCCTCCCTAGGCAGTATACAGTATACTTATACAGTATAGCCTCCTTTACTCTGCAGAGTTTTATTTGGTCATCTCAGTAGAGTGGTTCAACAAGGCCTAGATTAGAATTGGAGAAAGGTTTGACATCAATAATTTCAAGAGATCCAGTTAAGTGGAGATCCATGCTCTTATCCACGTCAATAGAAAAACGGGTAGAAAACTATACAGTTTCATTTGCACAGTGCAGCCTAAGTCAAAAAGGCAAAAAATGTTTTGAGCCAAGCTACTTCATCCGGGAATGGACAAAATGGCAGGGGACTTGCATTGTCTGTCAACTATGCGCTATGGCTATCCACGCAAATGTAGGGGTGTGCTTAATACTGAGCTTGCTGGAGGGAACGGACAACAGTCATGTGGTAGTCTATCCTCAGGGAGCTTAGTGGCTATGGGTTTTCACCCAGAGGAGCCATACAAGGAGGAATAAGAAATGTACCAAATATTTCGCCGAGTCTTACTGATAGTTTGGCAACTGTAAGGTTGAATGCATGCAATCTACACAGAACAGTAGAAGGAAGCCAAAATAGGGACTGTTATGCATTAAAAAGCATTGTAGGAAGAGAAGCAAATACTTTTGTTCTTTCTTCTTGATCAGTACTGGTGTGTGTGTGTGTGTGTGTGAATGATTATATCATGGGAAATTGAAGGTCATGTCAAGCCAAGTTCTAAAAGTAGATACATAAGAGGAAACAGATTTCCCTAGATTTATTTTTAAAGTATCCTGTTAAAAAATAATGTGTACTTTAAAGCCACTCATAATAAGATCAGGAAGTTAAGAAAAAATACAAAATGCTTATCTAGTATATTTCTGTGAATCAAATCTCTCTGGGGAACTGCTCATCTCCCCCGAAAAGGTTCATATATGGTAAGAAGCTTTGAATGAGTGCTATATTCCCTTTAACTTACTTCAAACATATCTTTAAATATTACATAGTATATTGTAATTATATTGTAATTATATTATATTACAACTTAATTAGGAACGGTCAATTGTATATTGTAATATAAATATTATATTACAACTTAATTAAGAATAGTCAATTGTTATTTGTAGCTAAACATACTTTAATATTGTAATCAAAGTAAGGGCACCTATTATTAATTATTAAATATTATACAATTATTAAATATAATAATATATTATAGTTCCATCCAGTCCAATCAGGCACACCACAAGTAAGTGGAAAGCTGAAGGAAGTAGTGAAAGAAACTAACCCTTTTAATTCATCCCACCTAGAATATGTTATGCAGTTCATAACATTTCCAGCAACACTTTTTTCTTGTTTGAAGATTAAAAATATTTGCAGAGATTTATCCTTTATTCTCCACTCAATCTTCTGTCATCCATAAGATGTGATACACAGTCTTCTAGAAGTTCTAAAACAGATGTACTCTGTTCTATGCCCATAGATCTTGGGTCTGAATCCAATATGATGCCCATGACAGTGACAGAGTTTTTGGTTCCTCCCATTGAATCCCTGTCATGTGCTGAAAACATGTTTAGGGTGGGGATTTTCCTGCCATGGGACTCACACAAGGAGGACCAACTTCTGAATGGCATGGGATACTATCCTTGGCATATGTAGCATTTTTGCAAGAGACATCTGACAGAATGTCCATGAGATACCTTTTTGCAAAGACCCTGAGCCCTTGACAGAGATAAAAAGGTTTGATTTATCTCTTTTATAGACAGTTCTGTTATGTCACTTCCTTCCCTTCACATAATGAATTGTCCTCTCTGAAGATTTTGACTGAAGGCCTCTAGTAATGTTTTCTGTGCATATAAAGGATGGAGGTCTTCTTAGCAACCTCTGTCCTGACGTATGGTTAGTGTTTGAAAAACCCACTATGAGTACCACTGTATAAGCAGAATCTTTTCTAGAAAGTGCAATGAATATGAGTACATCAGAGGGCATAAAATCACTCCCCCTCCATATCTTCTCTATATACAGATAAAAGAAAGAAGTCTTGCTCTTCATCCACATGGATACCAAGAAGCAAGGCTATGCATACACATAGATATGCAGACACTCACAAACACACACTAAAACATTTATTTTTAATGGCTTAGTTTCAGCTGGCAGACTCACCTGGAGGCAACCCAATGAATGAATGGAATTTGTATGGTTCTTGACTTACCCTTCAGCCATTGATTCTATTGGCCTATTCTAACTGGGTCTAGTAATAGTATTACATTCATCTTTCTAATTTGTAAAGGAAATTATGTGGAACATACATATGATGCATTACAGAGCCATTATTTTTATGGCAGAAAATATTTTTTTTCCCAAGCCATTTCTGACACTCTTCCACATTCTGCCCACTGTCTCTCTTCCTTCCTGCAACACAAATGGCAGAAGGATTTCTGGGTATGTACTGTTTGTGTATTGACTCTTCAAGTAATCAGCCCTGTGACTGGGTTTTGTTTTGCTTTGTTTGTCTTGACAGAGTCAGGAAAATGTACAGCTGTAATGGTAATTTTAGATCCTTGTCTTCAGGGTTATGGGTTATGGGGATCTCCAGATTTTGTTAGATTGCAATTCTCATCAGTCATAAGCAGCATAGCCAATAATGTGGGATAATGGAAGTTGCAGGTCCATAGACCACATGTTTCCCATCTCTGATGAAGTGACATCACTAGTCTCGGTGTCACCTTGTGCAGGGGGCTGCCGAGGGTAGCAGTGGTAGTGGCCTGTCCCACCTTACCCTCTTGATGCCTTGCTCACTTGCCACTCTTGCCACCACCTTGGCTCCTTTCTTGGGGATAGAACCAGGTGAGCAATGAAACCAGGAGGGCTGCACTTCCACCGTCCTTACAATTGCCTCAGCTTGTACTCCAGGGATGGAGCTGGGCTGGTGCTGAAGCCACGAGGAGTGTGGTTGGCCCTCTGTTGCCCTTGCCACAACCTCAGCTCCTATCCCAAGGATGAAGCCAGGTCAGTGTCAAAGCCACAAGGGCCACACTCAGCCCTCTGCCACAATGGGAGGAGGGCACCACCAGATGTCACTCCTCTTCTGGTGTGTCACCCGGTGTGGTCCTCACGCCCCCCTCCACCTGCCCAGTGATGCCTCTTCCCTGATGGTTGGGGAGAAAGCAATTCTACTCATGTCAACAGATGCAATTCCATTCTGAGTCAGAAATTGTAGAAATTACTTATTTGGAATACAGTCCACCCCTGTTATCCACTGGGGTTTGGTTCCAGGACCCTCCATGGATAACAAAATCCGTGTATGCTCAAGTCCCATTAAATATAATGGCAGAACAAAATGGTGCCCCATATATAAAATGGAAAATCAAGGTTTGCTATTTGGAATTTATACTTTTTGGGAATATTTTCAAGCCATGTATGCTCAAATCCATGGATAAAAAATCCGTGGATAAGGAGGGCCAACTATATCATGTCCAGAATCTCCCAAACAGTATAGCCAATAATCACCTAGCTGGTGGCTTAATACTTGCTTTTATCGCACTTAAAATTGCCGCTGCTGCCACCAGGTGACTGCAACTTGTTGCATACCAGGTCCCAGCTGCTCCCAGCTGGCCACTTTTCCAATACAGATGCTTGCTGTTTTGGAAAAGCAGCTGGCTGAGCATGGCTGTAACCCGAGATGAAACAGGTTCTAGTCAGCCGGTGGCAGCAATTTTAAATGTGATAAAAACAGGTATTAACCCTAAATACGACTGTATCCCAACGGGCATAAGTCACATTATTTTGAATGCAATAGTCTCTAAAGTCTTCTTTATAATTCAGCACAATCCAGCATAATTGTGTGGTGCTGGATGGAAAGAGAGGAAAGAGCTGCTTGGCCACTATGGAATGGAGCACTTTGTGGAGGTTCATGGGGGAGGGACAGAATTGTATTTAAGGGCCCCGTCAGACAGCCCAGTGACACTGAGAATGACAAGGAAATGCTCATGCAAAGAAGGCTGTGATCTGGCTTGCACAAGTGGGGAGACTGTACAACTGCTCATAAAACTGAGGGTTGGATGAATGTTGTTCCCAAATAAGATCCTGGCCCAAATAATGAACTTTTAGAAGTTTTGCTCACCCTCTATAAATTTGCTCTTTTAATGAATGACGACATGATCAGAGCTATAATATCTTTGTGTCTTGAGTTTAAGAATTTTTTCACCCTCATTTTGCCAGGGATCATTGGAACGTGGCTCCTTCCTGTGCTGCAACTGTAAACCCAGTACTCGTGTTATGGAGGAGTAACATGAGACTGGGAGCCATAATGTAGTGGTTTGAATGCTGGACTATGACTTCAGAGATCAGGGTTTGAATCTCTGCTCAGCCATGAAATGCCATTGAGTGACCTTGGGCAAGTCACATCCTCAGAGGAAAGCAATGGCAAACCTCCTCTGAACAAATCTTGCCAAGATTAGGGTTGCCAAATGTTGGAAATGACTTGAAGGAACAGAACAACACAACAATTTCCAGTGCTGGAATTCACATTTGTAAACTTTAACTCTACTGTACAGATAGTTTTATATGGAGATGCTGAGTGAGGCAAGGGGACGTAAAAAACTTCCAGTATGTAAAACAGCACAAAGCTGGGGAAAGGAAAAGACGTTGCCAAAACTGAATTGAGAGGATAATAAACACTCGAATAGATGAAAATACAGAGGAGATTATTTGTCATCCTGAGAGAGCCCTATGTCTTAAGCCAGCCAACAGCCTTCAGGAAAAGTGAAATATAATTTAAGACAAGAAAAACAGATGTTAAAAAACATACAATTCATTTTCTTTTATTTTCATAAAAAGGAAATGTAGAACTAATGTGTACAGAAAGGGAAAAAGATTTACACAGGCAGTCATTAACATGTGTTAATGTACAATACTGTTTCTTTATTCATCTGTTTAACTGTGCTTGGATATTCAAATAATATTGTTTGTTCCTGTTTGCAGAGGTTAAAAACAATGATGGCTATGGCAGCTATAACAAGTATTGGAAAGGAAACTATTTGCCATCCATCATTCAGTGGTCAGAAGATTCTACTGTTTTAACTATGCATAAACATGAATATCAGCTAAAAACATACTTTTAGATCTATGGTCAGGTTATAATAATGTATATGCCAAGCACACATTCATATCCAATGTATTCCACTCCCACTTTCCCTCTCATCATTGTTTTCTTTTTCCTCTTCCTCCCTTTTCTGATTTATATTTTAAGAATCCAATAAAAAATGTGAAAACCACCACCATCACCAACATACAGTATATTCCTACATGTGTCTACTCAAAAGTAAGTGTCATTGGGTTTAATGGAAATTGGGTATAGGATTGTGGAAGGCTGCACATGATTACTTCTATAATGTGCACTCCTTATATGAGATCCTTATTTATAATCTGACATGTATTCAGAAGGACTTATTTCTGTGCTACCTGTAATGAGCTTTTACTTTTTATGCATTAATACATCTGTTGATATTAAAGCATTATCCAGTTGAGATGAAATTCATACAGAACTTACTACTTCATACAGAAACTCAAAATGTTTTTGAATAGAGCTGTCTGCAGCTCCAAAGACACCAGAATTGGTTATAAAAGGAGAAAGAAGCACATTCTTCATCCACTAGGTTGATTTTGATGGATATAGATATCTAAACTTATAGAGAAGATTCCAAAATGGACCTCAGTAAACAAAGCATTTTATAGAAGAGAAAGAATGAATGAGGGAGAATGGATAACCTATAATGAACTACTAATGTTGGACAGAGGGAAATATAGAATGAAATCAATTGACAAATTAATAAAATGCAATTTGTTCCTAAAAGATTTAACATCCTATGCCAAATAGAAAAAGAAGAAACTGAATTTAGAAAATTGATGCTTTGTGAGATGCAACACAGTAATTTATGAATTTTTATTAAGCTTGGAAATGGAGGAAGAAACAGTAAAACAGTATATGATCAACTGGACACAGGACATTGGCAAACCCATAGTCTTAGAGGAATGGGGAAAAAAATGGAAAAAAAAGATTAAAGTATCCATTAAGATATGATATAAAAGAAAATTATTGTGAAATTCAATACAGGTGATATTTCACACCAGAAAAGTTATCAAAAATATACAAGAACAATAAAAGTGAATGCTGGAACTGCCTAGAAAAAAAAGGCACCTTGATGCATATGTGGTGGGACTGTAAATGTGCAAAGAATTACTGGAAACAAATTCATTTGGAAATAGAAAAAATATTGGGCATTAAAACGAGTATGGAGCCCACAACATACCTTTTAGGGATGGTTAGTGAGGAAGTGGATAAAAAGTTTGCAAAGAATATATTTTACATGATAACAACTGAAAGATCTGTCTCGGCAAAAAAATGGAAAAGTAAAGAGGAGCCAACAGTAAAGGAATGGTTAATAAAACTATATGATGTGATGGAACTAGATAAATTAATTAGTCTCCTGAGGGATGAAACCATAAATAAAGATGAAAAAGACTCGTCTCTGATTACAGAATATCTCTCACAGAGGTGGGGAAATCAAGTATAATAGCTCTAGTACAATAAAATTTAAAAAATGTTTTAAGAATCTGTGACTGTTATAGGATAAGATGTTTATCTTTTGAACTCAAAGTAAAAAGTTGTAAAATGTCTCGGATTGTGTAATACAGTGTGGAACTATGAAAAGGAATAGAAAAGGTCATACTTAACAAATTTGAAATAAAATGAGAGAGGTAAAAAGAGACAAGATAGAAAATATAGATAAGACATGTTAGACCCTAACATATATGAACCACATAAGATGAGACTAATACAAATATCAGAAAGTCACTTTACTTTGAACAAGTTTTTTTATTTTTCAAAACCTATATTCACAGTAAAGGAAAGGAAATCTTTTTATGTCTGTTTTATTAGATTTTAGATTTTGTAAAGAATAATGTTTAGAATGTCTATGTAATGTGTTTTATTTTATGCATACAGTGCTGCTTTTTAATAATAATAAAAATAAAAAATAAGAGGGAACGAACTATGGATACATTTTTTGAAGCATGGAAAATGTACTCAGAATCTGTAAACAGTAAATTTAAGGGTAGGTTGATCTGCCAAATGTTGGAAATTGGCAGTGCTTATCAACACTTTTCAACTGTGGAATCTACAACATCTTCTTATTTCTCTTTTGATCCAAAGAACACATTACATGGCTGAGATATTTATTCATGGGATTTATATACTAACAAGTTAGAAACTATCAAATTTAAATCAGAAACATGGGCCAGGGGAGATGAGCAGAGGAGTGAAAACCACAAAAACCACAAACATTCTACAAGAGAACAAAACCTAAATGATTGACTATACTGTTAAAAAAAACCTAGGAAAATTTAAAGATTTGCATCCAGTGCAGGTGCAGAGCTGGGAAAGTTTTCTTTTTGGACTATGATTTCTTTTTGGACAACAATCCAGTTCTTCAGGGATTTTGAGAACTGTACATTAAATTTAACTAATCTAAGGTCTGGTCAGATAAACATTCAAAAACTAAATTGTCACTGCCAAGAAAACCCTCTTCTCCTGTGTCACATTTCAAACATCCTGAAGACAGGGGACACACTTTTGAAGATCATCTCAGGTAGCTCCATCTGAAAGAATGTGCTCCTTCCAATTTCCAGGTCATGAGGTACATAGGTCAAAGCCCCAGCACTTTGAATCAAGTTTGGAAATGGATCAGTGGCCAGTGTTATTTCAAAACCTCTGAGACTTCTTAAGTGTGTGATTTTGAACAGGACAATTCCAGGAAATGAAAAAGTTCAGCACATTCTCCCCTCTCACCCACCCACTATTTAGTCTGCTCATATTGTGAAATTCCTGCTAGGGAGCCCCCGTTTCCTTATTCAGACTGTCAGCCTTCATCTCTTTTTCATTAAAATGACTACTACCACATCCACAACCATCAAATAAATGTTCATCTATCTGCTATGCAATGTCTACATTTGGTTTTTGTCTCCTTAAATAATATTAATTAAATTTCTGACAGCTTCACTGTGACCTCCACATGACAGCCAGGACAACCTTCAACTTTAGCAGACCAATCTCATTTTTCTCGTTTTTCAGGCCTACTCATACCAGTCTTAGTTCTAAGGATATATATGGAGAATACAGTTAATAAATGCAGTAATATACATTCTCCACAGTTAGAGGCAGCATCAAAGGATGGATAATACTTTTATAAATGATGAATTTGGCTGGATGCAAGCTTTCTTTTAAACATCAGGGATGACTTTTGCTGGACAAGTGTTGTGGCCTCTTTCAATATGTATCATCCTACAGAGCAGAGATGGGACTGAGTGATGGCTATGAAAATGAATAGGACTAAACGTTGTTTAGCTCTCCTCAGTCCTTCTTTTATGTTTTCTGATACTGAGGATGCTGAGGTTTGAATATGGAAAGGTGGGAAAGAACATTGTAATTATAAAATGAAAACACAGCAAGCAAGCATCAAATTCAAAGCTGCTTTGTGTTAAATTGAATGGTAACTGTTTAATTAGAAAATAGATTGATTACACAGCATACTAGTCAGATAACTGATTAATTGTAAAACAAAATGATAAAGCAAGTCACTAAGCTAGATGCCAAACAACATTTTTTTTTAAAAAAGGAAAAAATAAATTAACACATTGGTATTAAATGACAGGGATAAATAATATGTATTTTTTTTTCTATTCTGCTACATATTTTAGTAAGCTTAACTGACAGTTTCAACACATTTGAAATATTAAGTTTGTTCTTCATTGATTAATAACTATGTGAATATTATTTACTTTGAAGAAACATGTTCAGTAGGATGACATAAATGTAATTTTCTTATTTACTGCTATTTTAGATCTAGGTTACTATCCTTTACCACTCTTAGGCTAAAATCCCACTGCTGCTCCTAACTAAAGCAGACCTATCATTCAACAGGATTTACAGAATTGTCTGGAATTCAATCAATGAGTCTAATTGGATTTACACTTTACATTGGTGATTCCCAAACTGTGGTCATCCAGGTGCTGTGGATTTCATCTCTCAGAAGCCCTAGTCAGCTTGGTCAACAGTCAGAAATTCTGGGAACTGAAATCCAAAACATCTGGAGGACAAATGTTTGGGAATCACTGCCTTATGTGAAGACAGTCTGAGTAAACAGGTGCAGGAGTAAACTGAGTAAACAGTTGCAGGAGACTGCACAGTTCCTGTCTTTTCCAGATAAAAACTGACATTATGTTAGACTGAAGGCAGGTCAAAAGTGTCCAAAATACTCCAGGCGGTTCCTAGAGTATTCTGGCCTTGAAGTTGCTGAACTCCTCTATCACCTTCACCTGCCAAAGCAATGCCAAATTGCTGTCTACACACACATTCCCACTGTGCTACCCAGCACTGCTGAATCTGGTATGAGTTGCTCTGTCAGAGGAGCACAGGAGGGCACTGTGTAAAGAGTGGCCTGGCGTTATTATTGAGTGCTCTGAATTTTCTTGGAAATCCAGAGCAAAAGGTAAGTCTTCTTAATGTGGTTTAAGACAGGGATGGCCTGGATTTGATGAGGAACTGGCCTCACATTGTGAAGACAGTCTGCAATTGAATTGGGGCTCTCGCCCAGCGTTAGTGAGGACAGGTCATAGCAACAGGGTTGGGGAAAACTGATAGATTTGGTCCATGTAGAGATGCCCTGAGTTGGTTGTTTCCTGGACATTGTGCCTTGGTCCACTGTGGACACGATGGAAAAGGATTTGAGATAGAGCACACGCTTTGAATGCAGAAGGTCCCAAGTATGGTCAGCCAGTAGTTTTGCCACCATGGGGCAGTGAATCAACATACCCCAAACTGTCTTGATTTAGGAAGGTCAAACTCACTTAATCTTCTGCCATTCTACCTTTTCAGCTGCTTTTAAAATGTCCCAATTTCTCTCCTCTCCCCACTTTTCCTTTTCATTCTCAGTTTGCTTCAATTAGTGCATACTGAGTTCCAAGTGCAACAGCAGTTTTCATTAAGTTAATTCAGCAGAAAGGAGAGAAGTAGGAAATGAGTCTTGCTCTTCCATGTAAACTCTGGCGAAAGCAAACAGCTTGTGTCTTCATCAATCACATTTGCCATCTTGATCACACTCTACAGTTTTCATCTGTGAAATGTGGAAGGTTATGGAGTAGTGGTAAACTCAAGAGTGGATTTACCACCCATGAGGTACTGGATTCGTTGTCCTTCCCTGGTCCCAAGTTTAATGCCCAGATAGCTCTGGGAAAGGAAGCCCTGTATCTGAAATCCTGGCAGACATCTGCCAGCTAGTGTCAGTGATACTGGGCTACTTGTACAAGGCAGATTCCCATGTTTTAAAGGGAAGAGCAGGAAATTTGCTTTGTCTGAATATGCCTTTGCATCCTTTAAACAAAGATACAAGAGTAAAATAGGATTCTGTTATTAGTCCGCTTAGGAGTTTATCACACTCACTTTTGTATCTGTTCTGGGCACGGGCAGGGAACGTGTGAAGCTGATTGAAAATGGAGTATATCACATGCTAAACTGTTGGCAAGGCATCCCCATGTCATCACTGACCCTAACGTGTCCCCGACACAGGCTGAGGCATGTGAATTTTGCACAGCTGGAAAGCTTCTGGCTGAGCAAGAAAGCTTTCCGGCTGAGCAAAATTCATGCAACTCAGCCCAGCGTGGGGACGGTTTAGGGTCAGTGATGGCATGGGGACACCTTGCTGACAGTTTAGCATGCAATAAACTCCATTTTCACTCAGCCACACTCATTCCCTGCTGGTGCCCAGAATGGATACACAAGTGCATGCGATAAACTCCTTAGATTGCCAAGAAAATGATCATCTAACAATCTTTGTTGTTAACTGCCACCAAGTCGACTTTGATTTTTGATAACTCTATGAATGAATTCCCCCATCACCCTATTATCATCAGCCCTGGCAAGTGTTGCAAACTAAGGGCTGTGGCTTCCTTGATTGAGTCTATTGATCTGCAATGTGGTTTTCTGTTTTTTTCTACTACCTTGCCCAATATCATTGTCTTTTCTAATGAGTCCCATCTTCTCATAATGTGTTCAAAGTGCTGCAGTCTTAGCTTAGCCATCTTGGCTTCTGGCCTTGATTTATACCTTGTTGTTGTATGCCTTCAAGTCATTTCTGTCTTTTGGTGATCCTTTTAGAGGGTTTTATTGGCAAGTTTCTTCAGAAAGGGTATGCCACTGCCATCCTCTGAGGCTGGGAGAGTGTGACTTGGCCATGGTCAGCTAGTGGGTTTTGTGGCTGAGCCACAATATGAACCATGGTCTTTATAATCGTAATTCAACACTCAAGCCATTACAGCTATACCTCTTTATTTGTCTCTTTTCCAGCACCACATTTCAAATGGGTTGGCTTTCTTCCTATCACCTTTCTTCATCTATCTTCTGCAAAAGTCCTACTGAAACATGCATGGTCGAAAATTGGGTGAACCTGGTGGACTGCATCTCTGGTCATTACCTCCATGCATTTCATATTAATTCCCCCCCCCCCAGGCCACACTTGCCCACAAGGAGTCGGGTGGAAGTACTGCTAGGAACAGGAACATGCTTTCAGTCAACCCAAAGCTTTTCCACTCCTACACTTTAGAATAAATTGTACTTTGTTCCTGTCTAAATGAGGACTCCTCCATTTAGACCTGTTAAAAATTACCCAGACTCTGCTAAGCAGAGGCCTACTGTTGACAGAACATAAATTCTAATGTTGACTAATGAGTTCCTTTCATGGTGGATAAGCTAGTTTTGTTTAAGTAAGATAAATCTATATAAACGCTAGGCAGAGTTTAATGAGAAAAACAATTATTCAATTAAAACCAGCATGAGTAGCTTTAAAGTGTTTCCATTTTTGGTGTTCTGTTTTGATAGGGACAGACAGTAAATGGCAGGATTATGTATGTACAAGCAGAGGCATATGGAAATTCATATAAACATTTGTTTACAATTAATTTGTTCTAAACAAGAGACCCCCGACCTTTCCGCAGCTCTTCTCACTCATACAGACCTTTTGGCCTTTGTGATTTTTCTGCTGACAAGTTGCTCCTAAGTAGAGAAAATGTTCATTGACTAAAGTTTCTTGATTTGGGTTGCAAGGCCTGGATCAAGTTCTCCTAGATCAAGGGGAAGAATCTTGGAGTAAGAGCAGTGCCTTGGACAATGTTGTATGTGTGTTTGTGTGTGTGTGTTTGCTAATGTGTGTGTTGTATAATATCTTCTTTTCTTTCATTTGGCATTTTTTAAATATTTGAATGGCATATTCTGAATAACTTTAATATATCATGACAAATAGTATCACCATTCATACATGACCAGAGCCCACCCCCTGTGACACCACCAAAGGCTAACATCATGACATTCCTGGGGCATTTAGTCTTTAAATGCCCAGGCTGGGATGTTGATAACCCAGAATCCATATCATTGATATTCGCTGACCCTATAGCAGCTCAGCCAATGGTCAGGGACAGAAGTCAAAGTCCTGACAACTTCAACAAGATCAAGGAATGGATTCTAAAGATAAGGTGCTACAATGGATTAGTCAAGTTCAGCCCACAGGAGGCCAGTCCTAGCTGTTCTTCATGCAGTTATTTTAATGTTTATATGGGGATAGGGTTGCTAGCTTGCACAGAAGCTGCTGAAATCTCAAGGAATTGTTGTAGTTCTCTGAGTCTCCAACCAGAGAGACAAATCTCAGGGTGAGTGTCACTGGAGGAGGTGGAGGAGGATGAGGAAGATTAGTTTTTGTGTACGAGCTGGTTTGGCACCCTTCTCCATTCATTTCTAGATGTTGCCAGGGCTATCTGGATCAGCATGGCAGGGCATGTGTGTGTGTTGTACTTGTGTAATGTTGGTGCACTGAAAGCTAGGAGCAAGGGGGAATGGAGTTATGAACTGGGCCCATCATGCCATCCAGAGTGAGGCAGTAAATGGGGGAGAGCAGCACAGCAACTTATGAGCCTTCTTATTGTATGAGCCTTTACAGTAGCAGCAGAAGACCTGAGGGAAAACTCCCCAAGAAATGCTTTTTGCAAGCCCAGCAGTTGCACTGGTCATGGAAAAACATCCCAGATATTATGTATGCTGCCGATAAGGCCATATGGGATAGGATGCTTTGTTGTTGTTCTTGTTGTTTCCTGGTTCTGGGTTGCCTCATTAGACAATTTTACCCACCTTGTCCTCTGAGGATGGTGATTATTTTATTCCTTTGCTGGATAGATCACTACTATCTCTCACATTTCCCTACATGCCTTCCAACACATTCCAGCTTTGTCACTGTGAGTTCACAAAGGCTATAACATGACAAGCTCCCTTCCAGTCACAGGGTTTGGCCCTAAAATCTCATGAAATCAGGTGTCACTGAGCTGGCAACCCTGCAGGAAGAACAGCAGTTCCAGAAGGTCTAAAAAGTAATTGTGTTGCCTCAGGTGGAATCAGAAAATTGTACCTCTTATGACCTAACTCACAGCAGACAGCAATGAAAGCCAGCCAAGTTGCTCTTGTACATGAGACAGAAAATCCCATAACAATACCTCTTCTCTCTGACAAGAAAAAAAACAATAAAACATTATGATGCACAAAAAGTGCTGCCTGAGATGACTACCTAACAGCAGAGCTGGGGCTGGTGTAAAGGGTTGTCTGTTTCATCATAGAGGAAAATTAACAATGACTAGCCTCAGTAAGACTAAAGTAGTTTCACTCCAGTAGGCATTCATGGCATTTTTCAAAATACATGGTGTGGCATTTCCCTTCAGTGGAATCAGATAACCAGCAGTTTGCAACCACTGCTCAATGTTTTAGTGTGGAATGGTACTGTCTTTGTGTGCCAGTCATTCTAACAACTGTGCAGAACTCTGTAATAAAGATATATTCAACTACAGTTCATTCCATGCATCTGAGCAAGTCAATCAAGTCTATGAAACTTATGCTATAACTTTTGTTTGTGCAATAAGTTTCAAAGGTGCTACAAGAGCCATTTGCATAGTGATACAGTGAATTAGTTAATGATTACTTCAACTTCCTCCTCAAGCTTGAGCTTGGCTTAGATCCAAAAGTCACAAGAAAACTAACCAAGAGCTGGAGTCCTTGGGATTATTAGAAGTGTCCAAAGCTTCCTCCCTACAGCTTACTTCCTTCTTTATCACAGACACAACTGATTTGAAGAGTAAGCCTGCAGCTTGGCGCCTTCCCATCCTGTGTATGTTTTAATACATTACTGCTATCCAACCTAAAGGTTATGCTCCCATTCACATCATGTAGTCCTGGTGCTGGTACTGACCTATAAAGCCCTATATGGTTCAGGTCAAGACTATTTGGCAGACTGTATCTCCCTATTTGAGCCAACCCAGGCTCTGAAATCCTCAGACTGGTGGGATGGAGAGAAGGGCCTCCCCTTCTCTCCATTCCACCACATCACAAGCATGGTTGGTGGGGACATGAGAGAGGGCCTTTTCCATAGCTGCCCTAGACTCTGGATCTCCCTGCCCAGGGAGGCCAGAATGGCCCCTTCCTTGTTATCCTTCCACCGGCAGACTAAGACCTACTTGTTTAGGCAGGCTATTAAAACAGAAAGTTTTTAAGGCATGTGATAGGGTGTTGTTATATTGTTTTAATGTATTTTAAGCATTTTAATTTTAAAAACCTGATTATAGCATTGAATTTGTTTTAAATATTGCAGTAATTTAATTCAATTTTAATATACTATTTCTGTATGTTTTTAACTTTATGGTGTTTTTCAATGTTTATTAATTATTATTTATTATATTTATTTGTATCCCACTCTTTTCCCAGGCTTCAGAACATTAACCTGACGACGGAAGGCCATCAAGGAGGGAGCCATTCTGATCTCCCTGGGTAGGGAGTTCCAGAGTCTAGGGGCAGCCACTGAGAAAACCCTCTCTCACGTTCCTACCAACCGTGTTTGTGATGATGCTGGGATGGAGAGAAGGGATTCTCCCGAGGATCTCAGACTCTGGGCTGGTTCATACCGGGAGAAACGGTCTGTCAAATAGTGTGGACCTGAGCCGTGTAGGGCTTTATAGGTGACAACTAGCACCTTGAATTGTATCTGGAAACAAACTGGCAGCCAATGAAGCTGTTTCAACAGGAGCATTGTATGGTCTCTGTAGTCTGCCTCTGTTAACAGCCTGGCAGCAGATCTTTGAACCAGCTGAATTTTCCGAACACTCTTCATAGGCAGCCACATGTAGAGCCCATTACAGAGTCCAAATGGGATGTAACCAAGACATGTACCACCATGGCCAGATCTGGCTACTCAAGGAACGGGTGCAGCTGGCACACAAGTTTTAAATGTGCGAAAGCGCTCCTGGTCCCACCAGAGACCTGGGCCTCTAAGTTCAAAGTTGAGTCCAAGAGTACTCCCAAACTGCGAACCTTGTGTCTTCAGGGGAAGTGTGACTCCATCTAACACAGGCTGGATCCATATTCCCTGATCCACCTTCCGACTGAGCAGGAGCATCTCTGTCTTGTCTGGATTAAGTTTCAACTTGTTTGCCCACATCCAGTCCATTTACTGAAGACAGACACTGGTTTAGGACCAGGACAACCTCCTTGGATTGAGGTGGGAAGGAGTAGTAGATTTGAGTGTCATCTGCATATTAATGACATTGCATCCCAAAACTATGGACAACCCTTCCCCCAGCGGCTTCATGTATATGTTAAACAGCATAGGAAACAACACAGAATCCTGAGGGAACCCACAGGTCAATGGCCAGGGGGTCGAACAGGAGTCCCCCAGTACCACCTTCTGGGTTCGCCCCTCCAAGAAGGAATGGAACCACTTTAGAACAGTGCCTCCAAGCCCCAAAGAGGCGGTCCAGAAGGATACCATGATTGATGGTACCAAAAGCTGCTGAGAGGTCCAGGAGAACCAACAAGGACCCTCTGTCCAGTTTCCTCCATAGGTCACCCACCAAGGCAACCAAGGCTGTCTCTGTTCCATAGCCAGGCCTGAAATCAGACTGAAATGGATCTAGATAATCCATTTCATCCAGAAACCCTTGGAGTTGGGAAGCCACCACACATTCCAAAACTTTGCCCAGAAATGGTAGTTTAGACACTGGCCAATAGTTATTCATTATTGTGGGATCCAAGTATGAATTTTTTTAAACAGAGGCCTAACAACAGCCTCCTTTAGGCAGGATGAAATTCTGCCTTGTTGTAAGGAGGCATTGATTATCTCCTTTACCCACTCAGCCGGTCCCCTCTGGTCAGGAAAGACAAGGGTCCAAGATATATGTGGTGGCTTTTACCTCTCCAAGGATCCTGTCCACATCATCAGGCTACACAAGCTGAAAAGTATCCATTAACACTGGACTGACAGGAGTCAAGGTTACATCAATTAAAGGTTACAATGTTGTAAGCCCCCTTGAGTCCCAGCCTTGGGAGAAGGGCGGGAAATAAATAAATTTATGTCCTTGCCAGGTAGAAGAGGGAGAGAGGTTTCTTGGCAGCCATTTTGACTGGGTGAGCTTTTACCCTCCAAACCTTGGTGAGTGTGTTTTCCTGAGGGGGTGGGGCTTCTGTGAGTCACTGGGAGGAAATTTCACACTAAAGGGAAGTGTACAGCAAAGGGAAGCAGGTGCTTTGTTTCAAGGCTTCTCCTTTATTTTTGTCCTGGCCAGCCATGAGGAGGAGGACTTGAACCCTCAGGTACAGGTGCCACCTGAGGTTGAGACAAGCTCCAGCTCTGCTCTGCCAGGTCCTAGCTCTGCCCTGCCAGCTCCTGTAGAGGTGGCCCAGCCAGGACCCAGCTCTGCTCTTTCAGCCCCAGTAAAGTCTGGGGCTAAGCAGCCTAGTCTGGCCCCAGTAGTAGGGCAGGTGGACAATGTTCAGGTCCCTGACTTTACTCAGAGGACAGCTGAAAAGCAGGGCTTGAGAAGGTCAAAGAGACTTGCAGAGAGAGCCTCATCAGGCAGGCAGCAACTGTGATCAGGGAGTTATTCATAACAGGTGGCAAATGCTGAAGACTCTTGTAAGAGACTATTAGTTCTCCTAACAGAAGGCTGCTTGGTATCTGACTCCTAGACCTTTGACTACTTTGGATTCCTGGACCCTATATCGGACCGCTGACCACCCTTCTGGCTTTTCTGACCTCAGACTGGACTGATAGTGTTGCTCTCAGTAACCCTGAACCTTGGACTGTTGTTGACTTACTCTCTTTTGGACTACGTTTGGTTGTGTTTGCTAAAGGTACTGCCTCAGCAGCTTGCTGTATATCTTTTGCCAAGGCATCTCTTATCAGCTGTGTGAGTGGGTGTTGGCAGCTTTCCCAGACAACTTTGAACTGTTTTTATTTCTTTAAAGGGCTTGTGAAGGGTTGGTGCTCAGACGAAGCAAGTCATAGACTTGCCTCAGGAAGGAGCTAAAGCCAGGACCTTTCTATATAGTGATACACTCAGTCTCTTGAGCTCAGTCACAGAGTTTGAGGAACAAGCCACGCAAACAGGAGTCTTTTACTTTGGTGTTTAATAGGCAGCTTTTGAGGGGGAAGCTCACAGTCCTGTTTCAGTGCCTCCTTAAGATTTTGGAGGATGGACAGTGAAGGAGCTGTTGCAGCCAAAAAGAGCTAGGCTAACTTCTGTCACCCAAAGGACCTTCTGCTGCTGTTCTGCCGGAGGAGATTTGCCATATCTCTACTCTTACAGCCTTCAAAAAGGCTCTTAAGATGGATGTCTTCTGGTAGACCTTCCCAACCTTGCTAACAAATCCTAGCTTCCTCTCCCTGTCTATGAATATGATTTCAATTGTGATTTCTGTCTCTCCACCTGCCAAAATTTTTTCTCTAATTTTAAACTAACTGTTTATTGTATTTTATTGTTTTTAATTCTGATTATTTAATTTGTAGTTTAATATTGGGTTGGGTGGTTGGGAAGGGATCAATCTGTATTTTACTGTATTTCTAAATGTATTTTTTACTGTTGTAACCCGCCCAGATTCCTAGTGATTGGGCAGGCTATAAATAAATCTATCATCATCATCATCACCACCACCACCACCACCACCATCATCACCATCACTTGTGGGATGTTTGTCTACTTGTCTAGGGATGTGGGGAACTTCACCTGCACCAACGTTGTCCCCATCTTCAAAAAGGGGAAAAAAGAGGATCCCAACAATTATCATCCTGTTGGTCTGACACCAATTCCAGGAAAGATTCTGGAGCAGATCATTAAACAGTCTGTGAATATCTAAAAGATAATTCCATAATCACAAAAAGCCAACATGGGTTTCAGAGAAACAAGTCATGCCAGACAAATCTGATCTCTCTCTCTCTCTCTCTCTCTCTCTCTCTCTCTCTCTCTTTTTGGATAAAATTACCAGCTTGGTAGATGAAGGGAATGCTGTGGATATAGTATATCTTGATTTCAGTAAGGCCTTTGACAAGGTTCCCCATGACATTCTTGCAAACAAGCTTGAAAATGTGGACTAGACAAGGTAACCGTTAAATGGATTTGTAACTGGTTGACTGGCCAAACCCAAAAGGTGCTCAACAATGGTTCCTTTTCATCCTGGAGAGAAGTGACCAGTGGGGTCCCACAGGGTTCTGTCCTGGGCCCAGTGCTATTCAATATCTTTATTAATGACTTGGATGACAATATTGAGGGCCTAGTTATCAAATTTGCAGACAACACCAAGTTAGGAGGAGTAGCTAATACCCCAGAGGACAGGATCAAAATTCAAAATGACCTGAATAGACTAGAAAGCTGGGCCAAAGCTAACAAAATGAAATTCAACATGGAGAAATGTAAGGTTCTGCACTTAGGGAGGAAAAATGAAGTGCACAGATATAGGATGGGAGACACCTGGCTGAACAAGACCACATGTGAAAGGGATCTAGGAGTCCAACTAGACCACAAGTTGAACATGAGTCAACAGTGCAATGCAGCAGCTAAAAAGGCCAATGCAATTTTGGGCTGCATCAATAGAGGTATAGTGTTTAGATCAAGGGAAGTAATGGTGACACTCTATTCTGCTTTGGTCAGGCCCCACCTGGAATACTGTGTCCAGTTCTGGGCACCACAATTCAAAAAGGATGTGGAGAAACAGGAGTGGGTCCATAGGAGGGTGACTAAAATGGTGAAGGGTCTGGAAACCATGCCCTATGAGGAATGACCTAGGGAGCTGGGGATGTTTAGCCTGGAGAAAAGAAGGTTAAGAGGTGATATGATATCCTTGTTTAAATATCTGAAGGGATGTCACATTGAGGATGGAGCAAGCTTGTTTTCTGCTGCTCCAAAGAACAGGACCCAGAACAATGGATGCAAGCTCCAGGAAAAGAGATTGCCCCTCAACATTAGGAAGAACTTCCTGACAGTAAGAGCTGTTTGACAGTGGAACACACTCCCTTGGAGTGTGGTGGAGTCTCCCTCCTTGGAGGTCTTTAAACAGAGGCTGGATGGCCATCTGTCGGGGATGCTTTGATTGGGAGTTCCTGCATGGCAGGGGGTTGGACTGGATGGCCCTTGTGGTCTCTTCCAACTCTATGATTCTATTATTCTAAGTGCAAGTTGGTAGCCCTTTTGGCAGAGAAGGTCCAGCAGTTGGAGGCCTTTGCATATTAGGGAGCAAGAGGTTTTCTTGGGCAGAACAGAATGGACTGTTCTGGTTGGGAACACACGGAGGAAGTTTCTGGGGAGGAGGACACTTCACATACCCAGGAGCCTGACAGTTGGAGGAATGTCACACACATAACTAGGAACACCAGAGATCATTCTGGGAGCTTGCAGCTACAGAACTGATTTGAAGCCCTTTCCTTTATCTGGGATGATGAGGTAGAGCAGCAAGGAGAGTCCTCAGGAAAAGTGCAGGAGATCCCTGTGGAGGGGGTGCAGTGTTAGTGAGGGACTCCTTGCTGAGGGATACAGAATCAGTGGTTTGTGGCCCTGACAAGATTTCTTGGGAGGTGTGTTGTCTCTCTGGGGCAAAGATCTGTGATGTGAAGGAGAGGCTGACAAGACTTGTCAATCCTACTGACCATTACCCCTTTCTTTTGGTTCATGTGGGAACCAACAATACTGCAAGGCATAGCCTTCAGAATATCAGAAGGGATTATTAGGCTCTGGCTAGGAAGCTGAAAGAGCTGGATGCACAGGTTGTCATCTCATCTCTTCTGCCAGTTGAAGGGCATGGTCCAGGAAGGGAAAGGAAAATAGTGGATGTAAATCACTGTTTTTGCAGATGGTGCCACCAAGAACAATTTGGATTCTTAGATCATGGGCTGCCAGGTGGATAGCATCTGGATAAAAATGTAAGGGGAGGGAAACAAGGATATTATTGTGGGAGTCTAGTACAGACCCCCCCAAGTCAAACTGAAGAATTGGATAATGGCTTTCTAAAACAGATGACCACACACAGAGAAAGGAGAGATGTAATAGTGGTGAGTGATTCAACTATCCTGATATTTGCTGGAAGTCAAACCCAGCCAAAACTTCAAGGTCTAGCAAATTCCTTACTTGCCTGGAAGACAATTTCATTCTCCAAAAGGTGAAAGAGGCAACAAGGGGGTCAGCTATTTTACATCTGATCTTAACCAACAGGGATGACCTGGTTAATGGGGTGCAAGTGGTGGGATGCTTAGGCAGAGTGACCATGTTCTCCTGCAATTTTTTATACAGCAGAAAGGAGAAGCCAGGCATAGTCGGACACACATTTTAGACTTTATTTTAGTAAACTTGGGGGAATACTAGGGGTGATCCTGTAGTCAGAAATACTAAAAAAAGAAGGGAATTCAGGATGGATGGGATCTTCTCAAAAGGGAGATACTGAAAGCACAATTTCAAACTGTTACAATGAGGAGAAAAAAATGGAAGATGTCTCAAGAAACCAGGATGGATGACTAAAGAACTTTCAACAGATCCAAGTTTTGGTGATATCACCAAAGGGCAATTCAAACAGATACAGTGGAACCTTATGCAGGGGATCCGTTCTGGACCCTTCTGTGTAAGGCGAATTCCGCCTATGCTCGAGCCCCATTATAGCGAATAGGGCTCGTGCACATGGCAGAGTAATACTGGCGTGTGGTGGGTGACGGCATCATTGAAAGTATTACAGAGCAGCTTCCCATAAACCAGAAGCTGCGCGTGGCACATCCATGTATGGAGCGGGTGCACTGTAGTGAGCATGTGTAGGGTAAAGTCAGAAAAGCTAAAGCACAGAATGAGCTCAGGCTTGCTAGAGAGGTTAAGAACAATGAAAATGACTTTTTTGGGTACATTTGAAACAAAAAGAAGAAGGAAATAGTAGGGCCACTGCTTGGAGAAGATGGCAAAACGCTAACGGGACAGAGAAAAGGCAGAATTATTCAACACCTTCTTTGCCTCAGTTTGCTCACAAAATGAAAAGAGTTCTCAACCTGAGGAAAATGGAGTAGAGGACACAATAGGGGAAATTCAACATAGAATAAGTAAAGAGGTAGTATAGGAATACCTTGTTAATCTAAATGAATTTAAATCTCTGGGACCAGATGAACTACATCCAAGGTTATTAAAAGGGCTGGCAAATGTAATCTCAGAGCCATTGGCAATAATCTTTGAAAACTCCTGGAGAACAGGAGAAGTCCCAGCAGACTGGAGGAGGGCAAATATTGTTCCCACCTTCAAAAAGGGAAAAAAGAGGATCCCAACAATTATCATCCAGTTAGTCTGACATCAATTCCAGGAAAGATTCTAGAGCAGATCATGAAACAGAGAGTCTGTGAACATTTAGAAGGCAATTCCATAATCACAAAAAGTCAACATGGGTTTCAGAGAAACAAGTCATGCCAGACTAATCTGGTCACTTTTTAAAAATAAAATTACCAGCTTGGTAGATTAAGGGAATGTTGTGGATATTGCATATCTTGATTTTAGTAAGGCCTTTGACAAATTTCCCCATGACATTCTTGCAAACAAGCTAGTAAAATGGGTTAGAGAAATAGATTTGTAATTGGATTTGTAATTGGTTAAATAGATTTGTAATTGGTTGGCCGGCTGAACCCAAAGACTGCTCAGCAGTGGTTCCTCTTCATCTTGGAGAGAAGTGACCATGGGGCTGCCACAAGGGCCCAGTGCTATTTAACATCTTTATCAATGACCTAGATAAAGATGCTCATCATGGGGGGACATGCTTATCAAATTTGCAGATGGCACCAAATTAGGGGGAACAAAATTCAAAATTACCTTAATAGATTAGAAAGCTCGGCCAAAGCTGACAAAATGAATTTAAACCCAGAGAAATGTAAGGTACTGCACTTTGGGGAGGAAAAAAATGAAATGCATAGTGGAGACTATGTGAGAAAGGGATCTAGGAGTCCTAGTAGACCATAAGTTGAATATGAGTCAATAGTGTGATGCGGCAGCTAAAAAGGCCAATGCGATTCTAGGTTGCACCAATAATAGTGTTTAGATCAATGGAAGTAACAGTGCCACTGTATACTGCCTTGGTCAGGCCTTACTTACCTGGAATACTGTGTCCAGTTCTGAGCACCACAATTCAAAAAGGATGTTGACAAAATGGAGCATGTCCAAAGTAGGGCCACCCAAATGGTGAAGGGCCTGGAAACCATGCCTTATGAGGAAAGACAAGGAGTTGGGCTTGTTTAGCCTGGAAAACAGATGGTTAAGGGGTGATATGGTAGCCCTGTTTAAGTATTCGAAGAGGTATCACATTGAGGATGGAGCAAACTTATTTTCTGCTGCTCCAGAGACTAGAACATGGGACAATGGATGCAAGTTCCAGGAACAGAGATTCCACCTCAACATTAGGAGGAACTTTCTGACAGTAATAGCTGTTTGACACTGGAAAACACTCCCTCGTAGTGTGGTGGGGTCTCCTTCCTTAGAGGTTTTTAAACAAAGGCTGGATGGCCATCTGTCGGGGATGCTTTGATTGTGATTTCCTGCATGGCAGGGGGGTTGGACTGGATGGCCTTGTGGTCTCTTCCAGTTCTAAAATTCTATGACAATAATGATAATAATTATCAGGAGACTTGTACAAACTTATTATTTCTTTTGATTACTAAAGTTTGCCATGCCGCTGTAGTGAACACTTTCTTGTTCACTCACTACCTATCTCTGCTGAGGCACTGATATCTTTGGTAGTGTGTCACAAATGTTTAACAGAGGCCAAGTGATATTTCAAAATGTGAATAAAGTTTATTTACAAAATACAGAAATAACTAATAAAGTATTTTTAAAACTTTGTTTGTCTTTCCTTACTTACAGAAGTTCCTTACAACACAAATACTATAGCCACTCAGGCAACCTTATTACTAGTACTACATTCAATATCTTTCTGTAACTTAATGGCTTGCTATGAGTCTCTCTTCCACTCCCCAAGCCTATCTAGTCCCTTCAGACCCTTCCTTGGTCTATAAATGAACCTACAAATGTTCCTTCAGGAACCTAAGAGCACACCCTCCCTCTGTGGTGTCTCTTCCCTCTAAAATCCCAACAAAATAACCCCCTTTTGCTCCCTGTCAAGGCTCTTTTATAGCCCTGCCCAGCCAGCTTCTCATTGGCTGGACTCCTGGAGCTCTGTGATTGGCTGTTTCCACAGCCTGCTCACCACAGCCGCTACTAACAGTGCAACAAGGCTGTGTTTTTAATGTCCCTCTTGACAGCGCTGGAAGTTGGCTGGTTCTGAATAGACTTGAACATGTTTATTCAGATGACCAGGAGAACCTGAGGCTACCGTTCTGTAGACACTTAGCTGGAGGAAAGGCTATCTAATGAGAGGACTTACTTTGCTGTAGACATTCATAGGATCGTCCTGTCACAAACTTTAACAAACTAAATCCAACGGTCCGCTATTTTGTATATTTCCCTTTCCCCTCATATATTATTTAGCTTTTAAAAAATGATTATGCAAACCTTGTATACAATTTTCACTCAGTCATTTGCTCATAATTATGTACCAAAGTAATAAATACCCATTACCTGAGAGAGCCATTAGCAGTAGCTGGTATCCAAAGAAAGAAAGAAAGAAAGAAAGAAAGAAAGAAAGAATTGATTGATTCTCTCATTCCTGGAAGTATGTCTTCCCTCTGCTTGTTTTGGCTTCCAGTGGTGCTGTAAAATAAAGAAAAGTGATACTCTTTATTGTCAATATTTCTCAGAATCTCAGTGCTGAGGAGGAGGGAGTGTGTGTGTGTGTGTGTGTGTGTGTGTGTGTGTGTCATACATATGGATCACAATATGTTTTCTGACTCATCATGGAAGATCAAACACCCATGCATTTAGCCTTTTAGAAGCAGAGCTGCAATACAAAGATATTGACTAAGCAAGACAACTGAAGTTCAAGGAGATTGCTGTCCCTGAAACATTCTGCTAAGCCAAGAAGCCCTCTCTCCCATATGCAAACTCTTTTGTCAAGATAGATCCAGCTGGGCCTACACCATCATTGCACTACATTAGTTTTCAAGCGCATTTCTTAATTGTGCACCTGGTATCCATCACAAAAACACATGGACTTAAGTATAATCACTTCAGTTCTAATAATAATGAATGTATGCAAATGGCTCAGATGGGGCAAGGAAGGCGATGAGAGGCTGGATGTCCATTTGGCCAAACTAGCCCTGTGGGAAGGAATCTTCGGAAGACGAAGTACAAGCTGAAATTGAAGGTGAAAGATGATTTTTTTATTTCCCTTAGTTATTAGGAAACACCTGACTAGGGCAGAGAGCATTTGGGTTGATATTATACAACTCTCTTGAATAATATAAACAACCTGACAGAGTGCCAACCATTGTACAAATTGAACATTTGTCCCCGGGAGTAGTCCTCTAGGAGAAGCCAAGAACTAGATGCCAAGAAAGATGTAATGAAAAGATTCACAGTAAGGGAGAAGGAGAGAGGGAGAGAGATAGTGGAAGTATGGAAGATGAGCTAAGCATATCACATCATAAGCCACTACTCATGACAAACAAACCATCTTAGTCCCAGAAGGATGTCTGGAAAACATGGGAATTTAGAAGCAAATGGCATAGGCTGTTGATTGTATTATTATTAGTTAGTTTCTGGGCAAAGTACAAAATGTTGGTTATTACCTATAAAGCCCTACATGGTTTGGGTCCAGATTACCTAAAGGATTGCCTCTTCCCACATAATCTGTATCATACATTCAGGTCTTCTGGGGTACATTTACTTCAACTGGCCAGGACTAGATTGACAACTATTACCCCGAGGAGGGTCTCATTGGCCGCTCCAGACTGTGGAATGGCATGGCAGGAGAGATTTGACAGGTAAATCCATTGTTGAATTCAAAGGAGCATTAAAGACCTATCTCTTCTGCATGAAAAGGAAAAGAGAGTAGGGAAACTGGCTGAATTCACTCACCCCATACTGCATTCTAGGAAGCTGTTTAGTGGAATTGCAGGTTGTTATTTGGAAAGGCATTAATAGAGAATGTATGGCTTTTCAGATGTTATTGGAGTGTAATTCCCATGAATCATCACCTTTTATTTATTTAATGTCTTGTTTTTCACCCAGCTGAAGAACATCTGAATGGCCACAAGTAGAACAGTCCTGATTCAATACATGTGTGTGGTATAGGAATGCAAACCTTCACATTCATGCATATATGAACAAAGAATTTCAAAAGTTTTCTGCCTATTGGTTAAGAGTTTAAGAATTTTTGCACATTTAAACCCCCTACCCCATTTCTTGTTTGTTTGTTTTTTGTTTGTTCGTTTTGTTTTGTGTATTGAATACAGAAATGTAGGGACCCATACCTCAAAGTTAGAAATCTGTAACTGCAGAGATGCCAGCCAATATTCTTAAATAGTGAAAGGCAAGCAAAGAGAATAAGCCAAACACAGTACATGAGTTTTTCATTTTCTGAAAAACTGAAAACATATCTTTACTGATAGAACTTGTTGCATCCTTAATGTTACAAAAATGTATTTGATAGAGTCCTCTGTCTCTCATGTACACAGGAATGCATCTGGTTTTGTTTGTTTCGGTCCATGTATGAATTGTAAAGCCTTACTGAAGACAGATGCATCAAGTATCTGAGTTTGGTATTATTATTATTTTGTTTGTTCTCCTGACAGTAATAAATTAAAGTTTAATACTGTAGCTTTAAGCCAAGTGACTGACTTGAAATTTTAGAGTGTATGACATTAATCAAATGTGATCTTGGACTGCAGTGGACACATTGCAAAATGTTCCCTGCAAATTGACTTAGTTACACTGAAAAACAAATCCAACAAAGTGTTGTCAGATCTCTTCCTTTTGTGTCCTACCATCCAGCAGCTTGTATTGTACCATTTGTTCAGAGACCTAAGTAACTATAATACTGTAACACCAAAGATCATCACACCCAGCAGTGAAACATCTTCATCTGTGGTTAGCTGTGGTTTTTAAACTGTGGTTTATAAACACACATATCCTTTCGTTCTGCTCCTAGTGTTGTTACTGGAGCAACACCAGTATTACACTGCAGTTGAAACAAGTGAAACAAATGTTTTCACTGTGATTGAGAAAAGGCATTTCTTCCCAAGGGTGTAGCTGAGGCTTTACCCACCCAATTAGAATCCCCCCCCCAGCTTTCTTTTTCAGTCATCAAATTTCTATCTTCGTAGTATTTTAAAACACCAGTTGAACATGTAGAAATAAAGTTCAGGAATACAAAGAAAAGAGGCAATGTTACCAAGGGAATGTGAACATAGCAAATATAAAACTACTAGGTGTAAACAATTTTCAGTGTTTTGCTCTCTGCAATGCAATGCTAGGAACTGAGAAGGAAGATTACATGGCCGGGGGTGGGGGGGGGAGGCATTTTGTCCCACCATAGCTACTTCCCATTCTCATTTTCTCCCACCATAGCTACTTCCCATTCTCCTGCTCTAGGTTCCATGAAGCAGGATGCTGTATATTACAGATAGGCCACATCTCACACATAGGCTAAATGGGAATCTTGTAAGATCACATGGTGGGTCTTCACCCCCCCCCCCTTCCATCACCATGCTATTGAATTTCAGAAGTATACTATGAACCCATTTTATACATGGGTTCATAGCTGATGTTTCAAAAAGGCTTTAAAGACACATGACTCCAGCGATGACTCCAGCAATGGCTGGTGGATCTGCTGTCAGTGGGGTTAGACAGTTCCCTGCCCTCTAAAAATACACAACACAAAAGGAGAAGGTGGGAAAGGGGATGAGGTCCAGTGGTTCTTCTCTCCCTCTGAGGCCTGGACTAAGGCTCCCTTTCTTCAGGCTAGCCCTGATGGAGCTGTGCCTGCCTGTTCACTCCCTCCCAGGCCAAAAGATGACAGTTGGCATGGAGGGAGGGCTCTCTTTCTTCAGGCTAGCCCTGATGGAGCTGTGCCTGCTTGTTCACTCCCTTTCCGACTGGATGATGATAGAGCATTAAGGAAGTGAATAAAATAAATAAATAAATAAATAAATAAATAAATAATTTCCAGGATTTATATCCCACCTTTCTCCACAATGGGATTCAAAGCCAGTATCAGGGATATGGCACTGAAATACAGAAGACTGTTCTACCTTGATTCAGAATAGCTACATGTACTATCACTTGGTCCTGGGAGAAAAGGCCTCCACCATCTCTTACACCCAGCCCATAAACACTTTTACCAGAAAACAGAGGGGTGGCTGTAAACCTATATATTATATTAATTAATATATAGGTTTATATATAGTATTTCTAACCCACCTAAAATAAACATTTTTTTTATAAAAAATATTCTAAATTAAAACAAAATAAGCATACTGATGGAAACCAAACCATTATCTCAGTAGGCATTGAGTGCTTGGGTGAACAACTTTTAAAAAACCTATTGCTGAAATAAAGGCCAATCTATGTCAGTAAAGCATTCAAGGGGATGGTATTCCACAACTGGCTTTCAAGCCGAGGGCACTCCAGGGAAATGAAGACACCAAACCAACAATTCATTCATTCAGTGCAATGTACTAGCTTAAACATTGCTCTGGGCAATAAGTTTCTTCTTGTCACTTTCCTTTGCCAGCTGCTGAAGAAAAACTGTTGTGATCACTTCTGCCCAAGCATCTTCTAGCTGCATAAGTCAAAACTATTTTTGTGCCTGAACCTGGGTGTCTTCCGGATGTTGCAGGAAGGGCACAGTTTGATGGCCTCCACAATCAGAGGCCAGATTTAATTGACCTGGCATTCAGGTGCCGGACAGTAGCTCATGTGAGGGCAGAGCCAGAGGAGTTTTGTGCCTTTGCTGCCCTTTCACAAGCCCTCTTTCAATCTTCTGAGTGGAGAGAATGGCAGGACATTGTTGTTTGGTTTAGCATGGCTCTTTTGCGTCCCCCCCCCCCCCCAATTTGCTGTACTTTGTCCTTCTCTGTTCTGTTTCTCCATTTGCCCCCTCCTTGCTTTGTGCTCATTGGTCCTCCTTTCCTCCATGCCTTACTACTATTACTACTACTACTACTACTACTAAAATTTATTTATTTATTTATTTATATAAAGGATCAAAGCGGTTTACAAAAATGCTTAAACAATTACATATACAATTAATACATACATACATGACTAAAAAGTTCATCCCCTTACCTTAACTAAAATACGAACATCAAAATACAGTTAAATTAATGACATAAAAATATATTAAACTATATCCTGCTCTACAAGCCAAATGGACTGGCCCTTGCCCCCTCCCCCTGAAGCAGCTCACTGGTGGTGGGCCTGCCACAGCAGGCACCCAGCCTTTATCCCCTTCCCAAGGGGAGCAGGTGATCCTGGCTGGGTACCTGGGGTTTGGTCCTGGCAAGAAGCAGTCTGGGGCCAGCAGTCCACCAGGTGAGATGGAGCATGCAGGTAGCAAGCAACAAGTCTACACAGCAGCAGGAGGTACTACACATCTCTTTCCTGGGGTGGCAGAGTGGCCTGGTGTTCTCTCCTCTTCCCCCACTTTGTGCTGGCTGTTGGTCTGGTGTCTTCATTTGCCTGGAGATGTCTGTGATGCCAGCAGCCCCAATGGGCTTCTCAGCTGCTGTTTGATTGTGATCCTTTGTCACTTTCAACATGCATTCCAGTAGTTCAGTCTATAGGCCCTTTGAGAGGCATCTGAGCATTGTGGAATTCTGGAAATGGAGTTCTATGGCTCTGTTGAAAGATGCTATGAGATTCTCCAGTCCTCTGAAAGTTCCCAGATTAGTAGAATTATGTCTCCAATCTGCAACAAGATACCAGTGCAAAGGCTCCACAAAAGGATAGTAGCAGAAGAGGGCTGTAGTAGAAGAGTGCATCACTCCCACACTTCCACTATACAGTCTCCATTGCTGTTGGAGTCATTGGTCTCCCACCCATTGCCACCATGTTTCCAATCAGCAGACTGATTCCTGTCAGGACACGAGGAAAGAGCAGATTGGGAACATTATTTCAGAACAACAACTCCCAAGTTCCTCATTCATTCTGGCCAGGGAAGTCTTGGAATATTAGTTCCAAAATGTAACTTTTTTTCTGAATTATGCTATGTGCTAGACATTTCTGAAGACTCAATTGCTCAAGGATTCTATCTGGCAACATTGGCTCCAAAAGAGTTGATTGAGGGAAAGGGCTGTACATAAGTAGATCTCCTACTGTGCCCATGTGAATTTGGATCAGGGCCCACACCTTGAGTAATGCTGACCACACCATGAAAGAAACATCTGTTCTCATGAAATATTAAATAAATATCAAAGAGCACTAGGTTACCATTTCAAGTTGGGCACTTGCAATGAAAACATACTTTCCATGAAAAAACAAAAAAAGACTGATATGAAACAATGTACCATGGACCAGGGCAAAAGATCAGATAAACAATCATGCTCTTTTGTTGAATAATTACAGTCATACGCCCACTTGCATAATGGAACAGGATGCCAGGTATTTATGCCATGGAAGGGCTGGAATTCTTATACAAACCATTCTGAAGGGCTGGCATTTTATATAAATCTTTGTCTTATTTAACTGCCAAATGTAAATGTCTATCAGTTCTTTGTGTGGCTCAACTGGATGGAGAGCAGGCCTTACTTTGCAGCCAGGCAACACAGCTGGCTTCAGACGGCACCATGGGGTGGGGAGTGGAAGATGGAGACAGGAAAACTTGATGCCAGAGCATGCCTTTTCAAAGGAAGGGTGGGAAAATTGCAACCCTTTGGCTATGGTTGACTTGAGGGCGCATGACCCCTCACTGCTATCTATGCAGGTCTGAGCTAATAAAGCAAGTATCCAAGTTTTGCCACCATCTGAGACATGAATCATAGAATCATAGAGTTGGAAGAGACCACCAGGGCCATCCAGTCCAAACCCCTGACGTGCAAGAATACACAATCAAGATGCTCTTGGCAGATGACCATCCAGCCTCTGTTTAAAAATATCCAAAAAAGGAGATTTCCACCACCTCTAAGGCAGTATATTCCACTGTCAAACAGCTCTTACTACTAAGAAGTTATTCCTAATGTTTAGGTGAAATCTCTTTTCCTGTAGCTTGAATCCATTGCTCTGTGACTTAGCCTTTGGGGCAGCAGAAAACAAGCTTGCTCCACTTTCAAGATTGTATCCCTTCAAATATTTGAAGAACACTGCAGAGGCTGCTTCCACCTTTGCAGCTGCTCCTTGTTAATGTGGCCCACTGAGTGTGCATGCATGCACGTGCGCGCGCGCGCGCACACACACACACACACTATACATGCTGCTTTGTCTTCACCCACCCAGCCTCCCAAAGAGGGCTAGGTTGGTCCTTCAAAGCTCTGTGCAAAAAATAGTCATCTTCTTCTATTAGCTAATGTACCTTTACAGAGAGGACAAATGGGTGAGCAACAGTGGCAAGGAGGAGTTGCAAGGATGATCAAGCCTATAGACATTGCACTTGTTGCTTGTTTCACAGGCACAAAATATCAGAGGAAAGCTGCAGAGATAGGTAGCAGCTGTGTCAGAGAGGTGGTGCATCTGCTCTGAGGTTTAGGCCATATTTCAGAGTTGCTACCCAAGATGCTTAGAGCACTCAAATAGGTTCAGGACCTTGGATAGCTCCTCTGAGGCTCCTGGAAAGAATTCACTGCCCCATAGGTATGGAAGCCACCAGACTCTACTAGAGTACTGTACTAGAGACAGTACTAGAGACAAGCAAGTACTGGAACTGTGTTTTATTAGAGTCTGGAAAAGCAGCTTGTGTGTGTGTGTGTGTGTGTGTGTAAGGGACAGATAGACCTCATCTAACAAGTATATCTAATGTTATCTTTCCATCCTGAAATACATGTAGTACAAGGAATGGCAAGTTCTCCTCTCCCTCAGTTTGCCTTTGGTTCAGTTTTCCTACTTCTTTTTAGTAACAACTTCTCCCCCCTCCCCCCCCCCAAATATTGCCTCTTGCCAGTTAGTAATATTGGTGTTTGTATGGACTGTGTTCTGCATTATTGAGTTTCCTCCTTCCAGTGCTGGTAAAGAACTATTGTTTTCAAGCCCTGCCTGGGGGCTTCCTGCAGTCTTCTGGGGAGGCTTTGCTCTCTGTCCCACAATCCCCAAGTTCTACATAAGGTGGGAACCCAGAAGAAGGCCTTCTCAATGGCTGCTCTCAGATTCTAGAACTCCTTTCCTAGAGAGGCTAGACTGGTGCCAAGATTTTTTCTTTCATCAGACAGCTGAGGTCTTACTGCTCAGAGGGAAAGGGTCTTTCATATGCTGTGCTGTTTACATTTGTTCTTCTTTATAATATTTATGCTTTTAACTTTTTATGTTATTAATTGTTATTAATATTGATATTGATAGTTTAATTATATTTTATCTGTGGTACAATGAATGTTTTTAGCTATGTCTTTTGTAAGATGTTCTGAGTCCTTGAGTGGAAAAAAGTAGGATATAAATAAATATCATCAACATCATCATCTCTGAAAACAGATACTTGACTAGGTAGACATTTGGTCTGATCCACTACATATGGCTGGAATCCAGTAGGTGACGTTTGTTGGTATAACCTTTCAGTATCCCAGTATATGTACTTTTTCAGTCATTGTGGAAGGAGGTATGCACTACCTCTTGAGAATCACCTTCCCCAATTCAGCCTTAGAGTAATGGCACTCATGACTAACTAGTGTGCTTCCATGACTTAAAGTCTTAGAAAGGCAATGGTTGTCCCCCTAAGACTGGAAGTCTTAGAAAGGCAATGGTTGTCCCCTCCCCCCAGATGAGTTATGCCAGCAGGGTGGTGCCCAGGAGACCTTATGCCCTTCTTGCATTCACTGATTGACCATCAGTGCAGTTGGCAATAGAAGAAGCCCACTGGCAGAAATTTGCATTCTATTGGAATAATTACCAAGGAAGGTCAAAGATGAAAGTGCAAATGCAGGCTTAATACTGAACATAAAGGGGAAAAAATATCATAATCACAGAAATACATAAATTCACCCTAGACAATGAGGAAATCAAAACAGTTAAAGAATTCCTGTGCTAAGTATCAAACATTGATCAGAATGGTGACTGCAGTCAAGAAATAAGAAGAAGACTAGGAATGGGAAAAGCAGCCATGAAAGAACAAGATAAGATCATACAGAGAAAAGATATACAACTGAGTGCTGAAGTTAGAATCATCAAAGTTATCGTATTCGTCATCACCATGTACGGATATGACAGCTGGACAGTGGAAAAAGTGGATAAGAAGAAAACCAACTGAGATGTGGTGCTAGAGAAGAGTGCTGAGGATGCCATGGATGGCCAAAAACACTTACAAATGAGTCCTTGCACAGATCAAACCTGAAATTGCCTTGGAAGCCAAGACAATGAAACCAAGGCTTGTTTGGCTAGTTTGGACTCATCATGAGAAGGCATGACTCATTAGAAAAGAACATAATGCTAGGAAAGATAGAGTATAGTAGAAAAAGTGGAAGAACACACACCAGATGGATAGTCTCAGTGAAGACATGGGACTGAATTTGCAGGACTTAAGAAGAGTAGTGGAGGATAGGGGTCTTGGAGATGTCTCATCCATGGGGTCACCATGAGTCAGGGTTGACCTGTGAGCAGTTAACAACAACAAAACATTACCATTGTACCTCCTCTTGACTTCAATGGATTTATTTCTGAGTAAACACATATAGCATTATGTTTTGACCATTTCAGAAACACAATAAATTATAACCACTGGTTCTCCATTTCTTATTCACCCAGTCCTGGGTCAGTTTTTTAAGCTGAATCTAAGGATAAAATTGCATCTCTCACTAAACAATTTTTAGTTTTTCAATAACTAATAGCTTCCTTTCACTTTTGAAAATGTGGGTATGATTAAACATAATTCTCTTTCCCCCTTCTACTTGGCATATTTAGACAGAACTGCTTCTGGACAATCCTAATAATTTATCTCTCTGTGCTACTGAATTCTTTGATTTAATTCATTTTATCTCCCTGTCATACATATTCTCCAGCTTAGTTTGTTCTGTCACCTTCATCTGAAATGAACTTTTATATTTAAAGATTTCTTTGGTCCACAGAGAAAATGTCAATCTTTTAGAATTTTTTAGGAGCAGCAAAGGAATTGGCTTTACTCTGGCTTCCTTTTAATCTGGTCAAATAATAGAAGAGATATCTTCAAAAGAAAGGATTTTCTAAGAATATTACGAGCATAGACCTAATCTCTCTCTCCTTCATTTACAAAATATGCTTTTTGTATATTAAACAGTGATGAACAGTTTATCTTTCTGTGCATTTTCACAGCTGATATTTGCTTCAAAGTCACTAAGCAAGGTCTAAAATTAAATTGCATCGTAGAACAGGTAGACTTCATGCCTGGCCATCAGAATGAGGCATGCAGGGGCCTGTCACCTCCCCTTTCAAACATAAATCTCTAGCCAAGGAGGGGGGACATGTGGCACTCTAGGTGTTATTAGACTGTGACTCCCAGCAGCCTTAGCTAATGAAGGTGACGGAAGATAGGAAAGGAGGTCAAAGAAATAGGGAAGGCCACAATTTGATCATCCCTGCCCTGGCCCTATAGCATAGCTCCCTGTCTATGTCTATTTCTGGCTCTGAAATGCATCTTCCACACTATATTTTCTATTAGTGTCCATTTAGGGAATTTCCATTCTGTTGGATCATAGCTTAGTGGAAGATGCTGACTCTGACAATCGCAAAGGTGGCAGGTCAACAGGGGAAGCTGATTTATGGAGAAATTCACAAGTTTTGAAAAGTTCATATTTTTTCAAAAAAAAAAAAAAAGGAAACCATTTTCATCCATTCCTGATGTGGTATTAGGGGATGCAGTGGCAATGAGAACTTGTTTGGGTCTTGATTGGGTGTGTGTGGGGACATGAAACAGATGGTGGTCCATGAGCTCTGGTACACAACTGCTTTTACAAAATAGTGCCTTTGAAGAATAATAGAATAATAGAGTTGGAAAAGACCACTAGGGGCATCTAGTCCACCTCCCTGACAGAAAGAGGTGAAGGATAATGAAACCCAGGAGTTATCAGGTCCAGGTCCAGCCATCACTCCTTCCATAAAATGTAGCAGACTGACACATTGCTGCTCCACCAATGGATTTTGCTGTGGCTCCTTTTCAAGTTATATTATAGCAACTAACAGTGAATGTGTAGTGGTTTGAGCATTGAGCTATGGCTCTGGAGAACAGGGTTCAAATCCTGATGCAGCCATGTAAACCCACTGGGTTACCTTGGTCAAGTGTTGGTTGTTACCTTTAAAGCCCTATATGGCTTGGGCCCAAGTTACTTGAAGGAACGCCTCTCCCTACACAATCTGCCCCGCACCCTCAGGACATCAGGGAAGAATTTGTTAGAATCTACTAACACACAACTGATGTCAACTTCTCATAGGGCATTCTCTGTTGTGGCCCTGAAACTTTGGAACAACTTGCCAGAAGAGATCCATCTTATTACCACCTTAGATGCTTTTAAGAAAGCACTTAAGACAAATCTCTTCCGGTGGGCCTACCCACCCGACTTGCTTTAACGGACTAGGAATTATTACTTAAAATCAGATCAATAATGGAAAAACAGCAGCAACAGATTAGGCTAAGGACCAAATTGCTCTTAATTTTAATTGATGTTTTTAACATGTTTAGACTGTATATTGACTTTGGTATTGTATTTTAATACTTTGTTGGAATCCCACCTTGATCCGAAGGGAGAGGTGGGAAATAGAAATAAACATTATTATTATTATTATTATTATTATTATTATATTATCTCTCAGCCTCAGAGGATGGCAATGGCAAAGCCCCTCTGAAGAAACTTGCCAAATAAAACTCCATGACAGGTTCGCTTTAAGGTTGCCATAAGTTCAAAATCATTTGAAGGTATACTACAACAACAAACAGTGAATATTCACTGTCTCACACTGAGGAACAGATTGTGCCACTGGTATTTATTTTAAGGAGGTCAGAATATATACTCATATACTTTTCCCATCTGATAAAGATAAGTGGCTTGGAACAGAGGACGTATGAATTACATTCTGTTATTAGCCCTGTTTTTCAGGTTGCTGGCTCTTTTCTTATTTCAGCCAGTCCTTATCTTTCCCTGCATTTGTTTCCTTAAGGCTCACAGTTCATGACAACCCTTTGATTCTTAGACAGTTTTGCTTGAAAAGTTTTGTTTCCACACAAAGTTTTTCAGGTCATACTCCATCAAACAAATAGTGTGATATATCTTTCATTTCAGGAGATTTCCTCTCAATTTAGTGAAGTCAGAGTTTGGTTTCAAAGGGGGAGAACAACAGTCGTGTGTGATGTGCTGGGTAATTTGATGCATTTTTATAGGGACATTACTGTGTTTAGTGAGGATTTTGTTTGAGTAAATGTGCATGGAATCGCAGTTCATTTCAGCTGGCTCCACTTTTCTCTAATATACCAGGCAGCAATGGCACTGATGAATGTCCTGCTTCCCACCCCAGTTGTATATTTGGAAAACTTGAGAATGACCGATGTGCACGTACCAGCATAGGCAGGACTGTGAGCCAATTAGAATTTTCCATTTTATGGAGGAGATCTACTTAATATATTGTTACATCCACACAACCCCTTTTCCCATTCATTGCTTTAACACATAAGAAGGTTTGTCTGAGCTCCACAGATTTCTTTTGCAATTCTGCAAACCTTCATCTCTTCCCATCTCCACATCTGGCCCATGCCTGTGTCTACATTTGTACACCAGTGCTTTGTGATGAAATGCAATCTATTCACTTTTCAACATGTTTTTTTTTCTTAACATATGCTCATTTTTCAAATGTGCCTGCACAACTTTCTTCCTATAGACTGGAGTGCGTTTGTGGGATGATTTATGTTCATTTGTATTATAATTTAAATTATTTGTATGTTTGACTGTCTGTGTTATGATTTTGTGGTCTAAATACTGTAAAGGCATGAGATGTTGTATGATTTTCAAAGATAAGCAGGGTCAGCTCTAGTTAATACTTTGAAGGGAAACCGCCAATGAATACCAGTTGCTGTAGACTATATTTCAGAGGAAGGAACTGGCAAAGCCACTGCTAAGAAAATCCTATGAAATTCATGAGATCATCATAAATCAGCAGGTGACTTGAACGTATACACACACACACACACACACACACACACATTATGCTATTCACATTCATATGATGAACCATGGAAGGATTTTTTAAAAAATTATTTATAAACAACATTAAAACAGTACATATAAAACAAAATAACGAACAAAACAACCATTAATACAGTCATACAACTTCAACATACTTCAGTACAACCAAACAATCAGTTCTTAAATCTTCTATAACATTCTTCCTGACAAAACATAAAACACATGATTTCCATCAGGTAAACCATACCGATTTATTAACCACATTATTTTGCTTATCGGCTTATTACATTCCCCCCCCCCCCACTTTTTGTTATTAATGTTGTCCTCATTACCTTCCTTATTTTCTATCTATTTAAACATATGATTTAAACCTAATTATTTTTGCTATCTCTATTTTTTTTAATTATCTAATCAAAGTTTATATTCTATCCTGTATGTCTGGCCATTTTTCTTTTACATAACCATACAATTTGTCCCAATGCTTATTGTTTTTGTCCTCGTCTTCTCTCATATTGAGATCTCTCTTTCTCTCATCTATCAGTTTTCTTGAAATTATATCAGATTGCATCAAATCAAATAATTTCAAGACCCATTCCTCAATTCGAATTTCTTTATTTACCTTCCAGTATTTTGCATAGACCAGCCTGGCAGCTGTCAGCATATAAAATATTATTTTACCATATTCTTTTTCCATTTTCCCATCTAACATATTCAATAACAATATTTCAGGGTACAATTCCAACCTTACTCCTAAGATCTCCTTAATTCCAGCTACTATCATACTCCAAAATTTCTTTGCTTCAACACAGTCCCACCATAAATGAAAGAATGTTCCTTTCTCGTTCCCACATTTCCAACAGATGTTTTGTCTATTCTTATATATTTTTGCTAATTTATCAGGTGAGAGATGCCATCTAAACATTATTTTATAAAAATTTTCCTTTATATCTTGACTTGCTGTATATTTTGTTCTCTTCACCCACGATGTTTCCCATTGTTCCAACTCTAATGATTTTTTGCAGTCTTTTGCCCATTTTATCATATATTCTTTTATTATCTCTTCTTCTAAGTAATATTCTAATAACTTTTTATACATTCTCGATAAAGTGGCTTCTTTCACTTTCAGTAAGATTTCTTCCATTTCTGATAATTTTTTAGAGAACCCTTTTGATTTCCTATCTAAGTCAAACCTTGATTTCATTTGATGATAAAGAAACCATTCACATTTATGTCCCTCGTTTCTAATTTGTTCAAGATCTTTCATCTCATATACATTACTATTCTGTTTTAGGATTTCTCCGTATGTTATCCATTTCTCTTTCTTTTGTGCATCCGTATTGTAAAGAGCTTCATGAGTAGACAACCACATAGGTAACTGAGAGCATATCCTTCTTTTATATTTATCCCAAATTTTATATAATGATATTCTCACATGGTGATTTTTAAAGTCTTGATTTACTTTGACTTTATCATAAAATAGATAAGCATGAAAACCGAATCGTAAATCATGACCTTCTAATTTTAATAATTTCTTGTTCTTTAATGTGATCCAATCTTTCAACCAAATTAATACACTAGCTTCGTAATAGATTCTTATGTTGGGGACTGCCAAGCCTCCTCTTTCAATAGCATCTTGCATATATTTTTGTCTTATACTAGGCTTTTTCCCAGCCCAAATATATTCTGATAGTAGTTTTTGCCAGTCTTTGAAAATTTTATAGTTTCTAATTATTGGAATTGTTTGAAATAAAAACAAGAGTTTTGGTATTACATTCATTTTGATGGCAGAAATTCTCCCCATTAAAGATAACTGTAGTTTTTTCCACTTCTGTATTTCATTTTGATTTCATTCCATTTTTTGTTGTAATTATTTCTAATCAGGTCTGAATTCTTATTTGTTATTTCAATGCCTAAATATTTTGCTTTTTTTGTTATATTAAAGCCAGAGATTTCCCTAATCATTTTTTCTTCATTTTGTATCATGTTTTTTGTTAGAACATTGGTTTTTTCATTATTCACCTTCAATCCAGAGATTTTCTCAAAATCCGTTAACAGTTTTCTTAACACCTTTATGTTATTTATTGGGTCTTCCAATGTTATTGCAATGTCATCCGCAAAAGCTCTGATTTTGTAGTGATCTCCTCTTATTTTCATTCCTTGTATGTCATTTTCATTTTTTATCTTTCTTAACAGGATATCAAGGGATAAAACAAACAATATTGGGGAAAGAGGACAGCCTTGTCTGGTCCCTTTTCTAATTTTTATCGGCTTTGTTTTAGTTCCATTTATTAATATACTAGCTGATTGATTCTTGTATATCGAGTTAATCCAATCTTGAAAATTTGGACCGAAACCCATCTTCTGCAGTATCATTTTCATTAAATTCCAGTGAAGGTTATCAAATGCTTTTTCCAAATCTAATAGAATAAGTGCTAATTTTTTCTCATTATGGGTTTCGAAAAATTCAATTGTATCGATCACATATCTTATATTTTCCTTCAGCTGTCTGTTTGGTACAAAACCAGTTTGTTCCTCCACAATTAAATCAGCAAGTATTGTTTTTAATCTTTTAGATAATATACCAGCAAAAAACTTATAATCTTGATTTAACAGGGAAATAGGTCTGTAGCTATTTAAATCTTCTTTATGTTTTCCTTCCTTTAACAATAAAGTTATATAGGCCTCTTCCCACGATGGCGGCATCCTACAATTTTTACTATTATTCATTGTTTGGACTAAAGGTTCACTTATTTCTTCTTTAAATACCTTGTAGAATTTTGCTATAAATCCATCAGGACCTGGGCTCTTTCCATTTTTTGCTTTCTCTATCACTTCCCATAGTTCTTCTTTTGAAATTGGTTTGTCTAATTTTTGTCTTATTTCTTCATCTATTTTTGGTAAATTACATTTTTCCAGATATTTTACTATATCCTGATCACTTATTTCTTTTGTATTGTAAATTTTACTAAAATGTTTATAAAAAATTTCCCTAATCTTTTTCTGCTCTGTGAAAATTTTTTCTCCTTCTCTAATTTTTGTAATAGTATTTCTGTCTTTTTCCTTTCTCAGTTTCCATGATAACCACTTGCCCACTTTATTTGCATTTTGAAATTGTGTAGCTTTAACTTTTCTTATTGTTTTTATTATTTCTTCTGTATTTTCTATTGAATATTGTTTCTGCAATAATTTTATTTCTTGTATAATTTCCCCCTTCTCTAAACTGTCCATTAATTCTTCTTCTTTCTTTTTTATTTCGTCTGTTATGCGGTTTAATTTCTCTTTCTTCCTCTTTTGTATCTCTTTATGTTTCTGAATAAAAAACCCCCTCATGTGCTCAACATATGTCAAGCTGACTGCATCTGTGTGTAGGTGTTCATGAGAAAGCTTCTTCCCATATTTAGTACCAAAATGGTCATATGTAGCTGTTTCATGGACAGATCTACTATGTCTCTACATGGTAGCATTCATCTGCAGATTTCTACAAGCATCAAACTTTTTTTTTTGCTTTATATAATGAAATTAGTTATATGTGAAGACTATATGGTAGTAAGGTTTGTGATTTAATCTATCAACAAGTTCAAACTTTGTACTCTGCATTTTTGGGGTCTACAATGCACATATATGAACCAAATTGACCCAATTTGATCTTGGATCTTATCCCAAATATTTTTTTTTGGACAAATTTGGGAATGTTTAGCAAAGACTACCTTTTTGTATATGTGAAAATTGTTAGTTACATGGAGTGTGATGTAAAACAAATTTTAAGAACTATAAGGGCTACCATTCAAACATGTTATTTCATTCATATCATAAAGTTTATGTTATAATGAAAACCATCAATCTCGATACCACCAACACTAGGGTAAATTCCTAGTGTGTAAAGTTTCTGTTTTGTCCATATTTGATGTGCATACATTTTTTTCTACAAATGTTTTTAAAATGTGGACATGTCTGTGGCTGTCAGGCAGTCTGCAAATTCTTGGACATGATTTGGACAGAACAAAGTCCAGTGCAAATGTTGTTTTCATCTTTCCCTTGCTCTTCCATAGGTTGTTGGACTCTACCTCTAATCTGCCCCAGTCAGCAGTGGCTCTAGGACGTGAATTAATAGGATGATGGGAATTATAATCCAAAAATGTCTGGAGTTTACAGTATTTCAGAAGATATTTCTGTCCTGAAAATTCACTCCGGTGTGGCAAATGTGACAAGATTCAGTGGTTTTTCAAAAGATGAAACACCCTTTTCTATACATTCATCAAAGAGAGATGCTGTTTTTAAGATTTAATCCCATTTTCAGTGGCCTACAAAAGTAAGGATATATAAAGCTGTGAGCTACTTAACATTCAGCACATTCTTTTCTTATTACCTAATGTAAATAAACACCAAAAGGGGCTGCAGTAAGCCTGTGGAGCAAGACAGCTATTTATTTTCTGTCTGAAATGGTATTTCAAACTTGTATTTAGTTTATTCTTAGGAAACATAATTTTATTATGGAAAGGACACAACGGTGAATGTCATTTTATTTAGAGAATTGTGGCATTCCACCTTCCTTAGTTCACTCAAGTCTAGAATGGGTGGAATGGATCTTTTTTGCTCATTCACACAATGAAGAAAGTTCCATTCCTGGAATGTCTAATGGCCGAAGACAATTGGAACAATCCTTACTGGCAAACCACCATGAAGACATATAAACAATGCAGGGCCCATGGTCCAAATATGGAGGCAGATTTTTCCTTCAATTGGTTTCGAATGGGGAAAGGCATTGCTCCTATTGCATTCAATAAGCTAAAACTTCCAGTTTGGGACAAAATGTTAATTCATAGTCTAGAGAGGTCAGATTAAAGCATAGCTAATATTAAGAAAAAACTACATTGTTGGACAATTATTTTATGTGGGGCATAGCCTAAACCTTTATTTTTATTTTTGGGCTTAGGCCATAAGTTTCAATGGCACAGGTTATAAGGGGTCAATACAGCATATAAATGAATATCCTGTCTCAGCATTAGAACATTTTAAAAAGGAAGAGAATAAAGAGAGAGACACGTCTGCTGGTATAATATAATCAGTTTGATTAAGGAAAGTACTTGAATACCTGAGACCCACCCATCTTCAAAACAATTTCTGGTCATTAAAAGAAAAAGTTATAAAAATACTCTTACTCTTAATCATGAACAATGTTCCTCTGGGAAATAGTGCGCTGAACTTTTCAAGACTTTTGAACATTTTCTTTTGCTACCTCAGATAAGCTGATGGAAGGCGCAGAATTTTGGGCTGCCAAATTAGGGCTACTTCTTGTACTGTAGGTGTTAGGCTGACTCAAGCAGTTGTTGTTCATGGAATCACAAAATCACAGAATCCTAGCGTTGGAGGAGACACTAGGGCCATCCAGTCCAACCCCATGCCTTGTAGGAAGATACAGTCAAAGCCTTCCCAACTGATGGCCACCCAGTTTCTGTTTAAAAACTTCTAAAGAAGGAGACTCCATTACACTCCAAGACAGAGTGTTCCATTGTCAAGCAGCTCTTACTGTCAGGAAGTTCTTCCTAATGTTTTGGTGGAATCTCTTTTCCTGTAGTTTGAATCCATTGCTGCATATCTGAGCAGCAAAAAACAAACTTGTTCCTTCCTCAATATGACATCCCTTCAAATATTTCAATATGGTTATCATGGCATTCAAAGAATCTCAGCATTCCAGGGAAGGTGTGCTCCACTAAGCATTCTGACATTTCAAAGAGCTGCAAAGTGCAATTGCATGGCTCACTCTGCTAACACTTGTCCCTCTGGCATTCCCTCGGTTCCACTCCAACTGAATGGTGAATAGGGTATTTTTATTTATTGATTGAATTTATATGCGGCCTTTCTCCCAAATTGGGTATTAGGGTGGGTAGGCTGTGTTATGGGGGGAGGAAAGAGAACTAAAATGGAAGGGGAAGACTGTAGAAAACTGAGGTGGTTGTCCGTGTGTCCTGTTTTTCCAGGGCCCAGTTCTGGAGCTGCCAGATGATAGAGCTCTGCTTAAAGATTGCCTGTGGAGGAAAGGCAGTCCAGACCAAGGCAATTTTAAAGAGAAAGACCCATGAGAAGAGAGAGCTAGATAAAGACTTGATGTTGCCACAGGGGAAGATGGGGTGGGCAACCTGGAGACCAGATGTATTAAGTCATCTTGTGTCAATCTTTCCAGAACTGAAAGATTTCTTGCATTTCTATTTAAGCTGTAGTAACTATTTCCTCATTTATAGATATTTCCTCATTTATAAAGATAAATTAATAAATATCAGTTTTGGGCAAACCAGTGCCCTTCCTTTAGTGATGCATTTCTTTCCCCCCCCCCCTGACAATATGTAAACAGCCACAGTCTGATTTTCTCCAATTTTCATCTTCCATCATCCTTTTATCCTAAACACCCCTCATTCTCTAGGGTTTCCTTGGCTTGAGAGGGCTTGGAAGGAGTTAAATGATGGTGTCAGGAATGGAGGGCTGGAGATGTTATCTTCTGCCTGCCCCTATTTTGTTTCAAATTGATCTCTAGACCCAACATCATGAAACTTTACAAATATCAAGCCATTAAAAAACAAACAAACTGTTTTTTATGACTCAGATGTAAATGTATGTTTTATGCTATTTTGGGTGTCAGTTCAGACAGCTCAGAATGAAATAAAGCAACACAGTACAAACTGAACAGGGTGGTTTAAAATATGAACATCTTTTTTCTTTTGCAGATGGTTTGCTGTTCTGGATGGTGACAGACTGAGAGTTTGATTCATTATGGTAAAATAAAAACAGAAATGTGTGGGTCACTGTTTGCATGTTTTGCTTTCTCTGAAGCAGACTCCAACTGACATGGCTTTCCCCGTTATGAATTAGGAAAAGATCTAGTACCTCCTTCTGGGATAGTAGCAGCACAAGTTTGGGGAGGGGGTCAGCATACCTGTAGCTCAGGTGGTGGTGCCTCAGCCCTTCTCACCAAACAATTGGTCTGCCTAGATAAAGCAGGTGGCAACCATTAATCACTTGCTAGAAGCAATATCTGTCTCCCATTTGGTGGAAAAGACACCCAAAATAGCTCAGGGACTCTGCCCTGGTTCCTAGACCCTTGGAACTGGACCTTGACTAGTTGAGGGAATGTTTTTAACTGTTGATTGTTTTAATCCTGCTGTATACTGCCCTGGTTGCTTTGCAGAGGGGCGGTATAGAAATAAAATTTATTATTATTATTATTATTATTATTATTATTATTAATTGACTACTCTTTTTGTGCATCCACCTCTCTGTCTTGGTTTTCCCAGCTGCTAGCTGATTCCTTGGCTTCTTGGCTTCTGGACTGCCAGTTACCCATGAGACACCTCTCCTCTGCCAGTGAATTACAACAAAAGGGCTTTTTGAGAGGAGGGGGAAGATTTGCAATCTATTTTAATTTAATTATTCACCTTAGGCATATAGTTGTCTGTTATCAAGTGTACAGTGTTCTTTTCAGTTGGAGTGAAATCCAGTGATGTACATGCATGTGTGAAGCAGGCATCTACAATTTCAATATGCTATCTCCTTATTTCTTTCTTTCCATTATCCTCTGGTATTTTTATTCAGTTCTGCATGTTACAGGAGCTCTCTGGATAGATAATTCTGTGCCAGGGAGTGGAGTGTTCTTATATCCTTACTCTGAATTGTGAAACCTAATTTTACACTTTTCAGTGTTTTCTCTTAAGTTATTCATTCAGCCATTTGTTCCAGCCCTTTGATATGCATGTATTCAAAAGCATAACAAAGGACAATGAACTTGTGTCTTGGTGAATATCAGCAGCATTCAAGGCATCCTTCATATCTAATTTCCTCTTTCTTTTCATGGATTCTTTTGTTCATTCATGCCACTCAAAAGGCATATTCCTGTTCCTGTTTCCTTACATAAATATTCTTATTGAATCAGACAGAAGGCAAGCATCCCTATTGTCTCTGAATGTGGGGCTTGTATTGAGTTGGATCTAAATCAGGTGAGGGTACAGCCAGTGATATCTGTGGTACTTAAGGAACTAACTTAGAGGAAATCCATACAAGTATTATATTTAGTTTAGTATTATATTTTACTCATGGGACTGCACAAGTTGGTGAGCCAAACAACACATCTAGTTACCCTGATTCTCACCCAGGCTTATTTCACTCTGAAAAAAGGACTTGGTGTGAGATGGCCCAATCCTCTTTTTCAGGTATGCATGTCCTGCCCAGGAGCCCAGCTCTGTTTAGTACTTGGATGGGAGACCACCAATGAATACCAGATATTGTGGGCTATATTTCAAAGGAAGGAATAGGCAAAACTACCTCTAAGTATACCTTGCTTAAGAAACACCGATGAGATTCATGGGGTTGACCTCAACAGGTAACTTGAAGTTGCATGCACACATGCTTCTGCCTACTATGTCTCACTGTGTTGAGCTGTTATGAGGGTTTATCTGGTGAGAAGTATGATGACCACATGGCTTTGGGCAACTCTTTCCATCCTGTTCCCTCTTCCTTTTTCCCATTTCAGTTTCCTCTGGGTATCCAGGTATGATCACATCTTCCACCAAACCAATCGCTGCATAAAAGTATAATCTTTGTATATTCTATACTCTCTGTTCCTAATTCTTCGTGGTGATTTCCCCCACTGGCATAGAAAGGGTAGATTTCATCTGATGTTTGACATTATGCACTGACCAGGTGTCCTCATGGGTTAGTTTCCCTTGGAGAAGAAGAGGCATATTTGCCTTGGCGACATGGTGCCTTGCTACAAAAACCTGTTTTCCCAGCACTCTTCCTAGTTTTAGCTCTTATAGGGCTGGTACAGACCAGCCCTTTGAGTCACCCCCATCACACTCTAGGGTTGTCTCAGGCTGGAGCTTACAGACACCCCACAATCCTAGCATGTGACGGGTGAGTCATCACTGCGGAGTGCCATTTACATGGCGTACGCAGCAATGACATCACAACATCACAGTGTCTATACGGCGCTGCACAGTTGTGACATCACTAAAGCACTGGCAGCCCTTTTTGTGTTGCAAATGTGACACAAAAAGGAGCTGCATTTTCGCGCTCCTTTTTTACTGCGTACCATTGCCACTCCGTCTAGTTGCTGCAGCGATGGTATGCAGTAAAAAGACGAGGCTACAGACTGCCCTTTTGGGGCAGTCTGTAAAGCCCCCTAGTTGTCAAGCTTAAAGGAAGGGTTGTCTCATCAGTTTGTTCACCCTGCACTTCCTAGTTAGCCTTGATTCTTGACCATGTTGGCATGGCGCCTTGGGGGATCTCCTGGGGCACTGAATATGGCTGCCTTCTTAAAGCTTTATGGACAGTGTCTGTGGTTTTTCACATACTGAGTGCCCTACATTTGATTTTGTGTTTCCCCTCACACCGTCTACCATGTTTTCCCATTGGCAGAACAAATGAAGATGGTATCCCTAAGTCACTGGGGAACATGGATTGGGGAAAGGGCTGGCTTATAGGGTATAAAGTACTCTTGGCAGGTAAGAATAGGGATTCAGGTAACTATAGTAGCATCAAAACATCTTCCATTTGGATCCCACAAAGAACCTGAAGCATCATGGCTTATAATGAAAGAAAATGATATTTCAAATATAAGCAAAATGGTAGGCCAAAAATGGCAGTCATTTGTATTTTTCTTTAGTCCAGTCTGTATCCATAGCTCTACTGTACATATGACTCAGTTCTGGTCCAAACTATGTGCCAGTTTCTGTTCATTGAAAAAGATGTCCAATAGAAATATTTGATATTTCATTAAATATGTCCATTAAAGAAAATCTATATCTGTTGGTGCTTTAAATTGTGATATTCATACATAGACACACACTCATGTATGTGCAAACATAATTAATAACACAATGGGGAAATACTGGGATACAAAATCTCTTTAGATTCCATGCATCATTTTAATTTTATGGATGGGTTTTTAAAGTCAGTAACATAAAAAAGTTAACAGCATATGTGTTGGCTGCAGAAAGGATTAACAACCTTCTAGGGATGAATTGTTGGATACAATATTGATTTTGTTATTTGACTCATTATGCTTGATTTACAACTCTCCTTTCTTCTTAGGAGCAGAAAATAGCAGAAAAAAATAGAGAAAGATTTGCAGTAATCCAAAAGTGTTTAAGTATTTTTTTATGAAGCAATTAATAATTATTATTTTTATTTGCAATAGTTCAATATAGGAATTTTAAAATGTATGGATATATAGGAAAGTGAAAATAATTTGTTTGTGTCTTTTTATCCTGCATGTCTATCTGTTTATCTGATTATGATAACACAAGTGAAGGGTGTTATACATATACCAGACATTGGTATTGCTTTTACTGTATTTTATATGTAATTTACAGAAATGGATCCGTTTTTTAAAGATGGGGAAATGGAAAGATCTTTGTGAGAACAAAAAGGTAATAATACTGAAAAGGGAGAAGCTAACCTCTGAAAGTAGACCGAAAGCTGAGCGTACCAACAAGAAGGCTGTCTTTTCAGTAGCTACTCCCCTGGCCTGAGATAACAGAGATGCCTACAGTGAAGGCGGCCAGTCTTTCATGTACCCTGCTGGGGAGTATAGGAAATATCCATATGTATCTATATGATACAGAGAAACATTGGAAATTGCCCCACACAGACCAGGCTCCATTTGCCCTGCCAGTAAGACAAAGAGTATACTAGTTTGTGGTGTTGGACCAGGAGTCGAGGAAACCAGGATTCAAGTCCCTGCTTGGTCATGGAAATGTTATTTATTTATTTATTTATTTATTTATTTATTTATGGTATTTATACCCCGCTATTCAGCTCTAAAGGATATCAGAGCGGCTTACAATTATTATTTTTAATTAGATGGTTCCCTGCCCTCAGGCTTATAGTCTATACACTATACACTATCAGCTTGAGAGTAAGACAATGACGAATGCCCTCTGAATTCATCTTGTACAGAAAACCCCATGATAGGTTCATCTTGAAGTTGCCATAAGTTGGAAACAGCTTGAAGGCACACAACAATAGTCTCCCATTGGACACAGTAAGACATCTGTCTCAGGAATAGATCACCAGATATGGCAAATCATCCCCTCCCAATACTAGATGGAGCCCTGTGGCCACTTTCAAGAGCCCACAGTTGAAAACCCTTTCTGTAGAATCCTGTCCTTGGATGCTTTTCCCAAGGCCTCCCACTCAACTCCACTGCTATCTGGTTTATGCTGTGCGGTCCTTAGGGCAATGCATTGTGGTTCAAGTAGTTTATGGTATTATGTCTGCCATAACAGTATGGGTGTTTGTGTGTGCATCACCAAAGATGCCTTGCCCACATGCCATACCCTGAGGAAATAGCTTTTCCAAACAAAACATTTGGATCTGGAGAACAGGAGGAGGAAGCTGGAGAAACTGGGGCAGGAGAAGAGGAGTAGCTACACCAGTGGAAGAGGCAGGAGGAATAGCTGATGGAGCTGATGTCCTCCCAACTCAGGCAGTAGGATGCCTTGCACCACCCACTGCCTGTGTAGCCCTGCCTCTCACCTAGGAATGTAATTCTTCATTGATTTCATTATCAAAGGAAGCAACGAGTAATATGAGCAGTTGTCTTTGTTCTGTAAGCAAGTCTTCAAAAACTGTGCAGTTTTCAAACACTGTTCACAGTGCAGAGCTCATTCTGTGCTACATTCATGTGTGAGGATTTGTGTGTGTGTAGAAAACCACATTTTCTGCACAAAAATAATTCCTGCACACACAGACACACACACAGACACACACACTCCTTTGAAAATTTTGAGCAGATTAAGTCCTGAACTGTGAAAATTCTTACTAGTCCATGACTCTCCTTGCCAAGGTTTTCCCAACATTTAAGAAATATATTTTTTGGACCATTCATAGAATCATAGAATTGGAAGAGACCACAAGGGCCAACCAGTCCAAACCCTGCCATGCAGGAACTCCCAATCAAAGCATACTCGACAGATGGCCATCCAGCCTCTATTTAAAGACCTCTAAGGAAGGAGACTCCACCACCCTCTGAGGGATGTGTTCCACTGTCGAAGAGCCCTTACTGTCAGGAAGCTCCTCCTAATGTTGAGGTGGAATCTCTTTTCCTGCAGTTTGCATCCATTGTTCCGCATCCTGGTCTCTGGAGCAGCAGAAAACAAGCTTGCTCCCTCCTCAATATGACATCCCTTCAAATATTTAAACAGGGCTATCATATCACCTCTTAACCTTCTCTTCTCCAGGCTAAACATCCCCAGTTCCCTAAGGCGTTCCTCATAGGGCATGGTTTCCAGACCATATATATATTTATTCAAATATATAAGCACACACACACACACACACACACACACAAATGAATATTCTTTCCATCTCTACACCACCATGTTGAGTGCCGAAATGACACACCAACAAGCCAGAGTCAGGGAAAGGTGACAACATTTTGACTAGTGATGTCTGGGCCCCTCTGCATCCAGAACATGTATTCTGTCATTGAGGTCTTGTCTACTGTGGCTTCTGCCAAAGGCAAAACATAATTATTGCTAGCCTTATTTTCGAAATGATCTTACAATTGAGATGCCATTAGAATTTCAATTTCATATCAGTATTTCAACAATAAAAGCAAAAGCAGACTCATAATTTTATTATAGTGTTCTGAAGAGAGACCTCTCTCCCTCGGCTTTGTTTTCAAAATAAGGCTTACAGACTTATATACTGAGTATTTTTCCTTTTCAAATATTCCCACAATCAACAAGGGGCAATTAAACGCCCACTGAGACATTATAGTAATGGCATTAATTACATGTCTATAACTCTTGTGTTCAGAAATGTGGCAAGAGAATAGTTCTAGCAACTCGGCGAAGGTCTCCACATGCTGATGAATCTTATTGAACCTCCACGCTGTTCCATTTTAAGAAGTGTTCACATTTCATATTCTCTCTATCTTTCCCCACCCTATCTTTTTGAAATGAATAGATAATGTTGAAAAGGATTATTTGATTAAAAAATAACACCAAGAGAAAGCAGGAATATTTTATTGTGATTCTCAGAGAGTTTCGGCGAGCTTTTAATTCTACTTGTTCAATGGAAAAAATGCTGTCTTTCCCTCCCATTCAAGCCATCCATATTAAATCTATTAACTGACTAGCTCCAACAGATTATTCTTAATTGTCAGAAAGTCAGTTTTGTCTTATGATGACCCCTATGAACAAGAGGCTTACAAAACACCCTCTCAACAAGAGCCCTGCTCAGGCTGTGACTTCCTTGATTGAATCTATCCGCCTGTAATATGCTTGTCCACTTTTCCTTTTGTGTTTCATTTTGCTGAGCATTATCATCTTTTCCAATGAGTTAAAATTCTGTAGCCTATGAGAAATTAGCTGAATTTACCAACTTGTTGTCTACAAAATATGAATAGGGAGTTCCAAACTCGAGCAAAAGATCCAATAAATTATCAGGCAAAACATGTAATTGTAAAGTGATCGATTCTGAATTTGATTAAGTGTGGCTCTTCACCCTTCTCCAGGATTGGATTTCAGTATCTCCTTGGTATAATCTCCTTTTGACAGATGGTTATGACTTGGACCGAGCACAGATTAAAGGGACTGGTATTGTGCAGGTTTTGCCTCCTCTCCCCAAAATACAAACAGTGCAATATAGATGATTTTATAATCTCTCCTGTTACAACTGCTGCTGATGGAGCTGTTCAGAAGGATGCATCTTTGAAAGAGGGAACCTGGCCCCAATTTTAGATAAATGTAGATGTCTTAGTCACAATTGCACCACATGATTTGTTTAACCTAGATAATGAGAGTTGAATTTTGAATGTCAGAGTTGATTCCTATATGGTGGGCCTGCCTTATTACCAGGCTTTGGATCTGTGGATTTAACCCCCAGCAGATTGCAAATAATTACTTAAACAAAAAACAAACAAAAAAACCCCTGAGATCTCTTAGCCTGGCTGTGCCTTTATCTGGCAATGGTGGCTGTTGCCCAGCTGCCCAGCTAGGGAGCCTTTGTGTGGCAGAGGCCTTTGGCCAACTGCGGTGTCTTCATGTGACAGTCCATTGACACATGGAATAGGCATGAAAAATGCATGTCTGGTATTTGGGCGGGCAAAGGAGTCTGGGCGAGCAGTCACAGGGCAATAGTGGAGGTAGCGGCAACCTTCACCTGGCTGCCAAGCTGCAATGCCTTTGCACAGGGTGAAAACACGAAGAATGTATACCTAGTAGATGGGCTGTGTGAAGGCACTGTAGCCATGCAAAGGGGCTGCAGCTGTGTAGCTGAGCAAAGTCACTAGATCTGGGCAAAGGCACTGCAGATAGGTGGCTGGGTGAAGGTGCCATGACTGGGCAAAGGTGCCATAGCCAAGCAGTCAGGTGACAGCTGCTGCCATCTCCACTGCTACCCTGGGACTGCTTGCCAGGCTGTGGAGGTAAGCAGGTAAGTCCTTATATATACATATGAGAAATGGTAAGTGATTTCAAGTCCTTATACTGTATATAAAAGGGTGAACTTGAACACCTGCATTGTTTGCTATTCTCCTGTGGATAGGGTGACCCACTGTAGCTCAGTGGGGGATCTATATATGGGGAGCTGGCTGAGAAAAATTCTACTTCTTATTTGAGATTGTTCTCTTAATAATAAATTCACTCAAAACATTGCTTATTGACTTCCAAGTCAATCTTTTAAATTCTCCAAGAGACCTCTGTTTAAAGCAGTCAGAATTTTCCAATGAGTCATGTCATCTCATGATATTGCCATAGTGTGAGAACTTCAGTTTAGTCATTTTGGCTTCTAGGGAGAGTTAGAATTCAGGTTTGCATTGCTCTTTGTTATCCTTAACTGCTACCAAGTTGACTTTGACTTATGGCAACTCTATGAATGACTACCCTCCAAGTCACCTATCATCAACAAATCCACTCAAGTCCTGCAGACCCAGGGCCATGACTTCCTTGATTGAGTCTAGCCATTTGGAATGAAATTTTCTCTTTTTCCTACTTATATATACCTAACCAAGCATTATTATATTTTATATGAGTCATGTGTTCTTAAAGTTAAAACTTAAAGTTTCAGTTTAGTCATCATGATGTCTAGAGAGAGTTCAGCCTTGATGTGCTATACGATCTATTTATTTGTCTTTTAAGAGCTCCACTGTATTTGTAGACTTCTTCTCCAGCACCACTTTTCAAATGAGTGGATTTTCTTCCTATCAGTTTTCTTCCCTGTCCAGTTTTCACAACTGTATGTAACACTGTCCAGCTTTCACAACTGACTTTAGTATTCCATGGTATATCTTTACACTTCATGATCTTGTCTAGTTCCTTCATAGCTTACCTTCCAAGTCCTTGACTTGTCGACTGCAGTTTCCATTCCGATTAATGATAGAGTCAAAGTATAGAAAATCTTGAACTATTTCAATGTCTTCATTGTCTAGTTTAAAGTTATGTAAATAATATGTAGTCATTATTTTTGTTTTCGTATTGTTCAACTGTAAAGCTGCCTTTGCACTTTTCCCTTTAATTTCTTCAGTAATCATTTCAAGTGTTTGTTATTTCCTTCTGGTAGTATGGTGTCATTTGCATATCTTAAAATGATGGTGTCAAATCTCCTAATTTTCATGCCTTTTTCCTTTAAGTCTAATTCTGCTTTAAATATGATACATTCAGCAGACATTTTAAAAGATAGGGTAATAAACTGCAGCCTTCCCTGCCCCCTTTGCCAATTGGAAGCGATTCAGTTTCTGTCCTGATGGTTCCTCTTATCCTGAGTAGAGATTATGCACATTATTATTATTATTATTATTATTATTATTATTATTAGTAGTAGTAGTATGGATTTTAGAAGTACAAAAAAGTTACAAAAATTAAAAGGGCCTTCTTGGTGGCTGCTCCCAGACACTGGAACTCCCTTCCCAGTGTCCTTCCCCCAACACCTTGCGGTCCTTCCACCAACAGGCTAAGACCTTTTTATTCAGACAGGCTTTGAAAGCAGAAATTTTTAAAATAATATCCTGGGGGTGCTGTATTGTTTTAAAGTGTATGGTTTCTAAGTATTCTAATCTTGTTAAATTGTATTCTGTTTTTTAAACAAATGATCTGTTTTAATAGTGAAATAGTTTAATTCTATTTTAATTGTCACTTTTGGAAGTTTTTAATTGTACTGTGCTTTTAAACTGTAAGCCACTTTGAGTTGGGGAAATGGTGAGATTAATAATAATAATAATAATAATAATAATAGAAAAAATACAAGAAAAAAGTGAAAGAAAAAAACAAAGAAGAAAAGAAAAGAGGAAGACGACTTTCTATCTTCTTTTCAGTGGCTATAAATTCATATAATGATGGTGTCAAATCTCCTAATTTTCATGCCTTTTTCCTTTAAGTCTAATTCTGCTTTAAATATGATACATTCAGCAGACATTTTAAAAGATAGGGTAATAAACTGCAGCCTTCCCTGCCCCCTTTGCCAATTGGAAGCGATTCAGTTTCTGTCCTGATGGTTCCTCTTATCCTGAGTAGAGATTATGCACATTATTATTATTATTATTATTATTAGTAGTAGTAGTAGTAGTAGTAGTATGGATTTTAGAAGTACAAAAAAGTTACAAAAATTAAAAGGGCCTTCTTGGTGGCTGCTCCCAGACACTGGAACTCCCTTCCCAGTGTCCTTCCCCCAACACCTTGCGGTCCTTCCACCAACAGGCTAAGACCTTTTTATTCAGACAGGCTTTGAAAGCAGAAATTTTTAAAATAATATCCTGGGGGTGCTGTATTGTTTTAAAGTGTATGGTTTCTAAGTATTCTAATCTTGTTAAATTGTATTCTGTTTTTTAAACAAATGATCTGTTTTAATAGTGAAATAGTTTAATTCTATTTTAATTGTCACTTTTGGAAGTTTTTAATTGTACTGTGCTTTTAAACTGTAAGCCACTTTGAGTTGGGGAAATGGTGAGATTAATAATAATAATAATAATAATAATAATAGAAAAAATACAAGAAAAAAGTGAAAGAAAAAAACAAAGAAGAAAAGAAAAGAGGAAGACGACTTTCTATCTTCTTTTCAGTGGCTATAAATTCATATAATTATTCATACATCTCTACTTAAGGATTACAGAACACAAGATTATAGAACACATCAACAGCTAAATATCCTTTTGGTTTCAGAACAGTTGCATCATTAGTCACAGTGCTACTTGATTTGCTCATTTATTGGTCGATTTGGTAGTCCATAATAGTTGTAGAACTGCCAGGACTGGCTTAATCCTGCCATGATTTTTCTTTGACTGTTATGACTAAGTTTGATGTTTTATAGGGGTTATGTTATATGCTCGATAATTTAGAGTGGGATTTGCAGACATGTAGTGTGTTAGGCATTAATGGGCAGTGAGTGCTGGGCTTTATATAGGTTGTTAGTGGGGACAGTAATATAAGGGAATATTGATATGCTTTTGGATTTGTTTATTTTGTTGTCATGTTTAGTTGTACTGGGGCATGTTATATTTGAGTGTTTTATAGCCCGGTTGGTAATAAAGATTTGTGCTATATATACGAAAGGAGGAAAGATTCTCCTTGCAGATCCCCTTCCTTTAGTTTTTCCTTAAATCTGTTTTTTATGCCCTTTGCTTCCCATATAACTCTTGAAGTCACTTATTCCATCTTCAAGTAGTGAGTTAGTCTCTTCATTACTGTTGAGTAAGGAGTAGCCATGAGACTTCATACACAATAACGGTTGCTATTTGAACCAGCATGATGTAGTGGTCTGAGTGTTGGACTAGGACTCTCGGCATTTGAATCTCCACTCAGGCATAGAAATCCACATGGGCAAGTCATGATCTCTCAGCCTTAGAGGAAGGCTATGGTAAAACTGCTCTAAATACATTTTGCCAAGGAAACGTCATGATAGAGGGTGCATCTAAACTGTAGAAATAATGCAGTTTGATACCACTTCAAGTGCTGTAGTTCCATCCTATGGTGTTCTGGGATTTGTACTTTTACAAGGTCTTTAGCCTTCCCTGCCAAAGAGTACTGGTGCTTCACAAACTTCAAATCCCAGAATTCTTTAGGATGGAGCCATAGCAGTTATAGTGGTGTCAAACTGCATTATTTCTACAGTGTAGATGCACCCAGGGTTACCTTAGAGTTGACATAAGTTGGCATTGACTTGAAGGCATGCAAGAACTACAACCACAACCACAATAGCAACAAGAACAGCTTGACTCCAGGGATCAGAGGTGTTGCAGGCTCTTGTAACTAATTATAATTTAGCTCCTTTTGTTTGTCTCCTTTCCTATTCCAAGATGAACACCTTAAACAGATGTTTTATTTTTTAAAAATCTTACTAGAGAATCCTAAGTCATTACTCTTATTCTATATAAAGTCATATTGCATTGGCCCTACTGCACCCTGCATAATATAATAGTAACTATTCCTATTACAGCCCCATCACAATATTGCTGTTGAGGTGGATGGAAGAGTGCAGATTTTCAAGGGAAAAAAAGCCCTTGAAACACGTGGAGTCAGGGGAATCTCCATGGTGTGGTTCCTTGATTTGTACACTCTACTGAGAAAACATGTACAAAAATATTCATTAGCAACTGTATTAAAACATTAGTCATAATGAATATGGAATACTGTAATGAGTTCTGGACAAGTTTACAGACTGATCAAACAGAGCCAGCCATTTTACAATGTTAAACAGGCCACTGTTATTCTGTCTTTCAGACGGATAGATACTTGAGCTCACCACTATTTTCAGTGACCATTAATGGAAATATCCCACACCATGCAGTGCATGGCACCGCTTTTATAACACTTTTATGTTTAGCATATGAACAACAAAACAGTGTTGGTTAATGCCATTTAAACCCTCCTAATCTTTCCTGAAATTATGTGATACGATGAGAAAGTCATGTTGGGGTTAACAAAATTTCAGTTATCTCGTAAACCATATTATTACATCCTCAAAGGAATATATTTGCAGTTCAAACTGTAGTAAACAAGAGTGAAACAAGTCACCCACATCATGCAAACAGATGGGATGTTCCTACTCATTGAGAACTTCTTCCTTTACCAAGAAAATTAGTTAATGAAGACCAATAAATAAATAAATAAATTTTAAAAAGTTTGAATCTTGTGTGTGTGTGTCTAAATGAATGTGGAGATACGAGTGCATGCATTTCTATATCAATGAGATTTAAAATCCCCACTGAACTAAATCTTTGCGAGATAACAAGAAAATTAAAAAAAAATGCTTTTCACCAAACTAGTGAGATATTTTCTGCCTTGTGAAAAGAGATAGATCTCACTGTACTCTATTCTACTGAAAAATAGTTTTTAAAAAATCCAGCAAATAGATTAATACAAATTAAAATCATATGCTGTGTCATCTCATCTCATCTTTGCTCCCATAAGATTTTACAAGAAAATAATAATGATTAAAATTGGAATTCATCAAAGCCTTGTGATATATTTTGCTACCAGTGTCCATATTCTAAACATTTTTAATTGGTTGCTTATAAGTAAACAACAAATAAGTCTCAGGCTCCATTTAGTCCATCAGATTTTTGTTGGATTTCATGTTGTGTCGTAATATACCATGTTTAATATGTCTTGTAATGCAAGTACTTGTTGTTGTTGTGTGCCTTCAAGTCATTTCCAACTTATGGCAACTCTAAGGCAACCCTATCATGAAATTTTCTAACCAGAATTTATTCTGAGGATGCTTGCCATTATCTTCTTTTGAGACTGAGAAAGTGCAACTTGCCCAGGATCATCAGTTGGTTTCCATTTCTGAGAAGGGCTCCCAGAGTCCAACATTTAAACTACTATGCCCCACGGGCTCTCTACAAGTGTTGTTACAAGACGAATATTGGCCATTTGGATATTTTGGGGACAGCAAACAAAATCACAAATCAAGAGAGGATTAGTTTTGGAGCATTTAACTTAGTACATAAATAATTATTTTCCAGTATTGCAAGCAGACCATTTTCCACCATAGCAAATAAATAAAACAAGAATCTGTATTGCTATAGTTCTCTATATTTGACAAGTCCTACAAATGCTTTTTGAAGGCTATCTTAAAATGGCCTTTCTTCATCAAAGAAAAGCACAAAACAATTTAGATACTTGTTAAACAGATAATTTCAGCCTGCCTCCAAAAGCACATTTTGTGTACATCTATTCCATTTAGCTATATAGGCTTTTAAAATTTTCTTTTCCATATTTAAAGCAGTATCATCAACTTTGGAAAGCAAGTGTGATGGAGTCACTGGACAGACTTTGGGGCTTTACAGACTGACCAAAAAGGGTGGTCTGAAGCCTCCTTTTTTGCTGCAGACCTTCGCCGCAGCAGCTAGATGCTGCAGTGAAGGTGCGCAGCAAAAAAGGAGCGGGGAAACCCCGCTCCTTTTTAGCATCGTAGCTGCGATGCACTAAACAAAAAGGCGCCATTGGGCGGCTATACTCTGTAGCAACTGCAGTTCTGATGGCGGTTACATACATTGTCTAAATGGCGCTATGTAACAACGCCTGCATCGTTATGTGCTAGGGCTCGGAAGCGTGCAAATGCTGCACGCTCCCCAGCCCTAAACATGGCGCAGGGACAGCCCTTTTGAGCCATCTGTACTGCATCACAATTTCCCAACAGCCAATCCTGGTTAAGGCTGGCTGTAGGGGAGAGGCTACCATTGGAGGAGTAATATAAAATGGAGGAACAAGTGATGATTTGGAAGAAGAAGATGCAGAAGAGAACAGTTTAGTTTAGAAGAGTTTAGTGAAATATTCATGTAGAGCTCCATTGAAGTAGTAGAGAGGGTTAGGCAGATGAGTGGAGTCAGAGGTCTATCCAGGGAAGTTGAGTGAACAGAATTTGAATAGGGAATTGTCTGCAACTGTTGATTTATTGTAACCATTGTAACCATACTATGTTGAAACTATTCTACATAAACTACATTCTTTCTACATGATATTAAATAAAGGCAAAGAAGCTTCTTCCTGAGTGAATTCACAACCATATAGACACAGAAAGCAAGCTACAAAAGATATCAAACTTATAAAAGGAGGACAATGGGAACCCTAGCCCTTAAACATGTAGGGAAAGTGTATAAAGGGTGAATGTTGGGCAAGGGGCATTCATGAGGAGTCTTCGGATGTATCTAAGGTAGAAAGGTAACCTTGAGGCATAGACAAGAAGCCCTTGTGACAGCAAGTTATCTGCTTATTTTTCCAAAATCAGTTTAGGTCTGGAGACACTGCGGCTTTTGGACAGGCACAAGCTTTCTTATTTGAAAGTATGTATTATTTATTTGTGCATTAAAATATTTCTGTCCTACCCTATATCAAAAGCTCTGAGGGCAGTGTAAAGGTGAAATCAATATATTTTAAAATATTTTTATTCAATAATTGTGCAGACCATCCCCATAGTAATCACAATCAATTATCATCCTAAACAACTTTTTTTTAAAAAATACTGCATACATATGAAGTTCTTATTTCACACAATGCACCATCTTTGTATCATATCATCATATAGGGGCAGTATAGACTGCCCCAAAGTGGCAGTGTGTAGCCACCCCAAGAAGCGGTGAGATGGGGCCAAGGCTGCTGCACCATCAGCCCCAGAGGCCCCACCCACCGCTCCCAGAGTCCACGGAGAAGCAGCAAACTTCCACTTCCCCACGGCCTCAAAGTGGGGTGCAGCCGGCGCCCTGGGTGCCCACTGCACCCCGCTTCCCTCGGCAGTGTTGAGGGAAGAAAGGGGCCGCCACTGCCAAACACCCTTCCCTGGAACACCTGGAACACCAAACACCTGGAAGCAAAAAGGAGCTCAGTTTTTGAGCTCCTTTTTTGCGTTGTGGGAAGGGCATGCTTGGCGGTTTCCTGCAGCATGAAGTTGTCATGGCATGCACAGCATTTCTAAATGCTGCACACACCATGACAACATCATGGCACGCCTGTATGTATGCCACCATTTTTAAATGGCGGTGCACATACACTTTAGGGTTAGGGAGGGTGCGGACGCTTCACCCTCCCTAACCCTAAACACACACTAAAGAGCCCTAAAGGTGCTCTCTAGTGCACATCTAGATCAGGCCATAGTATATTATCCATTCTTCAACCTTGATCTCTAAAGGTGAAATCAATATTAACAGGTTAAAACTATTGGTCAGGATCCTGCATTGTCAGAAATAGTTGAGATGACAGTGCTCAGTCATAGCTACTTTTGCTGATTCCCCCTCCCAAAATCTATGTCTAAAGCCAAGCAGCAACCCAATTGAAGGGTTTCAGAGACAAAGTAGATCAGAGAGAGGGGCAATGATGCCAACTGGGCACTCTCCCAGTTGGACATCTGTAATACTCTTCCAGTTACAGGGTGTGTCGAGAACAGGCAGCTGGAGAAACCCCTTGGGATTCTGCCATAACTGCTTTTCTCAATGCGTGAACTAGAAAGGACTGTATTTTTTAATTCCACTGCTTCCTGATTTCCAGAAATCCTTTCATTGGGATGCTACCTGGCTTAAGAGGGAAAGTTTTGAGGGTCATGCTCATTCATTAACAACCATAAACACAAATCCCAAATCTCAAAAGAAGTCATTGCCTTCCCCCCCCCCTCCTCCTCCATCTCCATCTATCTTGACCTTTCCCCAAGATTGGAATTGCTGCCACACTGTAGAATTAATGCAGTTTCACACTACTTTGACTATCATGGCTCCATCCTATGGAATCCTGAGATTTGTAGTTTGTTGTGGCACCAGAGATTTCTGACAGAGAAGGCTAAATAGCCACAAAACAACAAATCTCAGAATTCCATAGCATTGAGCCATGGCAGTTAAAGCAGTGTCAAACTGCACTAATTTTGCAGTGTAGATGCATCCTGGGACTCAAAGTGGCTTACAAATTAAAAGATGTAACAATTAAAAATATATTAAAAGTGAACATTAAAATCTAATTAAACTATTAACCTTATTAAAAATATACATAAATAAAAAATAAATAAATCATACACCTTGTAGCACTTACATATTTCTTTTTTAAGTTATAGAATCATAAGGTCAGCTTACTAAATATTGAACAGGATACCATCCAATAAAAATAATTTCTGTCGACTAAAACATATCAGCAGGTTAAAGCAAGTCAAGATACTCTTTAACTATTTTCCCTCTTTGGCTCTGATATTTCCATCGCATTATATGTCATCTTTTGTATTTGGAAAACAAAGTACTTTGGACACTACCATCCCAGAAGAAGCTTCATCCACAATCAAGAAATATTTCAGCAATAATAGTAATACTTTAAAAATGTACTCAAGCGTTATCATTGCTAGACCTGCCCTTTATTACAGGATAAGCAGACAGACACATTATGTCACAACACTAAATGGGGGAAAAGCAAGGAATTGTGAATTTTCAAATAGAGATAAATTTGTGTTTAATGACAGTGATAAAAGAGTGCAAGAGAAACTATTCAAGGAGTCTGTAATGAAGTCAGGAATGACCTAAAACATTTTACATGACTGAGGCAAAGGACAAAACAGCACCCTTCTTCTATTCCAGGCACAGAAACTGATTGGACTGTTGCTTCAGGGCAATGGGAAGCAGTCCAGTTTAGGGGCTGCAGGGCAGTATATGTGGCACACACAGCACTATCCTTCAAAAGATAGTGAGCAAGCTTAGGAGCAGCATCTGGGGGTCAGCCGTTGTGCCTTCCAGTATCTTACAGGTGAGGCAATTGCCTCCCTCTGCATAATGGTAGGGCTGGCACTCCATGAACTATGTATCAATTTCACACACCACCTGGAACAACATTCAATACTATTGCTGAACACTATCAAATTAATACCAAGTGTAGCGTATGCAAGAGGTCATGGAATCTGAAAGAAGAGTTAGGCCCAGTACAGACTGGCACTTTCCGCCGGCCTGGGGCCAAAAGTCGGGCTTGGGAGTGCAGAGCAGCTGCATGCTCCTGAGCCCTACCGTACTGTTTGGGCACCATCTTTGGGCGCTATTGTTTACATGGTGCATTTAATGATGATGTGCCATGCCACTTGTGCAACGTCCAAATGGCATGGCACACAGGGGACGTCACTGCGCCGCTCCAGGGCACTAATGGCACCTCAGCAGCAGTGGAGAAAGGAGCTGCGTTTCATGGCTCCTTTTTCTAGATGTCTCATGGCTGAGCCATTTGGTTGGCACAGCCACAATCCACCCTGTTCTCCTCATCTGTATAGGCCCTTAGCTGCTTTGATCACAAGAGATGTAATTAGCAACCAGGTGACATTGATAGAAACAATAAATATGTTTATAACAAAATATTTTAACCTTTCTGCAAGATGTATATGGACAAGCTGTTAATCTCCAGCGCTTCTGGATCTTTCAATATGGTGGTGTCACTAAGAGAGTGCAGGGGATGCGGTCCACACTGGGAGACAACCAAGAAGAGGTGTGACACCTAGTCAGCCCCCCAACCCCGGTGCCATCGCCTCATTCTCCTCATGAAGAGAACGATGTGGGAGCACAGAGGGAAGCCAAGGGCCTCCCCACCTTGGAGCCATCACTTCATTCTCCTCATTAGGAGAATAATGTGGCAACACCAAGGGAGCCAAGTGTCCCCCCACCTTGGTGCTGTCGCTTCATTCTCCTCATGAGTCCACCGCCTCTGGAAGCCCCACCTCCCACACCAGAAGCCCCACTCTAGGAAGCCCCAATCCTGTACCAGAGGTTACACTCACCACTCCGGGTGACACCAGGGGCAGTGATGCCACTATTTCAACATACTAACTGATTGATGGGCTGCTTGCAAGAACTCCATAATATGGTATAGGAGGAAGGGTGTGCTGCAGTTATCAACAAGATCTAGAGTTATGAAAGACTTTTACATCTATTGGAAGTAGAAATCTCAAAGAATTAAGTCCCAGTCTATTGCTTCCTCTTCATAAAGTTTCTGAATTTTGTCCCCTATACAAGAATGCTGACTTAATTTGAGAATTTTTTATTATCATCAAATAACATTTCTCAACTAAAAGGGGGACAACCCCAAGGGCTTTGAGGCATATGGCTACAATGCTATCAACTTAATTATGAAAATGTGGCAAGAAACAAGAGACCATTTGTTTGGGATTTGTTTGGGAGATATCAAAACATTGCCCCAGAGGTTTATTGACCTTAGATTGCAGAGCAATAAGGAAGTGTCAAATTCACCATTTTATGGGGTTACTGTGTAACTATTACACAAACATTTTCTGACTAGTTAATCATTCTAATATTCACAGCACCACGGTTAATGTGAACCACTTCTGCTGTGTCAAGACTTTAAAAAAAAAAACATGTTTCCCACAAGGACTACTGTCAGTTGCTGGAACAAAATCATACCAAAGCTTCCAACAGACTCATAGAACAATAGACGAATTATTGGAAGACTACTGCAGTTTTTTTCTTCCTGTGATGCTTAAAGGAAAGAGGTCAGGCGTCTTCCAAACCCAACATTTTATGGGAAATAGAATGACATATTTACATCATAGGCTTAACCTGGCTTAAAAACATTTTCCTCTCAGCAGGGGAGCCTGGGAACTGTAGTTCTGGTGTTTGAAGTCCCTTGAAAAAGAAATTAGAGATTACACTTCCCAGAATTCTGTGCCAGAAAAAAAAGACAGTTCAAGAAGTCTATAACTAGTTTAAGTAAATGTGTGGTATAGATATAAGACCTAAACTCGATGGCCCAGTATACAAAACATGAGTTGGTAGGAGACATGTTCTACCTGGACTCCTATTGTTGTGTGCCTTCATCATTTCCAATTTAGAGCAAGCCTAAGGAAACCCTATCATGGGGTTTTATTGGCAAGATGTGTTCAGAGTAGGTTTGCCATTGCTTTCCTCTGAGGCTGAGAACATGTGACTTGCCCAACCAAAGTCATCTAATGGGTTTCATTGCCAAACTGGGTATGAAATCCTGGTTCTGAGAGTCATAGTCCAACACTCAAACCATTATGCCATGCAGGCTCTATCACTTCAGCAAATTATATTCTAGAAGTTAATGGGAAGCAGCACATCGGTGCCCAAAGGGAATGGAGGTAGGAAAAACAGAGTTTAAGCAGCATTGCCTAAAGGCAATGCTACTGAAGTGGGGAGGGAGGAACTCACACCAAATTGTCGTTTTATTGTTTTTAGAAATTCACTTTTAAGTTTTGACAGCAGATTCATGTAGATGGATTAATGATTCCCATGGGAACTTACAGACTTTATTTACAGATTGTATGTTCAGTCTTGTTTAAATCCTGGGAGAACACAACCCACTCTCTTTGACTGTTACAGATTTGTCTGTTTGCATAAAGTCAAGTGCTTAAAGGAATAAAAATAAAAGCAGAAAATGTTCCATAGTTCTTTAGATAAAGATTCAGGCACAACATTTCTGCCCTAGACTCCATTTGGTACTGTGCCACAGAATGAAGTGACGCGATCATGCAGGCCCATTCCTCCATCAAAATAAGGATAGGGAAACGAAAAATTAACTGTTTGCCTTCTCTATGGTCCTCATTCACATCCTACTGCATCCACTTCTAGGAATCCTTTGTCTCGTTTTTTTAAACACTATGAATGTTAGTGTCAGTCTTAAAATCCAGAGCACTAGTCACCTTGCCTAGTATTATTGGATTGGTGCCAGCAGCAGTAGCTCATTACATACACTTTATTGGGAAATGTGAGAGGTAGTGGTTGATCCTTCAAGCAGAGTAATCAAATTGGCAAGTCAGAAGCTGAACATTAACCAGTTTCATTCCTTTCCGCTCCCTCCAACACAGATGTTCTAGCAGAGAAAATAGATGAGCCTAACCTTCTTTGTGAAACACATGAAAAGATCTTTACTTCCAATACTGATCCATCATCAAATACAGTGGGCCTATAATCAAAAAGAGTGGACCATAATAAAATACAGCGGAGTTCCAGAACCCCCATAGATACCAAGATCCATAGGTGCTCAAGTCCTATTATATACAATGATGTAGTAAAATAATGTCCCTTACATAAAATGGCAAAATCAAACTTTCTTTGTGAAATTAAAAAAAAAAATCAAGCCAAGGATGGTTGAATCTGGAGATGGAGAATATAAAGTGCTGACTGCATATGGTTTAATAGAAGAGGGAAAGAAAACAGAAGATGGATTCAGGTAAGAATGATGTAGGAAGAGAGTGGATATGCTAAAGCAAGTAATCATGAAGTCTCCAAACATGAAAACTCCTAATCACAGAGTACCAGCATGTGAAGATTGCTTACTCTAACACACCTTATGAATGGGAACTGGTTAGGGATTGAAGCTGTAGCATGCAAGGAAGGAAAAGAAGGAAAGAAATGGATAGGAAAGGAAAGGGTACCAATAGGATATGTACAAGATGAAATGTTAGTATTAATCCACTTTGGGAAGTTTCTTCTTCTCATAGACTTGGGACTATCCAACCTATTATAGCCTTTCCTATTTCTGAAATATTGAAATTCATATCTTATTACCACATTTTAACAAGACAAGCAAACAAGGGAAAAACCATACATCAATTTTTTTCTCTGCAAGCACTATGAGTGGGAATATAAAAATAAATATTTGATCCCGTTAGCTTTTTTTTACTTTCTTTTGCAAGACTAAGCTGATCGACTATGTAACTGAGAGGAAATATTGTATTGGACTAATTTTTTTTTCTTTACATAAATTGAAACAGCAGTATTGTACACCATCCATCATGTTCATCTGGATATTCTCTTGTTTTGAAAGAAACAACAAACAATGTCTTTGTGCCAAAGCAGCACATCCCCATGACCTGCCAAAAAGACTAGGTTATTCAAGCTCTCTTATGTATTAGGGCTTAAACAAACAAACACACACACACACTGGCTCTTTTTCAGAAAGTGACTTCAGTGCAGAAATGGAATCATTCTTCATCAGATTTTTCTTACGTCGACTTTTAAGAAGCCCAGACTATTTACATGAATGGCATTAAAACACAACCCATCCAGATGCAGTTTAAAATGCTTTGTATTTACCTCTGCTGGTAACACTGAGCAAGCAAATACACCTATCAACCAGAGCATGTAGAGTCTGATAATATGCATTTATGAAACAGCTACTAAGAGAAAAAAGGAACCTTTGGCCAAGATCACATCTGAATTTAGAGATACACAAAGTTCATATGGAAATCAGGGAGGACAACAGTGGCCACATGGATCTCATTTTGAGAGAAAGGCAAGACATAGGCCCAACACAGATGGGCGTGAAGCGCCGTCCTCGAGACAAAATTAGGGCTGAGGAATGCGCAGCATCCACATGCTTTCCAGCCCTAGTTCACAATGGCAATAGCATCATGGCAGCCTCCTGTACACATGGCAATGCTGCTGTGTGCCCAAACGGGGTGCACAGGAAGTGGTGTCATAACGGTGCCACTTCCTGTAGCGGTGCAGCAGAAAAGGAGCTGCTCTAGGCAGGTTTTTTTTTTTTTTGTGGTGCCACACACTGCCACGGGAATGAAGCCATGGGAGAAAGGGGCCATGCAGTCCCTTTCTCCCATGGTGGCAGCCACGGGGGTGTCTAGGGGCATGAAGCCCCAAGGACAACCTTTCCCAGACCATGGGGAAGCAGCATTTTGCTGCTTCCCCATGGTCTGGGAAAACCAGGAAAGCCTTGGGGAGCTCTGTTTCTGAGCTCCTTAGGGAGATCTCCCAAAGGAGCTCAGAAAGAGACCTCCCCAAGGCCTCAGTTTTGGAGCTCCTTTTGGGGAGATCTCAGGGCCACAGAAATGATCCTGAGGAGAAAGGGGCCACCCCTTTCTCCTCAGGGCTTCCCCAGGCTGCAAGGACATCCCTTTTCCAGCCCAAAGAGAAGCGGCAAATTGGGCTGGAAAAAGGTGGATTGGGGCTGTGAGGCTGCCCTGGCCCTAATCCAGCGCAGAAAGGAAGGAGTGCTTCTGTGCACTCCTTCCTTGCTGTGCAGAGGTGCCATGCAGTTTGTTTGCTATGGCAATGCTGCGCAGCAAAGAAGAGCAGGTGCAGGCCACCCCTGACCGGGCAGTCTGTAAAGCCACATAAATACAATAAACAAACAAACAAACGGGCAGTGACATTCTAGGTGCACCACTGTGGCCAACTCGGTCAGGAGATGTTGTACTCAGGTGTGGCATCTAATAGTTGCTGCACCAGCTGACAAAACGGTTATGTAGGAGATACTGGATACCTTATTGCACAATTACAGAAAAAACAATTATAATAGTCTAACCATTATCAAGAGAATTGCTGCCTTTGTGACATGTATTAAGGTCATTGCCTTGTTTTACCCAATTTCCTCCACATTGCAGAATGCAAGAAGATATGTGTGCATGCGTTGTTCTAGCTGTGCGGTTGCTATAAAGAAAGAATGTGAGAGGAAGAGTTTGGGCTTTATAGCTGAGCCTGTTCAGTTTTATGCCTAGGAGTGCCATTGGTTTGAAAGTTAACACTGCCTGTTCTTCAAGTGTATAAATCTCTTATCTGGTGCATTTGTAAACAGTGTGACTTTTATGAAGACACAAAAAATTCCCTGCTTTTTCTCCAGAGGTAAGTTATTTGCTTAGATTTCAAAATGCTTCAGAGTAACAGAGTGGGAGGTAGACATGAGACCCTCCAGAAGTTGTCAGACTGCAAGTCCCATCAGTCTTAGCCAACATAACTAATGGTGAGAAATAGTGGGGGTTACAGTTCAACAAGAGCTAGATGCCTGCATAATTTTCATCTGATATCGATGCTGGTTTGCTTACTTAAATTTAGCATGACACAGATAAGTGCTTTAAATTAGGTATATCCAAAGATGTGCTCTTGCTATGTTTAACCTAACTTCTGTTGTGATCCTTATTTTATATATACATAAATTCCAGCCTTTCCAGGATTATAGGTGTTCTTTAGTTGCTATTTTCCAGTTAAAGGCTGCATTTATATGACTGTGCCAAATTGACTGGAAAACTCAGAATCTCAAAATGATTTCCCATAATAATTGTCAATTAAGACCACAACTACTCTCTTGACATTAACCACCTGCTAGTTGCGCTGGTGTACTAGAAAAATCCTTTTGAAGTGTCAAGAGATCAAGTTGTAGTACAGACGGATGGGGATGAGGCAGAGAATGATCCCCCCTACCTCAAATTATAGAGAGTATCTTCTCTGATCTTGGATGATGATTTCAACAGAGTTTTGGAAATCCTTCTCCTTGGTAAATGGTGAATTCAGTGGAGTTTCCTGACTCTCAGGGGAGATTTTGAGGAGCTGCTGGTGTGTGTGTGTACATTACTTCTTACACACTTCTGCTTACTTGTCTCTACTGACATTTCTCTGGATCCTACGCAATGGCACATTGTCCTAGCACTGATCTGTTCCATTTACATTCTTGCAATACTGAACATCTCTTGAATTATTTTATTGCAAAGATAAGACAAAGACAATAAATGCACTAGTTCTTGATGTGTGCCATGAATGTTTGTTCTCCTCTCCCTGAAGACTTACATTTAGGTTAATGGTGGAGAAGACAAGGTACCAATATGTGCCTTTTAAAAATCACAAACATATTTGCCATTTCTGACATTTTATTAATTGAATGCATCTGCACAAAAATAGATATTCATTCATTTGAAGTACTGTTCATAAACATTAGAATTTACACATTCATTATTAGATATGAAAAGTCAGGTGAGAGTCTTAAAAAAATTACCTTGTCTGACTCCTTCCCATGTCATATATCTTCAGTGATCAACTGAAATAACAGCTTTAAAAGCACTTTCAACCACCTTCACAGAGGTTATTATTCCAAGAAACTTGTTCACATTGATAAGGTAATATATCATACATACAATAACTTATTGATTGTCAAACAAGTGAGTTGATTCCTGCATTCAAACCAACTAGGGTATTTTTTTTTAGTTGACTGCAATATCAAACAAAGGCATACATGCAGAAAATGGAAAAGTTAATTTTGAGATAAGTTTCCCAGAGCTCCAGCATATTTGATTAGCTATGCAGGCTATAGGATTCTGGGACATGAAAATTAACTTTTATATACTCTGCATGTAAGTCTGAATAAACCATCAGAAAAATCTTTCTTACCATCTAATAGCCACATGAATGCAGTACTTTTCAAAGGAGGCAGTTCAGATATTCACCTGAGAATTCACAAGTGAGAAAGATACAATAAAATGACCATGCATGTTTAAAAGAGCCTTAAGCTGTTAGTCTGGTTGAGAAGCTCAGCACCAAAGTTAAAATGTTCTAATCTCCAGGTCGGTGCTGGAAAAGGGTGGGTAGATCACACTGAAAGTGGAATTCTTTCAGTGGTGACTGTCATAAGATGTGTCATGAGGAACATGGGCATAATCCAGAGATCCATATACCCTGTGCTTCCCATCATTTTCTATAACAGAAATCCTCCAGATGTACACAGGTATCCCATATTGCATTGTGAAGCATTATTGACTCATAAAAGAAAGTCACAGATGTGCTGAGTTATGCAACTTAGCCTTGGATGGAAGGATTCTGATTTCTTCTCAGATTTGTGCCAGCCAAGCAGACAATAAGATGAAAATCTGAAAAGAGAAGGATATGCCAGAGCTTTCTGACACATCAGAGGGCCTCTTCTTGTGCTACTTCAGAAAAGCAGGGACAAACCCCTAAGGGACCACACCCTCGACTAAAGATCCATGGAAAAAAGCTGTAATATAAACAACTGTTCTTCAGTGATGTTATGGCTAGAACAAGTGGCAGGGTCTGTGTGTCATCATTAAAAAAAATGATGCATTCAGTATAACTGAAACAGGGCCTTTTTCATTTTGCGTAACTTTCAGACCAGATGTGATTCCCAAGAGCATGTTCACTGTAGGCTAATAAATTAAAAATCTGTTTACAAGGAAAGGTAGTAGTTGACAACTGCAATATGGAACTCTGCCCACTTTAAATTATTTTGCATAATTTTCTCTTAATATTTGGGTTTCCTATATAATGGTCAGGAAGGATCTTTCAATGGATTTTTTTTCTTTTTTATCAGATCTGAGCACATACTTTTAAGTCTACTTTAGTAACCCTTAAAGCCTAATAATGCTATCATTTTCACAAAGAGAAATATCCTGCAATGAATTTTGTAACCTTTCCGCACTGCCATGGGATCACATAGGGGTAAACAGACTGGTGTTTAATGCTGGCCTCAGAGCAGAGTGGGGGTGTGATGTCTGCATGCTGCACACCCTGATGCTGCCCCAACGCCAGTGTCATGCTGCCCACCTGACTGCAGAGCAGGCATCAAAAGGGCATGTCTTTTGTGCAGCATTTAGATGCGCCGTGCCAAAGAAAATATCAAGCATTCAGTGAGCATTTTCCATCCTAATACTTTCCATCCAAATATGACTATATTATCATGATTACAACCATTTGAAGACTTTCAGCCTTCAAGGCATCATAAAGGCTGACAAATTAGCTGCCAATGAACTCAAGCTTGCTGAATAACAATTAATGCACAACTCTGAGAAAAGAGGAAAGCAATCACTTCATCTTCCAACATAATGCTTAAAAACCAGATGTTATTCTGAGAAAGATGAAGAAACTTTCATTTCATCCCTGGCCAGATGTTTTCACAAGGCAGAAGGACTTTTGTATGAAAACATCTTTCAACACTGGTAGTCGCAGAATGTCTCTTGTTCTTTCACATAAAATTAACAACAGATTTCTAAGAACAAATTAATTTTTTTCTCTCTGACTTTTCAGGAATTCCTGTGCTTCCAGTTCTTAATTTTGTTATTCAATGTACCAGAAATATGTTTCAAAAACAGTACATTTCTGCAAAGGCCTGCATTCTGCATTTTAAAGTCATTACATTTTCAGCTAATTATTTATGTTTATGTTGTTGTGTACCTCCAGCATTTTTCTGGCTTATGACAACCCCAGGGTGAACCCATGATGGTGTTTCCCTGCCATGATTTGTTCAGAGATTGTTTTGGCTTTGTCTTCCTCTGAGGCTGAGAGAGTGTGACTTGCTCAAGGTTTCCATGGCTGAGCATGGATTTGAATCCTAGTCTCCCAAAGTCTTAGTCCAATGCTCAAACTACTGCATCACTCTGACTTCAAATTATTTATTTAATTATTTTTTAAAAAAACAACCACAGTGGCATTATCCACTGAATAAAGCACTTCTTAGTGTGAATCAGAAATGGGACTCACGTGGCCCTTCAGGTACTGATAAACTGTATCTCCCAGCATTCCTCACTGGGTGTAATGGCTAGGATTGAAGGGTGGGGTTGGCCAAGTGTGACCCATGGATTTCCAATAATTTTCTGTTGTTAAAAAAGGACTCTCTTGGGGCAGGGAGCATTGAAAATGCCAAAAATACCCTCACAGTTTTTGGGGAGGATTGGGGATTTTTTTTTTTTTTGGCAGAAAGTCCGTTGAGGGAGACGTACTCCTCCAACATCTTCTGGTGGACTAATGTGACCCCCTTGCCACTCCTCCTGTAGGGAGTTTTAGTCCAACTGTATCTAGAAGGTCACTTGATTCCCAGAGGCAGTAGTATAATATTCTCTAACATGAAGTGACAAGGAATACGTCAGCCCTTACACAATAGATATCAAGAGGCTTCCTTCATAAATGTATAAAGCTATAATCTTGCACCCATTTAAGCTAACCCATCCTCTATACTGGATTTAAGCAGCTTGAATAAGCATCATATTTCCAGACAATTTTGAAAGACATACTACATCTTTTCTGGTGTAAAGTGCAAGCCAAATGCCCTTGAGGTTTTTGCACGAGATAGAATAAAATGCATGCTTTTCTCCCCCAGATAAAACTCCCATCAATTTTAATATGAGGGGGAAAGGGCAGGGGAGCTCTATTTTCTTTAAAAATCAAGCCCTTTAAAACACCAATGCAAAATTGAGGATTGGTTGTACCATCTAAATCAAACATTTTTTCCTAGCTTAGGTGCTTAAAGTGAGGTGTCAGCTGCGATCAGTTTTGTCAACATTTGGTCTCTTCTAACAGCAAATGTATTTCTAGGACAAAATAGCAACTAAGTTTTCACTTCCATCTCAGTGTTTCTGGTGAAGATTTCTATGTGTCTGTGAAATAGATGGGGTGGGATCGAATTTTTGCTGGCTGCAACTAGTAATTCTCCAAGTGAGATTCCTGTGCCATGTATCCCATGCCCATAAACTGCCTCCACCTCGACCAAGGAATGCCTTCTAGTACTCTTTCTCTTACACAGGCAGTTTACACTCAGTTGAAATAGTCAGATATTGAATTCAGTTCATCTATGTCTCGATGTCCTATTGCTCCTCCACACTGTTCATATGATAAAGACTATAATAACCACATATATGTATAAGCAGTTAGCTGATACAGGCTCCAGGATACCTAATTTTAGTTTCTTTTTTCTTAGTCAATTAAGAAAGGTTTAGAACTTTTATACCTACATAACAAATAGGAAATCCTTCAAGAGCACCACTTTCATATCGTCCAGAATCAATATAACTAAAGTTAACTCTCATCTCATGTCATCACCTCCCCAAGTATATATATTTAAGCAGCCAGGCTTCTGTACCTCAGAAGCCTGGGCAGCTGGTTCTCTGCCAAATTTCCTCTGAGGCTAAACATCTGGGCAAGGAAACAAACCACAGTTTGAAAGATTTAAGAAAATCAGCCCCCCACCACTATCCTTTTTACTAAGTAAATAAGAATTTTAAGTCTTTGAGGTAAGCAAAGTGCCTAATTGCTTTAGTAAATATTAAACTGCCACTGCCACCAGAATCAACCCTATACAGGGTATTCAATTTGGTTAATCTGGTCCAGTCCACAAACAGAGCTACTACACAAGCATATACTTCAATGGATGGGGTCACATGAAGGCATGGAGGGAAATTCTTTGAAGGAAAGGAAGCTAATACAAGCATGGGAACTCAATACCATTGCCATGTTTGGAAGAGAATAGTGGGATGTGATGTGGGTGGGTTTGGCTGGCCAGAATACTTCAGACTGCCTTTGGAGTATTCTGCCACCAAAATGTCCTGACTTACCCCGTTACCTGCATGCTCCAGAGCAATGCAGGCAGCTATCTACACAGCATCCTGTTGTGCCACATGCTGCCAGCATGAGGCATTCCCGCTGAGACAGAAAATGAGGCACTCAGTGCCTATCATATGGTTGGACTTCTCATTGTGACCTCAGAGAAGCAACTTGTGCCAACAGTGGTGGCGGCACACAGGACAGCAGGATGTTGTGTCGGCAGGTTCCCAGCATTGCTGGAGAGTACTCCAGATCTTCTGGGAAGTTCTGGAGAAAATTGTGAGTTATTTCAAAGCAGGGTAAGGGAGCGGTCACCAGGATTCAATATGGGACTGCTTTTCCCAAGTGAGGACAGTCTACAGTCAAATCAGGTCTTTGGTCCTGTGTTGTCTGGACAGGTCAACGTGAGGGCAAGGGAAATCCACACAAAATGGCCTGTGTAAATATGCCACGTGACTCTAGTTATCCCTTTTTAATATATGAGTGGACTCTCTATCGAGAAAACCGCAGAGGTATATCATAATGGTGCTGGCCCTAAGATTTTTAATAACTATGCAACAATCTCAGTTTAAAATATTGCAGATTTCTTTCTATCTTTGTCAGAATTAAATGCTGCACAGCCAACATGAAGAATGCTGTGCCGTGATTGCATTCTTTCTCAATATTAGGTTGCATCTATTGGCTGCACTTAAGACAATACAATATGATAAATACAGTATTTACATGCTTTTGTCAGCAAACAAAATGGCCTCCAAATCATGATATGAACTGCTAGAAAAAAAGAGAAACTTTTCTTTGATTCCCTTCATACAAAATAATTGCCCACTTTGTCTACACAGTAGAAGCTGAATAGGCAACACCTATCTATACTGATACATATTTATATGTAAAAAAAACATACACATACGTCTGCATATACCTAGAGCATGATTGATCCCAATGCAAGTTTCAACCAATATTTCTCTCAACGTAGGGAATTCAGGGGTCAAAGCTGTTTAATAGTTCAGCTGATGGGCATGACCAGCTCCAGTGTACAAACAACCAAGAAGAAACCCACACATGCTATGAAAAGAAAAGTTAATGTGTGTGCAGGTGTGAGAAACAAAATCATTGCTTCCTTCAAGAACAACCATCTCCAACACTTGCCAAAAAAGAAAAAAGATCCTCTCTGCTCATGAAGGTATCCACTCAAAATATTATGGGGGTAGGGAGAGTTGGGTTGGGAAGAAAGAGTCTTCTGTAATCAACCATACAATTTTTCAGCTTTAAAAACCACATTATCCATGTCATGATAGCTTTTCCCATTTAAATGTTCGCTGTTGCAGTCGTGACTATAGGTGAAACTCTGAGCATCAGTGATCGAGGAGGAGACGGTGTAGGAAGCTGAACGAAGAGCATCAGAGTGGGCAAAGCTGTGTTCAAATTGGATCCTGTATTGATTCCAGTTCCTCCTCAGCACAGACTGGACCTATTCAAAGGGAGAAGACAACAAGATTAAGATATAAGTTTAAAGAAGAAAAAGAAGAGAAAACTCAGCTATTTTAGTAAAATATGGTGGGGGTGGGGGTGGGGGAGGATGCGCAGCACATATAGTTTCTCCATTTTATATTTCTGGTATATGACTAATTTTTAACCTGCAATACATCTGAGTTGAAGGATCAGGAACACTGACTAATTCTTTTCTCTGCAGTGAATGGATATGTTGGCAAGATTCTTCCTTTAGTAAACTATGTCTAAATGAGTGAGGAAGCAGCTGAAGCACACAAAGGAAGGGAGAGTTCTCTCAAAGCTTCTGTTGCTATTTTCATTCAGGAGAGTGGGACTGTAAATAGGCTTGTGAATCACAGGTGGGGAACCAATGGTCCTTTAGCCTGGCCAACAGTGAGGAGTAACAAAAATATTAATGTATCAGCATCTTTCCTACAAGTGGTCTGTGTTTCACACAAAAAGAAAGTTATAAAACATTTCCCAGTGCGATAGTTGTTTCAGTCCATTGGAATAATCACAGTAAGAAATCTTACAGTGCTGTAAAGACATTGACTAGAATAAAATTGTTAGCCCTGGCTAGAGTACAGCCCATTGAATCAATGCGGACTTAGACTCATAGGACTTTTTCAGATGGGGACCTATGTGCTTCTATCCCAAAAATGGTTAAAGTGTGGGGATCCCGGAAAAGCAAGTCAATTTGCTAATGATTATCACACACAGAGCACAACAAGGGGTTAAAAGCACATTACTTAGGCAAGAATGTGGCCTGGATGAGAATTTGGGTTTCAAACAGGTGAGGACAAATCCCCATTGCAAGCTTAGAAATACCTTTTCTGTGCATGCTACAAACTGTCATTTCCACATGTGCATCCACACACATGCTCCAAAGAGGGAAGGGAAACTGGGGAGGAAAATCCTCTTTGCTCCACTGTTGTTTCAGAGGAAGGAAGGCTGGGGTTTTGATTTCCCACTGGCCTGACCTTGGGCAAAGTCACACTGTCTCAGCCTCAGAGGAGGACAATGGCAAACCTCCTCTGAAGAAACTCACCAAGAAAACCCCATAACAACTTGGAGGCACCCAAAAGCAACAACAAACCCAACCCACCCTTCATCCTCCTTTCCCTTTCCTTCCCCCAATCCTCAATCTTCCTCTTCCATGTCGATCCTGCCCCAGCAATCCTCACTTGGCTTTCCTCCCCAACTGCAGGGTCTCTATCACTCCTTGGCAAGGAAGAAAAGGAGGCCCCTTTATTATAATACCCCCCCCCTTTTCTTCTGGGAGAGGAAGAGAAGCATCCGTGCAAGGGAAAGAGAGGTGTGTGTGTGTGTGTATCCCTTTAGGAAGAAGAAGGAATACAGGAAGGAGAATCACAACAAAGGATCATGGGAATTGTAGTTTGTTTGTACCGAAGGGAAAGCCAAATGCAAATTGACTGTGAATCCGCAGTGGAATAGAATTTATAAATTTGGTGTTTTTCCGAATTTAGCTATTCCTAGGATGACTCATGATTGCGTTCAGATTGCCTTAGGATTGCCTGCGACATCGTTTGATATTCTCTTGCAAAATAATGTGAAACCCCAAAGATTACCTCAGACTGACATTCAATTAACCTTCCAATTTTCAGTCAAGTCTAGAATCATAGAAGTTTATCACACAGAGGTCCTTTTCTGTGATAAACGTCATGTATACGTACCCCAAACGTCACGGAAGCGCCATTGGTGTGATCCCCCATGGCCCAACGGATATGGAATTGAGGTTCCCCCTTGGTTTCCATCATGCAATTGTAACTGGGGGAGCCTCCTGGAGCCCTTTTCTATAAGAAAAGCATGACAGAAACCGAGTGGGAGCCTCGATTCCCCTTCCGTAGCTCCATGGGGCCATCATACACATGGCGCTTCCATGATACGTATAGATTATGTTTATCTCATGGAAGGACCTCCGTTTGATAAACTCCATAGACTTGGAAGAGACCACAAGGGCCACCCAGTCCTTAACACTGGCCAACAATGACGTTTGATTAATTCTTGGTTGGCACTAACAACTGGATTTAAGCCTGACAAATTTATTATGGCATTAGTTTTTGCAGCTTCTAGTTTACTTTAGCATATACATGAATTCTTACGTTGAGTTACAAGTTAACTTATAGAAAAGTTGTGATGGCCGTGAATAAAGATAAGGTAAACATTAAATGAGCAGAGATAATGTCTCAATGGGTGGAAACAGCTAGCTAGTCATGGCAACCTTCCCTATCCTTGCAGTTTCCAGATGTGTGGTACTACAAATCTCACCACCCCAACCTATCAGATTGGGGAATTTGTAGTCCAATGTTCCAGTTTAAGAAAGGCAACTTAAAAAACAATCCAAAAAGAGTACTTTTGAAAGAACCCACAAAATGTGCAAATAGGTAAATACAGTGACAACAAACATGCCACTCATTGTAAAAAAAAAACAGTCTTTCATAGACCTAGTTAATTAATCAATTAATTATCCACCAAGGCAACAAATTAAATCTCCACCTTTCCAGTATTAATAACAAATTAATTTCCCCTTACAACAATCAATACTGAATTAATTTTATACTTAATATTCCAGACTCTTCTCTGGATCATAGGATGGAGCCATAACAGTTAAAGCAGTGTCAAACTGCATTAATGCTGTATTGTGGCAGCAGCCTTAGTATTGGAAATGAAGCAGGCCTGGAACCCACACACATACCGTGTTTCCCCGAAAATAAGACAGTGTCTTATATTAATTTTTGCTCCCAAAGATGCACTAGGTCTGATTTTCAGGGGATATCTTATTTTTCATGAAGAAGAATTCACATTTATTGTTGAACAACAAAAAAGAGCATTTATTATATACTGTATATATATTTATATACAAAAACTTTTCTAGTTCTTACTTTTGGGGGAGGTCTTATACTGTATTTAGCAATTCAGCCAAACATCTACTAGGTCTTATTTTCAGGGGATGTCTTATTTTCAGGGAAACAGGGTAGCTCTGAGCAGGCACAAGGATGGCTATGATAAAACTGCATTCATTCAATATTTTGTAGATATGCTAGCCAATGTCAGATGCTCATCCTAGTACTAAAATACTCCTACCAGGTATGCAGTGGCTTACTCTGGCAGGAATTTTCAATCAGCAGTCCTGATTCACATTTCCATGAGGCTGCTAGAAAAACTGTTTCCTGAATAAAAGTTCAGCCTGCTTTTCTATCTTGGTTAAAAATACATTGGATAAAATAGATGAAGGCACACGATGCCTGTGTTTGTTTATCTACTACTTGGGTAGGATGTTCTGTTTTACAATAGTTTCCGCTCATACAATGTGGCGAGCCACCTGTGCAACAGGAAGCTTGATTTACTAGGGACCTTGGTGAAATGTACAAGAAATCCATCTCTTCCAAGAACAACTGACATCGGGAATAAAAAGTTGCAAAATCTGCTTTGTTAAAAGATTTCTCATTCTTGTTGTAGTTGGGAACTCATGTTTAAAGTCATCAGTTCACAATTTAAAATACAGGTTATGACTTATAAAACTTTATTCAGCTTCAGTCCAAGCTCTCTGAAAGAGTGTATTCTCCCTGTTTGGGCCTTGAAAACATTGGGGAAGGCCCTCCTCTCAGTCCCACCACCCTTGAAGGCATGTCTGAGGGGAAGGACACAGAAGGGGCTGTCTTGGTGACTGCTCCCAGGTTTTGGAATGATGTTCCTAGGGAGACTATACTGTTGTTGCCTTTCCATTGGTAGTCAATATGACTGATGTTGCTAACTCTTGTGCTGGCATGTACATGTCTAATGAAGTATATATTAACCTGGTTTTAATTTTTTTTCCTAATTGTTTGTGTTTTAATCTTTGTCTCTTGTTGATTTCTAACAATTTTTTAAAAATTGTTATAAACTGCTTTGAGTCCCAATCTGGGGGAAAGCAGAATACAAATAAATAAATAAATAAAATTATTATTTCACTAAACTTTGGGGAACTGATTGTTTACAAGGAAAGGATTTCTAATCATGTGCTGCATTGTTTTTATTTCTTACCTTTTTAATGAATAAGCTTCACATTGCTCTTAATGCTAGTGACAGTAATTACATTTTTACTTTTGGAAGCCACTAGTTGTGGGGATAATGCTCATTTCCATGGGCTTTGCTGGATAGGGGTGATGGTAATGGCCATCCAGCAACAGCTAAAGAGTAGATTCTGCCCACTCCTGTGGTATGTTGTACATAGAGGTCCTACAAAACTGGCCCCATATGAAGCTAGTGTGCACCCTAGTATGTGTGTAAGCTACAATATGATGAAATTCCCTTGTTACATAGGTGGTTAGGAAAATGCTTTCATAAAGCGTTCAGGCTAAATTTTATTTTGAATCAGTCTCCCAAATCACTCCTAGAAGAAGAAAAAAATCAGTTACTATACCTCTCCATTAAAGAAGCAGAAAATCGTTGCCACAAGCAAGCCCTGCAAAATAAAACAGAGAATCTATTAATTGTTTAACATATAGCTTCATGTTATGGGAATACAGACACAGATACCGAATGTCTTAAGTCTAAAGGAGTTTCATGAGGTAAGGGGTAAAGCAGCCCCACTTGTGTGAGGCAGTTCTGTGACCCTTTCTGTTGTCATTTCAGTGCATTTTTCAGAGCTCAAGAGTGGATTGCAGAGGCAGAGGGATCTCTATCAGAGCACCAGGCACAATGATGTACAGATGAGGTTCTGCATGTTTCTTTTAGTTCCAACCCAACTAAAATATGATTCAAAGAAAGCTTAGCTTGTAGCTTAGGAGGGAACATTTGCTTACTTATTTATTTATATACATATGCCACGTTTCTCTCAGCATGGGACCCAAGACAGCTTACAAAAGGCTAAAACAGGAGAAACTAAAAACCTGATGATAAAAATGTTAACATGTAATTAAGTAAATCATAACATTAAAACCATTACATTTAAAAAGTGTGAAAGCTTTTTAAAAACACAAGTATGAAATTAAAATAAAACTTCCATACAAAATGCTTCCCATAACCAATTAATCATCAAAAAATTTAATAAAAAGATTTCTGCCTGCTGGCAAAAGGAAAGGAAGATAACACAAGTGTTTTCTAAAATATTGTCTTAAAAATGCACTAGTTCTTTGCTGCTTGGTGTCCTCAGGGGAATAGCACTCTGGTGCTACTAATTTTCTGGTTGAAAATTGTGCCTCGTCTTTTTAGTAATGCCCTCACTCCAGATTTGACTCTTGTTTACAGATTGGGCTGGCAAAACCATTACATCTGTCACCATGAAGGGTTATTTGTGTGCCAAAGAAACAGCTAATAAGGCCTGCAAAAACCTCATTCTTACTGGGGCAAACTTTCTTATGTACAAAGAATATGTATGCAAATACATTTATTCCCTTTCATGGCCTTTCAAAATCTTTCCCCAAAGGGGACATCCCCTGCTCCCCAAATGCTCAGGAAGATGTCTCCCCTGCCCCATGAACTATATTGCAGATGTGAACACGAGAATATGTAGCAGGGTATTTAAAACAAAATGAAAGTCTAGAAGAGATCTTTCAAGGCTTCCAACTGATGTTTAGATAAGGAGTTGATTAAAATAGCCCATCACTCATTTTGCTGGCATTCCTAAACCAAAGGCCTATAGAGACAGAATACCTGATAATGCATAAGGATATGCATCACATAGTCATAAATCTCTTCAGCAATGCGGCCCTCTGGTCTCCAGGGAAACAGGACAAATTCAATGCCAAGAAGTGGCACTAATATGAGGGTGGCTCTGACAGCCTTCATGTAGAGATTGGATTCTGCCTGGTGGGTGACCTTGAGCTTGGTTATCAAAACCCGAACAATGTTCAACAGGAAAAAGAGATTTACCTACAAGGAAAATAAAAGGATACTGTTAGTTTTTGGTAAATCTGTTGTATGAACGCTCAGCCAAACATGTAGGCCAAATTGTGTCTTATTATGTTAACTATTTATTTCCCAAAGGAAGCTCATAAAGAGCCAGAATGATGTTGTGGTTTGAGGTCTGGAATACAATTCTAGAAAAGAGGGTTTGCATCCCATTTCAGCCATGGAAACCCACTGGGTGACCTTAGGCAAGTCACACTCTCTCCAGCTAAGAAGAAGGCAAAGGCAAACCTCCTTTGAAGAAATCTTGCCAAGAAAACCATGTGATAGATCCACCTTAGGGTCACCACAAGTTAGAATGACTCAAAGGCGCACACAACAACAACAGGAAGCTGAAAATTCAGGAAAAGACACAAAACATTCCTTGTGGTCTACAAAACCTCTCAACAAGCCACGCCAAGTCACAGTGCAGTCTTAACTCAGAGATGTGCTGGCTGTATGGGGTGGGCACATTTTTGCTGGCAGAAATGATCTTCTGTCAACTGAGATTCACCCAAAGGGCAACCTGTTGGCAGAAGAGCTCTGGTGACTCCCTCTGGGAGGGTTTTGGAATGTGAACACAGCTTCAGCTGAGTAGTGTGGATCTAGTTTCCCCTCAGTTATCTTGGCCAGTTAGGACTGTGTTCTTAGGCAAGGAAGTGGCTTGGTCAAGCCATGATGAGAAGGAAAACATCTTCACCCCTTTAAATATATTTGTCATGCTATGATGTATGTGTCAATCCTGAAGTACATTTTGCACACCATAATTTTTCGCATCGGAAATTGCTATGCAAGCCGCCTCCCCTGTTTCTCAAAAGTAATGACCAAATATTCATCTTGATTAATTGAGCAAGGTGTTTCATTCTCCCACATTAGAGTCACTGTAAGGGTCCTTATCTGTCTTATCTATCTTCTTGCTGGGCATGCAGTAGCATGTCTTTCCTTCGTAGAATATAATTAGCTTTCTCTACTTCCCGCCCCCATTCTTCAGAGCTCTCCCAAATATTTTGGCCTTTTGGCTCATTGCTTTAGCATGACAATATTTTTAAAAACATAGTTCTGCTGCATTGCATGTAAACTGGAAGGGGGAAAAAAGGAATATTTCCAGAGAGAGTGCAGTAGCATGAACAAAAGTAAGCTCACTTCTTAATTAGAAGATGAAGAAATGGATGAGGAAGCTTCCATAACAGATGGCATGTGGAACTTATTTTATTAATTTTTTAAACCTGCCCTACATGACGAGAGCTCAGGGTAGTATATAAATCAAGCCAAGCCAAACCAAACTGCTTAAAACAATTTAAAAATAAGCATTATTTTTATTATTTTATAAATGAATAAATCAAACAGACTAAAAGCATATCAAACATTTTCATAAGTTAAAACAGGTTCAAAAAGATCATATAATTTATACCATATAGATGGATACTTTAGAATAAACCTGCTAAGCTATAATGTCTTCAATTAACAACCATGTTTACTTGGGACTGAAATGGAACCAGTGTCAGTCCAATGGCAAGCATTTCACAGCTAGTGTGCCACACATGAGAAGGACCTTTTCCATCTCATCCCACATCATACTAATCTCACTACTGAGACACAGCAGGGTCTGCTGCCCACCTTCTTTGGACAGGAAAGCAAAAGAAGAGGTGCTCATCGCATACTAGTGTTTCTATATTCGTGTCTTAAAATGTTCTCCTAAGGAGGAGACATGCCTGAATGTAAGCCCTTCTAGAGTTTGTGTTCATAGGCCTGTTTTAGACGGGCAAAAAGGGGCGTGAATAGGGCTAAAAAGCCCGTCTTTAGGGTTAGGGAGGGCGTAGCGTTTACACCCTCCCTAACCCTAAAGCGTATGGACGCCGCCATTTAAAGATGGCGGCGTCCATACGGTGGCGCCGCAAAGGCGTCATCACATGCGCAGCGTTTTGACACGCTGCGCACGTTATGACGTTTTTGCGGCGCGGGAGGGCGCCAATCACGCCCTTCCCGCGCCGCAAAAAAAGAGCTCCATTGCGGAGCTCTTTTCTTGCGGCGGGTTTTTGCAGCAGCCTTTAAATGGCCGCGGCAAAGACCCAGGGATAAAGGGGCCGCAGCGGCGGCCCCTTCCTCCCTTCAGCCCCACCGAGGGAAGCGGGGTGCAGCGGGCGCCCAGAGCACCCGCTGCACCCCGCTTGGAGGCCGCGGGGAACCGGCACTTTGCGGGAGCCCGCCGCTGAAAGGGGCGACAATGCCCCATAGACAGCCAGTGTGACATAGTAGTTTGAGTGTTAGACTATGACTCTGGAGTCCAGGATTCAATTCCTTACTCTGCCATGAAACCCACTGGATGACTGTGGACAAGTCACATGCTCTCAATATGTACAAGTCATATTGCCTCAGGAGAAGGCAATAGCAAACCTCTGAACAAATCTTGCCAAGAAAAGCCCATGATATCTTCGCCTTAGATTCACTGTAAGCTGGAAATGACTTAAAGGCACACAACAACAACAAACATTCATATGCCTATATACTTAAAAGGCACTAGATCACATCTGATCTTGAAAGCTAAGCAAGGTTAGCTCAGGTTAGTGATTGGATGGAAGACTGTCAGAAGAAACTGAAAAAAAAAACCCACTTCTGAATATTCCTTGCCTAAGAAAACTCTATGAAATTTATGGACTCACCATACGTTGACAGGTGACTTGAAGGCACATACATACATACTAACATTCATAGGATTGAGTTGTCAATTGTATTTCCTTTTTTAAAAATGCTTTAAAATGTCCAAGGCTTTAATGCTAGAATTTTTGATCATTTCCATTGCTCTGTTCAGTATCTTTTATAGCTCTATGGTATCCTTTTTGAGAGAGTGACTAGAACACTGAAGATTATGATAAACAGTACATCACCCATATACATGGGACTGATATCTGTCATTTCATTTACTACATTTGAAAAAAATATGTTTTCTCTGGGTTCTAGGTCCTCCAGCACAATTCTATGGTGTGCTTCTGGAGAAAGTTGACCATAGAGTCATGTTTCAGGACCTAGTAATGCTTAGAGAGGTGTTGTCTCTAGAACCTCTAGGTTCTCCAACTTGACTCTATGGTCAACTTCCTCTGAAAGTCATTCATTTCAATTGGGTTTGCTATTATCTGCAGTTCTGTGTTTCTACGATGAGTCCAGGAATATATGCTCCATGGATATGGGGTCATATTCTACTTTGTAACCTTATGTTCATCCTTCTATAATAAGATTACTAGATGACACTTTTATATAGATGAAGTGCAATGTTAGAAAACCATTTTCTTTCCCCAATGTTATCATTTCTTATCTTGAAAAGTACATACCAACAGAGCAGCACAAATTGGACCATGGACGATGTATAATAGATGAGTGTCTGAACGGATCCAGCAGCTGTAAGGAAGCAAACAAAACAGAGAAGGAAGAAAATTAATCTCTTCTTACTGTCATAGGAGGATTTTTTAAAAAAAGTCCAAAGGTAGCAGAGCAGATCTTTTAACTTACTTGTCATTGAAATATATGCTTCTTGCTACAGCATGTATGCAGGCAGGAATCAATGGGAACCCTGTGAATAGCAAAGGATATCCTTTTTAGTAAGAAGTCTAAATTCTGTGACTGCAGAAGCAAGGAAGGAAAGACAGTGGCTCATATGATAATAGAACAAAGACACTGGAGAGGCGAGAAACCTCTTCTAATCTACAGGCCAGAGGAACAAAGGCTCTTGGTTCAATGCAAACATTTCTAACCAAGCAAGATGGCCAATAAGGAAAGATCAGCCCAGTCCCTGTGTTGATGTAAATGTCTGTCCACAGCACCTGGTTCTATCAAAATTATCTTCTGTCCCTTCCTTTCCCTAAAGTTCTGCTTCTTTTGTGTGTTTTGCATTATAAGAAATCTGTTCATCTTTAATGTGTTAAAGGACTCTTTGTTTGTGTTCTGCAGTTGGCTTGCTCAGTAGGAATGAAAACCTATTATTTGTTCAAGCTCCAGAATTAGTACAACTAATTCTTTTATTTAACCAACTTAACATGATTGAATAAATCTTTTTCAGTTACTCCATGACTAAAATGGGGTTTTGGCCTGAATATGGCCAGATAGTTAAGATAATTGAATTGACAAACCTTTGCTAAGGACATGAATGATCCCAGATTTTACAGTGAAACCAGTGAGTACACATGTAGTTAAAGCAAACACTTAAGTGCTTTGCTGGAGGACAGCCCATTAAAAAAAAAGCACAGACAAATTTTTATCCCCATAGTTGTTTTAATGTTACACACACACACACACACCCCTGGGGGAAAACACTTTTTCTGGACTATATGCTGGTTGGGAGGTTCATGGAGTTACAGTAAAAAAAGTAACTTTTTAGTACTGCAGCAGTGACAAGCAGAAAGGATTATTAATATGCTGCTTTGGTGGATAACCCTAACTCCTGTTGTCAGAAGAATATTACAGAAATTAGATATTTTATGTCCATTCTACTTTTACTCACATCTACAGAGACTGCCGTACATCCTTGAGGATAGGTTTAATCCTACCGTTCACTGTTATGCTGTTTTTGGTGAAATATCTCCCATTTCTAGTTTTTTTCCCAATACAGTGGACCCTTGGTATCCACTGGGGTTTGGTTCCAGAACCCCCTGTGGATACCAAAATCCATGGATGCTCAAGTCCCATTATATACAGTGGGGAAGTAAAATTGTGTCCCTTGTATAAAATGGCAAAATCAAGGTTTGTTCTTTGGAGATTTTTTGGGGGGGGGGGGGTATTTTCAAGATGTGGATGGTGCAGACATCCCATGGAATGATTTGAACTATCCTGCTCTAAAAAACAATTTTGGGACATAGCCCACTTCTGAGAGACCACTCTCGTCTTGGGCTGAGAGAAGATTCAAGATACAGCCTAAGAAGAGATTCTAGCTGGTGGTTTCCATGTTGATCCTATTTGAGAAATAGGGTTTGGTGTCTTGGATAGGTCTTTTCCAGTTCTGAGTATTGAACACCCCACTGACATGGGAGCCACCATCCACTATGGAAGAGAACTCATCTTCTGAAATTTTCACCTGGGTCTTTGCTGTAGAATAGAAAGGGGCTGTAAAGTAGAAAGTTACCTTGGAGACTCTAAAAATTGTGCCAAACTCTGACTTTCACTTGGGGTAGTGATTAGCAGATCATATACAGGTTCCTGAAATGCTTGAGGCCAGAAGTGTTCCATATTTTAAATTAAATTTTAGAATACCTCTATTTGCATATATATAGTGAGACATAATGAGGCCGAAGAGAGACTGAAGATGAGTGAAATGGTGGGAGATATAGATTCCTGCCATTTCACAGATTCTCACATCTCTCTCTTCAGCTGAGTAGCTCTCCAGCCTCACAAGTACAGTACAGGTACATACTCTGCTATTTGTGTTGTAGTTCAAAAGGTTTTGGATTTTGGAGTACTTCGGATTTTGGACTCCTGGATAAGAGATACCCAACCTGTACTAAAACAGACACGTTGGCAGGTAGCTCTTGCTGCAGAAGATACATTATGATGGTCAGAGATGTTCCATATTATTGCCCTGGCTTACTTTATTTTGTAAAAATTTATTTTAATACATCTAAAATAACAAGGAAAGGAGAACTCCTAGTACTGGGTGTATCAACCTGCTTAAAGTTAGCAGAGAGAGAGAGAGAGGAAGAGAAGGAGGAGACAGAGAATGAGAGGGAGATGCTTTGCTTAGGGCTTCTTATAAATGACTAATTAGCAAAATCAAAGGTTAGAGTCATCATTATAAACAAAGAATGATTTAGCATAAAACAGTTTATTTTAATAACATTGACATTTTTTAGAATACAAATCAGACTCAGATTAAGCCTTGATGACTCTAATTAAAGCGATGTTAAAACATCTGTGTACATGAGTCTGCATAAATTAAAACTGTCAGCAATGTCTACACTGAATAGCTTTTAAGACTCTCAAAATAAAACAAGACACATGATATTAAAAGTTACCCAGTAAGTACGTAAATAAAAATGGATCTCAGGTGGTATGAGGCATGCAAAGTCACACATTTTAAAACTCATGCTCAGAATCTTATTTCCCATTCTTAACAAGTTAAGGGCTCACTCTCATGACAATTTGCCCAGGTCAGGCCTTTCAAATATTTTTTGAGGGTGAGAGAAGCAACGTTATGTTTTCTCTACCACAAGATGATAATGATCTGTGCAAGGTGAGGAACACTCCATTGCTCAAACCTCTTTCTGAAGGGCTATATTCTTTGGCAGTTGTGAGAACCCAGCAGAATGAGTGCCACTGAAAAACTACTCTGAGTGATGGGCCTACACGTGTAGCAAATACACTCTCCAACATTTAATAAATGAAAACTAACCAAGGAACACTAGTCTGGTCAAAATGGCAAATTATTAATGAGGAAGGACATACAAACTAGGAGAGGCAGCAGTACATTGCTTTTGCCCGAGACTACAGTGAAGGGCAAGACTCAGGTACCTCTTCGCTTCTCTCACCATCTGAATTAAGTGAGTGCAAACCACTTTTGCAATTTGAACTCATTTTGAAGCAACTGAACTAAGATGAGGACAAAGGGGGAAGAGGAGAGAGAAAATGTGACATTTTTAAAGGAGATGAAAAAGTGGGACAGGATGAATTGGGTCTATCTTTGCTGAATCAGGAGGAAATTAGCTGGTTGTTTTGGAATAAAAAAGGGCAAGCAAGCAAGCACCATGATGGGAAGTGAACCTACTGTGTGAAGGATTTAACCAGGCATATTTGCAGGAGGGAGCTCCACCAGGTAAAAGTAAACAGGCTATTCAGAATGACAGGAGGATAAACAAGGTTGTGGAGACAGCTGCTGCAAATACAGACTGGGTCATAAACCACTGTAAATCCAAGTGGAATTTCACTCCTTTGAGTTCTCCAGTGTTTATTCTCACAGAGCTATCACAGTCCAACTGGGTCTAATTTGCCTCCTCCTCCTCCTCCTTAAAAACTGGATCAATTTTAGAAAAGAGATGAATGGCTTGCTGCCTTCAGTAGTGTTCTCTTGTTGAGGTATTTTTCTTTTTCTTGTTTCATCTCAAGTAGTGTTCTCTTTGCAGTCGGAACAAAGCAGGTCAAAAGGAACTGCTGGGAAAATAAATGGTGGTGCGACCTCCTACCCTAGTAATGGCGAGACTTCTCTGAAAACAAACAGTCATTCCTGTATAAACACCTCCAAGATGAGAAACAATGAATAATTACCCCTTAATGCCTTTTTCATAATAAAAGACTATTTTTTTTCTGCACAAAGGAGGAGTCACTTCCTGATTCAACTAAATGCAGCCTGCCTTTAGCTAAGATAAGTTTGTTGCATCAACAGTACATGCTTAAAAGCCATGGCCAAAGTTCATTCTCCAGTTGAAACAAAAGGGGCAACTCAGAATGACATTTAGTTTATTGCTTCTTTGATTATTTAGTTATGGGTGTAAAGGGAGGGAACTTGCTGAAGGCTTATGAACTCTGAGCAATGCTGTCAAGATTCTCTGAAATTAAAATACTCTTATGACTGGACCTTGAAATAGATATCAATACATATGACAGGGAGAAAAACAAAAAGGGAAACAACCTACCCCATCCAAGAAGGTAATACCATAGTAAGTGCTGCTTTTCTGCAAATACAGCCACCACAATGAGTGTGTGCAGGTAAATGCCTTCACAGAGCATCCAGAAGTAATTGCAAACCATCAAATAAAGCTGGAAGAAATGAGCCACTTTGCATCCAACCTATGGGGTGAAAATACCATGGGGCTTTAACAACATATTCAAATCACAACCCTTTCTATAATACAGACAAGTATAAACATTTGAAACAGGAATTGATTTAACATGCACACACACAGAGAGAGAGAGAGAGAGAGAAAGAGAATATTCTCTTCAATGCCATATTTTGACATTTATCTTTCCCCCCTTCCCTTCCCTTTTGAAAATGTGCTTTAGTACTGCAGGCTTCAGTGTTAGATTTACTTAAGGAAGGTCATGACAGGAAATTTTTCCCTCCTTCCATGCTACAGGTTATGGTGGACTATCAGGTTATGGTGGAGAAAATGCTACCAGGAGATGGGAGGAAGGACAGGTTTTCCTTCCATGAACTTCTTTCAATTAATTCTCTCAGTCTGGAGCAACACCTTTCTGTCCTAGAGCCTCACATGCCCCAAACGAAATTTCTCAGGGTAGTAGAAATCTCAGCTTCTGGTGCAAATTAACTTCTCTTTGGATTGATTGCCCATACCCAACTGGCAGCAGTTCTGCCGGGTCTGTCTTTCTCATCTTTATCAGGAAATGGCAAGGCCTTGGCCTGTGGGACCTTCTGTATGCATAACATGTGGTTCTATCAATGAGCTACAGACTCTCCAGGGACAATTGGAATATTTGATTCAATTCAGAAATATGCACGTATGCAAACAATAGCTTTGTGGGAATTTGACATAGACATTTGTCCAATACATTCAACCAGTCTGACACAGCAAAATAACACCACGTTGGGCAGGACACCTAGGCTGGGGTTGCAGAGCACATTGAGGGCAACCAGTCAAATAAAGGAAAAACAAGATACATAATTTTGCATTTTGGGAGGGAAACTTGAGAATTGTAGCCTAAGGCCATCTTTGCATTTGCAGGTTGTGGCTCACCAATCTATTTATGTGTGTTAGGAAAAGCACCTGCATTACCTATCATATCATCAGACAGATTTTTATGTCTGAAAAAGTCATCTATTAATTGTGTGTGTGTCCATTTCAGATTTTGAAAGAAAAAAACAACTGGTCACTTATTTTGGGGTGGGAATCATGTGACCCTCAAGATGTTGGAGCGCAAATCCTAGCAGCCCAAATCAATATAGTCAATTGTGGGAAGACGCTGGAAATGTCAGCCCAAATACATCTGGAAAGCCATGTGATTTCTACTGCTAGCCTTTTCAAATCATATACCTCCCCCCCCCTTTATTGTAGGTCCAAAGTAAGGGTAGGAATTATGAGGCCTCCAGATATTGAAGTGGCAGGAAAAGCTATCAAGAGAATGCTATAACTTTCTAGGCGTAAATAAATTTTAGTGTCTCACTTTCTGCAATGCCAGAAATTTGGGGACTGAAACTTCACAGAATTCTAATCAGGTGAACAACACCCTCATACCCCCCAGCTACACCCCTGGAAATAGCTTGTCTTGTGTATGGGTTGTGTGTGTTGTGTGCCTGCAAATTGTTTTCAACTCATGACAACTATATCACAGGTTTTTCTTGGCAAATTTGTTCAGAAGGGGTTAGCCATTGCCATTTTCTAAAGCTGAGAGAGTGTGATTTGCCCAAGGTCACCCAGTGGGTTTTCATGGCTGAGTGGGGATTCAAACCCTGCTGTCCAGACAGACTTTCAAATATGGTGTTTAATTTTCAATGAATCAAGGAGCATAGTGTTGCTTTATTTATTTAGTTAGCTCTTTTGGGTTCCTAATCTAGTTGCCTATAGGACCCCACCCCTAACTTTAAACTAGTGGGGAAGAATAAATATTATCTTCACAAACTTGGAATAATCAGCCATGCTTAGAATTTATAATATTGAGTTATCTCTCTATGTGCATATATATTTTAGATCTTCCCAAGCAACAGTGCATGAAAGTGTAAAATTATCTATTCATACAGTGAATGGAAGCATACTTTATTTAATGTAGGATGTGTGTGAGCATGTGTGCATGTGTGCATGTGTTTGTATAGCTATAAGACAGATAAACCATACAATATGTCTCTGTCTACATTCAAGTGCCATTAGGCACCCATTCCAGCCTACAAATGTGGGCATTCACTGATATAACTGGCAGTAATTTGCAGTATTACACTGACACTTTCCTTACCTGCCTCTGTCATAAGATTGCTAGTGACTATGGACTAGTGATTAAACAGTAGAGTGGGCCCTTGGTATCCACTGGGGATTGGTTTTAGCACAATGTGGATGCCAAAATGTGTGGGTGACCAAGTCGCATTATATATAATGGGGTAGGAAAATGGTGTCCCTTATATAATGAGGCAAATTCAAGGTGCTTTCTGGATTTTTTTTAAAATGTATTTTCAAGCCATGGATGATTGAAAATGTGGATGCACAATTCGTGGATATGGAGAGGTGACTGTTCTAGTGATCTTATCCACCTGACCTGGATCAAGACTGCATGGGTGTAGAACATAAGTAGGAAATCTTCAGTGTGTGGGGACGGACTGTCCTTGCACTGCCTGAAACCACTGGAGGGTGCACCCCTTTACCAAATCCCACAGGCAAATTTGCTGCTGTGCCTGTTGTGGCAGCAATAACCTTATTTTTTTTTCCTTTAAAAGAAGACATGCAGTTCCTGTGCACCTGGTTCACTTATAAATAGGCCTGCACTTTTGAAGGCTTTTGGGAACACAATTCTATTTACAAATACAGCATATGGAGGATGTACATCTTATTTACGTAGCAGCTGGCAGTGGGAACTGGACAGGCAGGGGCACAAGATCCAAGGGATCTTGTATGAGCAAACTATAGTGTTATTCAATGATTGTACATCTCTTTGTTTCTTATAATACAGTAACATAACCCAAATCTTGTGCACTCACAGGGTTAGCAGCAACAAGCTGTTGATTGCTGGCAACTCCTGTCAGACAGATGATTGTAACGACAGAGTTGCAAACAAATGAGAAAAAGAGATTTTTATGCAAGGTGATCCTCTGGCAACTCAGGCTCCTGAAAGCAAACACATGTAGATAGTCAAGAGATCTCCTGTTAATTTTTTTTCCTTCATACAAATAGCACACAAAACTGTTACAGGGTAGCAAAGTGAATCACTTGGTAATGAATTGTGTTTGTATAACCCCTACCCCTCCAGTATCAAGGAGTATCAAGGAGCTGATGGCTCCTTTCGGTGCTGACACATTCTAAGTCAGAAATGGGAATCATGTGCCTCCCAGGTGTTATATGGCTGCAGGTCCCAGCAGCCCTAGTCTGCATAGCCAAGAGAGAGAAAAGTGGGAGTTTTATGAGGTTATCACACCCAGAAATCCTGCTGGGATATACGTGGGATTGAAAAGTCAAACACGGGTGCCATCGCATAAAGCCATGGCTGGGTGAGTGCAAACCATATGCATCCCGGACCCCAGCCTCGCTTATCCAGCAGCTTTTCAAAAACAGGAGCTTGTTTATACCACTATCATTCTGAATGCCTGTTTACTTTTATCTGGTGGAGCTCCCTCCTGCATCTTAGCTGCCCCCGAGCTGATCTCAACTCTTGTCTATCCAGTGAGATTTCTGGATGTGATAATCTCTGTAGTCTCACAAAATATGGAAGGCTGCATGATTCCTACCCATGTTCTACCTTAAGAAAGGTCTGTAGTTGTTTCCCACCTCAATCCATGGGGAGAGGTGGGTAAAAAACAACAATAGTAACAATAGTAGTAGTAGTAATAATAATGATGATGATGATGATGATGATGATGATGATAATAATAATAATGCTTATCTGCATTCTTCTAAGAACACATATATTGGAAAAACTGCAGGCCTGGTCATCATTATTATATGAAAATTATTATATGACTTGGCCTTAGCTTTGCCAGGGCTTTTCCTGTGCTACACTATTTATAGCACTTTGATACCACTTTTGACTGTAATGACCATATCCTATGGAATTTGTATCCTATGGAATCCTGGGATTTGTAGTTTGGTGAGGCACTCTGGCTGAGAATTGTAAATACCTCACAAAACTGCAAATCCTGGGATTCTATAGAATGGAACCATTGCAGTTAACACGATATCAAAGTGCTATAACTGTAAAGTATGAAAGAGATCCAAATCTTCACCATATTTGAATTGAAAAGTGAAGCTTAGACCTCTAGGAGCAATCACTTGGTTGTAAACACACAGTGCTCAACAACGTCTTCCTGAATTTCAGTTTTCACTTTAATTGTCAAATGTTACACATGGCATTATGTATAATGAATGCAATCAAAAGAGTAGTTGCTATATAAAAAATAGATATCATTATACTTACTTAAAATAGAAGAATATTACAAGAGAAATCAAAAGTGAAACGATGGAAAGGCTATGCCCAATGATAGTGAGATAATACAAATTCAAAGCAGTCTGTAATAAGAGAGAAAAATAAGGATGAAAACTCAAATACAGCAAACTAAATAACAATGCTGTGCTATCTCATCTACTTCACACAGAATATGATTTGTTAGAAACAAAACGTTAGTAATTTCACATTAGCAGTAGCTCTACTTCTCAGCAATGCCCATCTTTCCTGTCTCATAACACGCTCTGGACTGCAACTAACATCCTTCTCAGTCAGCATGGTAAATGGTCAGGGGACAATCCAAATCAGGCTATTAGGATGAGACAGAATAATCTACATTGCTCTGGATCACCATTAAGAATAATTCTCTGTTGAGATGTAAAGATGTGAGATGTTGTCTGTAGAGATGTAAACCTTTGCTTATATCCTTCCACATGTTTTCTCTTCTGGGTGACATATTAGAGTTTCTGCAAATTTTTGGATGGCTTTTCACCTTTTAGGCCTTTTTTTTTTTTTTTTTGCAAAAAATAAATTATTTGTACTTTAAAAAATTTTTTTTTTTAGCAGTGAACACTTTTTTTTGTACAGGACCCAAAATGAACCATTTTTCAAATGATATTTTTTTCCCCACTTTTAAGTCTTGACACATGAAAAATCCCACTAAGGTTGACCATTTTTTCTGTGAGGTTGCTTTGATGTGCTGACATTTTTTTTCGTGTCAAGGAGGAGAACACACACAAATATTCTTTACAAATATTAAATTAACCAATACTAGTAGCAAGCCCTTTTAATTGGTGAACTGCCTCATCTTATTTGGCTCCCCTGCTTCAGAAATATAAAAGGGCCAAAAGAACCTCACATATTGACAGGCCTTTAATTTAACTGCAATTGCTTATGTAATTTTGTTTAATGTTTAATGATGGTTATATTTTAGTCAAGGGATGGAGGGTGGAATTTTAGTTTATATGTGTTATGCACTGTTTAGGCATTTTATTTATTTGCTTTGTAGAATCATAGAATCATAGAGTTGGAAGAGACCACAAGGGTCATTCAGTCCAACCCCCTGCCATGCAGGAACTCCCAATCAAAGCATCCCTGACAGATGGCCATCCAGCCTCTGCTTAAAGACCTCTAAGGAAGGAGATTCCACCACACAAAATTGTTTATGTATTTTATGTGTTCTTATATAACTTTGTAAAGTGCTTTGATCTTTTTGAAAAGGTGGTATATTAATAAATTACTACTATTATGCATAGCAGGTTTTATTTATTTTATTTTGTTGCTGTTTTTAGAAAAGTATCATTTGATTTTTATTGTTCTGCACCTTTGAATTTAGCCTGGGATCTTGACGGTTGTGCCAATGTACACTATGGCAAACTGATCAGTCATACTAGACTGCTGCACTACATTCTTATAATTCTGCTATTCCACTTTTACTGCTCTGGTTGCATCCTGTAGTATCCTGGGGTTTGTAGTGAGGCCTAAATACACTCTGGATGACAACGTTAAACACTCCTCCCTAAACTGCAAAACCCAGAACGCCATAGGAGACAGAGCAGTAAAAGTAGAATAGCAGCACTATAAGAATGTAGTAAGGTAATCTCCTTAGAGTACAGACGAGTTAGTATACAATCTACATTCAATTCTTATTTAAAATAGAGGAGAGCCATTGAATCAATGGAACTTTTAGACAATTTTTATACAAAGGAACTTTTAGACAACTATTGGACAGCTATTTAATCTTTTTGATTCAGTAGGCCTACTCTGGTTGGGAATAACCACTCGGTAAAAGGTAAAGGTAAAGGCTTCCCCTTGACAAGAATGTGTAGTCATGTAACTGACTGTAGGGGGTGGTAATTTCTGTTACTAAGCCAAAGAACCAGAGTTGTCCAAAGATGACCCCTGTGGTCATGTGGCCAGTATGACTGCATCAAACATTGTTACCTTCCCATTGAAGTGGTACTTTTTTATTTACTAGCACTTATACATGCTTTCAAACTGCCAGGTTGGCAGAAGCTGGGACTAGAGATGGGAGCTCACTCACTCTTGGGTCATGAACTGCCAACTTTCTGATCATCAGAATTGGTATCTTAACAAAGGGGCAGTACAGACTGGCACTTTATGCTGGCCTGACTGTGGAGTAGGGCTGAACTAGGACAGAGTGTCCACATGCCCCCAGCCCTAGTTCTGCTGTTCGGTCACCATCATGGTGCGCACTATGATGGTGTCCGTAGTACGCTGCACCCAAACAGTGCTGGCCGGAAGGGGCGTCATCATGGCACGAGAGTGTGCCAATGATGTCCTTTCCAGGAAGCTGCTCAGAGCAGCTTCTTTTCGAGTGCAGATCAGTGCCACAGTGTACAGCTGCTGTGGCACCGATCTGGGGCATAAAGGGGTGCCATTTAGCCACTCATCTGTATAGCCCCTAAGTCACCATATCCCTTACTCCCATATCCCTGTTGGGATTTAGGACTAAATCTACTGTCTGATAACCAGTGCAGACTGAAATACTTATCACACTACACTGTTACAGTGCCATATTCCATTTTCTCTCCATGGCAACATCCAATAGGATCCTGGAATTTGCAATTTAGAGATAGGATGTTTAGAATTCTCAGCCAGAGCCCTTGGACCTCTCTAAACCACAAACTGCAGAATTCCACAGAATGTTGTCATGGCAGTTAAAGTGGAATATAGAGTTATAGCAATGTAGGATCTCAGAGACTCATCGCCCGAAGGCTTGCCACCACTGTTTGATTGACAAATCAGCCACAACAACTGTGAACACAATGACAATATGAAACAGTTACAGTCTGTACTGGTGGAGGGACTACCTACAAGAATGAAATTATAGCTCTTTGATACATTCAAGGTCTACAGAAAGTAATTATGTTAATTGGAATGGTAAACAAACATAAATCTGAACACAGTGAAAGCCCTCCTCCAAAAGTAGGAACTATATTTCCTTATTGTTCAGCTTTTCTGAAGGCACAAAACACAGAATGACTTCTAAGTGGTAAATATGTCTATCTATCAATTCTGTGAAAGCGAGCGAGAAGGACTCATTAGTCTTTTAAAGCTTCACTTATTTGCAGAGTGGTCTATTTGAAGACAATGGGGCCACTTTACATTTTGAGAACTGCAAACCACTATTTTGAAGAACAACAGAAGTAAAACTCTTCTGGTCTTGCTTAACATTCAGTTTACTTTTTAAGGCACATTTGTGTCTTAACTTTGATTCATTTCACGCTGTCTCTATTCAAAATGTACAGCAAATGGAAAGCTTCTGAAGTGCTTTTATGAAATCCATGTGTATTGTGGGAGGATTTAAAAGCAGCACATGAAAGACATCTAAGCAAACTGTAATCGACATAACAAACTGCTAATTTTCCATCGGTGCTGTTGGGAAAAGGATAGTTAAATGAACACTGACGCAAATACAGATGAGATAATCTGATGCATATTACAAGTAAAGGAATGTATTTCTAAAATAAATTCACCTGGCCATCCATGTTTGGCTGCTGTGTCCATTAGTCACTTCTACCTCATTGCCATATTAAATGAACTGTATCTAGTGTGAAGGGGATTGCTTGATGGCTCTCAGAGTAAGCCTTCTAGGGAATAATATGCCTGCTCTGCTCTTAAAAACCCTCTACTCTCATTCCTGAGATGATGCTCACAGGAGAGCTGCCTTGTAGCACTTATAGAGTTCCACCGAACTGGGCTGACCCAATAGTTCATGGCATCCTTGGAAGCCGAGGAAATGGTGGTGGCTTCCATGTCAGAGAGGTGATTGGCTTTGCAGTTTGGACCAAATGTTTATAGAGCTATCCAAGATGCTGAGCCTATTTTGATCTCTTTACCTTTTGGACTAAAAGCCAGAGAAGATTCTCCAAATTACTGATATGGAAGCCAACAGCTATCAGTGGCTACATCCAATGTTTCCAGATATTTTTTCCCTTTCCTTCCCCACTGCAGCCCCCCCTGTACTGCATGAAAAGCAGCATTAAAGGGTTTTACAGCCCCCCCCCCCCAGCCAATTTGGGGTAGGATGGAGGTTTCTCATATACATTCCCTGCCAGAAATGTAAGAAGCCCGGTGGTGAGGGGACTGACTGAAACTTTATGAAAAATTAGGGCTATTTTGCCCTGGGGTCAGACCAGATCCTCTGGCTCCATGTCTATACAGGCAGGATCGGGCCTGATCCTGTCACTGATGTTTTGGCCTGCATTGTCCATACTAAGGAGTAGTCCTCACTGGCCAAAAAAAAAATTGGCTTCTAATTGCTTTGAAGGTGGAGTGTTTAGATAATGCACGAGGTGAAACTGGATGGAAAGTGAAACAAAGCTGCAGTCTAGGGTTAAAACCCAGAGCAAAAAGAAACTGGGATACGCCGACTCAAAGTGGGAAATGTGCATCATCACACCAGCGTATAAATAGCCCGGGAACAGACCATGCGGACAACAGGTTTTCAAACTGATTTGGGAAAAAATGGTATTGAGCTGCTTTTTCCTGCCTCTCTGCTCTAGTCCACAGAAATAGTAGATCAGGTCATTACAATCTTCTGCATATCTTCTCAGAAGTAAATCCTATTGAATAAATTGGGCTCACATTTGGGTAAAAAGGTATAGGATTATAATACAACGGCATTTTACGTTTTGCTGAAATTGCAGCAAAAAGTGAATGTACATAATACAAAATAAACAATGATATTGTGTTTTTTGAAACAACCCCCTTCCTTTGTCTATAGCATTCCGTTTTTCAATCTACCTGCAGCTTAGAAGATACTTCTGCATTACAGAGTGTGTAGTTTGTCCACGTTCTGTTACTTTCAGGATGTACAAACCAGTGTCCATTTTCTTCACAGGTCTTATAAACTTTTTCTGATTAAAAAACAAAACAAAAACAACAACAGGGAAAAAAAGACATATACCAATAAATACACTGTTGACAATGTGCTAACTCACATTGAAGTAGCCGAACACTATTAAAATAGCCTTAGATACATTCTCTTATAACGTAATGCCCTTCCAGTGTCCAAAATGAAAAATAAAAAAATGAAATAAATAAAAAATTAAAATGGAATAAAATAAAATATAAAAAATAAAAATGAAATAAAATAAAATAAATTCACAAAACTGTTCTAGTCTAGACAACCCACCAGTCAACTATGGGAGCCTGTTTTCTTGTTTCTGCTACATGCCTGGGACTAGCTGGAGATTATCAAGCACTGACAGGCTACCAGGCTGTGTTTGACTTAGGGGCTGTCTGCACAGGCCAAATGCTCTCATTTCCTTCTGGCCTCATGATGACTAGTTTAAACAATGCAGGCCAAAACACCTGATCCTGCCTGTGCAGTCACAGATCTGGAGGATCTGTTCTGATCCCAGAGTTAAAAAAATCTTGACTCCAGGAAAAATAGATCTGGTTTTATAGCAAAAGTGGGCTGTTCAGACATTCTCCCTGCCCCACATTCCCTACTATTCTGATGGGTGATCCATTTAAGACCCATGGTCACCTGGTCTGATGTGGAAACAGAGGTCCTGGCCATGTGAGTACAGCCAGACTCCCTGTTTCTGTGTCAGACCGGGCAACTGGGAGGCTTCTCGATGGAATGCTCACTGAAAAGGTAAGTGTCCAAAACCAGGCGGTTCAGATGGCCCCCTGCTGTACTCATCTTACCAGCCATCAATCTGATTGAGAAGCCCTCCAGTCACTGTGTTTGATATGGAAACAGGGCACATGACCACATGGGTGTAGCCAGGTGACTTGTTTCCACATTAGACATGGTACTGTGGGGTTCTCAGTCAGATCAATGGTTGGCAAGCTAAGGAGCAGCATGCTGGTCCCAGGCCAAGGGTTGGCATTTGGATGGGTCTGTGAGCAACAGCCGGTCCCTATGCCAACCCTGAGACCAAGCTGGGTGAGCACCAGGGCCAGGAAAACATGGGCTCAGCCCATGCTTTACTGGCCCATATGCTGAAGCCCTAAGTAGATTTTTCTGTTCATGACTGTATGATGAAAAACAATTAATTTCAACTTGAAATAAGTAAAGCACAGAAGTAATCTATGACACTGACTATCGCGTTTGTGGCTCTGTAACATTAACTGCTCATGGTACAAATGATTCTTAAGGATACAGATATGGTTTCAGAAATTATATTCCAAGTAACTTGCCTTGTTTTTTTCTTCACATCATTGTCAAACCTCCAGGTCATCTGTATACCATGCCCTCCCACCACCATATCTGAAAGTCATCTTTTGTGTCTCCTCCAATAGTACAATGTGCTGTACTGATTTCAAGTTGAAATTGTTGTGTTTTTTATCATACTGTCATACAAAAGTAGACCCCACTGAACGTCTGTAGCTGCCACTGAGGATGCAAAGGGTACATTTGGCATTATGATGATAAACAGGAGGAATGGGGAATGAATTGCACTACAGCCTCAACCTGTTCTGCAGTAGTGTAACAACTAAATTGCAAAAGGAACTATATTTAGAATAACAGGAAAGCATAACAGGAAACCATCTTGGGGACTACTCACATACCTCGTCATTAAACAACACAATTTTACCTGAAGTGTCAAAATCCTGAAAGTAATCAGGGCAGTTTTGCACTGCTGTTTTTCCTGCAGCAACATCATCCCAGCACAGCCAGCCGTCCCATGTTCTGTTGCAATGAGGTTCTATGCAAAGGAAGACATAAGGAATGATATACTCTCTGATCCTTGTTTATAAAGGATTGGATAAAAGTGTCCCTTCCTCTAACAGAAGGAAATTTGTATGCTGAAAAGTCTCCTGTTTGGACCCAGTCTAATAGACAGGCAATTGCCACCTAGCTCTTTTCAAGGAAATCAAAATCTACTGCATCCAATTCAGACTGGTAGTTATGACCGATAAAGACCTATATAGCATACATCCCAGCTATCTGAAAGTCTGTATTTCTCCAAATGAAAGTGCTTTCACTCAGTGCTCCCACCTACACAGGCTGGTAGGCACAGAAGACAGCCTTCTCCATGGCTGCTTCCATGCTTTGGAGGTACTTCCATGTTTTACATAATTTGTAATATTCACATTTACACCATTTAAAATTTTAATGTAGTGTAGTCAATCTGTAGGCTAAATATTTAATGTTTTGATGTTTATACTGTTTATACTGTTTTAATGTTAATATTGTTTATACTATAGGCTAAATGAAGCTTTTCTTCAGCTGGTGGACTTCATTTATACGAATAATCTTTGTATATAATCTATACAAAGCTTCTAAACCAAGGTAATTTGCTGTTTTCTGTTAGTGCCAATGACATAAGGTATTTTGTGGACCTTTTCAGTGGCTGATTTCAGGATATGGAACTTGCCAAGGATAATTAGATTTATCTCCTCTCTGTTGCCCTTCTCCTGGCAGGTAAAGACTTACTTTATTTGGGCAGGCATTTTGTTTTGTTTTGTTTTTTCACTTTTATTTGCTTATATACATAAAATAACAATACATAACAATCAATTTATCATAACATTATAACAATTAGTAGTGACAAATTGATTCTTCATATATCTTGGGCAGGCATTTTGGCAACTCAGTAAATTGCTCGTTATGAGCTGGATGCTGCATTTTCATTAATTATGGGGTGAAACACATGGGCAAAATAATGCAGTTTCCAGCCGCTTTGAAGGCAGGGCACTTAGATGATACACAAGGCAAAAGTGGGTGGAAAGTGGAACAAAGCTATGCCCCGGGGCTAAAAACTGAAGCAAAAAGAATCCCCAATACTCCAGTTTAACACAGAAAACGCACATCTTTGCCTGCCAATAAACAGCCTGGTGTAAGTGCGGGGCTGTGGCAAAGCAAAAAAGTGAAAGTGTGACAACTCCAATGGATGTAATTACAACATACAGAAACCAGAGAGTCCAACAGTGGGGCATGGGGTGAAGGGGCATATATGGGGGAGGAGTCCACAATTGTGCTTTGCCACTGATGCACTGAAGCCCTGTACAGGCGGTGCATCACACGTGCAACTTTGGCCATTGAAAGGAGTGGCCATCCAATGGAATGGTATCTGGGTGGGACATGGGTGGTAATTTGAGGTTAAAAGCAGTGTGTTTATGGGACAGGTGGGAGGGCAACAAAAATGAAATTAATGGCTCAGCATGGCTTGATAACGTACTGTGCAGACTGCCTATGGCTGTTCAGTTCGCCTTGGAAGCAGGCTGTGCAGACACCAGAATTTTGACCTGCTTTCAGAAAACACAGAATTGAGCCACTTTTCCTGCCCGTCTGCTCTGGCCAAAGTCTTTTAAATTTGTTTTAAATTGTCTTAAACTGTCCCATTCATATAGTTCTGTTTTAACCTTTTAGCCTTTCTGGTTTTAATATAACTTTTTATTTAGTACTGGTGTGACCCATCTTGAGTCCCATTTTTGGAAGAAAGGTGGGACAGAAATCCATTAAGTAAGTAAATCTGTGTCTTTTTGTCCATGTATGTTGTGGCACAACTGAACATCTCAGAAGCAAAGCACTTTAAATAGCAATTCCAGGAATATTAATATGTCATGACTCACTAATAGGCTTTGAGATGAGCTTGATTGCTTTTTAAAGTCAAATGGCATTCAAACAGAAAAAATAAGACATTAAAAGAGTCATCCTAAATGAAATGAAAAGATAATTATTTTAACCATACAAATTTAAAAACTGCAGCATGTCCCAAACAGTTTCCCAACTCAACCTAGCATATTCTTGAGAAACAAACAGCCTTCAGTAGAAAGAACACAGCAAAGAAGCTTCTTCTAGGTTCCCTACGTAAAGAGTCCCAGTGGTTGGAGCCATGACAGAAATGACCCTGCTGTGCATGCTTTCTGTGTTTTTGCCTGCATGATGAGAAGAGCTGTAGGGTCCTGTTTGAAGACGTTAAGGGCCAGGGAAGGTCTTTACAGCAGAAGGTGCTTCCGCAAGTATGCAACACTCCAGCTCCCAAGCTTAAATTCAATGGGAAATGGTGAAGATAAATTTTATTTATCTATTTCTCTCTCCTGACATAGGACCTTTTTTGATGTTCCACCTTTTCTTGATATGGGGCCTGACACAGCTTACAAAAAAGATTAACACAAAGTACTGCTAAAATCCAGGTAGCTTTTATAAAATTAAAGATTTAAATAACTTGTCCCACATACAAACAAACAAAATAACAAAAACAAAAACAACAAAAAACTCCACAAAATCTTCTGATCACAATTTGTGAACTGCTACCCAAGAGTGCTTAATTCACAGTTTCTCTGGGAGTTACCATTGTTTGTGAGTACTAATGTCTTAATAAGAACAACACACAAAATGGTTTTATTTGCATGACTATGGCAATAATTATTTACCTTCATTCTCACGTGGTAAAGTGTGCATAATTTTCTGGTAACATTCATATTGCGCTGTCATGATTTTATTCATAGTAACACCTAGTGAATGGAGATCTGCTGTTGCATTCTTATCAGCTGTTAAATAGTGTTGCTCAGTAGAATTTCCTTCCCTCTCTTCTGGAATTGCTGTGACACAAACCTTAACAGAAAATCAGATATACTGTAGTGAGATATACTGTAAATTGCCATAGTTGTCAAGACAGCTGAAACAAGTAGCTAGAATAATCAGTGCAAATAAATTCAAGTGATTACATCTAGGTGCCCTTCAACTAACTGATCAGCAGAATTCTGAAAAAGCCAGTACATATTCATGCAAGTGATCTGAAAAGCTTGAGAAAGTTTCCTCTTCAAAAAATTATACAGCAGCCTGTCCCAATTCACAGGGGATCCATTCCTGACCCCCTGTGAAAATGGTGACTCACAAATGTTTGAGTCCCACTGAAAATAATGGTGCAAGAGCCTGAGGTGTGCACACAGGGCCATGCATGGGGACACACTGCCATTTTGTCCCTCTCCAATTATTCCTCCTGCAAAAAGCGAGACCATGGACTCCAAGTCTGTTGCCTTTTTGTGATATTAAGGTGACCTTCAGTTCTGTAAGGTAAAGTTCAAGTCCTGGAGGTTCTAATGATTTGGTAAAGCTTTGAGTTTGGCCTGGTTAAGTTCATAAGAATGGCATATTAGTTGCTTCCTGCATTTAAGGTCTGCCATTTGCAAACCAGCCTAGCTATGTACAAAAAGGTCTGTCACCAAAAGGTTTGCCAACAGACGACCATCACAGACCTGAACACAAAGATAGTGGTGGACTACTTGGACTACTTGTGATTGACATAGGTGACAGTACTATCTACTTCAATAAAGTCACCAGTCTTTAAGGTATCAAAGGTAAATTTAAGAAACCAATATGTGAACTACTGGTTCTTAGAAGAAACAACTCCCCTCTCTTCCACTGAATAGTAGAAATGATGGAAGAATGTATTTGTGGGTTCAATAGTATAGAAGCAAAGGAAAATGCCTTATACCATCAAAGTATTAAGCAACCTAGCTCAGGGTTGTTGACACTAACTGGCAGTGGGGATTTCAGACTGGCGCCTTTCCTTGCCCTACCTGGAAATGCCAGGGACGGAATTTAAATGTATGGTCCACCACTGAGTTATTTCCTTTCCTTAACCACAGGAGGTGTAGACAACCTATGCTTTAGCCATGAGCTACAGTTGATCTGATATGGAGATAATAAGAATGGCATTTAAGGAAATGCCAATAACATATTGCAACAGGGAGGGATCCAACATATGTGATTTTCATATCCACCTCTATCACATTCTATCAGCAATTCTGTGGCAACTCACCAACGCAATGACTAAAAGGAACAGCAATCTCACGATCCACTTCGTTTCCATTTCTCAGTCTAGGCAATGTAGTTTTGTGCTATAGTTGAACGAGAAGATGTAACTGTAATGAAAACAAAATAGAAAGAAATATTTTTGCCAATGTGAACTTTAAGACTGCAACTCTGTATCACCTCACCAAAGGAAAAGTTCCACTAAATTCAGGTGGAACTTATGTCTGAATAGAGGTGTATACAGCTACATATGCTAAAGCAGTGATTCCCAAAGTGGGTGGGGACAATGGAAAGACCCAGAGGGGTGCTGAAGGAAAAGGCGGTGGCAGAGGGGCATTCAGTCAAAGTATTGGTATGCAAGATTAACAAATGGAACAAACTGCCTTTAGGATGGGGAAATGAAGAGTTAGAGCATGTGGTGGTGATGGAGAGTGGCAAAAAGGAGCTTTCATATTTGAGACACTGCTTAAGTTTTGTGAGCTTTCCTGGGATTTGGCTGCCAGGTTGGAGCTGTGCTGCTACTCCTCCTTTCTTAAGTTGGAAAGGCTGATAGAAGTTGTAGCAGAAGAATTATTGTTTATTGGAGAAGCAGTATGGGGAAGGTATGTCTCTGGAGAAGGAAGGGGAAGATTATTGGGGGTAGATTCTTTGGAAAAGTCCTTCACCTCAGGACAAAAAAGGAGCACAATAAAAACACTGGTAGACTGCAAAGAGGATCTGCGAACCCCACTTCCTGGAAGAGGAATTTAAGCACCTAAATTGGGCTCATCAGAACAGCTGTCAGACCCAGAAAAACCCAGGGGAGTGAAGACAAACAACTGCCCAAAGGGAAGGTATTTTTACCATGCATCAAAGAAGTCTCAGACAGAATAGGGAAACTGATGAGGAAACACAACCTCCAAATGATCTACAAACCAACCAAGATAATCCAGCAAATGCACTCAGCAAAGAGCAGGCGAGACCCTCTCATGGCCGCAGGGGTTTACTGCATACTGTACAGTTGTGGGCAGGTCTAAACACAGCGTCCAAATACGATTCAAAGAACATGAGAGACACTGCAGACTGAGCCAACCAGAAAAATCGGCAGTAGCAGAACATGTCATGAACCAACTTGGTCACAGAACACTATCTGAAAATACTGAAATTCTGGACCATGCCAGCAACTACCACATCAGAATGCACAGGGAGGCCATTGAAATCCAGAAACACCTGGACAACTTCAACAGGAAAGAAGAAACACTGAAAGTAAACAAAGTTTGGCTACCAGTCCTGAAGAACACCAAAATCAAGAGTCAATCCATGCAAATGAACACCACTCAGGGTCAGGGTCAGGTCCCCACAGACAATGGATTGTTAATTAAATAGACACACATCCACCTTGCATGGCTTTGAATGGCTTTGCCATTCAACAACAGACCAGCATACAGATTAACATGTAAATTAGTTCCTCCCAACCAAGGGTCACATAAGTATGTATGTATATATACATACACACCTCCTTACCACCACTCTCTGAAGATGCCAGTCACAAATGCTGGTGAAAAACCAGGAATAAATTCTTCTATAACACAGCCACATAACCCAGAAAACAATCCTTTTCCTCTCTTGTCCTTGGACTGAGAGTCCTTCCTGGCCAGTGAGAAAAGTGAGAAGTTGGCTGTACTCCTGTCTGACAAAGAAGGTGTGAAATTCCTTCCTTTCCTTCTTTTGCCACAAAGCCAGCATAGGTGAGAGGCTTCTTGGAGAGCTTCAAGCAAACTCCAAAGAAAAGTCCTCACTGATGATGAAAATGCCCTAAATAGCTAAAATTTAAAATATTAACAGCAGAAAATAATAAGAAGACATAGCATACACTATGGAAAAAAAGTGGAAAATGCAACAACAGCAAAAGTTTTATCATCATGTCATCCTATTTTGTTTCCAGAGGAATAATCTTGGATAACACCAAGAAATATTGTCTCTGAAGTAGCAATTGCAGTACAGTCAGCCTCCACATTTGTGGGATTGATTTTTGCGGATTTGATTACCGATGGATTATTTGCTGCCTCATCCACTGGAGTTCTATGCCATTTTTAAGATGGATTGCAAGCCTTCTGAGACGGAGAAACTGTAAATGCATGGACATGCTTTAAAAATGGCATAGGGCAGAAGTAGAGACCAGCCACCTTCTTCTTCCTTGCCAAAGAACCATGTCGGTTCAAAGGCATCCACAATGGGTTGAATCTACAGATTGTACTTTTTTGTTTGTGTTAAATTTGGTTTTTTTTTGGGGGGGGGCTAGAGTTATTTGTGGTTTTCCCACCTGCGCAGGGGTCTTGTGCCTCTAACCCAAGTGAATGTGGAGGGCTGACTGTGCTTCCAATGTGTGATTAGCTGCAGAAGGAAAAGCTTACAGTATATCTATAAAAAAATAAATACAAGAAAAGTACTCAGACTTTGCCTGTAAGTCTGATATCTGGGAGTTGTGGAATCAGCACTGGAGCAGAGGGAACAGATTTAACATGGCCACATCTTCAAAGCTGCCCTTAGTCTAGTCTCAGGGCATGCCACTTTGTTGAGGACTGCAGCTGAACAGTGGAACAACACTGTGGGTCAGTTACTTAAGTCTATTCCAGTCAGTTGTCACAGCACCTTCTGACCTTATATTTTGAAGGGAGAATCTATGCAGCTGACTACCTTGCAGTCGCACCATGCCACAGTAGTGTAGGATCTTGGAATAGCAAAACAGCTGTAATTCAAACCATGAGCTGGGTTTACATTGCATTGGATGCAGAAAAAGTTCCCAAAAACCAGCTAACTGTTGCCTCCTCTGTTATTCAAAAAGATGTGCCAGAGGGAAGAATGTGAAATTATTTCTTGAATCCCTATTTTATTAGGGCTTGTTTGTTTAAGTATGGTAGTTATATCCCACCCTTTATCCAAAAATCTCAAGATGTCTTAAAATAAAATCAATTTAAAACAATAAATTATTACACTGTGCCTGTGCCATACGCGGGAGCACTATATATGGCTTTAACTTTATGCAGAAGGTTAAGGCATGGTAGATATAATGGTGCATGCACCTGTGCCCACCGTGCCACACGTGGGAGTGCTCCCCCATTAAAACAAATGGGGTTTGAGGATACATACACAGGGGTGGGGTGTGTGGGTCCAGAATGAATCCCCTGCGTATGGGGAGGGCCCACTGTACTAAAGTTTTGAAAAGTTTAAAATAAATTATATTGTTTCTCAATGAAAAACAGACAACTTAAAACCAGCTAAAATTATATTGAATAATATAACCATAAAACATGTGCTGCCTGGATAAAACCAAAGTTCAGGAGATTTAAAGTTGAAGAGAGCATCAGACATGGAAATTTAACTTGAAAGATTTTGAAAGGTAACTGGATAACATTTTTGAGTCAATCATTCTCCTCCTCCATGTCGAAAACCAACAGCAACAATTAAAGCTACCAAATGTTCCTCATTCTAGTGGGGCATGGCTATGTCTTCCAAGTTGTTCTTAGTTTAGTCCCAAGACATGTCACTTTATCAAAATGATAGTGGGGTTGGAATCTCCAGCATTTCATTTATAATGAAGCCGGTCAGTGTATGATTAGACTCCAGTATAAAAATCCATGGGTCTGGGGCTAGGAAACAAGTAAAAATAATAATTGCCTTCCCTGAGAATCCTTTCAAATTTGGCTTCACTTTACCAACTTATAAAGTCAAAAAGGGTTGTGCTGAGTGGTGTCCAGTTTTGTACTTGTTAGACAGCAGCACATTATATTTTGCTGAACAGAGAATAGGTACCTGGAGAATGGCAAAAAACATTGTGGGTGACAGTATGCTTTGATGGCCTCCATGAATAGATGCTGGAATCAAGCTGGCTTGGAGGAAAGTTCCAAGCTGAGACCTGTGCTGGGGTGGAGTTGGGAGTTACTTAAGGCTGAATTGCCTCTTTCATGAGCTCTCTTGATTCTTCATTTTGTGAACCACCTTTCTGTCCTAAGGGAAGTGTGAGTTTTGCTGGCTGCCTTAGGGATGGGTAGGAATTTCCCCCCCTTTACCAGGTTTTTCTTGCCTACTCCATACTGTATCTCAGAGACAGGATCAATTGGCATAGCGCAGTGTCAGTAAATAGGTTGCCATTGTCAGGTAGCGGTGGGGGAAGGATAAAGGAGGCTGTGATTATACTCATTTGTATTATGAGCTTTGATCCTTAAATTTATTTTAGTTTTACTTGACATTAATTATCTGCTACCTTTGCATTATTGTATATATTATTTTCTGTTTCACACAGTGTTTATTCATTGACTTTGGTGGTGAAGAATTCTCTTATTTTGTGTATTGTATTTATCACTTTCTTATTGGGTTTGACTATTCTCTGTCCTACGCATTTAGTTGATATTTTGGTGTCATTTTTTAACCATTAATTTTAATGGCAACTTATCCTGTCTTCCTCTGTCTATAACCTGGTATTTTTCTCCAAATAATTAATAATAATTAAATGTGCACACATGCTACTATGCCCCTCAGCACATTATATGTCCCATTTTTTTTCAGGTGGACTGCACATAAAGAATACTAAAACAAATGAAAACAAGCATGAAATGAGTGGGAGTACAATGACAACAGGAGAGATCTAGTGCTCTCCTGACCTGGTTCTATGCATCCCAGAAATATGTAGTTGGCCATTGGGGAAAAACCAGAATGTTGGACAAGATGGATCTCGGATTTAAACCTTTTCTTATGTGATTAATTTGATTGTCCAAGTGAGGAATCTGTTGGACACCCACCAGATCCAGCTAGCCTATCAAGAGGTCACCAATGATGGGTGCTGTAGGTCAGGAATAATTTGAGAGCCACAGATTATCTACCCCTAATCAGAGCAAATGCTATCATTATGTTTTTGCCTGCTTCTGTTTTTGCCTTCTTGCTACATATACCATCTGGCTTGATATAGTAATCACTGGTATTTATGAAAGAATAATTTTTTAACTGAAGCAAAAAGAAAAACCTTAAAAACTAAAACCTACATGTAAAAATTCTGTCTAGACTCAAAAAGCATTTTCCCACATGTTCCACTCCCTAATCTTCAGACTTTTTTTCCTCCAACACTAATGACCTAGAAGATATATTTATGACAGTAAACAAACAACTGATTCCATGGATACTATTACTGACAAACACAGAACATTTCTTTTGAGGAGGCAAAATATCATAAGACTGGAGTCAAAGTACTGTGCCCAATGCTATGGATGTATATTTGGGAAGTAAGCACCATTAATCTTAATGGAAATTATTCTGCTTAAGCACAGGACTAATTAGATTAATTTTATTCTCTTTCCCCCTCTCTCTGCATCTGATATGCAGATGTCTCTTACAAAATATGAGGATTCTGCAGGAAGATTTTTGAAAAGTGAATTTGGATTAAATTCTAAAACCAGCTACTAATAAATTGTGGCTATGTGTATTAGTGATGATTTTAGTAACACTAATTTGAACATTTTCACACAACTAATGCAGGAAACCTGTTGATTTTGTCTTGTTTACAGGGGAAAAAGCTTTCCCAAAATGTGTGGGCATTCTCTGACAAAACTAGCTAATAAATTTTTAAATTTATCTTAGATCAAAAATGGGAAAATAATAAAAATGGAAGAAAAAATGGCCTTTTATGCAACCATTTTAACTATGCTTACTTGGATGCTATTCATGTTTAGCAGGGATTCTTTGTAACTTTGAGGAGGAATTCTAAATAAAGGTATACAGCTTGAAACCCACTAAAGTCCATGTGATTTAAACAACCTGCATGTTGAAGCCTCAGCATTTCATTGTGATATTGCCAGAGTTACTATACATATGTCCAAAACTATAAATATATATTTCAATTAGAATACGAAATGAAACATACTTTAAAATGCATTTGAGATGAAGAGACAACTTGCTCAAGGTCTCAAACCACAAAACAACAATAGCTCCACTACTAATAGGTACAGGGGAAAAAATTGAAACTATTCAAAACATGGTTAAAAAATATGTTATTCATGTGTCAAGAAATCCCGATGAGAATAATCCTGGACTGGCAATAATCTTCACAGTTTGGAACTTATTATGTACAAAATTAACACACGGCTGTTTTGTACATAAAACAGCAAAAAATAAAATAGTTTTGTGTGTGTGTGCATGTGCGTGCATGCACACATGCATATGTGTGCTGAAAATTGATTTTTCTACACAGGAAAACAAACATTTCTGCACAGAAAATTGCTGCAGGCATGTATATTTGCACAGAAAAAAAAGTATTTTCTGCACTGGAAATGACATTTTTCTGCACCTAAAATAATATTCTATTCTGTTTTCTGAACAAAAAGGCTTTTTCCTCTGCACAAAACAGCTACGTGTGAATTTTGCACAAAGTCCCTAACTGTAAATAGGTTTTGAAAACTGTGGTTTTTGAAGACTTTCTTACACTGAACATTGAATTTCTTTCTGATTAGACATGCATAGGGCTCAGGGAAAAGACAATGAAACTAAGTAAGATTTAAGAAAATCTTGTTGGCTGACAGAAGTCTTGTGGGAATAGGTCATAAGGATGATTAACAATATTGCTGGGATTTCTGTACTTTTTGAAGAACCTCTCATGATCATGAAAGCCTTTATGAAACTGCTTGTCTGAAAGCAAGTCAACGTTAATTGTGTTGATATGCAGGTAAGGTGCAAAAATGAATTCTTGTATAAATTTACACCTATAACAAGAAAAAAGGAAAAGGACTGAATGAGACAAAAGTGCTGGATGTTGAAAAATAAATATGTGATTCCAGATTTCCTTTGATGCATGATAAACATCCTTTTGACACATACTTTAATATGGTTATAAAGATTTAGTCTGGATTAATGTTGTGAGTGCTTTTATTGTTTCATAACTAATTACAAAAGCTATGCATAGACAAAATACAGGGGCTTCTCTTTTCTCTAGTACTTTTACCCAAGTCATTTCTTTGTTTAAGGATTTTGCAACATTTGTCAGAGTACAAGAGACATCTATGGCAGATGGCAGGGGTCAACAATGGAGAAAGGGTTGCAGCATATTACCAAAACATTACTAGGACACTTCAACACATGTTTGCATTTCTCCTTCCCTGTGCTCCCACACAGCCATCCTGCCAGCACCAACAGATGTTTCTGCTTTCAGTCTTTTCCTTTTCTTCCCTCCCAGGAGTAATTGCCATCCTGACCAAATGCCAGAAACTTACCATGTAATATGAAACAAGCACATAAATGCATAAGACGGAATTTGTATTATTTGCCCACAGCTACAAAACAATGTTTTGTTTTGTTTTTTTTTTACTTTTACTTTTGGGAGCAAAGGCTTTTACTATTAAAACCCAGTTCATGCTTTACTTATTGAACATGCAGACCTAAGTTTAAAGGAAAAAAAATATGTCATGGCACTTGAAGCCTGGGTTACCCACAAGAAGAAAGCACTTGGGCATCTGGCTGCCATTCTGGATCTCTTCACATAGCTGTACAAACTTTCAGCGCAAAGTAGATGTGAAGAAGGGATATGGTGCAAGGTGATAGGATGTATATGAGACAATTCAGATTACACCTTCCACCAACACTGGCACAATGCTGCACCATTGGTGTTCAGAACCAAAGGTCTTTGATAACTAAAATGAATACAGTTGTGTACACTGTGCCACAGGGTTGGATCCAGACTGACTCTTAATACATCTAGCTTGCTGTCAAGTCATGACAAACATGGCTCATTTTATTGGGACCTAAGTACAATTAACCTACTCTGGATCCTGTCTATAAGCTCACAGAGGTTCATCTTTATGGCTTGAATGGGCAAACAAAATATATGCAGGATGCATGCATATATAAAATATATGCAAATAACAGATAAACAGTTCCTTGTTTCAAGTAAAATGCAATGTTCGAGTGAAAACATTCAGTATGATTTACCTTTTGGGCTCACGTCAGATTAAACAATGCAATAACGTGAAACCCCATGATTGCGTTCAGATTGCCATTGGATTATACTTCCAAATTCTGTCGTCTGATAATGTCTTTTCTTTCATACCAGTTCTTTGACTGAAGGCCCTCTGCTGCTCCATTTTTCCCTTGATCTTTTCGCTGCCATTGGGAGGGGAGGGCGGGTGCCCCTGCCCACTTTGGGAATCACTGATTTAAAAGGACACCCTACCATTTTGGCAGTGCACTTTCAGTTACTGGTTGGTTACAAGATTACCTATTACTCTGTTAACACCATGTTCTGTTAATCTGAAAGTGTCCAGAGGAAAGAAAGATACAATCAGCAAAAATTCATCCAGAAGAATTTCACAATAGCTTCTGTAAACAAGAGTGACTTCCAGAAAACATTTAGTGGTAGCTGTGTTGGCCATTTAACAAATACAAACAAAAATCTATCAGTGGTAGCTTTATTTCTGTTGGCCAATAAGGGTATCACTGATGGATTTCTTTTTGTAAGATTGACTTTTGTTTCTGCTGGAGGGACAAAAAAGGATCACATTGACACAGAATTCTCTCTCTCTCTCTCTCTCTCTCTCCGCTTCATACCTTCTCTAGATCTACCCCCCCCCCCCGCAACAAACTGGCAGATTTTTAGAACTCCTTTTGTTGGAAGAAACTTTATCAGACATCTGTATGTTTTGAATCAACTTAAAAAACCCAGAGAGATTTCTATCTGATGCTGGCACCGTTGAATAGTAGCACTTTAGTGCACTTTTGCCTAAAGACATACTGTTTGATATTAGTTTTTTTCTTCAAACTTAACCAATCATGGGACTTCAAATAAGGCAATGTACAAAACCATCAATTCAGTTGGTAGGAAGGCTTCATAGCATGTTACAAATACGTTTTTAAACTATTATTCTGGTGCTATGCAGTTCTACAAGTCAGGTGTGTTGGCCTGCACTGTCAAACAAAACAGCTTCATTGGATGTCTCTACACAGTAGAAATAAAGCAATTTGGCATTGCTTTAACTGCCATGGACCCATACTACAGAATCCTGGCATTTGTAGTTTTGAAAGGCATCAGCATTCTTTGGCAGAGAAAACCTAGGGTTCAAAAGGCTGGACCTACAGCACTTAACGTGATGTCAGATTGAATTATTTTTACAGTGTAGATGGTGATTATTATTGTTATTATATTTATATACTTCTTCTTCCCAAAATTGGGACTCAGAGCAGTTCACAATGTAAAAGAACAACACAATTTAAAACATACAAAAAGAGAGCACTGAAATAGTATTAAACTAATTGAAGTATAAAAGCCACAAGAAATAGGTTGCTAGGGAAAGTTAGGGGAACTTCATTTGCAACATCTCCCTCTCTGTGTCTTTTAGTGGAGACATGAAAAGAAGGTCAGAACATAGATTATTGTTATCTTTGGCTCTGCATCACACCGGCTATGCTTCCCCAAGATCATGCCTCTGAATCCCTTCTGAATCCCATCTGCTAGGGAATTGCAGTGCTAAATGACTACTGCCCTCATGTTGCGTTAGTGGCCTTCCCATGGGAATCTAGTTTCCCAATGTAAGAAAAAGGAGGTTGAACAAACTTTTGGTCTTCTTGTGTAAGCATCTGTTTCCATTTTCAGTTAAGGACTGAAGGTGAAATACTGATCCACGCTCAAGATTTTCTTTCTTTCTTTTCTTTAATGTTGCCTTTCTTCCATTTTTGCCATACTCTGCTAACAAACTACACTTCTTACACCTCATACAGTATACCACCAGTGATGCCAGTGCATCAGTTCTGCTTCAAGTCTGCTTAAAGGACAGAAACTGTGCCTTGGTGGATGATCTACTAAGGCATGAGTTCTGCATACCACATTATCCTTCTGGAATACTTGGGTGAAACTTGGAAGCATTTTTAGTTATATTGCTGGCTCTTCTTAAAGTTTTAAAACTCCTCGAAATGTTTAAGACATTGGGGTTTTCTTTTCTGGGATTTTTTTTTAAAAAAAATGGCTATTTTTCCCAGAAAAACATTGGGGGAAATGCAATATAAGCACTATTTACAAATTTGTTAATTTAGGAACATGAATTATGTGTTATGTATAATGATATGGCATGACATTTATCAAGTTTGGCTTATTAAAAGTACAGAAAATAATAGCTACAAGGTCATGGACTGTAACAAACCCCTGAATCATAAGGAATCTCTTTGGCTTTGCCAGTTTTTGAGAACCAAACCAAACAAAAACAAAACAGGAACAACAAAAAACTCCCAATAAGAATAAAAGAAACCATCAACCTTTGAAAGGCAAAGGAAATTATATTGTTTCCTCTAGTCCTCCATAGTGACAAGGAGACATAAAGCATGCATTCCTAGAAAAATGATCTGAGTAAAGAAAAATTTATGACGGCCAGCATGGCATAATGGTTTGAGTGTTGGACTATGATTCTGGACACCAGGTTTCAATTCCAAGTTTGGCCATGAAACCTGCCGGATGACCTTGGGCAAGTCACATGCTCTCGGCCTCAGAGAATGTCAATGGCAAACCATCTCTAAATAAATCCAAGAAAACACCATGACAGATTTGCTTTAGGGTCACCATGAGTTGGAAGCAACTTGAACACACATAACACACACACCATGAATTACAATGATATGATGCTACACACCAGTGCTTCTCAGGATATTGGCTGTGGAGGAACTGGCTCCCTGCCCCATTTCAGCAGGGATCAGTACCATATTTGTATCCATTGGCTACAACTGATTCCCCCCCCCCCCCAAAAAAAAACTCATCATGTTTGTCAGTCAATGGCCACAATCTATTCATTTTTCTGGAAAAATAAAGCTTTGAAAAAATGGGGTGTGAGTATATGTGCAATATCTTCCATGACTTCACAGCTCTTGTCCTTCTTGGGGAGACAATTTCCAAAGCTATTGGTAAGAGTTGTTTTCCAATCCCATGGTAGTTAGCTTGTGGCACCCCTCATGGCTCCTTCTTGTGTGTATGTGTGTATTGTGTGTGTGTGTGTGTGTGTGTGAGAGAGAGAGAGAGAGAGAGAGAGAGAGAGATAAATCCTGGGAAGGGTTGTTTTGAGTTTAGGATTTCAAGGACACTAGGGTTTCTCTTTTGTATCTGTTGAAATACAAGAAAGCCATTAAGGTGGGGGTAGAGTAAAGGATTCCTGACACACGAATGCTGAACAAGTATCAGGGAATAAAGAGCTACAAGAAAAAGAAAGAGGAGAGGGGAAGGGGGGGGAAGCACTGGAGCGGGGTGTTAAATTAAAGGGTTTCTGCTCTTATTTCTACTAGCATTTTTCTAAAAACACCCAACGAAGCCAGCAGTGTAGTGTATTCAGTTGTAATTAGAATGGTTCTGTATTCAGAGCATTTATGTTTTTTGTTCTCACGACATGAATTTTTTCTTTGTATTTTAAAAACTGCAACAAGCTCTTTCTTGCATACAGATCCTTTCACTGCCTATTTTTTCATAAAGTTTTTTTATTTCAGTTTCCACACAGCAAATGCGCTTAGATGCATATTAAAGCAGATCCATAATTCCACAGAAATAAATCCCTCCTTCTCTAGATTAGGACAGCATGTTCCATCTAAAAAACATGGCAAAACCATTTAGGTTGTACTAACCTTTACAGAAAACTATTATCAACTCAGCGCTGTGTTTTTTCCTGTTTTAAAAACATGTCCTCAATAGACATTTAAAATAACTTTCTTTCCTGCACAACCTAGTGCCAAACACAGATTTTTTTTTAAACACCCTATTTCAAACAATGACCTGTTAAAAAGGAAATGCACTGTCAAACTTAAGAGATTTTAAACAGTGCATAGACACATTTAGTACAGATCTGCTCACTTGCAGGCAAAATTATCAGAGAAACAGAAGGGGGGCAGTTTTGAAAGATATACCATTTGATTGTCAGGATCCCTCCCACAAGGACTTCAGCCATCTTAAGAAGGTTTTTAAAGACTGTCTGGCCACACTACAGTCAGGGTGAGACTCCAAACAGCCCCTCTGATAGGTGCCAATGGCCCAGTACTTCTAAAGACAGGATTGTGGTGCTAGCGAAGGCTCAGAGTGCCAGCAGAGTGCCAACTGATGGCATTATAAGTGTATGAAGACCATGCTGGAATGGAATGGAAAAGCGACTGGAGACAGGCCCAGACAAACCTGGTGGCCCCTTTAGTTTCAAATAACATCCACATCTCACTGACTGATTATTTTCTGCTTTTACTAAGTTACAAAGACATATAATCTGCAAGTTGGTCCTTCTGCAGAACTGCCACTAAAATGAACGTGAGTACAAGAACATCATCACCATGCAGAAAAACTGCACTACCAAAATGCTTGCTTCATATACCTTTTTTTTTTTTTTAAATAAAATCCAGAATTCACTTTCTGGATCTGAAGGCTTTGCAAGCCACATAAGCCACCCAAAATAAAATTTAAACCAAAAGAAAGAGCAAATTATGTCTCTCTGCTTACTGTTCTCATAAGTTTGACTCTTACACAAAACACAAGACTGCAGTATTTCATGCTGTTATGATTTTATAACTGTACAATGGTGTTTGTATGTTCTGCTCTGTTTGCAATAAAACTAAATTTTGAAAACTTTAGATCTCAGTTATGTAGTAAATCTTAATTATATTTTACAGAAGAACTGCATGTAATTCCGCCTTGATTCAGTAGGCTTCATTCTGGTTAAATCCAGAAACCAAACTTAGCATGGTATTAACTGGATTGCAGATTAGTAAAATATCTCATTTAATATAATAAGCTTAGAGAGCCTTAATAAGAGAAAAGTAGATTTCTGTGAATGTGAAACTGTTCACAAGATAAGTACTGTTAAGATTTCAGAATACAAAGCAGGATGGATGGATAATTTATTAGCATAAAAATCAGGACCTTGGGAAGATTGTGGATTCTTCTTTAAAGACTTGGATCTGAAAATATCACCCACACATTTATTCAGCACTTTTGTCTCATTCTTTTTTTCCTGTTATAGGTGTAAATTTATAAAAGAACTCAGTTGAATTCAATTTGTGGTTGTTTGCTGTTAACTGCCTCCAAGTGGAGCCGACTCGTGGCAGCCTAATGGATGAAACATCTCCAAGACCTCCTGTCTTCCACTGCTCTGCTTAGGTCCTGCAGATTCAGACCTCTGACCTCCCTGATTGAGTCTAGCCATCCTTTCTACTATCTTCTACCTTCCCTAACATTGTTGCCATTTCTAATGAGTCATGCCTTTTCATGATATGGCCAAAGTACAACAGCCTCAATTTGATCATCTTGGATTCCGGGGAGATTTTAGGGTTGATCTATTCAACCACCCATTTGTTTGTCTTTTTTGGCTTTTTCCACAGTATTCTCAGCATTCTTCTCCAACACATTGTGAAAGAACTGATTTCTTATCTTATTTTTTCACTGTCCAGCTCTCACATCCCTACATGGTGATAGGAAATACAATGACTTGGACAACTCTCAGTTGTATATCTTTACTCTTCAGGATCTTGTGTAGTTCTTTCATAGCTGCCCTTCCCATCCCTAATCTTCTTCCTATTTCCTAGATGCAGTCACCATTCTGATCAATTTTTGATCCTAGGTATGGGAATTCTTTTGAACTAATAGTTTAGGTTGAATTTAATAAATATCTTCTGTGGTTATTGTTTTCTTTTTCTTTGTCTCCTGCCTGCCTTTGCACTTTCTTCCTTGACCTTCCTCAGTAATCTGCATATCTAAGATTGTTGATCTTCCTTCCTCTTAGCTTTACTCCTCCTTCTAAGTCTAAATCTGTTCTTCATATATGATATGATATTTCCAGCATACAAGTTGAACAAATTGGGGTGCTAGAACACAGCCTTGCCTTATTCCCCTTGCTGACTGGGAACTATTCTGTTTCATTGAATTGTGTTTTAATAGTAGACTCTTGTTCTAAGTACAGATTTCTCACCAGGACTATCAAATGTAGTTGAATGTATGTACAGTTTATCTGCTTAGATTTATTAACAGTGCTGTACTCAAATAAAACTAGCCAAAGATAAGTAAATAAGCATCATCATGTTGTTTGCTTTGTCTTAATTGTACTCAAACAAAATGAGGGTCTGTATATAATGAAATTAATTTTGTGTCCTCATGAATCATTAACATGGACTACATCCACCATGCCAGAAGAATTAAAGAGTTGATTTAAGCAAATATATAGATCCACAAAACAAAACATCATTGTTTTATCTTCTGCAGATAAACTGCTGCTCTTAGCTCAACAGATTACATTTTATACACACTGTCAATGGATTAGTAACCGAAAGTTAGAGATTAAAGGATTAGAAACCTATGAGAACAGCCTTTTATAGAAAGAAGCTAAACAAGCATCATTTGTGTCTAACACTTTCTAAGAAATGCCAGTGTGCATTAGATGTTTCCCAATAACTTCTTCAAAGTCAATTGTTCCATAATTTGCAATTTACTGTTGACTGATACCACAATATGACATTTGTATAGGCTCTCTCCTATGCCCTGTATAAGTCTACGTCTGCATTCTACTGCTACCAATTGAATCATGCTGTGTGTTACTAGAATCTTGGAAGAGTATCACATGCTACATCTCCCTTAAGACTGAACTGCAATAGAAGGTTGTAAATAGAGGCCTTGGTATCACTTCTAACATGTCATTCTGTAAAATGAGTAAGATTCAAGTCAGTTTGTTTAACATCAGTTAGAAGCAATTCATGTGTTTTAACCAAAGTGATAATAAAGTGGTGTTGCAGGCTACTTAACAGGGTAACTCAACCATACCCTGAAAAATAGCCATTCTAGGTTTATAAAAATCCCAAGTCCCAAATGAACAAAAATGCTCCATAGTGTACAATAAATAGAAAGAATGTGAATATAAACTTTTGCTTCAGAGCCCATGAGAGAAAGAGAGAGTTGGTTGGGTCACTTCTAGTCAGAAGAAGGCCAGGATTGGGATAGACAGCTTTTAAAGAACTAGACGAAATCCTAAAGTGTAAACATATACAACTGAGCACTAAAGTTAAACTCATCCAAGCCACTGTATTCCCTATTACCTTGTACAGATGGAAGATTTGGACAGTGAAGAAAGTGGATAAGAAGAACATCTCCTCATTTGAGATGTGGTGCTAAAGAAGAGTAATGATGATGTCAAAAAGACAAACAAATGGGTCCTAATGAAGAGATCAAGCCTAAACTCTCCTTGGAAGCCAAGATGACAAAACTGAGGCTGTTGTACTTTGGGCACATCATGAGAAGGCATGACTAGGAAAGATAGAAGGTAGTAGAAAGAAAGGATGGCAAGACTCAATCAGGGATGTCAGAGGCCTGAATCTGCAGGACCTAGGCAGAGCAGTGGAGGACGTCTCATCCACAGGGTCACTATGAGTTGGGGTTGACTCAAAAGCAGTTAACAACAACAAGTCTTTTTAATATATACATACAGTATATAGGTTTTTTTCTTTAAAAAAGAAAAGATACATGAAGAAAGTTAGAGCAATTAATAAAATAAAAACAGTAACATTGGTTTCTTAGGACAGAAGCTATGTTTTCATGATAAACTGGAGTATCTCTTCCACAGTCAATGGTTTATACTAGTGAAACATTCATGAATGTATACATCTCCCTCTGTATTGACCATTTTAGATGCAACAAGATGTTCCATGTATAAAACCGTTTACTATTTGTGTCACTATTTGTTTACTATTTTTCCCCAGTATGATTTATTCATTGCGAAAAGTCCAAAGATTTATTAATAAACAGAATCTGCACTGTAAAAATTATAAACTTTTCACATCATTCTTCTTTTCCTAACTTTGTCAGTTTGTTTATTCATCAGAACCAAACTCAATTTGTAGTCACCTCTAATCTTAGGACACCAATCAGCATACAATGAGAAATAATTCTGAAAGCTAGACCAACTATATTCCATGAACATGTGGCAGATGGGTGATGTATGAACTGAGACTCAAATGTCACATCAGCAGCATAATATTGTACATGTCTACTCAGAAATAATTTCCATTGAGTTTAGTGAGAGGAGTTTATCGCATGTAATTTTCACACCAACCTGGGCACAGGATGGGATTGGGCTGGAATGGGTTAAAACTGATTTGACCACTTGCAAAATTGCTGCTGCACTACCACCCAACCATCACTTGTCCTCCAGCAGTGCTCTGGTGGCCAATTTTGGTACTACAGAAAGCTTCCATAGTATCAAAATTGGCCAACAGAGCACTACTGGAGGACAGGTGATGATCGGGCGGCAGTGCAGCAGCAATTTTGCATGCGGTCAAATCAGTTTTAACCCATTCCAACTCGATCCCATCCTGTGCCTAGGCTGGCATGAAAATTATATGTGATAAACTCCTTACTCCCATTTAAGGTGGTATAATGCAGAGACATAGTCATGTTAGTCTGGATATTCAGTATTCATATGAAGAAGCAGACAAAGTCTATGAAAGCTGATGCTACAACCATTTCCCCCCAGTTAGTATCAAAGGTATCAAAGGTGATACAAGATCCCCTGGCATATTATTAAGGCAGTATAACATTACTGTTTGATTCTATAATGTTGTGCTAAAATTCATGAAAGCCAGCGTCAATCTGGTGCATGTGCACTAAGTGTGTAAAACCTCAACTATTTTGTTCTTGCATGCAAGAACAAATGAATGCAGTAGTTTTTTTCTCAAAGTATGAAATACAGTATTTCTCTGCTGCATCGCTCTGTTTTTGATTATCTCAAAGTGTTCCAGAGGCATTATTCTTTGTGCAGCAAAACAAAAGAAAAACCTGTTTTATACGCAAAAAGCAGATTTCCTAAGCCAGAAACAGATTCTTGTTGTTGTTGTTTTGCACAGAAAACACAACCCTGTGTTAACCAGTGTTTTTAAGTTTGGTTGGAGGCATTAGAGGAACCCTCTGGCAGAGAATTCTCAATGCCCTTCCATTAAACTGTGAATCCCAGGATTACAAATGATGTTGTCATGACAGTTAAAGTGGGATCATGGTGCAATAATATTGTAGTATGAAAAGGTCTCAAAACTGCTTCAGCTGTATCGTTTCATGCTGAAATATTTAACCATTGCTTGAAACAGACAACCGCCCATAACTCTACACATCCATTCTTGTACACTAATGGTTAGTTTCTTCATAAAGTCATTTCACTACATAAGCAGTAGTTAGATCTTTACTAAGTTTTGGCTACTAGCAGTCTGGAAAATTTATTGAAGACATGTTCCCCCCTTTTAAAACTCCCTTTCTATTTTTGGATGTATTTAGGCAGTCAGAAGGAACAAGTAGTAAACACTTTTCCCAGACTGTACAACTTTAAGCTGCATTTGGAACATTGCCTGTTTTAATGCTCCCCTACTATTGCAAAAAATACAGAAAAGTAGGATAAACCAAGTTCCCAAGGGCAGTGAGGTTTCCCCTCTCTGTTTAGGGGTGAAACATTCCATTTTCATCCCACAGGGAAGAAACATTAAAAAAAAAACAGCAAGAGAAATGGGGAAAATGATACACATGTGTGCACATCAAACACACATATACTCCAATACACACGCTGTTCTCTTAGTTACAGAACATTCAATGGAGAATGCCAGCGTCAGTGTTTCAGAAGCAGGCAGGATGCCAGGATGAATTTGGGTCAGGTTCATATACTTAAGGTGTGGCCGTGGGAATGTCTGGTGCATCTTAGACTTTGCCCCTAAAGGCCAATTAACATTCTGCTAAAGGACGAGCAGATTCTACACACACACACACACACACACACACCCTTCAGCATTACTCCACCCTGTCACACTACCTGATGATGCAAAATATGAATAGTAAAGTACATGAAGGTCGAATAGAACAACTGACACATACTTCGTCAAAAAAACTGTACACAAACAGCCAATCTGCCTTGAAATTTGGGCAAGGTTCTCTGTCGTGGAGAGAAAAATGAAGTGGACGATCAAGATATTTGAGACTATATGCACATTGCAAAAATATGGCTGGATCCAACCAGATGAAGACAGACATTGAGATGTGGCATTCCAAGTCAAACTGAGGGATACAGCTAGTTTTGAAGGAGATACATACCCTGTTTCCCCGAAAATAAGACAACCCTATAAAATAAGACCTAGTAGAGGTTTTGCTGAATAGCTAGATTATAAGATCTCGACCTAGCAAAGTTTTTGTACATACATATATATACGGTATATAATAAATGTGAATTCTTCTTCATGGAAAAAAAAGACATCCCCTGGCGTATCTTTAGGAACAAAAATTAATATAAGACACTGTCTTATTTTCAGGGAAACACGGTAGGTTTAGTTTTTTGTGGATTTTCCAGGCTATCTGGCCATATTCTAGAAGAGTTTCTTCCTGACATTTTGCCAGGTGAAACGTCAGGAAGACACACTTCTAGAACATGGCCACATAGTCCAGAAACCCCCTCAAAAACTATGTATACTGACCATGAAAGCCTTTGACTTCACACAGGGTTTATTTTAACTAGGATTTCCAGAGTTCTCTCCCTCCCCCCCCCCTTTTTTTTTTGCCAGACAGCAGGGAGGTTGGTATCTGTGCTACTACATGTTTGTTGTCATTGTGTGTCTTTAAGTCGTTTCCAATTCATGGTGACCCTAAGGTGAACCTATCATGAGGTTTTCTTGGCAAGATTTGTTCAGAGGTTTACCATTGCCTTCCCCTGAGGCCAAGATCATGTGACTTGCCAAAGATCATATGTCACCCAGTGGGTTTTATGGCCAAGCAGGGAATTGAAATCTGGTCCCCAGAGTCACAATCCAACATTCAAACCACTTTGCCATGCTGGCTATTAATACACATGAGGAATTACCAAAAAGCATTTAAGACGACTTTGTTTTTGGAAGATTTGCAGTATGTTCCCAACAAAAACAAAGAAGAATCTGAGAAAGTTTATTTTTTAACCTACAAACCCAAGAGCCCTCAACTAGCATGGAGTTGTTGTATTAATGTGTTTGTTTGCCAAACTTGCACAAAAAGGAATAATCTTTTAGTTCAAAGCTTCTGCAACATTTTCAGTTCCCTACTATGTGCTGATGGTTACCACCCTAGGTGCAAATTTTTCTTAAATGAACATCTGGAGACGACCAAGAAGGCATGGCCAGCTTCCTTCCACCTCTGACTCTCACTTCTCCATGGGTGCATCTACGCTGTGGACCTAATGCATTTTGACACCATTTTAACTACCATGGTTCCATCCTACAGAATCCTGGAATCTGTAGTCTTGTGAGGCACCAGCACTCTTTGGCTGAGAAGGCTGAATCCAAATCCCAGGATTCAATAGGATGGAGCTACTGCACTTCAAGTGCTGTCAAACTGCATTATTTCTACAGTACAGATGCATCTCTTGTTCCAAGCTTGGTGGCAAGAGGTCATGCCGAAATGCCCAATTCAAGGGTGCTGCAGACCTCTGTTACTTAAACCATATCCTTAGAGTTTAGGGAGAGTTTCAAGGTAGGATTTATGCTTGTGGTGATAATGCCATGATTGTGACTATGTTGCATAGCTGATTATGGAACAGTTCCGGATCGATATGTCTAGGTTATGCATCTGTATATATTAGTGATCAAGGTGAACAGCAGCCAGATCTCTAAGAAGTAGTGCTCCTATTGGGTGTGCTTTACTCATATTGGAAGCTAAGCAGGGTCAGGCCTGAATAGTAATTGGAGGGGAGGCTGACAGACAGTACCAAGTTCTGTACGCTATATTCAAACCACCTCTGAAGAAATCTTCCCGAGAAAGTCCTGTGATAGGGCTTCCACAGTTTACAGTCAACTTGAAGACGCAATAGAGCAACAAGGAGGATGAGGATGACAACCACCACCACCACCTTTTTCTGAAACTCAGGCTTAGGGCTGAGCAATTCTTCCTGTCTCAGGCAATAGCCCATTATGAAAAATACTGACTGACACAAGGGCAGCCAAAGACAAAGCCACTTCATTCTTCCTCCTCAACTATGTGGACAGTGATGAAGCTCCTCCTCGCACCAAAAGGAGCATTTTCTGAACTAGGCTGAAAATTGGTATGCAAGTGAATAGCTAGGCAACAACGAGGAAAGGGCAGCACCTAATAACAGAAAACTAATGGCCCTGCTGGCTAGGGGAAGCTGGGAGATACTGTCCAAAAATTATTTTTTCCAAACTCTGACAAGTACTTACACATATATAGGGCTAGAAGGGTAAGAAAGTTGTTTATGAAACTCACAGGACAAATCATGCTCACTGGCCAAATCATGCTCTCTCCAAAAGCCTCCCAAAACCAGTAGCTGAGAAGGTATGGAATCTGATGAGGCCACGATACTTTTGTCTCCCTTGTACATAAAATACTAGGAAGGCATTGCTTACCCATAATGGAAAAGAAAAAAGTACATTGGCTCTTATAGGTTTGTATAACAGAGTTCATTTTAAGGATGTGATCTTTACTAATTTTCTTCTCAATGGGAAGAATGAGTTATTTTAGCAATTTTCTTCCTGTTGCAAGAAAGTCTTCAAAAACTGCAGTTTTCAAACGCTATTCATAGTTCAGGACTTTGCCCTGTACAGACTGGCAAAAAGTGCCGGCCTGTGGGTGGAGCTAGGATGCAGCATCCACACGCTCGATGCCCTAGCCCCGTCCCAGGGCCCCATTTTGGCGCTTGGTGGTCCACACGGTGCACCCCATGATGACGCTTCTCTGGTGCTGTGTCCAAATGACGCAACACAAAAGGGGCATCATAAAGCCGTGCCAACATGGCTATGGCACCCCTTGGAGGGCGCAAAAAGGAGCTGCTTTTTGCAACTCCTTTTTCTGCCCTCTAGAGGCCAGATCAGGGCTTTGGTATGGGGTTGCTATGGCACCAATCTGGCCAGTAAAGGGGCTGCTGTGGATGGGGCGGTCTATATAGCCCCTTAATCTGTGCACAATTTGTCTGTAAAAAAATTTTGCACTGCACACAGCATTAGATTTCTGCATGGGGGGAAAAATATCACAAGTGAATTTTGTGTTGAGTAAGTTCCATCCCCCCCCCATCAGTCCAGGATTTTTCTCAGCAGGGTTTTTCAACACTCATTAAATACTTTTAAAAACGGTTGTATATTTTCAAATATTCTTTCTATTCTTACTTCATCAGCATCGTAGAATTAGCATGGCAGTTTCATATTTTTTTTATTCTGGGGGGAGATTCCATCTTCAGTTCAACCAGCTGATGACTAGCAACACTAACAAAGAAAGCCAAGCTATGAGTAAGGCCACCAAACCCATTGAGAGAGTCATATATTTTAGTGTACTTATTAGAATTTATGCCAGTGTCTCTAGTGATCCCCAGTGAAACAAAATGGCTGCCTTTGGTCCTAGGTTCTAAACTGTTCCATCTTGGCTTCACTTCTGCTAAGAGCTGCTTTTGTGTTTCCTGTTATCCTATGGGAATATGTGCAACATAAAATTCCACTTGCTAACACATTTGCTCGCAGCTGCTGGCTTGGCAGCCTTCTGAAATTGAGAAAATTTTCCAGGCAGTGGTGGAAACATTACAACAAAGCTTTCATCATCTATAGCCTTGAAAAAGTATCACCCAGTGCTCGTCCCATGTGACTGGAGCTCTAAAAGCTCTCCTAAATTTACTTCCTCGTGTAAACCATGTGCCAACTTTTTTTAAAAAAGTAAAGGCCTATCATTTTTCATCAGCTTCCTTTCAGTGTTGATGGAGTAGGATATTCACAGAAGCTATCAGGAACAGTCGGTGTTGAAAGTACTAAAAACGAGATGATGTTCCATGTCAAGCTGCCATGATGATATAGCTTCCATAACAGTTTGCTTGGACATTTTTTCCCAATTATGGAAAACTGCTTTTCAAGTGCTTTTATCTCTCTATGGCTATAATAGATGTGACGTTCCATGCCGCTCATAAAAGTTAGAAAAACTGAGTAAGGATTTAAAAGCATAATGGTTAGTGTGTTTGGCCTGGGAAATTTAGATTCACGTTTCCAATTAGTTGGGCCAGTTATTTTCTCTGAGCATGACTTACCTCACAGGGTTATTATTAGAAGAAAAGATCCATGCATACAACCCTGAGCTCATTGGAAGAAAGTTAGGATATTAATCAGGTACAAAATAAATGAATACATTCCACAAAACAATATAATACATCCCAGTACAGAAATATACCCACTTGGATAACTTCAGAGGATGGTTTTTTTTTATATTTCCTATGGATACATTTGGAGGTTTTGTCCCACAAGTTATTTTATTAATGGTAAAATACATATGCTAAAAGGAAGACTTCAGGTATGTATCCATAAACCTCACATTTCTGATAGCTCCTTAATGCAACAGCCTGGCATAAATCTATATTCACATTCAACACACTATTTCCATATTTTTCTTAGTGATAAAAAATTTCTGGAAATTCTGAAACCATTGGAAAATCCCTAGTTTTTCTGCTGTGGTTTTTAAAAGAAAAATTAAAAAAACACAATATTCGTATCTTTTGCAGAGTAAAAGTCAATCTGGTACTATAAAATAGAGTATATATAGTTTGCTTTGGCATTATGTTCTCATACTTGATATATTAAAGTTATAATTTATTCAAAATATAATTGCAAATTGAATTTATTTTTCATTTTTGTTACAAATGATTCTCCAAGGCCCTGAACTATAAGGGATGTCTTTGATTTTGTCAGTTTGAGGAGAAGGAATACAGAATTAAGTATGTTTGTAATTGTAGATTTATTCTCTCTTGCTTCCATCACACCTATAAACTGATTCTACTATCCTTCACCATGGCTGAATATGCAGAGTTGAATTTGGGTTGACTATGCTTCTATATGTTCATGATCATTCTGATATCCTTTTAAATTAAAAATCTCCTTAAAATGTCTATGGACTGAATGATTTTACAATTTAAAATTGTATGTGTGTGTATGAGAGAAAACATACTGTTTTCTCCTGTTCTACACATAGGGTTAGGGTGGGGAGGGGGTAATGTTGGGAAGATGTGGGTTGGACAGACAATGGTTGGTGGGTTTTTTTGTGTTAATAAAAAGAGGAACCCTTCAAATATATTCTTAAAAGTTATTTTTCTGCAAGTCAAATATTTGATGGGTTCAGCACACAGTCTAATTTTCCCAATGAAGCTTACTGATATAATGATGAAGCAAGAATTTAAACAATGGCTTTGCAAAACAGGCAGTACTTTTGTCTGCGAAATGTGTTTCCAAACTTTGCATTACTATTATTGGAAATGTGACAGGGAAGTCTGGAAAGTCAAAAGGCAAATCTCTGCATCTGAAAGAACTGTCTGGGACAAGAAAGTGTGTGTGTGTGTGTGTGTGTGTGTAAAAAACCCCACAGAATCCATTTCTTTACTAATATATATATCATAGGTGAAAATGTCTCTAATTTTCAGACTAGTGCTCAGATAGAAAAATTCCATGTTCTTGAAAGCTTCCCTTATTAGTCAGTGCAAAAGAAACTGAACAGAGAAAGAATTTCCCAGAAGAGCTACCATGAAGATATATCAAGAATGTGTTAGACCAATTCATTTTTTTCCTTGTGTACTTTGCATTATTTCTCTTGCAGGCTATAAAAAAGGACAAGAACAAGAAGTCTTAGTACGAATCAAGGAAGTCTATGCACAAAGAAATCTTTGCTAGTCATTTACAACAACTAATAAATCAACTGAAAAAGTCTCCATTTCCCAGTTTCTTTTTCAGGTCAAAATAATACAATAGTAAAAAGAGACTTTTCAATTTACCTCCTCTTCTCTTCCATGTGAAGTGCCATGACCAAAATCTTTTCTCCAAGAGGAATATGTGTCAGTAAAGCAATGAGTTTCAGAGGTACCCAAGCAATTTGCCCTTTTAAAATTTTAGTGTATATACTCATGTATAATTTGACTTCATGTATGCATTGAAGGCAGGTCTGGGGGCCAAAATTATGGATTTTGATATGACCCATGGATAAGTCGAGGGTAAAATGTAGGCACATGTAACAAAGGATATAAAGGATGAAGCAAAGGAAAATGATAACAAAGAACTTACAAAATCCCAGCAGGCATGACTGTTTGTGCTCACCCTTAAAGCGGAATAGATGAGGAGGGAACTATGGTAAATCACAGCTATATGATGTATGTGGGAGATGGCCAGGCACAGACAGGGCTAAGAAAATGCACACATGTCAAAAAGAATATAAATGCAAGAGTTAAGATACAGTGTTAACTCTTATCAAAAAAAGGAACCATCACTTTTTCCGAGTAGAGTGGGAAAAGATAAGAGCTTACTCCATCCCAGAAGAACCTAAAAGAATCACTGACCCCATTTACTCTCTCCATACTTATTTGAGAGGAAACACGAAAGAGCTGCCACCGCCACCATTTTTCTACCCAGGCATTCAAAAAGTTCAAATGTGGTACTGCGGTGGAGAATGTAAAGGGGGGGGGGGGGAGCTGTGTTTTTTTTAGGTGCTCCCAGGGTGAACTAAGCTCTTGCCTTTTGCCACTTTACTCAGAGAAAGGGATGGTTCTTTTTCTTTTTTAAAATTTTCTTTCTTTTTTTGATAAGAATTAAAGAACAGTTCTTACACTGACCCATGGATGAATCAATGCTTTGGGGGTTGATTTTTTGACAAAGATTTCTAGATTTATACATGAATATATACAATGCTTCCAATATGGGTTTGTCAGCAAAACTTCAGTCTCCTTAACACATTTCGAGATCCATTTTAGACAGAGTGGCACATGTCTGTGTGTCTCTACGATGCATGTGTATGTGTGAAGCCTCTTACTTGTATACCCACCTTCAAAGGAAGCAGATCAAATATTTTAGGAGGGCCAAAATATGCTTGGTGAAACTGAAATTAAAACCTAGTCAAATGTGGGGAAGAGTAAAACAATGTTTGAAAAATCATGCCAGTCGTCTTTCTGCACATCTTCCTAATTGAGTATAATGCAACAGTTTTTAGTAGCTTGCAGCAACCAGCTCCTAAATGACTTTTTTCACACCTTTCTTTTTTCCCAACTCAGCCTACAATCCATTGTAAACATTACCTTAAAAGATCTGAAACTATGCAGTGGAAAATTCCCTAAGAACATATATATCCTCCTTGGAGCAAGACAGACTTCATCCATAAAATCTACTTTTAGCGGTATCCTTGTCTTCTGTTCTTTTATTAAATGTCAACTGCTTGAAAGTTAGTGCTTTATTAGAACTTACACTGAGAAATAACAGTTATTTATTCTCTATTCTTATTATTTCTAGGGGACCACATCCAACTGGGCACCATATGCTGAAAACATACTGTGACAATCTGGAGTGTGTTCAGGGGAGACCAAAAATGATTGAGAGCAATTATTAAAATATCTGAGTCCACTTAGTCTGGAATAAGCAACGATTGAATATAACAGAGATAGGCACCTTCCAGGTGAGTGGGACACATGTCTGTTTCCCATACCTTCTAAGCGGGGGGACCGTTTTGTTCCCCAAATAGCCATTAGTACTGTCAAAGCCTCCAGGAAGGGGGATGTAGAAATTTGAGGTCACCTCCTGTTTGAGGGAAAAAGTCCCATCTATGAACCAGAGCACAGGACAAAGCAAGATACAAAGAGGATTCTAAGTACAACAACAGAGAATCTTCCTTGACACTTTAAAGAAATGAAACCTTTTTGGTCTCTTACAGGATGGCAATGACTTAACAAATAAGAAAAACACACATCTTTAAAAAGTGATACCAATATTTTCAGGACAATATTTTGATTTTTTTTTTTTAGACTTCAAGTCTGCAATCCCAGACATATTTATTAAGCCCAACAAAGCACAATGAAGCTTGTTTCTATGTACATGTGGTATGTTCAGCATGGCCAGTGAGACACTGAGACAATAATGTTGAATAGACCTACTAGAGACACAATAAACATCAGTATTGCTTACATGCTTATGTTCTTCTGCATAAATAAAGTTCATTTAATAGAAACGCTCATAATGCTGCCCTATGGTCATTAAAATACCACATTAGTTTTAAAACATAAAAGTACACAAGCTTCCATCTTTGTTCATATACCCTGGAGCAGAAATGTGGATGGCGGGGAGAACAAAAAGAAGGAGGGGGATGTACACAAAGGATTATAAAATGTGAGCAAAGCAGACAAGAACAGTCGGAAATATTATTATGAAAATCTTCGGTCAAAGCCCAGGAACTGTACAGAAGTAGCATGACTGGGAGGGATGTCAGAACTCAGAAGACATCTGGAGAAGAATTGGCAATCTGTGCTATGTGGTTTCCAGCAGCTGTGAGCTATTAAAACAATAGTTAGGGCAGAGGAACACAGCCAAATGCACTTAGATTCATCCCTTCTAGAGAGTGTCTCTTTGTAAGCACTACATGGGAAGGACCATGTTATATCAAAGCGAGAGAAGAAATAAATTTATTTCAGTTAGATTTCTATCAGAAGTCCTGGTTTGTCAGGAGGAGAGGGGACAGGCAGAGCATGGAAAAGTTACTTTTTCACCATACTGGAGTTCTTCCTGCTGGCCGAGGCATTTGGAGAGTTGCCTTCCAGACAAACAAACCTGGAAAGTAAACTTTCTAAACTTTTGATTTCATGGGGGGGGGGTGTTGTTTCCTGTTTGGGCTCTATTTTCCCATTGCCACTAGAATCTGCTCCTGCTTTTCCTCAATGCCATTGCCTACTCGCTTGTTTAGAGGTTGGAGTAGGAGAGATAAAGTACTGCTAGAATACTTTACCAGCTGTTCCTCGTTGGCACCAGTTGCTTGTTCACCTTCTTTGGGCCTAATGGGAAGAATGGGCAAATACCCAACACTGTTAAGGAGCGCTAGTAGGAACAAGAGTAGTGGAGGGCTATAAGTCCCTGCAGAAATACTTGCCAATCTCCAATGACACTAAGCTCAGATGGCAGCCCTGCTATCAAGAATTAACTGAGGATACTATTAGTATGATAGCATGGTGTAATGGTTTGAATGTTGAACTATATAGGAGACCAGGGTTTGAATCCCCACTCAGTCAGGAGGACTCGCAGAGTGCTCTTTGGCAAGTCACATTCTCTCAGATTCAGAAAGAGGCAATGGCAAACCTCCTCTGAATAAATCTTGCCAAGAAAACCCCAGGAGAGCTTCAAGTTTGGAAATGACTTGAAGGGACACAGCAACAAACTATTAGCATACTAAAGATAGACAAATCTGTCCATTTCAGTTTGCCCTTGTTTCTTGTTGTTGCTCTTCTCCTCAATTTGGTTCACTCCAAACTTTTCCTTTTTTAAAAGGAGCATGGAAATTCATATGCATTTTTGTATGGACTTCTTCTAATGCATGTGTATGTGAGTGCATTATAATGTAGTGGCATTTTGAACTGCATAACAAAGTTCAAAGAAATGCAGATCTTGAAGGCTAAACCGAATTTCAATTTTGAGAAATGCAAAATTTGTTAAATTTCATGAAAATGTAAACCAAGCAAATTTCTCTCCTATCATTATTGCACACATAAGCAGTCACTCCTTATGAAATGAGAGAATTAGTGTTAGCAATCCAGCTTCATATTAGAAGTTAGAGGGATATAAGCGTCCTCATGTTCCCTTCCAACATACAGCAACGGGAGATGTAGAGGATACAAAATAATGTCTCATCATGGGTACAAAATTTCATTGTAAATGGCACCCACTATGCAGATGCACTCCTTTATAGAACAGCGTAGAACAAAACATTTACAATATTCATCTTCATTTTACAGCTATATAATTATACAAATTGTACCCTATTAGAAAGCATAAATGTTCTATTAAATTATAGTTTACCTAATTTGGTGGTGAGATTATGCAACACTAGTGGTTGAATTAATTATTTAAAATTGTTCTTTTCCTTGGTGATCGATATTACCTTGATTTAAATAATGTATTTCTGCATGGCAGGGGGTTGGACCTTGAGATCTTATCTAACTTTATGATTATGTGACTTCCAATTCTACCATGTAGTGTCACAATTATAGAAGCAGCTTTCCAACAGGAAAAGTCATGTTCTTTGACTAAATTACAATTTTATTACATCTTCACATATACATGAAAAACTATACCTATGCCAACTTACACAACAATACTAACAATATTCTGATTCTTCCTAGGTTTAACCAAGTTAACTGGCTGGGTCTGCCCAAGTAACTAAATCTCAGTATAATTTTTTTAAGCATCCCTTGTGAGAATAAGGTCAAACCATAGCAATTTGTAGTAGTGAGAGGCAAACAGCTGCTTGCCATCTTCTCTTCTATGGGCTATCAACAGTGAACTGGGTCAGAACCATAGAAAGAAGAATTGTTCAAGAAGTACTGTCACTTGCAACTTTACTGATTTCCATTCATCTTTAATTTTTTTTAAATAGCTTTGTTTTGTAGTCAACATAGGAAGAAAAAGAGGAAAATAGTAGTAGTGCCCTCATATAAGACAGAGTATTTCAGAGACTATTTAACAGTAATATGGTGTTCTGCTAAACATGGAGCAAGAAAAGAGATGATGCAAGGAAAAAAAAGCTATAAATTAAAAGTGCAAGGGATCTTTGCTTAATGGTTCTGATTTAAACAATATGGGCTAAAATCAGTGTTATTCCTATCAAGCAGATTCATAGATTTCCAAAGATTTCTAGGGGTCAACTTCACTGATCTTCTTTTTATGCGGAAAAGAGTATTGATTCCAAATCCCTCTTCTTCCATTCCTCAAATAAATGATCATGCTGTCAACTAACAGGAACACCTCTCTCTCTCTCTCTCTCTCTCTCTCTCTCTCTGGGGTATGCTTTCACAAGAGTAGCATAGCCCCTCCATAGCACAAAGAATGATTACTTGTGTATATAATAGGGATAGGGAAGAATGAAATGTATGAGAAATACAGAAAAACTGAAAGAGATTTATCCGTTAGTAGTGATCACCACAAATCCCATTGCTATCAACTAGAAATTATTGAGGAATTCATTATATATTTAGTTGGGAACTTAAAAAAATGCACAAGAAGTGGTTTCCAATACAGATTTTTCTTCTTCAGCCACAGGACATCACCAGTTATTCCATATATCATAACTCTCTACAAAGAGGAACATCCTGCTTAGAATATAATTGCAATGCAACCTAAGATAACCCATAGCTCTGCTTATTGTATAGCTGGCATTTTATACAATGATAAAAAGTATAACACATTGTAAAGATACCTAATGGCAAAAGAGAGAGACAAAAATAATGCGCTGAATATATAAATACTAAACGAACCCAAACATTTCCAACAGCCATATTAACAAAAATAGCTCTGATGTAAAATGTATTAACAGAAATAGCTCCACTTGTTTCTGATTGACAAACCCATGCCATTAAATATTCTTCATCCTCCTGCAATGTTCTGAATCATACTGGTAGTCAATCACAGCAAATTCAAACCTTTCGTTTTTCTAAGAGATGGCTGAAATTTTTTTTTTTTAAACCCAACAAGCTAGCTGTATCAAATCCCGGTATATCCTTCTGAATCTGGTTTGTCAATAATAAGATAAGGAAATCTTTACATTTTCTGCCCAGTTGTCTTGTGGCAACACTAAAGGAGTAAGACCTAGCAATTTTTTTTGTTTGTAAGCATGCCCATTTTTTTGTTCAACAATAAATGTGAATTCTTCTTCATGGAAAAATAAGACATCCCCTGAAAATAAGACCTAGCGCATCTTTGGGAGCAAAAATTGATATAAGACGCTGTCTTATTTTCAGGGAAACATGGTATATCCTTCTGAATCTGGTTTGTCAATAATAAGATAAGGAAATCTTTACATTTTCTGCCCATTTGTCCCCCAAAGACCTTGTTGTTAGTTGTTGTGTGCCTTTAAGTTGCTTCTGACTTATGGCAACACTATGGAAACCCTATCATATTTTTTTTGGGGGGGGGGTGGAGATTGGTTCAGAAGGGGCTTGCCATTGCCATCCTCTGAGACAGAGAGAGTGTGACTTGCCAGTGGGTCTCTGTGGTTAAGCAGGGATTCAAACCCTGGTCTCCCATGGTCATAGTTCAACATTCAAACTACTACATCACACTGGCTCCAAAATACCTTACTATCTATACTATCTATATATTACAATTCATGAAAATCTAAATCCAAAATACACTGCCTCACCAAACTTCAAGGCATTCTTTTTCTCATTAAAGTAACAGAATAGGAGCTGCAAATCCAATGGCTTTCATCTTGTGTGTCTACCTTCTAGTCATCTGTTGACTTATGGTGATCCCATGAATTGCACAAGGTTTTCTTAGGCCAGGATTCCAGGAATACTCAGAGGTACCCAGTTCCTTCCTCTGAAATGTCATCTACAGTATATTCACTGGCAGTCTCCCATCCAAGCAATAACCAGGGTTGATCCTGCTTAGCTTCTAAGACAAGATGGGATCTAGAGCCTTTGCTGTATTTCAGAAAGGGTGTCATCTTAGTTAGGAGTTAGCTTAGGAGACCTGATGGCGCAGTGGTCAAATGCCTGTACTGCAGCCACTCACTCAAAACCATAAGGTGGTGAGTTCAATACCAGCAAAAGGGCTCAAGCTCGACTCAGGCTTGCATCCTTCCGAGGTCGCTAAAATGAGTACCCAGATGGTTGGGGGCAAGTAGTTTACAGTTGTAAACCACTTAGACACTGCTTAGACGGTATGAAGCGGTATATAAATGAAGCTGTTTGTTTTTTGTTTTGTTTTTATTGATTAAACCCAAGCTGATTTTGAAAGTCTGTGCCTATTCTCATACTAGTAGTTAATCCAATAATGAATTATCCTAGTATTTACTAAAGTGACTCCCTTTTGTTTGGCTCACAATGACCACCAGCTAGCTGAAATATCTTCCTCAAATGCTGGTTTTAAATAGATACATTCCTTTGTAAATCCAAATTAACCAAAAAAAAAAAAACAAAAGGCTATGTAAAGCAGGTACAAGTATCCTCTTGCTTTTATTTAAAAGCATAAGGAATCTCTCAGGGACTCTATTCTACATCAAAGATTTCACATCCACTACAGGATGACCAGATGACTTCCAAGAATGCCTTTCAGCTATATAATGTATTGTTGACAGGTCACTGGTTTCTATGACTGATGGCAGCTGGTACAGAGTCTAACCTGGTAAATGCATTCTTCAAAACGAATTCTACCTCTTCAACAGCTATTTTCTCTCACTTATTCTAAAGTGTGTGCTGAAGCATAAAACTTACTTTTATTATATATATATATATATATATATATATACTGTACACACACACATACAGACAAGAAAAGAGAAACAGAAATTGAATAGGAAGGTCACCACTGTAAAATTCATTTCTCTTCTGGGGAAAATCTGAAACTATGGCATTTTGTTTACCCCTTTGCCTTATCTTTTAAAACACAACTGCTCTTCTTTGAACCTGTTGTCTGAGTGGGAAAGATACATTTTTTTTAGAATTATGAAACTGATGATGTGGAGTGGTTGGGGATTAATGATAAATCCCCAACCTATATATTTATATTTTCTATATACTTTCACCAAAAGTAGGTATGAGATGGATTTTCATCTATTTAAAATAAATCTGAAACAATACTTACATTTGGGGCTTACTATACATCTGTAGAAGAGAGGTTTATGTGTTGAGGTGGAGGGTGAGTCGTGGTAGTATACTTCTCCAAATAGTTTAACATTTGAAAAAAAAAAGTGTATTCAAAGAGCAGGATCAAGTTCATTACTTTTTGATAAAGAAAAGATCCAGATGAAACTGCACCAAGAAGCATCTAGCTTAGCCTCATAAATGTACCTGTAAAATGTACTGGACTACCTGCACAAAAATAAATGAAAATAAAAATGTCCCAGATGGAGCTAGCAGAGGGAAAGGCAGGTGAAATTCTATGCTAAGTGAAGAGTATCAATGTAACATATTTAATTATTTTGTTCTTGCCATGCAAAAAAAAAAAAAAAAAAAAAAAATTCAAAACTTTTCTCCCAATTGGCAAGTTTGCAAGAGTTTCAACATGTTTTTCAATGTCTTCTGACAAGCTGAGAAAACCCTCTTTTTTTAAAGAGGGTAAGAACATTTTCAAACAGTTTTACACCTATTGGGTAGAGAAAGGTATTCTTCACATCTGGAAGGCTATTTACTTTTCAGACAGAAAGGGGATGGAGTGGTATCCCTCCCTAGGCCTGCTCACTCAAGGCATGTCTACACAGGACATTTACATCAGTTTTCCCCCACCCTCACATCACCCTGTCAACACAACACAGTGCCAAAGCCTGATTCAATTGCAGACTGTCTTCACTTGGGATGGCCAGTTCCAGAGCGAATCTGGGTCACTCCTCCCTTAAATTGAATTTTAAAAATTCAGCAGTTGCTCTAGATCTGGAACACTCTGGAGGGATGCCAGGTGGCTGTTAACATGTGTCTTATTGTGCTGCCCACTGCTACTGGCACACATTGCTCCCTCTCAAATCAAAACAAGACACCCACCCATATGATCAATGCTCAGAGGGACCAACTCACTGTAGCAGCAAGTGGCACAGCAGGATGTTTGTGCAGATAGCTGCCCTCTGTCATGCCAGAGTACTCAGGTAATAGGGGGAATTCAGGGCCAGAATACTCTGGGAGTATCCTGAGATACCAGCAAGTGTAGAGGTAGCAGCAATTTGCTTTTATACGAGCCTACTGGGAAGAGAAAGATTCCACTCCTTCCCCTTTTCTCTCCCCTGCTGAGTTAACTGTGTGCAAGCTACTTTTGCGCTTTGCATTCAGTTTGCAGCAACGGAAGTAAGCTAGGGACAAAGGGGGAAAGTGAGTGGAAGAGAGACCAACCGGGACATTTTAAAAGCAGCTGCAAAGAAGGATTAATTGGGACTGTCCCTGCCAAATTGGAACAGTTGTAGGGTATGAGAATGAGATCACGGCCACCTGCAAATACCCCCAAGTTAGTCATGGTTCCTACATAGCATTGTACATTCCCAGATGGTCCCATTCTGAAAAAATTCCTTCTCCAAACCAGTGGTTAAACCTACAGTGGCTTCAGGTTCTTTTTCATCTGGACTGGAGGACCTAGCAACAAATGCCCATTCTGCCATCCAACTCATTGGGCACCACTGGGTATCACCAACACTCAGGTAATCAGCTCACCAGTTTTTTTTTTAGTTTTTTTTGTGAAATTATAAGAATAAATAGAAAATGGGAAGAGCAAGTACTTGTTCTTGAGTTCCTTGTTGGAAAGGCAGGACATAAATGCAATATCTAAATGTAATAAATAAGAAATGATCAATATGACACAATTAAAGATGCCAAAGGCTAGCTTTCCTAAAATTCAGAGGTTGAGAAAGCCCATTTTGGGGCCTCCAACTTCCAGAATCTACCATCTAGCATGGACAATGGTCATAGTAATGGGAGGAATCTAGGAGCTGTAGCTCAAAAGAACCCAAGCTGACAGACCCAGAATGTTCAAACAGAGACAGAGTTATGAAAGAAACCTAACCAGGGTAGTTGGGACAGTCAGAAACTCTATCTGATCAGTTCTTCACAAAGAGGATGAGACAGGGCAACATCACTCCTTTCTGTTCTTATTTAGAGGGCAGTCAAAAGTGTGGCATTATTCCAGAAAAAGAAGAGCTGTTGGTGAGATGTATATTTAGCTATTTATATAAAATGCATTCCCTGCTTTTTTCACCCCAGACAGAGACGGACAGTAGTTTCCACTAAAACAAATCAATTAATAAACAGCAAAAACAACAATGATCCTGCCTGCCTGTCTGTCTGTCTATCTATCTATCCAAAAAAATTAATGCAAAAGTTAAAAACTGAATAACCAGTAGGGAATCCAACTAAATGGGGGGGGGGGGAACCCAAATACAATCCAAAAGAAAACCCAAGCAACAGATAAATCAAAAGCCTGGTGGGGCAACCCCCCCCCCCCCATTTATCTTTCAGTAAAGGAAATCTGAGCACATCCTTTCCCTCTATAAATTTTAAAGCAAGGAGAAACACATTTGCATTTTATTTGATGGATTTAAATGTATTCTCTTTGGGCAACATCAAACCCACAGTCACAATTATGCTCAGCTTAGAGTAAGTCCACTGAATTCAGCTGAAGCGCCATTCAGCAAATATACACTGGTTTGCATTGACAATAAAGGCACCACATTCAAACAATGTAGAAGCACACCATGGGTTGCAACATCCCACTCCATCCTCTTCTTTTCACATTGATTTACTCCTCCGATTTCAAATTAGTTTTGTTATATCTTGCTGTATTGTTCAAATTGTACAACAGTGTCCAACCATAACTCAGAGGTTAGTGTGATCACACACTACAGGTTACTATCATGTAGGAAAAGGAGCCCATCAGACAGAAAAAGGAAGGGGAACTCCACAGAGGGAAGGTAATATGTCTGATCTTTAAACAGGAGTGGGGGACATTTAGGCATCATTCAGAGCTACTGCTCACATCATAAGCTAGCTGATGTCAGCTAGAGTTCAACAACATCCGAGGTGGGGAGAGATCACAGGTTCCAGATTACATGCTCCAGACTAGGAGCCATTTCACATTACATAATTATATCATTATGATTTCACTTTAACTGTCACGGGTATGCTTTAGGAATCCTGGGGCTTGTAGTTTGGAGATGCACTAGATAAGCTCTCAGGTGGAGAATTCTAAATGTGCCTTCTTAAACCTGTAATCCCAGTATTGTGTATTTGGTATAGTGTATATGTTGCCATGGCAGTTAAAATGGAATCATAATGCCATGACTGTATAGTGTGAAAGGGACCCTGACATGGAGGACTGGAAAGCTCATCTGAACTGGGACCATATTTGTAGCTTGCTGTGACTGGAGGTTCAATGGCAGAAGATCTTTGCTTCTAGTAAGATTTGCAGCTCTGCAAGTCAGAATAAGGGTAATCAAAACCTTAGATTTGCAGGAAGTCAAAAAAACTGAAAATGCCAGACGATGGCACTTCTCTCTTACTTGCTCCTTTGCTTTTGCTTTTCAAAAACAGGAATGCTAAAAGCAATGAGGGAAACTGTGTGCATTCACCATTTCAGCCTAATTTTGAAACAAGATGGATTTGACTTTGCCTCTTCCCTTTCGTGCCATTATTCTATAGACAGCAATACATATTTTTAAATTCTTATTCATGGAGAAGCATTCAAAGCACATACTTTTCCCCTTCCATATGAAGTGTAACAGTCCACAGACTATTTTGATTCTGCTGATTGTAAAAACTGATCCTTAGTTTTATGACTGTGAGAGCAGAATGTTCAAGGCTGGGTCTCATGTAACCTAGGATGGACTATACCAAAAAGAGCACCACTTAGAGGCCTATGGCTGGGCACTCTTTTAAGCAGATAATTCCTTACAGCAACCCTGGAGAGATGGAAATGCCATAGAATTATTTATGCTGGTGACAGGGAATATGTCTTTAACTTGACAAGCAGCTCCTAGGCCCTGCTCCCACAGGGCATGCCATCGATACTCACTGTAGCAGTCTATTTCTATATGTTGGAGTAAAATTCCCAGTTTCCCCAAGCAGCATGGCAATTGAATATAACAAGCAAGTTGCAGCCCAGCACAATTGGAGAACAGCAGCTATGGGAAGCATATACATGGGGTGCAGCAACAGTGCAGAATTAAAGCAGCTTGACACCACTTTAACTGCCACAACTCTGTCCTACAGAATCTTGGTTGCTCCGTGCCAATGGAGAAATGAATCTGCTATAGCCTTTAGTCCTAACTTTCCTGAAGTTGGTCCAGCACTGTGGACAGCTCCCTTAAAGTTTATAGTCAAGCTTGGCATTGATTCATAATTGACCTGGAAGCCACCAGCTGCCACTGGATGCAACAGAAGAATGAATGGAAGAATGATTGACAGCAGAGGTCATGATGAAACATAAAATGAAGTTAGGCTCAGCTGAAGAAATCTATTAGACTTATGAGGTGGAGACAGTCAGATAAAGGTCTGGAAGGAGAACAGGCCAGTCCAAGACATTTTTCTATAGGAGGAATGGGTACCTATTGGAAAAAAAGAATGCTACACTAAGCAGGGCTTTGGTATGACCCAACAGCCCTCTCATATTCTCAACAATTCAGTGAGTAGAGCACCTCACCAATTTTCACAGCTAAAGTAAAGGATAAAAAGGGAGAAGAAAAACAGCACAATTTTAGCAGTGATTTTGGCAGTATGGATTATGGTGGCAACAGCCAGGGACTAAAGGGAGCTCAAAAAGGAATTCCAAGGCCACAGATTGCCATAAATCATGTATTGCCCACCCCTGCCTTAAACCATGAGTTAGTAAGATATGGTAAAGATATTACTTCCTCAGGAAGTTAAGATTAACCATAATTGGCTGGTTCAGAAAATGTTCCAAATGCCTCCTCTTAGCTTAGAAGAAGGGGAAGAGAGTGTGCAAATTAAGAGGGAGACTTGTTTCTGACTTTCTAAATGCAGCCATTGTCGCTCTGCATAATTTATTATAGGGGACTGTTGAAGAGATAACAACTGCATAGAATCATAGAATCATAGAATCATAGAATCATAGAGTTGGAAGAGACCACAAGGGCCATCCAGTCCAACCCCCTGCCATGCAGGAACTCCAAGTCAAAGCATCCCTGACAGATGGCCATCCAGCCTCTGCTTAAAGACCCCTAAGGAAGGAGACTCCACTACACTCCGAGGGAGTGTGTTCCACTGTCGAACAGCCCTTACTGTCAGGAAGTTCCTCCTAATGTTGAGGTGGAATCTCTTTTCCTGCAGTTTGCATCCATTGTTCCGCGTTCTAGTCTCTGCAGCAGCAGAAAACAAGCTTGCTCCCTCCTCAATATGACATCCCTTCAAATATTTAAACAGGGCTATCATATCACCTCTTAACCTTCTCTTCTCCAGGCTAAACATCCCCAGCTCCCTAAGGCGTTCTTCATAGGGCAAGGTTTCCAGACCCTTCACCATCTTAGTTGCCCTCCTTTGGACATGCTCCAGTTTCTCCACATCTTTTTTGAAATGTGGTGCCCAGAACTGGACACAGTATTCCAGGTGGGGCCTGACCAAAGCAGAATAGAGTGGCACTATAACTTCCCTTGATCTAGAAACTATACTTCTATTGATGCAGCCTAAAATTGCATTGGCTTTTTTAGCTGCCGCATCACACTGTTGACTCATGTTCAGCTTATGGTCTACTTGGACTCCTAGATCCCTTTCACATGTGGTCTCATTCAGCCAGGTGTCCCCCATCCTATATCTGTGCATTTCATTTTTCCGCCCTAGGTGCAGAACCTTACATTTCTCTGTGTTAAATTTCATTTTGTTAGCGCTGGCCCAGCTTTCTAGTCTATTCAGGTCATTTTGAATTTTGATCCTGTCCTCTGGGGTATTAGCTACTCCTCCCAGTTTAGTGTCATCTGCAAATTTGATAAGTATGCCCCCAATTCTGTCATCCAAATCGTTAATAAAGATGTTGAATAGCACCGGGCCCAGGACAGAACCCTGTGGGGCCCCACTGGTCACTTCTCTCCAGGATGAAAAGGAGCCATTGTTGAGCACCCTTTGAGTTCGGCCAGTCAACCAATTACAAATCCATGTAACAGTGCAAATCCATGCAAAACACAGTGCACTTTGAAAACTCCATATAAATACAGTGGGCCCACCACATTTACTGGGATCAGGAGCACAGAGCCTCAGTGAAAGTGGGAAAGCCACAAATAATAATTTAAAAAACACTATTTTGTTACCTGAGAGGATGATTCTTTAGGAATCTCTAGGTCCTCCAGTGCAACTCAATGGCCAACCTCCATCAGAAGTTGACCATAAACTCACACTTCAATGCCTAGAAAAGCATTCTCTCTAGAGAACTCTAGGTCCTCCAGCATGACTCTACTGGTCAACTTCTGGTCCATGCTACAGGACCTAGAGATTCCAAGAGAGAACATATTGATTAAATCCACGAATAATCAAATCCATAAAGGTCAAAGCCACAAATTGGGAGAGCCAACTGTAGTGCATTCTGTTAATACTTGGAAACTAGTTTTAAAAAGAAATTACTTGCAGGTATCATTTCTAGACACTCCTCAATCACCATTAGTTGCATTGTGTGTGTTTTGTGCTTTCAAGTCATTCTTGACTTATGACGATTTATAATTTCTTTAACAAATCAAAACATTTTTTGTACATTTCCCAAGAATAGCTAAAATAGTTATCTGATGGTAACTTTTTAAAAACTGAATGTTATAAGCCTCTTGACTGTACAAAATATAGGCTCCATCCATCAACCTCATTGTCATCTCAACATCCACAGCAGAGAATGAGGCAGTACCAACAGCATGAACTGTAGCCATGAGAAAGCACTGAAACAATGTGATGATCTCTACTGTTTAATGAGCCCATACTCTTGTAACTAGAAAAGTAACTAAAAAAATTGCAGCTGCCCTGGACAAAGTGGTGCCCCTTGTTAGGTTGAAACCATAATATAATTTTACTTACACCTTTGTTAATGAGGAAATTAGTTAAGGATAACTGAATGGTTATTTGCAAATATTTGTTTCCACAGGATGATACTAATTAGACCAAATTCTATCCATAGATATGCATAAGTTTTCTGCATGAATAATCATTTGGTAAGACTAAAAATGTTTATATTCCCTCCTCTATAGGAAGTTTGTTTCCCAAAAGAAATGAAAACCATTAAAAAAAAAGACTTTATGGAAAAGTTTAGTCATCTCATGAAACCAGGATCTGAGAAAGGAAAAGGAAACTGATGTACACAGCTGTTTTGTTGGTTGGTAAAAAAAGTCAGGAGCTAAGGAAGTGCAAGCATGTTTCCTTCAAAATATGCTTGAAAAAACGAATCTGTGCTAGGCCATGGAGGTGTTCAAAGCATGAACATTGAAAGTGATTCAGCTGTTCTGTTCCACTCAGACAAAAGAGCTGCGACATTGTTTGAGAAGCTGTTCCACATTGTTTTGGTTGGAAAATTAGGATGGGAATCTCATTAGACTAGCCTTTCTGATCAGATTTTAGATACTTTATATGCTATAATGCTCAGCAACTTATAAATAATGCAAGAGGAGAGGGCGGGAGAAGCATCTGCCTTTCCCCAAGGGATTTCAGCAGCTTTCTTTCACTTTGAGTCTGGGGAGTCTGATGTCCAAAGGAATGGAAATGTCTGAAACAAAAGCAATCCTCAAATAACATTTTTCCAGTTCTTTCTTTGTCGACAGTGTTGGGGTAGGGAGGAAGTCATTTTTGTTCCTGGCATGCTTGTTGTTGTGTGCCTTCAAGTCATTTCTGACTTATGGTAACTGTAAAGTTTGTGATTGAATTTCTTCAGAGAAGCTTTACCTTCCTCTAAAGCTGAGAGTGTGTAACTTGTTCAAAGTTACCCAATGGATTTCCATGGCCATGTGGGGATTAGAACCCTGGTCTCCCAGTGTCCTACTCCAAAATTCAACCACTACACAACACTGGGTGTTCCCTGATGTGAACATCGGTAAAAAGAAGTAGATATACGATATCATACAAGATACAAGATCGTACAAGATCAAGGCACTTTCAATGCAACCCCCCCCCCCACACACACACACTCCAAAATAAAGAAAAGAAAACCTTGGACATTTTTTTTTTTTGCTGAGATTATAAACTGGCTTCAATGGGGGGGGGACCTGAAATTTGTCCCATGAATGTGGTGAAGAAGAAATGTTGGAATTATTTGTTGTAATACCAACAGTACAAGAAGAGTGCATTTTATTTTGTCTTTTCTGATTTTATTTTACTTTTATTCCATTTTGTTTTTCTGGCTTGGGTACTTGGGTGGAGCACACTTAATTCTGTATACCCAAACACTCCTTCAGACATGAGGCATTTTTATATCCTGCAATATGGTGGAATTCTTCCAATACACTGGGAATTCAGAAAATATCTCACAACTTACACAAGGCAAACACATGACTATTGAAAACCATTAAATTAATTGAGTGTCAAATACACTGTCTCTTGCAGACCTCTACTAAGCTATGAAACAAATGGTTGTTTAATCCAAAAGTCATGCTGTCACAGACTGAGCCCAAGGAATTTATGTGTTTATTTAAAAGAAGATCTTGCCAACACTTAACCTTCATGATAAAATCCAGTTTTTCAATCTGACTGACAACCTGAGCAAAATAACTTCAAGACAACTCAGATATCCCCTTATATTAATTGTAACCATCCATTAAGTGCTAAGAAGCTACTAGGATCATTGTGGCTTAGAAAAGAAGTTGATTGTCGTGTTTTAAGGGAAAAGTATGAAGAATAACCATTAAGAAGTAAAAATATCACTGAAAGCCAGTGTGGTGTAGTGGCTTGAGTGTTTGACTAAAGTCCTGGAGATCAGGGTTCAAATCCCCACTAACTGCTTTATCACACTAGGGGGCAAACAGGATTTAAATGAGAGTTAAACGAGAGTTAAACAGATAGATAGTGGACTCTTTCAAACGGGGAGGAATTTCTCCCAACTCCGAATGGAGCCAATGCGGATTTATGTAAATTCGCTTGTTTAGCGAATTTACATGAACCCCTGCTCCGTTCGGAATTACTTCCCATTACCCGAAATTAACCCCCTCCTGCCCGAATTTGCATGCGAAGCTTTAATTCGCAATAAGGTAAAACCCATGATTGCATTCGAATTGGCTTCCCTCTTGCCCGAATTTGCATGTGAAGAGTAAATTTGCAATAACATAAAACCCATGATTGCATTCGAATTGACCTTAAATTATACTTCCAATTTAGCCTTGTATGAAAGAGTCCAGTGTGATAAAGGAGTCATGGAAACCCACTGAGTGACCTTAGGCATGTCACATGCTCTTAGCCTCTGAGAAGGCCAATGAGAAACCCCTTCTGAAGAAATATTGCCAATAAAACCCTGTGATAGATTCACTTTAGGGTCACCATAAACTGGAAACAATTTGAAGGCACTTTCTGAGTAAGCAGGATGCAGTGGATTGTGTGTTAGATACTGACTCTGGGAGATGAGGGACTCGGTTCCTGCTCAGCCATAGAAACCTGACTGGGTGACCTTGAGTAAGTTACACTCTCTCAGCCTCAGGAGAAGGCAAGCAAAATTCTTCTGAATAAATCTTGCCCTCCCTTCCCCAAAAAATCCACTAGAATAGGACCACCAGAAGATGAAAATAACTTGACAGTATATAACAATAACATTCTTGTGCCTTTCCACTAATTTATGATCTTTGTACACAACTTTGAGCCAGCATGGTGTAGTAGTTTGAGCACTGGTCTACAACTCTGGAGACCACTGGTTGAATTCCTGTTCAACCATGGGAACCCACTGGATGATTTTGGGTGTGTCTCACTCTCTCGGCCTCAGAGGAAGGCGATGGCACTTGCCCTGCCACCGCCAAAATAGGTCGTGCTGAAAAAAGTTCCACCTAAGCTGAAAATGACTTGAAGCTATACAGCAACTACAAAATATCAAAATCAATTCAAAAGCAAGATAAAATCCCAAACTATAAATTGATGCCTATTTTGTTTTGGGATCTCTTCCACCATGCTGAGTACCTTATAAAGCAGGGGAGTTCTGGATAGGTTTTAACAGCTTTAGTGAAGTGACAGCTGTACTGTATAAATTAACACCTGACAACCCCAGCAGAATAGCTTTACAGGCTGCCTCCAGGTATTTTCTTCCCTTAATTGCAGTTGCCCATCACAGCCTAAGAAGCCATTAGATTCCCTTCCATTTAGAAAGAAAGCTGGCAGAGTGCATGTGTGTTGCTAAAGTGCTGCTGACTCAGTGGGAGCCCAGCTGGGGATGGACTTTATGAAGACTGATTCCTTGATTGAATTTTATATATTCTTTTGTTCTTTGCCATTTTCCTCTCAAGAAAACTCCAGCTGGCTGCTAGCTCCTGAGTGTACAAGACTAATGGGAAACAACATAGTGACATTTGCCAGCATTCTGTGGCCTGAACAGCGACAGAGCTTCTCTCCCTTTTCCTCCAAGGACTTCTCAAGCCTGCTGTCCAGCCTGCTACTTGCCAGGAGTTGTGAGTTTCTCTCTCGTATGCCAGCCCTGGACTACTCTGGGTAACCACACAGCAAGGGTTCTTTTCAAATGGCAAATGCCACAGAACAAACGCAGAGATGGTGCGACACCCTGTTCCCATTGAAACAGCTATATTGATTACCAGTCCATTTCCAGACAGAATTGAAAGTACTGATTTTGACCTTTAATACCCTACATGGCTTGGGTCCAGATGTTTTGAAAGATCCGATCTCCTTACAAGTGCCAGCATGGTGTAGTGGTTTGAGAGTTGGGCTATGACTGGAGATTAGCGTTCAAACCTTGGCTTGGCCATGTAAACCCACTGGGTGACCTTGTTGAAGTCACACTCTTTCAACCTCAGAGGATACCAATGGCAAACCCCCTCTGAAGAAACTTGCCAAGAAAACCCCATGATAGGTTCACCTTAGGGTCACCATAAATCAGAAATGACTTGAAGGTACACAATAACAACACCTTATACAGTATAAACCTGCAGTCTCCTTATACAGTCAGCCTTCCTTATCCACGGATTTTTTATCCATGGATTCAAGCATCCCCGGCTTGAAAACATTCCAAAAAAGTATAAATTCCAAATAGCAAACCTTGATTTTCCATTTTATATAAGAGATACCATTTTGCTCTGCCATTATATTTAATGGAATTTGAGCATCCACGGATTTTGTTATCCATGGGGGATCCTGGAACCAAACCCCAGCGGATAACAAGGACCCACTGTACGAACATGGGGTTTATATGTCATGGGCTTTCTCTCAGTCCCACCACCTTCACAGGTATGGTTGTTGAAGACTTGAAAGCAAGACCCTTCTCTGTGGCTGCTCCCAGGCTGGGGAAGTCCCTTCTACGGGAGGTCTGGTCATTCCCCTGTCATCTCTTTTTCAGCTGGCACATTAAGACATTTTGAATTAAGAAGGCATTTGGTAACAGCAGGTGGAGCTTATAATAGGGGAGGGGGTGTAGTGTTTTTTATTCCATCACCTTTTAAGTGCTTTTTAATGCTGTTTTAACTTGTGTTTTTAAATTAGTTAAACTGTATTTTAACTTCCATACTATTATTATTATTATTATTAACCTTTATTTATATGGCGCTGTAGGTTTACACAGTGCTGTACATATAAACTTATAATTAGACGGTTCCCTGCCCTCAGGCTTACAATCTAAAAGACACGACACAAGAGGAGAAGGGAAAGGTGATGGGGAAGGGTATCAGGTCCGGTGATTCTTCTCTCCCTCTGAGGCCTGGACCAATGCAGATGGACTAGAGGGAGGGCTCAGCTTCGTAATGCACAGTTAAAACGGGCCAAAGTCACACATCTGGGAAAGCTTCTCTAAACAATATAGTCTTTAACTCAGTTTTGAACCTGGTTAGGGAAGTGATGAGGCGTGCATGTGGGGGAAGAAGGTTACAGGACTGAGGGGCAGCAAGTGAGAAAAAAAAAATACTATGAGTTTTTAAATTGTATTGTGTTTTAAAGGTGCTGTGTGCTGCGTTGGGTCTCACACTGGCAGAAAGGCATTGTGATTTTAATAAATTACTTTTTATGCTGTTGTGTTTTAATTGTGGGTTAGGGATTGTGTTAATTATCTTATTATGTTTTATTTTGACTGTAACCTGCCCCGATCCATCGGGGAGAGGCAGGCTATAAATAAATTATTATTATTATTATTATTATTAAAGACAGTGTATAAAATAAATAAATAAATAAATAACCCAGCTGCCATTCTCAAGCCCTCAAAAGAAGCTTGCAGCCAGAGTCCCAACAAGCATCTTTTTGAATAGCAAAAAAATAAGCAGAGAAAAACACTTTCTTTTACTCTGACTGTGTCATTCTCATGAAGTAGCTTTACAGCTGTGTGTCTTCAACATTTTGTTGTGAGAGAAGAGGGAATTCCCCCTTCTCTCCAAAAGTTGCTTACCAAGACATTCTACCACAATGAGAAACTTCCTTTGTGGTGATAATAACCCATTTCTTAAGCCTTTGACTGCAAACGGAGCCTAAAATCCAGGCTGCTGAACTATCACAATCATTTTGGAAACATCAGTCACTTTTCCAAAGAACCAGGTGCTGCCCCTCTCTGCCGCGCACCAGTTTCTTGCCAAAGGTAGAGAATGTGCTCTGCAGGTATTTTCCAATTGAGCCTGTCTCTTCACTGGTGTCCTTCAATGTACTGTAATGTGACTCCAGGAGGAGCTGAATGTGTCAGCAGATTGTGGCCTTATCTGTTTCTCTAAATAAAACTGATCAAGCATAGCTCTCCTGCAGGTGCAGAGCAGGTTTTGCCTTTGCATGAAGACTGAAAGAATATATTTGGGCTTTGTGCTGTGTGTGCGTGTGTATATATCCCTTATTTTATGTGACAACAAGATTTTGGACCATGGGGGAAAAGAATTACAGTACTGTACTGTGCAAACTAATGCTGGATTTCTCCTGATTACATTTTTAATTTCACCCTGCATGCACACAGAGTGACACATTTATAGCAAGAATACTTGAGGAATTATGAGAAAGTGACATTTGAGGATACATTCCGTGCAAAATCTCACTGAGTGAGATCCAGATTCGCACCTGTACAGAGGCATCATGACTGAGACGTGAGGAACAATGGTGATTTTCATCCATTCTCTCCTGCATTACCAGTGCCACCTTCCTCAACAGCTTGGAAAAGCTACTTTTGGGGTTAAGTTTTCAGAATCCTCCACCAGCATGGCCATACTGGCTGAGGGATGCTGGGAGCTATGGGTACCAACATAGATTTTCCAAGCTCTCCCTCCCACATCATACTGTTCAATGTTTCACAGATGAAAACTGGGACTCACACAGCTGAAGAGCATCAAGTGTGTGATGAAAGGGGTATGGCAAGGTAACATAACAGCAAATGTTATTAGTAGGGAAGAACATATAAGGCTACTAATTTAAACAGAGAAACCCTAGACTATATGTAGAGTTGAAGAAAGCCTTAAAAAAACTCCAAAAGAAACAAATGCAATTGAGCCTACTGGAAGGGATGAGACCCTGTTCTTCCTCTTTCCTCCCTCATAAAGGTTTAACCGTGTTTGCACTTTGAACTCAGCTTGCAGCAATTAAATTACGGACAAAAGTTGTGATTTGAGCATAGGACCAGGACTCTGGCAGATCAGAGTTTCAAATTCTGGTTCAGCCACAGACACCCAGTGGGTGACTATGGGCAAGTCATACTCTCACAGCCCCACAGGAAGGAAAAGACAAAACTTTCTCTGTACAAATTTTGCCAAGAAAACCCCATGATAGGTTCACCTTGGGGTTGCCATAAATCAGAAACAACTTGAAGGCACACACAGATTACAAGAAAAGTGGGAGGAGTAGAGATGAACTGGGACATTTTAAAGGGAGTTAGAAAAGTAGGATAACAGAGGATTAACTGGAACTGTACCTGCCAAATTAGTGCAGGGGAGGTACGCCTTTCCTTCTCTGGGTTAAGCTGTAAAGCCAAACAAATTTTAAAAGTTGCTCTGGAGATATACAGCAGAACATAGATGGGATGAAACTGACAGAGGCCCAGATGATTGCAACTCCACTTGCTTCTGTCCTCTAAATAAACATTTTTAATGAAGGAACTACTTAGTACTCCTTCATTGACAGTAAACAAGGACTAGCATTTCCACAATGATGTTTAGCTAGTGATTATTTAGTGTCCTACCTTCCCAAGATATTGTTACAAAAGAGGGGGGGAAACACATCATTCTGCACAAAAGAGTGAAGGATAAATGTTAAAAGAAGGTTGAAGCAGCAGTGACAAGAGTACACCTGAAGCCAGCCTAGAAGAAAAGTTTCATAAAGTTCAGATGGCCATATTTTTAACGCCTGCCAAAATGACTCATTCAGCCATGATTGCAAGAGAGGAAATGGAACAAAATAAGAAAGGAACAGGATGGGCCTACAGAGGAAATAAAGGAAACAGGGATGTTTTATACGGCCTGAGGTTGCAACTTCCGGAAGCACGCACATGATTAATTATATTTACTGCTTCTCTTTAGTGCGGCAACAAGAGAGGTTAAATTTTCTAATAATATTTTGTCATGGATCAGAGTTATCGGAGACTGCCTAGCCCCACTACACCTAAGACAGCCATTCCTGTAGCCTTTTTGAACAGGTTGCAGCACTGGATGAACTCAGTCTAACACTTTAACAGTAATCATACATATATATACTGTACATGCATATACATTTTGAGCTAGTCTTTGACATGTTTCATGTCATGGAAGAGAAAGAGCATGAAATGGGCTTACAGTGAGATCACATGCATGAATCCTTGGAAATGTGGAATCCACAGCCAATAATCCTGTGCTTACTCAGAACAGGGGTGTAGTAATGAAGGTGTGGGTGGCAAAATGAGAATTTTTCCAAATAGGAATTCAGTCCCCAAATTTATAGCACTGCTGAGAGTGATGCAATGAAAATCGTTCACAGCTAGAAACTCTCCTATTTGCCATGTTTGCATTCACTTAGCAATTTTGCCTATCTGTTTTCTTTGGATACCTAAACCTAGATTTCTAAATATTCAATTGACGTTTTACATTATTGCAAGTTATAGCTCACCTGCCACTTGGCCTAACAAACCACACTTGCTTGGACATTCAAATCATAAAAGATAAGATCAATTTTCAGTGATTGCATTCCTACTGATTGTATGCACACTGTGTCAATATTTCTTTAAGTACATGATTTCCTTCCATGTCCTGATTGACTGTCAGTGGTGTGATCCTTTCCCCCCCTCTCCCCATAAAGGTTTTCAAATAAAACTTAGTACAGCTGCACTAACACACTTGGCACTTTTAGCTCAATACAAATTATTTTCTTTGGCTAAATTGATCTGCAGAGCAACCAAGAGCTGTAAGTCATAGTATAATTGAGTTATTTGCATAAATGAAAATTTCTGCTTCCTGAACATGAGCATAGCAGTAAATATGTACATGCCCCAGCCTAAAATACAACATCAAGGCATTTATTTCTACTAGAAACATGAACACACGCTTCCATAAAATCTGTGGCACAAGTTTTTAATGCTTGTAGTGTATAATGCCACATTATATAGGCAATAAATTGCCTTTGGCCGGACAGAGAAAGTTCCCGTTGTTATTACTATCAGACACAGAAAATGTTCCAAATCTTTATTGTTCTATGCATGTGTGATATCTTTCAAAAAGGGCTCGTGAATGTTGGGTTTGGATTTTATCTTCCAGAATTCCTGATCTACTGGCTAGGGGATTCTGGAACCTATAATCTAAAAAAGTAACATTTCTGAGCTCTATTAGGGAGAATTCCCTAGAAGTGTTATTTATGTCTGGGAAAGCAGAATAAAGGGATAAGCTGTAGCACAAATCATTGCTATGGACAGAAGACCACCGTGCCAACTTGAACAGTAAAAATAGCCACTCATAATCAACAAATACCAAGCAACACCAGGATGGGGAGGGGGGAGATCATGCTAAATGCATATCATATTTCAAAGTTATGAAAATGTGTGATAAAGAGGATAAATATGCCAGATGATAAGAAGCAGATAACACTGCATTGAAAGGGGGCAGTAATATATATTTAATAAATACAATACTTCTTAAAAAGAATAATTTTAAAGGAAATGTAGTTCTTCTGTTCTAAAAAAGTCACATACTTTTAGTCCCCAGAGTGACACCTGCTGGATTCCATGGGGAAAAATCAGAAGAGAAATATACTGGAATTACAATTTTAAATTGCGATTTAATATTGTTTTGTAACCCAGTATATTTTGATTATGTGTACTTGTCAATTTGTTTTATGTTATATATGTTTTTGCTATTCTCTCTCTCTCTCTCTGTATACACACACACACACACACACACACAATTTTGTTGTCTTAGTTTTGTATCTGTATTACTCCTTCCTTCCTCTGTACTGTATGTGTATTAAATTGTACGCAATCGTCAGGGCTTGCTATTTTGTTGTTGTTGCTCCTGTTTTATTTAAAAAACAAACAAACACCTTACTTTGTACCATGACAGTCCTGTATATAAAAAAAGGAAATTATGATGGTGCTGATGAATTTCCACACACAGCACCACATTAGAAATATAAAGCCTGTTTATTTAACAATTTTTTCACTGCACATCAACAATTCATCTCTTGCACTGGAGAGAGTTTCTTTTTAGATTCAAAATTTTATTATTATGGGCCCATACTCTATTAGCTGCCCACCAAAAGCAGTGGTCTTGAATCATTACTAGCTTGTTCCGTAGAGTCCAATGGGATTCAGATCCATTTTAATCTGGATTCATCCCATTCTCACTCTTCTAAAAAGAGTTGGAAACAAAAGATGAGAATCTGTGAGCTGCAGGTTCACATTGAACTCCCTGCATTTGTGGTGTGTATGTGTGTGTGTGTGTATATGCATATCCCATGTCACAACATCAAAAAAGCACTTTTCAAACTCCTCTCAATACCAAAAGCAGTTTGCTGTGAGGCACGGGAACGAGAGGAGAAAGAATAAAGTCTCCTTCAGTGGGGAGAAGCTGTTTCATATTTCTCTCAACACAGGTTGTTTCACTTATTGTTGTTATTAAAAACATAGTTGGGCACAAAAGGCTTCTCCAAATACTCCACCCTATTTGTGGGCAGAGAAATTGGGAGGAACCAGTTTTCCTAACTTCTCCAGGGTGTGAATAAATTCTCCAAGATTTTAAAATTATTATTTTTTTATTTTTTTTGCAGGGTGGGAATCCCTATAAGGAGCAGCAACAGTAACTTGGTTTCTTTAAGCTTGTTGCTTTTGCCAACGCTGTAAGCCACAAGAACAGCTATGGTGATATCCACCATTTTGCATCTTGCCCAATGTACCCTCAGGGTAATTCATGTTAAAATCACAGTGGGGGAATATCCAGTAGAAATCTGTGTTTTTCTCTGGCTTTATCTACACAGCAGAATTGATGCAGTTTGACACTGCTTTAATTGCCAAGGCTCGATCTTACTGAATCCTGGGATTTGTAGTTTTGTGAGATATTTAGCCTTCTCTGTCAGAAAGCTCTGGTTCCAGGATTCCATAGGATGGATCCAGGACAGTTAGAGTGGTGTCAAACTGCATTAATTTTGCATGTGGCAGCAGCCTCTGAGTTGAAGGAGAAAAGTCTCACAAATGCTCTCAGAGCAATGTTGGTTCTTGCTCTAGTAAACAACAAACTGCCACACAGGTCATTCACTCTCAGCCTGACAGAAACCATGAGACTTTTGTGGGTTTCATCCAAGTCGTTCACTTTAATTAGATTAAGGCTAAGACTCTGCTCTTTTCTCTTGCTTTTATGATGCAATGGGCCTAACACCACTCTATTTACTATTTGGTTAACTTCACTTCTTGGCAAGGCTACAATAAACAAACCACTTGGTTCATGCCTAGTAATTCCACTGACAACAATCAGGCGGTTCCAAAGCACATGTGCCAGGACCACCTTTGTAGTAATGACCCCAGACACTGCATAAAAGTTTTCTTTTTTAAAAAAAAAAAGAAAAGAAGCTGGTGGTCACTTTGTTTTCAGAAATGTTATTCAAAAAAAAAGGTTCCCATGGGCTGTGACAGTTTATTGTAAAATCTCATTGTTTAACCCCCAGGAAGAAAATTAGTGCCATCAAAGTTGCTTTAAAAATTACAAGTTGAATCTCACTTACCCAAAGTGTTTGGGACCAGAAGTGTTTTGAATATTTTTATTTTGTGCACTGAACCATCAGAAAGCAAAGGTATCACTATTTCAGCCACCCATGTGGCCAAGTTTTGATAGTTCTGGATAGGGTGATTCAACTGATAGGAGCCTTTTTCACTGAACAAAAGCATGTTAACCTCACTCATAGAATCATAGAATCATAGAATCATAGAGTTGGAAGAGACCACAAGGGCCATCCAGTTCAACCCCCTGCCATGCAGGAACTCCCAGTCAAAGCATCCCCGACAGATGGCCATCCAGCCTCTGCTTAAAGACCTCCAAGGAAGGAGACTCCACTACACTCCGAGGGAATGTGTTCCACTGTCGAACAGCCCTTACTGTCAGGAAGTTCCTCCTAATGTTGAGGTGGAATCTCTTTTCCTGCAGCTTGCATCCATTATTCCGTGTTCTAGTCTCTGCAGCAGCAGAAAACAAACTTGCTCCCTCCTCAATATGACATCCTTTCAAATATTTGAACAGGGCTATCATATCACCTCTTAACCTTCTCTTCTCCAGGCTAAACATCCCCAGTTCCCTAAGGCGTTCCTCATAGGGCAAGGTTTCCAGACCCTTCACCATTTTAGTTGCCCTCCTTTGGATATGCTCCAGTTTCTCCACATCTTTTTTGAATTGTGGTGCCCAGAACTGGACACAGTATTCCAGGTGGGGCCTGACCAAAGCAGAATAGAGTGGCACTATAACTTCCCTTGATCTAGAAACTATACTTCTATTGATGCAGCCTAAAATTGCATTGGCACTCTTTTGGTGACAACTTTATGAATTGGGGATTGAGTTGAAAAGTTCATGACCTAGCTGAGAAGTCTGCATCTTGATCCAAAATGCAGAAATTAACTGTATGTTTAAATGACAGTATTAAGTCAAGACCTATGCCTCATGAGACATTTTGTACTTAATGTGGAACCCTACAACGAAAACACTTGCCCCTCTGAAAATTAAGCAGTCACATTTCTTTAGAAAGTATACAAAAAGATAGGTGTGAGCCTTTTCTGATGGCCACATCTGTGTATTTGGCCAAGAAAAGGATGTGATTAGCCCCCAAGAGCTGTTCACATTTGAAGCAAAACTTAAGTATTTGTTATTGTATCCAGGGATCTGAAGCCAAGTGCTCAATACCACTGTGGGCAACAGCCCCAAGGAGGAGTTTTGGTCCTCTGTTTAAAAGTTTTTAAACTGTTATCAGGAATAGATCTCACTTTAATAAATAATATCAGAGTACTCACCAGCCACTACATCCAATAAAAAAATTGATTTCCATCCCTTTGCTTTTTCCCATTCCTGATATACCAGAGTAAAAAAATAAAGACAAATCTTCTTCATTCAGTTAAATTGAAATTTAAAATATAGCAGCAAAAAAGACAGGAGTTTCACCTCTAGAGATTCTAGTTGTTTCATTATATAACTCTGGAATTATTAATATTATTCGAATCACATTCTTAAATGCATTTCACATTTGTATCCCTTGTATCCCTTGCTTCGTCTCTCTCTCTCTCCCCCACTCTCTGTTTCTCACACAATATAAACTTGTGGACATTAATGCACACAGAATCTTTTACAGAACAGCTTGTAAAAGACTAACACTAGTGCAAGTCATATACAGGAATTTACAGCCAATGGTGGGAAGCATCAACTCCACTGCAAACAGTTTTACTTTAAAGGCAAAGACTTTTAGAGGTTCCTGCGTTCACATCAGGGCAAAAGGAACTTTGCTAAAGGAATTAACAAAAAGGAGGATCGTAATTAAGACTAAATCAATATAGCTTATATGTGTCTAGTGCCATACATCTGGGTGTTGCCTAAACAGAGATAAGATATAGAGTGGGCTGGATCTGGCCTCCTTCCCAAAGTTTATGCAACACAGAGATGTACATGGAGCTAAGTGCAAAATAAAGAATTTTAAAAAAAGAAAGAAAAGAAAAGAAACTATATGAATGATATAACTGCTGCAGGAAAACATCCGGAATAACTGTAGCTGGTGCTGAGAGACTGAGTTGATTATTTTTTATTAAAGACAAATGTTCCTTGTGCCATTATCTCATGAAGAGGCTTTAGGCAAGCCACACTCTTTCTCTCAACTTCAGGCTTCCACATCTGTAACGCAAGGGTTGATAACACAAACCCTCCAACATTTCATAGATGAAAACCAGGGCACATGTGGCCAAGCAACATCCAAGTGTAGTCAATATGGCAAACATTACTAATGAAGAAGAACAGACAAGCTAGGAAAGGCTGCAGCAGTTTGTATTTGCCTTAGCTTCTGCTGAATTAAGTACAGAATACTTTTGTGTTTTGAAATCAAGGCACATCTGACTGATTTAAAGACTCAGCATTTGCAACTGTTCTTTCTGAATTTGTACTGGGTTAAAATAAATAAATTGGAAGCAAGTATTTAAAAAATCTGGTTGTATTGGGAGCTGACAGAAAATATTCTGAGATAATCAATATACAGTACATATATTTGCAATCTCCCAAATATAATTGGAAAGAACAGGAACAAAATCTACAACTTTTTGGTCTTTTTAATCAGCCTGGATGTGGCCTCAGTTTGCAGCAACGGAACTAAGCTGAGGACAAAGAGGGAGACTGGGAGGAAAACAGAGAAACTGGGACATTTTAAAAGCAGCTGAAAAAAGTGGAATGACCAAAGTTTAATTGTGACTGTTATCAGGACAGTTAGAAGGTATAGTAACATAAAACTATCTTAGGAAATTGTTATAATAATTTACAAGTTGATAAGGCGTAGAAGGACCAACACTTGGAGGCACCATGGAAATGTCAAGTATGAGCATTGTAATAACAAAGTGCTGCAGAGCTGTTCTGTCAGCTCCAGTCTGGGTTATTCAAACTCTTTAAAGTGTAAGTCAAACCATCTGACAATGCTGTTTTTTGTCTGCTGGAATGAATTAACAGATTTTCATAGAAGTACTAAGTAAACCCTGTAAATTTACAAGACACACAGTATATAACTACTCAGGGTAGTGAGGAGAGAAGGAAGATGCAACTGCTCAAGCATGTTTCTTTAGGTAATCTGTAAAAGTCACACTGTCAATGAGATCCAAATCATTAGCTGTAACTTTCGTGAAATTTGTAAAAATGAACTTATCTTTTTGGATCTATTCAGAAATTACAAGGCTTAACTCAGAAATTAGGAGCACTCAGAATTTATGATACATAAGAAGAAATGATGTTTCAAATATTTATTTTTGAAGTACAGTGGTCCCCCGGGTTACGAAGGTAATCCGTTCCGGATTACCTTTCGTAACCCGGAAATATTCGTTTCCCGGGGGACCGCTTTAAGGGACGGACTGCGCGGCCGATTTAAAGGGGCTGCGCGGTTTTTCCCTTTCGTACCCCGGGGTTTTTTTGGATCCCGGGGGCTGTTTTGCGGTCCCACCGGTTTCGGCTCCCGGGGATTTCGTTCCCTGGGGGCTTCGTATCCCGGGGGACCACTGTATAGTTACATTGCACATTAAAGTTATAATGCTGACCTGCGGTATTAATGAATATTTTGAAATAGCATTTTCCAGTGGAAGTTCACAAAACGGCACTGGGAAATTACCAATAATATACTTTTTTTAAGTCAGTGTTTAGGTGATACAAACCACAGTAATTTGGGGACAGATTTGAAAGTACATGTTGAGTCTCCCTTATCTGGAATTCCAAAATCCAGAAAGCTCCAAAAACTAAAGCATCTTTCATGAATATAGTGACACCTTTGCTTTCTGATCGTTTAGCGTACACAAACTTTGTTTCATGCACAAAAATATTTAAAATATTGTTATGTGCACAATGTGTGTATGAAATATAAATGAATTCTGTGTTTAGAACTGGGTCCCATCTCCAAGATATCTCATTATGTATGTCTATGCAAATACAGGTATTCCAGCTTTACCTCTGAAAGTTTGCAGAGGTGCTTCACACTTTTGGCAAGAGCAAGCCAAAGGCTGTCAAGAATCAATCCTAGCATTCTAATTGTGGCTTGTGCAACCTGCATCATTATACCGATGTTTGTTCCACTCCCACATTAAAGTTGGACTATACAAACTAATCATGATTTATTCAAATTTGACTTGTTAAGGGTTATTTTTGCCATTTGTGTTGTTAGTGTACACTTTGGGTGACTGGATGCATTTTTGCATTTAAGATGTCAGTTCATTGCACATCAAGCTGGTACTGCATTCCTCTGAAAGCAATTGAAATCTCTCTTAATAATATAGTGAGTGTATCAGTAGGAATTTTAAGATGCAACACACACTTCAAGATCCTTAAAATCAGAAAATATATTCTACATTGGCACGAAAATGGTAATTTGTCAGAAATCACTGCAAGAGTCAAACAAAGAGCTACAGTTTAGGAAAACAGTTATTTCACTAATTCTGTATACCAATTCTAAATTAAGACTCTAAAACAATTTTAGTTGGGGAATTACAGGATAATTCTGTTCTTGTAATTCTGCTAAACAAGCACATGCCAACTCAGGGGCAAGGTCTCTTCACATTCTCAGATTCTTTTAAACATGACCAAATCACAAATATATGGCACAAATTTAATTTTCAAGTGAGCAGGTTGAAAACACTTTGAATCATAATTATTATTACTGCTGTCTGGCTCCAAGTCATTTTTGATTTAAAGGGGCCTTAAAGTAAATCTATCATGAGGTTTTCTTAGCAGGATTTGTTCTGAGGGGTTTTTGCCTTTGACTTCCTCTGAGGCAAAGTATGTGTGTGACTTGCACAAGGTCATCCAGTGGATTTCCATGACTGATCAGGGATTCGAACCCTAGTCTCCACAGTCATAGTCCCACACTTAAACTACTACATCACAATGGCAATTACAATAATTATACTGACTTTCAAAATGCAGATGTGCAACACTATTCCATTTTATTTTAACGCTACTCCTTCCCCACCAAACCATAGATATACTGGTATTAAAGATTCTTGCCAAACTGAAGAACTACAAAATATTTTATTGAATCTGTTTCTTCCGGTGGGTGGCCTAATTGTTTGAGTCAAATGCTCTTGACAGGCCTTTTCTTTCTTAAGAATACCTTAGAGCAACTGCATATTCCAGTTCCAGATAAAAATGAAGAGTAAAACAAGTTAAAAATCCACAAGAACCGGAATGATATAATGTCTTGCTCTCTTATGCACACACACAGACACACACTCTTGCACTTGAACTATTCCTTACTTCATCTGTTTTGGTCAGGAATCTAACCACAAAAGCTCAGCATACACTACTTTCCCATGGGATGCTTAAAAAGCATTTCTGAGCCTCTCTTGTGGTATATGAGAACCACTTCCATCATATTGCATTTAATGGGCATCTCAGGGTCACGTGGTGGGCCACTGTGGACAAATGGATACTGGACTCAATAGACCTGTGAGTGAAGACAACAGAGCTTTCTTATGCTTTAATGTAACTCCAGGACAGAATCCTGAAAAGGAATCCAAGATAATGTCAGTCAGGGAGGTGGCCAGGGCTTCTACACTTTTTATAACTGTGTAAAAGATGGAGTTTTAAAAGGTGTGATTCTACATATGCCCAAACTCTTGGTTCCACACAGCTCTTACAGATACAGAGGACCTGCCCTCCTTTTTGCATCCAATCACCTTACGCGTGGTTTTATATTAGTTCACAGTTTAAGCAAAAGATTATTTAAGCCTTTCGTACGAGAACTGCCTTAAGCCTGCACCCTTTTCTCTATGTTGTTTGATGAACATATGGGTTTTATTAAGAAATCTGGGAAGTTTTTAGGGTTCTAGAACCTCCAAGAAGCACATCTCATTTATCCCATAAGATTGTTTTTGTTGTGTGCCTTCAATTCTTTTCCAATTTATGGCAACCTTGTTCTTGCCTACCCACTCACAGATTTATTCATAGGTTTGCCACTGAGGTCAACTGAGGCAAGGCCACCGAATGTGTTTCTATGGTTCAGTCTCACTCTCCCAGAATCCTATGTCAACACGCTCCACACTGATGGATGGTTCCTTATGGCTGACAAGTCTCTCTCTCTTTCTCTCTGTATATGTTTGTGTGTGTGTGTGTGTATGTATTGCTGACCTTCTACCACATTCAGGATCAGATGAATCTGGTGCATTTAGGGCATGTACCAAATCAAAAATTAGTCTTGTGCCAGTTTATTTCCAAATAAAAAACAGCAGCATTTAAGTCCTGAAACATCTCATTTCTAAACCATATATACTCCAAGCATTTCTAACTCATTGCTTATTTTTTAAAGTCATCTTTTTTCTCAGGGGCAAAGTACCAGGCAAAGCCAAGTCTTGCTGAAGTGATAAACTACAGTTCTCACGTCCCACCTTGTTTCTAAGGGTTCCTCAGAATGATTTCCTCTGACTTCCATGTATCTAAAATGAATAAGGCAGTCTGTTCCAAGCATTAAAAGAGGAAATTCTAATAGCCAAAAGAATAGCCAATTCTGCCTTTAGGTCACAGATCTTGTACCCACATATCCGTCTGGGACCAAATGCTGGTTCTCAGCCTGAGTGTAAGAGCTACTGGTTTCTCTTTGGGCAAACCCTTCCACAAGTTTACATGTTTCTAGTAATGGCAAGCACATCTTCCTGGGATTCTTGCCACCAACAATTCATCATTTCTGTCCACCCTCTTTCAATCCCTGTTATTCGTGCAGAGAAAGTTAAGCACCAAAGCTGGTACGCAGGCACGGGAAACACAATTCCTATGGAAAAATTATTTCCAAATCAGAAAAGTCAGTGGCTCTAGGCAAAGGGGAAGCTGTCCTAGATTAACTCATCCTCTGCACAGTCCATCAGCTACTTTTTTCAGAAAAAGGAAGATCTTGAAAGCCAAAGATGCAGGTAGAGAAAAAGCAAGAGTATTGATCGGACTGGAGAGGAGACTTAGCCATGCTCAAAGGATGTTTTGGAGAGTTCAGTGTGACTTTTTCATATAAGTATGATTAGGATTGAAACCACGTGTCCTGATCAAATGGATATTAATCGGAAATGCCAATGGATTCTGGAGCCAATAGAGAATCACAGTCTTGAGCAGTGAGGTTCTTCTAACCCCATTGAATTTAAAGTCACTCAAAGCTATAGCAAGAAAAGCTAGAGACATAAGGAAATTGACTGACACCAGTGGAACCGACCCACTTCAAGGCAGATATCAGCAGCATCTTGTGCACTTAGTACTGGGCGACTTGATTTATGTTTCCCTTTAAGCTTTCTTCAGAAGTCAAACTTTCCCAGTTTAAACAGGACTTCACCCACAATTGTCCCCAGGACTACCCTCTCCCCTTGTGATCCTGCCAACACAACACACGAAACTCCACATCTGCTACACTAGGTCCATTTAAAAAAAAAAAAATCAATCGTATCATATTCCAAATAAAGGTATGCTGAAAATTCTCACGCTTTAATCAAGGAAAGCGGATGGAAAGATTTGTGCAGAGAGAGACCGTAAAATCTTCTACTCGTTGTTAAAAATCAAACAAAACTCACACACCAATAAGCCAGACTTTTCTTTAAAAGTTCTTTCCTTTCCTTTTCTTTCTTTCTCACGCTTTCAAGCTCTCAAGGTTTCCAGATGCCTGGCGTGTAATCCGAGTCCGAAAGCCAGAGGAGTTGCTCTGCCTCCAAGGGGCATCTGCACTGTAGAAACAATGCAGTTTGACGCCAATTTAGGTGCTGGAGCTCCTTCCTAGGGAATCCTAAAATTTGCAGTTTTACAAGGTCTTTGGCCTTCTCTGCCTAAGCACCCAGAGGGTGCATCTACGCTGCAGAAATAATGCAGTTTGACACCACTTTCAGTGCTGGAGCTCCATCCCAGGCAATCCTGGACTTTGTAAATTGACACGGTCTTTAGCCTTCTGTGCCAAAGAGTGTGGCTGCCTCCCACAACTACAAATCCCAGGATCCTGTCCAATGGAGCCAGGGCACTGAAAGTAGTATGAAATTGTATTCATTTCTACAGTGTAGATGCACCCAGAGGGGGGTAGAAATATTGCTGTTTGACACCCCCTTAACTGCCCTGGCTCCATCGGACAGCACCCTGGGATTGGTAGTTTTGGGAGGCGTCCACCAAGTTGTGGCAAAGAAGGCCACAGAGTGGAGAAAAGGCATCTCTGCATCAATGTGTGGCAAAAGAAAACTTTGGACTGGTTTCCTAACACCCAATTTGACCACATCAGGGGTGTGTGTGTTTGTGTATGTGTATATGTGTGTATAAGTTTGTGTGTGTGTGTATACGTATGTCTGTACGTATATGTGTGTATATACATATGTGTGTGTCTGTACGGGAAACAACTTGACGGCACACAACACACACACATGCACATATGTGTGTGTTGAGCTGTGATGCTGGAGACCAGGGTCTGATTCCCAGCTGAGCCAGAAAACCCACCAGGTGACTTTGAGCAAGTCACACTCTCTCAGCCTCCTCAGGAGGAGCCCAGGGCAAACCTCCTCTGAACAAATCCTGCCAAGATGACCCCATGATAGGGTTGCCATAGGTCAGAAACAACTTGAAGGCACACAAAAACAACATATATGTATATATGTATGTGTATATATATATATATATAGTGCATGTGTGTGTGCTGTATATGCATCTCTCTCTGTGTGTATCTATATCTATACATAGACACATATATCTATATGTGTGTGCGTATGTATATATGTGAGTATGTATAGGTGTGCACATACAAACATATAGCCATATGTATGTCTGTGTGTGTATATCTATATCTATACATATAGACATATCCATATGTATGTCTCTGTCTATCTATACATATACACATGTAATTCTGTGTATGTATACATGTGTGTGTATCTATACATATATATAGATATCTATATGCATGTCTCTGTGTTTTATATATATATATATATATATCTTTACATATGCAGATATCTCTATACTCATGTCTATGTATGTATCTATATATATCTATACATATAGACATATCTCTATATGTATGCCTCTGTGTGTGTATATATATATATATGTGTGTGTGTGTGTATCTATACATATGCACATATCTCTGTATGTATGCCTCTGTGTGTGTGTATATATATGTGTGTGTGTGTGTGTATCTATACATATCCACATATATCTATATGTATATATGTGTGCATATATGCATATGTGTGTATCTCTGTCTCTGTCTCTACCTGGCTCCTTCTGGGAAACCGGCTCTCTCTCCCAGTCCCTTGCAGCCTCCTTCCCTTCTCTTGGAGTTTGTCTTCTCCTCCTGGTTGCTGCCCCTCTTTCTTTCTCCCGGGACTGAGCTTGTTCCTCCTTTGATTGGACTCACCACCGAAGCTGCTGCCCCTCTCTCTCTCCAGCCCAGTCGTCCCTCTCCAAAAATTTGCAGCCGATCAGTTGAAGAGAGAGATGATGATGGAGAGGGCTGCCCCTCTGGAGCAGCAGCAGCAGGACTTCTCCTGGTCCCCTCCGAACAAAGCCTCCAACCCCAGCACTGCTGCTGCTGCTGGACCGAGAGAGGAGGAGGAGGAGGAGGAGGGAGAGAGGCAGAGGAGGGGGATCATTCCTGCTGCTGCTGCTGCTGCTGGGTCGCCCAGAATAAGTTGGAGGAGGAGGATGATGGCCAGGGACTGGAGGAGACCGTGCCTCTTCCTGTTGCATCAGAGAGACCCCGCCTGGTCCCGGCAGAAGCAGCAGCAGCAGCAGCAGCAGCAGCATTGAGTTACTTACTCACTTTCTTTCTCTCTCTCTCTCTCCTAATTGAAACACAATCGCCAAGCCAAGAGGAAGAGAGCCCAGGCTTGGCTTCCATCCTTAGGGCTCTCTGATCCAGAGGACTTGGGTTCCCACGTGGAGGGCTCTGGACAACACGTGTTCCTTCCCTCCTTCCTCCCCAGGATCTGCCCACCCCAAAAGGTCAGGGCTTGGAGGGGGATCCATTTCTGGAGATCTCTATGGGTCTGGGCTCCTCTCCTGGGCAGGTGGATCCTCACCTCCAGGGGCACCCCAGAATGGAGCACGGAGGACAGAACCAGAGCTAGAACCCTGATCCAAAGATCCATTCATCCTCTCCTGAGTCCATGCTCAAAAGGGAGGGCAGGTTGGAAGGGACAGAAGGTTTGAAATGGAGGACATGTCCTGGGAAAGGGGGACCACCTCCGGAAAGAGGAGTTTATCACGTGGGGGGAATTTCTCTCAATTGCGAATGGAGCCAATTCACAATTACGTGAATTTGCTAGTTTAGCAAATTTACGTGAAATCTGATTGCATTCGGAATGCATTCAGAATGACTTCCCATTTCCCAAAAATGACCCCCATTGCCCAAAATTGTGTGAAATACTATAATACGCAATTACGTGAAACCCCATGATTGCGTTCGGAATGACTTCCCATTGCCCAAAATTGCGTGAGATACACTCATTCACAATAACGTGAAACCCCATGATTGCATTCAGATTGGCACTGCATTATACCCCCACATTCCGTCATATGATAAACTCCTGGGACTAGAAGGACTGAGCACCTCCTTGAACATGATCCAGCCCCTGTCTAACTTTAATGATAGCAATACCAATACCAAGTGCATTTCTATACTGCTTATCCACACACTTAAGCACGACAGGGTTCTCAACCTTCCTAATGCCGCCACTCTTTAATACAGTCCCTTATGTTGTGGTGATCCCCAACTAAAATTGTAGCATCTTGGTTCCCAAGCCCATTGGAAATAGGCGTTTTCCGATGGTCTTCAGCGACCTGTGAAAGGGAAAGAGGTCACGACCCATAGGTTGAAAACCACTGCCCTAAGCGGTTTACAAAGTGTAAGCTAATTGCCCGCAACAATCTGGGGACTCATTTTAGCAACCTAGAAAAGGATGCAAAACTGAGTCAACCTTGAGCCCCTGGCTGGGATTGAACTCGCAATTTCGGTTTATGAGCAAGTTGGTACAGTACTGGCATTTAACCACGGTGCCACCTCTTTTAGGGCTGGCTCTGCCTTGCAGCAAACAGTAATGACTCTGCAGCCTGAAATCCCACTCACCTCCTGGATACTCAAGGCCCATGCTGTGGCTTAGTGGCAAACAGCCTGGCCTTAGACCCTGGGCTGCCATAAGCATGTATCCAGTGGCCCACAGAGCACAGGCTGCTTGCAATAGCGTCCTTTCTTAAATTATTACTTTTTTGAAAACAGGGAGACCATGGTTCAAATCCCCTCTCAGCCATGGAAACAGACTGGGTGGCCCTGAGCAAGTCACACTGTCTCAGCTTCAGAGGAAGGCAAAAGAACAAATTCTGGTGATAAAACCCTTAAGGTGATAGGATCACTTTTAGAGTCACCATAAATCAGAAATGACTTGAAGGCACACAAGTCATGCTTAAGTCTTTTTCTCTTTCTTTCTTTCTTTCTTTCTTCCATCATAGATGCAAACAAGTGTATGGAGTTTATCACACAGCGGCAGAAACGAGATTTAAAGTGAGAACAACCCATTTTTGCAGGTTGTTTTTCACATGAAGTTTGGGTTAACCTGAACAAAAAGTAACAAAAACCTGTAAATGTGGGTGGTTTTTCAGATGAAGTTTGGGTGAAAGAGAAATAACATGAAAATAACCTGAACGGAAAGTCACCAAAATCCACTCCTTTTTACTTTCGGGAACTTCCAAAAGTAAAAAGGAGTGGGTTTTGGCAACTTTCCGTTCAGGTTAATTTTGTGTTATTTCTCATTTACACAAACACATCTGGAAAACAACCCGTTTTTGTGAGGGGGTTTCCCCAAAACTTTAAATCCCATTTCTGCATGGGATTTAAGCAATTTGCCTCCATGTGATAAACTCCTATGTATTGCTCTAAACTATCAGGAAATGAAGAAGCAATTGCAAAGTATGGCATTGTGGGTGTGCTTCTCAACTAGAGTGAAACACATAACAGTCTTAAACAAGTCATGCTTTTCTTTCTTTCTTTCTTTTGTCATAGATGCAAATAAGTGTATATTTTGCTCTATCCTATCAGGAAATGAAGCCCTTTCAAAGTATGGAATTGTTGGTGTGCTTCTCAACTGGAGTGAAACACATAACAGTCTTAAACCGCCCTCCTCTCCCATCAAATCATAAAACCCAAGCTGTAAAATTACGTAGCTGTGCTTGCAGCTGAAACTGGAAGCCCTTGGCTTGTACCAGTTGAGTCCATAGTAAGGAAATGGCTCAGTTCCAATGACAGCAGAACGTTTTTGATTTTGGGACTGCCTCTTGGCAGGTGGACAGAGAGAGGTGCCACCAGGAGAATCAGGGTGGTGTAGTTGCTGAAGTGTTTGTCTGCTGCTGAAAGAAACCACGATACAATCATCCTTCAGAGCCAAATTCTGACTGGTGTGGGTGAGGTCCCCAGGCAGGAACAAAAACAGCTCCAATAACATCCAAAATCTACACTGCACACCGGAAGAAATTAGCCTTTCTTCTATATTGCTTTCCTTGGACTGAATTGTCTTCAGAGCTTCTGTTTATCTCACAGAATCATAACGGTTGGAAGAGTCCACAAGGGCCATCCAATCCAATCCCCTGCCATGCAAGAACTCTCAATCAAAGCATCCCCGACAGATAGCCATCCAGCCTCTGCTTAAAAACCAAAGTGGGAGACTCCTCCATTCTCCGAGGGAGTATGTTCCACTGTCGAACAGTTCTTACTTACAGGAACTTCTTCCTAATGTTTAGGTTGAATCTCTTTTCCTGTAGCTTGAATCCATTTCTCCAGATCCTATTCTCTGGAACAGCAGAAAACAAGCTTGCTCCAGTCTCTTCTGAAGGTAATGCAGGGGGAAGGAAGTGGGGCAGTACACCATCCTGTTCTGTCCCACACATCATAGGAGACTGAATGTTTACAGCTGTAGTGGGAACATGTGAGACAAGCAAGATCAAAAGTCCTTACCCTTGTCCTTACTTGGGCTGCCTGCATGGGGCAAAAGGTCCATGTTCCCCCCAGCCTCATGTTGTCCTGTTTGGACAACACAGGCCGAAACCCCAGAGCCAGGATCTGGCCCAATCCTGACTGGATGTGGTCTGGTGGATCCAGACTGATCTTGGGATAAATAGCCCTTTCCCCGGGTTAGTTTGGCCCCTGGTTTGCTATGGAGTTTCCTAGAAACTCCATGGCAAACCTGCCTGTGCAAATGCCCCCTATGTGCTCCTTATCCTTACCTTTCTGTCTTGTTGCTCCTACTGAAAAGCTCCCCATCGAGGAGTCTAATGTAAAAAGAGGGCGCCTGGCCATGGGGGTGCAGCCAGGTGCCCTGTTTCCACACCAGGTGTGCTTGTGGTGGAGCAGCAAAAATATCTTGAAATGAACATACATAAAAACCAACCCCTCAAAAAAGTCAAGGTGCATCAGCTATATGAGGCACCTGTCTCATTCTATCTAATTGTAAGGCCAGCCCAGCAACCTGTAGGTAGATGTGACTATTCCCATGATTAATCTTATGATACTACACAAGAAACAGTAAGAATCAGAAGAAAAGGAAAACAGAAGGAAGAAACACTGTCCCAGGCCAGGGTAATGAAGATAAATGTATAGTATTTTGTAGGATTGTCAATCATTTCTCTTCAGTATACCATGTGTTGTAACTTTTCTTAGCTAATTTCAATATTTGGATCCAGCAAACTAAAATCAGAAACCTAAATCCTGTGTGTTCTATTATTGATCATTCTGTCTTTAAAAGATAGCCTATAGCAAGCAGTTTAATGAATAAAAAACAGATCACAACATTTAATTCTGCATTTTACCAAACCTAAACTACAATTACTGCATGATTTATCCTGGGCCAATTTATTTATCTCGAAGCATTTGTGTGTGCATGTGCCTTTCAAAAAACACTTTAGCTGCTTAAATGACTACAAAAACCAATACCAAGTTACAAAATTACACTAGAAAAAAGTTTTAAAATGTATTTCACATGAATGCTCTGCCAAAGAGCCTGAAAAGTGTCTGTAAGTGGAGCAAGAAGAGGAGGGAAAAAAGAGGAAAAGATGATGATGATTGACCATTCTCAGACCTGTATAGGCATTTCAGACTCCAACTCTATAAACATTTATGTGGAAATAATCCCTGCTGACTGAAGTTAACAGGATTTATTTCCCAGTACACGTCATTGATCACAGTGGGATTTTCTTCTTAAGTAAACATGACTAGAATTAGGCTGCCAGTTTATCAAATCGATACAAGCCCTAAGAGCTCACAAGCAACTTCAGCCTAGTGGGGCTCACATGAAGAGGACCCATGGGGTCAGAAGGCTAGGGAATCCTCATACCATGTTGCACTGCCTTATTTTTAGCACAGTTTAAAGCTTCTTGCATGGGAAGATCCCATAGTGTTGAAGTTCAAGTGTCTCCTTGGAAATGTTGCAACATTCCCAGGCTGACACACCCACCATGTGTGGGAATGTTGGGGCAACTGAAGCCATGCAAATTTGTTGGCAACCTCCACCTTCCCATAAATAGTTGTTGCTAGGATTGTGAAAACCAGCAGCTTCCATTCTCAGAATCCTACCAACATTCCCATTCTGTCCCTGTTTCATTCTGGGATGTAGGACTTTTTACAATCCCCTCATGAAAATGTGTGCATTTATTTATTGGTATGCATTTTCCCCATTCATTAAACTGTGTATGTGTGCATTTTAGTTGTGCATTGTTTTTCAAGAGTACCCATGACTTTATGTCCTCTTGTTGCCTCCAGAACTCATTGCACATTCCACAAATGTATTGATTTCTGAAGCAAGGTGAACTTTATTCCATTCGTAGTCTTATGAAGTGCAAAATAAATATTTCCATATGGAAATGCAAATCAAATTGATGTCTTTCCTATGCTTATTATAGCAAAGGCTCCTTTCAACATTATCATAGCCTTAACCCTTGATCTTCTCCCATTTTCTTCCTTATTTTATACAGAAAGCTTCTGGTGCTGAGAATACTGGTAGAGTAGAACTATCAGCCCTGCCCAGCATAACCAGTGGTAAAAATGCTGGGAATTGCAGTTCAGGAACATCTGGAGGGCTACACTTCCCACTACAGGCTTAAAGCTGTGATGCTTTTAGAATTTCTTTAAAAGCATCACATCTTAGCAAATCTTCACTTTAACCACATGAAACTATGTACAGTTGTCCCCCGGGTTACGAATACCCCGAGGTACAAAAACCCCGGGGTACGAAAGAGCCGGTGCCGCAAAAACGGCCCCGGCTTACGAATAAAACCCCGGGATCTGAAAAAAACAACACGCGGCCCCTTTAAATTTGCCGCGCGGTCTGGCAAATAAAGCGGTCCCCCGGGTTGCGAAAATTTCCGGGTTACAAAAAGTAATCCGGAACGGATTATTTTTGTAACCCGGGGGCCACTGTACATGTAACTAAATTTAGGCAGTGCGTATGATATTGTAATTTAAATGTATAATTTTAATTGTGCTAGTTGTTTATGTCACAACTATTACCATTACATTCAGTGATATATGAATTATGAGTAACATTAGAACAACAACAACAAAAATACTAAAGATTCTATATGGCGTGGTATGGGAGGAGGTCAATGGGGGTGTGTGACATCACATCAGTTACCACACTGGGTGACACCAACCCTAGTGACACCACCATGGAAAGTTATGAATTGGGTGACAACTAAATAACTTATTTATTATTTATTAAACTTATTATTATAAGTACTCCATTGTATAATGAAAAAGAATACCTTGTAGATCAACTCTAGGGAAACTGGCTCTCTCCCTGTTCATGAACTACTTCTCCTTTCATCTTTCACCACTGGCCAGGTTGGTAGGAACTGGGAGTCCAACAATATCTTGAAGGGCCACAAGATCCCCAATTGTGTTATAGAGAATGATACATTTTGCATCAAGAAACTCTCATGTTAAATGATTTTATTCTTTGTCTAAGGTTGTACAGAAACTAATGAGCAGCACAATTCATCACAATTAAACTCCTTTTTGTTCATGTATCAAGCATATGATTGATTGATTTTTCCATGCTTCCTCCAATGAAATCAAGGTGAGCTATCCGCCTTTTCTCTTCTCTTCTCTCCCTTTTATCTTCACAGCTTGGTGAAGTAAGTGAATCTGGAAAGAGTGACTGGTCTACAGTCACACAATAGATTTCATTACTCATTGCCATCTTCAGGATCCCAGGCAAAATCTCTTAACTAGTCCACCACATCAGCTCTGCTATGTGGCAAAACAATGAGTTGAAATATATAATACATATAATTAAGTCTCTATTGGGCAGTCTTCTTGATAGTTGACATGTAAGAGAAATTAATCAGTTATACTTGTATGGAAGTACAATTTTATTCCTTCAGGAAGGAGAGGTCGATTAGGCCATCTGCAGCAGGTTTTGCAAATCGATAAAGGCAAATGTGGCTGTTACGCACTAAAAACTTTCTCCACTCCAGGCTTCCTCCCTCCCATATATTATCCCCATAGTTAGCAGGAGCAACATGTAGTAAATGCTTTAGGTCAGTGGTTCTCAGCATTTGGTTCTCCAGATATTTGAATTTCATCTCCCAGAGGCCTCAGCCAGCATTGATAGTGGCCAAGTACAGGTATTCTGGAAGGTGAAGTCTGAGGCATCTGGAGGGAGCTTAGAAGTCCTGTTCCCTAATTCTGAACACTCATGGGTTGAGTAGTTTAGTGGTGAGTGAAAATGTACTCTGTACATGTTCAGAAGTTAATGTCTCAAACGTGCTTGTGTGTGTGTGCATATACACACACACACTCCTGCCTCCCAAATTTAGTTCTCATTCTTCTGGCTTGGTGTTGCAATATTACACAAGCTTTTTTTTTTTAACCTAGCTACCCTGGGTACAGGTTAAGCAATTAAAATAGTTAAAAATACAGCATACCTCAGTTAACAAAGCTTCTGAGAAAGAAGTTATTTTCAAAAAATCTTTTTGTGCCTGCTCAGTCCTCTTTTCTTCCTTGTCCTCTGTCTAGATAGAAGTTTTTTTTTTGTTTTCATTTGTTTTTAGCAGTATTGGCCCTAGGAGGATGGTGAAGGTTGGGCTGCAGAAGCACATCTGTAGTAAACAATGCAATAAAACTTGGGCAGGGATTCAGGGAAAGAGCAGGATTCTACTCTAGCCAACCCAACTGCAGCCATTTGTGCCTACTTGCAAGAGTCAAGGTAAACAGGCTGCCTTTGGAACCCCTTACAGAGTATGTGCAAACAGCAAAGTAGTAAGACAAGGGGAGAGCAAACAAGCCTCACCAGCCCCACATTTACTTAACTGGGGTATACCTGTATGCTCATGAAAGAAAAGGGGGGGGGGAATCAAAATATAGAAATATAAACCCAAATTTAATAAAGTACTTTGTTAAAGTAAGAATTTCTAAAAGCCAGATAAAATGGGGAGAAAAGCAGGCACTTGAGTATGTCTGTGAGAGGATGGATGCTATTATCTTATATGCATTCTGGGTTGCAATTTCTTGATAGACTGCCTCCTTGCAGAGACTGCTTGATGTTTTGTTTTTGTTTTTTTTTAAAAAAAAAAGGGGGGTTGCTAGAAATTGTAAGTTTAAAAATCTGTTTAGTGTGATCCACTGTCATAACTACACCATTGCAAAGGGTCACGAGAGAAGAAAAAGGCCACAGGTGCAGCAGCTGTGAAAGGAAAGCTTTAGAGATACAGTAGTTCCCCTTATCCATGAGGGATACATTCTGAGAACCCCAGCGGATGCCTGAAACGTGAATAGTACCAAACCTTATACCAGTAATGTTTTATGACTGTGATTGATCATGGGTAACTGAAATCACAGAGTGCAAAACCACAGATGCAGGGGTGGGGGGTGGGGTATATAATATTTTCAGACTGTGGCTGATTGTAGGTAACTGAAACCATGTAAAGCAAAACCACAGATAAGGGTGGACTACAGTATAATATAAGCTAATGGGTGCTCGCAGATTTTGTCTGTCTCCCCTCGCCGCTACTTGGGGGGAAAAAGTGTAGTTTTAAGTGCAGTGTACCAGCAGGATTCTGGCTACAGACTTTAGCAAACCATGTACAAGCTGGCATTTTCGTATCCTGCAGTACTTGGCTGATATTGTTCACAAAGGCAGACCGTATAATGCTTTTTATAATATCTTGAGCATCAGTTAGAAATTGTCCACATGGTTCACAAAGCCACTCTATTACACTGTAGCAAAACACAAATGCAACTTTTTTTTTTTTAATGTATAACAGAGTTCTTCAGCTCATGGTCAAGCCAACCAACCGCAAATAAGGATCAAGCACAAAGAGGAACTGAAAAGTGTCCTGAGTGGTTTGAAGCAATCAATGCGATACTCAATTCAGAAAAAGGTACTGGTTAAGCCATGTAATGCTGCCATCTGGTGTTTGAGTACTGGGCACCCATTCATCTGCACATGCAGAGAACACAGACACGGTTTCCCTGCAAATATGGACTCTGGTTTAGAGCATCTCTGTAATGCTAGAGATTGTACAGGCAAATGTTAATGCTGCAATTCTCCCCACCCACCCACCCAAGTGTGATGTTATGTTGATATTCAGAAGTTAAGAAGGGATACTTCACACTATACCAATCTCTTGACAGGAGTACTTTTGAATTACTATAATCTGTGCTTTCATCTCTGCTTCTGTGTTATCACTAAGGATATATATCCTTGCTTATTTCATTCTTGAATTTTGAGAGTAATTCTCTTCATTCTCAAAAAGTGGTTTTCAATTACAATATTTTTGTGCAAATAGAGGTTTTGTACAAATGTGTGGATTTTTGGACAACCCTCTCGGACCACCAACAAAGACTCATTAGTTCTCCAAGAGTTCCTTGTCTTCTAGTCCCATGATAGCTCTGTGTGAGTTAGAAGAAGTTGTCATGGAAATAACTTTGACACACTGACATTAGATTGACAGTCAGGATGAAGTAGAGTTGATAAAGTGACATACTCACACTATCAAATATTTACTACCAGAACAACTGGTGGTGTAAGGACAGGAATGGCCAATTTTTTTTTCCTTGGGTGCTGTGTTCACTCAGGACATTGGTCAAGTGGTCACATGCCCTTGATAGGGTACAGTAGTGCTGGAGTAGCTGCAGCCAAAGCCCAAAATATTTAAACTACTTAAACTCTCGTTTTCTGGTACCATATTCTTTCTCTTTTTCTCCTTATCTTTACCAATTCTCTTCCAAGTGAAGTGATAAGGAAAATGCAGATTGTTTTTGGGGGAGATATGAACTGATTTCTGAACCCCCAATCATTACCCTTTTCTTCCTCTCTTTTGTTCACTGCTCCATAATTCCAAACCATATTGACCCCCAAGAACATTCAGAACCTTTGCTATTCTGCCTTGAGTTCAGGATTTTGTTCTTTAATATGGTGCTTCAGTGGGTCTTCAGATCTGGCATAGGCCCCTAGCATAGGATGTTGGGCTTTAATCCTTTGCCCTACCTCATTGGGGTCCTTGGTCAGGGGATCTATGTACTTTAAATTTGCATTGCCATGAAAATAATCTTCTCATGAAGGACTTTCAAATAATCTAGTGAACAAAATACCAGACTAGAATCAAGACGATCTAGATTTGAATTTCCACTCATAAGGAAGTCACATGGCTTACTGGATGAAATATGAACCAGTTTGCTCCTCATTCCTTTCTCCACCAGTGTCAAAATGTGGTTGCATCTACAGAACCAATTCAATACAATTTCTCATCTGGGACTGAGACTATCTGACTCACCTAAGGTCACCCAGTGGGTTTCCATGGCCTAGCAGGATATTAAACCCTAGTTGCCAAAATCGAGTCCAGTGCTCAAACCACTATACATCCTCTCCCAATACATCCTGCTTGGCTGCTGTATTGGTATTACTTTGCTATTGGAAATGTGTCTGCATCTTTCACTGTACCTGTAGTGTCTGTGGGCTAGCTTAGGAGATGCAGAGCAAGGCACATGGCAGGTCCTACACTGTCACTTCATCCCACATACAATCTGATGCCTGAAATGTCTGCCATACCTTACTTAATGGCAGAGCTGAACCTGTTTGTGAAAACAAATTATGAAAAGGCAGGGAGAACTTGTGTGTCACGTGGCCACTTATACATCACTAAAGAAAAGAGAATGCCAAAGGGAAAGCGTGTAAAAGAAGAGATTTTTTTTTTTAAATCCCATCATTTAAACAAACACACTGCTTATTATAGCGGTGAAGTCTGAGACCAGATGGCATATGTACTGCCTAAGTCTGCTGTCCCTTCTTATGATTCTTTACTTTTAAACTGGATTTGGATAGTTTAAAGGAAAAGTTCATCTAGAGGACTGTCCTATGAAAACTGTCACAGAGTAGGACACAGGCCAACCTACCCGATTTCCTTGGAGGAAGATGGGGATAAATGTGCAATAAGTAAGTGATAAATTCATGCCATTTTTCACAGAAGGCTGTCACTGTGGACTCTTTCATACAAGGCTAAATTGGAAGTATAATTTAAGGTCAATTCGAATGCAATCATGGGTTTTACGTTATTGCGAATTAACTCTTCGCACGCAAATTCGGGCAAGAGGGAAGCCAATTCGAATGCAATCATGGGTTTTACGTTATTGCGAATTAAAGCTTCGCATGCAAATTCGGGCAGGAGGGGGTTATTTTCGGGTAATGGGAAGTAATTCCGAACGGAGCAGGGGTTCATGTAAATTCGCTAAACAAGCGAATTTACATGAATCCGCATTGGCTCCATTCGGAGTTGGGAGAAATTCCTCCCCGTTTGAAAGAGTCCCATGATGACACTCTCTTCCTTTTCTGGAGTCATGATGAACACTGTTTGTGCTGAATGGCATAGGAAGCAGAAATGGAAAGGTAAGAATCTACAGAACCATGGGAAATAACTGGGAGATGACACCTGGCCCAACAGAAGTTTCATCCCTAATATAAGTAAATTATTCCTAACTAGAGATTTGTTACAGTCTATCCTTTTCAAATCCCATATTCTGCCCACCAGGAAGTAGCCAAGGTTTGCCTGTCAAAAAGCTCCTTTCTAAAAATTTGCACTAAAAATGAATAATTGGGGCATTCCACATATTAATTGCTTATTATTAACATTACACTGCCAAAAAGTGGTGTGTGTGTGTAGGGGTGGGGTGGGGTGAGATCCATATCCAAATACCTTTTTTATTGGTATTTTAGAGCTCACTGTGCTTTTGAATTGAGTGAATATAAATAGATTTTTCCTTTAGCAAACAACATTTTAAAAATTGTGTCCTCTTCACACATTCCATCAATACATGCCAGAGGAAGTAAATTCTAATTTAACGAAAAGCTTTTGATAAGTGAAACCCATTGTACAGCTGGAATGCTTTTATTCACCACTCTGAGGAACATTCAGCCATTATCACCACCTGTTTGCTGTGAATTGCTGAAGGAATTGAAAGGAAAGAAACAAAGATAAGAGTTATTTAAAAACCTGCATGTCATAAATAGTGCAAGCAATGGCTGACACAATTAAAATGGTATGCTTTATGCTATATTACAAAAATGTATTATCTAGATTCACCAGTCCTTCCTTTTTCAGTAGTTCATCCCCATTTTATATTCTACAGCATAATCATTTTTGGCAGAGTGAGGCAGCTACTTCAGGCAGCTCATTTTGGATGTCATAACTGAAAGGTCAACAAATTGTTAAATTCAGAGACAGGGAAAATTATTTTATACTTCAGATCCCAGAATCTCTTAGCCAGCATGGATTCTAAGCACTATATTGCATATATATATATACACACACACACACACACATACATACATATATATATATATATAAATAAAAAATGCAACTTCTCCAAATTCCATTTTTATTTATTACTGCCATGGAAGAGGAAATAACTGTCAAGAGTTTTGCCTTAGGTGACAAAGTAACTTAACCTGGCTTTCAAGATTGTGTATCTTGACTGGAGGGGAGTGGGGTGCAGCAAAAGGCCTTAGGAGAGCCCTGTTTTTCTACTGTTCACACAACATCTTGAAAAGGAATTTGCTGTAATGTTTGTTCCATTACTTTACGACAAAATCCAGAGCAGATCCTCTCGCACCTCTAAGGGTTTTAGGCACTGATGCTAACATTGATGATTAGGTCTAAGAAACACACACACACACACACACACACACAGCCTGTTGGGCTATGACTCTGGAGACCAGGGTCCGATTCCACAAAACCCACTGTGGGATTTTGAGCAAGTCACAATCTCTCAGTCTCCTCAGGAAGAGGCAAGGGCAAATCTCCTTTGAACAAATCTTGCCAAGAAAATCTCATGATAGGGTAACCTTAGGGTTGCCATAAGTCAGGAATGACTGGCAGGCACACAGCAATAACAGCAACAACCTGAAAGGCAAAACATCTCTAAAATTGGACCTTTACCTCCATCCTATCTTCTCTCTCTCTCTCTCTCTCTCTCACACACACACATACTAATTTTCCTGCCCTAATGCGGACAAACATACAAGAAAGTCAAATCCCTGTTTCCTACAGAGGTTCAACACCAAACTTTTGCACCTCTGTACAAACTGGAGCAGATGCAGACGTGGCCAAAAAACCTGAAAGGGGATCCTCTACCCCTGCGGCAGCAGATTCCCCACCGAGTCCTTCTCATTTCCATTCTACACACAGACACACATTTGTGCAAACACAGGTGATAGATTCCAACATATTCATGCATGCATTCATACTTGGAGTCAGAACAGGGCAAGTCCCAGTCATACATGGTAGTGTCATTAGGGTTGGTGTCACTGACAGTCTGTCTGGCACACCGACAACCACTTTCCTCTGCCAGTCACACCACTTCTGTCGTGGTTGGGGTGGAGTACTGCTGCCATCCAGTAGCCCCTCTGGGTATGGCCAGGCTGCTAGCCAGGCAGGAAAGGGAGGTGATGGTGGCCACTCAAAACCAATTACAAATATTTGGACCAAACTGCAAGGCTTCCATCTCCTGAAGGCTCCTTATTTTTGAGATGAATGGTATAAATAAGAAATCCCATGTGATTTGCTATTAAACTTTGTACTAGGACACTATCTTCTTCTTGTCTGGATCCATGTTGAGCACTATTTGTATATAATAGCAGGTGAAGCAGAATTGGACAGTAATGAATCTAAAGAACCAAGGGGAATAATTGGGAGATGGCACATAGCCCAATATATCTATCCTCCCTAATATATATTCATGATATAATTATTCCTGACCAGAGATTTACTAGTCTTTTTCAAATCTTGCATTGTGCTCACCAGGGCTCTTCCCCTAGTGGCTGATTTTGGTACTGCAGGTTACAAATTACTCAGTTTAAATTAAATTATCCTGTACTCCAGGAATCAGGAAATTGGAGTGGAAGAGCTGTTTGATAGTTAATCCTGTCCAGGTCAGCCATCCAGTCCAGTCCAGCAAGATGGAGGGAGAAACAAGAGGCTGGTTGTCAGCCAGTCCAGAAATCATTACAGCAAGTCAGTAAAGATAAAAGGTAAAGGTAGTCTAGTCATCACCACCTGTAGGGGGTGGTGCTCATCTCTGTTTGTAAGCCAAAGAACCAGTTTTGTACGAGAACTGTTCTGGTGATCCTGTGGCCAGCATGACTGCACTGAGAACTGTTACTTTCCTACTGAGAGGTGCTACCGATTTATCTACTTGCATTTTCAGGCTTTTGAACTGCTAGGTTGGCAGAAGCTGGGACTAGTGACAGGAGTTCACCCCATCATACAGAACCTGGGACTTGAACTACCAATCTTCTGATCTTCCGATCATCAGAACTGGCGTCTTAACCACTAAGCCACCACATCCCGGCAAGTCAGTAGCCCAGATAAATGAAACCACATGCTGCTCGGTTTTCATCTGTGAAATCTTGAAGCATATGCTCATCCAATTGGTAGACTTTACTTTAATAACTAAAACAAATCATTCAGGCTTCTGTCAGTTTCATCTCTTGGAAAAGCATTGTCACTATTGCTACTGCCAGCATCTCCACAAAGAGCAATCAGGAATACAACATCTTCAGCAATTGCCCTCAGAGCATCTTCTGACAGTTGGTCTTGCAAAGAAATGTCTAGCATGATCCCCGTCAACAAGAAAAAGAACCCCATCAACAAGAAAGGAAAAAAAAATGTTGAGCTTCTCTTTGATTATTTTCTTCATTTTGTCTTTGTCTATGTTAATATGTCACATGAAATTAGGAGCCAATATGGTCTGCATGTTGTTCACTCAGTCATGGAAACCCACTGGGTCACCTTGGACAAGTCATACTGTCTGAGACTCAAAGGATGGTAATTACAAATTTCTGCTGAATAGATCTTGCTATGAAATCCATAGGATAATAATAATAATAATAATAATAATAATATTTATTTCTATTCCGCCCCTCTGAACAAGCAATCGGGGCAGAGTACAGCAGAGGTTAAAACAATATCAAGTTAAAATACCCCTTCCTTACCCTTACCACCCTCCCTTAAAAAAGAATTAAATCGCAATAGAGTTAAAAAACATAATAGATTAAAATAACAATGCACAATAGTAGGGAGCGGACCCAGCTTAGGTTGTATGGAGAAAAATGCAGGAAAATTTAAAAAGCCCTTAAAACCTAGGTATGGAGCTGGGGATATTCACATTCTCTGGGAAGGCTTGCCGGAAGAGATGCGTCTTTAGGGCTCTTTTATAGCCTTCTAAAGATGGAATGAGACGCATCTCGTCCGGCAGGTCGTTCCACAACTTGGGGGCGACAGCCGAAAAAGCCCTCTGGGAGGTCTGTACCAGCTTGGTCTTCATAGGTTGAAGCAGGTCCCTCCCAGAGGACCGAAGTGTGCGGGGGGGGGGGGGTTCATATGGGAGGAGGCAGTCCCTTAGATAAGATGGGCCCAATCCATGACGGGCTTTAAAGGTTAAAACCAACACCTTGTACTGTGCCTGGAAACTGATCAGCAGCCAGTGGAGGGCTTTTAGCACAGGAGTGATATGCTCTCTCCTGGATGTTCCAGCCAGAAGCCTGGCTGCCATATTTTGGACCATTTGTAGTTTCCGGGTTAGGCACAAGGGTAGCCCCATGTAGAGTGCATTACAGTAGTCCAAACGTGAGGTTACCAGCGCATGTATCACAGTTTCCAGATCCCTCCTCTCCAGGAAAGGGCACAGCTGGCGTATCAGCTGAAGCTGATAACAAGCGTTCCTGACCGTCGCATTCACCTGACTTGTCATGTGAAGCGACGGATCAAGGAGTACCCCCAGACTGCTAACAGAGTCCTTTGAGGAGAGTGTGACTCCATCGAGGACTGGAAGTTGTATTCCCAAACCTGGTTTCGGGCCTGTGACTGTGAGCACCTCCGTTTTGTCTGGATTAAGCTTCAATCGGTTTTTCCTCATCCAATCCATTACTGCCGCAAGGCAGTCATTGAGAGGGGAGACGCGATCTGAGGTCTGAGCAGACAATCTGGTCACGGAGAAATAGATCTGAGTGTCATCAGCGTACTGATGACACTGAGCTCCGTGCCTCCGAATGATCTCACCCAACGGCTTCATATAAATATTGAATAACATCGGGGACAGGATAGGGTTGCTGTAAGCTGGAGTTAGCTTGAAGGCATTTGACAGCAACAATAATATGTCATAAACGATAGTAACACTTGAAAATCTTGTTATCTCCTCATTTACTTGGTCAAAAAGGAGAATCTCTTGATTATCCTCATGGCCCTGCAGGCAGTCTCACTGCTTGCTAAGTCCCAGAAGATCTTGCTAACTCCTACAGTCCTCCTCCACCAATGGTACTTTGATAATCAGGTTGCTGGTGAGAAGAACCAAGAAAGCCACTTTGCAAAATTAAATGTACTGAGAGAGAGGAATTAAGGAAGCAAATCCTGTAGAGGTAGGTGTTAGAAATTTATCTTGAAAGCAGCTGCTCTTCACCCCTCCTTCTCTTCTCCCATAATATAGTTGGACTGTTTAACAATTACTATAACAACTTTAAACGTTAACATTTGAGACACATTTGTTGACACAGGAGCCTTCAGTTATAAATGTGATGAAATATAAACAGATGAAGTTGAACTCAGTATGGAACTGGACCGTGGGAGGTTTATGATGACTAAGGTCCTTTAAGATTATAACTTTGAACAAATGTCTCTATTGTCCATTTGAGCAACCACCTCCTGCTGATATTCAAATCTGTTTCCATAAAATGGGTAAACATTGTAGACTGTGGATGATTAAGTGCGACAGCTGAGCTCAGCAAAGGAACTGCTGCTATCATTGTGGAAACCAAAGAGCAAAAGGTCAGGCCTCCATGGAAAGACTGCCAAGCAGGTGCACCATCTGCAAAAAATTAACCCCAAGAGATTTCTGTGGAACATTGATTTGGAGGTAGTCTATTGATATGCTGAGCATATTCCTACTCAAAATGTGCACTGATGGTTGCAAATGTTTGTTGTTAACTGATGTCAAGTCAACTTTGACTTATGGTGACACTATGAATGAGAGACCTCTAAGTCACCTTGTCATATGCACCCTCCTGAGCTCTTGAAGACTCAGGGCCGTGGATTCCTTGACAATATCCATCTGTAATGCTGTCCTGCTTTATTTTTCCTACTGTGTTCTATCAAGCATTATTGTCTTTTTTTAGAGAGTCATGTCTTCTCAAGATATGGCCAAAGTACAACAGTCTCAGATTAGTTACTTTGGCTTCTGGGAAGAATTCAGGCTTGATTTGCTCTAGGGCCCATTTTAACAGTCCATAATATCCATTGAACTCTCCTCCAGCACCACATTTCAAATGTGTAGATTTTCTTCCTTTCAGTGTTCTTCACTGTCCAGCTTTCACAACCATTCAAAGAAATAGGAAATATGGCACGTATCCTAACTTTAGCATTCAATGATGTATCTTTACACTTCAGGGTCTTGTCTATGAAGTAGTTCCTTCATAGCCACCATTCGAAGTCCTGGACTTCTGCTTTCTTGATTGCAGTCTTCATTCCAATTAATTACTCAGATGAGGTATGGAAAATCATGACCAGTTTCAATGTCTTCATTGTTTAGTTTAAAGTTATGGATATAATCTGCGATTATTAATTTTGTTTTCTTAATGTTCAACTGTAAACCTGCATTTGCACTTTCTTCTTTGACTTTCTTTAGTAACTGTTCCAAATCTTTGCTATTTTTGCCAGTTGATTTGTATGTCTCTTTCCTCTGAATCTAATCCTCTTTTATGTATATGTTCAGCACACAAGTTAAACAGGGTGATAGAATGTATCCTTGCTTGACCTCCTTAACAACTGGAAGCCATTCTAGTTCTCCATATTCTGTCCTAACATTAGCCTTTTGTCCTGATGTATCGGGACAATCAAATGTTGTGGCACCCCCCCCCCCAAATTTCTGTAAAGAAATTTGTTTGAGAAGGGATTGAGTTGGACTATGGTTGAATTGAAAGAAATATGTTTGAGCTGAGTGATTTTTAATCGTCTGATTTAGCCTGAGACAATGTGGCTTTTTAAATTCTATAGAAATAATCTGCTGTTTCATATTTAACTTCTGTAGTGTTTTTGTCTTTATACACTTTATAAAGCAGAAGTCCGGCCAGAGAGAGGAGAAGGAGAGGAGCTGCTTGGCAGCCATTTTGGGACCGTGTGCTTGAGACCGTGTGCTCGTTGCTGAAGGGGAGGAGCTTCTGTGAGTCACATCTGTGAGTCACAAGGGGGCGGAGCTAGCAGACTAGCTTTATATACCACCTTCCAGAATTTTAGTTTTCTTTAACTGAACAACTCTGCTCAAGTGGCATTAGGTTAGAATCAGATATTGAAACAGAACCTTCCCTTTAAGTGTAAGATAGCAGCCAGTACTTACCCCTAAAGAAGTATTCTCAGTAGATTGACTGTTATATTTATTACTAAAGACTTTGCAGTATGGACAACGAGGGATCTGCCACAGTCACCTGCAACTCTTGTGGGATGTTTCTCTTCTTGCCTACAGTAGTGGAGAACTTCACATGCACCAAGTGCAAGTTGGTAGCACTCTTGGAGGAGAAAGTGCAGCAGCTGGAGTCCAGAGTAGCTACACTTCAGCAGATTAGGGAACAAGAGGATTTCCTGGACACAATAGAACTAACCATCTTGGATGAGTACCATGCAGAGGAAGATGCTAGGGTGGAAGAGGTCACTTGCCAAACAGAGGAGGCAGACAGCTGGAGGAATGTCACAAAGAGTAGTAAACCAAGAAGGAATTGTTCGGGGAGCTTGCAGCTAGAGAATCGATTCGAAGCGCTTTCCCTTATCAAGGAGGATGAAGAAGAGCAGCATGGACAGACTTCAGGGACGGAACAGGGGAGCCTGAGAGTCCCACCCAAGGGAACAGTCGCTGCTAAGCCTCGGAGGAGGCGTGTGGTCGTAGTGGGGGACTCCTTGCTGAGGGGTACAGAAGCAGTGATTTGTAGGCCTGACAAGATGTCTCGAGAGGTGTGCTGTCTTCCAGGTGCAAAGATCCGGGATGTGACAGAGAGGCTGACAAGACTGGTCAAGCCTACTGACCAATACCCCTTCCTTTTGGTCCACGTGGGAACTAATGATACTGCAAGACACAGCATTCAGAACATCAAAAGGGATTACGAGGCGCTTGGTAGGAAGCTGAAAGGAATGGATGTACAGGTTGTCATCTCGTCTCTTCTGCCAGTTGAAGGGCATGGTCCAGGAAGGGAGAGGAAAATAGCAGAGGTGAACAACTGGCTTCGCAGATGGTGCCGCCGAGAAGGATTTGGATTCTTGGATCATGGGCTGCGGTTCCATGAGGAGGGACTTCTTGCAACAGACGGGTTGCATCTCACGCCAGTTGGAAGAAATGTTTTTGCCAACAGTCTCAAGAACTTGATCAGGAGAGCTTTAAACTGAGTTCCGAGGGGAAGGGAGACAATATTAAGGAACGCAAAAGGGATGGCGTAAATAGTCAAACTGACATAGAGGAAACAAGGCAAACAGTGCAAGCACCCAACAGTGGGAGGCAAAAAAACTTGCACAGGCAGCAAGTAAAAGGGAACCATGGTCTGCGATGTCTCTACACTAATGCACAGAGCATGGGAAATAAGCAAGATGAACTCGAACTCCTAGTACAACAAGGCAAATATGATATAATAGGCATCACTGAAACCTGGTGGGATGAGTCTCATGATTGGAATGTGGAAATAGAGGGGTATAACCTTATTAAGAGAAATAGGCCAAACAGGAAAGGAGGAGGAATAGCACTATATGTCAGAGATATTTACACCAGTGAAGAGATCCTGGACATCAATCATGGAAGCCAGGTGGAGAGCATCTGGATAAGAATTAAAGGGGAGGGAAACAACAAGGGTGTTACGGTGGGAATCTACTACAGACCCCCAAGTCAGACTGAGGAATTGGATGATATCTTTCTAGAACAGATGACCACACAGTCAGAAAAGAGAGATGTAGTAGTGATAGGCGACTTCAACTATCCTGATATTTGCTGGAAGTCTAACTCAGCAAAATCCTCAAGGTCTAGCAAATTCCTCACTTGCCTGGAAGACAATTTCATGGTCCAAAAGGTGGAAGAGGCAACAAGGGGGTCAGCTATTTTAGATCTGATCCTAACCAACAAGGAGGACTTGGTTAATGGGGTGCAAGTGGTGGGATCATTAGGTGGAAGTGACCATGTTCTCCTGGAGTTTGTAATACAGTGGAAAGGAGAAGCCAGGCAGAGTCAGACACGCATCCTAGACTTTAGGAGAGCGGATTTCAGTAAACTTAGAGAAGTATTGAGGGCGATTCCATGGTCAGAAATACTAAAAGATAAAGGAGTTCAGGACGGATGGGACTTTCTCAAAAGGGAGATACTGAAGGCACAATTTCAAACAGTTCCAGTGAGAAAGAAAAACGGGAGGTGTCTCAAGAAACCAGGATGGATGACTAAGGAACTTTCAACCGAGCTAAGTTTGAAACGGAACATGTATAAGAAATGGAAAAAGGGGGAAATCACGAAAAAGGAATTCAAAGAAATAGCAGGCATGTGTAGGGGTAAAGTCAGAAAAGCTAAAGCGCAGAATGAACTCAGGCTTGCTAGAGAGGTTAAGAACAATAAAAAGGGCTTTTTTGGATATGTCCGCAGCAAGAGGAAGAAGAAGGAAACGGTAGGGCCACTGCGTGGAGAAGATGGCAAAATGCTAACAGGAGATAGAGAAAAGGCAGAATTACTCAACACCTTCTTTGCCTCAGTCTTCTCAGAAAAGGCAAAGGGTGCTCAACCTGAGGATAATGGAGCAGAGAACAGAATTGGGGAATTTCAGCACAGAATAAGTAAAGAGATAGTAGAGGAACACCTTGTTAATCTAAATGAATTTAAGTCTCTGGGACCAGATGAACTCCATCCAAGGGTATTAAAAGAACTGGCAAAAGTAATATCAGAGCCATTGGCAATCATATTTGAAAACTCCTGGAGAACAGGAGAGATCCCAGCAGACTGGCGAAGGGCAAACGTTGTCCCCATCTTCAAAAAGGGGAAAAAAGAGGATCCCAACAATTATCGTCCAGTTAGTCTGACATCAGTTCTAGGAAAGATTCTGGAGCAGATCATTAAACAGAGAGTCTGTGAACATCTAGATGGTAATGCCATAATCACAAAAACTCAACACGGGTTTCAGAGAAACAAGTCATGCCAGACAAATCTAATCTCTTTCTTTGATAAAATTACCAGCTTGGTAGATGAAGGGAATGCTGTGGATATAGTATATCTTGATTTCAGTAAGGCCTTTGACAAGGTTCCCCATGACATTCTTGCAAACAAGCTTGTAAAATGTGGGCTAGACAAAGGAACTGTTAAATGGATCTGTAATTGGTTGAATGGCCGAACCCAAAGGGTGCTCAACAATGGCTCCTTTTCATCCTGGAGAGAAGTGACCAGTGGGGTCCCACAGGGCTCTGTCCTCGGCCCAGTGCTATTCAACATCTTTATCAATGACCTGGATGACAGAATTGGGAGCATACTTATCAAATTTGCAGATGACACCAAATTAGGGGGAATAGCTAATACCCCAGAGGACAGGATCAAGATTCAAAATGACCTGAATAGACTAGAAAGCTGGGCCAAAGCTAACAAAATGAAATTCAATACAGAGAAATGTAAGGTATTGCAATTAGGGCGGAAAAATAAAATGCACAGATATAGGATGGGTGACACCTGGCTGAATGAAACTACGTGTGAAAGGGATCTAGGAGTCCAAGTAGACCACAAGTTGAACATGAGTCAACAGTGTGATGCGGCAGCTAAAAAGGCCAATGCTATTTTGGGCTGCATTAATAGAAGTATAGTGTCTAGATCAAGAGAAGTAATAGTGCCACTGTATTCTGCTTTGGTCAGGCCCCACCTAGAATATTGTGTCCAGTTCTGGGCGCCACAATTCAGAAAGGACATTGAGAAACTGGAGTGTGTCCAAAGGAGGGCGACAAAAATGGTGAAGGGTCTGGAAACCATGCCCTATGAGGAACGACTTAGGGAGCTGGGGATGTTTAGCCTGGAGAAAAGAAGGTTAAGAGGTGATATGATAGCCCTGTTTAAATATTTGAAAGGATGTCATATTGAGGAGGGAGCAAGCTTGTTTTCTGCTGCTCCAGAGAACAGGACCCGGAACAATGGATGCAAGATACAGGAAAAGAGATTCCACCTGAACATTAGGAAGAACTTCCTGACAGTAAGGGCTGTTCGACAGTGGAACGCACTTCCTCGGAAGGTGATAGAGTCTCCTTCCTTGGAGGTCTTTAAACAGAGGCTGGATGGCCATCTGTCAGGGGTGCTTTGATTTGGATTTCCTGCATAGCAGGGGGTTGGACTGGATGGCCCTAGTGGTCTCTTCCAACTCTATGATTCTATGATTCTATGATTCTATGATTCTATGATTCTACCTTTGACCTCTGGAATCACTATCATTCTGAGAGGTTGGTTTCCAAGCTGTTTCTGACGGCAGCACTGAAGGTGAAATGTGGAGTCTAGTTGGAGATAAAACTAGTATAAATATCATAGGAGCCTTGAAGGCATTTAGACTGACCACAAGGGGAACAGGAGAAAATTCTTAACATGTAGCAGATGAGGGATCAGAGAAAGCCCTCACACTGAAGAGATTATCATATTAAATTTAAAGTGACTTATCCCCAATGAGATAAAGTTGCTTTTAATTTTAAAAGCAGGTGTTATCGCACTAAGCTGTGGTTGGGCAAGTGCAACCTATCTGTAGCCCAGATCCCAGCCACACTTATCCAGTGGCTCTTCAAAAACGACAAGATCTTGTTTTTGAAAAGCTGCTAGATAACCATGGCTGGGATCAGGGATGGAGATGGATTGCATTCCTCTAGCCACGACTCAGTTCAATAAAACCTGCTTTTAAAATTAAATGTGACTTTATCCCTTCAGGGATAAGTCACTTTAAATTGAATGCGATAATCTCCTGAGTGTTTGTAGAGAACACTGGGAAGTCTTCACATTTGACGGGTTAAGTGTAAAGACCCCCACATTTAGCCACAGTGATGGAATTGCCTCAGAGAAATGGTGGCACTGGTGGGACATACTAGAGATACAGAAAACAGATTCTTTGGGGGTGCAATTTTTTAAAAGGTGGAATGCACTAGGGACTAACAGTTGTCCAGATAGTTTTTACTATCAAAATACTTGAAGGGTAATTCTCTTTTCCTACAGAACATATTGTCTATGGGAAAGAGAAAGAGAGAAGAAAAGCGATGGGAGAACACTGGAAAGTTACAAAGGGAATATGACATCTGGACACGTACCATCCCCATCCCAGTAAAATCTAGCCAATGAGGGAGGAATATTGCATAATAAGCACAATTTGCTTGTGAAAAAGAGAAGGATAAATAGTCTCCCAAGCTGTAATTATGTAAGATGGAAAATGGGAGTCTGGGCAGAGGAGCACCTCACCTCAAGTATTTCAAGGTGAGGTCACCCTTCCTCTGACCATGGGCCACCTATACTCAATAGAAGTATAGTGTCTAGATCAAGGGAAGTAATAGTGCCACTCTATTATTCCCCACCTGGAATACTGTGTCCAGTTCTGGGCACCACAATCAAAAAGGATGTGGAGAAACTGGAGCGTGTCCAAAGGAGGGCAACTAAGATAGTGAAGGGCCTAGAAACCATGCTCTATGAGGAACGCCTTAGGGAGCTAGGGATGTTTAGCCTGGAGAAGAGAAGGTTAAGAGGTGATATGATAGCCCTGATTAAATATTTGAAGGGATGTCATATTGAGGAGGGAGCAAGCTTGTTTTCTGCTGCTCCAGAGACCAGGACCTGGAACAACGGATGCAAACTGCAGGAAAAGAGATTCCACCTCAACATTAGGAGGAACTTCCTGACAGTAAGGGCTGTTCGACAGTGGAACACACTCCCTCAGAGTGTGGTGGAGTCTCCTTCCTTAGGGTTGGACTGGATGGCCCTTGTGGTCTCTTCCAACTCTATGATTCTATGATTCTATGGTGGAAAGTAAAAGTACAAATAAAATGAGTAAGAAGGGACAATTCAGGACTTCAGAATTGCTTTTAAGATATGTTTGTTTCTTCTGTTCTTAAGAGAGATTTTGAAGGCCAGTGAAAGCTGGTTTTAAGCTACTGTTGTTTAAATATTTTTGGAGTTAACTGTATTTTATGGAACAGTGTGGTTTGTATGCTTCCAGGCTGTGGTGGCCACCTTACAAGGTAAGGTATGAAGTTGTGGAAGATAGAGAAAAATATGTAATGAGTGAAAGGGAGAATGCATGCAGTACAATGTCTGTCTTTATAAAGATACAATCATGATAGTCTCTGGCAGCATAAAAATGAGGAAGTGAGGTGGATGGGGAAAAGAAGGATTGTAGAGCACCTTTGAGATCTGGAGACCTGGAGACCTGGATATCACTCTGTACTGGATCCAATGAAGTGACTTTATATCCACGGAAGCTCAGACTAAAATAAAAACCAGCCAGTCTTAAAGGTGCTGCAACATTCCTTATCATTTTAAAATATCTCTACAAAATGTCAAAAAGAGCATAGAATGATGATTCTTAGCATTGGAGTGAATCCTGAAGACACAACAAATAAAAATCCCATGACTAAAGAAGTCATTGCCAGGTAGGAGTCATGAAAGGAAAGAAAGCACTAAAACTCAATATTGGACATATTGGATTGCAAAAGAGGGGTTCTTGTTGAGATGCAAATGGAGTTTAAATTTCTGGACTTTGAAAATCTCCCTATTGCCACATGGCCAGAAGGAGGAGGAGCCTTCCTGCAAAAGATATCCTCCCCACATACCATTTTTACTAAGGAGTGAGAGAACATGCAGGCATCTGACTAACATCTCCAATTGTTTTTTTCTTCCTCCTGTTTGGTTTGTATCATCTTGCCTGATGAAGAAGCCCATGGAGCTTCAAAAGCTTGCAACAAATATGTTGTGCATTTTGGTTAGCCAATAAAGGTACCCTGCTTCCCCCAAAATAAGACAGTCTCAGAAAATAAGACCTAGTAGAGATTTTGATGAATTGCTAAATATAAGGCATCCCCTGAAAGTAAGACCTAGCAAAGTTTTTGTATATAAATATATATACAATATATAATAAATGTTAATTTTTTTATTTTTATTTTTATTTTATTTTTTGCTCAGCAATAAATGTGAATTCTTCTTCATGGAAAAATAAGACATCCCCTGAAAATAAGACCTAGCGCATCCTTGGGAGCAAAAAATAATATAAGACACTGTCTTATTTTTGGGGAAATATGGTATCACTGATGGAATTTTATGAGTATATACAGTAATTTCAGCATGTGAACAGTCCTTAAATGGATCCACTCAATCCACATTTTTACCATCCAGTTTGGACTTCTGAACTGGCTTTGTAATTTATAAAATTTCACAGTGAATTTGATCAAACCTTCACCTCCATGCAGGGTAAGTACAATGTTTGTTTCTCTGTAACCATGTTCTTCTATATTTCCTTTTCATTCTTCTATGGTTCACATCTGATCAGGTTGAATGGGGCATACTCATATGATTTATCAACAGCTGCACTCTAACCAGGCACTTAGAACATTTCAGAGAAGAGGAGTGAAATGAGAAGGGATAACAGGATCTGATATTTCAGCTGAAACCCAAATCCAAGTATAGTGGAAATGGCATGCTGTAAATACCTGACAAATAAAGAAACCAAATTTCTCCTCCTACCTTTGTTTACACTATAATGTTTATATTGTTTTGACATTCTTGTATCTCTCATGTTTGCAATAAATCACACACACACACACACACATACACACAACTTCTTTCGCCAAGTTTCATTAAAGTGTAACTTTTAAAGTGTTTTCCCTGTCAAGTTTGGCCTCATTCATTTTTCAGGTTTCCACTGCAGTGTGTGTTATAACTTGTTTCAGACCACAAACCCTTTTGTCTTTCAAGGAAATATTTGTCTGCTTCAGTATCCAGTTGTATATGTCATTAATACAAATTTCTTAAATGTTCATTGTTGTTAACTGCCCCCAGTCAACTTTGACTCATGGTGACCCTGTGAATGAGACATCTCCAAGTCCCCCATCTTCATCCAATCTGCTGTGGTCCTGTCTTCCTCTTTCTACTGTCTTCCAACTTTCCTAGCATCATTGTAAATGATTTATTTTTTCCACATGATGGGGCCAAAGTATGATAGCCTCAATTTTGTAAACTTGGCTTCAAGAGTACTAAGTTACAAAACACCCCAAAAAAGTGTGGAATGGGGGAGGGTGGGGGAAAGGTAGGCATGTGTTGTTTAATTCTGTGGTAAGAACCTGAGATGTAGCATCATAATATCAAACAAGTAAAATAAAACATGGAAAATGCAGGATACATATTTAAAGTGAATAATGTGCTTTTATTATCAGATTGCTCACCCCCTGAGGGAGCACTTCTTCAAAATACAGGTGTCTTCCACCTCGACCCATTTGTTTGTCTCCTTGGCCATCCTCAGCATTCTCAATAATTTTCTCCAGCAACACATCTCAAATCACTTGATTTTCTTCCTATCAGCTATTTATGCTCTCCATGGACCTTATCACACTAGTGGAATCCTGTTCAGAAATGGGATTTAAACTAGATGTAAATTTTAAAAAATCACAGATGTGGGAAGTTTATCACATGACGTTCCTGCAAACATGAAATAACGTGCAAATAAACGGAAGATAAAAATGGAGAAAAATGGCAGCTTTTTACTTTCAGAAGTTCCTGAAAGTAAAAAGCTGCTGTTTTTCTCCTTTTTACCTTTGGTTTATTTTCATGTTATTTCATGTTTGCAGGGACATTGCATGATAAACTTCCCGTATTTGCAGGTTTTTTAAAAATTTAAGTTGAGTTTAAATCTCGTTTCTGAATGGGTGTGATTCTGAATTAGTGTGATAAGGCCCCATCTCTCACATCGGTACATGTTGATGGAGAATACAATGGCTTGGACTATCCTCACTTTAGTGTTCAGAATTATGCCATTAAGCTTTATGATCTTGTCTATTTATTTCATAGCTGCCCTTCCCAACCCTAGCCTTCTTCTGATTTCTTGACTGCACTCTCCATTTTTATCAATATGTGAACTAAGGTACGGGAATTCTTTGGCTTTTTCAATTTTCTCATTGTCCATGGTGAATTCTTGTAGATCTTCTGTGGCCATTATTTTTGGTTTTTTATTTAATATAAATTTCCAATTGAAAAAGCATCTTGCTCTCTCTCTCTCCCAGTGTGTATTAAATGTATAGATTTTTGGTGTACCTGTTTCAGTATATAAGGTTGTTTTTTGTTTTTTTTAAAAAAACTATTACCTTTGAAACAGAAGATTTCATCCACGAATTCCCCCATGTTCACAAGGTAGTTGTGAATTGATTATTTTAATTTAAAAATTAATTTTAAAATTAATTGATTAGTTTCTCAGCTATCCCTTTGGTTGTCAACTGCCGTTAAGTCAACTTAATGAATGAGAGACCTCCAAGTCACCCTGTCATCAACAGTGCTGCTCACTTCTTGCAGGCTCAGAGTCATGGCTTTCCTGATTGTGTTTATCCATCTCGAATGTGGTCTTTCTCCTTTCCTACTGCCTTCTACTTTACCAAGCATTATTATCTTTGCTAGCGAGTCATGGCTTCTTCAGAATATGTCTCAGTTTAATTATCTTCACTTCTAGAGAGAGTTCAGGCTTGATTTGCTCTAGGACCCATTTATTTGTCTTTTTTAGAAGTCCACAGTATGTATAGGCTTCTTCTCCAGTAGCACGTTTCAAAGGAGTTGATTTTCTTGCTATTATCTTTCTGTCACCTTTCACTTTTACTTCTCATCTGTCCTGAACTGCTAGAAGAATTTCATCTTTCATCGATCTATATGTAGCATCCACCTGATGTCATTACAAAGAATCCACAGAATCCTTCAGCTGAAAGGTTTAAGTATCTCTTGATCTTCCATGAAGACTATTCTTGCAGCTTTGAAACTAGGGGAAGAAAGCACTAGAAGCTTGGCAAGTAATTATATATGAAAGGTACTGGGTATCATCCTTCATAAGAAAATTCCTTGCCATTGAACTCTTAGCTCTCCCTCATTACCACCTTTTAGGTTTTAGATAGTATATTTCTAAGGGAAGGAGAATTTTCTCTTGTATTCCACAAAATACCATGCAGCATTTGTATTCTACAAAATGCTAGCTGCTAATGCTACTGAAACTGCAAGGTATAATTTAGCATTTGATGCTTCCATTAAGGCTGTTGCTTGCTAGAAATGACATGGATTATCTTTTATACCTAGAACATATATATATTTCTTGGGAGTAACTGAAATCAAATGAGCCTGTGTGAACAATGAATTTATTCTTATTTATTTTACTTATATGCATCAGCTAATAAAGGCATTTCATCAAAGTGGATGCACAGATGAGCAGACATGTCCACCAGAGGGTAGCATCACCCTAGCAAATAAGACATCATGGAGAAAGAAATAAACTCTTTGGAAACATTCAGAACTTCCTAGCACACATCTTTCAGTTGTCTCCTATTCCCTTAAAAACAGGGAAATGTAAGATGAGCTATTATTCACTATTATTCGATATGTTATTATAACCTATTTTCTTGTACTTTTAAACTCCTGTTTAATGGGACACTAAGGTAGCCACCATTAAACAGAGATGTGAATCAGAATCAAACCAAGCCCATAGCCCTAGCTGATTAGGGCCCTTTGGACTGGTTTTGGTGCTTCATTCCAAAGTAAACCAGAGTTAAGCACATGCTTTGTGTGTTATCTGTAATCATAAAAAGAGTTCCTGTCTGTTGCAGCAGTAACTGTGAGGTTTATCATACGACAGAATTTGGGGGTATAATGCAATGGCAATCCGAACGCAATCATGGGGTTTCACGTTATTGTGAATGAGTGTATCTCATGCAATTTTGGGCAATGGGAATGCAATCATGGGGTTTCATGTAATTGCGTATTAGAGTATCTCATGCCATTTCGGGCAATGGGGGTCATTTTGGGGAAATGGGAAGTCATTCTGAATGCATTCCGAATGCAATCATATTTTACGTAAATTCGCTAAACTAGCAAATTTACGTAATTGCGAATTGGCTCCATTTGCAATTGAGAGAAATTCCTCCCACGTGATAAACTCCTGAGTGGGACATCATACTTGATACTTCAGCATTTGACAAGAGTCAAATTTCTCTGAAGATGCCAGCTACAGATGCTGGTGAAACATCAGAAAGGAACTCTTCTATAACATGGCCACATAGCCCAAAAACCCTACAAAAAACTATTTGACCCCTCATATTTTCTATCAGATCTATATTAAAAAGGATATTGGCTGGGTTACTTGTTTTTGACCCCTGTGGAAGCTGACCCTGTGAGTTGGACACTTGCAAAGCAAAAGCTGCACGTCTGAAGAGCTTGCAGGGAAAAGGAAAGCATCCACTTGATGAAATCATTGGAATTTTCCAACACCACTTTTTGTTTTGAGTGAGGGTGATATGAACATGGCTAAGGAGATGGAAGTAGCTCCTAGTAAGACAAAAGGGTTTGACAGCCTGAGGGAAAATCCCATTGTCTGAGTATGTACATCTATCAGCCACTACATTCCAACCAGTTTCAACTCTTTCTTTCCACACCTGGGAAATTATCTCAGACAATCAAACAGTCTGAAGTTGAAGGCTTGTGTGGCTGTGTTCTGGAAGAGTTTATTCCTGATGTGTCACCAGCATCTGTGGCTGGTATCTTCAGAGAATGCTGGCATGGAACTGAGTTGGGTATGTATACTGTGTGACCCTTGGTTGAGAGGAAGCGATGTACATGTTAATCTCTGGGTTGGTCTGTTGTTGAGGCCTTGCTATTCAACATTTCCTACTGTGTTTGTCAAAATGTGATTTTTTTTTTTTTTAAAAAAAGTGTATTTAAGATTTTTCAGTGAGGAAACAGAGCCAGACACAGGAAAGGGAGGATAGTTTGATAGATAATAGGACATGGCAAATGAGCAGTACATGTAATATGCAATGAAACAACAAAATTAGCTTTAGAGAGAGGGAAAAGGAGACCAAAAAAGTAAATGATCACCATGACTGTGGTCAAAATTATACATTTTCAACTGACAATAAACAGGGGACGTGCTACCTCTGTCCTTTGCATTCCTCTCTGCCTGGGCTAAAGTCCCATTCAGCTTTTCTAATTCCCAGAATACCAGTTCATTTGCCTTTTTGCCTCTCATGTTGTGTTCTGAATTAAACTATGCTCCTGCATCATAGGATTGTCTGTACCTTTATGTCTTGTACTTACCTATGCTCATATTTCCTTGGGACGGCACATTATCTTGGACCCTGTTTGCATAAATAAGTTATAATCTAGAAGCTGAGGGTTCAAGTGACTGATGCAATAGGAATTTGAGGACTTTAGTGAAATTTCATATTGGGAGACAGAATTACCATGTCCTCTTTTTGTCTCTGCTGCTGTGCCCCAGAGTCAGTGAGAGTTAGGCTTGAATAAACATGATCTTCTGCGGCCTTCTCATCCTATAAACAGCATGACAAAACTGAGAGGCATTTCTGCTCAACATGACATCAAAAGGAAAGAGGAATGTGTTTAGCAAATGTATGTGTCTTGGTGGGCCATAAACCCCCCTCTGGAGCTTTGAGGAATAAACAAGGAAGTGGTTTACTAGGGCCACCATGAAGGTAGAATCCTTACGAAACTGGTAACCCAAGGACACCTATGCTATCAGCACCTGGATTTTGAATCCCCTAAAACTGACAGATCACAAAAAATGTATTTTATATTGCTATATTGATTGCAAAACAAAAACAAAAACACAAAATCCCAAATTTTGAACAATCTGACATAGCTTCATGAATTACATATGGGAAAAATAGCTACATTCCTGAATGTTGGAGCACACCACACAATTTAAATGATATTACTTTGCTTTTCAACTTTTCCTTAAAATTTCTTATTTCTTTTTTTTTTCTCTTTTTGATTCATTATAATTGAATGGGTCAGAAAATTGCAAGGGTAGGATTCATATCTCTCCCCCATTGTTTTAGCTATTTTCCTTCACAAAAAATGATTTTAGTTTAGACAGATAATCTGGACAAATACTGTAAATGGGAGCATTTCATTACAGTCTATAGTTAAACTGTGGAATATCCTCCCAGATGATGTAGTGATGGTTGCTAATATAACAAATTCTGGTAAGGTAAAGTTATCAGTGGCTGTAATTTGTGATAGCTATTTATTGCCTCCCACCTCAGAGACATTATAGGGTCTGTAGTTTGGTCAATGAGAAAAATGAAATAGGTTGCTGCTTCCTCTACTCGATATTTGTATGAGTATTGTAAATTGGAATCTTATGTTTCACGCCTGTCTGTTAATTCACTTTAATTTAGTATACATCATAAAAAATTCTAAAATCCATACATTTACAAACTTCTATAATAATGCAGATTTTCAGAAATGCGAAAGAAAGAAAGAAAGAAAGAAAGAAAGAAAGCTAAACAACCGTGGTTTCACAATTTTATAAGTGTAAATTGTATAATTTTATAATTCATACTTTAGGAAGCATCTGCTAGATCCTCTTCATTTTTAAGTTTCTTTTCCTTTTATGAAGAGTGTTCTTTGATGCTTTTGATTTCATTTTGTTGTTATTGCTGTTAAATTGTGTTTATCAGTATTCTCTCTTGAGTATTCTCTCTCTCTTGAAATTCCTGAACCAGTGGAGGAATTTTGAATAGGGTGGAGAATTACAGGTGCAACTGTAGGTCCAAGTTTTAATGCTGGTCACAATCCAGTGGTGTATTTCTCTATTCAGGCTCTTGCTCCTCCCAGTTTTACATTCTTATCCATTTGCTCTCTTCCATCCACCATATAAACTAATAATATAGCAGGGATATAGCAGCAATGGAAAGAATATTGGATTTTTTTTTTTAAAAAATGGTCAAAAACATGTTTTTCATGTGTTGAGAAACCATGAGGAGAAGAATCTTGGACTAAAACAAATGTTCATAGTTCATAAATGGTTCTGTGCAAAATTTGCATGTGACTATTTTGCACATAAAATAGTATTTGATGCACAGAAGAAGTTGTTTCCTGAATAAAACAATAATGTCTGAATTTTCCACAGAATAAGTCATCGATACATCAAAAACTGTATGATTTTTTTTCTTAGGGGATAGTACATTGCTAAAATTATTCATTGCTTCCTTTAAGAAGAAATATAGTGAAGCATTAAATCCCTATAATATAATTTCATTCACAGTTAACTGAATGTAATTTCAAAGAGGGACTCCACCGTGGTTTTGAATGGGCTGCAAGAGTGGATTTAATCTGCTCCTGAAAAGGCTAGCTTTTGTCTCATCATCCCCTTGGTGCAGTTTCTTACCACTTTGGGGGCATGTGTCATCTAAATACCACACCCTCAATGCAGCCATAAACTGCTTTATCTGGCTCTTATGTTTCAGGCTTTAAATGGAAAAGAATCAGAATATCAGTTTAACAGTAAATAGCTCTGCATGTGCTTTCTATAAAATTTATAATGACAAGGAGGGCACGAAAAAGCAGTATAAGATATGGATGAATAATGTGTATGGAAACTGTTAAATAAGGTAGATAATACAAACAATGTTGGTATCAACGTTACAAAATGGGAAATTATCCGAGTATTTTAATACAGGAATGGAAGCTATATCCTTTCAATGATGATGTGTTCATCAATCAGCTTCACTCGTTTCTTTCTTTTCCGGCGGATTTTCATGATGCCCTTTTGTCCTTGCTTTTGAATGAAACCTGGGAGGAAACAATATGGGGAGACTACATCATATATCACATTATTTCTGGTTTCCCTTGTCTCCATTTCCTCTTCCCCTTCTTTTGCAGTCTTTATTTTAACTGTGCACTGAAAGCATTTGTTGGCAGGAACCTTGCTGCCCATTCTTTCTAAAAGATCATGTCCATGGAGGCATCATATAGATCCATGCTACTCAAAATGGTGGTCCCTGGACCACTGCTGATTCCTGAGCCATTGGTTGACTGCCCTCGATACAGTTGCAGGAAAGAAACAATTTTAGTCAGTCGTCATAAATAAGGGGTTCATTTCTGGCACAGTATATTTCTTACCTTTCTTACACATCTGCAAGCATGACTTTCTGGTGGTAAAGTTATTTTCATTCCCACCACATCCAGTGTAGCTGAAGGGACGGCACTTTCCAATAGTGTAATTATAGAAGAACCTTTTTTCCTGGGCTCTGCAAAGACCTCTGTCCATACGCATGATACAGAGGGAAGGAAGATGGTTTTGCTCTAAAGAGATGGAGAAAATATGATTTTAAACAGCTGCTGCTCTTTGTTCTTATAAAAATGTAGCCTCACAGAAATGTTGCAGGAGAACTTTCTACAGTTTGATATTTCTGAATGGGAATAAAACGTGGTACCAAAGAAGACTGCACATACCATGGAGGTATTCTGAAACAAATCTGTTGTCTGCTGTTACTTCAGCAGTGGTCATTTAAAAAAAATCCCCAAATTGCTTAATAATAATAATAATGCCAGAACCAACAACATAACAACACAAGAAAATTCCTCCCCGGGGAGGAGTGTGAGGAAATGAAATACAATGACAGAACAAAATTTACATACATGAAAAATAAAAAAAAATCTTATGATAGAATTGATCTGAGAGGGTAGAAAATGAAAAATGTTTTACACTTAACTATCATGTTGCAATGGCTTTAGTGAATTTCACAAATGCTTGAGGTCTAAGGTCTTTATGCTTATTCCAGTCTGATAAAAATGATTCTAGACTTTAACAAATGCAGTAAGAAGGCTTAAAATCACAAATGTTGTAATGTACAGTCCAGGTCTGACCTCAAGACATTTTGCTGTGTTAAACAGATTATCCAGTAGGAAAACAGGAAGAAGCTTTATCTTGAGTCACCTTATCAGTCCATCTAACCCATAACTGACAACTCTATCAGGCAGTGGCTCTCCGGAATCTGAGACAAGGTTCCCCCCCCCCGCCCCCAAATGGACATCCCTAGTAACCAGTCAAATTATGCTTAGATTCCAAAATGGGATAAGATAAAGTCTGTAGGGCAGTAGGGCAGTTTTGTTGATGCAAGAGGGACCTCCAAGAACCTCAGTTATCAGCTACCCTGCTCAGGTCTTGTAGACTCAGTGCTGCAGCTTCCTTGAATGAGTTACTCCCCCTGTAGTGAACTCTCCCTCTTTTCCTGCTGCTTCCTACTTTATCAAATATTGTATTTTCCAGTGAGCCATATCATCTCATATGATGAAAGCACAACACCTTCAGTTTGGTGATTGTCACGTCTAGTGAGAGTTCAGGCTTGGTCTGCCCTATGTCCCATTTATTTGTCTTTTTGGCAGTCCATAGTATCTGCAGAACTATTTTCCATCATCACATCTCAAATGAGTTGATTTTTTTCCACATCAGCTGTCTTCACTAGTCAGCTTTCACAAGCATAAACAGAAATCAGAAATACTGTGGTCTGGATGATGAGGAATACCAATGAACAAATAGCTGATCTGAAAGGGCAGATGACTAAAAATGAATCAATTTACCTGATCTGGTAAGGTGTCACTTATGGATAAAAGTGGAATAAACATTCCTCTTTCCTTGAATAGGAGTTCACCTTAAGAATCTCAGACAGAATTGCTTATTCAGCTAAGAACTACATCTCACATACGGGCAAAATGGTCTATCTATGAATATTTTTTAAAATCATCATTTTTCATCTTCAACAAGAAAAGATATTGCAAAGAAAAGCTGAAGAAATGCAGTTGTTGCAATATTTATTCTTTTTCTTTTTGCCCTTGCATGAAGGTGAAAAGACAAGACTTTTTCATTGTTTTTGTGTAAAAAATGGTATATTTTGCATAAAACATTGTATTCTATGCAAAAACAATTTTGTGCAAAAATCTTCAAAATGCAAATAAATAAATGATCAAAAATGTGTAAAAAATATTGCAATTTTGCCCAGTGGGGAGAAAACATTTTGACATGTTTCATTCTAGTATACACGAACAAGATAAGTGAAGGATTATATCTGCAATGTACTGGCTCTGCCACATTCAGGTAATGACTGAAACATTTATTCTGGAAGACTGTTATGCTTTTATTATTCCTGCAGTTCAAGTACTGGAAACAAATATTGGTGTTTAGGAGTAATTTTCTGGTTGGTGAGGTTCAAAGTTGTGGCATGATGAGGTTCAAAGTTGTGGCATTTCAGGTATGAAAATCAAAGACAAAGGAAGAGGGGGGAGGAGAAGGAGCTTCAGCAGATTTCTGAGTCCATGGAGGGTCTTCAGGTCCTCTTGCCTACTGCTAGCCAGAAAAGGGAGTCCCATATTCTTCGACATTTCACAGTCCAAACTTTTGTCCATAGGCAACTGGTTGGATATATTTTCCTCTTCTGGGTTGCATTAGGTTTATTCCCTAGATCTCTTTAAACTAAAAGAGCTCCCTGGCTGAGAGGCCATTCCCTTACCTGCTAATTTCAGGATTTCCTGGGATGTTGCCAAGACATAGTAGAATCATAGCAGTATAATGTGAATGGGATTTTGGTAAACTCTGGAAACTGGCCACAGTTACACCAATTAACACTCTAGTCCACGTTACTTGAAAAAGCTGAGAACTTCAAGCAATTTGCCAGAATTGTTCAGCAGAATTCATTATGGAGAATGGCAACACACTCACCCACTCCCACATTCACAAAATGAACATCAACAAACAGTGCAACCACATCACAATGTAACATGGTTCCCAATTTTCAATTCAGAGCAGCACAAGCCTTTTTATTGCACAGAGAAACAGAGAGAGAGAGAAAAAACAAACAAACCCATAACCCAGTATTTAAAAGAAAGAGGAAAATTTAATAACGCTTGGCTTCTCCCTCACCTTCAAATATTTGACATAATTTTGTGGGAAGGCATTTTCACCCCCTCATCACATATCCAAAACCGAAGGGGAAAGGGAAGTTAGCTGAGTAATTTGGCTCAGTTATAGTCTCAATGTAATGCTAAAGGGGTATGCCATGATGGGAGTTGGTAATATGTAGATTGGGCAAAGAAGACAGGGAGGAGGAGGAAAGAAGAAGATGAAGAAGAGGAGGAGTAACAGCAGCAATAGTAACTCAAGCTGATAGGAGAAGCAGAGGAAGGGCAAAGGGAGGCTCTCAAGCCTAGCAGTCTGGACACATAGCGGCACAGCAAGTTGGACAAGGGCCTTTATCTATGAATGCGAGCCAAGCCTAGCAAATTCCTCTTTCCCTATTCAGTTCTCTCCCCCTCTTCTCATCCATTGTTTTTCACTTCATGATTGAGTATAAATTTTTGGCCTGATCTTAACCAGATCTGTTTTTTAAAAATCTATTCTGTCCTTAATGAACGGGTTAGAGCAATCAGTTAGGGTGAGAAAGGCTTCAACTTGTCAGTCTGGTTGAATCTGTTAGGTTAATCTGGTTGCATGTAGATCGTCGGTGTATATACAGGTAATGCAGAAGGTAATAGGATTGGTGGGCACACTCCTTTGTTATAATTGCCTGGTAAGCTACTCATGGGCAACAGGTCCTTTGGATTTTGGGGGAAAAAAATCATCTGCCTTTTAGATCAACCCAGCTCATCCTCTCAAGGTCTGAAGCCCCAATGAGGAGGCAATACAGGAAGATTTCTCTCTACATCAAAACTGGTTGAATGTGAGGGAGTAGTGACAAGGCCACCATCCTGCTCATGTGACCAAGGACAGCTCACCTGTTAGAAATAGTAGGTCAGTTACCTATTTTATATGCTAGAGTACCTAAGCAATTATACAGGCGGAATCTCTTTTATCTTCAATTCTGAAATATGAAATACTCCAAAATCCAAAAATGTCCACATAGCTGAAATAGTAACAGTTTTGCTTTCTAATGGTCCACAAATTTGGTTTCATGTATAAACATATTTAAAATATTATGGATAAAATTACCTTCACATTATGTTTATAAGTTGTATACAAAACACAAATTTCATGTTTCATGTTTAGACATCTCCAAGATATCTCATTATGTATATGCAAATATTCCAGAATCCAAAAAATATCCAAAATCCCAAACACTTCTGGTGCAAGCATTTTCCATATGGGAGACTCAACCTGTATGTATTCATATCCTCTTGCAGATTCATATTTATATAAATAAATGTAGTACTACTTCAGGACTGGCGAACTGTACCACAGGTGGGAGCTATTCCAACACAGACCCCTAGTGAGCCACATAATTGCTCCAAAATGAAACAATAAATGTTATGACATCATTTCTGGCTTTATTTTCAACCATTCTTCAGACCTTCTTGCCTTTGGGGGATTTGGAAATCAGCGCTGGGCAGGAGCAAATCAACACATCTTGAGGTGATTTGAATACTGTAGTGGGCTTTTCCATTCAAACAATGGCGGGGAGAGGACTGTGGGTTCCAGGGAGCCACAAAAAAGGCACTGGGAATTCATGTGGAATTCATGCAGGAATTCCCTAACCCCTGCCCTATTTTAACCCAATGGCACTAACTGCAATCCTTTGTATCAATAACTACTACCTATTGCCACAGAACTACTAACACCAGCTCTATAAGAAGAGAGCAAGAAATGAATAATGATATGCTGCCTAATGTATATTATAAGCTTGTCCACACATATATGAAAATCCAGGGTCAAAATGTGCTCACTTCAACTCCATTTCTACTATCGGTTAGGTCTGTTAGCACGACCACCACAATTTTTTTTTTGGAAAAATAATCTTCCATTATTAACATTTCACCCATTTGCTTAGAAATTGGGTTGATTAATGCAACCAATAAATCCATAAAACATTAGAATATTTGTCTGCTAACTGTAATATTGTTGCCAGAGGTTTGCATTCCACCTCATCACAATTAATATGAATAAGGATGGCTGAAAATTTTATTCCTATCAGTTTATCATAATAATTGAGCAAAATTTTGCAAATTCCTTCAAATCTGGGATAGAAAAACATTGAATCAAAAAACTTTTAAATATTCTTAAAAAGTATAAATTCCAAATAGCAAACCTTGATTTTCCATTTTATATAAGGGACACCATTTTGCTCTGCCATAATATTTAATGGGACTTAAATTGAATTGAATTGAATTAAAGACTTGAGCATACATGGATTTTGTTATCCACGGAGGGTCCTGGAACCAAACCCCAGCAGATAACAAGGTCCCACTGTACTGAATTCACAACATTGTGGTTTATGAGTGACTGACCGCAGTATAGACATTTAACCACCACACAACCAGGGCTCCTCAGTAGAAAGAGAGGAAGACTGCATGCTAGATAAACAGACTCATTTAGGGAGGTCATGGGCACTAATCTACAAGACTTAAGAAGAGCAGTAGAGGATAGGGTGACTTGGAGATTTCTCATCCCCAGAGTCACCATGAGTCATGAATGACTCAAGTGCAGTTAACAACAACAAAATGAGTCTAATCTAGTTGTGACTAATAATAGGAATCAAGCCATTGTGTTTTCTTACACTGGATACAGGTTGTGTATGCCTATCTCTCAGTTGGGTGTTTCAAAATCCAGATCATAATATACATCTACCAAAAGACAAAAACTCAATGCTGAAGTATCAGTACATACATACAGTTAGTTTTTTATAATGTTAAAATAACCAGTGTTAGAAATGTTTCAAAAATGGCACATGAAAAATAAGTATTGATTTGTCACAATGCCACTCAAATGTTTTCAAGACAAATTATTTTATTACATCACTAAATTGATTTATTTAAAACACTGTTATAATGCCAATCATCCTTTTCTGATTTCTTATTTTTAATACAGACAGATTTATTGCAATAGCAGGTTGCCACATAACACTTTCCAGTTAATAAATTTCATTAAGGAAATCTCCATGAACTGCTTGCACACACATTCCACGTTTTCCAGCCAGTGTGCACAATCCACACCGTATCTGCTAGTCCCCAGAAACACATGTGAATGCAAGTGAAGAATGCCAGGAGAAAAATATGATGAACCTGATTGGTCTTTTTCCAGCTGTTCCTTTCTCCCTCCCATACAACTGTGAATCACAAATAAATAAATACATAAATAAATATGACAACCCTCAATCTCCATTACAGTGAAAAAGACCCACAGAGAATATTTGCAGGACATTCTGAAATTATAACTTTGAAGTTACAAATTAATAAAGATCCGAGATTACTATAAATGTAGTTCAAACCTTCCTATGAAAATGTGCTTGTGTGATCATTTCACTGATGGGCCTAAGAAAACCATCAAATTATCCTGACAAAGATAATAAGCTCCAAGATTAAAAAAATTAAGAAACAATAGTTCAGATACTAAATCTGATATGGTTTTTAAAAATCAAATCAACAAAGGCTTCCCCCAACTATATCTATATCTATATCTATACATATACCCATACCCATACCTATACAATCAATCTTTTTCCCTTCCTTTCTGAGCCTGAATTGTGTGTCCCAGTAGGGTGTCCTCCTTGGTGCATTTTTAGCATTATTTCTGTCTTACTGGGAATAAATTACTCCCCCCCCCCCACACACAATAATGCACATGAGGAGAAAGGCATTGTGAGGCAATATGTTCTCCAAAATCACTGTGAGTTCTGCTGCTATTTTGTGCTGGTGAAAAATAATGGCCTGTATTTTCTATTAGCTACTTTGTATAAACTAAATAATCTCTCCCGGCCTGACCTCCCAAAACCTGGCAGAAACATCATTCGCTCATGGTCTGATCACCAGTATAATAGACCTCTTTCTTCCATGCACCATATGCCTTGTAAAATAGGGAAGGGGGGTAAGGTACAACCATAACAATAGTGTCAAAATTGTGACTACGTAGTAATTGAATGTTAGTTGTTTTAGATTCATGGTTGCTACTACAATTTTGACACTGTTGCCACATTCATAATAGCCTGTTGATCTACTTTACCAGGTACACTTAATTAATGGGTTTTACAGACTGCCCCAAGGGGTGGCCATAGCTGCCCCTTTTAGTGCCACAGCCCCAATCTGAATTTTCCATGGGGCAAAAAGTGGCTCCTTTCTGTGCTGTGGAAAGGGTGCCATAGCCACAGCGCCATGGCTTTTCTACACTTCTTTGGCGCTGTGTTATCTGGATGCAGTACCAGAGAAGTGCCGTGACACCACCCGCCATGTGGTGCAAAGACCACATCTCCACTCTGCACCCATGCTGGCCTTATTGGCCTGTCTGTACAGCCTCTAAGTAACTGAGAAAAAATAGAGGTAATTTTAACAGTTTAAAAAAATGGTGGAGGAGAAGGAGTTATTTTTTTAGTGCTGATGAGCTGATTCTTTAAAACGTAAGTCTCATTTTCTATTTAAAAGTTTCCACCCGTTTACCTGAAAGCTATAGGCTTCCTTCCCCATACGTATATTTTTTGTTCTCTTTTTCCAATGAAAATCTGCAACAACCCTAATCTATTCCTTCAAACTTCATGTGATTTTATGCATAATAGTATTTTTTAAAACATCTGGTGTTTTACTGATATACATGACTGGTCCTGCACTCTGCTAAAATACCAAATAGAAGACTCTTAATACAACTCACACAATCACACAATTTTGGATGTATATGGTTGATCAACTCATGCTGATACTGGTGAGTTATAGGGAATAGAAGCATATTAAAGGACTGAAATTGGCAGCAAGCTGCTGGGTTCACAGCCCTTTTTATGACATTCATAAATGAAAAATTGAATGTAATGCTTTTTCTTCAGGAATAACACATATGAAAGTGGAATTTCAGGTGGAAGTACAGATTAGGAACATTACAGAAGTATTCCTAATCCTTATTGAACTGTAAAATTTAATACACACCTTGCTTAACAACTGGAGTGCTATTGTTTATTACCCTAAGGAGCATGGTGTCATCTTGTGCTTGCAAGGTATTGGCTGAAGGCACCAAAGGCACTGGGGGGAAAAAGAGAACAATAAAAAAGGTTTTAAAACTTGGTTGTAATTGTAAGTGGAAACAGTGACTGACATATAATTAATAAATCAGCAGCACACCATTTTGAACCCTCTTTTTACTATAGAATGTAAATGTAAGGGCCAGAAACCTATTGATGGCATACACTCTGTGAGTAGCATTATATGTCTTTTTTGGACATTGCAGAAGGAGGCATTTAATATCTCCCACTGGTCACAGAATGAAGTGGATCTCCAGTGAGGCATAGAGGTTGCTAATTACTGGGAAAATGGGTAGAATTGAAAGATATTGGCAAATATTAAAATCCCAGACATAAAAGGGAGTTCCCAAATGTTAGGAAACACTGATGAGAATCAAGGATGACTGAGAATCTTTGCAGTTCAGGATTTACTCTAGAAAAAACAGAAAATGACATTTTCAACATAGAAATTTTTATTTTGCACAGAAAACAAGTTTCCTGAAAAGAAAATAATAAAATGCTATTTTCTGCACAAAAATGTGTGATTTTTTTTTTTTTGCAGAATAAATACTGATCTGCAATTAGTCTCCTCCACTCCACCGACAGCAGTTTTCAAGGATTTTCTCACATCAGTGAGATAAATAGTTAAAGAAGGATAGGGGTGAATCATGGCTTCAGATTAAAGTTGGTGAGGCAGTTACTTATTTGCATTTGAGGAAGCAGGGCTGAAACCCAGTTTTCTTAAGGAATCTGTCCATTTTGCTTCTCCAGTTGTCATTTTGGTTTTCAATCAAGTTCCTTCTGTATAGTTTAAATTTTTTTTCCAAATTTTAGACAGTTCATACTGCCAAATAAACTAGTCAGTGTTCTGAACTATCTGTATTATTATTGTTGTTAACTGTCCTTGAGTCAACCTTAACTCATGACAATGCTGTGGATGACACATCTCCAAGACCCCCTATCCTTCACTGCTCTGCTCAGGTCCTGAAGGGTTAGGTCTTTGGTCTCTCTATCTGGAATGTGATCTTCCTCTCTTTCTGTGTCCCTCTACCTTGCCTAGCATTATTGTTTTTCTATGAGTTGTGCCTTCAGCCTCAATGTAGTGATCTTGGCTTCCAGGGTGAGTTCAGGCTTGATCTCTTCTAGGAACCATTTGTTTATATTTTGCTCATTCATGGTATCCTCAGCACTCTTCTTCAGCACCACAGAACAAATGAGTTGATTTTCTTTTTATTGGTTTTCTTCACTGTCCATTTCTCACATCCATACGTGGTAATGGGAAAGACTATGGCTTGGTTGATCCTAACTTCAGTATTCAATGTTATGTCATTGGACTTTACTCTAGTTCTTTCATAGGTGCCTTTCCCAATCCTAGTCTTCTTCTGATTTCCTGACTGCAGTCTCCACTCTGATAAAAGGTTTGATCCAAGATATGGGAACTCTTTGACTATTTTCAGTTTGTCATCATATAGGATGAATTCATGTAGTTCTTATGTGGTCATTATTTTTGTTTGTTTAATGTTCAGCATTAAGCCTAACTTGGCACTTTCCTCCTTGACACCTCCAGTAATTGATCCAGGTCTTTGTTGATTTCTGCTAGTAGTGTTGTGTCATCTGCATATCTTAGGCTGGTAATATTCTTTCCTCCAATCTTAACTCCTCTTGCCTCTGAGTCTAAGCCTGTTCTGCATATGAATTTGTCTGTTTATTGGCTGAATAAAAAGGGTGATACAATGCAGCCTTGCCTGACCTCTTTACTGACTGGGAACAATTCTGTTTCACTGTATTTACTTCTAACAGCTTCTTGTTCTGAGTAAAGGTTCAGGACAATCAGATGTAGTGACACTCCCAATCCTCTAAGAGCAAGCCATAGCTTTTCATTATCTCTGCATCTGAATACCTTGCTCTAATCAATAAAACACATGCTGATTTTCTCTATCACTCAAACTAAATAGGTATAGCTATTTTCAGCATGGAGAGGACTGTGTTGTATATGTGTATGTTAAAGATGTGGAGCCTATGGGAAAAAAGAGGTGGCAAGCATAATCCTCATTCCTGGGAATCTGTAAATAAGGGGAAACACATAGCTTCTCAAATGAAATGTGAAGTGGTACAGTCCTACTTGTGAACTAATGGGAACCAGAACTTCTGAATGAATGAGGAAAATTTCAGACATTTACCTAATTCATACACAACTGTACATTTTTAATACCTTGCTGGACAGCTGGAGTGCTGTTGTCCATTGCTTTAAAGGGCACACTGGCATCCTCTGTTTGTAACGAATTGACTGGAGAGACTGAAAGGAAAGAAATAATGATACAATAATTGTGAAGAATGTGTGTAGTAGGTAGGGAAAATTGTTGAAATACCTTTAATAGTACATTATTTCCAACCATTTTCTTATGATCAGTTATATTCAATGTTAGGCTAATAGAAAAATGCAAATGTTGCAGATACATAGAGGAGAGGCAGGAGAAATTCAAGCCTCCAGATACTACTGGACTGCAAACTTCCACCATATCTTAGCATTGGCTATGCTAGCTAGGGCTGATAGGAGCTGCAGCCCAACAACATCTGTAGGTCAAGTTGCCTATCCTCTTCAGAGGACTACAAAATCTCCAGCACAAAGTGGGGGAGGCAACTGTAGGGGTAGGAGCCATTTTTTAAACCTATGCTGCCTTCCAGTTGGTCACAACAGTGTGCTTTGGATGAACCCAAATTAACAAAACAAATTTGGCAAAATTGGGCTTTTAGAACACTTTAGGGAGGTCTTTCTCAAAATGAAGAAAAGGTTAGTCATCTGTAGTGGCTGGACTGAATAGGAAAAACTTACAAAAGACTACATGGTATTTCTCTGGCATGATGTTTTTAAAGGCGAGGAACCTCTGGGAAAACATAGGGGACAACTGCAATTCAGCACTATGACTTTGCGTGAATCCATAGGGATTAAAACCCAAGTATTTAAAAGCTAAGATCTGAATTCCCTCCAGGTAAATCTGTTCATTTTGTTATCTGCTCTTTTTAAATTGTTATAATTGTGCATTTTCATTTTCAATATATTAAAATGTTTGCAAATTTTTGGAGGTTCTTATCAACAAATAAGCCAAATCAAACAAACAACGAACCAAATAAAATTGTCTCCTACCACTCTCTCTGAGATACTGGCTTTTTAGATGCCTTTGATATTAAGAGAAAGTGAGGGAAAAGTAACTTAAAATTCAGACATGAAATTCACCACTTGAAATGTGAACAGATACAGTCTTTCCTGATCCAGCACGGTGTAGTGCTTGGAATGTTGGACTACAACTCTGGAGACCAGATTTTGATTCCCAGCTCAGCCATGAAATCCACTGGGTGACCCTGGGCAAATCACATGCTCCCAGCCTCAGGGGAAGGCAATGGCAACCCTCCCCAAAACAAACCTTGCCAAGAAAGCCTCATGATGGGTTTGCCTTAGGGCCCTGATGGCGAACCTATGGCATCTTTGCCACGGGTGGCACACAACGCCATTCCGCCAGGCATGGGACCTGGGAGAAGGAGGAGCAGGCATGTGCATGCCTGTTCCTCCTCCTCCCTGCCTTTTCTAGGCTTCCTGCTGTCTCTGAGGAGAAGGAGGCCAGAGCTCTGTGCCAGGAAAAGGGCAGGGGCAAGAGGAGCAACTGGCATGTGCCAGTGATTCCCCCCAGCAACTTTTGCCGGCTTCTACCTGGCAGGGAAAGGTCATTGGGAAGGAGCAATGGCCCCGTGCCAGCTTCTCTCCACCCCTACCAGCCCTTCCAGACCCACAGCTACATAGCTATAGGTCTGAAAGGGCTGGGGAAGCAGAGAGAAACCCCCATGTCAGCTTCTCCCTGCCCCCACCAGCCCTTCCAGACCCATAACTCTGGAGCTATGGGTCTGGAAGGGCTCCAGAGCTGTGGGTCTGGAAGGGCCTGGGGGGCCAGAGAAACGGCCCCATGGAGGCTTCGCTACATGGGCCCCAGCCCTTCCTGACACCCAGCTGTCTAGCAAAGACAGCTGGAGGCCAGGAATGGGGGGGAGGGAGTCCTGCCCCAGAAATCCTGCTTCTAGGGGTGAAAGTCCTGCCTCTGGGGGCCGAAACCCCACCTCTGGGGTGGAAGTCCTGCCCTGGGAGGAAAAAGCCCCCCCCCAACACGTGAACTGGGAAAGGTTCGCCATCACTGCCTTAGAGTCACCATCAATTGGAAATGACTTGAAGGCACACAGCAACAAGAATTTTCCTACAATCTCCTATTAATCCGAACTCTAGAGGAAATGAAAATAAATGCAGAATTTTCCCTAATTCTCATGCCAGCAATAAGCTTTCAGTGCATACCATGCCGATCTATTGGTGTGCTGTAGTCTGCTGTGGTAAACACTATGCTGTCATCCTCTGTTTGCAGTGAATTAACTAAAGGGTCTAGAAAGAAAGGGAAAAATGAATAAAAACATTATAAAAAATTAATTAAATAGGCAGAGAAAAGAGCAATCGCTATACAGTACATAATAGAATAAAGATGCAGTCTTTAACAATATAGATGGTAAATGAGAAGCCTACAAGTTGAATACATCCATTGGGCTGAATGTAGCTCCATCTCCCCTCCCCCCCGGTCCCTGGAGTCATTACCCTCCCCTCAACTCTAATAAAATTGGTGTGTGTGTAAAACAAAAAGAACTGTACTCTTAAAAATGTCCAGGAAGCAAAATGTCCTCTAAAGTATGGTCCGGATCTTTGCTTTAGGAAAAGTGAGTATTTTTTAAAATGAATTTCCAGCCTATCCTAGATTAATTGTCTCTGCCAAGTACGTATTTTCAGTAGAGATACATTACTTTGATTTCTTAGGTCTTAGGGAAAAACAAATCCTTTATATTAGCACCATTAAAGTTGTCCAATGCTGTTTTAAATGCTCTTTTTGTGCTGCTTTATATCCAGTTTTAGACTAGTGGAATAATTGCATTTGGTTGTGTTCAACAACCGTCAGCAAACACAAAAAGCCCACCAAGTTATAATAGGCTGTGAAATTTCCCTTCAGTCACCAAATGTTTAGCATTGAAATAACATAAAACATCCACTGAATGTTTGGAAACACATATTTGGGCATCCAAAGAAACCAGGCAGGCAAAGGAACAAGGGGAATGGAAACACAACAGATAGATGAGTTCTAGGTGTGAACAGTTCTCAGCGTTTCACTCCCTGCCATGCTAGAAATGTAGCATCTGGAGGAAAATGTCAGGGAAGGCAGAATTCTCATTTTTGGGAGACAATCCCCCCCACTTCTCCCCATAGCTACACTCATGAAGGGCTATGAAGCCCTTCATACAGTACTTATATAGGTGTTCTAGGAATAGAACAGTCTTCTAGGTAAAAGAGACAATCAGATATATACAGTTGACCCTCGGTATCCACAGGGAATCTGTTCTGGACCCCCCCCCCCCACCATGGATACCAAAATCCACAGATGCACAAGTCCTGTTGTCCTTAATGGCAATGCAGCACTGCCATTAGAGACAGTGGGACTAAAGTCCTCCCTTCCTCCTTCTCCCTTTCTCCCTCCCTCCCTCCCTCCCTCCCTTCGCCTCGGAGGCTGGAGCCCTATCAGTTGGAGGTGGCCAGAGCTGGGGCTTGAGTCTCTTGGAGCTCCCTGCTAGACCCAGCACCCAGAATAGAGCCTCTAGGCTCTGAAACCCAAGCCCTGGACACCACACTGGCACTCGCTCCTCCAGGTGGACAGGGCTCCAGCATGGTTTTGGGGGTGATCTGGAGGTGGAGGCTGGAGAGCTGTCAGCCAGAGGGAGCCAGAGACAGCACAAGGGCTTGGGTGTCACAGCCCAGAGACTCCATCCTGGGTGCTGGGCCTTGCAGTTGGAGGGGGGGGGCTTTGAGACTCAAGCCTTTGCTTTCAAAGCAGAAGCCAGGGAGGGAGGGAGGGGACTTCAGTCCAATTCTCCCCAATGGCAATGTGGCTGCATGCATGCGCTGCCATTGGGTACAATGCAGGCTTGCCATCCATGAGTGCTCAAATCCACTGATGGCAAGTCCACAGATACTAAGGTCCCACTGTATCACTATTTCAAGTGATATCATTTACCAGGGTGGGAAGCGTGGCCTGCAAGATGCTATTGAAATCAAGATCCCAGCTGCTCGAGTTAACATGGCCAATAGTCCGGAATGATGGAAGCTGTTCTCTAGCAACATCTCAGGGACCACAGTTTTCCGCTCCTGGCTTATGCTCCTGGAACCAAGAGGACATTTAGCAACAAAAGAAAAAGATCACTTACTAATATCGTGGCAGGTATCTTGGCATTCTTCCAAAGACCGAAAGTTGTTTTGGTTTCCCAGACAACCACCATACAGGAATTGTTCACAATTCTGTGACTCTTGGTTGTAGAAATACCTGGTAATCAGTCCACGGCAGATTCCTGGGTCATTCTCCAGAAGACAATACGAAGGCTTTTCTGGGAATGAGGATTGTTTCAGAGAGAAGCAAGTTACGTCACATTTTCCCACAATTGTTCTTGCTGATACCCATTAATAAGTGGCACAGATTTAAGCAGTTGTTCAGTGTTCCAGTTTTAATGTGATAAAAAAATTCATGTATCCCAAATACATCACGTTAATTTGAATGCAGTCTATTAATAATCTCACAAATAATAAGTCTTGTGTTGAGGCTTACACAAAATTGTGTTGATTACTCAGATTCCTGGAAAGCTGGAATATGTGGCTGGTGGAGGGTCAGAGGTTCTCTGGGCTGGGTTTAGAGGCTAAGTTTTTATTTCTAATATCATCTTTAACCACACTAATGCAATAGCTCAGAATTCAGAAGCAAGCACTGGAAATTGCCATTATATTAATTCCATTCTGAAACCAAGAGAATGATGTGGGGAAATAAACTGATGACACTCTATTCTAGGACTTAAGTATTGACTAGGAACATAAATAATATTCTGTATTGATAGAGTGTAATACTGTATTCTGATTGATTAGGATCATATTGACTAGGATTGTAATTCTTAAGTATCGACTAGAAATTTAAAGAATATTCCATGTTGACTGCAGACATAAAGAGTATTTTGTTGTCCTTGATGAGAACGGGTGTTTTGACACATCAAGATCACCATAGAAAAACTCATCCATTGTTCATCCTTGAGAGTGAAAAAGGCACCACCACCCCGTTTTCTTTCTCATTTTACTGCTGCTTTGCACCAAAAAACAAACAAACAAACAAACCAAAAACAAAAACAAAACCCCAAAACATTTTTGTGCACAAGTATTTGTATTCTTGAAAAATATGTTTTTCCTTTAAAAAACAATTGTTTTGTCCAAATATTTTTCAATAAAATCCTAAAATGTGAAAAAAATATAATCTCACCCAGCAGGGAGAAAACTCTTTGAAATGTGTTGTTTTCGTGTGTAACATCTCTAGTAATGACCTATCAAATTCAGATTGATTCTAGTTGGAACTAACACTTGGATTCAGCTTATTCTTTCTTCCTATTATTTCATTTTAGGACAATTTCTGGAAAATAATATCAGTTTCTTTTCTGCTGACTGAAGTTCAGCTGGAAACATGTGGATGAATTGTTTCTCACAACTAGCCCAGCCACATTTTCCTGGGAATTCAAAACATGCAGAAATAGAACAGGGAGTTACCTTTCTTAAATCTTGATCTTTTTTTCTTCTCTGGCAAATCTGCAATTCAAACAAATAAAATAAACTAGAACTGAAAATGGAAATGCTGCAGCAAGGGTCATATTGTGGGAAGTGACTATTGGGCTTTCTAGATTGGCAAAAAGAAGTGTGTTCATGGCTGCATGAAACTCTAGCCTTTAGATGAGAAAAAGGGAAAGTGTGCCATGTAAACACTTTTTTTGCATTTTAGGGGAGAAGAAGCGCCTTTAAAAAGGTGCTGGTTTTCCCAGCTTCTTTTTTAAAAACTGCGGAACAGCGCAGCTCCATCTAAAGGCTGCGGTGCAGCTGCTAAGCATTAAGGAAAAGGCAACTTCATGTCACACTTTCCTGCCAATCTAGAAAGCCCCTATCTTTAATTTCAAAACTGCACACATACAACATACAGGTAGGTAGGCAGACAGACAGAGAGTCAGACTGATGGACAGAGATAAAGGCACAGATAGATATACATACAAGGTCTAGGAATCAAACAGAAAGTCTCTTACCAGACCTTTGGATGTTTCCTTTTCTTTATTTGAATCAAAATGTTTTAAAGTACAATGAGCCCTTAGGATGTGCTGGAGTTAGTTCCAGGGCCCTCATGGATACCAAAATCCATGGACGCTCAAATTCCATTAAATACAATGGCATTGTAAAAAAAAAGTCCCTTATATAAAATGGCAAAATCAAGGTTGCCTTTTGGAATTTATATTTTTGGAATATTTTCAAGCTGTGGGTGTTTGAATCCTCAGATAAAGAATCCATGGATACGGAGTGAGAACTGTAAGATGAATGCTCCCTAAATGCTGATATTAGGTGCCAGTGTCATTGTGTAGATCTCCTTTAGGGACTGAGAATCCACACCTATTTCGCTTCTGTGAATGTACCCTATGTGCTTATGCCCCCCTTCACAGCAGGGTCAAAAGTACAGCTGCTAGGGGACATGTTAAACAAGCTGATTATTGAAATATAGCTTAGGGATGGGATTCTGTTCCCCACTCAAAACATGAAAGCACTCAACAGTCCTACTCTGAGGAGTAGGATGAAATGGATATTTGGCTAACCAATGACTTGTATTCACTAGCCAGATTATTCCAGGTTGCCCCTGGAGTATTCTGGTCGCAAATTTCCCCATTACCTCCGTTCCCTTTCCACTGATGGTGGTGGCTGCCTTCCCACACGATTCCCGTTTGTTGCTTGGTGCCAGGATTGGGGTCACAATGAAATACCTAGCCATGTTATCGATCCTGGGCAAAATGAGGACATTTTGACCTCACAACAACTTGCACCTGCAGCAGCAGTGCTGAGTGGCTTGCAAGGACTCCGTGGAAAGGCAGATGCTCATTATCACTGCAGAGAGAGGCAAAAACCTGGACCAAAATCAAAGATTTCTAAATTTGGATGAAGGGGAGGAAATCCCAAATTGAGTGACGATTTATGATTCATCACTTAAGAACACAAGCTACTCTTTCTCGCACACCCTGAAATTCCTTCTTCCACCCTCTGGGACTGTGGTCACCCCAGTCTGGGAACTCCTGAATTAGAGGGTGAAAAAGGATTGATAGTGATTTTTGTTTCATGCCTTTGCCCTTCTATCAAGCAAGACAAATTCCGAAACTCCAATATGTAGTATACCTTATTTATTAATTCTTGGTATCTAGCCATCCATTCATATGCTCTCTTGTCCCTCTTCCTCAAAAGGTTGTGCAAAATGAAATAGTCATAGCTGGAAGACCTACAACTGTGCAGTTCTTCAGAAATTTGCACAGTTCTAAGTAAAACTGTGTGTTTCCTAAAAATCTACATTTTTAGAGACTGTGGTGAGTTTTTCATCCCTTGCAAGAAAAAAAATACCCTGAATGTTTTGACACTATAGGAAGAAATACCTGCATACATTCTTATAATTATACTTGCTCTCAAAGAAACAATTATTGCAGCATTCCCCCCCCCCCTCCCAGTTTCTGTAGGAATTTTGTATAATGCTATGGGTATAATAGTAGATTTTATACTAATGATAAAAGTTGTGTGGGGAGGAGAGGTAGAGGATTTTCATGGACATCAAAGTTGTGTATAGGGGGACTTATATTTCCTCTGTAGCACACTGTGGTCTTGATAGCTATAATTTCTCCCAGTCCTACACGTTGTTAATTATAGGCCCTTGCAGTGTGAATAACAGTCACATTTGCTTATCACTCTCTGCTTCATTACATAACTGGGATCTCTGAGTGGGCTAACTTCTCCAACTCCACCATGCAAAGAAATGAGCTTTTTATTCATACCTGTAGCTGCAACGTACAATTTTCCCATGAAGTGCAGGATTGTTCCTATTAGTTCTGCCTGAGTAAGCAAGATTGTATTTTTTTTTTTATGGCAGAAAGATTTATTGCAACTTGTACCTTTGGGCCTCCTTAATCAGCAGCCAATCTGATCATGTTTTTTTTTTCCTTGCTGGAAACTCTGGAATAACCAAATCCCTGCAGAGTTCAATTTCTTCTTTGTGCACAAACAATATTTTCCATTACCTTCCCTCTGCCCAATTTAATTTTTATTATCACTGGTCCTATGATAACACAGTTTACTTTACTTGCACCAAGGCACACTTGTTTATATGATGAGAGGTAAATATGAAGGTTTAAGTACTTTGGAAGCAAAACAAAGGTTTTTTGAATAGCCTCAGCATGCAAACTGGTAAATCAATGGGTGTATCCACACATCAAAATTATAGCAGTCTGATATCACTTTCACTACCATGGATCATAATCCTGGATTTGTAGTTTCCTGAGTTTTAGAACTCTGTGCAAGAGAAGTCTAATTCTGCTAGTCAGGGGAGTGCACAAAAGAATTCTAAGTCCCTTGACAAACTACAAATCCTAGAATTCCATATGATAGAGCCATGGCAGTTATAGTGGTTTCAAAAATGCTATTATTGTGCAGCATTGATACACTCAACATCTCTAGAGAGCAATGTGGTACATCACATTTCTGCTCAACATCCTTTATGTTCATTTTCATTCTAGACTTTCTTTGTATGCACACAATCTCTACAAAGAAATACATCTCATGCAATAGATGACATGCATGAGGAAAAGAAATTATGCTCCTGACCTCATAAAATTACAAACGCCTTCCCAAATTCTTATGTTACACTATTATTTAGACAAACAAATGAAAATCCAGAATGATGCATTAATTAATATACAATCTCTATCACTGATGAGCATAACCAATACTTGTAGCCTCTCTGTAAGACAAATATACAGTGGGCCCTTGGTATCTGGTGGGGTTTGGTTCCAGAACCCTTCATGGATAACAAAACCTATGAATGCTCAAGTCCCATTAAATACAATAGTATAGTGAAATGGTGTCCTTTATATAAAATGACAAAAATCAAGGTTTGCTTTCAAACTGTGGGTGATTGAATCCATAGATAAATAATCTGTGGATATGGAGAGCCAACTGTACATTGACAATATGCAGATTTTGGAAAGTTATATTTAAAAGAAATGAATATAATGGTTTGCTGAAACCATCCATAGCTGAACAGTGATAAGGTTAGGGTCTTGATACTATTAGTATGTGTGGCTTCAGCATATGATTATAGTCATTTCTTTAAAAGTGTATTTTCAATCTTTCACTTTAACTGCCACGGCTTGATCATATGGAATCCTAGGATTTGTAGTTTGCCAAGGGTCATTTAGTGCTGTTTCAGTTATGGACCAAAACCACCAACATGACAGCCACTAGTCATCACTGCCTCCATATATTAGACCCATATCTATACCCAAAAGACTGGCTTCACAAATGAAAATGTCAGGAACTCTTATTATTTGAGGTTTTCAGCTTTTACCAATGATAAATGACATTGCAGAAATGCCAAGTAGTACATCTTTCCAGTTATGCAGAAAAAGAAGTAAAAGAAGATAAGCCTACAATTTATTAAGCTGCCATCTCTGTTAGATATAGAGTATCATACAGTACTAGACATTTCTTTCTTTTTAAAAAGGAGGTTAAGAAATTGAGAAAGGAATGTACTGACCCGGTACGATGCACTTTTCCTGGCATTCTTGTAGAGTTAGGAAGTTGTTTTCATTGCCTTGACATCCACCATAGTTAAAGAGTTCACACTGGCGAGTCTTAATGTTGAAATGATATCGGTCATGTAACGCTTTGCATGGACCGTGATCAGCTTTCATGGCACAGATTGATGAGCCAAGTTTCAGTGGGGGCAAAACAGGACCTGGAGGGCAATAAATTTAAACTAAATAAATCAATAAATAAAATTACTGATCTCTGGAAAATATTTATCACCTGAAAGGAATTTGCCAATACAGTTAAAGCCAAATATGCCTCCAAAGGATAGGGAACTCCTAGGTCAGCTTGTATAACTTGTTTTATTAATTATATTTAAATCGCTCCTTTTCTCTAGAGAGATTAAAAGAGCACATATGGCTTTCTTCCTCTGTACATTATTCTCAGATCAGCCCACTGAGGTAGGTCAGCCTGAGAGACTGTATCTGAAGCAGACAGTGATACCAGTTGGTTTGTTTCAGGGCTGTGAGAGGGCTTGAATCTGGGTCAATCCAAATACAGCGCAACCACTATCCACTCCACTTCACTTCACTACCCCACAGAATCTAGGAGGAACGGCTATGTTTACCGTAATAGTGCTGGTTTTGTTAGGTGTATGGTTATATAGTGCAATCATGAAAGGAAATAATCAATACAGGTAATTATATAAATATACAATCAACAAGGTTATTGATTAAAAATTGAAAATTTGTTGGTGAAGTGACACAAGGTGAGAGGGAGCTGAGAAAGGCCTGGTTTTGAAAGGAAAAAAAAAGACAAAACTACCCACCCACCACCCAGCAAAGTGCAAACAAGTCCACACATGTTGTTATGGGTGGAAGAACCACTGAAGTTTGCACTGGGAACAGATGGCTTATGTGGGATCCCCAGCCATTTGGAAAATAATCAAAATGTAGTATGTAAAGGCTACACAGTGAGGGAGTTTCTTAATGGAAATACACAGATCCTTAAGTGTATATAAAGGAATATTCACCATGGAGTCCAAAGGTGACACCCTGTTTCTATTTGACTAAGATTAAACTATTGCTTGTTTGGAGCTGAGAAACGGGAATGTTTGTTTTTGTTAACTGCCCTTGAGTTGACCCCAACTCACGGTGACCCAGTGGATGAGATATCTTGAAGACCTTCTATCCTCCACTGCTCTATTTAGGTCCTGCAAATTCAGGCCCATGTTCTCCCTGATTTGGTCTATTCATCTCTCTGATTGATTCTATCCTCTTTTTCTACTGCCTTATACCTTTCCTAGCATTATTGTCTTTTCTAATGAATTACGTCTTCTCATAATGTGGCTAAAGTACAACTGCCTCAGTCTGAATCATCTTGGCTTCCCAGGAGTTTTCAGGCTGGATCTGTTCAAGGACCCACTTGTTTGTGTTTTTGGCTGTCCACATAATCCTGAGCTCACTTTTCCAGCACCACATCTCAAATGACTTGATATTCTTCTTATTGGCTTTCTTCACTGTCCAAGCTTTCACATGCATACATGGTGATAGGGGATAGAATGATTTGGACAATACAGACTTTAATGCTCAGCTGTATATCTTTACAGGATCTTGTTTAGTTGTTTCATATCTGCCCTTCTCATTCTTAGGGGCTTTCTAGATTGGGAAAAAGAAGTGCGTTCATGGCTGCATGAAACTCTAGCCTTTAGATGAGAAAAAGGGGAAGTGTGCCATGAAAACACTTTTTTTGCGTTTTAGGGGAGAAGAAGCGCCTTTAAAAAGGTGCTGGTTTTCCCAGCTTCTTTTTTAAAAACTGCGGAACAGTGCAGCTCCATCTAAAGGCTGCGGTGCAGCTGCTAAGCATTAAGGAAAAGGCAACTTCATGTCACACTTTCCTGCCCATCTAGAAAGCCCCTTCGTCTTCTTATTTCTTGGCTGCAGTCTCCATTCTAATTAATGTTTGATGCTAGGTACAGGATCTCTTTAACTATTTTGATTTCTTTATTGTCTAGGTTGAATTTCATAATACTTTTCACCCCAAACTGTGTAGTGTGGAATTCAGGATGTGTCTGTTGTATTAGGTAACCTATCTCATGTAGGCAACTATACAAATTATTCTTTAAACTCCAGAAAATTACCTCCATTTATTGCAAGAGGATAGAAATAAGCCAAATGACCACGTATCAACTTTTAATTTTGATCCATGCAAATGTTCTCTAGAGGGCAGCATTGCCCTTGTAAATAATACATCAAGGGGTCAATTAAATTACTAAGCATCACACACAAGTAGCACACTATACCATTTTACTAATTAGAAGCCGATAGACTGCAAACTGTGCTTCCAATTGTTATTATTTGCTGTCAAGTTGGATTTGACTTATGGTGTTGTTTGACTGGTTTCCTTTGACTCATGGGGACCCTCTGAATGAGAGACCTCCAAGGTACTCTGTCCTCAACAGTCCTGCTTAGGTTTGCAACTTCAAGAAAGCCATGGCGTCCCTGATTGAATCTATCTACCTGTAATGTGGTTTTTCCTCTTTTCCTCCTGCATTCTGCTTTCCCAAACATTAGTGAGTTATGTTACCTCTTAACTAGGACTGTGCATCTCTGTTTATGTTAATCTCCAGCATAAGAATGAAGACTTTCAAAAATCACCACCACCATTAGGTTTTGTGTTTGTGTGTTTGTTTTAACTGTTTCATGTTTCAAGACCTCCCCTTTCCACACAAAAAATGGTTTTCACACACATATATATTTTAATTTGGACAAAAACATTTTTCACTTTTTTCTTCTTTTTTTGACCACAAAATTCCTAAATATGAAAAATCTGGATGAGTCAAGACACCCTTTATTGCTGAGGATGAGAAAATGAATATTCCTTACTTTTCTATTCAGTAAAAACCAAGGCTGTTTTGTATGTGTGTGTGTGTGCACGCACTTTTAACAGCCTTGGATTTAAGTGGAAGGGCATTTTAAAGGAAGGTGCAGCTTTGAACTGTTAAGGAACTTCATGAATGGAAATTCTAGGGAAAAAATATTGAATGGGAATGTACTTAGAGGGACACAGACACAATTTCCATTGTTTTTAGGGTGAGAGAGCTCTCCAGTCTTTCAGAGGTTAACTGCTTTAAATTCCAAAACACTGTCCACAGTATAGTGGGATGGTATGAGTTCCATGGCCCAGCTTAGCCTGAAACCCACTAGGTGACCTTGGGCAGGTCACTTTATCTCAGCCTCAGGAGAATGCAATGGCATCCTCCTCTGAACAAAACATGCCAAGAAAACCCCATGATAGGTTTGCCTTAGTGTCACCATAAGTTGGGAATGACTTGAAGGCACACAACAAAAACAACAACAACTGCAAGCAGTGAGTAGGCAGTCCATGCAAGGTACACATGGGGAGAGTGGGGATTTTTCATCAGGTGGTGGAAAGAAGCATTCTCCTGTGCTTGGACCACAACACACTAGTGTTCCTTAGACATCATAGAGTTATAAAAATTTTTGTCTTCTTTTTATGGAATGCATTTGCATGTAAGCCTTGAGCTCCTTCACTAGGTCCTGTTTGCACTGGTATGGGGAAGCCCAGAGTATCTTATCCCCATGGCTGCCCCAACCGCTGATCACACACATCCCACTGAGCCACCTAGCATGGTTGCTTTGCTCTGAGGTCAGAATGAAGCACTCAGATGGCTGTCTTGTTCTGACTTCAGAGCAAGTGACTGGTGGCAGAGGCAGACTTGCCATGTGGCAGAGCAGGATACATTTCAAATAGCTGTTTGCTGTTAAAACTGAAGGCTCCAGATTTTCCAGGAAGATTCAAAGCAACAGGTGATGCGAGAAGCAGGGTTTGGGCCATGTGTTGCATGGTCTCTCCTCTGAGAGGATGGAGAGATGACACTTGATTTGGCCTGTGCAGACAAAGTATTATTGATTTATATCTTGGACTTGGGGCAAAAATAGCATAGTTTTAACAAACTCATTTTTAAACTGATTTTGTAATGAAGTTTTGACAAAATAACCTGGCTTTGGTAGTTTTTTGGGGAGAGGGGGAAATGATTCAGCACCACCACCACTGTAGAAAAATGTCAAAAAGTTTTGTAATCATGCTTAGTGAGAAGCTGTGGTGGCAGGTTCTGTTGTCAAAATATCAAAAACTTTTCACAGAAACAACTAGCAAGGCCAAATTTAGTTTTGTTTTTTATCTAGCCACTATTTTTTTAATTTTGTGATTTGATAGTTTATTGAAAGGCTTTTTAATCAATTATAAATTGTTTTACAATAGAACATTTTCCCCCTGCCCCCATCCTCGACTTTCCTGTGGCCCAAGTGGTGCTACAGGACATAGATCAGTAAGTCCTATTGTGAATCAGTCCTAAGTGATTTACCACAGCTAGCAGCATGGATTTATCTCACACAGTAACTTGGGAGATTCGTATTTGTGGTGAACTGTGCAAGACTGATTGAAGTTTCCCTATCCTGGTGTGAAAAAAAGGTGTGTGGATACCAACAACTTGGAGTCATGGAAGCCAGCCATGTTAGGTTTTGTAAAGTCAACTATTTTACATCATAATTGCCCCTTGGTCATTCACATGAGCTTGGGATGAAGCCAAAAGATGATTTAGCAGATGAATGAATGAATGAAAAATCAAAAGCAGTTAAAAAAATTGTGCAAACTCTGATGAATGAACTATGTACAAACTTGTTCTCAAATTCTTTTTTATGGTCCACTGAAATGTGTACACAACTGGATTTTCTTTATTTACTGTTTCTTATATTGTGTTACAGGTCCAACATCCTTTTCAAAAACACCTCTCAACAAAAGGACATACCAGACATCTTAATCCTGCCCTTTTTGTTTTCAACACATAAAGGAGTGCCTAGCCCTACCACATCTGTTCTGTTTTTCCTCATGAGCAAAATGTTAAGTATTAAGAAGAGTAGCTTCCATTTCCAAAAAGGTGTAAGAAAGAATCCTGATTTTCCATTGTTTTTGTATGCATAGGGAGCCTCCATGTACTTAGAAACCTCCCTTTCTTCAAACTCACTTATTTCCATAGAAAGAAGAAAAGGTGGAGGTGGGACTTTGTACTCCCCTCTTAGTGTGCTGAATCAAAATTGGTAAGTAATGCATGCAGTAATACATACACAAGAGTAAGATAACCAAATCTATTCTTCCCATGATTCAACCTTATGTTACCATACTTGGGAAAGTATGGGAAACTCATGACCAAGTCTTCCAAAGCTATTTGAATTTCCCTTCTATGAAAATTTTGCTGGGGGGAGGAAGTTCTGCCCTCCCTTGCCCCCTGCTGGCCAATCAGAACTTGCTCTTCCCGCCCGCTGCATGATGGACCCTGCCAGGGCTGTGCCACCCTTGGCCAAGCATCTCACTTCCTCTCAGTAACTTGGCTGGCCCAGTAAGTCGGGCAGCCCTTTTTGCCCTGATTGCACTCGGTGCAGTTTTGGGGGGGGGGGCATCTGAAAAGCCTGCTTAAACCTGTGCATTTGCCAATGGACCCCTTAGTAGTTCTTTTTTAAAGAGCTGTAATGATCCACATATTTGGTAGTGTGACCATGCTACTGATCACGCTGCATTGTTCCTGGAAATGGAGGCAGCTCCATTTTAAATCAATATGGTGGCAAATGTGAATGGCAACAAGGTTAAAATAACATGGAGAGATTCAATCATGGTAAACGTAGTGGGAACACCGAACTGATTCTGAATTGGTTCTGAATCGGTGTGGAGATGCAAATCTCTTCGTTCAATAAACTATGTGTGAATGACCTCCCAGAAATAAAAGGGTCTGGGAATTTTAAGAAATTTCAATACAGGATGACACTGAGACACTACAATGCACATATTTCATATATAGTATCATTAAGTATCATATCTGGGCCAGCCGCACTGGCAGAATGAAATGGCTGGGTCAGGTTAGGGATGTAAATCTTCACTTAATTTTCACATAAAAGAATGATATCAAAAGTTTCCCTCCCCATATTCAGGATGACAAATAAATAAATAAATATTTTTTTTAATTTATATCCTGCCTCTCTGTCAGAGACAATCAGGGTGGCTTACAAGTTAAAATTGTACTATCCCAAATCCCACTATCCCACTCTCCCCTAAAATTACAATTAAACAATTAACAGTTTTAAAACATACCTTAAAATAAACAAAACAGGCAGTGGCAATAACAGATTCCGAGGGGAGATGGGTTCCGATTTGGTGGCTGGTTTTCTATTTGGGGAAGGCCTGCCAGAAGAGATCTGTCTTAACAGCCTTTTAAAAAGCTGTTTAAGCTGGTAATGTAACGGATCTCCTCAGGCAGGCCATTCCATAATCTGGGAACGCTTGCCAAAAAGGTCTTCTGGGTGGTTGTAGTCAGTTTAGTTTTCATAGGCTTCAATAAAGAACTCCCAGAGGACCTAAGTGTGCAGGGTGGATTATATGGAAGGAGACGATCCTGAAAATAGTTTGGACCCAAGCCATTTAGGGCATTAAAGGTCATGACCAACACCTTGTACTGTGCCCAGAAACTAATGGGCAGCCAGTGAATTGATTTTAAAATAGGTGTTATGTGTTTGCTTCTGGATTTACCAGAAATCAACCTGGCTGTAATGTTCTGCACTAACTGAAGTTTCCAAACTAAGCACAAATCACAAGAACAATGAAAGAGTGATGGCAAACAGTGTAGTTTTCCCAAGCAATGTTGGACAAAAGATAAGCATGTGGTTTTCTTCAACTCCAAATTTGACCCTAACCAGGAAGTTGACAACCATCTATTCCATTTCTACCCTGCATTCATTAAACTTACAAGAGTGTTTGTATATCTTTCATGGGGGAGGGGGAAGGATTGCAAAATAATAATAAATATAAAAATGTTTGGGTAAAAGAGAAAATGAGAGAGCCTGTGTGGTGTAGTGGTTTCAGCACTCAACCAGGACTCTGGAGACCAGGTTTCAATTCCCCAATTGGCCATGAAGCCCACTGGGTGACCCTGGGCAACTTTCATTCTCTCAGCCTGTGAGGAGAGCCATGGCAAACCTCCTTTTGACCAAATCTTGCCAAGAAAACCCTGTGATAGCTTCACCTTAGGGTTGCTATAAGTCAGATCTGCACAACATATAGCCTGGGAGCACATGTGGCCCACCAAAGGATTTTGGGTGGCTCGTGAAGATGTAGAATGACTTCAAGGCTCCTCCACTGGTCATCCTCTTACTGAGGAGAGGGCTATGTGTGGGAGGAGGAGGATGGGTGAACGCTTGCCCTGCTAGGCTCCTCCACTGCTCAGCTTTCTCTTGAGCAGAAGCCTGGTGGTGGTGGTGATGGAGGAAGAGGACAGGCAAACACTTACCCCTCAAGGGTCCTCCACTGCCTGGCTTTCTCCTGAGGAGAAGGCCAGGTGGTGGTGGAGGAGGAGGAGGGCAGGCAAACGCTCGACCTTCAAAGCTCCTCCTCTGCCCAGCTTTCTCCTGAGAAGCCAGGCAGTGTACAAGAAAGAGAGGCAAATGCTCCTCAAGGCTCCCCCATCACTTAGATTTCTCCCAGGGAGAAGTCTGGGTGGAGGAAGAGGACAAGCAAGGCTCTTCTGCCATTCGGCTTTCTCCTGAGGAGAGGGCTTGGCAGAGGAGGAGGAGAATGGAATTAATTCTAATTAATATAATATAAAATAATTAATATTTAATTAAACCCTATCTGCAGCCCAAAGAAGTTAGCCTATTGTAATTTTGGCCCTTACCCACTGCCAAGTTGGGCAGGTCTGTTATAAATCAAAAACAACTTGAAGGCACAAAACAAAAAACATAAGAAAAAGTACAAAAAAACAGAGTATTTTGCACAAACTATATTATTTTCCTCAACTATGTTCGGAGTTTTTGCCAACACAATTATTATTATTATTTCTCTCTAAAAAAGCATTAAAATGCAAACTAACTAACTAAATATTGTACTAGTTGACTGTTTTCACAACAGAACTTCTCAGTATTTTAAGATACTGAAGTTTATCGCATTCACTTTTTCGTCCATTATGGGGACACGAATGGGAACGGGACTCTCAGGAGCGTGCCTGAATGGATTTTATCGCACAGCCAAGCATCCACAAACAGGTCCCATTCCGTCACCCGTCCCTGTTCAGTGCTGGAAAGTGTCATTTTTGTCCGAACGGAAGTTTTCCCTTTCTCAAAATGATGCTTTCCAGCACTGAACGGGGACAGGTGACAGAATGGGACCTGTTTGTGGATGCTTGGCTGTGCGATAAAATCCATTCAGGCACACCCCTGAGAGTCCCGTTCCCATCCCTAAAATGGAGGAAAAAGTGAATGCGATAAACTTCCAAATATCACATTAACGTTGGGGATATATATGACTATTTTTTACAACCCTTTTTCTAGTGGCAATCTGCGGCATCAGGCAAGGGCAGCAAATTTTTTGCATTTAAATTAGCTATTGTGGAGAGATAGGGAATGATGGTAGAGAATTTTTCTGCCTCCAGTGCCACATCAATGATAGGGCCAATGAACCTATCCTTTCCTATCCATCTCTCTTAGTTGATACCCCCTGGGGTCTTTCTACCGCTTTGCTTCCTGATCCTTTATTCCCTCATTTTCACCAACAGTGAAACTAGTATAGTTCTGCATTAGCAGCAGCAACTTCTTCTTGTTGTAGTTATTGTTATTATTGTTATTTATGGCTTGCTTTTTTCCTACCTTGGGATTTAAGGGGGCTTATAACAGATAAAAACACACAGTTAAAATTAAAAACAAAACAAAACAAAAGTTAAAAGATCATTAACCTATTTAAAAATATAAAACCAGTTAAAAACATAAACCGTTTGAGAAAACAGAAAAATAACAGACAGAACAAAAATAATAGATAGATAGATAGATAGATAGATAGATAGATAGATAGAAGCTTTTAAGCTTCTTTAGCCTTGGCTGACTTTTGGTATTTCAGGCCTAAATTCAACATGACATTTGGGGTATTGTTGTGATGTTCAACCTGTGTGCCCAGCAGCCCTTTCTGGCACTCTAAAGTTACTTCAGAGAATGTTTCCATCCTCTAGAGTGGGAGGTAGGGTTTTTGTAAGAGTCTATGTGGAGGCAACAGGAGGAATTGTGCCTCCTCTGCTTGTACTTGCAGAGGGCCGTTTCAGGGCATAACAATGCTAGCCTAGGTACCTTGACATGAGTGATGGAGGGTACAGACCTGCAGCAGTGGGACAATAGCCCATAACATATTTATGTAATGCTTACGTTGTTTACAGTGCCTTCAGTATAATTTTGGGATGCAAGCAGTATGTTATAAATATAATCCTCAAAACAATAGTTTGGAAATATATGTTACTGTTCAGTGGAAAGTTTTGCAGTTAATCACCCACAATAACATTCATGTTAATCTGTTTGTATCCCAAGGCATAACACAAAGGTTGTACTTGCCTCTGTGGGAGTTGTAAGAAACATCCTGACTTGCCATTATTTGTGTGAATTCACAGCTCTTTTACTTTCTGGGAACTGTATAGCTTTTTATTTACTTCTCTCTATGGATAGAGAGAAGTAAACACAAGAAGTTGATACAGACACAAGATATAGACACAAGAAGTTGATACATCCTTTGGAATAACACCCTTACATGGTTAGAGTTGATCTCACTGGGCTACAGGGGGGAGAAGGATTTGTTCATAATGCAGAATATAAATCTGAAATTGAACTTTTTGGCTCGGCTCCCAACTCTCCTTTCAGTGGGTGCAAGTAAGAAAGGAAGGAAGAATGCTTTATTTTCTGCCAGGACTGGGCAAAATCTTTCAATTTTCTTTTTTAAAATGTCGAGAATGGGGGCACACTTTCTGTTATGAATGGTGGTGACAATGCAAGAATGGTATTTGGGCAGGTTGTTATTGCTCCCTCATTACCTGTTGTAGCACACTATCGGCAGCAGCCAAGGCAGGTTCTTTTCCCTTTCTCAACGCATCCATTTAAACAGTTCCATTGCATGAAAGATGCTGGGAAAGAGTACAGCTTTGTTTGCCTGGGCCAAAAGGCCTGTTTACTCCCCAGTCTGGCATCGTTCTATATGGATGATGCATGTCCCAAACCCTTGTCCTGGTGTGAGCAGTCCAAACAATGTCTGGCATGTTCTTCACCAGAAATGATGCATTAAAGCCTTAAAATGGTTTAAAATAATATACCTGTTGCTCTGGATATTCCGGGAAGGTCCAGAACCCTCTGTTCCTGCCCCATTTCAGACCAGACCATTGGCCAAAATGGCTGAGGCTTCTGGGAGCTGAAGTCCAAAACACCTGAGGACCAGAGTTTAGGAATCATTTATTTATAATAAGTGGTTGGTAGAGCAATTGATGTAAACTACTCCTCTTGCTAAAGAAACCAAAACCAAAACAAATGAACAAACAAACAAAAATATGGATGCTGACACCATTATTTTTTACTCTAAGACTCAAAAGATTTTACTGCATTAGTGAAGAATTAGTGAAGAAATCCGTGAAAGCCATGCCCCCTTTTCAGTTCAGTTCAATTTCAACTGCTTATAACTATAAGTCATCATAATATAAAACAAAGAGATCATACAATTAACAAACAACAATTTAAATATAAAATACATAAGGTATAATATAAAATTTCAAACACCATTTCTACTTCTACTAAACCTATCAGTGAGAATTTAATGTACAAGATATATAAACTAAAGATATAAAGCAGTGAAACTTCAGACTTTGGGAAAGCCTCATAATAACAAGCATGAGCTTTAGCTCATGCCTTTAAGAAAGTTATAGCTTTTCTAGTAATACTAGAATCTTTATTAATAAACAAAAATTCTATTTTTTTGCAGACAGACCATTTATATCTATTAGGTAACAACCCTACAAGATTTTTTGTGAGCTTTGAGGGATGCAAAATCTTCTTGAAGGAACACATCATTAACACATTACTTAAATTCTTTCTTTCCTGGTAAATTGTCTTTCTGGGAAAAATAGGTTTCTGAAGAAAACATAGGATGTTTTAATACCAAGATTTTTCCTTTGAGGCACTATGAGCCAATTGTTCCAGAAGTTAATTTTGTTAGATGATTTTTTTGTCATTTCCTTCTGTCTCAACCAGAAATTAAAGATTAACACATCATGAGTATTTCGAGCCTCAAGTACTGCACTGGGGTGTATATTGGAGTTCCCAAAACTGTTCACAGAATTCTGTTTTGGATGCCATCCAAATCTACAACAACTTGAAACCCCAAATCTCAGGTCCATACAACATCTGTGGCTGGAGTTTGTTTGATTAAATCAAAATTGGGGATACACGTCTGCTTTCCTGTCACACCAAAATTTAAGAATTATACCTGAGAGCTGCTCAGTCTTGATTTTTGTGGCCCTGACATGTGGTCACCCTGATCTGAAAACAGCAATACAGTAATATACTTAAGTAATGATATAAGGTCACCTGTTCTATCTTGTTTTGCCCTATGTGACAGTTGTGCTTCTTAGTTCTACATATGAAAACTACAACTTTAGTCTTTTCATAACCGATTGACAATTTGTTGGTTGAACAATATGAATCCAGATTAGCCAGATTAGGTAAGAGCATCTTTGATCTGAATGCTGCACAGCAGTGAAGAGAGAGTGCCACTCTGTATCAGCAGAGTAAATTTGGTCCAATAGGCTGGATTCAGACAGACTTAGGCTCAAAATGCATAGGCCAAATAAAGTGGCTTCTAGCTGCTTTGGGGGTGTGGTGTTCAAACAACGCATGCACCCAAAGTAGCTGGAAGCCACTCTGAGGCTGCAATCTGGTCCTTTGGATAGGATCAAAAAGGTGCACACACACACACACACAAAATTGCTACTCCTGGCAGCAGCCAGCTTGGGACCATGATTGGTGGTCCACTTTGGAAGCAGGCCATGTGGTCCTGGTGTGATCATGGCCGAATTGTAGACAGAGCAGTCTCTGGCCACTCCTGACAGGCTGCCTGCCTCATCCCTTAGTTAAAATCCAGGTGTCTGATTTCATGATTTGTGCTTGGAACTTTAGGTTTAAAAATTAATTTGTCAGCAATAGGAATGCAGAAATCAGTTTGATGTTATTAACATTGGGAAGGTGGAAATTTTATTTTGGAATCAATTGATAATTAAGTCATTCATTAGATTATTTTTAATGAAATATATTCTTGATTGTATTGGTTTTTGTACAGCACCATGTACATTTATGGCACTCTATAAATAAAGCTAATAATAATAATAATAATAATAATAATAATGAAACTGTGGAATTAACAGAGAATGACATATGTGTTAGGCACTGTTGCCCCCAGGCACATATTTGGTTATTGGCTCCTTCAAAAGTGCTCTTTTTATAGATTTTAAATATCTGGTACTTTTCAGATATGTTAAGTTACAAATCCCAAAATCTGATTGATGGCTAGGTTAATGGGATTTGCAATGCAACACATCTGGAAAATGTCAACTTGGGAAAAGCTTCAAATAATGTTGGTTCACACCATTTGAGAAAAGAGGAAATGAATTAGCACATGACGAGTTAAATTTAATTAGTCATTCCCAAGATCTGAGTGCTGTTAGGAAACACATTAATTCATTAAGCCCTTTTCAAATACACATCTTAAGACATGCTGGGGAAGGAAGGGGAGATAAATTAACACATAGTTAATTAAATTTAACTAATTATCTCCAAGAGGTACTCATGGGTTGCTCTTCCCATTGATCTCTATTTAGCTTAGTCTGTGATATAACCATATCGCAATTTGCTTTTGAAACTTTGAAAGGAACTGTTTCTGTACATTTTTTATTTTACTGTTGGCTACAGTAGATGTTTAAAAAAATAGGATGTTCTTGCTCTGGATTTGAAGCATGTGTTTATATTCATAGTATGTTGTTGTTGTTGTTGTTGTTGTTATTTAATCCAAGGATGTGTAGTTTAGTAATGAAAGTGGTTCATTTTATTTACCATGCCTCCTAAGTCATGTAATGTTCTCACAGGAACTCTGGCCAAGACAAGACATATTTATTTCCTTAAAATCCATGACTCGTTCCAAATATGGCTGTAAACAACCATATAAAGAAGGAGACTTCTCTGTTTTTCCCCCTACCAAGTCCTTTCTGTTCTCATTTAAATTAGCTGTTTTCTCCCATGCAAAAAGGTACACATATTTTTGTGCATTTTTTTCAAATATGCTGATCCCCCCCCCCAATACTTATTTAGTATGGTGTTTTGTGCACCTTTTACAATTATGCACAGTTTCCCTAGTGGATTTTTCTGCATGTACCCATATTGTCCTTTTACAAAATATATCACCAGCTGAGAAATGTATGTATTACCAATCACACAGTTGTGCATTTGCTTTTTAGAGTATGGGGAAAATCATTAAAAAAAGCACACAGAGAGAAGACCAAATTGCACCCTACTCAAATTAGATAATAAAATATAGTACAAAGTATGGTACTGGTATTTACCATAGAAGTTTGGAACCAGACTGCAGCTGTCACAAAAAGTTGCATCAACCCTTCCCTCTGTTGGATAATGTTTAATAAACTAAGGCACATATATGTTCTTGTAGCACCTTTGTGACTAACTGGAAGACAAAAGTTGGTAGCATGAGCTTTCATAGACTTGAGTCTAATTCCTCAGTTGCATGAGGAAGTAGACTCAAGTCTAACTACTCTTTCAAACGGGAGGAATTTCTCCCAACTTCGAATGGAGCCAATGCGGATTCATGTAAATTCGCTTGTTTAGCGAATTTACATGAACCCCTGCTCCGTTCGGAAGAACCCCTGCTCCATTCGGAATTACTTCCCATTACCCGAAAATAACCCCCTCCTGCCCGAATTTGCATGCGAAGCTTTAATTCGCAATAAGGTAAAACCCATGATTGCATTCGAATTGACCTTAAATTATACTTCCAATTTAGCCTCGTATGAAAGATTCCTAAGACAGGTCATGCTACCAACATTTCTCTTTCATCCAAAGATGCTGTGAGATCCCTTCGCATACTGGTTTCCCAGACTATGTCTTTAAATTCCACTACATATAAGTTGTTATATTTCAAATTTCTTTACCTGACAAAACCAAACTCTTTCCAGAATATAACAGCAGTATAGTTTAAAATTGCCCACATCCCCAGTTGTGAAAGATTGACTTGAAATAGGACAAAGTCATTATTCCTTTCTGAGGGTTATTCTTCTGTTGTCTCCTATTTATACTGATACTGTACTGCCAGAATTGTAGAGCTGAAATACTTTTGTTGATGAACATTATCAAGGCAAAACAGCTTGTCCCATTTAGAGAAAATGGGTTTCTTCTTTATCCTCTCCGTCAGCTTGATTTGACAACTTGCCATCCAGCCATTTACCCACCCACACACTGTTCAAAAAGCTTTTCCTGCTAGACAAACTGAATCTTCAGACTATGATGCTAATATTAAATAGACTTTCATATTTACAAGAAAGTGGGACTTTAACAACTGTGACTCATTTTCTTTGAGAAATGTGGCCAGGAGGATAACAGTTGCTAATATATCAGTGTTCTGTTTGCATCAAACAATGTGTGTTCATGTTGTTATGTTGTCATATGTATATATGTGTATACTACTCAATTCTCCCTTATTGAGACTGCTTGGGACCAGCAGTGTTTTGTATTTAGGATTTTTTTTAAAAAAAAAATTGGAATATTTGCATATACACAATGAGATATCTTGGAGATGGGATCTAATTCTGAACATGAAATTTATTTATGCTTCACATACTGTACATCTTTATATACATAGCCTTTAGGTAATTTTATGCATAGTATTTTAAATAAATATAAACATGAAATGATGTTTGGGTACATGGAACCATCAGAAGGCAAAGGTATCACTATCTCAGCCATCCATGTGGACAACTTTTAATTTTGAAGTATTTCAGATTTCAGAATTTCAAATAAGAGATTATCAACCTGTATAAGTTTTGTCTCTAAAGCCTTGGAACTTTCTGTGTGGCTTTCTGTCAGTCACTCTCTCTAAGCCTAACCGCCCTCACAGGACTGTTGTGATGATAAAGTGTGGAGAAGGAAAGGTATGGACACTGTCCTGAGCTCATTGGGCGAAAGGAAGAATTTAAATCATGTAAAAGTACATGATTAAGTACATGCCAATAACTTTGGAAAAGAGTGGAGGTCACCCCAAAACAATGTCAAGGTCTCCATAGATTTGGGGATCTCCCTTGTTCCTGAGTGGGTCAACTGCAATTTGTTGGCCACATTAAGCTCTCCAAGACTATTTCTGTGAGCCTGCTGTACTCCCAAAAATTTAAGGAGAGAAGATGTGTTTCAAATGGGCAGCAATACACTACCACTGACCACTTTACCACATTTTGGAGTGCTTCCTCCACACTTTTTTGGGGACCTGTTTTAGATCACATTTTCCACTAACACAATCATGTGAAGCAGACAGGCAGGAAGAAGGGGCCAGAAGCTGCTCCCAGCCCAATTGCCCTGGGAATGTGGCCAAGATATGCTGTGGCCCCAAGGGCACCTCCTGCTGTGGTCCCAAAGGAGCAAAAAAGATCTGCTCCTTATGGGGCTGGTTTTGGGCTGCCTTAGGCAGCTCAAACACAGCCATGGAGTGGTGTCTGGGTGATCTGGGAATGTGCATCATGTACTGGAAGCTGACACCATCTGGCTGTCTGATTCAGGCCAATGTTTTTCAAAGAGTAAATCTGATCACACACAGACCTTTTGAATGGTGTTGGGGGTGGGGTGGTTGAAGGAACAAAACATACTTGAAAATGTGACAAAATTCCCAGTAGAAACCCCTGCCCCCAAGTCCTGGGAGTACCATTACCCATTGTGGGGCAAATCTATCCTTATGTCTGTAAATAACAGAGATGATTGCTCTGGACTTGAAAGTTACAACTGCACGGGCACAATGACAGTTGAAAAATTGAGGATATTATCTATGTTAACGACTGGAACTATCTCCTTCCCAATGAGGTGTACAAAATGGGCTTTGTGTTGAAACTGAGATAGCCAACCTCTTGACTTTGGGAAGTTAGAAAAAAACAATTTTGTATTGTCTAAAACCAAATTCCAAGAGGATGTGGGTTGTTTAATATCTTCGTAAGCAAGATTGCTCTGCTTAGAGCCTTGTATGCAACTTTGGGCATACACATATTGCCAATGATCTTGTATTTCCTTTGATGAAGATAGTGGCTCAATTGAGAGATTGTCAGGAGAAGGGGCCTCAATGTTGTTTGTGGTTATATGGTTGTTGGTAACAGAAGATGAAGACAAATTTTCAGTTGAGTGTTTACCGCACCTGTGACATTCACAATCTTGTTTCTTAGGATGAGCTTGAAGCTTTTTAATTTTGAGCATCTTGCTCTGAAACTTACCTCTGTGATTCGATTTTATTTTGCTTTGAAGTTTGTTTTTTTATTTGGTTTTAGTTTGTTGTGTAATCGCTCCTGGTATGCATGTCTTATTAGATGTATAACTGTTGAGAGCCTGATCATTACTTCTGTTAAGTTCAACGAGAGTAGTCAGCAATGAATAACACTGAGACAAAAAATTCTTAATCAAATTTAGATCTTTGCTCTGTTCAGATAAAAACTTTCCAAAAAGATCTACCAATAGAATTAGGTAATCTTCTATGCCAACAATGTGCAGTTTGATTTCAAGAGGGATAACAATAGGATTTGATTTATCAAGGGAATCCCCATGCCCTAGGGAGGGGTGTTCTGTTTGTTTGCAGGTATTCACCAGTTCCTCATTATTAGAATGGGAGTTACAATTTGAACCCAGCAAGCCTTCAGCTTCCGCAATTTCGGTTGCTAGGTCAGTTTTGGGAGCATGGATTTCAATGGGAGCCAAAGATTCTAACTTTCTCCAAGAAGATTCAATAGACCAATCATGTGGTTTTTGCTCAACAGAAGATAAGCATTCATTTAACTTATTTGGTTCACTAGGAACATCCTTAAGTGAAAAAAAAAGTTGAGATTTCTGTTTGAACTATCTTCTTCCTTCTCACTGGAAGATCAAACACAGGTGCAGAAGAAATTCCCAATTCTTTACAGGCATTTGTTGTGAGGATCATATTTTCAGCAAGAGATACAGCTAAAAGAGGGAAGGGGAGACTCTTCACACCCTGCTTGCAGCTGTAACTCCGAGATTGGCTTGGCCTTGATGTTGAGAGGCAGAGTCAGTGTCTCCAGCTCAGCTTCCCTCACCATGGCAGGGGAGACACCATGATCACAAAGGTGGATTTCCCAGGGGGAGGCTCATCCATTGCACTCCGGGTGTGCTGACCCCTGCGATTTCCCCAAATGCGGGAAACTCGACTGCATAGCTTGTGGTGTTGGGGGACTGCGTCCGCGCTTTAATTGCGGGGCAATATTTTTTCAGTCTCCTCTTGGAGAGGAGACAATGTTCTCACCTAGCCCTGGAGTATCCACATCTACTGCTATACAGAAGTTTGTAGATGAAAAAACAACAACAAAATACTATAAGTGTATATAGTTATGTGTTTATGTATTGTATGTCCATTATCTGTATGTATGTATCATGTCTTAAAATTTCAATTTTTTTAAAAATGAAAAGCACGTATTTTAAAGATAAAATACATTTTAATGTGTATTTTGTGAAGAAGGACTTGAAGAAGTGGAAGACATCCGATCCCATCTGATCTTGGATGTTAATCAGGATAAGCTTTGGTTAGTAATTGGATGGGAGACCACCAAGGAATACCAGCTGCTGTCAAACTGTATTTTAGAGGAAGGCAATGGCAAATAGTATTTCTTGCCTAAGAAAATCCTACAAAATCCATGGGGTTGTCATAAGTCAACAGGCCTTGAGGTCCTGTACATACATATTGTGAGAAATGACATTCAAAATACACATTTATGTACATAACAAACTATAATTTTGTGGAGATTAAAAATGCAGATTAATGGGGAGAAAAGATATAATGACCTCGGAATATGCACACAAAACTGAGACAGACTAAATTTAGATTGACATACACAAAGGTAATTTTTAATTAAGTGTTCTCTTTTGCACACATCATGATCAGTTCAACAGAGATTATTTTCTTCCTATGTATTGTAGTTTATGGGAATGAATAAGTCAGACTGCTTACCTACATCATCTTCATATTCTTCCCCATCCTCTGATATTTCAGTTGAATGAGAAGGAACAACATTGAGCAGAAGACATAAAATGGCAGCCAGTAAGGCACCTATTCTCATTCTCCTCATATTTCCTAGGCAAGCAAAAGTAAAATAAAAAATGTATAAGAGGCATTTAAAATACATTTGTGGCCTAGGTATGCGTTTGAATAAGTAACTGACCATGTTTAGCCTAAATGAACTCACATCAATGAGGAAAAGTAAAGATACAAGATCTTCATTCTCTAAAATGTGTTATATAGTTGATCAATATTTCTGTTCAATGTTCCAGAGGCAGCCCTAGCATTAAAGAAAGTGACACAACTGTCTTAGATAGAAGGAACCAAGATTAAAAATAAACACAGACAGCTCTCCCATTGTATCGCCTGACACAAGTCTCATTGTCCCAGGAGAGTCTACCTTTTGCTATAGAAAATGGTGGGAGAAAAGAAAGAATGAGTTACTGGACAGGTTCTCTGAAAAGGAGATCCGGACAGGAGACATCTATTAATAGAGATGGTGCAACTTGTCCCAACAACAGAAAGTCTTACTGTCTTTAGAGGTGAGTTAAAGGCTTGCCACTGGCTGTGTTGAAAAATGGGTAAAAGGTTTGTTTTAAAGGCAATAAGGTAAATGAAGACAAAGTAAATGGAAATGTGTTAGCATAAATTTAGTTAGCAAAACACCTTTGATTATCATTGGACATGCTTAGCCTTAATCCCCTATATATGACCTAATTCACTGTAGCTAGCACATGAATTTATATATATATATATATATATAGTGGTACCCCGGGTTATGAATCCCCCGGGGTATGAAAACCCCGGGGTACGAAAGAGCCGGGGCCGCAAAAACGGCCCCGGTTCCCAAAAAAAAACCCCGGGGTACGAAAAAAAGGCACGGTTCCTTTAAATTTGCCGCGCAGTGCAGCAGACAAAGCAGTCCCCCGGGTTGCGAAGACTTCCGGGTTACGAAGGTAATCCGGAACGGATTACTTTCATAACCCGGGGGACCACTGTATCCTGAATTAGTGAATGAGCTTACTCATTAGTCTGTGTTAACAAGAGTTATACATTTGAAAAATGGTAAAGTTATGCACGTCTAACTAAATTAATCACACATTTAAGGCTGGAGTAGAAGTGCCAGTTCAGCTGAGTTTGACCGCATTTGGGATCGGTAAATCTTTTCTAAAGTCCAGCAAGCAGGCTCAGAAAGCAAAGTCCAGGAAGGTTTAGGTAGTATTAAAGGGTGCATGTGAGATATAGTATTACACACATCATGCAACATGATACCACCACCACCACCCCCGGCCCATGCTGTTCAAAGTAACCAAAGATGTTATATGTCAGTCAGTCAGTCAGTCAGTCAACCAAGCCTTTATTACAGCTAACAAACCATAAAGCAGAGATTGTATGTTCCATTGTAAAAAATAAATAAATAATCACACAACCTGGAGCACAGGATTTAGTAATACTTAACAGTGAACTTTAATGTTTTTACAGTGGCCAAGAGTAACACCTTCACAGTGGAAGCAGGCTCCATCAGTGCCATCCCTAGGGTTGGTGTCACCTGGTATGGTAACTCACACATGGTGTCATCCCCCCCCCCCCATTGACCTCCTCCCACTTCACACCATGGGTGTGCTTTTTTGCACTAGTGTTACTCCTAAATCTTAATTCCCATATACCACTGAATGTAATGCTAATAGTTGTGACATAAACAACTCACAAAATTAAAATTGCACTTTCAAATTACAATATTATATGCACAATCTAAATGTATTTACATATACAAAGTGAAGATTGGGTTAAAATGTGATGTTTTTACAGAAAAGTTTAAAAGATTTTTTTTAAACAAAAATCATTTTTTTTAAAAAGAAAAGTCAAATTTTGAAATTTGAAAATTTAATTTTAAATTTTTTTTAGGGCCCCTCATTTCTCCTCCCACTGAGATTCACCCTACTCCAACCATCTCTTAAAGCATTTTAAAAGGAATGAGGTGAATGCCACAGACTGTTTCTGCCCAAAGGTACATGTTGGAGGAGCAGTGGTGTCACCCCCACTTAGGGTGTCACCTGATGTGATCTGAACCACACACACACACACACACTCCAGTGACACCACTGGGCTCCATAAACTGCTCTCAAAAGCCGCTTTATGATTTTTCCACACTAAGTGAAAGTACACAGGGTTTTTCATTTGTTTGTACATATGTATCACTTTAGGATGCAACACAGCTTAGTCAACCGAGGTGTTTCTTCTACTGAGGAAATTTCAGTGGAAGTTAATTTCACTTAGAAACACACACATCTACTATCCTGTTTCCCCTAAAATAAGACATCCCCTGAAAATAAGGCTTAGTAGAGGTTTTGCTGAATTGCTAAATATAAGGCCTCCCCCCAAAAGTAAGACCTAGCAAAGTTTTTGTTTGGAAGCATGCCCCCCCCTTTTTTTTGTTCAATGATAAAGGTGAATTTTTCTTCATGGAAAAATAAGACATCCCTTGAAAATAAGAACTAGTGCATCTTTGGGAGCAAAAATTAATATAAGACATTGTCTTATTTTCAGGGGAACACAGTGCATTATAAACTGATACTTCATTATCTTCTCATTGGCAGTATAGTTGCATTTCATTCCATTGCTCAGAATTTCGGTATTGTCATGTATATTTAATCAAAATCAGTATACAAGTAGGTGGTACTAGGAGGCTTGAGGAAACACAAAAATTTGCAGACTTTCCCCCTGTGCAATTTGTACACAGACACATAAACAGAGAGCACTCAGGAAGTGAATCTTCCTAAACAAAATGGGCTGGGAGTGGGACAAAAAGAGAGAAGTACCCCACACTATACCATTTTGTTACAGGTCCCACTCAATGAATTTTAAACCAAACAACTATATTTAAAAACAAACAAATCCATATCAACAAACTATTGCAAACAAAGCATTGTACCCCAACAGTGACAGATTATTAATTTATTATTAATTTTATTTAAATAGCGCTGTAAATTTACACAGTGCTGTACTTACAATCGTAAATTAGATGGATTCCTGCCCTCAGGCTTACACATCACATGGGATGGCAGCCTAAAGTGCATTAGAAATATGAATGTTTAGCAAAGTTAACAACACATTCTGATGAACAGCTGACAGATACACTGGTTTAAATGGTTTGAAACAAGCCCCAGAGAAAAGCTCAAGGCCCAGCGACTGTGTCTACCTCTGCTTTAAATAGAATGGTGGAGCAGTGAAAGCTGTGTAAACCATGATACAAATGTTTCATGTTGCAGTTTCCAGTATTGTCCTGCATTCAACTGTTCTCACCAAGTTGACTGTCTGAGTTCATTGTCTTGTTTCTAAAATTACTTTTAGAAGTAGTTCATGACTGTTTTTTGTATCTGTTGCCTGCATCATTTCCAGCACAGGCCTTGAAATCTATGAATAGCAAGCCCTGGGGAGGAATGATGGCAAGGCAAAGCCATTTGACACTTCCCAATTTCTTTTTGAGAGGAAATATCAGAAAGGTTACAAAAGGTTTTGTTTTGGGGTTGTTTTTTTTTTTTTTGGTGCGCAATTATTCCACTCCTTTCCAAGTATTGTTGCTGAGCTTCCAATTTCTTAAGAAACAGTAAGTGTTGCTATCCACAAACACATCTGCCCTGTTAAATTGCCTATAGAAGTCACTGGCTGGTGTTATTTCCACATGTCATGATTCACTTGGGGAAATGAAAAGTCATGTAGAGTGGGCCCTCCACATTCACTGGGTCCACTGTACATATACAGGACCACTGTTAAAGTGGGAAAAAACAAACAAACACACTTTTATACCTGATAAAACATCTTTCTAGGAACTGCTATGTCACACCTGCACAACTTGGCAATAGCAAGGGGCCAAAAATAGAATAGGCTAAACTTCTTTGGGTTTGAATTAAATGTTAATTAATTAATATTAATTATTAGCAAATAATAATACATATTATTAATATTAATTCCATTCCTATCCTCCTTTGCTTGGCATTATCCTCGGGAGAAAGCTGAGCAGTGGAGGAGCCTTGCATGGCCAGCAGTTGCCTGCCCTCTTCCTCTGCATGTCCCTCTCCTCAGGAGAAAGTAGAGCAGTGGAGGAGCCTTGCAGGGCAAGCATTTATCCTTCCTCCTCCTTCACATGTCCTTCACCTCAGGAGAAGGCCGAGTAACAGAGGAACCCTGAAGTTGTTCCACATCTTTACGGGCCACCCAAAATCCTTTGGTGGGCCATGTGCAGCCCCTGGGCCGTATGTTATTCAGGTCTGTGCTAGGTCCTTCAATGCAACTCTGTGGCCACCACTCAGCAGACACTGACCACAGAATTGCACCTGAGGATGTACAAATGTCTAGAGAATTGTTTTCTCTAGGAATTACTAGGTCCTCCAGCATAACTCCAGGTCAGTTTCTAGCAGAGTAATGCTGGATTCCTAGAAACAACACATTAATCAAATCCACAAATAATCAAATCTAAAAACTCTTAAGCTGCAAATGTGGAAGGCTGACTGTAGTTGATTAGAAGTCCAGAAGTATAGAGCCAAGGAACCGGTTCAAAACTGTGGAACCAAAACTGTTAAGGTGCAGAAAAGTAATCTAGATTCAAGAAGAGGACACAGTCTCTGAGTTGGCTTCAATGTTTATCATAGAGAGGATAATCTAAAATGCTTCCAGTGCCACCTGACTTATCTAGAGAGGCTGATTCTTCCATGCAAAAGCTGAGGCAGCTCCAACTTCTAGTGTGTCAAGCTAAGGTGAATGGCCTCTACTTTATTCTCATTCTTCTTGATTTGTCTGCAGCCTTTGACACCATGGATCACTGTCTCCTGGTTGATTTACTTTCTGACCTTGGCTTCTTCAACTCTGTTCTCAACTGGTTTAAATCTTACTTATCAGCTAGATCTTTTGCAGTGGTCATGGGCAGTCAGATTTCCTCCTTTGTTCCCTTATCTGTTGGAGTTCCCCAGGGCTCTGTCTTGGGTCCCCCTTTGTCCCTAGGTAAACTTTTGGTTTCTCCTATCATCTGTACGTCGATTACACTCAGCTGTATCTTTCCACCCCTGACCTTTCACCAGGGCTTGAGCTGCAAGTTTCATCTTGTTTGACTGCTATCTCTCAGTGGATGCAGCATCGGCGCTTGAAGCTCAATGTTTCGAAGACAGAGCTTCTTGTCTTTCCAGCTAAGCTCACCCTTCAATGCTCCTTTTCTGTTTTTGTTGATGACACTTCTATTCAACCGATTCAGCAAGCCCACAGTCTTGGTTCATTTTTGATTCTTCTCTGTCGTTTGCTCCCCAGATCCAGTCCACTGCCAAGGCCTGTAGATTCTCTCTTTACAACATTGCTAAAATCCGTCCATTCCCCTCAGCCTCCACTGTCCTAGTGGTCTCACGACTAGATTATTGTAAGTTTCGTCTCACAGGGCTTCTTCTCTCTCACCTCCATCCTTTAATCTCTGTCCAGAACTCAGTTGCATGTATTGTCACATCCGCTCGCTGCTTTGACAATGTTTTTACTCTTTTATCCTCCCTTTATTGGCTCCCTTTCCCCTTCCGCATCCAGTACAAGCTTTTGTTGTTGAATTTCAAAGCCCTCCATGGACTGGCCCCTCCTTATTTATCTGAACTTCTTTTTCCTTACATCCCCACTCGTACCCTCAGTTCTGGTAGTCAAGGTCTCCTGTCCCACCCTAGGATTTCCACTGCCCCATCCTGAATTTGTCCCTTATCACTTGCTGCCCCCACTCCTGGAACCTTCTTCCCCTATATGTGCATCTCATCACTTCTCTAACCAGTTTCAAAACTGAGTTAAAGACTATATTGTTTAGGGAAGTGTTCCCTGATATATGCCCTTGTCTGTTCCATTTTAATTATGTATTAAGAAGCCGAGCCCTCCCTCTAGTCCATCTGCCTTGGTCCAGGCCTCAGAGAGAGAGAAGAACTACTGGAACTGATCCCCTTCCCTACCACCATTTACAGCACTATATAAATAAAGGTTAATAATAATAATAATAATAATAATAATAATAATCTCCCTTAACTCTGTAGTCCTGCTAGGGAGGCCAGCATCATGTCACAGGTGGCTTTATAGGGGGAAACTACAATTTAAAATAGATACATACATTAAGTGCTGCTAAACCACTTCCCTGTCATTTAACGCAAGAACTAAGTCACAGAAGAAGCCTTGTAGCTGGTTGGGATGGGTTTAATTGCTTTGTTTTTCATATTATGTCTTGTGTTGAAGATGCCAAGAGTGCAGATATATTTGGCATGCATCTCCAATCATTTACTAAAGTGCTCAGATGATCTCCAGACTTGTACCTTGCTGCCTCTCCCAAAAAAGAATAAGGAATCCATTTCACACTTTCAGTGAAGTCTCATGTATAGAGGGACCCTGCCCGAATACCCTTAAGACAGCAGATTATATCTTGGAGCTAAGCAGAGTCAGCTCTGGTTTGTACTTCAATGAGAGATAGTCAATGAATACCTGGTGCAGTGGACTATATTTCAGAGGAAGAAACTGGCAAAACTACCTCTAAGCCTCTCGTGCCTAAGAAAACCTTATGAAATTGATGGGTTTTCATACGTTGATAGGCGACTTGAAGGCACATCCACACATCTATAGAGGGGGATCTCAATGACAGTGTTCTTGACACATAAGTTGAAATATGAGTAAGCATGAGTAAATCTGTCTCCCTCACTTGAACATTGAAAATTCTGGAAAATACCACTCAAAAAAAGCCAAAGTAGAGCTAAATATTCACTCATCACCTGCTATATGCCTTATTGCAATAGGATCATCTCTTGCTAAATAACACTTTTTCAAGGGTTCAATGAAAGCAAGATTCTCCCCAGCTACATATTTGGAATAATCTTCCTGGCATTGCAACTCCCCCCCCCCCCCCCACTAAATAGCCATCAGTTCCTATTTGGCACTAAGTATTGGCCAGCAAATATTGCTCTCTTTTTCTATTTGACACACAGAAATATAAAACTCAAGCAGTCTTACCTTTAAAAAGGCCTCTTTCCCATTACATCTCAATATATGTCTGTCTGCCCACCCCCAAAATCAGGCTAGATCACAATGGCATTGTAGTATTCTAGGTACAGAAAAGGAAAAGGAGGCATGGAGGTAGTTTAGGGGTTCTGAAAAACCTGAGGGGGGAGTGGTCATTTATGAAACTTTTTTTTTCTACAGTGAAAATAACATTTTAAAGATTTTGATTCTACTTCCTTTTTCTTCCTTCTCTCCTAATCACATTTCCCTGCCCACAGCACACCCACTAACTAACACTGATCACCCAAAATCACCATTAAAGCAGAATTTAACTTTTGGGCTACAAATTAAAACATAATATTTGTGGAAAGGTGTTCATTAACAGATTTTTGAGAAGAGGAAGCTGCAATACATTCATCCATCAGATGCTTCCAAGCAGTTGCTCATCCTGAATAAGATGCTGATTTATTCATTCCCAGGACCGAAGTACCCATTGATAATATCCTTTGGCCTTTGGCCACTCTTATCTACACTTGCACACTTCTCATGCCAGGCAGAAACATGTCAAACTTCACTAACTTGCAGGGAAATTTATTTTGAATATATGCCCCAGGGAGTTTGAGACCTGGTTCATATGTTTACCAGGAAACATCATGATTTATGTGGTTGAGGAGTGACATCACCCATGCACACACCTCAAGCAAGTGGCGCACACAGAGGTTTCTATATGCCTGATCCATGCAATTTAACAACCCTCTGGGGACAGAATAATACTTTGAGTTGATCGAAGCTGAACATTATTCTTCCTGTGTGATTATCCATTTTATATTACTTTAAATAAGGAATGGACAACTATGCAGGGGGTGGGAGAGATTTTTCCTCTGGCCACTTGGTGGACTGCATTAGAATATTTCAACATGTCACATCACTTCCAGATACTATTTTGGCCATTTTGGGTCAATTTTTAAAGACTGATTTTAAGTTTTCAAGAGGTGTGAGAGAACATTTGAGGGTCAGGAGAAGCAAATGTGGCTTTTAGGAGGCTCTGGGTCAAAAATCAGTGGAAAATCAGCCTTTTTAAAAAGTAAAGATAGGAGAATATCGGGGTTTGTGCATTGTAGTGACTTGTGCTTTTTCAAACATGTTTGTGGTAATAAATCATTAAAATATATTATTAAAAAAATAAAAATAGTCTGGATGTTTTGAGGGATTTTGGGGATGGGGGGGGGGTTCTGGGACTACATTTGGTGGTCCTAAAGGGCACATTAGAAAAGATTCTAAAATGCAAAGATATACACAAACACAAAAGTCAGAATCATACAAGCCATTGTTTTCCCTATTACTGTGTATGGATGTGAGAGCTGGATAGTTAAGACAGAATATAGGAAGAAAATCAATTCATTTGAGATGTGGTGCTGGACAAAAATGCAGAGGATGTGCTGGACAGCCAAAAAGAAACATAAATGGATCCTAGCTCATATCACGCCAGAAATCTCCCTGGAAGCCAAGATGACTAAACTGAGGCTGTCATATTCAGACACATCATGAGATGGCACAACTCATTGGAAAAAACAATAATGTTAAGAAAGGTAGAGGTAAGAAGAAAGAGATGAAGGCTGCATGCTAGATGGATGGATGCACTGAGGAGGTCACAGGTATGGTTTTTCAGGAACTAAGCAGAGCCCTAGAGGACAGGGAGTCTTGGAAATATCTCATCTACAGGATCAAAATGGGTTGAAATCGACTTGATGGCAGTTATCAACAACAACAAGGGCAAAAGCAGGCCACTGGCCACATTTTTCCCATTTCTACTTTAGATGAACATTAATATAAAACTACAGTCCAAAATGGTAAAGATGTCTTGGAAAGAGGTTATGAACATTTTCTCCTGTTTCCTTTTCATACTTTCCTCCCTCCCTGCCTCCCTCCCTGCCTCCCTCCCTCCCTTATGTTCATCTGCCCACTGTTTTATTGAAGGTCCTTTAATTTATATTGCTCGTGAAGAAATGTGAGTGAGAAATAAATGATGTGATCCATTGTCTAGACCACATTTCTAAATAGTCTGAAATTAACAATATACTGGATGACTTCTATGTATGACTACCTTTCATTCCATAAATATCCAAGACGTGATTTTAAGAATAAATTCAGCCCGCTGAGATGTCAAAATAAATGCATGGGAGGGAAAAGAATATTTTGACGACTCTAATTAGGAGTAGAAATACATATAGCTAGCCAGTAATGTTACATTTTTTTAAGACTGTATAACACTTGATCATATACTAAACATACAAAGCAAACTGTTCCCTGGGAGGTTTCAGATTGTGACTACCAGAGCATTTTAAGAGATAATTATTAGCTTTACATCTTTTTTTTTTTAAAAAAAAAACATTATGTTGCACTCAATTGAAACACATTTAGACACCACAAACAATAAGATCAAGATGCACATTAGTGCAGCCAATCTAATAGCAATGATAATAATTGGATTTCATGAATAAATTGGTTCATTTTCAAAAAGGAAATCAATTCTTCCCCTGAAAGTTGCACAATATCCTTTTTCACTTCAAATGTATTACATTGTTTGGGAGAGGAATGAAGGGAGGAACTGAGTTTATAATTACACACAAGCCAATACTGAGACTTCTTTTATCTTTCTCACTCACTTTCTCAATTTCCGATTCCCAAACTGTTGCACTACCTTGGAAAAAGGAAACTGGGAGGTGTGGAGTCTTGGGGTTAATTGCTCTGAACTTTTGTCTTGTCTTAGGTAACACGCTGAAACGGTAGAATGAAACATGGGATAACATAATTGCACAAAACATATGCAATATAATTTACTCCAGCAAATTCAGGGGGAGAAAAACAGGAATAAATGAGGTAGTTCTGTATACTCAGTAATTAATATACTCACAGTTTTTTAAATACCCTGATTCAGTTGCTAACCAGTGGCAGCACCAGTTAAGTTCAAAGAGTTCTTGAGACAGACCACACATGTCATTGGCCTACAACTCCCAGGATCCCCAAACATTACCCATTTGGGATATGTATTATGGGAGTCATAGTCCAACAATATCTCTAGAGGGTCATCATAGTGGTGCATCCTAATTTAGTGACTGAATTTGCAAAGATTCATGTGATCAAGTGCATTGTACCACTGAGATTTCAGAACTGAACTGAAGATTGTTTGTGAGCTGATTCAGCCAAAACCATTAACTTTGACCTGAACAGGCTGAACTCCTGTACATGGCTAGTTTAATTCCACCCTACCCTTTCCTCTTAGATAAACACTAAAGAAACTTTGGCCCAAAACACATAGACAAAATGATGCTACTTCAGCTCACATTTGGGGTGTACCATTTACATGATGCATGCCCCAAACACAGTCTGCCAAACAAGAAGAAACAGGCCAAACAGGTGGTTCAATTCAGGACCACAGTGGTGGCCCAGATGAGGACCAGGCCTGTTTGTTCACCATGGTCTTGGAGCAAATGGCATCATCGTGGTCCTGCCATGGTCCTTCTGACCCGTATGCCTTAGTTAAGTTAAAGAGGCTACTCTTATTTCATTGGTTCCACACTTGTATTTGCTAAAAATAAGTCCAGAAATTTTCAGGAGATAAATGCATCAACATTTGAGTTCAGCCTTAGCAACCTGTATTGACAATGTTCCCTTGGCATCTAGAAGTGTGAAGCTTGTAGATTGTTTTCCTTTCGTGCTACTTTGTTTAGGTCTCTTTTCTCTAGTAGCTAGACTTCAAAAGCCGTTATTCCTTAAGTGTACATATGCGCCTTTTTCTTGTTGGATAGAATGAAAAGCAAAAGAAAAGACTCTATTTTCATGATAACCAATAACCAACAGCCTCAACAAATGTCACTGGATGATACTGAATTGTGTCCCCCCCCCCCATTTTTCTTTCATTTCCTTTGCTGTCACTTTAAATGAGTCACAACTGTGGCTCCAGCACAAAGTAAAGGATATGATAAAAGGACACATAGAAGGGGGAAAAAAGATGATGAATAGAATTGTATGACTAGTGTTCCACTTTGCAGCAAACAAAAAAGAAGAAGACAGTCTATGATTTCTGTAGATGACAATTCTGGCTTTAAAAAGCCACACAATGCAAATATTCCATGCATTCTAATACAGGACCTGCACAATGGATTACGCCCATGATCAACCAGTCCAGTCAGCTTCTGTAGGCAGAAAGAACACTATCATGTTCTTGGCCTCATGAAGCATACTGTCTCACCCAGTCTTTCACTGAACAGTTAAAAAAACCATATAGACCTTGGAATCTTTCATCTGCCTCTAGTTGCTGTCTATTTTTGTCCAAGTCACTGGATACTAAACATAGTTCAGACAGTCATGAGTAAAGGTTTCACCAGTCACTCACCTGGAAGAATGGGAAATGTTCCTTCATTAGGTATTACCCCACATAGGTCTGCTCTATCATTTCCTTGGATAATATCTCTCAAAACATGGTCAATTTTAGTGGATTTGGGGTCCTGCATCCATTGCAGGAAATGCCCCCAAAATATAAACTAAAATCAAAAATCCAAAACACTGAATTTGAAAGGGTGGAGATTGGGCTTGGAGGGGCGCTACAATTTTCTCTATACTTATATTCATTATTCATATATACTCATGCTACTAAAGGCCTCCAGGAGTATGGGGAAAAACCGTTGTTGAGCTGGGCATTTCATATGACCTGGAGAGCATACATCATGCTTAGAACAGAATTTGCTCAATCTTGCCTTAAAGAATAGTTTATGTTATCTCTCTCTCTCTCTCTCACACACACACACCCACACACATTCACACATTCTCTTTCTCTATCACTTGCATTGCTTTGGTGTATCAATGCATTTTGATCACCCATTGTTTCCTTAATTTGTGAAAAATAAACAAGATTCTGATATTTTGTAATCCATAGTTCGTTCATGTTGTTAGGATCTGTTCCCCAGCTACCTGGGGCTTTCCTTGTAGCAAGGAAAATATGTAGGATGCCTGTGCATCACCAAAAAATGTGGCAGCTAAGGACACATTTGCATGCAATGGTTGCAGTGCAATATCCTCGCAGTGTAGCGTAAATATCCACATGTGGAGATGGGCTTTGTGAGCATAATGCAACTCCATGCAGAATAGCAACATTGTAATACATGTCAATGAGCAGGTGCCATTGCTCAATAAAAAACACATGATGTACAGCCACACCAAAACACCTAATGCACAACATGCAAATTGAAAAGACAGGGCACAATTGAACATGCTGTATATAGAATTCTTCCATCACTATAAGAAAAATACACCTGTTGCACAATGCTGACTGTTTGGCCCTGCATCCATTGTGTGACTTACACATGCAAAAGAGTTCCCATACCTTGGATTAAACATTGATCAGAATGGAGACTGCAGCCAAAAAACCAGAAGATGACTAGGAATGGGAAGGGCAGACATAAAAGAGCTTGAAAAGGTCCTAAAGCATAAAAATATACAATTGAATACTAAAGTTAGAATTGTCCAAGCCATTGTATTCCCCATCACCATGTACAGAGGTGAGAGTTGCACACTGAAGAAAGTGGTTAAGAAGAATATCACTTCCTTTGAAATGTGATGCTAGAGAAGAGATACCATGGATGGCCAAGAAGACAAATAAATGGGTCTTTGAACAGATCAAGCCTGAACTCTCCCCGAAAGCCACGGTGATCAAACAGAGGTTATTGTACTTCAGCCTTATCACAAGAAGGCACGACAGTGTCTTATATTAATTTTTGCTCCCAAAAATGTGCTAGGTCTTATTTTCAGGCGATGTCTTATTTTTCCATAAAGAAGAATTTCATATTTATTGTTGAATTAAAAAATGAAAATTTATTATATACTGTATATATATTTATATACAAAAACTTTGCTAGATCTTACTTTCGTGGGAGGCCTTATATTTAGCAATTCAGCAAAACCTCTACTAGGTCTTATTTTCAGGGCATGTCTTATTTTCGGGGAAACAGGGTAGAAAAGATAATTATACTAGGAAGGGTGGAGGGAAATAGAAGGAGAGGAAGATAACATACTAGACAGATAGACTTAGAGCCTGAACACACCAGCTTGGGGGTGGTGTGGGGGCACGGCATTTAGATGACACATGCCCCAACACCATCCCCAAACCAGCATCATGCCATCAATCCAATTAGATGATGGGCAGCATTGTGGCACTCCAGCAGCAAGATGTTCATATGCCACATGCCATAGGAGTGCTGAAAAGCTTGTATCCCAGTAGAAAAGCAGAAAAAGGAGCTGCATTTTGCCGCTTTTTTTGGGGCCAGAAAAATGCCAGGTTGGAGCCGCAGCATATGGTTGCTGTGGCCCCAATCTGGCGATCAAAGAAGCGGTGTCAAACTTCCCCTTTAGAGCCATCTGTACCAGGCCTCAGTCAGGAAGATTACAAGCCTGAGCCTACAGGATCTGAGCAGAAAAGTGGAGAACAGGGAGGCTTAGAGATGTTTCATCTATAGGGTCACCATGGGTTGGCATTGATTCTAGGGCAGTTAACTACAAACAAATGTCCCTGACAATGTGTTAATAACTAATGCATAGATGCATAAACATGTGGAAATAATTATGAAAAGTTAAACAGAAATAGGACACAGTTTATATGATAAGAATCATGCACTGTGCTCATATGTATTCTTTTCTTTCTAAATATGTTACAACAAATGTTTAAACAGAACACATGTCAGACGTTGTGTTCAAGACACACACACCCCTTCACTGAACACTACAGGAATGTGTCTGAAATCTGTAGATGAAAAAACCAAGGGCCCATTTTAGATTGGCAAAAAGAGGTGTATTGATAGCTGCATGAAAGCCCAGCCTTTAGATGAGAAAAAGGGAAAGTGTGCCATGAAAACATTATTTTGGCATTTTAAGGGAGAAGAAGCACCTTTAAAAAGGAGCTGGCCCATTTTAGATTGGCAAAAAGAGGTGTGTTGATGGCTGCATGAAAGCCCAGCCTTTAGATGAGAAAAAGGGAAAGTGTGCCATGAAAACACTATTTTGGAGTTTTAAGGGAGAAGAAGTGCCTTTAAAAAGTAGCTTGATTTCCCCACTACTTTTTTAAAAAGGGCGCAACATTGCTGGGGCTTTTTAGATTGGCAGGAAAGTGTGACATGAAGTTGCCTTTTCCTTAATGCTTAGCAGCTAGACTGCAAGCCCCAGGTGTGCATTTAAAAGGTACAGGACTGCTAGACTGAGGGGTTTGGGAACGACTTATCTGAAGTCTTTTCTGTGGCTCAGCAGCTACATGGGAAGCGGTCAGAACGCTACAAACACAGGCAGAACAGCTACATGGGCAGCAAGGAACGCGGCTTTTAGCCGCGCTTTAAAAATTTTTTCCTTGCCGGCTGCAAATTGCGCAATTGCGCAATTTCGCAGGTACACAATACAGCGACATTATCATTGCCTGCTGGGAACTGCACCATTGCGCAATTGCGCAATTCGCAGCCGGCAAGGAAAAAAATGTTAAAAGTTCAGCGGTTTATGTGTTTCTTTTGGAGAGGAACCTCTGCCTTTTTAAACTGTGCCGTTGCACTGGTGCATCATGAATGAACCCCCTTATTTTGTGAATGAATTGACATGTTATTCACAGTAGAATAACAGTAACGGCATCCCAGAGTCCCTACTGCGCATGTCTAGGGTTCCAATTAGGGCTGGAGCTAGGGTTTGGGAGCTTTAAAAAACTTCGCGGTTAAACCCCAGCTTTTACACCTGCAGGGCATTGAGGAATTGTGCAGTTCGCAGCCGGCAAGGAAAAAAAAAATTAAAGGTTCACCGCGGCTAAAAGCCGCGTTCATTGCCGCCCATGTAGCTGCTCCGCCTGTGTTTGTAGCGTTCTGACCGCTTCCCATGTAGCTGTTGAGCCACAGAAATGATTTCAGATAAGTCGTTCCCACACCCCTCAGTCTAGCTGCCCTATATCTTTTAAATGCACACCTGGGGCTTGCAGTCTAGCTGCTAAGCATTAAGGAAAGTGCAACTTCATGTCACACTTTCCTGCCAATTCAAAAAGCCCCAAGGGTGTTTTCACATTATAGAATTCTAGTTTTATGGTTCCATTTTAACTGCCATGACTGCATCCTATAAAATCCTGGGATTGACAGTTTGAGGAGGAGCATTGAGGATCCTCAGCCAGAGAGCAGCTCTGGTGCTATTGACCAAACTACAAAACCAATGATTCCATTGGATGTAGCCACGACAGTTAAAGTGGCATCATAGAACTGTAACTGTGCAGTGTGAAAGGGACCTAATATACATTTAATGCATTATTATTATTATTATTATTATTATTATTATTTGTATCTCCATTTCTCTACACCTGAGAACTAGGCACACTTCAGAATGGAAGGCATGCAGTACTGCAGTGCTCAGGACATTTTATTGTGTAAGACAAAAACAATAGCACCTCTCCCATACAAAACAAGCACAAAAGAGGAATTTATATCTTTGTTGATCCCATTCTTGTGTGCAAAAAGAAATAATTTTTAAAAAAATTCCTAAGTGAGATTTTTTTTCACATACTTGTGATGTGTTTTCATGCTTCATATTTTTTTTGCAACCCCCCCCCCCAATTTTCACAAAACATATTTTTCTGCATAAAACATGGGGAGTCACACAAAATATTCTGTCTTCTGTGGGGAAAATGTGGTTTCTCTGCATCCCCTCAAAGGGTGGGTTTGTTCCCCCCCCCCCCCCAAAACAAGCATCCCCCACCCTCCATTGCAAAATACCTTATTAGGGCTAAACAAAACAAAACATTTGTGACTATTCTTTAGATCCCTAGTACAAAAGCTTACTAATCTGGTAAATGAAATGTTCAACATGGGTCATGGGAGAGCATCCTCAACTATACCAGAAACAAGAAGGCATGCTTAAAGGCACAGGGCAAGTAAAATGGTATGCAGCTCTCTCCTCCAGCACCTTGCTGTTACCATCAAACATCTATTTGAGGTAGCTGCTTCATTCTGCTTAATGGAAGAATATAGCTGAATGAATGAAACATGCTGTATGAACAAAACAGAAAAGAGTGTATCTGAAGAGATGTGAAAAAGACATATGACCTTTAGAAAAATTCTGGAGTTTATCTGAGATAATCCATTCACACAGACATGGCATCAACACCACTTTATCTTCCTGTGGGAAAAAGCCATAAGAAAACAAATGAGAAGAAAAGCAGGGCTTCCATTTTAAAGCTCTGTTTTTGGTTAGTAATTAATCACTGGCTGTTATTGGTTAAACATTAGACTGAACTCACATTAACTTTAAAAACTTAGCCACATCCTTTAGGGAGTTTCCATTTGCCCTTGGAACCAATATTTGAATTCTAAAAACAAATATTTTGTGTCCATATTTCTCTCCAAAGATGTGTTTTTTTAAAAAAGAAAGAAATATGGTCAGTCTAATGTAGCTGAAACAATGACCCAAGATGGTATAATAATCAAACCGGTTTTAATAGGATGGCACCATGGACAATTTAAGATGGAGATCTCCTTCCAAACCTGAGAAATAAGAGACAAATTTCACACTGGAGTGCTGGCTTTGGTGCAAATTTATTGTGCTACGTTTGAACATACATTGCCTTTATTGCTGTTGCTAACTGCCCTTGAGTTGACCCAGACTCATGGTGACCTTGTAGATGAGACATCTCTAAGACCTTCTGTCTTCCACTGCTCTGCCCTGGTCCTGCAAATTCATGCCTGTAATCTCTCAAATTGAGTCCATCCATCTAGCATATGACTTTCCTCTCTTTCTTAGCATAATTGTCTTTTCAAAAGAGTCATGCTTTCTCATGATGTGACCAAAGTATGGCAGCCTGAATTTGGTCATCTTGACTTCTAGGGAGAATTCAGGCTTAATTTGTTGAAGGACCCATGTGTTTGTCTTTTTGCCCACAGTATCCTCAGCACTCTTCTTTAGCACCACATCTCAAATGCATTGCTTTCCTTCTTCTCTGCTTTCTTTACTGTCCAGCTCTCACCTCCATACTGGGTGATGGGGAATACAATGACTTGTATGGATCAAATCTTAGTGCTTATTTGTATGTCTCCTTAGCATCTTTCCTAGTTATTTCATGGTCATTATTTTTGCAAAGCTCCTCACTGAAACACAGGCAGTTGTCCTATACAGAGTTGCTTATTATGTCCATATGACACTATGTCATTATGTCATTAACATGTTCATGGACTGACAGTAGCTCTCCAAGATTTCCAGACAAAAGTCTTTCCCAGCATTTTGTTTATCTGAATTGGAGCTGATTATTATAAGACATTATTTTGTAGATGGCTGCAATATCCATTTTAACTTTGTGCCATTACAGCATCCTTTTAGGCACCATATTGGTGTCAGATTGCCCATCCACTTTTCTTCGTGATGTGTTGACTTCTGACCCTCTCTCCATTAACCTCTGGCCATAAGATATCAAGGAAATGCTTTATATCTTTACACATGCTTTGCTGGAGGCTTATGACCAATTTCCGGAGCACTGAATCATACTTTGTGACTCTCTTTTATGCCTTACTTCCTTTTTGTTATCTCAGCTTTTGTAAGTCATGCTCATGTACATTATTAATGTTATGCACACTTCTTATTGCCAAGGCCAAAAGCAGTTAGTCATCTCAGCTTGGTACATCTCCTATCAAGCCAGCTCTGTCATCTTTTTTTTTTTTTTTTAGTAAGGTGGCAATAGTGATGGGAAGGTAGAAAGACAAGGGAGTCAGGACAGAGAAGTCAGACTCTTAATACAGGTAACATAGGGGAAAAAAAGGGCTTGAACTACTTAAGTTTTGGATTACAAGTCCCATAACTCCTGCATGGCAGGCGATTGGACTGGATGGCCTTTGTGGTCTCTTCCAACTAGATGATTCTAATATTCTATGAACTCCCCAACCAGCACAACTACTGGCAATACTGGCTGAGTAATTTGGAGGCTACGTAGGGATTGTGAAAGTTCTCCCATCTCCACCTACTGTACTGGAAAGTAGCTGCTGGAGGCCTGTTCCCCTGTTGATTGGGAAGCAGCTGACTGAGAGTCCTGCTTTTGGCTGTTGCAATGGAGATTACTCATGGGAGGCGTGAGAACTTCAGTTAGCAGCAACAGATCTACATTGATCACAGCAACTGCTTTCTGGTGAGTGTGATTGGAGAGACCAGGATGGCATTCACTGCATAGCACCATAACTATGATATTCATGCAAACATGAATCCCCAACAGGATTCCAGCCAAAATGTTTAAAATTATTGCATACTATGCAGTGCAATTAAATATGTTACAGTATTTGAAATACAAAGGACCTTCCACAATTGCTGGGGTTAAGGGTGCAGGACTCCTGTGGACATGGAAAAACTACAAATAAAAAAACCTGAGAGAACAACTTTGTAGGAATCTCTAGGTCCCCCAACACAACTCCAATCAACTTCTACCAGAAGCTGACGATAGAATTGTCCTAGATGACCTCCAAATACCTGGAGAAGAGTTGAATTTCTAGGTCCTCTAGTGAAACATCTGGTGGACATTGACCATAGAGTTGCTCTGGAGAACCTAGAGATTCCTAGAGAGACATATTAATCAAACCTTTAAATAATCAAATCCACAAATGTGGAGGGCTGACTGTAAATACAGTCAGCTCTACATATCCTCAGGGGTTCCGTTCCATTCCGGACCCCTAACCCCACAGATAGCCAGATCCATGGGAACTCAAGTCTCATTGTTTTTAATGATGGTGTGATGTGCATATGACTGTATTGACATGGACACATGCATGTGCCACCATTGGGAAGAATGGGACAGGGCCATCCATGGATGCACCAATCCATGGATGGCAAGCCTGTGGAAGTCAGGAGCTGACTTTACATATTATTTTTACTTAAATAAGTAAAGTCAACTTTACTGCTCTAACAGTTTAATTCCTGCACACAGCATTGCCTTAATACTTTCCATTATTCTCACACATTACAAGGTCTTAGTAAACTTTGGATGTCACCCTCTGCAGGTGGAAAGAAAGCACACAGATAGGCAGGGAGTTTGGCTGTGGCGTTTCCCCACTAACTGAAGGTGGAAAGCTCTGTTACCGTGGTTGCTTAGCCATGACTGCTACAGTCATGGCAGGGGCAAAACAACAACAAACCACAAAAACACAACAATAACAATAACAACTGCAGCATGTTAATTGAGCCTATAAGGATCAGGGGAAGTTTTTTGTGGGGTTTTCAGGCTTTGTGGCCATGTTCTAGAAGAGTTTCTTCCTGATGTTTCATGAAGATGCCAGCCACAGATTCTGGTGAAACATCAGGAAGAAACTCTTCTAGAACTTGGCCACATAGCCCAAAACCCCCACAAAAAACTATGGATGCTAGCCATGAAAGCCTCTGACCCCAGATCAGGGGAAGCTTTGCATCCATTAGATCCAAAGCCCCTTGTTTTCCCTGACACATCCAGAGAATGGTCTTATTTTCCCCTCCTGTTGAAAACAATGCCCTCCAATCAAAAACAAAAGGAAAAGGCAAGGGAATTAAAATACAAAAGTGGCAATAAAAATGGAGGATATTAGGCTTCCACTTCATCACCTAGCCTTTGCACAGGTGTGGTTTAGAAAGGACCAGTCCCAAGGACACCTCCCCCTCCCCATATGTTTGTGCTTTCTAAGACCTTTCTTAAGGAAGAGGCCTTCCATATCCTTGATAAAACTAAGCTCCACTATGATCCTCTCTTGGAGGGGTCACAGTGTGTAATGCAGACCAGGTTGGCCTCTTTGGAGATCTGGTGGTACAGTGGTTAAAAGCCAGTACTGCAGCTACTCACTCACAAATCCCAAGGTTGTAAGTTCAATATCTGACAGGGGCTCAGGGTTGACTCAGCCTTGCATCCTTCCATATGTTATTAAAATGAGTACACAGCTTGTTGGGGGCAATTAGCTTACACTTTGTAAACCACTCGGGGAGTGATTAAGTGCACTAGTAAGCAGTATAGAAATGTATTTGCTATTGCTATTGCTTCATTCTCAAACAAGCCAGGGATGGTACAGTGGGCTTTTTGTATACATGGGGGAGCCATTCCAGACCCGCCACTTATGGGAAAGAATATGGGACCTCAAGTTCCATTGATTTCAATGGCAGTGCGCTCCCACATGCGCCAGGTGCACATGCACCTTTTTGTCCACTTGGGCTTGCCGTCTCCATGAGCTCAAGTCTGCATACCGCAAGCCCACATATGGGGCGGGCAGTCTGTAGTTGTTTTTCTATGGACTGGCTACTCAATAGCAGCACCAACAGACTGGAGGGAAGCTTGGCAGAAAAAAACTAGATCCTGGAGTATGAGGGAAGGATTGAAGCAAAAGATACACAGATGTTCACACGCACCCACATTTTATATATACTGTTTTTCTTCCTTTCCTGGCATGCCAATCCTTCAACACCCCCAACCTGGCCTCTTTGCATCAGATTACATCACAGGGATATCCTGTTGACTCTCCCACACACACTTCCTTGAAATTTAACCAAACACATCTACAAAATGCAATATACAAACAGTAGAATAGGAAACCAAGAAACAGGTGTCAATGCAGCAGGTCAATATAACTGCATCTCCCATAATGCTAGGTCAGCTTCTAAAGACTTCCTAGAAACAATTGCCAGGGAGCTTAGTGCTACAGCATAAAGACAGGCAAAGTGGCAGAGGAATTCAGAGAATTGGGAGGTATCCAGATAATATTGGAACAACTGGTACTGTCCCATTTGGTGGAGGGAAAATAGAAGCTCAATGGAAGTACAGGCACAGAGGCCAGATGAAAATAAAATAAAATACCTTCCCTGCATTTCAAGTCATGCTGACCCAGACACACACACAAACTTTGCTTTGATCTTTTTTGGAAAGGCGGTATATAAATAAAATAAATAATAATAAATAAATAATAAATAAGATGCCTGGTAACAGTACAGCTGTTAGACAGAGGTAACTTATTACAGATTTCCTCTGTGTCATTTGATTTGGCTCTGGGATAATACCATAAGGAACATGCCACAGGATCAGGGCCAGCTCAAGTCAACTAGCTGCTTGAGGAGAAGGACAAGATGCCACCCTTATTTTGAAATCCACATACAGAAGCCAACAGAACTAGTGGCAGAATCTTACTTGACCTCTTGCAACTAAAGTTGCAATAAGATACAATCCTCACTGTAACAGAAGACAGTTGGCTACCTTAGGATGAACACGACAGACCATGTGACACACAAAGGTCCATCCCTTTCCTGATTCTTCCTTTCTCCTAGCATCTGTTGTCTTAGGCAGCTCCCTCAGTGTGAGGCACTGAAGAATTACAGCAGTTTGACAATAACTGCTTTGCCTCCATCCTATGAAATCCTGGCATTTGTAGTGCACTCTGGTAATCAGAGCTCTAGAGCTGCAGGTCAGGTGAGTGGACTTTCTAGGAGATTACTTTAGGGATCTCACAAAAATTACAAAATCACAGGGATCAATAGCATGGAGACATGGCAAATAAAGTGTTTGCAAGGTGATATAAATGTGCTAAAGCCAGCCCCCCATGATGCAATATTTTAATTGGAGCTGTACAGAGTGACTACTCTGGAGGTTTTAATCTGATAAATTGTTCATCAAATTTTGTCACAGAATATAGACTTCAAAGATTTTGTAAGCAAAAATTATTTGAGATTTTGAACCTTCTGCATACTTACTAAAATGTTCCTGTATACTGAAATGCCTTTGTAAGAAGAAGTCTATTCATAACAATTTTATGCCAATCTAAATAAATGAAAAGCCTCTAGATCTTTGGCTAACAAAAAGCCAGGCTCATACAACTTGCAATTTATTCAAAACAGAATATAGATGTTTTTAAAAAATCAGTTCGAGTTCCATAGTATTGAGCTATGTCAGTTGAAGTGGCGTCAAACTGAATTTATTCTGCACTATAGATGCTGCCACCCTTGACAACCTCTTCTTTTCAAGAACTGACCAAAGCATGTTACAGCTTTATTAAGGCTTAAACCCATTCACACTTACATAGGACTAGGGGGCCCTAATATAATTCAGAGGCACAACAGTTAAGATTTTGCTGCACTTACACAACCACACTCCCAATCATGATTATTGTTTTATTCCTCAAGCAGTCCAGAGTTCACTGCCTGCCCTTCCCTAACAGCTTTCTTTGTGTGCATGCATTCACTTATAAACACAATCCTAAACTTGTTTTCTAGGATGTGCTAGGGTTTAATGGGTCTAGAAACACAGACACAGGATTGTATCCTTAGATCCAGCACCTAATACACAGTGATCCGATCGCAATAACATGATCCACAACCAATCTACCCAGGGAATAGGAATACTTCCCCAGCCAAAGAAACACTTTGAAATAGATTGACAGTTCCCAGCTACTCACAGTTTGCAGGGCTAAACTGCTTTCCAAAAAGGAATGAAATAATTCCCGAAGGAGTGTTCTGTTTACTTCTTCCCCTTCCAGTTCCAGAAGGTAGGGCCTTGAGGCCAAAAAGCAAGAAGGAGAGATAATCTTATCCTCCTGCTTGAGCTGTTGCTAGAGCTGCAAGAGCCTGATGTGGTTATTCAGCTCTGAGGTTTTCCCCTTCTTGCTCCTGAGTGACTCCAGGATTCCAAAGGGTCAGCTGTTTCCTGTTGAAAGCACAGTGACCCTGCCTGTGTTTAGAAGATCCCTACAAGCATTCTAGTATAAGAGCAGATCTCTAACATATGGGAAGCAGGATGAACAAAGGATGTCTGACTAGTCTCTGTTGCATTCACAGACACTGTCTGATTCCCTCTTTACCAATTTGTGTCTCAAAGAGTTAATATAAAACAGATCTTTAGTCCCACGCTAAACATTGCATGACAGCATGTTCAGACTTGGGTTGCCTGCTGTTGGATTCCATGAATTCCAACTATCTCTGGTTTAACAGGGACAGCTTGTATTTTCTAGTAGCTGCCCATAGGAAAATACTCTTCCTGTTTTGCTTTTTCAAGAGGATGTTGGGGATGTCTTCCAAAAATAGCTATATTGCAAAAGCACACCCTGAGAATGGGAAAACCCGCTTGCAAAACTTATGAACCTCTGCCCCAAAATGTGATATGAGCAAATATTAGTATAAGCTTCAAGAGAAAAAAAATGAAAGTAAACGTTCCCTCATTTGCACTGGTACTTGCATTTTCTGTTGTCATTGCTGTTCTTAGCATAGAGAGAACCATCTTTCACCTTCCTGTCATGAAAGTGTTAAAGATGAAGAATCCTCGGGGGGGGGGGGGGAGGTAGCAATCCTAATTCAGAAACATAAATATGCTGAATATAAAAATTCAACCCCTGCTTTAAAGAGCTAAGCACTCAAAAACTGGATGGATGAAATTTGCCTATTTCATTTTCTCCTACATTCACGCCAGTTTTATCTTAATTTCTTTTTGTCCAGATATGAAGAAATGAAGAACATTTAGTAAATTCATATCAAAGCCAAGCTGAAATGAAATCCTCACCCATCTCATTCATATATATATATATATGATATGCATGTGCTTGAAGAGGAAGATACTGTGTTACACATTATGTTTTACAGTGTCCTTTCTACAGTAGGGAGCAGTAACAAACAGTAACATTTCTGAGCCAGATTATTATTAAGATCCTCTGGATCAGAAGGGGAATGTATTAACCAAGTGACTGTGATAAATCAAATTCTAGTAGGCATTTTAGATTTTATATGTGTGTGTGTTTTAAAAACCCTATGCATTTCTATTTTTAACCTATAATCATTTTTGAAGTTGATGTTTTAACTACTATGTGTTCGTAATGTTTTATGGTATGATTTGGAATGGTAATATTAAACTTGCTTACTTGCTTACTTATTTGAAGCTCTTCCAGTTCTGATTTTCTATTTCTGAGCTTTCTAAAGGCATATGGATGCATCTCAACATTAGTTCTTTTGAGTGAATAAGAGGTGCAGATCCACACTTGTCTCAGAGTTGCACATAAGAACAAGAAAACTCAGCATTTTTCTCCCCACCTTCATCATGAAGATATTTTTTGTGCATTGTTGGAGAGAGTATTCACACTTTTAAGAATGTTTGGACATGTGTGTGGGCACATACACAGAAACCTCATGAATAATTGCTGCTGCCTTGTTGAATAGACTTGCAATACTTCCCTTCTCTCTGTTATTCTCTGATTTTGTCACTCACAAGTTTGTAATTGCAACATACCTGTGGCTGTACTTGCAACTCCATCCGATCACCTGAAGAAGACCCTAAAGGCTGCATCTGCATTGCAGAAATAATCCAGTTTGACATTGCTTTAACTGCCATGGCTCAATGCTATGAAATTCTGGGAATTGTAGTTTTGTGAGACCTTTAACCTTCTCTATCAGAACGCTCTGGTGCCACAACAAACTACAATTCCTAGAATTCCATAGCATTTAGCCAAGGCAGTTAAAGTGGTGTCAAACTGGATTATTTCTGCAGCTCGTACTGATACAAAGCAGTTAGTCCCAAAGTTGCTGATGAATTCTTTCACAATTCTCGTTTGCATTTTTAAAAGAACTGTGTGAGTTGCCTGAAACTATTTTGATCAATAAGCCTGTGCTGTATTTCTTCTCTCTGTGTGCTTTGCCTTTCAAACATAAAATAGGCTAGTTGTTACAGAGACATCTTATGCAAACTGCCAAAATCCTGAGGGGGAAAAATATATATATAGGCATGTCACATTCTTGCTCTCAAGCTGGAGATAAGAAATTTCTAGGGGGTTCTTAATTTCTTGACAAGGTGTCTCAGCATAAATTAGTGGTTTTGAATAATTCTTCACATCCTTGACCTGGGGCCAGACTAGACTTTGTCCAGTAAAACTGTTGGTGGATGAAGATCAGGACAATACTGTGTACAGAAAAGGATTAAATCCATTTATCTCTAGAAATCCTGAAGCCCTATAGAAATCATCTAAGGGTATTTTGGTATTTGTCATGCAAAGGGCAATGCTGATTTTTGATGATCTGATAATGGAAAGGGTAACCAACGCTCTCTCCTTGTGCACTGTGGTCTCAAACTGAATATAATCTACTCCCCACTTTCAGCAACAAGAAAAATACATTAAACATCAATATATATTTAATGGAACATTTAGTTTGGTCCTCATCCAGATACAAAATACCAGGAGAAAAGCTTCTCTTCTTTTCTGTCTCTCTCTTGCATATATATTCAAAAATAAAAAAATATAGAATGTGTTTAGTGGAAGCTGTTCTATTAATCCAATCAGATACAATATGAGATTTAAAAAAGAAAGGTTCAGTGGGGAATTTGCAAACACATTTGTTTCAGAAGGAGCCAGAACAGAACAGGTAATTGCAGTGAATCCAAAGGAAGAGTGGAAAGGAGTGAATGAGATAAGATGCTTAATATATCAATAGATGTACACAAAAGTCATGTGTTTTCCTGGTTTTAACTGTGAAAAATTGGAAGTGATATGAGATTTCATTCCAGACACTGTGCCAGTGTTGTTCAGTTCATTGTAGACGAATGAAGAATCTCTGGACCATTGGATAATAGGATGTCCACATCTGGATTAGCAGATTCCAGTGATCAGAGATTATGGTGTTGATGTTGATTATGATGACAATAATAAGAATAATAATCGCAACTAGATTATTGTTAACATTCTCCTGACAGGGCTTCCTCTCTCTCACCTCCATCCTTTAATCTCTGTCCAGTACTCAGCTGCACATATTATTACATCCTCTCACCACTTTGACCATGTTTCTCCTCTTTTCTCCTCCCTTCTGGTAGTCAATGTCTCCTGTCCCAGCCTAGGATTTCCACTGCCCTGTTCCAGATTCATCCTTTCTCACTTGCTGCTCCTCACTCCTGGAACCTTCTTCCCCCACATGCGCACCTCATCACTTCTCTAACCAGTTTCAAAATGGAGTTAAAGACTATACTGTTTAGTATACTAAACATTAGTATACATTCCCAGGAGAGTGCCCTTCTCTGCCCCAGGATGCTGTGGCCTACTTATGTGTTAAGAAGCCAAGCCCTCCCTCCAGTCCATCCGCTTTGGTCCAGGCTTCAGAGGGAGTGAAGAACTGCTGGATTTGGTCCCCTTCCCCACCACCATTCCCTTCTCCTTCTGTGTTGTGTCTCTTTAGATTGTAAGCATGAAGGAAGGGAACCGTCTAATTAAATGATTGTATGTACAGTGCTGTGTAAATTTTTACAGCACTATATAAATAAAGGATAATAATAATAATAATAATAATAATAATAATTCTTTCTCACCTCTCCTCAAGGCTCAAGGACCTGTACAGCATGTCAAAATACTAAACACAATTAATAACTCATGAAACTACTAAATAGAAAAGACATTGTTATTTCTCCCTCCAGTGCTGTAGTAAGTCTTTTAAAAAGGGAGAGACATTTTGAGGGAAGGAGGAACTCGCTGTTGGGGAACGAAGTGCTGACCTTCCTTAGTGCTGTGAGCAGTGCTGGGAAAAGGGAACCCTTTCCTACCACAATTAGTTTATTACCAAAGCCTTCACTGGTACTGTTGGTCTCACAGAGGTTTAACAAAGTCATAAAGGCCCGATCTAGACAGGCAAAAAGATGCGCGAATAGGACTAAAAAGCCCGCCTTTAGGGTTAGGGAGGGCATAGCGTCTACACCCTCCCTAGGCCTAAAGCGCATGGACGCCGCCATTTTAAGATGGCAGCGTCCATACGGACGCGGCACAAGAGCATCATCACGTGCGCAGCGTTTAGATATGCGCCACACGTTTTGACCCTTTTGCGCCGCAGGAGGGAGCCAATCGCTCCCTTCCCGCGGCACAAAAAAAGAGCTCCAAAACAGAGCTCTTTTTTTGTGGCTGGTCTTTGCCACGGCCTTTAAATGGCCACGGCAAAGACCCAGGGAGGAAGGGGCTGCGGCGGCGGCCCCTTTCTCCCTTCAGCCCCGAGGGAAGCGGGGTGCAGCGGGCACCCAGAGCGCCTGCTGCACCCCGCTTGGTTACCTGTGGCCTCCAAAAGCGGCGGGATGCCCGTGCAGCAGCCTCGGCCTCATCTCGCCGCTTGAAGGGGCGAGTACGGACCGCCCCAAAGATTATAGTTATCTCCCAAGGGAGAAGTAGAGTTCACTGCTATAGTGATGTGATATACCTCTGGTGTCCACAGGAGAAACAACAGCATCCCAGTACCAGCTTCTGCACCACAATTAATGGAAGTGGGGCGTTTATTAATCACAGCCCCATGGCAGCAATGCCCCAGAAAGCTATTAGCATTGTATCTCATGGATGAGATTAGCATTGTATCTCATGGCACAGTTCTTTTCACCTTTTTCTGGGCCTTTGATGTTGGAGCTATTGAAAATTATGGAAACCCAGGTGAGTCCTTGTCTATTAGACCTTATGCAAACCTGTGTGAGCCTTGAATTTACCATTTTGATACCTGAATCACAATTATAAATTGTTAGCTTTAGCAATCTTTGCATACCTGTACTACTTCCTAGTCTGTATATATGCTGACTTCCGTACATTTGTTTTTTCCCTATATCCACCCTCTGTTGCAGCACTCTAACTAGCAGCTGTTTTCTTTTCTCTCTCTCCTGTGTTACACTACATATTCAATTATGCATTATTATTATGCACTACATATTCAATTATGCACAACTATTAGTAAATCAAACTATCTTATATGTTTAGAAGACTAAACTTATTAATTTTCTCTCCTAGACCCTGTGGTTGGGGGTAGGGGATGTCGTTGTTAACCTTCTGCTTCGCCAATTTCATTACTGTTTGTAAAATCAAGTACTATATATCAAGTACAATGAATATTGTTATATAGCTATATCCACATTCCATGATAACCAGCATTTGCTCCTTGAAGAAGTCAGTTCAATGTGTCACATTGGGGCTTTCTAGAAAGCCCAAAAGGAGCGGTCCATACTCGCTCCTTCTAGCGGCAAGCTGAGGCCTAGGCTGCCGCACGGGCAGCCCCAGAGGCCTCATCTCGCTGCTTTTGGAGGCCGTGGGGAACCGGTTCCCCGCGGCCTCCAAGCGGGGTGCAGCAGGCGCTCTGGGCGCCTGCTGCACCCAACTTGCAGAGGCGGGGCTGAAGGGAGGAAGGGGCCGCCACCGCGGCCCTTTCTCCCTGGGTCTTTGCCGCGGCCATTTAAAGGCCGTGGCAAAGACCCGCCACAAAAAAAGAGCTCCGTTTTGGAGCTCTTTTTTTGTGCCGCGGGAAGGGCGTGATTGGCACCCTTCTGCGGCGCAAAAGCGTCAAAACGTGCGCAGCGTATATAAACGCTGCACATGTGATGACGCTTTTCCGGCGCGTCCATATGGACGCCGCCATCTTTAAATGGCGGCATCCATGCGGTTTAGGCCTAGGGAGGGTGTAGACTAACCCTAAAAACTCATTTTTTAACCCTAAACACACATTTTTTTGCCCGTCTAGATCGGGCCATTGAGGGGTAAGCTTTAGTATATATGCAGTGTGAATCCTATTGGGCATGGGTCCCGTTGTGCAATGGCCACTCTTCCAGCTATGCTATCTAGTAATGTAACAGTAGCCTTTGTAGCCAAAATCCTTGTAGGGGAATTTTACTTAGCTCAAACTGAGAGGGGGTTGGCTAAAAGGACCCTACAAAATTGTCTCCCACCTGTATGCTGAGGGGCTGGTGGATCTAAGAAATGATGCAGAGGCAGTCTTTTCCAATTAAAGTATTATTTTATTAAGGGGGATAATCACACAGCAATTCATTATCACACACTCATTCATTCAAGACTCAGGAAATCAGGGGCTAGCTTGGAATAGGTTTGAGGCAGAACTATGGGCGATACTTACTATAAATGCTTCCGGAATCCAACTGGGTGAAGTAGGTTGAGGCACAGTCATTCTGAGAGTGTTGGTTGAATGTAAGTGCCAGAGCTAGGTTAGAGATCACAGTGATGTAGTGTCCCCATGAACTCCAAACCAGTACACTGAAGGAAGATTTCCAGGGGTTTTTAAGGGCTAAAACTAGCCGCTGGGCAAAGGTGTTAGACTGTGTGGGCTGAGGTAATCTGGTCTGGCAATAATCAAGGGAAATGGGGAGGGAGTCAAGTCTTTAGCCAGCTCATCAGGTGAGGCATCTAGACAATGATCACCCATTCTTCTGATTATTAGAGGTGATGATGATCCCATCAGCAACGTGGCAAACTGCCACTTCTCTGTGGCCTCAAAGTGGGGTGCAGAGGGCACCCTGGGCGCCCACTGCACCCCGCAACCACCAGCTTTACCAAGGAGAGAAAGGGGCCACCACTGTGGCCCCTTTCCCCTCAGTGTCCTCGGTGTGGCCATCTAAAGGCTGCGCCAAGGACCAAGTACCAAAAAGGAGCTCGATTTCTGAGCTCCTTTTGGCACTGCAGAAAGGGTGCCCTTGGCACCCTCCCAGGGCACCATTACATCAGGCGTGCACAGCATTATTTAAACGCTGCGCAGACCATGACAACATAATGGCACGTCCATATGGACGCTGCCATTTTAAAATGGCGGCATCCATATGCTTTAGAGTTAGGGAGGGTGCAAACACTGCACCCTCCCTAACCCTAATCGTGCCACAACAGTGCCTCATCAAGCCCGTCTGTATGAGGCCTGTGTAGCCCCAAAGATACAGGTTAATTCATAAGTGAAATCCGTTGATGTTCCAAATAACCTTATACACACAGCCTGAAGGCAATTTTATCCATAATATTTTTAAATAAACCTATGCATGAAATGAAGCTTGTGTACATTAAACTATCAGAAAGCAAAGGTGTCACCATCTCAGCCAGCTATGTGGATAATTTTAGGTTTCTGATTATTTTGAATTTCAGAATTCTAGATAAGGAATATTCAAGCTGTATACTGTAGACTGCTCCAACTTGCCCTGGGTCTCTGCTGTGTTTGGGGTGTGGCTCCAGCTTGCCTTGTTATATATTGTGTTCCTATTTATACCCCCCAGGTATTATGTTATGTTTTCCATTTAATTTGTGTAAGATTGTTTCGATTTGAGCTTGTGTCAAAGGGCTGGGAAAGGATTAATTATGAACACTATTTGAATCTAATGTTTATGTTTTTTGTTTGATTGCTATTTTATTTAAATTATCTATTGATTTTGTTGCTTGTCTTGGTCAGGGGATTGGGATGGAGTTAATCTGTATTTTATTGGAATTTTTTGTAGTGTATCTTTTTTACTGTTGTTAGTCGCCCGGATTCCCCGTGATTGGGCGGGATAGAAATAAATCTATATTGTTGTTGTTGTTGTTGTTGTTGTTGTTATTATACAAATACAAAGTAAGTCCATTACTTTCTTCTATCTCAGCCTTATACAACTAGTTTTATATTTCCTTATTCTTACAATCAACCCCCCTTCTCCTTTCCATGTTTCTTATTGGTTTGACTCTTAAGCAATGTTTCTTCTGTTTGTTGTATTCTTCAATACTATTCTAGCTCTTACGAAAAGTAATTGTTTAGGCATTACGCAATACTTTGTAAGTTACCAGTTAATGATATGACATTGTTATAGTGTTATGTCATTATTTGAAAAATGGAGGAAAGCCCTCAAATCCACAAATGATCCACAAAATAATGTTATGGGAGAGGTAAGAATTGGATGTTACTCATAACACCTGAAAAACTCAGAATGGGACACATTGACATCAATGCAATTTTTGAATCAAAGGGAACATGGTAAGTCAATACTTATTTCAACTCCATTATTTTAGTGAATCTACTTTAGTTGGAGCTAAAAATGGGGCTAAGGCCGTTAACTTTATACTATGCCAAAGAGAAGACTATTATCCCCTTCCCAAATGTAACATATTATAGGTGATAGCCTTGCCTGCAATGTGTTACTTTCAAGCTCTTAAACACACAGTGAAAAAGATGGAGGGACAGGTGAAGATGGAAGAGGCAGAGGCAAAGCCTAACAGCAAACACTGTTAGTGTGAGCAAACCCCATTACTTTTTAAAAATGGCCTAGTACTGTGATGATGTAAAGTCACAGCAATGAAAGTTGAACAATGATCCAAAATGCACTGCAGAAATAATGTAGTTCAAGGCCACTTTAACTGCCCTGGCTCAATGCCAGGAAATTGGGGGAATTGTAGTTTTTTGAAATATTTAGCCTTTTCTGTCAAAGAATTCTTGTGCTGCAATAAACTACAGTGGGACCTCGGTATACCCGGGAGCTCTGTCCCAAACACCCCCATGGATACCAAAAAGTGTGGGACTTCAAGTCCCATTGTCCTCAATGGTGGCACATGCATGTGGCTGCACTGCCATTAGGGAAAATGGGACTTCCAAATAACAAAAAATTACCTGAAGTCCTACTGTCCCTGATGGTGGTGCGACCATGTGCATGAACTGCCATTGGGGACAATAGGGGTTTGCCATCCATCCATGGATGCCTACATCTTCAGATGACAAGCCTGTGGATACTGAGGTCCCACTGTAGAATTCCATAGCATTGAGCCATCGTAGTCAAAGTGGTGTCAAACTGGATTATCTCAGAAGTGTGTTTTGGACCAATATGAAAAAAGTGGTTGATTTTTAAGTTGTAACATTTTCTTCCTCTCCCTTACATACCTGAGGCAGAAGGAAAGTATAAAATGACAGTACCATTCCCCAAGGATAAAAAAGATCATTTTATTTTATTTTATTTTATTTGAGAACATTTGTCCAGATGCTAATTGGTTTCTCCCCAAACCCCACACAGCTGTCTTGCAGAGTTACAAAGGGAATAATAGATCTTGGGCACACAGAATAAATCTGAAAAAGAAAAGGTGAAGGGATTAAAAGAAATAAAATAAAAGATGTGTTTTAAGCCTGAATAAGCAGAAATCCTGAAACATTTCATACCTTGATTTCAGGCAGGCATTTGGAGATGAAACAAAAATCTCTACGGGATCACAGCATTGAGTGAATTATTTATTTTGACTATATACATATATTTCATGGGGGATGCCAGGAGGAGCAAGGAACTGTGAAGACTGATAAAAGAAAAACAAAGAGTGAATTCCTTTTAGGGGACCTCAAGCAGAGAATGAAAGTCAGAGGCTATGGCATCATTTCAGATCTCTGTAGGGGAGAGCAAGATCCCCGGCTTGGATAAAAGGCTTGCTGTTGGGCTTTACAGTAATTCAGGATTAATGTGCCAAAAAAACAAAACAAAAAACCAAACCCGCACAAAGCCCTAGCATATTAAAGCACACACACACATTTGTTGGCCATAAAGTCACACACCTTTTTATGTTGAGGGATGTATGTGTTTAGCATGCCTAAGTACTTCAAAAGTTTGCCTAGTTGTTCCTAACTGTATTAACCCTTCATTGTGCTGAAACTGTCATTCCACCAAAGAGACAGTAATGTATAAATAATTATTTTATATGGTGTGATAGAGATCCCTCTGTGTGTGTGTGTGTGTACGTGGATATCCCTAAATAATGATTCTGATAAAAAATCCAGCTCAAGAATCTCTCTCAAGGTGGATTTTGAACAACAGCAGCATCTATAAAACTATTTGGTGCATTACTAATGTATCATTATTGTTATTGTAATTGGCTCAATAAACTACTAGGTGTTCAGGCTAGAGTTTTGGATTATCCGTGATTCAGGTTCTATCCAAGACACTTGAAGTCAGTCAGATATTGTCAGATAATGTGACATGTTCCTAGACGTGTTGCTTTTTGTAACTGTGCTGTTGTGATCCTATGGGCAGGTTCCCACTATGATTTAAAGTGAATTGCTGATTGGGTTATATGACTGTCATTCCCATTTGATTGATTGATTTCTGTCACAATAAAGTGAGGTAAACACACACGAAAAAAACCCCGTTTTTCCAGACACTAGTTTCCTAGCAATTATTTTGAAAATAATCAATTCTGAAGCGTGTTCAACAAGTGGGAAGGACAGATCTGAATCGAATCATGCTGGAGAGGAGGGACTAATGGCAGAGTGATGTTTACCATCCCTCCTCAGTTTTTAGTAGATTCCCCTTCCCCCCTCCCAGTACTTCCTTTGTGCTTGTGCTGTCACCTACAGGCACATGATTTTTTAAAAATAAAATTTGATTCATTGGTTTTGCAGCTCAAGGTGAGGCAAGTAGTTGCAAAACCACTGAGTTGAATCTTCTATCAATTTATTTTAATATATATGTGTGTATATATATTGACATGCATTTTGAAAAAGTGCAAACCAGCGGGGATGACAATTATGCCAAAAAAAAAAAAAAGAAAAGAAAAGAAAAGAAAAGAAAAGAAATCATTACAAGGGGATAATGAAAAGATCCATTTCCATAGTGGGAATGATGCACCTTTTTGAATCGATTTACCAACACAGAGTGAAGGGGAATTGGAAACTGGTGTAAATGTAAGTGGGAATGAGCCCTATATATGATGATTTCATTCAGATGTTTTGTCAGTGCATTTGGAATTGTTCCCAGAGCACCTATCACCAATGGAACCATAATTGTTTTCTTTTTCCAGAGGTACCCAATCTCAGATTTGCTGGTCTCAATATTTCATAATCTCCCCCCCCCCCCTTCTTGTGGTTCATTCTGTTGTCATACAATCAGTGCTGATTCATCCCAAGCAGGACTTGTTCCTTTAGGTGTTTCCAGTACCAATTTCACTTATGCTTTCAATCATTTCCCCAGAACAGCAATGGATCTGAGTTACCAGCTGCAGAATAAGAAAGATATATTATGCTGCAATGCTATAAAATTCAATAAGACAACGTCTGAGTAAATAAACCTGGAATTTTATTATAATTGATGTCATATATTTTTGGTCAATATTATATTTGAGTTTTTAAGAACATGTGAATGAATGCAAATAAACCTTTACTTGATCTTTTATCAGTTGGACCAAAACAATAAAGGCCTTTCTTTTTGCATTCAGTTCTTCAGTTATGTTATAAAATTTCCTGCAGATTTCCACACCCTGAACTCAAATATTACATAGGGGCTGTACAGACCAACAAGAAATGCCAGTGTTGGGTTAGAGTGGGGGCGTGGTGACTACCCAGCCCAACTCCACCCCCAAAGTGGCATCATGCCACCACCCCACTCAGAAAGCAGGAGGCATCATGATGTTTCTGCGGAGTGCAGTCCATCGTTTAAACATGCTGCTCCAAAGAAATGTGGAAGAGTTGCGGTGGAACGGGTGGCTTTTTTCCTCCCCCAAAAGGAGCATCATTTTTCTGCTTCTTTTAGGGCTGGAAAAATACTGGAATAAGGCCATGGCATGCGATTGCCACAACTCTGACCCGGCAAGCAAAGGGGCAGCACAGAGCTACTCCTTAAGGGCCATCTGTTTTCGGCCATAGTTTCCAATCTAGTGAAATCTTTCATTTCCCCCCACTTTCTTGGATCCTTCTGATCACTCCTAGCAAGAATATGTGATATTTTATTTCAAAATCTGAGAACTTCAATGTCTAAAAGAAGAATTATGTGTAGATCACAAATATCAATCACAATGGTTATAATTAAGGTACTTCCTTACCACCAAATCTTACATTACTTTGCAGTACAATATGATAAAACCTCAACAGATCTCTTCTCATTTGAAAACATACCTGGCAGTGCTTAATCCTTCCCCTGCATACAATCCTGATTTCTTTTTATATATGGGTGGGGAGAAGGGTTTGGGTCTGTGTTTGAAAAGTAAAATTGAGTTTGGGACACTGCTGGAAGTAAAAGCAATCATATGGCAATTTCAGTATGGAAGACCAATATGTTGGGTACTACAGCAAAGTTAAGTGTAGCTTGTTTCCAGCATTCTGTGTTTCTATCTTCTAACAAAGACATTTGTTATCTTTTGTGGCCCTCTACTGACAGCTTTTATTGTCACAATTCTTTAGTTCACTTAAAGATATAGTAAATACTGCTTCAGACAAATCCTGATTTCTGTCTTCAAATTTTTCCTTAGAATTTTGACTATTATTATTATTATTATTTTCTAACCTGCCCCTCTGAGCGAGCAATCAGGGCGGGATACAACAATTAAAAACATATACAATTAAAAAATTACAATCTATACAATCCATACCCACCTCCCACCCCTTAAAACAGGATTAAACTAAGTCATAATTAAAACAGTATCAAATCTAAAAAACACTCATTCTCAAGGTCCAATGTGGCAGCCACATGTCAATGGGAGATAGGAGACATCATTCAGGCGGGGGGAGGATTAGCTACTATCCGGGAAGACCTGCTGGAAGAGATGCATCTTGGTCGCTTTCTTAAAGCCATCCAAGGTTGTAATAAGACTCATCTCATCCGGTTGTTCCACAGCCTGGGAGCAATAGCAGAAAAGGCCCTCTGGGAGGTCTGTGACAGCCTAGTTTTGATAGGCTGAAGCAGGTTCCTCTCAGAGGATTAAAGTGTACGAAGGGGCTCATATGGGAGGAGGCGGTCCCTAAGATAGGTTGGACCCAAGCCATGTAGGACTTTAAAGGTCAAAACCAACACCTTGTACTGTGCCCGGAAACTGATTGGCAGCCAGTGGAGAGATTTAAGCACTGGTGTTATATGATCTCTCCTTGGTGTACCAGTAACTAATCTGGCTGCCATGTTTTGGACTAATTGAAGTTTCCGGGTTAGGCACAAGGTTAGCCCCATGTAGAGTGCATTACAGTACTCCAAGTGTGAGGTAACCAGCGCGTGTACCACAGTCTCCAGGTCCCTCATTTCCATGAAAGGGCGCAGCTGGCGTATCAGCCGAACCTAACAGGCACTTCTGACTGTGGCATTCACCTGACACGTCATGTGAAGTGATAGTCTAGAAGTACCCCCAGACTGCGAACAGGGTCCTGTGAGGAGAGTGTGACTCCGTCTAGGATTGGAAGATGTATTCCCAGATGTGGTTTTGGCCTGGTGACTGTCAGTACCTCCGTTTTGTCAGGATTTAGCCTCAATCTATTTTCCCTCATCCAATCCATTACCACTGCGAGACAGTCATTGAGAGGAGAGACACCATCTGAGGTCTGGGCAGATGATCTTGTCATGGAGAAGTATATCTGAGTGTCATCAGCGTACTTATCACACTGAGCTCCATGCCTCCGAATAATCTCACCCAGCGGCTTCATATAAATGTTAAATAGCATCGGGAACATGATGGCGCCCTGAGGGACGCCACAGTTTAGCTCGATTTTAGAGGAGTAACTGTCCCCGAGCCTCACCCTTTGTGACCTGTCAGAGAGAAAAGAACGAAACCACTGCAAAGCAGTTCCTCCAATACCCATCTCCCCCAGCTGGTCCAAAAGAATGGGATGATCTATGGTGTCAAAGGCCGCTGAGAGATCCAGGAGCACCAGCAGGGTCACACTACCCCTGTCGATGCTCAAGCGGAGGTCATCTGTCAGAGCAACCATGGCAGTCCCAACTCCATATCCTGCTCGGAAGCTGGTTTGAAACGGATCACGAAAGTCGGTTTCATCCAAGACAGCTTGGAGTTGTGAGGCGACTGCTGTCACGATCACCTTGCTTAGGAATGGCAGTAAGGAAACTGGTCTGTAGTTATTTCTGTCCAGGGGATCAAGGGAAGGTTTCTTCAGGAGAGGCTTTGCAGCCGCCTCCTTCAGACAGGATGGAATAGTACCCTCCCTGAGGGATGCATTGACTACATCCCTAAGGAATGTCTTCAATGTATCCCCTCCCTAAGTGACCAGCCATGATGGACATGGATCGAGAGGACAAGTCGTCTTCCTCACGCTTCCAAGGAGCTTGTCCACGTCATCAGTACTTATAGATTGAAACTCATCCAACAAAATGACAGTAGTGGAGTTGCTGGTTACCTCATTTATGGACACTGGAGAAACGTTGGCATCCAAGTTGGCCCTTATCTGAGAGATTTTGTCTGCAAAGTGGTTGTTAAATGCATCACAGCAGGCCGTCGTCAGGTCAAGAAGGGGGTTGAACGCAGGGGGAACCTGCATTAATTCCCCAACTACCTTAAACAGCTCTGCAGAACGGGACTCTGCAGACGCAATGCGTGCAGCACAGAAGGATTTCCGCGCTGCATGCAATGCCTCCCGATAGATGCTAAGTGCTGCCTATGGCGAGTTCTGTCGGATGAGGACCGAGTCGTTCGCCACTTGCGCTCTAGTTGTTTTCCAGCCCGCTTCATTTCCCTGAGTTCCTCTGTGAACCAGGGTTTGCAGTTTGAAGCGGGCTGGAAAGGATGATCAGGAGCGATTACGTCAAGAGCCTTGGGGAGATCGGTGTTCCAGGTGTTCCCCAAGCTTTCAACAGAGTCGCTGGTGTTGCCAACCATTAGACCCTCTAGGGCCTTCTGGAAACCAATTGGTTCCATTAGCCTTTGAGGGCGGACCATTCTAATGGGTCAGCCACCCCCGGAGGGGTAAGGTGCAGCTCTGATTTCCATCTTGATCAGAGAGTGATCCGTCCATTTTAAATACCTCTGCCCACGGATACTCCTGTTCTGTACTAAAAATCCCATCAAGTGTGTGACTCGCACAGTGAGTTGGCCCATTGACTAGTTGAGATAGGTTCATGCCTGACATGGGTTCCATGAACTCCCAAGCTGCTCCAGGTAAATCAGAAGGGCTGGTCTCGAGGGGAATGTTGAAGTCACCCAAGACCAGAAGTCTGGGCGACTCCAACAGCAAGTCAGAGACCAGCTGAGTCAGCTCGGTCAGGGCGTCTGTTAGGCAACTGGGTGGCCAGTATACCAACAGAATCCCCAAACTATCCCTGGTCTTCAGGCTAAGGTACACACACTTGATGTGGCTTGTTTTCTGGATAGGTTCTCTGATCAAGGTTAGATTTGATTTATGAACTATAGCCACACCGCCCCCCCCCCCTGCCCACTTTCCCTTATCTGCTCACTAACCATATATCCAGCTGGGAGAGCCTGTGCCCATGTAGCAGCACTGGCATCTCCTAGCCAGGTCTTGGTAAAGCAAGCCAAGTCGGCTTTTTCATCCACGAGAAGATCGTGGATGATATGGGTTTTGCCTTTCGCCGACCTTACATTACAGGGGAGCAGATTAAGGGATTGTGGAATGGTTGGTACACTCTCCAATTTATCCCGGGAAACAGAGTGAACTGAAGAAGGGATAGATATTAAACATCGATCCCTACTTCTTTTGTAACATGTGTTCACTCTGTTACTGCCATACTTCCCTAGCTCCCATATAACCTCAATGCTCGCTCCCAGGCTGTTCCCAATACCGTCTGTGGGAGTATTAATAGTAGTCAAGCTGTTAATGACAGTATCTGACCCAGTACTTAACATCATTATGATGGAAATAAAAAGGAAAGCCTTAATAGACTGTGTTGTAATCAGGTCCTGATCCATAGGCCATTCCCCCTCCCTCTCAGCTGTGCTTGTTCCTCCGAGGTCTCCCGGGGCTTGCCACGCCTTAAGCTGAAGAAGCTGAAGAAGCCCTGCTAGAGATAAGGAGAGCCGGTGTTCTGGCTGGTTGTCCCTTCTGGCTTCTAGGTGGGCTCTTGGAAGTCAAGCAGGTATTTTAGTACATATGCTTCTGTTTATTGGCATATGTAGCCAGAGCTTGGGAAAATTATATTTTGTGGGCTACAGCTCAAAGTCTCCCAAATAAGACAAGGAAGTAAATCTAGGGAAATTCAGAGAAATGTAATAAAACCGGATAGAGAGATTATCTTCTATCTTGTTAATGGCAGCCTCTGAATCGACTTTGGCTCATTGCGACCCTGTGAATGAGACATCTCCATGACTCCCTGTTCTCAATTTCTCATAAGCCCCAGTGAGTTGATGATGATGATGATGATGATGATGATGATAATAATAATAATAATATTTATTTCTTACCCGCCCCTCTTTAAAAACACTCGAGGCAGGGTACAGCAAGATTAAAAAACAATTACAATTAAAATAATGCAGTGATCCCATTCCAAACCTCCCACCCCTTAAAATAGAATTAAACTAGCTAAGTTTAAAATTAGATTTCAAGAATAAAACAACCAACATGTTATACACATAACACCACAATGCTGGCCACAGCATGGGTAACAACAAAGTACCGGGGGGGGGGGGGAGGGGACAGAGAATAGGCTGGGAGGATTGTAGATAGTAGAAACCGGGTAGATTATACAGTTTCTGGGAAGGCCTGCTGGAAGAGATACGTCTTTAAAGCTGTTTTGAAACAGTCTAACGCTGTAATAAGACGTATCTCATCTGGTAGGCCATTCCATAGCCTGGGAGCAGATGTCTCAAAATCCCCATTCATAAACCTTATGAGTGGGGATATTTCAAACTGGGGGTTTCCCCTCTGTTTCCTCCACATTGAAAGGCCAGACTCCGTTTTAAAAGGCCTTGTACATCAGCTGTCAAATTAAAAAAACCAACAACAATAAAAACAATAGGAAATAAAATAAAATACATTAAAATAATAATAAAAATATAATAAAATAAAAATAATAGTAAAAATAGTAAAATACAATAATAAATGAAATGAAATGAAAATAAAATAACTAATAATTAGAATAAATTAAAATAAAATAATTAATAATAAATGATAAATAAATAACTAAAAAATAAAAAAAATCCAACAGTGCCCGATGAAAGGAGGAGGAGGAGGGGGGGAAGGGATCCCCACAAGCTGCACCGCTCCATGCGCATAATATGTCAAATATATAAATGTATTTAAAAAAACCCAAGCAGCTCGCACGGCCAATGGCTACATCAGACGTCACCATGACATCATTTGATTGACAACCAAGAGGCTCTATCTTTAATTTTACTTTACTTTTTCGTGTATGAACTTCTGTGGGGTAAAATGCACCGGGAAGTACCAATGGGGGCAAAAGGTAGTATGAACTTCTTTCCGGAGAGATTCGGTAACGGCATGCACGATCTCATCTGGATCTAACCAGGGCAAATGGGGTAGTGTGGATGGGGCCTATGTATGTATGCTTTGTCATTTCCATTGTGATTTTTTAGTTGTGGGCATTGGTTGGCCTCTCTCTAAACAAAATGCTGGATGAGATAGGTCTTTGGTCATGTTAGTGTACCCTTTACCTTGATACAGGAGGATCACAGTGTAACCTTAAAAATGAGTACAGGGAATACAATTATTTAAGTATCTTGGCTCTCACTATTGCCTTATCTAAATTGTTTGCTTCCATGAAATGGCTTCTTTAAAGTGACCCATTTTCTTAATGGCTCCTTAAATTCACTCCATTTACTTCAAAGAATGTCCCTGGTGTTGGCACAGGATGGAAGCAATTAAGCAGATGAGATCCTTTAAAGATTGTTAAAGACCTTATCTTCATGGTGTTTTACCTTTATGTGAAATGTTTCTGTATTAGTATACATAGTAAGCATCCTGGGTAAAGATTTATTGTCTTTGAAAATATCTCTGCTGCTATGGTAGATATATCTCAGTAGATCAGGATGACCTGAGGGATGAAAACTGTAGATTTCAATGAGAAATAACTTCTGGGAGCAGCCTTTCTCTGGGATGTTGGATCTATCCCCATCATTACTTTGAAGTAAGATCAACTGATTTCTGTGGGATGAGAGGTGGTGTGGTTTACAGCATTGGACTATGGGCATGTTTACAGCATTGGACTATGACTTTGGAGTCCATGGTTCAAACACAGAAACCCATTGGGTGAATTTAGGCAAGTCACACTCTCTCAGCCACAGAGGATGACAAAAGCAAACCCTATCTGATATGCTTGCCTTAGGGTTGCCAGAAGTCAGAAATGACTTGAGGGCACATAGAACCATCAATTTTTTCAGTAGCTATGATGCACATTGCCCAGTGTCTGAAGTATCACCATTCAGCTTCAGACAGATCTAAAGCCTCACCACATATCTAAGGCCACAAACAGAATAAAGGACCCCAGCCAGCTTTGAGGAGGAGGTGGTTTAACTACACACATAGACAGTGATGGTCAACATATGGCCCCTGGGCTGCATTCAGCCCCAATCCATTTCCCCCCAAAACATCTGGATGAGATACGTCTTATTACATCCTGCTGGACGAGATGTGTCTTATTACATCATTGACCAGTTTCAAAAAGGCTTTAAAGACGTATCTCTTCTGGCAGGCCTTTCCTTGAAAAGGAATAAATAAAACATCAGTAAGGGCTGTTCGGTAAGGGCTGTTCGACAGTGGAACATTCTCCCTCAGAGTGTAGTGGAGTCTCCTTCCTTAGGGGTCTTTAAGCAGGGGCTGGATGGCCATCTGACAGGGATGCTTTGACTGGGAGTTCCTGCATGGCAGGGGGATGGACTGGATGGCCCTTGTGGTCTCTTCCAACTCTATGATTCTATGATTCAGTTCCTGGCTCTAAAACTGAAACTGGGTAGATAACCTTAGTTGTCCCCTTTGTTTAATTTCTGTGATTTCATGTATTACGTATTTGCACAAGAATCGTTCATGAGATTGCACTTTGTTCTAATTGCTACTGATTTTAATTTTAACTGTTGATTTTAATACTTGCTGGTTTAATTTAATGTTAAGGGGGTGGTGGTGGTGGTCAGGAAGGTGCATGATTGTTGTTTTACTCTGTACTTTTTAACTTTGCTGTACTTGGATCTGATTACTTTGCTAGAGGAGCAGGTTATAATAAACATCATCATCATCATCATCATCATCATCATCATCATCATCATTATTATCCCTGTTTCAAAAAAATAGTAGGAAAAAAAGGAGTTGTCTATTTTTAAGAGTGATGTCTTCCTTTGAAACCTTTGAAACTTTCTGGACCTAGGTAATCACCCACTAACATGTACTGTCCTCTGTCCTCTGTCCCACACCATACCACATCACCCCAGTTCCACCCAGATCCACATTTGGGCACAGGACATATGTGTAAAACATCCAGGTTTTCCTAAAACTGTGAAGTAAAAAGTGAATTTTATCTAAATTACATTACAGCTTAAAAGAAGTGCTGTCACAGTGAAAATGGTTGTATACTGTGTGCTCCTAAAGCACCAAAACTGAGATGAGTACAGATTTACTTTTTTGCTAGTGTGGATCCAGCTAGTGTGGATACATAAAGAGCTTCCATAACAAACAATCAAGATATGTGACCAATGAGAGCATAGACTAGCTATATTACAGATTAGGTGCTTGCCAAAAATAGTTTCTTAACTCCCATTTTGGGGTCATTCAGATGTTGGTTTTTTAGCATGACTATGGGGCTCTTCAGACCAGCTGGCCTGGGGGTGGGGTCAGGGTATCAAGTCCACATGATGCAAACCCTGACTCTGGCCCCCAGGGTGCCCTGACGCCGTGAGCTGCTCCACACAGCGCATGACATTATATCACTCCTCCAGTGCTGTGTCCAAATGACACAGCTCCAAAGGAGCGCCATATAGCTGCTGTGTTCCAGCTATCGCACCCTGGAAAGGTCGGACCAGGGCTGCGGCATGCGGTTACCACAGCCTCAATCCAGCTTGGTACGGGGCATCGTCATGCCATCCTTTAGGGGCTGTGTGTAAAGCCCCTATGTGAATAATCTCACTCATGCATTCTGGTTTTGTTGTTCATACTATTTTTTAATTGGAACCACATCTCTGAGTATCTCTGTGAGTTCTGTTACTCACACGTATCAGCACTGTGAGTAAAGATGGATTTGATGGTGTGGATATATTTGAAACATGTTCAAGGCATACACACTTCTATCCCGATTTATCCTAGGTCTATTTGCATTGGTGATTCACCTGACAATGAAAATCTTTTAGGAAAACCTGGAAAAAAATGCAATGAGAAGGCATGATTCATTAAAAAAGACAATAATACTAGGTAAGGTGTGTGTGTGTGTGGGGGGGGGAATTGAAAGAGGGGAAGACCTTGTTGCTGATGGATAGGCTCAATTAGGGAGATCACAGGTCTGAATCTTCAGGAGCTGACCAGAGCAGTGGAGGACAGGGTTTTTAAAAGATGTCTCATCCACAAAGTTGCCATGAGTCAGGGTTGGCTCAAGGGCAGCTAACAACAACGTATAAAACATCAAAATCACAGTTTATTTTTTTGGATTTTTTGTGTGAAAATATTCTAACCATGGTTGATTGAATCCATGGATGCAAAATCCATGGATACAGAGGACTGACTCTAGCCCACACACACATACACACACACACATATCAAGTCTGGATGCCTACTATTTCAAAACTCAAGGCAGAAAAGCTCATAAGCATCACTTTTGCTTCCTGACAGTAAGCATACAATGTCAATAAATCAAATAGCTATCAATTAGGTGCCCTTTCTTTATACCTCCTCCCCTGCATATAACTTTTGGGGCAGATACCTCTCTTTGGCTTATGGTACTCTGTAAAATAATAAAGCTATTGATGGCATGTTATACCTAAAAGTGTACATAAGAACAACTATGTAGTAATAAAACAATATAGAAACTGATTGATACTCATGCATGCATAAACTAAGTGAACACAAACTGATTTGTGACCCAAGTATCCTTTCCAACCCACTTCTAATTGTAACCAATGGTATACAGAAAATCTTAGGAATATGAAGCAGGAAGGACAACAACTAGAACACTGCTGGCGGAAAACTCGACTCTTATCTGACAAGACACACCATAGAGAATTTCTTTATTGCTACAGAGTGGCAATATGTGCAGCAAAGAAGGTTTTTTTCTCTACACATATTGTGTCTTCAAATTCTCATCCAGCAGAGCTGTTCAGGGTGGTAAGGGACCTGACTCAGGGACCCACCCCCAGAACCTATTATTAGAGCCTACCACAGCTCACTGTGATGCTTTAAATGACCATTTCACAGATAAAATCTCTCAGATAAGAGCCAACTTGGATGCCGGTATTACTGCAGAGGCTATAGGTGAGGTGTCCAGTGACTCCATGAATAAGATCATACTGGATCAGTTTGAAGCTTCTAGCATTGAGGATGTGGACAAGCTTCTTGGAAATGTGAAGAAGACAACTTGCGATCTCGGCTCTTGCCGTTTCATGGCTGGTCATCCAAGGAGGAGATGCACTTAGGACTTACCTGAGATGTATCATAAATGCACCTCTTAGGGAGGGCTATTTTCAATCTTCCTTTAAAGAAGTGGTGGTATGACCTCTTCTGAAAAAGATCCCTTGGATATGAACAATTACAGGCTGGTCTCCCATCTTTCATTTTTAAGCAAGGTGATTGAGAGGGCTGTTGCTCTTCAAATCCAAGTGGTCTTGGATGAAATAGATTATCTAGGCCCATTTCAAACTGGCTTCAGGATGGAATACAGAGTTGAGACTGCTATAGTCACCTTAGTAGAGGATCTTCGCTTAAGTATCGACAGGGAAAATGTGACCACACTGGTGCTTTTGGACCTCTCAGCAGCTTTTGATACTATTGACCATGGTATCCTTCTGGAACACCTGAGGGAATTGGGGATTGGGGACACTTCATAGCAGTGGTTCTGGTCCTATCTCTCAAGCAGATTCCAGATGCTGATGCTTGGGGACAGCTGTGCCTCTAAAAGGGAGCTTAAATCTGGCATTCCTCAGGGTGCCATCCTGTTCCCAATGCTATTTAACATCTACATGAAACTGCTGGGAGAGATCATCTGGAGGCATGGGGCAGGGTATTATCAGTATGCTGATGACACCCAGTTATATCTCTCCATGCCCCAGACCTCAGTGTCAACTAAGGAAGGCATCTCCCCTCTGAATGAATGTCTTGAGGTAGTAATGGGCTGAATGAGGAAAAACAGATTGAAACTGAATCCTGATAAGATGGAGTTGCTAGTTGTTGGAGGTCCTAATCCAGCTATGGAGGTTTTTCAACCAGTCCTGGATGGGGTCACATTTCCCCTGAAGGGTTTGGGGGTGCTCCTAGATCCATCACAGTTTGGGGGTGCTCCTGGATCCATCACTCCAGATGTCAGCTCAGACAAATGAGATGGCCAGGAGATGCCTGTTATCAGCTTCAGTTGATACACCAACTGCACTCTTTCTTGGAACCTGAAGACCTGAAAACTATAGTGCATGCGCTGGTAACATCACATCTTGACTTTTGCAATGCGCTCTACATAGCGCTATCCTTGCACCAAGACCAGAAATGTCAACTAATTCAAAATATAGCAGCCAGAGTGGTCACTGGAAGATCTAGAGGTGACCAAATTACACCTATACTAAAGTCTCTTCAATGGCTGCCTATTAATTTCCAGGCACAGTACAAGGTGTTGGTTATAACCTTTAAAGCCCTTCATGGCCTGGGTTCAGCATACTTACAGGACCACCTTCTCCCATATAATCCGCCCCGCACATTTGGCTGGCTGCAGTTACTCAGAGAACCTTTTCCTAGACCACTCCCAAGCTATGGAATAGCCTGCCGGAGGAGATCTGATATATCACCAGTCTTGAAAACTTTAAAAAGGCTGCCCTGCTTTTACTAATAGTTTTAACAATTGTTAATAATTTAATTGTATTTTATTGCGGGTGGAAAGGTTGGGAGAGTTTGGGATACAATGGACAATGATATATTTATTGTATGCTTGTTGTATTTTATTGATATTTTATTGTTAGCTGCTTCAATCTTTTTGGAAAAGCGGGATACAAATAAATTATTATTATTATTATTATTATTATTATTACCTGTTTTTCTTCTGTGTTTTCTCACTTTCTGGGAAGAATGTTGTAGCATATTAGCTGCACTGATATAATGGCATAGCCAAAAGCTGAAGCTATAGTTCAGACTCTTTACACACAAAGGTATTTTTTCACTAGTCACTAGATGTCAATGTTGATGCACTGGAAGAAGAGAAAGCAAATACATTGCTTCAAAAGATGCATTTTACTCTTTGTACCAGCAGAACACTTAAACTTCCACAAAGCAGAAATGGTGCGATTGTGGAAGTATGGAGAAATGTTATTTGAGGAAGCCACATTCTTAAGTTCAGCCTTCACAGGATGTGGTTGTTCTTGTTTATGGTCAATCCACAGCAGTAGCAGCTGGTTGCTCCCCTGTCAGCATGGTGGTGAATCTTCTGTGGGCATTAGTTCAAACTTTAAAGGAGCTGTCCTTATTCCCAAGATATGTTCAATGCCTTGAGTAGGATCTTTAAAGTTGGGAATAAAGTCCAGAGAGGATGCACCACTCAATTGATATGGGAACAACTATCCATCATTGATCCATAGTGATTTCTATGTGCAGCTGCTATATGAGTCACATTCACCCTTGTGTCATTCCAAATTAGCCATTTTTTGTGAACCAAAAATAATTGGTAGGTGGGTGGGATTTCTCCACATTCCTGTCATTTCGATAAATTTTAAGAAACTGTTTCACAAAGACACCACCAGAGGCTTTTTCTTTTTCTTTCTACTTAATTCCTGGCTGTGCTACTGTTCATTACTTTTTAAGCAGAAACGCACACAAATTCAAAGAAGGTGCTATTCTGAGACAAGCCTAGGATATCAGATTTCTGAACTTTTAATGTCTAGGGGTTGTGATGACTAAGGCTAGGAAGGAAATGTATTCTGCATTTGTTCAGAAGCAATGCACTTCATTCTACCATATCATATGTTGTATGCACATAATATAACTGCATGAACAGGATGTCCTATCATAGGCTCCAAAAAGCAAGTCCTGCAGCTTTTGATCTCTAGTACCTTTTACATTATAGAAAAAATTCTTGCCACCCAGAATTTCACCCAGAAATGCAAAAATAGAAAGATTCACTTCTTTTTAAAATGAAAGACCCTATCTATTCAAGACATGCACACACACACACACACACACACACACAGAGTTGTTATTGTTATGTGCCTTCAGTTATGTGCCTTCAATCCCATGCTGGGTTTTTCTTGGCAATATTTATTCATGTAAAGACTTGGACTAGGAAGGGCACCTATGAAGGAACTATATAAGATCCTGTAATCTAAAAATATATCAGTGAATATTAAATCTGGGCAGTTAAGAAAGCTAAGAGGAAGAAAGTCAACTTAGTTGAGATGTGGTGCAGGAGAAAAAATTCGTGAATACTGTGGGCTGAAAAACAAAACAAAAAACCAAAAACCAAGAAAACAAAAAAATGGGTTCTTGAACAGATCAGGCCAGGGCTCTCCTTGGAAGCTAAGATGATCAAGTTGAGACTATCGTACTTTGGCCATATAATGAGAAGACATGGATCACTAGAAAAAAAAAATAATGCTAGGAAAGGTAGAGGGTAGAAGAAAGAAAGGAAGACCACAAACCAGATGGATAGACTCAATCAGGGGGGTTATGGGCAAGGGCTTGCAGAATCTGGGCAAGGCAGTGGAAGATAGGGATTCTTGCAGATGTCTCATCCACAGGGTTGCCATGAGTCAGAACCAACTTGAAGGCAGCTTACAACAACAACAACCTTTTATAGAACATTATAAAAAGTAACATTAAAGAGAAGGAGTGTTTTTTATATATATAAAAAAGTACAAGATGCTTTTGCCCTATAATATATGGAAACATTTCATATTCCTTTCATTGCTCCCATATCCCTTTCTGAATAAATGGGAGTTATCTGTTATATCATAAATAAAATTTAGACAGGTTTCAGTAACAAATCTTCCAAACTGAAATTATGCTCCTATTTCTGTGAAGAATGGCTTCACCAATGTACCAGTACACCCAATGAAAATGTAATAATAGGGAAGCTCTGCTTGTTGAATTTTGGTTTCAGATTAAACTGATTCATAAACACCCTTCACATAGGGAAAGAAGCCAGAAGTGCAATTTGAATTTGTGTAGAGATGGGGAGCCCAGTTTATTCAATTTATCTGTTCCTTGTTCGGTCTCCAGAAAGAAAACATCCCTGAGAGATGATGATGATGATGATGATGATGATGATGATGATGATGATGATGACGACAATGTTAACAACAACGACAACATCGATAATCTTCCCAGTTCTTAGATCTACTCCATTGCAGTCAATACTCATTCATGATGAACCACTTTCTTCTACCATAGGCAGCATGAGTTTCACATGTGCCCTCAGGGAATTCTACAACGTATCTGTGGCCAGGTAATAAAGTTGTCACAAGTGCTAAATACTTTAGAATGTCAGATGGATGAAGAAGGTTTGATATTCTGTCCATGTTTCTCAAGCAGCTGAGAAAATGTACAAGAGAAAAGAGTGTGTGAAAACAACAGCAAAGACAAAGTTAGGATCAGCTCTACAAAAATTGTTGATCAATGCCTGGGATTGACAGGGGCACGAGAGCCTCAGCAGGTCAGCTCACCTAAAAGCTAGCATGGATCAAATGAGAATCATTACTGCCACTTCCAGAGAAGACAAGCCCCAAAGATTTTGCTTAAGAAACACAACATCCAATTTAAAATATTTCTCTAACACCTTAGTACGAAAGGTCGTAACTTACAATGGTATTTTTAATGCCTTGTGTTACAAATTTGAAACTCTTCTCTCCCACCCCATCATTCCATATAAGAGATAAAAGGCCCAGATAATCTGTGACATAAACTACAATACATCTACTTAGAACTAGCCTTCATTGACTTAAGTGGTACTTATTCCCAGGTAAAGACATCAGATCTCATCTGATCCTGGAAGCTAAGCAGAAGCAGTCCTGGTTAGCATTTGGATGAGGGACCACCAGGTGCTGTAAGGTATATTTCAGGGGAAGGAACTGGCAAAATCACCTCTGAGTATTCTTTGCTTAAGAAAACCTATGAAATACATGGGGTCACCATAAGTCAACAAGTGACTTAAAGGGGCACACACACACACATATTTTCCCAACTATACGGGTACAATCTTAGGTCCCATGAAAGATGGGCACTGGACAGATATCCATTCAGGACACTTTTAATGTGATTAGGGGAATGGGGGGAGGGCTATGATACTTGTATCTTTGATAGTTTTGTGGAAGAGGGAATTTCAGCAAGTTGCAATCTGGCTTAGGACTCTTTCAAACGGGAGGAATTTCTCCCAATTCCGAATGGAGCCAATGCGGATTCATGTAAATTCGCTTGTTTAGCGAATTTACCTGAACCCCTGTTCTGTTCGGAAGGCATTTGGAATTACTTCCCATTACCCGAAAATAACCCCCCCCCTTGCCCGAAATCACGTGAGAAGCTTAAATTCACAATAACGTTAAACCCATGATTGCATTCGGAGTGACTTCCCTTTTGCCCGAATTTGCGTGAGAAGAATTAATTCGCAATAACGTGAAACTCCAGGATTGCGTTTGGATTGCCCTTGGATTATACTTCCAATTTTCCACATCTGAAAGAGTCCTTATAATGTGGTCATTCTAGACACCTTCAGAGTACTAGAGGCTCTCATGTTCTTCTGTTCACAGAAAAGTTTACAAGCTTTTTCTAGAATGCGTGAAGAATTAAAGCACACATGGTCCCTCCATTTATATTCAGCAGGATTCCTAAACAGAGCTCATACACCTACAGCTCTGCACACAGAATTGTTTGCTTAAGCAATGAACTTGGTACCCCAACTACACACGAACATCTTACCTGAGTATATAATAACTGGATAGGCATTTAGTCTACTTGAAACCACCCTCATTCAGACAGCTAAGTTATCCTCAGATTAAATGGTTGCCGTTCTTTTCCATTTCAATGCACACACACAAATGATTTTAGTTTTGAGGCTTAGGGCAAAATTATATATGGGTAGATATGATTAAAATCATCCAAAGAAAAATGCAGGGAAGTTATAGTTTTTCCTGAACATGCACTATGCCTTTAGATAATTCAGTGTTTAACAAGTGGAACAAATACAAAGCTTGATTAGGAAGATTAAGCTAGATTGGTTATTGAGGAATGCTGCAGAGCTAATTCTAAGATTGATGGGTGCAACTTTTTATGTCCTTATAACTTTAATCAACCCATCTGAGAAGAAATGAGGCAAATGTTCTTATAACACACATTGACTGGTTTTACCATTAATGAGTAAATTTACATTAATGGTTGTGGAGATCAGAATTATCTATCAATCTGCAATGACTTAACTCTAACACGTTTTCTCTACTGCAGCCCCCCCCCACCATGTCCATTCCCCAGTAGATGAAAGTGTGTGTGTGAGGCACAAACAAATGCTCAGCTATCTTTCTATAGCTTGATGCAAAGCAATGACAGCATCGACAGAGACCTAAGGAGGTAAACCAGAGATCTCTGTTGATGCCTGTTGCTGTGCTCACTGCTAGATAGCTGAATCCTTATCTCTCATCTCCCTATTCTCACTGTCTAGGAAATGGCCATGTTGGTGCGGGGCTCAGATGGGAGATGTAGCTATGCCTTAGGATTTTGAAAAGGAGACGAGTCCTCTTACATCACTGCTACTCCAATGATAGTCCCTGGATCTGTGCTGGTTCCTGAAAAGTTTCCAGGAAAAAAACAACAAACAATTGCAGCCAATGGGTGCAAATAGAGTACTCATCCTTGTCACACTAGAAAAAAATAATTGCAAGCTCCTCACATCAGGTATCCTGAGAAGCACTGCTTTAGATGATAATGATGGTTTTCTGGGGCTACAGTTGTTAGGGTGGAAATTATGATTAGGAGTGTGCACAAAGTCTGATCCTACTGACTTTGACAGAATATAGAGGCAAAAATATGAACACTTACATGTGTGGTGTCCATTTTTAGTCCTTGGGCCCCAGGAATTTGTCATTGGTAGGGATGGCTAAGACATTGCTTTAAGAAACCTAATTAAGGTTGGTTGCGAAAGAGCAAAACTCTAGCTCACTCTTTTCTTATGGCAGAAGGACCAACTTGGTGGTGACAAGGCACCAGCAATAAGTACAGTTTTGGAAGGACCCAGAAACCATTTCATTTAAGGTGGGGATGGCTGAAAATTTCTCTGTTGTGGTGAACATATGTTAGAATCTAAAGGGGCTGCAGGTGATTGGTGCAGGAAATCTCACTGCTGCCTTTTCCTGATAATGGAAAGGTAATTCATAGGGTGAAGCTGCGTTTTCCCATTTAGGATTGCTCCTACTCTTAGGGAAAATGGGGCTGCACTAGCAAACTGTGTGCTGCTGCTGCTGCTGCTGCTGCTGCTGCTGCTGCTGCTGCTTCTTCTTCTTCTTCTTCTTCTTCTTCTTCTTCTTCCTCCTCCTCCTCCCCCTCCTCCCCCTCCTCCTCCTCCTCCTCCTGTTGTATATTTACCACCAGGATGTAGAGAGCTGCTTGTGGGATTTTTCTAGCTCATGTGGCACAAGCACAGGACTTTATAGAGAGATCTTGTAGCACCTTTGAGATTAACTGAAAGAAAGAAATGCCGCCAATTTCTTTCTTTCAGTTAGGGGGGTATACAGATGGGGAGAAAGGGACAGTGAAACGCTGCCCCTTTCTGCCCCCAATGGAGGCCACAACAACCAAATGGTGTGTATGTCATCATGGTGGCCTCCGTGTGGAGGGGCTGAGCCATGATGGTGCCCTGACAGTGTGATAGGGCATGAGAGTGTGCAGATGCTCCACTCTCTTGAGCCCTAAGATTGGCCCTAGGCTGGCGCTTTGCACCAGTCTGTACCAGGCCTTAGTCTCAAAGATGCTATAAGATCTCTTCACATACTGATTCTACAGAATAACATGGCTATATTTTTGAATTCTAACAACATGACTAGTTCTGTATATTTTGTACCTTCACTGAGGAGGTGGAGAGCACCAACTTCTGCTCTATCTTGGGCAGTAAGGCGTCCTGTTGGCAGGAGGACATTTTGGATGGGTGTCTGGATCATTTTTCCTGCACATCATACCATCCCCTTCAAATTGTTATTCCATGTCCCTTTCATAATGGTACAAGCTACTTAATCTCAGCTATTTGCATTTGTCCCAACCTTTCCTCCTCTCTGCAAATATTGTATTTCAAATAGTTAAAAATGAATGAGCAGAGCACCTTTCCACTTAGCTCAAAGTTCCATCCCCTGGGCTTTTGTTGCTCACCTTGTCCTATTATCCTCAAGATCTCTTCCTGGATCTGTTATTTTGACCTCGAGGTGCCCTCTATACTAAACAAGTAGCTGTGCTGATCAGTGCGATAAAGCATGACCAGTTTTCCCATTCGCTTCTTAAATTAAAAAAAAAAAACAGTCAGAAAAAGGGCTTGTCTATATTAATTATAAATCCCAAATGCCACCTGGGCTCACTGCATGTTGTTTGTGCTATGCAGGTCCCAAACCCTGAATTGGGTCTGGGCTGTTTTCAAAATACCCAGACTGATTCATGATTTCCACATCTTGCTCTGCATTAAAAAGACATCTTTTCTTCTGGGTTTTCCAGTAAACCTAGAGCAAAATGTAATGATGACAGCCAGCTGGCTTCCTAAGTGATCCCTGCAGGCATTCGCTCCAAGTTACTCTGCAGGCATGAGTTGCTCTGAGGTAAGAATGAGGCTGAGTACTTTCTTCTGACCTCAAAGTGACCCACACCTACACAGGTGGCACCAGCCAGCTCACAAGGATCACGTGGGAAGCCAGCCATCTTTCAGTTGCCAAAACCCCTCAGGGCATATTCACACTTATGTTTCTGTACTGAGAAGATCCAAGCCTCCGTGGCAATGCAATACCAAATCGAAGTTTCTACGACATTTACCACAGTTGAATCTCTCAGTGGCATTTTAACCCTATTGCCATTCACACCGCCATCATTTCAATTTAAAATGGAGCCTCCATTGTGAATGTGTTCAGTCGTTCTTGGGTTTGGTTTTTTTTAATGTCAATCAAGTTATGCACATCTTTGTCATTCCACTTCTGCTTTTACTGTTGGTGACATAACTTTGCTTCTGTTGTTGCAGATAGTTCAGATCTGAACACATATAGTCTATAAATGCATATTTATATCATTCAATGCTAAGCTGAGGGAAATGGAGGCAGTAGTGGAAATACTGGCTGGATTTATGGAGCCAGCATCTTCCCTGGCAAGACCAGGAGAGATGTGTATGTTCCGCCCCTTTGCATTTAACCCCTGCCTTCCTGTTTTGGAAGATTTGGTTGAGAATGCCCCTCATCGAATCAACAGCACATTCTTAATTGAGGCAATCTGCATCTTTTCAAAAGACTCAGAAAAAACCCGGTATTGAATATACTGGAGTAAATTGGTTTTGAGGCAGCTCCCTCCCCTGCAAACTGTACCAAGTGCACTTGGTGCAAATATGAACACCATGGAAATAACCCAGTTTCCACATGGGGTTATTTCATAGTGTGAATGGTAGTTAAGGAGAGGTTTGGGGAGGAATTTGGGACCAAAATACTCTGGAGGATGCCTGGAGTATTTTAAGAAATGTAGATGAACTCACAGTTGCAGAAAATAAAATCCACAAACCTTTATTATATAGTAAAGTTAAAGGTGAACTCACTGGACTCTTTCCATGTTCCCAGCTCCTCAAATCTTATTCAGATCTAGTTAATGCCTCTCTTCCTAACTGGTTTTCACTCTGTTTCTGACTTCTCTAAGGTCCAAAACACACTGCAGAAATAATCCAATTTGAGAATGCTTTAACTGCCCTGGCTCAGTGCTAGGGAATCCTGGGAACTGTAATTTATTGTGGCACGAGACTTCTCTGACAGAGAAAGCTGAATGTCTCACAAAACCACAGTTCCTAGCACTGAGCCAGTGATCTCAAACTGGATTATGTCTGCTGTGTGTTTTGGACCCAAGTCTTTTACAGTCAAGGCTCTAGGTTATAACCTTTTCCTGCATGGGTCCCCCTTCACAGGATTCTGTGAGCCGCTATTGACTTGTTTTACCAAGGCTGGCCCAGTACGGTACTAAAATTCAACAAACCAAGGAAAAACAAGTATATAGATGGATGTGAATAGGAAGAAAGCCAGGGAGTCATGTACATATAAAAAAGAAACAGGATAATACTTAGCAGATTAAGGGTGACAGATCCCAGAGAAAATAAGTGAAATTTTAGAGAGTTATTATGTTTGTTTTGTATAAAATATGAGAAGGTTATCAAAGAGGAAAGAAAAGCAGAGGGCTTACACATATGAAAATGATGCCAAAGATAATGCTGTCTAGAAGACAGCAACTTGTATGAACCTCTCAATATTAAAGGCAGTGGGCCATTGACCATAGGACATAACCCCCTTCTTGAAAATGCAGGCTTATTAAACTTCAAGGGAAGGTATGTGGATGAAAGCATGGAATGTATGCAACAATATTACTGGCAGATGGTAAAGATATTTTGGCCAGACAGGAAATTATATGAACTTAATAGCAATTGTCTGGCAGACTTTTTTTTTAAAAAGGAAGAAACTCTTAATCTCATACTTCTTAGGCTAGAGTCAAGATTCTCATCACACCAAGGCTGATCTTGAGTGGATTTCACAGAACTCTGAATGTAAACATATTTCACATTACTTTTAAATTAGGACAACAGATTCTGTTAATTTCTCTTCTGTTACTTTCTGTTACTTTAAATAAGAGCAAACGTTTCTGGCCTCCTCCCTTTATTATTAGTCCAGCCATGGAGGCCCAGGCTTGTTCTAATCTGAGTAGGTTATGAAGCCTCTAACTGCTCCCATTGGCTTTTGCACAAAAATGAAAGCACAAGTGAAACTGGCAATATGGTTTCTATATAACTGATGCTTTACGTGTGCGCATATATATATATATATATATATATATATGTATATCCTGCCCTGAACCAGATCCTTGAACCTACAAAGGCCTGCTGTGACCAATTTAACCACTTCCATGAACCACCATGAAGAGGGCGTTTTCCATCTCGACCCCTAGCCTCTGGAACTTGCTGCCCATTGAGCTCCGCTCGGCCGCCTCTCTTGCCCAGTTTAAAAAGGGGTTAAAAACACATTTATTTGGGCAGGCTTACCCCTGATATTCCTTTCCCTGTTGTTATTTCTCCCTCATCCCCCCCCCCCCCACTGGGAGCTGGCTTGGCATATTGCTATTGTATTGCTGTATTGGTATTGATATTGTTATTGCTTATTGTCGGAATGTTTTTAACTTGTTGTATATGTTGTGCGCCACCCTGATCATTGGAAGGGCGGTATATAAATAAAGATTTTATTATTATTATTATTTATTAGAGTATAAAAATCCATTCATATGAAGCTGCACCCAGCAACACTCATGAGTTCACTAAACCAGAAGGTTAACTAGTTTTTGGTTTTCTTTACTATTCTATACACTTCTCTTTGAGGTGAGAATGTTGATACCTATTTCTCCAGTTGTCCCTGCAGCACTCCATGTAGTGGAGGTCTTAAGTACAGCATTGATAAGGAATCTTGTCTATTTTATTGATTTATTTATTAGTTACACTTCAGGCATTTTCTCCAATCAGTTGAAAACTTCCCTCTTCCTATGAGACGGATCAGGTGGAAAGAAAAGAGATTACTTAATGTATCTTTTACATCACAATTATAGCCATAAAACACCCCCTTTGGCAATATTTATCACATGACATCACTTCTGACACATAGCTGCTGTGTCTGCCAAGTGTGGTTAGGTTAGGGCAGTGATGTCCAAACTCTGGCCCTCCAGGTGTTTTGGACTTCAGTTCCAAGAAGCCTCAGCTATCTTGGCTAATGGTCTGGGATTTCTGACAGCTGAAGTCCAAAACACCCGGAGGGCCAGAGTTTGGACATCACTGGGTTAGGGCATCTCTTTTCACAGATGGGAAAAACCCATCAATAGCTTCCACATGTGAAATACTGCTGGCATGGCAGTTGCAAGATTGGAAGTCACATGGCATCACAGTTTTCTTCTCTCCCATAGTCCCCCCGCCTTTCACTTGCTATTCCCAGGAAGCCTGATTCACTTCTTTTCTTTTCAATTTAAATCACATTGCCAGAACTGCAGAATTGTGAACAAAACAGTTGAAAAGAAAAGAAAAGAAAAGAAAGAGCAGTAGTAGTAGTGAGGCACAGCACGATATGAGTTTAAAGGGGAGTTGGAATGGCAGAAGCAGCCCCAGTGGCACAATTGTGAAAATGTCTGATAGTGGTTGCTCACCAAACTGGTATGTTTGTGTTTTCACTGATTTGCCTGAATAGGGCTTTTGTGATAAAATCCAAAAAGAAAAATCATCTGGTGATATTCATGTTTCAGTGAGGGCTTGAATCCAAGTCTTAGTACAGCATTCAAACCATTCCACCAAGCTGAGTCTCCAAACTCTGCAGTTTAGAACCTTGGTTAGCAGAAATCTTCTTTTGTGGACTGTTGTGGGTGCAAGCAATAAGGACATGGTGATGGAGTGGGCCTTGCCACTGCTGTCTTCTTCACATATTTCTACTTGCACAAGGGAGGGAGATAATGTCAGAATAGAGCTATAGTTATGAGTTCATTCAACAGCTTATTAGTAATTTAGGTATTGTAGTGTAATCAAAATTGCTGGCAATTTAGCATGGTCCATTATATCATGAGCGCATCAGCTCTGGTGCAATGGCTCAGTGAACGTATCCTATTTTTTCAATAGATTAAGAAAACATATGCATGGAGGAAACTTGAAAAATAGCACCATGGCAGACACAACAAATAAAAATGGATTTGCAGCTATTTTATTGCATTAAAAAACCATCTCCATGTTTCACTGATGGATAATAGTGTATGAATAATAGCAATACAATTAAGATAAATGTTCAGTTTTTACACACATCAACCTTTTAAAATCCTAAACAGGGCAATTTGCAGCCCAAATCAATATAATGATGAAAGGCATCTCTATTTTTTCTCCCATCAAATTCAGGCACATCAGTTCAGTCAGTAAATTAATGCCTGAGCACAGATATGATAGGAGACAGGTAAGAATCAACAAACTGAAGTGTAGTCTAGAGAAGAGGCCATTAAATGAGAATGGGCCAGCTAAGGCTGGAGGAAAGGAACACTTTTTTCTGACTTAAATGAAAATGCACTTTCACATTTTATTTATTTATTTTTATCCCACCTTTCTCCCAAAGTGGGACCCAAGGCAGCTAACATATATAAAACACAATGATTAAAACAGTACAATTAAAATCCATGCACACAAAATTGCCAAACCTCTGGGGACAAAATCTAAGGGTTGTGAGCTTCAGAGTTGGATGGATTTATGGGGAGCACTGCTTTGGCTAGGTGAAAGCTCCCTGCTAGACATATGTGTATGTGTTTTTCTTTTCTCACTGTATTGTTAGGAACTTATCTTCTCATGGAAGACAGTTGTAAAAGCAAGTCTTTTTTAAAATTGATTTTTCTAGCTAGGGAGATTTTTCTAGCTTGCTTTTATTACCATCTCCTGTGGAATGAGTACTGAAGAACTATGATGGCATGTAGTAAGGCATGAGAAAGGTGCTATTATTTGGCTGAACCTCTGCTGTCTTTCCTTATGCCATAAGATCCTTAGGGTGCATCTACACTGTAGAAATAATACAGTTTAACACCACTTTAACTGTTATGGCTCCATCCTACAGAATCCTGGGACTTGTGGGTTTGTGAGGCACCAGCATTCTTTGGAAGAGAAAGCTAGAGAATATGTAAAACTACAAATCCAAGTAACCCATAGGATGGAGGTACAGAATAGTGCTGTCAAACTGCATTGTTTCTACAGTGCAGATGCAACCTTAGACTAGCCATGAAAACTTTCTGCAATTTACAAAACTTGGTTAAGTTTCATCACGTTTCCACTGTTAGCACAGACTTCCTGGGGGATCTTTATGTTTTTAGGTAGTTTCATCCATCCTTTTCTTCTCTTTGCTGGAGCCAGAGCTCAGTCGGATGAAGAGTGTCCTCTTTTCTGCATTCACTTGCCCCTGATCAGTCAGATAAGAGGAGGGAGTAGACCATTTGCATGGGAAGCTGTGTGCATGAGTGTCCAGAGGCTGTATGAGCAACAGGTATACTGCAAGAAGGACTGCTGTAGGCAGCAGCATCTGAGGGACTGCATAGACAGACCCTAAGGGACAGTCTCCAGCTGCTCCTTTTACAGCCAGATCAGGGCCATAGCAACCACATGCCACAGCCCCAATCTGGTCTTTCCAGTGGCTTGTTTTTTTTTTGCTCCGGAAAGGGTAATGATAGCTGGAGCGCCGCAGCTTTAAGGCATTTCTTTGGCACTGCATTGCATGGTCACAGTGCCAGAGTAGTACCATGATGCCTCACGCTGTGTGAAGCAGTGCATGGTGTCACAGCACCCTGGGGCAGAGTTGGGGTATGAGTCAAGTAGGCTGAAAGCCACGTATGGGGTGCCCACCTATGACGTATATCACTATATGTATAGCACTATATGTATAGCACTGTAACAGCATAGTATGATAATATGGCTAGTTTAATTCTAACAAGTCTATGTTTGAAGCCCTTTGAATTAAAATATTCTAGTGCTGAATTAGGGTTACCACCATATTTTTTTTCCTGAGAGGCTTCCCATCATTAACATTTGTATAACAGGCAGGTATGAAACAATCCTCTCCAGGTTAGTAAAGGGGCAGTCACTATAGCTATTGAACTTGTTGAGTTCAGATGCAGGAGAATTTCATAAATGAATTCTGTGTTTAGACTTGGGTCCTATTTTCAAAGTATCTCATTATGTATGTATATGCAAATACGGTTATTTCTAAATCTCAAAACTATCTAAAATACAGAATACTTCTGGTCCCAAGCATTTTGGATATTGGATACTAGACCTGTATTAAAAACTAGCATGCAAAGGGATCCTGTAGCACCTTTGAGACTAGCTGTGCAAAAGAAGTTGTATTATAAGTTATCATAGAACAAACAATGCAGTACAGACAAGAGGTGATCAGAAACGTCACCTTTAGGGCAAGGGTGATTGACTTAACACTTCTGTAATGTGGTTGCTTGTCTGAGCCATTACCATCTTTGGTTAATTCAATATTTTTCAGGTCCAGGTTGACCATCTTTTGTTTGAAGATGTTCCTTTGGTGTATGAATAAAATTCCTTTGTTTTATAGAAGCTGTTCTCTTGTTTTAGAGAAATCAGAACAATCCATTCTGGGCTGATGTCTACTGGAACCAAGAACCTGAGTTGCCTGCCTCCTCCTAGAAGTGTGTTGGTGAGCTGAAATCACTCTTTCAGACTCTCCAAAATCTTAGATTTTGGCCAAGAATCTTGTTAGCTTATTTTACTTTGTCAACCTAGCTGTAGGGTTCATAAGAAGGAGCCCTTGTGGTGCAGTGGTTAAATGTCATTACTGCAGCCACTCACCCAAAAAAACCACAAGGTTGTGAGTTCAAACCCAGCCAGGGGCCCAGGGTCAACTCAGCCTTGTGTCCTTCCAAGGCAACTAAACTATTTAGGAACTGCTCAGTGTGGTATGAAGCAGTATATTAATGAAGCTGCTATTGCTGAATTATGGTCCTGCCCTTCTGCTTTGCATTAGCCCTATACATGAAGATAATTTCTGAGTGAAATGAGGATAGAGACTGAGACCAGATTGCTAGGTCTGCCCCCCAGCTGTCTCATGCATCTCACTTTTACTTGAGGGAAAGGTAGGAGACATGTGGAGACTAGTCAACAAATGCATCCTACTTACAGGTCACCCAAGAAATGTCACTGACTGAGGCAAAGTACCAACTAACACCGCTGCTCCCCCTACATCAAAACACATCAAACTCAAATCCATGCGAGTTATTTTGTCACATATGGCTGAAATCCTACAAGCATCTCTTCCCAACCCTAACAGTAAGAACACAACCCAACACAAAATAAGTAACTTGCCATTTCCTGGCCTAACATGGCAACCTGCCTGTTGCCAGTGGCAAGTGCTCCATTCTGCTGACTGATAGGACCAGGCCTTCTTCTGTGCACCCTTTCCTAGATTTTAGGACTGCTAACTCTTGAAACACACTATCTGTGATTACAAATCACCTGACAGAATAAAGAAACAGGCCTTTGTTGTTGGCCTGTGAAAGATGGCCATTTCTGCTGCCTTCGAAGTCATTAAAAAGATGTTTCTCTTCCCTGCTTTTCTTTTGCTTCATTTCTGTACATTTGAGCATCTCTTGGACTGAGGGAAGGGATAAGTACTCCCAAATAACCTTCTCTGTATTATTAGTTATTTCATCTACTACTGTCAGATTATCTCTTATTCATCTCCTCTCTGGGCTAAGCAGTCATATCTTTTAAATCTCAGTTGAGAAGGGAGGCTTTTCGCATCTGCAATTGTATCAGCTCCTCTTGTCTATTTTATCTGGGCTGTGTCCTTCTTTGCTAAAGAAAGGATGTGAAGGCAGCCTGCAGTCAAGGTGAACACAGCAAGGAGGTGGATGATCTGCTGCCAAAACTCTTCCTTCCCTTTAATGATGACTTTGTTAATATACACAAAGGTAATCACGTCTATGATTTTTCATTCTTATGAAATGCCCTGGCTTCACAAAATCACCTTGCAAGAATGGTTGCTAATAGAACTAAGTTCATCATAATCATCCTCCTCCCCAAATACCATCATCATGACCTTCCTCTGTCTTATCATTATTATCTTGCATTCTGTTAAAACAAGAATAAAACATATTCTTCCTTTCCCTATCACCTACATTATTCTAGGAAAACAAAGGAAAAGCAACAACAACAACATTCTCTCTATTAAAATTCACAAAAGTCATTGAATTCCTGGGATCTTGAAATGGCAGGTAAGATGTTAATCAGAAGTCAATTACAATCTGATGTGAAGAAGAAGCGACCTGGCAGAATTTCATTTCATTAGCTGTCAAGGACATTAGGAAACTGTAATGTTCACAGAATGAGTACACAGAGATTTCTGTTTGTAACTCCAGAGAAAATGTAGGTATCTGAACATGTTAGTACTTGATGAGTGTTTGTTAATTAAATGTTACTGTTCTTGTGGCTTTGTAGAAACTATGCTGTGATGTGGTGCTTTTGAAACCCTACGTGGCAAAGATCATTAAAATGACACTGGACTAGAGGTAGGAAATTTAATGGGAAGTGAGTTTATTGAATAGTTTTTTAAAATAAAATAAAATAAAATGACATTTATTTCTGATTTTCTTTTTATATTGAAGTTAGAAGACTTTACTGACAGCCTTGCCAGGAGGATGCTGAAAAATGCCACTCATGATTTATCCTTTCATATAAATCCCATCTGATGTTTGATCTTATAGGAGAAGATATGTGGATGACACCATAATATTGGAAGAAGACATTCAGGAATGGGAACAGTTAATAAGGAAGATCAAAGATGAAATTGCAAAGGCAAGTCTGATGCTGAACATAAAGAAAACAAAAGTAATGACCACAGAAGAAATACACAAATTCAATCTAGACAACAAGGAAATTGAAATAGTTAAAGAATTCCCATATCTAGGGTCAAACGTTGACCGGAACGGAGACTGCAGTCAAGAAATAAGAAGAAGACTAGGAATGAGAAGGGCAGCTATGAAAGAACTGGAAAAGATACTGAAGAGCAAAGACATACAACTGAGCACTAAATCATTCAGGCCATTGTATTCCCAATTACTATGTATGGATGTGAGAGCTGGACAGTGAAGAAAGTGGGTAAGAAGAAAATCAATTCATTTGAAACGTGACGATAGAGAGGAGTACTTAGGATACCATGGACAGCCAAGAAAACAAACAAATGGGTTCTTGAACAGATTAGACCAGGCTCTCCTTGGAAGCTAAGATGGTGAAGTTGAGACTATCATACTTTGGCCACGTAATGAGAAAGCATGGATCACTAGAAAAAAACAATACTACTAGGAAAGGTAGGGGTAGAAGAAAGAAAGGAAGACCACAAACCAGATGGATAGACTCAATCAGGGGGGTTATAGGCAAGGGCTTGCAGGATCTGGGCAAGGCAGTGGAAGATAGGGATTGTTGGAGATGTCTCATCCACAGGGTCGCCATGAGTCGGAACCAACTCAAGGACAGCTAATAGCAACAGCAACAATTAAATGAATTTTTGAAATGCCATTTCCCACCCACCCCACCAAAGATTCTTCCCTTGCTTTCTCTCTACACTCTGTTTCTCATAATCTCATCCTATTACTCTCCCTATTTTTTAGTTTATTGATTCCCAGTTGGATCCCTGGTTAAGAGCTACCAAATCCAAATTCCTGATATAGACAAGCTGCCCTTGTGCAGTGCCATGTGTAGAACACAGGAGGACTACGTGGCTGCAAAGAATCACCACCTTTCAAGCTATCCTTGTTACTGATTAAAGCATTTAATCTTGGAATTAACTGAAGGATCATTCTCTAATCCTGAGCAAAAATAAACAAAGATCCCCAAAGCCATTTGCATCTATTAAACTATCAGTTAGAAAGCATAAAATTTTGAGTATTTAATTTATTTCATTTCAGCCATATGTGACAAACTATTTCATTTCATTTCATTAATAATATACTATCAAAATTAATTGATTAATTTATTTCAGTATTAAGCACTGAATTCAGAAAGTCTAACAATTTGGTCAAACTGAAAATAAACTTAACAAATCTGTCCTTTCTAGAAAATGTCTAAATCAGTTTCTAACTTAACTGATTTTAATTAGTTCATTCTTATTGCAGTTGTAGACACAGGTCTTACTTATGTCTGAAGGCAAGTATTAGGAATTTTCTTATTTTCTCATATCATGACTTATGTGGGGAAGCAGGCCTTGTCCCCCAAATGTTCCTACAAAAAGAAAGGAAGGAAGGAGAAAAGAAAAAAGAAAAAATAGATAGCATCCTTGTTTTAGGTGGGAAAACATGAATGACTGAGAAAACTAATTTTTAAAATCTTGAACACATTTTTGAAAAAAGGTTTTTTAAAAAACACTCCTCTAACTTGCAGAATCCTCCAGCCCAAAATTCTGGAGATATAGTCCAAACCTCTAAACCTGTGATTCCCAAATTATGGTCCTGCAGATGTTTTGGACGTCCGCTCCCAGAATTCCTGACTATTGGTCAAGCTGGCTAGAATTTCTGGGAACTGAAGTCCAAAACTGCTGGAGGACAAAAGTTTGTGAACCACTGCAGTCAAAACTTTGACACTGAGCAATGAGTAATGAAAACTGGACTGGTAGTGAATCCCATTTCTACAGTTAGTGCTGCTGCCACAAGACCACTTCTTCCCATTGTCATCTGAGAGCAGGGTAAATGATACCTCCTCTGAGGGCCTGGTGTGGCTGGGAGAGCCCAGTTGCTTATTTTTAACCTCCCCTTAGGTCACTTTGAGTCACAGTGGGTTGAGTTGGCACTACTAAATCTGAGCAGGATCACAAAACATCTAACAAATGTCAAAATTGCTTGTGGAAGCTCTAATAGTTGAAAATGATCACGCAGAAAAATAAATTGGCAGCCTGACTTCCTAATTAAAGAGCATCCTGACCTCTTCATGAAGTGATGTGGAACGGTTGTTTTTGGCAACAGATTCCAAAGAGGCAATGCTGTCCTGCCCTTTGTATTCCCACAATATGATAATAAAAGAAGCAAAAGGCTGGCTGTCATTTTGACATTGTCCTCCAGGTGTGAGACTATCCAGGGTCAGCACTGTTAATGAATTAGGAGAGACAGAGGACAGGAGGCAACAAAGGATTTAAAATGCAGCCTGGTGCTCTGGAAAACAGTGGCAGTAAACTTTCCAAACCAACCGCAGACACTTTTTTCCACCAAATGCAACACATGGAAGACTTTGAGTTTTCACACCAGCCAAGGAAATAGAGGTAGAAATGATGGGATGAGAATAAATCCCAGCTTCTTTTTAATGTCCTGTCATTTTGTGAGTTTTTAGCAAATGCCCACCAGGATAATTTTAAGCTTTCCTGTGGACAAGAACAAAAACAAAAGAACCACTTCTTCACATTCTTCTGGCATTGCACATTTCAGTGTGAAAAGCACTGGTGTGTCTGTGTGTGTGTGTGGGGCAGACAATTACAAAATAGGAAAACTGTTCCATAGCATGATTTCTAGTCTGAATATGTCACATAATACAGTTATGCTTCCAAATAAGGATGCTCTCTCTCTCTCTCTCTCTCTCTCTATATATATATATATATATATGTGTGTGTGTGTGTGTGTGTGTGTGTGTGATTTGGGGCTGGAATATCTACCTCCTCTCAGATGATCCAGCTTAGCATGTAAGATCAGCAGCAGAGACCCTGTGAGCCTAGTCCAGTTATAGCAGCGCTCTAGTGGTGGAGCTCCAACCCAAAGGAAGTAAATCAGGCTCCATCCCTTCTGAGTTTAAAGCATGGCCTTCACCTTTTGAAACCAGACATGTCTGCTCTGGCTGTTTTTCAAGCTGTTTTCTGGTTTTAAAAATGTTTTTTTTTTAAAAAAAAAAAAACTCAGACTATTTTCAATGGGTTTTTAATTATTCCTTTCTTTTTTAAGGGGCTTTTTTCTCAATTGTCCATTGTGTTGTGAATCCTGATTGGTCAAGAGGTGGTAAATAAGAGGCTTGAATGAAGTGAAATGAAATGAAATGAATACTTGGTGGGTTAGGTAAGCCCCAAAGGAAAGTGGTGGCTAAGTAGTTAAGACACTGACTCTGATGATTGCAAGAGTGGAAAGTTGGCAGGTCAAGGCCCAAGTGTCATGTGACAGAGTGGGCTCCTATCACTAATCCCAGCTTCCACCAAACTAGCACTTCAAAAACATGTAAAAGTATAAGTAGATAAACAGGTACACTTCGGTGGGAAGGTAACGGTGTTCTATGCAGTCATGCAGATGACCAAAATTAATTATGGAAATTGTTTTCTCCTATATTTTTCAAGTTTCAGAATATTTAACCATATGCCTGGCACACCCCGCTATCACAATCTGGCTTGCCAGAAGAAAGTGGCTAATATAGGTAATGTTTATCAAGTTTAACTCTTCCATTCCAATGATATTTCAAGAAAACCTAAAAGTCATCTCAGCTCAGTGGAATGTCATTATTAAACAGATGAACAAATTATTCTAGACAGGCATTATGATTCTGTGGGGATCCATATATGAGAAACATGACAATGTCATAAGAAAGCATGCCAATGATATAATAGGATCCATCTATATGAGCTGCTTTTCATCTTCTTCAGCATGAGGATCAGTCTAAATTTTAGGGAGAATATGTATCAGCAGCGACAAATTCATCCCCTCTTCCATAACAGGTTGTCACAGTGAGACTCACCCACCCAACTACTTCTTTTGGATGGCAGCACAATGAGTCTTTTTTGTCCCACTGCTGCCATCAATTATGTGATGGAGACACTTGAACTCAGGACTCTTGTGTGTCTCCTGCACTACAACTCTCTCTCTCTTTCCCAAGCAACATGTTTAAATGTGTTTTACAATAAAATATAAACATGTCAAATGTAACAAATTATGTACAGTAATTCTAACCTGAATGTTCTGGAGAAACATAACAAATAAGACTGAATTATGAAAATAGAGAAGTAGCAAACCATTCTGCAATACTTCATTACTGGATTCTGCAGCATCCCAGGGTCATCAGATGGCCTTGGAAATGGTTGTGGATGTATATATCCCTTGCTATTTGCTGTGTATTTTCTGCAAGATCTTTGGTAAAATAGATTGAGTAAAATATCATGCTAGACAAGGACTATGGGGCTACATGATCTGTATCTGGTCTAAAGGGGATGTTCTCTCCTGCCCACAGTTACACACAATGGAGAAAACATGTTTGTCAAGGGATGATGCTTACGATTGCTAGGTGAATTAGCATTTCATTCCCTGAGATGTCAGGACCAAAACATGAAGCCATAGAGAGATGGGCCCCCCCTCCACCTCCTCGCCAGCAGCGGCGGCGGCAGCGGCGGCGACGCTCTTGGAGCCTTGAAAGGCTCCCCACCACCACCCTCGCACCTCCAGCAGCAGCAGCAGCAGCGGCGACGTGCCGGGGCTCCAGGCCACGCCCCCCTCCACCTCCTCGCCAGCAGCGGCGGCGGCAGCGGCGGCGACGCTCTTGGAGCCTTGAAAGGCTCCCCACCACCACCCTCGCGCCTCCAGCAGCAGCAGCAGCAGCGGCGACGCGCCGGGGCTCCAGGCCACGCCCCCCTCCACCTCCTCGCCAGCAGCGGCGGCGGCAGCGGCGGCGATGCTCTCGGAGCCTTGAAAGGCTCCCCACCACCATCCTCGCCCCTCCAGCAGCAGCAGCAGCAGCGGCGACACGTCGGGGCTCCTGGCCACGCCCCTCCACCAATCTCTCACTCTGCGCTGTAGTGCCCTTCCAGTCGTGTGAAGAGGAGATGGGACAGAAGTAGGTTTGGCACCCCGCTTTGTCCTCCATAAGGGCAGGCTGGGGGATTTACCCCACGAAAATATACCCTGGGAAGGGTTAAACTTCGGGGGCTTGTAGAAGGCTGTAGGGAGGACGCCAGCCGGAAAGCAGCCACCAGCCCTTATAGGACACCTTGACCTATCAAGGTAATTCCTCAACACGATTTAAACATATAGCTGACGTAATTATTTACGTGTTTTGTATTTCTTAATGAGAATTGTTAGAGAATTCAGTTAGATTTGGAGATAATACTTAATCCTAGGCTTGTTACTGTGGCCCTGTCTTTCTTCTCTTTCTACACGAATGAACTTAAGGGTACTTAAAAGCAATCTAAAATAACACTTTTGGACCATATATATTTGTTGATTATAGTTGAGTTAGCTACAACTTTTGCTGTTACGGTAGTTCAACTCCCATCCTTTTTAATTTAAATTGTTATAGAACCCTATTTTGGTCCTGATCCAATAGCTACAGAATATAAGACAGTCCCAGACACTATATCGATTAACTTTTCTCTCTAGAACCTGCGAAGGTCAAGAATGGTAGCTTCAGAGTCTCTTGCTTAGATTCTTAAGATTTCACTCTACCACCCAATCCCCCGACTCACATTCCCAGTTTTCCAGGTCCAAGGTCTCTGATACTTGTATTCCCTAGGGGGTGGAGCTGGAAACCTTTCAATCTAGCTTGAAAACTCAACCAATTGTGGGCTGCTAGAAATGGCATCCGGGACGAGAATTCAGACTTCCAAAGCCTTACTGCAAAGCACAACTAGAAGAGGATCAACAGATACATCAGCTAAAAATCCTGAATCAATTCAACTGCTTGTGGAAGAAATGAGGAATTTTAAACAGGAAATGCGAACAGAGCTGAAAGAGAACAGACAAGAGATGAACGAAAACCTGAATAGGGGCTTTGAAAAACTGGAAAGAACAATTATGCAAATTTCAAACGAATTTCACCAGTTGAAAGGCGAAATTGAAACATTAAAGACCAAAACACAAAAACTGGAAAAAAAGCTTACTCGGCAATGGAAGAACAATGGAAAGATCGAACAAGTAATACTATTCACGAACTCCGCTACAGAGAAAAATGTCTGAAGCTCAGAGGTCTTTCCGAAAGACAAAACGAAAACTTATACACACGTGTAATTCCACATCTAGCAGAATTCGTTGGTCTATCTGAGGCCGAACTAGATACGGAAACGGATAGACTTTTTAGGATTAACTCCCAAACAGCTAAAGATAGGAAGCTTCCGAGAGATATAGTAATATGTCTGACCAGATCAAGAATAAGGGATTTAATACTTCAACAAAGTTACCAGGGTAATTGCACCATCGAAGGAGAAAGGATACAAATCTTTAAAGATATACCTATTGATATCCTGAAAAGGAGACAAAATTACAGATCTCTAACACAAGCGCTCACAAGATGTAAAATAAACTACACCTGGGACAGACTCGAGGGAGTCCTCTTTGTATATAAACAGAGAAGATATAAAATAAACTCCAAAGAAAAAGCATCTGAATTTGAAAAAAGATTATACAGAGAACATACAAGAACAGAAGAACAACTAGAGCCCCATGATTCCCATTCTAGAAAAAAGAAAAATGAACATGGACATCTCAAGACTAAGAACACAAAAGACAGTAAAGATATAGACAACCTCCCAGAAAAGGCTTCAACTTACAGACAACAGGACGTAGAGACACAAGAAACTAGTTTCCTAAAAAGAGCAGACTCTACAGACAGTTTAAGACCGCTAGACTATGACAATGAGGGAGAGGAAGAAGACAAAGACACAGACTCGGAAATAGAAAGAGAAGTCGAACAGAACACAGAAGGGAACGAAAAGACATGGAATTCTAAGGAATTCTAGTATAACAAAGTTTAATAAAGTCTTAATTGTTACTGCCTTTGATAAGTATGGCATCTAAACTCTGCTCTTGGAACGTTAAAGGATTAAACTCCAAATATAAACGGGGCAGAATATTCCACTATTTGGAAAAGAAAAAATTAGAAATTATTTGTTTACAAGAAATAAAAATAAAGAAAAATGACCAAAGATTTCTTAAAAATACAAAATTGGGCCAATTATTTGCGGCCTGTAATGAGAAAAAAAAGAGAGGGGTGCTATACATTCACAACAAATACACGGTAAAAGAATGCTTTAAAGACACTTCGGGTCACTATATTGGGGTGAAGGTGCGTATGGGGGACACGAATATGCTTCTTGTGGGGATATATGCCCCTTTAGAAAATAAAGCATCCTACTTTCAGAAATTACTAACTGAAATAGAAAACCATGAGGCTGAAGAGATCGTCCTGTTGGGCGACTGGAATGGCGTGATAAATCCACGAAGGGATAGAACTTCATGTAAAGGAGAAAAACAAAACCATGGTAAACTCCCGAACTCTTTTTTTAAATTAAAGGACCGCTTTGCGTTAAAAGATGTTTGGACAGAAAAATACGGAAATACTCCCGGTCATACTTTCTATTCAACACAACATAAATCTGCGTCCCGTATTGACATGGTTTTTGTTACCCCCAGAATAACCCCTAAGGTAAAAAGTATGAACATTCTTCCCAGATCAGAATCCGACCATAACCCAATAATAATCGAACTTCTGACAAGAACTACACAATTTAACTGGAGGGTCAATGATACCCTCCTTTAAGACACCGACTATGCTAAACTTCTAAAGCAACAAATTAATCTTTATTTCAAAGAAAATACAACTAAAGACTGTGACATGAGAACTGTTTGGGATGCGGGAAAGGCTGTCGCGCGAGGACTCCTGATACAAAGAGGAGCAGAAATCAAAAAGACAAACAAGGACAAAGTAAAGAAATTAGAAGAAAAAATTCTGCTGAAAGAACAAGAACTCAAAATGAATCCCTCAAACAAAAATACTGAATATGATATAAAAATGTTACAGAAGGAGTTACAAACAGAACTAACATCCCAGATAGAAAAAAAGATAAAAGAGGCCCGGCAGAATTACTTTGAATCCGCTAACAAAACTGGAAAATGGCTAGCTGCCAGATTAAAAACAATAAGAGAACGCAAAATCATTGACAAAATACAAATAAACGATGAAGAGCTAACCTCTCAAGATTTGATAAAAGAGAACTTCACAGAATATTATACAAAACTGTATAAGGACTGCCCCAGATCAGACCAAGAGCTAGCAACAATGAGAGAATTCATAAGTCAAGCCAACCTGCCAACTTTCTCTAAAGAAGATCAGTCAGAACTAAACGCCGACTTTACGGAAGAGGAGATCTCTCTTGCAATTCGCAATTTAAAACCAGGAAAGTCACCTGGCCCTGACGGGTTCAATGCTACTTATTACAAAAAGCTGGAAGAGGTTCTAAAAACTCCCCTCAAAAATACATTAAACTCTGTACTTAAAGATGGCATCCCAAAATCATGGGAGTTTGCCAACATTACCCTGATTCACAAAGAGGGGAAAGACAGAACTAAAATGGAGAACTACCGCCCGATATCCCTCCTTAACCTGGACTACAAAATTTTTGTTGGGATTCTCTCAACAAGATTAAAAAACATACTTGGGAAGCTAATCCATGAGGATCAGTCGGGGTTCCTACCTGAGAGATACGCAAAAACAAACGTAAGAACGGTTCTAGATCTAATTGAATACTACGAAAAAGCCAATCACAAAAAATTTGCCTTACTATTAGCCGATGCGGAAAAGGCTTTCGATAGTGTCAAATGGGATTATCTACGCGAAGTATTAAAAACAATGGAAATTGGAGACAAATTTTTATGCTGGGTAGAGAGTATTTACAAAACTCAATTTGCACAATTAATAATTAACGGAGAAAAGACCCATCCCTTCAAAATCCAAAAAGGGACCAGACAAGGTTGCCCGCTGTCCCCACTCTTATTCATCATGGCACTAGAACCCCTCAATAACCTTATAAGGAAGGAGATCAAAGGACCTAAAATTAAAAACAACTCGTATAACCTAAAGGCGTATGCAGACGATCTAGCAATCTTCTTAGAGGACCCGATAAATAATATTAACAAACTAATGAGCTTATTAACCACTTTTGAATCAATTGCAGGATTTAAGCTAAACAAAGACAAGTCCGTGTTTATCACTAAAAACCTCTCACAGGCAGATAAGAACTACATTCAAGCTACAGCTAATTGTAAAATCGTTAAAAAAGCAAAATACCTGGGAATATGGATCTCGAATAGGAATACAGACCTATTCGATAACAACTACAAACCAATCTGGTACAAAATAACGCAAGATCTTCAAAAATGGGCAAATCTCAAGCTATCCTTTCTAGGGAGGATAGCTACATTAAAAATGTACATTTTGCCCAGGCTAAACTTTCTCTTCTCTAACCTCCCAATCATAACTACTGATAAACCCTTCAAAAAATGGGATAAAGAATTACAGAAGTTCATCTGGGAAGGTAAGAAACCCAGAGTGAGGTGGAAAACTTTAACGGATTCGATTACAAACGGTGGGTGCAACCTACCTGATCTCTGGCTCTACTATCAAGCTAACGCAGTTAACTGGATGATGGAATGGGTCAATTTAAAAAATACAAAACTGCTCAACCTGGAAGGATTCAATCTCCGTTATGGCTGGCATGCCTATCTCTGGTACAATAAGGCAAAAATACATAAGGAGTTCAACCATCATTTTGTGCACAGAGCTATCTTGTACATTTGGGAAAAGGTTAAAGCAACTTTTTATTTTAAATTGCCAGGATGGGTATCACCTCAAGAAGCACTGTTCGGAAGATCAAAACTACAGGGAGATTGGATAAGGTACAGAGATCTACTGATCAAACAGGCCCAAAACCAATATTCAATAAAGCCAATTAAAGATCTAAAAAATCTTAAAATAGAACAACATTGGTTCCTATACATGCAACTTACAGACAGATTTAAGAAGGACTATAAAAACCACTCCTTCAACTTAGAGAAATCCGAACTAGACAAGATCCTGGAAGGGAAAGAAAAAAGAGCTGTATCCAAACTATACAAACTTCTCCACCTAAGAAAGCACGAACAGGATATAATTAAAAATACGATGATACAGTGGGCTAAAGACCTGGGGAGACCGATAGATTTGGACAGTTGGGAAATCGCTAGGGGTAAGACCTTTAGATTTACCAAATGTCAAGACATTAGAGAGAACTATTTAAAAATGGCATACAGGTGGTACCTTACCCCTTCTAAACTCGCAAAAATCAATAAAAACTCAGAGAACAGATGTTGGAAGTGTAAAAGATCTACAGGTACCTGGTACCACATGTGGTGGTCCTGCTCGAAGTTACAAAATTTTTGGGGTGAAATACATAAAAAAATCAATCAGATATTGGGGTTAAACTTTAAAATGTGGCCTGAACTCTATCTATTAAACATCACGCACACATTACTTGATAAAGAGACCAAAAAACACCTTAAGGCCATTTTATACATGATCTCATCAGCTAGAATCCTTGTAGCAAAAAAATGGAAATCGAACGAACTCCCCACAACAGACGAATGGCTCTTAAAAGTTATGGACAATATGGAAATGGACTATCTTTCTGTACACTTAGAAGGGAAAACACCCGACAGTACCAATTGGGATTGGGAAGCAGTCAAAACCTTCTGTTACAACAGATGGTCTTAATCTTAGTAGCAGCTATCCCGTATCGCATACAATCTTTTCCACTAGCTGTTAGATAACTCCACAAAAAACCGATTTATGACCACAGTTATAAGAAATCACATAAGGTTCGACTAGGCTCTGTTAAATATACAGCCTTTCGATTTTATTTTCTCCAATCAGTGAATCTTCCTACAGGAAGGAGATTTGGGCACAATTAAACTTTCACTGTATAAATTCAACAGTTATTCTGTTTTACGTTTTGGAATGTTTTCTTTCAATCTAAGATACTGCAAGCTTTTTCTGGAAACCGAACAGAGACATATGCTATCTGGTGATATTCTGTGTAAATTTGTTTATGCTTCTTTCTTTAAATAAATTTATTAAAAAAAAAAAAAAAAGAAAAAAAAAGAAAAGCCACATCACAGGTTAGCCCTAAGATCGTCATAACCTACAACAATCTTGAAAAGATATATAAAAACTCACCAACAAACATGCTATTTGAACATGTCTCTGGAGTCGTAGTCCAGCATTTAAACCACTAGGTAATACTGTATTTATAAAATAAAGTCTCTGTTAGAAGCAAAAAAAAAAAGAAGCCATAGAGAGATGGTGTGATTTCACAGGTGGGCAAGGATTGAGAGGAGACCTGAAACAGCCTCTCGGCTAAGCAGTAGCATCCCTATGGGGTGCCTGGGGTGGTGACACCCCAGAAGAGGGGTGACATCCAGTTGGGCCCTCCTGCCTTTGCTGCTGAGCCCTGGTTTCTGCTTGAGTAGCCTAAGGTACTTCATTGAAGGAGGGCTGCACATGACCCTTCTGCCTTTGCTCCAGCATCCTGACCAGTAGACCAGGATGATGCAGCAAAGTACAGCTGTGCTTGGCCCTCCTGCCTTCACTCTGGCACCCCAGTTACCCATGAGTAGAGTGGAGTGCCGGAGCAAAGGAGAGCTGCACGTGGCCCTTCCACCTTCATTCCAGCAGCCAGTCTGCTCATGAGGAGGCCAGAGTGCTGGAGTGAAGGAGAGTCCTGCATCTCTCCCCCCCCCCCCCCGCCGCAGACTGACCACCCTGGTGGCCTAGAAGATACACAGAGAGAGACTTTTGCACTATGTGAGTGAACCCTAGTGCCAGTTGGGAGTGGGGAGATGATGCCTAGGCTTCCCAGCAATGTTATTTGATAAAATCAAACTTTCCCTTCTTCTAGCATTACTCATCCTGAGATGTGTCTCCCTACTTGGAGATCCAGAAAACGATAATTCCATGGTGTTAATTTATATCAGGGGATATAGAGGGAAATGTTGCTTTTTCATTCATATTTCTAGTGAATATGACATTTGCAATGATATGTCAAATCTAAATATGTCCCCCTACTTGCTGAATTTTCCCCAGCAGGTCCCGATCTTTTTCTTTAAGGAAGCATTTGGCCTTTTTATATGTTGCAGCAGACAGAGCTTTAAAGGGAGTTGCATAATGTTGTTATTTTATTATAGTTTAAATGTCTTTTGAAAGCCATTTTCAACTTCTGTTTTTTAAAATTGAATTTTAGTTTAATTGTGTTTCAAGTCCTCCACTAAGGTTTTTTAAACTTGTATTGTGTTTATAAAGCATTGTACATCAATCAAGTGCTGAGAAAAAGGTGGCATATAAATTAAATTAAATATTTCTAAATGAATGTTTTAAAACGTGACACTCCGAGATGTGACAACAGTAGTCCTGCTACTTGTGGTGCTGCAGGAGACAGATACTAACCCTCTCTGACACTTGTGTCTCTTCAATAATATTGAAACCATTCCTCTAACAGGTATATATTCAAGTGTTGGCAAATATTCAGAAATGATAAGAAAAGCTGATTGTAGAATAGTGCCATGATGAAAATCTTACACAAGTGAAACATGCATCTGCTAAATCAGCATGTGAGTTGGACCACACCATTTAGCCCCACCCTAATATTACATGACCCAGTCTTTTCTCTTCATGTGTAGAGCATGAATACCTGGAAGAAGCCTTCAGACATAGAGCTGTGCAAGTAAAGGCTTACATGTGATCTGGGCTCCAGTCACAAAGGGCTCCTGGTCACCTGGTTGCCTTTACACCAAGAGTGGCCTGTGGCTTATATGTCTTCAAAGAGCAGTTGGCCATGGTGCTTAATCTATATTAGGATAAGGGATCCCTTCCTTGGACAGCACCATTAAAATGGGAATTGAAACCCAGGCCTTGTCTACACTTACACTGGACTTACCCCAGTCCCAGTGTGATCTGTCCAGAAAATGTATGAGCATATCTGAAGCAAAAATGCTGTTTTAAGAATTTACTACCACAACACCCCTTATGTGAAAGCCACTAACCAGCACTGCTTTGCATATAGAGATATATACAAAAAAGCTTTCGCATTAGAAATTGTGCTGTACATGTGGATGGGTCTCCAGTTCTCTTGGCTTTCTGGACAGCTAGATCAGGTCTAGTTTGGTCCAGAGCATAATTCTCCAGACTAGGCCTAGATTAAGCAGCTGATATAGAAGCATATCTAGAATGGATTCACAATACCCTTGATGCTGTTAGCATATCCTAAACCCTTCCAACTGGTTATGCAGTTTCATAATTAATATGTAGAATTGGGCATATTAAAAAGTGTCAGGAAGACCTGTGGAAAATAGAAGTTATACTCATGCAGGAGTCCACACTAACTGGAGGATATGTAAAGACCTAGATAAAATTAAGGGAATTGGTTTGCTGATCACCTTTCAATCCTTTCAATCCTTTCTTTCCAATAGCCTGGCATGATGCCTAGGGTTGCCTTGATTCTTGCAAATCTGTGGGCATCCTTGTACAATTCTAAATAAAATATTTATTTACTGAAAACTAGAGCTCTCTTTGCAGTTATTACTCGTATACATATTTGAAAAAATGTCAGCAGTCTCAGACCTCCTTTGAGCTACAGTTTCCCCAGATTTCAAGGAGACGTTGCCATTGTGGGTGAGGACCCCAACATCACTCACCTTCTTGGGTAACAATGTGGAAGCTACTAGCCATCACTGCTTTGCACATACAGGTATATACAAAAAGGCCTTCTCACTGCAGACTACACTGTCAGCCCGGATGGGCATGCCAGTGTGTGCAATTTGTGTGTGCATAAATAGGGGGCACATTGGGACAGCCCCATTATCTGATCACAATTTGGTTCAGCACATGAGTGTTTTGTCTGATGCTTGATCAAAGAAAACGCTCATATAAGCACACCGTTATCTTCACTTGCCACCAGCTTTCATCTCCAGTTCTTGCTTTTCATCTGAGGGATTATGAAAGAATGTTAGAAGTGTTCAGAGAAGCCTAGAAAAATGTGGCAAGGGTGTGTGGAATGGCAATCCTGAAATTAGGTGATATTGAGTAACAACATGAAATTCCAGGCAGATATGAAGATTACTCTCCAGGTAACATATTTGATATTTTATAGTTGAGGGTGAGTTTCCACCAATGCAACTGACCCTTCTTTCCTTATCAACAATAATCCAATTTTATGATGTTTCAAATTTAAATAGCAAATATTTTGCATAGCTTTGTTTGACCTAAAACAACAATGGACTTGCAAATTGCTTTTCAGTTATACTCAGCAAAAATATATATTTCTTTTTCTTTTCCCTTCTCTTTTCAAAATCCTCACTCTTATACAACACAATCCTTGAGCAGTGAACTCATTATTAAAGGACTCCTCTCCGAGACTGTAGTGGATAAAATGTTGTATGCTATGGTGAAAAAAGAGCTATAATTGCTTTTGCAGACTCTCAATACAGAAACAGATAGAACACTCCAATATTAACCTGAAACACTAAATCAAATTGATATTTGGCATTTGAAGCTGTGGATTTCTATAGTGGATTTTATGATTTGAATTGGCAATATTTCTTCAAGGTATGCGTGTGTGGGTCTGCATATGTGCAAATTTCCAATAAGGAAGGATACTTTCAGTACAATTGTATCATTTCACAACTTGCCAGGTTAAAGTTTAGAATACATTAAGCCATTACCAAGATGCATTTTATTCCAAAGATTACTTACTACACATGCTCTTTGATCCAGCTCTAAGAAGAGAGAACTTGGATGTTTTGAGAAGTAAAATGGTAAATTTTCAGTCATGACCACTGGTGTGCACTAGAATTTCCATTTTAATCAATGTTCAGGTAAATGGGTGAATACTTATGTCACTGATGTCCTACAGATGGAGCTCCAGTATAAGACTGGAATCAGTAAGATTTTTCAGTAAAAACATGTGGACGTTGGACAACCCATTAAGAATTATAACTAGAATTCAAAGATGCAGGTAGCTGGTTCTGCATGCCCAAGAAAATGTTAAGCTGATATGTGGAGTACAAAGAGATCAGTGGTTTACAATCCAAAGGAAACATTTCTCTGTATATCAGTGGTGTGGCACAACTTTGATAGCAAATTCTAAGCTCTGGGACTTTTTGATTAGTGGGAGTGATGTTATCTCATTTGCTATCTCATGACATGTCCAAAGTAACAGCCTGAGTTTAATGATCTTGGCTTCTAGTGAGAGTTCAGGCTTGATTTGCTCAATAACCTATTTGGATGCTCCATGGTATCTGCAGAATTCTCCCCAGCACCACATTTCAAATGAGTTGAAGGCATTTCCTGTTGGCTTTCTTCACTGTCCAGATGTCACAAACATACATAAAAATGTAAAATACTACGCCATGGATGATTCTGACATTTGTATTTAATAATATATCTTTACATTTGAGGATCTAATCTAGTTATTTCATAGGCCCAAAAGAGATGGGCAGATGAGGGCTGCTTCCGGCCACTCTGGAGATGTAGCATTTACACGACGTATGCTTCCAGAGTGCCTGGACGTTGCCCCGGGGCTGCATAAGTTGGTTCAAAACCAATCCCAAAAGGAGCAAATCTTTTCCATTCCTATTTGAGGCCATAACAGGAGGTGCCCTTGGGGATGCAGTGTGTGTTCGCTACAGACCCAGAGCAATTGGGCTGGGGCCAATTGCTGGCTGCTCCTTCCTGCCCATCTGCTTCGGCCCATATAGTACCTCAATAAGTGGTATAGAAATGTACTTGCTATTCCTAGTTTATACTATATTTTATTGAAAGAAAGATTGGGAAACATAAGGATCATGTCCTGTAGCTTGGCTCATCAAGGCTTTCCTACCTTCTCTTTCCAAGTACATGGAAGCATAGGGCTTTAGGACAATGGTCTAAAGGTTCACTAGCAATATAAAAACCACCATCCCACTACTTCCTCAAGAAAGCAGAGGAATTATTACATACCATGGAATGCCAGAAATGCCTGTGAGCTTTCCTGGCATTCCTTATTTCGATGTTGGTGTTGAAACTAGACCTTTTCCCGGGACAGGTACTGTGATGGTCTCTCTCACTGTCAGTCAACCCACAACCTATTCTCTGCTGTGGCAGCCCTATGGGACTTTTAATCCTACCGCTGCCACCAAAATTCTGTGAAGGACTCTTGCCAGCCTTCACCCTAACACTGCTCTTTAAGATGGCACAGCACCTCTGTGCCTCTAATATTAGGTAGCATGGTTTGATGGCTCCCTCCCTGCTGTCTTTCTGCCAGCAGATGAAGACCTTTTTTTTATTTAAAGAGACATTTGGGGAAGGGTATAGGGTTTTTATTTTATTATGTTTTAAGTGTCTTTAAATTAAAAATGTAAAAGTATGAAAATCCCTTTGCATTTTGTGCTTATTTCTCTGAAGACATGCATTTTTGTATGCACTTTGGCCTAATATGCTTACCCTTAATGAAATGGATTTTATACATAATTTTCATTCATACACATTTTTGTTGCACTTTCCAATAACATATGGATCTTTTCACAAAAGAAACACTACTACAAAATTTAGAGAAGTGTGCATTTCAAAGGATAATCGAATTTTAATTGATGTAGATTACTTTAACATTAAATTGGTTAATTTAATTGGTTCAACAGTGGAAATTAAATAGGTTAATCTTAAAATGCAAACTGAATAAATTTTCCCTGCCCACACTATTCATGATAATGAAAATCACTTTTTCAATTGGCAACCAAATACTTAGCTCTTTTGATGCACATCAGTCTTTTCAGAGACATACAGTAGAAAGCCACAATATCAATCTCCTCTGTTGTTGCAAGGCAATCATTCAAAAAGAAAAGTTAAAAATTCATTCTGGGGAAACTTTCTATTGCTTCTGCTGCATGATTGCCTAGCATTTGGGGACTTTTTGTAAACAAGGTGTGTTGCTAGAGGGTCTGTCTCAGAACAGATAAATAAATGTGGCAAGGTTACCACATGAGGTGAATAGCTTTCTGAAAGGAAATGTAGTTCTGATCATATCCAGCTCTTCCTCGTTCTGCACTTTTTAGTTAGTTCTCCTGATTTATTACTACTGAAAAGAGAAAGCTGATGGCAAGTCACCTATTTCCTAAGGGGAGTATGACCCCAACACAGCTTTTTGTGGGGGCTCCTTGCTTCACCCAGAGTGAGCATACTACCTCAGTAGACTTTTATTACAACTGACTTTTCTGTCAAAGCAACCCTTCCACACTGTTAACACAGGACTTAGTGCATAAAGACAGGAAGATGAGTTGCAGTAATAGACTGACCCTGTTTCCCTTGGATGTAACCTACCCGTAAAATATGTCAAGCAAACTCTTCCATCAACACAGCTTTAGAACGAAAGGTATGGGCTGTGAGAAAGCAGGGAAAAAGTCTTGGAGAAGAGTGGAACTATCCATCACTATATTATAGAAAGAAATGTACTACAAGTCACCCAGCTAGCACACTCATCAGTCTTAGTGGAGCATACCTCCTGCTTTGTGACTTCTCCAAAATGGGTCCCCCTTGAGGACTATTTCAGATGACTAGATTGCCATGCTAATCTCTTTCCACCAGGAAAGGATCACAATTGTAAGGAAACAATAATGCTCAGAAGAATTGCTGATACTTCTAAATGAATCAACATGTATGAATTAGTTAATTAATATTTAACTAATTAAATATTTCATTATGTATTTCCATTTCCAGCATTGTATTACTTCTAGGGGAAAAAAAAACCACAGTTCAACAAATAAAATAATATAAAATGGGGCTTTGTAGAAATCTTAAGATTGCTCCTTATCCTATGCTCCTTACATCCAGCATTACCCTAGTCACCAGGTTTGTATTGCACATAATATAGAATCATAGAATGATAGAGTTGGAAAAGACCACAGGGACCATCCAGTTCAACCCTCTGCCATGCAGGACACACAATCAAAGCACCCCCAAGAGATAGCCATCCAGCCTCTTGTTTAAAGACCTCCAAGGAAGCAGACTCCACCATCCTCTGAGGGAGTGTGTTCCACTGCTGAATAGCTCTTACTGTCAAGAAGTTCCTCCTAATGTTGAGGTGGAATCTCTTTTCCTGTAGCTTGCATCCATTGCTCCATCCCCTAGTCAGAGACTTTTGATGTCAGGTTGCAGCAGTGTGTCTGCTTTAAACAATGCAATAAAGCTTGAGCCGAGAAAGAATGAGAATCTACTCTAGAGAATCCTACTGTAGCTGTGTGCCTGCCAACAACAATCAGAGTGAACAGCATCTGCCTCTAGAATCCCTTACTGAGCACGGGTGAACATCAAAATGGAGAGAAAAGGAGAGAGTAAGCAAGCCTCCTTCACCAGTTACACCTAGTATGTTCCCCCCCCCCAAAAAAAAAGGGGGGGGAGAGAAAAAAGAAGGAAGGAAGGAAGGAAGGACTATAGATATATAAGTCTAGGGACCAAAATGGAAATCACAAGGAAATTGGAGATAGGTGAAAGTTAGAAAGTCATTCCTGGATGCATTTTGGAGGAAGTTTTCAAGTGGTCTCTAGAAGGTCCAGAATGTTTGTTTACTTATGCAAGGCTTACTTGATCATTCATTCATGTATATTATTGCTTTAGAATAAAACAGTTGCTGAAACACTTTGGACTGTTGTTTTTCTTTTGTGTTATACGGACCTATGTCTATCCTTTCCATGTTATTTTTGGATCCGGTACCAAAGTTTTTGTTAGAAAAGGAATGCCCAGGAACACTTCTGCTTTGTTAACTGAGGTGTGCCTATAGTTGTCCAAAAATGAATTCAGACACAATGCACCCATAGTTGGAGTATTAGACCTGGCAATCCCAAATTCAAATCTGAACAGAGCTATGAAACTCACTAGATGACCTTCAACCAATCTCTCTCTCTCCCTCTCTCTGCTAAAGTTCCCAAGTTTCATAATAATAATGTTTTCATTGAAATAGTGATTGATTGATAGTGATTGATTGATGGCAATTTTATATCACCTTTATCCTGCCAGGGTGAGATACACAACCAATAGAAAAATTTAAAACAATTCATAAATAAAAAAAGTTTTTAGAAACACACTAAAAATGCTCCTTCAATAAATCATTTAAACCAAACATTTACAATAGTAATTTTAATGTGGTACAGACCATTTTTAACTCAAAAGAGATGGACCCAGCTTAATTTACTTTGGCAAGGTCTTCCACCATGGGGTTGCTGCTACATTATTGGAGAAAAGTCAGGATATAAAGTTAACTAATAAATTATGAATACATACTCTTGCTTAAGCATTTGATTTTCTTTAGCATCCTTTTATTAAGAGCCATCTGTAATGGACAGGCATCCCAAGGGTATATCGCCTCCTGACACGTTTTCTACTATGAAACAGCAGCAGCTTCTCAAGAGCATACCAAATGATGAATTCTAATTTCCTAGCTTGTTTGCATTGTGTACCTTTCTCCATCCTGATTAGTACAGCAAAAAGTTGCAGGACCAAGGTCAAGCACTGTATCTGTTGAGCAGTTTCATATACCAGCAAAATGAGAAAGTAAAGTACTGTTCTCAGTGTTTGTTGTTGTTGTTGTTGCTGCTGCTGCTGTACAGTTGGCCGTCTGTTTGCACAGGGGATCCATTCTGGACCCCCCCCCCCGCAAACATGGAGGCTCAAGCATATTCAAGCCTCATAGGCTTGAAATGGGTGTGTCCCCATGCGTATGGCTTGGGTGCATGCACCATTAGAAATGACGGAGGTAGCCCCTCCATGCATATTGAGGTCATGGATCTCAGATCCTTGAGTTAGGAGGGGCGACTGATTTGTTTTAGTTTTTGTGTCAGAGTTCTTCTACTTTACATATGGCAACAGGAAGCTATACTAAACATCTGAATCTCTTTTGTTCTGTTGTTCTGTGCCTCCAAGTGATTTCTGACTTATGTCAACCCTAAGACAACCCTATCATGGGATTTTATTGGCAAGATTTGTTCACAGGGGTTTTTCCATTGCCTTGGCCTTTCTCTTAGGCTGAGAAAGTGTGACTTGCCCACCACTACCCAGTGAGTTTTCAAGACCCTGGTTTCTAGAATCACAGTTCAGTGCTCAAACCACTATACCACAATGGGTATGACTGAAGGTTTACTGTTCATAATTCGGTACCCAACTAGCTACAAGGAACAGAAGGCCCATGCTCTAAGTAACAGAACTGATCTTGAAATTTCAGCTTTGCAAAACTGTCAATTTGTCTGTCACGGTGGATGCAGAAAACCATTTCCCTGCCTGTTCTTCAAGTCCCAGTAATTGGGTATTTGAGAAATGCATTCTCTATTGCAAATGATTTATTTAAGCTCATGCTGATTCCACCTTAAGGTCTATCTAGAAGGGGTTATTACAATCTGTTACTGTATTTCCATAGAAGGTCTGTGAGACTCACCAGAAGTTGAACACCTTTTCAGCACATGTTTTCTAATACAAACAGGCAGGTAGTGTGAAAGAGTCTGTACAAAATTTAATAGTTGATGAAAAATGATTTAGCCAGTGTGATGGTTAGTCATGTTCATACTAGGGAAGAACGAATAATTAATGCAAGCTTCCCAACATAATTTTAAAGAGTCTGGGCTGATTAAAACAGCTGTAGGAAAATCAATGTTAAGTGTAGAGTTATAATTGTCAGAGCAAGAATTAAGGCACAATTGAGGGAAGACAAAAGGAAGATGCTGAAAGGAATAGATGATGAGGCAAATGTAAGAATCTGAGCAAGGCAATATATGAATCTCCCTGGAGGTGGCCTTGGGTGTACAAGAGGAATGGAGGATGGGTGAGGAAGCATAAATACCTCTTGTTTCCTGTTTTCAACCTTCCAACCAGTAACATATTGGACATTTATCACATTAGAGTTGAAAAGTAGAGATAGAGCAGGATAGTTGGGTTTGTGGCTGTACCTTATCATATGGCCCTGTGCCTGTCCAGTAGCTGGTCTGTAGACCATCCACTGCTGGAGTGCTCCTTTTCATTGATGGACAAAACCCATCAATGCCCTCCAATCATGCTGCTTTTACACTAGTGAGAGAGTGCAATAAGTTCCTCCCAAAGCAGTTCTGATACAGAGACAATCATATGCTGTTAGTGGTTGTGATTTTATTATTTCCCCCAATCCCCCCTCCCTTTCACTATTCCCAAGGAGTCTGTTTTTCTGTTTATTTTTTAAAAAAGTTTTCTTTCTTTGTTTATTAATGGACTGCCATGAGCATGAAATTTTGCTGAAAACAAAAATTAATAAAAATAAAAACAGATATGCTGGGAAAGGGTTAGGGCAGGGTGACAGGGCTACGGACATTGGTGTGCAGAAGACAGATGCTGTGAGAGAAGAAACACCACCACACTTTTCAAGAGGTGTGCAATAATTTCTGTCCCCAACCTGTTTTTGTCTCCTACCCCTTTGGATTGCCAGACAAGTCTGCTATGAGCAAGTGCTTAAAGTGAACTTTTATATTTCATTACATTTACATAAAAATATGTTTGAAAGACTTTTGGTATATAGGCATTATGTTTTTGCATCTGCCACAGCAAACATAGGTTTTCATGTTTTCAGGAGAACATCCCTTACAGGTATAGAATAAATGACTTAGTTCTTACAGTTCTGAAGCTTAGTGTTAATGTCACACCGAAGCTCAGAAAGGAGATGTGTGACCTTTAAAATCTCTTGTCCTTATCACTATGTGAAATCAGATTCATGTTTCGATAGCAATGGGCTAAATAGTAATTCGGGCTGTCAAATTGTGCTTTTGTTTTGCTTTATTAAGTAAAATGTGTCATAAAAAGAATGGTATTCTTTTCCTTCCAGAATATTCTGCAGTTGATTCTTACTGATATTGCAGGTACTTCTACTAGAACAGGAAGAATCTACTAAAAGGGGTGACTTAGCTTCACCCATCTTTGCCACTCAGTCTGCAGTTCCTGCAATCCCTGCAGCAATAGCAATTCTCTTTCCAGATCCAAATTATATTCTGTTACTAGGTAAATGGCCCTCTTTTTCCTAGCCTTTCATGCTGAGAGAGAGTGGTTTTCATTGGGAGCATTGCACAGGGCAGAAGAATGGATAAAGTATGATCCATGCAACATGCACTCCAAATCTTTATTTATAGTGTGTGCCCATAGTGTCAACTGCATTCATCTGCACCCCCACATTGGAAGTTCAATTTTGCAATCCTGAGGCATTCCAGGAACATCATTTTCACACAAAAATGATGCATACTCTCCTCAATACCCTCAAAGTAGGACAAGAAGTGAATCTCTGAATTTTTTTTTTAATATACCACTCCCCACCGACAACTCCAACAATCTTTGAACTACAAGCAGCACATTCAAAAGTAAAGCAAATTTTAAAAATTTTGGAATGATGGAAAAGATGGTGAAAAGCAAAACAGTGAAAAATATGAAACATGAAGTAATAATGGCAATAAAAATAGTTGTAAGGTCTTAAGCAACTCTAACGTGTTTAACAAATCAAATAATACAAGGTGCTGACTAAACCACAAATACTGCGGTATGACAGCTTGGATGGAAAAAGAGATTACACTTGAGTGAATGCACAAAGGCTATAAGACGTTTGTTAATACTCTTCACCCCATCTTCTTTTAAGATTCCAAACTTTAGATAAAAAGTTGATCACTTGCTAAAGAGTAAATGTAGGGGTTCCCAGACATAATCTTAATCAAATGTCTCTAATGTATCAGCCATAGTGAAAACTACAAATTAGCACAATTTTTATAAATACACATCTGATAAAGCAACCCTTTCAGAAATTGCCCTAAAGTAATGGGATCTTAAATAACCCTGTTAATTTTAGATCAATTCTGTATAGGCTGAGCCCAAGGCAAACATATACAAACATATACAAATTGAAAACCAAAAGTATACACACACACATGTGCTCGCACATTTGTGCGCACGCACATGCACACACACATCTACCTCTCTTGAGGTATAATGTCTCTTGATGAAATCCAGCCATAAAAATGGGAAAATTAGGAAAGCACAATTTTACATAAGGGTACAATTGCCCCCTCCCCCCAATCCAGGGATTTTTTTTATCCATGGATTCAAGCATCCATGGCTTGTAAATATTAAAAAAAATCTATTAATTTGAAATAGCAAACTTTGATTTTGCCATTTCATAGAAGGGATACCATTTTGCTTTGTAATTATATTTAATGGGGCTTGAGCATGCATGGATTTTGTTATCCTTGGGGGGAATCCTATAACCAGACCTCAGCAGATAACAAGGACCCACTGTATAAGAAAAGTTATGATGAATGAGAAACTCTCAATTTATGGTCTATCAAGTATCTGAAGATGTTTCTCTGTCATAAAGAGAGTTTATGTCATTTCAGGAGCTATCTTCAGCCCCAAACCCACCAAAATTTGTTTCTTTCTATCTTTAGGGAAGTCTACAAATCCCAAATCCCAATGGAAATAGAAGTTAGAAGGAAGAGGTGAAGAGAGGACCAAGGAGGTGGGGGTGACATTTTGAAGAAGGACCTCTATTTCAGCTGTTCCCAACTTTTATAAATCCAGATTTTTATGGACCTTTTCCCTGTCATCTCCTTCGATCTTTCCCTAACTCATTAAAAAATTGTGTCAGTTATTATTTTTTCTTCCAAATCATGTCTTAAATCTTACTTTCAGATATTTAAAAAGTCATAAAGATCTGAACCTCAAGGTCATCCTTGGTACTATGCAGATAAACACTTGATCTGGGATCATAATGATGTTGGAGTTAATCGCACACCAAATCCGCACTGGAATAGACATGGCTGTAACTGTCACTGACAGATCTTATTGCAATGCCCTGTTCTTGGGCTGTAGGCAACCTGCATCCTATCAAGGCTTCTCCAACAGCTTTTCAAGAATGGGATTTTCCTGTTCTTGGAAAGTCACTGGAGAAGCCTGGGTTGGATATGGGCTTCTTACTGCCTGGAGTTACACTGCTAGCTGCATCCCCTAGTAACTTACAGAAGATCCACCCCCAGCTGGAACTTTCTAGAAAGGATCTGGGACTGCTAGCTCCACCCCTTGTGACTCACAGGTGTGACTCGCAGAGGCTCCGCCCCCAACAACACACTCTCCCAAGAGTTTTCAAAAATTCAACTCTCACCCACTTAAAAATAGCCACCCAGAACTGATCTCTTCCTGCTCCTGTCCAGCAGAGATTTTGGAGCACCCCTGAGACTAAATGCATCTGAGGAAGCATCTCATGCTGCCAACTTCTTTCTTTCAGTTAAGAGTAATAATAATAGAATTCAAGGACAGAGATTTTGGAGCACATCTGAGACTAAATGTGTCTGAGGAAACAGCTCATGCTGCCAACTGATCTGAGGATCTGTGGCCGGAGGCAACGGTGGAGGAGAACCAAGGTTTGATCCCTTCTTTGGGCATAAAAAACCCACCGGGCTTGTCACACTCTCACCTTAAGAGAAGGTGAAGGCAAATCCCCTCTGAACAAATCTTCCGAGAAAACCTTTTGGCAGGTCACACACTCTCAGCCTCAAAATAAGGCAAAGGCAAACCCTATCTGAACAAACCTATTCCATAGCCTTGAGCCAGAAAGAGTTAAAGCAGTGCCAAAAAGGGTTATTTCTCCAGTGTGGATGCAGGCTGAGTGGCATTTGCTGATATTGAACAGAGGTCATACTACATGTCCTCTAGGATCCTATATATTCCTTCATAACAGAAGGAGGTTGGACTGGATGGTCTTTGAGGATCCCCTAAACGCTACCATTTCTGGTTGGGGATTCAAAGTATATTTGTGTGTGTACCCTCATATTTTTTCAAGGAGAGGAATATTCTTTAATCCTGTTTGGCAAGGAGAATTCATATCCATGAGTGATGCTAAAGGAAACCCATAGTGCATTTTTATTTTTTAAAAATTTTTTGGCAAGGACAAGGAGAGTTCAGAATAACCATGAGTGAGACAGTGTGAGTTGGATGACGTGACCCTTGGCAATTCCCCCACCCCCTTCTTCTCTTCTGTGAGAATTTTAATGGTCTGAAAGTATCCACCACCTCTCCTTTTGTTCTCATTTGTTTTTAAAATCAAAACTGTGGGCAAAGAGGGGGGAGATATATCACCCTAACAAAGGAAATAGTCTCTGGTAAAACAGTATGAATCGTAGCTTTGCTTACGCAAAATACTCAAATCCTGGCTGAAGAATAGTGAGCTGAGAAGTCCCGTCCCTTCACTTCATTTGGAAAATCAAAATTCTTCTCATTGATCAAGAAATGCTGATAATTTCTTCTCTTTAAAAAGATTACGAAATCTTCGAATAATAGATATTTCTTCAGTTTTTCGAATTTTGGAGAATATTCTTTACATCACTACATACTGCTTCTGCCTCTGCTCCCCCATACAACCATTCTGTGCCTTGTGGGGAGTCAGCATGATTAGATAATTGTCTGGCTATGTCTCTGTAGCCAAACACAAAATGATTACATCACAACTGAGATCCATCAGCATCTCTGGAGGTATCAGTACTGCTATATTTATTCTGCATCTGGCTACAGGAACATAGCTAGAAAGATCTTTGCCCCTGCCTGAACTCTATGAGGTATGGAATAGTTGGGGGAGAAGCTCAGAGGTTGTATGGAAGTCCAAGAGGGGCTTTCTGCACTACAAAGAGTTCATTGAAAAATATAATGCACAGATATAGGACGGGGGACACGTGGTTGACCAAGACTACATGTGAAAGGGATCCAGGAGTCCTAGTAGACTACAAGTTGAATATGAGTCAACAGTGCAAAGTGGTTGCAAAGCAGTGCAAATTATAGTGTCTACCTGAAGGAACGCCTTCTCCTGTACAATCTGCCCCGCACCCTCAGAACATTGGGTAAGAATCTTCTGGAAACCAGTCTGAATACCAGACTGATGTCAGCCTCCAATAGACCCTTTTCTGCTGTGGCTCCGAAATTATGGAACGATCTCCCAGAAGAGATCCGTCTTATTACCAACTTTAGATGCCTTAAAAAAAGCACTAAAGACGGGTCTCTTCCGGCGAGCCTTTCCATCTGACTTGTTCTGATTATTCCACCAACAAATGGCACCATCGACGGACAACGGAACAGTAGTAACGTGATTGTGATTTTAAGAGTTTTTAAAATGTTTATAATTGTATTGATTGTAATGATATTTTATATTTTAGATTGCAGATTTTATCTATGTTGGAATCCCGCCTCGATCCATGGGGAGAGGCGGGAAATACAAATAAAAATTTATTATTATATATTATTATATAGCTCAAGGGAAGTAATAGTGCCACTGTATTCTGCTTTGGCCAATCCCCACTTGGAATATTATGTCCATTTCTGGGCACCACAATTCAAGTAGGATGTTGAGAAACTGGAGCATGTCTAGAGGATGACCAAAATGGTGAAGGGTCTGGAAACCATGCCCTATGAGGAACAACTAAGGGAGTTGGGTATGTTTAGTCTAGAGAAGAGGAGGTTAAGAGGTGATAAGATAGCCCTGTTGAAATATTTAAAGGGATGTCATGTTGAGGAGGGAGCAAGCTTGTTTTCTGTTGCTCCAGCAAATAGGACCCGGAACAATGGATGCAAGCTCCAGGAAAAGAGATTCCGCCTCAACATTAGGAGGACCTTCATGAAAGTAAGAGCTGTTTGACAGTGGAACACACTCCCTCAGAGTGTAGTGGAGTCTCCTTCCTTAGAGGTCTTTAAACAGAGGCTGGATGGCCATTGTCGGGGATGTTTGATTGGGAGTTCCTGCATGGCAGGGGGTTGGACTGGATAGCCCTTGTGGTCTCTTCCAACTCTATGGTTCTATGATTCTAGGAAGTGCATGTGTATGTCCCTGACAGGGTGGCAGACCATGTGTGCTGAGCTGTGTATAGGAAAAGGCTAAACTCAAAAGGGTTCCCCTCCTCCACATTCTTATGTAAAACTATGCAGTTTTTGAAAGGTAAGAGCTCATTGGGTTGTTACTTTATCTGGTCACAATTTTTACATATGCATTAATTTATTACATATTTATTACAATTATTTATCACACATTTATGCATTTATATGGTGGCAGCATGGGTTCCGGATCCAGGATATCATTCACGAGTGTATGGTGGGGACTGGTAATGTACAGGAGTCTTGTTATGGGACATGGGAAATATAGCGTGGATGGAGAGTCACCAGGCATGGATGGACACTTTGCCACCACTCCCCAGTGACAGGAGTTATACATGACACCAACCAGGCAGTTCTCCCCTATTGTCCCTGTGGTCCAACAGCAGGCTGTGTGAGGTTCATCAATCAAAATAAGGTTGGTTGATGCCTGCATCTGGACCCATGCTTTTGGCCAACCCTGTTTTCAGCTATAAACAATAAAGTTGTGGCCCTTTTTTTCTCCATTATGTTATTGTGTGCAGTGTTTCATGTCTTGCAACTTCACCCCTGGGTTAGCAAATTAATCTGGTAACAAATTTTTCATATGTATTGATTTATTACATTTTTATTATAATTATTCATCACACATTTATGCATTTGTGAATCACTTACTTTAGAACAGTCTGAGAAACACACAAGCAATACATGTTAAAACCATAATAAAACACTTTAGACTTTAAAAAGAAAAGAGGCAAAACAAAATTCCATGTTTTCAAATAGATAAAACATTTCCAAGTTTCCCCTCGTAGAGTTTGTTTTGTGTCTTAGTCCCTTGTAGTCCTCAATATACATTTTGGAATACTGACAATGGAAAATATTGAGATTTGATTCTACAATTTGGACCTCTGAGCAACAATGTAAAACTGTAAAAGAAAGCAGTCTGTTTCATTACTTTAGTCTCCCATCTCTGGGGAAAGATTTCATTTTACGATGTTGAGATGGCTTTATACCTGCATTGTAATTTTCTGATTATGACTACATTATCATCTACTAATACTGCATATAAAACTATTCAGAATACATTTATCCCTTACTATAATGATGGTGTATTGCTTATTTCAAAATTACCATTTATTAAAAAGTATCAAATGTGCAGTCCTGATCTACAATTGCCCACATTATATCTGTAAATTATCAAATAAAGCAAGAAACTACCATTTTATTTTTATTGTTTAATGACAATCATACAGGGTGGGCTTGTGGTGGTGATGATCAAGACAGACTTTTGTCTGTATCGTAACAATGCCCATGGAAGAATGCCATAATATTCCCTTCCATAGTTGCACTGTGTATGTGTGGAGGAGGGAAGGGTGCTGGTTGAACCTCCAGAGAGTTCTAGATGCACACAGCTGCCACTTGTCATGATGGTTGAAAATCATTTATTTTTAGCAGAGAGAAGAGGGGAGACAAGCCTCTGCCACTGAAAACATAAATCATGCCTTGCTAAATAATAATAATAATAATAATAATAATAATAATAATAATAATTCTCTTGCTCACCTCCCAGGTGGAGAAAGGGAATCATTTTTCATTAAAAAAATGTCACTCCCATGATAGGCACTGTAGATAAATGATTGTTTTGGTCTGGTCTATTCTAGGTAAGGATTTACTTCAATTTTAATTTCCTCCATAAAATCTGGCCAGTACAAACATGAGATTCTGGTCTCAATTTGTTTTTGAATAATTTCTGAAAATTGGCATGTGTATTCATGTATGGAATATGAATTCATATCTGGAAAACTGGCATATTTATTCATATCTGGAATTCATATTTCTTTCCTACAATACTCCTAAAGAGCATCACATAATCTACCCAAGTGAGACTGGGGCCAGGGAGGCTGGGGGGAGAAATTTCTATGCCAACTGTCAAGTTGTTTCTGAGTTGGAACATCTTATCTGTTGGAACTGGGAGGAGACAATTCCTCTACCTGCTAGTATGATCCAGCTGCAAGAAGAGAACTGGCCTTGACTCATTCTCTCCTTTTACTAAACAAGGCCTATCATGCTGCTGAAGCCTAAACCAAACTTTTTTTAAAGCTATAAGCCTCAGGCCTAAAAAATGCATGGTTTATTATTGTTAAAATTTGTTTTGTGTAATTGCATGACACAATCCTGACAGAGCATCACAATGTTGCAATTATGGAAAGAATTAAGGAAAAAATGTATTAGGGAGGTAAAAGCAACATTGTTCCTGTGTACCAAAGTGATCACATCAGAAGCATCAGCTGAACAGCAGTGATATTGGCTAAGAAGTGAAAAAGGGGAAAACTATACCTAACCAACACCAAAAGAAATTGAATAACTGAACTTAGGATGTATAAAATATATCACTAAATATTTTTAAATTATATATATATATATATATATATATACACATACATATATAATTTTTTTTTAAAAAAAGACATTAATAAATGACAATTATACAAATTAATACAATGACTGGGAAAATACACAAACCATTACATTCTATAACCAAGAACCAAAATCCTTAATGGAGGAATGTATGCAGCCTGAGAAGATGCAGAAGCTCTTCTTGACAGAAATGATAAGAAAGAAAGTCATCTGGCATCATCATCATCATCATCATCATCATCATCATCATCATTATTATTATTTTTAACCCGCCCCTCTGAGTGGGCAATTGGGGCGGGGTACAACATGTTTAAAACATATACAGTTTAAATCTTCCAGACTATACAAAACATACCTACCTCCCTCCTCTTAAAACAGGATTAAACTAAATCATAGTTAAAACAATTCGGATCTAAAATACATAACCTTTCAAGGTCCAGTGTAGGGGGCTGGATATAGATGGGAGAAAGGTGGGGGGGGGGGGTGGCGAGGAGTCATCAGGCGGTGGGAGAATTAGTTACTATCCGGGAAGGCGTGCTGGAAGAGATGCATTTTGGTCGCTTTTAAAAAGCCTTCCAAGGTTGTAATAAGACACATCTCATCTGGCAAGTCATTTCACAGCCTGGGAGCAATAGCAGAAAAAGCCCTCTGGGAGGTTTGTGACAGACTAGTTTTGATAGGCTGAAGCAGGTTCCTCCCAGAGGACCAAAGTGTGTGGGGGGGCTCATATGGAAGGAGGCGGTCTCTGAGATAAATTGGACCCAAGCCATGTAGGGCTTTAAAGGTCAAAATCAACACCTTGAACTGTGCCCAGAAACTGATTGGCAGCCAGTGGAGAGATTTAAGCACTGGTGTTATATGCTCTCTCCTCGATGTCCCAGTGATTAACCTGGCTGGACCAATTGAAATTTCCAGGTTAGGCACAGGGGTAACTCCATGTAGAGTGTGTTACAGTAATCCAGACATGAGGTAACCAGTGCATGTACCACCATCTCCTGGTCCCTCATCTCCAGGAAAGGGCGCAGCTGGCATATCAGCCGAAGCTGATAACAAGCACTTCTGACTGTCGCATTCACCTGATGTGTCATGTGAAGCAATGAGTCTAGAAGTACCCCCAGACTGCGAACAGAGTCCTGTGAGGAGAGTGTGACTCCATCCAGGACTGGGAGTTGTATTCCCTGACCTAGTTTCGGGCCGATGACTGTCAGTACCTCCGTTTCGTCAGGATTTAGCCTCAATCTATTTTCCCTCATCCAATCCATTACCTCTGCGAGACAGTCATTGAGGGGAGAGATGCCATCTGAGGCCTGGGCAGATGATCTGGTCATGGAGAAATATATCTGAGTGTCATCAGCGTACTGATGACACTGAGCTCCATGCCTCCGATACCAATCAGATGGTGGACTGAGTATATCAACACTGAGTATATCTGCACTGCTCACTTACAGCAGTTTGATACCTTTTACTTGTTACAGTTAGCAGTGTATGCATGCCTAATGCATGCCTATACTCCTTAACTGCTAGTTTGCATGTTTGCATAATTCCTGCTTCTTTATTTTAACCCACCTTCTACCTTTCTATGGCAGTGTAACTGTCAGCAATTCTTTTCTCTTCCCTGTCTCTCTCCAATAGATCATATATTTTGATATTAGATCAAGTATTTATAAGTTACAGGATGTGGTGCTTAGTGGTTAAAATGCCAGTTCTGGTGAATGGAAGAGTGGAGGGCTGATAGTTCGAGGCCTGAGTGCTGCATGATGGTGCGAGCTCCTGTCACTAGTCCCAGCTTCTGCCAACCTAGCAGTTTGAAAGCATGCAAATACAAATAGATAAATAGGTACCAGTTTGGTGGGGAGGTAACAGTATTTACCTTTACCTTTATTTGTAAGTAAAGCTAATTTGATATACTTTTACAAAGAAGACTGGGCTTTTTTATTTGCTTCACTCTGTGGGGATGAGTGGTGGTGGTGGGGAGAATGGTTGTTGACCAACTTCAATCTTGATTCCAGTTTGATTATTTTCTTTGAGAGATCCACTATCTCTCACATTTCCTAACATTATCAGACTGCAGTTTTGTAGCATGGTGATGCACTTAAAATTCTGTGCTGTCATTTTGTTTATGAGTTCTCAGTACCCTCCATGAAACACCAAATCTCAGGAGTCCATAGAATAGAGCCATGAAACTTAGAGTGAGGTCAAACTGCTATAAATGTGTAATATAGCTATATTTTCTGAGTGTAGTAATGTGAAGCAGAGCCCCCCCCCCCCCCCCAATTCTCAGCTGACTCCTTTATTTCTCAGCTGGCAAGAGTACATGCACAGACACACATTCACACCCATTGACACAGACATAGACACACAAACACACACAGGGTTGTATGGAAAGTGCTTTAAAAGCAATTGAATTTAGGTCCTGACCATTTTTAAAATTCAGCAGAAAGCTTTACAATGAAAATCTGTGTTTGTCAGCCTCTGGGTTTTTATAGACTGTTGCCAAATGAGGATTATTATAATCATAAAAATGTCTTCCATTCTACCCGATTTATCTCAGGGGTGTGAAAGGCATTTTGATTGGCCTGTCATTCTGTAAAATTATTCACATAAACCACTACCTGCATTATAAGCTATGTACTCATGTTTTATTGTGTACTGAAGAAATGTTTGTGTTATTGACGGGAGTGATAAATGGTCTCTATCATGCTCTCTGCAAAGGAGTCACACATAGCAAGAGCTAGCATTAAGCAATTATCTGCAGAACATAAAAGAAAAGGATAAATACTAACCTTTCATTTCAGTGCTTAAGGGAAGATTATGTTTCATTTGCAAGTTTCTGAAAGTGTTGTCATGGCTCAGAAGACCATGTGTGTTAATTTCAATGGGCCTCTGGCCTTTTGGTTTCATTGCCTATTATTCTCAGGGAATCTGAAACATTTAAGAGCTGCTGCTCCTATAACACACACTCATTACAGGGGTAGGCAGAAGTGGATCATTTGCTACAGATTACCAAAAGGGCACAAGGTATTGTTTTTATGTTTGCCATGTGTGTGTCAACCCAGTCTCAAAAATCTCAATATTTTTATGACTGAACATAAGGATTGAATCTGTTGTCATGTTTATTTTCTTTCTTTTCTTGTCAGTCATCTTCATATAATGGTAACATACCCAGAGACTGGAACAATTATATTTCGGGTTGACTATAGTCCCCAAATAGCCAGAAGGTTGTAGAATAAACAAAACAATACAGCTAGAGATCCTATGGAAGAAGAGATGAATGGGAGCCCCATCAGGTTGGAAGTGCACCTTAATACAAGAGTAGGCAACCTGGGGGAGTCAGTAAGGCATAGTGGTTTGAGTGTTGGACTACAACTCTGGATACCAGGGTTCAATTTCCCACTTGGCCAAGAAAACCACTGGGTGACCTTGGACAAGTCACATGCTCTCAGCCTCAGGGGAAGACAATGGCAAACCTCCTCTAACTAACCTTGCCAAGAAAACCTCTTGAACGTGTCACCTTAGAGTCACCAAAGTTGGAAATGACTTGAAGGCACACAACAGGCCACCAAGAACCCTCCAGATATTTTGGACTACACCTCCCTACACATCTGAATGGTAAGAGTCTGGGGGAAGGTCTGAAGTGATTACCTTGTCCTATGAGCATAGATTTCCTCTGTGGTTTAGAATCCTAATTAGAAAAGGTTCAATATCTAGGCATCTAAAGCATACGTTTCACGTCACACCTTTTCCCATCCTGTGTGAGAATGATGGGAATCATGCAGAAAGAGTCTGGTCAAGGGTTTGGGCATGACTTTACCTCTTACCTAAATACGACCTGAAGGAGAGAACCTGGAAGACACTCTTCTTAATGGTAGATCTTATTTGTAAACATATTGTGCGATGTTATGTCTCTTTTGCAGGAAAAAAAAAACCCTCAGCAGCAAAGATGTCATTAACAATCATTTCTTCAGTTATTTATAAAAGGTTTCTTGTTTATATTTCAATCTTCTTTCCCCCTGAAAGTGCAGGCTGAAGAACAGTAAAAGAATCCAAAGCATGAAAAGAGTTGCTGTTTTGGACAGAAAGCTAGCAAAAATGCAATTAAGGCATTTGAAGTGGACTCAGCTCTCGCCTTTCACCACTCTACTCAGAGAAGGGGATGGTATATATATACACACACATACACACACACACGAGTTAAAGTACAATAAAGTACATTGACCAGTGGATAAGTTGACCCAACTTTTTTGGGTCAATTTTGTGACTATAATTTCTGGACTTATACATGAATATATGCAGTATTTAAATCTGAAAATGTGTGCTGCCTGTAGCACATGGCTGCCACCAAGGGTCACATCCTTGTGTCAAGAGATATTTCCCCTCTCTTCAAGCAGATGTCACTGATATGGATTGAAGTAGAGAAATGCACAATGTGAGGATGTCATACCATAGGGGATATGTCCTAAAAGTACAAGAGAAAGGAGGAGAAACCCATGCGCTTCCACCTTAATTACAAGTGTGGCCTATTAGATGTGGCCCATTAGATCATTCATTCTTCTTGGAAAGGTTGATAGGAGCTATAGTTGAATAATGTTAGGAATGCCACAATCATCCACTCCAGTATAATCTAAATAACCTAAGATTTGGTTCAGATTCAAACTTCTGCAAGATATTTGGTAGCAGATTCAAGATTTCTATAGTACTTTACAACACTTGTATGCATACCATAATAAGACTATGAGGTGTATAGTCATATCTCTCTCTCTAAAGGAAAACTGCCCAAAATTCTTCTGATGTTTACTATTAACCTTTAGTAGAATCAAAGTTTACCCTTTAAAAGTTATTAAAAAGTATATTTTAGGTGCTAATGTATTGGACCGTGGAGGCAATACGGTTGATGATTTGTATTTGACATTTGTGACTATATGTCACAATTATTGATTCTGTTTGTTTGTCAATGTCTAGTATGTTAACTGTATTGTACTGTGTTTTTTTAAAAAAAACATTGTAATAAATAATAATAATAATAATAATAATAATAATAAAGTTACTCATTCCCATTAATTGTTACAATATTACAAAAAGTAATTAGAATAGTTAGTTATTGTCCTATTTGTTACTTTTCATTGTTATTATGTGTCTTCAAGTCATTTCCGTCTTATAAAGATCCTAAGATGAACTCATCGTGGCATTTTTTCCAACAAGATTTGTTCAGAGGGGTGTTTGCCTTTGCCTTCATCTGAGGCTGAGAGAGTGTGACTTAACTAGGGACACCCAGTGGGTTTCTATTGTCAAGAAGAGATTTGAACCACAGTCTCTAGAACTGTAGTTTAATTCCCAATCTTAATCCCCCCTCCCAAAAACACTTTAGAATTGAGGGAATGGAATAAAACTCGAAAAATTCGACTCAAAATTCCTCTAAAATGAGGGTTTTATTTTTTAAAAAGGATAACATTAAAAATATCTGAAAGTGTTATCTGTTAAACCTAAGGAAAGGTAGGCCAAGTCCCATTACTTTTGATATAACATCCATTGTTCATATCTTCTGACATCAAGTGAATTTCATGTAGGAATGCAATGTCAGCTTTAAATTCTTTTAAATCAGAAAGTACTCATTTTTTGTTTGTTTACATCTGGCAGCCTTTTGACATTTTGTAAAAGTACATTATGTTAAACATTTTTAAAAAGTTTGCATAAAATAAGATATATTTCCTAAGTTGTGATTTGTAGTTATTAATTATATTAATCATCACTTCCATGCTTATATTGATTATGGTATTTTAAAAACTCTAAAAATGTTATAAAATCACATATAAGTGAAATAAATTAAGGAAAATACAGAAAATGAGGTTAAAAAAGTAAAAAGTAGTGCCCAAAATCTCCTAAACATTTTCCCCAAAACATTTAAACAAATGCAAAAGCAAAACAAAAGAAAGAAAGAAAGAAAGAAAGGGAAAGAAAAGGAAAGAAAAAAAGAGGGGAAAAAAAAAAGTAAAGATGGGAAAAAGAAAACTTCATGGATTTCCAGTTGGAGAAAGCATTGTGATCTTCTCCATCCTCTTAACTAATTAGTCTTACATAACTCTCTCAATAGGAAGGGAAAAAAGAAAGCCAAATGAGAACAGAAATATATATGGAGCTCTCATAGAAACTGAATTAATGTAATGTGATATAATGAATAAAGCAGCCACAGAATGAAAGAAATGAAGAAGAGGAATTAAAATAAAGGAAAAAAGGTAAAGGAAAAAAGAAAGAAGGAAAGAAAGAAAGCAGAAAAAGAAGATAAATCCATAGTCTGAAACTGATACACATCAGGATGAAATCTGAGGCATTTTATATTAGAATGGATCAATAAATAATGACCTCATCTTGGCTGTGGCAAGGAATCATCAAACAGCTGGTGTGGAACATTGACTTGGGCCTGGGATTGAGCCTTGGATCTAGTTTTAAATGCAATCAGAATAGATTCCGCTGCTTGAGCCAACTAGGATTTCTTTTAATTTCCCATCCCCAAAGACACAAGATATAGTCAGATACGTTATATAATATTTCACATTTAATTTCCTTGCTAGCATTCTTGTATCGGTAAATTATCTCCTCCAATCAGTTGCGTCCTTTGTATAGTCATGAAAAGTCATTGCCTCATCTGATTTACATGGTAGCTGTCCACATTGCCTACCAATCTGGAGCAGAGAATCCCTGTTAATCACATGAAGAAAGTGAACAACCAGTAGAAAAAAACCCAACTGTTGTTTAGCACTGGAAAGGAAATTCAATATATCTTCTAGACCTCTAGCTGAAAATCAGAAGGCTAAGTCAATGGTTCACATAGAAAGTCAGTCGAAAATTCAGTTAGGTAAACACCGGCTTTCAAATCTTTCAGGCCAATCCATAAAATAGCATGTCAGGTGAGAGATTCTGGCTTAGGAATCCAGTCAGACAAAAGGCTATAGAAAACATTTATAGCAGTTTCATGAGCTAAAACCCTGCCTTCTAGGGTCTCAGTCTTCAATTCAGTCTCGGTATGTGGGTTAACAATGTGCCCAATGAACCTTGAATTTCCTTAACAGAAGCAAGCAATAGCTGCATAGATAGCATAAGTGGTTTCAGCTCATTAGGTTGTGCAGCCATACCTTGTAGCTCGATAAATATTTGGCCCCTGTCCATGTCAGCTATATGCTTTGTATTCTTTGCAGTGGAAAGTGTAGGAGGAATTAGTGGAGACATTTTTCCTTTTCCTTTCCCATTATGCCCAAGTACTGAAATCCAACTAATTAAAAACTTTGAATCTTAAACTATGCTCCCAGATAAAGTAATAACGTTTTTGATAATTCAATCAGGGTGACAACTGAGTTTTGTTATTTAAAAACTTCTCTCATGAAGTTTGTGCAGAAAAGATGTGTGCTTCAACAAGACAGAAACTTTAAAACCAAAATCAAGCTGAAAGCAGGTAAAAGGCAAAACAACAGAGTTCAGTCCAGATAGTAAGTGTCTAATTTAGGTCTCCTTAAAATGATATTCACTGAGAAGTTTGCTATTTAATTTTTTCTTCAGTTATGTCCAAAGTTTATACAAAATGTTTCCTATTTCACTCTGAGGGTGTGAAAACTGAAGCTAGTCACTGAAGAAAGGAAAAAGAAAAATTAATAATAGTAATAATAATAATGATAATAATGCAGAGAAAAACACTGAAGTAGATAAAACACAACAACAACAATAACAATAGATAGTTCAAATAACAAATACCTAATTATGATGGTAAACTCTGATGCATTTGTTGTTTTAAAGTTGAAAAAAAGAGGGGGGTGAAAGAGAGCAACTAATTTCTCTGCCATCCCAAGTGGAAGTAAAGATATATCAATAACTACCAAAGTCATAATCATCCATGGTCATTTCCAGTTCCTATGTATGTATCTAAAAGGTGGATGGTGAAAAAAGCTGACAGAAAGAAAATCAGGTCATTTGAAACATGGTGCTGGAAAAAGAATTTTGTAGATACCATGGGCTGCCAAACAAATGGATTTGAGAGCAAACCGAGCTGGAAATCATACTGGTAGCCAAAATAACTAAACTGAGGCTATTTTACATTGGACGTATCAAGACACAACATGATTCACTGGAAAACATGATAATGATGAATGAAATGGAAGGCAATAGGAAAAAAGGAAGATTGTATTATGATGGATTGACTCGATAAGGAAGCCATAACAAATTCTGAGCAGAGTTGATGATGACTGAGGCTTAGCTGACTCATTGACAAATGACAACAAATCTTATAGTGACACAGAGACACAATTTGTCTGTTTGCACTTTTCTTTGACCAAAACAGAATCATTTTTCTATTGCTGCTTTTTTGTAGTGTCTAATAACTACCATGTTACTTTACATAAATTGAACTATTCATTCCATATAATAACAACAATCATTTTGACAAAAAGACAAGAGAAAAAGAGATATACATATTCATGAGTCAGCCACCAGTGGACTGTGGCAAGAAAGATACATTGCTTTGTCTAATTGTCCTTATCCATGGGGAAAGCAAATATTTGCTGTTTCCTCTTCCTTGGTTCATTAAGTCTTCCTATACAGCAATTTTATAGGCAGAAGAACAAGAATTCCAATGTATATAGTAGCTTCATTATTGCCACTGCACTTTTATCTTCATAAAAATTGTTGTTTTCTTCATTGTCATGTCATCGTTATTCTTAACATGTGTACATTTGTTCATTTACAGATTCAAACCGTAGGACCATGATAATAGTATAAAAGTAAATTTTCAAGGAGAGGGTTCAACATGATTGTCCCCGTAGTCATGACCTACAAATGCAACCAAGAACAAATCAATTTGAATTCTTCCACTGGAAGCCAGTCTTTTGAAAAAAATGAATGGGTTTCAGTTATCCATTCAAGTTCAAGCCACTCAGAAATACTCTACATAATAACATGCTAATGCAGTTTACAATAGCAATGTCTTCAGGTTTTAAGCTAGATTTTAGAGGAGCTATCTAAGGTGCTGAATCTATATGGGCTTCAGGACTGTGGATAGTTCCTGCAGAAGCCAAAGTGGCTTCACTGTCCCACTGGGTCTGGTTTCTTTTCATTTTGGCCACATGCAACATCTCCACAGGTGCGTTCCAAATGGGGCAGGCCATTTCTTTAAGCCCTCTGCCTCTTCCTGTTTATCCACACTTGATCTGGGTGGGGGGTGGGTAGGAATAACCCCTCCCCCCAAAAAATATTTGAAGCCCTTTAACAATAAAGCAGGAAAACAGAAGCCATTTTTTGTCCTGGAAGAAAACTTGGGAAATTGAAAGGCAGGTATCAGTGTAACTTTGCAGATCATATGACACCCCTTCATATCATTAGAATAAGATAAAATAGGACAATGGAACATATTCCCCTGCCATTTCTCTGGCATTAAAGGAGTGAACAGCCTCTCCTGGGAGTCTCCAGAAATAGGTAACCCCTCCACACACACAGTTAGACGTTAAAAGATGCATGTTCCTCAAAAACCAGTGATTGTTCACTGGCTTTGTTTTACTTTTTTTTGGTTTTTTTTGGCAATCCTTGCAGCTACTGATGGGTCTCAGGAGCAGAAATGGGCCCTTGGGTCCACTGAAGTTGCCCTAGCCCTTTTTATTGGTCTAGAATTAGAATGTAAGATGGGGTGGTAACTTTGTAGAGTGTAAGAACAGAGGAAGAATGTGTTACAGATGGATTGAATCAATAAGGAAAGCCATGGCCTCCTTCTTTAAGACTTGAACAGGTCTGACAATAACAGGGTCTGTGTGTGCATGTGTGTGTGTGGGGGGGGAGGGGGCTGTCATTCATAAGGTTATCAATCTGATGGCACATAAACAGTCACAACAGCAACCGCAAGGATTTGTGTGTGTGTGTGCGTGTGTGTGCGTGCATGCCGAACATCCAGATTGCAAGGGGTACATTTTAAAATGTTAAACAAGTTTTGGAGCAAATTGAGCCTGAACACTCACTAGAAGCCAACATGACTATACTTTAGACACACTCGGTATGCATCTGCACTGCAGAAAACAACCCAGTTTGATACCACTTTAAACTGCCATGGTTCAGTGCTATGGAATTCTGGGAATTGTAGTTTGTTGTGACACCAGAGCTTTCTGACAAGGAAGACCAAATGTCTCACAAAACTATAATTTTCAAGTTTCCACAACACTGAACCATGGCAGTTAAGGCAATGTCAAACTGGATTATTTCTGCAATGCAGATGCAGCCCAGGAGACAGCATGGCTAATTGAAATAAGATGATAATGATTGATAATGAATATTATGCACAGCAGAAATAATCTAGTTTGATACCATTTTCACTGCCATGACTCAGTGCTATGGAATTCTGGGAACTGCAGTTTTATGAGACATTTAGTCTTCTCATAAAACTGCAGGGAGAGCTCTGGTGCTATAACAAACTACAATTCCCAGAATGCCACAGGATTGAGCAATAGAAGTTAAAGTGGTGTCAAACTGGATTATTTCTGCAGTGCAGATGCAGCCTCAAAGCTGTGGATCACATAAACCTATCTGCAATGTTTATTTAGCATAAAAAACCATGGGGAATGTGAAAATGAAAATGGGACAGACCATCTGCTGATGCTGATGATAAATGTTGGCATATCTATGTTTTGTGCTCTTTTGTGGACAATTGTTAAAAACTGGTGAGACCCCAGCATACCTGACCATTGACTAGGCTCTCTGGGGCTCATGGGGATTGGAGTCCAACAACATCTGCTAGGCCACAACCCTGTTATAAACAAAGTACATTTATTTAATAAGCATACAAAAGCAGTGCTTACAAACATGTTGCCTCCCTGTTCAGATTAGTGGAGCAATGTGGAAGGGTTCCATTTCACAAGTGAATGTGTTAGTAACTATCATTTTCTAGCTTCTTGACCAGATGAAAATGTTGTCCTGTTCCTTACAAAATAAATGAGAAGCAATACCTTAACATCAATTATGAAAATTGAGAGAGAGACTTAAGATATATGCGAACATCTAAATGGTCATGGATACATATATAGTTATGAGACCGATGATATATGCAATTAAGATAACGTAGAAATATGAGATAAGGTACGGGTCTGTTCTTTGTTGTATTTATAATATATAGTGAAAATATTAATTTATGACACATATATGCAGAACAACTAGGATTCCTAGAAGAAAACAGATTATATAAGAGTCAATATATTTAAACCTAAGAATTAACCGAGAGGAGTGGAAGTAATATATGTATAGTCTGTAAAGGTTTTGTGTTATGTTAAGTTGTTGTTGTTATGTATGTATGTATGTTGTTCTTTTCTGGTTTTTTGTTTTGTAGGTGTTTTTAATAAAATGTGATTAAAAAATTAAAATTGAGAGAGAAAGAGAGAGAGAGAGATCCACCCAAGTGTAAATGCTGCCATTGCACTTTCCTAGTTGCTCAAAGTCTTTGCTATTTTCTGCTGTTACCCACCATGGCACTATCTTTCATTGGTGATGCAAATGCATGCTCTTGTGAGGTAAAAGGCTATGTTGGCAGTAGTACCATTGCTTTTAGGGTCTTCCATGTCAGACAAGCTTTTGCTGCGGAGCCAGACTAAATGTGCCCAAGAGCTACTGGGCAGGAGCAGTAGAGGAAGATGACACTGGTAGAGGATCTTTCAGAGACAATGGCAGGGGCATCATAGATAATACATGCTAGTATTGCACAGAGGAAGGACCAGCAAACTGCTTCTGAATGTCTTTTACCATGAAAACCCTATAATTTCTCTTTTTACTGAGCAGGAATGCTGGTATTTTTTTATTATTAAATGCTAGCAGGCATGGTAAAAATTAAAGTTCTTCCATGCATCCCTCTCAGACTAACATAAGATGGGAAGCAGGTAGTTATTTTTGTCCCAGATGTATAAATTGTGCACATATCCTTCTCTTTCTATAATTCATCTGCTGCTCCAACACGTCCACTTTATCCTGTGAGAGTCTCTCTAGCAGAAAGTGAAATGCTACTTTTTCTTTTAAAAAAAAACCCAAAACTTTGCTTCTTTAAAAAAGAACATAGAATTCCAGAAGTACTGTGGTAACTTAAGAACTTCCATATTTTATTTTATTTTGACACTGGTCTGTAGTGACTAAACATAATTAGAAGAAATAAAACAATAAAGTAAGAGCAATATTTTGTGCCATGCCTGGTTGTAGATAAAACCCCCAATTTCCTGAAATGAGCACATCTTTCTGACTTAAATCAAGCCTTACTGTTTTTCCCCTCAAATCTTATGGTGCCACTATAACATGGAAACGTGGTGACATCTGTCAGTTTTGGTTTTTCATTTTTCCATCTTAAATTTCATTCATCCCCAACTTTGAGAATTTTTCCAAATTTAATTTTCATTCACCCCAAACTCCATTTGTACATGAAAATTCACACACGTTTTAAATACATTACTCCCTGTACAAGCATTTTTGTATGCAGTTTTTCCTAATATGCACATTTTCAAATGAACTTCCTGCTGTAGCACATTTTAATGTTCATAAATATGCACATTTCTGCATAAATTTTTCTTTAACAGACGTATTTTGTATGCATTTTAAATGAAAGTAAATAAGAATTTTAAAGGATAACTGAGTTTTGACTTGCATATTCATGTGAAAAATGACATTCGAAAAATTCACCATAAAATGTGAACCAAATGAGTTTCTCTCCATCTCTAATTGAATCCCTAGCTGAATGCCAGTTCTGCCAGGGTTGTGACAGAGATAATTTATAATCTAATCCCAAAGATTTGTGTACAGCAAATTGAGCCTGAACACTCACTAGAAGCCAACATGACTATACTTTAGACACACCAGGTATGCATCTGCACTGCAGAAAACAATCCAGTTTGATACCAGTTTAACTGCCATGGTTCAGTGCTATGGAGTTCTGGGAACTGTAGTTTGTTGTGGCACCAGAGCTTTCTGACAGGGAAGACTAAATGTTCCTATTATGGCCAACCAGAGAATTCCACACACTGGACTTGGAGAGCAAAAGAAGTGGAATGCATTTAAGTGAATGTTGGAAGTGGCTTTTTTCACACTGGCATTTCACAGGGATATTCCATTTGTCATTTAGTACTGTTGACAAATCATTCAAAGTAGTTTTACACTAAGCCAAAATCTTCTGAATTTTGCTGTGTTTGTGTTTTCCTATGGCCCCAAACAGACACTGTACATGGGCAGCCATGATTCTTGAGGCATGGGAGCACGTCCACCCCACCCAAAAAACCCCCACATCAAATACAATAGTTTAGGAGCTGCAAATGAGAAACTTTAGCACCTCCGAAGTCAGGAAGACAGAGAATTGAGGCAGGACATTTTGCTGGACAAGCCCAATAAGGCTGATTTACAACTTAATTCTCAACAGAGATTTGCCAGACCAAGCAATCCTTTATAATGCATATTTGATCCCCTTTGATGTATGGCAAACCTCTTTGCCTTCAGGCTAGTTTTTGCTTTTGAAAGATCCCCAAAATTCTTCATCAGTGGGCTAGTCGGAGGGCACGGGAACATTTTGTCACTGTGAACTCTGACCGGTCCCAGTATGTTCTCCCCTACACTCACCTGAATGGTCATATCCAACTCTGCCTCCCTCACTCTTGGATCTGGAGTTAAGCCTCATCTTGTGTAAGTATTGACATTAGTTCTGCCTCTAGCTATTCCAAGCTAGCACCTGATTTCCTTAGCCTTAGTATGTAAGAGCATATGAATGTAGACTGTTGCGTGATTTCCCCTGTTAATAAAAGAAACACTCTCCATTCAGAGAATTCTGCCTCTGCAATATTCCTCTGATCTCTTTTTTCTTGATATACATAAGGGAATCAGTGTCGAGGGTCCTTGCAGTTGACCCAATAAACAGAGCTAAAGAAAATTCCCCTAGAAAGACCCTTGGATACAGTAGCATATGTAGTATAAAAACCCCATGATAGGTTTCCCTTAGGGTTGTCAAAAATGGGAAATGACTTGAAGACACACAACAACAATAACAACAACATGTGGTAGTAAAGCTATTTAATCCCACAGTGACAGTGGCGTAGGATGGTGAATTAATACAACTAAATCTCCATGTTCCAGTTTTATATAATTGTAAACAACCAATGATTTACCATCCAATATTTTGAACTCACTTAGGTAAATTTCCTACCCTAAATGGCTTGGCTGTAATTTAAAAATCCCAATTTTTCCTCCATGTTCTACACCCTCAGCAGGACAGAAAACAAATTGTCCTTCCTATAATTGCTCTTAGTAGCAGCACTGCTAACAATGTCTAGACTTCAGCTTTATGGAGCCTCTGAAGGCTCTTGTGTTGGTTCACTTGGCTTTCCATACCAGAAAGTATCTGACTCTGCACTCAGGCCTGATGAAGTGGGCTAATGTCCACCACAGCACTATGCCACACACACAACACACACACAAAGTTGGTCTTTAAGATCACAAGGCAGTTTGTTATTAAGGCTCAAGCAGGAGAATTCAAAAAAATGCATACTGAAGTACAGAGCCCTGTCATATCCATAGCTAAGAAAGAAAACTTTGTAAGTATCTAGTAAAGAATAGGAATCTGTGAGAGATCAATCATTAACAGTTAAAGTGCTCTTTTTTCACTCTTCTTTTATAATGTACTAAAAGGAGAAATAATGCCTCTCTCTTACAGAGAGATGCATGATGTCCCTCTCCCCACTCTGCATTTCATGGAAGCTGAAGTCATTCTTGATTCTGGTAACCCACAAAAGAGCCCTGAACTGGTGGCAGCATAAAACTATCATCTTTTGACAGCAGTGGCTTCAGCTTTTTTTTAAAAAGTAAGTTCAGTCAGACTTGGTTTGCTGTAATCTGGGAGTTTAATGCACTCCCCATTTATCTTTTCCCATTTCTACACACCTTAGACCTTCTACTTCTGACAGAGAGCTTGATCAATAACACCCTTCTGCACTGGAAGCAATACAAATTTCCTGACAAGAAAAACACATATATAACTGGAATTTGTTTACAATCATATTCTAGAGTCACAAGTAAAATATATTACCCCGCTCCTCAGAAGACAGTAATCCTCATCGAGCTACAAGTGCATTTTTCAGCAGTATTACCTCCATTATTCAGAAGGCCTCAGTCAACTGTGGGCAGCATTGCTGGAGCAAATTTGTCACATTTTGCCAGCAGACTCCCTCTTAAATATCACACCACAATATCAATAAAGAATCAGAGGTGTGTGTGTGTGTGGGGGGGTAGCTTTGTCGAGGAGGGAATACAGTACCACTTCAAGTGCTTTTTTTAAAAAATCAAAAATAATTCTTTTTCTTTTTCTTGAAAATAATTAGCTTTACTATACAGTGTGTCTGTCTGCTTTCTTGATCCTGCTTCAGTCTCACTGGCAATGTCATGAAGACCTTGAGGCTTCAATGACTTTGCCAGGGAGAGAAACAGAATGGGCAGCCAGAACAGTAGCTCGATTAGCTACTGGCAAAAATGTGGGATGTTTTTCTTTTTTCTTTAGACAACTGTTTCCTGAAAGCAATGCTTCCTCTGACATCCTTTTCACAGCCAGCAGCAAAGCTGAAGACCATAACAGTGGAAGCATCAGATGGCTTACTGGAAAACTTGGTGCATTGTCCCCAGAGATTTTTCCAGCAGCAAAGGAAGGCATGCTAAAAAGCTCTGAAAAAAACAAAACAAAACAAAAAACAGCAGAAGTATTAACACTATCTTGTGCTTGTTATCTTTCCTATATATCTATAGACTGTACACACACACACACACACACACACACACACATAGAAACACACACATATATAGAAAGAGGGTGGAGGCAAAGTCCTAGACTGAATGCTAGATAATAAGTGCTTGCACACCGTAGGTAGAACTACAGTATCTTTTATAGTACCTCACAATTTGTTGTTGTGTGCCTTCAAGTCATTTTCAGCTTATGGTGACCCCAAAGCAAAGCTATCAAAGGGATTTCTTGCCAGGTTTTCTTCGGGGGGAGGGTGTTATTGCCATTCTCTAAGTCTGAGAGAGTGTGGCCTACCCAGGGTCACCCAGTGGTTTCCATGGTCCAGCCAGGATTTGAACCTTAGTCTCCAGAATCGTAGTCCAAGGCTGAAACCACTACATCACCCTGGCTTTCTCAGATATTCCTCATGATATTCTTCACAAGCAAAATATTAAAAAAGAGTTGATCAAGCAAATCATGATGACCAAATATGGAAATAAACTTTACAGAAAGCTGTGTCTGTTGGAGGCAAAGCAATAAAGGATATATTTTAGTCTTGTATGTTTTGGTAAAAAGTACCCCCAAAACTTGATTTGTGTGGTCAGTTCAATTTAGCACAGCACCCCTCCAATGCTAACTAATATTTTATAATCAAGTTATAGTGGTCCCTCTTCTTACGTGGGGGATCCATTCTGGACACACACACACACACACACACACCTGTGTAAGGGGAAATGCCGATGCTCAAGCCCCATTCAAGTGAATGGGACTCATACCTGCAGTGGCATGGCAACAGCATGAAGCATGCACACTATGGGAGTGCGCACCATTTTTTCCTTCCAGAGAACAGGGCCACGCCTTCCGGCGCAGCATCTAGCGTTATGCTGGAAGCCATATAAAACATGCCCACGTATGATGTGGGCGCACTGCACAATATTGATATACCAGATATTTGTGTTGCTAATGGCTGTAATATCTTTAAGAGATTATTCAAACTGGGCTGCCTATTTTGTGCACGGCCATCAATATAACCATAATCCAAGTTCCAACTAGAAAAGCAGAAGAAAAAAACTGATTTTTTGCTGGAGTCCAGGAGAAAATTGACCACACACCAAAACTGGACTTCTTAATCATAGGTGATTAGGACACAAAAGTAGGAAACTGAGTAGAAGCAAAGACTGTAGGAAAATTCATCCTTGGATTAAGAAGAGATAGACAGCAACTAATTACATTTTATCAGGCCTACTACAGTCTGTTCATTGCAAACAAGTTCTTCAAGCAACCAAAGAAGTGCCTGAAAAGACTCTGAAGTGTAAAGATATATCACACTGAATATTAAATTCAAACAAAAATCCACCAAACAGTGATACCTTTATAGGCCAACTGAAATGCACAATATACTCGCTGTACTATTTGGTGGATTTTTGTCTGAATTTACTAAATGGCCAACACAGCTTACCCCTGCATGTTTTATTGAATATTGAAGTTAGGATTGCCCCTTCCCTTGTATTTCCAATTTTTATATTTGAAAGCTGGACAGTGAAAAAAGCTGATAGGAAAACAATCAATTCATCTGAAAGGTAGTGCTGGAAGAGAGTTCTGTAGATACCATGGACTGTTAAAATGGGTCCTAAAGCAAATCAAGCCTGAATATTCCCTAGAAGCCAAAACGATTAAACTGAGACTGTCATATTTTGGCCATACCATGAGAAGACAGGACTAGAAATGACTTGTAAAGGTAAAAGTCAATAGGAAAATGGGAAGATCACATTCCAGATCGATAAACTCAATCAAAGGAGCCATGGCTGCCCTGAGTGTGTGGGATATCAGCAGGGCTTTTGATGGTCTCTCATTCATAAAACCATTGTAATTCAAAGTTAGTGTGATGGCAGTTTGAAAAAAATGTCTCTAATTAATTAACTGGCCATATATTAGTTCTCATAATGATAATGGCTAGCTTGCTTAAATCTCATCAGTGGCATGCTTTTATTTAATTGTTTTATTTTGTGTTTTTGAAGCTAGCAGGTCTTTGATTCATACTAAAGAATGACTCAATACAATTCTCATACTATGAAAACTGGGCACGTAAATGAACTGTGCACTATTCTCTTCACCTATTGATAGCCTATTATTGTAACTGGAGTCCCAAGTGCATTATAACTCACAGATTTCATTACACAGCATGTAAGAGCTTTCATTCACTTCAGTGGAGGATCCAGCAATTTGTTCTTCACATTGTGTAGTGTAAAGTCAAGCTCTTACAAAAAGCCGAGTCCCTGCCCCAAATCCTTTTCAAAGTAGCTCTGATGTAAGTATAGTTGAAATCACTTAGAAAAAAAACTCCACTGCAACTAACTTAGGTCACATTACCCTCAACTGGCCTTAGACCATTACTCACTTTAATGGGACTTGGGTGTAAATTGATTTGGATGTAAGTTTTATAAAATCTCAAATACACAGGGTATTGCTGGTGCAAAAATGAGAAAATTGAATGTTTAATCATTGACATAGGTTTTCACATTTTTGTGTGGGCTTAATTTAAGATCAGTTTTATGATCTCCCACAAAGTATGAGGAAATTAGGTTTCCTCATTTCTTCTCCTCAAGAGTAATAGCTCAAGATAGAAGGGGTTTTTTTTCCAAAAAATGACACATGCAAAAGTGAAATAAAGAAACGATAGGATGTAAACAATTTTAAAGCCAAATTACCCAATCATTTAACATTAACGCTTTATTGTAGTCATAGCTATGTATGGCAGTTCGTGTTAATGGGGACAATTTGAACAATAAATGAAAAATAGTGTCAGCAAAATAGCTTATCAGTAGTTGCACAAGTGAAAGAAAAAGAATTTGTTATGAACTGTTTTTATGGATGGTTTTGCTGTTATAAACTTACATTGAATTATTCATTTTTTTTTATTAGCATGTCTTTGTGTCATATACTGAAAGTACTGTGTAACTTAAATAGCCTAATTACTTTCCCAAAACGAACATAAATCATCTATAAAAGTGAAATTACTGTTGTTTTTTTAAGTTCACTGATATAGAAAAAATACTCTAGGGAACGCTTAAGAGAGCAATTATTGGTAGCTAGGAGTCACATTTTAAGCGCCAAAGTATGCAGGAGCTCTTTTATATTACTCTATCAGAGCCCTGGCAAATTTGTCCTGGATAAAATAATTAAGCAAGATTATATATAGCTTTTTTCCACAGGAAGTCAGTATTCTGGACATTTATTAATTTCACAACACATTATTAGCATTGTCACAAAATTCAGGTTGGAGACAGATGAACTGATGTAAAAGAATAGATGTTGGTATGAGAAAGCAGTTCTTGATTATTGTATGCATGCTTGTTTTGGAGTTGACATAGAAGATTATCAAACTGACACTTTCCCTCCAGGGCAGATGCAGGTTGTGACCATAACAGATGAATCTTATCAGACAGCTCCATGGCTGGGCAATAGGCAGCCCATATCCAATCTAGGCTTCTCCTGCGGCTTTTCACTAGTGGGAAAATCCTGTTCTTGAAAACCTACAGGAGAAGCCTAAATTGTATATGGGCCACCTCCTGCCCAGCCATAGGGCTGTCTGATAAGGTCTGTTTGTTACGGTTACAACCTGCACCTATCCTGGTGGAAATGGGTGGTGCAATAATCTCTATTATCTTGTAATAGGTGTCAAACTGTAGGCAACAAACAGTGGATTTGATTTTACTCAACTTGCCAGAAACTGCATTGGTGGAATGTGACTTCCCTCCCCCCCCCCATGGCAACTTCCACCCAGAAAATGCTCTACAGAATATTATAGGATGCTGCTTGAATGAAGTTCAAGTTCAAGTTCAAGTTGTGGGGGGGTGGGATCCCGCCATCGCTGAAAATGAAGTAGTCCCACTTTCCATGAGTGGAGCTTAGGAACCTTGCACATAAGAATGTTATGGTTTTACAGCATTCCTCTGCTCTGCTTTACTTCCTCTCTGCAGTAACTCTTGCTGCTTTTGAAACAGGACAGTTGTACCCCAGGACTGTCTAGATCAGCATGGGCCAAGTATGGTTCGTAGACTGTATAGAGCCAATGAGACTCCAAAGTACACTCATGAAGGCTGCTCCAAATCCCCCAGGTCTCCTAATAATATGTTTGTGTCAATTTTCGGGTGAACTTTCACCCAAAGCCTGGCAAAAATATCCAAAGCCAGTTTCAAATGTAGTGGTTCACTTCACCCACCAGCCAGAATCTCACAGTTCCCCCTAAACGCACACAATCACACATGCACACGCAATCCCTAAAAGAGCAGAAAATTAAGCAAAATGGCAGCCAGAAGTGACACTGCATTGCTTCTGGTTCACTGAAACATGATGGCCTGCAGATGGGCTGGTGTTATGTGTCTAGCTCTGTGAACATAGCTAAAGGGGTGGTGCATGAAGTGACACAATGGGATTCAGAGGAAAAGGTGAGGTTAGACTGTGTTACACACCACTTCCCGGCAAGGTTTTTTGCCCATGCCAATCGACTATGTTAGTCTCTGGGCATCCAAGAAACCAGCTGAGGAAAAGGGCTGGGCATGGTTGTGTGTTTCACAAAAAGGTATGGGAGATGTACAGCTCCTTGGAAGAACTTGCTTTTTCTTGCCATTTCTTTCTTGCTGTAGTGCCTTTTGGGGCAGGCAGGGGTCTTTGGGTTGCTGTGGAAACTAGAACCAGTATTCTTCTCCTATCCATGCCAAGATCTTAGAGTTGTTCTCAAAGGCAAATAAAACTGTATCCACAGGTCTCCATTCTGTATTAAATAAATATGAATTGGGGGAAATTTATATCAAAATTTTCCACTTTAATTTGTGCATCTGAGTTCCAGAGATCCGAGTACTGCAAAAACATTATCAATGGGGGAAAAAATAGTTACAGTGTTGTGAATGTTGCAGATAGAATAAACAGTCTGAATATTGTACAAATCCGCCGTGTGCTATTCCAGGTACTACTCTTCTTGTCTTTGTGCTTCCCTTTCATCTCATCTTGAAGCTTTCCACTTGAAGAAGTGTGTAATTATTTGAACAGCATAGTAATTACAGTGATAAATTATACTACTTCTGACAGTTTATCAGTACAAATTTAACTTGTACTACTTTGAAATTGATTGCAAACGACTTTTTTTTTTTTGTCCCTGGCAGTTCTTTTGTAACTTTTGCTTAGGCACAAAAATAATTTAAGGTCATACCCAGCATAATCCATAAAACAGTTAAGATGACATTCTTGGATTTCCATCAATGGTTTAAATCCAATTGATAATATTGTACCACTTTTTAAACTTATAATTGATTGAAGGGTTGTACTTGAATTAGGACTAACAATTGGATTCAGGTCAGTATGATGGAGAAGAGCTTATTAGGTTCAAATTTTTCAGCTTACCCATGGAATGGTAATGAAGTTTTTTTCTTTATATTGGCCACAGTAGGTTTAAATGTATATCTCCCCTACTGTAGCTAAGATCCATTATATATTAAATTCCTCATCTTATCTTTGAATACTGATTCACTCTTTCTTTCTTTCTTTCTTTCTTTTTTCTTTTTTTCTTATTTTTCTTCTCTTTCTTTTCTTTCTTTCTTTCTTTCTTTCTTTCTTTTTTTTTTGCTTCCAGCTAAATCATCTTGTGTTGTATCAGACTGAAGACTGATAGGAAATGATTTAAGAGAGCAATCTTTCAATCCCTGCAAAGGTTTTCAGGATTTTCAGATAACTTCATCATTGAACCTACATCAGGTTCAATATGGGCAGCTTTTACACTTCAGTCCTTAGACTAAGAGAAAGAAAATTACTCAAATGGAAAGATAACTCAACCATTTAAATTCAGTGGGATTATAGCTTGAACACAAGGAGTTTAATTTACCTAAGTGGAAGATTGGACTCTAGGTTGATTTTACCAAAGCAGCTGTGCATAACTGTGATAGGAGAGTTTCTTTTAGAAAATGCTCTGACTCCACAAAGGCTAAAAGTTTATATCTTGAACCATTAAGTCTAATGTAGATAGCTGATAAATTTATACTGTTGAGACTGTTTCCCCCCCAGGATGGAGAGCAGTGGCATCGATTTTGTCACTGTTATATTTCAGCATCCCTATATTTCAGCATCCCTATTTAGCATCCTATTTTAGAATCTTATTTTCACATATACTAACTGTAAATATTTCTTTGGTGGCTATTGAATGAAACAAGGTGGATTTACATTCTTGTGTGTCCAATTTTTCTTTTTACTTGGCTTTGCTACTCAGTAGGAGAAATGGCGCCGCCCGAATTAACGGGCCGGCGCTGTTGCCGCGTGAAGGAAGGCCTCTCCCCTTCCCACGCACCAGGCTTGGGCGCCCCAGCGGCCGGTGCGAGCGTGGACTCGATGCTGATTGGCCACCGGGAGGAGCAGGAAAGGAACCTGTCTGATTGGCCACAGCAGGGTATGGCGTGCCCTCCTATTGGTGGAGAGCTCGGAGAGGGTGGTGCCTCCATCGTTCCTGAGCCCTCATTGGCTGTTGGGCCTATTTAAGGCCGTGTAACCTCTGTGGCCAGTGGCAAAAGGAAGAAATGCAAGGGAAAAAGAGTAAATGGAACAGGACTGCATCTGTGTCTCGTTTGGGGACATGTTGGGGCGGGGGTGTTTCACAGGTTGTGCCTACAGGTAGAGAAGGGTTCTGGGTGGATCATGTTTTGGTCCCTGGGTTTCCCCGCTGTGCTATCCGGTGCAGGTCCTGGCATCCTGGCCTGCAAGGTGTGTGGGCCTTGGGCCTTGGGCATCCCTCCCTCAGCTCCTGGTGAGCATCCTCCTGGGTCTCACCTTTCAAAAAAATGTGCAAAATTGAATTTTAACAGGTTGTTTCGTTGACATTTTCACACTATTGCAACCAAAAGGGCATGATGCCCTTGCTGTTACATCCACCAAATGGGCAAAACAAACAAACAAACAAAACACCCTAAGGTTCCCTAAGCAGAGCATACATTCTCCAAAGGGCTGTTATCTCAATGGCATTCCTCAAGAGAGCTTGGCACTTAGATTGCCACATGCTTCATGTTCTTAGAGTCAGAGCTGTACCTGGTGAGGCAGCTGCTATCACCTATGATGCAGCCTTTTGTCAGCAGGCTTCTCTAGAGAGCGCTGGGATCTTATTCACAATGAAATTTGGTTGCTTGAGGTGGTCCCTCTGACCAGGTCCAAAGGGGCCACCAGACCAGATGGTAAGAGGGACATAAATTGGTCTGCTGGGAATATAATGCAGGAAGGTGCTCCAGGTCTCACTGCAGATATGACCACATCTTAGAACTTTGTCAGGGGCCCCATAGTAAGGCAGCTTGCCCAAAATCAGGCCACCGTCCCTTTCAGCATGGGGCCCTGCCCAAAGTGACTTGTTCCCCTCCTCCTTCAGAGTCTAAGAATCTTAAATCAGCTTGAGATATGCCGGAGGTTCTTATGAAAAAGATTCAAAAAGAAATAAATGCCGGCTGCATTGAAAGGCCTTTTGATTCTCCGCCTTTCCCAAACATTCAGGTGTCTCCCTTAAGAGTTGTCCCCAAGAAGGCTCTGGGGGACTCATTCACTACCTGTCTCACCCCCCGGGAGCATCGGTTAATGATGCTAGTCTCAAGAGCTTTGCTCAGTTAGCTATGCTTCGTTCGACCATGTGGTCCAGCTAGTGCAGGCATGTGGCCGCGGAGCCCAAATGGCCAAATGTGACATTCAGTCTGCTTTCTGCCTTTTGCCTGTTCACTCTGATGATTTCCACCTGATAGGGCTTAAGGTACAAGGCCGATGGTATTTCGATAAGGCTATACCGATGGGCTGTTCAATTAGCTGCGCAGCCTTTGAGGCCTTCAGTACTTTCCTGGAGTGGGAGGTAAAGCGCAGGGCTTACTCCCCGCTTGTGACTCATTAACTGGATGATTTCCTTTTCACCGGACGATCCGGCTCAGACCATTGCCAGATGCTCCTAAATACCTTTTCTGCTTTGGCATCTGAGATCGGGGTCCTTTCAGCAGCTGATAACACTTAAGGGGCCAGCTATGTCCCTCACATTTTTGGGTGTCCAATTGGACTCGGTTGAAGGAGTTTCCCATCTCCCTCCTGACAAATTGAGTGCTCTAAAAAAAAAAAAACTTATTTCAGAATTTCTTGCATCCCAAAAAGTTACTATGAGACAGGTGCAATCCCTCCTGGGTCACCTGAACTTTGCGTGCTGTGTGGTTTCTCCTGGTCACCCCTTTTGTGCCAGGCTGGCCAGAGCTACTGCAGGTATTTCCAGGCCTCATTACCATGTGAGCATTACCAAGGGTATTAGAGAGGATCTGAAGATTGTGATTTGGGCTGTTTTTTCAAGGACACTGGTGTGCTCAAAAATGGCCAAAGGGTTGGGCTTAAGAGGATGTTGTTATTTATTTATTTATTTATTTATTTTGGAATTATTTCCCATTGTGACGGCTGTCATTATTTGGAAACATGAGTTCTCCACCAAACGTGTTCTGTTCTGCTGCGATAATCAAGCCATAGTTGCTGTTGTTAATAGCCTGTCTTTCAAATCAGAAAGAGTCGTGTTGGTGCTGTGGCTCGTACTCACTTGTTTAATTTTAACATTTCTATCACAGCTCGGTTTGTTCCTGGTTTGCAAAATAATTTAGCTGATGCTCTTTCTCGATTCCAGGAAGACAGGTTTCAACGGCTGGCTCCAAAGGCAGACCCCCTTCCCATGCCATTTCCAGAGTTCCTCAGGAAGATTGGACTTCCAATGTGACCCAGGGCATTTTGTCTTCGGTGGCCCCCTCCACTCTCAGGGCCTATAATAAGGTTTTTTCTAAATTGTCCTCCTTTTGGGGTGCCCTAGGCATTCCGGCACTTTGGCCTATGGATTCGACAACTGTTTTATGCTTCATGGCGTGGTTAAAGTATAGTGGGGTTTCCCCGCGCTCTATTTCTGTTCACCTTGCAGGTATTTCGTTCTTTGCAAAAGCCTCCAGCCTGGTTGATCCATGTGCTTGTTTCCAAGTGCGTTGCACTCTGGAGGGTCGGAGATGCATGCATATGGACAAAAACGATGCCAGGCACCATATCTTTTTTTACACTGCTTCAGGATATTGTTTCCCAGCTTCCCGCCATTTTGGGCCCTGAGGGTAGGGTTGCTGGTCCTGTCTTCGAAGACCTATTGCTCAAAAAGATACTTGTGCATCACTGATGTTTTGTTCAATGTTGATGCTGTATGTTTGATGGTTCTCAGGTCAAAATGTGATCAACTGGGCTGAGCCTCATTGATCATATTGGGGCACCTAAAAGACTCACACCTCTGTCCTGTTCAGGTTCTAAAAAGGTTTATTAGGCACCAGCCTGCATGTTGAGGATCCCTATTTTGTCATGCTGATGGCTCACCTGTCACATGCTTTCAATTTGTTGCTGTGTTAAAGCTGGCCCTTCAGGCGATGGGTCTTCTTTTGGTTGAATTTGGGGGCCATTCATTCCGCATTGGAGCGGCCACATCTACAGCCTGTGCTGGACTCTCTACTGATGTCATCAAGTAAATTGGTCGATGGAAGTCTAGGGTGTTTGCGGGCTATGTGCACCCCGATTTGGACTCTTGCTCAAGCCGATGATATTAATGTTATTTGTGGAGGGTTTTTTTTTTTTTCGGTTCTTAGGGTTGGCGGCAGGCACTCTTTCAGACCTGCCTGTGTGGTGGCAGCATAGGCCTGGATCTGGGGTAGGAGTTTCCAGGGCCCGCTGGCACTGGATCGGGAGTCCTCATGACTCGGGTAAGGAGCGGTTCGCTGTGGCCATTGCGGGGGCCACAGTCGTTTAATACCCAGTGACTAGGATGTCTCGCAATTCGATGTGAAGCAGTGCAGTTGCCTAACTGCGCAACATGGCGGAGCTTGGCACCTACGTCATCCCGATGTTTGCCCCTGCTACCAAGGGTACATCAACCAACCAGGGTGTTGCTGATGGCCAGATCCAGACCTTATGCTTTGGGCCAACCCTATGGTTTTGTGTTGTTCTGCATGTGTGGAACAGTTAATAAAGTTGTGGCCTTTTTTCCTCCAACCAGGTTTCTGTATTTATTGGGGGGGGGGGGGCTGACCTGCGCGGCAAATGATTTTTCTCATTTGATGTAGCCTTCTGGACTGAATTACCAGGGTGAGATTGAAAGATCTGCACTTGACTTTACCCTTGACAACTGCATTTTTTGAATGCACATGGAATTTGGAAGACACTTTGGACTGACATCCAACACATCCACTAAATGTCTATATACATACACATACACTAATCTTACATGCCCAGAGAGGAAAGAACAAGGGGAGGAAGGGAGAACAATAAATTGCAACAGGACCATCAAAAATCTCCCCAAGAAGATGTAGGGTCTTTTTTGGATCCTGAAGGAAGACTCTTAGGAGCAGCATAGCATGGATGAGACTGAGGACATTTCATCAGTTCTTTTTTTTCTCTAGAGAAAACCAGGTTTTGCAGAAGCATTGCCAGAAAATCACAATGACACAAATAAAATATACTACCTTTCCCCCCAAACAAGATGTCTTGTAAACAAATGTACTAGTTAAGTATCTCACTTACAGTGGTATCCTGTCAGTCAACAATGACAACATTTGTATTATGAAACTTTCAATTTCCCATTCCCATATAACTGAGCTGTGTGTGTCCTGTTTCAGTGTTTTATACTCCCACGTTTCTAAGAATTGTATATGAATTCAATAATAAAAGCCTCAACAGGATTAAGGCCAAGAGTATGGCTCTTTGGCAGTCAACTATTTGCCAAAGTTAGCATGTGAATGAAAGAGAAAAACCCTACATCTTTGCATATGGCAGAAAAGTGTCTCTGTTGTCATGAACAGTGTTGAGAGTATTGTAGAGGGCTGTGTTGAGAAGTTTCTCAGCTTTCCTTTTTTGAATGTATGATGCTAGAAGGAGAAGGAATGGAGAAAATGGGATAGAGTTAATGCATTTCATTTAGTGATCTACCCTAGCTCCAATCAAATTGTCTTTTAATAAATCAGGTTGAACCCACCCTATGAATCAGAAAATGGTTACGCCATTTCCATTCATTTCCAAGGTTCCTACCACCTCCATCTATAGCCTCCAAATCCACATCAACCCATAGATTCTTTAGCCGCCCCCCCCCCAACACTTTATTGACTATTGAAGATGCTTTAGTGGATCCAGTAAGTGACATGCAGAATGAAGTGGAGTGAAATTTGAGATTCCATGTGAGAGAAAGAGGGGAATGATTCTATGACTTAGACTGAAATTGATTAGGTTTGTATCCCCACACACCTCATTTTGCCTCTTTTCAGTTTCTTCAATCATAGAAAGTCTCCTTCAAATAATGCTGGGATTTCTTTCCTCATCCAGTTAAGCAAGTATGAGAGAGAAGCCATGCTTCCTAGCTACTTCATGTGACCCTTGTTGTTTTAAAGCTTTTTTTAACCCAAAAAAGTATTTGAAATGAGAAAAAGAAAGAAATGAAAAAACCTTAGATAATTCACAACTGTGTGTTGATGGGAAAGGTCCAATAAAGGCAGGGATTATCATAGCACATATCTGACCCAGGGAATACAAGATTTGGTGTCACTTTTAGCTTCATGATTTAGGAGATTATTGCATTGACTAATAATCCAATTGCTCCTAACGGGATATAGTCAGGTTGCTGGCAGGTATTATTGCTTGTAATTTGCCACTTCTGCCACTGAACGATGGCAACCTGGGTCCCATGAGTGCTTTGGAAGCCACTTTTCCAAGACAGGAGCTTGTCATTTTGGAAAAATGGTCTCTGAAATGCGTCTGGGACCTGGGATGCAGCCAGGTTGCAATCATCTGGCAGCAGTGGTGGCAAATTATGAGTGATAATACCCGCCAGCAACCCCCAACCCAACTGTATCCCATTAGGGAGCAGTCAGATTATTAGTCAATGTGATAATCTCCTTAGTCAAATGAATCTAGAGACTACTGAGGAAAAATTATGCTTCCTATACATTGCAGCTAGATTGTTGTATTACACCATATACTCAGACCTATCCTTTTTGGATTCCTCCAAGTGTAAACCATTCCCCCTCGAAAATTTTTTAAGGGGGCCGAATTATCCTGTAAATTGTGCCTGTGTATTCCAGGTGAATTTCACATTATAAAATGCACCCTTATTCTTAATTAGTTCACTGAGTGTCTTTTGACAGTAAGACTCTCAGTGTGTGATGTTTAAAGTTTGAAATGACACTCTGAGGGATGATTCAGTTCTCTGGATTATAAAATGTCAGGTCTAGAATTTCTGAGAGCATGGGGAATGAAAATAATTTGCATGAGCAGTTATATTATTTTCATGGGCTCTGTCACAACTTATATTTCCTAGAATTACATGTTATAAAGGCGACTGACATATCCAGTTAAAAGGTACTATTTCTGGCCATATTTTAACTATTTCCAAGTAATTTTCTCTTCTTCCAAAATTTCCTTTTGTTTCTCCTGTTTGTTCTTTCTATTTTTCTTGTGTGAAGAGAGAAGCTAGACAAGTCTGGTTAATGCTCATGGAAAGCTGTGATTAGAAAAGGGAAAGGAGAGATATGTCTCTTAAAAGCCAGGTAGGCAAAAGATGAAAAAGTGTTAGGACAACCAGAGACAGGATGAAGATCTGAAGAAGGTTTGGGGAGTCGTGAACAGGGAAAGAGTTCATGTTCGGCCTAATAATTCTATAGTAAATCTTGATTTTTAGCAACTGAGTCTGACAGTTTACATTTAAGAACTGGGAAGACTGTTAACACTTTATAGTGCTGAGCCCACTGATCAACACAGCCACTTGTCCAGTATAGAGTCAGTTTGAAGCCTGAATAGCAGATCTGGGGGAGGAGGGGATCTTGAGTGTAAATGGGCAAGGTTAGTGACAGAGGCCCAAGGTTCAGCCTGGAGTGCGGTTCCATCATACCTTGTCTTTTGACTCCCCCAGAATACTTCATTTTGTATAAACGTCTTTACATACTGTACTTTTTGATTCACATTCCACATTATTTCCTGCACAAGTTTACTTTTCTGCTTATATTGGCCAGAATCCTGTATCTATATACTTAACGGAGTAATCTCTCTAGGCCTGACCTCTCCCTCAAACCTGCCAGAAGCTTTATTCACCTACACTCCAATTGCTAGGAATTGATCTCTTTCTCCTCATGAAGCTGATGCTCGCTGGCAAAGTTGATTCAGGGCAGAGGCAATAGTGTCATCATCATGACAAAGTAATGGCCATGTCCTCTTCTCTCCCAATGTCTAACAGTAACTTGCATAGCCACTTTAGTTGTTTGCATGCTTCTGAGACTGAGAAAAACAGGAAAACAACCTGGGATGTACAAAGAACTCTCAGACACAGATCATTCCTCAGCTTAGCCATGATAAAATCAAGTATCATTTCATAAAGGATGCCCATGAACAAGGGCTGATCAAGCTGGAATATTGGCAAACAGAAGGCATGATCACAGGCATCCTCACCAAACCATGGGCTAAAGGCCATTATCCAACTCTATGAGAGAAGATGAATCTTGAGAACCTATCCACATGTTGTTGAGAAGGTGAAAGAGATAATGCATCAGAGTGGGCAATAGCAATAGGTTTAGATAGTTTGAGAGATGTGCAATGATCTTCCTCTCTGTCTAACTCTCCTGGCCCCTATTGGATGTACTATGATATTCTTAGGAATGTCTCCACCCGTTCTCCTCTCTCAGCAATTCCCTAGAGATTTAGCTAGATTAAACTAGTTCCCTGAGTAACTTTCCTATTTTAACATGGAGTTCCTATAATAAAGATTATACTTTGTTCTCTAAACCATTGGTGTCTTTCCTTCTTAGTCAGGATCTCTAATTGCTGCACGGATTCAGCTAATAAATAAAAGCTGGCTTGCACTTATAGATTGTGGGCCAGAATTAAATAGTTCAGTGCTCTCAAAGGCAGGGGAGTTTTACTGAAGATTTTTATATAGCTTTCATATAGAAAATAGAACCTAACATCTGTGCACATGAAAGCATGTTTGAGGGAAGAAAGCAAGCATTGGATGCACATTACCTTCATGTCATATTAGGATGGCAAAATAAGGCTGGGCAAATTTTGAAAAGTTCAGCAAAAATGGAATGCCGTGTAGTTGCCTTCAATGTATATAGTTGGAAGCATCGTGTGCACCCAGCAAAGGAAGCATAAGTTGCTTAGAAGCACCCAGAAGGGATATTACCAGACGTAACTGCATGAAAGAGAACAAAAGAAACATTTGAGCTAAATATCAGGAATGTTGAAATCTGCTAAACTGTGAACAAAAAAGAAATCCCTTCCCTCTAGGGAAAGCGTGACAAGCTTTGTTTAAAACAGATTAGACTGGGTTGTTTGAGGATAGATTGCAGTCAGAGAGCCAATGTTGCATTGGAAAACCTCTGAGTATTTTTGTGTTTCTTAGACTGAATACCCAGATGTGGAACAATGGCCTTAGGTTTTCACCATGTTAGAACAGGTGTGCTACAAACACAGCCAGGCAGATGACTAGGGAGCTAACATACTTGGGAATACAAATCAATTATTTTGCTGCCTTTTAGATTCACTTGTGTACCACACATGCCCCCCCCCAAAGTTGGATATATTGAAACTTAGTTTAGGCCAGCAGTTTGTACAGTTGGACCTTGGTATCAGTGGGCATTTGTTCCGTACCCCTTCCCCCATGGATACCAAAAAACATGGGACCTCAAGTCCCATTCTCTCTAATGGTGGCATTATTATTGGCACAACATGTGTGCGGCCACTAGCACAGCCACGTGCATGCACCACCATTGGGAACAACAGGGGCTTGCTGTCCATAGATGCTTAAATCCACAGATGGCAAGCCCTTGGATAAAGAGGCCCCACTGTACTAAATTCAGCCTCTCTCCACCACCAGACCCAATGGTGAGGTTCAAGTCAATCCAATCATCCTTGAAGACCCAGTTTACCTGATAGTTATACGGATGGGTGAGTAGATAGTTAAATAGACAGAAAGAGAGAGAGAGAGAGAGACAGGTAGAAAGATAGCTAAACAGGCCGTTTAACTCCTTTTGATTACCATGATCTCTCTCTCTCTGTCTCCCTCTCTCTGCCTTCAAGTTGCCTGTCAACTTATAGCAAACCTATAAATTTAATAGGAATTTGAATTTCCATGAATTTCATGAGTTAGGCATCCTTAGAGGTGGTTTTGTCAATTCCCTAAAATATAGTCTATAAAACCTGGTATTCATTGCTGGTCTCCCATCCAAGTACTAACCAGGGTTGACCCAGCTTAGCTTCCAAGATCAGAGCAGATCTGGTGCCTTCGGTATATTTAATCTGGCTCATTACCATGCTACTGATTTTATTTTCACTTCTGGGTTTGATTCAGCCATTTTCACCCATTTTGTGTGTGTGTTGCGTTTCAGGGGGATGGTAGGAGCAGCAGTTGTTTTGTAGACATTTTTAACTGTTCGGGGCAAAAAAACATTGCCCAGGATGTTTTTTTAAAAAAAGCTTTATGGGGCTTTATGAATTTTGGGGAAATCCTCAGGGGCGGGGAGGCTGGGAAAATCATGTCAGATCCCAAAGTTTCCTATAAGAAAGTTACCAATATGAAATTCTTGCCCAGGTAGGATTTCAAAGAAAAATTAGTTCCCAAAGAGAAGCTTCTAACAACATTATGAAAGAATTACAAAAGTGAGATGGATGTTGGCACACCTTCATTGCGATAGAGATGTGAGGCAATGGTCCCGGTGGGATCATTTCCTCCTAATTGCCCGTAATGAGCTGGTTTGGAAAGAGTTGCAAGTCTCCTTTTTTGTCTCATCTCTTATAAGAGAAAACTAGGATAGTATGGAAGAGAGGAAAGAGAAGAAAACACAGTTAGTGTCAACAGCACCCAAGCAGTTTAAATGACAGATGCTATGGGGAATGTGTTCAGCTGACTCGGCTCAGCTCTTATAGAGACAGGTTTATTCTGTTTGCATTAAGAGAAGGAAGAGCATTAGTCATCTCATCAGGTACACCCAGACAGTGCTTATGTGTCTCTCTCCACTCATTAGAAAGACATCTCTTTCTTTGTCCTGACATGAATCAAATTTTATTGGGGGTACTATGAGACAGGGAGATCATACATCTCAGTAAACTGTGGGCCCTGTTGCTTTAAACTGAATTTCTACAGTCCTTGCACAAGCGTGTCCTGGATTTTTAAAGAATATCCTTGTTATTTATTTTTTAAATCAAGTAAATTTGTAAATAAGAAAAGTTCTGCAAAATCAGTGGGGAAAAAAAACCAACATTTTTTTTTGGGGGGGGGGGTTAGAATTTTTAGGTGGTTGTGTTTACAAGGAAGCCACTGTATTCTACATCAGGAGATGGAAGGGATAAAATGGGGTGGGACCTGCAGACTTTCACAGGTTGCATGACACAATGGGGGCATGGCATCTGTGGTGTGCCCATGACTATTTATATTACTAGTATCTAGGCCCAACCTCTGGATTTTTTTTTCCTCCTGGTAACTTGGTCAGGAACTAAGGCTGATTCCACACTGAAGAATTAATACAGTTTGACACGTCTTTAACTCCCATGGCTCCATACTATGGAATCCTGGGTATTGTAATTGGTTGTGGCATCAGAGCTCTCTGACAGAAAAGGCTAAATATCTCACAAAACTACCCATCCTAGAATTCCATAGCACAGAGCCATGGCAGTTAAAGCTGCCTCAAACTACATTAATGGATTTCAATTGTGAAATGTTGGAGGGCATGGAACTCCCTTTCCTGGCTAGCAGGAGGCAAGAGGACCAGACCTTCTATGGATTGCATCCAGACCATCCATATCTCAAATCAGGCCTGTAGACAGGGGGTTCATCCTTTCTTCATGTGGAATGATACCTTCTACAGAAGGCATACAACACAGATATTCTGATGATGCTATCACTTATTTATTCATGAAGGATAAATAATTCAAGGTGAGCTTTTCATCCCAACATTGTCTCAGGCAGACAAACACCGAGAACAACTTCACATATGGATTATATTTTAACGAAGATATATCTTTAATTAGCATCTACTTGATTGGTTAATCAAGACAGCCTCCAAAACCATACAGGATCTGGTGTCTTTACGGTACGAGGGGGTATCGTAAAGTTTTAATTATCATCTTTTTTAAAAAATGACAGAAAGTTTGTTTTGATCTGTAGTTGTTAACTTATCTCTATGTAGTCACCATCCAGATTTACACATTTTCCCCAGCATTTATTAACTGTCCAAATGCCATTATTGTAGAAGTCTGCAGATTGTGCCTGAAGGATTTTACACTTTAGTCACTTCTGGCAAAGCTAGTCACAAAAATAAAAGACGCAATGAGTTGATTTTCTCAGCAATGTGCACTTAGGGACCAATGATGACACTGACAAAATTTCATCAATATGCCATAATAACTTCTGGGTGATAATTATTACTTTACGATACCTCCTTGTAAGGCGCAATCTCTACAATATCAGGTATTTGGTGGGTCAAGAAAATGTATAAATCTAGATAATGACTACATAGAGACAAGTTAACAACTACAACTCAAAAACTTTCTGTCAATTTTTTAAAAAGGTGATCATTAAAACTTTATGATACCCTCTCGTATTTAGTATTTTCTAGTGTACTACAGTAGTATAAATATCAAATATTTGATAAAAGAAATTGCTTTATTGAAAACACTCCATTTATAGAAACGGACTCAATAGCTATATGCATCCATTTTGATTGTGATGAAAGTTAGTATGCAATTACTTTTTTTTTTTGAAAAACAAAATTGTCGTCTGCTTCACAAGCATTCTCCAGTAGCAAGGCAGATGGTCTTGTGTGAAAATACTAAATTCACAAGAATAAAACAAATTGATTTCAGTTTGTGCTTTATGAAGGTTTTGCAGTGGACATGGCTCTGGACCACTGAAGATCATATGGTTCCCACTTTACAAATGGCACCTGAGAACTCAGTATGCAGTTTTAAACTCAATACTAATTCAGTTAGAATAGATTCAGCTGACATGATATTGCAGAGCAGCTCCAAAGATTAATAGTTAGAATTCCTATAGGGATGTCTGCTTTTTCTGCTATTGTAGGAAAAATTAAAACTTATTAAGTCAAAGTGGAGAAAGGGCTGGATTAAAATAATTAGTGCCTTGAGGTAACAAAGCTCATCAACTTAGCTTCTTCCAGGGTCAGAAAACATCATTTTGTCTAACACTGGGTCTGGTAGCAGTGTCAAATTTTTATCTTTTTGAAATGTTAAACTTCTGCCAAATATCTAAAGTGAACATTGGTATCATAAATAATGAGTAGCACAAACTGTAAGCTACAGTGAGGCCAAAGACAGAAAGTTTAACCTGCCCTGTTGGATTTTGCAGCCCTCAGGCCAAGGAAGGCTAGAAGCAAACGTTTCCCCACTCCTTTCCATATGGCTGCCCCTCATCACAGATTGCATCATTTCTAATTTGGAAAGGCAGCATACATCTCAGACTTTTTCTTCACCTCACTGGATTCTGTTGTTCTTGACTTCCAAAATGAGCAACTGCTGAAGAGGTCAGGGCAAACTACCGGACCTCTCTTGCTCCTTTTCAGATCCCTCTAAGCCATCCGCTTCACATTTTGACATGTCATTAATGGCACAGGCAGGTAGCAGCTTCAACAGCTTTTGCTGATTTGATCATGTTCAGAAACATCAGGATTTAAAATCTGGCTGAGTTATTCTTGTTAGCGCTATGTTGGTGAAACTTCAGCCTTTGAAATACCTCTGTGTATTCTGTGGAGTCATCACAAAAATACCTGACATCTAGACTGTAGGGCTCACACTTGTCCCACTATGATGGCTGCTCTCTTCTTTCTAATTAGGTTGGTTGCATGGGGATTACAGAGAATAACTATGCAGTCTATGGCCTGGCTACAATTCCTCTGAAGAACTGAGAAGTAACCCACTTAGGCCCCAAACAGACTAGCAGTAAGGGCCAGCTTGGGGGCAGCATGGAGAGTGTGGAGTTTAGATGCCGCACACCCCAATACCATTTCCAAGTTGCCATCATGCCACCAGATGGCAGGCAGCATTGCAGCATTCCTGAGGTGTGGTGTTCTGCCAGCTTAAAAAGGAGTGGCACTTTGCCACCCCTTTTTGAGCTGGCAAATAGCCGGAGAAAGGCTGCGGCCCCAATCTAGTGCTGAAAGGGGCAGTGTCACACCACCCCTTTAGGGATGTCTGTTTTGGTCCTTAGTTTTCTTTCTCTCTTTCTGCCTCTCCCAGGAAAATGTTGAATGGGAGCTGCTGTTTCCTGCATTCTCACTCACATTCATACACACTCCTCTTGAACCTTTCATTGGGTACGAGGCAGTGTGATAGATGAAAAGTGGCAGCTTGAGTTCTGTTCACATGTTTGCTGAGACGTTGCTTGAGACGTTTCCAATACTTTGTGAAAAACATGTCTTGGGGGCCTATTATTGGTGAACCCAGGTGGTAGTGAACCCTAGCAGCCTGTATACTCACACTGCAAAAAAACTGGATTTCCTTTTGCACTTTAAAACATGCTGCCTGTCCTTTTCTGTCCCATTAGAGTGCTTTTCTTTTTTTTACTTGATAAATTTTGCATTATACACCATAGTGCCATCTCTCCGAAATGACAGAGAACTGTACCGCTCACAAAATTAAGCGTTTGTCTGTCAAATAGCTTGATATATAAAACAAGAGTGGCAATGCAGCATCAAGTGAAGACAGGGATCTTAGACTAACATGCAGAACTAAACCTTAGCAAGAAAACTTACAGATAATACTGTTAGACTTAATGTTAATATTCTTTGTGGAGTGTGTGTGTGCGGGGGGTGGGGGGTGGGGTGGGGTTGAGTTGTTAAAATCCATCCAAAATTAGTAGATCAAAAGCTCTATCCATTATCATGATAGGGGGCAACCTTTAATGCAATGCATCATTCACCTTGCTGAGGAACCAATAAGGACTGAAAGACCAGTGGAAGAAGAATCTTCATAACACTTTTTACCTCCATGCTGCTTTTCTAATGAAAATTATCATCTCCAATTGCTCTCAATCTTATTAGAAGGAGATGTAGGTATAAGTTGCTGGACTGTATACGACAACCATATATGGATGGGAAGATCAGAGAAATAGACAAAGATAATTTCCATTGTTTGTGTAGCCTTTGTGCAAGGTGGAAAAGGTGCTACCTGCAGGCCACATCTGACCACCGACCCCTATTTTTTACAGCTGCCTACCAAAGCCCCTTTTCCCCAACCCCTTCCCCGTTCCTCCCACTCCTGATATCACCCTCAATATTTTATTTAGAAATGTGTCTCACTTCCTCCCTATATATGACATGGGGGAAAAAATCTTTGTTCCTTTCTCTGAAAGTGACTGTGTTTTGTGCATGACGTTGCTCGGAAGATCAGGCTACACATTATGAATTGCATAATGGTTCATGATTCCCAAAGTAGTGCCAGAGACTTGAAGCTCTTCAAAATCTTTCAAGGCTAGTTTAAAAGTTTAAAATACTCATCATTCCAATTGAATAGACTGTGATCCAGCTACATGTGATTCTCAGGCATTCAGGTTTTTTGCTGGGTATCCTTTATACTCAGTGGAAAAAGGCATAACAGTTTTACCAGTGTATCTGCTGAAATCCAAAATGCACATTATTGCAAAAATGCACATTATCACATGTGCACCCATCCATCTGCTTCACATGCATTAAGATAGCTGTGCATTTTCAGCAGGGAGAGGGTGGAAAGATGTCAATAAATGTGAATTTGCACTGGAATCAGAAGACAATTAACTGTCTGTGAGAATGTGTGAAAATGTGCACCAATTCACATAATACACTTATGTGTAGATTAGCCCTCATTCAAGGGCTGATTCCACTGTAAGCATCCATTGGACCTTTGACTACATTGAGATTCCTCAAGCTACAAGCTTATCAGATTGGCAGTGGTAGCCAGCCTTGAGCTGTCATTTTATATTTTCTACAGTGTGCCACACAATCCAGTGAAGTGCTGCTTGGGAGCAGTGGGACGTTTCAAATGGTGGGTGATACCTGCCTGCTGTGTGGTGCTAGAGAAGGTGTTATTCTTGGTGAGACTAATGCCCCATAAGGGTAGCATGATACTGGACAGTGGTGAAAGTGCATCAGGGAGCCTCTGGTGATACAAAGCTCTCCTCATCAAGTGTCTCATTTAGGGACATAAATCCTTCACTTTTTCATCCTAGTGTGCAAGGACAAATGACTACTGCAATTTTCTCTTCATAGTGGAAGAAAACAAGTATTCCTCTGAAATATTCTCCCTGTATTTAAACATGCCAAAGTGGTTCTGGGGAAATTATTCTGCAGAAAAGTACACATGATTCTTTTGTGGAACAACCTGATTCCTGCATTGGATTGTGCTTTTTTTTAAAAAAAAACAAAAAAACATAGAAACACTTTTTTTTCCTGGCAAAGGAAATACATTCTTTGTGCAGAAAAAACGAACATTTTTGTACGCGCGCACGCACGCGCACACACGCACACACACGCACACAGTCAGAGTCCAACATGGTCACTGTAACTCTGAGCACCATCATCACAGGTGTGATGCCCTGTGTAGTGAACACTTTCTTGTTCACTCCTACGTTTTCTTGGATGACAGCACCCTGGGCTTTTAGATCCCACTGCTGCCACCACTTTTATTATATGTGGTGCGAACCGAATGAACGAACCCTTTCTTGTTCGCCCACCACTTATCTCCTACTGAGGTACTAATATCTTTGGTAGTGTGTATCAATAGTTCACAGAGGCCAAGTGGTATTTCAAAACATGAATGAAGTTTATTTATAAAATAAAGAGATAAATAATAAGCTTAATAATAATAATAAGCTTTATTTGTATACCGCCCTTCCTGCGATCAGGGCGGTGCACAGCATAACAAGATAAAAACATATAAAAGTGAACAAGTATTAAAATTAAATAACATTACAATAAAGAAATCATATTAAAATAACAATTTTCAGGTCTGGTCGTGTTGGGGGGGGGAGTCATACAAGGGGAAGATATCAGGGATATGCCTGTTCAAATAGATGTGTTTTTTGGCCCTTTTTGAACAGAATGAGAGAGGTGGCAAGGCGGAGCTCAGCGGGCAACGAGTTCCAGAGGCTAGGGGCCGAGATAGAGAATGTTCTCTTCATAGTCATTGATAGTTTAACCTCTGGAACTTGTAGTAGTTGTTGCCCGGTAGATCTAAGTGTGCAGGGCGGATTATATGGGGAGAGGCGGTCCTTTAGGTACTCTGGGCCCAAGCCATTTAGGGCTTTATAGGTGATAACCAGCACTTTGTACTGAGCCCGGAAGCGAATAGGCAGCCAATGGAGATCTGTTAATATAGGTGTTATATGGGCAGCCCTGGGGGCACCGGTGACCAACCGTGCTGCCATATTCTGCACTAATTGTAGCTTCCGAGAGTGATACAAAGGCTGCCCCATGTAGAGCGCATTGCAGAAATCCAACAGAGAGGTTACCAGAGCATGTACTACTGTTTCAAGGTCCCTCCGGTCCAGGTAGGGACGCAGCTGGCGTATCAGCCGAAGCTGAAAACAGGTGCTCCTGACCGTCGCGTCCACCTGAGAAGTAAGATGGAGTGACGAATCAAGGAGCACCCCCAGACTGCGTACAGTGTCCTTCACGGGAAGCGTGACCCCGTTCAGGACAGGTGGAACCACCTCCATCCCTGGGCCGGGGGAACCTATCACGAGTACTTCCGTTTTCTCTGGATTCAGGCTGAGTCTGTTTTCCCTCATCCAGTCCATTACCGATTCCAGACAGGCCACGAGAGGAGCGACGCCATCCCTGGTCACTGCAATAGTCGGAGGCATAGAGAAGACTATTTGGGTGTCATCAGCGTACTGATAACCCTGCGCCCCATACCTCCGGATGATCTCTCCCAGCGGTTTCATGTAAATGTTAAAAAGCATGGGGGACAGAATGGCTCCTTGAGGGACCCCAGAGGTGAGGGCCCTCTTGTCGGAGCACACGTCCCCCAGCTGCACCATCTGGAACCTCCCAGAGAGATAGGACCGGAACCACTGAAGCGCAGTGCCTCCGATCCCCATCTCTGCCAGGCGCTCCAGAAGGATACCATGGTCTATGGTATCGAAAGCCGCTGAGATGTCCAAGAGCACCAGCAGGGACACGCTCCCCCTGTCAATGCCCAGACGGAGATCATCGACCAGGGCGACCATGGCAGTCTCAACCCCGTAGCCCGCCCAAAAACCGGTTTGAAATGGATCTAGATAATCCGTTTCATCCAAGATCGATTGAAGCTGGAGTAAATATTGAAATATACTTAAAGCTTTGCTTGTCTTGTTTCCTTAGTTACAAAAGTTTCTTAAACAACAATACTACAGCCACTCAGGCAATCCTTATCTTCAATATTAGAGCCAAAATCTTCCTTAAAACCTACAGGCTTATACTGAGCCTCTCTTTCCTAGACTCCCTCAAGCCTATCTAGTCCCTACTGGACTTCTCAGACCCTTCCCTGGTCTATAAACTACCCTACAAATGTTCCCTCAGGAACCCTAAGAGCACACCCTCCCTCCGAGGTGTCTCTTCCCTCAAAATTCCAACAACATAAACCCCCTTTGCTCTCTGTCAAGGCTCTTTTATAGCCCTACCCAGCCAGCTTCTCATTGGCTGGATTCCTGGAGCTCTGTGATTGGCTGTTTCCTCAGCCTGCTCACTATACCCTGCCACCAACTTACCATCAAAGTCTGGCAGTACCCTGATGGAAGCGTTTCTATAGTGCTGGAGATCAGAGCACTGATCTTGCCACAATTGCTTGTCCTAAGGCATTTCATGACCAGGACAGTGCTGCATACAAAATTTCCTAGTGTCCTGATCTCCAGTGCCTTGGAAACACATCAGTCGGGGCACTGCCAGGTTATAAAGGTGGGGTATGGGGTTGTTAATGACTGCAAGTGTGAATTCCTCAGTATTTACAAGACTGTAAACAGTGGCACTCCTGTGCTTGGTGACACCCATTGCTCAGGTGGTGATGTTGCAGCCCTGATGGCCATTTGGGATCTGGTGTGGCTGCTCGGGGAAGCAGCTATGGCAGACAGCAAATGAAAGGGACCACTCCTCCCGTAGCAGCCACTGCTCAGTGGGGTGGTGTTGCAGCTCCAGATCGCCATTTGGCATCTTGCAAGAATGCAGGCAAGCTAGAATGGGATGCAACACCTTTTCTCGCTCACCCAACTGCCCCGCCAGCCCTACCAGGTGTGGTCAGAACTAATCGCATCTTCCTAATGACACTACTGCTATGAGTTTAGCTTACATTATCATAACTGCACTGCTGCAAGCACCCATGTATATTTCTCTGCAGAATGCTTCAGGACATTTGAAAAATGGAAGAAAATTGCACCAGGTTTCTCTTTTCTATTATCCTTCCTGATGGGGTTTCCCAGCTTTTGGGATATCTGTTTTTCAATTGAGAAATGTGAAATAAAGGTACACACTTCCCCATCCCTAGTCTAATTGTAGTTTGCCAGAAGGAAATTGATTTGGGAAAAGAAATTACGAAGTCCTTTAACAAATGCAACAACTGGCAGCACTACATGTCTGGGTTTAGAGGACTATTTGTACCCTTCCTTCTACATACAAAGAGCTGGACTGTGGTTATGCCTTTTATTATTCATTTATTTCTGCAGGTATTTTCCTTTATGTACTCCCACAATTCAGATAATGTAGTTCACTTCTTCTGTCCCCAAAAATTAAAGAATAAAATGTGTAAGTATCTGATCAGGGAGACTAAATCAGCTCTCCAGAGAAATTTGTAATTAGTTTCTGGGACATTTTCACGTAGGTTGATAATGTGACATTCAGTGGGTCAAATATATGAATTTGAAGGATTTAATGTCTTCCTAAAAGTATGTCTCACAAAAGCTCATTTCAAGCACTTGCCAATAAGACTAGGCAATGATTACCTCTATTTGTCAAACTGATTAGCTTACTGCTTTCTACACTTCTCTCATATTCTTATATGAAGCTGAAAATTAAGCATATATATTTTTCATGCTATAAAACAGGGTTCTTAAATAGAAGGTGAATGGAAACTCCAACTTATACATCTAATAGAAGTGCTTGGGTGTTTAATTGATCACTCCCCTCCCCGCTGCACACATACAAAGAAAATGAAGTATGAACTACTTAGTATCTGGAATTGATTTGGCTGAAACATAATTAGACTTTAATGTAAAGTTAGAGAGAGAGAACCAGGCTACTTCAACCTAGAAGTTTGCTTTGTGAAATGTATAAATGCAACAATTGTTTGAGAGGCTAATACACTTATTATAGTTATGTGCCAAGTCCAGAGGGACTTTCCAAATAGACATCATGACTGGAAGAGAAGATCAATGTGGCAGGAGATGGTTAGCTCATCAGTTATACTCTCAGGGAGCTCTCTCCTTGGCTCTTTCCTCAGGGGAAAACCCATTGCCTTGAAAAGTAGTCAAAGGTGCAGGTGACAAGAAGGGTCTTAAAAGAAGAATGGTTCTCACTAGATAAAGGGAAGATGTAGCAACATTTTATGAAGTGTTATCATTTAGTGTTACCCTAAGAATACTCTATTCTATTTTTCCCACCTGATTTTCTGTTCCTCCCTTCCTCTCAGTAAATCATTATTTAGCATCCTCTGAACATATAATGGTGTTATTTTGGAGTCTCTTGCTAAGTTTTACTTTTCTTAACATATTTTTGCACTTCTGAAAATGTTGGGATTTCTCCATGTTTGTTGATATTCTTTCTTTTGTTGTGCCTCAATAGCATTTCTCAGCTTGACTTTTAATTTAAGGCCTATTGTAAATCTAATATGGCTGTGCTATGTTTTAATATAATGAGGAATATTTACACTGTAGTGTTTTCATTATATAGGGCAAAGATAAAGGTAAAGGTTTCCCCTTTGACAAGATTGTCTAGTCATGACTAACTGTAGGGGGTGGTGCTCATCTCCATTATTAAACTGAGGGAGCCAGTGTTGTCACAGATGACTCTGTGGCCATGTGTGAAATGCTATTACTTTCCCACTGGAATGATCCCTATTTACCTATTTGCACTTTTACATGCTTTTGAATTGCTAGTTTGGCAGAAGTTGGGACTAGTGAGGGGAGCTCACTCTGTCAGACAGCGCTTGGGTCTCATACTGCCGACCAGATGACTTTACGGTCATCAGAGTCAGTGCCTTAACTACTGAGCCACCACAGTTATATACTCATTTCTTTGTATCTGTGCCATAGGGAACAACAGGGATTGAGGTCCCACATTTTTCTTATCTGCAGGCAAAACAAATCTCCCACGGATATGAAAGGACAATTGTATAATCAGACAATATACAATGAAAACACTACAGTTCTGGAGCGGTCTAGCAGGACGCTGTTGCCAGAATCTCATTGATAACTTACTCTGGCACAAGCCCCAGTTAAATGCATTGTACATACTTTACCAAGTGTTACACAAGGAGGAATTCATGATCTCTTTTGCAGGCCTTTGCCCAGGCTGTGCAGCTTCAGATGGTGCTTCCTAGCACTGTCTGGCAACTGTTACCCTTATCTCTGGGGAAGGGTGTTAGACTGTTCCTTTTTCTTTGGCTGCACATTATGTGCCTTCTGGTTGCCATTGTACTGTATGACTGAGGAAAAAGGAACAGCTTTCCCCTACCCACCCATGGACCACCTGAATATCTATTGATTGATCAATCAATTGATCTGATATATATCACACTTGCTTCCAATTTTGAGACTCAAAGTGGCTACATTGGTAGAGTTTGGTACCCTGCTAGTGGTTAAATAAAACCTTGGCCTTATTTATGTAATTAGGCTATGTATATATTACCTGTTATGTACAATACAGTGGGCTCTTGTTATCTACAGTCTTGCCATCAGTGAATTTGAGCTTCCACAGATGGTAATCCCCATTGTTTTTAATGGAGGTGCATGTTTGTATCAGGCTGTGAGACTTGTGTGTTTCCTTCCCTCATGTTTTCCTGATTTGCACATTTGTTGGAGCAGTTTACCTAATTTATGCAACTTTCCCCCCACAGACCAAAGGATCTTATTGTTGAAAGCAAAGAGACGTCAATGCTTGTTTAGAGTTATTAGTGTGAGAGAAGACTTGAGAGAGCATGCCTGCCCTTTTGTTTCACTTCTTTCTTTAATCTATGCATTCAAGCCTTTTTGCTTGCTTCCTTCCTTCCTGCAGAGGTCACTTCCCCCTTCTTCTTACAAAAGTTAATCGATCCTTTGTTTTTCTCAGAAGGGAGTGACCATGAGGCTCCCACCATATGATGGATCCTAAACTATTCCCACTAATAAGAACCAGTCTTAGGAACTCTTTCACTGAATATTAGGTAATCTTCTTTTGTCTATCTCCTTTCCTATCCCAAGATAGATTTCCTGAATCAATAAGGGTAAGTTCCCTCTTTTTACCTTACAAGAGCATCCTGAATACTTTCTCCTGATTCTATCTTAAGTTCATATTGCACTGGCCTGGCTGCACTCTTCTTGATACAGATATCAAATATCCCTATACTTACTTCATATTTTAAAGATGATGTGCATTTTACCTATTCCCATTTAAAATTGCTATCAGTTTTGTATTTACTCCCACCCCTGAAATGCCCTGCAAGTCTTACAAGTGCAGAAAAACGCCAGTTAAAGTGAGCATTTTCTCACAACAGATCTTGGGAGTTGTGAAAACACTAGTTTTGTTGGGACTACTGAGCCTGATTTTTTTTAAAAAAAAAAAATCCCAGCCTTATTCACCCAAAATTCAGGCTCAGAGGATAACTTCAGGCTCTACCATTATGAGAGATGGGGGGAAAAGATCTCTTCCCCCCTTTCTCCACACCATGTATCATTTTATACAGTTCTTTTCTATGCATGTAACTAGCTTGTTTCTTAGTTTAATAAACCCTAATAGTATGATCTTTTCCTCTATGAAGTTGAGCTTGTTCTTTAATCATGTTGGTTACATTTTTCTGCACTTTTCTTGGCTCTGCTACTCTAACTTTTCTAATCATGACAGGAAATAGTCAACTAAAATCAATTAAGTTATCAATTAAGTTGGAAATTTTCTAATGAAAAGAGGAAACTATTTTTTAACTAAAGCGATTGACTTAATGTAAAAAGTCAACATATATGCAATTCCAGAATTAAATGATGTTCCCCACCCCATCTCCACCTCATTTTTTTACAATAATAATGGATCCATATTGCTTAAAATAGTTGTGTTTTATATCTTTAGAATTTGGAGGGCCTCAAAGTTTTAGAAACACTTGAAATGTATGTGAAGTATAGATTAAAAAGAGAAAAAAAAGTTGAAACAAATTCTATAAAAACATAATTTCTAACAACTTTCTCCTCCACTTTAGAGATTTGGATGGTTGTTTGTTTTTGGCTTAAATCAAATTGTTAGTCCTAATTAAAGTATAACCATCAGATCAGATGCTAAATAGTAAGTCAACACTTCAAGAAATTGATTCATTAGGTGCATTCTACTGTTAACCCTAAGACTTTTGCTGGGAATCAGTAGACTAAAGAAAGGGTGAAGGTGATGAAATGAGATTATAAAAATGAAAGAATAAAGTCGTTAACCAAGTCATTAATTAATTAAATGAGAGACAAGAATTTGAGTGGCATGGACTTGAGATTTTTTTTAAAATCATGCATCTCTTTCCTTCCCTCCAAAGCTTTTTAAAAATGGACAGCTGAAAAAGGATGAGTAAAGCCATGAATGATATATTTCAACTTCATTTAACTTAAGTTTAGATTTACATTTCCACTCTTTTAAAGGCAATTATAAAGATTTTAAAGATTTATAAATGAGTAAATAAATATATTAGCTCTTTTCTATTAACTGTTCAACTTCTGCTTTAAAAAAGATTGTCATAACAAGAATGATAGAGAATTCAGGTGCAGCCAATATGGTTATGCCATGGTTCTTGCTTCCACAAGAAGCAATGGTCTCCCATTTATGGCAGACATCCATCCATACACTCTAAAACCCTGCTTTAATTACATGGATACAATTAGCATCAGCATTACTTAATTTTCTTGAGTAATCTGTAACCATGGAGGGTAACTAGTGTAAGTGCTGTTGTGTTTTTAAAAATGAAACCCATTTTTAAATAGTGTACTTCCATCTGATTTCTGTGCTGTTGTATTTTCTATCCTTTGTGACTCTGTCTGAATTGATAGAAAGCTAGACTTTGCTATCATTTTTCTTAGAGAAGCACAGCCAAATAATTGTACATTCTATCCCACTGACTTATAAAGCTTGCATGATTCATTCTTGTCTGGCTGTCATTTTTCAGAACTTCTTTGTTTCAATATTTGGTTGGGTTTCATTAATCAATTTTTGTCCTCTTATTTCCAATATATTGACTGATTTTACATAGACAGCTGTAGAAAACCCATACTTTACATAGACATCTGTGCTGTGAAGATTTGGGCCCTTAGAATGCAGTCCTCTAGAGCCTCAATAGTTCATTTCTGTGATCTCGGGGATTAATTCCAAATTGATAAGTAGAATTTGAAATCTTAAAATGTAAGGGAAAGAGGAAAATTAATATCCTGCCTTTCTTCCAAAGAGCTATCTTCACAACCAACTTACTTACAAAAATAAATAGATTAAAATAACTTACAATTTACAGCTTTAAAAAGCCAAGAATACTCTTTATTGTGGGTTAAAAACCCATACTTTTTCTATAAGGAAAAACAGCTTTTTCTCTGTACCAAAAACAAGGATTTGCATAAGGACTGTGCAAACCCCTATTTGCAGAAAAATTCACAAATGAATTCTTCCCAAAAATTAAATGTGAGAAATCTAATTGACCTTTTGTTTTGGGTTTGCTTTGTGTGAGGATAAAATGTGTAAGTATTTTTATATCCTTGCTTTAGATATTAGAGACCTAGTTCTAAATCCAGTTTTTAGCCCCAAGTAGAGAACACAGTTAAGACACTGACTCTGACAGACAGAGATGAGCACTAGTCCCCTATAATCAGACACAACTTGACAAATATGTCAAAGGGAAAACCTTTACCTTTAGAGTAGATCCACTATATCAATGAGATTTACATAAGTGTTTATTGTGACTTACCCATTCATCCAGTGATCTACTTTAGTAGGGGCTAATAACTGGATTTATGCCTTAGAAAGTTACCTTATATACAGGCAGATCTTTGGGTCCTATAATAAAATATTGTTGGCACTGATATGCAGTGGCTTTCTGGTGTTTCAAACAGAAATAGTTTTCTAAACCTACCTGAAGATGCCAGGAATTAAACCTGAACCTTCCACTTGCAAAGCATGTGCTCTACTACTGAGACAGATCTCTTTCCTAAATGTTATTGCAACTTCCATAAGTCCCAGTCTGTATGACCAACAGCTAAGGATGGTATGAGATACAGTCCAAGAAATGCATGGCCAGATGTTCTCCCCAAATTTAGCATTAAGGGTTGGATTGTTGCTATATTTTGAAATAAAATATAGAGATTAGGAAAGTGTTGCAACAAAACAGATATATGCTTTAGCATGTTAACTAGTTTAAAACAGTTAAGGAGAGGCAGCTGTGAAATACCAAAGCAAAGCACATCCATATAGAAGACAAGAGGAGGTTTTCAGTTTCTTTGAGTGTGATGTATTATAAATCATCTACAATATTAACTAGTTTCCAGAATCTTTGCCTTCTCATACTAAAATACCAGGTTGCAGGCCCAAACCAGTAGTCTTACATTCAATATATCATCAGTAGAATGTGAGAAGAATATAAGCAGCCGGACTATCAATGACCACTTGACTGAAAATTTCCAAAAGAAAGAAAGAAAAGCATACTATGACTTTGCCAAAGGCACAAAAGCACAAGGTGAGGACTAAATGACACTGGAAATCCTGAGTGTATTTCATCCTTTTGCCTTTCTAACCTCATATCATAAAGAAAAGAAAAAAAACCTCCCCAGGAAAAAAAATCTGTTAACTGAATTTTCTAAATAAGAGGTCATTCTGTTATGTATCTATAAGAGAATGCATTTTTTAAATGATACAAATCTGAATATTTATTAAAGTGTGCAATTACTGGGAAGGTTTTCTTAGATGAACCTAGCCTCAGAAAATTTTGTACCTTTTTATCATATTGTTCATGAGCAAATTTTACTGACCAATAAACTTGTCCATAGTGGTGTGTTCATGTAATGACATATCAAACCAAATTCATGTTGAGTCTCTCTTATTGAGAATTTGCAAATTCAGAATACTCAAAAATCCAAAACTTTTTTCATGGTTTTATGAGATAGTGACATCTTTCCTTTCTGATGGTTCTGTGTATACAAACATTGTCTCATGTACAAAATTATTTAAAATTTTGTGTATAAAATTACCTTGTTTATGAGGTATATATGAAAAAATGAATTTCATGTTTTAACTTGGGTTCAATCTCCAATATATTTCTTTATGAATATGCAAATATGCCAAAATCGAGGGGGGAAAATCTGATCAAAACACTTCTGGTTCCCAGCATTTCAAACAAGAGAGACTCAAACTATATTATGTGTTTGCATTTCCTCCTAGAACTTTGCAGCCAACAACAGTTGCCTCAGTAGCTAAGTACCCAATGAAGCACACAGTGCCAAATGCAGTGTCCATACACAATATATGTTTAGGATGGTTTCTTGTTAACATGTCAGATTATAGCAAAATCATCATAATTTATGAAAAGAATCACACATGTAGAAGGAGTAAAAAACTGTCTGTTTTAATGGCTGCTGTAGAAGCTAGGTAAAGGTAAAATTAGTGATGTAAAGAATGTTCGTCAAAATTAGGTAAACAGAAGAAATTTCTGTTATTCAAAGATTTTGAAAGTTTTTTTTTAAAGAGAAGAAATTATGAACACTTCTCGATCAACGAGTAAGAATTTTGGTTTTTAATTCGATGGCCAGGATTTGAGTATTTTGCATAAGCAAAGCTACCATTTATATTGGGGTTTTCTAGTAGAGGAATGTTCTTTCAACCTCTGCCAAACTTCCTTTTGACCAAATAATTGAGTTTGAAATGCCAGGTAATTAGTATACATTCGCTTCCCTTGTCTTTTATTTTCATTCAAGGAATTTATGAAAAATACTTCTCGACAGGGAGAGAAAAAAATAATCTTTTGAAAGTGAGACTTTTGAAAAGAATATTTTTTAAAAAAAATCACATCTAGTTCTCGGTGGGAGAGAAGAAGAAAAATTGGTTTGTCACAACACTAGGTAAAAGCATTCCCCTCTGACAGGGTTGTCAAGTTGTGTCTGACTGTAGGGGGCAGTGCTCATCTCCATTACTAAGCCAAAGAGCCAGTATTGTCAAAGACTACTCTATGGGTCATGACTGCACAGAACCAAAGGTGTACCTATTTACTTAGCAAGTACTTTCGAACTTAGGTTGGCAGAAGCTGGGACTAGTGATGGGAGCTAACCTCAAACTGCCAACCTGCTGATCATGCAGTCAACAGAATTAGCATCTTGTCCCTGTCTCATCCAAAATGAATGGAGAGAGTATATCCTTCCAGTTTTTCCTGCCATGTATCACAAATGATAATTATATTTTTATGATATATCTATATATCTATATATATATAGATAGATATAGATAGATAGATAGATAGATAGAAGCATATATTATATAGTTTGTCCAGTATAATTTTGTTGACCAGTGAAGCACATCAAGTTATAATATTTGTAACTGAAGAAGGGGCATATGCTGTTTACTCTCAGGGTTATTTTTGTCTCAGTGAAGCTGATGCTACTTAGGATACCCTGAGAGCAATAGAATCATCTCAGGTGGTACAGATCCTCATGGCAAAACACATGGTATTTAACAAACATCCAGAAGAAAACATAGTGGTCTTGGATTTTTTTTTTAAAAAATGTGAACATTTACAGAATCAGAAGAGAAGTAAAATATTAAGGGCAGAAAAGCTCATGAAAAGTAGCCAAGAAGAAAGAAAACAGAATTTTAGGTCCAAACCACTCTGCAGAAATAATCCAGTTTGAGACCATGTAACTGTCCTGGGAACTATGATTTTGTGAGACATTTAGCTTTCTCTTTCAGAGAGCTCTGGTGCCACAATAAACTACAATTCCCAGAAAGTTTGGGCCTTAGAATACTATCACAAACACTTTTGTGTGGCACCTCTTGTAATCTGCTTACTTCCAACCTAGGTCACTAAATACCTACTGCCCCATGAAGAAACCAGTGGAACTTTGAAAGCTTACTTTGTGTGTTTGTTTTATGTGTTTTGGCTGGCCACTAAAGCTAGCACTCTTTTATCGATTTTGTATTTTGTTTTATTTTGCTGTATGGTCATTGTGGCTACCTCTGAATATGTTTTCTGTATCTGAAGATACTGGATTTAGTCGCAACAGAGGAATCTTAAACAAGAGAGGAATGAGGACTGGGACCTAACTTTTCAAGGTTTCTACCTCCAACAAAAGTCAAACTTTTTGGGGGGGGGTGGGCACTGGGTGAAGCTGTACTTGGCTGGCTTTTATCTATATAGACCTATATATTTCCCAGCTATAGCAGTAGTCTTGAAAAATCTCTGCTTATGTAAGAGGCCTGGAGCTTCCCAAGAAACAGAAACATGGTTGCTCCCAAGAGGAGTTACTTTACTGCTGCTATGGAAATGTTGCAGAAACTTCTAACAAGCTTTCACAGTGCTAAAGATGGCTGCATATATGTGCACACAGGGAGAAAGACAGCAGAGGAGAAAGAGACAGAGAGAGGGAGGGGGGAAACCCTTAGTAAATGGAACCTATATCTCACTGGGAACATGATGTTGGGTGACATTTTCAAGCAGACCTTGGTAGATTTATCATACATACAAAAGCAGCACTTTATCCAGAAAGAAATTTGCATTAGCAAATATCAATCCACACCTGTTAATGACTAAGGGAGAGTTTGGGGGAAAGCTATTTGAACAGTTTTCTCTGAAATAGATGTGCCAATAATACAGGAAGGCAATGAGTGGTTTCATGAAAATGTTCATAAAGGTGCCAAAATGATGGCAGCAGAGAATTAACATCCACTTCCTAAGCATCGTCAATTGGCTTAGGTGTAAAATTGGAACTAGATGTACATCTACACTGAAGAAATAATGCAGTTTGACACCATTTGAACTGCCATGGCTCCATTCTACAGAATCCCAGGATTCCATAGGCTTTAAGAAAGCCCTAAAGATGCATCTCTTCCAGCAGGCCTTCCCAGAAGAAATGCAATACCTCCCGGTCCTGAAATGCATTTTTGAGCTTTTCCATCTCTCTTTCCAGCATTACTTCACCCTTATACAGCTAAGGTTTCCAGATTGGAACTTCTGCCGCTGTTTTTATTTTAATTTTATATGCTCAATTATTGATTTTAATGTTGTAATTTAATCCTGTTTTAAGGGGGGGAGTTGGGTGATGGGAAGGTATATTTTATTTGTATTTTTTTTTAACCTTGTTGTAACCCACCCTGATTGCTCATTCAGAGGGGTGGGCTAGAAATAAATTATTATTATTGTTGTTGTGGTGGTGGTGGTGGTGTCAAGGTGCATTCTTTCTACAGTGTAGATGCACCCTAGCATATGTCTTCAAATATAGCAGCCACTCTGCCACATGCACACATCGGATATGGTTAATAGGACACAAATCTCACCTGAAAGTATGGTATTTTAAGCAAAGTATTTTACACAAAGGATGATAGACTTTTCAGCCATACTAGAATGAGTGTTTCTTTAAAAAAATATTTGGGGGCAGGCAGTCTTTAACATTTAACTGTCAATTGAAAACAACAGTGTTGTGACTCATTGATAGGCTGGTGACAGAATAGTGAAATAAGCAATCAAATAGCTCATGGTTGCCAGAATATATTTTGCCAGCCTCCTTTCCCTCCCTAGCAGTAATAATATTTTATGACTCAAGGATGTTATTGACCTGTGATAATAATTTTCAGTATTGCCAACCATTTATAGGACCTCTAAAAAAATAACAGAGCTGTGATGGGAGAGTGCTCCCACATTCATGTCATTAGTGGCATTTGGTAGAGTGATTCTCTGCTGGGAATCACTTGTCAACAATGCAGGGATATCACAAGGAAAAGGGAAGACTCAACATATTTCCTGATAGCCTTTATGAAGGAATGGGGTTGTAAGAAAATCAGGATATCTGAATCACTGCATAACTGTAGGAACTGGTTGCTGAAACCAACAGGAGTGGGAATCACATGGAACTCTTAATGCAACACCCAGCATTCCTCACCACTGGCTACACTTGCTGCAGCTGCTGGAACTTGGAGTTCAACAACATCTGGAAAGCCACACGATTGCCATTTCTAGGCTAGGTTACTGATATCACAGCTTGCAAGCACATTATGGTGCCAAGAGTACTGATTCTTGGTAAGGACTAGAGATGTAAATCTTTGTAAATTTTGTTCCTGTTGACAAGAACAATGAATTTCATAATTTCTTCTCTTGGCTGCATAAAAGTAATCTAAAGTTGTGTAGTTTAATAGACTCTTTACAACTAGGTAAACCGAAACAGTACCAAAATGAAAATGCACATTTTCCCAAGAGAAAACAGCATTTTCTGTCCAAAAACAAGTTTTCTGCATAGACAACAGTAAATTCTGCATAGAAAATCAGTTTCCTGATATGAAAACAGTGTCTTCTATGCAAAAATCCAATTTTTCCACAGCTTTTCTTGTCTATGATAGAAGCTGATGTTCAGTTTAGAAAAAGGTTTGTGTAGATAAGGCAGACATAGCTCAGCTTGCACTCTTGTGGCTCAATCTAACGTTACCTGCCCATGAACTGAGACTCCCATTCGTTCCTTCTGAAACCCCCATATACCTTCCGGATATGCTTCAGATGCTCTTGTAACCTTCTAATGCTTTCTAATTTTTCAAACTTCTAACTGGGTCAGAGATCTCCCAGGAGCAGGCTAGGGAATAGACGATGGACTGGAAGATGGATACTGTTTCATATAGCCTATGGTTACACATAAGGAACTGACCATGAGAGAAGCTGTGAAATAGTTTGAATTTTCATAGAGTCACACATGTGCTTGTATTGTTTCCAAGCAAGTTATAATCAATGTTAGACTGTGGATGTTATAGACCTGCCTCTCCCAATGCCATTTATTTTTAAGAGAGCATGATTGAGCATCAATGAAACGTTGAGTTTAAGAAACTGGTGAAATAATAGAATGGTTGTGCAATAGAAACGAAGTTCACGGGTATAGAGTTAACTGGCTGAAGTGTTAAAAGACTAAATGACTTGCTAGTTTACATAAGCTGACTTTCTGGTTTTGACTGAAGAATATTCCCTGCAGTTTCTGCATCCCTTTCTCTTTCTGCCACCATTGCTCAAGAGTTTACAGTGGGGAAGAACCTATTATATGAGTCCAAAGTGGAAGCTGCTCATGTCAGGTTACGGTAGGCCTTGGAAGGATGAGGTCCCATCCTTTGATATCATCTGGCCTACCAGCTTTGACCTGGTTCCCAGTCTACCATGATTGAACCCTGGTATAGCAGCTTGCCTTGTATTAGAAAAGGAAGATCTCACTCTTAACTCTCTTCCCAGTTGTTGTGCCTTGCCGTTGAGAGGCATCAGTCTAGTAAGTAGGGTGCAAAAAAGGGAAAACATAAAAGCTGGATCTGTGTTGCAGAAATACTGTGAGACCATGCCATATGCGGGCTTCACTTCCACGGCTTTCAGCATACGCTGAAGCCATGATACAATTGAATGAATGGCATGTGCTCATGCACTGCACATGCCTCGCCACGCTGTACTGCGTGTGCACCCTCATTATTTTCAATGGGGCATGAGCATACACAATTTTCCCTTTATGCGGTGGGTCCGGAACAGATCCCCCACGTCAGGGAATGGACAGCTGTAATACAATTCAACAGCATTTTAACTACCATGGCTCAGAACTATGGAATCCTGGGATCTGTAGTTTGGTGTGGCACAAGAATTCTGACAGAGAAAGCTAACTATCACACAAAACTCCAAATCCCAGAATTTCATAATATTGAACTATTACAGTTAAAGTGATGTCAAACTGCATTATTTCTTCAGTGCAGATACAGCCAAAAAGGCTGGTTTGGGAATGGGAGAGAAATTATTCTGCAGATGAGATTAAAATCCAAGATAAAGAAGAATCTAGAGGTCATAAGAGTGTTTGCATTGTATTTGATGTGAGCATTATTACACACCACTTTGGTTCTGATTTCCAAATGCTGAAATATAGAAACATCACTACTGAAGAAGCTACATAATATTGTGCTTTGAAATGGCTATTTTAATGTGAGCTAAAACTGGAATTAATGTGAAGAAAGTTATCTGGACAGAGGGAGTGAAATAATGTGTTAGCAACCCTATCTCTAGCAGGTTTTGCTTTGTATGAAAGCACAGCACTTTAAATACAATCCAGACTGCAAACAACTATAGAAATGCAAGGCATTCCATGAGATGCACAATCTCTTATCTTAACAGCTTTGGTTTCTTCAGGCCTTGAGGTTCTTAACAAAAATCTAATTTTTAGAAGCAAATGTGCACCCAGGGATAAAACAAATGAAATCAGAAACCCAATGGCATTATTTTCTATATTACATGACCGTTTGTCAGCCAGAAAAGAACAATTTGTAAAAAGCCTGAGCAGCAGAAACAATAGCAAAATATGCTTGATACAAAAGTCAGATGCGGAATATAATTTAAGCAAAATTTGCAGCTGAAAGTTTGATTCAGTGCTTGTTCCTGACATTGAGGCAGAAATATTGCATGCCTCAGATGAAAGAATGCTAATGTATCCTTTCCCTTTGTTTTTAATGCTGACTTCAAAGAATCAGATTAGGGTGTTGTTTTTTTTAAATTAAGCTTTTTTTCCCCTTTCAAATAACCAGTGTGGTATAAGAAATTCATTAATTGAAAAAGCTGACATAACAGGAAGTCTAAACAAAACATCAGAACTGTATGCCTGTAAGTGTGTGAGTGTAGATGTGTGTTAAAAACTTGTGTAATAGATATTGGCCTCATCCAATGATTTACCTTACATGTACTTAAGAAATTCTGTAATTTTGTCAGGGCTCTCCGTATCATTAGGCAGCGTGAGATGGTTATTGCAGGCAGCACATGCTGGGTATATTGAAATGGCCGCAGACTCTTAGTTATCTAATTGCTGTTGTGCTTTTACAGAGGGAAGGATTTCATGTCTCCTGTGCCCCAAATAACTTGGTTGGATTTAGATGCTATGTACCTTGACTTAGGTCAGAATTGGGTACTGTTTGATGCTCTGCCTCAGTCAGGAAAGTCTCTTGGGCTAGCCTTAGGTGTGAGCATTAAAGCTGTTTTGGTTCTTTTCTTTCAGTGACAGATACTTACATTTTATTGCAATCAGCTTTTTAATTGATTACAATTTAGTGAGTGCTTTGCTGACCATAGGTGGGGCTGCTTCCAAGAAGTGTGGGGAATGTGGAAAGATGTGTGTGGAGAATCCTGGGAATTGAAGTGTGCGAAGGTGGGGAGATGTCACTCAGAGACCTTGCAGCGATTACTTCATGATCCTTTATGTGTTTTGTCAGAGAAAGCAATTCCTATGGCCAGTGGTGTCACCAGTGTAGGAGTGGGGCCAAAAGGCCCACCACTCTACTCATAAGTAGAACAATAAGCACCAAGTGGTTGGAGCGCATTGGGCACTTTCACTAACTGCTGCACACCACTCTACTTGTGAGTAGAACAGCACGTGGCAGGGAGTTGGGGGTGCACTTGGCCAGGTGTCACCCCTCTTCTAGGGTGTCACCTGGCAGTCCACATCCCCCGCTCCTCCTTAGTGATGCCACTGTCTATGCATGTGTGTAACTTTAGAAATTTTAGTCAAAGCATTGACCTAAAAAACCTGGGTCAATCTACCCACGGATCAATGTAACTACCATATTTTAACTCTTATCAAAAAGGGAACCACTCCCTGATGAAAGGTGAGAGCTTAATCCTTTCTCAGAGGACCTAAAAGAAGCACTGAGGCCTTTAACTCTCTCATCCATCTAGCCTTTAGTGTGAGCACAGAATTTTGTAAGTTCTTTGGCATCATTTTTCTTGAATTCATTCTTTGCAAAACACACTGTGGTCCAAAACACACTGCAAAAATAATCCAGTTTGAGACAGCTTTAACTGCCCTGGCTCAATGCTAGGGAATTCTGGGAACTGTATTTTGTGAGACATTTAGCCTTCTCTGTCCGAGAGCTCTGGCACCACAATAAACTTCAGTTCCCAGGATTCCCTAGCATTGAGCCAAAGCAGTTAAAGAGGTTTCAACTGGATTATTTCTGTAGTGTGTTTTGAACTAAAGTTTTAACCAGATGTATCCATAGATCATATCAAAATCCATGATTTTGACCACAAAACCTGTCCTCTACTTGAGGGTGACTTATAGTTGAGTGAATATGATACAGAGATTTTGAATAAGGGTCTTAAGATGGACTGGGGTAAGGGGTTGTGAGTGGGCCAGGAGACATTACTTAGTTATGTAGACATAACTAAGTAGCCAATCTAGGATTTCAGCATATTTTGTTGTACAGAAAACAATGTTTTTGACACAAATTATTTATTTCACAAAAAAGTTTTAAATGCAGTTGAGAGAAAACAGAAACAGAATGTGCTATTGTTGAAAAGCTGATGGTTGGCTGGACAACATCCTAAACAGAAGACTTGCAAGGTTTCCATTGTAGAACTGTTTTCTACTCTTAATTAGGTAATTCTACTCTTAATCATCAGTACTACGAGGGGGTATTGAAAAGTTTTAATGATCACCTTTTTAAAAAAAAATGACAGAAAGTTTGTTTTGATTTGTAGTTGTTAACTTATCTCTATGTAGTCACTATCTAGATTTATACATTTTTCCCAGCGTATCTTGACTGAATACCTGATACTGTAGAAGTCTGCAGATTGTGCCTTACGAGGGGGTATCATAAAGTAATAATTATCACCCAGAAGTTATTATGGCATATTGATGAAATTTTGTCAGTGTCATCATTGGTCCCTAAATGTACGTTGCTGAGAAAATCAGCTCATTGTGTCATTTTTGTGACTGGCTGTTCCAGAAGTGACTAAAGTGTAAAATCCTCATCAGGCGCATTCTGCAGGCTTCTACAATATCAGGTATTCGGAGGGTCAAGATACACTGGGAAAAATGTATAAATCTAGATAAGTGACTACATAGAGATAAGTAAACAACTACAAATCAAAACAAACTTTCTGTCAATTTTTTAAAAAGGTGACCATTAAAACTTTTCGATACCCCCTCCTATTTACTTCTTAGATAGCGGTGTTTGTCTGCAATATCAGTATGCAAAGGGATCATTGAGACTGAGCAAAAGACATTCATTATACCATAAGCTTTCACAGTACTAGCATTTGAGTAAATAGACCAAGTCTACAACTTCTTTCATTCAGTTAATTTCAAAAGTGCCGCACGATCCCTTTGCAAACTATTTACTTCTGTTATTTTAGATATCCTCAATAACCATTAGGTTTTGGAAACCTGTGATAAGTTATAAGACCTTATAAGACTGTCAGAACAAACCATGAGTGAGGAATTTGCATTTTCCCATATAGTGGTCCCCCGGGTTACGAATCCCCCAGCCAACGAAATCCCTGGGATACGAAAGAGCCGGGGCCGGAAAAACGGCCCCGGTCTCCGAAAAAACCCCCGGGTTGCGGGAAAAAAGCGCCGGCCCTTTAAATTTGCCATGTGGCGCTGCGCTACAAATAAAGCGGTCCCCTGGGTTATGAAGATTTCCGGGTTACGAAAGGAATGCCGGAACGGATTACTTTCATAACCCGGGGGACCACCGTATTCAGTTTTTTACGTCTTCAGTTCTTTCCACCTTGAATCCCATTTTGGGAGTAATGCAGGATATAAATCCATTATATAAACAAACAAACAAATAAATAAATCTATCCTTGACTGTGAACAAAATTGTTAATGTCAGTAAATGCTTCAAAAACAAATTGAATCAAAACTCTTCATCTTCAACAACCAAATTGCAAAGGTACAAGTTATTCTCAGCATGAAGAAGACCATGTTGCATGTACCTAATATACAAATATTAAAAGTGAAGAGCTCCTCAGAGTATATAAAAAGAAGTAACAGACCCAATTCAGAAGTGACACAGCTGAATACACAAGGATGCAGAGGCAGACTTTTAATAGCTGAGGACTCAAAGCCCTGGGCTTGGATGGATGGATGAACCTGTCAGTCCTTGATGGACATTGGCATGGCTGATGGTCAAGGATGAGAGAAGTTGTAGTCCAACCACATCTGTAGGACCACAGGGTGCCCAATCCTGCTGTATGAGATCTTGTCATGAAGTACACTATTTTTGGATTGATGGACCAGAGCTCCATCAGCCATCAGCCAAGAACAACTAAAAATGGAAAATACCAAAAAACAATCCAGCTAGAGTGAGGATTAAATCAGAAAGAAGTCAGTTTTTAAAGCACAGCCAGTACAGTGTGGAACAGATAAATCCTTGCAAGGAGAGGTGGAAATAGCAGCCATTCATGCTCATTAGATATTGTTGGACACAAATGAGGCTTCTTTTCCTCTTAAAAGGAAGTAGATTAAAGCCAAGGATGCAACAAAGTAATGCTAATTTTTCTTAATGATGTTGGAATGGGCAATACACACTTAGCCTTGAGGTCTGAGATAATTGCTCTGCAGATTATGTGGGGAAAACAGCATGTTGACAGCTACGAATCTGAAGTTAAGTAGAAAGGGAGAGGGAGGGGAGGGCCCTATTACACTACAATGTTATCGTGCTGTATTCCACTATAACTGCCATGGCAACAATCATTGGAATTCTGGAATTTGTAGTCTGGTGAGGCCCAAGAGCTCACTGGCTGAGAATTCTAAACTGTGAGTCCATAGGATGTTGTCATGGCAGTTGAAGTGGAATATAGTGCTAAAACAGTATAGTATGATAGCGCCCAAGGAAAGATGAAGATGAGGCCCCATAGGAGTGAAAGGCACAGGATATGAGACAGACAAGCAAATTTCATAGAATCATAGAGTGGAAGAGACGACAAGGGCCATCCAGTCCAACCCCCTGTCATGCAGGAATACACCATCAAAGCACTTCCAACTGATGGCCATTCAGCCTGTTTAAAAATCTCCAGAGAAAGAGACTCCCTTTCTTTCTTTCTTTCTTTCTTTCTTTCTTTCTTTCTTTCTTTTCTTTTTTAAATTAATTTTTATTTGCATTTAAATACAGAAAAACATACATTACAAAACATTCTATCTTCATACACTCAAATTTGTGCATTACTCACTTACTTCAAAGAAGGAGACTCCATTACTTTCCAAGGCAGTGTGTTCCACAATCAAAGAGCTCTTACTGTCAGGAAGTTCTTCCTAATGTTTAGATGGAATCTCTTTTCCTGTATCTTGAATACATTGCTCCATCCCCTAGTCTCTGGAGAAGCAGAAAACAAACTTGCTCCATCCTCAATATGACATCCCTTCAAGTATTTAAACAGGCTATCATTCACCTCTTAACCTTCTTTTTTTCCAGGCTAAACATATCCAACTCCCTAAGCCACTCTTCATAGGGCATGATTTCCAGACCTTTCACCATTGTGGTCATTCTCCTCTGGACATGCTCCAGCTTGTCCAGAACTGGACACAACAATCTAGGTGAGGTCTGACCAAAGCAGAATAGAGTTGCACTAATGCTCTCCATGATCTAGACACTGTGCTCCTATTGATGCAGCCTAGAATTGCATTGACTCTCTTAACTGCTGCATCGCATTGCTGACTCATGTTCAGCCTGTGGTCCACTAAGTCTCATAGATCCTTCACTCGTCTTATCTGTTCATTTTTACTACCCAAATGTAATATCCTACATTTGAAGAAGAATAAATGGATTTCTTTTTAAAAGAGTGTGCCAAACTTTTCTTGGCTGTTTTTTTTTTTTTTTTTTTGGCAACCCAATTAGGGTGAAAGCAAACTGAAGCAATCTCATAAAAGTGGCAGGAAAGGGAATTTTGTAGGAACTCTGTATGCTGGGAATGGGTGGGAGATGTGATTGTCTGGCAAAACACTTGAGGAAGCTGAGGGGGTTCCTTTTCCAGTACATACATTTACAATGGTCCATGCATTGTTGCAAGGGCATGGAACTCTTCACACAATCCTTTCTTGCTCAGCAATACATCCAAGAATGTGGCCATGCAATGTTCTCTTGAAGGATCTGTGTGAAGAACTCTGTACACCAGGTTCTTCAAAATCAGGAGTGGCCAAATGTGGATCTCCAGATGTTGATGGGGATGGGTCAGACTTCCATTCAAACAATCCCTTACCATAGTCTATTCTGACTAGGAATGATGTGAGTTGTAGGTTTAGACCCCATTCTAAAGATTCCCATCCCTATTTTGAAGATTTATATTGGGGGAAAATGCATAATAATAATAATAATAATAATAATAATAATAATATATTTCACTTTTTTGCAGAGGAATCTAATTTCCCCCACTTCTTGAAACAGAGGCAGAATACACAATTCCTTTTTCACCTGCCTCCATCCCTTGGCCAGTCAAAACCAACCTAGATTTTCCCTTTGATCAGGTGTTGGCAAATTGAGATTCTGCACCATTGGGAGGCACACACCAAACTCATGGGATCTACTCCTCCCCCCCCCCCCATTTAAACCCTTAAATGTCCATCAACCAGCCAAGGATATACTATATACCTTTTGGATTAAAGGCTTATGAACTCAAGACTGTCGCCCAAGTACTAGGAGTGACTACAGCTCATAGCTATTCCATACAAAAGTGCACTCCATGCCACCCTCCCCCACTTTCTTTGATTTCATGGGTATAACTGGGATGTGTCTGGTTGTGTTTAGGTTTGTCATTTTGTTGTGCCAGTTGTAAAACAACCAGGCATTAGAAATCCTCGCTGATCTGCTCCAGATCTCCTAGAGGTCTCCCAGTTGATTCTGGCCTACCTTCTGAAAACACTTGTTTTACACTGAGATCAGAGGTGTCAGAGCAACCCTTATTCTGTGAGAGAATTGTGAAAATAAACAAGTTATATACTTGCTATTATCTGATCCTTGAATTTAACAACTTCGACAGTCTCTGAAAAAGAATTTAGGTAATGTCATTCCAGTCACCATCTCTGATTCTTCCTCGTTATTCAGAGTTGGAGACAGAAATAGTGCATTGTACATATAGCTGTTTTATGACTGGTGAGTATATGCAATTTGGAAACATTTAGTTTTATTAATATAAAACATCAATTGGACATTAAGAATTTCAGCTCCCAAAAGCTTTGTGTGCTCCATTCCTACAGCACACATTATTTTGCACATATTAAAAAATTGCCTCATTGAGGTTAATGGGCCTGCTGATAGGAGTAAACCATTGTTGTTACAGGATATACTGTATCAATGGGCACATCTACATGGGCCAAATAAAACAATATCTACTAGTTTTCACAGTGAGCTGTCCAAACAACATATAAATTAATAGGGGCTGAACCCAGGCCTTTTAATTGCCTCAGGGCTTTAATCCAAAGGAAAACAGTTGGGATTGATCCTGGTTTTGAGCAGAAAATCCAGATGTTTGCATGTATTTGGACTGTGCTTCATAGCAAGGCTGGGGGAAAAGTTCAGAAATACATACATTCACATGCATGGGGGTGGAGAAAAAAACAACAACCCGGAGCAGTCTTGGCTCAGCTGTTTCACTGCACATATTGTGATTTATCAGACCAGACTGAGTTTGATTGCCCTGGACTGTGAAGCTTTAATTGTTTAATTGTAACAAGTTTTTAATGTGTTTTCGTTTGTGAGACGCCTTGGATACCTTCTGGGAGAAAGGTGGCATAGGAATAAAATAAATAAGACAAAGGTGTGGTAAGTGAGGATTGCAGGGAGGAGGTAAGCCAGATTTTCATGTCGGCCTAAATTGCATTGTTCTTAAAGCATACAAAATGTTAGAGTCTGCCATCCCCTGCCTGGCACCCTCCAGATGTGTTGGGACTATTATTCTTAGTGGTCTGGGAAGAGAGGTTTGTTCATTGTACATAATTCAGCCACTTCAGTTTTAGATTTGCAACAAAAAGGCCCCAGAGGCAGTAGAAGATGCTTTGCTGCCTAAAGCAGAGCAGTGTATGTTAGCTAGCCACCCACCCCCCCACCCACCCACCCCCCACCAGGTAAAGGTACATTTTACACAAAGACAATCGAGTTACTTTGGCACATGACAAAGAAAATGGCACAAGCCTCACTCTCCATCCATGGCATTAGAAACAGAATAATTATGTATTTTGGCAACAGTTGTGTGCCCTTTCATAATGCCCCAAATCCGCTCCATGAAGCAGAAGCCAGACTTGGCCTAATAGTAAAGTGCCCTTGATAGGCCTTTTAGGACATAATGTGTGCCAGACAATAGAACAACCTGGCAAAGTACAGCTGAAGAAGAAGAAGAAGAAGAAGAAGAAGAAGAAGAAGAAGAAGCAGCCCTTGTGATTTATAGCAATATGACAAGTGTGCCACCCAAGCCACTCTGTAAAATGAGAAAGAAATGTGCTTGCTTCTTTAAACTATAGCCATTCTATCATTGGGGGATATTGGTTTGGCATTCCAAAGTGTTTTGCAGATAAATCATTTTCTTTCCACATGGCAAGATTGAAAGTGTGAAGTGGACCCAATGGGAAAAAAAATATATAAGAGGATGTTATTCATCAGACTTCAAGCTAGGAAATGGCAATGTGAGGAGATAAAGTACTTGAGAGTCACCTTTATGATCTGAGGTGAACTCAGACATAAGCTTTTCTTCCCCTAGAACTTGGAGCACTCAGAAAAATCCTCCAGGCAAACACCTTATAAAATAAATCCCACAAGTTGAAACTCCCTTTTCTAAATTAGCTGTCTGTGCTTTCTTTTCTTCAATTGCTTTCCTTCTCAGCAGACTTTTCTAAAAGACGTCTGTAGCTTTTGAAATAGATGATAACTGGAAGAAATCCAATGCAGAAAGAAGGTATATGTTATTGCAATATATTTACTGATTTTATATTACTGATTTGCTGATTTAAATTACTGATTATATTGTTTTTACTCTTCTCAGGCTGACAATACTTACCAAGGTATTTTTCTTTAAAATAATATTCTGGAATTCCATTCATTGTCTATGGATCTTTAGTAGTCAGAATGTGTTTCACCATAGCTTTTCCAATATGGCATAATATATCAAGTCACATAAGTATGTTTTAAAATGAGCATTATACGCAGCCCGTACCTACTCTTCAATGAAAGAACTAGAGAAGATCCTAAAAAGTAAAAATATACAACTGACCACAAAAGTTAGAATTGTACAAGCTATCATATTTCTTATTACCATGTACAGATGTGAGAGCTGGACAGTGAGGAAAGTGGATAAGAGAAAAACAATTCATTTGAGATCTAGTAACAGAGAAGAGTGCTGAGTGTCATGAGTCAGAACTGATTTGAAGGCCATTAACAGCAACCACAACCCTATCCTTCGAATAGTATATTTTCAGGTATACCTTGGTTAACAAAGTAGCTATGTTACTGGTGGCGCATTTGGGAGCATGGCAGCAGCCAGCCTTGGACTGTGGCATCTGGTCACTGTAGTCCTGCACCAAACAGGAAGCAACCAGCGTTGGAGCACCTGGAGGCTGATTCAAGCTGCTGGTCTGCTTGACCTCATAGAAAGAATAATATCAGAATAATAATACATCGCAAAAGAGAAGAGCAGTTCAACATTTTACAGCAAACCTACAATATGTGCAAACAAAAACAATCAGATGAAGTAAGTAAGTAAACAAAAGTATTTTGAAACTTAATGATCACTTAAAAGTTTTTCAGCAAACAGCGAGAGTTTACATTTTTCTTTTGGCAGCCTCCACTTTTTCTTTGGTTTCGGTTTTAATGGTTAAATCTATAGCACTATTATTCCACTGTAACAGCTATGGCTGCCTCCTGTTGCATTCTGGGATTTCAAATTTATTGAAGCCTAAGAGCTCCCTGGGTGAGAATTCTAAATGTCCCTCCCTCAATTGCAAATACCAGGATTTCACAGTAGGCTGCCATAGCAATAATAGTGTAGTGGGATAAAAGTCTTATACTAAGTAAGGGATTCAGGAGCCGCTGTTTACATTGCCTATTGCAAGCAGGCACACACAGCTATAGAACTGGCTAGAATATAATCCTGAACTTTCCCAAACTTTATTGTGTTATTTACTAAAGCCATGCTGCTGCAATATGGCATCAAAATTCTGTGTTTCTGAAGGACTTCTTCACCATAGTCCCAATGTTGATACTACTAAAAACAAACAAACAAACAAAAACACTTCCTTTTTTTTAAATAATAATCTTTATTTCAGGTTTTCAATATACAGTAAAAGAAAATAGTATTTCAAACATTGTATAAAACAACAGAATAGCCAATATCGCCCTTATCCTTCCAGAGGTAACGCCAATGAGAAGTCCAAGCTGAAAATTATCTAAATTATGTCTAAATCCTGTGGTTACAGTAAATGTCTCTCTTTGTTTGATAAAGGAAAAGATTTAATCCTAAGACCAAATGTTAAATAAATTTTGTCCTCTCCTTCTTAAATTTTAAGTTTATCCATTTTTCGAATAAAGAAAATAGGGAGAAATAACAAAACAATGAGTTTACATGAAGAAGTTTGTCAATCGGTTATATCAAGTTAAGACACTTTCTTTCTTTCGGGTCTTCTTCAATACAGAAAATTTTTCCGCTTTTGATGTCATAATGAATTGAGACCGTTCCGTACTGGAATATATACACAAAGGAGAACAAATTAAATGTATTAATCTATATAGTTTTCTTAATAATCTGACTAAGGTAATACGTCAACCATTCATCATTTCCGTTCAAAAGAATTCAATCATGGGCAAGTTTGTTCCCATTCTTTCTCATATCTAATCCCTACTTCCCTCCATTTTTCTAATCTTTTGCTATTATTTAAATTTTGTGAGATATATGTGATCCTATCTAATTCTCTGAGTTCACTTATTTTTGACATCCACTGTTTCCATTCTGGGGGTTCTTTTGATTTCCACATCTTATCTATTTCAATGCGTGCTGTGGTCACCATATACAGTAAAATTTCCCAACATTTTACCTCTTCCTTTTTATTAATCGCTGAAGTAATGTTTAAGAGATATAGTTTGGGACACATAGGGAACTTAATGTTTAACATTTTCTGTACTGAGCTATGGATAGCTTTCCAAAATTTTTGAATTTCTGGACATCGCCACCACATGTGGTAGAGTGTGCCTTTATGTTCCCTGCATCGCCAACACAAGCCATCTGAAGAGTTATACATTTTTTTTATTCGCCATGGAGTCAAATACCATCTGTTGATGATCTTCAAGTGATTTTCTTTTAAATTCTGAGCAACAGTAAAATTATCTGTGTGGTTCCAAGCCAATTCCCATTCCTCATATTTCCTCATAAGGTCACTAGAACATTTAGTGGTTAAAGATTATATGATAAAATGGTCAAGAGACATGGATATGTCAATAAAAACACTTCCAACTAGACAGATGAATAGAAACAAAAGGGGCAATGGATGAGCATTAAAGACTTCGAAAAAGGAGATTCTTTGTTTGAGACTCTATTAGCTGAGGTATGCTTGTACTGATTGTTTTGGAGACATCAGTGCTTGGATAAATCCATTCTTTGATTTCAGTTCTCAGAATTTCCTAGTCAGTGGCCATCTTAGCTGGAAGATTCTGGGAGCTGTAGTCTAAGAAAGTAATTTTTCCAAGCTCAGTGTAAGATAATATATTAGGTTCACATATGCATGTTCAAGCAGTGAACACGTGTGAACAAGTGCTGGCTTAAAAATGTAAATCAACCATCACAACAAATACTTGCAGGTATATCTTTCACATTCATTCAAATACAAAGATTTCCTGGTTCACTAAGTCCCTTACTTTGACCCACATAAATTATTCAGTTACTTTTTAACCTTCCTCCAGCTCCATTTCCTCACAAGGAAGGTGGGCCTTAAGCTAGAGTCCCCTACCAGCTTTATCTACCTGAATATGCAAATAGATTTTGTAGCACCTTTGGGACTAACTGAAAGAAAGAAGCTGGTAGGATGAGCTTTTGTAGACTTGAGCCTACTTCCTCCGATGCATGTTTGGAGTTGAGCAAATCCAGAGGCAGACTTATATAAGCCAGTTATTTGTGAGAATTTCAATTCAAATTCAAAACCTTGTGGATTCTCCACTCCAGTCATGCATTTGAGGCTCACATCTATGATAGCTCATGCTACCGGATTCTTTCTTTCAGTTAGTTTCAAAGGTGCTAAAAGATCCCTTTGCATACTGTTTTTCCATGGTTAGGTCTTTTAATTTTACCCAGATGAGGAAGGCAAGCAGGAAGTGAAACAGTTGCTCTCAGCTGGCACTTGAAAAAATGCATTCTTGGTTTGGACGTGATTCAGGACTAGTTTGGGGACCTCAAGGGGCTGGAGCAGACTCACGGGGACAGGGATTCCCCATCTTTTGTTCTTCTGCACTTCTGCATCATCCATTCACTGAAGGTCCAAAAGGGGGATCTGTCATTCAGTCTGAGACCTCAAGTGCACAGAGGAAGAACCCCTCCTCATGGAACACAATTACCTCCCCTTTTGTCTAAAAGGAAAAGAAAATACACAGTGTGTTTTCAGGGATGGGACAGAGAGGAGCCCTCTCCCACCAGCAGACCTCAGTCTTCATGTAAGCAAATATAAGAAGATCAAGAATCTAGATCTGAAGCCAATCAAAATCTTAAATGTCGTCACAAGGACTTTGAATTCAAACCAGTAGTATGTTGGCAGCCAGTGCAATCCTTTCAAGGTTGGGATTACAAAAAGTCTATATGGTATTTGAGAAATTATTGAGACATTGATTTTTGCACCAGCTCCAGCACTGTCCTTCTGCTAAGCAAGACCGAAGGAATCCACTTCAGAGAAAATTTATATAACTATCTCGTATAGCTAGAACCTGCTAAAAATGCCAAGGCTGGATGATAAGATAGATTTCCCTGTCAAAATAGCCTCTGCTGTCCAGCAAGGGAGGAAAAGTTCCCAGCCTCTCCAAGAGATGTGGAGAAAACATCCTTATCTCAGATTTTTGAGGCAGACTGGCAAAACCAGGCAGCTGTAACTGATAAGATGTACTTTTTGCTTATATGAGAGGCCTAATTTTATCACAGAAAGCTGCCCACTTTACTAAGTTGCACATGTCTTAGCTGCATATTATATGGAATGAGCACTCACTAATAGCACTCACTCACTATTCTCTTGGTACCAAAAGCACAGAAAACTTCTTTAAATTTCAGATTAAACACAGAGTTGATTTGCTACCCCACTGACATGGAAGCTACCTGCCACTGGCCCTGAGATGATTGTGTTGGTATTTAAGATAGCAGAAGTTCCTGGTACTTTGCTTGACTGCTGCTATCCCTGTTGAACAGATCTCAGTTAGTGACACAAGAGGGGTCTGGTCTGCTGAAATGGTTAGAGTTTTCAACTGGGAATCTAGAGTCTGGTCCCTATAGAACCAATTTGTTCAGTCACTCTCTCTTCCAGCCTGATTTATCTTGCAATCTGATTTATCCACAGATTCTGTGTCCATGGATTCAACTAACCATGGTCTGAAGATATTCACATGCAATTTTTTTTCAAAAAACAAACCTTGGAGCTTGGCATTTTATATAGCGGACATCATTTTACTGCACCATTGTAAACAATGGGGATTGAGCATCCATCAATTTTGTTATCCACAGTGGAGGGGAGGGCCCTGGAACCAAAACCCAGTAGATACGGAGCGTCCGCTCTACTAATAATAGTTCCCATTGGTATCTCATAGTGTAACACATAATTATTATTATTATTATTATTATTATTTATTTATTTATATAGCACTGTAAATTTATGCAGTGTTGTATATACAATCTTATGATTAGATGAATCTCCCATGGTGATTATATAAGCTCAGATGTTTTCCTTCTACGAAATATGAAATAATATTTTCCTTCTGCAAAATCCAATCAAACTGAAACATGTTTGAACTTTTAAAAATTTCACCATGAAAGAGTAAATATGATGAAGAAAGTTCTTAGCAGTGAAATGGACTGATTCAGGCAATCTCTTGACAATGAAATTTGTAACCTGAGATGAACAGTCAACCCACATCCTGTTTTTAATTCATTGATTCATTTGATTTTCTTTGCTGGCACAGAGGATGGTGCTAGGGTGATCTGAGGAGGGGGGCATCTGCAAGTTCGATTAGTGACCAATCTTGTTGAAAGGAAGTTGGAGCAAAGATAAAGACATCTATGACTGATTTGGTCACCTTCCTTCTGAATGACAAAGTATCTGGCTGCCTTCTCCCAGGACTTGGATGAAATACTCTGACTATTGACACCCTGGCCATATATTACACCAACTTTACACTCCCTGGAAAAGTTTTGCAAAGCATGAAGAAGCCAAGGGCATGTTACAAGGAATGTTCCGTACAAGCTCTTCAGAGAGTCTCTGACAAAAACAACAAATTTGTAATCATGCTGATGAGAACATTGAAGCTAAACATTCATTTCTATTTTTAATGGCCTGCCTAAATTCTGGCTCTGGTCATGTCTCATGACTACTGTTCCTTTCAGTCAGAAGCAATATTTTAAAGAATTTACTCATGATATATACAATCATCAAAATTAATATGGGCAGATAAAATCTTGTTTTCTTTCCAAACAAGCACATACTTCTCAAAATCTACAACTTTTCCTTATTTTCTTCTCATACTTACCTTGCACCTTCATCTTTCTTCCCCCATACCAACGTTATAATTTCCTAAAGCCTTGAAAGATAAAGGACTTATCTTTTAAACAAATTTAGAGGCCTCACTGTTATCAATGTTGGTTATGGTGAACGAGAACAACAGTCCAAACACCCATTCCATAATTCTGCTCTGTGTTCTAAACTATTCTCTCCTTCACACTCTTCAAACCACTAAATTATACTAGTAAACCACTAGGTCCTGTTGCTTTCAGTTTTAGCCAGCCTCAGGGGTGGAGATAGTGCTAGTGCAGGCAAAGGACTGCATGAGGCCCTTGGGTTATCCTGTGTTGTCTTTGGTCCTTCTGGGCCCCCACTAACTCCTCTCCTAAGCCTCCAAGACAAACATAAAGAAAATAACAATTTTAAGACAATATATTGTTCCAGAGAACACAGTTTTGCATTCTAATGCTGTTTTGGCCACAAAGCTGTCCAAGTAATTGCCCACACTTAACTCATTGTCATTTTTGGTTCTATAAAATGGTATGTGGCTGTGTGAGATCAGAAGAAGCAAAAAATAATATAGGGTGTTTTGTGTGTGTGTCTGTGTTGTGTATGCCAAATTTGGGCCTATATATTAGCTAAAAGCAGATTAGCATAAAAAGTATAGATTTGTTTACAGACATTCTTTTTTGCAATGGAAAAGAGCAGGGATGTCAGATGCTAAGTCCCAAGCCTGTTTCATTCCTCATTAGCCTCTACATTTTGGAAAGGGACTGTTTGCAGCAAAGAGCCTGATCTATGCATGAATGTGCCCAGTATTGAGAACCCTTATTTCTCAAGGGTCTAGCTTGTTCAGTGAGCCCGTATGCATTTTCCCTCCAACTTATGGAAGGCAGCAAGGATAGCGACAAGGAAGCAGAATCAGAGCTTGTAAAAGTTACTTTTAAGATACAGCTTCCAGAATCGTCCAGTAAGCATGAGCCTGAAGCAGGTGCATTGCCTGCAATCGCCCTGGGACTGTGGCGACCACACAGACTGCTTTCAAAGTAGGCTACCACCACAGTCCAAATGGGCCACCAGCAGAAGTGGCTCACTTTGGGGGCATGCATCATCTGAACACCACACCTGTGAAGCAGCCAGAAGCTTTTTGAAGGGGGAGGGGCATGTCTGTTTTGAGCCATGGCCACTGACCATGCTTTTAGGGCTTCTGACAAAAGGGTAATATTCCAAAGTAGTATTCCCCAGCACAATTGTTCCCAGGAACTTATTGCATGAACTTTAAAACTAGCCCCAGCCTCCCAGGCTGAAGCCAGGACACAGGTGGAGGTGAGGATTATCACATGTTGAATCATCATCTAATTGCCAGCTGTCATCAGCCCAGGTCAAAGCCAGGACTCAGTGGTGCTTCATTAGCACTTTTTAGAAGTTGGAAGCTTTCCGGCTTTTAAAAAGTGCTGGTGGAGCGCAGTTGAGACCTGGGCTGATGGGTGCCAGTGATTAGGCAGCAATTTAGCATGCAATAATCCTGCCCCCAACCGGGAGGCTTGAGCTGGTTTTAAAGTTCACGTGATAAGCTCTCCATTATCCATTATGTGATTCTGATGAAAAGTCTATAGTAGGAATGTAAATCTTTGCCTGAGTCATACTTGAATACAAAAATTGATCATTTTGAAAGTTTTTGCACATTTTTCAATTTTTTTTGTTTGTGTTTCAGCACATTTTTCTTAAAAAAATCATTTATGCAAACAACCCAGATGTGTGTTGAAACAATGTATTTTTCTATGCAAAATACTGTTTTCTTCACAATGTTCTTCTCTTCTTTTACATAAAGTTGCTTTTCCACACGAAAAAAAAAAACCTCATAAGACTTTTGCACAAAATAAAATCACAAAAGTCTGGAAATATGAAAAACAGTAGCTAAATATTTATTTTATGGACTTTTTGTTGGTTTTGCAAAGGAGTAGACATGTTAATAGACAAATTATTATTATTATTATTATTATTATTATTTTATTGATATTTTCCCGCCTCTCCCAGATGGACCCAGGTGTGATTACAACCCAATAAAATATACAAAACACAACAATAAAATACAATAACAATTAACAAATGGTTCCATTAAAAACAGATGTAGATTAACATGTCTACTGCTTTGATAAGGATGTGAAGGAAATTAACAGTAACAGAGGGGGAAAACAAACTGGCAGGAAAGGGTGGCTGCAGCCCCAATCCACCTTGAAGCCAGCTGAAAAAGGAGCGGCAAAGAGCCACACCTTTTTTGGCCAGGAAAAAGCCAGCTTTAAACACCACATGATGGCTCCATGGTGGCTTAAAGATGCTCCAGCGGTGTGCAGTGTGTAAATGGCTTCCAGGTGGCTTCAGGACGTGTGGCACATAAATGCCGCACTCCACATGGAGGCACAAAAGGGCTGTCTGTTTCAGACATATGATGCATTCTTTAAAAAATGAATAACTCAAACTGTTTCTCCTGCTAACAAATTTATCAAAGCATAAACTTTCACAGACTAAACCCCAGTTTTTAGATATAGTCGATGAACAGTGAAGATGTATAATGTGATATATATGGGTAACTGATACATACATAACCTCATAAAGGTCATGTACGGTAGGGGGATGAGATTAAATTTCAAACAGATATAGTAAAAGACAGCCACCGAATCTCTTGGTAAAAACATTTTCATAACGATAGGACTAATATAACTTGCCATGTGAATTTTGTGGGAATTAAATAATGCAGAAGCAAATTTTGCATGTAAAAAATAGGACAGTAATTATAATGCTAATCAATACTTATTCTAAAATGGGTTCTGATCTTATCTGATATCTTTGTAAGGTGGTCAGACACAATAAAGCACAAAGCAAAACAAAAGCCTAACAGATACTTAAACAAATCTGAAACAATAGTAAAATGTAAATAAATGTTGTGATAAAATGGAATGAAATATTATCTACAACCAATACACCCGACCCCCATCCCACAGAGATATATGAAGTGTCAGAGCTTCTTCCACTTTAACAGTTGCACAGAAGTCACAGCTAGGATCACCAGGCTGAATATGGGATGAGGTTCCTGTAGCTTTAAATGTTAATAGATCACGGATCAGGTAGAGGCACTGTAAAATTCTTTCAGGTGGCATTATTCCTGACAGGTCAGGCAGAGACGTATCCAGCTCTGTTCCTGTGGCTGCTCTGCAGGTACACACATTGTCACTCTCCACCAAGCAGTAAATAGGTGTGTGAGGTGTGTGTCTCTCCAGCAACTAAAAGGAGAAGATATAGTTCCACCTGATAGAACATTTTGCTTCCTCTTCTTGATTCAGGACTTGCTAATAATAAATGCTACTGGAATCCTGTCTTACATATAACCTTGCAACCCCAAGTACAACACATTGTTTATACAACAGTAGTTCACACAGGACCATGAAGAGCCCCTCTTCTTTTTAAATTTGGTCCTAGAAATTTTGAGAAATTGCTATTGTGTGACTTGAAATAATTTCTGATTTATGGTGACCCTAAGAAGGACCTGTCACTGGGTTTTCTGGAACTGTGTGTGTGTGTGTGACTTGCCCAAAGTCATCCAGTGGATTTTCATGGGCAAGCAGGGAATTGAATCCTGATCTGTAGAGTCATAGTCCAATGCTTAAACTACTATACCACACTGGCTCTCCCTTGAGAAAATATCCATAAACATTTCCATGACACTCCTGTTTTCTCTGTAAGATTGCATATGGTGCTTTTCTCTCTGTTTTTGACCTTTAGGGAATAGCTGCTGGGAAACTTTTTATACCATTCCATTTATATGTTTCTTTTTAAAAAGTGCAGCACAATCAAAGATTTATAGCAATCTGAAAGGCATCTGGGTTTCTTGCCAATTGAGTTTAGTCTCTGACTGACAAGGAGTAATACAAACCTAGGTTATCACAAAGTAAGCAAGAGGAAAGCTAAATGGGAGAAAACATACTCTCTGAAATATCATCCTTAGCTCACTCAGAGGTCTGAATGTAAAAGGACATTTAACAGGGTAAGCCTATATATGTCTAGTCTGAAATAAGTCCCTTTTGTGCCTAACAAGACTAACTCCCATGTAAGTTTTAAAATTGCAGCCTAGAAAAACTGCAGTGGTCACATACCTCTACAATCAAAACCAAAATTACATACAAGAAAAATTGCTCACCGTAACTGGTAATAAATCTCTTTTACTGCAAACTTTGATATAAATCAGTTGTTCTATATTACACTAGCTAAAATCTTGCATTCAGGCTGCATAACATACTTTTCCACATATGGAGTTACTCATTGATTTTGCTGAGCTATCCTAGTGTTGAACAGCAATACACATTCAGTGATCACAGATAACAGGAAGAATTCACCTGTATGTTGCTTGCCCTCCTAATTAGGGTGGCAACTAGTATATAGCAGCAACCTTTCTGTTAGACAGAGGAATTCCAGCTGTTAATGCTGATCAGTGTGATGAGAGAGAAAAGATGGAATTCTTCTCTCCAATGGCCTGTTGGAGATTGGTTGGACTAGGGAGCCTTCACAGGGCCGATTCTGAGCTCCCTTTGACTTATTATATCCATGTTCCGGATTTTCCCCTCTACCATCTACCTTGAAAGGTAAATTCTAAGTCTGAGGGCAGGGAAAGGAGGAAACTGCAGTGGAGATGACTCACAGTTTCAAGACAAGCATCTCTCTACTGAAAGCAAACCTTGACCAAGGTTGCACTTTCCCTCAGGCCTGCTCACAAAGCACATGAGAAAACACCCTTTTGCCAGTACCCCTTCTTGTTTGTTGCTGTTGTTGTGTGCCTTCAAGTCGTTTATGACTTATGGTGATCCTAAGGTGCATTTAGGGCTGGAACAGAGGGACTTAAAGATGCCTTCTGAGAATCTTGGGAACATGGCGTTTATATGTCACCCACTCCAATGACGCCCAGAAGCCACTGGGAAGCTGACCGGCTGCCGAGACATGAGCGACTTCAAAATGCTTCGGCAACATGGTGTTCACACACCACAAGCCACCAAAGTGTCTTCAAGCTACCCTGGGGCTTGGCAGGGCCAGGAAAGCCAGCTCTTTCCTGACCTGATTAGGAGATTATCTTTTCCTCTCCTATTTGAGTCAGGTTCTAGGCAGATTGGGACTGTAGTGTGTGTTTGCCATGGCCCCAATCCATCTTTGATGGGGGCAACTTCAAGCTGCCCCTTCTTGCCAGTCTGTTCCAGCCCTTACTATTATTGGGTTTTCTTGGTAAGTTTCTTCAGAGGGGGTTTATCCTATGAGGCTCAGAGATTGTGACTGGTCAAAAGTCACCCAGCAGGATTTAAACCCTGTTTTCCAGAGTCATAGTCCAACATTCAAACCACTACACTATGCTGGCTCTCTGTCCCTTCTTGGCTGTTGCTGATATCTCTGCTGTAGTTCTCTTTTTACAGCCCATTAACATCTGCTCAGAACAGCCTTACATAACTTTACCAGTTCTTATGACTGGTAGAGGCAGTGTTGATGACATGAACTTGACACATGCCTCAAATCTGGCCTGACCTGTAGTATTTTTGTAATATTTAGATCATAGTATTATTTTCTTTTTTCTTTAAAAAATAATTTTATTTCTTACTGAAAAAATGCAGAAAAACAGTAACAAATGCAAACAAAAACAAGTTAAAATACAGATCATTAAAAACCAAGATCAAAAATTCAAGGTCAAAAAGGGTGACATTACATAAAAAGAGGGATGGGTTCAGAACAAAGAAACACCTTCTTTACACCAGTTTGTTCAACCAAAGGGAACCATGTTAGAAAGAAACACCCACTTCTGCTCCAGTGTTATTGAGATAAGATATAAGTGGGGACCATTGTTCTTCAAAAAGCAGAGGAAGATTCCACCCCCTCAGCCTTCTAGACTGATCAGTGAGCTTTTCCATAAGCCAAAAATTCCAAAATCGAGACCACCAATCAGTCATTTTGACTTTTCCAAGCCCTGGCTATCTCAATCCTGGCCAATGCCAACAGAAATGTAATAATATCTTTATTGTATAATGTCTTGTTTTCATTAATAAACACTGAAAGCAATAAAAGTTCTTGAGATGGAGTAATTTTTTGACCAGTGATTTCTGAAGCTAAGTTAGCTAAAGAGTGCCAAATTGCAAATACACTTGAGCAGTCATACCACATGTGTAGGTAGGTAGCTTTATTATTACACCCTCTCCAACAGCACAGTGTGGAGTTCTTAATAATGCATGCAAGTTGTAGTGGTGTGAGGTACTATCTATGCACAACTTTAAGACTGGTTTCTTTCAGGGCTATAGAATTAGATTTATATGGGGGAGTGCTTCAGATTTTAAGTCACTCTGAATCTGTTATTTGAATGTTTAAGTCCACTTCCCAACCCACTTTATGAATCAGCCCACAACCGAAAGTCTCATGTAGCATCCATTTATATATTTTTGCCACTCTGCCTTTAATACAGGCATCTTCGTTTATACAGATGCGTTCAAACAGAGTAAGTGAGCGAGGGAGTTCTTTCCTCCTAACCGGTTGAGCTAAAAAGGATGCAATTTGATCCAATTGCTTTCCAAGAGGGCTTGAAGGGGGAAAGGGCCTCGATCAGCCACTCTCTGGGCCTGGGTCTGCCATGTACAAATAGGTCTCTCACCATATAACCCCCCCCCCCTACTGTGCCATGCATGGAAACAAATCCACCTATCAGGCTCCGCAAACAGAGGATGAGAAATAAAAGGGCTTGGAGCAAGAATGTGCCTCCACTTTTTCCAGGCCATGAGAGTATGATACAAATGTGGATTATTAATTCTATGAAATTTTAAAGTAGTATTAAAAATAATACTACTGCATAGTATTATTTTCTTATCATACTGTGATGCACATGTAATGTTTAGGCCTTGTCGGAGTTGTCTTGTTAGACCTTATTTGGACATTAGATTATTAATTAAATATCAACATTGATGAAATAAATATCACTGTGGAAAACCACATATTTGTTTACATTTATTCCCTCCTGACTCTGATCTGATGAGATACATTTTAAAAAAATTGTTTGAAAGACTTTGGACACATAGAAAATAAACTCTGCCTACATAATGTTGTATGATGAAGATTGGCAGTAATAATGTAAAGGGTTATATTTTAAGTTAGCAAAACCTAAAGGTCATTTTCCAGTTGCAATCAGGTTGACCTTTATTCGTGACAGTTGACTCTAGTTAGATATTTAAAAGTATAATGCCAAATACTCCATACAAAACAGAATCAATCAATAGCTTCTTTGTAGAGGCTGAAGGTTTAACCTATAGGAATTAAGTTCAAATAAACTTTAGTTCTATCTTAAAGAACAGCAGAACAAATCTAGAAGAAGGCTGGGCCACAATATTTTGCCACCAGACAGAAAGAACAAGGTGACATCCTCTGCCAGTTCCACATACAGAAGCCGAATGATTGTGGAAAAAAATAGTATTTTCCACTGCATTTGAGGAGGAGGCTAGTTTAGAGGCTAGTGGAAAGGCTGGAAGGGGTGGTGTGATACCTTAGGTCTCAGTTTCCCTATTGGTAGTGCCAAAATCCTTGTAGCATGCATCTACCAATATATAAAGAAATAAATCAGAATACTTGATATTGTTGCAAGGTGAACTATCACAGTCTGTCATGTTTTTTCAAGTCTCTGTCAGAGTAATAACAGTTTTGATTATGTTAATGAAGATCAGACCAAACACATGTTTGATGAGGATTGAAAACAAGGGCTTATTTATTTGGACAGACCTTACAAAATGGATAGAGAGAACAGTTTTAAATGAAAGTGCTGGATTTTAAAAATTTTATGGATTATTATTTGGGGTTTTTAGAACTGTTTTAACTTAGAGCCTGTAAAGACCAGCATTATATCCAGCATGGGGGCAGTGTGGGAGCATGGCGTATGCACACTGATTGCCCCCATGCAGGTGTCATGCCACATGCTCAACCGCATGGTGGGGAACATCATGCCACTCCAATGGTGCAGTGTTTAAACGCGCTGTGCTAAAGGAGCACTGAAAAGTGGCTAGGATGCTCTTTCTGTGGCATGAAAAGGAGCTTCTTTTTGCAGCTTGTCTTTCTGCTGTGGAAAGGCCAGACTGGGGCCCTGGCATGCAGTTGCCACAGCCCTAATCTGGTGAGAAAAGGGGTGGCATGGAGCTGCCCCTTAGGGCATCACAGCACTTCTCTGGTGCTGCATCCAGATGAGGCAGCACCAAAGGAGCACCAAAAAGCCACAGCACTGGCAGCTTTGGCACCCTTTCCACAGTGCAAAAAGGAGCTGCCTTTTGCGGCTCCTTTTTGCACGACAGAAGGGCCAGGTCAGGGCCATGGTGTGTGGTTGCTGCAGCCCCAATCTGGCTAAAAAGGGGCAGCGTCCCACTGTGCAGCCCCTAAGACACCTTTCTGAAAAGGCCAGAACGTTGTATTCCCCATTACCATGTATGGATATGAGAGCTGGACAGTTAAGAAAGAAGATAGGAAGAAAATCAATTCATTTGAGATGTGGTGCTGGAGAAGAGTACTGAGGATTCCATGGATGGCCAAAAGGACAAACAAATGGGTCCTAGAGCAGATGAAGCCAGAAATCTCCCTGGAAGCCAAGATGACAAAACTTAGGCCGGCGTACTTTGGACACATCATGAAAAGACATGAATCATTGGGGGAAAAAAATAATGCTAGGAAAGGTGTAGGGAAATAGAAAGAGAGGAAGGCCTTGTGCTAGATGGATGGAGTCTATTACAGAGATCACAAGTATGAGTTTTCAGGAGCTGGGCAGAGCAGTGGAGGAGAGGGGGTCTTGGAGATATCTCATCAGAAGATTTGCCATGGATCAAGATTGCTGCAAAGGCACTTAAGAAAAACAGCAACAAAAATTGCAAGGTCTTCATAAGATCAGCATGGCTGCTTCACTATCTCACAATTGGCAGGGCTGCTTCAAGAGGCAAATAATCTCACTCAGGATAGCGTTAGAAATGAGTAGTTGTCAGTCTCTTCCACTTATAATAGAGATTTAGGCCAGCCCAAATTACCAAATGTTTTAAAATGGATTAGGGGGATTTATCAGAAGGTCTCATCAGCTTGACTATTGGTAATGTATCTTCTCATCGCTCCTACTTACTTATGCTATGTCACTGAATCTCACTAGTTATACTGCTAGGAGAATAAAGCAAAAGTATCTTTTTCCATTTAAGCTTTCATTTCATTATTATTGGCATTAGCACTATAATACCTGATCTTAGTTAAATTTTAACAGACTCAGCAGTGTCTAAAATTAAGAGATATCTTGTTTCAGAACAAGGCAGCCCTAACAAGACTTGGCAAAGGACATGGATAAAATGTTTTTCCATTGATTTATCTATCAGCAGCTGCCAGAAATCAACCCAGGAGCATTTCAGTCTGTGCATGGTGATTCTGTGTCAGTATCAATGGAACTGAGCATTGCAAACTCAGCTAGGCAGCTTAGCAGCCTAAGGCCATGGACTGCCCTTATCCATTCAGGCTAGTCATTGGGCCTGTCTGGATGATAGGATGATAAAAGAGCTCTCTGGCAGAGAACACTAAATATCTTACAGAACTACAGATCACAGGATTCTGCAAAATGCAGGCATGGTTATTACAGTAGTATCAGTGTGCTATAATTGTCTAGTGCAATAGGAAAATGGTCTTCATCAGTTTCCTATCCTATTCCTTCAGTCCTGACTTCTGGCTTGCTTCTTAATGCTGCCTCCTTGTCTGTCCTTCATGTTTGCCCTAGTGTACTAAATACCAGCTTCACCTAAAGGTTCCTGCTTTTTCTTTCACTTCATACTACTAACCAAAGCCCAGCCCTGACCTGAAACTTATCCAGCAATTTAAGCTGAAGGAAATCCACTTTCATTTCAAATTAAGCAAAGCACCTTCTTTTACTTTCCTTGAACCCACTGAATGTTTGGGTGACTTCTAGCTCTTATATTAATGGGTAAGGATGGAGAAATCTGTTAGTTTTACTTTCTCTTATACATTAATTTTTTAATTCTCAAACTGTTCCTGTCTCAAAAATAATGAAATGGGTGAATCTGGAAAATTCTTTCAAAACTCAATTGAAACAAAAATTATAGCAGCCAAATAGTTACAGCCATTCCAAGCATGGAGAGAATAGTACTGCACTTGCACAATGTGAAGGTAATAAATTGCCTCCCTCCATGATTACAGACAAAAGGCCACTCATGAGTATGAATATGAATATGATTATCAGTGCTAGGAAGGCTCATAGCAATCAGATATTATCAGTTTTTCCCTCATAATACTAGATACAGATAGACAGAATTCATTACTACACACTGGCCACTGCTGTCATGAACTCGAAATCTACAATAGGGGTAGTGTATTAAGCAATCACTCTGTCTTCTAAAAAAGGGGTATGGTAACCGAGTGGTTAAGATGCTGATTTTGTCAATTGCAGGATCGGAAGGTCGGCAGGTCGAGAGCCAGGTGCTGCATGATGGGGAGAGCTCCTATCATCAGTCCTAGCTTCTGCCAATATAGCAGTTCAAAAGCATGTAAAAGTGCAAGTAGATAATTAGGTACCACTTTGGTGGGAAGGGAACTGCGTTCTTTTCTGATCATGCTGGCCACATGATCACAGAGTTATCTTTGACAGCACTGACTCTTTGGCTTAGTAATGGAGATGAGCACCTCATCTTACATTTGAACACAACTTGACAACCTCGTCAAAGCGGACACTTTACCTTTTTATGTCTTCTAAGGGCAAGTTGTGGCGGGGCCAAAGGGGACTCCTCCAACTCCAGATTTCTTGGATGGACCCATAAAGATAAAGGAGGCACAGACCACTCTAGCTGGATGCTCTACAACCTTTAATGAACTCAACAACTCAAGTAACAAGGCTGGTTCCCAAGGGTAGGGAACCCTCCCTCTTGGCTCACAGCATATGCCTTTAACTATCTCCTCTTTACAGTTCCACTTTCCCTTCACCAGCTTCCTCCTCAACTGGCCAGCAATGACCTTGAATGTTCCAGCGGAAAGCCCCTTGAGACCAACAACCAAGCTGTAGTCCAGCCTCCCTTGGCTCTGGGCTTGTCTTTAAAGGGAAATACAGCTCAGCCAGAAACCTTCCTCTGGACTAGGCTTGACGGTGTCAGGGGCCTCACACCCCTTAGCAGGCCCCCTCTCCTGGCTAGAGCTGCAGTTTTCCCTGAGCGTCCTCCTCTTTCCCTTCCAGCGTCCACCTCACTGCCAGTTCTTCCGCGTCCGTCCCTCTCACCCTTCTCCCCTTTATCTGCGGGCCCCTCCCTAGCCACTTTCTCTTAGGTGTTGTTTCTCTTTCTCCTGCTGGATCTTGTAGTTCACTTCTTTGGTTCTCTGCTTTTGTCTTCAGCATCTCTCTCTTTCTGGAGCAACCCTCTTAAGTAGGTCCCATATCCTTTGCCTTGCCACACATGTCTATGTGGAGCATTAAAACTGGTCTTCCCCACGTGCATTGCCCTGTCTTCATGCAAAGTCCCAGTTTGACTGTGGACTGCCTTCACATGGGAAGGGAAGTTCCACAGCAAATATGAACCACAACCCCCTTACTCCACTTTTTAAAAATCCAAAGCATTCCAGAGCATCACTGGGAGGCTATTTCCACATGCTTCCCACTGTGCCATCCTGAGCATCAGTGCAACTTGCCCCTGAAGTCACAGTGAGGTGCCCAAGCATGTGATCAAAGCTAGGCACCTCATTTTCAACCTCTGAAGGAGTGACTTGTGCTAGCAGCAGTGGGCAGCACAACAGTACATGTGTGTAGATAATCACCTGGCATCTTTCTGGAATACTCAGGCAATGGGGGAATTTAGGGTAGTTTTGGTGCCATAATACTCTGGGCTGCTTTGGGAGGATTCTGCCCAATGTAGACCCACCCTTAGGCTAAATCTAAACTATAGACGCTGGTGATATCTGTAATCTGATGATCTGGCAATCTGATGATCTGGCAGACACACTAAATTGAGTTTATCATTATAAAGATTAATCTAGACAACCTTTGGGCTTCCCTCTTCCTCTGATTATGACTGCAAGAGGTCTAGGAGCTTTTTCTTCCATTTTAGAGCTACCACAGCATGTTGGTGTCATCCAGATCCAGACAAACTGGCTAATTTTGAATATTGCCTTCTTGCAATAACCCATCATCACACTGTTGAAATTCATATGAATCTGGCTTGTTTCAACAAACTATAGTAAAAATTGGCCACAGTTTAGAGTTTAGACACAACAGTAAACTGTAACTAATCTAAAATGGAATCTCCTTCTTGCAATCTCCTCCTTATGGTGATGTCAAAGGAAAAGTGGGGAAAGGAAACATGTAGGCCAAAGGCATACTGCATCTTTTCTCTGTAGCACTAAACTGTGATTTAGTGGTATATCCTGCTATAGTCATTTGCATGTTTCCCTTGCAAATATCAAATGAAGACAAATATTTCACAGTCTTTATTGACAGGCTCTGCATTGTTATATATAATTTATTTGCTTCCATTTTCCCATCTGGTTTTTTTTTTATTGTGCTTTTAGCCTCAAGCTTGCTCTGACAACCTGCTTGAAAAAAACAAATGCACCTCAACATTGCCATTTCTCCCCATAAAGACAGACTGAGAAGAAGAGACTGTGCTCTTAGTTATGGCCAATCTCCCTGTAGATTTCTGAGAAAAAGCTCAAAGCTCAAAATATTGTTTCACAAGGTGTGCTGTTCTACATATCTATCAAATTGCCTTAGGCAGTGAAATCCATGCAAAGAAAGGGCACGTTCTCCAGAGCATGGGATAAAGCAAAAGAAAGGAACTCTGTGCTTCTGTTATATCATTTTCCCTAGAATATTGTGCTGCTGTTGTTCCCTCCTCACCTAGAGTCATATTCAGAAGAGTACAGATTTCTTTTAAAAAGGAATTCCACTCTACCCAGTGTATTTCAACTCCAAGTGTGATAACAGATCACAAGGATGTTACATTTTTATTAAGCTTTGGAGAAGGGTGTAACTTGCAGCTATCTGCTTAAGAGCTGGATTTTAATATTTAAACAACTGTCATTAGAATCAGATGGGCAAATTGGGAATCCTTATCTTAAGAAACCTTCTTGTCAAGTTTAGTGGGATTAACCTTTAGATAATCCTTCCCAAAGTCCAGTTTCACAGCATGATGTCAGCTCAGTATTCAGGTAGTAGCAGACAGCTTAAAATATGAGCCTTTCTCTCATAAAGGTAAGGTTCTTGCTCTCTTATTTGCTCTTACTAAGGTTGCCTCCTTACAGATACAATTTGTATTATGAATTCTTCTGAAAAACTCATGGTAGATTATTAATACGAGAGCTGTCTTCAAGCATTTGGAAGAACATGTGAGGTTAGGAAGGAATGAAAAGAAGGAATTAATATTCTTTTTTTTTTTTTTTGTTCCCAGACAGATTTCTTCATAAAGCATGATTTTTTTGTGCAGTTGTCTCCTAAGAGTTGAATGTCCTGAAGCATTGCAGCAAAATTCTTCTGCAGAAAAAAAAAGTTCTTTCCCCCCACAAAAATCAAAACAAAACAAAACAAAAACACCCTTTTTCTCATAAAGAACATGGATCTCCTTTGCAGAAAACAATTATTCTTTTACAGGATAACTGCCTTCCATGCAGAAAATAGGCTTTTGTACAAAACAACCAACCAATGTGTTTTGTGAATGTATTTTCCTCTACAGAAAAAGTCCTCTGCAATACTTCAGGTCATCTGAATATAAGAATACTTTATTTTCTTCCACAGTGGGGAGAAAGCTGCCAGAAATTATTTGTCCTCACCTGCAAGGATAAAATAGTTTAGAATCCAGACTATTTTTGGACCCCATCAGTGTCCTACATGACCATTCATAAAACCATCATATTTTTTTTCCATTAATCGGTGATTATTGTTTTAAAAAACAATATTAAAATAACATATTTTCAGTACATTTTTACAAGATATTTCCAAACACATTTTTCTTAACAGTGTGCATTTCTATATTATTTTATCACAAAATATGCTGTTTTGAATGGATTTCTATGTATTTTATATTCACTTCTGTACATTTTTGAACAGAGAACTGCATGACAAAATTCAGAGAAGTGCAAAGGATTACTGGTTCTTTAGAGGTACTGTACATTTTTCTGGAAGTGCTAATCAGGTTAATTTGTTGCAAAATTCATAAAATAAACAAAAACAACATGTTCTTTTCATATTTCAGCACTACCTATGATTGTTTATAAGCAATAACAGTATGATCTCATTATGTAAGGATGGGTTTTATTTCATGTGCTGGTATGGGAATTTTTTAAACTTTCCCTAAAGTCCTTGGGTATGGGAATTTATTCACCTTTCTGGAAGGGACACTGGATTTGCATATTTTTCACCATTCTGGAAGGGACTCTGGATTTGGTATTTTTGACAGTTTCCAAATGTAATATGGCTGGGGGTTACTTTCCCAGGTCCTAAGGGTACCCTGGTAAGGAAATTATTTTCACCTTTCCTGAAGGTCGCTGGATATGGGATTTTTTCCAGTTTTCCCAAAGGTACTCAGATATGGGAATATTTTCATCATTCTGGATGTGAGCCATGATTTGGATATTTTTGACAGTTTCCGAATGTACTAGGACTGGGGATGACTTTCCAGAGTCGAGTAGGTACCCTGGTGAGTAAATTATTTTCACCTTTCCTGAATGTCCCCGAGTATGGGAATTTTTTGATGTTTCCTGAAGGTCCCCGAGTATGGGCATTTTTACACTGTTCTAGTGACTGTGGGTTAGAATATTTTTGATAATTTCTGAATGTACAAAGGCTGGGGATTACTTTCCCACATCCCAAGAGTACCCTGGTGAGGAAATTATTTTCACTTTTATCAAGTTCCCTGTATATGGGATTTTTTTCACTTTTCCTGAAGGTCCCCGGGTATGGGAATTTTTTCACCGTTCCAGAAGCAACCCTCGATTTGGATATTTTTGACAGTTTCTGAATGTACAAGGGCTGGGGATTACTTTCCTGGGTCCCAAAGGTACCCTGGTGAGGTAATTATTTTCACCTTTCCCAAAGGTCCCTAGGTATGGAAATTTTTTTCACTGTTCTGGAAGTGACCCTCAATTTGCATATTTTTGACAGTTTCTGAATGTAGCATGGCTGGAGATTACTTTCCATGGTCCCAAATGTACCCTGGTGAGTAAATTATTTTCACCATTCACTAAGGTCCAGGGGTGTGGGATTTTTTTTTTTCACTTTTCCTGAAAGTTAAAAGTGGGAATTTTTTTCACCATTCCAGAAGCAACCCTCGATTTGGATATTTTTGTCAGTTTTCAAAGGTACTAGGGCTGGAGATTACTTTCCCGGTTCCAGAGGTACACTGGTGAGGAAATTATGTTCACCTTTCCCCAAAGTCCCTGGGTATGGGCATTTTTTCACTTTTCCCAAAGGTCCCTGGGTATGGGAATTTTTTTATCATTCTGGAAACGACTCTCGTTTTGGATATTTTTCACAGTTTCCAAATGTACTAGAGCTGGGGATTACTTTCCAGAGTCCAAAATGTGCCCTGGTGAGTAAATTATTTTTGTCTTTCCTGAAGGTCCCTGGGTATGCAATTTTTTTTCACCATTCCATAATTGATCCTTGATTTGGATATTTTTGACCATTTCCAAATCTTGTAGAGCTTGGGTTTTCTTTCCAGGGTCCAAAGGTACCCCGGTGAGGAAATTATTTTCACCTTTCTTCAAGGTCCCCATGTATGGGTATATTTTCAATTTCGGAAAGGTCCATGGGTATGGGATTTTTTTCACCATTCTGGAAACACCCTTTATTTGGATATTTTTGACAGTTTCCAAATGTACTAGGGCTGGGGATTACATCCCTGGTCCCATAGGTACACCAGTGAAGAAATTATTTTCACCTTTCCTGAATGTCCCCACATATTGGAATTTTTCACCTTTTCCGAAGGTCCCAGGCTTTGTGAATTTTTTCCACTATTCCAGAAGGGACCCTGCATTGGGATTTTTTTAAAAAAAATTCTGAATGTACTAGGGCTAGGGATTACTTTCCTGTCTTCCAAAGGTATCAGGGTGAGGAAGTTTTTTTTTCACCTTTCCCAAAGGTCCCCAGGTATGGAATTTTTTCACCTTTCCCGAATATCCCCAGGTATGGGAATTTTTTCCCTGTTCCAGAAGTGACCTGGACTGGGATATATTTTTTTTTTTACTGTTTCCGAATGTACTAAGGCTGGGGATTACTTTTTCGGGCTCCAAAGGTACCCTGGGGAGTAAATTATTTTCACCTTTCCCGAAGGTCTCTGGTTATGGGAATTTTTTCATGTTTCCCAAAGGTCCCTGGGTTTGGGAATTTTTTCACTGTTTCTGAAGTGACCCTCGATTTGCATATTTTAGATATTTTCCGAATGTACTAAGGTTGGGGATTACTTTCAAATGTCCAAAAGTTCCCCGGTGAGGCAATTATTATCACCTTTCCCGAAGGTCCCTGGATATGGGAATTTTTTCACCTTTCCCAAAGGTCCCCAGGTATGTTATTATTATATTTTTTTACCTTTCTTGACCTTTGGGAAAGGTGAAAAGAATTTCTGCACTGAGGTCCCTTTGGGCTGTGGGAAAGTAATCCCCAGCTGTGGTACATTTGGAAACGTCCCCATCCAGGGTAACTTCCGGGAAGATGAAAAAATTGCCATACCCAAGGACCTTTCCCAAAGCAAACCTATCTCAGTGTTTTCTTGGCAAGTTTTCTTCAGAAGAGGTTTGCCAGTCCCTTCGTAAGAATCTGAGTGAATGGGACTTGCCAAAGATCACCCAGTGGATCTTCATGGCTGAGCAGAGATTTTAATTTTGGCTTCTTGGAGTGCTTCTCCAGCACTGTTAGCTTTGGACCTTATCCTCTTTTCATCAAATAATTAAATTAAACATAATATTAATCAATAGGTCACAACTGGATGAGTCACAAGGAGAATTTACTTGGATGACTAATTTTGGGGAAGCGCTGTAGATAATGTGATCATTTTAGATAAACAATGCCATCTTTCTTAGTTGAGGTGGCTGGTAGTGATCATTAGCCACTAATTTGTTTTTTTCTGCAGTGATCAATACCACTAATACAATCCTGGTGCTTAGTTAAATTTTGATCAGGCACTGTTAACTTCAGATAATGAGACAAAATGGAATTGCTTGCTGAACATTGATTTGAAATAGAAGTTTTATTCAGAGGAACCAATAAAACTAATGAATAATGTGGTCCAGTGCCTAGGATCAAATTAGTGATACAATTTTATGTAAAAACTACTACCAAAGAACAGCAAGATACTGTTCATAATTTAGCAAAGCAACCTTTCAAATCAAACCCCAGAACACAATAAGGACAGAACCTTCCATTTACACTGAACAAACCAATCTATCCCCAGCCTGTGCATGTTTCACATGTTCATTGTTGCTGTGTATGATCAAGTCACTTTTGACTTATGATGACCTAAGGTGAACCTATCATGGGATTTTCCTGGCAAGTTTCTTCAGAGGGATTTGCCATTACTATCCTCTGAGGCTGAGAAAGGGTGACTTGTCCAGTGGATTTATATGGATGAGCTGGGATTCAAACTCTGCTCTTCAGAGTCATAGTCCAATGCATAAACCACTCTACACCATGCTGGCTCCATCATAAATCCACTTTGTATAATTTCTTCATCCGTTTGTGAACTTATCTTTTTACAAAACAAAATATAGACATCTCCAAATATATTAATCTGTGTACATAATTATTTTAAGCCAAACTAATAGCTTTTTATATTTTAAAATTGAATTTTATTATTTTGATTAGAAGTTTGAATTGTTTTAATATTGTGAAAAGTTTAATCCTACTGAAATGTTTCCTTATTGTATGTTTTAAATTGCATTGTTCTTTTAAATTAAAAACTGCTTTGAATCCCAATTTCAGGAGAAAAGCAGGATACTACTCATCATCATCACCACCACCATCATCATGGGTGGGTGCTAAATGGGACAATAAAAGTTGTTTTCTTCACTTCAATGCAGCAAGACATTTTGAAGGCACCAAGGAAATTTTTCCATATTTTCAGTAATGACTTTTGCATATTTCTGTAAATGTATACAATTTTAAACTGCAATAAATGCTGCCTGAAGACTTATTGATTGATATGATTTGGTTAGACCCTTTTGACACCTTTTGCTACATCTCTCCTCCCTATTAATGTCACCTCTTTTTTCTTTAGATTTTCATTTTCTGAGTGCAATTATCAGACTAAGATGTCTCATTCCTGTTCACTTTAGCTTGCTGACCCTAAGTATGGTAATGTTTATTCATCTGGTTTCTTGTTTTACTATGTCTCACTTTCCCTGATTCATGCTTTTCACATTCCACATTTCTATAGTATGTGCTGTGCAGCTTTGGACTTTTCTTTCACCTCTGATAATGTTAACATTCAGCACAAGTCCAGTTGCATCACTAGCCACAGCACTACTTGTAGTTGTCCTCTGTTCTACTGCAATAGCTCACTGAGTGCCATCAGACTTGGTTCTCATCTTCTGTTACTATTTCTTTTTGCATTTTAGATTGTCTCATCATAGAATTTTCATGGTAAAAGACATTCAAAGTGGTTTCTTGTGCATCTTTCTACACAGTACTAACAAGCATTAGCTATGGTGCCACTGCGGTTGCCTCTGACAGATCTTCTGCCAGTGTCACCCTCCACTACTGCTGCTGTCCAGTGGCTGTTTGGCACATTTAGTCTCGCTCCTCAGCAAAAGCCTGCCTAACATGGGAAACCTTACCAGCAACACTGCTGCTATCAGCACAGCTTCTTGCCTCACAGGAGGATGTACTCCCACCACCATGGAGAGGTAGTGCCATTAGTGGGTGTTGAAACAACGGCTAATACAAAAATCAAAAATCTGTTAAAAACCTATTCACAGTGCCTACAAAGTCATCAACATTGTAATATTGCAAAAATTGTAACTGCTCTCCAAGACCTACTTTACCAGGCAGCAGCAACATGATGAGAAGGAGGTCCATTCTGCTGGTGAACACAGTACAGATATACAGTCAAAACCTTGTTTTCAGGAGAACAGCACCCTTGTCACACTTGTCAGAAGCAGCACCCTTGTCACACTTGTTACAACCTTGCTAGCTGGAGGGATGGGGTTGGAAACATCTGCCCATGCTCTGATTATCAGTAAATAATTCCCTTCTCTTGGTGCAGCTGATACAAAGTAGGTTGAGGGGAAGATCAGGCCAAGAGATGCCTCTTACTTATACAGCAATTCTTGCCACTAATTTAGAACTATCAAAACGTTTGATAAAATATAATATTGATGATAAAAATACAGGACAACCCAATTAAAAGACTTTCTGCAATGAACATCAATTACATCAGTAATGATATGTGGTACATTCTGCTTTGCAAGCCAAAGGAAATCTTGTTATTGGGTTTAACAGCTGGAACTGATGTTTGTATTCTGAATCAAATTGTGAATGTTCCCCAGAACCAATTTAATGCTTACATTTGACTAAATATGAAAGTTTCCCTTGGTTTTGTTTATGTTTTTCACATACCCAAACACAGGCTGCAAATATAAAGCTTCTATTGCAAATAATGAATCTCTTCTCCTTCACCACCTTTCCTGCGGAAATCACAGAGAAGGTACTTTTCCTGACTGACTCAGAAATCTTCAAGGGTGTTTAATCAGTAAAAGAACAGAACTTTATTGACCGTGGAAGTCAAGAAAAGCATCTTAAAAGGGCAAATCTATAAAACATGTCTCCTTCTCTTTTCTAGGCACATTGTTCTTTCAGACTGATGTTTATTTCTATAGCACTGAAACAAAAATAGCATATGGATCAAAGCAGGAAAGCAACTATTCCAGATGGCATTCTGTGGCATTATAAACTCTTGCATGATTATTATAATTAGAGATTGAAAGCCTGCCCCTTTATGTATTTGTTGCCCTGTGATTAATGATATCCACAGAAACTCAATTTTTATCTTTGCTTTTCAGAATTACAACATATCATATTCCCAATAGAGGTGGGACCAGTACTGAAATATGAGAGGATGGACTACACAATGAAAAGGGGAGAAGGAAGTTGTTGTTGTTGTTGTTTTAAAAAAAGACTTACAAGGCCAAGAATTATTCTTGAAATGTAATAATATTCCCTGCAGAACTTCAGAACTGATGATGTCCTAGCTAATAAACTGCCAAAATAGAGCTGCCAAAAGAGCTCTAATTTGTCTGAAATTTGGCAGGCGTAATCCTGTCCATTTGTTGTTGTGGTCAAGTAATTTCCAATTTATAGCGATGCTAAGGTGACTCTTTATCACACTACCTCAGAGACAGGATTTAAAGTAGATTTAAAGTAGAAAAAAACCCACAAATGCGGGAGCTTTATCACATGGCGTTTTTGCAAACCTGAAATAACGTGAAAATAAAGCGAGCATAAAGGAGACAAAAACAACACCTTTTTACTTTGTAAAAAGATGTTGCTTTTGTCCCCTTTATGTTCGCTTTATTTTCACGTTATTTCAAGTTTGCAGAAACGTTGTGTGATTTTTTCTACTTTAAATCCTGTTTCATAGCGGGATTCCTCTAGTGTGATAAGGTCCTCTGTTATGAGGCTTTCTTTGAAAGATTTGTTCAGAGAGGGTTTGCTTCTGCTTTCAAGGTTGCTTGGAGGACCCTCTAACTCACAACACTTCCCCACCTCTGATCCATATATTAAAAATAAACTAGCAATTGCCAGATAGAGTAGGATGAAGTCTTTTATAAATATAATGGGTTTTTATTGACCAGTGGAGATCAAGTAATCCAACCTCTCAAATCAATTGGATTATAAGAGAGGTAGCCCACTACAATTATTTCTACAAGTAGCAATTTCTTCTCCAGCTACTCTGGAAATTCCAGTTAAAATTGAAATAGGAAGGTAAATGAGGAAAGTATGTCAGTCTCTGCCATTAAATGGTCCCACTGCTTCAACCCTGGGAGATAGAATTAGTCAATGGGATGCATAACATGTCAGATTTCTGAGTCTCAACTCATGTAAAGTAAAATAAAATAAAAGTAAAATAAAATGGCATCCAAATTAGTATAAACATAACTGTAGTCAGGGTCCAAAGCAAATCTTATAGCTGGTACAGACCCTAGCAGAAACAAACATGGGAAGAAAAATATTCAGTTGCATTTTCTAATTCGGATTTCCTTGCAAAACTCTGGAATTTTTATTTTTTATTTGTAGTATTATTATCCCTAGTTTGGCTACTTGTGAATGCTGCTGGATTTTGCAGTGATAGCTTTCACATGAGCTGCTAAGCAGCATCTTCACAGTTCAAAATGGGATGAAGAGAGAGAAATATGAGAATGCTGGGGGAATTTGATCTTTTATTTTTGCCTTCTGGATTAAAGTGCAAATTAGAATTTAGTTATCCTTTAGGTTTCGTACTGTGTGAATGTCCCAATATTCTTTGTTATTTTGCATGTCTGTATGCATGTGTCTATATGCATGTACTGCCCCCAGCTGAGCTTTGATGCAGTCCTTAAGACCAAAATAGTCGCACAACCCTGATGTACAGACTGATGCAGTTTACATCATGCTTTAAAGGTGGCATCTCATATGGGAATACTTACGTTGAAACTGCATTAGAATGCATCTGTAATGACAACAACTATGACGATTATGATAATGATGATGATGATGGATGATTCATTCATAGGCTGTCTTTTTCATAGTTTAGGATTTAAGGCAGTTTATTACAGTTAAAACAAACTGTTCATGCTCAGCAGCTTCTGAATTGGTTGGTAGAAGAAAACCCCATGTTAAGAAGAGCTGCATATGACCATGCTGTAGATATGGTTTACTCTCTTAAATTTTAATCTAATTCACTGAGTTACATACCTGCTGTTTCAGTCAAATAACCTGCTTCATGATAGTTTGTACATTAAAAATTATTGTAAATAATAATAATAATAATAATAATAATAATAATAATAGCCCGCCCCTCTGATCAAGCAATCGGAGCAGGTTACAGCAAGATTAAAATAACAGCAATTAAAACAGATCAAACCCATCCCCACCTCCCACCCTTTAAAATAAAAGTAAATCAACAATAAATTAAAACCTAAAACAAAAAAAAAAATCAATGGCAATATTAATATCCGACCTAGGACTCCATGAGCTATTTGGGTGGGGCCAGAGTCATAGAGGAGGCTGGAAGATTTTTAAAAAATCTCATGCCAAAAGTTCTCTGTGTTAATGGTAGTTTTTGATCTGTTAAGTCTGAAACTTAGGATTCCATATTTCAACAAAAATCCAAAACACATTTCAACAAATAATCCAGTTTGAGATGGCTTTAACTGCTCTGGCTCAGTGTTAGGGAATCTGGAAACTGTAGTCTATTGTGGCACCAGAGCTCTCTGACAGAGCTCTGAGAGAGAGAAGGCTAAATCTCTCACCAGAGCACTCTGATAGAGAAGGAAACGTGTCTCACAAAACTACAGTTCCCAGAATTCCCTAGCATTGAGCCTGGGCCATTAAAGTGCTCTCAAACTGGATTAGTTCTGCAGCGTGTTTTGAACCAAAGTTATTTTTTGTAGACATGGTTGAGTGACTACGAGTTACTTTGGCCCAAAACTGAAAAATAAAGTAATAGTGAAGTTGTTCCTTAAACAGATAATGGTTGAAAGAAGATGAGTGTTTGGGTATAATAATTTCCCCGGCAATGATAATTGCATTAATTGTCATTTAAGTGCATGTCATTCAGCACCTCCATTTTGTTTTATACTGTCTAGAAAACCTTTGTCTGTAAATCATTCTGAGACAGCTAGATCACTGGACAGTTATAACTTCCGTTATGATGCGCCTCGTGTTCCGTAGCAGTTAAGGTTTCAGTAGGGAAAGGCAGTTAGCAGTTGAGAAGAATAACCATGAATGGTTGAATATTTAATGTCTCTGTACTGGATTGTTTTTTCCAGGTTTCCTTCTAGGAAAGAAGAGATGGTGGTTGTTTTTTTTTGTGAGATTTTCCCCCTCGGGTGCCCTAATGCCTTCACTAGCTTGGGTACCTTCACTTTCAGGTGGAAAGAGATGGAAATGCAAAGAGGCCTCATCATGACAATATGGAAGGGAATAAATGTGAATAAAGAAGGAAAGAATGAGAAGAAGACTGAAAAGGGAAGGAAGGAAGAGAGGAAGAGAAGTGCCAGGAATAAGAAAAATAAGCTAATCAGAATGAAGGAGGGAAAAGAATAAACCAGAATAGCTAATAGGAATGAAAAAGGGCGACTGGGGAAGATGGCAGTAATTGACAAGGACATGTTGGTGTAAATGGAAAGGAGGAAAAAAAAGGCAGATCACAGTGAAGCTGCTCATAGACTTAAATGAGATGAGGAAGTCAATGGCTGGAAGCTTCTTTTGCAGTAACTGTTTGAAATTGGAAATCTGGTTGCTGGTCAACTGGGAGGACTGGAATGGAACCATGGCTTCTTGATCAACAGTATTAACGGTGAATCCATCTCATCATTGTGAGAGGCAGGCAAGCCTCCCTGTCAAGTCTGGATAGACAGCTTCCCTGCTACATCCTTTCTTTCCGAGTTTCCGTAGATTGTAAGTATTTAACACCAGGTTTTTTCTAATAAATTTAATATTCAGAAGAAGGAGAAGGGTGTGGGTTAAATCACATCAGAAACCCATCCAAGGGATTGTCCCCAGGTAAGAGATATGCAGGAATGAACTTCCTGAACACTCATTAATGATGTATTTTTTGGACTTACCCCTAGAGTAAGCTTTGGACTTACCCCTAGAGGAACATGAGTAACAGCTTGCATTGTATTTTTAGCAGTGAGGAGACATCAACAAGACAATCAGAAGAAGACCTGAGCAGCTCAGCCTCAACTGAATGAAATTATTCTGACCTGTCTCTCTTTCCACTTCACTCCCCTTCCAATTCTAAATGTTTAGACTGCAAGCTTCAGATGAATTTCATTTCTTTCCTCTGCAGAAAATTTTGTAGGTGTTTGATCTTCAGAATGATGGGAAATGTGAAGGTACTGTTCAGCTAATGTTGAACCATAGCCTTCTATGTGTTCTTCTGGAACATGGACTTCTGTGATGAACTTAGATGCTGTACAGACTGGCATGCTATGCCAGCCAACACCCAAATTAGGGCTGCAATAGGACTGAGCATTCACATGCTCAAAGCCCTACGTTCACCACCCGGGTGGCATATTCCACGTGCCCGTCCAGACGGTATGCACCATGATGACAAACGGCGCTGCACACTAGAGGCATCATACCACAATGCCAGGGCACTTATGGCACCCCTTCTATGGCACAAATAGCAGCCGCATTTCGTGGCTTCTTTTTACACTGGGTTGAGGGCATGGCATGCGGTTGCATGTCCCCAACCCAGCACTTCCAGGGGCAACACAGAGCCACCCCTTACCAGGCAGTCTGTATAGCCCCTTAGTTTGTCACTGAAGAAACAAGAGGGGACTAAGTACTTCTCTCACATCTGAGGCCCCATTCACACTACGAAAATAATCCAGGATGAATCCTCATTGAATCCTTGGTGTTCACAGACATTCTGAATGCAGTCGATGCACTTTTTTTAATTGGGGTGGTGGTGGCCACAAACCCACTTAACTCGAGATATTTGATACAGTTTCCTCCCTCCCCCAACTTTTCCAGAAAGATCCACAGCATAAGCAGTGTGAATAAGCCTTCGAATCAATTCAGATCGCTCTGTATCTTTCCTTCCCAAAAAAGGAAGTGGTTTTGTAAGCAGGAGTGGCACATTCGAAATGGCAGCTCCATTTTAACCTGAACTACTGGCATGTGTGAATAACACAGGGTTAAATTGAATGAAAGAGATTTGTGAAACCAAAACAAAAAGAGAAAAAGAAAACTTGATATGCATTGCTGCAGTGATGCGGATATCCTTGAGAAAAAAACCAAGTGTGTGAATGGCGCCCGAGTTTCCTCTGAGTATCATGGCAGGTGAGATGTTGGACTTTGTTGATGGTCTCCACAACGAGGAGACCGGCTCTTGTTGGCTGCTGGACTCCTTCACCTGGTTCTGGCCCTAAACACCAGAGGAGGTAGACCTTGCTCAGGTAGATGGGATGACACCATTCAAACTACGCTGCATGGAATTCCCTTCATAAGAAGACAATATGAAGAGGTAAATGCTCAGTGGTGTCAGACTTCATCAGATTACTGTGGTTGCACAGCTACATAGTTATTTTTCCAATGATCGAATAATTGATTTATCATTGTAAAATTTCAGATACTTCCAGATGAGTCCTTTTAGCAGTCCTTATGGATACATACACAACACTGCAAGACCTTCAGCCAAGCAATCGCCAGGTACGACTTTTGTAGGAATTATGTTTTTTTTGAACCCAAAGCTTCTAATACCTCTCAGAGGAATTCCTCTTATTCCAGTTATGTAATGATTGATCACTGTATTATCTTGCAGTTTTCACTGACAAATTTCATCAGCCAGATGTCTAGAAGAAGACAGGACCAGCCAAGACTAAAAGACAACAAAGAACCATTTAAATACCCACTGAGATATTCTTACACCTCCTCCTCCTCCTCCCCCTTGATTTTATATCCTTCTCTTTCTCTTGTAGTCACTTTTGCTTGTAAGCCTCCATCGTCTTTCCTATCTTGGCTTTGCAGCATCCAGTTGGATCTTCACAAAAATTCAAAGTATGAAGACATTCGCAAGGAAAGCTGTAGCTGAGGAAGGAAGACCTGAATGAAATAGCCAGCCAGAAAAAGCAACCACATCATCCCAATCCAGGCCTCCTAAATTTCCATCTGGAGCAAGGAACACATCTGTAGCTCACTACTTTTGCTGCGGAAGGAAGGAAGGAAGGAAGGAAGGAAGGAGCGAGCTCTGGTCAAGTCTCTAAGCACCAGGGCCAGGAAGAGAAGCATTGGCAGGATCTCTTCCTCTCATCTCTTCCCCATGTAATTGCCCAGCAACAAGTAACATTCAAGAAGATTGCTCCATTCAAAGCGAAAAAGTAGTCAGAGAGAAAGTTAATTAAAAAACATGTGAGTATTCCTCCCCACCCCCCTCCCTCCCACCGTTGGATTAATGCAAGAGCTATGCTTGATTTGTCAGTCACAAGGTCATCGTGAAAACCTATGAATTCATAGAAACACCTTGACAGAAGAAATCTTCAAAGGATCACAATGGAAGTGATATACAGAAATGAAACCTGTGAATGCAGAACATTTGAGAATGCTGGACAACATCTCAGCAGAGGTTAACTTCAAAGAAACTGTCGCAAAGCGAGTGATTTCCAGAAATAAATCCTGTGCAGGATAAAAGAAGGAATGAGAACATCTCAGAGGAAATCCAAAAACCCATGGACCAACATCGGGAGGAACATGGAGAGAGCGTGTTTCCATGGATGAAATGCATCAGGAAGATGTCTAGGAGAAGAGAGAAGCAGCTAGGCCTTAAATGGCATCAAAGAGCCTTTTAAAAATCCACCAAGGTATTCTTACACCTCCTCCTTCCTGAATGTTTCTCCATCTCTTTCCTTTGTAGTCACTTTTACTTGTAAGACTGAAGTAAACTTCATTGTCTATCCTTTCTTGCTTTGCAGCATCCAGTGCGATCTTCAAAACAATGCAAAGGATAGAGACATTCCTAAGTAAATTTGGAGCTGAAGATGGAAGATTTGAAGCCAGCCAGGAAAAGAAGCCACATCCTCCTCAACCCAGACCTCCTAAGATTCCATCTGGCATGAGGTCCACATTCATAGCCGACTTATGCTGAAGAAAAGAAGGAGGGAATTGAGAATGTCTCAGAGGAAAGCCAAAAATCCATGGACCAACACCTGGAGGAATATGGATGAAATGCACCAGGAAGATGTCTAGGAGAAGAGAGAAGCAGCTAGGGTGTAAAAGGCATCAAAGAGCCTTTCAAAACCCCACCAAGGTATTCTTACACCTGCTCCTTCTTGTTTCTTCATCTCTTTCCCTTGTAGTCACTTTTATTTGTAAGATTGAAGTAAACTTCATGGTCTATCCTTTCTTTGCTTTGCAGCATCCAGTGCAATCTTCAAAAGGATGCAAATGATATAGACATTCCTAAGCAAATTTGGAGCTGAAGATGGAAGATTGAAGCCCACCAGGAAAATAAGCCACATTCTCCTCCACCCACAACTTCAAAGTTTCCATCTGGCATGAGGTTCGCATCTATAGCCCACTTATGCTGAACAAAGGAAGGAGGGAATGAGAATGTCTCAGAGAAAAGCCAAAAAAACAAAAACAAAACATGGACCAACACCTGGAGGAATATGGCGACAACTTGTTTACACGGATTAAATGCATCATGAAGATATCTAGGAGAAAAGAGAAGCAGCTAGGCCTTAAAAGGCATAAAAGAGCCTTTCAAAACCACACTAAAGTATTCTTACACCTCCTCCTTTCTGACTGTTTCTCCATCTCTTTCCCTTGTTGTCACTTTTACTTTTAAGACTGAAGTAAACTTCAGCATTTATCCTTTCTTTGCTTTGCAGCATCCAGTGCGATCTTCAAAACAATGCAAAGGATAGAGAGATTCCTAAGCAAATTTGGAGCTGAAGATGAAAGATTTGAAGCCAGCCAGGAAAAGAAGGTGCATCCTCCTCAACCCACACCTCCAATATTTCCATCTGGCATGAGCTCCACCCTCTTATGCTGAAGAAAGGGAGGGGGGAATTGAGAATTTAATGTCTCAGAAGAAAGGCAAAAACCCAGGGACCAACACCTGGATGAATATGGCGACAACTTTTTCCATGGATGAAATGCATAAGGAAGATGTCTAGGAGAAGAGAGAAGCAGCTAGGCCTTAAAAGGCATTAAATATCCTTTTAAAAATCCACCAAGGTATTCTTACACCTCCTTCTTCCTGACTATTTCTTCATCCCTTTCCCTTGTGGTCATTTTTATTTATAAGACTGAAGTAAACTTCAATGTCTATCCTTTCTTTGCTTTGCAGCATCCAGTGCAAGGATATAGACATTCCTAAGTAAATTTGGAGGTGAAGATGGAAGACTTGAAGCCGGCAAGGAAAAGAAGACACATTCTCCTCAACCCAAAACTTCAAAGATTCCATCTGGTATGAGGTTCCCAACCATAGCCCACTTATGCTGAACAAAGGAAGGAGGGAATGAGAATGTCTCAGAGGAAAGCCAAAAACCCAGGGACCAACACCTGGACGAATATGGCAACAACTTCTTTCCATGGATGAAATGCATCAAGAAGATGTCTAGGAGAAGAGAGAAGCAGCTAGGCCTTACAAGGCATCAAAGAGCCTTTTAAAAACCCGCTGAGGTATTGTTACACCTCCTCCTTCCTAACTGTTTCTTCATCCCTTTCCTTTGTAGTCACTTTGAGTTGTAACACTGAAGTAAACTTCATTGTCTATCCTTTCTTTGCTTTGCAGCATCCGGTGCGATCTTCAAAACAATGCAAAGGATATAGTCATTCCTAAGCAAATTTGGAGCTGAAGATGGAAGATCTGAAACCAACCAGGAAAAGTAACCACATTCTCCTCAACCCAGACCTCCTAGGTTTCCATCTGGCACGAGGTCCACATCCAGAGCCCATTTATGCTGAAGAAAGGAAGGAGGGAGCTCTGGTCAAGTCTGTGTCATCTCAGATCACCAAGGCTGGGAAGGGAAGCCTTTGGCAGCATCTCTTCCTCTGGGCTCTTCTCCATTCAATCGCCTAACAACAGGTAAGGTTCAAGAGCTATGCTCCATTCAAGGAAACAAAGTAGCTGAAGGGAAATTCTATTAAGACACAGGTGAGTATCGCTCCCTCACACCTAAAGCCTCTTTTGTTGGTAAATGCCCATGCAACAGACGTGTACGATTTGTCAATATGCCACATCTAGCAAATAAGGAAGATGGCATGAAGATGGCAAAGTCAAGCGGACAACAATGACACAGTTTCCAAAACACTGCAATATGATGACCGCCGCAAGATTATTATATGCAGCCAAATGGAAAGAGAAAAAGATACCAGAGATAAATGACTGCTTAAAAAAGATGATAGATTTTATGGAAATAGACAAATTAACCCAGATACTACAGAAAAAAAATCAACAGAAAATTTTTAAAAAGACTGGCATCCTTTAGTTCAATACAGTGGTCCCCCAGGTTACGAAGGTAATCCGTTCCGGATTACCTTTCGTAACCCGGGAGCTTTCGTTTCCCGGGGGACCGCTTTCACGACCGGACCGCGTGGCCATTTAAAGGGGCCGCGCGGCTTTTTTTCATTCGTATCCCGGGGGATCTTTCGGATCCCGGGGGATACAATGCCGGTCCCGCTGCCTTCGGATCCCTGGGTTTTCGTAACCTGGGGGCTTCGTAAGGCGGGGGACCACTGTACTTGAAAAATAAAGAAAACCAAAACTAGGAAAATAGTCTAGTTTGAAAAAGAAAAATTTGGAAATGCCATAAATATATGGTAAAGGAGAAAGATAAATGCCAAAGTTCAATTAATGTGTTGTAGTCAATGATTATGTAGAACAAGATTACTTTAATCACATGCTAAGAAGTTAAAATATAAATTAAGGGTTTACAATGATATCCACCGAATAAGGAAGTCAAGTTTTATGTAGTCTAGGTTTTTGTGGGATGGGGAGGGGGGTAAACACAGGGTTACGTTTTGTCAATGTATGTTCTGTATATGTTTTTATATGTAATAAATTTAAAAAAAGAAAGAAAACGATTTGAAGGCACACAGCAGCAACAATATAATGGACATTCCCAGATGAATGGATATACTGTTTTAGCCAATGTGCAATGTCTTAAAATTGTATAGTCATTCCACTAAAAGATAATTTTCAAGTAGGCAGAAATCTTGTATTCCTGCCAGGAAATAAAGACCATTGAATTCAGTAAAATAAAAAATTTAAAACAAAACAAAACAAAACACTGCAATATGTGAATTCACATGAGCTTAAGCTCTTTTCAGAGGAAACTTTCACAAGGTAAGTGATGTACAAGAACAAAATCTGTGAATGCAGAATGTTTAAGAATGATGGAGAACATCTCAAAAGAATTTAACCTCAAGGAAACAGTTGCAAGGTAAGTGAAGTCCAGAAATGAACCCTGCAGATGCAGAAAAGGGCTTATTCTGTGAGCCTTTAGGTAAGAAGGAATGAGTTTGGCCAGAATAAGAGCTGGCAGGTTGGTGGTCTGTGGTCCTTGCTGACATGCCCAGGGTAGCACTGGCCGCCACTTTTGGGGCCGGGAAGGAATTTTCCTCCAGGGCAGATTGGCTGGTGATCCTGGAGGTTTTTTGCCTTCCTCTAGGCATCTGGCAGCGTCCACCTGTTAGGATGTTTGGAAAATTAATGCATTTTGTTACTCTTCTTGTTAACTGCTTTCAAGTTGACTTTGACTCTGAAAGAAAATTAATAATCAATATACAAAGGGAATATTTTAAATATGCAGCCCACTTTCAAAAGAAGAAATGCTACAAGGTCTCCAGAGATATGAATAAGAAAACTCTTATCATTTGAAAATGGGGTATAACAAGATTCAGAATATTGCTCACCTGAAAATGATACCCCAGTAAGAATTTTCTGGTCCATTTTTTTTTAAAAAAAAACTGCTTGTTAAAATATCATTTACTAAATTTAATATAAAATTCAGGAGAAAAATCATGCTGTCAAGACAGAATGGCTTTCTCTGGATGATGAAGATGGACCCTGGAAGATGCCAGCATGTCTTCTACATGGAGAGATGGAAGGAGGGAGCTTCACCATTTGCTTGTAAAAGGATGGCTCTTGTTGACATGCCCAGGGTAGCACTGGCCGCCACTTTTGGGGTCGGGAAGGAATTTTCCTCCAGGGAAGATTGGCCGGAGAACCTGGAGGTTTTTCGCCTTCTTCTGGGCATCCGGCAGGAGTCACCTGTTAGGCTGCTTGAGAGATTCAGAAGAATTCAATGAAATTTATTTGCCAGACCAAACCTGGCAAATAGATATAACAACCATATAACTGTAAGGCAAAATCAATAAAAATCAGAATCTTAGAAATAGTTCTGTTTCTTTCTCTTTTGTTTCTTCATTTTTGTGTTTTATAATACAGTTGGTTGTGCTTCTCTTCAGATTATCAGCAGTTCAGAGAGAACAAATTTTCCCTTCTTTTAGGTGAAATTTTGTATCACTTCAGAAACCATAGGGCTCTCCATTTGTTAATATTTTTAAAAACAAGGAGGCAGCCATTCCTAGATAAAAACCTGTAGATGAACATAGTTGGGGTATTTAATCTCTTCACCCGGAGCCCTTTCACACTACAGAGTTACAACACTATGATTCCACAGCACTTGCATGGCTCCAACCAACGGAGTATTACTCTTGCCTGCTGAGGATTGCTCCAGCGGATGAACTAGAAAGGGATGAATCCAGGTGGGGAAAGAAAGTTTCTGCATCCTCATGGCTCCAGGTTAACAAGACTTAGGCAGAGAGCTGGGCAAATGGATGCCCTTGTTGTGGGGAGGAAAGGCATTCTGGATACCTAGAGCTGGAACCTAAAAAGCCCATGATGTGACACTCCAGGCAGCAGCTCTTCCAATTTGCCTGCTTCTTAGCAGAATAGGTATTCCAGACATAAGAGTGGAAGAAGATGGTTTCATATGAGTTTAACACACAGGATGAAACCCATGCAGAAACTAAATTTAAACTAACACACACACATTTGCAGGTTGTTTTTCAGATGATGTTCGAAGTTAACCCAAACAGAAAATTGGGAAAAACCCGCATTTACGGGATGTTTTTCTACATGACATTTGCGTGAAAGAGAAATGATGCGAAAATAACCTGAATGCAAGGTCGTCAAAACCAGCTCCTTTTTACTTTTGCTAAATTTCGAAAGTACAAAGGAGCTTACTGTCTGGATTATTTTCGTGTTATTTCTCTTTCATGCCAACGCATTTGACAAATGACACCCGGGTTTTAAAATCCTGTTTCTGCATGGGTTTTTACCAGTTCGCCCTCCATGTGATAAACTCCATAGTTGTTTATTAAATAATATCCTTAATGTGCCTTTGGGTTGTAGAAATACCTTGATTATCTTCTCAGAAACCTCTGGGAAAACAGCCAAGGATGTGCATCCCTTTGGTGCCCGCTGCTTTGCCAGAGATGCCATAGAACTTCCCAGAGGCAATTTTGGTAATGGATAAAGGAAAGAAAGATGATACACACCGGCAGACAATAAAATCCACTCTCAGGGCTTGCCTGCTTGCTCACCTGCCCTTCTTCTAGAACTTTCCAAAACCAGTTCTGATCATGGTTGAAAGTCTTCCAGTTTTGAAACTGGTTAGAGAAGTGATGAGGTGTGCATGTGGGAGAAGAAGATTCCAGGAGTGAGGGGCAGCTAGTGAGAAATGACAAATCCAGGACAGGGCAGTGGGAATCCTAGGCTGGGACAGGAGACCTTGACTACCAGAATGGAGGGTATGAGTAGGAATGTAAGGAGGAAGAAGTTCAGATAAATAAGGAGGGGCCAGTCCATGGAGGGCTTTGAAGGTCAACAACAAAAGCTTGTAGTGGATGCGAAAGGGACTCATGGCAATTAAAGTGGTGTCGAACCAGATTATTCTTGCAGTGTGGATGCAGAGTGACCAAACTCCCTGCCCAGCTACGAGAACAAACTAAATGACCTTAGGCAAGTCCCACTCTCACCATCTCAAAGGAAAGCAACTGTAACCCCCTCTGAACAAATCTTGCCAAGAAAACCCCATGATAGGTTTGCCTTAGGGCTGCCATAAGTTGGAAACACTTTGGAGGTGCAAACACTTATTGGAATAGGAACAAAATTTATAACTTTAGTCATTACAGATTTGATGACCATTATAAGGTTAATGGTGAAATAGAAATGATCATTTATGTAGAGAGATCTTGTAGCACCTTTGAGACTAACTAAAAGAAGTTGGCAGAATGAGCTTTCAGAGACTTCAGGCTATTTCCTCAGATTTATTATTTATTAATTGTTAATATGTAGAGAGATCTTGTAGCCCCTTTGAGACTAACTGAAAGAAAGAAGTTGGTAGTTGGTAGCATGAGTCTACTTCCTCAGATGAATATCATTTATTATTATTATTATTATTATCATTTAGAGAGATCTTGTAGCACCTTTGAGAATGAAGGAGGTCAAGCACCTCAGCACAATGGAGGACATGACTAAATTAAAAAGCTAACAACAACAACACCCATAGAACTGTCAAGTCATGTTCCTCAGTCATGCTCAAAATGTAGGATGTGGCCAAATAGAAGCTAAAAAATGCCAATTTCAACGTAAAATTCCTGCTTCTTTACTCATGCTCAAAATGGAGTATGTGACCAAAGAAAAACATTTGAGGAAGTAGGCTTAACTCTAGGAAGCTCATGCTGCCTATTTCTTTGAGTTAGTCTCAAAGGGGCTACAAGATCTCTAATAATAATAATAATAATAATAATAAGAAGAAGAAGAAGAAGAAGAAGAATTTGAGGAAGTAGACTGGAGCCTAGGAAAGCTCATGCTGCCAATTTCTTTCAGTGAGTTTCACAGGTGCTACAAGATTTCTCCACATAGTAATAATAATAATACGGTATTAAATTTTGCAAGAAAATAAGTGAGGAGAATTGCGGAGAAACAGAGGTCACCCTCGCTCAACCACAAAAGAAGATACCGAGGAACAAGCTTGACCTGTTCCCTGATTCTTGTTCTACTATGTCTCCTTTCATTGTGTGCCTCTCACCACTAGGCAGCCAACAAGCTCCAAACTCCACAGTTCTCACTGAAGACAATTTAATTCTTGCACTTCCTCAAAGTACTCTAGCAATTGTAGTTTGTAGATTGCTTAAGTCTCTTCCATCTATATGAATCTATAGATATAGCTCCTAGAATTCCTTGCCTGGAAATCATTTAGCTCAATGCTTTTAATTTACAGTAAAGTAACAATGGCCTCTTCTAGATTGGCAAAAAGAAGTGTGTTCCTGGCTGCATGAAACCCTAGCCTTTACATGAGAAAAAGAGAAAGTGTGCCATGAAAACGCTTTTTTTGCATTTCAGGGGAGAAGAAGCGCCTTTAAAAAAGTGCTGGCTTTTCCAGCTTCTTTTTTAAAAACTGCGGAATAGCGCAGCTCCATCTAAAGGCTGCAAGCCTTTAAGGAAAAGGCAACATCATGTCACACTTTCCTGCCAATCTAGAAAGCCCCAATGCCAGAGTCTATTATGTCTGCTCTCCAACCACTAGCTCCACGGCCTTTCCAAATGTCGCTTCCATTCATAAAGCACACTGCCACCAGCACATAGGAAAGTGCCAATAGTAAACGAGAAACTGATTGTATGTATTTATTGCTTTTGTCTGCTGAATGCTGGGCTATCCATGCCTACTTGACACTCCAGTCCCCAGAATTCCCTGGGAGGAGGGAATTCTGGGATGTGTAGTCTAAGGATGCATCCATGCTGATTTAATATACTGTATATACTCATGTATAAGTGTAGAAATTTAGGTCAAAAAAATTGACCCAAAAAACCTGAGTTGACTTATCCATGGGTCAATGTAAGTACTGCATCTTAACTCTTATCTAAAAGAAGGAACCATCCCCTGGTGAAAAGCAAGAGTATAATCTGTCCTGGAAGCACTGACCCCCTTTACTCTCTCATCCATCCGGTCTTAAGAATAAGCACAAAGCGCAATATCTGATGGACTTTTGGAAGTTATTTGACATTGTTTTGCTTTGCTTCATCCTTTAGATCCTTTCCTATATGTCCCTAAATTTTACCCTCGACTTATCCACGGGTCATAGCAAAATCCATAATTTTGGCCCGAAAACTTGCCCTCAACTTATACATGAGGTGAACTTGTAGTCGAGTATATACGGTATATGTATAAGTCCCTTTCGCTGAAAGTTCTAGAGATTCCCTAAAGCATAGGGTGGATCCACATTGCAGAATTAAAACAGTTTGACACCGCTTTAACTGGCATGGCTCCATCCTGTTCAGTCCTGGGATTTGTAGTTTGGTATTCAGACTGCTCTGTCAGTAAGGTCTTGTGCTTCTCCAGATTATCCCAGGATAGTGTCATTGCAAGTGATGCCAGACTCCTGTAATTCTGCAACATGGATGAAACCTAGGAAAATGTAATCTTCTCAAGCTCGGTTGCCTGAGCCTATAGCCCTGCAAACTCAGATCCTCTGGCTTCCTCTTGCTTCGTAAAGCTTCCTCCAAGATGGCTGTCAAAGAGATGAGGAAGGGTGTAATGTGGTGACCACAATGGCCTTTTCATTCTGGAGCCATTCTTTGAGATCTCCCCCATGCGAGAAGCCTTCAAAGCTCAGCGTCAAAAGAATTGGACCGGTTAGATTGGAGGATCGGGCTGGCTGCAATTTTTATATAGGATGCATTTAAAACTTCCTGACATTTCTGAGTGTTTTGTGCAATTTTAAAATGGATGCAAACTGCTTTCACTTTTTTCCTATTATTTTTTTATTTGTTTTGAAGAATACAAGCTGAAACAATAACTACAAAAGTAAAAATAAATAAAGCTAGTAGCTACTACATCTATTTGTTGCCTCTGGTGTCTTGGCTTGAACAGCATCCAAATCTTTTAAATGTCACTACAGCTTGCTACTCCCAAGTTGGCCACAGTGACTTGGACATTTTGGTTAGGGTTGCCGGATCTCAGGGCAACAACAACAACAATATAGCTGGGAAAACCTCTGGCAGATAATGTTTGAATTGCTCCAGAGTAAGAACACAAAGGACTGGTAATTCAGGAGGCAACAAATGAGGATCTTACTCTGTTTCCCCAAAAATAAGACATCCCCCAAAAATAAGACCAAGTAAAAGTTTTTCTGAATTGCTAAATATAAGGCCTCCCCCGAAAGTAAGACCCAGAAAAGTTTTTTGTATATAAATATATATACAGTATATAATAAATGTTCATTATTATATTTTTGTTCAACAATAAGTGTGAATTCTTCTTCATGGAAAAATTAGACGTCCTCTGAAAATAAGACCTAGTGTATCTTTGGGAGCAAAAATTAATATTTTGGGGGAAACAGGGTACATTGTATTCTTTTGCACACTTTCCCAGGTTATCCTTCTTTTGCATGTATTATTTTTATTTGCAATTTTTTTTAAAAAAAGTAAATTGGATGGAAACAATTCAGATATACATAAATATTGCTGTACCACTCCATTTCGACTAGTATGTATATTTTGGAAGTGTTGCTTTGATAACTTTTAAAAGGTGAATTTTGAATTAAATTAATTAAATTCGCACCCATTCCTAATTTTACAACCTCATTGAGATGAGTCCATGTATTTCAGTAGCAAGTAATGATATTACCAGGATCCTGAAAAAACAAAATACATCCAGATCCAGGAAGAAAGTTGTCTTTCCAGCCCCAATGTACAGTTGCTGGTGTAGTTGTGAAAGTACTGCACTGAAAGTAGACATTTTGAAACTGATGCAGAGATACATATTGTCAGCTGTGCCTTATTTGCAATTTAGCTATTAGCAAATTGAAACCAATTCAAACTGGGGCAGGAAAAATAGTTCCCCTAATAATGAACTAATAAAACAGCAAATTTGAAACTGAATCATTAAAATAAACACAATTAAATGACATTAATGGGAACAACACAAGGAAGTTCTAATCAGCTTAAAACTGCCATTCTGAGTACACTAGCCTGAGAGGAAGCCTCATTAAACCCAATGGGTTTTTATTCTAAGTAAATGTACAGATAGGCTGCAGCCCTATATGAAATTTCATGTGAATAACACCTAAAAGCAACAGTGAGCATATCTAGAGGTAGCCATGTTGCCCATACAGCAAAGTACAGTATCATCCAAAATCCACAAAGTAGTGACACCTTTATTGGACCAACCAAAATGCGCAAAATATATGTTGCAAGCATTCAAAACTCCACTGGCTTCTTCATCATGCAAAAGTGTTTTTAAAATCATATCGGATAAAAAAAGATAATAGGTCTATATTTGGTCAAGCTATTGGTGGTGGTGGTGGTTGCATGGGTTTTGTGAGACAAAGAGTTGCAAAGCCCACCTTTGTGAGTCTACCAGTCCCCTGGTAGAACATGGAATTTCCCAAGAATGCAATAACAAGCTTAGTTTTGAGCCAATATGTCAGGATTTAGGTATCCTGGAAAATGTCCAGATTTGAGACAAAGGTAACTGGGTTATTATGGGTCATAGGAAGCCATGATGACCAAGAATTTGGACCCAGATGAGGCAATGGGGTATGATGCAATCATGGCAGGACATAAAATCAGCTAATGGCAAAATACAAAGTCATGCCACATGGGGGACTTGTATAGATGTAACACACTGGGAAGAGGCTGGACTAAATGCCTGGAGATGGCAAATGTATATAAGAGAGGAACTCCAGTGTCCAATGTGGGTGTTGTATGGTGTATAATATAGTGAGATTCTGTCTGTGAGTACTGATTTGTAAACAGTGGAAGGAAGATTAAAGTGGCTCTGACCGAGAGTTCAGCATTTCATTTTGTTTGCTGCTTCTCTGAAGGTTTTCTCCAGCCAGCACAAGTTCAGAGTGCCTCTTTGGGATTGTGTACGGCTTCAGAAGTGTGGACTGCTGGTCTCACGAATGCTCGAACACAATAAATATTGGCTTAGGATAGACAAAGGAAGATATATTTGAACTGAATCCAATTAATTTTCCTAAGTACTAACAGATTTTTAGTACTTAGTACCTGGCAGCATGGAGAATCTAGCACAAATAGTAAAAGTTTCCCTATCCACACTGATCACTATCCATGCGATGTTGCTGGAAGCAAAAGGAGATAGGGCTAGCACAACCCCACACCCCCACTTTGGATGTTAAGTAAATGCTGTTCCAAAATGAATGAATAGTTTTTAAAAGTTCTTGGCTATAAACTATTCCATTTGCTTTTTTGACTTAAGGCAACCCTAAGGTAACCCTATCATAGGGTTTTCTTGGAAAGATTTGTTCAGCGGGGCTTTGACATTGACTTGCCTGAGGTTACCCAGTGGGTTTTTTGTGCCCAAGTGGCGATTCGAACGCTGTACTTTAGATTCATAGTCCTACACTCAAACCACTATACCACACTGGCTCTGCTAGGTGCTAAGGAAAGCCACAATATACAGTTGCCAGGATTCTTGGTAAACATCATGGATGAATTGAGATCTGAACTTGAATTTCACTTGCTCAAAGCTAACCTTCAACTCAGTTCACTCCACCATGCTGTTTAGACTTGGACTTGCTGTTTGGTTGAAATTACACACTTGATTAGCCTACGAATTGTCCTTTTAAGTTAACAAATGAGGAAGATTGCATTCTTGGAAGTCACTTTCAGCTTTAGCATCCCCTTTGAAATTGTTTTCCTTGATGCTGCAAATTGCAATGGATTAAGGGTGGTTTTCATGTACCAACCAAACTATGTCTTGGCTGTCATATTAGTTCCCAAGACTAAATTTTTCTCTTTTTTGTCCCTCCTCTTCATCATTTGGGCAAACTATTTTCTTTCAGAATTCTACACCACCTATTCCTCTCAGCATCACAGCTGGCCTCCTGGTTTGGAGCAGATAAGAGACACAAGTATGTCTCATCAAGAAAGCAGAGAAAACACAACTTACTTGGTCACCTCTAATCCAAATGAGGACACTAGGATTTGTCAACTGTAGATGGTGAGCTTGTATAGTGCCTTTTGTCAAAGAAGTGCAAGGCAGCATGTATGTTCCTTTCCCGTTCCTCATCTTTTCCTTGCAACAAGTTCATTCCTCATCTTTTCCTTGCAACAAGTTCAAATCAACAAAGTAATCTGCTCATTTACTCACTCAGTCAATTTCATGGCTGGGTGGGGAGCTGAACCTCATTTTCCACACTAACATGACACTCTACCACTGGGGATGGAGCACGGGAGAGTACCCTGACAGAGAAAATGCATACTGTAATAGCATTTAAGGTCAAAGACCAAAACTATATACACAAAACCTTCATACATACTCTTCATGCATTTCCACTTATATTAAGCAGCACCCAGCTCTCTCATTCTTACATGCATGTGAGCAATCATCTTCCCATGCATGCTTCCATTCATACCACGGCACTCCATCTTTGGACCGGTACTTCTATCCACATTCTTATTCACCTAGGCACCCATCCTGTGATTCTTTTGACCACAATCCAGAAAAATCCAACCAACCAAAAATGGACAAAAACATGTAGACACTTGCACTTCTCTACAATTGTGCCACAGCCCAACCAGACACAAAGTCACAACACTCATCATACAAATATTCAATGGTGGTTGAGAAAGAGGCAGTGGTATACCTCATATATCTGATGTCTGGTGTGGATCATTTTTAATACCTCTTTCCTCTCTGCTTTTTTCTGGATCTGACAAAAGTGATGGCTGGGCAGCAAAAGGAGATGACTCGCTTTATTGCCTGGCCAGCAGAGCAGCCAGACCCAGAAGGCAGTCCAGTCCCACCAGCAGATGCTGATTGAGATGGGCTGCTCCTGCCACTCCACAGCCTTTTCTGGGTCTCGTGAAACTGCTGGGAGAAAGAGGAGGCTCTCTATTCTACCCCTCCAGCAGAAAGCAGTCCTTTAGTGCAGTGAGTGACACTCCCTTCTGAGGTGTCATTCAGGGTGATCCAAACTCCTCCTATCCCCCTAGAGACACCCCTGGAAAGAGAGATGGGCAACTAACATTTTTTGCTCTGATGCTGCTGAGGCTGGCATTTTTGTTTTGTTTTGTTTTTTTGTTAAATTAGACACATTGATAGAATATGTGGATGTTGCCGCTAGGTTTCTTTTAAAAAAGGAGGGGGGGGGAAGCACCCATGCCATTGACAAATGGCTCCAGAAGATACATGACATGTCACCATTGATGCCAGTGGAAGTGAATATGCAAATCATTTGACTGACAACAATGAGTGAGAAGGAAGCTCCATCTTAAATTGCTGCTTTTGAAGTGTGAACATCAAGCAGGGTAAATTTCACTGGGGAGGTTCGATCAGAGTAAAGGTAGTGGGAACTCCATTCTGGACTGATTCGGTTATTGGATTACTAGATCTGCTTGGATCTACCCAGGGCAAAAGTGCCCTAGAATGGCACTATCAGTGCTCAAAAAGCACAAGCAGTTAAAGAGGGGAATATGCCCTGTGAGACCATGAACATGACTGAGAAGTCTAAAAATGCACAAAGGAGACCTAAACAATGCTTTGTTGGGACACTGACCTCAAGGGATACATTTTGTTACTGTCTGGGCATGTTTCAGGACAAAGCACATGAAGGGCCAACATAAGAAATAAAAATAAAAGGCGAAGGACTTGAGAACTGATGGTTTGACTTGGGATCTCTGGTATTCTACAGGATTCCAGCCATTTTTCTAGCCATTACATTCCATCAGCTCTAGAGCACAAAACCACAGCATCCTACAATAGTTTGGAGACAAACTATGACTCACGAAAACAAGTTTGTCACTGTGGAGATCGGAGTAAACCAGCCTAAATTAGGAACTCAGGGAGAATATTGGAACAGACGAGGGGGGAGGAGAAAGCTAGCCTTTGGGATAGTCCTGATAGCCACATTATGCTTTGAAAATGGTAGGTAGGTGTGTGTGTGTGTATGAGAGAAAGAGAGAGAGAGAGAGCAGGGTCACAGGGAGACAGTGCTTTATCTTGATATACACAATTATACAAAGCCATCCACAACGCCTAAAAGCGTATTACTCGGAATACTATCTTCTCAACATTTGATGCTCTTTTTCTTTTTCTTTCTCTGTTAAAGCTAGCAGAGAGTTTAGCCTCCTGTTCAGGTACAACTCATTTATTGTCTAAACTAATCTCCATTCTCAAGGACATTTGTTTCCTGTAATTAATCTTGGAGGGTGTGACTGAGCACATGATGCTGTTTGTCTTCTTGCTGAAACATTCTCTAGTTTCACAGTTGGCTCATAGAATCCATGACATAATCACATACAATATTTTAAACTGATTTAACACCTAGTGCAAGGATATAATGATCAGTAACTTTTTCTTAAGGATCAGAGAGGTTTTCTTGATGGACACAAAGTCAAACTGGCAGTAAGAGCAGGTCTGGTCTGAATATGCTGCCTGATGCAGAGTAGTAAATATCCCTTTCCCTAGCCAAGCACTGAGTCCCATCTAGGAGAAAGATGGGATATAACTCAAATAAATAAATACATTTTGAAATTTGAGGCATCAAAGCAATAATACCCCCCCCCAACACTGCTCCCCCTCAGTGGCAGGGAAAACACAAAAAATATTTTCTCTTTAAAATCTGCTTCCTGAGGCATTTGCCTCACTTTTCCTAATGACAGGGTGGCTAAAGAGCCCGCTTGCAAGCTTCTGTGTACTGGACCACAAGATCAGCTTTTAAGACTGAAACTCACTAAAAATGTAATTATTGTTTCAAATTGCTAATCCATATTTGTTCTGGTAAATTAGAACTCACTGTACACAACACTGTAATTATGTCTAGCTAATGTATTGAGCTGTTCTGTATAAAATTTCCAGTTATTTAATTCTCCCCCCCCCCCAAAAAAAACCCCTCTATTTCTGATTTTTTAAAATAATAATTTTCCAGTAATAGCTCCCCCCCTTTTTTTTTTTTAAAAAAGATACATCTTTATTTCTGGAAATTGGCTTTAATTTCACAGAAGCATACATGCATTTTTGTCTGAAGAAAATGTGGGTACTAAATTTAGTTATTACATTGAATATTTTTTCTGCTCATTATGCAGTCGAGTTTCCCGCATTTGGGGAAATCTCTCTCTCTAGATTCCAATTTTTCATTCAGGTGTACTGTAGTGTCTAATAAAAATGTCTAGGATTGTAGCCCACCAAAGAACTATCTTCCCATCATGGTGGGATTGTATGCTTTTGACATTAGTACTGCTGTTGGTAGCATTTCTCACATCAAACAGGCTTTTTGCTGAGGAGCCAGACTAAACATGCCAAACAGTGACTATGCAGCAGCAGAAGGGAGGGTTGACACTGGTGGAAGATCTCTCAGAGACAATGGCAGTGGCACCATAGCTAACACTTGTTCTTATTGTGCAGAAGGCTACACCAATTTTGATTGTTATTTTTTTAACCATAACCCAATATTGAAAATAAAACAAGTGATAGTGCTAGGAGTGGAGCTAGGGTGGAAGGCACTCAACAAGATACTGGGGAAGAACAGAGGATCACAAGGTGAAAGGACATTCATCTGTTGACATGCTCAGAGGTAAAGGGAAGTCCAAAGCTCTGCAATGCATATAACAGGAACATGGAATGTGTGAAACATGAGTCAGAGGAAGTTCGACATCATAAAACAAGAAATGGAATGCATAAATGTTGCAATACTTGGGGAGGGTGAAAAGTGAAAGAGGATATGAATGTGACATTTTCAGTCAAATGCTTATACAGTGTTTTACACAGGAAATGAAAACCTAAGAAGAAATGAGGTGGCATTAATAGCAAGGAAAGATGCAGTAAAAGTAGTCAGGGGATATAATGCAAAGTGTGATCGAATCATATCAATAAGACTTCATGAAGGAAGAAGAGGAGGAAGGAGGAAGAGGAGGAAGGCGGGAGTGAGGAGGACGTGGTGGCAAAAATCTGGATCGGTAGTTCTCACTAATAAAGAGCTCAGGCAGAGAAGCGGGTAATAAATAAATAAATATTATTATTATTATTATTATTATTATTATTATCCATCATCATCATCATCATCATCATCATTGTGGAGCAGAAAAAAACTTGCTATTTGACTTGGTGTGAAATACATTGGGTCAAATGGGGTTTGGGGTGCCCCCCAAACTGCACTGAATGCAGTCAGGGAAATTGTGATCACCTATGAAATAACCCGGGTTCTATACTGGATTATTTCATAGTATGAATTAGACCTTAGTGAAGTACAGTTGGCTCTCTGTTTTTGCAGGGGATCCATTCTGGACCCCCCTCCCATGAAAATGGAGGCTCACGCATATTCAAGCTCCATAGGAAATAGTGGAGGTTGCCCCACCACGGATATTCAAGGGCACGGATCTCAGAGCCATGAGTTAGGATGGGTGAGTGTATACTTTACTGAGTAGCTGGGACAGAATTCTTGCCCACATTTCTATCACTCTAACACTGTTTGGTTCATAAGACTTTGATACCAAAATTGGAAACTTTGAAAAGATGAAATCAAATGTGCTAATGGTAAAACTAGTTGCATAATGTGAGCATAAGTGAGCATAACATCAATCTGAATGCTGGAACACATTGGTGTAATGACTGATAGACTTGGTTCTGTTAATGAAGCATATGATGTAGCTTGAAGATTATTCTAGTGGGCATATTCCAGCACCTTCAGCTTAAACTTAAGTAGAACTATTCACAAAAAGCTGCTTTGTAATATGTTCAGCTGTTATTCCACCTAGTACACTATTGTCTACCAGAAACACTTTGAGGCTCCAGAAAGAATCATTTTCCCAATGGTATCTAGCTATACCAGGAAGCGAATCTTAGACCTTCTGTGTGAAATACATCTGTGTTAAAGCTAAGCTTCAAGAGAATATGGCTTGATCAAGCCAAGAGCTGTGCATGTAAAAATCCTTTTAAACTGGTGGTTCTTATATCATTTGGGCACTGAATCTATTTTAGATTTTCTTCCAGACTTCAAAGGTTATATCCAAGGTACAAAACCAATTTGGAGGTCAGAGTTGATCCACTGTCCCACTGACATAGAAGTCACCAGCCACTACCACTCTCCTTTCCCCATTATGTCTCTTTTTCTTTTACAATTTCTCCACAGAGCATTTCATATTTCTTAGCATAACAGCAATGACATAATGTGTTCATGTCAGCTTCTTCAGCAACACATTCCGTAGCATATGGTTCTACATTTTTTAACAAGCCCCCTCTCCAAATCCTCAACTTGTCTCTCTCTCCAATTACCCAACTACTCAATGTTTTATAAAATATGAAAAATGTCCTCAGAGAACTTTAGAATTACTCCTTTCTTACTCAAAACACCCTTTCTACAACAGACAAGAAGACAGCCACCACATGCCAACTTATTTCTGCCACACTCAACATGCAATTTCTGCATGGCATTTTACTTCTGTCACATGATGATTCGACTTGATTTTCAGGTCTCCTGCCAGATGGCAGCCAAGACAATTATGGAATTCTTCCTTGCTAGGAAAAGAATGATGTGTAGAAGAGTGTTCTGTAATAAAAACACTTATTTATAGTCTGCCTTTCTTCCAAGGAGCTCAAAGTGACATGCATAGTCTGAGTCCCTATTTTCAAAGCCTCACAACAATCCCATAAATTAGACTGTCAGATCATGACTACCCAAAGGTCATCTAGACTTCATACTGAGTGAAGATGTGAACCTCATTCTCTCTCTCTCTCCCCCACCCCCCAATTTTCTTTCTTTAAGGATTCAAAAAACCAAAACCAACCCCCCTCCCCCATTCACAACTCTATAAAAATAAACACACCCTGTCCCTCTCATTTATCTACTATTTCTCTTTCTTGACTGTAAGGAATATATCTGTGTTTTGTTGTTATTACTGCTACTGCTGCTGTGTACCTCCAAGTAATTTTTGACTTATGGTGACCCTAAGGTAGCCTAAAATTATATTTTAGGACTCTTTTAGATTAAAAAGGTTTTAGAAAGCATTTTAATGTGTTTTTATTTTTTATTTTTTTATGTTTGTGCTTTCTAAATTGCTTTTAATTGTTCATCACCACAGGAGCACTTGTGGGCTCAGAGGTGATATAAAATATTGGCTGGCATCCTGTAAATTTGCAGGCACTTAATTAAGTAGCAGAAGTGCTAAGAAACACAGTTAACAAATTGCAAAGATGTGGAGCCAATGTACATTGGGAGTGCCTGATATGCATAGGAACTCCTCATCGATATCCCATTGTGCATCACTCCCTTTGATGGCTTGGCTATTTGGTTATGAAGCAGCAGCCCACCGATGAATACAGATGTTGTGTATCTTTGCACATCTATTTCCCACACACATAAGCCCACTTAAAAGCACCCAACACTCCAACAGGTTTCTGGCCAGATAGATAGATAAACCAACCCAAGTCCCTACAGTCAAAGAACCCAGATTATGTAACCAACACACCAAACAAGAGGGTTTTGCCAAAAACTATAAACGAACAGGATATTTACACTTCTCAATATAAAAAAGACCACTATGTAAAGAGATAACCAAATAACTAAACTAGGGAACAGAAAAGCCAGTGTAATTTCTAAAAGGGTAGCCATACCCCACTGAGAAATGTGCAAAGTGCTAAAAATAATGTGTATTATTACCTTTGAATTTAACAGAGCCACATCATGTGAGCTGAGTATTTGATTTATATATTTTTATATATATTGCATACTTATAGGCCACTGAGGAATCCTATAGTCGAAATGAAACTGGCCTTGAGTTTTGGAATTTTTACCATTATAAATATTATTTGATTTTAATTATTTTTAATTCACCCCTCTCCTCCCAAACAAAGGGACTGGTCCTCAGTCTTGATCCTCTCAAGTACCCCCCAAAATGTGTGACCCAAATTGGTGTCACCCCCTTTAGTGGTGATCTCACTGGATGCAGGCCTGCTGCAGAAGGCATCTGACATTGGGCTTTTACTGATGGCCCAAAAGGGCCGTCCCTGCAGCTTGCATCTGCATGGTCCCCAGCCCTAGCATGTATGGACAGCGCCATTTTTACATCACGCTGTCCATACACACATGCGCCGATGGCATCATGGCGCGCACCGCGTGCAGATGGACTGGCATGCTCCTGATGTCATCGTACTGCTTGAGGGTGCCTAGGGCGCACTTTCTGCAGCACAGAAAGGAGATCCGAAAGAGAGCTCATTTTCCGGAAGTGCTTCATTCCTACAGCAACCAGATTGCCTCGGGAATGAAGGCAGGGAAAAAGAGGCCAGGAGGCCCCTTTTTCCTTTGGCTCCACGGGTCGGGCTGTCCTTGGGGCATGAAGCTCCAACAATAGCCCTTTCTAGGCTACTCCCTTTGCAAGTGGAAAAGTCTTCCTAGCTGGCTATATAGCTAGTAACTGGCTGTGTGCTTAGGCCTTTGTTCTGTCAGAGAGCAGGCCTAGACAAGCAGAAGTCCTACAGGTGAGGTGAAGATAGGGGCAGGCAGCAGGTTGGTGGTGGCAGACCTCTCTCCTTGGATGGTAAGGTTGGCTGTCCTCCCTCACCCATGTTTGTTCAGTATTAATATTAGGATCTCCTTACTAGTAGAGGGCAGAACACATCTGGGAAAGTAAAGAGTTAGAAGTAACACCAGCCAGTATCCTGTTTGTGACATAATTGTTTTTCCACTCTTTCTATGCACTTTTTCAGACATTGCAGAAAGAGATACCCAATGCTTCCTTTCACAGGAACCCCACCACCCAACAACAGCCTAGGAACTATGGGTTGCAACACCATCTTCCTGGCTACTGAGCTGGTTCAGTAGTTTATTCCAATAAGTCACATTTTCATGTAATTTGCAACCCTTTTAAATAAAAAGCCCCTACTGATGTAATTGAAACAATTAATTTGGAGCATTGTGTAATTAATGCAAAAGATGAAGTTACATTTTCATGTGGTTTGTGGTCCCTTGTATCATTTGTGATCACAGAATGCTAAACTTTCTGTGCTGCCAAAGTGCTTTGGAACAGCACCGAACACAAATAAAGGAATGCGTACAGTGAGACTTCACTGGAGATTTCTGATCATCATAAAGGAAATCCTCCAAACATCTCTCAAAGGCTCCTGATATCACAGTCTTTATTTTATAATACCTTCATTGATTGCTATCTTGCCTGAGGCCCATAACCCATCTTCTTTTTTAACCACTTTAGGTGAACAAAAGAAAACTGTTTCAGTGTCCACCTCCCTTCAAGCAATAGCAAAAGAAATACATGAATTCAGCAACTGAAAGCTACTCAACTCAATCTAATAGCTGGAAATCAATAGAAATGGCACACAACTATTAACCCTTGCACCTGCTGTGTAGTATAACTGCAGTGTAAGAAAGAACTATTATAGCTTTGACTTGTAGTTCTGTACAAGCATATTATCAGCTGAATTTCAGCAAGGAGGGATGCCAGAACATTTTGAACATTTGTTTGGTCCACATCTTTATGCCAGTTGAACTATTTAACACTCCCCACACTATACCTGGATTGATACACAAGTGTCCTTTGAATTTCACAGTTATTTTATATAATTGGGAAGGGGAAGGGAATTGGAATGTCCTATCGACATACAGTTTTTCATTCTTTTTTGAAAAAAGGTAGATTGACAAGGAAATGAAATCAAATAGCCTTTTGAAAATAAAATTTACAAAATCAACACAGACCTGTCTCTTTCTTCCCCCTCCTTCCAAACATAGTGTAACAGCCATGGTTATCCACCCCAATCTTTTAAAACAGGTTGAACTAATCTGTTTTTTGTTTTCTTTTGTTTCATTCTGTTTTGCTTTTTTGAGGTCCTTCTCATTACCAACTACTTCTCTGGACTTCCTACTCATGCTCAACACAGTAGTCCAAATGGGTATCATTAGCATCAATATTTCACTCAAGCATTGTTAGGACTAGGAATCTCAGGATTTTTACATGGGAGAATGAGCAGAACTTCTGTTCTAATTTTAGGCTATTTCATCAACCTAGTAATAGAGATACAAATATACAATCCCTTTAAGGAGGATCATAGACTGTACACCATCCAACTTGCTGTTAACTGTATATTTCATATAAAGGATGGGATATTCCCATTCTTGAAAAGCTATGGGAAAATTAGATCGGGTATAATAATGATATAATCCTTCTCTGACATGGTAAATACCCATTATTACCAGCAATCTCTGTGTATTTATAAGTGAAGAACAGAATTAATAACACCAGAGCTTTTGAAAATAGCCATTTCTCTAGTGAAGACTGACTCTCACCAGCCTGCTTTTATTTCTCAAAGTTTGGCTTTATAGTATCTTTAACCTATATTGGCCCAATGAACAACAGATCTCATGGCAGATCTCACTAATTCCCAATAATGTTAACAAAGACTCTCCAGTTCAATCAAAGATGAGATCTGACTTGCGCTTTATCTGTCATCAATAACTTACAAGGCCACTCATTGACCAGTACCGAGGAAATGGTACTAGAAATTGTTTCCTGGCCACCTGTCAGCAGATTGCATCAACCTTCTTGCAGATGTTTACATTAGCCATTAAAACTTTTAATTCTTCCATACTGATGCCATATATATATATATATATATATATTCACTATATACTATTTCTCTACTTTTACATGATTTGCTATTTGTTTACTTTCTCTCAGACTATTTCCTCCTTTATCAGTTTGTTTTTAGTTAGCTTGGTTTCCTGCCTGTAACCTGCTTGCGCCTAGGCTCTTAATATTATGCGGTCACCCCTGCTTTAGACTTTAAGCAGACACACTTATTTCTTGACTATTCAGGCTTCAAAGGCTTAAATTCTGCAAGATATCCTTCAAATTATCATTCAGCCTATAACACATAGAAGATAGAGTATGCTTATTTTTCTGCTACTGAAAAAGGTAGGACATGAACCAATGATTTCAAATTACAAGGAATATTTCAAATTCCAAAGAAGGTACAGGATAGCACCTTCTACAATCCCCCCCCCCCCAAAAAAAAACCCATGAATATGTTACTGGAATAATGAGTTATGCCAGCATGTCACTAAGAAGATCATAATCAAGGAAATTAAAGTTGTTTAAGAGAGTTGCTACAATTTCTCTTATTATTCTACCAATCAGCTCCCCCCAAGTATATTTGGAATATAATGGAGAATACAGATATTTACAAAATCCATATATAAAACTATGATGCTTACAGTACTGTATATAGGTCCCTCCTGACTGAAACAGGAAGGGATCATCAGGCCACTCTGCCATCAATTTCTTAATGAACAACATACCAAAGATTGTGGGATATGTTTCGCAATTTAGACATCAGATTTGCAATATCATCAAGGTGTTATCTTCCACTTTGACATTTTCCTATTCCCTATAAGCCAAACCTAAAAACATCTCACTTTGAGTCCCAATTAAAACATACTTTAGATATTAGTTGAGCAATATTATTATCCTCTCAGATCCAGCGAGAGAGCCCAGTTGAGCCCATGGCCTTTAAAATGCAAATTTCTTTTTACTAATACAATTATGTAAATTGTATTGTCAAGCATCTTTGGATAATACATGGCGAATTAAGAATTCACAAGCTTTTTGTAGCATCAGATAACCATTGAAATGAACAGTTTTGTTTGCAAATTAAGAGAAGTACTGTATAATTAAAAGGACACTAATTTGCTTTTATTCAGCAGCATTGCTACAATCAATACATTAACAGATCCTAAAAGTATGTTGTTGCAACCATTACTCAGGCAATAAAAATATTTCTGTCTAACCTAATAATTAGAAAACTTATAGAGAAAGCAGTAAAGATTTCACCATTACCCACCACCATTAAAATACACATGGATATTTCTCATACCAATCCTTAGCCAAAAGGCAACACCATTTATATGTGTATTAGTTATCTTGATATTGTTTCCTCTGAGGAGCTCTCCTAAACCTCACTTCATTCTTGCAATGCTCTTCTGGTGTAGACAAACTGAGACCCAAGGTCTTCCACTGAGTTTCAGGGCTTAGTGAACATGTAGAAGAGGGGATGAGCTTGTTTTCTGCTGCTCCAGAGATGAGTGTTTCTCAGATAATTAAACTGAAATTTGTATATCCCAGCTGGACTGATCCATTTGGCTGCTGCAATGAACTCCAGGTTACTACTGTAATTACTACATCACAGCAGTGATGGAACAAATATTTTAAAACTTTAAAAAGGTGTTTCTTCAGTGTCAAGAAAACCCCAACAAAGAGAATCTTGGACTGATGCCTATCTTTGCAGTGTGGGACTTATTCTACTCAAAGTTCACACAGAATTCACACAAAATCCATCAGAAAACGCTGTTTCCAGTGCAAATAAACCAACAACATACATGCAAATTTCTGTTGGGAAGAGAGGGGTGCAAATGTGCACCCCTCTCTTCCCATCAAGCATGCATTCAAGGGCATCTGGTATTATGTAAATTGTATAGTCTTTCCATGTACATGAGTTACTCCGTGACACCTTGCTTCAACAGTTGGAAAGGATAAGCATCTTCTACTACACTTGAATGCCACAAGCTACATTACAAGGTATGGGATAAACAACAGGGCACACAGCGTTTGTTTCCAACACCTAGGTGTTGCCTCCCAGCATCTGCTTCCTGAGCCCAGTACTTCTCACTACCTGATGGTAGATGAGGCAATGAAAAATAACTCAGCTTTTATGTGCCTTGACATGAGAGGGCAGGAGCACCATTTTTGTTCCTCTTCAGGCTACAAAATATTTTGGGCCAGCCCTGCAGCTAGGGGACATGGTATCAATTCTCCATCATTTCTTATTAAGCCATTTTCAATATAAGTAAATACTTAGTATATGAAAATAGATCTTTTTTGAAGGACAATAAGAGGTCTTCCAGATCCCTGATACAAATTAGAAGCTGAATCATCAAAACCTTGACCTCTGAAACAGAACAACAGATTATACGGTAGCATGCAAATCATGTACATCTCCCCCCCCCCCCCAAAAAAAAGGAAGGAGGAAAAAAACTAGACATAAAAGGAGCTGGCAATGTAGTAAACCATTAGAGACTCTTACTCCTTGACCTGAACTCCCTGGGGATGCACTCCCAGAGATATTAGAAGGCCTTAGATCTGGAGAAAGTGTTAATGAAATGTCAAACTGTCTGGATCTGAAATGAGAGAGACATTCCAAAGTGCACTAGCTTACTAAATCATTTCTTTCAACATTCACTTTTAACTGGCACATATTATATTACACAGTGTCCCCTTTAACCGGTCTTTAATATCTGGATATAATAGTTTATTATAAGTCAGAGCCAGTATTCTATAATTGTGAGAATTTAGGACTGGGATATGGGAAATCCAGGTTTAAGCCTGTGCTGAGCCATGAAATTTACTGAGTGACTTTGGGATAATCACTCTCTCTTAGGGTACATCTATACTGCTGAAATAATGCAGTTTGACACTACTTTCACTGTCATGGCTTATCCTATAACATCCTGGGATTTGTAGTTTGTGAGACACTAATACTCTTTGGCAGAGAAGGCTCAAACTCAAGGATTCCATAGTATGGGGCTATGGCACTTAAAGTGATGTGAAATGGCATTATTTCTACTATGTAGATGCAATGCCTGACCAAGCTCAAGTTGCAAGTATACAAACTGAATCTCCTTTAGCCAGAATTCCAAATTCCAAAATATTCTAAAATTTTCCTCATGGGTGGCTAAGAAGTGACACCTTTGCTTACTGATGTTTCAGTGAATACACACTTTCTTTCACACACAAAATTATTGAAAATATTGTCTATAAAATTACCTTAAGGCTATGTGTATAAGGTGTATATGAAACACAAATTAATTTCATGTTTAGACTTGGATCCCACCTCTAAGATATATTATTATGCATATGCAAATATTCCAAAATCTGGAATATCTGAATTTGTTGTTGTGTGCCTCCAAGTTGTTTTCTTACTTACGATAACCCTAAGGTGAATCTATTATAGGGTTTTCTTTGCAGATTTCTTGGCAGCCCCTATGGTTGGACATGACTTGACAACCTTGTCAACGGAGAATAACTTTACCTTTACCTTTTGATTGCATTTTTAAGGAGTAATGTTTTAATATTGCACTACTTTATTTCTAATGTAAGGTTCACTTTTGTATGTTTTTAACTGTACCATATATACTCAACTATAAGTCGACCTCATGTATAAGTCAAGGGCAAGTTTTGGGGCCAAAATTAGGATTTTTCTATGACCCATGGATAGGTTGAGGGTAAAATTTAGGGGCATAAAGGAAAGGATCTAAAGGATGAAGCAAAGCAAATCAATAACTTCCAAAAGTCCATGAGACATAAATCTTTGTGCTTATTCTTAACATGAGATGGATGAGAGAGTAAAGGGGGTCAATGCTTCCAGGACAGATTATACTCTTGCTCTTCATCGGGGGATAGTTCCTTCTTTTAAATAAGAGTTAAGATGCAGTATTTACATTGACCCGTGGATAAGTCGACTCAGGTTTTTTGGGTCAATTTGTTTGACCTAAATTTCTAGACTTATACATGAGTATATAAAGTACTTATTTTTTAATTTGTAAGACATTTTGTGTCACAATTATAGGCAAAGAGCAGGAATAATAGTGATGATGATGATGATGATGATGATGATGATGATGATGATGATGATGATATACACAACCTTTTTACTCATCCCCCCACTCCAATGTTTACACATCCGAGTAAAGTGTGTTTTTATATTGTGTTCCCACATAGCAAGGATTTCAGGGGAAAATGATGAAACAAATAAAAAGAAGCCTATATGAAGCAGTCCGTAAAAGATATTTCAGTGCAGGGGTAGGCAACCATGATGGGTCCAAGGAGCAATTGTCTGAGAGCGAAAAACTGACAGTCAAAAACCAAAAACATAAAAAGTGTTTTTCATTTTGAAAACAGATATTTAAATCATGCAGAGCGCCTTCTAGCCTACTGAAAATGTGGATTTCTGCTCCGGGCAGTTTCTGTGAGAGAACATCCAAACCCATTCTCACACCCAGGAGCAGAAAAGGGGGCACTCTGGGGAATCTTGTAGGGGTACAAGGAAGCAAAAAACAGCCCTGAGATACATTTTGCCAACTTGTTTTAGTGGAAGATAATCTGTTAGTGTTTTTAATTCATTGTTGATTTAATTTATTTTTAAGGGGAGGGTGGTTGGAAATGGGTTGTGATGTATTTTTAACTTCATATGTTTTAATCTTGTTGTACCCCGCTCCGATTGTGTCCTACAGAGGAGCGGGTTAGAAATAAAGATGATGATGATGATGATGATGATGATGATGATGATGATGATGATTAGATGTTTTTGAGAAGGGTGGCTCTTTCTCTATAGTCAATGATTAACACACTATGAAATTTGAACTGTATGTTATGTTCCTTGTAATGTTAACACCTGTTGTATTATTACAGAACTAGTTGAGACCACCTTCTTTTTAAAAACAACACTGCCTCAAGACTTCCCTTCAGTAAGGGAGAGTTATGAACTTTCTTGCACTTACCCAGTAAGAAACAACAAAAAAATGGCAAAAGGGAGAGGACGTTAAAAAAAAAAAAGGTTGCTTTGCATAGGCTTCATCTGCACTGAAGAATTAATACAGTTTGACACTGTTTTAACTGCCATGGCTCAATGCTATGGAATTCTGGGATTTGTAGTTTTGTGAGATAGTAAGCTTTCTCTGTCAGAGAGCTCTGGTGCCACAACAAACGCCAAAGCCCAGGATTCCATAGGATGGAGCCATGACAGTTACAATGGTGTCGAACTGCAATATTTCTGCAGTGCAGAGGCAGCCTCATTCTTCTCAGAGTTACCACACGACTATGGACAGAGAATTTGGCCCTCCCTGGTCAATTAGGCTATATGTAGTCACATAGTCCCCTCAGGAAATAAATCAACCTTTGGGACTTCATTCCATTTTGGCAGTGTTACTGGGCTGACGCTAACTGTGGCTAAGCATGCAAAGGCATGTGATCATTCCTTTATATAACTATTCAAATACATATGAGAGCTGTAGTATTTAATAGAATAGTTGGGTTAGATTAATCAATTAAATTTAATTAGCTAGAAAGGTGACCCAATAAATCAAATAGCAGATTTTGGAAGTACAAATGCTTATAAATGCCACAAGTGACAAACATCACCTTCTCTTTTCCTGCTGACAGGAGGAAATTCCTCATTCAGTGTGTAAGTGCGCATGAACTGGAAACAAATGAAATGCATTTCATGATGGGGGAATTACTATTCCTTCCACTTTTAAAGTAGATTCGTCAATGAAATCAACATAGATTATGATGACTGGCATCCTGCATTGCAGGTACCAATTTGTAACCCAGGCTGCATCCGCACTGCAAGAATAATGCAAGTTGACACTGCTTTAACTGTCATGGCTCAGTGCTATGGAATTCTTGGTATGTAGTTTTGTGTGATCTATCAGAGAACTCTGATGGCGCAACAAACTACAGATCCCAGGATTTCATAACACTGAGCCATGGCAGTTAGAGTGGTGCCAAAATTGAGTATATCTGCAGTGCAGATGCAGTCCTAGAATCATGGATCTACAACTGCTCTGTATTCACTATGCTACATGTTCATGATTATTGCCACCATCATAAATACTCCCAACCCTAGAACCCACCTTAAATGTAAGAGAGATACTCTGTGTGACAGAGGTCTGTGGAGAAGTAAGTGGGCTGCTTCAGAATTATGAGGCTACCTTAAGTTTAAGATAGGTTCTGGAGCATTGATTCTCTCAGCCATTCATAACTGTGTTAACACAGTTACAAATGTAATGTAGGATCTCAGCCAACATCCTTAAGTGAGATGTACCTGAAATATGTGCTGGGGGGGGGGGAGAGGTCTGTCTCAAACCCCTATACAAAACTATAAATCATGAAGGCGATTCTTCAGTTTGTTTCTATGTGATTTCAGTATGTGAGCAATGACTCAGACCTCTGCATACAAGATATTGTGGCAAGGGATCTTCATTATGCTTTCACACAAGTTATATTCCACTACTTGAACTTTTTATAAAATAGTCTATGGTTTATTATGTGGCAAACTTGCCAAGTGATATGTTAATTCCCACTCCATAAATCAGTAGCAGGATTAGAAGTGGTTTATAAAAAAGCCTCTCCTCCCTTTTTTTATGAAAGAGCTCTAATCTTTGCCAGTTCTACATAAGAGGAATTAGCCATGTCAAATCCAGGATATATTTTTTTTCAGTGTGCCAGTGCTTTCAAAGCCAGTAAGTAGAAGATCCTTTTTTAAAGTTTGTGTCCCAAATGAGTCATCATCGTCCAGGTCCTGCTAATTTTGCAAATCCAAAATGCCACAAGATCCTTCTTATTTCAGACCCCTCTGCACTCCTCTCTGAGCTGAGATGTGAACCAGAGACATCCAGCTCATAGTCATGAATGACCTGGATACCCTTTGGCTCACCATTCCCTCTGCTTCACTGCTCTAGTGAATTCATAACTGAGCTACGTCGTAATAAGGGGAGAATAGTCCATTTCTTCATTACAGGGTTTTTATTTATAGCTGTGCATGCAGCTTATCAGCCATATAAAGTTCTGCAGTTTCTAAAACCACCCCGAAAGCCAAATCAAATCATAAAAAATGGTATTTGCAGAACAGTGCAAACTCAATTATATTCCTCAGTGAGCCACTGATAATGATCACATTTTGGGGAATAAGACTTTTTTTCCTAATTAATTTTTATTGAGTTATTACAATAAAACACATAAATTCTGTAGAACAATGTCAACGACAACAGCATCAGCAACAACACTTACCTACAAGGGCCAAAGGTATGAATCTGATGAATAGTTATTCTGCAGCAGAATCAAAAAATGAGTTCTCAGCAAGACCCAGAGAGTCCGGCTTGTAAAAGTGTAGAGTTTCCGTCCAATTTACGTGTGTGCCTTCAAGTTGTTTGTTGATTAATGGTGATCCCATGAATTTAATACCATATATACTCATCTATAAGTCAAAAAATTAAAGACAAAAATGGGCTCCAAAATCCTAGGTAGATATATGTACAGGTCAATACAGCAATACTTCTCTGTGAGCCTTGGGAAAGCTGTGGAAAAGGGAGGAAGGAGAAAGAGGAGAGAAATCAGAGGTCTTTGGGGCTTTCTAGATTGGCAGGAAAGTGTGACATGAAGTTGCCTTTTCCTTAATGCTTAGCAGCTGCACCGCAACCTTTAGATGGAGCTGCGCTGTTCCGCAGTTTTTAAAAAAGAAGCTGGGAAAACCAGCACCTTTTTAAAGGCGCTTCTTCTCCCCTAAAATGCAAAAAAAGCGTTTTCATGGCACACTTTCCCTTTTTCTCATCTAAAGGCTAGAGTTTCATGCAGCCATGAACACACTTCTTTTTGCCAATCTAGAAAGCCCCTTTGTTCCCCTTTTTGCAAGCCATCAGCCTTGGGGAAAGTTGTGGGGAAGGGAGGAAAATTGGAGGTTTGTGTCCACATTTTGCATGCCCAGACTGTGACCCTTGGGAGAGGCCTAGAGAGGGAGAAGGAGGGAGCAAATTGGTATTTCTCCCCCCTCCATTTAGATCCTTTGTTATATGCCCCTGAGTTTGATCCTTGACTTATCCATGGGTCATATCAAAATCCATGATTTTGTCCCCAAAACTTGCCCTCGACTTATACATGAGGTCAACTTATAAACAAGTATATACACTAGTTAATAAAACCATTTGCAGATGGTTTACCATTGTCTTCCTCTGAATATGGTCTACACAAGTGGAATTCTTTCACACTACACAGTCATGACACTAAGGAGTTTATTACACAGCCATTTTAGCCCAATCCAGGCATGGAATGGGATAGGGACTGAACAAGTGTTGTCACAAAGAAGAATGTGTACTTTGTCACAAGGTGACCACAAGCCGTCTCCCAGCTGCACTTAGCTGGCAGATTTTGTGGGATGGAAAGCTTCTGTACTATCAAAATCAGCTGGAGAAGCGCCGCTGTGGGACAGCTTGTGGTCACCGTGTGACAAAGTATGCATTTTTCTGTGCTGTAACACCCATTTTCTCCCATTCAGTCCCGATCCTTTCCCATGCCAAGATTGAGCAAAAACGGCTGTGTAATAAACTCCTAAGATTCCATTTCACCTGTCATGGTTCTAGTCTAGGAAATAATAGGATTTACAGTTTAGGGATGGTATATAGAAACCTTAGCTAGATAAATCCTCAAATGCTTCTGACCAAATGACAAACTCTAGGAGTCCATACAAAGCAGCCATTTCAGTTATAGCAGAATCATAGCACTATATGGTGTACTATTGAAGGGATCTTGGTATATATACCCTTTCATTCCAAGTACTAACCTGTTTTCATTATCTGATGTGCTCTAATCTCTTCAGGCTCTTTGGGAATGAGGTCCAAAAGCATAAACACAACAACTGGGGAGGCCTTGACAGTATAAGCAGAAACGCTAGGCAAAGTCTTCCTAGTAATTTTTAGTATATGAAGCATTGATGGACAAATCTGTTGGGTCTGGCTTCATATTCATAAAACATGTTTTTCAACAATTTTTCAAATATTTTCATTCTTTCCTTTCCTAGTGATTAGTAAATAAGATGTGCACAATAGCTTTGTAAAGGCTTTCACCAAACACATGGGGAAAGGGTAGCAGGATTATCATCTAAATCCACATGTTCAACTGCATATTTGCTAGGGCTAAGCCAAGAGTTGTTTTTTACTCCCTCAGAGAATAATTCTGAATCTTTTCTATTTCCTCACAGTCCTAGAAAAAGCACTTGCAGACATTTCTCCAAATATTTGTTAATCACAATTTCCCTGTTATTATCCCCACTCCCACATGCACACATAGTGATCTGAAACAATTCTAGGTTCCAATTATTGTAAAGGAAAGTAAATCAGTGCCCAGGCTGTGAAAGCAGTTTTGGCTGCTGTCACTTGCACCAGGAGCAAAAGGAAGCAGGGGGGGGGGGACCCATGTTACTGTCACTGCTGATGGTGAGCCCCAAAAACTGTTGAAAAATTGCTCCATTCCCTGAAGAAAGGTGGTGAAATGACCGTTCGCACAGTTCCACTCACCACAAATAGAGATTCCCAATGTGTTGCTTGTACTGATCTCTAGACCTGTGTTTTGCACATGCATTGTTGTTGTTGTTGTTGTGTGCCTTCAAGTCATTTCTGACTTACGGTGACCCTATCATGGGGTTTTCTGACACTAAGAGTCTGACCTGACCAATGGTACCAACTATACTAGTATATGGGAGTCACAATTATAAACATTGGTATTCATGACTTACCAAGAAAAAGGAAATACAGGGGTGAAACAGACCACCCCTGACCAATCTAGATTGGGGCTACGGCAACTGCACACCGAGGCCTCAATCCACATTTTTGTCGGCCGAAGAAAAGAGCAGCAAACAGCTAATCCTTTTTGCGCTAGCAAAAAGCTGGCTTTTCTGCCCTGCCATGGAAGGAGGCTGGCTTTAAGGAGCTCTGGCAGCATGCGGTGTGTAAATGCCACACCATTGGAGTGCCCAGAATCCAGCTTACATGTGGGTGGCTGCCTACTTGAAGCCAGCTTCCTGGCATCTTGGGGTCTGTACACCAATACCCCCAAGACTCCCAGAAGCCGAATTTTTATACTGGTCTGTTTTGCCCCACAGTTAGCTCTCTTGTCCATGGATTCAACCATCCACAGCTTGAAAATATTTAAAAATAATATAAATTCCAAAAGTAAACCTTGTTTTTGCCATTTTATATAAGACTTGAATATCCATGGATTTTGGTATCCAGAGTAAATGTCAAGGATGCACTGTATAGAACAAAAAGAGACAGATTTGCATAATATTTGCATAAAACAATGGGTGTATGTGTGCGCGCACACACACACAAATTTAGAAACAGAATTAATACAATTTAAATGCAAGTGCTGCATATCTCACCATTTCTGCATGTCTTATTACAGGCAGTTCCTAAACATGGAAATAATCCCCAGTTTGTTCAGTGAGGATTATTCCAAATAAGAAGGCATTGGATTTCAGCCTTCACTGATATGACATGTATATTTTGGGTCTGGAGAAAATATTCCCAGATACAAAATATGCCTTATGAAGTGTCCCTCAATGGCAATTATGTCTGACAAGTACAGGGAAATGAAAGATAACAAGAATTTGAATAGGCTGATAAGTCACTAGAGAGATGGCCACGGAGAAGAGTTGAAGGTGGCAAGGCAATGGCACTACTGCCCTCAGCATAGTCAGGCATTCCTTGCTCTCACTATCTAGAACAGGACTAAACAACCCATGTCTTGCTAATTTATTCCATAATCCCTCACCCAATGGCCAGACTGTATGTGCCTGATGGGAATAAAAATCCAATACTATCTGGAGGGCCAACAGTTTTTTAAGCCCTGGAGTAAGATCATAACACCATTCTGTGATCCTCTGTTCATCAGATAAAAAATGCAATTCAAATCCACTTAACACCAGAGGTGGCTTTGTCCACCTCATATTGCGTCCAATACAGTAGAAATGCTACAGATTCATTGTTTCTAATCCAATTCAAAAGGTGTTTCTCCCTCCCTCCTTCATCTCTTAAATCTGTTTCATTCTCACTTTTAATTTACATTTCCAGTGATCAATTTATTTGAATAACCCAGATGGTGTAAATCTAGTTATTATTATTTATTTTTTTGGGGGGGGGGGGAAGATGAGTGTAGTTAATGAACAGGAATTGGAGGATTTCCTCCCTTGCTCCCCACAAAAGTAAAATCAGTCTGAATGTTGCCTTTAGAGCACACCAGATGCCATGTTTCAGACTAATAATGCTTTATTGATTATCTCTTTTTTCTGCTGCTTCCTGCAAAAAGGGAACATCTGCCTTCATTTAGGAATATGCCACTTGAAAGTAAATTCAAAACAGTGGGGAGGGAAGACTTGAACAATAATATCCCAGAGTGTTGTGATTTTTAAATTTTGCTTTTTTGGAAATTCCAATTGCAAATTAAAAGGCTGCAAAGCATGTAAATATCATCATCATTATTTTTGTTATAGCAGCAAATAAATGTTGATCCCATGTTTTCACTAAACATAGCACTCAGAGTTGCTAACAAACAAACAACTCAAAACAACTGGTGGGTTGTCTAAACTATTAAAAACCTCTCACTCATTTTCAGTTGGTGGCAATGAAGCCAAATTACACTCTTGTCTTATTCACAGTGGGTGTGGAATTTCAAACCTTCTTAGGACTTTAATTTGTACAAAAAAGAATCTCGGCTTTCTCCAGATTTGCCAGGGAAGTTTGGATGACCAGATATGTGGTTGGTGGGTTCCCATTGGTAGTGGAGGGAGGAACTTGTGTTAGTTGGGGCAGGAAAGACAGGGACCAGAAAGAACATGGTCATACCTGACAGGATGTGATGATTTTCAGGAGATGGGAAGTTCAAGCAGTTCATGGTTTAGCTTAGAGATGGCCAAAGTCTTCCCATGGTAAAAAAAAAAAAGAGGCCGAAGAGTGTCTTGGACCAGGGTGGAAATACCTATGTTCACATGCTTGACAGCCAGGAAAATAAATATATAAAGTAGAGTGGCCATGGACATGTGGCCAAAAACTATTCGAGGAAACTGGTTATTGTGTTGCCATTTTACTATGAAGCAACCTTGGAATGGGGAAAATATAACTGTTTAAGCCTTAGTAAATAGTGTAGATAAGTATGGTCACTGTGAATCTGGAAAACCCAGGATCCACCTGGATTATATGGTACATGTAGACTTTCCCTGAGTGAGGAAATATCATTAACATCATCAAAACAATAAAACAATTCAAAGGGCCAGACTGGAAAGGTGCTTCTTCACACCCTTCCTAAAATCAATAAGACAGATCATGCTTCCAAAACGACTGTAGTACACAATCTTAGGCAGGAGAAGGCCATCTCCTGCATACTCAGCAAGCAGGCTTCTACGGGTATGGATGTTCATTAGACCTTGCTTCAAGATCTTAGCATCTGGATAGGATCATCATGTGACAAACCCATAGACAGGCTATGAGGAAATAATTTGCCAACCAGGTCTTTCAATATGGAAAGTATAACATCTTGACATGTGTGGTGGGTGATGGCTCTGGAACTGTGAAGGAGGGAACTGATCCTCTGTTAATGGAAAATCTACTATAGCTGCTCCAGGTTGTAAGGGAGCTATTTAAATATTGAATTCAGCACTTGAAGGCTTCTGGTATAAGGGGAGGCAACTGTGGTGGATTCCCTGTTGTGCAATTCTGGAGCAATCAACTCCTTCTGTTTGGCCCACCTGATACATTTTAGAGCAGATGAGATCTCTACTTTTCACATTTGTAACACATTTAAGCCTTTCCTGTAGCCAGCAGCATTGAACATTATGGGGCTTTTTAGATTGGCAGGAAAGTGTGACATGAAATCGCACTTTCCTTAATGCTTAGCTGCTAGACTGCAAGCTCCAGGTGTGCACTTAAAAGGTATAGGGCTTTTAGACTGAGGGGTGTGGGAACGACTTATCTGAGGTCTTTTCTGTGGCTCAGCAGCTACATGGGAAGCTGTCAGAACGCTACAAACACAGGCGGAGCAGCTACATGGGCGGAGAGGAACATGGCTTTTAGCCACGCTTTAATTTTTTTTTCCTTGCCGGCTGCGAATTGCGCAATTGCGCAGGTACACAATACAGCAATATTATCATTGCCTGCTGGGAACTGCACAATTGTGCAGGTACATCATACAGGAGTTTATCACATTGCCACACTTCTCCTTTCTGGGCCCTCGCTCCCTCCCTCCTTCCCTCCTCCTCCTCCTCCTCAGTTGCAGACAGTGGCTGGCGCTCCATGTCCCTCTCCTCCTCCTCCTCCTCCTCCTCCTCCTCCTCCTTCTCCCTCTGGCTGAGAGAGTGTGACTCTTGGGTGAGAGAGTGACTTGCAGCAGCGCAGGAGGAGGAGGAGGAGGAGGAGGAGGAGGAGGAGGAAGGACCCAGAGGACTCTGCCCTCAGCTTCCACATTGCCCCCCTGGCCTGGTCCCAGGAGAGCAGGGCACCTTTTTAGCAGCAGCAGCAGCAGCAAAGGAGAAGCAAGGCTGCCTCCTCCTGCATCCTTCCCCCTCGAGCCCAGGGTCTGCAGGTCCAGAAGGAGGGCCCCAAGTCCCCAGGGAAGGTGGGAGCAGCCAAGCCTCCCTCGCTCCCTGACTGAGGGCCTCTCTCACCTGCCTGGCCCCACAACCAGAAAGGAAAAGGCAGTGAGGAGGACACTGAGGACACTCTGCTGAGTCCTGCCTGCTCCTTATTTATGATCAGCTGTCACTGAATGGGTGCGTGTGTGTGTGTGTGTGTGTGTGAGAGAGAGAGAGAGAGAGAGAGAGAGAGACTATGCATGTCTCTGTGTTTAAATCCCAAGCTGGGGAAGCTTTGCTTTGCTGCAGCCAGGTTGCAAGGGCCTCAGTCCTCTCTGGTCCCAACCTGGCTGGGACTCCCATTGAAGGCAATGACTCCGAAGAGGCGAAAAGAGAGGGAAAGCTGTGCAAAATCAGGGCTTTTACTGCATCCACACTGGAGAAATAGCCCTTATGGCTCAAAGGTATGGAATTCTGGGAGTTGGAGTTTGTTGTGGGCCCAGAGCAATGCCCCTCAGGGGAGCTAAACAGACCCACATCCCCCAGGCTGCCCCACTCCATCCTCCTCCAAAGGAGGAGGAATGAGGGAAGAAGGACTCTTTGGGGAGAATTGGGAAAAAAGGGGGGGGAGTTTTCTCTCTTTGCGAAGCCCCTGGCCCTGGAGGAAGGAAGGCAAAAGGGTCCTTGAGGGGCACAAGGGGCCAGGAACAGGGCAAGAGAGAGCTTGCAGGGCGCAAAAGGGAGAGCCTTCCCCCTCCCTCTTGCCTCCTGTCAAAAACAGCTGCTTTTCCTCCCGGAGGCAGGCGGGGAAGACCTGGGGGCCTGGAAGCCAAAACAAAACGGAGGACCATGGGAATTGATGCGGGGGCAGTCCCAGGGCTAAACTACAGATGCTTTTCACATCAGCACATCTTTGAATTACAATTGCACAGGTACAGGATACAGTCAAATTGCCAGGGGAACTGCGCAGTTGCACAATAGCGCAATTCGCAGCCGGCAAAGAAATTTTTTTTAAAGGTTCAGCAGTTTATCATTGCAGTTTCTCTACCTTTTTTAAACTGTGGAGTTGCACTGGTGCATCATGAATGAACCCCCTTATTTTGTGAATGAATTGACATGTTATCCACAGTAGAATAACAGTAACGGCATCCCAGAGTCCCTACTGCGCATGTCTAGGGTTCCGATTAGGGTTGGAGCTAGGGTTTGGGAGCTTTAAAAAACTGCGTGGTTAAACCCCAGCTTTTACACCTGCAGGGCATTGAGCGTTTTAATTAGAACTGAACTCCACACCACGCATGCTCCCAACCCATGATCCATTATGCTCCGCATCTGGAGCGCTGACTTTAAATGGGCGATTTAAAGAGACAGAGCCCCATTTAACTGCGCAACTGCACCTTAGCTGTTAGATGCACTTGCGCTATAGTGCACTTTCTAAAAAAAGAGTAGGGAAATCCAGCTCCTTTTTAAAGGCGCTTCTTCTCTCTTAAAGCGCCAAAATGGCGTTTTCATGGCACACTTTCCCTTTTTCTCATCTAAAAGCTGGGCTTTCATGCAGCCTTCATCACACCTCTTTTTGCCAATCTAAAATGGGCCACTATATAGCAGTGCAGGCCAGGATATGATTCCCATTTGGCCTACATAGTTGGGCAACATTCTCCAGATTGCTGGCCTGAAACTCCCTTTAGCCCTAGGCAGCATAATCAATGGAAGTAGGATGGGAATTTTAGTTTCCTCCAGGTATTCCTGGAGGGACGCAGGTTTCCCACCACTTATCTAAGAAAGCAGATCCAACCTAGACCCAGTGAGTGATAATGGGGTTGTCACCAAACCTAAATCCTGTAGCAAGTTCTCTCTCCTTACCCCATCATGCAAAATTATCATATGTACATTTTTTCTTCACCACAATCTCATGACAATCAAGAATGCTAGGTGAGGTAATGCATACTATAGGTGTAATACATAGAATGGGTCATAGTGCATAGTAATTATTTGTGGGAATAGATTGTTTTAAGGAAAATGAGTGCTTTGTAGCATTTCAGAGAAAGTTACTGTAGCAATTCCATTATTTTAGGCATTATCCAATATGGTAGTAGATGCAATGATTTTTAAATATTAGCTTTTAATCTTCTCCTGGTGAAGCTCCTCTCTACATTTTCCTTTTAAACTAGCACTAAGTGTGATCTTTTCTTTTAAAATTGTATTTTTTAAGTGTATTAAGGAAATGGCTTCTAATCTCCTCCTGGTGAAGCTCATCTCTACATTTTCCTTTTAAACTAGCACAAAGTGTGTTTTTTTCTTTTAAAATTGTATTTTTAAGTGTATTAAGGAAACTATGATTATGCTATGACTGCTCTCTTTTTTTTTTGTACTGAACCAATTTTTTGGCCTCAAAATTATATTTGGACATACACATCACAACATTTTGGAAACATGAGAAGGAAAAAATGCTAGTGTTTAACTTTGCATGGTAGTGAAAATTTCTCCATGGTTTACAAAATTTGATGGAGTGCTGAGATACTGTTTCTTGTGCAGGAAGAGAAGGTTATTATTATGTTTTTCAGATCCCTAGCCCAGCCACACAATGAGCATGGCAGAGGTAGAAGTTTATCTTCTCCATAGTTATAGGGGGAATCATAAGCTTTAAGTTAAAAGGAGTAAAAGAAATGTGTGTTTCCCATTAATGGGTGTGTTTTGCTTTATACCATTCCTTATTTATCATGGCATCAAACTCTTTTGCATCCACATTTTTAAAAAAGCAATGTGTGAGATTTTTCACACACACACACACACCCACACCCACACACACACACACACACACATACAATGACAGGGTATATCTCCCTTATTCCACAATTTGACTGCACATGAAATAAAGTTTTTAGCCCACAACACCGTCCACTGTGACTGAAGGTCATAAACTCCTCAAATTAAGATAGCATATCAGTCTTCACTAAATGGATTTAGCCCATTTTAAATGGTCAATGATGCTTAGGTGAGTGATCAATACCAGGTTCTCAAGAAAAATGAGATTTGGGAACTGCAGGAATTGTTTTCTTAACGCTATGGAAATTGCATTGTTGATGTCCTTCATGGCTCTTTAAGGTTATCCTGACAAACTAAACAAGGGAACACATTTGTTTTATTGAACTTGAGTCCCTTATGATATCGTTCAAAATAGCTAGGCCAGATGCAGCTTTCTAGAAAGTGATTTCTCTCTCTGAAATAGCATTCTTTTCATTTTGCCATATTACTGTATTAAAATTGTGAGTGGTTCAACGTAAGGTTTCTACCAACATGAAATTAGAAAAGGCTTTGCTCATTAAAGTATCCCTGTCCTTAATACAGTGGGCCCTTGGTATCTGATGGGCTTGGTTCCAGGACTTCAAATGGATACCAAAATCATCGGTGTTCAAGTCCCATTAAATACAATGGATAGTCAAATGGTGTCCCTTATATAAAATGACAAAAATCAAGCGTTGCTATTTGGAATTTATATGTTTTTAGAAATATTTTCGAGCAGTGGATACTTGAATCTGTGGATAAAGAATCCATAAACAAGAAGGAACAACTGTATTTTAGTCTCATCCATTTGGAGGAATACTTTAGTCCTCGACCCTTTAGGGTGGTGGTAGAAAAGAGTTCACTCTGGACTTTATCACACCAGCCTGATGTCCACCACAATTTCATTGGTTTAAACATGGAACATACCAGTTTGGCATAATTTCTTATCACACTTCTACACGAAAGTACTTTGGCAAGCTATATATGATCTGTTCTTTGCACTGCCAAATTCTACCTATGTAAATGTGCTCCTCCTTCTGTCCTGAAGTGTGGGGCTTCCCTTCTAAAGGCCCCAATAAACTCCCTCTGGCACAGTCAAAGAAGCCAATCCATCTGCCATCACCTCTCAAAGGAACACTGCACCAAAGGCTCCCCCCACAGCAGTGTTTACAGAGTAAAGCACAAAACAACACAGCTAAGTAAAGCCTGTGGGGTAAAGCCTGTACAAAGTAGTTCCTCCTGTACCCACCTTAAACAAGACACCTTTAAGACTAGCCCCTCTCCACTTGAGAACACCAGTTAAGAAGATCCTCATTTCATCACTCCCACTCCCAAAGTATGGAGTTGTTGTGTGCACATTCATACCACATCCTTGCACTTCAGAAAGAAACGCCATCTCAGGCCAGGGTGCCAGGAAGAAAGGGGGTGACTACAGATGCCAACAGCTTTCTGAAGCTTATGCTGACACAGCAGCCATCTACAGGAGGTGGTTTTTCAGCTGGGATGGCTTTCTACCCCATTTCTTCCCATAGTGTGGAGTTGCAATGTCAATGTGCATGAAGTAGCCCCGCACTTAAGGAGGGGACAAGAGCAGATGGCTGACACAGCAGAAGGCTTTGGGAAGCTGTTGGATGCTCTGTTTTATCTTGCTCCTTCCTGTTTCCAAAGTGCAGGGTTGCTGCATGCACATTCACATCACAGCCCTGAATCTCAGGAGGAAGCAAGGGAAAGCCAACTCAGATGCCAACCAAGTCCTGAAGCTGGCTGCTGTTGTCAGCATAAGCTTCAGGAAGCTGTTGGCAGCTGCAGTCACTACAAGGGGGAGATGGAGCAGGGAAAAGAGCAGCATCTATCCCACTCACACCACGTGACTGACTGGGAAGCAGAAGTGACACAGAAGGAACCTATTACACCATGGCAGTCACAGAGTTGTAGTGAAATTGGGTGCCCATTGATGGGTTTTGCCCATCAATGAAAATGTGTACTACAATAATGAATGGTGAGTCAGCATGTTGTAGGACTCTGACTCTGGAGACCAGGGTTTGATTCCCAGTGTGGTCACGAAACCCCTGGGTGACCTTGGGCAAGTCACATGCTCTCAGCCTCAGGGGAAGTCAATGGCAAACCTCCACTGAACAAATCTTGCCAGGAAAACCCCATGATAAGTTTGCCTTAGGGTTGCCATAAGTTGGAAATGAAGCCACACATCAACAACAATAGAAAAGTAATGAATGGAATGCAGACCCACAGCAGGATGGACACAATGTTATTTAATAAGTACTGGCCAAAGTCCTGTTTAAATTCTGCTTTTTAGCCTCACGTGATCAGATGTTCAGTGTGAACCATCTAATTTGCTGGAGATATTGATATCCTTTACTTTATAATAATACATACAGATCAGTTAACTGAAAAAGTTTAACTAATTCAGAAGTTTCACCATAACTTATGCTATTTACCTTATTGGGTTGGCTGCAACTCAATTAACTCTTTCCTGGTGATAGAGTCTTCCCGCTCTGGCCTGCAAGTCAGTCTATATGATACTTGCCTGCCACGAATATGCTAAAGATGAGGTACCCCACAGAAAGAAAATGTAACAATCGTAAATTTAATTCCATAAGCATGGTTGAAAATGCAGGGTTTCAGATCCAAGCCACTAAGAGGTAAGTACAATGGGCTCTTGGTATCAGTGCTCTGGTGCCACAACAAACTACAAATCTCAGTTAACGCTATGTCAAGCTGCATTCATTCTGCAATGTAGATGCAGCCTATGTGCATTTCTGGGTGGGAAGTCCCATCTAGATCAGGACAAGAGTAATGGCAAATGGACAAAGACCCCCTCCACAGTAGCATATCAGTTTGTGTCAAAACTTGTTTTTGAATTTAAAAGAAAAAGGGGCTGTTGTGACCTTAAAGCTATAGAGTGGGCCCTTGGTATCTACTGGGCTTTGGTTCAAGGACTCGCTGTGGATACAAAAATCCATGGATGTTAAAGTCCCATTGTATACAATGGCATAATAAAATGATGTCCTTTTATTTAATGGCAATATCAAGGTTTGCTTTTTGGAATGTGTATTTTTATTTTTATTTTTTATTTTGGAATATTTTCAAGCTGAGGATGGTTGATTCCACTGATAAAAAATACTGTAGATATCGAGGACTTACTGTACTCAGTACCTTTTGCCTGAACGGACAAACTCTTAAGTTTTCCCCATTACCCAAACATTGCTGTTGTTGTTGTTGTTTTACCATCTCAATTTCTTTCTGACCTATTTATGAATTCAGTTGGAAATTTGGAAAGTCTTTTTAAAAAGATTGAATGAAAGGACTAATTCCCACCTCTCCCTTGTGGTCACTGTTTAGAGGTCCCTTTAGCTCCTTGCTTTTAGACCTAGTCCCCCCCCCCCCAAAAAAAAGAGTTCTCTAATGACACTCTGGCAGACCCCGACTTCCTCTGCATTCAGATGAGCAAGTTTAATTGTCAGTAACACGAACTCAAGTGCAATAATATATAAACAGAGAATACCAATCATGAAAATGAAATTATCTGGAGATTTGCAAGTAAAGCCTGTGCATTGGAATATTACAGTTTAGAAAACCCGAAGAGAGTGCTTTGGTATGAATATTTTATTCCTTACAAGTATTGTTCTTTTATGCAAGATCGTTTGTTTTATTGTGGTGCTGCTGTTGTGCCCTTTCCAGCCAAATTAAACCAGCAAAGTTCTTCCCACATCACTGCATCTTCTGTGAACTTTTTACTTGCAAACTATGAGTCACATATACCCTGTTTCCCTGAAAATAAGACATCCCCATAAAATAAGACCTAGTAGAGGTTTTGCTGAATTGCTAAATATAAGGCCTCCCCTGAAAGTAAGACCTAGCAAAGTTTTTGTATATAAATATATATACAGTATATAATAAATATTCACTTCTTTTGTTCAACAATAAATGCGAATTCTTCTTTACGGAAAAATAAGACATCCCCTAAAATAAGACCTAGTGCATCTTTGGGAGCAAAAATTAATATAAGACACTGTCTCATTTTCGGGGAAACACGGTAGAAGGCTATTTTAGTTGAGAGGCTGGGAAAGAGTGAAGGAAGATAGCTAAAGGTGGCTACCTAGTGATGTGGGTTGGGGGAGGTAAGGAAGTAGAAATAAATAAAAGAGAAAGAAAAGTGTAGAGTTGGGTTTACTCATCTTTCTTTGAAGTTTCAAAAAGGTAAGTTAGCAGAATGGGGAGAAGGTTAAAGGCAAAGCCGTCTAAAGCTTGCATTCCAAGGCCACATTAAAACATTACCAGATACGATTACAGGTTACTGTGCTGTTCAATGGGCACCAAACCAACAGCAATATTCTACATGGGCTATACATGTGCATAACCAAGTACTATCTCCTGGCCTGACCCCCACACCCAGCCCACCTGAAGCAGACAGATTGGGCAAAGAAAGTCTGTTCTGCTTCTCATCACAGTACAAAAAGTATGATGTTTCCACCTGCGCCCACCAGCAGGTAAGGCTATAACAGAAGCAGGAACCCTGTTGCATATCTTTGTTGCAGCCTGATTTGCTGGAAGCTGAATGGATCTCTTTTGCCCAGTCCAGTTGTTGGATCAGAAGTTGGACTGAAAAGGCATTTTATGCCCATCTTTGTTGGATAACTTTCCACCCACCACTTTGTCAAGCAACAGCCAACAATTTTTAGGCTGTAATTTCTCACTGTAATTTCCCCGTATGCCAGGTCAATGCTACATTAGGTACTCCCTGTGGCATTGTGAGAAATTTAAAATAACAGCCCTCTAGTGCCCGCTGGTACCACCAGATATGTCCACAGCAAGAGGAGGGCAGAAGGACCAAAGCAGATGTCAATACTTGCTGGTTTGCTTTAGACATATGGGTTGTGACAGCCATCTGATGGTGCCAAGTGCCACTGCTTGCTTCTCGCCACTGAAGCTGGGGAATGATGCCATTTTCTTATCCTCTCTCTGCTCAGTGAGATAAAGTGATCAGTTAAATCTGTGATGTATCTACACTCCTTAACAGATGTTAAGGTTAAAGGGCAAAATGGATGAAGAAGCTGGGATTGTCTAAGAGTCTGGATTGATTTGATTATTACCTGCTCGCTTGCTTTGTGAAGAAACATGGTATGATATCGATACACATGTACATGCATCATCAAGCACAGTTGCTGGGGAAAAAACGAGACAGGGGAGAAAGAACTACAATAGATATATGGGACCGTTCAGGGAAAAGAGCCAGGAACCCTTCAAACTGAATTATCTGTAATGAGCTCGGCAGTTGGACAAAAAGAGGAAATTTAAAGCCATACTCATTTTTCTATCTTTTAGTACAAGGGGGTGGGGAAATAGAGTAAGGAAAGGGGAGAGAATAAGCATGTGGAAGTTAAGAAGCAAGACAGAAAAACATTGCTTAATTTTGAACTGCATTTCATGGTCCAGTCCAAATGGGCTCAGTTCTCATGTACCATACTGCTTTGACTATTAGAAAGAAAATGAATGAAAATATTGAAATATATTAGGTATTATAATGGAGACGTCAGTCTTTTTGCTATGGTGAAAGATGCTATATCAGTGACGAATGAGTGAGGCTGATAAAATGTTATGGTGGCAGCTTCAGAGATAACATTTGTGCTTTTTACTCTGGCATTGCTAGCTGGTGAGCCCTAGGGCACTGACTCATTAATCTTTAGAAAGGGAAAGGGGGAAAGTGTCTTAACAATGCAAGACATGGAGTACAGTTCCTTTTCATTTTCTTCTCTTGAAGCCACTCCTGATGGATATGCCTTAGCTAAAGAGCTGCTCTTTAGAATTAGTGGCCAATCGTGAATGCATACTTATTTCATCATTTAGTGGATATTTTATCATTTTATGAATATCACAGAGGAACCCTCTCCAAAGGCACTACATTTAGTAGCCTGAATCTTAGTGGAACACTCAAGTGAAGGAAGAGGGTATGGGTAAGGTGTCTTTATACCAATGTCCCTCAGAGACTGCAGACACTACAGACCTCAACTGAGACCCTCCAGATAGTAAAAAAAAAAAAAAAGTATTAATATGACAGTAAATTGAACCTGCTCTTATTTCATATTTCATATCAACATTTGTACTGTGTTGTACTGATATTTATTCAGCGCTGTGTAAATTTACAGCACTGTAAAAATAAAGGTCAATAATAGTAATAATCTACATTATTTTACTTATAGACTTCTGTTCTGTGTCCTTCATGTTTCTCACAATATTACTTACTGCAATGTAAAAAAATATGACTATCTGTTTGGAAGTTCCCTCCTCTAGTTCTCAGCTGATATTTTGTTTGTTTAAAATGTGTGTTTTGTTGTGTCTTCAAAAGTGCCTGTTGACTTACAGCAACCATATGAATTGAAAAGGGTTTTCTTAGGAATACTCAGAGCTGGTTTTGCCAGTCCATCTCTCTGAAATATAGCCTAGTATTCATTGATGGTCTCCCATCCAAGTACTAAACAGGGCTGACCCTGCTTAGCATCCAAGATCAGACAGGATCTGGTGCCTTTAGGATATTTAGAACCTTTGTTCAGCAACTGCCTTCTGCTAAATGAGTCTTCTATCTTCCCAAATGTGAATTTAAGCTAGCATCCGACCTCTCCCTTGTTTCCTGCTGTCGAGATACTGTAGATTCTACAACAGCAAAACAGGTAGTAATCCACAGGTATTGGGGATACCTATTGACCATCTGGAAGAAGAAATAAAGAATCACTCCTTGTTTTTTTAAGCAGGGATGAGAGGCTGAAAACTTTTGAGTAGCCTCAAAAACCGCCTTAGGGGTCCAATATATGGGCCAAAATTTTCTACTCCTGGAGACTGATGTTTTTGAAGATCACATAATTAAATTCTCATGCATCCTTGGATACAACATAGAGCTTTATCATATGAAGGAGATCAAGGGGTTAATCCAAAGATGTCCCAGAGAAATAACAAAATTACGTGACACCATTTCACATGTCGCAAAAAACCTGCATTTAAACTAGATTTAAAGGAGAATGAAGTGACTATTTCACACGACGTCACAAAAAACCTGCAGTTAAACTAGATTTAAAGGAGGATTAATGCACATTTTTTCAAGTTTGGATATCTACAGAAAATGTAAATTCGAATTGCTTTAATTGCGAAATCATACATGAATGTTAATTGTGAAATAATGTTATTTCCACTTTAAATTTGCATTATTATTATTATTATTATTATTATTTGTAACCTTTATTTGTATAGTGCTGTAAATTTACAAAGCGCTGAACATACAATCTGTAATTAGATTATTCCCTCGGGCTTACAATCTAAAAAGACATATGACACAAAAGGAGAAGGGAAAGATGGTGGGGAAGGGGAATTTTTCTTCTGATTTGAAGAGGCCAAATTTGATAGGTTCAGCAGTTTCCAGGATTGGAAGACTAGTGTTTTCCTGGGTACCACATAAGTAATAAAGATAAGGAGCCTCTAAAAAGAGAAAGGTGACAAACCTAATTCTGCATTACGGACCTGTTCTGAATGCATAGGGATTCAGACCCTAACTTTTAAAAATTAAGCAATGAAATCCTTGTGTCTGGCTTGATGAATCTATCAATTTCAGTTTTTCTCACATTTTATTTTTTTAAAAAATTAAAATAAAATCTCAGTTTGATTCTTTCTACTCGGTATATGAGGAAATTTACAAATCTTGGTAACATCTTATAAAAACATGAACTGAGACAAAATTAGTCCCATTTGAACTGTCACAATACTCCTGTTTGGACTATTGTTATGAGCTCTACATGGGACAGTCCTTGGAAACTGCACCGGATGCAAAATGCTGCAGCCAGACAGTTAAATGGGGCTGCCTACAGGGATCATGTCATTCCCCTTTTCAAATAGCTGCACTGGCTACCGGTCCTTTTTTGGGCAAAATTCAAGGTGCTGGTTTTGACCTTTAAAGCCCTACATGGCTTGGGTCCAGGCTATCTGAAGGACCGTATCAGCCTATTCAAGCCAGCCCAAGCTCTAAGATCATCAGGAGAGGCGTTTTTTTCCCAGTCCCACCATCTTCACAGGTGCAGTTGATGAGGACCCAAGAGAGAGCTTTCTCTGTGGCTGATCCCAGACTGTGGAACTCCCTGCCACTGGAGGTCAGGTCAGCCCCTTCCCTGCTCTCTTTCCATTGGCAACTGAAGACATTTTTATTTAGGCAGGCACTTGGTGGCTGAATTTTACTTGTACTGGTTTTAACTGTGTTTTAACTTAAGTTTAAATATTAAAGTTTAATTTTTAACTTTTGTAAATTAATGGTTTTACTTCTGCCTTTTAAAATTATTTTGTCTTTTTAAATTATTGTAACCTGACTTGAATCCCATTTTGGGAGAAAGGCAGGATATAAATCCTTTAAATGAATGAATGAATGAATAAAATTCACATCCATGCCAATTGGGTTCTGCACTGGAGAAGGGTTGCTTAGAGGAAATTGTTAGAAGAAATTCTTTATGACTGCCCTCATAATTTTGTGATTATTTGAGCACAATCTGCCATCTGTCCACCTGACTCCAGTTTCACTTAGCAGGTATGTGCTGGCCTTGAAGGCTGTCTGAATTTCTGTAGCTCTTTCATACAGGCGTTAATACATCAGCAAGCCAAATGGTCACTTCTTAAAAGAAAATGGAAAGACATTTTCTCCCAGTTTCCACTTACTGGCAAAACAAAACAAGGTGGGTCCTAAACACAGATGGTAACCTTACAATGAACTGGACTGCAATGAAGGCTGCCCTGCCTCCTTTGGGTAAAAAGCTGAGTTGCATAGAGAAACACTTTCTACTCCCCTCTATGGTGAACTAAACAGGGCGAGCTGCAGGAAGGTCAAGAAGGATAGGCAGCTTTGATAAATTAAATATTTAGAGCTAGCTGTTTCTTCCAGCACTTCATCTCCCCAATTCTCTGCTGCCCTGATGCAAAACAACGAAACAACAAATAGATCCATTTTTCAAAGACAGCCAGGATCATTTGAACTACAACCTTTCCACAAAACAATCTGTTCCAAGATAAATATTTACTGTGCCAAGCTGCACTGAGCTTTAAAAAGGGCAAACAAATGTTCCCTGTTGATTGAGCAAGGAATAGAAATTAGAATTTTTCTGCTCTGTCTTGGTTCAGTACTGTTCCAAAACATATTCAGGCCATTCCTCTATCCAGTACATTTCTTCTGTTCATTTCCAAGATCTGGAAGTGGACTTTCCTGTGGGCTACATCTATGCTTTTGTTGTAAAAGGGAATAGAGAAACTTTGAAAGTTGTTGTTGTTGTTGTTGTGTGCCTTCAAGTTATTTCTGACTTATAACAAGCTTAAGGTGCACCTATCATGGAGTTTTCTTGGAAGGATTTGTTCAGAGGAGGTTTGCCATTGCCTACTTCTGAGGCTGTGAGAGTGTGACTTGCCCAAGCATGGTTGAGCAGGGAATTGAACCCTGGTCTCCAGAGTAGTAGCCCAACACTCAAACCACTATGCCATGCTGGCTCATGCCTAGGATCTAATTTGCACTGCAAAAACAAACAATTTAGATACCACTTTAACTGCCACAGCTCTATGCTATGGAATTCAGGTTTTGTGAAATATTTAGTCTTCTTTGTCAGCTAGCTCTGGTTCCACAACAAGCGATAGATCCCAAGATTCGATAGGATGGTGCCATGACAGATAAAGTAGTGTCAAACTGCATTCATGCTGCAGTACAGATTAAAACTAGGTTGTGTGTGTGTGTGGGGGGGAGGTACCTGACTTGTAGTTCCATTGGAAAAGCACAGAACAGGCTTGTAAATTTTTTGCTTATTTCATTCTCATGCAGAAGAATGGAAAATTTCAAATGTTCTATTCAAACTGGGTGAGATTATGAGCATTTCTGTGCATGTTTCCAGTGATCGATCGATCAATCAATCAATCAATATCTATCTACCTACCTATCTCTGGATTTCAAGAATCTTTCGTGAAAAATTCTTTTGCAGAAAAAAATTGTTGCTTTTTTGTTTTTTTGCATAGAAATGAGTGACTTTTCTGCCAAAAGCACACCACTTTTTAAAAGCCAAACATTGTGTTTTCACCAAACAAACAAACAAACAAAAACTCTTACAAAATCCCAAGAAATTTAGCTTTGCTAGTGGAAACTGGCAATTAATTAGCTAATGACTAGAGTGCCTTATAGCGATATCCACACACTCTGGCATTTCCATATTTTCCAATGCTGATTTGTTTTTGTTTGCTTACTTTTTATTTGTTCCTCAATTAAAATATGTTGCACATTCATAGGGTTGAGTATCTTTTGTGCATCAGGTAATAACAATTCTAATTAAATACACTTCAGTTTCAAGATGCAACATAGTAAAATGTGGAAAAGTCAAAGGAAGTGATTTTTCATTTTTTTAGGTGTTCTAAATGTAACTGGTTATTTTAAAGCTCTGGACCTAATGTATCCACCATTCCTTCTTCTAACCTATTTGGAGAAAAGGTTGTCTCTTTTCCCTTTCAACCTGCTTGCAGGAACTCTTCACCCATTCCCCTCATCCACCCATTTCACAGATTGTTGTATCTTCCCCACTCAATACACACTATACTTTGCATGTTTGGGCAAAAAAAGAGGACACTGAGAAGCCAGGGCAGAAGACCCTTGTTCTTGGCTAATAATCTTGATGACATAAAATAACATTGCTGCAGTTCTGAGCCTGATTATTTGTATTTGGATTCCAAATATATATTTTAAGGTGTAAAATACTCTTTCACAAGATAAAAACCACTGAATTTAAGGTCATGCAACTTGTAGTATGGTTTGCATCTCTGTAGAGTAATGTAATGTAGCAAGTGCCCAAATAGCCTAAAGGCACCAAGTCCCTTCTGACCTTCGAAGCTATGCAGGGTCAGCCCTAGTTAGCACTTGGATGGAAAACTGCCAATGAATACAAAGTGCTGTAGGCACTATTTCAGAGGAAGGAAGTCACAAAATCACATCTGAATACTTCTTGCCCAATAAAATCTTATGAAATTCAAGGGGTCACTATAAGTCGACATATGATTTGGAGGCACATGCACACATACACAAACACATGTGGTATATGACCAGGAGTAGCAAGGCAGAGAGTATTTGAATATGCACAAGGGACAAGAAACTCAGAAGGGGAATAGGTCAATTGGGGGAAGAGAATGTGCATGAGGGAAAATATTTGTTTAGTTAAAATCTAGATTTGTTAAGGAGTTGTTACATATATGTATCTTAGCTATGTAAAGATGCATCATACATTGTAATTGAGACAATTATCTTGGTTGTGCATTATAATCCTCCAACTGTCTGGTCCTGATTGGTAAAGTTATGACTGTGTAGAGTCAACATTAGTAGCACCCTGAAAGAAGGATGTCATTGCATTTGAGTGTGCTGCTCAGTTTGGCAAGGGAACATCTAAGGTAATGTTCAAAGAAAGAATTGCATCAAGGAAGGAGGATTCCACGCCCCCCCCCCTTTCATTTGTGCCAGTGCTTTCACAAATGTTTAGTCAGTTACAGATGTCACATACCTTATCTACCCATTTCACACCTGGCTTCTCTGCTCTTTTCAGGCTTAGGCTAGATTGAAAAGACAGGTGGATATCATAGAGGGCAGGAGCTTGACAGAAGTGAAGAGAAGAAACCTTGTCTCTTGGCCAGTAATGTGACATTTAATTTGGCCTCCAATCCAGATTTAATACAAACAATAATGGACAATATGCAAATCCTCTGAGACATGACAAGAACCACTGTGCATAATTTTCATTACCATTGTCCTCTGTCATCTTGGCAAGCGTGGTGACCATAATGATTTAACCAAAGACCCATTGTTGTAGGAGCTCTCCCTCCAATGCTCTGAAGTGAAAGCCCTGTATCTCAAGCCAGCTTGTAGATTCAGGTGCACTCTTTCACAGCCATGAATGGTCTCTCAAAGACAATGAACAATTCTCTGATAAACATACATATATTTAATTGAATAACATGCATACATACACATACACACAGCTCAGTCCATTCCAAGTCAGTTAAGGTAAATGAAATGAAATTAAACTGGCAACATTTCTCTCTTTCTCTCCCTGAGTTATAAGAATACCTCAGTTAACAAAGTCTTTGACAAAGAAGCTTCTTTTAACAAAGTCTTTTTTATGGAAGCCTAGTCCATCACCTCCTTTCTTGTCTTTTGTCTGGCTAGATGTTTTTCACAGTATTGGCACTGGGAGCCTGGTGAAGTTGGGCTGGAGAAAAACAGACTTTAAGTGTTGGGTTGTAGCAGTGTGTCTTCAGTAGACAATCAAATAAAGCTTAATCTAGGAAAGAAAGGTTTCTACTCTCGATGACCCTACTGTAGCTGTGCGTGTCTATGTACAAAGTACACAGCTGCTTTCAGAACCACTTACTGAACATGTGTGAAAAACAAAACAGGAAGAAAGGGAAAAGCAAATTAGCTTGCCTCACCTTGACATGCTGAAAAGGTATGTGGATCTATTGCTGGGAAGGAAAAAAATTATTGGAAGACAATTTTAGGTTTGAGTGGCATGGATATTTACAAAAAAAATCAAAGGTAAAGTAAGTGTTGATTTTAATTATCTTTTAATGAGATGTGCCTCATTAAGAGTGTGAACTAGATATAATCCTAGGCTTTGCCAGAGTATGCTTTCATGGGTGTCAGCCCATTTTAGAAAAGAAACAATAGGCAAAAAAGATGGCCAACTTAACATGATATTTAGGAATCTTCTCAAGGTGAACATAAAATTAAATCAAAAAATAAATTACGTAAGGAGGAGTATAACTTTCAGTGGTGTTCTTATCTACAATTATCAGAAAGATTTAAAATGGTTTTAAAAGTTGCTTTTGAGCAGAGAAAATCATAATTTGAATTGCAATTATGCATAGGTGAAGAACATGTGACAGGTAAAATGTATAAGCTTTTGTTCCAGTTTGAAATAGAAGAAAAATAAGTGAAAGTCTGTATGATAAAATGGGCTAAGAACTTTGGATATAATATCCAGATGGAACAATGGGAAAGAATGTGGACAATAGGACTAAAATTTACATTATGTTATGATCCTAAAGAGAATTTTTATTAAAAAAAATTTGTATCATTAGTATATGCCACCAAAGAAGTTGTCTAAAATGTATACGTTGGTTTCAAAGGTCTGTTGGAAATGTGAACAGGAAAACACATTTTATCACATGTGGCAGACTCATGAAAAAGTTTTAAAATTTCTGAGCTCAGATACATACCATGATGCAAGTGATTTTAAAGGTTAATATTTGACCAAAACCAAAACTTTTTTGCTGGGTTTGATTGATGTACTATGGAGGGGGGAGGGTTATGGTAAATTATTACAATATAACCCAGAGGACAGGATCAAAACCTCAGTAGATTAGAAAGCAAAATTAACAAAATTAACAAAATGAATTTCAAATGTAAGGTACTACACTTAGGGATAAAAAATGAAATGCACAAATATAAAATGGGGGACACCTGGCTTGACAACAGTAAATATGAAAGGGATCTAGGAGTCCTGGGACACCACAAGTTGAACATGAGTTAGCAGTGTGATGTGGCAACTAAAGAAGCCGATGTGATTCTAGGCTACATCAATAGAAGTATAGGGACAATACAGATGGCCCCAAAGGGGTGGGTCTCTGCCGCCCCTTTTTGTGCCAGATTGGGGCCATGACAACCTCAGTGGCAACCCGGCAGCCCCAATCTGGTGCTTTTCCAGGCCATGGAGAAGTGGCAAAATGCTGCTTCCCCATGGCCTGGAAAGGGGTGTCCTTGGGGATTGATGCCCTTGGACACCAACTGTGCCAACTATCCACTCCCCAAAAAGCTCTGCTTTGGAGCTCCTTTTTGCGACTCGGCAAGGGTGCCACAAGCTTCTTGGAGCATTGTGCTGATGTCATGTGTGCACCGCTCCGTTGGATGTGGCATGCACATGATGCCATTGTCACACATAGGTATGGACAATGTATTTTTAAAATGGCACCATCCATACGAACTAGGGTTTGCTAGTGTGTGATTGTCACACACTAGCAAGCCCTAGTTTTGGCTTGAGGATGGCACTTTGTGCCAGTGCTTCATATGTAGTGTTTTTAAATAATAAAATATTTTATGTGGAATCAGTTGTCTTTTTAGCTATGATTGTTGTTTTGTATTTTGCTGATTGCAAACCACTCTAAAATCATTTTCCATTTGGTTGATGCAAACAATGAATGAATGAATGAATGAAAAGCTGCTTTGATAACTTTATTTCCTTCTTTGTCTTCCTGTCAAAATATTGATATCAGACACTGGGATAAGAGAATGTGAGTTTTACTTTCTGCCATATTTTTTTTCAAAAAAATTATCAAATTCTGTCATGTGAGGACTATCCTGAATTTTGGGAAGTTGTTATTTTTTGAAAAAATGAACCAAATAAGTCTTGCCTAGAGTGCTTAGTTCACTATTAAGCAGTATAGAAATGTAAATGCTATTGCTATTGCTATCCACACCTAGGCACTGTCCTCTCTGCTTGCAGTGTCCTCCTGGATTTAATCCTGTCCACTGCTAGCTTTCATATGATCCTGCAAAGTCATTTCTCCAAGACACGTTTCTCTAGGAACTTGGTTGATGTGGAAGTCATATACCTGTGCCTTTGTCCAGTCTTGTTGGCTTTGATCCTCATATACCAGGCTTTTGATTTGATTTTTGTTTCGTTAAGCAGCCCCTTCCACACAACTAAAAATATATCCCTTAATCATTTCCATCCACTGTGTCCATGGTAATCCCTCCTTCCCTTGGGCTTGTTTCCAAGTTAAATCAATTATACTAATATGCTTCAGTAAAATGATCTAATTAAGTCTAATTAGCTGATCCCTTTGTTCTGAATTTTCTCATCCTTCTGAGATTGCACCTTTTGGGGTTTGAAAGTTACAGTTGCAGAGCCAAGGAGTGCCACTCATAATAAAAATATAATTAAAAAAATAATAATAAGATCTGTCAGCCACATAAAAATAAAAAGGCCCCGCTATTAAGCAAAACCAGGAAAAGCAAAGTCTTAACAAGCTTGTTTCCTGGAGTCAAAGATCATAAGAAACCCCAGGCTGTCTTACATTAGAAAAAAGAAATGTACTGAAACTGTCAGAATAAGAAGCAGTAAAGACCTGATATTGCCATAATTAGGACTCCAGAATGCACCCAGTCTACATGCAATACTATTCAATAACAATTTTGCACTTTTTAGTGATGTTCAGATGGCATGTGGCTTTGCCAAGATATTATTTTTAAAAACAGCAAGCACACATTGGGAAAGAATAACCCCTTTCTGAGTATTATGCGTGAAATTCAATGCCAACACAAGTTTTTATAAGAGCATAAATTTGGATTAATGGAAAATAGTGCATTTTTTTAAACAACCTGATTCTATACATCAAAGAATCTTGGACTGCTTGAAAGACTAACAAGCTTTATTTGCTATTTGAATTTCAGGACTGCACCCTTGTTTGTCAAATATATTCAGAAAACCTTAGGCCAAATAAAACTTGGTATTCTTAAGGATGCCAAAAAGACACTCTCTTGTTTTTGCTGTAACATATGAACACAATTATTCCACTGAAATATTGAAGCTAGATCAATTTCAGCATGTCTGTTCCTGGTCTTCATGAGGCTGGGGTGCTAACTAGTATTATGACATGAGTAGAATGCCAATAAATCATTGTCTCTCTTCAATCCACTGTTGATTGACTGGACTTTGTAGATACATTCCAATTCTGCTGTTTCTCTTTCTGCTCTGTTCATAAGCCCCAGACCATTGACAGTGGTATGAAAGGAGACAATGGTTTCGTGGCACATTACACATAATATAATGCTAGTTAACACTCCAGCCTTATAAAAGATCTCTTGGCTAGTTTATCTTATCTCCTTTCTGGTTCCCAGCCAGCATCAACATTCCAATAACCCCCTCCACCATTCATATGGTTATCAATTTACCTTGGCCTTGGGCAACATCTTTCCTCCTGCCTTTGCCCCCCAACAACCACTGTTTTGTCAAAAATGGGCATGCCAATTCATAACCATATCCACAAGTTTTGCATTTCTATCATTATTCCTACATGCAACTAGCTTATTCATACCTATAAAGGTCTATTCCTAGGCACTTCACTTCATGCATCTGATGAAATAGACCAGGGTCCAAAAATACACTGCAGAAATAATCCAGTTTGAGACTGCTTTAACTGCCCTGACTCAGTGCTTGGGAATCCTGGGAACTGTAGTTTATTGTGGCACCAGAGCTCTCTGACAGAGAAGGCTAAATGTCTCACAAAAATAAAGTGCCCAGAATTTCCTAGCATTGAACCAGAGCAGTTAAGTTTAAGTGGTCTCATACTGGATTATTTCTGAAGTTCTTTTGGACCTTAGGGGTGGTCTGAAGCCACCTTCAGCTGAGCCAGATTGGGGCCACAGTGTGTGGTTACCATGGCACTGATCTGATGCAGTGCCAGAGGAGCGCTGTGATGTCATGTGGAGTGGCATGCAGCACCACACTGCCCTAGGGGCAGAGTTGGGGCATGTGTCATATAGATGCCATGCCCCGACTCTGCCCCCAGGCTGGCCTTTATGGCCTGTGGGCACAGCCCCATAGTCAAAGAAAGCTTATGTTACCAACTTCTTTGTCTCAGTCTCAAAGGTACTGCAAGATTATTTACAAACTGAGCATATGCATATTTTTTAGAGGTGAAGTCAAGTTGGATTTAATGTATGTAGCCTAGATGCCAGCCACGCTTATCCCTGGTGGTGCAGTGGTTAAATGCTGTACTGCAGCCACTCACTCAAAACCATAAGGTGGAGAGTTCAAGACCAGCAAAAGGGCTCAAGCTCGTCTCAGGCTTGCATCCTTCTGAGGTCGCTAAAATGAGTACCCAGATTGTTGGGAGCAAGTAGCTTACAGTTGTAAACCGCTTAGACACTGCTTAGGTGGCATGAAGCGGTATATAAATGAAGCTGTTTGTTTGTTTTATCCATTGGCTTTTTAAAAATGGGAGTGTGCCATTTTTGAAAAGCCACTGGATAAGTGTGGCTGGGATCTAGGCTGCATATGGGTTGCGCTCGCCTGACCGCAGCTGCATGTGACGACACCTGCTTTTAAAATTAAATGTGATTGTCTCCCATTGGGGATAAATCGCTTTACATTCAAGGCTATAATCTCTTTGTTCTGAATACACACAGCTGATTTTAGTGGCTGCTATTTCTAGGTATATGCAATAGAATCAGGTTCCAGGTTTTTTGTTTCTATCTGCACTTGCTTTTGTATCAGCCTCACTAGACTCAGTGGGGCTTACTGAATACTGACAAAGTTTCCAGGCTCACAAAGCAATAGCATGGTTTAATGCAGAATGAAATTATGACATGATCACATGAATATTCCTTTCTTTTTCATGAGTTTTCTCTGCCCCATCTTAGTTTATTTAAGAGAATTCTTAACATTAATTCTGTAATAGGACTTGTACAGGTTGCCACAGTGTGTCCTGATCTTTAAAATTATTTCTCTCTTTCTTCTTCTTTGCATTGCTAGGTGCTATCCAGTAATGTAGATTCAAGTCAATTGACTTGGACCCAAATTATACTCAGGTTGCTTCAATGACTCTTCCTGGACTCGACTGGGCAATAAATGACTTGTATATTTTAAGTGATTTACTTGCTTGCATCATTTCTTCAAGCAACCCCACTAGAGTGCTGGAAATGTGTCTCAGAAGGAAACAGCAAATGACTTAGGCAATGGGCTTGAGATGGAAGGATCCTTCTAAAACTTTTGAAAAGCTTTAGAGGGCTCCTCTGATGTGCAACAGCTACAGGCTGCCAAGCAGATCTCAACCCTATCTCAAGCCCATTGCTTAATGTGTTCACTGTTCCCTCTGAGAAATCTGATCCACTTCCTTTTTTCCCGTGTGAAAATGTTGGCTGTCATACTTGAGCACTGACTTGAGATTTGACTTGAAAGCACTTGAGAACTGACTTGAGACTTGAACATACAGATGTGAGACTTGACCTCAGACATGGAGTAAGAGACTTGAATACCTCACTGGTCCTATCACATTATGTAGAAATAGTAATGTGATTCCATTTACTTGGCATGGGTTCATCCTGTGGAAAGCTAGGATTTGTAGTTTGGTCAACTGCACCAGAGGAGCTCTCTGGATGAGGATTGTAAATGCCCCCCCCCCCGACTGCTAATCACAGTATTCCATAGGATGCTACCATGATGGTTAAAGTGCAATAATAGTACTACAGCTGTGTCATATGGAAGTGTCTCAAGATACATGGTACTAGTATAATACTAAGAAGGAACAACTTTGATATGATCTTATGATTCTGTATGCTATGTTTGCTGATATGGTCATGCACGCCTTCATTCATAAAACATATAATCTTGATGCAGCCATATGCACAAGATGAGCTAAAAACATGCATTTCTCATTCCTTTGTCTGCATAAACCCTGCCTTGTTACCCTCATGAAAGCATTTTATACGAGTGTTAATCACTTCAACTTAAAATACAGTTAGTTTGAAACTCAGATTTTTATGGTTTTAAAGTCAGGAGCTGAAGGCTTGTGAATATAAGAACACATATTGCTTATATTTTCAAGTACAGTAAGGGATTCATTGGATTCAGAGGACTCCCAAACTGAAATAGGTTGGTTTGCAAGTTACCCAAACTGAAGTGGGATTCCTCCAAATCAAAACAAAATCTGAATTTGAAAATTGCAGGAAAGGAATTAGGAATCTCAAATAGAAATGAAACATAGGTACTGGCATCCAGTTCACTAACTTTTGCCATTATGTGCTTTCAAGTCATTTCCAACTTATGGCGAGTCTATGCCCATAAAGGGTTTTTTTTTCTAACAAGCTTCTTCAGAGGGGGCTTGTCATTGTCATCCTCTGAGGTTGTGAGAGGGTGACTTGCCCAGGGTAACTGATGGATTTTCATAGCTGAGTTGGGATTTGAACCCTTGTTTCCAAAGTCAGACTACTACACCATGCTATGAAATAATAATTCTACCTTATGACATCACAGTTCTTAGAGGCAATGTTGTGCATACAGTGTCCAAAATCTCCCAGTGCTGCCCAACAAAATATATCCTTTCAACCCTCCCCAATACTGTCTGGCGGTAGTATTAGGACATGTAGCTACAGTGATGTACATGCTTCTCCTGATACTGGATCTCAGCCATTTTATCTCTACAGATTTCTACAGATTCTGAATAAGAGGAAAAAGACCAAGTTGTTGAGAAGGAGTGAGGAAGAGAGGCTGAAATAAAGTTTTTTGGACTGGAAGATCAAGCTTCTAATCACAGTGAATGTTTTTCATCTCAGAGTTCTCTGATCCCATTACATTGTGGGAAAGATGTTGAATCGTTGTTGTTGTTGTTGTTTTTAGGACCGATACAGTGCTCAGTAGTTTTTCCTAGCTCTGTTTTAAACAAAAGAGCTGATAATCTAGAATTCTAGATTTGGATCCTGGAATTGGAAACATGTGGCCTAAAACTTCAATCGCCTCTGTCCACTGACCAAGATGTCTGGGGCTGATGGGAGTTGAGTCCAACAACAAGTATAAGGCCACATTTTTCCTCAGCCCTAATTTAAAGTATTACAGTTTTGAATTTCAAAGCAGCTATATTTTATGTTCAAAAATTGCTAGAATTCTTGTGGGGAGAGTATGAAAAGATGTAGGGCAGGATGTTATTGAAATGAGTACTGCAGGATCTTGAGAAGGGTTGTCTCTCTGGTGTCAGATCAAACAAACAAACAGCTTCATTTATATACCGCTTCATACCCTTAAGGAGTGTCTAAGCGGTTTACAATTGTAAGCTATGCCTCCTCCTTTTTCTTGATATATAAAAAATATGCATCAGTTCTCTTTGCATCTTTGATATGGAGTCATAATTTTCTTTAAAATATCATTTTCCAGATTAATTAGGGAGGGTGACATAATGAGAATGGTTAAAAGAAGAAATAGATTGAGGCCAACACCCTTGAGTCTTTTACCTTGAGAGAGCTTATTAGCTTCAGCATATCTGTTCCAAAATAAGTCATTTTACAGTTATGGTATCTGTGTTTTTCTAGTTATTCAATTAGGTTGCTTCCCCTGCTTATATGAGTCATACTCATCACAACTAAAATCTGAATGCAATGTCTCCTAGAAGTTAGGAATCCATTAAGAACTGGATAGCAATAGAAAGGAATTGTGATAACAGCTCTTACACACTTGTTCCATTTGCCAGAAACTTTAACCATGTATGCAATGCAGATGTGTTAATTTTTAGCAAAACAGGATCTCCTTGTCTGAATTAGGATTCGTCCTTCAAAAGGGGTAATTAGAACAACTTTCTTTATAATAAAATGTTACCACACAACTTTTGTGCTAATTCACTGGAGTTTATAGTATAAAAAAAATAGTAATAAGACTATACGTCTGTTATGGATTGAGTATTCCTTATCTGGAATTTCAAAATCCAGAACACTTCAAAATCGACATGAATGGCTGAGATAGTGATACCTTTGTTTTCTGATGTTTCAGTGTACACAAACTTTGTTTCATGCACAAAATATTTAAAATATGCATAAAATTACCTTCAGGCTATGTGTATAAGTTATATATATGAAACTTAGATGAATTTCGTGTTTAGACATGGGTCCCATCTCCAAGATATCTTATTATGCATTTGCAAATATTCCAAAATCCAAAACACTTCTGGGCTCAAGCAGTTTGGATCAGGGAGACTCAACCTGTACCATTTTGATTTTTTCCCCCAAGTATCATTATGTTGTTGTTTTTCCTGATAGTTTACACAGGAAAAAAGTAATTTTCAAACCAATCTAATTATACTTCCGTATCAAATGAGGATAAGGAGGCAGCTGGAAATGAAATTGTTCCTTGGCTGATGCATAGTATTTCTGATACCAGGGATAGAGAATGCATGTCCCAGATGTTGTTGTATTACAACGTCTCCAAATGTGCTTTCGGGGGGGGGGGGCAAATGGTAGTGCTCTACTGCCCTGTTTCCATCTCCAGGGTATGTGTTTGTGCTCTGACACAAAGTGCAAGTATTTCGTTTCCCATCTCAGATGATGGAAAATTTTGGACCAACCAGATCATAATGGTCTCTTTATGAGGTACCTGACTAGTCCAATCTCTTGTGTGTGTAACTTAGTTTGTGCAGGACAGTGAGGACAGGTATATAAAAAAGAGACACCTAGGAGCACCCAGAGTAAAGTATGTGAAATGCCTTTGCCTATGTGATGGATCTAAGCTTAAGGAAACTGCTAAGGTGCATAAAAAGAAGGTTCTTAGGGCATGGAGGAATGCTGGAGGTAAAAAGCACCAAACTGAGCTCTTCAAACACTTCATTTCCAATCCGTAAATTTAAATTTGTGAACAAATGAGTTAGCCCCAAATCAAAGTGGTGGGAGGAATTAAAAGGGGAGGGGAGGAATGGAAGACCTAATAATTACTGATAAATAGAGGCAGTAGCTTTCCCTCTGTCTACTGATTATGTGGATTCTCCTTCCCCCTCCCTCCCTTTCAATATAAAGCAAGAACATGATGAAAACAACAAAGAGAGGTCCATTCTTTTTTACTGGAGCAACAGCTGTTTGGAGATGATGCACTCTCCCTGGTGAAGTCAACGGGAAAACTCCCACTGCTTTTAATAGCTCCCTTGGGGAAAATCTGAACTTCACAGCATGGTCCCACAGGCACATCAGAGATAAATAGATGGTGCAGAGCATTACTGGAGCTGTTCAACCCATGTCTGTTAAGCTCCTTCAGTTCAAACTGAATAATGTGCTGCAACCAAAGCAGTACTCTTATCCAGCCCAGGGGAGCAAATGCCACCAGAATTATAGCATATTATCATTCATGATATGGCTGAAGTTGTTGAAATTTTAGTGGAATGTCTTGAGTGAGTCAGTGCTTCAGTCAGTACTTTTTTCATTCCTAAATGAAAGCAAAAATATCAGTTGGTGTTGTTAATTGCCTTCAAATCAACTTCAACTTATTGTGAGCCTATGCACGAGAGACTTGCAAGTCACTTGTTATCAACTGCTCTGCTCAGGTCTTTCAGACACAAGGCTGTGGCTTCCTTGAATTGTGCTGCATTTGCACTGCAGAAATAATCCAGTTTGTCACTGCTTTCACTGCCATGGCTCAATGGTATGGAATCCTGGGATTTGTAGTTTGCTGTGGCACCAGAGCCCTCTGACGGAGAAGGCTAAATATCTCACAAAACTACAAATCCCAGAATTCCATACCATTGAGCCATGGCAGTTAAAGCAGTGACTAACTTGCATTATTACTTCTGTGCAGATGCAGCCTGAGTCTATCCACCTGCAATGTGGTCTTCCTCTTTTTCTGTTGCCTTCCACTTTACTGAGCAACAGATCATTGTTTCCCTATTGTTCATTTTCTGTAGGTTTGCACAAAAACACTACTGTACTTTTTTTTCTCCTGCAAGGCCTGATGTTTTTGGCAAAAGTTGCCATATATTAGGCAAAATAAAAAGTTTTTGTGAGAATGAATTTTTTCATAAAAGTTTGGAATGCAAAAAGTCCTCAGAAATGCACAAAAACTCTCATATTTTTGTCCTGCCAGGACAGAGTTTTGATCTATATATAGATTTACATCTATAGTATTATGAGAATAATTGGATGAGGGAGTATTCAGTCCTTACCTTAGAAACATGCATTCTCTCTGAAAAACTTTTCTCATAAACAGGATGCAGTAATTTTGCTAATAACATATTTAGTAGGGTGGATGTAAGCTTAGTATAACAACAAGAAAGTGATTTCCTGGCAGTAGACTTCCATAATTCAGCTTTTCTCAAGATAAAGTTACAATATATTTTTATCTAATCCCTGTTTGGGAATTGCTAAATTCTTTTGCTGCAGTGATTTCCTTCTAGTAGAGAGTTACATAATTCAGTTTTCCTTAAGCTATATACAGACATCGACTCTGGAGGCAATACATCCTGGAGGCATGGGATAGAGATTGAAATCCTAATAATATCTGGACACTCAAGGACAGGAGTAGAGTTTATTAGAAAAATAAATATTTCATCTGATTACTAGAAAATCAGATCAAATATTTAAAGCGAACAACAAAACGTGCATACCAGCACAACATAACAAGAAGACAATACATTATTTAAACTACCCAAGTGTAATAGTTGCCTTTCATTTTAAAGACATTACTCATTCTCTGTCAGTGGTGCTGTTTCAGATTTCTTCTAAAATCTTCTGTCTCCAAGGTAAAGTACACAGACCATCCTCTCCTGCATTCTCTCCTTTCTCCTTGGAACTCAGCCACATTCATTCCCATTGTAACTCCTCCCTCCTGACCACTTTTCATAGACACAAACTGAGTTTATAAAGCTGATAGGATTTTTAAAAGGCTGAAAACTATTTATTTATTTATTTATTTATTTATTTATTTAAAACTCTTTACCACTGGAACACAGTACATTATGGACTGTCACCCTGATCTTAGACAATGAACAGTCAGGCTGCTTCAGGTCAGCCATCCAAATCTTTTTGTTGTATGCCTTCAAGTTGTTTCTGATTTATGGTGTCCAAAAGGGTTTTCTTGGTAAGATTTGTTCAGGGGAGGTTTGCCATTGCCTTCCTCTGAGGCTGAAAGCAGGTGACTTCAGAAGGTCAACTAGTGGGTTTCATAGCCGAAATGGAGAATCAAACCCTGATCTCCAAAGTCATAGTCCAACATTCAAACCACTATACCATGATGTCTTTATCCAGCTCTACACTCATATAAGTTCACAGGCTGGGATCCAGTTATTTGGATGTGACATATATGAGTGTGTGTTTTGGTATTTTGTACAAAGAGCTGTTCACTAGTTCTTTGCACAAAGTGAAATCCCCACCAGGCAATTGGCTGAAAATATAGATCTTTCTCCTTATCTGTAAAACAGCTACCAGGTGCTGCCTGGTTGCTTCCCTTTCCTTGGGCCATAATTGTAGTAGTAATATACCCAGCACTTGACAACTGATGGCGGGATCTACACACTTTTGAGCTAAGAACTCAGCCAGAGTTTGATATCGGATCTCAGCCTTTCTCTTTCAGTACTAGTACAGACAATCCTCATACCAACCTCTTCTACACCACCAAGGTTCAGATCAATCCAATGATATGTTTTCTGTGAATTAGCCATTGAACCTACTGCCCCTATTACATTTCTGATTATAATAGCAGGTTGTGCTTCATCTGACTCAGGCTTAAAATAGGGCAATGACTGTGACTCTATAATCATAGCCACAATTTACCTCAAAAGCAATTATGGAGGTCTTCAACCACTTCCCTCCAAATACCAATAACAAATTTGTTTTTGTTTTTCTATATCCTCTTATTAAACCTATGTCCAAGGATAATGCTGACAAACACCCACTGGAAGTCAAGGATAATCATCCAGTACGGTCAAGTTTACACAACTGTCCATTTCATGACTTCTAAATTATACTGCTCAAAACCTAGGAAGCTGTTGTGGCTAAAATGTTCTGGATGCACCTAATGCATGAATATTCCTCCTCTAAATTGCACAGGTTGGTCATCAGGCTACAATATAGAAATAACCATTCCAATTATCCAAGTTAATGAAGTTTGCAGGACAAACCCAGGACCTTTACCATAAATCAGCATTTATGTATCTAGATAATAGTTGACTACAACCCAAGAAGATATCTGTATAAATAAGGTAACCCTTGCAGTTGACCTTTGCTTGCCAGGCTCTTCCAGAAATGCAATGTACATTTCACGTAAGTATTAATATAATGCTTGAGTTGTTATTTAGCCTAGCCAATCTACCCTGTATAGCCAGCTGCTATAGTATGTAAATCTCTTTGTTTAATTGGCACTATCTTACAACAGTAACATAACTAACCACAAAATGTAGCACTGAGCTAATGAGTTTTTTGTCTATTTCACTGTTGATCAAAATTGTAAGAATCCCCCCTTTTTAAAGGGGTAGGTGAAGGGACAAGAGTAAAGAGGATATATATTGCTATTGTTGTAGTGGTGTTTTATATGTATTGTATATATTTTTATCAAAATCTTCTAGTATGTGTACTTTTTTGTTATTTGCTTTGTGTTTGTTCTTTTTATGTTTTAAGGTCATGAAAATTAATAAAAAAATTATATCAAATTGTAAACATCTCTGTATGCTAGCTATTAAACAAACGAGATGCTTCGCTTTTAGAAGCCTGACTATAATTTTCCATGTCTCTTCCTTTATAAATATCCCTACCACCACCTATATATAAACATTTGTTTTCTTCAGAAATTATTATGTCCAAGCATAAGAGCTAGTGTAGGAGGTCAAGAGACACATTTATTGCATGCAGAGGATTTGTTTTCAGGTCAAAGAATGGTGGCTCCAGCCACTTTCAAAACATTTGACCTAGACACCTCTCTTCATCCTCAATACAAGTGGAGAAATGATGCAGTCATTTCTGTTTAGTTACTTGTATCTTGCTTTTTCCACCTCTCTATTTTATCTTGACAAAAACCTTGAGAGAAAGATTAAGTTAAGAGACTTTGAGTAACCCCAGGTCACTTAGCAAGCATCATGAAAAAGAAAGTTGTGAATGTTATCTTGTTACGATGGATACCAATTCCTATATGTACTCATCTACAAGTTAGAAAAAATTCAAAGGAAAAAAAAAGAATAGAAAAGATCCCTCCAAAATCTGGGTCAACTTATATATGGGTCAATATGGTAATATTGTTGTTAAATGGCAGCAGTGGCAGCTCTTTGGGATTTCTCTGGCATGGTGGAGAAAGCAGAGGGGGTCCTAAAAGAAGCACTGCCTCATGCCCAACTGTCTCCTGCCTATTCTCTCAAGAAGGCATTTTTAAAAATAAATCAACATCTCTCTATGCTCTCCTCCCCCCTTCCACTGCATCTCAACAATCCAGCCCTGACCAGTCCAGGAATTAAGGTCTCATCATTTGTTCTCTCTCTCTTTCTTGATTATCACACATGGTTTATCGCATTTTTCCCCCAGCGGGATACACATGTGTTTAGCTGTCAATGACGTATTCTACCACAATCTCCCATAGCTGGGAGTATGGTATGCAGCCCATAAGCAGCCTGTATGTAACCTGAGCTTGTCCCGTGGCATTTCAAGGATGGGATTTCACTGCATATTCCCGGCCTCAGGAGAATGGGGTAAGATCCGTCATTGACAGTTAAATGTGTGTGTATCCTGTCAGGGAAAAGACTCCCACTCAGGCAGGGACTTTGAGGTGAGCTTGGTTTTTTTGGGGGGGGGGGGTGATCCCTATGCCCATGCTGGGAGGTGGGGAAGAGGGAGTCCCTTCAGTTGTCTGGAGAACAAAGATGTGAATGAGTCTTCACTGCCTCAGGTAGCAAAGAGGTCCCAAAGAAGAAGGCCCAGGGGAGGAGAAGGAAGTGGCAGCAGTGGCAATCCCCCAGAAGTGCCCAGAGTTCCATGGTGGCAGCACTTTCTTTTCAGCAGTGGCCTCAGTCAGGCACACCATGGAGGTTAGAGGATAGTGAGCGGATGGTGGGGAAGAAGTTTCCCTGCTAGGCCCTGCTGCCAGGTTCTTGCAGGAGGATGCTAAACCTTTTACCTCTGGAAGGCCTCCTAGGAACCCAGCACAGGGAGGGAGGGGAGCCATTTGTCACTCTACCCAGAAAAGGAATGGTTCCATTTTTGACAAAAGTAAAGGCACTTCTCTGAGTAGACTAGTGACAGACCTTTTTGAATGCATTTGTGGTAAAATGGTGGTGTTAACAGCCAAGGCTGGCTGGTCTCCTGAGGTGCTGCTTGTGCTTTTGCCTCTGCAGAATGGATCTGAGGAGCTCCGTGCTAAGTTTTACCCTCTACTTATACATGGGTCATGTCAAAATCCATAATGTTGGCCCCCGAAACCTGCCTTTGACTTATACATGACTTTGACTTGTAGGCAAGTATTTATTTTACTATGACTGTCAGAGGCAATAGGCCTGTGAAGTCTGCTTCTTTAGGAACGTGAGTGGGATGTTGTTGTTCTGCTCAAGTCCTTTTGGAGGTCTTCTCCCTGGCATCTGGTTGCTAGTGCATATGGAGTGTTGGATCAGAAAGGCCTTTGGTCTGGGGCTGACACACTATACAGCTATGATTCCACCTTAAGTGTCATGACTGCATTTTATAGAATCCAGCCAAGTTTAGCACCAGCCAAATTTAGAAGGTTGTGGCAGAGGAAACATACATATTTGTCTCTTCTGAGACAAACTGAGATCTTCTTATCACTTGGGGAGGAGAAGGTGAAAACCTAATTCAGCACCGCCAACTAGATGAATATTCAAAGACAGACTTTTCAGAGTGAAGCAGTCCAAGTCCTCTAATTTGCTTGACAAATCTGCCAATTTGGGTTTCTCTCTTGCATACGAATTTTTGTAAATCTCAAGTTCTTTCCATTTAGTACTTATCAAAACCAAACTAATACAACATCTCATGTAGCTGCATGAGCTGCTGAATTTTTTTTTTTTTTTTGCATGAGGCAGAGCAGATAATCCCCACTTTGTTCCAAAGCAAGGTAAACTGGCACTAAAGTCAGCCAACTTAATTAATCTCATGAGGCAGAGAAATCCCATAAAGGCCTACCCCCTCTCTTGCAATAAAATACAATAAATACAAACTAAATAGCATTTGCTGATTTCATGGTGCCCAACATCCATTGCCTAATGATTGAGCTTTTGCTCTGACACCTATAAGTTTGAGTTTTCTCAAGTATGTAGTCATCCCACAAAACAATGTCAAATAGAACTATTACCAGTTTATGGGAGTTCACCGTATGGACTGTATTCCCTACAGGCAATCAGTCAGCAGTTATTCCAAAATTAAACTACCTACTGTGGTAACTATTAATTTATGAAGAAGAGAAGACCAATTTATTATCTTGTAACAATCCCTAGAGGCAACATCTGCTCTATTCTTTGTATCATAGTCTTTTATTCCCATAAGGGACATTTAAAGAAAGCAATACATCCTTTAAAAAAGAAAAGAAAAGAAATACCACTGAGAACAAATCTATTCACTGGAGTGTTTTATATGAAGCATTTAGTCATTAGGCCAGCTTTCTTAATAAACTAAATTTGTCTTTTGGAACCACATGTTTAACATGTGTCTTTATTCTTGACACTTTGATTATCACTAGAGAACTTAATCACTCTACAATTGTACCCTAGCATTCCAAAAACTAATTATCATGCCTCATTGCATTAGTTCTACTATGTTCTACTCTTAAATTGGGGTGTGGCAGCTGTGTATTCTTCACTTTCCTATATAGAAAACATCACAGTAGAGTGTTAGCCCTAATACTGTAGATATTCCCTCACTGAATAGACCTCGTTTTGAAGACCTCCTCTGATATAAACATGCTTTGATCATTAGAGGGCTTCATCTGAGGTGGGGCAGGTGTGCATATGGGATGGGATCTTCTTAAATACAGAGTTCACACTATGGAAATCTGTACTGAACAGGGGCCCATTCAGTACTCAGTTACATTGCAAAGATTCCATTTTATCAGGCATAGCAACATCTCATTGAATCCTGCGATAGGCAGCTTGGGATGTAGCCTTTAGGATCCTCATCCAGAGAGTTCTTTTGGTACCTCTGACCAAACTGCCAATCCCAGGAGTCCATAAGATGCAGCCATTGAAGTTAAAATGGGATCATAGGGCTATATTTGTGTAGTATCAATGGGCCCCTGGCTTGATCACCTTTAACACCATTCCTCACTTCAACATAAAGAGCCTTTGAGCCTTGAACTGGAAAGAGACTGGTTTGGAGTTTTAAAGAAGGGATAGACATTTGTACAGTGGGCCCTTGTTATCCTCTGGGGTTTGGTTCCAGGACCTTCCATGGATAACAAATCCATGGATGCTCATGTCCCATTAAATATAATGGCACAACAAAATGGCATCCCATATATAAAATGGAAAATCATGGTTTGCTATTTGGAATTTATACTTTTTGTGAATTTTTTCAAGCCGCGTATGCTCAAATCTGTGGATAAAAAATCCGTGTACATGGAGGGCCAACTGTATTCTGAAACATATCAAATTGCCTTTCTGCTTTTTTGTGAGCCCAAGGTCCAAGATCCTTAGAACCTATTTGGATAATCCAGACACCTTTCTTCTGACATCATCTGAAAATCTGATAGGGACTATGTGACTTCAACATCATAATTTTCCCTTCCTTTCCCTTGCATGATTTCTCCCACAGTTTAACTGAAGTCTCCAGCAGATAGAGAGAATATGAATTTTCCTAGAAACAAGACATTGGGAGCTATCCCTGTTGTGTGAGCAAGGTCCATCAGTTTTACTAAGTACCTGCTCCTGGTAGAGAGAAAATCTACCAGAAATTGTTGCTGTTAATGGAAGTAAACAGAGTCAACTGCATTTTTGGACTTTCCTCTCAGCACTTTTATGATAATGACAGCACTTCAACATTTAACATGACTTCACTTCTTACACCACTGCCAGAGGAAAAAAACAGGAGGTAACAGCATGAAAGATTAAGTGTTGCTGTGGGTCATTCTTTTAATACCAGGTAACACAGCTGAGGAGTCATCATCCCTGTTTGCTGAATTTGGTACTTTTATGATTTTGTTATGATGTTTCCCTTGTTCAGATGGTTTTTTAGATGTAAGTTTTCATTTCAGTGAAATATAGATTAATATTCTTAATTTTTGACCTATGTAATAGTCTCATAGACATTTGTATAACTGGTCACTGGTTATTTATATTAAATGAAGCGCAGTTATTAGTAAAGTAAACAAGGAAAATGTAGGCTTTCCCAACAGTAGTGAAAAACTTTGGGGATCCAATTATTGGATGGAAAGACTTGGACTGGAACATATTTTAAAACAAGCTTGGATTGTATATGAAGTTGGTGGAACATAGGATTTTGCCAGTGCACTTATGTGGAGTGTAGGCTCCCAGAGAAAGAAGATGAAGGCAGTCAGTTTGGTGGCATTGCCGATATACTCTCTCATCAATCAGTGGACATTAGGATCAGGGGGCAGCAGAGTTTGCTGGGTAGTTAGAAATGAACCTACTAGATACCTCTCTATATGAAGTCAGAAGAAATAGATCTAGTAATACAACCTACAGTTGTACTATTGTAGTAGTCAAAAAGTATTCCAGCCATAATGTGTGAAGTAGAACTTTCTTCATTCGTTGTCCTTTAGGCTTCCAGGTGTCTTTATTAATGTCAATGCAAACAGGACTCAAAGTATTAAAGAATTTAGGCTCTTCAGTCCCATCAAATGTCAACTCAATATTTGAGAACCATAGAATGGTAAGGGGGGGGGACCATCAAGTGTGTGAGACAGCAAAGCTAGCTAAAGCAAGAGACAGAAAATATAATGCTGAAGGGAGCACTGATATCAGTTTTGAACATGTGGCTATTAATCTCACATCTCTGAGACCCTTGGCATTTGTCAGAGGCATTTACAACTGAATTGTATTATAGATGGAAATTCAGCTCCACACGGGGAGCTCCTCACAATCCTCTTGTCTTTTTGCTGCTCTCCTTGATCTATCAAGCAATTGCCAGAATTTATGGCTCACTCCCATACAGTCACAATTCCCTAAGGGCATAAACCCAATGTAATTTTCCTATGACTTTATACTATTCCCTGCTCAAAACAAAGAGCAAAATTTAACTTATGAGACATTCAATACAAGAAAGAAAAACATCAGGGCTAGGCCTGGCTTCAGTGCACCCTATGAATCAAAACTACTACTTATGCTAAATTGTGAAATTTGTATTAGAAGATAAGAAAAGTCCCATACAGGGATCATGAGCAGGCTCCATCTGATGCTACCCCACTAAAATGAGGGTGACCAATTTGCCCTAAGGGGGTGGGGAAAGAAGGGCAAAGACTTTGACGTGTTACAATTTCCATCCAGGTCTTGGTTGTAGACCCATATTTCTGAACTTCCACTGGAAGAGTTTCCAAGGAACCAACTTGCCATGAGAAAATGGCAGGAAATCTCATGATCAGAATGCATAAGGGGAAAAGAGGAAGAGAAGGAGATGATGTGGATAATCAGCAAAAGCATGCCATTCCAAAACAGAAAGAGATGCAATCAGTGCCAACCATAGCATTCCTCCCTAGCACAAATGCAACAATTATTTTAGGTAGATGGGAACTGAGATGACATATTTGCCACACACTCTCAGCAACTTCCTGTCTCTGGAGAGCTTCATGTAGCTATCCAGAGCTGGACATTTCCCAGGTTGTACCACTCCCTTACCCAAATAAGAAGAGGTTGGAGGAGCCTCTGTATTCTCATCACTGCCAATAGCTGTTGTCCTGTACACAAGGAGTTACTAAGAACATGAAGGTACTCACAGCCAGATCCTCCTCATTAGAAGAATGATTAGAAAAACTGTCTGTGTTATTAAGGTACAGGTGGTATTCCAAGTTAGTCTTCCCATAGTGACCACTCAGAGACAGGAACCAGGAACCACATGGATCTATATCATGCAGGTGGCTGCTAGTGGCATTGGGCTAAAGAGGTTCTACCAGATTCCACAGAAGCCATGGCCAAATTCTCAGCTTCTAGTGGTTGGAAAAGGACTACTGGAACAACCAGCCTTCTCCTCTTATCTGGGTAGATGGGGGGTTGCTCAGGTGAGGGCAACCCTGGCATGACATTGTTCCAAAAGTGCAACTGCATTCTCCTTTGCAGGTGGCTTGACATCATTATAGCACAGTTGTCATCCCTCACCTCCATAGATGCTCTTGTGATGAGGTGGGTCAATCACCTCAGATGATGGGAATGTAAACTTTATATATTTTTAGCTGAACTGCAAAGCAAAACAACTTAAAAGATTACGTGCAAGCATATAGACATGGTTGCAGCAGCTACAAAAGGCCTAGTGCCAGTACCCGATTTCTAAAATAAGCAATGGGGTAGGGGACATTGGAGGAATGTTAAAATCATCTTGTATTCTATGTGTTTGATTTTCAAAAGAGATTACTTCATTTCATGTTTATAGAAACTGTATTGTAAACTGTATAAGAGAACAGCAGAGGCACATTGTTTACTGAATATCATGTAGCTGCAGTAAACAATACTATTTTCTTGAAGTTTATTCAAAGGCACCTCCAGACTGTCACAGTGGAAAACTCAAACTCCTGAAAGGAATCAGCCCTGCAAGTCATCTTACTAGTAGTTTGGAAAGATCAAATATCTGTTGTGGTTTACAACACTGAGTGTTGTATTTCGACCAAAGGAAGCCCATTTTAAACAGTATTGTTTACAACTGGCCATGACATTGAATGGTGGTAATGAACAGGTACATATCTCTCAACCTAATTTGACTGGTTGTCAGGGAAAAATAGAGGAAAACTGTTTAGGTTTTCTGGAATACTTTGACATAGTTTCAGATACAAAAGCAATAGGTAAATAAATTCACCTGTAATGATTCACTCTGGGGATGAAAATCCTTTTAAATTTCAATCTTGTCAGCAATAGCAAATAATTTAACCATTTTTGTCACCAAGATTTCAAGCATTATTCACAGTTCAGGATCTATTCTGTGAAAACTCTACATGTGAGTTTTCCCCACCTCTTCTGCACAAAAGAACCCACAATTTTTTCTCTGTAGAAAATAGCATACCTGTTCAACATATATTTTCTCCAAAACTGAAAAATAATTTTTTAAAAAATCCATGTTTATTTTTTGTGCATCATACTAAATTTTGTTAAATAGTTAAAAATTATGTGATGGACAGACAGAGAAATGAACAAACAAACATACATGGTCAAAAGACATAGTGGGTTTTCCCACTTGGGAGCCACTAAAATGAAACCAAGAATGAAATATTAATTCCTCTCATTTGTTTGTGTAAAACTTGGCTTTCCTAACCTATAACTTTTACTAAAACAAACAAAAGGTTTTTTTTTTAATGTTATGAAAATAGCTGATAGAAAAAATGTACTCAGTGCTTGCTGCTAGAGAATGCATGGGCATTTCTTACTACTGCACACACAAGATGCCTTCATAGCTGCCACCATATCCTTGGAATTATTATTATTATTATTATTATTATTATTATTATTATTATTTATAGCCCACCTCTCTGACCGAACAATCGAGGCAGGTTACAGTAAAGTTAAAAAACAGTTACAGTAAAAGATTTCTCATCCCAGTCCCATCCTCCCACCCCTTAAAACAGAATTAAATTAGAGAAGATTAAAACAAAGCAAGCTTTACCAATATAATAACAAGCATAATAACATAAAAAGCACTTTTTTCTTCAGGCAACATGGGATGTGGCATCTAAATGCGTAAGCTGGGAAGAGGCTGAAGGAGCTCAGGTAAGAACTTTTTGGAGCCAGGAGAGTTAATTATTGTCTGGGAAGGCCTGTCGGAAAAGATACGTCTTCACGACCCTTTTGAAGCAGTCAAGAGTTGTAATAGGATGTATTTCATCCGGCAGGCCATTCCACAGCCTGGGAGCGGTAGCAGAGAAGGCCCTCTGGGAGGTCTGCCACAGTCTGGTTTTCTTGGGCTGTAGCAGGTTCCTCCCAGAGGACCGAAGCATGTGGGGGGGCTCATATGGGAAGAGGCAGTCCCTAAGATAAGATGGACCCAAGCCATGTCTATTGCTTCCCAGAATTCTGTGGCTATATTGAGAATGCTCTCAAAGAAATTCATGTATAAAAGGAAGACTGATTGCAGGAAGAGAGAGTCAAAATAAGTCAGTGCGTGTGAGTGTTTGGACAGATTTTGGAATGATAGCTGTGGATTATTGAAAATTATTATGTTTCTTCTTCAATTTCTACAAATAAAAGCATTTCATTATTGACAGGTAAAGTGACTTTTAGATATTATTATAGTGAATTTCATAACAAATACTTTTTAACTGAGCTTCAGGATGTATTGCTATATGAATTTGAAACATAATAGTACTGACGATGTTGATGAGTGTGCATCCTGTTCCAAGCAAAATGAAGCTTCCTGCAATCATTTTAAAAAGTGTTGCCTTTATAGCAAGGAGTATCTGTTGATTGGCTATATGTGTGCATTTCCAGAAGACAAGGAACAACAACTACAGAAAACAAGCAATTGTGTATTACATTATGTTGTATTGTCCAACAAGGCTCTGAAAGCGAGAAAATTGCAAAGATATACAAAACATACAGAGCACTGATTATTTTTTTCAAAAGTAAGAAGCAGGAGCTTTGAGAAAGTAAGTATGAAGAAAGTGCTAAGCAGACTGGTCTTCTAGTCATCATAAAAAGTACTGCCATTATGGCAAATAATACCTGTTGATTGGCTTCAGATGAAGACAAGCAGCTAGAACACTGTGTGTTATGTTATAATGAATTGTCCAATTGTCCAATGAGACTATGAAACCATCAAAATTGTGAAGACATACAAAACATTTCTTGAGCAGCTTTGCAAAGATCTGGACAATGAACACCATCCCATTTTGCTACACTGTGAAGTTTATTGGATATCATAAAGTAAGGTTTTGTGTTTTAGGGGGAAAATGAAAGATGAGATAGGATTGTTCCTCATGGAGCAGCAATTTCACCTCAGCTATTGTTTCACAGACTTTTCCTGGTTTCTAAAATTAGCATACCTGATATCTTCACCCATTTAAATATGTTCAACTTAAATCTTGAACATATTTAAATCTTGAAGGAGAAAAAGTTAGAGTTTTTCAAGCTGAAGACAAGATCAAAGGAACTAGGAAAATGTTGTGATGGTGGCATCAATGCCTATCTAACCAAAACAATGAGATAATTCCAAACCTTACAAATTTTCTTTTCAGAACATAACATGTGAACGATTTGTGGCATAATTAACATGAATATTTTCCTGTTCCTGATCCATTGTCAGTTAATGAGTATGAATTAAAGGGGTTCACAGGAACAAAGGAAGACAAGTTCATAGAATTATCCATAGAAGGTGCTCTGAAATTGCAGTTCAAGGAACAGTCCCTTCCAAATTTCTGGGCTCACTAACAAGCAGATTTTTTTACCATTGAAAATGGCTATAAAGGTGTTGATTTTTGTAACTTACTTGTCAGAAAAATCATTTTCTGCTCTCATTTATCTTAAAAATGAAGTACCAAAACTGAAAAACATAGAGCCAGTACAGAATACAAGTTTCAGCTACTGAGCCCAATATAACAAGGTTTGTGAAATGCAGCACCAACCTTCTCATCAATTAATATAATTAATAATTATTATTGTTTTTTCCTCCCCCACATACTTTCTACCAAAACATTTTTCCCTCTCTTCCCGTTCTTTCCCCTCTTTATTGAAATAAAATATTATAAAGGTAATACTTCCTTAATAACAATTATTATTGTTATTATTAGGAATCATTTCAATAAAATATTATAATAGATTTACTTGTTTCCCCCTTCTCTCCAAATTTAAAGATGTTTGATGAACAAATAAATAAATACTTGATGCACTTTAGGGTTTCTTGAGTTAAGTCATGGTGGTCCATGCAAAGAAAGGTATTTAAAGTGGGGTCCATGATAAAGAAAAGGTTAAGAACTGCTAGATTAAAGGGTATATGTAATGTTCAGCCCTATTGTGAACATAAATGGGGAGAGGCAAGAGTGTGAGCAGTGTCCAATTTTGGACTTTAAAAACATATCTACTAGGTATACCAAGACACTTGGCATCCTTTCAGTTAGTCATAGTATTATGAGTTTGCAGAAGAAAATGTGTTAATGTCAATGATTTAACACATTTTCAGATGAGAGAACAGTTTTCCAATTACAGGCACACCATCCTGGTCTATAATTTCCACACATAACCTGGATTTCAATTAACAGCTGAAGTGTAGATTTGTTCAATAAAGCCACTGAGGCTTTTTGAGCTATCAAGTTTACAATACCATTTAATTACTGAACATGCTTATATTGTCATCATTAAAATGTCTTTTTAAAATACTGGCACTTAATAGGTTTCTTTCTCATATTTCTCTCTCATTCTCCCCCACATACTTTCCACCAAAGCATTTTTTTCTTTCTCTTCCCGTTCTTTCCTCCCTTTATTCTAACAAAATATTATAAAGGTAATACTTCCTTAAAAAGAACCAAAAGACACAAAAAGCCATGTATGTCAATGTTGCGAAGAATATTCTTTGTAAAAATGACAAAAAAAGTAATGTCAGCTACCATTTACCATTTCCCCCTTCCTCTCAAAGTTTTCTGTTTCTGTAAGGGTCATACTTAATAGATCTAAAAAAATTTAAAAAGGAGGAACTTCCAACCAGTAGGTTTCTTTAACAGTGGATCAGATTACCTTGGAAAGCAATAGATTCTGAACTCTCAAATGTTTTCAACAACAGGTTGGATGGCTATCAGTATGAAAATATATGTCTGAATTTTCATAAAGGCCCCAGACATTGTTGAAGACCACACTGTATGCTTGAATGCCAGGTCCACTCCTCTTTCATGATCTGTTATACTTTGTGGGCTATGCAAGTGAACAACAGCATAGGACTAAGCAGTTGACTCATTGCAGGAACAGAATAATGTGGAAGTTACTCAAAAATGGTCAGTCATCAGTTATCCCACTGTAGAGAGAGTCTGAAGCTCAATGCCACAGCATAGAGATTGCATTTACAAGTGTCCAGTTGCAAGCCACATACAGCTGTGAAAGAATCATTTCTGAAAGACTGGAGGATGCGAGTCACCTAGCCATGTAATTCTTCATTAAATTTCTACTCAAGGGTAGCAACAAGTAATTTCAGGTATTTTCTTCTCACCATGAGGTCTTTGAAAACCATTCAAAGGTTATTCACAATTTTGAACTTTCTTTGCACACAAAAAAATGCAAGTGATCATTTTGTGCAAAATGCAGGGTTTTCTGGAAACAGCATTTCTGCATGGAAAATAATATTTTAATGCAGAAATATAAATTCCTCTTCAGAAAATGCAGGTTTATATGCAAATCAACCATGTGCAAATTTTCACAGAAGAAATCCCCAATTATAGATTTTCTGCACAAAAACAGCATGTTTCTACATACATACAGAAAATGCTGTTTCCTGCAAAGGAAAATGCTGTTATTGTTTTTGTAAAAACAACCATGTGTAAAATTTGTGCAGAATAAGCCCTGAACTGCAAAGATTCTGATTAGTGCAGGATTCTTCTCATCAAGATTTTTCAACACTCATAAAACATATTTTTCAAATATTTTCAGATATTCTTTCTATCTCTATTATCATCACAAGCATTATTAACCTATACAGATCTACTGTTTGATTTGCCTTTTGGGACCTCCTATCAGGTAAATCTCAAGATTATTGATGTAAAAAAATGCCAAAATTTCCCAACTTCGAACAGAGAAGAACAGAAGAATCTTGTCAATCAATCAATCAATATTTATTTACGGTCATTGACCAAAACATCATGAAAATGTATAAAAATTATTATCACATAAAATCATGGTCGCTACATAGCAGCCAGAACTAAATAAAAACAGAATCAAATAAAGACAGTAATACAGAGAAACGGTAGGGCCGTATACAATGCGTATCTGCATAGAGAGAGAGAGGTATCTATAGGCAGCTTCTTGTTCGGATTATGCTCATTCTGAAAACAAAAGCATTCAAAAAACATTGTGCTGTTTGACAATTTGTTTGCGAATAACAATAGCTGTTGCACAAAATCGGGCCATTTTCTCAGTTATTTGTGGTATTACATCCTCAAGCAATAACAGCAGATATTGATTTGCTGTTCGTCCTGGAAATTTTTGTAAAATTGGGTAAATTAAAGAGGATCACGCATCTTGATAAAACGGGCAATATAATACAATATGCTGAAGTGATTCAATTAAAGTATCAGAACACGGGCATATCCTGTTCTCATAAGGGATCTTTTTGTATTTTCCTTCCAAAACCGCAGAAGGGAGGACATTACAGCGGGCTGCGGTGAAGGCTGCCCTGAGTCTGGGGACTGTTAGTTTGGTCAAATAAGTTGATCTCACAAAAGACAAATGCATGATACCCAGAATTGGGTTGTTCTTTATTTTGCCCCTATGATTCTGTAGTTCTATATCCCAAATTCGTTGTTTAAAGGCTAATTTTGCTCTTTCATATCCCATTTGTGTTAGAATGGTTTGTGAGAATCCGCAATTACCCAAAATAAAGTCAATCATTGTTTTCCAAGTAGAAAGAAAATTGTCAGATAGAATCAAAGGGGCTAGCCCTCTTGGCAAAAATAAAAGTTTAAGCCAGAAGTTAATCATTAAAATCCAAGCTCTTGCCCTAATAGGGATCAGTCCTGCCTCCAGAATCTTGTCTTCTAGAGGGCATTGAGAAACTCCATTGCAACAGCTGTCAATCACCTTTAAATTTTCCTTCCCCGTGTGAAGGAGAAAATATCTCTGCTCCCAGTTTAAATACTGTTGTGGTTTCTTACACAAAACATATTTGTGCAACATGTTTTGGCAAAAAAAAAAAGTATTTTGCACAAAACATTGTGTTCCTGGAAAAAGTATATTTTTAAATTTTTACAAAAGTGAACTGAAAAAAAATTATTATCAAAACCTTTTATTATCAAGGAGTAAACCTTTGAAATTTAAATTCCTGTGTATGAAAATTAAATCAGTGAAGATTTGCATTTTTACTTGAGATCTTTTGCTGCCTAAAACAAAGGACAGAATGGTGTCCCTCTCTTCCATGTAAAGAAATTGACTGGATGGTAGTTAACTCTGCCACAGGGACAGGAGCTTTCATCAAACCTGAGGACAACAGACTACAGTGGTCCCCCGGGTTACGAAAGTAATCCGTTCCGGATTACCTTTCGTAACCTGAAAATTTTCGTAACCCGGGGGACCCCCAGGCCTCGGGGGGGGAAGGGATGGCCTTCCCGCGGGTCCGTCCCTTTTCCTCTGAGGCCCTGGCCGGCGGAGGAGAAGGGACGGCCCGCGGGAAGGCCGTCCCTTTTCCTCTGAAGCCTGGCCTCGGAGGAGAAGGGACGAAAGGCCGTCCCTTCTCTTCTGAAGCCTGGTCTCGGAGGAGGAGGGACGAAAGGCCGTCCCTTCTCTTCCGAAGCCTGGCCTCGGAGGAGAAGGGACGAAAGGCCGTCCCTTCTCTTCCGAAGCCTGGCCTTGGAGGAGAAGGGACGAAGGCCGTCCCTTTTCCTCCAAAGCCTGGCCTCGGAGGAAAAGGGTCGAAAGGCCGTCCCTTCTCTTCCGAAGCCTGGCCTCGAAGGAGAAGGGACGAAAGGCCGTCCCTTCTCTTCCGAAGCCTGGCCTCGGAGGAGAAGGGACGAAAGGCCGTCCCTTTTCCTCCGAAGCCTGGCCTCGGAGGAAAATGGACGAAAGTCCGTCCCTTCTCTTCCGAAGCCTGGCCTCGGAGGAAAAGGGACGAAAGGCCGTCCCTTTTCCTCTGAAGCCTGGCCTCGGAGGAGAAGGGACGGCCCGCAGGAAGGCCGTCCCTTCTCCACCGAGGCCTGGGCACCGAGGGATCTTTCTTTTTTTTCCCCCGGATCCCGGGGGATCCTTCGGATCCCGGGGGATACAATCGCGCTCCCGCCGGTTTCGGATCCCGGGGTTTTCTTAACCCGGGGGATTCGTATCCCGGGGGCCACTGTAGTTTAAGGAATGGCTGGCAAACCTTTTCTTTCCAGATGTTTTGCACTACTCATATACTTCTTTACCATTACCTATTTGAACCAGGAACTACTTTCTATTAAGGTCTTTGGGGCCTAATTGATTTTTATCTAATTTGCACTTGTGCTATGGTTGGCATTATTCAAAATAGGCTATAATTGGTTTTCAATGGTCTAATTTTAAATGGCAAACGATTTAATCTGTCATTATTGTTAATTATTAAGATTTGAATAGTGGGAGAAGTATAAGTAGTAGTAGTGTTAAGGGAAATGTTGGTTTAGGTGTGTGACCTTATAGCTGCTGAGAAAAATGTTGGAAGTCACTTTTATGTTGTTTATGTACCTTTTTGTATGTTGCATTTTTTCTTTCATGTATAGTTGTGTACTTTATTTGTTTTTGCTTTTTTTCTTCTTCAATTTCTTAATAAATAAAAAAATTATTAGTGTTATCTATTGTCCTATAGTGATTTTACTGTATGATAACCTGTGACAGGACATACACCTCTGTATAACTTCAGGATTCAGAGATGAAGGAAACAATCCAGCAAAGGCTAGGCACCATTACTTTTGTCCTTCTGAAAAGAAAGACAGGAAACTTGCTATTGAATCCAAAGCAAATTTACTGAGGCTAATGCCACACTACCTAATTAATGCAATTTGACATTACTTTATTTGTCATGGCTCCATCCCATGTAATCCTGGGATTTTTAGTTTGTTGTGGCACCAGTGATCTCTGACAGAGAAGGCTAAATATCTCTCAAAACCCTCAGAATTCTATAGCATTCAGTCATGGCAGGTAAAGCGGTATCAAACGGGACTAATTCTGCAGTGTAGATACAGCCATAGATGAAGTCCCCACTGATTTCAGTGGGGCTTATTTCCTCATGCACTACAGTTGCCAAAAAGTATAAAATAATAGGCTTCCACGAGTGGTGTCCTGATTCAGCATGATGCCTCTAGGATACTGGCTCATTTTCCACTTTGCAGGAGAGAGATGTACAATAAAACATTTACTCATTCTCCAGAGTGCTACTAAACACTGCTAGTCACATACCAGCCACCCACATGCTGCTGTTCATCACCCAGGCTTCCACTAAAACTTGCATATATCAGGGAAAATAAGATTTAATGAGTATGCACATAAGAATGGGTAGCTATTCACAGAACATAATAATCAAAAAATGGCCGGATGGTTCCTCCTACTTAAAGTAAAAAACAAGTTATAGTAATAAAGACATGGAATTACTTCATTTTTGGCATGTTGAGTTTTTTTCCCCCTGGCTCATTAAATACCACCCCCAGAAAACTACTTAGAACAAGAAAAAGATTTCCCCCACAAATATTATTTAATGTTCAGCACAAGCAAAGTAATGCTGAGAGTGTAAATGAGAATGGAAACACTGTACAAAGTGGCTATGTTCTTACAAAGGTCAGCAGCAGATAATAACTTATTCCATTGCATAGATTAATGAAGGGAAGGCAATTTCATAATTACCCAGGAAAGAGAACTGATGGTGTAATGAAAAGAAAGTGAGCCTTTTGTGTATGGTGCTCTGGGGTGGAGTTATGCATAATGATGAATGACTCTTTAAAAAAAAAGTTTCCATTTCAAAAATGTACTTCAAGGATTGAGAGAGAGAGAGAGAGAGAGAGAAGGAATCTGGGCTTCACTGATACTTTTCTGCCTCATTCAAAGGGTTGCCACCTTTTTTTTCCTGACAGTTCTGACATGATAGATTGATCAACCAATTAATTGATTGATTATTATCATTTGTTTCCATCATTAAAAAAATTACCCAAGACAAGTAACAGTGACATTAAAAGATTCAATCATGAAATAACAATAGCACACAGAGATAAATTTATGAAACTCTGGTTAACAAATCAATCAATCCACGGCACCCAGTGTCTGAAATCCAATATCTTCTCAGCATAGCGTAAATATCTATGCATGGAGTGGACTACCCAAGTGCTACTCAGCCCCTATGCAGAATGGCAACATTATACAACACATTTCAGTGACTAGGAGTTATTGCTCAATGCACAATATATGATACACAGCCACAAGGCAAAGCATAGAATGCCCATCCACAATGCAGAATGGGAAACCACAATTCAAAGTACAGGATGCACAACCAAAATGCAAAGTATATGATGCACAACCACAATACATAATGAACAATTAGTAAAAAAAAATTTTTGTGGAGGTTTCGGGCTATGTGGCCATGCTCTAGAAGACTTCCTGTCTGACATTTCACCAGCATCTGTGACTGACATCTTCAGTGAATTCTCTGAATATGCCAGCCACAGATGCTGGCGAAAGCCCTATCCTTTCCCTAGGATCCAGCACTGGATACAATACCTTGAATCCAGATTTCAGGCTAAGAGGTGTCCTGCCAAGCATAATAGAAACTAAAAGTAGAAATAGAACGAATATTCACAATTTTTCTCATTCTCAATAAAAAAGGAAGACTAGGTACACTGCGATACATTAAAAAAGCCTGCACACACAAACATACACACAAACATTCTGTGCAAGTAAAAAGACCAGTATTTCTTTTTCAGCAACAGCTGCTGAAACACTTCCATTCCTGTAACTATCTGTAGAATTTTGCAATTGCAATGAAAACACTTAAAAAAAAAATAGTACAGAACTCTCAGAAGCTCACTCAGTATGGGAAAAACAAAAATGGAGAAAACAAGAAAGAATGAGTGGCATTCCTATTCCAGCCCTCTGCCCTATATTGGTACTCCACAGGTGGACTGAGGTGTTCAAGAGCAACATCACTTCTCTGAATAATCTTTGACTAACCAAAGTATGGGAGCCTGAGGTGTTTTTCAGTACCATGCAGTAGGGACTTAGCAGCAGTGGCGGCAGTAGGTAGAAGGGCTGGTCAACAGAGCCTCGTATGCTTTGTTGGCCAGGGAGAGGAAAGCTAGAATTGGAGATTGTTCAAATATATCTCTTATCCTCCTCTCCTCCATTTCCTCACTTGATTCCCTGCTCGTCATCCTTTTATATTTCCTATTCAGTAGGGACAAAATGGATGTTCAACAATTCTACAAATATGGTCAAACGTTGGAGTTCACCACTTAGTAAAAACTGACCGGAATTTAAACAACATTTCATTGTTTTCCTGTTTGTTTGTTTTTGCTCTCTGCATTGCAAAACAACACAACTTTGTCAACTTAGAGCAGCCTTAAAAGCTATACATTTGGAATATTGTGTAATTCTCCAAGGCAAATCTGTGCACCTATGCCAGTTTCATATGCAATCTGGGGGCAGCAGGAGAGGAGCAGCCTTGGTTGGGATGAAGCAAATTAATAGGGATGAGAAGGCTTTCGAAAATCAGCGGAAGCAGGCAGGTCAAGAAAAAAGGGAAGCACAGACTCAGAACCTATAGACTCCATTGTCTGGGGTTCTTTAGATTAGAAGGTGAAAGAAGATTGATGGTGGTTTTTGTTTCACACCTTAGCTCTTGTATCAAGGAAAAGGGGGAGGGGGGGAAACAGCCCCAAAACTCCAGTATGTTATACACCTTTACTTATTAATTCCTGGTATCTAACCCATCAATTTCTGAAAAGGTTGTACAAAATGAGACAGTCATGGCTGGTGGTAGACATACAACTGCTCATTTGTTCTTTCAAAACTTGCCCAGTTCTGAGTAAAACTGCATGAGTTTCTTGAAAAAGTGCAGTTTTTAAATGTTGCTGTGAGTTTTCCCTTCTTTGTAAGCAAAGAAAGATCCCAAAGGTTTTGACACTATGGGAAGAAATACTGATGCCTTTTCCTCAAGATCTGCCAGGAAGTGGGAAAACTGAGAATTTCCATCCCTACTACTGGGGCATCCCTTCCCTGAATCACCAGGCACCAGGTATATAAAGGTATATACAGTCTCAAAGTGTAGTATCACACTCACTAGGCCAAGAATAAATGTCATAAGGACATGTCCATTACAAGTACCACAATATTAGTAACAAGGCATAAAATTTAAGGCGAAAAAAACTATAAAATACAAAGTGCTACTTCCTAAGTGTTCTGGATTCACTACTAGCTAACAGGCAAATTCGAAAATTTGGATCCTGCTACTTCATTCACAAAGCAAGATATGAGGATAAAACTGAACTGAGATGGAAAACAACAATACTTCTCCATACACCTATCAGATGACACAAAAGCATCTCACCTGCTTCCCACTTGACCAGCCATCTTCCACATCAACTTCCTATCCATCACCTGGACAACATTGTCTTGGTTTTAAAGGGGCTTTGAAGCCATAATGGGTTTGGTATCATATTATCTAAATACCAGTTACAGTTGTTATGATCCTGACAAAATTTTATGGTCAGCCAAAGAGGGCCCATTCTCTTTGTGGACCATTACGCTGGTGAGAATTAATAAAACACTGCCTGTTCGGCAATTTCCATAGGGTTTGACTTTTGTCCATACAATTCTTGAAAATTCTGCTATTATGCTAAGCTAAAATCTCCTGAATTTTGATGTGTGTGTGCTTTCCGTATGGCCCCAAACGGAGGCTGTACTCTGGGCAACCATAATCTTGGAAGCAAGTAGTCATATCCACCCCACCCCATATACACATCAAACAGAATACTTTGGGAGTTGCTAATGAGAAACTTTAACACCTCCAAAGTCAGGAAGACAAGCAATTGAGGCAGGATGTTTTGCTGGACAAGCCTGATAAGGCTGATTTACAACTTCATTCTCAACCAGGACATTGCCAGACAAAGCAATCATTTGTAATGTAGGTTTGATTTCTTTTGTTATAGGATAAACACCTTTGCCTTCAGGCTAGTTTTTGCCAGTAAAAGATCCCCCAAATCCTTTGTAGTGGGCTAGTTAGAAGGCATGGGGACACTCTGTCACTGTGAACTCTGATTGGCCCTGGTATGTCTATTCCCCCCTCTAGTCACCCAAACAGCCATATCCCATGACATCCCTCTCACAATTGGATCTGGAGTCAAGCCTTGTCTTGTGTAAGTATTGCCATTATTTCAGCCTCCAACTATTTCAAGCTAAGTCCTTATTTTCTTAGTCCTGGCATGTATGTGTCAGTGAATGTGAATTGTTGTGTGATTCCCTCCCCCCTTAATAAAAGAAACACTTCATTTAGAGAATTATGCCTCTGGAAAATTCCTTTGATCTCTTTTCCCTGGTGGCGCAGTGGTTAAATGCCTATACTGCAGCCACTCACTCAAAACCATAAGGTGGCGAGTTCAAGACCAGCAAAGGGCTGAAGCTCAACTCAGGCTTGCATCCTTCCGAGGTCACTAAAATGAGTACCCAGATTGTTGGCGGGCAAATAGCTTACAATTGTAAACTGCTTAGACACTCCTTAAGGGTATGAAGCGGTATATAAATGAAGCTGTTTGAATTTTTTTTTTCGTATACAGGTGAGAAACTTTCCCATAAAGGTTGCTTTTAGCACATTAATTAATTGAGCTAATTAAAATTCCTCTAGGGAGACTCTTTGCTACATTGCAAAATTGTAGACTGTGCTAAGATTTAGCTCAGTTACCTCCCCTTCTAAACAGGAGGAGGCATTCACAATATTTAGCAGCTCCAAACTTTATGGTACTAAGCACAGTGCTGCCTGAATTGTGAGAGTGGAAGATAAAAAAATACGTAAATATTGGATCCAAGAATGGAAACCTGTAAGTAAACGTAGCTCTACTGACTAGTTCTGTCTATAGGGTAAACTCAGAAAACCATGACAGCTGCAATTATTCCATAACAGCTTTGTCATTACATAATAATTCACAGCAAAATGGCGGGTTAATATTTTAAAAGATGTAGCTGTCAATAGGAATAAAGCACCCACATAATGAGATTTTTGCAGTGTGACTGGGTTCTTAACAAAGCAGCTGAATTCACCCTGAACTGGCAAGGGCTTGAACTCTGTTTAAATGAAGCAGAAAAGTGAAGAGGATCAAATGAGGTACCACAGTACTCACATGCCATTGTGATTAATACCCTGTCGTAAACGTATTTCTACTCTTTCAAGAAACGTAGGCCCTTTATAGATCACCCAAAAGGGGCAGTCTGTAGGTGGCCAGGGAAGTGCCGGACTGGGGCCTTGGCTGCCTTACCAGCAGCCCTTGCAGCCCCAATTCACTGCTTCCCCAAGCCATAGAGAAGAGGCAAATTGTCGCTTCTCCGTAGCCTGAAGCGGGGTGCAGAGGTTGCCCTGGCTGCCCGCTGCACCCCACCATGGGTAGCGTTCCTGAGGGGAGAATAAGGCTGCCGCTGCAGGCCCTTTCCCCTCAGCATCCTTGGCACAGCCGTGTGAAGGCCGTGCCAAGGACGCAGATGCCAGGAAGGAGCTCCGTTTCAGAGCTCCTTCTTGCACAGCAGAAAGGGTGCCATAGGCCCCCTCCTGCAATGCTGAGGCATAAGGTGTGGACTAGTCCATGTGGACGCGGCGTATGCCTTATGGCCCCAGCACACCGTGCATGTGGACAGCGCCATCCAAAATGGTGCTGTCCATACATGCTAGGGTTACCTGTGGTGCAGATGCACTGCACCGAGGCAACCCTAGCATGTCATTAGGGCACCCTTTCACGCCTGTATGTATTGGGCCAAAGTAACCAAATTCAAATGTATCTACTGTTGATCTATTTACCTCTCCAGGGTCTTGCATAGACAGGCAATCAGTCTTGCTATACCTTTATCTGTTTAGGTCTGGTCACAAAATAGGTCAGAAATATTCTCTGACTATAGACTGTGTGTTTAATTATTATGTGGCAGGCAAATAGGCTTTATTTGAATATTTTATTTTTGGAAACTCTTTGAGTTTCAAGAACAAAACATTATTTCTTCTTATTTGTAAGAAGCAGCTATTCATAAGGATATCCTTGAGGATATCTTTGGGGCTCAGAAGACCACCCCTTGGAAGTGGCCTGCAGCTGCCCCTTTCATTGCTGGATTGGGGCCACAGCAACTACATTCTGCCCTGATCTTGCCTTTCTGTGGTGCAAAAAGAAGCCGCAAAAAGCAGCTCCTTTTTGTGTCACAGAAAGGGTATCCTACCTAGCTGTGGCAGCGGTTCTTTGCGGCTTCTTCACCACAGCACCTGTAAACACTGCGCTGAAGATGTGGTGTTATGCCGTCCACCATCTAGTCAGGTGGACAGCATCGGGGCGGATTCAGGATGACTGTGTGCGGTCATCTTATCTTCACTCTGCCCCAAGAATGCCATTTAGTGCTGATCTGCTGAATCTATTTGTCTTGTTCTTGAGGCGGAATAGATTACTAATACTACTGTTACAGCTTTGCTGCAAACTACCAGTGAGAGATTTCACTTTAGGCAGCCACTCTTTTCAACAATCCTCTAGCTTTAGATCTTCAAAGGTGAAAGAGAGTGGAGGGCTACAAGATTCTTATGATGATGGAGAAACCATCACATGCAATTGAACCCATGAGTAAGAGAGACACCTAAAGTTTAATCTGCCACTCGGAAATAATGCAGTATGATACTGCTTTAATTGCCATGGCTCTATTCTATGGAATCCTGGGATTTGTAGTTTGTTGTGACACCTGAGAAGGCTAAATAGCTCACAAAACTACAAATCCCATAATTTCTTAGCATCAAACCATGGCATTTAAAGCAGTGTCAAATTGGATTATTTCTGCAGTGCAAATTAGATTTCAGTCATGACATTCCAAGCTCCATTCCCCATACAATTAGAATCATCCAGTTACTTCACTGAAATAATTCATGGCTCATTGAATAAGTCAGAGGCACTCACCATATGGTTTGAATTATCCACCTACTTCACTGGAATAATTCATTGCTCATTGATTAATTTAGACCCATTCTGCACATGACTGTCAATGAGGTGGAAGAATTCTGTTGCTAAGTGGAGTCATTGGGTGAGGTGGGGGGACCAAAATGTTTTCGAAACTTTCAAGTGGAACGACAGAAGTAATGTTTTGGCACAACATAGTTCGCTACACTATTTTTAAATGTTGCTACAAGCCACATGTCAAATGAAAAAGAAATAAACAAATTTATGATGATGGTGGTGGTGGTATTGATGATGACAGTGACCACCATCATGATGGCTGAACTTTCACCTGAAATATTTATGTGTTATCATGAAATATTTTGGGGCAATTCCCAACTTTTTTAAAAAAAGTAAACTAAATAAACAATTCACCAACTTCCCTAGTGTTAGAAGGATAAGGAGTATGAATCTTAGAACCTTCTAGAATTCTAGGCCCCATTATGATTGGCCACTAACTATTGGCTATGTTGACTAGTGATTTGATATAATCAGCATCATTATCTATTAGGCTGCAGGTTGGCCAGTCATGATTTAGGCAATACCCTGAAGGCACCAGATCCCATTTGATCTTGGAAGCTAAGTAGGGTCAGCTCTGGTTAGTACTTGCCTGGGAGACCACCAATGAATATCAGGTTCTGTTGGCTATCTTTTAGAGGAAGGTATTTGTCACCTAAGAAAATCCTATGGAATGCATAGGGTCATTATAAATTGATAGGCAAATTGAAGGCATACACATACACACATAATCTGACTAGACTGAAGAACCAAATGAAATTACAGACAGCCATCAATTTCTAGAAGAAAATGAATTGTTCATGTTCCACAAAGTAAAAGGCAGCGATACAAACTGAGTTAATTACCATCACTATTTCATTCTGTTCTTAACACTATCTTGAAATATTCTATTAGGGTAGAGAATTACGGACGCAATCTTCTTCACATTTACCTAAGAGTTAGCTTCATAAAAAGGAGTGGTAGTTACTTCTGAGTTAATATTGCCCTGTAAATCAGACAATATTTTAGTAATGCTCAGCAATGAAAAGTGTGCATTTCTAATATGACTAGAACTTAGTCATATTCATTTTAGTGAGTATTAAGCAATTTAATATTATCTTTTTCAGGGCAATAGAAGCAGATACTGGAAAAAGATGTGTTTAAAATGATTGCTGCCAAAGCAACTGCTATCTTTAATGGAATACATTTGGCACAGGTTTTAACTGGAATGGCTGAGTTTTTCAATAATCCGTAGGGCTTGCAAATATATCATTTCATACATATGTGCTCAACATATGCATTTCATTCTCTGGCTTTGTGGTCAGTATGATTTTTGTTTCACAGAAACTGCATTAAAATTAACAGCTGTATTAGTATAGCAAACACAAAGTTGTTTTTAATTGTGAGTGAGGCAAAGGTACATATAGTATATGTGTGAAGGACAACAACAAGGTTAGCAGCGTATGCTGTCAGTGCAGTGTAATATGTCTGAACCAGCAAGAGCCCAGGACCTAGTGAAAGCAAAAGTGTAAAGCCTTGAGAGCATACTATAGTAGACTGGAAGGTGGTCAGAGCAAAACAGAAGAAGCGTTTGTAACTCTTATACCAAACCTCACCAATCCACATGAGTCATACAGCCTGCTCCAAATGTGTACACATGCTTGTCTAGGTAGATTTCCTAGGCTGTGTCCATATGGAAGAAAAGAAACATTCACTGACTTGTTTAGATGACACATGGGGCCAAAATGGACAAAACACAGGGCCAATCCATGCTCTAGGGCAATCCTCTGGAGTAAAAAAAGTTCCCCATTTGCTCTGAATTACTCTGGAAACTCAAGAGATTCCCCAGAGTGTGTGGTCTGCACATTGGTGCAGAGACTGTGTATGTGTGTGTGCATGTGCGCATGTGCGTGGATATGCATATGTGCACATACATTGGGGAGAGGAAAAAACTGACACAGCAATAGCCATGTATACTGTTTTAGTGTGATTGGATGGAGGAATGTGCAGACAGCGCTGCCAGTATTGGCTTGTTGTGGAAGCTGGTTGTGTGGACAGCCTGTCCTCCCTACAGATCCAGAAGTCCAGATGATAAGTCAAGTTTTACTGGCACTGTGGACACAGTCCTAGTCTATTTACCAAACTTGGTTTCAGTTTCAATGTGAATTGCTAGTTCCATAAATTAGCCCAGTTATTTAATCATCACAAGAATGTCTTAGCCCAATATGGGGCATTTGTCTGTCTTTGGGAAGGAGGCTGGACTGTTATTTGGCATTTCCTTGTTTGACAGCAAAAAGGAGAGAATTGGACAGGCAATCATTTTAGAGTGCATGACCACACTTGAATTGAGTAAGGTGAGAAACAAGGTAGATCTGCTCCACCTCCATAGCTATCTCCTAATGGAACATTTTATATATGGTATAAGAATTGTTTATACATGTGGTATACTCATATAGCACAGAATGAAGTACTGTGAACAAGAAAACATTACTCATACAAGTAGACAATTATTCCTTGATTTGTTTAATCACTTTGCACCATAATGGCAGATCAACTTTAGTGTGAGAGCAGAAGGCATCCAGTCATATTTTTTACCAGGTTCCTCCTCCTTTAAAGCTACTGTTTGCTGAGCTTAAATTTATCAAAGGCTTTCCACCAGTGGGAGATTCTTTAGCTGCTGAATTTTTATCCTGCCCCATAATTGTGAAAAGGCATAGGACGATGCTGTAAGTGACTGATTTTTCTACACATAAATCTTTTCCTGCATTTTTCTCCATACAACCTAAGCTGGGTCCGCTCCCTACTATTGTGCATTGCTATTTTAATCTATTATGTTTTTTAACTCTATTGCGATTTAATTTTTTTTTAAGGGAGGGTGGTAAGGGCAAGGAAGGGGTATTTTAACTTGATATTTTTTTAACCTCTTCTGTACTCCGCCCTGATTGCTTGTTCAGAGGGGCGGAATAGAAATAAATATTATTATTATTATTATTATTATTATTATCATTAACACAGGTATGAATAATGCCTATTCTAGATTGGCAAAAAGAAGAGTGTTCATGGCTGCATGAAAGTCTAGATGAGAAAAAGGGAAAGTGTGTCATGAAAATGCTTTTTTGCATTTTAGGGGAGAAGAATTGCCTTTAAAAAGGTGCTGGTTTTCCCAGCTTCTTTTTTAAAAACTGTGGAACAGCACAGCTCCATCTAAAGGCTGCGGTGTAGTTGCGCAGTTAAAGGGGCCACTGTATCTTTAAAGCGCCCATTTACAGGCAGCGATACAGGTGCGGAGCATAATGGATCATGAGTTGGGAGCATGCGTGGTGTGGAGTTCACTTCTAATTAAAACGCTTAATGCCCTGCAGGTGTAAAAGCTGCGGTTTAACTGCGCAGTTTTTTAAAGCTCCCAAACCCTAGCTCCAGCCCTAATCCGAACCCTAGACATGCGCAGTAGGGACTCTGGGGTGCTGTGACTGTTATTCTACTGAGCATAACATGTCGATTCATTCACAAAAGAAAGGGGTTCATTCATGATGCACCAGTGCAACTGCACAGTTTTAAAAAAGCAGAGAAACCAGAATGACGCTGAAACTTTAATTTTTTTTTCCTTTCCAGCTGCGAACTGTGCAGTTGCGCAGTTCCCAGCCGGCAGCTGGGAAACCTGCACAACTGCACAGTTGCACCATTCCCAGCAGCTGGCAAACCTGCATAACTGCACAGTTGCACAATTCCCAGCAGGCTGCCAGCTGGGAACTGCGCAGCTATGCAGGTTTGCCAGCTGGGAACTGCGCAGCTGCGCAGTTCGCAGCCGGCTAGGAAAAAAAATTAAAGGTTCAGTGCGGCTAAAAGCCGCGTTCATTGCCACTGGTGCAGCTGCTCTGCCTGTGTTTGTAGCATTCTGACAGCTTCCCATGTAGCTGCTGAGCCACAGAAAAGACTTCAGATAAGTCGTTCCCACACCCCTCAGTCTAGCTGAACTGTACCTTTTAAATGCACACCTGGGGCTTGCAATGTAGCTGCTAAGCATTAAGGTAAAGGCAACTTCATGTCACACTTTCCTGCCAATCTAGAAAGCCCCAATGGGCTCTTTATAGGATTGCAGCTCCCATCAGCCATAACCAGTATAGCCAATGGTGGGACTGATGGCAGCTGTACTCCAACATATACACCCCATCCCTGTTCTTCTGACTTAAGTATTAATCCAATTGTTGGTTTTTCCCTATGAAACTGAGGAAGCATGAACTGTGGGGCAATTAACACAAAGTATAAGGTCATTATCAAAAGCTGTTATTAGCAAACGAGTAACCAAGACCCATTGGAAAGCATCACACTAGAGGATCCATGGAAAAGATATGCAACATACGCGGAAGAACTTCTTCATCCCTGTTGCTGAACTAGCGGCTGCAAAAGCCCGGCTTCAGGATGTGACTTGCTTTGTTTCTAACACAGTTTTAATCTGCCAGCCCCAAATTCTAATGGTTGCATGGCTTCCTGCTATATCTGTCATGTTAAACCACACATCTGAGAGACTGCTGCAACCTGCTAGGGTTATAATAGAGGCTGCTGACACTGAAATGTCTTCAGCATATCCCTCCCGTACTCATTATATAGACATACTACTTTCCCTGCATCGTATATCAATTTTTGATGCAGATCCCAAATGAAGCACAAACACAGAGTTAGCCTGTGCATCTGCTTTTCCACACCAGTCTTCCACCCTGGAACACAACAAGAAAAAAATAAATCAAAGGGTCCCAGAGGTAGGGAGAGTACATTTCCTGTACACTGCTTAACCAGACAGAGTCCCTAGATACCATCAATTAGAGGAAAGCACAGCTACACCAGAAAATGCTCTTTCCAGATAGACACTGACCTTAGCATCAATCCCCTGACCCAAGAAATTAAGTATCAAATAGAGCATTAAAAAAAGAGTGGAATACATGTATCTGGGCTTCTTCCTTCTATAAAGAGAAGAGCCCCAGATATAAACATTCTTACAAGATAGTTCACTAGAGTATAATTTTTTTGCAATATGGAAAGTCTAACTTTATGGCATTTATTCCAGTACAAGAAATCCTTCAATTCCTTGCTAAGCATGCCTACAGTTTCCTTCTTGTAAAACAGTTTTCTGGATTTAGGCAGTCGGAAAGACTAAGAAACAGATGCTATGGTCAGATAAATTACAAAAGCATTATGCTTAGCCAGCTGTACCACAGGAAAACATCCTATTTTTAATACAACCGTTATAGTTTCCCATATGGTATCATAAGATTAAAGCAGCTGGCCAGTCATGCACATCAATTTCATGTGTTTGTCATAATTAAAGACAAACCAGGACTTCTTAATAGACATACTTTCGTTTTGTTATTGTTCTTAAGGCTTCCTGTGAGTTGTATTGCAATCCATTGGCTTTTTAAAAATCAAGTTTTTTGTTTGTTTATTTATTTATTATAGTAATAAACATCAAATACAAACCTTTTCCTAAGACACCTGATGTAAGAATACCAATGAAAAAAATGCCACACCAAATCTCCATCTTACCCAAAATAGAAAGAAGATAATTTGTTACCTAAGCAGGTAAGGCTATATTATGTGGTTTTTTAAAAAAAACACACACACATTTGTTTGCCTCAGTTTGAAACATAAAATTTGCAACTTTTGGTTTTAAAATATGCACCAGTATTGGCACTTTATGTCTACTTTTTATAATAATATGCACACACACACATGCACATTTCCTAATGTTCACATTTGTCTATATGACTTTTGCCACATGAACATATCCACCCATATAGTATATAATAGTTTTGGGCAATTTCTTCCTAACATTCACAGTTGTGTATGCATTTTTTTCCTAAGATGTTCACTTTTTTCTGCATTTTCTTAATGACTAAGTTAATCACAAACTTTAGAAAACTGGGGCTTTGGGAGCACAACTATATGCCTCAGGAATAGGCAGCAACTATAAGAGCTGTTGAACTGCAGCTCCTAAAAAACCTTACTGTCAACTTAATCAATGATGAGGAATGTTGGGATCTGTATTCCAACACCTGGAAGGCCACATTTTGGAATAACATTCATTCATTCATTCATTCACAAATATATTTTGCAGCATCTGGAGGTCCACACTCCAGATTTAGGGACTACAAATTAGGGGAACTGACATTAAAATCTGAACAGAAAAAACTGATCCTTCACCTCCAACCTAAACTGGCTAAGGCAGTGTAGTGATTCATGGTAGGTTTCTAGCTCAAAGGATGGGCATACTTTCATGGAAAAGATGCTAAATGTGAAGTGGAATATTTCTGACTTGTGTTCCACTTGCATGACAGAGGAGATTATCATACAGAGAAAAAGGATGGGAGATAAACAGAATGCTCCCGTAGTTATCATGCAATTTCACAAAGATTATCACACAACGTCTGCCATCAATGAAGTGGAATGGCCCCATCATTTTTCATTAACAGGAAACTACCATTAATTAAAAGCGAAGGGGACATTCCACTTCATTGACAGGAAAAGGATGGGATGAGCATGACATTGATGGACATCATGTGATAATCTTCTTGCAATCACATGAAATCTGATCATGTATGAAATCTGATGCCAATATAAAGGAATTAATTCCTCAGTTGCAGCAGGGTTAATGCTGCAACTTTTTTTTTAACTATTTATCAAATTGGAAGCTTGCTGGAACTCTTTCTTAATCTGGAGCAGTTGAGAGCAGTTCTTGAAGAGGCAGCAGGAATGGTACTACATTGGAAGTGCTATAACAGTATGCCTGTCCTGTGAATTCTGACCTCATTGGTGTCTAAAGTCTTGTTTATTCAGTGAAGTATGTCTTGTACATCCATGCACCATGATGGCTGTTTTCTCCAAAGATAGCATTGAAGTACTCCTTGCTCTGTAGAAGGCAACAAGAGAGTGTGGTGTAGACCATGTTCATATGTAAGCTTTTGGCTAAGAGCCACCGTGTGCATTACCCATTTTGTAAACTCACTGAAAGCAAAAGAATGCAATGTTTTCTGAACAGAGGTTAATTTACTCATGGCCCATAATTAAAAAACCATAATTCTTCTTTTGCTTCAAAGAAACATGTTTTATTGACATTCGACAAATGAGAGAAGGAAAGTCCATTTCTTGAAACTAATTAAAATGCTTGCACAGCTCAAAAAGTCTTCCTTTTGGTTCAAAAAGTGACAACATATGGCTACAATCAAGAGTCAGTTAAACTGGAATGTTCTGGTTTAAGGCTAGAAGTATACATGAATCATGGTTTCCCTCTTTTTATATCATTAAAGGAACAGCAAAAGAAAGACTTACAGAAAGACGTGCTGCTGCAAATGTTTTTATAAAGTTTTTACAAAGTTAGTCAAGGATGAAACCTCTTTAGCAATATTGATAGAGAACCTGGACAAACTGCAGGGCATTTGAAGCAGAAAGGACTCAAGCCACAAACTAAATTACAAGACAATCACCATCCCCTCCTAGTCTCTCCTTAAAAACAGGGTGGATATTAGTTTTAGGACTATTAAGTCTCATTCAGTGCCTTCCCATGACATTTTGCTACCTGACTATAAGCACTATGGATTCATATGAAAAACAGAACAAACAAACAAACAAACAGACAACAACAAGAAAACAACCAGTCAGATGTTTTAGTAGGAATGCTCATCAGAGAAATGTCATTGGTTTGAATCTAATGAGGCCACTGTACTAATATGAGGATTAGTAATTTCTAGAGTTAGCACAAAATAGGAATGGAGTAGTTTTCCTTTAAGCAACTAGTTGGGTAGTCTGAGGCATGTGGAAATCAAAAGTGTAGAAGTATAGCCCTAGGTCCCATGCAATCCTCAAATCAGTTTTTGCGGTCCACAAGGGCCCCCATCCCATTAAAATAGAAAACAACAACAACAACAAAAGCACATCTCTTTTTTAAAAGAAAGAATAACGTTTTTGAAAACCATTATTATTATTATTATTATTACTACAAAGGAAAAAAATATTTCCTGTGCTATTTTCTATGTAATTTACTCACATGCAAAGTTTGCACAGAATAACCCCTCTATGATAGCATTTTCTGTACGGGAAACAGCTTTTCCTGTGTAGGAAATGATATCTCAGCGTACAAATTTCATTTTCTGTGCAGAAAAAAAGCTGTTTTCAGCATAGAAGATGCTGTTTTCTGTGCAAAATGATAATGCACACATTTTCCAAAGATTCACATCAGTCCAGGATGCTTCTTACTCAGGCTTTCTCAACACATTAAGAATTTTTTTTAATCATTAAAATATTTTGAAATACTCTGCACTAAGCATTTTACATTTTAAACACAATATTCTCTACAAATAAATTAACAGCAGGCAATTATAAGAATGATAAAAATGCATAATTCTCCTCATTGTTATATTTCTTGTAATGAGCAAGAGTGAATAGCAGCTAGGTGCCCTCCAACTGAGTTAGCAGTTAGGTACCCTCCAATACTCGTACTGGCCACAATGCCAACACATGACGGGGGTTATATTCTAATGCATCTGGAACACAACTGGTTGGCGAAGGTTGATGACCAGAATTGCAGTGTAGTTGAAGACAATGCAATATGAAGAACAATCCCTGCTAATTTATTTAATATTAACTTAATAGTATGCAGAGTCATCTATTGTTTCTCAAATATGAAATGTTAAGAATTTCTTCAGCAACACAGGGAGAATAAATATACTGAAAAAGGATCTCCATTCAGACCTTGATAAGTACAGTTGTCTCTCATTTTTTTCCAGGGGTTAGGGGCACATACCCCAAAGTAAGAAAAGCATGAATATAAGCCTGTTTTTTTTTCTTTTTTTTAAACTTGAGACAACACTTTTCTAGGCATCTGTAGCTCCTCCAGCTGCTGGCAGAAGTTGACCAGCCACCTATCCCTGACCCATTTGACCTTGGAAAACTCTTTCAGTCATGATCAGAACTGTAATCCTATTAATTTTTAGTCTCCTATCATTGCTTAAACCCTTTACTCTCACAACAACGTTAGAGCATCCTTAAAATGCTTTTGTTCAAACATGCACCTACCTCCCTGATGAGTGGCAGCTGAAGGTTGCATTGGTCCTACAGAGAAGCATACAGCCAGGGTTAATGAGCCAATAAAATATTTTTAGTCTGTGGCTGCAATGCCTGCAAATGACCTCTTCAGCATTTAAGCAGCGCAATCAAGCATGCAAGGAAACGCATGTCGCAAAGAAGTAAGGCCCATAGGGTTGAGGTACACATTCAAACTCTCAACTGGATTAGTGATTCTCCAGATGTTTGACTTTGACTTCCAGAATTCCTGGCCATTGGTCATACTTTCTGGGATTTCTTGATGATGAAATTCCAAACATCTGGATGACCAGACTTGAAGACACTGAATTGGATATATTTCACAAAAGCTTACACCATACTGAATATGTTAGTCTTTAAGGCACTGTTGGAGCAACTTCTGTGTTTTGATGCTGTGACAAACTTACAGGTCCCCTCCTGCTTTTACCTGAATTGGTTGGGATCCTGTGTGGGCATGTAGATGAGATGTGACCAACCACTGATTTAGCCCCCCCCCCCTTTTCTTTTCCCCTAAGTAATTCAGTGGGAAATTACTGAGGGGACAGGCTTGTGTTTTCCATATAAATCTACAGACACACACCCACACTGAGCAAAAGCATGTGAAAAGAGTTTGAAAAAGAGAAATACTTTAAGGGAAATATTTTTTTTTCTAAGCAATAAATTTACAATAATAAAATATATCTGTCTTCACGAAGGGCACCGCCCTTTCAGGAATACTTAGGAATTACAAATTATAGAATAGTCCCCAAACTGTGGCCTTTATGGACTTCAGCTCCCAGAAGCCTTGGCCATGTTGGCCAATAGTGTGGGATTCTGGGAGCTGAAGTCCAAAGTCCCTTAAAGAGCACAGTTTGGAGACCACTGGTCTAGATCATATTCAGCCAAGATCAAAATAAACATAAGCCCTGATGCAGCTAAACATTGTGTAGCTACCCATAACTACAGATGGAGTTATGGGTCTCTGGATGTTCATGGAAAGGTGATCCAGAAGTCTGGATGCTACCCAGTCTCAACTGAGGTACTATGTGTGTGGCAGACACCTAGATCTTTTGTCCCTCTTTGTTCTTCATTCTTCTCAGGATTAATTGAGGCATTTTATAACCTCTGCTATGAAGGACTTAAAAATTTTGTGTTTCTGCCCTGCTAGCCAAGTCATTGGGAATTGTCTCATAACCTGTAACTCTTCCATGATACTGACCCCACCGTCAAATCATCAACCAGTTGTTTACCTGGAGGAAGACTATCCCACATCTGTGTTGTCCAGATAATGGGAGGGCCCATTATGACATGTTTAGTGCTTGGGAGTGGAGAAACCTGCATTCAATTTTGCAACGAAATAGGGATCTCCACTGGTGGCCTTGGGTAAGTCATTAACTCTCAGCCTGACCAAATTGAGAGGGCTACTTTGAGGATAAAACATGGAGGAACACCACCTCCTCATTGGAAGAAGGTCAAGATGGCAGGAGGTTGGACTTTTTGGCCCTTGAGGTCTTTTCTAGATCTATGATTGTACAGTGAACCTGCATCATTCGCAGCTTTCCATGTGCAACAGAAATGGCAATGGTGTGTTCCCACACCGTGCAACCATGCACAAGCCCCATTCTTTTCAATGGGGCTAAAGCATACATGCTATTTGCCTTATTCAGGGGGTCTAGAACGGATCCCCTGTGTAAGGCAAGGGAGAACTGTATGATTAAAATGATACAAAATGGAGGGCCATTGCTATCTTTTAGATTATGTGACAATGCATTTATGTGCCAAAGAAGAGGCCATATAAAGAATTATGAACCAAAACCGCTTGAAAACTGTTCTGCTGTAAGTTCTTTCCAAAGGTTTAGTAGGGCGCGGGGGAGAGCAAAATCCCACTGTTCATCTTGAAAGTGGAATCATATTTCTCCATCAAAAGTTTATGTCTGGCAGGGAAGAGAGGAGAGCAGGGAGTTAATCTTCAAAGCACTGTAGTGTTTGCTTCCATTTGTAATTATCAACATTGCTGAAAACAAGTATTGCGGCAAATAGTAGTTTATTTTACATTCATTGTAGTAGTCTGGCTGTTGACTTCCAACATCAACTGGAATTAGTTTGCCATCAAAGCTCTTTCATCTTTCTTCTTCCAAAATGTCTTGATGATACCATTATCCCAGCAGGGAGGAATCAGTAACTTGAGTATTAATAAACATAAAGGCAAATATATTCAGTTGGGATTGAAGGACCAGATCTATTCATGCACTCCCTAACCAGTGGATGCAAAACACGAAGAAAATGCATTTTGGCACTTCAGAATTAAATACATTTGTTATCTGCTCTGTTTTATCACTGAGATGCAGATTTTACATTCACAGAGAATTCTGAATAGCAAGATGCAGAGGGCAAAAATCACTGTTGATAGAGTCTGCATGCATTTGTTTTAGTTAAGGATGGATGATTTTCCACCTCTCATGTGTATTTCCCTTTCCGTATCTTGCATAGGAAACAATGGATGGATGAGATAACTAGGAAGCTACCAGCACCATCTCTGGAGGAGATTATTATTATTATTATTAACCTTTATTTATATAGCGCTGTAAATTTACACAGTGCTGTACATACAATCATAAATTAGACGGATCCCTGCCCTCAGGCTTACAGTCTAAAAGAGACAACACAAAAGGAAGAGGGGAAGGTGATGGGAAAGGGGGTGAGGTCCAGTGGTTCTTCTCTCCCTCTGGGGCCAGGACCAAGGCAGATGGACAGGAGGGAGGGCATGGCTTCTTAATACAAAGTTAAAAGGAGGCATCCTGGGGCGGATGGCACAGTCCTGGGAAAGCTTCCCTAAATAATATAGTCTTTAACTCAGTTTTGAACCTGGTTAGGGAAGTGATGAGGCGTGCATGTGGGGGAAGAAGGTTCCAGGAGTGAGGGGCAGCAAGTGAGAAGGGACGAATCCGGGATGGGGCAGTGGAAATCCTCGGCTGGGACAGGAGACCTAGACTACCAGAACGGAGGGTACGAGAAGGAGATCCTCTTTCTTTGGAAGAATACAAACTTTCCAGGAGATGGGAAGCAGGCAAAGGAGGAAAAGTAATGGAAATGTGTACCATCACATCATTGTGTTGCTGCCCACCCTGCAAAGACTGAACATTTCATTGTGTTATCCAAAGGAATTTGAACTTTGTGTCTTTAACATTTCATACTGTCAATTAGATTTATATGCTGTTTGATTATCTGCTGTTGGCAGCAGATTCAAACCAAGATAATAAAAGAGGAAGAAACACATTACTTTTTCCACAGAGATTCATAGTTGCAGATAATATGGAACACATGTATCAATAATATAGGAATACTTTAATTTCCTACAAAAGTATTCATTATCCTGGAGGCCTGGGGAAACCGAAATATTCAACAAAGGCAATAAACAAGATCTCTTCTAAAAGTACAGGATAGTAAAAGGTTCAGTGACAGGAGAGATTACTATAATTTTTCAAATTGTTGCTCTCTCTTTACCTATATTCACAGATGTATCAGAAAATCATGGTTTAAATTTCCCCCAAAATATAATGTGGATGTAATGTGAATATTTTTCTATATTTCAGTACACTAAAAGGGCACATTTAATGAAATGTCTCAAAAATCTCACTGCTGCTAAAATGGCATCCTAATTTGATCTCTCTCTGGCTACATCTCATCTGCATTGTAAAAATAATCCAGTTTGACACAACTTTAACTGACATGGCTCAATGCTATGGAATTCTGGGAAGTGTAGTTTGTGAGACATTTAGTTTTCTCTGGCAGAGAGCTCTGGTGCCACAACAAACTATAATTTCCAGAATCCCATAGCAGTGAGCCATATTGGTTAAAATGGTATCAAACTAGGTTATTTCTGTGGTGTGGATGCAGCCTCTCTCTCTCTCTCTCTCTTTCTCATTGTGACTTGGAACAGATGACATCAAGTAGTGGGACTACAGCCATCACTTCCATCAGATACTTGGCAAAGCTTCAGTCACAGACCCAGTTCACCTAACTTTGCGTCTTTCTCAGCCATGGAGAATGCAGCCCATGTGATCAGCCAAATAAACTCCCCAGCTGGAAAGAATGTTCTTCCAAGCCATGTAATGCAGCAGAGCAGAACTGGGTTTTCCTCACCTTGTTCCATTCCAAATCAAGGAAGGTGTCATGGGGGCAAAGCTCCAACTCAGTAGTTGTATTTGCACTGCAGAAATAATCCAGGTTATTTCTGGATCTGGTTGCATCTGCACTGCAGAAATAGTCCAGGTTGACACCAGTTTAACAGCTATGGAATTCTGAGAACTGTAGTTTATTGTGGCACAGAACTCTTTGACAGAGAAGATTAAACGCCAATTCTCAGAATTTCATAGCATTGATCCACAGCATTTAAAGCAGTATCAATATTATTTCTGCAGTGCAGATGCAGCCTTCTTCCAGGTCACTGAGGACCTGACTTTGCTCAACCTGCACCTTCCCCAGTCAGAGAATGTGAGGGACAAACTGACTGGGCAAGTGGACCTGAACAGAACTCCAACAAACTAGACAGTCCAGTTTCTCCTTTCCTTGCTCTAAATCCTACTCTAGAAGAGAAGTGGTAGAGCAAGAAAAGCCCTGGAAATCCCTGATACTATTTCTGATCACTGATTGGAGGTAACAGCACTGGTTTTCATCCATGCTGAAGTAGGTGAGGAGATGTTTGAAGAGTGGAATGGGCCTGCAGAGTGGAGTGGATGAGGACTGGATTAAGCTTAAGGTCCTCCATCATTCTTCTAGACCAGTGATGGTGAACCTTTTAGAGATTGAATGCCCAAGCTCAAAAGTGTCCCCATATTGGGTGTTACCTGATGCTGGGGGATGGACTTTTGGGTTGGGGACAGAACTCCTGGGGGCAGGACTTCCATCTTCCAGGGGTGGGCCTTCCCCAGAGACAGATGAAGGCCGTCTCTTTGCATGCCAGAGAGGGCACACGTGCCATAGGTTCACCAGCACAGTTCTAGACTATAAGACGTATTTAATCTAGACTATAAATCACAGCAAAAGATGACAAAGAAGGGCCATTAGAAATATTGCTTGCAGCCCAGGGACCCTTTCACAATATACATTTATAGTACCATGATTCCACTTTAACCGCCACAGCTTCATCCTGTGGAATATAGGAGTGTATCATTGCTCAAAGGCACCAGATTAACTCCCTGGTTGAGGAGTCTAAGTGCCCCTAGCTGAATTGCCAATCCCAGGATTCTATAGGATGGAACCATGCTAGGTAAAGTGGGGGTCATGGTGCTATAAATGTGTAAAGAGCCCAACATTTCTTCCCAGCCTCTTTCTTCCAGGTCCACAGGAGGGGAATAGATTGCTTGAGACTAGCTAATCCAATGAATGTTGTGACTAGTTGATCCCAAGTGGCAGTAGATCATAGAAGTGTATTAGTTCTAGGCCCAACAGCTCCATTGGCAGAACAGCCCACTGAATTCTGGATATATGTGCACAGCCATCACACTCTGCATCATTGTGACAGACAAGTCTGGAAATAACTTCCAATTCCATATTCAACCCATCTTGTTGTCATATTAAAATTCAATGGAAATCCTTTTATTGTGTCTCAAACTTGAAAATGCAGCTTTGTGTGCCTCCCACACTATTACCTAAATATTTTCAGCATAGATCATATCTGTTTATTGTTCTGAGCCATTATTTTTAAATGCAACCTACCAGCATTATATGCTGTACTAATAAACCTCTTGGTTTTGTCACCTGAGTGCAGATGGGGCAGGATATAAATAAATTTTATTATTATATTTATTATTTATAAGCAAGGAGACTGTCATATTCCTGGTAGGTCCAAACATATAGCTGATAATGTAGTCTGATTTTTTTGGTGATTTTTTTCAGTAGGACCTAGTCACTGTATTCTATCAGGTTGGGCATCTTAAAAATCTGGAAATAAATCATATAGTAGATTCACTGCAACAATAAAGTAGAGGCTATCAAATTGCAACAGAAGCTTTGTGTAGAACAGAAATTGTATGGCCCTCCACATGTTGCTGAACTGTGTGGCCCTCCACATGTTGTTGGACTGTCACAGCTGCTGTTGTCCACATAGCCAATACTAAAGAATGCTGGGAGCTGTGTGCATTTCTCACTATGGTGTTAAAACCTGAAGCCTAGGCAGCTTCTGATTCATCAGTTATTTGCCACAGTAAATTCATAAGTTTGGGATCATCTAACAGTCCTTAATCTGACACCACATAATGCCACATTGTTGCAAGAGAGAGGAGGAAAGAAATGAACAATAATAATCCTATAGCTATTATTTAACAAGTAGTGTCTCTGTGTTTCATTTTTTTTTAAAAAAATAATCTTATCCTGAACAATCTAATTTACAATCAAAATAACATAAATTTAGAAAAGTAAAAGAGAAACAAATAGCAAAAGGAAAAATAACTAATGCACAGTAGGAATCTGACCCCCAAAATCCTGGTGGAAATGAGAAAAATGTATAAACCATTATAGATCCACCTAAATAACCCTACTAAATTTACTACATACCCACAGATTATTACATTGTTAGAATTATTGTTGCTTTTTAAAAAAATCCATAAATGGTTTCCAGTGTTTCAAAAAGTTTTCAATTGGTTTAACCTTTAGAACCAATGCTAATTTGGCCATTTGGGCTAACTCAGCAATAGCAATAGCAAGTATGTTTCTATACTGCTTATCAGTGCATTTAAGGACTCCTTAAGCAGTTTATATTATGTAAGATAATTGCCCCCAACAATCTGGGTACTCATTTTAGCAACCTCAGAAGGATGAAAGCCTGAGTTGAGCTTGAGCCCTTGGCTGAGACAGAACTCACAACCAGTTTGTGAGTGAGTGGCCGCAGTACAAGCATTTAAGCACTGCACCACCAGGGCTCCTTCAGCAGCCTTAACAATTAGTTCTTCCATCTTCAGTGCTTTAATCCAGTTCCAAGTCTGAGCAAACAACTTTCTTGTTGCTGTTGTCATATATTGAAGAAGTAATCCATATTTAGTCTCCAGTTCTTTATCCAAATAATCCAACAAAAAATATTTCTGGTAACATTACATCCTGAGGCATTTTTGACAGCTTAGTTTGGTACTGTATACCATCTCTACATCATCTTATACAGGTTTTCTTTTAAATCACTACAAACTGTAAATTTTATATTTTTCTACCACATTCCCCCTCACACACATCCATATGAACATTATGCCCAAAATTTGGGACTCTCTTTATGTCTCTGAGTTTCAGTAGTAGTATTTATTTTAGTTTATTTTATTTTTTGGTTTTCTTTCAGAACGATGAACACTGTCTAACAGTATGACATTCATAATGCTCAGCTGTATCTCCAATGCACACAGACAGGCAACAGAAGGGCAACAGAAAGATATTAACAGGGCAGACGGTTGGGATCTGGAAGACAGAGCAGACAGCAGTCAGTGCAAATAATTTCCTTCCCTGCAGATGAATGTGAGGTCTGTTCTTCCAATTTTAAACAGGAAATAAGATATGACTTCAGCCTTGACAGTGAATAGCAAGTGCGCATGGTAATACTTCTTAGAACAAGAACTGATGGGAGCAATCAAAGAGCACTTTAAGAAGGCAGCCCTGACAGACCATCTCAGAAGGGCAGTGTGAATAACGCAAGGGACACATAAATCTAAGTCAAAGTCACAAAGGTTCAGAGTAGACAATGATACAATTCAGATGCAGAAATATGACAGATCAGATTTTCTCCGGCAGATGATGGCTAAAGAAGGTATTAAACAGACACAAACATTCTGATCCTGCTAAGAGGGGGTCATTGTCCAGCCCACCAAAGTCCTAATCCCAGTCTCATTAAGATCAATTTCTAGATTTGGTTTTAACATAATTTGAGGTGCCTTCCCTTTCCCACAAAATGGTAGGTTACTTCATCCCTGTGTAATGAACTTTGATCCTTCATTAGGCCCCACAGAGGTGTTGGTTTATTAAATGACACTGCATACAGTTCCGTGGCAGGACTCTTGCTATGGGAAGCAGGAGCAGGAATATGGAGCTAAGGTTTATTTCTTATGGAGATCCTAAATTATTAATTCACTGTCTGTTCTGAATACAACACATCATCTCATGTTCAGTGCAGTTCTGTGTACTTTTTCTCTTTCCAAATATGATTTGGATCTCTGGGTTAGTAATGTCCATGGCAGTTTGCAGGATTGGGATTAGGAGCACTGATGTCTCAAGGTGAAGATTCTAAACACTTCTAACCTTTCCATTGATGGCACTGTTGTGAGTCCACAAGAGACTTTACAGCGAACTCTTGCTTCTCCTCAGTGTTTATTGATTTATTTACTTAATTGCTATGCCACCTTTCACCCATGAAAAGTATCCAAAGCAGCTCACAGATAAAATTTTGGATGCTGGCAGGTTCCCATAGGGAGTAGTGGAGGGGTGTCACTATGGGTGGGTGTGGTGGAGCGGTAGGGCGGCCCACATTGGATGACACCCCAGAATTGGGATGACACCCAGTTGGGCCCTCCCCCCCATGCTGTCCCCACATGTACTCCCAGTCCTCGTACCCACTCCCCATTCCTGTGCTTGGCACATGCCAAGCCTCATTTTCTGTCATGGGTCTTAGTTGTTGGGACTTAGTTAAGTATATTTACCTAAGGCCTGGAACAGATGGGCCAAATGAAGCAGCTTCCAGGTGCTTTGGAGGCTTGGCGTTCAAATGACACATGCCTCCAAAGCAGCCCAAAGCCACGCCAAAGCCACACTTTGGTCCTTTGGACTGGAGCAAAAAGGAACCAGGATAATCTGGCTCCTGGCGGCTTAAATTAGTCCTGCAGCCATAGGCCGCTGGAGCAGACTTGAGCTGCTCTTTAATACCCATCTGCTCTGGCCCTGAGTAGCCAATACAGTATACTGGCCAGCTATTTTAGGCACTTTTGAGAATTTGGTAGCACACAGTATTTATCAAGAGAGTAACTATATTGTTAACTAATACTTTCAGCGAAACTTTGGAATTATAACTGTAACTAATTCATTTATTACAGTTTCCTCACCAAGCTCTTCCAGTGTGTGGTTCTGCCCAGTCTATTTTGTGAAACAGATTATCAAAATTTATGGCACTTTGAAAATATGCTGATTTGTGATAAATGCAGAGCAGAACAGAAAGTGCTAATGGAGTGATCTTGTCTAATGTGATGAAAATGAGATGAAAAAGGCATTGTGAAATAAATTATGCATACATCTAACGTATGTCCCAGGGAAAAACATTTTCATTCAATAATCATTGCCAACAGTTCATTACCTAGGCATTAGCTTACATTGTCTATAAACAGTGAGTACACTTATGAAATAGATAACAAGACAAAATAATTATTTTGCATATCTAGGGAGTTATCTTAGCATTTATTTGATTAATGGCCACTGGTAGCTTCCATGTAAAAGGAAGCCAACACGGTGTAGTGGCTGGGTGTTGATTAGGACACTGGAAGACCAGGGTTTGAATCCTGCCTCAGTTATGGAAAGCCACTGGGTGACCTTTGGCAAGTCACAGTCTCTCAGCCTCAGAGGAAGATGGGGCAAACCTCCACAGAAAAAAATCATGCCAAGAAAACCCCATAATAGGTTTGCCTTAGGATCACCATAAGTCAGAAATGACTTGAAGGCACAAAACAACAACATGCTTCCATGTCACTGAGATGGTGAGTTTGTTCTAGATTCTAATGCAAACCTTAAAGGTTTAATAGGTTTATCACCTATTCGGATAACTCCTTCATATTTCAGACTAAAACCTGGACTGGATTCATGGCCCCAGCAACATGGAAATCACCAACCACCTTTGGTTTCAGTAATATCCTAATACTGGCCTTAGAAAGAATTATCTTAGAAACTATAAGGAAGAGGAAAGAAAAATCTAACCCTGCCCTGATGCAATAATGATGAGAATTCTTAAATTTCTACAGATAACTACAGTGTACTGGTATATATTAAAAAAACAAAACAAAACAAGAACTATATTCATATCTCAGAAATTATGGTTCTGTCTGACATATATGTGTTCTTATTCTGGAGTTGGCTGATTACTGTTATGACCCTTGATTTAAAGGGTGAAAAGCTCAAAAACAATGCAACAAAAGTTTAATGGTTTTAAATAAAATCCATCAATCTCCTGCTTAAAGATGTAGAATTATTTCCTAAAGGAAAGGCATTATGTATGATTTGCTCCCCAGTAATATGGGTTTATGCTTGCAGCCTTAAAGCCGGATGTAATGGGTTATCTTCCCAGTTCAACAATGCTGGTGTTTTCCTCCCATTTAGTACAAATGTGTTCAGTCAGGATCCTTTCCATTTTGTTTGAGTAATGGGTGTGCATTTATGAAGCATTCCTGGATATGTCAGGAAAATGAATGTTCCTGCAGGCATACTGCTGTGGTTGTGTTTTTGTGCCTAAGAGGGCTTTGCTCTTGGAATGAACATGTGTGTGTTTTAACTCTGTCTATACTTACCTGGACACCATGGGCCTTTCAACAGGGTGAAGACAGGAAGAAAAGCACACAGTCTTCTCCAACACTACCCTGACTTGCAGCCTGCTGAACTGTGCTCTGATTTTATTGCAGCCATTAAGGTATGAAAAATGAGGCTCATCCTGCTCCCCTAACCCCCACTGAACAGTCTTCAGAAGGAAGAAACTTGAAGATCCCCCCTCTCCAGTTTCTCCCCATTCCATCTTCATCAAGATAGATGGCATTAAGGGGAGGCTACAATTTGATGTTGTGCTTTGAGTGGACTATGACTCTGCAGACCAGGGTTTGATTCCCAGTTCAGCCATGAAAACCCACTGGGTGACCTTGGGTAAGTCACACACTCTCAGCAATGGCAAACCCCCTGTGAAGAAACTTGCCAAGAAAACCCCATAAGTCAAAAATGATTTGAAGGCAAACACACATGCACCAGAGAAGCTGGCTAGGGTCTTCCGGGGCTTTCTGAGGTGTACATCATGGCCTATGGCTGGTGGGACCAATTTCACTCAGGTTAATGCACATCCATCCCAATGGCAAAACTATGAATATACAAAAAAAATGTATAGAACACGTGAAAAACACACACTAGTTCTCATGGCCAATTGCAAGGTTGTCCCAACATTTCTGACTTAGTTTTGTGGATGGGTGCCATGTGGAGTCAAAAAATGCTCCAGACTTGGTGGTGCAGCACCCAGTCTTAACAAGGCTTATCTGTGTTGTCAACTTCTCATAAGATTATGATGTCTTAAGAGAAAACAAGTCTTGTGAGGCTTTCTAATGTCAAGAAGGGATAAAATCCCTGCCAAAGCTAGAGAAATGACCTCATGTTGTGGCCTAAGGAGGGAAAAATGAAACTCCTTATTCAAAAAGTAACTCCACGGATGTTATCCTCTCCCCTACCCCTATTATTGGAATTCTAGCTACTATTTAGCATACAGTACGGCAATATGGTGTGATTTCATATATTAAAAGTTACATTAATCTGTAGTTTTTCTGTTACAATTCAGAAAAACATTTATCTCCAAAAGTACAGTTTTAAACATTGGCTTGATTTCTGCAGCTGAAACCATTTCCTTTATTCTTTCCTCTTTTCTTAAACCAGTTGTTAGGGAGCGATTCTAATGCTTTAACAAGAAGAGGATTTTCATTTTCTGACAATCTTGGTAATACATTGGTGCTAATATATATTTCAGTAGAAAAATGCTGAGAAGGAGGGAAAAAAGCTAATCTAGCCTTCAGCCTCCTTTATAAAATATGGAGGGTTTTTTTTAAACACACACACACACACACAGACACACACACATTTAGCCTAAAGAAGTATTGTAGCAATTTGCCCAGAATTATGCTAATCTTCTCCTCCTCATTTCTGATAATGGGTGGAATGCTGAAACTGAGAAATAATAGCCAGTAAACACTTATTAGTTTCAGAGCTTTGAGATGCCTTCCAAAGTATAATTCACAGGCAATGAAGAATCAAGTTATCTAAAGGATGGGAAAATATTATGAACCATAAGCTCAGGCAGCTCTCATCAAGCATCACTATTTCTTCCCTGAGACCATCTCTCTTTTCACACAGATGCAGAATATGGACACAGACCTGTAAGCTAGGCTTTTGGTATGCATATGTGTGACATAGCAAGAAGGCATACCCTCAGACTGTCTAGATTTGGCTGAGAGAGTCCTAGATAATTTTCTTTCAACCTACTTTTCCAGCTGCTTTTAAAATGTTCCAGTTTCTCTCTCTTCCTCTCACTTCCTATCTTTGTCTTCAGCTTCTTTTAATTGCTGCAAATTGAGTTTGAAGTGGAAAAAGTAGTTTGCAGTCAGTTAATCCAGAAAGAAAGAAAAGAGAGAAAGAGTGAAATCTGCTACAGCCATTCCTAAGCCTGATTCCCACTACCTTTTAAACCAGATCACAAATCGGTTTGAACCGGTTCAAATGACCCTGGTTCCTGGGGGGAGGGGGATGTGCTAGACCCATTTAACCCACATCTTTTTAACACTGATTTTTTTTCTGTGTCTTATTGGATAAATCAATTCCACACAAGTGTGAACCACATGCAGATTGGAATCGATTTAAATTTGCTCTTCAATTGGCTGAGCAATTCCATTTTCAATCGATTCATTCGTGAATGTGAACCACAAGTGGGTTATTTTACAAGGGGAAAATGTGATTGAGGCAAATGTAGTGTGAACCACACTCTGCTGTTGAATCAATCCATCGATTTGGATCGCAAACTGATTTATTTGTAAGTGGGAATGAAGCTCCTGCTTATGTGTTCTTTTGCTTTTTGCCATCTTCACTAAACCCTGAGGTTGCTTGATCACACAAGTCCTTTTTTGCACCTGTGAAATGCTGGAGGGTATAAGATGGCTAACAAGAAAAACCTTTGACTGCACCTATTGCCCATTTAGGATTACTGAGACCCATATTTAGTGGGTTATCATCTTTCAAATGCTGATTAATTCTGTCAGAGTCTACCATCTGTGAGGACAGCTGTCTTCCCAGATGAGTGCCTACTGGCCAAGTATGATGGGAGCTGTAGTTCAACAGAATTGGAAGATGACAGGTTGGGAGAAGTCTGCATTAGGGGATGTGCACACAGCCTCAATCTAAGAAGATCACATCTAGCAATAAGATCCTCAATAATTGTCACCTTTGATCAGACTTTAGTCCAGGGTACTTGAAAAGGAAGAGACATTTCTTTTGCTGTTCCTATGATTAAAGATACTCTGAAATGTTAGATTCGTAAAACTGCAAATCAGCTCTTTTTCTCACCATGTTACTAATGATTTTTAACAGTTTATTCAGTGACTTATATTATAATGATTTGTTGTTGTTGTTGTGTTCCTTCAAGTTGTTTCTGACTGGCAATCCTATGTGGAACAACTATACGTTTTATTTTTATAGATTTATTGATTTTGTAAAAGAGAGATTTTTAAAACCCAACGACACTCCCGTGTTCATAAAAGCCTTCCTCAACATATCTGCTCCACTTTTCTGAAGCTCAGAAAAAGTGTCTGAGATCTAGGGCCTTCTAAGTAGTTGACAGCCACCTTATTGATCTGCCTATATAGAAAGGCCCACCAGCCACCTGAAGACCTTCCTTTTTACTAGAAGCATTTCATTTGACAAGACTATACCAGTTGTTAAAACTGGTTACACAAAGGGAGGAGGGATCAGAATTCATAGATTTTATTGAATGACTGAATGGCATTTTAGGTGTAAACTTTTTACTTCTTTGTATCTTGGTACATTTTTCTTTCAAGATATGTAAGACACTTCAAGAACCCCTGTTATCTAGAGAGAAGGAAGCACTGGAAGCTGCCTTGTACCAACACTGTTTGCTGTTTAGTGGTTACAGGGCTCAAGCAGAGCTCCTTCACATTATCTGTCATCTGATCTCTTTTTAAATGGGAGATGCCAGAAACTGAATATGGGAACGTCTGCATAAAAAAGTATATTCTCTGTTCCTAACTTGTAGTCCCTCCCTGGGATAAGTTTTACAACAGCAAGAACAAACATTTGTCTACATCTTGTATTGTATACTTGTGACACTTCTTTTATGCCTAGAAATGAAATAACTCAAGTAATCTTTGAACAGGTCTCCCAAGTTATAATCAGACTCCAAAGATAAGTAGCAAAATTTAGCTCACAACAAGATGATAACAAAAAAATTGCTTGGTAAATCACAAATTAAACTGGGTTGATTCTCAAACTGAAGTGAGTTTCAGAAAACAGAAGTTCTGAACCAGGTCTGGATCAGATCGGACTCATCTGAATCTGGTTCAAGTCAGATAACTCTGATTTTTTTCCAGACTGACTTGATCATCTGGATACATTAAAGTGCAGTGAAAGAAAGTCTCTGGAGTGTTGGAAAACAATATGGTGAAATGATCAGGAAAGGGAAGGGAGAGCTGGACTTATTTCCCAATATGGAAACCACATTGAGTACTATTGGAGGGGGGGAGCAGGTATAAAAATAAAGTTATCATCGGCATCACCATCATCCAGATTTTAATTCTGATCTGAATTGGAGAATGTCAAGTCTGATGTTCTTCCCAATGTTGAGATGGAATCTCTTATCCTGTAGTTTGAGCCCATTGGTCCAGGTCCTATTCCCTGGAGGTGCAGAATGCTAATTCGTTTCATCTTAAGTATAACATCCCTTCAAATATTTAAAGAGGGCTATCATATCACCTCTTAACCTTCTCTTCTATATGATAAACATAGCCAGCTCCCTATGTCACTCCTTATAGGGCATGTTTCCTTACCTTTCACCATTTTGGTCACTCTCTTCCGAACATGCTCCAGCTTGTCAACATCCTTTTTGAATTGTGGTGCCCAGAACTGGATGCAGTATTCCAGGTGAGGCTTGACCAAAGCGGAATAGATTGGCGGTATTAATTCCCTCAGTCTAGACACTATACTTCTATTGATGCAGCCTACACTCTTGATTCATGTTCAACTTGATGTTTACTAGGACTCCTAGATCCCTTTCACATGTACTCTTGTCAAGCCAGGTGTCCCCCATCCTATATCTGTGCCTTGAAGGCACACAACAACAACAAATGTTATTTATTTTTACTTACATTTACTTATTACGAATCAAATGCTTCTTTTGAGAGGAGTCATTCTGGGGGATTTTTAGCCATTTTAATTTTTCCTTTTTTTTTAAGTTAACAAAAAGTAGCATGGCAGCAACATGTCACTAGTTTTTAAGATAGATAAAACCAACAGTACAACCATTTTAAAAAGATGAATAGTGAATGACTTTTCAGAAATAGTGTTTCAAGCTCCTATGGGGTTGCTGGATTTAAAAATGGAGAGGGCTCATATCCCTTTAATTGTGATATAGAAGAAGGAATTTCAGCATATGTTACCTGTCACATAATAAGGGAACAAGCAAATCCTGCTGAAATTCTCCCATCTATACCACCACTCTGACAACCCTAGTTCTATGGGGGCTTTTTAGATTGGCAGGAAAGTGTGACATGAAGTTGCCTTTTCCTTAATGCTTAGCAGCTAGACTGCAAGCCCCAGGTGTGCATTTAAAAGGTACAGGGCTGCTAGACTGAGGGGTTTGGGAACAACTTATCTGAGGTCTTTTCTGTGGCTCAGCAGCTACATGGGAAGCTGTCAGGACACTACAAACACAGGCGGAGCAGCTACAATGGGCCGCGCTTTAAAAAAAATTTCCTTGCTGGCTGCGAATTGCGCAAATTGCGCAGGTACACAATACAGCGACATTATCATTGCCTGCTGGGAACTGCACAATTGCGCAATTCGCAGCCGGCAAGGGAAAAAAATTTAAAAGTTCAGCGGTTTATCACTGCGGTTCCTCTGCCTTTATAAACTGTGCCGTTGCATTGGTGCAGCATGAATGAACCCCCTTATTTTGTGAATGAATTGACATGTTATCCACAGTAGAATAACAGTAACGGCATCCCAGAGTCCCCACTGCGCATGTCTAGGGTTCGGATTAGGAGTGGAGCTAGGGTTTGGGAGCTTTAAAAAACTGCACGGTTAAACCCCAGCTTTTACACCTGCAAGGCATTGAGCGTTTTAATTAGAAGTGAACTCCACACCACGCATGCTCCCAACCCACGATCCATTATGCTCCGCACCTCTATCGCTGCCTTTAAATGGGCGCCTTAAAGAGACAGAGCCCCATTTAACTGCACAACTACACCTTAGTCTTTAGATGCACTAGCGCTATAGCGCTCTTTTTAAAAAAGAAGTGAGGAAAACCAGCACCTTTTAAAAGGCGCATCTTCTCCCTTAAAGTGCCAAAATAACGGTTTCATGGCACACTTTCCTTTTTTCTCATCTAAAGGCTGGGCTTTCATGCAGCCTTCATCACACTTCTTTTTGCCAATCTAAAATGGGCCATGGTGTCTTTTGGTAGTTCCCTGAGAAGTTTCCAAGCAGTGGATGAGGCCCCTTCTCTCTTTCTTCCCCCTCACATGCAGAGAGAGGGAGAGGGAGAGAAAGAGTGGAAAATGTGGGGAATTCATTGCACTCTTGCCTAATACTTGGCGGTATATGCACCACCCTAATAAAAACTGAAAAACTGAAATGAGAGAGAGACTGAAGATGGAAATTATGTAAACCTCAGAGGGACTTGACATTTTCCCTACCACGTTGGGTGCTGAAACTAGGCCTACTGATAGCACCTCTTAAACTGTAACATTCATATAAGCATATGGAAGGAGATGGATATGTACCTGAGGAAGGGATAACATGCACACATCCCTAAATGAGATTTGAAAGCTCTTTCTGCTATCATTAAAGGAAAAATAGCCTTTATTGAAAAATCTTGTATCAGGACTAGTTGCTAAGTTAAGCCCCAAAAGATACTGGGGAGAGCCTTTAACAGTTATGCATATTACTAAAAAAAAAAGGGGGGGGGAGTCAGTGATACTTTAAAATAAGCTTTAAAAAAGGGAATGGCTTCTGATAATAGAGAGCCCTTCCCTTTTCCTTTTTTTAAAATCCCAGATCTGACCACTATCTGTGCCACTTGAAGAATACTGCCCTCCAGCCTTGCTTTGCCTACTGAGTCATGTCATGATGTTTTTCTTCTGACCAATGCTTCGGATTGTTACAAACGGACACAAAACTCTTCAGTGACATTCACCATTGTAGAAAAGAGGGCTCTTGAAATCATTTTCGCTTCCAAAAATCGTGATGTCTTTAGAAGAACACACCAAAATATAATACATGTGTCACATCTAACCAAACTCCTCTTGATGCTGACTTAAGGTAGCATCGCAGCAGAGAGAATGTCAGAGAGGGAGTTTCCCAAAGCTGCATTACAACTAAAGTCAGCCCTGGTACAAAGACAGCTCCCATTTCTAAAGAGGCTCAGTGTTCTTTGTCAATGAGTCTCAACTTGGCATATGTCTACCCAAAGGACAACTCAAAGTCACAAAACTTGAGAAGTGAAAAGGAAAAGGAAAAGAAAAGGGAAATGTTGCTTTTGACTCAGCTTTCTGAAGTAGAACAACAGGAGGAGGAAAATGAAGCAAAGGTTTGTTGATATCCCCTGAGATTGGAAAGTTACACTTTTTAAAAGTCATTTGTTCCTGTTGCTATCATTACATGGTTTGTGAAGTAGCTCGTGGCAGGTATTCATTACAATGCTGAAGAAATAAAATAGGGAGGAAATATAGCCTATTCTTATTCAAATAAGAAAATTTGGCCTATGGAGTTTAGGGGCTGGACAAGGGTAACCCGAATTCAAGTCTGTATGAGTTATGAGTGCCTTTGACAAATCATTATCTGTCCAATTAACTCCCTTCAAGGCTGTTGTGAGGACAAAACAATGAAACCATCCATCCTTGCTACAGCTTTACCCTCACTCATAACAAAAAGCCCATGTGAATCAGCTCAATTATTGCTATTCATGTCATGGGCCCACTTGCAATACAGTTGAGATGATCCCTTTTTCTTCCATGAAAAAGTAAAAGAGGAAAAAAAAACCATACTCCCTCTAACCCTTTCCTTACAGTTTTGTATTGCAGCAATTTTAAACCACCAGTCCCTCATTGGTACTTATAGCCATTTCACTTCATATCCTCCTGAACTAACAGGGCTGTTTTTTAAAAAATTGTTTGGATGATATCTTTTCATAACTTCTGGTAAGGGCAGTTCATGGAAAGGTGCAAAACCAAGTGAACAAGGAGTTGGGACATCCACATATAAATTGAAAATCATAAATTTATATAAATGCAGGTGCTCTCACCCTGCAGGTGCAATTTTTTCGGTAGCTGGTTATTGTTTTGGAACTATAACATAGGAGTACAATGTACCAAATATAAAAAAATAAAGTTAAAATATTCACAATAAATCACCTGTAGTTTTGATTTTGAGGGAGAGACGAGCTAGCCTTTATTTACAGGTTACCTGAACAGCATTAGGGTCATAATTCAGCTCAAGTAAAGCACTTTCAAATTCAGTGAATTCCAACACTGAATGATTTAGGCAGGTTCTAAAAAGCAATGGGAAATAGGCTGCAATAGTAATTTGAAATGCTTACCTTGGGAAAGACATTGTCCTGTCCTTTAAGCTTTACAAACTGTTTAAAGAACTGTCTGACAAAAAAGAGAAATGATTTGGACTTTGGTGTGTGTAACAAAGACAGTGGAAGTAGTCTTCCTCTCCTCCTCTCAACAGAGCAACATCCTCCCTATCCTAGAGAGAAAGCTGGACAATCCCACCTACCCTACATGAAGAAAACCAAATAAACCAGATATGTTAACTCTTATCTCAGCAGATTTTTAAAAATCCTTTCTCTAAGGCATTTTCTGATCTCAGCAAGGATCCCAGAGTATTGTCAGATATAAGAATGTCCCATGTCCACAGGAATGCTGTAGGTACAGAGATAAAGGTATTTTACATGATCCAAATACAGGTTGGCACAGGGTGGAACAATTCTTTTCAATAGTAATCAGCCAGCTTCTCCCACCCGCCAAATTGTAACTAAGATATATGCAGTATTGTTGGTATAGCTTTTGTTACAGACATTTTTGTCTGTTTTTTCCCCTAAAAAATATACATGGCAGGTTGCTTAAACTCAAGGACATTTTTTTGTTTTATTTTTGCAGCTTTCAGGTGCAGTGTGAGAAAATGCCTATCTTGTGAGTCTAGTCTATATGCGCCCTGTTGGCGCAGTGGTTAAATGCCTGTACTGCAGCCACTCACTCAAAACCATAAGGTTGCGAGTTCAAGACCAGAAAAAGGGCTCAAGCTTGACGCAGGCTTGCATCCTTCCAAGGTCGCTAAAATGAGTACCTAGATTGTTGGGGGCAAATTACTTTACAGTTGTAAACTGCTTAGACACTGCTTAGGCAGTGTGAAGCGGTATATAAATGAAGCTTGTTTGTTTAACAAATTGTAAGCCACTCTGATAACCTTGGCTGAAGAGCAGGGTATAAACAAAACATTAATATTATTAATTATTATTATTATTATTAGTCCTATGACATTTCTAAAATAATCTCTGAGAGAATAAAATGTCTTCTTTGCCCAAATGAGGATTAAAAATTAGGTCTTTATTTTGTTACCTGTGATCTTTGTACATGCTTAAGTTCATCAAGGGGTTGCCATTTCTTCATTCCTCTGACATTGGTGTACATATATGAACATGTGTGAACCATCACACCCAAACATTATTTAAAGTTCCTCCACCTGTATTTCAGAGGTCACCCTTGTTTCATGCAGCACTGTGTACCTGACTACACAACTCTCACTACAATGTGCTTTATTTAGTATAGGTTCAGCAGAGCAGTTATCGGGCCAACTGTCCTCTCTTTTGGGCCTGAGCAGATGAATGGGAAAAGCTGGTTTACCTCTGATGTTTCCCAATTTGCAGGAAGAAACCAGTGACCACACTGCCAGCTCCCACAAAGAGCCACACACCAATGGACAATCTGTACCACATTCCTTCAGCTGAAAAATGGATCCACCAAACTGGGCATTTGTGGGTATAAACTATGCCGCACTATAACTATTTCCTTTCCACCCCAAATGCATGCTCACAAACGCATGGCTGCTTTACCAGCAGCCACCAATCACCTCCATCACCCTACCTACTTGCCAGCCCATTTGTTGCCAGACACAACTGAATGTAAAGCCACCCACTCAATAGCACAAGCAGTTGACAACTCATATAGTGCATGGGTCCATCCAGTGACACTTTAGAACAGCATAATCAATGAGGCCCCCACATATGGCCCTTTCATGTATTGTATTGTTGGTGACAGACACACCATTTAGAGTAACAACACCCAATGTTCAACATTCCCAACTCTCAATTCATTCCTTATATGTATTTGGGCCATGGGTATTTATTGTCTGTGTTGGTCATGATTTTACTTCATGGGGTGCGCAATGGGTTGATCGTGCAAATAACCAGTCCTGTGCATTTGTGATAGATTTGTGGGTGGGTGACAAAATCTATCTATCTATCTGTCTATCTGGACAGCTATGGTGCTGGTGACTCACCAGCTCCTTCCCCCATTTCCATATCAATGTGCAATCTGCACCCCAGTGTCACAGTTCACACTTTCCAGTTTGAACTGGAGAAAACTAGGAGTCATTTTGCTCTGGTGTTTAGCCTTGGAGTGTGGATTCATCCCAGATTTCTCTCATGTTGGCCACATGCATAATTTAAACAAGTAGGTTTTCACATTGGGATGATATTTTTTTTATTGCTTGTGTGGAGCAATTTTATTGCTCTTCCTGATTCTTCTTCAAACACAATTTTCCTGCTGCTGTTGGTTTTACCTCTGAAAGTTATACACATTGTTACACTTTCAAGATCTTCATATTAAGTACAGAATATGCTCTCCCTCCTCACACCATAGCTTACCAGATTTGGCAGAGCCATCGTTACTCTTTAGCATTTGGTGAGGACTGGAGGTTCTGGTATTGGGGAGAGGGGGTAGGGAAGTCTATTTCCAAAAGACATGCTGTACACACCTAAATCTGGATTCAACCAAGATACACAAAAGTTTATAATAAATTTGTGGGGTAGTACAGAGAAGTGGTTTGATCAAAGTAAGGTGGACCCTTGGTATACACTGGGGCTTAGTTCAAGCTCCTCCAGTGCCACCATAGACCCCAAAATCTGTGGATGCTCAAGTTCCATTATATACAATGACATAGTAAAATGGTGTCCCTTATACAAATTGGCAAAATCAAGGTTTGTTTTGTGAGGGGGGGGGGTGGTAAATATTTTTAAACCATGGTTGACTGAATCTGTGGATTCAGAATCTGTGCATACAGAGGGCCATGTGACTGTACTGTGCTAGATGGACAAGAGGGGTTGTATATTTTGCACAAAAATGGAAGGAGAAGAACTTGACAGGAGAGCCAGCATGGTGTGATGGTTGAAGTGTTGGACTATGTCTCTGGAGACTAAGATATGAATCCCTCTCCAGCCATGAAAACTCACCGGGTGACCTTGGGAAAGTCACAATTTCTCAGCCTCAGAGGATGGCAATGGCAAACTCCCTTTGAAGAAATTTGAAAGAAAACCCTGTGATAGGTTTGCCTTAGGGTTACCATAAGCCAGAAGCAACTTGAAGGCAAACAAATCAGCCAAAGAACTTGACAGTAACCCAAATGAGAAGCAATCAGTATGCACTTTATCCAGTCCACACACACAGTGAAAGCTAGTTTGCAGTATTTAAGAAAGAAAAGAAAAACAGTATCACCTACTAATAAATACAATATGATAGAGAAAGGGAGGAAAAGAATGAAAAGTAACTCCAGTTTTGGCTGAGTATCTCAAGGAGGAAAGGATCAATCACAGATCTAGTCATTTGAAGGAAGGCCTTGGTTACCCTTAGCTTTTAGACAAAGATAAGTGCATTGCTAGAGACCCAAGACAGAAAGGCTGAGATGGGGGACAGAGTGTATGTCAACAGAAAAAAGCTGGGGGAGAAGTTAGTGTGTTATCTTCTACACTCTCAATGAGAGAAATATTATATTAGTTCTAGTCAGTGTTATGGATGTGAAATATACCCTCCTGTCAGAAACCAAGGGGTATGTTGTTGCGGTTGTTGTTGTTGATTTTAACAGTTGTATCTTGCAATTCTGAGTGAAAAAAGTAATGCTTTTTCTTTAAGATGTGCTAGGAAACACATACTCTCACTAGTTTAAAACATAACATTGATCAAACTTTCATAGTCTCAATTTGTAAGTAGGAATAAAGAGAATCATAGAGTCAGAAGGGGCTCGCAAGGGGTATCCAGCCAAGGCCCCTTCTCCCATGTAGGAATACAAAAAATCCTAGAGTTAGAAGGTGTGAATAGCAATAAAGTAGTTGTAAGTTTTCTACAAATACATAGAGATATATAAGTAGGAATAAATAGAATCTGAGAGTGAGTAGGGACATCAAAGGGGCATCCAGTCCCACCCGCTTCTGCGAGGCAGAAAGACATAGGATCTTAGAGATGGATGGTGTTCATAGTAGTAAAATACTTGTAAGCAGATAGGTTATTCAGGTTAATCAGCAAGAACATCTGAGTTATCCTGTAACAGCTAAAAAAAGACACATCCCAAAACCAGACAGAAGAGTAGTGCTGGTGTGAGTAGTCATCCAATGGTTGTACGGCTAGCAGATAGGCTTGTAACTGAAATCTGAAGGCTGTTCTACTGTTTAAGACTCTTGATTCTATGCTATGAAGGAAGATATTTCCATTTAATTGTCCTGCAAAGACTGCCTGGAAGTATGCTGAAAGAAAGGACTGAGTTTCAAGGACTGTTTTTAAATTTATTTTGCAAAACAGCAAGGACTTTGCAAATGTGAACATCTGAGATTTTAAATATAGAATGGTGCTACGGCACTTAAGGCAGTTTTAAACTGCTTTATTTCCACAAGGTGTGTTGGCATTAAAGAAAGTCATGCCATACAAGCCATTTCAGAAGATTAGCAAAACTAGGAGCAAATAAATAGCAAACTAATAGTAAACTGTTAGCAAACACATAGTAAACTGCTAGTAAAGCATTAGTAAACTGGTAGTAAACCTGTAGTAAACATGTAGTAAACTGGTAGTAAACCAGTAGTAAACCAAAAGTAAACTGCTAGTAAACCTTTAGTAAACTGGTAGTATACCTGTAGTAAACTGGTAGTAAACCAATAGTAAACCTGTAGTTAATTGTGTAAGCCACAAATAAAAAGTTCATAAATCACTAGTAGATTCATAGTCTGAGGGTGATGGTCAGAAGCATGGGTGTTTACAAATGTCTCAATTATTGCAATTTCTCCACTACTAACGCCCTACTACTATTTCAGTACTGGTTTAATCCATCTCATCAAACATGCAGCGTTTTTTCGACATTGGTGATCTAAAGTCACTATGAAAGGGATGGACTGGCCCTTTGGGAAAAGGAAGGGGGTGTGAAATTTACATTGTTGGATGTTAAATAAACAATATCCTGCCCAGGAAAAGAAACTAATAGAAAACTAACTCACAATTTACACCCAGTGTGTGCATTGAAAACGCCTTGAATCCAAAGCAGCCCAGAAACTGCAAAACCACTCATTCTACTAATCCCCATGAAAATCTTGGGGTTCAACTGGGTTGGCGCTTAATTTTTATTTTTAAAATTTTATACAAATCCTCAAACCATGAAAATTCCATGATGGCAATTACATCTGTTCCTCTCAAGCTTTCAATCAATATGCCTTCTAAGTGACAATACTGAGATTTACTCCCATAGTATTGGTTTAATGTCATAGAATCATAGAATCTCCAAGTTGGAAGGGACGCTGAAGGAGCATCCAGTCCAATCCCCTTCTGCTTCCATGCAGGAATAAATTGAATCCTAGAGTTGGAAGGTGTTGAGAGCAATAAAGTAGTTGTATGTATGTTACAACTACATAAAGAGATATAAGTAGGAATACCTAGCATCCCAGAGTCAGTAGAGACCCCCGAGGGCCATGCATTCCAGACCCCTTCTGCCTAAAGATGGAAAAGATCCCCAAGGGGCATCCAGTCCCACCCCCTTCTGCCAGGCAGAAAGACATTTGATCTTAGAGTTGGAAGGTGTTCATAGAAGTAAAATACTTGTAATTAGACAGGTGATTCAAGTTAATCAGTAAGAACATCTTTGTCATCCGATAACTGCTATAAAAAGACATATCCCAAAAACAGACAGAAGAGTAGTGCTGACGTGTGTAGTCATCCGATGGTTGTACGGCTAGCAGACAGGCTTGTAACTGAAATCTGAAGGCTGCTCAACTGTTTAAGACTCTTGATTCTATGCTATGAAGGAAGATATTTCCATTTAATTGTCCTGCAAAGACTGCCTGGAAGTATGCTGAAAGAAAGGACTGAGTTTCAAGGACTGTTTTTAATGCAACAAGGGCCAAAAGAAATCTGCAAAAGACTTTATATGGCGCTGGTATGAAAGCAATATCAGTTGTTCACTCATAAATCCTACTGGTCCCAATCATCTGTTAGCTGTGTGTTGGAGTGTTGTTGATCCACTCCAGGGTTTGGAGGTGAATTCCACAGCATCTGCTGCACACTCTAAACAGAAGGGATCCCAAGCTCTATATATTTTGATACCGTTTTAAATGCTGCATCCTACAAAAATCCTGGGAATTTGATAAGGCCTCTGGAGGTCTTAGACAGAGATGCTTAAAGATCCTGTGAGCACTACGGATCCCATAAGGGAATCCCACAAGCACTAAAGGCTAAAATATTTTGCAAAACAGCAAGGACTTTGCAAAGGTGAACATCTGAGATTTTCTATATAGAATGGTGCTACGGCACTTAAGGCGGGTTTTAAACTGCTTTATTTCCACAGGGTGTGTTGGCATTAAAGAAAGTCATGCCATACAAGCCATTTGAGAAGATTAGCAAAACTAGGAGCAAATCCATACCAAAATAATAGCAAACACATAGTAAACTGCTAGTAAACCAATAGTAAACTGCTAGTAAACCTGTAGTAAACTGGTAGTAAACTGTTAGTAAACTTGTAGTAAACTGCTAGTAAACCAGTAGTAAACTGGTAGTAAACCAACAGTAAACTTCGGGTAAGCTAGTAATAAACTATTCATAAATCTCTAATAAATTCATGGGCTGAGGGTGATGGTAACTGGCATGGAAGTTTGCAAATGTCTCCATTGTGGCAAGGTCTAATCCATCTCTCTGCTGCTTTTGAACTTGCTGAGATTTTTTGACACTTGGTCACACAAAAGTCACTATGAAAGGAATGGACTGACCCTTTGGGAAAAGGAAGGGAGTGTGGAATTTATATTGTAGGATGTTAATTAACAACAATAAACTGCCCAGAGGGGAAAATAGGGATGCTATTTAACATTTATATGAAGCCGCTGGGTGAGGTCATTCGGAGGCATGGAGCTCAGTGTCTTCAGTACGCTGATGACACTCAGATATACCTCTCCATGTCCATATCGTCAGCACAGACTTCAGGTGGCATCTCTCCTCTTAATGACTGTCTTGCGACGGTAATGGATTGGATGAGGGAAAACAAATTGAAACTGAATCCAGACAAAACGGAGGTACTAACAGTCACAGGCCCAAAACCAGGCTTGGGAATACAGTCTCCAGTCCTGGATGGAGTCACACTCTCCTCTAAGGACTGTGTTCGCAGTCTGGGGGTACTCCTAGATTCGTCGCTCCACATGACCTGTCAGGTGAATGCAACGGTCAGGAGTGCTTGTTATCAGCTTCGGCTGATACGCCAGCTGCGCCCTTTCCTGGACATGAGGGACCTGGAAACTGTGGTACATGCTTTGGTAACCTCACGCCTGGATTTCTGTAATGCACTCTACATGGGGCTACCCTTGTTCTTAACCCGGAAACTTCAACTGGTCCAAAATATGGCAGCCAGGCTTGTAACTGGAACATCAAGGAGAGAGCACATAACACCGGTGCTCAAGGCTCTCCACTGGCTGCCAATTAGTTTCCGGGCGCAGTACAAGGTGCTGGTTTTAACCTTTAAAGCCCTACATGGCTTGGGTCCACCTTATCTCAGGGACCGCCTCTCCCCGTATGAACCCCCCCCCGCACACTCCGATCCTCTGGGAGGAACCTGCTACAGCCGGTGAAAACTAGGCTGTCGCAGACCTCCCAGAGGACTTTTTCCGCGACCGCTCCCAAACTTTGGAATGGTCTGCCGGATGAGATGCGCCTTATAACATCTCTTGATTGCTTTAAAAAAGCTCTGAAGACGCATCTCTTCCGGCAGGCCTTCCCTGACACCTCTTAGATCCCAGCTCCGAATGGGACCTATAAATTGAATTTGACCCCTTGCCTGGTGCTATTTTTTTTCCTCAATGTAAGAACTATGGAGGATGAATCATGTTTTTAATGTTGTTGATTTTAAATTATTGCTAATTTAATTTATTTTTAAGGGGTGGGTGGCTGGGAATGGGTCAATGAAGTGTTTTAATTTGTATGTTTTAATCTTGTTGTACCCCGCTCCGATTGTACTCACAGAGGAGCGGGCTAGAAATAAAGATTATTATTATTATTATTATTATTATTATTAAAAAAACAAAACTAACAGACAACTAACTGACAATTTACACTCATTTACTGAGAGCAGTAAAGTAGTTGTAAGTATTTTGCAACTACCTAGAGAGTTGTAAGTAGGAATAAATAGAATCCTAGAGTCAAAAGGGACTCCCAAGGGGCATTGAGTCCAGGACCTTTATGCCATGAAGAAATACAAAGAATTGTAGAGTTAGAAGGTGTGGATAACATAAATTAGTTGTAAGTACTTTACAACTGCACAGAGATATAAGATATAAGTAGAAATAACTAGCATCCTAGTTATTGGTTTGTAATTCAAGAGGATTGGCAAAATTGGGAGCAAATCAATAGTAAACTAGTAGTAAACTGTTAGTAAGACAGTAGTAAATTGTTAATAGATAGTTAATAAACCTGCAGTAAACCTGTAGTAAATGTGTAAGCCACAAATAAAAAGTTCATAAATCACTAGTAGATTCATAGTCTGAGGGTGATGGTCAGAAGCATGGGTGTTTACAAATGTCTCAATTATTGCAATTTCTCCACTACTAACGCCCTACTACTATTTCAGTACTGGTTTAATCCATCTCTCCAAACATGCAGCATTTTTTTGACATTGGTGATCTAAAGTCACTATGAAAGGGATGGACTTGCCCTTTGGGAAAAGGAAGGGGGTGTGAAATTTACATTGTAGGATGTTAAATAACAACAATATCCTGCCCAGGAAAAGAAATTAATAGAAAACTAACTCACAATTTACACCCAGTGTGTGCATTGAAAACGCCTTGAATCCAAAGCAGCCCAGAAACTTCAAAACCACTCATTCTACTAATCCCCATGAAAATCTTGGGGATCAACTGGGTTGGCGCTTAATTTTTATTTTTAAAATTTTATACAAATCCTCAAACCATGAAAATTCCATGATGGCAATTACATCTGTTCCTCTCAGGCTTTCAATCAATATGCCTTCTAAGTGACAATACTGAGATTTACTCCCATAGTATTGGTTTAATGTCATAGAATCATAGAATCTCCAAGATGGAAGGGACGCTGAAAGAGCATCCAGTCCAATCCCCATCTGCTTCCATGCAGGAATAAATTGAATCCTAGAGTTGGAAGGTGTTGAGAGCAATAAAGTAGTTGTATGTATGTTACAACTACATAAAGAGATATAAGTAGGAATACCTAGCATCCCAGAGTCAGTAGAGACCCCCGAGGGCCATGCATTCCAGACCCCTTCTGCCTAAAGTTGGAAAAGATCCCCAAAGGGAATCCAGTCCCACCCCCTTCTGCAAGGCAGAAAGACATAGGATCTTAGAGTTGGAAGGTGTTCATAGAAGTCAAATACTTGTAATTAGACAGGTGATTCAAGTTAATCAGTAAGAACATCTTTGTCATCCGGTAACTGCTATAAAAAGACATATCCCAAAAACAGACAGAAGAATAGTGCTGGCGTGAGTAGTCATCCGATGGTTGTACGGCTAGCAGACAGGCTTGTAACTGAAATCTGAAGGCTGTTCTACTGTTTAAGACTCTTGATTCTATGCTATGAAGGAAGATATTTCCATTTAATTGTCCTACAAAGACTGCCAGGAAGTATGCTGAAAGAAAGGACTGAGTTTCAAGGACTGTTTTTAATGCAACAAGGACCAAAAGAAATGTGCAAAAGACTTTATATGGCGCTGGTATGAAAGCAATATCAGTTGTTCACTCATAAATCCTACTGGTCCCAATCATCTGTTAGCTGTGTGTTGGAGTGTTGTTGATCCACTCCAGGGTTTGGAGGTGACTTCCACAGCATCTGCTGCACACTCTAAACAGAAGGGATCCCAAGGTCTATATATTTTGACACCGTTTTAAATGCTGCATCCGACAAAAATCCTGGGAATTTGGTAAGGCCTCTGGAGGTCTTAGACAGAGATGGTTAAAGATCCTCTGAGCACTACGGATCCCATAAGGGAATCCCACAAGCACTAAAGGCTAAAATATTTTGCAAAACAGCAAGGACTTTGCAAATGTGAACATCTGAGATTTTCTATATAGAATGGTGCTACGGCACTTAAGGCGGTTTTAAACTGCTTTATTTCCACAGGGTGTGTTGGCATTAAAGAAAGTCATGCCATACAAGCCATTTGAGAAGATTAGCAAAACTAGGAGCAAATCAATAGCAAACTAATAGTAAACTGTTAGCAAACACATAGTAAACTGCTAGTAAACCAATAGTAAACTGGTAGTAACCCTGTAGTAAACCAGTAGTAAACCTGAAGTAAACTGGTAGTAAACCAGTAGTAAACTGGTAGTAAACTTGTAGTAAACTGCTAGTAAACCAATTGTAAACTGGTAGTAAACGAGCAGTAAACTTCGGGTAAGCTAGTAATAAACTGTTCATAAATCTCTAATAAATTCATGGGCTGAGGGTGATGGTAACTGGCATGGAAGTTTGCAAATGTCTCCATTGTGGCAAGGTCTAATCCATCTCTCTGCTGCTTTTGAACTTGCTGAGATTTTTTGACACTTGGTCACACAAAAGTCACTATGAAAGGAATGGACTGACCCTTTGGGAAAAGGAAGGGAGTGTGGAATTTATATTGTAGGATGTGAATTAACAACAATAACCTGCCCAGAGGGAAAAAAAACAAAACTAACAGACAACTAACTGACAATTTACACTCATTTACTGAGAGCAGTAAAGTAGTTGTAAGTATTTTGCAACTACCTATAGAGTTGTAAGTAGGAATAAATAGAATCCTAGAGTCAAAAGGGACTCCCAAGGGGCATACAGTCCAGGACCTTTATGCCATGAAGAAATACAAAGAATTGTAGAGTTAGAAGGTGTGGATAACATAAATTAGTTGTAAGTACTTTACAACTGCACAGAGATATAAGATATAAGTAGAAATAACTAGCATCCTAGTTATTGGTTTGTAATTCAAGAGGATTAGCAAAATTGGGAGCAAATCAATAGTAAACTAGTAGTAAACTGTTAGTAAGACAGTAGTAAACTGTTATTAGCTAGTTAGTAAACCTGTAGTAAACCTGTAGTAAATGTGTAAGCCACAAATAAAAAGTTCATAAATCACTAGTAGATTCATAGTCTGAGGGTGATGGTCAGAAGCATGGGTGTTTACAAATGTCTCAATTATTGCAATTTCTCCACTACTAACGCCCTACTACTATTTCAGTACTGGTTTAATCCATCTCTCCAAACATGCAGCCTTTTTTTTGACATTGGTGATCTAACGTCACTATGAAAGGGATGGACTGGCCCTTTGGGAAAAGGAAGGGGGTGTGAAATTTACATTGTAGGATGTTAAATAACAACAATATCCTGCCCAGGAAAAGAAATTAATAGAAAACTAACTCACAATTTACACCCAGTGTGTGCATTGAAAACGCCTTGAATCCAAAGCAGCCCAGAAACTTCAAAACCCTCATTCTACTAATCCCCATGAAAATCTTGGGGATCAACTGGGTTGGCGCTTAATTTTTATTTTTAAAATTTTATACAAATCCTCAAACCATGAAAATTCCATGATGGCAATTACATCTGTTCCTCTTGTTAAGGCAAGGAGCATGGGAATTATAGTCATAGAAATGCAAAGCTGTATGTGAGAACCAAAGTCTGTAAATTTTCCAGCACAAGGTGAGATAGTGTAGTCAGACATGTACACAATAACAACAGATGTGAGTATAGCCATAACACACACGGAATAGCAACACAAGTTCCGGAAAGGAAGGTCATGGAAAAGGTAAACAACGACATCATTGAAAACATCACATGAGTGTTTAGGTCATAGTAAGAGGTTGGACTATAGTATGGGAAAGTGTGGAAATAACCAATAGTATTGATTGTACACACCCAGTACACACCCAGTGCACACCCAGTGGGTGGTAACAAAAGTTGAACTATTTCAGTATTGTTCCGGTGAGCCTTTGTTCTCTGCACCCCAGCACTGCACCATCCTCCACAACATCAACAATGTGAACTAGAAGGTGAACCTGAACTTGTAACTAAGCTTTTGTGCAGGAGGAGATGAGTATGTATATAGCTTGATTAGCATAGCCAGAGTGTGTTTAGCAAGAGTAAGAAATGTGTTGCAAAGATGTTTATTGTTTTACTATAGTGTTTGTATTATTCAAGTAGTCAATAAAGATAGTTTAGTGAACAGCTCGCGTGGTTTGTTGACTGCATGAAGGGGGAAGCAGCAACAGTGATTCCAGAAGTTCCAGAGCTGATGTTTGTTCCTGAGCCGCTTCATGGGCAACTCTGCTACCTGCAACACATCACACCATTGATCAGTTATGATCAGCCCAGTTTGACCAGATGGTGAGGACCTGAGCCTGGGTAATGTGCATCACCTCCCATCATCCCCAACACCTCTCAAGCTTTCAATCAATATGCCTTCTAAGTGACAATACTGAGATTTACTCCCATAGTATTGGTTTAATGTCATAGATTCATAGAATCTCCAAGTTGGAAGGAGATCCAGTCCAATCCCCTTCTGCTTCCATGCAGGAATAAATTGAATCCTAGAGTTGGAAGGTGTTGAGAGCAATAAAGTAGTTGTATGTATGTTACAACTACATAAAGGGATATAAGTAGGAATACCTAGCATCCCAGAGTCAGTAGAGACCCCCGAGGGCAATGCATTCCAGGCCCCTTCTGCCTAAAGTTGGAAAAGATCCCCAAGGGGCATCCAGTCCCACCCCCTTCTGCAAGGCAGAAAGACATTTGATCTTAGAGTTGGAAGGTGTTCATAGAAGTCAAATACTTGTAATTAGACAGGTGATTCAAGTTAATCAGTAAGAACATCTTTGTCATCCGGTAACTGCTATAAAAAGACATATCCCAAAAACAGACAGAAGAATAGTGCTGGCGTGAGTAGTCATCCGATGGTTGTACGGCTAGCAGACAGGCTTGTAACTGAAATCTGAAGGCTGTTCTACTGTTTAAGACTCTTGATTCTATGCTATGAAGGAAGATATTTCCATTTAATTGTCCTACAAAGACTGCCAGGAAGTATGCTGACAGAAAGGACTGAGTTTCAAGGACTGTTTTTAATGCAACAAGGACCAAAAGAAATGTGCAAAAGACTTTATATGGCGCTGGTATGAAAGCAATATCAGTTGTTCACTCATAAATCCTACTGGTCCAAATCATCTGTTAGCTGTGTGTTGGAGTGTTGTTGATCCACTCCAGGGTTTGGAGGTGACTTCCACAGCATCTGCTGCACACTCTAAACAGAAGGGATCCCAAGGTCTATATATTTTGACACCGTTTTAAATGCTGCATCCGACAAAAATCCTGGGAATTTGGTAAGGCCTCTGGAGGTCTTAGACAGAGATGGTTAAAGATCCTCTGAGCACTACGGATCCCATAAGGGAATCCCACAAGCACTAAAGGCTAAAATATTTTGCAAAACAGCAAGGACTTTGCAAATGTGAACATCTGAGATTTTCTATATAGAATGGTGCTACGGCACTTAAGGCGGTTTTAAACTGCTTTATTTCCACTGGGTGTGTTGGCATTAAAGAAAGTAATGCCATACAAGCCATTTGAGAAGATTAGCAAAACTAGGAGAAAATCAATAGCAAACAATAGTAAACTGCTAGTAAACCAATAGTAAACTGTTAGTAAACCAGTAGTAAACTGGGAGTAAACCAGTAGTAAACTGCTAGTAAACCTTTAGTAAACTGTGAGTAAACCTGTAGTAAACTGCGAGTAAACCAATAGTAAACTGCAAGTAAACCAATAGTAAACTGCTAGTAAACCAACAGTAAACTTCAGGTAAGCTAGTAATAAACTGTTCATAAATCTCTAGTAAATTCATGGGCTGAGCGTGATGGTAACTGGCATGGAAGTTTGCAAATGTCTCCATTATGGCAATTCCTCCACTACTAACTTTCTACTACTAATCTGGTACTGGTCTAATCCATCTCTCTGCTGCTATTGAACTTGTTGAGATTTTTTGACACTTGGTCACACAAAAGTCACTATGAAAGGAATGGACTGACCCTTAGGGAAAGGGAAGGGAATGTGGAATTTATATTGTAGGATGTTAATTAACAACAATAACCTGCCCAGGGGAAAAACAAAACAAAACTAACAGACAACTAACTGACAATTTACACTCATTTACTGAGAGCAGTAAAGTAGTTGTAAGTATTTTGCAACTACCTAGAGAGTTGTAAGTAGGAATAAATAGAATCCTAGAGTCAAAAGGGACTCCCAAGGGGCATTCAGTCCAGGACATTTATGCCATGAAGAAATACAAAGAATTGTAGAGTTAGAAGGTCTGGATAACATAAATTAGTTGTAAGTACTTTACAACTGCACAGAGATATAAGATATAAGTAGAAATAACTAGCATCCTAGTTATTGGTTTGTAATTCAAGAGGATTAGCAAAATTGGGAGCAAATCAATTGAAAACTAGTAGTAAACAGTAAGACAGTATTAAACTGTTATTAGCTAGTTAGTAAACCTGTAGTACACCTGTAGTAAATGTGTAAGCCACAAATAAAATGTTCATAAATCACTAGTAGATTCATAGTCTGAGGGTGATGGTCAGAAGCATGGGTGTTTACAAATGTCTCAATGATTGCAATTTCTCCACTACTAACACCCTACTACTATTTCAGTACTGGTTTAATCCATCTCTCCGAACATGCAGCCTTTTTGACATTGGTGATCTAAAGTCACTATGAAAGGGATGGACTGGCCCTTTGGGGAAAGGAAGGGGGTGTGAAATTTACATTGTAGGATGTTAAATAACAACAATATCCTGCCCAGGAAAAGAAACTAATAGAAAACTAACTCACAATTTACACCCATTGTGTGCATTGAAAACGCCTTGAATCCAAAGCAGCCCAAATACTTCAAAACCACTCATTCTATTAATCCCCATGAAAATCTTGGGGATCAATTGGGTTGGCACTTAATTTTTATTTTTAAAATTTTATACAAATCCTCAAACCATGAAAATTCCATGATGGCAATTACATCTGTTCTTCTCAAGCTTTCAATCAATATGCCTTCTAAGTAACAATACTGAGATTTACTCCCATAGTATTGGTTTAATGTCATAGAATCATAGAATCTCCAAGATGGAAGGGACGCTGAAGGAGCATCCAGTCCAATCCCCATCTGCTTCCATGCAGGAATAAATTGAATCCTAGAGTTGGAAGGTGTTGAGAGCAGTAAAGTAGTTGTATGTATGTTACAACTACATAAAGAGATATAAGTAGGAATACCTAACATCCCAGAGTCAGTAGAGACCCCCGAGGGCCATGCATTCCAGACCCCTTCTGCCTAAAGTTGGAAAAGATCCCCAAGGGGCATCCAGTCCCACCCCCTTCTGCCAGGCAGAAAGACATAGGATCTTAGAGTTGGAAGGTGTTCATAGAAGTAAAATACTTGTAATTAGACAGGTGATTCAAGTTAATCAGTAAGAACTTCTGTGTCATCCGGTAACTGCTATAAAAAGACATATCCCAAAAACAGACAGAAGAGAAGTGCTGACGTGTGTAGTCATCCGATGGTTGTACGGCTAGCAGACAGGCTTGTAACTGAAATCTGAAGGCTGTTCTACTGTTTGAGACTCTTGATTCTATGGTATGAAGGAAGATATTTCCATTTAATTGTCCTGCAAAGACCGCCTGGAAGTATGCTGAAAGAAAGGACTGAGTTTCAAGGACTGTTTTTAATGCAACAAGGACCAAAAGAAATGTGCAAAAGACTTTATATGGCGCTGGTATGAAAGCAATATCAGTTGTTCACTCATAAATCCTACTGGTCCAAATCATCTGTTAGCTGTGTGTTGGAGTGTTGTTGATCCACTCCAGGGTTTGGAGGTGAATTCCACAGCATCTGCTGCACACTCTAAACAGAAGGGATCCCAAGGTCTATATATTTTGACACCGTTTTAAATGCTGCATCCTACAAAAATCCTGGGAATTTGGTAAGGCCTCTGGAGGTCTTAGACAGAGATGGTTAAAGATCCTGTGAGCACTACAGATCCCATAAGGGAATCCCACAAGCACTAAAGGCTAAAATATTTCAAACTGCTTTATTTCCACAGGGTGGGTTGACATTATGGAAAATCATGCCAAACAAGCCATTTGAGAGGATTTGCAAAACTTATTAGTAAATCAATAGTAACATAGTAGTAAAATATCAGTAAACCAGTAGTAAACTGTTAGTAAACTGTTTCTAAACCAGTAGGGAACTGCTAGTAAATCAGTAGTAAATCAATGGTAAGCCTGTAATAAACTGTTCATAAATCATTAGTAAATTCATAGTCTGAGACTGATGGTAACAGGCATAGGCATTTATAAATGTCTCCATTATTGCAATTCCTTCACTACTAACACCCAACCACTAATTCAGCACTCGTTTAATCTGTCTCTCTGCTTCTACTGAACCTGAGGCTTTTTTGACACTTGGTGATCTAAAGTCACTATGAAACTGGAAAGGGAAATGTAAAAAAATACGGGGTGTGAAATTTAGTTTGTAGGATGTTAATTAACAATTTTGCAGAAGTGAACATCTGAGGATCATCAGTGTGTCAATTGGTTCAAAAAGACAAATGTCCTAGCCTAAGTGAAGTTACAACAGACATTCATGATGCATCAAAGATTCCAATACCCAACATCAGCTAACAAAACTATAATACTCATGTGCAAAGAAGAAGGAACCTAGCTAGGAAATACATCTATGAAAAACTGAACAACAGATAACCATGTGCAAAGGACAGAGAGTGAGAACACAATGTATTCATATATGACATAACATAGAAATTCCTCACACATATCAATTGCTCATGAATAGAATGTGTCTCGTTGTCCATATTTTCAAAAACAAACAAACCAACAAACCAATAATTCTTCTTTGTTGCATAAATATACCAGTATAAGCAAAATGAAAGAGATTTTCAGGGATTACATAAATAAAGTGCAACTGGCCTTTAAAAAAAGACATCTTCAGCTGACATCTTCACAATTGTATCAGCTCAAGATGGGGTGGGGAGAGTAATCTCAAAACAATAATCTTATGACTGAATTCTACATAATGATGGTGTTAATAACAACACAGACATACAACTGATTAGAAGCATTATTCAGAGAACTGAGTGAGCAGAATTTGAAGGGATGTTTGCACTAGTAGAGTTGGAGTATGTGTGAGACATTTTTTTTAAAAGTTAATTCTGTTGTCTTCCAGCCCAGTATTCCTTGAAAGCTGTTCTGGAGAGTTGAGGAATGATGTGTGGGGAAGCACCATTAAAAGAAAACAAAAGAAAACTCGTTTCTACTTCTACTATAATTCAGTTTCTTTTAGATCAGGAGATCTTCCATTCTGCTCTAAAGCAAACCACACTAAAATGTGAACATCTGAAAAACGGATCTTTTGACGTTGACCGGAGAGTACCACAATGTCTAACAAGGAAGGATGGCTTGTGCTTGACCTTAGAACTGAACTCCTCTCTCTCTCTCCCCTCCTACAGTCCAATGGAGTCATTCAAATTGCCTTAAATGAGAATCGCACAGTTAAAATGAATGGCTGAAGCACTATTATTTAACAGGGGGAAACATCCTTAAGTGCCCATCCCACTACTTCTTTTGCTTATGAAATACCTGCAAATTCTCACATCTCAGTCCAGCAGGTATCCAATTTCAGCATAAATACCTGAGAAGATTATCAAGAAAACCAAAAATCATCTATGCTTAACAAACAGCAATGAGCTTTCATCACATCCCCAGGCAGAGGTGTTACTTCTTTGCTAATAACAATCCAATGTGGACCCAAGTCAGAATAAACATAGAAGTGGAAAACCTAGGAGCTGTATAGACAGCCCCTAAGGGGTGGTGGGACACCACCCCTTTCCTAGCTGGACTGTGGCTGTGGCAACTGCATGCCACGACCCTGATCTGGCCTTTCCACAGAACAAAAAGGAACTGCAAAAAGTGGCTCCTTTTTGCGCTGCAGAAAGGGCACCATAGCTGCTGGCATCGCAGCTTTTCAGTGCTCCTTTAGTGCAGCAAGTGTACACACTGTGCCAAGAGAGCGCTGTGATGCCTCCTGCCATATGGTGGGGCATGTGGCATCATGCTGGCATGGGAGTGGAGTCAGGGTACGCATCATGCAGACACCACACCCCCACTCCGCCCCGATGCCAGCATTTAGTGCCAGTCTGTTGAGGCCCTAAGAACCTTGAGGAGATCAAGCATCACAGATGCATGCAACCCTACATGAAGGGATGAAGCTGGGGCAGGGGGCAAAATGATGACATTACCCATCTAAATAAGAATTATGTCCCTCAATAAAATTTTCCTTTAGTCTCCAAATTTCTAGCACTGCAAAGAGTAAGACACTGAAAACCATCTATACTTAGAACTCTGTATATTTGTTGTGTTTGCATTTCCTTCATAACTTTGTCTGCTTCTTTTCTTTGGATACCTAAACTTTATTTCTAAATATTCAGCTGAAGAGCTAAGTTACTGCAAGGCTAGAAATATGGGGAATGAGAAAAATTTTGATTGGGGCACAGAATTCTTATTTGGGGGCTCAGTGTCCTCATTTCCCAACCCAACCCCTACAGCTATATCCTTGAGTACATATTAATTTCTGGGTCTGCCATTTCTATTGGTTCCAATAGCATATTTTCCTAAGTTGTGCCTGTGATGCATCAGCAATACCAGACAGACAAGAGAAATTGTTTCCTCAGCACATTTATTCTAGGTTGTGTCTGTTATTTGTGTTCCAGAAAAGTCTATTCCCTGAATAGAGAGTAGTAGTCTGAGAAATATATTGAGAGCCCTGAGATTTTAGCAAGTGTGATAACAATATGTAAACTAAAAGAATTGCACTGAAACTGAACTGAAATCCTAGCCTTAATTATGACCAATTGCACATTAATCAAACTCAAGTGAAAATATTAACTGTACTTTTTAGTTGTCACTCTCATAGTAAGCTCTAACTCACAAGAAATGGCGCCGCCCGATTCCCCGGGCCGGTGCTGTTGCCGCGGGCAGGAAGTGCAGTGTCTTTGGGGCTCCCACGGCGGCTCTTCCCAGCGGCCTGAGTGAGGTCGGGTTCCCTCCTCATTGGCTGCCGGGAGAAGCGGCAGGAACGGAGCCCACCAAAATTCTTCTTGGGGACTTCATGTCCCAGGCTTCCTAGGGAGGGAAGTGGGCTCCCTGATTGGCTGCCAGTTGCCCGCCTCCTCCCAGGATTGGCTGGAGGGCCAAAGGGGGGGCAGGGCCTCTGCCCTCCTCAGCTTCCTATTGGTCCACGGGCCTATTTAAGGCCGCGGTGGGCACTACACTTCGCCATTTTCGAACTTTGCGAAAGTTCTTGGAGGTTCGACCATCGGGTCAAGGCCCCCTGTTCTGCCACATTGATGGGGCACCAGTCACTCGTTACCAGCTCGTGGTTGTGCTTCGTGTGGCGTTAAACAGTCTGGGTTTAACGGCTAAGGAATTTGGAGGACATTCCTTCAGAACTGGAGCAGCTACATCTCCAGCCCAGGCAGGACTGTCTGTGGACACAATTAAAAAAACTGGGATGTTGGAATTCTCAGGCCTATTCGGGTTATATTCGGCCAGGCTTGGACTTATTTTCATGTCCTTAACAGTTTCTGCTGGCTGTTTTGGGACCTTTTGGGATATGTTTTCATAGGGTTGGCAGCAGGCAGTTTGTCTCTTCACTGCCTGTGTGGTGGCAGCATAGGCCTGGATCTGGGGTTAGGGGTTTCCAGTGCTCTCTGGCACTGGATCGGGAGTCCTCGTGACCCAGGTGTAGGAGCGGGCTGCTGTGGCCAGTGTGGGGGCCACAGTCATTTAACACCCGGTGACTAGAGTGCCTTGCAAATCGAACTGAAGCAGCGCAGTTGCGTGACTGCACTTTAGGGTGGAGCTTGGCACCTACGTCATCCCCATGCTTGGCTCTCCAAGCAACCGTACATTAGCCAACCGGGGTTTGGCTGATGTCCAGATCCAGACCTTATGCTTTGGGCCAACCCTAATGATATGTTTGGCTATGTTTTTGCTAATAAAGTTGTGGCCATGTTTCCTCCAGCGTGGCAAATAATGGGTTACTTTCACTTAATTTAAAAATAGTATTATTTTTTGGTGGGGCTTTTGGGCTATGTGGCCATGTTCTAGAAGAGTTCCTTTCTGACATTTTGCCAGCATCTGTTTCTGGCATCTTCATTTCTCTGACGATGCCAGCCACAGATGCTGGTGAAATGTCAGAAAGGAACTCTTCTAGAACATGGCCATATAGCCCAAAAGCCCCACAAAAAACTATGGATGCTGGCCATGAAAGCCTTCGACTCTACATTAAAAACAGTATTTCCTATAATGAATGCATAACTATATTGCAGCATGAATGTACCTTAATTATGGATAACTATCATTCTTTCCACAGTAATTTTTTTCTTATTTTTATTGGTATATATCCAACTGTAAGTCCCAACTAAAGTTGCACATTTTTTAAAGATTTCATTCTTGTAGATACTATTTTTTTCCATCGCTATGATCAAACTGTTTTCAAGCCATTTTCTAAGCATGTCCAGTTCTGCATATAAATAAAAAAATGCACAATATTTTCTTTGCAGAAAGGAAATTCCCAAGCAGTAATTTTTGTATTGAAATACTATTTTACATGCAGAAAAGCTGTTTTCCATGCAAGAAACATGCAAGGCTATTTTCTGCATGCACACACACAAGCACAAACAGCAGTGTACATTTTTTGTGCAGAATAAATCCTGATTCTCATCTGTCTAGCATGCTTCTTGGCAGTTTTTTCCAACACCAAAGATGCTTGTTTTTCTAACATTTCCCCCAGTATTTTCGAATAGTCTTTCTATCCGGGGTCCCAACTAGAGTAGGCCCATTAAAACAATAGGAACTTGGTAAGTCAACAATCATATATGTTCCATTGGTTCAGTAGGTCTGCAGTTGGGCTAAACAAATGGATTAGACTATATTTATGAGGGACTAGTCAAATGTTCCCTTATATTCTGTTGTGAGGGTGGAGGTGACAACACAGTGGATGGGAGCAGAATGGATTGTGTTCCACAGTTTGTATCATTCAGATTTTCAAAAAGTAATTAAAAATAGCCGTCACACTTACCTGTTCTGAGAAACAGAAAATAACAGCTGTCAGTCCTTCCTCTTCTGAGAAACAGGAAATAGTGGGTGGTATTCTTTCCTTTTTGGAGAAATAGGAAAGAGTGACAGTTTAAAATAATCGTAACTGTTGTTATCACTGAGGAGACTTTAGAATTATAGCAGTAACTAAAATTTTAAAATATTTTCTCAGATTTTTCTATCTGATCAATACTTAACTATTGGGTATTTTCCTTGTATATAAACCTCTCTATTCCCCTGCCACCCAATTTTAGCATCTTGGGTGGTTCATTAGGTCTTTATAATTGTGTTGAAGTATATACTTGCATCCATGTAACCTGCTTTCATGAATCAACTATGACTTTGTATTGCAAACAAAACCATTTGGCCAGTAATGAGAATGAAAAGAGGAGAATTCCATATATAATTAATATACTGCTCAACATTAATTAGAATTCTTGATGTTGTTTAACTAGACAGAAACTTGTTTTTGTTCAGCTCTTTTGTGCTTCATTAAGAACGTGGAGAAGAATGTCAAGAAATGGAGCATGGGACATGCAGTAATTGAAATGAAAAGATGTATGTGAGAAACAAAGGAACGAAAGATTTCTAATTTAAAAAAATTCCAGCATGGCAAGGCACATACACAAAATCACAGGTGCAAATATAATCAAAACAGTCATGAAAGTCAAGGTCACTAAAAAGAATGTACATTAAAAACACCTGGAACATGACTCATGGGCAAGATCACCATAGTCAAGGGTTGGATTTAGGTCTGGGGAGAGAAAAGTCAGCCAATCAATGTGGATATGCACACCCAGTGGGTGGCAACTAACAATAGGAATAATTGCCAGTCTTGTCCATGATGATGATGTGGTGGTGGTGATATTTTTTTGTGAACTGGGTGAACTGTGAGGATTTGAAGTGAATGTATAGTGTTACAGAAGCTTAGTCAATGTGTTGCAAAGTTGTTTGTTATTTTATTAGTTGCATGTAACCAGATAGCAGAATAAAAGTAGTTCTATTGTTTAGACTACAAGTTGTGTGGATTCTCGGCTGTTTGAAGCAGGAGTGCCAAGCTGTGGAAACAAGGACCAGCAGTTCCTGAGGTGGTGATATCCAGATGAGAGAGAGAGAGTGCAAGAAGAAATTTGTCAGGATCTTCAGCACCTACTCAGCAACTCTGCCACATTTGCAACACAACAACCACTGACCAAAATTGGTCAGCTCAGCTTTACCAAGTTGGTGAGGAGTTACAGCCAGAGGTTATGTGCAACAACTCCCATCATCCCTGACAAGAGTCCTCTTACAAACCTATTAAATGTTCAAAAAGACTCAGTTGAATTCACTGAAGTCCATACAAATTGCTTAAATCAAAGGAGGCAAAATCAGATTATGTCTTAACTGCTTTCAAACAGAAAATATTTTTTTAAAATACAGTGGTCCCCCGGGTTACGAAGGTAATCCGTTCCAGGATTACCTTCGTAACCCGGAAGCTTTCATTTCCCGGGGGACCGCTATTCTAAATGGACCGCGCGGCCATTTAAAGGGGCTGCGCGGCTTTTTTTCTTTTGTATCCCAGGGGATCTTTCGGATCCCGGGGGATACAATGGCGGTCCCGCCGCCTTCGGATCCCGGGGTTTTCATAACCCGGGGGATTCGTAAGGCGGGGGACCACTGTATCTGCTTCAGAAAACATGGCAAAAAAGCACAATATTTTAAAAGTCATGTGTGATAATTTCCTACAGGAGAAGAGATTCCATCTAAACATTAGGAAGAACTTCCTGACAGTAAGAGCTGTTCAATAGGGGAATATGGTGCCTCGGAGTGTGGTGGAGTCTCCTTTTTTAAAAGTTAGTAGAGGCTGGACGGCCATCTGTCAGGGGTGCTTTGATTGTTCCTACATGGCAGGGATTTGGACTGGATGGCCCTTGTGGTCTCTTCCAACTCTATGATTCTAGGATTTTAACTGTCAGCATTGATGACTGGATAGTTTCTTCTACAAAACGTGAGGGCAACCTGATAGGGAGGTTGTACATGTAGACCAAGCCATATGCTATACACAACTCTTCTAATACATTACCATAACTTTTTTTGTTTTTGTTTTGTTTTGTTTGTTTTTTGCTCTTGTTATATGTCTTCATGTTGACTCCAGCTTATGCGTCTCATGGGTTGATTCAACTTATGAAAACCTTCTTGACAGGATACATTCAGTGGAGGTTTGTCATTGCCTGTCTCCAAAGGATCACCCAGTGGGTTTCTAAGGCTGAATGGAGATGTGAAACCTGGTCTCTTGGATTCTTAGTCCAACACTCAAATTACTGTACCATTGTGGTTCTTCTATCACTACCACCTGCTCCCTAATATGCACCGCGTGATGTAGTCATTTCATTTTGCCCTACAGTGAAAAAGATCTTGGGGGGGGGGTCAATAACAATATCCACCACTGAAGAAGAACATTGGATGAGTAATATCACATCCCTTTGAAGAAAACATAGAATCATAGAATCATCGAGTTGGAAGAGACCACAAGGGCCATCCAGTCCAACCCCCTGCCATACAGGAACTCTCAATCAAAGCATCCCAGATAGATAGCCATCCAGCCTCTGCTTAAAGACCTCCAAGGAAGGAGACTCCACCACCCTCCACTGTCGAACAGCCCTTACTGTCAGGAAGTTGCTCCTAATGCTGAGGTGGAATCTCTTTTCCTGGAGCGTGCATCCATTTTTCCGTGTCCTAGTCTCTGGAGCAGCAGAAAACAAGCTTGCTCCCTCCTCAATATGACATCCCTTTAAATATTTAAACAGGGCTATCATATCACCTCTAAACCTTCTCTTCTCCAGGCTAAACATCCCCAGCTCCCTAAGTCTTTCTTCATAAGGCATGGTTTCCAGACCCTTAACCATTTTAGTTGCCCTCCTTTGGGCATGCTCCAGTTTCTCCACATCTTTTTTGATTTGTGGTGCCCAGAACTGGACACAATATTGCAGGTGGGGCCTGACCAAAGCTGACCTTTCTTCATAGTATGAATTTTAAAAATGTCTTACACAAAATTAAGGTGTTATGAAGAGTTAACTATAAGCAACTGTCAAAATGAGTTGGTTTTTTAAAAAAAATAATAATAATACAAAGCCACCATTTTTAAGGACTTCTGTTGCGGAAGCATAAAGAAAACCTCACAGCAAGTGAGATCATGGCAAGTTTTTGATTCCCACCTTCTTCTGAGACAATTCTTGTGGATGTTCCTCACAAAGGGTGCATTAGGAGGGGGTGATGATAGGAGGTGGGCTTAGCGAAATAGGAAGCTGGCAGAATCAAGAAAGTACTGTAAGAGATGGTTGTGGCTGTTCCTTACAGTATCTTAATAGAAGTCATACAGAGCAATCATTTGACATAAACAATAGCAGTGAGGAGGTGACTATCATTAGTTCTCTTCCAGCATTTGAGCTGAGTCATATTATAGCAGCAGTAGCAGCAGCACCAGCAGCAGAATATATAGTAGACCCCACAATTCTTTCCATCTAATCTCATGAGGTCTTTGGTCATTGAAGCAGTTTACAGGTCAGGCAGCTATAACTTTATAATGGCTGCCATGGGAATAACACTGGTGTCAGACCAAAAAAATGAAAGTTATGTTTGGTTCAGGAACGGGAAATGTCTCCTCATGTGACTTTGATGTTTTACACAATATTGTGGTATCCATTCATGCTGAAATATGTGCATGGTACAACATCTCTGAAACAAATGCAGGCAAGACCTGTTTTGATTTTTAAAAATAGTTGAGATGTGACATTGCAATTGCATGTCAAATTGTGCCCTGCAAATGTTGTGTGGAATGACAACACTGTGCAACCAAATGCACAATGTAGTGTACAGACATATCCCACACATATCCATGTGTCTGCATGTATAATGGCATCTCATGCATCTACTTCGGTTGCATCCACACTGTAGAAATAATCCAGTTTGACACTACTTTAACTGCCATGGCTCAATGCTATGGAATTCTGGGAACTGTAGTTTTGTGAGACATTTAACCCTCTTCATCAGAGAGCTCCAGTGCCACAACAAACTAAAAAACTCAGAATTCCATAGGATGGTGCCATGACAATTAAAGCAGTGTCTAATTGCATTCATTATGCAGTGTGGCAGCAGCCTTTATTAATTTTTAGGTGGAAAGTCACACTTAGATCAGGACCAACTCATGAACAAAGAGCCCTCACACCAGCGGATCAAGCCTTCCTCAATCTTGAACTGAAGCTGGATGTTCTGCATTGAACAAAAGCGACCAACTGTTTCCATGAAGGAACATATTCTTGTCTAAGACATCAGCAAGAATCTGCCCAATAACAATTTAAACTAATTTTAAAGGCTGCATTAAAGCTGTTTGTAAATGGGCTGGGACTGGAAAATACTGATTGACTTATCCTCTGTTTCAGCAATCTAGCTATAACTGTGACACTTGCCAGCTGTTTTTTCTGTGTTACATTGGACATCTGAAATTCAGATGTAATCAAGGGCTATGCAGAAATGCAGATCATCTTTGCCCAAACCTAATGAATCAACACGTTCATGGGTATATAAAACAAATGTTGACAATAACTATGTTCGTTGGTTTATCTCATGGAGATATTCAGATTTCACATGTATTTTGGGGACTTTCAGCAGATGTGGGAATGATTCACAGAGCTGCATATTTCTACTTAATAGATCAATTTTAAAAATGAATGCTCCCAAACCCAAAGAGGTTGACAGGAGCATTATTGTAGCATAACTCCTTATATATTAAACCATGCTCCTAACAGACTGTGAAGGTTCAAAATCAGGCTAATAGAGTATGTCAATTATAAAGAGCAATGAAAGCAACTAATAAAGATGGACAGCTCATTAACACAAGAGTCATAACATCAGTTTTCACTAAGCTGTAAAAGGGCCCATTTCCCCATGGAAATGAGAAATTTCTGTTTAAGTTAGAGATTGCCAATGTCCTTCATGTGACATGTGAGTGAAAAGGCTGTCCTTCATTGAAATGGCAGCATTTGCAAAAATGCTCTGAGAAACATTCCATGAAGTAGTTCATTGCACCTTCTAATAAATGGTTCTCAGCTGGTCTGAGATGTCCCTTCAAAACTGGCTTCACTCTGACAAGGGAAGGCATGCCTAATTGAACATATCATAAAGTATATGGAAAAATAAAATAAAAAATCAAATGCAAACAAACCCCCCAAAGTAACACAGCAATAGTAAGAGAAACTTCTGTGACAGGCGTTTCAGAGTCTGACCAAAAAGGAAGTATAAAATAACACAACCAAGGAAAAGAAAATGTCATGTAAACTGGAAGTGATTGTTTTGTTTCATTATAGCATTGGGGGAATAAACTGCATCTGAACGCAATGGAAAGTGGCTGTGTATGTAGCCAAGCAAAATAGGGAAGGAAAAGTTTGTCTTACAACACTTTATTCAAATGCTAGTCTTAGAGTAATGCATTTGCCAGGGGCAATTTTATTTCAACAACTGCTGAAGGTCATTTCCAAAGCTTCACAGTTGTAATGAAACTCTATGTAATGTGTACAAAGAGAGCGAGATTTAGAAATTTCATGCACACCATTGTCCCATCAAATACATGGTAACTTTGATAGAAGTATATGTACTAAAATGTCTGCCTCAAGATGTGGGAGATGTGCCACTTCCACATCTGCAATGCTTTTTTTGCAGTGAAGAAATAGATGTAGCTTTCCAGTTTATGCTCACTCATGATACATTAGGAAAAGGAAGGGAACTTGTGATATGTTAGTAGGAGTAAAGTAACAAAGAGGAAGTTACTCAGGCTGCATCTACACTACAGAGTGAATGCAGTTTGAGAGTGCTCTAACTGCTATGGGTCAATACTATGAAATTCTAGGTTTGGAAATTTTGTGACATATTTAGTCTTCTCTGTCAAAGAATTCTGGTGCCACAACAAAGAACAAATCCCAGAATTGACAGTCAATCTGGTGTCAACCTGCATTATTTCTGCAGTGTGACAGCAGCTTTAGACATTTTCTGTAGCTAAAGATCAAAAAGGTCTTGTCTCAAGTACCAAAAACTGAGTGAGAGGAAGGGGTTGAGGTGGAACTTTAGTATACCAATTTAGCCCAGGGTGTGCAACATCAGAGGATGTGAAGGCCAGTTTCAGCCCTCCAGATGGTACTGGAGACTGAACCCTACCCAGTTTCTCTGTACTACCCAAAGTTGGCAGCACACAACAACCAAAAGTGGGGAAAGTTCATTTCCACAATGGCAGAAATTGAGGTTTTTCCATTCAAATAAGGTATACCCTCCAACTGTCCCTATTTGGCAGAGACAGCAATCATTCACCTTCTGTCATCTCATCTACGTTTAAAATACCCCAGTTTCTCTCTCCTCTCTTCACTTCCCCCATGCATCCTCAGTGTCCTTCAGCTCTTAAAAAACTGAATTCAAAGTGCAAAGTAGCTTGCACTCAGTTATCTCAGCAGAGAAAAGAGGAAGAGGTGGTATCTTGCCCTTCCCTCTGTAGTTTCTCTCGAGATTTTCACATGGGCAAAAGTGAGAGGAGCACAGTGGGATGCTCCTGTCACTATTGCACAAAGATTATCAGATGATGTCACACAACATTGCGATAATCATGTCAGTATCGTGTGAATAAAGAAGACTTTCTATTCATGGGACTTTCCTGTGAATAAAAAGTGATGCTAGATTTCTTCTTTATTCACGGGTAATGATGCAATTGTTGTGATGTTGCATGACGACTTCTGATAATCTTTGTGCAACTGCTCAATAGTGTCAGTAGCATTCCACTATGCCCCTGTCACTTTTGTCCATGACAAAAGCAAACTGCCGCTGCCTCTCATAGTTGTGTCTTCTTCCTCATTAATAGCTTTAATTATCTCAATCACATTCAGATGTTGATTGGCCACACATGTCCCAATTTCATCTGTGAAACACTGGAAGGTATGTACCCTTACAGGAGGCTTTGGAGAGAGTGTATCTATTCTAAAATATCCCTTCCCTGGGATTCTTGTTTTAGGGAAGAATGGGGCTGTATTGACCAACATGCTGTTGAATTCAGCTGATAGTCTACAGAATGGAGAAAAGGTGAAGGAGGGAGGGGGGAAAAACCATACCACATGTTGCCCATCCCTGTTTTAACCTCTAGCCCACATTTTTGTGGATGGATAATCTGCAATGGGTTAATTCTGCCTAATTTGCTTGTATTCTAATATATCTGAACCATGACCAATATTTCTCATCCTGTTTTGCTCAAATATCAACAAACTAAAAGCATTTCAATTATTCCATTCACAATGTCTTTAAATTATGAAGGAGTTGGGCCTAATATTATACCATAGGTTTGCTCTATAGGCAACAACTCTTTTTGGAGGCTAGATATACCACCACAAAGACAATTTATACCAGCTGATTTTCATGCACCTAGTACAGTATACTCACTGATCTATAAAGCAGTGGAGGGATAACATTCACAGTCAGTGTAACTGAAGCAAATCAAACAATTTTTCCTCACAAACACAGAAGAAATACCATCTCCCACTTGAGAAATCTTCTCCAGTGGCAGTTCATGGTAGGAGAATAAAATGCCAATCTTGTGGAACGTAATTACACTGGTAGCATGTCCCCTGACTTGACCAAGCCTATTAATTCTTGTCAGAATAGCTGCCCATCCAGTTATCTCACATGTCCACAAAGTTGTACTAGCTGATACATCAAATAATGTGCATTAGAACTCAGTATCTGTGTTGGCCATTTAAAAAAATTCAAACAAAAATCCATCAGTGATACTTTTATTGGCCAATCGAAATGCACGATATACTTGTTGCAACATCGGCAGTTATGCATATTTTCCAGACAAAAACACTTTTTTGCACATCTTCATTCATATATGTGTTTTAATCCAATTCTTCTCATTGACTGAACTGTGTTTTGTGCATTTTTCATAGACATGTATTTATAATTGAGTGCATTACTAATGGAAATTTCCTTTCCACCTCCAAACTTGAGTGGCAACACTGTTTTTAAACTGTATCTGTGTTTTCAATTTGTTTTACTTTCTAATCAAAATCCACTCATTCTGGTGTTAGATATGGTTTTGATACATTGGAAAACTATGGTTCACCATAAATGTGAACAAGACTGTCTGAGATCAGAGTCATATATCCTTTTCATATACCAGAAGAACAGAAGAAAACCTTCTTTTAAATTAGGATTACCTTGATGCAACATCTAATCTTTTTTTTTAATGGTGATAAGGCAGGATCAAACTATGGTTTCAGATTTTTTATTGTTCCCAACCTATATTTTAAACATGATGGATGTCCTCCCATTCAGATTTCACCAAAAATCTGTGGTTGGTTCACAGTTAGAAGCATAAACTCCTGACCTCCTCAGATGCACACATAGAAATTATCCCTGAAAGGATTTGCTGAATTGCAACTCTTTAGTGTTCCATGTATTTCCTGTCACTATGAACAGATGTGAGAGTTGGACAGTGAAGAAAGTGGATAAGAAGAAAATTAATTCATTTAATATGTGATGCTGCAGAAGAATGCTGAAGATACCATGGGTGGCCAAAAAGATAAACAAATGGGTCCTTAAACAGATCAAGTCTGTCATTTCCCTTGAAGCCAAGATATCAAATTGAAACAGTTGTACTTTGGCCACATCATGAGAAGGTATGCTGATCCGGAGGCGTGCGTCATCTGCACCTTTTGGCCCATGTGTTTCAGGCAAAGTATTCCTTACTTTGGATATGCTGTTTAGATCTGCTGCAGTCTGAAATATCAAGAGGACCCTCTTTCTCAACATGCCTCTGAACTGGATACATGAATGTTAGCAGTTATCTTCCACATACTATGTCATAGCAGTCATCAGAACTAAAAATCCCCACCCCTGGCCATTTTACTGTTTATGCTTGGAAAGATATACACATCCTGAAGTTGCATTTTACATAGGAGTGACATTTCTTAATTATATTCCTTGATCACCAGCATGTTTCCCACAGAAATAGTGCTTTGTGCAGTCATGCTGGCCACATGAACCAAAGAGTAGTCTCTCACAATGCTGGCTCTTTGGTTTAGTAACAGAGATGAGAACCACCCCTAGGGTTGAACATGACTTGACAACTTTATCAATGGGGAATACCTTTATGTTTTACCTGTTTCCCCTTATAGTAAACAAACTGGTCATGCATTCAGAAAATCAGACAAGCAAGAATAAGTGATTATTTTTTCAGTATCCCTTAAATCCCTTGCTCACTGCACTCATTTTTAACTTGGCAGTGTGGTGAACTTGCAGTCTCTCAGCCCACCCACAACCTATTTTCCACTGTGGCAGTCCTATGGGACTTTTAAACCCACCGCTGCCACCAAAATATTATATGGTGATCCCCTTATCTTTCACCTCTAAGTCTCTCTAAGATGACACAACACCACTGTGTCTCTTAGATTAGGTAGCATGGTTCGATTTCACACGGAGGCCAAGTTGTATTTCAAACTCTAATAAAAGTTTATTTATAAAATACAAAAAATAAACTAAAAAGTAGACTTAAAGTTGTTAATTGTCTTGTTGCTTAGTTATGAAAAAATTCTTTTAAAATATTCATATAAATACAGCCACTCAGGCAATCTTATCTCTAGTACCAAGATCAAAATCTTTCTTGTAACCACTGGCTTGTTCTGAGCCTCTCTGTATTAGACTTCCTCAAGCCTATCCAGTCCCTCTCTGGACTCTTAAGACCCCTCTGTGGTCTCCAAACACCATCAAAATGTTCCCTCAAGAACCCTAAGAGCACACCCTCCCTTTGATGTGACTCTTTCCCTCAACAAAACTAAAACCTACTTTTCAATCTCTGCAAGGCCCTTTTATAGCCCTGCCCAGGCGGCTTCTCATTGGCTGGTCTCATGTTGCTCTGTGGTTGGCTGATAGATTGTCCTGTTCACTACAGGCAGTTGTATAAAATTGTGTTGATTGTGAATAGCTTTATAGTTAACAATCAAGCCCACTCCTTGCCCAAAATAGTAATGAGGTTGTCTGCTACTAAGACTTGATCAGACTGGAAGCAGTGGACAATGCTGGGCATTAAGATTTTTCCCAGTGAAAAATATGACCACCGAACGAAGAGTCATGGTGGTGCAGTGGTTAAATGCCTATATGGAAGCCATTCATTCACAAACCATGAGGTTATGAGTTTAATACCAGCGAGGGGCTCAGGGAAGACTCAGCCTTGATTCCTTCAGAGGTCGCTAAAATGAGTAGCCAGCTTGTTGGGAGCAATTAGCTTACATATTGTAAACTTCTTAGGGAGTGCTTAAGTATACCAATATTATAGAAATGCACTTGCTATTGCTATTGCTGACAAAAATTCACTATTAGCTAAAATTATTTCACTGCTAGACATGAAATTTGGGCTTTGCTTCTATATGAATTTCCAGTTCCTTGGTTAGATCACATCCATTGGTGAAAGAAGTTGAAGTATCATGCAATTTATTTGTTTCTTTATCCTAGCTCAACAAAACATTCTCCTGGGCTCAAAGGAGTGAGTCAAAATATTGCATATAGATACCCTGAGAGCACGTACATCATTGAGCTGACCTGTGCTCGGGTGATTTATTTCTTTTATTTCAGTTTGCAAAAGGAGAGAAGATCCAGAGGACAGCCACAAACTTGAACTCTAAAATAATAACTTACAATAGTTCATGGAACTTTTACTATATGTACTTCCTAACTACTGTAAATCACATAAAGATATGAATGTTAAAACAAACACAAATACATTTCTGACCTCATATAAGAGGAATATATGGTCCCACCATATTGGCAGGTTAGCCATTTGTGGACTGGAGTTCCTGCAGATCACCCGTCTCTATATTAACCAATGGCAGCACACACCCATGGGTGCATTGACACAGGTGCAAGCACATTGTATGCATTTATGTATGTATTGTACATTTATAATTGTCATACTGTACTCTGCCTCCAAAACAGGAACATAGAATTTCTGTAAATACCACATATTCTAGCATATTATTACAATTAAACAGGCAAACCACAATGATACTATTGCCTAGGAGTGAAAACTTTGTAAATTTCATTTTCATAGGCAAGAACAAATAATTTTATCATTTTTTTCCCTGATGTAAGAAGATCTTTTTTAAAATGTGCATTTTTCATGGACTGTTCACAGATCAGGGCATTTGTGTGTGTGTGTGTGAAAAGGCAACCTTTTGCATATATAGTGTACAGAAAACCATCAAATATCATTTTTGTTTTTTTAAAAAAGTGAGAGATGTGATATATTTACATACAGAAAAAAATGATTAAAAAAACCCAAACCAACAAGAGCTTCTTCGAAGTTTGGCCTGGATCAAAGAAGAATGCAGTTAATCACTGAATATATATGTGAAGAGTCAAAAGTGTGATACAGAAGCTAAAATAGACTGCATCAATAGAAGTATAGTGTCTAGATCAAGGGAAGTAATTGTGCTACTGTACTCTGCTTTGGTTAGGCCTCATCTGGAATACTGTGTCCAGTTCTGGGCACCACAATTCAAAAAGGATGCTGACAAACTGGAGTGTGTCCAGAGGAGGGCAAACAAAATGGTGAAGGTTCTGGAAACCATGTCCTATGTGGAATGACTTAGGGAGCTGAGTATGTTTAGCCTGGAGAAGAGAAAGTTAAGAGGTAATATGATAGTCCTGTTTAAATATTTGAAGGGGTGTCATATTGAGGATAGAGCAAGCTTGTTTTCTACTGCACCAGAGAACAGGACATGGAGCTGTGAATGCAAACTACAGGAAAAGAGATTCCACTTAAACATTTAGGAGCAACTTCCTGACAGTAAGGGCTGTTGGACAGTGGAACACACTCCCTCAGAGAGTGTTGGAGTCTCCTTCTTTGGAAGTCTTTAAAAGAGGCCAAATGGCCATCTCTCAGGAATGCTTTGATTGTGAGTTCCTGCATGGCAGGGAGTTAGATTGGATGGCCCTTGTGGTCTAATCCAACTCTATGATTCTACAATATATATTTATCAAAGCAATTAATTAATAGAACTTATTCATGTCCCCTGGGCTGTACCCTGGCCAGGGACATGCATTTGCGAATCTTTTGCATGGAGGCCAGCCAAGAATTCAACCAGTGTCAGTGCTGTGTCCAGGGAAGGGGGCAGGGCGAGCTGGGGCTATATAAGATGGCAATGCCCAATTGGCCTGGGTGTGGACTTGCAGTTGATGGGGGATCATTAGCTGTCTGGTGAACATCTTAGCACCCTCTTTGGGTGAAGGTTAGGCCTCTTAAACTTTCTCTCTAATCGTGTGAACAGAGATGTTGAAAGAGACCTTTCTTAGAGCTAGACTGGGATATAATCCTGACTCAAGTCATGTGAGTTGAGGGAGGAAGTCTGAGCTTAGCATTCCACGTGTGAGCTGCCCAAGGAATAACCCAATTATTATTTTTCAAAGTTCAGCTGCTCCTGCACCAGGTTTAATCCCCTCAAATTTTACAGATTTTGAAAAACACTTAAATAGTTTAATTCAAATAAAAGTGGCTCATTTTTACAACCCATATTATGTGTCTGGTCTCATTATTTCAAGTTGATCAGGGGGAAAAATACATAACAAGTGCTAAAAGCTGTGGCTTCTGCCTTTTTCACTTGCCATAGATGAAACCGAGCTGCACGTTATGTGGCAGTTTAGAGCACAATGTTATCAGCATTTTTAGTGGATGCTGATATAATCCTGTAAACTGAGGCATTGATATATGTGTATGTGCTTGTTTGTGTGTGTGTGAAATAGAAAATAAATGTTTCCTGCACAGGAAACTTGTTTTCTGTGCAGAAAACGTTACTTTTTGTGCAAGAAATACATGTGCTTTTTGCATTGGAGAAGTCTAAAACTGCAAAGCTTCTCCTTTGCTCTGGATTCTTCTCATCGCAGCTTTCTGACACTTGGGAAACCCATTTTTAATTTTTTTTTTGTCTGTTATTCATTTATTTTCCTCCTCCCACCCCATCTTTACTATTGTCATTACTTCCCAACAACTGATAAGGGTATGAAACAAAATCCATTAATACCTCCATAAACCTGACAGGAAGTGCATAGAGTCCCTTATAAAGTAAGTAGAAACTATGGAAAATAAACCACAACTGAATGTTTCAACTAAGTGGCAAATAAAGGCAGTAAGATACATACTCTCAAGAATGTAGTGGTTTGAAGCGGCTGTAAACTCTTATTTTATGAAGAGACGAGGTGGTAAAAGTAAATGCACAAACTACTCAGAAGGCTCAGTTTGTATGTGTTCTGCAGAGTAAGAGCAATTCAGCACAAACTCTTCAGAGAGCGAATGTTCTTCTTTCAAAATAGTTTCTGTATGAGAAGGTCCTTATAAACCCTTAAGTGACTCAGGTGTGAGACCTTATTAGCTCATTCACTTTCTCCTCTCTTGTAAAATGTGCAGTGATAACACAATACATATTGCTGACAAAACTTTCCTACTTAGATTCAAATATGGAGGCATCAGTGAAATGAAGATGGAAGTTTGTATAATGTCACAATGCTCATACAGATAGCTTTCTCAACTATCTGGCCCTGAACCTTATATACATCGTACTTGTAAATAGGTCTTAATTAATTTAGATCTTACTCTGAAGCTGAAGCCTAAGACTTTTTTGGGGGGGGGGGATTATTAGATTGCAGTAGATTTTTTTGTGCATTATGATAGCCATTCCTGAAATCTAGGGTGTTTGCGATACCTTTGCTGGAAACCCCATTGACTCTGGAAATGTACTGGGCAAACCTCGGTCACTGTGTCTTATCAAGACCTACTAGGCAGGATTTTTGTGAGGATCAAGGGCAAGAGAGCCATGTAGCCACCTGGAGTTCATAGGGAAAAGCTGGGATATAAATAGAATAGAAAAACAATTAAGCCATTTCGATTAAAATAGCATCCCAGCAAAAAGCTTGGTTAACTCACCATTTTCCCAGTTGAAATGCTGTGTCCATTAACAAAATTGCACACAGTGTCAAGTGTTTTACATTATAAAGAAGGTGAGATCTTTTGTTAAACCACTGAGTTCTCCTTCCACTTTCGTTGTTGTTGTTGTTGTTGTTGTGTACCTTCAAGTCACTTCCAATTTATGGTGATCCAAAGGTGAACATATCATGGAGTTTTGGGGGGTTGAGAGTATAGACTCTATCACACGGGGAAAATTGGCAGTTTAACCAGCAATTAACACATGAAAATTGAGCAATCGTGATTAAGATTGTCGCATGACATCAAAATTAAAGTGCCATTATCCTGGGAATAAACTGGCAACAGACAGCAACAAATCATTCATTGGGAAATCCTGTGAATGATTTGTTGCTGTTTAGTGCCTGGTTATTCCCTCATTATTCCTGGAATAATGGCTCTTTAAGTGTGATGTATGTGAAAATCTTTAATCACAATTGTGCGATTTTCCCAGGTTAATCACTGGTTAAACCCTCAATTTTCCCTGTGTGATAAAGTCCTGTGTGTATTTGTGTGTGTGTGTGTGCTTGCATGTGTGCAAAGTAACATTCATGCATAGGGAATAATTTTCTTACACAGAAAATGACATTTTGAATTTTATCTGTGAAAAATTAATGTAAATGAGGAGGTCTGCTGAAAAATGTCATTTCCTGAGCAAGAAAATTGTGCATAAATATTATTTTGTACATGCTCAAACACACACACAAAACACCATGCACATCTTTCTTATAGATTAACTCCTGAATTGTGAAGATTCTCAATTATCTACTATTCTGCTTGTCAGGGTTTCCTTCAAAATTCTAGGCAGTGTAGATGCACCAGGTTCCCCCATGCAGGCAATGGATCAGACACATACCTTAAATTTACTATTAATATATCACATGCTTTAAGGTCTTAGAGTCTATGCTCTCTAACTAGCTCCTTTTCAAAAGAATGAATATGGTGACATGTTGAAACCAGGCATAAGTGAGTAGTGATGAAATATGCTGTAGGTCCTCTCATCAGTGCTCAGTTGTGCACATTATTTATTGGAAAGTATTATAAATTATGCTTGGTTAACTGGAAGCTAGTAGGGAAAGAAGACCATATTCCAGGTGGATTGATTCAATCAAGAAAGCTACAACACCGACTTAGACGACTGGAGTTTTTGGAAGTCTCACATTCATAGTGTCACCAGAGCTTGGTGACTTGATAACAAAGAACAACAACAGACCAATCTTGGATTCATTGTCTGATATTCTTCTTGCACTATAATTTTGGATAATTATTTGTTTCTTGCGTTTCTGCCAATACTGGGACCCAACATAACTTACAACATGGTGTGTGTGTGTGGGAGGGGGGATAAATACTACTAGCAACTAAAAACCAATGTGATGTGGTGGTTTGCTCATTGGTTTATAACATTGGAGATGAGGGTTCGAATCTTGGCTCAGTCATGGAAACCCATAGGGTGACCTTGGAGAAGTCACACACTCTTAGCCTCAGAAGATGGAAATAGCAAACCTGCTTTGAAAAAATGTGCCAAGAAAACCCTGTGATAGGTTTGCCATATGTCAGAAATGATTTAAAGGCACACAACAACAACAACAACACAATAAGTTATAATATTAAAATGCAATGAAGTGGAAGATCATAGTAAAAAAATTAAAAACAGTTGAGAAGCAAGTGAAACAAAGCCCTTCCTTCAGCATCCAAACAGTTGCCAAAAGCCTGCAGGAGTAAAAAGTCTTTTTTGTTTGTTTGTTTGTTTGTATTCAAAGCATGGTAAAACATGACATGAGACCATCACAACAAATGAACTGGCAGAATGTGACATAACAAAGATTTATCATTTGGAGACCATCATAAACATATTTTGGGGGAACCTGTGAACTGTTGCTTTGAGCCATGCATGCAACATTAATAAACTGAAGTTTGTACTAGCAATCATGCCCAAGTTTTAAATTTGTAGCCTCCCCCCAGCCAGTTAGGTGAAACAACTTTATACAAGCAACTGTGAAAGGAAAGTTTTGTTTTGTCACTGTGTCCCCTAGTGTTTTTTCTATCCCTTCCATATCCAGTTAGGTAATATTTTACAGTTGTCTTGATATCTAAAAAGATTGAGTTTATTTCACCATTCCTCTGAGATGAGTACATTGGAGGATTTATGGTTCAACGACATAATAGCATTGCAAGGTAACATAACAGAAAACCATACTGTTTTTATTTTTAAAAACACAAATATGTTTTGGCAGAACTGAGAAGCAGCAGTGCAAATTTTTGCACATTTGTCATTGGGGTTGCCTCTGTCAGTTTGCAAAGGTATTGACGAAAGGAGGCAAGATATGAATTAAACCTAGCAAGCAACTTAGTGACCCCTCAATGAACCCAATTCATTAGTTTACCGAACCATTCACCAAATAATAATATTTCATTCCAAGCTTCTAATCCAAGGAGTCTGATCATGCATCATTTCGTCCAAGTCTTGGCTTATGACCTAAAGTTGATTATTCTTTTGCCACTTCAGTTTGAGACTTTTCCACAAGGTAAGCATTTTAGTTGAAATTATGATGGTTTGGCATCTCAGGTGGTGTTAATTAGTTTTGCTACAGCAACTTACATTTTCTTTAAAAGGATCAGCTGATCCCTTGATCATACACTAATGCTTAATAGTTTGTCTCATTAGTTTCAAAGGAACATGTTTCCACATGAGGGTTCTTAGAGAGCTGAGGCTTTAGTATACAGGAAAACTAAACTGTTTCATACTCTAAGCCATGTTGGTAGTATTGGAACATATGGAACATTATGGCCTGATCTACACGGGAACTAAGAGGTGCCATTGCGGCACCATTATGATTCGGGAGCGTGCATCATTTATAATGGTGTTTAGATGGCATACATAATAGCACTACTGCAACTGTGCAGCTTCTTCACGGAGCTGTGCAGCTTCTTCATGGAGCTATGCAGTTGCGGTGGTGCAAAGGCACCAAATGGCACCTCTTTTAAAAATTGTGCTGCAACTGCGGTGCAAAAAAGAGCATGATTTGCCCAATCCTTTTTTGCTGCAGAGCTTCACCGCGGCGTCTAGCTGCTGCGGTGAAGCTCCGCAGCAAACAAAAGTGGCTACAGACTGCCCCTTTTGGGTGGTCTGGAAAGCCATTTAGTTCACATGTTTATTGCTCATGGATCTTTATTCATCATTAGACTCTATAAAAACTGATTAAAATCAATATCAATGTATTTTTACAACTGAAGCACGACTATATAACACAAAAGTGAACCAAAATAATTTCAGGGTCATACACATTTATCTATAAAGATCCTAAAGTGTAAAGCAGTGACATATGCTCACAAACACATCTTTTTTGATGTAGTAGAGAGGTTCTCTCTAAGCCATGCTGTGATTGTTTGAATTTTGGCTGGTCAATGGTCATGTCTAAGCCTATCCCCTGTAACAAATTGGGTTGTTAGCCAGCTGCAAACAACAATTTTAGTCATTGTGGTTGCCTTGCAAACTCTAGTTCTGGGCTGGTTAAAGTGCAGCCTTCCAAATGTTCTTGGACTTCAGGTGTCAGCGTTCTTCACCATTGGCTGGGTTAGCTAGGGTTGATGGCAGTTGAGCAACACCTGGAGGGGGTGATTTGCATGACCTGCCTATGATTGCTTTACCTTCTCTAAACCATGGCCTGTTATGTCTGAAACTAGATCAAAGACTTGTTCCTGGCTTCTTCCCCTAAAGTGTTATCATGAAGCAAGAGCTAATAAAAGCAACAGTGAAAGAACCCTAGATGTCAAGTTGTGGTTTGTTTGCTTGTCTATAGCTTAAGCAGCACACAATGGCTAATATAAACCATGGCTTAGTGTGATATGCAAAAGGGGCCAATATGTCAGATGTAAATGTATTTTATATTCGAGTACAAAATATCTTGTTGTTGTGTGCCTTTGAGTCATTTCCAACTAATGGCAACCCTAAGGCAAAACTGTCATGGAGTTTTCTTGGCAAGATTTGTTCACAAGTTTGCCATTGCATTCCACTGAGGCTGAGAGCATGTGACTTGCCCAGGGTCACCCAGTGAGTTTCATGGCTTAACTGGGAATTGAACCAGAGTCATAGTCCAACAAACAAACCACTACACCATACACCCCTTTTTATGGTATTAGTTACTGTATTTTCTCAGGAGAACAGTTAGCTCTTCTTAATGATTACAGTATTCAGTTGCAGCTGCTCTAAAGAAATATTGCTTCTCACTTTTCATGCACAAATGTTCCCCACATTGCACATCAGTGTCAGTTGTCCTTGAGAAACCATGTATCTCTCAATTATCTATCAAACTTCCATCCAAAACATCACCTCTAAATTTAACTATCAGGCAAAGAGACAGAAACTTTGAGATACACACACACACACACAGTTAGTTAGTTATGCCAAACTTCAAAAATATTGTTGACAAAGCATAACAAAATCTTTCAAATGATGTGTCACAGTAATTTGTATCAGAAAAAAAATTATTGGGGTGCTGCTGGCATCCCCCAAAGTGAGTTTTGAATATCTTACATAGTTTGTATTTCAAGTCTGGCTGTCCCAGACCTACCCTCCAAAGTAAGTAGATGTCCAATGAAGAAAATAAATAGGGCGTCCTATCACCACCACCCTTGTGAATTTGATATAGGTCTCATATTTTAAGTCAGACCATCCCAATCGTATCCTCCAATTTTGGGGAAAATATAGCCAGACATTGTTATAATAGAATAGCAAGCACTCAAACAGACAGAAATTAATTTTACTTATATAGAATTCCCTCCCTCATTTCCCCAGTAAATACCAGGAATAATGGGGAAACCCCCCACCCCTCTAAATTTCCAACATTAGCTTTGTTACACTGCTATTCTATTTTCATCTATCTTTTAAATACATTATATGATTGGTGAACAAATCATATAATTAGACTTGACTTTAAAATGTATGGGCTTTTGTTGTTGTTCACACATGCATAGTCATCGTTTGTTGATCACAATATCAGGTCTTACAAGAAGCAACAATAACAGATTGCCCCACATAAGAGTTGTCATAGCACCTCAAATGCTTCTGAGTAAGTTCACACAGCCAGCTACCCATATCTACATCAAGCAATGTTGAAGAGATGCACTTTAGCTTTTAGACTTACCAACTCTAGAGAATAGAAATGGAATAGTAACACTCACAGAACTCTGGCTGCACTGTTTCACATGTGTTTATCTGATTCTGAAGCTCTGAGTTGTGTTTGTTCTTAACAGTGGGCGGTAAACTTCAGATATATACTTGATCTACTGCAGAGGAAAATCACAGTTACATAGATGGTATTCTACTAAAAATTTGCACAGAAATACAGCTTACATTAGTCAAAGGGCTTTTTAAAGAGCCGGAACTATTTGCTTCACTTTTTTATTATTATATAATATTATTATATTATTATATACATTACAATTCATATATGCTTATATGCATTGATGTTTATTGTCCAGCTGAATACAGTTTTTAATAAAAAGAAAAAAAATTAAGAAAAAAGCATTTAAATAAACTTTATATTTCTTAACCATTGCTATTGTGTTGCTCTTCATTTTTTAAAAGTTTTTACTATTTATACTTCCATTGATAACATTTATGTTGTGTAATTGTTTATTGAAAGTTAATGCCACATCTGCTTAAAGTTATGATCACAGTGAACTTCAATATTTCTATTGCTTTCTGAGTCTTTAATCCTATTATCTTTATTATGACAATTATTCTTTGATTCTATTTCCATCTGTTTATTACAGTATTTAATCACTGTATCCCAGTCCTTCTCAATCTCTTCTTCAGATTTCCCATGTATCAGATTTGTCAACCGATCCATTTCCATCATATCCTGCAGTTTAAGTAACCATTCATCTGTAGTAGGTAGAGTACTTGTTTTCCAGTTTGGAGCCAAGAGTAATCTTCCTGCGGTTACCATATAAAGGACTTTTTTTTCCAATGTTGATCTTCCACTTTTTGGCAGTTTATTAATCATGTATATTTCTGAGATATATTTCTGGCTACTTGCTTCACTTTTAATGAATCGTCTTAATGACTTGGAAAATGAAATGATATTACCAGCTGGAAGGTGTCAGGACAAAACATCCTGCCACATCTAGTTTCCAGCCAAAAGGAGTATCCAAAACATTAAATTAAGCATTCAAGATATCTCCTCTGGTACAATTATGTTTTGGGGAATCTCATCAACAGCCAGACATCTTTGAACGAAACCATAACATTCCCAAATGAACCAGTTTCTGGACAGTGATCCTGTCTCCTCATTCCCAGTTACACAATTAAGCTGTTAAAGTGGGTCTGTATGTCATATAATATTAAATGTACTTGAAGATTATAAATTCTCTCCTCTCTCATATTTAAATGATTCCCATGTACAAAAAAGGTCTTATAAAGGCTGTGTTACAAATAACTCTTCATGTGAATAAAAGACATTCATCCTATGCAAAAGACGAAGGGTCCCAAATTTCTTTCTATGAGCAGTTCCAAAAGAGGTTGAAAAAATCCCTTTTTTGGTTGACACAGCATCCCAGTTGTCAGTCATTCAAAATGTCTTCTGTCCTGCTGAGCTGACAAATCACAGGAGGAAGGAAGAAATGGCAGAAAATATACTAAAGGGCTGTGCAGACAGCCCCTAAGGGACAGCCTCCAGCAACCCCTTTTACAGTCAGATAGGGGCCACGGCATCCACGATTTTGGCTTTTCCAGGGCATGAAAAGGAGCCACAAAAAGTGGCTCCTTTTTCGCCCTGGAAAAGGCATGATAGTCGCAGCGACGTGACTTTGCAGTGTTCTTTTGGTGCTAGGAGCGCCATGATGCCAGGACCATGAAGTGCAGTGCACAGCATCACACCACCCTGAGGGCATATGTACACTACGCCCCAACTCTTCCCCCAACCCAGCCTTTAAGACCAGTCTGTTTAGGGCATAACTGTGCAAACAAGTTGCACCATGAGCTTTTCTAGACTTGGTCTATTTCTTCAGATGTATGGAGTGAACTTTTGCCCAGGCAGGCCAGTTTTGTCAAAAATTACATAGGAAGACTAGAAAGAGAAACAGCTGAATGATAATGTATCTACAAGCTCCAGTCCATCAACAGTAGGATGAACAGAAACAATGGATTCCTGGCAAAGCACACATATTATACCACTGGTTAACATCCAGCCTTATGAGGGTGCTCTTGGTCAGTTTGTCATATCTCCTTTCTGCTTCCATGCCTGTACATGCCACATTCCAAAACTCCCTCCACCATTCATGTGGTCAACCACTCACCTTGGGATTAGGCAACAGCCGTCCCCCCCCCTTTGTCCCTCAATAACCATCGCTAAAACTGAACTTGTCGCCTCATCACTATACTCACAAGTTTTTTATTTCTATGGCTGTTCATACAGACTGATTATATAGATCATTCCTGGGCACCAGTTCACTCCATACATTTGAGGAAGTAGACCATGTCTACAAAAGCTTATGCTACACTTTCTTTCTATCAGTAAGTCTCAACAGTACTACAAGATTCCTTTGCCTACCTGCATAATTACAATTCCACTTGTACTGCTTCAGCTCTAATACTTGTCTCCTGAAACAACAACAACAATCTGATGATAGTGTTGCTTTGTTTTACTGAACTAGACTAAGGATAAGGTGTGAAATACATGGACCCTTTGCAGTGGCTTTCCAGCAGTTTATTGGCATATCATTTGGATGATGCATGCCCTTAAGCTGGCAGAAACCCACTGTGAAGCAGCCTGCACGACTGCAAGGTGGACAGCTTTGTGATGCTTCAGCAGCACAGTGTTTATATGCTACATGATGCAGGAGCACCACAAAGCTACAGCAGCAATGGAAAAGCATTTTTGCTGGCTCAAAGGGGAGCGGATTTCTGCCTCTTCTTTTTGTGCCGGCAAACAGCCAGATTGGGGCTGCGGCATGTGGTTGCTATGGCCCCGATCCAGCAATCAGGGCCATCTGTTTCATCCCTAACCCACTTAACCAACAGGATTGTCAAAAGGTGGCTTTATAAATTTAATTTTTTAAAAAGAAGGAGGATGGCTACAATGGCAACAATAACATTCAAAGGAAAAGGAGGGGCTAAATGAGTAATTTTTTTGTTTTGTTTTGTTTTTTGTAAATTCTTCTCAGTATGCCATAAAGTCTGTTCCAGGGGTGGTAAGGGGTGGTATAACACCGTCCAGAACAGATTGTAATGTGAGAGAGTGTCAGAACCTATAACAGGGTATGCCATAATATATGGGTAGTTTGCAAAGGGGATTGGTTTTAATGGGGATAATGTGTTTGCCATAATGTATAAGGTGGTTTATTAAAGGGCTGAGGCATTGTATTAGGGACAGAGAAAAGGGGGAATTACACAACACCTTCTTTGCTTCAGTCTTCCCAGAAAAGTGAAAGGTTGATTCTGAGGACAATGGAGCATTGGACAGAGTAGGAGAATTTCAGCACGGAATAAGTAAAGAGATAGTACAGGAATACCTGGTTAATCTAAATGGTCTTCAGGACCAGATGAACTACATCCAAGGGTATTAAAAGAACTGGCAAATATAATATCAGAGCCATTGGCAATAATCTTGGAGAACAGGAGAAATCCCAGCAGACTGGAGGAGGGCAAACCTTGTCCCCATCTTCAAAAAAAGGGGGGGGGGGAAGGATCCCAACAATTATCATCCAGTTAGTCTGACATCAATTCCAGGAAAGATTCTGGAGCAGATCATTAAACAGAAAGTCTGTGAATATCTAGAAGATAATTCCATAATCACAAAAAGTCAATATGGGTTTCAAAGAAAAAAGTCATGCCAGACAAATCTGATCTCTCTCTCTCTCTCTCGCTCTCTCTCTCTCTCTTTTGGATAAAATTACCAGCTTGGTAGATGAAGGGAATGCTTTGGATGTAGTATATCTTGAGTTTAGTAAGGCCTTTGACAAGTTCCTCATGACATTTCTTACAAGCAAGCTAGACAAGGTAATTGTTACATGGATTTGTAACTGGTTGACTGACCGAACCCAAAGGGTGCTCAACAATGGTTCCTTTTCATCCTGGAGGGAAGTGACCAGTGGGGTCCCACAGGGTTCTGTCCTGGGCCCAGTGCTATTCAATATCTTTATTAATGACTTGGATGACAATGTTGGGGCATAGTTATCAAATTTGCAGATGACACCAAATTAGGAGGAGTAGCTAATAGCCCAGAGGACAGGATCAAAATTCAAAATGGCCTGAATAGACAATAAAACTGGGCCAAACTAACAAAATGAAATTCAACACAGAGAAATGTAAGGTTCTGTGCTTAGGGTGGAAAAATGAAATGCACAGATATAGGATGGGGGATATCTGGCTGAATGAGACCACATATGAAAGGGTCCTAGGAGTCCAAGTAGACCACATGTTGAACATGAGTCAACAGTGTGATGCAGCAGCTAAAAAGGCCAATGCAATTTTAGGCTGCATCAATAGAAGTATAGTGTCTAGATCAAGGGAAGTAATAGTGCCACTCTATTCTGCTTTGGTCATGCCCCACCTGGAATACTGTGTCCAGTTCCGGGCACCACAATTCAAAAAGGATGTGGAGAAACTGGAGTGTGTCCAAAGGAGGGTGACTACAATGGTAAAGGATCTGGAAACCATGCCTTATGAGGAATGACTTAGGGAGCTGGGGATGTTTAGCCTGGAGAAGAAAAGGTTAAGAGGTGATATGATAGCCCTGTTTAAATATCTGAAGGGATATCACATTGAGGAGGGAACAAGCTTGTTTTCTGCTGCTCCAGAGAACAAGACCCAGGACAATGGATGTAAGCTCCAAGAAAAGAGATTCCACCTCAACATTAGGAAAAACTTCATGACAGTAAGGGCTGTTTGACAGTGGAACACACTCCCTCAGAGGATGGTGGAGTCTCCTTCCTTAGAGGTCTTTAAGCAGAGGCTGTAGGGCCATCTGTCAGGGATGCTTTGATTGGGAGTTCCTGCATGCCAGGGGTTTGGACTGGATGGCCCTTGCAGTCTCTTCCAACTCTATGATTCTATGATTCTATGATTATCACGGGTTAAACTGCTCAGTAGTGGAGTCTCCTGCTGAGGAGTGCAGGAGAAATGCAGAAGAGAATTTTCACTGTTAATCTGTAGAACTTTGCTGCTTGAGAAAGGCATGTAGGTGGGCAGGAGGGAGATAGAAGAGACCATTAGGCTTAGTTGTGGGAATAAAGTTTGCACACCAAAAAGCAGGGGTGGAGTTAATAGATATTGTACTTTTAGTATATGGTACTGTGTTGGACCTTTTAGATTTGACCTGATTCAGTACTGATGGCTTCTGTTTCTGATGTCTGCAATAAAAGTATTTTGTTCTCACTTCACTATGCCTGATTGACTGTGCATTGGGATAAAAGTTCATTGCTTCTGACAGAGAGCTATTCTGGTGCAGCAGACAGACTTTTGTGCTCTGGAGTGACTCGAACCCAAGCTGCTACTTGGCAATACAAGCTTTAAGTGGCCTTCAACAAACAATCTCGTCAAATAATTCCCATGTTCTCTGTGATGAGATACTGTACTGGAACACATCACCCTAAATAATAATCACTTCTTCATTGTCATTTTCAAAGTAATGTCTTAGAGAATGGAGAAGCAGCAGAATGCCATAATTTCTAGGACTATCCATGGTCTATTTCATTCCCTTATTCCTTTCAAAAATAGTAGTAGTAGTTTAAATGGGAATTAATAAAAATCATCAATGAGTGTGGCCATCTACTTTCCCTAAGAAGGGGTACAATTTAAACTGGAGCAAAGTTTACACAGTAGCCACATAGCCTTCTAGAAACAATGCTGGATCCAAGATCGTAATTCCTGGAATATGTGAACTTTAGGGGTGGTATAACACGATCCAGAACAGATTGTAATCTCAGTGCCAGTTTGGCCTCATTTCCTATTGGGATTCTTTCAGGACTGCTTTATTTTGTTGTTTATTTTGTTTAAAAACTAGTTTTTTAATAATTATTTTAAAAGCAAATTTTAAATCTATTTTTATCTATTGTGCATCTCCTCAGGAGCCCTAGTAGGCTGAAAAATGAAATGATTGCAGCAGCATCAACAGCAAGCATATTAACTATCATATTTTTATAATAGAATGCTATAGCAACAGTCATGTTTTATATTATTAGACAAGCCCACAGTAATGCAGTTGATGTTAACATGTCTAACTTTAAGTTGGCTTTAACTTGGTAGTGATAGAAAGAATATTGGAAAAGATTTGAAAAGTGGTAGCATGTTTATTGAGAAATATTCTGGGCTGCTGAGAATCTTTGCGGTTTCAGACTTACTCTATGCAAAATTTGCATGTTATTTTTGTACATAAAATGTTGTTCCCTGAACAGAAAATGCTGTTTTCCATACCAAAACAAAACAAAACAAAACAAAGGCATGTGCAATTTTTGTGCATAATAATTCTCCAGTTACAGTGGGCCCTCTGTATCTGTGGGCTTGCCATTGGCACATTTAAGGATCTGTGGATAGCAGGCCTGGGGAAGGGTGGCAGAGGAGGAGGAGGCAGGAAGAACCATGGAGGAGGAGAAAGAGGAGGAAGAGGAAGGAGTAGGAAGAAGAGAGCAAAGGAGGCAGGAGGTGGAAGGAAGAAGCAATGGAGGAGGAAGAGGTGGGAGGAGGTGTGACCAAGCTATGGAGGCAAAGGAAGAAGAAGGAGCTGGAGGAAGTCACGGCAGCAGTTGATGTCCCTTGCCACCAGCTGTCTACCACCTCAGGGGAAAGAAGGGAGGCAGGGAGGGAGCATGCATCAGGTGAAGTCCCATTTTCCCCAGTGGTGGCACGGCCGCTTGACTATGCCACCATTGAAGACAATGGGGCTTTCTAGACCGTCCAAAAGGGGCAGTCTGTACTCACCCCTTTTATCGGCGGGATGACGCTGAGGCTGCCGCACGGGCAGCCCCAGAGGCCTCATCCCGCCACTTTTGGAGGCTGTGGGGAAGTGGCAAACTGCCGGTTCCCTGCAACCTCCAAGCAGGGTGCAGCAGGCACTCTGGGCACCTGCTGCACCCCGCTTCCCTCAGCGGGGCTTAAGGGAGAAAGGGGTCGCGGCAAAGACCCACTGCAAAAAAGGAGCTCCCTTTGGAGCTCCTTTTTTGCACCATGGGAAGGGCGTGATTGGCGCCCTCCCGTGGCACAAAAGCATCATTATGTACGCAGCGAATCTAAACGTTGCACACGTGATGATGCTGTCATAACGCATCCGTATGGGCACTGCCATTTAAAAATGGCAGCACCCATACACTTTAGGGTTAGGGAGGGTGTAGACGCTGCACCCTCCCTAACCCTAAAAACGCCCTTTTAAAACCTAGACGCGCTGTTTTTGACTCATCTAGATCAGCCCAATGGGACTTGAGCATCTGTGGATTTTGGTATCTGTGGGGTGAGTGGGTCCGGAACAGATCTCCTGCAGATACCAAGGGCCCATTGTACAGAGTTTCTGTATTTTTGTGCAGACGCATTATTTTTTTATGCAAAAGTGCAGTTTTCTGCCCAATAATACCATGTACAAATTTTGTCATGTAAATGTTCCCAACTACAATATTCTCAGTGCATATGTAGCACTTTCAAAATGTTGTCTCAGCAAATAAAGTGTAAATTTTGTGCAGCTCAGTTGAGCTGTTTAGTCCTACCAATTGTTAATTAAGATGCCTCCCTTGTCTTCAGGTGTGTGAGTTCCAATGGAATGTCAATACTTTTATCCACATGAAATCAAAATTGAAGTGTCTCATTTTGCTTTGTTACACAAACCTCATATTTGAATGTAAAAGTAGTGGAAATTATGCAGTGTTTCATGTATACTTTTCTCAGTCAAAAGACTAAAACCCAGTGGGGTTGTTCCTCTGATGAGATCCCTTCCAGACATGGATCTCTTAATCTGTTTACACTATTCAGTTATAGCACTTTGGTAACACTTTTAACTATCATGGCTCCATCATACAGAAAATTGGAGTTTATAATTTGGAAAGGTACAGGGCCTCCGTGTGTGTGTGTGTGTGTGTGTGGTTTGCCTTCAAGTTATTTCCAATTTATGGAGATAGTAAGGCAAACTTATCACAGGTTTTTCTTGGCAAATTTCTTAGAGGTGGCAAATAAGGCTACAGGACAAAGGGGGAAAAAAAGTCCCGTTATGTTAGCAGTGAAGTACTAACATGTCACTGAATTTAGGTTTGTGCATTTTAGTGTAAGGAATGGTGTTATGCCTACAACACAAATAAGGAACCTGCTGATATCTCATTTTAAAAACAGCATTTTCAGTGTCACAATTTTTTCACTTAATCTTTTCTCCATTTTACAAAAATATAAAACACTGACACTTGCCTCAAAATTACTTGGCATGCTTTTATGTCTGCTTGAAATATTTATGGTTGTTTCTGACATCTGTAAAGAGGATTATCTGGGTTGGCAATCCAGCACCATGTACCAAATGGAATCTATTTTTCAGATTCAACATGATGATGCCAATGTTTCTCTGTGTTAGGAAATCAAAACATGTGAACCAATAGAGCCAGTAAAATTCAAACAAGTGCTAATACTGAAAGTCTGACTAATTTTAATCTAATTGATAAAAAACATTTTCTCTCCAGCTGGAGTGATTCTTCAAAATCAGGGCACGATAGGTTTTCCTTTCTCTCCCCCATGTTGGTCAAGAAGATATAATATCATGTAATAAGGAATTGTTAAGACTCCATAATTCAAAGAAATTCCTGGGAAGCATAGGGCTATGAGAAATAAACCAAGTAAGTGGTTTATGTCCACTTGGATATAAGTGTAGATGTTTGGGAAGCAGGGAAGCCATAAAATTAGATGAAAAAATATAATGAAAACAAAAAAATTAAATATCAAAATAATTTTGTTGCTAACTTTGTTGCTGACTCTGTTTGGGCATCCATTAAAATTCTTCATCCATTAAACCTGTTGAGAAGAAAACCCAGACTTGCTTTAAATTTCATTTAAAATAGAAATGATGCTGGCAACTCCAAATTATATCCTACAGGTTTAAGTTAGCTAGACTTTAAATCAACTGCAGTTAGCATCATTTTATACAGCAGTTCTGATCTTTTTGACTTTTTGATTTTGACAAGTTTTCCCCAATGTTTTGTATCTTTGTTTTAAAAGATTGTTTTAAATTTATGGTCATTGTTTTCTAGGCTTGTAAGAGAGAGCACAAAAGCTCAGATGGAACAAAGAAAGCATAGAAATTGAGAAGCAAGCAATTGCTCTCTTCTACTTCAGCATCTTTGGCACATTTCAATAGAGGAGATGATATAGGGATTCTTTGGTTTCAAGTCAAGATTTAATGCCACAGGTTCCTGTCAGTTTTGGGAGACCCTGCAGTTTTTTCCCTACAACACTGAATATTCAATCAAATCAGGCCTTTAAAAAAAGCAATCCAAACTTTTAAAAAGAAGAGTTCATTGGAGAACATTCAGAAATTTTAATTCACAGATGTTTGGCCATTATCAGAGGCCTTTGCTTGCTGCCAAGAACCACCTACTCACTTGGCAGTTCAGATACAATGACCTATAAGCCAATTTAATTTTTAGAGTTGCTTGCACATCCTCTCAGTGTATAAGACTGAAATGTATTTGTGGGCTATCTGTGAATGGCTAAAAGGGGGCCAGGCACTCTTAAGATCACAGATGTAAAATTCAATGCAAAACACCTGACAGTGTTTAATGAAAGAGGGTGGATCCCTTTTATCACTGGATCTATGAACCCAGGTTCCTAGTTATCTGAAGGACATCATCTCTCTTTTTGAGCCCCTTAGTATTCTAAGATCATCAGAAGAAGTTGCTTTCCTCAGAGTCATTTGGTGGGAACAAGGGAAAGAGCCTTCTTGGTGGATGCTCCCAGTCTTTGGAATTCTCTCCCTAGAGAGGCCAAGGTGGTCCCAGCCTTGCTCTTCTTCTAAGCAAATCAAAACATTTTTATGCCATCAGACTTTTAGAAACTGGCAGAGGTGGGGTATTAATGATGTGTGGTGTTGCTTTTAAGGTTTGTATATAGTCTTTTACTTAATTTTAATGTTCTAATTTTATAAATTATCGAATCACTTTTAAACTGTTATATTTATACTTTTACAAATAAATATATAAAATCTGCATTCTTTTAAAATATGTTTGAAACATGTTAGCTGCCTTGAATCCTGTTATTGGGAGAAAGACAGAATAAAAATGAATGAATGAATGAATGAAGCTGGGACAGTACATCTGCTCTGAATTTTAGTCTGAATTGGAAATGGGGTTTTTATATGTCTCTGAACCCTGTTCCCAAGCTAGATCCAGCATGGCCATGGCTTCTGTTAAGGAGTCCCCTTAGATGAAGAGCTCAGCCAGGATAATGAACTCCAGCAGGAGGAAACCAGAACTGCATCTGCTCTACAGAAATAATGCAATTTGACACCACTTTAACTGCCATGGCTCAGTGCTATGGAATCCTGGAATTAGTAGTTTTGTGATATTTTTGCCTTCTCAGTGAGAGAGCTCTGGTGCCACAACAAACTAAAAATCGCAGGATTTCATAGCATTTAGCCATGGCAGTTAAAGTGATGTGAAACTGCATTATTTCTATAGCACTCTGTTTTCCCCCCTCTCTTGGTACCATCTAGTGGATTTGCAAACTAAAAAACAACACTGTATTCTGCTTTTCTACATTTTGATAGTTCTCTTGTCCCACACCTATCAGATAAGTGGGGGCTTTCTTTATTTGATAAAATAGTATTTTACACTGGATTTTATGAAACCTTATGTATTCACACATCATGCCAACTGCTTTCCTCAGCTCTCACCCAAGAAAATTGGTTAAAAGACCAGAAAGGCTTATTAAAAAAAGCTTTTAAGTTGTGTTGCAATCTAAGATATCACAGTATATCATTACCATAATATTAATGATATGGCCATACTTGGAAACTGCAGTTAAGGCTATCAAGCATACTGCTCAGTGTCTGCTAAAGTTAGACTGCTTGAATGTCATTACAGTCACCATCATAGATTTATTTCATTACATGTTTGGGGTTATAGGTGACCAAAAAACATAGGACCATGCAACTGTTGATTAACCAGGCCAGAACCATACAGATGGCCTGAGTGGAACTAGAGCACAGGCTTATCACATCCACAGCAGGTTTATATGAGTAACAGGAGCTCAACTGATAATGATGCATGAAGGTAATAACAGCTATAATTATTTTCTTGTCATCAGCTATAAATCTTCTTTAGATTTAGAAGAATTTTGCCTTTCTATTAAATGCAGAACCATTTGACAAAACCATGTTGATCAACTGGATGCTGAATATATTTATGTTAATGTGAAATGCCCACTTTCAGAAATAGTCATATTTAAAAGTGATGTTCTTAACATTCTAACTTTTATTTTCTTATATTCTACAGTGGAGCAATGCACCAAAGTTTAGTTTGGCAGAGTATGCCCAAGCTGTCACGAAAGCCAAGGCTAAGCTATGCAGAAATCTTTTCAAAATGTTCCTGTGCAGACATTGGATGCTTGTACGATCCTGTACAGTATTCTCTTGGGTTCAATTAAGGCATTCTGAGCAAAAGCCAAGTTAACAAAAACTGAAACAAAACCTAGTAATTCAATTTTGTTTTTCACATTTAATTTCCTAAGACTCTACATGTTGGAACAGACTTTTCTTCATATCTGTGTAATTTTGCTTGGGATATTTTTAGAGAAAAGGAGTTCTTTGGATGGAGGTAGGAACTTCAAGGACACAATTTCAAATAAAGTTGCTCTTATCGGGTTACATATCTGAAGGAGAGTGATTTATGTCCACCCAGGAATATAAGAACGGTTATGGTTCTAAAATACTGGACTGCATTTAAATGTGATAAATTTCAGGGTCAGCTCAAACTGATGGGCGCATACAGTTGTCCCCCAGGTTACGAAGGTAATCTGTTCGGGATTACCTTTCGTAACCCGGAAGCTTTCGTTTCCTGGGGGACCGCTATTCGCAACAGACCGTGCGGCCGATTTAAAGGGGCCGTGCTGTTTTTTTTTTTTCCGTATCCCTGGGGATCTTTCGGATCCCGGGGGATACGTTAGCGGTCCCGCTGGTTTCGTACCCCGGGGTTTTCGTACCCTGGGGGATTCGTAAGCCGGGGGACCACTGTATGCCTAAATCTAGTTGAGGAATCTGTGGGGCTAAACAGACAGGCAAAAAGAGGTGGTTTCAGGCTGACTTGAAGGTGTGGCATTTAGATGACACATGCCTTGAAGCTCGAAGGAAAGTGCCCTCTAGGCGCCTTACGCCGTTTCAAAAAGAAGCAGCTGTTTTCCACTTCTTCTTGGCTTGAAGCCATGTCATTTGGTCATGACATGAGCACTCCAGTTGCCTTGGGAACCAGTGGTGCGGTTGGTAGGGTTTCAATATGGCTTTAGAAAAGGCAGCTTCAAGCCACTTTTTTCTGCCCATCTGTTTCGCCCCTATGTTTCTATCTTATCAGGTCACAGTGTGAGAAGTCTAATCTTCAAGTGCTAAGCAGAGGATACAACTCTGTTAACCAACAAGAGGAGAAAATATATGTTTTTTCATACTTCTATGAGGCCTGGTCAATCCAGAAACATGATTTCTGACTCCCAGCTGCAGGAACATGTGGTACATCTTGTTTCCTGAAACATATACACAATTATCACACTAGAAGCTGGGTAATGCTATGAGGCTTTAGCTTTTGTGTCTTGAAGAAGTTTTTGACTTAACAGTGACTCTAAACCACCTTAAGGCACAATGGGGTTTTCTTGGCAACAGAATAACAATCTGTGATCACAGAAGCAAACACTGTATAACAACTTGCTATTCCTTTTTGAGTGATTGGTCTGAATCCAGATTGAAAACTTGGTTAGATTTGGCCATTAAAAGTCCCATGAACAGGTTTATGGGATTTGTTTAATCTAAACACTTTGGCTGAGATCTTACTTTCAGCAGAATGGAACATCCTGCCAGCATTGCTATTGAGAACTGCATAACTTCCATCTCTTGAAAGCAGTCAACTCTATTGGTCCCTCTGAGCAGTCCTCAGAGCCTACGTACTGTGGAAAGGATGGTTTGCATTTGTCCAAATAGAGTAATATGTTGTTCCTCGGGGACTTGCAACAAGAGGTGAAGGCCCTTTTGTCCAGTCTGCTGGGAGAAAGGGACTAAGCAGACACTTGTTCCTTGTCTATGGCAGGTAATGGGTGGAGAAAAGCAACAGGTTTGGTGATCACCTTGGCACCTTTTTAGTGAAGGGGAAAGCTCTGGAGGTGCCTGTTTAGATCCTGTGGTCTAGAGGTGGGGATGGAGACTACTTTTGGTCTGGCCTGGAGGCTTGGCTTTCACTTTAAGTCTTGTGACTTGGGTGGGGGTTCCTCGGGTTTGCCTTCCAGTAGACGCCCACAGGGGGAGCAACTCAGCTAGTGGATTTCCCTAGGGCTCATGTGTTTCATCCAGAGGAAGACTGATGAGGAAGTCAAGTGGTGACATCTGGCCTCAGCTGATGCCACACTAGGTTGTTTCCCCCTTCTTGTTCCTCTCCAGGTTCCTTTCTCTCAAATAGATTTTAGGTTAGATAAAATGTTCCTTATTCAACCCAGCTTTCTGTGTCTGGTCTCGTTATTCCATGGTTGGTCAGCAAATGTGCAATATTGCTTTGAAAGTACAATGTGACAAACAAAGTAAATGGTAATAAGTGATACATAATTAATGCTTGGCACAAAAGTTTGGCAGCAATGAAAACAGATAAGCGAAAATTTACTTCTGCCTGTCTGGCTTCTTGCTTTAGTTTCATTTGACCTTAATAAGATGAACATTTGAAATAGGAAAACACAAACTCAGCAGTCTTGAGAAGAGTTTCAGATTGCAGAAGCTTCAGCTCAGGACTGATTCGTTCAATAAATCATTCAATGGCTCTTTGCTTAGTGACTTGTCAGACTCACAGCTGAACATGTGAACCACCTGCCAAGAAATACCAAACATTGTGGCCTTGTTGAAGGACCAATGTGGGGATGGTTTCAACATTAAAAGTAAGAGCAAGTAGAAGTTTTGGCAATAAAAGCCAAGGGTGAAGGGTTTAACATTAATCTCCAAATACTGGGGTGGCTAAGAGGGAACTATTATCTCTTGTTATGAGGATTACGAAAGAGACAATTTGATCGCAACTCAAAAAGAAGACCCAGCTTTGTGTGGCCTTCTACAAGTGAAGAACTAAAAGCAAAGTGAGTAGACAGTTAATTGCACAGCTCCACTTGAATTACTTCACTTGAGTACATCTTACTTGGACAGATGATCATTACTGAAGAAGGTGATGTCAGGATCCTGGCAAATCCTAGCATAAAAGAGAATTGCTTCTTATATTATGATAATATAGGCATAAATAAGGATTTCTTATATTATGATACTGTTTATGTTTTTGTATTTACCAAGGTCAGTGTCATGGGAAACTTGAGAGGGGCCTAAACTACTGAAATAAAATTCTGTTGTTATCACACAGAGGACTGGTTTACTTTTTATTATTATTCATAATTTATCTAATACAAAACACATAATACTCAAATTTGTACTCAAATTTCCTAACATCTTATTTAAAACTTAACTTTTAATTCTTAACACACCTCACATCTTCTAAAAATACTTTTACATGCTACAATTTCACACTCTGCAACTTACAACATTTCTTCTTCCTTTCTATTCTTTCTATTCCTATTTCTCCTTTTTCTTTCCGCTCTCTCTTTTTCCTCTCTTTTTCTTCTTTCACCTTCTTTCTCTACCCTATTTCTCCTTATTTCTTAATCCCTACTCATCCCTTATTAGAGGACTGGTTTACTAAACTGAAGGGATTGGGCAGGTTCCAACAGGCCTTCTTCCTGTTGGCTTAGGCCAAAATTTGCTCAATTTGCACACATATTCCTTTAATAAATAACTGTGTATTCTCATATGCAAATTTCCATCTCCCTTTTCATCTTTGATGCTTCAATAAGCATTAGGGCAATATTTGATGGCAAAACATGATCGCTACATATTATCCATACTTAAATGGGAGTCTGCATCTGGTAGAGACCTCTAAGTGTGAGTCGCACAAACACACTAACAATGTTTTGTTAGAGAATGAACAGGATGGTCATAAACTTAAGGTGTTCATACTAAACAAGCATGCCATTTAGCATAAAGTAGAATTAGATAAGGGAGATAGGAAGAAAACCAGAAGCATGAATGCAACTGTTCAGTGACTAGTGTGCAAGAATAAAGAGGATAAATAATAGAGGTTATTATATATAATATAATATCAATGCAGAGAAATAGAAGACAATAGCAAAAGACAATAATAAATAGCAAAAAAAGGAAGAACAAGAGAGCTCTCCCACAAGATCTAGGAACTCAAAGGAAAGCTCAAACCAAGGACCAGGATGCCTATGGGCCTAACTTGGTCCATGAAGGGCTAGGGGGCCAAATCAAGAGTCAATTAGGCCCAATAGGTCCTAAAAGCTCCCAGTAAGTCCCTGGGATCTAACATCTAAAAGATCAGACCTCACAGGTCTATGTAGACCTACAGGTTTGATAAGGCCCCAAAGGGCCTGCAGAGCTTACAGGGTCTACCAATAGGCCAAATAGGCCCAATGGGACCTGCTGTGGCCTATGGCCATACTACCAGGCCAATTGGATCCATCCAGGCATAAGGGCCCTACTACAAGGCCTATGGACTGACTACTGATCAGGCCCATTGGGGTCTACCAAGGGTTATGGTCCTACCAAAAGGTCAGTGGGCCTGCAAGTTCTGAAAATGTGTAGAAATGTTGGGTCTTCCACAGTTACAAGGACATTCTCTAATGCGAATCTGCCAAATGCACGGCTACAGCTCATTTCACCCCCAAATTCTAGTGACAGGGACAGATCTAGTGACAGGGACGATGAAACCCACTGTTCAACATCCACTCCAGAAAACAAGGCTTGTTGCCAAGGCTGGTTTCCTGCATTGTACCATCACCACTCTGTCAGTGATGTTGCTCTGTTGAAAGTCTCAAAGTTCTCAGCAGCAAAAAGGGAGTGAAAGGGGGAGGGAGGATTTAATATATCTTCCAACTCCCTTCATTGATGCTCAGACACTAATGTGTCTGGAGGTCAGCAATGGTGGCCTCTCCCCCAAAGTCCTACGCACTGCATGGACCAGGCCTGCAATCTTTAAAGGAAGGTGAAGGTAGGGACCTTCCTTTAAAGATTAGGGCAAATTTTATGCCCTAAAAAGGAAGATTTTTAAGGTAACTTTTTATGGAGCAAACTGAACCTATTTTTGGGAGAAGGTTCAGCATATTTCAGAGCTCATTTAGTTCATACTAAATCAGTTCAGACTAAAACCCACTGACAAGGAAGCCAGCAGCTGCCCCTTGCTCCAATCTTGTTGCAGCAAATTCCTACTTCTGACCAGAGCATGACAGCAGAGCTCTTAAATATGAAGATCATTTGGATTTCAATGATTTTACCCACTTTGGAAAATAGTGGCACCTATTACGTGACTTATTTAATTATATCCCACCTTCTTTCCAGCATGGGACTCAAGGCCTGCAAATGTAGGGGTCAAGCTTCTTTCTTGCTCAATTATGCTCCAATGCCTTGTCCTGTTATTGAAATAAGCCCAGCAGAAGGAGGTGTAGGGGAGGGAGTATATGCATTTATGGTGTCTTGCTAACAGTTACTTTAAAAAAAAGAAGCAAGCATTGCATCTGTTCTAGTTACAGAGTAACATCAGTTCAAAATCCCATCCTGGTTGTGTAAAAAGATAGTGTTAATGCAGTGTGGCAGGGAGGAGTGAGAGAGAGAAGAAGACAATGCAAGGGAGAAAGACAGAGAGAAAAAAGATTTTATTAATCACATGGGGAATGCAAATTGCTTTCAATCCCAGCTAAGGCCTTGCAGCCAGGCATGGCTCCAGTTTTGTTCTCTGAAGCACAAAGATAAGTGTTCTTCCTGCTGCTAATTGCCCTCTAATTAACATGGTTTATCCAACCATCAACTACTAGGTTTCTCCAAACCCTAGAGAGAGGAACATCTCTTTGTGTGATCAAACAACATGCTGTAATAATACACTAGAAAGACATAAAGGAGGATACTAAGTTATGGTAAAGTACACTGTGACACTTCACAGGTATCTCCAGGCAATTCCATCTTCTACCAGAAATGAAAAGTACTGTTTATACCCCTCTTGTGCATAATGAATAAAGTTTCCTGCCTTACAGATGGAGACCAGGTAAACTGGCTGACACACTTGAAATTCTCTGTATATACCTCAGTGCTCCTAGGCTATAGGTGTGTGTTCTTAAAATATATTCTGCAAATGTCTTCATTAGAATCAAAGCAGGTTTTCCTGCTGCAACTTTATGCTGTCACAGGAAATTGTTATGTGATATTTTTTATTTTGCTAGTAATATAGTGTCATCAGCATATCTGAGATTGTCAAGGAACATCTGAAACTAAACCTCTATTCTTATGATTTTTTTTGTGTACAATTTGAACAAGTATGATGATAGAATGCACCCTTGCCTGACCCCTTTACCAATTGGGAGCCAATCCGTTTCTCCAAATTTTGTTCTAATAGTTAATAATTAAAGAGTTCCCATACCTAATATCAAACATTGATCAGAATGAAGACTACAGCCAAGAAATAAGAAGATGACTACAGATGAGAATGGCAGCTATCAAAGAATTAGATAAGATCCTAAAAAGTAAAGACATATAACTGAGCACTAAAATCAGAATCATCCAATCCATAGTATTCCCATCACAATAATAACTAATAATAATAATAATAATAATAATAACAACTTTATTTTTGTATCCCTCCTTTCTGCCTGGGCAATCAAGGTGGCTTACATGAAATAAAATAGGTTGAAATAAAACATTATCTGGATAAAAAAAGAGAACCCCCTCCTCTCCTTAAAAGAGAATTAAATACATTAAGATTTAAAAGAGAAGAAAACCATTAAAACAACAACACGATATTAAAACTAAAAGAGCGACTTTCTGGGGACATTACTGGATGGAGTGGGGAGAGCTCAAAGTGAATGAATGTAAGAGTTGGACAGTGAAAAAAGTTGACATGGGGGGAAAAATCAACTCATCTGAGATGTGGTGATGGGATAGAGTGCTGAAGATACTGGGGACAGCCAAAATGACAAAGAAACGAGACTTTGAACAGATCAAACCAAAAATCTCCCTGGAAGGCAAGATGATCAAACTGAAGCTGTTGTACTTTGACCACATCATGAGAAGTCATAACTCACTTGAAAAGACATAAATATTAGGAAAGGTGAGGGAAATAGAAAGAAAGGAAGACTACGTGCCAGATGGCTGGACTCATTTAGGGAGGTCGTGGACCTGAACCTACAGGACTTAGGCAGAGCAGAGGGAGCTTGGAGATGTCTCATCCACAGGGTCACAATGAGTCAAGGCTAACTCAAGGGCAGTTAACATCAAAACACATTTTAAAAAAAAGGTGTTTAATGTTATCTATTATTTTTTTCTGCTAATGTTATCTATTTCTTCTTCTACCTTGAAAGGAAATCATGGTAGAAAACAATGGGCCTTCAATTCATCATGACTAAAATATCCCACTGATTTCAGTCATTCTTTTATATGTGTAACTAAGCCAAGGACAAGGGGAATATTGTTCTTCTTGCTTGGATTCAGCCCCACTTAAATTCCAGGTTAACTAGGAAAATTTCTAAGTACAGTATTAATTCTGGAATTGGAGCAGCCACAGTTTCCCACAGCTTTCAGATCAATTTCATCCTCTATGCTGGTGGGGAGGGGGGAGAATTATGTGTCCCCACGCGGCTCTGAACTGCAATTTCCAGCATCCTCACAGCACCTGGTATTCCCTGGCAGTCTCCTGTCCAGGTACAAACCAGTTCTGACTCACCCTGCATAGTTTTCAAGATCCAAATGTCATTGGACTGAAGCTCTCAGCATTCTTCAGCATTGGCCATACCAGCTATAGGCTTCTGGAACTTGCAATGCAACAATAACTGGAGGACCGTATGTTATGCTAAAGTAACACAATGGTTCAAAAGTTTCTCCTAATGAGTCCCATTTGGCTTTTTAAAAAAAGATGTACAGTTAATGGCGCACTAATGTGCCTCACATTTATATCCTCCAGTGAGTTCAGTGTGCTATAGTCTGTAGTGAAAAGAGGGGGAAAAGGGAAGTGGGGGGGGGGGGAGAGAGAGAGAGAATTTAGAGATTGGAAAAGTTTTGAACTACAGGTCCCATAATCCCCCTCTCAGATATAGGAATTATAGTCCAGATTGATCCCAGTTTGTCTTCTTCACTATATACTCCTCATAAACTACACCAGGATATCTCCCCTCTCCCCTGTGTAACTTTTTTTTAAGGGTTGAAATTTTGAATCCAGTCATTTGCAAAAACAATAATTTCAACATCTCATTGGCAAGAGCAGCTTCCTATGTTGCTTCTTAGATGTTTCTAATGTGGAGATTCACAAAGCCTTAGACTCTATTGCACCCTTGCTGTTTAAAAGCACTGATGCAATAAAGCAATAATACTTCCAGAATATCAAATTTCAAATATAAGTGTTCACTCATTTACTTCATTTGCAAATGAACCATCTGAAAATTCTTAACTTTGATGATCATGTCTCAGCTTGTATATAAAAATTTCAAGGGGCCCAAGAACTCAAAAATTTAGCAAACCCTTATTCCTCACCATGAGATGTACTACTTAAGGCTGAAGGAAGTCACACGCCAGCAACATCCAAGAGACTGCACAATTCCTGCCCCTGTTCTACACAATGATCTTGTGTGCTTTGGTAAAATAATGCAAAAAAAGTGTATTATTAAGAAAAAGAATTTTATAGCAACAACAAACACATAAAGTTTGCTTTTTCCAGTATTTTATCAATGCACAGAAGTGCACAAGTCCATTGGTGAAGCACCTCAGGAAACACATCTCATCAAGACTGCTTTTTTGGGGGGTAACTTTTGCAGTTTTATTCAAAAATTGCAACAAAAAAAAAGGGAGGGGGCGGCAGCATTCCTCTAATCAGCTAAAGGGAATTTCTAAGAATGGACCAATAATAAAGTCATATTGCTACCAAATGTGTGTGTGTGTTTATCTCAATGCCCATCTACTTTAACTGTCTTCACTAAATGATCTGCCCTTAAGATGTGTATTTTATCACATCAGATATCTCCAATCAGCTTCTCTGGATGATTTGTTTAGTTAATTTCTATGCCTTGGCTTTCTTCAGCATTCTTGGGTAAGCAGTGATGGTCATCTGTAGTTATTTTATATATTTTATGTTGCAAGACACCTTGAAGGTCCATTTTAACAACAAATGAATGCATACCTCATAGTACTGGGTTACATCTGATATTACATAAGGCGACTTCTGCTTATGCAATTGGAGTTTCATTTTCCTTTCTTCCCCTGAAATCCTCTACTTTATCACTCTACATCTGCTTCAGAGGGTCATCCAAACTTCTCAGGGAGATTTGAGGAGATGGGGACTGTAGGAGAATGGAGAATCTGTTCTACCAACAATGTCCCTTCCACTGGTAGATAGGTACCTTCAAATAAAACCATGACCTAAATCCAACATGATGCTGCATTCACATCAATATTTCAGCTCCAATATTTCCATGCAGACCTCTCCACACTGCAAAATCTCTTTTAGATAGGTTCCCAGCCACCAAGAGGAGATTTTTAGAGTCTCAGGAAGAAGGTGAGTTTGTCCGCCTTGCATTTATGGAAGCTGCTTTCACAACTGCAGTTAATTTTGCTTGATACCTAAGATTATGGTCAATTTTAACAGAGCTGGAAATGAAATGTGCTCTCTCTCTGATAGCAAAGCTTTTACATGAAAATTACCAGCCAATCCCAATTAGTAAATTGTGATCTAACAAGCATACGGTGTTCCTAAGTTGCACTATAGAAAGGTAAACAAGTGATTGTAAGTTATGTATTGCTTTTGGAATGGGAATAACCCAATGTTCTGGTGATAATTCTCAGACCTCATGTTATTTATAAGATATAGTTCTCTTGTAAGCATAGCCACTGTTGGTGGATTCAGTAAACCAACAGGAACCAAAAGGTTACATCTTCTTCACTTCTGATCAAATGGACATGAGCATAAATCATATTTTCAAGAACATAAAATGCCCAGGAAGTTAACATCTTGTCCTGTTTTTACATCATTTAAAAAAACATAAGATGAGCAGCACAAACTAACTATAAACAGTGGTAAAGACAATTAAAAAACCCACTGTGAAATGTGAAAATATAGTGGGCCCACCATATCAGCAGGCTAGCAACCTATGGATTTGACTGCCTGCAGATCCCCACGCCCCATGTTAATGGTGGTACATGCTCATGGATGCACTGATGCCTATTGAATAATATGAGATGTGATTATCCATGGGTTTTTTTTCCCATTTGTGAACCTCTGCAGAAAGGGTCCACTGACTAGGGGCAGGTGAAAAATCAATTACTTTGAAAAATTTGTATCTTAGTCAATCTGAAATTAAACCTCATTGTGAACTTGAAGACAAAATGGGTTTAGAAAGCCTGTCAAGCAATTTTTCCTCAACATGTGTTTTTTCAAAAATGCTTCAAGTGCATACATTTTTAAAAAAATGAATGGAAATATTCTTGAACCAATGAGAGAAAAAGTAAAATGTGCACAAAAATATATCTGTCTTGATCATTCCAAACAGAAACATACCTGAATTTTCATATAGGGAAAACAAACCCTTACAGTCTGTCAAGGACCCAAGTCAGAATGATCATGAAGGTGAAATTAGAGAAAAATCTCAATGAGTTCAAACTTTGTAGATTTGTTTTTGTTAAATCCCAACTACCGTGCTAACCTGAACCTTCAGTTCTTTCATGCTATGACATTGTTGGAATCCATTCATTCTTTGACATCCACATGTGAAACGATATACTTGATTGTAGAAAGATTTAAACTAAATTGGAGCATGTTATTTCAAGTGGAAATTATGAACTATTCATCATTTTCTATTAGCTCATCTATCATTTAGAGTATAATACAGGAAGCATAATCAGAAACATGTTCCCTCTATTCAACTGTTTCCAGAAATAAAGTGAGCTGAATTTCAGTATTTTCATATGAGCTGGAAGGAGGAGACTGAAGGATAAAATAGTTCCTCTATCTTAGATCCAAGCAAGATATTTAATTTTGCAATAGCATTACAGTGGGCCCTCGTTATCCACTGTTCCAGGACCCTCCGTGGATAACAAAATCAGTGGATGCTCAAGTCCCATTAAATATAATGGCACAACAAAATGGTGTCCCATATATAAAATGGAAAATCAAGGTTTGCTAATTGGAATTTATACTTTTGGGGAATATTTTCAAGCTTAAATTCATGGATAAAAAAATCTGTGGATAAGGAGGGCCAACGGTATTCCCAGTTCTAGTAACACACTACCTTTGTTGTAAGATAGAGAAATGCTGGGTGATGTCCATTTTCATCTTTGTGAATTGTGATCAATTGCCCATATGCACTGGAAAGTTTTTAAATAACTATATCTTGAAATGAGCTCATCTTTTCTGACAAACTGCACACATAAACCAAGGTCTCATAGGGTCATACATAGTGTGAAAGTTCTGCATGTGCAATTCTGCTATGGATCTCCTGCCACCAGCACCAGATTCACCATGTCTCTCTATGATAGCCCTCTCCCAATGGCCACTCCATGGCTGACGGTGCAGTGACTGAAGAGGCATGTGCTATGTTCCCTTAGCTAGATGAAGACCAAGGACATCTTCTACTGAAATCTGTCAGAGTTTTCCAGCAAATGATGTTATCAGTTGCTATCTGGCTGTGGGGACAAAACCAGTTGCTGCTCTGATCCCCTCCTCTCTCTAGTTATTGGAATAATATGGTGAGCCCTGGGATTGTTTGAGGGAGGGAGGGAATATTAATATCCACAATGGCCTTGTCTATATATGTGTTTAACCCTGAGTTCCCCTCAAACTTACTGTATCCTGCTTACATGATGCAGGGCCAAAAGTGTTATTTTAACTGTATGTATTTTTAAATGTTGTACTCCACCCCGATTGCTCACCCACAGGGGTAGAATATAAATAAATTATTATTATTTTTATTATTATTATTATTATTATTATTATTACTACTACTACTACCCCAAATCAGGTATGGATTGTCTTTGTGGTTCCCACACCCAATTTAGGGCTTTGTCCATCTAATTTACATTTTAACAATTCACCCTTGGCTGCAAGGCTTTTTTCTTTGGGGAAGGACAGGTTCAGCAATGATGCATGGCTGCCTTTTCACTTGTGGTCCCCATTTGCCACCTTCTGCTGCCACTATGGGCACAAGACACTCTGAAGCCAGAACAAGTCCCCCAGAATTGATAATGTGACAGAAAGCAGAAGGGGACCACTTGGGAAGGCAGACACCCATCTTTGCTGGGGAGAGAGAGCAAGGTAACTGCTAATATGGGGGGAAATTGAGCCCAAATACTCCAGGGGCAGCCTGGAGGATTTTGGCAAGTGTAGACAAGCCCAAGGAGAAAAAAGTATATATGCAAACATAAGGTAGAATTGTGCTTGCACCTATCACTAACAGGATGGCAGCCAAAGTTTGCTGACCAGCCACGTAAGGTTACTTACACCAAGACCTAAGGATGTAATCCTTCTCTAATTTAATTCTCAAAGGGTGTAACAAATCATTTTAAGAATTTTCTTTCCAATGTAAGAAAGTCTTTAAATCTGTGCCTGTTCCAGTGACTATTTGCAGTTCGGTATAGCATAGGAGTCTTTAACTCTTTTGTTTGCAGTTCAGTATAAGATAGAAGTCTTTAACTTTTTTGTTCTTATCCAGTTCAGGTATTTCATTTGCAATTTAATTTGTTCTGAAATAAACAAGTTTTAAAATCGACCATATTCTGACTATAGGTGGCATCTACACTGTAGAATGAATGCAGTTTGACACTGCTTGAGCTGCCATGGTACAATGCTATGGATTTTGGGGATTTGTAGTTTTGTGAGACATTTAGTCTTCTCTATCAGAGAGCTCTGTAGCCACAACAAGCTACAAATCCAAAGCTTCCATAGGATGGAGCCAATATGGTGTCAAACTGCATTCATTCAGCAGTATATCAACAGTAAATTTCTCAGTGGGCCTCCCATCTAGATCAGGACCACAGTCTTGGTGAATGGACAAAGATCCCTCCACACCCCCAGTAGCATATCAGTTTGTGTCAGGACTTGTTTTTGAGTTTAAAAGAAAAATGGACTGCTGTAACCTTAAAGCTATATGCATTTTGAACTTGGACCTTATCAGACGGGAGGAATTTCTCTTTACTGCGAATGGAGCCAATTGGAGCCAATTCAAATTCACATGAATTCGCTAGATTAGCGAATTTACATGAATTCCAATTGTGTACGGAATGCATTCAGAATGACTTTCCATTACCTGAAAATGACCCCCCATTGCCCGAAATTGTGTGAGATGCTTTAATTCACAATAACGTGAAACCCCATGATTGTGTTCGGATTGCCATTAGATTATACTTCCAATTTCCAACATCTGATAAGGTCCCTTGATTCTATAGATTCTCTATGTTAGAGGAGCGAGTTAGGGAGAGGGAAGCAAGGAGAGGGCAAAATCCAAGGGGTCCAGCTCTTGCATGGGTCGATAAGGAACAATCAAACAAACAATACATTACAAAATAAATGATGGAATCTCAACAGAGAGACACAGCATGGTGTAGTGGCTTGAGCACTGAACTACAACTCTGGAGATCAGAGTTTGATTTCGTGCTCAGTCATGGAAACCCACTGGGTGACCTTGGGTGAGTTATACATGCTCAGCTCACACTCTAGAAAACCATTTGATAGATTTGCCTTAGGAACATCATAAGTCAGAAAAGTCCAGAAAGCACACAACCACCACCACAAATCTCAACAGACCAGGAAATAGTTATAATATCTGTTGCTAAATCTCAGCCTTTTCTAATCTTCAGTAAGCACCACCACTTCTTAATATCCAATTATATCAAAAGTGATATAAGCCAGAACAACTAGGCCTTCTTTGTAGCAAGATTTTGTGAAGGCAAGCACACCAGGTATTTTGCCCTAGCCTATTGTCCTTGTTACTGGACAGTAGCAGTAAATATATGATGTACAAGACGGGAAGTGCTGTACAAGATGGGAAATGCTGATATATATCCCCTTTCTTTATTTGGTTTCGGCAGGGAAACAATTGGAGATAACTGATGGAGAAGAGTCCTTCCTTCTATTTTGCAATGCATGTGAACATTCCTTATGAACATCTATTTTTCTAATTATTATGGAGAACTCCAAAAAGTAACTATGACTAAGGTTCTTTAAATGCACAGTTGTTTTATCATTGTGTATATATCCAAAAATAAGCCTTCCAACTTGTGGAGAGTCTTGCCCTCCCCCATCATGTATGCCTGAACATTTGTAATGATGTTCCTGTGAGGACATTCAGCTACGTGCTCCAAGGCCCCATTGATTTCAATCCTCATGCTTATCTGCCTACTCCTGAAATCAATAAGAATTAAAAGGTCTTACCTTTTGCAGAATTTTACCTCATTTTGTTTCTCATTAAGTATAACTGGTAGTGTGCACAAGAATATGTCATTACAGAAGGCGAGTTCTTGCCACAGTAAAAAAAGAAAAAGCTATATTGGAGTGGCCTTCCCAGCAGAATGCTTTCCATGTGCATTGGCCCATTGTTCCCATATTCCCCAAGTAGCATGAGAAATGTTATGGGGCTATGGAAGCTATAACCAGAACATCTGGAGGCTACCAAACTGGGGTTAAACTGTGCAGAAGCATACAGTCTATAAACAGTGATAGGGCTGAACTCAGCTAGTGTCACAAACAGCTTTCTGTTAATCTTCCAGAAGCCAGCAGGCCAACAAATGAGTTGTAATCAGTCGGTTCATTAGTTATTCAGCAAATAATAATTACATGTATTAACGCAGTTAATCAGCAAGCCAGTGAAACACAGCTCTGTAAGAAAGTTTCAAACAGTGCTTTATTGGATACACTGCACTGTAATCTGTCTCAGTGTCTTTAATATTTTATCTAGAAATATTACCCCCCAGGCATGATAATTGAAAGCTACTAATCAAAATGAGAGAGTACTGAAAAGTACTAATTTAATTTAAAGGTATTCACCTAGTTCTATATCCGTGAACAGTTGACATGTTCAATAAACTGAAAGACCTTCAGTTTGGATACCCAGAGAGGAAAGAAACCAGCTCAGGTCATTTCATTCTAATTTGGCAATTGGCCATGCTTCTGATGTTTATGATTAGGCATAGAGGATAATTTCATTTGTTTAATTTTTAATATATTTCTTCAGAATTCATAAATTTCTTCAAAAGTTTGACAGAAAGAATTTGGAGACATTTGAATGTGGCAAAACATGTAAAGATTCATTTACCCAGGCAGAGAGCTTTGAAAGATTAGTTCTTAAAAATCAGGCTTTTTAATCTTGTATATTCAACCATCTTTTGGGGTGCTGGGTGAGAGTTGGCACATTTCTTTTCTTACTGGTGATTTGTCTTTAACAGCTACATAGCAGGCATGTATACAGCGGGCAGGCAAAGCATGATCCCCTCCATACTGGGAACAGCTGTCTCTCTTCCGTTTGGCCAGCAGGAATGATTGAAAAGAATGTCATAAAATTTGTACATTTCTTCAGATGTTTTCATAAAGTTGAGACTTGAATTGAGAAAAAAAAAAGAAATGAATGATGAGAGTTCAGGAGCTAAAATGGTGGCTCCCAATCTATCTGATGTGTGAGATTAGAATATATATATATATATATATATACACACACACACACACACACACACACACATGTATATAGCTGGCTACAGTTGTTTCTTTTTTTCTGGAAACTCTCCAAGGACCACCCTCACTATGAGTAACACTTTTCTACAACATATGGCATTTGGCGGGCTTATAGCTCATCTCCTGGGACTCCCTTGCATTGACCCTGCATTCCACTTTTGCTTCCATAGGTTATCTACATCAACAATGAATTGATCATGACAATAGATCAACTCCATTTAAAGTAAACTCCTGATGGTATAGAAGTAACCTGGTTTGCCACTTTGCTTTTAAACTGTTTTCCTTTCTTTTTAACCCTCTCTTGGGGAGAAAAAAAAACACTCTCAAGGGTGGTATTTGTTATTGAGAACAGGAGAGTCAATTCGTGGTTTGAAATCATGTATAGGGCTGCTTCTGTGGACTGTGTCAAGCTTTTTAAGTGTTTAATGAATTCTATAACCGTGTCGTGAAAGTTTATAGTATGCTAAAATGAAGATGAGAAGCATCAGGGTATTAAAAATGGCTTAACTATCCTGCAGCAACTGAAAAGAAGCTTGAAAAATAAGATGAAAAACAGGGAATTTGTAGAAACAGAAATGTAGTGTGACTGCTCACTCAAATGGAATCTCTGAGATTCTGCAGAGCAGAATTCAAAGAGCTTTAAATGAGAAGTTCCCCTTTCTAATTATAATTCAGGACCAGAGATGTATGAATGCGCTCACTACATTAAAATGTATTGAGAATAGAATTGGCAGTACTTGCATACTTTAATTTTAGATATCATCTTATTTTGGCCAAATACAAATGCATTTTCATATACTATAATGATATTTCAGTCCCACCAAAATCATTTTTTGTTAGAAGAAAGTTGCAGCAGAAACTAGTCCAAAGAGAGAGGAAGCAAATATTTTGAATACCATCTCTTCTACATTTTTAATTTTTACGAATAAATTTATTATCTGCCATAAAAGTAATGCTGTGATCCTGTAGCACATACTGGAGAGGCCTACAAAATGCATTGGAACTTGCTTTTGAGTAGCCATACTTAGGTTTGTACTGTAAAACAATTCCTTGCCAAGTCACATGCCCAACATCATTCCATTAAGACCACTATAAAGATGCACAGGCATCTTGCCTGTCCTGTGGCCTGATCCTATCTATGGTTGATCTAATGGTGTAGTGGAGCCAGGACTCAAGGGATGAACCACCAGGAATGCTTTTCATTAGCAGGAACACTGGCATCATCTGCCACTCCCCTTTAGGCTTCCCTATCACATATGAAATGAGCAACAGTCCTCACATTAGCTAAAGGAAAAGTGTGGTCCTTCCCTGACACCATCAACATATTGTTGAAATCCAAAGTATTTGGGCAGGGTGACTTAATTTGGGATCCTGCACCCAGTATAGGTGAAACCACCAAACTACTAGAACCTTGTTGTTCATATGGATCTAAACAGCTGCCTGCATTTTTTGACATGGAAAGGGGGGGGGGGCTGTAATGAACTTCAAAATTTAGCTCAGCACCACTGAATTAGTCTCTCTGAGTTCAGTCAAGTTTACTTCCAGATAAAACAAGTTATGATGGCTACAGAGACTGATTTGTCCAGTAGCCCCATTCCACTTATTTGGAAGGATCGAATTAGGGAAATTTTAATTAACTCAAATTTGCGAGAATAAGGCCCTAGCAACACCCTTTGAGATTGGATCCCAATGCAGAGACAGACTTCTTCAATTAAATTCTAATATTTATTTAAAAGGGGTAACAAACATCCAGCAAAGAAAGATGCATTCACGCACACACATTCAGTGCTCCAAGAAGGAAAAGTGGGGAAAATGGGAAATGGGCAAAACAATGGGGAAATGCTCACTCCAGTAGGCTTCTCAGAGGTCCAATTCAGATGTGGAAGATGATGATGAGGCACAGCCACCAAAATGTGAGGGTGGATGACCAAGGAGGCTACAACCAAACTGGCATAGAGCCCAGGTGCACTCCAAAAATAGCACACTTGAGTTGAAAAATCCTAGCTTTATATAGGATCAAACTGGCCTCTAGCAATGAACTTAATGGCCTAGCCAAGCTTTAGACAAAGGCACTGAGTACTTGGGCTGTGTTAAGCCGAGGTGCGATGATGACTTACACAATTTATTTTGGTCTTGACACAATCAAGGAAGGCATGAAGGTCTATGGGTGGATCATTTAATATGATCACTGGAACATTAAGGGCTGATCTAGACTGGCAAAAAGGGGTGTGTTCATGCCTGCATGAAAGTGTAGCCTTTAGATGACCCACACTTAAAGTTTGGCATGAACGCACTTCTTTTGCATTTTAGTGGGGGAAAAGCAGCTTTAAAAAGGACCTGCTTTTCCCAGCTTCTTTTTTAAAAGCATCTAAATGCTGCAGTGCAACTGTGCAGTTTTTTAAAGCTCCCAAACCCTAGCTCCAGCCCTAATCCAAACCCTAGACATGTGCAGTAGGGACTCTGGGATGCTGTAACTGTTATGCAACTGTGCATAAAATATCAATTCATTCATAAAATAAAGAAGTTTATTCATAAACCTAAATTGTAACAGATTTAATATCTTTTTAAGGGGGGAGGGATGCACTTTGTTTTATTGATGTAATAGTATTTTAATGTGTAAGCCACCTCAATTGATCTCAAAGGGGTGGGATAATAATAATAATAATAATAATAATAATAATAATAATAATAAATATTATTATAAAATAAAGGGGTTCGTTCATTCATGGTGCACTGATGCAACTGCACACTTAAAAAAGGGAAGCAAAACCACAATGGTAATTTGACAGATCTTCATAACTGCACAGTTCATGTGTGATGTACCTGCACAACTGCGCAGTTCGCAGCTGGCAATACAATTGCTTGTATGATGTACCGGTGCAACTGCACAATTCGCAGCTGGCAAAAAAATAAAAATAAAAATAAAAAATAAAAATAAAAATAAAATATTAAAAAAAATTAAAGGTTCAGTGCGGCCAAAAGCCCCATTCATTGCCACCTGTGCAGCTGCTCTGCCTGTGTTTCTAGCATCCTGACAGCTTCCAATGTAGTTGCTGAGCAACAGAAAAGACTTCAGATAAGTCGTCCCCACACCTCCTCTGTGTAGCTGCCCTATGCCTTTTTATTACACACCTGGGGCTTGCAGTGTAGCTGCTAAGCATTAAGGAAAAGGCAACTTCATGTCTCCCTTTCCTGCCAATCTAGAAAACCCCTAAGTGTGAGACGCTGAACAAACAGGCTGTATTGACTTATTTTTGAAAGTGGTAGCTCTCCCATTTGGGTGATTCCCAAACCTTCCTGTGGGGAATTTCCAAAGTTGTTTTGTAGGGGTCAAAGCAAATGATCTCTCCTGCCTACCTCGCCCACCAATTTCAGAGTTATGGCTGCGAGCCTGACAGAGTCAGTCTGAAGTCATGAATGGAATTGCACACACCAGAATTTGATATAAAACCAGTCTTGATAACACATGGAATGTTGATTTCTAGGGAATAACAGAACAAGACAGTGATCTCCATCTAGTCACCCAGTGGGTCTGATAAAGCCAGTAGCAGTTGGTGGTTTCCATGTCACTGAGACAGTGAATTTACTTTGGGTAGTGTCATCATCAGCATCCGCCCTGGTGGTGCAGTGGTTAAATGCCTGTACTGCAGCCACTCACTCAAAACCATAAGGTGGTGAGTTCAAGACCAGCAAAGGGCTGAAGCTTGACTCAGGCTTGCATCCTTCTGAGGTCGCTAAAATGAGTAACCAGATTGTTGGGGGGCAAATAGCTTACAATTGTAAACCTCTTAGACACTCCTTAAGGGTATGAAGCGGTATATAAATGAAGCTGTTTGTTTGTTTGTTTTGTTTGGTATCATCCCAGTGCAGCTCATAGTGACACCTCCATAGCACACCCCTCTCCAGCCAGAGGTTAGGTAGACAACCATTGTGGGATTTGGGGACCCCACATGCACTACATGACACCACACAACTCCTATCCAGTATTCAATTTGTCCACATGCAAGAGCACATGCTGGGATTCAAAGAATATTCTCCACAAAAGAAATAAGTAAATAAATAAAAATCCCCTTCCCCAACATTCTTGGCTTGCTGGGATGCCACTACTCAATGAGTGCCATTTTTGAGAATGCATGGCTACACTGGCCAGGACAAGGGGGGTGAGAATGGCAAATTTCCTTTCTTTTCCTCCTCCTCTCAAGCAAGAGCAGCTGTGATGGAAGCTAGTGGGACAAAAACAGTGAAGACTAGCAGAGAGGTGGCTGAGAACTTGCTGAGAACTTGCTGTTCTTAACAACCAGAATGAGGTGTCCTCAGGGCATTGGGCACACCACCACTGCTTCTATCTCCCCAGTAATGTCATACCCTAAGATGGGTTTCATCCAGTGAAGTGTGTGCCCTCTAGATGTCACTGGCTCAAGGTTTTAGTTTGATCTCTTAAGGAGTTATACTAAGTGTTCAAGCCTATCATCAGAATAAGTTCAGCACCTTGCTGAATCCTTTGGGATTCAGACTAAAAGCAAAGGCCTCTTGTTGACATGGAAGCCACCAGTCACCATCTAATTGATCTAGATCTAATTGAATCTGCACAATCCAGAGGAAATATAACCAGCATTCCTACAGAGAAAAGCACAACCAAGACTCTTACAAAAGAAGAGAGGCCTGTTTGATCACCCTCTCCTCTGGTGTCTCTTCTCCAAGGCTGCTGACTGCCTACTTCTTGCTGAGTAGGAGAATCTAGATACTAGCAGGAGCAGGCTCCACGTTCCCTCAGGACTGAGACAGAAGCTGGTGAGCATCACCTAGTCTGTGACCTGAAATTATAAGAATAAGATTATTTATTTCTTACCCGCCAATCCCCATAGATTGAGGGAGGGAACAACAACAAATCAACACTTAACAAGATCAATGGCCTGAGGTAATCAGCACACTCCACATGAAGCACCACCAAGAATCCTGCAGAGAGACCTGCTCCATAATCTTGATAAGCGACTGATGGGGATTCTGTTTTTAGTACATTAATATATTAGTTTTAGTACATTAATACATTAGTGCATTAATACTATTATAGTGCTAAGTTTTATTGTTTTGTTCTTGATTGTATATGATGTTCCACCTGTTGCTGAAAAGGGCATTATAAAATAAATGTTGTTGTTCTCATGCAGGAAATGGTCTCTTTATTATGACTCTCCCTAGCTTTTAAAAAGTTGTTCATGGGGAGTGGGGACTTTAATAAAATTTTAATGCTGCAATCTTATACATGGTTGTCTGGGAGTAAATCTTCTAGGGACTGACTTCAAAGTACATACATGCAGCCTAAATGAAGGGATCTGTATAGTATAAAAACCAAGCAGGATTGTTTCCCTTTATACTACAGAACCAATTCAGACTTTATAGCCAAGGTTAGACAACTAAGTGGGAAAGGGCACTTTTCACCAACATCACCCTCTGTAGGCTTTGCCGGTACATCCTAGAGCACAGAAAGTTATATTGGTCCGTTTTACATTGGCAAAAAGAGGTGTCATGAAGGCTGCTTGAAAACCCAGCTTTTACATTAGAAAATGGGAAAGTGTGCCATGAAAACGCCATTTTGGCGTTTTAAGGGAAAAAACACACCTTTAAAAAGTAGTTCGGTTGCCCCACTACTTTTTTAAAAAGTGCGTTATAGCGCTAGTACATCAACACGCTAAGATGCCATTGCGCAGTTAAATGGGGCTCTGTTTCCTTAAGGCGCCCATTTAAAGGCTGCGCTGCAGGTGCGAATCAGAATGGATCGTGGGTTGGGAGCATGCGTGGTGTGGACTTCACTCCTAATTAAAACGTTCTATGCCCTCCAGGTGTAAAAGCTGGGGTTTAACCACGCAGTTTTTTAAAGCTCCCAAACCCCCTTTAAATCATTTAAAACTGCGCAATTCGCAGCCGCAAACAGTGCAATAGCGCAGTTCAAGCCTCGACCCTCGCAATAGCGCAGTTCAAGCTAGCGCAGTTCAAGCCTCAACCCTCGCAATAGCGCAGTTCAAGCCTCGACCCTCGCAATAGCGCAGTTCAAGCCTCGACCCTCGCAATAGCGCAGTTCAAGCCTCGACCATCGCAATAGCACTGTTCGTGGCGGCACGAACAGCGCAACAGCGCAATTCGCAGCCGGCAAGGAAAAAAAAATTAAAATCGCAGTTTAAAGCTGCGTTTATTGCTGCCCATGTAGCAGCTCCGCCTGTATTTGTAGCGTTCTGACAGCTTCCCATGTAACTGCTGAGCCACAAAAAAGACCTCAGATAAGTCGTTCCCACACCTCTCAGTTTAGCAGCTCTGCACTTTTTTAATGCACACCTGGGGCTTGCTATGTAGCTGCTAAGCATTAAGATAAAGGCGACTTCAGGTCACACTTTCTTGCCAATGTAAAAAGCCCCATTGTATCATTTCTAGTTGCTATTTGGATCCAGATCATCAGGGGACCTGGAAGAACAAAACTAATGAATTGGCAGTAGATTTTCTGTAGGTTTTTTTTTTTTTTTGTGGTAATTTTCAGGTCAAAATAATTTCAAAAAGATTAAAAGAAACTAAGATAGAGTTAGTGGGGCTGTGGGGACAGAATGCAGGCTGAAAAAGTGGGGTTTGGGAGTCTCTTGGGTCACCCTTTCCCCATGACTGTTATAGCCCTACAGTGAAAGTGTCAAGAACAGAAGGTTTACTGAATTCAGAATCTGTGGGATTCTCTATATCAGGGGTACCCAACCTTTTTGACTCACGGAGCACTTCTTAGAATCAATTTCTATGCCGGAGCTCCTAAGAGGCCAACCCTATTTCTTACAAGTTAATGGTAGTCTTACTTTTTTGTTTCTTATTCTTTAATTTCTTTCAATTTTAATTTCTTTTATTTTCCTGGAGCAGCCACAGTGCACCTGGGAAGTAAACATGGAGCCCTAAGGGCTCAATGGAGCACAGATTGGGAACTGCTGCTCTACATAATTAAAATACTCCTCATTCTAGTAAAATAGAATGCAAGCTGACTATACACAATTCACAACAGTTTGGATTCTTTGCATCTCCCCCCTACCCCCCAGAAAGCAACCTCCTTAATTTCTGCAGAAAAAGGCTTGACAGTTTTTACTGGTGTGTCCATGAAAAGTTGCAGAAATACATATTATTGCATGTCTGGTCATCTGTGTACTTCGTATGTAATGGATGGCTGCATGTAGATGGGAATAGATTGAAATTTGCATAGGAAATTGAGGACATTTAACTATTGATGTAATTATGCAAAAATCCACAGCAATTCACAAAATACACTTGTGTTTAGACTAGTCCTATGACAGTCATCTCTCCATATACACAGGTTCTTTATCCACAGATTCAAACACCAATAATGATGATGATGAAATTTATTTCTATCACGCCTCTCTGTGCAACACAATTGGTCTGGCTTACATTTAAAATAATACAATCCCATAACCCCATGTCCCCCCCCCATAGCAATTAAACAATACACAATTTAAAACATGCCTTAAAATAAATAGTCAGATCAACAATGGCTATAGCATAGTTCGGGGGGGGGGGGAACCTATGGCTTAAAAGTATTCTATATATATATATATATATATATATATATATTCCATACATGGGGGGATCCTGGAAACAAACCCCATTGGATACCAAGGTGAACTGTATACTTCATTTAGTGTAGCCCTGTGATAGGACAGGAATGAAGCCTTTGCTAAGATTTGCTATCTTCCCTTGTAAGATAATGACAGTTCCAATACAATCCAACCATGTCTAAGAGCATCTATTCTTTCTGTTCAACCTAATGAACTCCCAGCAGCTGAGAATAATTAGCTAATCCACAACAATGGTGATAAAAGATTCATTTCAAAGAGATGACAAACCATCCAAAAGAAATCCAGATAACCCTCCATTTGTGCAAATTAAGAGCCAAAAGAGAGATGGAAGGGATAATTGTAAGGAGAATTATTGTTCAGACTCCTACGAGAGATGTAGAATGGAACTGATGAATCAATGCTTAAGGCTGTATAGTGCTCTTAAGTATTTAAAACAACTTAACACTGTCAAGAACTGCTATTTTGCCCAGGTGTTCAATGAACAAGTCTTCTGTGTTGCAAACAGTAAAAACCTTATTTCAGAAAAATTTTGGTTGTTAAGAGGAAGATACATGCCTACAGAAGTGGCTTCATTCCCCAATATTGGCATAAAATTAACAATATCCCGCCCCACCTTTTTGTGGGAATCATCCTAATTTGCTTACTAACCAAAACATACCAATCCTTTCTTCCATGCCCCCCTTATTCATCCAGCCCCAGTCCCAGGCAGTTCTCATCTCTGCTGTCAGTTTCCCATCAAAAGGCTCCGACATGTTTCTTCCACACATCTGTACAACCTGTTTCGGGCTACAAACATTCTTCTGAGCCATTCCCCCCCCCCTGCCCCCAAGTATTGTGCCTCCCATCACTCTCATCATTTCTCAATAAATCTGTAACTACATATATATATATATATATATGACATTACACACATTATTTTTGTTTTTAACTGCCCTTTAGTCAATTATGACCCATGGTGACCCTGTGAATGAGACATTTCCAAGACTCCCTGTCTTCCACTGTCCTGTTTAGTTCCTGCAAACTCATACCCGTAGCCTCCTTAATAGTGTCCATCCAAGTAGCATGCAGCCTACTCTTTTTCTGCTTCCCTCCATTTTTCCTACCATTATTTTTTTTCCCCAATGAGTCATGTCTTCTCATGAAGTGTCCAAAGAACAACAACCTCCGTTTTTGTTATTTTGGGTTCCAAGGAGATTTCTGGCTTGGTCTACTCTAGAACAAATTTCTTTGTCTTTTTGGCTGTCCACGGGACCCTCAGCAGTCTTCTCCAGCACCATCTCAAATGAATTGATTTTCTTCCCATCTTCTTTCTTAACTCTCCGGCTCTCACATCCGTACATGATAATGCGGAATACAACTGCTTGTATGATTCTAACGTTTGTGCTCAATTGTATATCTTTGCACTTTAGAATCTTTTCTAATTCTTTCATAGCCCATTCTTGATCTTCTTCTAATTTCCTGACTGCAGTCCCTGTTTCTATCAATGTTTAATCCTAGGTATGAGAACTCTTTTACTACTTCTGTTTCTTCATTGTGTGGAGGGAATTTGCCTAGAACCTCCATTGTCATGATTTTTGTTTTCATTTATGTTCAACAGTAGCCTTGCCTTTGCACTTTCTTCCTTGACTTTCCTTAGTAGGTGTTCCAGGTTTTATGCTAGTATTATGGTGTCATCTATGTATTATGGTGTCATCTAGTATTATGGTGTCATCTATTTTTTTTAGGTTTTTTTTTAGTTTTTTTAGTTTTTTAGTTTTTTAGTTTTTTAGGTTTTTTAGTTTTTAGTTTTCTCTAACTGAACAACTCTGCTCAAGTGGCATTAGACTTTGCAGTATGGACAACGAGGGATCTGCCGCGGTCACCTGCAACTCTTGTGGGATGTTTCTCTTCTTGCCTACAGAAGTGGAGAACTTCACATGCACCAAGTGCAAGTTGGTGGCACTCTTGGAGGAGAAAGTGCAGCAGCTGGAGTCCAGAGTAGCTACACTTCAGCAGATTAGGGAACAAGAGGATTTCCTGGACACAATAGAACTAACCATCTTGGATGAGTACCATGCAGAGGAAGATGCTAGGGTGGAAGAGGTCACTTGCCAAACAGAGGAGGCAGACAGCTGGAGGAATGTCACAAAGAGAAGTAAACCAAGAAGGAATTGTTCGGGGAGCTTGCAGCTAGAGAATCGATTCGAAGCGCTTTCCCTTATCAAGGAGGATGAAGAAGAGCAGCATGGACAGACTTCAGGGACGGAGCAGGGGAGCCTGAGAGTCCCACCCGAGGGAACAGTCACTGCTAAGCCTCGGAGGAGGCGTGTGGTCGTAGTGGGGGACTCCTTGCTGAGGGGTACAGAAGCAGTGATTTGTAGGCCTGACAAGATGTCTCGAGAGGTGTGTGTCTTCCAGGTGCAAAGATCCGGGATGTGACAGAGAGGCTGACAAGACTGGTCAAGCCTACTGACCAATACCCCTTCCTTTTGGTCCACGTGGGAACTAATGATACTGCAAGACACAGCATTCAGAACATCAAAAGGGATTACGAGGCGCTTGGTAGGAAGCTGAAAGGAATGGATGTACAGGTTGTCATCTCGTCTCTTCTGCCAGTTGAAGGGCATGGTCCAGGAAGGGAGAGGAAAATAGCAGATGTGAATAACTGGCTTCACAGATGGTGCCGCCGAGAGGGATTTGGATTCTTGGATCATGGGCTGCGGTTCCATGAGGAGGGACTTCTTGCAACAGACGGGTTGCATCTCACGCCAGTTGGAAGAAATGTTTTTGCCAACAGTCTCAAGAACTTGATCAGGAGAGCTTTAAACTGAGTTCCGAGGGGAAGGGAGACAATAAGGAAGGCAAAAGGGATGGCGAAAATAGTCAAACTGACATAGAGGAAACAAGGCAAACAATGCAAGGACCCAACAGTGGGAGGCAAAAAAACTTGCACAGGCAGCAAGTAGAAGGGAACCATGGTCTGCGATGTCTCTACACTAATGCACAGAGCATGGGAAATAAGCAAGATGAACTCGAACTCCTAGTACAACAAAGCAAATATGATATAATAGGCATCACTGAAACCTGGTGGGATGAGTCTCATGATTGGAATGTGGAAATAGAGGGGTATAACCTTATTAAGAGAAATAGGCCAAACAGGAAAGGAGGAGGAATAGCACTATATGTCAGAGATATTTACACCAGTGAAGAGATCCTGGACATCAATCATGGAAGCCAGGTGGAGAGCATCTGGATAAGAATCAAAGGGGAGGGAAACAACAAGGGTGTTACGGTGGGAGTCTACTACAGACCCCCAAGTCAGACTGAGGAATTGGATGATATCTTTCTAGAACAGATGACCACACAGTCAGAAAAGAGAGATGTAGTAGTGATAGGCGACTTCAACTATCCTGATATTTGCTGGAAGTCAAACTCAGCAAAATCCTCAAGGTCTAGCAAATTCCTCACTTGCCTGGAAGACAATTTCATGGTCCAAAAGGTGGAAGAGGCAACAAGGGGGTCAGCTATTTTAGATCTGATCCTAACCAACAAGGATGACTTGGTTAATGGGGTGCAAGTGGTGGGATCATTAGGTGGAAGTGACCATGTTCTCCTGGAGTTTGTAATACAGTGGAAAGGAGAAGCCAGGCAGAGTCAGACACGCATCCTAGACTTTAGGAGAGCGGATTTCAGTAAACTTAGAGAAGTATTGAGGGCGATTCCATGGTCAGAAATACTAAAAGATAAAGGAGTTCAGGACGGATGGGACTTTCTCAAAAGGGAGATACTGAAGGCACAATTTCAAACAGTTCCAGTGAGAAAGAAAAACGGGAGGTGTCTCAAGAAACCAGGATGGATGACTAAGGAACTTTCAACTGAGCTAAGTTTGAAACGGAACATGTATAAGAAATGGAAAAAGGGGGAAATCACGAAAAAGGAATTCAAAGAAATAGCAGGCATGTGTAGGGGTAAAGTCAGAAAAGCTAAAGCGCAGAATGAACTCAGGCTTGCTAGAGAGGTTAAGAACAATAAAAAGGGCTTTTTTGGATATGTCCGCAGCAAAAGGAAGAAGAAGGAAACAGTAGGGCCACTGCGTGGAGAAGATGGCAAAATGCTAACAGGAGATAGAGAAAAGGCAGAATTACTCAACACCTTCTTTGCCTCAGTCTTCTCAGAAAAGGCAAAGGGTGCTCAACCTGAGGATAATGGAGCAGAGAACAGAATAGGGGAATTTCAGCACAGAATAAGTAAAGAGATAGTAGAGGAACACCTTGTTAATCTAAATGAATTTAAGTCTCCGGGACCAGATGAACTCCATCCAAGGGTATTAAAAGAACTGGCAAAAGTAATATCGGAGCCATTGGCAATCATATTTGAAAACTCCTGGAGAACAGGAGAGATCCCAGCGGACTGGCGAAGGGCAAACGTTGTCCCCATCTTCAAAAAGGGGAAAAAAGAGGATCCCAACAATTATCGTGCAGTTAGTCTGACATCAGTTCTAGGAAAGATTCTGGAGCAGATCATTAAACAGAGAGTCTGTGAACATCTAGAAGGCAATGCCATAATCACAAAAACTCAACATGGGTTTCAGAGAAACAAGTCATGCCAGACAAATCTAATCTCTTTCTTTGATAAAATTACCAGTTTGGTAGATGAAGGGAATGCTGTGGATATAGTATATCTTGATTTCAGTAAGGCCTTTGACAAGGTTTCCCATGACATTCTTGCAAACAAGCTTGTAAAATGTGGGCTAGACAAAGGAACTGTTAAATGGATCTGTAATTGGTTGACTGGCCGAACCCAAAGGGTGCTCAACAATGGCTCCTTTTCATCCTGGAGAGAAGTGACCAGTGGGGTCCCACAGGGCTCTGTCCTGGGCCCAGTGCTATTCAACATCTTTATCAATGACCTGGATGACAGAATTGGGAGCATACTAATCAAATTTGCAGATGACACCAAATTAGGGGGAATAGCTAATACCCCAGAGGACAGGATCAAGATTCAAAATGACCTGAATAGACTAGAAAGCTGGGCCAAAGCTAACAAAATGAAATTCAACACAGAGAAATGTAAGGTATTGCACTTAGGGCGGAAAAATAAAATGCACAGATATAGGATGGGTGACACCTGGCTGAATGAAACTACATGTGAAAGGGATCTAGGAGTCCAAGTAGACCACAAGTTGAACATGAGTGAACAGTGTGATGCGGCAGCTAAAAAGGCCAATGCTATTTTGGGCTGCATTAATAGAAGTATAGTGTCTAGATCAAGAGAAGTAATAGTGCCACTGTATTCTGCTTTGGTCAGGCCCCACCTAGAATATTGTGTCCAGTTCTGGGCGCCACAATTCAGAAAGGACATTGAGAAACTGGAGCGTGTCCAAAGGAGGGCGACAAAAATGGTGAAGGGTCTGGAAACCATGCCCTATGAGGAACGACTTAGGGAGCTGGGGATGTTTAGCCTGGAGAAAAGAAGGTTAAGAGGTGATATGATAGCCCTGTTTAAATATTTGAAAGGATGTCATATTGAGGAGGGAGCAAGCTTGTTTTCTGCTGCTCCAGAGAACAGGACCCGGAACAATGGATGCAAGATACAGGAAAAGAGATTCCACCTCAACATTAGGAAGAACTTCCTGACAGTAAGGGCTGTTCGACAGTGGAACGCACTTCCTCGGAAGGTGATAGAGTCTCCTTCCTTGGAGGTCTTTAAGCAGAGGCTGGATGGCCATCTGTCGGGGATGCTTTGATTTGGATTTCCTGCATGGCAGGGGGTTGGACTGGATGGCCCTAGTGGTCTCTTCCAACTCTACGATTCTATGATTCTATGATTCTATGATTCTATGTATCCTAGATTGTTGATATTCCTTGCTCTTATTTTCACCCGACCTTCTTCTGCTTTCCTTACAATATATCATATAAGTTAAAGGGGTAAGGTGATAAGATGCAGCCTTATCTGACCCATTTGCCAATTGGGAACCATTCTGTTTTTCCATGTTCTGTTCTGACATGGCCTCTTGTCCTGAGTACAGATTCCTCATCAGGACTATGAGATGTGGTGACATTCCCATGTCTTGAAGAGCATTTCACAGCCTTTCATGATCTATGCAGTCAAAGGTTTTGCTGTAGTCTATAATGCACATGCTTTCTTTTATTAAATCATAAAAGTATTGTATTCTGCTGATATATGTATGCTACATGTTATAACAACCACCACAACAATAACAAGACAGAACATACAACATTCTGACATATAAACATATTCACATTGGAATCCTTACAACGAATCTGTAAGTCAAAGGAGTATTATTGTTCCATATGACAAATGGGAGGGCTAAGGCTGAAGGGAGCTCTACTGGAGAGTCATGGCATGACAAAATTTAGTGATAATAGACCATTTGTGGCACCTCTCCCTATGCTGTTTGTATATTAACCAAGATTTAAAAAAACTGTGCAGCTTTGCCTATTGATTAGAATGTGTTGATTCTGAGAGAATAAAAGTCTTCACCTTCAAAAGGTATCATGTCAGCTTCCTCTTTTATGTGCTGAATGCAGATTGGAGCCAAAACATGGTGATAGCGAATTATGGGGTCTGTATCTGCATGGTTTTGTGAACCTTACAGCATGGAAAAAATGCATATTTTTAAAAGGTAGGCTTAAAAAATGATAGCCTCAAAGCCCTTTCACAATAGCTCTGTGAGGAATGAGCACACTTGGCAGCCTCTTGCAGCCACGAAATGCCGAGTGTCAATTGGGAAAGCACACATTGAAAATCAGAGACAGGTGAGGAAGGGAAGGTGACATGGACCTCTTAAGCTCATTACAAAGAATGGTATCATGAATGAACTCAAGAATGCCAAGCTGGAACTTTCAGTGCTTGCAACCCAGTTATATACAGTGCTACTCATTCTGTCGTATCTCAATTGTATCATCTTAGACAAAGATCCCAACATTGAATCATATTTTCATATGAGCCGGGGGCATGATATTCAAGTAAGATAATATGCAAGTGGTGGTAATTCTTCCTGGTTGAGGTCACTACTGGCAATAATCAAATTTATTTCTCTCACCCCCACTAATGCCTCTGAATGCACTGCTTTATTTTTCCCTCATGAAAAAGAAATGGGTACCATTTATGCCACAGGGTAGATAAATCACTGCTTAGAAATAATGTTGTGGAGTGGGGAAGATGATGAGTGCCTGATCCACAGGAGTGGCCTAGCAAAGTGGAACCTATATATGTACACAGTGCATTGTTGTCTCTTAGGATTACTTGGTAAATAACAATCATACAACCATAGTTTTTTGTGGATTTTTCAAGTTTTGCCTGAATCTGTGGCTGGCATCTTCTCTGAAGATGCCAGCCACAGACGCAGGTGAACCATCAGAAATAAACTCTTCTAGAACATGGCCACATAGCCTGAACCCCCCCCCCCCCAAAAAAAAGCCTATGGATGCCAGCCAGGAAAGCCTTCAACTTCAAATCATACAACCCATCATTACGATAGGGATTTTGCTAGTCATCTACATGCAAAACTCCAGAATGTAGTGTGGCCAGAGTAGGGATGCAATTCTTCAATAATTTCATTCTCAAAGGAAGCAATGAATAATTTTAGTAATTTTCTTTCTGTGGAGTCTAAGGCTTTTATGGCTGGCATCCATAGTTTTCTATGGAGCTTTCGGGCTATGTGGCCATGTTCTAGAAGAGTTCCTTTCTGATGTTTTGCCAGTATCTGTGGCTGGCATCTTGAAAGCTCCACAAAAAACTAATTTTCTTTCTACTTTGAGAAAACTTTGAAAAATGTGCAATTTTTGAAGGCTTTTTGAAGACAATTTGGGACTTATTCTATGTAAAATTTGCATGTGGTATCCTTGCACAGAAAACAACATTTTTTTTTTTACCTAGGAAGCAACTTTTTCTGCACAGAAAATAAATATTTCTGCACATATTTGCAAATATTATTTTCTGTGCATGAAAAGCTGTTTCTAGCTCCAAAATGTTGCAGTTGGAGATGTATTCTGCACAAAAAATATCCAATTTTTTACATACACAAAATGTTATTTCACACATGGCATTTTCAGCACAGGAAGCAGCTTTTTCAGCACAGAAATGAATATTATCAGAAGAAAAAGGTTTCAATGAAGAAAACGTCATTTTCTATGCAAAAAAAATGTGAGTTTTGCCAAAATAAATCCTAAATTGCAAAGATTCTGGTCCATCCAGACTTTCCTGATACTGAATAAACATGGTTTTGGTTTTGGTTTTTTAAAACCATTTTTGAATGTGTTTGAATTGTTCTCCTTTCTGGACTCTTAACTTCCAGGTACTTGGAGCAGCATAGTTGAATTCTGGAAGTAGTAATTGAAAGAGGAATTTTTCAAAAATTTTTTAGGTAGGCCTAAATGTTGTAAAAGCAGCATTTTGAGACTAGAGAGACCAGCATAAGACCCAGTCATACCAAAGGAGCAGTACAGCCTATGTTCCCTCTGTTGTGTTTGCAGAAGAGCCAGTACAACTCCTATCTCCTTAGCTTAGCCTCTGCAGTACTGAAAACAACCATAACCCCAAAACCACAAGTGAATAATAACTATGCTACACCAGGTTAGCAAAAAAAGTAATAGACATAGAAATTGGAGCAGAAGTGCTAGAGGCAATGGAATAATGCTGAATCTTATTTCATTCTCCTATTTTTAAAATTTATTTTCAACATCTGTTTGAGTTATAATAATCTTTGGTACTGCTGAAACTTTACTAATGTGTTGTTGGTTGTCCTTGATTTACCAACTGTGCAATCCTATGCAAGTCTACTCAGTAGTACATCTCATTGACTTTAATAGAACTGACTTTCAGGTATGTGTGCATAAAGTTGCAGCCTTTATAAATATGCCTCCTCCCCCAACATGTTTATTAAGCAGGCACAAGTATTTCAGCATTTTCTATTCATTTAGATTGGTAGCTGGCACACTGTGGGGTTAAATGAGATGAATTGTAGAAAAAATGGGTATTGAAGCAGAATTTTTTAACAGCTACTTTAGCAGAGTTCAAGTCTATTAAACAGGAAAATGAACCCATAGAAAAGTCACTACATGAGAAATTTTTCAGCTTAATAACACTTGCATTTGAATTATTGTTAACTTCCCATTTATTGTCAGGGTTGCTTAGAATAAATCAGTTTAATAGGAACACACTGAAATTGCATATTAGCAAATATTGAAGACAATATTTAGCAATTGGAAGGAAGAGCAGTGTTCAGTGGAATGATCACAAATACAAAAAGTTATTTAGAAAACATTTTAAACAAACAGTTGTGGGTTGTGCCCATTCAGCTGTTCAGCATGGCAGGGTTAATTGTGCAAATGTTGCTGAACTGCAACTCCCAGCATTCTTCATCATTCACTATGCTAACTAGGGATGATATAAATTGTACTCCACAACTTCTGGAGGGCTCTATAATTCCCACTCAGTAACAAGTAGCTGTCCCATCTCTCCGCAGTCTTTAACCACACTGCAAACCAGATTTCTAACAAAGCAGTCCCAAAGCTAAGCAGGTCAACTTCACTTAAATCAATCCCATCTGTATTCAGGAGTGGTCCAAGGCATTTTGCTGTACATGGTGAAAAACAATATGGTGCCAGCCCCATTTTGTGTACAGAAGCCAACTGGATTGATAGCTGAATGTTTCTTCCACTTAACAGGATGCTATCTTCCATCTTACATGAGAGCAGCAGGATAACCTAAAAGGTTCAAGATAGGCTACATGGCACACCAGCACTTTGCTGCTGCTGCTGCTACTACTACTACTACTAATAATAATAATAATAATATTTATTTATATTCCGCTTAATCTCCAGGAATCCAAGCGGATACTGTTTTGTGTCCTTGAGCTTCTGTCACTTGAAGCAGCTGCCTCAACCTCAACCTCCTTAAACGTAAGGTCAACTCTGTCTGTAGTATTGGTTTAAATGCAGTGAAATCCATTGAGACAGTTGATTGATTTGTATTTTGTTCGTTGTTGGGTGCCTTCATGTCATTTTTGACTCATGGCGATCCTAAAGCGAACCTATAATGGTGTTTTCCTGGCAAGATTTGTTCAGAGGAGGTTTATCATTGCTTTCCCCTGAAGCTGAGAACATGTGAGGACACTCAGCAGGAATCAAACCCTAGTTTCCAGAGTTGTAATCCAACACTCAAACTGCTGTTCCCCATATGTCGAAGAATAAACAGACAAGAAAATATGCTGTCTCACTACATCATATCAGAAAAACCATGAGTATCTCATATCTTTCTTTGAGTCTGCACTTGCATTGCAGCAATAATGCAGTTTGACACCATTTTAACTGATATGGCTCAGTGTTATGGAATCCTAGGGCCTGCAGTTTGTTGTGCCACCAGAGCTCTTTGACAGAGACAGCTAAATATCCTACAAAACTACAAATCCCAGAATTCCTGTTATATCCTTGATGATCTCAGAAAACAAACATATTTCTTCTGATTCTGTGAGGAAAATAAAAGAGCTCTTCAGCTCTTTAAAATGATTACTAAAAATTAAAGGGCAACTAACATAAAGCTTCCTATGTATATATGCCTGTAATATATTTCCCTAGGACCCATGATGCATGGACATATCCCCAAATTCTAAAAAAAAAAGAGCTGGAAATAAGTCATAGCCATTTTTTAAGCTTTTCAACTAGAATCAATGGGAGGCACAAACCTTTAGATTTGGCTGGGACTAGCTCTGAACTGGACAGGCTCTGGAATGGATTCTATCTAATATCCTATTTTCCAAAATGCAAAACTGGGTCTGAACCAAGTCTTGTAGCCAGATCACATCTTTTTGATGTGGAGAGAATGTTTTTGTTTGTTTGTTTTTTAAAAGCATCCACTGATTGTTATTAGAACAAGGTAATCTGCTACAGGCTGGATTAATTTAGTTAATGTTTATGAGTAGAAGATGTGGGAATTGAAGCCAACATGCATTAATAATTTGCTATTTCAGCCATACTAATGTTGAGCAACATAATTACAAGCCAATTAGTCTCCATCATTGTTCTGCACCTGTCCTGAGATGAAATGTGTACAAACACAAAGTTTGAAATTATCATTTTAACTATCCCATTTTGAAATAAGGAAGCACTAAGCTTCAGTTTGACAACTAACTTTTTGTACTAGATGAAGTGAAATAATCAACAATTACTCTAAAGCACAAATTTAAAACGTCCTGAACAGGAATCATTCTTTTGATTTAGGGCCAGAATTAAGTTAATAACGGCTATTACATTATTACCTAAAATGGCTTGTTGGATCTCTTTCTCTCCTTTTCCCCTTGAAAATAGGGATGCAGATCTTGTCTTATTTCGTTGTCACATGCAAAGCAAATCATTCCAAAAACTCCTTGGTGAGACTACACAAGGGTTTCTGGGTTGTTGTTGTTGTTGTTGTTGTTGTGTGCCTTCAGGTCATACTTGACTTGGCGAGATTTGTTCAGATGAAGTTTGCCCTGGCATTTTGGTACTTTTGTGAAAAATTCATTTGTTTGGGGGGGCACCTCTGAAAACCTTAGTTTTGTTCTGCCTTCTGAGCAATGTGTTGGGTATTTGCACAGATTTTTGCCTAAATTATTATTATTATTATTATTATTATTATTATTCGGCAAATAAGTCCCCACATGTTCTCTCTCCTCCTCCAAAAATTCATAGCAGTTGGTTACTTTCTCAGCAAGGTGTCTCAATGAGTTGAGATGCCTTTCTCAGTGGAGATGAGAAAATTTGCAAGAATTTTTTACATTTCTGCTTTTAAATAAAGCTGTGCCATGATAAGGAGATATTGTCACACTGTGTGTGGTTTTCCAAAGAATTATCTGTTTATGCAAGGGGACACTAATTCTATATCACTTCAGCATAGCATAAATATCCATCAATAGAAACACATTGTGCAGGTCTTGTGTTGAATACCAAAGTAGCATAATGTGTAGGGATTAATGGTTAATGTGCCTAGTTAACAAGACCTGATGCAATTGCAATGCACAAAAGCAATGCATAAAGGGGGAAAAACATTAACATGTTACTCTGTGTGCTTTAATGCAGTACCACATATGCAACTGTCCCACATACACAACTTCACTTAAGGTGCCATCAACTGGATATGACTGTTGTACATCGCCCTTTAAAAAAAAAATCACTCTGCAACTTAAATCCGTGTAGTGGGATGCCAGCCAGTGTTACTGGGCATGTGATGCAAACTATGGGGAAAGAATGGATTACATGTTATAGTTAGTACAATTTTCTGGGAAGGGTCTACATCTGTTGCCATGTGCACTTTGTCTCTTTTGGAGCAGGAATTCTGTTTGCCATCTCATAATGCTAAGCCATCATAGTGTAGTGTTTTGTTTCTTGTCATTGGACTAAGACTTTTGAATCTGGGGTTCGAATCCCCGCTCTGCCATGGAAACCCACTGGGTGTTCTTGGGCAAGTCGCACTCTTTCAGCCTTAGAGGAAGACAAAGACAACCCCCCTCTGCACAAATCTTCTCAAGAAAGCCCCGTAATAAGTTCACCTTAACTTTTTAAGGTTGCCATAAGTCAGAAACCACTTGAAGGCAAATATCAACAACAGTCCTACAATACTCCCAAGATGTTCTTGAACACAATTGTTTTTCATTTAAATTCAAATGCTTTTGTCACCTTCAAATCAACACTGCCTTGTCAAGGATATAAATCAAAATTTCATACAGCTTGACGTTACATGCTTCTGACACTGGATTTTAACATTAGGTGAATATTACTCTATAAACAGCATTTTATTTGATTTAAGGCAGGGAAAAGTCCACAGAAAGCAGAACTTAATCATTTTGGCTGATTAAAAAGGCAAGGCAAGACTCCTCTTATATGGTTAGAGTAGCTCATTTTAAAATATCCTTCAACAAATCCTTCAAATGCATTTTACTTTCTGTAAGATACTCTTTACAAAGTTTTCATTGAAATCTTTGCTCTCTCTCCATTACTTTATAAAGTTCTGTTTCCTTCCTAGTTCTTTTGCTACTGCTCACCAAATACTTATGGGAATGACCTTTAACTCACCAGAAAAAAAAAGAGATAATTTCTTAATGTAATGTCTTATTTCTATCAGCCACTTACAATCTTGAATCCTTTTTACCTCTCACTCCATTGCAAAGGGTAGAAAAAGAAGGGGGAGAAGGAGAGACAAGGATTCTTTGTGAACCCTTTTTCTTGGCAATAATGTACCAAGAAAAATGCAGGATTTATTTTGCTCTACTAATGGCTACTTGGTATAGAAGAAATGATCTGCATGATTATTCTATTAATTGTTATTTCAGTGTCCAAATGGTGTTCTACTGGAAAATAATTGCTTCAAATTATTCCACTGGCTTCTCTTTTGCTCGTAATTATCATATTTAAATTTTCCATTCTCATTTCCTCTGCAATAATGCATGTTCAGTGTTCATTGCTCTCTCCTACTGTCATTGTTCTGGTTATACCACTCACTTTCTTTCCCTCCACCTCTTCTTCTGTTATATTTTGGTGTTCTTCATTGCCATATAATGTATAGAAGGCAACTGATTGTTTTCTTTATTAATTTACACATATTTGTACAGTAAGCTGCTTTACAAAAAAGCTTCAAGAGGACCTAAAGTTTGCACACACACACACTCCAAGCTGAATTTTGCCTTCTCATTCTCTGTTCAAAATAAGGAAGATAAGAAGATAAGAAGAATCAAGCTGGATCAGACCAAAGGCCTATATAAACCAGAATATTATTCCCACAGGAGCCAACAAATGGCCTGTCAGAAGGTCACATGAATTTCTCTCTTACTGTTTGTTCCATAGCAATTAGCAGCTAATAGACATATATTGTCTCTGATGAGGAAGGTATTGTGTGTGTGTGTATTGTTTTAAAAAATAATTTTAAAAAATTAATTCAAAATAATTTAAATTAATTAAAAATTAGCTGTATTTGTTCAAGAAGGTTATGTATCTTTGGGATCTTTTCCAGGTCCTAAAGTAAAAGTTGTTAACTCCAAACTGTTTGTAACCACAATGTCAAAGAAAGTGTGAGGGGAGATAGTGAAATAGCCACATAACATTCCACTTATTATCAACGGGCAACCACTAGTTGCCAATAGCAAGTGGCACATACTGTGTTTACCTGAAAATAAGACACTGTCTTATATTAATTTTTGCTCCCAAAGATGCACTAGGTCTTATTTTCAGGGGATGTCTTATTTTTCCATGAAGAAGAATTCACATTTATTCTTGAACAAAAATAATAATAATGAACATTTATTATATATTGTATATATATTTATGTACAAAAACTTTGTTAGGTCTTACTTTCAGGGGAGGCCTTATATTTAGCAATTCAGCAAAACCTCTACCAGGTCTTATTTTCAGAGGATGTCTTTTTGGGGGGGAAACAGGGTAATAAGATGAAATGAGGAAGGCAGGAGGGAGATTAAATGATGCAGATTTTCTACAGCTTTGTGGCTGGTGGATGTTTTAGCTCACTGGGTTGGGCTAGGCAGGAAATTGGTCCAAGGGTATCTGGAGAAGACCAGTTTGGGGCTCCCAATTGTCCAGGCCCTAGGAGCTCCCAACTCCAGCAGTGCACATTGACTATGCTATCAAGTTGACCTGAACATTTTCTCCTCCCCTCACCACATGTAGGGTGCAATTAGCAGTCTGTGTTCAGCATTATTTGCTTGTTGTCCTCCCTTTTGCTTGCTTTACCAGGTGCAGTGTTCTCTTTGGTGTTTCATTTCAGTAGAATCCACTAAGACTGACAGATCCACCCCCCCCCCCCATGAATTTGTTTGATCCCATTTCAAAACCTTCCATTCTGGTAACGTTTGTTATTTTCTGTGGTTCAAATTCCATTATTTAACTATGCACCATTAACTCAAAGTTAATTCAAGTACCAGTGAAGACAACCCAATGTGTACATTCCATGATGCCCTCCACATATTTTTTTCTGTATTATAATAACTGAATGATGCATTAATTATTTCCCTTCATTATGTAAATGTACAGTGGTGTAGATAGCCCTCTTCCACCGCCCATCAGTTATTCTCACAACATATTTAACACAACAATTTTGTCAATTGTCCTGACAGGGGAAGTCAGAGTGGCTGGTACAGGTTACCCTCCAGATGCAGTGCCTTTCACCATGGGCCTCAAGCATGGGTCCCCTGTCCAAGTCTGACTTGCTCCATTGACTGTCTCTTCCACATCTCGCATGTGACATGTTGCTCCACTGTTCAGTCCTGTGAAGAGTATTTTTAAAATGAAGTATAAAGGATGTGGGCAAGCCCAGTATCTCTTTGTCTAGTGTGAAAACATACCTATGTGGCAAGACACCGACAAGCTATCCAATGCCTGATGTTCATGGAGAATAAGAGTAACATTGGACTGTCATCTGATATGTCTCCTGGACTAATGATCTATCTTAGATGCTGAAGCATCCATGCCTCAACTGGGGGTCAGAATCCTCATATATGGACCACATGAGCTGCAAATCTGTTTTGGACTTTTTCCACTTCCACAATCTCATTCCATCTATCCCAAGATAACATCCAGCCAGCAGTGAGAGCCAGCAAGACTAGCCTGGATATTGACATACAATGACATTAGTAGGGCACCCCAATTGGCCATGTCTCCTAGATCTAACATTGCCCATTATTGGTTTCTCCTATATGGGAGAGGAATGAGAAAGTGATGAGGGCTGGGAGCTGCAGTCCAACAACATCTGAAGGGCCACACGATTCCCAATGTGCAAGAAGAGGTGTTGGAAACTTGTAATATCAAAGTACTTTCTTTCAAGAGCATAGTTTGGTATAAGTTACCAGACTTGGTTCTTCATTTAATCTATCTGGTTTTGTTCTTTTCTCTTATATACCAGTTCAACAAGCAATTTCACAGCAACCCGCAATACAAAGGCAAGCAAATTTTCTACACAGCTGCAGGATGTCTCACTTGTGAATTAATTACGCGGTCACAGATCAATAAAGCAAGCACGTTATATAATTGAAATGAACAAGGACTACAAAGCAACTTAATGAGCAAAAGCTGAATTTGATGCAGAGAGGCTGAACCAAAAACTATTTCAGGAGGTTCCCTGATTTCATGATTTTCATTTAAATGAGGAACATAAACAAGCCACTTCCATACTAAAGAAAAGATACACAAAGTTTGTCCATCCATATCCCCAAAACTGTTCTGTATACTCACATTCATTGCATCATTACATCATAAATTAAGAAAGGCTACAGTTTCAGTGATGCAGAATAGGATGTGGATGTGTAAATGGATGGAGGCTTTCCCATGTACATCCAACTGTGAAAACCAGGCACACGTGTATGAGGGGGGAAGCTCATGGTTGCAGAGATTTTACCCAAATCTCAACAAAACAATACTATGGACTTCTTCACATGAGACAAGGAACCCCAATTCCAAATGAAGAACAAAGTGGGGCCAATTCGGAAATGCACACACACACACACAAATGCTCATCACACACAAGACAAGAACAGCATCCATACAAAAGAGAATGCAGTGTTGATACGAAAGAATTGATCACATGAGTACTTACCCATTGGCTTTCTATTGTGAATTAACGTGTTTACGCCTGCGCAGAAAGGACAGGATCGCATCTTGGGAAATCCCAGCAAAGGATCATGGGGGTTGCTTTCTGCATCTAACACTTCATGGCAGAGCATTATATTAGGTTCTAATGTCGTTGTTGTGTGCCCTCAAGTCATTTAAGACTCCTGCCAGACCCTAACATGGAGTTTTTGTGGCCAACACAAAATTTCTGCAGAGGGGGTTTGCCTTCACCCCCGGTCTTTTGATCTTGCTCCTGGCTGCTAGAGAGGGAAAATCCCAGCAAAGGATCATAGGCGTTGTAGTCTGCGTCTATTGCTGCCTCAAGTGGCTGCTTCTCTTTGCCTAAGACTGAGCTGGGGGGGGGGACTGCTCACTAGGGATGACCCTAACATGGGTTTTGGGGGGGGCAAGATTTCTGCAGAGGGGGGTTTTCCTTCCCCATCCTACTAGCTTTCCATCACAACAGCTGCTTTTTCCTCACCAGGCAGGGAGGGGAAATTGCAGCAAAGCATCAGGGAGATTGTAGTGTGTCCCTATCAAACACAATCCCATGGTGATCTATAAATACATTCCACACCTGGCAATTGTGAATTGATTTCGGATTTGGAGGGGAACAGGATTTGTAAATTTGATTGTTCAGTGAATTTGCCTAATGCTGGGATGATTAACAATTGCATGCAAATTGGTTTTGCATTCTGTCCGACGTCATTTGATGATCTCATGCGAAATAACGCTCAGCTCATTCAATGCCTCCAGATTGAGGTCGGTTTAAGCCTCCAATTTTTAGCATGCGAAAAAGTCCTGAGTTGCAAGCAATATGCCCCTCCCCACAAAAAAACCTTACACTCCAGGGATGGCTTTTGCTATCTACACAAAATATTATTCAAATAATGTGCCAAAGTTTGCAGAAAATTAGTGTTGGTTTCCTTTGTGAGGCTAACACCCACAGAACAAACATAAAATGACAAGCTGATTAATCACAAACTCATAAACAACCCATCCAAATAGTACAATTTTTAGTAATTAGTGGAACAACGGGTTTATATTGTGCAAGACTGCATTTTATAGAAATATGCAAGGCTCTTAGTTAACATGATGCTATTTGGTTTTCTGAAATGTACCAGCAGAAACCATAAGTGAAATAAAAGAACTCTTGAATCAATAGTTGGATTAAAATGAGTTGTATTAACTGAGATAGATGATAGATAGATAGATAGATAGATAGATAGATAGATATTTGGTTGCCAAAAGATGCACATCCAACCAGGCCTTTGGCTTTTGGATACAACTACAACTGGTCAAGTTTGTTTAAAATATATTTTGATAAATGATGGGTTCTAGTTCTTACGGAGCCATAGCAGACTAAGCAATTAGAGGCCATTTGCAACTGTCAACAAGGATTTTTTAAAAACTTCTTATCATAAGGATTGGCAGTAGTGACTTGACTGACAGTTGTTTAAATTCTTCCCAGATGACATTTTCCACTTCTTGTCAAAAGCAATTAAATAAATTATTTGTTATCATAAAAATATCTATCTTGCTGTAAGGGAACGGAAAGGGGGCTTAGGGAGTGAGATGTAAATGCAGATTGATTTGCTGTTTACTCACATTTTTCTCCAGAAGAGCCATCCACATGTGACAAGTAAAATAATTTCTCCAAGCTCTGCTATCTGATCTCCTATGAATGCTGACAACCATCCTAACATAATCAAGGCAAGAAAATATTCCTCCTCTGAAAGTATTTTCAATACTTATGATAGATATCACCCCATTGCTTTCATGTCTTGTCCAAGCATGGCCAATTTTTGTTTCACTGTGGACCATTCTCTTCACCATATAATAACCTGAGTGAGGGAACTATATACACAGGCCTCATGAAAGCCTATGAACTATAATAGAATAATTTTGCTTAGCTTAATCACAGTTATTGAATGCATGCAGATGATGGTGATCATGGTGACATTGATGATAATATCAAGTGATTATATGCATGTGTAAATGAATCATCACCAGAAAGGAAATTTTCATAGATCCTTGCATCACAGCTTGCCATAAAAATAAAGACAAAGTTTTTCAATTTGCTGACAATCAAAGGGAAAACTTGTTAATATGCAACATTAACATTCAGAGATTGGAAAAATTCTTTTAAGCAGAAGAACTATAATGATGTGCTGAAGCCATCCAACAGCTGAGCAGTGGTAGGGTGATGCTCTGGGACATAGGAAATCATCTACCCACTGTTCTGAAATAAATGGCTTCAGGAAGCCTCGATACATTTTTTTTTCTTTTTAAAATGAACTTCCCATCCACTGCTTGTGAAATGGAGGGGGAACAACTCACATAAGTATATCTGGAAAACACAACACCTTTAATTCTTGAAACTGTTTCTGCCTGGAGCATTTCTTGTGCTCTCTGCACATCAGTATGCTGCAACTGCACAATGTCAACTTTATTAAAATTTACTGAAGTGAATAAGCCCACATGTGTTTTTGTTGTTTTCCTCAATAGTGCACATAGAGAACCCTAAACTGAATTGTAAATAATTTTGTGTGAAATACTTTGGATTTGTTTAGCTTTATAGAGATACTACTCTTAAAAAGGAATTATTTCTTACATTATCAAGACAGTCACCTAATGAATTGGTCTTGGTTAATGTAAGAGAATGTCTACAAACAACAAATTACAGTACCTTACATCATATTTCTAAAAGTGGTGGTTAGCCCCCCCCCCACCCCAGTTGTCTCTTTCTGATTCTAAGAACATCCAACTGGTTATTCTCCTTCATAGATACACACATTTATCTGGGAAGAGCGAAGGTATGTCACAATCTTTCTCTGGTTTGATTCTTGTGTTCAGAACTTTCCAGGAGCTGGTTAACACAAGCCTCTTTTAAATGTATTGTTGTGATTTTTTTTTTTTTTGGCAGTTTTGCATCAATGATTGTCTCCACTTTTCCTGTGACCTTCCTCATCTGTCTATATCAAAGCAAATACCTTTGCCCACACCAGGACCATTGTGAGCCAAACTGACTCACTTTCGGGTATTGTCTGTGATGTAGTGTCATCTAAACATGCAGTGCAATTCATTTTTGTTAATATTTGTTTTCAAGCTGTCTATCAAATGATGTGCTCCAATGCACTTGGAGCATTGTTCTGTTGTTACTGATTGCCACTGTTGTTGTGTGACTACTCTTGTGTGTCGATCCTGTGTGTGGAACAGAATGACTTTTTGAATGGGTTGATGTGCTATTTTTTCCTCCTATCCTTTCACGATTGTTGCTCATAAGGCACTCATTTCCCAGCACAGAAGATGACCTTTTTTGTTTCACACACTGGAAAGGAAGAGAAGGAGAAAGAGTGAGAGGACCAGGAATTTGAAGGATTCCTGATCCCGATCTCACTCCCTTTGTATTGGGATGCATGAATCAATTTTTTCTCCACTTGTTGCAAGGATGACTCATTTTCCCACATAGGATCATCATTGCTGGGTTTACCCAACCAGTAAAGATTGGTGGGAATGCTTCACGATGACTACATGATCTGATGAGAGATGGCAGAGTAACATCAGGATGCCCAGATTTATCTTCAACAAGCTTGTGGAAGTCCTTCAGATGGAGACTGCAAATAAAGACACATGTAAGCAGTGGGCCATCCCCATGTAGAAAAGAGTCGCCATTGCATTATGGCTTTTTGCCCACCACTGCTTCTATCATTCACCTTCTAACCAGTTTGGAGTTGGCTGATCCATCATTGCCAATATATTTGCTAAAATGGTTCTCAAAATATTTGCTAAAGTGGAGTGGGTTTTTTTTGCCTAAGATTTCATCAGCGCTGTTGAACGTTTTCATCAGCGCTGTCTACGCACAATCCTAAACATACACTGGACTGACTATGTGACGAATGTTGCTGTCCTGGAGCAAAAAGAGATCACCAGCATTGAGGCCATGCTATTGAAAACACAGCTGCGCTGAGCAGGGCATGTTTCTAGGATGGAGGACCACTGCCTCCCAAAAATAGTACTCTATGGTGAACTCGGCACAGGTCAGTGTAAGGACTCCCTGAAACAACATCTCAAGCTCGGCCAAATTGATCACCAACAATGGTCTGCCCTGGCCTCACATTGGGAGGCAAGGAGACACACTATCCACAATGCTGCAGCCTTTTTCGAGAACTCATGCCAAATGAGTCTTGAAGAGAAACGACAACACAGAAAGAACAACTTGGAACAACCCAAGGAGATTTTCTGTTGTGCTTTCTGTAACCGGACTTGTTTATCTTGGATCGGCCTTTTTAGTCATCAACACGCTTTTAGTAAGTGTGGGATGAGTCCTTCCTGAATCTTCGTTAGTGAAGAAAAGCCAGAGAGAGAGAGAGAGAGAGAGAGAGAGAGAGAGATTCCTTGGCAACACTTGTAAAGCATGCCCAGTATTTATTAATACTGGTCTTGTTTCTTTTTGGATTTCACTTCACTCACATGCTCATCTATTCCTCAGTTTAGCATGTTTCCTATTTTTATGGCTATATCATGTTTAAAGCATAATGGGAAATGGTAATAACTGCTGATTCATGATATTGGTTTTGTGTGTGTGTGTGTATGTGTGTGTGTGTGCGTGCTTCTTCGTGATTTTGAGGTTTATGTCCCCTGTCACTGTTTCCCTATTTCAGATAATGGATGGTTTCAAGAAGCCTGGATTCCCACAAGTGGTTGCAGCAGTTGACGGCTGCCACTGTAAAATTGTCTGCCTTGTGCATCAAGGGGGAGAATTCCTCAATCAGAAAAAGTGCTACTCCATCCTTCTGCAGGAGACATGTGATCGTAAATGTCATGTGATGTTGAAATTGGTTGGAATGGTATAAATCATGATGCTAGGGTTATAGAGAACTCAGTAATCTGTGAGACCATGGAGGCAAGGTTATTTGTGCCAGAAGTCCTACCATTAAATTAGGTGTGAGACAGATTGGGCCAATCATGCCATCTGGTATTATTTGAAAATGGTTGATGAAGTTTGGAAATGGTTGATGAACCATTATCAGGCTACAATAACTCCACAGCAGGCAGTGTTCAACAAGGACTTCAGTTATGCAAGAAATATTGTAGTATGGGCATTTGGGTGACTGGAGCAAGTTGGAAGAGCCTTACAGCTTCCCTACAGGTTGCCAAGGAAAATGTTCCTTCATTCATTTCTTCAGTCATTTCTTCTACATACCATATGTGAAAAAGTGGAGCAGGTGCTGGATGAGAATCTTCACAGAGTCTGCAATCACGTGGTGGACAGTTTGGGCACTCCTCTTATTAACAATGAGGATCAAAAGAAAAAAGAGGGACAATTAGTCAGGGATGCATTACCTGATCATTTCTGGCACGTGCACAATGTATTTGTTCATTTCCTCCACATGCTCTTATGTTTTATTGTAGATAAAATCACCTGAACTACTCTTTTGGACGATTAAATTTCATATTATAGGTTTTCAATTAATCAGGAAGGGTTACACTTAATTATGTTATGGAAAACATAAATGTCTGGGCTCTTGACCTGTAATAAAGACTGTTCATTGCATTACATATTAACCAGCATTGTGTCATCATTTCTTCCAAAAACGTTAAAATGAATTCAACAATACCCATTCTCTTCTCTGCTTGCACCCTAAAACTGTTAGTATCTCTTGGGCTGATTCTCTCATTCTATGGTGGCCTTGACATTTGTAGACAATGTTTTAACTTCTTCTGTGATTTCTGCTTTCTGTCTTTTATCATCCTTTGATCCTTTTTTTTGCATGGATTCCACCCCACCCCTAGCTAATAAATGGCAAAGTTTTTATTTCCAATAATCTGTTTGGTAAAAAACAAAACAAAAACAAACTAGTTTTTGCTAAGAGTTTGCTGAACAAAAAAGCCAATCTTCCATTGGTTTCATAATTTTCTGATATCATTTGGTTTCCTCTAGACTGGTATTTCTGCGTGATTTATAAAAATACCGAATTCCCACTGGTTACTCTAGCTTCTCCTACAAGACATACTAAAAGTCATATTGTTCTGTGTCCCCCTAACTGCTAAAAGATTTGTTACAGTACTGTGTCATAACTTCCCTAATGGGATAATTGTTTTCAAAACATTAAATTGCTGTTTGCAAATGGTTATAACAACAGAACTATATCCAGAAATGTGATTCAGTGTATTTATGAAATTCTGCTTTTGTTGTCAGACAGTTGCAGTGGCAACAGAAAGAGTTGTGTGCAAGCTACATTCTTTGAGATGCCGGAGGCATACACCATCAGCCTCTGTTTTCCAACAAACTTTCTGCCATGTGCTGGGTGTCCCAGCTGGAAGGTCAGGAGACTAACAGGTACACAATAATTCCGTATGACCTTTCCACCATTGTACACTCCCCTGATATATCCTGCATTGTGACATGTTCCTCCCTCTGTAACTCTCCCACCATTTTCATAGAGTACTGTCAATGAGGTAAACAAGAACACCCCTAAGAGTCTCCACTCTCAGCAGCTGGTGAGCATCCTTTATTTACAACTACCAGAAAATCTATTAGTGTAATTTATTTTTTTAATAGAAAATATAAAACAGTAGTTCCTAATTGTATTGTCCAACTCAATATGCTTTCAGAGGGCAGAGTTGTCCCTGGTTTCCTGCAAGGACAGGCACTCTAGCAACTGACAGAGCAAGGTAAAAACGAAAGCGATATTTTAGCAAATTTCTTAATGATGCATGTGTGTATGGCTTTGATATGTGCACTTTTGTATAACCTGTACAACCACAAATAATATGGACAATATTTTTGAAAAATTTCAAGGGGAGTGGTATGCAATCATCAACATTTTAGCATGATGTATAGATAAGCCTGCCCTTTAATTTTCAATAGCAGTATAGTAGCGTGCAACTAGAGGCTTAGTCTCCGAGGATATTTAACAATCACCAAACCGATCAACTAAATTATGAATAATCCTCACTGAAAACATTTTCTTAGATGTACAGAGAAGACTCTAAGCTATGGAGGAGCAGCTGGATGGAATAGGGTGGATGCTTTGAACTGCACAACAGGAACAGAATGCTTAATGGGGCAGAACCTATTTTCCTTTCTATCCCTTGTTTCCCCTCTGAAAAAGAACTAGTTCTTTCTCCAAAACCCCACGAAAGGAAAGTTGTATTATTTTTTTCTACTTTGTATATCCATAATGTAAAAGGTTTCTCTTTTTAATAATAAACAAATTAAAAAAATTCTGTTGTCAGAATACCCATTGCTAGCAATGTACACTATCAGGGAAAGTCAATCCAAGCATCTTAGGGGATCAAATTACTTTGAAATGTTCAACACGTTGAAATGCTAATGTATTCCCTATGTGTTGCACATGGTAGGATACGTAGATACAATTCAGAGAGTTAATGGAATAGGTTTCTGGTTTTTTCTCTCAAGGAAGCATTCTTCACTGCATTCTTCACTGCATGGCACATTTTCAACAGGGGACTGGTTGGTGTTCCTATTAATTCTATGAGGACCTAATGGTACCTTCCCCTGAGATTTGTTCTGGGAAGTGATATGTTGTATCATAGTAGCCAAAAGGGCAGTCTGCGGCTCAGTACCCTTGGCTATGTGTTCTCTGCCCTTGTGCCCTATTTCATTTTCCTTCTCCATTCTATCCTCAGTTTTCTTTATAACATTTACCTCTTTCTCCCTCCCATCTTCCACCCTCCTCCTGTTATTTTTTATTTATTTATTTATTTATTTATACCCCGCTCTTCAGCCTTGAAGGCTATCAGAGTGGCTTAACAATTATTATTTTTTAAGACAGTTCCCTGCCCTCAGGCTTACAATCTAAAAGACACGACACAAAAGGAGAAGGGAATGGTGATGGGGAAGGGGATCAGGTCCAGCAGTTGTTCTCTCCCTCTGACGCCTGGACCAAGGCAGATGGACTGGAGGGAGGGCTCGGCTTCTTAATCTAGGCCCGATGAAATTTGGCCTCTTGTGTCACTCCCTCCTAGTGTTGTCATGAAGGGAGGGCTCTTCAACTTGAGGCCAGGCTGGATGGTGTTGCTAGGCCTCTTTCACTCCCTTCTAGGTGGCCAGATGTTAGCCTCTCACCCCTCTCAAGATGTGATAGGAAATGATTCATCAGGAAGGTGCTGCATAATTTTTTCTGTGTGGTCTCTCAAACTATTTCTTCCTCTCCTCTTGAGATGGGCACAACATTCTGCAGGAGTCATTGTTGTTTTTGGATTGGCCAGGTCAGCAGCTAATGATAAGAAAGGGACAATATTTTCCATAATGATAAATCATAGGGTTAAAACAGGATAACAGTCAAAGATTTTTTTTCCCAATGTGTCACTTAGCCTTAGATTTCTACCATTCATATACTCAACAAATTCATATGTTAACAATTTAACAAAGAATAGTTCTGTAAAGGTTTCTCTTTTTCATATCATTGATTAAAAATGGAGAAAATGTTCAGGCAGAGGAGACAACTACAAGAAGCATGGGGAAGAGGATATAAGTCAACTGTTAAACTGAATTAAATATTTTAAGTGAATTGCAACAGGAAAACAACTCAACTTGCCCCTTAGTCTTATCACACAAACACATACATGTGCACATTATGATCAACCTAGCATGGAAAAGAAAATTAGAGCAAATATGACTGCAAAGACAGCAAAACATGCAATGAAAGGGAAACCTACATGCATCACCAGTAAACAATGACGTTGATTATAAATCATTCTTTAAATACACCATTGCCTCTTTGGCCACTGCTCCATAGAAGTTTATAATCAGATTCTGTGGTTTCATCGTCAATTAGATCAGGTGAAGGAATGGGTGGTACTGTACTGTGCTCTCCTGTGTTTCAATTTGCAACTCTTTCATGGAAAGCAAGTCTGAAGTGATTGTCTTGTCACCATCAGGTACTTCATCTAAAATCACATAGGAAAAAATGTGCTATTCAAATGCTATTTTTCTCCCAAGCTGGCCATCCAATTAACAGAAATGTAAAGGGTGCATGCTATTACATTATTTGCTAGCTAATACTGAGAAAAAGAAAATTATAAAGTGATATAGTGCATCTGTTGTCTATTTTTGAATTTCAATTTCATTTCCAATTTTATTTTTTTAGTCTTACCAGATTCTGTGGGGAAGAGCTCCTATGTGTCTTGGAGTGAGCAGCTGGGAAGCATTTAGGGCCTGTCCAACAGGAACATGGGTTAGGGGTGTGGTCCTAGCAACCTGTTTAGTGTTCATGGTTGCATCCCCAGTAAGGATCTGGTGCAATTCCTAAAAAAAAAAGGCATTGTGCCAACACCACTGCTGCTTCTAGAATTGTGGTCATTTACCTTCCTATACTGCTTTTGGAAGGCCTTACTTTTTGTGCAACATTCCTCTGGAGTCCAATCTTGGCCCTTGGTTGTCATTTCTGCAACGGTTTTATCAACAAGAGCAATATTTTGGTGGCACTCCTGGAGCTGCTGTTGAAATTTCTCCTCTCCACACAATCTAATGAGGCTCGTCATTGCATCCTGTTTCCATGAAATTCCTCTGCCACCTTGGCATGAAATCTGGGGTTCAGCTATTAGTGCCAGTAGCAACACAGGAAAAAGAAAAAGTTGGGAAGAGCCTTTAAAAGGGGGGATACTGAGGGGGGGGGTTAAAATGACAAACAGGATATTTGAATGCCCATATCTCCCTTTATGAGCCCACTAGAATGTTGAGATTATCCAGAGAGGCTCGTCTCTCTGTCCCACCATCCGCTCAGCCTCATTTTGTGGGAGCAAGGGAGAGGACCTTCTTGGTGGCTACTCCAAGGCTCTGGAACTCCAACCCTAGAAAGTTCAGGGTGACCCACTTTTGGCAGCAGATAACATTCTTGTGCTGTCAAACTTCTTCAAATTGACAAGGGTTGGGCTATAAATACTGTGTAGTTCAATAAGGTTTGTAAAGATTTTTAAAATATATTTTAAATTTTAATGCATAATCATTTTCTATCCACTGCCTTCAGTCCTTATATTGGGAGAAAAGCAAGATATAAGTAAAGAAGTAGTAGTAGTAGTAGTAGTAGTAGTAGTAGTGATGGGCAGGATGCTAGGAAAAAAACAACTCAATGTGCAGAAAAACCAGGGTACAAAAGAAAGCACAATTCAAATTGATGCTTTGCCAACACGAGAGGAGAGAGAGGTAAAAACAACTCAATGTGCAGAAAAACCAGGGTACAAAAGAAAGCACAATTCAGATTGATACTTTGCCAACACGAGAGGAGAGAGAGGTAAAAACAACTCAATGGGCAGAAAAAACAGGGTACAAAAGAAAGCACGATTCAAATTGATGCTTTGCCAACATGAGAGGAGAAAGAGGTTCACATCAGATATGATAATTTGCTGGCAGGAAAGCTGATATCCAGACTTCTCCAAAAATGATCTCCCATATAAGAGCAATTCAGATCAAAAACCACATAATATGCAGTCTTCCATATGCTATGGTAAAAACTGCAATAAGTGAAACTTTCGGTTATGAGGATTATCCCCCCCCCCCCCAAAATCACACACATAGAAATGCATTCGAATCATGTATGAACAGGTTAAATTCTACACACATTCTACCAGGATAATTTTCATCATATAGATTGGCCCCTATAAATCAGTCTTGTAGCTGTGAACTCCTGTTAAGGATTTCACTTGTATATAACAGAGTATTAGCATCCTTTTGTGAAGAATTGAAGAGGTCGAAGAATCTAGGAGAGGATGTAGAATCTTGGAGGGGTGAGGAAATCTGTCCTTCAGATGTTGTTGAACTGTAACTCCAGTGAGTCTTACCAGCAATGGTAATGAAGAGGAATTTTGAAAACTGCAGGTTAACAATATTAGGAGAATTATGTAGTCCCTATGTTAATTTAAAGCCACAGTGATAGGAATTTGAATAGAAATCAGACACCAAACTCTAGACTAAGAGTGGGATTATGCAGTCCTACACATGGTATTGGACTACAGCTCCCAGCAACCAATGGTGAGGAACACAGGGAGCTGAAATCTAACAACTTCTGGAGGACCACATGATTTTCAATCTGTCCTAGAACAATAGGCACACTTACTGGTGTAGACATCTTTCCCTTACCACCAAATAATGCTATATAGTGTCAGCATGGGTCAGAATACTCCAGGAGCAGGACAGATTATTCTGGCTCTTGTGCCATCGCGCCCAGGCTATATGATACATGGACGTGACGATTCTCTCCCTGGGGGATTGCTTCTTGCCCTCCTTTAGAGGCTTTGGGGCTCCCAAGGACCAAACTGAACAGTCACTTTAGCAAAAAGGTATTTATTTCTTAAAGCAGAGTAGCAATGTACTACTATTGAGCAAACAAACAGAAAGCTTACTGTAAAGTCCTTAGTAACTGTAGTCCTGGAAGCTTCAGCCGGATGGCTCACCAAAGTCTCCCTCTCTTCGACTTTGAGGCAAGGATGCTCAAAGTCCCAGTCAGATGGTCTATATGAAGGCAGGGAACCTTCCTCCGTTGTCAGCTGGCTGTTTTGAGGGTGACCGAAGCTCCTCAGCATCACTCAACAGTGCATTATGTTGAGTATACTGTGCAAACTTTGAGGACTGAAGAATTACGTACTGGAAGATGGCTTGACCAAGGCCTGGCTAGCACACCCTCCAACATGTCCACTCTGTAGAGTCTCTGATAATCTAATGAGAGGAAAGATGGCTTCCCCTTTCCAGGTCCCTGGGAGAAGGGGAGGAGCAAGCTTGAATTGTTACACATAAACAATAATTGGCAGGTGCCAAGAACCAATAAATCCAATCAAACCTTTAACAAGTAACAAACACATCAAAACAGTGCAAAAAGGGCTTTAGGAACTCAAACTCTTTGCAAATTAAGCAGGCTGTAGCATTTCATAAATGCAAACCTCTAAACTCAAAGTTTTAAATGCAGAAGGCTCTTGCCGCACCGTCACAGCTCTGAAGCCGACCTTATGTCTCCCCTCCCCCGGCATTACCTGGGCACTCTGGAGTGATGGTGGGTGGTTGCTGGCAAGAGTGGCCAGCTGTGCCACCCACTGCCAGTGACAGCAGTGCTAATTAACCCTTCTGAGGTCAAAAACAAGGCACCCACCATTGATCACAACCCTGGGCACCTTGTTCTGATCTCAGAGAATGTAACTCACACTGATGGAGGCATGCAGCACAGCTAGGAGCATTGTAAACAGCCACCTACCATAGTTCCAGTAAGCTCCAGATTTACTTGGAACAACCAGAGCAAAAAGTGAGTTATTTTAATCCATGTTAAGGGCAGAATAAAACAGATTCAGTGCTGAACTGGCCATACATCATCCAGGCAGTTCATTCCAGAAACAGGGAGTGGGCCCTGCATGATCTAGACTGATCGCTGTGAGAATGGAGGGAGGATGTGTTATTCAGCCCATGAAGGCATGGCCTAAATTTAATAAGAGACATAGCCTCTTTAACAGACATGAAGCTATGATTATAAGACAACTTTTTGATCACCTCCTGTTCATCTTGTGGTCCTATCACCTTTCCTCTTACCTTGTGTACTAGTGCCATACATCAGCAAGTAAGCTGAATTGCAATGTGATGTGAAGAAAGTTTGTGGTTGAAAAAAAATCAGACTGGGAGAAGCTGATTTGTTCTTAAGAGCCCCAGGGTTGTGAAAGGCAGAAGATTAATCTAATAACTCGCCAAGCTTAAAGTGGATTTTAGTGATTCCCAGTGAAATTCCGTATGAGTCTACTCTAAATTAAGCCCCACTGAATTGCATTTTCAATAAGCATGTGTAGCATTGCAGCCTTAGAATACCTTTCACCTTCAGAATATGGAAAACAAACACAAGAGTCTTAATGAAAATGTATCAGAATAATATGCTCACTGGCATGGATAATTGGGATAAGAATTGTAAAGCTAATGTTGTGTGCTAAAATGTAAAATACATTGTAAAACTGTAAGCTGGAACTGCTGCAAAGATATATTAATCTTTTCTAACTAATAAAGTAGACACCAAAAGGTGGAACAATGCTACTAACCCTTCAGGACTAGCATCATTATTAAGTAGAATGAGGCAGCTGCATCAAGTGGCTTCTGTTAAAGGCAGAGGGGAATATGTTAAAGGAAAGAGCTATATTTACCAAAAAAATGCCACACATCCCTAGTAACCACAGGCAAAATGGTATAGACAAATCCCTGTTAGTACTTGTAGCTCTAAACCAACTCTCTTATGGTTGTTTATTATGAAGCCCATTGGATTTGTAATTGGTTGACATGCTGAACCCAAAGGGTGCTCAGCAATGGCTCCTCTTCAGCTTGGAAAGAAGTGACCAGTGGCATGCCGTAGGGCTCTGTCTTGGACCCAGTGCTATTCAACATCTTTATCAATGACTTCGATGAAAGAATAGAGGACATGTTTATCAGATTTGCAGATAACAGCAAATTAGGAATAGTAGCTAATACTCCAGAAGACAGGATCAAAATTCAAAATGACCTTAAAAGATTAGAAAGCTGGGCCAAAACTAACAAAATGAATTTCAACAGGGAGAAATGTAAGGTAGTGCACTTAGGCAGAAAAAAATGAAATGCATGTAGGATGGGGTATACGTGGCTTAACAAGACTACATGTGAAAGGGATCTAGGAGTTCTAGTAGACCACAAGCTGAACATGAGTCAACAGTGTGATTCAGCAGCTAAAAAGGCCAATGTGATTCTAGGTTAAATCCATAGAGCTAAAGGATCTAGATCAAGAGCAGCAATAGTGCCACTCTATTCTGCTTTGGTCAAACATCATCTGGAAAACTGTGTCCAGTTGTGGGCACCACAGTTCAAAAAGGATGGTGACAAGCTGGAGCATGTCCAGAGGAGGGTGACCAAAATGGTGAAAGGTCTGGAAACCATGCCTGTGAGGAGTGACTTAGGGAGCTGTGGATGTTTAGCCTGGGAAAGAGAAGGTTAAGAGGTGATATGATAGCCCTGTTTAAATATTTGAAGGGGTGTCATATTAAGGATGGAGCAAGCTTGTTTTCTGCTGCTCCTGAGACTTGGACCTAGAGCAATGGATTCAAACTTAGCTAACACTAAGAAGAACTTCCTGACAGTAAGAGCTGTTTGACAGTGGAACATACTCCCTCGGAGGGTGGTGGAGTCTCCTTCCTTGGAGGTCTTTAAGCAGAGGCTGGATGGCCATCTGTCGGGGATGCTTTGATTGTGAATTCCTGCATGGCAGGAAGTTGGACTGGATGGCCCTTGTGGTCTCTATGATTCTATTATTCTACTTCTGAATAGACATGTACAAGCATATGGATCAGGTCCCAGGACATTTTCCTTTCTGAGGTGAAGAGATAAATGAACTTCCATGTGATATGATGATAATGATGGTGATTGATGGTGGTGGTGGTGATGATGATGGTGATGATAATGATGCAGTGGTGGATGGGTCAGATTTGGCTCAGCCAATCACAAGATTATGGTTCTGCTTCAGACCTTTGGAGAATATTATTTTAGGCTTAGTTTACTGTCCATTTTGTAAATGGAATTTTTCAAACGAAAGAACATCAGAACGCATGAAGTATAAGCATTCAAAATAGCTGCTTAGAATTGAAAATGCAGGTTGAATATCCCGTATCCAGAAATCCCCTATACTCTAAAATCCAAAATTGTCCACATGAGTGGCTGAGATAGTGACACATTTGCTTTCTGATGGTTGAATGTATGGAAAGTATGAAAAGTACATATAAAATTACCTTCAGGTATGTGTATAAGTTGTATATGAAACATAAATGAATTTTGTCTTTAGACTTGGGTTCTATCCCAAGATATCTCATTATGTATATGCAAGTATTCCAAAATCAGAAATCAAAACACTTCTGGCCCCAAGCATTTTGGATAAGGGAGACTTAACCTGTAAAACAGAGTTTATCCAGACAGAAAGCAAGCTAACAGTTCAGACCCATCATCAGTGCTATTATAAAACAATCAGCCTAGTAACAACTATCCTGATATCTTCATTCCTTACAGAGAGATGATGAAACACTGCTTAAGAGGAAACTGGGTTGTTGTCATTATACAATGCTTCTGGGGAAGTTTTAACAATGCTGTAGCTACAAAGGCTTGCAGGAGAATTTCTCTGCAGTACTGATCAAGCAATAAGAAGCAGACACTGAAGGAAAGAGAAAAAAAATCTAGAGACAAGGGAGCCATTCTCTTGTCTGTACAAATGGCCTGTTAGCTACTGAGCAATCAATTTGATGTTTGGGCTCCTTAAATACCTTACAGTCAAGATAAGCAGCAGACTATTGTCCTCTATCTGTGTCCTTTTGGCCATTGAGATCTTCAATAGAGGCCTTATTGCTTGTTCCACAGCCATTAAAATACTCCTGAGCAACATCACAAAACTAGACATCCTCAGTGGTGGCCTCCATCCTTTCGTCCCAAGAAATTCCAGAGACATAGACAGCATTCACATTTTAATTGCGTGCTGAAAATGTATTTATTTCCACAAGACAAGTATTCCCTCCCTGGTAATTATTTTCACCTCTTTTTTTTTTTTTTAAACCCTTCATTGGAACATTTTCAATTACAGACTGAGACTCTCTTATCTGAAATGCTTGCTTCAAGAGTATATAATAATTTTATATTCACCTCTAATAATAATGATTTTAATTAACTTAATCAAATAAAGTAACTTGTCCTAGCACCCTAGCTTAGTTGCATTGTCAATGACCTTTCACGGGGAGAACAGGAGAAGAAGCTTTCTAGGAATTTGGAGGAATGTCTATTTCTCAGTAAAAAGGAAAGGAAGACTAATAAATGTCTAATGGGATTCTCTTTTGCCAGTTATCATGTTACATATATTGCATCTTTCTCCCACTATGAGATCCAAGATGGTGCATAGGACAAATGAAAACTAAATACAACTAAAATTAAGACTTCAAAACAATGTCAGTGAAATTACCAAATAAATCGTTCTCCTCAGTGATAGCTGAGAGTGAGACATCCAATATTTCTCCTTCACATCCTAAAATCACTTCCAATTTCAGGTCCGTTGGGTCCTGTCCCCTCCACCTGAGAACTTTCAACTCAGCACTTTCAGCACAAAACCAGTTGGGAATGTATCAGAATAATAGGTGGGGACCTATTTAATTTTTAATAAATAAAATAATGAATGACAAGACATTTTAAATACTATCAAAGGTTAGTTTTATTCTGGGTGATTTTGCTGGCTTCTTTCAGCACTGAGCATGGCATTTTAATGTGCTTAATAAGATTTGTTTCACTGTGCTTGGTATGGTTAATTGTTTGAAAAGAAGATTTGTTTAATTATGTTTTAACTGTTGGCCCATCAGGTTTTTAGCTTCTCTTGTATTAGTGATTTGTAAGCCACCTTGGATCCCATACTGGGAAAATGGTGACATACAAATTAAATAAATAAATGAATAAATAAATAAAATGGTGTACATTCTATAGGCGTGCAAACAAACAAAAACATTACATATTCATAAACAACAGCAAAACAACAATAGCAGGGTACACTGCAATGCAGTGGCAAATATTGTCTACAGCCAGTGCAAAAAACAAACAAACAAACAAACAAACAAAAAACCAGAACTAATTGTGATGACTGTCAAAAATACACAGTTTACAACAAAAATGTAAATATAAAAAAGCATGAGGTATGCCGAAAAGTCAACAAACATAGAAAACAATGAGAAAAAACCCTAATAGAACAAAAGAAGTCAGCTCAGAACAGGTAAATTCCAACACAGTCTGCAAAACTAGAGGCTGTAGTTTCCAAGCAAAATAATCTAAAATGACTAACAGACCAGTTAAGCTACTGTATCTACTTTGAATTAATGCACTCTCTATCTACTTAAAATAACTGTTAATCATGTCTTCAGCCAAGAGGAAAGCTATAGTGATACAATCTTCAAATCCAAAGAAACTTTATGTGGGCCTCTTCGTAGTGATTATGGTGATAATTGCATTGTAAAGCTGTACCTCTTCTCCAGTTTCAGGGTGGGTAGGTGCATTGATCAGAGACCAGCAATTCTACTGCTGCTCTTTCTGCTTCTTGTTACTACTTTTGCACCAGTTTGCCTTTCAGTGCTCCAGTCTCTTCCTTCCTCAGATTGAATAACAATGTGTGAGCATTAAAAATCAATTGGTGATCATATCTAATCAGGGATCACATAAAGAATATGGAGACATTACAGTCTATCAGTTGTGACTTTGTAGTGACATCATTGGTTGCAAGCAAGAACAATACAGTTGAATGAAAACACATTTATAAAGGGTAGCTTGGGTAGAAATCATCCCCAACAACAGCAATAAAAAACAGTGCCAAAAATGTTCACAAAAGTAAGTAGTTTCTCCTGAGTGTGGGACACTGCTCTATGTAATAGGTAAGTATAGCATAATCCCTGCCATTCAAATAGAATTCCAACCAGTCTGACAAGGGGGCTTAACAAAATCATAGTGTCTAGTAAATTTAAATGAGAATTCTGTAGAACCTTTTTGAATCAGCAAAAGCCTTTGATATAGATTTAATATCAAACCCTGCATGGATAAGGAAAAGCTGTGGTATTCTAGATGGACCATCTATATCTTCTTCTTTACAGGACAACAAAAATACTGTACAAAATGAGTTTTGAATATTATTGCATGCAATCCTATATATGTCTACTCAAGATTAAGTCTCATTGAATTCAGTGGGTGTGGAATTACAGCCTGAACTGAAGATAAAATGGTCTAATGAAAGACACACACAAGAGAGCAGAGATACCCAATCTGTTACCTGTAACTACCAACTATAGCCATATGTTACATGTGTTATTTTTTCTACCTGCAAAGCCTTATGTTGGCAAGATGTGCTTTATTGTGCAGTGGGGCCGTCGTATCTGTGCGGTTTCATTGCATGATCCAATTGATACCAAAATCCATGGGTGATATGTGCTTTGCCATTTTTTATGGCCTTCTGCAATTTTATGGCCCTCAGCCAGCCTACCAGTTTATACAGAGTATAAAGACTTGTCTGCTTATCTTCACAGTCTGGCCCAGCAGGTTGAGGGCAGCTATGGAGGTAATGCCTGGCTACCAGTAGTGCTTTTCTTGGATCTGTGAGGTGGATGGCTGGAAAGACAAAGGTGGGCTGTACTGTACTTTACATGGCTGCCTTGCTCTAAAACCTTTGCCCAGCTGCGGAGCACTCATGTAGCCTGGCTGTCAATCATGTATTCTTCATGCTTGCCCCTGTGCAAAGGCAATGCAATTGCAATATAGCATGTACATTTCTATGCCACCTATCAGTGAACTCAGAACTAAGTGGTTTGCAATCTGTAAGCTAATTGGGTACTCATTTTACCAGCCTATGAAAAGATGGAAGGCTGAGTCAACCCTGGAGCCCCTGGGATCAAACTCACAACTTTGTACCTGCAATACCAGCATTTAATAACTGTGTCACTAGGGCTCCACAACCAGCTGTTGGGCACAGGTCACCTACATAAAGGCCACCAATGCCACTAGGTGAATTCTGTTTGTTCCCTGTGCAACCGGAAGGCAGCCGCCACTGCCATTGGACAGAAAGAGAGAGGAAAAAGTGCAAGTGAGTGTAAAGGTTGAGAGGGGAGGTTGGGGACTGTGCACCCAGTGGCAGAACTTGACTTCTGTCTGTGCATGGGGCAAAAGGAAGAATGTGTCAGGGTGGGCAAGGGAGGATGTGTTCATATGCATGGCAGCAGCCTCATCTCCCCTCTCCTCCCTCAGCAGCTTCTTTGCTGTTAGTAGGAGAATAGCTCCTGAACAGCTTCCACTTGCAAGGCCACTAGGCAGGATGTGGGGAAGGAGATGAAGGATCCTGCGGTGCTTTTTTTTTTTTTTTTTTTAGTATTTTTAACAGTATATTTTAAAATAACAATGACAACAACAACAGCAATAATAGAATATTTTTATTATTATGTTCGATCTGCAGTTGATTGAATCCATGGATACAGAGCCTGTGGCTGCATTTTTAATCACTAGATGAACATTCTTTTTGTCTCTGCCATCCGTTTGGCAATGCAAAACAAAGCACACTATCTTCTTTCTCTCACGTGTATTTCACATGCCTTTGGGCTTCTCTGAAAGTGGAGTTTGCTACTTAGATGAGAAACTCAAGAGACAATTCTAAGACCAAACAGCCCTCTCAAGTCTTATGAATAAATAGACATCAGTGGTGTTATGAAGGAATAATTCATAAAAATGAGAAAGCAACTCTCACTTGACTCCGGTAAAATGTTCAGGTGAAAATATCAAAGATTCTTCAAAATCAACTGTACATACAGATAAGAATCCCTAATCTAAACAAAGAACAAACAAAAACCCATAGCAATTGGTTAGTTACATAGCCAAATATATAAATAACTGCTTTAATTGATTTTCTGTTTGTGATTAAATGAGCAGCTCAGATAATCAGAATTGTTAAGGGATAAGCCTGATTCTGGCTGTTTTCAGGAAAGCATTTTGAATAAGGATTATGCTTCTGCATCCAAGCTGTCTGAAGGCATTGTGTAAGCCTTACAATACCTGTGAAGGGGAGACTCAGTGTGGTATTGTGGTGTGAATGCTGGTTTAGGATTCTAGGAGGTCAGAGCTCACATCCTCACTCAGTCAAAATGCGCTAGGTGACCATGGGCAGGCCACACTCTCTCGCCCTCAGAGGAAAGCAATGGAAAAATCCCTGTGAACAAAAACTGGCAAGAAAACTCCACGATAGGGTCACTTTAGGGTTGCCATAAGTCAGAAATTATCTGAAGGCACAGGATGACAATAACAACAACAACAACAACAACAACAACAACTGTATAGATTTTAAATTGAGTTGGCAAAGCGTGTAAGCCACACATGCCTCCCCCGGGATTCTCTAGTGCAACCAATAGCACTGTTACTCCATACTTTTTTAAAACTTAAAAGGGTTTGTCATATTCTCTGAGGAGTGCATTTTGCCATTCCTTTAATGCCACTCTAACCAGTTTTAAGCCCTGAGAGTGAGTATCTTCAAAACCAGAACTGATTTCCCTCCATGTCCTTTTTGAAAAAAAAGTCCCAGATCTAGAGCAGGTCTGAAAAGAGAAAATGTTTATAGAATTATAGAGTTGGAAGAGACCACAAGGGCCATACAGCCCAACTCCTGGGGTATTGGCTACTCCCCCTAATTGGATGTCATCTGCAAATGTCATAAACATGCCCTTTATTCCTTCATCCAAGTCACCGATAAAGACATTGAATAGCACTGGGCCCAGGACAGTACTCTGTGGCACTGCACTGGTCACTTCTCTCCAAGATGAAGAGGAGCGATGATGAGCACCTTTTGGGTTTGGCCAGTCAATCAATTACAAATCCACTTTACTGTACCATTGTCTAGCTCACATTTTAATAGCTTTTCAGAAGTATATAATGGGGAAACCATGCCCAAAAACTGACCCCAAAATCCTAGGTTGACTTATTTATGGTATGGTAATGTGATAGCAGCTATTTTAGATTTCTCCTTGCATTTTTTTTTTTCTGTCCTGAGCAAGCAGATAGAGTCCTTGGTGATTGATTGATTTGTGTTTGTTTAACAGTGCCTCTCCCACCTCTGCACATCACTGTCTCCAAAGTGAAAGCTGAAACACTGAAGCCTTGTATCCCTCTTGGCCCTCACATACACTGAAGGAGCCTCGAAATTTTACACTCACCCTATCCTTGGGTCATGTCAAAATCCATAATTTTGGCCCCAAAACTTGCCCTTAACTTATATATGAGGTCAACTTATATTTGAGTATATATGGCATATGCCACTTTTCTCCCAGCCTGTGACTCAAGGCAGCTCACAAACAATAAAACAAAATTAGATAAAAACATAGCAAACAAAATTAAAACACAGTTAAAACATCACAGTTTTTAAAACCATCTATTAAATGATACAAAATCATTTTAAAAAAACATACCGTAGTTATAACTAGAGTACCCTCACCCTCATAGGTAGATTCCTTAAAAGAAATTGGTCATTAAAATCCTGTTTAAACAAAAAAAAAGGGGGGGGGGTGGTGGAAGTGCTGATGTAAGGCAAGCAGAGTGAGGAGCCAGTCTAGATTTCCCCAAAAGGGTTGTCCACAGGGTGGGAAAAGCCATTGACAAGGCTGTCTCCCATGTCCTCACCAGATGGTGGTGGGACCAAAAGAAAACATTCTCCTGAGGTTCTTAAGATTCTGACAGGATTATATATTTTTGTATATTTCAGATAGTCTAGATCTAAGCCAAAATTTTTCCCTTTAGCCCCTAGAGGGTGCATGGGGTCTTTTTAAGTAAAAAGAAAAGTGGGGTATATGGGGAGTATGAGAGCAGGTGCATTTCCAAGTTCTAGGGGGGAGGCCTGTGTGATCCTGAAGACTGGGCAGCTTTCAGGGCCAGGTGAAATATCTCATGTGTCAACATGCCTTTCTGCTTTTTCACACTAGGGGGCAAACAAGATTTAAACGAGAGTTAAACAAGAATTAAACAGGAAATCTCCCGTGATAAACATAGGGCATTTCCTGTTTAACTCTCGTTTAACTCTTGTTTAAATCTGTTTGCTCCCTAGTGTGAAAAAGCAGTTTGATGAGACAATTTTGTTAAAGCAAGATAGTTGGTGGTGGACATGGAATGCTTTGATATTAACTGATTTTAGTCAGGTTTACAGAGTACTATATAGTTTGGCTCACTCTGGTAACATCCCAATACAAAGGGTGGGAAAATACATTTTATACATGTGTGTGTTTTTTTTAATGTAAAATATTTCTAACTTGTTGGCACGCTTGTGCCTTTGAAGGACAACCCTTTGGGAAAATGAAAAGAAAGTTCCAAAGGTCAGAAAACAAAGATTAAAATGGATTGCAGTTTAAGAAGAAATAAAAATGCACAACACTGAAGTAGTATATCTTGTTCAGACAGCATGTCTCAACAGTTGGAAATTTGTTCTTGTCATTTCTATATTTAATCCATTATTAGATAAGAGTCCATCTTCTGAACAAAGAAATGAGGTAAAAAGAAAGAAACAAGCACTAGATATTCTCTTTTCCTCCCTACCTATCTGTTAGATTTTGTACCAGGCTTGACAAAGTCTTCAGACTGATAGGTTTTGACTGTTTGGATCATCTAGCCAAGATGGATGGCTTACAAACAATTTAAACGCTGATTCTTCTAGAGTCTGCAGTGTGTGTGAACCAAGATAAAAGGATTAGTTGGAGTTTCTTCTGTGAAAAATAATTGCAAGAAGATGTATAAAAGGTTCTTTGAAGAGGTGTTGGGGCAGAAACACAGCTTTATACAGCAAAGAGACTGTGAAACAGGATGCAATCCTGCGTACAGTTATTTGAAAGTATTCCCAATGAAATCTTTGAGCCTTGTTTCTAAGTAATGCTGTGCATTTACCCCCACCCACCCACACACACACACATACAATGAGCGGTGAAGGTCAATATTGGAACACCACTTACTATATCCCAGTAGCAAAACTACAAAGGGATCTCAGATAATATTCCTAAGCCACTGCTTTTGTAGCAAGAGAACCATTGCCAGCACCTTAAAAATGGTCTGATAGAACACGTAACCCTTCTCTTGGTATTGACACCTCAGAAACCTGTCTGGCAGAGAGAAAAGAAAAGGCCTTCTCTCTGATGGTTGCCAGAATCTGGGATTCTCTATTGAGGATGGCCAATGCCAAAATGGATAAGACCCTGATCAAATTTTAAGAGATTGTTCACCCTCAAGTGTTGGATGAAGTCTGATGCTAGAAGCAGAGGATTTCCTGTATGTCTCTAATTTCTTCTGTGTTTTGTTTCAGCTATATGATTTTGCAATGTCACAGTGTCTAACTAACCCCTATCCCACCGCACCTTTCTTGGGAAGCATTGCAACCTATTTTTATCAGATATACAGATAGAAAATTCCTTGCCTAGTAGTCCTGCAAAATGCAGCCTCTTTTTGTCTTTGCAAAACAAAACCTATCTTTGCAGAATCTAGATGCACTCTCCCTACCCAAAGCCATAATACTTTCGATATTAAATGATTGGTTTCGCTGCATTAAAACAATTTCCATTTATTAGTGGGATGAATCAGTCTGCCAGATGATCTAAAGACATCTTCTGTTTGTACTATTAACCCCCCCCCCACACACACACACACTTAGTCCAGCCCATCGATCCATGCATGTGTTTAATCCACCACCACTATAGAATGAGATGGCTAAGATGAAGTATACTACATGAAAATGTTGAGGCTTTCTTCAGAGCCAGATTGTAGGTTCCTGATCATTTCACCCAATTCCTCATCCCCATCCTAAAATAGCTTTAACATAAAACTCCATTGGTGGTTGATTGTTTCACCTTACCTTAGGGATGGGGAATAAAGCATGATGGAAAAGGACAGGAGAGTGAATGTGCAGAATGTAGATTTACAAAGCAGACACTTTCATTCCTCTGATCTTAAATAATTATTTCTCCAGGCAGACCATATCAGTGTAACACTTCCATATGTATCTTCCTATATCTTTTCATTGAACTTTAAGTTTATTCTAGAAGAGGAGACAATCCTGATTCTTCCCCTCATCTACATGTTCAGGGCTTCACTGTGTGATGTAAAATGGGTCATTTCCCCATACGGGTTTTCTGGCAAAAAGGAGAGAAAACTAAGGCAATTCTGCCTCCCTTTCTCCCACATTATCTAATTTGCATTATAATGCAAAGTGGAAGGGAAAAATCCACCTCCTCTATCTTCTTCCCCCATTGTATTTTTAGCAACTTTGATGAGAGAAAGACAGATTAGAGGAAGACATTCTTTGACACTGAAGGAATTACCTCAAGAAAGTATTTATGGTGAAATGCATTCATTTTTTCCCTTCCCTCATAAAAACTCAGTAGCACAACCATGAATTTAGACCCATGAGTCTAAAGCTGCACAATAATTATATCCAAAGCAGCTCCATGGATCCAAAAGTATGATTTTCTAATGATTACACCTGCAGTCTTATATTTATTTACCTGGGATAGAACTCGGCCACACTAGCTAGGGGATTTTGAGAGTTGTAATTCAAAAAAAAAAGTAACTTTTGGAAGTGTAGGCTTGATAGTAAACCCAATTGATTGTCGCTTAAATCTGTGCTTCATAAGTTATCTTACGTGTTGGGGACACGCAAAGTTTTTTCTCCAATGTACCGGGAACTGGCACTTTATTTGTGTCCATTGACAGCAATTAACTCTTTCATTCCTGGAGACTCATTGCCAACCAGCAGCCAATAGGTTATAGACTGGCACCTGTCCACAGACCACCACTTTGAGAAGATTGTGTTGACAATTTTTATAGCTTCATTGATCAATTCATTTAGCAATTTGTATGTTGCCAACAATGTCAACACAGGTGGCATATACAGTCATATATACTGGCATATTAAAATGTAAGGCAATTTAGAATAAAAAAATTTGGCTGGCATACTATATTGCTGATAACAGAATCTGCTATGCTATGTGTTCATGATCATGGCACTATTGTAAAAATCATAAATGCACCTTAAATTCTAGGAAGTCACTCTGAGTAACAGAGGTCTGTGATGCGGCCAAGTGAGGTGCTTCAGGATGGCATGGCCAGCCCCCTCCTGCCCCAAAGGCATGGTACAATGAGGAGTAAGGACAGGGTCTTGCTTCTCTTCATTGCACTGTGGTTTAGGGGTGGGAGAGGACTGGCCACATCACCCAGAAGCACTCCACTCGACTATGCTACAGACCTCTATTATTCACTCCTTGTATTTGAGGGAAGGGTTGATTCCTTACATCATTCATATCTCCGTCTGTGTAGCTATTTATTTTATAAGGTGAATCTCAGCTATAGGTTTTTGTACCCCAAAGACCCCCAACTCCCCTGCACACACACAATTTTGGAGGGGGAATAATTTTCAGGTGATTTTTGCCCCCCCCCCCCAAAAAACATACCAAATTCCCCAAGACTTCCAACCCCATCATGGCTTTATCATACTTTCACTATTTTACCTTCAAGTCCATCTCCCAAATACTTTTTTTGCCTATTTCTCAGCCAAAATGACATGCTGAAGTGACACATCATCACTTATGGTTAATCTCTGGGCTGAACAACAACAACAACAACAAGAAGAAGAACAACAACAATGTAAGTTGTTCTGAGGGTGGAGCAAGCTTGTTTTCTGCTGCTCCAGAGACTAGGACTTGGAGCAATGGATTCAAGCTACAGGAAAAGAGATTTCACCTAAGCATTAAGAAGAACCTCCTGACATTAAGAGCTATTCAACAGTGGAACACACTACCTTGGATAATGGTGGAGTCTCTTTCTTTGGAGGTTTATAAACAGAGGCTGGATGGCCATCTATTGGGAGTGCTTTGTATCTTCTTGCACTTCAGGGGGTTGGACTGGGTTAAAAAGACCAATGCAATTTTAGGCTGTATAGTGTCTAGATCAAGGGAAGTAATAGTGCCACTGTATTCTGCTTTGGTCAGGTCCCACCTGGAATACTGTGTCCAGTTCTGGGTACCACAATTAAAAAAGGATGTGGAGAAACTGGAGAATGTCCAAAAGTGGGAGACTAACATGGTGAAGGGTCTGGAAACCATGCCCTACAAGGAACGACTTCGGGAGCTGGGGATGTTTAGTCTGGAGAAGAGAAATTTAAGAGGTGATATGATAGTCTTGTTTAAATATCTGAAGGGATGTCACATTGAGGAGGGAGCAAGCTTGTTTTCTGCTGCTCCAGAGAACAGCATCCGGAATAATGGATGCAAACTCCAGGAAAAGAGATTCCAGCTCAACTTTGGGAGGAACTTCATGACAGTAAGGGCTGTTTGACAGTGTGGAACACACTCCCTTGGAGTGCAGTGGAGTCTCCTTCCTTAGAGGTTTTAAAACAGAGGCTGGATGGCCATCTGTTGAGGATGCTTTGATTGTGATTTCCTGCGTGGCAGGGGGTTGTGGTCTCTTCCAACTTTTTGATTCTATGATTCTATGATTCTAACAGTTACACAACAGATTGGCCTTCCAAACGTTGCTGGACTTCAATTCTCATATTTCCCAAAACTGATTTAGCTGTTGAGTCTGCCAATGGAAGCTTGCAGCCTTGGTCTAAACTTCAATGATTCTCCATTTAGGAAGATGTGTGGTCCTTAGTTTTTTGTAGAGCCTTCGGACTATGTGGCCATGTTCTAGAAGAGTTCCACATAGCCCGAAAGCTCCACAAAAAACTATGGATGCCAGCCATGAAAGCCTTCGACTCCACATGTGTGGTCCTGTCACAGCAACACAAATTTGTGCTTGAAACTGATCATCTCATATCTCAGTAAGAGGAAATGCATGTGATATGCATTCATTCCTCAGGATAGAAAAGGCGAGGTGCTGTAGCTGTGTTGAGTGATGTGTTCAGAGACACCACAAACCGGATAAGATGCCTAGATTTAGCTTTCAGCCTGGGGAAATCCATGTGCTTCACTCAAGGTATATTAGCAGCTTAGTATGGATCCTGTGTTAACATCCAATTGTATTTTTTTATCCAGCCCACTGTTTATGTGCAAATAAATGTTTCCTCTTCATTAAAACAAGTTACTCTAATATTTGTATCACTTCAACGCTTTCTCTGCAAAACAGTCAAGGAAGCTGCGGTGTTCCATTTGCTTAAATAAGCCACAATATGAAAAATACATGGGCAAGTCAGATGAGATTAGGATGATCATATATAATCGTCTTCCCTAATTTTCTTTGATTGAAACTGTATGAGCAATGGCCACCAAGCTCTGCATCTTTCCTAGCAATTTGAATTATGATTTTGAGCAGTCGGACAATGAATTATGCCAATTATTTTTGCTTTCAGTCAATTGCTATAAAAATGGAAAACAAATCCATCTTGATATTAGAATGCTACTGAAACAAATGTTCATTTGCATGTCAAACAACACTGATACATTTTACATTTTAACTTATGATTGAATTTATTTAGGCATCAAAATGATGAGAAATTCTTATCATTTTGTCCAGCAATCTGGATCAGTCCCAGCACCTCTTGAACTAGAAACCCTTCATCTTCTAGGGCTCTGAACTAGAGGGTAGGAAAAGAAAAACTGCAGTTCCTTTCACAGCCCTAACACTGACATTGCGAGGTGAAGTCCCACAGTGAAGTTCACAGGACACACTTTGACACATTGTCATTGTCATCTTTATTCATACTCCACCTTGTCCCCAAAACTGGGACTCCAGTCAGATTACAAATGAAATGAGTACAATAACTTGAATAAATTGGGGAAAAACATACAGAAGACCAACATAAAAATAGAATTAAACTCAAAATATATATTTAATAATGATGAAAAGCAGTTTTTATAAGTACAATTAAAATGCTACAGCTCTGTCTTAAAAGCCCTTCCCTTAAAAAAATCGCATATAACTACAACATACCCTCCCAAAAAAGAGGGGTGAAAATAATACTATATTGTCAATATAGTTTTAGGCAATGATATGTTTCACCTGGAGTGAGGTGGGCTGCTCATCCCCCTGAGCTGTGTGTGAGCTTGAGACCTCATTCCAAGGTCCCTTATAGCTCTCCCTAAATGGGAATGATGAGCTTATGCCCATCATTTGGGTCTATGCTCAAACCACCTAAGTGGGGGCAAGAATACGATCAAATTACAGATAAACACTAAGTTGGCAAATGTACAGGTACTGGTGGGTTGTTTTCTGTGCAATGGTAATGATGTTAGTTAGCAACTTTTGCATGCCTGTTCGCACCAATTGCTTGGTTGCATAGTTGCTGACTTCCTGTTTGTTTGCTTTTACCACATCACTTTCTTCCTGCAGCACTGCAACCCTTTTTATCTTTCCTCTCCCACCTTCATTTGTCCATATGTTTGGTCGCACGCAAGTAATTTGTATGCAGAACTATCTTGGCATTATCTATAGAGGAAATTAAGTTTACCTTAATAGTCTGAGGATGTTTCTACACAGGCCAAATGCAATGGTCTCACCTGTTTTTTACAGCACACTGTCCAAATGGCATCCAAGACAATTGTGGCTGAATCGGGGCCTTTTCGATGCCTCAGGGCATTTAATATGAACAAAAAGTGGATATTTATCCCATTTTGGGGTGGGAAATCTGGATATTTGTGTGTGGACCACACTCAGTAGCAATGTTGCTGTGAGGCCAGGGGAGTAGTTCAGGAATACATATATTCACATGGATGAGGAAGGTGTAGAGGGGGAAAAACACCCAGAACTGCCATGACTGTACAGCCATGCATACTGTGATTTATCTGACTAGAGTGTATTTGAAAGGGAGAACTGCATGGACAATTCTTTCAAACTAGCCAGTGGAGTTTATCACATGGGAGGAATTTCTCTCAATTGTAAATGGAGCAAATTTGCAATTACATGAATTCGCTAGTTTAGCGAATTTACGTGAAATCTGATTGCATCTGGAATGCATTCAGAATGACTTCCTATTTCCCGAAAATGACCCCCATTGCCCGACATTGCATGAGAAACTCTAATACACAATAACGTGAAACCCATGATTGTGTTCGGAATGACTTCCCATTGCCCAAAATTGCGTGAGATGCACTCATTCGCAATAACGTGAAACCCCCATGATTGCGTTCGGATTGCCATTGCATTATACCTCTAAATTCTGTCGTATGATAAACTCCATGTGTGTAGACAAGCCCAAGGTTACTGAGAATTAGAATACCCCAAACTGGATTTGCCTGTCAGTGTAGATGCACCTTGAATTGCCTCTCTTTTTCTGAGAGATGCAGACATGGGAGAATATTGTTCCAATTCATTTTTGAAAAATTTTCAAAAACATACACATTTCAATAGCTTGCAAAGCATGTAATAAAGTAGAAAACAAAGCATATTTTTCCACCCCACTTTCTGGGAGTCTCTTCTAAGTGTCGGCTGAAGCATTGCCTCCCTGATATATTGACAGAGAAGGGGGAATCAGTGAGATAAAGAACAGAGTGGAAGAAATGATATATCAAACATGGTGGCTTATTAGTCTGATCCACATCTCCGTCAATCACCATGTGCCCTGCTAGACAGGCTAGACATCCCTTCTTGGTTTTATAAGGCAGAAAAGTTTTCTATGGCTGCCACTGGCAACTGTTCACATAAACTGTGCACTTTAATCCATCCATTTTCTTACACTACATGTCCTGAAAATTAATTCAGCTCTGTTTGTTTCAATGCCGTGCTCCATAAGGCAGTCTGGAGATCAGATTCTAATTTAATCAGATGTAAGAATGCATAGAGTATAATTGCTCTCAGAGTTATTGTCTCATTATGAGGGATAAAAACCAGGCACAATCTGAAACTTGCTGGATAATTTAGGTCTCTACCCCCCCCCCCCTGATCTTTTGCCTTGTTGTTGAGCAGTTACTGCCCAGCTGTTGCACATGATTCAGATATCTTTTTAAAGGTGTGCTTCAGCTGAGGGTAAATTACATTTTCTAAGACAGAGATGAAAATTCATTTCAGAGAGGTTTTATTTGAACTTTGTAAGGGTGTGAAGCAGAGCTGAGGAATGTGTACCCATCCAGCCAATGAAGAGTTTATTGTAAGTCTTCCCACCCCACCATTGCAGAAGAAGCCAAAGGAGACATAGAGAAAGAGATTTTCCCTGTACCATGTGGTTATTGTAGGTGTATTTAAAGGTCCCTTCACACTGCATAATTACAGTTGGCCCTTCTTATCCACGAATTTTTTATCTACGGATTTAAACATACACAGCTTGAAAATATTCCCAAAAAGTATAAATTCCAAATAGCAAACCTTGATTTTCCATTTTATATATGGGACACCATTTTGTTGTGCCATTATATTTAATGGGACTTGAGCATCCACAGATTTTGTTATCCATGGAGGGTCCTGGAACCAAACCCCAGCGGATAACAAGGGCCCACTGTATAGCACAATGATTCCATTTCAGCTGCCATGGCTGCATCCAAGGCAAACCTCAGATTGGCACTTTGGTCCGAGGTGCCAGAGAACCTTCCCCAAAAACTGTTAATCCCAATATTTATCAATTGATTTATTAATGCACATGTTCACATTGACTTAATAGAAGAGACTAGGTTATATCTCAGAGGAAGGAACGGCCAAAATCACCTTTGAATATTCCTTGCCTAAGAAACAAACAAACAAACAGCTTCATTTATGTACGGCTTCATACCCTTAAGGAGTGTCTAAGCGGTTTACAATTGTAAGCTATTGTAGAAAGCTCTGTGAAATTCAGGGGGTCGTCATAAGTCAACAAGCTCCTTGAAAACACTTAAACACACACAAAGAGGGACATGAACTGAAAGCTCCACCAGAATACAGAGGAATCCAAACCCTAAATTAATTTTAGCAATTATCTTACACTGCTCTATTATGCCCATCTACTTGGGAAAAAAAAATCCACCAAAGTTCAACAGTGGTTGCTCCAGCAAGTAACTCAGTATAGCTTTCCAATGGTTAAAGTGGAATTTTGGAGCAGGATTAGTCCTACCAATAGACAGAATGATTACACCACTTCAGGAATCAGGTTTTGAGTGTCATGAAATGACAGCAAAACTGTTTAATTTGTTATTATTTTATTTTTTTCTGCCAGAGAGGGGAGAGATGCTTGAGTGATTTTCTGTGTCATGGCCCAAGTTATTGTAACTCATAAAACAAAAAGAGAATCCCACAAACTCTTCTCCTTTTGTCTGGCAGTAAATATAGAATAATAATAACAAATTTAATAAATAATTTAATAACTGATTACCTGGCTTGCTCGATTTGCAAGGTGGGTGACACTCCCTGTTCTGTCTCAGTCAGCAAAATCTGTTGGGGCTGATCCTGAACACAGAGTTGATACCACAAATGAAATGGTTTTCCTGTGTGTTAAAAATTTCCTGTGTATTTAAAAAAACAACAACCCAGTTTATGCCTTCTGTCATCAAAACATGGTCCAAGAGGATGATTTTCCAGTACCTACTGTTCTGTCAGCATCATCATCATCATCATCATCATCATCATCATCTAAATCTTTACAGAAATTTGGAATGCAAGTCAGCAGCCCCAAAGCTCTGTGTTTCTTCTTCTTTTGTTTTTTTGTTAAGAAAAATTATACTCACAGGGAAGGATGAAGGATGAACTAAATTAAAAAGAAAAAGAAGTTGAATCTTTGTAAAGTACTCTCAGGAAGGTTATTATGGCTAGCATTGCCAGAAGTGCCAGGCAAAGGGAAAATGGAATGCTAATGTAATACAGGAAGGAACTAAACGGAGGTTTAATTATAAAGGGCTTTGAAGGTAAAGGGGAGAAAATTGTCAATGATACAGTGGAAAAACAAGAGCCAACATGAAGACTGAAAAGAAAGGAAGTGGCGGGAACAATGGAGCTGCAATGTTGAGCCAAGTCTTAACAGCAATAGCCTGATTTGATGTGAATAATAACACTACAGAAATCAAAGCTGCTGGACCTGTTTCAGACTAGTACATTCCAGGCATTTGTTCAGAGCCAGTGTGGTTGTATAGATTGGGATCGGAGAGTCCTGGAACCAAGTGTTCACACAATCCACGAAGCTTACTGCATAGCCTTTGGCAGGAAGGATGGCTGAGCATTTCAGTTCATTTTTTCCCCAAAATGAGAATTCATAAACAACATTCACAAAACTCAAGGCTGGGAGAAAGCAAAACTGACATACAGGTATTTGCTTTGACCTTCCCATTACATCGTATCGCAGCCTAGTCAACTTCATTAGGTGGCTGATAGGGATGTAAATCTTTGTAAATTTCAATCTTGCAGGCTAACATGAATAATTTTACCATTTACTTGCTACAAGAGAGTAATTGAAAACTGCACAGTTTTCAAAGGCTATTTACTGTTTAGGAAGTAATTTGTACAGAAAATGCACACAGTACCCCCGCCCCCCACTCAAAGGAAAATAGGATTCCCTGCACAGAAAGCAAGTTTTCTACAGAAAAAAACAACACTACACATGCAGAAAATGTTGTATTCTGCACAGGATAATGGTTTTCCAGCACATGACATTTTCTGTACAAATAAAAACTAGGAGGATTTTTCACATATTGAGTCCAGGGATTCTCACTGCTAGGCTTTTCCCTCTCTAGGATTCTCCTCATCTGGCTTTCTTGATACTTGAAAAACAATTTTTCAACTATTATTCAGATATTTTTGATTATTCTTTCTGTCCATAACATAGATTTCATATGCTCCCATGTGTACCCCTAAATTCTTTGAAGGATAACAAATAAGATAAAAATTGCCTTACAAATAAGATAAAATTTGTTTGGTTTCATGTTTCATAACATATTCCTAAAATGAGACAGTTTGGCATAATGCTTAGCTTGTTGGACAGAACATGCAAGATATACATTCTACTCCTCCCTGAGCTTTGAAATTTACTTTTGATCATGAACCAGTTTCTCTTTCTCCCTGATCCGAATCACAGGTCTGTTTCAAGGTGGAAGTGAGAGCCATAGGATTACGTACATTGCCTTGGGCTCATTGTGGGAAGAATGGAATACAAATGTAACCAGTAGATAAAGATTCCCCCCCCCTCCCAAAATGCAAAAAGAATAGGATTATAAAAATTCAAATGTGTTTTACAAACAACCTGAACCTGAATCTTGATAAAATGGGGGCTCTGTGAATTGGTGGCTCCTAGGTCTGGGAACTGGGTAAATGGTATATCTTGGATGGGTTGCCCATGGTGGAGTCTCCTTTTTTGGAGGTCTTTAAGCAGAGACTGGATGCCCTTTTGTTGGGGATGCTTTGATTGTGAGTTCCTGGTTGGACTGGATGGCCCTTGTGGCCTCTTCCAGCACTGTTGTTCTATGATTCCCTAAAGGAGCAGGCTCATAGCTTGGGAGTCCTCTTAAATCCATCCTTGTCACTGGAGGTCAATGTGGACTCTGTGGCTTGGAGTGGTTGTTACCAGCATCAAATAGTATGTCAACTATGATATTTCTTGGACAGAGATAAACTAGCCATCCAGTTGAAGGGATGCTAGTGCATGCTAGTTCATACGCTTAAGACCATTGTGATGTACTCTACATGGGACTGCCTCTGAAGATGACTCAGAAGGTGCAGCCAGCACAAAATGCAGTGATTTCATTGCTGACTGGAATACCATACAGACATCATATATAGTCACCCTTTGGAACTCGTGAGGGATCCGTTCCACCACACACACACACACACACACACACACACTGTGAGTTCCAAATCTCACACATATTCAAGCCCTATAGGCTTGAATGGGGCGTGTCCATGTGAGGCATGTGCTCTAGGCACGTGCCCCATTAAGGTTAATGGCAGTCGCCCCTCCATGGATTTTCAAGTCCGTGGATTTCAAGTCTGTAGACTTGGAGAGGCGACTGTAATTCCATTCTCAAAAGAATTGCACTGGCCACTAGTACACCTTCTGTCTGAGTTTAAGGTTCTTGTGATACCAATAGCAATAGCAATAGTAGCTTCATTTATATACCACTTCATACCACCTAAGCATCTCTAAGTGGTTTACAACTGTAAGCTAATTGCCCCCAACAAACTGGGTACTCATTTTAGTGACCTCGGAAGGATGCAAGACTGAGTCGAGATTGACCCCTGACTGGTATTGAACTTGCAACCTTATGGTTTGTGAGTGAGGAGTTGTGCAGACAGCCTTTAAGGGGCAGCTTGCAGCCACTTCTTTTACAGCCAGATTAGGGCTGCAGCAACCGCATGCCATGGCCCCCATCTGGCCTTTCCAGGGCATGAAAAAGAGCCACAAAAGGGGTGCAATAGTGGCTTTAGTGCTTCTTCGGGGCTGACACAGCACCAGAGGAGCACCATGATGCTGTGTGCCATGCAGTGTGGTACTTGGCATCAAGCCACCCCCCCCCCCCGAGTGGGGCATGTGTCATATGGCATGCGTCATATGGATGCTACACCTCAACTCCGCCCTCAACCGTCTGCACAGGGCCGGAGCGGCTGCAGTACAGGCATTTAATCACTGCACCACTAGGGGTCCTAACTGTGATGGCATGTTCTAAATGGCTTGACACCTGAGAGAATGCCTCTCCCTATATGTGTCTACTGAAAGACAGAGGACTGCTGAGCAGAGCCTCCTTTTTGTCCCCATCAATGAGGTCAACACACTATGTGAGTATATGAGTGAGGGTCTTCCCATGGCACTCAAGTAGGGGAATGCCTTCCCTTTGGAGGTTAAGTTGGTGCCAATATCAGTTTCCTTTAGGAACCAAGTAAAAACAAGGCTATTTATTAAAAATTTTGGGCCTCATGCTAATATGTACGGCCTTACAATGTTTTATTTTTTAAACCTATTTTTACTTATCTATCATATTTAATTGTTTCAGACTACATAAATTATTTCTATTGTTTTAAATTATTTTATTTAGTTCTCACTAATTTTATTTTTCAATTACCACATTTGAGATGTGGTGCTGGAGAAAAGTTCTGCAAACAATGTGGATTGCTTTTAAAAAAATGAAACAAAAAGGTACAAGAGCAAAATGGATCTGAACACTCCCTGGAAGCCAGGATGACTAAATTAAGACTCTCATATGTTGGCCACAACATGAAAAGACATGACTCCCTAGAAAAGACAATAGAGGGTAGTAGAAAGAAAGAAAGACCACATGCCAGATGGTCAGACTCAATTAAAGTGGACCATTAATCTGCAAATCTGAGGCCCATTGAGACCTTTGAGTCTTGGAGATGCAGAGTTGCCAGAGCTGAAAGTCAATTTGTGGTCAGTAAACAATAAGTTTTATCTGTATGCTCCTTAATATATTTTGATATGGGGAGGATAGAAGAGTGTGTGGGAGAGAGAGAATGAGAAAATGAGAGAGAGAAAGAGAGAGAGAGAGAGAGAGAAGCTGGTATAATTACTCAGACACAGGATTTTGAGAGCTTACCGTAGTTCTTAAAGACTGGCTTTCATTCTCTGCGTACTCTCTCCTGTTTGTGATGTTCCTTAAGCCCAGCACTTCCTACACCCCTTTCCCATTTCTGACAGGTTCCTCTTCTTTACAGCTACATGGCAAGCGAAGAAGAACCTGTCAGAAATGGGAAAGGGGTGTAGGAGGTACTGGGCTTAAGGAACATCACAAACAGGAGAGAGTACGCAGAGAATGAAAGCCAGTGGATCACTTTGCTTTCCTTGTTGAAACTAGCTGTACCTCCTGAATTTGATAGTAGATATACCCTGTCGAGGTTCAGAACTGAATTCAGAATTTAATTCATTTTTCTCCAACAAAGAACCTACCAAAATTTACAACTTCCCCCCACAAATTTGATGGGAAGAATGAATGATTATAAAATTCAAATGTGGAAGAAACCAGAAGTGACAGAGTTTCTCGTCTTTCATGATCCTATAAATAACTACATTAAATTAAAAGATTTTTGAAATGTTGTGAGGGAAAGCTATGTGTGTCAGGGAGATCTGAATTATTAAGCAATTAATCAGCAATAAAACATCTGTCATGGCTGTAAATATGCTAGAAGTTCATATTCCTAAAAGTGTGTTGGCACAACTGTTTAAATATGTGAGCCAAATTAAAAACTGACTCTAATGGACCTCTTCAATGTTCTTAATATTTCATCTAAAGAAAAAATAATAATTGAGTCATAGAATCATAGGGTCAAAATGGGCCTCTTGGGCCATCAAGTCCAACTTCCTGATCAATGAAAGATTTCAAGCTAAAGCATCCCCAGAAAATAACTGTCCAACCTCTTTTTGAATACGTCCAGAGGAGACTCCACCACCTCTCTAGGTAATTGATTCCATTACCAAACTGCTCTTACTGACAAGATGTTCCTTCTAATGCTCAATCAAAATGCAATCTCCTGTGATTCCAACTTTGGAGCAATGGATGAGCAAAATATATGAATATATGGAGATGGATAAAATATCATGTAGTGAATCAAAAACAAATGGAAGACTTTAATAGCACATGGGATCCACTTTTAAGTTTTATTCAAAGGAAAGAAGGTAATTATGCAGTCCTAATTTACAAGGAAGGAAACAAATGTCTGTTTAGTGTGTATACTTTGATAAATTATTCAAATAGCAAGAAATGCTACTCCTTATAATTATATAAAATGTTTGGTCAATAAGAAGGGAATCATCGGAGAAAAATATAAAGGGTTTTCCCTTTATTGTTATTTAAGAGACAAATGCTTGAAGTAAGTTAATCCCCGAGGAGCTTTACTAAAGGAAGTAAGTGTTTTTAACAATGGTATTCTATGTAAAATTATGTATTTGGGTAATTTGTTTTATTGTTTAAATTTCAATAAAAAATTAATATGGGAAAAAATGCAATCTCCTGTAACTGCAAACTATTAAACCTATCTGCCTTTTTAATTGACTAGCTCTCACATTCATATATGGTGATGGGGAATACAATGGATTGTACAATTGTAATATTCATTTTTTCGCTTTGGGATATTTTCTAGTTCTTTCATAGCTCCCCTTCCCATTCCTAGTCTTCTGATTTCTTGACTGCAGTTACAATTCTGATCAAAGACTGATCCAAGGTATGGGAATGCAAAGACAACTACTACAATGATCAATGCAGAGAAACAGAAGACAACAACAAAAAGGGAAGAACAGGGGACTTCTTTCACAAGATCCAGGAAATCAAAGGGAAGTTCAAACCCAGGGCCAGGATGCTCTATAACAATAAAAATAATATAATTCAAGACCAGGAAGGAATGAAAAAATTATGGATGCAATACACAGAAGAGATATAAAAGAGATGAAAAAATGAAGGACACATGGAACAAAGAGCCATATGAAGAGGATACCCAAATTATAAAAAGGAAAGTGGAAGCTGAAATAAGAAAAATGGGGAAAAATAAATCACCAAGAATAGATGATATTCCAGTTGAACTGTTACAACCCACATTGACAAAATCAGCTCTAGTGCTAACTAACATATGTCAACAAATATGAACAACAAAACAGTGGCAAACAGATTGGAAATGATCAAGATACATCCCCATCCACAAAAAAGGAGGCACAAAATACTGAAGCAACTATAGGACCTTAACACTAATCTCCCATGTGAGCAGAAAGGGTGGACTATTACTTCTCTCAGTTTTGAAATTATGCTTCTGTTAATGCAGGCTAAAATAGCATTCACCTGCTTTGCTGCAGCATCATGCTGCTGTCTCATGTTCAATTTATGAACTATAATAATTCTAAAATCCTTTTTGCATGTAGTATTGCTGAACCATGTATCCTCTGTCCTATACTTCTACATTTGACTTTTGTGGCCTAAATGTAGAATTTTGCATTTGCCTCAAATACATTTAGTTTTATAATTTCTGCCCAATTTTCTAATTTATCATGGTCCTTTGGAATTCTCTTTCTTTTTTCCAGTGTGTTTGTCATGGGCCTGAAGCAGAGGCTGAGGAAAGGACCCAGGCAAGTCTTCCAGATAGGGAACAGCCTGCAGCTCTCCCTGTTACAGAGCATGTCAGGAACATGTTGTAAAGAGGTCTGAGAAAATGACATGGATGTGACAACTAGGCGGAGCTAAGGCAAAAGTTAATACAGTTCCAGTGGCAGTTACATGAGTCTGCATTGTTGAAGCTATGCATCATGAGAAGGCGAATGCAACAAGCACTTGTGAGAGTCTTTCACAGAGCCTCACAGTGTGAGAGAGATTAACTGCCTCAGAGTTGATTGTTATGGTCAGTTGGTTGGCAAAACATCTTGTTGGAGAGTTTTCAAGATGGCTGTCTGTTACTCAGTGTAATCTTTGTAAATAGTTCTGAGACAAAGATTTAAAAAGCCCTCTTGTTGAGAGAAGCCTTCCTGTGTGAGAGTGGAAATTTGCTATGCATCTCAGAGGCCTTTGCAGAACCTCAGATTCTTTGCAGACCTTCTTCTAGGTGTCCTGTCTATGTACATAAACTCTGCATATGTGCGTACTAGACACAGGTCCTCTGTACATCACTGCATTTTCTCCCTTCTCAACAGAGCATCCAGTCCTCCCTGCTGAAGAGCTCCAGCCAGCTCATCTTGTGGAATTGCAGCCTCAGTCAGCAGGACAAGGGCAAGACTCATTTGCTGATAAGACAAAGGACACAGGTGGGGTCTTAAGTCCTCAATCTTGCAGGAGGAACAAAAGGATTCAACAAAAGATAGAGCTAAGACACTCAGCCAGGCTGCAAGCTAAACAGCAAGTAATCAAGCTCTCATTAGAACCAACTGATATCAGGCTATTTAAGAGCTTGGCTTGTCTGTTTCCTGGCCAGGATTCTTGTTACCTGTTTCTAGAGACGCCTGCATTCCTACATCATTCTTGGTACCTGTTGACCTTGATCACTGTTGCCTCCCTTGCCTTGGGCTACTTGACCCATGCCTTTCTCTTATCAGACTCTCATAGGCAAGGATACTTTCTATCTGCTTGTGACTAGTTGCCTCTGCCTGCATTATCAGTCGGAGGTTCTCCCCCAGCCAGCCTGTGTGGGTGTTTGGTGAACCATTTTGTGTATATGCCACACATCCTGAAGCCGTTTGGGATCTGCCCAGCCATTTACAAGCGGCTGGCTTCATGATGCTCTGGCAGCATGGCGTTTACACACCACAAGTCATCAGAGCGTCCTGAAGTTGGCTGTGGTGTGGATGCAAAGTAGCTTTTTGCTGCCTGAAAAAGCAGCTCATTGCCACTCCTTTTCTAGGCAGCTTCAAGGTGGTTTGAAGGAAGGGGTGGCTTCAAGCCAGTCTATTTTAGCCCTTAGTCTCCCAGCAGATAGCAGCATCTTTGAGATTTCTGAGATTTGTTTCTGAAAAGCACCATCCATCACCTCATCTTGGTTTGGTCTTTCAATAAACAACTAACACAATGTTGCATTCATTCATTTTTACCCAGACAGTATATTCAGTGGATCCTGGCTGACTGGAGTAAATGTCTGTCAGAGGACTTGAGAGCATATGGGGCAGATTATATTGGAGAAGACAATCCTGTAGGTAACCTGGACCCAACTATTTAGGGCTTTAAAGGTAATAACCAACACAGTGTAACTTGCCCAGAAAGTAATTGGCAGCCAGTGGAGTGATTTTAATATTGGTGTAATATAATCACTCCCAGATGTCCCAGTGATCAATCTGGTTGCAATGGTTTAAACTAAGTAAAGTTTCCAAACTTGGTACGGAGTTAGTCCAGTGTACAGTATATTGCAGAAGTCCAGCCTTGAGAAGTCCAGCCCATGCACTATCACCTTCAAATCCTCCAGCTCTAGGTAGGGGTGTAGCTGGCGCATCAGCCAAATCTGGCGTATTAGACAAGCTATCATTTTCAATCCCCCAATGATTTTATTTCAAGCCCTTTTGATCAGATTTGCCATGCTACTACCAAAGAGATTCTTCCCACCCTTCGTGAGGTGAAGTTCATCTGTAGCCAGCAGTCCTTTGTCTAAGAAGTGAAGAACGTGGCCCCAGAAACCACTGGCAGAATTGATGAGAATACTGTGCCTTACACCTAATCAGATTTCTGCCCAAACCTTCACAGTCAAAGACTTGAAGGTTTTCTTGGTCATGTTGTTGGTACCCACATGAATAAGGAGAAAAGAGGTACTGATATGTGTTTGGCAAGTTGTCAGTGACATCCTGGAAATGTGTGCCAGGGGGACACATAATTCCCTTTTTAAAAAAAACCCAATAGGAAACATATCTTGACTGTAAATTTGATTACACATTCTTATCTGAACTTAATTTGCATACACTTTTATTACACAGTAAGTTTTAGATTATATTTTATGTTATCTTTCTTCCTTAACTATTTTCCAAAACAAGGACCTAGATAAATACTTACACATTTTAATTTCCACATTGTCCTACTATCGTTGCTTACTTAATCCTTCTTATCCTTACTCCATAATTTTGACACTTCTCTCCATTTCCTTTCATATTGTTGAATTGTCTTTCCATTGATTTACATGGACAAACTATCCATGAGAATTAGGTTATTTAATTTTATTACCCATTCCTCTATAGATGGTATAGTATCAGTTTTCCAATGCCTTGCATATACCATGTGTGTGGCTGTAATCATGTACAATAGTGCACTTTTATCTTCTTGATTTAGTCTAGTTTTGATCCCTTCTGCTTTATTTAATAAAAATAATTCTGGTTTTAATGGAATATTTGTTCTGTAATTTTTCTTTTAAATTTAAATTTTTATGTATGTTTTCCCAGAATTGTTTTACTTTTTTGCATTGCCACCACATACAGTACTGATTACCCATATTATATTCCCAAAAATTTTATTAAGTTTTTTATCTTTGCTAATATAGTTGGAATTATATACCATCTATAGAATATTTTTAAATAATTTTCTCTTAAGTTATTACATTTTGTAAATTTTAAATAATTTTTCAACACATTTTCCCAGCTTTCCTTTCCAATATTCTGCATCCACTTGACCATATTATTTTTGATTGTTTCTTCATGTAGTTCTATTTCTAATAGATATTTGTAGATTTTCTTTATCAGTTGTTTCTCACTCCACTGTATTATTTTGTCAATTTTTTCATGTCATCTTCTATTTCTTGTATATCTTTATCTTTTTTTAATAATCTTCTTGAATTTGCCAATATCTAAGCCAATTCATTTCTGGTCTTTCTTGTTGCGATTCTTCCCTCCTTTTAATTCTGTGACCTTCAGCTGTTTTCATTTTCGTATCTAATCCAATTTCCTTTTGATCGAATTTCTTTTTCTATGAAATGCCTCCTGGAGGACACATTATTCCTGATTCAACTTATCAGGCTGGCACACAGGTGCCTCTATAGCCTTGAGCAATGAGTACCCAACCACCAGCACTTTTATTTTCTTGTTGTTGTAATTAGTGGTCATCTTGACTCCTTCCCTGGTATGCAGTATCACTTGTCGCTACTTTCCTGTTTGAGCATTTCCACTCTTGCTAGCCTCCTGAAGAGGTAGGAAGAAATGGCATAGTTGGAGAGGTTCTGAATCTCTTCTGTACTGACTGCTCTTGGCAGTGAGTTTCTTCCAGAGCATTCCCTCACAGTTACCATCCTCTTCATTTTCTTTGGCAGCTTCTTCCTGTTGGTTTTATATAATCATTTCTCCTTGTGTTCTATCCACCTGTTCTTTAATGCACTGAAGAGATGCAAGATGTAGCTCTAGTGCACTGACCTTCTCTTCTAAAAGAGCTGGCAATTTGCAATTGCTGCAGGTGCCATTGGTGATGTTTTCTGGCAAGAAGACAAACATTACAGATGCACTGCAGCAAACAGTTATGGATCCTTCTACCTCCTCCTCTGCAGTTATCTCTCTCCTCTTGCTCCCTTCTCTACAGAGTTGCACTGCTTCTTGGTTTTTCCCATTTTCTGTGAAACTTCCTTCCATGGCAATTCTGCTGTTAGCATCACCTCCAGACTAAACAGAAATCTGTGCTTCCTGAGAGTATCCATTGTTGCACTGGTTGAAGAGGGTTCTACTGGTGGAGATTATTGTAGCTGAGGGGCTGCTCTCACTTCTCAAGATGCTCTCACTTTCACCTTTGTTTTCTCTGTCACAACTACTCCTCTGCCACTGCCACCACTGCTGCTGCCTGCTGCCACTCTGCATTGCTCCTGTATGATGTCAGCCATGGCCTACATTGACAATACTTTTTCCAGTACTTTCAGAGTAGTTGACTTTTTGTGTTATGTCACTTTTTTGCACCCAAGGATCCTTCTGCCTCCAGCTCTGTAGTCATTTCCCTCCCTTTCCTCCCTTTTCTAGAGAGTTGGACTGCTTCTTGTTTTACCTTGTATTTCCTAAAATTGTCTTCCACAGCAGCTCTATTATTGTTATGTAGTTGTGTTGTTATGTAGTTGAACACACTCCTTCAGAGAGTGGTGGAGTCTCCATGCTTGGAGGTCTTTAAGCAGATGCTGGATGGCCATCTGTCAGGTATGCTTTGATGGAGAGCTCTTGCATGGCAGGGGGTTGGATTGGATGGCCCTTGTGGTCTCTTCTAATTCTATGATTCTATGATTCTAAAACAAACAAACACAGCTTCATTTATTATACCGCTTCATACCACCTAAGAAGTGTCTAAGCGGTTTTCAACTGTAAGCTACTTGCCCCCAACAATCCAGGTATTCATTTTAGCGACCTTGAAATAATGCAAGCCTGAGTCGGGCTTGAGCCCTTTTGCTGGTCTTGAACTTGCAACCTTATGGTTTTGAGTGAGTGGCTGCAGTACAGGCATTTAACCACTGTGCCACCAGGATTCTACGATCAGCCCAGTCACTCCAGGGCTGCCCCAGTATCACCTCCAGGGTAGGCAGAGGCCGGTGCACCCTGATGGTCACCACTTCTGCACTGGACTTGTTATATCTGGGGGTGGGATTCTTTTGAGGAGGTGAAGAGAGTCAGGGGGTGAGGGGAGAAGATAGATAAAAAGCGATAAGCCCTGTCTGTTGATTCTATTAATTAGTCACCAACCTACCACCACTGCACTCACCTGCCCCCAAATTTTCTCTCCCCAAATTAGCAGTCTAATTTCCTCAAGCTGTGCACACGTTCTCCAGATTTCAGATTCCTTAATAACTCTTCTCTACTTTAAGAACATTCCAAGATATGCTGGAACAGACCTGGGATCTACTGAGAACAAAGGTGGGGTGGGTGGTGAAAAGTTCATGTAGGCGTCATCTACACTGCAGAAAAAATCCAGTTTGATATCATTTTAACTGCCATGGCAGTTGGATTATTTCTGCAGTAAGGATGCAGCCATAATGAGAGAGCTAGAATTCAGGGTCATCTAATTAAATTGATTGCTTCTGGGTTACAGAAGATAAAAGAAGGTGATTCTTCACACAGCAAATAACTGATGTATAGAATTTGCTGTGCAAAGAATAGATAATGATCATTGCCTTACAAATGAATAAACTGGATTTAGCTTTATCGACAGCTATTAACCACTGATTAGAGATCATTGGAGCCTTCCTGTTCAAAGGGAAGGATACCAAATGGGAAGGATGGTTATCCATTGCCATATGAAAACAAAGGGACTTATCGGCTGATTAGATTAGATAAGGTCTAATGTAACAGAAAAAGACTGTTTTCACAGATCAAGATTAAAGAATGTTAATGTATTTTTTTTAAAAAAAAATCTTTGTATTGTTTTAGATGGTGATTATTTGCTTGGGAGCCTTTCTGGGCTGAGAAGCAATCCAGAAATTAAATAAATAAATAAGATTGCAATCCACATTGGCAAATTCTGTTGGTTTCAGCAGGACCTATAAGGAATCAATTTGGGCCTATGGTGTTGGGCAAAAGGAATATAAGAATATATATGGGGAAAATGCATTAAAATCTACATTCAGTTACAAGGCTCATCTGTTGGTCCTGGGCAAGGCAGCCTAACTTAGCCAGTTGGGAAGACGTTTTCAATATGATTTCTTTTAAATACAATCATATTCTAAAAAAGTAAATATAACACATGCCACATGGAGTATATGGTACTTTTTCAGCCTGAACTTACAATCTTGCCTGGTTTTAGAGGTTAAGCAGTGGCAGGTCTGATTAACACTTCTATGGAGTTTATCACATGAAGGGAATTGGAAGTATAATCCAATGGCAATCTGAACGCAATTATGGGGTTTCGCGTGATTGCGTGAAAGCTGATTACACACATTTTCAGGCAAAGGGAAGTCCTTCTGAACGCAATTGTGGGGTTTCGAGTGATTGCGTGAGAAACTATCACATGCAATTTCAGGCACTGGGAGGCAATTTTGGGCAGTTCCGAACGCAATGCAGCGTCAATACGCAATCACGTAAATTCGCTGAACTAGCAAATTTACTCAATTCCGAACTGGCTCCACTTCCATTTCTTTCAAAATTGAGAGAAATTCCTCCCGTGTGATAAACTCCTATGAGAGACAATCAGGTAATACCAAGGGTCTCCACTAAGCCCTAGGGGGAAAAATCTACATGGAGAATACCACTGTCAGTTAAACTGACTTGATCCCCTCACTCGGTATAAGGCAGCTTCCTTTTTTCCTATATACCCTCATGTGCAGTTCTTGAAATGTTAGGTTGGAACAGGGATAGGGAATATGTTGCCCAACATCTTATTGGACTGCAATCATCCCTCACCAAGTGGACTAGGGCTTATAGGATCTGCAGCCCAACAATACCTGGAGAACTACAAGTTCAAAGCAGTATACACATATCTCTTCCACTCTCCTTTATCCTTACTACAACACTATGAATTAGGCCAAGAAGAGTGGAAGAGAGACTCAGGCCCTCTTCAGACAGGCCTGAAAGGCTGGCCTGGGGGTGGGGTTGGGGTGTCATGTCATGCGCCAGATGACACATGCACCGACTCTATCCGCCAGGGCACCCTGATGCTGCACACCACTCCATATGGCATGTAGCCCCTAATTGAAAGTAATCTAGACAGTGTTATGGCTCAGTGAGGACAAGATCCTAAGTTTCCCAAGTCCCAGTCAAAATTTTTAATCACTGCATCCTACTTGCTGTATAGCCTGTTGAACAGATTTGTCTAGATAACATATGCCTCCATGGAAAGATTATCCATGAGAGTATCAAATGAACATCTGCTCACATTCGTTTTCACAGCCATTGCAGCTGGATGTTCATAGGAGATGGACTTCACATTATCAGTCTTTCCTAGCAGTGCCTACTCATTTTAGTACAATGATACTGTATTCTATATAAAGCAAGACTTTATACAGGACTCATATGCCCTTCCAGATGTTGCTGGAGCACTAGCAGAGTTAATGATGAAGATTGCTGAGAGCTCTTGGGAAGCCATAAGATTCCTACTCCTAATGTTAAGAATAAAATCTAGAGCTAATGGGTTAGACACTTTGTTCCCCCCCCCCCCCCATCATCACTTTTATGACTGCACACATGAGCTAAAATATGAGGGGGAAAAAACTTGTCAAATATCTCATTTGCCCTAGTTCTCTGACTTACTTCCAGCTGTGGATCTTTAGCACTTTTTCTGCCCAGTGAGGAACAATTAACATGAAAGACATACCTGAGATTAATTTTTGTATATTCTTCTCTTTCTACACACACATACATATATACCCACCTAAACTGCGGTAAAGACAGATGGGGGAAATCTCCAGTCTCCAAATCTGAATTATTCTTTCCATCACAGTTACTTTTACAGTCAAACTACATTTACACAGGTTGATTAAATGTCTGCACAGTTCATACATTACTCAAATTACTTAGCAAGCTTCTGTCGATATCTAATTTCAGCCAGCTCCCAATATTCCAATTAGTTCTGTAATACTTGATGCAGCATTTACTACTCTCTAACTTGGTTCAATTCGCTGTTCTTTAGCTGTAAAAGCATTAGAATGTTTCTGTTCTCCGAAGGGAGGAAAACAGAAAATGTTCAAATAAGAGGCAATTCAGCCATCACTTCTAGCTACTTCCTATTACTGTACTCCTTTTTCTTTTTCTCCTCTATATAGCTACAAAGTTGTTACATCAAAAAGGAAAAGGTATAAAACTTATGTGAGGGCCAGCATGATGTATGTATGTATGTATTTCATTTGTATGCCACTTTTCTGAATATGTTTATTGATTTTCATACATACATAAAATTTTGAAAATATTTATTTATTAATTTTCCATACATGCACAATCTTCTCTGCCGTTCTCCCAGGAAAGAGCCAAGGGGGCTCACAGATATGGTGTGGTTTAACCATTGGATTAGGACTCTGGAAGACCAGGGTTCAAATCCTCACCCAGCTATGGAAACCCACTGGGTGACAATGGGCAAGTCATACTCTCTCAACTTTAGAGAAATGCAAAGGCAACCCTCCTCTAAATAAATTTTGACCAAAAAAAAAAAAAAAAGATTGTTATAGATTTTTCATGGAGTTACCATAAGTGGGAAATGACTTGAAGGCACACAGCCACAACAACAAAAGACATGTGAGTAACCAGATTAGCAAAAATCACCTTTTTGACATATTTTCTCCTGGCAGTGTAACTCCACCGACTTTCATAAGGGAACAGTTTTCCACTAATGTCTCCCCACATGAAAAGAAGAGATCAAACTCTGAAAGTTGAGAAAATCACCACATAAATGTATATAGCTTGCTCTTCCCATTTGCAGGTTTAACATTTATTTATGGATTTTATTATTTGAAAGTTTGTCCAAAGGGTGCAGAAAGAAGGGATAAAAGCCAACTAGAGAGAGAGGAAGAGAAAGTGAGCTCTTTCCTTTCACATACACCTTGGCCACAGGAGAAAGAGGGAGGGAGCATGGAGAAGCAGGCACAGAAAAAGACAAGGAAAGAAGGAGGTGGACAAAGGAAGAGGCAGTGAAGGCTAGTGGGCACAGAGGAAGAGGCATCAAGGGAGAGCAGGTGAGCAAAGGAAGAGTCAAGGAAGGCCTGCAGACATGGATAAAGACAGCAAGGGAGGGGCAAAGGAAGAGCCAGGGACAGAGAGTCAGCTGCCCAGGACCACAGAAATGGACCTCACCTCTCTTCTCGCTATCCTCAAGAAGGTCCTACTGAGGAAGGGCATGTGTACCATGGGTAGTCTTGGTTTTTCCACTTTTGCAGGCATCCTGAGCCCCAACCCACCCGCAAATGTGGAGAGCTAACTGTAGATTGGTGCTAAGATAACCTAGGAGCAATAAGTAATTTCTTTAAACAAGAAGCCATAGTACTATAAGCATGTGTGCCACAGCACTTTAAAGTGGAAAGAGGTAGCTACCACCACCAAAACATGGTGGTAGTCCTCATTTTCTCTACGTGCTCTGAAAAGGGATTATATATTTTTTTAAATCATAACCGTTCCTGTGTTCTTGTGCACAATCTCCACTATAAGCAATAGTCAACCAGTTTGGAAGTAGATTTTACTGTGAGCCAATTAACATAGGAATGAGCTTTTTACTTGCGTTATGCATCTGTGATGGCTCATAATATGTATATAGACTTTGCAGACAATGAAATTAAAAATATAGTACTAGCATGTTCATTTCTAAAACTGGAGTAGGCAAAGTGTGGCAAGCGGACTACATGCTAAACCCTACCTTTATCATGTCTGAAGCCCCTCATTTCTATGCTAAAGCCGCCCAGCCTCCTTCAATATATATATATATATATATATATATATATATATAAAATATTGCTATAATTTGGGGGCAATGTTTGCTCCCAAGCCCACACAGAAAATCCCTCAATGCATTAAAAAAAAATGAAAATACTCTCTCAGACTCCAGAATCCTATTCTGCCATCAAATACCTCTGTTTTCTTCTGCATACCTCTCAAAATGATCATAGGGAGAACTTGGGGTGAAAAGTGGCCCCTAGGCCTCATTCAGTGGATGAACCCAATAATAAAAGAAACAAAGTTATGTATTGAGATTCTGAAGTAACCCATTGTGATCAAAGGGGTACTTCCAATGCAAGCATGGTTGTTTCGTCAGCAGAACTGACCGAAGTCACTTGGTTGCATGTGACACCCACACCTGTCCAGGTACAAATGACAGGTGGACTTCCAGTTTAGTTTTGTCTAAATAGTGGTGATGGGACAACAGCATTCATATCATTTGAGGGAACTGGATTAATTTAGAGGAACCAAAAGTGGCAGTATAGCCTAACATGATTTTTTTCTCCCAACACTTTCCCACTGTATCCTTCTCTCTACAAGCTTCTGTGATTCTGGATTAGAAAAAAAAGTAAGATGTTTTCTTACATCTGTTTAGACCCTTTCACACTACATAGTTATAGCACCATGATTCTATAGCTCCATCCTATCAAATCCTGGGAATGCACATTGAGGGAGGGTCATTTAGACTGTTCAGCCAGAGAATTTTCCTCTGGTGCATCTAACCAAACTATCAGTCCCAGGACGTCATGGGATGCAGCCATGGCAATCTTCATGCAAAATCCATGCAGTGTGAAAAGGCTCTGAATCACATCATTAGTCCATCTGACCCAGTTCTGCCTACTCTGGAGGAATGCTACCAGACAGAGTAGGCATTGTTGGGTCAGATGGACCAATGATGTGATTCAGAACCGTTTCCCACTATAGCATGATGTTTGACATGGCTGCATCCCATGGAATCCTGGGGTCTGTATACACCAGAGGAGACCAGATCCTTCCCTCTGGTCTCAGAATTACTTCAAACAAGGACTGCCAGGGACTGACCTGGAGACTTTAGCATATATTGTGCTACTGATTTATGCACCCATCCCTGAAGGACAAGAAGCAATGGGAAAGATTAGATGGCCTTTCTTCTTGAGAAGATTTCCTTTAATAGGGGTAAATGTGGCTCATATAGAACAGGACACTGTAGTAAGAGGCAGAACAAATCCAATACATTTTTCTGTCTCAGACAAATAAAAAGGTGTCCTCTCTCCATTCTAGGTTTTAAAAAAACTTACCTAAACTGGCAGCTGAATCTTTCTTCAAAGCTGTCAGTGGGGTAGCATCCTTCATTGCACCTGAAGTCAACAAGATAACTTAGAGGTCACAATTCAGGTGGTCACACACAGCTCTCTTTTGCAGTATCTCTCACAACATCTACTGGCAGAAGCTTTGCTCAATCAATTGTTTGGCAGGAATTGACAGTTACTGAAAGAAGCCAAACTTTTAGGAATGTCCTTCCAATCTTGTCAAACTTTAGGTAAGTCTCTAAGAGCAAAACTAAATCCAAGGAGATTCTGAGAGAAAGTGACATATTAAACAGGAGATCTCAGGGCTTGCACATCCTTCAATACAAAGCAGGGTTGCTATATCATACAGGTGCAAATGAATTAGCTCCCAATTGGCAAAGAAATTAAAGAACATGAGTGTTCCATGGCCCATTTCATTAGCAATGTGTATTAAATTCCACATCAAATAAGCTCCCAAACAACAATAATTCCTTATTTTTTAAAAAAAGATTACAGTGGTCCCCCAGCTTACGAATCCCCCGGGTTGCGAAAACCCCGGGATCCGAAAGCCGCCGGACCACTAAACTATCCCCCGGGATATGAAAGATCCTCCGGGATATGTGAAAAAAAACTGCGCGGCCCCTTTAAATCGGCCGCGCGGTCCATTAGCGAAAGCGGTCCCCCGGGAAACGAAAGCTTCCGGGTTACGAAAGGTAATCTGGAACGGATTACCTTCGTAACCTGGGGGACCACTGTATTATGAAAATCCTATTTCAGAACAAGGAGACATGTACATAGATAGTTTATGCACATACTTATAAGGCTGGACATTTACAGAACTGCAGGTATATAGAATTATTGTGTATGAAAGGACTATAAAGAAGATGAAAATATGGTAACAGCTTTGTAGAAGGGTTGACAAAGCAGGGATATATGAAGCAATAGGTAGAAAGAACTGTGACATAATATAGACGGACACTAAGGGGTGTGGCAGCGGAAATACTAGGGTTCCAGACCACAGAGCAACTACATGGTCCGGAAACCTAGTCTGTGACAGTGCTGGCCAAATGGCGGCCACCCTTTCATACAGGAGTCACCATGACGCCAGTGGCACAGCGCAGCATCATAATGGCACCACTTCCTGGTTGCGGCACCACAAAAAAGGAGCCACTCTAGGCAGATCCTTTTTGGTGTGCAGTGCCACACGCATCATTCCCGCTGCAGCTATACTGCCATGGGAACAAAGCCAAGGGAGAATCTGGCTGCAGCTGTTGGGGTGTCTGGGGCCCAAGGACACCCCTTTCTGGCCCATGGGGAAGTGACATTTTCCTGCTTCTCCATGCTCCCGAAAAATGGTAGATTGGGGCCACTGGGATGCCAGTGAGGCTGCCCTGGCCCCAATCCTCAACAGAAATGGGCGGGTGCAGGCCGCCCATGAAGGGGCCTCTGTGTTGGCCCTATATGAGACAAAGGCCTTTCAGCAGGTGGGGGATTGTGAAAATGTTCATTAGGTAGAACCAGGGCCAGTCCTACTTTTATGGAAAGTGCAACAAGGATCTTAACTAACAGATGTTGAGATAGTGGTAACAGCCTTCTGGCTTCTGGGGTCCCTGGTGCAGGGCATACAGCTTGCCTTGCATTCCTTAAAGTAACCTGCTGCCCTAAGATGTGTGTGCGGGTGCTACAGAAGTACAATTTGACTGCTAGTACTGTCAGTTTCTGTGTATGGAACGGAAAGGAAAACACTTTGTGTTTTGCTTGAGGCAGCAAAGTGTCTTAAGATACACCCAGGTGGAACAACTTTCTTCCATTTCAAGACAACAGAAACCCTACCTTACCTATGAATACTAGTAGGTGACAGTAGAGGTAGGAACTATCGCAGTCAGCATCATAAAGGACTGTGTAGTTGATTGGCTAACAGGCATGGTCAACTGAAATCAGCAGAGGCCAGTGGACTACCTAGCACAGTTGATACTCAAATGTGTATCATTTTTTTAAAACACTGCTAAACAAAATTATTTTCAGCAATAATTATGAAATGAACTAAGTAATAATAATGGTTAGAAAAGAAAAATGGAAAATGAAAACTTTATTTTTTGACTATGTGAATATAGTCATGTCAGTAAAAAGAAAGAGGAAGGAAGGAAGGGCCAGTACAGACCGGCGCTTTGCACCAGCCTGGGGCTGAAAGTAGGGTTCTGGAGAGTGGAGAGTCCACACACTTCTGAACTCTACCACGTGCTGTGGGCACCATCTTGGTGCGCTGCTGTTTACATGGAGCATGCAACAATGACCTGGCTTGTGCACCATGTCCAAATGGTGCGGCGCATGAGGGATGACTCCAGGGCACTTATGGCGCCTTAGCAGCAGCAGAGAAAGGAGCCACATTTCACGACTTTTTCCTAGCACATTGTTGCTGCGCCATTTGGTTGGTGTGGCCACAATCCAAGGGAGAAAGAGGCAGCTTCTCTCCGCCCCTTTCTCCCAATGTGTAAAGGCTCAAAAAATAAAGAAAGAAAGATTAGAGTACAAAAAAGAAAAATCACATTTTTTTTAAAGGTAGGGACGTTTCCAATGTATGTTGCAATATGATCCCTATAATCCAGTTTTTGCCCACTTTAAGTACTCTGCCTCAGTGCTAGGGAATTCAGGGTACTGTACCATTCACCCATATCATACGCGGATGCACTATATGCAGCTTTCAGCTTATACTGAAAGCCACACACTAAAAAAGGAAAGGGATTGCACACCATGGTGCATGTGCCACACTGCTTTAGAATGCCATTAGGATGTTTTCAATGGGGCTCAAGCATTCATGAAATTTTCCTTATGCAGGGGGAGGGGTCCAGATAAGATCTCCAGTGTAAGGGAAGGGTGCACTGCAGTTTATTGTGGCACCAGATGTCTCTGTCAGAGAAGGTTAAATGGCTCACAAAACTACAGTCCCCCAGAATTCTCTAGCATTGAGCCAGGGCAGTTAAAACGGTCTCAAATTGGATTATTTCTGCAGTGTGTTTTGGACCTCAATTAGATATTCTCTCCCATCCCACTCCCGAGCTTGCCCATCCTTCATCCCTGTTGGCTCCATCCAGCAAACTCTTTTATTGTCCTTCACTGATTTACTTTAGAGGACATATCTACTATCCCTGGAATACTGCTATCCCTGGAATAAACCCCCAGAGACTTAATTAAGAGAGCCAGCGATGATAAAGAAGCTGGTCTATGAACATTTAGAAGGTCCCACATTTCCACCGCTGATGTTTGCTTTATTGGAATGTACTGATGATCCTCTGCTCACTTCAAATAGGATTGAGATGTTAAATCCAAGAAGATTCCATATAAGCTATCCACTTTATTTGCTCTATGATGATGGTACCATTCAGTAACTTTAGTGTGATTACTGAACCAGTAAAGAACACAGGTGGCTGTGTTCCCACTAGTCACATTCTCAATTTATTAGTTTTCAGCCTTGATATGGACTGTAGGAGTTACCAGGGCAAATGGTTCTACTTTTCCTGAGATTCCATAAAGCTTCATATTTTGACTTACATGTGGCATCACCATGTCACCTCATCTAAGATTTACACAGTAAAAGGGAAACATGTCAAGATGATCTCTTCCTTAAAGACTTGAAGCACTCTAGAAAAACAGATGAGTATATCAAGAACTGCCCTCACCCTGCACAGTTCAATAAACCAGCCTTCTGTATTTCAAATAGCAACAACTTTATTCTACTAACTGTATGTAATATCAGGAAGGCATTTGCAGACAGAACTTCCATCACCCCAAACACAAACCCAATATTCTTAATACCTTTCCCTACAACTTTGTGGAATTTATCCATAAATCAATACATATCCATGTACTAGCCTTCTTGGTCTAATTTCTCTCTTACTTTCAAGTCTATTCCTCTCTGTTATTCTGTTTTATACCCAACGAGTCCTCTTCTAGCTTTCTTCTTATCAAGCAGCAAGCTTACAACAGAAGGTTCCTTTCAATGCAGGACTCACCAGAATACCTGATCGTGTTTTTTTATAGAATCATAGAATCATAGAGTTGGAAGAGACCACAAGGGCCAGCCAGTCCAACCCCCTGCCATACAAGAACTCACAATCAAAGCACCACCAAGAGATGGCCATCCAGCCTCTGTTTAAATACCTCCAAAGAAGGAGACTCCACCAAACTCTGAGGGAGTGCATTTCACTTTCAAACAACCTTTACTGTCAGGAACTTCCCCCTAATGTTGAGCTGGGATCTCTTTTCCTGGAGCTTGCATCCATTGTCCTGTGTTCTAGTCTCTGGATCAACAGAAAACAAGCTTGCCCCATCCTCAGTATGATAGCCCTTCAAATACTTAAACAACACTATCATATCACCTTTTAATAGTCTCTTTTCCAGGCTAAACATACCCAGCTCCCTAAGTCTTTCCTCATTAGGCATGGTTTCCAGGCCCTTCACTATTTTGATGTTACTCCTTTGGACACGCTCCAGCTTGTCAACATCCTTTTTGAATTGTGGTGCCCAGCAATGGACACAGTGTTCCAGGTGAGGCCTGACCAAAGCAGAATAGAGTGGCACTGTTACTTCTCTTGACTTAGATATTATATTTCTATTGATGCAGCCTAAAATAGCATTGCCCTTTTTAGCTGCTGCACCACACTGTTGACTCATGTTCAACTTGTGGTCTATTAAGTCTCCTTAAGCCAGGTGCCCCCATCCTATATCTAGGCATTTCATTTTTCTTCTACGTAAGTGCAGTATTGTACAATTCTCCCTGTTGTAATGCATTTTATTAGTTTTGGCCCAGCTTTCTAAACTATCAAGGTCATTTTGAATTTTGCTCCTGTCCTCTGGGGTATTAGGTACTCCTCTTACTTTGGTGTCATCTGCAAATTTGATAAGCATGCCCTCTATTTCTTCATCTAAGTCACTGATAAAGACGTTAAATAGCACTGGGCCCAGGACAGAACCCCATGGTACCCTGCTGGTCACTTCTCTCCAGGATGAAGAGGAGCAATTGTTGTGTACCATTTGGGGTTTGGCTGATCATATAAGCCACATATAGCCCAGGAACAAATACACAGCAGCTTCAGCAAACTTTATAATATAAAGTTACAGAATCCATGCTGTAATAAATCTGATTCCCCTTACCTTTTAGATCCAGTCTACTCTAAGCATGGTGTATATAGGATGTACTGATATTATGGGAAAGCCAGCATAGTACAGTGGTTTGAGTACTGGACTAGAAGTCCAGGAGTCCAGGGTTTGAAGCCTTACCTGGCCATGGAAACTTACTAGTGACACTCTCTTGGCCTTAGGTGATGGCAATGGCAAACCTCCCCTGAATAAAATTTGCCAAAAAAACCTTATGATGGATTTGCCTTAAGTGCTCATGTCAGAAATGGCTTGAAGGCAAATAACAAAACAGCACCTGTTATTATTCTCAGATTTGTTGTTCTGGATTCATCTCCCCAGCCAATTCAGGCTGCTTAAATTATGCTAGGAAAATCAAAGGAGAGTGCATTGTCCTCACACATTGTGATCCTGCCATATTGGTGTTAGCAACAGGATGCAGATTAGTATCAATATAGTAAGTGAATAAAATATCTATTTTTAGGGGATTCAATGAGTTATTAGAATATGTCTATGGATTTACTGTTACATGATGATAATTATTATGATGATTTATTTATTTGTATCCCACTCTTTTCCCAGAACTGGGACTCAGAGTGCCTTCACAATATTAAAAGAACAATGCAATGAAAAATTCAGAAGATGGCCTAGTCTTGGGGTCCTCCACTTTCAGCCACAAAAATATGTATATAAAAAGTGATTGCACTACTCAGTCTATGCTACTAAAGTACTGGAAAAGAGCAAAACTGAAAGGAGGCCTCAGATGTGCACTTTCTGTCAGCATAACGCTTGGGTTATAGAGAGAAAGGAAAGTTCTCTAGATGGAAGAGCAAAAATAATAAGAGTGAGTGTAAGGGTTCTCTGGGCTCCCCTCCCTTCTCTAGCTGAGCTGGATGTGCCCCTTTGAAACTACCTTTTATCCAAAGAACTCACTGCTGCCACCACCCAGTGATTGACTTCTCACACTTTAGCGATGCTTCCAAATGCAACTGGGAATTTCAATGTCACCTTCATTGCCGACTGTAGAGAAGAACTGGGCTAAGCTAAGGCATGTGAAAAGGAGTAAAAGAGAGTAAACTGGGCCCTGTTATCTGCTGGGGTTTGGTTCCAGGATCCCCCATGGATAACAAAATCTGTGGATGCTCTTCACCACCACTTGGTTAGCATGGGAGTAATCTCAAGGGATTCTCACAGGTAATTGGGGATCCATGTGCCATTGTACCCTTCATCCCAAAGAAGAGAATCTAGGCCCTGAGTACACATGGGACACACAAACCTGTCTCCCAAAATTCCAACACTATTCCCTTCTCCTAGCATCTGTTGCATAAAGTGGCAGCTTCACAACATTTTTCTAACAATACGGTTGGCTCTAACAGCAAGTCTCTGCCCTCATAAGAAAGCTAAACAAATTTTCTGGCCTTTGTTACCCCACTAACAGAGCTCCTGCATTTTAGCACCAACACTGCAGGCTAAAATCCAACAGGTAAAGCGCTTTCCATCATAGCATTGCATCATTCCCTCTTGAGAAAAGCTGCATTGGTTGAGTTTCTCAGGCAGTTGTTAAATGATGGGGGAGGGCATTCTGAAAAAGAAGGCAACAACTTCATTTAAGAAACAGTAATTATACTTATCGTACTCTATAACATTCTAGGTGAAATTGGAACTGTTACCAAATGGCAGACAATGGAGTTAGAGCAAGATGGATCTGACGGCAGGCTGAACAGATTTCCATATGCACATACACCTTTAGCAAGTGAATTTGCCAATTACATTAAAATGGTAATGTGGAATGAAAAAGTACAATATATTTTATCAGACCTTTTCTTGCTGTCTGAATAATATCCATCTTGAAGCCATGAAATGGCTTAAAGACTATTGCCCATAACAAATTCTGCCTTATATGCTTCTGATGGCTGGTATATGTAAAAATAAAATAAGAATTCCATCACATGATCTTGGGTTTCTGTTGATTTTGGCACTTCAAAATTATGGTGGCTTGTTACAAACACCCAGCCAATAAAAGAAAGGACCAGATTGCCCATCAGAAACAGGTAATTAAACCAGTATCTAAATCACATAAAGCTGCAATTCCCATTTGGTTCTTCTAATCAATCACTTGTAAAGGTTATTTCAGAAGAAGAGTTAGAAGGGGAGGAAAGCCTCCGTGGATTTCAAAATGCAGTGTACAGTCCAGTCCCAAGGAAAGCTCTCTCTCTCTCTCTCTCTCTATTTGAGTTATCCAGACAGTGATGTAAAATCCTTCTGCTTCAATTTTGTTTCAATTGTTGTGAGACTTTAGCAAATGTTAATCTCATGGAAATAGACACTTATTTCATCTCATTTTCCTCTAAAGTGTACATTTATTTATGTATTTTATCTAATGTAAAGGCTAGTTCTGGCTAGAGATGGAGGAACCTGTTAGTTTCATTTTTCTCCTACGTTTGATTTTTTTTTAATCAAGTTTTTTCCCCATATTTTCAAGCTGTGGATGTCTGAATCTGTGGATGCAGAATCAGTGGATATGGGGAGCCAACTGTACACCAGTTTCCCACAACTCTGATTTGCCTTGAGGATTTTTATTGCAGATAAGTGTTTTTAATTTGATTTTTTTTTCTCCGTTTCCCCCCACCCCCAGAAATTAGCATGAACCTTATGGTTAAGTGATAGTTTTATCACTTTCCCCCCTCTACAGCCCCTGTGAAGTAAGCCTTCCCTGACAAATAATAAATGCTAAATTATGGGGAATCTGGGATTCAACTTCATCTACAATGTACATTGGGCAAAGGTATAGATTTGTAAGAATCTCAGTAGATAAGAGATAATGTTGTACTTTTGAGTCGTTCTGATAAAGGCGTTTTGATTTTAGAATTATGTGTTATATATTATTATATTGTTAATCATGCTGTGCTCATGCCTACAGTATTGTAGTTATTGGTCTTCCCTCCCCCCCCCCACCAACTTTCCCCATCCCATTACATAAACCACAAATTTTCTCTGCTTAAAATAGTAGTAGTTTTGCTCTCTTGTTACCTAACCACATTGTTAACCATACTTGGAGACATCTCTCCCAATTTTCATCTTTGAAATACTGGAGGATATGGTATACAGAGATATAATTCCACCCATTCAAAAATGGTCATTCTGGATAAATGTTAGTTTATGAGTTTAATCTTAGCTTTCTGAACATCTTAAAATTACTTCCTTCCAACGTAATAAAAATGAATGCTATTTTCATCATGATGATACCGTTATTTATCAGACAACTCATTTTCAACTGACACTCAGCTTACCATCAGATCATCTATTTATTACAGGAGATGGGGGGAAAAAGTCTCATTCAATCAGATAATTATTTCTTTGCTTTCATGGATAAGTGTGTCTGTTGCCCAGGCAAACCTCAATATATAACTTTAACCTGTGTTAATAACAGCTAATGTTAATTCTAACAACATGAAGCTAGAACTGAATTGGCTCTGATATTTTAGCAGCAATAACTCATTTCCGGTCACCAAGAACTCTCTTCTCCCCTTCTTAGAATTTAGAAATGCACATCCAACTGGCTTGTTCAAAATTCAATAAATCTTGAAAATTGCTATTCCTTGCCTTTACCAGCCAGATGCCTAGTGCAGAAAAAAATTTAACTTGTTTAAATGCTAATGGGGTTGAAATCTGCTATGGAACCACAATCTCTGTGAAAAGGAGTCTCTTTCCAAAGACAGGGCAACTCTGGTGTGAAGTTCTAGAGGCTATAACAGTGGAGGTTTGCTCCCCATTTTCTTACAGTGGAAAAAGAACTAATGTCAGCTTTACAGTCACCTTGAACTCTTCAGGTGCATATGAGTAACCTTTGCCATAAAATAATAACCTATTCCACGGATCTACAGTATTCTCTAGGTATGCTGAAAATATATTAACCCAGATGTTCCATGTAGTTAAGAATGGATGGATTAACCAGTTTATCAGGCAATAAAAGAAGCTAATAGGGCTCAAGAGTACCTGGAAGTAATGACTTTTGACCTGGAAGCTTTTCTTTCACAGAAATGTCAATGGTTATTTTGCTTTTCAGCCGGTGACAAAAAGTCATATGAAGGCAATAACCTTTCTTTCTTTCTTTCTTTCTTTCTTTCTTTCTTTCTTTTCTGAGTCCTCTTAATGGCAGAAACCTCTCTTTAGCCGTCTATGGAAAAGAAAGCATATTCCCTAATTCCCATTTTGATCAATGGGACTTATCTCTCCATACTATTGTATTGTTTTGTAACAATACAAGATCTGGTGACTAGCCGTGATATTCAAAGAGACACCATTTTAAAACTTATAATTTGATAACTCTATGCGAGATACTGCCCAGGAAGAAAGCCAAAATGGAACACACCCCAGATATTAGTAACAGATTCTGCAGATTTAGGCATTATTTTATTCTTATACAAGAAACAAATCATCATAATATAAAAACATGGCAAGGCAACAAAAAGAGAAAAGGGGACAAGGAAAACCACTTTAAGTGAACAGAAAAGGATGCAAACCCAAGCATAATATTTGGGAGACCCATTAAGTAAGGCAGGAATGACCTCTGAGCAAATCTTATTCAGTCATTAGTTCAAAAACAATGCAAGTATGATCTCCCATCACTGAATTAAGATTGTAAATAGCTTTTCTGCTACAGCTTTAACAGAAGCTTGGTCCATAGAAATTTAGAAGACGGCACATCCATGCCTATGCCTAAAGTATGAGAAAGTCAAAGGCTTTCAGCATTGGGGCAAATTTCAATCAAATTTAAAAGGACCTCGGAAGCAGAGGCCCAAAACAAAAGTGAGAAAAGATGGAAAAACTGAATAATACCTGCCTTTTGCAAACAGTGTTTCCTCCAACTGTCCTGATTTGCCATTGCCAGCCCCAATTAATCCTCCGTTATCCCATTTTTCCAGCTGCTTTTAAATTTATCCCAGTTTCTCTCTCCTCCTCCAATTTCCCCTCTATGTTCTATATACTATTGTGTCCCTTTGTTGTTTCTGACTTATGGCAACTCTAAGGCCAGCCTGTTTTCTTGGCAAGATTTGTTCAGATGAAGTTTGCCTTTGCCTTCCTCTGAGGCTGAGAGAATGTGACTTGCCTAAGATCACCCAAAGGTTCCCACGGCCGAGCAGAGAATTAAACCCTGGCCTCCAAAGTCAAAATCCCATGCTCAAACCACTACACCACACTGACTTAATTTACTTCAGTTGCTATAAACTAAGTTAAAAGTGAAGACATAGTTTGCACTCAGTTAACTGAGCAGAGTGATGGGGAGAGGAAACTAGGGAGCAGAAGCTTGCCTTGCCCAGTCTGCTCAGCCAAAATAAATCACGACAGCCTCACCTAGCTTGTGTGTTCTTCCTCATTAATAACTTCTGTCATCTTGACAACACTGTGATGTTGCTTGGCCAGACATGTTCTGGTGTTCATCTGTGAAATGTTACAGGGTATGAAACAGTGAACGTTGCCTTTGAAACGTGTGCCACATGTAATTTCAGTTCAGCTCCAGGTCAGATAGCCAACTTAAGGAACAGATTTCAGAACATTCAGAACATATTTATTTATTTACATGTAATATGAACATTTTCCCCAGCCTAATAGCTCAGGGAGGTAGGATTTTTCAGTGGCACAGCTTGTGTTATTCAGACAGTAGATCTAAGGATAATTTTGTAGTGTCTCCATTTTAAAAGACCAAGTGATGGGAAAGACCCTTGGCAGAGACACTGCAATGCTGGATTTGTTGGACTAAATTGTCATGTCCCAAAGGGCCACTTCTTATGTTTGTCCATCTGAGCTCAGGTCAAATTGGCAGGATGGACTTGGCAATATGGGCTGGGATAAGCTGTGCATGTACAAAAGGTCCACTGTGGTTTTATTCTGCCTGAATTGAAGATTTCTGGCTCCTGCAGCAACAGGGATTTTAGAGGTTGTTTTTTTTTTGTTTGTTTGTTTTTTGTACTGGCTGCAGATAGTAATCATCATGCCCAGCCATCCCCCTTAGATTCACCTTCAGAAATACTGTGAGTAACTAAAAGGAGCATTAATTCATTGTATCAACTGCCACTTTGGAAATATTAAGGGAGAGAAGACAAATGAGCAGTCATTATTCAATTTATAAAGAAAAGCTACAGAGGCCCTAAAATGTGTATTTGTCTCGTGCTTTCTCCACTACTGCTTCCCTATATCACCCCTGACTGGGTAGCTCATCAGTTATATCCAAAGTCTCTTTGGCACCTTGCTGTATCTAAATCATGAAATAGGGGCATAACAATTACAAATAGCAATCTCTGGAACTATGCTTTTTCATTTCTTAATTTCCCCCATTTCCAGTCATGGGAAAAAGTCTTTTTTATTTTTTTTTAATGCTCCCTAATTAACAGCCAATGTCTTGTCACTAAATCTTCGTATATGGTTTACTTTATTGCATATAATTCATCATTTTGCTTTAACTTGTACAACTGATTAATTAAAACTGAACTCCAGTGTGTTCTCACTGTTAAATCCATAATTTGTTTGGAAGGAGAAACAGTCTAGCTGGCTGCAGAGACATGTAGTGTGATGATGCTTTGAAACCTAGAGACACCGACTGAAGATAGAAGATATTACAAGGATAGGAATAATATAATAAAAAGGCACCAAGAACTGTTCAATATCTGGATAGAAATAGCAAAGCCAAACATGTCATTGAAATATTAGCAAGGGAAAAAAATCAGATGTAACCACATTTAAATATCCTTCTCACTATTAAGGGTTCTTGAGGATTTCACTTGGATCACAGTTTTAAGTTGACTGACCTGAATCTTAAGCTTGAAAAGTTAAACATTGGATCCCTGGTCATTAATGGAAAGCTTCATATGTTGTTATATTCATTCGTCTTAAAACTTGCTTTCCAAGTTCTGCCCGATTAGCACTACAAGGAGTAATATGTAAATTGGAAAAGAGTTATTCATGGAGTTTTCTTTCTCCAAATTTAGTGATACAGCTCAAACAAAGTACCAAAATGTGTGTTGTGGCTTAAAATTGTGAGGGGATACATTAAAAAAATTTGAGCTCCTCACTTTTCCCCACTTTTTTCAGACCATAAATAGATATAGACATGGACAAAACTGATATGAAAATGACCACCTGTGAAACTGACAAAGGGAGGAAATAGACTGGTCTTTCCATCTGCTACTATCCCAATGAACCACATACATGGTTGCCCTCTTCCTGCCTCTACCTCTTGTCTGCTACTTCATCCTAATAAATTCAAAGTCTCCATTGAGGGCAGAAGAGAACTGAGCTTCGTGGAAATAAGTCCAGATCTTATTCAATACAATATGAAGTCTTGAGACAAAAAGAAAAAAAAATGTTTTTTTGCATAGTGTATCAATTGGCTGAAATCCTATTGGTGACACACACAGGTATCAGCTCCCACTAGGCCGAGGTAAAGTGCTTTTAAGATGCGAAAATGTAGCGAATACTTCCTTGTGCAACACTCCTCTCCCCATGCACAGCCAGTCAGGAGGATAAAGTTGTCTTTGTGCTTATTGCTGCAAAAACACAGCCTGTCATTGCCCCATGTCTAGATAGATAGGCCAGTTGCACTAATGGGGAGGAGAACCTAAAGAGGCTCAGGTATGTTTGGTAGAGCATTTATCTCTCCCAAACTCATATAGAATCACAGCCATTCTGTGTAATTTTAATTGTGGTACCTATTCCATAAATATTCGTGATATCTTTCCTAACAATGACAATTCCAAGAGCTGCATTGCAACGTTGTCAGTAGAAATGTACAAAAGAAGTCTGGCCTATATTCGTTTCACATACATTCAATTAGAAATCCTTTTCATCCATCTTTCCTTAACATACACGTTGTGCTAGGATCTCTGGTTTGTAAGTAGAGAACAGCATCACAAAATTCAGAGAAGTAAGATATCCGAAGGATACCTGTTTTCTAATTGGCATAATAATTTTAACACCAGGAAATGCACATTCGGTTAGCTCCCTTAGAAGTAAAGATCAAACAAAATTGCAGAACATCTGTAAAAGCTGACAAATCATATTGCAGCAAATGGAAGAAGCCTGGAAGAATGGCTGCCCTGCCAGTGGTGGGCACCTGTTAAGCTCTCCTGTGGAAAACCACTGAAATAAATAGCATGATGTGACCATATGACTTCCTCTCTAGCTCAATTTTTTAATTATTTTTTGATACGTATATTATCTTCAAACCTTAGTTCTTAGGGTTGTTTTTCCCCCTTTTCTCAGGCATCTCAATCGTTAGTTTCCATTGAATATTCACTTATTCTTTTCCCAAAGCATATTAGATGCTCCCTTGAGTCATTCAAACAAACTGCATTATTTATCACAAGGCATATCATATTTTCTTCCTAACCCCAGAGTTTGCAATGTAAGCATCTATGCAGGTAAATGAATGGGGGTAGCTTCTTCCTTGGCTGAAGACCAATAAATGCAGTTCACTGCATTTAACTGCAAGGAAGAGGGAGAAATGAAGGCTTGCAGCCAGAACTCCTCTTGCTGGCATTTGCTTACTTTTGTAAATAAACCCTGAATGATTTGATTATGTTCCTCCATTTAATAATCATAGAGATCCATCAGCATACTGGGAAGGAACCCAGTTTAATTATATTTTGGCCTTTGCTTGCCTGTGGGTGTAGAATTATTTCTTAGTTTCTCTGCCAAAACAAGAAGCTAAAATTGTTACCAAAGAATGGATCATGTTGTTGTTGTAAATGGGGGAAACAGATGTTTATAAGGTTTTCTTTAACACCATAGTGCTTTAACCAACACAGTGCAGACAGACTCCTCATATAATGAATCTTTAACCATACTTTTCTCTCCCTGGATCCCTCCCTGCAAGTCTTCTCTTGAGTTTCTCATATATGGGAAAGATAACATCATAACCCCAAATGTACTAATCCTGATCTGGTTTCTAGAAATTAAGTTATTTTTCCAGATAAGTGATGTACAACTATAGCCTAATGAGAGATAACTTTACTTCTTCTGCAATTCAACTGTAACGTTCTACTTACTATTATAATTAAGGGGATCCGGCTTTACTAACTCTGGAGGAGAAATATTACATAGTTTGCATGCTGGCTCATGCGGTGCTTCATGCTGAAAGAAAACCATTCTGTTGTTTTGGTTTTTTTTAAATTTAAAATGGATGTGTTAACTACATTTGAGCACATAAGCACTTTTCCAGACACGCGCACACAAATTTAGGTGTCCATGAAAAGGAATAGGCAGAGTCTTACCTTCTGCAATACTAGGCATTTGGGGACTGAACAAAAAATTCATGGAGAGACAGAAATTCTTATTTGGAGGGGCAATGCCCATATTTTATTGTTGCACACATACACTGTAGCTACATCCCTGGTTGCACTGTATGTTCTTTTTCTGTTAATCATCCATTATATGAACATCTTCTTTTGCAATAACATCTGAGCACCTCACTGGACACTTCCTTAGAAATTGATCTGCTGCCTAAGAATATGCATATATTATTTGCCAATGAATTCTCATCACCCAGATCCCATTTCAAGGCTGATAAAACACATTCCTTAAATCGCTTTTGCTGCCTCTTACAAATGTTTTTCCCACCACATTGATTTCTATTCTCCCATTCCATTTTAGCAAACAGCAACATGTATTAGACTAAGCATTCCATTAGAGACCTCTTCTTGGTTTATTGAAAATGTCTCAATTACTTATACTGTTAAGCTTTTATTTAAGTAGTCACATGCATACATGAATGAGACAGCACATTACGTTGGCTACCATCTGGTTATTTAAAGGTGATAGTCTGCTTAGCTCTTCAGTAGTTAATAAACCTAGTACAATGTATGATATGTAACTTAGGTAGTGTCTGCATGGGCCAGAATACCCCAGAAACAGCCTGGAGTATTCTGGGCCTGGAACTGCCCCAATGTCCCCCCATCTAGCTGGCACTCCGGGGTGATGGCAAGCAGCTGTTGGCATCCATGTCCCATTGTGCCACCCACCACCATTGCCACTGTTATGGCTTGTTCCCTCTGAGACCAAAAACAAGGCACCCAGCATCCATCGCCTTCAAGTCATTTCCAACTTATGGTAACCCTAAGGCTGAGAGTATGTGACTTGTCCAAGGTCTCCCTGTGAGTGTCATGGCTGAATGGGAATGGTTTTCAGAGTCATTGTCCAATGCTCAAACGACTGAGCCAATTTGGTATTATGGACAAATAAATTAACTAAAAAGGATTTTTGTCTATTGCTGGAAGGGGGGAGGGAAATCAGGGATGATGTTATAATATAAAGCAATTTAAACTATATACAAAAGATAGAACTTGTCAGCAGTGTACCAAACAGTGTCACGCAGAGGGTAAAAGAACTGTAACATATAGCTCAAATAAGCAAGTATGATATAGCTTTAGTACAATATATCTTGACTAAGTCAAGATTCTTCCCCTACACACTTAAGATGCGAGCCATGCCTTCTGTGTTAAGGCCACCTAGGAACCAGTAAGCTACAGGCATGAGCCTTTCTACCAACAGGCTCAAGGCACAAATGTATAATTCATCTGGCTATTCATGTTGATGAGAGACTTATGTACCACTTAAATCTCCCCTCCCAAATTTAGTTTATTTGTGTCAAGAATCTGTACTATAGATTTAAGAAGTTCCTTATAATTGGGTACAATTCAAGAATGAACAGAGGAACAGAAATTCCCACATACGTCCACTTGTGTGTGTATATATACAGTGTGAACAAGTGTGACATCTCCATTACAAATGGGTGTTGAACCTGTTTTAAATGCCTGTGCACTACTGTCCTTTTATCCCTTATAAGTCTGACAATAAAAGTGGTTAAGGGGACAGAAATATGGGGCAGTTGTAACCTCATGGAGAAGTCCTTGGACTGTATCAAACAATAAAGTGGATGTGCAAGAGTCCATCTGTGAACAGAAACCACTGATTCATTCATGGAAGACCCTAATTTGACAATGAAAGGACCTCTTCTGTTCAAACTGTCTTTGGTCTAACCGTGGGGTGGGTGAGAATTTATATTTCAGTTAGTTTTTGACCAGGATTTATTAAAATCTACAAAACTCTTCATATTCTGGAGTGTTTGAAAAGTTATATATGTAAAATCAAACATGGGAGAAACTAAAACTGATAGATTAATCATCCATGTCCAGGGCTAGAAGTGTAGTTTTTAATCCCAATCCATTCAACCATGGTTGTGCTGAGTTACAACATAACTCCTGCAGCATAATCCTCTCCATGCTACAAGGAGCTATCCTATTTAATATGACCAGTATAGATGAGGAAGAATTTCAGTTTAGTTCAGTTTTGAAGAGTTTATCCAAATTCTCCAGTGTCTACATATCTGGGGTAGAAAGGAGCTTTAAAACATCTTGAATGTGAAAGAAAGCAAAACTGGGAGATTTCTCCTTCCCTAGTTGTAACAAAGGCATTCTAAGCTTTGAAACAGACATCACATTTTGACAGATGGATTTGCTTTTAATCCCAGCTACACAGCCCAGTGAGCTTGAATAGTGAGTTCACAAAGATATCCAACAGTAGTGGAACCAGAGGGTGGAAATCATTGTGGGGAAAACATTTCCTGAAGAAAAGGGTCTTTAGACAATATGTCTTATCCCCTTTGAAATGAGATCAGAGTTCATTGACACATAAAATGTGCAAAATCTTTGACAAGCACATTTGTTTCAGAAGAAACATGAAGTGTGTTGTGTCTTGCTTTTGTGGTATGATGTTTATATAGCAAGTGCAAACACAATTGCGGTATGTGTCATTCTCATTTTATTCCTGCTGTCTATAACAAAAGAGTTAATCTTTCAGGTATTTTTTTGATTTGGGGAAGTTATTTTGATATTTTTGAAACATCAACCTTGAACTCGTTGCACACATGTTTTCCCTTTTGTTTCCACTTGCTTTTGTGACAAAATTACAAAACACAGTTAATCATGCCAAATATTGCTTCGGGCAATGTGCCATACTGAATTATTCCTCTGTCTATGAGACTATATATTTCTGTTCTCCAAGACCTGAACTGAATGAAAAATACTGAATCTGGAAAAAAAAAGGCAGTAAAATGTAATGGCTCCTTAGAGAAATAATAGCCTTGAAAAAAAATAACAATAATTAGCATCCAGAGAACTGTGATTAAAAGACAGGGGCATTGTAGGGTAAACTGTGAGCACTAATAGAGAGGCTATGAAGTCTGCAGCTGTTAATACTACACATAGAAAATGTTTCTCAGACAGTTTACTTTACACTGACTAGCTATAGTACTCATTGCTACTTGCGAAAGTTTTTAACTATGGTTAATGATCATTCAATTTCAACTGTGCAGCAGAATAACTGCCTATCTCTGGGTGACCAAATGTTCCCCCAGTTGTGCATCATCTCAGTCTGCCCTGGAGAGAGCAGACCTAAATACTCTGTATAGATGAAAAAAAAAATAATAGTAAGTGGAACACCCTTGCCCCAAAATACCCTCAATTGCATGTACCTACATGGGCTACATTGTAAGTAAAACCATATCAAGAATATACCCCAAATTTAATGAAAATCCATGTAGCTTTTGTTTGTTTCATTTTTGTGATGCAGTAACTGACAGACAATCAGCCACATTTCAAACTGATAATTTTGAGAGGCAGTGTGACTATGGAGGCCAGTGTTGGTTTACCTGCTCAGATTACCATTGGATGACTTTGGGTAAGTCCCATGCTCTCAGCTTCAGGGGAAGGTAATAGGAAACTTCCTCTGAAAAAACCTTTACAAGAAAACCCCATGATAATTTCCCTTAGGGACTTCACAAGTTGGAAAAGACTTGAAGGCACAAAACAACAACAAAGTCAACTTAATTCATCAAATCATTCAATGATACGCCACACTATTCTATGTGAATGGGGTGATGGGAATTCCCTGGGTCTACAAAAGTCAATTGTGTACAATCAGCTCTCCGTATCAGTGGGAGCTAGGTTCTGAACCCTCCTCCAGATACTAAAAAGCATGGCACATTAAGTCTCATTATTGTCAATGGATGCTGACATGTGTGCATCTGCATCAGCAAAGCCACATTTACCCACCACCATTGATGATCATGAGGTGAGGCCATCCATTGATTCTTCAATTCCTGGACGGTTAACCTGGCAATACAGAGAGCCAACTCCATATATCACTTATATTTTAAATTAGATCATCCAACATGCATCCTCCACAATTGATTGAAAATCCATTTGTAAACTATGAATGAATGAAAAAAGAATTGAGGGTGTAGTCATTTGTACATTTCCTCAGAGGTAGTCTGTAGCAGTGTTTCCAGAGAGATTGTGATTATGTGCCATTTTAATGTCATTCTTATTTTCTAGTCATGTGCTTTCCCTCCTAATCTCTGCATCACTGAGGAGACGCTGTAGCATGCCCAGGATACCCTTTGGGAAAGCATTGGATTGTTCCACAAGTATATTACAGGGATATGAAACAGCATGTTCCCTCTCAAGTGTGTGGGGCTACTTCTATGGGGTTTAGTCAGCATGGACAATGGTCAGAAATCATGGGAGATGTAATCCATCTAGGAAGCACTGCCCTGCCTAATGTATTGTTGTAAAAAAGCCGCTGCCCTATATGTGTGTGTGGGGGGGGGGGGTCTTTAAAAAAAAACATTGCTATAAGTGGAACATTATCTACAATCAAAAGTCATGAGAAAGTGGTGATGCTTATTGCCTGTCTCCTGGCTGTGGATATCTTCACTTACTCATTATTGCAGATCAATCAATTGTTCAAGCACAAGAGCGGATCAGTACAACATGTTATCTGGTTTGTTGACAATCGTAGTGCATCTATTCTTTTGTCACTCCTTCCCCCAGCCATTTTGTCAGCTTGGGCAACGCATTTTTCTCCATGTGTATATACATATGCATGTAAATATGTATACATTATATTCATGAATTTCAAGGTAGCTAACAACAAAATAAATAACTTTAAAACAATGTAAAATGGTAAAAACAATTTAAAGTCTTAAAACATATCATTTAGCATGTAAAAAAAGGACACTTAAAAATATTTAAAACAAATCAAAATCACCCCTGTGAACATTCTGACAAAATCAGTCATGCCCACAAAGCTTTAGGAAGCAGCTGTAGTTTGGCTTGAAGTGCATTTACACTGTAGAAATAATGCAGTTTCACACCACTTTAAGTGCTGTAGCTCTGTCTTATGGAATACTAGGATTTGTAGTTTTCCAGGGTCTTTGGCCATTTCTGCCAAAGAATGCTAATGCAAGCACAAAACTACAAATACTGGATTCTGTAGGTTGGAGCTATGACAATTAGTGATGTCAAACGCCATTATTTCTACAATGTAGATGCACCCTTGATCCCAAAATGATAGCAGTGTGAGAGCTAATCAGGCCTGTAAGGGGAGGATATTCCATAACAAAGATGCTATGATAGAGAAAGCCACCTCAGAGGTCCTTCCACAGTGTATTGCTCTTACCGATGGGACACAAAAGGAAGGTTTCTCCAACAGACCTCAAGCCTGAGATAGGCTTATATAGGGAGAGGCAGTTTTCCTTGTAGTTTCCAGGTGGTTGTCATAATCTTCCTTGTAGATTTTCATATTAAAAGATATATATATCCGGGGGGAGGGGGTGCAAAATTAGTCCATCTTGTTGCAATAATATGATGTACATTTATGAAAGATCATTGTAGCTACTGTAAGATAGTGGCCATAACTAAGTAACCTTCCTACCCCCTGTTCTCCAGTGTACACAGAATCTGCAGTGGAATTATTTGCCACATTTGTTTTGGTGTAATTTTCATTGCATGATGAAGTGAGCTTTTATCTGTGCATCCAGCCAGGACATAACGCTTCATAAAGAAAACAGTGTCATAGCAATTAAATTCTCTTTTCAGGTGTTGGACTATATATATGGGAGGGGGGAGCCTGAGGCAGAACAACAATTGGGCGCTCACCTACCCTCCAAGTCAAGATCCGTATTTCCTCAAAGTCCACCAAGTTCATTTATCACCTAGGGCAGAATAACCTGTGCGGTGCCTCTCCTGCTCCACAGCAATAAAAATACATTACAGTAAATTAAATCCTGATAATTCTCTTACTCTTTTTGACACTCAAAATTAGCCAGAGGCAGCCACATTACTCTACCTAATCATAGCAACATCCTGGACATGTAAAAAAAATAAATAAATTGTATATTCAGTGTGGAACTGGGTGGACTAGAAGCTAGTAGTTACTTCTGCATGGACAGAATATTCAAAAACATTTGGAAAATATTCAAAAATGCATTTTTTAAAGTCTCAGCAAACCCTAGTGAGGGCAATCCTGTGTTAAGGCAAGGAGCATGGGAATTATAGTCATAGAAATGCAAAGCTGTATGTGAGAACCAAAGTCTGTAAATTTCCAGCACGAGGCGAGATAGTGTAGTCAGACATGTACACAACAACAACAGATGTGTGTATAGCCATAACACACACGGAATAGCAACACAAGTTCCGGAAAGGAAGGTCATGGAAAAGGTAAACAACGACATCATTGAAAACATCACATGAGTGTTTAGGTCATAGTAAGAGGTTGGACTATAGTATGGGAAAGTGTGGAAATAACCAATAGTATTGATTGTACACACCCAGTACACACCCAGTGCACACCCAGTAACAAAAGTTGAACTATTTCAGTATTGTTCCGGTGAGCCATTGCAACCCTGCCATCCCTGCACCATCCTCCACACCACACCATCCTCAACAATGTGAACTAGAAGGTGAACCTGAACTTGTAACTAAGCTTTTGTGCAGGAGGAGATGAGTATGTATATAGCTTGATTAGCATAGCCAGAGTGTGTTTAGCAAGAGCAAGAAATGTGTTGCAAAGATGTTTATTGTTTTACTATAGAGTTTGTATTATTCAAGTAGCCAATAAAGATAGTTTAGTGCACAGCTCGCGTGGTTTGTTGACTGCAAGAAGGGGAAGCAGCAACAGTGATTCCAGAAGTTCCAGAGCTGATGTTTTGTTCCTGAGCCGCTTCATGGGCAACTCTGCTACCTGCAACACATCACACCATTGATCAGTTCTGATCAGCCCGGTTTGAACAGATGGTGAGGACCTGAGCCTGGGTGAAGTGCATCACCTCCCATCATCCCCAACAAAGGTTATGGGCCCAGTCGCGTGGATGCTGGGCACTCCAGTGGTTCCAGTCGCGTGGATGCTGGGCACTCCAGTGGTTCCAGTCGCGTGGATGCTGGGCACTACAGTCATCCCAGATGCGTGGATGCTGGGCACTACAGTGGTTCCAGATGCGTGGATGCTAGTAGGTCCAGGCGTGTGAATGCTGGATGCTACAAGACAGGGGAAATGCTGGATGTTCCTGAAAATGCTAAACACCGTTGAAAGCCGAAGCTGAAGTTCTTCGAAGGTCAGAGTAAGCTGTTTGTGCTACGCTGACAAATTCTTGTGGATTACAAAATTTAAAGCCTCTTTGAAAATCCTGGCCGGAGTCTGCGGAACAGTCTGGAGCAGGGGAGTCAACGCTTGTCTACGGCTTATGTAAGTAAGCAAATAAATCAACAGTCTTAATTGTTCCTGAGGGAATCGGTCTGTGCAAACTCGGAAGGACTGAGTTAAATTGAGTCACTGCACACATTTACCAAGAGACTGTGATTTTTAATTATTTTTGTGTTGAGATAGAAAGCTACATTTTGGTTGTTTTACAATGGAGGTGTTGAAATTTGAGAAACTGAACAATAACAATTTTACGACTTGGCAGATTTATGCGAAATCTCTCCTAGTCCGAGAAAGATTGTGGTCTTCAGTTGTTAATGGCCTGCCAGCGGATGCAAGCAGAGCAGAAAAAGAAAGGAATGAAAAAGCAGTAGCTACTTTATTTTTACTGATAGAGCCTGGTGAGCTAAATGCAGTCAGAGAATTTACTACTGCAAAAGAGAGTTGGGACATTTACAAAAATATTGCAGGAAGTTAGCTGCAGATCGAAAGGAACAACAATTTCGGAACCAGTTTAAGCGGCCCGAACGACAAAGATTTCAGCAGAAGCAACAACAACCAAGACTTCAAAGTTTTAAGGACACTGGTAACAAAAAGGGGGTTGCTAAAGTAATTAAAGGGAAGTTAAACAATGTACAAAATTGGCTTGTTGATTCCGGAGCCAGTTCTCATATGTGTAAAGATTTTGATTTAATGACTAATTTAAAACCTGCTAATGTAAGTTCTGTTGTGTTAGCTGATGGAAAGCAAACCAGAACAGTTAGGCAGATGGGAACAGTGTTTATTCCAGGTTTGAATGCAAGTTTTGACAATGTACTGTATGTAAAAGAATTGGAGAACAACCTGTTATCTGTGAACAGATTAACAGAGGATAACTACAAAGTGATTTTTCAGGGCAATGAATGTCAAATAACACGTAATGGAAAATTATGTGGTGTTGGAAACAAATATGAGAAACTGTATTATTTGCAAGATAGAGTTAATGGTAGAAATGATGAAAATGTGAACCATGTTGATAATGTGCCTTTACATTTCAACTGCATTCATGAGTTACACAGAAAGTTTGGCCATGCCAGTTTTAAAAGTTTAAAAAAATTACTTCAGTTGTGTCCTGAAGTAAAAGTAAATGAATGCAGAAATCACTTGGATTGCACAGTCTGTAATCAAGTGAAGGTCAAGGCTTATCCAGTAGCGAAGCAAACAAAGAGGGTAGCCGAAAGACCATTTCAGTTTGTTCATGCTGACGTAGCTCAAGCAAATTGTTTGTCACTTAGCGGCTGTAAATATTTTCTTGTGATAGTAGACAGGTATTCAAGGTTTTCGTTTGTAAGAATTTTGAAAAACAAGTCAGATGCCGGTGAAAGTTTGAAAGCATGGGTGAAAATGGTTGAAAGAGAGTTTGATTTCAAAGTAGGCACAATAATCACAGATAGAGGTGGAGAATTTTTGAGTAAACAATTGTCTAATTGGTTTCAAAAGATGGGAATCAGACGTCAGACGACTTCTCCCGCATCGCCAGCGGAAGACGGGCTTGCGGAGAAATGTGTCAAAGATTTAAAACAAATCACAGCTTGTTTGATAGCAGATGCAGGTGTCAAAGATTGTTTTTGGGGTGAAGCAACTTACACAGCCAACCACATCAAAAATCGTTTGTATCATTCAGGAATAGATGACATACCCTACAGAGTGCTGTATGGGAGAAATCCAAACTTTAAATATTTGAGAGTGTTTGGACAATATGCACATGTTTTCATTCCAGCCTGTTTTAGGAGAAAGGGTGATCCTAAAAGCAGGAGACTAATGTTTTTGGGCTATTCTGGAAACAAATACAGATTTCTACTTGGGCAGAAAGAGATACAATATTCTAGGTCAGCAAATTTTGAAAAACATGCTGGATGGGAAAAATTACATGCGAATAAGGAAGTTTTCTTAAGGTTAGGTGACACTAACACAGACACACAAAAAGAACCAACTTCAGGAAACGGAGGGGTTTCAACAAAACAAGAATCTTCTGACAGTCACAGTAGTGCATCAGATGATGACATGCAAGATAGACCCACAACAAGTAGGATGACACAAGATAAGAGATTTAGTCACAGGACAGAAACACCCAAGACAGACACAGAGGATGACACTGACAGAGTTGTAAGTTTTCAGCCTAGACGCACACAAAGAGTGAGGAAACCGCCTGATAGATTTGTGGTTCAAAGTGCAAGAGTTTGTTTAGTAACTGAGGAGCCTGAGAGTTTTGATGAAATACAGGAATTGTCTAGGAAAGAAAGCGTTGTACGGTTTGAAACAAAGTGCCAGAGCTTGGAATTTGTGCATAAATGATGAGCTGATAAAACTTGGATATAAGAGAAGTGTGGCAGATGCATGTGTATATACCAAAGGAGACATTGTGCTTGTGATATATGTTGATGATTTATGCGTGGCGGCTAAATCACAACAAGAGATTGATACTGTAAAAAGGGAATTGTCTAGAAAGTTTGTTTTAAAAGATCTTCGACAGTTGAGAGCATATCTTGGAATTGATGTAGAAAAGACAGTTGAAGGAGATTACTTGTTGAGTCAAAGCAGGAAAATTGAGAAGTTAATTGACAAGTGTGGTTTACAATTTGTTAAAGTTGTAAAAACACCAATGACAACAGGTTTTGTTTCAGGAGAGACAACCAAAGAGTTTGAAAACAAGACTTTGTACAGAAGTGTTATAGGATCTTTGCAGTTTATAAGTTGTCATACTAGACCAGATATCGCTTATGCTGTGAACGTGTTGTCAAGGAGAGTAAACAGTCCAAAAGTAGAGGATTGGACAGCTGTGAAACATTTGTTAAAGTATTTGAAAGGTACTTTAGACAAGAAGTTAGTAATCAGATGTAGTGATGAAGATTTAGAATGTTTTGTTGATAGTTCTTTTGCTTCTGAGATGCATGACAAGAAATCAATTACAGGAATGATTGTAAAATATAGTGAGAGTCCAATTATTTGGAGGAGCAGGAAACAGAACACTGTAGTTTTGAGTACAAGTGAAGCTGAATTTGCAGCATTAAATGAAATTGTGAATGAAGTTCAATGGATTACACAATTGTTAGATGATTTGGATGAGAGTTATAGAACACCAGTTGAAATTTTGGAGGATTCACAATCTTGTTTAGCAATGGCAGAAACAGAAAATTTGAGAAATCGAAGTAAATATGTGGCAGTGAGGTATCAGAATGTGCGGGACATGGTACAGAAAGGTGAGATAAAGTTGAGGTACATTGAATCTCAAAACAACATTGCAGATTTGTTTACCAAGGCATTAACAGCAGAGAAACATGAGAGTTTTACACAACAAATAGGTTTGACAGTTTGAGGCACATACATCTTTTCATTTCGGAGGGGATTGTTAAGGCAAGGAGCATGGGAATTATAGTCATAGAAATGCAAAGCTGTATGTGAGAACCAAAGTCTGTAAATTTCCAGCATGAGGCGAGATAGTGTAGTCAGACACGTCCACAACAACAACAGATGTGGGTATAGCCATAACACACACGGAATAGCAACACAAGTTCCGGAAAGGAAGGTCATGGAAAAGGTAAACAACGACATCATTGAAAACATCACATGAGTGTTTAGGTCATAGTAAGAGGTTGGACTATATTATGGGAAAGTGTGGAAATAACCAATAGTATTGATTGTACACACCCAGTACACACCCAGTGCACACCCAGTGGGTGGTAACAAAAGCTGAACTATTTCAGTATTGTTCCGGTGAGCCATTGCAACCCTGCCATCCCTGCACCATCCTCCACACCACACCATCCTCAACAATGTGAACTAGAAGGTGAACTTGAACTTGTAACTAAGCTTTTGTGCAGGAGGAGATGAGTATGTATATAGCTTGATTAGCATAGCCAGAGTGTGTTTAGCAAGAGCAAGAAATGTGTTGCAAAGATGTTTATTGTTTTACTATAGAGTTTGTATTATTCAAGTAGCCAATAAAGATAGTTTAGTGCACAGCTCGAGTGGTTTGTTGACTGCAAGAAGGGGAAGCAGCAACAGTGATTCCAGAAGTTCCAGAGCTGATGTTTTGTTCCTGAGCCGCTTCATGGGCAACTCTGCTACCTGCAACACATCACACCATTGATCAGTTCTGATCAGCCCAGTTTGAACAGATGGTGAGGACCTGAGCCTGGGTGAAGTGCATCACCTCCCATCATCCCCAACATCCTGGACTGACAGTAACCTTTGCAGTTCACGATATATTCTGTGCAAAATTCACACATTTTTTTGATAAAGAAAACAGTATATTCTGCAAAAGATTTTTTTTGCAAAAAATATTCCTGCACAGAATTAATATTTTCAGTGCATAGAAGGCTGTTTCCTAAGCACAGAATGCTATTTTCTGAGCGAAAAATGCCAAGTCTAAACTTTGTATAGCATAAGTTCCAGATTGCAAATAATTTTCAAAATCTGCATAGGTTTTGAAGACCTCCTTGCAGAAGGAAAAAAAATGCTAAAATTACTCATTGTTTCCTTGGAGAACAAAATCAATGAAAAATTGCCTTCTTACTTCAACTACCCGGATATTTGCTGGAAGTCAAACTCAGCGCTATCCTCAAGATCTCGAAAATTCCTCACTTGCCTCGAAGACAATTTCATTGTCCAAAAGGGGGAAGAGGCAACAAGGGGATCAGCTATTTTGGATCTGATCTTACCCAACAGGGAAGACCTAGTTGATGGGGTGAAAGTGGAGGGATCCTTAGGGGGAAGTGACCATGTCCTCCTGGAGTTTGTTATACAGTGGAAAGGTGAAGCTAAGCATAGTCAGACACGCATTCTAGACTTTAGGAAAGCTGATTTCAATAAACTTAGAGAAATACTGGGGGTGATCCCATGGTCAAGAATACTAAAAGAGAAGGGAGTTCAAGATGGATGGGAGTTCCTCAAAAGGGAGATACTAAAGGGACAATTTCAGACAGTTCCAATGAGGAAGAAAAATGGGAGATGTCTCAAGAAACCGGTATGGATGACTAAGGAACTTACAACTGAGCTAAGTTTTAAACGGAACATGTATAAAAAAATGGAAAAATGGGGAAATCAACAAAGAGGAATTCAAACAAATAACCAGCACATGTAGGGATAAAGTCAGAGAAGCTAAAGCGCAAAATGAACTCAAGCTTGCTAGAGACGTTAAGAACAATAAAAAGGGCTTTTTTGAGTATGTCCGCAGCAAAAGGAAGAGGAAGGAAACAGTTGGGCCACTGCGTGGAGAAGATGGCGAAATGCTCACAGGAGACAGAGAAAAGGCAGAGTTGCTCAACACCTTCTTTGCTTCAGTCTTCTCAGGAAAGGCAAAGGGTGCCCAACCTAAGGATGATGGAGCAGAGGACAGAATAGGGGAATTTCAGCACAGAATAAGTAAAGAAACAGTACAGGAATACCTGGTTAATCTAAATGAATATAAGTCTCCAGGACCAGATGAACTACATCCTAGGGTATTAAAAGAACTGGCAAATGTAATATCGGAACCAATGGCAATCATCTTTGAGAACTCCTGGAGAACAGGAGAAGTCCCTGCAGACTGGAGGAGGGCAAATGTCCCAATCTTCAAAAAGGGGAAAAAAGAGGATCCCAACAATTATCGTCCGGTTAGTCTGACATCAATACCAGGAAAGATTCTGGAGCAGATCATTAAGCAGAGAGTCTGTGAATATCTGGAAGATAATTCCATAATCACAAAAAGCCAACATGGGTTTCAGAGAAACAAGTCATGCCAGACAAATCTGATCTCTTTTTTAAATAAAATTACCAGCTTGGTAGATGAAGGGAATGCTGTGGATATAGTATATCTTGACCTCAGTAAGGCATTTGACAAGGTTCCCCATGACATCCTTGCAAACAAGCTTGTAAAATGTGGACTAGACAAGGTAACCATTACATGGATTTGTAACTGGTTGACTGACCGAACCCAAAGGGTGCTCATCAGTGGTTCCTTTTCATCCTGGAAAGAAGTGACAAGTGGGGTCCCACAGGGTTCTGTCCTGGGCCCAGTGCTATTCAACATCTTTATTAATGACTTGGATGACAGTATTGAGAGCCTAGTTATCAAATTTGCATATGACACCAAATTGGGAGGAGTAGCTAATACCCCAAAGGACAGGATCAAAATTCAAAATGACCTGAATAGACTAGAAAGCTGGGCCAAAGCTAACAAAATGAAATTCAATGCGGAGAAATGTAAGGTCCTACACGTAGGGCGGAAAAATGAAATGCACAGATATAGGATGGGGGACACCTGGCTGAATGAGACCACATGTGAAAGGGATCTAGGAGTCCAAGTAGACCACAAGGTGAACATGAGTCAACAGTGTGATGCAGCAGCTAAAAAGGTCAATGCAATTTTAGGTTGCATCAATAGAAATATAGTGTCTAGATCAAGGGAAGTAATAGTGCCACTCTATTCTGCTTTGGTCAGGCCCCACCTGGAATACTGTGTCCGGTTCTGGGCACCACAATTCAAAAAGGATGTGGAGAAACTGGAGCATGTCCAAAGGAGGGCAACTAAGATGGTGAAGGGTCTGGAAACCTTGCCCTATGAAGAACGCCTTAGGGAGCTGGGGATGTTTAGCCTGGAGAAGAGAAGGTTAAGAGGTGATATGATCGCCCTGTTTAAATACTTGAAGGGATGTAACATTGAAGAGGGAGCAAGCTTGTTTTCTGCTGCTCCAGAGAACAGGACTCGGAACAATGGATGCAAACTGCAGGAAAAAAGATTCCACCTCAACATTAGGAGGAACTTCCTGACAGTAAGAGCTGTTCGACAGTGGAACACACTCCCTCAGAGGGTGGTGGAGTCTCCTTCCTTGGAGGTTTTTAAGTAGAGGCTGGATGGCTATCTGTCTGGTATGCTTTGATTGGGAGTTCCTGCACGGCAGGGGGTTGGACTGGATGGCCCTTGTGGTCTCTTCCAACTCTAAATTTCTATGATTCTATGATTCTATGATTCAAAATCAATCTATATGTAAGGAGCTTCAAGAAGTTGCTAGAGGTTAGTTCTTAGTCACTTTCTTCCTTTCAGTGACATGTTGTTCCTGTTCAACATGGTGATTTGTTCCCTCACATTATATTCCAAGGAGATATTTTCTTAAGGCAAGTTGTACTATTGATTTATTAGAACACCCCATGTCACCAATAATATCTTTTAAAGTGTTGAGTATCCTTTACCTAGAGATTCAGAATCCATAATACTCCAAAATCCAAAATTGTCCTCAGAAGTGCCTGAGTTAGTGATACCTTTGCCTTTTGATAGTTCAATATACACAAACTTTCCTTCATGGACAAAAGTATTTTTAAAATTGTGTAAATTTTACAGTGCTCTATAAATAAACTTTAGACAGCATGGATCTTCATGTTATGTGTATGAAGTGTATGTAAAAGAAATTAATATCATATTTAGACTTGGGCCCTGTCTCCAAAGGATCTCATTATGTATATGCAAATATGGCATTATGTATACGCAAATATTCCAAAATCTGAAAAAAATCCAAAATTCTTCAGGTCCCAAGCATTTCAGATAAGGGATATTCAACCTGTGCATGAATATCAGGTTCTGTCAGCTATGTTTTGGAAGAAGCAACTGGCAAAACCACCTCTGAGTACTATAAACCCTATGAAATTCATGGGGTTGCCACATGTTGACAGGTGACTGGAAGGGACACACAGAGCCACACACACATTGAAGTACCTGAAAAGAGAGTGTGTATGACAAGAAAATAAAACCTTTCTCCCAGGATACTTCTCTGACTGGATATCTTATTAGTAGATGAGGAGCTCCTTGGATAGCCGAACACTGTCCATTCAATTCTGCTCTCAGTCAAGGAATCTTGGTCTCTGGTTTCATTATTAGAATACTAATTATCATGTAAGTGTGTTTCATGCAGTGCTCCTGTGCCTTCTCAGTTCTCTCTCACAATGGAAACAAGGCCTCAGAATGAAATCCTATTCATTCAAACACACAGAAAACAATGGCTGTAGATACAGAGAGCCTGCCAATTGGAACACAAAATCAGGCATGTTGAATGAGCAAGAAAAAGATGAGCTGGTGCACTGAAAAGATCAAAGAGAACCACTTTACTTTTCCAAGAGTTTCCAGTCATTTTGGTGGGGTCATTTGAGGTTAACATCATGTGAATAATAGGATAGTATTTTGTTTCTATTGTAGTCAGTGATGCATGACTGAGAATATCTGCAAGATTTTTTTAAAAAATAACTTGTTTTGTAATGCAACCAATTGGGATATAGCCACAAACCAAAGTCCATTGACAATGGGTTGTACAGAGGCAATGGTTTCCAGGCACAGCACACACATTATAACACTAGTTAACATCCCATCCACAAAAGGTTTGCACTTCCATTATTACTGACACATAAACAGCCCATCAATAAGTATAAATGAATGTCCGTTGGTACTTTATTCCATGTATGCAGTTCCAGACAGGCTGCACAGTAAGCTTGTGTTCTGTAGCAGGCTTTTGCGCCACACTTTAATTTATTCAAATATAGGGAGAAAATTGCAGAAAATTCTTGATGGACACTCATTCTTCATGTAGAATATCACAGCTACCAGGATCCCCCCCTTTTTTTTTTTAACGTGGGAACACACAATAATTGAAGGCATTTCCATTCACAGGTGGTCAATTCACTCAGGTGGTCATATCATAGTTCTTGCTGATCCTCCTCAGTCCCTGACTCTGCCCTTCCTTTCTATTGAAAGATAGATCTGTACATATATACCCCAAACATTTGCCTTTTGGCAGAAGTAGGCTGTGGCATTCACCTGCATCCCTTTAAAACACTGGAGCTCAGTTAAAGAGATAGTGTGAGTGGGGTAAGGCTCAGTGGGAGGAGAAAGAAGAGGTCCTAGGTTTTTAAATTTTTAAAAAAATCTTTTATTTATTTATTTTTTTAATAAAAAATATCTTTTAAAACATCACATCTTTCCAAATATTCACTTTAACCACATGCAACTATATATATATAAACTGGGTGGGTGCATGATATTGTATGTTGGGTGCATGATATTGTAATTGAATTTTTGCTAGTTATGTCACAACCTAGTGATATATAGGAATTACACTAGTAGAAAAAATATTACTAAGGGGTCTGTACGGTGTTGTATGGAAGGAGGCCAATGGGGTGACGCTTCAGTGGGGTGACACCATGAGTTACTACGACGAGTAACACCAACCCACTTTGCTGCCTTGCTCTCAACAAGCCTTTGTGGCTGCTTAGTCTATCTACAAGGCCTCTCAAATGATTGTGAAAGGCTTATTGTCTCCATTATTGACAATTTTGATCCTTAAATTTCATATGTTTTCTGTATGGGGATGTTTGCAACCCCTGAATCATATATCTGGGAAAGGATAAAGGAATTACTGCAAAAAGCCATGACTGCCTTGTTAGATACTAAGCCTGCTGGATTTTAGCAGTAGGCAGATCATAAAATTGGGATTAAGTAATGGCTGCAGGTTTAATAAAGCAAAGGGCTGGAATTTCATTCATGCTTATCTGACAAACATATCAGGGATAGAGAAGCTTTTGGACAAAGCAATCAATTTGATCACAAATCATGCAGAGAGAAGGTGGTATTGCTAGGTAAACAAACCAGAGAGATAAGATTTGGTTGCTTGGTAAATCACCTAAACAGAAATAAAACACTTCCATCAGTCTTTCTCCCAGCCTTTGGAAAGCACAAGCAGTCCCATATACAGAATATGTTTGCTTCCTAATTTTCAAGGCTATACAATAAAAGTTGTGCCATCTGATGTGGAACCAGAACTGCTTAAGGGATTCTGAGAAATCTAGTTAGAACAAGACTGACAGATTTCCACATTCTTATCCTATAATTCAACATTCTGAATTTAAAATCATTGTCTCTAAAATTAAATGTTAAAAATTAGTTTAATAATGATGCTCATCTGAATGATTAATTAACTCTTACACTACCTTCACTGTTGTGCTAATTAAAAGCAAAGGCTTCTGGATAATCTTAGTCATGAGATGAAATGACAGCTAGGACTTTATCGCATGCACTTTTAAAACCATTTTGGGGACAGGGATGGGACTCATGGGGGCGAGCGTGAACGGATTTTACCGAATACAAAAGCATCCACAAAGAGGCCCCATTCTGGCACCCGTCTCTGTCCCGTGCCGAGAAGCATTAAATGTTCTGCTCATAATGTTTCTCAGCATGGGACAGGGACAGGTGCTGGAACGGGGCCTCTTTGTGGACGCTTTCATGTGCGGTAAAATCTGTTCACACTCACCCCCACGAGTCCCGTCCCCGTCCCAAAATGGTTTTAAAAATGCATTCAATAAAGTCCTTAGTCTTATGGATTTGTAACCAGTGAAGTAGTGGGAAGCAGAGTATAGGAATAAACTGACTGAAATAGGAATAAAGTTCTTAAAAATGAGGGATGTAAGTGGATTTGCTCAAAGTGCTGTATCTGGACCAATGTTGTTTAATTTGTTCATGAATGATCTTGAATTAAAATGGGATGTTACCCAGGCTGAATCTGCACTACAGAATGGAAATCTGAATTCCACACTACATATGAGTATCACAAAGAAACATCAGAAACAAAAAGAAAGCAAGAAATACTTTACAATAGGTGAAATAAAATATATGAATTACTATTGCCCTGATATTTAATATTATGGCACATGGGATAGAGTGCACCCTTGGGAAAAAAATTATATGTCCATTGTTCATTAAAGAATGTGAAGTAGGTCATTTCTGACATGTTGCCATCCAAAAAGTGATGGAGAAATTTGAGTTTTCATTTGCTTTAACCTGACTACTATGCACTTTTTGGCAGCTGTAAGTTTTCAAAGACTTCTCAAGGTCAGTGTCATTAACCAAGTCTTTCTAAGATAACACCATCAGGCTATTTTTAGATTGTGTGGTATTCAACAGCCAGCTACTTCATTAATCAAATTCAGTGTATCAAGGCAAAAAGACTATATAACTGGAAGACGGATACGCTTCTTTTATTACATGTCCACATTGCAAAGGTGTTTGTATGTTGTAAGTTAATTATATGACAGAGTCATCATGAGAAACATGTTCACACTATATCAGAGGGTAATACATCTGGAATCCACACCATGCTTTCAAAGATTATCTCACAGTTTAAAGGCAGAGAAGAAAAAGCAGCAGTTTAGAATGAAACACTTAGGCTGAATCTACACAGGCAAAATAATGCATCCTTACTTCAATCTCATTCCTCTTTGAACAAACAATGTTTCATTCTTCTCAGTGTGAAACCACTTCTTTTTGATGTCTGGGGATTTTAATCAGGTTTTTAAAAACTTCCAGTTTACTTCACTGTTTACGTCAAGAACCCTTTTTTTTCAAATGTGTGATTTGACCACTGAATTGGGATATGAGTGGAATCATGAATGGAGGGATAGTATGGTGAAGTAAATGGTGGGTGGGTGGGTGGCACAGGATCACTGGACTCTTTCATACCTATGAAGAGCTGGAAGGGTTAGAACCATTATATGTATTATTTACATATGTAAATCTTTGAATATTTATTTGCCTTTAGATGTCCTTTTGAGTAAGGTGATGGAAAGGAAAAACACTTTCCTGGGAGTAAGCACTATTTCATTCAGTAGGATTTACTTCTGAGTCAACCTATATAAGATTGCACCATATGTGCTCAACCCTACACCCTCTTTCCTGGGAATTAATTTTTTTTAAATGAGGAAAAAATCAGAGACAGATGAAGCAACCCAGGTGAGGGCGGAGATAACCACTCAGATATGCACTTAATTCAATGGGAGTTCAGGTGATGTTCAGAATGATGGAAAACAGAGAAGGGTTATTTGATTATGCAGATATACACATGAATATGGCAACCACCCCTGCAGCAGCTGCTGTAGTTGCATGGCCAGAAATAAACCTATACAAGGAACATGTGTACACAATAGAAATACTACCTTGTATTGATGTGACCATATGATGGGGATCCCATTAGATTTTCCAAACTGATTGCAATTTGGGTTAAAAGAGGAGTTTGTGCAGTAAAGGGCTCAAACCAGGGCATGATACTATTCAGTGGAGATGGGATACAAGCCTCATGTAGATTTCTACTGACTAATTCATGTTCTCTGCTGAGACTTGGATAAGGCTATCTAATTACAAAAACAAAAACAAAACAAAAACCAGGGATCACCATATTGATCATAAGCCAAATTTCAAAATATTTCTCAGGTCAATTTCTTTGATAGGCCAACCCAAGGGGCATAAGCTGTATATAAGCTTTCGAGAGCTCTAGATCTCTTCATATGTCTGGTGCTGTGATAGTATTACAGTAAACAGTATCTCCCACGAAGACCCTAGCTGTACTGGGAGCAAACAGGTAGTTTGTTTCTTTCCATTCATCACATAATGATTCTAAAATTGATTTTAAAATAAAATGTATAATATAATATAGCATGAAAATGACCCTTACATTTGAAAGAAGGAGGTGCTGTGCATCTCTAAATGTAATGGTGCTTATGGTCTATGATAAATATAGATTGCTTTAACTATCATAGGGCGTTTTCATGTCCCATATTCTTATGTGGGTGCAGATCACTTGAAACAAGGAGTGTTAAGCAGTGCCACAGCTTCAGAGCTAAGCCAGTGACATGAAAAGCTCTCAGATGTCTTGAATGTCTAATGGCAGCCAGATCAACATTTGCACTGCTTAGTAACAAATCTCTGTTCTGCATGTTTTAATTTATTTTTCAAAGCTTCTTCAAAGGCATTTCTTCTTGTTAAATCAAAGGCCAAAATATACAACACCCACCCCCAATTGGCCAAAGAAATGTTTGGTTTGCATTTGCAAAACCACTGTGTCTAAATACAGGAAATAAAAGTTCTGATTTTTCCTCCCTCTCTCAACAAGGCTTGTTCTTATATATGCTTAATCATTTTAGTTTTCATATTCATTTCTCCTGTTTTGTTTTGTTTTGTTTTGTTTTTTTGGAACAGACATTACATGGATGTCTAAGGTTGGACTGGAAAAAAAATACCATAGCTAAAGCACCTGTTTCATTAGAGCTACCTTTCTGGCATTAAGAGGGCCCTGACATCTCCATGTCTCCCCTGAATCCTCCTATCATATGGATGTGGAACACATGATTCTCCATACATTGTTGAATTGTGATTACTTTTAACTAATGTTCATATTATAGAATATTATAAAATCAAGTGCCCTGAGGAACCTATGTTTTCTAGGTTCCCTGATGTCTCTGATTATGACGATGTGGCAGCCTTGCACACGTGGAGTTCTTACAGAGATGTTCAATGCAAGATCTCATTTATTGCTGCTATTAACTGTCAGCTAAACTTTTGGGAAAGGAAGGTGGGTGCAGGACACAGCTTCTTGTACTTTGATTTAAGTGAATTATCTTAAAACCTATGTGGCTTGGGACCAAGCTCTAACAGATTTATTCTTCCTTATGAACCAGTTATGGTTGATGTTCTCCATGTGGAGAGCCTTCACTTGCTAATGCTGCTTTTGGAGGCACGGACATCTGCTGAAAAGACAAAAGGAGGGACTTTTAAGTGTCTGATCCAAGATTCTGGAACTCCCAAAGAAGGCGGGCTTCCTCCTGACCTCCTATCTGTAGACAATAGTGTCCTATATGTGATCCAGCAGATTAGGTACTGCAATGTGCCCTCCCATCTTTACTGTGCTTTCTCTGGATTTTCCCCTCTCTTTCAAAGAGTTGTATACCAGTTATTACAGTAATAATTATGCCTATAATTCAAGGAATATGGAGATTTTCCACTTGATTTCTTCATGTAGATATTGTTGCGTCAAATTGAGAAAGATCCAGTGGCATTGAAATTTAGATTCTAGAATATGTAGAATATGTTGGGGAGAAGACCTAATTATTTTCTGATTTTCCCCTGGAAAATAGTTCCGTTTCCCAAGCCAATTCCAAATTATGCCAGGAAGGGTTTGCCCATCACTAATTGCCCTGTCTGTTAAACAGAGTTTGCCAATTTTGCATTTAAAATTTTCTTTTAGAGGCAGTTCACTTTGCTGAAAGCAATTCTCATTTAACTGCTACAACACTCCCCACTCCTTGCCATTTCCCTTAGAAATGATTTGCTGGGTTCCTCTGTTTGTGAGATAGTTTTTTTTCCTCAAGCAAATTACTGAACCCACAATCTGTTGTTTGCACTGTGACAATTGCTTTGCAGGACATATTCTTAATGAAAATCAGAAGTAAAATAAATTAAACCCTCCTCTGTTGACAAGAGCTCACAGAGCTTTGAGTACTGCCATTTTAAAATTTAATGAAGAAACTTTGTATTTCGTTTGCTCTTTGACTTCAGAAGCGAATAATTGTCTTTGCAATCCCTTGCATTCGCCATCCTTTAGAAATATTTCTACATTTAACTCAAATGGAGGACATACTTTATTTAACAAGCTAGTAGTTTTCATATTCTTTACAAAAATAAAATACTTCATTTAACATTTAAATAGCTGATACCATTCATGATTTTTTTCTTTTCCTTTTTTTTCCTTTTTGTATTACACTATTTGGATTTTATTTTGTACAGTCAGCTAAAAAGACAACTAATAGGGCATTTTGTAAATAAAAAGAGTACAGTAATGAGGCAACTTTACTATGATTATCAGAAGGGACAAAAGTAAACTTCACCAACCCAGAGTTAATTTGTAGCTTAAATATCCCAGAATAATGGCCACAGGAGACATATAGGGGTGGGGTGTAACTTAGAAGCAGAGGAACCAGGAATCATTCTGTGAGTTTAGAGCTACAGAATTTATACAAAACTCTCTTTATCAGTAATGATGAGGAACAGAAACAAGAACAATAGTGTCAGTCCTCAGAGAACATGCAGGTGACCTTGGAGGATTCAGCACAGGGAATGGCCCATGTCAATCCTCAGAAGAGATGTGTTGTATGCTGATCTGACTGGATGACTCAAGAGATAAGCTATCTCACTGGGGCAAAAATCCATGTGATAACAGAGAGGCTGACAAGACTCATCAAGCCCACTGGCCGTTATCGCTTCCTTTTGGTCCATATAGGAGCCAATGACACTTCGAGGCACAACATTTGAGATATTACAAGGGATTACTAGGCTCTGGGTAAGAAGCTGTAGGACCTTGATGCACATGTTGCCATTTCATTTTTTTCCTCTCAGTTGAAGGACATGGCCCAGGAAGGGGGAGAAGAATTGTAGAGGTGAACTATTGGCTCCTCAGATAGTGTCACCACAAACTATTTGGCTTCTTGAACCATGGTCTGTGGTTTCATGTAGATGGACTTCTGGCAAGTGATGGGTTGCATTTCACAGCAGTTGGCAGGGACATTTTTCTAAGAGGCTCACAAACCTGATCAGTGGGCTTTAAACCGTGTGTTGGTGGCAGACCATGTTCCTGAGATCAGGAGATCATCACATGCTGGAGATAATAGCCCAAATGTTACAGATAGAACTGGACAAGTAGTTCCAGAACCCAAAAATCAAAGTAACGGGGTGGGGGTTATAATTTGAAGCAGTTCCAATGAGAAGAAAAAATGGGAGGTGTCTTAAGAAACCAGGATGGCTGAGCATAGAACGTTCAACTGATCTAAAATTTAAAAGGGACAGGTACAAGAAGGGCCAAATCACTAAAAAGGAATTCAAACGAATACCCAGCACATATTGGGAGAAAGTCAGAAAGGCTAAAGTGTAGAATGAGCTCAGGCTTGCTAGAAAGATTAAAAACAATAAACTGGGCTTTTGTTGTTATGTATGTATCAAAAGGAAGAACAAGGAGTGGTAAGGCCACTGCATGGAGAAGATCAGGAAATGCTAACGGGGACAGAAGAAAGGTGCAGTTATTCAACACCTTCTTGAATAACTTCAGTCTTCTCTGAAAAGAGGAAAAGTGCTCAACCTAAGGAAAATGGAGCAGGCAGTGCAGTAATGAAAATTAGGACAAAATAGGTAAAGAAGTTGTACAGGAACACCTAGCTACTCTAAATAAATTCAGGTCTTCAAGGCTGCTTGAGTTGCTTTTGAGGGTTCTAAAAGAACTCAGAAGTAATCTCAGAACCACTATCAATAATGTTTGAGAATTATGGAGAACATGAGAAGTCCCAGAAAACTAGAGGGAGGGAAAAGGTTTCCCCCCATCTTCAAAAAAATTTAAAAAGGGGGGGGGGAGGACCCAAAGAATTATGTCCCAGTCAGATTTACATCAATATCAGGAAAGATTCTAGATCAGATCATGAAATTGACAGTCAGTAAGCACTTAGAAAGGAATGCTATGATCACTAAAAGTCAATATGGGTTTCTCAAAAAACAAATCATTCCAAACTAATCTTATCCCCTTTTCTTTTCTTTTTGACACAGTTACAAGCTTTGTAGATGAAGGAAATTCTGTGGACATAGCATATCTTGATTTCAGCAAGGCCTTTGACAAGCCCCCTCCCATGACATTCTTACAAACAAGCTAGTAAACTGTGGGGTAAACAATGAAACTGTTAGGTTGATTAGTAATTAGTTGACTGACCAAACTTAATGGGTGCTTAGCAGTGGCTCCTCTTCACCTTGGAGAGAAGTGACTAATGAATTACCACAGGATTCTGTCCTGGGCCCAGTACTATTCAATATCTTTTAAAATCCTTGGATGTTGGAATAGAGGGGATGATTATGGAATTTTCAGGTGACACCAAATTAGAAGGGGTAGCTAATACCCCAGAGGACAGGACCAGAATTCAAAATGATCTTAAAAGGTTAGAGAGCAGGGTCAAAATTATCAGAATTAATTTCCACATGGAGAAATATAAGGTACTGCACTTAGGCAGGGGAAAAAAATGAAATTCACAGGTATAGGATGGGTGGCACCTGGCTTGACGACAGTACATATGAAAGGGATTCTTAAGAGACCACAAGTTGAACATGAGTCAACAATGTGATATAGCAGCTTAAAAAGCCAATGTGATTCCAGCCTGCATCAATAGGAGTAGTATATCTAAATTGAAAGAATAGTGCCACTCTATTCTGCTTTGGTCAGATCTCATCTAGAATAGTGTGTCCAGTTTTAGGCATCAAAATTCAAGAAGGATATTGACAAGCTAGAGTGTATTCTGAGAACTGTGTTCAAAATGGTGAAAGGTCTGGAAACTGTGCCCTATGTAGAGTGGCTTAGGTATGTTTCACTTGGAAAAGAGAAGGTTTAGGAAGTGCCATGATAGCCATGCTTAAATATTTGAAAGAATGTCATATTGAGGATGTAGCAGGCTTATTTTCTGCCACTCCAGAGAACAGGACACAGAGCAATGGATTCAAACTACAGGAAAAGAGATCCCCGCTAAACATTAGAAAGAATTTTGTGATGGTAAGAGCTGTTTGACAGTGGAATACCTTACCTCAGAGCGTGGTCCACCAAAGGTTTTTAAACAGAGGCTGGATGTTGTCTTTGATTGTGATCTCTTTCCAATTATGTGATTCTAACTGGTAGAAATGGGATTATAGTGTTCAGAGATTTTATTCTCCATGGAGTTCCCAGCAACCTGGACATTGCTGGGCATGCTAATGACATCACCCAAAAATGCATGAAACAAGAACATTCCTAATCTCTCTAGATGCTCCTGCCATGCGCACGGCAATATAAGAAGTCTGAGAAAATTGCTTCCAGAAATACTGGAAAAGTAATGCACCCTTAACCCCACTAGATGAAGATAGGGGAAAGGAGTCTAGTGAGGATGTTTTATTCTTAATCTACTTCGGAGATATTTAGGAAACTGTTGGTTTTTTTTAACCACATCTCTGCAGGATGTTATCAAATAATATTGATTTTCTGAACTGTTTCCAGAATAGACCCAGGAAATGTGCCGATCACCACCCTACATAATTCACAATCACATTCAACAACTTTCTTCATATCTCTTTGACAGCTTTTCACTGTGATGAAGAGCACCGTTTCTTTGATGCTTGCTTTGAAAGCTGTTCAGTCAGCTTGATTATTTTCATAACTTTTCTACAACTCTTCCTATTTTATTTTATCATATTGTTGTTGGGGCAGGGGAACCCAAGATCTGTACAATATTCTCCTTATCACCCCTCCATGATATCTTGAAGACACTATGATATATTGTGTTTTATTTTTTAAAAAAAAAATCTAAAAAGTATAAATCTTTTCTTCGTCTTATAACTGCTGAACTCTCACCTACACACACACACACATATGGTTTTTTCTGGGGAAAGCAACCTGATGTCCACCAGATGCTTTGGATTAAACCTCTTGGGGCTTTTTAGATTGGCAGGAAAGTGTGACATGAAGTTGCACTTTCCTTAATGCTTAGCAGCTAGACTGCAAGCCCCAGGGGTGCATTTAAAAAGTACAGGGCAGCTAGACTGAGGTTTTTTCTGTGGCTCAGCAACTACATGGGAAGCTGTCAAAACGCTACAAACACAGGCGGAGCAGCTACATGGGCGGCAAGGAACGCGGCTTTTAGCCGCGCTTTAAACATTTTTTTCCCTTGCTGGCTGCGAATTGCGCAATTGCGCAGGTACATCATACAGTCAGAGCTTATCACATGGGGGAGTACAGGACCATTCCGAAAGAGGGAGAAAGTGAGGTCAGTTCGGAAATGCACGTGATTACGCACAAGCTCATCACACACAAGACAAGAGAGCATCTACACAAAAAGAAAATGCAGAGTCAATATGAAAGAATTCATCACATGTGAACATACTGGTCGGCTTTCTGTTGCAAATTAAGGCATCTTGGGAAATGGTAGCAAAGGCTCATGGGAGTTGTAGTCTGTGTTCTGTCAGAGCATTATATTGAGTTGTCTTGAGGTTTCAGCCCTCTGTCCAGGAGGGATTCCCATATGTCCTCCATTCTTGAGCAGAGGCCCCCCTTTTCCAAGTTGACCAGGCACGTCCTCCTTTGCCAGGACACATCCTACTTTTCCAGCCTTCTTTTTGAAGAGGAAGCAGGAGGGCCAGGCGTGCTCTGGCCAGGCTCTGGGGGTCTCTTCCTGGCTCCTTCCCTCCCTCCCTCCCTCCCCGCTGCCTTCCTCCTCCCTTTGGCTGAGAGAGTGTGACTTTCAGGGAGGAAGGGCAGCGGTGGTGCTCCAGGTCCTCCTGATGCTGGGCCAGGGCAAGCTGGAAACAGGAGGAGGAGGAGAGGGACATGGGGCCCCTCTGCTGCCCTGCTTCCCTGCAAGTCACACTCTCTCAGCCAAAGGGAGGAGGAAGGCAGCCAGGAGAGAGCCCTGGAGCCTGGCTAGAGTGTGCCTGGGCCTGCCTTCTCCTCCCCCCTTCGGCTGAGAGAGTGTGACTTGCAGGGAAGCAGGGCAGCGGAGGTGCTCCAGGTCCCTCCCCTTCTCCTCCTCCTCTTGCCAGCTTGCCCTGACCTGGCTGAGCGCCTCCAGTGCCCTACTGTCTCCCTAGAAGTCACACTCTCTCAGCCAAAGGGAGGAGGTGAAGGAAGGTGCAGGTGCACTCTGGCCGGGCTCTGAAGGTCTCGTCTTGGCACCTTCCCTCCCTCTGCACTTGTATCGCTACCTTTAAATGGGTGCTTTAAAGAGACAGAGCCCCATTTAACCGTGCAACTACACCTTAGCCTTTAGATGCAATAGCAATGTTGCGCCCTTTTAAAAAAAGTAGTGGGGAAATCAAACTACTTTTTAAAGGCACTTCTTCTCCCCTAAAACTCCAAAATAGTGTTTTCATGGCACACTTTCCCTTTTTCTCATCTAAAGGCTGGGCTTTCATGCAGCCATCAACACACCTCTTTTTGCCAATGTAAAATGGGCCAGCTCCTTTTTAAAGCACTTCTTCTCCCTTAAAATGCCAAAATAGTGTTTTCATGGCACACTTTCCCTTTTTCTCATCTAAAGGCTGGGCTTTCATGCAGCCTTCAACACACCTCTTTTTGCCAATCTAAAATGGGCCCTTGTAATCTTTGTAATCACCCATGCTAGACAGAGTTTATAGAAATTGCAATTCAGTATATCTAGAGTGCAGAAAGTTGTCTACTGCAGGGCACTACCATCTCTAACACATATTTGAAAACTGTCTATAGTACCTGACATGACAGTTAGCTATACTTATTGTCATATATATAATGAAGCCAGCTGAGTTTACAAGAACATCACCATGCATAGCGTTAGGATGGGGAGTTAACAAACCATTTTTCCCCTGCCTTGACCGCAACTAGGAAGGGACCTTGAGCTGTCACTATGGCTGCATCTCCACTGCAGAATTAATGCAGATTGCCACAGCTTTACCTGCCATGGGTCCATGCTATGGAATCCTGGGATTTGTAGTTTGTTGTGGCATTGGAGCTCTCTGACTCAGAAGGCTAGATATCTCACAAAATTACAAATCCCAAAATTCCATAGCATTGACCCATGGCAGTGAAAGCAACATTGAACTGCATTAATTCTGCAACATAGATGCAGCCTTGTTCAGAATAGCTGTGATAAGATTTGACTTCTCATTTTGCTGCCTCCAGCAGATGAAATTACAGCTGCCCAGCTTGCTTGATTCCATCACATAGATGAATCCTGACAAGCAAAGACAGCACAGTTGGAATGTTGTGCCAAAGTACTTATCTCAGTGTCAACAATGGATGTAAAGTTTACATCAACATATTGTAATCTAGACATTCAGGTTTCCAGGAGGTTGCCCATTGGCACTCATAACAATTTATCATCCTGGGAAGCGCATTTGGTATTACTGCACATATAATCATGAAGAAACTTCTGTGTAAAAGACCTACAAAAACAGGGTAAGACCTCCCCTTTAAAAATCTAAAACAATTAATATTTCCAATGAAAGCACAGTCTTAAAAATAATATTTAATCTCTCATCAGTACTCTAACATCTGGAATGTAGAAATCTTTTTTCATGGGTGGCTGAAATAGTGACACCTTTGCTTCCTGATGGTACAGTGTACACAAACTTTGTTTCACGCACAAAATAATTTAAAATGTTACATAAAATTACCTTCGGGCAATGTGTATAGCATGCATACAAAACATAAACAAACTTCATGTTTAGAATGGGTCTTATTTCTAAATATCTCATTATGTATGTACATGGAAATACAGATATTCCAAAATCTGGGGTTGGGGAGAATCCAAAATATGAAACACTTCTGGTCGCAAGCATTTCAGATAAGGGATACTGAACCTGTACACTGAATAAGAATGACAGCTTTATAATAGTGTTGCCAAATATCCCAAATAATAATGGCCTAAATCCAAAGTGATGATTGTCCAGAGCCTAAATGGCCTAAATCCAAGGTGATGTTCATGGAAGCACTGTGATTTTGAGCCCTTCACTATTCAGCAATCTTTCTAGACCCTACAGATCCTCTAAAAGATGTAACAACATATATTTTAAATGGTTTTTGGGTCCCATGAGGATGTACAAAAGCAAGTACAGATGGTCCAGCACTCACATTGGTTTGTGGAAATTGTATCCATGGATGCAGTGACAGTCCAGAATATGGCCCAGGAACAATAAAAAAACAACAATAACAATAGTCAGCCCAGATTTGACTCAGATTTGTAAAACTGAAGCACTCGACAGATAAAGCTGGGGCAGGTGAAACATTAAGCTTTTGTTTCTCGTAAATTCTTTTATGCTTTGAATCTCAAGTTCTTTCCCTCCCAGATAGGAAGAAATTTGTGAACTGTGGTAAATTTCATCCCTAATAGAATTTCAGGAATTTATGACCCAAGGGAGTTAAAAGAGTCTGCTAACAACAGTAGCCTATATTCTACTTTCCCGGTACTGTAGTGTTAAGGATGAGCTATGGGACAGTACTGAAAACAAGCTGAAGAGATGGCTCAGACATACCTGGGAGCCCATTTTGCTGCCTACACAGGGAAGCTAAGTGAAGGAAGATGCCCAAGAAGTCTCTTGACAACTCTGCCATAAAAGTGTCTCCTCAGCACACAACCACACCCAAGCTTTCTACCTCTTCACCATATCTCCCTCAGGTCGGATTTGTTATTTTTGGGCCCGAACAGACAGGTCAAAATAAAGCTGCTTTGGGTCACATTGGAGGTATGCTGTTTAAATGATGCATGTGTCCTAAGAGGCCAAAAGCTGTGCCAAAGCCACACTCCAATCCTAAGGACTGGAGCACAGCTTTGGCACAGCTTCTGGCCTCTTAAGATACATGTGTCATTTAAACAGCATACCTCCAAAGTGACCCAAAGCAGCTTTATTTTGGACTCTCTGTTTGGGCCCTTTGTTGTGGCTTGCTTTTAATTATATGTCTGTGCTTTGCAATGCATGTCACAGCTTCTGCCCTGTTTCATCCATGATTCTTATGTAAGCTGCAGAATAACATAGAGAAGCAGCTGCAATGAACACTTCATTCTTTGATGTACCGTTGCTAACTGTGGTCTTAAAAGACTGTGGACACAGGTTCCTTGTCATCTACTCAGTACTGCTAAGAAACCCATCATTAAATTTGCCAGCCCTGGCTGTTAGACTTTGTTTACTATCGATATCTGTTTTCCTTGTGTTATGCTTGACTGAGGCATAAGGAATATTTGATCTGGGCTTCGGCTTTGCTTTCACAAATGGTGCATCTTGGTTTGAACTTAAAACAAAGCACAAGCATCCCTTTATGTTAGACAGTAAATCTTCCACCTTGGGAGGTAGGTTCATTGTCTATGAAGGCTTTGTGGGATTTTAAATTTTAATAGTAATACTTCCAAAGAGACAGAAGCAAATAAAATGACTTGTTTCCTGCATCTGGTTTTCATTGCAGAATGATGAAAAATGAACAGTAGGAGCAGCTTTGCAAGATAAGAAATTATTTAGAAATGGTATAATTGACATGTACTGGGATATCTCTCTTAAGAAATACATATGTTAAGCCAGAGAAAAATCTCATTGCACCATAGAGTGATTTGAGTCTGAAACATTTGGCTGACATGAGGCTCTTGCTTCTTATTCAGTATATGAAGAGAGGTGAAACTAAAATTGAATTTTCTTTGCAAGATTTGTTCAGAGGGGGTTTACCTTTGTCATGCTCTGAGGGTGAGGGAGCATGACTTGTTGAAGATCACCCAGTGGCTTTCCATGGCAAATAGGATCTGATTTTAGGCTGCACCAATAGACGTATCGTGTCTAGATCAAGTGAAGTAATGTACCACTCTGTTCTGCTTTGATCAGGCCTCACCTGGAATACTATGTCTAATTCTGGGCACCACAATTCAAAAAGGATGATGAGAAACTGGAGCGTGTCCAAAGGAGGGCCACCAAAATGGTGAAGGGCCTGGAAACTATGGGAGATGGACTGGATGGCCCTTGTGGGCTCTTTCAACTCTATGATTCCATGATTCTATTCTATGAACCCTGGTTTCCAGAGTCATAGTCCAACACCGAAACCACTATACTATGTTGGCTCTCTTTAAAAGAAAAATAGATGTCCACAGTTCACACCTCTTTCCAGCTACTATTTGTGATTGGAAAACCATATGATGTATTCCACAAAAGAAATAAAAATGTATGCAATGACATGTGCCAGTTTTCAAAAAGCATAAAGAAAATTGTGGATAATTCTAAATGTACACAAACACCAAAAAATCCAACAACACTTCAGTCAATTGTTCTGTGGGTATGGATTTGAATGCATTCAAAAAAAAAAAAAAAAAGCACCCGAAGAATCTGTACAGGTTTCTGTGTGTGGACAAAACAGCAAGAGTTGGATGATAAATAAGAACCTCAGTGAGACTGAGCTTCACAAATTGGCTCATCCCTTATCATATTCAGTTCCTGGTAGCCATGGATTCTGCATCCACAGATTCCACCATCTACTCCTTGAATTTTATACAAGGAACACTATTATCCTACCTCATTGTATATAATGGAACTTGAGCATCCACAGATTTTGATATCCATGAGAGGTGGTGTCCTAGAACCAAATTGCAATGATACCAAAGATCCTATATACATAAGTTCAAAACAAAGATTTTGTATAGGGGGAAAAAAAACTATTGAAGACTGTTCCTTTTACTCACCTCACCTCTTTCTTAACAAATGGTGATAAGTAGCATAATGGCTAAGAACCAGTAAATTCATTAGATGTCTAACTCTACAACCATGATGCACAATTCCTTCCTCACACCACAGGGCTTCTGGTGACCAAAATCTAACAAGCCTGTCATGAGGGTCAAGAATCAATCCACTTCTTTTACCCCTTCTCTTTTTAGCACAAAAAACCTGGCTTCTCTTAAACCAGTTTCTCTGTTACATCCAAACTGGGGGACTCTGGATTAATATCAGTTAACAATCTTGTAATATAACATGGTTCATAAAATCTAGGATGACCAATTGAAGCAGGCTTCAGTGTGCTAGGAAAACTGTCTGTAGAGTAGGCATTCAAACTTCATTTTAGAATCTCGTTACGGTGTCAGTGCAACCTTAGGGAGATACGGGCTGGATATAATAATAATGAGTGTGAATCTGGGACATGACAAAAATGAAATGATTCTTAATGATCTGGATTGCCTCCAAATGGATAATGGGAGGGTCACAGACTAGTGCTTGGCAGGAAGAGTCTGTGAGTTAAAAACAAGTATAACGTATTTGCTGCTTTGAATGGTCAGGGGCAGAAAGAAGATACTTTCTACTTAGTATTAGCTGAAGTAAACAAGTTTGAATTCTGCCTCCTGCTGAAAGGAGACCTATTTGCTCCCACCAGGAACTGAATATGGATGTATATGTTACATCATGATTTTGTTTCTTTCAGTGCTCTTTCACAAAAAATAAATGAAGTATTCAACTCTATGCACACAATAGAAAAATAAGAACCTGCCTTACGCTGTGCCTGAACTCTGCTTAAAGTCTAAAATCAAAATCAGGTATACTCAGTAGAATATGCTAGAATTCATTTGCACTTTCCTGAAAGTGAATCCTCTAAACATACCTATGAGTCAGGATGGGAGTAAATTTTATTTGGTTCTCATTTTTAATACAAACAAGAGTCATTCATACTACCTGAATTACTGCACAAATTAGAGGCAGCAACATTTCTGCTTTCTCCAACTGCATACAAAACTCTATACATAAAGTAAAAATACATATATTAGTGAAAATACTTGCAAAATTAAGTGTACTAGGGAAATTGTAGAAAAAGCTACATATGAATTTTCATGGAAAATGGCAAACTGTTATACAAATATGATAAAATGAACCCTTGCCTGAAAAAGTGTGATCATTGCAGAATAATGAAATCTCAGATTCATCCAGCCCCATATCTCAGTAAACCTGTATCAAATTTCAGTGCATTCTTGTATGCACATACCTAGAAGTATGCCCCATAAGGCCCAGTGGAGCATACTTCTGTGTAGAAATTATTTGCATTGTTGTTATTATTGGTGATAATGACAACCCTAAATAGTGTTCAAGTCAGCTAACAAAAGGTTTAGAAACAAACTGAACAATGAAACTATTAAAATCAGTAACCAGTCGATATTAAAACAGCTTGAGAGATCCATTTGAAAAGAGATGTCTTCATGCCATTCCTGAAAAAAGCAAGACTAGGAACATAATAAAATTATATATAGTTATATTTACAAGTGCGTATGTGTGTGTGCACGCGTGCACCCACACATGCTCATGTGCCAGCTCAAACTATGGTCTTAGCCTAACCGTTTATTGAGGCTGTTCCGCTGTCCTTTCTCACAGAGGAGGGTTACTGTAAGAAAAAAATGGACTTGTGGGGAATAGCCAGAAAAAATGAGAAGCATTAAAGCTTCACAAATGTATCTCCTCTTCCTCCTCCTTCTCTGAAGTGAAGGAAAAGGGCCTCCTTAATCTCTTCTTGTATTGAAGCCTCCCAACTTTCTGACCTGTTCTCTTTTGGCCATGTCAAAAACAAACATCTCAAGTCTCAACTACAGGCTTTGTAAAATATGCACTATATAGTTTAGCATCACTAGCCTTCTCATTCCCAAATAAATGTGCAGTGAATACCACCCAATACATAATACCTAGTAAAAGGAGCCTAATGAGAGCCAGAGTGGCACAGTGGTTTGAGGGTTGGATAACAACTATGAAGACCAGTGTTCAATTCCCAGCTTGGCCATGAAACCCACTGGGTGACTTTGGGCAAGCCACACTCTCAGCCCCAGGAGTGTGTAATGGCAAACCTCCTCTGGACAAATCTTGTGCCATGCTAGGGTTGCCTTAGGGTTGGCATAAGTTGGAAATGACTTGAAGGCACACAGCAACAGCAAAAGAGGGCCCAGTGTGTGGTTGTCCGCCCATTAGGAGTCGCGTGCAAGTGTCCAAGAGAATGAACAAGTGAGGTTTAATCTTGCCCCAGTTGTTTCCACTTTCCTACTTACAGAAGGTAACGAGGGAAAAAAAATGTGCTCCACCTGCCCTCAACTCCTTTTTAAGGAAAAAAATGTCTTGGGAATGAATTTTTAATCCTCTGCCCTACTCATACATTGCTTCTGATCCCAACGCCCTTGAGAAAGTATTAAGAAAGAAAGTGTGGCTCAGCTGTCCACTATGCATCCAAAATAGCCTGTAGTTTAGACCACAGATACGTTGTTTAGGTTTTAAAAAAAAAGTTGTCAAATCCTGGAAAAGTAGAGCAGAGTTGCTATCTAAATGGGTGAGGATGTGCTCTGCAGATTAAATGTGTTTCAAGTTGAATGGCATTTTGTGCTAATCAGCAAGGTTCTCAACAGCTGCTGGTTTGTCCTTTACAACGTTATTATTCATGAGCTTTTACTTTGAGATAGAACATGCTCTTCATGAGCTTAGACAAAACATTCTGCAAAGAACAGCAGCATCTTGATTAGACTGTTGTGAAAATAAAGATTGGAGGTTGCAGGAACTTTGCCCAGAAGGTTATATAGGCTTGATGGAAACACTTTCCAGTTTCCAAATAGACTTTGGATCATGGCTGGAATGTTAAAACCTGAATATGCTTGACATAGCCTTCTTTCCAACTGGAATTCCAAGAGACTTTTGGAACTCCACCATTAACATGTAAAACACTCCCTCCTCCAAAAAGGGGGTCCTTCAGGTATATATACTCCATACACTTCCATGCCACTAACTTCTGAAGATGCCAGCACAGATGCAAGCAAAATGTTAGAAATAAGTTCTTTCAGAGCACAGCCACATAGCCTGAAAACCCACAGAAAACTATGGATGCCAGCTGTGAAAGCCTTTGACTACACATATATCAATTTTGTTAATCTTATTGAGAGTTTCCATATTTGGGGTGGGGATGATTTTCATCACATTTTTTCTTTGCTACATTCCCCACAAACTTGCCTCCTCAAACAGCTATTAACTCCTGAAGGTAAGCTCCTAGTGACAATCATGAAAGCTTCAGGGGCTATTAGCTGCCACAGGAATTATACCCTCCATTCTGTTGTATTTGTGTAGATGCTGTGCAGAGGATCAGATGGCTTTGTAGAGGTTGGTAGTGGGGACAGGAGGACATCTCCCACCTGCCTTACACTTGCTCTGAAAGACTGAGATGTTGTCGCCACACAACAGGTCTATACCAGGGATGCCATTGGTTATTCTCTCTACAGTCTCCAGATGGACTCAATTACTTCTCTCCTGTGGATTTGGAACACTATTTAGCTTCAGAGGCTCAGGGGTAGCACACTGCAGAATTAAAGCAGTTTGACACCACTTTAACTGCCATGACTATAACCTACAGAATCCTGGAGTTTGTAGTTTGGATAGGCACCAGAGCTGTCAGACAGACCTGCACCACCCCACAGACACACACACTAGTGACACCACTGCTTCCATACAACCATTAAAAGTACAGAATCTCTCTCCAGTTTTCAGTTGGGCAATCCTAGGATTTTCCATCTTACTCACAGTGTTATTTGCTGAAGTAAAGGGAGAGATTCATCCACACACACACACCCCATTCCCCAACCTGTAAACAGAATGCTAGCTCAGTGCAGGAGTGAATTGGGGGGCTGTCATAGATAAATTGCATCTAAAGGAAGCAGATGGAAGCGGTTACATTTCCTTAGAGTTATATACGTTTAACATTTTTTCATCCAAACAATATGATCTTAAACTGACAAAGGCTAGAAACAGAGAGTGTTTTTGTCCCCCAAGAGAAGGGAAGATTTAAAATCTGACAGGTATTTTTCTTTATGTATTTTTACCTATTTATGATAACTAAAGAGGAAAAACATCTCTGCACAGCTTCCTTATATTGAGGGGGGGGGGGGAGAGAAATAAACTGGGTAAAAGTATTTTTCTCCAACTCCTGAGTAGGTGACAGAAGGTAGGTTAAGGATCCAAACCAGCAAAAGCCTGAAACTCTCCATGCATCCTATCTAGAAAACATTTATTAAATAAGAGCAACAAAACATTCTAGCTTTAGTAAGAACTAGAAATACATTTGAGAGAAAGGTGTTCTGCGAAGACTGACCCACAAGGCAGCATTTTCCTGATCCACATGGCTGCATAATTGGAGGGACACAATTTTAAAGCAGCCAGACCATTTCATTCAAATTACTGTACTTTTGATGAGGAAGGAATGTCATATTGTTCACAAAGACAGATAAGAGAGAGGTTTTATCTTTTCTACCTGGTGGAACACTCCATTCTGCTCGAAGTTTTATTACTCAGCATGTTCTCTCACTCATTGCCATTATGCTGCTCAATTTGATGTTCCCAGATGAGTTCATATTAGAAAGCCATCAGCTTCAGAATTCCTGTCAAAATTAAGAATACGCAGCTGCAGCAGACCACGGCAAGCCTGATTTGGAAATGTATTCTCTCCACACACACTTGAATGCCTGCTAGATTTGGTTCAAGTAGAAGAAGACAGAGATGTTCAGGATCAAATGCCTAAGGCTGCACCTACACTACAAAAATAATGCAGTTTGACACCACTTTAACTCCCATGGGGCATGCAATGGAAACCTGGGATTTGTAATTGGGTGGGGTACCAGAGTTCTTTGAGAAAAAGGCTAAATATCCCACAAAACTACAAATCCCAGAATACCATAGCATTGGGTCATGACAGTTAAAGTGGTGTCAAACTACATTATTTCTCTAGTGCAGATGCAGCCTAAAATATCAAGTATTGGGAAGGTAAGGAATTAGTGACATGGAAATGGCATGTGTGTCTGTATGATGTCATTATGGTTATTTTCTCCAAAGCTGTATACAAGGAATAGCTCTGGAACTCTCTTTCCAGAGAAGTTAGATTGACACCCCCCTACTTTCTTTTCCCTCTGTATTCAACAAGTACTAAATTAGGTTTGCCTTCTTTTTTCCTCATCTTTATCGCAGCTATGACAAGGAATTATGACATGGTTCTCTCCATTGTGGAAATGGCTGAACCTTTAGAATGTGGCAGATGCAAATTGGTGAATTTTGTTTCTCTTTGCTTTGGAGAATTTACAAAGTTCATAAATGTTTTCATACTCAGGATAGTTATTTTTTTTTCTTTCCTGTGGGAGAAAGAGAAAGTATCAGATTTTCTCATTCCTTAGCTTACACAAGGTAGTGAATATTTTCCGAGAAAAGAAATGCAAAGAACTGCTTCTGAGTACCTGAACCACCCATTGATGCTAAAAGTATGGCAACATCCTCTGATCTGAAAGCTGCCAAGAGTTACTTCGCCACCTCTCTCTTTTGAGTCATAGAGGGAAGGAACTATCCAATCTGCTCTTTACATTTTGTGCTTCTTTGGGGCAGCTTTTTAGAGAACCACGGATGATTTCTACTTTTTGGCTGCAGAGCTTTAAGAGCAACAACCAATGCACCAGAAGCCATTTCATCCAGAGGCTGGTTCAGAAAAGGCCACAGCCAAGGGATGAAACTCTCCTCATTCTCCCAATATATCTCAGCTACTGGCAACAGCTCAAGGATGTACTAGACCTTGTGCTCAATGTATCATTTGCAGCTGCCTCAACCACTCCTTGGCCATTTGGCAATTTTTTGCAATTCTGAAGAAGAAAGGACAGCTCCAGAAAAGGGGGAAAAAAAGAGGAAAGAATGGATTCACAGAGGAGATTATAGAGAGTGTGTCTGAATGCTGGAATGGCGATAAAGATTTGCCCACTTCTGAAAGTCAGGCAGGGTTAGCTATACCATTGGGCAAAGTGAGGATGAAACCTTAGGAAGCAGGTCTGGGGTGTTTATTATTTTTATTGCCTGGGAGAGTAAGAGGCATTTTCTCTTCAGAAAATGATATTTTCTTTCCAAGAAACCTGTTTTCTGTACAGAAATTATTTCTGTTAATATGTTTCCTGCACAGGAAGCATTTTTTCCCTGCCATTTTCTGCACACAAGCCATCTGCATTTTCTGAACAGACTAAGTTCACTGCAAGATTTCTGCATGTTGAATATTCTTTTTATCAAGATCCCCTGACCAGTTCTGCATGAATATTGTGTATTTATTCTTTGCCCTGTTAGTCCTTAGCTTTTCTGAACCTGTTGGCTCTCTGTTTACTCATATCCTGCTTTTGGCTCTAAGATAGGGATGGAAGAAATATCCAAAAATATCCAGAAAATAGTTATTTTTCAGAAAGGGCTGTTTTTCTGCACAAATCTTCCATGTGCAAATTTTGCACAGAAAGTTGAAAATTGCAAATAGGCTTTGAAAACTGTGTAGTTTTCAAAGATATCCTTGCAATGGGAAGAAAATTTCTAAAATTACTTGCCTACTTCAAGAAGAAAATTAGTGAAAACTTATATCACTATCCTGACACACACACACACACACACACACACACACACAGATTCCTGAACACAGTGTCATGAATCCCAATCAAATCATGCTCCTTAGAGAATGACTTTGTTTCATGCTCTATCACTCCATTTCTTTTTCACAGCACAATGGCGTGCCACTGTATTATTTTCACCCAGTTATAAAACACTCTGCCTACAATTGTTCGTTTGAGGTTGAGTAATTGATCATGGCAAATAAGAATTATCTGAAGGTTTAAATTATTTACTTCTGTAACCTTTGTGGTTCACCTTTGGAAGCATCAAGCATCTCATGTCAAACAACACTTTGAAAAGGGTTGACAAGCTCTGATCAATAGTGAACTTTGAGGATCCCTGCTGCTTTTCAAATTGATCATTCACTATTACCACTCTGTAGAACATCCCTTTTTAACCTCTGAAGGTTGGACACTTGATCAAACAAACAAATTGCCTTTTAGTTGAACCAATTCTTGTCCTGATACAATTGCTTGGTATTTAATTGTTAAATCCATTCAACAACCTAAATTAAGAGTATGCAGACATGTACAACACATATTAATACATCCTGAGTTTGCAAACTGCTACAAAAAAACTCACTGACACTAAGAATTCAGCATGGAAAGTGGTAGAAAAGAAGGAGGAGCAATAAAAACTGCATTATTCTTTCAAAGGAGGAAAAGAGATACTCAGGACTGAACAAGATGGTAGATAAGGAAAGTATTGCTCATTTCATAAAATAAAGTATCAGTTTGCCATTATACTGTAGATTGCCTGAAACAGTCCTTACTAAGTCTGTACTTTTTAGTATTTTTAGTTATAATTTAAAAATGGTGGATCCCTTCAAAAATAGATACATGGGAGCAAAAAGAAGAAGGAGCAAATCCTTTCCACAGGTTTGTTATACTGAACACAAATCACCAGATTTTGTGCTGGTGGAACCATCCTTAAAAGCACCATGTTTCATGACAAGCAACTGACAAGCTTGTATTGACCTGCTGCTTTCTCTAAGAGAGGCTATTTTGGGAAAACTTTTGTCTAGCTAACAGCACCTTAACTTCCCTTGACAAGAGTGCAGTAAAATAAAAATGGGAAGGTAAACTCTTTCCCCAGCTTCAAAGAGGAGGGAGGAAGCCAGAGGTGTACTAACCATGGCAGATTGTTCAGTGTTATGGAAAATAAAAGATTGGATCAAACTGCATAAAAGGGCAGGTTTTGTAGACTTCAGTAGAAGACATGTCTTCTTGAAGGACAGTGTGTGTTCCAATGCTATCAGTCTCTTCATAACTGTGAACAGTTTTGGCTTAGTCCTTTATATACTGAGAGCAACAATCCAGTCAATGTTAAGCACTTTTACACCCCATTGGTTTCAAGGGGAAAGGTAAGTGAATGCTTAACTGTCTCTTATTGACATTGCTGGTACTTAAATGCACTGAACTATGGCTAGAAAATATCTTGAAAGTGGAATGCTGATTGAAGCTGCTCTTGAAATGGAACTTACATTGCAGCCATTTTGAGATTAATGCTATTTCAAATTTATTTGTTTATCCACTTATTTACTTAAACATTGCTATACTATTTTTCATTTTAACTGTCCCCCTGAGGCAACTCACAATAAACCAGTAGTGGGAAGGAAGGAAGGAAGGAAGGAAGGAAGGAAGGAAGCTTTCGTTGAAAGTGAAAACACACAAAATTGGAATCCCATCTCAGATCACTCAAGAGACCATTTCACAACATGCAATAGCAAAAGAAGGCTACTTTCTACACTGTAAACAAAGGATCCTCAGTAGGGCACATGATGGGGCTTTCTAGATTGGCAGGAAAGTGTGACATGAAGTTGCCTTTTCCTTAATGCTTAGCAGCTGCAACGCAGCCTTTAGATGGAGCTGCGCTGTTCCGCAGTTTTTAAAAAAGAAGCTGGGAAAACCAGCACCTTTTTAAAGGTGCTTCTTCTCCCCTAAAACGCAAAAAAAGCATTTTCATGGCACACTTTCCCTTTTTCTCATCTAAAGGCTAGAGTTTCATGCAGCTATGAACACACTTCTTTTTGCCAATCTAGAAAGCCCCATAGTTGTTGTCAGTAGCAGGGTACTTTAATAGTAACTAGTAGTATCGCTGTTTTGTGGATTTGGAAGTTATTGTACTCTGCTGTATGGCCTACACAGCTAGCCGTGGATATACTTATTCTCTTCTGCTATCAAATTTGCTAACAAGCAGAAAGCAATTAACACTGGGTTAAATCAGTTCAAGGGAATGAATTTATTCAGGATGGCTCAAGGCATTTTGCTGCCTGAAAAAACGACAACATGGCTACTCTACCCCCTTCCCAAGAAGTTAACTAGACTTGCATTTGAAATTTGCAGTGATAAAAGGATAATGTTGTTCATCACATCTGAGTCAGTAGGCTAGTTTAGGATGTTCTGGTATGTTACATACAATACACAGCAACATCCTCCAACAAAGAGAAAGTGTCAGTCAACTTAGAAGAAACAAACCAGAGGCTTCTCCAGCTGCCTGCACCTGAATGTTCTACCAGATGCAATTTTTACAGTCACTTATTTCAATTCTGAGATACACCAGCACATCAGTGCCCTGTTTCACACCAGTGCACTTTTGCTGAAGTAGTTATTCGCCCAAATATACCCAGCAACTTAACCACTCAACCTATGGTCCACACTGAACTTTAAGCAGCTTGAAGAACTGTCAGAGTGAGAAATGTCTGGACTAAGACACAAGTAGATCTCCCATATTGGTTTGGATTGATGTCTTTAATCTCTGACTTGTAAACATATTTTGAATAACTACTTCTCTTCTTGAGCGGTACAGCAAATATCACATTCTCAAGCTCTGTTTATTTTGTGGGAGGGGTGTTATTACATTGATATGGAAAAGAACATGAAATAATAAAACAAAATCAACACTACAAACAGCACCAAAAAGGGGGGAGGGGTTAAAAGCCATTTGGAGATAAGATTAAGGAAAGAATAAATTCAAACAAAACTGAGACTGAGATGGACGCAGACACAAGTTACTATAAAGGAAAAAAAACAGAACTATTAAAGGTGAATATACTCAATTATAAAACTTTATATTTGAAAAACAGACTTGGATGAGTTTTTAGAAGTGTTCTAGTGCCTCACCAGCAAGGATGGTGTAGCAGAGTAGTGAGGTCAATCTGAGTCAAGCACATTTAAGAAATTAATCTAAATGGCAGTCCAAAAGGGAGATCCAAAAGTGTTCTCTGCAAACAGAGCAAGGTCTGAGGTTATCAGGAAACAGAAGACAGGAACATGATCCTGAAAAGTTGTATCCACCAGGAAAGATTGGTTGTTAACAACAAGTTGCCTTAGGGAGGTGCCAGAATTTATGGTTATCAACACACAGTTGTTCCCTGATTAATGAGTGTTGGACATTTAAATGCTCTGATCTCTTTGTGTCTCCATCAGATTGCCATGGTAGGTACTATGCATTCTATGTCTTGCTGCTGTGAAAATGATCCCCTATCTCAGTGGCAGGGCTGTCCATCTATGCTCTGGCATCTCTGTCTCATTTTGCCCCTCTTTCTCACTGTCTGGCTCAAAGTCCTGGTGGCAGGACACATCAAATAGGCAGAAAGGACTCTTAATTTTGTTTTATTTGCTTTTCTTGTCTTGTAACATAAAAACAGTGAACATAACAGTACCATTGTGTCATGTCTATTCAGAAATAGGTCCTAGGGAGTTCCACGTGTAATAGTCTCAAGGAACTAGATGAAAAGTTGCAATCGTATTTATGTATTATATTAACATTCTCCTTTATTCATGTTATGGATCTTAACAATGAATATATTTGATGGAAAGGGACCCAGGTAGTTTCCAAGACAGACAGTGACCACATCCAGATATGTTTTGCTTCAGGAAAGTTGCTACATAAGTATCTTGAGAACACAGTCTATAGATTCAGACCTTTGTATCCTCAAGGGATCTATTCCAGACCCCCACTCCCTCAGATATGGGGAAAAAATATGAGACCTCAAGTTTTGTTGTCTACAACATCTACACCATCACAAGTTTGGCTACGTGCATGCACTGCCATTGGGAACAACGGGCCTTGCTGTCTGCAGTTACATAAAACTTTGGATGGTAAGTCCATGAATAGCGAGGCCCCGCTGTATAAAAAATTATAGAGTCCTAAGCTTGATTGTAGAGTTGGAAGAAACTACAAGGATCACCCAGTTCAACTCTCTGCCATGCAGGAATACACAATCAAAGCACTCCTGACAAATGGCCATACAGCCTCTGTTTAAAAACATCCAGAGAAGGAGACTCCACTCCAAGGCAGCATATTCCACTGTTAAAAAGCTCTTACCATCAGGACATTCTTTCTAATATTGAATTACAATCTCTTTCCCTGTAGTTTGAATCCAGTGCTCTGTGACCTAGTATCTGGAGCAGCAGAAAATAAGCTTGCTTCATCCTCAATATGACTTCTCTTCAAATATTTAAAGCTATACCTTGAATTAGGTCTGGTAGATCTTGATTTTCCTGGGACCTGTTGAATGTTGAGAACAATGAAACAGGTTTTTTATCTCATTACTTTGGGACACTTTAATTTTTTCCACCCACAATGACAGGAGACTGCTCAGCTTTTCAACACAAAAAACAAAAATAAAACAAAACTGGACAGCTTGCTTGAATATTGCGTAACTTTCAGGAGAAATAGACATTTGTGTGTTCGTGTGAAAATTATGTCATTTGCAAAAAAAATCACTGTTTCCAGGCAGCCACTTGTATGTTTTGTGCAAGATTGTTCTTTTCTATATTAAAAAAATGAGTAATCTAACACTACAAAAATCTTGCACAATAACTACAGTTACCCCAGGCTTTCTTCACATGGCAGATATGCATCTCACCATACTTATGTCTGTTTGGTTGTACAAAACAACACACTCATGTCTGTTCCAATCACTCTGATAAATGCAGATTAAACATGAACATGTTAGCTAAAAGCAAATGCAATTATACTGCACTACTCCTGATATTGTTGAACTCCACTCCTTGCCTTCAGTTTGATTTTCCAATCAGATATGAGTATTTGTTTTTCTCATTGGCTGTTCCTTTATTTAGCATTCAGTTTCAGTTGCCTGTTTTAGTACCATTACTGCAGGTAAGATGGAGAAACAATTGAATTTGTCTTGTTATCATCATTAAACACCTACCAAACAGTTTTCTTTTGTTGGTTGTTTCTACCACAAAACCAGCCTAATAGCTCAATTTACTATTCTCCTGTGAAAGAATTAACAACAATGTCTTATCAGGAATACCTTCAAGGATGGAAATGGGAGAGTGATAAGTATTGTTATCTCTCTTACACTTCCTTGTGTAGTTAAATCAATATTTCACTCATCCTCAGATGGAGGATAATGAGGGGGAGAGCACCCTCCCAAGCATCTGCAATGTGCAATATTTCAAGGATAGTGGAGAATGACTCTTTCATAGTCCATTAACTCCATGATTTTCAAACATTTTTAAGTGGAACCACCTAGAAACTTCCTCAGCCTTTCAGGACCTCACATCTGTGAGCTAACTCAACTTTTCAAGCCCTGATGTTCTCTCCTTCTTCAGTAGAACACACTGCAGCATATCATTAGTAGCGAACTACAGTGGGCCCTTAGTATCCTCTGGTGTTTGATTCCTGGACCCCGCCATGGACAAAAAAAATCCATAGATGCTCAAGTTCCATTAAATACAATGGCATAATCAAATTGTTACCCTTACATAAAATGGCAGAATCAAGCTTTGCTTTTTGGAATTAAAAAAAAAAAAATATTCAAGCCATGGATGGTTGAAACTATGGATAAATAATCTGTGGATACAGAAGGCCAACTGTAATTGGGTAACTAATTGAAATAGCAGCTTATATTTTGATAGTTAACCAGTCAGTTGATCTACCAGCAACTTGAAGGCTACTTGATATGAAAAACGTTGTTTGTTTGTGTTTTATAAGATAGGAGCATGAGGCAACTGTTTTAAGGTGACAAATTTTGACTGCCACCAAAAGGCAAAAAAAAAATTTTTTTTTAATATATTATTGTTATATTTTTAATCCAAGGGACAGATTTTTGTAGATATTTTTTGCCTCAAATAAAATTAAATAAAATCTGATTAGGCTTTCCAGTTAACTAGGGAGGGGAGTACTATTCCACAACAAGCAGTGAAATATTACTAAATGTGTAACAGGGCACGTGTACTTGAGTGACACATGTCAAGAACCATAAGCCTAGATAAAAGAAACGTCCTTGACCTCTTGTTGGCTTGCAGATCCCATCAGCCCCTTCCCAGCACAGCCAATTGTGAGCGATTGTGGGAGTTATAGTTTCCCACCCCTAGCTACTATGACCAACAGCTTGAATCGGGAATTCCATGTGAGTTAAACAAATGAAGATGTTTCTTGGGACCAAAGATGGTACAATTCAGTGGATTTACAATTTCCACCTTTAAGATGTTATGGGAAAATGCACAGCAGCTTGGAATCGTACAGGGCAGAGGGAGATACAGAGGGAGGAGAGCGTTAAAATATCAAGGAAGAGGGGAGAACAAGAGTTCCCCATGACATTCTTGCAAACAAGCTTGTAAAATGTGGGATAGACAAGTTAACTGTTACATGGATTTGTAATTGGTTGACTGGCCGAACTCAAAGGGTGCTCAACAATGGCTCCTTTTCATCCTGGAGAGAAGTGACCAGTGGGGTCCCACAGGGCTCTGTCCTGGGCCCAGTGCTATTCAACATCTTTATTAACGATTTGGATGACAGAATTGGGGGCATACTTATCAAATTTGCAGATGACACTAAACTGGGAGGAGTAGCTAATACCCCAGAGGACAGGATCAAAATTCAAAATGACCTGAATAGACTAGAAAGCTGGGCCAGTGCTAACAAAATGAAATTCAATGCGGAGAAATGTAAGGTTCTGCACTTAGGGCGGAAAAATGAAATGCACAGATATAGGATGGGGGACACCTGGCTGAATGAGACCACATGTGAAAGGGATCTAGGAGTCCAAGTAGACCATAAGCTGAACATGAATCAACAGTGTGATGCGGCAGCTAAAAAAGCCAATGCAATTTTAGGCTGCATCAATTGAAGTATAGTATAGTTTCTAGATCAAGGGAAGTTATAGTGCCACTCTATTCTGCTTTGGTCAGGCCCCACCTGGAATACTGTGTCCAGTTCTGGGCACCACAATTCAAAAAAGATGTGGAGAAACTGGAGCATGTCCAAAGGAGGGCAACTAAGATGGTGAAGGGTCTGGAAACCTTGCCCTATGAAGAACGCCTTAGGGAGCTGGGGATGTTTAGCCTGGAGAAGAGAAGGTTAAGAGGTGATATGATAGCCCTGTTTAAATATTTGAAGGGATGTCATATTGAGGAGGGAGCAAGCTTGTTTTCTGCTGCTGCAGAGACTAGAAAAGAGATTCCACCTCAACATTAGGAGGAACTTCCTGACAGTAAGGGCTGTTCGACAGTGGAACACACTCCCTCGGAGTGTAGTGGAGTCTCCTTCCTTAGGGGTCTTTAAGCAGAGGCTGGATGGCCATCTGTCAGGGATGCTTTGACTTGGAGTTCCTGCATGGCAGGGGGTTGGACTGGATGGCCCTTGTGGTCTCTTCCAACTCTATGATTCCATGATAGGATGCTTGTTGTCCCCAAACTGTCTCCCAGTCCAAATAACATGGATAGCCTTGGTGAAAGCCCCCCCCCCCCCAGTTGAAAATGCTGCTGCTGAATGCCAGGTCAGTGAATGGCAAAACAGCTGCCATTCAGGACTACATCCTGGATGAGCATGCACACCTGGCCTGTATTACAGAGACCTGGTTGGATGATGCTGGGTGGTGGTGGTTAATCTCTCACAGCTTTTCCCACCAGGCTTCTCTGTGCAGCAGCAGGCAAGACATGATGGTTGGGGAGGTAGATTTATAGTGGTACATTGTGATTTCATCCCCCTGTCCAAATGCCACCTTGTACAGTCTGCAGGCTTTGAATGTGTATATCTAAAGGTATATCTAAAGGTGGGTAGCCAGGTGGGTAGCCCTGTGAGGGTGTGCCCCAACACACAGTTTACAGGTTTTGAGTGTGTATACATAAAAGTGGGTAGCCGGAACAGAATAGGAATTCTGTTGGTGTGCCACCCACTCTGCTGCTCAATACCTCCTTCCTGAGCTAGCCCTGGTAGTCTTGGGGTTGGTGTTGAAGTCCCCATGCCTATTTGTGTTGGGGGACTTCAACATCCATGCTGAGACTGCCCTGTTGGGAGTGGCTCAGGACTTCATGGCCTCCATCACAACCATGGGTCTGGCCCAAGTGGTATCTGGCCCTACTCATGCTTCTAGGCACACTCTGGATGTTGTTTTCTGTGCTGTGTGGGATAACGATGATCTTGGTTTGGAGGAACTTGCCATAGTTCCATTGTCATGGATAGACCACTGTCAGGTTTAGACTCACTGGGACTCAGAACCTCTGCAGGGGTGGAGGAATGATTAGAATGGTCCATCCCAGGAGGCTGATGGAACCAGATGGATTCCTGAGGGCTGTTGGGGAGTTTCCCGTCATCTAGGCAGGCGACTCTGTTGAAGCCCTGGCCAGCCTTTGGAATGGAGAAATAGGCAGGGCGGTGGACACAATTGCTTCTGAGCATCCCCTCTTGTAGCGTAGAGCCAAACCAGCCAGTTTGTTCTCCAGGGAGTTGGTGATGATGAAGCAAGTAACACAGAAACTAAAGCATCATTAGTGGAAGACTCGAAGCAAATCTGACCAAACATGGGCTAGAGCCTTATCTGAAAGCCTATTCTGTGTCAGTGCAGGCAACAACAACAACAAAAAATATTTCCTGCCAACATTGTATCTTCACAGGGCCTTCCAGTGGAGCTGTTTTAATATTGTAGCACATTATTTCTATTTTAATGTACTGATTTTTTGGTATGCTTTTAATTGTACTGGGGTTTTTTTTGCGGGGGGCGAGGTTGTGTGTGTGTGAGTCACCTTGAGTCCCAGTGTTGGGAAAGGAGCCAGATATAAATAAACAAAATAATAATAATAGTAATAATAATAATAATAATAAATAATTGTCCAAAATGTATGGCCCTAATTTGCATAAATAGTTAAATTAATTAATATCATTTCTATATTGCCCTTCATCAAATGAGATTCCAGAGCAGTGCACAATATAAATAGCATTTTATATTTTTAAAAAAGTTATTTAAAAACCTAACTTGGTTCTGTAAAACTAACATGCAATAACCTTAGTAAAAGAATTCTGGTAGCAGATTTAAAGGTAGACTGAGACATTATATAAACGGAAATCCCTGGATAAAATGGTGTATCTTAACAGATGTTACTTTGTGTTGATGTGTTTATTGCTGGTCATATCACTTTGGTATGGTTTTTCCTCTTGTTTAGGGCTCTAAGTGGGCAAATGAGCGTAGGGTGGGATGAGTTCACTCCAGCTTCTAGGACATCCAAGACAGGATAGCATAAACATTTGCTGGGAAATTTTGGGAGCTGGAGTTTCAGACAGTGCTCTGGAAACTCATCTTCACACTCTAGGAAACCCATGCCTCTTCCAGTAAAGTCAAACCCCACCTGCTATGTACACCAAAAGAGAAAAACATCTCTTTTGTGGATCTGTATGTGCAATTTTGTATTTTGCATACTTTACATGAGCAAAGTGGAAGCTTTTAGTGTACAAGCTTATACTCCAAATGTGGCTTAACTCTTCAGTTCAAAAAATATATTGTGCCAGCCCTGAAAAATATAGGCAAGTTCAAAATGTTTCAGGAATGCCAGGTTTGGCCTGTTTTTTTTTTTTTTTAAAGAAAACCCTGAAATATTAATTATATTAAGCAATTAGGTGGTTTAGACCAATAGGAATGAAATCCCTTTGCAGCCCTTAAATTGTTAAGTGTGCCATAATAGTATTTATCTGTTTATGTAATGTTCTGCATCTGCGGCACTAATGATTTAATTATTAATAAGGATAGCCTGTCAGGCCTATTAAAATTATCCTATTTCTACATAAGTATCATTTGCCTTTGAAGTTTAAATGAATCCTTTGCTCATTGTGCCCTGTAACTGTACTTATTGACCTTGCAGATAAGTCTTTTGTGTGATAGGGTACGAGCCACTTTGCTGTACTTAAGCCTGAATTATGCTCACAAATTCCTCCATCCATCCTATTTGTTTCAAATGGCAAGGCATCATGTCCATTTATCTTAAGCTGATGATTACACTCAGTAGAATTGTAATTATTCAAGAGCTTACAGCCAATGAATGTTTCCAAGGAGAGATGCATGAGCTGGTTCTTTTAAAATCTCTCAGCTGAAACTTTCCTTTGCAAAACAAAACAAAACGAAATTTTAAAAAAACCTGTATTTTAGTGTATCGATGAACTAGATGGTATCTGGGATAACTTTGCATTAATGGGATTGTTTTCCATTAGCCCAAAGCAAGGCATCTAATTGTTAGTCATCTCTAATGCTACCATTCAGAATGGGTGGCGTTTTCATCCAGAAGGGGTGGAGCTTCCAGCTGGAAGTGGCATCTCCCACCGCTCCTTGCCGCAATCCAGTTCCTCCTCTGGAGAACTGGGCTGTGGGAAGGAGTCGGGCTGGCTATACACGCATCCACTGGCCTATCAAGAAATAACCCGGCCATGGCAAAGATGGACACGGAGAAGGGCACAGCCAGCCTGGCTCCTTCTTGCAGCCTGGTTCTCCCACGGAAAACTGAGCTGTGACAAGAAGGGGATAGGGGCACACCCCTTCTGACTGTAAGTCCCATCCCTTCCAACCAGACGTCTCTGTCCCTTCTGACCAGAAGCACTGGGGGTGGACAGTGGGACATCAAGGTGTCACTCCCCTCTGAGGTGTCACCACGTGCAGTCCACACCACCGCATCTCGCTAGTGATGCAAGTGTCTCCATGACCCATGTGCTACAATGGGGAGTATATAGAAACGGGAACATCAGCCCCTTCCTCACCCACTAACCTTTTACTTTAGAGATATATATTTAAAATTCACTGAAAGGGACCTCTTCTGATGCTTCACCAAATCACAGAATTATAGCATTATGATTTTATTTTAACTGCCATAGACCCATCCTCTGGTATGCTGGTATTTGTAGTTTATGGAAGAAGAATCAGACTTCTCAGGTAGGTAGCTCCTCTGGTGCCTCTAATGAAACTATGAATCCCATGATCCAAAAAGGAATTTTAACAGAATAAAGATGTTTTTAGCTGGCTTGCATTCCATTTGTTACTGTTGTGCACCTTTTCATGGGTGCACATGATGGACAAAATCCATCAATAGACTCTCAATCTTACTGCTATTCCAATTCTGCCTTGGTGAAGTAGGTCCCTTTCTGCTGTACTTCTGCTTCTCAGGTAGTCATGTAGTGTGAGTATGATTCTGTTTCTATTCTCCTCTCCCCCTCCCCCTCAAAGCAATTCTGACTGCCAGTACCTTCCTAAAGTCATATGCTGTGTGCACATTCACAGAACAGCCAGCTTTAGGAAGGTGTGGTAGCTGGGACCACTCATCCCCCTCCACTTCCTCCCCAAATGTGAGACTGATGTGTGTACATTCACACAGCAGCTGGTTTTGGAAGATGGTGGGCGGCAGTGACCACTTGCCTTCCTTTCCTCCCAGAAGGTAGCATTTGGCAATGTGGAAAACAGATCACACAATCATGGGTTCCCAAAGAGATATCGGGGGGGAAACTGTGATAAGAAATTATGCCAACCAGATATGATTCCATTCTTAAACTAGCATGATTGCAACAGGGCAGCAGGCTGGTGTGTGAATGTCCTCAGTTTAGGAATCAGCCTTGATACCATGGGAGTGTGTAAAAGTATTCTTTATGTGATGACAATTATAATAAGTAACATAAGATTGTCAGTTTGCCAGTTTGACTACACCATTCATCATAAAAGGATTGGCATTCATTGCACAGATGACCATATATTGAATATTGAAATATACAGCTTTTCCTGTGCATGTGTGTATGTGTGGCTGGCTGCTGCCACACTACAGAAATAAAGCAGTTTGACATTGTATTAACTTCCATGGCTCAATGCTATGGAATTCTAGGATTTGTAGTTTTGTGATATATTTAGCCTTCTCTGTCCCAGAATTCTATAACATGGCTGTTAAAGTGGTGCCAAACTGCTTTATTCCTGCAATGTGGCAACAGCCTGTGTTTGCGCATTACAAGCAAGCAAATGTCTCCTTTAATTGCACAGTTCCTTGGATGTGTTTATAGGAGTTACTTTCGCTATACAATTGCTATTAGAAGCAGCATCTCCTGCAGCCTTTGCAAAATTAAGTCTGATACTATATAGGTGACTTGTTAATATCTATAATAAAGTTGTATCTGCTTTCACTGATCAGGAAATGTGGCTTATACTGCTAGAATGCTGCAAGGCATTGAGATGTTCTGCTACTGGTAACCAAAACATTTTCAGCATCAACTATGAACTGTACCTCTTCCCTCTCTCAGCAGAATGAATTGATGAAGACTGAGAAAGAGGATCTGCAAAACCAACTCTGCAATCAACAAAGCCATTGATATTAATAAAAAGAAAAGGCCAATTAGTGGGAAACAAGTGCTTAATGCAAAGCAAGGCCTTTCATTTGAAGCAAAAAAAGTTGTAAAGATTGGTGAAACAGGCTGTGCTGTACCTGAGTGTGTGCCTGTTATCAATCATTGACCTGACTAGCATACTAAATGGCTGTGGTAATGCTTCTCCCTGCTTATGACAACTAACAAAGCTTTTTTTTACTATGTTTGAAGCATTTTATGAAATACACAATGCAATGAACAAGAGCATTTTTTCTCCTAGTTTATTTAGATTGGGTCGGACAGCTTTCAGAGTTTAGGGGCTTACATTTGTTCCCTGCTTCCTCCTCCTCCTATAACTATTTGCAATATGTGTTTGTGTGTGTGTGTGTGTGTAATATATATATATATTACCGCAAATGTACTCTTGGGGCATAGCAGGCAATTTTGTTATGTTTCAGCCCCCCTGTGCCATTTTAGTTGCAAGAGAAGCCTGGGTTGTTTTTTGGTGTGTGTGTGTGTGTGTTTTTAACAATAGGAATTGTCCTAGAAAGTCAATCTCCAGGTCACTTCTTGTAACAAAAAAAGGTTCTCCTGAACTTAAAAAATTATGGGGGGGGGGGGGACAAAAATGGCAAAATTGTGCCAATGCCCCCCAAGGACATTTGGGACAAAATCTATTTGGGACATGGGGCATCACCGGAGGCCACAAAAACAGCCTGGGCTACACTTTCCTCATCCCTGATATAGAATTAGAGAAAGTGCTTGCTTGTTTGTTTGTTTGTTTGTTTGTTTTTAAAATGTAGAACACAGGTGGAGAACATGTGGTCCTTTAACCATTGTTGCACTGTAACTTCCATGATTCCTCATCACTAACTGCCCTATTTAGGAAGGAGTGCCAGGATTCTGGAGTGCCAGATGGAGTGCCAGGATTCTGCAGTGATGTGATTCACAACACAGGAGGACTGACTCTTTGGAGCAGACATGTAAAGTGTAAAAAAGAAATGACACATCAATTTCTGAGCACACAGGCATAACCTCCAACATTTCATGTGAAAACAAGGACACACGAGACCAAGCAAAATTGGAGTGTGATAAAGATGGCAAAAGTTATTCATTAAGAAGAATGCACAAGCTAAGAAAGGCTGCAGGAACTTTTTTTTTTTCATGAACCTACTGGGAAGGGCAAGATTTTGCTCTTTCCTCCACTGAATTGAGGGCAAACTACTTTCATATTTTGAACTCAATTTGCAGTAATGGAAGTAAGCTGTGAACAAAACAGGGAAGTGGAGGAGGAGAGAAAAACTGGGTCATTTAAAAAGGTGTTGAAAAAAGGAGACAACAGAGGATTAATTGGTACTTTCCCTGCCAAATCTGAATAGTTGCATGGTATGCCTTAAGGTGAAGGTCCATGTGCTCATACATACACATGTGCACACATACTAGCAGTGAATGATTATCACTTATTGAAGTGTCTGCACATATATTACCTGCACCAGGGCTCAAATTATGAGTAAGCATTGTATAGTGAGGAGTGGGCATGCCATTTTCTCATTCACAGGCTTTGATCGATTAACTCCACTAGCAACACTGCCTTCATTTCAATAAAGGAGCAGTTATCCAAGTATGTATGAATCTCTTTGGATTCTCAGTCTCAGAAGAAAGACACACCTGGATAGAAGAATGACGGCAGGCAAGGTTATCTCTAGGACAATAATTATACATATCTTCCAACTTGACTTAGTAGGAACACATGCAAACTGGTACTTAGCTGAAATTTGCAATTGTTGCATTGACCTTGGACAATATGTTAGTATGTGATTAAGACAGTTTATGGATTGTGTGAAATGGAATGTGGGAAAATGAGGTTAGAGTTGGGTTTTGTTTTTGTTTTTTGCAGTTTTATACTACATTAAAAAGTTGAAATAAGTAATTTTAGTCCCCCCCCCTTCCAAAATTCTTTCAATAATATTTAGCCAATTGAATCCATGTTTCCTTTCTTAGGACAAACAGAAGGTTCTCTTCTTCCTCCAAAAACATCTGCTAGCTTTCAACATTCACTGCTTTCTTCATCTGATGAAGAAACCAGTAAACCTCAAAATCTAGCACTTTAATTTGATGGCTTCTCTCTGGCCTAATAAATGTTATCCGCAATGTTTATTTTAGATTATGGGTTTTGTTTAATGTTCAACACAGCTACCCCTGCATTTAATCTACACTGTGTCATCATCAGATTTTGCCTGCTTGAGTAGATTGACTTCTCCTCCTGGTGTGGGTTTTCAAGAATCAAATAACCAATGCAGGTAATTATGTCTAAACAATAAAAGAACAAGAGAGGAAAGGTGACATAATATGGCTGTTATATTCAGCAGCAGTGCATAGTTACACCATTTTCCTGGGCTGGACTGGACTGGACTCTCGATCAATTTCTATACAGTATAGCTGTAGAGAGCAGAAGCAGCACTGGGCTCAAAAAAAAATTTTTTTTAAATATAGCAGAGATGGAGAATGTTTGGTCCACCAGATGAACTACAATACCCATCAGTCAAAAGTGAGGGATAATGGGAGTCATGCATTCTCTGTCCTTGGTCTTCAGCAATAATTAAATCTTTCCTAGGTTAGAACCAAATTAATCATGGCTTACATTCAATTAACCAGTTTTATCTTTGGCTAATTAGAATAGGTTTGGAGTTTTGTTTCTTTATTCCTGCTAGTGACACATCAGTGCAGAATCAGGCTGATGTTTTGAAGTTAGTGTGAATTGTCTCTATTTAACCCACACATTTTGAATGATGGGCCCTTGCTGTATTTTTATTTTCCATAATTTGTTAAACAATTTCCGCATCTCTGTAGCATTTTATTCACATACTAAGTGCTGTTATTCATTGCATTAGAACTGAATTTCTGCTTTCCACTATATGTGAACAGCCTGGGATGCTGCAAAAGAGATTTAAACCTGCTCTAAATCACATGAGGCTATTTTTATTTCCTTCTCCTGATTTGCCATAAAGTTTGTAGGTTGATACAAACCCACATGAGCCCAGCAGGGCTAAAATATTGTTCTAGACAGTTATGGGCTTTGTTACTTAACAATAAAACAAAATTCATGAGAGAGGTTGTTGTCTTGCTGTGAAAGGCTGCAGTATTTATGTTATGGATCATCCTGGATTTAAACAAATAGCCCTGCATTAAATGCAGGCAGGCAGGTTAACTTATGGAAGAAGGTGGTAGTAGTACTGAAAAGGTGGTGCATTTTGCCATTACTCCTTTTGCATGAAGTTCTCTTTAGCAGCAGCTCATTTTCCCACCCTTCATTTCATGAAAGAAAGTTGAATAAATTGTGGAGGAGACATACATTTATTTGCATATACATATCCAGTAAATATTTTGAAGACTATATTATAATCTGGGCATAGTGACTTGGACTGCCAATCTCCCAATCTTCCGATCATCCGAACTGGCAACTCAACCACTAAGCCACTGCATCCCTACTAGGACTCAAAGGCTAATTTATTTATTTTTATAGTTATTTCCTACCTTTCTCCAAAAGTATCTCAATACAGCATGGATCTGGTCTGTCTCAGCCTCCTCTTAATTTATTGTTCTAATAACAACCTTTTAAGGAAAGTTGAGAGAGAGAGAGAGACTGGCACAAGGTTATGGGGGGTGGGTGGGTTTGGAGCTTAGCCTATCCCAATGTTTTAATCACTAAATGGACATAAACAAAATTTTAAAGAGAGGAGGCAAATGGCACAGAAAATTCAGGTGTTAAGAAAATCAATCTCAAACCAGCACAACACGTTCTGATTTAGCACTAAATGTGACATTTATAATTAAATGACCCATTTCTATCTCAAATACTTTAGAGTCAAAAGACTCAACAGAGGTTATTGAAGCACTTACAGTGCCCCTTTGTAAAAGAGTAAATCTGTTTTGCATCTGTATCATAGCATCTAGCAAAAAGCTGGGTTCCCGACTGGTATATCTCAAGGAAAGAAAAATGCCTTTGTATAGACATTATGCTATATATAATGAGTGTGACATCATAGGGTAAGTGGTTTTGAAACAAATCAGAAATCGTTCGCTTATAATCATGAGCCAAAGATATATTGCTGAGCAAAAAGTGACAGTTGCTAGGTAGATGGTGATTATGTATTATCAGAGTGACAGAGAGGAATAACCTTCTTATCAGCAGAATTAACTGGGCAGAAAAATACATCACACATGTAGAAAACGGAAGACAGCCAGATCTCACAAGCTATATCTATTCTGTGACCCTGCAAAGATTTTGCAACAAGGTTTTGCTACAGTTAGTGTCTCTATGGAAGAATCCAGGGCTGCCAACATTGATGTACAATACAGTACTGTGCATCTTGTAAAGTAGTCACCACAACAGGATCTGTAAGGACTAGTACTATTAACCTGTACCAAAAGCCATGAACACTCCCTTTCCAATTCTGAAACCAGTGTCCATTATTGCTTTGGACATTCCCAGTGGCAGTCCCATCCTATGGAACTGCTTGCTATGAAAGACCTCTGACTGCATCACTGTCTGAATTTACATGGGTGTGAAGTAGAGAAGAATTTATAGTATTTCCCTTTCTTAAAAATTCAAAACTGTGTTATGTTTTAACTGACGTTTTAATTCTTTAGCTATCTTGAGAAGACCATGGGCTTGAAAGGCAGCTATGAAAAATGAATTAAGTTGTTTTTGGTGGAGGAGGTGCATTTGAACTGCTGTATTTAGATGAATATCTAATTCTAAACCATTGCAAATTTGTGTCATTTGAGTATTAATTCCCTTTATTTTATTTTATTTTTGTTTGTTTGTTTTTGTTTTTTAAATCTGGAATTTTATGGATGATGAACTGACTTTCAAAACTGGAGCTTTATGGATAATGAACTGATCTACCCCACCTTGATCCATGGAGAGAGGTGGGTAAGAAATTATTATTATTATTATTATTATTATTATTATTATTATTATTCAACTTGCAAATCATTTCAGATGAAAGTGCCATGGTACAACAATGTGCTCTTATACCACCTTCATCTCTGGAAAAACAAAACAAAATTATTTGGGGTCTCCAATATTAAATAATGGTCTGATTCATGGTTTTTAAATTTGGCATAATACCTTGATCTTTTCTGAGTTAACAGATTCCAGGTCTTGGTTTGCCACTGACTTCATACAAATGTAGACAGAAAAGCACTCCCAAAGCCCAAAATGTGTTCCCACCAATACCTGCCATCAGGAACAGTTGGTCTTGTAAAATCCTTGGCTTTGTTCTAAAGAACATTTCTGATTTGATTGGACGGACAGTTTATATAATGCAGCTTGGTTTTTCCAATTGTATCCACCATGTTTTGCAAGCAGTCTGGCAGTATATTTTATAGAAAATAATAAAGTGACCCCTAAATTGTCTTTAAAGTACAACTTGATAAAATTAAATGAACATATGTCCCCGGTTTTCATAAAATAACAACAAGGTGCAGCATCAGGATGTTTATGGCTTCTAGCTAATTGACTTTCCAATGTTGTTTAATATTTATGTAGCTCTTTCTAATCCTACAGAAAAGGAAGCCAAGTATCACCTTATGCCCAGAGACTTGCCAGGTGTCAATTAAGGCACTAAAAGATTAATGCAGAAGCATTCAGTAGCATTAGCATGAAGTACCAGAATAAGTGAATTTGTGTAAGGCCAGGAGGAGAAAGAAATGAAAGACCAAGATCACATGTTCCTGAGAAAGACAAGCAACCATTATATAATGTTTCATATTACCTTTACTACAACAATTAGAACTCTATCCCTTTTGTATATAGGGGAAAGTGGGAAATTAGCTGTCATTTCCATAGGACATTTCTGTATGACCTCCACAAATCAAGTGAACAAATTATTGATAATTGTTTCTCCTTAAACAAGATCCAAGGCATCTCTTCTTCAAATAATAAGAACAAACCCACCTAAAGATGTATGTTTCCTTATTTCACCTAGTTTGTGAGTTACACCCTGTAACCAAAGTATATAATATGATGTACATACTGTATACACTCATGTATAGGTCTAGAAATTTTAGTCAAAAATTGATCAAAAAACAAACCAAAAAAAAACCTCACAAAAACTCTGGCTTGACTTATCTACAGATCAATGCCCTTTAACTCTTTTTTAAAAATTATCCTCTTCTCTGAATAAAGTTCTGAAAGCTTAGTGTATCCCAAGAGCTGAAAGAATCACTCACCCCTTCTATTCTCTATGCTCTGGTGCCATTTTTGACATTTTTCAATGCCAGGGCAGGAAAATGGTGAGGGTGGCAGCTCTTTGGTACTTCCCCTCAGAGGAGCACCAAAAAAAAAGGGGGGGGGGATTAAAGGATCTGAATAAGATATTCGTGTGCGTTTGGCAGATTTTCTGGGTTAAAATCAGGCAAAATTATTACATTAAGGTTAAAGGCTATGATTACTTCTAATGAAGAGGCTTGACAGACTGTCTCGAAGGGGTGGCAGGACACCTCCCCTTTCCTAGCCACATCGGAGCCACAGTGTGAGGTTGCACTTCTTCGACGCTGCATCATATGGACATAGCATCATGATTCTGTACACCATGTTAAGGGATGCACAGTGTCATGGTGCCCTGGGGGCAGAATCAGGGTGTGCATCTGGATGTGACACCCTGACTCCACACCCAGGCCGGCCTTTCAGACAGATCTATACAGGGCCAAAGTCACCATATTCTTTCCTTTGCCTTTTCATCCATTTGACATATATTCATTTTCTTATCCCCACTTGTGCCTGGTCATCCCGCACACACATCACACATTCATTATAGTTCCCTCCTCATTGATTCAGTGTGAGCATAAACAGTTATGCTTCCTAGAATTTTCTAATTTCTTTGACATTCTTTTCATTTGCCTCATCCTTTAAATCCATTGTTACATACCCCTAGATTTTACTCTAGACTTATCCATGGGTCATATCAAAATCCATAATTTTGGCCCCAAACCTGCCCTCTACTTAGGTATGAGCCAATTTATAATCAAGTATATATCATAAATGCAAAAATGCTATCAAATACAATAGCAATCCACAAGAGCAGCTGCAAACACAATTTTGACCCAAAAAATGTTAAAAAGATTAATGTTTAGATGTGATCAACTGAATGAATAAATGGTATGACAACATTTTGATAAATCCGATTGATTCAATGGGTCTAATCTAGAGAGACTGAGAAATGTGATTTGGATTTAGGAGCTCTACCACCATGATCCTAAACCTTATGTTTATAAAGATCATGATATCCCAACATTATATTTTAGTTTTTCTTCAAATTCTATAACATTCCTTCCACAGCTATTCTGTTATTTGATAATTAGAACTACTGGCTTTTCTTCAGTCTAATGCATTTCATTGTTTTTAATGCACTTATAGCAAAATGAATCAAGGACTCAGCTGTAAAGTTGCCTAGAAATAACTTCTTTTTCTTTAGCAGAGTAACAGGAGATTAAGGCTGCATCTGCACTGCAGAAATAATCTAGTTTAACACCCATGGCTCAGTGCTATGGAATTCTGAGAAGTGTAGTTTTTGTGAGATTTAGATTTAGCCTTCTATTTCAGAGAGCTCTGTTGCCACAACAAACTACAATTCCCAGAACTCTATAGCATTGAACAATGGCAGTGGTGTCAAACTAGATCATATTTGTAGTGTGGATCAACCAGTCTCAGCTAGGGAGGTCTGTTGGCAGGATATCATGTATCTTCTTAAATCATTGAGGGCTGAATGCTTATTAAACAGGGGAGGGGATCAGATTTCAAATTCTTACGTAGTCTTGTGCATGAATTGTGGGGAAGAATTTCTTAAATATAAGCATTTCTTAAGTATATCACAAGCTTTATCTCCTAACTCCAGATCATGTCCTTTCCACAGCCTTTTGTAGAGCTGAACCACTAGTCTTGTTCAGAGAATGAGGTTGTGCCATTCTCATTTGTAATATTGTATAAATATCCTGGGTTGGATATTAGAATCATAGAATCATAGAGTTAGAAGAGGTGACAAGGGCCATTCAGTCCAACCCCCTGCTATGAAGGGATACAAAGTCAAAGCACCCCCTATAGATGGCCTTCCAGTCTCTGTTTGAAGACCTCCAAAGAAGGAGACTCTACCACTCTCCGACAGACTCTCTTCCACTGTGGAACAGCTCTCACTGTCAGAAAATTCCTTCCAAAATTTAGGTGGAATTTCTTTTCCTGTAGCTTGCATCCATTGTTATACGTCCTACTCTCTGGAGAACCTTGCCTAAATGAAATGAAATATTTTGCAAAACAAGTGATAATAAGAAGTATCATATAAAATATATATTTGATAATATATTTTACTCCACATCTTCTATGGTACTTTTGAAACTGACAGATATCTATGGTTGAACAATCCATCATGCTTAATTCATTTCTGGGAAATGACTTAATTTCTTCACTAAAAATTACACATTCCCAACATATTTTCCATCCTATCTAAATTCCCAGATATGCTCTGATACAAAAGCTGCCTTTCTGGAGATGCTAAAGGGAGCTATAAAATAAATTACAAGGAAGTGATTTAGAGTAAATAACTGGAGAAGACATAAGTAATGAGTACACAAAAATTACCTTGTCTTTTCCTGCCAAGAATGACTGAGCTGTAGTCTTCTTTCCAGACGATTGATTAATGTAAGGATAATTTAGAAGACAGAGTAGTTAGAAATCCTGAATCACATCTAGCTTGTTCGGTTTCTTTTATTTACTGATGGCAGAGTTTGTTTGGTTTTTTAAAAAATGATAGACTTCAAATGTGGTTTCTTTAAAAAGCCAAATAAACTTTATTTAAAGACCCCAGTGAACAGAAACTACCTCCCATGGCTTACTAAAGTTTCTGTTTGTCAGGAAAAATTACAACAATAATGGGATGGTGGGTTACCCAGATTCATTCACATAAAGCATAATCATACTAAACCAGACACACTAGTATGAATGCAGCTTGGGCTGCATCCATGCTGCAGAAATAATCCAGCCCTGACACTACTTTTAACTGTGGTACACTGGGATGTTCTAGTTTGTGGTGGTACCAGAGCTTTCTGATAGAGAAGGCTAAATGTCTGACAAAACTACAACTCCCAGCCATGGCAGTTAAAGTGGTATCAAACTGGATTGTTTCTGTAGTGTGGATGCAGATTTTGCTGTTGAGGACTTTCAGTGTGTTAGTTTCTGGGAACTTTGACATCCTTCTCATTTTGTTCGGAGATTCATAGCCACTGTGACAGCTGGATGGGTCATTTTAGAAGATTGTCTCAGCTTCACATAGAGCAAGGCAGAGGTTTTAGATGAACCAAGCTTGTTAGTGATCTGTTTGCTGAGGTTTCAGCGGTGCCATTTCAAACAGAAATCAATGCTAGGTGAGGTTTCCACGCCAAGTGACTGCCAGCTTCTATATCTGTAAAGAATTTAGCTGCCTAGTTGCTTTGCTGAAGCAAGTCATTTCCATATTTCTAGCCTGTTGTTTCCCACCTTCAGCCTTTAATACAAAAAGCTCCAATGATGCTCTCCTTAGGGGAGGACACTTTTGTGTCATACTCCTGTACCACAAACCTTGCGATGATTGCTGAATTTTACTGACAACTCCAGTGTGGAAAGGAAATGTTACATTATTGGTAAGACATGCCCTGAAGGGTTGGGGGAGAGTACTCGCCAACTCCACAAATTTTTGCACTCAGATCTACACAATTAAAACATTCATATGGTTTTTGGGCAGCTGTGTGGGTTGATGATTGGTGCTTCTCTCTCCATCTAGGATTCTAGATCCTTGAAATTTGGAGATGATTCAGATTGTCAGTCAGTCTTGGATGCTTCCTTTTTGCTTTTAAGGGCCAATTTGGCTCTCACATATTTCAGAGAGATGGAGATGATGAAGACATTGGGACAAGAGCTTAAATGTAGATTGAGATGAACTCAGGTTGAATATGACACAGTACAGTTACAGTACATATAAAGGGTCATTTCTCTTATGGCAATGGAGGGAAATTACTTCTCTTTGTATTTCCTCCTTGTTCAGCTGAACATCTCTGGATGGTAAGGTGACTTTATCTGTATGGATCTACAAGTCCATCACAAAACCCTTGGTAACTCACTAAGATGTGTCTGCACAACATTTTGAGGATAGTTTCAGTTGTACATACTCTGACTTGGAGCCTTGTTGTTGTCGCTGTGTGCCTTCAAGTCATTTCTGACTTGTGGCAACCCCAAAGTGAACCAATCAAATAGTTTTCAACTCAGAGGAGGTTAACAACAAAAGTTAAACATGTTATGAGGTTTTCTTGACAAAATTTGTTCAGATGGGTATGTGTGTGTGACTTGCCCAAGGTCACCTAGTGGTGTACATGGCCAAACCAAGATTTGAACTCTGATCTCAAGAGTCATAGTCCAATGCTGAAACCACTACATCACACTGTTGAGGTTATATTTAATACTAATGAAAGCTGGTGTTTGTTTGTTTTTTGCTTCAGGAGTATCTGATGGTTTCCACATCAGAAATGAAGAAATCTGTTATGGCTGTTATTTCACACTTTAAAGGAGCCGTCCAAGGTGATGAACATGTTTGAATAAGTCATTGAAATACTGTAATAAACCCAGAGTGCATTTCTGAGAAGAGAGTTGCTGATTGTCCCTATCTGGCAACAAACTCTTGAAATTGCTTAGATCAGTTTCCCTTCCTGTAGCCTCTGGATGGAACTTGGAAATATCTAGCCTATTTTTCTATTCAGCCCATGTCTATCTTAGCTTCTACGTGAGGGATAAGAGGAACCAAGACAGAGTTAACACTTCCATGAAAGACATTATCTTACACATTGAGGAAGACGCTTGTGAGAAAAATCCTACTAAGAACTGTTTAGATTTTTCTAGCTTTCATCCTGAAACCACTTTGGTTGTTATAGTTCAAGGATGAGGAATCTGTGGCCATTCAGGTGTTGCTGGACCCATGAGGAATACCCAGCATAGGCAGTGGTGAGGGATGATGGGAGTAGCTATCCAAAAACATCTGGAAGATCACACACTCCCTGTCCCTTCCATATGTGAAAATGTCTCCTAGGAGAGAACAGGAGTATTTGATTTTACCAACATTAACAACATTCTCCAATACCAACATTCCCAGAATCTGAATATGGAAGAAAGGAAATCTTTCCACTTCTATGAAGATGTCTGAAAATTTTATTTCAGTTTGGTTTTGATCAGAATTTGATCCAAATTTGCAAACATATGTTTATGTTCTGCTAAATTCTGCTAAAAGGCATGGTAATCATTGTTGTGTGCTTTCAAGACGTTTCCAACTTGTGGCAGAGTTTTCTTGGAGATGTTTTTATTTATTACTTTTTTTTAATTGGGGTATTTATACCCTGCCCTTCAGCCATAAAGACTATCATTGCACAGATTCAGTTTTATTCATTATTTATATTTGTTCGGGGGGGGGGGTGCCTTTGACTTCCTCTGAGGCTTAGAGACATTGGTCTCCAGTGTCATAGTCCCACACTCAAACCACTACACCATACTGGCTCTCATGGTAATCATTAATCATATCTAATTAAAATCTCATTGATTTCAACAGGACACTGTTGTCCTTAACTATTTCTGAACAGGATCAATAAAAGGCTAGGGATCATAAACACCAATATAAAATAAATTAATAGTTTCAACAATGTAGAGGGCAATAGTTTTGGTCACAAATTTAGCAGCCCTTTATATTATAGCAAGATTGTGTCTTTTCCTCTGGAGGATGAATGGAGAGAGTCATATTTCCAGAATAATACCACAGGAGAGATGTTTTTCTAAAAACAGCCTAGTGTCTGTGTTGTTTAGAAGATAACCATGTGAACCTGACAAATAAAAGCTGACCTTGGTTCAATAATGGAATATGTACAAGAGATATATGTCTGAATAAAACTGAATCTGTGCAATGATTCTTGTCAGATTGTAATAAAATCATCACATGGAAGTCACTCTTTTTGTCATTAATTCCCCTTAATGTTGATTCCAATCTTCTTTTTGTTTTGAGTTGATACGCCAGGATGTTCTCTACATGGCATATATGTGTCTTCCCCACCTCCACCCCCACATCCCACTTTTTTTCCTCTTTTCTTTCCTTTTTGTAATCGCAAAGGGATAATATTGACTTGTTTAAAGCAATTGGCTTTAGTAAAAGGAGGTGGTTGTTGGTGCTGTGTTGCCTTTATGTTATTTCTGACTTATAGCAAACCTATGATGTGGTTTTATTGGCAGGATTTTGTCAGAGAAGGTTTGCTGAGGCTGAGAGAGTGTAACTTGCCAAACATCATACCGGGGATTTTGATGGCTGATCAGGGATTCAAACCCTGTTCTCCAGAATCATAGCCCAGTGTTCAAACTATTACGCCACACTGGGGTATATGTGGGAAATGCAAAAGAAAAACATAAGAACATCTTCTGCAGGATGTGCACCCTTGATCCTTGTTAACCCACCTCAATTTTCAAACAACGTGTTAAAAGCAAGAAGCTGCAACCATGTGGTTCTTTCTTCCACTGACTAATAACATCCTAAGACAGATGTGGGGAGGGGATCCAAGGCTGAATGAGACAAGGTAGCACATGTTGTGTGGATGTGTGGATGGGATGTTGATAAGAAGGTTGTTGGTGAGAAGGGATCTTGGTCAACAGGAAAATGGTGGATGACAGAGATCTGAGAATGATAGAGCTAATCACCTGACCTCCAAGCTAATCTGTTGTCTTCAAGTGTGGCAGAATCAGTTACTAGGATAGTCATATTTTTAAATGTAGAAGGAGTTGTTATTTGTATCCTTTGCTTCAAGCAGCAAAATATTTTGGTGTGTGCTCCATTTTTCTCCCTTCCAGCATTGTTCCAGGTTCAGGTTTCTGTGGACAACTATACCATGGACTCCTCCCACGTGATCCTCAACATCCATCATTATTAACCATAAGCAAAAAAAGCAGGGAACTACCTCGGTGGTCCCCATTGCATTTATCTAATTAAATATATGTATTTGTATTGTTGCATTATTTATACATTCTTCAATAATGAACATTTAATAGAAGGTTTATGATAAAAGCTACAGAATAATGAAATACAGAAATATTAAGCCACAAAATCTGACACTATATAAAATATATAAAGGAGGATAACCATCAAAACAACAAAGCTCATGACAAAGTCCAAATGTTACAGGTACATCAAGATAACATTTAAAGTGTGCTTTAATAAGGTTCTTCAAGCAAGGTCTGACCAGAGGGAAACAGGGAAAATCTATTGCTAGAATTATGGCAGAATGCTAGATCAGAAAAAGAATTTTAACCTCATGTGACTAAGGATAGTGAAATATTCCAAAATATTTGAAAAATGGCCAAAATACAATTTTCTCAGGTTCTGGGAAATGTGATAAAGAGAAATCTAGATGAGCAAGAATCTTTGTTTGGAGATTTCCCTGCAAGGAAAATTCATGGAGTTGTCTTTTGTCTTTTGGGAGGGTTTTTGTTGGTTTATTTGTTTTTGTTTTGTTTTATTTTGCATAAAAATGGTATTTTCTGCACAGAAAGCAAATCTCCTAGGCAGAAAGCAACATTACTACTCACAAACACAAACTTTTGCAGAGAAAATATAGTTTTTTCTGTTCAGGGCAGTTATGTTCTGCATCCAGAATTCTGTTTTCTGTGCTTCCAAAATCCTACAAGCACTTCATTTGCACAGAATGAGTCCCAAATTGCAAATAGCCTTTGAAATTTGCACAGTTTTCAATGGCTTTCTTACAGTCAGGACAAAAAAAATGGCAAAATTATTTGTTCTTACCTCTGAGAATGAAATCAGCAAAGATTTGCATCACTACCACTTGATGAAAACAACGGTTGTTTTTAGAGAACTACACTGAGCATGATTTGGCTAAAATTGAGTAAGGTCCTAAGATGTAACTTTGACAGATTTCATTATAGTCCCCCTCCTTTCCCTCCATGATCTCAATGCAAGAAGAATCTCCCGATTATACCTTTCACTTCCTTTAAAAATGTTCATGGTATAATTAAGACTTCTCTATTTAGAAATATACAATAGCCTCAGCTGCACATGCCTCCCCACACCACCCATGAGATAAAGCATCATTTTATTCTCATGATACTCTTCAATCATACTACTTCCACTCCAGGTTGACAAGTTGCCAGCTTCTTGTTGCTTGAGATTTCAGGACCAATTTCAGGGCCATGGGATAATATCACATTGGCAATATAAGAAAGCATTGGGAGGCCAGCTGAAACAAATACTGAGCATGAGGGAAATATAGATAGCCAGGTCCAGAATTTGGGGAAAACCTGTGACATGTCAACCGAGGACCAGGGAAGAGCATTTCATCTACTGAACTGGACCTAAACAAGCCCAGCAATGGCCATAATTCCCTCTAGGGCTCATATCTTGTGTGGCCTTACTACAACCCCCATGACATCTGGAGATGTCAGGCCCTACAATGCTGCTGGAGCTTGTGCAAGACTTACCACCATCCTTCAGGGAGTTTCCCAAGTCACTGCCTCTACAAGAAGCCTCACTATCTTAACATTAGTGCACACACCCTTGCCTTGCTCCAAATGACCCAAGTGTAGGCACTTGCTATCTCTCTCCTTAGTGTCCTGTCCTTCCCACACCCCTGGCTGTTTGATTCAATGTCATTGCCCAAGCACAAGACACAAACAAGCACTTGTGTACTGAGCTAGAGTACCCTGGGAAAGGTTGGAGATGGTTAGAACCATCTCCTACGAACAACAGCAAACTTTCTGTTCCAGTGCTGCTTGTCCTGAGATATATTTTTTCACCTGAAGACTTGATGCCATACAGTACATACCTGAGACTTCAACCACTCTCCTCAGACTATTCACACTACACAATTATAGCACTATGATGTAGAATCCTGGGGATTGTCATTTTAGGAAGTGCCCTTTTGTATCCTCAGCAAGGGAGCTCCACTAGTACATCTAACCAAACTACAAATCCCAGAATTGCATAGGACAGGATCATGGCAGTAAAAGTGCAATATGGTAACCCCTGCCAGAATACTGGTAGCCCAGAATTGGAAAACCACAAAGGTTCCCTCAATAGGAGACTGTTTGATTAAATTGGTGGATATGTTTGAATTGGATAAATTAAAATGCTGGTTAAATCATAAAGATGTTGAAAATGTAGATAACAATTGGGCTCTATTCATGGGATTTTGCGAAAACAGATGGAAGGTGTAAACGAAAAAGAAAGAATAGAGACAAAAAAAATATGGGATGCCCCATCATGGAGTTCTATAACTAAGATATTGTTTGAAACATAAATATTATTTGGTGAATCAAAAGACAAGAATAGAAAGTAATTTGAGTTTTATGATATCAGATAGGTGAAGGAAATCTGAATGGTTTTGTTGGTATATATGTGTACATATTTATACACTTGTTTTGGTGTAAACTTTTGTTTTTTAATACAACTTTGAAATTAATAGAAGATAATGGAATAAAATAAAGTGAAGTAATAATGCTATAACTGTATAGTGTGAATGGGTCCCTGACAATCCTATTACCATCACTTTCAACCTCCCTGGATCCTATTTAACATTTTAAATAAGGCACACACTAGTCAGGCCAGGTACAATGTGCCCTGCCATCTTGGTTTGGTTGCAATACAATGCAGCTGTACTGCTGATTTCCCCAATGAGAGAATCAGAGATTAAAGCCAGCTCTGAAGCCTGTTGAGAGACTGCTGAAACAAAACGTAAAAATCAATAACAGAGAAGAGACAGCACCTCAGAGCTTATTTATCCTGAAAGTGGGAAAGAAGGGTCAAGTCAAGAAGTTCTTGAGGGTTCTTTGCATCATAAAGCTTTCTCAAAGCAGAAAAATATGACTGTATAACCAGCACCTTTATTTCATCAGAGTAATGCCACAGGTGAAAGTTCTTAACTTCCCATCAGAACCTGGCTTAGGTCCAAAGCTCGAGGTTTTATGTTATGTTTAATTTTAATATCCCATCTAATACTGTTAGGCATGTTCTCATTACCCACACATATGCCTAATGCTATTCTGAATTCTGCTAAGCCCTTGAATTCTTTCGGCTTTCAATTCAGTAGGTAACTTACACATGATAAAGGGAACAGCAATTTCCTTTTTAAAAAACATTATATTTCAACTTAATTGGATATTGCCTTGTATCACAAAAGGTAACAAAGAATCTCATCTTCCCCTTTCTCCATAAAATCTCTCTCAAATCCCTTGCAGTGTGTTTTTTTCTCAAAGTGCAGCTTACACATTTCTTAAAAATTAATAGTAATTCTTAGAACATACATAGTACCTTTAAAATCTTTGGAACATTTCGTCTGACTTATCTCAACAAACGCATATGCTAGCTAACTGTGACATCCCCATGTAGCTGGTGGAAAAACAAGGTGGAGGCCTTGCATAATTACATAATGGAGATGAGCACCACTTCCCTTCAGTTGGTTATGACTAGACATTCATTCCAAGGGACTACTTTTACCTTTTCTTTTCTTTTAGTTAGATATTCATGATTTTGCATCCAAGCTGTTTCTTGAAATATCCCAGGTTTCCCTCACTTCCCCCTCTCTTGTGCTCTCCCCTCCGCCAAAAAACAAAACAAAACTGGTTGTGTATCACATTTACACTCAGACAGTGTTGTAGAAATTAGCTTTCACCAATTTCAATGGAGCCCTTTTTAAATTATTACTCAATTACAGTCAGTTACTCAATTGCAGTGCCTTAGCAACATTACACTAGTTATGCATTAGAATCATTTACTTTTAATGCTAGCATTCCTCCTTTCCTTGCTTGATCTCACTTAAATCTGGGTCTTGGAAGCAATCACTATATTTCTTGATGGCAACCATTTCAGAGCAGGGTTACATCGGCCAGAATACTCCAGGCTGCTCCTTGATGATGGTGGTGGTGATGGTGGTGATATTTATTTATATCCCACATTTTCTTCAAAATTGGAAAACAAAGGGGCTTACAAATTAAAAACATACAAACATGAGCATTAAAATAGAATTAAACAGAAATAGTATTAAAATATATAACTGATTAAAAGAATAAAATGCGGTTGAAAAGATAAAAGTGCTTAAAAACACTACATATTAAAACAGTTAAAACACTAAAACATTAAAACAATAAAATAAAACTATATACAGATCCTTAAACCTTCAAATACAGAATTATGAATTTAAAGCTGCCCCCAAATTCCTCCTGTTACATCTACACTCTGCAGCAATGCAGTGTGGCCGACTGAATGCACACCCCACTGTGCTACCTGACATCATCACCACCACCACCGACCACTGGTGCAAGGATGCCTGGTTGTGGCCTAAGAAGTAGTTTTTGTTTGTTTTTTTTTAAATGATTTAAGGGAGGAATGGCCTGGATTTGGTGCAGAACTGATCCTCCCGGATGAAGACAGTCCACACTCAAACCAGGGCTTTGGCCCTGCAAAGAGGCCTGGTGGCACAAGGGTTTAATGCCGGTACTGCAGCCATAATCTTGTGAGCTCAATCCCACAGGGCTCCAGGTTGACTCAGCCTTCCATGCCTTCATAGGTGAGTAAAATGAGTACCCAGCTTTTGGGGAGCAATTGGCTTACAGAATGTGAACTGCTTAGAGAGTGTTTAGTTAAGTATGAAGCAGTATACAAATGTAAAGTGCTAAGTTGTATTGCTGCATTGTATGGACAGGATGACATGAGGGCAGGCAGTAGAGAACCAATGTAAACAGCTTGTGTAGACATGTCCCTAGCTTGTTCCAGTATAACACAGACAGCTGTGGTAAGGTACATTTCATTCCAGGAAATACCTGGTTAATTTAAATTGACTTGGGAAGTGGGAATGCAAAGCCTTTAGTTATACTTAGTTTTTCCTGGGAATACTTTGGGGAAAACATCATATGGATCTCCAGAGTAAAATTGGTTTGGAAAGGGACAAAATCTGGGACTTTCAGATATATTTTTTTCCTTGTCTGGAGAAGCTCTTAGTCTCCTTATCATCTTCAGAGTTCTGGCGACAGGTATATCTTGGCTCTTTTGGCTGCTTGATGAAAAGGTATTTCCCTCCGGGGATAGGTCTAGAATGCTTTTCCAAGGAAGGAGCCCAAGGAGCTGCGCGAGGGTTCCTCTTGTGTGGAAGTACTTGAAAGGAACATGAGGGGATTTTTTGGGAGGAGCTGGGGATTGCAAGAATGGTGTTGTTGTGGGCTACTGTGGCTTTATGAAGGTAGTATTATATATATTGTGAAGTAGGGCTGTGTCCTTAGCATTGTGCCCTCCCTCCAAATTTGAGGAACACATTGGTACTGTGTCATGATTTGCCCATCTAAGGGTTATTTACCTAAACACCAGGATTTAGAAAAAGAAAAAATGTTTAGCTAGTTCAGCAATATGAAAAATTCCATGCCGAAACTGTGTGTATCTTTGTGGGTGTGTGGGTGGGTGTGTTGGGTGCATGGGTTCAGCATAAAATTGCAGTGACAGAAAAGATTTACCCTGAGAGATTAGAAATCTTTATAAGTTTTTAAAACTTCTCAGCAAATCAAAACAGAAAGTTTGCAACAGTAGAGTATGATATATAGGAGCAGATAACATATAATACAGCTCTACAGTGCAACATGGTGTTAAATAAAACATGTTTTTATTTCTGGAAGAGCTTGGTTTTAATTCAAAGATCTAACCCAAGTGGTTTGTTTGTCCAAGTCCAGCCCTATCTTTCGATAAAGTGAGGTGATTGTCTCATACAGCAGATCTGGAGTGTCATCAAATGTCAGCAATTTGTTAAATATCTAATTCAAGAGAGATGCACATATTCTATGAGAGCAATAGCTAACTAGTCTTTCCATGAATCTCATTTTTATGAAAGACATCATTCTCTTTTCTGGGAAATAGGAAGATGAACAAAGGTCTAACTTTCAAACAGAAAAATATTTAGTGTATCAGTGTAGGAAAGGGACAGGGGTTAGACTAACTAATGTGTTCATAATTTCTCTTTCATAATATTTCTGTGAGATATAGACACATAATTTAAATGCACACAAGACAAATTGTTACTTTGGCTGTTTGGACAGCAAGAATTTTACAAAGGTCAAAAGTGTACAAGATACTAGCATATGAGAACATTAAGCAAAAGCTATAAACGTTTCTGGGATGGCAGTCTCTAAAATCCACAGCAATCATAACCCAATTAGTGAGTTGTGACAGTGCTTCCAAGGGTGCTAGGGCCACATTGGTTGCTTTGACACCAATTTTTATTTTTCTGTGCCATGTGCACCCACGCTCCTTCCAGGTAGAGGACACTTAGGATCTATTGACTGCTCTGTTGATATATTGGCCATATATCTGCCTACCCACTACAACTAGAGCGTAGGGTTTTTTCTGTACCATATATCATTATTATTTTGGTGTCAGAGGACTCCAGATAATATTGTCCAGGGGAGGGGGATATTACTTTTTATAGTGGTTCGATGAAAAGTGGGAGGCAATGGTCTTTATGGTCTAGGAATCAGTTGCTCAATGCAATAGATTTTCTTTATTCTAGACTGAGCAGAGATCACTATGAATGTGAATGTATCTAACATGAGCAACAAAAAACTAGCATTTTGATGTGGCTAACCAATATAATGGCTGGAGAAATGCTAACACCTCCATCCTTGGTGGATATCGAAATCACAATTTCAGAAAATATTTAGTTAAGTTGGTCTCCTGTCCAAATTGTACTCTTGTCTTGTTTGCACTTGAACTAATCAAACAGAAGAATGTGAATAATCTGAGACAATTTAGCCTTGCTTAAATCTTTTCTTAATCCTATTAACTAGGTCACCCGAGGATTGATGAAAGCAACATATTTTTTTACAGGGATGCTTACAATACTGCGTATTGTTATTTTACTGTACATCACATTATAAACTCCAGAGAGCAGATAAACAAATTTATAAATATAACTGCTGCTACTATTACTATGATGATTATGAAAACTAAAGCTACTACTATTAATAATAATATGACATTCTTCCAGAGCTACAAACTGATTGAGTGAATTGGAGTAAATGTTGCTTCAGTTCCCATTCTTGAAGTGATTAAGATGACCTACCGAATAAACTAACTGTGCATGTTAATAAATATAAAAGTAATAGAATACACAGAATTGTTTACAAAATATTACATTATATGGCAATGTACTGAAAACAGAGTTTTGTGCATGCACTATATTTACAATCTACATTCTCTAGTTTGAGAAGTGAATTGAAATAAAGACCACTTCCATCTTACCAGAGCCAGATATATTTCAAATCATTCTTGTGTAAAGAATAGTCACAAATTTACTAAATGAGAGGGGAGTGTCTTGACAAGCAGAGGGACTACAGTTTTGAGGACCTAGTAGAAGAGGGTTTCCACTTTTTTGTGCAAGGCTCTCAAACCACCATTCAACAACAGTTGAAGGTTGCTGGCCAAAGCAATGTTTTCCCATGATCAGCAGTGGGGGTATGTGTATGCTTATTTTGACTGCTCTTGGGAATCAAAGTAAGAAGAAGCTGCCTGATACCTGGAAGGAACTCTGTTCCTTCTGCACTCTGTGCTCAGCTGGAACAAGCCTTGGCTCTAAGGATGTGACAAAAGCTTGTTACTGTTTGTTAAACATATATTATTTTGGTTTTCTTTCAGCTCAAGTATTATGAGCTTGGAAATTTGGCTTCTGCTTCATTGAGGTGTGAAAATGTGCAGGTAGTTCATTTGCAAAAGAAGTACTAGGGTGGGTACTTCAGCAGGAAATTTGATGTTCAGGGCATTCTTTACTTAAGCAATAAAAGCAAGTTCCTCAGCAATTCATTTAGTTTTGTGAGTCCTAGGAGTCATTCACACTTACATTTTTGAATGAAAAGATTTGCATCTCCACACCAATTCAGAACTGATTCAGAATCGGTTTGGTGTTCCCGCTACAATTTTAGGCTACTGAATCTCTCTGTGCCACTTTAATCCTGTTGCCATTCACATTTTCCACCATATCCATTTAAAATGGAGATGCCTTCATTTCCAGGAACAATGCAGCATGGTCCGAATCGATTTGGTAGCTTGATCACACTACTGAAAATGAGAATCGATGTGGCTCTTTAAAAATAAAAACTGCTAAGGTACCCAGTGCCAAACACACTGGTTTAAGTGGGCTTTTTGCTTCACCCTCCCCCTGTAAACTGCACTGATTGTGGTCGGGATGAGTGTGAACATCACAGAAATAAACCAGTTCCAAACTGGTTTATTTCTGTAACGTGAACGGGGGCCCCAGGCTGCATCTGCACTGAAACAATAATTCAGTTTGAAACCATTTTAAATGCCATGGTTCAATGCTAGGGAATTCTGGGAATTATCATTTGTTTTGGCACCAGAGCTGTCTGACAGAAAAGGCTAAATGACTCAGACAAAAGTACAATTTCCAAAATTCCATATACAGTGGTCCCCCGGTTTGCGAATCCCCCGGGGAACGAAATCCCTGGGGTCCGAAACCAGCGGGACCGCCAAAATTCCCCCGGGATCCGAAGGATCCCCCGGGGAACGAAAGGAAAAAACTGTGCGGCCCCTTTAAATCGGCCGCGTGGTCCGTCCCTTAAAGCGGTCCCCCGGGATATGCGTATTTCCGGGTTACGAAAGGTAATCCAGAACGGATTACCTTCGTAACCCGGGGGACCACTGTAATTGAACCAAGGTAGTCAAACTGGATTATGTCTGCAGTGCAGATGTACTCTGAGAGCCCTGGTGATGCAGTGGTTCAATGCCTGTATTTCAGCCACACACTCACAAACTACAAGGTTGTGAGTTCAACATCAGCTATGGGCTCAGGGTTGACTCAGCCTGTCATCCTTGCGAGGTCACTAAAATGAGTACCCAGCTTGTTGGGGGCAGTTAGCTTACACATTGTAAACTGCTTAGGGAGTGTTTAAGTGCACTGGTAAGTGGTATAGAAATGTACTTGCTATTGCTATTGAATTACTCCATTGGGCTGCAGGAGGGGAGAGGGAGAGGGAAGAAACAACTTTCAGGATAGACATTCCAGATGGAGTTTTATGGCTCACACCACGAAATTTCAAGAAGAGTTAAGGAGAGAAAGAAAGCTGAGTGTTTTCTCATTTTTCAGGAATTTGTCAGGAACGGTTCAGCTTTTCTGTAAGAGGTGATGCAGCTGAAATATCTCACTTCCTATGGAAAAGCAAGAAGAGTAATAAAATTTCTTTCCCCCTTTAGGAGCAGGAAGAATAAAGGGAGAAATTTATATCACTACAGTATTTGGTACACTTTCACAATCAGTGACCAGTGAGACAGAACTACATCTGGTAGCCACCAGCTGTTGTTGCTCACAAAGGAGAGCAGCTGGGCATCAACAACAACCTCCACTATGTCTTCAACCTTCTTGAAGTATGTTTGTAGAGGTTTATCATCTGCCAGTGCAATATGGGATCTTGGTCAGGGATGTAGCTCTCAGAAGGGACAAAAGGATTGTACCCCAAATAAAAATTCTGCCCCAATGATGTTTTTCTTCAGTCTCTCAACCTCCAGCATTGCAGCAATGTGACACCTCTGTTTAGCATTAAGAAATAGGGTTTAGCATCCAAACCAAAAAAGCAGGCAAGGGAATGCAAACAGAGCACATACGAGAATTCTAGGTGTGAATGATTTTGAATGACTTACTTTCTGCTATGCTAAAAATTTAAGGACTGAAAGAAAATTTAATTGGGTAGAAAATCTGTATTTGAGGTAGCAATTCCATCATTTTGTAGTTACACTTGATCTGGGCCTACTTCTGCTGATAGGCCACTTCCATATGAGCCTACAATAGGAATCAGTGTTCTAAGGGAACAAAATCCAATGCATATGAGCCTTCCTTGGAAGAGAAGGAGAAAAAGTGGGTTCTTGACCCTTTCCTGGCCAATTATTTTCCATTGTAGCTCCACACTCAGTTTCTCTCCTTTTGTTGTTGTTGTGTGCCTCCAAGTCATTTTTCACTCTCCACTACAAGGGTAAATAAAAATATGAAAGGCTGCAGGGTTTAAATACCAAAAAGAGAGAGAGAAAGAGAGAGAGAGTTCAATGCATTTTCATGTAATTCTGCAATTTGGCGTGAAGTTAAAGTCTTTCTTTCTCTAAATTACATGCAACAAAATCTTTCTATTTAGAAGTAAATCTCACATATATTTAAACTATAGTGGCTTTTAATAAACCTTAATTCAAAACTTGTCTCCTTTGAAAAATACTCATTTGTGAATTTTCCCAGAGTTCATGTCTAAGATGTTTTAAAATTAATGCCACATGGCATTTCTAAAGGTTGACGTACTTGAAATGTAAGAAATTATTTTGTCAAAGGCACAGTTGGTCCACTTTACTTAATACTTAACCAAAAACAATTATGAAAAGTTGTTCTTTCCTACCAAGAAAATATATCACCATTTCCCCAAAATAAAGTGCTGGTTTATTGGGGTTGCAAAGTATTTATGTTTTTTTTATTATTTTTTGTCTCCTTTTGGTATGTTTATATGAAAGGAAGGATGCCTGATGGAAATGGGGAAGATAACATATTTATTTTTATCAATTATTCTAACATTCTCACATTAGCTTTTCCCCTATATCTGTACTACAACATGCACCCTTTAAGAACAATGTATTGTGACAGTATCAAGTGCCTCTTTCAATGGGGTTCTAGAATATACAATGGGCTCTTGTTTTCTCCTGGGTTCCAGATTTTGGTTCCAGGATCCTCTGTGGATACCAAAATCTGTGGATGCTCAAGTCTCATTATCTTTATTTATTTATTATTCCGCCTTCCTCTCAGTACAGGGACTCAAAGCAGCTAACAAATCTAAAACAGTCCAAGTTATATACAATGGAAAGCCACATGCTCTCAGCATCAGGGGAAGGCAATGGCAATCCCATGATAGGTTAATCTTAGGGTTGCCATAAGTCAGAAATGGCTTGACAGCACACAACAACAACAAAGTGAAATGATGTGACTTATATAAAATGGCAAAATAAAGGTTTGATTTTAGGAATTTATTTATTTATTTATTTATTGAATATTTTCAAGTTGTGGATGGTTGAATCCATGGATGTGGAATCTGTGGATACGGGGGGCTGCCTTTAATTGGAACAAGTGTTATCTTGGATTCTAAGGGCTGGTATAGACTGGCCCTTTGCAGGGCCCTCGTCATGTGCTAGGGTTGCCTGGGGGCGGAGCACATACATGCCCCACAAACCTAGCTTATGACGAGGGCATCAAGATGGCTGCTCCTTGTCTACATGGGTGCCGCCATCATTACGTAAGTGCTGCACAGCGTCTGCACGGTGCTGCTCAGTGCTTACGTAATGAGTGTGCCAGTGGCGCACTTATTACGCCACCGCTACACGCCACCGTGGCTTAAAAAGAAACTGCTTTTCTAAGAGACAGTTCTTCTTCCACCAGTGGGAAGCCACACAGTTTGGCTGCTGTGGCCTCCCTCTGGTGGAAAAACAGGCAACGGGAGGGCACCCTTTTGGGGCAATCTGTAAAGCTCCATAGATACATTAACTCAAGGAAATTTGTCGGAGGAGTTCTTGACTGCCTCTAACCAAACCTCCTTTGAGGATCAGAGTTCCCACTGTCTTTCCATAAAATAAAAGTATATACCTTTTATTTAGGAGGATTTGGGATTTAATATGTTGTGGCAGGTGGGGATATTAATGGGAGGGATTATGTTTATATTTCATGATGATGATGATGATGATGATGATGATGATGATAGAAAGCCAGTTTATTTTTTAATTTGTTGAAAGTTGTAAGCTGCCTTAAATCCCATGTTGGGAGACAGGTGGTATAAAAAAAACAATCAATCAATAAAATAAATCAAGGAGCTCTGGGGGCTCAGTGTTTCTTTCGTAACCCAGAAATCTTCGTTTCCTGGGGGACCACATTCTTTGACGGACCGCGCGGCAAATTTAAAGGGGCCACGCGGTTTTTCTGTTTCAGATCCCGGGGTTTTCTTCAGATCTTGGGGGCTTTTTTTCGCCCCCGGCGGTTTGGGTCCCGGGGATTTCGTTCCCCGGGGGGTTCGTATCCTGGGGGACCACTGTAAATAAATGAGTTGGTCACAGGAGGCTGATGCAAGAGAAGCAAATCATCAAAATTCATGGAGAAGTCCTCCCACTTTGGGGCAATTCAGTTTTTCCAGCAGCTCTCCACACACTGGAGTTTATTACATGGGAGGAAATTCTCTCAATTGCGAATGGAGCCAATTCACAATTACGTGAATTCGCTAGTTTAGCAAATTTATGTGAAATCTGATTGCATTCGGAATGCGTTCAGAATTACTTCCCATTTCCCGAAAATGACCCCTCCATTGCCCGAAATTGCTTGAGAAACTCTAATACGCAATTACGTGAAACCCCATGATTGCATTCGGAATGACTTCCCATTGCTCGAAATTTCGGGAGATACACTCATTCACAATTATGTGAAACCCCATGATTGCGTTCGGATTGCCATTGCATTATACCTCCAAATTCCGTTGTATAATAAACTCCACTCTCCCAGGACTTTCAGGAGACTACTGTGCCACTGTAGATTTTTTTTCCCCAAAGGTGAGGATGGTTGAAAAGGGCATAAAAGAACGGGGAACATTCCTTCCCAAACTACTTCCCTTCAGTGTGGATTCCAAGGCATCACTTAGATTCCAAAAGGAAGTCTGTGCATGGAATAGCTCTGTCCAACCACAAAAGAGAAATATCTATTGGTAAAAGATAGCACAGGGTGAATTCTCATCAATTTTCCTGCTCTTTTGCAGCCTCTTTATGATACAACCCTCAAAAAGTGGAATACACAAGGTTCCCCAGGGGATGTTGCAGCGGAATGGGGAATTAGCCAAAAATTGCCTCCCCTCTTCTGCCAGCCGGAGAAAATTGCAACCAACACAGCAGTAGACAGAATCAATGTTATCATGTTAAAAGTTCATCCATTCCATGGATCAGGATACAATTTTCCTCCCACTCTTTCCCATTGGCCCTATCGTCGTCATCATCATCACCACACACAGGAAGTTCAAATGCTTCTGTTTTCTTTTTAAAATGGCAATAGCAAGCAATGTTATGTCATTTCCTGATGCCATTTTGAGAGGGGCTGCAAAGGAGAATGGAGAAATTAATGGGTAGTATTATGAAAGTAGAGAAAATAGAGGCTTTCTATGTGGTTTGGGGGGGGGGGATGACCAAAAGTCACATCAATTTAATAATAATAATAATAACAATAATAACAATAATTTATTTATTTATTTATATCCTGCCTCTTCCATTTGGGGGATCAAGGCAGGTAACAACAAGGTTTTATACAGTACAAGGTAGTAAAAGCACCAACGACAACAAACCCTAATCCCCAACCCTAAACCTCCTTCCCAAAAATATAAAATTACAATAATAAAATCATACATAATACATAGCAATAGCATCAGAAGTCTTAAACAATTAGCAAATGATGAATAACAAGGGAGGATAGTAAAGTAGGTAGATTCAATCAGTTCTGGGAGTAATCAATCAGGGAAGGCTTGCCAGAACAGGATAGTTTTTATTGCTTTTTTGAAGGCCTCAAGAAAGGATAGTTGATGAATCTCTTCTGGCAGGTTATTCCAAATTTTTGCAGTCACAACATATTTTTAAAAATATATATGTTGGGGAATGTTTTTTGTTTGTTTGTTTTTAGTATGGTAAGGGCTTTAGGGGGCCTCAACTGTGAGGCCAAGATGCCATATGGAACCCACAGGCCACAATCTGCCTACCACTGCCTTAGTGTTTTTCCTAAGCGCTCGCTTGCTAACAATCATCGTATAAACACCAAAGAGACAAATCCACAGTGTTAAAGAGAGAAGCTAAGTACTTTTAGTTGTGTGGTATGGAATCATCTATCCCACTACATGTTCTAGCAAACAATGTGAATGTTCCGTTTGCTTTTTCCTCTTGTTCAAACAGCATAGCTGTCAAGGTCAGTGTGAAAATATAGTACACTGTAGATGTCAGACGAGAAGAAAAGCCATTATCTCACCTTCCTCTTCCTCTGTATCATCTAGGAGGGAACACTTGCCTGCAGAATGAAAATTCTTCATCCCGCTCCACAGTGAGGAAATACATTATCTAAGGAGGACCATGTTTAAGATCCTTGAAGGCAATATCAGACCTCCAGCTAGACCAACCAGCATACTGTTGTCTTTTAAAATCACTGCAGCAGCAGCAGCGAGTTTTGATATCAGGATCAATTTCTGATTCTCATGGCATATCTTATTAAAATTCACCCCATCATTTCTTTCTGTGAAGTAATGATCAGAGATGGTTGAGTTTTATTGCTGTATGGCAATTTATCTCTTATGAGAAACCAAAAAAAAAAAAAATGGGGGAAAAATCCCAAGATCAAATACAATTATTACTGTGAAGAATGAGTCTGCTAAAAATATAAACTTTTGTCCTTTTTTTTTTTAACTTAGGTTTTCTGTGACTTTTACAAGCAATAGCTAGTGTACGGTTGAGAAGGGCTCCCTGTTTACACTGAACCCAAATCCGAATCTCTTTTGATGCTATTTAAGTCTTTTTGATGCCATCACAACTGACAGGATGATCAATCTGAAATTCCCAAGGATTGTTTTCTCAGGGTTCTGGCTCTCAAAAAATGATGCAAAGATGGGTAATGAGCACAAAGGGTGAACTGTTTAAGACATGCTGGGGGAGAAGAGAGATCAATTGGACTTTTCTCACACAAAAACAGAAGATTCTCATGTGGGTCCTTCCCCCCCCCCCACCCAAAAAAGAAAAGAAATGTGGTCCTGACACCTATGGTTTTATCTGCCTTTTCTCAAGTCTCAGGGAAAAAATAGATCTGATCTAAGAAGATTTACACCTGGACATTCATTTATTTATATAATGCATTTTACATATAGCCTCTGGGATTATGTATAGTGGATAAAAATATTTAAAAACATGAATAAAAACTTTTAAAACAAAAAAAAACCACTCCTACAAATAATTATTTTAAAGACTAGGTATGGCTAAAATGATCTACTTTCATGAGAAAATAATAGCCATGGGGACTTGAATGATGGGAGAGTAATTAGAAGTGGATAAGAAATCTGTTCAGCCTAATTTTTGTAAGAACTTAATTCCAAAATCAATTACGGAACCAAAATGTCATCGTGGCCTGAAATTTGCACTGTCATGCACTTTTGTGATACAATTCTATTATTAATAATTGCATACAGAAACATGCGCATTAGGGGAACATATACACAAATTTGTGTATTTCTGGAGATTATGTACAAAACTGTACTGCATGAGTAGAATTTGTTTGTGGAAAATACATATATTAGGGAGAATATGATGTACAAATTAACGTGTGCATTAGAAAATATACATAAAATGCATACAAATACAACTGAAACTGACAGGTTTACCCATTTCTGGTTGTAGCCCAACATACCTGGAGGGCATCAGCTTGAGAAAGAAAGCATTCAAACAGACCGATGAATTATACCTTGTGACCAGCAGAAGGGGAAAGCACAAAGTGAAATGCAGTCCTGGTTGTTAGAAAACTAGGTAAGACAGTCATGCTTAAAATTCACACAAAGGGAGAGTGTGGGATACAGGAGTCTCCATATCATGGGAGGGCCAATACAAAGACTAACTAGGCAAATGCAGTCCCATCAAAATTATATTCTTCATATCAAAAATGTGTGGACATTCTTGTTAAAAACTCAGAGGCCTTCAAGAGTGACAACTAACAGTTTTAGGAGTCCACTTTAGGAGTCCACAAGGAACCCTAGGCATACAAAAAAGCTCTTGGCGTATGCCTGTGGCCCACAGACCACGTGAATCTCATTCCTGACAGAGTGCCAATTATTCCAAAAATGGCTTCTCCACGAATGCTTCATTGATGGAAACAAAGTGGGAAGCCTTAATTATGTTTAAGAAGTGTGATGGACGATCCCACCTTCATGCTTTTGGAACAGTTCTGCAACATGTGATAAGATCCTATGAATATGCATTGATGGAAGCTGCTGTTATCCACACTTTGAAAGACATGGAAAATATAGTTGGACCTTCATGGCTTACTGGCTGGACTGGACAAGAAATCTTTTGCTTTCTAAAGGATGTGGGCAAGAGCTTTGTGATACTTAAAAAAAAAGCTTTGATATCATTGTAAAATGAAGGAAGTAATAAAGGAAAGGCTTCCAAAATGTGAATAAGGAAACAGCATCTTCATCTGTTATTGATGTACCATTGGTTCTCTGCTACTCCATTTATGACAAAACACATCAGGGCAGGAAGGACAATTGTTTCATTCTTCTAAGGCAGCAAAAGAACTTGCTGCTAATGAAGTGAGATAAGGACATCTTACACAGGGGGCAGAGTTAGTATGTAATGAAGCACTCTTTTAGAAGAAATCTAAGGGCCTCTTCTAACAATAGTTTTTGTGGCATAAGCAATGCAACAATGTAGCTCCTCTCTGTGGGTTGGATCCAGATTCACTCATGCAGAGTGGATCCTCTGAAATCGATGGAACTTAACTAGTTTTTTGTTTGTTTGTTTTTTTAATCTCAATGAGTTTACTCTAATAGGCCTGGTCCAAGCATGACTAAATATGAATTCAACTCTATGTTGCTTGATGATTTCAGAAGCAAATGTGACTTGGGAGGATTCCATATTATAGAAGAGTACCCATGATGCCCTCCATATGTTAAAAGAATGCATTGGTGGAGCCACACTGGTGATTGGACAATTACTGGGAGTGGAAGCATTCATATCCAGTAGTGAATAGAATTAGCCCACATGGTCTCAATCACCTCTTTATGTGCTGACTGACCAACACAGAGGTGGTTGGAGGAATCCCATTATGGATCATTCTGATGCCAGCTTTTCTCTCAGTGACCTGATCCTGATACAAGAAAGAATCATGTTATGGACTCCCTCACCATACAAGTTAACATTATCAAGGGACATCCTTGGCAGGATCCACCACCTGTGCCTGGCCTTTTTTTTATCAATATTGAGTACCATTCAGATTTTACAGTGTCCCACAAGAATGTTACATTGGAGGAATCATGTAAAATTAAAGTGATACCATCCCAAAACCAAAGGAGAAAATCTGCTATCAAGAAAACCTACTGTTATAGGAGAACCTCAGTCAGAAGGCACCATACCAAAATACCCTTAACTGGTAGTACTTTACTGATGCTTTACCTGCTTTTCTGGAGCAAATGTGGTGAAATGAAGAGTTGATGGTAAAGTAGGAATTAATGATGATTTCCTCTCTCTTCTTTTGTCCTATTAGTAATATTTCTTTGCTGGGTTGGATGTTTACTGTATATGGAGGGGGCCTTTACATTCACAATAGGCCAAATCAGACTGTAGTTCATTATATTTTCAGTTAAAAGCTAAACAAAATTAATGCCCATTAGTTCTCAAATCCAATCTAAAGGGTACCGCCTCATCAGCATCCCACTGAAACAAATTCCTGTTTCATGGTAGTGAATATACTTGAGCTAGGGACAGTTAAGTATGTGTTGTTTGTTTGGCAGAAACTGTTTTAGGGTTCTCTGAGACAACGTTATACATTTTATCAATTGAAACAACTAATTAAGAGTGGGAAGGAAATGTCAAACAGAATTAAGAACAAAATAAAAGAACTGAATAGGATTCTCTTGATTGTGAGAAGAATTAACAAAGCACAAACCCGATGTTTTAAATTAAGAGAACTTCTTAAGGACTCTTGAATTACATTTCTTCTCTCCTCCCTCCTTCTTCTCTTTTAAATTTCCACTGAAATGTCTTCTATGATAATTTTATTCATGTTGAAAGGATAATTTGTTACGAGAACAAAAAGGCATATTCACTCACATGTGGAAACCACATGGGTTCAGATTACAAACTGCCCCCACAACTTGGGACATCAGAATAACAGAAATCCAATCTGTTGACTTAGAACAGTGGTCACTTCTATTCTGGAACTTTTATTTTTAAAACACAAATATTTTGAAGTAAAGCACACCTACTTCTAGCCATCTAAAAAAGCAGCTGCATAAACCTGTGGGCTAATGTGTACTTTGTGGCTGTTTGTTTCCCCCCCAACAGGGACTTGGTTTTTCAAATTTCTCTTGGACGTAAATACTCATTCTTCAGCAATATTTTTTTAACAATTGTCCTCCATGAGCTTCAAGTTTAAAATTAGCATGTAAGACAAGAGTATTCACATTTCTGCTTCCATAGGGGCTGAATTAAAATAGCAAAGGGGCATTTTGTGAACACTTTGGGCTCAAACAGAAGCTGCTTCGGTTCACTTTGGAGGTATGCTCTTTAAATGTTGCATGCGTCCTAAGAGGCTGGAAGCCACACCAAAGCCAAACTCCAGTCCTAAGAACTGGAGCACAGCTTTGGCACAGCTTCTGGCCTCTGAAGATATGTGTGCCATTTAAACAGCATACCTCCAAAGTGACCCGAAGCATTATTTTGGCCTGTCTGTTTGGGCCCTTTCTTACAATTTAAACTGTGAACCGAGCTGGCCTTTCTGAAGATTGTTCAGATATTTTTCCTTCCATTTGGTATTGTAGGTGCATAGGGAAGGCACTCTATATTCTCTTTCTATGCGGGCGGAGGTGATTCTGATGGGAGCTGTAGTAAAAAAAAAAAGCAGCTTTCCCAAGCCCTACACAATTCAAGCAATCTGTGTTTTTATATCTGGTGTTGAAGCAAGAACAGTGCTCCTTTGTGACAACTCACATTCCTCCCCCCCCCCCCCCGAAGAACTGTAGTTGTATGACAGGGGTGGCTGTGCATGCGGTTCTCTGTGTGCTGTGGGAACTCTTGTCCCCTAGACCCTGTCCAACATAATCAGTGGAAGAGCATGACGGGAGGAGATACAGTCTAAAACATCTGCGGTGCCCCATTGTAAGGCATGTGAACAGCCAGCCAGATTGGGCTGTGTGAAATGTCACTGACGACAACAAAAGTTAATTCACAGCAAGGACAATGTCCATTCAGGAAGCACCACCCACCCTCAGAAGTTGCTCCAATAGACCTCTGTGGCATCATCACATGATCTATCTGGCCAGAGGCATACTAGCCACAATGATATCAAGGGTAGAGGGCTATTTTTCAAACAAAAATGGTGCAGAAACAGTATCTACACGAAGACCCCATTATTTCTTTGTCCACAGTTTCAACCATCCACAGCTTGAAAATATTCAAAAAAATATAAATTCCAAAACGCAAACCTTGATTTTGCCATTTTCCATAATGGACATCACTTTACTATGCCACTATATTTAATGGAACTTCAACATTTTGGTATCGAGGTCGGGGCAGGGGTCCTGGAACCAAAACCCACTGGATACCAAGGGCTCACTGTACTTGTTTGTAATGAAAATACTTACTGGATAGCATTCAGTTCAGCTATAGTTTTCACATCATTTTTTTAAAAAATTTCCTATACTTTGCTAAAGGAAAAGAAATAAACTTTCAACAGCATGGGTCCTATTTTACTGCTCACATCAGCTGAACAAATGTAAACTCTCCCTGCAGTAAGACTCAATCATGCATTCCTTCTGTTGTGCTTTCAAGTGCAGGGGCATTAATCAACCTTACTTCTTTTAAATACAGCCAGTCAAAAAGGCTTCCAGTTATGTCGATACTTTCAAAACAATGGCACTGTGATAATACAGCAAACATAGCTGTATCCCCTTCTAAACACTTATTTAAATACAAACACAGAGCAATTGGCAGCTTCTTAGCACTATCATTTACTTAGATTCAGTGTGCAGAGTGAGAGTCACTGTATGCATGGCATACTAATAAATACTCAGATCCATTGCAACAGTAGTGGGGGTAGTGATGTTATATCTTCATGATCTTACAGATTTATTGAAAAAGTAGTTTGATTTGTTCACATTGCATTAAACTATAATGCTCTTTCCATGCTGGTATAACATTGTGGGTGCAATCTGAAGCAGGAGTGACCATATTTAGAGGAACTGCTTTGTTTCTACACAATGACCCAGGGACTGGGAGTGCTTTCTAAAAGCAATGGAAAGAATCTGAAATTTGTTTTCGAAACAAAGTGTGATACAAAACAAAACAGACAAATTTGCCTTCCCAAGCAGAGACATTTAACTGCTTGTGTCTTTAGTGTCTGAGTTTGAGTTACAGTTGCCAGATTGAAAACCCGAGATTGCTTCTGTACCTTTAGTGGCTTTCCAGAAGAGGGAATCTCAGCAGTGTTCCTTGTCACACCATCAGGTAACAAGCAAAACTCCCTGAAATTCCCTTTTCTATACAATCATTAAAGGTATATGATTCCATTTTTTACTCTGGCAACCCTAGACTTTGTATCCTTGTGTATTAATGTTACAGTTGCCAGCCTCTTCATTTTTTAAAAGCTATGTGACAGATAGTTGCAACAGGGTCCTTTCATGCTGAGAACAGCTGTTCCTACTGAATTTTGTTTGTTTTGTTTCTGATAGAAAACAAAATAGGATGTGATAAGTACTGGGGGGGGATGCAATTTGTTTATAAAATGATGGAAACATCTGGATTTTTTTTTTAAAAAAGAAATATTGTAGAAAACAAAATTTACTGGTAGATCCATCCATTATTAGACTCCCCATATAAGTGATCTGCAAAATTGCAGAGAAAAAATATAGGAGTTAGAGCATTATGATGAATGAAAAGCAGGCTTAAAGCTTTATGCTCAGTGGAGCCCATAAAGATGAGACTCTACGGAGAAAAGAGAAAAATGTGTATGCCACACAATTTCCACACAAGTTAGGAAAACCTTCCCAACCTAGAGTGGTGATTTCTCTTTCTTCTGTGTTCTGTGACTATATTACAAATGCACAAACAGTGTAATAGAGCAATGGTTGGTACAACTATAACATTCTAGCAGCTTACAAAGTCCTTAGAACACCCCTTTCCCCTATATTATTTCTGGCAGAAATGTGACATCTTTGCTTTTTGTTTCAAAGTGAGAAGTCAAGCTCGTCACATAAAGAGCAGCAGGACTAGGAGGTTGCATAGGTAGCTAGATTCGTTCTCTCTCTCCATCTCTGAAGTTGGAGCCCATCTCATAAACTTTCAGCAGATACCATGCTTAGTAGGAAGGGGAATCCCATCTTCCCTTCAATCTATAGTCAGATCAAATGTACAAGAGGTGCTGCAGGTTCTTGGCCTGACCAAGAAGGGAATGACTGAGAGCCATGAAACTTACATGCCAGTCCACATATTCATCCCAAAGTTCAACACACTTTTTAACTCTTGCACACACACACATACAATCTGATCTCTGGTACCTGAAATACTGCTGTTACTACTGCCATCATTTCTTAATAATTCAAAAATTATTTCCTTTCAAATTCTTCTTAAAGTTTAGAAAAAGATAATGGTCAGGTGAAGCAAGATCTGGTGAGGAGGGTGGATGGTCCTCAAATTCTTCAAAACATCCATCGCCTTGCCAATTCTGTGAGCAACTGGTTTTGTCTTACAAAAAGAGAACACTTTTCCACAACTTCCCTCACTGTTTTTCCTTCAATGTCTCCTTTAAACAGCACAGCAGGTTAGAAGAGTATTCTGCATTAACTGATTTACCTTTCTGAATATAGTCATTAAAATACCTTCCTTATCCCCCCCCCCAAAAAAAAACTATGCCCAAGACATTTCCCACTGACCTTCAAGTCCTGAATTTCTCCAGCCATTGAGAGCCCAAGTGCCACCACACAAGGATTATTGTTTGGTCTCCAGGTCATAGTGATGTAACTATGTTTCATTAACAGATGAGTTGATTTAAAAAATCACTAGATTGCTCAATATGTTGCAAAATCAACTTTGAGGCATCTACTCAATTTCATTTCTGGTTAGCATTCAAATATTTCAGAACCCACTTGGCTGACAGCTTCTGCATAGTCAACTGCACATGAATTATAAACCCAATGCATTCTCAGAATATCTCTAGTATCTCAGCAATTGTTTTAGTTGTGATTTGCTGATCTGCCAAAATCAGGTCATGAACTCTCTCAAGAATTTCAGAAGCTGATACTGCTTAAGGCCTCCCAGGCCTTGCTGCATCTTTGCTCTCAAAATCCCCCTGCTGAAAGTTGGTATACCATGTCTTCACAGTTGAATAAAGTGGGCACTTTTCACACACACCCTGCTTATGGAGTTGATGTCATCTGTAGACACCCAATAAAAAGGCTGCACTAATACCAGAACCTCAGTTATTGTTGCATCTCAAACCATCCTTGAAAGCTCTGGATCCTACTGTTACCTCTGCTGACATGAACACATAGATCAAAAAGAGAGAAAAGAAATGGGAAGGGAAGGAAAAGGGAAAAATAACTGGAGCAGTCTTGGACAAGAAATTTCCCTTCTCTTTCAAATGTACTAAAATTACAAAGAAGAAAAAAAGAAGAAGAACGTTGTTGAAGTTATTTATAAGTTAGAGCTATCAATCGCAAAACCTTACTCCCTTCATTCTTCTCACATTAGCATTTTTTTTTTCATATGGAGAGCTTGGGGAAAAATGTGTCAGTTTATCACAAATAAAACTTCTATGCTGCTCTAAATTTCCAAAGCAATCCTGAAACAATGGGAATAATTGGAATCAGTTTGGAGTGCTTTGGAGGATACCTGCATTGCTTCAGACAAGTGATTCCCAAAGTCTGGCCCGCTGGGTATTTTGGACTTCAGTTCCCAGAATCCCAGATGATTGGTCAAGATGGCTAAGGCTTCTGGGAGGTAGTCCAAAACAACTGGAGAACCAGTTTTTGCGAATCACTGCTTCAGACAAAGCCTAAAGTGGCCCCCTTCAGCCCAGGATGTTATCCTGAAAACATTGTTTTAATGTTTATTTGGAGGTGAGCTCCATTCAATTCAGTAGTTTTCTTTCCTAATAAACGTGCTTAGAATTACAGTCATAAATTCCTACATGTCACTGAACAGAATCTTAATTCTTCTGAGAATAATCTATGGTACATTTCTTCCTCCATTTTTAAAACAACTACAGTGCCAAACATCCTCTTTCTACTCTTGCAATTCGTAGCTTTCACTGTTGTTTATTCAAAACAAATATCAGGCGAGCAGTGGTCCTAGTTAATGAGCTATACAGCATAAGCAGAGGCCCATTTGGTGCAGCTATAAATATAGAATTCATTCTCTAACAAGGATCATTAATGCCCCATCTGTAGTATGTGTGTTTTCCTTCCTCAGCAAGCAGCATGGGGGATGAAAAGTATTTTATCAGATTTATGAACCCTCTTTTAAAGATACAAAGATAAATTCCTTTCCATGTGGCACTCAAATTTTTCATTTTCCTCTATGGGCTTCCATTTGTGCTGCATATGCCTGCTAGCATTTGCAAATATTTGATATTATATTGTGCTGGTGACCTAATTTGTATTTTTCCCCCATTGCCCTAGGTGATTTCCCCCATGTTATTTCCCACAGTTAATACAATGAAAGAAAATCTATTCTGAAACAGTTAACAACAGAACCTCAATATGGCAATCTATTGAATTGACCAGAGGTTGCTTTTGACTGTTCTCCTTAAATGCTCCTCCTTGAGTGGGTCTAGAAATTCCCAGGCTTTTGAACATTTTTCTTTCTTACAATTTGCCTCAAGGGAGCTTGGAGACATGTTCCAAGATGTACATGATTGCAATTTTCTTCTTCTTCTTAGTATTTCCCAAAATCTGCAAATATCACAATATTTGCAATGGAAAGAATAGATTTAAAAAAAAAAAAAAAACAGTGAAGTGACACTGAAAATTCTAGTTTCATTCCCACTCCATGCTTTGGATGCTTAATTCTTCAAACTCTGAGTTTGAATCCTCATATATTCAACTATGTTAGACTGAAAATTTACGTTGAGACTTTGTTTTGGTTTTGTTTTTTCTTGATAGTGTCATCTTTAACACCTAAATGATGGGCCCATACAACCTTGTCCTTTGTGTGGTGGGAGCAATTGTAATTATTGAATTTGGTCAGTATAAAAGGTGAATAATTTTGGTTTGTTTTATTAATGTACCCATGATTGCAAATGTCTTCATATAAGTGACACACACAACAAAGGTTTAAACAATTCAAGTGTGGGTAAAAATTAAAATTACTGATTCTCCCATCTGTAGTGTGCAAGGGGGAATGTTCCCTATTTCTGCATTTATCCCCCTCTGCTTTTAATTTCAGTGTGGCTTGGCTTATTCTTTGCTGAGATGTTCACTGCAATTATGAGGGAGAATTTATATGGTACAAGTATGTTTTCACCATTAGGTATGCAGTCACCTAAACTCAATTGCTAGTTACTACTGGAGTGGACTTGTTGAACCAGTTGCTCTGTGCTATGTGAACACTTATTAAATCCCAGTGATTCAATAGACCTACTCTTGTTAGCATTTGGCTTTAGTTTTTGTTGTCCAGGCCTTTGTAGCTGGCAATGCACCTTTAACTATATAGTTAATAAATTGCAGCTGTTTCTCTGCTATGAAAGTACACTTGTTAAAAAAAAAAAAAAGAAGATAGCCTATATCTACAACAGCCAAAAATGTGTTATCTTAGCTGGCCTGCATTAGAAATTGTGAGGCATGGATGGAAAATGGGAAGACAGAAAAATCCCTTAGCTGCAATAATTCTGGAACAGAAAACTGGAAGGAATTAGGGGGAAATCCAGCAAGGGAAGAGGATTAAGTCAAGATAAAATGCAAGTGATCAGAGTATTTACTGAGAAGACTAAATATGGAGAGGAAAGTAATGTGTACTTAAAAATAAAAATAAAATCCTGACTCAGTTCAATTTCTGGCATATTTGTATTGTTCCATGATATACTACAATGTAGCAGCCAAGACAATTTGATGAACAATCAGCTTGTATCATAAACACATATATTTATGTATCTCTTTATTTATTTAATGCATTTATAGCTAGCCTCATGTAAACCTTTTTGAAGTAACTATGCCGTAGAATAGATCTAATGTTGCACTTACTTGGTGAGGCTAAGGTTATTGGACAACACCTGTTTCTGTGATGAGCCTCTCCTGCTGAGTTTTGCACCATTTGAAGTGATCATTATTGTCTAGGGTGTGCTTTCTGTTCTTAATGCTCTGAATATTTAATGGCTTTGAGTGGCTCTGAAGCATCTTGCTCCAAAAAGCAATAGGCTCCTTCTGACTCACTCCCATTTATTACATGGCTAAGGTTCATTCTTCCTGGTGGTTGGAATACTAAGATCTTTAAAGTGAAATTTTCTTACTAGTCAGCAAGATTTGTTCTTTGGTTCTTTTAAAGGAGAGAGAGACAAAGTGCAGCTCTTGGACCATATGTGATCCCACAGCTGTTTTTGTGGCTCTGGAGTAGATATTGAAAGAATACTACAAATATTTGGGGGGAGGGGAAGGTTCAGATACAATTTTCTTGAGTTTTGGGAAACTCTGATGAAGAGAATCATAGAAGGGGGTGAGCATCTTTGTGGTTTGGGCTTTCTGTTAATTGCCTTTGAGTCAACTTTGACTCATAGTGACACCATGATCAAGATGCCTCCAGTCCCCCATCCTCAACCAGTCTGCTCAGCTCCTACAAACTCAGGGCTTTGGCCTCCTTGATTGAGTCTATCCATCTGGCATGTGGTCCTTCTCTGTTTCTACTGCCCTCTACCTTTGCTAGCATTATTGTCTTTTCTAATGAGTCAGGCCTTCTCATGATGTGGCCAAAGTATAATTGCCTCAATTTAGTCATCTTGGCTTTTAGGTAGAGTTTAGGCTTACCTGTTCTAGGACCCATTTGTTTTGTCTTTTTGGCCATTCATGGTACCTCAGCATGCTTCTCCAATACCATGTTCAAATAGGTTGATTTTCTTTCTATCAGCTATCTTCTTTCTCCGGCTCTCACATTCATACATGATCATTGAGATTACTATGGTTTGGACAATCCTAACAGTAGTGTTCAGTTTTATATCTTTGCACTTTAAGATTTTGCCTAGTTTTTTCACAGTTTCCTTTCCTATTCCTAGTCTTCTTCTGATTTCTTGGCTGCAGTTCCTGTTCTGATCAATGATTGATCCAAGGTATGGAAAATCTGTAACTATTTCAGTTTCCTTGTCATCTAGATTTTCTGCTAAACAACAACAATAAAGTACAACACGCAAATACTTTGTCAATATGAAAAGTGGCTCCAGCTCCACAGCACATCCTTACCTTATATTAAAGAATGCATTCACTTTCTGATGTCCTTTATTTATTTATTTATTTATTTATTTATTTATTTTAGGAAACCTCGTAGCAATAGGAAGCAACCCACTGGCCTACCTTCTGAATGTTTTGAACTACAGTTTGTATAAGCCCCAGCCAGCATGGCCAGTGGTCAGAGATTGTGGGAGTTGTAGTATAATTCATCTGGAGTTTACCAGGTTTGCAATGCTTTTTATAGCATCTTAAGCATCAGGCAGGGTATATATGACATTCCTGTGAAAAATGTCACATTAGGCTTAGTGAATCCTTGCTGGTTTCTCTTTAAAAAAATCCCCAGATGTTTCATTAAGGAGGATCAAAATTTCCTTAGATGATACTGAGCCAGCTTCTCTTGTTTCTGCTCCGAATTTTCTGGTTGTAAACTATAACTGTGGTTAAAAAAACAAAAACAAAAACAAACTCAGGTACATATTTAAAAGCCATGGGGGGGGGAATTAACTCACAAAGAGTCATGCAAATGGCAAAACACCACAAAACGATAAGTATACAGTATAACAAAACTAGGTTGTATATAATTTTGTTACATGCTAGTTTCACTTTCTCATATCCATGCAAGTCTTGTAACACTGATTATTCAATATTTCAGTCTAGTATTAAGATTTCACATGTGAATTGCTAATGTCGAATGCAGCAGCCAGATTGATGCAAGGGACTCTAAGGCCTGTATAATGCCTGTTCAATCAGGTTAAGACATTTCCCTGCTCCCGGGCATAGGATTGCTCAATTTCTTTTTCAAAATAAATGTTTTGCCAATAATATTATTATTCAGGCAGGGAGGAAATGTAGTTTCACCTTACCCAGATATTGTTTTTATTTTTATTTTTAACTATTGTATATTTGAATATTGCTACATAAGACACTGTACAGCACATTTTAAAGAAAAAAAGTACTGCAATCAATGATAGTGATGGCGATGGGGAGGAGTGTCACATTTTTTTGGTGTTCCCCTCTGTTAAAAACACCTTATTAAAAAGCAAGGTGAGAACAGTAAGCAATGGAATGAACTAGGATGTTAATATGTTCATTTTTAAAGAACAAAAGCAAATCAGGGATTGTCTTGAACTCAGGCCCATAAGCTAAATGTGGCCTTTAAGCATTACCCAATCAACCTGCAAGTTTCTATGGCATTGTTCCAGATGAGTAACTGGTGGTATTTAAAAAGCCTCCAAAGGAGTGAGCTGTGCTTCACAAGCAGGAAAACTATTGCACAGAGAGAGGTTGAGAGAGAGAGCTAAGGAAAGCTGTTACACTATGCTTTGTGTATTTAGTGGAAAAATACCAATCAGTATTTTTATTTATTTATTTATTTCAATGAAAGGGACACAAGCTGGCTCATAAATAAAACCAGTCAAAAACCTTGCAATGAAAAATTAGAAAAAAATTAAATCCCTTGCTAAAACACTATAAAATTGCATTAAACACAAGTTTAAAAACATAAATAGAACACACATTCATATAAAAGTCTCTTTGACAGAGAATATATATTAAAAGAGAATAAAAATGTTTTCGCCTGCCAGTGAAAGGAAAGCAGGGAGGGGGGCACCCTTGCATCCTGTGGAAGAGATTTCCAGAGGATGGGAGCAGCCATTGAAAAAAGCACCTGCCCCACCTACTCTGCCTTGATCTTGCCTGTTGTGTCCTTGGCCTGAACCTATGCTCTTAGCTCCATAAGAATGCAGCCCCCAAAGCCTTCTCAAACTGAAATCCAGCCCTCAGGCCATAGTCCTCTTCTAATCCAAACTATAGGACACATGCAGGTTTTTGTTTTTGTTTGATGGAGGTACATTTAAAAACTGCCATTCCTTTTCTCTATAGTCCGACTAGTACAGTTCATGTTCCCACTGACCATCTCATTCTATTCCATGCATAAACACAGCTCAGATTAACCAAATATAAAAAAATGACTTGGTTGTAACCTGTTGCATTTGAAGTTACTGTACTTGGTCTGATCTGACAGATTTATGTAGACTTGTGACGGCTCATTTAACCCATTCAAATGATGACTTGGTGTTTCATGCTTCTATGATCTCCCCTGCCTGGCATAAGACTGACACTGTCCACTTTGAGAGGAGAAACTGCAATCGAATCATTCATCCATGAATAGATCAAATATTCATATTGTAAGAAAATATAATGTACGCTGGAGATCATGCCATGTTATATACAAAACACACTTCACCTGGACACTGTTTCAGATGTGGTAGTTGGATTTCTTTCCAACCTTATTGTTCGAGGTTCTTACTACTCACAAAAACTTTACTTGCACCGTTATCCATTTAAAGATGATGATAAAGAGGAGGAGGAGCTTCATCAGTTTTGTCTCATTCCACATCATATTTTGAAATGATTTCAGGAGATAGAAATTCATAATATCCCTGAAAACATATTACCAAAGGCTTTTTCCTTATTACTCAGTCAGTGTGCTATGTATATTGTTAAAAACAAAATACTGAAGATTTCAAATAATCTTACATATCATGTACTATTTCTTACAAAATGAAATAAACCCATGGTTTTCTGAAAAATTGCTAGTTTTTTGCTGTAACAACCAATTGGCTAGAGTACAGTCATGCAGGATGTTTGATTTATTCCTTCCTGCTGGTTATGTGGAGTTTACAACTCATTTTAAAATATAATGTATTATAGATTTTTGGACGTTTAACTGTATAGTCTTATGGACCTCATCAGGCTTGTTCTTAAGTACAGTGGTCTCTTCCCTCGTGTAGGGGACTGTTTTGTGAGCCCACCCCCCCCCCCCGCAAGGGAAATTCCAAGGATGCTCAAGCCCTATTAAAGATAATGGGGCTCACAGAGTGGAAAATTAGTGGCCAATCTCTAGTTCATTCACTCTTAATTTCTGTTTCATGAAGATCTTTTCTTTTTCTTCTTTAAATCAATATGAGCATATGCATGTGTGTGTAACACAAAATGCGTCCCATCAATAAAGCCAGGGGTACCTGAAGGAGAACATTGTTGTGATCCTTTGCTTCAGTCCAAATAGTGGTAGAGGAAGAAGCTTGGGTTGATTTAAAAACCTTTTCCCATCCTCCCCACAAAATTCCAGTTGGTGAACTTTTCTGATATTTTCTGATAACTTTTGGTATTTGAGAAAAAAACTTGCATTAGACTATTTTGGTTCCTTCCAATATTACAAGCAGTGTTGACTTCAGACTTTTATTTAGAGGATAGTGAAGCTGTCTTCTTGGAGCAGGGTAATTTCTTTGCCATTGCCACCATGCCCCTTCATTTATTTGCTCCCTGCAATCCAAACTATCTCGCAGCGTAGTACAGTGGTTCCCAAACTTTAGTCCTCCAGATGTTTTGGACTTCAACTCCCAGAAGTCCCAATTAGCTTGGTGAACTGTCAGGAATTCTGGGAGCTGAAATCCTATACATCTGGAGGACCAAAGTTTGGGAGTCACTGGCCTAGAAGGAGAAGACAAACTTTCTGTGCCTCTGGACCATCCTAGTCCCAATTTTTTTTAAAGTAGAAGTTATTCTTCCACTTGCTAAAATGAAGTCCTTAGTTTTAAGGAGACAGAGCCACTTTATTTAGTTTATTTACAGATTTATATTCTACATTTTAAAAATTGAAGTTTTTTATGAAAAATGAGGGCCCTTGTAAGGGATTTTCTTGTTCTAAGTACAACTTGTAACCACATTTTAATATCGAGATTTTATGATTTACCTGTAAGGCATTATCTTAAAGAAGTGAACACTCTGTTTCTGTCTTTTATTGCCTCTCAATTTCTCTTGTGTTATTATTCCTATAAATTAAAAGGAGTGCTTCTCTCACATCCCTGCTATTGTCATATACCTTGGGTCATATTTCTAGCCATCACTGGTTGTAAATCTTTTGATCACTACTTCACTTGTTTCCCCTAAAGAAGCCTTAAGGTTGAGACAAATCCTTATTTTTTTCCAGAAAATATTTTCCATCTTGATTTACTAAATGGCTGCTGACATTTTATTCCTTTTCAAGGCAAGAGTGCAGAAGCTTTGTTGAAGAACACATGGAATGAGTGTGTGAGTGTAATTCTCTGTATATTAAAAGCAAACAAGTTATGTGGTTGCTGGTTTTTCTCAAGCTAAGGTAATATACTTTAATATGGCCTGCCTCCACTGGAATGATCACTAGCAGCTGTGCAACATTTAATGAGCCAGAAGCTTCTCGGAATATGGGAAGAGTTGCTTGCAGTTGCACTGAGGCTGTTCAAATCCTGGTCCACTGCCAGTTACACAAATTTCACTCAGATTTATAACTGCAGTCAGGACTGGCCCAAAATATTTTTGCGGACTGACATAAAGTACAAGATGTCACTTCCTTCAAAAAGCAGAGAGACTGGCACTTGAACTGTATTTCAGCATGCCAGAAGAGGTATGTCCTCCACATATGAGGGCAGCTAGCTAGTGTAAGGCTGAAGACAGCACTCTTTACTCTGCCTTTCCCCACCTTGCTACTACAGTGGGCCCTTGGTATCCACCGTTCTTTGGTTCCAGGGAATCAAAATCCATGGATGCTCAGATCCCATTAAGCCTGGTGGGGTAGTAAAATGGTGTCCCTTCTATAAAATGGCAAAATCAAAGTTTGCTTTTGGGAATTTATATACATATTGAAATATTTTCAAACCATGGATGGTTGAATCTGTGGATAAGGAATCCATGGATATGGAGGGCAGACTGTGTTCCTTGCTTCTCAGTAACTGCCACCTGAGGGAGCCACATCACTCTGCCAGATAGTAGGATCATCCTTGGCTACAAATGTGTCCAGCGTCAGGTTGCTTGAATCCTAAACCAAATAACTGTGCATGAGACTGTAGCCAAAAGAAGCTTAAACACATTTAATTAGGCAGGCCCAGCCAATTCGCAAATGAACTTATAATACCAGAAACCTAATAAGTAATAAATCTCTGGCTTTGCTATCTGATGGCATTGGTGAAATGAGAGAAGTGTCAAATAACTTACAGGCCATAATACATGGCTCCTTTTCACTTGGTGGATCATAAGTTGAGTAGACCTGAACCAGAAGCATAGTTGCAGCCAATTATGTTCCTTTTCTTTTCTTTTTTCATTCTTGTGTCAGACCATTTTTAGCTCCTCCATAATGGGAAATTCTATTCACATTTACAACCCATCTGGATTTGTTTTACTCAATATAGTCTTTGCTTTCTTAGTACCTCAGCATAATGTGCCCTTTCTGCTTGCTCTACAGTTTCATTTGGAAAATCTTGGCAAATCTGTCCAAGGATGAAATGTTTCTGTGAAAAGACTATCAGCAGGATATAGAAAACTGGACAGAAATTCTGGTCACCTCCAGTTTTATCATAAACTTACTTGCCACATGGACAGGCTGCATGCTATATTACATAGCAGCACATAGATGCCCTGCTACAAACTAGAGTTGGAGAAGTGAAAAGCAGGGGTGGCTATTTTGTGGTGCTCCAGAAGTTTTTGAACTGAAACTCCCAGCATTCTTCACCACTCATTTTGCTGATGTAGAGTACTGAAAGCTGCAGTTCAACAAAATCTGTATCATGTACATATATACTCCAGTACATATATACTCCATTTTTTCCCCATACAAAACATGCACAAGTGGGATTTATTAATAGTTTTAGATTGCCTGACAGAGTTAATGGGAGGTGTACTATCCAACAAAAACAGAAAATGCAAACAAATTACTGACTAGAAAAAGCATACAATAAAACTGTGAATAAAGCAGCAGCAAAGAGGAAAAAAACATTTAAGGCAGCAATGGGCAACTGCTAGCGACTAGGAAACTTTGGTGGCCACCCATATGGGGCTTTGGAAGCCACAAAAATGATTTGCATTTTCCCACTTCACTATACTATGTAAAAAACAAATCCGTTAGCAGATAGAAAGAGTATAAATGTTTTTGATAAACAAATAGTGTGTAGTTACACATACACCAGACATTGCTTGCTACAGTGGAATAAGTGTCAAACTTAATCTATATCTCTACGGCTCTGATTAGCTACGCAGAAACCTACAAAGATGTTCTGTTCCATTATTTTCTATATTTCTGTTGTGCCACATGTTCTGCTCACATTTTCTTCTGGCAAGGAAATTTAATTGTGGAATGATAGCAATGGAGTCTATCCATCTATGTACACATCATCCATTTCCGTATCTTTAAATTAATTTTAAAAAAATGGTCATCCCAGCTTCTCCATTCACATATTCTTCCACTGTACAGCATATAAATAAATGACAAATCTTGTTCTGCAACACTTCTCAAATCTGGGATGTTGTTTTAAAGACAGATCTATCCTTCCACCAAGATATTTTTCTTTTGATCTTTTAATTCCTCCCTTCCCAGTCTGCTTAATGCAGCTGCACTCCAGCACACTGCTAAAAATAAGATTTAAAACAAAAAAACAAAAACAGTTTCTGAAAGAAGCTTTCTTCTTCTTCTTTTTTTCTTTTTTTTCTTTTTCGGTATTATTTTTCTTCCAGCTTGCACTCTGGATGACTTTGGCAGAGCAGGGGATATAAAACTTCCAATAATGTTCAACTGCTCTCTCAGACACATCAGATCCAGTGTAATGCCCATTTCCAATGACATGACATTCCAAACTCCTGGGGAAAACTCAGAAGAGAATGTAGGAAGCATCATTTCTTTTAACAGCAAACTCACATGAAGTGTACTAACAAGGCTAATGAGGCCACCAAGAAGCAAGAGAGAAGAACCAGAAAACTTGGAATCGGCCCTGGGGTTTGCAGTTCTGCCTTGTACTTCTGTGCAAGAAAACACAGAGATATACACAAAGGGGTGAGGAATGAAATAACCCAATGAAAACTAGGGATTTGCAGTAGTTATGAACTATACAGCATCAACTGAAAAAAAGGAAAACTGGGGAAAGAAAGAGAAATAGGATATCCTAATTGACTGCCTAACTAAAATCTGGAACAGGAGGACACCTGTAAGGTGGTGAAGAGCCATTTTCTTACAGATTTCACTTGTTTCTTAGTTATATATGTAATTGGAGACAGCAGTTGTCCCTTCAGTGGTTGTGTAAAAGCAGGAATTTCAACAGGTGTTACTTGTTACCTGGTTGTGTGACAAGCAACACCTGGTGAAAATCCCCCTCCTATATAACCATTAAAAGTACAGAAGCTGTTTCCAGTTTTCACTCTGGCAACCCTAACTGCACACCATTTTGTGGAAGGGGTTTTCATCCAAGTAAACATGCTGAGGTTTCTAGCTTATAGTTACTGTTATCTTTGTTGTGTGCATTTCAGTCATTCCTACTTACGGCAACTCTATCATGGGGTTTTCTTGGCAAGTTTATTCAGAGGGGGTTTGCCGTTGCCATCTTCTGAGCTTATAAAATAGCTGTTTATTATTTCTGTCCTGCACGCCCTCTGTTCCCAAGCTTCATACCTTTTCTCTATTGTCAGACAGAAGTAAATAGGCTCAAAAAAGCCAGCAACAATGTTGTCAACTCATCCTGCTAACAAGCTGCTGAAGCAGCTTGGGCTGGTTTTATTTCATGTGCATACAGGTGACTGGCTGTCAGCAACAAAATCACTGCTGTTGCAGTAGACTAGAAGCCCTGGAGCTTATCCCTGTTATGTCTTTCCAGAAGCAGCATCAGCTATAGACAGAATGAGAAATTTGGTTCTCGCCTATTATTCCTGCCTCCCTAAGATTCCTTTCTCTTTTCTTGATTTTTTTTTCCCCTCAGCACCTCTTACTCGTCCTTAAAATTGGTTGCATTTCTTGGTGGCTAAATCTTGAAGAATCCCCAGCTGTGATACTGATGTTAGATTTCTTCATGTGTTTATATACATATTTTCTGCATATTACTTATGTTCCATTTGTCTGAGAGAGGACAGCCTCCCTATATAGACTGCACAGGACTAAAGCTGATCAATTATTTTCAGAAAAGAAAAACAAAATGTGTCAGAGAGTCTTTTCTCCTTATAGAGGCACAATTTCCACAACCAGTTTCAAAAGGCTGATAATGGTATTTTATAGTGAGTACAGATTCAGAGTCACAATAGTTCATATCCTCCCAGCTATAGATTACATAAGCTCCTAATACTCCTTCCTCATCTGTTTTTATGTAGGTGAACAAACAACCAGAAAGAAGGGGATGCATTCTTATCCTATTTTATAATCTCACCTCCTGATATTTAGTGCATATGTCTGTAAGGGCTCCTCCAGATGGGGAAAATGAATTGGGGCATTGTAGTGCTTGTTGCTTTAGTTCTCAGGGAATTCTTTTCAAAATTCAAATAACATTTATGTTGTCCCAGACTATTTCGTGGAAATTCCCACTACCAGCTGTAACATATTATTCCCACTCTGTAGTGGGTTTCATTTTAATTCCAAGATATATTGAAACAGTATGATCCCTTTTCTTCCCCTCCATTCGTACAAAAAATATTTTTAGGATTACAGTATGTGAGTGAAATTTTACTTTTGCACTAAAATTCTATGGTTCTTTTTTTTTTAAAAAAAAAAATTAAAAGTCAGAAAGAAGGAAAGTTGTCCTTCAGATCATAAGATAAGCTCAACAAACCATGACTCTCTGTGTTTATGTGTATGTGTATAAAACTATGGAACAGCTTTGTTACATTTCCAAGAAATCTCTATAAGTATCCCTTTTCCCCAAAATGGAATCAGTGGACACAGACGTGATGTGGCAATCGGCAAAATCCAAGAAACTATATTGTTAGAACTCATGTTTCTTTAATCTAATCTGGAAGAGCCCCATTTAAAGCACTCTGTTCTGCACTCAACATATTATGTGTAATGATGAGTTTCAAAGGTTAGAGGCCATTTCCTTTCATCTTTTGTTGGAGGGGTCATTCTCTGATAAACAGCAGCCAACTGGGATCATGTCAGAACATCCAGATCTATTTTGATTTCCAACCACCTAGAATGTCTTTGGAATGCATAGAATTTCCTCCCCCTCCATTCCCAAGACAGCTAGGAATGTTTACCTTTGTCTGATGGAAAGAGAGAGAGAGAGAGAGAGAAAGAAAGAAAGAAAGAAAGAAAGAAAGAAAGGCTCTATGTATAAAATGTGCTTCATTTTGGAAATGAAGAGTTGCCAGAGTTGAAGGTACCATATTCTTTGACTTGGAAACATTTCCCCTCACCTCTAGTGTGTATGGAGTCTCCGTAGTAAATCAGTGATATTTGTGCTGAGAATCTGGGAACATAGGAAGTTGTAGGCAATTGTCCATTATCTGCAGTGATTCTTGAAATTTGAGACAAGAATCTTTCCCAAGTTTGAGCCTAGGACCAAAGCATATGCTCTGCCACAGGCACTATCAGACTTTCCTAAAGTTTGTTAAAGGTTCACTTGGCTTCCTGGGTCTGCTGTTAAAAATATAACCAGCCATAGTTCTGAGCAACAATTGTAGCATCAGAGCTTGGGAATTATACTTTTTTAAGGAGCAACTTCCAAAATCCCCTAGCCAGCATGGGCATTAGGAAAAGGTATTTATTTATCTCAGAGCTTTGAATTGTCCATGGTTTAGTGTGGTTTGGAAGCCATACTGATTCCGCTAGCCTTTGTGGATTAGTGGGATCACAATAACAACTGTCTGTCTGCTTGGTTTATTTTAATTATTTATTGATTGGATTTATACTCCACTTTTCTCCTAACATGATAGCCAAGGTGGTTTACAGGAATTTAAAACAAGATTAAGTTAAAATATTATTTTACAAAAGTTAAAAAAGAATATCAGTATTATTTCTTTAAAAATACATTTAAATGTTAATAACTAATAAAATATTTTAAAAATAAAATACAGTACACCACCCATTGAATGGTAACCTTAAACATTTGTATTACAGAGTGGTGGTGGCAGGAGCATTATAGTTGCAGCTGGTGAGAGAGGACACAAAAACTTCCTTCTGTGAATTCCTTAAATTAGTATTAGGATTACAGATTATAGATGGAAATATTGAAGATGTGGCAGCTCTGTCTGCTTAACAATGGGGCTGAACAGACCACCCCTTTCAGAACTAGATTAGGGCTGCAGCAACTACATGCCATGGCTCCGATCTGGCCTTTCTGCAGTGCAATAAGGAGCAGGAAAAAGCGGCTCTTTTTTGCGGCATGGAAGGGAGCCGTAGCTGCCGGTGCCTTGGCTTTTTGGCACTCCTTTGGTGCCACATCATGATCCCACCCACCGTGTGGTGGGTAGCGTGGTGTCATGCTGGTGTGGGGGTGGAGTCGGGGCATGTGTCGTGCAGACACTACGCCCCCCTCTGCCCCGATGCTGGTCTTTATCACCAGTCTGTCAAGGCTCTAAGTCTACTTACAGGCACTTGTGCAAACAGTATTACAAATGAACTCAAAAGGCTACCTAAATTCTCAAATACATACTGTATACAGCACAACCATATTTTAATATTCCATTTTCCTACATAAGAAAAGAAACATGGTATTTTAAAGAAACCAAGAAGCAGAAACCCACTTGAATAACTTTATCTCTAGAACCCATTATTCTATGGTCCAAAATTTTTAGAATAAAGATTAATTGAATCTCCTTCCTTCCTTCCTTCTTCCTTCCTTCCTTCCTTCCTTCCTTCCTTCCTCTTGTGTTTCAAACAATATTATTGCTGAAATTCACAACAGCCTTAACAAAAAAATATTGTGGAAAAAAAGAGGTATCGTGAATTAACAACCCTCTGTAATATCTCTGGAACCACTGGTTGTGTAAATGTCTAGACAAGGTCTCCCATCTGCAACCTTCAGATCCTTTCTTGGGACTCCAAATCAAGGGAACTATCTTTACCAATTGATATTGCCACACTAGAGACTGAGCCTCATGTTGGCTGTTAGTGATTGCAGAGTGACCTCAAACGCTGACAACACCATCCTATTTTAGGATTTTTATGGGCTCTTGCTAGTCCTATGTAGTGATTGTCCTCTAATGCTGTCAATACTTTGTAATGGCAATTTTATACGTATACAGAAGCATTTGATTCCCAAGAGAGAGAGAGAAGGGAAAAAAAAGAGGTGTTGTGCTCCATGTTAATTTAGCCTCCCCGCTTGATTCAAGGTCATTGTTTGTACTGACAGACTCACAAATCTATCAAAAAGGAATGCAGGAATACAGTATTATGCCAGGATGGACCTTTAAACCAATTAGGGTGTCTAGATTCTCTTCCAGTTTTACTGAAACGCTACGGGAAAGATAAATATTTCACTGAGATTATCCTACCCTCCCGCAGCAAGACCTTTACATCTTTCAATGTTCAGACAGGGGCTGCATCTGCACTGCAGAAATAATCCAGTTCAACATCTCGAACTGGACTCTAAACAACTTTAACTGCCATGGTTCAATGCTATGGAGTTCTGGGAATTGTAGTTTTGTGAGACGTTGCTAGACATTTATCCTTCTCTGTCAGACAACAAACTACAGTTCCCAGAATTCCATAGCACTGAACCATGACAGTTAAAGTGATATCAAACTGGATTATTTCTGCAGTATGGATGCAGCCTATGAAGACTAACTTTATGGACGATAGATATAAGAATATTCTCAGATAACAGTAGTTCTGTATTTGTGAAAGCCAAATCTTTGTGGACACTGTGCCTTACATGTTATATTGTAAGTTATATGAAATCACAATACTCTCTAAGATGTTTTGAGTCCATAAGTGACCAGAGTATCAGGGATAAAAATAAATACTTGCTATCTAGTTAAGGTGGTCCTGGTTAATGTATCTAGATTTGCAGGGAAAGCAGCCCAATACAGAACTGCCCATGTGAATAATGTATTTGATTGTCTAATAATGTACTATTTGTTGTCTTGCATGATAGAATCATAGAGCGAGAAGGTGCCTCATGGGGCATTGAATCCAACCCCCTGCTGAGCACAGGATTTCCAGCTAGAACATCCCCAACAGCCTCTTTTTGAAGATGTCAAGAGAAGGAGACCCAGCCACCTCTCCAGCCAATTGGTTCCATTATTGAACTACTCTTACTCTCAAGATGTTCCTCGTAATGTTCAATTCAACTGTCCTATAACTTAAAATCATCAGACCTGGTCCTGCCCTCTAGGGGAGCAGAGAACAGTCTTGCCCCCCTTTTCTCATGATCATATCTATATAACATTATGTTTACCATTTCTCTGTCCTTCCATCTGCAACCATGGCAGCCAACAATGTGGAATGGGAGGGAGAACACAATGGAATGGCATCAGGACAACAGGTTGCACATTACTCTCAAATCTAGCCTCAAATCCAGGCTGCCATTTTCAGCCCCAGCCTTGACTTTCTCACAAAACCTGGAAAAACCAAAGCAGCTATATCATAAAAACTCATGCTTCTTTAAACCTAACTAGCAGAGCCTATTACTATACATTGCCACAGACTTTTTTAATAGTCCTTTTTTCTGGACATCAGGTCTTGGGGCTAAAGCTATGGATTTTGATATGAGCCTTGAATAAGCTGAAGCTAGTACTTTAGGACATGTAACAAAGGATGTAAAGAACAAAGCAAAAGGAACTGATGCCATTGAACTTACAAAATTCTGGCAGGTAGAAATGTTTGTGCTCACTCTAAAGGCTGGATGGTTAAGGAGGGAACTACAGTAAACAGTGAATGTGTAATGTATGGAGGAGGCAACCAGGCACAGGCCTGTCGAAATGAATGTAAAGTCAAAGCAAAGAAAATGAAGACTACGTAAGTGGTGATTATAGCCTTTAACTTTAATGCGATAACTTTGATTTTAAACCCAGAAAAGCTGACATATCGACACAAACATCATATTCAAGTCTTTCAGTTTCCCTCAGCACTCCTTTGAGAAGAAATGCCAAAGAGCCGCCAGCATCACCATTCACCATTTTCCCATCCAAGCATTCAAAAAGAGTCAGAGGCAGCACTGCAGCAGAGAGAATAGAGGGGGTTGGTGCTTCTTTTAGATGCTCCCAGTACAAAATAAGCTCTCGCCCTTCCACAGTCTGTTTAAAGAAGTGGATGGTTACATTGACCCATAGATAAGTCGACCCAGGTTTTCAGAGTCAGGTGTTTTTTACTAAAATTTCTAAACATGAGTATATATAGAAAATAAATATGTATTTTAAAGTTCTGCATTTTTTTTAACGTTAAAAAAAATCTGTTCTGTTTCAACGAAGTATTTTGCTCTTTTTTCATGAACTACTACTCCAAGTGTTTCTTTCATAGATTAATAAAACCTGAAAGGCAGCTATTACTGTCACGTTGTCCTGTGAAAGTTCAAGGGAGAAATGACAGATTAATTTCTTGTGCCTTAAAGGATGAACATTTCTTTACCTTAGCAGAATACCACAGGGAATAAAAAGGATGTGACAGAGATGAGTTAGCTATCCTTTAAGCAGGATGACACTGTCCCTACCCCACTGAACTTGTGATTTTGAAAGTAAAAGGTATTCACCAGCCCCTAAGGAACCCCTTCATGTATTAATTATTGTTCAAAAACACTCTTGCTTTTAAAATTCCTTTCTCCTAAATGTTCCTTTAAAAAAATCTGCCAGTGTAGTTTGCAAAAGTACTACTATTGAATATTTTAACAGCCTCCCCACTACTTCTTGATTTGCATAACTTAATTTGGGTGTTGAATTGATTTGGTATATTGTTATATCATAGGTTCTTAACTTGCAGGTATCCCCTGTTTCTCATTTTGTTTTGTTTTTTATTTTTTAATATAAATTTTTTATTGAATTAAAAACTCACATACATATTCATACAAACAACATAGACACTTACAAAGAGAGATAAGAAAAGTTCTTTCGTAATACAACAATTCCTATAAGACCCCTAAGTATAACAACAGGTCTTTTTGGTTATTCCATTTTATACACAATTTGATTTCCCTGACTCATTTTGGAAGCTGTAAATGGGAATCTAATATTTTTGACATCCAGATGCAGGTAAAGCCCTTATATGTGTATCTTCTAGCTCAGGTAGATTTTGAAGGACAGTATTTTCAGAACAGAATTCTTGAAGTTTCACTGTTACTGAAAAGATGTAGGATGTGGCAAAGGAAGCAATGAGGATTTTTTTAAAAAAATCATTAAGACATAAAAGAAGTGGCACGGGACACCCTGATTAAAAGGACATCAGCCAAGAAATACAAAATGTTATCATAGTCCAGGAGTTTATATGACAAGTGCATGATTATAGTGTTCTAGAACTTAACTATTGCATTGGTACAGGTTAAGTTTCTCTTATCTAGAATTCCAAAATCTGAAATAATACAAAATTCAAAACGATCTACTTAGGTGGTTGAGATAGGGACACCTTTGCTTTCTGATGGTTCAATGTATACTGTACAAACTTTGTTCAGTGCACACAGTTATTAAAGGGACTCTTTCAGCTACTTTCTACCTTTCCTAGCATTTATGTCTTTTCTAATGTTTCAAGCCTTCTCATGATATGGCCAAAGTATATTACCTTCTAAGTTTCTTAGTATTATTGTCTTTTCTAATGATTTATGCCTTATCATGATGGGGCCAAAGTATGACAGCCTCACTTTAGTCAGCCTGGCATGCAAGGCAGGTGGAAAATATAAAAATATAAATATAGAATTTGTTGAATTTTAGATTCACATTATTTTGTAAGTGTATGTGTACTTCTAACATTTATTATTGCTTCTGAAATTTAATTAATGAATAAATTAATGAATAACTTAGGGTGCTCCACAAAATTCAACTTGTTGATGAATTAAGTTAAAAATGAATTTAATTAAGTTCCTCTTTTATCTTAGAAAATTTCTAATTTAATTGATTTTAATTAGTTAGATACTGTCACTGCTTCAGCTAGCCACCGACACACAACAGTTTCACAGATGACAGCCAGGTTTTTAAATTACTACAGCTGGCCCTTGGTATCTGTGGACTTGCCATCCACGGATCTGAGCATCCACAGACAGCAAGCCTGTGTTGTCCCCCAATGGCTGTGAATACCTGTGGCACCACCACCATTGGGGACAGCCCCCATTGTCCTGTGGTGGCATGTGCACATGGCCATGCTGCAATTGAGTTCCACTGTCCCCAACAGTGGTGCAGTCACAGGCGCATGCTGCCATTGGGTCAATGCAGGCTTGAGCATCCACAGAGAAGGGGTCTGGAACAGATACCCCACAGATACCAAGGGCCAACTGTAGACAGAAACTTTCCTCTTTATTTCATTCTTATTTATCTGACACCTTCCTTACAGTGGAATATTTTTCTGGTTTTTATTGGGTTGAACAGAGAACACAAAGAACAGTGACTACACATCCACTTATACAACAAGGCTCAGCTGACTCTTCCTTTCCACAGCAACCCCCTGTGTCCCAACAAGCTGCTCCTGAGGATCAAAAGATGTTGGAATAGCCTATGAAATGGCTACGTATATGACAATATTTTTTTCCAATGTCTTGTTTGTGGTCAAGATTAGGGATTAAAGAATATTCATGAGACTTTCCTTCAAACAATAACCACCAGCCAACCAACCATCATGAGATTTTTCACCCTTGCATCAGAGTGAAAGGACTAGTATATTATCTTCACCATAATTTGACTTAGAAAAAATGAAATAGCATTGGGACACCACTGGAGATAGGTGTGGTGCAGCTGACTGACTACACTGATGAACAGACCCTGTTGATCTATGAAACTCAGGGTTGTCCTGGCTAACAGGCAGAATGAAGCTATTGTCTTAGATGACAGGTGCCAAGGGCCACTCCCCCGACTGATCCTTCTGAGTCTTTTCCCTCTGTTGGAAGACTGAGCTGTGTATTCTACACAGCTTAAGTGGGGCCCCTATACTAGTCCAGGTGAAGCAGAGGATACTGTCTCGTTGCTACTGTTGAAGTCATATTCAGCTGCCAGTCCATCAGCTTCTGTGCACAGTCTTGTCCTTTGCCTCAGGCAACAAAATACTTTGGGATCCTTCTGCTTGTTTCAGTCACTCCCTCTTGATGTAATATGCCTCCTAGGATTGGTTTCTGAACCCGGCAGTGAAAGACTGAGTGCAAAAGCACAGGTTTTGTTGGAAATGGACAGACCACAACTTTATTCGTTACAGCTGTATACATTCAGATCTAGGCATCAGTTGACCTGCTTGCAAGCCGGTGACAAGCTATTCATTGATTGAACCAACTGCCTGACAATGGAAACCATTCACACAGCTCATTTCCTGGACAGTGCTGGACTGACAGATGTAGGAATACACTCAATTTTAAGACACTGTGTGGTTCCACTGTCATGTGGGAGTAAGGCAGAGACATCTACTGCTTAGTTAGGCATGAGCTGGTTCCCTACTACTCCAAGGGCCCTTAAGAAGCCATCCTACTAGGTATGTTTGGCACACAGGTCCTGTCTACTCCTAAAATGGATCCAGCCTCACATGACAAAAGCACCCACAGTTGTGATGAAATGACTAAACGATAATTTATATATATATACACACACACAAACTGAGGGAGGCTGGGTAAGGATTACAGTCAAAACTGACTGCCATCACTAGTGTGCTGACTGTCAGCTGGAAACAAAAGCAACTTTTTTCCAAACTCTATGTACAGTTTGCTCATGAAGAGGGAATGCAATCCAACCAGTGCACACCTAATCCCAAATCAACCAAAAGTATAATCTTACCTGGACTGAGTTCCAGTTTCTTCCTTTTCAGCTAATCCCTCACTGCTACCAGTTCTGGATTTCCTTTGCTTCCCTCAGATCTGATGAAAATGAGAGATAACCTTAGTATTATTGGCTTATTGATGACAGGTAGCTCACCAAGCTTCTTTTGCCAGCTCTCAGGAAATCAGATGTCAGCTCCCTCATTCTTTCTTGAAGAAGAATCTACTCCTTAACCTAATACCTTTTTTCTGTCAACATTAGCATTGTGATTTCAGCCAGCGGCCAGGAAAACGTCCTTAGTCCCCTCTAAAAATTTCAGCAACACTCCCCTGTGGTCCCCAAAGTTATTATCATGGTGAAAAGGAAATTTAGGCCTTCCTTAGGGAGATGACTCTATAGAGAGTTATACTACATTATGAACAATTTCCAACATAGTTTTCTAAAACAAAGATTTTGATTAGCAGGGAGCCCGCTAATTTTGATTAGCAGAGGGCTCTCAAAAACAACTCCCATGGAAACTTTTTACAGTTCTTCCAAGGTGTGAATGCAGTCCTTTTCTTTGGATGAAAAAGCAGTGCTCCTTTGTGCAGCTGGTGCTGTTAACATGGTTTCTTTCCTCAGACCAAGGATCGGGAATCTGTGCCCACCTAGTTGTTGCTGTGCTCCAACTTCCTCAGCTTTGATCAGCATGATTAATAGTCAGCGATGATAAAAGTCATGGTCCAGCAATACTTGGAGGGCCATAGGTTCTTCATCTCTGCTTACAGGTCAGTAACAAACTGATAAGTAAAGCTACTTAATGTAAAATGCTGAGCCCAGAAAGGTGGTTCACATGTTATCAGAGCTATCTTAAACTAAGGAGGCTGATCTTTTCTTCTTGCAAGATGTTTTTTTGCTGGTCTCAAGAGAGTTTCTGCATTTGTGAGAATGAATTTTAAATAAATTATGCAAATTGCATAGCTAAGCTACAAGAGTGACTGCTTTATTGCAAGGACTTTTAAAAATGTAAAGCATGGCATGAGGTGTTGGTTTCATTTTGATAAAGAAGCAAGTCTTTCTGTGCTTCCTATATGTGTGTGCTTTGTATATATAACAGGGCTTTCTCTGGAGCAGCACCCCAACTGTGGAACTCCTTGCCAATGGAAGTTGGGCTAACTCCATCTTTTCTTAGTTTCTGGCAAGGAGCTAAAACATTGCTATTCTGCATGGCTTTTAATATTTGAAATTGTTCTGTTTTAACAGTTTTAAAATTCTATCTTAAGATTGTTTTCTGACTGTTTTAAAAGCTTTAAAATAATATTTTAACGTATTTTAAAATGTTCCATATTTATACTGTTTTCGATGCTTTTATTTGTCCATCACCTGAGTAGTGGCATCATTAGGGGAGCACAGGGAGTGCACCTGCACCAGGTGACACCACAAGAGGAAGGGTGACACCAGGTTGGGCCATTCTCTTGCTGCAGGATGAGAGTTGAGTGTGCCCCTCCTAACTTCTCTGTGGTGGTGCTGGTCTTCTCATGAGGAGGCTGGTGCCAGCACAGCAAAAGAAAGGGCTGTCATTTTGGCTGCCCTCCCCAACCGGGTGACATGAGGGGTGAGCACACTGCTGCACCGAAGGAGCCCTTGTCTACTGGTAGGCAATGCATAGATATCTTAAATATGCAATTAAATGATGTCCACAAAGGAAAAAGGCATGGACTTCGTACAGAAACATTTCACACAAGTTGCAGAAACCTTGAAGAATAAATGTCTCATTCTCCCAGTGTTGATAAGAATACACATATCAGAGATGAACAAAATCCCAACAAGCTTTCTTGAAATACTGGGGCATTGATTTTTTTTAATTTTTACTGTATTTTATTTTTCTGAGAATGAGTAATCTAGCAAGCCTTCTTCATATCCTTAGTTTTGACTTGCAGTAATGATCATATTAGCTCTAAACAAGCAAGCAAACAAACAAACAGCTTCATTTATATAGTACTTCATACTACCTAAGCAGTGTACAACTGTAAGCTACTTGCCCCCAACAATCTGGGTACTGATTTTAGTGACCTTGGACAGATGCAAGCCTGAGTCAAGCTTGAGCCCTTTTGCTGGTATTGAACTCGCAACCTTATGGTTTTGAGTGAGTGGCTGCAGTCCAGACATTTAACCACTGCACCACCAGGGATCATCTTGAAAGAGAAACCATGTTCCCATACATGTTTTCTCCTCCGATGTACTACCACACACAACTAGGCCACTCATCGGACAGGACGTCTGTAAGTCTGAAGTGGCTTCAGTAAAGCTGAACTCAAAAGGCAGTGCAGGGATTGGTTCAAGTTCAAGTGGAATTCAATTCTCATTTGCAGCAAACAGAAAAATACTGCAAGCTTAGGGTACTGGATGGTATATTACAACTATGTTGGCATTAAATTTTAAACTCAGACCCATGAAATGTCTGTTCTTTAGATGTTTTTTTTTCCTGCATCTGCATTAGGGATGGAAAGAATATTCTTCACTATTTGTCACATAGTTGAAAGTAGTTTTCCTCACAGTTAGGGAACCCTATTGGGAAACATAACAGAGCAGTGAGTTTTCTCCAAGTATTCCAACATCCTAAAGTGTTCTGAAGGATTTTTCTGCCCAGAGGAACACATAGCTTTTAGTACAACAAAATACATTCTCAAGGCAAGAAACAATGATTTCTATGCAGAAAATGTGCTTTTTTTTTTTTTTTTTACACAGGAAATGTACCGTATATACTCTAGTGTAAGTCGACTTCATATATAAGCCGAGGTCAGGTTTTGGGACCAAAATTCTGTATTCTGCCATGACCCATGCATAAGTCAAGGGTAAAACTTCGAAGACAGATGGGATGCAAAAGATGCTTGGTGGGTGGGTGGGTGCATGCACTTCTTCCTTCTGCTCAGACTGGCTGTCCCCATGGAAGTCAGCTGGGCTGAAGGGGAAATTTGAAGGGCGAATTTCCACCCTTCTTCCCCCTTCTCAGCCCAGCTGTGTCCACGGACGATCGTCTGTCTGAAGGGGAGGGTTGAGGGAGGAAATTCCACCTTTCCTTTTCCTCCTCTGCTCAGCTGTCCCCGTTGACCTATCAATAAGTCTATCCTGTGTTTTTTCGGTCAAGTTTTGTGCACAAATTTCTTGACTTATAGCCGAGTATATACAGTATTCTTTATGCAGAACAATTCTCCAAAAATGATTGCATATAGGAAAATACTGTGCAAAAATATTAATTTTCTCTCACAGTGCAGAGTAAACTACAGTAATTATTGGTCTTTGAATGCAAGGATGCAAAACTGATGATTATTATCCCTAATGTGAGTTATGCAGAGTATGCAGTTAAAGAGTTATAACAATAGTGAAGAAATATACATCTTTCAAACAAGCCACATTCACCTCAGTTAGGAATCTACTGAATGGTTTTGTGTAAATTAGCTTTTCCCAATTTCAGTGGGAAACTGGAGAACGGAGACAGCAGTGACCTTCCCCCTGTGAAAAACAGAAAATGTTCTACCTAAATGATAAATAATTATCTTCTAGCTTGCAACTCTAAAGCCACACATTTCATATCCCATTAGGCGGCTTACTTTTAATAAAGTGAGGAAGGCACAGTAAAAGCATATGAATCAATGAATCAATCCATCATATGATAAACTGATCAACATTTTCAGTCTTAAGGGGAACAGAGCATCTTAGTTTATTTTGATGTCAGTTAAAAACACAAACACACACCTTGCCAGGTCAATTTGGACTTCTTTTTTTTTTTTACTAAAATGTATATGATTCATCTTGAATTTGCCACCATGTATTCTAAGGAAAATGAGTGTACAATCATGCCAATGTCCATAGTAAGTTCTAACTTTGCTGTTATTTTGCAAATTAGATGTTTACACATAATGGTTCTAAAATCCTTTATCATTTGCTACACTGGCAAGGACTTCTGGGAGTTGAAGTCCAAAACATCTGGAGGGCCTATTCCCTTTCCCTATCATTAGACAGTTAGCCTCAGGCAGTAGTTTCTGAATGTCATGAAAGAACGGCAAATAGTTTGTTATTATTGTGTTTTACTGCCAGAGATGGAAAGGGTCATTTTGGATTTTCCATTATGCATCTACACTTGGATGGGTGAAGGATGCAATTTGCTACTCTATTGCAGGAGGCAAGATGTCTAAGCTTAGACCTGGAAATAATCTACTACTGTGACTACTACTAGTAGTACTACTTTTATTGTTATAAAAGTGACTTGGTTGTTGATTGAAGGAGAACTTTTTCTTAGCTCTAATCAGGATATTAAAAATTTCTGGGCAGGAGGTAGCTGGGCACAGTAGTAATATGCAGAGAAAACAGGAAAGTCTTGTGACACCTTAAAAACTCATAAGCTTTATTTGGCCTAAGCTTTTTGTGGCCTACAGCCCACTTCACCAGCTGCTTCATCAGCTGAAGTGGGATGCAGTCCATGAAAGCTGATGCCAAATGAACTTTGTTGTTTTCTCAGATACTATAAGATTCCTTAAGCTTTAAAAAATGTGGGGTTTGGGGGGAGGTAGTGGAAACTCACTGAGTGACCTTAGGCAAGACACATTCTCTATGCCTCAGAGGGAGGCACTGGCAAAAAAAGATACCCTCTGAACAAGCTTTACAAAGAAAACCCTGGGATAAACTTGCCTTAGGGTTGCCATAAGTCAGAAACAACTTGAAGATACACAGCAACGAGGAAGGGGATGGCCACAGAACTTTATCACACTGGGAAAAAAGACAGGAGCATAGAAGCTGCTCCCGTCAATATCACCCAATTTGACAAAGATTAATTATCACACAATGTCATGCGACGTCGCAAATATCCCCTGATTAAACCATCAATAAAGAGAAATTATAATGCCACTTTTTATTCACAAAAAGCAGCACTATAATTCCTCTTTACAAATCACAAATTACTCATATCAAAAATAAAAGAAAAACTCAAGAAGACAGTCATCATACCAAAATATGATTTAAACAATATTTCCACAGAAGTCATTGACAATATAAGGATCAAATTTGCAGTACTAAGCATAATAGATTGTGAACCGGAAGAGCTTTGGTCTGAAGCCAGGGACATACACCGGGGTTTCCAAAAGATTTAATGATCACCTTTTTAAAAAATTGACAGAAAGTTTGTTTTGATTTGTAGTTGTTTACTTATCTCTGTGTAGTCATTATCTAGATTTACACATTTTCCTCAGCATATTTTGACCCTATGAATACCTGATATTGTGGAAGTCTGCAGATTGCCCCTGACAAGGATTTTACACTTTAGTCACTTCTGGCAGAGCCAATCACAAAAATAAAGGACACAATGAGTTGATTTTCTCAGCAACGTGCACTTAGGGACCAGTGATGACACTGACATTTCATCAATATGCCATAATAACTTCTGGGTGATAATTATTACTTTATGATACCCCCTTGTAAGGTGCAATCTGCAGACTTGTACAATATCAGGTATTCGCAGGGTCAAGATACACTGCGAAAAATGTATAAATCTAGGAAGTGACTACATAGAGATAAGTTAACAACTACAAATCAAAACAAAGTTTCTGTCAATTTTTTAAAAAAGGTGATCGTTAAAACTTTTGGATAGTGTTTCCCTATGGCTGAGTATGGTTTCCCTATTGTCAAATATTCTCCAATGATTCTCTATATGCAAGTACAGTGGTCCTCCAGGTTACGAAAGGTAATCCGTTCCGGATTACCTTTCATAACCCGGAAATATTCGTTTCCCGGGGGACCGCGTTAGGAGACGGATCGCGCAGCCGATTTAAAGGGGCCGCGTGGTTTTTCTCCTTTGTATCCCGGGGGATCCTTCGGATCCCGGGGGATGTTTTTTGGTCCTCGCGGTTACGGGTCCCGGGGATTTCGTTCCCCGGGGGATTCGTAAACCGGGGGACCACTGTATTCCCACGTTTCCCTATGGCTGAGTACGGTTTCCCTATGGGCAATGATTCTCTGTGGGCAGGTTTTCCCCAAGGTTTCATAATGGTTAAGTATTCTGCAATGTTTCTCTATGGCCAGGTATGGTTTCCCTATGGGCACATATTCACCAATGGTATTCTATGGGCAAGGATTCTCCAGTTTTTCCTAATGGCTAAGTATTCCCCACTGTTTCCCTATGGCCATGTATGGTTTTCCTATGGGCAAATATTCAATGATTCTCTATGAGCAAGTACTGCCCACTGTTTCCCTATGGTCATGTATGGTTTCCCTATGGGCAAATATTCTCCAATAATTCTCTGTGGGCAAGCATTCCCCAATGTATCCCTATGAGCAACTATTCCCCAATGTTTCCTTATGGCTAAGTATTCCGCAGTGTTTCTCTATGGAGCTTATCAGACGACGGAAACTGGAAGTATAATCCAATGGCAATCCGAACGCAATCCTGGGGTTTCACGTTATTGCGAATTAGAGCTTCTCACTCAATTTCGGGCAAAAGGGAAGTCATTCCGAACGCAATCACGGGTTTTACGTTATTTCGTGTTAAAGCATCTCATGCAAATTTGGGCAATGAGGGGGGGGGCTCATTTTCGGGCAGCGGGAAGTCATTCTGAACGCACTCCGAACGCAATTGGAATCCACGTAAACTGGCGAATTCCCGTGAATTCGAATGGGCTCCAATGGGCTCCAAGAGAAATTCCTCCCTGTCTGATAAACTTCTAAGGGCAAGCATTCCCCCAATGTCTTTCCTATGGGCCATGTTCCCCTGGGGCTAAGTATGGTTTCCCTATATATGGACCTGCTGCTGCTGGGGGTGAGGACCTTCCTTGGGCCCAACCAGCCATCCACCAGAGGCAGCAGCAGCAGCAGCAGAGGACTAGCCAGGCAGGGAAGCCAGCCAGCCAGCCAGGCTGTGTGACGTCAGGAAACTTTGCCTTGGAGTGGCTGATTGAGGAGGAGAAAGAAAGAAGAAGAAGAAGAGCCAGGCGAGGCTGCTGCTGCTGCTCTATTACAGTCCCTTCCCTCTCTCTCTCTCTCTGCCTAGTCTCCAGCCAAACAACAGAGCCACCCTTGGACTGGCTGTATAGCGACTTCGGAGGGTCTCCCCTCTCGTCCCCTGAGGAGGAGGTAACTTTGGGGCTGTGCTTCTGCATGGGTTTTTTTTTTTGCACTGCATGCATTCTCTTTCTCTCTGTGCCTCCAGCAAGGGAAGGGAAGGACTAGGGAAGCCTGGGCTGGAAGGGGGAAGTTGGGACTATTGTTGTTGTGGACTTGTTGTGGTGGTGGTGGTGGGTTGGGATGCCTTTGCAGAGAGGAGGAGAAGGGGAGGAAGAGGAGGCCAGAGAAAGAAAGGAAGAAAGAGAAAGAGAGAGAGAAAGAAAGAGAAAGAAGAGAAAAGAGCTGGGAGGGAGCTCTTTCAGCTGCGTTTGTTTCTTCCACTTTGTTCAAAAAAGGATGGAAGGGAAGGGTGGAAGGGTCTCTCTCTTTGGCTGCATCCACACTGGGGGGAAATAACCCGGTTTGGCCCCGCTTTAACTCTTTGTTTGACTCAATCGCTATGGAATTCTGGGAGTTGGAGTTTGTTGTGGGGCCCAGAGCGGAGCTCCGCTCCGCTCTGGGCCCACAACAAACTCCAACTCCCAGAATTCCATAGCCTTCAGCCACACAAAGAGTTAAAGCGGGGCCAAACCGGGTTATTTCCCCCCCAGTGTGGATGCTGTTAGACCAGAGACGTCTTCACTGCAACTGAGGACTCCTCCCCTTTGCAAAACCATCCTTTTTGGAGGGTAGTAGCCCCTGGTTGGAGTCTGTCCTCTTTTCACCTTTTTAAAATTATTATTATTTTTGGTGTATGTGTGTGTGTGTGGGGGGGGGGGAACCAAAGGACAAAAAGGGAACTCCATTCCCTTGATCCAAGCAAGCAAGCAAGCAAGCAAGAACCCTCAAAACAGGCAGAGAAAGGATCAAAAGGCACACTTCTTCAAAGCCAAGCCCCAAAATGGAGGAAAGTTTTTGGAAGCCCTCCTGGACAGAAGGCTGGAATGGAGAGCCCTGGGAAGGAAGGAAAGATAAGGAAAGAAGGAAAGAAAGAAGGAATGAAGGGCGACTAAAATGGTGAAGGGTCTGGAAACCATGCCCTATGAGGAACGCCTTAGAGAGCTGGGGATGTTTAGCCTGGAGAAGAGAAGGTTAAGAGGTGATATGATAGCCCTGTTTAAATATTTGAAGGGATGTCATATTGAGGAGGGAGCAAGCTTGTTTTCTGCTGCTCCAGAGACTAGGACGCGGAACAATGGATGCAAACTGCAGGAAGAGAGATTCAACCTCAACATTAGGAGGAACTTCCTGACAGTAAAGTGGAACACACTCCCTCGGAGTGTGGTGGAGTCTCCTTCCTTGGAGGTTTTTAAGCAGAGGCTGGATGGCCATCTGTCAAAGGGGATGCTTTGATGGAGAGTTCCTGCATGGCAGGGGGGTTGGACTGGATGGCCCTTGAGGTCTCTTCCAACTCTCCGATTCCATGAGAGGCTGCCAAAAGCCTTGCCCGACTTGTAGTGGGGAGAGGCGAGAGCGAGAGAGAGGAGGGATGCCTTGGCGGGAAGCCTGTTGAAGGGATGCTGAAGGGAGGAGGAGGAGGAGGAAGGAGGGAACTCTATGAGGGCCCCCAACTCCTTTCCCTCTCTCCCCTGTTTGTTGAGGGGGGGGGCTCAAAACTTTAGGGGAGTGGGAATCAGGGCCAATTTCTGCAGAATTCCCTGAAAGGGAATTTAATTAATTTCTTTCTGCAGATGTTGACTGAACAGTTCAGTAAATATTGGGAAATTCTGGGGATTTTGGATTTTTGGTAAAACATTCTGGAAAATATGTTCAAGGCTGGACCCTTAGCCCTCCCCAGTGTTTCTTCTCTGCCTCTGCCGAGGCAAGCCTGTGCCACTTCTGGACTATTTCAGGGCTGTTGTGCACCTCCAGGGCATCCCCAACCTTATGGCGGCCTCTCAAGGGGTTTTCTTGGCAAGGTTTCTTTGCGGGGGGGGGGGGTGTTTGCCTTCCCCTGCGGCTGAGAGAGGCTGAGAGAGTGTGACTTGCCCAAAGATCCCCCAATTGGTTTCATGGCCGAGCTGGGATTCAAGCCCTGGTCTCCAGAGTTGCAGTCCCATGCTCAAACTAGTGCTCCTTTCGCGCCATCGCCTTCCCCTGAGGCTGAGCCATTTGCCAAGAAAGCCCTGCGGTAGGTTGGCCTCAAGGTCTCCATAAGTTGGGGGCAACTTACTTGAACGCGCACACAACAACAGCAACAGCATCATCATCACCTTGACCCTCCTTGACCCTGGCTCACCACTCTTGAAAAGGCCAAGCAGGGATTCAAACCCTGGTCTCCAGAGTCATAGTCCAGCACTGATACCACTACAAGCTGGCTCTCTCCTCTCGGATAAAAGGGCAGGGATTATCCCTTCCCCAAGTTCCTATGTGGTGCCAGGTTTAAGCGCACTGAAGAGCTCACTGCTCTCTGTCTGTCTGTCTCTGTTTTTATTTTGGAGCCCTGCGCCCTTCTCTCAGTTGCAAAACCCGCCCCAGAAGCTTCTGCTGCCCATTGACTTTGGAGAGAGGTGTTTGGAGAGAGATGCTAGTAATTACCTAAAAGTAGTTATCAGTGGCTTCCTAAATCAATAACTGTGTCGGAGGCTGCAGTCCAAGGCACCACGTAAATATCAATCAGGTGGATCTTGATGCCCAAAGGGAGCTAAGTTAAGAAAGAGGCAAAGAGAAAGAGGGGGAAAAAGTTAATAGCGCAACATAGTTGTTGATGAGAAGTCACTTGGGGTAGGCAGATGGGTCAAAATGCAGTAAACAGCCATTCTGCATGATACAGTTTGGTCCACATTATCTTTTCACATAATTTACAATACAGTCTTATACATGTGAGCCAGTGGGGCATAGTGGTTTGGGCACTGGACTATGCATCTGGAGACCAGGGTTCAAATTCTGGCTCAGCCATGAAACCCACTGGGTGACCTTGGGCAAGTCACACACTCTCAGCCTGAGAGGATGGCAATGGCAAACCCCTTTTGAAGAAACTTGCCAAGAAAACCCTGAAACAGGTTTACTTTAGGGTTATCATAAATCGGAATCTATGTGAGGGCACACAGCAGCAGCAACAACAACAACAACTTATACATGTCCACCTATATGTGAAAAAGCCCATTGAATTCAGGGAGATTGCTCCCAGGTGAATTTGTACACGATTGAAGCCTGTATCTGCAGTCCTGGGTCAATATGGGAATTAGCCATGTTGAACTCTGCATGACTCACTTCTGAGAAGAAAGCTGTCCACAATTGTGGTGTTTTCTTCTAAAATTTAGTAAAGTAATTGTTGTTGATTGTCATGGGTTCATACATGTTGGTCTTTTAAGGTGCCTCAAGTTTCTGCTGTTTTTGCTGCATCAGATTGAACGTGACAGTTCCCATTTTGCTTTTGCTGTTAGTTCTTGCTAGTGCTTTTTCAGTCATTGCTCTTATTTCATGTGAGGGTGATAATGAGAATGACCAGCAACTTTCTCCCTGACTATAATGTGTCTTTAATCCTAGACTTCTGTATGGAGGAAGATGTGTTAGGTATGCTTCTTGCTGTTGTGTTTTTGTGTGCTTTCAAGTTACTTCTGATTTAAGATGACCCTAAGGGGAACCTATCATGTTTTTCAGGTGTATGTATGGGTGGCAAGATTTATTCAGAGGAGATTTGTCATGTCTTTCCTCTGAGGTTGAGAGAGTATAGCTATCCTGAGATCACCTAGTGGGTTTCGATGACTGAAACCAATGATTCAAAATCTGTTCTCCCAAAGTCCTAGTTCAGCACTCAGATCACTATACTGGCTCTCAGTTTATATCCCTGTTCAAATATCTGCATTTTTGAATGATGCCATAATTAATCTGACACTTACAGATCAGTTCGTATCCTTTATTATGTTCAGTTGATATTTGCTTTCCAGCAAGTGTCTTTGGGATTACATTTTGAATTTGTCAAACTTCCTTCATGCAGCATTCTTTAAAGTGGAGATCCTGAAAAAAGAAATAACACATAAGCAAACCTATTTGAACTAGAGTATGAAGTGGATAGGTTTGCTGCATTTATATGAAAAAGTGTGCTGACTGATTTGGGAATTGAAGAAAACCAGATGCTTGTTTTTGTGGTCTTAAAAAGATTGTGTTCTGCTTGCTCAGCCCATGTGTTTCCGTTTCCTAGGACAAAACTTTCATTACTCCTAGGACTAATGGGTGTAGGATGGTTTTGCAAAATGCAGGTATGGGCAAAAACATCATGCATGTGACATGGTTGTGTAAGTCATAGTACATGAGGGATGTGGCAGTAACACCCGCTCATTTAAGAAGGGCTGCAGTAAGTAACCTGGACACTTGATTCCACAAAAACAAACAAGGGAGTTACAGGCTTACAGCACTGAAGAGCTATGATTCTTCAATGCAGTCAGTGGCTAATACTGATCAATTTAGGGAGATTTCCTGAAGCAGATATCTAAAATGACAATCTACACCTTTTTTATTTGTAAGAGGGGAAAAATGAAAGTCTGATTGGACAGAGAAGGCTAATTTTGGTCTTGACATTTTGCTGGCATAATTGCAGACAGAACTGCTTCTGTTAATGGAATTGGGAGCAGGGAGGCAATTCCCATCCATCATGAACCTCTGTGCACCCTCAAAACCTCCTCCACAAGTTGGTGAAACTTCTCTAAATTGTGGTGGCAGGAAGGAGAATAGAAACTCACGCTGTTAAGTTTTCTTGTGAATAAATGTTGAGTGGTGTGCAGGACTATATTGTTAAATTTGATCTCTGTCTTTAGTGTTTTGCCTTTTCTTTTGCTTTTCTTTTAGTTTTATTTGTATATTTCTTTGTCTCAAAGATTCAAAGAACATTTTGTAACTCTACAAATGCTGTCTGCAATCTTGGAGAAATGATCCGTGGAGTGCACCATAGTGTTCTAAACAGCGGATGGCATTTTGTTGTTGAAAGCCTATAAACAAGATGTGGCGGAGACGTCAGTCACTCTCGCTTGTCCCTCAGTATCTCATATCCAGAGGCAATAGTCTTTGATTGTGAATCTTCCCTTTTTAGCTCTCATTCCAGGGAGTATGCTGTGCTGACATAATTAAGAAGCTGTTAACTAATAGAGTTGCTAGACATACTGGGTGGTGTTGCTTTCGTGTGGAGATTGGAACAAACTAATATTTCGCACGTATGGTCTCTCTCTCTTTTTCTCTCTGGCTAGTTCTTATATTCCAAAGTATTTGAACAATGGCAGTTCTGTTATCTCTGCTACCTCTCTGGCTAGCGGGAAGTCTGAGGTTCTGCACAGCCTTTTGAAGAAAGAATATGGACCCTTGCGACATTTTTATAATATGACACATTTTTACATATTTATAACTTATTTAGTTATTCTTTACTTTTTGAGCAGGTCACAGGCCTGAACCTGCAGGACCTGAGCAGACCAGTAGAGAACAGGGGGTCTTGAAGATGTCTCATTCACAGGGTAGCCATGGGTTAAGGATGACTGGAAGGCAGTTAACAACAACAAAAAGGAAGGCACACTCTCAGAATCTTCTTGTCTTTAAAACAGTGGCCAGTAACTATGCATATGAGAGTGTTTTTGGTGCTCATACTCCAGCTGTTCAAGCTGTTTCACATTGTGGACAGGAGCCATTTGCAACTGAAGAAACATTCAGCTGTTAATGGTCATTGGAGGGAACATCTTTACTTGTTAGTTGGCACAGTGGTTAAGTGCCAGTACTACAGCCATAACATTGTGAATTTGATCCCAGGGCTCCAGGTTGACTCAACCTTCTATCCTTTTGTAGGTTGGTAAATTGAGTACCCAGCTTGTTGAGGGCAATTGGCTTAGATGCTTAGATAATGTTTATGGTAGTTCACTGTGAAGTGGTATAGAAATGTAATTGCTATTACTATTGCTATTGAAGAACAACAAGATAGGACATCATCTCACTTGAAGACCATGCTGCTATTCTCTTCCTTGAAAGTGGCATGTAGGAGCAGTCGTTGTCTCTAATTATTTATACATACTCCATGTTGTACTCTGGCCTGTACTCCACATTGCTACTGCCAAATAGCAGCAATAAGTGACATCCTTGGATTGTTGGCTGCTTTGGTTTTCAAGAGTGCTGTGGGTTGACCTGTTCTCCCTTATAATAAAGTCTGTGGGATCATGGAATGTTATGAGATTCTTCCTGTCCATCCTGCAACAACTGGTTGGCGATGATAAGTGCCCACACTATTCTCCATAGTAAAAGGATGGCTTGCAGGACATGTTGACTTAAGTTTAGTTAATGTATGTGTATCAGTCATGGCTGTATAATACCGTTTACATGTTACTAGTTGCAAGAAAGAAAATTAGCTGAGTACTAGCAGGAAAGTATAGTACAGCCAGGCAGAATTCCTTTAAAGTTAATTTACACTGGTTAAATAAAGCATCTGTCACAATTAGTTGTGACTGAATGGTTTAATTCTTCTAGCTCATGTATGTATTTAACTCTGGTAACATGATAGGTCTGTATTGGCAACTCATGAAAGTCAATGAGTTTTTATCTGTCACTTCTACATGGATTCATAAATCAATGAAAGGAACATGAGAATTAAATGTTGATATGTTTTCTTAAAGAAATACCCCTTTAATAAAAGCTTCTGTGGTATGATTGACAGTGTTGGAGGTGCAGTGATAGTCTCTATTTTTTATGGATTCTGCACTGAATTCTGCCAAACATTTTTTCTTCATTGCTATCCATAAACTCTGTAGTCAAGGCTAAATGCATAAAGTCCAGTCATATTATATATTACCAGGGCTACAATTAATGGCCATGATTTCTCTCACTGTGTGATCGTAGCACAGCTGAAGGGATGGACTACTTTCCCCAAAGGTACAATGACTTTGTAGTTATCAGTGGACTTACCAGCTGTCCTTGGAATGATCCTAACTTCACTTAAATGCAATTTACACTGAAATAGTCTCTGGCAGCAGAGGGAACAGATCCTGGAATCCTGTTCTAAAGCTCAAAGAAAGCTACATCTTGGTACACTGCAGTCTACAATGGAAAGGACAAAATTATTACAAAGAATTATTGAGAAATAGATTAAAGATAACAATTATTAAGTGTTATGATTCCTTGACAGTCATGTTCCTTTCCCTGCGTTTAACATACTCTGCCTACATTTGCTCACCACATTTCAGAAATATTGTGCTGTTGGAGAAAGTAGAAAAAAGATCAAGTAAAATGTCTAAGACTTTTGGGGGAGCATTATCCTTATTTCCCCCACCCCAAGCAAGTTTTCTAAAGTAAGGAGGCTTTCATAGTTCAGGAAGAAGACAGCATGTTGTTGTTTTTAACACCAAATGTAAAGATAATTTTATGTCACTGGTTTGGAGCAGTGTACAATGAAAACTGTAAGCCTCCTTGGTTCAGAAAAAAGATCCATCTAGTCCACTTCCATCTTGTGTCCCATAGTGGCCAAACAGATACCTTGACAAGCAACAGTTTTCAATGTTTGTTTCAATTGTGGGATTCTTTCCAGGGGTTGAATTGGGACCTTGTACATTGAAAGCCTGTGCCCTACCACTGAGCTCTTCCCCATCAGTAAGGATACTTAGAGAACTTAAGTTTTTACTAATAGAGATCAAGCATCCTTGTTACTTGAAAAATTAGAAAAGAGGACATTTGTTCATTTCAAAGTAGGAAACTTTAAGGTCTTCTCCAAAATGGTCAAACTGCTGTCATGCTAGAGTGCCAAAAACTGGTAGACACATCAAAGCGCGGCTGTTATTTAGAAAACATTTATGTCTAATAGTCAAAACTGAGATCCATCCAAAGTCATATGTAATGAACTGCTCAGTTCTATGAGTTCTTTTGTCTCCATGCATTTGAATAATCTTAGTCAGAGTGTGGATTCTCAGTGGCAGATGGAAACATATATACTAATTAAACTTAACTAGTACTTTCTAAAGTACTAGTTAAACTTACTAGTTAAATAAATGGAGAAAAATACCAGGATCTTTGAAAAGCTGGGAGGCATGGATTCCTGCCAAACACTATCCTTGGGTTCTTGCCATTTCACAGATCATCAGTCTCATTATGTATATGCAAATACTGGACAGGTATTCCAAAATCCAAAGTACAGAACACTTCAGATCCCTAGCATTTTGAATAAGGGATACTCAACCTGTACTAAAATTGTTATTAGGATCAGAATAGATTTTAAAAAGACACATCTTTTCAAACAATTGATAATTGATTTGTGTGAATGAATTAGTACAAGATGTAGTTGTGGGTGCTAGTGCCTTTCTGGAGATGCACATTCATTAAGTACTGAACTGTTAGTGGACATTATTCAGTCACCGAAAATAGAGCTACACTGCAGAATCTCTGCAGTTTAGCACTGCTTTAACTGCTATGATTCCATCTCATGGAATCCTGGGATTTGTAGTTTGTTGTGGCACCAGCACTCTCTGACAGAGAAAGCTAAAGATCTCACAAAACTACAAATCCCAGAATTCCATTGCATTGAGCCATGGCACTAAAAGTGCTGTCAAACTGCAGTAATTCTGCAGTGCAGGTGCAGCCTGTGTGAAATTGATATATGTTTTGCCATTGTGCATTTCATGTGGAGTTCTGAGCTGCCTCTGCTGTGCCGCTTGGCTTGTAGTGAAGGTCAGATGATGTTGGACTCCAAAGATCTCAGCTTTACCTGGCAAGTTTCAGCCAGGAATACTGCATAAGAATGTCACTTCATCTCTTCATTCTCTGTTTCTTATTGTTTTCTCTTTATGGTCTACTTATGATAAACTCCACTGGATTCAGGGGAATTTTTTAAAGTGATAAGTGTGTATAGCAATACAGCCGTAGTATCAATGCAGCCTTAGTATCTGTGTGGGGGAAGCACAGATTTCACTTTTCAGAATCAGCTGAGTGCACAGAATATTTAAAATAATCCTTTTGGATGCTATGCTGTATAGGATTTTTAGGTAGTATAAAGCAATTCCTGGTGCACAGCAGGGCTACTAGTGCTTTTCTTCTCTGTTTTACTTGTACATTTCAATGTGAATATGATCTAGCTTAGGAGACTAGAGCAATAACTTTTGCTCTCATTGTGTGTGTGTGTGTGTATACTATATATATATATATATATATATAAAGCTTCTGGTATCTTCTGTTCTATCTCTAAAAACAATATAGATACAAAGTATTCTCTTTTGGCCATTGGGCCCACATTTATGTGCCTTCAATAATGTACATAATTATGCTTTGTCCAACCAGAAATTTTTTAACTACATGAGCAGCATTAGAAGAGAAGAGTACTTCCTACAGTATTTGTTTCTCATTTAAATTAGCCTGAAGCTATTAAGACCTCCACATGGTAATGATTACTAAACAGAACTCTGTATTGAAATTATATAGGGGGAAATATGGTCTGCTTTTGAGGAAACCTGAGACATTACAGCTTTGTATGTCTTCAACTATACATTTCTGCTGTACATTAGAAACACAGAATCCGTTATAATTCCCCTGATTTTAAAGGTGTTTTTCAAATGTTAGTGCTGTTACCTTAACATCAATGGAATAGCAAACTGGAATATTTCATGGTATGGGACTGTACAAAATGAAGGTGGTTATATACATACACTGCCATGTCATATTGACCAAGTATTATGATTAGTTGTTATAGCATCTGAGTTATTTAACTGTCAAGTGATGAACAACTTCTTATAACATTGATTTCTAATTGTGACTACACAGTCATTTTGAAACAGTCTAGCATGGGAAACCAATGTAATTGACTGCACATTACATTTTAACAGACTTCTCTAGACCTGTGTGCCAAGCTCACCAGGGTGCTGCCCCCCCACCCTTGCAGTGTGAGAATTAGTTGGCAACCTTCCCAACATTGATATTGCAGAGGTGCCCCCAAAAGCCATGAAATTAAAACTACATATCACCCACTAATTCAAAATATTGGCACATTGATGTACCCTGCTTGTACCTTAAATTCTACTCTTAAGTAAAAGCAAGAAGTACTCCACCAGGCTTCAATTTGCCAAAGTAGAGGGGAGAAAGAAAAAAGAAACCTTCTGCTTTTAATGCCAGAATTAAGGTTGTGGGGCTTTGTACTATTTTTTTAAAATGAAACAACGACAAACAACAACAGGATAATTAAAATTCTAAAAATAGATGGATTTATGGTTCCTTCTTCCACTTGCATTCCTACACCAAGTAAACACAAAAGGTGTACCCCAGTGTCTGATATTGTGGACCATTGCAATGTAATATTGAATAAGTGCCATTGTTTCAGAATTGGAGAAATGGTTGTGATTTACTTTCTAAAGTGGGGTGTTTATGACTAGCATTAGTTCACACAGATTTTATTAGCTTTGTCCAACAGGACATTGGACTTTATTTTTGAGAGAATGTTTGGGTGAGAAACAGAGCATAGCCTCCCACTTTAGGTGGTAAAATGACAGTTGAAGGAAATTATTTGCAGTCCTGCCTATAGCTTACACCATGTTTACAAGATGTGGAAGGGCAGCGATAAAGGAAATAGAGATGCTCCCCAAATATAAGGATGTGTCATTGAATGACAAAGTCAGGATCATCCACACAATAATATTTCAGAAGGCTACGTAAGGGTGAAGAAATCTGAGAGGGGGAAAGTTCCACTCATCTGAAAAGAGTGTTTTACAAATGCCATGGACTGCCAAAAGACAAATAAATAGAGAGCAAATCAAGCCTGGACATTCTCTAAAAGCCAAAATGACAAAACAGATGCTATCATGCTTCAAATATAGCATGAGATGACATGACTCATTGGAAATAATAATGCTCAGTAAATTTGAAAACAGTAGGGAAAGAAGAAGATCACATTACACATGGATTAAGGAATTAAGGAAACTATGACCCTGAGTTTACAAATTCTGAGCAATGTTTGGAGGAAGGTGGGATATAAATTCAGTCTCAGCATAAGGCAAAGCTGACTTGGTGACACCTAACAACAACAAAGCCCATTAAATATAATGAGATGTCCATCCCTCAAATGCAAATCAATTGGACTGGACTAGTAAAGATGGCCTCGTGGATAAGACCGCACTGGAAATCTGTTGCTTGGCTACCTTGGCAATATCAAAAATGTGTTCTTTTAGCTCTTTCGCACAACTACTGACATACTATGGAGGGAATGGGACAGTGCAATGATACTATAGTGTTTATCAGGATGGAAGTTTAAGATACAAATAAGTTACATCAGTGTGTCACTATTTGGAGTTAGCATAAGAGCAATTGGTCTGTAGTCCAGTTTTCTTTGATTTAAGGGTATATCTCCAGTTGTAATTTCTTGCTTTAAACAGTAAATGCCTCTCTCCCTTTTTGGAATATCTAAAGTTATCTCAATACTGTTGACTGTGGGTCCTTAAGTAGAGAAAAGATTATTACCTTTGTGTACAAACAGTGTTGGAGGAACCCTAACATTTGTGGAAGTAATAGTTTTTTTGGTAAAACAAACAAACCGCCCAACAACTCTTGTAACTGGTGGAGAATCCATATGCATCCAACTGAGAAATGGGAATGTGTGGTGGGCATGGAACTGACCTCTCGGCATATTTTTGTGGAGAAAAGGACAGATGACTAACTGGAGGGAAACAGAATGGCTATTGAGAAAGTGGGCACACAGCTGCTTAGCTGGAACCTTAAAAAGCATGTGCAACATTTATCACAAACCCCACTTGAACTTGCCATGCCCCCCCACCACTTGATTTAGCATTTATCATGTTCTGTTAGTGCCTGCAGTTCCTTCAGATCCTTTTCCTTCTCTGTTGTAAACTGGAATGCCTAAAAACATATTGCATTTAGAAATGAATAAATAAATGTAATGTGGAGAGAGGGGAGAATGTTGACTTGTTAGCTTTCAAATATGGGAGAGGAAGATTGCTGCGGTGTTCTTTGCGGGAAATAAATGCTACGTTTGGTAACATTTATTTTTCCCACGTCTGTGCTTTGCTAGCAACGTAGCCAGGTTGTAAAATTATGCTGACAGTATCTCAAGATGACTGAAAAGAATGTTCAAAGTTGGTACTGAAAAGGAGGCATAATGTAGCACTGATGATTTTTAAAGACTACAGCCTCTGTGAGCAGGGCTGTGCTTTCTAGAATAATTTCTGCATGAAGAATGGTAGTGGGGGAGAGTGGTATTTCACTAATGAGCTGAGGCAGTTAAAGAGCTTGAACCTGTAAGAGTGCCCCTTAATCTGTTTCACATGTGCATGCTTTAGAAGAGCACTCCGTTTGAGTAAACTTTTTTTCCAGCTTGCAATTTTAGTTACAAGAAATCTCTTGAAGAAAAAGCTGCAAATTCCAGCACTGTATTTCAATGCTATAATGCATCCAGTTGTACCTGTTGGAAGAAGTAAAGGAATAGGATCTTAAAACCTAATTTTGCTGTCAGAATTGATACAAACACTAATACTCTTATCTCTCTGTGCCATACAGTAATTGCAGTTAATTGGTACAAGCTGTTTCTGCTCTCTATTCTAGTGTATGAATGCAATATGTCAACACTGCTAAAAAGCAACTTTAGTTTGGATGATGTAAGGGTTCAGAGAAGTAATTTTGGTTTTGATCTGTCATTCAAATGGCAGGATCACTTTATGTGAATTTCTAGTGAGAGGGTATTAATCAGTTCATTTCAAATAACCAACTGTCAATTTACTTAATTAACATGATTTTATTCACTTGAAATTATGTATTTTTACATTACATTGTTGTGTTGAAAGATCAAAAGGTTCCAGGAATTCTAAAGGGTGATTATAATTTAATTTATAATGTGTATCTGTGATTTACAGTAAAATTTTGCCCACATACTTAAACCTATTAAAGATAACATACTGAAAGAGTAAAAAGAAATCCAGAAAGTGATTATAGATGGAAGCCATCAGACTTGCTGCATTTCAAAACAGCTACCCCAAAGACTGAATCTAGTCCAGAGTTCTGTTTCTATAGGGACCAATCAAATATTTATAACAGGGGTGAAAATAATGGGGCCATCTAGATGCAGTTGTACTGGATCTCTCAGCAGCCAGCTCAGCAAAGCTAAGGGTGGCGAATGCTGGAGCTGCAAGCAGGGTATATGAGTGTGAGATATCACTCTCTCTCATTTTCCCCAACAACTGGTACTGAAAGTCATACTCCTTGTGACATTGGGGTGAATACATAATCATTATGACTAGTAGCCATAATGACTATGGGTTGAGTTTCCATTATCCAGAATACCAAAATCTGAAATACTGCAAAACGTTTTTTCCATGGGTGGCTGAGATAGTGACACCTTTGCTTTCCGATGGTTCAGTGTACACAAACTTTGCTTCATGCACAAAATTATTTTTAAAAATATTGTATCAAATAACCTTCAGGCTATGTGTATTAGGTATGTATGAAACATAAATGGATGTTGTGTTTAGACGTGGGTCCCATGTTCAAGATATTTCATTACGTATCCATGTGCAAAATACAGGTATTCCAAAATCCAAAAAAAGTCTAAAATCCAAAACATTTCTGGTCCCAAGTATTTCAGATAAGGGACATTCAACCTGTGATATCCTTGTCCATGAATTTGTCTAATCCCTTTTGAAAACCATCCAGATCGGTGGTGTATTGATAGGAATTCTGCAGTTGGACTTTGCATGTGTGAAGAAGTATAGGGTATTCAAAAATTATTTTTACAATTTCGATTTCATATAGAATTGAAACTGTAAAGATAATTTTTGGACACCCTGTACATCATTTTATCTTCCCCGAGTCTCCCAGCATTTAGCTTGGCTGATAATCATGGCTTCCAGTAGTATCAGAGAGAAAGAAAAAGCTTCCACTTGTTCATTTTCTCTATACCATGCTGAAAGTTTAAACAACACTACCATGTCCGCCCCCTCACCTTTTTTCTAACTCAGAAAACATCAAGCCTTTCATTAGTAGAGGAGTTGTTTCAGCTTCTTGGCTCATTTGGACCTCCATTTTGAAATATTCTTTTTTCCTCTAAAATTTTCTCCAGGGCATGGAGGAGCACTGACCATGTGTATGTGTGTGCCTTCAAATTGCCTGTCATTGTATAGCAACCTCATGCATTTCATGGTTTTCTTAGGGAGTATTCAAAGATGCTTTGGCCAGTTCTTTCATACAACACCTGATATTTGTTAACATCCAAGTAGTAACCAGTGCTTATTCTGCTTAGCTTCAAAGATTGGATGGAATCTGGTGCCTTAGGGTATTTAGGTCACTTTACACTGACCATAACTGTATACAATAAAAGTGTATACCATACTATACTGCACTATACCAAGTATGGTTGCACCATAGGTTTGTATAAAAACTACATTCATACTTTTGTTTTGTATTCATTTTATAATGATTGTAATTGAACACTGCACATGAGTGCCTATGTATAATGTGTCATTTCACTTGATTCAAATTGAAATATGAAATATAATTGTGGTTTTCGTACTCAAGTCAAATATAATCTTGCTTCTGTCACTACTATTAGATGGGATAATTGAATACAAAAAAATTATCTGCCAGTTGCTGGGAAGAAAAAGGATAAGTGTAGAAGGCCTCGACGCCTGTACATTAAGTAAATCTTCACATAAACAGGTTAGATGATGTCTATAATTGGGGAAATTAGTTATAGAGACGTGGTGAAAAACAGTGCTTTCATTACTTAAGAGAAAATCCTATGAATGGATATAACACCATGAAACAAAGCACTGCTTTTATAAGTTAATGTAGAAAAGGAATTTTCAATTGGTTATCCCTGGAAGGAACTTGGAACAACATTTTCAATTCAATTAAAGAATGTCAATATATAAAAAGTATATGTGAATCTCATTATAAGGTACTGTACAGATCTAGATGGGCCACCAAATGTTTGTCTGCAGGAAGGCTAAACTGGCCTTGTTTAAATGTGCCTCTCATTTCTGTTCTGGTAATCTGGATTGAATGGAAATATCATTCCCAATCAGTGAAACTAGAAAGAGAATGAAAGCTCCCCACACCACGCACCCTTAGAAACTTTTCCAGAAACTCACCTGAGCAGATTAATGGGTGGCCCATGGCACTGTGCAAAGAAAGAGAGATTGAGAAAGCCCTGTTGTGCCAACAGAGGTATGATAATACAGCACTCGGTTTAACCCTTGATTGCATAGTGCTAAATTCCTCCCCCAACTCCCCCATTCAGCCTATTGTTGTTGTTCTTAAGTATGTGATGATAAATGGCATTTTCAAAGAGCTTGGTGTGATAATGACAAAGATCATCACCTATTGCAATTGGTAATTTAAGTGCAATTTAATTAAGATTCTGAAGCAACAGTTAATTTCAGATAAATGTTAGATTCCTTAGGGCCTTTTCAGATAAATGTTCAGTTTTTTAAAAAACAGATTTCATTCCGTTGGATCAGATGAAGGAATCTGCACTCCTGATCTAGTAAGAGAAGACAAAGGAGTGGAGTATTGGGCTTCCCAGTAAGGTCAAGGAAAAGCAAAGGAGAGCTGAAGCAATTGATTGGAAGTTTACATTGCTTCTCCAGACTGTGTGACTCCAATAGGTTCTTTTTATAAGTTAAATAAATAAATAAATAAATAAATACAACATACATAATGGGAAGAGCTCTACCTTGAAATAAGTTCCCAATTGAATTACAGATCCCCCCCAGAAGTGTGCACCACTCTTTCTCTCAATTTCTCTCTCTCTCTCTCTCTCAGAGAGATATTATCCATATTTAAAGGATTTTTTATTCTCCCTCCATCTCTAATTTCCTTAAATTAGAATGAATATTTCAGAGAAGCATTGCTGATTTGAGAAAATTGTTTCTCTCTCTTCAGTTCTACCTGTAGATTGTTTCCTTTTTAGATTGACACAGACCATATATTTTAAGTGTTAGCTCTTCTAGTTTTATTCTCTCCACCCCGTTCCTTTTGATTTACTAATCCTGTGTGTTTGTGCCAGGGCTGCACAGCATCATAACTGAACCCCCCTCCTGCCTTGATATTGGCCTGTTTGTCATTCTGTACTCTGTGCACATAAGTGTCTTCTTCAGATTGTAGCTCCCAACACATGATAACTCCTTACTCCTTAAGGGCTCTCACGTGTTCTTTTTCTTCCCCCCGGATTCTACTCCCTCCCTCTTCTTTAGTACTCCCCTCACTGTTTCTCTCACCCCTTTTTCACATTTCACTTTTAGGAAGAGTTTCAGGAGCAAGCCCCTGACACCCACTGCTCCCCCTGCATTCTTTCTCTACCACCTTCCTTCTTGCCTCTCTCTGGACAGTTTGTAACAGCCCCCCTTCCCAGTGAGCATTGCAGCCAGTGGGGAAGCTTGCTGGATGACAACCATGCTGGGGTTACAGAAATTTCAACCTCAATAATTAGCAAGGCAGTGGATGGGTAGGGAGGAAAAGCATTATTCTGTGTCTCCTCATTACTCTTGCCTCCCTCCCCCCCCCCTATTTTTCAACTACCCACTGGGGCTCCCAGCTCCCACTGCTGTGGAGCAATTGGGAAACCTGCTTTGGCTCACAAGCCTAGAATACTGCTTTATTCCCCCCCCCCCCACTAGAGAGTGAGCAGCATGATGAAAAATGGACCTTGTTGTATTGGAAATGTGTGTGTGTATATATTAAGCTTACCGCATTGCCCCCAGGAATGTGATGGGGGTGTGATGAAAGGGAGCGGGATGGGAACAGAAGGGGTGCTATCACCCATTTTACCACACGTCAGAATGCTGTCACCACAGCCAGATGTTCCCATTCCATTCCTGATCCATCCCAGAGGAGGCGATTTTCAGGAACACTTCTGAACAGTTTCTGAAAATTGCCTCCTCTGGAATGGATCAAGAACAGAATGGGAACTTCCGGCGGTGGCGTTCTGGTGTGCAATGAAATGGGTGATAGCACCTATTCTGTTCCTATCCTGCTCCCTTCTGTCACACCCCCATCACATCACTGGGGGTTGTGCAGTAACGTCCTATGCCTCAAAGACACATTGCAGTGTTCTTCTTGTCTCTCTCTTTTGCAGTCACCATTGCTCTTTCTGTTTTTTAAAACCAAGCAAATCTGTGCAGATGGGGATATACATATCAGCAAACTAGCTTCACCTTACTTTCTCCTCCCTTTCCTCTCCATGCCCTCATATGCTGCTTTCTGTCTCAGCTACCTGGGGGCCCTGTGGCTGTAGAGCTGAAGCCACCGTCTTGCTTCTCAAAGAGGGAGATGCTGGTGGGAACAGGTCCATGGGGGTGACAACATGAGTTACCACACCCACTCTAGTGATGCCACTACCACCATTGGCTCCGTGATAAGCAACCACTGTAGACTTGAAAGTGAATATGTGTTCATGTTTGTATTTTCTTTAAAGCAGCATTGTTGTGTTTTCCTGGGAACAAATGAGGTGGGACCTAAAAATACCACTTCAATATGGATTTGTGGCAGATCCATTATTATGGTTATCATCTGTTGTGCAGGTTTTGCTGCATGGTTCAGAAAACAGAAATCCTGCTGCATTTGAAATTCCGAATATGTTTCCTCTGCCCTCATGAACGCATCTCAACAGTTGTTAAATAGCAATGCCTGAAATACACCTATTACTAACAGACCTGTGACCTTTCCCTTTTTAAATCAAAGAGACAAGAATTGCATGGCAACGACAATAACTTGTTCTATAATGGAGCCCCCAATGCGTGAAGTTTTTCATCCTGACAGTTTTATATCTGTGATAGGGATGGTGACTGTTGCTTATTTGGTGGGGAGGGATTGAGATTGATGTAAAACAAAGCAAAATAAAAAGTCAATGCTGGAGCTTGGGCATGAACCCAGGGTGAAGCTTGATAATATTTATTTGCTGGGGATTTCCAGTAGCAACAATTTTCACCAAACAATTTTCCCAGAGCAACTCTGCTGTCTTTGCCAATTTGCAAACTAATGCTTGAATTCTTTTAAAAGCATTTTCTTGTTAAGATGGTTCAAGATTTCTCTGTATAATATATTAAAATATTCTTTTTGGCAGTAGCATGGTATTTGGAGGATATGCTTCAGTACCCTAATAGATTATTATACGTAAACTTGGGCCATTTAGGACATAAGGTATTAGCACTGAGTGCAGTGGCTAATATTCACATTTTTATGCAGAGTGTTTTTGAAAACAACAAGCATTCGCTTCACCTCTCAGTGTTTAGCAGGAAGGCGGTGTAGCTCATCTGCTCACTCCCCCGCCACTTTTCCTGTCATACTTGCATCCACTTGGAAAAGTTACATACACTGTATGGAGTATCTCTTTGAAGATAGTTCAGAGGATCTGTGGTCAAGATCTGAGTTATGAAAACAGTAGGATCACAGAGGTCTGTCTTCAACTTAATGCTTAGAAGGGTCCTTATTTATGTGCCTTTTCTCCAAAGAGCTCTAATTATAATTTAGACTGGGTTATGTTAGAAATAAATATTTAAAAAAATAAGGGGGGGGTTGGAGCAGGAGGAAGATTGCAGAACATAAACTTCTTTTCTCTCAGTATTGTTTCATTAAACTAGAAGACATTTACTGAATGCTGTTCTCAGCACAATTTTTATTCCTACTTTATTCTGTTTTTTTATTCCCCTCTTTCCTAAGTATGATATCTGCCTCAGGTTTACTAAGAGAAATAACAGGGGGGAAAGGGTTCTGAAATTTATATGTTTCCATTTTTCTAGAGGGTGCAAAATTCTAGGAAGTACAGCTGAAGTATACCTTGTTGGGATAATACTAGTTTTGGCAGGTTGAATGTACTAAAGGAGTTAATCTCCGATTCACAGATATATAGAAAAGAAAATTATTTAGGGCCACTATCCCCTGTTGTAACACTTGACAATATATCATGGGTACATAATGGTTTTTAGGCAATTACCCAAACCTTTGTTTTCCCCATTACCATGTTCCTGATTTAATTTGCAGCCTTGGATCTTTGATCTTAAGAAACATGGGATGACTGCTAATACTTTTCTTCTTTTTTGTTGTTCATGAAGTCCCATGGCAATTTTCCTTTTGCATTGAAGTGATAATCATGTTCTTTCGTACAGCTCCTAGTTTCCTGTTTTCCACAATGGTACTTTCCTTTTCTTGTTTCAGTGATTTTCTGATAAGCTCTCTATTATTGACTCTGGGACATCTTTGCTGTAAGCTTTTTTCTTAAAAATGGCAAAGTGTCCATAGTTAAGGATAAACTTCAGTCCTGATTATATTGATCTGTCAGGGAGGAGGTTTTTCTTTGTAATTGACTAATCCACTTCTAGTTCTTGATAAAGTGTATTCCTATAAGATTGTATGAGGATAGAGAAAAGACTTGGTGTGCAGATTTAATGATACAATTAACACAGTTGGGCTTTAAGAGAGTGTTTTCACATGGGGAAGACAGAAGTGAAAATTTATCAGATGCGTAAGGACAGCTGAGCATGAGTGAGACAGGAGACAGCAAGGATATCCACTAAGATAAGTTGCAATAAAAGATTCACTAGGTATAGAAAGAGGGCACAGTACTATAATGTTTGAATGACAGTATGTCAGGGTAATTTTGGGGATTTTAACAAGCATACTCTAAAGGTGAGATAGATGGTGCAATAAGAACTTTTCTAATAGTGTAGATTACTTTTTATTTCTTTTTTAAAAAATCAGAGGTTTAAAATGAAAACAACTGCTAAAAGCAATAAAATGATAAATTTGAAATATTAGCTTAAAATAAAAGAGATCAGCATGTTTATACATATACATGTATAAATTTGATATATGAATATTTGAGCATCATCAAATTTCTTTCATTATATCTTTAAATATTCATTTGGAACCAGAAAGTATTCTAGGAGTTTATCGCACACATTTTCCAGCCCAATCCATGCACTGGATGGGATTGGGCTGGAACGGGTGGAAACGGGCTTTACTGCACACAAAATTGCTGCTGTGCTGCCGTCTGACCATGATCCATCCCCAAGCAGTTCTCTAGCAGCTGATTTTGGTAAGACGGAAAGCTTTCGTAGCTAATTTTGGTAAGACGGAAAGCTTTCGTAGTACCAAAATTGGCCGCCAGAGCACTGCTTGGGGATGGATCATGGTCAGACAGCAGCGCAGCAGCAATTTTGTGTGCAGTGAAACCTGTTTTGCCCCTTTCCAGCCCAATCTTGTCCAGTGCACGGATTGGGCTAGAAAATGCATGTGATAAACACCTTCCACACAGTGAAAGCAAGTAGGGTACCAACATGTGTACCAAGTACCGAGTAACTTTGAGGGTTTTTTTGTTTTGTTTTTGTAATGTTTTTTTTTTTTTGGTTGCTTTTTGACTAAGGAGTCAAATTCCAATTTGGGAAGAGTGTATTCTAGCAGTAGCCAGGAGTTTCCTGCCTTCAATGAACAACTCAGTTGTGTGCATGGTATTTAAAATTTGAATACTTTTAAATGTACTCTCATCTCTGGTCACTGATGGAAGAAGTAGCTCACAGGCTGGAAGGAGAACTCATTTGAGTTCTATTAGCCCATAAGCTAGACATTCTCCATCACTTATTTATATTACAGCAACTGGGGTTCCTGTGAGACAATAAAGTGAGTTAAAAAGGATTTGTGATTTGGTCCCCTTCTATTTTATCTTAATGCTACATATTAGTTGTTTGTGGAACTGGGTGCATGATAGCAAAATTTGGGAAACACAGTTTTCTTGTATATACAGATTATTTAGCCATATTGTCTTTGATAATATTGCTTTTTTGTCTTAAAAATGAACACATCTGTTAGCTAAATTTGACAGAGGGAACAACTTATTTATGTATTAATTTTCTAAAAACATAATGTTTTACACTGTAGAACTGCAGAAGAAAATCAGCGGGTGCATCGATTATTACAGCAGAACTTTTGTCTGAGTAGATCATGAAAAGCTATGGAATGCACTTAAAGGAATGGGAGTACCAGTACGTTTGATTATCCTGATGTTTAACCTGTACTCAGGACAAGAGGCTGCCATTAGAACAGAATATGGACAAACAGAATGGTTCCCAATCAGCAAAAGGGACAGGAAAGGCTGCATTTTATCATCCTATTTGTTCAACTTGTATGCAGAAAATATTATACACAGAGCAGGCGTAGACTCACAGGAAGAAAGAAAGAAGATCAAAGGAAGGAACATCAACAACCTAAGATACACAGATGACATCATACTACTAGCAGAAAACAAAACAAAACAAAAGACTTGGAACAATTACTAAAGAAAGTCAAAGAAGAAAGTGCTAAAGCAGGCTTAATGTTGAACATTAAGAAAACAAAAATAATGGCCACAGAAGGTTTACATGAAATGATCCTAGATAACAAGGCAGTTGAAATAGTCAAAAAATTCCAATATCTTGGAACAAACATTGGTCAGAACAGAGACTACATTCAAGACACCAGAAGACTAGGCATGGGAAGAGTAGCTATGAAAGAACTAGACAAGATCCTCAAGTGCAAAGACATGACACTAAACACCAAAGTTAGGTTTGTCCAAACCATGGTATTCCCAGTGGAATACCATGAGAGCTACAGTGAAGAAAACGAATAGAGGAAAAATCAACTCATTTGAGATGTGATGCTGGAGAAGAATTCTGAGGATACCATGGATGGCCCAAAAGGTAAACATATGGGTCTTAGGACAGATCAAGCCTGAACTTTCTCTGGGAGCAAAGATGACTAAATTGAGACTGTCATCCTTTGGCCACATTATGAGAAGGCATGACTCATTAGAAAAGACAATAATGCTAGGAAAGCTAAAAGGCAATGGAAATAGAAAAAGACTGCAGGCCAGATGGTTAGACTCAATCAGGGAGATCATAGGCCTGAACTGGCAGGAGCTGAGTACAGTGGTTGAGGATAGGAAGACTTGGCAATGTTTCATCCACAGGATCACCATGAGTCGAGGTTGACTCAAACGGAGTTAACAACAACAATAACAACCAAAAGTGCTTTTATTTGGTAAGTTATACCCAGTTTCTAATGATAGGGTCAATTCAGCCCATAAAATAATTTAGTTATCTAATGGTGTTTGTTTCTCTTCAGCCAGCTGTCTTTGGGCCAATTCAGATGGTGAAAATTATCCAGAATGAATCTAAGTTGAATTTTTGCTGTTGACATGCTTTTTGAATGCATCCAGTTATGTTTGGTTGGTGGTGCTGGTGCTGGTGGGAGCTGCCAAAATACCCATTTAACCCAGGATAACTGAGTTAAAAAAAAATTCACGTTGTTGGTAGCGTGAATAACCAGTGCAAATGGACCTGGCATAAACTAGGATAGAACTCTGCACACTTTGAATGTGTTTCAAATACATTTGCATCGTTGACTGTATCTTTATTTGAATGCCGGCATATGTGAGCAACCAAACTCCCAGAGATGTATATACATTCAGTTCCATAGAGTGGATAACAAACCCAAAATGTGTGAGTGAGATTATTTGGAAAGTCATGCTAAAAAAAAACCCTGATAGCTGAATGACCTCTTTGAAGGGTCTAAGTAAGAAGTTACTTTTCCCATCAAAGCTGGATATATAGCAAGAACTATTATGAAGTTCATTTATACCAAGAACAAGATTTTGATATAAAACTATTTTTACAATGTACAGAGCTTTAGTGCTTTCAGAAGCAACCCAGAAACACCTACACAGGAGAAAGTCTGATCTGCTATTTCCTTTAGAATAGGCATGTGTAGAAATACACTCTTAGGTCCTATACAGACTGGCACTTTGGGCCAGCATGGGAGCGGAGTTGGGGCATAGCATCCTCACAACACACACCCCGACTCCGCCCTCAGGGTGCTGTGATGACGCGGGGTGCTGCACATGACATGTGGCATCACTGCACTCCTCTGGCACTGCGCCCATACAATGCAGCGCCGAAAGAGTGCCGAATGGCCACACCACTGTGGCCATTGTGCCCTTCCCAGGGTGCAAAAAGGAGTGAATTTTTGTGGCTCCTTTTCATGCCCTAGAAAGGCCAGATCAGAGCTGCAGCATGAGGTTGCTGTGGCCCCGATCCAGCTAGGAAAGGGGCGGCTGGAAGCCACCCCTTCAGAGCTGTATATACAGCCCCTTAGTTAACCATTGGTTGAGAATCTGGGTTTGTTAATCCCCACGCCCTTTTCCCTTTCTTCTTTTAAAAAAGCAAATTGTTTAAAAAGCCCATCAGGATTTTGCTGTAGTTTCCATATCTTCTAGATATGCTTTCTAGAAGATATCAGCTGAAACAAATAAAAATTCCCCTAAACAAAGCAAATTTGGTATGGCATATGTTTTCATGAGCCACAATCCTCTTCATCTGATGTATGAAATGTTATGTTTTACGCCTTTCTCCATTCATTTTTACCCACATGTTTTTACCCATTTGTTTAATCTCTAGAATTTATTTGTAGGTGCACATATTATTTGCATACAAGTCTGTTCTGTTGAATCATTCTTCTGACTTTTTTTTATTCCTTTAATTTCTCTGTTACATGGGAGCTGTCCCACAAAGTCTCAGTTTGTCTTAGAGGCCAAAGTGATGGATTTCCAGATCTTCTATTGTATGTAACATGTTTTATCACTGAGCTACCTATCTTTTATTAGATCATCTCATTTTCTTGGGTCAGTTCAGCTGCAATACTCTTATTCTTAGTGTAGTGGAGACATAGGGTTTAATAGAGACAGAAGTTTTTGAGGCCAACTTCTGTTTCACTGTAGGAGAAATAATGCAGCTTGAGCTAGATCACAGGTATTTTGGTTAATTATAGACTGTTTTGACGAGGTACCATATGCAAGCATAAATTGTTTATTTCCACGCCTAGTCACTATATGAGTCAGTTATATCACTTTTGCTAAGGACTGTATGAAGCACAACAGACCTATAATGTCTATTTGTTTTATTTCAAGGATTTATATCCCGCCTTTCTCCCCACAATGGGATTCAAGTAGGATTACAACATTTTTTTAAAAAAAGCACCAAAATAATTTTAAAAGACATAAGTACAACCATTAATTTACAAAAGTTAAAAAATGTTAAACATTATTAATATTAAAACATAAGTTAAAACCGGCACAAAATTAAAGGTATGCTTCTTCAATAAGATAGCTCCTTCAGTTGGCTCTTCATATGCCTGTATCCATTAAAAGCTAATGTAAAAAAACAAAACAAAAAGCCCAGTTAGTAAAAAGGTGCTGCCACATTCCCTCCCTGCTGTTCCTCCTTCATATGACTGTTAAGTATATCTGTAGTGCATTCCCTCTCTCTTTCCCTTTCTCTGTATAATACTGCATTATGTCGAATACTTTTGGAAGTGATCGCAATCTGATAATGTATAGAATTTCTTTATCCCTACTTGATCTTGTTCATATGAGTGTCTGCCCACTTGAATTCTGAACAGCACATTCTTTGTAGTGGGTCTTAGTACTTACAGACAGATGGCTCTTATCATTTCCAATCAAAAGGTAGTGTGTCATTCTATCTTTCCTTCCTTAACAGATTTTCTGAAGTAAGACGAGGGACCTAAGAACTGGTTGGAATCCATCAAAGAGTTACAAATGGGTGACAGAGAACCTATCCACACTGCAGAATTAGAGAAGTTTGACACCACTTTAGCTTCTGTGACTGTATTCTACAGAATCCTGGGATTTGTAGTTTGCTAATGTACCTGAGTTCTCTGACAAACCAGCCTGAATACATCACCAAATTACAAATCCCAGGATTCTGTAGGATGCAAGTCATGGCCGTTAAAGTGGTGTCAAACTGCTTTGACTTTGAAGTGTAGATACACCAGATGTCATCTGGAACCGATATAAAATTCTGTGAATGAGGCAGGACAATTGCATATTAATAGTATTAATAATCTCATCTGGAAACATCTAACAGGTGCCTGATCATGCCTCCCAAAACAGGTCATTTGAGAACCGCAGCTCCCATGTTTTGAATGCTGTAGAGCTAGGAATTAACTGGATACCATAGATATATTACATTCTGTGAGGGCTGTGATTTTATGAGTAAGGAAGAATATTTCTGAAGCAAGGATTTCTTAACAGCAAGGAACATCTGACAGACGTATTGGGTACCTTGTCAGTAGTTAAAAAATAGCGAGGGATAAGGAAAAGAAGTTTGTATAAATCTTCAAGTTTGTATATCGGAATAGTCAGTAGATTCTTGTCTTTTTAAAAAATGTAACTGGAATCTACTATAGTGTAATGTTGCTGTTGTTCTGTGCCTTCAAACAGTTTCCGACTTATGGTGACCCTAGGGTAAAACAATCACAGAGTTTTCTTGGCAAGATTTGTTCGAGGCGGGGATGGGTTGCCTTTGCCTACCTCTGAGGCTGAGAGAGTATGCCTTGGGTGACTGAGTTAGGAATTTAAAACTTAGTCTCCCAGAGTCATAGTCCAGTGGTCAAACCACTGCACCAAACTGGCTCAGGATGACATTAAATAAAACTAATTATAAGCACAGAGTGAGAAGCAGAATTATTTCCTTCAAGACTGAACTTTGTGTATTATATATGGATTTGTACTCAATGAACAAAGAGCACCATCCTCTGAAGCAAGCTTACACTGTTGAGATTTCCAGAAGTAGAAAAATGTAGGGAAAAGAGCAAAAACAAAGGGGAGCTGTTTTCCCACTAGCCTAACAAGAATTGGACATATTCACCAGCCAAAAAATGCTGATTGCCTAGTGCTGGGAGAATGGGGAGTCCTGGGAAAGGGCATGCCAGAAAGCATTAGTTATGAAATGTCACTGCCCACTTTCCTATTTGATTTCCAGGCTCATTTTTGAGTCGGTTGCCTGTGCTTACAAACATACCGTCCCCAACCCAGCTTCCCCCATCTTTTGAATGTTCAGCCCATGAATGTTGACAAGTGGGAGTCACAGTGATGCCACCCTTCCAGGTAGTCCTGCATCAGGCACATGTCACCACACAGTTCGTGTGTGTTGGGAGCATGTATGTGTGATGGTTAATGGAAAGAAAGGAGCTGAGGGCCGCATCTGGGTTTCAGTCTCCCTGTTGGGTATTTCTTCTGTTCTCTTCCTCTCAAAAGCAGCACTGCCATAGTTATTGCTCAGGTAGGGAATAAAACAGTGATGTCGCTGGTGTATACAGTAATACCATTTATACAAAACTCTAACTTTAGCACAAAACATCGTGCTTTGCACAATGTTTTACAAAAATGCTGAAATAAAAATTCTGCATTTATTGACTCCTCACAACCAGATTGGGTATCTTGATGTGTTAATATAGTCCTTCTGTTTTTGTTTGTTTGTTTGTTTGTTTCTAGAGCGGAGAGAATGATTTTTGCCTAGTCCACAAAGAAAACTTGTTGTAGGTGCTTCATAGCAGCAGGTGGAACTGTTGCCAGTGATGTGCACTCAAGATTAGCTTCTTTTAATTATTGCAAAATTGTCATCTTCACAGTTTGTTTTGCTACAAATTAACATAAACACATTTTCTCAGACAATGACTGTACAGTACTTCCCGAATGTTTTCTTTGTACAAAAGAATCTCTGAATATTTAATGAACACAAACTGGTTAAGACAATTATCTGTATTGGTTTTAATGTGCAAATTTCGATTATGTGGACAGTCTACATGTTATACCCAAATGTGTGAGCGAAAGCTCAGTGGACACACTCTCATTTAATTTATGAAACACTGACAGAGGAGGTGATTTTGAACAGAAAGACAATCTTTTTGTGTTTATGTTATGTTTTTCTGGTGCTTTATTTAATGTCTAATGTCTCTGTGTAGTCTTAGTGATTTTTAAAATTAAGTGTGGTTAGTAGTCATTGCAATAAAATAATATCTAACAAAATAGTTATTACAGCTCAGTAAGAAGGACAACAGATTTATGCAATTTATCCAAGTAACATTACCTTCCTTGATTTGTTCTCACTGACTTTTGTGTATAGACAAATCTGACTGGCAACAAAGCAGCATGATGATGTCACCTCACATTGAATCCTAAATTATCTGAGATTATTCAATGAAGAAGGAAATTATGGATAGAGAAGACTGAGTCTTATCAGCCTCCGTTTAAAAAACTGTCAAAGAAGGAGATTCTACCACTTTCTGTGGAAGTGTTTGTTTTGTTTTGTTTTGTTTTGTTTTACTGTCGAGCAGATTTTACCATCAGGAAATTTTTTGGCTTATTTGTAAATTGTTGGATAGATTAAGTGTACATTCAAAGAGAAGCTTCTTTTTTTAAACAAATCATTATAGATGTGACTTTGGCATGTATTTCTTTCCATAACAGATTGATATATCCAGTTTCTAATTAAAGGACAAAAATAGCTTACAGTCACCATCGTTTGGATTTCAGTGTGCTGGCGATTAATTTTGAAGAGATTTAGAAATATCCTAGCATGTATATCCCCAAAGACAGACTTTGAGCTCCAAAGAGTGTTATTTTTAGTGCAGAAAAGCAAAGCACTTAATTAACTTTCAGTACTGGCAACTATGTGCTTTTTATGCCATTGTCTGTCAGTAGTTTATAATCCTATGTGTTGTTTTTATTGTCTGATTAATGATTACCTTTAAAAAGTCCATACCTTGAATCTTTTATACAGTATAATTAAAAGCAAGATTAGTATTTATGTATTAAGCCAAAATCATGGAAGACATTCACCCTGGAGCCATTCTCTGAATTTCAGCTGAAGTTTTTTCCCCCTTCAGTCAAATGATTTCCACCCGGATGAGTTGTGTGTTAGTGAGGAGCCAAATCTGATGCTGTCCATGTGGATTTTTGCTTATCTATAATGCATTTCTCACCTTATTCTTCCTCTGCACATTATCAAAATGTGGGATGGAGAATCCTCAAATCTTTGGAGTGCATTTGGTGGCCTGTGAGGAAGGGGATTTTCTCATCTGTCAGATGCTATTATATCAGCATATGGGCACAATTGATGTAAAGTACTTGTAGATACTGAGCCAGTATTAGTTAGTGATTAGGATATAGGACTAGAATTCTGGGAGAACAGGCCTTGAATCTCCACTCAGTAATGGAAACACACTGGGTGACCTTGGGCAAGTCTGTTTCTGTCAAAACTGACAGCTTGGTGTCCATTAAACAGCCATCTGAAATTACTTGTCAGGGTGTTTAAATGTGAGCTGTTCCATAATATAAATTGCCTCGCAGGTCAGGCGCCACAATAAGCACGAGCACACCAAGCTGGAGTGAACATGGCCACAACTTTATTTAAAGCCAAACAAACAATAGGGTTGGCCCAAAGCATAAGGTCTGGATCTGGGCATCAGCCAAGCCCCCGTTGGCTAATGAATGGTTGCTTGTAGCCAAGCATCGGGATGACGTAGGTGCCAAGCCCCGCCCCGAAGCACCGTCGGGCAACAGTGCTCCTCCCACTCGATTTGCAAGGCACTCTAGTCACCGGGTGTCAATTGACTGTGGCCCCCGCACTGGCCACATCAGCACGCTCCATACACCCGGGTCGCTAGGACTCCCGATCCAGAGCCATCGAGCCCTGGAAACCCCTCACCCCCAGATCCAGGCCTATGCTGCCGCCCCCGCACCAGTTGTGACAAATAACTCCCAGGGAGGGAGGGTGGGAGAGCCGAAACTCGCAATGGCGCCTTGCCGAGCGCGCCTCCCGCTTAAATAGCCCCGTGGGCCAATCAGGGCCAGCCACGGGGCATGGCCCCGCCCACTGGGCAGCGCGGACCAATCAGCATGAGAGGCGGGCCGGCCATGGGCCAATCAGGCCGCCCGCCTCCGCGCTGAGCATTCTGGGACGTGTAGTACGTCCCAGAAAAAAGGCGGGCAGGCTTCCCGCGCTCTCCCTCCCGGCAGCCAATCAGGAGGGAGCCCGCCCCCGCAAAGGCTGCCGGGAAGAGGACCGCGGCGGGAAGCCAATATGGCGCTTCCCGCGCGCGGCAACAGCGCCGGCCCGGTAAGTCGGGCGGCGCTTATTGCCTCGCAGGTCAGGCGCCACAATAAGCACGAGCACACCAAGCTGGAGTGAACATGGCCACAACTTTATTTAAAGCCAAACAAACAATAGGGTTGGCCCAAAGCATAAGGTCTGGATCTGGGCATCAGCCAAGCCCCCGTTGGCTAATGAATGGTTGCTTGTAGCCAAGCATCGGGATGACGTAGGTGCCAAGCCCCGCCCCGAAGCACCGTCAGGCAACAGTGCTCCTCCCACTCGATTTGCAAGGCACTCTAGTCACCGGGTGTCAATTGACTGTGGCCCCCGCACTGGCCACATCAGCACGCTCCATACACCCGGGTCGCTAGGACTCCCGATCCAGAGCCATCGAGCCCTGGAAACCCCTCACCCCCAGATCCAGGCCTATGCTGCCGCCAAACAGACGGAGAGGAACGAACCGCCTGCCGCCAACCCTATAAACAACGCCTTCGGGCTCCACACAAACCCAATAGAACAGCAAAACAGTCACTGACCCCCTGCAAGGTCCCGATCAGTTCGTATATAGCCCAAATAGGCCCTGGATTTCCAGCGTCCCAATTGTTTGATAGAGTCCGCCGACAGTCCAATTTGTGCAGCCGAAGTAGCTGCCCCGATCCGAAAAGAATGTCCCCCAAATTCTTTCGTTGGCAGACCCAGATGTCTGAGGGCCAAGCGCAGCACTGCCACCAGCTGGTATCGCGTCACAGGGGCTCCGTTAGAGTGGCAGAATAAGGGACCTGCACCAGGCGGGCGTGCCTCCAAGAAGGCGTGCAAGGTACGGACAGGGCACACCACCGAACCCTTAAAGCGATTCAAAGTGATAGAGGCCCCTTTCCCCAATTGGTCGCATTTGGACCTTCGAACCAATAAGGAAACAGAACTCGTATTGAAACAAACATCACCAACCTGGAGAGAACGCTGGGAGGTGTCATTGGCGGAATTAGGAACAAGCTCCCCCAACCTAAGGGCCCCGAAAAAGGCAGTAATGAAAGCAGCACGAAACAGGCCGGCCTCATAGTGGGAAGAGCAAATAACAGGTAACACAGCCACCAGCTGCTCGAGCAGCGACAGCGTGATGGGACGTCTAGCATCAATAGAAGGACCCTGGGATCGCCTCCAACCCTCCAGGGCTCGCCTGACTTGGAAGGAGGCACAAGGATCACTTAGGCCGGAAGCTTTTGAAAAGAAGGATATGCCCGCCAGCATAACCGAAATGGCCCGAGGGGAGGACCCATTAGAAAAAAGCCAAGCCATGAAACCAAGTACAATGGGGGACTGGATGGGCCAGTGAGCCGGGATATTAGAAGCTCTAAAAAATGCAGATAGCTTGGGAAAAACCCTAGAATAAGCCCTCTGAGTGGAAGGAGCGATAGACGACAAAATCCCATTCAAAATGATAGAGGACCAAGGTCCCACAAATCCTGAGGAAACGGAACAGGAGAGGGGTCCGCCTCCGGAGCCAGACGACGGAAACGTTCCTCCTGGAAGCGAGAGAGAGCATCAGCGATGTTATTCTCGAGTCCAGGCACGAAACGAGCAGAAAAGGTAATGTTATTGATCAAGCAATCAAGAACTAGTCTCCTGACCAATAACATGACTCTCTCAGATGAAGACGACATACTGTTGACCACGTTGACCACCGCCTGGTTATCACACCAAAACGTGATCTTCTTGTTTGCAAAATCTTTACACCAGATGCGAATAGCAACCACAATCGGAAATAATTCCAGAAAAGTCAAGTCCTTCAACACATTACCCTGAGCCCAATCCTGCGGCCACCGTTGGGCGCACCAATGGCCTTGGAAATAAATCCCAAAACCAATACTCCCGGCTGCATCAGAATGTACTTGTAAACGGTCACCCATCTGCCAGGACTTTTGCCAAATGGCCACCCCGTTAAAATTGGAGAGAAAAGATTCCCAGACTCTGAGATCGTCTTTTACACCCTTTGAAATCCTAACCCGGTGATGTGGAAGGCGAGCGCCAACAGTAGCCCTGGCTAGTCTGAAGCAAAACGCCCGACCGGGCGCCACCACCCGGCAAGCGAAATTAAGATGCCCCAGTAAGGATTGGACTTGCTTTAATGTGGCTTTCTTGGCAACCAGAAAATCAGCCAAAAGGGCTCTTAAAGCCAACAGTTTTGCCTGTGGCAAGGAAGAGGTGCCTTGAACAGAGTCCAGCTGAATACCCAAAAAGGTGAGAGATGACTCGGGGCCCTCAGTTTTTTCGTTTGCTAATGGGACCCCAATCTCTAGGGCCAGGGCAGAGAAAGTGTCTAAGAGCTTCTTACATTCATCGGTGCCAGCCCTTCCTACAAACAAAAAATCATCCAGATAATGGGTCACCAAAGGAGAGCACGCCCGCCGTTTGAGCTCCCATTCGAGAAAAGTACTAAAGGTCTCAAACGCTGCACAACTAAAGGAGCACCCCATTGGCATGGCCTTATCAAAATACCACCCATCCCCTACTTTGAAACCTAGCAAACGAAAATCACTAGGGTGAACCGGTAACAATCTGAAGGCCGATTGAATATCACATTTGGCCATTAACGCCCCTTTTCCGCAGGAGCGAACCAAACGAACCGCATGGTCAAAAGAGGCATACTTCACAGAACACAACTCATCGGGAATAGCATCATTCACCGATGCCCCAGGAGGGTGAGACAGGTGGTGAATGAGCCTGAATTCCCCAGGTGTCTTTTTGGGAACCACCCCCAGCGGAGAAACATGCAGATCAACAAATGGAGGAGAACTGAAAGGCCCTTCAATCCGCCCAGCCTCAATTTCTTTCTTAATCTTGCTGAGTAGGACGTCAGGCATATCACGGGCCGACTTCAAATTTTTTGCTACCGAAGGAGGGGGAGAGGCCACTACCGGGATATGAAAACCGGATGAAAACCCATCGGCCAACATTCGAGCAGCCTCCTTATTAGGATAAGCCTCCAAAAGAGGTAAAAGGGCACCCACAATAACGGGCGACCGAGCCAATGCGAACGTCTGACGAGGAATTGAAGGCACCTCATTTTTGGCTCCCTGACCCGCCGGCATCAGAGGCAGGGGCCCTGTCACGTTTGCCGGCTGCCGAGTGGGCAGGGCGCCCCTGTCGAAAGGGCTGAGAACTATTGCGAGAGCAAGAGATCTTGGGGTGAGAACCTCTGCACAGCTCACAGCAATGCTCGTATCTACAATGTGCCCGCGTGCAGCGGCCCGCATTGAAATCCCAGCAAGCGAGCCTGCGATCCCGCTTGCCAGATGCCTTGAAGGCACCCTTGGACTTCGCTAGTGGGCCTACTTCTAAAAGCCAAATCTCGTTGTGGAGCTGATCCCACCGCTCACGAGAGCTAAGAGACGCCTGCTGCCTGAAAGCTGCGTCATACGCAATAGCTGCTGCTTCCCCTGCTACAGACCTAGCCCGAAGGACATGCAACAAATGACAGTCGAGGTGCCAGGCCCTCTCGGGGAAAGCCATGGACACCACCGCCTTAAACACAGTATATCCCTCCAGCCAATTAGAAAAGGTTGGCTCAGCAGGTGGAACTTTAGGGTGCCTCTTGGCACGCTTCGGGGAAGTGACGGCCCAAGCCTCCTGCCCCTTCGGCTGGAGAAGCGTGAAGACATCCACATAACACCCCCGCAGAATGAGCTTCCGTACTTTCTTGGACAGGTGTGAGCCCGGAGGGCGGTCTCCAGGAGCAGAAACAGGGATGGAGGAGGCCTGAGCGTCGACCCAAACCCCTTGCAGACCAGGTCTCCAAGCCCTCCTCCTGATGGCCCACAAAGGTAAACCGGGAGCCCAGGCGTGTTCCACCCAGTAACCATCCCGACCCTCAGGGGCGCCCGAGGACGTACCCTCCTGCCCCACCACAGTCCCAGGTGTACGTGAGGCGGAACGCCTCGACTTCTTCTTCTTCTTCTTCGACTTCTTCTTGTGTTTTCGCTTCCTGGACAAATCAGCTGCTGACGCCGATGCCAAAACTTCGTCGTCAGAGCTGGACGAATCCGACGAAGAGCTGGAGCTGGAAGACGAGCTGGAACTCGAATCCGCCAACTGCCCAGCAGCCTCGCAAGCCTGGGTCCCTGCTGTAGAGCCGGACGCCTGAACCGCACCTGTCGTGCCGACTGAAGCTTGATTATTTCCTTCAGTCACCGTTGGTGCCACGCCAGCCACAGATGGCGAACCACTAGCTGCTAGTGCTTTGGAGATGATATCAGAAAAAGACCGCGCCAGCTCCGCCGCCATCTTCTGAGAGATAACCGACGACGCTTGCAACGAAGGCCCGTCGCCCGACGAAGAGGCCACACCAGCAGGACCGCCTGTCGGCACGATACCTCGACGTTCCTCGACCGGACGGGCCACCGTACCTGAAGCATTACGACCACGAGAAGATGAAGTGCGCCCTGTGCGCGCCGAAGAGGCCGTCTGCCGCTTTTTAGCACCTTTAGAGTTCGAAGGCATCGTGGCCCAACCTTCAGGATAAACTGGAAATCCAGCCAAAATCAAAGAGGGAGGGGCGGGCTCAGCAGGGAAGAATCCGCGATCACCGCCCCACAGGCAAACGCAAGTCAAGAGGGCAGGCTCAGCAGGGCCGTAGCCGCGATCACTGCCCACGCAAAAAGTCAATAACCATGCAGTCCAAACCAGGAAGCCGAGAAAAAAGGATCTTCACCCACAAAATTGCACTCAGAAAAGGGGAGGGCAAAAGGAGGGCGGGCTCAGCAGGGCGACAGCCGCGATCACCGCCCTAAATAAAATTGAGAAGGAGGAGTGAAAAAACCTCCCGACAAACTGTGGCTTATGCCCGCCACAGCTCGCAAGCAAGCAAACCCCTCAAAAACAAACCCCTGAAGCAAAAACTTCAAAAGGAAAAACTGCGGGGTTAGGAAAGAAACACCCCCGCACACCCCAGAGAACCGCGGTTTGGCAAATAACCGCGGGTGGGGGAGGGGTCAGAGGCCAGCCAAGGCGCCCACAACCATGTGCGGCGCAACCGCGGTTTATAAACACCGCGAAGGAGGGAGGGGGTGAGACCACTCAGAGCGCCCACAGCCTGTGAGACGCCCCCAAATGGCCACCCTGCCACTCCCTTGAAGGCCACCCTGACCCTGGCTGCTTGCCAGTGCAAGGGAGAAAATGGCCTCCAATTCCCGGGCCCAACTCACCCGGAGCTCCAGTGTTTCGGCTCTGCACCCGTCAGAGCCGAAACTCGCAATGGCGCCTTGCCGAGCGCGCCTCCCGCTTAAATAGCCCCGTGGGCCAATCAGGGCCAGCCACGGGGCATGGCCCCGCCCACCGGGCAGCGCGGACCAATCAGCGCGAGAGGCGGGCCGGCCATGGGCCAATCAGGCCGCCCGCCTCCGCGCTGAGCATTCTGGGACGTGTAGTACGTCCCAGAAAAAAGGCGGGCAGGCTTCCCGCGCTCTCCCTCCCGGCAGCCAATCAGGAGGGAGCCCGCCCCAGCAAAGGCTGCCGGGAAGAGGACCGCGGCGGGAAGCCAATATGCCGCTTCCCGCGCGCGGCAACAGCGCCGGCCCGGTAAGTCGGGCGGCGCTTATTGTCAGTGTAATTCCAGTGAGTGTTGTGTTTAGTATGATGAAGTAGCCAGAGGATGGAGGAGCTTCATTTGGAACCTGGTGATATTTACAAATGCCTTCTGGCATAACACTAGCTGCTGCTGCATTGAGCAAATTAGAGATGTTACTGTGGTGCATGGAGCTCTGTTGTAGTTAAATAAGCAATAAACCAAATGGAAATCCTTTAAACTATTTGAGAGAGTGAAGTGGAACTGGAGTCTTAGAAATATTTTTGTATTATAACTCTGTAGGTCCTTACAGCAGGAAGGCATCACTTTGAAAAGTGGGCATATTTGAGTCAGTAGTTATTAGTCATGATAACTAAATATTCACTTTGATTATCAGTAGATCCCTTTTAATAGCAGTTACTGCAAAACACTGTTGCTCCTATGTTCTGCTTCTGGACTTACCATAAGCAATTAATTAGCCATGGTGTAAAGAGAAAACTGGATTAGATGCATTTTTGATATTTTCCGGCAGGGTTCTTTCTAAGTTCTGATGTCCCTAAATTACAGTAAATTTGATAATGAGGCTTCAGTTGTAATATATTGCCCATAAGAAGCCAGCCAAAATAGGAGAAAAATACCAAAACATGATGTTTCACTGCATGCACTTGATACCTTATGTAAAGGGGAATTACAAATTCCATTGATCTTCAGCTGGAAGCAGGACTTAAAACTTTTTTGGTTTGTACAGAACTCCACCAAGGGAGCTGGCAAACCATCCTGTATTTGACCAAACACAGATCTGTTTTTGAATGTGAAATTTTGTTTCAACTAGCATGAGTGAAGCCAGTTGTGTATTCATGCTTAGAGGTGTCTTTCTACTAACTATTCATTTTATACTATTTTCACAAAGGCCAGAGTGCAGAAAAAACAGTGTGATATCCTGCAACACTGAGGTGTCCAAATAATGCAGTGTGATGTGAGTAAACCAATCCAGTCATGTCAGCAAACCAGTGTCGCAGGTTTGGTAGAAGAATGCATGAACCCTAATCAATGAGTTCATCACAGTTCAACATGTCAAATGACTACAGTTATATTGTAGTAAATATGTTTTATTTTTCTAGCCAAAGGCTGTGTCATTTGACAGCAGATCAATGTGGTAATGCAAAGTTAAACATTTAAAGCACTACACTTTGCAAGGAATCTAGAGACACAGAAGAAATAAACTTTAGTTCTGATCAAATGTCTTATCTTTGCTTAACAAAAAACACAAAAAAAAAACTGTGGGTCAGAATGGAGCATCTTTTGCTTCAAGAATGACTTCACTGAAGCCTTTAATGGGGAATCCTTTTTGTGACATATACTGGGATAACCTCCTTTGTGTTCTAGCATGTGTTCATTTCTGGTTGTTGCAGAAGGAGGTATTTAGTACCTTCATACAGTGGATCTTTTCAGCTTTGTAAAATGCCCTCATGCCTAGTTAATGACTACAAGAGGGCAGATGCAACTGGCCACATCTTGCGGCATTTCCAAAGCTGAGAGAAAAGAGTAAATATCATTCCTCCTGATCTTCAGTAAGTTTCTGACCCCTCCCACTCCTAACAAATGAAGATGGTGTCTACGTTCTTTCCTGAATGTGGAATTAAAGCCAAATGATGCCCAGCTCCTCCATCCCACCCCTGCCACTAACTGGCCCTACAGGCATCCTCTCTTTGTGATGAGAAGAGGGCAAAGGGGAAGCATCATATAAGTATGATGATGGTGGCCAGTGTTTCCAAGACCACAACATCTTTCCTAAGATCCACCTCTTCCTCAAGGGTTAGACAACCTTTAAAATGGGTAGGGGCACACTTTGGATTGGTGCCTAGTAGTTTGCTTCATCTCTGGGCTAATGGTTTGACATGGGGCACAGGGTACCTGATATGGAAGGGGTTAGTTTCTCAGTGACTGTGGCTTCAGAATTATGCAGATTGTAGGCTTCAGTTTTAGAGGTTTCTGTTCCAAGGGACTCCAAACTATGAGGCCCACTCAGGATGCTGAGGCTTGCGTTAGTTTAAAAACAGGCTATTCCCCCCCCCCCATGCCTCTGATTAGCTTAGTTTCTTCTTCGTGGTCTCTGTGCCTCACACAATAGGGTTTGCGCCTGCGCAGAAGCTCCATTCGGAATGCTGAAAAGCTGAGCAGATTGGCGGGAGCCCCGCCCCTCCCATTCCCTGAGCATGCCCAATCCCGCCAATCTAGCTCCTCCTTCAGTTCTCTTTCGTCCGCCGCAAGAGTAACATCTCCTTCGGAGTGCTCTTCATCGCGACGGAAGCTGAGTAGCTAGACTCTGTCTATTTCTTTTTATTTTACTTTATTTTACTTTATTTTTGTTCTTTTTCGTTTTCTCCCGTTTTTTTCCTTGAGCTGCCCCTTTTTTGTCGGAACTCGAGGTTTTGGCCCGGACGGGCCCCTCGCGATCGGACCGGCCTCTTATGGCCGCCCCGTTCAAGAAATGTTCCGACTGTGGCGGTAAAATCCCGGTTGTGGATGGACACTCGAAGTGCATTTTCTGCTTAGGCAGTTCCCACATTCCGGAGAAATGCAAGCATTGCAAGGCTTTTAATCCCGCCACGCTCCGCCAACGAGCAGACCGGCTCAAGGCCCACTTGTGGGAGAAGGCCCTCTCAGTCTCCCACTCCTCGGACCCGTCCACGGACCCCCTAGGACGCCTTCCAATCTCTAAGTTCCCGAGGATCCCGAAAATCAAAAAACCGGCCTCGACGTCGACATCGACCTCGACCCCGACGGAACCCTCCTCGACACCAGCCTCGGCCACGACTACTATGCCTCACCCTGAAGGGCAACACAGGGAGCACAAGAAGCGGCCTCCTCCCGTCGAGCTGGAGAAGCCGAAAGCGAAAAAACATAAGAATAAAGAGGTCCTCACTTCGGTTGCCTCGGCGGCTGCCCAGGCAGACCTGGCCATGTCTTTCCTTAGACAGCCCTCGGCCATTGACCTCTCAGTCCCGGCCCCGGTCACTGTACTAGACTCGGCGCCGGAGACTCTGGAACCCGCATTTCAGCCTGCATCCACCCAGGTCTTCGCCCCTACGGGGACGGTCTCGACCTCGGCCTCTACTGTTTCGCCGATCTCGGCTCCGACCTCTGTGCCACCGAAGGAAATCCTAGCCTCTTCGGAGCGTATTTACAGGCTGCGGTTCCCATCTCCTCCACCCCGGAAGTCTCCGGAGCCATTTGAGGAGCATTACTTCGACTCGCCCCACTCGTCGGCCTCCTTTTTGGCGTGACATCGGGCTGAATCATATTGGAGAGAGCGCCATCCGTCCTACCGCTCCTACTCTCCTTCGTACCGGGATCGGTACCATGTTCGTGACCTCCACGTCGGAGACTTCTCTCGATCTCGGTCTCGATCTCGCTCGCCCTCTCGGTCTCGGACCGAATACAGAGCCATATCTCCTCCACCGGCCTCGACAGCTACGGTGTCGAAACCTCCGGAATTGAGCGCCATTATGACCGTCTCGGCCTCAGCTACCGCTACTACTTCGACGTCGATGGTCTCTGCTCCGATCAGCTACGCGGACGCCTCGACGTCGACCTTCCGTACGGCGCCGACACAGCCCTATGTGGATCCGCAGTTGCCACCCTCCCAGTCTACGGAGGAGTCTACGGGAGAGACGGACAACCGTCCTGACTCCCCACAGCCTGCCATCTCCTCTCCCAATGAGGAAGTTGAGGACCAAACACCGGGCTCGCCTGTCGAAGACCTCCATCTCTTTACTGGGATTGTCGACAGGATGGCTAGGGCAGTAGGCCTCCAGACGGCGCAGACGGCCCAGCCCCCTCGGGACCCCATCGATGGCCTCGTGGTACGTCCCCAGCAACCAGCGGTCATTCCATTCTTGCCTTCTTTCTCGGACATCATGGTGGCCTCTTGGACCAAACCAGCCTCGACGCCGCCCGCTTCTAAAAAGCTCGATTCGCTGTACAGGGTGCAGTCAGATACGGCACCTTTCCTGTTCACTCACCCAGCTCCCAACTCTTTGGTGGTGGAATCTACTTGTAAGTCTACAGGCAAGTCCCATTCTGCCCCTGTGGACAAAGACGGCAGAAGGATGGACATCTTTGGCCGACGTTTCTACTCATCCGCGGTGTTGGCAGCAAAGGTCGCCAATATGCAAGGTTGCATGGCCGGCTATCAGAAGTTCTTGTGGGACCGTGTGGCTGCCTTCATTCCTTATCTGCCTCAGGCACAACAAGAGGCAGCTCAGGAATTCTACGCTGAGGCACTCTCCCTCATTGCTCAGGAAGTGCACTCGGCTAGACATGTCGTGGACTGTTCTGCGAAAGTGATGGCCGGTGCTGTGGCACTCCGCCGTTTCGCCTGGTTGAGGTCTACTTCTCTCTCTGAGGAAGCTAAGGCCAAGATTGAAGACCTCCCCTTCGATGGTGAGGGCCTATTTGCTGCTAAAACTGACGAATCCCTGGACACCATGGCCAAGGCTCGTCTGAACGGGAAGAGGCTTGGGCTGACACCTAGCAAGCCCTCATCCACTCGTGTGTGGCGCCAAAGGCCATACGACCCTGGCTTCACCCGCTCTCGTTCGGCTCCGTCCTCCACCTATAGGACCCAGCCTTACAACAGGAGGCCTTACAGACAGCCTCAACAGCAGCAACAGCAAAGGCAAGGCCAGCAGCGTCAGCAGCAACAGCCTTCTAGAAAGCCTTCCTCCAAGTCGCACTTTTGACGGGCTCTTGGAGGCGACACCCAATTTTTGTTTGCCAGTCTCCCTTTCCTCCGTTCCCAGACTTTGCCATTTCTACGAGAACTGGTCCAAGATCACCACGGACTCCTGGGTGCTTACCATCATCCGCCTGGGCTACGCCATAGAGTTCTCAAATATTCCACCAAATGGCGTTTTCTGTTCCACTCCCTCCTCTCCTCCTCTGCTGGAGGAGATTTCCTCCCTTCTCGACAAAGGAGCCATACAACGTGTTCCACCGTGCTTCAAACATCAAGGCTTCTACTCCAGGTACTTCACAGTTCCGAAGAGAGGGGGAGGTCTCCGTCCCATCTTGGACCTGAGAGGAGTCAACTCATACATCACGATTCGCAAGTTCAAGATGGTCACTCTCCAATCCATCTTGCCGTTCCTGCACCCAGGGGACTGGTTTGCATCTATAGATCTAAAAGATGCTTACTTCCACATCAGCATCAGACCTCAACATTGGAAGTATCTCCGTTTCGCCATAGATGGAGATCTCTATCAATATACCGTCCTTCCTTTCGGCCTCTCCACCGCTCCTCGAGTGTTCACAAAGTGCATGGCGGTGGTCATCTCTCACCTTCGCCTTCAAGGAATGAAGATTTTCCCTTACCTCGACGACTGGCTGCTGGTGTCGTCCTCCAAAACACGACTGTACAAAGACGTCCAGTACACTCTGGATCTGCTAGCAGACTTGGGACTCAAAGTCAATCTGCCAAAGTCCATTCTCCACCCCGTGAGGGTGATAGACTATATAGGCACGTCCCTGGACTCTGTGATGGGTCGAGCCTACCTTCCCACCAGACGGGCAGAGGCCCTCTGGGAACAGCTGCGGTCTGTCCTTCACTCTCACCGTCCGTCTGCAAAGGACATTCAGAGACTGCTAGGCCACCTGGCCTCAACTACAGCGGTGACTTACCTGGCTCGTCTCAGGCTCAGGCCTCTCCAAGCTTGGTTCCTGGCTGCCTTCGATCACTTGAGGGACAATCCGTCCAAGAGACTCTTGTTGCCACCTCATGTCAGAGACTCTTTCAAGTGGTGGATGTCTCCTTCCAACATCCTCAAGGGGATGCCCTTCCAAACGCCAGAACCGTCCAGGATGGTCACTACGGACGCGTCCATGTCAGGATGGGGCGCACATCTCAACGGCTTGTGTGTGCAGGGACAGTGGTCTGCTCAGGAGGCAGAACTGCACATAAATGCCTTGGAACTGTTGGCAGTCATCAAAGCCTTCAGGGCATTCGAAAATCATCTCCTCCACAGAGTTGTGCAGGTAGTATCAGACAACACAACTACTGTCTGGTACATCAACAAGCAAGGAGGAACTCACTCTCCAGTCCTCCTGCGTCTTTCCCAGCAGCTGTGAACGTGGTGCCACCACCGATCCATTCACCCAGTGGCCATTCACTTGGCAGGAAAGGACAATGTGCTGGCAGACTCCCTCAGCAGGGACAAAGTGCTGCAGCACGAATGGACTCTGTCGAGCCCAGCCTTCAATCTCCTGACGTCTCGTTGGGGATTTCCCTCAGTGGATCTATTTGCCACTCCAGAGAACGCCCAATGCCAGGTATTCTGCACCAGAGCGGGCAAAGGACGGGGATCCGTGGGGGACGCCTTCCTTCGCAGTTGGAGTCGAGATCTTCTATATGCGTTTCCCCCCTTTCCTCTGATCTCCAGGACGGTGGCCAAGATGACCAGGGACCGGTCCAACGCTATACTGTTGACTCCGTTCTGGCCCAGACAACCCTGGTTCACTCCTCTTCTTCATTTAGCCAGGGGCCAATACTTCCACCTGCCGAAGTGGCCAGACCTGTTGTCCCACTCCAATGGAGCGGTCCTACATCCGGACTTGGTCAATCTACGGATGACGGCGTGGAGGATCCAGCCATAGAGTCTCCTGACTTGCTCAGGGTCCTGTCTGCCTCGAGAAAGGACTCCACCAAGAGATCCTATGCATATAAGTGGAAGCGTTTCTGTGCCTTCGTGGAGGCTAGGTCTGAACCTTCCTCACCTGTGAGCCTTAGTACTGTTTTGCATTTTCTGTTACACCTCAGGGATCAAGGCCTGGCCTTTTCTTCCCTCAAGGTCTACCTGTCGGCTATCGTAGCCAACCAGCCACCCGGCTCACGTTCAGCTCGTCTCTTCACGTCACCCACGTTAAAGAGGTTTTTCAAAGGACTTCATCACCTTTATCCACCTTTGCCACCACTGGCTCCGGCCTGGTCTCTCTCTCTAGTGCTTACACAGCTTACGAGACCTCCATTTGAGCCTTTGGGCTCTGCTTCCTTGAGACTGCTGACGCTTAAAGTGTCCTTTCTTGTGGCCATAACTTCAGCCAGACGTGCTTCTGAACTGACAGCCCTACGCTCAGATGAGCCTTACTTGACTTTTCATAGGGACAAGGTGGTCCTCAGACCGGACATTTCCTTTCTCCCTAAAGTGGTTTCTCAGTTTCACCTCTCCCAGGAGATTGTGCTTCCTAATTTTTATCCAGATCCTTCTTCGCCTCTGGAAAAGACTATGCACACCCTGGATGTTCGCCGTGCTTTGGCTTTTTATGTTCAGCGTTCTCAAGAGTTCAGATTATCCAATAAACTGTTTATTTGTTATGGTGGTGCCAGAAAAGGCAACCCAGTTTCATCACAACGGTTTGCAAAATGGATTGCTCAAACCATTTCTTTAGCTTATGAACTGGCTAAACGCCCTCTCCCGGTTGGTGTTCGTGCCCATTCCACCAGGGCCACAGCTTCATCTGCTGCCTTCCTCAGAGGTGTTCCACTGCCAGAGGTTTGCAAGGCGGCCACGTGGTCTCAACCATCCACGTTTGTGAAGCATTACCGGCTGGACTGCAGGTCCCGGAGAGATGCCAGTTTTGGTCGTGCTGTTCTTTCATCGATCTTGCAGTGACCTTCCCACCTCCATAGGTAAGCTTTTCAGTCACCCTTTTGTGTGAGGCACAGAGACCACGAAGAAGAAGTACAGGTTGCTTACCTGTAACTGTGTTTCTTCGAGTGGTCATCTGTGCCCTCACACAAATCCCGCCCTACCTCCCCTCGGTCAGGTCCCTGCCTTTTTGCGGCGGACTTGAACTGAAGGAGGAGCTAGATTGGCGGGATTGGGCATGCTCAGGGAATGGGAGGGGCGGGGCTCCCGCCAATCTGCTCAGCTTTTCAGCATTCCGAATGGAGCTTCTGCGCAGGCGCAAACCCTATTGTGTGAGGGCACAGATGACCACTCGAAGAAACACAGTTACAGGTAAGCAACCTGTACTTCTTCAAGCTGCTGCTCAGGATTGAGGTCCTGAAGTGGGGAGGTACTGTTCATTAACCTGTTTTCTCCCATAAAGCCCCTTGCTTTTTTAAAAAAAACATTTTGGATATTTAGGAACCCTTTGAAACAAGGGACAACATGGGTAGAGGAGGAATTGGTGGAAATGGTCAGTTCCACTACAACAGAGAGGATCCATTTTGGGCAACTGTCTACCAGTCTCTAATATTCCATTCTTGGGCAAGGTTCTGTAGTGAAATGGATTATCTAGATCCATTTCAATCTGGCTTCAGACCTGGCTATGGCACAGAGACAACTTTGGTCACCTTGATGGATGTCCTACACAGGGAGCTGGACAGGGGGCCTGTGCCCCTGTTGGTCCTGTTGGATTTCTCAGCAGCCTTAGATACCATTGACCATGGTATCCTTCTGGGGTGCCTCTCTGAGATGGGACTTGGGGGCACTGTTATTCAGTGGTTCCAGTCTTTCTTAGAGGGGTGAACTTAGAAGGTGGTGTTGGGGGACTCCTGTTTGACTCCTTGGCCTTTGGCATGTGACGTTCCATGGGGTTCTGTGTTGCTCCGCATGTTATTTAACATGTGTATGAAACCATTGAGAGAGGTCATTCAGAGTTTTGGGAAGATGTGTCACCCTTATGCGGATGACACCCAACTCTCTCTCTCCTTTCCATCTGATTCCAAGGAAGCTGTCTCTGTACTGAACCAATGTCTGTTGTCAATAATGGACTGGATGAGGACAAACAAACTGCAGCTTAATCTGGACAAGACAGAGGTGCTTCTTCTCAGTTGTAAGGCAGATCAGGGAATAGGGACCTTGCCTGTGCTGGTTACACTCCCCCTGAAATCTGAGGCTCACAGTTTGGGTGTTCTCCTGGATACAGCTCTGAGCCTGGATGCCCAGGTTTCAGCATTAGCCAGGAGTGCATTTGCACAGCTAAATCTTGTGCGCCAGTTGCTCCTGTTCCTTGAGATGTCAGATCTGGCTATGGTAACACATGCCTTCTTTACTTCCTGTTTGGACTACTGTAACCCACTCTATGTGGAAACTGTTTGGAAACTTCAGCAAATCCAAAATGCTGACCAGAGCCAGTTACAGGGAGCATATAACCCTCTGTTGGAACTGCTTCACTGGCTACCAGTTTGTTTCTGGACACAATTCAAAGGGCTGGTCATAACCTATAAAACCTTATATGGCTAAGGTCCAGATTATTTGCAGAACTGTATCTCTCCATATTAACCTGCCAGAACACTAAGATCATCGGAAGAAGGCTTTCTCTTGGTCCCACCACCACTTCAGGCTCACTTGGTGAGGACACGAAAGAGAGCCTTCTTGGTGGCTTCTCCCACCCTGTGAAACCCCCTTCCTCGGGAGGCTAGATTGGCTCCTTTCCTGTTTGCCTTTGGATGGAAGGCTAAGATGTTTTTATTTAAGCAAGTGTTTAAAACGTAAGCATGGCATGGTGGTTTTTATATTGAGCATGTGTATTACCTTTTAACTTCGATTTTATTTTTAATGTAATGATATATTGTTTTTAGATGATTTTAACTCTTTGAAATTTTATTGTAATGTTTTTTAAATCTTTGAGCTGCCTTGGGTCCCTTTGGAGAGAAAGGCGGCATATAAGCGAAATAAATAAATAATTAAATAAGTGTCCACTAAACTGCAACCCCCTCACTTAAATGGAAGGAGTATTTTTTTTCCTGTATCCAAGAACTAATCTGAGTTTAAACACCTATGCTGTTCTCAGAGGGATGTAATTTACCCGTGAATGCCATGCAATATAGTGCCAGTGTTGAGACCTTTGAAAAAATTGGCATTAACAACTGAATGCTCATTTGAGAGGAAGTTTCATAATGAAATCTGTTGGATGCATCTCATGAAAATCTGTTACTGTTTGATGACACTTGGAGCAGGATAAAATAGCTAACAAATGAGTTTCAGAATACAAATGTTGATCCAATGTTGGCAAACACAATTGCCATTTGGAAGTTGTTTTCTCAGGATTATTTTGATGGTTATCTGTATGTGAGGATACAGCAGTAGAGGGGTGTGTGTGTGTGTATATGCCTTCAGGTTGCTTGTTGACTTATGGAGACTCCATCAATTTCTCAGGGTTTTCTTAAGCAAGGGATACTCAGAAATAATTTTGAAAGTTCCTTCCTCTGAAATATAGCCCACAGTACCTGGTGATCTTTGGCAGCCTGTCACCCAAGTACTCACTAGGGCTGACTGTGCTTAGCTTCTAAGATCAGACAAGATTTGGTACCATTGAGTCATAGAGTTGGAAGGGACCTCATGGGCCATACAGCCAACCCCCTGCTCAATGCAGGATCTCTAGCTAAAGCATCCCCAGCAGATAGCAGTCCAATCTGTTTTGGAAGCTTTTCAGAGAAGATCTAACCACCTCTCTAGGCAATCGGTTCCATTGCCAAACTGCCCTTACTGTCAAGAAGTTCCTTCTGTCATTCAGTCAGAATCTACTCTCCTGTAACTTCAAATCATTATACCTGGTCCTACTCTTTGGGGCAGCAGAGAACAGGCCTGTACCCTCTTCTCTGAGACCCCTTGAGATATTTAAAGACTGCAGTAATGTCATCCCTCAGTCTTCTCTTCACCAAGCTGAATACTGCCAACTCCTTCAACATTTCCTTCTGTGTTGTTCTCCATATCTCTTATCCTTGTTGCCCTTCTCCAAACTGGCTCCAACTGAACTATATCCTTCTTAAAATGAGGCACCCAGAACTGAACACAATTCTCACCATAGAAATTCATCCATGGCTGGAGATTCATCCATCCACTGGGGATATGCATGCTTTTGTTGATGTGTTTATTCTGAGCTTGTCAGAGTTTTCATATCAGAGACTTCACCTCCTTCATGAATAAAATAAAAGTCAAGCTGTAGCATTATGGATAAGTTTGGGTTCCACAGTTGTATTACCATTTAGACTGAAGAAAAAAAAAGGTGTAACATATATTTATCTTTTTTCCCCTACTGCTTCCTGCCCAAGTACATACTCTGAATTTGATACTCATCAGCGTTTTGGTTAAAAAGTTTAATTCTTGTTTTATGGAGCATCAACAAAACCAGTTGAAAACATGTGTCAGCATCACAGAGTTCCGTTTTTGAATCTGGGCTAATTGTCTGAATAACAGCATTATCATTTCACTTAATTTAAAAACTTTTTATCTACTTGTTTTTTAATTATACACCTCTTTCTGGGATTTGTATCAAACTCATCTTAACAGAACATTCATTCATGAATAAAATTGTACCTTTTCCTGATATGCACATTGGGGATATTCTTTTCCTCTATATACTTTAATCAGTCATCATTCAGTAATGTGTTCATATGAGTGAGAATGAGAGATACAGCTATCACAATTAACTCAAAATAAAATAAAATACAAAAAGCTGCTTCTACTGTTAAAAAGAATAAAGGTTTAATGTTTCCAAATGAATGGAGATTTATATAGGTTTCTCTCATCCACCTCTTTTTATAGGAAATCCTTACTCCATCATTAGTAATAAGTAGTGATATTCCTGACTGCAAGTAGATTATAACACAAGGCAGTTATTCAAACTGCAAAGAAGAGCAATCAGTCATGCGATTTGCCTTGCTAAATTGTAGAAAGAAAGCACTTCAGTTAGTTTGCTTTAGTAAAGTAGATATCCCAAGGGCAGATGTGTTGAGGACCAAAACAGGTCCAGTGAGTTGCTTAGAAAGATTTGTGCAAATTGGCCTTATCTCCAAGATACCCTGGGAAAGCTTGTGTGTGTGTGTGTGTGTTAAGGCCGAATACTTGTAGAGGGAGACCACCAATGCTTCACATGAAACCATGACTTCTGTCCTTATGTTGCTTTTACTTGTTGAAGCTTGGAGCGCAAAGAAATAGAAAATGGGCACAAAGGGATATGTGCTCTCAAGCTCCAAGCTCAGATTCCCCTGAATACCTATTTGCTACATTTATACTCTGCTTTTCTTTCTGTGAACTCTACACACATGAGTTTCTTGGGTATGATTTTATTTAAATTCCACCTTTCTTCCAGCTCTGGAATTCAAAGAGGCTTATAGAAGTTAAAACAAATGCAGATAAAAAGTTGCATAACTAAAAGCTTGCAAAGATTAAAATGTAAATGAACTATATCATAAAAATCATATATAATTAAATGGTCTTGCTCCTCACTTTATCCCTACAACAACTGTGTGCAAAAGATCACATTAAGAACATGTGCTTTGCATAAGGTCATTTGGTGAGGTCTGTGTCTCAGTGGAGACTCGAACCTGAATCGTCCAAATCCCTGTTTAACTACCTGATTACTACAACACACTGGTTATATCCCACTTAAAAGAATCAGATTCCTTAAAATGTGCAAAATTAAGGCCCTGTTCCTTCCCACAAAACAGTGGAGTAAATAGTAAATAGTTACTGAAGATATAGTGATTGTCACTTGGACATGCTGTCTGGAGTCAGACATTCAGACCCATGTGTGACATCAGAGTTCTGTACATGTATCACTTGCTGTAGCAACCACTAATAATAGAGGCATACATGTGTTATTCCTGTGTTGTTTTTTTTTAAAAAATTAGGAACTGAATTGATAGTTAGATTCAGGGTTGCTGCTGATCCTTGAATGTCTTCTGTTGGATTGGAGTATGAAAGTGTAAGGGAGTGGAAAGGGATGAAAATCTTCTTTCCTCTGCTCCTTTTTTCTCTACAGCCTTTTCTCCCTACAAGTTTTCTCCCCTCCCAACAGGTGCCACATAAAATTATAACTTTCACTGTTTACAGCGATACTGGAAACTGTGGTACATGCTTTGGTAACCTCACAATTGGATTACTGTGATGCGCTCTACATGGGGCTACCCTTGTGCCTAACTTGGAAACTTCAAATGGTCCAAAATATGGCAGCCAGGTTTGTTACTGGGACATCAAGGAGAGACCATATAATTCCTGTCCTTTAGTCTCTCCACTGGCTGCCGATTAGTTTCCGGGCACAGGACAAGGTGTTGGTTTTAACCTTTAAAGCCTTACATGGCTTGGGTCCATCTAATGTTAGGTACCACCTCTTCCCCTATGAGCCCCCCCCCCCCCCGCATGCATCGGTTCTCTGGGAGGAATCTGCTACAGCCCATGAAGACCAGGCTGTCACAGACCTCCCAGAGGGCCTTTTCTGCTACCGCTCCCAGGCTATGGAATGGCCTGCAGAAAGAGATGCATCTTATTGTATCCCTCGATTGCTTTAAGAAGGCTTTAAAGATGTATCTCTTCCGGCTGGCCTTCCCAGACAATGACTAATGCCGGCTCCAAAGCTCTCGAAAGCTCCTGACCTCTAGTCTATTCATTGAGTTGCTATTACTCATACTGCTGAAGAATTTTGTTTTTTGTTTTTATATTATATTTTATGATGCTATCGCTTGCTTTTTAACTTTCACTAATCTAATCTTATTTTAAGGGGAGGAGGTGGGTTCGGGTTATCATAATTTTAACTGTAACTGTTTTAACTTGCTGTACCCTGCCTCGATTGCTTAGTCAGAGAGGTGGGTTATAAATTATTATTATAATATTATTATATCCCATTTAGATTAATGGGGGTTGCTCCCTGCTTTGAATATAAGGTTACAGCCGATGAGTCCACAGATAATTCTGTTTCAGTAGTGGAGATGTCCAGAATACTGTTTGTGCCAGTTGTGTTTGGTGATTTTCAGTTTCTAGGCCTGAGAATGCAGGGAAATTACTTAGCAATATTTGAGTAGTCCCTTGTTCTCCCTGGCTTCTTACAGCTATTCTCATTTCTAATAAGGACAGGATGTCCAATTTTATTCAGAAGGGTGTAAATTCTTCTCCTCTAAATGGCCAGTCTGCTTCTGAAGAAACTCTGGTCCCAGAAGATATTTTTTAAAAAAACCAATAATAATGTGGTTGGCCACTTTCCCTTCCTGGGTAAGCTGTTGGAGCAAATAATTACTGGTCAACTCCAGGCACTCTTGAATGAAATAGACTTCTTTATCCATTTCAGTCTGAATTTCAACTTGGACTTGAGGCAGAAACAGTTTTGGCCACCCTGTGGAAAAATGTATACATTGGCACAAAGAAGTATGATTCTGTTGGTTCTCTTGGTACCATCTACCATAGTTTTGTTCTGGATAGACTATCTGAATTGGGCTGTGGGGCAATATTTTGTAGTGGCTTCTTTTCTGTTTGAGCAGTCAATTCCAGGAAGCGGTACTGGGAGGATTATTGCTCTGCCCTGTGCCACCTGTTTTACCTGCCTTGCCATTCAATATTTGCATGAAGCCTCTGAATCCCAGAAACCTTTGGGATTATCTAGGGATGTTCTAACCCACCACATGTTACTCAGCTCTACCTTTCCTTGTAATGTAATATAATATAGGTGAGATAGTGAAATGCTACCAGAGCATAGTGAAATGATCTGAACAAGCACTTGAGCAGGGAATATACTGGATAAAGATCTATAAACTCAAGATTCAATCTGGACGAGATGGAGATACTTGTTTGTGGATTGTCCGTGCTGGCTGTACTGGTGGTGGTGGGGATAAAACTGGGAATGACTGTCCTGAAAGATCCATTATGTATGTACCTTTTCTTATATCTGTCATGGATGGCACAGGTGGCCTCCATAACTAAGAGTAAACTGTACCCCAATAGGGATTGAGGTAGACGTTTCATTTATACTCTAGTAACCTCCCATTATGATGATACATTGTGTAGACTTGTGTTTGAAAATGGCCTGGACATTTCAACTAGCAAAACAATGATCTGGGACTGCCCAAGTTATATTAGAACTTTTCCATCTATGGTAGCTCCCATTCTGTTTTCAGCCCAAATTAAGTGTAATGGTTTTAAAGGTTAAAGCCCTTTATGGTTTAGGGAGAGGATATGTGAAGAATGTTCACTTACCCAGATCCTAACACCATTGCCTGAAATTTAAATTGAGTTGGGTGACACTACAAAAGAGGTGGTGGGAATCTGGAACCCCATCTTTGGAAAAATTTTCTTGAAGAGCTTCACTTGGCATTATATGTGATCTTTTTTGTGCTGGATAATTGGCATTTTCCTCTCTCAAGTATTTTAAGACCTGATGCAAGTTGTTAAGCTGTTTTGTGCAGCTTATTTTTTACTACCAGGTTTTACTTTAGTTTTATTATATGCTGCTGGTTTTATTTTTTGCTGTTTAATTAAAATAGCTTTATTCTGATTTTGTGTTTCATGTTTTCAATTTACCATCCCGCTTGGTGAACTTTGTTATCAGACAGCCTGTAAGTTAGGGATAAAATATATGTGTAAAGGCAGGAACATGGGAGTCTGTGTTTGTACTTAGATGATTGTCCAAGCTCTCAAATTGTGGCAACATCAGAATTTTTTTGTTGCTTCTGTTTGTAAGAATGGTAAAATTCTAGCACTAAGATATTATACTGCACATACTATAAACAGTGTAAAACAGGAAAAGTATTGATTGTGTTCCTTCCAACAATGTTGAATTTAAACTGTTTAATGTTTGCTCAAGTAAAATTAGGAATGAATGTGATAATTATCTTTATTTCAATACTTGAGCTATTGTAAACCTCTTGAAAAGATATTACCATATGTGTCTGCCAGTTTCAGTCCACTAAATGTATTGTTTATATATTTTCCTGCATACTCCCTTCCTTTCTTCATGTTTTATTGTCCTGCTACCTCACAAGGTTACTTCACAAGGTTATTCAGAACAATATAAAATGGTAAAGGTCTCTTTGGAGCAGGGATAATTCTGCTCCTTAATTTCCTTTCCCCTCTTTGTATATTGTTTTTTGTACATTTTTCTGTACATTATTCTCAAAGCACTTCACAACTGACCATATTAATAATCAATATATTCCTGTCCAGATAAGGGACAGTTGAAAACATTTTATAATAACAAGTACAAAAGATATATATATATATATATATATATATAACTAATAAAGATAATATTTTAAAAAAAAGATAACAAGTACAAAAGAAAACAATGTCTGTATCAAAACAAGTAATTAGTGTTTTGTTTACCAACAAGAACAAAGTAAAAGGGGGGGAATAAACTAGGGAGGAGCAGGAACAATGACAACAGTAAAAGGAAACCTTTACAAAAAATATTCAAAATCTACATTTGTATAATACTTTTAATAGGACCCCGACCCAAAAAAGGTCACAAAAGAATGTGCAAACTTTGCAGTTCTCCAGAATTATTCATCAGGCTAGCAGGCACAAAAACCAGGAGGTGGGGGAAGGGAGAAAAACAATAACAATAACATATAGTCCAGTAGGCCAGATATTGTAGGAATGAAAGGTATAGTGTTTTGGACCCAGTGCCACGATGTAGACTGCATAGGTAAGTCACAGATAGGTGCTATAGGTATGCATACAAATTTTTTTTTTTGTTTCTCCCATCTGTTTGAACACTCATTCCTAGTCTCCAGATTTTTTGATCCTCCATTCTTTTTCAAATGTGCTCAACACTCCAAGATCTTCTATTCTTCTTCCTTCTGCAGATCAAGTGTTATCCGTATTCCAAGAATCATGTTTAGCCCTCACCACTGATTTCAACAGTGAAAATTAATTACCACAAGATTTAATTAGTAGTACTAATTTGAGTGGCTTTATCGTCCAAATGCATGTGGTATAAGCCTATCCATAGGAGATTATCACACCAGGGCCAATTCAGCAATAACTGCAGTAGTAAAAACAAAAAGCAACAGTACCACTTAATATTTTTGCACACTCATGCTATGGCATGATAAGGCAACATCTGAGGAAGTGGACTGAAGTCTACAAAAGCTCATGCTGCCATTTTCATTCTTTCACTTAGTCTCAAAGGTGTTACAAGATCTATCTACATACTGATTCTACAGATTAACATGGCTATATCTTTGAATTCAACCAAAGAATAGTGTGATTGCTTTTGACACATACCTGTGGATGAATCATTGGTGCATTGGAATTGATCATTTTGTGCATGTGCTGTTGCTTCCTGCAGTCCCTTTAAAGTTTAAAGATTCTAGGTTGCTTGTTTATTACAATTGCTTTATTACTTATTTATAAATTATTCTCAATACTTAAGTCTGTTTTTAATGTTGTTGTTCTTGCTGTGGTTTTAAATTACCCATGCAGCATCTCCATGACTTCACAAGAATCGTCTTTTTCTTTTATTTTAACAAACCTCCATCTTCATTTCCCCCCACCTTTATTTCACCCCCAGCCAAATGGAAGGGGAGGGGGAAATCAAGACAGTGACAGAAAATATATAAGAGGAAAGACTATAACCAAAAGGGATATTGTAACGTTGCAACATAAAGGCCTGTAGATCCTCTCTTTACAACATTGCTAAAATCTGTCCATTCCCCTCAGCCTCCACTGCCAAGACTCTGGTCCATTCCCTGGTGGTCTCACGACTAGATTATTGTAATCTTCTTCTGACAGGGCTTCCTCTTTCTCACCTCCATCCTTTAAGCTCTGTCCAGAACTCAGCTGCACGTATTATCACATCTGCTCGCCGCTTTGACCATGTTTCTCCTCTCTTATCCTCCCTTCACTGGCTCCCCTTCCCCTTCCGCATCCAGTACAAGCTTTTGTTACTGTCTTTCAAAGCCCTCCACGGACTGGCCCCTCCTTACTTGTCTGAACTTCTTTCTCCTCACACTCCTTCTCATACCCTCCGCTCTGGTAGTCAAGGTCTCCTGTCCCAGCCGAGGATTTCCACTGCCCTGTCCCGGATTCATCCCTTCTCACTTGCTGCCCCTCACACCTGGAACCTTCTTCCCCCACTTGTGCACCTCATCACTTCTCTAACCAGGTTCAAAATTAAGTTAAAGACTATATTGTTTAGGGAAGTGTTCCCAGGATTGTGCCAGCTGCCCCAGGAGTGGGGCAGTTCCTCCTTCTAACTATGTATTAAGAAGCCGTGCCCTTCCCCCAGTCCATCTGCCTTGGTCCTGGCCCCAGAGAGAGAGAGAAGAACCACTGGACCTCACCCCCTTTCCCATCACCTTCCCCTCTTCCTTTTTGTGTTGTCTCTCTTAGATTGTAAGCCTGAGGGCAGGGAACCGGCTAATAATAAGACTATATGTACAGGACTGTGTAAATTTACAGCCCTATATAAATAAAGGTTAATAATAATAATAATAATAATGGGACATTGCAACTAAAGAGAGCATTTAAAAGTGAACAGTTCCTTTAAAGTTTAAAGATCCCAAGTCACTTCCTGCAGTTCCTTTTAAATCTAAAGATCCCAGGTTGCTTCCCACTGTCCCTTTAAACTTTAAAGATCCTGGGTTGCTTCCTGCATTTCCTTTACAGTTCAAAGATCCCTGGTTGCTTCCCCAATGGTGAAAATGAAATGCAATTAGCTTTCACACCCTGGCAATTGTGCTTCATTCATGCTATTGAGGAGGAATTCATGGTATTGCCCTGTTTGTTTGTTTGTTGCTGGAGCATTGCTGGTTCTTCCTGGGATAAGTCCTGATTAAGTGCAACATCATCGATCACACAATTATCTCAGGACTATGCCTTTTTCTTCCCCAATTTTCTCTCGTCTGATAATTTCCATAGTTAATTTCCTCCACTGTGCTTCTGAATACAATTTTAAGGGAACACGAATGAAGCATTGATGTTGTGGAAATGTGTTGTGTAAGCTTCTGGCATCTGGTTTGCCACTGTTGGAAGCAGGAATGTGATTTTTCACTAACTTTCTTCTTGAAGGAAACAATGAGTTTTTTTATTTGAAAGTTATGTAGTTTTCAAAGTGATTTACAATTAGGACTTGTTCTGTGCAAAATGTGTGTGTGTGTGTGTGTGTGTGTGTGTGGTTGTTTTGCAGAGAAGGCAGCATTTTTTACACAGATAATATTTTTAGGTAGAAATACTATTTTATGTGCAGAAATACTACTGTTTGCTCAGAAAAAGCTCTTTTGTATGTCAGCCAATCAGTTCCAAATTTTGAACAGAATACATCAATAATTTCAGCAGTTTTTGAGCACAGGAAACAGATTTTTCAGCACAAAAATGTTTTGTTTTTTTATTTAGAAAAATGTATAGTATATAGAACTATTATTTTCTGAGCAGGAAATACTGTTTCCTGTGCAGAAGGTGTTATTTTCTGTGCAAAGCAACCACATGCAAATTTACACAGAATAAATCTCAAACTGTGAAGATTATTATCAGTTCAAAATTTTCCTCATCAGGGTTTCCTGACATGTGAAGAACATGTTTTGCAATCATTTTTTAATATATTAAAACATTTTTCCCATCCCTAGTGAAAACAGCATGTTAGCAGAGAGTGTTAAGGCTTCACCCAGCACAGTTCTTATGGTCTTCGGATCCCTGAATTCAGGGAAAAAATCTCTTACTTTCCTTTTGAATATGCTGAAATCTATATAAGCGTTTAGTCATACTGAGAAAAGTGAAGATTACAGTAAAACACATTTCTTCTTTTTTTCTTTTTTACTCTGTGTTGTGATTGTAGTTGCAATTGTAGTATTTGTAACATCTGTGCTATCTGTATGTATAAGTGTTTGTAATATAAACAAAATTTAAAAATGTGAAAAATCTCATACAGTTAATTATAGACATGTTCGTTAGTGGGCAGAGTATACTTATTTAACTAAATAAAAATTAGATCACACTGGATGTTCTTCCTTGATTTTAGATGTATCATTGATGATTGTGACTGTTTATAAGGAAACTACAATCTGCTTATTAATCAGAGATTCTTTTTGTTGTATTGTTGTTGTGTAAATCAGAAAAGATATCAGCGTAAAGGGGAATATAAAAAGCAATTACTGTAATAAAACTCATTTATATGCAGGTGACATTTTCATTCATTTATATGCAGGTGATTTTAAAACAATTTTATGAGTCCACAATCCAAGATGAACCAGATAACATTATTAGAGTTTATTATAGAATTCTACACTGAAAATTGTATTTTAAAAATTGAGGTAAGCAGTGTCAATATCAATAAACACTTCAATGGACTGTTTAAATGGATCGAGTCACCCAATCACATAACTGTTGAAAAATAATGAACACCATCTTGTTAGTGACATATACCTGCATAAGTGTGGCTTTTGTTTTGTGTATGTGTTTTGTTTTGCTTTTTGACAGTACACAGGGGCTGTTCCCTAGGACTTTTTGTTCCATTAAAAAAAAATTCCCCTCACCAGCTGTCAAGTCCTGGAAGGGGATGCTGATGCTGCAGGGGAAGGAGGGAATTCAGATGATGAAGATAGGCTTCTCCAGGGAGCCCTGGTGGCACAGTGGTTAAATGTCATACTTCAGCCACAACACTATAAATCCAGTCCTGGAGGGCTCCCAAGGTCAACTCATCCTTTCATCCTTTCATAGGTTGATAAAATGAGATGTTGTATACCACTTAGGGATAAGCACTATAGAAATGTACTTGGTATTGCTATTGCTATAGTCTCCCAGGGGAAGTAAAATGAGGGAAAAGTTTATCCTCATTTCTCCCTACCTCTGAGCTGAGACCAGCACTATTCATTTCAGTGAGACTTCTGAAATAATAAATAAATAAATTTTATTTATAACCCGCCCCTCTGACCAGGCAATCGGGGTGGGGTACAACATAGTTTAAAACAGTCACAGTTAAAAATTAATACAGACCAATCCTGACCTCCCACCCCTTAAAATTAAATTAAACTAATGCGGATTAAAACAAAGCAAACAATGCACAACAATAAAATATAGTAAAAACCAGTTGTTCTTTGGGCAACTTAGGTGGTGATGTAGGCCGGGAAGAAGCTGGGGAAAACTCTAAGCCTAACTGTGGAGCCAGGGAGAATTTAAACACTATCTGGGAAGGCCTGCCAGAAAAGATACATCTTTATAGCTTTTTAAAAGCAATCAAGGGTCGTGGTAAGACGTATCTCATCCGGCAGGCCATTTCACAGCCTGGGAGCGGTAGCAGAGAAGGCCCTCTGAGAGGTCTGTGACAGTCTAGTCTTCATGGGCTGTAGCAGGTTCCTCCCAGAGGACCGGAGCCTGTGGGGGAATCATACGGGAAGAGGCAGCCCCTGAGATAGGATGGACTCAAGCCATGTAGGGCTTTAAAGGTTAAAACCAACACCTTGTACTGTGCCCGGAAACTAATTGGCAGCCCAGGACAAAACTTGGTATATACATTAAAGCTTCACTATTGAATGGTGTTCTAATATTATACAGTGTGATTTAATATATTTTTCAAAGCTTAGTATAAACACAAATGAAACTGACTTTTTATGCCAATTTTGTTTTTTATTACAGCTGATGATGCTGTGTGCCCTACCTCTAGCTTTGGCCAAATGGTAGGCATGGTCTTTTTGCACCTTTCTCTCTCTGGGAGAGGGGATGCACACTACCTCACAGGGTTCTTGAGAAGACAATGTTATGCTCAGAATTCCTTGGGAGGAAGAAAATAAATAAATGATTAACCTCCTTAGTCTCGATCTCAAAAGAAGTGTAGGCAACTTTTAGCAGACTGATAAACACAGATGTTTTAGCCTGTCTCCCATAGCAGCTCAAAATGTTGTCCCTGGACCAGTGCTGGTCCACAAGTTATTGACTGCTGGCATGAGGCACATTTCCAGAACAGAAATAAACAGTTGTCTTTCTAGTTCTTTTTCATGGGCAGACATGTAGGAAAAAAATCCAAGGGAGAAATATATTGCCAATGCCTGGCAGATTGGGACAAATATCTTGTCCACCACAGCAGATAGTTTAAGAAACACTGTACTGTGCTTCCTCTGGGTAAAGGAAACAACATCAGGCTTGGTGTAGTCTTTGAGGCTTTTGAGTAATATATAATGAGAAGAAAAAGATGATCAAAAGAAAATTCCCTCTGAAAAGACAGACATGAACTTTGACTTCACACCTCAGGTTCCACTTAAGTAACTATGGGAACCAGAGAATACTGAGGGGACAGTTGATCCTTCTGCATGTGTGTGTCTGGAAAGGAGTTAACTGAGTTACTGGAAAGATCAATAGCCGCCTTGGAACTGACAACCAAGCAGTAACCCTGTCAAGCTTTGGTTGAGGGAGAAGGACTGTGCTTCTAAAGGGCCAGAAGCTGCAAATTTAAAGCCTCGTGAGGGAGTGGTTCTGAGCAAAAGGCTCCCACACACAAGGTCTGGCTTCCATTATTCAATTTCACTAGAGTTGGATGTGTCCCCATTTCTCATTTCATTCCTTGCTGTTTAGGGATGTTTGTTGCGGGAGGAGGTTCATTAGTCAGGGAGGGTAGGGGAAGAAAATACCTTTTTGAAAGTTCGGTGACCAATACTACCTCCCAAGAGAAATGTAATAGAGGGGAGGTCTTGGGGTTTGCAGTGTCCCGAGGACACCAAGGGCCACAAAAAAGGATTTTTTTCATTTCTTCTTGAATTCCATGGGTTGTTTTTTCCCTACCCCTGCACTAGTAGACTCTGTCTACTGTGAACAAATGAATGTATTTGCATGGATGGTGACTGAGCTAATGTTAGAGTGTATGGCATGGGAACACTCTCTTGTATTATCTGGTAGAGAGAGAACAGGACAGCATCCTCACCATTTGTTCATACTAAGCACATTCCCACTATGGAAGAGACATATGTCAGGACATTGCAGTTGTAGTAGAGGAAGGAAGGGTGATGGTGATGGTAAAGTCCTATTTTTAGACCAGGGCAGAGCAAGTGAACTGACAGGATCTTGGAAGCTTTCTTATTCTGGTACCTCTTTTGAAACTCAGATGGACTTATTCATGATGTTTACTATTCGAACATTAAAAGCATTCATGTTAAAAAGTGATATTTCAGTGGATCTCTAGTTAAGCATTATTGATGTTGTGTGCCTGACTTATGGCAACCCAATGGCAAATGCCTAGCCAAAAAGCTCTTTAACCCAGTTTGAAGCCTATTTCCTTGCAGGCCAATGTATCATGGCTCAATCAATTTGCTGTCCTGTTGCTCATCCCTCTCTGCAGAGCACTCTATAAATGCTGTGATCAAATGAGCCCATCAAATATGGTTCCTTTTGCTTCCTCATTTTTTGATTGCATGTTGCTTTGTCAGTGAGTGACATCTTGCTGAGTAATATGATATGCTTGGCAGGGCTTGAGAGTTTTAGCACTGAGGACTGACAGCGCTGAAGTGTCTGATGTATGATCTAACCATTGCTTGCTAATCCTGACGGTGAATTCCACACCAGCAAATTGTCCAACATGAAGGAGCCTGCCCTGAGGGAACTGTCTGCCTGGAAGAGGGCAGGACAGCGCTCAGTAGGATTATTTTCAAGCACCAGTGCTAATTGCTGCCTTCTCTGGTAAGCACTGAGCTGCTGGAATACTCTATTTCGTTCCATTTATTCAGCTGGAAACTGTACCAGTGAGCTTATGTACACAGTTATTAGTCCAGCAACTATTTATTCATGCGTAGCATTCTCATGAGTATGGCTGCTTCTTTCTAAACTCTTAAACTGCTTCTGGATTGCACCATCATGCCCCAGTGCTCCCTAGACTACAGATTGGCACAGGTCCCATTCAGTGCAATTGGCCTTTGCAGGCGAATTGCTTTGTGGATTGTTAAGCCTTTTATGAAGCTTTGATTTATTCAGTAGCAATATACAATACATGTCATAAAGAGTTAGGCAAGCCTTCTGATAGAGTGGATAAATTCCTATGGTAACTCTCACAAGTAATACCACTTTATTTAGCATTGGGATCAAGCCCTGGATTTATTAGCCCTTGCTATCTTTAGCAGAGCTGGTTATTGTTAGAAGTTGATGCATATGGCTATGTGAATATCACACATCTTGATAATCATGCTAATCATTATGGTTGTTATATGATGTGAGAATTTTTTTTAAAGAACAAAAACAACAACAGCAAGTTATTCTAAAATACACTGATGAGCTGAAGTGTATTCTTGAATTTCACAGTGGCCTTTGCATTTTGTTGTATTTGCCACTTCATTCCTTCCTGTCCTGAAAATATATTTTCATTTCTAATACTTAAGAATTTGTGGTATAATACCCAGCCTGAACCATAGGCAAATGTTATTGTTGTTATTATTAACTGCCCTTGAGTCAGCCTCGACTCACAGTGACCCTGTAGATGAGACATCTCCACGACTCCTTGTGCACAACCTCTCTGCTCAGGTCCTGCAGGCCCAGGCCCATGGTCTATCTGATTGACTCTAACCTTCTGACGTGTGGTCTTCCTCTCTTTCTTCTGTCCTCTATATTTCCTAGTATCATTGTCTTTTCTAATATTTCATGCTTTCTTGTCATGTGGCCAAAGTATAACAGTCCCAGTTTGGTCATCCTGGCTTCCAGGGAGACTTCAGACTTGATCTGTTCAAGAATCCATTTGTTTGTCTTCTTGGTCGGCCATGATATCCTCAGTACCTTACTCCAGCGCCACATTTCAAATACATTTATTTTCTTTCTGTTGGCTTTCTTCACTGTCCAGCTCTCACATCCATACTGGTTCTTGCCCAGTTCTTTCATAGCTTCCCCTTCCTAGTGCTATTCTTCTGATTCCTTAGCTTCAGTGTCCATTCTGATCAATATTTGATCTAGGTTATGGAAATTCTTTGACCACGGTATTTCAATTTTATCATTATCTAGGATAAATTCTTATAGCTCTATTATAATAATTTTTGAATCACAACTTAATTAGGTAAAAACATGGGAGAGCCCATCAGAACAGGCTAAGTGCAACCAAGAAATTAATTATTGTAGCCAATGTGTTGTTCTTCAGTTGCATTTAGTAAACCAGACTAAACTAGTAAGAAGGTCACTATTCCTGAGTCTTTAGGGCAGAAAAAACTCAGCTCTCCCAGGTCTGTTGTCTGCACATGCACTCATGGCCTTGGAAGTTTTGAATGTGACTTACCGGTAGGCCCAGGAGGGGAGATCTTTTTTTGAGGTTTTCCCCAGTCCTGGCCTGAAACATGCCCCTGTGGGTGTGATTTGTCTTCCTTAATTTTTTAAAGTGAAGTTTTAGAAATGTGAGGTGCACTGTGGGCTGGGAGGGGGCAACCTGGAGCTTCTGCCTTAGGGAAAGTGTAATCATTTCTAACACAAGCTGCTTCACTTTCCTGAAGATTACCAGTCTCAAATTTTGATCTTGTCTGGATTAAGTTTCACCTTTCTTATTGTCATCTAATTAATCATTAATGTACTAATTTTATTTATTTTCTGAGGATTTCAACTTTCTCCTAAGATTTGATGTAAAGGGCGTGGAGGCAGAGAGAAAAAGAGAAAGAGAGGTTGCATCTGATAAGTTAAAATAAATGTGATAGAAAAGGATTCCCTTGCTTTCTAAGGACAATATCCATTACAAATAGTGTCCTTTGTGTGTAGTGAATTCCTTATGACATACTGTATGCCCAAAGATCAATGCAATACTGTAGTTTGTCTCCATGCATGATGTATTTTCTGCTTATCTGCAATCTACTCTAATAAAGCATACAAACCATTGTATACACTTTTGATCAAATTTGTATAAACCTAGTATCTTTGAAACTTTATATGCCCTGGTGCATATCTCCTATTTGAGCATCATGCCTTAGATACATTGCTTGGAATCTTTGCTGACAAGAGGAGAGTGGCTGAGAAATCTGTCATTTTGCATAAGCACTGTTTCTGAGAATGTAGAAAAGTTTGAAAGCTCAGTCTAAGAACTCTAAAGTGCTATCTTTAGATATTCATGTCTTTGGAAAGAGAAAGTAGCAAGATAGGGAGGGATGTGTCATGAGAGGCTCCCTGGCTTAATGGAATTTATGTGTAAACTGGATGGTTCAGTAGACAAGATTGTTTCAGTCTCGCTGCTGATGGCTATTGTTCTGTAGGCCATTGAGGTTTCACAGCTGAATTAAAGACCTATGCACAACCGCTGAGTTCTCACCCCATAGTCAAGCACATCCTTGAGGGATTTTTTAAAAAATCAATGATACTGCATTTAAAAGTTATTTACAAATCACAATGGAATGGTCATTCAACTTTGAAGTAAATATTGATGATTTTTGAGCTTTTGGCCTATGCTCCTGTAAGGCCTAGTGATTCGGCAGTGTGACATACTCAGATAGTGGAGGGGTGAACCTTCCACCCACTCCAAACACCTGAAAATGGGGAAGGTGACTCCATCTGATACAGAAAATAATGCTGGTTATTCTCTTCTGTGGCTGCACTAGAAAATTACAGAGTGGTAATATAAAGCCAATTTTAAAAAGAAGAAGAAGAGGAGGATAGAAACCAGGAAATTACTGGCTGGTAATCTTGATAAAATTTTATTACAGATAAAATTATGAAATATATAGCAGGGCAAGTGTTACTGAAAAAAGAGTGAGTCAATTTTTTGCAAAGAAAAGTTCTGTCTCAGTAAATTTCTAGATTCTTTCTTTCATTCTCATAGATTTATGCACAGGGAAATCTGGTAAACATTATGTACTTGGACATCAAAAGACTTTAGGCAAAGTCCCTCACCAAAGAGTCTTCAGAAAATGTAGTAGTAATGAAATTAGAGAAGTTTCCTTATGGACTAAAAGTTGGTGAAAGAAGAGAAAGTTTATAATAGGAACAGTCATTTCTTAGTATGGGGATATGTAAATAGTGTGCGCCAAGGATCTGCATTGGAATGGAGGTATTTCAGTTTGTTCACAAATGACCCTGTTATTAGAGGTGAGCAGTGAGGTGCTGAGGTTTTCAGACAACATCACATTATTTCCAATGGTTACAGCAAAATCAATTGTGAAAAGCTGCAAAAGAATGTCTCTAAACTATAGGAACAGGGATTAAATTCCCAGTTTGACTACACTAAGGGGATCTGAGCTGGCAGCAATGCAAATGGCAACACTGTGTGCAGTTCTGGGGCGGGGGGGGGGGGGCAACAAAGCATATTACATGTTGGTCATAATTAGAAATGAAATCAAAAGGCCATTATTTATGTGTGACCATACTTGAAAGATGAGCAAACATGGTGTAGTAGTTTCAATATTGGACTATGACTCTGGAGACTAGGATTTGAGTCCTCACTCAGATGTGACATTAGGCAAGTCACACTCTCTCAGCCTCAGAGGAAGGCAAAGGAAACTTCCTCTGAACAAATTCTATCAAAGAAACCCACTGATCTGGTTGCTTTAAGTTGGAAACAATTTGAAGGCATGCAGCAACAACAGCCTACTCACAACATGAGCCACACTCTTACAGCCTAAGAAGAGAGCAATGGTAAATTCCAAATCTTTCCCAGAAAACCACATGATAGTTTTGCCTTAGCATTGCCATAAGTTGGGAACAACATGAGGACACACAGCAACAATACTTGGAATATTGTGTACAGTTTTGGTCATTTAAAAAATGAAACTGTAGAGCTAAAAAATAGATGTAGAAAGGGGCAACCAAAGTGATCAAGGAGCTGGAGCTTCTCCCCTCTGAGGAAAGGTATGTTTAAAATGAAGAATAAACAGTTTATCATAGAGAATAAACATAGAGAATAAACGTAGTCTGTTTATTCTAGAGAAGGGGCAAGCAAGGGAACAAAAAATAGTCTATAGAATGATGAGTGGGATGGGGAAAGTGGGAAGGAAGATGTTTTTCTCCTTCTCTTCTGATACTGGAATGAGGGATCTCTGCTGACTGTAAGTGGTGCAAGACAAAGAAGAGATAAAAAGAAATGCTTCATTACACAATACGTAGCTAAATTGGAATTTTCTGACACATAATATTCAGTGAGAATGGCTTTACAAAGGTAAAGGACTAATTCAAGAAGAATACCAGTGGTAATAACTTAAGTGGGTATATATTTCTGCCAGTACTAGTGGCAGTATGCTTGTTTTTGTCAGTTGATTTGAAACACAAACATGGACGGTGCGGTTATCCTCATATCTGGCTAGCAGGTGTCCCATCGACAACTAGTCACCTGCTCTGTGAATGGGATGCTGGGCTATGCAAGTGTTTTGTCTGATCCATTGGGGCTCTTCTTGTATTCCTTGAGGCTTCTGTTTGGAGCACATTTGTAAAAAGGTTTTGGAGGCATGAGTACATGCAATATGGTGTAGTTTATGTCCTTATCTTACACAGAAGTCACTAACAGGTTGCATAAAAACTGAATTTAGATATATCCACAGAATTATGCTGAGTTGAAAGGGATCTCTTCGGCTCAGATTTTTTTTTAGCTATTACTAAACCTACATATGTTCATAAAGATCCTGCCCTCTGCCAGAGACCTGGCCACCAAATGGGATTTACTTGATCTTGTACATTCATCTGCAGTGTCAAGAGTCTGTAGACCGTAGAATAGAGCTAAAGTATTCCCAGGAAATGTTCCTCCTGTTTAAAAAGATTCCAAGGAGGAGGGGAAAAAAGAGCCACTTCTCTTACATCAACTGGGTATATAGAACTCTCCCTGCTTTTCATAAGCCAGAGCTTGTATATTTAAGGCTGCTTTTAAAATATTTCAAAGTGGATGTCACGTTGATTTCTATACCGTATTTTTCTAATATTCTAGTTAAAATTACTAGTACTGTATTAAATCTGAGCTGCTTTTTCTGATTAATATAAAGAAAATGTAAAATTATATATAATTAAACCAATACACTAAAACAACTATTAAAAACATTTTTGTTGTTAATTGCCATCAAGTTGACTCTAATATATGACAAGCTAATGACGTAAAGATACCCAGGGTCACATTGTCATCAATAGCCTCGTTCAGGTTCTGCAAACTCAGTTTAGTCACCTTGGCTTCTAAAGAGATTTCAAGCTTGATTTGCTCTTTTACTTGTCTTTTCGACTGTCTATGGTATCCAAAGAACCCTTCTCCAACTCACATTTAAAATGAGTTTATTCTCTTCCTATCACCTTTCTTCATGATCCAGTTTTCACAACCATACATAGAAATTCAAAATACAATGGCGTGGAAAATTCTGAGTTTGGAACTAAATGATAATCTTCACATTTGAAAATTAACACGTACACACATACACATGCTAGTACTTAAGTAACAGCCCCAAAACTAAGTTTCTGTATGATCTATAATACAAAACCTAAGGGCCAAACCACATGTTACTTCATAGAAATAGGTAGAAGCTACATTTCCCCTCTCTTTTTATGGTGGAGCATGCATATTCAACCTCCAGAGGCCTGGGGACTTTACCAGTCCTGCTGACCAGTCCCCCTACCCATCTGTCCATGGTCTCTGCACCTCCCTTCAGGAGCCAGTTAGATCATTCATGCCTTCCGATGCATCTGGAGGGGTGAAGTAGTCTCATTCAAACCATTTTGGGCTTGCTGATGCTCCTAGGAGTTTTCAAGCCCCCCCCCCCCCCCCCAGCATAGGCCACCCTGAGGGTTTTCTTGGTAAGATTTGTTTGGGAAGGATACCATTGCCTTTCTCTGAAGCCGAGAGAGTGTGACTTGCCCAGGCTACCCAGTGGGCTTCCTTGTCTGAGCATGGATGCAAACTCTGTTCACTATAGTTATAGTCCAACGCACAAACCAGTGCACCACGCTAGGGGCATCACTGGCCAGTCCTTTCACCTCCAATATTTTGTCAGTTGGGAGGGGTGATATTCCCTTGGTTCCCTCTGATACCTGGTAGTGCATGGAAAAGCTTAGGACGGATTACGGAAGCTGTTCTTCCACAGTCAGCTCAGGTCCCCACTTCCAGTGTCATGGGAAGCAGCCAAACAAGGAAGGTCAATCTTTCTGCCTGTGTTCTGGTCTTTGGTTCATGATGTTGCAGATGACATACTGGTACATTGGCTCTTGGAATAAAGTCCACAATGATTCTCTTCACTTTCCTACCCTGCTGCCTGAGGAAATATCTGAGTCAGAGCTGGAGAGAAGGAGTAGTCCTCAAGTCTATTCAAGGATGAGAATGGGGTTAGGAGAAAATTCTCCATGTCTGGGTTTTTGGACACTTGAGTATCTCATTATTGTTTTTCCAAGTCTTTGAATGGAAATATGGAATATTATTTCTATCCCTATTGCGAAAAGAACATTTTACTCTCTGTTTTGGTACTTGTTTGAGAAACTTGGAAAATTTAGGAAGTGCAACCCCCCCCCCCCCCAAAAAAACACAACCAAACAGTTGGGAGATATCCTCATCTGTGTATTGCTCTAGAAGGTAAGGATCAAGTTATTCTGTATTAGAACTTGCCATGAGTCATATTTCTCTGATATGACTGTGAACATCTTTATTCAAAGAATTCTAAAGGTTGAAAACCACATGTAGGAAGTTCTGTTTGCATTCCAACAGTTCATATTTTAGAAACTGAGCAGAGATAAAACAGAGCATGTCTTCACATATGAAGTAGCAATGATGAGAAGATATTCCATACTTTTTACTCATTTAGGATTTAAACTTTATGAAATTTTCTTTTTGACAAATTGGATGAAGGTGACTGTGGTTGCAGCCTGTTGCTATATGCTTCCAGACTTTTACTTAAGTGCATTTCTCGCTAACCTCCCTTGGTGATAATTAGTCTAGAGTAGGATTTTTTGGAAGATATCTGCTCTGTATCAGGTTGCATTTCTGGCCACATAATCTGCCCCCATGCCTTTTCAGTGAGAAGAGCTGGCTATATTGGCTTGATTTTTTTTATCCACTCAGGTTTATCCTATTATCTGGCAGTTGGCAGACTATTAATATTAGACAATACAGATTATTTTGTTTTAGAGGTACTTCTCCACAACATATATTCTCTCTCTCTCTCTCTCTCTCTCTCTCTTGATATATAATATATGTTTGTGTATCCTAATTTTACCCTGTCATAGTAGATTTCTAGAAGTACCTACTTTCTATATTATAAATCTTTTCTGCAGGAATAATGTACTGTATAGACTCGATTATAAGTCAATCTCATCTATAAATCAAGGGCAGACTTAGGGGCCAAAATTATGGATTTTGATATGACCTGTGGATAAGTCAAGGGTAAAACTTAAAACTGCTGTGGTGAGGGAGAGAAGAGCCATCGTTGCCAGTCCCAGCAGCTGATGAGGCACCCTTCCTCCATTCCAACTGCTACTGCTGTGGACTGTGAGGGAGAGAAGAGCCATTGTCACTTCTCTCCAGGGACGCCCAGTAAGAGGAAAAGCATGCTAACATCTGAGCACCAAGGGAGTAGGAGGCTTTACAGTCAAATGCCTGACCTCTGCTTCCCTCTTTGAACTGAGCTTTTGCAAGACTGAGGCCTTGTCTCAGCAGGCACTAATTCGTCCAGCACAGCTACCTTGCCTGCCTGAGGTATAGGGCTGGGACTTCTACAGGAGACTCACCAGACAACATCAGGGAAGAGACAGAGGCCCACAGGTTCTGTCTGGAGGCTGCAGGGAGGAAGAGGCTTTTGTTCCTCCTGCCTGGACCTCTACTTCCCTCTCTGGTCTGTTCTTGCAGGACTGAGGCCTTCTCAGCAGGCACTTTCATCCAGCACAGCTGTCTTGCCTGCCTGAGGTATAAGGCTGTGACTTCTACAAGAGACTCAGTAGATGACATCTAGATATATTAACTACCTGTCCTTTTTAGTTTTTCTTTTCTTTTCCTGTTCTTGTCAATTTAATAGGAAGAATGTGTTTTCCTGAGAGGAGAGGGAGTATACAAAGTCAGAGTGCAGCCATTGGAATCATTCAAGGCAGAGGAAAATATGGAGAGAGGACACAATTAAACCACCAAGGAAGAGGGGAGATCAAGAGGGTGCTTGCGGTCCCCAAGCTGACTCCCAGTCCAAATAGTGTGGATGGCCTTGGTGACAGTCCCCCAGGTTGAAGATGCTGCTGCTGAATGCCAGATCAGTGAATGGTAAAACAGCTGCCATTCAGGACCTGATCCTGGAAGAACAAGCTGATCTGACATATATAACAGAGACCTGGTTGGATGAGGCTGGAAGAGTTAATCTCTCTCAGCTTTGCCCACCAGGCAAGACCTGGGGGTGGGGAGGTGGAGTTGCAGTGGTCTATCATGGTTCCATCCCCTGGACAAGATGCCCCCTCACACAGTCTACAGGTTTTGAGTGTGTTTATTTAAAGGTGGGTAGCCGGAACAGAATAGGGATTCTGTTGGTGTACTGCACAGCAGTTTCCCTTCCTAAACTAGTTGGGATGGTCTCGGGGTTGGTTTTGGGGTCTCCGTGTCTATTAATACAGGGGGACGTCAACATCCATGCTGGGACTGCCCTTTCAGGAGTGGCTCAGGACTTCATGGCCTCCATGACAACTATGGGTCTGTCCCAAGTAGTATATTTTCTATGCTGGGTGGGGTGATGATGATCTTGGTGTGGTGGAACTCTCCACATGGACAGATCATGATCTGGTCAGGTTTAGACTCACTGGGACTCAGAACCTCTGCAGGGGTAGGAGACCCATTTGGATGGTCCGCCCCAGGAGGCTGATGGATCCGGATGGATTTTTGAAGACTCTTGGAGAGTTTCACGTGGCCTACCATCATTAGTAACTTAGATTAATCCTGTTATTTCAATTTATGACATTTCCGCCCACATGTATCACTTTGAATTGTACTGTCAGACACAAACTGAACATAAACTGGATCAGAGCTCATATTGAGAAAACAAAACAAAACAAAAATACTACATAAGACTGGAAGGATGTTGTTTCACTTTTGTACTGTATTGGTTGTATGTATATGTGTTGTGTAAAAAGGTATTTTGCCCACAAGAAAATAAGACTGTCACTGGTCCTGCTTGTGAACTAGGCGCATTGGTTAAATGCCTGTACTGCAGCCACTCACTCAAAACCATAAGGTTGCGAGTTCAAGACCAACAAAAGGGCTCAAGCTCGACTCAGGCTTGCATCCTTCCGAGGTCACTAAAATGAGTACCCAGATTATTGGGGGCAAGTACCTTAGGCGGTATGAAGCGGTATATAAATGAAACTGTTTGTTTTTGTTTGTTTCCTGTCACCTTGGCAGGCAATTCTGTTGAAGCCCTGGCCAGCCTTTGGAATGAGGAAATAGCCAGGGCGGTGGACACAGTTGCTCCTGAGCATCCCCTCTCATGGAGTGGAGCCAAACCAGCCCCCTTGTTCTCTAGGGAGTTGATGATGGTGAAGCAAATGAAATGGAGACTAGAACGACGTTGGCGGAAGACTTGGAGTGAATCTCATAGAACACGGGCTAGAGCCTATTTGAAAGCCTACTCTGTGGCAATGCGAGCAGCAAAGAAATCATTTTTTGCTGCCAGCATTGCATCTGCAAGGAGCCGGCCTGCAGAGCTTTTCCGGGGGGGGGGGGGGGAGTAAAGGGTCTTTTACACACTCACCCTCAAGTGGAGGATGCAGACCACTCGGAGGCTTGCTGTGAAGAATTTGCACAACATTTTGCAAATAAAGTCACTCAAATTCGCTCCGACTTGGATGCTACAGTTGATACAGTGTCAATGGATGTAACCTTGACTCCTGTCAGTCCAGTGTTAATGGATACTTTTCAGCTTGTACAACCTGATGATGTGGACAGGATCCTTGGAGAGTTAAAAGCCACCACATGTATCTTGGACCCTTGTCTTTCCTGACCAGAGGGGACTGGCTGAGTGGGTGAAGGAGGTAATCAATGCCTTCTTACAACAAGGCAGAATTCCATCCTGCCTAAAGAAGGCTGTTGTGAAGCCTTTGTTAAAAAAGTTTTTAATGTTGTGAAGCCGCTCTGAGTCCCACTCCTGGGAAAAGAGTGGGATACAAATAAATATAATAAATAAAACTTAGGTACATGTAGCAAAAGCTCTAAAGGCTGAAGCAAAGGAAAACAAGGCAAACAACTTTTAAAATTCCAGCAGGCCATAACTATTTGTGTTCACACTAAAGGCTGGAAGGATGAGAGAGTAGAAGGTGCCAGTGCTTTCAGGACAGACTGTACTTTTTCCTTGCACCAAGGGATGGTTCTTTTTTAAATAAGTGTTCAGGTACAGTACCTACATTGACCCATAAATGTCAACTCATGTTTTTTGGGTCAATTTTTTGATTAAAATTTCTAGACTTATACATAAGTATATACAGTAATATTCCAGCAGTTTTCTCTTTCCGTTTCAGGATTTACTGTCAAGCTTCAAAAGTTAGAGAAAATATATTATCAAACAAACAAATTAATAAGCCCACATACGTGTTTCTTTCTTTTTTTTACTGTTCTGCTCCACCCCCAAATGTTGCTTGATACTGTGACATAGAGAATGATGCTGTTAATAATCCAGTTCTCCAAAGTAATTTCAGTAATTCAAACAGATGGAAAAGGGGAAGGAGATGGCAGGTTCCTTCTTTCCTTCCTGCTCCCATGCCATTCAAAGAAGAAGGGGCAGGGCTGGAGGATGGATGAAAAGAGGAAACTTCCATTGTGCAAATGGAAATCCAGTTTAATGGCAATCACTATCATTATAAATAATTTTTGGTGGTTAATTTTGTCAGATTTAAATGAAGAGCAACTTTTGCACTATTAAATTTATGTCCTTACTATGCCATTCAAACTAGATTTCTTTCTTTTTTATAGTAACATATAGCCTCCCTGCTTATATGGCTAAAGTAGAGGTAGGAATGTGGGTGTTCAGATAAGCCCCCTCCCTTGATATTTCCATGGGCCCTGCCTCTTCCCAGACCTTCATAAACTGTATGCAAAAGTATTTCAAGCTGATGTGCCAAACAAGCTTGGGTTTTATTTTACTCTTTTCTTTATTAACCTTTTGTCTTACGTAGTAGCAATTAATGGGCCTGTAGTGCAAATTAAAAATATTGGCAATTAAAATGGGAATAACTTTTTAAAGAACAAAATTGAGCAATATCGAGAGCTGACCAAACAATTTTTATTGCATGTTCATGAAGTGTACAAAGGAGTGCAAACCCAGCAATTTCACTGTGGGAGAAATAAAGCATAAAAGAAGTCTGACTGGTAAAAAAAAAGAATGAAGTTTAATCTCATGTTATTTTTTTAAAAAACTGTGTGTGTGTGTGTGTGTGTGTGTGTGTATACACACACCATATACACAAGATCTATGGTGAAAAATAATCCCTCTTGGCTTAAAAAATGTCAAGAAAACTCTTCCGAGATAATGATAACAAAGCTGGTACAGAATAAACCCCCAGTTAAGCCTATTTTTGTTGATTCCAGTGAGGGTCAAGATCTCCTCTATCCTCCCCCGTATCCACTTTCGCTACAAAACCCACACCCCCGGAGAGACTGGACACTCAATCCAGATCAATTATCATTCTATATATATATATTATTTTATAAAAATGGGGTATAGTAAAGATAGTTTTGACTAACAACTTTTATCTTTAAAAAATCCTTAATAAACTAGATGATTCTGTCATGCAGTGAATTATATTGGTGCCTAATATCCTTTCCTGTTTTCTTTAGGATGCTTTTATTTTTTATTAACTCAGGGGTCTTCTAGATAGCCAATATTACCAATAATTGTTGGGCTGTTCTGTTTGTCCTGCTAGCAGTTGTTCCCACTCTACATCCAGTCAAGGCTCATTCATTTCTGGGCTATTGTCCTTTTTTGCTTATCTTTTTTTTCTTGAAGTCTGATGTAGGTGGGGTTTCCTCCCCTCCCAGGAACTGTAATGAAGGAGGAAAGGTCTTCTTGGAACCACTTGCATCCCTTCTCATAATGTCATCATTGAGGGAGTACAGGAGGGAACCAGTCAAGGGGTTCAGAAATATTAGCTCATGCCTGTGTCAAACTATCCCAGGATGGATGGTGGGTACAATCTCCAGGCTTGGGTTTAAAATATCACATCTAACCCCAGGAATTCATGAGAAACAAACAAGCACAGAAGATGCATAATCTGGAACTTAAAAAAAAAATATCCCAATGCATAACAGTGCAACCCCAAAAGCTTTCCAGCAATTGGGACAAGTCCTTTCCCTTGGTGTTATTGCTTGGTCTATATTATTTAGAAGACTGGACACATATGCACACAGCTATTCTGTGTCTTCTGTCCTACTATGCAGATGCTGACCTCCTGTTAATCCCTGCACAGTCACTGGTATGCATATATGTTTTTGAATGAAACTATTTTTTCAGACATTTCAGAGTTTCATCTTGTATGTGGCAGTGGTGAATAATTGTTGGGCAATGTGACATTGAAGGTGTTCGTGGCCAGCATGTATAGTTTTTTTTTTTTTTTTGTTTTTTTTTTTGGCTACGAGGCCATGTTTTAACAGAGTTTATTCCTGACATTTCACCAGCAGCTTTGGCTGGCATCTTCAGATGGCATCTGACGATGCCAGCCAACGCTGCTGGCGAAATGTCAGAAATAAACTCTTCTAGGACATGGCTTCATTGCCTGAAAAACCCACAAAAAAAAAAAATTGTTGGGCAGCTGGCAAGTAGTTGGCATATGCAGAAATTTTACATAGATGCCACACATCCTGTGTGAAATTACATTTTTGTAAATCATTTTTAATTTCCTTCCATATTATACCATAATTATTTTCATAAAGATCTGCATTTGTCTTTGTCATGCAGATACCTAAATATTTTACATTTTTTCAATCTTAAACTTAGGCCTGTTACAGACAGCTGGAAAGTGGTGGTCTGGGGCTGATTTTAGGGCTCAGGAATGCAGGGCGACCGCATGCTCCCGAGCCCCACCATGCACCGGCAGCACCATCATGGCTCGGCTCCATCCACTTGGGGCCAACATGATGGTGCAAGCACAGCGCAGCATCTAAATGTTGTTGCACCGCTGTGCATGAGTGCGCCATTGGTGCACTCATAGCACCCACCGAGCATACTTAAAAGAACCCGCTTTCAATGGGTTTTTTAGTCCTGACAGAGGCCGCGACTTTTGGTTGCTGCAGCATCCGTCAGAAGTAAAAACATGCAGCTCCAGCCCACTCTTTCAGGGCAGTCTGTTGAGCCCCTTAGTTTTTTTCCCACTTAGTGTTCTCCCTTCTAGTCCAAAATTTTTTGTTAAGACTGCTATTTTTTTCATGGTTGATTTTAAAGCCTGCAGTTTTCTAAACTCTTGTAGTATCTTTTGTAACTTATCTATACTTTTCAATTGATTTTCTAAGAATATCACTATGTTGTCTGCAAATGCCTAAATTTTACAATTGTATTCCTTTATTTTTACTCCCTGAATTTCTCGTTCCTCTCTTATTTTGTTATTTAATATTTCCAAGACCATAATAAATAGCAACAGGAACAGTGGACATCCCTGTCTCGTATCTTTTTCAATTTTTATAAATTATGACTTCTCCTCCTTAATTAGAATTTGCACTTTTTTGGTCATTATATATTGACATTGTCCATTTTTCAAATGTTTCTCCCGTATTCATTTAATGACCTCCTGCCTGAAAATCCAGCTCACTTTATCCAATGCTTTTTCTCCATCTATAAAGATTATTGCTAGTTTCTTTTCATTATGTTGCTCAAAATATTCTAAGATGTTAAGAACCATTTTCATGTTATTTCTTATGTATATTTTTGGAAGAAACCCATTTTGGTCGCTTCTTTTAGAATTTTCTTAAGCTGTTTGGTGCAACATATTTCTGAATAACAGTTGCTGTTAGGTTCCCAGATTTCAGGGCTTGGCCCCTATTCACTAGTCTTCAGGGCAGAGTGGAAGTCTCTCAGGATGATAGGACTTCTTGAAAAGTGTGAGTATGTTATCATTATTTAGACTTGGTATTTATAATTGGAATGGCATACTCTGTTCAAATCTGGTTTATGTTTAAATTACCATGCTTAATGACAGCACTGGCCGGCTGCCCCTTGTAATTTGACCCAAACAATATCACCAGGACTTGTCTCCAGTGCTGTCACAATGAGTTGTCCTAGATTTCAGGATTTGACCCTGAAATGTAAAGGACTAGGATAGGGTTGACACAATTGGCAGGGTCCTATTGCACTTGCCTCCTAAAGAGCCAATGTCCTTTTGAGCTTTGCAAAGGCATCTGTGCAAACTAACTGCTCAACTACACTTTATTTAAATTCTGTTCCTTGTAAATACTGATCAGGATGAAGCACTAGTGAATGGTTATAAGCAAAAATATATTGAACAGAGACACTAGAATTATTTTGCTTTCAGTATCATTTTTGACAGAATTGTGGGATATAAATGTAATGGAGTGAATCAATGAATTGTGGAAAGGATGAGAGCACCAAATAAATGAGACTGAGGAGAGACTATGCAATAGAAATTGGCACTACAATGAACGAGTTAAGACTGTTAAAATCAGAAGGATATCAGAAGGCACAGATATGGGAGTAGAAGGGAACAGAAAGTCTGATGCTATTCATTTGGGGACCTGACCTGTTATAAGGTTAATTGGAATGAGACTCTTCTATTGAAATGAAATATGCCATCAAATAATTCCTTTATATATCTAAATTGTCTACATTACATCAAAAATACCTCCTTAAGAACATATATGATATTATTTTACTTTTAAAGATAGCCCTCAATTATAAGAATCCATTCACACTTAAGTCAGTATTTTATATTTTCTTTCATTTCAAGAAGGCTTCTCAATCAGTATTCATACATTTTGCAAGCAGCACAATAGATCATCATGTTAAAAACCCAGGTCTGAATAGAAAAAGCAAAGACACATGAATAATACGACCCTTTTAAATGCAAATACTTTTTTTTAAATGCAAAGAATAATATCAGAAGCTTGATCCTAAGGCTAATTAAAGCTCAAGAGAAGTAATGGGGCTAGAAAAAGTTAAGTGTGCTGCTGCATTTCTAACTGAATGCAAACAAATGATAGATGGGCAGGGATTCTAATTCTTTGGCAGTAATCAGACTGTGAGTCATCAGAGCTTAAATGTTTTAGCAGTTGTCTTAGTAAAGAATGTACATGTTTCTACCCTGGGTTTAAAACAATTACTAACAGTGTCACTTAGATAATGAACATGAGAGGATTCAAGCAGTGATTCAAGCAGACTTGAAAGTAGTTGACCAAAAGTAACTGACAGTTTGTTTCCAGACACAATTCAAAGGGCTAGTTATGACCTATAAGGCTCAGGTCCAGGCTATTTGGCAGACTGTATCTCCCTGTATGAGCTGGCTGGGCTCTGAGATCCTCAGAATGGGCCCTTCTCTCCATTCCACCACGTCACAAGCATGGTTGGGGGTGACATGAGATGGACCTTTCCCATGGCTGCCCCTAGACTCTGGAACTCCCTTCCTAGGGAGACCAGAATGGCCCCGTCTTTGTTGTTTTTCTGCCAATAAACTAAGACCTTCCTTTTAAGACAAGCATTTAAAACAGAAGGTTTTTAAAGAATGGGCTGGATGTTATATTCTTTTAAAGTATTTTAACCACTTTCATCTTTTAAACTATATTTTATTATTTTACATGCAATCTGTTTTAATATTGTAATAATTTAATTCTGTTTTGATGTTTTTAATTGTACTATTTTTAATCTTGTAAGCCACTCTGAGTTCCACTTTTGAGAAAAGGCAGGGTATAAATATCATCATCATCATAATCAAATGAAACTGGTAGCTACATATTATTTTCCTGAAATTGCATTAAAATGCATTTTTAAGGCTCTAATACTTTGAACATAAACATGGCATGAAATTATTAAATAGTTACTCCAAATCTTCAGTTTCTGATCATGGAGAATACTGAACGCTGTAATGAGGGTACTAACAAAGGCTTTTGATAGATATATGATAATATGTGAAAATTCTAAGCAAAGGGATTGGTATTTTCTCCAAGGAGAGACCATTTCCCTATCACAAAAGCATTTAGCGATAATCTAAACATCTTTTCTTTTGTGTTGGCACTAATCTTATTATTTCTCTATTGTAATTTTTTATTCAAGGAGCTCATGGTGACATAATGTGGCCTCCAACCAATTTATCCTCACATTAATCCTACAAAGTAATTTGAATGTCACAGTTTACACATTCAGCATTTGAGGTGAAATTCTTTGAGCATTATACTATTTTTATATAGCAATGTTTCCTCCATTTCTCATTTCTTGTGCTGACCATAAAATGAAGATTTCTCCTATTCAGGCATGCCTAGAGACAGCTGATTTATTTAAGAACATGTAAGCTTTATTTTCCTTTAACTCATATTGCAGCAGGTATGTGTATCCAATGGTTCCCAAGTCAGGAATGAGTTTTCAGAGCCCAAACCTGAGACCTACAGATGCCCTTCATCATGTAATTCAGTGTTGTACATTAAGTATCAACCACAGCTGCTCACTTGCATGGGGAAACAGGATTTCATTTGTATGGATATTTAAATGTAAATCCCCCTGTATTTCATGGAGGCACACCTTCTGATATAAGTGGTTAAGACTGCAGCCAATAATTAAGAATTAAGAATTCTTAATTCTGTGTTCCTCCCCCCAAAAGAGCCTGCGATTTACATGCAACAACAACAACAACAACAACAATAATAATATTTTATTTATAGCCCGCTCCTCTGTCAACCAACCAACGAAACTTTCAGCACCACTATATCTCTCTTTTAAGGAGGAAATGCAAAGCGTTGTATTTGTGCTTACCATGCAGATGTTAGAAGGACAGAACCTTTCAAATGAAAAAGGGGATAGAATTGAGACTAGTATTACTGGATGTTTTCTTAGCAAATTGATATTTTCATTCTGTAATGAACAGTCTGAAGCATAGAAAACAAGTAAACATTGGCCTTTTTTTTTTGCCTTATATCCCCAGTGATTCTATCATTGTGTACAAAATTTTGGTGGCAAGCCCTTGGTGATAAGATCTTCACTGTGCACAACAAATCTGCAAATGAATGTGCATCACAAATGTGCACTAATTAAAAATGGATGAGTGATGTGAAAGAAGAGATAATAAGCATTCAATCCAGGTTCAATGTGTATCAGTATAGAACTAAGTATAGAACAGTATAGAAGTAAGAGTGGGAGAAATCAAAGGCTACTCAGCAGTAACCTCATTCAAGTACATGAATCCTAGGCTTACTAATTAAGCTAACAAATACAAGAGGAAATAATATTCCTCTCTTATCTGTATCATTTTGTGAAAGCTTTTATGGGAGACTGCTGAATTCATTGATAGTATGAATACTTTCTGTCAGCTTTCCCGTACATGTTTTCTCCAAAAGGCAACCTGGTTCAGACTGGAAAATCTTAGCCTGGGCAAGCTCACTTCTTTAGACTTTCCTAAAAGGAGGCCTTGCCACATACAGATTTGAAGGGGTATATACTAGAAGGGAGACAGAGTCCTAGTTTCTTTTCCCTTTACATCCAGGTAGGTATAGAGCCAGTGTGGTGTAGTGGATTAAGTGCGGGACCATGACTATGGCTGGGGAGCAGAATTTGAATCCCTGATGGGCCGTGTAAACCAACTGGGTGACTTTGGAGGTCACATGTTCTATGCCTGAGGGGAATGCAATGGCAAACTTTCAGAACAATTCTTGCCAAGAAAACCCCATGAGCCTTAGGTTCTCTATAAGTCAGAAATGACTTGAAGGCATGCAACAAAAACAGCAGCAGCAGCAACAACAACAACAACAGATCCAAGTAAAAAAACAAAACACCCAAATCTCATTCATAAGTAGTAGTTGGGATTTAAGTGATGGCTCAAATTACTTACACAAATTACGTTAGGGGTTATGTTCATGGGTGTGATGTTGTATATACTGTTGTATCAACTGTCATAAGATTTAATAGTGTTAAAATTAAATTATGCCATAATTGAGAAGACCTATTTAATTTGGCATACCACAGCCATTGTACTAATGTGAAACTCATGTGGAATAGAACGCACAGCATGGAGGAACAGTGTACTGTCAGAATTATTTATTCCTTTCCTTCTGTATGAGTTTGGAATGGCTGGCAGCCTTCCTGAAGGTTATTGAGACCTGGAGGAGATTCTGCTGAGAGCCTTTCCCCCATCACTGCCAAAGGCAGCTTGGTCAAGCTCTGATAATTTCCTGCTTCCATTAAGCCTTTTCCCAGCAATCTTCTTGAAAGTCATAGTAAAAAATATAAGACACATTTACTAAACCAATTCTCAATAAGACTGTTTTTCTTCATTTCTCCATTAAAAAGAGTTTGGCAAGATCCCTTTTCAGACTACATCTCCTACAGTCACACAGCTAGCATTATCTCCAGCCAGATGCACTCCTGCAATATATCTGATGTTGAGGGCATCTGTTTTATATGGTGAACCTATCTAGTTTATACAAGCGATTGTGTGTTTTCCCATGAGTTTGGGAAGACTTCATAAAGCAGCTAAGCACCAAACTACAGTCTTAGTAGGTTACTGAACTGAGGAGAGAACTCTGTTGCAGATGGCCTCGGAGATTAAAGAAATAGCCGTTAAAGACAAAGAACTCCTGAAAGATCTAGTGATGAATGGCCGAAATCCAGTTCCTAGTCTCAGCTGGAGTAAAGCTATTGAATCGATTTCAGTTAAGCAATTCCTGTTTCTTTGATTGGTTTATTTTATTTTATTTAGAGTTAGCAGTTCAATTCATACTAATATTACCATTCCATTTAGCCCATTCATAAAACCTGATGCATCAGACAAAGTAGACCCTACCTTGCGAAAGCTTATGCCTTTGTTATTTTTGCAACTACAGGTTCACATGTTTTGCCCTTCAGGAATTTCTTCTCCACTGCTGTTTCTTGTAGAAACCCTCTAATAGGGTTCAAATCAGTAACATTATTATTAACACTAAGTTTGTTTAAGCAGCAACAGCCCTACCCAGTTCAATGAACTTCTGCCAGTGCTTACTGATGCTTAATTGAATTCATTTATAAAAAGGTAGCTGTATTGTTGCAGGTAAAATACTGTACAGAATGAAGCAAAGTGGGACAACAGAATAAATACATATGGACAGCTATATGATTGATTGTAACACTTCATAAATGGCATACTGGTAATTTAATCCTAACTGTATCTAAAAAATTGAATACTCATAAAGTGGGTAGTGAGAGCCACTGAATAGACTAGAAAACTGGGCCAAAGCTATCAAAATGAAATTCAACATAGAGAAATGTAAGGTTCTGCACGTGGAGTGGAAAAATGAAATGCACAGATATAGGATGGGGGACACCTGGCTGAATGAGACAACATGTGAAAGGGATCTTGGAGTCCAAGTAGACCACAAGTTGAACATGAGTCAACAGTGCGATGCAGCAGCTAAAAAGGCCAATGCAATTTTAGGCTGCATCAATAGAAGTATAGTGTCTAGCTCAAGGGAAGTAATTGTGCCACTCTATTCTGCTTTGGTCAGGCCCCACCTGGAATACTGTGTCCAGTTCTGGGCACCACAATTCAAAAAGGATGTGGAGAAATTGGAACGTGTTCAAAGGAGGGCAACTAAAATGGTGAAGGGTCTGGAAACAAGGGGTTGGACTGGATGGCCCTTGTGGTCTCTTCCAATTCTATGATTCTACGATTCTATGAAGAGATTCCAGAGTAAACCAGAGATTGCTAAAGGGAGAATTCAGAAAGGATACAGGGGACATACTTAGGTGTGCATACGTTATATATGCATACTTAGGTGTGTATAGATTATAAATATCTAGTTATGTAGATATTTATCAGATTGCAGGATGAGAGACCAGCAGTTAAATTAACGTGGTGTGTTTGTGCAATGTTCGGAGATGCGTAGGGGCAGGGCCTGCCTGCCTCACACTCTCTCTCTTTGCCATAGTTGGCCCATCCTCCCGCCTCTGCATCATTGTGACTTTTTCTGGTTGCTTCCGGACTGAGTAGGAATATTCTCACCTTTCCAAAGTTTTTTTTTTGGGGGGGCTACCCCACACTGTTGTTTGGGGACTATGACAATTGTGGTCATAAATAGGTTTCCCTGGCATATACTGGGGGAGATACAAGATTCAGGTGGACACCTATGGCACCCTCTTGGGTGAAGGTTAAGTCTGTGGAATTGATTCTCTTAGTCTAGAGACTAAACAGGTAGGGAAAAAGACTTGCCTTGGAGCTGGCCTAAGATATAAACCCTCACTTAAGTCTTATGAGTTAATCAAGGGCATCATGGGTTGGCCTTCCAGATGCGGGCTGGCCAGGGAGCAACCCACTTTTGGGTTGCCCTTTGGGGCTCGGGTATTTTGCCCAGGGGAGGCTGGGGAGGTAGTCTAGGATTAGACCACCTACCTGAGCCACTTCTCCATTTGGTTACTTCCCCAGTTTATGCAGATCTTGAAGAAATACTTTTAAATATGTTAATTTAAATAAAGTTGCCCATTTATAACCTAGTTCTCTGTGTCTGGTCTTGTTATTTCCTGAGTTGGTGAGCAGTTTATGTCCATGACATTCAGTGTGATGTCCACTGTTTATCTCTGCCTGCCCCACTCCATCTCTAGAAAAAACTCACCCACAGCAAATGTACCTGAATTTATGTGTTGTATTATAATTATGGAGATGGCATTTTGTCCTTTTTGCATTTTTATAGATCTGAGCTCTGAATATTACTTTTGTGATTTGATCATTCAGTTTGTTGATGTTTATGACCTGCTTTCCCACTTCCCACTGTTACATGCAATATACTAGTTTATTCTGATAAATATTAAAAACAATTTTTCTAGTTGTACTCTTCTAGGAAGAATTGATTGATTTTATTTGATTTCCTGTTATAGCATAGTAACATGAATTGTTGGCAGTTTTCTCATTTACTTGTGTATGTAAAATCTTAGCACGATAACACTGCACCCATATGTATGTAATTTAGAAATATTCATATCAATACATCATACTATACCAACATGATTGCAAATGGAGCTTTTCCTTAATATTGTACCTACGAGTCTAAAAAAAGGGATATGAATTCAATTTCATGTGGTAATTGCAAAAATTGATGAACAGTGTGTGAATTAATCTTCATTTTCACAATATAAACTCTGAAAACCTTTTTCTTGTTGGCTTGCAGTAAAATTGAGCTGAATTCGTTGAAATGCTACTTCTGAAGCTATAAAAATTTTATATGCTTGTTATTGTCATTTTCAGGTACAGTCCAATATGGAATTATCCATATGCCCAGGATTGCATGGTGATTCTATAAAGAAAATTAGTTTGGTGCCAGTCCAAGGACTTTTTTTTGGTTCTTGTGAAAATGTTTCCACATCCATGACTCGAGTGTCTTCTTGCCCTGGTGTGCACTGTTGAAAGCCACTTTTGAAATACTGTATTCTGAATTTGCCAGTTGGGTGGGTGACAGACAATCCATACTCATTATATATATTTTTTTTCTATATGACCATTCAGGTTGTAGCTAATGTATGGATTTTGTAATATATTACAGATGACCTTGTGGTTTTGAGGAAATGCATTATGAGAAAAGTCTCAGAAATGTAGTATATTCAGTAGTATAATTGCAGTTGTAATTGTGAAATTTTCTTTGTTTATTCTAAGCACTTTTACTCTGATTCAGCTGAAAAGGATCCCAGAGTGGTTTACACATAATTAAAAACAAGTAAACAAACAAACAAGGCATGCCCTGCCTGCAGTCCTTCAGCCTCACTGTAAATGTGTGCTTGAAAGTGCAGTGGCAATGCCTCCCAAAATGTCAGTGTCTGTAGGAGTTTCTATAAAGGAACCTGTGTAGTCAGGTAATGGATCTAATATAATAAAGATAATAAATGGTGAGACAGTGCATGCACAACATTGTTGCTTATGCCACAGCCTCTCCTCCATTTTGCTGCCTTGCCTTTATGTTCTGCTTGGGAAGGGGGAAAAATTAAATCTTCAAGTGCATCTATATCGAAGGTGGCAGTGTAAAGGGTAAAAGCTTCTTTTCCATTTTCTGTTGCAACTTTCCATAGATCCAACTCTAGCCATAAATGAGACTGCATAATACCAAGTGCATCTCTTCTGAGAGAAAACTATTGTTCTAACAAATCTCTGTCCTTCAGCAGACAGAACTTTAAGTAACATTTCATAGAAAGGTGTTTTGTCAGGGGAGTATCACATTACTAATAAACCTGATTTACCTCTTCCAAGTTACATTCGAATTCGGGATACAGCCGGGTATTGTTGCATGGATTTTTGCCAACATTGCTGGCTCCCGACTGCATCCAGGCAAAAATCTGGCTAAAATCCACCCACAGTTGGCTGATTTGCAAAGCCAGGAAGCTCCTGAAAGTGAAAAGTGGCCAGTTTAGGGTGGATTTTAGCTGGATTTTTACCTGGATGCAGTTGTGAGGCGGCAACAGCAGCAAAATCCATGGATAATACCTGGCTGCATCCAAAATTTGAATGTAACTCAGAAGAGGTAAATCGGGTTTATTAGTAATGTGATAATCTCCTCAGTCTGACAAGATGGCAAGAGACTTTGAATCTGAAGGCAGGGACTTTGTGCAGGCGGACATCTTGAGAACATGGTACCCGGAGACAGGTCCTTTGGAACACTGTTAGGTTTTAAAGAACAAATAACTTATTACTGTGAAAGATTACTTGATTTTAGTTAATATTCCTGAACTCTACAGTCTCTCTCTCTCTCTCTCTCTCTCTCTCTCTCTCTCTCTCGGTAGTGAACAGAAAGATTTAAAGGTGCATTCTTCTTGCTTGGAGCTTGCTGGGCAGTCTGCCTTAAAAGCTGGAATCCAGGGACTCAGGAACTCTGATTAAAGGATTTCTAGTTTGGCAACTACATCATTGCTCAACTGAGTAGTCCTTCTGTGGTTTTGCTACTGACTTTCCTGGCTCAGTTAGAATCCAACTTAATGTTGATCACCCAGCTGATATGCATTCTCAAGGTGGCATTTGCCCCTTTGAGTCCCTCTATCAGGAGAAATGCATAACAACAATAACGGCAACAATATCACATTGAACTGGAAATAAGGAACATTCTAGACAATTTCTAACTGGAAATTGGACTTGATGGATAATATTTTTGAATTAAAACATTTGTGAATGAAGAGAGAGAATGGTCTGGATGTCTCAAAAACTAGGATGAATTCCCATACCAGAATATAAGAGTTGTGCTAAACCAAACCATAGGCCTATGTAAATCAACATTCTGCTGCCATATAGAACAACCAGATTCCTCTGGTAAGTTCAAACAAAAACAAACAAACAGCTTCATACCACCTAAGGAGTGTCTAAGCAATTTACAACTGTAAGCTACTTGCCCCCAACAATCTGGGTACTCATTTTAGCGACCTCGGAAGGATGCGAGCCTGAGATGAGCTTGAACCCTTTTGCTGGTCTTGAACTCGCAACCTTATGGTTTTGAGTGAGTGGCTGCAGTACAGGCATTTAACCACTGCACCACCAGGGCTCCTAGTTCACAAGCAGGACCAGTGACAGTCTTATTTTCTTGTGGGCAAAATACATTTTTACACAACACATATACATACAACCAATACAGTACAAAAGTGCAACAACATCCTTCCAGTCTTATGTAGTATTTTTTTGTTTTAGTTTTCTCAATATGAGCTCTGATCCAGTTTATGTTCAGTTTGCGTCTGACAGTACAATTCAAAGTAATACATGTGGGCGGAAATGTCATAAATTGCAAGAACAGGATTAATCTAAGTTACTAATGATGGTAGTTTCCAGATCACCAAGTGAAAATAAATCTAAATATAATATGATAATATAATTAATGTAAGTTAATGCATGTTGGTAGTTTCCAGATTACTAAATGGAAATAGATGTAATGATAACATAATAACTGTCTAAAACTGCTCCAAGACCACTTGTTACAATGAGGTTGTGCAGCAGTCCTCAGAGATGTTGTAATGAAATGATCCATATATCATCTGAAGAAATAGCTGAAATCCATTCCTTTTTTGAAATAGAAGAGATAATAGGTTCGCTTGAACAGTTTGGAGATCATGTTGCAGCATATAGGAGTGGAAAACTGAATTCACCATGAGGCTTTTTGTGGATCGGGGGGGGGGGGGGGGTTTCTTCTCACTTGCTAATATTTAAATACATTTTCTTACCATTTAACAAATGCCATTGAAAGATAATTGATATTGAATTATCATTGAAAGATAATTGAAAGATAATTGAAAGATAATTAGATGCCTAATATCAGCAGCTTAAATTGATGACTAGCTAATTTTAAAATCATCTGAATGTGTTTTCTTGATTAAGAAGGAGCCAAGTTCCTGGTTTATCAACATGTGTTTTTACTTTTAGAAACAGCTGAATCATGCACTTTTTAAATATTATAGAATATATAATTCTATTAGAAAAAATACTGATTTCTATAACTTCTGCTTGTCTTTGGCCCATTACAGTCAAGAGTCATAGCTGCTGGATGGCTCATGAATTTTAAGTCTCTTAAGAGTGGGATGTTTACCCAAAGTCACCTTTGGAGAAACTGACACTTTGTAGGACATCAGTTGTAGACATTGTGCAGTCCACTTTCCTAGCTTGAGGATGAGTGTTTCACACACATATGGGCATACACATAACAAAATCACTGTGGGTGAAAAACCCAGTTTAAGTGACACCCAAATACTTGATCTGTTCACAGATATACTCTCCACATAGTGCTACGTGCATGTGTACACAAGAGACGAGAGAGATGCTTACTGCTTTGCCCATAATTGAGAGGATGGAAGAAAACACTCCATCCAATGTTCATTTTTTGCAGGGTAAATGTTTATATTGTCTAATGTCAAAATGAGTCCTTAAAAGTCCCGTTTAAAAATCAGCAAAACCAAAAATTAACCATGCCATTTCAGTGCCATTTGGGATTTGCAGAATCCTTGCATGTTATTGCAAAACATACCATATTACCTAATAGTCTGAAAAGTGGTAGTATGGTGTTAAAGAACTGGCATTTTACTCTGCAGGCTATTTTGATGAATTGTAATTGTGACAAAAACAAGAAGTATAAGGGCAAAGCAGTATCTTAAGAAGTACATTTCATAGATTTTCTGTGCTTAGCTCAATACATGTCCTTTTTGAATTTGCCATTCATAATGATATATTGATCAATCTCTCTCTTATTTTAGGTATTGGCCCATAAAAGCTCCTGCTCATTTTTTCTAGGGATAGAATTACATCTGAAAACTAATTTTCTGTCCTGAAATTAATGTACAAGGATCACTTTTATCCTACATTATCATTGTAAAACCCTTCAAAATATCAAACTTTTGATGTTTTATAAAGGAAGTGAAGAATCAGACAGCATTTAAAGAAAAATGTGTAGAAACTAATCAGTAATAGATATTTATCTTGCTTACAGTTATGTGGCATAAGTAACATGCCACACTATCTTTTCTTAATGCATTTCAGAGATGGGGATGGAGAACTAATAGTACACCTCCCTAAATTAAATCATATCAAGCATTCATAGAATACTAACTTGTTATTTAGAAAATAAAGGACCAGAAACAGATAATAGGAACAAGTAACTCTCCCTGGTATGTAGTTGCTCTTTTTTTCCCCCCTGCCAAAATATGGACAAGATATTCTGATAAGCAGCTGTGTGCAGGCTTCAAGACAAAGCTGCAGTCCAAAGCCTGTTGGCTCCAAGTTATCATCTTCCTTGACAAGATCTATGCAATCAATTCAATACATGAGAGGAACAAAGCTGTCCATTGGGGCTCCAACTATACCATTTTTGTTGGGAATTTTCTGTATTTTGAAAATTCAACCTGCTTTTCAGAGTGTTGGCTAATCTAATTCACTACCTTGATTTGCTTGCCTAGAACTGGGGAAGACAACTGTTAAACTGACATCTCTTTGCTAGGGCCCCATTCCCACTACATAATAAACTGGTTTGCAAACCATTTTGAAATGGTTTAAATGGCCCTTGTTCGCACTTGCACTGGATCCCTGGCACAGTTTGTCAAGGGCCCCCCGGTGCTAGACCCATTTAAAGTGCTTCTTCAGGATCTGCTAAATTCTCCACATTTTTTGTGATAAATCAGTTCAGTGTTAGTGTGAATGGGCTGCAGATCAGAATCGGTTCCTTTGGCACAAGCACCTCTATGAGACAACGCCATGTTAAATTGATTCATCGCTGAATGTGAATGTGAAGTGGATTAAACTGAAATGAGTAGGTAAATGAAAAGCTCAAATAGTGTGAACATCTATTCAGCACTACATTGTGTAATCGATTCAACCCCAAAACAATTTATTTTGTAGTGGTAATGAGTCCTAGAAATGCCAAGAACAGTATCGGCAGGCTTCTCAGAGTGAGGAAAAGAATATTCTCTATAATTTGTGTCCTAGTAGAAAAATGGGTTTCCCAACAGTCAGGGAGCCCCATCAAGAAGAATAGTAGAGATTTTAGCACAGTTTTCTTCCAGTATTGAAATGGTCAAAAGTGTTCTGAAGAAAGACACACACAAAAATCTTCCCAAACATTTTGGAATACTAAAAAGATGTATACAGTTCAAGTACTAATATTTCTATGTTGCCTCATTTCTTGTATGTTTAATTCATGGGGGGGGGGGGAGCACCTTTCAGCCATTTTTAGTGATTTTTTTAAATTTAATCCTTCAAAATTAAAAACACTATTTCAGTGATTAACAGTAACAAATTAACTAAATGTTACTCAAAAATAATTAGCCTTAGTATCAGACTTTCCATTCTCTGAACTCTAAACATGGAGAATGTGTGTTCAGCCTCCCATTGTTAAATATACTTTTTACATATATTTTATTCCCCTCTCTACCCCCATATACACATTATTTTCCCCTTATAGTTTATTTTCTCCTGTGTGTACAGTGGTTTGTCAAGTACATCTACTTAGTGATACCATCAAGTGATCTTCTCTACTGTAATAACATTGTTACACTTAATTGGAACAATGCAGTGTTTTAAACTAGAAATAATGAAACCTCTTGTTACATTTTTCAGCTAGAAAGGAGGTTGTTGCAAAGAAAACGAATCAGCTCCTGACTAAAAGAGAAGGGAAATCAGTGAGTGACTCAACATAGCTCAGCAGTACCCTAGTTGTCAATATCTTTAACAGAGGCATCAAAAAGAAAGAAAAGAGCAAAACCTGGTAATAAGGAGGCTAAACAAAATTGGCACATGGGTTAGAAAATGGGAGAGGAGAAGTGTGAAGCACAGCAAAATGTCAGAGAGAGACAAGGACAAAAAGATATTTAATTAAAGTGAACTAATTAATGAAAAGTTTGACATGCTTATAATTCATCTTCAGTGCGGAGTCGAAGGCTTTCATGGCTGGCATCCATAGTTTTTTGTGGAGCTTTCGGGCTATGTGGCCATGTTCTGGAAGAGTTCCTTTCTGACGTTTCGCCAGCATCTGTGGCTGGCATCTTCAGAGAATGATAGCCTGGAAAAGGATGGAGATATATATTCTGTGTGACCCTGAGAAGGAAGGAGTAATTTGCAAATGTATTGTTCTGTTGCTAATGGCAGTCCTCAGGGTGGGAGGATATGCAAACAAAGATAAATGTCTGCTAACTGGTGCTCATTGTCTGCTGGGAATCCCCTGGCCTTAGGCTGTTTCTCATTTGCATAGGTTGAGTCTTGACCTTGCTGTCCTTCAAGACTGGGAGCCAAGCCTTGTTTACTCTCAGGGTTTCCTCTTTCCTATTGAAATTGCCCAGGTGTTTATGGATTTCAGTGGCCTCCCTGTGCATTCTGACATGGTAGTTGTTGGATTGGTCCAGAATTTCAATGCTTTCAAACAGCATTTTATGCCCAGGATGGTTTATAGCATGTTCTGCTACTCCTGATTTTTCCGGTTGACCCAGTCTGCAGTGTCTCTCATGTTCTTTGATTCTTGTCTGCACACTGCGTTTGGTGATTCCAGAACATGGACACATAGCCCGAAAGCTCCACAAAAAACCATCTTCAGTGCATTACAGTTTTCTCAATAAAAGGGAGGAGAAACTTTCTGAAAGCCTGATTGAAGAAGCAAAATTGTCTAAAAATGGCAGGATATGTGTTGTTTGAACGTTTCTAGTTGTATTTTGAGGCATCTCTTAAAGGAGACCAATCCTACCACTGTTTCTTTAGGGACAGTGTTTAACACTTCTTAGTAAATGCTGTTTTCTAAACAAAGAATTTATCAACATTTTCTCCTTGCTTCCTCCCACATTTTTCCCTTTCACCCTTCAGAAAACCAATACCTGAAAATAGGTCCAGTTTAATGGTTATGCTTTTTAATACTGAAAAATACTTTGAATACTTTTAACAGGATGTAATAAAAAAAAATCTCCTGTGACCTTAAAGGAACATTTGAGTTGCCAGCCTGTGAAAGTACAGTAAGCTGCTTTACTGCTGCATTTTTTAATGTACCTGGTATGGATTTACTCCAAGTATCTGCACCAGGGAAGTTGTCACAGAGTGCCGTACTACAATAAGTATGAAAGCACGTTATTTCATTTTAGGGTACTTACTTTATGAGCATCTGTAGGGACAATGATGAGGAAACCATTCAGAAACTTCAGGAGTGACAAGGGTACAGAAGAGAAAAAAATTGCTTCTATATGAAGTGATATTCTTCTCTTTGTGGAAGCAAATATATTTAATATTTATTATTTATTTTAAGTGTTTCTGTTTCACCTCCTAGCCCACAAGGGCTCCTGAGGTGATGAAGAAACAAAAACCAAATAAAACAGTATAAAGATTAAAAAAAATTTTTTTGTAACACATTAAAAATGTTCTTTAAAAACCCTTAAAAGAGTCTAAAAAGAAGTGTACAATCCAGTTTTCAAACAGTTAAAACAGCAAGTTTAGACATCCAATGCTATGCAGAACAGCACTGTTTTAACTGACCATCAGAAGCTTAAAAGAGATGGGCCAGCCTAATGTCCTTGGGCAGGGAGTTCTAGAGTTGAGACCCTGCTACAAAGCCCTGTTGTTTACCCACCAGACTAACTTCACAAAGTGTTAGAACACACGACTGGCTATCTCTAATGATCTCACATTTCTGGCAGTCTCATGTGGGAGGAGGTGATCTTTTAGATATCTTGGCCCAGGTTGTTTAGGGCTTTGTCAGTCAGAACCAGCACCTTGAATTTTGTTCAGAAGCAAACTGGAAGCTATTGTAGCTCTTCTAGGACCAGTATTGCACAGTCTCTGAAATGCACACATGACACCAGCCTGGGTGCTGAATTTTGCACTAGCTTTCAGCTTCCAAACACTTTTCAGCTCCATGTCAGCTCCATGTAGAGTGCATTACAGTAGTCTAATCGAGAGTTAACTAAGGCATGAAGCACTGTGACCAGATCTGATTTGCCAAGAAAGGGCACAGCTGGCACATTAGCCAAAGCTGGTTTGTCAATTTGACTTTTTAAATACAATTATATAGTTATAGGCAGGTATCTATTATACTTTGGTACTCCCTTTTGAAAATGAAAATATTGTTTTGTGGCTGTAATGAAAAAAATGAATTGGGTTGAAGAAAGATTGAAGAAGAAGTACTGGATTTAAGAAGGAAGTTCTTAACTTTTTCCACTAATACAAAGCTAGTGTTGTGTTTTGGTTTTTGTTTTGTTTTTTGGTGGGAAATGTATTATCTAACTGTTATTGGTTATACAGATTTGTAGTTTTACAAGCATTTTTCACTTCAGGAACACACAGATTTCATGGACAGTGTTTACAAGTACATTGTTATTATAAATTGTAATTAGTTCTTTTTTTTTTCTATTAACAAATACATCCTCCCATTCCAACTGTAACTGAACAAGTAATGATTCTCATTTGTGATGTCATATCACAGGCCACTGACTTCTAGTATCAGAATTTTTAAGTAACTAAAACATAACCACTGTAATCACTTCTAAAGATTATATAGGTCTTGGGACCATAACAGTACTTAATTATTTTCAAAAGTAACTTTTGAAGAGCTTTCATGACATAACTCAGGATCAGATTTTCAGCAACATCTGGACCACACAAAAAAGGCTGTGGAGACTTAGGGCTGGCACAAACCGGCAAGAAGGGACGGCTTGAAGCGGCCCTCAATGAAGATGGGTTGGGGCCACAGCAAACACATGCCACAGCCCCAGTCCACCTTGAACCTGGCCCAAATTGAAGCAGAAAATATCAGCTCCTATTTGAGTCGGGAAAGAGCCAGCTTTTCTGGCCCCACTGCAGCCCCAGGACAGCTGCCTGGCTTTTGAGTGGTCTCTGGGTGTGTGTGGTGTGTAAACGCTGTGCTCCCAAGATGCCCGGAAGGCGTCTTTAGCAGGCTGTCTGTTCTGGCCTTAAGTGTACTATTAGCATTTATTGGACAATTTTGGATGTACCAGGTGAGAGTATAAACAGAGTATAGCTGGAAGCCATGGCTTGCCTAACAGATCTTTCTATGGCTTTGCTGTAATAAACAAAAAACAAAAACAAACAGCTTCATTTATATGCCGCTTCATACCATTAAGGAGTGTCTAAGCGGTTTACAATTGTAAGCTATTTGCCCCCCAACAATCTGGGTACTCATTTTAGCGACCTCGGAAGGATACAAGCCTGAGTCGAGCTTCAGCCCTTTGCTGGTCTTGAACTCGCCACCTTATGGTTTTGAGTGAGTGGCTGCAGTACAGGCATTTAACCACTGCGCCACCAGGGCTGGTTAGTAATGAAACTGTTCCACTGTTCTTACAAGAATTGTGAACGTGAACAATATCCTGCATAATGGTTTGGTAGGCACAGCATTTCTGTGCTGCACTGATAGGCTTGTCTAAAGGACAAGGGTGGAAAGCTTCTAGTAAAACCATCTTTATATCTTTCCTCTCTTGAGTCTTTGAGACAAGATTTACTGTGGCTTTCAGCAACAGGAGATGCATTTATAATTGTGGACACCAGCCGGACTGCTTTAGCCAAGGTTAAAACTACATTTACATCTTGTAACCATTACAATAATCTATTGATATTGGCTTTAATGAAGGACATGTGTGGTGTGTCATAACATTATGTGGAAAGAATGATTAAGAGGGCTTATTGAAAGCCACTGCACTGTATACCTCACTCACTGGTCTGTATGCTTGAAGGTCACATTCATATCTTGTACCGACAGGAATTGCATAATTCTCCACACAATGAATTTAACCTCTTGTTATAAAAATAAGCAAAACATTGCTGTCACCCTTAGTTACTTTTACTCTGTGGGTACTGTCTTAACAATATACTGTGTACAACATTGATTTGAAAAGATAATAGTTACAGTTAGACACCTGGAGGACTAACTGTCCATACTTTGTGTGGTAGTTTACTTTGATTTGGATTTGCTGCTAGCTTCAGTTTGTGATAACAGTGATTGGATTCAGAAATAGCTAACGTTCAAATCAGATACAATAGTGGCCTATTCTAGTTAAGTTATTATGTGGTACATCCAGATGGGGGGGGGGGAGGGGAGAATATGAGTTCCAAAACATCTCTCTTGGTCTCTCCATGTGCACACATTGATGAGATACAGCTTGTGCCTAAAACTACACCATAAATATATGATCACTTTTAAATATGTGAGTTATTTAACCACTGCATCACCAGGGTTCCCTATTTGTTGTGAGCTTTCTGACATAGAAGGCTAAATGTCCCCAAAATATAATTCCCATAATTTTATAGCATTTTAGCCATGACAGTTAAAATGGTGTCAAACTCAATTATTTCTGCAGTGTGGATGCAGCCTCAGTCTAATCTGAGATATCTTGACAGAACAACTCAAGAATCAACATGGATGAAGATTCACTTGAAAGAAGGGGTGGATGTCTCACCAAACTTTTTCTCATCTGGCCCAAACAAGTCACAACTCCATACATATCATATTGCTTATAGCAAGCATTATCTGATTGTCTCACCCTCTCCTATCTCCAGCCACATTACCAAAACACAACTCAAGTGAGCTCAACCCAACTGATAATATTATTAGCAAAGATAAAAGTGTATTTAAAATGCAAGGCCTACACTGACAGAGCTGGATGCCACATCATTAAAATTCAATAATATGATTAAATTTTAAATTTGTCTCTGACCATGCAATCAGTCATTCAATAAAATGTCAAATGATATTAAATATACAGGCAAATAGTAAAGTACATAGTGATGACAGATGAATAAGCCCTCAAAAAGATATAGCATTAAACTGCCACAATCTAAGAGCAGTCTTATTAGAAATGATTAGTTAGGTTTCTGTTATGGGGCATGCATAAATTACTGCATCCCAGTTCGATACCAAAGATACTTAAAAAGTGTCTTACAGGTATAATTTAATTTCATCACAAAAATGTCAATCTAGGTGTTCTGTTGTGCAGGTATTGTCCCCTTCTTTAAACCAATATTTAAATGTATATATATTTCTTTATAGTGATTTTTTAAAAAAAAGTCAGCTAAAAGTGATAGGAAAGGAACTCTGAAGTCTTTTTTGTGTGCCTGTCCACTCCAAGCCCTGAACTGTACTTTCAGAACAAAGGCTCTTATCGATAAAAATTCAGGTATGGGATTTTAAAGCATGCACGATACATTGTGAGCGTTAAGGAAAATAATTAATGAACCTCTTGTTGCTGCTACCAATTATAAAATGTCATGGAGCACCATGGGAACACAAGGACTAAATAATAGCATTGCCAGGATTCAGCACAAAAATCTCAAGGGAAAATAATTATTGTTTTAATATGTTTCAGAAGTCTCTGAAAAAATTAAATAGAATACATAAACACATATTGGTCACAGAAGTGAAGATGATATGTTAAGATATTCTGTTAGTAAAGTCACTAGCATTTAATCTACCTCAAAACAAAGGCTTGGATCCTAGAGCAAGTAGAAAGGTGAAAGGAGGTCATTGCTCAGGATCCAGGTGGCTATGCTTCATATTTGTACATTGTCTGCAATATTGTTAGCATGTTCTTTAAAAAGGATGGATGATATTTTTTTCTATCATTCTTGTGGAAACTTAAAACACGCTTGGGAGGACTTAAAGTAATTCGTTCTTCTTTAGAAATGAGTGTTTCTTACTCAGCTTTCCCCAAGTTGTCTGGTTAAAAGACCAGAGTAAAATTAATACAGATGTGGCATTTGCAGACTTACATGATTTATTTCTCCCTGTTGTAAGTAGAAGTGGCAGTTCTTCGTGCATTTTATACTATTGTATATACTCGTGTGTACAATTGTGCAATCGTGTATAAGTCGAGGGAAGGTTTTGGGTCCAAAATCATGTTATGGCCCATGGATAAGTCGAGGATAAAACTTAGTGGCATGTAACAAAAGATATAAAGAGGAAGATACAATTTCCCTCCCTCCTTCCCCTTCTCTGGATCTCTCCTGACCACCTAACACCACTTCCCTGGTGCTGGAGGAGAAGATTTTAACATTGAATTGAGAAGGGGAGGAAGTGGAGTTAAATTGGGTATTTGTTTGATGGAGAGGGAAGACTAGGAAGGGAGGGAAATAGAGTTTAATGGGGTGTTTGGTGGTGAGAGAGATCTGGAGGAGGATGAAGATGGAGAGAGAAAGTTTTAACATCAGATTGATGAGAGAATCACCTCTTTCACACACAAACACATACTTTAGAGTGATCCTTTAGAGATCACTGCCAGACACGGAGAGTGGGGGATGGGATGACTTCTATCAGGACATTTCTAAACAGTATCATTCTGTTGACTCATACATAAGCCAACCCAGGATTTTAGGGTCAATTTTTGGGCATAATTTTTTTGACTTACAGTTGAGTATATATAGTAAATCCAAATAGCAATTAATGTTAGATATTCAGCAGTGAAAACTGAAGAATTTTGCTGGGACACAAACATCAGGTTCTGAGGAGGTAATGAAGGGCACATATTATTCTGGTTGTCACTTGGTTAGTTCCATACATATATACATATATTTCAAGTTGAGGTCCCTAAGCAAGATCCAGGACCATAGGAACTGAGTGTGTACAGAGTGCAAAGAACAACATTCACAAAAGCAAGAAACATTGTGAAGCACTAAAGAAGAGAGAAATGCTACAATTATACCCTTAACCTTTGTCACTGGAATGGTCCCAGTTGATTAATTAGAGGGCTTAAAGCCCAGAACCTTCTAGCTCAGTTGTTCTCAACTTTTTTGCCCTTGTGAACCCCTTTATACCTCCATGCGGATGTTACATGCCCGTTTTCAATGTAATAAATGAAGAAAAATATTTTTTGTTTAGTGTGCATATTTTCATCTGTACGTTTATGTAGATTCACGAATATACATGAACATATTCATGAATTAGCATCCCATCCTGAGAAATGAGGCAGTGATGAGACAGGTGGGGGAAGAAGGTGGCAGCTCAGGATGGGCCTCACCAGAGGCCATGATTCAGGGAGCTTCCTTACTGTCTTCTTCCTCCTACTCCTTCGGTAAGAGGCAGCTGTTCCAAGTGCCATCCTTGTCTTTCTCTTCCCCTTCAGAAGAGTGTGAGAAGAAGAGGAAGAGGGATAGGGGCCTCCAGGTTTCATGCCTCCCTTCAGCATAGTGGTTACATGCTGGCACTGAAGCCACAAGGTTGTGAGTTCTATCCCAGGACTCCCAGGTTGACTCAGCCTTCCATCATTTTGTAGGTCGGTAGCTCAGCTGGTTGAGGATAATTGGTTTACAACTATAAGCTGTCTGGAGAGTTATACTGAGTTATACTGAGTTCACTATTAAGGAGTATAGAAATGTAAATTCTATTGCTAAATGCTATTGCTTGTGCTTCCTTGTACTCTCTTGGGAGTCATGCTCTACAGTTTTGAGAACCACTGTTCTAGCTCATTAGGCTACACATTAGTTCTCACAGGTAGCAGTTTTACCCAACTTGTGAGGTGACTCCCAACTTGTGGATCTGATTATGATGTTGAATAAGCCAAAACAAAGCCTTGCAGGTGCATAAGATAACTAGACCTGAATACTTCAGCTCTATAAGAGATAGAAAGTGCTGACAATTCACAGAAACCAAGTTTTCATGGTATCCTTCTCCCCAGACTTTTTACAGCCTTGAAAATTAGAAAATTAACTTTTCAAACATGAAATGAATAAAATAATTTAAATAGAAATTGTAATCAAGGTTTCATTTCAGTTTTGTTTGTGTTTTACAGAAAACTGAATAATTTCAATCTGCTTGTAACAAAGCAAATGCCATTTATTTCTGCAGTCTGTAAATGTGGCATTTTTGGACCCTAGAATATCTTAATCATATTTGAAAATGGAATGTAAATTTGCTTGAGCACATGTCTTGAAATATGATTAAATTCCAGAATACTACAAGGGCATTCAGGCAGATAAAAATGAATCAAACAAGATGCCTAGGGAATGATGTTTAATCTTGTTTTTTAAAAAAAACACCAAAGAAAGTAGCAATTTTTTTTAATTATAACAAAAGACATCCATATTGTGTCATCATTCTGCATGATTGAAAAATTGATTGAAAGAAGCTACAAAAAACTCCAGCTCAGAGATTTATGTCCCACCTCTCTTCCTAGGAAATAAGATTTGAATAACCTAGGGAATAGCCTATACTGACAAGAATCTTTCCAGTTTGGGACTTGTTGTTGTTAATTGCCTTGAGTTGACTTTGACTCATAGTGACCACATGGATGGGACATCTTCAAGCTCCTCTGTCCTCAACTGCCCTGCTCAGGTGCTGCAGGCTCAGGCCTGTGCCCCCCCCTGGTTGAGTCTAACCATCTGGAATGTGGTTTTTCTCTCTTTCTCCTGCTCCCTATCTTTCCCAGCACCATTGTCTTTTGTAATGAATCATGTCTTCTCATGATGTGGCCAAAGTGCAACAATCTCAATTTAGTCATCCTGGCTTCCAGAGAGAGTTTGGGCTTGATCAGCTTGTCTTCTTGGCTGTCTACAATTCTCTGTACTTTTCTCCAGCACCACATTACAAATGAGATGATTTTTTTCCTATCAGTCTTCTTCACTCTCCAGCTCTTACACCTGCACATTATGGTGGGGATTACAATGGCTTGGACTATCCTCGCTTTGGTGTTCAGAGTTATATTTTTGCACTTTAGGATCTTGTCTAATTCTTTCATAGCTGCACTTCCCAGTCCTAGTCTTTTGCTTTCTTGACTTCAATCTCCATTCTGGTCAGTATTTGATCCAAGGAATGGGAATTCTTTAACTATTTCTGTTTTCTCATTATCTAGGATGAATTCTTGTAGCTCTTATGTGCTCATTACTTATTTTTATTTTATTTTATTTTTGTTTTCTTTGGCTGCATCTGCACTGCTGAAATAATCCTGTTTGACACAGCTTTAACTGCCATGGCTCAATACTATGGCATTCTGTGAATTATAATTTTGTGAGAAACTACTGTATATACATACAAATTTTAGTCAAAAACATTGACCCCAAAAACCTGGGTCGACTTATCCATGGATCAATGTAAGTACTGTAAATACTGTACCTTAACTCTTATATAAAAAAAGGAGCCATCCTCTTCACTGAGTAGAATGGCAAAAGACAATCCTATCCTGGAAGAACCTAAAAGATGCACCACCCTTCTCTATTTTCTCCAGTGCAGTGCCACTTCTGGCCTTTTTGAATGTCAGGGTGGGAAAATAGGTATCATTTCCCTTTCCTTCATCATTTGTATTCTTTGCTACGTGACTCTAAGTTTTACTCTCAACTTATCCACAAGTTATATAAAAATCCATAACTTTGGGCCCCAAAAACTGCTCTCAGCTTATACATGAGGTGGACTTAGTAATCGAGTATATACAGTAAACCTTTTCCGTTAGAAAGTGCTGGTGCCCCAACAAACTACAATCCCCAGAATTCCATAACACTAATCCATGGCAATTAAAATGTTGTCAACCTAGATTATTTCTGCAGTGTGGATGCAGCATTAACGTCCAACATTAACCCTACCTTGGTGCTTTCCTCTTTAACCTTCTTCAGTAATTGTTCTAAGTCCTTGTTGTTTTCTGCAATTTGTACTTGGTTCTTTTTGTACAGAAAACAGCATTCTCTACAGAAAAGTACCAACTATGAATAGTCTTTGAAAACTGTAGTTTTCAAAAACTTCTTAGAGGAAGAAGAAAATGCTAAAATTACTTGCATATTTCAAGAATAAAATTAATGAACAATCACATTGCTATATTCAATAAAATCTTCAATATTAGTGATTTCTTCTAACCTTGGCTACTTGCAGAGTGCTTGATGTGAGTCCTATGTGAATATATTCATCTCTTTTCTTTCAGGATTGTCCCTATGATTTTCTTTGAGCAGTGAGTTTACAGTTATTTATGATATTGAAAACCTATAGCTTTTAATTTCTTTGTAATCTACCATTTCATAAAAAAAAGTCAAGTAATTTTCTAAGCATTATGCTTGCTTGAAAGTATATTGGAAATGCCTTTTAAAAATTATAGAAATTAGTGGAATTGTTGAAAGGAATTTGCATTAGATCTTCAGAACTGGTATGATGCAGTTTCTGTTTGGCTTTGAATTTTCTTGGTTAATTTCAATGTGTCTGTAATATTCCTTGCTTTCCAAACCAAATCAGTACCGATCGGGTTGACAATCTGTAAAATAACCTGATGGTTCATCTTGGTTCATATACCAGTGCAAACCGATATGGTCAAATACACGTGCAATTTTTGCCTGTGCCATAATTTAATTCCATTGTGCTGCTTTCCTCTTGTGTCATGTTGCATGAACACATTCACGTTTTGGGAATGGGAGAAGAAGCAAATTGAATTTTGAAGATGTGCATAGACCAGCAATACAATTTATTAAGTGTGGGTGGTCACTTTTTCTCTTTCTTTCTCTGTTTGTTTTGCACACTATGCAAATATTTTGCCTGACCTTGTATGCAGCTTTTCCTTATCCTGTATATAGTTTGATCTAGTTCTAGTCACTCATTCTTGTGTTCAGCTTATATTGAATGTGAATGAACATGAATATAGGCAGACATAATTCACTCATACACACTTGCCACTGTGCATTAAGCATCTACCCCTGCCTCTCTATTCCCATCTTTAGCTACAGTTTTGCAGCTATCCAGCTTTTTATCCTACCCCCTACTCATTAATGCAAAGAAAGGACTGGATACAAGATACGTGCTGGATAATTGTTCACACCAGCAAAAGAGCAATATTGAAAATGTAAACTGTCTGGTTGCTTCAGCATTCTTCAGTGACCTGTATAGTTCTTCTTTTCTCCTTCTGATTAGCAGAAGCAGAATACAAGGTGGTAAAATTCATAGAACAAACCATGCAAAATAAGAGAAACCATGTCAGTTTCCTTAAAATTTGCATAATTCATGTAGACTGCTAATTTAATCCTCCTTGGATGTACAGTAGGATGTAACTTTCCCGATGCATAGCGGAGTAGCACATATTATACGCAGCTCTGCTCTTTGATGCTATCAGTAAGACATGTATAAGGGATTAGTGTTCTAGTCAACTATATTACTTTACTCTTTGGTGCACATGCCCATTTTAAATAGAAAGGAAAAGTTTTCTATCCAGTCGATTCTTCTTAAATGTTAATGTGGATATGACTACTGTGTGACAGTTGGGCAGACTTTCTAAAAATTGGCTGGAAAGTTAAGTTCCATTAACTATAACAAAAACTGGGGGGGGGGGGGGGGAGATGCCTTTTCCAAACCAAACAAAGGCCTGGAAAACATCTCTGCCATACCTCCCTATAAGTCCCCCTTAATATTTCCCTTAGTGTCATTTCTTTGGGTGATGGGGATAGGAGCAGCAGAATGAGTATGGGGTTAGAAGAGGAAGAAACCCTTTCATTCCTTTTTCTTAGCCCACCTAACATTCTGAATAGCCTTGTTGCATGTTGATGCGTAAAACCCATAGATTCATGGAAGAGGTTCCCATGTTTGTTTATGCAGCATATGAGGTGAGAGAGAAGGAAAGCAAGCAAGTGGAAACCCCCTTGCATCCCTTCCTGCAATCTACATCTACTGTTTCTACCACAACAGCTTTCCAGGTAAATAAAGGTCCAAAACACATTGCAGAAATAATTCAGTTTGAGACCATTTTAACTGCCCTAGCTCAGTGCTAGGGAATCCTAGGAACTGTAATTTATTGTGGCACCAGAGCTCTCTGACATGTCTCTACAGTTTCCAGAGTTCCCTAACATTGAGCCAGGGCCATTAAAGCTGTCTCAAACTGGAGTATTTCTGCATTGTGTTTTGAACCAAAGTGAATTGGCAGGAGTTTTATTCAGGGGGACTTGGTGGAGGAGGAATTTGAAGGAAGACAGGTCATTTATGGCAGAAATAGGTGAGATGGAAGCTGGAACCATTTTATTTATTTTATTTTATTTTTGCTCACATTTGGATCAAAGCTGATCAAACAGTTCCAGGGCTGGCAGGATATTTAAGTTGTTTAAAATAGCCTTTTTATGAGTCCCTGAAGTTTATAGGCTGGGTTAGAACTACACAGCAGTATGTTTAGCTGTTTTCCATACTGCTGTTAGTGTAAATGAACACTAAAACTCTATAATTAGGACTGTTGGCTTACATTAGACCAGCAGTATTTTAATTTCATGTCATAATCTCCCCCTCTCTCAGTCTCAATATCTAAATCTTTTATCGGTATGTAATTATAGCTTTTTAAAAATCTAGTTTAAAGTAGGTTTTTTCCCCTTTTCCTTTGGGATAAAACATTTCTCTGATATGGTCTAGGTACATTATTTTAAAAGTTTAACTTTGACAAAACCCTGAATAACCCCTTTTTATTGCATAGCGGTAATGTAGCTGAGAATGTAATTTTCCTCTGTTAATGTTTTGGGGAGATATTAGACAAGGAAGGCTTCAGGTTGGAGAAATCTCAAAGGGTAAAAGTTGTGTTGCAAACTGTATCATCTAGCTTTTCAGTGTGCTAGAGCAGTGGTTCTCAAACATTTTATACTTGTGACCCCTTCACATCTACATGAGGCGGTCGCACCCTCCCGCTTGACATACTGTATGAACAACAACAGTTTGTTTAGTGTGGATATTTTTGTTCACACATTCATGGATATTTACATTTTAACATTTTATAAGGAAACAGCTCTTCTCCTCCTCCTCCCTCAGGCAGGTCTCAAGCTCTCCTTGCTTTCTCATCCCCCCCCCCCCCGGATAGAAAAGGTTTGCAGGGAGGAGGAGGAGTGGAGATTGGGGCCTCCAAATATCATGCCCTCTGTAGGAGTCCCACTTGACAGTTTGAGAATCACTATTCTACAATATTCTCAGAGCCAGTTGTCAAGATGGGTACCACTCACCGAACTATTTTCCTACTGTGGCAGCCCAAAGGGGTTTTTCTATCCCCTCACTGCTACCAATTTGTTACTGACCCTTTTTAAAATTTCCCCTGACTTTGTTTTAAAATGCTTTAGATTAGCAGTGTGGATATATACTCAAACTGCAGGCAAGCACGAATATGGCAGGACAAGTGTAAAAAACTGGGGCCTCTTCCTTCTCCTCCCACTGAGCTTTGTCCCACATACACCATCTCTTCAACATTTTAAAAGGATGCAGACAAATGTCACAGTCTGTTTCTGCCCAAAGGCAGATGTTTGGGGAGCAGCGGTGTCTCTTATGATGCCACCTAGTGTGGTCTGCACCCTCCAGTGATGTCCCTGAGTGACCTTGGACTAGTCATACTCTCTCAGCCTTAGAAGAAGGCAGTGACAAACCCCCTCTGAACAAATCTTGCTGAGAAATGCCCTTGATGAATCTGAAATAAGTTGAAGGCACACAACAATATGAGTATTCTCAGTTTTCTGATGTCAAATAATAATGTCCAGGTTCTTCACTCTGAAAAGAAAACAAGATTGAGAAGAAGAAAAACATGACTATATTGCTTTGATGCCAGCCTAGCTTATGGGGTTGACATTTCCTATTTGTTTCTTTCAGCACATCCAACGTTATTTGAAAAACAGAAAGCAATGGCATGCAGTCAAACATGTTGAGGAGCAAGTGATTTATTTCCCATGAGAGGAAGCAGCTATTCTGACCCTTGGTGGTAATTTGGACTCAGCACGGTAAGCATTTTATGTCAACTATTTATCAGCATAAGCAGAGAAGCTTCTATACTACAGTCATCATACAGAAATAATGTTTACATTGGTTACTGTAGCCTTTTGTTAAGGCCTCAGTGTTAAACAAAACTGTGTACCAACTGATTTTGTATTAGTGCTGATTCACATGTGTACAGACATCACTTGAGATCTCATCCTTCAGTCACTTCCAGATGAATGTGTGACATGTGTCCTTTTGAAGAGTCATGTATTTGGAAGAGAGTGTGATGTCAGGAAAATATAGATCTGTTAGAGTGGCTGTATGATGGTAGATTCTCACATGCACACCATCATTTCATGATGCACTCTTTGAGTAATGAGTTTGCAGACATAATTTGTCATTGATCAAATACAGAAGCTTTATATTTTTGTCTGTATTGGAGAGTTCAGATCACTGGCCATAGCTATGAGATGGAAAGTTTGAAATGTTTTTTTGGTTTTTGGGGTTTTTTTGTTTTGTTTTGTTTTTGTTTTTGTTTTGTTTTTGCATTTTCTGATGTTTTCACACAGTGGTGCTGGAAGATGCATGTACCCCCAAGATTTAACTGTTGGATTCCCAATATTCAAACCTCATTACATAATGCTCAAGGAAAGCTGACCTACTCTTCTCATATCACTATTCTTTGCTGTCACTTCAGTGCATTGGCAGTTAAATAGCATCAGCAGATGCAAGTTGTTGATCCATTGTTGAATGGAAGACAATAACCTCTTCAGTACTGAAGTACCATGCCTTAAATTCAACTAGAATAGGCCCATGGAATCAAAGTTATACAAATTCAATTGATTCAGTGTGCCTACTGTATTTGGCTAAAGAATCAAATTTAATTAATAGAATTCATTTTATCGAGAGATAGAAACTGGGAAATTACTTTATTACCTCTGATACAAATAATTTAATTCTTCTAATTAATTGAGTTACCATTAATTAATGCATTTGTGAAAAAAAATTGCAGGGTATTCCAGGTAATTTACATAGAATGGAATGGAGGTTGTCACCCTTGATGTTATTATTCTCACCTTCAAAACTGTGCCATTCTACAATGTTGATTTTCCTCCCAGACAGAGGGCCGTAGTATAATTTTTGCAGGGTAATAGTGAAACATGAACCCATCAGGAAACTGTTAGGTTGTGAAAAGATAAAATATAAATAAATAAATAAATAAATAATAAAATGGCCTAGCAACACCATTGGGACTGCCCTCAAGTAGAAAAGCCCTCCCTCCATGGCAACACCATCTGGCCTATGAGGGAGTGAAAGGACTGGCCAAACTCCATCGGGCCTGTCTTAGATTATTAAGCAGAACCCTCCCTCTATGCCATCTGCCTTAGTCCAGGCGTCAGAAGGAGAGAAGAACTTTTGGACCTGATCCCCTTTGCCACTACCATTCCCTTCTCCTTTTGTGTCATGTCGAACCGTCTAATTAAAATAATAATTATAAGCCGCTCTGATGGCCTTTAGGGATGAAGAGTGGGGTATAAATAAATAATATGGGCATCTTCTAACCTCTTCAGTTAAGCTTTCTCACTAATCTATATCTCTACCCTTTTCTAACCCATCCTACCTTCATCAACATTTACACTATTTACATGCCCTTCCCTTATTAAAGCTTAGTAATGGTAGTGATGAATAAATAGGGATGTAAAATATGTAACCTTCCAAGTGTTGTTCAACTGCAACTTCTAGAATAACCCACTGTTGACTGTGCCGGCTAAGGATGCGAGGAGTTACAATTCAACCACATCTAGAGGGCTTCATTATTCTCTCCACTGTGTCAAAGGGTAATAAAGCAATGTTGTATTAATTTCAGCTAAATGATACCGACCCATCAAAAATGTGATCAGAAGCTGGCTTTGAAAAGTCAATGTATCAAAGGTAGAAGATCCTTAAGCTTTTTCTTAGTGCCTGTGAACATATGCAGAACTTTTTTTCTGCACAACTGAATGACTACATGTTTTCTACCTTCTCATATGATATTAGGAACATGATCTGGTAGTGCATTCATGATCTGCAAAGGGTGAGGTACACATTTTGCTCATTCCACTCAATGGGACCAAGGGGCAAAACAGACTATCCTGGAGCAGCGGCTTCTGGCAACCGCACACTTGCAGCCCCAATCCAGCATTTTCCTGGTGCAAAAGGAAGCAGCAGAAAGCCGTTCCTTTTTGTGCCAGGAAAAAAGTGCCTTTGCTGCTGCAGCAGTGATTTTTCCACATTTTTGAAGTGTATGGCATCTAAATGCCACACTGTTGAAATGCTGAAATGCTGCCGCTATCTGTTTGGGTGGATGGTGTGATGCCCCATTGGGTGAGAAGTCAGGGTGTGCGGCATGCAGCCCTCAAGCCACCAGGAAGCCATCTTTTTTTGCTCGTCTGTACTGGCTCTTAGTTCCGAGTAGAGTTTTAAAAGACACAGGGAGTGATAGGAGAGTGTGAATTTAGGTAATTGTATCTTTGATCTCTGAGCTCCAACTTTACCATATTCCTTGAAGTGTGTGATCCAGTTCAGAATGGATCAGGGAAAAGCAGAGTGAGAGTGGGGAGGGAGAAAATTCAAGGGCGAAGGAAAAACAAGGAGAGTTTTGTGAGGTTGAAGCTTACAAAAGAGTCATTTAGTAAAACCCATGCTTTCTCACTGTCTACTTGCAACTGGGTAGAAAGGAGAAAACTTTCCACTTAGATATCCAAGTATTCAGCACTCTGTGACAAATAATAAGTACACTGAAGGAGATTCAGTGGTATTTACCTCTGAGTAGACATGATAAGCAAAAACCATCATTATGCCAAATTATGAACTGAATAACATTTCAGATGAATTCAGTGACAATGTAAGAAACAGATTTGAACTATTGAGTATAATTAACTGGGAACCTGAAGAACTGAGGGCAGAAGACAAAGATATAATTAAGGACAAATGCAAGAAAACACTAACAGTGGCCAAAAAGGATAAGAAGCAGTGGGTGATAAATGAAACACTTCATGCAATAAAGGAAATAAGAAAAGCAAAAGCAAAGGGATATAGGAACAAAACAGAAGCAAGAACACAAGTGTGCAAGATCTGGCACAGAGCCATGAGGAGAAATACTAAAATGACCAAGGCAGAGAAATAAAAGAAAACAACAAAAATGACACCATGGCCTAATACATACGGGCACTTTAGGGCGCCCCTGTCACGTGCTAGGGTTGCCTGGGAGCAGAGCTAATAGGTGCTCCGCAACCCTAGCACGTGACAAGGGCATCCTCGCTCTGCAGCACCGTACAGACGGTGCATGGAGTGATGATGTCGCGGGTGCACAGCAACTAAACAGTGATGTGCACCTGTGATGTCATAGATGCTCCGGCCGGCACTTCATACGTTGCAACTGCGATGCAAGAAAGAGCCCGGTTTCAGTGCTCCTTTTTCTGCTGCACCTTCACTGCTTCATCTGGTTGCTGCAGTGACAATGCGGCAGAAAAGGAGGCGGCTCCAGACCAATATTTTTGGGCAGTCTGTAAAGCCCCCATATTAGCAGAAGGCATTAAGGTATCAGAATAGTTAATAAGGTAATAAGGAAGGTCAAAAATAAAAGTGCAAAAGCAGATCTGATGCAGAAGATAAAGAAAACAAAAATAATGACCACAGAAGAAATACACTAATTCAGTGCTAGGAAAGGTAGAGAGTAGAAGAAAAAGCAGAAGACCACCAGCCAGATGGACAGACTTGATCAGGGGGCTTATGGGGAAGGGCTTGCAGGTTCTGGGCAAGACAGTGGAGGATAGAGAATATTGGAAATATCTCATTCACAGGGTCACCATGAGTCAGAGCTGAATTAAGGGCAGCTGACAACAACAAAGACATGATAAGTGCATAGTTTTTGACAAATAACTCATTTGGCTCCAGGTTTATATCATCCTCCTCATGAAAGAACTCAGTGTGTGACTCATTGAATCAGGGGGAAGGTAGAAATCATAATAGTAGATAAGAGAAAGAGGAAGCCCAAAGGCTATTCTTCTTCAATTATCCTCCAGTATCAGCCCTTCACTTGCTTCCCAGCTGTTCTTTTGCTGGATTCTCCTGCCTTATAATGGAGCCACATGATACATTTCCTCCATTCCTTATGCTTTCCCCCCTTAGGCTTCTCTATTTGGCTAAGAAAGAGACACCCCTTTTAATAAATTCTAATGTTTTAAAATAACAAATTAACAAGGCTGCATCTATACTGAGGAATTAATGCAGCTTGACACTGCTTTAACTGCTGTGGCGACATGTTATGGAATACTGGGATTTGTAGTTAGGTGAGATGTTTAGCCTTCTCTGTCAGCCCTGATGTGGCCTTTCACAGGTGCAAAAAGGAGCAGCAAAAAGCAGCTCCTTTTGTGCCCTTGAAAGGGTGCCATAGCTGCAATGGTGCCACACCGCCATGTGGAGCAGCGGGTGGGGCGCAGCATCAAGGCACTCTAGTGATGGAGTTAGGTGTGCTTTGTGAGAATGCTACACCTTGACTCTGCCCCCATGCCGGCCTTTCAGGCTGGTCTGTCAAGGGCCTGAGTTAATTAACTAGTTATTTCCATGTTCTGCACAAAATTAAACCTACAAGGTAGGCTTTTAATGACATTGTCACTTCAAAAGGTCAGATTTCAGTATGTGACATTAACTTTTTGTTTTGCTTTTGTTTTTGGAGACAAAAATGATCAGGGGGAAATGAATGAATCTAATGCATTTGGACTGGTTAAGTTTACAAAAAATAAAGAAGGCTGACAGTTACTCAAGCCAAATGTTCCACTTCATGTGAATGTGTGTTTTGAATTAATTAATGTTTGCTTTTTCAAAAGGAAGTCTGGAAGTATTTGCTGACTGCATTTGCTTCTACTATATGTTTTGTGGTAATGCAAAAGAACCATTGTGTCTGGTACATGTAGACAGCCTGAAACATAACCTGCAAATTTATTTCAGGATAATGATAAATTGTAAAATTTTAATGTACACTATAGTGTAGTGCATAACTGGGTTATGTAACTATTAAATACATTTCACAGCACAGCTACAAAACTTCTAATTCTTCAAAGTAGTATATATGATAAATTGTGAATTCAAGCAATATCTTCATATAACATCATCCTCCATTTTCTCATCTGTTGAAAGGTGAAGTTTTTTGTTCCTTTAGTAATATCGCTTTGTATTTGCTGTTACTCAAATTATTGTGGTTTGAGCATGACAAGTAAATATTATTTTGCAATCTCCAAATTCTCCTTCTGCATCCAGAGATGGGCTGAAAGCCCTAAATTTTCAGTGAACCACAGATTTTTAAAAAAAAAATAGTCAAAGAAATCCTAATTTTGTTGACTTGCATAAAGCTTTGAAGACTCTTTCAATCCATGTTTGTTCTAGCTCATTTTAAAAATAGTGGCAATAACTGAGTAACCAAATTTCTCTGTTTGCTCTGCTAATGTGGCTTTCATGTTTTCAGCATTATAAAAAGTTGAGTTGGGGACATATAGAGAAGTGAAAAAAGATTGAGTTGATATGCAAAAGGAAATTAATGATGCCTCTTTGTTGTAGACCCAGTATTGAGGTCATTGCAAAGTATTTCAGACAAGAGGCAAAAAGCAATTTAAAGAAATAGGTGACTTCAGCTCAACTTTAACTGAGAGAAAGAGACACACAGAGAGAGCTCTAAAGCTGAAATGGGGAGAAGGATGCTAGTTTGACTTTGGAAGTGGTTTCAGGAACAAAAAATACCATATGTACATGATTATACTGTAAGAACTCTGATGATTGCCAGCTTTTAAAAGAGCGGTGCTAAGTGCTATTTTTGTTGTTCTTGTAACTACACCCCCCCCACACACACATTCTTTTGTCCATAATTTGATGCAGTTCTATTAAAATACATTGTTCATGAGAACCCATAGGTTCTTTTCAGTTGAAAGCTGATATTTTAAATGTAATAATGTGTGCATTTATTGAACTAAGTGGTCTGTAGTTCCAAATGACTATGGTTAGAAGTAAACTGTAGTCTAAAATAATTTTACCATACAGATATGTACTCTTAACACCATACAGCTGCTTTAGTTCTTCAATAAACAAATACTCTGTGTACTTAGTGGTAGGATTAACTGCCTGGAAAATACAAAGTGAGAATTTTTAGTAAGTAGGTCTAAAAATTGCTGTTTTTCTTTCAAAGGAAAAAAAAATCTGTAGCCACATGGTTTTTTTAAGGAACACAGGTAACCAAGACCATGACATTTTAATTTTTAAAAAATTACTCATTTGGTCTTGATCTTAGATTTCCATCAAGCAAAGTAATGCTTCTTTTAGAAGTACACTTATTGCTGCTGTACACAATTTCTCAGACTACAGCTGGATTGGGTTAGAGTTTCTCTCAGATGAAGAAGTGGTTTGGTTTAATTTGACACCACTCAAATAAATTTAAACTTAAAAGCCATTACTGGAGATAGAACAGAACAGCTTTGTTTCCTGTTTCTCCATTGTTCATCCTTTCGTCCCTCCCACTCCTTTGCCTGCTTGCTAGCACTGAGATTGCGCTCTTTGACAGCTGGATGGTGGTCTGCTCTCCTCTCCTAAGAGTGGGACTACTCTCATGCTGCATGCTAAGCAGACGTAGACCCGAGCAATGCAGAGTTTCTCAGAGAATTGGAGAAACTAGTCCCCATACCTCATATATCTGGCATGCAACATGTTACATTCTAGGGGAGAAAAATTCCATTCTTTCTGTCTGCTTTTGCCCACATTAGCAGGTGGGTAGGACAGAATGGATTGGTTGGTGGAGATCCTTTATAAGTCTTGATTAAAATCTAAGATGGAGAGGAATTTGCAAATTGTAATGGCTTACTCATGTTTGAATTTACAGCTCTCAGCACATACACTGAGTGCTTGAGAAATTTTCAAAGTGGGCAGGCTTTCCTGAATTTCATTCCTTTACAGTTATGTTCTCAACATATTTTTTAAAAAAATGCTCTGCAGACATTTTAACCCAGCTCTGTAGGTTTCGGATTTTAAAGATCATCTTGCTTTTCTTTCTGCAGAGATGTAATAAGATAGTTGACAAATTGACTACTGCTATCTAACCATCTTTATGCTCATTTGATTTATTAACATTGTTCTAGCTGGCAGGAGCCTGTCCTGAAGTATAATCATGCAATAATTTGTAGAGGGGAAAAATCATGTTTCCAAATTATGCTTTGAAGAACTTTATTTGCAAAAAGTAATCACATATTGAGCAGTACAGAAATGACATTTGGCTCCCAGCCTGTTACTGGACAAATTGAAGAAGAAAGGAGGGACAAAACCAAGTAGGCCAGGAGGATCTCTCTAGAGGATCCCTAAATCATTTCCACTTAAGATAATTTCTTATTTCTCAGTCATTGGACTATCATTGTCTTCCAGAGTGATATAAATTCTTGGGTGCTTTGTTAACAGAATCTGTAAAACTACTCTTGGAACTAAGAACAGGGAATGTAAGATCACTCTGCAAAGTTATTACAAATTATTATGGCTCAGGCTAAATAGTTTGGAATTTTGTTCCAAGCTACACAACATTCAAAAATAAAATAACATGTCTAGCTGCCCGGATCATAGATGGGTTGTGATGATGGTGGAGAAGGAGGAGACAGGCAATGTGGCTACTGCGCAGCTCAGACAGAATCTAGGATGTGTTTGCTTTCCACAGGACATCAAGCACTATAACCAAATGGTAGAAATGAACACTTTTAGAGACATATTTCTAATCATAATGGTAATTAATTAGTAAAAGTATATCTTGTTTTTCCCCCATCTGGTACCCATAGTGGCAAGCCCCAAATAATAATAACAAAATATAACAGTCATATATGGTATCAGTTGAAATGATACTTGACAGAAGTGAGTAGAGTAAATAAAACACTTTGATTTCTATTCTTATTAGTTTAATAAGTGCCAGATTAGATGTAATGCATATGTCCCTATGGTTAGAATTTCATCCTAATCTCGCTCTGTGTAAACTGTTTGATTTATTTATTATTATCTAATTGATGTGAGAGAACAACTCTTTTCACATTTGACTTTTTGTTTATATGTATATTTCCCTCCAGGCCCTGCATCACTTCAACCTGTCTTCTTCCCCCGACATAGCTTTGAGATGGGGTGATCTGTATCAAGAAAGGGAAGTAGAAATGGTCACACTTCTCATGCTTCTTCCCCCAGTCATCAAAGCAACTATCGGTAGAAAGTAGAACTGCCATAGGTGGAAAGCAGAAAATTCCACACATGCTTTCCAGATTTGACTAGACATTAAGCAAATTGCATTCTGGAAATCCAGTTACCTGACTGCACTAACTGCCCCCCCCCTTTTAAAAACAACAATAGTGTTTTGTTAGGCAGTGAACATGTTCTTTTTCTTCTTCCACATAGCATCATAGAATCATAGAGTTCGAGGGGGCCTCATGGGCCATTAGGTCCAACCTCCGGCTCTATACAGGATCTCCAGCTAAAGCATCCCCAACAAGTACTGTAGTTCTCCAGTCTCTTTCTGAAAACATCCAGAGAAGGAGACCTCACCACCTCTGTAGGCAATTGCCAAACTACTCTTTTTGTCAAGACATTCCTTCTGATGTCCAGTTGAAATCTGTTGTCCTGTAATTTAAAATTATTAGACCTGGTCCTACCCTCTGGGGCAGCAAAGACCTGGCCTCTCTGTGACAGCCCTTGAGACATATAAAAATGATAGTAATGTCATCACTGAGTCTTTTCTTCACCAAGCTGAACATGCCCAGGTCCTTCAACCTTTTCTTATGTGTTTTGTTCTTCGTACTTCTTATAATCCTTGTGGTCCTTTTCCAAACCTATTCCAACTTTTCTATATCCTTCTTAAAATGAGGTGGCCAGAACTAAACACAGTACTACAGATGAGGCACAACTAGCACAGAGTATAATGGGATTATTACTTCCTTCAGTTTGGAAACTAAGATTTTATTAATGCAGGCTAAAATAGCATTTGGTGCAGCATCACACTTCTGGCTCATGTTCAACTTATGATCAACAATTATCCCAAGGTCATTTTCACATGGGGTAGTGCTGAGTCATGTATCTCCCATGATATACATTCCTCCCTTCACTAGCTCACCTTCCCCTTCCGCATCCAGTACAAGCTTTTGTTGTTGACTTTCAAAGCCCTCCACGGACTGGCCCCTCCTTACTTGTCTGAACTTCTTTCTCCTCACACTCCTTCTCGTACCCTACATTCTGGTAGTCAAGGTCTCCTGTCCCAGCCAAGGATTTCCACTGCTCTGTCCCGGATTCATCCCTTCTCACTTGCTGCCCCTCACTCCTGGAACCTTCTTCTCCCACATGTGCACCTCATCACTTCTCTAACCAGGTTCAAAACTGAGTTAAAAACTATATTGTTTAGGGAAGCGTTCCCAGGATTGTGCCATCTGCCCTAGGATGCCTCCTTTTAACTAGGTATTAAGAAGCCATGCCCTTCCTCCAGTCCATCTGGCTCGGTCCTGGCCCCAGAGAGAGAGAAGAACCACTGGACCTGATCCCCCTTTCCCACCACCCTCCCCTTCTCCTTTTGTGTTGTCTCTTCTAAATTGTAAACCTGAGGGCAGGGATCCGTCTAACTATAAGATTGTATGTACAGCACTGTGCAAATTTACAGCACTAAATAAATAAATAAATAAATAATATACCTGTCCATTTGGTTTGTGTGGCCTAAATCTGGAATGAACATCATTTTATTAATTTCTGCCCAATTTTATAATTTATTTAGATCCTTTTGAATTATGTTCTTAACTTTGAATATGTTAGCCACCCTTCCCAGTATTATCTCATCTGCAAAACTTAAAAGAATTCCCTTCACCCCATCATCTAATATGTTTCATGGATCTTTTTTGTTGTTGTTGTCATTTTTACCCTATGGTCCAAAAGTAGGTATGGTCCAAAAGTGGGCATGGTCATTGTAATCTGTTAGTATTCTTCCATTACAGTATTATTAAACGGTGGCCTCACTGGACTCTTTCATACGAGGCTAAATTGGAAGTATAATTTAAGGTCAATTCGAATGCAATCATGGGTTTTATGTTATTGTGAATTAACTCTTCGCATGCAAATTCAGGCAAGAGGGAAGCCAATTCGAATGCAATCATGGGTTTTATGTTATTGCGAATTAAAGCTTCGCATGCAAATTCGGGCAGGAGGGGGTTATTTTCGGGTAATGGGAAGTAATTCCGAACGGAGCAGGGGTTCATGTAAATTCGCTAAACAAGCGAATTTACATGAATCCGCATTGGCTCCATTCGGAGTTGGGAGAAATTCCTCCCCGTTTGAAAGAGTCCTCTGTCTCCTTGATTATTATTTAGCCTCAAATGTATCTGTTTTTGCTTGCTTAACTATTCTCAACTCATTTTGAGCTTTAGTTTTCCTTATACAATTCTGTTGGCTTGGGCTACACATATGTACTCTTCCTTGATGATTTGTCATTCCTTCCACTGTAATATATACACATTCATTTTTCTTTTTACTTCCCCACTTCCCCTCAGAATTTGATGTGCAGTCACATTGACTTTTTCACATGTTGTCCATTTTTCTTCCATCACATTGTTTGTGACTGTGCTTTCTGCAAACCATTCTTTAAGAACTCCCATCTTTGCTGGGTGTCTTTTTTCCTTTAGCATGTCTAGCCATGAGAGTCCACCCACTAATTCCCTGAACCTGTGAAAATCAGCTTTTCTGAAATCCACATTCCATATTTAAATATATTCTTCTTTGCCCTATCCCACAGTTGTGAATTTCAGCATTATATGGTCAATTCCCACTAAAGTACCAATTATTGTAATTCCTGTGACCAACATCTCTCTGTTGGCTAGGATCAAGTCCAGGATTGCCAATCCCCTTGCTCCTTCCTGTACCTTTTGAAATAAAATATCTGCAAGGCACATGAGGAATTTGTTGGAGGGCCTATGCTTAGACTGCCAGTGTAATTGAATTCCCCCATAACTACTAATTCTTGCATCTTTGAGATTTCTGAGATTTGATTCTAAAAAGCATCATCCACCACCTCTTCTTGGTTTGGTGGCCTGTAGCTAACTCTTACCACAATCTTGCTTTTATTTATTTTCTATATGTTTTTACCCAGTGTTCTCAATTGGTCCACTCTGATCACTCTCATGGATATTCGTATTGCTAAATTTGTCTTTGACGTATAGTGGTAGTAGCCCTCCTTTTTTGCTACATCTATTTTTTTAAAATAGGTTATACCCTTCAATTGTAATATTTCAGTCAAAGGAGTTATCCCACTAGGTCTCCTTTATGTCTATAAAGTCATATTTACTGCACTAGGATTTCAAGCTTATCGTGTTTGTTTCCAAAATTCTCTGTGTAGGTGTATTAACATTTGAAGCTTTGTTTGTTCTCACCTATTAATTTACTGTCAGTATTTCTTCAGATCATGTTCTCTCCCTCAGAATGTGTTTAGAGCTTACCTTTGGACTGATGTTCGAGCTATCAGCAACGGCCCCTCAATGATTTAATTTAAAGCCCTTTTGATCAGACTTTCCATGCTATTACCAAAGACATTCTTTCCAGTCTTTGTGAGGTGCAGCAGCCCATCTGTAGTCAAATAGTCCTTTGTCTAAGAAGTGAAGAAGATGGCCCATCATAGCCCATCTACTACCTTCTACTACCTTCTTGTCACTGTGTAATCTTCTATCTCTCACCAGAAGAATTCTCTGCCAAAGAGTGTGGGTCTCTCACAAAACTGCAAATCCCAGGATTCAGCAGTGAAAGTGGTATCAAACTGCATTATTTCTAGATGCACCCTAGGCGATCCTCACACATTCATAGATACTAATTTCAGCAATAATCATATATCTAGTAAAGGCAGCCCTGTGTCTCATAGAAAGAGGTAGTGGATTTCTAGACTCTGTAGAGACACAAACACGGAGAGCAGTTCCGAACAGCTGCTACAATAGTAATGAGCCAAGTGCTCCCCCAGATTGATTGTGCAGAGTGAGAGCTTGACTGGAGCAAGATACCTGTGTAAATTAGCAGAATCACAAATAAACTAGAACAGAAAAGGCAATTAATTTGAATTTGGAATTTAAACTGTGGGAAGGGGGATCTTGGAGTGGAATGGGCACTGATGGACAGATTGCTGGTCAGATAGACAAACAGATGTCTTGCCTCAGCAGGAGAGGATGTTTATAGTGATAGACAGTGAGAGTTTTTTAAAGCCACAGTTTTCTTAGTTTCAACATTGCTCTGCTCTGTGCAGGGTTCCTAGAGATTAAACAAGATTTTGCCCTTTACTGATATTCCTCACAAAGAGCATAAAGAGCAGTGGTACAATTGGGAGGCTTACGCTGGGAGAAGCCTGAGGTTTTCACTGCAGAGTTGAAGCTGACAAACAGCTTGAAATCCTTTTATTAGAAGGGGAAAAAAAGTTGGTCCCTCAGATCAAATAGAATTGGAAATAGAATTTTGGAATTTATTTTAATTGCTAGGAGAAATCTTTGCCCATATTTATTTATTTATATATCTCACATCTCGCCATTTTCCAATATTGCTACCCAGAACAACTTGCACCATTATTAAAAACATGATACTACTTAAAGTACAGTTATAATCTTGAAACTCAATTAAAATAATTGTCATTAAAAAAAAGAAAACAGAACAAAAACAGTTTAGAATCACATGAGGCGGTGGGGGGCAGAGGTACCATCTCCCCCAATTTAAAAATGTTTAGCAGCTTGCCAGTTGCCAGAACCCTGCATGAATAAAACACATTTGCCTGCCAGCAAAGGAGAGCAGGGAGATTGCTAGCCTAACTCTGTTGGAAAGGAGCCTGCGAGCAGACATTGAGAAGGCACTCCTGTCTCTTCTCTTCGGATGTGCCTGTGAGAGTGTTGGGCCTGAGAGAACAGGTCCCCAAAGAGATTAAAACCTGAAGAGGCTCATATGGGAGGACTCTTTTTCTGTCACCCCTTCACCCACAGAATCAGTGGTTGGACATAGATTTCTTTTAAGTATGGTCCTCTAGCAGCTTCGTGTAAATATTGAAAATATTGAACATAATAGGAAACATGATTCCCCGCAGTGTAATGGCCTTGAGGCTAAGCAGGAATTCCCCAATGCTACTGTCTGGGACCAGCTCCCCAGATAGGAATGGAACCACTGCAACAGAGTGCCTTCTACTCCACACTGTTCTGGTAGGATACCATGATTAATGGTATCAAAAGCTGCTGAGAGATCTAGGCAAATCAAGAAGGTAGCACTTCTCTGTCTTTCACTTGGAGTAGGTTATCAGTCACAACAGCTAAGGCCCTGTCAGGGTCTTGCTGTGACTTGAAAGCAGACAGAAATGAGTCCAGATAACCTGTTTCTTCCAAGAACACCTGAAATTGGCCAGCCATGACACACTCAAGCATCTTGACCCATTGGCGCAAGGCAAACTGGCCAAGAGTCAAACTTACATATGGTGGATTTAATTAATTCAAGTGACTTGTCCACATCATCAAGCATCAGCAGCTGGAACTGATACCAAGAAAACTAAGCAGATGGAGCACTGTGACTTAAGAGGGATGTCAAGTTCTAAGTGAATACAAATGATATTCTCATCAAAATGCCTAGAGAATTTGTCAGTGTAGGCCAGCAAGGGTTCAACTCTTTGTCTTTCTGAAACTGATTCCAATAAACTCTTCCCCATGCGGAATAACTCTTCTGGGCTGCATGTCAGGGATACAATAACTGAAGCATAGCAAGCTTTTTTTTCTGACCTCACTACTGCATAATAGCACAGTGAATAATCTTCACCAATTGCAGGTTGTATGTGCTCCTTGACCTATCCCACCTGCACTCTAGCCATTGTCCAGCCTGTTTCGCTGCCTGTAAATCTTCTGTAAACCAGGATGAATTACAGGTTCCACAACACTGGATCAGGTGCTTGTGAGTGATTATATCAATTGCCTTTTTTTATCTTGCTATTCCATAGCAAGACTATGACTTTGACTGAATTGCTAACCCTATTAGCTGGACGTTCACCCAGAGTATTCAGGAATCCTTCTGAGTCTGTAAGTGTCTAGGGGCAGACCATCAGAACTGATCATCCATCTCCACAAAGAAGGTCCCCTACTACCAAGCCACACCATGAGGAAGTAATCTCATCATGACAATGGGGTTGTTGAAACCTCTCTCCTCCAATGTCAGATCATTCGCCATCCACCAAACAGCAAAAAACAGATCCAAGTATGTCTTGCCACATGTATCAATCCAGTGATGTACAGAGAAAGCCTCATGCCATGAAGTCCTGAGCTGGCCCTGTCAGGACAGCATGAATAATGAAGTCTCTCAGAGACACTTTCTTGTTATGTTCCAGCACCACCTTTGAGACCTCCTAGGAAGTTTCAAGACTTTGTGTATCAAAGAGTTGAATACTTTAATACCTCTTCTCATTATGTTTTATCTTCCCCCCTGCTGTTCAGAAAAAATCTAAGGGGCTGTACATACAGCTCCTAAGGGGCAGCGGGACCCCACCCCTTTCCTAGCCAGATTGGGGCCACAGCAACGCCATGCTGTGGCTCCAGTCTGGACTTTTGAGGGCACAAAAACAAAGCACCGGAGTAGTGCCATGATGCCGTGCGACATGGGGAGCAGCATGCAGCATCGGGGCGCCCTGGAGATGGAATCAGGGTGTGTGTCATCTGAATGTGATGCCCTGACTCCAGACCCACGCAAGCCTTCCAGGCCGTCTAAAAAGGGCCTAAGTTGAATTTCTTCTAAAAAAAAGAAAGAAAGAAAGAAAGAAAGAAAGAAAGAAAAGGTAAGGGGAAAAAAAGGTAACATTTATGTTCTGGAAACACTGGTTCAAAATACATTGCAGAAATAATCCACTTTAAGACAGCTTTAACTGCCCTGGCTGAATGCTAAGGAATTCTGGGGACTGTAGTAATGTGAGACATTTAGCCTTCTATGTTAAAGAGCTCTGTTGCCACAATAAACTGCAGTTCCCAGTATTTCCTAGCACTGAGCCGTAGCAGTTAAAGCAGTCTCAAACAGGATTATTTCTGCAGTGTGTTTTGGACTTCTGTTCATCAGAAGTAAATCAATTTTTGTCCTTTAACATCTTCCAAATATTTCTCTCACAAGGCAAAAGCATACTTCTCTTTTCTTCAAACATTTTTTCTGATTTGCATGTTGCCTTTTCCCAGTGTTGATTTGTACATGCTCTTGCCACATAAAAAGAATGAGCTTTGTTATATTTGGTCAAATATGGTTTGCATTATAGCAGAATGGTATGCAAAAGAAGCAGAGGGAAGAATGGTTCCAGCTGAATACATTTTAAAGTAGCATTTGGATGAATCTCTTCAAATAGTCTATTTAAATATTTACAAATGGCTGTTTGTTAAAAAGATGATTCTTTTGATGTTATCCAATGGACATTTGTGTTCCTTGCTACTGTATTGCTGTGAATGCAAACTATGAGTTAATATATCCCCCAAAGTAGCATGCAGCAATTTGGAATAGATTGCCCTGCTGGCAAGGCTTACAAAAGTCTCAGCGATCTACTAAGTGTAATTATCTTTGTGTAATTATCTATATAACATGTTGGATTTGTTGCAAAAGAGAAAATTCTTTTCTTCTCTGTGTAGCGGCACTATGTTTCCTAGATACCTTTTGAAAAACAAACTGGCAAGAAACATGCAAAACTGAATGCTTTTCAAAGTCTCCCTCGTTAAGTTGATCCTTTCAGTGTTATAAACTTCAAGAGGCTTACTGACTATGTACACTCCACAAAGATCTATTTTGTATAAGTAATTCATTCATCCAGCAACCAGATGTTAACACATATTTTATCTTCAGATCTTACTGTCAAACACTATTTTCTTCAAACAGTGCATAAAACTAACTTCCACAGAAAAGCACCATGTAGGTTTCTTTTTTTGGGGGGGGGGGGGCAACATTTAAGTGAACAGACCACCCCAAAGAGGTGGCTTGAAGCCACGCTTAAAAAGCTGGATTGGGTCCATGGCAATCACATGCCATGGCCCCAGTGCACCTTTTTGTCATCCCCAAAAGAAGCAGCAAAATGTTGCTCCTTTTTCCACCAGCAAAAAACCAGTTTTTCCCACCCGGCTGTGACTCTGGCAGCATGTGACATCTGAAGGCCATACCACTAGGGCACCTGGAAGCTGGCTGCCATGTGGGCAGCCAGGAGGCGTGAAGAAGGCTTCTGGGTGTCATTGGGGTGTGCGTCATGCAAACGCCATATCCCCAAGCCTCCTGGAAGCATCCAAATGCTAGATCCAGTTAAGTAGGCACCTTGAATTAGTACAATTTACAGGAGTGTTGACTTCCCTTTCATCATCTGATTTAATACCTGTACTCTATTTGAACTAGCAATTGGATCTGAGTTCATTATTTCAGTGAGCTCTCATATGAGTTTCTCTCATGTGGTGGCTTCCCTTCTAGAAAGAGTTTTGCTACTTCTAAATTGTATTTTTCCAAATAAGAATAAGAATAAAATAATCCCACAATGTAACTCCAGGAAAATTCAGCAATGCTCAACATTCTTCCCATGTTTCCATCACTTCCACCTACCTTTCTTCCTTAGCTTGTATCTTGTTGTAATGAATGTTATATTGTGAGCTGCTTGAGATAAAAATCACAATATCAAATATGTTATGAAATGGTATGTGTAATATTAGTGGTAAGTAAACAACAATAACTGTAAAATTCATGTTAATGATGTTTATCAAATAATAAAAATAAAAAAATAAAAATAAAAATCTTTATTTCTAGCCCACTCCTCTGTAGAGCACAATTGGAGCGGGGTACAGCAAATTAAAACATACAATTTAAAATACATCATCAACCCATTCCCAACCACCCATCCTTAAAAATGAATTAAATTAGCAATAATTTAAAACCATAACAACATTAAAAACATAATACATCCTCATAGATCTTAAATGAGGGTAAAAATAGCACCAAGCAAGGGGCCAAAATAGGTCCCATTTCGGAGCCGGGAACTAGGAGGTTTCAGGGAAGGCCTGCCAGAAGAGATGCGTCTTCAGAGCTTTTTTAAAGCAGTCAAGAGATGTTATAAGACGCATCTCATCCGGCAGTCCATTCCAAAGCTTGGGTGCGGTAGCTGAAAAAGTCCTCTGGGAGGTCTATGACAGCCGAGTTTTCACAGGCTGTAGCAGGTTCCTCCCAGAGGATCGGAGTGTGCGGGGGGGGGGGGTTCATACGGGGAGAGGCAGTCACTAAGATAAGATGGACCCAAGCCATGTAGGGCTTTAAAACTTAGGACCAATACCTTGTACTGTGCCCGGAAACTAATCGGCAGCCAGTGGAGAGCCTTGAGCACCGTTATGTGCTCTCTCCTTGATGTTCCAGTTACAAGCCTGGCTGCCATATTTTGGACCAGTTGAAGTTTCCGAGTTAAGCACACAGGTAGCCCCATGTAGAGCGCATTACAGAAATCCAGGCATGAGGTTACCAGAGCATGTACCACAGTTTCCAGGTCCCTCATGTCCAGGAAAGGGCGCAGCTGGCGTATCAGCCGAAGCTGATAACAGGCACTCCTGACCATCGCAATCACCTGACAAGTCATGTGAAGCGACCAATCTAGAAGTACCCCCAGGCTGCGAACACAGTCCTTAAAGGAGAGTGTGACTCCGTCCAGGACTGGAGACTGTATTCCCAAGCCTGGTTTCGGGCCTGTGACTGTTAGTACCTCCGTTTTGTCTGGATTCAGTTTCAATTTGTTTTCCCTCATCCAATCCATTACCGCCGCAAGACAGACATTAAGAGGAGAGATGCCATCTGAAGTCTGTGCTGATGATCTGGTCATGGAGAGATATATCTGAGTGTCATCAGCATACTTTTATTTATTTGCACAACTGTGAAGATGTTTGGTTTTTTTAAGAAAAAAGAAGCAGAAGTGGTGTTATTTGTGAGCATACAACATACATTTTCAATTGCAATACCTTTTGTAAGCTTTGAAAATTCTGAGGAGCCAGCCTCAAGGGTTTTTGTGTGCTTTGTTTATGCAATCCTAAATAAAGAAATAGCTATCGACATCAGGAATCAACACTCTTGTCAGGATGTGAACTGTGGCAGGATAGCCAGAATACAGTGGTCCTCCGGGTTACAAAAGTAATCCGTTCCTGATTACTTTTCGTAACCCGGAAATCTTCGTTTCCCGGGGGACCGCTTTAGGGGACGGACCGTGCGGCAAATTTAAAGGGGCCGCGCGGTTTTTCGTCTTCGGATCCCGGGGTTTCCTTCGGATCCCAGGGGCTTTTTGGCAGTCCCGGCGGTTCCGGGTCCCGGGGTTTTCGTTCCCCGGGGGCTTCGTAACCCGGGGGACCACTGTATAGCATCTTAAGTGTTGGATTAGGATTCTGGGAGACCAGGATTCAAGTCCCTACTCAGTCTTTGACACCCACTGGGTGCTCTTGAGCAAGTCACATGCTTTCAGCCTCCCACCACTGCACAACACTGAAAAAAGTGCATTCACAAGTGAAGTGTTATGCGGGTTCTGGCCAAAGCCTATACATACTTAAAAGATGCAGACTTAAAGAGTTGTCCTTGCTCTTTATTCTTTGGTCCTACTGGCATTCCTAGCATGCATTGAAGAAATGAAGCATCTAGGTGTTAAGGATGAGGTCTGGATGCTGCTGCATGTCCTTCAAATAAACTCTCAAATAAACTGCCCTCTCTCTGCTTTCCTAGATAACCTTTTAGAATGGTAAACCTTGCGGCAGGGAGTTTGCTGGCCAGGAGCACAAGTGCCATATTTTTCAACCAGGCCTGGAATTTAGGAACATTTCAGCCTGGCTTGTAATGGTCCCCTGGGAGTTCACTGACATATCACAGTTTTGACATCATGTCAATTTTCAAGTGGCGACTCAGATCACACTCTCATCACATTTCATGATTTAAGTCACTTGTTTAGAAGGAGCTCCCCAGTTTTAGTCTGAGGGGGCTGAGAATGGTTTTGGATTTCAGACAACTTGTGGGGGTGGTGGAGAAACAACCACTTCTGACCCACTTTAGATTTTTTTTTTAATCAGTTTGTCATTTTTTAAAATGATTTTTTTTAAAAAATCAAACCTCCTTTCCCTTCCCTGAAACATAATAGTTCTTTAATATGATAAAGTAAAATAGCACATTCACAGCTACTCACTACCATTTACAACTGGCCTTAATATATCTTGCATCTGGGGAAATGTTTTTGATATGAAAATATGATTTCAGGCAGAATTGAGCTCCAAAACTTTTCTTATTTGGGAAATCTGTCCCCCAGGTATGTGAGATAATAAGATGAGTATTTCCTCATTTTATGCACTTTTTATTTTCACAAAAACATGGTTAGAATTTTGTCATTGTGATGCACATTTTTAATAAAATTGTACTTCAATTTACAGGGGTTTTTTTCCCCAGGAGGCTTTATTCAAGAAGGTTCTAATCTCATTTCAAGGTTTCTTACCTTCAGCTGTAGTTCCATTTTTACTGTTTCTTCAAGAAGCTTCTGATATACAGGCTTCTGCTACAGCCTTTTCTCTCTTGCTCACTGTCTTTTTAATACATGAAATTTCATACAAGGTTCAGCATGTAAACCTTGATGCAATTCCTGCTGAAACAAAATAAGTCTGTGTGCATACATTTCAGTCCATTGGATTACCCCCAGGCAATCCCTTCATGCTGCATTATGAGCAGAAAACTAAGATGTCACACATTTCCCCCCACTACTACATTGCACTCAATTGTCTTTTGAAATTATAGTGAACATGTAACAGTACTCACTATAGCAAGAAGAAGAACTTCAGTAGAAGAGAAGAGAAAAATATAAAAATATCTTGCTTATCACTGTTGTACTACAGATCAAGCTAGTGGAAGCAATTCAATTATAAATACACTTTTTTTAAAAACAAAGAAAGCTACTGATTCTACCATTCAGCATTGTTCTTAAAAAGGTTGGTAGAATAATTACTTCATGTATCACACAGTGATACAAGTAATTAAAAATGCTAATAATCCTAATAATGATGTAGAAGTCAGGCTTTATGCTTTTAATCCACATTTCTCTAGATAATTTAATCAAGTGGTTTAATATTCATATCCTTTGGTTTATCATAACAGTTACGTCAGATTATGCCTGGTCGGTTTTTATGCCAATTTCATGTGTGCCATAATCAGAAATTGTGTTGCTTGTGCATTATCCAGACACTGAGTAAAGAAACAGTTGACCCAGAACTTCCCCCCCCCCCCCCAATAAAACAACCAAATAATGGATAAGTGGAAGCAGCAAAAGTCTGCAGAGTCTAATGGGGAAAGGACTTGCTATCCAAATATGTCTCTTGCTTAAGCTGTGTGCCAGTATTCTCATGAAGCTATATACTTTTTAGTATTTTTGTGATAAGCAGTGGGTGAGAATTTCACTTCAGTTATTTATTTATTTATTTGTAATAATATAACAAAATTTGGAGGGAAAGATTTTTTAAAAAATGGAATACAGGAAAAATCATAAGCAACAGGTTAGACTGTCTGCACTGGGGTGGAAAAAATGTTGCATGTGGGCCACATGTGACCATCAAAAGTCCCCATTTTGTCACCCAGTTGGAAGGTTATTTCAGAATAGCACCCCACTTCCAAAGGCATAGAAGGGTTATTGGCCATTTGGCACCCCCAATATTTTTGAGATTTCCTTTCCTCTATAAATTATCTATACATGTTAATCATTCTTTGGGGAAGGCAGCTAATGTAAATGAAGCAACCCAGTGGTCACAAAACTGGTCAAATCTATCCAGAACTGAGTGGCAGGATGTGCAGATGAATTGTCAGAAGGAGAAGTTACCAGGAGTCACTAGGATCAGAGTTGGGATTTCTGAGCTGGAAGGGACATTTTTGATGACGTTTTGTGACTGTTGTTCCAACAGTCACCTTATACATCAGCCCACTTTTACTGCAGAAGCAAATTGTGAAGCAGGAGCCATCTGAGATGCTCTGACTATATGAAAGATGTGTCTCACTGTGCTGAGCTACTCACAAAACACACATGCATATGGCTTTGGGTGTGTATGCTGCCCTGTTAGATGGTTCTTTTTTGTTTTTCAAAACAGAAAGCGAATGAAACAGGAAATTCTTGAACTAAAAGCCCTCTACAAGCCCATGGGATGGGGCAAAAATGTCTGGAAATGAAGTGAAATGGCCAGTAGTGCCCTTCCCAGGGGCCTGCAGATGCTTTGGCAGTTTGGGGAAATTTTTTTCTTCTCCCTCAAGTACTTGTTTGGGCAGCGTGGGATGGCCCTCCACACAGGAGCAAGTGTGACTCCCAACCCTTGGCAATTGCCTACTATAGATCCATAGTCAGGGCTTTGAATGTTTCTCTCTTAAAAGTCTGGATTTTAATCCATATGTTTTCAGCCATGTTGCGAAGACTCCCATCCTTTTTTTTTGGGGGGGGGGGGGGTTAAGAATCTCCTCATATGTATCACCTCATATATATCACAAACAGGTATAGAATCATTCTCCCCATGCTGAGAATAGCCATACCTATTGAGGTTGGCCAGCAAAACTGAAAGATGGTTTTGTTTGTTTTTGAAGAATTTACCAAAAATCACATTTTTTAAAATTCAGAACAGAAATAACTTACAGTGTGTGTGTGTGTTTATCTGAATACAGGGAAAAGCCAAAAGCCAAAATCAACAGATTTCCCCATGATAACATTGTAGAGATAAATTCCTATAACATGTTTAGTTCTTCACAGCTATTAGCTTCATGTATCTTTGTTGTGTCATAAGAGAACCATCCACAATTGCTTGCATATTACTCTGTACTTCACCACTCTTTGAGTTGCAAGTGAAGGTGTAAACCCTCTCCATTAGAAAGTATGGTGTTTCTAATCTGTGCTGTCTGTTGAACATACCCAGATCACTGTTTGATCATGCAGCCATGAACACTCAAGAATTAATTAATTATACCCTGCCTTGACATTCATTTTGGTTGAAAGGCAACCTAGACATTTAATTTGAAAGAACAAAGGAATAAAAGCCATGGCATTTCACGAATTACAATACGTGCAGTTTCATGAGAAGGCTAGACAAATTTGTATGTATTAATGTGAAAATCCTCCCAGAGTTACCTGTCAGTCAGACCAAGTGAATAATTTTCTGATCATTGGAAAATTGGGAGGAATTCTGTTAACTTTCTGCTAAATACATATGAAAATTACAAGCACAATATATGACATATGATATAGATTAATATACAGTTGGCCCTCCACATTCATGAGGAGGGGGCAGCTGTATATTACAGGACCTCTTCTGAAGTGGAAAAAAATTCAAATATCATAACCACCCTCCCAAAATGCATGCTAAAGGCTTCTGTTAACCAGCCCCAGCCCATCACTCATTTGCCCAGCTTGACACCACAATGTTTCGTCCAGATTTCCAAATGCACTCTTGCTAGTACATCACCCTCCTCACCCCAGTCTGCTTGCATTTGGGAAAAAACCCAACAATCAAAAGACAGAATATTGCTATTTATTAATGATATCCTGTCACTCTCCTGTCCTTCCAACAGCACCAGCTCATCACTTGTTTTCCCAGATTGCCACCATGATGCCTCATCCAGATTTTAAATCCCCTCTTAACCCATTGACCTTCTCACTGCAACCCTTTTGCTTTTAAAAAAGACAGCAGCAAGAAGTCCAAGGCTCAAATCTCTACATCATGGTTGCTTTCTCATGTAAGATACTGTCTTGAATGGCAAGGGAAGTGAGAGTTAAATTCTTCGTAGATGAGTTTTCTTTCTATTTCAAGAGATATTGAAATAAGAAGGGAAACCATCATAATCAGAATAAGTCTGGGTGTGTGTATCTTAACAGTTGTTATGGTCTTTATGTTCTAAGAAGTATTTAATAATAGAGAGATATCTTTTGACTGCATTTGGCTTTCCAGAGAGGAAGGAAGGGTGGGATATTAATTCAATAGATAATAAAGCTGCATTCTTGTGATCAACTTTAGTTTCCACTGCATTCATCCAACATCCAAATGTATGATTAAGTACTAAAGGTCCTGAAAATATTTAGACTTCTGAAAGATTACTTTTATTTATAACAAGTATACTGAAATTAAATATTTTCACCTTTAGTTGATTTTGTTTGTTTGTTTGTTTGTTTGGAGGGGAATATCACACAACAGCTTACTTCCTAAATAATTTTTACATAACATGTGTGTCAAAATTAGAATGGCATTTTTAACCTCACAGGTTTTAATATGCACAAAATTTCTACTGGCTCTAAGTGGGGATGGGTGTGGAATTAATGTCTTTTGAATTCTGAGTAGAATTTTTCTCATCCCCATATCCCAGAAATGAACCGAGATCAAAATCAAGAATTCCATACTGTTCTAAATTTACAAGACAGTCTGAACAGCATACCTACAGCATATGTTTAATAAGCATTTTAACATGTATTAGCAGTATTTCTTATATTAAATTGCTCTTGTGGAAAGCTGGGGTGGTGTAGTGGGTTGAGAGCTGGACTGTGACTATGACTCTGGGGATTAGGGCTCAGTTCCTCTCTAGGCCATGGAAACCCACTGGGTGACCTTGGGCATGTCGCACTATCAGTCTCAGAAAACCCCATGATAGGTCCACTTTTGGGCCACCATAAGTTGGAAATGACTTGAAAGCATACAACAACAACAACAACATTTGAAAAAATATATATTAAAAGTATACATTCAAAACAAGTAAGACGGGAAAAAAAACTTAGAAAATTCCCTACCTGTGTGTGTGTGGGGGGGGGGGGAGTGAGCGGTACAGCCCATGGTGATATCTTTTTTTTAAAAGTGCTATCTTTTTTAAAAAATATATGTATAAAAATCAACATTGTGAGTTCAGTCCCACAGGGCTCCAAGGTTGACTCAGCCTTCCATCCTCCTGTAGGTCAGTAAAATGAGTACCCGGTTTGTTGGGGGAAATTGATTTACAGATTATAAACCACTTAGAGAGTGCTGAGTTCACTATCGCCATCATCATCATCATCATCATCATCATCATCGCTATTAGTCTAGTCTAACCCAGTGAGAATATGTGGAATGTCTTCAAGGAGGGAAAGAACTGGGAAAGGTGTCTCCCCACCCCCAGTTTAACCACATGGAGGCAAATAAGCAGATCTAAATGTCAGTAGTCTTGTGCTGACCTATACTAGTGACATCTAATTATTAAGTGGGGTTGACAGGCCAATCAGTCGATCATATACTCCAGTCGCCCCTCACAGTCCACAGACTTGAAATGTGCACACTTGGAAATCCATGGAGGAGCAACCACTGTTAACTTTAATGGGGTGCATGACCATTGCATACGTCCTGCATGCATGCACCCCATTCAAGCCTATGGACTTGAATATGTGCAAGATTTCGAATTTGCCCGGGGGGGGGGTCCAGAACAGATCCCCGCAAGTTCAAAGGGGCGACTGTATATGATTATAGCAAAAGATATAAATATAAGTGAAACAGGTTACCGTATATATTCAACTATAAGTCAAAAAATGTATACCTAAAAATTGACCCTAAAATCCTGGGTCAACATATACAGCTCAATACAGTAATACTGCTCAGAAAGATCCTGTAAGAAGCACCACCCCATATGCCTTATCAATGATTTCTGAAAGAGGCGCCCAGGCAGGTGTGTGTGTGTGTGTTTGTGTGTGAAATGTTGGCCAAGCTTGCCTTAGTCAATGCAAAAAAGTATGTATTCAGTAAAGCTTAAAGTTTGGGGGGGGGGAATCTTGGTGCATGGGGGTGAAATATCTTGCAGCTTGATACAAAAATGGAACAAGAATGTTGGTGGGAAATGGTGGGTAGTTCCAAAATTCTTTGGACTTATGCGTATTATGCCCTCAAGACTTTATTGGAATGCATGTCCAGTGTTCTTCACTGTTAGTTGTGCTGGTTAGGCTAGGAATTGCATTCCAGCATTGTTTTGGCCCATATTCTGTCTGCCCATGATACAAAGCCAAAGCTTCCATGTAGGCATGGGGCCCTATGTTGTCTCTGTGTGTGTATGTGTGTGCACGCACGCACACGTGTGCTTGCACGTCATTGTTGTTTTTCTTGAGTGCCCTCAAGTTATTTCCAACTTATGGCAATCCTAAGGTGAACCAATAATGAGGTTTTCTTAGCAAGTTTCTTCAGTGGGGGTGTGCCATTGTGAGGATGAGAGAGTGTGACTTGCCCAAGATTACCAATGGGGTTTACATGAGCAAACCTCTCTCCCTATCTCTTTCACTCAATCACTGCTTTTCGCCACCAATATATTGTTCCATGGGTCATGCATTACTTTAGATTTGAAACGTTTATATGGCAATTTTGAAGTATTCTCTTACTTTCTGAGTTTCTGTGGATAATATGATTTGGCATGAAATGATTTTTTAAAAGAAATCTTGAAAATGAAAGATAAGTGTAATTTTTGGTGAGGCATATCAAAGGCACGAAATAATATTTGACTATGTCAAAATCTATGTATGTGAACTAAATTTCACCTTCCATGAAGGGGCATCTGGCTGATGGCTGGGTAGCCAAATATTGCTTTGAATGCTTCTACAGCAAGACTTCACTACCCTGCTGTCAAGCAATCAGTGTCTTGCTACAAGCTTATGGAACTTCTAAGGCATGAAATTATTTTCCAGGGTGGATGGAAATAATAATATTAGTAATAACAATTTGGTTCGGTTCCAGCCCACATTCGTGTTAAATGCTGTGTGTTTTTCTCACTTTTGTAAAGAAGGTACAGTCTCTGTGTACGTTTCTCACATCTGGGTAATTAGTTCTCCAAAAAGCCAATATGCAGCATGTAGCATGCTTTCATCCTTGACAAAAACAAAAAACAAACAACAAAAAAACCACGCTGTAGTAAGACTGAATTTCTCAAATAGACCTTAGGACATGATCTGTTACTCACACTACATGCTGAAGCTGGGGTTATTTTTTTCTTCTTCCAAAAAACTAAAAGTTATATCCACTTTGCAAACTTTGTGAATTTTGCAGATAAATGTTTGAAACTGAAGAATGGATAAATATTTGGTGATACTATCAATAAGGAAGTCTGAAATATCTAAAACAAATAAAGTTCTCATAGACCACCAAGGGACTATTTAGCTGAATATGGATAGTGAAAAGACATCAGCGTACATTATACAAAGTGGGTATGAAGTAGTCTAAATTGGGTGCTTTGGGTTTTATTATCTTCCATTAATGTTGTTTTCTTTAGTGAACAAGGAGAAGAGAGCACTATATGTACACAACCTTAAGAATTAATAGTAATTCCACTGCAGCATAACGTCCTTATAACAAAACCTAGAGTTTCTCTACACACATACACCCAAAACTCAAAGTCATTTTAAGCTGACAGTTTTAATGATGCACCTTGCCAATTAACTTAGTTTGTATAGGTTTTTTTTTAAAGAAAACTGTGCTTAATGTATGTTAATGGGATTGTGTGTGTATATAATTTTATAATTTATAAAACCATTATGCTTTTGGTAACAGTACTAATGCCCATTTGCCCAATAATTAGAAAATGTTCACATTTGTTAACCGATCCCAAGCCTACAGCCATTTTCCTGCACTGAGTCAGTATTGGGCTACTTGTATCTTACATGCGCAAAATGTCAGCTTTTGGAACGCCACTGGCAAGCGTGTTAAAAATCATACAGGAGGGAAAAAAATGATTTTGTTAGTAATGAGTCTACATTTTGTCAAGAAGCAGCTGTCCTTAGTTAATGTGGTTTGCCATTCCTCCTTCTGGCCCTGTGGGTACTCCAGGAAATAAAATTTTAAGTTCTGAAGCAAGTCACAGAGATACTCCTCTTGAGAAGCAAGTTGTCTCCATCCTTTGTGAAGCTACAAGCTGTTAGCCAGAGAGCACTGAATTTCTAAAGAAGCCTTCCATGTTTTTGCATTAGGAAACATTTTTTTAGTTGCTGTTTTGGTAAAACATTTGAAATGTAGTCCACGTTTTGTAGAAAAACATGTTTTACCTTTGTTGGAGATGGAAACCTCAAATGGTCGGGTTCCAGTTCATTGGATTTCTCTTTAGGTTTCCCCTGATTTGGCTAAAATGTGGCATCTTACTTCCAGAAGATATATCAAGATAACTGTGTTGTCCACATAGCAAAGTATAATAACATCCAAGGAGGAGGGGACTGCCTGTATGAATGTCCAAAAGCTTCAGAAGCTTGGTTGGTCCAATAAAGGTATCACTGTTTTGTGAGTTTTTTATGTTATTGTACTTTGGTACATGGTGAATATGGGTACCCCTGGATACATTATAGCAGTGTTTCAGCTATGAGCAAGGAGAGAGAACAGAGAACCAGCTGGCACGTGGTGACACAGATAGCTTTTGGGGATATTGCTGGATGTGTGTGTTAAAACTTCACTGAAGAAAGTGCAGTCCACTTGAAATAGTGTAACAACTCTCTTTTCTTTTCCCTGTTAAGTTTCCTACTAAAGGATACCCTAAAAGAAGTTCCATCTATGATCCAAGTTTGGTTCCTTGAGTTCTACCATTAAGCATTCAACTTTGCATAACATCCTAGCTAGAGCTGCCGTAGTACAGTTTGAAGGCACGATATAGGGGAATTCTGATGTGTGACCAAGGCATTATTTATATTTATGACGCCCATTGAATTACAGCCTTTATTATTTGAATTATGCTATATGTTGTAGAAAAAAATGGCGCCTAGGCAGGCACAGTTGCTGTGGGGCCTGCAGCCCCAAGATGGCCATCGGGGCCTTTTTCCCGCTGGCAGGAAGCTTGCCGGCTCGCGGGCTTACCACTGGCGGGAAGGGCCATTGATGCACGCTCCCTTGCACATGCTCGCCGGGCTCCCAGGGGGTGGGCAGGCACTGCAGGGATTGGGTGCCTTTTCCCGCCTCCTCCCCTCATTGGCTGGCTAGCCAGGGGAGGAGAGGCTTGCTATAGGCCTCCATGTTCAGAGGCCTATAAAAGGGCAGCGCAGTGGTCCTCTGCACCTTTTGCTGGTTGCAGCCTCACATCAGTCCAGCCTCGTGTTGGTGGTGTGCAGATCCAGACCTCGTGCTTATGGGCCAACCCTACCTTGTTTTCCTGTTAATAAAGTTGTGGCCTATTTCGTTGCCAATATGCTTACTGTCTTTCTTGGGGCGGAAACGCCTCCACTGCAAAAGCCAGCATGATGTAGTGGTTTGAGAAGTGAACTACAACTCCCTTGACCAGGGTTTGAATCTCTACTTGGCCATGGAAATCCATTGGATGACCTTGAGCAAGTCACACTCTCTCAGCCTCAGAGGGAGGCAGGGGAAACCCACCTCGGAACAAATTTTCCAAGAAATTGCGATTGGTTCACCTTAGGATTTCCATAAGCTGGAAATGACTTGAAGGCACAAAAGAACAATGTGTTGTAGAAAGCAGCGTATTAGAACATAAGCTTAAAAAAATGGGGGGCTTTTTAATATCTTGTTTTCTCTAAAATATACTGTATATTTGCCACAGTGAACATAGTTTGGGACTGTAGTCAGGTGACTTCATGTCAATTACTAAGCTTGGATATTGCATTCCTTAGAGAAGTCTAATCTTAGATGACATGTAAACTATTAAGCTACTCAGTTCCTATTATGTGATTCTTAAGCTTGACAGTTGTTGCATATTACAGTTAAGCATTTAAATAATAATGGCTCTTCAAATTCAGCAAGCATTTAAAAAGTGTTCCAAAGGAATATATGATTTAGATGTATGGTAAGTAGTTTTAACATTATTTATTTAAATATATATGAAAGATCAACTTTTATTAAGATGTATCTTATTACAGTATATTCAGATTTGTTGAAATCAAGATTACTGCTTGTTGTGAGTTCTAATAAAAGGAATACATCCACACTATTTACAGTTGCCCTAATTGAAATTTGTCAACATCAGTTGGGCCACAAGTTCTCTGACCCTGCATTAAGCAATAATAATAATAGTTTTATTTGTACCCCACTTTTCTGTAAAAGAACTATCAAAGCAGCTAACATACGTAAAATATCCAACATACAATTCTTATTACATATAATATTACAAAATCTCCCCCTTAAAACAGAATTAAACACATTGGGGCGATCTAGACCGCCCAAAAGGGGCGGTCCGCGATCGCCCCAGGAAGCAGCGGGATGGGGACGAGGCTACCAGACTGGTAGCCTCTGCGGCCCCATCCCACCGCTTCCAGGGGCCACGGTGAAGCTGCAAACTGCCGGTTCCCTGCGGCCTCTAAGCGGGGTGCAGGAGGCGGGCCTATCCAAAAGCTGCGGGAAAGACCCAACGCTAAAAAGGAGCTCCATTTGGAAATGAATCTGATCAATGAAATTACATATTTCTGAAATAAAAGTCTTTTAATTGTAACCTCTCTCTTTTTAGATTAAATTGCACAGACTGATTGATTTCTCATCATGAATCGTGCTTTTAGCAGAAAGAAAGGTAAGCCGCTTTACTTACGTTTTGTTAGAAAAGCAAAAATAAATAGAGAGCAGCAGTGAAAAGAGAGGCAGACCTAAAAGTGATGGACTATGGCCAATGTATGAACTGAGGGCATTGCTCAGAGTATTTTGATAAGCTCTGGGTTCTTGGGGGGTTGTAAAATGTTGTATGTGACCTAGAGTTCTGAAGATGTACTACTTTCAAAATGAGAACATAAAATAGGAGAAGTCATTTTGTAAAAAAATAAATAAATCGGAACATCTATTAAAATCAGTTTTTATAATAATATTGACTTTAACTGAACCACCTAAACAATGGCTGTGAAATATGGAATGCCTAGGATGAACAACAAAGTCCAGCCTTCATGCTTACAATTAAGGGGGAATGGCTGAAACTTTATGCCTTTCAAAAAAAAAAGTTTGTTTTTTGCATATGCTGTTTCATAATTGACGGAACCAGACATTTTATTGAAAACCCAGGACAGAGTGTATTTCTCCATCTAGCAACATTTTGGGATTTGCCTTTATTTTCCCTTTTTAGCCTATTATACTGGAAAACCAAACATATTTTATGAATGCAAGTTCAAATAGCAATAGCAATTGCAAGAACATTTCTATACTGTTTACCAATGTATGAAGCGTTTTACAAAGTATAAGCTAATCGCACCCAATAAGCTGGGTAGTCATTTTAGCAACCTATGGAAGGATGCCAGGCTAAGTCAATCCGGAGCTCCTGACTGGTATTCAACTCACAACCTTGTGGTTTGTGACTGAGTGGCTGCAGTACAGGCATTTAACCGCTATGTCACTAGGACTCCAATATTTGTAATACAAAAAATGTATCAGGCGCAGGAAAAGGGCTATTAGAATGAGTCCTATGGTGGAATCTCTCTTGTTATAAATGGACATTGATACCAGTTTTGCACATTATCATTTACACTGAAGCACATTTTAATGTGTTCCTATGTCAAAATGTGACTCTAAGGCTATGCCTTAAATGTCTGTTGAAATGTGTGTCAGAGCCAATGTTTGTCTGGTTTATCTAACAGCAAACAAGAGAGATATTTGTTTATAGAATCGCTGGAGGCCTGCTGTTTTTGTGCTGCCTGAAAAGTTTGTTGGTACTGCCCTCGAGTTGATCTTGACCCATGGCGATTCTGTGGATGAGGCATCTCCAAAACTCCCTGTCCTCCACTGCTCTGCTTAAGTCCTGTAAATTCATGTCCATTATCTCCTTAATAGAGCCCATCTATCTAGCATGTGGCCTTCCTCTCTTTCTACTTCCCTGTACCTTTTCTAGCATTATTGTCTTTTTTTCAGTGAGTTCTCACTTCTCATGATGTGCCTGAAGTACGACAGCCTCCGTTTTCCCATCTTGCCTTCCAGGAAGATATCTGCCTTGCTCTGCTCCATGACTCATTCGTTTGTCTTTTTGGCTGTCCATGGGATCTTCAGCACTCCTCTCCAGCACCATATCTCAAATGCATTAATTTTCTTCCTATCCAGTTTCTTCACTGTCCAGGTCTCACATCCATACATGGTAATAGGGAATACAATGGCTTGTGTGATTCTCACTTTTGTGTTTAGTTGTATATCTTTGCATCTTTTCTAGTTCTTTCATAGCTGCTCTTCCCATTCTTAATTGTCTTCTGATTTCCTGGCTGCAATCCCCATTTCTATCAATGTTTGATCCCAGGTATGAGAATTTTTTTACCACCTCTATTTCTTCATTGTCTAGGCTGAATTTGTCAAGATTCTCTGTTGTCATTATTTTTGTTGTCTTTATGTTCAGCAATAGGCCTGCCTTTGCATTTTCTTCCTTGATTTTTCTTGGTAGTTGTTCCAGATCTGGTAGGTTTTCTGTTAGTATTATGGAGTCATCTGCATATCTTAGATTGTTGATATCCCTTCCTCCTATTTTCACTCCTCCTCCTTCTGTGTCCAAGCCTGCTTTTCTTACAATATGTTCTGAATTTAAGTTGGACAGGTAGCGTGATAAGCTGCAGCTGTCTGACCCCTTTTCCAATTGGGAACCATTCTGTTTCTCTGTGTTCTGTCCTAACAGTAGCCTCTTGTGCTGAGTACAGATTCCTCATCAAGACTATCAGATGTGTTGGCACTCCCATGTCTTTAAGGGTGTTTCATAGCCTTTCATGATCTATGTAGTCAAAAGCTTTGCTATAGTTTATAAAGCATATGCTGATTTTCTTTTCTTTCCCTGGTGCACTCCATTAGCCATTGTTTGCAGTGTGGTCTCTAGTGCTTCTTCCTTTCCTGATCCCTGCATGGGCCTCTGGGATTTCTCTCTCCATATATGGTTGGAGTCTGTATTGCAGAATTTTGAGCATAATTTTGCTTGCATGGCAGATCATGCTATGGTCCTATAGTTGCTGCAGTCCTTGTGTCTCTTTTTTTGTGGATGAGGATGTATATTGTTGGTTTCTAGTCTGTTGGCCATTGTTTTGTTTTCCATATCTGTTGACATATGTTTGTTACCACTAGAATTGACTCTGTCAGTGTGGATTGCAGCAGTTAAACTGGAATATCATCTGTTTCTTGTGATTTTTTTTTTATTTTGGCTATTTCTCTTATTGCATCTTCCACCTCACTTTTTAGAATTTTAGAACTTTTTAGAATCATCTTCACATGATTCTTCATCCCATATGTTGTTCATTTTGTTATCTTTTTTATATAGCTCCTTTGTATATTTTATTCAACATGTTTTTATTCCTTCCTGGTCTTGAATTATGTTATTTTTATTGCCATAGAGCATCCTCGTCCTTGGTTTGAATTTTCTTTGGATTTCCTGGATCTTGTTGTTGTCTTCTATTTCTCTGCACTGGTTGTTGTAGTAGTTTTCTTTATCTTCACCTAGAAAACCCTATAATGAGTCATTCCATGTAAAGCAGGATCAGAGAACTAACAAAGAGGCAGGAAAAATAAAGAGAAATCACATTTGCCAGTATAGGTAAAGGCATAAGGAAGATGTGGAGAAAAAAGATAGATGCTATCTGAAGCAGCACCATACATAAAATAGGGATGTGGAATGTTCAAAGAATGAGCCAAGGGAAGCTAGACATAGTAAAAATGGAAATGCAACACATGAACTTAGCAGTACTAGGGTTGAGTGAATTAAAATGGACAGGAATGGACCACTTTGTTTCAGACAACTACACAGTGTTCTACTCAGGGACTGAAAAAACACAAAGAAATGGGGTGGCTTTTACACCAAGAAAAGATGTGGCAAAAGCAGTCATAAGATACAAAGCAAATCAGACCAAATTATTTCAATAAGGCTCCACAAAAAAAGCAATGAACGTCATCATAACTCAAGTACATGCACCAACCACAGAGACAGAATAGGAAGAAATAGAAAGTTTCTGTGAGGGAGTTCAGGAAGAAATTGACAGCACACCAGCACATGATGTCAAGCTGATTATTGGATATTGGAATGCAAAAGTTGGAAGCAAAGAAGAATCAAAAACAGTAGACAGATTTGAATTAGGTAAAAGAAATAAAGCAGGTGAACGTCTGATAGATTTTTTTGAAGCCAACAACCTATTCATTTCTAACTCATTTTTTATACAACCAGAAAGAACCATACAACCATCACCACATGGTCAGCACAAAAACCAAATAGCACAAAAACCAAATATAATTGGAAGTAAAAGATGGTGAAGCTCCATACTGGTAGTCAAGACTTACACAGATCATGAAATACAGTATGCATATCAAAAATAAAAGTAAAACTCAATAAGAGAACTAAACCTGTCATCATACCAAAATATGATCCAAACAATATCTCAACAGAATTTAGTGATAATATAAGGAACAGATTTGCACAACTTAGCATAATAGACCAAGAACCAGAAGAACTGTGGTCTGAAGCCAGGGACATAATAAAAGAAGAATGCAGACAGACACTTTCAAAAGCGAGAGAGAAAGAGAAGAAACCATGGATTTCAGATAAAATTCTACAAGCAATAAAGGAAAGATGGGAAGAAAAACAAAAAGGGGATAAGAACAAATCAAGAACCATGAATACAACAGTACAATGGCTAGTGAGATAAGATAAAGAAAACTAATAATAGGATATTGATAAGCATATTGCTAGTATTATATCAAATGTGTTATAGGCAGTTCACAAATATATACACACACGCATATACACCTATATGATTTGTATATTATGTTGTTCTGTGCTTTCAGGTCATTGTAGTTCTCTAAAGCTGAGAGAGTGTGATTTGCTCAGGGTCACCCTATGGGTTTCTGTGTCTGATCAGGGATTAGAACCCTGGTCTTCCAGAGTTGTATTCCAACTTTCACATGCTGTCTCTCACAATTTATATATTACATATACTATAAATGGTATAATTAATATTTTATTAAATATTATCTATGTCTGTGTGAATATATAATATGCTTTGATATATGGTGTAATTGTAATATATTATTTATATCAATACACACATGTAAAATTTAATAGATTCTAGGAAGTGGAAAAGATGGGGAAGGAAGGAAGAAGGGACATAAAAACAAATTAAAGCACAAATATTTATCATATGTAATAAACACATTTAAAGGCAATGGTGACTGGTGAAGTCTTGGGAAGAACAGAGATGAAAAAAGTCCGGCAGAAATGTGTTGCAAGAAGAAGTTGCACATTCATGTTATTAAAAATTGCTCAGACATGAGGGCTCCTAGACTGAGTCACGTACAAGCTTGTAGGCCGTCTCCATGGTGTTGTCCTGTTAACCCAGTTTATGTTTTTAAAAAAAATGATGCAAGAAAGGGAAAGACTTATAAACAAAGCCAGCATAGCTTTAACAATGTTCATTTGCCCAAAAATACATCGGCAGATGTAGGTATAATAAAAAGTTGCAAATGAAATACAGGCACACAGGAAAAGTGTAAGGCAAATGTGCTCCATTGAGGATTGGTACTGGAAATTTTGCAGGGTAAATACAAGTATCAGTTTGCATCTTAGTACTTTCAGGCCTCAAGCTCTCCCTCTTTGAATCTAGCACACATCATTTAACTATCTTTTAATACCAACTAAAGGGTAACGGCATTAATTATCATATCTCAAGTTAAAAACATAACTTGCATGCTTGCATTTAATAATTAAAATGCCCAGAAAAAGAAATGAACAAGTACAATCTTTAGTAATTCACATTATGTACAACTTATTATGAACTCAGTTTTTCTTAATATCCACAGCCACTTTGCAAAGAAACTGACCTCTTTTATGGTTATCAAGTGTGCTGTACTAAGCTGTTTTTTTCTGATGAAAAATGATGATAGAAAATAGTGGAATTTTTAACAGCCCATTATTTCTTCATAGCTTCTTCATAGCTTAAACTGAAACAAAAGACTTAATTAATAAGTCACTAATATTCCATGATAATCTCCTTATCTTTCATGTAATAAGTTGAAATAGTGGCAGTTGTAGTAATGGTGGCTTTCTTTTAAGGATCTGGTAGGGCTCAGTATGAAGAGGTGGGTGCCAAACATGGAGAAAGATGCTATACTTTGCTAATTATATGTTCTGCAAATGTACACATATATTTTGTAATGAAATGGGGGAACTTTCTAAAATTAGAGTGCAGCAACAATTTGTAAAAGTGGAACTATGTCAATTTTAAAACAAACAAACAATCAGCTTCATGTATATACCGCTTCATACTGCCTAAGGAGTGTCTAAGCAGTTTACAACTGTAAGCTACTTGCCCCCAACAATCTGGGTACTCATTTTAGCAACCTCGGAAGGATGCAAGCCTGAGTCAAGCTTGAGCCCTTTTGCTGGTCTTGAACTCGCAACCTTATGGTTTTGAGTGAGTGGCTACAGTACAGGCATTTAACCACTGCGCCACAAGGGTTATCCAGTTATCCAATAACAAAAGAACCAAGCAGCACTCCTTCCTGGAAGAGAGTTCCAGGATGCTGCTTCACTTAAGACCGTTTTGGTGCTCCACTATCCTCACCTTTCCAGGAAGAGGAATATTTAATACATGTTTGTATAGAAGGAAGCAACCTCTGACATATCCTACCCCTAAGCTACTCAGGACTTTATAGATAACAACCAGTACTTTAAATTGGACTTGGAAACAAATAGAAAGCTAGTGAAACTACTGTATTTCAGGACTTATGTTTTGTGGTCTGTAAAACACACATCTGAAAAAAGTCTGGCTGCTGCATTTTGCACTCAGTGTAGTACAATGAGCATTGCAGTGGTCATTGTCAAGCTGATCAAAGCATGGCAAATGAGGTCTGAATAGTTTTCAACAGGAAGGGACTCAACTGGTAGACAAGAAGAAATTGAGCAAAGGTACTCATGGGCTCTGCTACCACCTGACCCTTTAAGGGCAGCACTCTGTCCAATCCAGGTGCACATGCCTATTATTGACTTGGCAGTTACTGTATCTCCTTCCACTGTTTCTGGCTCAGAAAAAATCCAGATCTACAAGACAATTATTTCCTTTTGGTTGGCCCTTGGCTGTAACCTTCTTATCACAAGCAGGAATTGCATCTTTCTGGTTCCTTTGTGAGAACAAATAGTATAACACTTAATGGATAAAGAGAGAAAGAGATAGAGAGAGAAGGTCTTTCTAAAATTTGGTCAGAAATCCACATCCCAAACCTTCTATCCCAATATGACGGAACAGTAGAAAGAAAAGTAGAATGGGTGCAAAAGAAGGTAAGTAAATAATATAGCTTACAAAACTTTGCTCCCTTTCCAGCACAGGTGCCATGCTTGCACCATCCATGATTGAGAGGGGCAGTGGGGATCCAGGGTGGCAAAGGAACATATCTCACATTAATTAGCTATTGTCAGGAGTGTGTGGGGTGTGCAACTTAGTTCGCCGATATCGTGCATGGCACATTTGCAAGAAAATTCATATTGTGTTTTGGCTTGAAAGTTGAACCTATAAAAGTTGCAATGGCTTCAGCCATCTTTACTAGTTTCTCCACCTCAGAGGTTCCTGTTAAGAAGGTTTTGGAAATTTTGTGAGGACACCTTACTCCTAATGAGCTCTGAAGGTTGGTATTCTTACCAATACATGCTTGAAGCTCTGGAAGCATGGACAGTGAAACTCTTAGAGAGGTGGACAGCTATTATCACAGACCTCAATCTGAGTACTTGATCTTTCTGAAGAAATGCAGCCCCAAACTATGATTGTACTTCCATTCATAGATTGGGCTGTTCACTGTTTACCTCTGTCTTGAAGTGAGCTGAAGTTTCTGCAAGATATCCAGTTCTTTCCTGTGCTCAGACAATTGTTCAGGATTTCCACAGCCACCTTGGCACTGGTTGAAAAAAAGAGAGAGTGCTCTGTGAATCATTAGTATCCTCAAAGTGCTGAATGTTTAGTCAGTTGGAATCTAAATAAAATCTGTATCCTCTCGAACAGTTAGGGCTTTCCAGTGTAGAGGATGTTTATTGATGTTTATAATGCTATAAGTAGTGATGAACTGGAAATAAATCTGATGTATTGAAATATGAAAATTGATGCTACATAGAGTTGTATATGTGTTTCTATATATGTAATGCAATATTAGATTTTGTAGCATCACTGAGACTAACTGTGACAAAGATGTTGGTAGCATAAGCTTTCGTAAAAGTCTGTTTCACCAGATGCACGGTGTAACCTGTGTAGCTATGAATAAATTGGTTGCATGTCTGAATAGCAGTAGAAATGCAAAACGTGTGGGTATGGTTATGAGATGATCACTTTGGTCTGTGGAGGGGAAAGCAGGAGAAGAGATGGTTGGAGTGTTAATTACTGTTATATTATGTGTAATGTGCCAGGAAACCATTGTCTTTGTTGATGGATGAGTTTGTGGATATATTCCAATTCTGCTGTTTCTCTTCCTCTGTCTTTTTTTTGGGGGGGGGGGGATCAAGACTGCTGCTCTGAGGTCCAAGATGGAATCCCCAGGGAGAGTGAACTGTTTTGGTTATTGTGCATTCCCATTCCTAATGTCTCATGTATGGACATTTATCCTCTGGCACAGAGACTGACTATTTGTCCAACGTGGAATGCTAAATGGCATTGTTGACAGAGGATGATTTATATCACATTAAAGGATGAGCAAATGAAAGTATCTCTAATATTGTGGCTGATGTGATTTGGTCCTGTGATTGCATTTCTCAAGTAGATATGTAGGAAGAGTTGGCATCTGGGTTTGTGGCAAGGTCTTATACCTACCCACCCCATCTGTGCTGTGTCCTCTTGTAGGTAACTGAGATTCTAAGGCTGGCTGGGCAGGTAAAGACCTGCTACCAAGAGCCCTTGAGAGGGCAGCATTATTATCCAGAAAATGTGGTAATTCTTTGAAGATGCTTCTGAGTGGTCTCATTTGGGAGTTGTATATGAGCGCTAGTGGAGTTCTGCCATTTCCGTCTTTAGTTAGTTCTGTAATGAATTAGTCCCAAGTACCAATTTTGCCTTGTGAATTTTTTAACTTATTATTATTTAATATAATTATATATATAATTATAATAATATATTTAATATAATTGAGGAATGTTTGTAGTAATTCTATGAGTTTGTCATCCCTGTCTTGTGGGTCCGAGCAGATGCGATTGTATCGGAAGACTTGGCTGCTGAATTGGTAGTGTGTTCAGGGTGGAATCTGGTGGCATGTACATACGTGCTGGTTAGATGTCCATTGTGTAGCTGGATGGTGGTGTCCAAAAAGTAAACTTGATCTGTTGATAGTTCCACGCTGAGATTGATGGTAGGGTGGAAATTGTTGAAATTCTGGTGGAATATCATGACACTCTACTGTCAGTCTCAGCCTGGAACTATCAGCCTGGATTGATGTGAAGACAGTGAGAGGGATGAGAGTCAGATTTGGATCAGGATGAAGAGATCTATGGAGGGAGGAATGTCTCAATGCCGAAGAGAGTATGTCTGAAGGAAGACTGTGTTATAGTTTAAGACTATAGAATCATAGTTGGAAGATACCACAAAAGCCATCCAGTCCAACTTCCTGCCATGTAAGAATACTAAATTGTTAGTAGTGTATTAGGATAAAGGAAAACTGAAATCACATGTGTTTATGTGCTGAAGAATAAAGAGTGAAATAATCCATATACCATTTTAAGTTGTATTTAATAAAAATATAGTTGTTATTCAACATAACCAGGCCTGTTGCCTTGTTACTATATCCTTTTTTATAGCAGGATTGAATCCTGAGAGCTTTTTAAAAAAGGGGATTTATACAAAAAAAGAGCCTTATACACTACTTACAGTAATTAGAACCTGTGAGGGTCTTGATGGCACAAAACCATTAGGACAAATATAAGGATTTAAGGTGGGATCACTATATTTTGCTACCATTAATGCTATCACCATACTTGGATTATCACACAGGCTGTAAAATGATAATACAAATTTAGCAAATGGGATGTACTGCCATAGGACTTAGGTCATCAGCATCAATGTCTAGAAATAGCAACTATCATGGTCCATAGTTGCATGTAATAAGGATTTTTGGGAGGGGGAACAGTCTATGGAAAGGATTTTAAACAGTGCATTGAAATTCTGTTGACTAGTTTCTTATTATCAGTCATAAAAGTTAGTCATGAATGAAGCTCATGTCATCTTGTGCTCAAGTATACTCTCTTTTGCTATAAATATAGCAATGACAACAATAACCATATCAAGATCAAAGTTCAGTGTTAAAACATCTGTCCAGAAGAAGAGATGGATTCTTTTTTTTTGGCACAGGAAAGGGGTGTTGAATCAATATATGTAGAAGATAATTGCTTTCTAGGGACAGACTCTTGTAATATGGGAGATATGTACAGCAACATTAAGCAGAATGGATTGATGCATTGGCCTATTACAAATGGCACAGTTTGAGAAATTACAATCCCATGTAGAACCTGAGCCTTACAGAGCACAACAGCAAGTCTGAGCTGAAAATGTAATCTTCAGAAGTAATTGCCTATTAAAAATGACGGGGTTTGAAAAGGTGCATATATCCAGACAGCTGGGTCAGATTATGATGATTCTTTATAGCAGGTATTTGTGGAAGTAAAGACTAAAGTAAGGAAGGAGAGTTGTCTCAAGAAAAGGTTGTAGAAGACTATTGCGTTCGGATTGAGAATAAAAATGTTGATTACTAAAGATACAGACTATAAAATGTTTGGCTCATGGAGTTATTTCCTTGGGCACAATGGGTACAGAAGCAAGATTGGAGCTCTAATTTTTCTACGTTTCTAATCTCCCGTTTCATTAAAACATGATCATGAGGATAGATAGATAGATAAAAGTTCTAACACAAGCAAGTCAGGAGGGGATTGTGCAGTACAGAATCAGGGATCGTGAATCATTCCATATATATATTGGACTCCTCTGCCTCTACCTACTTGTCTTCCCATCCAATCTTCCAACACCATTGGACTGTTTTGAAATTCTAACAGTGTGCTTGACCTTGTAGAGTGTTTGTGCTGATTGTTTTTGCTTCATAAATGAAACTGAAGCGTTTTTCAAATTTATTCAGACATGAATGCTGTGTACATAGTTGCTTGTGGCCTCCTTGCAAAGTTTTGCTGTTCCCGTTGCATAAAATTTGGTCCTGAACTATAGAAATCTGTACCTATCATCAATATAGGTAGTGCATGGTAAACATTCTTTTCGTGTTTTATTTATATAGCTGGATGTGGATAGAATGATATTTGTTTGTTTGTTTGTTTCTATAGTGCCATCACTGTACATTACACTGTAGAAATAACAAAAACAACCAAACAGATCCCTGCCCTCAAGTTTACAGTCTAATTAAGACATGACACACAAAGGAAAGTGGATGACACACAAAAGAAAGTGGAGGAGGGTATGAAGGCCAGCAAATGTTGGTTGGTGTTTTGTCCCTCCAAGGCCAGGAGAGTGGCAGTTGGGATGGAGGGAGGGCCTTTCATCTGCTTCTGGGCCAAGCCATGATCGAGCTATTCCTTCTCCTCATCTCCCTCCAAGGCCAGGGCAGTGGCAGCTGGGATGGAGAGAGGGCTTTTCATCTACATCTGGATCAAGCCGTGATGAAGCTGTTCTTCTCTCCTTCCAAAGCCATGGTAATGGCAGCTGGAACAGAGGGATGGCCTTTCATCTGCTTCGGGGCCTAGGTATGATGAAGCTGTGCCTGCCTCCTCTTATCTCTCTCCAAGGAAAGATATGCTTAAAAATAAGTGTGCTTAAACTAGTATTTCTTCAGTTTAGAAGCCATTTAGAATCTCATTTAAATAAGAACTTAGTGTAAGCATCCAATGTATGCTTACCATACATGCCCTGTTAAAAGTGCCCTATATCTATTATTCTGCTCATACTCAAGTGAAGGTAGAAGTTTGACAATTAGTCGTTAGAGACTTTCCAGCTTTAATTCTAAAGTTCCTGAGCAACCTTGGGTAATTTAATCCCTTTCTTCGATGGCTATACATTAATTATTTGAAAGAGATATGCTTTGTTCAAATCAATTACTGTATATACTCATATATGTCTAGAAATTTTAGTCAAAATATTGACCCAAAACACCTGAATTGATTTATCCATGGGTAAGTGTAAGTTCTGTACTTTAACTCTTACTTTAAAATGACTCATCCCCTGGTGAAAGGCAAGAGCATAATTTGTCCTGGAAGCACTGACCCTCCTCTACTCTCTCATCTATCCAGCCTTTAGTGTGAGCAGAATTATGCCTGCTGGAATTTTAAAAGTTCTTTGGCATTTTTTTCCTTTTCTTCATCTTTTAGATCTTTTGTTATATGCCCCTAAATTTTACCCTCAACTTATCCATGGGTCATGCCAAAATCAATAATTTTGCCCCCCTCCCCCCCACACACACCTGGCTTCAACTTATCCATGGGTCATGCCAAAATCAATAATTTTGCCCCCTCCCCCCCACACACACACCTGGCCTTGACTTATACATGAGGTCGACTTATAGTCAAGTATATATGGGAAGCTGTTACAAACCTTTTTGATGGCAATCAAAAAGCTCTTTCTGTTTACATAGATAATATTATTGTAGTGTTGAATATTCTACAGCACTTCTGTTAGCACTTTACATTTTGTTATATCCAAAATATTCATGGAAGATGTATACAGTCATGCCATATACTGCCAGAATGTAGTCGAATAGAGGATTAAATGCACAAAGTAATGCTGTCTACATTTTCTCAATAAAATAATCATCTAATCATCTCCTTTCTTTGTCACACCTTGGAAACTTTTAACAAAAGAACATTCAGAAGACACAAAATCATCTTACCTTTCTAGAGCAGAATAGGTTTTAGGGATGACGGGACTACTTTGTGTGAATGATGGCATCCCAATTTATTATACAGAAATTGGACATCAGCCAGTGTCACCCTCTAAAACATTATCCAGGAGTCATCAGTATCCATAGATTCTCTTGCATAGTTCCTTTCTTTATATGTTTTTATTTCTTACATCAACTATTAGTGACTAGGGAAATCAAGAGTTTGTACATTTGTACTGTATGGGTTGTTTTTGATTGAGTCAGACCTCTGACAAGACTAAGATATAATCTAACAAGTATAGGCCATTGAGGGAGATGGCAGATGTCAAAACACATCTGGGCTTTCTTTCATCATTTATTTATAGATTTTTTAGTACTATTAAGATTTTTGCCTGGTGACCTTCACTTGCACAGACTTTCATCTTCATCATGCTATATCTATGCTTATCATTTGTATTACATATTTATAAGAAATGTCATTCATTTCTTTGATTGAATTTGTGTGGATTTATCTAATACCTGTATTTATTATTTACATTTTTTTTAAAAAAGTTGCTTTATATATTCCTGATTTTTCAATTGGTTGTTTATAACTTCTTTTTCTGCCATCTTTAGTCTAATACAGTATAAGTTAGCTCTATTGAATTTTCAAAAATACTTTGACAAATAACATGTTAAGCTTATGCCAGTTTTGCTAGCTTTTGTTTTCTGTGCCTTCTTATATTTCTGGATTAGGGAATGTAGGTTATGGAAGCAAGTATATTCAGTTCTCAGCTATCTATGTGAATATGCCAGTTATCCCATTACTTCATTTTGCCAATAAAACTTTTAGGGTTGTTACACTTGCAAAATTCTTTGCAAGTCTGTCTGCAGCGCTAAATACACAGGATGAGCAAGGAATCCGATATACTACTGCCAATACTTGAATTAACAGCATTTTGTCATTTTAATAAGCTGCCACATAAATCCTTTCATAAAGGCTGGTATTTTGCAGAAGAAACAGATACCCTGCACAGGGAAGATAAGGCTTTCCCAGTCCTAGCAAAAGAATGAACAAATGTCTCTCTATGGATCAATTTTGGGAATATCAGCTGAAAACATTTTCTTGTAAATTATTTTTAATTGTTTATATTTAATTTGGGAGCTTGCCTGTGCACACCTGAGAACAACCCACCCCAAAAGGCTGCTTTATGTCATATGAAATCTCAGCTCCTTGCTGATAACCTTATTAAAATGCTGTTTTTGAAATGTTTACGAAAATGTTTGCTTTGTAGTTGCAAGTCTACTGGAAAGTGAAGACACCATAATAGGATGTACTGAAAATAAAATATGTGCCATCATAGCATTTGTTATCTTCTAAGGATTGTGCCTCAGGAATGCGAGGATATGGGGCAAGAGGAATAGCAGGATCTGTAGAATTAATATCCCATCCTTCCTTTTGGGTTCAAAAAGTGGGGATGTTTCTGTTTTATCCCCCCCCCCCCCCCGGGCAAAGGATTTTTTATATGTATATTTGTCATTAGAGTAGTCTTCGAGCATTGAGAATATTTCTTTGCCTATCATGATTTGCATAAATATATTTTGATCAATTTGGAAGCACAATGTTCCATCAGTCAAAAGATAACAAAATATATAGGTGATGTAGTCACAGTAAATCTGTGTGATGGTGCTGCAATGGATTAGTATTTGGCAACATAAACAGAACTGGAGGTTAAAGGCAAAGTGGAAGGTGGGGGGGGGGGAAGTGCATATGAGAGATTTGTCCATCCATAATTGAGTCCTAAGCTCAATGTCAAAATTTTATTGGCTATCGCCAGCAGACTCCAGATTGGCTGTCCTAGTTCAGCATAATCGTGCCATAGTTGTGCTAGGAGAAAAAAAAAAATCAAAAGACCAATGATACTTTAGGGACCGCAAAACCTGCTGATCTTTCCAAACCTTTGACTCTGGTGTAGCTTGTTTACAACAAACTTTTTTTTATTTCACCCCGTGCCTGCAACAGTCTACTGTGGCATTTCAGTACTTTACTAGCTGCTGTTTAAATTGCCATTTACATTCTTATGCTGAGACCTTTGCCAGTTTTGATATTCTTGGAGAGCCTCGCATGCCGATTCAGTGATAAACATAATTGTAATATTGGTTCTTCCATTATTTTGTTTTGAAAAGCGGCATTCTGTTTATTATTTCAGAATGAACAAATAAGTGGTGAACTGTGAAGCTCCGTTAAAATTAATTCTACGCAAAATGGGTGAAGGAACATGTTTGTCAGGATTTTATTGTTAAACCCATTCATCTATTAAATTGAATACAACCGCTGCAAGATTCTTTTCCTTAATCTTCAGTTAAACTTCTTATTGTGGCATCACTTCCCCATGGTCATGAATTTTCTAACAGTCTTTCCCTGTTACCGTACTTCAGAACTCAGCTAATCCTTTCTTCTTCCTTCTTATTCTTCTTTATTCTGGTAATTTTGAGTTGTCCTGTGTATTCTATTTTAAATCTCAAAGATCTTTTAGATTATTTTTTGTGGGGCTTTCGAGCTATGTGGCCATGTTCTAGAAGAGTTTTAGAAGAGAACATGGCTACATAGCCCGAAAGCTCCACAAAAAACTATAGATGCCGGCCATGAAAGCCTTCAACTCCATCTTTTAGATTACTGTTGAAAACATCCTAAAACATGTCTGAACAGGTCATGGCTGACAGTGGCATGGTCAGGAATATTTCAGTCTTTCACCTGAAATTCAAAGTACAGCTATTAAGTTGTACATGGTAATTTTCATATGATGGCTTCCATAGCTTGGTATTGCCATGTCCATCTAGCTGCCTTACGATAGATTAGAGCAGGTGTATGTCCCAAAATGTTTGACAGATAAACACTTCCATCTTAAATTGTCTCAACGGATTTGGGGTTCCTGTTTGTTGTTGTTGTTGTGTATCTTCAAATCATTTCCTACTTATGGTGACCCTAAGGCAAATGTATAATGGGATTTTCTCTGCAAGATTTGTTCAGAAGGACCTTGTGTTTGTCTTCTTCTGGGACTAAAAGATTGTGGCTTGCCCCAGTGAGTTTCCACTATCATAGTTCAATACTCAAACTACTACACCATACTGATACCTATACAAGACAGTAAAATGAAAGAAGTCTTTTACTGTATCCTTATTGTGGGCCAGCATGAATAAATGTCACAAGTTCAGTCCCAAACCAAATATGAGGTCAGAAATGCTTTCTGGTAGCTTGTGAAAGGCAAAAAATTGGATGAAATTTTCAGCAGGGCTGGCCTGATCATTAGGTAGAGTGAGTCACCCATCTCAGGCACGGAGCACAACAAGGGATGGAAAATTAGAATCTTAGAGTCATAGAGTTGGAAGAGACCACAAGGGCCATCCAGTCCAACCCCCCTGCCATGCAGGAACTCTCCATCAAAGCATCCCTGACAGATGGCATCCAGCCTCTGCTTAAAGACCTCTAAGGAAGGAGACTCCACTACACTTCGAGGGAGTGTGTTCCACTGTCAAACAGCCCTTACTGTCAGGAAGTTCCTCCTAATGTTGAGGTGGAATCTCTTTTCCTGCAGTTTGCATCCATTGTTCCGCATTCTAGTCTCTGGAGCAGCAGAAAATAAGCTTGCTCCCTCCTCAATATGACATCCCTTCAAATATTTAAACAGGGATATCATATCACCTCTTAACCTTCTGTTCTCCAGGCTAAACATCCCCAGTTCCCTAAGGCGTTCCTAATATGGCATGGCTTCCAGACCCCTCACCATCTTAGTTGCCCTCCTTTTGACATGCTCCAGTTTTTCCACATTCTTTTTGAATTGTGGTGCCCAGAACTGGACACAGTATTCCAAGTGGGGCCTCACCAAGGCAGAGTAGAGTGGCACTATTACTTCCCTGGACCTAGACACTATACTTCTATTGATGTAGCCTAAAATTGCATTGGCCAAAAAAACTGAAGCATCATAGGAGACTTTTGAGGCACCCTACCAACAAATCTATAGAAAGGATCTCTCAGAGGTCAAGCCATGACGAGAATACTATGATGAGGCACACTTCTCGTATTTCAGGGAGCAGAAGACCACTGGTGATGCCATTGAAGTTTACTATTGATTAATAGAACTAGTGCTATTTAATTGTTTTCTTTGCTCAGTTTATGCTAATGAATTGTATATTAAACAGATTTTTATTATATTTCAGAAAGTAATTAATTCTTGCTGTCAAAATATAACAAGAAAGCCAGGGGCAAAATAGGGTGTATTTCCCAAATGCAAGAATAATTAAGTAAATGTATGGCAAAAAGTATGTAGATAATAGATGGAAAATATAAAGATCATTTTAAATCTATATTTTAAGTAAATACTGCCTTTCGGTAACAAGATCTTAATACTCCAAATTGAAATATACCTTTAAAATTGATTTTTTTTTCTTTTGGTGAATTAACTTTCCAGTTATTTTAAAAGAAGTAGTGATAATAAAAAGAGTGCCAGAAAGACTAGTGTGAAGAACAAAAGATAACACATAATTGGAATACATTCAAATAAAAACCAATGTTAAAAACTGAATGCAGCAAAACTTTCAAACTCTCCCCAGTTTGATACAGTGTGAATGAAAAAATCTTTGAAGCTATACAGGACTTTTCATTCTGAAATACGCACTATGGTGCTTGAACTGGAAAGTGGAAACAAATCTCATTATGAAGCCTTATTGAATAATCAAAGGTTTTCTACCAAGCAGTAGAAAATGATGAAGCCTTATAACATGAGACATACTGAGCTTTCCTTTCTCATCAGAGATCTCGGCTTGGCTAATCAATGGCAGTGTGATGTAGTGTGAAGTGTTCTGCCAATGTGCCACTCCACCAAGACATCTGTGGCAATTGCATAACAGGGAACCTACATTGCAGGATCAAAAGAGTGGAAAGAACCACTATTTTCATTCCATTGTAGTTCTGTCCAACATATCTAGTCCATCCATTTTAGTCAGGATGGGTTAGGAGGCAGAAAGAAGTGGGGCTTTCCTTCTTTAATAACGTCCCAGCTCTAGTCTAATTCTGTTAATGGAAAGAGTGTAGGCATAGCACTTGTTGGGTGATGTCAGCTTTACTTCAGTGAAAGGTTCAGTATATGCCATCCTTAGAGATTGTGAAGGTAAGGCCTTATACTTCCCAAGTGAGCTATACCTTCTTGGAGATTGATGGGGCTGCTGCAATTTACTGAACCTGTTCTCCAATGTTGCTTCACAGAACATATAAGTAACAGTAAACAAGATACTGATTTTACCATATTTGCAGTGTAACAGCTTGGTCCAACAAATTTTACAGATCATTTCCTCTTATATTCCTGTATTAAAATCTCTGAAATTTCCACTGAGGGTGTTCTCTTAATGATATTATTTATAGCTCAGAGTTCAACAGCAAGGACAGGGAGAATATTTTCTCAGCGCAAACTTGCCAAATCTAAGGCTTAATAAATTCCATGGAGGAGTTGTGCATCTGAAGAAGTAAACCAAGTCTATGAAAGTTTATGTTACAACTTGTTTTGCTCAGTTAGTCTCAAAGGTGCCACAGACACAGTAAGACTGATTTGTTTGGGCTGGCTTTGAGGTTCATGGTTAAGTTGGGGATCAGTGGAGAAATATCACTACATTTGCCAATTTGTTATATTCTTCTACGAGCTGCTTTCGTTGTGCACCTGTAGTCTTTACATTAGTCTATACATAAAGGAATGTGCTGCCTCTATAAGGTCCTAAAGTATGAACTGTTGTTTTCCTTCAGCAGCACTCACTTGTCCTTCTAGCATCTATAAGACAAACAGAATCTAAACTGTTTCTAGCATAGTTACTTCCATTCTTATCTTTTTCTTATAAAACGGAAGGGTAGTGGTTTCCCTCCCAGACAGCTTTGTAGCTGCCATACCTAAACTTGACAAATACAACAAGACTTGTGCCAGAGGGTAGGAGGGGGAAAGAAATACTATAAATTTTCTATTACATTAGGAAACAGATGGACGATATTTCATCCATTTGTCCTATCTGTAACTTAGGAAAGGCTTCCTACCTTAGAATGTTCTTATGAGTGAGGATGATATGGTTGTCCTGTATGTCTTATGATTCTTTACCATTCACTAGGCTGGTTAGCACCAATAGGGGTGAAAGGCCAACTAGAATAGTATATGTGATGCACTTGAAATGCTCAAGGAAGCCCCATTTAAATTAATGAGTCATCAGTTATTTGGAAATCTATCTCTACTTAATTGTGCCAACACAACTAGTTAACTTTTAAACATGTGCTTTTTACATATTTAGATAATCTTCCAAATTTGTTTTCAGCATATTTTTTTCTTTAGGGAAAAACAATTACAGCTAAAGTCTAAACAATGGTGAGATGCCTGTCCAGAAGCAACATAAGTACCATGAGAACAAGTGAGACTAAATTGTGTGTGTTTTTCCTTTTGCAGACAAAACATGGATGCACACTCCTGAAGCTTTATCAAAACACTATATCCCCTACAATGCAAAGGTGAGGAGGAATCTGTTTCCTTACATTTGTTTGTTTCTCCCTACCTGAAGACTGGCATTTGTCTAAATTCTGTCCTTACTTTCTCTTTCTCTATGTCAAAACTACTGACTGCTCTTTAGGATTAAGATTGACTAAAAATTTAGGATGCAACATGCATGACAAATTGCAATACTTACCTTCAGTATTAAGACAAAAATTTCTTTCGGAGGCAGGGGTTGGTCTGATCTTTCCCAACCTGCTGTCCCCACCTGTTTTTGTTACTGCTGCTCCTGTGGTGAACACTATGTGAGAAGAGAAAAGTGATCTATCTCAGCCTCTCCTGTCTCTCCACCTGATGTTCCTTTGCACTTGAAAAAGTGTGATGTGGCGGGGGGGGGGGAGGTAAACTGTTTGAATCAGACGGCCCCTCGCTCTACCCAAAGACATATTATGAGTATCCTAGGTAGAATGTCACAGGGGAAAAAAGTGGAGGCCAGAGAGTGCCACTAAAGTTAGCAGTAGCACTGATCGTAAGTTGGCCTTGCTTTAAAAAAGAGACATATTTCAGTAATTGCTAACTTTTGTTTATATTTCAAATGTTTGAAATCAGTTTAGATGGCTTGTTACGATACTCAGATCATTTTTCCTCCTCCTCCTTCATACATCAACATCATCTCCCCCCCCCCCCCGCCTCAATTTGATGGGCTTTGGGGTTAATTACCTTTGCTAGCTGTGAATCCTTATGCCTTCAATCATGTCCATAGTGCTGAATTATAGGTGTCACCTCTTTTGTCTAAGAAGCTCCTAATCTTTTACATGTATGTGGTGGAATTCAAAGATATAGTTCTGTTGGTCTGTAGAATCGGTATGTAGAGAGATCTTATAGCCCCTTTGATACTCACTGAAAGAAATTGGCAACATGAGCTTTTGTGGACTTAAGTCTACTTCCTCAGATGCATTTTGTGGAGTGGAAAGGCAGGGACAGACCTATATATGCCATTAGTGTTAGATAATGCCAATTCACATTCAAAATACTTTTTTTTAATGAAAATGAAGTGAAAGGTCCAGTTTTAACAATGGATGGTCATTGGTGAACAAAGACAGAGGAAACTTGCCTGAAATGAGACGAACAGATTAGTGTGGGAAACAGATACTGATGTGATGAACAGGTCAAGGGCACCCCCATGGGGACTGGGTGTTAGATAGTCTTGATGTGTGTAAAGTGTCAGAAAACCATTGTCTTTGTTCAGTCCATTGCTGATGGACTGTAGTTTGTGAATGAATTCCAATTCTGCTGTTTCTCTTTACAGTTTTCTTTTGTACACTTGTCCCTCCATATTCACTAACCTTGGGGGCACAAGACCCCTGTGAATATGGAAAAACTGCAAATACAGTGGTCCCCTGGGTTACGAAGGTAATCCGTTCCGGGATTACCTTCGTATCCCGGAAATGTTTCACAACCCGGGGGACCGCTTTTGCCAATGCACAGCGCGCCGGAAGCGCGCTGTTTTAAAGCTTCCGGGTTGCGAATTTTTTTTGCAACCCGGGGTTTTTTTCGTTGGCCGGGGGCTTTTTTTCGTCCCCAGCAGTTTCGGGTCCCGGGGATTCGGATCCCGGCGGACCACTGTAAAAAAAACACAACATGTTTTTACCTGAGAGGACACCTCTCTAAGAATCTCTAAGTCCTCTAGTGCAACTCTGTGGTCAACGTTGAACAGACACTGACCATAGAACTGCACTAGAGGAGCTACAAATGCCTAATAGAGTGTTCTCTCTAGGAATCTCTAGGTCTTTCAGTGCAACTTTTAGTTAAAGTTGACCATAGAGTTGCACTGGAGGACCTAGATATTCCTAGAGAGAACATATTAATCAAATCTGTGAATAATCAAATCTGCAATATCAAACTCACAAATATGGTAGTTCTTTTGTTCAAGAACTACTGTTCTTGGGGTTTGAGATGGAATGTCCGGGGAGACTGAAATATTCTGCCACTGGTTTTTGTGTACTCCCATTCCTAATGTCTGAATTATGTCCATTTATCATCTGATGCAGGAACTGGCCCATTTGCCTGATGTAGAGCGCTGAAAGACTTTGCTGACATAGTATGGCATAAATCACAATGGAGGATGAGCATGTGAAAGTTCTCCTAATATTGTGGGCAATGTCATTAGATGTTGACATTTCCTGAATAAATGTGTGGGCAGAGTACACATCTTGTTTTGTGTCAAGGCTTTGTACCAATGTCCACATCTGTGTTGTGTCTCCTCCTGTAGGTAAGTACGTTTTTGAGGTTTGGAGACGGTCTGTAGGTGAGTAAAGGTCTGCCACCAAGAGTCCTTGAAAGGGTGGCATTATTGTCTAGAATGGGTTGCAGGATTGATGATGGACCTGAGTGATCTCACTTGGGAGCTGTGGGGATCTTTCATATTCTCTCTTCATCTGTTCTGCAATAGATCAGTCCTAGGTACAAGTCTTCGCTTGTTTATTTATTCATTTGTTTTTTTTGTTTTTGTTTTTTTACTTCATGGTGGATATTGTAGTCTGAGGAACCCTTGCTGTAATGTCTTGGGTTTGGCATCCCTATCTTGTGGGTCTGAGCAGATGTGATTGTATCAGAGGGTAGACTATGGGTCTAGTGACATGTTCAGGGTAGAAACTGGAGGCATGTAAATATGTATAGCGATCAGTGGGTTTCTGAAATATTGTGGTACTTAGGTGCCCATTTTGTACTGTACTGTGGTGTCCAGAAAGTGAACTTGTTCTGTTGATAGTTCCAGGCTGAGGTTTATAGTGGGGTGGAAGTTGTTGAAACTCTGGTGGAAGAACTTGAGTGTGTCTTCTCCATGCATCCAAGTTATGAATATATTTTCAATGTACCTCAGGTAGAGGAGCAGTTTCTGGGTGTAGGCGTTAAGAAAGCATTGTTGTAGGTCAGCCATGAATATATTGGCATATTGTGGTGCCATGTGCATGCCCCTGTTGTTACGAAATATGAAGTAATTATGTGTGAGAACAAACCGATAGATATTATGGCTAGGTCTGATAAGTACCCATCTGGAATGATTATCCTGATGACTTGTAGTCCATCCTTATGCAGGATGTTGGTGTACAGAGATTTCACCATAGTGGCTAAGATCAAGGTTACATCTGGAAGGTTGTGGTTGGATTGTATTCTTCAGGAAGTCAGTGGTGCCCTTCACAAATCTGGGAGTGTTGGTGGTATATAGCCTAAAGATGTAGGCCATATATTTGGAAGCACCAACTGTGAGTATTCCAATGCTGAACATAAGTCGTCCAGAGTTGCCTTGTTTATGTATTTGGGGTAATAGATAGAATGTGCCTGTTCAGTGCTCCGGGGATGTGTCAATGAGGATTTGGTTTTGCTCCTCCATGGGAAATTCCCTGAGTAGCCTGTACAAATCCTTCTGGTATTCCTCTGGGAAATCATTAAATAGGATTCTGTAAAATGTGGTTTTGGACAGTTGCCTCTCATGTATGTGGTTGGTAGTACAACATGATTTTCCATGCCAGGAGTAACTGCTGTTATTGAATTTAGCTACTTAAAATGGAGGTACAAATAGAGAATTTCAATTTGGGGAGAGATTAATTTTCCAGAATTTACAGAATACATTCTTGGGGTGGAAATAATGTGATGTTAAAAAAAAATCAAGTGCGAAAGAATGCAAAATAGATAAGATTATTTTAACCACAATGGTATAGGGTTATGGTATGTTTGTGGGAAGAGGTTTATCATCAGGCCAAAAATAATGAGTGTTTGAGCCATGAATGTTTATATTGTGGATGTAATACAAGTCTCAGTTGTCAATTTGTAGAAAACTAGTTATAGGCCAACAACATTTGGGCTTGGGAGTTTTGAAGTGTAGCTATTATTGAATTGGATCTATAAACTGAGAACACATATCCTTATAATACAGGCAATATAGCAGGACATGCTCAGTTGTTTCAGTCATGTCTGACCAGCATGTAAGATATTCATAAATATTTCCTAAACTTGAAATGGGTCAGACTAAAACGTCCGTGATATTTAGAAATTTCCAAACTTTGGCTATGGTTGCCTGCTGCAGAATAGTGTCAGGTTCTTGTTTGTTTGTCTTCCTGCAAGGCTGTATCCCAGATTCATTACTTGATTGTTTCTTTGGCTTTAGGAATCCCAAGCACAACAGAGCTGAAATGGGGAAATCATACCATTGTAATTTCAGTTTAACAGCCCTCAAACTGTTAGAGAAGAAATTGTGAATTAGAATCAAGGAGGCTATACTAGAAAGTGTGAGATTAAACTGAAGGCAGTGAGTAATTATGTACAGCCAAGCACACGCTTCAAGGAGGAACCACTCCAGATTTCACTCTAAGGAAGACATTAGGAAGGCAAAAATGGTACACAGGAATTTGCCCTGTACTGCCTCCAAGGGTTGGAACTCTTTAGAAGTAAGAACCATAGAAAAGTTGAGCTATTACTTTACCCTGACACTCTGCCATTTATCACACTAAGGTCAATTCCAGAACCATCCCACAATCATCCCATTACCATCCCACAATTATCTCATTGCCAGTAATGGGATATTCATTGCCAATGATGGAATGATTATGGGATGGTTCTGGAATTGACCCTAGTGTGATAATCTCATCTTTTATTACAGAGGGTATGGTATGTTTGAACCTCCTTTGAAGGAAAAGAATCAGAGGATGCACCAACAGTCCTTTGGGCATTCACATTCACCCCAGAGTTGATGCTATTCCCACCTGACAGGTGAAGGCTGTTCTGTCTTTTTTGCTAAGCAGTTCTAGTACCCTTTTGGCAATGTTGTTGGGGTAAGGGTTGCATTGGGAGAACTGAATGAGAAGTGGAGTTTCATTAACCTTATCTAAAATATCACAAACTGATCTAGAGAATTAATTTGTGCTCCTAATTAACACCTCCACAATTAGCACCTCTGTGCTATGTCTAGTTTTGCCTATAGCAACATAGTAATAGTAATCAGTCCTGGATGATATATAACTGTAGACAGTGGTGTATCTTGCATATTTGACACCCAGTGTGGATCATTTTTGATATGCCCCTCCTCTTTTCATCAGCCTTATTTTTGGGTCTGATTGAGCTGCTGGCCAGGCAGCAAAGGGATGTGACTCACTTTTCCATGCAGCCAGCAAACCTGCCAGACTCAGTAGGCAGCCCCTTGCCATGTTCAGACACTGGTGGGAGTGGGTTACTGCTATTTCCTGCTCAGCCAGTAGTCCTGGAAGAAGCTGTCCAGCAGCAGCGGTACCCCACTCTCACCAGTAGCTGTGGCTGACGGATGGCAATGGCGGTACTAAAAATGATCCATACTGGTAGAGCAGGGCAACCAGAGGGGCCTTGGGATGGATGGGAGTGAACATCCAACCAGATTTTCACCACCACCCCTTGAAGTGTCACCCAGGGTGTTCCACACCAACCACATGGCTAGAGGCACCCCTGAACATAGACACTAGGATTTGAGGAATGAATGCCTTGGGGTATTGATGGCTTCTTATACAAGAAGTCCAAAGATTTTCAGTTGTTCAATTTGTCTTCAGTTTCAAAATCTGTGATCTTTAAGAGGTAGCAACTTTGGCTTCCTCCTGAAAACCCCTTGCCTAACATTTTTAAGCAAACATGTTTCTCAAGCAGTTCCCCCGGAGTACTATATAGTCTCATTTACAAGAAATATATAAAAAGTATATGAAAAAAATCTACCTTTCAAAATCATTTATATTTGAGTAGTAGAACTGTATATACAAGATAAGACAACAGGACTGAAATATCTAAGAGAGGTTTCACATTGTGTATGCATTAGTTCAAATACTAGTCATATTTGACCTTGTATCCTGAATCCAGTGTTATGGGGTGTGAGAAAAAAACACTTCTAGAAATTCTGTAAAGGGGAGACACTGAACAAAAACTGCTATATTGGTTTCTTTGATTTATGAGCCGATGTCAAGTTTCAAATTGAATTTAGTTACAATGGGTGTAATTTTATGACATCTTAGAACAGCGCTATTGGTAAAATATAAAAAGTAGGATTTTACTCTAAAGAAACTTTCCAAAACTATGTTGCTACTGACATGACACTCATTAAAAAACAAACTGTAGCTGATAAAACTCATTCTCAGTCAACAAAATGGGGATTATTTTGTTGCAACCACAATAAAATAGCTCAAGCTTGTTGTACTGAACTATATAGGCTGTAAACTGTGACACTGTATAGTAAACAATGACAGGGAAATATTTTACTATGTTATGTCCCAAGTTTTATGCATAATCTAACCAAAATAAGTGCCATTAGGCATGTCCTTAACACTCCCACTGAAATCAATAACATGCCATTTATTGTTTTGCTTTGTTGAAAAGAATGATATAATACTATATGCAGTATTACATCACTCTTTTTAATATTTCTTTGAAAGTATGATAACCAGAACATTATGCAAACACTTTGTAGATTAGGAATATAATAAAATAACATCCTGGTCAATGAGACCCACTGTGGCATAGCGGTTTGAGTGTTGAACTAAGGACCTCTACAGACCAGCAAGAAACACCAGCATCAGGATGAAGCAGGGGCGTTGAGACAGTACGCCACACGCCGTGACTCCACCATGAAGCCAGCATCACACAGACTGCCTGACCACACGGTGGGTGGTGTCATATCATTTCTTTAGCACAGTGTTTAGATGTGCTGCATCAAAGTAATGCCCAAAAACTGCCACCACAGCAAGGGTGACTTTTTGCTGCTCTAAAAAAGAGTGGTATTTTGCTGTTTCTTTTTAGTGTGGCAAAGCACAGTGTATGGTTGCTGCAGCCATGATCTGGTCCTGAAAGGGGCAGCGGGGCACTGCTCTATCAGGATGTTCTGTAGAGCCCCTTCAATTCCCTACTCAGCCATGAAACCCACTGGGTGATCTTGGGCAATTCACATGCTCTCAGCCTCAGGGGAAGTGAATGGCACACCTCCTCTGAACAAATCTTTCCAAGAAGACCCCATGATAGGTTCCCTGTAGGGTCATCATAAAGTGGAAGTGACTTGAAGGCACACAACTACCAGGAGAAACATATGTAGAGGACCTTGACTCTGGGACTACGTCAGGGTGATAAACCATGCAAGGAAAAACTGATGGCCTACATTGCAACATGATCACCACAATCAGTGATTGGAAGAAGGACTTGCAGATCAGGCACATTTTATATTGATTTTGTTCTAATCTCTTCATTCTCTTGTTCTAATCTCTAACTACCTCTTAGGATCACAACTCCCAATTCTCTGAAAATCTCCAGTGCCACTGTTTGGAGAGGCAGCCTTGTAGAAACCACTTTTGAGTTTTCCCTTTTATAACTATTCATATATCTTCACTTAACAAAAGTGGACCCTATTGTTGCAACAGAAGAATAATAACTGAAAAATAGGTGTGTGAACCTTGCTAGAGTAGTAAAATGTGGAAGAGAAACAGAGGAATAATGTGATGCTCAGATGGCCAAAAGATATTACTGTTTATTCTATCTCTGAAACATGATGAAAAGTGGACCAAAATCTCTTACTCCATGTGCTCTAGTAACAAGATGATGAATCAGCATGCTTGGTATGTCATGCTGTTTTCTGTACTCTGCTGTCATGCCAGGTATTTAGCTTTTTAGATGTGTAGAAAAGAGATTATTGGAAACAATTTCATCTACTTTTAACATTGCATTCCAAGCAGGACATCATGTTCCTGGACACAGGCACAAGCCCATTTCACAGGGAGAAGTAATTCAAACAGCTCAATCTGATGTTTACTCAGACCATAACAATCTTTTTATGTATATTTTGTTCTGTAGTCATTTTCACAGTGTAAACAGTGTTAGACTCTTGTTTCTGATACTGCACTTGTAGTCAAATCAATGTATGTGTGCATTTTGGATTCCCAATATTCGTGTGTAAGAGCTTCATATATAGGGATTTCCTGGACCTTGACTTCATTGATTCAGTGCTGAAAATTTGAGGAAGTGTTTTTATGGTAGGATGGCTTTCTCTCTTTTATATTTTGTTGTTCTTGTGCTTTGCTTGACTTATGGCAACCCTAAGGTGAACCTATCATGGGGTTTTACTGGCAAAATTTGTTCAGAGGAGGTTTATTATTGCCTTTCTCTGAGGCTGAGAGTGTGTAACTTGTCCAAAGTCACTTAGTGGGTTTTCACAGCTGAGCGGGGATTCAAACCCTGGTCTTCAGATTCATACTCCAGCACTCAAACCACTACACCACACTAACATCTATGAAAAAAACAAATGCGCAAGTATGAACTATATACAGTCCTTCCTCTGTTCTCGCAGTTTTGAAACTCACGTCCCTCACTTATGTGTGAGGGACGAACGTAAGATCTGCAGACAAGGAAACTGACTAGAGAACAGCTAGAGTGCAGATGCTGTAGGTCTAACAGTGAATAGCAAAGACTCCTTATTGTGACTATTATGCATGAGACAGCCCCCTCCCCCCCGGCAAGAAAAATTCATATCACACTATTAAAATTGTGTTCTTAGCTTCCCACCCAGCAGGATTATTCCAGGTGGTGAAACTTTTTTTTAGCACAGGCCCAGAGAGATCAGGAGTAAAATCCATAGGTATCAGCTGTGGAAGCGAGGAAAAGCTATGTACAGTGGTCCCCTGCCTTACGAATCCCCCGGGTTGCGAAAACCCCGGGATTCGAAAGGCGGCGGACCGGCTTCCTATCCCTCGGGATACGAAAGATCCCCCGGGATACGAATAAAAAAACCGTGCGGCCCCTTTAAATCGGCCGCGCGGTCCATTGAGTTTAGCGGTCCCCCGGGAAACGAAAGCTTCCGGGTTACGAAAGTAATCCCGGAACGGATTACTTTCGTAACCCGGGGGACCACTGTACTTGAAGGAGAAAGTTGTTCCAATTCATTCAGATCTTGACACACAGGAGATTATCACATTTCCTTTCCTCCCAGCCTCGTGAGTGTTACCACATGCCTCCATGTCCAGTCTTGAGGCATTGCGTACCTGATCTTGGCATCCTGTCCCCAAGCTATACTTCTCCAGCACTTCTCCAGAACGGGTATGCGATGCCTGTGGACTAGGCACAGAGGTGTGCAATAACCCTCTTAAAAAAAGTTTTCAAAAGTTTCAGCCAGTGCTGAGGCTGGGACAAAAGGAAGTGTGATAATCTCCACACTTCCTACACACAATCCAGGGAGGTGCCCAGTGCTCTGCCTGGTCAGATTTTCTGGAATCAGATTCAGTTGTTGCAATGGAAGAACAATGCTGGGGGGTGGTGCTTATTTTTTCCAGTTGTTCTGGAATTTAAATGAAAAAGATAGGAGCTGGTTACAAGGAATAGTAGAAGAGAAGTAGGAAGTGCTCTAATGTAGAAGAGATAGGAATGTGTTTCTCCAAAAATATTTAGATGAAATATATAGCATTCAAGAGTCCCGTCATATTCAAAGGTGTAGATACGTAAGGGATCTCTTGGACCAACAATGATAGGTTGCTGTGGTAAACTAAGATGGTTATAAGATTCATTTAAGACAGAGAGCAGTGGTTGGCGGCACTCAATTTATTCTCAGTTCTCTGGTGTTTGTGGTCTTTCATAAGCAGTTTCAAAGCCCTTTAAGGTATGCATCCCAGAGAACCCACCTTTGAGAGTGGCATCCTTTGGGGTATAACTTCAAATGGTGATATTATCCTACGGCATGAATCAGAGAGGCAGTTGGAGTCATACTGCCTGTGGGAGGGTATATAGTAGCATGGTATGAAATCAGATTAATCTTCATCCTTATTTGTAAGTATTTTTCAAGTGCAGTACTGTATTTCAGTACTCATCAGCTGCCATAAAGTTAGAGAATCAGAAGAAAACTCCATTTGACAAGTAAGTGTCAAAATAATGTTTTAAAAAAGATTTTCAGCTCTAGGGTTTATAGAAAAATCAATAAGCTAAAAGTGTGAGATAACATAACTGTTCTGAATAACAGTGCAATAGATAGATTGCTAAGTGATTTGCCTGTAATTGTAATTGAGCTGGTAGTGGGAACAATAAGGTGACCTCTGGCTGAGCAATGAGGAGCGATGAGGATCAAATGACATCTAAGCAATTTGAAAGTGCAATTTCATGCAAAGACATAAAGGTGCCATGTGGCTAATTTGTGATAAGGAGTGCTTTTAAATATGTGCCATGAGGAAAGTGTGTATTCTTCAGCACAGGGCAGGGAAGAAGATTTGCTGCATAAATGAAGAAATGTGAAGTGCATAAATCAATCAATGCAAGTAAGGGAATTCAACAGAGAGTGAGCAGCCCAGTAAGAAACTGCATCATGTTACTATAATTGGTATTCCAAGATGAACAAACAAGAGTGCTTCAGGTACCTTTCATGATGAAGAGGAAGAGTATCCTGCTGTCCCATTGTCACTGGCTCATTCATGCGATGCCTGTGATGAATTAAGTTCTCATGAATTGCTCAAAAGTGCTAGCCATTGGCACAAAGGAGGGTTCTCAGCACATAGTCACAATATATCCTGTAACTTCCAGGGGAGAACATTTTATGATCTATCCATTTTCCCTGTCAAAAAATGAGAAGCAGAAAGTTGAGACAGAGCTGCTGCTTTCTAAACTCCACCCCCACCCCCAATTTAGGAAACTGAACTCCATGAAACTTGGAATTCATGATTTAAGAGTTTTGAAAGCTATTATTTTGAGTAAAATTATTTTCATTTAAAAATGTAGAAGTCGGAAAATGTAAGTTAAAAATTGGACTGTTAACAAGCATATCAAATAACTGTACAAGGGGGTATCCAAAAGTTTTAATTATCACCTTTTTAAAAAATTGACAGAAAGTTTGTTTTGGTTTGTAGTTGTTAACTGATCTCTACGTAGTCACTATCTAGATTTACACATTTTCCCCAGCATATCTTGACCCTCCAAACACCTGATATTGTAGAAGTCTGCAGATTGTGCCTGATGAGGATTTTACACTTTGGTCACTTCTGGCAGAGCCAGTCACAAAAATAAAGGATGCAATGAGTTGATTTTCTCAGCAACGTGCCCTTAGGAATCAATGACAACACTGACAAAATTTCATCAATATGCCATAATAACTTCCGGGAGATAATTATTACTTTACGATACCCCCTCGTAAGATGCAATCTTCAGACTTCTACAATATCCAGTATTTGGAGGGTCAAGATATGCTGGGGAAAATGTGTAAATCTAGATAGTGACTACATAGAGATAAGTTAACAACTACAAATCAAAACAAGCCTTCTGTCAATTTTTTTAAAGGTGATCATTAAAATATCCCCTCGTACTTAAGAAACCGTAATTCAGAATATAAACTGAAATATAATTATACTGGTTTATATATCAATGATATCAGTGGGATGTGGAAAAAACAAACAAATAAGAATTAAGAATTAAGAATTAATTATATGGTACAGGTTTACAATGATGGCAATTGTAGATAAACAATAGAATCTATTAGACAGAGGAGCTTATCGCTTGGTGTTTTAATCCAGCTACAGTCTCCTGGGCTGCAGTCGGGGCACGGGATGGAGGCAAGTATTATTGCACACTATATTGCTGGTGAATTGCTGGCCACCATCAGCCCAGGTTCCAGCTACACTCCACCAGTGATGGAATGTGACCTAGGCTGATGAAAGCTGACAATTCGGTGTTGATTTAGTGTGCCAAAAAAACCAAAAAAAAAAAAAAACATGCAAAATAATCTGGTGATTAGTAATTTTCAACCTGGAAACAGCCTAAATTACACCAACCTCAGCAAGTTAACCTGGCCTTCCAGACACCTGAAGCCCCAAAACACAAAATTATTATTATTATTATTATTATTATTATTATTATTAGCACAACCTGATGCTTTATATAATAATATTGTATGCTTGTGATGTGGTTACTAGTGCCTCTTCTTTTCCTTAACCTGCTTGCACCTGTTGGATTTCTGTCTCAATATATATGGTTGCAATCTGTGCTGCAGAATTTTGAGCATAATTTTGTGTGCATGGGAGATTAATTCTATGGTCCTATAGTTGTGTGTCCCTTTTTGTGTGGTGAGATGTATATTGATTATTTCCAATCTGTTGGCCATTGTTTTGTGTTCCATATTTGTTGGCATATTTTAATATAAAACTATTTGGGTATAACATTTTAAAGAGAAATAGGCCAAACAAGAAAGGAAGAGGAGTAGCCTTATATGTCAGGGATGTTTACACCTGTGAAGAGATCAGGATTTAAATCTTGAAAGCCAGATGGAGAGCATCTGGATAAAATTTAAAGGGAGAGAAACAACAGGGATGTTATTTTGGGAATCTACTACAGATCTGAGGCAGTGGGACGTAAGCAAGTGTTTTCCTACAGGACTACATTCTATATTCTCAGGTACCATCTACAGACCAAGATAGTGACCTGAAAAGCATTCCTAAGGACTTGCTAAAATGCAGTGACTTAGCTTCCTTTATTGTTGCTTGAAAATAAAATATAAAGTTGCAGGAATCAGAACGAGCTATTTTATGAGGAAAGACAGCTCTTGTAGTTATCTTTGTTCTTTTTCACAGTAAAGCCAGTATGAGCCAGTGGATGAAATACGTTCTTTATCTGAAACTGTAGGGAGAAGTGTATGTACATTTACACTTGATTTCAGTTATTCGGGATAGGTTTGATGCTGTGCTTCCCCCAGCCGATTGATCTGTAATAACAGTTCCATTGGATGGTAAATTATGGGTTATTGGCTCGAGTTAAAAGTGAAATAAATCATATTTGTCCATAATGAAACAAAGCCAATAAATGTTCCCAGAAGCAAGGGTAATCTTCAGTTAATTACCAAAATCCTTTTTTAAATTCCACTTTTGTGGATATATATTACCACTTGTTTTGAAAATCCTCTGCCAGGAATCTATGAATTAGACCCATTCACCTGTAGAAACTATGAGCTGTGGAAGCACAATTGTTTCAGTTTGTTCACACATAAAATATTTTCTCCAAGATCAGGAGTAGGGTCTGTATGGTATGTTTGTTGCAGATGCTGGCTTGGCAGTGCATTAACTGATTAGGGATGCTGTCACTGAAACACCAACACTTTAGAAGCCAAGTCAACACCAAGAAGTTGGAGAGAGTTGAAAATGAAACTCTAAAAGCATGTGGACAATCAGCTTGGAGAATGGAAGGAGGTGGAAGATTGATAATTCAGTCAGCATTCATTTAGCTGATAAATACATCTTTCAAAAACAGACATTGGGAAAGCCAAGATTTACTGCAGAAGAGAGAACTGTAATGAGTTCCCTCTTCTTCTTCTTCTTCTTCTTCTTCTTCTTCTTCTTCTTCTTCAAAAGGTACATCTTCACATTCTTTGAGACTATCTAAAAGAAAGCTGCCCAAGTTTTGGGATTATTTTTCTTTGTGAAGTAGGATAGATACCAAAGGATCCTGGAAATGTTTGTGGTTGTCATTTGTGGTTTAAATGATATGGGGTAAACATGGTACTGGGGAAAGACTGCTAAATTATGGGTGTTTGAATGTTTATTTGTTTGTTTGTTTGTTTGTTTGTTTGATAGACTCAGCTTCTAGATCTTTGGTCTAGATCATGCCCATTTTTGTAACCAAGCTATGGTCAGAAGCCTCATTTTCTTAGTAGTCTCATGAGAGACTACTGTATTGATTAAACCTCTAATCTGGTCCAGGAAAGTTATTTTCTTAATCTCATGTGAGAAATTATATGAAGGAGTGACTGAATGAATTGTATTATATGTTGTTTATCAAACTTTATATTATATCTTCCTATTAAAAACAATAGAGAAGTGTGTGTGTGTGTGTGTGTGTATAAAATATCTCTGAATGTAATTGCCTCTTTGTAAAAATCTATATTCGCAATGTATGCTGAAAATAGTTCTTTGGTTCCAATTTCATGTTTTGTTTTCCAAAAGTACTCATTTTGTTATGTCATCTGTGTTACTTAATATTAGTTTGGTTCTCTCTCTCTCTCTTTAAGCATAGCACAATTGGGAATGTTTTGTTTCTTTTCAGCCATTAAACAACCTCCATCCTAATTACAGCATCTAAATCAGAATGGATCCAAATAATCCAAGGACATTACCACATACAGCTTTTAACCTGTGATTTCCCTAAACGGAGGCGACTTCTGCAATACTGACCACGTGATGCCACTTTCCATCCATAGCTGCCCTATTCCCCAGCCATGCCTTTTCATTCATGGGGAAAACCCATAAATGACTTGGTAGTCCCCCAGTGCCCTAGGTGTGAAAATTCATTCTTGGGTCACTTGAGTGATCGCCAGTCATGTGGTGGCAATGTCCCCTCCTCCCCTCTTTCCCCTTCACTACCCTGTTTCCCCGAAAATAAGACATCCCCATAAAATAAGACCTAGTAGAGGTTTTGCTGAATTGCTAAATATAAGGCCTCCCACGAAAGTAAGACCTAGCAAAGTTTTTGTATATAAATATATATACAGTATATAATAAATGTTCAATTTTTTTGTTCAGCAATAAATGTGAATTCTTCTTCCTGGAAAAATAAAACATCCCCTAAAATAAGACCTAGCACATCTTTCTGAGCAAAAATTAATATAAGACACTGTCTTATTTTCGGGGAAACATGGTAGTCTTTTTATTATCATTTTTTCAATTATTCCCTCAATTCTGGAGCCCTCCAGCTCAATTGAAGTTTTAAATAACTTTTAAATGCTTAAATTCCAGCTGTAGAGCTCTGGAATTGTGTGGGGAAAATGGATTTTTTTCTTTTTAAAAAACCTAATGGCATGCTGGGTAGGGCATAAGGGATGGAGGTGAGGTTAAGGGAGAGGTCAAGAAGAGAACAGGATGGCGGTAGTAGCCCCAGTCACACGAATGAGAGAGGTGCAGAGATGGCTGCCCTGCAAGCCATATGTTTGCATTTTAGTTACTTCCATGACTGCAGGGAGAAAAGGGCTCATGTAATGATGTCCCAAAAGAGAGGAAAGCCACAGGGTCCTGGTTGCCCCAGATTGTCCTCCACTTCAAATAGCCTGGATAACCTTGGCAACAGCTCCCCTGTCCTAAATATGCTGCTGCTTGATGCCAGGTCAGTAAAATGGAAAAACACTTCTGATCCGGATGAACATGCTGCTCTGTCCCAGTCTACTGGGTTTAATTGTGTATTTGAAGGTGGGTGGCCAGGACAGAATAAGGGTTCTGTTGGTGTACTGCCCACCCCACTGCTCAACAATTTCCATTACTCAGATTTGGTCTCGTAGATGGTGTTGGAATCTTCTCAGCATGATATGCTGTGGGACTTCAGTATCCATGCTGAGATCAGTCTATCAGCAGCAGCTCAGGCTTTCATGTCTCTAAGGAGAACCATGGGTCTGTCTCACATAGTATTTGGTGCTACCCATGCTGCGGGACACCCTGGATTTATTTGTCTATGCTGGATAGGATTATGGTGATCTAAGTGCAGAGGAACTTTCTATAACTCCATTGTCATGGGCAGATCATTAACTGGTAGGGTTTGGATTGATTGGGACTCAGGGACTCTGCAAGATTGAGGGTATGACCCAAGTGGTTTATGGGTCAAGATGAATTCCTGATGGCTTGGTGAGTTTCCTGTGGCCATGATAGGTGATCCTGTCTATAACCTGGTTAATCTCTGGAATGGCGAAACTAGGTTGGTGGACATGATTGTTCCTGCTTGTCCCCTCCCACAGAGACAAACTAGGTAAGGGGCTGTACAGATTGGGAGAAAGATTGTTGCTGCAGCAACTGCATGGCGCGACAATGATCTACTCCAAAAAGGAGCTGTGAAATGCAGTTCCTTTGTGCGCTGCTACAGAAGCACCTTAAGCGCCCTGGCGTGGCACTGTGCCATCCCCCATGAGCTGCACCATTGGGACATGGTGCATGAGGCATGCCATCATGGTGCACCCCATGTAAATAGCAGCATACCAAAATGGTGCCCATGGCATGTGGTAGGACTTGGGGAGTATGCGGATGCTCAGCTCTACCGAGCCCTACTATCGGCCCTAGACCCTAGTGTGGTACTGTGCCATCCCTCGTGTGCTGTGCCGTTGGGATGCAGCACATGAGGCATCTCATCATGGCATGCCCTGTTTAAACGGTGGTATGCCAAGATGGCGCCTGCTTTGTGCAGTAGGGCTTGGGAGCATGTGGACACACCACTCTACCAAGCCCTACATTCGGTCCCAGGCCACAAAGTGTACCAGGCCTGCGTTCCTTCATTTATTAGAGGAGCTAGCAGCAATGAAATGAGTGGGACAGAGACCAAAGTGTTGATGGTGGAAAACTCAGAACAGGTCTGCCTAAACACAGGCTAGAACTCATTGAAAGGTATGCTCTTTTGTAATGATGTCAGTGAAGAAATCATATTTCTCTGATATCAAAGCATCTGCACAGAGTAGACCACCAAAGCAGTCTCATGTGCTTAGGGGGTCTTGTTATTCTGCTCTACAAGAACAAAATTTAGACTATTTGACAATCCACTGTGAGGAATTTGTTACATATTTTAAATCACTCAGAACTTATCTGAGTTGGATACTATAGTTGATACAGATCCACTGGATATAATCTTGGTGCCTGCTTGTCTTGTTTTGATGGATAACTTTCAATTAATGCAGCCTGAGGATGAGGACAGGATTCTTGAAAAGGTGAGAGTCACTATGTGTATATTGTATCCATGCCCTCCATGGTTTCTTGAAACACCCAGAGGGGTCTGGTTGAGTGGGTAATGGGAATTGTGAACAGCAAAGCACGATTCCATTTTGCCTTAAAAAAAAGTGAGGCTTTGCTGGAGAAAAACCTCCCCGAATCCTACTGCAGTAGACAATTACTGACCAGTCTCCAATAATCCTTTTTTGTGGGGCAAGATCCTTGAGTGCAGGGTTCCTGGTGAAACAGTTTGTCTAGATCCATTCCAGTCTGGCTTCAGGCCTGGTTATGGAACAGAAAAAGCAATAATCACCTTGGTGGATGATCTATGCCAGGAAATGGACAGGAGGAGTTTGTTTTTGTTGGTTGTACTGGACATCTCGGAAGCTTTCAGTACCATCAGATGGCCTTTCAGGGATGGAAACTGGAAGTACTTCGAGGGGTGCTGGACACATGCCTGCTTGACACCCTGGCCATTAGTCTATAGTGTTACTCAGGCTCAGTTGTCTCCTGTTCTGTTTAACATCTTCATGAAACTACTGAAAGAGGTTGTCCAGAGATTTGGGGTTTGGTGTCACACTAATGATGCCCAACTATATCTCTCATTTCCTTCTAATTTGAAGGAAACTGTTTCTATATTAAACCAGTGGCTGTTCTCGGTAATGGACCAGATGAAAGCAGAAAAAATGAAGTTTAATTCAGACAAGAAAGAGATGTTCTTAGTGAATTGGCAAACCAGGAAAGAGGGATTCAGCCTGTGCAGGACTGGGTAACATTCTCCCAGAAATCTCAGGTTTGTAGCTTGGGACTCAACCCTGAGCTTGGATGCCCAGGTTTCTACAATGTCCAGAAATATGTTTTCGGAAATAAAACTATTGTAGCAGCTACATCCACTCCTTGAGATGTCAGATTTGGCTATGGTAATTCATTCCTTGATAGATTCTTTCCGGATTTTTGTTATATGCTCTACGTGGGGTTATCTTTGCAAACTGTTCAGAAAATTTAGCGGATACAAAACACTGAAGCTAGACTGCTAACCAGGGCCAGTTATAGGGAGCATTTGCTGAAACAATTTCATTGGTTGCTGGTCACTTTCTCAGCAGAATTAAAAGTGCTTTTTATGACCTATAAAGCCCTATATAGCTTAGGTCCAGACTGTCTGAAAGTGCATATGTCCTATATGAACTTACCCTTGTTTTAAGGATGGCTTTCTTTCACTCCCACTTCAATAAAGAGAGGGCCTTCTTAGTGACTGCTCACAAGTTATGGAACTCTCTGCCAAGGGAGGCTTGGTTGACCCCTTCCCTGCTCTTATTTCACCTGGAAACAGAACAGAATCAGCCTTTTAGCTTGGTTTGGGTAGTGCAATGGGTGTGCTGGTTTTTAGTGTATTCAAAGTTGTAATGTGCTTTTAAATGTTTTAAATTAATGTTAAATGGATTGTGTTTAATACTTTTCAAACTTTTGTGTTTCAGATTTTTTTTAGCTGTATTGTTTTAACATACGGCATAAGTCACATTGGATCCCCTAGGGAGAAAAGTGGGTTATGCATTAAATAAATGAATAAATAATAAACATCTATGGTGAGATGTCCTGCTTGACAACAGATTTTCTGGGCTAAGATTCAGACTGCTATTTTTGTATCTTTTGTGGAATAAAGAAAGATTTATGTTTGAGATCCACTGGATTTCTTGGATTTCAAGGGCTTTTCAGCCTACTGTTCACATGAGTAACGAGAAAACATACATATATGTTATGTTGTAACACAAGTAATATCCCATAAGTTTGACACAGGTTTGGCCTACAAAAATTACAATAATGCTTTTACTTATAAAGTTCTACACAGTTTCTTGTTGCTTCTTTCATTGTAGGCAAAACAAACTTGTTGGCATTCAGTTATTAAAGGCATTTAAAGTCACTAAAGAAGAAAGAAACAATGCCTGTCATTGTAGCAGCAAATCCTGTACTGCTCTCTACTGGAAGGAAGGATTTGTATGATGTTTTTGTATGTCTTAAAATTCTTGTTGAGTTGTCCAAATATGATTTCCAACATTTTTGCTGGAAGAAAAAAGTAAACAGAACATATTTAGTAATTGATTTCCAAGAATTTTTCATATATCACCATAAACAGAGTGAAAATTCAACCTTCTTTTGAGTAGACCTATTTTGTGGGCTCTTACTATAACCACCACCTCTTCAAATGTCATGTTCTAGAATACAGAGAAAACCATAATGCACTGAGTTGCAATGGAGATGCATGAGTCAGGTTTTCATAAATATGTATTTATTGATTTCTTTGTATTGTGTTCTAACACCACTGAAGTTGCTGTTAGTATATATGAATCTAAATTACTCATTTTTATGGACAGTAGGTTTTTAAAGTTGTACAAATTGGATTTTAAGAAAAGGTCTAGAAATTGATACAGTTGATAGTCACAACTAGATTATCACTTTGCTACATGATGAACCAATGAGAATATACAAATACTACTGATTCTGTTTTATAATAATTGGGAGTAACAATAGATGTAAACCCTGATGTTTTACTTGTGAAAATACATTTGAATAATACAGAACGTTGAGTCAGTATATCAGCTTTAAGAATGGGGGGAAATGGTCAAGTTGTCAGTTTGGCACTTGTGATTTGTTCCTGTAACTCACTATAATGATACAAGTAGTGTATACTAGAACATTAAAATGCCTCTAGCAAAGTATAAATTTCTAAGTGGCAGAGCTCACATCTAACAGGAACTCAAGCTATATATATATATATATATATATATATATATTGGTACATATAGACCACTATTCTTCTTATGGTTTGAATGGTAGGTTGTCTCCTATTAATGACTGTTGTTCATTAGCAGAACAGCAATAACCTGTGATTACTCTGTAGATATTTACAGAAATAGCCTACTCTGGAAAGTTCTCCCTAGATTTAGGTGGAAGATACATAAAGGGATACACATAAGAGAAAACAAGTGGAGGCTGCATTGGTTGGCACCAATGGCTAATAGAAGTGATTCTAAATTGAGTTGACCAAATATAAAATTTTAAAAAAAAGTCCCTTGTTTGTTTGTTTTGGGGGAGTGATTTTATATTATTATTATTACTATTATTATTCCATTCTCTAATTGAGCCTGTTGGATTAACTACCCCTAACCAACTTCTTTCTAATATATAAGAAAGAACTAGAGACTTACAGTATTAAACATTATCATAGTTAGGATATAGCTAAATAACCTTGATTTTGCACAATAAAATATATTCTAACACACAGGATGATATCAGAAAAATAACTAATAGACAGAACAACCAAAGAAACAATCATTGTTCTTACTATGTTATATATTACAATTCTTTTGTTTTTTGTAGACTGAACATTCCCTTCGGGGTTGATAAGATACACAGCTGTGATGTTTTGTGTGAAAAGTTAATGAAAAGCAGTATTTCACACAAATAGAAGAGCTGCAGTTATTTAACTTATTGCATAATAATAATAACCCATTGTGACACACTGCTTCTGCATCATTTGAATGAATGCATGTTGCCTTTCTAGTTATATTTCATTGAGCCAGACAAATAGACTGATTTATCATTATTATTCCAAGTTTTTAAAGATAATGATTTATTCAGTATCTGAGTTGAAAATTACTGTATTAATAAAGGTATATCCTGAAACACCTGAAAATCTAAAATAGTATCCAGGTTGAACGTACTTTACTGGAATGGTGGTCTTCAAATCTATGCTTCTTAAACTTTTTAGTTTATAAAACACAACTCATGCTTTAGGTAAACTCCTAATGGAAGATTTAGGGATTGGGGATGGGGACAGGCTGTTTATAATAAGGTGCCCAGCACCCTAGTAAAGTATATATGCATCCAAAAATCCATCCACTCATTTGTTTCTTTCATATGACAATGAAAAACTTTGAAAAATTTCTTCCTGCTACACAGGTTTATGTCGTTGTTGCTGCTACTTCTCCATCTTTTTCTGTTTCTTCTTTGGCGGAGTGTGACCAAGGCAATCTTCCTGTCAATGCTACAGGGCTATCTTTTTACCTCCGAAACATCCCTTGACCCCTTGGTCTTGATATGTGCCCCTCTTATACCCTTTATACACTTGCGTTAGAGTGAATTAGCATTGGGGTCCCTAGTATCCTTCTCTTATATGTGTTTTATCTTTAGTAGCAAATTATCTCTGTGTTGTTGTTCTTCTAATCATTCAGCTAGTACTCCTTTTTGAAACAAGTGAACTTTAATTTTTATTTACAAGCATGTGTTGAGACTGTACATTTTTCCAGGTAGTTTCACAGATTGCATGGACCCATCATTTCGTGAAACTCCTGTTAATGACGTTACTCTTTATGGGCAGGAGAGGAACAGGATTAGAATGTGGGGATGTGATAATCTTCCCCTTGATCACGTGAATACCACAGGTTAAGGATGAGAGCAATCCGCTTTGCTCTTCCATGTGTTAATCCCCACTCTGACTCTCTCTGACTCACTCTTCCCTTTCATAGCCACTTCTTCCATGGCAGCCACTCCGCTTATAGCCAACTTGAACCAGGATTGGCTGTTGGGCATTCTTTGCCTGGTGACTTGTCACAGGGGAATTTGTGTTTTTTCCTCAAAAAGTGTTATGATGTTTTGCACAAAATGTAAAAACTTTGCACAAAGTCTGATTTTTTTGTATTAAAAAATTAGTTTCCCTCTTGCTTCTAGGAACATAAAGATAGGTCTCCGTATTCACCTGGCAAAGCCTGTTTGTAGGGTATGGCACCAAAATAGGGTTGCCATTTCCTCCCACATTCTTCTTCTTTCCAGGAATCTCACTGTTTTCACATGATCCTGCAGGGACAGGACCTTCCCTGGAGCAGATACTAAGGCAGCAAGCTTCACCTCAGTCCACCCAGCGATTATAAATGTGCTCCCATTGGAGCTCACCTTGCATTCAAGTTACATAGTCTTCCCAGTCTTACACACAGCAGTTAACATACTCCATGTTGATGCAGCTGGCCATGTATGTTTTATATTGTCACAGTTTGGGTGAAGTGGCATGGGGCAAACCCCAGTTTTGGGGGGCAAGTAAGGCCTTAATTCATTCCCATTCATTCACTGTTAAAGGATTATGGGGGTGCAGGCAACAAGGGGTCAGGCCTAACTCAGGAAACTGAATTACCTGTTGCGTGGGAGATTAGTGCTATGGACCTATACTTGTTGCAGTCTTTTGTGTCTCCGGGGGGGGGGGGGGGCTGTGGATAGGGATGTATATTGATCACTTCCAGTCTGTTGACTACCATTTTGTTTTCCATATTGGTTACCATATTTTAGTTAGCACTTGGATTGGTTCTGTCTGTGTGGATTATAGCAATTCAATTGCTATCATCTGTTCCTGGTAATTTGTTCCTGGTGATTTTTCACTATTATAGTCAATTTTATAGCCGTCTTTGTCAGAGGATGATTTTGTCGATAATGGAGCTCAGTTAGTGAAGCCTTAATCTATACTATAGTATGTCACCCAAACTGTCATGAAGTGCAGCTGTGCTAGAAGATGGCCACACATGATCTCCAAGTAGTAAATTGTGAATAGCTGCCCCTCTCTTGCTCCTCTACTATAAATGATAACTACAGTAGCCCCCCGCCTTTGCAGCTTTGAATTTTGCAGATTTGATTATTCATGGATTTGATTAAATATGTTAGCTTTGAGAATCTCTGCATTCTCCAGTGTAACTCTGTTGTCAACTTCTGCCATAAGTCATGTAGGAGGACCTAGAAATTCCTAGAGAGATAACTTCTCTAGTCATTTGTAGGTAATCCAGTTCAGTTTTATGGTCAGCTTTTGGTAGATCTTGACCATAGAATTGCCCTATAGAACCTAGAGATTCCTAGAGAGGTGTTCACTCAGGTTAAAAAAAAAGTGATTTTTTAATTTGCTGTTTTTGCTCTTTGATGGGCGTACTGTGCCCCTAACCTCAGCTAATGTGAAGGGTCCACTGTACAGACTGCAATACTATTATTTCTACTAAAGCTACTAGTACTGTAAGTCATTATTACCATGAAATTCTCTTCAGATTTCACCTGGTCCTTCAATGTTTGTGCCAGTATAAATGTTAGAAGCTCTGGCATAAAATAATAGTAATTATTATTATTATTATTATTATTATTACCCGCCCAATCACTAGGAATCCAGGTGGGTTACAACAGATTAAAATACATAAAATACAATAATACTTCCCACCCCCCTTCCCAAGCTAAAAAACAATTGGATCATCTCAATTAAAACAATAAAAATACTGTTGGGTTAAAATTAGGGGGAAAGCTTGGTAAACAGGGTGATAGTGTCACAGTATTATGGTTGTAGTATGCAGGAAGAGAAGTCAGGTTGGGAAGGCCTGCCGGAAGAGATCCATCTTAAGGGCCTTCTAAAGTCTATAAGAGTGAAAATATGGCAGATCTCTTCCGGCAGGTCGTTCCATAGCATTGGAGCAGCAGTAGAAAATAATTCAAGATATATGCTGGCACTAAGCTTAAAGTTGGCACAGAAGTTTTAACATTGGTCCATTTGTTTTGTGGTTCTTTATCAGTTGATACTATTGGAAAGAGATCAGATCTCAGGCACACTGTGAAATGTAAAGTATTGTGGCATTGTTTTTGTTGCAGCTTTGACTGTTAAAATTCATGGCTTAAAAATATAAAATTTTCTGAAATTTGGAAGCTGTGAACAGAGTTGGTTTTTAATCTCTTTTTAAAAAATCACCCCATACAGATGTATAGTTGCTCTGTTATGTCAGGAGCATAAACTCATTGGGGCTAAACAGACAGGCAAAACGAGCTTTCAGGCTGGCTTGACGGCGTGACGTTTAGATGACACATGCCTTGAAGCCAGGAGATAAGTGCCCTTATGCAGAGAAAAGCAGTTTCAAAAAGAAGCAGCTTTTTTCTGCTTCTTCCTGACTTGAAGCCATGTCATGTGGTCATGACAGGCATACTCCAGGTGCCTTGGGAGCTGGCAATGTGGTTGGTGGGGTTTCAATGTGGCTTCAGAAAAGGCAGCTTCAAGCCACTTTTTCCTGCCCATCTGTTTTGCCCTATTGTGTATTATCGCATTCCCAGACCATACCACAGATAGTGAAATTTGTATACCGTACAATTCTGGGAGAAATTGACCATAAAGTAGTGCTGGAGGACCTCTAGATGCCTAGAGAGATCATATTTTTAGAAGCGGGTAAATAAAACCACAGGTACCAGTCCTACAGATATGCAAGTTGTACTGTAATTCAGTGTGGTCATAAACTTATCCCATTTTGGACACATTTCTCTTCCCCATTGCATGTTAGTTTTATTTATTTAATTTGGTAGGTGTATACTCAAATTCAGCCTTGCCATCATGTTACAAAAGGTATATGTTTGCAAAAGTTAAGATGCTCTTCTTGATCCAGACACTTGCAGTTGTTCGGTATCCACATCTGGAAATTTACTTTACAATGATTCCTAAGTATGCTTTAAAATTATTTTAGGAGAATAAACACCCTGTGGCAAAATATGAACACCCTGTCCTAAATATTATATCAATCTTTGTAAAATAAATATTTCATAACCCCAATTCTTTATTACCATAGTACCACAGGATTTTTTTTTCTGAATTATATTTCTCCTTTCCCCTTTAGACCGTCACATACTGTATCTAGTAATTTCTAAGATGTTTAGAATTTCAAAGATAATAGTATTTCATGTTAATTATGAAAATTAGACAATGCCTTATAGATATTTGTCAGGTTAGGCAAAAAAAAAAGTATTTTAGTTAACTAAAGTTTATTAGCATTCACCAGAAGGATAATAGAGTACTCAACCAGAAAGGTGGTATTTTTACAATTTATAATTACACAGATATGAATTCTTGCCAGGTAAAATGCTGATTAGTTATGACAAAGGCATGTTTAAAAGAAACTAGCTTTCATTACTTTTCTCACAAATTACAATATTTTCAGTTTCTTGGCAGTACTGAAGTGGAGCAGCCCAAAGGCACAGAAGTCGTGAGAGATGCTGTTAGAAAGCTTAAGGTAGGGAAGTCTTTTTTTTAAATGCAATTTTTATGGGGGGAAGAAATCTTCAATCTGTTCTAAGCACATGTTTGCAACTGAGGGACTTCATGTACATTTTCAATATGCCAGTATTGTGCTTCTTCTGAAGGACTAGAAATTAAACTAAATAGTCAGTGAGAAACTGGAAAAATTGGAACATCCTCCATTATAAATAATAGGCTCAGGGGCCTCAGTCCAAACTGGGACTACAGCGGGGACAAGGAAACACATTCACAGAAGGGGCCTAATCTTCATTGGTTTTCCTGTGTGTCTGCAATTTATTTACTTGTAAAGTCATCTACCTAATTTTTGGTGGTGTGATGGCATTTAGCTTGGCCCTTACTTGTAATTGACTGTAAAGAAACTTTGCGTTGTTATTGCTAGCAGAGTTCAAAATGAAAGCTCTCCTGATTTGAAAAGGTCCACCTCATTTTTAATTGCTTCAGGACCCTTTTGAGGTTCAGAAAAATTCAAACGAGGTTCAAGTTTTACTCTTTTTTTTTCTAACCACCCTGCAAAGGCCTGCTGGGATAAAAATGTCTTTACATACTTGCAGAAGTAAGTAAGGAGGGTCAGTCTGACTTCTCAAGGAAGGGAATTCCAGAGCCTGGAGGCAGTCATTCAGAAGACCGTCTCCTATGTTCCCACTAGATGTACCTGTGAGGGTGGCGTGGAACCCAACAAGCTAATGGTCAGGGGGTTGAACAGGAATCTGCAGGCATCACCTCCTGGGTTTGCCCCTCCAGGAAGGAAGGAACTCCTTCTAAAACATTGAATCCAAGTCCCATGACAGCAAGACAGCCCAGAAGGATACCATATCTGATGGTATCAAAAGCCAGTGAGAGTCCTGTGGAAACAGGGATACACTCTACCTGTCCAGTTCTCTGAGTAGGTCATCCACCAAGATGAACAAAGCTGTTTTGGTCCCAAAGTGAGGGCTGAAACAAAATTGAAATGGATTCAGAGAATCCATCTCATCCAGAAATCCTGGAGCTGCGAGGCCACCCACTCTAGTACTTTGCCAAAAAAAAAAAAAAAAACCAGAATGGAGACTGACATGTAGTTTTCTCATATGGTAGCATACAGGGAAAGCTTTTCAAGCAATGTTTTTATAATAGCATCTTTTAGGTGTGTTGGAACTCTGCCTTGTCTTAGCAAGGAATGGACCAATTTCTCTACCCACTTGGCCAATTGCTCTCTACCTTTTCTAACGAGCCAGGATGGACAAGGATCTAACACACATGTGTTGATAGGTTTCCATCATCACTGGACAAGCAGAGACCAAATTTACATTGATTGGATGTGTATCAATTATAGCCTCCAAGTGAGAGCAGATGTGAGCAATGCAAAGTACCAATAAAGTTGTTCACAGTGGGCTGTCAAGTACTCTGGATTTGCTTCCCCCTACGTAGGTCTACATGTAAAATACTTATTCGCTTTAGAGACTCAATGGAGGCAGAGAAAAAAATGTCTTTGCTCCCCATATTGTCCCAGAGTAGACTATCAGATATGTTCTCCTCTGTGTTCACTTGGCCCCACTCTGAGTTTTTGCAAAAGTCACTCTGGTTGCTATCCCACTTGTTTAACTGCCACCACCTCCCTGGAAAACCTGGGGGCTGTTTTGGCTGCTTTTTAAAGGGGGATTCTCAGGAGCAATCATTCATTGGCCTGGCATTCTGTGGCAGTATTTTAAACCTGGGGACTGATGCTAAGGTTATCCAGGTTGTTTGAGCTGCAAGACAGTTTGGGGGTAACTAGCACTCTATTTCTGTCCCACCTCCTCTTGGAGTGTAACTGTTTTCCTTTCTATATCTCCCTCTTTTCTGTACAATTGTAATGGCATCCCCCTGAGATCCAGTATCTGCCCTTCTCTTTTTACAGCACATCCCTCCTGCTCTAGACTGGCTGTATACTTCAAGATGATAAATGTTGCAACCTTGCAGTACAAATTAACAGAATATAGTCTGCCTCCTTATTTCAAGCAGCTAAGGTGTGTGGAATTTGCTAGCAGAATTTGCTGAGTTAGCTTCAGGGGCCTAAGTCAACAAGAAGGTAGATTTAGCCAGAAGACCCCCAGGTATAGCAGGGAGGTAGGGCAACCCAGCCATGGTGGCAGCAGCAGCTGAATGGTGGTATTTGTCTTTTTCTGCCTCTCCTTTATTTTTCTTAGCAGAAAGAGCTGGAACATTTTGAAGCACATGGAAGAGGAAGGAATTATATAAGACCTGATCCCACTCCCTCCAAAAAAATATTACACTAGTTGTACAGCTATTGTGAAGTCAAAGGCTTTCATGGCCGGCATCAATTGTTTTCTGTGGGCTTTTTGTTCTATGTGGCCATGTTCTAAAAGAGTTTATTCCTGATGTTTCACCATCATCTGTGGCTGGCATCTTCAGAGAATGCTGGCATGGAAGTGAGTGGGGTATATATACACTGTGTGACTCTAGGCTGAGAAGAGTGATTTCCATGTTAATCTGTGTATTGTTCTGTTGTAGAATGGCAAGGCTTCAGGGTGAGAGGATATGCAAGGAGAATTTTGTCTGCTTAATGAGTGGTCCATCGTTTACTGGGAAAAAACCCTGATCCTGGATGGTTTTCATTTGCATTTCTCTTGGTCTTAATTTTGGTGTTTTTCAGGACTGGTAGCCAATCTTTGGGGCTTTACAGACTGCCCGGAAAGGGCAGTCCGGAGCCACTCCATTTTCCTGAGCACCCTCACTGCAGCAACCAGACAGAGTGTTGCAGGTGTGCAGGAAAAAAAGGAGTATGCCCATTTCCTTTTTATGTCAATCTTGTGATGCAAAAAGCACCATAGGGCACATCCATTATGTCATAGGTGCACAGCTCCATTTAGTTGTTTATTTTCGCTTCTTCCAAAACCTCTCATGCTCTGCCTGAACATTCATCACATTTTTTTTTCTTCCAGTGAAGCACAGTACAGTAGTGACTTCAGTTTGTGCACTGAGTAATTGATTGTGAGAATGATTTTGTATGATAAAGCACTGAAATGGGTCTTTATGGAAACCAGCCTGTACCATCAGGCTATTATATATCTGAAGACCTAACTAATGAGAAATCTATACATAAGTCTCTATATTAGTCTCTTTCAGCAACTTTATGTTGCTGCATTGGTGAAGAGGTGTTAATTCATACATTTAAGTTATGAGTTGAAAGGGAATTGTATGTGTAAAGTTTCATAAGCTATGAGATACTATATGAATTAACATTGGGCCCCATTACTAGATATCCAGGCCTCTAGTATTGTAGCAGAACCATTAATCTTTGGTGCAGTATTGTATTTTACATTAAATTTGAGTCATAGGCAACTACATTTTATTGGGTTTTTAAAAATAATGCTGACCTAATTTAAATCTGTGTGACCCTGGTATCTTATTAGCAAAGTGCTTTTTACAAGCACCGAGTGAAACTAAAAGCAACCTCTTGCCCCAAATCATTCGATGTGTATGTGTGTTTTAATGCATTTGTCAGCAATCCCTGGCCGTCTTGCAAAAGTAAGAGCAGGTGGCAGGATTGTTCATCTAATAAAACATTTGTTCTAGCACTATTAATTGGCCTAGCAAATTAATCCCAATATCAGAAAAATGGCCTAAATAATAAAAGTTCTTGGCCATGCTTTAAAAGAATACTGAGGCTCAGTTTTAGCTAGTCTCCAATAGAAAGTAGTTTCTTCTTCATGGTCTCTGTTACTCACACAACTGGGTTATCTGTGCCTGGCACCTTTAGAGCTAAATAGAGAATTTTATCCCTGGCCTTGCTCACTCCCATGTAGTGTTAAGTCTTGCTTCCTGCCTAGAAATGTCAGTTCCTTCCCCCCGCCCCCCCCCCCCACCATTGTATCAGCTTCGTAGGAACACCTCAGAGCTTTCCCTTTCATTTTCCAGTGTGTACATCATTGGTCTGTTTTTCATTATTCTCTGTGGGGGAGGGGGTTCTTTCTATTTTTCAACTTAATCTCAACTTGACCTCAGGTTTCCTGGCTATTCTTCATTGTTTGTTTAAGTCTGCTCAGTTTGGGCTTTTTGCTGAACAGCCATGCTCTCAAATGGCTTGTTTAAGAAATGAACCACATGTGGCGCTAAACTACGTAACTGCAATGGGCCCTCCCACTGTCTTCTTTGCCTGGGAGAATCCCATAAAGTCACCTCCTGTACCCAAGGCCTTTACATCATGGGCCCACAAGAGTAGCTCTTCCATTCTAAAAGCTCTTCTTTATGAACAAGACTTATCAGTTACTGGACAACCCTCGACATCTACAAGAACCAATCCAACTTCTTCAGCACGAGGTTTGTCCATCCATGTAGTGTTCAAAAGATCTTTTCAGGAATCCACTCCTGATGCTCCCACCACCAAGAAGCACCCCATTATACCAGAGTGCTCAGTACCATCTACAACAAGACACTCCCCTTTATATGAAAAGGTTACATTTTTGTATAGATCATCTACTCCAGGCTGATCCATCAGTCTCCAGGAGCTTACTCACAGGCTGGAGAAGAGAAGCCACAAGAAAAAGAAGCACAGACATGCTAACGATTCTTGACATCTATCCTCCTGTCCACTGTCAGTAACTCCCTCTTCATCCCCCTTCACTTCCACCCAATGCCAAGACCTACTCTAAGGAGGAGACATTAAGTCTGCTCTGAAGTGTTCTCCAACCCCAGTACTGTTGGTTATCGAACTCCCCTATTCAGCTTGAATCCGGGAGACTGAACTATCCCTGGTACCTTCACTCCACCAGCACCCCAGGATCTCTGTTTTCTGTGGTGTCCTGATAGACTTCTTCTCCATCTCCCTTATGATCATATTCTCCACAGAGAAACACTCCAATTTGAGATGCATGATCAGAGGCAAAGGAAATGTTCTCACTCTCATTGCTCCATAGAATCGCATTACTACCATTCTGCTGCTCTCCTACATACTCCTCAGACCACTCCTCATAAAACTGTGGAGTTTACGATTATGACTGTGATTACCCATATTACAAGGCTCTTCACCATCACCATGAGTGGCAGTACACGTATCACTACCATCACTAGTGCTTACGGGACCATCATTACTCTTGAGATTGACCCCCTAGATTTCAACAACCACAATCTCCATTTCACACTCAGAACCCACAGGTGAAACAAATCACTCCTCTATGTAAAGAACATCCTTTCCGAAGTTTGGGTTTGATCCCTCAGACAAAGATCTCTTCTCCATACTCCCTTTCCCTCTCCAGTGGAACAGAAACAAGAACTCCAGCATTGTTCCTGGTGTCGGGTCTAATTATAAAATTGTATGTACATCACTGTGTAAATTTACAGCACTATATAAATAATAATAATAATAATAATAATAATAATAATAATATATCTCACTCCCAATCTCTTCCCTGTACTCTTGCCATAACCCTACCTCTGCAATTTATAATGTCAAATCCTTCACGGAACAGATGGTATGGACGGCCAGTGCTCTCCACTTGATATCAAACAAACAGATCTGGATCTGTTTTATAAATGCATTCAAGACAAACTTCCTACTTGAGCCTCTATCCCAGTACTTCCAACTCTACTCCAAATGGCCCATAAATCTTGACACATTGCATCTGCGATCCACCTCACTTCTTTATTCAGTCCTTCATACCAACTCTGAATGGCTTCAACTTCTTCAACTTCAGACTTCTCACTCTGTCTCATCCTATTCCAGACATTCGACTCCATCTGACAAGGACGGAAAGAAATTGGGCATGGTTGCCAAAAAGATTCTACTGCATGTCAACCCTTACTTTCCACATTGCCAGCTATATAGCCTATATGGGAGCATATTAGAAAAACCTTTGGGAATGACCCTCCCCTTGCAAGACTACCAGACAAAGACAAGTGCCCTGGTGTAGTCCTCCAGCCCGAGGTTCACTCATTGACAACCCAACAATAGAACCCGGCTTGTCATGTGGCAGCCTGCAGCACTAAGAGCATAGCTGCCACCATTTGATGAGAGAGGCCTTTTTAACCCTTTTAACAACAAGACCGCCGATGAATGCCTCAAAGGTGAATGCCTAGTAAAGAAATTTCAGAGAGGATACAGACCACCACCACCACCACCACCCCCCCCCCCCCGATTGTGGGACTTACTCCACCATGGAAATTAGACCTAATTTTTCCCAGCTTACAAGGAAACCATTTGAACTGCCTGCGACTTGTGAGCTTCATCTTTCTTCCTTGGAAGACCACCTTCCTAGTAGCCATGATTCCAGGATGGTGAGAAGGTGAACTGTGTGCATGCAGGGCTGACTCACCTTATTTACAGTTTCACTGACACAAGGTGGTCCTTCACTCTAACATCTCCTTTCTCCCCAAGGTACTTGGAGTCTTTCATTTGAATCAATATATCATTCTTCTGACCTTGATGCAAAATCCATCCATGAATTTTGAATGAGCCCTACAATCTCAAGTCAGGTGGGCTCTTGCATTATACATAGTCCGGACGGTTCCATTCCATACCTCCTCCCAGCTATTCATGTGTTACTCTTCCCATCTAAAAAGATTACCTGGTTCGACCCAACATTTTTCAAAATGAGTATCTTCTGCCATCTCACTGACTTATCAATAGGCCAGAAAACAACCCCTACTTGCACCAGTAGCCATTCCGCTAGAGTGGTGGTTGCACCCTCAGCCTTTTTGCAGGGAGTTGCCTTGGAAAATATATGCAGAGCAGCTATCAGGTCGCAACCCTTGACCTTTGTTTCCCCTTACCAGATTGATGCATGTTGCCAGGCTGATGCTGCCTTTGGCAGGACTGTCCTGTTTATCTCACTGGTGTGATCTTTGGCCTGCCCCTGCAGCCTACCTGATTGCGCTACACTCCCTCCTCCTTTTGGTGAGTACCATGAAGAAGAAGGACAGGTTGTTTATTTGTTATTGAATTTATTCAAATGGTCATCTGATCCCACAGAACCCCATCCATCCTTCTCTTGTTGTTTCCTGCTTTTCCTCAATTTCATAGATGCCACATGTGACATCTATGGGAGTGAGGTCTCTAGGAGGGAAGTTGGCAGGACCAGGGCCAAAATTCTCTATCTAGCTTTAAAGTTTCTGAATGAAACACAGCACAGGCACAGATAACCTATGGTCACTCACAAGATGGCCACTCAAAAAACTACAGTTACAGGTAAGCAACCTGTGCCTCATAATTGCACAACAGCCACAAAGGTTGCCTGTGATCTCCCATCTTGATCATTAAGGAGGTGGCCGTTGCTACGTCTTGGCAAATAACAAAGAGGTGATTTATTGAATCCAGGGCAATATAGATACTTTCCCACACTTATTTTTAGTCTGTGGAATGTTTCATACAAGATAAAAAGTTAAAAAGATAGATTCATTTTCCAAGGGGAAAAAAAGCATATATGGATGAAGGCTATGCAGTGAGAGCGGACTTGACATTATTATAGAGTTGAAACAGAATGAAAAGATATCAATTAAAACCTCTCTTTTAATTCTGTCTAATGATGAATCATAAGATTTCTGTGATCCAACTTAGGCATGCTCTGCATGAAAATTCTGAATGGTAAAAATAAAGATGCATTCATATCTGTTCATTCTTAATTAGGGAAAATAGATGTGTGAATTAAAGTTTCATGAAATCATAGCATTATCACAACTTCAAAAAGAGAAAAGTTAATTGAAGAAGTGAAATAACATATATTAAATGTTTAGACTCCTGGTAGTGGAGAGAAGCCAGTATTTGGGGTCTATTAGAACCCACTATGCTTTATTTTTTTTTTAAAAAAAAGTGTATTTTGGGCTGTGATGAAGGTTCAAAGCATCATTTCATCAGTTGATGCTTCAAAGAGTTGATAGCATACTTGCTGTCAGTTTCCATTCACTATTAAATGGTTGTGTAATGTTGCATGTTCAGGGGCATTGTTTAGTCACTTCTGGCTATCATAGCTTAATTGCTTGAGCCACATTTGAGCAGCATCCACACTGATAGTGCGGTTCTAGGATCATCTGTTCAACAACTTAGCATCCACAAATGATTGGTATCTTTCTACCCCCTTCCCATCCCCCAAACATATGAATATATAAAGTTGTTTTATGCAACACTATATAATTTGATTTATACCAGTAGGTGGTGCTGATGTTCCATTACCAAAAAGAGGTCCTATTGGCAAACTTAATCCTTACTGTTTTTCTTCCAAAGTATTATTTATTTCACTATAATTATTACTACAATCATTATATTGAGCCACTCATTGTTTAGGTTACAAAATATTGCATTATCTTCTTTATTATCATTTTTTTTAATGTCGTGTCCTCTGGATGCTTCATGTTGTTTGCATTTATGTGGTATATCAGAGACACCATGGATGTTTTTATCTGTTACTGAAACATTTCCAAAATTTTCAGTTCATTTACTCTACTCTTTTTTCTGAGCTGACATTATCTAGTCATAAGGATTTCTGAAACATGAAGTTCTCAGATTGTTTTCCATTGAGCCTAAACAAGTAAAATCGAACTCAGGAACACACATACATGACCTCACTGACTTTTATTTCTGATAAGGGAAGAGAACGTTGTGTGGATATCCTAATGGAAGGAGCCCTTGGAAAGAACATATTTGGAAACTGGAAGATTGCACCTCACAGCATTTTGTGTTAGAAACACTTGAATATGCATATTATTATTCTCCTGTCTTGCAGTTCTTCCTCATTTCTGCTGCAGAGTCAAAAGCAAAAGTAGTTCCCCCCACCATGCTATGTTATGTTCTAAGCTTAGGAATAAATGTCTTAGAAAATTTCCCATTGCATAAGAGTAACTAGAATCAATAGATCAGAAGTGGTAAAGGCACTGGGATTATGTTTATGTCACAATAAGTGCAAGGTACCATTTCCAAATTACATATATGCAACCTTTGTAGAGTACATTTTATTATTACAGTAGCCAACTTGTCAGCGGTTGGTCTCTAAGCCACATTCAGCTCCACACTAAAGTAATGTTATAGTCAAGCCAAAATTGTTGTGTGCAGCCATTTCATGGAATACAGAAAGCAAATAAATATTTTGAATAAATATGTCAAATATTTCTGAATATAGGGTGGAAAGAATGAATATAGTGCAGCCTAAAATGCTAAAGATGGCAACAGAGAAATATCCAATAGAATATTTCAGCTAGCTTCTTTTCAGCCACCTTCTTAAACTGAGTTCTAGACTGGAAATAGTTGGAGAATCTTTTTTAGACCTGTTTCATCTCTCCTTTTGACCAATTATTAGCCAAGTTATGTTGTCATTTCCATACTGACTCATATTTCTAGTGGGTGATTGCATGTGTGTATGGAAACATGCACTGATATGCTATGTATTTTTAAAATATTCAGTTGTCTTCAGTGCCATTTTATGTAACTTAACACTATTGCTTATAATTGACAAAAACTTCACACAGAGGTGTTTAAAAAGAGATAAGTTGTGCCAATGTGAAATGTGAGTTTCTGCTCTTGTTTGGGAAACATAGATCTGGTAAGTACTGAAAGTGGTTTATGTCACTGCTACTCAAAATGATGGTCCCTGGACCACTGCGAGTCTCTGAGTCATTGGCTCCTGGTCCTAGCAAGTTTTCATGTAAGTAAGAAACAATTGTACCCAATGGGCAAGAATTTAGTACCAGTCCCTGGCATTTTGGAAAACGATACTTGCTGGTCTCCCATATCAGAGCCCAAGAAGCACTGGTCAAAGTGACTTGTTAATAATATACTGATACTGAACAATATCCTTATCTAGAATACCCCAAAAATTAGCTGGAAGTGCTGTGTACATTCCAGTGATACTGCTAGTGACAATGTTTATTTTAGGGCAGAGGGGAAAAAAAGAAAACAATTTTATGTCATATTGCATATTCATTTATTAATTCAGCTGTAATTTTGTTTAAGAATATATAGCCAGTTTTTCAGTTTCTACAGCTTCTCAAAGCAAGGGAAATAAAGGATAAAAATCCTTTATTCTATCCAAATTCTATCTATAGAATCCAAATTCTAAATTCTTTTTTTAAAAATATCAATATTAAAAATATCAATTATTCAGTAAGGTCTTGCCTATATAACTTGAATTCAGAAATCAGGAGAGCATAAAATGAAATAGAGTTCTCTGAACACAATATCAACGTTCCCCCTTAAAAAAATCTCTACTGGTTGTTGAAAAATCTTTACATCCAAGACAGAGGTGACCCAGTAAGCAAAGTTTCTCTGACTTAATGTACAGGAAGATATATAAATATGTATAGGAAACAGTTTTAGTTTACATTGTAGTTTGCAGTAAATCAAAGTATTTTATATATATTTTGCATCATTATTTAATTTCCAGTTTGCAAGGCATATCAAGAAATCAGAAGGTCAAAAAACACCAAAGGTTGAATTACAAATCTCAATATATGGCGTAAAAATCCTAGATCCAAAAACAAAGGTAAGAATCTTTTATTCTTCTTTTTTCCCCTTAGCTTTTTGACCCAGGAAATCAAATCCGTTTCTACAAGTGATTCAACTATGATATATCTAGCTTGTTAGCATCCAAGAGGCTGTTTACTTACTATTTCTGTGCTCATAAAACACATAGCAGACACTGAAGAATGTAACTGAGCTCCCATGATAGTGTCTCCCAGGAAACAAATGTAAAATAACTATATTGCATTGCCTTACTGAGCTGAGAATTACTGAATTCCACATATTTCCACTTCATGTACAATAATCATCATAAGATTGGTGAAAACAAATAAGATACTTTCAGTCTCTGCTCTAACCTTACTTCTTCTTTTTGTCCTCGGAGGACCATATAATAAGTGTTTTGTTTGTTTTTTAAATGCATGGGGAAACAAGGATGGGGCTTTATGGACAAAGCAGGAAAACTGGTCTTTCAACTCTCACCCCACCCCTCAGATAAAAATAATAATTTATTTTAAATTACACAGCCACCTATACATCCAAGAAACCACAGAATATCATCTTATAATCTGTGCAGTTGCTGATATTCTCAAAGAAATGTCCTTATAGTAGAAGGCAAGTAAGTATCTCATCTGATATGCTTTGCTGGCAAATATGCTTTGCTGGCAAAATATCAGAGAAGGGGGAAATTCTGAGGAAGGATTGAACTGTGTTAAAAAACAATATCAGAAAGAAGCAAAGAATTAAGCATTAAACAGTGCAAAACTGTATGGCATTTATGCATTTTAAATGAAACATTAGAGGATTTGTAATTCCAGGCAATGAAGATAGAACGAATACTCTGGAGTGCTTATAGTAATGAAGAACAGCAGTCACATCTCCTTAGGGCAGAGAATAGCGCTCCCATAGAAGCTGCATATTTCTCCTTGATAACCAGAGCTGCTTTCCCATGATGCTGGCCAGAACTAATAAAAAGCTTCTTAAGCTCTTGGATAGAAAAACAGAAGGAACACCATTAAGTATTCTTGTTGTTGCACATTTGCAAAAGTTTATTTTCCAAATGAAAATCACCAGCTCTGTGATAGTTTACGTAACAGCAGCAATTAAGCAAGCCATAGGGCACAACCATGATACTGAATGTTAACCAGATGCACATGCATTTCACTGCATACCCATGGTGGAATTGACACAAAGAGCAGATCACTGTTGTGAGGATCTTTTAATAAAGTGAAGCTGGATACTTTTCAGTATAAATTATTTTTTATTTATGCTTTTATTAGTTCGATGTTTTGTAACCTTGTTTGAAGTCTAAGAGTGAGCAACACCATTTTCTACTCTAACGGGCACTATCTCCAACATAGCAGTAAGCGTTAAAGAGGTGTCAACATCCCCCAAAGATATACAGCACCAGCAGAGAAAGAAAGAAGTGGCAATACTTAAGCATTTTATATACTTAAAAGTGACTGTACGTTTTAGTCAGTCCAGCTACATAATAATCTTTAAATGCTTGTGAGTGGCTACCTCACACATGAAGAGTCTGCTGTGTTAGTGGGCCTTTAAAGAAATGAATGGAAAATTACCTCATAATCAATAGAGAATAGTGAGCCAGCATGGTGTATTGCCTTGAGATAGTCTGGAGACCAGGGTGCAAATCCTTGTTCAGCTATGGAAACCCACTGGGTGACCATGGGAAAGCCACTTTCTCAGCGGATGACAATGGCAAACCTCCTCTAAATGAATCTTGCTAAGAAAACCCCATGATAGGGTCGCCATAATTCAGAAATGACTTGGAGGCACACAATGACAACAATAAATCAATAGAGCCTTTTGTAATCCTGTTATCATTCCTATGTCCGTGTATTATAATGTCTCGATAGAAATATTAAAAATAATTTTAAATTCAAAAACTTTTCCTAAGCAGAGATAACATTGTCTATATATAATAATTACATTTTGTCTCATTGATGTTCCCTCCCACTCTCCAAGCCACAGAATATTTTCAGGAGGACTTCAGGATGTCAAGAGTGATAACAGTGGATACTTCCTAATGAGGATTTTAATGCCTCTCTCCTGTCATTCTTACAGGGAGGCCGGACAACAATCATAATTCATTTACATTTTTATTTATTTATTTATTTTATTTTGCTATCCCACAACATCTTCTGTAATTTCTTTGGGAAAGGAGTATTATTTGTGCATTTATGAACAATGTGTGATTCATGGGGAACAGGGATATAGTGATGGGAAAAAAATATTCATTTAGTATTCACTTCTTGGTAGAGACAGTGCCCCCCCCCCCCCAAAAAAAAAAAGCTTAGGAAGCACCATCAGGAACAATACAAGCAACACATGTATTTCTCAGAAAATATGTTTTTTGCATAGAGAAATTATGTGGAGTTTTGCCCAGAAAATATGTTTCTGTGTAGAACAAAAATGTATATTTCTCTACAAACTAATACTTTTTGAGGCACAAACAGTTTTTGGGAACTGTGCAGACATTTTCATATCCTCATCCAGCAGAGAGAATACTACAGGAATTACTTATTCTTGTAAGGAAAAAGAATACAAAACATGCATCTCTAGGTCAGTGACATGTTGCAGATGACCTTTTTTTATTACTTGCTGGATGTTCGCAGAACTGTTTCATGTATGACACTGAAGGACCTTTCCCCTGATCTGATGGCAGTCAGCCTTAACTGCTTGCTTCCAGGTATGAGGTTTCCCTAACCTGCACAGTTCAGTTGGCTCCATCATTTCTAGAAATAATGAAAAAGAAGTGTAGGATCTGGCTCTAAGCCTGAACAATTGTATTCCTCTAGCCCTCTGATTCAGGTCCAATATTGCTATTGTTTTATCTTTTCTTATTTGCCTTTTAAAAGTCTAATCATTACAATTATACTATTGTATAATAAAACAACTGACACAAGGAAAACCAAGACAACATTTTTTTTCTGGCCAGATTGTCAAACTAATCAGCTTGGATTGTCTGACTAGACTGAGCTATATACTTGACTGGAGGGCTGGCATTCTCAGATATTTTACCATCAGGATTTGTTGAAGTGATCATAAGTGCCAGATTTTGTTTTTGTACATGATTTATTTAACATCTCTTTTGAATAGGATGTTATGATGTCATATGTTAATCCTCATTTGTTGCCAATACCAAGATCCTATCCTTCTATCTGAAAAAGTGATACTGTCATCCTCCAGTTACTACATTAAATATGCAGACATGTCAACTGACAGAACATTATGTACAGCAGTAAGATGTTTGTGCAGAAACTACTTTGAGTCTGATCCAGAAAAAGAGTCAGTGAATAGAGCCAGTATCTGCAACAGAACATCTTGTGTTTATAGTTCTTTGCCTTGTGCAGCTGAAAATTGGACCCAGATGCCTATACAGATTACAAACATGTCTCACAATCCAACTGTAGTGGTGTATAAGATCACCATTTACTATTACAAAACAGGATTGTAGGTGGCCATTGTAAAATATACCTCCTATATAGAGTACTATTCTTTCTAGTTGGAGAGGATCTTGTCTCATTCTAGGCTCATGGGTTAGAACATGTTCAGTATCCAAAATGTGACGTATGTACAAAATGTAATTCATAAAGTGTAACTGCAAAATTATTGTTTGCAGGAAGTCCAGCACAACTGCCAGCTCCATAGGATATCATTTTGTGCTGATGACAAAACCGACAAAAGGATATTCACTTTCATATGCAAAGATTCTGAATCAAATAAGCACTTGTGTTATGTCTTTGACAGTGAAAAGTGTGTAAGTATGCCCTATATGCCTGGGTTAGGCTAGGGTGTTTTTTGTTTTAATGCTTGGAATTATTTTCCTTTTTAAAAAAATTATTCTAAAAACAGAAAATAGGGCAAAGCATGCCAAAATTCCTATCTCTGAAACTACATTTTTCATATAGCTATTAGCTTTAAAACACTGACAGTGTCATAAGAGGCTTTAACTATCATTGATATATTTTCCTACACTGATATGTAAGATTGCTATTACCTTTTTAAAATTCTTGCCCTGATCTTGCTAAATGAAAAGCTGACCAGCATTATTCAGAGTTTCAAACCTGAGCTAGCATACATTCAGCTCAAAATAAGGGCTTCCACCTTTAATCTTGGGCTAGGGATACTGAGTGCTTAGATAGGGAAACTCTGCTGCAAAATGCATGAACAGAGCATATGAAGCATGAAAGTTGCATGTTTGCACTCTCCCTTACATCCTAATTTAAAATTCTAGGTAATAGAAAGCAAGCCTGAACTAGGCCTTGTTTTCAAATTTCAGGGAAATGCATAAAACAAAAGTTTGTGCCCTTGACAACAATATATATGTTTTATACCCACTGGATTCACAGCCTTCTGTATTATACTGGGAATATATTTTGCCTTTTAACTTGATATAGAGCTTTGATTGTTGTAGCAGAACTTGGAAAATTTACTCTCTCTTTTTTCCCCCCTCACTACAACTGCCAAAGTCCCCCAGCCAGGGTGGCAAGGATTAATATTTTGGATATTTCCATTTTCTTAGAAAATTGTGTCCATATTTCCTTTTGTCTCTGCTTCTAGATAGTGGTGCATTTTAACAATATGAAGAATGCTAACCTAGCACCCATGAACAAATAAGTTCACATGTCACAGAATTAATCCACTGTTGTAACTCAGTAGTCCAGTTGTTAATGAGAAGAGAGGACTGGTATTCAGTAGTATACGACTCTGAGTGAGTCATGTTGACTGGTGAGGAAACATCATACAAATATTCACATAAATTAGGTTCCATATCAGGCCCAGGACATTCACCATTGGAATCACTCCAGATCTAGCCAACCAGTCTATCAGAGACAGATAGATTACTTACATTTGTAGTGCGCCTGGTTCAAAAACAGTTCCACAGTTGTCCCAAGTCTTTGTCCCATCTCAATATCCTTTATCTACCACCACTTAAACAGAATACTGTACCTGATGTTACAGTTGGACTGTCTCATAAGAAGTCATATAACAAGTATGTTGTAGACACATTTAGATGAGAAATTCCTCTAAAAGCAATGGTTTGTGCACTTATGTTTTAAGTATAGGATTCAGTCATAATTGGTATGGATGTGGACTGTATAAAGGACTACCACCATGAAATTTACCACTTATAACCATTTATTAAAATAAGTAATGCATTGCACAGTTCAGGCTTCCTCCCATTGCAATTTGGATAATACATTCTTGGTTGATTCAGTGACTTGTACACTGATCATTCTGTTAATTTGAATCATTTGCATATATGGCTATAGATAATGAACTGATATGTGCTTATTTTCTTGGTTACATAAAATTGACTTTGCATACTAATGATTATATCTGCTTTATATAAAGGCAGAAGAGATAACTTTAACTATTGGTCAAGCATTTGACCTGGCTTACAGGAAATTTCTGGAATCTGGAGGAAAAGATGTTGAAACAAGAAAACAAATTGCAGGGTTACAGAAACGAGTAAGTTACACAGCCTTTTGTTCTTTCTTAGTTTAAATAATGTATTATTTGGATTTCAAAATATTGCTGGAATGTAGCAGAATAAGCATGATAAGAATCCTATCATTTGTTTTGTAAGAATCAAGTTTGATAAATTTAGATGTCAACCAGAGCTTGGGGAAATTTCCAAATCAGGAAATGACAGGCCTTGACAACAATCAAAGCAAAAGAAATGATGAGAAGGCCATCATGAAGCTACATGTTTCTAGGTAGTTCCATTAGAAGCAAATTAGAGCAATTTCAAGATGGCTATTCAGCAGACAAATCAAAGACTAATTTTCATTAATCCATCAGGAAATACCAAATTGGGCTGCATTTGGACCTGCGACAGAATGGATTTTTCCCCATTACTGATGAAAGTCTCTTTGACACAGCATAGGCTTCCATTAGTGGAATAGGATGGAAGGTGATTTCTGACCATTTTCCTGCCTCCTCTCTCTATACTACACACACACATCCCCCAAAAATGTCCTGTGAAAAATTGGGAGAGAGCCTGTTCACTAGTGTGTGGGATGTGGTATATATTAATTTTTAAAAATTAGGTTTAGAAAAGACTTTTGCTGAACAGAACATACATGTGAATAGAAAAACTTGACCATGGAGAAAGCCTTGGTAAATGTATTGAATTATTAAGTGGACTATTCAGGCTCCATTTTCATTCCACATCTGAGTAGCAATTAGTAAAATGTCCAATCTTTTACAAAGTCATTCTATGTGTTTTGTTAATTGCTACACAGAGGTAGTTTTAATATAAATAGCTATCTTTAATTTCATAATCAAGGAAAAGTGATAAAAAATTTCAGAAGCTATTTTTTCCTTAACTCGCAGGTAGTGTAGAATTTGGATTTCTTGTTGTATGACACCTAATTATTCATTTTTCTTAGTATGATTGATATAAATTTATAAAATAATAATTACAGTATTATTATTATTATTATCCTTTATTTATATAGCGCTGTAGGTTTACACAGTGCTGTACATATAAACTTTTAATTAGACATATAAACTTATAATTATAATAATGACCAGTTTGAGAAGAAGGGTATTTCATAGATGAATTTAAGCATGTTGATTCTGTACAGGCCTCTTCACTGAATAAAGGCAAACCTTTTATTCCATGATTACTTGTTTTTCTAGGTTTCTTCAAGAGTATTGTGATTGTTCGTTGATTTCCCTTACTCCCAATACCACTAATGAATCTGCATATTGACTCACCATTCTGTTAACTGCCAGTTTTTTTTCTTTAGATTAATGAATTAGAAACAGAAAATATGGAGTTAAAAAACAAGGTACAAGATTTGGAGAACCAATTAAGAATAACCCAAGTACACACCTCACCAGTAAGTACCTGGCAAACACTTTCCCCCCTGAAAATGCACTATAACTTAAATATATTTGTCACCTAGTTTGCTTCATAATAAATTTAAAGCATTTTTTTGCTGATTGACCTAACTAACTCATGGTGATTTCAGTGTTTAAGTAACTTTAAGATTGTGACAAGCCAAAAAAAGGAAGATTTAAACACATTCCATCAACCAGTTAATTTTATGCTTCATTTGCTACTGCTGTCCATGTATGCTAGCAGAGTATGCACTGTCCTTCTCATAAATAATACAAGTGAAGTTTGGGAGAACCTTGTCTTGGGAACCTAAATGGATTTAAATCCAGACAATAGGGTTTGATTTGTACTAGAGGTCAGCAGAATTCAACCCTATTATCTCTTTTCAGTGCCAGGACTCAACATTAAAATATGTTAAGTAAAGAATAAATGAAACTGCTCCTATATAGATAGACGGTTTATTCTCCAAATTACTGAGTAACTACAGAAAATGTACAGACTTTATAGCTTAAGAGGAAAGACATCTTGATCCAAAGCCAATTTGTTCTTTCTTTCTTTCTTTCTTTCTTCTTAGAAATTAACCATAACAAGAGAAATAGCTATGGATTTGGGTATACCTTCTGCACCTGATTTTTTTTGTCACAAACATATGGTTACTTAATTGTTTGTATGCTTTTTGTGCAGTGCCCTTAATCCCTTCCAAGACTTTTCTGCAACTGTGTATGAATTGGGATTCCACCTTAGCTTCCTTGTAAATAATATGGTTCCTTTACTGTTTGAGATGCAACTTGACTGTTGAGGTTTTTCTGGTTATTCTTGTTTCAGAAAAAGTAGTATCTCAATTTAAGATGATAACAATATGGTCTGTGTTGATACTACCCATATTGCCTGATTTCGTCAACTGCATTTAAAGTACAGATGATCCTTGAGGGTTCTCTTGCACTGAAACACAGTTAAATGGCAATGTATCTAAATAACATTCAGAATCCCAGAGTATACACATCTGTGAAATGGAGCTTCATTTTGACAGTTCACACAACTTTTTTGTATTCCTGCTTAAGTGTAAGCTAATGTTTACTGTGTGTTTTTCCTGCTTTTAGTACATTATTTGAGTTAAAATTATTAATATTGTCAAAATCATTTATTTTTTACCTCATGTCCTTCATATAGCTATGTTTAGCTTAGTCCTTAGTAGTTGTTTGTAATCTGCCAAATCATGCTCCTTATGTAAAAGTATAACAATTTCATAAATATTAAAATTAAGGGATCTTCTCAAGATTAGATTTTCATTTAATTATCATTTGGAAAAATAAATGTAATTGAAAGTAGACTAATGAATTGAAATAGAGATGTACGAGCTTTTGGTCCTATAGGGCTGGAATTTTGATGAGGACACCAGTGCCCTTCCACACACAAACACACACACATTCTCACATATATCCCAGCATATCAGGATTGGCAAGTTTCAACTTCCAACCTCTATTTTTTTTTTTTTTTTACCATAAAGGTTTGGGGTTATCCTGCCATGACTCATAATCCCCATCCTTTACAAAATGGGAAAACAATGGGATCTTAAAAGTGGGGGCACAAAGATTGTGAGACACTTTACTCCCACCATTCTCCAAGTGATCCTCCTGTGATTATTGAAAATACTCTTTCGCCATTACTGCTAGTGGCAGGAAAAGAGTAGTCTTGGAAGCAAGATCACTGTGGGTGATAGGAACACTTCCACCTCCACTACTACTCAGAAATTCCTGTGGGGATGTCTGAGAAATAGGCAAAGTAAAAGCTTCTACCTCATTCTATCTGTATGCTTTGTCTGGTGATCTCATCTACCAGCACCCATGAGACAGCAATCTTGACATTGCTGGCAGCTAAAAAGATGTTAAGCTCTCCTTCCAGGCAGTATTTTCTCCCTGCCATGCAGTTTATCAGCTAAGCAGTGGAGGTAATAGTTGGGGGCGGGAATACACCAGGAGCATGGACCACAGGTTCTACATTCCAGAAACACGAATGGTCTTCCATTCATAAATGTGTGACCTTGTTAGTGATGGTCAAATTATATGTTACAATCCATTCTGTCTTAGCCAAATCTATATCCTTTGGTCATAACAGATTTTTTTTTCTCAGTAAAAGGGTCACTCATAAAATATGTTATGTATCAAGGAGGACTCAGAGAGCAGTAAGTCTGTGACAAGTTATGAGAAACGAGGAAGAGAATGTTGAGTAAAAAGTGAATATCACAACTGTAGTTCTGCTTCACCAACACAATTGTTTACTGCATTTTACTCCATCACATTAGATAGATTTTCTTGATTTTCCTGCCTATCCCTTAGTTCTTCATCTTCTCCATCTGGCTTATCTTTTTCATTTCCATTCCTTCTCCCCGCTATATTACAATTGTCACATCATTGTTTCTGGTACCCATTTTGATTTCCTCTGTTTGTAGGCTTTCCTTGTGCATCTATTCCTGCATTCTGCTTCTTTTCTTCCTTCCTTTTTTTTGGGGGGGGGGGTGCTTTCTACATGCATAAATGCATACCCACACTTACTGACTGAGCGGAGCTGAGTTTGATCCCTGTTTTCTGGGAAGTGGAGCATTTGAGGCACCTTTCTACTTTAAATTTTCTGTTTTCCAAATATCTGAGCCTTGGGAGTTATAAAAGGTCTAGGCTCCATATTAATTCTTGCATTTCAATAATATTTAGCATAACCAGCAACATAGAAAAAACCTAGGTTTCATCTTAGAGGTATAGTTTTTAAGGTAACAAAGGAATTGCACATTATAGGTATTAAAATTTGTGGTGGGTGTATCATAAAGTGTGATGTGTATTGGTCTCTGCTAAAGTGACTAATTTAGAAAAGTTGGAGGTAGAAAAAGAAATCATTTAAAACCTGGGATATGAAAATGCTCAAACCTTGGTCATTTTAATTCTAGCCTAGTCATAGAATCCATACATTCTAGAGCAGATATCAATGACTTCCAGTAAATGATAAGAAAGCTACTTAGAGAGAAGATTCCATAATTCCCTCTTTGAAAATGGTGATTGTCGCTTCCCACTTTTCTGACCTCCTTGACTGCGTCCTATATATTCAGCACAAAAATCACTTTTGTTGCTGCTGTCACTCCAACCTAAGGATGAGAAAAAATACCTCTTGATAAACATTTCAAAAATATAATAAACTATGTATAATCTATATGTAATCATGTTTTTACATATCGCAATCCAGCCCCTACTCCCTCTGCTACTACCCCCTATCCCCCATATAATTCTTCTTCGGGACATTACAGAAATAGTCTCCGCTGCGCAAATGTTCAATATTAATTGCTAGCATTTTCCACAAGGTATCCCATTTCTCATTTCTCGTTAATAACACTGGCTGTGATATTTGTATTACACTTCAGGCTCTAGGAAAATATTTGACTGTAAGCTTCAGCAAGTTCAAAAACACATTACTCATCAAAATGTAATGCAAGAAAGTTCTGTGTGGTTGAAATTTTACATTAAAAATGAAACAGCTACTTTCTGTTTAGTGAATTTTTAAAATAATTTTTTTAGACTTAATATTAATATTATGAGCCTTGGCATTCTATCTAGTGAGGATATTTCGAATGATTTTTAAATGACTTAATCAAGTATATATTGTTAAACTGGCTGCTGCATTTGCAAAACACTTAAGTGAAAATTGTTATGAAGCAAAGGCCCCGGAGGGGATATGGTATAAACGCTCTCTTACCCTTACTCTATTCCCCCCACCCAATATATACTAAATACATATATATGAACCATCTTGGGTTCATAGTGAGGAGAAATTTAAAACAATAATAATATAAAATAAAATAAAAATCCAATGCTTCTGTCATATACTGACCTTGCAGTGCAATAAACATAATTTCTGTGTTCACAACAACCTCAAAACTCCATCACATCCACCTACAGTCCATAAATAATTCTCCTAACTTGTATCCAAGCAAACTGTGTAAAAATAATAGGCTATTGCAGAAGGTTTTCATGATGTTGGTGGTTTCTCTTACTTTTACTCAAGCTAAGTTATTTGTAGCTGTATCCACTACCACCACCCCAAATGTGGCTGCATTGATGTCACCCAAGTTCCCTTAGTTCCACCATTTTAGCAAACATTTAAAAGAAAAAAAATCCCACTTTTAAAAGGATGTTTTTTGTTTGTGGTCCCAATTTTGTGTGTTGCTTTTCCTGTCTTCAGGCTTTAAAACAATGCTTATTTTCTCAGTTATATCCATAGGTACAGTTTTTATTCAGGCAAATGAATAAAACACCCACATACATCCTCTCATATATACTACAGTCCAACATTTTTCCCTAAGCTAATTTATATATAGAGTCTGAAGTGTTCTGCTGTAAATGCTCAATCACTGAGTATGTATATACACCACATTATTTCTTTCCCATTGGATGATAAAATATGTCCATCATTGGGATTGCAGAAAAGTTCCTTCAGGGCAGATGTGGGATTCTGGCAGGCCAAGGGTCTTTCCTTTTATTTTTCCTTGTAGAAAAGCACACCCTCCAAATAATAATAATAACAATTACAGTAAGTTGCCACCACATTCTGATCCTAGCCAAAACACTCTATCCAACTGTTTGATAAAAGATGTGCATCCTATTCTGAAGGAACATTGTCTTTAGACCAGGTCTAGAAATGTTAAACTCTTAAGAACACAAGAGATAGGTATACATCATGCAGTCATCACAAATGAGGAAGATTTTGAAGAAAAAATCACGACAAAGGAAACCCAAGATGTAGCTATCTTTCCAGGCGGGAAAGGGAAAACAACTATCACAGATACAGGCTTACAAACAAAAATCAGTGATGTCCATATAATATAGCTAGATACCCTTTGCCTGCTTAACTAGTAGAATCTTCAGTATTGGAGAATGTGAAGAATTTTTTACAAAGATGACAGACTCAAGGACGGAAAGTTTGGAGCCCTGGTTAGGAGTTTCCAAGTAAGCAAAAGACTGAGGTGATGCTTCACTTATTTATTGTAATCTGAGCTTAATAAGATCTTTTATTGTAAGAGTAGCCCCATCTCTGAAGTAGGAATGGAAACAATGTATGAAACTATTTTTTAAAATGGTTGAAAAGCATTTTTTTCGCCTTTGAGGAAGTCTAAAATAAATCCTGGACTGATGAGGATTTTCACAGTTCAGGACTTATTCTGCACAAAAATTATTTGTGCTTGCTTTGTGTATACAGTTGTATTTTCTTTAGGGAAAAAAAACTCTTGACAGAAATATTATGTGCCAGAAAAAATGTTGCCTGCTAAGAAAATGCTGTAATTGGGAATTTAATCTGCACAAAATTAATACATGTTTGATTTACAAAGAAAACAGCATATAAATACAGACTGAGGATTTTCATTCTTATTTATTTTCTTACATTGCTTTTCTATGAGGCTGAGTAGAGTTGTTCTCAATTTAGGAAAAAGTATGCTTTTTGTTATTGTACCATATGTACATTAATGGCAGATTTGTGTGTAACACAGATTAATTAATGTAGTTTATATCATTTCCTGAATAATTGTATAGGCAGCTAAAGCTGTAGTGTGGTTATTATAATGTGGTTTCCATCAGTGGCTACAGGACAGAGCTGTATTTTTTCAGTCCCCAACAAGGGAAGATTTTTATCTGATTTAAGGAGGGCTGTGCATGAGCAAAGATTTCAAGAACTGCATAGGTGTACAAACGTGATTGTCCATCATGTTTTAGTAGGGGTGCTTCTTGTTATCAGCTTCTTGGATTCATACGTAGGCTTTTTGTTACTTTTCTTGTAATGTTGATTTTCCCCCTTTTCAATTTGCTTTGGCATTAAATCAGAGAGCTTCCCAGTGTTTGATCCTAATTATTTGGTTTGATTAGGCAGTACAGTTTTTTATGTTATTGCCCCCATATGGTGGTGCTCTGTCCTTTAGAACTCAGTATGGGTTTGGGGTGTTAAGAGGGTTGCATCCATACCAAATCAGTATCTAGATGGAAGTTGACATACTTTAAGCAATACTTTTCCATATGTTCTAAACTGATAAGAACATATTTTCCAACCAATATTTTTGGGCATCCGTGTATACAGAATCACTGCTGCCATTTGCAGTTAAGATTTTTTAAAAGCTGCATATTAGGAGGGTTGTTTGGCAGATAAGGAACTGAATAATACATGTTTGAGCCAGCCTTGATCTGTAGAAAGGAAGAATTGTTAGTGGGTATTTTTTTTTTAACAAGAACCCTATGGGCATGCCAGCAACTGCACTTACACCTTCAGTCAAGTTATTCATACTTATCCTTTGCTCTTCCTCAATAGCTGATTGAGGGCCTTCTGGCCTGTAGTTCTCATCTTCTAGCACTATCTTTTGCTTCATTTTGGATTGTCTCATCATAGAGTTTGCAAGGTAAAAGATATCCATTCTTCTTTCCGTTGTTAACGAGAGTTAACATAAGTTTCATTCCTTTTACCATTAAGAGATCTTCCAGGAGTGTCACAACCCACAGCTGCTATTGGCCTGCTATTGGCCTGTAGCTTCCACTCATTGCATTAAAAAGTTTGATTTTAAGGTTGCTCTTTTCCGATGTCAGCATTAATTCCCCATTTGTGTGCCTCTGTGTTTCATGGTGTTATAAGTTTACATTGCACTAGGTGTGATATAATAAGGTAAGTTTTAAAAAATGCATGCTAACATTTTATTACTTTCTTGACATTTAAGTACATGCACCTTTTTTCATATACGTTACCTGATTACTGTTCTCTACCCTCCATTTCCCATGCTCTTTCTTTCATTCTATTAGTATACACAGGGGTAAGAGTGAGGAGGATAAGTGTGCGGATGGCCTCATATTATTTAGAGTGATTTAAAAAAAACAAATTGTAAATCATTATCTAAAAACATATCTCCAAATGGTAAATAAGATCACTGTAAGCAAAATAAAGCAAATATGTATTGGAGGAAGGAGGAAGCCAATTCTTGTATATGATGATGGGATCTTAGCTGAGAGAGACTGACCAAGAACAGGATCTTGATGTTACAGTAGTGGATTGCTCAAGTGAAATTGTTGACCCAGTGTATAGCTGTTTTTTAAAAGGCAGATTCTATATAAGGCATAATTATAAAAAGAAATAGAAAATATTGTGTCCCTCAGTGGCTGTTAATAAGGATCAGAGACAGCATGCCTCTCTATATTAGTTACTGGAGAATGCAAGACAAAGAGGTACAGTTGCATTCAGGTCCTTTTGTGGATTTCCCATAGGAAATTGCTTAGCCACTGTGCAGTTAGAATGCTTGACTAGATACATCTTTGGTCAGATCAAACATGATTCTTCTTACATTCTTATCCAGTGACATTTTGATAATGCAGTGATATAGGGAGGGGAGGAGTCAGTTCCATGTATGTATCACAGTCCAGATAAATTAATTACATATATTTTAATCATCTGTCTAATGATTTTATCATACATACCAATTTTTCTGAATGTGTCACCCTGAATAGTTCACTAGCCCTTTCAACATTTTAATGTTTAGGTTGGGGTAACATGGAAATTGGACAAGATATAACATTGAATGAGGTTGTCATTGTCTGAGCCCTCTCCTATGAATGTGCTCTTCATGATTTCCTTTGTAGAAAATAGATATTGATGTATATGCAATGTAATTAGAGTACTGTATATACTCATGTATAAGTCTAGAAATTTAGGTCAAAAATTGACCCAAAAAAACCTGAGTCAACTTATCCACAGGCCAATGTAAGTACTGCATCTTAGCTCTTATTTAAAAGAAGGAACGATCCCCTGGTGAAAAGCAAGAGTATAATCTTTCCTGAAAGCACTGACCCCCCTTTACTCTCTCATCCATCCAGTCTTAAGAATAAGCACAAAGAGTTATGTCTCATGGACTTTTGGAAGTTGAGATTGTTTTACTTTACTTCATCCTTTAGATCCTTTCCTATATGCCTCTAAATTTTACCCTCGACCTATCCATGGGAAATCCATAATTTTGGCCCCAAAACTTGCCCTTGACTTATACATGAAGTCAACTTATAGTCGAGTATATATAGTAATTTATTGCCCTTCTTTTCCAATGCTTTCTACTGTCATCTTGTGATTAGAGGAAGAAAGACATTGTCAATGGAAGCATATCTCTGCTTCTGCAGTTTTTTAAAAAATAATAAAAAAGTTAATTACATGAGTGTTACCTTTTACCTAAGTACACAGTGCTACAAATAGTGGACTAGGATTTTATTTCTAATTATAGATTAGAGTTTCCAACAGTATGTACTATATTTATAAGTCCCACATGCTGAGGGGAAAAAACTTAGGGGTGAAGCAGACAGGCAGGAAGGAGCAGCCAGAAATCTCTCCCAGCCCGATCGTCCAAGGGCTGCAGCGAACACACACACTGTGGCCCCGAGGGCATCTCCTGCTGTGGTCCCCAAAGGAATTGGAAAGATCAGCTCCTTCTGGGCCTTTGTTTTGGGATGTCTTAGGCGGCCCTGGTTTACCCCTGGGGAGGCTTCTTGGTGCTCCAGGGGGCATGCAGCATGTTAACATCACACACGCAGAGTGGCCAGAAGCCACCCCCATCTGCCATCTGTTTCAGGCCTCAGTCAACTTGTATGCTGTAATAGTTTTCTTTTGTATCTGCGGTGAGAAAATGGTTTGTGAAGTTATATTAAATACACAGAATGCTGGGCTGTGCTTTAACCACCCAACCATGTTTGCCTATTATATTCAGAACAGTTGCAGACATGCGAATTTTCAAATATATTTGGTACATGTGGTTATTTTTGTGGATGCAAAAAAAAAAGTGATAAATTTTTAATTTAAGTGCAGTTTTTTTAAACGAACATATTCAACTTGCTTCTGCCAGAACTGGATTACTGAATGTTGCTGTGGGATATGAAAATTCATCTTTACAACCAAAACAAAAACCGAAAGCCACAAAACAAAACAAAAGTTGAATATTAGTTTGCAAACGATATTTTTAAAAATGCACTTTTTTTCTTTTCTTGCCCTTCTCTTACCACTTTTCTTCCTTAGAATATTTTTCTCTTTCTGTGATTCCTTTACAGCTGCTGCACATACAGTCTGATTATGAATGCCACATGTTTCAAAGACCCTCCACCTTTTTCTGGTGTAGCAATGAGGATTCTGCTCCTTGTTTAGATATCTCTTCCATTACACTCACCCCTATGAGCTCTCCTGACTCCAGACAGTCATCTGGACTATTAACACCACCACCTTCCAAAAGTGGTCTTCCAAAGCCAATCCATGAACACATCATCCCGAGACCTCGTGTAATCCGGCTGAGCACAAACAGTCCTTTTTTCCCAACTTTTCTATCTTTGTTGTATATGGATTGTATCAAAGTGCTACATTTTGTACAGTGGTTAAAGGACAGACCAGATGTGTTTCATATCCTTATGAGTAATACAAAAACATTGAGCATTCTATCTTACATCTTACCTCTAAAATAACACTGTATGTCTCCAACACTTATCAGAGATCTCTCTCCTTTGAAAATGGGAAGTAAGGCCCATAGAGGTGAAAGTTACTTAATTCTAAAAGAGGCAAGGAGGCTATTATTTATTTTTTCAAAGTTCATTTTAACTCTGTGCAAAATGAAGAATGCCCATTGTTTATTCCAAAGAGGAGTTATTTCATGCTTATTGCTTTTAAAAATGGGCTGATACAACATTCAGTTTCCATTTGCAATCAACAGTTGGCTGCCTTAGGAAACATTTAGGCTTTCTGCATGATTTTACTCAATTAAAAATGCTTCTCATGGTCTTTCGGCTACTGCTAGTGCACATTTCTCTGAAAATAAAAACTCGTTATCTAAGAGAAACAGAAATAAATGAGTATGTATTTGCAGTGTATGAATGGAAAAAGATATGATTTTAAATATATGGTTGTTATTAATTTGTCTTAATTTTCAAAAGCTTTGTGACTTTATTGTCTCTAGAAAGTTTTCACAGTAAATATTTATTCCTTGTAACATATATTGATGCTTGTTTTGGCTATATGTGAGAGATCTGTGTACAAATCCATGGGTTATTTGTTTACCAATGAAATACCTTATAATGACTAAGAGTCCAAGGAGCTACTGAGAACTCCTTTTGCTTAAGGAGCTATGTGTGTTAGTGAGACCTCTAACACAAACTGTTGTTGAATGTTTTCTCAGTCACCAAACTGCCTCGCTTGTTTAGATTTAAGTTCCATTCAGATTAATGGTGGAAATTACAGAACAATCCTAACTGGGCTGGAGACTGACAAGATATATATATATATATATATACTGTCTCATCCCAAATGGATGAGCTTTTCTCCCTTTTCTCGCATCAGAACATTTATTTATTTATTTTTTAAAACTGCTTCCTATTCCCTTTCCATAAAGGGAGAAAATTATTCTGTACTTCTGACTGGATGGTATTGTTGACCCAAACTGGAGGATTAGAGTGTCTTTGGATCCACCAGATCAAAAGCAGGCTGCAAGCTGATGCTGGAAGGTTCACAGATATATGGGATATTTGCTTGCCACTGCTGGCAGGAACTTTAGCCCCTTAGTGCTTCCTGAGGGTACAGGCTAGATCCTAACTTCTCTAGAAATGCAAATAAATGCATTAAGGTTACAGGTGCAGCCACTAACTGTCCCATTGATTTCAGCTGGAAATGAGTTCACCTAAAGGTAACAGGGATGCGGTGTCTTAGTGGTTAAGACACTTATTCTGACAATTGGAAGATTGGAAGGTTGACAGTTTAAGGCCCGAGTGCTCCATGATGGGGTGAGCTCTGGTGTCATGGCCAGCCAAGAGATGTAATCGGAGGATGAGGAGGAGGACTTGCCAGGACATCTTGTCACTAGTTCCAGCTTCTGCTAACCTAGCAGTTTGAAAGCATGCAAGTGCAAGTGGATAGATAGGTACCCCTTCTCAGTGGGAAGGTAACAACATTCAGTGCAGTCATACTGGCCACATAACCACCTAAGTAGTCTTCAAACAACATTGCCTCTTCAGCTTAGTAAGGGAAATGAGCATTGCCCCCTGCAGTCGGTTATGACTAGACATTCATGTCAAGAGACTACCTTTGCCTTTAAGGGAGAAATAAAGACAGTTATTCATTGCGATGGGCTTCATCTTTTTAAATATTATTTGAATTTTCTTTTATATGATGATGATTTAAGCCCACAAGATTATTTTTACTTTTTCCACAGAAGACAGGTGATACCATTGCCCTAATATATATGCTTGTAGCTAAATGTAGTTTAAGAGATCAGACCCAAATTGCATCTACATCTTGGAAACATATTTGTTACATACCTGTGGTGTGTGGGTTAGAATCATAGAATCATAGAATCATAGAATTGGAAGAGACCACAAGGGCCATCCAGTCCAACCCCCTGCCATGCAGGAACTCCCAGTCAAAGCATCCCCGACAGATGGCCATCCAGCCTCTGCTTAAAGACCTCCAAGGACAGAGACTCCACCACTCTCCGAGGGAGTGTGTTCCACTGTCGAACAGCCCTTACTGTCAGGACGTTCCTCCTAATGTTGAGGTGGAATCTCTTTTCCTGCAGCTTGCATCCATTGTTCCGTGTTCTAGTCTCTGCAGCAGCAGAAAACAAGCTTGCTCCCTCTTCAATATGACATCCTTTCAAATATTTGAACAGGGCTATCATATCACCTCTTAACCTTCTCTTCTCCAGACTAAACATCCCCAGTTCCCTAAGGCGGACCTCATAGGGCATGGTTTCCAGTCCCTTCACCATCTTAGTTGCCCTCCTTTGGACATGCTCCAGTTTCTCCACATCCTTTTTGAATTGTGGTGCCCAGAACTGGACACAGTATTCCAGGTGGGGCCTGACCAAAGCAGAATAGAGTGGCACTATTACTTCCCTTGATCTAGACGCTATACTTCTATTGATGCAGCCTAGAATAGCATTGGCCTTTTTAGCTGCCGCATCGCACTGTTAACTCATGTTCAACTTATGGTCTACTTGAACTCCTAGATCCCTTTCACACATAGTTTCATTCAGCCAGATGTCCCCCATCCTAAATCTGTGCATTTCATTTTTACGCCCTAAGTGCAGTACCTTGCATTTCTCCATATTGAATTTCATTTTGTTAGCATTGCCCAGTTTTCTAATCTATTCAGGTCATTTTGAATTTTGATCCTGTCTTCTGGAGTATTGGCTACTCGTCCTAATTTGGTGTCATCTGCAAATTTGATAAGTATGCCCCCAATTCTGTCATCCAAGTCATTAATAAAGATATTGAATAGCACTGGGCCAAGTACAGAACTCTGTGGGACCCCACTGGTCACTTCTCTCCAGGATGAAAAGGAGCCATTGTTGAGCACCCTTTGTGTGCGGCCAGTCAACCAGTTACAAATCCATGTAACTGTTACCTTGTCTAGTCCACATTTTGCAAGCTTGTTTGCAAGAATGTCATGGGGAACCTTGTCAAAGGCCTTACTGAAATCAAGATATACTATATCCACAGCATTCCCTTCATCTACCAAGCTGGTAATTTTATCAAAAAAAGAGATGAGATTTGTCTGGCAGGACTTGTTTCTCTGAAACCCATGTTGGCTTTTTGTCATTATGGAATTGGCTTCTAAATGTTCACAGACTCTCTGCTTAATGATCTGCTCTAGAATCTTTCCTGGTATTGATGTCAGACTAACTGGAAGATAATTGTTGGGATCCTCTTTTTTATCTCAGTTGAAAGTTCCTTAGTCATCCATCCTGGCTTCTTGAGACACCTCCCATTTTTCTTCCTCATTGGAACTGTTTGAAATTGTGTCTTCAGTATCTCCCTTTTGAGAAACTCCCATCCATCTTGAACTCCCTTCTCTTTTAGTTTTCCTGACCATGGGATCACCCCCAGTATTTCTCTAAGTTTATTGAAATCAGCTCTCCTAAAATCTAGAATGCGTGTCTGACTATGCCTGGCTTCCCCTTTCCGCTGTATAACAAACTCCAGGAGAACATGGTCACTTCCCCCTAAGGATCCAACCACTTGCACTCCATTGACTAGGTCATCCCTGTTGGTTAAGATCAGATCTAAAATAGCTGATCCCCTTGTTGCCTCTTCCACCTTTTGGACGATGAAATTGTCTTCCAGGCAAGTGAGGAATTTGCTAGACCTTGAGGATTTGGCCGAGTTTGACTTCCAGCAAATATCCGGGTAGTTGAAGTCCCCCATCACTACTACATCTCTCCTTTCTGAGTGTGTGGTTATCTGTTCTAGAAAGGCATCATCCAATTCCTCCGTCTGACTTGGAGGTCTGTAGTAGACTCCCGCAGTAACATCCCTGTTGTTTCCCTCTCCTTTAATTTTTATCCAGATGATCTCCACTTGGCCTCCAGTACTGATGTCCTGGATCTCTTCACTGGTGTAAATATCCCGCACATATAATGCTATTCCTCCTCCTTTCCTGTTTGGCCTGTTTCTCTTGAAAAGGTTATACCCCTTTATTTCTACATTCCAATCATGAGACTCATCCCACCAGGTTTCAGTGATGCCTATTATATCATATTTGCTTTGCTGTGCTAGGAGTTCAAGTTCATCCTGTTTATTTCCCATACTCTGTGCATTAGTGTAGAGACATCTAAGAACATGTGTTCCCTTTACTTGCTGCCTGTGCAAATTTTTTTGCTTCCCACTGTTGGGGCCTTGCACTGTTTGCCTTGTTCCCTCTATGTCGGTTTGACTATTTCCTCCAGCCCTTTTGCCTTCCAGAATTATGTCTCCCTCCCCCATATAACTCAGTTTAAAGCCCTCCTGATCAGATTTTTGAGACTACTGGCAAAAATGTTTTTGGCAACTGGCGTGAGATGCAGCCCATCCTTTGCCAGAAGTCCCTCCTCATGGAACCGCAGCCCATGATCCAAGAATCCAAACTGTTCTTGGCGGCACCATCTACGGAGCCAGTTATTCATCTCTCCTATTTTCTTCTCCCTTCCTGGACCATGCCCTTCCACTGGGAGAAGAGATGAGATGACAACCTGTGCATCCAACTCTTTCAGCTTCCTTCCCAGAGCCTCATAATCCCTTATGATATTCTGAAGGCTGTGCCTTGCAGTATCATTGGTTCCCACATGAACCAAAAGAAGGGGGTATTGATCAGTAGGCTTGACAAGTCTTGTCAACCTCTCCGTCACATGATGGATCTTTGCCCCAGGGAGACAACACACCTCCCGAGACATCTTGTCAGGCCCACAAACCACTGCTTCTGTACCCCTCAGCAAGGAGTCCCCCACCACCACCACACGCCTCCTCCGAGGCTTAGCCGTGGCTGTTCCCTTTGGTGCTATTCTCAGGCTGCCCTGCTCTGTCCCTGATGCCTGTCCCTGATGCTTTTCCTCATCATCTCTGATAACAGAGAGAGATTCAAAGCGATTCTGTAGCTGCAAGCTCACAGAACGAACTGTGGTTTCCCTACTTCTGTGTGTGACATTCCTCCAACCATCTACTTCCGTTGTGTGTGAAGTGACCTCTTCCACCTCAGCAACTTCCTCTGTGTGTTTCCCATCCAAGACATTCCGGTCTGTTCTGTTCAGGAGAACCTCCTGCTCCCTAAGATGCTGAAGTGCAGATACCTGGGCCTCCAACTGCTGTACTTTCTCTTCCAAGAGGGCTACCAACTTGCACTTGGGGCATGTGAAGTTCCCCACATCTGTAGGCAAGAAGACAAACATCCCACAGGTGTTGCAGGTGACTGCAGCAGGTCCCTCAGTGTCCATACTGAGAAGTCTTAAGGAGGCACTGAAACAAGACTGTGGGCTTCTCCTGTTAAACACCAGCGTAAAGAATCCCTGTGTGGCTCTTAGTGAGCTCAGTCAACTGGGCCTATGGTTCTCTAGAGAGCTCCTGGCTGCTAGTTCCTTCCAGAGGCACTTCCTCTGAATATCCACAACCTCTGAAGGGGAAAGTGAACAGACAAATGTTAAAATTGAATAAGTTGCCTTCTAACACTGTGCCTAGGTTACCTTCACCTCTGTATTCACACCCCTCCTTCACTACTAAAAAAAATTGAATGAATTAGAAAGAAAAATTCGGCGCGCGCCTCTGCAAGCAGTTGTATAGAATGAGGTTTTCTACTTCCTCCTCCTTGTGAGCCAAAAGAAATGGCCCACTTTTAAATTTTAAGCACTCACCCAATCCAAATGGACACAGAGAATCACCAGGTTTCCCTTTGTAAGGAATCTCCCAGAATGGCTCTGCAAGCAGTTGTATAGAATGAGGTTTTCGACTTCCTCCTCCTTGTGAGCCAAAAGAAATGGCTCACATAATAACCTTCAACTGGGTTAGTTGAAGGTTATTACAAATAAAGACCAGGTGTGGTAGAAATATAGACTTTATGCACAATCCAAATTATATGTACACAAGCATTTTTACAGTGCAGGAAAAGCTTAACCCATACTGTATAATGCCTTACATGTGGTGCTTGAAAATGATACTTGTAGTCCATCCTGTACAAGGCAGCTATGTTCCTATCTCCCAAGGAAAAAAATGTCAACCCCAAGTGTTTGAGGTCTGTTAAAGATTTGCCAGGATTTATGTGGACAGTTCTGACTACGATCACTATTGCAGTTTAGCCTTTGTAGAGTTCCCATTGAAAAACATGAGGTTAATAAGTACATATAATACAAGGAGGACTAGCTCTGGTGCAGGAGAGGACAGCCAGGCTCATATCCTCCTTCCTTATGAGACACTGAAAAAATGTACCTTGCAATCAGATCAGATAATGCTTCTCCTGCAGAAAAACCTTTCACGGGACAATTAAAACTAACCCAAAAGTCTGAAGAAGCTCTTTGCTGGGTGCACAGCAGCAGCTAATCCATCTGATGTCTCCAAGCAAAGACCAAGCACAAGGGATCCCAAACTCATTGCTCTGCTGGTCTTAAGGTCACTGAACAGTAAGAGTTTTTGTAGGTATATGAGCTGTCACTGGTCATATATGAGATATATAAGCTGTTACATCAGTGCTAACACAATTACCTTCTGGTAGATTGTAGCACCTACACTGTAGATTTCACAGCAGATTGCCCTACTGGTGTGGTGTTGGCTTAGAGCTACAGCTAATAGATATTTCTGAAGATCTTGTAAGCAGCAGAACTTGTAACCATCAGTAACCAACCATTATTACTTACGGCACAGAGGTGAACTGGGAGAATGTGGACGCTTTTTCCCAAATAATATCTACAGTGCTAACTCCTGCTTCCTCATGCCTTTTGCAATGTGCTGGCTTTCCGCTTCTTCCAGAAAACCTGGCTGCTTGCTTGTGAAACAGTAAGAAAAGAGTTTGTTATTCTTACAAAGGCACAGTATAAGAGATCCTTTTTTTTCTTGAAGGAAGTGTGTGTGTTGTGTACTATAACACAAAATTCATGGCATGTTTTATATTTATAAACATCTTCGTGTTAAGAACTGTTTTGGATTCTCTATGACACTTCCACAGTATTGTCAGTGTGGTAGGTTAAGATAAATTGAATTACAATTGTTAAGTAGCAAAGTATGAAAAGGTGAATTCAAAGGAGTGCTGTTTGTGAAGATCTCCAATCTAGCAGAAGGGACAAAGTGTTTTTCAGCCTCATCCCACCCTGCCTCCATCTGCTGTAGAGGGACTGCTGCACTGGGAAGTGACATGTTCATGCAACTTTGAGTTTGGATGGGTGATGAAAATCACTTTCACCTTCTTCCACTAGCAGAGCCTCTGCCTAGATCAGTGATTTGTAAATGGAAGATCCCTGGCAGTGTACAGAAAGGCCCCACTGGAAACAGCCCAGATTATTGTAATGTATAAATGTGTTTACGGTAATACATGAGACCGAAAAAGAGAAATACTGGGTTTACTAAACAATCAGTCAACAAAACAAGGCAACAATCATCCTTAAAGACTAAAACTTCTCATGTGCAGATATAGCACAATGTATCTATTTCATCCATTATTCTGTGTCAATAAGCATAGGTCCATTGAGTCCTGTCCCATTTTAACACTGGTATGATTGACTTGAAGAGAGTTATGAAAAACACTTGAGAAACAATTCAGATTTGGAAGCATTTTCCCTTGCAAATTCAATAAAGTAAATAAAGTTATTTCATAGCTGCCTGTGAGGTGTATGTTTTCTTACTGAGATTCTGTTCTTCATATTACTGTCCTTTTTATATAATTTTACTGGATATTTAGCTTTAGGACATTATTCTTATTTTGATAATAAAGGGAATGAGGAAATGACAATTAAAGCAAATAATATTGTGCTGAAATGAAACACACTTCTACTTAATTATGACATTTTTGCATAACGACAACAATAATAGTAAGTTCATATCCACACAAAATGTGTTCTAATCATGTTGATAATGTCATAATTCTGATCCCATTGTTATATAAAATTGAGTTGTTGAAGTGAAACTGGTCTATTTTTAAATTTCAAGCAATAGTTCTGTACAATCTAACTTACTGCCCTGGTGAATGAGCATTATTTTTCTCCATTCAAAAGTTGCTCATATTTTTTTCCCAATTTTTGTATGTCTAAAAGTTATTTAATTTTAGATACAACAGAAATGCTGTAAATGTGAAATGATAAAATTTTGGTTGGATGTGCAAAAGCTTTAGCATGTCTCATAAATCTTGTGCTGCAAATGCTGTTTCCTCAGTATCGGCAATTTGTTTTGGCATGTCACTCTGTTTGATAATGTAGCCTTTTATCTTCTGCATGCAAAAAAAGTTCAATATTGTGATTTTTCCCCCCATGTGACATACTACCCTATTGTTTATTGTCCTTATTGTAGGCAGGCAGTGTGACACCCAAATCACCTTCCACTGACATCTTTGATATGGTTCCCTTTTCTCCCATATCCCCTCAGTCATCAACACCTACTCGCAATGGCACACAGCCTCCACCAGTGCCGAGTAGATCTGCAGAGATCAGTAAGTTTTGTAATGAGTGACCTAACAATTTGCTTATATTGGTGTGTTTTTTCATGCAGCAAGAAGGGTTTATTTACATCTTTGTGATAAACAAAATATAGTCTAAAGGAAACTCACCCATGTAATAATTGTGTGGGGTGCAGGTCGCTTTTGTTTTGTAGGTGGTTGCACCATCTGATCCATTGATGTATGTACAGTTGAAGTAATAGCATTATCATTCAATAAAGAAATTAACATACTCGTCACAATCTGATCCAATTTTGATTGGAATTATAATCCGACCCTAATGATTACCACCTATATTTCCAAACAAACCAAAAACCATTGCTTATTTGTTGTGTATTTACCCTTGCTTTTCTCTTGTTGTTCAGCTAAATATGTACCACAGGCAGGATGTGACACTAAAAGTTTGGAATTTCAGATTTATAGTTTCATTTTCTACAATGGTAATACTAGGATGTCTTAATGCACACCTTGTCAAACAACAGTCTGGTCCCATCTTAATTTCAGCAGAAGACTTCTAGCTTCTTAAATATTATGCCATCTCAGCTGTGAATCTTCTGCTACTGGTCTCTTATTTGTTCCAATGCGTGGGGTGGAGGGAGCAGCTGTCTGATAATAGAAGAAGCACAATGTTACAGAACTGTTCAAGAACATTCTACACAACTATGCAGAACCACTCAAATTGTATATTCTGAAGAACCTGAGAGGAAACATCAGTAAAAATGTTGCTGTTTTTTTCCAATATACTTTGAGCTGTGTGCTAAAGTGAAATGTCTGTGATTACTACTTCACACACAAAAGCTACCAAATAATTTGTGCACTTATCTTGTGTTACCCATAATTAATCTTAAATCTTATAAGACTTTACCAAATATTTACCAGTTTGAAATTAATTGTTTTGCCAAGGGGCACTTTTACCCTACAATATTTGTTTGGATTGTTTCCTGATCCTTATTTTATGACATTTCACTGGTGGTAGCTACCTTTTTCTTGACAAACAACTCACATGGGTGATCCCTCTTGGTGGAGTATCACAAAAGGAATGCATAACAAACTTTGCTTGATAAGATGTCATCACCATATAACAGTAAATAAGTCAGTCAGTTTAGCTAAATCACAATATTGCTGAGCGGAATTTCAAGTGAAGTTCATGTAAGTCAGAGTTCAGCAACCTGAGGCCCATGGGCTACATAAAAATATATAATATGTACCTTCCAAGACTGCTTTTGCAGCAACCACAGTGTAGCCCCACTGATGCCTAAATTGGTGTCATTCCCACCACCAAAGGCAGCAGATACAGGCTGCCAAATGTGGTAACACTGCCAACAGAAGCATACCATAAATACTAAGTAGATCCTTTTATGTTGATCCCCTCCAATCAAAATAGACAGTCTTTATTTAGAAGGTGGATTAGATGAGTGATTCCCAAATTTTGTTCCTCCAGAACCCAGAATTCCTAATTGTCAACCAAGGTGGCTGAGGTTTCTGGAAGCCGAAGACCAAAACACCTGGAGGAACACCATTTGGGAATCACTAGACTAGATTATCTGATTTTATTCCAGTTTGTCTGGAAACAAATTTCATGAGGAAAATCTTTAAGCATCTGGTCACCTCTCCAGACAATAGTCAGAGAGATGTATTTTCCTGAGCGGAATATGAAGTTCTTAACACAGGTCTGCTTGTACTTCATAAGGTATGGAGCATTGGTGCCTTGCTTAAAAGCCAAGGATCATTTCTTGCCTCAAGCAGGTGACCTTCAACCTTTGTGAGGGAAGTGTCAAAAGGAGATGGACGGTCAGTTTCTGCTCTGAAGAAATCATGGAAATCTCCAGCACTTTTAAAAACTCTGAAGAAAAGCAGGAGAGTTCCAGGGACTCATGGCAAGGAAATACACCCATAGTTATTTCAGGAATTCACAACTTTGATGTTCAGATGCAGTTTTTGATATGAACTGAGGCCAAATGCTTTAAAACTGGACATTTTCAAAGATCAAAGTGTTTCAGAAGAAAGAACAAGCCCAGCCATGAATAAAATCTTATGCTTTTTCCATTACAAATTGGCTGAACCCCTCTTCTCTGGAAGTCTTGTTGCCTTAACATTATGCTCTCAGGTTCTTACGACAATAGCTTACTTTTAGGCCTTCCCATAGGTCAGCTTTTTTTCAAAGAGATACACTTGTCTACCTAAGATGTTGCTCCTTTCTTCAAGGAAAAGTTGGAAATGCTTGCTGTATACAATGAATCTTCAAGTCTGGGCTTTGAACTAACTGTTTTGTTTTTTGCCGGGAGGAAATGTTGGAGGAAGAAAAAAAAACTGTTCAGAAACTTACATTTGAAAGTTACTAACTGTATTTCAAAAATTAGTTGAAAACATTAAAAGTACAGTGGGGCATCGTTATCTGGGGGCTCGCCATCTGCAATCCAGTGGCAGCTTGTGCACAGCCACACCATTGTCCCCAGTCGTGGTGTGTGCATGCAGCTGTGCCACCATTAGGGACTACAGGACTTCCGGTAAGCCCCCATTGTTTGGGGACAACAGGAGCTTACCTGAAATCTCATTGCCCCTAATGGTGGCACGGCTGCATACATGCACCTCCATTGAGGCCAACAAGGGTTGCCCCTCATGGCAGCACGGCTGCATGCATCCACCACCATTGGTGACTTTAAGTCCTGCTGTTTTTGGTACCCATGAGGGAGTTCCAGAATGGATCCCTCACAGATACCAACGTTTCAAATTAAGAGCAATAATGATGCTGCAGAATTCCTTTATGAAGTTGTAAAAACAGAAATAAAATGGATGATTAAATAAAACTAATAGACTAAGAAAGGTGGTGAATGTGTAGTATGTAGCCCATGTGGAGCTGCCCAGACTGTTGATGACATCTCCAGGGAATCCCTAGTATCCATGCTAAAATGGCAACATAAAAAATATAGTTTGTTTGTTTTCTAAAAAATGGTTTCCCATGTCCTTAAGGGCAGTGAAAGAAGCAATTTTTGGTGGCCCGATTATCCCCTGGGATGAATGTGGGCAATTTTGCTATATTCTCTTCCTGAGGCTGTTTTAATCCTTAAGGGGGAAATAAAATCTTGTTTCAACTAGGAAATAAACCTGAAGATGATTGCTAGTTTGCATTCAAGCTGAAAAATTGCCTGTCCCGAGCACAGAATAGGTTGGGGAGGCCCAAAACTATGGTAAAATTATTCCATGACATCCAAAATTATAACCATTTAAAAATGGGTCATGAAATCAGATGTGTGTGTTTCCTTCCAATATCCTATGACAGGCCAATACAGTATATACTCCAACCCTCAATAGTTGCCTACCAGTGGGCTAAGAGTTTGAACATTAAAATTTCAAGGTGTTTTTTGTTTTGTTTTGTTTTGTTTTTGCCATCTCAGCCATAAACATGTCCACTACATGACTTTAGGAAAGCCATAATATCTTGGCCCGCTCCCCAAATTATCTATAGTGTTAATAAAAATATTTGCCTACCTTAACAGGGATGTAGTAAGGATTACTACTGACTCTTAGCACTCCAGTACCTTATCTTTACAATATATTTGGGCAATCTGTGTGTAATGGTAGTAATTTTGGAAAAGTACTTTTCACTATAAGATGTTGAAATCTTTTTTTAAAATTTCTGAAAAAAAACTGAAATTTAGTCCTAAACCCTTGAAACTGAAAACTTCATAACCACCTCCCTAAGCATCGTATATTATGGAAGTATTTGAAGGAGTATCTAGTCACTCTCTCCTCTCAGAAAATAGAAATGATTTCTTCATGAAATTCATTTCAGGGATAAACAACAGGTAGAAATGAATTCACAAAGATGATAGAAATCCTGAAATTAAAGGAAGAGATATATTTGAATTTGTTACTGAGATATGATGGTATTGTACCACTGTACAACTAGTTTGTATGACAATATAGTTTAAATCAAAACATCCGGGAAATAAAACACTTACATTGACAAGTTAAAGTGGGAAGGGGGAGAAGGGAAGAGGTGGTTCCAAACTTTCCAATTTTCTGTCTGAAGACATTTTTTAACTTGCCCTACATAAATACAAAAACCATGTGATTGCATCTATGTGAATCTGTTCTGGTGAAGTGTCATCCCACATCCCTTTTTCTGCACTTGATCATCTCTGACTGCTGGGATTACAGGTGCTATGTCAAAAAGAAAAATGAAAGCCAAAGTCTTTTTTTTTAAAAAAAAAAAAAACATTGCCAAAAATGTTGCAAAACCATTACCAAAACCACTAGCCTGGTAAGCTAAGGATCACTTTCTAGAATAATTTGCTAATTCTGCCTGTCTATACTTATTGGCTACTCATTCATACTCTCTGACTGGCCTTCAATAGCATAACAACTTTTTTATTTTATTTATTTATTTTATTTATATCCTGCCTTCCTCCCAGCATGGGATTTCAGCTGGCTTACAGCCATTTATAACCATACTCCATGAAGACATGTTCTAGAATTTCTAGAGATGCCCTGTGATCAACCTAAGAAGCATTATTTTAGGTGAAAGAAGACAAAATCGGTATCATTTCATGAGTTCTTCAGAGGAGTTAATAGGCAGTGGTCTAAAGTAGCTTGCTAAACAGAAATATACCAATTTGATCTTCTAGAAGGCAGCATAACTATGGCTGCAAATGTTATTTGGGGCTTCAGGGCTGATATTTTACCAGCTGTCTTTAAGTCTGAGTTTCTATATTATGTTCTGTTTCCCATGTGTTGCTGACTCCTTGTTTTTTGTTTTTAATTCTTTCTAGAGAGAGACCTTTTTGGAGCAGAACCTTTTGACCCTTTTAGCTGTGGAGCAGGAGATTTCCCTCCAGACATTCAGTCCAAACTAGATGAGATGCAGGTGATCAAATATTTACTATTCCACACAAAAATCTTTCCAGTGCCATGTAAACAGTGGGCTCTTAAAGAGGGAAAATAGATCATGTGGTGGGCAGTGTGTTCATAGCCTATTAAATGTTACAGCAACAAACAGAATGGTTAGCTGAATTATTAACAGAGAGTTTATCTCCATCTGTAGAATAAGTTATCTCCATGGTCCTTGTTCACTTGTTCTGGTCCTAAAACACTACTTCTGTTCAGCTACTTATCAATAATACATTTTAAACCCCACAAGACCTGGTGCCCATATTTTTAATTGCCACTTATTGCTTATTGTCATTTTATTATCTCCTTGGAGCTTTGGGCATTCCTCAGCCACCCAACTCAGACCAGCTTTATAATTGTATAAAATATTTGTATCTCTTTGATGGAGTAATATTTCATAATACAGTGGATATCATAAAAGGAATATTGAGTGTTATCTTTATCTCTTCTGACTTTAATATGCAATTTAATCGTTTAGTAAATGTATAACTACATTTGTAGAAATATTACTGATGCTAACCAGTCTACTGAAAGGTTTTATATTTCTTCTGTCTCCTTGTGCATTCATGGGTGTGCAGCGTCAACGATGGTTGGTATATAATTTTTACTAGTTTCAGTCTATCTCCTATGAAGCTTTGTGTGATGTGTTGTTGATGTTGCTAATGTTTGAGCTGTTGTCCAAAATCTAAGCTTGTCCCAACAATACCCATTCATAACCATCAGTCTTTTCTTTTCTTTAGGGCTTTCTAGATTGGCAGGAAAGTGTGACATGAAGTTGCCTTTTCCTTAATGCTTAGAGCTGCACCACAGCCTTTAGATGAAGCTGCGCTGTTCTGCAGTTTTTAAAAAAGAAGCTGGGAAAACCTGCACCTTTTTAAAGGTGCTTCTTCTCCCCTAAAACGTAAAAAAAAAAAAAGCGTTTTCATGGCACACTTTCCCTTTTTCTCATCTAAAGGCTAGAGTTTCATGCAGCCATGAACACACTTCTTTTTGCCAATCTAGAAAGCCCAAATGTGTTTTCTTTTCTTCTTTATGACATTGCATTTGGATAATTTATTTCTGTGTCGTATTGAATGCACAAACTGTGTTCATCAAAGCTAACTCCAGCATCTCCTGAAAGCCCCACCGCTTCCACTTTGGGGGCACTCCTTCCACATTGGGTCGCCACCCCCTCCGCACCAGGTGACACCGAACTTAGGTACGCCACTGGATTCTGCCCAACTAACCAGCCTCTTTTGTTTAAGTATTACACAAGCAAGGTTTTCTTTTATTTTCATGCAGATGGTCTACTGGATGAAAATGCAAATCTTCATTCCTATCATGAAAAAAATATGTCCTCCTTCAGTTTACACATGTAGGACTGCATCCACGCTGCAGAAATAATCCAGTTTGACATCACTTTAACTGCCATGGCTCAGTGCTATGGGATTCTGGGAACTGTAGTTTTGTGGGACATTTAGCCTTCTCTGTCAGAGAGCTCTGGTGCCAGAGCAAGCTTCAGTTCCCAGAATTCCATTATATTGAGCCATGGCAGTTATAGTGATCTCAGCCTGGTTTAGATGCAGCCTAGGAAAGATGTAGAAGTCATCAAAAACAGGAGTGTTTGGGAAATGTGTCTACATTGAGGAGAATATTCAAAAGGGAAACTTGGGATCATTGATAGGAGTCTACACTATTCATAAAATGGATCACCAATGAGTCAGAGGAAGACTGCAAGAGTCAATATATAGGGCAGAAACATTAAATATCTTGTAGTTTCATAAAAGGGCACATACATTCTGTCTCTGAAATATGTCTAAACCATAAGTGATGGTTTTATAAAACTCTGTCTCACATTCCAGTAGGGATTTCTTCCTATCATCCAAATATATCAATAGATATTATGGAACAGGCCCTCTACTGGGACATTATTTATATATTTAAAACAGCGACAGCCCATCCTTCAGTCCTAAAACTCTTAGGGCAGTTAATAGAACAGATTACAAACAATCAACATATGAACATATAAAGACAAAATAAAACAACATGAGCAAACACATAGAGGTGAAATAAAGTTGTAATTTATACTAGAAAATACAGGATTTGGCACCAGATAAGCTTCCTGCTGGGACATTTTGCTGTTTGGCCCCGCCTAATGTAAGAACAAGGGTGAACATTCAGAAAAGAAGATTTTATTAAGGAGATAGCTTCATGAGGAAGTAGATTTTTTATACACCCAAGTTTCCAGACAAATATCTCTTTAAGGCTGTAACTCTACATGCCCTTCCCTGAGAGTATAGGACTGTAGTCTTAAATGGCTGAGAGGGTGTTTTTGAATTATCTGTAGATGGACCACTAGCCTGTAAAGGTTTGGACTACCTGAGGGAAACAACTGAATCTCAGTTGGAAAGTCAGTGATGAATTCCACATTTTTAATTTCTCAGTCACACTTGCATGAGATATGATGGAAGGCACCCCAAAATCCAAGGTTTTAGCAAGAGTTACTGTTTCCCAATTAATAAGTAGATATGAAATGAATCTGAGTAAGTCATGGGACATGGGGTGCAGACTTTCCACCATTTACAGTTTGGAAAAGTTAAGGTGAAATATGAATTAGATCAAACTGTATTTTAAAGAAACTACAACTTATTTAATTACAGTGTTTTTCTCTGTACTCTTGTTTAGGTGCCACGTTTTGAAGTCTAATCTTTTCAGGTTTGCCAGATAGCCTCATTAGAAGGTTAGACTTCATAGGATTTGTAAGCTTCACCCTGTAATTAGATGACAAGATATAAAAGTATATAATTCATATGATATGTTATTGTTAAAGATAACTATTCATATAAAAAAAATTAAGGGACACATCACATTTTGTATCTCCATAATTTTAAAGAGATCATGTTTGGAAAGAAAGTTGATTCCTCTATGTTTATCAGATTCGATATTGTAACAATATTAGACAAGATGATGGTTAATCTGCTGGGACAAACTGCTAAACTAATTGATTGTAGTATTACTTTGAGAAAATGTAATGATTTATGCATTCAAATTATAGCCCCACAAAAAGCACGGCTGTTTGTGATTGATTTTTAAAATGGCATCTAAAATGTTAAAAATTGCATTTGGATGAAAAAAGGGGGAAAGAGCCAAATAACAAGAACTGTAAAGACACTGCCGAGAATATGAATCACAATATGTTTTTAGTAAAATCCATTGGCATGAGCACTGGTATCCTAGTTGATGTACCAATGACATTGACTATTTTTAAGTCCCAAAAAATTTGTAGCATTGACTGAATACATCTTCAGAAATTCCATCAGCAACGTATTAAGGACAAAAACCAGGGCTTCATTTCCCAAGAGCAATTATTAGTGTTTTTACAAACACAATTTACACCTCATTACTATTTCATTAGGAATGAAAAGGCATCGTGGCTTTCTGTATTAGGTAACGCATTTTAAAACAAAAGTATTGTATGTGTAACTAGAAGTATCGTATGTGTAACTAAATGCATCTGATTAATATTCTCTAACAAGGGCTTGATTAACAATGGCAGTTTGGGTACAGTATAGCAACTTAGCTAAACAGTCCAGAATATCTGGAAGTAAAGCTTGTGGCTCCATGTTGTGTCAGACCATTTTAGTCAAGTTGACTCATAGACCTAATTTGCACATACTGTATTCTAAGCTTGCTACTTAAATGTTGACTTAGAATATGTGCTATTAGCGTGGGGCATAACATTCTGACACTTCTCTTCAATACTTAAACTACCATCAGCTTTAGTTAGGGTGTCCTTGCGCTTTGCTTTACTGAGCACTTAGCTTTAAATGGCTGTCCAGTCCAAGTCCAATTTATTGATGAAGAACCATGGAAAGAGACAGGTAGTGGGGCTTTGAGATTGGAAAGCAAATACACAGGTCATGTGGTCACAGTCTACGCCACTGTGATGAAGTATTTCTCTTTAAATTATAGCAATTATTTCTAAATTAGCAAAAAAAAATAAATACAAATTATGCTCTTGTTTAGAAAGATGCATTTCCGCTTGCCTGTTGTTTTGTTTTGTTTTTAATTTTATTATTTTTTTTTATTTTTTTGCACAGGGCCACCTTAGTATTCACCCACTAGAAACCTAATATTATTGTTCTAACACCACAGAGATAGAACCAGTACACAAGGAAAATGGGTTGAGGCATTAATTTATACACATGGTTCATAAGCAAGCACATGGCTATTATCACTTCCATGGCAGTTGGATAAGCACATTTGAAATGGGGAGTCTAGTTAATGCCTTTTTCTATAACTGCTCTTGAAACCAATTTTGCTAGCAAAACCTTCCATACCTTACCTTTATTATTCCCATCAAGCTTATTATTATATTACTTAATAGCCTTTTTCCATCCATTAGTATATTTTCACCTAGGAATTATTAAAGGTTCTGGCACTCCCCATTCTAGCAAGTCTCTTAAATATTTTTGGAACAGCATTTACCTATTATAGGGTCTCCCTTAGGTTCAGTAATACCACGAAGATGAAAGGAACGTTGCCAAGGCATTGCTAAGAATTGCAGGGTTCTTAGTCAACACAAACATTGATCATCTCCTTATTGTCTCATGTGGCATGTTCATTTTCTATTGCAAAAGAGAGGTCCCTTGAGCATTTCCTACAACCGTTCAGAGAGAATACACAAGGATTAAGCATAGCATAGAAGCTGCCTTTGCTTTCTTTTTTGACGGCTGTTTTCATTTGTTCTCAAATTTTTCCTGAGTTAATTTGTTACACTAAAATAGTTGAGGGTTATTCTGTTATTACTGTAAATATTCAGCTCCAAAGACACAGTGCTTAATGACTAGTCTTAATATTAAACAGGATCTCATCTGGGCATATATGACTGACACTACAAACACATGTTGTCATTGTTGTGTGCCTCCAAATCATTTTTTACTTATACCTACCACAGGGTTTTCTTGGCAAGTTTCTTTAGAGCAGGTTTGCCATTTCCCTCCCCTGAGGCAGAGAGAGTATGCTTTGTCTAAGGCTCCCCTGGGTTTTTTATTTTCAAGCAGGGAATCAAACCCTAACTTCCAGAGTTATAGTCCAACCACTGTAGCTCAAACCACTACACATACACACCATAAAAATCACTACTGTTATTAAAACTGGGCTATAAAAAAGGTTTTCAGAAGTTTTAATGTAGAACCTCCATATACAAAGTTGCACAGACATAATTTTTGTCCATGTTCAACTGGGGGGTGAGGATGCAACTAACCAGAGCACAAGTGTTTGTAAAACTACCATAAGGGTCATCTTTGCAAAGTATCTTATGTTATTGTGTCTTTGTTTTTCTTTCTCTCTTCTAGGAGGGGTTCAAAATGGGACTGACTCTGGAAGGCACAGTATTTTGTCTTGATCCTCTAGACAGCAGGTGCTGATGTCAAGAATAGAAATTTGGAAATATACTATCATTTTTTTAAAAAAAAAAAGTTTTAAAAATGTATTACAAATACTATAAATGTGCCAAAAATGTTTTTCAATATGTAAACTTTTGTGAGGTTTGCTTCTGTAAAACTCCAAATTTGTTCCAGTATTATCCCTGTACAAATGTAAAATAAGAAAAAAAAAAGTCTCACGTGTATATGAAATCGAAATGAAGTCACATTGCTTTTCTATGACTTACACATTTTGGAAGTTCTCACCTGTACATTCTGGCAAATCACCATGTGTTTGTGGAAGTCATTTGGTCCATTCATGCATACTACTTTTGCATAGGCAGGCAACATCCTTTAGGACTGTGATTGGCAACAGCAACACTTTTCAAAAGTTAAATCCCCTCAGCGGGTTTAGTTCCAAAACTGCAAGTGAATAATCGTACAATATTGCCAAAAATCATGGTGATACTGAAAATAACAGTATACATGGACTGCTAATGCTTCACAATAAAGTTGTGTTACTCAACATGATTCAAGTGGAGCCTCCAAAGCTCTTGTCTGGCTCATTAGCAGTGCCCCTATGCCTCCTAGGACTGGCTTTTCTGCATGAACAGTTTTCCTTGATTTAAGATAACTGATAATTGAGGCTGTATACTTCCGGTTTATTAGGATTGTGTGCTCTTCCTGCATTGAATGGAAACCTGTGACAGGAATGCTTGGCATCACATGTGAGTCTTCAATAAATGCCCCAGGAGCAGACTAAAAGGAAATGCTCTCTTCAAGATCCACTCCATAGGCTCTGCCCTATCGGGACCAACCAATGATACTAATTGGTGCTAGGGTACAGTCCTGATTCACAGACAGCTATATAGACCTCTGGAGGATCAACCATGCAAAAAGGAAGGGATTCCATACATTAACAAGTGGGATTTCTAGCTGAACGGAGGCCTATTCTTTAAAATATTAAAGCTGTAACTGTACTCAAATATCAGTGTACCAGTATTATATTATTTTGCTAAACATGTTCACGATTTCTCATCAGATGTGCGACAAGTGAGTTTGTTAATCACATTCTGAACAGTGCTTTGTGATTTAAATTTTCCTGCACAATCAGTATAAAAATTATTATTGGCAATCACACCATGGTTGCCTCTTCGCAATTGTATATTCACTTACAAGCATGGCTTGTACACACAAGCATGTTTAGGACTAGGGCACACTACTCCACTCCTCAGCACAGTTGCTTAGACATTCTCTTGACTTCAGTAAAGATTCATTGAAACTGCACATGCTTAGTGTGCTGGTGGTTGTTCAGTTGCTGTGCCTAACAGAAATTATTCAAATAGATTGCTAGGAATTATTTACTGTACACATGCCTTTGCTAAAAAGAAAGCCTTGGTGTTTGAAAGTCAAGTCTTTTAAAGAATTTCAGAAGTCTATTATCCAGAATGTTAATGGCCTGGAGAATAGTCTGAAGGGTCATAATACAGTACTACTCCTGGAATTTAGCAGTAAGCCCTGTAACCTACTGAAATGGGAAGTCATGGAGAAACTATATACAAATTGGTTGGAGAAAAAAGTATGATGAATCAATAAGTCAATCAAAAGTATGGTAAATCTCATCCTATATCCTAAAGCAAAATTTACAGGTGAGTAGACAAGATATACTAAAAGAAGAATTAATACCTTATTAATGGTGGCGACAGCTTCTGCTGTTTTGAATTGTTCACAGCCACCAGTTGCTGAACATCTGTATACTGCTGCCATGTCTCTGCATAATATTTTCCCTAGCCTTCAAACTAGCAATAAATGAATTGTTTGGTTGTGCATTTCATTCCTTCACCACTTCACTTGTTCCTTCATGTTTCCATTTCTGTTGCCATTTTGCTCAATGTCTGTTTAAAAAATGACAACATTTACCTTTCTGAGAAAGTTTTCTCTCCTGTAAAGATCCTTTCACTGAAAGAGAGACTTAAGATTTTGGGGTGGGGTGGGGTGGGGTGGGATGCATGGGAGAAATAAGATGAAAAAATGTGAGAGATTATTTTGTTGGCTTTATCTTTTGGAGGAAGGAAAAATAACTAGTTTTTTGGTACTTGGTTTGCAAAATATAGTTTTGGACCTTATACTGCAAGGTTTACAGAGATAATAGAATGCATTTATGCAATATTATTACCTTTTAAAGCTTAGTTCTGGCCTCAGAAGATGCTTAAGCAGATGCCTAGAAAACCTGGGACTCCCCCATGTTTCACATTAGGCAGCTGCTTAGGTATGTGGCTCCATTGAGTCTTAACTATTTTGCATTGTGTTTGGTCTTCCTTCTTTATTTTTTGGTGAGTGTGCATATATATCTATATGGGCAGAATCCAAAGAGAATGGAATGTGTGTGTAAAGTGCTTCTGCACAAGTCTGGAAGAGAATAGAGGGATCCCTCCCACCTTTTGGTGGCAAATGCCACCGCAGTGTGACCCTGACTGCAGCCTGGGGGAGTATGCAAACCATCACAAGTGACCCTTTGGATCCCGGCCTCTGTGCCTGTCCATATAGATATATATGAAATTACGAAGGAGTATAGTAGGCTGCATTTCGTAGAAAGAATTCTATAATTTTGTTTGTCATATAGTATTTTGCAATTTGTACAAGGATGTTTAGTAGCCATGTTAATGGCTTTTTTAAACAAATAGAATTTGTATTTTTATCGTACTATAAAGAAAGCTTTACGTAATAAGCATATATCTAGGGGCCATTTACTATGAATGGTGGAAAAAAAAAACACTCAGAAACTATTTGCACATTTTAAGAACTCTTTGTTTTACTGATTTTTATGGAGATTGATTCTACAAATTGCTAAATGTGATCTAACTGGTCAGGTCAGTACAAGAACACCTAAATCAATTCAGTAAGAAAGTACATTTTTAATGAAAAGGTTTAGTGCTCTGGTTGAAATTTGTATTTCTATGTAATCTCAAGTTGTCTGTTTTATTTTGCTTCAAATAAATGTTTTAAATAATTTTGTTTGGTCACGAATTTATTTAATACAATAATTAAATGTTTATTTAATATAAATACTCAGTGGGAAGACAAGAAGCTGTGATGTTGAATTCTGTTGTCCCAATTCAGATCCTTGCGTGTACTGACATGAATTTATCGAGATATAATGCCCACTATTCATCTCAATGAGAAGTTTGTATGCCTGCGTATGTATGTGCATCAGCAGCCTTATAAATTGCTGTCCCACTTTAGTCCTATAGACCTACAGTAGCAGTGGACACACACACACACACAAACAAACACGTGTGTGTGTGTGCGCGCATATATGTGCATACAACAACAGAAACAACATGTCTTCAAGCCACTTGTCACCTTATGGTGAACTCGTGAACTACAGAGAGATATAAGGCAAGGAATACTCAGAGATGGTTTTGCGAGTTCATTCCTCTGAAATATTTCCTACAACACCTGGTCTCCCATCAAAATACTAACCAGCGCTGACTACATTTGGCTTCCAAAACAAGATTGGATCTGGTGCCTTTAGGTTTTTTACCACCACCACCCCCCCACACACACATACACACACACTTACTAAGGAAAAGTTACCAGTGCTCTTTTGTCCTGATCAAAGCATGGCATTCTCTAAAATTCCACCTACATAACATTGTAACATGAAGGGAATCAGTGCACAGACATCTGGTTCAGCATGAATATGAGGGAGCTTCTCAGCAATACAATTCATATAGTCAAAATAAGTCATTCCATCCAGTATGTTTTTAAAGTCTAAATATTATTAAGTGCACCAGGTAGTTTCCTTCTTTTCACATTTTTAGGACATTAACAATTAGCACCCACAAGAAAACTCAAATACTCATCTACCAAAGGAATGGCCAATGGTAGCCCTAAAACATTTTGGCAACACGAATGACCAGACTAAGCGGTGCAGAAATGTAAATGCTATGCTAATTTTTTTTTAAAAAAAAATTAAAAATGTTTTTCAATTTTCTTTAAAGACATCACAGCTTACAAATTTTTCACTTTAACCATATAAAACAATGTACATGTAAATAAATGCATTTAGGTTGCACATATGGTACTGTAATTTAAAGGTATAATTTTAATTTTGCTATAGCCATTACATTTAATTTTGCTATTGCCATACATTCAGTGATATACAGGAATTATTTTCTATGAGTAACATTAGTTAAAAAAATTACTAAGGATTCTGTATGGTGGGACATAGGAGGAGGTCATGGAGCGGGTTACATTGTGGGTTATAAAATTATTATACCTGGTGACACTAACCCTAGCGAAGCCACTGGCACCAATTTTCCATTGTCATCTCCCGACAGACAAGCTAGCATTGGGCTTTTTTAGAGCTTTCTGTATTTTTCAAACAAAACAAACAGCTTCATTTATATACCGCTTCATACCCTTAAGGAGTGTCTAAGCGGTTTACAATTGTAAGCTATTTGCCCCCCAACAATCTGGGTACTCATTTTAGCGACCTCGGAAGGATGCAAGCCTGAGTCGAGCTTCAGCCCTTTGCTGGTCTTGAACTCGCAACCTTATGGTTTTGAGTGAGTGGCTGCAGTACAGGCATTTAACCACTGCGCCATCCTTAAAGATGTTTTTGTTCCTCTATAATCCTCAAGATTCCCTTAAGCATATTTCCCCCTTTTTCTTAAGTGGTGTGATTTTAGCCATATGAAGAACAGCATTCAGATAAAGGAGTTGGCCATTAATATATACTGTGGCATTAACTAACTAACATACGATCCATGGGAGTCATAGTCATTATTACAGTAGTCAATTTCTTTAATTAAGGTGTATGTAATATAGTAGTAGAGTGCTAGTGTGAAATGAAGAACCCATGATACAATTCTATGAACCAATTAGCCTCCCATGTCTTAAAGTGCCTTACCCATGAATTCTTTTGTGTTGTCCTGTTTGGTTTCCATCACATCTTTAGTGCTGCTCAGGAGCTGTTGGTTCCTCTTTCTTCAATTGAAGAAAAAAGGTTTGCAGAATGTTGGGAGACAAAATACCATTGTTTTGATCTGGAACTTAGCTGCTACCTTCTGATGCTTCCTGAAGCAGATGAACCCATCACTTCTTCATAAATTAGTCTCTTGGAACATTGCAGTTTAGACTACACAGTGTCTCAAAACCCTAGCAAACGATTTGAAAAGTGTCAGGAGTGAATTCTTCGCGAACATGACCACAAAGCCCGAAAAAGCAACAAAAAACTATGGATGCCAGCCATGAAAGCCTTGGACATCACAAATTTGAAAAGCCTTCCTGGCAGGCATTGAACTAATGTAGTTTGTCATGGAGTTTAGAGGACAGTGTTTAATTTCACACATAATCTGGAACAGTTTTACACCTAAACTTTGTTTTCCAATCAAATAAGTGGCTTGGTTCATGTGTGATCCTTTAAATGTTGCTGTACTGTGTCCAAACATCCTTGGTAAACCTGGTTAGGGTCGTTGGAAGTTCCACTCCTTTAAACATCTGAAAGACTACATGATTCCCAACCTCACATGTATAGTGCTTGGTAGGTGTAGGCTAATAAGGCTAGTCATGTCTACTTCCTCAGATGTATTTGGAGGAAGTTGACCTAAATCCACAAAAGCTCATGCTGCCAACTTCTTTCAATTAATCTAAAAAGATGCTACAAGATCTCTACATACTGGTTCTACAGACTAATATGGCTATATCTTTAAAGGCTAGTTATAGGTGATGTGACATAAAAAGAATGAAAATAATGGATTATATGTTAACAAGTTTATTTATAAGGCATTAAAATGAAGAATTAAAAAAAAGAGAGACCGAGAGAGCTTTTTCCCAAATGCTCTGCTGCAACCTTCCTTCTAAGCACTCCCCCTCCAAAAATATTAAGTTTATACAATGTTCTTGGAGTTTCTATTGGGTTTTGACATATTGTGGGGGGTTAGAGTAAACAACTATATTGAAAAGCTGATTTCTCAATTGAGTTCTAACTAGCTTCTGTCCACAGGGATATGTTAAAATAGCCTTTCGTCCTGAACCCAAAACTATGCATACAGAGAATATGTTTCTTGATTCTATGCCTTTACTGTCTCCTTGTTTTCCAGACAATAATTCCCCCCGCCACACACACACACACAATTAAAAGGCCCTTGTTTATAGTGTGTCATTGACTGCAGCAGTTTCACTAATGGCAGTGAAAGGCACCTCACATCAATCTATTATTTTTGAAGTATTCAAGAGCAGACAGAGATTTTACAGTACAGCTGTATACTGGACTCAGATCAAAGCCTTTGATTTTGCTTGGATTATGTTTTCACCAGAAACCTTGGAAACAGACTTTTTACATCAGTGACAACCACACTGAGAAACAAGTCTTCTCCTTGAAGAGTTCATGGTGTGGCCAGAGCATGCAAGAACTCAAAATTGCTAAGGATATAATTCAGAATATTTGACCATGAAATAAAATAGCAATGGCAATAGCAGCTTCATTTATATACCACTTCATACTTCACTGAGCAGTCTCTAAGAAGTTTACAACTGTAAGCTAATTGCCCCCCAACAAGCTGGGTACTCATTTTAGCAACCTACAAAAGGATGCAAGTTGACCCTGAGCCCCTGACTGGGATTGAACTCACAACCTTGTGGTTTGTGAGTGAGTGGCTGCAGTACTGGCATTTAACCACTGCACCACCGGGGTAATGAAGTTGTTACTATTTGCCATCATGTTGACTTTGACTTACAGCGAACCTATGACTAAGAGACCTCCAAAATCCCTGGTCACCAACTGCTTGGCTCAAGTCTTGCAAACTCAGAGCTGTTTCTGGTGAGAGGAGGAAAAACCAGTAGACATGAGTAGCCAAACCCTTCATGGATTTTCCCCATCGTCTCTTAAAGCTGTCCATGTGAATGGCTATTATCACTGCATCTTCTTGTAATGATCCATACAGTTTAACTGTGCTCTAGGTAAGATACATTTTCATTTCTGTTTGAAATCACCTACTGTTTAGCTTCTGCCTACCATACAGTCTGAGTACTATGCTATTCTCTATCCATTTTCTCCATATTGAAATTGAATTTTGCTCTTTGAGGCAAGATTCTGATTTTGTTTTAACTTTTGCATTTACAAAATGCATTTTCAATGTAGAAAATAATGCAGTTATAGTTTAAGTGTGGTTGTTCCACTCTATGGAATCCTGGGGTTTGTAGTTTTACAATGTCTTTAGCCTTCTGTGTCAAAGCATGCTGGTGTCTCACAAAACTACAAATTCTAGGAATTTGTGGGATTGGGCCATAGCAGTTAAAGTGGTCTCAAACAGCATTATTTTGACACCTATCATGACACCAGTGCATTCATGTGTATTCAGACAGACACCAAGTACACATGCACATATGTATGCATGTGTATACATGCAAATAAAGGGAACACAGTGAATGCAAAGTACTGCAAACTTCAAATTCAGTGTCTTAGAAAGCAAGATGTGTTGATGGAAAGAAGTTCACAGAATGAAGGCTTCTTCTCCCCTTTCCATCTGGTTGTCTACATTCTCCCTCCCCCCCCCCCCCAAAAAAAAGGCTGTCTAAATGATGGGGGATAAGAACAGTCGGGATTGTAAGAACTTCTGGATAGTGGGGAACATTGCCCATAATTAGGAGGATTTGGGATTTAAATGCTACTTTCTGTTCAAATACATATTTGAATGTATGTTTCAGTACATTTAGTCTCAAATCCTGTACATGCCTAGCTAGTCATAGGCTCCATGGAAGAATGGAAGGGTTACATCTGAGGAAGCATATTGTAGTGGGTTGACTGCCGGACTGGGAGATCAGGATTTGAATACCTATTCTGCCATGGAAACCCAGTGGGTGACTTTGGGCAAGTTGCATTCTCTCCACCTTAGAGGAATGCAAGGTTAAACCCCCTCTGAATAAATCTTGCCTGTTGGGATAAGGCTACCATAAGTCAGAGCTGCCTTAAAGAAACATAACAACAATGATGACGATGACAACCACAATCACATTTGTGTGCATTTTTGCTAATCTGTGATCTTTTTTACACAATTTTGCCAAAAGTACAAAACAAAATTGTCAAAAGTACAAAAAAATAATGAACTATTGCTCCTAATATATTTTCCCTAGAAGCTATGGCAACTGTATAAGCAGGTTAATAACACACAGAGACAGAAAAAGTCGACAGATGACTTAAAGCACTTACACACAAAACAGGCACTTGATGCAACCTAGTTGCATTCCCTTAACCCTGTTATCTACATAGACATCTTACTACATCTAGGTGCTTACTTAAAACACCTTAGAAAAAAATCAGTGCGTGGAGCCCTTCAGGGCGTGTTTGGTTTGCCGCGCAGGTCAGGGCCCCCCCCCCAATAAATACAGAAACCTGGTTGGAGGAAAAAAGGCCACAACTTTATTAACTGTTCCACACATGCAGAACAACACAAAACCATAGGGTTGGCCCAAAGCATAAGGTCTGTATCTGGCCATCAGCAACACCCTGGTTGGTTGATGTACCCTTGGTAGCAGGGGCAAACATCGGGATGACGTAGGTGCCAAGCTCCGCCCTGTTGCACAGTTAGGCAACTGCGCTGCTTCACATCGAATTGCGAGACATCCTAGTCACCGGGTATTAATCGACTGTGGCCCCCGCAATGGCCACAGCGAACCGCTCCTTACCCGGGTCATGAGGACTCCCGATCCAGTGCCAGCGGGCCCTGGAAACCCCTACCCCAGATCCAGGCCTATGCTGCCACCCAGAACAGAAGTTGTGACAATCAACTCCCTAAACAGGGAGGGAGGGTGGGAGAGCAGAACTGGCAATGGTGCCAACGCTCACCTTACACGGCCTTAAATAGGCCCAACAGCCAATGAGGGCTCAGGAACGATGGAGGCACCACCCTCTCCGAGCTCTCCACCAATAGGAGGGCACACCATACCCTGCTGTGGCCAATCAGACAGGTTCCTTTCCTGCTCCTCCCAGTGGCCAATCAGCATCGAGCCCGCGCTCGCACCGACCGCTGGGGCGCCCAAGCCTGGCGCGCGGGAAGGGGAGAGGCTTTCCTTCACGCGGCAACAGCGCCGGCCCGTTAATTCGGGCGGCGCCATTTGCCGCGCAGGTCAGGGCCCCCCCCCAATAAATACAGAAACCTGGTTGGAGGAAAAAAGGCCACAACTTTATTAACTGTTCCACACATGCAGAACAACACAAAACCATAGGGTTGGCCCAAAGCATAAGGTCTGGATCTGGCCATCAGCAACACCCTGGTTGGTTGATGTACCCTTGGTAGCAGGGGCAAACATCGGGATGACGTAGGTGCCAAGCTCCGCCCTGTTGCGCAGTTAGGCAACTGCGCTGCTTCACATCGAATTGCGAGACATCCTAGTCACCGGGTATTAATCGACTGTGGCCCCCGCAATGGCCACAGCGAACCACTCCTTACCCGGGTCATGAGGACTCCCGATCCAGTGCCAGCGGGCCCTGGAAACCCCTACCCCAGATCCAGGCCTATGCTGCCGCCACACAGGCAGGTCTGAAAGAGCGCCTGCCGCCAACCCTAAGAACCGAAAAAGAACCCTCCACAAATAATATTAATAGCATCCGCTTGAGCAAGAGTCCAAATCAGGGTGCACATAGCCCGCAAACACCCTAGACTTCCATCAACCTCAGTGATGCACAAGTATCTTTTGAGCAATCTTCGAAGACAGGACCAGCTCCCCTACCCTCAGGGCCCCAAATGGCGGGAAGCTGGGAAACAATATCCTGAAGCAGTGTAAAAACAGATAGGGTGCCTGGCATCGTTTTTGTCCATATTCATGCATCTCCAACCCTCCAGAGTGCAACGCACTTGGAAACAAGCACATGGATCAACCAGGCTGGAGGCTTTTGCAAAGAACAAAATACCTGCAAGGTGAACAGAAATAGAGCACGGGGAAACCCCACTATACTTTAACCACGCCATGAAGCATAAAACAGTTGTCGAATCCATAGGTCAAAGTGCCGGAATGCCTAGGGCACCCCACAAGGAGGACAATTTAGAAAAAACCTTATTATAGGCCCTGAGAGTGGAGGGGGCCACCGAAGACAAAATGCCCTGGGTCACATTGGAAGTCCAATCTTCCTGAGGAACTCTGGAAATGGCATGGGAAGGGGGTCTGCCTTTGGAAGTCAGCCATTGAAACCTGTCTTCCTGGAATCGAGAAAGAGCATCAGCTAAATTATTTTGCAAACCAAGAACAAACCAAGCTGTGATAGAAATGTTAAAATTAAACAAGTGAGTACGAGCCACAGCACCAGCACGACTCTTTCTGATTTGAAAGACAGGCTATTAACAACAGCAACTATGGCTTGATTATCGCAGCAGAACAGAACACGTTTGGTGGAGAACTCATGTTTCCAAATAATGACAGCCGTCACAATGGGAAATAATTCCAAAATAAATAAATAAATAAATAAATTATTAACAACCTCCTCTTAAGCCCAACCCTTTGGCCATTTTTGAGCACACCAGTGTCCTTGAAAAAACAGCCCAAATCACAATCTTCAGATCCTCTCTAATACCCTTGGTAATGCTCACATGGTAATGAGGCCTGGAAATACCTGCAGTAGCTCTGGCCAGCCTGGCACAAAAGGGGCGACCAGGAGAAACCACACAGCATGCAAAGTTCAGGTGACCCAGGAGGGATTGCACCTGTCTCATAGTAACTTTTTGGGATGCAAGAAATTCTGAAATAATTTTTTTTTTTTTAAGAGCACTCAATTTGTCAGGAGGGAGACGAGAAACTCCTTCAACCAAGTCCAATTGGACACCCAAAAATGTGAGGGACATAGCTGGCCCCTTAAGTGTTATCAGCTGCTGAAGGGACCCCGATCTCAGATGCCAAAGCAGAAAAGGTATTTAGGAGCATCTGGCAATGGTCTGAGCCGGACCGTCCGGTGAAAAGGAAATCATCCAGTTAATGAGTCACAAGCGGGGAGCAAGCCCTGCGCTTTACCTCCCACTCCAGGAAAGTACTGAAGGCCTCAAAGGCTGCGCAGCTAATTGAACAGCCCATCGGTATAGCCTTATCGAAATACCATCGGCCTTGTACCTTAAGCCCTTACAGGTGGAAATCATCAGAGTGAACAGGCAAAAGGCAGAAAGCAGACTGAATGTCACATTTGGCCATTTGGGCTCCGCGGCCACATGCCTGCACTAGCTGGACCACATGGTCGAACGAAGCATAGCTAAGTCGGAATTCCCCCAGAGCCTTCTTGGGGACAACTCTTAAGGGAGACACCTGAATGTTTGGGAAAGGCGGAGAATCAAAAGGCCTTTCAATGCAGCCGGCATCTATTTCTTTTTGAATCTTTTCATAAGAACCTCCGGCATATCTCAAGCTGATTTAAGATTCTTAGACTCTGAAGGAGGAGGGGAACAAGTCACCTTGGGCAGGGCCCCATGCTGAAAGGGATGGTGGCCTGATTTTGGGCAAGCTGCCTTACTATGGGGCCCCCGACAAAGTTCAAAGATGTGGTCATATCTGCAGTGAGACCTGGAGCACCTTCCTGCATTATATTCCCAGCAGACCAATTTATGTTCCTCTTACCATCCGGTCTGGTGGCCCCTTTGGACCTGGTCAGAGGGACCACCTCAAGCAACCAAATTTCATTGTGAATAAGATCCCAGTGCTCTCTAGAGCTCTGAGAAGCCTGCTGACAAAAGGCTGCATCATAGGTGATAGCAGCTGCCTCACCAGGTACATCTCTGACTCTAAGAACATGAAGCATGTGGCAATCTAAGTGTCAAGCTCTCTTAAGGAATGCCATTGAGATAACAGCCCTATGGAGAATGTATGCTCTGCTGAGGGAACCTTAGGGTGTTTTGTTTGTTTGTTTGTTTGTTTTGCCCATTTGGTGGATGTAACAGCAAGGGCATCATGCCCTTTTGGTTGCAATAGTGTGAAAATGTCAATGAAACAACCTGTTAAAATTCCATTTTTTCACATTTTTTTTTGAAAGGTGAGACCCAAGAGGACGCTCACCAGGAGCTGAGGGAGGGATGCCCAAGGCCCAAGGCCCATACACCTTGCAGGCCAGGATGCCAGGACCTGCACCAGATAGCACAGCAGGGAAACCCAGTGACCAAAGCATGGTCCACCCAGAACCCTTCTCTACCTGTAGGCACAACCTGTGAAAAAACCCCTCCCCAACATGTCCCAAACGAGACACAGATGCAGTCCTGTTCCATTTACTCTTTTTTCCCTTGCATTTCTTCCTTTTGCCACCGGCCACAGAGGTTCCCGCAATAAGCTCGTCGTCCTCCGAACTCGAAGATGTAGAGCTAGAGCCGGATGAAGAACTTGAGCTGGAGACATCCACTCAAGCAACGGAGGTCCAAGCTGAAGAGCTGGGTCCCAAGCTGAGGACATCATCCGCCAACTGTTGTTCCCTGTCGCCTTCCCGGGATCCAGATCCAGACATGCAACACCAGCAGATGTCGATACTTGGGAGGCTGCCATGGCCTTAGCAATGATTTCTGAGAAGGACCACATCAGTTTTGCAGCCATCTCTTGGCTAATGATCAAAGATGCCTGCAATGGGGGAGGATGGGCCTGGACCATTACTATTGTCGCAGGATCCACCACAACTGTCGAACTCCCCTGTCTACAGGCATACGTACGTGCTGGGCACCTCCTAGTCCCTGGGGCTAGCTCTTCCCGGGACCTACAATTTGTTTTCACAAAGAACTGGTAACTTGTGCAGCACCACTTGACTTCCTTGATTTTGGTGACATGTTGAAATTGGTTGGTCTGACAACACTAAGATTGGGACTGTAGCCAGCAAGAAAAAAGTATTGCAAAGCTGCTTATAGGTGAAGGGAAACACATGCCCAGCAGGGCCGAAGCCGCAAGCACCGTGTAAATTACAGTTCACCGTTGTCAAGTCACAAGCACTGGTTACAAATCACATGCCCAGCTGGCCAAAGCCGCGTGCACCGTGTAAAGTCAGCAGTGCAATAATCACCAACCAAGTAGAGAGCACATGCCCAGCAGGGCCGAAGCCGCGAGCACCGTGCCGAAGAACAGTTTGTAGTCACAAAGTCATCAAGACGATTGTTTGCAAGTGCCCAGCAGGGTTGAAGCTGGGAGCACTGTGCAGTTAAAACAAAAAACAAACCAAACCAAAACAAAAAACAGTTTGAAGGCAAAATTCCGAACACCACCAGGAGCACCGTGCAGTTGAAAAAAACAGTTGAAGCCAAAATTTCAAACACCACCAGGAGCACCGTGCAGTTGAAAAAACAGTTGAAGCCAAAATTCTGAACACCGCCGGGAGCACCGTGCAGTTGAAAAAACAGTTGAAGCCAAAATTTCAAACACCACCAGGAGCACCGTGCAGTTGAAAAAACAGTTGAAGCCAAAATTCTGAACACCGCCGGGAGCACCGTGCAGTTGAAAAAACAGTTGAAGCCAAAATTCCAAACACCACCAGGAGCACCGTGCAGTTGAAAAAACAGTTGAAGCCAAAATTCTGAACACCGCCGGGAGCACCGTGCAGTTGAAAAAACAGTTGAAGCCAAAATTTCAAACACCACCAGGAGCACCGTGCAGTTGAAAAAACAGTTGAAGCCAAAATTCTGAACACCGCCGGGAGCACCGTGCAGTTGAAAAAACAGTTGAAGCCAAAATTCCAAACACCACCAGGAGCACCGTGCAGTTGAAAAAACAGTTGAAGCCAAAATTCCAAACACCACCAGGAGCACCGTGCAGTTGAAAAAACAGTTGAAGCCAAAATTCCAAACACCACCAGGAGCACCGTGCAGTTGAAAAAACAGTTGAAGCCAAAATTCCAAACACCACCAGGAGCACCGTGCAGTTGAAAAAACAGTTGAAGCCAAAATTCCAAACACCACCAGGAGCACCGTGCAGTTGAAAAAACAGTTGAAGCCAAAATTCCAAACACCACCAGGAGCACCGTGCAGTTGAAAAAACAGTTGAAGCCAAAATTTCAAACACCACCAGGAGCACCGTGCAGTTGAAAAAACAGTTGAAGCCAAAATTCCGAACACCACCAGGAGCACCGTGCAGTTGAAAAAACAGTTGAAGCCAAAATTCCAAACACCACCAGGAGCACCGTGCAGTTGAAAAAACAGTTGAAGCCAAAATTTCAAACACCACCAGGAGCACCGTGCAGTTGAAAAAACAGTTGAAGCCAAAATTCCAAACACCACCAGGAGCACCGTGCAGTTGAAAAAACAGTTGAAGCCAAAATTCCAAACACCACCAGGAGCACCGTGCAGTTGAAAAAACAGTTGAAGCCAAAATTCCAAACACCACCAGGAGCACCGTGCAGTTGAAAAAACAGTTGAAGCCAAAATTTCAAACACCACCAGGAGCACCGTGCAGTTGAAAAAACAGTTGAAGCCAAAATTCCAAACACCACCAGGAGCACCGTGCAGTTGAAAAAACAGTTGAAGCCAAAATTCCGAACACTGGATGTGTGATCAGCAGGGGCCAAGGCCGCAGGCACAACAATTATTAATTATTAAGACTAAAAAGGAGGACAAAACAAAACAAAAGGCCTTCTCAAAAAACATGAACCCTGTCTGCCAGTCCTTTAGCAACAAACCTGAAGGAGCGGGTGATTGTTACCAAGAAGTGGGGAGGTGGTAAAGATGCCCTCACCAACAAAATGCCCCGCCTATTAGGCAGCGAGGAAGGCTGTCAGACCCAAAGCCCCGCCCCCTACCGTGCGGCAAAATAGGCAGTGAAGCCTCTGATCTGCTGGCCCCCCGAGCAGAACTGGCAATGGTGCCGACGCTCACCTTACACGGCCTTAAATAGGCCCAACAGCCAATGAGGGCTCAGGAACGATGGAGGCACCACCCTCTCCGAGCTCTCCACCAATAGGAGGGCACACCATACCCTGCTGTGGCCAATCAGACAGGTTCCTTTCCTGCTCCTCCCAGTGGCCAATCAGCATCGAGCCCGCGCTCGCACCGACCGCTGGGGCGCCCAAGCCTGGCGCGCGGGAAGGGGAGAGGCCTTCCTTCACGCGGCAACAGCGCCGGCCCGTTAATTCGGGCGGCGCCATTTGTCGTTAGAATGTGCTTTCATAATCCTTATTTTATTTGTTCTAGTTTTCCAAAATGTTATCTTGAGACATATTTTGCCCTTTTCTGCTTTCCGTGAAGTATCACATATGAAAGTAAATCACTCATTCTGCCTGTGCACAAAGATTATAGTCATGCCAAACTCTCTCCCAACAGTGCTGCAAGAGAAGGGAGTTCAGCAGACATAGTTACTGACTGAGTCACAGAGTGTTCTGCTGGCTGCCATTCCATTTAAGAGCATCTCCACATTCGAAACCTCCTGCATCTGCTCTCCTGATGCTCCTCACAGTGGCGCGAGAAATATTGGTGGAGTGACTGGGTCTACACAGAGAGATTTGTTAGCTCTCTCCTTTAAAATTCACTAGGGTGGGAGGGAAGAGTGAACAAAAACATCATCCTTTCCTTTGTTCTGACTAAACTTTTCTCCAGAAAGTATATATTGATTTCATGGAGAGGTGCTGAGGTAAAAGGTGCAGATTGTCTTCCAAGAGTCTCAGATTCAAGCCTTTAAGTTCTATAGCTTTAAAAAGTTAGGTAATAGTTGTTGTTGGTGTTGGTGTTGTTGTTGTTGTTGTTGTGTGCCTTCAACTCATTTCTGACTTATAGCAGCCCTAAGGTGAAAGGTCTAAGAGTGTGCAACTCAGCCGAGGTGACCCAGTGGGTTTCCATGGCCAAGAACAGAATCGGATTCTGGTCTCCAGGGTCATAGTCCAACAATCAAACCACTACACTGTGCTGTCTCTCTCCCTGTTTACCCATATTTTTTTCAATATCTGGAGAATTCCCTGTTGTTCAGAATAGATAACACTCTTTGGCCTATATGGACTGAAATCTCCCAATGGAATGCTTTAGAAAGTGGTCACAAATCTCACACAGAAGAATACCTGAAGTGATCTATGAGGCCTAAAGAAACCATTGCAGTGTAGGATGTCCCTTTTCATTGTTTCTGCATACCAGACAAACCCTTGTCCATCATAGTATCATAGTCATTCCATTCCACATCCAGTATTCTGTGCTCCCACAGTCAGTCAGCATTCAGTGAGCATTGAACATGCTCAATCCCTATTGACATATATTTGGGTCCTACCCTTCACTTGAGGGTTGTTTTAAAAAGTTTAATAAAAGCTATTCTAAGTTTACTAACATCTCCCCTTTGAGTGGGAGTGGTGCTGTTTTGGCTACCCAAGCAGCAGCACTCCACAGTACTGGAAATACTGGGGTGATGATTTATTAGGGAGGGAAAGGTGCTTCCCACATGTTTAAGGATGACATATTCTTCTCTTTTATTACTTGACATGAATCAATGGCAGAGCCCTGGCACTGAAAACTGATTTGGGGATCAGCTCTGGCAAGGCCAGGCTCAAGTTAAGCTCTGGTTCAAAGCAACATTACTCCCATTGGCATAGCTCCATGTGATCTGTCATTTGCCCGCTGGCTCACTCCCTTCTGTTTTCCAAGCCCTGGACCTGCTGGAGGCAGAGATGCAAGAGACAGAATGATCAAATTATTTAGGAACACAAAACTAAGCTGCTCCAAAGCAAATCATGTCATACGCTCAACATGAAAAATGAAAAGGAAAGCCAACAGCCCTGCTCTATTCACAGCAACTACAGCTTGATTATATTGCAAGACTTGTTCCCAGATGTGCACTCTCAGTTTCTCTGTACCATCCCCACCAGTGGTCTTTTAAAAGATTTTAAATGTACTGAACACTTGGAGAGGGCAGCAAACTTGTCTTCCCTTTTACCTGACAGTTCCCTTGTCAGTTGGATGGTGAATCCCTTCTGGGTTTAAGTCTAAACTTTAAATGTACTATCCAAGCAGATATGTTTGCAGCTCCAGTGATTGCTGGTGATTTAGTGGAGTGATGTCAAGGTCCCAAAGTAGTTCCAGTATCCAGGATAGGTCTTTCAAACTTCGTACTAAAATCCTTAACGGACTTACTGTCCTAATGACAAGGGAGCCACCAGCAGCTCCTGCTGTTCTCCCCAATGGCTCTGCCCTCATCCTCTCTTCACATGTTGATTGGCTTTTGCGAAGTTAGGATCTATATATTCTGAAGGCTCTTTAATCACATGACTACATGGAAGACAGGAACCCACACAACAGGCACAATCCCATCTTCTTTCCCTTTCTTGAATATGTGTGTGTGTGTTTGCCTTCAAGTCACCTCTTGACTTATGGTGACCCCATAAATTTCATTTGGTTTTCTTAAGCAAGGAATGCTCAAAGTTGGTTTTCCCAGTTCCTTCCTCTAAAATATAGCCACACAACTAAAAAAATAATGAGCCACTTTGATGAGTGTTCAAAATACCCTATAATATACAGTTCGACTAATGACGTGGAAAAACCTTCATGGCAAGTAGCTCACAGTGTGATGGACTCCATTACCAACTGCTGCATTTGTGGGTACATGAAGATCCTGTATACATTATCAGTCTTGATCTTTGATACAGCCCTCATCAAGAGATGACAACATCCATGACAAACAATCCTATGGCAGCACCGAACAAATTCCAATGAACACATAGTCTAGAGCTCCCTGCTTTTTGGCAACAAAACTCTCTAATAGGGTAGTTAATTTGAAGGCTCGACGCAGCAGCAGCAGCAGCAGCAGCAGCAGCAAGCTCCATTAGAATGATTAAATAGTAGCGGGTAGCTATAATTCATTCAATTACATTGCCCATCATGGCAGAGGCAATGAACCTAGTGACCATCTCTGTAATTTGTGTAGCCAAATTATCAAACAGAAGTGATAGGTAAATTATAACTACGATGAAGGCCCAGAACAGATGGGCAAAAAGAAATGGCTTTGGAGGCATGGCACTCAAAAGATGCAAGTGCCCAATGTGGACCAAAGCTGCCCCAAAGCCACACTCCGGTCCTTTGGACCAGAGCAAACTGGAGCTGGGATAAGCCAGGTTGGGGCCTGCAGCTGGGCTCCGGTTTTGGAGCAGGCAGTGTGGTTGGTGCAGACCTGATCTGCTTGCAGCTGGAGCAGACTTGGGGGCAAACTTGGGAGCTCTTTCTCCCTCATCTGCTCTGGCCCAAAGACTACAATTTAAGAAGGAACCATGTTTTGTTACTGAAATGGAAAATGGGAGAAATCACTAAAGAGGAATTCAAACAAATGGCCAGTGTGTGTAGGGAGAAAATCAGAAACACTAAAGTGGAGAACAAGCTCAGGATTGCTAGAGAGGTTAAAAACAATAAAAGGGGCTCGTTGGTTATGCCTGTATCAAAAGGAAATGGTAGGGAAGCTGTGTGGAGAAGATGGAGAAATGCTGATGGGGACAGAGAAAAGACAGAATTACTCAACACCTTTTTTAACCTTGGTTTTCTTCCAAAAGAAAAACAGTGCTCAGCTGGGGAAAACGTAGCAGATGATGCTGTATGGGATATGCAGCACAGAACAGGTAAAGATTACTTGGCTACTCTAGTCTCCAAGGCCAGATGAACTACATCTAAGGGTATTAACAGAACTGGCAGAAGCAACCACATAACCACTGGCAATAATCTTTGAGAATTCCAACAGAAATCCCAGTGAAAAGAAATGCTGTGATTACTAAAAGACAGCATGAGTTTCTCAAAAACAGGCCATGCTAAATTCATCTTATCCCCTTTTTTGATAGAATCACAAATTTGGTAGATGAAGAGAATGCTGTGGATGTAGTTTATCTTGATTTTGGTCAGGCCTTTGACAAGCTCCCCCATGATATCTTTGCAAAAAAAGGCTAGTAAAATGTGAGCTAGACAATGCAATTGTTAGGTGGGTTTGTAATCAGTTGACTGCCTGAACCCAAAGGGCACTCACCAATGGCTCTTCCTCTTTCTGGAGAGAAGTGACTAGTGTGATGCTATAGGATTATGTCCTGGGCCCAGTGCTAGTCAACATTTTTTTTGATGACTTGGATGATAGACTAGTGATCCCAAACAGTACCCTTTTAGAGATTTTGGACTTCAGCTCCCAGAAGCCTCAGCCAATAGTCTGGGATTCTGGGAGTTGAAGTCCAAACTTTCTTAAAGCGCACGGTTTGGGGACCACTGTACTAGAGGGTATACTTATCAAATTTGCAGATGGCACCAAGTTAAGAGGGGTAATGATATCACAGAGGACAGGATGATAATTCAAAATTATCTTAACAGACTAGAGAGTTGGACCAAAACTAACAAAATGATTTTCAGCAGGGAAACATATAAGGTACTGCAGTTAAGTAGAAAAAATGAAATGCACAGATATAGAATGGGTGACACCTGGCATGACAACAGTCCATGTGAAAGGGACCTAGGAGTCTTTGTAGACCATGAAATGAACATAAGTCAACAGTGTGATCGGGCAAGTAAACCAAAAACCAAAAACCAATGGAATTCTAGGCTGCTTCAATAGGAGTATAGTGTCTAGAATGAGGGAAGTGATAGCACCACTCTATTCTGCTTTGATAAGACCGTATCTGGAATATGATACACTGTTTAGGTGAAGAAGACACCCTGAATGATTCCTTCTCACATGTAATGCTGTAGTACCAAAAAGACACAGGTTTTTCCCACCTTGTTATCAGTAGCAAAACAACATTTTTTCATGATTTCAATGATAAAAGAGAAATATGACCTCACTGTGTTAAACCCCATAAATTTAAATTAGTTGAACCACTCACAATCACCAAGATAATGCTTCCTTTCAAACAGCACACTTTCATTTCTTTTCGCTTGAGCAATTGATTACCACATTTATATAGCACTTGCATGATCTGTTTTTATTGAAACTTTATTACATGTTAAGAACAGCTCTGGTCAGATGAATTTCTTTGTACATTGCACAGTGATTTTGCTTCATGGCTTTGCCTTAATAGACCATGACATTGTAATGCACATGGAGCCATGGCCTCCGTCTGTAAAATCAGAGTATAGCAGCTGGACTCAGTAAGATAATTTTGGACTGGATCTTGGAAAACCAACAGCTGAAGCCAAAAAACAAAAACAAAAACTACCTCAACTGCCATTGGCAACATACTAATCTTGTAAATATTAAATTCCCTAAACAGCCTGGAAGAAATAATCAGACCAACTGCCTCATTAAGCAATACACAATTTATCTTAAATGCAAGAAGGCCTTAGATTGCAGTATAATATAGCATACACAACCAGTAACAGCAGCAGTGTTGGATTAACCAGTTCTACCAGTGGTGAAATGTGATAAAATTTATTACCACTTATCATATTACCTGAAGTATATTTGTTTACCTTTGCCCTTTGCAGACCTTTGGGTCATTTGGATTCCCTGTGGTGAAAGATTGATGGAATGGGGATTCATCAAAGACAACATTGCTTTAGTCACTAGGTGGGGATATTTCTACAGCTGTGTTCTTCCTGGTGGCCTATAGAATCATAATTTGACTGTACACAGCTGAAAAAACCCAGCTTTCATGTGGTGCTCTCTCTTATGGTGGCAACCACACAGATGGGGGCAAATGCCAAATGGTTTTCCCTCTCACTCAGTAAGCTCCCTCCTGGTGTGGTTGTCTGTGGTGTGGGAAAGCTCTACATGATCTGTCTAGCCCACATGGCTGCAGAATATGTATACATATTGCAGACAGTGTGATATGCCATAAGGCAAAGAGACTCAAACAAGCCGCACCAAACATATGAGAGAAAGAAGCTTAAGTTGTATTGAATCTATTCATATTTACTAAGGAATAAGGATGTACAGTATCAGTCTAAAAAGGGCTTTGGCATCTAGAAAAAAAAAAACACTTGTTAGGATAATCTTCATTAAGTAATAGCCACTTTATCTAAATTCCAAAGGATAGATGCCTCTAATCAATACCAGAAGAGATCCATCTTACCGGAAAAGATCTGTCTTATTACTACCTTAGACACCTTTTAAAAATGCTGTCAAGATGGATCTCTTCTGGTGGGCCTTCTCAGATTGACCCCCAAAGAAAGAAAGAAAGAAAGAAAGAAAGAAAGAAAGAAAGACCCATCTGCCTTCAATCTGCCCACTCCCATCCTGTTTTTTTTAAGTTATGCTACTGATGTAATTTTTAACTGTTACTGAATTTTTACTGTTTGTAATGGTGGGAGGGTTAAGGGTTAATATATGTTTTATTATGTTTTTGTGCTTTGCTGTATTTTTATCTTTGTTGTAATCCCACCTCGATCTGCAGGGAGAGGTGGGAAATATAAATAAATATGTGAAGTGCCCTTGCCTATCATATCAGTATTATATGCTGCTTGCCCTATGGGTTTTAAAATATGGGTATTAAAATATCAGCACTTAATTGGTTAAATACACAGGAATTCGAAGTCAGATTTGTAAGAGTGAAGCCCTCACAGATTTCAATCTGGATACACAAATGTACTCAAATGCTGGTTTTCGACACAGGCACTGTTCTTAAAATAAAATGAACAGATAAATTTAGTAATAAATAAACCATAAGCAATTTCCCTGTCAAATCTGAAGAAATTTGCTGATTTTGGTCATTTTTGCCAAAACGAAACTAGACATGAAAATATCTAACAAGCATCCAGTTAGTGGATCCCCATTTAAAAAGGAGTCTGCCCCGCTTACCATTCCTATGGATCCAATCTGCTTATTCTATGGATCCAATCCAACCCAACCCAAGTTGTGAAGAAAATTAAGAATGTTCAAATTAAATAATAGACCACAAATATTGTTACAAAGAAGGCACACCCCCCATTCCTTGAGATACTGCGCATGCAGGCGTAAAATTGCTTCTCAGCTTCACCAAGCTAAAGGTAATCTTTCTTTGAGATTAGTAAGTGAGAAGATTACAGCTCATGAGAATGTCCAAGTCTCCTATGTAGGCCCATGAGTGGAGCAGAAGAAGATTTCTCTCTATGTCCATTTCCAAGATCTGTCCCCTAAAGTTACCCAAGGCTCTCAGACCTGGGCCAAAGTGAACCAGAAAGAGCCCATCACAAGCCTCACAAAAGAGCAAGGGATTTTTCTTCTCTCTTTCAGTCCCCCACCCACCATGTCACTGACATGAAGAAATATCCACAAGCCACAGCAGGTAGGAGACCATGGGTCTGTTCACAGTATGGAATTATAGTACTATTATTCCACTTTAACTACAATAGTTCATATCTGGTAAAGAACGGGATAGCTCTGGCTGAGAATGATCAGTGTCCTTCTGTCAACTGCCAATCCCACCTTTCCATAAGACAGAACCATGGCAATTCAAGTGGAATAACAGCACTATAAATCCATAGTGTGAATGGACCCAAGGAATTCATCACAGGAATGTTGTTATCTAAGGTAAGAGTAACATAGGGATCTGAGCGTTTGCTGAATTATGTCCATGATAGGAACAGCAATGATGAAAAACCAAACAATTTCTTTTAGCTTACATCTCTCCAACCATAAATGGTTTGTAAACCTATGCAAACATGCCTGTTCTTTTTCAGCTCAGATCATATCATTGCTACATGGTTCCATGAGTCCCTCCCATGCAGAATTTGGAAACATGGAAGGATTTTCTGCATCTGCGGCTGAGAAAGGCAGGGCTCTGGCGAGCGACTCCCAGAGATGCTGGACTGAAAGGGAGAAGCCAGAACATCTGCAGAGTGTCTCTACCATTTCTGCCAAACACGCTACATCAGAGCATGTGAAGGTCAAGCAGGCAGCAGCCAACTGTAAACTGCCCTTTACTGTGTTCGCTAAACAGGAGACAATGTCCAGTTTCCTCTGTGAGATCTGACAGACTGGAGTCAAAGCTAAACGAAGTGAATCATCGCCTGAAGGGCAGGTCAAGCTTTTAGAAATGGAATGGGGAATATGACACATGGAAGGAGGTGCAGGAAGCTCAGGGAAATCCAGCAAATAAAAACTCCAGCAGTGCAAGCAGCTGTGTGTGATGGCAACTGAGCAGCCCCTTTAGAAGAAGAGAAGCCACTTCTGCCCAGAAAACCTGAGGGAACATGGTCAGGAAGAAAGACAGGAAGAAAAAGAGACAGGATAAGAGAAGGGGGAGGGAGGGAAAGACGGAAGAGGAGATCACGAGAAGGGAGCACTTAACACTTTCATCTTCCCTTCCCCATTCCAAATCCAAAGACCAATAGTCTTTTTCCCGCTTAGACATCCATAGGTAAAAAACCAACCTGAACAGTTTTGAAGAAAGTAGAGGAGCAGACCTAGAAAAAGTTACTATCTGGATGATGGCTTTTAGAAACATCGTCCTCCAGCTCACATGGCAACTGTGATTCAGAAAGGAACGTTTCTAGTCCTGAGGAGAAAGAGTTAAAAACTACTTTCCCCTGCAGCTTCTGCAGTCTTAATCCCCTGCCCCTTGGGAGCAAACTTCCTCACCTAAACATGCCTTTGGGCTACCATTACATGTAGCTGTAAGCTACATGTAGTTTGAGTCTAACCGTGCCTTTTCCTTGCATCCTACAGGCGGGCCTCTTCAGAAAACAATCAACCATAAAAAGGCAATTATATTTCCAGCTCCTCTCTCCCTGCATCCTTTTTTTAACCTTTTCCATTACAGTGCTCCTTCCTCCAGTGTTTTCTTTAATAATCAGCAGGCACCTGAGGAAGTGCTGAGATGTTTTCACAGGTCATACATTTTAATGGTTGCAGTCAGATGTGGCCAGCCTATGTTGACTCTTTTTAACAAGCTCTATAAACATGCCAATGTGTTGAATTCATATCTTATTATTTTTACAAGACTCTGTGGTCTGCTGGGGGATAGAGCATAGGCAGCTTGTTTTGTTTTCTGTATTAATTGCAAAGGACTCTTTCAAACGGGGAGGAATTTCTCCCAACTCCGAATGGAGCCAATGCGGATTCATGTAAATTCGCTTGTTTAGCGAATTTACATGAACCCCTGCTCCGTTCAGAATTACTTCCCATTACCCGAAAATAACCCCCTCCTGCCCGAATTTGCATACGAAGCTTTAATTCGCAATAAAGTAAAACCCATGATTGCATTCGAATTGGCTTCCCTCTTGCCCGAATTTGCGTGCGAATAGTTAATTCGCAATAACGTAAAACCCATGATTGCATTCGAATTGACCTTAAATTATACTTCCAATTTAGCCTTGTATGAAAGAGTCCAAAGAAAACTTTTCTTCTAATTCTGGAAGGCACCTTTGTTCTCCAAATGGCATATTCTGGCTTTAAAATAAATGGATATCTGAATAACTGAATACCACATTTCCAGTATAGCTGTCATTAATACGATTTGTTGTTCTATTGCTTATTTTAAAGGGTTTAGTTTGTGAGTTGCTTGTCATCAAAAAAGCCAATATAGATGTTTTCAAACAAGCTCTATGGGGAAAAAGAAAGTTAAGTGCCACTGGGACCATTACAGTAATCACTTTGTCACCATTTTTCACAACTTAAGGCAGCTTACAGTTTAAAATAACTTAAATACAACTTTATAAAAACTCAACAAATAAATTCATCAAGGAACATAAAAACATAGTTTGGGGCTTCCCTTGAATAACTTTTACTGAAATTCAGGCATACACTCAAATTCAAGTTTACACTCAAGGCTGGAAATAACGGGATATAAATTTTCTCATTCTGGATGAGGATGAATATTTTTCACAGGAGAAAATGAAAAATTCTGCAAAATTCTGGAGAGCTCTGCACACAACACTACTTCGGTGTGCACACAAATTCATATCTTTACTTCTGCAGAAAAAATACACTGCCTCCTTAGAGGAGAGCTCTTTTTTCACAACAAACTAATTTTTGTGTGTGTGAAAGAAAAAAAAAGAAAGAAAGAAAGAAAGAAAGAAAAGAAAAGAAAAGAAAAGCGATTGTATTTCTCCACAGGAAAGAATTCCTAGTTGCAAAGTATCTTCACCACTTCGTCTATTCTTCTGGAGGAGTCTCAAGCATTATTCTGCAGGGAAATAAAAAGAAATGAATATTCTTGCCAGCTCTGTAAAACATTTTATGGTATGGTTTGCTGAAGAACAAAATCAAGGAATGGTCAAGCCTCAACCAATGAAGATGGCAATAAGCAACAAACACCATCTGGAACTGTGTGCAGAGTGTGGGGGTTTATTTATTATTGATCTAACTCCACACTGGGCTTTTCCTATTGAATAACTTTGTTGCCTCAGTTTGTGTGAAGGCATCAGCATGACACAGTAAGCAAACATAGTCTTCCCAGGTGTTCTCCTTTCAACTTCCTCACCCCTCCCCAAGTTAGAAAACCCGATTTCTGAAAAATAATCTGTAAATTCTCCCCGGATGTAAACAAACCATTGCAGCTCTCCAGTGCCTTTCTCAGCTGTTTACCATCTTCATACAAGATTATCACATGAGCACACATTCTAGCCACAAACACATTAATGAAAGGAAACACATACATACCACTTGGGAGCAGTCCCTATAGCATGTGCCTGAAATCACTGTAACTATTCTGGGATTCTCTTTTCCAGCATGCTCTTTAACCCTGCTTCCCTGCCCTATTTTATTTCTCTCTTTTTCCCCCCTTACACAATTTAGGCACTATGGCAAAGTGATACAGGAAGAAACTGACACTACATGACTGACCAATGCTATAACTGCAGCACAGACATTCTTACATCCAAATTTAATGCTACAGCAATATTGGCAGCAGTTAAAGAGGAGAGCCAGTCAGTGAAAAGTTATGTGATAAACATGGATGGAGGACAGATCAACTACAGCTCAGCCATGGTGTCACTTGATAAGATTTGGGCAAAGATGCATCTATTCTGCTTCAATTCCACTTTTTAGCCTCATGTGATAATCTCCATAGATTTACCTACGACCTGTCACTTCTCTCTAGGAATTGACTCTATTGTATTAGCTTCTCTTTCCAAATGGTATTGTGCTCTCCATTTCACTCCAGTCCCAAATAGCTGCTGCAAATGGAGAATCACAACTAGGACTGTAACTGTCAAAATCTAACCAAATTTGCCATAAGTGAATGTGTTGCGTTAATTTGTCATATTGGTTAATACAATATTATGGGGATATTAGAGTGTATCACTTTCTTGTTGGGGAATGATGGGAGACATAGGGCTGGTTTAATACTTCATAGTAATTCAAGGGGAAATTGTTGCCTGGCACAGGTATGTGCAGATACCTGGAGAAGGTTTATTTTTCCCTCGTCAGGACTTTCTAATAAAAAATGGAAAGCAAAGGCAAAACTGAAAGTTTATGCAGGGCTGGGTGGACTGGGCAAACATGGTTGGAAGGCCAGTATGTTTTAATTAGTAAACAAATGAAAGTGAAGCCTGCAAAATATTAGGTTGGGATATTGTTAAGGGCAGTTCTTGACAGTAACAAGAGGAAGATTTAATAATTTCTTTGCCATAATCTATCATAATCTTAACATATATTTCATTAGAGAAAGAAAGAAAGATTATAGAATATATTTTGGAATCCAGAGCTCTAGAACCAGGGCCAGCTGTCCACAACACAACATCCACAACAGTTGAACAGAGCTGATGTGAAGAGTGTTGTTGATCCCAGACCTCCACAACAAACTCCCTACAAAACCTTTGGCAGTCTCCCTTCTGTAAAATGGGAAACTATAAAGCTATGGCATCGGTAGGAGGCTTGTGTAGCCCGCAGGTGTTTTTGGGACTGCTGTCCCATCATCCTTCACCACCGCTATACTACCAAGGACCTATTTATTTCTATACTGCCTTTCTCCCAAAAAGGGACCCAAGGCAGCTCACAATATAGAACACATTAAAACAACATGTTTAAAAACAATTAAAATAACCTAATTAAAAACAGAAGCCAGGAAGGGCAGGGATGCAGTATGCAGGTTGTGGCCCTCACTTCTCCAAGGATCCTGTCCACATCCTCAGGCTGCACAAACTTAAACTTATCCAATAATATGGGACATGGAGGTGCTAGGATTACATCCACTGGACCTGTCTCAACTACAGCATTGTTGTTGTTGTTTATTTATATCCCACCTTCCTCCCAGTACAAGGACTCAAGGCAGCTTTTCAAGTTAGAGCAAATCTGAGCAATTTTGTCTGCAAAATTTATAATCAGATACCATCTGGAGGACCAGGGTTGCCAACCCCTGCTTCACAGGTTTGTTTTAAGAACCACTGAAAATATATTTGTGACACTTTCAGAAAGATTGAAATATGATCCATAATTACTTGTAAAAGGCTTATCTGGTTTTGCAGGGATCAGAACTGAAGATCTAGGGTTCTTTTTCTGCATATAATTTCCTGACATCACAGACATATTTATTGACTCCCTTAGCTCACATAATGTTAGTTAGCTATTAAGCTGAGCACAGTAACTATGTAGTGAACAAACTGAACCAGACAAATGGAATTTCTAAGAACCTTAAAATAGGCTTAAATATTTATTCTAGGCTAGGGAATTTTTCAAAATATTTGTTTATATAAAGCATTTTCAGCTTGCCTTTCCATGATGGTGTAACAACATCATAAAATGAGCAATTAAAACCATATCAAACAAAAGCAAGTAACAATTTGGCCATAAGTAATTTAGAACAAAACTACAATGCTTAGGACACATCAAATGAATCTCATTATGTGAGAAAGGTGGGATATACATGCAATAAACAAACAAATACCCCCTCTATTAAAAAAAAATAGAAGCATCAAAAAACAGCTACTCGTGAAATTATTCTGAAGGCTTTCTGAAATCCAGCATTGTAAACTGCTGTCAAAGCATTAAAGATGCAGAAGCCAAATCATCTTCTCTTAGGGACAAGTTCCAGGGATTTGATACCATTACTTCAGAGACCCTGCCTGGGTCACACATTTTAATATATCAAATGCAAATGAAACAATATCTTGACAATGATCTACGTGACCAGGTAAGTTCAAATACTGTGAAATGGCTCTTTACAAAACCTGATCCCAGAGCTTTTGGAACCTGAAAAGTCACTTAAAAACAGGATATGAAATTGTGCCTGGAAATCAACTGGAAGCCAGTGAAGCTGATTTTTAAAAAGGACCAGATATGCTTGATGTGTCATGCTCTGGTCAATAATTTAACTGTCTCAATTCTGTAGTGCAGATGCAGCCCAGAAACCACTCCTGTCTTCTTAGTAAACAGCCATGTTCCTCCCATTCCACCTCCCAGGTCCCAATGTGGTTATGTTCACATAGGTTTTACTATATCATCTTCTGGAAGGGCCAGCATCACTTCATAATACTGACCCCTACTTGTCCCATCCACACAGCGGTTGTTATTCACAAGCTTTCAGTACCCTATCTGTATTCTTTCTTGGAAAGTCTTGGGGGAAAGAAGTTTAAGAGCATTGTCTTCCTTCAGAAGTTTATGTAGAATGTGGACACGAAATTATGAATTTATCTTTCTGCTGATTAGAATAAATCCACAAGCTTAAATTTCAACCATTTTAATTACAGGCAACTAATGAGTAATTAAGGATAAAAAGGATGTTGGAACAGACCACGGATTGCAAACGTTGTTCAGATACTGAAACAAATAAAGTGGGAATGCATTCACAAAAGATATTTTATGCTTGCCACAGTGATTATCACCACAAAAACCACAACTTTGTAAATGATGGTGTTTAGTCTATATAAATACTGTTAGGATAAATCAGGCCTGACATTCCCACATATAAATAAATATTCCTTTAATACATAGATGTTGCATTCTGAGTGAAATTCAGAAATGGCAACTCCATCAACCAAGGGAGTAGAGGAAAGTTAATTGGCTACAACGACTGCAATGAAGTGAAAGGAAGATTGAGTTAGAAACCCCACTCCCATTTTAACAGTTCTGGGGACAGAAGCTGAGGATTCTTTCTCTGGGTCAATAGCCAGAGAAAATGTGTTGGTGGCAATTTAGAAATAGCTGTTATTTTTTAATCATTCCCCTATGATTGCCCCAAGATGCCTCACTCAAATTATGATGATTCCAACTGATTTTAATTGTATTTTCTAATGTTATGTTGTAATTTGTAGTCGGTTTTATGGAGGGGGGATAACAGGATTATGTAATTTTAGTTATGTATGGAACTATGTATTTTAAGTGTGTATTTTTTTATCTTGTAACCCACCTCATTCATATGAAGGGGCAGGATAAGCATCATCATCATCATTATTATTATTATTATTATTATTATTGAAAAACCCATAATGATAGTTATATGGAAGTTATGAGCTTAGAAAACTAGTGGCCATGAACAGACGCAGAATTGCTATGAAACAAATATCATTTTAAAAAAATCCCCCCAAAAAATATTTTTAAAAAATTTAAACTCTGCCTACCAAAATTCTTCCTGGAAGATTATGCAAATTTTAATCTGAAAAAGGATATGGAAGAGGATCTGGTGTACAGGTAGACACAGACAAATCTTTCTGTATCTAAGTTTTCATATGTATTCAGTCATAGGTTCTGTGTGTGCTGTCCAATTTTTACATAGGAAAAGGATTAAGTAGACCTGGGTGAAACCCTCATTTAGTGATGAAGGTCACTGGTTGACTTTCTACCACTCATTCTTTCCACAATTGCTTAAAAGAATAGGCTTGTCGTGTACTTGTTGGAGATGCTATGGAACCCTCTATCATAATAAAGAGCTGGAACAGATCACTGCTGAAGGCTCCAAAACTGAATGAACTTTTATCAAACTACAATCACAGTTGTGACCAAACAACCACCATCACAGTTTTCTCAAAATGCAACGTTCCTGTAAATTCTGTTGTTTTATGGGATTGTGGATTAAATAAATGATGGCTGCCATGTTCCTATTATGTTGATAATGGTGGTTTTTTATTGTTTGCTTGTTTTCAAATCTACAGTGCAACAAAATTTCTAGGTCACTGATGTTTTTATTTATTTTTAGAAAACTAAGACTGGTTTTTTTTAAAATATTTTTTATTATTATTATTATTTATTATTATTATTTTAGAATAGTCCTCATGGGCCAAAATGGAGACGCTGGCATCACTGAATATGGTAGGCCACTGGTATCAATGGGCCTGGATCTGGATCATTCATTATGCTTAGCCTGTACTAGATGACCCAGTTGAACTTTTCAATGCAGTCTTTTCTGTAATCTCAATCAGACATTACCAGTGGAAAAAATAAAAGTCTGTAAATTGCTACAGGACCTGTATTAAATAAGATGACCATTTACGCCTCTCCAAAAAAAGCATAATCACAAAAGAGGATATAGATTTACACAAAATTTGCCCATGTCACCAATTTGCTAGCTTCAATGTACTTTTTCTTGGGTTTCACTATAATACACATCTTGAAACAATTGAGTTTTCATAAATGTTGATTCATTAATAATAATAGTAATAATAATAATAATAATAATAATAATAATATTTATACCCCGCCCCTTTGAGATCAACTCCTAATTCAATGGGGCTACTCTATGACTACAAATAGGATTCAGGACAATATGTGCCAATGTACAATTTGGAAATATTTTTCTAGTTAAAATATGAATACAATATAGATATCCAATGTGGCATAGTGATTTGAGTATTAGATGATGACTCTGGAGACCAGGGTTAAATTCCCAGCTTGGCCATGAAACCCTTTGGATGACTTTCAGCAAGTCACTAAACCTCAGCCTCCGAGGAAAGCAATGGCAAACCTCCTCGGAAACAAAGCTTGACAAGAAAACCCAGTGCTAGGTTTGCCTTTGGGTTGCCATAAGTTGGAATCAGCCTGAAAGCACACAACAGCAAAAACACAGAGAAGACTGTGGGCAAGTAACCTGTTGACTGTTCAGTCTGCTTCCCACTTTGTAATTGTTAATTGGCAACGAAGGGCCCTTTAAAGCTCATCCTTCTTAGGGTACTTTAACTTTATACCGGGCAAATGGAGTACATGTTCAAATAAAAGACTGTTCTTCATAAAGTAGTCCAATTTCAGTTTCCACAACTAGTGGCCCCAGAAGGTCACTAATGCTGTTGGATGGCACAGTCACAGACTGAATGAAACCTTGCATATGTGCACTTCCCTGGCCGGATAAGAGTGTTTTCAGTTTAACCACCAAACATGCACCTTGTGCGAAAGAATGCTTGATGGAAAAGGAATAATGCCTTTGGAAGAACATCTTACAATTCATGTAAAGGAAGCAGGGGGGGGGAATGCAAATATGTTCTTGGACAGCACCACCAGCTGCTTCACATGCTCCAAAGAAAAACATCTGGAAGGGGATACAAAGGTGGACTGAAAGCCATGTTGCAGCAATTAAGTGATTCATTTGACAGAAAACCAGACATGAAACATTTTAAAAAGTATTCTTCTGTTTTAATGTGTGTGTATATATGTAAGTATGTATGCATGTAAAAGCAGTACATTTAGTGACCTTTTTATTTGTGCCACACATGTTTTTTTAAAAATTGTATTCATTTTATTAATGCATCAAGTCAGTTTTTGCCTCTAAAAACAAGCAGATAATCAAATAAATGGATGCAAACACTTTTTAAAAAGCTTGTCCAGATTTCTGTTGTTTTGTTTTAAAGAATGAGACATACCTCAAGATGCTCAAACATAGGACAAACTAATAAAATGCCATCTTCTGTTCATCTTGAGACACGTCTCTTGCTTCTTCAATGGGATGCTTCCCACCTTGCTTCTTTTGTTGTGAAAGCAATCCATTTCCTGGCTTTATGGAGATTGAGCCTGAGTTCTGGTCTTAAAATTTTTGAAAGCTTTTGTTTTCTTATAAAATCTTTGGTTATTTCTTAGAGTTGAGTATTTCTCAAACTATTTTCTGTGTAGTACAACTCATTGTTTGTTGTTTTTGTTAAGCCCCGACTCATGGAGACACCATGGAGGAGACACCTCCAAGACCCCCTGTCCTCCATTGGTCTGCTTAGGTCTTGTAAATTCAGACTTCTGACCTTCCCAATTGAGCCTATCCATCTGGCGTGTGGTCTTCCTCTCTTGCTGCTACCCTCTACTTTTCCTAGCATTATTGTCTTTTCTAATGACTCGTGCCTTCTCATAATGTGGCCAAAGTATGACAGCCTCAATTTGATCATCTTAGCTTCTAGGGAGATTTCTAGCTTGATCTATTCAAGGAACCTTTTTCTTTTATTTATTTATTTTTTTTGGTCTTTTTTGCTGTCCACAGCATCCTAGCACTCTTCTCCAGCACCACATCTCAAATGAGTTGATGTATTGTTGCAATTAAGTCACTTTCCCCCCTTAATATAAAAGATTTCCGTACCCTGTCCCAGAAAACATTAACGATATTTTACATTTGAAATTGAATGTACTTTTGAGAAAATGCATACCCTTGGAGAGAGACTACAGCTTAGTGATAAAATACAAGTTTTGTGTGCTGAAATTCCTAGGTTCAGCTCCTGCTAAAGGATTAAGTAGCAGGTAAAGGAATAACTCTCCTCTGCCTGAAACCCATGAAAGTCACTAAGAGACTACAAGACAATAGACTACAGTGACAAATAATCTTGACAAGCCCTTGGAAATGCTACTTTTTAATGGTTACTTTCCCTGGAATCCTGTAGTGACCATGCTGGTGGCGGGCTCCAGGGAGATGTAGTCCAAAAAATAACATTTCTAAGTTTTTTGTGGAGCTTTCTAGATGAGTTCCTTTCTGACCTTTCACCAGCATCTGTGGCTGGCATCTTCTCTGATGTTTTGCCAGTATCTGTGGCTGAAGATGCCAGCCACAGATGCTGGCGAAACATCAGAAAGGAACTCTTCTAGAACATGGCCACATAGCCCGAAAGCTCCACAAAAAACTATGGATGCCAGCCATGAAAGCCTTCGACTCCACAACATTTCTAAGCTCTGTATGAGATGTGTCTTTCCATCCATGGAACTGAAGGAAAATTATTTGGTTCAGCCAACTGTCTGTTGTGTTAAAATCAATCCTTTGATTCAAACAAGTCTTCTTAATGGCCTTGTGATTCTTGTACAGCCAAATTCTTTCACTATCCAACACAATAAAATATTGAGATACAGGTCTCTTTTGTACATTTAAAGGTAGATAGCAAAAGATTTATCATCTAGAAACATATGTAGTGTCTTGTTTTTCCAAAAGAAGAAGAAAAGAAGACGCTCCCACCTCCCCCAAGTTTGGCAAGAGTTATAGCTCATCCTGATCCTATCCCTCTCCAAAGCAGTTTTTGCTGACAGCCATTTTGGCAACAAATGAAAAGATTCACTTCATTGGCTAGTTTGGTTTGTGTGGCCGTGTAGACAAGGCTGCCAAGGTGCCTGTTTGTGGTTTGCCAAGCTGAACTGGAAGTGTTTCAAGAGCTACAGTATATGCAGTCTGCAGGTGGGGTTCAATCTTATGAGATGAATGGAAGTTCCACCATTTACTATCTCCTTCTTCTCTCTTCCCTCTCCCTCCTCTTTCTCTTTCCTTGTTGATGTGATGTTATTTTGCTTCATTGTCTTTCTTCATTGGGTTTCTATAGACGAATATCAGTGGAGCAATACACAATATGATAGCACCAGATCATGTCTCAATCTAAATATGCAACTAGACATTATGAGGAGAAGAGGATGCTGAGAATCTGTATCTGTCTTAACATAGAGTTCTGCCCTTGGAAGAAAGACTGTTTTGTTGTTGTTGTTGTTGTTGTTGTTTTTAAAAAGCTCCATTTATATACTGCTTCATACCACCTAAGCAGTGTCTAAGCAGTTTACAACTGTAAGCTAATTGTAAATCACCCTTTACAGCATTTGATCTGAATGAATATGTTTAATAGGCTGCACCTAGGCTGCAGAAATAACACCATTAGAGACCGCTTTAACTACTATGGCTCAAAAATGCTATGGACCTAGGATTTGTAGTTTGTTGTGGCACCAAAGCACTCTGAAAGGGAAGGGTAAATACTTCCCAAAATTCCATAGCAGTGAGCTATGGCAGTTAAATTAGAGTCAAACTGCACTATTTCTGCGGTGCCAGTTGCTTAAGACCTAATTTTTAGAGAAACGCACATATATAAACATACTGAGCAAAATCCATTCCCATAGTTTTTCTCCTTTTCTCCCATCTCTACATCAAATATATATCACTTCCATGATGTGGGAAGGAGCAGAGTTGTGAGAATTCAAAGTTTGTTTGGCATTTTGGGATGCGGTTTGTCATATACGTTTAAAATGCATACAAGGTTTTCACATGTAGGAGTACCCCAGTTAGCAACATCAGGATTAGGAAGATGGTTAAGGAATCCTGAAGAAACACATACATTCACTGTTAGGTTACAGCAGTGTGCCAGCAATAAACAATGCAATAAACTTTCAACAGGGAGAGCATGACTTGCCCAAGGTCTCCCAGTGGGTTTCATGACTGAGCAGAGATTCAGACTCTGGTCTCTAGAGTCATAGTCCAACACTCAAACCACCAAACCATGCTGGGTGTACATTTTGCCCACAAGGACCAGACTAATCTTATCTTGTCCTACTTCCTTGTGTATGTCCTTGAGGCTACCATTTTTAATGGGCTTCCCTTGGTCTGAAAGGGCTTTATAAATGGTGTGAAATATCCCCATTCTTAAAAAAAAAAAAAAAAAAAAGCAGCATTCATATATTAGCCTTCCTTTTTCCATGCTTTTGCTGTGATTTTTGTATGTGGTGCTTGATCAAAGACTACCACAATACTCTGAACTAATCCAAACAAGTAATTTGTAATTGGTTGACTGACCGAACTCAAAGGGTGCTCAACAATGGCTCCTTTTCATCCTGGAGAGAAGTGACCAGTGGGGTCCCACAGGGCTCTGTCCTGGGCCCAGTGCTATTCAACATCTTTATTAACGATTTGGATGACAGAATTGGGGGCATACTTATCAAATTTGCAGATGACACTAAACTGGGAGGAGTAGCTAATACCCCAGAGGACAGGATCAAAATTCAAAATGACCTGAATAGACTAGAAAGCTGGGCCAGTGCTAACAAAATGAAATTCAATGCGGAGAAATGTAAGGTTCTGCACTTAGGGCGGAAAAATGAAATGCACAGATATAGGATGGGGGACACCTGGCTGAATGAGACCACATGTGAAAGGGATCTAGGAGTCCAAGTAGACCATAAGCTGAACATGAGTCAACAGTGTGATGCGGCAGCTAAAAAGGCCAATGCAATTTTAGGCTGCATCAATAGAAGTATAGTTTCTAGATCAAGGGAAGTTATAGTGCCACTCTATTCTGCTTTGGTCAGGCCCCACCTGGAATACTGTGTCCAGTTCTGGGCACCACAATTCAAAAAAGATGTGGAGAAACTGGAGCATGTCCAAAGGAGGGCAACTAAGATGGTGAAGGGTCTGGAAACCTTGCCCTATGAAGAACGCCTTAGGGAGCTGGGGATGTTTAGCCTGGAGAAGAGAAGGTTAAGAGGTGATATGATAGCCCTGTTTAAATATTTGAAGGGATGTCATATTGAGGAGGGAGCAAGCTTGTTTTCTGCTGCTGCAGAGACTAGAACGCGAAACAATGGATGCAAACTGCAGGAAAAGAGATTCCACCTCAACATTAGGAGGAACTTCCTGACAGTAAGGGCTGTTCGACAGTGGAACACACTCCCTCGGAGTGTAGTGGAGTCTCCTTCCTTAGGGGTCTTTAAGCAGAGGCTGGATGGCCATCTGTCAGGGATGCTTTGACTTGGAGTTCCTGCATGGCAGGGGGTTGGACTGGATGGCCCTTGTGGTCTCTTCCAACTCTATGATTCTATGATTCTATGATTCTATGATAAGTAAACAAAAATATTATTTATATAAAGTAATACTACTCTGACAAATTCAAGGCCTTTAGATGTAGACTCCAAAGGAATTCAGGTTGTTTATAAATGTGTTATCATTTCAGAATAATAACGTTTAATTTTCACTGTAGAATATAATATCTAATTCTGGAACTTTTCTTGAAACGTCCTGAAGATGAATGTTCTGGCCATACTAGCAGACAGGGAGGAGTAGTCATATTTTCCTCAAGAATTTAAAAATTACTTCAGATCATTTTCCAGTTACTCACACATTATCTTGATCAAGATAGGCACCAACAGCAACTGCTCATGATTCTATTGGACTTTACTCTTCCTAATGGATACTGTTCAAAGCATATAATTAATCATACAAAATGCCTGATTTTAATGCTATTGCTGTGCTTCATAAGCCAAGCCAAATATGCCAGAATATTTTTTTTTGTTCTTCTTAATTGCACAAAGTTTAAAAGCTGTCTTGTATGATGAGAAGCTCTTGAAACTGTTGATTGGTAAAATAACCCCTTTTTCCACGGTGGAAAAAAAGAAGGCTGATTTTCTTTGGAACCACACACACCTGCACACCACTGTTCACTATCTTGAACTTCTTTGCAGACCATGCTATCAGAATGTTTTTATTAAAAAGAAACATCTAATATGAATAATATTTATCCCCCTCACACAGCCTTTATAAATTTCAATTTACATCTGTTCCTTCTAGTAATATTCTGTTGTTTGTTGTTGTTGTTGTTGTTGTTGTTGTTGTTGTGTGCCTTCAAATGGTGATCCCAACTAGATCTTAACTAGATATGTTCAGAGGAGGTTTTCATTGCCTTCCCCTGAGGCTGAGAACATGTGACTTGCCCAAGTCACCCAGTGGGGTTCCTAGCCAAATGGGGAATCAAAGCCTGGTCTCCAGAGTCGTAGTCCACCACTCAAGCTACTATGCCACACTGGCTTTGTTAACACTCCTGGTAATATTAACAAACAAACAAACAAACAAACTTGGAGCTGAGTAGCAAAATTTGTTGATAATGTCTTTGGATATATCCTGGGGTGCATACATGTACTGGGGCATGTGCTTATACTTGGTCTTGCCACACTCATTAGGCATAGGTTATTTGCCCATACTCTGTGTAAATTTATGCATCAAGTATATCAAGCCTGTGAATAGTGATAGGAACATCTGTCAGTTTGATTTTCTCACCATTTCAGTTTGGAGGAATTTTTTTTTCAGTCATGGAAAGGACCATCTTGATGTAATTCTTGCATTTGATGCATAATTGGGGTATTACAAAGATGTGATGACACCTTTCTACTTCTAATTTCTCAATAAATCTTTACCCAAGAGACAACTCTACATTGTAACAATTGTGCATTAAGAATTTACAAGAGGAAACTGTTGCTGTTGTTAACTGTCCTTGATTCAGCTTTGACTCATGGTGATCCTGTGAATAAGATGTCTCCAAGACCCACTGTCCTCAACCACTCTGCTCAGGTTCTGCAGGTTATGGTTTGTGGCTTTCTTGATAAACTCTATCTATCTGGCATGTTTTCTTCCTCTTTTTCTACTGCCCTCCACCTTTCCTAGCATTATAATCTTTTCCAATGATTCATGCATTCTCATGATGTGGCCAAAGTATAGCAGCCTCAACTTACCCATCCTGTCTTCCAGGAAGCACTCAAGTTTGATCTGTTCTAGAATCCATTTTGTTTGTTTGTTTGCTTGTTTGCTTGTTTGGCTGTCTTGTCCATTCTATCCTCAGCACTCTTGTCGAGCACCATATCTCAAATGAGTTGATTTTCTTTTTATTCACCTTTTTCATTGTTCATTACTCACATTTGTACATGGTAATGGGAAATACAGTGGCTTGGATCTCTATGAATACAACTTTTCATAGAGATGTATGGCTATTTGCCAGGGATGCTTTTTTTGACCCCTGTATTATATTTTCTGTTGCACTGCACGGGTATTCAGACTATATGGTCTTCAAATTCTTTTGCAGCTCTATGTTTGTATGCTAGGCCTCCTCTGTTGTGTGTTGCATGCCTTCCAGTTGTTTCTGATTTATGGTTAACCTAAGATGAACCTTCCAAGGGGTTTTCTTGGCCAGATTCATTCAGAGGAGGTTTACCATTATGGTGTTTCCCATATGGGTGCTGCAAGTGAAAGCTATCTCACAGAGTGAGCAACAAAGAACAGATGAAGGCTACGGGTGTTTCAGATTAGCAGTGCTGACCAGGGCTGACACATCCATATAGAAATAATGGCACTCATGATAATCTTGAGTCCATGTGGTGTAATGGCTTCAGTGCTGAACTAGGACACTGGAAAACCAAATTGCTTCTCAGCCATGGAGATTTACTGGGCGACCATGGTGAAGTCACACTCTCTCAGCTGCAGAGGAAGGCAATGGGAACCCCACCAAACAAATCTTGCTGAGAAAACCCCATGGGAAGTTTGCCTGAAGATTCACCATAAATTGGAAGGCACACACCAAAGATAATGATTACATTGAGCTTTTCTGAATCCCACTTCCATTTCCTTGTGTTTGCTGTTGTATTATGAGACTGGCACAGCACTGCATGTATTTTAAAAACATTTTCCTAATTTGTACTTTTATTTGGTCAATTTACCTTTTTGTGCAGCTTTTCTGTGTCAACTAAAACATGTCATCTGTATCTCTCCCCCCCCCCCACACACACAATTATGTGCATTTTAAGCATCTACATTTTAAAACATCTGCATTATTTTGTGTGCACTTCATTTTTGGAAGACTCCATAAGCCACACAAATATGTGAATGTTCAATGTGAGGTATACATTTACTTGATGAGAGAAAGTACTGCAGAAAGAGCACATACTATATATGATCAGAAAACAAAAAGGAGAGAAGCTCTACATTCTGTTGAATGGTCAACTGCTTATTCCTTTGAAAAGCTCAATGTGTTTCAGCCAGCAAGAAAGGGTCTTCTTCACAGGCATTTGGTAGAGATCACTGGAATTGTGACAACACTCTCCAAAAGGCTGGACCATAAACTATTAAAAGGCCCTTTCTTTTTTGGCCAAAATGCATTGGGTTTTTAAAAGGAATAAACAGTTGACCATCCAACAGCATATGGAGTTTGTCTCCTTTTGGTGTCATCCATTTACTTGAAAAAGTCTCAAGCAGTATAAATACACTACTTTTATCAAGACTGTCAAGTCCAATGAATTTTTTTCCCATCCCTAGATAATGTTCTAGTTCTCAAAATTGAAACAATTGGCTGTTGAAGAGGAAAGGAAATTGGATTTCATTACTTCTGTAGAAATGAGCAAACCGGATTTAAGGACAGAGGCAGGCATAAAAGAGCAAAATGTCCCTTGTGCTTGAAGAGCAGACACTTGTTTGAAATATGAAGCATCCCCACAGCTCAGCTTTTGGAGTGATACAGAGAAGCAGAGAGTACTTGACAGTCCAAAGGCAACACAGCAAGCAGGGATTGTACACTTGTGGAGTCTGTCATGAAGTGTGTAGCTAGGTGTTTAATTCTTTGCTAATATTCTTCTTGAAAGAACCAATGAGTAATTCTCAAAATTTTCTTTTCATTACAAGGATTCAACAGTTTCAAAGACTCTCCTTAGTTTGAGACTCAAAATGTGCAAAATTTGGATGCATCATTTTAAAGCAGTAAAAAGGATTTTCTGCAAAGGTAATACTGCACTGTTAAATAAATGCTGTTTCTGTGCAGAAAATGCTGTTTTCTGTGCAAAAATGGCACATTCAGATTCTGCATGGAATACATCTCTAACTGTGATGAGTCTTTGTTAGTCTGGGCCTACATTTGCACTGAAGCATTAATGCAGTTTGGCATTGCTTTAACTGCTGTGGCTCAATACTAATTCTGGGATTTGTAGTTTTGTGAGATATTTAGACTACTCTGGCAGAGAGCTCTGGTGCCAGAAAAAAACTACAAATCCCAGGATTGCATAAAATGGACCCATGACAGTTAAAGTAGTGTCAAACTGTATTAATTCAATGTTATGGCAGGAGGCTAAGATTCTTCTTGTAACATTTTCTCAACATTGAGAAACACATTTTTTCAAGTGTGTTTTCACTAATGAATATTCTTCCCTTCTCAAGGTGTGTCAGATTGTGAGTAGCTGGCTCCAGAGTGGATGAAGGATGTTTCAACAATCATATTATTAACCCTTTTCCAAAGAAATGTATTGTGTAACACTGGATACTGAATCTACAGATACCAGGATGGAGCTTCTGTTATTTGAATTCTTTTGGGCATTCCCAACTAGAGTAGAGCAGTGCAGAGCAGAGCAGAGCAGAGTGTACAGAGTGTTTCTGTAAAGTTCTCCCCACCATCCTGGTGACTGTTAATAGCTAAAGAAAATTGATAATAGATATTTGCTACAAAGATGTGGTGTGTATGAAAATGTTGTTTTGGTTTATTTCTTCTACAAATTTACATTTCCTTAACATCTTTCATATTCAGGATGGAAAGGACTGGTAATTTTGCAACTTGAGGGAAAGGATGAGTAACAAAATGGTAGATTGGTTGGTTGAAGCGAGTGAAAAAATAGAAATGGACAGATTCATTCATTGGGGCAGAGGGCTTTGGGTGCTTTACTCTTAAAAGAGCATCACCAGTGTTGCATTCATAATCTTGACCAGGTGCTTCCTTAAGTGATCAGGATATCTCCAAATATGTATAATTGAGTATATTTGTTTATATTTGTATATTTAAAATATTTTTTTAAAAAACCTCTTAAATGTGTATCTAAATTAACCACATTTACATCCAGCAATTATTCTGCTAGTGAATTAGGGCTGCGACCTTTTTATTCAGCTGCTGTTAAAGTGCCCTTGTCATGTTCCATATCATTACTATATTTGTGGCAGGGAGGTACTTTACTGTCTTCCTCATACTAAGAACAGTAAAATTTGCCAGATGAAAGGGGAGAAGAAATTTATTTCAAAATTCTTCTTGTTTTGACCAAAAGGACTTGCAACTGAAAAGAGAAGACTAACGTAAGAGACTCCTACTTTCATTCCTATTTTTATTCTCCTACCTTGATTTCAGTGCCCATTCCTCCCAAAATGTTTCATCTGTTTTGAAAAGAAAGCTATGATATCCCTGTCCCTTTGTTCCATTCATGATTGTGACCCTCCCTCAGCTGCTGTTTTAAGTTTTTCAAAAAGTAACCCAACACCAAAATATGAGTTTAATGCCACATACAGTTTGGCTTTGACCCAAAGCTCATCGCTTCTACAGTTGGCCCTCAGTATCCTCAGATTTTTTTATCCATGTATTCAATCATTCACAGCTTGAAAACATATTAAAAATATATAAATTCCAAAAGCAGATCTCAATTTTGCCATTTTATATAAGGGACACCATTTCACTATTCCATTATATTTAATGGGACTTGAGCATCCAGAGATTTTGTTATCCACATGGGGTCCTGGAATCAAACCCCAACAGATACCAAGGGCCCACTGTATAAGGCATATCACAATCAGCATCATATTCTAATGTAGATATGCCAAGAATTCAGAAGAGAAGTTCAGTTATAAAAAATACAAAATAATAAATATGTTTCCTATGCATGGTTTAGGATTCTTATTTTTTTTAAAGTAAAAACTGTGTTCACTTCAGAATTTAGAAAGCTCACTTAATCTCTGCAGATTTCAGTTCAAGCCAATCTTGAAAATGTCATGCATTTATATGCAGTTCTCTGCCAGTCCACTGCCCCTTGATTCATATTATGAAATTCCTTGTCTCCCATCAGGCAAGCTATTGCATTACAATGATGTAAAGAACTAATCATGTGTGAAAATTTATGTTTGTACAAGTTCATTCCTAAGAAAACCAAAGGGTGAAATTGTGTTTAAAAAAATCCAACAATAATAAAGGTTTCCTTTGTGTATGCCTATAACTCACAAAGCAGATGTATATATTTGTGTATGGTTTTGATTATACCATTATTCCTAGGCTCAGAGCATGTATGTTATACCTGAAGACTGAATGAACTACAGTTCACAAATGACGGAGAAAATATCGGGGCAAACTGAATTTATGAAATGTAAATAAAGCCACACAGCTCCCCTGTGGTATAAGTGTGTCTATCTATCTATCTATCTATCTATCTATATATTGTTGTTGTGTGCTTTCAAGTCGATTCTGATTTATGGCAACCCTATCATAGGTTTTCTTGGCAAGATTTGTTCAGAGGAGGTTTGTCACTGCCTTCCTCTGAGACTGAGAGCATGTGAGTTGCCCAAGGCTACTCAGTGGGCTTTATGGCTGAGTGAGGAATCAAGACCTGGTCCCCAGAGTCGTAACCCAGCACTCAAACCACTATGCCATGCAATACATATAAATATTCACAGTATAATAAGAAATAATTGCTCATTTTAAAAAATAGGCTTTTATAACAATGTATCACAAAGTTGTGGCTGAAATATATAAATTCTTTCTCTTGTGAAAAAGCTTCTAAATTCCTCATATATTTGCAGCCAAATTGATAGTCTTCTATGCTCCCAGAGGCAATGTATATAGAACTTTATCAGACACAGTTTTTTCCCCATTTTCCCTGCTTGTGTCCAGGCGTGACTGAGAAAAAAACTGATTTTATCACACACCAAAATGCCCTCAAAATGGTGCCATTGCATCCTGTGGTGCCAAGCCATCCCCATTCAGTGCTGAGGTGCATTAAATGTTTGGGCAGGAAGACTTCCATCTGAGCAAAATGATGCGCCTCAGCACAGACTGGGGATGGTACCATTTTGAGGACTTTTGGCGTGCAATAAAATCCATTTTTTTCTCGGTCACACATGGACACGAGTGTCCCCTTCCCATTCCCATAATGGGAAAAAACTGTGTCCGATAAAGTTCATGGTTAAAACATCTATCAAATACCTTTGACCTATTCCCAATATGACAGATTCCTAGCAAAAATGGTGGATACTGGACCTCTTATCCATCAGTAGGCACTTACAGCCTTTGCCTGCTGGGAATGGCAAGATATGTTAACAGGTCACAGCAGCACTGGGAGGCTGGGTCTAGATAATGCCCCCACCATAGCATTGCTGTAGGGCATTGCTGGAAATTAAAATATTGGCTAGACCCATTCAGATAATAAATTAAATAAATTGGTCGGAATGCCACATTAGGTAATAAATTAGAGGTAGACCCAACGTAATTGTTGATGCTGAGGCCTTAGCAGCTTTTCCAGATGCAATGCGGTGATTCTGAACAGATCTTGGGGAAATTGCTCTTTTATTGGATTACAGTTCCCATAATCTGCTTCTGAACCAAAAACAATCTTTTGGAAACAACAATAAAGGAAGAAAAAACTCTACAGTTACCAATTATGTTTTTAACTGGACATCAAGAGCCTGGACCAGCAACTCATTGTTCGGGATTTCCCATTCTTTTACACTATCAGTGTCTCACTTGCTCCAGACAATTAAACAAGACCTAGATAAAATGTGCCCAGGTGTTGGAAAATATGTTTCCGCAAACATCTTCAAGCATAATGTACAACAGGCAGAGATGTAAATCTATGGTTATTTCATTCTTGTGTACCAGAATGAATACTTTCAAAAGGTTTCTCTTCACTGGGGTAAGATTAGGAAAGTCTTTAGGCATTTGGGGATTCCCCCCCCACACACACACACACAATTCAGGAAATTTTAATGAAAAAAGTTGTGCAAATCTCTTTGGTTTTGTGCTAACATTTATGGTTTTGCACAAAATACAGTTTCTTTTGCAAAAATAGTTTTGTGCTAAAAATTGGTTTTTGGTACGAGGTTTTTGGCATGAGCATCCCCTTCTACAAAAGTCTTGAAAAGTGAAAAATCTCATGGTAGTTGACCATTTTGTCAACGGTGTGTCTCAGTGAGTCACAATGCATTTCGTCATTCAGGGTTACAGTTGATCCTTCATATCATGGATTCTTTATCTACGATTCAAGCTCAAATCCATGGCTCAAATTTTTTTAAAAAAATATATAAATTACAAAAAAAACTATACTGATTTTGCCATTTTATGGAAAGGACACCATTTTACTACAATATTGTATTTAATGGAAGTTGAGTACCCATGGATTTTGGTATGCATCGGGGGGGGGGGTGGTCCTGGAACCAAACCTCAGCAGATAACAAGGGCCCATTGTACAAACCTTGTGAGGACTCAGTAGGTGGCAGCTTTTTGGAAAAGCAAAAGAACCACAAGAGGGAAAGTGCTTCAGAATTGCTTTCTGTAGCCAGCTAATTTGAAACTTTCTTTTAAAAACACAGTTTGAGTAGTTGCCCCCATTGCTGTTGTGTGCCCTCAAGTCATTTCGGATTTATGGTAACCCTAAAAAAACCCTATCATAGGGTTTTCTTGACAAGATATGTTCAGAGGGGGTTTGCCTTTTCTTTCCTCTGAGGCCGAGATTGTGTGACTTGTCCAAGGTCACCCAGTGGATTTCCATGGCCAAGTGAGGATTTGAACCCTGGTCTCTGGAGTCATAATCCAACACCAAAACCCCTCTAAAATGCTGTGTGTCAGTTGTCCCCATACCTTGGATTATTAGCTTTTCAGTTCTTGTTTAGTGTGAAGAAACACTAAAAAGCCCAGCACAGTTCTCCATACTTGGACTGGAACAGATTTCAAGATGTAAGTAATATTGTACCCCAAATTTGCTCAGATCCACAGAGTATTTGAGGATAAATCCTATGCTGCACTTGGGTAAAAGATTTCCAGCCAAAACCAACAGTCTTTTAATCAAAATTAACACAGCTGCTCAGAGTTACAGAAAAAAAAAAATCCCTCCCTCCCTGAAGCAGTTTGTGAATTGGCAAGAAAGGGGACAACACTGTTCTCAGATTAGAACTTGACCACAAGTTTATTCACTTGTTTATTCAACTTTATACAATTCAGTTTTTCAATCAGACAATATGTAAGGGTTTAGAGGAGAAACACACTTTTCTCTTAATGCTTTTACCTCCAACTGATTTAGTGATCCATACCAATTTTTCTTTAGGAATTCTGCTTGTGCCTGAGACTTCAGCTTGTTGTTCAGCTTGTACCCATCGAGGAAAATGGAGGTCCCACTCCAGCATATGCCCAGAATCAGGTGATTCTGGGTATCTGCTGAGGTGGGATCTCCATTCTGAGACACACTCCTATTATTGCTTGTATTTTAATTTAGATGCCTTCCCAATGCTTGGAACCTCCACTATCTCAGCACAGATCACCTTGAGGATACAGCTTCATGGTGGGATTAAGGACCAAAAGAGTAAGATTATTTTATCTTGTGCTGACTGCCTACCAAGTGGTTATGAAGGTCACAATCTAAGATCCTATTTGCACTGTCCAGGATACTCCAGGGGCAGCCTGGAGTATCCTGGTCATGAAGCTGCCAAGATGTCTTCTCATTATCTCAGGCCCTCATTTCTGATGCTAACTGGCTGTTCATGCATGCATCCTGTTCTATCATAGTATGCTTAAGTCATTCTGATGCCAGAATGAGGTGCCCAGCATTAGTCATATAGCTGGACCCCTGATTCAGATCTCAAAGCAGCTGCATCAAGTGGCAGAACAGGAAGCATTTTAAAGAGATTCTTGGTGTTGGAATGGAGAGTTCCAGATCTTCCAGGAAGATCTGGAACAAACAGGGAGGGTTTTTTTTTTTTACTCTGGTATAAAAGGGGTGTATAAAAGTTTGGTTCTGAATGGGTTGAGGTTATCTGGTCTGTTTGCACCAGGCTCAGGAATTGTTCCCTGTGCCATCTGGACTCCCTGCTGAGAGGACGGAGGGAGGAAGATTTGTTTGGTTCATGTAGGCAGAGTCTAATGAAGAATTCTGTAAATTTCTGTAAGGCATCTATCAGAAACAGTGCCCCTAAAATAGTGAAACTACAAAGCCCGCTGGTCTTGCTTGTGCATTCCTTCCCCAAGGAGTCATGCCCTCTCCAAAGCCATGTCCCCATAGCTCTGATCTGAGGCATTGCCTCAAGGAGATTCTTCATGAAGAAGCATGGTCGGGGGTAGATTGGGTGGCCCTCAAGGTCTCTTCCAATTTTATAATTACTTGAAGCATAATTGAGGTGTTACTGCCATTCACTGTCCCCAGTCAGAACAGCCTCAGGCAGCGCTTCATGAAGACATTACTAAAGGTGCTCAGTCCAATATAGCTTTGCTTTCGCTTTGCTAGGGCAAGTTGGGTGGGCAAATCCTGGTCTGTGTGTGAGAGAGAAAGGATGTGTGCATGAGTGACTGGGTAAGTCTGTGTGTAAATTGGGGTAAGCATCCAGCAGCTGTTAAGATGTTTCTGAACTCCAAGTTCCATCAGCCCTCACCAGCATAGTTAATGCTGTGAGCTGTAGTTCAAGAATATCGGGACTGTTGGATGAATCCCACCACTGCTATGGAGGGAAAGAGAGAATGAAGAGGAAAGCAGCAAATATGCTCAGCAGTAGGGATGTCCACTTCGACAATTACCCTTCTATGCACCATTTCTGAGCCAATTCAGGCTGGAAAAAAATCCCAAATTCTTGCTTGAAGATGATACCCCAAAGGTGGCAAAAACTGTGGACAACCTTGGATAATCTGGATGGCACAGTGGAGGAAATCATCCTTCCCTCATCAAAACAATAAGTTAACACCTTCTGTGAAAGCACTGTAAAACTCTAAGGTTATTTCCTAAATAACTGAAACCACACCTTTTAAGTAAAACAAGATCAAACACTGTTTTAAGGATAATTAAAACATTTCAAAAACTGGACAAAACAGCAGCAGTCAAAATCCAAAGTTGAAATCCAAACTATCAGAGTAATTAAGACAAAGTGTATTGGAGACAAAAAAATAGTAATTTGTTCCACATATACTGTATGAACTGATATTAATTACAATGTCATTTTTATCATGTTTCACTTCAGTTATTTTAGTCATTTGCATGGGGATTTGGTGTTTGGATTTGTTTGGTGTTTTCAGTGCAATTTACTTACAAACTTACAATGATGTTTCATGATCAGGAACACAAGTCTGGTTTTTGTTTTGTTTTGTTTTGTTTTGATGGGTCACTTGCAAATGGTCTTCTTCTTGAGAGATTTGGTAAACTAAAGCTTCTGCATTGCTGGATTCCTCCAGAACACTAGGATAAATGCAAGTGGCAGAGTTAGAGCGTAATGTACTCTTTATAAATATCTAGAGACATGCCTGCAGAGAGAGGGCTTCTGATGTTCCTGCACAGATGTTTCATGTACAGGAAGCCACTAATCCAAACTTTTTCCCTTCCCCAGTTCTTGGCCTCATCTGGCCTTATGCAGCTTTTGACTCATGGTCAAAAAGAGAGAGAGAGAGAGAGAGAGAGACTCTTGAAAGGTGTCCAGACCATTTACAGTCTCAGCTTTTCAAAGATAAGCAAATCTTTTCCTAGAATATTTTTCTGGCCTTATTCCTTGGCAGAAAATTTTTAAAAAATCTGTTATGCTTCAAATGAATTTTTGTGTAGTTAATTACTATTCATTTATTTAAATTTTTTTCCCTGCTGTAATTCAAGGGCTCAGAGTGATTCTGTTGTAATCTCACTTCACTTTTTTTTTCTATGCAATCTAAAGTTGAATGACATTTTGGGCTTAGAATCAGTCACTCCTGCATGAAGTTCTCACTTACATGTAATAGTTGAGGATTCACCTTGTACAACATTCCATACCAACATCCCATGAGAGAATATGGATATTTACACAGAAGGCTGATCTTCTATATTGTCTGAGAATATTCACAAACATCTTAAGAGAAATGGAGAAATGGCAGTCACAAAATCTTTACAGTTGCTGGAAGAGAAGCAGAAGTCTGAAGGGGATCCTTCTATACACATGAAGACAGGTGTGGCCTGAACATTCCCTAGAAGTCAAAATGATTACACTAAGACAATCATACATTGAACATATGATGAGATACTATAAAGATGATATGGCTTGGTAAAGTGGTGAATGGCAGTAGGGAACTGATAGAAACCACTTTATAGATGGATTGATTCAATCAAGGAAGCCATGATCCTGAGTTTACAAGATCTGCGCAGGACTGTTGATGACCAGGGCTCATGGAGGTTTTTCATTCATATGATCATCATAAGTCAAAGCTTATACAACAGCAAATAACAGCAAGAACAAGATAGTGGCTTGGACTGAAGAGGTAGCACCATGAAGGCTGTGTTAAAGAGATACCGGAATTGAATTTCACATAATATTTTGATACAACCAGCAGATGTGTGGATTTTTTTATGCCTTGAAGCAATGGGCATTATTTCAATGTCCCTGCTACATTTTCCATGGAGTGTCATAGATGAGTCTGTGTAGATTTAGCTTTGGGAAAACATTTTGAGTCATGCCACTTTGTCTAGCACATTACGCTAAGCTCTTCTTTCAGGTCCCTGGCATTGTATCCATTCCTCTATGAAACAATTTCTACCCAATCTGTTTACTGTGGAACTGTCTAGACTATGAAAGAGGTAAAAACAAATAAGAAGTAAAAAGACTCTGCAAGGTGTTGCTGCCTTCACTTAGTGACAAGGTTGACTGCACTTTAAAAAATGCATATGGTTGGTTTCACCATCTGCATGGAAAAACTAGAGATATTGGTAGTCTTCCTTTATCACAAGTTTGGAGTGCAGGACTTGGTGTCTCATAATGCTCTCTGCAAAAATTCTTGTACCTTGTTATTTGTGCTGCTTTTCCAGTTACTTCTGTGGCTCAGATTTGAATTTCTGAATCAGAATTGAAATACATTACAGAAAGACAACAGCTCAGTGCCTCCTTCTTCCAACTCCTCACATCAATACAAATGCCATTCAGCTCCTGCCATAAGAAGATATGTTTCTTAAAAGTACAGTGGAAACAGAAGACATCAAGAGAGGCATTCAGTCTTTGTCTTCAACTCCTTTCATTCACAAAACCAACATTTTAACTTATATATACATGCCTGGAATCGCTATAAATGCAATAATTTCAACTGTAGAGAATGATCTAAAAGCTAAACATTATTTGGTTTAAATCATATAAGTAAACATATTTCCACTAAATTAAATTCAGAGCCCCAGACAACTGGCTCCCACATCTCTTTCTCTTCCTCTATAGCTGTAACAAAGGGCAGGAACATGATTTAGTTCTGTAGCGCAACAAAGCTCTCTAGTAGACCTATATAAGTCCTATAAAGGCTATTAACAAAGCATGTGTCGTGGGTCTCTCCACTCACATGCGGAAATTTAGAAGCTAAAAAGATGGTTTTGTTTTTCTTTTTAAAAAAAAGATACAAAGGAAAATGAAATGTCATTTTGAGGATTAAAAAAACCAGTGCCTTATATAATAATGTCAATCAAAACATTAGTCCTCTGTGAAGGACCATGCACCTGTCTCTTGCCAAGAGTGAAATACAAGGGAACATTGAGCAGAATGCTATGTTTCCACCAAAATGGGAATGGATTATGGCATGTCATTTCATACAACCCTAGTGGCTATGGGATATCTTGAAAGCAACAAGCCAAGAACTGTCTCTGATTTGATTTTCTTGCAGGCATTGTGAAAACTATATACATACACCCATTGATTTCCACCCAAGTCAGTTTGACCTGGCCTGCCACAATATTTTCACAAACGAATAATACTCTCATAATTCTATTTGAAAGCTCCTTTAATCAAGTTCGGTTTCTGTCTTCCACGTGAACCTGCCTCATACACTATGTGCACTTCAATTATTCTCTTCACTTGAATAATTGATCAAGGTGACTTGTGGGAAGAAGTGCTGTTCTTACCTTACTGATCTTATTACTTGCAGAGCTCTATAAGCAGATTAGTCTTTGGGAAGGAAGGGGGAGGCCTGGGAGCAAATTCTATTTGCACTCAATTCCAGGCTTTCCTTGTCATCCACACACCCTTGGGATCAAGAGGAATGAACAGTTGGAAATGCAATGTAGGCGGGCTCACTCTTCCAACTGGCAAGAAAAATCAGGTGCATCCTTTTTCCCCCTGGTTAACATAGTGGTGATATATATATATATATATATATATATATCTGAAAATGTAAACTTAATCAATGGGAGAAGATCAACACCCCGAAAACAGTATTAGCCTTTAAAGTGGTGTTTGGTTCCCACAAACCAAAAACATATATTGCAAGCTTTTCTCCATCAACCCATTGTGGTTGCCTCTTGACATCCAAAGTCCAAACCTGAATTTTCTTGTTTTGTCCTAATAGATTCAAAATGGCATCCTTCTTCCTCCCTTGGCATAGATACAACACTAGTTTTATTCAGTACCCATACCATCCTGCAGGAAAGTGATGAACTGACTCCTGGTTCTTCAACACCAGCTGGTGATCAAGGCGTATTTAGTTATTTGTGAAACTATAAGGAAGGAATACAATCTTAAAAATGGGTCGTCCAGATGAAAGTAATAACTTAGGCCATTGATGTATGAGGGGATAATAGGAAGGAAGCCACAGATTGCATTCCTCACATGCGGACATGACTCCTAGCCATGGTCCACCATCACAGCTACACATTATTGAGAAAGGGGCCCCATGTTGGTGCAGCTGTATGGATACATGAATCCATCCAGATCAGAAGCAATGTACATATTCCTGATCTTCCATTCGTATATTCGTTGAATACGTAGTGAAGTTATTTGAACACCCCTGATGCATTACAAATTGGATCATGTATGCCAATATGTGTTTTTAAACTTGTTCTATAAGAATGTTTTGTATATAATGTTTTTGATAAATGAACAAACAAATGCAGAAAGCAATATTTGTTTTATATTTATTTAATATATTTATATTTATTTACTATATATTTGTTTTACCATTGTAAAGAGTAAACTGTAACACAGGACAAATATGTGAAATTACTAGCTGGTTGGTAAGTTGTTACAGTAGGTTAGTAGGGTTGGGAAGAAGCCACAGAGGTTTCTTGTGAAAGCTGCAGGGGGAGCTTTCAGGAACAGAGAGCTTTGCATTCTCAGCATATATAATTGTCCCTGAACCTTCGATGAGTTTTCTCCTTTGGTGTTACAACATATACATAAGTGGGCTGCTCTTGGAAATTTGTGCATACCATAATATATTAATAATAATAATATCTACCATAATATAGCAATATTTACATTTCTGTACCACTGATCAATGAACTCAGCACTCTAAGCAATTTAGAATCTGTAAGCCAGTTGCCTCCAACAAGGTGGGTACTCATTTTACCAACCTACAAAAGGTTGGAAGGCTGAGTCAACCTTGGAGGCCTGCAGTACCAGCATTAAACCACTGCACCACCAAGGCTCCTAGGTACCATAATATGTACTGTAATGTGTCAAACATACAAATTTGACAACCATTTAACTGTCATGGCTCCAGCCTACGGAATCCTAAGGAATCCTGGGATTTATAGTTTGTTGTGGCACCAGAACCCTGACAGGGAAGGCTATAGATCTCACAAAACTAGACATCCCAGAATTCCATAGGATTGAGCCATCACAGTAAAAGCAGTGTCAAACTGTGTTAGCTTTTGCAGTGTTGATGTAGCAATGTTGACATAGTTTTTTAAAAGGAAGCCTCAGATCTGAATGGTGAGGTAGCCATACAACAGTTTCATGTGACAAAGACTAAAAGTTTTGTAAAGTTATTTTTCCCCTCCTTTTTAAATCAATAAAATAAAATAAAATAAGAGTGCATTTACCAAGTAAGCAAAAAGAAACCACACAAAGAAAGAATTCAAGGCAGGGGTGGGGGGGGGGGTGGGGAACTTGAGCAGAGAAAATAATCTATATGCTAATAAAATGGTAGAAGCCCCCAAATAAGCCCATGTTGTAATCATTTTCTTTTCAAAAATATGTCAAAAATAATGGTATCAGAATTCTATTGTTAGAAGGGTTGTGAGAGAATTCATGTGGGCTAACTTATGCTAGTATGCATAATTCAGCGACTCCTAAGGTCATGGCTCTTTCTTGCAGGCAAAATTATTTACTCAGATTCAGGTTCAGATTCATCTTTATTAAGGTCATAGTCCAGCACAGGATTATTTACTCAGGAAGTAATTCTGAGAGGAAAAGGCAGAGTGCTTCCACCCTTCTTCCTCTTTCTGACCAGAAAGGAAATGGCTGAGCAGCAAGTAGCCAAAGAGGTGGCACTCCAGCTGGTTGCAGAACTAGTGATATTAAGCAGATGTGAAATGTGATTTTATCGGCTCTCTTCTGTGACTGCAAGGACCACACTAGTGAAGTCTGTGTGTGCTTCGATTAGGTCAAAAGCAAATCCATCATATTTTTACATTCTAGATTTCCTAAAGATTGGGGATGGAATCTTACTGGGCAGTTACACATATGTAACCTTCTTAAGTCCTCTTATAATCTTCTTAAGATCAGGGCTGGAATGCTGTTGGGTAGTTACAAATATGTGGTTTATCACACTAGAGGGCAAACAGGAATTAAACAGGAATTAAACAGGAATTAAACAGGAAATGCCCTATGTTAAACATAAGGCATGTTAAATGCCCTATGTTAAACATAAGGCATTTCCTGTTTAATTCCTGTTTAATTCCTGTTTAAATCCTGTTTGCCCTCTAGTGTGATAAACCTACAGTTATAGGCTTCTGAAGATCAGGACTTGAATCCCATTGGACAGTTACAAATATGCAATGTACAGTTGCAGTCCTCTGAAGATCAGGGCTGGAATCCTGTTGGGCAATTACAAACATGTAACCTATAGTTATGCATTTGTAACATTAACAGTCACTATGTAGCCCCCAAACAACAGCTACCAGTAATCAACTGCTAGGATCAAAGGAGGTCTGTTCCCCTGTCAATCACGACGTGGCTGTCTGACATCCCCTTCCTCAAAAGAGTGATGTCCAGCATGGAGAGGGTTTGTTATACGGACTCGTTTTCTGTCTGTCGCAGGAGGATGTGAGAATGTCTGGCAGCCATCTCTTGATGTTCAGGGCACCCAACCCCTGTTGATCCCAACCATTGCTTACTGGTAAGTGGGATTTGGTAGAGGGATCTTGGGTTCCAGGGTCTCTCCATCCCTTGTGAATTCACAGGCCTGTTTCTTGGTCAGGGAATGTTGGATTTCTGGATTTCTGCATAGATAAAAACCAGAGTTTGGGACTATAATTGGCTGAGTTTTACCTGAACAGAATCCAAATGTGTTGTTTTCTCCAGATGTAGCAGTACAGAGACTTCTTAAGAAATCCCGTGTTCTCTTCCCAGGAAAGGAGCCTGTGATTTCACAAGGGATAGAGACACCCTGAATCCCAAGAGGAATTAGTCTACTGCTGTGATGGAGTTTAAATCTTACTGTCCTTTGTCTAAGTCCCCACATGACCAAGAGAGAAGTCAACATTGAGATCCCTCCAACTGAACTTCTCGGCAGCCATTTTAATTGGTGAGTTTTTGGATTTTTAAAAATTCTTGGGGGAGTGTGTTTGTTGCAGAGGTGGAAGAGCTTCTGTCAGTCACATCTGTGAGTCACTAGTGGGTGGAGCTAGAAGACTAGCTATATATAACTCCTCCTAGAATTTTTTCCAAGCAAGGGAAAGTACAACACAGGAGGCAGGGGAGCTGCAAATTTTGTTTCAGAGGTTCTTTAAATCTTTTCCTTTTTAAAAGTACTTTTAAGGGGTTTCCCCCACCCTCAGAGGAAGTGAGTATGAGTTAGCAGCCAGGAGATCTCCATAGAGTTATATTCCCAGTAGACTCTGCTCACTGACAGAGATTGGTGAAATAGGCCAGGCCATTAGGGGGCTTTGACTTTAATGTTTACCAGGGGATTTTCTTTGAGGAGGAAGCCCACAGTCCTGTTTCAGTGATTACTCAACACTTCTCGGTATGGACACTGAGGGAACTGCTGCAGTCATCTGTAACACTTGTAGGATGTTTGTCTTCTTGCCTACAGATGTGGAGAACTTCACATGCCCCAAGTGCAAGTTGGTAGCACTCTTGGAGGAGAAAGTAAAGCAGCTGGAAACCAGGGTAGCTACACTTCAGCATATTAGGGAGCAAGATATGAAGAAATGATCTTGGAAGGGGACCACACAGATGAAGTCACTGGGAATGAGAAGGTCACTTCATGTACACAGGAGGCAGATGGCTGGAGGAATGTCACAAAGAGACGCAGGGAAATCAGGGACAGTTCTGGGAGCTTGCAGCTACAGAATCGTTTTGAAGCCCTTTCACTTATGAAGGAGGATGAGGAAGACCAGCATGGACAGACTTCAAGGACAGAGCAGGGTAGCCTGGGAGTTCCATCGCAGAGACCAGTCACTGCTAAGACTCGGAGGAGGCGTGTGGGCGTGGTGGGGGTAAAGAAGCAGTGATTTGTGGGCCGACATGATGTCTTGGGAGGTGTGTTTTCTCCCTGGGGCAAAGATCCGTGATGTGACAAAGAGGCTGACAAGATTGGTCAAGTCTACTGACCAATACCCCTTCCTTTTGATCCACGTGGGAATGAATGACACAGCAAGACACAGCCTACAGAATATCAGAAGGGATTACGAAGCTCTGGGTAAGAAGCTGAAAGACAAAGATGCACAGATTGTCATCTTGTCTCTTCTACCAGTTGAAGGGCATGATCCAGGAAGAGTGAGGAAAATAGCAGATGTCAACAACTGGTTCCACAGATGGTGTTGCCAAGAAAAATTTGGATTCTTAGATCATGGGCTGCGGTATCAAGAGGGGGGACTTCTGGCAAGGGATAGGTTGCATCTCATGCCAGTTGGCAGAAACGTTTTTGCCAACAGTCTGAAGAATCTGATCAGGAAGGCTTTAAACTGAGTTATGTGGGGAAGGGAGACAGCATTCTGGAAATGCAAAAGGGCTGGAAAAATAGTCAAACTGAATAGAGGGAACAAGACAAACAGTATAAAGACCCAAAAAAAGTGTGCAGGCAGCAAGTAAAGGGGACACATGGTTTTAGATGTCTCTACACTAATGCACAGAGCATGGGAAATAAGCAAGATGAACTTGAACTCCTAGCACAACAAGGGAAATATGATATAATAGGCATCACTGAAACCTGGTGGGATGAGTCTCATGATTGGAATATAGAAATAGAGGGGTATAACCTTTTAAAGAGAAACAGGCCAAACAAGAAAGGAGGAGGAATAGCATTATATGTGAGGGATATTTACACCAATGAAGAGATCCAGGATAACAATACTGGAAGCCAGGTAGGGAGCATCTGGATAAATATTAAAATTAAAGGAGAGGAAAACAACAGGGATGTTACTGAGGGAGTCTACTACAGACTCCCCCCCCCCCACTTACACAGAGGAATTGCATGATGCCTTTCTAGAAAAGATAACCACATACTCAGGAGAAATATAGTAGTAATCAGTGACTTCAACTATCCTGATATTTGCTGGAATTCAAATTCTGCCAAATCCTCAAGGTCTAGCAAATTCCTCACTTGCCTTGAAGACAATTTCATTGTTCAAAAGGTGGAAGAGGCAACAAGGGGATCAGCTATTTTGGATCTGATCCTAACCAACAGGGATGACCTAGTTAATGGGGTTCAAGTGGTTGGATCCTTAGGTGGGAGTGACCATGTTCTCCTGGAGTCTACTATAAAGTGGAAAGCCAGGCATAGTCAGCAGACACACATTCTAGACTTTAGGAGACCTGATTTTAATAAACTTAGAGAAATACTGAGGGTGATCCCATGGTCCAGTATAATAAAAGAGAAGGGAGTTCAAGATGGATGGGAATTCCTCAAAAGGGAGATCCTGAAGGCACAATTTCAAACAGTTCCAATGAGGAAGAAAAATGACTAAGGAACTTACAACTGAGCTAAGTTTTAAACAGAATATGTTTAAGAAATGGAAATATGGGGAAATCACTAAAGAGGAATTCAAACAAATAGTCAGGATGTGTAGAGATTAAGTCAGAAAAGCTAAAGCGCAGAATGAAGTCAGGTTTGCTTAAAAAGGTTAAGAACAATAAAAAGGGCTATTGGGAGTATGTCCGCAGCAAAAGGAAGAAGAAGGAAATGGTAGGGCCACTGTGTGGAGAAGATGGCAAACTGCTAACAGGGGACACGCTCCCTTTCTCCACATCCTTTTTGAATTGTGGTGTCCAGAACTGGACACAGTATTCCAGGTGGGGCCTGACCAAAGCAGAATAGAACGGCACTATAACTTCCCTTGAGATACTATACTTCTAATGATGCAGCCTAAAATTGCATTGGCCTTTTTAGCTGCTGCATCACACTGTTGACACATGTTCAACTTGTGGTCTACTTGGACTCCTAGATCCCTTTCACATGTAGTCTCGTTCAGCCAGGTGTCCCCCATCTGATATCTGTGCATTTCAATTTTCCACCCTAAGTGCAGAACCTTACATTTTTCCGTCATGACATGAGCACTCCAGCTGCCTTGGGAGCTGGCAGTGTGGTTGGTGGGGTTTCAATGTGGCTTCAGAAAAGGTAGCTTCAAGCCACTTTTTCCTGCCCATCTGTTTCACCCCCAGACTCTTTAAATGAGAGATGATATATAATAATAATAATAATAATAATAATAATAATAATAATTTATTTATTTATAACCCGCCCCTCTGAGCAAGCAATCGGAGCGGGATACAACAATTTAAAAACAAGTGCAATTAAAATGTTACATCCCAATCCCTCCTCCCACCCCTTAAAATAAGATTAAACTAGCACAAGGTTTGGGGATGCTATAGGGTCAGAATTCAGCACTTAAAGTTGATCAACAATTTTCCGTTTGTGTGGGTTGGATGGAAGGATAACTCAGTTTGCTGTGAGCCAAATTCTAAAACAAACTGATGGGTTCACCCATTACCACAGTAGCTCAACCATGTAATAAAAATCATATGTTTCCCTAATTTGGCCACAAATAATAAATGCACTGTCAGGTGTAAAGGTCACACCTGTGTCTATTTTAATACAAATTTATGCCTTGTGGAGCCCTCATGGGTAGCAGATTCCCATGTGCATACATAGAAAATTGGTACCAGACATCACAGAAGATACACATACAGAGCTAATAATGGGACTTCATTCCTGGCATGATAGAAATTGCTGTGCTGAGTCTATTCTTCATAGCTCATATTCCAGTAGGATGGCCCTGGAACAGCCTTGGTACTTTCTGCTCATGGATCAGCTCCAGGCTGTTTAGGATGTGACTGACTTTCTGGATTCATTTTAGGTGATGTTCTGGCCTACCTTTGGCACTGATACTGCCTTAGGCTGGATTTGCACATTGATTGTAATCCCAGCTCTACTGCTTAGTATCCTTGCCCCAATTTGACTCCTTCATTGTTTACCACATACGCCTCTTTTAATCCATAGTGAAATCAGTTTGGAAAGCCAAAGAACCCCCATTATGGAGCCATACTAGTGCATCAGGGTGTTTCTACTGTGTGCATATGTTTACTATATCTGTTTTTGTCTGTACACCTGACTTTCAGCAGCTGAGAATTTTTTAAAAAATTCTGCAACACAAGTGCATAATCTTATATTTGCTTAATCAAATAACCTTTGTTTCCCCTCCATTCTGATTGTCCACCTGTGATGCTACAAAGTGAAGGCTGTATGAAAAGGGAATGTGAAATGCTGAACCATTAAAGTGTAAATACAAAGACCAGATCCAAATAAAATTAAAATTAAAAGAAATAGCCTTTTCCAGCTGCCAATGCAAATAAGGGAATGCCTCTTTTTGGCAGGAATGATCAGATGATCTAAGTGACCACCTGGCCTAGGTGACCATCCATCAATCTGGGCCCATCCCACTCTTCACCCACCCTCCCGGTTTCACCACAGTCCAAATTCAGGAGTCAAACTGCACATTTTACAAACCTGGTTTATTTTATTTTATTTTTTAAAATCCACCTTAAAGCTCTCAGCCATCAAAAATAAGTGTTTTCACACTGGAAGGAGAGGAATGTCATGTGTTCCAACAGGACTGGGAAGGATGCATTATTTAGCGTGTGTCACCTTGTATATCGAGCTTTGTTGGAAAACAGATGGAAAAGTGTGGCTCTTTGAATTTTTATCATATTATTCTTCTGAAGTGGCCCTCTGGGTGATTTTGCAGTTATTTTATTTCTACTTGGAGGATCAGTTCTAGACCCTGAGGAAGAATATTTATAATTTCATTCAGCATTAAGTTCATTGGGGTTGGTCTAGCATGTTGGGAGTGTGTAATCTGTTTTTGAGTGTGCATCATAAGTATAAGACAGATGCTTTAATATGTCATCCTTGTCTAGATAAATGGGGCACAGCCAGTTCAAGATGGGGTCACACCCTCACTGAAAGAGTTGAAGTGCAGTTTGCGGGGCATTGTTGGGTGGATCTGTTATTGTCACTGGAGGCCCAGCAGGTCTGTATGGCACTGCTGAGGAAAGCGGGGTGCAGTGGGTGCCTAGGGCGCCTGATGCACCCCACTATCAGGCTGCAGGGAAGCGGCAGTTTGCAACTTCCCTGTAGCCTTCAGAAGCGGAGGGATGGGGCCTCTGGGGCTGTCGGTGAGGCAGCCCTGGCCCCATCTCACCGTTTCTTGGAGTGACTGCAGACCAACACTTTTAGGTAGTCTGTACCGCCTAATAGAATCATAGAATCAAAGAGTTGGAAGAGACCCCAAGGGCCATCCAGGCCAACCCCCTGCCATGCAGGAACTCTGCCATGCAGGATCTCTGACCCTGAGATTAAAATCTGAGATCATTTCCTACATATTTGCTCCAAGAGATCCTTTGAAGGTGGTGAATAGAAAATGTGACCTCTATTATGGAAAGCTCTCTAAAGTAAGACACTTGCCTGGTGTTGCATTATTGTCTTTTGAGCATGAACATGCTTTCCCCCAATGTATTTGCACACTTTAGTGTCCTTGGATGTAGCAAACTAACAAATCTGACCTCTGATAAGGTGGTGGCTATATAGGTCCAAAACGATTTGTGTGTGTGTGTGTGTGTGGCTAATTTTGTTCTTGAGGGAAGCAATGAATAATTATTGCTATTTTTTCTGCTGTAAGAAAGTCTTCAACAACTGTGAAGCTTTTTTCCAAACTTATTTTGTGCAAACTTAACATTTGGGGGGGGGGGGGTTGTACATAAAATAGGATTTTCTGCACAGGAAATAGCATTTGTCCATACACAAAAATACGAATTTTTGTATGAAACCATGCTGTTTCCCGAGAAAAATACAAATTTTGTGAATTTTGCACAAAAAAAGTCCTGAACAGGGAAGATTCTAATCAGTTCAATATTCTCCTGATCAGGGTCTCCCAGCACTTGGGAAACAGATTTTTTTTTTAACCATTGGTTTAAAGTATTTTATCCATTCTCAGACTTTTTCCACCCCAGATGTATATATCTGCAGAACTCTTTTTGCAAAACATAGACCTGGTAGTGAACATGATATTCTATAATGCATACAGGTTTTTCAAAAACCTACAAATACCTTGCCATGTGAAGCAGGAGCTTACATTAAAAGATAAGATGTCCTTTATTATATGAATTGCTGCAGTTTTTTGCAAATTCACATTGATGCGTAATTATCTTTACTTTCCTAAGCAAATTCACATCTCTTCACCCTCCCTCTGCTGAAAATCCTCAGGCATGCAAATCCATGTGCAAATCCAGCTCATGTTCAATAATATTGGTAAAAATTGTGAATTCTTTTACAGTGGTGATAATGGAGTCTGACCCTATGAAAATTACTTCAAATCGCATGTGGTCTATTCAGTTTGAATGAGTATTTTAATCAGGTAGACAAGACCCTTGTTTTTTTACACTTTGAAATGCAAATAAATGTTTCCCACAAGTAAAGCCGAAGGTAAGAATGTGACTTTCTCACGATTCATATTTTCGAGGTCTCAGATCATATATTCAAAGAAGAATATGATCTGAGAGCAGAACCAGCTGTGGACCAGAAAGTGGCTCTTCATGCATTGCAGCAGGCCATATGAGCTCATGCAGCATAGAAGGTATGTCAGCACTTGCTTGGTCAATTAAAATCTTTTTCTTTCCACACTCAACTTGTTGAAAGTAGTTCATATGTCATACTTAAAGAAATTACTTTGCAAATGTCTTCTAAGGAGAGACACAGCATGTGTCTGTGACAGATAATTATGAAAATATGCTAACCCTGTACATGTCTAGTATGAACTTAAAAGCCAGCCTGATGTTAATGTAGGGGAAACAACTGAATCATTGCTCCATATTTCATCTGTTTCCCCCCACGCACCAAGAACTGGAACTAAATCAAACTTTTCAACATTATACATTCAAGAAATGTATCAGATCGACTCATCTCTCTAGGGAGCATATTTCAGCATCAGCTGTTTGGGAAAGTGTCCTGCTGCCGCAAAGGATAATGTAAACGAAACTATTGCTGGAGCCATTTACAAAGCATTTCCACTTCTTCAATTGGTCTTCACAATGCCAAAAGGACATCCTTGTGCATACAAAAGAAAAACACTTTTTTATCTCTGACAGAGAGGTTAATCTCCATGTCAGAAGTGTAACACGTGAAGTGGCTTTCACATGGATCTAATGCTGTAAACAAATCAGCAGTTATTTTTAAAAAGTGGGACAAAACTTATTTAACTTTTATTTTGAAAATGAGAAATGTCCAGACAACCAAGGAAAAATCCTAACCAGTAATGACGGAAAATATAACTAAGATATTATTGCAAGCTCAGATTTGATTTGCTATGGTTAATGGGAACATTCTGCAGTTTCTCCACGTTTGGCCACAGACTCAAAAGAGCCTGCCTCCCACATCTGCATGCACATCTGGGTTCTTGTGGGGAAACAAGTTCTTGCCAAAAGAGTCCTTCTTTATCTCTCCACCATAAAACTGCATGATGCACTCGGAACTGACTTTTAGAAACAATTTGGCATATTTGGGAGGGGGGAATATTGCTTTGTTGAAAGAAAAGGGGAAGATAACACCTAAAACAAACCATACATAGTACACATGGACCTTACTCAGGGAAGGGAACCATGTTGTGAACTGGAAATCCCACCAGCCCTAGCCAGCATGGCCAATGTTGAAGAATGTTGGGAGCTGCAGTCCAGTAGCATTTGGAGGACCATGTGATTCCAACTTCTGGCATACATCCAATATCTAATCCCAACTAGCCATTTAAAACGGATTTTTTTAAAAGAACATCCTGGGAGTGTTATATTGTTTTAAAGTGTATGGTTGTAAGGTGTTTTTTTATTATTTTTAATTGTATTATATTTTTTAACAAGTGATCTGTTTTAACACTGCAATAATTTAATTCTATTTTAGTGGTCACTTTTGTATGTCTTTAATTCCACTGTGCTTTTAAATGGTAAGCTGCTTTTGGGGGGAAGAAGAAGGAGAAGAAGAACTACTACTACTACTGCTAGAGTGAACTCATGGGTTCAATTTGTTGACTTATGCAAAACACACTGATTGAACTGTAGTTGATTGAAGTGATTGGATTTAGTCCACATAGCCCCTTAACCACATAGACATGTGCTGCTTCCAGCCTTTTCATTGAGTTTAATATTTTCTCAAACACCTCCAACAACTTGCAACTATGTATGGCCACATCCATAGTAACACTACATCTCACCACATCCATGCTGACTCTGCATCTCTAATCACATAGGGGCTTTACAGACCTCCCAAAAAGAGCAGCCTGTGGACACTCCTTTAAGGCTCATATTGGGGCCAGGGCAGCCTCACTGGCAGCCCCAGAGGCCCAAATCCGCCGCCTTTCCAGGCCATGGAGAAGGGGCAAAATGCCCCTTCTCTGTGGCCTGGAAAGGGCTCTCCTTGGGGTTTCATGCCCCAAGGACAGCCCAATGGCAGATCCAAGGGAGCCCCTTTTCCCTGCCTTCGTTCCCACAGCAATCTGGTTGCCGCAGCAACAAAATGCTCTCTGAAAAGGAGCCGTGACACACACCATGATGTCAGTGACGTGTGCACATATGGATGGCATGATTTTAAAATGGTGCCATCCATACGTGCTAGAGCTGGGAAGCATGTGGATGCTGCATGTTCTCCAGTCCTATTTACGCCGCAGGGACAGCCCTTTTGGGCCGTCTGTACCGGGCCTTAGATTTCCCCAGGTCCTGAATTCACACACAAGTGGAGTTTTCATATCTAAAGAAGGGTGTGTGCATGAGTCTCTGCCTCATGCTAGACGGCAGAGCCAGAGCAGCAACATAGTGGGATGGGATGAGACCTTACACCACTTTTAATATTTGTCTTTCCCCTTCTTTTGAGTAACATGTGAAAATGGCTCCTGGGCCAGGCTATTTTTTTAATAAAAAAATCTCACCAGTATTACCCATTCAGACTGGCTCCAACCATCCCCTGTCTCAAGCAGAGATGTTTCTCAAATGAAGATATCTTCAAGTGGTGATAGAAAAAGCTGACTTGACACACATACCTGTCTCCACAGTTTGAAAGAATGTGTGCCCTTGGACATCACAGGGCCATGCAGGGGAGCCCTGGTCCTGATATTCTCTGCTCTCTCTGCAGCCAATGTGTTCAGAACAAAACAGAAAGAGCAACTCACTAAATAGAAGAGACAAAAACTGGAGAACACCTAATAGTATCCATAGTAATAACTGCAAACGTATCAGAAAGTGCTCAATAGATGGCTGCTTTGTTTTAGAAAAAGCTCAACAAGTGTTGGCATATATATATATTTCAATGATCTTCTGCAGAGGCAATATTAAATCTAACTGCAGAAATTTCTGAAGCTGAGAATCTCATTTCATTGGTTCAAGGTTGGAGGAGACTTGGTTGGAGTACATTCAATTACCAAGGGGCAATATAGACTGTCCAGAAGGGGCTGATTGAAGCAACCGCTGAGAAAGGCAGCCAGCATTTTCTGCCCCTCCTTTACAGTGCTCCTGTGGTGTACGGCATGTAGATGCCATGCTGCCAGAGTGCCCTGAAGCTGGCTGCTTTGCTGGCAGGCTTCTGGGCATCTTGGGGGTGGGGGGCTTGTGCATGCACCACAGTCCCAAGACAGCTGGATGCCGGCTTTTCATGCTGCTCTGTACCTGCCTTAAGATTGCTAACTCAAAGCCATATTTATTCTAGAACTATTCTCAAGAAAGTGGATTGAATCTTGTTACCTAAATATTGTAATTTGTCATATGTAAGAGACACATGCACTAACAAAAGCAAGTAGTAGTTTGGCAAAAATCCAAGATAACTATGCTCTGAGTAAAGCCCTGATTGCAAAATGTAAAATTTGTTCCTTCTTTAACCTTGTGGCTCATTTAATTAATAACTTACAGTAATTAGTAACTTAATTCTGGCAAAACAATGCTGAAATTTCACCTGAGGTCAATCACTTTCATTACTCCCCTCCATAAATGTAATTATATTGGCAAAGTTACAACCTAATTTATACCTTACATTTGGTATGTCATTGGCTGTGGTAGCTGGAGGTCAGGTATTTTCCCCTGTAGATTGGGGTTCCGCGGGGCTCCGTTTTAGGCCCGTTGTTACTTTCTTTATCTCTTAGTAAACTTATCAGTTCATATGTTTTTCAGTATCATCTTTATACTGATGATATGTGGTTATATGTTTTTACTCCAGGACTTTTTTCAGCTATTGAACAATGTGTTATATCATGTCTCTCAGCTATCTCATCATGGATGTTTCATCGGCATCTAAACCTTAACATGGCTAAGACAGAACTACTAATCTTTCCTCCAAACCCTACTTTACAATATACATTTTCTTTCACAGGACTCTTTCAGACGTGGGAAATTGGAAGTATAATCCAAGGGCAACCCAAACGCAATCCTGGGGTTTCACGTTATTGCGAATTAATTCTTCTCACGCAAATTCAGGCAAAAGGGAAGTCACTCCGAATGCAATCATGGGTTTAGCGTTATTGCGAATTTAAGCTTCTAACGCGATTTCGGGCAAGGGGGGTTATTTTCGAGTAATGGGAAGTAATTCCGAATGCCTTCCAAACGGAGCAGGGGTTCAGGTAAATTCGCTAAACAAGCGAATTTACATGAATCTGCATTGGCTCCGTTCGGAATTGGGAGAAATTCCTCCCGTTTGAAAGAGTCCACAGTCAATAATGTTCTCATTCATCCTGTGAAGGAAGCACACAACCTTAGCATTGTTTCTGATTCTTCTTTGTCCTTCATGCCTCAGATCCGGGCTGTAGCCAGGTCATGCCATATATTTTCTTTATAATATTGCTATTTTTCTATTGGCTTCTTCTGCTAAGAACTTAGTTCATGCCCTAGTTATCTCCCATCTTGACTACTGCAATGTTCTTTTGATGGGGCTCCCATAGTCCCACCTTAGTCCTCTGATTAGTTCTCTGGGCTTTTTACACAGCCAAGGGTGTCTTCTTCCTTCGCTCAAGTTTGTCCTTTTTCACTTGCTGTACCATACACCTGGAACTGCCTCCCTAAACATCTGCAGGCTATGGATCTTATTGCACTGCTTAAATAACCTGGCTTTCCTCTTCTGAACTGAAGTCTAATTCGGACTGCAGCCAAGTCCTACCATGAGGATTTTGCCAGCCCGGCTGTAGCCTGGGTCCTTGGCACACTTGGGTGGCCATTTTTTGAAGTCGGAAAGTTCCCAGTTTTGAAATGAGATTCCTGAAGAACACCTGGGGCCCAGTGGCTACAGTGGCAAAATCCTTATGATAGGACCCAACTGCAGTCCGAATTAAGCCAGTTTGGAAGAGGTAAACCAGGTTATATAAGCAGTGCAATAAGGTTGTATCTCTTCTCTATCTAGCTTTAAATCTGGATTAAAGACTTTTTTGTTCTTGGAAGCATTCAGTATTCTAGTTTAATATTGTTTATAATTTAGATTTTACTATATGTATTACCTGTTTTGTATTTTAATTGCACAATTGCATAATTTTATATAGTTTTATTTATATAGTTTTATATTTAAAGAGTTTTAGATTGTATGCCATTGGCAGGTTATATGTTATTTTTATACTGTCTGTAAAGTGCCATGGTGCTGTATAAATAAACATTAACAACAACAACATAATAATAATTCTTAAAGAAATTTATTTGGTTAGAACTTCTTGCTGCTCCTTGGTAAGCATGTAAAGCATTGTAGACTTTGGAGGGAAAGAGAGTGATGAATCATTCAGTAAAAAACACTGGTTTCAAGGCAATGTTTTCTGTAACCTGAGGTTAAATTAAGTGCAGAAGATTAAGCTATTATTGAAGAATACACACTGCATATCTGCACCTTACATAATGGGCCCTTAATGGATCTCTCTGATTACATCAGTGCTGCTTCTCATTTCACTTTTAACTGTTTGCTATTATCAGCAAATAGTTTCAGCAAGTATTTAGTTGGCAGCCTACCTAAAATTACCAGATAAGCCTAGTTTCTTCATTTTTTTAAAAAAACAAATGAGGTTTTTTAAAAAAACTAATTTAAGTAGTTACATGGGAGAAGTCAGATTTTTACTCACCAGGTGATTTTTGTCCCATTGATAACTTAATGCAAAGTTAGAAGAGCTCTCTGCAACAAAAAAAATCCACTTCTCGAAGCCAATTGGTTTTGTATTTGGCTAATACCAGTGCGATTATATAATTCTGACTGGGGCATACTGTCTATCTTCCTAGTTTGATTTATAGAGTGTTACATTCTTTCTGTTGGAAAGGCAACATGTATTATAACTGAACATTGCAAATGTTTGTTTCCTAGTTGCTTCCTGTTACAATGGTGTAGCGGTTTTTCATACACTTTTTTAATCTTTAAGATATTCCAGAACCACACAGTTAACATTATATGACTAATTATCTGGCTTAGATGAGGTTTGATAAAATCCATTTGGGAATGTCCATAGCTGCTTTTGCTGCCCAAGTACACATATAGTTAGACTATTAGGTTTAACCTTGCCAAAACTTTCCAGAAAGTTACAAGACAGTTGAACTTAGTTTTGTAAAGTAAAAAGAAAGAGAGAGAGAGAGAGAGAGAGAGAGAGAGAGAGAGAGAGAGGCCTTGTTCACATTTGGGTTTATGTACTTGTGTGCTTTGGCCAGTTGTGACTTGCTTGTTGGGATTTATAAGCCACAGTGGCTTTCTGGGGCTACAATTATGAGGTTTCCACACTGTCTAGCATGGCTCAGATGTTTTTAGTGGCACTGTGCTGGAGACAGGCAGATATACAGTGGTTTGTCTCCCACTATTCTTTGATGGTCTTGAGTGGGGGGAACTCCTTTGTACAAAACTGAATTCCAAAGTCCAATGGCATGTTAAGAGTTATAAAGTCACAGCAACATCCTCAGACTACTATGGCTTACTATGAAATCTTACATGGTACACTTACTGTGGGGAGAAAGGCCTCACGTCTGAACAAACATGCTTAGGACATTACTTGCTAGCAACAGCAGCCTCTTTTGCACAACATGAGCAAAAGTGGTGGTTTCATATAGACAGCTGAGGTAGGTTATCAGGTCAAGGGCATCCCAGGCCCTGAGATTTTAAGATCATAGCCAGAGAGAAAGGGGTGCCCACTGTAAAGTATGAACAATTTAAGCATTAAATCAGCAAGTGTGATTTGAAAAATAAACACGAGGGCCCCTTTCACATTATACCATCATAGGTTCCATCTACACTGCAAAATTAATGCAGTTTGTCATCCCTTTATCTGCCATGATTCAGTGATATGGAATGCTGGGATTTGCAGTTTTCTGAGATTGTTAGCCTTCTGTGTCAGCAAGCTCAGGTGCCACAGCAAGCTACAAATCTCAGGATTCCATAGGATGGAGCCATGGCAGTTAAAGTGGTGTCAAACTGCATTAATTCTGGAGCATGGTAGGAGCCATACTGGTGGGATTCCACTTCTAAATGCCATGCTTGTATCCTATGGGACTGGCAGTTTGGTTAGAGGCACCAGAGGAACTCTCTGTCTGATAATTACAAAAGCCTTAACTGCCTCAACTAGCAATCCCAGGATTCCGTAGTTCAAGTGGAATTACAGCAGAAATATATAATTTGCTGAAAGTTAAATCACAAAAGCATAATTTCCTGAGCTTTGTTTTAACCCTTGAAAGTGCTGCTTTTAACAACATATGGGAGCTATAGTCCAACAAAAAAGGTTCTCAAGGCTCTGTTTAGGACAGTAAACTATCTATTAAGTTTATAGCACAGGTCCTGGAATGGGTCTGGTGTGTTGCAAAAGAGGACGGGATGGTAATGGGAGGCAACATAGAATGGATCTTACCACACGGGAGAATGCTGCCACTGCCACCGGATGTTCCCATTCCATTCTGGATATGTTCCCAGGGGCTGATTTTTGGGAATGGCACTATGTGGCCTGTTGGATATTTTAAGAGTTTCAACCAGAAGACCTCAGTGCTTGAAGGCTATGGGGGGATACAGACTGGCACTTTGTGCAGACCTATGGGTGGAATCATGGCATAGCATCCATCAATGCCATGACCCCACCCCATGGTGCCATTTTGGTGCATGCCCGTTTACATGGTGTGTATCATGATGATGCCACTGTAGCACATCGCCCAAACTGCACAGCATGGAAGGGACATCATCATGGTATGCCACTGTGCCTATGACACCCTTTCCTGGATGCTGAAAAGAAGCTGCTTTTCATGCTTTCTTTTTGTGCCCTCCAGACTGTCGTTGACACAGCCCCAATCTGGGGTCAAAAGGGGCGGCTGCATGCCACCTGTCTGCATAGTCCTATGTTAGCTTTTAATTTGGAGCAGAAATCAAAAGGACCCCTTGAGGCATATGTACCTTCTTTTCAAAACCTATGTTGGTGTACTAGAAACCGCAAAAAGAAATTATTGAATCTAATGTTGTTTCTTTAAAGTTAGATACTTTTATGTTCTAGGTGATGTTAATAAATAATAATAAATAAACTATGGGAGGACATTCCCATATTAAAAACTAACCTCAAAATATTCTTGGATTGTGACTCCCATCTGTCCTGGCTGTAAGAGAGGGCCTTTTCTGTTATGTTGAAGCTTGCTTAGCCACTTTTGAGCCATGTTGGAATGGATCTGATCTGATAGGAGGGGTGTGCAGGTACAGGAGGATCTCTGGTGGGACTCAAGGTTGTTTAGTTGCTTGAGACTGCTTAGGACTGTGGGGGAAAGTACGCACAGCTTTGGGAGGTCAGAATGAAATGTAGAGAGTGCTTAAAAGTGAAACCTAAGTGGTAGCCTCAGATCTGGCAATGTATTTACTACTGTGCTGATCTTAATCCAATGAAACTTTCCTGGATTCAACCATGAAGTCTGTTCTTTAAGTTAAGTAAAGGCAGGGCATCACACTGGCCAGCTGCAGAACTAATTCTGTTTCACATTGCTGTTTAGGGTACTACATCCGTATGGAAGAATTGGCCCACATCATCAATGAAGTAACACAAAGGAGTGTGTAGTTTGCATTACACCGGGTAAGGCGGTGCAAGTAGTAGTAGATACTCTTTTTAAAAAAGTTAGATCTATTGAGTAGTAATACCATATTTCACTATTAAATTTTGGAACCCCTGTATGAGATCAATCACCAAATCACACCAGCAATTTCCTTACCAATATTAGCAAACATCATAGATATAAAGTGCTGCTATGTGATGGACTCATTATTATAGCAACTCAAGTGACACAAACCTTCCCACAATTATGTAATATAGGCATATATTCCATTCTAACCTTGAGTGTGAACCCACTAGATTCACCAGTGCACTTGCAGGTGGCAGACTCCAAGGCTAGGATCTTATTGAGTCAAATAGTGTGGACCCAATAGTATGAGGCCATCTGATATTTTTACCACCTATGAAGTTATTGTACAATTAGAAGTACTATACAGTCTATATATGGTGGCCCAGCAGTACTACACTAGTGGGTCTTTCTGTTCTATTTAGCAGGGTCCTGGCCTGAGCAAGTAGCATGCTCCAGTAGAGATGGAAGACAAAATGAGGTCTTCTGTGTTTCTGAACCCATATTACTTTCATAAAACTCTTCTGGTGTTGTTGTTGTAGTTTTTTAAAAAATCTGGAGAATGATGAGTTCAAAAGTCCATTGTCTTGGCATCCAGTCTAACATCCAGCCTGAAACACTCAGCTTCCAGCCACTTTGGGAGCAGAGTGTGCACATGACACACACACCCAGAATGGCTGGAAGCTAACCTGGAGCCACCTAACACACCCAGTTTGGGACTGCAGCGATGGTGCACTTTAAGTGGAGGCCAAACAGTTGCTGTGGTCCCTCGGCAATTGCCAGGCAATTGCAGACAGAGCAGCCTCTGGCTGTTTTTTCCTACCTGGCTACATGATCCCATTGTCTCTTTTTCATTGATTCACTCCTAGCTGATTGCCTACATGGAAGATTTGGGGGGGGGGGGTGCACAGGAACTTAATTAGAGATGCAATTGACCCATAAGAAGTCTCAGATTCAGAGGTTGTTTGCTGCCCCTCTCAAAAGCCAAGCTCTGACTCAGGACCAATATCTGAGGCTGTGTCTGCTTCTCACTCTACTGTCAAGTCAAGTCAAGTCAAGTCACTTTATTATGGTCATAGACTTGCACAGGTAAAAAGAGGATACCGAATAAAAGAAGGTAAAACAAGGTAAAAACACAGGTTAAAAGCAGAATTTGAACTATCCTTTTAAAATCCAGTGTGGCAGGGCAAGATTGGTACTAGTTTACTGCAGAGGTCATTCCCTGATTGATTTTAATTAGAGCTACACAGAATCTGTAAACATTATATGTTATATCAGGGTTGGTGTCCAAAGTGTAAAATTGACTGGTGTGTCCTTGATGCTGATGTTTATACAGTAAAGGTGAAATAAGGCTGAGGTGGATTTCCCTATAGTATGAGCACTGGAGTAATACATGCTCTGTTGTCTCTATTTGGCCAGAGTCACAGGGGCAAGCACTCTACTATGTTTTTCTCTGCTGGTCCTTTTGATATTTGTGCTCTCTCCTCATCATCTGAGTATTCCATTAGAGGAGCAGGTTATAAATAAACATTATTATTACTACTACTACTACTACTACTACTATCTAAGTTGGAATCAAAAATGGTACCCAGGGTCTTTGTCACTCCTGGGTACCATTTTTGATTCCAATTGCAAAAAAATTAAAAAAAAAAGAAAAAGAAAAAAAGATACAGGTATCCAGGAATGGACCAATACAAGTCAGAGCTGGCATACCAGCCTGGCCAGAAAGCTAGGTTAGACAGATAGACTGGTTAAATAAGGACAAGTTACATTAATTAGATAAGCAGTGGAGGGTCTGCAACCTGTAATTGTTTCCATGTTATTAGAAGATTGAATGTACTCTGGGTTTTAGTTTGAACTTGAAAAAGGGGGATCCAATGCATTGAACCCTATCCCCAACATTGGCTTAGCACGTTGGATAGATCCTGTAAAGATTCCCTGTCCCATACCCACTAGCCATTCAGTATTCTGTGGCCAGTGAACATGCCAAACCTATGTGGGGTTGTTTTGCAGTCAGGGTGTGTTCCCTGCTTTTTATTTATTTAATTTTAGCTCCAGATATTCTCTACTTCAGAAAAACCACGGGTTCTCCAGGCCTACCAATCTTTTCCTCTTGCATGTGGTCTATGCAGTTTTGGCTACAAAAGCAACAACATACATAACCTAAATAATGGAAAACTGAGGGAATAATACTGTGATCTATGGTAACAAAGGCATGCCTTCCTTTGATTCATATTGAGTAGCATACTTTGACCATACATTTACATTAACCATTTCAAGGCCTCATTCCCACTATGGTTTAAATTGGATCGTGATTCGATTCAATCTGGTTTAAACGAGCATGGTTCCCACTTAATCTGAATCGCTGAAAATATTTGGAAAGGGGGCCATGCTTTTGACACATTCAACCCACGTCAAAAACACACTGTTTTTTTTTCTGGATCTTTTGAGCTGAATCAATTTATTGTCAAATAAATCGATTCAAGCCAAGTGGGAACCAGGTGGATTTGAATCTGCTGGCTTCTCGGTCTCTCTGTCCCTGGCCTCCTCTTGCCTCCTTCCACCCCAACCTCTCCATCCCTGGCCTCTCACCAGCTTCCCAAGCCTCCTTCTGCCCCGGCCTCTCATTGGCTTCCCTGGCCTCCTTCCACCCCAGCTTCCTTCCAACCCCAGCCTCTCACTGGCACAAATGTAATGTGAACTAAGTACTTCCGCTGAACCGATTCGACAATTCGGATCAGATACCCGAAATGGAGTAAGTGGGAATGAGGCTCAACTGTTCTGAATCTCTTGTTTTGCTTAATGACACTGAGGTATACCCTGCTAACTTATTAACAGATTCATAGCTGTTGAGATGTTGTTTAGCAGATTTATGTGACAGTGTTTCATTTAATAGTAGCAGAAAAAGGAAAGGCAATTTAAAGAGCTATTCCAAATTTTGGCAGCATATATGTATATATCACTTCCTATCTGGACTGTTACTTTGTACATCACTATAGTTACAACACTAAAAAACAACAGCCTGAAATAATTGCCATTTGTAATCATAAATCTGATAGCTACAGTAAATAAAATTCTGAAGCATTCATTGAAGAAGACCTAGGTTACTGAGGGAAATGTCACTGCTAGAGCTTAATAAAACTGAATTTATCTCAGGATAATTATATTTGACCATGATTTCCACAGCTTGATGGTCCCAGGGCTTTTGAACACCAAGTAGACTTTTCCCCCTCCTCACAAATGTGATGAAGTGTTTTATGGCACTTTCATAATGGCCTTCATTTAGAAAGATGAATCTACCCAGGTAAAGGTTTGTTTTGTTGTAACTATAGCAACAGAGCTGTTATTTTCCTAGCTGTCTAAATGGAAAGACCATCCTATTCCTAAAGATGGGCATCACTGTGCTTATTTGGACTATCCTTGATAGGGATAATGTCAGTCAAGCTCAACATACTTCTATATTCTGCTGTGTTATTATCAGGACCAGTCCAAGACAGGAACTGGTAGCTGCAAATGGTGTGCCCCAACTAACATGTCATGGGGTGTGTAAAGCCCAGTGTCATTTTTTTTTCCTTTTTGTACCTGAGGCAGAAAATCTCACAAACACCATGAACTTTTCTTCATCAGGAATAAAAATATAATAAAAAGTTAACAATTTATCTCTCTTCATGAAATTAAAATTTGTTCCTGGATCCATTATGTCTCTGCTTTGTTGTAGCTAATGATGTGACTGATTCTGATTAGGAAGAACTTCTTTATAGTAAAAGCTGTTCAACAGTGGAACACACTGCTTTGCGCGATGATGGAGTCTCCTTCTTTAGAGGTTTTTAAACAGACTTTGGGTGGTCATCTGTCAGGAGTCCTTTGATTGTGTATTCCGGCATTGCAGGGATTTGGACTGATTGGCACTTGGAGTCTCTTCCAATTCTAGAATGGATGGGATATTTGTTGTTGTTTTTTCAACCTACATTAGTGTTTATTTGGTGTCAGTCTTCTTACAAAACTTAAGGCATATTTTATGGGGGGAAAACAAAATGGAAAGTAACAACAGAACAGCATTTTTTTTAAAAAAAATCATTGTTTTATCATTAACAATGGAATAGGGGTGTACTGATTAAAAGCAAACTCTTCATGCTGGAGAGAAGTGACCAGTGGGGTGCCACAGGGATCAAAATGTAAAATGACCTTAATAAATTAGAAAGCAGGGCCAAAGCTAACACAATGAATTTCAACACAGAGGAATGTAAGGTTCTGCATGTAGGACAAAATAATGATGATGATGATGATGATGATGATGATGATGATGATGTGTAGATATAGGATGGTGGACACCTGGCTTAATGACACTATGTCTGTTGTTAAATGGCAAGGCCTCAGATTGTCTACTGGGAACATCCACCCAACCACCCCCCCCCCCACACACACACAAACCCTGGGTGGTTTTCATTTGCATTTGCTGAGTTTTGATTTTGGTGTAGAGTTGTTTTTACATTGATGCTGCTTTTCTGAAAATGGTCAAATTCTAAAATATATAACCAGCATAGATGCATTGTGATATTCAGAGTAAAAGGGTCTGGTCATTTTGTAATCACCAGCTTCCTGGATATATTAGGAAGCAATTCTCTAAATGTTGTAGAGTGGCATTCTCATATGAAAGAGAAAACCATGACAATTTCGGGATAACCCAGGGTAAGTAAAGTACAGTATCATCCAAATAACATAAAACAGTAAAAGCTTTACTGGGCCAACCAAAATGCATAATATAGAGGAGCTTCGAAAGTTTGCACCATGCATATTTTGCATTTTTGTTGGCCCAATAATGATATCACTGTTTTGTGGATTCTGGATGATATTGTACTTTGCTATATGCCCAACATGGCTACCCGTGAATATGTTTTCCCAAGGTAAATAAATGAAGCAGAATGTGAACTATTGTTTCTATGAGTTTACAGTCTGTGACAAAGCAAAAAAATTAAGCGTTGATAACTAACATGCAAATCTATATTTACTAGAGGAAATATACAATTCTGCAGTAAATGATGAAAGTTAACACATTCACAGATTGTTGGGTTTTTAGATCACTACAATATGGTAATGAATGGCATCCAAGCTGCTATGTGAGAGGTACTTGGACTTGAACTGATGGGAATCCCTTTTCAATCAGTTTTTAAGTGATTCAGAAAGCGTTTGGCCTCAGCATGATATTCTTTCACAATCTGGGTATATTTATGAAGCTTTCAATATTCAGCCTCTCTTGGTCCAAGCTTTGCTTGTACCAGGCTATAGTGCCAAATGGGAAGCATTATTTCAAGCTTTGCTTGTTTTTTGGAAAGTATCTTGTGCCGAGAGCTGGAAATTCCTTGGTAATCTATTGCCAAGTGGCACACTCCGTTGTGATCCTTTTCCATTTCCCTGTTTTTAATATGCTTCAGAAGGGTTCCTGTAAAAGCAATCATTTGGAGAATGACTTCATGCTATTACCCAGTGACATGATTTCTGGAAAAAGAGGTTCACACAAAGGCATAAGTTATGTAGTGAAACCATTCCAGTTTTTTTTTTAACATTTATTGGAAAATTTTGTACGGCTCACCACACTTTGCTTGATTCCGCCCCTCCCCCATGTTTCCATTGTTTAAATAATAATATATCCCATGAACCTTGTGATGAAACACAATGTACTTATTGTTAATGGTCCAGAACCTTTGGAATCACCTCAAAGTTTTCTGTTTAAGGACATTGCTGATTCCCATTGCCTTTTGTTTCATATTTCAGGCAAACCATTTATAAAATACCTTCCAAAGATTGCTCACACATACAGTAGAGTCTCGATTATCCAACCTTTGGTTATCCAACATTCTAGATTATCCAACATTGCGGCTGCTGTGGTTTCTTTAAGTTTTCTGTGATTTCTTTAAATTTTCTGTGATTTCTTTAAATTTTCAGAGGACTGAACATACTGTACATCACAATGTTGATCAGTGATTTCTTTACATTTACTTCTACTGTTATGGCAATAAAACTTCAATATATTTGCAATTCATAGTGATTTCAAGTCTTTTCTTGGACCTTCCAGATTATCCAACATTTTCGGTTATCTAACTATCAGCTGGTCCAGTTTATGTTAGATGAACGAAACTCTACTGTATTTTATTTTATCAACCCAATTATATACGCTCATGATTATGCGTACATCAGACAGGATGATATTTGGTTTATATTTTACTCTTTCTCTCAGTGAAAGGAATTCCCACACTATAACACACTACAGTATCAGGAAATGCTCTTACATATCCATGCAACAATGTTGTTTTTAAGAAGAACAAGCATATTGCAAGATGGATAAGGATGCTGGCTGGCATTCAGTTTTGAAGTTAATGATTTGTAACCTAGACTTATGGATCCATAACTGCTCTGTATAGCCTTACTGTAAAATGATCTAAACACATACACCCAGTCCATTTTATCAGCCAGCAGCAAGTATGGGTGAAAGAGGTCTGTTCAGTTGCCAATAGGGGTGCAAGAAGACTGTTTCCGTGACCCTGACACTAGTGAGCAAGCCTGTGACAAGGACTTGCAACAAGGGTCCTGATTCAGATTTATCACAGCCTTGCTGGCAGGGAAGAGTTGGGTTTCTGTTAGTTCCTTACAAAATTTAAAATATGAATATTCATGAATATGCAAGTGAAAATTACACATACTAAATAAACAAAATATTTGTATTCATATACTGTTTTGAGTAGGGTGGCATGGCATCTGCATGCAGGTGTAAAGTGTAGAAAAAAGTTTGAGTACCACTGAAGCAGACAGTGTAAAATATTGGTGATTCTCCCATGTTAAACTCTGAGGAAGACAGATTTCATAGGGCCATTTTCCATATCATAATGCTATGTTTCATTATTGTTATGAACCCGTGGTATTTATTATTGAACTACTGATTCATAAATATTTAAGAAACACACACACACACATCTGAGTAGCTGACCCCAGCCTGTGGAATTCCTTTCCACAAGAGGCTAGGTTGGCCCCCTCTTTTCTGTTCTTTTACAGACAAAGTCCTTTTAATTTAAACAGGTTTTTGATGATTAAATGATTAAATAGTGGCAGAGAGCCTCTTATGGGGATTCCTGTATTTTAAACAAACTTTATTATTATGTTTTTAAAACATTTTATATTTTTAAAAGTTTAATGGTATTTTAATGTGGTGATTATGTAACTACATTTTAACTTTTTTGTTATCAAAGTGTTTTGTTTTTATTTTCTTTTTTTTTTTTCAAAAAGCTAATCATGTTTTTAGTCTTCATAAACCACCTTGGATCCCATCTTGGATGATAGGCAGGATATAAATTAATTTTTTTTAAAAAACCAAATAATAATAGCTTTTTTTCATCCTAAATAAACATTTTAATTTTTACCTAGTAGTATATGTATATCCATCACCATTTACAGACGTGAGAGCTGTGCTGTGAAGAAAGAGAATAAAAAGAAAATCAACTCATTTGAGATGTGCTGCTGGAGAAGAGTGCTGAGAATACTGTGGATGGCCAAAAAAGACAAACAAATGAGTATTTGAACAGATCAAGCATGAAAGCTCCCTGGAAGCCAAGATGACAAAACTGGGGCTGTCATACTTTGGACACATCATGAGAAAGCATGACTCATTAGAGAAGACAATAATGCTAGGAAAGATAGAAGGCAGTAGAAAGAGAAGCCCACAGGCCAGATGGATAGATCCATTTAGGGAGACCAGGGGGCTGAATCTACAAGACCTAAGCAGAGCAGGGAAGGATAGGGACCTTGGACATGTCTCATCCACAGGGATGCTATGAGCTGAGGTCAACCTGAGGTCAGCAAACAACAACAACAACAACAGTGTATATATGTATGTATATATCTAGGTTTTTGCCAGTTTACATAATGCTTACTATATCTGAAACAATATCTTAAAGTACCATTTTTCAACCATTATGGCATATGAAAAGTGGCAATGCTTGGCAGTCCCCTGCAAGATGTACATTCCTTGTCCTATGTCAACCAGATAAATGGCATTCACTTAGTAAAGTCCATGATGTCTCTTAACTTCCATGCTAGTGGAATGGTGAATCTTGAATCTGCACTGAGTTTTAGGTGGAGCCGGCACTTGCCATAATACTCCAGGAGTATTATGGCCCTCGAAGCACCTTGTCATTCTCCTATTCCCGAGGACCTCCATTGCCATGCCAGGAAGCTATTCACACATACTGTATATACTCGTGTATAAATCTAGAAAGTTAGGTTAAAAAATAGACCCAATGTTCTACTCTCTCATCTATCCAGCCTTTAGTATGTACACAAATAGTTATGCCTGCTGCAATCTTGTGAGTTCTTTAACATTGTTTTCCTTTACTTCATCCTTTATATTCTTTATCCATGGGTCATATAAAAATCCATAACTTTCGCCCGAAAACTTGCCCTTGACTTGTATATGAAGTCTATTTATAAACGAATATATACAGGTTCATCCCACAATGCCCACATTAAGTAGAGCAAGAAAGAGGGTCTCTTAAATATACAACAGGAGCTGGCTTGGCCAAACTTTGAAGGAAGTGAAGTAGTAGTTACTACAATTCTAAAGTGTCTCCCCACCATCATTGCTACCCATAAGACTATCCACAATTTAAATTTACTCCTGAAGGGAGAGGAAGCCATAGTGTTGAGCCCATAGAGAAAATGTAAATGAAACCCCACATGCTGTGTGATTGTCCAAAAATGTTACTGTCTTAAAAAGCCCAACATGTTTTGGCCTTGTCACCAATTGGCCTTTTCAGGAGCTATTACCAGAAGCCATTCCACATGCCCAGGATCATGGACAGCTGAAAGTTTCATTACCTAAAATATATATTCCCAGCCTCTTGATTTGATTTATGATTCTTCTTGTTTTGATTTGTTTTGTTTAGAAATTGTTTCCAACTGATACCGAGATATTTGCCCACCTTTCCTTTTATTCTTCAAGACTGTTGTGCAGTATTGCTATGCTTTCTTTGCTATGCCCCTCCCAGCTTTCTTTGATATTGTTTAAACATCTCAGGAACTATGGAGGTCCCCTCAAGCAATTGTGGACTGTATGTTGTAATTATCTGAGTTCAAATGCCATCACTTCAAATTGAAGTGGGATTTTTCATTCACTGGACTTTTTTCAAAAAGGGGGAAATTATATGTATCAAAAGAAGAAAACCCAAGTTAACAGACAGTGGTGTTAGATCTGCATATCTTCAAGTCAGTACAGACATGATAGAAAAAGACCACAATCAAGAAAAATGTTGGTTCGGTTTAGTCTGGAGAAAAAAGAGACAGCATGCTTTCTGAGTCAGAACATACCAATAAGTGTGATCTGCTCTTTCCTCATTGTTTAACCAACCTTTGTTTAAGTGCTGAGTCAGAGTTTAAAAGCCAGACAGCATCAGCCATTGAATAACTACACTAGTAAAGACTATGATTGTCAGAAGAAAACCTCACAAGTAAAGCTACACAAAGGACTTTATCATATGAGCCTGCAAAAGTGGAACTTCAGAGTGTCATCAGACGATGCCACGTCTGGCTGGTTTGCATTTCATTCGTTCCTGGAGCAGTCCTTTTCACTGACAGGCAAAAGCTGTCAATGCCTCCCAATTGTGCTACATTTCCGCTATTGATTCACATGCGATAAGTTCCATCCACTGCAGGCCTGACATGCAGGTTGTCATGTGGTGTGAGTGGGCATGATTCTGCTTCACCCCCTCTCTCTTCTCCTCCTCCTCACTATTCCCAAGCAGCTTGTTTTTCTTTTTCTTTCTTTTTTTCCACATTTCTTTTCATGTTTTACTCAATCAATTGCTGTGACTATGCATTTGGGAGGGAAAGGACTGAAAGGCATGCTAGAAAGAGCATAAGGCAGGAAGGTGGGGTTATGAAGTCTGGCACACAAAAGACAGAGCCCGGGACTATAGCAGCACCATGGCACTTTTGAAGAACTTTGCAAAAATGACTGTCTCCAAAATGGTATGTTCTCATTTCCCTCACTAATCTAATTGTGGTGTCTTAACAGCCTGGTGTGATAAAATCCAATCATCTTATTGGTACCACCATGTTTCTAGGGAAAGACCATATGCCACTAGATGCCAGTAGAGTGAGAGACAGGATTCCTTGGTGTATTTTTCTTTCTTTCTCCTTTTTGCTTTGTGACTTCCTCATCTATAAATGATTGACTTTATCTCCTTTTGCACACCTCTTCATCTTTCTTAGTTGTGCAGCTAGCAGCAGAGCTCTTCTTCTTCTTGCCCAAATCACTCTAATGAAACTCACTTCAATGAATTCTATATACTTTTATACTGAGAAGAGCAGTTCCTGCCAAATTTGGTTACTGGGTGAGAATCACATTTGATGGGTGAGAGTCCTATTTCCTTTATTTTCATTTTTTTAAAATATCCAAATTTATTTTTCAGAATTTCACATTTAAAAATTCTGAAGACAACAGAAAATAACACTGACATGTTTATCCATCCATAGTATGGAAATGGATGCTGGATGCTTTATTATTAGTATTTTTTACATGGAGCCATGTACTCCAATGTATAAAGAGCCAGTGTGGCATAGTGGTTTGAGTGCTGACCTATGACTGTGGAGATCAGGGGTCAGTTTCCAACTCAGCCATGAAATCCACTGAGAGGGTTTCATGGCAAGTCACATACTCTCAGCCTCAGAGGAAGGCAATAGCAAACCTCCTCTGAATAAATTTTACCAAGAAACCCCATGATAGGTTATTAGTTGGAAACGACTTGAATGTACACAACAACAACAACAACAACAACAACAACAAACTATATAGTTTACAGCTGTGTATATACAATGGTGTATACAACAGTGTAGAAGAATTCAACACAGAATTAGTGGAAAGGTCTAAACAGCTTATCAAGCCCTTGACAAACATCAAGGTTATCTAGATTTCATCTCAATCACATCATTTTTGGTAAAGGGGTATAGAATATTTCTACAGCTTCCCATCTTGATACTGAGAAAATTGTGTAATGATACCTTCTTCTTCTGGTTATCAGAAAAATGTCACTAGGACTACTGAATGAGTCATTTTCTGATGAGTTATCAAAGTGGGGAGAAATGGAATAAAAGCCACATGAAGGTTATATTCTGAGTGAAACTTCTGTGTGAACTAGTCCCATGTTCATGTTAAATTTAAGAAGTACATTTGCTCTGTGTATGGAGATGGCTCAATATGAAAAAAAAAAACCTTTAATGCTACCTTCAAAATACAAATGTCAGGTCTATGCTTAATCCAATTTTTAATTCAAGCACATGCTTTCTTTCAAAAATAGTTTGGAACAGAACAGAACTCCCTTCCGAAAAAGTTTCAGTCTGTGGTTTTGTTTTTTGTCCCCCCCCCCCCCCCCCGTAACTCTGCCTCCCACTGAACTTTAGTCACTCAACATCTTTAAATATAACCAATATATTTGCATGTGGGAATAAATATAATACATGTAACATGTCAGGATAAAGGAACTGAGCATACAGGGAGAGACCCAAAGACATATAGTATACATTGACATATTATGGTGCATTGGTGACATCAAAGGTCATTGCCCCCAAGACACAAGAAGGCTGAGGATGTTTTGGGAAAGCCTTCACTGCAGGGTGATGGATTGTAAAGTGGCTCCTTGTTATTTGCTGGTGTTTGGTTCCAGCACCCACCGTGGATACCAAAATATGTGGGTGCTCAAGTCTCATTAAATTCATTGGCTTAGTAAAATGGTGTCCCTTATGTGAAATGGCAAAACCAAGGTTTGGAATTTATATATTTTTGGAATATTTTCAATCTGTGGATGATTGAATCCATGGATAAAAAGATTCCTGGATGTGAAGGGCTGACTGTAGTTGGAAATAAACATTACCAGCGTGTGTGAGGCAATGTCAAGTCAGTTGTCATTGTGATGGTGCTTCATCAATGGTCCAATAAACAGCAATCATACTTTTCTTCATCTTTGCTGCAGATTCTGATATACATTCTAGAGCTGGCAAAATGAGTGGAAACAATTTATTTTTATGTCAGTTTAAATATGATAACACATGATTCTACTTTGATCTTCCATATTTTTGATAATGCATCAGTATGCATACCTGAATCATTCATATTTATATCTTCATAGCTGTTCTCTAAACTGGAAGAGAATATCCTTTTTTTTAAAAAAAAACAATGGGAACACCCATTGTTTTCTCCCCACACCAATTTTCTTTATAGTTTTTACTTTGGATTCCAGGAAACATGGAAGATTATTCACAACACGTTGGTATTATTCATGGGTATCATAACAGTTGATGCTTTATTCTGGCTTTATTTTAGGGGTCTGGAATAGAGCCAGCATGGTGTAGTGGTTTGAGCATTGGACTAGGACTCTGGAAAGCAGGGTTCGAACCCAGCTCAGCCATGGAAACCCACTGGGTGACCTTGGACAAGGCTCACTCCTCAGTTTCAGAGGACGGCAATGGCAAACCCCCTCTGAAGAAAACCCCATGATTGGCTTGCCTTAAGGTCACCATAAGTCAGAAATGACTTGAAAACACAGAACAACAGCAATAGGAATAGATCTGCTTTTCTCAAAAAGATACAGGGATGGGGAATGCTGAAAGGTGTAGTACAAAAACATCTAGAGGGCACACGATTCCCACCATTAGCACATACCATGCCTTTTCAGAGAATAAGTAGATCAGTTTTTTAATTGTTCTTAAGAAGCGCAATAGCAAGTACATTTCTATACCTCTTATCTGTGAACTAAGCAGTTAACAATGTGTAAGCTAATTGTTCCCAACAAGCTGAGTACTCATTTTAGAGACCTACATAAGGATGGGAGGCTGAGTGGACCTTGGAGCCCCTGGGATCGAACGCACAACCTTGTGGCTGCAGTTATGGGCATTTAACCACTGCGCCACCAGGGCTTCCTCATTGATCTATATCCTTACACTTAAGAGGTGATCTCAAGTAACACAACAGATACAGGCTGCATTCCTCTAACCACTTACTCATGAAGACATATATTTGAGTAGATACACATAGGATTGTGCTGTAAATCAATCATGAGGCCTCAGATGAAAAAGTTATACTAAGCAATACATTTATTTATTTATTTATTTATTTAGAGTACTTATACCCCACCCTTCAGCTCTAGAGGCTCTCAGAGTGGCTTACAATTATTATTATTATTAGTAGTAGTAGTAGTAGACGATTCCCTGTCCTCAGTCTTACAATCTAAATGATTGTATCCTTTATAATTCAGGGAGAATAGTTTTACAATCTAATTTCAGATTATTGTCAAATCCAGTCAAACTCTATTGCAAGCTGTCTGGTTTATCATATCCATGTACATAGATCACCAGGTTCTATCAAAATGAAGAAGACATTGGAAATTCTTTGGAATTACCTGTTAAAGTTTTGGTTGGAATGGTTTATTGGTTGCTTCATTGTTTAAGATGCCAATATTCTGCAGAGAACTACTTGTCTACATTAAGTAATATTTTGCAAATAATTAAGGTTTTATTGAAGAAAACGTCTCACTTGGAAGAGAGAAGGGTGTAAAAAGGTATTTATTTGTCAATTAAAATTAACCTGCTTTTTGCTTGGGAGGAAAGAAACTGTTGATTTTCTGCACATTGTTGATGGCCTCTTACATGGAAAATGTATGTATTTTTTTAATGTCCAGTTTTTCCATTCTGACATGCACAACAATGAAGAAGAATGAAAAAGAAATGCCTGATTTCTTCTACCAGAGGAGCCCAATACTAAGACTTGCCTCTTCTGATTGTTCAGTCTTTGATGACTTTCAGAATAACCTCACATCAACATTGTTCCTCCCCTTAGTTAAAAGAGGCCATGATAGTACTAGTCCCAAACTATTCTCAGTTTTGAAGGATAATATTGTGCATCAAGTTTTCTGTGCAATGAGTGTTGTCAGACTGAGAACAACTTTATAACGTGATTGCTTTTTCTCTGAAATGGACATAGAATACAAGAAATCCTTCCAAAATGGTTGTGTTTTCTCTCTCTAGTGAATTCAGTGAACCTAATCTACACTGGCTTTTAAAGCCAATTTTTAAGCATTACATAAGTGAACTTATAAAGTAGGTTACTTTTAGTCTCACAGCTGCATTATGAATATTTTTAAGTCCATAAAGCATCATGATAAGCAGACATGAAAGGAAGAAAAGTCTTCCTCCCCCAAATTGCCACATATTTCATAGATCAATCTTAGATTAGTAACTATTTGCAGACATTTAAGAAATTAATCATCACAAACCCCATATTTAATGTTTCTTACTTTATTCTTGATTCTGTTTAATCCTTGCAACTGAAAAGTACATAGCTAGATATTCATTCCATGTGGAAAACATTTACATTGTCGTAAGGCACTGTCTGCTGGACAGAATACGAGAAAAAGTTTTCCAGCTAAACATTAGGAATACTTTTCTTATGATAAGGGCAACTCAGCAGTGGAATGGACTACATCTTCAGTGATACACTCTCCTTTCTTAAAGTTTTGTTTTTGCTTTTGTTTTTTGCATAATTTGTGATCTACTTAAATGCCAAATGGAAGTATTGATTTCAGTTCACTTAGCCATGTGGCCCCAAATATGTTTTTGTGGCCCCTGACACCATCAAAATCACCCAGGTCTTCCTTTTTATAGCCCTGAAGTGGATGAAGTACTATTCCCTAAAGCCTCCAGGTACAACAACTGACCTTTTAAATAGATGCAAGGCATCACTGTATGGTTTAATATGAAAATTACCCATGTTTGAGAATCACTTTGGTTTTTTGTTTGTTTTACTTTTCAATACTCAATATGGCCCCTAGAAGGTCCCAGGGCATAAAAGTGCCCTCCCATGCCTGCTGCAGTTGTATATCCCTTTTCTAACTTACTATGTACTTGGAAAATTTTAAAAGATAACCTATTAAAATAGGTTTATATCAGGAATACTAGGTACACAGACAAAAATATTTGCAGATAAACACCATAATCATTGGCACAGTTACTTAAGATTATATCTTATACACTTCATGCTGCCAACTTTTTTCTTTCAGTTAGTCTCAAAGGTGCTACAAGATCTTCTTACACATTCAGTGAAATTTGCTTTCATGTAAATAGCTTATACTTGGGATTTTAACATGAAATCTGGAGTTTTATCTCTTGGCACTATCGTTGCTATTTTTCCGATAATAATAATAATAATAATAATCCTTTTGTATTCTTTTGAATTACCTGTTAAAGTTTTTTGTTGGAATGATTTATTGGTTGCTTCATTGTTTAGGATATCAATATTCTGAGAGAACTACTTGTCTATGTTAAGTAATATTTTGCAAATAATAATTTTTTTTTCAAAAAACCCCTCTCACTTGGAAAAGAGAAGAATGTAAAAATGCATTTATATATATGGAAATAGATATCATTCTTTGAGTTTTTAATTTCTGGGCATGGTACAAACCTGTCTTCGCAAAATATTCTTTATGCTTTAGAATGTTGCTGATGATCTTGTGTTTGAGCAAAAAAAGAGAAAGAAAAATTATAACTTCAGAAATTGAAAGATGACTCTATAACTTCCATCGATATAATCTAAAGCTTACCCTACATATGCAATACCATGAGTATATGGAATGGAACCCAACACGTCAGAAATAAGGAGATATTTATATTTTTAATGGCCCTTCAGCAATGTAAGGACAGGAGAAGAAAAGCTGGCTGGCAACTTTCTCTATGATTTGTTGATTACTTTTTATTTACTTTATTTATATTCTATTTTTACATGAAGACATTGAAAAATGTGTGTCAAATGCTGGGAAACACTCTATCATTTTTAGGGTTCTCCCACCTCGATTAGTATTATTACCTGATTTGGAAGTGAAATACCCCTGTGTGAAGTGACTATCAGTCTGAAGAGCCTGGACAGTCCAGGTCTGAGCTATAAATTTTGTTGTTGTTATGTGCCTTCAGGTAAATTCTGACTTATGGCAAACCTCTACTAGGGTATTCTTGGCCAGATTTTATCAGAGTTGGTTTGCCATTGCCTTCCTCTGAGGCTGAGGAAGTGGGACTTTTCCTCCAGTAACCAATGAGTTTCCATAAGGTTCCTAAGAAAGAACAGCCAGGAAGGGCCTTTAGGTTGCCATTTAGCAGAGTCTACATTATTTCTAAACACGTGTTGGTGCAGTTAAATCTGTTGTCCTTTCTGTCATATACCTCTTCTGCATATTTAGAAAATGGCTACATTAAAGCACGCCTTAAATTATTAAATTTAGTGGCAGTAAACAGGAGAAGAATATTTTTGGGTTTTGGCCTTCTCATAAGATTTCAGAAATCCATCATCCTTTTTATTGCCTTAATTTGTCTTTGCTTTCTCCCCCATCCCCTGACTTTTTGGAAAATCCTATCTTCTTCCTTGTGATATGCCTGTCTTCCTGACAATTAATTAAAATTTAAATGGCACAAGTAAAAAAATGAAATCCCCAGGTCATCTTTACACCCAAACCACAGAGAACATTTTGTACTGTTGACTCATTCACTGGACACCAAGAATAAGCTTTATCTTGGTTGGTAAAATAATTTAACTATGCCAGACATGACATCTCCAGCACAGCTTAATGAAACACACACACAGCCTCATTCCTTTTTGAACGTGGCAGAATGATAGACAGATAAGTGATATTATATGACTAAAGTTAATCTGGTAAGTATTTCATAGTGTGACCTACTTGGTTTTATTTCCTTTTGATTTGTAACTGGTTCACTCATGTCCACAGTGTGTAGAAGAAGTATATGGAAGTTATGGCCCTCCAGATGTTGTTCCGATGCAGCTCTTATCACTCCTCACCACTGACCATTTGACTAGAACTTATGGTTGCAGGAAGATCATATGATCTCCCTGGTGCATAATATACATCCAGATAGCTGTAGGAGAGCTTATATTCTTTTTTGTGCTTAGTATAATAGTTCACTTAGTACAATTACATTGTGCCCTTTCCTTATGTGGGGGATCCCTTCCAGATGCCCTATGTAAAGCAAATAATAATAATAGTAGTAGGATTTATTTATATGCCGCCCAATCACTGGGAATCCTGGTGGCTTACATCAGAGGGGATAATAAAAGGCAATAACAATAAGCATGAATTGAAAAACAAATGTAACATGGCAATGCATTAAAAATAGCAATAAAATAAGATAGTGATTATTAATAGCAATAAATAACAAAAAATACATAGCAATTATAGCACCAAAATACATAGTAATTATAGCAATATTAATAAAATTAACAAAGCAAAATACATAATAATTAACAGAGCAAAACAAGAAAAAAGAAAGAAAAAGAAAGAAAAAAGAAGAAAGAAAAAGAAATAAAAGAAAAGAAATACTGTATATGCTTGAGCCCGTTTGAAAACAATGAGGCTCATGCATGCGGCGCGGTGCAGTACGCATGCCATGGGCACATCCACCATTTCCGTTCCATCGTGCAGCTTTCAAAGTAAACTGAAAGTTGCATATGGCGCACCTATGTATGACACGGTGCACTGTAGTTCCTTTCTCACTCATATTGTTTATCACTGTAGCTACTGACCTCCTCTGAACATGAAGGTTCCATTTAGCTGTTGTAGCTGGTAGCCGTTTTTAGATCTGTCCTTCACAAAAACATTTTTAACTCCATCTTAAAGCCATCACTTTTTGGGGGGGGGGGGGGAGGAAAACTCCCAGAACCCCTAAACCAACATGTCTATAAATTTCTGGGAGTTGTCTGGAAAACTGATTTTCCATGCTTTGTGGAAATGTGACGGACAGATTGTATAAACATGTCCTTGTCATGTAAATAAGTAAACATTTACTTACTTCACACACATTAAACATGGCAAAATAAGGTGCATGCCTTAGTTCCAAACCCCACTGTATGCGTATACAAGAAACACATTTGGGTCGAGTGTTAACTGACTCCAAGGTATCATATTCAGATACACTTGAAACTAAGGAGATTATCGCAGGTGCCTTATCCCATGTTTAAATGTCAAAGATGGGCCTTATCTTATTCTCCCGGGACTAGGCATATGCAGCCTGTATGCAGCCCATATGCAAGCTGAGCTTATCCCATGGCTTTTCAAGGATGGGAAAATCCATCTGCACTGCACTAAAAGATTTTTTAATAGCCATGACTTAGTCCTAATGAACAGGCTGTAATGACAATGTGGGGATAAGAAATCTAAAGAAATCCAAAAGATTTATTACCAGATGCTCCCTTGGTCTCTTCCAGAGCAAAGTCATTCTTGTCTCTGAACAGCCAGAGAATACATCAGCCCATAGGGCTATGTTCCAGAATTCTTAGGAGGGGAGCAAAGACATGAAACAACAAACATCTGCTAAAAATGACAGTGTCCAGAGTTTTCCAGCACTAGGTACTTTATCTGGAGAACTCTTTAGCCATTGTAGAAATAAAATCAGTGTGATTTCAAAGGTGTTTTCAAGTGTTTTTGTAAGGTTAGACTAACATATAAGCAAACAATGCTAGCAGTTTTATTGCTTCAACTAGAACTGCCAGTTTTCTTCCTGTCACTAGATTAGAGTGTGTTGCTCTGGCCAGTTTTGCCTCCATTGAGTTTTCATAAATAATTTTAATCAGAAATAACTTCTCCAAGCCCCACGTATGCTAAATCACAGTGAACTCCTTTTCAACATGCCTTTTGTAAATTAACTTATTTGATCTTTATACTACATCACAGTGGTCAAGTCACCTCCTTTTCAATTCACATGTTACAATAAACCATTTATCCTGGACTTTGCACTACAGAAGCTTTCTAGGGATCTAGCAATCTTTGATCATATCACTGTTCACCATAAGCACATTCTGCTCCCCCCAACTTTGTTTTAATGATACACTGGGACTTCATTTGCTTGCAAACATGCAAACGAACAAAAATTTGGTCCCACCACTTTCATAAGCATGTTTGGTAGAAAGCCTTTTTGGTGGCTGCTCCCAGGCTATGGAGTTTCCTTTGACTGCAGGCTAGGATGGCCCCCTCTCTTCTCCCTCCACCAGCAGGCAAAGCCCTTTTTATTTAAACCATGTCTTGCCTATTCATGGGGAGAAAAGTGAGCTATAAACTGAAAAAACAATAGCAGTACTGTAACAACAAACCATGCCAAAGGCCTTAAACATTTAAGTAAGGTTTAAAGAGGATTCAGGGACCTCAAGCAACCCTTGGATACTTTCTAAGCATCACCCTCAACTAACATCCTTGCAGCTGAGTGGGCTAATACAGTCCACACCACCAAATTCACATCATTGTTTGCTTTCTCTTCTCTTTGGAAAGGGAAAGAAGCATTCTCCTCTTTAGCAAAGCGGGACACAATAGGGCTGGAGAGTAAAAAAAAGCTGTTACAGCTCATATGGTTTTCAAAATCATCTTTATGCTGATGGTACTCAGTTGTAATTCTCCACTCCAGAACTCTCTTCTGACATGCAACATTGTGTCACATCATGTCTTTCAGCCATTTCATCACGAATGTGTCACTGGTGTTTAAAACTCAACATGGTAAAAACCAGACTACTTGTCTTTCCTCCAAAACCTTCTTCACATTATACATTCTCTGTCACAGTTAATAATGTTCCCATTCATCCTGTGAAGGAGGCACATAGTCTCGGTTTTATTATTTTTTTACTCTTTTTTGTCCTTTGCTCCCCAGACTCAGGCTGCAGCAAAGTCATGTCTATTTTCCCTTTTTAACATTGCCAAAATTAGACCTTTTCTTTCTGCTTCCTCTGCTAAGACCTTAGTTCATGCCTTGGTTATTTCCCACCTTAATTATTGCAATCTTCTTTTGACAGGGCTCCCATTGTCTCACCTTAGTACTTTGGATTCTATTCAACACACTGCTGCTAAGATTATCTTTTTGGCTCCACATTTTGATCATGTTACCCCATTCTTGATAACTCTTCACTGGCTACCCATTCCTTTTAAGATTTTGTATAAGCTTCTTCTTTTAACGTTTAAAGCCTTACACAACCTAGTCCCTGCCTCCTTATCTTTCAGCCATTATTTCTTTTTTACTAGCCTGTTTGAGATCTGTGTTCCAGGAGCTCAGGGCTTTTACCCAGCCAAGGGTTTCCTCTTTCTTGGCTTGGCTTCATCCTTTTTCACTTGCTGCACCATACTCCTGGAATTGCCTCCTGAACATCTGTGGACTGCCTCTTCTCTTGCTAGTTTTAAACCTGAATTAAAGACTTTTCTGTTTTCTAAAGAATTTGGACCTGTACTCTGGGACTGTTTTATAATTTCATATTTGATTACATGTATTAGTTGTTTTATAGGATTGTACTTTATTTGCATAATTTGTTATAGTTACTCTGTAGCTTTCTGCGTTATTATTCTTAGATTGTATGCCTTAATCAGGATTTAATGTGTTAAATTGATTGCCTAGGGTTCAATTCCCCACTTGGACATAAAACCCATTGGGTGACCTTGGGCAAATCACATGCTCTCAGCCTCAGGGAAAGGCAATGGCAAACCTCCTCTGAACAAATCTTGCCAAGAAATCCCCATGATAGGTTAGGCTTAGGGGCCCGATCTAGATGCGCCAAAAGCAGCGCAAATAGGGTTAGAGAGGGTGCAGCTTTTACACCCTCCCTAACCCTAGCACATATGGGTGCCACCATAATTAAATTTTAGATGTGCTGCACACACCATGACACCTTTGCACTGTGGGAGGGTGCAAATCGCGCCCTTTCCATGGTGCAAAAAAGGAGCTCCAAACAGAGCTCTTTTTGTGGGTGGGTCTTTGCTGTGGCTTTTAGATAGCCACAGCAAAGACCCAGGGAGAAAGGGGCCGCAGCGGTGGCCCCTTCCTCCCTTCAGGCCTGCCTCCTCAAGCGAGGTGCAGTTGGCGCCCAGGGCGCCCGCTGCACCCTACTTAGAGGCCATGGGGAAACGCCAGTTTGCCACTTCCCCAGGGCCTCTGGAAGTGGCGGGATGGGGCCATGGAGGCTGCCGGTATGGCAGCCTTGGCCCCATCCCACTGCTTCCTGGGGCGGTCATGGACCGCCCCTTTTGGGCAGTCTAGATAACCCCAGGGTTGCCTTAATTTGGAAATGATGTAAAGCGTGCAATAACAAACAGTTAAAGTGAGAGGTAAGTACAAATGTTGAAAAGCCTTTAAATAAGCAACCATGTTGCAAATATTAATGTAAAACTGTTGAAAAGTTGTTAGAAAGAATAATAATAGTGATAAAAAAAATTCAGCACACCCCAGTTAAAGGACCTTAGCAATGGCCAGTTAACTGTCAGAATATAAAAAAAGAAAAAGAAGAAAAGAAGAAGAAAAAAGGCTGGGGTAGGCAACCTGACATAACCTGGGAGCACCCATTGAGACAGCTGATGGTTGTGGGATTGAGAGACAGCCCTTCTTTAAAGATCTGAAAACTCAAGCAGGTTCATGTCAGTCTTTCACATTGCCTGGATACAAGCCATTTATATCAAGTTTAAGTGGAATGCCTGGCAGAAATTTAAAGGAAGCAAAAAGCATGTTGACAAGAGTAACTGTGTTTCTTGTTGGGAGTGGGTGTTTGGCCATCTCCAACAAGGATCCAGATTGAGTCGAGTAATTACATTAATACTTGTGAATGTCAGCTGACCTTAAGTGCAGCAAAGTATTCCAAGAGGACTGGGTACATTTAGGAATGTGTTGATGTATTTGCTTATAATTTTGCAGGAATAACTCATATTATATATTGGTCCCCAAGTGGCTATTTTTTTACTTTGCTGCAAGAATCCACTTAATGGAATCCATATGGAAAATGTTTGACAGGGCCATCCTTCTAACACACACCTTCATATCCTAGAAAGGCAGTTCAATGAGATTCTCTCAGAGGGTGCCTGGGGTCTGTGGCTGGCTGGTAGACAGAGGAAGTTGTTTAACAGTTGTTGAGCTGTTGGGTAGCCAGTGTACACAGATGCAGGTGCATCGTCATCATCATTATCCAGAAGAAATAAACCCAGAGGAGTAGAGTTGGATGCTGTATTTCTTCGTTGGTGTTGTCCTTCAACTGCTTGAACTGAAATTTCCAAAATAACTGGTTTCTTCTACATGAAATGGAAATGATGCTCTTAAGGGAGGGGGTGTGCCTAAATAACTAAGAGAACTAAATTCACCAACCTCCACTCCCTCTCATCCCTAAATTAATACTGCGTGGGAAAGATACAACAAGAACATTTTAAGATTCCCCCCCCCCATCAAAATAGATGTGCAGCAAGCAATGTATATCCAGTCACTTGCTTCCCTGCTGTAATCCTTACGTAGGTCTTGTGTTCCAGCATTTTTCCAGCATTCTCTGAAGATGCCAGATGTAGCTGAAACGTCAGGAATAAACTGTTCTAGAACATGGCCACATAGCCCAAAAAACCCACAAAAAAACTATGGATGCTAGCCATGAAAGCCTTCACATAAGTCTTGCTTCTTTTTATATCACTCAGTTCTGAGTTCTGGGATGAAAGTGGTTGGTACCTTCACCCAGAATAGCTAGGACAATATAAACGTTGTGATACCAAGACATGAGGAATTTTCTGGCAGATGTTTATGGAGAGAGAGGAGAGCTTGATTTCAATTGGTAGCTTCATCAGAACCTACTCTACAATTGTTGCAACTAGTTTTTGCTCTTTGGAGGTAAGGATTGGATAATTAATATATCAGTTCTGGGACCATTCTACCCATCGTCCTGGAACAGATTTTTTCAGTGTAGGTCCCCTGAGGACAAGAGCTGTAGAGAAGCCAGAATAAAGCACCATCAGGAGATTGTACTTTGTCTGCAATGTGATACAAAAATGTCTATTAAAAACTCCATTTTCTACATTTTTATATATGCTGCAAAAGCCACCATTTATTCATCATGTATGAGGCATTTTCATTCCTGAAAGGAATTGTCCACCTTGTGATCTAACCAGATAATGGTATGCTGCTACCCCCACTGCTGCTGTTATCACATCATACAGTCATTAAGGGTATGGCTATGTGGTGATATCACTTAGGGCAAATAAAACTACTCCACTGTCTTTGCTTTGAATGGGACAAATAGGGAATCCCCCCTCCCTGGTATCATTCCTTTTGCATATTGTTATAACATATGGCTGTAGCCACAATGAGATCATGCTAGTGATACAAATAATAATGTGCGATTTGGTCAATGGTGAGAATTGTACATCTTGCTCCTCTGATAGTATAATGTTTAGCATTAGAATTTGCCATTTAAAAAAAAAAAACACCCTGCAAAATGGTGCAATTCAGAATTCTGTCCACTCAGTTTGCCACCTCGTTCTTTACTTCAGACCTCTGACTTGTATCCCCTCCTTCCTCCCCATGCTACAAGCAATAAGGCACCACCAACAACCCTTTAAATAATGCCAATCTAACATAAAGGCAGGCACCTCTCAGAGTGGCTTTTCCCACAAACGAGGATAATTTGTGGGATCTGTGTGTGGCCAATTCTTGTGATTATACATACAATGTATAAACAGGTTTTCTGTTACAAAGCACTGTGGCACAGCTGTTTCTCATTTCCCATCCTACAGATGCTATCTTGCTTACATAGCAATTTAGTTTAAAGGGACTGTGTTGACTCAGAGGAGCAAGATGTACAATTCTCAGCTTTGACTGAACTTCACATTATTAGTTGTATTACCAGCAGGACCTCATAGTGGCTACAGACGTATGTTTTAACAATATGCAAAAGAACATGGTTTCCAAATCTAGGCCAAAACCTTACTCTCCAGGAGGCCGGATCAGCAGAGGATAAATGTTTGAGCAACATAAAGTGGAAAATCCTGGTGACTCAGAATTCTGCCTTGCTTGTAACAAAAGAAAAGCTCATTAGCTTGCCTGACTGTAGAAATTAAAAACACATCCCCACCCCTAATTTCAGAAAAGGGGTAGAGGAAGGGACTAAATATATATATTAGAAACAGAACAGAATATAAAAAATGTTGACAAAAATAAATGTGAAGTATTGTGTTTTGGTATGAAATGCTTGTGCCTAGTTAGATCAGTTCATCTGAGGACAGTTACCACAATCTAGCAGCTCCTATGGTAAATCAAGAGGTGCAGGGGCTTAAATTGGGGCAGTAGTTCTATAGAAAATCATGCTTTGCAGACACAAGGCCCTAGTTCTATGCGCTGGAATTTACTGTTAAATGAAGTTAGCTAACAGGTCTGAAAAAGGCCTCAGAGTAGACATTACAGAATGAGATGGACTGATTATCAGTTATATATTGATCATTCCTGAATCCGTCTCATTTGCAGGACCAGCCCTACCTCTAGGGGCTGCTGTTAGGGGCAGCAGTTCATTCTTAACATTCTTCCTTAGAGAACAGAACTGTGTGTCATGGCTTGTTTCCATGATTAAAATTGATTTGAAAAGACTTTGATCTGACTGCATGTAACTTGGAGGAAGTCAGGCTCTTTGTGCCCTCCCCCTCCGAAAAACTCCATAAACACCACAAAAAAAGGATTTGTGGTTGTTACTGGAGTATTCACGAGTATCTATGAGAATGTGCATTATCGAATATGTGGATGTCTGTCCATTTCACATGGATTTGCATGGCTGAGCATTTTCAGCTGAGAGAGGATGAACAGATCTGAATTTCCTCAGGAAAGTGAAAAAATTAAGTTTCAATGAAATTAAGTATCAATGAAATTAAACTCCACAGCAATTCACACAAAACACTTTCAGGTAGACTAGACCTGTGTGCCTTATGGCCTGTTCTGCATGACATAGTGGCTTGAGTGTTGGACTATAATTCTGGAGGCCAGGGTTCAATTCTCAGCTCAGCTATGAAATCCACGGGGTGACCCTGGGCAAGTCACACTTTCACCATGAAGGAAGGCTATGACAAACCTCTTCTGAACAACTCTTGCCAAGAAGACTCCATGATAGGTTCACCTTAGGGTTGCCATAAGTCAGAAACAACTTGAAGGCACACAACAATAACAAAAGCATCACCCAAACTAGTATGCTACCTTCAAGTGTGTTATTGATTTGCAATTATTGAATTGCATCTCCTGACTGTTTCTGCACATGTAATGGAGAGAATGTTACCTTGTCCTTTGTTTTTTGTTTTTTTAACGAGAGAGAGAGAGAGAGAGAGAGAGAGAGAGAGAGGAGAATCCTGGACTGATAAGGAGAATCCTGGACTGATGAGAATCTTTTCATTTTAGAACGTATTCTACAATAAAAATTCACCCAAAATATTATCTCCTGCACAGAAAAAGCTCATTTCGAGGTAGGGAAAAAAAATCCCTGTTTTCTGTGCAAAAAAAGAAAAAAAGGTCCAAGTTTTGTTCAGAAATCTGAAAAGTCTTCAGAAACTGAGTAGTTTTGAAAGAGTTTCTCAAGCAGGGAGAAAAGGGCAAAAATTACTTGTTACCTTGCTTTTAGTAATGAAATTATTTAAGAACTGCAGTGGAGCCTCTGTATCCATGGACTTGCCAACTATGGATTTCACCGTCTATGGATGGCAAACCCACAGTGTCCCCAATGGAACTGCATGCACACGGCCTTGTTAATGGTTGTGTGCATATCACACCGCCATTATGGGAAATGGGACTTGAGGTCCTGCAATTTTTGTATCCGTAGGGGATTCTGGAATGGATCTCCCATAGATATAAAGATCCTACTGTACATCACTTGGTGTAGTCATGGTGTCATCCCAACATTGACCTCCTCCCATACCACACAACATAGAATCCTTAGTAAGGTTTTTTGCACATCACACCTATTATAAGTACTATTGTTACTCATAAATCATAATTCCCATATATCATTGAATGTAATGGCAATACCGTCGGCCCTCCTTATCCATGGATTTTTTTAATCAATGGATTCACGCATCCACTGATTGAAAATATTCAAAACAATTATAAATTCCTAATAGAAAACTGCGATTTTCCATTTTATATAAGGGACACCATTTTGCTATGCCATTATATTTAATGGGACGTGAGCATACACAGATTTTGTTACCTGCGGGTGGTCCTGAAACCAAACCCCAGTGGATAACAAGGATAACAATAGTTACGACATAAACAACAAACAAAAATAAAATTATACATTTAAATTACACACAGCCTAAATGTCATACACACAGCCTAAATGTATTTACATGTATAGCCTCATGTGGTTAAAGTGAAAAATTGGTAAGATGTGGTTTTTTAAAAAGAAAATAAAAGAAATCAAATTTTAAAATTAAAAATTTATTATTTCTAAACCCAGGGCCTCTTCTTTCTTCTCCCCTGCACCCCCCCAAAATGTATTTTTAATGGAAGTCTTGGAAAGCTATAGCAAACGCTGTTGCTCTGTTGAATTCTTACTCAGAAGTAGATCCAAGCAAATTAACAAGCAACTGCTTTTAGAACAATAACCCACAATATTTTGAGAAAAGAGGCCCTTCATCATGTTGGGGGGAAAGTTTCAGATTTTAGATAAGGATCTTAATTTTGGATATGATTTCATGGTTCTCCATGGCTGTTTATCTCTGACCTGAATCACTGACATTTTTGGAAAGACTGTTGGTGAGAAAAAGGTCGTATTCCTGCACTTTTGCTCATCATTAGGCTCTATTAGCCAGTTACCTTTGGCATCATTATAGAGGATAAAGGCCAAGTTCCTCTTGAAATCTTGCAGTCCAAAAGCACAGAATTGCACCCCATATCTTCCCTCTTTGCCTTTGTCCTTAGAGTGTAATATCATCCAAGTTAATCATTACCAAGGCTCCAATTGCTGATTTTTTCCTTCAGATTCTCAGACATATGAATCATCAGAAACTGAACCCTAGGTCTTGAGAACCTTTCTGAGAGAAGGCTAAATGGTTTTCAAGTACATCTAGCCAATTGCAGAAACAATGGCAGGGCAGCTGGGAATACCCTCACTGCAAAGACCGTAGGCTTTGGGCTTGTTGTTTTTTCTCCTCAAAGTTAAGTTACACATTTAGGAACATTATTGTGTGTTATGTTGCACAGAGAAAAAAATTAGAATGCATATCAGTGTGGTGAAAACTTGAGATTTTTCTTCTAAAGGAATCCAGTGGTGACCCTTCAAATCTACAACTGTTTCACAACACACATGGGCTTTCTGTTTTGGCTCACAGCCATGTTAAAATTAGGCATTAAAAAAAAAAGTCAACATTTTCAGCCAAACCACTGATAATGTTCTTGGAAGAAGAACGAAGCTATGAAGACTGTATGTTTGTCTCTCCAATTTACATACACATTCACAATTTTAAATCAGCAAGGAAGCTAAATGCACAATCATTTCACTCATATTACCTAAACCTTTGTGCCAGTCAAATTCATTGTTTGTCTGGGGAAAAGATATCGCCTGCATTATAGCTGTGACATCAGGCAATATCTGAAGCAAGAAGTTCCATTGTCAGCAAAAGATACTTTTGGACTGGAATGAATCAGCTCTGTCAGATTATCAGTGGCCCTTATCAGACGAGGGTTTTTGCAGCCCCAATCCAGAGTCACTCCGTATTCATCCAAGTGAATTCACATGAATGTGCATTAAATTGTCACATGTGAATGCTGTTACTGTGAAGCCATTCCAAAGCCAATCCAAAATCAATCCAAAGTCACCCCAGAATTCAGTGAATGCACATTGAATTATTACCCGTGAATGCTGTTACTATGAAGCCATTCCAAAGCCAATCCAAAGTCAATCCAAAGTCACCCCAGAATTCAATGAATTCAGTAACAACTGAATTCACAGAAATCAGTTCCAAGGTCACTTCAGATTCAATCCAAATTGGTTTGGTGTGATAAGGTCCAGTGAAAACTATAAAGTCCATGTACGCTTGATCCAAAAAACTAAGGGTGAATGCAACATTTGTGAGCATAGCTCTAACAAAACTGCTCTGATGAAGCATGGAGAGTAAAAAAGAAATTGTGACAGAAAGAAAAAGACAAGAAACAGGCATGTTGGCTCTTGGATCACATTTACCTTAGTCTTTATCCACATGGAAGAAAGTTAAAATTATATTCAACCTTTCCCCACTCTCGTAGGATTAAAGGAAAATTAAATTTCCCTCATGAAAATACATACAGAAGGAACATGGTCATTTGCAAATGAGTTGCAATCTGGACTTCTTCAAAATCATGTAGGAAATGTATGATGGGGAGTGACTGACATAGCCATCATAGCAGAAATATAATTTCACATTTCTGTAGGGGGCAGTGCTGTCATGTTAAGTTTGGAAATGTAGGTGCACATCATGGCAGTCCCCTCAACCATGCCCCCAAGAAGAGTCCGAGAATGCAAGCAGCTGTCTGGATCTGTGTATCTCTGGATGCCCAAACGTACAAAGTTCACAATTATTCATCTTAGGAAAATCCACACCCATCCAGACATTCTGAGAATTGTAGCTTATCTCTGAGGGAAGAAGAAAGTCCCTCTCCCTTTCTCCGAGCAAGGATGTAAAGCTTCATTTATTTTATTTTTGCACATTAGTGCAAAACGTTTTGATAGCTTTCTCCCCATTTGTTGAGTAAATGAAGGTTTTCACACATTTCCTCTCCACCTTATTTTTTTGCATTTGTATTTACATTTGTGGTTTTTGGGTGAGCACGTAGGCAGTTCAAACCAAATACAGTAGTTTTCGTCATTTCCCATAAAATGTTACAATATAAGGTAAGGCACAAATGTGTTGGTTTTTGTAGACACAAAAAAGGAGTGAAAAATTTTGTGGCAGTTAAAAGGCCTTTTCTTTGTCATCACGTACAAGAAAATTTGCCACTGTTATTTCCATTCCTGTTCTGTGGAAGGTGAAATAATAGTTTCTGCTGATCAGGGAATACTACCCCTTGTGACCTCTGGCTTCACTACAACACTGTCAGGGAGAAAGTATAGGTATTGAAATAAATCCAAAGGCTTGTTTCACATACATCCAAAGATAAATGCAGGATCTGGGGGAAGCAGGTGTTTTAAAAACCATTATGTTGCAATTCCTTCCTTCCTTTCTTCCTTCCTTTGGAGTTTATCAGATGACAGAAATCGGAAGTATAATCTAATGGCAAAACGAACACAATCATGGGGTTGCACATTATTATGAATTAAAGCATCTCACGCAATTTCGGGCAAAAGGGAAGTCATTCCCAATGCAATAATGGGTTTTACCTTATTGCGAATTAAAGCATTTCACGCAATTTCGGGCAATGGGGGGGTCATTTTTGGGTAATGGGAAGTCAATCTGAACGCATTCTGGATGCAATGGGAATTCACATGAATTCGCTAAACTAGCGAATTCACGTGAATTCGAATTGGCTCCATTCGAAATAGAGAAAAAGTCCTCCTATTTGATAAACTCCTTTCTTTCTTTCTTTCTTTCTTTCTTTCTTTCCTTCCTTCCTTCCTTCCTTCCTTCCTTCCTTCCTTTCTTCCCTACAAGGATTATCTGCTAAGGAGGAAAAGACACCTTTTTAAAAAGCAATGTGATGTGTGTCTTGGCATCCACACTTAGTACACTGCTTCATTTAAGAGTTGAGACTCACTAGCTAGTTCATCATGCTTAAATAATGAAAAGTTGCTGAGGATGATGACAGAGACCTTCCTGAAAGATGCCCTCATACTGTAAAAAGAGAACAAGCAGGGAGCAGAAAAGAGATTGTGTGTTTCTACAAGAATTTATTTAAAAAATGTGTTGGTGCCTCACCTTAAGAGTGACAAACAAAACAGTTTCATATCCTGTGCATGGTTTTCTAAGGGGACCTGTGAAAAAGAATATATGTTGTTGAAACCACATATAAAATATGTGAGACTTATGGTAGATTATAGGATCTCCATACCGCACTCCACATCACACATTGCCATATTTTATCCAATACTCAGTTTGCCCTATAAAAACAACACAATGTGGCTACTCTCTTTTCTCTTTCTCAGACCTTCATGTGTGACATCCTGGATGGATTGTACCCTTCCTCTACAATCCTGACAGATAAAGCAATGAGCTCATGGATATACAGAACAGCAAAATTTCCATTTTTAAGAACAGCTGACGTTTAGTCTCTGAACCAGTCAACTGATGGTTCTGGAAAACCGCAACACTCCATTCCAGGAGGAACAAGAGCTTGCAACATCCACAACCTATTGGACGATCAGATCCATGACTCATTCACACCCACACCACCTGGACTTCCTATTCTAGTTTGGATAAATTTTCTGGCCACAGATGGATGACTTGGCGAACATATCCTCTAGCCAGAGATGGAACGTGAAATAACTGTGGTTATGTAGGCTTTGGGGGAAACTGACCTTCCTGAAAACTTTTCAAAGCAGTACACTCTGGTTCTGTCTTTTTTCTCTCTCATTCATTTATGCCTACTTGCAAAAGTTCATTTTACATAGAAATGAAAAAAAATAACTCTCCAATAAAATGCGAGATGAAGTGGACACTGTTGCTGTTTACTTTCTGTATGTCTTTCCTAGTGTCATATGAATCCCAGTACTGATTTCTTCCATATTTGATACAGTATTTTCAAAATCTGAAGTTCTTTGCAGAACTTCTTATCAAAAGTGAACAAAATTCTCACCCACCTGAACCAGTAAAATTCAACAGACCAAGTTATTTCCAACATGGAACAGATTCAACTGTTGTATCAGGAGTTTATCGCATGAGAGTTGAAAAGTGAAATTAGAGTACGATAGCAGCATCTGTGGCTGTACCTTATCACAAGACACTGTGTCTATCCAGTAGCTGGTCTGTAGTCCTTTCATTGCTGGGTGCTCCTTCTCCTTGAGGCAAAATGTGTCAACGTCTCCCAAATTCACTGCTTTTTCACACTGATTCATGCATGACAGGATCTTGCTGCTGCAGTACTAATATGCAGGCAGTCATGTGCTGCAAGTGGACATGACCATGCTCCTCTCCCTGTCTCCCTGCTCTTCCCATCATCATCTCCCCCTTAGGTTGTTCTTCTACTTTTAAATATTTTTTTCTTTTCTTTCTTTATTTTATACTTAATGGAGTGCAATGATAACAAAATGGTACTAATAGACCAAAAAGCTTATTGACAAAGGCATGAACAAGGAGGCAGGGCTATAGAGGCCAGTACACAGAAGACAGGCTAGAACAGAAGCGACACCCTCACACTTTTGAAGAACTGTGTGATTGTGACTATCCCCAACCGGTATGTTTGTGTTTTCTATATCAATGATAAGCACTCAAAGCCTTTGACTTCATGGAGAAATCTTTCAATTTTCCTCTCCTCCACACTTGAATTCATTGAATCGCAAACATTCCTTTTCTTGTTTATGAACACATTTGTGAATCTGTGATAAGTACTTTAACAAACAAACAAAACAAAAAGAGTAATGGTCATCCCTTTCTAGTCTTTTCATATCTCTTTCTCCTCTGTACAGAGTTGCAAAAAAGATGCCACATTTGTCCTACTGTGTGTGAATGAAGACAGGAAAATAAGAATTATAAGAAGAAACAGATTAGGAGTGAGCAATTGGAGTGGATGCGAGAATCAACTATTCTATCCCTGTGGAATCCCCTCCCGAAGTTGCATAGACACCATAAATGACAACTTAAAAAAGAGAGAGAACCCAAAGCATTTGGAAACCCAATGCATTTGTTAAATAGTGCAGTGCCTGTGACCTGTTTAAAAGGTGTATTACCTTTCATGGATGGTTCCAAAGACCGCAAATCAGGGTCAGAGAATTTGAGGGAATCAAGGGCCACAAAGCAATGTTGGGCGGGGGGGTCTCATGGTTCCGCAGGACTTTACTTTGTTCATCCCTGAAATTGATGGAGAAACCCTGGCTACTTTTTCCTGTCTTTCATAGAAGTAATCTTGACAAATCATGTGTGCTTTTTCTGAAGATGATAGTAATTAACATTTTCCTACTCTTCCTAATTGACATATAATGTAATCCTGATGTTTTTGCAGCATCCACTTTTTTTTCATTCCTGGAAAGCATTTTGCCACATAAACTATGTCCTTCACAACAAGGTGAAGTGAATCCTTTCCCATACTGTAACACATTCAACATGTGTGTATGTAAACATCAGAAGGTTAAAGCCTGACCTTGTAAGAATAGGTGTTCAAAAAATAAGATTTTGAGACATATCATATGAATAAACATTTGAAATAAACAAAAGCACATATGCCTATTGGAAATGTCATCCCAGATTACAATCACAAAAGAGATGAGAAGAAGTTTTAAGCAAATTTCAAAGAAGCAGCTGTGTTAGTCTCATGAAGAATTAAAAGGAGGAAGGGAAAGGGAAGAAAACCAAAAAGAAAAAGAAATGGAACAGCACATTTAAGACTAACTGGTTTTTATTTTAACATGAACTTTCATTGATATAAATCCATTTCTCCTGGAGCAGTACAGAGTAATATTAAAGCTTCAGGTCATAAAGTATATTTATACTGTTGTGAGAATTGGATAGAATGTAATAGGATCCAGAAAGATGCAAATCATGTCCCTTGCTCTTAATTTTGAATGCTTTGAGCAAACCTTTAAGAAATGTTTGCTAGTCAAATATGACTCCAGCAGCAGTTCTAAGTCCATAGATTTTACAGGATAGTTGGAATGATCAGGTCAGGCTAGACAAGTAATAGGGGTATCACTGTGCAGCATTCATGTGTTACATTCAGTACAGGTACAGATTGTTGATCAGTGTAAAGATAGGATCATCTCAGCCATAGTATTTCCAATTTCAAAGTATGCGTGTGAAAGCTTATGGGGGAGGGGGGAATCAACTCATGTGAACTCAGGAGAACTGGAAAAGATGTACAGGTACCAGAGATTGCTAAAAAGACCATTTATTGGGTCCTGAAACAAATCAAGCCTGAATTCTCATCAGGGTGTTTTGTAAAAAGATATATAGTGGCCTGAACATACCCTAGAAGCCAAAATCTGATTCCACTTCCCCACACCATTCCCTTTTCCTTTTATGTCGTGTCTTTTTAGATTGTAATCCTGAGGGCAGGGAACCATGTAATTAAAAATAATAATAATAATTGTAGGCTGCTCTGAGAGCCTTTAGAGCTGAAGGGCAGGGTATAAATACCATAAATAAATAAATAAAATGACTAAATTGAGGCTGTTGTACTTTGTATATATCATGAGGTGGCATGAGTTATTGGAAATGACATAGAATCATAGAATCACAGAGTTGGAAGAGACCACAAGGGCCATCCAGTCCAACCCCCTGCCATGCAGAAACTCTCCATCAAAGCATCCCTGACAGATGGCCATCCAGCCTTTGCTTAAAGACCTCTAAGGAAGGAGACTCCACCACACTCTGAGGGAGTGTGTTTCAGTGTTGAACATGAATCATTGGAAAATACAATAATGCTTGGTAAAGTTGAAAAGAGGGAAATGGTGCTACAGGTGAATTGAATAAATCAAGGAAGATATGCTTTGAGTTTGCAAGACCTGTGCAGGGCAGTTGGTGACTGGGGTTCTTGGGCCTGAAATAACCGGGCCAAGAGAAGTGGCTTCCAGTTGTTTAGAGGTGTGGCATTCAGATGAAACCCCCCAAAGTGTCCAGAAGCCACTCTGAGGCCACCAAAAGTGGTCTCAAGCTGCTGGAAAAAGAACCAGATTTAATTCTCTCCTGGGGGTGACCCATTTGGGAACCTGGCAGTGGCCCGCTTTAAGAACTGGCGGTGCAGTCACTGCAGTCACAACCTGATCAAGGCCTGATTGTGGCCAGAGTCCATTCCTTGTCACCCATCTCCTTAAGGCCTTGAAGAGCTCTCATTTATAGGGGCTTCTATAAATCACATTTGACTTGTGGGCAAATACGTAACAACATTTAACATCACAGGTTAATTGCAGTAATTACAGATGATTATCACAATTACAATAGGGCGAAAGAGACAAACAAATAGGTTCTAGAACAGATCAAGCCTGAACTCTATCTGGAAGCTGGGATGACTAAATTGAGATTGTCATACTGTGGCCACATCATGTGGAAAAATGAATCATTGGGTGTGTGGGGGGGGAATGATGCTAGGAAAGATGGAAAGCAGTAGAAAGAAAGGAAGACCACACTATGCATGATTTACTTGATCACGGAGGACCAGGGCCTGAGCTTGCAGGGTCTGAGCAGGGAGGCTAAGGACAGGGGGCTGGGAGATGTCTCATTCATAGGGTCACCATGAGTCAAAGTTAACTCAAGGGCAGTTAACAACAAAACACTACCATAATAACAATAATTTTTATTTCTTACACACCCCTCTGTTGAAACAATCGGGGCGGGGTACAACAGATTAAAAACAATTACAGTTAAAATGTCCCAAGAATCCCATCCCCAGCCACACACCTTCTAAAATAGAATTAAACTAACAAGAATTAAAATCAAGTTAATTTTAATAACAACAACACCACAGATCAAGTTTTCACATATAATGTTCAACACAAGTACACTGTACCCAGATTGCTATTCTGAAGTACCTTCATACAATTATTTACATGACATGGAGTCAACATATGTTCATACAGTGTCTCTGGATTCACATTAGTCAAGATCCTACTGTAGGCTGGTTCAACCCTGTCACTAGGCAAAGACTTAGTGGGGCAATTGACTTAGACATCAGGTTGTGAGCACTATAACAGTAAATTGTCAGTTACTGAAATTATTATTGTTCTAATGCTGTTGTGGGATGTAGTGACTTAATGATTAAGATGCCAGTTCTGGTGACTGGAAGATCGGAAGGCTGGCAGTTCGAGGCCTGGGAGCTGCATAATGGGGTGAGCTCCTGTAACTAGTCCCAGCTTCTGCCAACCTAGCAATTCAAAAGCATGTAAATGCGAGTAGATAGATAGGTACCACTCTGGTGAAAAGATAACATCATTTGGTGCAGTCATGCTGACCACATGACCACCAGAGTACTGGCTTAGAAATGGAGATGAGCGCCACCCCCTACAGTCGGTTACGACTAGACATTCATGTCAAGGGAGTACCTTTACCTTTAATGTTGTTGTTAAAGAGGGAAACAGGTGCTTGTGGGGTTTTATTTTATTTTATTTTATTCATTTCCTCAGTTACTCAGGTAACTTCACCAATACTTGGCTATTCAGCTTGTCATAGGTGTAAAGGCCCCATTTGCTACATTTCCTCAAGAAAGAAATCATATCACATGCTGATCTTGGCTTAGGGGCTGGGCAGAATCCATCAATCAGATTCAGCACAATCAGTCATGAGATTTTCTTCAGGATCAGACAGGGCCATGTTAAAACTTGAGGCCCCAGATATATCAGGTTTGAAAGATTTCAGAGCAATATCAAAATTAGAATAAAATAAAATGTCTTTTTCTCACAAAGTTGTTTGTATATTTGCATTGTCATATTCTCCAAATGTCCCAATTTGGCAGGGACAGTGCTAATTACTTCTTTATTTTTTAAAAATGTCCCAGTTTTTCTCTTTTTTCCCCACACTTTCCCACTTTCACTCAGTTTTTCTATGATTTTATCGTATTGTTTTTTCAAATTGTGAGCTGCTTTGAGTCCTATTTGGGGGGAGTGGGATATGCAAAATAATAATTATAATTATAATTATTCCCTCTTCACCCGCAGCTTCCTTCAATTGTAGCAAACTGAGTTCAAAGTGCAAAAATAGTTTGAATTCTGTTAACTCAGCAGGGAGAGAAGAGATGAGGGGGTGGAATTTTGCCCTTCTCAATAGCAACAGCAAAGTGCTGCAGCCTTTCTTAGCTTGTGTATTTTCCCCGATGAATAACTTTTGGTATCTTAGCCTCACTCTGGCATTGCTTGGCCACATGTGTCCCAGTTTCCGTCTGCAAAACTTTGGAGGGCATACATTGTTGGTGATAGCAGTATAGAGGCATTTCATAACGTAAAGCCTTAAACTGCAGTTTTCACATAAATCCAGCAATTGACCCACAGCAGAGGAAGGAATGGTTAAAATCTCCCTCCAGAGCTACTGAGATCCTAATAATGTCAAACCTTCTCAGCTGATGCAATCTGTATTTTTCAAAATCTGCATAATAATATTGAGCTTGGCCCACAGTAGACAACCCAAGATCAAATCACTGATCTTTGACTTTTAGCTCCTAAGATCTAAGTTTGCTACTAATTAGTAAATTCCACCCTTTTTGAATCTGGACTAAAAGATATTAAAGATGCATTTTACTGTTTGTATTGGTTATTACATTGGAAAATCACTGACTGAGGGAAGAAAAGAGCTTTGTTTCCCTCTGGGACAAATGAAGTCATATGGGGCCTTAGGCCAAAAGAAGAAAGTATTAGATCCTCTTGTAACTATGCAGAGTCAATTATGTAATAAAGTAACCAACCAAAAAAAAAAAAAAAATCCTTAGGGAAGACATTGCAGAAAAAAAGTCACTAGAGTAATTATTATAAGTACCTTAAGTTTACATTCAAATATTTTCAAAGTGTATTATTTGTGCCACTAATTGCAAAGGTATTTAGACAGTAGCTGAGAATATTGTGAATTTCTTCTTCTTCTTCTTTAACTCAATCCTTTGGAATAACCAAATACACTCCATGTTTGGGAAGATCAATGAACTTGTGGCAACATCCTTAAGGATGTTACCAGAATTTGTAACTGCCTCCTTTGGGAATGTGAATTTGCCCGACATGTAATGCTCAGATATATTACCAGTCAAATTAGATGTCATTCCCCTGAGAATTTCTTCAGAAATAAATTGAGATTCTGCATGTGTGTTCCCACCGATTTCAACACTAATCCCAGTTTAGACATGCTAAATCAGAATCCTAAAAGAATGTTTTTAAAGGCTCAAGGCAGTGTGAGTCCAGGACATCTCCTAAACGTAGAGGGAAAAGAGCTATGGAGTTCCTAAATTTCTCTAACTGGTTTTTCTGAAATACCTTACCTTTTGAAGATAGGCTCCATGCTTTCTTAGGCTAGGGCTTTCTTTAAAGTTTGAAGCTTGGTCATATGAGTGGAGGGAACACTTACCTTTTCTTCCTTGCTACCATGTACAGATAGTAGAGCTGGACAGGAAAATCAATTCATTTGAAATGTGGTACTGGAGAAGAGTGCTGAGAATACTGTACAGCCAAAAAGATGAACAAATGGGTCCTAGAACAAATGAAGCCTGAACCTTCTCTGGAAGCCAAGATGATAAAGTTGAGGTTGTTGTACTTTGGCAACATCATGAGAAAGCACAACTCATTGGAAAAGATAATAATGTTAGGAAAGATGGAAGGATGCAGAAAGAGAGGAAGACCACATGCTAGATGGATGGACTCTATTAAGGAAGTCATGGGTATAGTTTTACAGGACCTAAGCAGAGGAGTGAAGGACAGGGAGTCTCGGAGATGTCTCATCCACAGGGTCATCTTGAATGGGAATCAACTTGAAGGCAGTTAACAACAACAACAACCCCTATTCTCAACATCTTACCTAAAGCTAGTCTATACATTTAAAAGTCTCCTCATTCCAGTCAAATAGAATGTAACCACATGTAATTTTCAGGAGTTTGGGCTTTTTGTGACCCCCCCCCCCCCAAAAAAAAACCCCTCCTTAAAGTCTAAGCAAAAAGGCTTTGTGGCTCTTTTTGGAGTATCTTCTGAAATCCGCTAAAATGTTCAATTTCACACATGTGACCAGCCATCTGCTTCACATTGCAGAAGAGAGTGAATGAATGAATCTGAACAGAGGTGAATTTGTACACGAAAATGAAGAAATTAAGAATCAATGTGAGTGTACAAATATGCGCACCAATTTGCATAGTAAACTTACATGTAGACTAGCCCTTGGTCTCTTCTCCCGTTCAATGTGGACTCAATTAACTGGAAGGAAGGTACTCACAACTATAGCTGGTCTTCCTGTTGTCACAGCCACACCACTGCTTTCTGATTGTCATGATTTCAGGAGTGTAGTTCATTATAATGGCCAAATCTAGTTGGGTAGCGCCACATTTGTTGCTGTTGTGTGCCTTCAAGTCATTTCTGACTTATGGTGACCCTATCAAGGGATTTTCTTGGGAAGCAACTCCATATGAGGGAAGGCATTTCACCAGTAGGCCACTTTTGTATGCATTTTAACCTGCAGGCAATACAAATTGCTGTTGATGTAGGGGAAGGAAGCTTCCTTATCCCAGATCTAAGATATTCTGGCAAGCGTAAAAGAATTTTATTTGTTTTTGTTAATGTTGCTTGCTTGTACTTAGTTGTTTTTTCTCTGTGTCAGTCGGCATTTTATCCTTTTGATTGTTTTTAGCTATGGTGTTGCTTTGATTTTATTGGTCTGTTTGCTGTCTGAATTGCCCTGAACACTGCAAGATACCTTGGAAGTGTGAGCTATAAATTTCCTAATAAAACCAGCAAATAAATATCCCTATGGCTGAAGAAGAGTGGTGTCGCTTTTTTAAAAAATCCACGAACATCCCCACAAAACAATGGACAAATGTACAAACACAAATAGTTATTCATCAAGTCTGACATTTTGGGTTCAGGGTACTTTGCTGTTTCCAAAATACTACAGAAAATAAGCAGTAAAACCTTGATACATGTAAACATTTTTTTCAGCTGACAAATTTCGTCTCTTAAACAGCATGAAACTCTTTGCAGCTGTTGCTTGTTTAATTTTACCGACGTCTTGACCTATCCTTGAAGTTCTTTAGATCACCCCCATCACCCATCATGCGCATCTTTATTACCAAGATATGAACTGTGAACATGCCCTAGAGTCGTTCACATGATTCTGAAGATTATCACACAGGGTAGGCAAGTGTCCTTCTGTCATTAAATCATCATTAAATCATGTTAATCACACTATGGGGGCAAGATTATGACTCCCACATGCTTATCGATTAACAGAGTTTCCATTAATACCAAATGACATCTCCATTACTGTTTACAGACAGGACAAGAATGGGATAAGCATCGGAGTGTGTGATAATCTTCCTCCCGATGGTGTGATTAACATGATTCAATGACGATTTAATGATGAGAGGACAAAGCTTGCCTCCCGTGTGATAAAGTCCTCTGATATATACACTCAAAGGACAAATGAGATGGTGGGTCACAGGACCATATGAGTTACCTCTGCCTCGATCACCTGTAGTCTCCCCATCAGCAATCATCAACCCTTGGTGGAAATGTCTTCTTGCCTTCTGTGTAAGGGGAAGGGTTCACTACAACACTTGGATAATAATTTTGATTGTGCCGTTCTTTGGAAACTTGGGATTTGTAGCTTGATGAGGCACTAGAATTCTCTGCTAGAAAGCTTTAGTGCTGGAGTTCAGGAGCTCTCCAGCAGGAAATGTGAATGCCTCTTTCAAAGTACAAATCCCAGAATACCACAGAATAGCACTGTGATGCGAAGCATACATCCAATCTATGTGTTGAAGAATTCCTTCACATGAGACATGAGAAAAGACTTGATAAGGCCAGACTCTCCCCCTCTCTTTAAATGGAGCAGGTCCGTGGGCCACAGTGTTCATGGAAAAGTCATTCCCATGAGATCCAAATATTTGGGTCATATGGAACCATTTCCGTCAGCTGCACAGGGGAAGAAGGGAGAGAACTAGTTCTGGAGCAGGCCTCTATATTATTATCATCATCATCATCACATCATTATTATTGTTATTATTTCTTTCCTGCCTCTCCTCAAGGCTCATGGCAGCTTACAGGATGTTAAAACACAAAACACAATTAAAATAAGAACAAAAACAAGAAGGAAGTATGCCAATTACATAGAATTTTATTTAAATATTTACAAGGTTTGAAATAAATTAAATAAGATACTGAGTTAAGAGATCTACAACATATATCAACAAACAAGATAACTTAACAGTTTTGATCACTATTGCTTCTTATTTTTGTTTTGTTTTTCCTAATGAAGTAATAAAAGCTGTAATGTCCATGTTTGGTATTTATCTGATAGTTTGTCTGTTGAATAAAAGTGATTAAAAACACAATTAAAAAACACATAAACCCACAGTTTATCATTTCATAAAATGCTTTTAGTGTGTATTTATGTCTCTGCAAATCCCCCTTCTGAAAATGCTTCGTGAATAAGTATTGTGTCATGCCCCTGCTCCTGCCTTTTCCTCAAACCCTGAGATACATCTATGTCTGTAGGTATATCTCATTATTTACATGGACCTTAGACCTGTTAACTCAGTATTTTAGTCCTTACTAAGCCTAACTGCTGATGAAGTGCTGACCAATGTATGGGAACCCAAAGGCTAAAGGAAACAACAATGACTCATCTATTTCACAAGATAAAGTGTTTTAGATATCACCAGAGCCTATTTAAAATGTTTCTTGTTCGTTTAAAAAAAAAAAAATCAGGATTCAATTTAAAGTGTTTAGCATTCTGTAACTTTTCCAGAAGCATAGCCTTAAAAACAAAAGGCTGACCTTTCCCATGAAATGGCAAAGGAAAGGATTAGCTGGAAGACAATAAAGAGACTTTGAAGCCTAAGAAGTCAACGCTAATACATCCCAGAGAACAGCTTTTTCCCAGCTAGATATTTGCACTGAATAAGAATGAAGACATGATACATTTTATGAGGATATTGCCAGAAATGTGAGATTTTTTATATGGCCAAAAATTTATTTGCTTCTCCCAGCAATGGCCTTGCTTGACTGTAAATACAAGCAGTCCAAAGCCATTTTGGGCTACTCAGCATCAGTGAGAGATACGAGTGTATCATGTAATATTGTCACTGAAACTATTACACAAATTAATAGGACTGAAACAATCTGGAAAGATTAACTGTTACACAAATTAATGGGACTTATCCCATTAATGCTCAGCTGATGCCAGAGAGTAAGATGAAAGAACTGAAAACAGCCATGTTACAAAGAAAATAAATGTGAAAGAAGTAAATGTTGCAAATAGAGAAATAGTATATATTGAAAGGAAGCTACAGATAAGATACTGGGGTGATGTTTTTATCTAGTAGAGCATTAGAAGAGAACATCAATGGAGGTACTACACTAGAGTTTCCATATTGCCCTGTTGCCCAGGTTTCATCCAGATTCTAAGCATACTAAAATATTTCCCAAACACTGTTCTTGCATTAGCTCAATAATCCTTACTGCAAACCAAACAGGCCAGTATGATTGTTCCTATTTTGCAGATGCAATGCAAGCCTGAAACTCAGAACAGGCATTATTAGTTAGCTGTCATACAGGAATGAGTGGGTAGACTCATTAATATGTGTAACTTCTTTCAGTCTGAAATGTTTTTGCAACTCTTTCTTGAGAGATGAAGCATGCAATAGTCCTCTGCACCAAAAACTTTAATAGTGGTATCAAACTTCATTCTGCAGCATAGTAGCAGCCTGAGTCAGAACGCTTTCCTGATTCTGAAATGGGTCTTTGGAACTGGGTTTTCTGGTGGGAGAAGGAGAAGCAGGCATGAAGTCTGTTGCAAATTCACCCAGTATCAATTTTTTAAAAAATATCTTTATTTGAAATAAACATATATAAAAAACAAACAGAAAGAAAAAAAATATATACAACAATTTTTCCATCTAAACATATAAAACAAGTTCATCCTTACTTATCATCCGCCCAACCTTATCCTAATCACATTTGAAATACATCATCATATACATCATCATCATATATCATTCCCAAATAGATAATCGAACATATTATCTATCATAAACCATCAGAAACATAAAGCTCTCATATATTAATTTTGATGCCTCATGCAAAATCCTGAAATTTATGAACCCTCTGTTGCTGGAAACACTATGTTGATTAAATATCTTTATCCCTTGCACTTATTTAGGTCACAAGAGCGCTGTAAAGAGGAAATGTAGTGAAAATGTGGTAAGGAGAAGGGGTCATGGAAGGATGCAAACCCCTTGGAGGGGACAGCAGTTACCGACAGTCCACAAGTTGTGTACCTCTGCATTACATTCACTTTTAAAGATTTTTTTAAAAAAACCTCAACCTTCATTTTCCTAACAAAAAAGTCTAAACAGAGTAATTTTGAGCAGGAAATTGGGAGAGGGCTGGGCAACCTTATCTCATCTTACCGCATGATTTGCATAATGAGTCAATGCTTTGCATAGCATGGATTTAGGGAAACAGACTATGGAAAACTTCATGACAATAGATGAGGGGGGAACAATGAAGTATGTGTGTGTTATTTTAAAAAGTTCAATTTTTTTTTGTACACAGAGTAAAACAATTCTCCAGTACAAAAGAATTAAGTACTATGAAAAGCTTCTTTAAAGAAATAGCTCAAGGCATACTGTAGCACTCAGTTGAGAAAGTTGCTATACAACAGAATGTTATTTTCAGGAAAAGTCTGGAAATAATCTAAATAAGGCCATTTTTGTAACAGGGACCTAAACAGCAACGCAGAGCCTATAACCGTTAGAAGAATTTCTTTCTGTAGATGGTTTCATTGTGTAATACTGACTGTTTAAAAATATCACCCTTGTGCCTGTTATCTGATGCTGACATAAGAATTAGCCTGTAATTTGACTTCACCCAGTTTCAAAACGTTTATAGCAGTCCTTGTGCTGCTATAAACTCAGTGGAGGATGAAATTCCAACATGAAATGAAACACTGCCCTGGTCTTTTGGTAAGAGTGTGTAAGGCTATAGTCATGTGTTTAGTTTCCAAAGAGTAAATCCTACAGAAGTCAATGAGGCTTGCTTTCGAGAAAAAAAATCCTGTGCTGTAAGAGTATCAAGACCAAGACGACCATTGGCAACAGTTGGAATTTTATGATTGTTCCACAACCCAGAGCACACATATACAGACGATTACGTTTCTTGGCATATACGAAGGTCTCTACATTATGAGAGATGTATAACATTTTAAGGGGAAGATGTCACTATAAATGCTCATTTCTATATTATGGGATTTATAAACAGCTCTGCGCCAAAAAGATTTGGGAACAGTATACAAGTGAAAACGCAAACACAAAGGATGATAATAAAATCAAATAACTCTAATTTTATTTTTCCGGCTGGTTTCAAAGAAGTAGCTGTGTTAGTCTCTTGCAGCATAAAAACTTTAAGCAGAGTAGCAAATGAGATCCCATGATTCAGACTTTGGGGTATAAAGATGATGACAGCAATGGCAATGAGAACAGCAACACACTGAAAGCAAATGAAATCAATTATTATTTCATGAATAAGTAACCATTTGTTCTTAACTAACATAACACTGCAAATATAACTAACTGAACAACAGCTCAAAGAATGGCATAGGCCAAAAGGCCTGTCTCACCCCTCAGCCCTGCTGTCTTATTCTGTCACCATCCTATTCAAATGACACATGGCCCAAACCCAGTTGTGTGAACAGCCTGGATGGTGCTGTGATGTCAGGTCACAGTGAGAGCAGGGCGAAACCAGTTTTAATGGCCCATGAAGACGTGTCTTGTGACTCCAAAATCGGCAACAACGTTGTTGCCAACAAAAGGGGACCACCAAAGAACACCCAGGACACTTTGGTTTTGTTTTATGGAAGGGAAGGAGATGCTCTGCCCTGTGGACTACACTACACAGAGAAATCCTGGTGTTGCTGAATTTTGGTGGCAACTGCAACTAAAATGGTAACTTCAGTGATGGGTTGGTTTTATGGACAATGTGTTCCCTTGGCCATCTCTGACTTAATGTAACTATTGGGAGTCAAGAAAAGTTCTGTTTCTGGTAAGCAGAAAGTGGAAGAAGCAACCTTGCTTTGCATCTCTGATCTCTTTGCTCTGTTCTAAGATGAGCTGCTTTTGTTCTAGCTGACTAGACTTTAAAAAAAAAAGTATTAACAATAGGACTGATTGAATCGCAACTGAGACAGTGCCTTCTGTCATTCCCAATTCTTGGCTTTCAAACTATTGTTATAAGCCACAATACCTTCTGAGTATTTGGAGGTGCCTGCATTCCTGAATTATCCTGAATTATCAGCATTGTGTATATTCCCCTCTCATGATTACCAGTATTGTGTCTGTCAACAGGATCCATCCTGCTGGTGGTAGATGAGGTGAGTATACCTGTTTTTCATCTAGAAAATTCTGGCATGCATAGAGTTAATCCAGTTTTGAGAAACAGTTGTAAAATATATAAGAATTAACTTTACAGGCACATACTTATGTTTGACAATGCAGAGGCATTCCTGTTACATAGCACATCTATAAGAAGTTCATGAAGAAAACCATTAATTTAATGGTGTCTGGAGCAATTTCAGTATTCTGTGTTTGTGTGTGTATGTCTCTTTTATCTAACAACTTGATGGAAAACTCCTCAAACATACTTTTGCAATCGTTTTATCATTGGCAAACATTATATAGCACATTTTTAAGTCTTGGGGGCCAGTTGTATTGATGTGTACCTGGAATAACTTTTTACACATTGGCCACAACCCAATCCCATAGACTTTCAACACACTAAGGAAAGTTTAATTCTGTAATGGATTGTGTAGCCTTTAACTTCATTAATTTCCTTTTTTAGCATTTTCTGCCAGGCTTCAATAAAATCTAGAGTAAACATTTTAAATGCTTAAAACTTTAAACAGAGCCAACTAGAGAGTCTTTAACAATTGTATTAAAGTGCTCATAAATATCTCCATGGGTATAGGGAACTTTGGGATAGGCTTATATGTGGTACAAAATGTATATGCTCCTATCTTACTGCTTTATCACACTAGGGGGCAAACAGGATTTAAATGATAGTTAAACAAGAGTTAAACAGGAAATGCCCTATGTTTATCACAGGACATTTCCTGTTTAACTCTCGTTTCACTCTTGTTTAAATCCTGTTTGCCCCCTAGTGTGATAAAGCAGTCAGACTTTTTGAAGTTTATCTAGGAGGGTGCAAGAGATAAGGTAATTCATTATTCCATTCATTTTCATTTGTGTCATTTTCATTTGTCTCATCAAGATTGCTAATTGTTATGTTTCTTTTTCTTCCTTACATTTGGGCTTTTCACTTTGTCCCTCTCTCCCTTCCTTTTCATCTTCGATTTTTGCTGTGGCTTGTGGCAAAACGGCAGCCAACTGTCATCTTATCAGGTGCCTCCTTACCATTTTGTATTCCCAGAAGGCCTCATACGTTGAATAATTCTGAGGCAAAATGCAGCCATCACTGAGGATCTCTGCTGCCTGAAAAAAAAAACAAACAATTTCTTCCCCAAAATTATTGATGAACAGGCATGGCTGCAATAGTGAAAATGAATGCCATTTATCACTGTTGGCATTAATTTCAGAAAGAATGAAGACAGAATCAAATATTTCCAGTTCAATGGTTTAATTCATCACAATACAAAAGCCACAACCTTAATAACTATGCAGACCCAAGACGCCTTCTTCTACACTATTGTAATTTCAATCTTAACAAATAGAGCATGGAGGTTGATTTAAAGATGATGACCTGGCACCACACTGCTCCTCAGCTTATTCTTGGCATCAAGAACAGCACAAAAGGCTTGAGGCAAAAGGCTTGATTTCCTCCAAACTTGTCTAATTAGATCCTGCAGAATGCAGGACACCTGCCATCGCTAGTTTGTGAAGCCATGACTAGTGCAAAACAGGGATGTAGCCATGGGCAGGGTAGGTGAAATGAGGACGTTGCTCCCACCAATAAAAATTCTACCCGTCGAATGAAATTTCCCCTCAGCCTCCAAATTTTGCAGCAAAATCGTTCACACTTTGAACTTTTCCATTTGCTGCGTTTGCACCCTCTTATTAATTTTCCCTGCCCCTTCTTTTCTGGATGCTTAAATTGTAATTCTAAATACTCAGCTGAAGTTTTACATTACTGAAATGTGAGAACTTTTGTGGTTGAAGGAAAAGTTCATTGGGAGGAAAGATTTTTTTTATTTGCAAGGGCAATGCTCTTATTTTGTCTCCCCCCCCCCCCACCCCCACCCCGATAGCTACACTCTTGGTTCAAAGCCTTATGAATATCGATTCATAATTAGCACAATCACTTTTAGAATAATTAGTAAATTCACAGCACCAGTTTAACCGCCGGGCCATCTTTCTCTTTCTCTCTTTCTCTTTCTCTTTCTCTCCACCCCACCACCCACAAAAGTTTGGAATTTTTTGTTTGTGTTCCTCAGTTAATCTACCAGCAAATTGGTTATTCCTTCCCAAATGCCTAATTTCAATTTACATACTTGCAAGGTAAAGTCATACAGACTTTATGGCCATAAAGATTAATGTCCATATAAACCTTTCTAAGGGCATCAGTTCTGTGACAGATCAGATATAATGACCAAGATTCTGTAGAAGGCTGGATTTAAGAAGAGAAATGCACTCAAATCAGGGATGGAAGGAACTGTAGGAAAGATTCTAAAAAGCACACGAAGCCGCAACTTTCTACTACAAATTGTTAAAAGCAATGTTAGACATGACTTATACTTCTCTTTATACAGTTGATTAACAACGAATGTTGAAAATAGTGAATTACATTTGGATAAAGTCCTCCTGTATCACATTCTGCAGCAACTGTAATTAAAAGTAAACATAAAAATAACAAGACCTCTAAAAGTGCTTGCTGGATTGGAAGCAAGAACTGCCAGTCACACAACTGTACCACTATCTTTTCCCCATTTCTCAAGGTATTATTTTTCCAGTGGAGTGCTTGCAGCAGGGACAAAAAAGGCACCTAATTGGGTGGATGATTCTGAATTTTATTTATTTATTGGATTTATATCTCACCTTTCTCCCAAAATGGGATTCAAGGTGGCTGAAGCCTTGAAAACCTGCCTACGTTGGACCACTTTGGGCCAGAAGCGCTTCAGCCTCAAAGTGTTTGGATTTGAGCTTCATGTGAAGTGCATTTACAGACATTACAAATAAGGAGTCAGTTGCAAGAAAATAGATAAGCATTAAATCTCCAGTAATTTATCAGATTTATATTATTTTTTCCTCCAAAGATTTAAAGGCAATGAGTTGTCTTTTTAGACACTTACTTTCAAAACGAATGGGATAAGGCTCCCCCCCCCTAGAAATGGAGACTGTAGTCAAGAAAACAGACAAGGATTGGCTGCTTCCATATTGCAGAAATAAAGCAGTTTGACACCACTTTAACCTCCCTGGCTCAATGCTGGGAATTGTAGTTTGTGAGATATTTATTCTTCCCTGTCAGAGAGTTCCAGTCGTCCACCAAACTACAAATCTCAGAGTTCTATAGCATTGAACCATGGAGGTTAAAGTGGTATCAAATTGCTTTATTTTTGCAGTGTGGCAGCAGCCTAAGACTTAGAAAGGCATCGATGAAGGCATTAGATAACATTCCCAAACAAAGAGAAATATCCGTGAATACCAGTCAGGATCATCTATACCACTGAATTTCCATTTTCTATGTGAAAAAATGAAAGGAAGAAAAGCAAGTCATTTGAAGTGTGTTGCTAGAAAAAGAGTTCTGTGAATACCATGGACTCCCAAACAGACAAATTAATCAAGAACTCTCATTAGAAACAAATTAAGGCTGTCAAACTTTGGACATATCATGAAACAATGCATTCACTGAAAAAAAGAAACAATAATGCTTGCCAAGGGGGAAGCTCTAGGAGGAAAAAAGCAAGAATACAGTACAGATGGATTGATTCAATCAAGGAAGCTACATCCCTGAGACTGCAAGATCTGAGCAGGGCTGGTAATAACACAGTGCCTTGGAGTGTCTCTTATTCATAGTATCACCATAAGTCACACCAATGGGACATCTGCATAGTAATATCATAAATCACCATTCATAAGATCATCATAAATCAAAGATGACTTGAGAGCAATTAACCACAACATCATTCTGTTCATAAAAATATTCTGTAAAAGAATATAGGACCCTGATAAATCCAAGTTCCATCGCTAAAAGGTTATATAATTCATATTCAAAACCTAAGATGCCTCCCATGGCCACAGATGTTTTAGCTAAGGTGGTTCCAAGTAAGTGATGACAAGCCAAAGGACAGGAGGTTATGTGAAATGAATCCAAGTCATATATAACTGCTTCATTTCACACTGCCAACAAGCCATAAAAAAACTGCCTTTCAAAAACATTGATACTTTTAAAGTTCCCTTTTCTTATCTGGAGAAGATACCATGTTTCCCTGAAAATAAGATAGTGTCTTATATTAATTTTTGCTCCCAAAGATGCAAAGATGTAAAGCCCCAAAATCTCCTGTTAAACCAGCATTTTTCCTTAAGGAGTCTTTATAGGAAGAGGTATCCAACACACAACACATACCACAGTACAACATCAGATTGCAGGTGTGAGAGCAAAACCCCACTGCCAATTTGTGGCTGGTGAGACCACAAGGATCACGGGCATCATCTGGCTTCAGATTTGTAGCAAGGAAGTTTTATACTGGAAGTCTAGGCAGAAAATAGATTTTCCTTTCTCTTGGTGGCAAAACTAAAGATGGATGGTTCTGAGGGGCCTCCTGCCCCCACTGGTTATGGGAGTGCACCCTCATTTTATTGGCCAAAGTGCCTAAGTTGTACCACGCCCCTGTGTTGGTTTTCTTTCAACTAAATCTCTCATACCATGATTCAATTTTATGTTATTCTAAGTAGTGAGCAAGGCTGGAGCTACCCATTTTAACATCAAAAGCTGAAAGGCTGCAGAAAGGCAGGACCAAATATATCTTCTGGAGAAACATAATCTGTCCTGTACTAGAAAGCACTGGATATGAAGGGTGAGACAGTATTAACAACTGAGAAAGCTCTACATTTGGCTTGCGATGATATCACTGTGCAGATGTTCCATTGCTAAAAAAAAAATTCTGTTTGTCCCAAAAGTGTCCAAAGTGTGGTTTTCCTGATTCACAAAGTGTTCATGTAACAATTGTAATAATCCTCCGATGAACAATTAAAAGTTATTTGGGAAGCTCAAGGCTACAGATGTACGCATCTTACTATTTCGGTGAGTAGACAGAGGCTACAGGTTTGTGGATCCGTCAATTTTGGTAGGAAATCTGAGGCTAATGATGGATGACTATATCAATTTCAATTTCTCAGTTTCCCCTCTTAAATTAATTCTATCATGTTTTGTAAAACTCAGTCTGAGGCTTAAAAAAGTATTTGTTAACATTAATATATGGGCCCTGTGCAACGTTTTCTAGAAAGGTACATTTTTGGTACATAAGCATAATTGATAAATACAGTTTTACAATCACATTTCCCATTAAATTGTTAATTGTTGCATTTTCCCTCTATTAATATATTAACTTCCATGTATTTGTTTCCCAAATGCACAGAATTAGTTCACACCTTTTTGTTCATAGAACTGCACTTCAACATTCTGAGATGTTTAAATACCAAAGTACAGCTATGCTCTGGTTCATGTGTGAATTTGAGAAATGCAAACTTATCAAAATAAATAAAAAAAGAAATTCTCCCCATTCCTACCACAAATTGACACAGACCACATTACCTACTCACTGAATTGGTGTACCACACATTTCTGAACAGCCTACCAGAGTGGCACAGTTCCATGTTTCCTTCTTGAATTATCCAGTTCTTTTTCTTCATCTGTATGCACCTTATGCATTTTCACAAAAGGCCTTCTTGTCGTTTTTAGCACACTATGTATTTTGTTGTATAGGAGAGCTGTACTTTGAATTCAAAGTTGTTGCTTGATTTGAGAAGCAGCTTTGTTTTGTTGATTTGGGGCACATTTTTTTATATTGTTCCTACTTTCTAGGTTTTCATAAATGACATTTTGGATGGCCTCCTTGTAGTAGCACATGCTGGCACAAAGGCATGTACAGGTTGTTCAGTATACACAAACTTTGTTTCATGTACAAAATTATTTTAAAATAATTAAAACTACCTTCAGTCTACATGTATAAAGTGTTTAGGAGTTTATCACATGAAAAGAATTGGAAGTATAATCCAATGGCAATCTGAATGCAATCATGGGGTTTTGCGTGATTGCATGAAAGCTGATCACACACATTTTCGGGCAAAGGGAAGTCCTTCTGAACGCAATCGTTGGGTTTCATGTGATTGTGTGAGAAACTATCACATGCAATTTCAGGCACTGGGAGGCATTTTCAGGCAGTTCTGAATGCAATGCAGTGTCAATACGCAATCACGTAAATTCGCTGAACTAGCAAATTTACTCAATTCCAAACTGGCCTCACTGCCATTTCTTTCAAAATTGAGAGAAATTCCTCCCGTGTGATAAACTCCTATGAAACATAAATGAATTTTGTATTTAGACTTGGGCCCCATCTCCAAGATATCCCATAATATATGTACATGCAAATACAGCTCTTCCAAAAATAAAAAAAATCCAAAATTTAAAATACTTCTGATCCCAAGCATTTAGGACAAAGGAGATTCAAACTGCATCTCTTCTTTGGTCATTGCAGAAAGAAGAATTCACCAAACCATTCAAAACATACCTGGGTGCTATACCTCTCTTTACACAGTTATTTAGTGGCTCCTTGTGGGGTGAGCTGTGGAGAATCTATGTCCCAATGGTCAAATGACAATGACAAGATCATCCCTGAGGAGCTCCGGAAGTTGCCTAGGAGATCTTATATGATTATTTGGTTGTTGTGCATCTATCTATAGATCCACAGGTGGATGCTACTCCACTGTCCCAAATCTCTATCAGTCACAAAATGGCCCTTGGAGGTACCTGGTGAACCCTGCCATAGAGAAGAGGGGAAATAGAAAAGAGTTCTGCCAGGGCAGAAGTTTAATCTCCATCTCCTCATGAAGGATCTAAGACTTCATTTGTATTTCACATTGATTTTAGTGAAGAAATGACAGTGCCACTATAATTAATACATTGCAAAGAACAGCATTAGGTGACCCTGAGCAACCTGAGCCCTGAGCAATTTCAGAAAAATAGGGATTACATTGGGTGTGGGTTTGTGCATGTTTCCAAGATCCAACTTTCAAGCTAGAGACTGTTTTTTTTAAAGAGTTTACTGTCCCACATGTTATTTTTAAAGTGAAGCACTACAGGCAACATCAGGCATTATTCCATCAACCCAATTCTCAGGAGGGCTTAGTTTCAGTCATTTTCCCTCACTAGTTTCTGGTAACCTCCTTATAAGGAAAGGGTTCCAGAGTTGGGTGGAAATTCTTATAAAGTTGGGCATAGTCAGGGCAAAGAACAGCTTTCAAAATGTGTCTGGCCAGAGTCATTTTCTGCCAGAGTCAAAGCAGGATATGGACTGCCCACCCTGGTGAAAGATGCCTAAGCCTCAATTCTGTTATTAGTCCCAACTAGGAAGTTTATCCCTTGGGCAAATAAGTCAGTTTACCTCTTCCAACTTAAATTCTGGATCCAGGATGCCCCTGGATGTTATCATAGCTAAATTGCCAATGATCTAGATGGGATGCCAACGCCCGGATGCATCCCGGGTTGAAGCCTCGCTCAGCTGGCCAATTTTTTAAGTTGGAAGATCCCTGACTTCGAAAAAGTGCTGGCTGAGCGATGGTGACATCCCACGTAGATTGGTGGTGATTTAGTTATAATAACATCAGGGGGCATCCTGGATCCAGAATTGAAGCTGGAAGAGGTAAGATGTCTTATGGGCCAAAGTGATAAGCTCCTAGAGGAGACCTCATTAAACCACCAGGATTCAAGTTCCCATTGCTTCATTTGCAAGTAACAATTGGATTTCGGCCATAGTGCCCATGGCAGGCCAAGTTATGTTAGCATCCAACAGAAGGAAAAATTCCACCATTGCTTCTTCTTTAGCGTACAAAATGGAATCATTTTTAAAAAGCTAAACATATTCTGCCCTTTCATAACATCTCAAATGATAAGGTTGGCCTTGGTAAGGACTTCAGCTCCTTGACACACTTATATTTTCCTCCCTCTTCATTTTAAACTATGAAGCACCCCAGAATTATATTGGAGCAGAACTGGATCTGAAGAATTTGAACCTACAACCCTAAAAAACCAGGATGTTTGTGAGCAGGAGGGAGTTGGGCTGAATGGCTTTTTGATTTTCTCCACTCTTTGAAATCCAATATAGGCTTGTGAAATTCATCTACATGTTTTCAAGTCTGTGTATATCAACAACACAAGAAGCCGCATTGTCTGGGCTCCACAAAATTCTTATCGCTGACATCCATATGGACGAACTGACAAACATTTGACTATTCAGGGCAGAGCTTAGAAAAAAATACTTCTTTTGTGTTACAACTCCCAGAATCCCCCATACAATCAATAAAGTAAGTTTTCCAGATTTTGATCCAGAATTACATTTGTTTTTGGCATACATGTGAGCACTCACAGCAATACTGGAAATAAAGCTCTGACATACAGGGGAAACAGATTGTGAATATGATGGGATGTGGATATGTTCGACTTCAGGAAAGGTCTGCCAAACACTAAGCTTTTCACAGTGGGAGAGAGAAATTCGGTGCAAACTTGTTGCAGTGCAGCTGCTTGACCTGAATTAACATGGTGGGATGACAGGTTGAGAGAAAACAGAAGACACACCCCTGGAGAAAAGGCAAACAAAAAGCATATTCAAAACCAACCTCTGCAGATCCTCTAAGTCTGGAGGAAGAAAATGGGTGCTTATTAGCAAGGATACTGTTTATTTCCTTTCTTGCTTGTGTGTTTGTTGTGGCTTACATTTCTATGGTAAGAGGCTTGTGGATACAGTATATAAATCAAGACCAAAACATTCTAAAGAACATGGCAATAAAACAAATAGGAACACATCCTCCACATCAAACATGAAGGTGTTTAGAGTATAAAAAAGATTTTATTTTTACACTTTTTAAACTAGGTTACTTTAATTGTACAATGACGATTATACACTGATAATGAATAGGGGGAGGTGTATAAATATTTAAATGAATAAAAGTCATATTAAAAATTGATTGGATCCAGCAAAAGCTTCTTGAAGACAATCAGAGGGCTCCATTCACAATGGATTTTCATCCTGTGGACTTTTTTCCCTCCTTTGAAGAAATGGAAAAGTTATCTTTGCAGACACCAACCCCCCCCCCCCCCCCCCCCCCCGTCCATGGGCATCACCCAAGTCCTTGAAATTTTGCTCTGAAAGACTGAGAGATCCTCCCAAATGGGGAAGGGATGGAATTGGAGTGTGCAGGTGGACAGAAATTACAAAAATAATCTGCTGTTTCCCCTTTCCACAAGCAGCTACTTTATCCACTGGGATATTTCTCTTGGTGACACAAAAACATTCCAGCCCTTATAAAAGAAAAAGAGAGAGACTAAAAGGTCACGTGAAAGTGAGGCACAGTCTGGCAACATATGAAGATTCACAGTAGTCAGCCTGTAGCCAACAACATATCTGCATATACCGTAGGTCCTTGGCATGTGCTAGGATTTGGTTCTAAGACTCCTATGGACACCAAAATCCATAGATGCTCAAGCCCCATTAAATACAATGGCATAGTGAAATACTATTGTGCCTTTTATAAAATAGCAACATCAAGGTTTGCTTGGAGAAGGATTCTGGCAGGGTTCAAATCCCCACTCAGCCATAGAAATATACTGGGTGACCTTGCTCAAGTCACACTCTCTCATCCTCAGAGGAAGGCAAAGGCAAACTCCTTTTGAACAAATCTTGCCAATATTTATTTATTTATTTATTTCTTATTTAATTATTAATCAGGTATTTTAAAAGCTTTATTTTAACTGTAATAAGTTTAATTGTTTTAAGGGGGGATGTTGTTATATTGTTTTAATACTGTGTGGAGATTTTTAATTGTTAGCTACGTTGATTGTTTTTACAGAAAAGCGGGGTATAAATAAAAGTTTTATTTATTTATTTTATTAAGAAAATGCTGTGATAGATTCATTTTGATGGAAACAACAAAGCAAGCACCTATTATACAAATATATTACAAAAATCACCTTTGGTCACTGCATGAAAGCATAAGGCCAAAGCCAAGAATTTAGCAATTCTAAAAGTTACATATTTGTTATGTTCACCCAATAAAAAGCACAGATTTGCTGGGGTAAACAACCCGTCATCCTAGTCAACAATGGGGACGTATCTCTTTCTCTAATATGGGAATAATCACCATGCTCCAAAACACAATGGGCAATATCATCCACAATTAAGGAGTTACAGAAGCAGACTCTAGTATTCTTAGGAGTTTTCTAATATATGCCATAAAATCTGCCTAGGGAAGAACATTTGGCTTTCGTTAAGCAAACATAATTCTCTGCTCGGTGATGAAAACCCACTGGGCGACTTTGGGCAAGTCAAACACTCCCAACCAAAGGAAACCCCATGAGGGTCATCATAAGAGTTGACAGAAAGTATTTGAAGGCATACAACAGCATGCAAAAACCAACCTAATTTTGGAAGATTAAGGAGGAGAGCACAAAATGCACATATAATTTGTTCAATAAATAGCTTCCTAGATGAGATAATTGGGACGGCAGTTCAGTATCTTTAGTGCTTTGCAAGGTTTGCATGACAGTATGTGTTCTGCACAGGCACTTAATGCATGCCTAAAATAAAATGGATCATGCCCTGAATAAAATAGACCCAATTCAATATAATTGGGAATGGCAAGGTGAAAATGCCCATTATTTATAACCCCCCTCCATTTTCATTCTCTCTTTTTTCATGGCACTGTGGGAGAGTGAGTTGATGAATGAGAAGATGCAGCCTTGTGAAAGGAAGGCTTTTGATCATAATGCAGTCTCATTCCTGATTACTTGTCTTTCAACAGATTTCCACTTCAATTGAAATACACTATTTATGACTGCTATTAAGTACAGATGTGCTGTGGTCATACGGCTATTAGGAAATGACAGAGTGGACTCTAGTATTTGCTCTCTTGATAACAAGCCAATGCAAGTTCAACAAACTTGTACATTTGAGACAGGAAAGAGTTTATCTACCTGCCTGATCATCAGGATCAGTGTGAGAGATCATTGGACACTCACCAAGGCCCATTCAAAACTTGGGACATATATATATATATATATATATATATATAACTCCTGGAATGCCTCCAATAAGTACGGATGGTGGCTATGCTGTTTGACATGAGTTTGAGGAAAGCTTGTCCCAAAAAGTAACTTCCTAAGCTCTATCTGCCAATGACAGCTGTTAGCTCCCATGTGAGTGGAGCATTGCAGCCACTTTGGATTTGCTTTGAACTTTAAAGGAACTATTCAAAATGCTAAAGCCTATCCCTGAAATAGGGTTGTCACTTTGGATACTTCCTTTAAAACTCAAACTAAAACATAGAGACGATTCATGACCACTCTGACATGGAAGCCAACAACCGCTACTGGTTCCAACATGAGTCCCATTGTTCACTTCCAGAATCCTCTGCTTTGACCGTTCTTCTGCTACTTCCTCCCTGTCCAAGCAAGACAACAAGGATGAGTAGAGCAAGAAGGGACTGGAAACCCTTTATGGAGACTGGAAACACCTTAGCGAATTTTTGCAAAGGAGGAGGAGGAGGAGGAGGAGGAGGAGGAGGAGGAGGAGGGAGGGTGGGAGGGAGGGAGGGAGGGAGGGAGGGAAATGACTGGTTAACTTTTGCCTTTGATGACTAGAAGGAATGAGGCTCCCATCTGTTGGTCCTCTATTTGTTTTGGACTTCAGATCCCAGAACCCCCAGCCAACTTGGCCAACAATCAGGAATTATAGGAGCTAAAGTCCAAAACATCTAGAAGACCAAAGGTTGAGAACTACTGGGGTAGTGCGAGAAAGGAATCTGTTGTATTAGCAGAAAGGGAGGCATGAATAACTATATATGTATATATAACCTCTATAAATAAGATTGGAAGTTACCTTTTTTCTTTCTTATCTCTCCTTTCTTTTGCTTTTTTTATTTGTTTCTGGGGTTTTTTCTTATAATTTTTGTAGTTCTCATAGTATGTGTAGTCCTTGAAATTTTGAATAAAAATTTAAAAAAACAAACACAAGAAAAAGGAACAACAGCCTAGCCTCAGCTTGTCCATATTATCTAGGTCAGGATGCAGAGTGGACCTGTATGGGTAGGAAAGCAAAGGAGGAGAAGGCGAGGTTACTCAAGAAAAGTATTTCCTCCTGGGTGTATCTTGTCCAGTGACTTCCTCTACTATTCTACTACCCAAATCCTGTAGCCCATGTTGAACAGATAGTGTGAAAGGATGCAGTCTTGCCTGACCCCTTTGCCAATTGGGAACCATTCTGTTTCTCCAGATCCTGTTCTTATAGTAGCCTCTTGTCCTACGTACAGATTCATCATCAGGACTATAAGGTAATGGCATTTCCATTTCTTTAAGAGCATTTCATAGCTTTTGATTTCAAAGCAATCAAAGGCCTTACTATAGTTTATAAAGTATGTGCTATTTTTCTTCTGGAATTCTTAAGCTCATTCCATTATTCATCTTATTTTTGCCATGTGGTCCCCGGTGCCTCTTCCTTCCTTGAATCTAGCTTGGACATCTGGCAATTCTCTCCTCATATATGATTTGAATATATGCTACAGAATTCTGAACATAATTTTGCTTGCATGGGAAACAAATGCTATGGTTCTGCTATCCATTGGTTTTTCTCTTTTGGGCTACAGATAGTGTCTTTTTGCATTCTTATTTGATTATGTGTGTGGCTTCTGTCCATAGCTCTTCTGGTTCCCAGTCAATTATGCTTAATGAAGCAAATCTGTTTCTCACATTGTCTGTAAATTCTGTTGAAATGTTCATTAAGTCAAATTTTGTTATGATGACTGTTTTTTCTTCTTCAGATTTACTCTAATCTTTGATATGAATAGCTCAAGCTCTGTGCCACAGTCAGTCCCTGGTCAAGTTTTGGCCATGAGAATGGAACTCCTTCATCTTCTGCTTCCCGTTATGTAGTCTATTTGATTTTTCTATTGGTTATCTGAAGATGTCGATGTGTGTATCTTCCTCTCTGGTTGTATGAAGAATGTATTTGTGAGGAATAGATTGTTGGCCTCCTGCAATATTCTCATCACTCTCCTACTTCATTTCTCTGTCCCTAGTCCAAATCATCCTACAGTTTTTGAGTCGTCTTTGCTTCCTACTTTAGCATTCCAGACACCTATTATTAACAAGCAATCCTGTTTTGGTGTGTTGTCAGTTTCTTCTTGAACTGCTTCACAGAAACTCTCGATTTCTTCTTCTGCCTCTGTGGTTGGTGCATATATGTGAATTATAGTAATATTTATAGATTTTCCCTGAAGTCTTATTGGCATGATTTGGTCTGATTTTGCATTGTAATCTTTGGTTGCTTTTGCTACATCTCTCCTGATTATGAAAGCCACCCTATTTTCATTTCTTTTCATTTCCTGAGTGGAACATTGTGTAGTTATCTGACTCAAAATGACCCATTCCTGTCCATTTTAGTTCTCTTACCCCTAGTATTGCTATGTTTATATGTTCCATTTCCTTTTCTCTCTCTCTCTCTCTCTTTTACTATGTATAGTTTTCCTTGGCTCATGCTTCTCACATTCCATGTTCCTACAATATGTGTAGTGCTGCTATGAATGTTCTTTACTTTGTTGGATATGTCTGCTTGGATTCCTGCCTTTCTGAGTTCTTCTGTGCCTTTGTTTAGTCTCTCTTTGTGATTATTCCCTGTGCTTCTTTTTTGCTCTGTTTTTGTGTCCTCATCCTGCCATTTCTTCCATTCTGGGTTGTTTCATCATAGGGTTTTCCTAGTGACAGGTTTCTGCAAGGAGGTTCACCACTGCCTTCCTGTATGCAGTGCTAACATACACCAGCTGTGGTGTCACTGCTGCTCTTGCTGTGAGCTTCTCCATCAAAGTCAACCACCACTTCTGCTGTGGCCCAATGGTTGTATATCCCTCTATCCCTTGTCCTCCCCCTTAATTCTGGGTTTTTGTCCTTGTGCTACTGTCAGCTAGGACCACCCCCAAGCAACCCAGTTACTCACACAAACACAAACACATGAAAATTTGTGCATATTGTTATGTGGAGTTTTTCAAATTATAAGTATGTTTGTACTCATTTTTCTCATGCACACATTATTGTATGCATTTTCCCCGTTGACAAAAGTGTGTTTGTCTACATTCTTCCAATATGTACACTTTTATTGTGTGTACGTACCTTTCAAATGGATGCTTAGTTCTGTGTGCATTTTTCTTCACTGAACTGTATCATAGGTCTCAGAAATGTATGGATTTTTCCAGGGCGAGATGTAGTCATTCTATTGTCATTTGTGTTAGTGGTGAAATAAATATTGTCATAGAAAAATGCAAACCTAGTTATTATCTTCTTTATCCCTAGCAAGACTTTGTAAAACATTTCTGGATGCTTCTAATGTAGGACTGGATTCAGTCATGTTCTGGCTAACATTAGTGTGTACACAAGTAAGATGCATTTGGAATGTTTCTCAGCAGTTGTATGAAGCTCCACCAAAATGAATCACCTTGTCAGAAAATCAAGTCTTTAAATACTTTTCCAGGCCAGAGGCTGAATTTTATGTTATTTCATTTTTTTTTGCTGTTAAAAATTGGGCCCTCATTTTGAACTTGTTCTTACAGCAGATTTCTGCCTTGCCACTACTGAGTCCTGCCCAGAACATCTGTGAAGATTTAGCATCTTAGGCCTACATTCAGCCATCCTAGTCTACAAGCTGTTGAAACTCTTGAGAAAATATGTTTTTTATTTATTGGGGGAAAAATTAAGAGTTGTAGTGGAGCAGAACACATTTTCCTTGCCTTAGGGATTGCTTACCCCACAATATGCTGGGAGAAATTTTTGTTTAAGTGGGAAATTGGTCAGTGATTTTTATATGTCTGCAAATACACATGTAGGCCAGAAACTTACTGGTGCACTAAACTAGCTGATGCACTTTTCCTGGTGTTCTCTATTGGTGATGAGGGAAGCGAGACAAAATTTGCCATCCTGAGAAACTTAACTGCTTTACGTTCTTCATGGGATCTGCACACTGTCCAGAGAGAGAGGGACGGGGGGGGGGGAGGGTGCACCATCCACATATAAGAGAAGCAAAAGAAAAAAGGAGATAGGAACAAAATCAGTACCATGAATGCATCTGTTCAGTTACTACAGCACAAGCAAAAGAGGATTACTATAATGCAGGGAATTAGAAGACAATAACAAAAAAGGAAGAACGAGGACCTCTTCCACAAGATCTGGGAATGGAAAGGCAAGTTCAAACCAAGGGCCGGAATGCTCTATGATAGGAGCATAAACATACTACAAGATCAAGAAGAAATAAAATATGTTGGATGCAGTAGACATAAGAATTATATAAAAGAGATGACCCAAAAAAATGACAGATGGAAGGATGAACCATATGATGATAAACTCCAAATTCTAAAAAACAAGGTGAAAGCAGCAATAAGAGAAATCAGGAAGAATATGATATTCCAATTGAACTGCTAAATCCACAAAGACAGAATCTACCCACAGTGTGGTTAATTGCCCTTGAGTAGACCTTGACTCATGGTGACCATGCGGCTAGACAACTCCTCCTATCCTCCAATGCTCTGCTTAAGTCCCACAAATTCAGTCCCATGACCTCCCAGATTGATTCTGGAGATTATCACACTATAGTCCTAAAGCATTGCTATTCCACTTTATGCTGCCTCCTGTTGCATTCTGTGATTTGCAGTTTAGGGAGGCACATTTAGAATATTCTGCCAGAGAGGTCTGCATGCATGCAGTCTTCCCCTCTTTCTACGACCCTCTACCTTTCCAAACATTATTGTCTTTTCTAAAGAATTGTGCCATCACACGATGTGTCCAAAGTACAATAGCCTCAGATTGATCACCATGGCTTCCAAGGAGATTTCAGGCTTGATGTGTTCTAGGGCTCATTTGTCTTTTTGGCTGTCCACAGGATCCTCAGCATTCTTCTCCAGCACCACATCTCAAATGAAACCATTTCCCCCCTGTCTGCTTTCACTGTCCAGCTCTCACATGTAGAGAAATGCTGGGTAAAATCTTGACTTCAGACTTTGAAAAGCCACTGCCGAGTGGAACAAACATCACTTGAATGAATGAACTAAGGCAATCCACTACTCCGACTCTTAAACTGAAGAAACGGAGGCATGTACATTCCACAGTCATTTTCTGGTGTAGGATCCAAGAGACAGGTTTACCATTTATGCTCAGGAGTGAATATGAAAATGACCAGTTCAGTTGCTGGTCAAACAAAAGTTATTCTCTTAATAGATCACACCACATTATTTTTAGGCATGCTTAAAACTGTGGCTCCTAATTTTCCATACTGGTCCTACAACTGGCAACTTTTTAAAACCATAGCTCTGCAGGAGTATTAATCCCCCATCCACCCCAAAAAAATTCCAGCAAGGACTGGAGAGGCATTTGCTGCCTCTGATACAAGGCAGATGATGCCATTCCTCTTAGAGGAGTCTTGATGATGAGATGACAGTGCTATAAAACTTCCCACTTCTCCAGACCCTGGGTAGTCCTGATTGCAATAATATACCAGAAAGATTGTACAAATGCACTTCCATTAACATCTAAACCCCAGAAGTCCATGATACCCAGACCCTGTATATATAACCACATTGTCGTAATGATAGGCATTTTGCTAGAAGGATGATAACACTCTGAATAATGCTGAGCCACCCAAGGGCTGGGTTCATAATAGGGAAAGAGTTATTTATTTATTTATGTATTAGCATACAAGGAAATCTGAGCCAGTTTTCAGAGTTCTGGTTCTGAAACTAGAAACCCAGTACTCAGAAATAACTCAGAAATTAGTTATTTTTAACTCTTTTTAATGCACTCTGTTCTGACTAATATGTTAATCCAAAATGTAATCAATTAACCAGTGGACTGTAGTTGCCTGGAAGTCAGCCAGTCACCTGCATTTTATTTGAAAAAATAAAACAGATTAAATAGAATTTGCACAGCACAACTCATATTTTTTCTTTAACTGGTTACTTGGCCAAGTTACTGGAGCATTATGGGAAACGTAGAAAGAATTCTATGGGATGATAATTCCAGCATCCCAAACTGTCCCAGGTGCTATATCTTCTGAGTCAGAGTATTGATCCACACTTAGGCCCCATTCCCACTACATTTTGATTCAAAGTGTGATGCGGGCTATATGACCCTCGTTCACACTCGAATCGACTTCCAATCTTCATCGGATCGATTAGTGCAGGAAAGGACCGGGTTAAAAGCAAATAGCCCAGGCTTTCCTGACACTAGTTTTAAAGTGGTGTTTTTGGGAAAATACGATTCTGAAGCATTTGCAATCTTGTGCATTTGCAATCTTGTGCATTTGCGATCAATATAATGAAGAAAAAGAAAACACACACACACATTTACTCCTTCCTTCCTTCTTTCCTTCTCTCCCTCCCTCCCTCCCTCCCTCCCTCCCGTTCTTGCCACTTGCTACCTTTGCCGCTGTTCCCGGGATTCAGAGGCCTTCCGACAGGGAAGGGAAGGCCCCTCCAATTCAGGAGCAGTGGCAGCAGTGCAGAGAGAAAGGCCACCATCGCAACTGTCTCTGCTAGGCCCGTGCTGCTCCTGGCCAGGGAGGATGGGCTTTTGTTTCCAGCAGGGCTGCTGCTGCTGCTGCTGCCAGGCCTGTCAGCCCCAGGAGCAGCACGGGCCCATCAGCCGCCAGAAACGAAAGCCTGTCCTCTCCAGGGGAGATATATGGATTGCAAATGCACAAGATTGCAAATGCACAAGATTGCAAATCCACAAGATTGATTTTGCGATCAATATCCCCCCCATAAAAAAAATTCCCCTGCGGGAAGGGGTTGGGGGGTTAAGGGCTGTCACCTTACATGGCTGCTCCAGTGGGAAAGACAAGAGTTCCCGGCTAAGAAAGCGGTTCCAAAAAAGGTCCCTTTTCATAGTGTGAATGAGGGGCCTTTTGAAATCGCTTTCCTAAGCGGAGCACAGCCTGGTTCCAATGTGGATTTTTCCTCAAGTGGGAATGGGCCCCTAGTTTTCTTTGCTATCATCTACACTGCCTTCTAGACAAGGATTTTTCCTACTTGTATCTGCAGCTGCCTAGGAACTAAACATGAAATATTTTGTATTAAATGCACATGCTCTGCAACCATCTACTTACTATTTACCTGAACCTTGTTGTTGTTTGTTGTAGATGTTACCCATATCATCTGGGATCCAGTGATGGGGACAACGGGATCTCCATCCAATTGTTTTTACACATAACGAGAGTGCCACTTTTGCATTTCTGCCAGTGAGAAATTAAGAAACAAAGCAGGTATATGACCCTGTCCCAACACTGCCAAGAAAACTTGAGGTCAGCCTTGTCATTAGGCAGAATGAGCCAGCCACGTTAGGCAGAAGACCCGCAATGTCATTAATTATCTTCTTCATTTTTCTTGCATATTTTCAAGACCAGGGAGAAAGGAGAAGTGCTAGCAAGATTTTCCACTTCATGTGGCAAAATAATTTGTGTTGCTTTAGGTGCTACGTACTTTGATTTGGGTAGGCATGTGTTATGTGTGGCAGGGTGAGGGAATGCCTTGGGCAGAAAAATGTCTTGGGACGGCAAGGAGAGAACACAAAAACTTTGTCAAGTCAAGGTCAGTAACCTACTTTTCAAAATGTGTATGTGTGGGCCAAATAAAACCGTCTCACCTAGTTTTCACATGTTATCCAAATGACCTAAAGGACTATTGGGGATGAATCTGGGATTTTATATCCCCTCAGGGCTTTAATCCAGAGGAAAAAGATGGTAATGTGTCCTGGTTTTGAGTGGAAAATCCAGTTATTAATGCTTGTGTGCAGACCACATTCCATCGCAACATTAGTATAAGGCCATGTGAAGAGTTCAGAAATATGCACATTTGAAAATATGGAGGTGGGGGGAACCGCAGTGGCCACTGCCATGTGGCTACACATACTGTGATTTGTCAAACTTGCTCAAAAGGGAGAACTGTGTGTATAGTTCTTCTGAATTCGCCTCAGTGTGTGTAGACAAGCCCATGATTACTGTGGATTGACATAACCCGAAGGTACACTGGATTCTCCTGTCAGTGTAGATGCTTCCAGAGACAGAGAGAAAGAGATGCTAAATCAAAGCTGCCAGTCCTGGACAGCAGTTTATCATGCCAATTGCTTGATTTTCTTTTAACCTATTCAGATGACCATTCAAAGTGACTCCGTTACAACCATGTCTAGTTATATGACAGAAACTACAAACGAAATTCCCTTTCTGCTCAACTTGTGTATTATTGTCTTTCCCATTCCATTATGCACTACTCCCCCCCATCTTCTTCTCCATCTGTAACATTTTTCCAGATAACATTGCTCAAGAGTATATCATTTTAATTGAAACCATTCTTTCTGGAAAGTCTCCATTTTGGAAAAAAGTCTTTTTGGGCTTTTTAAGTCAAGTTTGAGTTCACTAATTAGGCTCAGGGTTTTTTTTTCTTCTGGGACGATGGAAATTCTTACAGCTGTTGATCTCATTTTGATACGGTAACACATTTTCCAACTCAAGAAGGATAAAATGTCTGGGAAGTATATAATATTGTATTTGTTTTAATTGCTAAAGTTGGATGTTTTCCTCTTTGCAAAGAATAAAAAAGCAGCTTAAATTATGAGGGTTAGGAAGAGGATTTAAAAAAAACATCAAGCTGGCATCTATAAATCTTTAAAGTCCAATGTGAGCTTTAAATACCATTTTAGCCAGTCAATGGTAGTAACTGATTCAAAAACCTTCCACTTGGTTTGGAAAGTGATTCCTTTTAGTTTATATTAGGCTACACATAGTGAAACAATATAGCTGAATACATTAAGCTTTGGTGTCAAGGAGGATGAAAAATAGAATTTGGACTGATGCACATTTATTGGCTATCCTTTTATTTTTCTTGTTTCCCTTCACTGGAGAAATCAGTTAGAGGAGGAAAAGAAAGAAAGAAAAATCACACATACCTCTAGAGAGTGGGAAATCAGTCTAATAAGCATCTGAAAAATTTAAAATATGATAAAGATCTTTATGTGATACTTAGTTCAGCAGTTTAACACCAGTTTAAGGGCCATGACCCAATGCTATGGAATTCTGGGATATGTAGTTTGGTGGGGCACCAGAGCAATCTGACAGAGAAGGTTTAAACATCTCACAAAAATCCAAACCCCAGAATTCCACAGCATTGAGCCGTGGCAGTTAAAGTGGTATTAAACTGCTTTATTTCTCCAGTGTGGCAACAGCATCAGTCTTTTGATTGATGATCAAGTATTATCTAATGTTTAAAATGGTTCCCTTGATTTTACAGGCAGAAGAAAGTTGGTTGGTACAACTGGCAATTCTTCAATGACAAAATCAACAAAGATTCCTATTGCACCACGAAGACTAATGGTTTATTATGCCATATGATTTTGGTGATGACAACCCACTGTGTCAAAGGCATGGATTATTGGCAGATAAATGCATGGTATTTATACATGTTCAAACATTGGTAAAAAGTGGATCAAATGGTCACAAAATAGGAAGCCATTTCTTTGTAGAGCCTTAAAGTGAGCCATTCAGAATAGCACTCTCTGATGATAATATCAGTGGTGAATCAACCTAATTTCACCTGCAGATCAGACAGGTTCATTTCAATTATTTTGGGGTGATGGGGTGAAAATCAACTAACTTTCCACTGATGGCACTCATCCTAGTAGATGGCATCCCACTCTATTAGGCTTGTTTCAACCTCACTTTTGCAAATGGTGAATTATGGGATGTTTCACTGTTTTTGTGGCTCAGATGAAATGCAGTGGGAACTGCTTAATGATAGCAGGAGCAATTGGTTTTCTGGGCAGCTGCCAGCTGGAAACAGCCATTTTAATTCTTTTTAATCTATCTGATACAATATCATTGTGCCCTTTCCATAGGACAATAAGATCAGAGGTGGCCAATTGTGTCTGCTAGCTGGTGGGTTACATTAACAGCTCTGACCGCTGCTGTGAAACTTTGCAGGAGAAGCAGTAAATTTTGAATTGCTGATATTTATCATGCTGCGATGTAGTACTTCAGTGAAAAATCTCTCCCCTGCCTGTCTTACCTCTCCTATTGTGAGGCTAAGCTCAGAGGGAACAGGGAAACTTGATGGGGTGACAGAAAATGGCGTCATTCCTGCTAATCAAAACATCCCAGTGCATTGCTTCTACAAGTCCTGTCTCTACTCCACTATTTGCAAGTGATGGCAATGATAGATAGAGCAGAGCTTGGGAACTGTAGTCCAATAAAGTAATTTTTTTCAATCTGAACACAGAGTTCTTTACTGAGAAATTTTGACTCATCCATAACAAGACCAGGAGTTAACTTTATTAGCAGTGAACAAAGATGTATGTGTGTGTGTGAGAGAGAGAGAGAGAGAGAGAGAGAGAAAGCCTTGAAGTCTTCTGTCAACTTATGACAACCCCTTGAATTCCATAGGGTATTTTTAGGCAAGGAATACTCAGGCCATTTTGCCAGTTCCTTCCTCTGAAATGCAGCCTAAGCATTGGCAGTCTCCCATCCAAATATTAAGCATGGCTGATTCTGCTTAGCTTCCAAGATCAGGTGAGATCTGGTGTCTTTAAAGTATGTATTTGGCCTTGAACAAAGATACTGTACTCCTTATCTTTTCTTGTGCCATTCCAGTCTGAGTGCTGGCACTGCACAAATGGACTCCTTGGACTCTTTCAAACGGGAGGAATTTCTCCCAACTTCGAATGGAGCCAATGCGGATTCATGTAAATTCGCTTGTTTAGCGAATTTACATGAACCCCTGCTCCGTTCGGAATTACTTCCCATTACCCGAAAATAACCCCCTCCTGCCCGAATTTGCATGCGAAGCTTTAATTCGCAATAACGTAAAACCCATGATTGCATTCGAATTGGCTTCCCTCTTGCCCGAATTTGCGTGCGAAGAGTTAATTCGCAATAACGTAAAACCCATGATTGCATTCGAATTGACCTTAAATTATACTTCCAATTTAGCCTCGTATGAAAGAGTCCCTTGGTGCTATCCTAAGGGCATTTGACTTCTAATTAAAGCCTGATCTGAAGGAAAAAAGAAAAATAGATTATCTGTCCTCCATCCAGGCTTCTGGGAGCACTCAGGGTAGATCTGGAGCAAATTTTCCAACTTCCTGCCCCCAAAGAAACTTAACAATAACCATTGAGCTACCTCTATCTGCATTAACAAGCAAAGTTAGAAACACCACCTTTAAAAAAAAAAACTCACAAGTATTTTTTAGGGCACTTACTTGAGGAACATACATTTCATGAAGCACCACTCTACTTCCTGCCAAGGAATGATCTGTTGCCCGTATTAAGTCCATACATCAACTGAAGACCTAAACACAAATTGGAAGTAACTGGCCTATCAGTCTGGAAGGCACAACTCCATCTTTTCCTCAGTTCAAATGTTGTTGTTTTCTCACTATGGCTACATCTGCACTGCAGTGCAACTGTAGCCTAAATAAAAAAAGCTTCTCAGCCACAAGCAAGGTCTGTCACTAAAGACAGGCTGAAAAGGTACTGTGACAGCTGGCAAGGTACTCAGCAAGGTGGACACCAGTAGTGCTGTGATGCGATGCCTGAAGTGGGAAAGAAAAATCCCAATTCATGTTTTGATGTATAGGAGTTAACAGTATATGTGTGTGCCACAGTAAAGTGCAGTTGTTAGCTATATTTCTATACCACTTCACAGTGAACTAAGCACTCTCTAAGCAGTTTACAATGCTAATCATTTGCCCCCCAACAAGCTGGGTACTCATTTTACGAGCCTACGAAAGGATTTTGACTAGATAACAACTGCAGTATCAGCAGAGTACCTAGCCAACCAGCAAGTATATTTTTGTCAGGATGCTGGCTGAAGTATGCTTTGCTTCCACCACTTGGTAGGATTGCTATAGAGAAAATGGCAGAAGGCTTCTTTAACTTCGCTGGTTGCACAAAAGGGGAATTTCAGCAGGTATTGCTTGTCACACAACCAGGTACCAAACAACACTTGCTGAAATTCTGTCTTCTTTGTGTATGTGCATATGCCTCGAAATCACTTTTCAACTTTTGGTGACCCTATGAATTTCAAAGGGTTTTCTTAGGGGCTATACAAACAGCCCCAAAGGGGCGACATGCAGCCACCCCTGTTTCAGCCAAATTGGGGCCACAGCAACAGCATGCTGCAGCCCTGATCTGCCCTTTGCAGGGTGCGATAATCACATTGTGGCAGCTTGGCAGTGCTCCTTTGGTGCTGCATCATATGTATGCAGTGCAAGAAGAGCACTGTGATGCCATGCGCCATGCAATGTGGCATCATGCTGCCCTGGGGACGGAGCCGGGACATGTGTCATGGAGCCAGCCCAACCTCCCGGCCTAAACTGTCAGTCTGAATAGTCCCTTAGGCAAGAAATTCTCAGAGGTGGTTTAAACAGTACCTTTCTTTGAAATATAGCCTATGCCTTTTACATAACTAGTGAAGATACAGGAGTCCTCCCTAGTTTTCACTCTGGCAAGCCGACTTCCTGGTGCTTTAAAGTATGGATGGGAATTCCCCTCCCACCATAATTGTCACACAGTGGATGCTGGTGGTTTCTCATAAGAAACCACATCACTAACTGTTGGTGTAATGCATCTAATTTTATGAAAACCCTTCTTGTGTTTTAAAAGGCTAACCTCAACTATTTACTAGCCTTTTCATCTTTATGTATCTCCTGGCACATGGTTTCCAACTCTCTTTTGCTCTGTAGTTGTGTGTTCCCTTGTCTAAATTGTGAATTTCTGAGATGCAAATATCTGGGGAAAAACTGTGATAGACTAGCATTCTCTAAAGGAGGGGTAGGAATCATAGAGCCCTTTCAATGTTGGAAAACAGCTCCCTGTATTCCTCATCATTAGCTATACTGACTGGGGATGCTGGGATGTGTGATTCTCAGCCCTGCTCTAAAGTGATTCTGGCTGCATCTGCACTTCAGAAGAAATGCAGTTTGACATCTCTTTAACTGCAGTAGCTCAATACTTTGTCATTCTGGTTTTATGAGATCTTTAGCCTCTTCTTCCGGAGAACTCTGGTGCCACAACAAGCTACAAATCCTAGGATTCTATAGGATGGAACCATGCCATTTTAAAGTGGTATCAAATTGCATTAATTCTGCACCATGATATCACCCTCTGTCTTAAACACATAACCCAGATGGTTTATTTAAACTGAACTATGGGTTCTCAAGTACTGTGGAAAAGTTACAAAAATGGAAGATGGGCACAATAAACTCCTTTTCTTTACTGACAAGAAATTGTAACCATGTCTGGCATGATGCAGTTACAGTCTTTTGCCTGCATGGAATCTGTTCAATCATACTGTAATGGCCCATTCAATCAAACTCAGGACTTTATTACACCGGGCTTGAAAAGTGGAAATAGAGCAGGATAGAAGTGTTTATCCAGTAGCTGGTCTGTAGTCAATCCATTGATGGATTGCTCCTTTTCACTGATGGTAAAATCCATCAGTGCCTCACTGAGGGAGTGTGATAAGTTCCTCTCAAAGCAGGTCCAATAGGCAGAAAGCCATGTGGTACAAGTAAGCATGATTATGCGCCACCCCCTCACTATTCCTAAATAGCCAGTTCATCTTTCTTCTTTTCAATTTCTTTTCTTTTCTTTATTTATTTTAACTACATTGATTGCCATGATCATACAATTGTACTAAAAATAAATAAAAAATAATACCCTTTGTATACCACACAAAATTTAATGTTTTCAGGTCTTACTGATAATGTCTCCTCAGGTTTGAGACAGTGCTCTTTGAAAGCTCTGATAGAAAGAGACTAGATCTAGTCATTGGATTAATAGGCAAGCTGTGATTTAGTGATCTCCTAGTTTTTACACATCAAGAATATTCTGATGCAATTTTCCATTTTTTTTCCACACAAAAATATCAAAATATACTCCACAATGTATATTTTTAGAGAAAACAGCCGCATTCCATATCCACTACTTGGGCTGCATCCCCACTACAGAAATAATCCAGGTTGATGCCACTTTAATTGTTTGGCTCAATGCTATGGAATGCTGGCAATTGTAGTTTGTTGTGGCACCAAATTTCCCATAGAGAAGGCTAGATGTCTCACAAAACTACTATTCCCAGAAATCCATAGCTTTGAGCCATGGCAATTAAAGTGATGTCCACCTCGATTATTTCTGCAGTACAGATGCAGCCATAGTAAAGTATCCCTGGTTGAGGACCCTTCCTAACCTACAAATCTCAGGATTTCAAAGAATCTTGACATAGCAGCTAAAGGGGAATTATTGTGCCATAACTGTTTAATGGGAAATGGGCCTCTGCATTACTCAGTTGAAGATATATGTGTACCATAAACAGAAGATTAATCTTGCTTAATTTAACCAGCATGGAGAAAGAATGGTGAAAATAAGGATAATTTATTGTTTTCTTTATTGTAACCTCAAAGACTTTCTATAACAAGGTCAGAAACTTACTCACTGGCTCTCCAGATTTTGGGGACTACATCTTTCACAATCCTTTTGCCATGTCAGTCCTACAAAGGGGCCATGGAAATCGAAGGGCAAAACAGCTAAAGGACTAAAATTTGTGAAGAACTTTCACAAGAGCATGGCACTAGTTTCAATATGCCATACATTTGTACATGCGAAGACTGAGAAGTGCTAGAGAAATGTGGAAAATCATTCCCTGTCAAAATAACAACATGTCCCCAATGAGCAGTTTTATATTTTTGAATAGTCAGACATCTATCACTTGTTCCACTCAGGACATATTTGGTACTCATTTTAAGTTTTCATAGCAGTTTCATTAACATTCCAGTAATAAAAATGAGTTAACTCCTAAGATTCCAGTGAACTATGAATGGATGAACAACGACTATCAGACAAGCCTTTATAACAGTTGCTCGCCAGATGAAATACGTATGTCTACAGGTATCTCAGAGTGTGATCATTCCTAAAGGAGATCCAACTTCATTAGAAATGTTGATAAAAGCTTGTGCAATGCAATATAGCCTAGGCCAGTAACAACACTGGGGGGGGGGGGGGGGGCGGCGCTGGGAATAGACAACAATCTTTGTAAAATGTTTAAATATGATTAAGCTCCAAGTGTTAGGAGGTGCACGGCATTTTTCAAGTATTTATTCATTTCTCTGATATAGGTCTTTGGAATAGGAAAAGCAGTCAGAAGATAATACTCCTCCAAGGTTGTTATCTGAGGATCCTCTCAAAGAACAACAACCCATATCCAACAAATGTTAGTGAATATCAGCCATACCTCCTCACAAATCTTGCATCCTTCACCCTCATCGTTCTGTCTCGCCAGGAATCTTCAACCTCTGCCAACTTCTGCATGCCGTAAATTCCAGCCTTGCTATCCAGTTTATTTAATTCTGAGGCAGAGGTTGGGGGAAATTACGTTCTTGGGACTATGGCACCCAAAATCCTCCAGACAGCATGGCCAGTGGAGACTTTGCTCATTTCTAAGGTTATGGAGACACTTTTGACTCACAATACAGTCTAATGAATCCATATATATATATATATATATGTATATACACAAACACACATACAAATTAAAGGCTGAGGAACTGATATTACAAAACAACCACTTGTTTGTACAGACCCATAACATTATCTAATTTTTAAAATGTCTTTCTTTATGTGATTGTATATCTTTCAAGTCAAGATGGTGAGAAATATATATGGTGAGTAGAAACTGAGCGTTTTTTTCGGGGGGGATTGGCAATAGCATTTACATTTCTATATCGCTTCATACTGAGATGATGATGATAATAATAATAATAATAATAATAATAATTTTTATTTATACCCCACTCTTCAGCCAAGGCTATCAGAGCGGCTTATAATTTGTTAATTAGACATTTCCCTGCCCTCAGGCTTATGATCTAAAAAGATATGACCCAAAAGGAGAAGGGAATGGTGGTGGGGAAGGGGCAAAGTCCAGCAGATCTTCTCTCCCTTGGAGGCCTGGACCAAGGCAGATGGACTGGAGGGAGGGCTCTTCTTTCCTTCAGGCAAGGCCTGTTGGAGCTCTGGCTTGCCTTTCTCTACTCCTCAAGATGGTGGATGAAGGGAGGAATCTTCTTGCTTGCAGGCAAGGCCTGTTGGAACTAAGCACTCTCTAAGCAGTTAGTCTCTAAGCAATTGCCCCCAACAAGCTGGGTACTCATTTTACCGACCTACTAAAAAAAAAAAAAGGAAAGCTGAGTCGACCTTGGAGGCCAGAAGATCAAACACAACATTGTGGCTGTAGCCACTGCATCACCAGGGCTCCATAAACAAGTTAATGCAGGAGAAACTGAAATTGGCAGATTGGCCTGTCCAGGCAAGGCATGGAGTGCTTAGCTATTAAAAATCTGTTTGAAAATTCTTGTATTTTCAGATATGTTAGTGGTACTAGGGTTGCTACCTCTCCCCCCCCCCCGAGGTTCCTCACCTTTAACAGCTGCATGACAGGCAGCTTTAATGTTGTTATCTCCTTGCTGTGAAACTCTTGCCTTCTGAGGTTTAGGAGGAGCAGGGAGAAAGTAGAACTGACAGTTTTGCCCACTCCTTTTTTCAGCTTGTCTTCAAATATGTCAGATCGCGGAATCACAGTTGGAACAGATCCCAAGAGACATCTAGTGCAATGCCACCAAGTAAAGTAAACCATCATTAAAGTATACTTAGGCCCTAAACAATTCGGTCCAAAAGGCCAGTCTGTTAGCAGAGTGGGGGCGAAGCTTCCTGACACTGCATGCCCTGACTCTGCCCCCAGGATGCCATGATGCTGCACACTGCTCCAGTGGCATCATGGCATGCCTCTGGCACTGTGTCCAGATGATGCAGCACTGAAGAGGCACCATACAGCTGTGCCACCATGGCTATGGTAGCCTTCGGAGGGCACAAAAAGAAGCTGTTTTTTGCAGCTTCTTTTTGCACCCTCCAAAGGCCTGATCGTGATGGCAGTGTGAGGTTACTGTGGCCCCAATCTGGCCAGGAAAGGAATGGCATCCTGCCACCCCTTAGGAGTGATCTATAGAGCCCCTTAGAGGCATCTATTCATTTGCCTGTTTAAACCTTCAGTGAATGAAAGGTCTGCCACCTTCTAGATAGTCTATTCCACTATCAAACAGATATTATCATCAGGAATTTCTTCTAAATGTTTAGTTAGGCTCTCCTTTCTTGTAATTTGAATCCATTGATTTGGGCTCTATCTTCTGGAGCCACAGAAAACACATTCACTCCATCTTCAATGTGACAGTATTTAAGATACGTATAGATGGCTGTGTAATAATCTTCTGTTCTCTAGGCTAAACATACCAAACTTGCTCAATTGGTCTTCTTAGGATTTGCTTTCTAGACATTTCACTGTCTAGGTTGCCCTCCTGTGCATGTATTGCAACTTGTCAACATCCTTGAACTGTGTTACTCTATGCCAGGCGATGACTAAGCAAAGCAGAATAGAATGGAACTAGTACTTCCCTTGATCTTGATACTAGAGTGCTGTTCAAGCAGTCCAAGCAAACACCTTGGCTATTTTTGCCACTGCATCACAGTGTTGACTTATCTACCAAGACCTTTTCACTTGTACTGTTATCAAGCGAGATGTAACCCATCCTATATTTGTGCATGTCATTCTTGCGAAAATGTAGTAATTATATTAATTACTATTGAATTTTTTTTTTTTTAAAAAAAAAGGTCACACCTAGCCCTCTAATCTGTTCGTGACATTTTGAATCATCATCCTTTGTTCCAAGGTACTAGTCATCCCTCTCAGTCTGGTGTCATCTGGTGTCATCTGCCCTCTATTCCATCAGCCATGTCATTTACAAAGATGTTGAACAAACCTGATCCCAGGTCGGATAAAGACAAACCTGGTCCCCTCAGAATAAATGGAGAATGCCCTTTGGGTTCCATCAGTCAACCAAGCCTGGGATAGTTCAGCCTTCCAAGTATTGCCATTTTTCTACTCCCATTAGAAATAGTCAGCATAATGGCTAAAGTGAGATTGCAGTTGAACAATATATAGCAGGACAAATATTCCTCACACAATAATTTAACAGCGTGTTACAAGTAACACAGTTTCTGTATCTTGTTACGTTTTTCTATATGGAAATGAGATTTTTGAAGGCATGAATGATCAAGTTCAGTACAACTGTATCCTTTCCTTTGGGATTTTCTCCCAAATGGCTCACAAAAGCCAATTTGGTGGACGAGGTGAAAATTGACCACACATTAAAGATTTCCTGAAGGAATCTCTTCTTGAAAATATATCCTCCTGCACTAAAGTGCTCATATAATATTAGTTAATCAATGGGGAAAACAAGTAACAGATGTGAAATTCATGGTCATTTCAGCAATGTTGAACTAAAGGAACAAAAGGAGGAAATGCTTTCTTTTAATCGTTTAACTGTATTTCATTGACAAGGATCACAAAACTTACACGTGAGCAACATAGCATCTTGCTGCATAGAGAAAGAGGGTCCAGAGCAGGCATGGTTGGCCTAGCAAGAGGAAACCATTGTGTCATATTTTTTGAATGGAAGCCCTTTGGCCAAAAGTGTGACCAGTTGGAAGCAACTGTTACAGCTGCATTTGCTTATATACATTGTGAAGTTAGATGGCTCAGTACTAAATTTTTATGCAGTTTCCAGCAAGGTCATTGAGAGTACAGGGTGGGGGTTTTGTTATTTTTGGCATTAAAACTGGGGCCTGGGACATTTTGTCCTAGCTTTACCATCTCATATAACTCTGATGGTAAGGCCGTTAACATGAAATCTAATTATCGTCATCCATTAGCTCAGATCAAGCTGACAAATCAGATCCAGAACTATCTTTCACAATCCATAACAGCAAGCCTAACATGTGGGACCTCTCAAGAAGTGTAATCCACATGTCGACATGTTGACACAAACCATATATAGTACACTCCAAGTAGAATATCTTGTATGGCCATTGTGAGGTTTCTGTTCACAAATTTAAAGTTCTGATCAGCTAGAAAAGTAGCTAGATGTGGGATATCAGTCTTATGAATGAAAAACCATGAAGATGGAGAACTGAGACCCATTTAAAATGGTGAAAACCTTTGGAAACCAGCGATTTGACAGCGACCTCAGGAAATGGAAGCACCATTTCAATCTTCCAGCAGGAGAATCTTATTTTGAATGTACTCCCACACAAAACAAATCCTCTTCCTTTTTATTGTAGCCCTCCTTCTGATAAAGTTGCTTTTCTAAATATGAGAGACTTTTTGCTAGGTCAAGCATTCAGAAATATAATATTGGTTGCACTATGAAGTGGTACAGTTCCTGAATTCTACCTTACTCCTCTGTTACATCACCCTAAAATGTGCAGATGAGCTTTAAGAAGAGAAACAAAATTTAAATGATTGCATTCTCATGGTTATCAGATGCATTCTGATTCCATTCCCAAGACATTGTTTAGTTTCCATCTCCCCTAGTCCCAATCACTGTAATTGACTGTTTTTAAAATATAGAACATTCTCATTTTTCCCTGCCCCCAAAGATACAACTGAACTTTTTCTGATTCCATTTCCTTTGGTTTTGGTTAAGATTAATGGCTGTAACTTCTGGAAGTGGAATAACATTTAGACCTCCCTGTCAGTCTACCCTCACAGCATCATGCTGAACTCTTCATACAATTCTTCTTCTTTTAGTCCTTGTAATTTTCCAAAGCATTTAAGAGCTCTGGCCAAATACTTCTCCCATTAGGCTTCTGTAGGAGTAAATGTGGGGGAGGGCTGAGGGATTTGCAATAGTCCCATGAATGTTCTACTTGGAGTTTATTTGTTTAATTTTCTATTATATCAGTGCTGAAAAGTAGCTGTTGCTAAGTTAAAAAATAGCAACCAAGTACCCCTCATAGATGTTCCTTCTGTTCATTCCTTTTACTCTCCACGGGGTGGGAGGAACATATCACAGGTCTTAGCTTCCATGACCATCAGATGAGATGTGTACATGAATTCTGATTCCACCAAAATTTCTTGGCATCAATTCCACACTCATCATAGGAGGCTTTCCTTCATGACTCCTGGATAGCCATCCTAACACCCTCTGGGCCAGGCCTCTCCCAAAGGTTGTCTTGCAACATTCAGTACAAACACATCATAGCCTCCATCATATTGTTAGTCCCAAATAGAGTAAAGTGAATGGGATTTAGCTGACTCACCAGTCATTAATTGGTTTGGTGGGTTTACAGCACTGGGGTTAACTAATAGGATTCAGATCCTCAAATGTAGCTTGGATTAGGTCCTCTTTGTAAATATGTAGAATAAGGATCTGAGCCCTGGAGGACTATGAGTCAGGACAGAATCAGCCCCAGTTCAGCAGTAAATACTGCCAGGTCTAGGCCCTTGAAGGATCACAAGTCAGGACACAATCAGGTTCTTCCACAATGAGTCTTTTTGAAGCTGTTTTGAAGGAGTTTCTCTGAGTGAGAGGAGGCTCTGGAAAGAATGAGTTCACCCTTTGTGGAGGACTTCATGAGAGGCTCTTCTTAACTTCTCCTTCTTTATTCTTCTGGCAAAGCCTTTAGCTTATCCACAGTTTGTATTGTATAGCTTAATCCATGCCTCCCTCTGCAAAAGGCATCTGAGGTCATGCTAAACCCAAAACTCTTCCCACTCTCAGATAACTACCTCCTCCTGCCTGGCTGCTGTTGCAGCAGCTCTTATGTCTATGCCATCTCACCCATGCCCCTTGAGTATCTGGTGTCTCCCTTTTGCCAGGCAACTAATTTGTGTACATAACTGCACACAGTTTATTCATCGCTGGTTGCTGCAAAACCCATACAACTCTGCTGCCATGGCTAGTGCAGCAGCTGAGATGCAAATCTCTCGAAACCTAATTCTAAATGTTTCATGTTAGCCTTCTGCTACATCAACATTGTGTCTGCTAACAAGACACAGTGTAGAAATCCTTGGACTTGCACTCTGGCACAATAAATTAGATCAACCTATTTCCAGAGAAAAGAGAATACTTGATAAATCTTAAAGCTTTTGCTATGTGAGGAAAGGATCTTTAAAATGAATGTGTTTACAGCTGGTTGTAGTGACATGATGAAAAAGAACAAGCCATATACCAGGGAGCCCATTGTTTGAATTACATATAGGTGAGAATTTTTTATCCAGCACATTTTTGATATGTATTTATCCAAATAAATTGTCTTTATATTAAAATGTCTCAATATTCAATGAGGACAGAACTTAAATTGAATGACATGGCTGTGGAAGAAGGAATGATTGACATATTCATTCATCTAGGCACAGGTTTGAGTGTTTTACTCTTACACATTAAGTTTAATTCTCTTGGGATTCAACCATGCTTTTTCAAGGAGAGTCTTCATCTTCAATACTTACATAAAATGGTGTGGAGACATGCATCTGTCAAATGTGGCTGATGCAGATGTGGACAATTTTTATCTTTGCTTGTTTTCAAGACTTTACTAATAGTCATAATTTTTTTCATAATCTGGGACAAAGAGCTCAGGGAGCTTCTTTTGTTTTTTAAATTGGATGCAGGAGAGACCAAAACTAAGAGTTTTTTCTCACTCATTTTCAATATTAAAAAAGGTCACACTTCAACCCTGACAGCCTTATGTATCCGTAGGTAATACTGATTTCTATTACAAGGTAGTTATACTTATTATAGCTAGGTAGTGGACATGAAGCTCTTGAAAGGGTTAAGTGTTATTGCTCTGTGGTCTTTCTCCTCTCAGGAGTCTAAACCCTTCAGTAAAAATCTAGCTACCTCCCACGAGTATTTAAGAAAATGTTGTAAATTGTCTAGAGCACTGGCTTAAAATATGGAAATGATTAATGTTAGAAATAATTGAAATCAACCAGGCATAGCAATACATTTAGCATACCTAGTAGGGTGAGAATATGAAGGTGCTGGCTCCATGCAAATTTTATATTTCCTTATGTTGTTGTTTTTAATATGTTTGAACACTTGTGACCATAAGTAAAAATGTTTAATTCAGCGTATGCACTGGGAAGAAAACAAATGCACAATACATGTATGGGGGCTGATTCTAATGAACGATGTTCCAAATTATTTTCAGTTTTGAAATTATCTGATAATCTGAAATGTGACTATGAGCATTCTCCTGAGTAAAGGCTGTGCAAATTGTTGTAAGCTAGTGTGCCCGGTTTGCAGTTCATGACAGTGATATGCACACCTTAACAGGAGCATGTCTCACTGACCTAAATGAATCTATTTCCTTTGCACAGATGTGCATAGAATTGTAATGTACAGTCTAAAATGCATAGGTGCTTTATTTGTGCTATAGACTATGCACACAGAAGACCAGCTATTCTGTAAACTTTCTTGGTTTGATTGTTGACAAAACTGTTGGATTAGCACAAATTCTCTTTTATAACATAGTGGAATGGCTCTCTTTGGGGGGGGGGGGTGTCCTCACTGGACAAACCTTGCCAAAAAACAAACAAACCTCATGCTAGGGTCACTGTAAGATGGAAACAACTTGAAGGCACATAACCACAAAGTCAATGGACAGAATGCCTATGTTGGCTACCACCCAATTGTGCTTATACAGACACACAGACATACTCTGTAATGACATTTGCTGCTCCCTAAGAGCTTTGCACCAATGCTTTCTAACACTGTATCTGGGGGTTTGCTCCTCAAAACAAGTATTCAAGAAAACCCTCCGCATACACTGAGAAGAGAAGCAGATCTCTCCATCCTGATTTTCCCTTTCATGGCTCCATGTGCCAGCTCTTACCCATTGCATATACCAACATATACTTCTACAGTTTCTACAGACAAGAAAGTAGAGCTGTAACTAGGCCTTGTTTGAGAGGAACTCCATGCAGACATTTTATGGTGTGCATAGGGGTGACTCTCATGTTGGACAAATGTGTGGCCACCTGAGTCCTGGCATTCTGCAGCCCCTTCATGCATGTTTTGAATGTATGAAGAAATACCTTTGGATTCATCTAAACTGATTACTTCATGAAAGATCATTGAAGCATAGGAACAACTGTCAGTTTTGCTTTCTGCCACAACTTTTTTTTAAATCTTATGTTCTTTCCATGCTGGATTTTGAAGATGTTGGAAAATTTTGGTAAAACACTTGAAAAACAAGCCTGTCATCTGTTTTTTCCAGCCCAACTGGTTAGTTACAGATATTTCCAATGGAGAGGACCTTGTTGTACTTATTGCCTGCCAGGTGAATGTTACAAAGAGGTGGCAACCTGAGTTCAGCTCCAGACACATGGTTAAATACCAAGGAACTGAAAAAAAAATTAAATTCCATATTTGCTTAGCAACCGTATGTTAAACCTATTTACTGTAAATAAAAAAGTAAATGTTCGTTTGTTCAAAATCTTAAATCTCCAAAAGTTCTTCACCGATTGCTTTGGAATTTTGACACAAGGTTGTGTTCGAATACACATGTTTTTAAGCTTTATATACCTAGTATTAAATAGATGTCACACCTGTGACAGGTAAAAATATGCTTTTTTGAAAAACAGCACAATCTGTGGGACATACCAATACATGCTATACTAACTATTTTATAATTCCATTTCAGTGTTTACGATTGACGATCCATTTACTATTTCCAAATTTCCAATTTTATGATTCCATTTCAGTGTTTCTGAATGCATTGTTAAATTGAATTTTCATAGATTTTGATTTATTTTCGTTTTGATTTAATTGTTTCATGTGACATTGCACTGGAATTGAGCTGTGTCATTTACCAGTGAGTATCATGGATTCCACAGGAGAAATCTACAATGAAGCATTGATAATGATTGAAGATTTGTACTTAGAAATTGTGAACAAAGTTCTTAATCAGTTGGGAGTGCCATCACCAAATCGATCTGCTGCTGCTTCGTTCAATGTAGAATTGTATCATGAACACAATTACAACACAATCTTTTGTCAGATGTCAAATATTGCTAAACTAATGCTTGAGCAAAAAGGCATTTATGATCAAATAATGCAGACTATCAATAACGGAGTTGGAGAAATCTTCTTCTTAGATGTGCCAGGAGGAACTGGTAAAACGTTTCTAATTAGATTGATTCTGGCAGCAAGTTGATCCCAAAATTACATAGTCTTAGCTCTTGTGTCATCTGGAATAGGTTCTACATTGCTACCAGATGGAAAAACTGCTCATTCTGCTTTGAAATTGCCATTGAACATGCAATTCATTGAAACTCCCCAAGTGCAGCATTTCCAAAGCATCCGGCATTGCAGAAATGCAAACTTATTGTTTGGGATGAATGTACAATGGCACACCATAAATCAGTCAAGGCTCTTGATCAATCATTGCAAGATTTGCATGGAAACATCAGACCATTTAGGAACGCATCAATATTGCTTGCAGATTTCAGGCAAACATTACCTGTAATTCCTTGACTGATACCAGCGGACAAAATAAATGCTTGCCTGAAATACTCTGCTTTGTTAAAATTAACTACAAATATGCATGTCCAGCTGCAAAACGATCAATCAGCTGAAATATTCTCACATCAATTGCTGGAAATTGGGAACGGAAAGGTGCTGGTTGATCTGACCTCAGGACAAATTTCATTGCCTCATAACTTCTGCAATTTAGTGATGTCAAAAGAAGAATTGGTTGAAAAAGTATTTCCCAATATTCAAACCAATTATAAGAATCACGATTGGCTGAGTGAATGAGCTATTCTGTGTATCTATACAGACAAGAACAACAAAATGAAATTCAGGACAGAGAAGTGTAAGGTTCTGCACTTAGGGAGGAAAAATGAAATGTACAGATATAGGATGGGGGACACTTGGCTGAATGAGACCACATGTGAAAGGGATCTAGGAGTCCAAATAGACCACAAGTTGAACATGAATCAACAGTGTGATGCATCAGTTAAAAAGGCCAATGCAATTTTAGGCTGCATCAATAGAAGTATAGTGTCTAGATCGAGGGAAGTAATAGTGCCACTCTATTCTGCTTTGGTCAGGCCCCACCTGGAATACTGTGTCCAGTTCTGGACATCACAATTCAAAAAAGATGTGGAGAAACTGGAGCGTGTCCAAACGAGGGCGACTAAAATGGTGAAGAGTCTGGAAACCATGCCCTATGAGGAACACCTTAGGGATGATTAGCCTGGAGAAGAGAAGGTTAAGATGCGATATGATAGCCCTGTTTAAATGCCTGAAGGAATATCACATTGAGGAGGGAACAAGCTTGTTTTCTGCTGCTCCAGAGAACAGGACTCGGAACAATGGATACAAGCTCCAGGAAAAAGAGATTCCACATCAACATCAGGAGGAACTTCCTGACAGTAAGGGCTGTTCGACAGTGGAAAACACTCCCTTGGAGTGTAGTGGAGTCTCCTTCCTTAGAGGTCTTTAAGTAGAGGCTGGATGGCCATCTGTCATGGATGGTTTGATTGGGAGTTCCTGCATGGCAGGGGGTTGGACTGGATGGCCCTTGTGGTCTCTTCCAACTCTGTGATTCTATGATTCTAACAAAAAATATTGTATACACACAAGCATTGTGAAATTAAATATTTTAGAAATGTATGTTTTCTCTTTTGCCGCGCAGGTCAGGCCCCCCCCCCCCCCCAATAAATACAGAAACCTGGTTGGAGGAAAAAAGGCCACAACTTTATTAACTGTTCCACACATGCAGAACAACACAAAACCATAGGGTTGGCCCAAAGCATAAGGTCTGGATCTGGCCATCAGCAACACCCTGGTTGGTTGATGTACCCTTGGTAGCAGGGGCAAACATCGGGATGACGTAAGTGCCAAGCTCCGCCCTGTTGCGCAGTTAGGCAACTGCGCTGCTTCACATCGAATTGCGAGACATCCTAGTCACCGGGTATTAATCGACTGTGGCCCCCGCAATGGCCACAGCGAACCGCTCCTTACCCGGGTCATGAGGACTCCCGATCCAGTGCCAGCGGGCCCTGGAAACCCCTACCCCAGATCCAGGCCTATGCTGCCACCCAGAACAGAAGTTGTGACAATCAACTCCCTAAACAGGGAGGGAGGGTGGGAGAGCAGAACTGGCAATGGTGCCGACGCTCACCTTACACGGCCTTAAATAGGCCCAACAGCCAATGAGGGCTCAGGAACGATGGAGGCACCACCCTCTCCGAGCTCTCCACCAATAGGAGGGCATGCCATACCCTGCTGTGGCCAATCAGACAGGTTCCTTTCCTGCTCCTCCCAGTGGCCAATCAGCATCGAGCCCGCGCTCGCACCGGCCGCTGGGGCGCCCAAGCCTGGCGCGCGGGAAGGGGAGAGGCCTTCCTTCACGCGGCAACAGCGCCGGCCCATTAATTCGGGCGGCGCCATTTGCCGCGCAGGTCAGGGCCCCCCCCCAATAAATACAGAAACCTGGTTGGAGGAAAAAAGGCCACAACTTTATTAACTGTTCCACACATGCAGAACAACACAAAACCATAGGGTTGGCCCAAAGCATAAGGTCTGGATCTGGCCATCAGCAACACCCTGGTTGGTTGATGTACCCTTGGTAGCAGGGGCAAACATCGGGATGACGTAAGTGCCAAGCTCCGCCCTGTTGCGCAGTTAGGCAACTGCGCTGCTTCACATCGAATTGCGAGACATCCTAGTCACCGGGTATTAATCGACTGTGGCCCCCGCAATGGCCACAGCGAACCGCTCCTTACCCGGGTCATGAGGACTCCCGATCCAGTGCCAGCGGGCCCTGGAAACCCCTACCCCAGATCCAGGCCTATGCTGCCGCCACACAGGCAGGTCTGAAAGAGCGCCTGCCGCCAACCCTAAGAACCGAAAAAGAACCATCCACAAATAACATTAATAGCATCCGCTTGAGCAAGAGTCCAAATCAGGGTGCACATAGCCCGCAAACACCCTAGACTTCCATCAACCAATTTACTTGATGACATCAGTAGAGAGTCCAGCACAGGCTGTAGATGTGGCCGCTCCAATGCGGAATGAATGGCCCCCAAATTCAACCAAAAGAAGACCCATCGCCTGAAGGGCCAGCTTTAACACAGCAACAAATTGAAAGCGTGTGACAGGTGAGCCATCAGCATGACAAAATAGGGATCCTTGACATGCAGGCTGGTGCCTAATAAACCTTTTTAGAACCCGAACAGGACAGAGGTGCGAGTCTTTTAGGTGCCCCAATATGATCGATGAGGCTCAGCCCAGTTTATGACATTTTGACCTGAGAACTGTCAAACATACAGCATCAACATTGAACAAAACATCAGTGATGCACAAGTATCTTTTTGAGCAATAGGTCTTCGAAGACAGGACCAGCTCCCCTACCCTCAGGGCCCCAAATGGCGGGAAGCTGGGAAACAATATCCTGAAGCAGTGTAAAAACAGATAGGGTGCCTGGCATCGTTTTTGTCCATATGCATGCATCTTCAACCCTCCAGAGTGCAACGCACTTGGAAACAAGCACATGGATCAACCAGGCTGGAGCAAGGTGAACAGAAATAGAGCGCGGGGAAACCCCACTATACTTTAACCACGCCATGAAGCATAAAACAGTTGTCGAATCCATAGGTCAAAGTGCCGGAATGCCTAGGGCACCCCACAAGGAGGACAATTTAGAAAAAAACCTTATTATAGGCCCTGAGAGTGGAGGGGGCCACCGAAGACAAAATGCCCTGGGTCACATTGGAAGTCCAATCTTCCTGAGGAACTCTGGAAATGGCATGGGAAGGGGGTCTGCCTTTGGAAGTCAGCCATTGAAACCTGTCTTCCTGGAATCGAGAAAGAGCATCAGCTAAATTATTTTGCAAACCAAGAACAAACCAAGCTGTGATAGAAATGTTAAAATTAAACAAGTGAGTACGAGCCACAGCACCAGCACGACTCTTTCTGATTTGAAAGACAGGCTATTAACAACAGCAACTATGGCTTGATTATCGCAGCAGAACAGAACATGTTTGATGGAGAACTCATGTTTCCAAATAATGACAGCCGTCACAATGGGAAATAATTCCAAAATAAATAAATAAATAAATAAATTATTAACAACATCCTCTTAAGCCCAGCCCTTTGGCCATTTTTGAGCACACCAGTGTCCTTGAAAAAACAGCCCAAATCACAATCTTCAGATCCTCTCTAACACCCTTGGTAATGCTCACATGGTAATGAGGCCTGGAAATACCTGCAGTAGCTCTGGCCAGCCTGGCACAAAAGGGGCGACCAGGAGAAACCACACAGCACGCAAAGTTCAGGTGACCCAGGAGGGATTGCACCTGTCTCATAGTAACTTTTTGGGATGCAAGAAATTCTGAAATAAGGGGTTTTTTTTTTAGAGCACTCAATTTGTCAGGAGGGAGACGAGAAACTCCTTCAACCGAGTCCAATTGGACACCCAAAAATGTGAGGGACATAGCTGGCCCCTTAAGTGTTATCAGCTGCTGAAGGGACCCCGATCTCAGATGCCAAAGCAGAAAAGGTATTTAGGAGCATCTGGCAATGGTCTGAGCCGGACCGTCCGGTGAAAAGGAAATCATCCAGTTAATGAGTCACAAGCGGGGAGCAAGCCCTGCGCTTTACCTCCCACTCCAGGAATGTACTGAAGGCCTCAAAGGCTGCGCAGCTAATTGAACAGCCCATCGGTATAGCCTTATCGAAATACCATCGGCCTTGTACCTTAAGCCCTTACAGGTGGAAATCATCAGAGTGAACAGGCAAAAGGCAGAAAGCAGACTGAATGTCACATTTGGCCATTTGGGCTCCGCGGCCACATGCCTGCACTAGCTGGACCACATGGTCGAACGAAGCATACCTAAGTCGGAATTCCCCCAGAGCCTTCTTGGGGACAACTCTTAAGGGAGACACCTGAATGTTTGGGAAAGGCGGAGAATCAAAAGGCCTTTCAATGCCGCCGGCATCTATTTCTTTTTGAATCTTTTTCATAAGAACCTCCGGCATATCTCAAGCTGATTTTAGATTCTTAGACTCTGAAGGAGGAGGGGAACAAGTCACCTTGGGCAGGGCCCCATGCTGAAAGGGATGGTGGCCTGATTTTGGGCAAGCTGCCTTACTATGGGGCCCCCGACAAAGTTCAAAGATGTGGTCATATCTGCAGTGAGACCTGGAGCACCTTCCTGCATTATATTCCCAGCAGACCAATTTATGTCCCTCTTACCATCCGGTCTGGTGGCCCCTTTGGACCTGGTCAGAGGGACCACCTCAAGGAACCAAATTTCATTGTGAATAAGATCCCAGTGCTCTCTAGAGCTCTGAGAAGCCTGCTGACAAAAGGCTGCATCATAGGGGATAGCAGCTGCCTCACCAGGTACATCTCTGACTCTAAGAACATGAAGCATGTGGCAATCTAAGTGTCAAGCTCTCTTGAGGAATGCCATTGAGATAACAGCCCTATGGAGAATGTATGCTCTGCTGAGGGAACCTTAGGGTGTTTTGTTTGTTTGTTTGTTTGTTTTGCCCATTTGGTGGATGTAACAGCAAGGGCATCATGCCCTTTTGGTTGCAATAGTGTGAAAATGTCAACGAAACAACCTGTTAAATTTCCATTTTTGCACATTTTTTTGAAAGGTGAGACCCAGGAGGACGCTCACCAGGAGCTGAGAGAGGGATGCCCAAGGCCCAAGGCCCATACACCTTGCAGGCCAGGATGCCAGGACCTGCACCGGATAGCACAGCAGGGAAACCCAGGGACCAAAGCATGGTCCACCCAGAACCCTTCTCTACCTGTAGGCACAACCTGTGAAACACCCCCTCCCCAACATGTCCCAAACGAGACACAGATGCAGTCCTGTTCCATTTACTCTTTTTTCCCTTGCATTTCTTCCTTTTGCCACCGGCCACAGAGGTTCCCGCAATAAGCTCGTCGTCCTCCGAACTCGAAGATGTAGAGCTAGAGCAGGATGAAGAACTTGAGCTGGAGACATCCACTCAAGCAACGGAGGTCCAAGCCGAAGAGCTGGGTCCCAAGCTGAGGACATCATCCGCCAACTGTTGTTCCCTGTCGCCTTCCTGGGATCCAGATCCAGACATGCAACACCAGCAGATGTCGATACTTGGGAGGCTGCCATGGCCTTAGCAATGATTTCTGAGAAGGACCACATCAGTTTTGCAGCCATCTCTTGGCTAATGATCAAAGATGCCTGCAATGGGGGAGGATGGGCCTGGACCATTACTATTGTCGCAGGATCCACCACAACTGTCGAACTCCCCTGTCTACAGGCATACGTACGTGCTGGGCACCTCCTAGTCCCTGGGGCTAGCTCTTCCCAGGACCTACAATTTGTTTTCACAAAGAACTGGTAACTTGTGCAGCACCACTTGACTTCCTTGATTTTGGTGACATGTTGAAATTGGTTGGTCTGACAACACTAAGATTGGGACTGTAGTCAGCAAGAAAAAAGTATTGCAAAGCTGCTTATAGGTGAAGGGAAACACATGCCCAGCAGGGCCGAAGCCGCAAGCACCGTGTAAATTACAGTTCACCGTTGTCAAGTCACAAGCACTGGTTACAAATCACGTGCTCAGCTGGCCAAAGCCGCGTGCACCGTGTAAAGTCAGCAGTGCAATAATCACCAACCAAGTAGAGAGCACGTGCCCAGCAGGGCCGAAGCCGCGAGCACCGTGCCGAAGAACAGTTTGCAGTCACAAAGTCATCAAGACGATTGTTTGCATGTGACCAGCAGGGTTGAAGCTGGGAGCACTGTGCAGTTAAAACAAAAAACAAACCAAAACAAAACAAAAAACAGTTTGAAGGCAAAATTCCGAACACCACCAGGAGCACCGTGCAGTTGAAAAAACAGTTCAAGCCAAAATTCCGAACACTGGATGTGTGATCAGCAGGGGCCAAGGCCGCAGGCACAACAATTATTAATTATTAAGACTAAAAAGGAGGACAAAACAAAACAAAAGGCCTTCTCAAAAAACATGAACCCTGTCTGCCAGTCCCTTAGCAACAAACCTGAAGGAGCGGGTGATTGTTACCAAGAAGTGGGGAGGTGGTAAAGATGCCCTCACCAACAAAATGCCCCACCTATTAGGCAGCGAGGAAGGCTGTCAGACCCAAAGCCCCGCCCCCTACCATGCAACAAAATAGGCAGTGAAGCCTCTGATCTGCTGGCCCCCCGAGCAGAACTGGCAATGGTGCCGACGCTCACCTTACACGGCCTTAAATAGGCCCAACAGCCAATGAGGGCTCAGGAACGATGGAGGCACCACCCTCTCCGAGCTCTCCACCAATAGGAGGGCACGCCATACCCTGCTGTGGCCAATCAGACAGGTTCCTTTCCTGCTCCTCCCAGTGGCCAATCAGCATCGAGCCCGCGCTCGCACCGACCGCTGGGGCGCCCAAGCCTGGCGCGCGGGAAGGGGAGAGGCCTTCCTTCACGCGGCAACAGCGCCGGCCCATTAATTCGGGCAGCGCCATTTCTTTCTTTTCCATTAACACCACTGAACCACAGCAACACATGGTTGGGTAGAGCTAGTAAATAATAATATTTATTTTTACCTCTGAAATACTTGAATGTAAAGGGAAACAGTAACAGAAAAAAGTATCTTAAAAGAAAATTAAACCCGGAACAGTTAGACTTAAGGCTATTTATTCATTCCTGTTAGACTGAAGTGGACTAAATTAGCTTCAGTCATCAATTCCATCTTTATTAGGTTGTTTATCATAGTTGCACCAGCCAAATATCTGAAGTGAATAGTGACAATGTTTATGTCTGCATTAGCAGATAAGATTAGACTCGCCTAACAGAGACTTGTATAAGGCAAAGAATTGGCAGCCTAGCCTGGCCTGACCCCAAACTCTGTTCATGTACCACAGTACTTATGTGTTCATCTGACAGACTGGAAAAGGAAACAATCCCCAATGTCTTACCTTGGGGCAGTTCAACTAACTTCTCCAAGAGGAATGACTGAAGTGATAGGCATCTGGCAAGTTGTTTTCAGTGGAGGCTAGTACTCAGTGATAATCTCTCAAGCCCCCCGCCCCCCCCCCCCCCCGCCCATATTCCCATATTCTCTTTTTGTTTATCTCTCTCGCTTTCTAGTGGTTTTGCTAAATTCAGCCATCAGCAGATAGACAGAGGAGAAACTGGTCAGTAATCTTTTGAACTTGTGAAGCACAGTAATCAATATTAATAATAATAAATTAATAATACATTTATTTCTATTTCCCACTTCTCCTTCAGAGCGAGGCAGGATTCCAACATATCATAAAATACAATTACATCAATGACATAACCATAAAAACATTCAATAAAAGCAATAAAATTCTGTCCTTCAGTGTCATCATTAATATTTTCCATCTTTCCTCATTGATCTGATTAACCTGTCATGTACTGATTGGTTGTAACATGTCAGGTGGGTAGGCCTGCTGGAAGAGATCTGTCTTAAGTGCCTTCTTAAAGGCATCTAAGGTGGTGATAAGACAGATCTCCTCTGGCAAGTTGTTCCATAATTTTGGGGACACAGCAGAGAATGCCCTGTGGGAAGTTGTCTTCAGCCTTGTGTTTTTGATTTCTAATAGATTCTTCCCTGACATTCTGAGAGTGCGGGGCGGATTGTGTAGGGAGAGGCATTCCTTCAAATAACTTGGGCCCAAGCCATATAGGGTTTTAAAGGTAACGACCAACACTTTGTATTGCGTCCGGAAGCTAAACAGGAGCCAGTGTAATGATTTTAGTACAGGGGTGATATATTCTGCTTTAGATGTCCCTGTGATTAGCCTGGCTGCTGCATTCTGGATCAACTGAAGCTTCCAGACTTGATACAAAGGTAGCCCCATGTAAAGCGCATTATAACAATCTAAGCGAGAGATTACCAGTGTATGTATCAATGTTTCAAGGTCCTCCCTGCCCAGGTAGGGACGCAGCTGGCGTATCACCCGTAGCTGGTACCACGCACTCCTGGCTGTCGCCTCCACCTGTGATGTATGCTGGAGGGACGAATCCAGGAGTACGCCCAGACTGCGTACTTTGTCCTTTAGGGGAAGTGTGACCCCATCCAAGACAGGTTGACATATCTCCATCCCTGGACTGGGGGAACCTATCACAAGTATCTCTGTTTTTTCTGGATTCGACCTGAGTTTATTTTCCCTCATCCAGCTCATTACTGACTTCAGGCAGGCATTCAGAGAGGAGATGCCATCTTTGGTCACTGCAACAGTCGGAGACATAGAGAAATATATTTGGGTGTCATCAGCTTACTGATAACACCGCGCCCCATGTCTCCGGATGATCTCTCCCAGCGGCTTTGTGTAAATTTTAAACAGGGTGGGGGACAGAATGGTGCCTTGAGGGATGCCCGATGTCAGCTCTCTTTTGTGAGAGCAGCTGTCCCCCAGCTACACCATCTGGAATCTGCCCAAGAGGTAGGACAGGAACCACTGGAGTGCAGTGCCCCCGATTCCTAACTCTCTCAGGCGTTCCAGAAGGATACCATGGTCAATGGTATCGAATGCTGCTGAGATGTCCAAAAGCACCAAGAGGGTCACACTTCCCCTGTCGGCGCCCAGACAGAGATCATCGACCAAGGCAACCATGCCCATCTCGACTCCATATCCCCTCCTGAAGCCGGTTTGAAATGGGTCTAGATAATCGGCTTCTTCCAAGACAGCTTGGAGTTGGAAGGCAGGGCAGATGATGAACCACAACCATTCCCATGCCCATACAAACACAGGCCTAGATGAGAGGGAGAAAAGCTTAGTCATCTACATGAAGCATCTAAAAGTAGCTTTACTTACAGATTACTTTTTCCTAACCAAATACATGAAGAGAAGAGAAGAGAAGAGAAGAGAAGAGAAGAGAAGAGAAGAGAAGAAAGAGTGGCTGCAGATTAAGAGTGATGTAGAAAGAGAGAGCGGATGTGAGCTTAGCCATTCAAAGGTTGTTAAATCCCAATGTTCTTGAAGTAGCAGTTATATCTGTGATAAATAAGGATGGTGATAGTTTCATCTAAACAGATTTTAAACTGATATATCAATGCTTGATACATCAATGGCCAAGAGGGCTGTTATCAGCAGAAAGTACAGAGCAGGTGCCATCATGTATTGGACCCCTGGATCTTGTTGTGCTTGCTAATTCTTTATTATTTTCCAAAACTACTGATCACTGAGATGTGTTTGAAAGGTGTTTCCTCTCGAAGTAACTATAAGCTTCAGCTTGCCTTCTTGCAAGGCCTATCAAAGACATTTTTATGTCTGAGGCATATCCTCAAGGTAGGAGCCCAGGTTAGGAGATATGAAGCACCGTGGGTCGTGCACAACTTTTTGCTCTACTACAAATGCCAGCAATGGTCACCTGAGGCATTTACCTCACTGCATAATGGCTGGGTTAGCCCTGGCACCTGGTAAATACTGGGTAGTCAGAACATGTTCAGTCAATCTTGTGGCAACCACGTTTGCTGCCTGTAAACTTCTGGATGCAGTTCAGGTATCCAAGCATACATCCTAAAACCTATGTGGCCTGAGGCAAGAAATAGCTATATGAAAAGTGTTAACAGTTTAATTACCTGTTAGGGAGCTCAGTATCTGTCTCAGTAACAATTCATTACCAGTTAACTAAATGCTAAGCTTTTTTTCTCCTAGTAAATATCCTATCTTTATTGGAAGTCAATATGGTGCAGTAGTTCAAGTGTTGAACTATGAGCTTTGTCACATTACAACAGTATGATGGTATACCAATGCAGCAGCAATGGCAGCAAGCTTGCCATACTACATGATGCCATGTGTCCTGGTATCATACTGTCATGGCAAATCTGCATTTTGCCTGTTGAAAAAAATCCACTAATGCCTAACTCTTGCATGTCTAAACACTAAGTTTTTTGGTGCAGAACTATGATTATGCTTTCTTCCATGGGAATCCCATGACTTGGTGGGTTGTGGGCAGGTTGGGGGTATGGCCAGCTATTTGTTCCCTCTGAGTTCTCCAGGAGATTTGAGCTGGTGATCCACAAACTACTTCCAGTGATTGTTTCAGGAAGTATGTTTAACCTCCTGCAATGGTGAAGCAGTATAACACTATGACATTGTAACACTATAACAGTGCAACAGCAAAGCAGTCCCTGAAATACTTAAGTATGCACTGTGATTTTTTTACAGGACTTTACAGGACTTTACAGAAGCATTCAAACAAAAAGGTGAGGACAAGTTGTTTCATCCACCTATGACATAATGAAATAGTGGGGGAGGGGGGCAGCAGAGTCACCTTCCTTTTCTGTTCAACTTCTTGAGATGAAACATCTCATTCTGTGCTAAGCATGCTGGCATGCCAGCAAGTAAGCAAAATAAAGGGGGGGGGGAGGACCAATCATGAAGGTAAGGAGTGGGATGGGGTGGAGGCTGTGATGCCTGTACTGTGGAAGAGAAATCCATGCGTGGAGTGTGTTAATTGCGAGATTACTATGGAAACAAAGCAAGGTGCAGTACAATTCATTTTCATCCCATGAATCTGTGCATCAGATCAACACGGCATAAATGTAAACTGTAGTAAAGCCCTATGACTCTGGGAAACAGGGTTCAAATTCCTGCTCAGACATGGAAACCCATCTTGGGCAAGTCCCACTCTCTCAGTATCGGAGGAAGTCAAAGGCAAACCCCCTCTGCACAAATGTTGCCAAGCACACCTTGGCACACAGCAACAATCCTATCTCTGCATGAAACAAATCTTAGAAACCAGTTCTACCTCTGTATGTGCATGAGTCAGTCAGTTCACCAAAGTGTGTTCTGTATAGCCTTATAATTAGTTACTTTTAAAAACAATTGGGGGATTTGTAATTGGGGTTGAAAAAAAGTAAACTTTCTAAGATCTGGTTTAAAATTCCCAGAAGAATTCACTCCCTTCCTTTTCCTGCATGGAAGCAGAGAGTGTGCATAAGCATCTATGCTTGGACAGCACAGAAAGGTCAACATATCCTTTTGCATTGCTATGGAAGATTTCCCAAACCCATTTTGTAGAGACATAGGAAAGTGGCAGTGGAGGAGGCTTTCAAATCCCCATGGATGATCTGACTGTTCAAATCGTTGGAAGATACTCCAAGGACCATCCAGTCTAACTCCCTACCATGCAGGAAATCATGATGAAAGCATCCCTGACAGAAGGCCATCCAGCCTCTGTATAAAGACTTCCAAGGAGGGAGACTCCACTACACTCTGAGAGGATATGTTCCACTGTCAAACAGCCCTTACTGTCAGGAAGTTCCTCCTAATGTTGAGGTGGAATCTCTTTTCCTGGAGCTTGCACCCATTGTTCCTTGTTCTAGTCTCTGGAGCAGCAGAAAACATCTTGCTCCATCCTCAATGTGACACTCCTTCAAATACTTAAAGAGGGCTATCATATCACCCCTTAACTGTCTTTTCTCCAGGCTAAACATCCCCAACTCCCTAAGTCCTTCCTCATAAGGCATTGTTTCCAGACCCTTCATCATTTTGGTCTCCCTCCTCTGGACCTAGTTCAATTTGTTAACATCCTTTTTGAATTGTGATGCCCAGAACTGGATATAGTATTCCAGGTGAGGCCTGACCAAAGCAGAACAGAGTGGCACTATTACTTCCCTTGATCTAGACACTGTACTTCTATTGATGCAACCTAAAATTGGATTGGCCTTTTTAGCTGCCACACTGTTGATTCATGTTTGACTTGTGGTATACTAGGGCTCCTATATCCCTTTCACATGTAGTCTCATTAAACCAGGTGTCCCCCATTCTATGTTTATCCATTTCATTTTTCTGCCTTAAGTGCAGTACCTTACATTTCTCCTTGTTGAAATTTGTTTTGTTAGCTTTGGCCATCTTTCCCATCTATTCAGGTGTTCTTGAATTTTGATGTTCTCCTCTGAGGTATTAGCTATGCCTCCTAATTTGGTGTCATTTGCAAATTTGTTAAGCATGCCTTTTATTTCTTCATCCAAGTCATTGATGACATCCTAGGTTTTCTTCTCAATTATCAATGGCAAGAAACAGGACCTTTTCTGCAATTGCCCCAAAACCTTGGAATGACCTCTTTGATAATATCAGAAACTGTTCTTCTGTCAAAGCATCGTGAAACATGTTTATTTAATATGACTACAGAGGCAATTTGTAGGTAAACCACTTTATCTAATGATTTGAGTAAGATGTGTGTGTGGTGGAGTAATGTTCTCTTATCATAACAATGTTTCATTATGTTGGTATATAAACTACTCAGAGCCTGGGAAAAGCAGTATGTGTGCATTTGTAAAATCATGTGAAATAAATAAAACAGAGGAAAGACTGCAGAAGGTTTATTGTACCAAGCTGCAACAAATCAAAAGCACCTTGGTTTATTTAGCCCCCAACTAACACATCCAAACTCATATCAGGATCATCAAATCATTTATATTTGGAGGGTGGGAATACATGGATATGGATTAATGAAAAGGATACAAACACAGATTGTATGGTAATGGCTATGCCAGACATGGAAATATGCATTGCTAGCCAAGTGTGAACTGGGACAGGAGGAGAAACTGAAGTGTAGAAGGATAAATATAGCATTACATTGGCTTTCTCCATTGGAAGAATGACCAAAGTGTGTGGCTTGTAAAACATGTGGTTCTCAGTTTGTTCATGAGCAGCTCTTCAGTGTTGCTAGAATATGAATAAAAACATATCCAGGAGGAGGGATGTGAAGCACAATAAAAATCTCTTTTTGTGGTCCACCTCCAATTCTAGTGGCATGCCAGCAAGGGACCTGAGAAGAAACCAAATTATTATGGAATATCTACATATTAGGTAAATAAATAAAAATCATATGCTACTCATCGGTGTGAGATTGTTACACATTACAGTGCTAGGAACTGTAGAGAAACACAGCTTCACAGCAAATGTATGTTTGCCTACTGCCAATTGGCAATTCATAGTAATCAAAATCCGTTCAATACAAATTGATACATGCTTGCTCAAAAGTAAGCCTCACTATGTAAAATGGAAAATACAGGTAAATGTGTATAAAAGTACAGCGTTACTTCAAAATGCATGGATGTTCTAAACTAGGCTGGGCTTGGCAACTGGAAAGATTGGCAAACTGGCTACAATTTGAGAGCAGAGATTAAAACGGAAGGGTGGGAGGTGTTGTTTTCTGTGGAACATGCCACTAGGAAGTTGCATTAGGAACCATCAGGAAGGGATCATAGAATCCTAAAATTATTGAGTTGGAAGAGGGCCATCTAGTCCAACCTTCTAGGGATTACAAACTAGGGTGAGATGTTTAGCAGTACTGAACACATGAGAAAAATATATTGGTGAAGAGGAGCATGAGTGGTTTGGGAGTGAGTGAGCTTTGACACTTACATTAGATTTCTGCAATAGAAATAGTGTCATACTTCACAATAGGGCTTTCATCCTAAACATATTTCTCTGGGTTTCTTTGATTCATTTTTTATTTATTGGATTTATACCCTTCCTTTCTCCTAGGATGGGATGCAAGGTCTGATAGCATGAAATTAAGTTCTGAACTTTCCAGTAACATATCATCCAGCGGTCCCAGTTAGGTAGGGACAGTCCCGATGAATCCATAGTTGTCCTACTATTTCAGCTGTTTTTAAAATGTTCCAGTTTTTCTCTCCTCCTCCCACCTTCCCCTTTTGTCTTCAGCTTATTTCAATTGCTGCAAACTGAGTTTAAAGTGCAAACATTTTTAATACTCAGTTAACTCTGTGTGGCAAGAGGAGAGGAGAGAAGCGGGTGGAAACATGCCTTTCCCAGGAGATACAAGCAAAAGTCCACTGTAGTCTCTCCAAGCCTGTCTGTTGTTCCTCATTAATAACTTTTGCCATCTTGAACATGTTCTGATGTTGCTTGGCCACACATGTCCTGATTTTTTTCTGTGAAATGTTAAATGGTATACAGAAAGCACGTTTGGGACTTCAGCTTGATTTAATTTCCAGTTTATGACTCATTTACAATTTATATGAGACAGAAGTGCCTTTCCTTTGGGTAACCACAGGCACCAACTGTGGAAAGAGCTGGTGGAGGGAAGGGACTTGCCTTGGGGAAGCCACTCACCTCCTCACCCTCCATCTGCCATAACCACAACAGGAGAAAAATTAGAAGACAGCAGACTAGGTGTAGTTATGAATCTGCTCCAGGTCACAATCTATACTTTAAAGGAACTCTCCAAGGGGTTCAAACTTTGGTGGATAGGGTTCATCAGCATGGATAGTTCCTTCAATGTTTGCACCAAAACTTGGAGTGGTTTCACTACCACACTAATCTTGGAACTATAAGCCACCTCTGTAATGGACCACCACTGGACAAGCCGCCACTGCTTCACACTGTTGGGCCAGCTAAAAATATTCATATATGGGAGAATTGCAGAGTCTGTAATCAAGAAATCAAAAGACATGGACTGGGAAGAGCAGCTATGGAGGAACTAGACAAGATGTTTCAATGTAAAGATATATCATTGAACACCAAAGTCAAAATTTTCCATGCCATCATATTTCTGATTTCTATGTATGGGTGTGAAAACTGGACAGTGCTGAAAACTGACAGAAATATAATCAAGTAATTTGAGATGTGGTGCTGGAGAAGAGTTAGATGGATACCATGAACTGCTAAAAAGACAAAGAAATGGGTTCTACAGCAAATGAAGCCTAAACTCTCCCTAGAAGCCAAGATTACTAAACTAAAACTGTTACAATTTGGCCACATCATGAGAAGACATAATTCCCTAGAAAAGACAATAATGCTTGGCAAGGTAGAAGGCAGCAGGGAAAAAGCAAAACTGAATTACAAGTGGATAAACTCAATCAGGGAAGCCATTGTCCTAAAAGAAGTGTCCTCTGCTTTATATTTGATTAGAATAAATGCAGATTAATCAAATGAGGCTGCTGTCATCAGCATTAGCATATGTCCATGTTATGAATATGTTCTAGTTCTCACCTATATGAAACCACAGTATACAGTGGGCCCTTGGTATCCCCTGGGGTTTGTTTCTAGGCCCACACCCCATGGATACCAAAATCCATGGATGCTCAAGTTTCATTATATACAATGACATAGCAAACTTCTGTCAAAAATGGCAAAATCAAGATTCGCTTTTTGGCATTTATGTATTTTTGGAATATTTTTAAGCCACGGATAGTTGAATCCAAGGTATGGAAGGCCAACTGTATTTGTGTGACATTTACAAAGTTCAGCTGCCAGTCTATTGATCAGTAGGAGAATGAAAACCTAGCTCAGTTTGTAGTTACTTTATCTTCAGCTTAAAAGAGTGTTTTTTAAGCTGAAGAAAAGTGAGTAGAACTTAATTCCATTTCAAATTTCAATGGAGTCTTTATCTGAATCCAGCCCAATGGTTTCCCTCTTATTCTGGGCTAAGTAGGTTAATCAATAGGTGTTGCTGTATTTGTCACAGAGTAGCAGGAGGGGCATACATGGCAACCCACAATCCTCTGAAACTGAAGAGAAATTTAAGTTGGCAGTTACAAAGTCAGTCTAGGCTTCCTCTGCTTTTGCAGAATCTCACTCAGTTCAGTGCAATCCAACTGGTTATGTACAGATGTGGCATAGCTTGAGTGGACTGTGGCTCATAGCTAAGGTAAATTAGATCAACACATTTCATGAAGAGGTATTGTAAAATTCCCAAGTTCTCAAAAGAAAATGGTTGTGGATTTATACAGCGTGTGTGCTCTTTGTTATTGTTATGTGCCTTCAAATTGTTTCCAGCTTATACAGACCCTAAAGCAAACCTATCATGGGGTTTTCTTGGCAAGATTTGTTCACAGGAGATTTGCATTGCTTTCTCCTGAGGCTGAGAGAGTGTGACTTGCCCGAGATCATCTAGTCAGTTTCATGGCCAAGCAGGGAATGGAACCCTGGTCTCCAAGTCATAGTCAACACTGAAACCACTATGCAGTGCTGGGTCTCAGTTTCTTTTACTCTAGAGCCATAAGTGATCATCTCTACCAATGTTGCCTACCTAGCATTTGGAAGACAAATTGCTCCAGCTTTTCATGTAGCAGCATGCTTATCAACCAAATAATCATGCTGCAGTGCAATCCAAACTGAATACTAAAAGCAGCCCAAGCAATTCGAATGGTTTGGCCTTGAAATGAAGGACTTTCCCAGAAAATTGCCTGGGAATGAAATGATGTCATTCTCTGGTAACTTTGGGAAAGATAATGTATAAATGAAAAAAAGAGTGATTATGTTTTACATGAGTGTTTATTGAATTGAAACTTAAGAAAATGTGGATTAATGTATTTTGTGTGTGTGGTGCATGTGTTGCATTTATTTCTCACTAAGGCAAATAAAATAAAATAAAAAGCAAAAGAAAGATGGTTCAACTCACTCCAGCAGTGGAGTTCTGTTCCCTGTATTATATGAATGGCTGTGGAAGAATCACATAACAACCTCATTTCTGCCATCTTTCCTGCCATTATTTCACAACATGCACTGACTAAATTATGATCCTGTAACTCCTGGTGCTTACATTTTAATTTAATTCACAGGCTGCTTTTTTATTTCCACTTTGTAGCCTCAACCAATAATTTTCCGGCTTTTCAAATACTAAAATATATTTACTATATTTATTGAAGAAATTAAATATAAAGACAAAAATATTAATAATAATTCAGAAACAGTTCTATGTAGAACTCACAAAGCTGGAAAGGTTTTGCCTGCAACTACTGTTGTGTTATATAGTGTACATCTTCCCAGTAATATTAAATTTGTTTTAATTCATCTATAGCATCATAACATCAGTGCCACAACACAGGTTTTGAAACTGTTATTTTAAGAAACCAAACATAATTCAATCTAACTAAAGTATGATGAATTGCAAATTTTTATTATTTTGTTTCTGATTTAATTTAACACCTTTTCATTTCTCTTTTTTGCAACCCATGATATCCCTAGAACTCTGCTCCTGCTTTACTTCCTGTCACATTTCTTCTCTGTCCAGCTTTCACAACCATACAGAGAAATCAGAAATACTATGCCTGGATGATTTTAATGTTGGTATTTAATTATATATCTTTACACTCAAAAATCTTATCTATTTCCTTCATGGATCAGAAAGTCTAAGCCTTCCTCTCATTTCTTGACTATGCCTACTTCTTCTGAGTCTAATCCTGCTTTCCATATAATATGTTCTGCGGATAAATTAAAGAGGTAGGATGATAAAATGCCTCCCTTGCCAATAGGAAATCATTCTGTTTCTCCATATTTTAGAGTACCTCAGAGTATAGATTACACATCAGGACAATCAGGTTTTATAGCATGCCTATATATATATATATATATATACATACATACATACACATAAAGCCATAATTTCTCATGATCTATACAGTCAAAGGCTTTTGGTAATCTATGAAGCACAAGTCGATTTTCTTTTTTCTTTCTTTCCTTTTTTTCTTGCTGTTTTCCATTATCCAACATATGTTTGTAGTATTACCTCTAGTGCTTCTTCCCTTTCTGAATCCAGATTTCTTTTTCTGTGAATGGTAAAAGCCTGTTTTGGTAAGATCTTGAGCAACACTTTGCTTGCATGGAAGATCAGTGCAATACTCCAATGGTTACTATAATTCCTGGTGCCCCCTTTCTTTGGGATTGGAATCTAATGTATATGCTTGACTATAAAAATTATGGATTTTGATATGACTCGTGGATAAGTCGAGGGTAAAACTTTGGGGCATATAGGAAATGATCTACAGGATGCAGCAAAGAAAATAGTGTCAAAGAACTTACAAAATTCCAGCAGATTCTTTGTGCTCACTCTTAAGGATGAATGGATGAGAGAGTTGATGGTGCTCCCAGGACAGATTATACTCTTGCCTTTCATCACAGGATGGTTCTCCCTTTAAATAACATTTAAGGTACAGTACTTACATTGACCTGTCGACTCAGGTTCTAGACTTATACATGAGTATATACAGGATATTAAGCATTTGCATTCTTTGGCCCATTTCTTCCACATATCTTGGCAGATTTCTGTTTGAATTTGAATGGATTCTGTCTCTACAGCTGAAAACAGCTGTATTGGCATGCCACATGTTCCTGGTAATTTATTTCTCCCATGTTCTTTGACAGCCTTTTTCACTTCAGTCTCTAAAACTATAGGCTCATCTTCAAATGTTTCTTCCTTGAAAGAATCTCTCATCATTCCATAGTTTTTTATATACCCTTTTTCCCCGAAAATAAGACATCCTCAGAAAATAAGACCTAATAGAGGTTTTGCTGAATTGCTAAATATAAGGCCTCCCCTGAAAGTAAGACATAGCAAAGTTTTTTGTATATAAATATATATATACAATATATCATAAATTTTTTTCCAACAATAAATGTGAATTCTTCTTCAAAGTAAAATGAGACATCCCCTGAAAATAAGAGCTAGCGCATCTTTGGGAGCAAAAAATAATATAAGACACTGTCTTATTTTCAGGGAAACACAGTAGTTCCTTGGTGTACTGCTTTCCTCAACTTTGTACTTTGTTTAACTGCATAATGTGTTCACTGTTAGTTATATAGCATCCTTATTCTTGTTTGAATTTCTGTTTAATTTCCTGGATCGTAAGGAATAGGTTTCTTGTTCTATCTTTTTGTTGTGTTCTTCTATTTCTTTGCATTTATAATGGTTCTTTTTGTCCTTATGCACAAGTCACTAAACAGTTGCATTAGGCATTATGATCCTGATCCAAAACACACTGCAGAAATAATCTGGTTTGAGACCACTTTAACTGCCCTAGCTCAATGTAGGGAATTTTGGGAATTATAGTTTTGTGAGACATTTAGCCTTCTCTGTCAGAGAGCTCTGGTGCCACAACAAATTAAAATTCCCAGGATTCCCTGCCACTGAGCTAGAGCAGTTAAAGAGGTCTCAAACTTGATTATTTCTGCAGTGTTCTTTTGTCTCAGTTTCTATCTCCTTTTCCCTTTGCTTTTCATCTGCTTTTAACCATTTCAAGAGTTTCACCTCTCATGTAATGAGAGTTTTCATTCTTTTTGGTTACAGATTGTATCTTTTTGTGTTCTTCCATGATGATTCCTCTAGTTTCAATCCAGAGATTTTCTCGTTCCCTGGCAATTAGTTTTAGTAGTGCAGAAGGAAGCTAGGATGTCTCCTTTTTTTCTTTTTGGTGGAAGATTAAGACCTCTCTTTTTAAATCTGTTTTAAAGTGAGATATTCAGTGGTTTTAATTCTGTTGTTGTCTAATTCTATTTTAATATTTTTTTTTATGTTTTTAACTATATGTGTTCTTCGTTTTTTGTCGGTTTTTCATGCTATGTGGCCATGTTCTGGAAGAGTTTATTACTGACGTTTCACCAGCATCTGTGGGTAGCATCTTAAGAGAATGCTGGCAAGGAAGTGAGTGGGGTATCTAACCATATATACACAACTATAAATTGACTTCATGTATAAGTTGAGGGCAGGTTTGGGGCCAAGATTATGGATTTTGATATGATTTATGGATAAGATAAGGGTAAATCTTAAGGGCATGTAACAACCCTGAGTGGTTGTCATTTGCATTTTCCTGGGTCTTGATTTTGGTGTTTTTTGGGACTGGTAACCAAACTTTGTTTACTTTCAGGGTTTTTTCCTTGCTGAAGTTGTCTATGTGTTTGTGGATTTCAATGGCTTCCCTGTGCATTCTGACCTTATAGTTATTGGCAAGGTCCAGGATTTCAGTGTTTTCAAACAGTATTTTATGTTCAGTCTAGGTGCTTCAGATCATCTTCCAGGAAGTGGGGTTCACAGATCCTTTTTGCCCAGTCTACCAGTGTTTTAACTGTGCTTCATTTTTTGTCCTGGGTGGTGGCTGCAGTTCTTGTGTAGGTATCTGTCTCTGTGTGTAGGTTTTCTTTTTACTGTGTAGCCCAAAAGTTGATTTGGTTTACAGATGGCCAGAACATCCAAGAATGGCAACGTTTGTTCCTTTTCTTTTTCCATCGCAAATTGGATGTTCGGATGGATGTTGTTCAGATGGTTTAGAAACATGGTCAGATCTTCTTCTCCGTGGCCCCAAATGGTGAAAGTGTCACCCACATATTGGAACCATGTTGTGGGCTTTTTTGCTGCTATTTCCAGGGCTTGCTTGTCAAAATGTTTTATTGTATATGTGTTTTATTGTATTCTCTGCCTTTTTGTAAACCCTTGAATTTCAGCCTGGGAGTAAAAGAGAGGGAGGAGGGATAAATGGATAGATATCTGTTCTTTACATGGTCTTTATATCCTATGAGGATGTGCTTCAGAGTATGGGTTGATACAATGATGGACTTAGTGCACTTCTTTAGCTTTACTCTAATTTTTGATATAATCCAGTATGGGCAGGCTTCAAGTTTCCAAGATGTATGTTGTTTTTCACTTGAACCTCAAGATACATCCAAGTGACATGAAAAATAAGATGGAAAGGAAGATAATTCATTTAACAGGATGGCTTTCCACCACCCCCTCCCCACAGTTCCAAGCAAATTCCAGTTTTCTCACACAAAAATCCACTAGTGGGATGGGAGTCTTGCTGTTGTTTCTACTATTAAAAGAACTGTGAGGCAGAAACTTTGCTGATTAGCCACAAATCACCCCAGAGATCTCCTTGTAGTTCCCAATCTACCTTTTCCTTACTCCTCCTTCAATGCACACAGGTGTATCTGCAGAGACTTTGTTCAAGCATTCAATGAACATCCCCTAGTAGAGAGCATCAGAATCCATCTGGAAAACTGTGGGAAATAATGCACATATATCAATTTGTGCAAAATGTCTGCTGCCCACCACCTCCTCCAGTTACTTTTCCCCTGGCTGACAAGAAAAAAAAAAATTCTCTGAGTTAGCTGGGTGCTGGATGAATATCAGGAAGAAGGTGAAATTATAAAGGAAATGTGAGGCAGAGAGGTGTTAAATACACTTTCCCACTCTTCAACCAGAAATGTCCCAGAATCTGGAAGTTACTTTAAAAATAATTAATAACAGATATAGTTTCAAGGCCCTGAAAGGATAAGCTGTCATTAGATATATATATATAGATAGAGAGAGAGAGAGAGAGAGAGAGAGAGCAACTCCTCACTTACTCTTTTTTCAAACATGTCTAAAATTGTTACTTTTAGTTATTGTTTTATTTTAAATAAAAATTGAGAATGCTACAAGCAACTTCTGTATTGTAAAAAACACACTGTCCTCACCTCTGTCATGTGACTACCCACAACAGAGTATGAGGCAGAAACATGAAGGATGAAGCACCACAGGATGTTCCTCTTCCACCATTCCACCATTATGGAACCATAAAAGTGACACTTACACTGCAAAACAAATGTAGCTTTGCATTATTACATTACGGTCAGAAGGTAACCTAGGTCTTGTCTGCATGGATGAAACTCCCCATGCTCACCCAGACATTGGTGCTGTCAGTTTTCACAACACACAGCAACTTCTGGTGAAATACCATAGGTTTCCTTCATTACTCCAACTTTGCCCCAGAGTTTGCAAAGTCATGGGAAGCCCTGGCATTTCCCTGAAATCCCTGGGTTAGCATGGGTTTTGTGACCCAATTCAGGCTGGCAGGCTCTTCACATACCAAGCCCTGTGCCATTCCCCTTCCCTGTACCAAGCAGCATGTAGAAAGGGGATGGCCTGGTCACAGTGGACAGTGGACAGGTTTCTGTGGATAGGTTTCCTAGTGCACTACCACTTCTCCAGAAGGTGGGCTTATGTGTCACCAGTGAGGAGGTGGAGTAGAAGGACACCCCAATCTCATGACAGGAGCCTCTGGAGACTATAGCCATGTGCTCAAGGGATCCCTCTATCTTCTCATCTCACTGGTTGCACAGTTGAACCCCTCTTACATTTAAAGGACATGGTGTGGATGGCTCAAGGGATAGGGAATAAGCCAGTCGTGCTGAAGTGGTGTCAGCCCGGCTTAGACATACAAACAATGCTGTACAAGTTTGGCCCAGTGTTTACAGTCACCATTCTGGCCAATCTGGGTGAATGGCCCTAGACTTTCCAGCCAGTGCAGACAAGACCCTAGTTAGGCTGCATTGTAACTATCTGCTTCCAAACTCTGAGATGTCCCCCTGCCACCTGTTGCACATTGACGGTGAACATATGATTCAGAACTCCATGTTTGTTGACAAAGAGCTCTCCTCAGTGTTTGATGATAAGCAAAGTTTTGTTGTGTGACTGGTACAGAATCAGACGATACCTGTAGATAAAATAAATTGGATATCAGATGGAATGTTTCTGAATCTATCACTCTAAAAGTATTGTTTCAAAACAATTGCAGAAAAACAACAAAATGCTTTATTAGGCTTTGTTCTATTTGGCAATGCAAACTGTTTATAAAGATTTCATAAGACTTTTGCAACAGATTTGGTCAAATGGTCAACCAAATCAATGTAAGTAAGCAAATTTATACAAGTCCTAGCTATCCTCTTCATGTCTGGATGAAAAATTCTGGGTATTTAGAATCACTGCAATATGAACAGGCAGATATTTTCCAAAAGTCAGAGAGAACCAGAAACTGGAAGCAAGAAAACTTTGCATAGTTTATTCTATGTGATGCAGAGAGAGCGAGAATTTCAATTGTCATAAGAACTTACCAGAAATCCACACTTTTCTTCACATGCTCTCAGAAAATTACAAATTCTTTTGTCAGCTTTGAAAACAGAAAATATATTGCTGACCAGTGAGAAAAAGGGGACTGCCTCCTCCTCCTCCTTGAAAATCTAGTTTCTGCAAAAACAGGCTTGGGGCACTTTTAAGATATTTCCCCTTTATATAGTATTCACTTTATCCCACTATACACAATTGTATCTGACTATGTGCAGTTATGCACATAGAGGTTTCCATAGGGCAGAATCCCTTTCACCAGATGCACATCTGGCTTGCCAAAGCTTATGACACCACACATTTATTAGACTTTAGGGTGCCACAAGTCTCTTCCTTGTTATTTCAGATTACCATGACTACTCCTCTAGAATTTCAATTTATAAGCAAGTCTAGCAGTTTTGTTAAAATAAATCTGGATTTGATCCAAGTAGGGCTGGATGAGGCTTCAGCTTGAAAGTTGAGAGAATTTCTGCCATACAGTACAATGGGCAGGATGGGTGAATGGTCTGAGTTAATGTAAGGCATGCTCCTATAAACTAATCTTGCATGTGCCATGTATCCATAAGTCCTCTGGTAGCTGCTCAATTTTACACACTGGAGACTTTCTCTGGCTGGCTGTGTTTCTGGAGCGTGCCTGAAGTTCTTAATAATGTATACATTTTGTTGCTGTTGTGAAATACAATGTGAGATTTAGTTTTCCAATTTTCTGTTATGCCATACATAGCTCATTTGGAACAAACTTTTATACTCAGCAGTTTTGAGGGCATGTATAAATCCACAATAAGAAAGATCTTGCAATTACTTTGAAGTAAGTGTTTATTGATGGACTGAAGAGCTTTTGAACTTCAGCTTCCAGTTACGATGTGGACCTGCTCTATATATGAAAGTGTTGTGATGAAATAATGCTCCCCATACCACAACTGATTAGAAAATGGAAATAAATGTCATCCATTGGACAGTCAACCACAAATGCAGAATCTATGCATTGATGGAAACCTGAAATGGCCTGGTTCTGCTTCAAAGGAGATCAACAAAGTGCATGAGAAGTGCCCCGAGGAAATGCCTGTAAAGAAAGGAAACAAGCAATGAAAACACCCAAGGCCTCCTCTGAAAATGGATGTTTCTACTTATTGTTCATTTGATACACTGAGAACTGAAGCTAGGAAATGCTTCCCATCAAAAGGGCTTGTCAGATTTAGATGATGTCCTTGGTAGTGGGGGAAAGGAAAGAGATAAAAAAAGAAAAGAAGAAGAAAAACAAAATGAAATTATTTTTTAAAAAAAAACTGAGAAGGATAACAAAGCATTGTGTTACAAACAGCTGATGGGTGAACAGTTTTCCTCCACTATGATCCTTCACTTAGTAATTGGCTTGGTCTTTTCTAAACTTTTCTCAGAAAACTTTTTAGGGAAAGCTCAGGATTTATCCCCTGAAAGTTCTCTCCCAGCTTGCAATGCTACTGTATTACAAGCACAGGGAGCAACTTTGAGTTTCCCTTCTTTCTCCAAAATTAAAGAGAAGGAAGAGGAGCCGGTAAGTGGGAGAGGCTGGTGACAGAAAAGTGGATCCTTCATCAGATGTAGGCGCTCCATGGAGCTTCCCTAACCACCATAATATAAGTTTACTTTCTCCTTCTGCAGCAGGGTAGCATTTATGTTTCTGACAAAGCTTTTCATTACTTGAAGCAGTGGAAGAGCTCGGGGTGGCAGATACTAACGTGATGTGTCATATAATGTATGACTTACGGTGACTCTAAGGCAAACCTGTCTTGGGGTTTTCTTAGCCAGATTTGTTCAGAGGAGGTTTGCCTTTGTCTTCTGCTGAGGCCAAGAGCACATGACTTGCACAAGATCATCCAGTGGGTTTCATGCCCAAGGGGGAATTCAAACCCGGGTCTCCAGAGTCATAGACTCAAACTGCTATCTAACACTTGCACATTGTGTGTGTGTGGAGGGGGGGGGTATAATCAAGGAAGTACCATTTACTTCCTTTCATGACAACTAAAAAAGTTGACAAAAATGCTTGTCTAGGTTGTGTCAGTTTTTGTCACCAACAGGGTTTCAGCTATATTTTCTCAAAAAAATAAAAAATAAAAAATAAAATAAAAAAATAAAAAAAATGGGGAAAGGCATTGGGGTGACATTTCCTTTAATGGCAACTTAAGAAAAGGTTTCCATCTCTGCCATAGCCTCTACCACTATGATACTATGTTTCACCCCTGTCATCCTGACAAAACAGCAGGATCTATAGCACCAGCAAGATATACTGGCCACCACTTCTTTCCACACAGCTGAATGGACACAAATGCCTGATTCTGAAAAAGCCTTCATCAGAGCCAGGCTTTATGATGTGGTGGCCTAGAAGTCTATCGGTACTACTAGAAATCTGTACACCCCAGAAACAAAACATTTGTGTCCTGGCTAGCTCTAGAGAGCTGTAGGCTAGCCATTTCTCTGCTCCAATAAGCAGCTGGCATGATTTCCCCAAAAGCCATTGGTGGTCCATTCTAGGTAATCAAAGTGCTGAGCTGGATGCTTTTCAAGTGTGGCATGTGTCTCAGGTACAAAGTGTCCCATGAACCTCACCATAGCTATAGGAGAGGGGTCTTCTAGGAGAGGGACGTGATTCACACATAGCCATCTGAGGTGCGGACCTCACTCCTCCCAATGGCCTACCACGGCCTTGTTCCATGTGAGTGCTGATGCTATGCAGATGAGCCTGTGCTTTTGTTGCCACTAGCCATCACAGCCAACAGTCACACATATCCTTGCAAAAAGAAACAATGCTGAAAGAGGGGAAGCTGCAGACAGGTTAGGGTTGGATATTCACATTATGAGATAGCATTATCATCTCATAAAGGGCTGGCCTTGACTAACAATGGAACTCAGGTTCTATCCCTTCCCATAATTTGAACTTTGGCATCACTATTGGTTACATAAAATGTACAGAGACCTGAGTATTATTATTATTATTATTATTATTATTATTATTATTCTATGAATTTTTCAGAAGCACCTGCAACAGTGTAAAAACAAAGGAAAACATGTTTAATAATGCCAACACTGGTCACCAGTAATGTCAACACTTACTGGCCACCATTTTCAGATACAAGGGTTTTCAGTTCTACCTATAGATGCTAAGGACCTGCATGTAGGACTATCTAAATGCTAGGAATGCCCATCCCTTCTAACAAAAGCAGACAATAATTTCTGCCCTTACTCTGAACTGTCTATATAATAGCATGTATTAATGTACCCATTTTTTTAAAACTGATCTAGGATCCAGGAGCAAAACACTCAGATCCATGGTAGTTGAGTGGCACCTGACTGGGCCTAACAGCTGCAAGCCTGTATGAAAGACATTGAATGCTGGGCTGTAGGATCTGTGAATATTGTGTTCCCTCTTTGCTAGCTCCACTCTTGAACATTTGGCACAGCCCTCACTTTCACAAAACATTTCTCAGAAATGCTGCAATGTGTCTTCAATTAATGAAGAAAAGCTGACTCACAACGGGGGCACCCTGGAGGTCTTTATTTATCCTCTTCTAAATCACTTCCAGATCAACATTGCTTTTTACAAGTGGCATTATTTATTATCCTAGCATGAGAGCCTTCCATTGTGAACTTTAATTTGTCCTGTTAGGCTACAGGAAATCAAGGGTGGTGAGACAAGAGGAGTGAAAGATTTGAGTTGAATTGCTGAATATATACATTGCTGTTGCAAATGATGAAGTGCAGCAAAAGGTGTGTCTAGTATGTTCAAAGCTGCTCAGTATTTTTGGTGCTGATTGATGCCAATATATTTTATTGGCTTTCTGTGTATGAGTAAAATAATGAATGACTGAAGACGCTCAACTCCCATTGAATACAAAAGCACAGTAAAAATGGTGTCCCTTATTTTAAAAGTCCAAGTCAAGGTTTGTTTTTTGGAGTTTATATACCGTATGTTTCAGTTTTCAAACTGTGGAAGGTTGAATATGTGGATAAAGAATCCATGGATATGAAGAGCTAATTGTATTATCGTACTGCAGAATGCATAAAGTAACACACCCATTAATAAAAGATGTGGGAAGGCAGGGTAGGGCAGCAAAGCCAGATTATCAAAATTGCTGCAAGGGGAGCATTTTATATCCTCTCTGCATAGACCTAAGTGAAGCCTACACCTTAACTCACAGCTGGGAGAAGAGCCCACTTCATCCACATGCAAACCATGTGGACGATATCCCTGAATCCTGCAAAAGTATATGGGCTTTTGGGAAGGAGATTGGCACATGGTGGGAGAAGATGCTGGTCCCTTGCTACTCCACACCACTCTGCTGTCCTGCAAAATTAGCTTTCCAGTAAGCCAAGACTGGAGCTTAACTATGAGGAGGAATTAGACATAGATATATCACAGTGAAGATGTGTGTAAATCAATTACTATTACTAGTTTAGATACAATGCAAAAGAATTAAAAAAAATTACCTGATCTTGTCATCTTTTGGTTTTTTTAGACACATAATTGGGCCTCAGTCCCACAGGGGTTGGATGAGAGAGCCAGAAAGGAAATAAATTTGGCCATTTTCCTATCATCATCATCATCATCATCATCATCATCAATATCCCACCCCTTTGAGATCAATCGAGGCGGCTAACATCAATAAAAAATACAATACAATACAGTACATCAGAAAAGTTCCCCCCTTAAGAAGTTATTAAATCAATTACAGATTAAAATCCAACAATTAAAAAGACTTCTTAAAAATTGATTGTAATTGGTTCCTTTAAGCAGACTTGATAGTGTCTATCTCCTCTATGCCAGCTATAAAAATAGTACAGGGACATTCAGTGTGGTCACCTTAGTTGGCTTCAGTCACATTAAGTTTGGTGGCAAAGCAGGTTTTTTAACTAGTTGTCTCTTGTGGTACTTCAGGCACTGGATTAGATTCATTTTAGAGTGAAGGAGCCGCCCCAATTGTTCTCAGAGGGGCGGGATACAAATAAAATATTATCATTATTAGTTTCATCCTGTTCCACTAAAGGGGCAGGTCTCCATAAGGGATTGTAGGACAGTTCACAAGGCTACAGCCTATCTCAGGAATTGGCATGCTTGTCACACTTGCATACTCCCACCATATTGACACATATAACATTTGAGTTCTGTTAACATGTTTGCTTCACACTTCATGAATCTCAGACTAACTCTATGATATCTGTGTGTGTGTGTGTGTATTATCAATCATATATATTATCAATCACACCGCTTCCATTCATAATTATTGCATCCAAGGTAATAAAAAGCCTCAAATGTATCTGGGTGACATGTGATGTTTATTCATATACATGCATACTATTTCTTCATCCAAATGATTAATACATAAATGTGAATCATTGTCATGGCAAGTTTTAATGTCTCCAGTATATTTAAGCATATTTTGGGGTATGGATGAGGATGGAGCTGTGCCCATCTGCCACGTTGGCTGTCAAGACAGGCAAATTACACTGTGAGAAAATGGAAAGTGCTTCTGTAATGGGGTATTGGATGCCTCCTTAAGCAAATGTGTAGAATGGTACTTCCACTAGCATAACCCAGAAATATTCTAGCCTAATGTCCCAACAAGGGAGTTTATCATATGATGGGGTATAATGCAATGGCAATCCGAACGCAATCATGGAGTTTCACATAACTGCATATTAGAGTATCTCACGCAATTTCGGGCAATGGGGGGGGGGTCATTTTCGGGAAATGGAAAGTCATTCTGAACTCATTCCTCACGTAAATTTGCTAAACTAGAAAATTTACGTGAATTTGAATTGACTCCATTCAAAATTGAGAGAAATTCCTCTCGTGTGATAAACTCCAAGGTTCTGGCTTTATTCTTCAACTATTCTCTGAAGCATTGCCAAGACATTATCTTGGTTCAAGCCAGGAATAAACAGGTGGAGTGGCAGGTTCTGCACACACACACCATCTCAAAAGACCCTTTCCAGACTTCCTATGGTTGTGTGTCTTCAGATAATTTCCAGTTTATAGCAACCTGAACACAAATCTGTCACAAGGTTATCTTAGAAAGATTTATTCAGAGGAGGTTTGCCATTGCCTTCCTCTGAGAGAGTATGCCTTGCCCAGCTCAACCCAATGAGTTTCCATTGCCAAGTGGGGATTGGACCCCTGGTCTCCAGAGTTCTAGTCCAGCATTCAAACCATTTCAGCACACTGGCATTTATTTCCAAACTAGTCATTCCTTAGAGGAGCTGTTTCTGTCTGTTTTTGAAAAAGGGCTGGTAAACTGGTAGTAAACAGTTCATTGTTTTCTCTGCCAGCTTCCTAAGCAACCACTCTGGGGATTTTTAAAAGGCCTATCAGACAAGTGGCTTTAGGCCTTTTCTAGAATTCGCCTTAACCAAGGCAGGTAGGTTCCAGGGTAGGAGAGCAAAAACACAGGAGCAAACAGATAGGTGACCTGGGGGCAGGCTGAGGCAATATCAGCAACTGATGTAGGAACACCAGGTGTATATATCCAAGAGACAGACAAGACTAGCAACAGTCTGATATGCAGACAAAGAAGAAGTTTTAAAAGTTTTTTTAAACTACAGGCATTAAAGGAGAGCTGACATCCAAAAAAGGAACTGAAGCTGCTTCCACGCTGCGCAAACCCACCCCAAAAAGAAGCAGATCTTTTTTTGCCCCCTTTGGACTAGAGACAGAGGGCGCCCTCGGGACTGTAGCATGTGGTTGCTGCAGTCCCGTGGCATCTTGGGTGAGGGCGGTTTCAAGCTGTTCATTCGTGGCCATCTGTTTTGGCTCAAAGTCTGGAAAGCTGATGATTGGAGAGCTATAGTATCACATTTCCCTTGCATTTTCTGTCTCCTTTACTCCCTTCTTTTCTTTTTCTCTCTGTTATTCAAATTTGGTAGCTATTCTGTTTCTGGCAAGTGAATCAAAATGGGGAGTTGAGGGCTAAAAGAAAGTGAAATGCTGTCAAAATCACAGCTTCTAAAGCAGGAGTCCATTACACCTTCGGCATTTGGCTTGTGAAGAATGACAAATATCCCAAAATGATCTTATTCATAACATTACCTAGTATCTCACACTCATGCTACAGGGATTTACACTGATCTTTTGGACAATGTTTAGGACTGGTCAGCTACCAACAGGCAAATAAGAGTACACACCAGTAGGATTTCATAATGTAGATGTGGTTTGTTCAGCAACATAAAAAATGCTTTGGTTAAATCTTAGATCTAAAGAAATCAAAGTCCTAGGAGTATTTCCAGTCTGGTGGAAAGTTAAAAACAACAACAACAACAACAACAACAACACACAACAATTCCACAGACAGATTTGGGGAGGGGGTTCAAAGGGAGCCAAAAATTAAATGGAAAATCAAATTGAAGGTAGGACCAAGTTCATGGAAGAAATGGAAGATAAATTAGTTAAGGGAAAGTATTTTTCTTAAAAGCAAATAAATGGAGAGGCTGAGTGGATTTTAAACTTACTTGAGGTTTCATTTGAAGAAGCTTAGGCTGCAGCCTTATGAATTTACATCAAGATATTCATTCTACTGCTGTAAAGCAAACTTACTACAAAGAAATGGGTACATAGTAAAACTTCCGATGAACTGGTGTTGGATTATCCCAAATTATATTGGCTTCACCTTTCATTTTAAGATTCAGTTCTTATAACTATATAATAAACTGTAGAGATAATGTACAATTAATGTGAGAACAATCTTGTTGTCCTGAATACAAGGGGGGAAAATGTTACAGTGAAAAGCATATGAGGGGTAACAGTAGGGTGAATGAACTTTCTATCGATAATGTACAGCCTAGTTAGGAAGATTTACTCTGAGGCAAGTCCCACACAGTTCTATATTTAAATAATAATAATAATAATAATAATAATAATAAATTTTATTTCTAGCCCGCCCCTCTGAACAAGCAATTGGGGCAGGGTACAAGAGAAGTTAAAACATCACAATTAAAATAGCCAATCCCAATCCCAACTTCTCCCTTAAAAAAGAATTAAACCAAAGGCAAGTTAAAAACAGTTAAAAATAAGTAAAAACAACAATATCACAGCAAAAGACTTCCTGAGCAGTTTAGCAGAATGGGGACTAGAAACAAGTAGAAGATGGAGCCAGGAAATGTTAAACAGTTTCCAGGAAGGCCTGCCAGAAGAGGTGCGTCTTCAAGGCTTTCTTGAAGCTGTCGAAGATGGAATAAGACGCATCTCGTCTGGCAGATCATTCCAAAGCTTAGGGGCAACCGCTGAAAAGGCCCTTTGGGAGGTCTGCACCAGCCTGGTCTTTCTGGGCTGTAACCTTAGGTAGGATGGACCCGAGCCATGTACAGTGGTCCCCTGGGTTACGAATCCCCCGGGGTACGAGAACCCCGGGGTACGAAAGAGCCGGGGCCAGAAAAACGGCCCTGGCTTACGAAAAAACCCCGGGTTAAGAAAGGAAAGCGGCACGAAATTCAAATCGCGCCAAGCGCTTTCCTATACTTACAGCGATCCCCCGGGTTACAAAGGTTTTCGGGTTACGAAAGGAATCCTGGAACGGATTACTTTCGTAACCCGGGGGACCACTGTAGCTGTCCTAGAGGCAGCTTTGACATACACCCAGTGTATGTGACATATATGTGTTTGAGTTCGCAACACCTGTGTTATATTTACACATTCAGTTCCCAGCCTTAACACCATCCCAGGTTCTTTCACCAACCTGATAAAGAAGTGCATGTATGCAGGAGCTTGGAGTTGTGATTATGGAGTAAAGATACTAATGGCTAAAGAAACAAACTAATGACTAAAACAGATGGGCTTAAAAAGCCAGCTTCCACATAGAATCATAGAATCATAGAATCATAGAGTTGGAAGAGAACACAAGGGCCATCCAGTCCAACCCCCTGCCATGCAGGAACTCCAAATCAAAGCATCCCTGACAGATGGCCATCCAGCCTCTGCTTAAAGACCCCTAAGGAAGGAGACTCCACTACACTCCGAGGGAGTGTGTTCCACTGTCGAATAGCCCTTACTGTCAGGAAGTTCCTCCTAATGTTGAGGTGGAATCTCTTTTCCTGCAGCTTGCATCCATGGCTTGGGGGGCATGGCAATTCCATGATACACCCAAGCCATGCAGAAGCTGCACTGAGCCTGCCCCAGGGCCACCTAAGGCAGCCCAGAAAGGAGCATATGTTTTCCACTCCTTTCCCCAATCCATTGCATAGGAAGCGCCCTTGGGAACACAGTATGTGGATGCCATAGTCCCACCGCAGGTGGGGTGGAAGTGATCTTTGGTCTCTCCTTCGTGCCCATCTGTTTTGCCCCTAGGTTTATTGTAAGAACTCCACTGATGATAGGAAATTTCTTTAAAGGAGCTAAACTGAACAGCAAGCTAATCTAGTTTCACTTTTAATGGAAGTGAAAGGATAAGGAAGTAGGAATTGAGGAAGCAGAAAGAACCCTAATATTATCAAATTCCATCTCAAGAAAAGTTAGGATAGACGGATATGAGAAGAATAGATTTTGGGTCATTGAAAACTACTTAACCTTTATCACTGCTATTCTCTCTAAGGCATTATATGCTTTACCACATAAGGCCAAAATGAAATTTTAACAGTATAAAAGTATATTTGGCCAGTATATATCATATGACCACATGTCATGTTACTGTAGTGCACCCTTTCACTGATAGGCAAAACCTGTCAAAGAGCTCTCAATCTCACTTTTATCGCACAAGTATTATAGTGCAAAAAGCCTCTTCACTTCAGTTGTGGCATTACAGTACTCACGTGACAGTAACACCATGCCTGTCAGGGTATTATTTGTTTTTTATTTATCTTTATTGTGTTTGTTTGTTTGTTTGTTGTTGTTCTTGTGTGGCTTCAAGTCATTTCCAATTTATGGTAACCCTACAGCGAACCTATCATGGGGGTTTCTTGGCAAATTTCTTCTCAGCGAGTTTGCCATTGCCATCCATTGAGGCTGGGCTTCTAAATAGTGCTGTAGTTCAAAAGAAAAGAGGTGTAATGAGAAATAATGTGGTTTTAGGTTTGAAAGTTGGATTACGACTCTGGAGACCAGGATCCGAATCTCTGCTGAGCCATGAAACCCACTGGGTGAGCTTGGGCAAGTCACATTGTCTCAGCCTCACATGATGGCAATGGCAAACCTCCTCTGAAGAAATATGCCATTATAGGTCACCCGCCCTAGGATCACCATCAGTCAAAAACAACATGAAAGCACATAACAATGTTCCTTTTTCCTTTCTTGTGGCAACATGAGGCTGGTGTGATAATGTCCTAACTCTTTAAGGTCTGGGTGTTCTTGCATTTCCAACTGACAGAGAACACATAGGACAAGGACTATGGATCTCCATCAATACTGCCACCACTTTTCTACATTGCCATATTTACCCACGCTCTGCTTCACTCTGAGAAGAAGATAGAAGCAGAATGGACCCTGTGGAGAACAGAGACAGCCACAAGAAGCAATTAGTTTTAAGGGAACCTTTCTTTGGTTGTAAATAAACCTCCCTCAGAGTCAGGTATTGGGAACAGAGGACTCTAGGTCATCACCTGCAATATGCCAGGACAATCTGCCCCACAACATCTCACTCTGAGGTTTGCTCACAGAAAGCCTTTGAATCTGGCTGTTTCAGAAGAGTGAAGTTCTTCAGAGCAGCATTGAAGACTCTCCTGGTCAAACCATTTGGTGCTCCACAACCTGAGGCAGATGTCTCACAGTGCCAAAACAGGAGGGCTGGGCCAGACTAGTCTTCAAGGATACATAGGAGTTTATCAGATGGGAGGAATTTCTCCTTATTTCGAATGGAGCCAATTCGAATTCACGTGAATTCACTAGTTTAGTGAATTTACGTGAATTCCAATTGCGTTTGGAATGTGTTCAGAATGACTTCCCATTATCCAAAAATGACTGCTCATTGCCCGAAATTGCATATGCTTTAATATGAAAAACTCATGATTGTGTTCGGAATGATTTCCCTTTTGCCTGAAATTGCGTGAGATACATTAATACGCAAAAACGTGAAACCCCATGATTGCGTTCGGATTGCCATTAGATTATACTTCCAATTTCTGTCGTCTGATAAACTCCAAACTGTTCTTTCCCCATTTTTACCCTCACATCATTTCCAGTACTGTTTGGCTGAAATGCAGTAGATTGTCCAAGGCTATCCACTCTATTTGACAGATGGGGGCATTAAACCCTGCACTGTCTGGTGAAAGATCAATACTCTAACTATTGTAACACACTGGTTGTCCTGGAATATATTCTGGCTACACTACAATTATGAATGGTATCATGTAAGACATTGCCAAACCACCAAGTTCTGTCATCGGCAAGGGGAAAAAATGTCAGTGACTAACTGTGGTTGTGTTCCCCCAACAGTCAGCTCATCCGTTTGGTAAGCCAATCCTTTTATGGAATGAAGTCAGGGTTTTCTCATACTAGCCGTGCAAGACGGCTGGTTTGTGTTACTTTTCCAGTGATAGTAGAGGAAATCTGGATTTTCAGTTGTTTCCCATAAAATGTAATGGTTTGTTTTTATTTTGGCAAGTGAATGTTAAATTATTGTTTTTCATCTAAATTTTAGTTATTTCCAAAATAAAAACAATTTGTTCACTATCCATAAGCCTTGATTGATGTCAGATGTGATTATTTTGAAATTTCAATATAAATATAATATAATATAAACAAGGCAAATGGTTACTAGAGATGATGTGCTTAATCCACTAGTTTTATAATTGTAGTCGAATAAATAAAACTAGTAACAACATTAAAGAGAAGTCATATATATGACCAAATTTAGACTAAACTGAAATGTGAAACAAATTTAGATTTTCCTTCTTTAACATGTTATCAGAAAAAACAGAGAAAACAAAAAAATTTCTGATATGAGCAATTGAATTCCTCAGTGAATTAAGGTCAAAAGGACTGAAGTAGTTTGGGATCAAAAGTAAAAAAATATGGGAGATGAGGAAGAATTCCCATTGGTTTCTGTTTTCAGTAACAGAACAGTTCTATCTCTGCATCTTCCCCATGCTCAAGATATTTATAGAAATGATCCCAGAAATTTCTCTATTTATTAATTAAAATATTATCATTTTTTTCTAGAAAGACCTCTGGTTATGGTACAGAAATTCTCCTGGCACATTCAGTGGTTTGAATTCCATAACTCCATTATGGTCACAGATACGTAATATGTATCAGAGCTTGGGAAGGTTAGTTTTTGAACTATAGATACAAGCTGGCTGGGGATTCTGCATGTTATAATCTCTAAAAGTAACTCTTGGTATTAACCATTTCTCAATTGTAGATGCTCTGCTTTCCTAACAGGCTTCCACAACACCTCCTCAGACATTAGTAAGATTTTTGAAAACAGAAAAAGCCTTCAGCTTCCTATTCGTTGCTTGGTAAACATAGGACACAGATATATTTTTGAGTAATAAAATTCTGCAGCTGTGTTGGCTTTCAAAACCCTCTGCAGATTTAAAACCATTGTCAATTACATCTAGATGAGTTCCTTTAACTCAGACATTGAGACTCTAGCAGACATTTAGATTTTTTCCCCCAAAGCTTTTCCAAAGGTTATCACATTATTATTATAACATTAATAATATTATTGGTACCCATGGTTTCATTTCTTCCCATTCCCAATTGTTTGTGTGTGTGTGTTCCATTTTTTTTATTTCATCAGATCAAATTGCCTAATTTCTTGTTGGTAATACGCATTTACCATTTCATCTGACATGCTTGTGTCTGCTTCAGAGACTGTATAGTCCAAGTCCAAGGATAATATTTTTTTTAAAAAAAATTATTAATAGGAGTGATCACTTTTATTTGTTTGCAATGTCTGCTACAAAATATTATGGCCATAATTCTATGTGCACTATTTAATTATGTAACTATATTAGTTGCACAACTAAGTAATGTCTCCTGGTCCAACTCCCTGGAAGCAGCCACTGTGAGCTACAGGGGGTCTGTTCTTCTGTAGATCAGGATGCAGCAAACTGATGTTCCCAACTCCCTCCCACAAGTGATCTCCCCAAGACAATCAGAAGCAGGATCCCTGACTCGATCCCTCTTCATACCAGAGATCACTTATGGGAGGAGTGTAGATTGCTCACTGTGACTTCAGCCTAGAAAGTCAGGATTGGAAGATTTTTACAATCCCTGTGTATTCCCTACACTACTGAATACACTGAGAAGATGAACATAAATCTGTTACAAATGTCTAATTGTAGGTTAAGCATTCATATTCCAACCTACATCAATATAGTATACTTGATAAAACAGACTGACAACTGACAAAATATCTACTCTGATATAATATGGAAATCCCATAAAAAGTAGAAAATAGATATAAAAAACTAAATGTTAACAAAATATCACTACAGACCAACATTGATGATGGCAACTTAGGAGTTTTTGCACAGCTAAAAACCCGGCTTACTTTTCCCTGTTTGAATCTTTTCCCGGAATCCAGTTAGATATTATCGCTCGCATTTTGCCGCTGATGCCTCCTCCTGCCTAAAACCTGCCTAAAACCTGGCTAGAGGCCGCAGCTGCATCCCGGAAAAGGATTCAAACTGGGAAAGGTAAGCTGGGTTTTTTTAGCTGTGTGAAAAACTCCTTTGACAACCAATCCCTTACACATACACTCTGCTGCTATCTTTGCCAATTTGTAATGGATCTTTTGGGCACGTTTCATTGATAAGTATGATTTAATCTGGACCACAAATTATGTACCAGGAAAAAATAACCTAGCCAAAGTGACTGAAACTATTCAACAGATAGTGAGTTATCTAACTTTAATTGTTCAGGCCATGGAGGAACTAGATTCTGCTGGCATGAGTGAAATTTTAGTTTCTGATTTCATTATAAAACATCTGCATTTGGAATAAAACTCATGTCTCCCAAAGGAGAAGCAAATTGTGTGGTCTGCTATAATGCTATTCGGCCCGAACAGGATATTCCAATGTGTGAGAATGGGTTCAAGACTGCTAATTCTGATAAGTTCCTCAAGGTATTTCAGTCCCTTCAGTACAGACATTGTCAAGTTGACTGGTAAAATCTGCTTTTATCCAGTTGTTTCTTTCTTGAATGCAGGTACAACTCTCAGAGTGCCTGGAGAACCCTTTTTCTTAACAATTTTCCAATGACACTTGGGATGGATGATAATTTTCATCCGTTCAACTGATAATGTCAGTTCAGCATGTATGAATTTATCAAAATGTGCACATTTCTTTATATCTGGGATGGAAAAAGCATGAGACTAAAAATGGTACATAGCGAAACTTTTATTTATTTATTTATTTCATCCATAGATCACATGAAGGATGTTATTTGCATTCAACTAAATACGAATAGAATTCCTATTCGGAGTTTGCCACACAACACAGGAAGGTCAGAACAACTGAAGGTAGCAGGTTCAACTGGTACTTCCATTTGCTTGTACTTGCAACCTGCATATCTATTGGCCCTTAATGAATTTCACTATTATACATATATTATGCTATTTATACATGAAAAATTAGCTTAGTTTAGATTGTATTTCAAATCAAATTTATTGCTTCATGACTAAGAAGGGATTCTTTACCTAAGGTCCATGGATAAGCTTCAGGTGGTACCTAAAATGGGTGTAACACATTATTTATTTTTATTTTTATTTCATTTATATGCCACCTTTCTCCCTGAATGGGACCCAAAGTAGCTTCCAAAGAGGGCCACACACACACAAACACACACACTTAAAAACATCCACGTTATACAAAATAAAATCATTTTAAAACATACATAAGTTAATAGATAAAACACCAATTTTAATAAGAACCTTCTTTACTTACTCATTAGAAACCTAATTGAACAAAAATCTCTTTGCCTGCTGGTGAAAGGAAAGCAGAAGGAAGACAGCCTTACTTCTCAGAAAACTGGAAGTGGAGAATGTTTCCCCCTCTTTCAATTTTATTTTCGGTTAACTTTGGGGTTTTTCCTGCCACAATCCTGACTACTCTTCTCAGGTATACATTTCTATCCCCCCCCCCCCCCAGTTTCAAATTACTCTGTGTGAAGGAAATCCTTTTCTAATGCAATAAAATTAATTTATGCAGAATTTTATTTATATATGTTTCCATGACACAAAAATGGTTTAACAAACCTTGGTTTAGAGTGGTCTGAATTTCAGCCAAGAATTTCTGATCTTCACTCAGTCATGAAGTTCCCAGGGGGGCCTTGGCCAAGGTGTGGAGAATTTCTTGTCTTCTAGATGCTGTTGAATTCCATTTCCCATCATTTCCCCTATCGTCCTGAACAGTGGGGAAGGATGATAGGAGACATAACTCATCACTGAGGACCACAAGTTTCCTCATGCCCCGTAATGACCTCTTTTGGTTGAGGCTGAATCATGAAGCTGGATAACTGGCTTCCTGACCTCTTAGGCTATATCTACACTGCAGAAATAATCCAGATTGACACCACTTTAACTTCAATGGTTATTTTGAAGATAAAATGGGCTAAAACCCATCCCTCTGGAAAAACTGTGCAGTGGGCAAAATAACAAGATGTTTTTCATTCTGCCCTCTTCCTCATAAGCACATTTCACCTGTATCTTAGGAATTCTCAAACAACTATCATTCAGAATTGCTGATGGCATCATGTGAAAATATTATGCAAAGGACTGTTCTCCCAAACGAGTCAGGCCCTGTCTGCATGGGCCAAAGACAATGGCCTCTCCCCATTCTCTCAATGGGGAGACTGGATGACACAAGGCCCGAAGATCAGTTTTGGTGTGAGCAGACCAGATGACAACTGGCCTGTTCAGCACCAGAACTGAATTTTAGCACTCTTACTGTGGATTTTCAAAAGTCCCCAGTTGCTATAGATCTTCCTGGAAGATCTGGAGCCCTTCGTTCTGACACAGGGTGGCTGACTCCATGCAAGTCCTGCTGATTCACTTTGAGGTCAGAATAAGGCACTGGACTTATGGCCATCACTGAATGTTTCATTCTGACCTCAGAGTGAAGCAACCATCAGTGACAACGTATGCGGATACACCAGGCAACTCAACAAAATAGGCAAGGGGTCAGCTGCCTGGTGTCAGAACAGAGGGCTTTGTCACAGGAGAGGGTTGGGGCTGGTCCAGGGCCAGGATACTTCAGTCTGCCCCTCAATCTGGTTTGATATTTCACAAACAAATTGAATCCTGCTTTTTTAAATACAAAAATAATTCAGTATCAGTCAACAGTCTGTATATGTAGCGCACCTACACACCTAATCAACTTATTCCCTGAGCCTTAGACCACTGGGGAATGGCTAATATTTTGCTTGCAACACAGCCCTGGGTCCAACAACCCTTGCTTTTTTTTTTCCTAGGCAGGTCCATTCAGGAAGACAGTTATTCAGCCTCAACCAAAAGCATAATGCTTACAGCCTAACTGTAGAAAAATGGAAGGTTGGTCTGTTTCAGCTCTTAACATGTTGCTTGATGTTCTAGGTGGTAAAACTAAAAAGTTTCTCAGAAGTTTATTCTGCATTACCTCCAGTTCTGTTAAACTAATAAGACCCCATAACTTGGACACACACAGTATCTGTGCCAATTTTTTCAATGTATGCATTTTAAAGTAGATGTTTACCAGCTGGCCTCCACTATCTCAATAAAATTTCCAAACTTGGCTGTATTCCCCTTGCTGCTATTAGTTTGTTGGCCTTTATATGGACCTTCCATATGAGATTAGCACTGAAACAGATTCCTAAACAATGCAGTGCTTTTATCTGTTCTGTTGTCTGACTGAGTTGTAAACCCTGTTGTTTTGACCAAATACCCTGACTACAAAAGACTTCAGGTGGTTGATTCTGAGATGTCCCAGTTAATGAAATTGGCTCACTCTCTAAGACCAAAAATTACTTCCAAGCAATTCTTGTTGCACTGTGCCTTCAAGTTCCTTTCTGACTTATGGTGATCCTAAGGCAAACATGTAACAGGGTCTCCTTGACAAAGATTTTTTCAGAGAAGATTTGCCATTATCTTTCCCTGAGGCTGAGAGAGCATTCCTTCCACAAGCCACCTAGTAGTTTTTCATGGCTGAGTGCAAATTCACACCCTGGTCTCCCAAATGGTAGTCCAACACTCAAACCACTACACCATGCTGGTTCTCCCACAGAATACTATTTAGTAGTATTCCACATGGAATCCACATGTGTAATCCCCATCTATCAAAACAGATCATTTTGTAACTCCAACTGTTGGATAATTAAAAGGTGGTGTCATGTTTATCCAACATCGTCACTAAAAGGGAGTCTTGGTAAAATGTTCAGGTTATTTTTTCCTCTGTCACAAATCATTATTTTATTTGTTAAAGCTCTGTTGTACCCACTCCTAATATGCATACTATGATCTGGTTATTAATCAGAGCGGTTTAGCTGTTTTTGTTCTGTCGCAAAAACTCTGTCAATTAATCAAATCAAATGTGGCCAGGAATTCCACAAAAAGCCACTTAAAGCCTCTTTGTAATGTCTTTAGCTTTATTTATTGGATTTCTATCTTGCCTTCCTATTGAAGTATGACACTTAGGGGGGTTGACGTCAATATATCCATAAAGAAGGCACAATTAATATGAAAAGCAACCTGCCTCACACAATTAAGAATACATTATTAAAAGAAAGACCAACACCTACTCAGTTAAAAGTCATGCACACGCTTTAAGTTGCCCAGGACCCGATTCAAACTACACAGAGCACAATAACTCCACTTGAACTGTCATGGCTGCATCCCCTGGAATCATTGGATTGGCAGTTTGCCTCAGAGGCACCAGAACAGCTCTTAGTCTGAGGATCTTAAATATCCCTTCCTTAACTGCCAGTGCTAAGACTCTATAGGATGTTGCCATGGTGGCACTTAAAGTGGAATCATAGTGCTACAATCATATGCCGTGAAACGGCGCTATGTTGGCAGTATCAGCTGAATTTTCCAAACACTTTTCAAAGGCATGTGGATTCCATGTGGAATACTACATGATAGAATGTATTATAGCAAGATAAACAGGAGATGACTAAGTCAGTGTGGGTTTTTTTAAAAATTATTTTAATAATATTTAATAATATTTTATTTGGTTAATTGTTGAAAGAAAAATATGCAATTATAAAATACCCGCACAATCCCAAGCATTCAATTAATAATCACACCCTGCACATATTTAATAAATACTACCTCTATCAAACTACTTATCTTTACCTATTATATCTATTATATATTAATCTATTCTAACTTCTGGCTCCAAATCTAGGCTTTAGAGTGGCCTTTTCTTCCAGCCTTCCTTCTCTGTTTCTACTTTTACATAACCTTGGCTGGGTCCGTTCTTCTCTAATCTTGTTTTTATTACTATTTTAGCTAGTTACTGTTTTAATTCAACTGTGATTTAATCTCTTTTTAAGGGGGGGTGGTAAGGGAAAGGATGGGATATTTTACTTGATATTGTTTTAATCCTTGTTGTAATCCGCCCCGATTGCTTGTTCAGAGGGGCAGACTAGAAATAAATAAATATTATTATTATTATTATTATTATTATTATTATTATTATGAAAAAAAGTAAAACAATCATACTACCAACAGTGGTGTTGTTTGAGTGTTGGGACTATGACTCTGCAGACCAGGGTTCAAATCCCAGCTCAGTGATGACTGGGTGACCTTGGTTAAGTCATACTCTCTCGGCCTCAGAGGAAACTAAAGAAACTTGCCAAGAAAACCCCATGATAGGTTTGCCTTAGGGTTGTCACAAGTCAGAAACAACTTGAACACAGCAACAAACAACAACAAACTAAGATATGTTGTATGACACAGCTGACATACTAGTCTTTTCTGTACAAGCATTATCTTTCCCACTGCGGGAATTTGGGCATGTAAAGACAGGACTGAATCTAGGAGTGTACCCAGACTTTGAACCTGAATCTTTCAGGGAAATGTAACTCCATTTGGAACTGGTTCAATCATTCCTTGATTCATTGTCAGTCGACCCCAAACACATCTCTGTCTTGCCTGTATCAAGGTTCAGGTTGTTTGCCTCTGTCCAGTTCACTACCCGCATCAGAGACTGATTAAGAACCAAATCAGCTTCCCAGGATTTAGATGGAAAGGACAGAGGGAATTCAGCATCATCACCAGGGCTCAGTTCTGTGATGCAGAAGCATTTGTGCTTTTGAACTCATCTAACAGAGAGTAGCCACCACCCAGCAGCTACCATTTGCAAAAGATTACACTGATGAAGTGAACCAAGGAGAGTTCTTCTTTCTTAGCTGTGTGGTCAATATGAGCTGCAATTTGTGCAATTGCTAAAAAGCCTCTTTTATGCAACTGCTGAAAAGCCCACCACCCAAGTAACTTAGGCTACCTTTATTCCCATCTCCAACTCACAAAATCACATGGACATATCCTCAGATACGACACAGGCCTCTAGCCACAGGTTAAGAGTCACAAGGCAAGCAAGACTCCTTTGGCTCTTACCCTTCAACTCTTGGCTTTATATTACTTTTAGTAATGGAAAAGGAGGAAATTCAAGCTAGTATTGGGCAGAGCCATTTTATTTAGTTCAGTTCAGAAAACAAATATTCCTTGCCTCCCCTCGATCAAGCAAGAGACTATGAAATTTATCACACGCAGGGGAAATCGGGAGTTTAAACATTCGTTTTCCTGGCAAAGTCATGTGATTGTGGTGACAATTTTCACACACATCATGATTAGAGAGGACTTATCCCAGGAATAACCAGGGAATATCCAGCAACCAATCATTCACAGGATTTCCCTGTGAATGATTTGTTGCTGGTTATTCCCAGGATAAGTCCTCTTTAATCGCAGGCTCATGTGAAAATCTTCACTGTGATTGTGCGACTTTCCTCGGAAAATGTCTGTTTAAACCCCCGATTTTCCCTGTGTGATAAAGTCCTTTCTGTTATCTGTAAAAGTGGAAAAGACAGAAACTCAAGCTAATACCAACTGAAAGCAATTCATCCACTAAGGATGTGGCATACACTCCTTTCATCCAGAGCAGGCAGTCCTGGAGTAGTTGGCTGATTCATGTCTCCATAGTAAAGCAACTTCAGCTAACAGACGAGACCTATATTGCGCATGGCCTTGTCACTATGTTAATTAAGAAATTAATTGGTAAGAAATTAATACTAATTAAAATTATGACAAGATAGAATTAGTGTGTTAAGAACATGGTTAGAGTGCACACATTGTTTGAAATCAATTTTATAAATATCTCTTGTGTGTGTAAGGACGGTCGGTGTATGTTTGTATGTGATCAGAGAGAGAGAGAGCATTCTTCACTACATAAACTATGGCTGAAGCCATCTAGGAGGTTTTATAACAGGAACTAGAGGTTTCAGAGGGATTATATACATCAGTCAGAATGCCTTTATCTTTGTACTGACAAGGAGAAGTGATTTATCAGGTATGAAATCACTGTCACATTCTGAGAGCGCTCCCTTTTCATAGTGCTCACTTCAGGCAAGCACCAATTTGTCGATGTATGTGTTTTTTGGCAGTTCTATTTCCTTTTGCCCCAGGTCCTGAAATTCCATTTTGTGGGAACTGAAAAACAGACAAAATAGAATGAGATTATTCTTTCTTTTGACATTGCTCAGGAAGCGCTTTAACAACATGCCAATTAAGGTGTGCCCAGCCCAGCTTCCAAAATACACAGTTTTATCTACCCTGAAACATTTGTGAAAAGTAGTTTGTGGGGAGGGGGTTGCCCTATTTTTCAACTGCATATGACCCAATTGTCCCAATTTTCCAGCAACAGTTTCTGTTTTTTTGATTTATCAAACTGGTTCATCACCATCCACATTTTAACCCTTGTCCTTGTTACTGTTTGTACCTAAGCTGACATTCATGTTAGAACCAAATTTCCTCAAGACAAGATAAAATATTTGAGATTTTTCTTTTGCTCACCCCCCCTTATTAAAGAATAAATACAGCTTTGTAGAATTTCTTCAAATACTCTTCAATGATTCGGGGGAAAGAGTGTGACAGTGGCCTAATGGGAGGGAGGGCTAACAGCCAGTGGTTATGCTGGCTGAGGGAGGTAAGGAGTTGAAGCCCCCAAAAATGTAATTTTTCCAAGCTCTCCTTCTAACAGAATGCCTGTTCCAATTGTAGAGTTCCAAATTATCTTATTATTTAAATGAAACCAACACATTATGGATGTAGTGGGTTATCTATATTTTAGCATTGCCAAATTCCACTATGCACATCAACTTTCTCTAATGTTCATTTCATCTGTTTGTGTGCCTGTGTTTGTCGGCGTGTGTCCCTGCTAAGGGTGTAGGTACGCTGGACTGACACCATCTGCCCAACCCGCATTCCCATTCAGTGATGCCTCCAACCTTGCTCTCTGTCCTGTCACATCTGCTGCCATTCCTGATATGGGCCAAGTAGTATCCCTGTGATGCCTTAAAGTGCTCTGGAACAACTCTTGTCTGGGAATGATTCACAGCCACCACTTCTTCCAAGTTCTCCTCCTAGCCTGTGCTAGGAAGACTGACATAATAAAAAAAAATCTAATACAATGAAACATGAAATTCAGTTTCACACACCTACCAAAAAACCATTCTTCATTCAGGTTTCTGTGAAAGCTAACTGGAATTTATTTCAAACCAGCTCTTTCTATTACTTTTTGTTGGTGGTCTTTAAGGACCACAGTCAAAAAGAGAGAGAGAGAGAGTTGGCCCTCCATATATCAGCTTTGACCTTTGCACATTTGATAATTCATGGATTTGATTAATTCTCCCATCATTGCCAGGATACCTATCATTGGAGAACCCCAGGATGCCCATCTCTTTGATGTTTGATTGTTCATTTCAATTAATTTAGATGTTGCATTATTATTATTATTATTATTATTATTAATTACGGATTGTGGGGTGGTGGGAGGGACAATGGGTTATGTTGGATTGTTGCATGTTATTGTATTTTTATTGTATTGCTGTATTTTATTGTTTTATTGTTATATTTTATCGGGCTGTAAGCCACCTCGATCCTGCGGGAGAGGAGGGGTAAAAATAAAATATTCTATTCTATTCTATTCTGTTTAAATTTAGAATTTATTTTCTTCTCTATAGCAAAATATCACATGCCAGAGTATGATCAAATCCATTTAAGCAATTCAAAAGAATTTAAATTTCAAAACAATAAAAGTAAAGTAAAACCACGGAAAAACCTATTCAGCTATCTAACAATTGACAGCAAGCCATAAGAGTTTAAAGTTGCGTGAAAACTGCAGAAAACAATCAGACTTCAAAGACTTTAATAAAAATCCATGTTTTAGTCTTGTGAGAAAGAAAGAAAGAAAGAAAGAAAGAAAGAAGAAAGGACACCCCTTTATTTTATTGCTGATTGTGTGATGGACATTAATTAACCTGGACATTAATAGTTGTTTGTTTCTTCCTAGTATAAAATTGTTTTACATCCTTTTCACATGGCATAATTGATGGAGCATTTTTCTCCCTTTATGTGCACTTCCAAGCTGGCTGAAGTGGCAAATATTTCCGAGTTTACTCATCAGGTCTCCTGTCTCTCCTGAGAATGAAAAATGGACACATCTTTTGTGTTTTCTCCCCAGCTTTTCTCTTGATAACACTTAAGCATTCCTCTCCACCCTGAAATCTTCTTTAGAAAATTCTGCCAAACACATTAAATTAATTTGAATAATTGTGTCAGGACTGACAATAAATATTCATGTCAACAAACACATTTTTACTTGTCATCTACATACAGCTCTCAATAGTACTGAACTGATTCCGGAGTTCCCCAGCCAATAATAAATATAAATAAATGCCTAAGAAGAGGTCCAGCTGTGCACATCCAGGGAATGTGGATTATGCCTTCCTGGTATGATTCACGTCCTGTCATTTTATAAAGTCAAAACGGTCACTGTCACACATCATTTCTCTAGACCAGGGACAAACTTATGACATCACCCCAACCGCATCTCCTATCCATACATAAAAAGCATCATGCATCATAATCCTGCTGCCATTCAAATTTATAGCTGCCATCCTCTTGGACCTTGATGGCATTATAAACCACTTTATTTACAGTTAAGGATTTTAGAACTGCAGCATTACACAACAGTCATATTCTCAGGAAGGGAGTGCCGTCATAGCGGCACCATCAAGACTATTGCACAAGGGGAGTCAGCAGTGTAGCCATTCTAGAAACCATCATAATGCACAACAGCACAGCACTTTGTGGGACACAATGACCTTGATCTTGATAACAAAAGGAAAGGAGGACAACAGCTACCAGCATAGCTACAATTAAGTGATAATTCAGAAGGCAGGGCAGTGGAAAGCCATGGGTGCCTTGTACCAGGCCAGAAAAATGTCTCCACCTTTTGCAGTGCCTTTTGCGTTGTGGAAGCCCCACTGCATGCTTGGGTATCATGCACCATGATCCATTATTGTGTGGGAGCCCCGTCATACAATGGGGCATACTGTATGGTTCTCCATTGCACATTTCCTCAGTTACTTAACACGGTTGCCTCTCAAGTATTGTAGTTCTAGCATCATAACCTTATGCATTGCAGCATCTCAGCCTCACCTCTATAAATGACATACGAAGCCAAAATCACTTGAAACCTTTTCCTTTGTCACATCCCCCCATTAGTGCATTATCTGCTTTTGACTACAGAAAGGCCTTATTATCTTATCTCTCTCTCTTTTTTTTTAAATGGAGGAATGTTTGGTATCCTGTAGGTTTTTTTTTTCACTTCCCTTTGTGTTCCTTATCTGCATATGTATATATGCACTTATAAAAAATACAATATATATGCACATATAAAAATACATTTTTATTTAGGCAGGGTTTTGACTTTGAATTATGGGGTCACAATGTGTGAAGTGTTGTGCTGTATATGCATATATATGAATCTTTTATTGAAATGGTATTTTAAATGTGTTTTTAAGCTGTTTTTGATCAGGTTTTTAATAATATTGATGTTTGATTCCTTTTTAACTTTTGTAAAGTAATGTTTTAGTTGGACCTTTACATATTATTGCAATCAGACTTGGATACTGTTTTGGGAGAGAGGCAAGATAGAAGTGCAATAAATAAAATAAAATAAAATAAATTCCTCTTCCATAGTTATAACTAGGAATGGCAGCGTAGCAGATCTGCATGTTACATACACACATGTATGACAAATTGCCTTTAGACATTGCTTCCTCTAATTGAGGTCTCCAGTCGCTTCTTCTTTGTCCTCTGCAACCACACTGGCTCTGCTGTCCATTTCCCTGCCTTTTTCTTGCCAGAGCCCAGAAGCAGTGTAGCATTCTGCCAATGCAGCCCAGCCCAGGAGTGGTCTCAAGTCTGTTCTAGACTACAGTGCCAAAGCTGCTCAGCCTTGGAGATAAGAAATGACAGGGAGGCATCTCCACCTCCCTGCATTGGATGTAGGTCCCTACTCCTCCCCCTAATATTTCTCACCCATATTCGGTCCATGAGATACCACTGACGGGCCTCTCTTTAGTTCCCAAACAGGCCCAGAACTTCCCAGAATGCAACCAGTCCTGTCTTTCTTTAGAAATAACACATTGGCAACCAGGATTTCATCTCAGATGCTGACTTTGGAAAAGCTTCTGCACCCTCTTTGTTCATGACTGTGCTTCATTGCAGACGACTGGGCAACATTCTGTTCTTTCCAGTCCATTTTGACTATTGCAGCTGAAGAAACCATACACAACAGAGTGTGATTAATCCTCCATTAGGACCATTCTTCAGTGCAAGCAAACAGTACAGACACAGCTGGGTATATTCTTTGCTAAAGAATCCACTGGATAGGTACTTCTCCAGCTGCAAATGGAAAAGCTTAATCAAGAATAGGGGTGATTCACTGACCCTGTTCTAAGAGACAAGCGGGAAAAGAGAAAGCCATTTCCTGATAAGATGCAGACTATGACTCGGAGGGCTTTTTCTTTTTTTTTCACTGAGCATTCATTTCCTTCATTTGGAGTTCAGCTGAATGAATGTCCCTTGCTATTCAGGGAAATTGTGACAGCTGAACCATGCACCAAATTTCTACATGGGAAGCACTTAATGGCTTCTTCTTGTGCTGCTTCAACATCATTTAGATTGAGGTGAGCAGCTTCCGCAGGTAAGAGTCTTCATTGCTTGCACCAATCCACCATGGACTACACTGATGCAGGCTCTACAGTTGCCACTGTCACTGCAATTACCACTGATACAACGTACACAGCCAAACAACAAGCATTACCAATACAAGGATGTCAGTACAGGACACGTTGTTGTTGTTAACTGCCCTCTGGTCAGCCTTGACACATGGCAACCCTGTGGATGACACATCTCAAAGCTCCCCCATCCTTTGTTGCTCTGCTTAGGTCCTGCAGGCTGAGGCCTCATGCTCCCCTAACTGAGGAGTTTATCATACAATGGAATGCAATCATGGGGTTTCACGTTATTGCGTATGAGTGTATCTCACGCAATTTCGGGCAAAAGGGAAGTCATTCCAAATGCAATCATGGGTTTTACGTTATTTCGTATTAAAACATCTCACGCAATTTCGGGCAATGGGGGTCATTTTCGGGAAATGGGAAGTCATTCTGAACACATTCTGAACGCAATCAGATTTCACATAAATTCACTAAACTAGCGAATTTACGTGAATTCAAATTGACTCCATTCGAAATTGGGAGAAATTCCTCCCGTGTGATAAAACTCCTGAGTCTAGCCATCTGGCATTTAGTCTTCTTATCTTTTTATTGCCTTCCACCTTTCCTAGCATTATTGTCTTTTCCAAGGAATTATGACTTCTCATGATATGGTTATAGTACAGCAGCCTCAATTTAATCATCTTGGCTTCTATGGACAATTTAGGCTTGATCTGTTCAAGGACCCATTTGTTTGTCTTCTTGGCTGTCCATGGTATTCTCAGCACCCTTCTCTAGCACCACATTTCAAAAAAACCCAAAAAACCCTTATTTTCTTTTTGTCAGTTTTCTTCACTGTCCAGCTCTCACATCCTTACATGCTGATGAGGAAGACAATGGCTTGGACAATTCTAACATTAGTGCTCAGTTGTATATTTTTGCTCTTTAGGATCTTGTCTCGTTCTTCCATAGCTGCCCTTCCCATCCCAATACTTCTTCTTATTTCTTGACTGCAGCCTCCTATCTGTTCAATATACTGGAAATCTTACTATTTCAATTATTATTTCAATTTTCTTATGAGTATGGATCTACATAAATTCAACCTACAGATGAAAGGGGGTTTCAAGAAACAATGGCCAAGGAAGCTTCTTCTCCTTATGCAAGCCCAGCATCTTCTTCCTTGAAACAACCACATTCTGTTTCCTCACACATGTATTCTCTGGGACAAAACTTTACTTACATAAAAATATGTGCCTTCAAGTTGTCTGATGTGATGGTGAATTCATGAATTTCATAAGGTTTTCATGGGCAATGAGTACTCAGAGGAGGTTTGCCATTGTCTTCCTCTGAATATAACCTACAGCACCTGGTAATCCTTGGCACTCTCCCTTCCAGGTGGTAACTAAACATGAGAAGGGATGAAAAGAATATTCAAAAATATTTGGAAAATATTTGGAAAAGGCCTTTTTTCAAATGTCAGGAAACCCAGACAAAGAAAAACCTGGACTAATGGGAAGTTTTACAGTTTGGGACTTACTATATGCAGAATTTGCCCAAAGTCTTTTGGACAGGAAACAGCATGCTCTGTCCATTATGCATTTTTTGCACAGAGGTGTTGTTTTCTGTAGTCTTGTTTCTTGCACAGTATATGGCTTCTGTGCAGTATGAGTCCACAACAACTGCAGCATTTTCTGCACAAAATTAACACAGAGGTTTCATGTTTCCTGTGAAGAAAATATTTTTTGTGCAAAAAAGAACACATACAAATTTTGCTCTCCTTAAGTACTAAACTGTGAAAAGACATTCAAATATATTCTTGCAGCAGGAAGAAAATTGCTGAAAGTACTTGTTTCATTTGAGAGTGAAATCAGCAAAAAATTACACCCCTAGGCCTGACCCTGATAAGCTTCTGAGTTTAGGCAGATTCTAGTGCCTTCAAGGGATTTATGCTATTTACTTACTTATAAGTAAAAGTAATTTTCTTGCCAGGATTCTCTCTAAACAACAAGCCACATATTTATCTGGTGGCTTCTGCTCCAGGAAAGATTCTGGAGCAGATAATTAAACAGAGAGTCTGTGAATATCTGGAAGGCAATTCCATAATCACAAAAAGTCAACATAAGTTTCAGAGAAACAAGTCATGCCAGAAAAATCTGATCTCTTTTTTCGATAAAATTACCAGCTGGATAAATGAAGGGAATGCTGTGGATATAGTATATCTTGATTTCAGTAAGGCCTTTGACAAAGTTCCCCATGACATTCTTTCAAACAAGCTTATAAAATGTGGGCTAGACAAGGCAACTGTTACATGTATTTGTAACTGGTTGACTGACCGAACCCAAAGGGTGCTCAACAATGGTTCCTTTTCATCCTGGAAGGAAGTGACAAGTGGGGTGCCACAGGTTTCAGTCCTGGGCCCAGTGCTATTCAATATCTTTATTAATGTCTTGGAAGACAGAATTAGAGGCATAGTTATCAAATTTGCAGATCACACCAAATTAGGAGGAGTAGCTATTACCCTAAAAGACAGGATCAAAATTCAAAATGACCTGAATAGACTAACAAAATGAAATTCAACACAAAGAAATGTAAGCTACTGCACTTAGGGCGGAAAAATGAAATGCACAGATATAAGATGGGGGACACCTGACTGAACGAGACCACATGTGAAAGGGATCTCGGAGTCAAAGTAGACCACAAGTTGAACATGAGTCAACAGTGCGATGCAGCAGCTAAAAAGGCCAATGCAATTTTAGGCTGCATCAAAAGAAGTATAGTATCTAGATCAAGGGAAGTAATAGTGCCACTCTATTCTGCTTTGGTCAGGCCCCACTTGGAATACTATATCCAGTTCTGGGCACCACAATTCAAAAAGGATGTGGAGAAACTGGAGCAGGTCCAAAGGAGGGCAACTAAGATGGTGAAGGGTCTGGAAACCATGGCCTATGAGGAACGCCTTAGGGAGCTGGGGATGTTTAGCCTGGGGAAGAGAAGGTTAAGAGGTGATATGATAGCCCTGTTTAAATATTTGAAGGGATGTCATATTGAGGAGGGAGTAAGCTTGTTTTCTGCTGCTCCGAAGAACAGGACCCAGAACAATGGATGCAAGCTCCAGGAAAAGAAATTCCACCTCAACATTAGGAGGAACTTCCTGACAGTAAGGGCTGTTCGACAGTGGAATACACTCCTTTGGAGTGTAGTGGAGTCTCCTTCCTTGGAGGTTTTTAAGCAGAGGCTGGATGGCCATCTGATGGGTATGCTTTGATGGAGAATTCCTGCATGGCAGGGGGTAGGACTGGACGGCTCTTGTGGTCTCTTCCAACTCTATGATTATATGATTCTATGATTCATCTGTTCTGAGCATTTTTCATGGGCAGCCCCATGTTGCTTGCACTATAGTCCTCTCAATGACAAGCAGTCAGAGCAGAGATTGCTATAGATGAATCTACCTTTTTTATGAAGGGTCACAACTATTGTGCCAGACAGGCAAATATACCTCTTCCTGTTCATACCAGCCAATATGCCACCCCAGAGGCAGTCCCAAATCCAAGAGTACCCTCAAGTTAATCTTTCAAAAAGAGTGCAATAGTATGTCCACATCACACAGTGACTCTGTTCTGCATTGCCTCTTATTCCATTTCTGGGTGATTCAGTTCAAAGTGGTGATTTTGATCTTTAAACCTATAATGATTTAAAAACCTTTCTTCTACGAAGAGCTTCATCTGCTTGCACCGAACACTAAAGATAGCTACCAGAAAGAAGGCTTTCTCAGTGATTGTGCCAAGTTGTGAAATGTTCTCCACAGAGAGATTTACCTGGTGCCATTCCAAACTTTCAAGATAAAGTTTTATTCTTAGTGTTTGATGCCCCCTTTAAAATCATTTTGTGGTTTTTAGTGTGTGTGTGTGCTAATTGTCTGTTTCATAATTTGTAAATTCTTGTGGGAATAAGATTCAATCTAAAAATATTTAGATTGCATCACGAAAAAGAATGAATAAATAATGTCTCTGCACAGCCTTACATAATTCATTCCCTTTTGTTACTCTTTATGAGCTTTTTTAAAATGATGGTTTTATTATCATTTTTCAAAGGACCTCTGTCATGCAAACCCAACTAACGAGATTAATTAAATGTGACCATAGCACAAAACATGGCAAAATGACGCTTCACCCCAACAGACCCCAAGTATTTTATGTATGACAATAGTTTTGTCATACCTAAAACTATTTCAAAAAAAATGGGCTAGAATTTTGAAAGTGAAGGTAATAAAACCATACATGTGTTTTTACCTTCATATACTATGCGGCTATGTGACCTGAACATAAAACAATGTCATCATGAATAGAAAAAACAAAACAAAAAACACTACTCCTTTTTCATTCAGGGGGATAAAAATACAAAGGAAAAAATGTGAGGAAAAAAGAACACCACGTAGGAGTGGAGGATCCATTAATTAAACTGTGTTTTGGACTGATAAGGCATGTTAGTTGCAACTCCCTAACAATAAAAATATTTTACCATGTTTCATTTATAAGGCTTTCTAAATCTTTTTAGCACAATATTTCAACAGAGTGCATTTTTTTGTTTTCAAAGAGATGAGTGATCTTCTGAAAATACAAGTACTACTTCACACTTTCACAGGAGGAGGCGGGGGAGGAAAAAAGTTCAAACAAAGTTCTTTAATGGATCCAGAGCTTACAATCAGTCTAGTGTTCAACCAAAGGAAAATACCTCCTTTCCAACTTCACCATAGGCAGCTAATCTGAGAGAGGTATTCACTGGTTGTTGTTGCTGTATGCATCCCTAAGGCGAACCTACCATGGGGTCTTATTAGCAAGTTTCTTCAGAGAGGGTTTGCCATTGCCATCCTCTGAGGCTGAGAGCATGTGCCTTGTCCAAAGACATCCAGTGGGTTCACTTGGCTGAGCCAGGATTCAGATCAGACAGGAGCAAAGCAACTTGCTCCCCCCCCCCAAGCAACTTGATCCCACCCTTAAATTCCTGTTATTACCAAGTAACGGCTCCATTGCTCTTTCTAGAAGGGAGAAGAATGGGATAAATGGGTGGGGGGTGATATCTGATAATCTCCCTGGTCTCCAGAGTTATAGTCCAATGCTCAGACCACTGACACCACACCAGCTCTCTTGTTCACCGATTAGGGACAGGCATTTGTAGGAATGAACAAGACTCCTTTTTTAAACAAACAAACAAAACCGCAATTATTTTCACCCATTGTTTACCAGAAATTCAGCAATGTTCTCTGGTTTTCACTAAGGACAAATACAGACTTTTAGGAAGAAATTCAAATTGTTTATTTTGTATGAAATGCGATTGAGGCTTAGGAAGTCACTATCTACATCAACCAGGCATTTTAACAGAAAAAATTACAGGCAGACAGGTCTCCCACAAGCATTAATTCTGCTTTCACTGCAGTATGGTGGCATGCATTTTATCACACTCGGCATGCTCCAGAGTGAGCCTCATGATGAAACATAATGTATTTTGTAAAAAGGCACTCACCCTTTCCTCAATGTTATCTTGATTCCCCCCCCCCAATATTTTTAAGTTGCTTTCCCAATTTTTTTGTATTGCCCTTATTATTTTGGAATTGTTTTCATCGCACAAGTCACTGATACAAAGTAATCAGAAAACTCACACTGGGAGGCAATAAGAAAATATTGCAAATATCCCATTACCAATAATAGAATAGCTGCTATAATATGTTATATCACCATCATTATCATTATCATTATTGTTCTATATGATACTGAAACAAATGTTTTCTTAGAATCATAGAATCATAGAGTTGGAAGAGACCACAAGGGCCATCCAGTCCAACCCCCTGCCATACAAGAACTCTCAAAGCATCCCTGACAGATGGCCATCCAGCCTCTGCTGAAAGACCTCCAAAGAAGGAGACTCCACCACTCTCGAAGGGAGTGTGTTCCACTGTCAAATAGCCCTTCTGTCAGGAAGTTCCTCCTAATGTTGTGCTGGAATCTCTTTCCTGTTGCTTGTACCCATAGTTCTGAGTCCTGTTCTCTGGAGTAGCAGAAAACAAGCTTGCTCCCTCCCTAATATGACATCCCTTCAAATATTTAAACAGGGCTATCATATCACCTCTTAACCTTCTCTTTTCCAGGCTAAACATAACCAGCTCCCTAAAGCATTCCTCATAGAGGATGGTTTCCAGACCCTTCACCATTTTAGTCACCTTCCTTTAGACACACCTCCTGTTTTAATTGTGGTGCCCAGAACTGGACACAGTACTCCAGGTGGGGCCTGACCAAAGCAGAATAGAGTGGCACTATTACTTCCCTTGATCTAGGCACTATAGTTCTATTGATACAGCCTAAAATTGCATTGGCCTTTTTAGCTGCTGCATCGCACTATTGACTCATGTTCAACATGTGGTCTACTTGGACTCCTAGGTCCCTTTCACATGTGGTCTCATTCAGCCAGATATCCCCCATCCTATATCTGTGCATTTCATTTTTCCACCCTAAGTGCAGGACCTTTCATTTCTCTCTGTTGAATTTCATTTTGTTAGTTTTGGCCCAGCTTTCTAGTCTATTCAAGTCATTTTGAATTTTGATCCTGTCCTCTGGGGTATTAGCTACTCCTCCTAATTTGGTGTTGTCTGAAAATTTGATAACTATACCCCCAATTCTGTCATCCAAGTCAGTAATAAAGATATTGAATAGCACTGGGCCCAGGATTGAACCCTGTGGGACCCCACTGGTCACTTCTCTCCAGGATGAAAAGGAACCATTGCTGAGCACCCTTTGGGCTTGGCCAGTCAACCAATTACAACTCCACCTAACAGTTGCCTTGTCTAGCCCACATTTACAAGCTTGTTTGTAAGAATGTCATGGGGAATCTTGTCAAAGGCCTTACTGAAATCAAGATATACTATATGCACAGCGTTCCCTTCATCTACCAAGCTGGTAATTTTATTTAAAAAAATAATAATAAGAGATCAAATTTGTTTGGCATGACTTGTTTCTCTGAAACTCATGTTGACTTTTTGTGATTATGGAATTATCTTCTAGATATTCACAGACTTAAGCGTGAGCAGCTATAATATAGACTTCTAAATTAGAGGACATATTTCATTTGTTTTCTTAATTTCCACTCACGGGGAAAAAAGAGATTACATTTTGTGTCAATACAGGGAAAAGTCACACTGATTAACACAATGACAGGGAAAAGTCATTCTGATTAACAACTCCAAGCTAAATCATAATCTTCTTTCCTATCATAATCTCACAGTAAAAAATACAACTGTACCACATGAAGATTCAGAGTTAACAGTGGATAAGACATTTTTAAATACTGCTGTTTGAAAATTTATTTAGGAGTAATTTTGCCCTAAAGAGACTGACTGACACCAGGAAGGTTCCTTCACAGATTCCTGTTAGTAACTTCAAGATAAAAATGGTGGGTGGTCCCAGAGTAAAAAATAAACACCATTCAGTTTGAGTCCCCCCTTAATTGCAATGTTATGTTTGTAAATGAACCCTGAGAAAAGATAAACAGGCCTAAAATACTGAGCAGGAAGAACCTCTCTGCTAATCTATGAAGGATTTATCTGTCTCAAACATCATTTGGGTAGTTTATAGTGTAATATCTATCATACACACCATCATGCATTCTGTAACAAATGATTGAAGTGTCTTCTCATGATAAATATGTTTTTGCATCTTTATAATTTCAAATATCCTTGTATGCTCCCATTCAAACTTTCCACAAAGAACCATTCCCGGTGTAATTTAAAATGAAAGAAACAATAAGCAGCAGGGACTCCAGAGTTTGTGTCAGAAACCTCATCCTCACTGCGTCTTCTGCTTAGTATCCAAGGAGTCTCCTTCTTGCAGCCTCCTGTGCCTCAGTCCTGGGAAATTACAAACAATTCATCCTTCCCTGTTCCATGGATAGATGTCTTTGAACAGGAGAGGGACAACAGTTGGATGCCACCTTATAAAACCCTTTTCAAGGAAAGTGCTACATCCGACCCCTTTCACATCATACAATTCCACTTTAATTACTATGGCTGCATCCTATGGAATCCTGAGTTAGATGACATATGAGATGATCTCTTTAGCTGAGAATTCTAAATGCTCTTCCCTAAACTGTAGGAGTCCATAAAATGTTCTCGTGGTAGTAAGAGTGAGAATCATGATGCTACAATTGTACAATCGCAATAACAAGTATATTTCTATACTGCCTACCAATGTACTAAGCAGTTTACAAAGTGTAAGCTGATTGCCCGCTACATGTTTCTAACTCATTTTAGACATCTACAGAAGGATGCCAGGCTGAGTTGATCTAGAGCCCCTGACTGGTATTAAACTCAAAACCTTTGGTTTGTGAGTGAGTGGCTGCAGTATAGGCATTTAACCACTGCACCACCCGTGAAAGGGGATCCTGTAATTGACAGGCAGGATAAAATCACTGGGGCTTTTTACATTGCCCGAAAGGGGCGGTCCAAACTCGCCCCTTTCGGCGGTGGGATGACGCCGAGGCTGCCGCACGGGCAGCCTCGAGGCCTCCTCCCGCCGCTTTTGGAGGCCGCGGGTAACCGGCAAACTGCCGGTTCCCCGCGGCCTCCAAGCGGGGTGCAGCGGGTGCTCTGGGCACCCGCTGCACCCCGCTTCCCTCGGCGGGGCTGAAGGGAGGAAGGGGCCGCCACCGCGGCCCCTTTCTCCCTGGGTCTTTGCCGCGGCCATCTAAAGGCCGCGGCAAAGACCCGCCGCAAGAAAAGAGCTCTGAGAAGGAGCTCTTTTTTTGCGCCGCAGGAAGGGCGCGATTGGCGCCCTCCCGCGGCGCAAACGCGTCATAACGTGCGCAGCGCATCAAAACGCTGCGCACGTGATGACACTTGTACGGCGCCACCGTCTAGAAGCCGCCATCTTTAAATGGCGGCTTCCACGCGGTTTAGGCTTAGGGAGGGTGTAAAAGCTACGCCCTCCCTAACCCTAAAAGCGGGCTTTTTAGCCCTAAACGCGCCTTTTTTTGCCCGTCTAAAACGGGCCTCTATGACTTTCTTTTTAAAGTGTTATTAAAAGTTCTACTGACTGGTGAAAACAACTGAAAGTTGTCTAGCCACCAGATCCAGAGTCCAGTTGTACTCACAGTAACAAAGTGGAAAGGATGGGGGGATAATTCCCATGAAGAAAAATTAAAGGGCTTATAGGATTCTTCTCTTCACTGTTCGTCAATACTCAGAATCATATTTTTATACTATTTTTCAAATATTTTTTAATATTCTTTCCACCTCTACACAGTCATAAATCATCCATAAACTCCAACATTTCACAGCTGAAAATTAGGATACATTTGCACAAGTAACATCAGAGTGTTGTAAAGATGGCAAACAGAATTTATGAAGAACACACAAGCTAGGAGAAGCTGTAGCAGTTTGCTTTTGCCTGAGCCTACTGAGGAGGGCAAAATTCTACCCCGTCCCTGACTTTCCCCCCTCATTTGCGCTCAAACTTCATTTGTTCTTTGGAGCAATTAAAGCAAGCTGAGGACAAAGGGAGAGGTGGGAGGAAGAGAACAGCTGAAAAAGTGGGACAGCAAATGATTAATTAGGAGTTTCCTTGCCAAATCAAGACTGTTGGAAGTTACGGTTAACCCAAGATTAGTTTGTAACAAAACAAACAAAGTTAGTGCAACTTATAAATCCAATCTTTTTTATTTTTTTAAAAAAACCTTTTGTAAAAAAAATTAAGAAGTTTTAAGCAAGAACAATGTTCATTTGATGAAATATTCTTTGGTCCTTTTGAAGGTGTGAGATTACATAGTCTTCTCCACCTAGCAAAGGAAGTTGCAAAAATATTCAACAAGCTGGAGGCCATAAGCCAGGTTTCCCCCAAAATGTACTTGACTACAACTGCCACTATTTCCAACTGTCTTGGGAGATTATCACACACAGAAAAAACGGATGGGAGAGACATGGGATCTAAAAGACAAAAATGGGTCTTATCGTTTTTATTTGTGCCTGGACAATCCCATTCTTTAAAAAATGGGGAGAAATCTGGGTGGTGGATACAGGCTGCCTACAACCCAGGCACAGGTAAATGCATTAAGACCCATTTTGTCTTTTAGGCCTGATACATATGGGCACGAAGAGGTGCCCTTGCAGCACATTTAGGGTTCGGGAGGGTGCAGCATTTAGTCCCTCCCGAACCCTAGCATGTATGGATGGCACCATCTTGTTTCTGTGCCATCCATACATGCACTCCACAATTACGTCATGGCACACACTGCATTTAGACATGTGGCACGCGCCATGACATAATGGTGCCGCAGGAGGGCTCCAAGGGTGCCCTTTCCACAGCGCTAAAAGGAGCTCGAAAACCGAGCACCTTTTTTGCGCCTGGTCCTTGGTGTGGCTTTTAGACGGCCGCGCCAAGGACCCCAAGGGGAAAGGGGCCGCAGCAGCAGTCCCTTTCTCCCCTTGGAACCGCTGCCGGTTGCAGGGTGCAACGGGTGCCCAGGGCACTTGCTGCAGCCCGTTTTCAGGCTGCAGAGAAGTGGCAGTTTGCTGCTTCTCCATGGCCTGGAGAAGCAGCGAAATGGGGCCTCTGGGGCTGCCGGTGAGGCAGCCCTGGCCCCATCCCGCTGCTTAAAGAGGCAGCTGCAGACCGCCTCAAAAGGGTGGTCTGTAAAGCCCCTTAGACGCTCTGTCTCTCCTGCCAGTTTTTCTGTGTGTGATAACTTCCTTGGAGGTTAAAGTCCAGTGCATACGGAAGATTTGGAAAGGCTACTATAAGACATCTTTCCATTATTAGAATCTTTGACCTGACAAATGGACATGCAAGCCAAATATGCTTAGGCTTTTGGGCAGCAGAATTTGCTTGGCTTTTGTACTACAAACATAGCATTGAAGAACAGTTCATCTGAGAATAAGGAGAATGAGTCTTGACATTTTTATTTATTTTTAATTTATGTTTTGACAGAGCTTCTTCCCACCCACCCCTATTATAATTTTCCCTATGCTAGAACATGGTGATATGCATATACCACATATTCACTTAGCTCTTTGTCTTCCAGATAAATAACAGTTTGGTGCTTAGAATTCTCCCTTCATGACAGCAACTGAAAAGTGAATTGAGGGCAATGTCTGCAGAATATCAGCATGTTAAAACATAACACTGACATGAGAGAATTTTTAACCCTCCTGTCTTTTGTGAGTTTGAAAGCTTAGCCTGTGGGGTGGGGGAAAACAGCTGCAGATTGCCTGCTCAGCTTTGTCAGCCTTGTTCCTTTCATGCTGCTTCCTCTGTCCTTCTCATTTTATAAATATTCAAGCTGATCCTTTTGCTTTGTGCCCCCAAAGGAGCCAGAAACCACAATGAGAACAGTTGTTTATCTCATGTGTCCTGCTTTTAAGGAAGCAGTAGGCCCATAGTATTTCTATTTTCATATTGACAGTTACACTGTTGGGTAGTCATTTCCCTTGCCTTTTTACTTGCTAGTAATAAATCCAAATACATTCTTAGTAAAAGCAAATTGTTAGGAGACAGGTGGAAATCTCCCTGTGCTTTTTGAAACAATTTTGGAATAGAACAGAGAATCTGGTGTTGGCAACATCAGTCATGACTGCATTCCTTTTGAGATAACGTGTCACATCCCTCATGATATTAGTCATAATGCTCAGCTGAATCAAAGTTAGTGACAGGCAATCTTTTCTTTCTCTTTCATGCCTCTTCTCTCCTCTTCCTCCTCTGCCTTCTACATTCCCCTTCTGGAGTGCCAGGGAAGGGGCACATCATATTAGCCAAAGATTCCAGCTGCTGATTTGCAAAAGACTGGGCATATAAATCTTCTCTTATTTTGTTCTTCTGCACATGAACAACTACAAGAACAAAAATCAAAAGTATTTATCATAGTGGGTAAAGAGTAGAAGTGTCTAAGTATTTTTCATGTTTTTTTCATGATCTTGGCATTTATGTGGGGGAAATAGCACAGAAAATAGTGTCTTTTGAACAAAATACATTGCTTTCTTATTATTTATTACATTAAATTATTAGCAATAGCAATAGCAAGCACATTTCTGTACCACTTATCAGTGCATTTAAAAACCTGGTTTCCAGCAGTGTAGTCCAACGCCCGAACCACTTCATCATGCTTTCTCTCAGACTGCTAAATCAGTATTCTGGCATGATGACTAATCTGGAAGAAATGGGTTATAGCTTTGCCTGTAACAAATCGTAAACCACCTATTTTGAAAAGATTTTTGCATTTCTACTTTTTGTATTTGTTATACTGGCTTGCCTTTGACTACTGTTGACTACTGTTGCAATGTCAGTCTTCCATTTTATGGAAGGTATGTCTATATAGGCCAGTTGCAGTTTCATCAGTTTCCCTCTACCCTTGCATCACCCTTTCTACACAGGGCAAGATCAAAAGCCCAATTCAAATGTGGATTGTTTTCACTTGGGAAGGGCAATTCCACAGTGAATCCAGGACATCCTTCCCTTAAAGCAAATTTTAAAGAAATTTTAAAAAAAATCCAAACAAGAGCTAGCCCTCTTAGATCTGATGGGTTTTAAATTTATGTATTTAAATATTAAAAGCAACTTACTATGCAACACAGGAAAAGGTAATGAGAGGGAAAGCACACCCAAGCCTTATCTTTCAAAACTGTTCATGTATATGGAATGTATTTGAAATGATCACCACCTTGAGTCCCTATATTGAGAGAAAGATGGGATATAGGAAAATAAAATAAATAATTGATAATGATGATTTGTTGGTGCAGTTTTGTAAAAAGAAAAGAAAAGAAAAGTCAGTGAAACATACTGAAATCTGACAGCTGTGTTGTGTCAACAAATAACGTCTGCTGAGCGAGACATTGAGTCAAGAGCTTCTTTTGGTGTAGAAGGGGGAAAATGTCAGTGTGTTTGGTCTGGAGGAAGAAATAACACCCTTTGACTGTGTTGTATCTGTGTCACCCTTTTCCCTGACAGAGCAATATTTTTACTTGTTTAAAAATGTTAAAAATATGGTCCACCAATTCATTTTCAGCATGTTATATAGCTGGAAAAACAAAGTTGTAAAGTGGTTTAAAGTTCATGGTGTTTTTGAGTTTCAAACTTTTGAATTCCTGAGTCACATAGCTTGAACAGAAGAAAAGGCTCCCTGAGTGCTGAAGATTTCTCCTTGCACAGTACATCTTCCAAGTGAAAGTAGCAAAATGTCTGCTGTCTCCAGACAAGACTTTTATCATGTGACCACCCTGTGCAGTTTTGTGCAAATCACAGAATTTTGCAGGAAGGAAAGCAGGGCCATCCATGAACAACTACAAGAACAAAAATCAAAAGTATTTATCATAGTGGGTAAAGAGTAGAAGTGTCTAAGTATTTTTCATGTTTTTTTCATGATCTTGGCATTTATGTGGGGGAAATAGCACAGAAAATAGTGTCTTTTGTTATATAGCTGGAAAAACAAAGTTGTAAAGTGGTTTAAAGTTCATGGTGTTTTTGAGTTTCAAACTTTTGAATTCCTGAGTCACATAGCTTGAACAGAAGAAAAGGCTCCCTGAGTGCTGAAGATTTCTCCTTGCACAGTACATCTTCCAAGTGAAAGTAGCAAAATGTCTGCTGTCTCCAGACAAGACTTTTATCATGTGACCACCCTGTGCAGTTTTGTGCAAATCACAGAATTTTGCAGGAAGGAAAGCAGGGCCATCCATTATTTCTTTCCATTTGTAGTCCTCCTGTGTTTTCCCTCCATTCTTTCCATCGTTTCACAGAATTTCCATCAAATCACAGAATTTTGCAGGAAGGAAAGCAGGGCCATCCATTATTTCTTTCCATTTGTAGTCCTCCTGTGTTTTCCCTCCATTCTTTCCATCGTTTTTCATAGCAGAATAAGATGCTGTTGTGAAAAAGACAGAATGTTAGCTGCACAATGTCTCTTGATTGGTAGCACTGAGAGCTCTTTGTATGGAAGCACTGCTGGGCACAGAAAAGAGACATGAAACAGAGACTTTTTAAAACAATCATCATGCATTCAGAATCAACCTAACTTCAGTCAAACTAAAGTGGCTGCCTTATTTGGTCCTGTATCCCCAAGGACTTCATCCTATATCTCTAAGTGGGGTAACATCTGGGCAGATTGGTAGTTAGGGGTCATGAGAAGGTTATATCGCATGCACAGCTCTGCTCTCCAATGTGACCCTTACAAAGCATGAGCTAGAAACATTGATCATCTGCTCCCTGAGACAATAGCCACATTCTGCTTAATGACAGGACCAGCTCTACATATAGTTTTATAAATGTAATACTGAGCATTAGACTTTCCAGGACAGAGCTATTCCAATCCTTGAGATTTCCAAGCCAAAACATGAAACCTAGGGATGGTCTTTGGTGAAGTCTAAGGGTGCAGTTGCTGTGAGAAGGAAGCTGCCCAAAAAGACAACAACACAGAATTGGAGGGAAAAGCCACAACTTTATTAACAAACAGCACAAAGGGTAGGGTTGGCCTAAAGCATAAGGTCTGGATTAGAAACATCAATCAACTCCCCAGTTGACTGATGTAAGGCTGCTTGGTCATGACCAAGCATTGGGATAACATAGGGGCAACGGAAATGCCCTCTCACATATGTGCAATCCGTCTATCGCATATTCTAATAAGCTCCTAGTCGCAGAGAGATATTCACTCAATGTGGACCCTGCAATGACCAAACTGCCTGCCCTCATCACTCCCAGGTCCAATGGACTCCCGATCAAGTGCTACGGAGCCCTGGAAACCATGCCCACCAAATAAAGGACCTATTCTGCCACCCTACAACAAAGTTGTGACAAAAACACCCTAGCCAAGGGAGGGAGAGTGGGAGAGCTGAGATAAAATGGCACCAAATGGAATGAGACGCAGCCTTAAATAGGTCCGCCCACCAATTGGGGGTTTGGAAAGAGCAGAGGCACCGCCTCCCATGCTCCTTCTACCAATAGGCTGCACTTGAGGGTCCGAGCCAGCCAATTATGGTGTCTTCCCTTTTGCAGTGCAAGTTGAGACTTATAGTTCCAACACCCAGTGCAAAAGGGCTGCCCTTTCCACCCCAGCAGCTAATGGCGGACCTTCCCACTGACCCAAAGGCTGGTGGGGTGAGACAGGCCTCTGCAATTGCAGAGACTAGGGCGCCTTCCACCCTAGCAACAACACTGGCCCAGAAAGTCAGACGGCGTCATATCCTGCTAATGGTTCGAGGGGCAGGTTCTGAGGATGTCACAGGTAATTCAGATCTTGTCTGCATTGGCCAAGATACTCCAGGGGAAGGTGAGAGTATCCTGACTGCACAACTGCCCTGACCTGCCACCATTACTGAGCCATCTGTTCTCACACCACAATGGCTGTCTGCATGGGCTTCTTGCTAGGCAGCCCAGCATGGGTAACATGCTTCTGAGATCAGAACAAGGCACTCAGCAATGAACACAAAGCTTGGTGTCTTGTTCTGACCTCAGAATGACCAAATTGTAGCAATGGTAAATGCACCAGGCAGCCCAGTGAGAAGCTTGTGCAGATAGTTGCTGCAGTATGGCAATGGAGGGCTCCAAATCTGGAGCAACAGGTAGTTTTTGTTTTTAAACTATATGAAGTGTGTTTATCATGGTTCTGATGTAGGACATGTTGGACATCATTTAGACTGCTCTCACAAGAACTGGGATTTGGGCTGTGCATTGTCCAAAGAGAACAATGCCAGAACAGGGAGGGGAGATGAGCCTTTTTCCCCATGCAAATAAGGTCACACTGGATGCTGGTGATGTTTTAAGCATGATACATACGTTACTCAAAGTATGCCATTCAATATAAAATACCAAGTCTAAAAATTGAGAACACACACAAACATACATTTCAAGGCAGTGTCCGCCCCTCCATTTGGTCTGAAGACTACAGAAAATGGACCAGCCTTTGAGATCTGGGGCTCCTACTGAGCTTATAAATATATTCCAAGAATATGTCTACTTCTAGAACAGAGGTGGGAATCGCACAGCCCTCCAAATGTTGTTGAACTGCAATTCCCAGTAGCACAGCCAATGGTGAGGTATTATGGGAGTTAAAGATCAACATCTAGAGGGCCACATCATTCTCACCCCTGTCTAGAGTGTGAGTGACTCTTTACTTCTTGCTCTGATGAATGTTGGTTCCAACCGTCCTTTTCCACAGCCATTTTCAAAAGAAAGCTGGATCCCTAGCATGTTCATGAAAGAACATATGGCCTGCAGTATGTTAAATGGAACTGGACCAAAACACCACTGGAAGGAGCTCAAGTTATTGTTTAAAACAGCAACACTCAAAAGTCAGCTCAGTTTGTGAGTCACAGGGGGAAATGCAAAAACTAAATTCCAAAAAGAGAAACAGAGCAGCCTGGAAAAGATTTGTTCATCAATTGCCACAGTTTCATTTTTAAAAGGAATATAATGGCTGTGGAAGAAAGGTAAACACAAAACAAGCACCTAAAACTAAATGCTATTTGTAGTCTATCTTGGGAATCCCACCCCCCCACCCCCCACAAAATAAGAAATTTAGAGCTCCAGCTCATGTTTTACAACACCTAGAAAACCTTTGTAGTTCTGTTATTTGGTGTGCATGCATCTCTGAACGAACTCTAAAAACTCTGCTTTGTGTTATGTAAATAGCAACATAACTGCAGATGTGTATTTGCCAAAATCAATGGGGGAAGGGTATCATGTATCTACTGAAATGTTCATTTGTCTAAATATTGCTCCTACTAGGTACAATGAGCTGAGTAAAAACAAACCAGTGACAGGTATCCATTCAGTTCATTCATAATTCTGCCTCATGTCAGTTGACTTCGCCAACTACTTCCTCACAAAAGTCACTACTATTTGATCTGAAATTGTTCCTCCTGATTTGCCCCCCACCACTAATCTCTAGGTACCTTCTACTAATAAAGTCTCTGTGTTTTCACCTGTTTCTCTGGATGAACTCTCCACGCTGCTACATTCTTCCAAACCTACAACTTGTTCTCTTCATCCTATCCCCTCCTATCTTCTAATCTCTATATTCTTCTCTGCCCTCGCTCCTCTGTATCTTTAATCTGTCTCTCTCTTCGGGTTTCTTCCCTTCTGACTTCAAACATGCTCTCGTTTCTCCAATTCTGAAGAAACCCTCTCTTGACCCCCTCTTCTTTGTCTAGCTATCGTCCAAGCTCTCTTCTTCCTTTCCTCTCTAAGGTTCTGGAACATGTAGTTTATTCTCGCTGTCTTGAGTTTCTCGAAGCCAACTCCATCCTGGACCCTTTTCAGTCTGGTTTCCACCCACAGCACTCTACAGAGACAACCCTAACCAAGATCTCAAATGATCTCTTGTAGGCCAAGGCGAATGGCCTCTACTCTATTCTCATTCTTCTAGTTATGCCTGCGGCCTTCAACACCATTGGTCACTGTCTCTTGCTCGACTTACTTTCCAACCTCGGGTTCTCCAAATCTGTTCTCAACTGGTTTAAATCTTACTTGTCAGACAGATCTTTTGCAATAGTCACAGGTGGTCAGACTTCCTCCTCTGTTCCCTTATCTGTTGGAGTTCCTCAGGGCTCTGTCCTGGGTCCTCTTTTGTTCTCTCTGTACACACTGTCCCTTGGTAAACTCATCAGTTCTTTTGGTTTCTCCTATCATCTGTATGCCAATGACACTCAGCTGTACCTTTCCAACCCTGACCTTCCGCCGGAGCGTGAATAGCAAGTCTCCTCTTGTCTGGCTGCCATCTCTCAGTGGATGCGGCATCGGCGCTTGAAGCTCAACATGTCTAAGACATAGCTTCTCATCTTCCCACCTAAGCCCACCCTTCAATACTCCTTTTCTGTTTCTGTTGACGGCACTTCTATTCAACCGGTTCAGCAAGCCCGCAGTCTTGGTTTCATAGAATCATAGAATCATAGAATCACAGAGTTGGAAGGGACCACAAGGGCCATCCAGTCCAACCCCCTGCCATGCAGGAATTTCCAATCAAAGCATACCTGACAAATGGCCATCCAGCCTCTGCTTAAAGACCTCCAAAGAAGGAGACTCCACTACACTCCGAGGGAGTGTGTTCCACTGTCGAACAGCCCTGTCAGGAAGTTCCTCCTAATGTCGAGGTGGAATCTCTTTTCCTGGAGCCTGCATGCATTGTTACGGGTCCTGTTCTCTGGAGCAGCAGAAAACAAGCTTGCTCCCTCCTCAATGTGACATCCCTTCAAGTATTTAAATATGGCTATCATATCACCTCTTAACCTTCTGTTCTCCAGGCTCATCTTTGATTCCTCTCTGTCATTTATTCCCCAGATTCAGGCCACCGCCAAGACCTGTAGATTTTGCTAAAATCTGTCCATTCCTCTCAGCCTCCAATGCCAAGACTCTGGTCCATGCCCTAGTGGTATCACAACTAGATTATTGTAACCTTCTTCTGACAGGGCTTCCTCTCTCACACCTCCATCCTTTAATCTCTGTCCAGAAATCAGCTACACGTATTATCGCATCCACTCACTGCTTTGACCATGTTTCTCCTCTCTTATCCTCCCTTCATTGGCTCCCCTTCCCCTTCCGCATCCAGTACAAGCTTTTGTTATTGACTTTCAAAGCCCTCCACGGATTGGCCCCTCCTTACTTTTCTGAACTTCTTTCTCCTCACACTCCTTCTCATACCCTCCGTTCTGGTAGTCAAGGTCTCCTGTCCCATCCGAGGATTTCCACTGCTCTGTCCCAAATTCGTCCCTTCTCACTTGCTGCTCCTCACTCCTGGAACCTTCTCCCCCACATGTGTCTCATGACTTCTCTATCCAGATTCAAAATTAAGTTAAAAACTATATTGTTTAGGAAGCATTCCCAGGATTGTGCCATCTGCCCCAGGATGTCTCCTATTAACTATGTATTAAGAAGCCGTGCCTTCCCTCCAGTCCATCTGCCTTGGTCCTGGCCCCTGAGGGAGAGAAGAAGTACTGGACCTCATCCCCTTCCCACCACCTTCCCCTTTTCCTTTTGTGTTGTCTCTTCTAGACTGTAAACCTGAGGGCAGGGATCCATCTAATTATAAGATTGTATGTACAGCACTGTGTAAATTTACAGCACTATATAAATAAAACTAATAATAATAATAATTACAAAAATCAATTTGAAATAAATATTTTTGAAAATATTTCCTCCATAAAATATGCATTATTCACTGTCAAGTATGAATATCTAAATAAAATTATCCAACCTTGAAGTACACCCTTCCATAAGAATTTCAGTGGATTTGTTTGTTTATTTGTTTGTTTTTGAGCCAAGAACAGCATCACAAAACATGGAAGACAAAATACAAAGGATAATTGCTTGCCAGGCTGCACTTTATTCCTGGATGTGTGAATTTTGTTGGATTGCTTCAAAATGTAAAGTGGATGAAGTCTTTCAGTATGCCTACTGATTTCAATGAGCATGTGATGCATACACAATATTTTGAAAGTCTGAGTTTCTCTAGTGTACAGAGAGACAGCCAGCATAGTGTAGTGCTTAGAGCATTGGACTATGACTCTGGAAACCAAGGTTCAATTACTGGTTTGGCCATGAAAGCCACTGGGTGACCTTAGGCAAGTCATTTGCTCTCAATCTCAGGGGAAGGCAATGGCAAACTTCCTCTAACAAATCTTGCCAACAAAACTCCATGATAGGTTTGCCTTAGTGTCACCATAAGTCGGAAGTGACTTGAAGGCACACAACAACAACAGAAACAACAATGCAACAAGACATTTTTTTTTTTTTTTTACTATTAGTACCTAGAGAATGAACTGTGGACACAACATGCTTCATCAGGGATCTAGGCATCGGCAGGAGTAGTGTGACCTTGTTGGTGGTACTGGACCTCTCAGGAGCTTTTGATACAGTAGACCACGACATCCTCTTGAATTGCCTGAGAGCGCTAGGGATTGGAGGCACTGCATTGCAGTGGTTCCATTCCTTCCTCTCAGGTAGATTCCAGAGGGTGGTGCTTGTGGACAGTTCCTTGACTAGGATAGAGCTTAAGCGCAGCATCCTTCAAGACACCATCTTGTCCCCAATGCTTTTCAACATATATATGAAGCCACTGGGAGAAATCATCCAGAGACATGGGGCCAGGTGTTATCAGTACGCTGATGATACCCAGATATATTTCTCCATGTCTCAGTCTTCAGCTCTGACATCAGATGGCGTCTTCTCTCTCAATGACTGTCTTAAAGCAGTAATGGACTGGATGAGGGAAAACAGAATAAAACTGAATCCAGACAAAACAGAGGTACTCTGAACCCTCCAGTCCTGGATGGGGTCACACTCTCCTCTAAGGACTGTGTTCTCAGTCTGGGGGTGCTCCTAGATACGTCACTTCAGATGACAAATCAGGTGAATGCTACGGTCAGGAGTGCCTGTTATCATCTACTGCTGATATGCCAGCTGTGCCCTTTCCTGGAAGTCAGGGATCTTGAAACCATAGTACACACACTGGTAACCTCCCGTCTGGATTACTGTAGTGCACTCTACATGGGGCTACCCTTATGCTTGGTCCGGAAATTTCAACTAGTATAGAATATGGCAGCCATACTGGTCTCGGGTACATCTAGAAGAGACCATATTACACCAATTTTAAGATCTCTTCACTAGCTGACAATCAGTTTCCGGTCCCAGTATAAGGTGTTGGTTATTACCTTTAAAGCCCTAAATGGCTTCAGTCCAAAATATCTCGGGGACCACCTCCTTCCATGCAATCCACTCTGCACACTTAGGTCCTCTGGGAGAAATCTGCTACAGCCAATAAAAACCAGATTATCTACAACTGTCCAGAGGACCTTTTCAGCTATTGCTCCCAGACTGTGGAATGGCCTGCCAGATGAGATCCATCATATAACCACCTTAGAGAACTTTTAAAAAGCTGTTAAGACGGATCTCCTCCAGCAGGCCTTTCCTGAATAGATGCCTAGCCACCAAAGAGAGAAAGTAATGGACTGATACCATTGCTGTTTGCTTGCCCATTCTTATTTGTTTTGTTCTTAGTTATTGTTTAAATTGTTATTGATCTTTTTAACATGTTTTAATTGTAAAGTGTTTAATTCTGTCTTAAAGGAGGGAGGGTTGGGGGATAGGATATGTATAATTTTTAATGCTGTAAGCCGCCTCGATTGCCTGAGTGCAGATGGGACAGGGTATAAATAAATTTTATTATTTATTATTATTAATTGTTGGAGGTGGTCTCATAACCAGTGGATATCTTATAAAGTCCTTCGATTAGCATGGTCAGAGTAGGAGCAGTTCCTCACCCCACAGTGGCTGCTTAAGTTGCCTGTGATGGACTCACTAGGAAGACTTGATTTCCTAACAGCCAATCCCGGCTCAGGCTGGCTGTAGGGGCAGGGCTGCCACGGGAGGACTAGATATAAAAGGGAGAAGAGGATGATCTGAAGGCAGAAGAAGAGAACAGTTTAGATTCGAAGAGTTTAGTGGAATGTTCAGTTAAAGCTCCATTGAAGGAGTAGAGAGAGTTAGGCAGATGAGTGGAGTCAGAGATATATTCAGTGAAGTTGAGTGAACCGAATTTGAGTGGGGAATTGTCTGCAACTGTTTAATTATTGTAACCATTGCAAGCATCCTATTTGTGAAACTATTCTACATAATCTACATTCTTGCTACCTGAGTGAATTCACAACCATAAAAGCACAGGAAAAAAAATGCTATCAAAGGTTTACAAACAAACAGCTTCATTTATATACAGTACTGCTTCATACCGTCTAATCACAGTTTAAGCAGTTTACAACTGTAAGCTACTTGCCCCCAACAATCTGGGTACTCATTTTAGCGACCTTGGAAGGATGCAAGCCTGAGTTGAGCAGGAGCCCTTTTGCTGGTATTGAACTCGCCACCTTATGGTTTTGAGTGAGTGGCTGCAGTACAGGCATTGAACCACTGCGCCACGAGGGCTCCTGTTTAAAACGTATAAGAAGAAGACACTGGGGACCCTAGCCCTTATACATTTAGAGAAAGTGCATAAACAGTGGATGTTGGTCAAGTGTCATTCATGAAGAGTCTTCAGATGGTTCTGAGGGAAAAGGTGGCCCTGAGGAATTGACAGGAAGACCCTTGTGACAGTGCCCACCCCTGCATTGGAATATGAGGTACCAATAGCTATTTGTGACAACAGAAGCATTTGAGCTCACATTTAAAAGCAGAAAGTTGTTAAACATAGTTACATTTTTAACATAAATGGGGGCAACTACATTGTTTTAATAGTTCTGGCACTAACATATCTTATGCTATGTCTGCTATTGATCAGATTATATAATATTCCATGCTCCGCTTGGCTGCCTCTCTTGCCCAGTTCAAAAAGGGGTTAAAAACATATTTATTCGAGCAGGCCTACCCTAGATTTTCTCCCCCTGCTGCTATCCTTCCCTCATTATGAGCGGACTGGAGTTCTACTACCGTACTGTCGCCCTGGGCTGATATTGATATTGATACTTTTATTGTGCTTATAGAATGCTTTTAACTGTGTATATGCTTTTAAACTGTGTAATTGTGCACCGCCCTGACCACTGGAAGGGCGGTATATAAATAAAGTTTTTATTATTATTTATTTATTAGATCAACAATATGATAAAAATGCAGGAAAAAAGTGACAAATGGTGGCTGACACATTTGTTAGAACCTTTTTTATTCATGTTTAGAGTTCTAAAGAGTTCCAGTTTGTTCCCAGATGTAATTCAGCAACATGTGTACATCAGTTTACAAGCTGTGTGCCAAATAAACAGTTTAATAAAGTACATCTGTTTTAAGTTAATGTTAAGTTTCAGATAGGTCAATCAGTTCAGCTTAGATCTGCGTCAAGCTGCTTTTGACAACATTCTACATTAAATTTGGCTACGCCATGGCCTCTCCCTGCTCCATATTTCATGAACAAATCAATGATATAACATCTCTGGGTGCATTTACACTATAGAAATAATGCAATTTGATACCACTTTAATTGCCATGGCTCATTCTTACAGAATCTTGGGATCTGTAGTTTTGTGAGGCACTACAAATCACAGGGTTCCATAGGGTGGAGCTACAGCACTTAAAGTGGTGTCGAACTTAATTTCTACATTATAGATGCATCCTTTGACTTAAAAGATTCACAGTCCATCCTTGAAGCGTCACCTAAGAGAAATACCACAGGACAGGATGTCATAGTTCTTAGTTGTGATAGTACTAATCCTTTCACTATTTATTGCCACCTTTCAGGGTTTGTGTAGAGGTCCCTCAAGCATCAACCCACATCTCAGAGACTCATTCTTAGTCCCTTAGCAACTGAATGGGTGTTCAAACAAATACTTGAGGGGAACTCTCCAGGTGCATGAGGTCACTTAAGGAGAAATGCTGGACATGTTTGCTGAATGTATGGGGAGGGTCTTGCTGCGACATATATCCGTGGTGAAGAGAGTGGCTGACCTGTGCAGCCCTGTGATTCTCTTCATTTATGCTTTAAGCACTTGAGAGAATTCAGTTGCAATTAATCCTGCAATAAGCCCAATATAACAAAAAATATGCTATTCACTTAGTAACAGAGGCACTACATATTCAACAAATCACAGAGTATATAGAGGTTCATTTAAGGTAAAACCAAGGCACTGTCGGCACAGGCCAAAAGCTTGTTCCCTTTCTCTCCCCATTCTGGCATTATCCTGTTTTGATGCACATCCTAAAATCCAGTTATGGTATGAGCAGTCCGTATGATATTTGGTATATTCTTCACCAGAAGTGGGCTATGCCCCCCTTAACACACATTATAAAAAGTTACCAGTGACCAACAGTTACCTGTTGCTTTCCATTCCCTGCTGAACTGCCCGGTGTGTCCACTGCCACTGTGAGTTGTTGTTTTGAGGTCAGGACAAGGTACCCAGCCATGTGATTATCATTGGGGACCTCATTCTGACTTCAGAACAAGTGACCCATGGTAGTGGCAGATTCACATGGTTGCTCAACAGGACACATGTGTAGATGGCCACCATACCAGAGGAATGGAGAACCAGTTAACTGGGGCAGATAAAGGCAGCAGTGGGCCCAGGATAGACCCAGACTGCCCCTGAAGTATCCTGGCACATGCAGCCAAGGCTCAAGTCCCAAAGAATTCAACAGAACTTAAATTTTATGTTTAAAATTTCATTGCCACCAGTTTGTGCAATATTCCCCTTCCACCTGCTTCCATGAACTATATTTCCTTTCAGGCTTTATGGCCTAAAATCATTATTACATATTTTCTTTCATTCTTGCAGGAGCAAACAGCTTTACCCCTCCTGTCAGATCTTCAGCACATTGATACCTACTATGCAAAGTGGTTATCGTGGCAAGATTTCTTTAGAGAGGGTTTATCATTTCCATCCTTTCTGGTTCAGAGAGTGCAGCTTGTCCTTGGTTACCTAATGGATTTCCATTGCTGAGCAAGGATTCAAACCCTGGCCTGTGATAGGGACACCATAAGTCAGAAATGACTTGAAGGCATACAGTAACAACAACTCCAAAGTGCTGTTGCCAAGTAGCCTTGTTGAACTTGGAAATTCAGCATATCTGTATTCTAATTGCCCTCCAATAGAAGACCAAATGTGCTGCATAATCATATAAGCCAACGTTTTCAAGTCATAAATAATATGGGAAATTAATTGTGAACATATTTCTTTTGTGTTAATGTCCTATGAGCCAAATTTTGATCTGTATTATCTGGCAAAAGCTCTTTGCACCTGTAAAGTAGGATATGTACTAGCAAACATCACAGTTCAGCAAGAAAAGATACTAAAATATTCTATATAGCATAGAATGGTGATAAAACCTACTTTACAGAGGTACATCTATACATATAAATTAGTATATGGATATTTTATGGATGCCTCTGCAATCTTTTGACCTGCCTTTTGAAAGCTGATCTTTTCTTTTCTGACAATGCTACTCTGAGATGATAGATAGATAGATAGATAGATAGATAGATGTGGCACCATGTGAAAATCTTAGCGTTATTATGCGATATTGACAGGAGCATATTGCTATGCTCCCGTCGTTTTTGGTAGTATGATAAATTCCATATTTCTGCTAATAGGGTTTATGTTCACACCTTTTTATTATGTATGAAATACTGTTTGATAAAGTGATTCTGAGCCTTATGGTAGTTAGGCTGTGAATAGTCAATATATTGTTGCAGTTGCAAACATAGCTCCTGTTTTATAGCAAAGTAACAGATACTGTGATCTGAAGAGCTGGAAATTTTAGATACCCAAAATGTATATGTAATAATTACTCATGGCAAATTAATAATTGTCGTGCATAAGTATTAGACTCGGTTTTTAGCTTCAGTTTTATTTTGTTGTTTTAGAAGAATGTTCCAAAATTCCATAGGTCTTTTATTTTTTTAATGAGGTATCTTGAAAAGTTCCATATTTTCTTACTGAAACATTTGAAATGGAGAAGAGTGCAGCAAAACTCTGAATAGAAGCTTGTAACCTCAAATTGTCCTGATTTGGCAAGGGTGATCCTGATTAATCCTATGTCATCCCACTTTTAAACTGCTTTTCAAATGTCCCATTTTCTCTTTTTTCCTCACCCTATTTCACTTGCTGCAAACTAAGTTCAACATGTAAAAGTAGTCTGAACTCAGTTGACTTCATCCAAGCCATTGTATTCCCTATTACTGGTTACAGATATGACAGCTGGAAGAGATAAAGTAAACAAAGTCCCACATGCTGTTGATGGTCCACAAACTTTATTATCATTAAAAGCCCAATGTGTTTCAGCCTTATCAAAAATTGGCCTTCTTCAGGGGCTATTGTAAAATGAATAAAAGTACATTTATTGTAGTTGTGGTCATGGGACAACACATAAATCATCTCTAAAAACATAATTCCTTCTTTTTCATTTTTGGTAGTGTTATAAACTCCTGTATATCAGTTTATGATCATATTGTCTCCTTGGGATCTAAATACAAATAAATTTTCCATATTTAATTGCACATACTATAATGCTGTAATGTTGGCCTATAAGCCAAAGAATATCTGCCAATACTACTAAACATCTCTTGCCATACATTTTGATGTGTTCCTTTGGGTACAACTAACATCTTTCATTTATGTAAATGATAAAATGTTCAACAGTTTCAATACTTAAGTGTATGTACAGCTGGAAACAGATACTTTTTGGATGACAGCATCCCCAACCAGCATTTTCTTCAAGCTCTAGGTAGAGTAAAAAAAAAAAGAGAGAGCAGCAAAAGGAGTATTTGTCCCTGGATTCCTATGGCACTAAACTGTAGTATTGGATTGAACACATGCTTTCCAGTTGTTTTGTTCCAGGTGTGACAGCTGGGCAGTGAAGAAACCCAATAGATTAAAAAAAAAAAAACCCAACTCATTTGAGATGCGGTGTTGGAGAAGAGTGTTAAGGATACTGTGGACAGCCAAGAAGACAAACAAATGAGTCCTAGAAAAGATCAAGTCAGAACTATCCCTGGATGCCAGGATGACCAAATTGAGAGTGTCATACTTTGGCCATATCATGATAAGCCATGAATCTTTAGAAAAGACAATGATGCTAGGAAGTAGAAGGCAATAGAAAGAAAGGAAGAACATGTGCCAGTTGGTTAGACACAATCAGGGAGGTCAAAGGTCTGAGCCCGCAGGACCTGAGCAAAAAGGTTGAGGACAAGGGGATTTTGGAGAGGTCCCAGAAGATGCCCTGTACTCTTAGACCATGTTCTGAGGGGGAGCACATGGCCAAAAACAAACAAAAGTCCCTATACAAACCTTCAGAGTCAAGAATGTCCATCAAAATACTGCTGCTCATATTCTGCTCTCTCCTCAGAGACAGAAATCCTTTAGGAAATCCATTTTCCCTTATCTTGCAAGTGAGCATATTTGCTCCATCATCAGGTCTTCACATCCAAGTCCCTGCACTTATTCTATAAAAACATTTCTTAGGTGGTTGTGAGTGTTTTTGAGTGTGGCTTGCCAGCAGAAAGTGGTATACGACTACACTGGTTATGATAAATACTAATATACATGTTTTTATGAATAAATAAAACAATTGTGATTGAGGGAGGGAACATTTGGTACCATTCATTGCCAGGCAACCAGACCCTCAACATGGTCAACTAGTGCAGGGTATATATGAGCAAGACAATGAGTTGGGAATGACAGCAACAGATACTGGGTTCTGCTGGTAGACAGGGCAGTTTGTGATGGAAACACTTTACAAAGATAGTGATGGGGAGCTGACACCAACTGGATTCAATCTGTGTAAACAAAGTTACCATGACAGAATTGGAATTCACAGCTATATTTGGCAAACTCGGGTTTAGGTTCTTGCTTAGGGAAGATGCTAAGAGAATCCAGGTTCTCTTCTGAATAGTCCTTCTTTGGCACTGCATTTTCTTTTCTTGTGCAGTGTTGTCCTTATTATTTGATTAAGTAACTCAGGCAAAACTCAATGACCTCAAGCATGACTCTGTGTAACATGTTTTGTTTTTTATTTTAAAACAAAATATATTGCTTAGCCAAGCATGTCTCTCATTATATTTGGGAACTTAGCCATTACCAACAGTGCTGGGAAACATGTGGCCCTCCAGATGTTATTGGTCTCCAGTTTTCATCAGGACCATGCAGCCTAGGTACTGGTGAGACATGATGTGGAATAGTACTTCATCAACATGAGAGTCAAAGGTGCCCAGATCTATAATCCCACAAAAGTACAGTAACCTCCCACAAAAATGGGTCCCAACACCAGTTATTAGATGCAAGTAATACTAAAGTACTGGTGGAGATTACTCTGGGCTCTGTGAGTTTCCCAGTTACAATGGAAAGTCATATTGGTATAGTAATGAAAGATCACAATTGCTTGCTCTTGTGCATGCACAGTCCCCATTGAGAAGACACAACTTTCACTGGCTAACAAGAATCGGGATGGTTTGTTCCATGGGTGGTCAGACTACTCACACTATTTTCTGTTAAGATTCAATAGAATGAACACAGGATAGGTCTTACTCAGTGACTGCTTCTAAGCTTTGGAACTCCCTTCCTAAGGAGGTTCAGATGGCTCCCTCTTTGTTTTCCTTACGCCGACAGGAGAAAACTTTTCTATTCCAATAGGAATTTGGGAATTGACTTCAAGGGCCTTTAACACTTTGGGCTGCTTTGTTGAACTTTGCCCTTTGCCCATTTAATGAGCTTGTTTTACATAGTTTTAATTCTAAAGATAGTTTAATCACACGTAGACAGTGGGTGTATCCACACTGCAGAATGAAAGCAGTTTTATACCACTTTCATTGCCATAACCCTGTTCTACAGAATCCTGGGGTAGAATACTCATAGCAGTTAAAGTGGTGTCAAAGTACTTTAATTCTTCAGTGTGGACAAATCCAATAACCAGTGATGCATTCAAGTATTCTACTCCAAGTCTTAAGTCAGTCTTGAGTTCCTACTTTAAAGTCTCAAGTTGAGTCTCAAGTCCTTGCAAGATACTTTCAAAGCAAGTATCACGTCGAATCTGGGACCAACTTTTAACAGAAAAAAGGAGGCAATGGTGTGTGTGGATGCGGGTGGATTTTAATAAATAGAAAATCAAGAAGACGTGCACATAATTAGGTTTTTAAAAAGCTCTGAGAGGAACAGAAAACACATTAGGGAATGGGCTTGAGACAGAAGGATCATTTTAAAGCTTTTGAAAAGCTTTAGAAGTCTCCTCCAATGTGCAGAGGAAACATGCTGCTGAGTTCACATCAAGCCCATTGCCTAACACAAAATTTACTATTTCTGAATGAAGTTAGACCAGCATATCAGTCACTAAAACCATGAAAGCCTCAAGTTGAATTGAATCAGTTTATCTTTTGTTCCCAGGTTGAGTCAAGTCGGTGAAGTGACTTGAGTCTGAGTCCGAATCAATAGACTCAAGTCTACATCACTGCCAATAACTGTATATTTTAATTATATGTGCCTGTATGGTTTTTTATCTGTATTTGTTTTAATTTTTGTAAGACACTTTGAGTCCCAGTTTAGCTGAAGAGAGGGGATATAGTTGAATAATCATCACATTACTGTTGGATCTGGACCAAGGTATACTATTGGTGGTACTCACTGTTCCATTTCCTAATTCTTTTCCTGGTTAATCTTGATTGAGATTATTAATGCTCTGAATCACACCCATGCAATGTGTGATCCAAGGGTTTGTTTGTGATTCTCTCCGAGTACTAGAATTGTCTTCTTTTAGATTATCCAAACCCTTTTTTAAAATAGGAATGTACACATAACAAATAGACTAGATTCAACTTGTCAGCCACTTACTTCTAAGTCTCCAATTCTGTGAAGGACTTTATGGATTTTATAGAACAAAGCAAAGCATCTGTCAAGATTGCCCCATCGTTGAGCCTGTTATTTCACAGATAGCACATTTATATTTGCCTTAAAGTATCTTCTCCATAAAATTGTCATTTGATGAATCATGGTGTCTAAAGCTTAACAGTATAGCCTCCCTTTCAAGACTGTACTAGGTTAAGTGAAAGAAATGGGGATAAGTCTATGCTATGAGCAGAATCCTGATGATGTATACTCCAGTGAAAGCCAATAGCTTGGAAAAGGCCCTCTCTTTCTATAAAGTTTACAATTATGACAGCATCTTCAGACAGAAGTACTGCTCACTTTTTATGGATTTGGTCCTTTTCATTTTCATTTCATTTCATTTTTTTTACTTTATAGGAGATTGATTGGATAATGATTAGTGGAAGACTATCAAGAGGCCATCCTTCCCTGCAATATACTTAATAAGATTTCTTCTTTAAAAGGATTTCTAAGGATCTATATGTCTTTTATCCACAGCCTGTTGCAATCCATCAGGCTTCAGACATCTATAACTCCTCCACTATATGAGTCTGCTAACATAACTTTTGCTACAAGGGTTAGAGCAGTGTATCTTATACACAACATTGCACTCATAAACTATTATTTAGGGATATACAAATACATGGAACAGTTATTAATCAGCTTTCTAAAACATACATAGTACTAAAACCTTTCACCGTGACTCTGTATTTATATAACAGGGAAAGATTGGAATAAATTACATGTGTTTATGATCATAATATTTTGTTTGTCCTTTTCTCCAGTCTAAAACAGAGCCATATAAGGAAAATATCTGAACTCTAAGGATGTTTCTGCAGCACACTGTTCTATCAGTTTCATACCACATTGAAAAGGAGCAAGAAATGGAGAAGGGGAAAAAATAAAAGGAAATATGACAGCATCTTTGAGACTGTTACACTCCATCCCACTTTCAAAACTGTGCAAATATGCTTATACCTGGGCATTTATTACCACTCTGTAGCGCATCCAAAAAAGTGGGTTTATATCCATGAAAGCTCATGGGAAAATAAAAACCAGTTAGTGTTAAAGGTGTTGCCATATTTCTTTTCTTGCTTTCTTTTCCCCTCCCTCTTCCTTCCTCCTTTTTATTCTGCAAGAGATTAACACAGCTGCTTCTTTGAAAATTATCTCTGTGTTGTAAGTACTGTGTAGTGCAGATATACCTAATAGCATAAGGTGAGGGCTGAGCAACTGCATGCTCCAAGCCCTCACTGCACCACCTGTGTTCCATTTTTGTGTGCACCCTTCTAGATGGTGCATGCCATGATGATGCACAGGTGGTGCAGCGCCCAAACGGAGCAGCATGGAAGGGGTGTTATGACATTGCAACGCAAGGCTTATGACATCCCTTCCAGGAAGCTGCTTGGGGCAGCTTCTTTTTGCTCGCTACAAGGAGCGGATTGGAGCTGCTGTGTGCAACTTCTGCAGCACTGATCCAGCCCGTACAGATGCAACTAAATGCTGCCCATCTGTACAGGCCCTAAGTATATCACGAAGATAGAGCAGTTTGATACCCCATTTAACTGCCATGGCTCTGTCCTATGAAATCCTGGGATTTGTACTTCAGTGAGGTACTTAGAATTGTCTGCTAAAGATCTCTAGTGAATGACACTAAGCAATGTAATGGCTTATATTAAACTATTGCAACAACAATAATGGTAACCAATCATTTGGGGAGCCTTTGCAATGAATTGACTTACGAATCACATTTTAAAAGTAATATTTCAAATTCTGGATTAGACTATTATAGTCTGCTTTGTGTTGTGCCTTGTATCAGGTTATCTAGCCTAGCACTGTAATTTGACAGGAGCTCTCCAGGGTTTTAGGAAAAGGTCTTTTCTATAACCTGCAGTCTAACCTCTCCGTCCTTTAAAAAAAACTATAGCTGGCAGAAATTTATCTGGGAACCTTTTATATACAAAGCATGTCCTCTGCCACTGAACTGTTTCATCAGAAAGCCGCAGATCTCACTTTCTTGCTACTGTTGGTTACTTTCATCCTCCTTCCTATTATTTCCTATTACTTTCTTCCTTCCTTGCCCCTGGCTTCTCTGACTTAAGACTCGGTTTCTGACCTAGGAAGGTCTATTGTGCTCAAGCTTCAAGTTTCAGAGAAACATATGGAGCTGGAGAGACAGAACATCTGTTGTGTGCTAATAACATTGAGGCAACTGACAGTTTCAGGCAAAGGACAATCAGCAGGGGATAACCAGGGTTGCTCTACTGCCAGAACTGTACAGAGGCCACCATTTTATCATCTTGGCCAGTTATCAGAACTAGAGCATGCAAAGCCAACAGAGGGGTGTTTTTGTTTGTTTGTTTGTTTGCTGTTGATTGTACATACCCCGACTCTCATGTTAAGTACACACATGACGCGATGTCACAAGGATAGTGTCTTCATTTGATGGTGTGGAAGGGACCAGGCTAAACTCTGTGACTGCAACTTTGTACCTATACTGTATGCACAAAGAAATCTAGACAGTAATAAAGACAGACAGAGATATGAATGCAGCCGGCCTGCAAGGTAAATTTGGTTTATGCTGACAATCCTCCACATGTTTATGTTGGCAGCCAAGGCTATAAACCAGCCCAAGTTCTTGAGGACCACTCCAAAAATCTGGAACTTCCTGCAAAGGGAGGCTACATTGTCTCTCACTGTCCTTTTTCCCCCCAAACTGAAACTCATGCAAGCCTTTGGCACATAATCTGGGATCCACTGCAGGCAGGATGTAGTTGTTTTGATGCTGGTTCTGTTTTTTATAGTTGCCTATTTAATTGTGCTTCACAATTTAACGTAATGTTTTAGTATTTTTATTTATAATTCTGTCTTACAATATTATCTGCTTCCTTGGGTGCTATTTGATGGAAAGGTGAGATATAATGGACTGAACCCCAATCCTCTATTCCTTAGTTCAAGTAACTGGCCACTTTCTCATATCTACTGGCCTCACACTTAAGGTAGAGAGAAAGAAACCCAATCCCGTAGTCCACTTGGATAGACTTAAGACGGGGTTGTCTGCATAGACCAAATAAAAAGGCTCCCCCCCCCTCCTGGTGAGCAGTCCAAACTATGCAGGGCCCAATTCCCAGTTCAGCACAAAACCTGAAGTATAACCCCTGCCCCCACTTTACATCAGTTTAAAATAAATCACCTTTTGCTCTGGATCTTCCTGGAAGATTCGGAGGCCTCCATTGTGATTCCAGACAGCTGTTTACAATGTGTCCCATGGTACCAGCTGGTGCTGCAACCACTAGTGCAACTCACTCACTCTGAGGTCAGAATGAGGCACCCAGCCACCCACTTTGTTTTCAGCTTCAGAGGGAGTGACCATTAGTGACAGCACAGTGGAACACACATGTAAACTGCCACCTGGCATTGCAACCAAGTACCAAGGTATCGGGTGGACATTTGGGCTGATCCAGGAACAGAATGCTCCAAGCTGCTCCTGGAGGATTCTTCCCCTTGCAAACCCAGCTACAGATAACAGTATGGTTATGTGTCTTATCTTCAATCAGTCCTCTGTCTCAAGAGCTATCCAGATCAAGCCACCGTACAAATAAAGAACCAGTTCACAGGATCCTTGAAGTGAGTGCTAGACAGCAGACCACTCAACCAGGCACATAGTTCACCTGGTTCCAGCCTTCTCTGATTCAGTGAGATTAAGATTAGCACACTCTCTTTTATTCCCACACTAGGCATGGGATGCAAATGCAAAAGGATGGATTCTAGATCAAGGGAAGTAATAGTGCCACTGTACTCTGCTTTGGTCAGGCCTCACCTAGAATACTGTGAGGTGGAGAAACTGGAGCATGTCCAAAGGAGGGCCTGGAAACCATGCCCTATGAGGAACAACTTAGAGAGCTGGGGATGTTTAGCCTGGAGAAGAGAAGGTTAAGAGGTGATATGATAGCCCTGTTTAAATATTTGAAGGGATGTCATATTGAGGAGGGAGCAAGCTTGTTTTCTGAAGCTCCAGACTAGAACGTGGAACAATGGATGCAAACTGCAGGAAAAGAGATTCAGCCTCAACATTAGGAAGAACTTCCTGACAGTAAGGGCTGTTTGACAGTGGAACACACTCGTTTGGAGTGTAGTGGAGTCTCCTTCTTTGGAGGCTGGATGGCCATCTGTCGGGGATACTTTGATTGGGAGTTCCTGCATGGGAGGGGGTTGGACTGGATGGCCCTTGTGGTCTCTTCCAACTCTATGATACTATGATTCTACCGCACAGCTCTATCCCCTGGCAGGACTCATCCTGTACCCTACCTGGGCTTCTCCTGGGCTTTTGAAGAATGGGATTTTCTCATTCTTTAAAAGGTCTAGGAGAAGCCCAAGTCAGGTATGGGATGAGTACTGCCTGGGGATGGGGCTATGCAATAGAATCCATTCTTGTGCATTTACATCCTGCGCCTAGCATGGGAATAAAAGCTGGTGCACTAATCTCCCTACTCTATTTCTATTAAACTGGAGTAAATATTTTGTATATTTAACATGGTGGCTAGGATTTGGGAGATCAGGTGGAAGTTCTCGCTCAGCCATAGTGAATCAAGTGAACTTGGATTAGTTAATTTCTCTCAGTGTGTATCCACACTATAGCATTATAGCAGTTTGGTCTGATTTTAACAGCCATGATTCCATCCTATGGAATTCTGGGAACTGTGATTTGAGGAGAGACTTCAGGTTTTCTGTTACAGAGCTCTAGTGCTGTGGTTTGGAGGAGTGAAAAAGGGATTCTAAGTCTTTCCCCAAACTACAAAACCCAGTATTCCCTATGCTAAAGCCATTGCATTTAAGTGGTGGTGGTTGTTGTTGTTGTTGATATCCTGCTTCCCTCCAAATTTGGAACGCAAAGCGGCTCACAAATTAAAAGAACAATACAATTAAAAATATACAAAAAGTAAGCATCAAAATGGAATCAAACTATTTTAGTATTTAAACAAATCACATAATAAAAGTAAATAGTGCAATTTAAAAACCCCACACTCTAAAAACAGTTCAGTTAAAACAGTACAGCACTGTCCAGCATGTTTAAAAAACTTTCTGTTTTAAAACCCCATCTGAATAAAAGGGTTTTAGCCTACCAATAAGGAGGGGGCAATTCTTGCTTCCTTGGGATGGGAGGCCCAGAATCTAGGAGCAGCCATCAAGATGTCCCTCTCTCATGTCCCCACCAACCATGCTTGGTAACTGATTTTTCTGAAGAAAATGGCTTTTCAAGCATAAAAGCTCAGAGGGCCTCTATTATTATCATCTGTTTTTGAAGGAGATAATGCAAATGCTCTGCATAAATAACTTACTCTTATACTGGGATCTGCATGGTTAGAAATTACACAAATGTTGAAAAACCCTAGAAAATGTTTTATGTTCCCTTTGATATGTCATTTGTTTCTTACCCCCCCCATTCTTCTAGTTTATCAGCAGAGTTGACTCCACAAAGTATGGATGAATACTTTGCTGGTCTGCTTTCAAGCAACATTGTTTAGATGTCAGATGTCCCTGGATCTGGCAATTTCAAGCCAATTGCTTCTGACAGCTGTAACCAAAAAAAGCTGATTTATACAAGAAAATAAAATTCTTGTGCTAGCAATTTTCTCCAAGAGGCTATATATAATTACAGTGCTTGTCTTTTTCTGTTTATTAACATTTTTGGTCTTTTTCTTCAGATAATCCTACATTATAATTTAAAATCACTCAGAATATGAGTCAAAGGGGAAAGGATCCAGATATACTTCTAGACAAAACCAACCACAGCCCTGGTATAAAAATATGAACTTTTGCTTTTCTCCCATTATTTAAGTGCTTAAAAAAAACAGAACTCTTTCTTTTGTTCCTTTGTAACTGAATCTGGAGATTTTAGTCATTTTCATTCCAACAGCAATATAGAATAAGTGACTTTAATCAAATCCTATCCTCAAAGAAGAGACCTCCTCTTTTTCTTTTACTTAGATCGCCTCCATCTTCCTCATCTTCCAAGCAGTTTGATGTTATCCCTTCCCCTCCCAATCCCCCCAAAACTGAAAGGTATAACTTTCCCAGGTTAGAAATGGCATAATGGGGAAGGCTTCACCTTTTCAATTTCTGATTTTCATGCATTTCTTTAAAGGCCCATGAGAACCCAGACAGAAAAATAGTGCAGGACTGACCTTCCTTGTGTCACATTGAGCCTCCTTGAATAAGGCTCACTGGACCATTTCCAATGTTGGTGCTGCCCATTTGATTCTCTGGCCTTCTGAGTCCCACTGAGTCCCACCAGCAACTGGGGTCACTATAACTTTACCTTGCTCTCCTTACTTCTCCCTTCTCTTGACTAAGCAGCTAAAGAGGAGGCAGCCACCGCCTCTGTCTTTTATGGTTTATATTGTGGCTTGCTGTATATTGTTTGGCAAAAGAAGAGACCGTTGGTCTCTTCTCCCAGAAGGAGAAGAGACCAATACATTCTCATACATTCTATGTAAAATTCAGGTTTGTGTCCTACGGTAGAAAAATCCCAGGGTTACTCCAAACCTAAAGTGTGTTGAAACATCATCAGCGATGCTATGGAAACAGCACACAGGCAGCCAAAGCTTCATGAAACACACTTACAGTCAGATCCAAGATAGATAAGTATGTGCAGTGTCCAGACAAATTAGTCTCTGTAAAACAGAGCCAATGAAACAGAAGCCAAAAGACAGAACAAGATCAGGGTACCCTGTCTCTGCTGCCAAGCCAGTCCAAAAAGAGGGAACTGTGGATTTTTAGCCTGGAGAAGAGAAGGTTAAGAGGTGATATGATAGTGCTGTTTAAATATTTGAAGGGATGTCATATTGAGGAGGGAGCAAGCTTGTTTTCTGCTGCTCCAGAGAACAGGACCTGGAACAATGGATGCAAATTGCAGGAAGAGATCCCACCTCAACATAGGAAGAACTTTCTGACAGTAAGGGCTGTTCGACAGTGGAACCCACTCCCTCAGAGGGTGGTAGAGTCTCCTTCCTTAAAGGTCTTTAAGCAGAGGCTGGATGGCTATCTGTCGGGGATGCTTTGATTGGGAGTTCCTGCATGGCAGTGGGTTGGACTGGATGGCTTTTGTGGTCTCTTCCAACTCTGTGATTCTATAAATGAGAAGAGCAAACTCACATGTTGCCTCACAGTGCAATGGTGGAGACCGCTGCTGTTAAAGGACTTCATCATATTAGGCTTGTAAGGTGCCACAATTACATTCATCTATGAAACACAAACACACCAGGTTGAGGACAGTCGTTTTTGCACAGCTCTTCTAAATCATCATGGTGCTGTTCTGTCCAGCCTCTGTCTCCTGCATGCAGGCCTCTATAGCCCTGCTTTCCTGCCCTATGCCCCTCCCAGCATGTCTTTCAATCTGTTTTTTTTAAAAGCACAATTGTGTGATCATGCCAATCCATTGAGTAAAAATAAATAAATGAATGAAATTGATGAGGGGAGCCCCCTTGGGAACAGCCCATTTGGGAATAGTAAAAGCAAGGGGGAGGGGATGGGGAAGAGGAGCAGAATCACTGCAACATGTACCTACATCACTGCCTGCATATCAGAACTGCTTTGGGAAGGACTTATCACATGTACATCAACAGTGGAAAAGCAGCACAGTTGGGAGACTCTGATGGGTTTTGACCATCAATGAGAAGAAGCACTTAGCAACGGAGGGACTGCAGAGCACAGACCACCTACTAGACAGCCACAGTGCTGTGTGATAACGTATGGCCACAGACACTACTTTCCTGCTCTAATTCCACTTTTCAATCCTCATGTTGTAAAGTCTTAAGATTCCACTCAGTCCAGCCAACATCTTTACATTGTCCTTCACCTCAGGCAGCAAAATGTCTTGGGCTGACCCAACAAATGGTAGGGCAAAACAAAGGCTGGCACGTGATGAAAATAGGCCAGGAGTTCAAAGGACAAGATAGCCATGACCATGGATGCCCTCACAAGACAGGACTGTAGTTTTCCAGCAGTGCTTCAGGGAACCCAGTTTATTTACTCCTGTCCTTATGAACTACATCAGACTAAAGAGCTGGGAAGTGAAACAAACTTGAGAAACCTATAAAGGGTGAAGAGTGCTTCCGGAAGATCTTGTTTTGGACTCAAGAAAATAGAGATGTAGAACTCTTTTTGTTCATACAGACTAGTGTGTAGTAGAAAATCTGTCAAAATCTCCTGGCACTTATTTAATATAATTTCTATAGCTCTCTAATAGAGTTGCCACTTGTTCATAATGTTGATGGATTGGTCCTCTGCCCATAGAAAAGACAGATAAAATGTTGTATAGATTTGTATTGTCCCTATGTATTGCTTTTTTTTAAAAAAAAAAATATTCACTAAAAAAACCCAGAAATTAACATGACAAAGGTAGATCAACAGCACAAAAATATTGACAAATGCTTACATAGAAAATAGGGTATGATTTATGTTATCCTGTTCTTGAAATACAAAGTAAATCTCACTGCAATTATTTGTTCTATTGGACTAATCCTTTCCAAACAGAACCATAGGTCGATAGGATATGAATATGTTAAAACAAGCAACTAGAAAATTTACTTGCTTTGAAAATCTATAGTGAAATATAATACTGGTATCAATGGTATAACATCAATTTTATACAGACAGCTTCTAAATATATCATTGAATAGCACCACAGAATTTAAACTCATATGGGAATGGGACCTAAGTTATACTTTAGATGATAGAGAATGGCAGAAAGTTTGGTCATCCTGCCCAATGAAATCAATATTAGCCCCAATAGAGAAAATACAGTGGGCCCTTTGTATACATGGGGGATCCATTCTGGACCCCCCCCCCCCCCCAGGATATGGGATATGAGAAAAACTGTGCTGGCACACCTGTGCCACAGGCATGCACACCATTTTGTCCCCCCTGGTCTGCATATGGCAAGCCTACATATGGGGCGGGTAGACTGTATGCTTAAAATGGTATCTTACTCCAGTAAAATTGGCATATGCATCTAATATAACTCTACATTATGCTGGAGAAACTGTGGTTTGGTAGGCTCCTATCTTCATACATGGTGGGATTGTCCAGTGATACAAAGATTCGTGCAGGCTATACAGGCAGAAATTAACCAGATGATGGAATGCCACATCACCCTCGATCTAAGACTGGCACTACTAAATTTATTTAGAGGTGTGAATAAGGAAATAATACATAAAGATTTACTTTACTTTCTGTTATTAACAGCCAGACAGGTTATTGCCAGCAAGTGGAAGAACCCTATAGCACTTGCCTTAGACCTCTGGTATAAAAAGGTTTGGAATTTAGCACTTTCATAAAGACTAACATGACAAGTAAGACAAGCAAAAGAACAGAAAGATAATAATACCTTCGAGGGAACATGGTTCCCATTTATTTCCTATGTAAATCAAATTAATGAGGAAAGAAGTCCCTATGTATTGGTAACAAGTCTTAAGGGGGGGGGGGAGGTTGGGAAGGGATTTGACTGCTGTTTTATTCTTGTATTTTTTAAATTTGCTGTACTCCGCTCCGAGTATTCTATTAGAGGAGCGGGTTATAAATAAACATTATTATTATTATTATTATTCATAAATCCAAACAAATGTCTGTCACTTCTGTCTTCATTTACTAACATCCCACTGAAGAACCTTATCAGCAAGAATCCTTTTGATGGCATATGCTGGTGCAATCATCCATGCAATGGCAGGGTTCAAAGCATAGTTGAAAGCTGGTCTGATCAGCAGCTTAGTTGGAAAGGCTGAGATGACCATGACCAAGATACAACAGGGAGGCAAACCCCTGCTGTCCAGTAAGTGACGACTGGGAGATTCTTTTAGTCCCTAGGTATTCCATAAACTCTGTGAATACATAGTGATTATAAATATGAACCAGTGTAATGAATGCATGTCTCAATTACGTATTCATAGTGAATCCTGACCAAGAATGGGATACACATCTTATCATGTCCCTTGAGACCTCTTTCAGCTCTATTATTCTTTTGTGACTAAACAAAGAAACAAACAAATTGTCCAGAGTGAAGCAAATTATCAAACTGCTCCTTACCAATCTTCTTGAATTCCTTGACTATTCCCTTACACTGGAAGGCATACCTTTGTGTGCCACAAAGCTTGTCTGTCTAGCCTAGACTCCTAAACTACTCTGTTGTCTTCAGCTGAGGTGGAAGACATTGTCCAAGACCAGTTAAGAAGTAGAAACCAACTACCAGTTGTGTTCACTTCTGTAGTGGAATAGAGGAAGGGGACACCAACCCTTCGTTCAGCTTGGGCATGAAAACCTCTTTCACTAGCCCAGCAAGCAGACACAGTATTTGTCAGTAAGCTATGAGTAAATGCAGAAAGCACTCTGTCTTCTAGGCATGATATACACGGTGCTATTATCAGAAGAACATGAAAGGCTTGGGGGGAATTATTTTGTTTAGGATCAATCGTATTATTGGCTATTCAACCCTTTGAGATCTGACAATGGTTTGTCTCAGTTCCTTTGATGAATCCACAGTTCCAGAAAGCCAAAAGGTGCAGCAGATGAAATCTTGATGGTCCGTTGATAGCAGCAGCTAGCACGACATTTTTAGGCAAGTGGCATTACTGTAAGTATCCCCAGTGGAGTGCCACTTCTTGTCAAGTGAATGATAAATGCTTTCATAGAGCAAAGAAATATCTGAGCTGCTTTTAAGACAATGAAACTCCATAGGTGTTATAGAATCCTGAAATCCATTTATCGCTTAAACAGTTGAAAGGGAAACCAAAAACATTTCATTCCATTTAGAATGATGGGATGTACATAATACTCTTTCCTACTCCGTACTTGCTCAAATTGTATAGTGACCATACGACATGTGGAGGAATATTTGGCATGTATATCAAGCAGAATGCAGTGAAGACAGTGCAATACAAATTTGTGGTAGAAACAGGAGAAAATACTCAGGATGCTCTTGTAATCTAAAAAAAAAGTGGGGGAATGCATTTATTGTTTTAGGAAATTTGTTTTGGGATAGGAAAGGAGAAAGACAAAAGAAGATTGCCTAAACTTTAACAGAAGAGCCCTTAAGGCTGGTTCTCATTTATGGAAGTTCTCATGTGTGGAAGTTGACTGTCATCCATCATGAAGTAGGAGCCTCATGGTCACTCCTTTCCCAGTTCTGGGAGACAAAGGAACATCTAATATTTAGGAGAAGGGGGGAAGTAACGTCTATAGGAAGTAAGGAAGCAGAAAAGCCTTCAGTACATAGATCAAAGAATTTAAGAGAGTGGTGAAACAAAAGGGCAGGCATGCTCTCTGATATTCCTTCTCACTAATCACTTGATGCCTTTTTGGTTCCAAGAACATGAATGCTCTGTTGATCTGTTACTGTTGATTTTTTTTCCTATTCTTATGAATTACTGCAAGAGCATTCTTGACAATGCTACTCAGTTTTTTGAACCACCTTTACTAAGACCTAGCTAAATGACATTTTAAAAACATAGACCAGAATTCTTCTGATGACCTACCAGAGATTGCACAAGCACAAATGTAAATTATTTTTGATTTTTTTCCCCAGGAGGTATCCAGTACCTCCTTGAGTATTACTTATCCCTCAGCTGGACAATGGCATCAAGATGGCACCTGGGTGCAGCTCTGCCTCTGATCCAAATAGCCATTGAATGGATGTGAAGGTGCTGAGAAAGTGCCTTCATCCAAAACCATCACCAAAATGGCTGCCACTGAATTCCTTACTTTAAGAATGCCAAAATTTATCAATTGTTTTTATCTGCTTGTATTGCTCTTACTTGTATGCCACTCTGAGATGTTCAGCTATAGCGTCGTCGTCGTCATCATCATCATAAATTAAAGAAAGAAAAAAGCTTCTAGCTACATTTTTCAAGGCACACGTTTCTTCCTCAGTCATCTCTTTATAGTACACAATTTTATTCCATCAGCTCTTAATAATTAACTGCCTGCATTTGGTTTGATCTTTTATTTGCCTTTGAACTTCATTTTCATTTGATCTCTTGTTTTAAGAATTGCATTTTGACTTCTGACAGCATTTTAATTATAAAATTGGATTGTTTTGTTTTCTTCTTCTTTTTTTACTATATCATACTATTTGGGTACCTTGGGTTGTTTACATTGGCAAAGTGCATAAAAATAAGCCTATTATAACAAAAATAATAACAACAAGCAATGTAAACTAAGCTCTGGTGGTTTGATATCTGGATAAAGTTGTTTATTATTATTATTATTATTATTATTATTATTATTATTATTAAAAACACAAAATACAAAAGTTAAAAAACAATTAAACAATCAGAAAAAAATAAAACAAGGTTAAAACATACATTAAAACACACATGATCAGCAATAATACTTATCCAATGCCTATCAGATTAGGAACGTTTTTGCTTGTCCATAGCAAAACTTGGAAATGTTATGTTCCTACACTGGTTGGGGATTTGAGGAATTATAGTCCAATTTTTTTACTAATTTCTTTCCCACCACAGTTCCCGGCAAACTGATTATTAACAGAACAAGACTCTGGTGGGACAGGCAGAAGATGCTCATTTTTACAGTGGACCTTCTGATCATTCATGATTCCTTAATTCCATTTGCACTCAACATGCTGGTAATTTTGCTAATTTGTAGTAATGATTAGTGCTATGCCTATCCCCACTTGATTAGTTCTTCTTGTGAATGATTTTCCATTTTTGTCAATTATATCTTCAAACAGTGCAACTGTATCGTCAAATAGTATATGTCTCAAGTTTTGGGAGAAGAAAATGATTTAGGATTACTATCAGCAGTGGAAAAACTACTGGCAAATCACAAGAGTAATGCATGTAAGATGATCTTTCCCCTCAGAGAAGAACATTCACACTGTATTATTTTTAAAAGATGTTTTTCATGGCTTGCATTCACAACATGATTCCAGGGACATTATCGAAAATTAGACTAGGCCAAGTTTCCACTCATGAGCAGAACCACTGGAGAGGAGCTCCCCAAAGTCCCATTCTCATGCTGAGGGAAGAATAATTCTGACAAACAAGAAATATTATCTTGTCTTTTTTAAAAAGGCATTTGTTACATCTTCTATATCTATCTCATCTTGTTCTGGGTGTGCAAGACACCATGAATTCTAAAAATAAATGCTAGAAACCTATTGGGGCATTATGCTAGAGGACAATGTACTTTTTATACAAATGCACAAGGAGGTAACCACTGTGTCCTTATGCAAGCAGTTCCTTACCCATTGCACAACTGGCCAACTTAAAGACTGGCAATTGGAAGGACACAGTTTTGCACCTGCCAACCAGTGGAGGTGTATTGGGGGAGGAGATAAAATGAGTACATTGTCCCCCAGTGTAGACTCCCCCCCCCTTCAAATGAAATTTTCCTTCAGTCCACAAATTTCACACCTAGATCTTTTCTGTTTGTTGTGTGCATATTCCCTTGGTAACTTAAAGTGGTCTCAAACTGGATTATTTCTGCAGTGTGTTTTGGACCTAAGATTCTAAAAGCAACACAATGGGGTGATACAGACCGCCCAAAAGGGGTGGTCTATTGCCACCTTTTTTTGCTGCGCAGGTTCACCGCAGCAGCTAGACTCTGCGGTGAAGCTGTGTGGCAAAAAGGGAGCGGGCAAACCCCACTCCTTTTTTGTGCCGCAGTTGTGGCACGATTAGGAAAAAAGGCACCGTTTGGCGTTTGGCGCCTTTAGTTCACCGCAACTGCGCAGCTGTGGCACCACCATTACAAACACTGTCTAAATGGCGTTCTGTTATGGCGGCAGCGCCATTACACGTTAGGGTTTGTGAGCGTGCAGACGCTGCATGCTCACGAACCCTAATGGCGCTGCCCAGGCACTTCTTCAGGCCTGTCAGTATCAGGCCAACGAGTAAGATTGAAGATAGGTTTAATAATAATAAAAATAATAATAATAATAATAATTTATTTCTGAACAAGCAATCGGTGCGGATTACAACAAGAGTTAAAAACAGTTACAGGTTATTGGTGTAATGTATAATAATTCCTACTTAAATCTAGAAGTTAATTTTAAAGGGCAATTTTAGAAGGAAATCTAATTGACAATGAGTCTGTGTTAGTTTGTATACTCTTCTGAGCACAGCTCAGCCCAAGAGGCATAAATTTGCAACGGCCCCTAAATATTTTTGGACTGCCACTCCCAATAGTCCTCAGCCTTGACCATCTGGTTAGTGTTGGTAGGAATTGCTGTCCTCTTCTATAAAGCTCTGAGTGTCCCACATCAGTTGTGACCAGTTGTGCAATCACATGTCTGCAGAACAGCTCAAATTCCCTTCCTGTGGCACAGCCAGCCAATTTGAATGGGGCAATATGGGATTATATTCTGGAAGTGCCCTCAGGAACCTATCAGTTGGTTGTGGGCCAGGATTAGAATAAACCTGGAAGGGAGAGTTCCCTTCATGGTTGTCTACTGAGCAAAGCATGAAGAATAAATCTGAAGAAAATATAAAGACATAATATAAAGACATCTGAAAATTACAATGGAGCAATAGCAGGATGGTGCTTCTGGGTGCACATAAGGTGCCACAGCCCTGGCACACTACATAATTAAAGCACTATTATTCCATTTCAACTGCCACAGTTCCATACTAGGAAATTTTGGGACTAGCACAGACTCATTGTCAATTAGATTTCCTTCCAAATAAAGACAGAATTCACAGGGAAAGTGCTTAAGATTGCTGGTTATATGCCATCTGAAATAAACTCTCATTTTCATTTTCTTTCTTTATTAATTTTCGTTTATTATATACAAGAATTTCGTCACATTCTTCATTTCAAGAAGTCTCAACTTTGAAAAGCCAAACATTATAGAGAGAGGATCTGCAACTCTTTGCCTGACCCACGGAATAATCACCATATGTGATTATTGTATAAGTTATCAGCTGTCAACATTTTTCCATTTCAGGGAAAATCTTTCTAGAGCTGCCTTTCCTTTCCTTTCCATTCCATTTTTTTCTCTTCTCTTCTCTTCCAAATGGCCTTCAAAAATTGTTTCTCACAAACCACAAGGACAGTCATCTTTTCTTTCCCTTTTGTTTTTTGCCATTTTGTCCAGGTTCTTTTCCTGTCAGTCCATTACATTTTTCACTTGTAGTCTTCATGCAGTTCACTTGCAATGAAAAAACATCACTGCTGTAGAGCTGTGAAAGGGGAGTTTCCAACCAAATGTAAACTAGACCTTTTCTGAAAATGTAATCCAAAAGGTTTATTAGGCTAGGCGGGAAAAACTGGGCTAATGGGAGCGCCAAGATCCTGTGCCACTGACCCAGAAAAGAGAAGCCTTCCTCTATTATTTTAGCTGGGCATGGAGGAAAATATGCATGGTTTTCTGTAGCAGCTGTAGTCAACAGATTTCTCTGGTTTGACCTACCCTAGTAGTTAATGTTGTATGTATGCCTGGAGAATCATTTCTTTAGTCTACCAAAACAGGTCATTGTTCAAATAAACTCATCCTCAAATGGCATGCTTTGGAGAATTACAGGAAACTGGGGATGAAATATACCTATGAGATCACAGACTTCGTCCATCCTGCCAGCAATTGATTGGTTCTTGTTATGCAGTGTCTTGAATTACTGGGCAGTCTACTTTTATAGCTATGTGTGATTTTATATCCTAGGGAACTCTATTATTATTTCCTGTCTGAGCCAACATTTCCCAGGGATTAATCATTTGAAAGGAGCTGACACCACTCTCAAAGGCAATACCATTTTCTTAGACTCAGTAGATTTTGTGGGATGGTTTAAGCACACAAAGTGTAGGGTTAGCTAGACTAAGGGGTTGCATCAAGTGATGAATCTACATTAACAGAAAGTACTCCAGTGATTACCTGAGTGGGGTGATCACCATTTTTTGTATCTATTATAGTGCTCCATGCCAAATCCTACAGAGGGCCTTAAAATCTTCTGCAACTGATAGTGAGGGGATCAACTAGAATGAGGTGTTCAGTATTGCATAGACAACAGTTCTTTCCACTTGTGTGATACCATCACTGAATGGAACTTTATGGAATTTTCAACATGAACTGAACTTTTGCTGGCATTGTTCCTACATTGTAAATCCAGCCTACTTCCTTAGGGTAGTACAACAATCCTAATGATTTCCTCCATTCGCTATTAATTCCTTACTTCACGTCATTGGACAAAATAATAAGTAATGGCCTTAGGAGCACTACAGAAATTAGAGAAGCAAATCTATGTCTAAACACTTCCAGATAGCTGTCTGGAATGCCTCCTTGTAGAGGATTAGCAGCCATGTATGTCTAAATGTAGATGAGCATCCCAGTAGACTGTAAAATCATCATTACTTAGGACTTCCTAAAAAGCTGGTGCAGGGTGAGTTGGGTGGGGTGGGGAGGATCAGCTTAGGGGACAGGGCTGAGTTTACCATTTGGCAGAATGAAGCATTTACCTGAAGCAGCAAGTGCTGGCAGCAGCAATAGTAGCTTCCTAGCCATTTCTCTGGAAACTTGGGACCATTCCCCTATCTTGGAGCACAGAGCTGCGTGTGTGCCCCACAACCTAGTCTGCATCCTATAAACTAGCTTGCTGTCCTCAATTCTAGTAGAAGACCCAATAATGAAGTATTGATGAAGATGCACATCCCCAAAGCAGTCAGAAGCCACTCTGAACCTGTGCCAAGAAGGCAGGAGCCAGACTTTTCAAGAGTGGATTAAATCCACTCCTGCTAGTGGCCTATTTGGGACCATGGTGGTGGGCTGCTTCAGAAGCGGGCCATCTGATCACCATGGTCCCAGCACTGGAGCATCCAGCGGTTGTTCCTTCTCCTCTGTTAGGTTGTCTCAGGCATTAACTGATTTTTTGATTCCCTAACTGGTTCCATAACAGCTTTCTGTTGACCACAATGGAAACATAATGGACATCTATGAAAATTAGATAATGTTACTACTAACAATCCAACTGATGTCAGACTATGGAGGCTGTTTCAATACCTCATCCAAAATTTGTAGACAAAAACAGAGAAAAGACTTGTGGATATATTCAATAATAATTTTACTGCCTTTGCATTTTATTTATGTTTTGCTTCTTACAGCAGAAGAAAAATCACTCTAGCTTTTACACTCCTCTTGGAATCTTATGGTTTACACACTCCTCTAGGAATCACTTTTTTTACACTCTAAATGAGCACTTATTTATTGCCATCCATTTCCCACAGTTTTCTTTCCCCACTTGCTTTCCTTCACATATCTACATTGGTCTGGCCTAGTGAAAACACTTTTCTCTAATTTAGGTAGAAAATATAAAGGTTAACTGGTGATAGGTTCAACACTATCACAGAAGCCAGTGGCATCACTAGGGTTGGTATCACCTAGTGTGGTGCAGACATTACTCTCTGTTGCCTCTTGGAATTTTATGGTCACTCAGTGTGATTCATTTGTCACTCCCGCACGCTACCCTCTCATTAGCTCCTCCACATCCCTGTGCCAAGAAAGATAATGATAGTGACAATGCAGTTGCCAGACTCCAAGTGGGGAAAAAGAGAGACAGAGAGGCAGACCAGACAGAATGGACAGTGGCAACAACATTTGCCAGTCTCTCCCTTCTTTCCACTGGTCCAGGTGGTGGTTGCCTGCCATTGCAGAGGTTCTGCTGCTATTGCTGGCTGCAGCAGTTTGAGGGAGCCCAGTTCAAGCAGAGGTTGGCAGTAGACTCTGTCTAGTATTGTGCCAAATAGGCAGCATGGCAGCCTGTGCTCTCTCATGGCCCTGGTGCAACCTCACTCCACCAGCGAGGGAAAGTAGCAAGTGTATGACATCCCAGTTTGGAGAAAGGGATGGGTGGGGACAGTGAGTTGGGTCCCTGAATAACTTTTCTCATTGGGCCTTTCAAGCTAATCGCTGCAGAGGTGAAGAAGGAAGCTGTTTTATAGACAGTCATTTTGGTGAAAGTGTTGCCCTCTATGATGGTGTCACCTAGTGTGGTGCTCACAAACACACACCTTAGTTATGTCACTGGCGGGAACTAAGAGAAAGGATACCTTCCTTTATTTGAATTTTGTATGTTATGACTTGGACTTCAGCCATAAAGTTGACAAAGATGATGATAGTGAAGATGATAATGGATGCTTTCCAGAGATAACCTCTAGTTTTTCTTCATGTGTATCCAAGACAAAAGCCAGAAAGAAAAATAAAAGAAGCTGCTTCAATTGTACGTATGTACTGGAATGAATGTTCTAGAATGTCAACACCAAGTGCATGTACTGGTATAGAGGTTCTAGAGCATCAACACTAATGATAAATTCCTTCTTGGACTTTCTTGGGGATGACAAAGCTATCATACAGAAGAAGGTTATTTATGGTTTCTACCCCTTCGTGTGCCCTATCTGTCTGTATACCTGTCTGTCTGTCTAACTCCTCTGCAGTATGATACCAGTTGGGTAATTTTAGACTCTGAACTTCATTGGCCATTTGGAAGCTTCTTTGCAGATTCTAATAGCTATAACTTAACACACTACATGTACTGCTGACTTTGGGAGGCCTTTCTATTCATTCTTCTAAAGGGAGCTCTGGACTTTTCTTCCAGAATCCTACAATGACAGGGCCTCTGGATAAGATGCTCGTGCATCAGGTTGCATATGTAAAGGAAACAGAGAGAAGTAAAGGCCATGCTGTTCTAAACCCACATTTTCAATTATTCATTACATGAAGCATGCAGTAGTTCACTGAATTCTATACCATCCCTTCTTCTTTGTTTTGTAATGTTTAAATAAATAATTGTATTCTGAATTCTCTTCTACAATGTCCTTCTGTTTGCTGAAGGGCTACTTGATCCACCAGACATTCAAATGAATTTCTGGTGTCCTTCTATTTATGGAAAGCTCTTTGGTGTAGCTGGAGGTTCTGTGACCAGTGGCATCATTACAGTTGGTGTAACTTGCCACAGTAACTCATGGCATCAACCTCTCTACTGACCTTCCATACCATACCATACAGAACCCTTAGTAATGTTTTTGTACTATTGTTGCACATAAATTGTAGATCCTGTATGCCACTGACTATAATGACAATGGTTGTGACAAAATCAACTAGCAAAATTAAAATTATACCTTTAAATCATAATGTCATACACACAGCCTAAATGTATTGTCATGCACATAGCTTCATGTGGTTAAAGTGACAATTTGGTAAGATGTGATGTTTTTAAAGATCATTTTGATAGAATTTTAAAAATGAAAACTACATTTTAAAATTGTAAAAAAAAAATTATTTTTTTTTTAAAAAAACAACAATCTGGGGCCTCTCCCTTCTTCTCCCACTGAGCCCCACCCCACTCACACAATCTCTTCCACTGAGCTTCAGTATTTTAAAAAGATATCAATAAATGCCACAGCCCATTTCTGTCTAGATCCCAACAAGGGGAAAAGGAATTTTCTATTTCTCCCTTTCATTTGCAGCTGCCCACCACACTTCCCACCTTCTGGAGAAGGTTTGGGAAACACACAAGAGGCTGTAAAAAGGGATCTGTGAAAAATCCTCTCTCTTCACCTTACATTCATTAGAACTCCTGGTGGATGAAATAGTCCTTCAGCAAAAAGAAGGGCATTGTAGAAGAGAATCCAGAATACAATTACAGGGATTTATTTGAATATTACAAAATAAAGAAGAGACAATATTGGAATAGCTACCTACCCTCTCGTTACATACTGAAGGCTGAAGTTGATGTAATCTCAAAATCTGAAATAGTGATTATCATGATTAAAAGTGATTTGAGAATGCTAACTTATTAAATGAAAAAAATAGATCAAACAGAGAACACAACTAAAGGGGTTTTTTTTTAAAATGGCAGAAGTTGTTCAATCAGTGAATCATAAGGGCAGCCTATTGTAGAGACCCAAACTAAATAAAATCTGGAAAAGTCTAAGCAAATGCATTTTCTTTGATGGATTCATTTCCCACAGCACGTTACACCACCTCTTTCCAAAAAGGCAAAGTATCCAACCACAGAGATTAAATGGTAAGACCAAATAGAAGAATGCCAAATGGCTGAATTCATTCTTTTGGAATAAGCCAACTCTGAACAAATCTTGCCAAGCAAACCCCATAATAGGTTTGCTTTAGGGTCAGCATAAATTGGAAATTACTCGAAGGACACAACAATAACCACAAAATTCCTTGAATACACATTAGATTCAGGCTGCATCTGTACAGCAGAAATAATGTGGCTTGACGCTGCTTTAAATGTAATGGTTTAATATCTTGAGTTCTGGGATTTGTAGTACTGTGAGATATTTAACCTTATCTGTTGTCTCCAACAGCTCAGGTGCTTCAACAAACTACAAATCCCAGGATTACATAGATTTGAGCCATGGCAGTTAAAGCAGTGTCAAGTTGCATTATTTTTGCAGTGCAGATGCAGCCTGAACTATGGGAGAGGAGGAAGAGTTCTTAAAAGCGACCTTTTAAAAACATTGACAGAGGGGATAGAAATTTTGATATATATATATATATATATATATATATATATTAAAAAGTATCCACATTTGCATAAACTCTGTTATAGGCTTAATACCAACTGTCGTAACTCTTATTGTTGGGGAGCAGCTTGAAATAATTAACAAATAATTTTATATCTGTTAAATCACATACCAAAAGCCTTCTGTGCTCCAAAACTGAGTTCTCTTCATCAACAGAGAAGCCCTTTCTCAGACTGTTGTATGTATATATACTTTGCTGGTAAATTCCAGAAGATTTGCAGAATCATTATAACTTTTTAAAATCTGCATCATCATTTATTTATATACTGTATAATTTGTGTAATTTAAACTGGTGAGGCCTGATGGCTCTTCTAGTGCTACTTGGGAAGAAGGGTTCATAAAGAAAGGAGAAGTTTCATCGCCAGGTGAATGGTCAGAGAAATATTAGAAGAGTCCTACACACCCCAGCCAGCACAATACAGTGATCTGAGTGTTGGGATGATGATGATGATGATGATGATGATGATGATGATGTTTTATTTCTAGCCTGCCCCTCTGAACGAGCAATCGGGGCGGGGTACAAAAGAGAGTTAAAACAACAGCAGTTAAAATATCCAATCCCATCCCTGCCACCCCCCTAAAAAAGGATTAAATCAAACAACAAGTTAAAACATAAACATAAAATAGACGATGTCAACAATATCGAACAGAAAGTCCTTGAGCTGTGTGGGTGGGCAAGACTGGAACACTCTATGACCAAAGTTTGGAGCCGAGAGGTATCAGAGGTTTTCCAGGAAGGCCTGCCAGAAGAGATGCGTCTTTAGGGCTTTTTAAAAGCCATTGATGGATGAAATAAGATGCATCTCATCTGGCAGGTCATTCCATAGCTTAGGGGCGACCACTGAAAAAGCCTTCTGGGAGGTCTGCACCAACCTGGTTTTTATAGGTCGTAGCAGGTTCCTCCCAGAGGATCGAAGTGTGGGGGGGGGGGCGGGGTTCATACAGGAAGAGGCGGTCCCTAAGATGGGATGGACCCAAGCCATGTAGGGCTTTATAGTTTAAAACCAACACCTTGTTTGTTAGGATGTTGGAAGACCAAAGATCAAAGCCCTGGTCAGCCCTGGAAACCCACAGGTCTCCCAGCCTAACCGGAAGTAGCAGATACCCTCTGAATCAATCTTGCTAATAAATCCCTGTAAGAGAATCACTCATCTTGAAGCCACATAATAACAATGTGCTCACCCACCCATCTACTCTTGTGCATTAAAATTTGCATATGAGTCTGGCCTTTTGCTAACAGGTTATGTTTGCTTGAATATTTTCCATGGATATTTTCAAATACTTGGTCTCTTCCTCTCTATAGTCTGAGTAACACATGCATTGTGTGTAGCCTGTGTGCATCTGGTTTTGCTCTAAAAGAATGAGAATCTCTTTGGTCAGTTAATAGCATGTGAACATTTTACAGGCAAATTGCAAAGGCTTTTGAGTGCTGCTCAGCAGCTGTACAGTAAAACATCAACTAATTCAAATGTGAGTGCCCCATCAAGCTCATGACTGCTTTAGTAAGGAAACAAGGCTTGTCTATAATCACCATTTCAGTCCTAGTTATTCTCAAACTTGGCTGTCCAGATTTTATAGACTTCAACTTCTAGAAGCCCCAGCCAGCATGGCTAATGGTTAAGGATACTGGAAGATGGATTCCAAAACATCTGGAAGGGACTCATTGGATTCAATATCTGCTACATCTCAGCACAAGCACTAAAGAAGGTTAAAATGTAATGCTGCACTTTCTCAGCCAGCAGGAATCAGGTAATACAAGGAATGTTGTTGTTGTGTGCCTTCAAATAATATTTATAGAGACCCTAAAGTGATCCTAAAGTGGGGTTTTCTTGGCAAGATTTGTTCAGCGGGGTTTGCCTTTGTCTTCCTCTGATGCTGAGAGAGTGTGACTTGCCCAAGATCACCGAGTGGGTACCAATGGCCAAGCAGGAATTCAAACCCTGGTCTCCAGAGTCCTTGTCCAACACTTAAACCACTACACCATACCGGCTTACTAAACTAAATTGGCCCTCTCAATTTTGTTTTTCCATCCGTGGTAAAGTGGGGGCTCACCAGTGGTAGAATGAAACAGTCTTCTTATTGGCTTGCAGGCATGCAACTCTCTTTCATCGCCATCACCCTACAGAAGAAATAAAATTGATGTTACAGAAGTATCCTAAACAAATAAATTTAAGGATTCAAGTATGCCTTTCACCAATTCCATAACATTTACAAAGTTTGCCCAACAACACCCAGAATTCTCCGGCCAGTAGCCACGTTGGTCAGGAGATTCTTCAAATAGCATATAGTAGCAAATATCATATAGAATTTAAAGACATAGTCTGGAAAATCAGTGTGTGAAGAGATCTTGTAGAACCTTTCAGACTAACTGAGAGAAAGAAACTGGTAGTATGAGATTTCATAGATTTGAACCTTCAGTAATAATAATAATAATAATAATAATAATAATAATAATAGTTTATTTATAGCCCGCTCCTCTGTTCATACACTCGGAGCGGGGTACAAGTAAAAAAGAAAAACACATAGATTAAAACAATCCCATGACCCGTTTCCAAACCTCCCACCCCTTAAAAATAGATTAAACCGGCAGTGATTAAAACAGTAATTATTTAAAAACATATAACGACATCCTAACCCTTCCTTATGCGGCCACGTCATAAGTGGGGATCAGAAACATGGGAGTAGGCAGTAAGTCTTAAAGGTGCTACAAGACCCCTTTGTGAAAATGTGTTATATAATTTGAAACTTGGAAGATTAAACATGTGGGCGAATTGCACAACATGTTTCTATCCAGCTCAGATGGGTTAAGGACCACTGGCCATGGTATGCTATTTCACGAACACATCTCAGAATGGTTGCTGCACCACTTCAGCCCTTTAGAAAGGTTCTTTCTGCTCTTCCTGCTGTCACCAAGGCAGATGCGCTTTTATTTTGGCTCATTCTAGTAGTTTTTACTGGTTAATCTTGTTTTAACTTTTGTATCTTGCGGATTTTGAACCATGCGTTTTGTTGTAAGCTCCTTTGAGACACAATCTCGGAAAAGGAAGGGATAGAAATACTAATGATAATACTAATGGTGGTGGTGATAATGAGGATGATGTCTTGCTTCTGCTGCTAGGTCCACCTTCTAATCCTAGGACATGTTTCACCACGGCTGTGTGTCTCTGTGTTTTTTTTTGTGTGTGTGTGTGTATGTGCGTGCGCGCTTGCGCACATGTGTGCAAGTGACTGTGAATCATAGATAGATAGATAGATAGATAGATAGATTCCAGATTGTTTTCTTTATTTGCTAAGTTATTCTGTAGTAAAAAATCTCTGCAAATGTATTGTCATCCAATCCAGACAAATAAAAAACAAACAAAAACCATAGCTTTTTAAAAAAAAATCTCAATGTGGGTTCAGTATTTGAATCAATTCTGAGGTGAAGTCGACAAGTTTCTGGCATCCTCAACAGACTGGCACTAAATGCCAGCCTCTTTTTGCACCATAGAAAGGCCAGATAGGGTCCATGGCGTGTAGTTGATGTGACCCCTATCCAGCAAGGAAAGGGGCAGCACAGAGTCGCCACTTAGGGGCAGTCTGTTGAGCCCCTGAATCAACAGGTCAGAAACCAAGCTGTACCTTGCAACTAAACAAACCTGTCTGAAACATTTCTCTTTTGGTTCAGTTCTTCCTAAATACCATTTTGCCTCCAACAAACTGAGTAAGAGGACTCGAACAAAAAGATGAAGATTTTAGTGCATGAAGTCCTTGCTGCAAACAAACACTACCCGAAGTTAAAAATATACTTTTTGGAGCAGGACTCCAAGGATTCCCAGCTAGCATGAGCAAAAAGAGTAGCTTTCCCTAGCTCTGAACACAACGACCATGATCCTCCCATCTAAACCTTCCAAAATCCACCTTTTTTCTGCTCTAGTCCTCCTACAAAGTGGCCCAAGTCAGAGGAGAGTGGGGAAATAACCGAAATGCCCAGTTATTTTTCTATAGCTGAACACATATTAATTACATCATCCTCAGGGTTCTCTGGAGGACTCCTGGGGGGGGGGGGTCTGGAGGATGCCTAATACTGTGTGTCAGGTTTTAGAAAAAACATATGGGTGCTCCTCACTGCTCTCCTTACTGTCCACCAACTGGGATACAGCTTTGGCTGTGCAGTGGATGACTGGAGCAGAGACAAGGTGGGTTGGGGGGGCAGACTTTAGTTGTGTGCAATTCTGCCCTTGACAAGAACCAAACCCCCAAACCCTAAAACCCTAATTATGATGGTTTACACCAGATTTGTGCCATCTAACTCACCGATTATGACTCTGAAAACCAGGGTTCAATCCGCTGCTCAGTCATGAAAGCCAGTGGGTGACCTTTGGTGAGTCACACACACTCAGCCTTAGGGGAAGGCAAAGGAAACCTCTGCTGAAGAAATCTTGCCAGGAAAACCCCATGATAGGTTCACTTTAGGATTGGAAACAACTTGAAAACACAAACAGAAAGAGCAACTCACTAACAGGATGGCATGTCCTTATGTGAGGCTTATCATATCTCTTTGACCACAGAATATCGGATCTTAGAACACCGACTTCATCTCAGCAGTTTTTAAATGCCATGTGTCGCACTTCCACAGTAACCAGCATGGGGTAGCAGTTTGAGTGTTCAGGTATAACTCTAGAGACCAGGGTTCAAATCTCCCCTCAGCCATGGAAACCCAGTGGGTGACGTTAGAATATCTGATATTCCTTTGTGATCATACTTTAAGAGAGTGTGGAACACCCATGTCACAACCTTCCCATTAATAAAATAATGGACTATACATTTCCATATATACTGCTTCAGGAATAAGTAGATCAGAATTTGTATTCGTTTTTACATTCCCAGCCTATCATAGTGATGGTGGTGCTGGTGGACATTATGATGGTTTATATGGTATTATTATATGAATGGTGCTTTCTAGAGTACAAATGCTATTGTCCAGAGCCACTAGCCCAGTTTGGGCTTCTTATAGCACAGGGCTTTATCAGGGAGTTGGATCTCCATTTCTGAGAAATCACTTAATTATCTCACAGACAAACTCACTACGTATCTTTCTTGTCAAAATGAGCTTATATAAATGCAGACGTAATTTTATTGAACAGATAGTTGCAAACAGAGAGAAGAGCTTTGAGTATCATTCCTACTAACCCAATTCATGCCAAATACAATAAATACAAATGGATAAACATAGAAAAATAGATGCTTAACATAGACCTAATAGCTGACCTTGTCTAAACAACCACAGATACTTCCAGATTTTTTAAAATTAGGAATCCCATCAAACCCAGGCAGCCTAGAAATGAAGTTTAAAATATTTGGAGATAACCGTTATGACAAAGGTTAAGCTAAACCTTTTTAAAAAACTATTCTTTTTAATAGCATACTCCACAATGTAATACCATACAACCTAGAGATCAAGGTCTATATATTCCATTCCACATCACTTCCCCACTCCAAATGTTTGTGTGTGTGCATGTGTACATATGCGTAATTGTTCCTGTTTATGTTGATGGTCCTACTTCCCTTTTTTTCTCTGCAATCTAGAGTATAGTTCTCAGTTCCGGAAAGTACTTGGCAGGCATTGCTTCCACTGCACTTAATGCTAGAATCTGAAAACTCAACTCTTTTGCTTAGCAATCCCTTTTCCAGTTAGTATTGTATGAATTATAATAGTGCATCCAGATTTTGCAAATGACAGGCAAAGGCTCCTTCTGTCTGTGAAGATTTGGGGGCTGAGAAAATCATTTCCATTAGTGGAATGGAAGAGAGGGTGGCAGGTTTTTAATTGTTCCATCTCTCCCTGTGTCCTTGTCTCCAGATCTCCTTCACAGTGTTTAGAGGACCATCTGGAAGAACATGCAAGGTGGTGGTCAGGGTTGCAGAGGGAAGGGGAAATAAGCAAAAACATGACTCTCCCTTGTCTTTCCTGGACCACTTGGAGCATCTTGAACAGAGTGCTCATGGTGTTAGAAACAACATCTAGATCGAACTCTGTGGCTTCATTCTAGAGTGCTGCTTGGTTGCATTAAAGCAATGTCTAATGAGATATCCACTAACCTCTAACCTCTTTTGGGGAGGGGGGAGGACCCCCAAAAAATTAGGATTTTGTTTTTGTTGTTGTTTTTTGCTTTTAGCAGTGGTACATTTATCATGTCTGCAGGGGTAACTCAGTGAAATTCAGGGCCACACATTCAGTTTGAAAGATTCACATTCTTCAGAGCAGCATTTTGAACGAATGTTCCAAATTATCTGATTCATCACTGGCGAATACCTTAGCTGCAAACAAACACAACTCCACCCTGCCTACAGCTCTGTTTCCCAAGGGTCAAGAATCTGTACACTTCCCAAATGCATCTCCAACTACAGCTTCCCTCTGCCCCCGCTTTCAGACAACTGATTGTTGGTCTTCTCTGGTTCATCCGTTTATAGTCATAATTTTGGCTGTGTTTTAGGAGTCATTACAGCTGCGCTGGACACTACTTTAAGTCTTTCACATGATTCAGATGAATAATTGCATTCCATATTATCTTCATTAGCTGTTTCTTTTCTCAAATACCAGGGCTTTAGCATTGGATATGCTGAGCCTCAGCACATCATGAGTAAGGGGAACTATTTTGCTCCGGGTGGGTTCAGTGCTTGCAGATGGAGAGAGCCTCCCCAGGGCAAAGCAGAATCCCGTTCTCCTTATTGCCCCCATCCATGATTGCATAGGCACTGTGCAAGCTACTGTAGATGATGAGAGCTCTGAGCGTTTCTTAAATCCCCATCCATCCCATGCCCTCCCCCTGGTCCAAAGATCATAAGCTCTCATCTCTCAACCATGGGAAGGTTGAGAGTATCACCGCTGAGAATGTTCTATTCCATCAGTAGCTTCTCCAGAACACATACATGCACTGAGTGGGAAATGAAGAAGTGTGTTGAGAGAGAAATGACTGAATTCTTTGCTGGCAGTTTTTTTTCCACAGTATTAATTTGCTAGACTAGACCTGATCCAAGATGTTGCATATTAAACATGTTTAACTGCTTTTGCTTCATCTCCACCTTAATTATAATGAAGGTGTAATCATTATCACATCTGCAGACATGTCCTGAGTTTCAGTCATGCTCCATAAAGATTTAAGTTCATACCTTCCTACCAGCACCTGTCCCTGTGGGCTATAACCAGATTCAATCCTACAAAAAGGAGAGCTATTCAGATCAATGGAACTTAAGTTATATCCATTGCAGTAGGTCAATTCTACATATACGTACATCTGGATCTAACTCTAAATGAGCTGCCAAGATGTCTCAATGCAGCTTAACTGACCTCTTGGGATGAACACCATGCTAGGCTGCAACCACATATACAGTTTGCCTGATGCTCCCTTTTCCTTTGAAAAAAGAACATCAGATTTAGCAGAATCAACATGATGGTGCTTACACTTACACTGTGCTTACACTGATATCAGTTCAGTCCATTAATTTTTTTTTGCTTTGAAAGAAATTATTTTATCTGTTGCTTCCAATGGATCTCTTCTTGGTTGTATATTCCTCTGGCAGCAACAGTTTCCTCTAGCAATCTTGGGAAATTGCACCTCAAGTCCCATGATCCCATGGAACTTCACCAGGTTCTTCACATACTGTCAATATAAGAAGGATGAGAAACATGTGAGAAATGTGTTCTGTTGTATTTTGAGTTGTCTGATTTAACCTGATAACACACCTCCTAGAAGGAACTAGAACAAATGTGCAATCTGTGCATTTGTATATGTTGGAAATCTATACATCTACAAGCTTGTGATGCTTTCTATGAAATAAAAATCAATGTTTTTATGACAGTATATGCCTGCTTGAAAGTTGTACAGAAAACTATTCTTTTTACAATTTAAAAAAGATTCACATACACAGACAAATTACAGGCCTGGGGATGAGAAAAGAAGTAATAGAATTGATCTTGACCAATCTGACCAGGACTAAAATACCTTAGTTTTTTGTGGAGCTTTCGGGCTATGTGGCCATGTTCTGGAAGAGTTCCTTTCTGACGTTTCGCCAGCATCTGTGGCTGGCATCTTCAGAGAATGATAGCCTGGAAAAGGATGGAGATATATAGCTAGTCTCCTAACAGCACCATTCAACTAATATTAGTTTAATTGTATGCTGTTTGATCATAGGAACAGTGAACACTAGCAAGATATACATATTATAATATTAGTAGTATATACCTATAAAATACCATGTTAAAATACGTATTATAATACATCGATACATATTAACTGATCAAAGGTGGGAGAAGCTTGTATTCATTTATATGATACCAACATCCATTTCATCAATCTAGTCTTAAATATTTTATGATCAAACTCTTAAGAACAGTATTGGTACTGAACAGTGACTCTTATGTCACTGGGCTGGTAAAACCACTCCATGTTTAGTGTGAACCTGAAACTATCCCTAAAATAGCTCCCACACCTTGGACAGCTCCTTTGAGGTTCATACTAACACCTGGAGCATTCAATATTTAATAACACTACCACCATCCCTGGGGACTGGAGTCACCAGCTGTCACTGGTTTATCCTGAAGTTTAACTAGAAATAAATCCATTAGAACAATTGCTGCATATTACATCAACACTTATATAAATCCTGTTGCTTCAATGGGCTTTCTCTAGTTGGAATTAGTAACTGGATATTGGTGATTGAAGATCATCTCACTTCAGCATTATCAAAACATTTTAGGAATTTAATCTATGTCTTCCATCTCCAGGGCCCCAACTGACCTGAATAGGTCAAGAGTTCATGTTTTAAATGAAAATGAATTTCATATAACTGCTGGAACAGGAGATCCATGACCCCTTACTGAGCTCATATCAGCTCAAATGGCATGGGTCATATAGTGCTTTTAAGAACAAAACATTCAGTGTAAATTTTTCTCATGCTGATAGCAACGTTGTCATGGTATGAAAGATGACCCTGCTGAAGTATTTAATGGTAAGCAATGCTTAGGAGTCAGGGGTGACTGTAAACAAGCAACAATTCAGTTTTGAAAAGGAAACTAAATGCATTTCTTTGTAAACTTAGATGGATGGGATTCCATTTTCCATAAGCAATACAGTATTTAGAGCTCTGTTTTACCATCCAGGAAGCTTATGGTTGAGTAGACATGGTTAGAATTGAGCTGCAGTTTGTGGCTGGTGGGAAAATGTTCTAATGGTAAGAATTATACCAGGTTCTGCCCAGTATGCTTTCATCCCATCCGGTAGAATTCAGGCTGAGGAATCTTCTCAAATTGGAATTTGGCCCTCAGACCTAACATGCTTTTCTAATGTTTTTAGATATAAAATTAGACCAAATATTCTTCCAAGACCTCATATCAATGGAACATGAAAGGATGAGGATATGTATGGGGGCTGATAGTTCAGAAATGGTTGTTTCATCTTAAACAGGTGGTGATGAAGTGTTAATAATGAAAAAACAAACACCATCTAACAACAGCAACAGGAAAAGTAATTTTATCTTTTCTAGTCACATTCCTGGGACATAATGCCTTATGGGGATTATGTCACATTCTCTTTATGCTGTATTTTATTTCCAGGATGGTTTTTGAACAGTGGGAAATGAGTGCCCTGCCCCGCCAATAGTGGCTTGCATTATTTGAAATAACAGAAATACTATAAAGAAGCCATGTGGAATAATGCTTGAGGACTTGGACTGAATCACAGTTTGCTTCCAAATACCGAGAAAAACTTCTTAGTCTCTTAAGGGATGCACAACTAGGATTCAGTGGTGGACTGTCAATTGATATCACTTCTTTCACCAGAAATGGCAGACTCCTCCCTCCTGCAGCTCCTGTCCTTTGTGCACCTGAAAAACTGGACTTGGGAAAATCTGGGCTGGTAAAATCTCTGGAACATGTTTTTAACCACCACAGAAGGCTGCAATAGAGATGGAGAAGAAAGTCCCATTTCCATTGGTGCTGAATACTGAATCCATCCTGACAATAAGAGCTGTTTGACAGTGGAACACACTCCTTCAGAGAGTGGTGGAGTCTCCTTCTTTAAACAGAGGCTGGATGGTCATCTATCAGGGTGCTTTCATTGTGAGTTCCTACATGACACAATGGGGTTGGACTGGATGGCCCTTGTGGTCTCTTCCAACTCTATGATTTTAAGTAAACCACTGGATCTTGGTTTATTGTGTCCAAGGGAATGTTGAACTTCTCCAAAGGAAGCACCAAAGGAGGTACATAGATCAATGCATGCAGCAGAATGAAGTGACAGTATTTCCCGATGATAGATCAGATGATAATACTATGGATTCCATGTGTGGGGTGCCATTTTATTGCTGTTTCATAAAACAGCTTGTTTTAAAAGCATATAAAATAAAAACTAATACTGCAAGGAAAAGTTCTTAATTGACCTGCAACCTGCCATGCTATATACCTTCTAGATAGATATAGATTTTTATCAGATGTTCCACTGATACATGCTGTCTAAAGTGATACAATCCATGTTATCAAGCCAGAGGTCTACCAGTTATTTCTCTCATCAGCATTGGACAAGCCACAAGTCTTGGATGGGAAGGAAGCAGGCAAGTTTTTTTCTCATCTGCTCAGAGGCTACTTGCTTGTAAATCTAGATTTCCATAGCAAACAGATTCAGTGTTTAACATATAATTACACCACTTTCTGCATTTCCTTGACTCATCAAGAGGTCTTGATGGTTTTCTCCATCTCTCAAAGCACTTACTAACCTGGCTAAAGGAGGTAAAGAACAAGCTCACGTTTCCCATAAGCATTACTTGCTTCTGCATTAATGCACAGATTTCACACTTTAAAAGCTATAAATTGATGAGGAGGAATTTGGGGCCCTCCAAATTTTTTGCCTTCAGCTTCCATCATCCTAACCTAGCATGAAACCTTAGTCCATAACAAAACATCTGGAGAGCCAGGGGGTTACCAGCCCTGTTTTTGTTGCAGGTCAAGGTGGCATTGCAGGCTCATTGTGAAACCATTTGTCTCTCTCTCGTCATTTCCTGGTCTCTCTCCATTAAAGTATAAATGTGGGAGAGAAGGGGGAGTTGGAGGTTTTTAACCTTGCAGTTCTACTCTCTTATGGATTAAGAAGCAAGGGAGGAAAAAAGAGAAGACCCTGCTTCAAAGAAAACCATTTCCTTTCTCTCTGATATGCAGGGGAAATGGGGAGAAATCAGTTCACACATTCTAACATAGATATGGATGGTGATGTTCCATACACACCCAAAGCCTTGCAGCCACAAGTACTCCAGATGTGTTCTGTATCTGCTTCAGCTGGCTGTTTCTTCTACAAGGCCAAAAGAAATATTAATCATTCTGCTTCATGTGAAGGGGATGGGATCTCCTCTCATGTTTCAGAAAGGGGCTGGGAAGTAAAAGAAGCCAGCGATTTCCCTATTTAAGGCCAAAGCAAAGGAATGTCTGTGGCTGAGTTCTGTGCAGGGGCCCGGTGGCTGACAGACAGGGCAGGAAGCAATTGATGGTGCTCTCTTGATTTTTCTTCCCCCTTCTTTTTTGCCTTCTCTTTTGCACATAGAGTCTCATGTCTAATATCATTTAGACATGATGAGCTGTGTGCAGGGAGTCTTTTTGCTCTTCCTTGCTGTGTGGCAATCGTCAGTTATTTTGGCACAACAAGATGGTGAGTAATTCCCACTTAAAAGAATTTTCATGGATTTTAACCACATTTTGTCTCTCCATTTATTTCTGGGACAATCCATTTGCCTTTTTGCCAGTTCAACTTTGGGAGCTAACTTCAAGGATCCCGCTCAGTTCTGCTGTGTGAAGTGGGAGCAACCTGCTAAGGAAAGAAACTTTCGATGGGGCTTTTGCATGTTCCTCAGTTTTGTGTCTGATTTGCATTGCTCAACAACTGCTGGAAACCTTTTAGTGTTTGAGCTCTTGGGATAAGATCTGTGAGTCTGAGTTCAACAAAATCTGGAAGTGATTTGTCATATGTAATAAGGTTATATGTTCAACCATTTCCAACATGACTGTTCTTTGTTTTATAGGAAGCATTGCTTTGGTACTGCAGGGATATGCATCTTGTAAAAAAATGTAGACTTGAATGTAAAAGCAAGCATTTTTGCAATTCAGAATGGTTTTATTCAGCTAAAAAGATTTTTCAGCTCTCTCTCTCTCTCTCTCTCTCTCTCTCTCTCTCTCTCTGTATGTAAGTTTTACTACTAAGAATTAAGCTGAAAGGTTGATGAATCCATACAGCCCAAAGTTAGGTCCATCACTCATCAAAGGATGTTGCAAGCTCCTACATGACCTGCTAACAACAAATAAGGCTGCACTCCTATTCATGTAGACTTGGAAGGAAGCCCAGTGAGGGACAGTGGGATTTACATCTGACATGTTGACATACTTTGGAGTAGGCTGTATACGGCACACAAAATGCAAAAGAGATCATCTGAGATGAATTTATACTAAATTACCTCTTCATTGGGGCAGCAAATCTGTTCCAGGTTTCAGTGTGAACATTAAATAAGCTATCCAAGGTTCTGAACATTCTCTCCAAAATATCAAGCACGTTGGAACACTCCTTTAAAGTTCATCATAAAATCTAGAGTGGGTTTATTGCCCAAATGATGAGGGAACTACCAGCCACTGCTCAAGGCATAAATGGATTGGTTAAATAAATTAATGGCAAACTTACTACATAACCAAACACAGTCCATATCCACAGTTATAGGAAAGGATCACTTACATTAATGGACAGCAAGACACTCTATGTCTGAAAAATGGTATTTTGGCTTCAGGTTTTCTTATAAAATGCAAGGTTTATTTATGAAAAACCCAGGACACAGAATGCAAGATGATGAACTACAGTTACTAGTTCTATGTGAGCCTGGAGAAAAGACGGTTAAGAGGTGATATGATATCCCCGTTTAAATATCTGAAGGCATGTCACAGTGAGGAGGGAGCAAGCTTGTTTTCTGCTGCTCCAGAGAACAGGACCCAGAACAATGGATGCAAGCTCTAGGAAAAGAGATTCCACCTCAACATTAGGAGGAACTTCCTGACAGTAAGGGCTGTTCGACAGTGGAACACACTTCCTCAGAGTGTGGTGGAGTCTCCTTCCTTAGGGGTCTTTAAACAGAGGCTGGATGGCCATCTGTCGGGGATGCTTTGATTGGGAGTTCCTGCATGGCAGGGGGTTGGACTGGATGGCCCTTGTGGTCTCTTCCAACTCTATGATTCTATGATTCTATGATCCTGCAAGGGCTGCATATGAAACATTATATCTGAAGTCTTTCAGCTATTTACATGATGCCACTCTGAGAAAACACATGCTTATATTTCATTGAATAATTCCAATCTGCAAGGCACTGTATGGATATGGACCCATGTCTATTGATTTTGATTTTTTCCATAGATGTTTCATCTTTCATATAGCAAACAGAGCATGTATATATATTTTTGGTTATTTGATGCTGGACCATAAGTGGGGACGTGCAGTCCTCCAGATGTTAATGAACTCCCCCCCCCCCCCATCATCCCTCGGCATTGGCTACACACTGACTGGAACTGATGCCAATGGGAATCTGATAGCTTCTGGAGGACCAATTTTCCCCAGCCTTTCATTAATGATTACAGTACCATCAACCACTGTTTATTCATTAATTAACAATCAGTCATACATCCTTCAAAATAAAGGGGGGGGGGGAAATACAATAATTTCAGTACACTGGTCTTCAGTGTTATCTGAAGTAGAAATATTCTCCTCTGCTTTTATTAGATTCAACTGCCTATGTCCCACCACAAATTGTAGTGGATATGGATGTACCCAATTATTGCTGTCCATTTAGGTAGGCTGTTTATTTCTGGAATTAAGTTAGGATATGAGAAACAAAGAAGCCAAAAGCATATTAAAAATTACTCCTAATGCAGAGATGTGTGCATTTCCCCTTGCAATTTTTTTAGTGCAAAGTTAGAAAGCATACTTCCAGAACAGTTCCCATTTTCCCTAGGAAATACCAGGTAATACACTTCCTTTGGAATTCAAATTTCCATAAGATGCAAATCACGATGCTTGTATTTTGCAACTAATCTCACTTCTTTATGATTATTTCTTTACTTCCCATAATGGTATGATTTTCAGCAGCTGAAGCTGTTCAAAGTGTTGAGAGATGTAACTCAGGCAATGAAACAGCAGTAGACTGGGATTAACATAGATGACAATGGAATCTCTAGATATCTTAAATTGTTATGTGTTGACAATAGTGTTTGCATGGTTAGTATCAAATGAATGTCAATGTACAGTTTTTCTTAGCATATCTTGCCAAAAAGTTTTGGCAAGTCTTCAAGGAAGCTGCTGAGTATACACTGAACATAGAATAGAATAATCATACAAAAATCAGCTTGTAGTGCCCAGCAATATTATTGTTGTTGTCTGGCTGGTCTATAAGCAAAGATCAGATTGTAGCATCCTGTTTCTGAGATGTCTTGTTTTGTATCCTTATGTGCCAAAACTGCTCTTCTTATCATCAGGCTTTATATTTCCCTCTGAATCTTGGTATATGGATACTGGGAAAAGAACTCACATTAGTATTTGATTGTTGCCAGGGGGTTGTCTTCCTAGGCTTCTTTCTAACTTGCAAATTTTACTTGCCTAAAGTTCAAGTAAACTGAAGTTTTCTGGATTGTTTCTCTGAACCGAGTCTTCTTTCCTGACGCTCAGCTGCAACTTAACATGGAGTTGGAAGCCAGGAGAGAAGACTTGATTCAGAGAAGCAATGAAGGGCCATCTAGTGGATGATCTAATGGATGATCATGTTACTTCTTATTCCCAGTATACCTACATCCTAGTCTTCATCTTCCCATTACTACTGCAGTTTCTATTCACTCATGATCTGCACTCTTATTCCCTAGAAATTGTTAACATTTCAATTAATTGGACATTTACATCTGGAATATTTAGTAGCACAGATCTCTAATGCTGATAAATAAAAAAATTTAATAGATTGTTCTCCCCTCCTCCAGCAAGGACAATATATTATAAAAAAAAGGCCTTCACTAAAATAAAAATAAAATATACAATATATAATACCTGGATTGAATCTGTGTTGAGTGGGCTTTGAGATTCAGTGTGCTTGCTCTGCATGTTTCATGCCTCTTTTTGAGTACATAAAGAAAATGTATGATTTTGAATTGATTAATATGATAGATTAGCTTTTGATATAATGCTTCCTTCTATTCAAAGCTTTCTTAATATACTAGGTGGTGCTTGGCAATTGTCAGCTGTTTTTTCAAAATGTCCTTATCAGGGCTGTTGGCATTATACAGAAGCAGGATACAAGTATACTACCTAATAAATTAGTATTTAAAAATAGCACAAAAACATTTGAGGCATCTGTTATCTCCTCTAGAATCCAATTATATGCTACTCTTATGTTATAGTTGCCACTCCCTTATGGCTGGATCTCTCACTACAGCAATGATGTTTAATCCTGATGATGATATTTTGTATTGGAAGGTCATGTGGGATCCCTTGCCAGCACTGTGGGGCTGGTGGCACTGGGTGAATAATGTTGTACATGAACCACCCATCCTGTGTGTATTAGATTCAGATGTTCATATTGGAGTCCATCCATGGTGAAGCAGCAGTTACATGTGACAGAGGTAATGTAAAAATCAGCTTTAGATTTCCACTCCTGCAGAGAAGCTTTGAACAGATAGAATGATGTGTCATCTAAAATAATGATTTGTGCATGAACTCAAAAATACAGTAATTATCTTCTGGTTTTTCAATTGCAATTTGATTTTGCTGACCTCTGCAAACAGCTGACACTGGCTTGAATCCTATTGAGTTAGTCCCAACTAACCCATTAAATCAATTGCTGAACAGTGAATCAACACATAGATAAAACCATTTATTCAAAGCGTCTACTTTGGTTGTAACTAAGGATAGGATTGGCTTGCTGAGTTCTTTTGCTGGTATTTAAGCATTAATATGATGTAATCAGTGGACCATGGGTACACATGCAAAATTGTTGTTCATGATATATACTAGTAGAAGTATACATGTTATATAGGCCACATTCATTAGTTACTTAAGAAAGCCATTAACTTAGGAATGCTTTGGACATTGCCTTGAATCGCCTTGAATCACATTTTGGGAGAACAGTGGGATATAAATTCAATAAATAAATGGGTAATTTTTAACTCAGTGATCAATTCCTCTCTTTTCAGTTATATGTGCACAGTTGTAATTCATAAAGGATGCCTGCATGACAGTGGAAATCATGGTAGTAGCCTGCTAACATCTAATATTTTTCTAATTGTCATTTGCATGTATTGTACTAGATAAATAGTGTAGCAAGTGAATGTCACTCAGAAGAGATGCCTTGCATGCATATTCTGTATTCTGGAATTCTGCAGGGGGCAAACTCATTAATTAAACTTACCTAATTCTGTGTCTTCAAACTATTTCCCCATCCAGCCGCAAGTTTTATACAAACTTTTTTTAAAAAAAATCACTTTTTAAGACTAATCAAAGTCTGGGAAACTTTTACAATGTTCACAATAAATGAACTTAAAGATTAGGAAACTGAGACAAACTGAAATTGACATAGTCTATCAGGAATCAGTTTGCAAAATGTACCATATGAAGTACCGTATATACTTGACTATAAGTCGAGAAATTTTTGCCTCCAAAATCCTGGGTAGACATGCACAAGGCAATAGGTCCTTCAACCAAGCCTCTCCCCAATCGGGCTGCCTCTGCAAGGGACACCCCAGCTGGAGAGATGCTGGGAGAGGTGACCAATTGCCCCGCAGCCTCTCCCCAGCCAGGCTGCCCCCATTGAGGAAAGCCCAGTTGGGGAAAGGCTTGCAAGGGCAAGCGATCACCCTAGAGTCTCTTCCAAACTGGGCTGCCTCCTCAGGAGAAAGCCCAGTTGGGGAAAGGCTTGCAAGGGTGCGCTTTTGCCCTAGAGTCTCGCTAGCTGGGCCTCCTCCACGGGGAAAGCCCAGTTGGGGGAAAGGCTTGCGAGGGCAAGTGATCACCAGCAGCCTCTCCCCAGCTGGGCTGCCTCCTTAAGTCCGACCCTCGACGTATCCACGGGTCATATAAAAATCCATATTTTTGGCCACGAAAGTTTACCTTGACTTATACACGAGGTCAACTTATAAATTAGTATATACGGTAGTCAAGACATCTACTGATACAGTTTTGAAAAAGTATTTGCATTATATTCCAAACTACCCAAAGCTGACATAACCTTGAGTCATTTATTTATTTTCTGGGAGAATTGGGGTGGGTGGGAATCCCTTTAAAACAACCATGGAGAATGTGAGATCCTCCACGTGTTGTTTAACTGTCCACTACCCTTTATTGGTAGCTGTGCTGCCTAGTGCTGCCTCTTTTAAAAAGGGTCACATGAGTATGGATTGAGCCAGGAACAAGCAATATACTTTCCCCACTTCTTGTGCTTGTACTCATGTGCTGCTGAAGGTCATTAGGCCAAGCATTAGCTTGCATGTGTTGCTTGATTTCCAAACCAGAGATGGGAAAGAAAGCTGCCAACTCAGTTTCACTATGTACTTATTTGGAATTTTGGTTTCCTGCAGAGCAGCATTTCCCAAAGTCGGGCATAAAAGGCTCTTAGTTCAGCAGGGATGTGGGGATAGTTGTTTGTGGCAGATGGCTCTTCCCCTAGAGTGGTGAGGATAACTTTTCTCCCTGCCTTCACAGTTTGTGTGGTTAATTCTCTTGCCCTTTCTTCTACAGCCCAACTCTTTCTCATCCTCCTCCAGCAATCCCTCTCCCCATTACCACCCCTCCACCCAGCCTAATGGATGACTTGGCTCTTCTTTCTGTTTGGAGAGGGAGCTTTGCTTGGAAGGGAATCACTGCAAGAGGGCAGACCAAGAATGGCTTGAAAAATCCCTCCTGTAAGGATTCCTGAGAAAGAAACGCAGCTGTGCATAGCTGGGGTTTGTGCAATTACGATTGCCACATTTAAGATGAGAGCATTCTCAAAAGTGAGTGTCTGGGGATTAAAGTGTTGCAAAATCCAACCTTCAGTAAAGAAAATTATCTGTGACTTCCTGTGATTTAGAAAAGCCCACATCTAAATTAAGTTCTTGGGAATCCACATCCTCTAGGTGAGTAGGTGTTCTTGGAAATTAAGCCAGTTTCATAAGTTTGAGGAGACTGGTGGCTTGATGAAAATTAGATGATTGCCTTTTGCCTTGCATGACTTTCCATATGTGCTTTTTGATTTGAGACCAAGTTCCAGCAAAGATTTTCTCGAAGAAAAGCACAGAGGTGCAGAGAAGTCCCCCCACCCCAGTACTTTATTTCAGGCAGGACAAAAGTTGGGTGATGTTTCTTTTCCAATAGCAGTGGTTTTATTTCACTTATTTTTTAGAGCTGCTGCTTCTATATTTCTGCAGTTCTGATAGTCTTTTGTGTCCCCTATACCCCTTTATAACTCTTAGTAAAGCATAAAGCACCAGTCTTTAATTCATGGATGAGGAATTATGATGCTCCCACAGCTCCCAGTAACCCTCATCATTGGCTATACTGGCTGGAGTTTATGGCAGTTTCAGGCCATCAACCTCTAGAGAGCCAACTGTTCCCTGTCCCTGCTGGAATTTTTTACTTCTCTCTTCAGTGGTTGACAAAGAAGACTGAGAACAATAATTCAAATGAAGTCTTCTTCTTTTTTTAATCTGCTCTTTTCAAAGAAGGGACTCTTGTCTCATTCTTGTGATCACATGGACCTTTAAGCACTGGTCCATGCATAAGTTATTGTTACCAGGACATGGGCCACTTTTATGTATTCTTTTTCTCCTGTATTGCGGTAATAGCGAGGAAGTGAGGTGACCTTCTGAAAATGGTAAGACCTTGGAAACAACAAATGGCCCTGAACCTGAAGGCCTTCCATAGTTTAAATACTTTGCTAACATAGGTTCTAGGTTTGTGGAGGATCCTGCTGTCATATGTCACCTGGCTGTATTCTACCTTGATCTGGATCAGTCATTCCCAAAGGTTGTTGGACATCAGTTCCCAGAATCCTCAGAAATTGATCATGCTTGTTAGGGATGATGGGAGGGGCATGTTCTGAGAATCCAAGTTTGGGAATCACTGATCTAGACCATTGGTCTTCAAGTCTAGTATCATGACCCCAACTGGGTCGTGCAATTTGGGGATACTGCCCCATAACCATATTTTGGAGAAAAGGAAGGAGAACAATGAGCAGAGTGGGGATCTATATAGGTAGCATTAAGGGAAAAATAATATACAATATAAACAAGTAAAAGTTGATACTGCCCACTGATCTAGATGATGCATTAAGCTTCAGCAGATATATTCCAAGTATTAACTTGCATTTCCTTTCAAGCTGCCATAGTTTAAGACTTCTTTATTCCTGTGAAATTTGATTTAGCAAATTTAGAAATTTGACTTCTAAAACTGGCACGATTGCTCAGGCTATACAGCAACATGAATGACAGATATCTTCTCTGGCCAAGTTATTACCAAGGGACACTAAACAGAATAAAGATGGAATCAAATGCTTCCAATAAAAGCTTATAAAAGTCAGTGAACTCAGCCCATTTGCTCCTGAGCAGTTTCTGTATTCAAGTGGTCTACTAAGGCTATGTAGGGGTGAGGACTTCTGGACAGACTCTAGTTCTAAACAAATGCTTGGAAGTCTGTTCCATAGGCCCTACTTCCAAATAAATAAGAGTATGATTCCCACCTAGTGTTGAGATCGACAGTGCTAGACTGATGAGCAAGCTAAATAAATTACTGCATAGGGCAAAGCTGGCAAAGGTGCAGTCCTGTACATGTTGTTGTACAGTTAGTCCCAGAAACCCTAGTCAGTGTAACCAATGGTGAGGAATGGGGTTTGCAATTCAAAATATTGTGAGGGTCACATTATTTAGGTTCAGGTACTCCAATTATGAGGGTCCTAAATATTTCTCTGTGCTTTTAAAAAATGCATTTTGGAATTATGTTATGGAGCCTTTTAAACTTGGCAGTGCTTATGGGCCTCAACATGTCCCCAGTCTGGCCTGTTGATTAATTATCTGAACTGGATTGAAGGAAAAGATGATAAGAGCCAGTGAAAGAACTGTAGATCTGGTGCAAAAACACACTCATGCCAACTCCAGGCCTCATGTTGATGCATCCATTTGCCACTACAGATGTTGCACTGTTGCTCCTCATTGTCATACACCCAGTCTTGGCCAGGCTGGGGGAATTTACATAAATCTGATGGGAATCAGAAAGGATCAAATCTGGGCATGTCTAAGGAGCTTATCACATGAATTTTGAAATAATCATCATCAGCCCGGGTCGAAGACTGGTCCCATCTGCATCCTGCATCACGGCTGGGGTCTGGGAGGCTTGAGGTCATTTTAAAGTTCATGTGATAAGATCCTAAGTACTGTATAAGGGAGAAATGGGTTTATACCATGTTGGGCATAATTGGCAGGCCACATCTCTGACATCTGACACAAAGCCACCCTTCAGCTTCTGCAATTTTTTTTTTAAAAAAACTATTATTGCTTCTACAGCTGCAGATAACAGATCATCCATACTATGGATGAGGCCTCTCTTCCTCAAAAGATTGCAAAAATGCTTTTAATTACAGTCTTTCAATCTCCACAAGCCAAAATAATTATGTGACTTACTAAAACATTTCCTGTGATCAACAAATTAGAACCTTAACTAAGTGACAACATCCATTTCATGGGTTTCATTCCATGTCACTCATGAAATGGCCTTTTTTCACATACAACATCCATTAAGGTTTTATAGTCCTTTTTTTCTTTTTTCTTTTTTGTGAAAAAGAACAAAACTTTAAAATGAAAGCACAGTATTTAACCTTTTAAATACATGTATGGCATTAAGGCAGAAATAGTGCCATCAGTGCACAGTATTTTTGTTTTGTTTGGCAGCTCAATTTTTCTTACAAGGAGTTCTATCAGTTGCATAGTTCATTTAAAATCACATTTAGTCTTGCTGCTCTCACTCATTTTTATTCTCTCTTTTTTCTTCGGGACAAACATCAGAATAGATTTTGGTGGCTGCCTCCTAGCGGCCATTTTATTTTCTCAGAATGCTCAGGGTTATATTATTATGGGGCAATTGGGGACAAAACTATCCTCAGAAACCTCCAGATCCAATCCAGTATTTGAGGAGACTATTGCTACTGCAGAAGAATCATAACCCCTCACCTCTGAATGAATGATGAATGGGGGTCTGATGGTATAATGAATAGAACCCATTCATTATTCTTTGTGGTATTCATTTTAGAATTCATGATACTGGAACCCATTGAAGCATTTGCTATGAAATGAATACACATGCCTTGGAAGAATTCAGCACTAGTCACTATGGAGGAATGGTTGCGGAAGCTGATGAAATTAGTAGAAATGGACCAATTGTTTGATCTGATTTGAGAATGGTTGTTAGTGACATTTCAAAAAAGATCTCAATCCCTTATGAACTTTTTGTGAAAAGGAAAGAAAATGAAATGGTAATTTTTGGGTTTGATTATTAAAGAGAATAGGCTATTGAAATAAAAGAATGGATGTACTCTTTAGTATGGTTAACTGTATGCATCTACCAAAATGAAGACTGAAAACAATCTTTCTTCTTTTGTCTTCCTTTCTTGTTTTATTTTCTTCATCTAATTTCTTTAATTTTTAATATACTTTTAAAACTCTTAATAAAAATATTAGGGGGAAAATGAATGCATCTCCCCATTTGTTTTTACACATTGCCTTTTTCATCTCTCTTTTTGGTAATATCAGTATAATGCAGATCAGCCTGTATCCTATTGTTAGTCCAAGACTCCCAACTTGACTCATTCCACCAAATCAATAGAATTTGCCTTAGTGTTGATGCTCCACACAACAATTGACTCAAGAGGTCTAGTCTAGCAGGGAGTAGCCCATAGGATTTGGGCCATAATCTGCTACCTGTATGCATTTCCACAGCCCCACAGTCAACATAAAAAGATACCTGCACATTAATTGTGCAAAGAAAGGTGAAGGAAGAAGATATGAAGTAGTCTTTTAATGCTATCTTCATCTCTCATCTCAAAGTACAAACATCATCTTTAGTAGAAGAGAGAGAACACAGGAGCAAGGCTGGAGTGGTTGACATTTCAGTTGGATGGGTGATAGCAAGGATTTCCTGCTCACCTTATCTCACCTCTCCCCCTCCCCCTCTAGTTGCCTTTATATCTCAATACATTGGCATTTATATTTACATTTCAATCCACAGTCTATGATTCACCTGAAATTCAAGGTGGTGGTGGTTTCTTTGTGTCTGTTTTGTGATGTGGCATATATTGTGGTTCAACTATACTTGTCAGTTTAAAAAAATGCAGAGGTGATAGTATTATGCAATCTATTCCCTTTTCTTCCAGTGTAGATTAACAGATAAAAGATTTGTTTTTTAAAACTAAAGAATAACTGTTCCGTACAATAATTCCAGAGCACCATAGAAGTTAATATCTAGCATTAATGAAATAAGTAAACAGACACAATTTTGTTCATATGCTGTTTTTCACCTACAGTTGCACAGAAAATTATATATACCCTGTTCCTGACATCAAGCTGGGCCTGATTTCTGATATTTGGGAACTGTGCCTGTTTTATGTCAAGATGACAATGGAAAACATGACATAACCCTTCAAACAACAGTCATTGGTTAGATTTACTTTGGATGCACTTCAACCTCTGGGGCTTTTTGGCTGCATTTAATGAAACACAGCAAAAGAGATTCCTTTCGCATTAGCTAATAAACCACTTCCATTTTCCAAGATTTTATACTGAGCCAACACTATAATTTCAAAAAAGAGAAAACAACATAAATGTAGGGGAATGGGAAAGAATATCTGTGCCCTTTAGTAATGCCTAGAAGCTCTCTCCTTAGCTTCAAGTATCTCCACAAAATGTCAGCTGAGAATGAGAAGGGATCAGGTTAGGAGGAATCATGTCCTTAGTAGTTTTCTCATCATCCAGGCCCATAGCAACACAACTTTCATAACAATTGCAATGACCCTGCATTGTTAAGAGACTATGACAATAGAACTCTACTATTGTTCGTTCCTTCTGACTGTGTCATTGTTGTATTTCTTCAAGTCATTACTGATTTATGGCAACCCTAAGGTGAAGTTATCAAAGGGCTTTCTTAGCAGAATTTGTTCAGAGGGATTTTGACACAAAAGCCCATACTTGTACACTGGCAAACATACGTTTTGTAATGGTACAGTTCTAGGAGGGGTTTCCCACAGTAGTCTATGGGTTAGAAGGATGTGGTGTGTCATACTTTATTTCACTGCTTTCTCCATAAATTGCACATGACCCACAACTAGAAGCTATCTGTCCAGTTTTCCCAGCCAACTCTCTAGAAGTATGTTGCTAATAATGAGAATCAATCAATCAAAACTCTTTGGTAAGCATCTATCAAACCCTATGGGATTGCTGTCAGTTACTGGGCTAGATGGACAAATAGTTTGACCTAGTATGAGGCAGTTTCACAGGGGAATGATATATAAAATACCGGAGCAGAAGAACCAAAAATAAAGTGCCATCCACAGCACCTGTTTGGTATGGTGTTATGGTATCCAACCTGAAGCACAGAACTATCTAAGGGAAAGCTAACAATGTAAAATGCACCACTACCATGGTTTTTTGACAACCACACTGTAAGGCACAGACTGAAGTTGATAAGGACTGAAATAACATTACCTTTTATCATAATTCAATACTCCAAAAATATCCCATTGATTATGATTATTCTTAAGAAATCAGCACCCAAGGCTTTCCCTTTTTACAGTTGCCACACCTCTGCCACTGCCTCCTATAAAATTAGAAAAGACAAATTGTTTAATCGTGTCCTACAAGTCTGGGGGGATGTATGACAGACCATTTGGGGACATGTTATGCTTTCATTTCTCCATGCTTTTTATATTTTAAACAACTCAAGAGGCGGAGGGGGACCCTCTCCAATGCACCAAACACATCTGACCAGGAAGTCTAGAATAGATGCAGAAAGAAATATAAAGGGAAAGCTAATAATGTAAACCGTACATGAAGATTTATGATCCAGGTGGTGTGTCTTTATATCAGAATACTTCCACAGACTTTCATTTTACTTTGTAGCTATTCATTTTAGATAGTGAGCACGATTGCTTTAATATTCATCAAAATGAATTACCTTTGCTGAATTTTTCACTGACTCATAAGTCTTGGAATCATTTATAAATTACTACAAAATTAGCCTTGTGTCACTGATTAAATAGTACCACAGTTTAAGGGAGACTAGAAATTGATTTTTTTTGTACTCACATGTGTGTGTGTGTTATATTTCAGTACATAATAATCTTGGCATTTTAGAAGTAAAGCGTTCTCTAAAGCAAATTTATTCCATGGAACTAGAGCTTGAAAATGTTGTGGGTTTTTTTTAACTCACAGAAGCCTCCCTCCAGCATAGCCAATCATTCAAAAAAGTAACTTTTCCAAGCTCTGTATATAGCTCATGAAAAACTCTACTGCATAAAATATGTAACTCTTCCATTTGGCAAGGGAAAAAATATTCCTCCAATCTTGACATTCCTCTCTTGGTTCCTCTGGCCAAGTAGGAAACACCTTTGGCCAAAAGAGACTCTGAGCAACTCATATTTCTTATGTCAGCTTTCATATATACATTTCCAGGTTTCTCAAATGGAAACATGCATTGTAGGTCAAGAACATAAGACGACGTCCGCTGGGTCAGACGAAAGTAATATAACACAGCATCCTGTTTCCAATAGTGGCCAGCCAGATGCTTCTGAGAAGCTTACCAGCAGGCAAGAAATCTACCAAGTCTAAAAAAAGAAAAGGAAATAAAAAAGCCTGTTCCCCAGATAGGTTACTCATAGAGATGAACTGCTTCTAGAATCATAGAATTGGAAGAGACCACAAGGGCCATCCAGTCCAACCCCCTGCAATTCAGGAACACACAATCAAAGCATTCCTGACAGATGGCCATCCAGCCTCTATTTAAAAACCTCCAAAGCTTCCAAGGGAGCTTATTCCACTGTCGAACATCTCTTTCTAGTGTTAAGAAAGTTTTCCTAGTGTTAAGGGAGAATCTCTTTTCTTGTAGTTTGAATCCATTGTTTATGTTCTGTGTCCTAGTCTCTGGAGCAACAGAAAATAAGACATCTCTTCAAATATTTAATATGTCTCCTTTTAATCTTCTCTTCCCCAAGCTAAACATACCCAGTTCCCTAAGTGACTTCTCATAGGGCATGGTTTCCAGATCTTTCACTATTTTGTTGGCCCTCCTCTGGACACGCTCCAGCTTCTCAACATCCTATTTGAATTATGGGGCCCAGAACTGGACACAATATTCCAAGTGATGTCTGACCAAATCAGATAGCAGTAAGATTATTTCCCCGATCTAAACACTAGAGAATATACTCATATCAATCTAGACGCTATATTCTAAACATGGAGCTTCTATTAATTATTGCAGTTAATAGCCATTGGTAATGCTAACCATCGGTATTAACAGAAATTGTAGTGTCCCTTCTGCTTTGATAAAGCACAGGAATATAAAGGGCAATCTTTACTAGTATGCAGCATCACATTTTGGGGACTGAATTCCACAATATGTGTTGCCTTTTACAATATTCCTAAATGTTAGGGAATGTTCTCACAAATTTCATACATTAAGAGAAGTGTTGGCTTTCTCTTTCTAAAAGGAAATCATCATCACATGGGCCTTTTGTGTACTTTTACAGAGTATGGAAAATAAATAACTGATATTTCTCTCTATATCTATATCTTTAAATACTGCTAATTTAAAACTTCTCTGTTACTTTATATTAAAGTCTGCACATATTTAGTTCTCTCTCTCTCTCTCAATTTCTTTTACAAATGGCCTATCAAACTAAATGGCAATTGCTCCATCTTCATTTTAAAAAAAATACTTGTATGTGATAGCTTACTACTTTTTTGCCATTTCTCTACACTATACAATAGTGATATTAACGACTTTTCCGACATTGAAAGTGCATATAGCAAAAATGCATAGGGGATGAGAGAGAGATTGCAACAACACACCAAACATATGATTCATAGGTTTGTTTTAACGTCTGAAGCAAGCCTATACACATATCTCCTGATAATATGGAGAGGTCTCTAGGCACACTTCAAGAACTAAAACAAACACATATAGCTCAGTAGTGGTGATGGTTGATTTCTCATGAGCAACGCAATAAATTACTTGTTATGTCAATACTAACTATGCAATACTCAAAACTATTCAGCTTTTGCAAATGCTAATTACTTAATTTGCTTTTAACAAGCCTGGAGCTGGAGAATTCAGGAAATCTTTGGGGCAGGGGGAAGCACGTAAGTCTGCAAGCAATGTAGTAGAAAATTGGTGTCACTCATGTTAGCTCTAAATCATAAATCAAGTGCAGAGGTGCATAGCAAAGAAATGTTACTTAGACACATGTATTTGAAGTTCCTTGTTCAACCTGCCAACTGTACAAGACAGGTTTTCCTTGAACATGCACTGTGACAGCTTCCACAGCTTGGGGAATCAAGTAACTGAAGTGTACAGGAAGAATCTAATATTATTTCGCAGTCTGCAGGGCCTTTTAGCCACCTCTCCTTATTCTTGGGGCACTGGTGCTTACACTGAATTCTGAACTATACCCAAAGGAGGCAATGCCAATAAGAAGGTGGAGGTTCCAGTTAGTCAACAGGACTCATATTTAATTTGTCCCTGCCAAGGTGTGCTTCAGTTTTAAACCTCTGCATGACAGAATGTGGTCCCAGGAGAAAGGAAGTGATCTATGCCTTTACAGAACAGGTAGAGACATCTGCCATTCCAGTTCTTCATTTCGTGATGCTACTTTTTCTCCCCTTTACTTTTAAAAGAAAGACGATAGTGAGAAAGTGGTCCAGTACTGAGTAAAAGTGTTTTGATTTCATAAGCAAAAGACCCTGTGGCATAATTGTACAATTCTAGTTTTGACAGAGAACTACAATTGCATTTTTAAAAAAAACCAGTGGGTTTGATGAGGTAATGCTGAAGTAGCTAAGGAGAGAAAACTGTTATTATCCCTACTCTAGGTATATTTAGTTGGAAGGAATTTTCACTGAAATCAACAGGATTTCCAATAAAAGTATTTATCCAAGTCTTGGGCAGAGATCCAAATGCCAGGCTTTGTTTGAACTTTGGTATGCAGACATGGTGGGTCAGGCTGTAATGGAAAGAATGATGTACTGTACCACTGCAGGAAAGATTCCAGGAAAAAACCTGAGAGGTAGGAGTGCTTTATTAGAGGCATTCTATGGGCAGTTATAAAAGTGTCAAATTTGCTTTCTTCAGCTGATTTACTTTTACTGTATTACATTTTGTCTTCCCTGCACACTTGGGACCCTTTAACTCTTTTTTGGCAGGGGTGGAAAACTGTCTGGGGACCAGGGGGCACTTTGCCCCTGAAAGCTCTCTGCAGACTTCATCCTACCCCACAGAAATAAAAAACCTCAGTTTTCATCTGTGGTCCTTCTAAATGGTGAAAGAACCCACAGAAAGGAAGGGGGGCAAGGGACTCCATGTGGCCTGCAGGCCTCATTATGCCTGCCCTTGCTCTACGGCAAGGATGGGAATCATGCAGCCTTCCAGACATTGTTGGATTGCAACTTCCAGCAGTCTTTGGGATCTAGTAGTTAAGGTTGCTTGAACCTGCAATCCAATAAGATCTGGAGTGTCACATCCTTCCTACCTCTGTTCTACAGAGAAGTGCACATGTCACATCCCCTCCAACTGTTCTGCTTTGGCAAGGATAGACCTGACTAATCTGTCATCCCAGTTTTTTCAACTGCTTGCAAAATGTCTCAGTTTCTCTTTTGTCCTCTCACTTTCCTCATTTGTCCTCAGCTTACTTCAATTACTGCACAATGAGTTCAAAGTTCAAAAGTAGTTTGCACTCAATTGACTCAGCAGGTAGAGAAGGGGTCAGAATCCTGTCCTTCCCAGTAGGTTCAGATGAAAGCAAACTGCTGCAGCTTCTCTGAGTTTATATGTCCTTTCCCCTCAATATGGTTTGGCCATCTTCGCCATAGTCTGAAGTTGCTTGACCACACGAACCCTAATTTTCATCTGTGAAATGTCAGAAGGTATGATGTCAAGAGCTGTCATGAGCAAACTACTCTAAATTGTCATAGTAGAAGCCACCTCATGGTAGACCAATAATGTGAAACAACTCATGTTGTACAACAACAATTTTTTAAAATGGAAAACAACATGATACATTCTTTCTGGTCATATTGTTTGTAAATAATTATTTTTTTCTTGTGAGCTGTCAACTATAATTTTAATTGGTCCATTAGTCAATAAATTGCCATGTTTCCAAGTACGCAGCAAAAGGTGAAATAAAAATAAAGTACAAATTTAATGCTTAACTAAAATTTAATTAGAAAAAAGTTAAGATATTCTTAACATTTTCTCTAAATTTCTTATTACACTGACATACTGTCTGCATACAAGCCTTAGAGCAATAAAATGGCATGTTTTGACTCCCCAGTCTCACTAATTAAAAGTGTGTCCCTCTACTTAAAACTAGTCATATCTATCAGTTAAAGCTGCAGTCATATACATTCTTACAGAAGAGAAAGGATTACTGAAATGAGATCAGAAGTCTATACTTCTATGTAGATGTGCATATGATTGCAAAGCTAAATATATGGTGCAATGCCATTCCTAGGAGCCAGCATGGTCAAGTGATTTGACTCTAAGGCTTCTTTGACTCTGGAGCCCAGAGTTCAAATCCCTGCTTAGCCATGGAAACTCACTGGGTGACCCTGGGCAAGTCACACTGTCTCAGCATCAGACGAAGACAAGGGCAACCCACCTACCCACCCCCGAACAAATCCTGTCAAGAAAACCCTGTGATAGGTTCACCTTAAGGTTGCTATAAGTCGAAAATGACTTGAAGGCACACAGCAACAACAAATCCTATTCCTAAAACATAAAAAATGGGGAACATTGAAACCAATGAATCTCAACTCTGAGCCAACATGGCCTACTAGATGTGATCAAAGCCCTGTCTAGTCTAGTATCTTCTTTCTTACATTAGCCAACAAACTCCCAATAGGGAAACCCAAAGCAGGGCATGAAAGCAATAATTCTCCCTTGCTGCTGAGTACCAGCATCTGATATACAGAGTCATACTGTTTCTCTAATCCTGAAGATAGTAAATAGCCAATATGACTCATAGTCATTGGTAGTCTAACTCTCCATGAACATGTCTAACCAATTTTAAGGCAGTTAAAACTGGTGGTCACCACCTTTCTTATGGCATGCTTAGGATGATTTTGTTCTCACTGGGTAAAGATTTGTATTACATTAATCTACCAATTAAAGCTTGAGGCCCAACCACTGCATATTAATCCAAAATCAAACAACTGAACTTGAAGTTTTAAATTTCTTTAGTGCCAAAGGGAAGAAACAACTCAGACACATATGTCTTCATCAGTGGCATAGGGGCTTTGATGTTGTGTTCCATGATGTTGTGATAAAATCTCCATTATTTCTCAATTGAAAACTGGGACACATGTGGCCAAGAAACATCAACGTGTGGTCAAAATTTTAAAAGTTATTAATGAGGCAGAACACACAAGCTTGGAGAAGGTACAGCAATTTCCTTTTGTCTCTGCCTTCTGGGAAAGGCAAAATTCTATCCTTTTATCTCCTCTCCTCCCACTGAGTTAGTAGACTACTTTTGCAAGACTTAGAATTAAATTCACAGTTTATTAAGCTTATATTCTGGTTATAGTCTTAATAAAGTAATAATCTGAGTGGGGCTTTCTTTACATTTTCCAACAATTACATCTCCAATAATTAAATTAATGTCCCACCTTGGGACAGTGGGGGAAAGATGGGAAGAGAATTGTACATTATCTGAATAGATTTAAGTTCATCCCATGGTTATAAATTATATTATACCTGTCAAAAATGATTAAATACATTTGCACAAAAAATAATGTTAGATTGTGGACATTGTATTTCAGGGAAGTCCTTGAGCAGCAGTGCAGAGTGAGAAGGCTTTGGGCATGAGTTCAAAACTCTGGATCTTGTATAGGTCTTAAGAGTCCAACTATGTTTTCTTGAAGAGCTTTATTTTTTTTCTTACTGCTCCATACAGGAATCTGTATGATTTCAAAGGGACAATTCAGAGGACGTAGCACTGCCAAAGATAGCAACTGATGACTGCGAGATATTCCACTTCTACAATAAGTATAAGATTCAAAATGGATGTTTCCCTTTTTAGATTGGCATCATCCACAGAGACATAGGTTTCCTGTACCAAATCCCATCATTGTTCTTGCTGGATGGGAGTAAGAATCCAGCAGAACATGGGGGCAAGGGAAGAATGTCTTCATCCCTATATTATATGTGGCAAGAATCTACACCTAACCCCATTTTACAGTTAAACTAGATATGATGCCAACAGTGAATGTTTCGTGTTATGTACAGTGAATATCATCCCTGGGGAAGGCCTGCTAGAATCCTAACAAAAGATGCCTCTTTGAAGGTGCTATTTGCATTTCAAGAGCCATTCTCATTAAGCCCAACAGTAATCCAGTTTGCCCCTCAGTTGCAATCAATGATCTTAAGGCATAACCTGTGTCAGGTTCAGACAAGATCGTATTCTACATATAAGTATACCTGGCCCACACTGAAGATGCAACCACAGAAACAGCACAGTGGGTGAATTAAGTAACGATGGATACAAACTCCTACCCTTGCAGTGATCATGGATGGGTTCCAGAATATTCTCTGCTCATAAATTGCTCACATGAGTGCATGTCTGGGGACAGCTGAAATTGCTTTCATATATGGCAAGACATCTATGAAGTGAAGGATTGCACTGTCATAAAAATTCAGAATATGATCCCAAATATAGTTGCCCAAACTGAGTCCTGCTGAAACTAAAGGGACTTTTTTCAATAGCTAAGTAGACTTTGGGTGCACATCCTAAAAACATCTCATTGATAATTAGAAGAATGAATCTCAATGCCCTTTTTAGAATTCTTTCAGCTTCACAGTACTTCCACAAGGAAATCCAAGAGGCCATAAAGGGAAGGGAAGGCTCTCTTAAGAGCATTTCCAATCCTGTGTTCTCCATTGTGCATATGGAGCTTCTTAAAGGGAAAGTGCAACACAGGCTCCATCTTGGACATACAGTATTTTCACTTTTCCTACTAAAGTTTGTGATTATTAGAAAGAAGAAATAGTTAGCAAGTTGCTTACAGACAGCCAGTGCAGTGTAGCATAATGGTTTGAGTGTTGGTTCTGGAGCCAAATCTCTATTTAGCTATGGAAACCTACTGTGCACGTCACCCATTCTCAGCCTCAGATGAAGGCAACCCCAATTCCAAACCAATCTTCCCAAGAAAATCCCGTGATAGGTTTGTCTTAGGATAAGCATAAGTTGGAAATGAATTGAAGGTAAACAACAACAACAACAACAACATTTCTTGAATATACATAAGATTCAGGCTCAGACTAGTTCTACACTGCAGAATTAATGCAGTTTGACACTGCTTTAACTGCCATGGCTCAATGCTATGAAATCTGGGGTTTGTAATTTTGTGAGATATTTAGCTTTTCTTGTCAGAGAGCTCTGATGCCACAACAAACTACAGATTCCAGGATTCCATAAGCTAGAGCCATGACAGTTAAAGTGGTGTTGAACTGCATTAATTTTGTAGTGTGACAGCAGCTTCAGTACTCTTTTGTCAGTCAGACACACAGAGCCTTGCCAGTTATCGCATTCTTGCACAGGTTCACTAAAAAGAAATCTTATTTAGCTAAAATATCCTTCTGTATATTTTGGCACTTCAGAAGAACAAAAGTAGTCCACTTGATGTAAAACAAGAGTTATCCACAGAACGGTGCAAAGATGTCTTTCTCAGACGTTCCTGTATGACACTTATTTCTTCATATCTACTGATGTTATAATTAGTTCTTCGTGCTCACATCTTATGAGCAAAATCTTTCCATTTTCCTGCATTCAGCACTTATCTAATTGCCCAAAACTGAAAACACTCTGCATTTTGGCTCACCAACTCAATGAGTTCATTTCGAGAGAATGTTTTGCTGTTACTTTGAAACTTAGTATGGAATAACTGTGTTAGCATTTCTTGTAAACATTGCCATAATAACAGACATGCGATTTTTACTGCTCACTCCAAGGGAAAAAATATATATTTTAATCTTGTCACTTTGTTTGGTAAATGAAAAGAGACACTGTTTATAATGATCCCATAAATCTCTTACATGGTAGAAATGGAAATCCACACAGAGCCATGGAAGGGTTCTTAAATACTCTTTGTGCTTCTCTCTCTTCCATACATGTATTTCTTTTGCTTTTTTGGTCTAACAGTCCAAGATCCCCCAACCAATATGGCCATTGGCCAAGCTAGGAGGTTTCTGAGATTGTTCCTCCAAAACATAACGTTTCCAGTATCTGATTCAATTTCATTCACACATTTTATTGGAGTGCAGGCCTTCCAGATGTTGATGGACTGCAGTTCCTATAAACACTAGTTAGGACAGGCCATTATGCTGGATCATAGATGCTGCAGTCCAACAGCACCTGGATGGCCACATGGCCCATTCCCTGGAATGATGTGATATCTCTCTGGTGATGGTACCATTAGTATCCTGTCTATCAACTATATCCCAGAACTGTAATTCTTGTGACACTACAATCTTTTTCAAGGGCACCCAAAACAGGGTGGGCTAGCCAAACCTTGTCTCACTATCCTAAATTTTTGCCCTCAAAAGTTATAGGTAACTCAAGGAAACAAACTGAGCCACACTGAGCCATATTAGGCCAAAATATTTCAGCAGTACTTAGCATGGCAAGACAGAAATGCTCTACTGACTTCCAGAAAGGCAGTATTGTGTTTCTCAACCAGTGGGACTCAAAATTCAGCATAAAATACCAATCAGCTGGTATCGTGTAGCCTTTGCTTTCTGTTAAACAGAAAGGGGCCTACTTCTCATTTTCTGACAGCAGCAAATCCTGTTACTAACTAAAGCAGCATCGGGAGTTTGTCAGTTGCTCTGAAATGGAGAAAGACTGTGAGTTCTGGATCTGGACCCATATTTAGCTATTCTATTCTCCTGAGGGTGCAGTAAACACATGGGACTGTTACAAACTACACTTTCCAAGGACTACTGCATAATTGCCCCCTGATTCTGACTTTTTAACAGCTGCTGCTGTTGTGAAGGTAGGGGGAGTAAGGTTGGAAGGAAATTGTTTATACATTTTCACACTGGGTTTCCTTTTGGTTAATCTTATCTCACTGCTCCAGTGGGTTTCCTATCTCTCTTCTTGCTCAGAATCAGGACCAGCTCTACCATTAGAAAGAATGGAGTGGCAAATTAAGTTTCATGAAAGTGCAGCAAGCTGTTTGTTGCTGTACTGGACAAAATTGGTGATTTTGTGAAATTTTCTACCTTGGCTTGTATGGCCGGAAGGCACCATTTGTTGCTTTGCTTTAGGGATAAAAATATCTTGGGCTGGACCCACATAATAGTTGCACAATCTCTTCTGCAGACCCAAGAGCTATGTTAAGGAAATGTGAGGGAGAAAAGCAGCAGGCAGGCAAACTGATGTTCCCTATCTTTCCCCAGTCAAATAGACACTTTTCCTTACAAGCAAAGTTGGAGAAATGTGTCAAAAAGTAGGCCTGATCAGACAGATGAGGTTTGGCAGATGACTGACCACGTTGGTCCCTGGCACTAGCCCTAGTTGCAAAGAACTCCAAGAATCATCTAGGCTTTGCCTAGTTATGTGTAAAGACAAGCTTATTGGCCAATACGTCAACTCCTCAGGATAGTATATACAGTAATTAAACAATGATTTCTAGACTTAAGCTTGAGTTCAAATCTTAACCATGAAGGTCTTTGGTTGCCCATGGACCTGTCAGGCTAATCTACTTCAAAGAGTTGTGAGGAGATAGGCTTTAAGAACCAACATATGTCAACCTGGGGCCCTTGAAAGAAGAACAAAACTGAACAGTGATGTTAAAGCACGATCTTGTGCATATCTACTCAGTAGTAAGTTTCACTCAGACTTTAAACTATTTACCTTAGTAGACAAGGATTATCTCATAGAAGCCAGTTGGACTCGTTCTTCCCAATACATGTTAATCGATATTTCTTAATGCATAGTTGCATTTGCTAAATGCATAATGGCTAAATGAGATGTGCCTTTTGAAAAGGCAACACAAATGTTTCCCTTTGTCCCTTGTGGAAGATACATGCTTATTCTGTTTTCTTAATGGCATACATGAAAATTGAGGCACTGGTTCAAAACCAGAGCTGGGGGGGGGGGGTTTGAAGGGAGGGGGCTAACTATAATTTCTAGAATCCCCAAGATAGCATTCTGGAGTTGTAGTGCAAAAATGTAACTTTTCTAAGCTCTGGTCCAAACATACTTCTTTTCTGACTCTGCTTGCTCAGCTCAAAGCAAACTCAATTGCCAGAGACAACCAACCAAGCTTAAGACTTGAAAACATATGCAGTTTTAATGCTGTTTTAATATGCTACATAAATTTTCCAATGCTTAAAAAAAATCCACCCGCTTTATATTTTATGAAATGACTTCCAGATGTTCAATAACTTGTAATTTATATTTTTCACAATTGCTGGCAAGCTATCTCAATAATTATTTAAAAGTAAAATTGTACACAGTAACTCTCATAGATGATGCATTGCGGGTTTGGTATAAGCTTAGTGTGGGCAGATAACAAGCTCTTTATCCCCGACAGTTTATAAAATCTCCATGTTTGGGCAGACACAAGGTCTTCAGTCTAGCCCAGATTTGGATATACTGGAGCTTCCTGGGATAAGCTGGGTTAAAAATACCAAATTCTTCATTGGACCATGGCCAGAAGGTGTTCATCAGTGAGGGACTTGGGTAGAAAGGGAAGGAGATACATCTATATCTAGTTTTTCTTTGTGTACCTACTGCACCATGAATAGTAGCCATTTTTGGATTTATAAAACTCACAGGAGTGAAGTGTTGGCAAGCTGGGATATTGATCAAGTGTTGGAGGCCATACATTATAAACTACCAAACTAACTATCATGTAAAGCAGAAGAGAGAAACCTGTGACCTTCCAAAGGTTGTTGGATTGTAACTACCATCTACCTCAGCCAGGAGAGACAATGGTCAAGAATGATGGGAGTGGCACTCTAAGAACATCTGGAAGGCTACTCACCTCACACCCTTTATTCAAAATTAAATCTGTTACCATCACGGAGGTCTTAATGTTTGGATCTTCCTGGAATTTACTTGCATTCTTCTACACTGGAGGAGAAGGACATCATCTTCCAACACATTCCTATCTCTGATTCTTAATATTTAGCCACTAATGAAAGAAAAGCTTGCTTTTATCTAGGCACAAATACAGTTAAGACATCTTGATCTAGTAACTTAAGATAACGTGTAAGCTATAGCTACAGAATGTGAAAAAGTGTGCCTAATGATTGTTTTCTTTCTTTCTCTCTTTCTTTAGCCAGACGTCTAGAAGAAACAGGTTTCTCAGTCTGTGGTGTTGACTTCCCATTATTAATTTTTGTTTTGCTTATAGGAACAGAATTTAGCATTGCAGAGTATTTTTTTACCCTCTCAAATAAAAAAAATCTTTATACACAATACATAGGGTATTATGTCATAGCAAGCCGACACACAGATCTACATCTTAACCTAGCAGGAGTTTCTTGAACTGGCAGATCAACCCTGATAAAAGGTTCCCCTGGAAAAGAAAATGTTTAATACTTTCATTCTGCCAAGTCTCGCAAAGGATTGTAGTGCAACATTTCCAGTTTGGTCCCTAACAGATTTAACAACATCCAAAAAGTTAGAAAGGCAGCTGAAAGTCATTATAACCAGATGGCTATACAGCAGTACATTCTGTTTGGTCAATATTGCCACCTACTGAATAGTAAAAGAAAGACAGTGCTCCCTGATTATTCATGGACCAGGCAACCAGTTTGTATGTTTCTTTTCACAGACAGTAACTTTATGTGAAGTTCAATTTTAGGGTTTTTTTAAAACAAAATTGCCAACTAAGTACTTTTTCTAAGACTGAAGACCTTCTTGTCTTAAACAATTCTCCCTTTTCCAATAGTCCCATGCATGTATGTATATATATATATATATATATATATGCCTTCAAATCACCTGCTGACTTACTGTGACCTCATTAATAGCACAGGGTTTTCTTAAGCAAGGAGTACTCAAATGTCATTTGAGTCTGAAATGCCTACTTCCCATTATTTTCCGTGGCAATAACAGCCCAAAGAATGTAAAGGATAACAAAATGACCCACTAATTTTGTAACCCCTTTCCCTACATATTTTGTATCATAAGAGACAAGATTAAGAAAGTGATGGGACTACATGGGAAGGTTGTGTGTTGAAGGCTACAACATCTGGATCCCTCTCCCATAAACATCTTGGAATATGCAGGGCAAAGGCATACTTTAAAAAAAAAAAACTCATCTGAAAGTACCATTAACAGATGCATTGATTTTATGGACTCAAACTTCAAGAGATTAGAGCAACATCTGCACTGCAGAGATAATCTGCTATGACACCACTTTAAGTGCAATGGCTCAATGCTATGGCATTGTGGGAACTGTAGTTTGTTGTGGCACCAGAGATCTGGTCTGCTGCCACAACAAACCACAGTTCCCAGGATTCTATAACACTGAGCCATGGCAGTTAAAGTGGTGTCAAACAGGATTATCTCTGCAGTGTGGATGCAGCCTTGGGTTTGTATCCTCACTTAACCACGGAAACCCACTGGATGACCTTGGGCAAATCACATGCTCTCAGCCTCAGATGAAGACAATGGCAAATCTTCTCTGACTCTATCTTCCCAAGAAAAACATCTGAGAGGGTTGCCATATTGGTAAAAATGGATTTGAAGGCACACAACAACAACAGTAGTTTGGTTTTATGTCATTGTTTGCATTCTCTTTTCTGTATTTTTTAGCAAAGTTTATAAATACTACGTTTTTAGTCTGCAGCTCTTATAATCCAGTGGGTCTGGGGCTTTTAGCCCAAGGAAGTATTTTTCCTCCCACCTCTATGTTTTTTTTCTAGTAGCCAAGGGTTCTTAAGAGTGAGCAAAAGAGTAGATAGAATTTTTCCAAGACTAAAAAAAAAAAAAAAAGTAGCAGTAGAGCTACTGCTTCAAGTGAGGAGAGGTTATTGGAGTTCCAAGTATGTCCAAAATGTGTATGGTATAGGTGAGTTAGTGCTATAGCACATAGAAAGTATTTGCATAGGATACACTATGTTACCTGCTCCAATTTTGACTTTATGCTACAGTATGCCTATATCCATTTTAATCATCTGTGGTACCCAGGTTTATTCCCAAGTATATATCACAGATTTCCTAGGATTTTTCCTTCTTAAAGTAGCTTTTGTACATTCCTCTGTCCTTCTCCTTCCTTCCTCCCACTCTCTTCTTCTCCCCCATTTTATAGATGGGGGATGGAAGTTATGAGAGAATAATTGTTTAGTTAAGTTTATGGTTTGGCTGAGATTTGCACCAGGAAGGCATCTACTCATTCTGGGTCTAGCATGCTCTCTCTGCTGGATGACAATGAGTCTTAACTCACAGAGTGTACTGGGAACTTTGCCATGAATCTCTCAGGGAGGAAGGTGTGCCTCTCTTGTTTCCTCCAAAGAATGTAATAAAACAGTGGTGTTGTTATTTTCATTTTAAAGGTCATAAAATACTTTGCAAGAGGATGGAGCTAAAACCGTAGCTGTTTGTGTAACACAGCTTGTGTATGCGTGTGTATGTATGTGTAAGCAGAAACATTTGTATCAGACAGTACTTAAATGTACCTCAGGATTGGAACAGAGATTTTTCTGTAATATCATTATTGAATTAGTTTTTATGCTCCTTTTTTCTTTAGTTCAAATCAATACTCAGTCCATTCCATTAACTTATTTCTGAACATTCCTATTTGATTTCAGTCCTTTCATTTTTGACCTTCTATGTATGTACTTTTCTAAAATAAATTTGAGTGTGTGTCTCTGTCTGTGTCTGTGTATACACACTCATCTATAGCCAGGTATAATATGGAAATGACTGCTGTTGAACATGAAAAATTACAAGATGATTACATTCAAAAGCCAGAATCTCATTGGTGTCCTATGCAAGTGGCTACACTTTTGCCAGGTTTGTATAAAGGTGGCAAGAAATACCAGACAAAATCTGAAAGCTGAAAGCTATTTTTCCAATGCCTTCCTGCCTTTGCTGCTCCACTGTCTGCATTCTTTGTGTACCAACAGGATTCTTGTCATTGGCCATACATTTCCTCCATGATCCATGCACCTTAAATAATGACCCTGCAGATACAAATGTGTATATGTGAATCTCGGAGAGCTTCCATGCATGTGTGTGGGCCTCCATTTATGGCCAGACTCTCTCTCTCTCTATATATATATATATATTCATACGGATGTCTATTTCTGATCAAAACAAAACATCTGTGCAGCAGATTTGCCATCAGGAAGTCCTTATCCTGACAATTAAAAGATAATTGTCATGTTGGAAATAATTAGGATTGAAGCTTGTAAAATTTCTCCCATGAGCCTCTAAATAAAGGTGGGGGAAGACTGAATCTTCAGCATTCTTGGGAGTTTGGCTGCTGTAGTACAGCTGCAAGATCTTCAGTTGTTGGATCTACATTTGGCCTGTGCAATTGGACTGGGAGATTTCATACACACACACACCATGGCATCCCCACAGCCTCTGAAATGACACACAGAGAGTCTGGAAACTCTACTGAATGAGGGTGTGTTATTGGGTAGGTAGGACAGATGGATGGATGGATACCAAAACCAAAGGAGTGGTGGTGGAATGAGCAGAAGCACCTCCTGTAACCAAAGTTCCATGGTTGTTGGATAAAGCTATGTGCAAAGAATAAGTGTCACTACACAGAAACTGTAAGGTTGTTCTGAGAACCAAGCTCTACTGCCTCATCCCTTTGCTGCCTAAAATTGTGCCATGCCACAGAGTTTGCAATTGGCCTGTTGTTGATGGTGGTAAGAAACCAAGCACAGAGAGCAGTATTATGTTCAGCTCTGGCCCATGCACTTGTTTTGGAAGCCAGAAGAAGACAATCTTTTGAGGACTTACACCACACTTCCATATATGTCACTGAGTTCAATGGAACATTTCTGATATACTGTAGGTAAACAGAAATATGAAACAAACTCCAGGGGCCCTTTTGTGGCCCATAAACATTTTTGAAGAAAAGTATCAATAGTGACTTCAAGTTTCCTGAAATATCACTTCTGGTAGCCACCAGCTACTGTTTCTTTAGTTTCCTGTTCAAATGTTGGGGGCAGGTACATATAACAATGTTCCATTTTATTCATTCTTCACCTACTTAAAAGTAAATGCTATGTTCTCTGAAGCAGATCTATCACAAGCCATTTTACACACTATAACACCTTATGACTGGGACGAGCAAAGAGTGGTACTAAGGCTGCACAGAGATCCTATGGCAGCTTTTGTGGTGCTCAGCGGCTCCAGGGATGCACTTATTCTGGCCAAAAGGGGGGGGGGGTTCTCTTGGAAACCACAATCAGCAGTGAACCTCTGGCTACTTCCTCCAGGCTTGTTTGTTTTAAACATTTTTGGCAATCCAAGTTGCACTAAGAGAGGTCAAGGGCAGAAAATTGCCCCCGGAACCATTGCAGTTGCACACTCATGCATTTTAACAGCTTTTGAAAATCATTTGTCGATTAGGGAGCTATGCAAGCAATAACCAACCATTTTTAATACAAGCAGTTAAAATGACTTTAACTTCTTACAGCCATTAAGCTCACTTTAAACTTACTTTTAAACTTACTTATTTCAAAATGTAATTTAAATAAACACATAAATTAAAAAAGACTACATTATTGATTAAGATTTCTATTTAGAGATTCGATTCTTCTTCTTTTCCCCAAAACACCAGCATCCTACTAGCATTATTTATAACTGCAGAATATAAATGAGTTTGCTGCTGATGCTAGAAAGACTGGAATGCTGTCAATAATTTTTATATATATTTTTAAGAAGGGTTTTTTTCCACTGAGGTACTCTCCTGTTACAATACACTGTGTTTCCTTTCACTTCAATTCAATGTGAACCATGACCAGGGCCAGCTCCATGTTTGAAGGGAGAGGACCGCTAACCACCCTCTTGTTCCTGAGCATATAGAGCAGGTATAGGTGGCCATAAAGCCTTGGGACTATTCTTGGTCTAAAGATGCCAAAGTTGGATGCTGGGCTTAACCATTGTAAACAGTAACTACCAAAAGCATAACATTTTTATTATATGACATCTTCAGTTTGTATAAATGGATGGGGTTTTTCCCCTGTGATATTTTCCATGTCTGTCTACATTCCGACCTAGTTGCTTGTCAACACCTTCACTTTCCTTGCTTGAGGGATGTCTTCCTGAAAGTTGTCACCACTTGCTACTGTGTGAAAACCTATTCTGTTTCTAATTAAAAAATCATCATCATTGAAACACGCCATACATTAACTTCTGATATCAAGTGACCATCTTAGTTCTTGTCATAGGCTCCATCTGCACTGCAGAAATAATGCAGTTTGACACTGCTTTAACTGCCATAGCTCCATTCTCTGGAATTCTTGGAATTCTGGCCTCAGAGCTTTCTGACACAGAAGGCTAAATAGTGCTCAAAAGTACGAATCCTGGAATTCCATAGCACTGAGCCGAGGCAGTTAAAGTGGTGTTCAATTTGGATTGAGAAAGAAGCAGGAGAGATGAGAATGCAAATTTGAAAACTACAAATGAAAGTAATAATTTGAGTGTAGATTCAGTCATGGGTTTATTGCTAGTAAAGTACAATGTTAAGCTTTTTTTTTCTTTTTCTTTTTTTTTTTTTGCTCTATAAGTAAGTACATGAAGGCATTTTAACGAAGAGAAGTTCATCAGAAAAATATGGTTGAGTACATAATAAAACACAGTATATGTAATATAGTGGTAAATAAACTGTATGAAATAATAATAATAATAATAATAATAATAAATTTTATTTTTATACCGCCCTTCCAAAGATCAGGGCGGTGTACAGTTAAACAGTTAAAAGCATATATATAAAAATTAAAACATTCAAACACATCTATATTCATGCTTTTAGCTTCTATTTGGTAATCTCCTACATTTTTGTTGAATGTCCTACATTTAGCAGTGTCTTGTCCTCCTTTGCGGTTATGACATCTGATTGTTTGATGTGATAAAAATCTGGGAGGTATTTTTCATTTCAATTAAAACTTCCTCTTTATTCCTCCCCACCCCACCTGTTGTTTTTGATCCTTTCTTCCCTAGTTGTCCTAGGAGCGTGTACCCACCTTGGCCAAGTGTATGCTGACAGGGACGTGTGGAAACCAGAGCCGTGCCAAATCTGTGTCTGCGACCAGGGAGCTGTGCTTTGCGATGACATCATCTGTGATGAACAGGAATTAGACTGTGCCAATCCAGAGATTCCATTTGGAGAATGTTGCCCAGTTTGTCCTCAGCCGACGTCTCCACCAGTAAGACCTTTGTTCAAATGCACTCTGCCTTGGTGCTGCCTTGGTGCAGCCAAAATACACAGTATCCATTAGGCCTCAGCACTTGTCTTTAAACTGGTTGCCTCTCAAGCTTGAATACAATTATTTGAGGGCTCATCGGTTTCCTAGTCAAGCTGCCAGCTACTGCTGTTGATCGGCACAAGTTCAGACGCCTTGTGTGATTTATTCAAAGTACTTAGGTATCGACTGAACATTTGCAGTAGTGAGTTATAGAAAGAGACAGACTAAATGAGTGGAGAATGGTTTTCCGGATGTGGAATTATCCTTCTTTTATGGTCCACAGACCAACAGTGAGTCAAGTTGAAGCCCACACATTTTCTCCTTCTCTCTTTCTACCAGACATTTAAGATTACTGCATTGGGTTCTCAGAATGATACAAAACAGGAGCGGATGGGACTGGAAGTGGCTGTTCCCATTTTGTACCATTCTGAGAACGTTCTGAGAATGCAATGCAGTAAACTTATATATTTCTCTCTTCTCATTTTGGTCCCTCTTTTCCTCCTTCTCTCAGTTTGTCTCAGTCCTAAGGGAGGAACTCATTATTCTTGCCAAAGAACATTTTCCTAAGGGCTTTTGAAACTAAATCAAAGGCTGCGTGAGGGCCGCACATCACACATCTCTTTTATAAAACCATTCTCCACTCTCATAGAGGTCCTGGGAGGTTCATTTCCTCCCTTTTCACATTTAACAGGGAATCTTTGTACTTCCTGGGCTGATAAAGGGTTAGAATTCAACGTCCCAAAATGTGCAGCAAAAGATTATTTTTGTAGTGCCTTCCAGCCAAATGTCAGCAAGAACATCTCACAGCAATTTCCCAATTGCTAGAAATGGAGAAATGCCGCAGAACTGTTGAACATTTTGAAACAGGGTTGGGCTTGTTATTCACTTGAACACAAATGGAGCCTGGCAAGTGCCAGGAATATCTGCTGAGGCCAAAACCATTGGATCCAAGGAACACTAAACACTGTCCCAAGAGAACGTCCATTTTGTCCGCAATTGACATTGCCAAGTGTGAATTTCAGCTGGAACTTTCCCATTGCGTATGGATGCTTGGAATGAAGTTCATGTTAAGGATCTGAGTTCTGCTAGCTAGAGCACATTTAAAGACTGATCTGGCTCAAGATGGAAAATTTCATAAAATGGAGTCCCCTCCATTTGCCTTCAAGAGCTGTTTTTAAAAATCTAAAATGTAATGTGTCTTCTCTGATTCAACAACCCCTCTGCGTACATGAACAGTAATATGATAATTCTAGGCTATTAATAACTTGAAAGTTCAGTGATTAAAGTGGCAGTCAAACTGCCTGATGTAGTTTTCGGTGGTGGGTCATGCAGAGGCCCTGGCAACTACGTAGAGCCATCAGGTGATGAACACATCCCTGATGAGCAAATATAAGCAAACATGCTGTTAATTTGACTTAGCTGACAATCTGCAGTTTGCATGACTTAGGCGTCATTACAATTAAGTTATATTTGGTCAATAATTAACGTGGGAACAGTGGTTCTTAAGTCATGCAAACTGCAGGTATAGTAAACCCGATGGTGGGCTGGTGGTAGTATTGATGTGGGCAACTGATGCTCTTGATCTATGTTCATTCAGTGGAAGATTTGTACTGCTTCATAATAAACAATGGCATCATTAGAGTGTCACCCATTATGGAAGGTGTTACCTGGGAAGGGTGTGCATTTGCCTCTACTGCTGCTCCATTGCTGGGCTTCCTCTCCAGGAAGAAAGCCTTGCAGTGGAGCATCCAGGAAAAGCACACGTTCAAACCTCCTGCACTGAAGGGGAGGACTCCTCTGGGGTGTCACTCGGTTTGCTCCCCACTTCCCATATCTCCCCCCCCATCAATGCCACTGATCATGAATATAACTTTTGTAAATGTCCAGGCTCTGGACAGTGCCTTATGTGTACAGTTTGCATACTCATGGAAACGTTTTTCCATAGAGTGAGGGAATCAGCTTCCCCAGACATGGTAATTTTCATCCTGCCCAGAACATGGTTGGATGCACTACCTTCAAATCTCTATAAACACCCACACTCAGGGCGGGGGGGGGGACTTCTCATTTCTTTAAAATGCTCTCCTTTTTATCTTAAAACTAGCCCACGGGGACAAATTACCCTCCCCAGGAATGAAATAGTCATAGGTACCCCCTCCCCTATTTTTATATATACACCTAGTTGCCTATCTTCTATCTGTGTAGTTAGGGTAGATTATAGGATGATGCTTGCCACACTCTATGTACTTGTTGCTAGCAGAAGATATATACATTCCTGGAGCAGCAGAGATATAAGCATTTAGGAGGAAAGTATCCCACTAATGAGTTTAATACTGCAGAACTAAGATTCTTCTTCTCATGATCCTATAATACCTTTGGCCAACTGGTTACCCTTATTTAAAAACTAATCAACTCTATTTGATATATAAGGTGACATGAGTCATAAGGGAGGTGTGGGCAAAAGTAGATGTACTAGTATTTCTAATAGTAGATATGTAGAAGAACTGCTCCCCAATTAAAACTCTACTCTATTGCCTCCAAATTAGATTGCTGAAAAAGAATGCTTGGGAAAAACCAAGAATGGATTTAGTTTGAAAGGATTCTGAACTTGGTTCTGGTACAGATCACAAATTCCTGCATTGAGAACATATGCAAAGGCATCTTGTTCCTTAGCTTCTGGTGTTTGTCAGGTTAATTTTTCAAAGTGTGGATGTGGATGTATATTCATTTACTTGTCTGAAATTCTGAACAGTTATCTTTATATTATCTTTATATTCTTTACGTTTGTTCTACTTGTAGTGAATTTTACTGCTCAATCTGACTTAATTTTGGTATCTTTTCTGCTTCTAGCCTTCTGGTCCATCTGTAGCTGGTCCCCAAGGCCCCAGGGGAGATCCTGTAAGTTCAAAATATGTGTAAATAAATGTGCATCTCTTTTTTCCCCCCAATACAAAGCGAAATACATCAGGGCCTGAACAGCCAACAGTAATATAAGATAGAACGAGAGACTCTCACCACTTGCTTCTGTTCTTACATTGCAGCTCAGCTCAGCTCATCATTTGTTGAATGGTCCAGTTCTTTTAATTGAAAGAAGGCAGTACCATTTCAGCCTTCTGATGGAGACCTGTATAATCTAATAGTCCACCATGCAGAACATGCCTTGTTTCTGCATCCCATACTTGTGTTATCTTTGGTCTAGAGATGGGAAATATAGTGGGCCCTCTGTGTCCACGGACTTGCCATCCATGGATTTAAAAGCATCTGTGGACGGCAAGCCCATGGGGAGGGTGGCAGAGGAGGAGAGGAGGAGGAGGTAGAGATGAAAGTGGCATCAGGGAAGAAGAGGAGAAGAAGAAAGGAAGAAAACAAAGAAGAGGTGGAGATGGGAACAGGAGGAGGGGGTGGAGAAGGCAGGAGGAAGAGGCGGTGGGAGGGAAGAAGAGAAGGAGGCAGCTCCTCCAAGGTGCCATTGTCCCCAATAGTGTTGCAGCCGTGTGGACCACTGTAAATTAGTTTCGTTCAAAATTTAATGTGAATTTATCTGTTTTTCCATGTTCAAACCAATTCATCAACTAAAATTCTTTTTACCCATTACAGTTTGTACTTTTTTGAATTTTAGAATGGAGCTCCATTTTTAAAAGGCATAAACATTGATATATTAGAGAAATGTGCATGCATAAATGTGTATCTTTAAAAAAAAATCAAAGGTTGTGTGTTAGAAAAATCAAAGGCTGTAAACATCTATCAACATGGCAAACATGCACTCAAAATTTGAAGAAATGCATAAAAGAATGTAGACAACTTTCATGCAATACAGAAAAATCCCATTGCCTGGGACAAACCAAACTTTAAATTAATACAGTTTTCACAGATCAAGTGGAAGTGAACCAAAGATTGCAAAAATTCAAAACTGGAAAGAAACCACAATTGACCAATTCATACATCCTTTCTTGGGCTCCATTAAACATCATGTAGCAGGACTTTTTCTCAGCAAGGGGCTTACTCTTTTTCTCCACCCAGATGTATCCTCTGCAAATTTGTTCTGGTGGTTCCCCCAACCCTTAGGAGTAAATTTAGGGGAGGAAAAAGCTTTCTGGGTAGAAAAAAATGTATTTGATCAGATATGCTTTTTCAGCAGTCAATGAAAGTGACCTATTGTGATCCTTTTGGATCACTTACAGGTAGAGATGAACAGATCATTTTGTTTCTAGTACCTATCAGCTTTGCATATGTTTTTTGGGAAGCTGTGGGGCACTCCAAAGATTTTAGTTTTACATGGTATAATTTTTTTGTTGACTGTAAATCACTTCTTCATAGACTATTTTTAAAGTATTTTCCCAAAAACATAGAAGCTTGCTGAAAAAATGTGATATTTCATGCTCTGGAACCTAAAACACACCTTTTTATATGCAGTATATTTTTGAATGAGAAATATCACCATGTAGCCCTTGAGATGTTGTTAAACTGCAACTCCCATCATTCCTCTGCATTGGTTATATTGGGAAAGGCCATTGGAACTTGCAGTCTAAAAATGTTGGAAGAGCCACATGATTCACACATTTGGGCTACATCGAGCATTATTTACTGCAGCTATTCACAGTCACAAGGTTGTGAGTTTAATCCCAGGTAGGGCTCCAGAATTGACTCAGTCTTGCATCCTTCCGTAGGTCACTAAAATGAGTATCCAGCATTTGGGAGCAATTAGCTTACACTTTGTAAACTGCTTACAGAGTGCTTAAGTGCACTGATAAGCAGTATAGAAATGTGCTTGCTATTGCTATTATTCCTACCTAGAATGGGGCCATTGAAATTGTCAAATTAACTGGACTCCCATTGAGTTCAGTGGATCTGTTCTAAGTAGTTTGATGTGTGGATTATACCCAAGATTAAGGAAATGTTGTTTATCCTACACCAAGAATCAGCATGGTGTAGTGGTTTGACTATTGGTCTAGGGCTCTGGAGACTAGGGCTCAAATCCCTGCTTGGTCATGGAAACCCAGTGGTGACCACGGACAAGTCACACATTCTCAGCCTCAAAGGAGGGCAAAAGCAAACCTCTTCTGTGTAAATCTTATCCTGTGATAAGTTTGCCTTGGTATCACCATAAATCAGAAATGACTTGAAAGCACAAACAACTATATGCATGCTGGGGGACAAGTTAGAATGGATTTTTTAAAGTGATGATTTTATTTGTTTGTTTGTTTATAAAAGCATTTAGAGCTAGATCTCAGCTCAAAAACGCCTTTTCAAATTAGTAAATGATTAGAGAGAGGCTCAGTTTTATTTTGGTCACTTGCTCCTCAGTTTGCTTCTGGTATCAAGCCAGGATTTTCCATCCAGTCTTCTTCTTTTCTCCAAGGACAATTTAGTCAGAACAAAGTTTGCCTTGAGGGGTGTTTTTACTGATGAGCTGGAAAAAAAAAGACAAGTGGAGAGGAAGGGGGAAGAGGAATGCCAGTTAGATCTCCAGTGGGCTATGGAAACCTTCTTAAGGGTAAAGGGTCAAGTATATTTATTGTGCCTTTGCTGCCTCAGATTTGGCATAGGGCAGAGGTTAGTAGTGCCAATGCCATCCCCCAAATTACCAGAAATTAGATGGGAATATACAGCGAACAAAGCTTAGCTGGCTGTTATCAAAATGCATGGATCAATCCACTGTGAAAGACGAGGTGAAAGTCTCATGGGACCCATAGCTAACATAATTGTATTTGTATTTGCAGTGCACATACTTTTAAAAAAAAACCACACACACACCTTACCTTACTACTTTCAGTGAACCAAAGTATATATTTTCTCTCCCTCAGGGTCCACCTGGCACCCCTGGAAGAAATGGCTTACCTGGTCCACCTGGCCAGCCAGGAACTCCTGGTACTCCTGGAAACCCTGGAGTTTGTCAAAATTGTCCCAGTTTTAATGGAGGTGTAAGTAAAAATCAAATTCTGGTTTTCATTTTACTATGAATGTATTGCATATGAAGTTGCATTCTGTCAATGTATGCTGCCTAAGTGGAGAAAAAATCATGTTTCCTTCTTGTTTCATTAAATAGCAAAAGTCAGTGTACAGGATGAAGATAGTTGTCACCAAGAAAGCAATGGGTCACTTCATAGAAGAGACAGAAAAGTTAATCAAGAACATGATGACTTTTTGTTAACGGTCTCCATTTTCATCCAGTCTCCTGAGGATTGATACAGGGGGTGAACGTTGTCTTCACTGCTAGCCCAATAGCCCAATATCAATTACAAGGGAGCAAGGGTCTCATTGAATTTATTGGAAATTCCAAGTAAACATGTCAAAGGCTACAATGTTAAGCATCAAAACTGTACACACTTTCTTGGGAGAGGCTAGAAGTACTCCAAGAAGGCTTATGACTTAGCATATATGCAAAGGATTGAATTGTTAAGATGCTCATAACTATAAATGTTCTCTGTCAGGAATCCTGTTCTTCATTCTCCATCTTCTTGTCATTCTTCTTGAACTCTCATCTATGCTTTCTCCACATCCAAGAGCATTCAAGAGCATTCTAGCTGTTTCTATGTTCAGTTCTTCACGCTCCTACAAGGGCTGCAGCTTTGCAATGAGGATATCATATGAAGCTACAAGGATTTTTTTTTCATTTATAGAGAGCTTATTTCCACCTGTTTCACTGTTTGGTGGTTCTAGGATTGTGTGCTCAAGTTTGCATATAGATGCTGCATGACCGTGATGCATTTTTCATTTGCCAAAAGGGAGCATGCCAATCTGCAAATGCATTCTTTTGGATGTATGAGGACTCACCAAGTTCACAAGAAAACTCTATGCACACGCATGATTATGCTAAATGTCCAGTGGGACTTTCATGGCTGGGACAAATACTGGTTACAGCAGGCATTGGCAACCTTCAGTCTCTGATGAACTACAACTCTCAAAGAGCTTCACCAAGGACCAGCTGGCTAGGGCAGATGGGAAGTGAAGTTTAGTATCATTTTGAAAACCACTGCAAAGGCTTTATCATCTATTTGCAATGCAAATATAAAGACCCTTCATAACCCTTAACAGAAACTTCAGAAAGGTCAAGCTATCTGGGAATGTAACATTACATTTCCACTACATTTTATTTTGGGTGCCATTTATTCCTTCTAGCAAACACCAGCAAAAAGCATTCAGAATTTCATTGAACTGACATGAGTCTTTCAGAGCAATAAAACAGAGATTATACTTTTCACTGCAGAGTGCATACACACTGACAGCTTTACTTTGCTTTCACAAAATCTATAGGTAACATTTTATTACTTTCTGCCACTCTTCAACCAATGCTAAAATAAACATGCTATCAAAGAATTGATCTAGATAATGTAAATCTATATTAGGCTCCAGAAATTTTCACTAGGAGAAAAGAGCTCACAGCATTTGTTTGTTTGTTTGTTTGTTTGGAGAGGAAAGGGAAAGTTTTTTGACCTCTTGAAGAACAACCACCCTGTCCAAATCCTGTGATTTAGACTTAGAAAACACCATTTTCTGGCTACCTCACTAGAGTCACATACAGATGGGCTGCTGTTATAATTACAGATCTTTACATGAGGCTGTGATATTGTAGAGTTATAATGAAATATGAAAATAGAAGCCAGAATAAAATGCTATTAAAATATAGTACTTTTTCTGCAAATGAATATTGAATATATTCAAAACAGGACTTTGAACCTAGTGAAATCCTTCCTGTCCTTGCTGAAAACTATTCTATAATCTTTCCTTCATGAATGTGCAATGGTATTTGCAAGCAGGAATCAGAATACAGAACTTGAAAAAAAAACTTTTCCCTGCCTATGAACAACTACAAGTGGTCAATCCTTCTCTTAATTTTCTTGGTCACCCAAGCTTTCAGCCACTTCGAAGATGTGATGTTCAGTACATGATCTGTTGATGACACTTGTGTGAGAGCTTTAAAATGTTCTTTCTTACTTCTCCTTAGCTACCTTTTTTCTAATATGGGAAGCATTATTAGACTAAAGGCACCTGATCCTGTCTGATCTTGGAAGCTAAGCTAGGCCAGTCCTGGTTTGCACTTGAATAGGAGACTACTAACATATGCTAGGTGGTGTAGACTATATTTCTAAGGGAGGAAATGACAAAAAGCACCTCTGAGTATTCCTTGCTTAAGAAAACCCTATGAAATTCATGGGGTTGCCATAGGTCAACAGGCAACTTGAAGGCACATAAACACACACATCAGACATAACAGAACAACACCAAGGGCAATGGGGAGGAGAATGTTGAAGAGAAAGCTAAAATTGATCAAGAACTTTATCATCAGTCGCCTAGAAGCTGAACAGACATAATTTTGGCCAATCTTGTCAGAATGATTTGACAGCGCTTATGTATCTATTTTAAAGAAATGAACCATATGTTCTAAACTCAGCATGAACTCAGCAGGAAGCAGGAAGATATGTCTTTCAGGCTTCAAGCTGAGATAACTCTGGGACAAAGGCGTTCAAATCTGTCCGCTGTATATACTGCTCCAGGAATATGTTTCACTTACTCTTTCATTTGTAATGGCTACTTCCCCTTTCTTTTCTGTTGCAGAACTATTCTCCTCAGTATGATGAGAAAGCTGGTGGTGGAGGAATGTACCCTGGCCCAATTGTAAGACAACAACAACAACATTGTCTCTCCTCTCTTTATGTGTCATTTTAAATTATTGGTTTTCTTCTCCTCTACAGATTACTGAACAAATACTGCCCTGTTTACTACCTAGGAATGTAACAGATTGAAAGCAGTATTTTTGCTGGAAATGTTACTCTGGCTTCTAATCCTCCCAAATGGTTGAGTGATTAGCATATTCAGATACTTCCATGATGTATCTGGCTGACTTCTATACGTTCTTCCTTTCCCGTCGTTCCTCTTGTTTTTTACCCTCCTGTCGCCTTGCTCCCATATTGGATGCTCTCCTGCTTCCTTCTCTTTCACCTCTCTCTTTTCACACTTTCATTTTTTTGTTCATTGCTTGCTCCATTCATTTCTTTTCTGCAGTTATTTCTTGTTTCCTTCCAACTTTCCAGGCCATTCATTGCACCTCATTCCCTGTTTCCAGAATCCAAATATCAGCTGATAACAGATCAATACATTCGCTGTTTATAGTTCATATGCAGCATTTTAATACATTTTTCTTATCTTCAGCTGCTCAGGCTTCCCCAGCAAGGAAACTGAAATCATTAATTGGGCCTGGTACTCTTTTTTGTACTGGCTGGGTGGGGCTCTGTTCATGAATTATTCTCATATAATAAAAATCTACATGCACTTTTTCTCAGTGACATTTTGTCAAAAATGTAATTTCCCCTTTTTAGGCCCAGTATATAATTTCCTCTTTATATGTAAATTGTGGCAGTTATTCATTTTCCTGTTAGTAGGCAATTGCTATCTACAATTACTCATTATGGCAAATCTTATTTATTCAAAAGGGTACATGTTTTTGAAGGCTGATGTAAATTTAGCAATCCAATGCCAACCCAAGACATGTTGCTGCCCGAGGCAGATCTCATCTGACTCCACCACTAGCCAAGGCCAGCACTTTAGCAAATGTTGCTGCTGCACCTTTCAGGCACCATTTCCTATGTATGGCTACTCCTCCCAGCCCCAATGATGCCACCTGAAACAGAGTGCATCATACTGCCACATGGTATTGTTTAGCCCCATATGAATTAGGTTAATATTTGACATATTCCAATAGAAGAGCTGGTCACCTCATGCCGGACTGTTGAAAGTCTCTCAGCACACATATTCTGTATCATGACTCTTTTCTCCATCTTTCCTGCTTTGTCCTTTGTCAATGTTTTCATTAATCATCATAATCATTCATCTTCTATTCCACACAGGTTTTTCTCTTTTCAGTGTATTTGTTCATCAGTCCATCCATCCATTCGTCCGTCCATCCATCCATCCATCCATCCTCTAATTTATTCATCCATTCCCAGCTGCTAACCATTTTTTTCTCTCCTTTACAGTTTGTATCATTTACATTATGCTGCTTTGGCTTTCTCATCTGAGATGTACTGAATTGGTTGCTTAAACCACTTAAGAGATTTTTATTTGCTCTGACTGAGATTTGGGCAAGTATTGCAGAAATGGCAAGGGCTTCTCTGAACACAGGGTGCTGTTTTACAAGCATAGAGCTACTTCTCCCATTGACATGAATGGAGCTTCCCATGTGTACATAAGCTACATGTATGTGTAACACTATGCATGCAGGGCTTTGCTTTCATATTAGCGTGCTTAGCATCCACTTGCTACCACAGCATCACATTATATCTGGGTGATTCTGTCCAGTTAATTTTGTAACACCCAGTAAATCTCAGCATTCCATTAGATCTTCATATTATCTTGCCTCCCTTCTGACAAATACAGTCAATGGTTAACTCAAAATATCATAAAGGAATCCAGTGCCTATGCACCTGACGAAGTGGACTGAGTTCACAAAATCTTATGCCTGAAACTTCTTCTCCCCAATGTGTTGCAAAGATGCTACTGGATTTCCTTAAGGGTTTTTAATGAAAAAACAGACCAACATGACTATCTCTGTAAATATCAATACAATGATTAACCCAAATAGTCTGAAATGGTTCTGGAAAAAAAATGAATTATAGCAGTTAAACCCAACAGTTGTTCGTTTATCATTATCTCTCTAGATCATTGATTTATTTATGTGATTACTATATATCAACTCAATTTTTAATTTTCCCCACCACTTACCACTTTGCATTTTTTTAAAACATGCTATATCTTGCAAAGAAAATTCATGGGTTTAAAAAAAACAACCTCAGAGCTAGTGAAAAAGTGAGCACATAAATGCATCTACTAGTTTGCTCATTTCTTTATCATTCACTTTGATAAATATAGTATTTCATTCTAATGTACAAATAAAGCAATAGCGGCACAGTCTAACGGTTTGAATACAATCACTGAATGCAAGTTAATTTCATATAACAGCTAGAAGGCAGAAGGCAGATTTTCTGTCATGTGCAAACAATGACAAATGAATCATATATATGATTGGCCAAGGATATTGCAATTCATACCACTTACTGTGTCCAGTGCAGTTTGCATGTAATTTTCTTTTACATTAATAAAACCGTATCAAACACCAATTAATAGCTACCAAACCGAATGTCATCTTGCCACATTTCATTATACTTACCAGGATTCATCTTGCTATATAAGGTGTTGTGCTCACAAGGAAATAAGCAACTTGACTTTGTGATTTGTGGATCAGGCTGCCTTTTACCACAACACATTTTTAATGCTGGTCCAGCATTAAAGCAGTCTGTCAAACAACATACTGCTAGAATCCTATATTACTAATTTTTGTTACTTTACATATATATAGCTATGTAGTGGAGATGCTAAAAAAACCCTTTACTGAAATGAAATGAGGAGTAACAGGACACCAGGAAAAGTGCCCAATGTGCCTTGGTGTCCAGTGTGCATTGGGCACTTTGCTGGCTCTGCTACATAGTAACATAACAGTAGACTTGTACTGGATATGGATGTTATGAAACTGCACAATTCTAATTGTTGCATATTTAAGTCCACTTATGAAGATGTAAGACCCTGACAGGGTTCTGAGCAAAACTGGTATTTGTCTTAACAAACTGTAGTCAGAATGTTAGAAAGTGGGAAAGGTGCTGAATACAACTCAGAGGATATTTTAACTATTATGCAATGAAGTGGAATTCTAGATTTACTCAGTAAAGGCCAATTGCAACATGTTCCCAACGCTGCTGCAACTTACTACTTATTACATAGGTAATATTTAGAAAGCAGGGCATATCCCATTTTCTAAACATTAGCTATGCAGTATATCATCCATAACAAGTAGTAAGTATTGCTTGTGCTTTACCTTATAGAAGCCAGTGGGGTTTCATCCCCTTTCTCGGAGCAATTAAAATGCTTAGTTCTCCTAAAGCTGACAAATAAAAGTACATTTGGCTAGCAATTTCAAGGCAAAGTATGATATGAGGTCAAATATTAAATAGACAATGTACAGATTTCTTCATTTTTCACTGGAATTCTTTGTAAAAGAGAGGATGACATGTGTATCTTAATTCATATGAGTAAACATCTGACAATCCTGTTTAGGTTAGCAAAGATCTTGATTCCATCTATATTAAAGAAAGAATTAATACATTCCACTTTTTGGAAATGAGACATTCAGGCCAAAAATCCATGAAAAATGGATGCAAAAATAGTTTTTCATAGAAAATATTGCTTTTTGTACAGGAAACAGGAAAAGCCCTCCTAGCACAGTTATATTATTTATTTATAAAAACATCACAGCTCTGAGGGCAGCTTACACAGAAAATCAATTTATGCAATTTAAAACGATTTAGAAATTAAAACAATGCCAGATCATTTCAACAGATTAAAATACTTTGAACAGTTTAACAAGTGAAAACAGACTACCAGGTTAAAACAAGTTAAAATCATGTACATACACTTTGGATGAAATTAATTAGACTTTAAAAGCTTGGACCCAATGGTACTGGATTAGCTCTTGTGAAAATGGTTGTACAAAGAAGTTTCACAAGAGGTTGTGAAGCCAACTGTTTGCACAATGGGTTCTGAAACCACCTGTGCAATATTTTGTGCTCTTGGTGTGCACAAGTGCTATCTCAACAGTAGAAATTGTAAGAATATTCCAAAATAATTAAAAAAAAATGTTTTAAAATGTTTTTATGTGTTCAGAAACCCTGGTGAGAAGAATTTGCAGTTCTGGACTTCTTCTGCACAAAGAAATGCTGTAATTGTGATATTAATCTTCACAAAATCATTTTCTGTAAAGGAAACAGAATTTGAATTATATTTCCTGCACAGACAATGCTATTTTCTGTGCAAAGCAACCATGCAAAGTTTGTGGGTAATAAATCCCAAATTGTGAATAGACTTTGAAAACTACACAATTTACAAACAGGAAGAAAATTGCTAAACTTCTTTATAACTTCCTTTGGGGGGGGGGGGAAGATATAGCGAAGAATTCCAAGCTCAATCTATAGAAAGCTGTATTGGTCCCACTTTTGCTGTAACTCCAAAACTGCATAGCCACTATGAATATTGTGCTAGTAAAATGGCAAAATTGAATATAGGCCTTTTATATCCCACCTATTTAAAAATATATATTCAAAACCATAGGAGTGGCCACTAAGAAAGTCATCTCTTACATCCCCACAAAAATGTTTTTGTTATCATAGGGTAGAAAGAAGGTATCTCTTAAAGAGCTTTATACCCGTAAAAGCTCATTAGGGAGCATAGGTTCTTTGAGATATTAAATGAAACACTGATATGTTTGCCAAATTGTTCAGCTAAAGCATTTTTGGCTTTTCACTAATCCTATTCAACGGCAATTAGCTTTTTTTACAGCTCGCATTTGACATCTACACCCTGCTTCACTAGGAGACTATACATTCATTTTACCTGACAATAATTGTTTTATCTTTCAAATATTCTCCATAGTCTGCACCCGGAGCTCCTGGCCCACCTGGCCTCCCTGGTCCTGTTGGTCAGCCTGGTCCACCTGTAAGTACAAGGAATTATTTTATTATGTAATTTGTTTTGTTTTGGTTGAACTGGATCCTTTTTCTGAAGAAAAACATGCTGATGCTTCACAGAGGATTGCTGTAGCATCCTCTCACTTTTAGAAATTTAGGTTGGGGGGGGGAACGGCAGAAAACAGTCATGCATGACTTCAAGCAAGGGTGGGAAAACAGTATGGGAGAAGGGTATTTGGAATGGAAATTAAACCACATAGTAAAGGGTTAAGCAGATCTTTTTCATGACCCATTTCTCCATCCTAATTGCAAAGTAGTCCCTATGGCTGCCTTTCACTAAAATATATTTGCATGCAAACACACATCCACAGGGAGACCATTACCTGTGTCTCCTGTACATTTCTGCTTTGGCCCTAACTCTGTAGTATTTCATATTAGGGATCTATCCCAATTCCCAATGCATATCTACTTTAGCCCTGATTCAGAGATGTTCACATCCTATACTCTTATCCTGGAATGCTCATGTGTAAGAAGGCATTCTGTGTTGGGCTCTCAAAATGCATTCAAAACATATTGTGTCCTGCATGGAAAAGCAATACACAATGCAGTGGTGTCACTAGAGGGTGCAGGGAATGTGGACCACACTGGGTGACATCCTGGGGTGGGGTTGTCACCAAATGGCATGAGAAAGGGTGTTGCATCGCTTTCTCACTTGCTCAGCACCCACAAATGCGTCTCATTTCATCCCTAGAAGGCTTCAAAAAAGCCCTGAAGACGCACCTCTTCCAGCAGGCCTTCCCAGAGAATGTGAATATCACCCAGCTCCAATCCTGAGCCTAACCTTAGGCCCTAGAATCGTCTTTTTTCCAGCTTTCCTTCCCTTGTACCTTATTCCTAGATGACCTAGGCCTTAGGTCCGTTTTCCCTGCTGCTGTTTTTTATTGCCTATTTTAGCTATTCTATGTTTTAACTGTATTGTGATTTAATTCTTTTTTAAGGGGGGTGGTAAGGAAAAGGATGGGATATTTTAACTGTTTTTAACTCTTGTTGTAATCCGCCCCGATTGCTTGTTCAGAGGGGCGGACTAGAAATAAATTAGTAGTAGTAGTAGTAGTAGTAGTACTTTCCATTTGGGCTTTGACAGGGTTGCAACCATGCTAGAGCCTAAATCGGCCCCATGGGACTGCCACTGTTCCCTCCAGTGGCAGTGGCTGCTGGGGGGAAGTCCTTTCCATTTAGGTTTTGGTGCGGTTGCAACTACACTGGAACCCAAACTGACCACTGGGGACTGAGGCAGTCTGCCTCCCCACACGCACCAAGTGACACCAACTCCCAGTACACCACTGGCACAGTGACACAGACAGAACACACACACACATTCATTTCTATCAAGAAACAAATGGAGAGGGTGTTTTAATTCATCTTCAATGGGGGATTCAAGTTGCACCAAAGCAACCATATTGGGAGGACCTGCATGGCTAGATGCAGGTGCAGATACGCCGTGTGATCAAGGCCCCATAGAATGCATATTGGCCATGTGTTTTGTGATGCTCATATGTTGGCTTACATATCCTGGAAAACTCATCAGGTAATTCTGAGTCTCATATTGCACATGAAAGGAAAAGACAAGCAGGCAGAAAAAATGGGAATTAGACGCTGCTCTCCCATCCAAGATGTATTTACTATTCACATGAGGTTCTTAGTTCACATTAAGTTCTCATTTCTTCTTATTTAGTAATGTCTCCCAGTGCAATATCAGCAAGAGAAAAGGTTACTGTCTGAAATATTTATAGACACATTTATTCTTGCTTAATGAGGAAAAAAATGGGCTGCTGCTCCTTTTTTGGGTGGAAAAAAAAAGGCACCCTTTCTGCCATGGCAGCAGCTTTTCAACATTTCTGCAGTGCAGCGAGTGTAAATGCCATGTCTCAAAAATGCTGTGATGCCACCCTCTGTGTGATCAGCAGGGCAGCATGATGGTGCTTGGTGGCTGGCTTGGGGGTGACATTGGGGTGTGTGCCATGTGTACACCACACCCCATGCTACCCCAAGCTCTTTCACCCTGGAACCTATCAGATGCAATGCTAAAGTTTACTAGCAAAAATATAATTTAGAGCAGGGGAGGCAATCAGAAGTTGTTGGAATGCAAATCTCAGCAGCCTTACCCAGTATAGCCTATAGTGAAGAATGTTGTACGCTGTAGTCCAGGAGGACTGCAGGATTCAACACCCTAGAGTATGAATGGGTAATATACCAGTTGGGCTCACAGGTTTCTCACTTCCCACTCCTCCCAGCAAACATCAGGGGAAAAAAAGACTGGACACAACTTTTTTTTCCAAATATAACTTATGTAGAACTCCCTGTTATGTCCAAGCTCTGGAATTTCTGGTTAATTTAAGTCAATCATCCTTATTTTCCCCATGCTAACCAGAATTCAAACATAAAGGGGATTTCTAGTGTTAAAAGGACAGTGTCTGCTTCCAGACTATTTCTTGGATAGAGAAGGATGAATTCATCTATCAACAGCACTTCCTTCAACTACAAACCAAATACAATCATGGTTTTACAAAAATGCAAATATCATTAAGAATTGCATGTTCCATGATGTCATCCTTTTAACATCTTGGAATAAATTGATGCTCCTCGCTTTCCTTTTGAAGTCTCGGATGCTGATTGCTTACAGCTTGAGGATTTGTTCTTATCAACTTTGAGTGTGGAATGTAATGGACTGCCAAGAAATCAACCCATGAGTTCTAAAATATGCAATTTATCTTACCTATTAGGGGCCCCATGGATATCAAGGCCCTCCTGGTGAACCTGGACAAGCTGGCACTCCAGTAAGTATCAGTGTGCATTATTATAAAACAGAAATATCTCAACTTTCCTTTACCAAATAAATATGCTGTAAGCAGTTACAGATTAATTACATCCAGCATTAATTGGCCAGGATCGACTCGTATCACAAAATCGACTCGTATCAGCAAAAAACCACAGAAACATCTCCTTTCCCTCTTGTAGTGAATCCTATCAGGGTCTGAGAAAACCTTTTAAGGAGATTTTTTGACAAGTCAGACTCCAGACTGCAGAGGAAAGGGAATACGAAGAAAGTTATAATTTTGCTGGCACCGGCTGTTGAAGTACAGCATTGGCTCTTATTCACTATGACCAACCATTTTGATTAGACAACTGTCAACAATATATTGGGAATAAAATTGAGATGAGATAGAAAGTAATAATTTTTTAAAAGTTCACTAGAGGTTTGCAGCTGAACATTTGGGGTGTCCATATCAAAAAGCAGCTTGTCTTTGGAACTGTTGAATTAGCTGGGGCTAAGATGTTCATTAAATGTTTTGATAAAAACATGGTTTGAAAAGCCCTAGCTGTGTCCGCTATAGATCTTGATCACATGTACCTATGACCACTTGGTTCTTTAATCCTAAAGGCAATATTAGATTGATGGTAAAAATACAATACAGTTGGGTAGATCTAGACTTGGTTAGCGGAGAATTCCATAGACGGAACAATATTACAGATGAAATAAAAGGATAGGGGTTTTTTTCTCCCCAGTTTCTGCTCTCCTTGAAACCACTTATTCCTCTGAATATCTGCTGGGGAGGATTGAATGACCCCCTAAAACAGTATGTAAGATAGTCCTGTGTACTGTAAAGGGAAGAGAAATTGATACAAACCATAGCCCATCCCCTCCCTTCCCCTCCCTCCAGTTGGGAGGCTCTACCAGATTCTGGATCCATCTGCCAATGAAAGGAGTACCTCCATTTATCAAAGACAAGTTCCACTGCAGTAATTATATCTTGCTTATCTACAATATGCAGCTTTAGGATAAATAGGCTAAATCCTATTGTTAGTCTCAATATTGTTAGTAGACAGATTAAATCAATGGGACTGGGTAAATCACTTAATGTAAATTCCATTGATTCAATTGGTTTACTTTAGTTAGGCTCTGTCAACCTAAATTGATAAATAGTAACCAGTAATGTGCAAATACACATGATGTATTTGCACATTTCCTTTTCTGTAGTTGCATACAATAAATGCAACTGTGGCTCGACAATACTCTGAAGATGTTTAAATTTTAATTCCCCTTTTCATTTCATTCACAAGTATGAAATGTATATCATCCAAAGCCTGAGAATATAAATGAGTGAAAATAAAGTCCTGCAAACCCATCAAGAGTTAATGTTTTGTCAGACATTCTAAATTTCAAAAGAAACAGTCACCCTTGATGACTTTGCCATCCAAGGGCTGCATCTCATTTAAGATCAGTCTCATATGATTCAACTTTTCCACTAAGAAGTTTTTGGAATCACTGTATGCTGAAATCCCTGTGGAATTCTCCTTTCTGAAGTCCAATACAGGTGGATTTCACAGCTATCATGTTTCAAACAATGCAGCTTCTCAAGAACTGCTGTCAGAGATGCCACTGTCTGAGGCTCCAACATTTTTCTGCAATGTAGGGGGAAATGTCTACATTCAGATATTCTCCTGCTTAATCTAAGTAGCAGCTATGAATTTCTCCAATCATTCTAATTATTCCCTTTCCATCAAATATAAACAGATTTCTGTTGGATTCATTTCTGTGTCAGAAAATAATTTAATTCTAAAGGAATCTTAGAAATAAATTAATGAGTTCATCTCATTGTTCTTGATGTCTTTTTAGGGAATAGGATGTAGAAGAAAATTAATATTTGATTTTATTTTTCCTCCTCAGGGTCCCCCTGGTCCACCAGGAATGATTGGTCCACCTGGTCCATCGGGAAAAGACGTAAGTTTTTCCATAGTACATGTTAATATTATTGTATACATTTATCAGAAAGAAATTGTAAGGCATTACAGTCTTGTAGCCAATGTGGTGTAGTGGTTTGGGTATTAGTATAACTCTGGGGACCAGGGTTCAATTTCCCTCTTGGCCATGGAAACCCAGAAAACCCTGTGATAGATTTACCTTAGTGTTGCTATATGTTGGAAATGACTTGAAGACACGCTGCTGCTGCTGCTGCTGCTGCTGCTGCTGCTGCTGCTGCTATATTGTTTCTTCAAAGGTGTATTGTAGGAGTGGGATTCAGGTAATGCACAGTGATACTATTTTCTATTATTTTCTTCCCACTACTGAACTCTGTGGCACATTCTTCCTGGGATTTCCTGACCCTTGGGAATGGACTTTGGAAGACACTGAAGGTTGTTCCTAAGGAGAGGGAGTGGTAGGAGATCCCCACTTTATGCAAGTGGTATCCTGCTCACACTACATTGGATCTAATCTATTGTTGCATTTTTAATCTTGATTTGAAATGGCCTTACCAAGACCCTTCCAATACAAAGATCTTTAGTCCAAAAAGACATGGAAGGCACATAAACTTACTTTATCAAGCCAGACTGAAGTGCCCCAAGCCAGTCTCAGATATCTTCTGATGTTTGTGTACAATCAAACAAATGGCTGTATCTTGCTTCATTACTACCACCAGGAAGGAAATGTTAGAGGGAAAAATATTTTTCCTTGACATAATTATTCTTGCTTAGATCATAAGTTGTATTTCTCCAGATAGAAGGGCTCTTTCCATTTTTAGAAAGTTTTTTGATCTAACAAAGGCCCAGGACAGACCGCCAGAAAACTGCAGGCTGAAGGCACCCAGTTTAACTCCAGATGGATGCCGCAGCTGCCAAACCGTGCAGCGTCCATCTGGAGTAAATAGAAACCAGTTCTAACAATAGATTAGATCCAATGTAGTGTGAGCAGGATACCACTTGCATAAAGTGGGGATCTCCTACCACTCCCCCTCCTTAGAACAACATTGCCGGGTCACACAGCAATGTGTGGATGCTACGCATTCATTACGTCAAGATGGTGGCACCCATGTGGATGGGATGCCACCATTGGGACACTGCTGTTACATACTAGGGTTCTGGACTGTGCAGTTTCTGTGCAGTACGGAACCCTAGTATCATTGCGACCATGATGGTTTTGGCCGTCTGTCTCGGCCTAAAGTTACTTGGGCCTGAGATTGCAAGAGATGTCTCATTCACAGGGTTGCCATGAGTTGAAGTCAATTTGAGGGCAGTTAATAACAACAAAAATGAATTAAACCTGAAAAAAGGGATGAGAAAAGCTGAGGGTAGGGGAGGAAAACTGTATGGCAGTTTCTCCTTTGCAGCTGAACGGCTGTTAGTTACACTGAAAGATTATCTGGATTTGATCTTGGCTGCACTACAAATTTGTATCTATTTATGGCAATGCAAACAATGGGTCTATATAACCTACATCCTCCAGCATGCACAAAAATATGCACTTATGTGAAGACGACAGGTATGAACATAATAAACTAGTTCTCATTACTTTCCTTCATTAGATTTTTCAGACTTCCACCAGCACTCATGTCCTGTCCTATTTCTATATTGGGAGTCAACACATTGTTCTTCCTTTCTATATGTTTTTTGTATAATTTTTGCATATATTTTGTGTACATATTTTGAATATATTTTCCCCAAATTTTCCATTGACTCATTGGAACTTGCCTGTGTGTATTTGTCAAATGTACACATTTTCATTTGTGTGCATTTTTCAAATATACTCATGCTTTTGTGAACACTGAGTGTATATGCCCTACAAGTAAATGCTTTGTTGCATTACAGTCTTGGGAGATAAATGTGAATCCACTGAAATTCTTCCCCATCCCTACTGTGAGAAGAATTTATCCAAAAGCACTCAATGTAATTATTTTGTGTCATAGATCCTAAGTCCCATTGTTTACATTGCCATAGAAATTTATATTGGGGATTAAGGTTAGATAGGAAAGGATGAAACAGAGAAGTGAGAGAATGAAAACTAGATTCAATGATCATTTTTGACTGAAGAGCAATAAAAGAGCCTTGTAGGAAGAATATGGTTAAAAGGCTGGTTTGCCATTCACTATGGTAATCCATTTTATTCACTAGCTATGTTTATGGTATCTATCTAGGATCAAAAACAGAGGACGCCACGTAAGATGCCATTCCATCATACTGACACTGAATAGCCACTTCAAAGGCCAACACAGGGTCTTAGTAAAACAAAAGCATTCATACATTCTGAACTGTTTTGCACAGAAATTCATGAGAATTGATCATTTACATGTAAAACCAATGAGAAATTGCTGGACCATTGAGGGGGGGGGGTTCTTATATAGCCCATAGCTATTGTGGTTTGGTCCTATTATTCAGCTGCTTTGGGAGGCTGGATAAAATAATAATTCAAAACAAATTAAACTTTATCTTATTTTATGTTTTCATCACTCTATAGGGAGAATCTGGAAGACCCGGTAGACCTGGTGAACGTGGATTGCCTGGACCTCCTGTGAGTTGAAATAATATACATTATTTTGGTTCTGAGTATGTCTAGGGTGAATTTAAAAAACGCAGTCCAGTTTGGATGTGCTTAAGCAAAATCTAGATGTGCCCACTATAATTAGAAACTGTACATTTTCTGGCTTCCAAATAGTCCCCTTCCCTAGTTTAATGATCTCCTTCCACAGAAACAGGTTGTAGAATTAGAGCTATAAGCAAGCTTTTCCTTTTCAATCTCCTTGAGCACCCTTCTCCAAACTGGTGACTACAATTCCCAATAAACACACACACATACACATACTTGTTTCACAACAGGAATAACTCAAGACAATGCAATCCATGCCTTTCCTCCAACTCAGAGGAAACTTTGCATTCATAGGAAATTGCTGCTCCGCGAATGATTGAAGAATTGTAGCAGTGAGAGGATGATTCCCTGATATTTCAGAAGCATGTCAGGCTTTCACACATGTGCTCTCCCCTGACATTTTACTGGCATTTTACCAGCACTTACTCCATGGTAAGCACTGGTGTGAAAATCTGACTGCACTGAACTGTGAAGGCTGCTGCTAGGGTGGGCCGTGTCTTCAGGGTCCATTCCTCTGAAGGCTGCTGCTGTGGAGGGGGGGGGCAGTCTGGGGATAGGGGGACAGACAGCCTGGAGGACAGTAGGGAGGAAGTTGGACTGAACCAACATCAGTGTCAAGGAGATTGTGCTTCCAGTGATAATTATCATGAAGATTTCCACTGATGACCTAATGCATATGAACTAATGGACATTTCTTTGTCACTGATAGTATTGGTTAATGGAGATGAAGTCTTCATCAGCACTTTAATTCTTGAAAAAGACATATCTTTCCAAATGATTGTGCTGTTATAACTGAACATTACTGGATTGCTATAAAACTCAGACTTTCAGTTATTGGATCAAATCTGTGAACTCCAAATAACTATGTGTTCAGAGCTAATTAAAAAAAAAAGAATGCCTTTCTTGTTGGAAAGCTTTGAAACATTTCTTTGAATTTAGAATAATTTAGATTTTCAATTAATTTGGTGCTGGCTAATTTGGTAATTTTTCATTTATTAATGTGATATTTCATTCACAGCACCCAACCCTTCGATCTAACCCATCCTTACCCGGAAAGAAGCTTAACTGGATACAATGTGCTAAATCCAGTTGATAGTTCCAACTAACATGGACTCCCTGAATGAATAGGACTGTTTAAGTCAATACTTTTATCAGTCCCATTGATGCAATGAGTGAGAGTTACAGAACAGAATTATTAGATTCAGTTTTCATATGGATGCAAACAGGAATTGTGATCTGTTCCTTGCCACCACCACCCTCCCCCCATACAATACCTTTTCTCTTTTGCAATACCTGGACCTATACATTGTTTTGTGAGGTTTTCTAAAATGGCACCTGAAAGACAAAAGTTTTCATTACCGTAATACAGAATTTAAAAAAATCAACGAAAATCCATATATGGGGTTCTCTATTTAACAATGCTCTCTCTCTCTCTCGTGTTTATTTAGGGCCACAAAGGTCCCTCTGGCATGCCTGGACTTCCTGGAATGAAAGGTCATAGAGTAAGTACTGTATCATTTTCTGGCAGTTATTGGGGGGAAGGTATCAACAGACATTTTTCCCCAGGGTCTAGTGCGAAGGTGACTTTTGAGTATTCACTCAAAACATTTTCCTAATTGTCATGCTTTTAATTACTGAAGCCCAAAGGATCAAGGCTCATAACTAGTCACTAGGGGGAAATAGTTGCTGCAGATAATGTTTGTTAGATTTGGGCCCAGGTATATTATTTAAGCTGTGCAAGACATGCCCTGATCTGAAGGCAGTGGCATAGATAGGGGATTGAGGAGATATCCTAAAATGAGTGCTGTTTTGATATCCTTCTCCCCCTCCCCCCAACACACACACATTAATTTTTGAGAACTATGAAGCCATTTCTAGATTTTGGGCATTTCCTTCAGGTGTAGTCAAAAAAAGAGGAAAGCAAACATAACTATTTAAGATTTTCAAAAAAGAAATTTCTATTGAATTGTACTCATAGTCTTCCTTTCCTTTCATGAAAGGGCTTTGATGGAAGAGATGGTGCAAAAGGTGATACCGGTGCTCCTGGTCTAAAGGTAAGGTTTTAAAATGCCACCCATGCCAACAAATAACAAAATGAAGCCTGGAACCACTGGCCCCCACCAAGGCTGTTTCTTCAGCACCCCTAACCAATCCAGTTACCCCAGGCTGCCTACCAACAGTAAATTGCTTCTTTCTCTAGAAATATATATAATATTTAAAACCAGAAGTTATATTTTGGGTACTTCCCCCTTTTTTTGGCATTCTGTGCAGTCCCCAGACTGCACTTGCTGAGATTTTTACTGCACTTGCCCCTGAACTTGCTGAGGCTTTTTACTACACACTGCATCTACCAGATGAACTCTAGATAAAATCAAGTTTACCGTAATAAAGATGTGTGCTTGTTTAATTAGGAAATTGGTTTTACCCAAAAATATTCCTTCAAGTGTCACTTTTTCTGAACACTTTCATAAAATTGCTTTCAGCTGTATAATATTTTCCAGGGTAATTTATGATAACATAAGTAGCTCTCCTCCTTTGCATATTTTGTCCTGGTTCAGAGACAGCAACTAGCTTAAGAAGGTTTCCCAATGAGTTTTCATTTTCACAGTGGGGACTTAAATCCGCCAAACCTCCCAGTTTCTAATCCAGCACTAGTACACCAAATGGGTTCCTACTCCAGAGACTATATACAGCAAAGGCCTGCAAGTATTTTACTACATATAAGTGTCTCTTTCCACATGAACCCACTGAATAGATCTTCATTATTATCATCTTTGGCATTGTTGGTCATCTGTTCTGGGAGAAAAGAAGGGAAAAAATGTATTCAGTGCCCCATCATTATCAAACAAATAATAATGACCAAATGTTAGAAAATGGATGTGGGCCAAATCCATCAACTCCACTGCAGGGAAGCTTATATGGATCCGTTTTATCATGCATATGGTTTCTGTTCTGGGAAGGGATCCACATATGGAGGCTGTGTACTTGTAGTACTTGTTGGATTAAGGTAAATATCTTTAAGAAGAAGGTGGCTTATTCACACCAGACAAATGTGCAACAATGCATACTGTGTATTTAACAGTTGTTCTCTTTATTAAATAGGGTGAAAATGGCCTTCCTGGAGAAAATGGATCTCCTGGACCAATGGTAATTTATTCTATCTTGAAAGACAATTTGACAGGAAGGAGGGGGGAGCAAAATTGTCCATCAGTTGTTCATTGACTATAAACCCATGGTCCCTGTTGTCCATTTAATTTAAGTCCATTATACTCTGGGATATTTCTAAAACTTGGAGAGACATTTCCTTAATAATGATCTCAGAATGTCATTCAGTCAGGAATGCTTCTAAACAAAGTGTGTTTGATTGCTACTTCTCCTCTAAATATAATAATATGTGTTAATTAGGGCCCAAGGGGTCAGCCAGGTGAAAGAGGAAGACCAGGACTTCCAGGAACTGCTGTAAGTAACTGGACCAAAACCTTATATTACATGTCATCTTCTGTCCCAAATTAGACAAAGCCTGTTCAACACGGCCAAATTGCAGTGGTGCAGTTAGATCATTTTAGGCCCTGGATCTCAATGGCCTTATGAACTCCCATCCCTTAGATAGTATAGTATATTCTTTAATTTACTTTAGAATGTAGTAAGCCATGTCTGGCATGCACAGGATGATGCTTGGATCTTTTTGCCATATCTGAATGTCTGCCACCAAGTGTTACCCTTAACAGCACTACTGTCTTCCAGAAACTTAAAATGAACAAGACATGGAAAATAAAAACTCTCATTTTCTCATGGATGTAGTGGGTAAAGTAAAATCAGTGGTATTTCTCTGGTGGTGAGCCCTTTACTGCTTTGAGGTCACCTACCAGTATTCAGTCTTTCTAGTCTCTGATGCCAGAAGTGACTATCTAACTGTGAATTGCCCCTCATTGTCAGAAGTGGTGTGGGGCTCTAAATTGCACAGTGGAAAGCCCTTATATAGCACAAAGGGCTACTGTTAATCCCTATGTGTTTTACAAAAAATGGTGTGTATCTTTGTGCTTAGGTGCCACATTTGTGCCACATGGGGCTCTAAATGTGGCCAACAGGCAGTAACATTTTTTAAAAAAATGTAAAACACATCTTTAAAATACAGCATCAATTTTTCTTTAAATGATATCAGTGTCAGAATAAGATTACATTTAGTTTTGTCTATAGTGGGCACTTGGTGTCTGCTGAGGATTGGTTCCAGGACATCCCATGGATACTAAATTCCGTGGATGCTTAAGACCCATTAAATGCAATGGATAATAAAATGGTGTCCTTTATATAAAAAGGCAAAATCAAGGTTTGGCTTTCCAGAATATATATATTTTTGGAATATTTTCAAGTTGTGGATGCTTGAAATCATGGATAAAGAATCCATGGATATGAAAGGCTGACTGTGCTTAATTAGTTTGCCAATAACCCTCATGAAAGTTGTCTTTAAGGTTGCCTTCCTAGATTTTTTTTCCATTGGGTTAAAGTCTAAATGAGTTATATCACACAAAACCATCCATTCCAAATCTGTCCACTAGAGCTCCTGAGAGCTCATAAAAACCCAGTTCTGAGAGATTCCATACCTCAGGCAAAGAGCAAATTCAGTGTACATTGAATGATACAGATCATGTTATGCTTTCTTGATATATTTCTAAAGGATGAATATAGTGATATTATTCATTAGGCAAAATTCATTGATTTCTAAATATATTTCATTTTTTTAAAGGGTGCTCGTGGTAATGATGGAGCTCCTGGATCAGCTGGCCAACCCGTAAGTTGGACTGGACCGTATGATTACTTAGTTTTCTCTCTGCCATTCCAAGTATACTCAAATGCTGATGAATTTGTAACATAGTTAACATCTGACTCCTATATTATTTTTACTATAGCCAAGGCAACAATGCAGATGCATCACTCTTCTGATTTCCCATAATGCTAAAACAGACTAAACTACAACTCATGGCTTTCAAATCAACTGAAATCACCCAAATTCCATTTCAAGTCTTGTCCTTGTTTACATGTCATAATAAGCTGTGGGTTGCCTTGACCATGGTTTGTTGTTAACTGCAAAAACTGTACAGCTGACAACCAAATTGTGATATATTATTCCCATTTCTGGTTTCTTTCTCTCCCACCTCTTTTATCAGCTGGAGAATAATCATAGTCTCAAGTTTTGATGTCACAACAATGTTTAAACATGTCAGTGTCCAAATATCAACAATAAAGCTTGACTTCAGATTGTTTTGTGACTGGTTAACAAATCATAGGTTGTTACTAGAGGCTAGTTCACACATCCAAATGAGCTAGATTTAAACAAATTGCAATATGGCTATTTATAACATGTATACCATTGGTATGTTTGTTACAGAAAAACAGAACAGAAAAGCAATTAGCATTGTTAAAACAACATATAAATCTTCAGTAATAAATTGGTATCTTTTGCTCTTACATATACATTTTCTACGCTTTTTTGGTTTTGACTGAAACAAATAGAAGACTTCTAAGAATGGTCTGAACATGTTTGGATCCAACTCCAAATCTAAGCAGGTCTGAAGCTCCTTGATAGCTGGATGTGGAAACTAGTAATCCAATTATTTGAGGTAGTGAAGAGCAGCAGGATAGAGATGCAACAAAATTAAACAAAAAGCATCTAATTTAGTGTGTCTGTACAAACTATCCTTAGAGTACAGATTTTTTAAATAACAAAATCATAGTTATTGCACATAATGGATGCAAATCAAGTAATAATGAGAAAAGCTAGGTACTGTTGAAGTCATCAGTACCTCAAATGCTTAAATTTGAATTTAAATTTTAAACATTGATTTTAAACAAGATCTTTTTTATGATTGGGAAGTGAAGTGTGTGCTGGTGGGAGGAATAAACACCCACTGATTCAACATATGTGGTGTTACTGCCAGTAACTTGTGATCAAAGGCTAGGTCCATTTGCAGTGGGACTATGGCCCAAAGCAGATGGGCCAAAAGTGCCAGCTTTGGGCTATGGCATTTAGGTGATGTATGCCCTGAATGCAGCCCGAAGCCATACGGAGTGTGCACCAGGCTGGGAAAAGTCGTCATCATCATCATCATCATCATCATCATCACTATTATTATTTATATCCCACCCTTTCCTCAAAATTATGACTCAGAGCAATTTACAAGATTAAAACAGTACAATTGAAAACATTGAAAAGTGTTACATTAAAACAGAATGTAATTATTACAATATTAAAACATATAACATATAAAAGAATAAAATATTCTTTTTATAAAAGGAGCAGAGAAAATCTGCTCTTTACTAGCATCCTGTTCTGTTCTGTTTTCCTATAACAAACATATGGCCACAGTCCAGTGTTTATTGAGACAGGAGCAGCCTCTGGCTGCTCCTTTTGCCTCATGTGCATGACCCCTTAGTTGAGATACTAAGGAGCTCTACAGACTGCCCCAAAGGAGCGGCTCCACACCGCCTCTTTCAGTTCTGTATCAGGGCCACAGCAACTGCACACGGCAGTCCCAATCCAGTGCTTTGTTGGTGCTAAAAAGAATAGCAAAATGCTGCTCCTTTTAGCACCGGCAAAAAGGTGCCCTTGCTGCCACCACCATGGCTTTTCAGCGCTCCTTTGGCACAGTGTGTCTAAATGCTGCACCAAGTGCCACAACACCCCATGCAGTGGCATCGGGTGCGCAGTATGATGGCATCAGGGTGGTGTCAGGGTGTGCAGCACCCAGATGCCACATTCCCCACTTTGCTCCAAGGCCAGCATTAAACACCAGACTGTTTATCCCTTAAGTCAAGACATGATCCTACTTAGGGTATTTTTTAAAAAATATCTTGTCAAACCACATGCCTGAACACAAAACCGGAATATTTTAACATGGCAGTAGAAGACTATCAGAAATGAGGCACGATGAATTTTCTTAGGAGAATGTTGTGCAGCCTAGCCATGATGAAATGCTGAACTGATAAATTCATGCTGCTACACCTTGACTCAACCACCTTGTTTTGGAATTCACACAAACTCCCTGCTTTCTAGATCACTGTTTCTGTTGTATATATTGAGCAGTAGATAATAGTTGGAAGAATAAATTTCAGTGGCCACAAAGTCATTCAGATAGGAATTCAGATTTCCAGTAAATGAGGCACACATCATGTGTATGCAAGATGATATATAAAACCTCCCAAAGTTCTAACATGTACAGGGGAATGCTTTCTCTTGGTTCTACCACCATCACAGGCAGGCTTGGTAAGGACATGAGGGAGAGTTTTCTAGGTGACTGCTCCCACCCTCTGGAACTCCCTTCCACAGGAGAGTAGGGTGCCCTCCCTCCCTGCTTTCCTTTTGTTGGCAGGCAAAGTCCTTTTTTATGTAGGTGTTTAATGCGTAAGCAGGGAAGCTTCTTACTGGGTTGTTTTATTCATCTTTTTAAACTTTTGTATGTTTTTGAAGGATTTTATACTGTTTATGTGGTGATTTTAGTTGTTTTTAAAACATTATTGTGAAAGCTATTAAATTTACTCTCGCTGGGGTCCTGCTCTGGGAGAAAAGTGACGTATAAATTAAATAAATAAATAAAATAGGCCTATTCTGTAATATAGGGCTGGTGGGTGCATGCACACACATAGACAACAGGTTCACTTACTATTTGATCCTTCTCATAAGAACATGATGTAACACAACTGACAATCTTTTTAATAATCTTGTGTGTGCATGTATGTGTGTGTGTCTGTGTGTAGTGGCACTGTCCTACATAGTGATATTTTTGTGGTTGAATTTTGCAGGGTCCCCCAGGCCCTCCAGGCCCATCAGGATTTCCAGGTTCTCCTGGTTTTAAGGTAACATACATTACATATTTATCTAAGTTTCATTACAACAACATATTGGTCTGGGTTTCATTACAACAACTAATGATGGATGTACTTGAGTTTATTTGTTGCTGTTTATAACGAACTTTTAGCCTATCCCTTCAATTGCATGTATTGTGGGTGTAGTACAATCCATTATCATACGTAGTTTTAAGGTGTACATTTTTCACTTTTTCCTATCTGTCAATAGCCTATTATTTTACTAGTGATTTTCTTCTCAGCATCCAATGGAATTTTATTTTTCAGTTGTAAATTTGAACATCATCTTTAGTGAGACAAGCTGGTCTAAAAGACTAGATGAAGATTTTTTTTTTCTCCTTGATATACTCGTAATAGCCAGGCTACCAAATCATATTAATTTTATTGATCACACACTCTTTGTTTTACAGGGTGAAACTGGTCCTGCTGGCCCTCCAGGCTCCAGTGGATCTCCTGGTCCAAGAGGAGAACCTGGTCCTCAAGGTTCCCCTGGTGGTCCTGGTCCCCCTGTAAGTGTCCTTTACAAAGCTGTACATAATTAGTAATCTACCAGTATCTGATTGAAATGGTAACCTTTCAAAAATGCAAGCACAAACTGTATCATGGATGTCAACAGTATCACTTATTCTCTGCAGGGCCCTGGAGGTCGAGATGGAAGCCCAGGTGCAAAAGGTCTCCCAGTGAGTATCTGAAAGCAAAGCCTTATTTACAATGGCAATGAACAGTTTTACTCACCACTGCATAGGGATGCTTATGCAACCATTCTTTGTTTCTGTAAAGGGTGCGGCTGGTATTTCTGGACCTCCTGGATTGAGTGGAGCTCGTGGTCCTCCTGGTCCCCCTGGTACTAATGGGATCCCTGGACAAAGAGGTCCACCGGTAAGTCACTAGCAGGTTCTTCTTTGTCAAGTTTGATGGACAAATCTTAGTCTTGCTTTCTCTTGCATTCGATTTGATTGTTAATACAAAGTGAAATGCCATACTGTTTTCTGCATTACTTACCATCCTCATTATGGTGATTATGTAAGCAAGTGGAGAAATTTGATTGCTCTACTTGCTTACTTAATAGAGAATGTACTATCACTGAATGTATGGCCCAGGTTCAGTGAAAAACATTATACTTAAGTAAAATGATACAAAAATTCCAGTGATGTAGTCAAATCTTTTACTTCAAGTCTCAAATCAAGTCTCACGTCTCTACCTTCAAGTTTCAAGTCAAGTCTCAAGACTGGGAGCCAACTTCAACAGGAAAAAAAAAAGAAGGAGTGTGCATTTCTTGGAAGGGAACAGCAAATGCATTAGGCAACTGGCTGGAGACAGAAGGATTCTCCTAAAGTTTTTCAAGCCCAGTGCATTTGGTGTACCCCTCCAAAAGAACGCCCCACACTCCAAAGGCAGGTCTTGCCTGTTGCTTGAAATGAATGACACCAGCAGGTTAGTCAATAAAAATATACAAGTTGCAAGTCAAGTCAGTAGATCAAGTCCAAGTCTTTAAAGCAACTTGAGTCCAACTTGAGTCCAAGTCAATCAGCTCAAGTCTACATCAATCTGTCAACACTTGTGTAAATTCCACTGGTGAAGTGGGCCTTCTCTGAGACAAACTATAGAATTCAAGCTAATAATTTGAATTCAGTTGACCTTTTCACTAGGCCAAAGTCCGTTCTATTTACAGGCAATGTGTTTTTCTCAGCTAAAGAGCACTGCTCGACCACATTCTTCTGCTTGGACAAGCTGACAAGAAAGAGTTTACACAAGACTTTTAACAATCCATTTGAATTTGTATGCTGCTGCTGTAACTTCCTTACTCACCATTATTCTCATACTGTATCATTGAGCCCCAATATATTGCGCACTATACCATGACAAATCTTAATTTGGTTTGTGCTCAAGAGTTCAAGGGACAGTACTAATAGATTTTTCCTATTGCAAAACCTATTTTAAACTAAAGGAAGGAAACCACACATAAGATTGTAATTATATCTCTAGAATACTAATGGGATCTGTGTTTGATCTGCCTGAACAATTTTTCTTTCATAAGCCTACTAGTCAAATTTTAATAGCACAAACAAATAAATTTGTACAAAAACATAGCCTTTTTATATTGTTCTAGATTAATGGAATTCAAGATGCAGTTAACCTGGGCTTGTGTTCTCAGATAAATTTTTAGACACAATTTAATGTGCTGAGGAAAAGAAATAGTTTGAAATGAATACATAGTTAGCATTATTGATACTGGCATTATTATATCATATTTATTATTGGATGTATTGTATTTATTATGTATTTCATAATGCACCATTACTTATTACATCATGAAAAACTGAATTAAAGATGAGTTTTAATAGATCTATGTTATTTATTAGGGTGAACCTGGTAAGAATGGTGCAAAAGGAGAGACAGGACCAAGAGGCGAACGTGTAAGTATATGGACATACTGTCCTGATAAATTTGGGTCAGACAAATGTGCAAATCATATTCAAGCAGAATTTATTAATGTTGTTCTCAAAAGATCTATCTTTTATGTTCATTAATGTTACCAATTAATAGTTTTATGACGTTTTGTTATAAGGGTGAAAATGGTATTCCTGGTGCTGCTGGTCCCCCAGGAGAAGAAGGCAAGGCAGGAGCAGCTGGTCAGCCTGGCACAAATGGCATACCTGGAAATCCTGGAGAGAGGGCAAGTACTCATTACCACGCTTTTTACACCCTTGGGAGCATAGTCTAAATGGAATTCTAAAATTAAAGGTTTTCTTGGTAATTTAATACACTTATCGACACATCAGTACCTTTCCCCAGCTATTTCTTAGTCCACAGAATGAGCATTTCTGTTTTTCTCCTTCTCAGGGTGCCCCGGGTTTCCGTGGTCCTGCTGGTAGTAATGGGCCTCCTGGTGAAAAGGTATACACTTACTTTCTTAGAACATTCATTTTCTCTAATATTTATGACATTTTTCTACAGATTACAATGCAATTTTTCCCCCTACATATCATTCATAACCTTATAATGAAATTTATTTGCTTTCAGGGTGCTCCTGGTGAACGAGGAGGCCCAGGAAGTCCTGGGCCAAGAGGTATCCAGGGTGAATCAGGGCGTGATGGAAGCCCTGGTCTTCCAGGAATGAGAGTAAGTGGAAACTTCTACTGGGTGGGGAACAGAAAATAATGTGATCATGATTAGGGATAACTGAGTTGGCTAGCTAGTTAACTTTAAATCCAAATACCAGCATAATCTTGGACTGATAATCATCCCATCCCACATTGCTGAGATTTTACACATTTATTATACTTAATAAAGTATTTAGAAATCATGTTCTAGGAAACACAATTGGCTATAGAAATCAGGTGAAATCCTTTTTTGTTAACTGGCAATTTTCTACTGTTTTCACATCTTTGAGAATCCAGTTACACCTACAGATTTGGTGTTCAGTGTTTATAAAGAGCTGTGCTTTCTTGAACAGAGGAAATTGTCTGCTTTTTGACTGCACATGTGAGCCCATATGATAGATTCTTCTTTCTTGGGGGGAAAATCCCTCCACAGAGGAGATCAGATGCCAGAGGAAAAGGCTCTAGACAAACCATCTGGTTTACTTGCCAGTTTCCCAGATTAATTTGCTTATTTGGGGTATAGATAATAATTCAGTCAACAGAGGACTAGCATGCATTCTGACAAAGCACTTCCCAAATACAAGTTGACCATCTCATGTGCCTTTTGTGGCTTTTTCCATTTGGAGGAAAAACAAAGGTGAGCATTCAGCTAGTAGGAATCTTATTTGCCTCAACACTAGGAATGGAATGAATGTTTGAAAATATTTTTAAAATAGTTGGGAAAATGTTTCTCAAGTATCAGGAAACCACAGGGAATCTCTGTGGTTCACGACTTAGTGTCAAATTTGCACTTTTTTGCTCAGAAAACAACATTTTCTGTACAGAAATAGTATCCTGTGCAGAAATAATATTTTCTGTGCAGAAAATGTTTTCTGCACAAAAATACTATATCTAATTTTATACAAAAGAAGTGCCTACTTTGATAAGTATAGCCTGCATAGAAAATGTTGTTGAAGTTTTTGTCATTGTAATGCAGACATCATATGTTCTAATGCAAAAACTCAATAAACATTTAATTTAAAAAATGTATATTTGACACAAAAAGAATCTTGAATTGCAAGTAATCCTCAGCAACTGTGGAGTTTTTCTAAACAAATTCTTTCTACAGAAAAAACAATTGCAAAAATTGCTCATTGTTTCCTTTGAAAATGAAATTCATGAAGAATTATATCGCTACTCAACAGTCAGCTTAAATAACTGTCATCCAAGATCAATGTAAAGCATTGCATGTCTTAGTTAGTCTCCCTGTTGCTACTCCCAACAAAGTAGAATCCCTTAAAAAGTTGTTGAATGCTAAGTCAGCACTTACAAAAATTCCATTGGTTTAACTGGTCTATTTCACATAATTTAGCCTAGGTCTGTTTCCTTTTTCAAAAACATGGGTAGTCTTAACATATTTGTTCAAACATAACTGCAAAGGAAGCCATATAATTCAGGGGTTGGCATCAAGTAACCCTTCAGATGTCACCAGATTGCAGGTCCCAGCATTCCTGACTAGCCTAAGAACTTCTGGAGAGTCCCTTCATTTCCATTCCTCTTGACCTATTAGTTCCCGGTCTCTCACTTTAATCCTAAATTCCAATATCCTTAAGAAAACAGAGTTTTTAAGCCTAACACAGTAGTATAGGGAAAATTAAAATGCATCCCTAAAATGTTCTCAAATAATATGTAATTCTTAGGCAAATATTATTTTTTTGTTTTCTTCATGCAGGGATTAACAGGAAGTCCAGGAGCCCCAGGATCAGATGGAAAACCAGGCCCATCAGTATGTAATTGATATTGCTCTCCTCTCTCTCCTTTCTCTATACCTGAACTTTATATCCGATATACTGATATGCAGTGGTTCCTTTCAATGGTTAAATTGGCCAAAATCTTCTTGGTACTGTTAACATAATTCATCTACAATGGAGGAAAAGGAAATGACATTATTCAAAGCCTGATCTTTTCCTTATTGCTTCATATTGTGAAATTTTAACAATTTTTATAGTTTTTATAGCTTTTAAAATACCTTTATATCATTATTTTTCTTTTGTTTGCACCAGGGTCCACCAGGAGAATCTGGACGAAGTGGTCCCCCAGGCCCAGCAGGTCCACGAGGTCAACCAGGTGTGATGGGTTTTCCTGGTCCAAAGGGTAGTGAGGTCAGTAAAAGCAACAGAGCATGTGCTTCCTTTGTGGATGACATTTTCACCTTCTATAATTAGTGATGATATAAAGCTTTTCAGTCCAGTATGTGTGTCAACTATTCAAACACGGGCTAATGAGAAGATAACTGGATGGAAGGCTTGTCTGTGAGGAACACATGAACCTCAAGAATGGGGACTTGATAATGAAATATCCACATCTATCTTTATTATAATCTAGCCAAGGTGTTCAACTGGTGTTTGCAGGCTATAATTATAGTTTCATCATACTTTGATAGTTCTACCTAGTTCTAGTTCATCTTATAGGTCTAGTTCATCTTATAGTTGTATCACATAGGTTTGAGCACATTACTTTCATAACAATACTTTCAAAATACTTTCAAATACTTTACTTTGAACTAACTCATTATTTTGCCAATTGTAGGGTTCACCTGGTAAAAATGGAGAAAGAGGTGGTGCTGGACCTCCTGGTGCACAGGTCAGTAGAATTAACCACATGGTTCCCCCTTCTACTTTTAAATTGGTGTAAACATGATGCAGGCCCATAACTAGCAGGTTGTTGTTGTCATTATCATCATTATAATTATTATCATTATTATTTAACAGGGACCACCTGGAAAGGATGGTGAAGCAGGTGCTCAAGGCCCCCCAGGACCTGGTGTAAGTCAGAAAAATGAAATAAACTCAGAAACATAAAAGCCATTTGATACTATATGTGCAAAGTAATGGAGTGTAAAAAGCAGTGATTAAACCTAGACCTTCATTTCACCCCCTCCTATCTGGCATGCTGGATAAGGGGAGTTACTCAAGCCCTACTGTTGGACAAGAGGCCCCAAACTTCATTTGGTATAAATAAGTTTTCTCATCATTGGGCAGTAAATTAATTGTGTGAGATAAATTACTGGAAGTGAAATTATTGGATGTGAAATTTGAGATGAGTAGTGGAGTAGGGAAGTATCTATGACTAATTTAATTTTTGTTACAATAGTATTATTACTGTTGCCTTTTATTTTGTTTTGTTTTATTTATACTATTACAATGTCTATAATCCTTTTAGTTAGTCCCAACTAAAGTAGACACATTGAGTCCATACCTGGGTAAATTCAGTTAATTCAATCGTCAACTTTAGTCAGGTCTAACAATGACCTGAAACAGACAGGCCTGAATAGGTACCTGGGCAGCGCCATTAGGGTTTGGGAGCACGCAGCATTTGCATGCTCCCAAGCCCTAACCTGTAATGGCACCAGCGCCATTAAATAACGCTGTTTAAACGGTGTTCATAATGGCACCGTCACAGCTACGCAGTTCCTAGATGCAGTTGTGCAGCTGCGGCAGGGGAAAGGCACCCAATGGCACCTTTTCCCCCACTTGCACCACAACTGCAATGCAAAAAGGGAACGGGAAAACCTTAGCTGCTGCGGTGAAGTTGCGCTGCAAAAGAAAAGTGACACCAGACCGCCCCAATAGGACTGAGGTTAACTATAGGATTGGTATCATGCCTTTTTTGTTTGTTTGTTTGTTTGTTTCTTAAATGTTCTGGATCAGGGAGGCTGTTACAACAGAATATAGATGTGCAAAGGGTGAAATAGCATTGTGTTAACAACACTGAAAGACTCTGATTGATTTTCTTTTCCTGTTTTTTCAGGGCCCTCCTGGTGAAAGAGGAGAGCCTGGCGCAACAGGGCCACCTGGATTCCAGGTATATTGACATTCATGCAATCACTGTGTTCATAGTGAGATTCAAATGTCAATGGGGGAAAGTGAAGTTTAATTTGGTTGTATTTAGGGCTTTTAATTTGAAGACTGCAACCTGAACTCTTTGTATGAGAGATCCCATCAAAATCAATGGGATCCTGAGCAGTCTAACTTTAAGTAAGATTTCACCTTGAAATAATGATGCTATGTTGACTGATCCTACAGTCAGTTATGTATAATTATCACAGTCTTCCCTGGTCTGCACTCCCAGTCATACCAGGCATAAAGAGAGATCCACAATTTATCTGAGTGGCTCCTCAACATTTGCAAGAGATTACCACATTAGGGTCATGTAAAAGATGATGACTATCCTCCCTTTCCCCAAGAAATTTCACCAGTCTTAAGACATTTGTTTTAAGTTCCCTCAGCAATTCTCAGAGGTTGTGCTTGAGCTGGGCCTTCCACATTTTCCATATTTTCATCAACCACTTAATGCAAAAACTTCTGTAACACAACACTCCACTATGTTCTCTGTAACAGTGCCTGCTGGTGCCTTGATATGAAAGAAAAAATATCTTAGCTCATATATGAAATCCCAGTTTTTCAACATAATTATGCACAAATTCCAAGTCACTGGGAAAGATCTCTGCCCCAGAAGCCAAGTAACAATCAGACCTGAGTATAACTGAATGGATGGGTTAGCCACAGGACAGTCCTCAAAATATGGAACACATATGGATATCTCCTCACCTTAAAATGGAGACCCATATCTGAAATAAACTGCTCTCTGAACAATTCTTACCTTTTAATAAATATGCAGTCCTATAGGTTATATGATTAGTGTTGAAAAATCATATCAGAATATATATCAAATAACAGTCCAACAGGTTTTTAATGTTGAAAAACCATATCAGAATGTATATCTGCTTCCTTTAGGGACTGCCTGGATCTTCTGGACCACCTGGAGAGAATGGAAAGCCAGGAGAAGCAGTAAGTTCCATTTTCTTTTGCTCTTCCACCCCTTCAACCTCCTCTTTTTTTTGCTCCTTGTGCCTCCTTTCTCCTCAAGAAAGGAGGTATAGAAAACAACATGCCACCTCCTTCAGACACTATTGAAAGTATGTACTCTTTAAAATGCATGCTGAAATGTGGAAGAGTCTTAATAATATCCTGAAGTGACAGGATATGTTATCAGCAGTAAGATAAGTCCCAGAAAGTCTCTCCCTCTCTCTCTCTCTCTCTCTCTCTCTCTCTCTCTCTCTCTCTCACACACACACACACACACTTCAAAGTTTGCTATTCCTGAGTCTTTAACATATGCTAACAGAAACCAAGGGGCTAAACAGACAGGCAAAAAGAGGTGCTTTCAGGTTGGCTCGAAGACATGGCATTTAAATGACACATGCCTTGAAGCCAGCAGGAAAGTGCCCTCTAGGTGCCTTATGCCATTTCAAAAAGAAGCAGTTTTTTTCTGCTTCTTCCTGGCTTGAAGCCATGTCATGTGGTCATGACATGACCAGCTGACTTGGGAGCCAGCAGTGCGGTTGGTGGGGTTTCAATGTGGCTTCAGCAAAAGCAGCTTCAAGACACTTTTTCCTCCCATCTGTTTCACCCCCAAGTTTCCTAAGGAAACAAAATGCCAGAAAATTGCCCAGATATAATACTCTTCAAGACTGAGAGGTCTTTGACTTTCAGGTCCATTCAAAATACTGAATATAAGGAACTATTCATTACATATTCACATAATTTATACATGTATGTAAATAAACCAGAAATACCTATTGGAAGCACCATTTACATCAAAGGTTCATGCCCTTTCAGAGGTGCAGAACATGAATTTGGTCACCCTAGGCATCTCCAACTTTACAGAAGCCAGTAATCATCTTAAATCCTACTCTGCAACATGATGTGCTCTTAAATAGACTACCATTCAATAATTTCACTTTTCCTGCCTATCTATCTTATCTATCTCGGACAGTCTTAGCTCCTTTTTAATCCTCCTATGCTCAATCAAATAGGATCATCTATCTCTCTTTCTCTTCCTTTTTTTTTTCTCCTACAATTTTCTCATTCCCTTTCTCTCGCCTATATGCAGTCCTTATACCATCAGTGTGACACTGGTTATTTAGTTCATCAGTGACTTGTTGGATGAAAAGAAGTCCAATCAGCTGGGTCTTAAGAGTTTCTGAAGAGAAAATGCTTAGACATGTGTGAAGCATTATTGTTTATCAGGGCTTTCCCAAGACATCTTTCAGGCTAAGGCAAAGAACAAGATGGTGCTCTTTCCCCCATCTGTGTTCTGAAGCTGGCTAGACTGGCAGTTAAGCTTTACTTGAACACTAGTTATGAGACAGTAAGTAATCTTTTTGCCTTTTATTCATAATAGGGTCCAAGAGGTGAAAATGGAGCTCCAGGACTCCCAGGGTCCAAGGTAAATCTTGCATCAATCACTGCATAAGAAGAAGAATTAAATAAATGTATGACTTGTACTTTGGAGACTACAAAGCTGTTTTGTTTTGTTTGTTTTTTTAAAAAATCTATACTAGGGTGAAAATGGCATCCCAGGTGAACGAGGTGCACAGGGGCCCCAAGGTCCCCCAGGAGCTAGAGGTGGAGTTGGCCCTGCTGGACCAGAAGGAGGAAAAGTGAGTAGAGGCTATGTTATTTTGTGCATATTTTAAATTATATCTCACATCTTTTTCTTTAGTTCTCATAATTACTGCTCTTTACAACATTGTTCTAGGGACCTGCTGGCCCACCAGGTCCTCCAGGAAATATGGGATCACCAGGTTTGCAAGGAATGCCTGGAGAGAGAGGAGGTCCTGGAAACCCTGGACCCAAGGGCGAAAAGGTAGGCCTTCTTGTACAGAGTTTCCACTGGGCCCAAAAAGTAACTTCCAAACAAAGTAGTTTTGTATTGGATGCTAATCACAATAGATAAATTATGGAGGCTATTTTAGAATTAGAATGAGTTTAGTTTTAACTCTTTATCCTTGAATTTACTGAAGACATTTGCACTTCATTACTGTGACTGTCCTTGTCTTTGTGTTGGTTCAACGAAGTCAATGTTCATAAGCCAACTCTCATCCATCCCCAGTCCACATTCTGATTGTTTCTTAGAGTAAATGGTTTGCAAACTACAAGTCATTTTTAACAAACCCACACTATGGCTTGCTGTGATATATAGACACAGTGGCCTGATCTAGATTGGCAAAAAGAAGTGTGTTCATGGCTGCATGAAAGTCTAGCCTTTAGATGAGAAAAAGGGAAAGTGTGCCATGAAAAGGTTTTTGTTTTTGTTTTTGTTTTTGTTTTTTTGCATTTTAGGGGAGAAGAGGCGCCTTTAAAAAGGTGCTGGTTTTCCCAGCTTCTTTTTTAAAAACTGTGGAACAGCGCATCTCCATCTAAAGGCTGCGGTGCAGCTGCTAAGCATTAAGGAAGAGGCAACTTCATGTCACACTTTCCTGCCAATCTAGAAAGCCCCAGTAATTGTTACCTTCCAGCACTTTCCCCCTCATGTAATTTAAATTAAGGTTGGGTAGTTATACCTTTTGACTTTTTGTGAGCTGGTAATTTGGGGCAGTTTGAGGTCTATGGTTGGAAAGAGAATCCTTTCCATTACTGTTGTTCATTAAGCTGATAGGCACCATTTGTTTTCACCCATAACTGAATACAACTAGCAGACTGCAGATGCTTTAGAAAAGGGAAGTAGTAACAAGGATGCCCTTCCAATTTTTGTAGGCTTTTACTTAGTTCCCAACATTTTGTAATCACATTTGCCTTTTTTTCCTTTTTCTTTTTGTGACAGGGGGAACCTGGTAGCAGAGGTGGAGATGGCTTACCTGGTAAAGATGGAATGCGAGTAAGTAAAACTTCCTATCCCATTTGATTATGTACATATTTAGAAAACATTCCTACCACACCTAATTTGTAACAACATGCACTGAAATAGGCAAAAACATTATTAAGTTTAAAGTAGGAAGGAACTGATTGAGAAAGGCATCTCCTTCAGCAAACCTTTCTTCCTCATGGCCAAATACCTTGCAAAAATGCAAAAAGAAATAGTAGAACAAAACACATTTGAAATTTGTGCTTACTAGAAATGCTAGAAAGATAAGGGAGTGATATTGATTTCCCCCCCCCCCAAGGTTCAAGAACTTTTTACTATGAATGCTGCCTATTTCCCAGAGGAAAATTCCAGGAACTGGGGATAAACTAACCTCTACCACACTTGATTCATAATTTATTTGGCTTTCCAACCTTTCTTAAATTACTCTGTTGGAAGATCCTCACAAGAGTTCTCCATGAACTCATTATAGAAGTATGAGAGATGTGTCTACCACCTTTTTCTACCAGCAACACTCCCTTTTCCCAATATGACTCTTTTAAAGAAGGAATCATGAACCAGGCAGACTAGAATGGAGCGCAGCAAGCAGATACAGTATCTAATCTTTAAGGCCTAGAAATTTTTATTGTTGCCCCATGCATATGCTATTAGCCACTGGAACATGTGCAAAAACATCAATTGCTGCTTAGAAACATAGTGAATATATTTTTTTCCATGTCTCTAGGCTCAATGAATTGAGTCAGGAGGCTTTCTAAACTATATTTTCTGTGCAAAGGGATCTTGTAGCAGTTTTGAGACTAAATGAAAGAAAGAAGTTGCATGAAGTTGAAAGAAGCATGAGCTTTTCTACACTTGGGCTTTTCATAAATCTGAGGAACTAGGCTCAGGCCTATGAAAGCTCATGCTACCAATTTCTTTCTTTCAATTATTCTCAAAGGCACTATAAGATCCCTTTGAATACTTATTTTCCAGATTGACATGGGTATATCTTCAAATTCTATATTTCCCATATTCTCCTGGAGCAGTGGATTCTTCTGAACTGGAAACACTTTGTTAACAATATATTCCACATTTCTCACCATAGATGTATCTGGGTCATAATGATGAGGACTTTGCTGCGGCCTTGGGCCTTGATAGACAGCAGTCTTTTCCTAGTTTGGTTGGGATAAACTGTGATAAAAGTGAGGATGATCAGTTGTAGCATCTGGTACTGGGTGAATCTATTTTGAAATGAGATCAAATTTTGGAGAGTTTTAGGCTAATCTCATCATTCCTTGGTGTTTTCTAAACTGAAATTTTAAATCCCAGATGTCCACAAACTCTGAAATACTTTTTCTTATGATGAAACATAGCTGGGCACGGACCATTCAATTCAGAGGGTAAACAATTTTGAAAACTAGATTACTCATGAATAGACCAGTACTTGGTGCAAGAACTATAGTGTTTTCTTTCTCAAACCTTCTCTATGAAGAGAAAGTATCACTTAATCCAACCTGTTTGTTTATAAGTCATGGCATCATGACAACACAGCTTTCAAATAAACACAGGAGCCCTGGTGGCGCAGTGGTTAAATGCCTGTATTGCAGCCACTCACTCAAAACCATAAGGTGGCGAGTTGAAGACCAGCAAAAGGGCTCAAGCTCGACTCAGGCTTGCATCCTTCCGAGGTCACTAAAATGAGTACCCAGATTGTTGGGGGAAAGTAGCTTACAGTTGTAAACTGCTTAGATACTCCTTAGGTGGTATGAAGCGGTATATAAATGAAGCTGTTTTGTTTATTTACCCTTCCTCAAATCTTACTTTATTCTATGAAGAGCATCTTAAGGTACCTGATGAATACCCAAGATTGGTTAGATATTTCTCTCTGGTATGAAAGAAGTGGGCAAGAACTTAAGAGAAGTGTCTATAAACAATCTTTTCTAAATATCCTTAGGTTCATTGTTTATATTTCAAAGAGTTAGAAAAGAATCCACAAAACATGTAGGAATATAAAAAAATGAATGTTGTCCAGACTGCTCACATCAGAACCAAGTTTGGGACATGCATTGTCTGAACAGGATGTTGACATAATGGAAAGGAGGAATGGACCTTTTGGCCCATGCAGACCAGGCCTTTGTCTCTGTTGGAAATGATGGGACTGGCTACAGAACTTTCATGCATGTGATACAATCAGGCAACAGCTACACTCAGATATGCAAAAGCAATCTGTCTAGTTATCAATGACTGAAAAAGTTTTTACAACACTTTTTGAATGCACACTTTATTGACAAATATCTCCAGGATTTCAAACAAACAAAACAAACAAACAGCTTCATTTATATACCGCTTCATACCCTTAAGGAGTGTCTAAGCGGTTTACAATTGTAAGCTATTTGCCCCCCAACAATCTGGGTACTCATTTTAGCGACCTCGGAAGGATGCAAGCCTGAGTCAAGCTTCAGCCCTTTGCCGGTCTTGAACTCGCCACCTTATGGTTTTGAGTGAGTGGCTGCAGTACAGGCATTTAACCACTGCGCCACCAGGGCAATGGTTGATAATACTAACTATGTATTTCTTAACCTTCCAGGGTCCTGTAGGATCCATTGGACCCCCTGGCCCAGCCGGCCAACCTGGTGACAAGGTATGGGTGGTCTCATTCCAACATAACGACAATTTATATGTAATTGTTTACTGTGCTCGTTTTGAAGAGTCAAATTCTGAAATAAAATAATTTCCCTTTTCCTTTAGGGAGAGCCTGGTACAGCTGGACCTCATGGCCCAACAGGTCCCCGTGGTGGTCCCGTAAGAGATTTATTTATTTATTTATTTACAATCATAATTCAAACCTAGATTATTTTGCACTGTTTCTAAAATATTTTTTAGGAATATCATAAGCTCACTTAATTAAAATCTACTTCTATTATACAATACTGTGAGTTATCAAAACTGGCATCTTTGATAAAGCATTCAAAGATCATATATGAGGCTCTTTTCCATGGTAACACAATCAACGTCCCTGTTATATTTTCTTTCCTTTGAAAAATATTAATTTTGTTTTTCTATACTGTGTATTATATACTATATTATTGTTAATAAAAATGTCAAAAGCACCTTATCTTTGAAAACAGATTAAGCAAAAGTGCCTTATCTCTCTAAAATCTGAGAGCACTTCTTGTGAATTTATGCCACTTTCTTGCTGTTATAGGACACATAGGACCCCTGACTGAGAGAAACATAGCAAATTCTGAGGGATGGAAAGCTGATGCTTTTGTAGTGAAAAGTGGAAAGAGTAAAGAGAGAGAGAGAGAAGGAAGGAAGGAAAGAAACAACATTAAAAGGGAAGTTGATGTGTAAGATAGCAGTGGGGAAATCCTTTAGCAATCCAAATATTTGGGACTACAGCTCCCACCAGAGTTCCTTGCCATTGGCCATGCTATCTGAGTCTTCTAGGAGGCCAAAACATTTGAAAAACCAAAGTTTCTCCACTCTAGTGTAAGAATCATCTGGGAGTGGTAGTTCACAAAAGTCTGGCACTAGCCTTTTGCAGCCATTGCCCAAGTCCTTCCCTAAGGAGCTGCTTGCCTAACAATACAAAACCATGTGCAAAGGGGCATATGTTTTGCAAAATTCCACAGATGTTGTAAATTACTTAAAGTTTGGGTGGAGAGATGAAGTAGGATGTTGAAAATACTGATTTAGGCTGTGTCTGCACTGCAGAAATAATCCAGCTTGACACCACTTTAAATACCATGGCTCAATACTACAGATATCTGGGAACTGTAGTTTGTTGTGGCACAAGAGCTCTCTCACAGAGAAGGCTAAATGTCTCACAAAACTACAAATTCCAGAATTCCATAGCATTGAGCCATGGCAGTTGAAGTGATGTCAAACTGGATTATTTTTGCTGTGTGGATGCAAACTAACTGAAACAAATACATCAGTGATATCTTTATTGGCCAACCAAAATGCGCAATATATGTATTGTAACCTTTTGAAGCTCCATGGGTTTCTTCATCAGGCAAGATGTTACAAACCAAATGGGAGGAAGAAAGAAAAAACAATTGGAGATGTTAGTCAGATGCTTGCATGTTGTTTCAGTCCATAGTAAAGATGTTATGATGGGGAAGACACAAATACACACAGGTGAGAGAGATAATGAATAAGAAAAAGAATTTTCTGATACATTGGGCATAGCTACAGTCAAGTCTACACAATTAAAATACTCTGCATTCCTGTCAAATAAAATGTGATCCAGCCACATTTGATCTGGGTTTGGGGGGAGGGGGGGTCTGTAAACTCTTTCTAAAGAGGCATTGCAGTTTTTTAACCAAAATATCTAGGGAAATCTGCAAAAATGTGAATTGTCGTGTCTGTGGCTGTCCACCTACACATAAATTTAGGTGGCTGTGTATTTTTGGCAGAGAGAAGGTGAACAAATGTAAATTTGTGCAGGAAATTAAGATGATTATGTTTTGCAAATGTGCAAAAGTCCCCAGCAATTTGCATATTACACTTACATGTAGACTACCCAATGTTAATCTGTTGTGGGGTCGGGAAGAAAGCAAAGAGGGACATGTTAAGAAATAGTACTTTTTATTTGTCATACATTTTCATTGGCAATATAATGAGCCCTCCACATTCATGGGGTTAGGGGCACAGAAGCCCCATGAAAGTGGGGGGGAAACAAATTTTAAAAAGCAGATTTTTTAACTAAGAGAACACCACCCCAGTACTCTCTAGGATCTCCAGCACAACTCTGTGGTCGCCATCCACCAGACATTGATAAGAGGACCTACAAATACCTAAAGAAGTGTTTTCTCTAGGAATCTCTAGATCCTCCAGCATGACCCTATAGTCAATGTCTGGTAGAGTGATGCCAAAGAATCAAGAAATTCCTAGAGAGAACATATTAATCAAATCTGTGAAATAATAAAATCTGCAAACGTCAAAGCTGCAAATGTGGAGGGCTGACTCTAATATAGGAGTCCACAAAGCATATGCCAAATTCAGCACACTAGTCTTTAAAGTGACACAAGATATTCAGTGAAATGCAACTACTTTTAATCCTGGAAAGTGGTTTATGTTTATTCTCATCGTTCTCTGTCACCTGCAGGGTGATCGTGGTGAACCAGGGCCCCCTGGTCCTGCTGGCTTCCCTGGAGCACCTGTAAGTATGGAAACTGGGCAGGATGGGGGCAGTGTCTTTTTAGCATATCACTTCTTCTTATTCTGCATAGATGTAGACTCTACATTTCACATTTACAGTCAAAGGATAATAATTACACCAAATTCACATAAGGTCTTGTCTCTAAATCCTGCACTATGCAGCTGTCTTGCTATCCAAATCCATCATTCCTAAAGGTTTTTCTAAAGGCAAGAAGAGAAGAGCTTCCGCAATGCAGTTTCTGCCTTTTTTTCTTTGCTCCATTATCATCCACTCATAGAAAGACAGAGGCTATATATATATATATACAGAAAAAACAACTCTTTCTAATACCACAGAGCTGGATATGACAGTGTGATAGGCAAAATGGCACCACAGGTGGGGGGGGGGGGTTCTCATAAATTATAGAATCCCAAGGTTTGCAGAAGTGCAACATTTTTATTTCAAACAAATAACCTGTCTGGGGGAAAAACAGCCAAATGAAAACTGAACTCTTGTCATGGAATGTGGAGGAACACTGGGAAATGAGAAGAGGAAGTTGGGAGAATGAAATGTTTTATTTGTAAGCAATTTACTTTTTTGGAGCTAGAAGAGCTGTTAGGATGAAGGATAGCCTCTCCTATCTATCAGTCATTCAGAAATTCTGTTATGTGAAAGAGCATTAGAACAGCAATTTCACAGGGCTAAAACTGTTGTGATTTCTAAATTTCAATAGTCCCCATAAAGAGGTGTTTAGTTGATATATAGTTTGAGAGCCCCCCCCCCACACACACACACACACTTTTAATAACTCTCAAACAGTCAGTATTTGGGTAGATCTGCCTAATTTCACTAAGATTTTTCAACCCGCTTTTGAAAGTTTTGTCCAGTTACTATTCAGGTTAACTCCTGATGTCATCTGAAAGTCTACCTGCTTCTCATGTGATAAACTCCATAATTTGAAAGCCCCTCTATTAATAATAAGTCTCAGACTTTGTGTGATCCAACCAGTCAGTATTCAGTCAGATCTGCCGTAATTTCACTAAGATTTTCTGTAGGTCATTCACACTACACAATTATAGTGATGCATTCCACTCAAACTGCCATGGCAACATCCCATGAATTCAGGTATTTGCTCTTCAGGGAGAATCATTTACCGTTTTCTAGTGCCCAGTTTTGTAATTCCCAACTACAAACCCTGGATTCTGTGGAACATCCATGTTGCAGTTAAACTGAAATGTAGTGCTACATTTTTGTAGTGTGAATAGCCCGTTTGATGTTGTAAAGACGTAATAAATGTTTGAGGGGTAGAGCAGAGGAGGAAGAGAGGTATACAAAACCGTAACTGTTATGACAGATGCTGACAGGATAATTAACAATGAATTAGTGCTACACTTGATTAAGAAATGTCAATTGTTCTCTCTTTGTAGTATGAAACAGATACTACATTGACTTTCACCCTGTTTTCACAAGCCAAATAAACCAGCCACCTGCATCCTCTTGGCAGGGAGTCCAGACAAGGCAGGGTCCAATCCCCAAATCTGGTGCAAACAGCCCAGATGAATCCAGACCTTTCAGCAAACAAACCCCCCTTTTAAAATGGAGTAAGAATACTCCCTGTTTGCACTGGATCTTCCTGGAAGATCTGGAATCCTCCATTAGGACAACATGTGGCTGTTTGCATGTGAGTTCTGCTTTGCTGCCCAGTGCAGCTGCCACAGAATCAGTCACTCTGGGGTCAGAATGAGATGCCTACCCATGTGATCAATGCTGAGTGCCTTGTTCTGACCTCAGGAGCTAGTGATTTGCCATGGCTGTGCCACCCTCCATCACAATAGAGGACCCCAGGTAATGGGGTGAGGTTGGGGCCAGGATACTCCAGGCTGCCCCTGAAACATCCTGACATGTACAGACACCACCTTAGATTTTGGCTTCAGTTTCCTTTGAGCATAATCGGTAACCTTGTCCTTGACAAAGCTAACTAAAACAGGCTTCTTAGGTCTTGCTTGGTATTCTTAAATTGCAGATGTATAATAATTTGTTTGTATACAGGGCCAAAACGGAGAACCTGGAGGAAAAGGAGAGAAAGGCCCTGCTGGTGAAAGGGGAGAATCTGGACCCGCAGGGCCCACTGGCCCACCAGGAGGCCCTGGTGCACCAGTGAGTATTTTTTACTGTCGATATTCTAATGGCTTGGGTTGAATACATGACATGCTTTCCACTGACAGAAGAATGCCACTCCTTGAGGGTACCTCAACCCAGTTTGGGAGAGACCCCCTCTCCACCACAGGTAATCACAATCAGCAGTACAAGAGAGGGGCTTCCCTTGGAGTAGGAGATAAGGAACTCCACTTCCATCTAAATCCAACCAGCTCATTATGACACACCATTTTCCTTTAATCTTTTTATCTGACAATAGCAACAACAAAAACACTTTTTGATATTCTAATGCCATAGGTCTCTTTTTATTTTTGCATTGAAATGTGGGCATATCTAGATTTTTAAAAAATTATTAATTCTAAAATTTTGATTGATTAAAAAAATGTTATTATTTCCTGCTTTGAGCCATAGGGAGAGGTGGGCAAGATATTATTATTATTATTATTATTATTATTAGTACAGTATTAGTATTATTAGTATATATTATATAAATAATGATATTGCATTATTATCATTGTCATTATCATCACTATTATAATTATTAATGCATTATTATTTTTATAATGAATAATAATATCACTATTATTATTATTAATGCATTATTCCTTCATCCTGTTTAGGGTCCTGCTGGTCCACAAGGAGGAAAAGGAGAGCGTGGTTCTCCAGGTCCCCCAGTGAGTTTTACTTTTTCAATCTAACCATGATCTATAAGCAAATATACTGCATGCTCCACCTCTACCAAGATGAAAGATGCTGTGGCCTCTGAACTAGGACTAGCCCAAGATGAGTTATTTCTAGAAGCAAAAGAGAAAATAGCATTTCCCCACCTCCAGGTCCAATTGCAAAATATCCAACTGTTCATATAATTTTGGAATCAGACGCAAAAAAGAAAGAAAAAACAAAATTCTCTTCCTGAGAATAAAAATCCAATAATTATAAAATAGGTAACGAGTTGCTGCCTGAAACTATGTTACTCTAGTTAATGGTAGTGCTAACACTGCTAAACTACACTGGGATCTGAAAACACTACACCAAATTACACAAATTACACTTACAAGTAACATGAATAAAATAAAAGAGTGCTGGGTATTTGTAAGGGGTACTCCAAGTGGGTTCTAAAAACTCACTTTGATGATATGCTATATGTTTGGGTATTATGGATATACCTGTAGATGATGCCTGTAGAATCTATCTCTGAATGAATATATATATATATATATATATATATATATATTCCAAATAAAAATACTACTTCATGCATTAGATGAAGACTCTAGTCAGTGAAAGACTCTGCCACCATAAAGCTATTCATCTTTAATATTTCTCAAAATTCTTCACTGTGTTACTGACCATCTTGAAGTTCCCATTGTGTAACATGTTTAACATTATGCTGGTGTCATGTCAAATGTTTGAGTAAAATGTCATAGAACAGATGTGATACTTTATCACACTTGTTTGGTATATCTGAATACAGATGGTTTGTTTTCATATTTAGGGTTACTTTATTTTTCTTCTTTTTACATTTTGTTTTACAGCATCATGTTGACATTAACATTACTCATTCGTTTTCAGGGTCAGGCTGGCTTTCCTGGTGCCCGTGGCTTACCCGGTCCTCCTGGTAACAATGTAAGACTCGCTACCATTCTTTTGAAATTGTTCTGTTGCCTCTGTGTTTTCAAGTTCCTTTGTACTGATCCAGAACTCTAGCTCTCCATTCCACTATAAAGAATGGAAAAAAATCTTCTGCACAGAAGCTCCATGAGTACATTGGAGCATATACGTCATGATGATTGCAATCATGTCTCTTGAATTCTTAATCAACTAATTCATTTTCATAAAATATTAAACATGTTCTCACTGAAGAGATTCTGATCTAGTGCAAATTACTCCATATTTATCATTTTAACTTAAGTCCTTCAAAAGACACCAGGGGTACAAGGAGAAATGTGTATGCCTAGAAGATGCTTACTGCTAACCCTTCCTTCCAAAAACACCTTTTGTCCAATAGCAGCATTCACAATTTGCCTAATTTACAGATCATAGGAAATCCTTTACAGAGTAGTCCCTATCATCCCTGTTATGGTTATCTGGAAACAGAAATTAAATGTTATCAATGTACATTGTGGTGGGGACATCATACAGTTGAAAGGGGACTTTGGAGGTCATATTTTATTTTATTTATTGCATTTATATGGCACTGTAACTTCAATGAGCTCAAGGAGGTCTGGCTGGAAGTAGCTGGAGCTGAGATAAAGTGAATGGAGCAAGGTCGCCCCGTAAATTTCATCTTTCAGAAGCTTATAATCACTATGCTACACTAGCTCACCAGCCATCAATCTAGTCTCTGTTCCCTTGCTCAGTGCAGGATTTATAATGCGTAATACAACTGCAGCATCCCTGGCAGAGGGAAATTCAAACATTTGTAAAGGAATTAATATGACAGAGATGTTTTTTGGAAACTAGATTGTGTATCTAGACTTGCAAGCCACATTTACTTTTATGCTCTCTTTGTAATAATGAAGAACGTCTTTTGTGAATTACTTTCTAGTAAATTTACATAGTACTGTCATTTATGTATTAAATTTTATATACTGTAAATTATTTTAAATACAGGTTGAGTCTCCCTCATCCAGAATTCCGAAATCCAAAATACTAAAAAACCAAAACCCTTTTCATGAGCGGCTGAGATAGAGTCACCTTTGGTTTCTGATGGTTCGGTCTACACATACCTTGGTTTATGTACAAAATTATTAAAATTGTTACATAAAAATACTTGCAGACTATAGAGTTTATCACATGGGAAGAATTTCTCTCAATTTTGAAAGAAATGGAAGTGAGGCCAGTTCGAACTTGAGTAAATTTGCTAGTTCAGCAAATTTACGTGATTGCATATTGACACTGCATTGCGTTCAGAACTGCCCGAAATTGTGTGTGATAGTTTCTAACGCAATCACACGAAACCCCATGATTGCATTTGGAAGGACTTCCCTTTGCTCGAAAATGTGTGTGATCAGCTTTCATGCAATCATGCAAAACCCCAGGATTGCATTCAGATTGCCATTGGATTATACTTCCAATTTCCTTTGTGCGATAAACTCCTCTATGTATAAGGTGTACAGGAAACATATACGAAGTTTGTGCTTAGACTTGAGTCCCATCACGAAGATATCTCATTATGTACGCATATGCAAATACAGACATTCCAAAGTCTCAAAAAATCCAAGATTTAAAACACTTCTGGTACCAAGCATTTCAGCTAAAAGACACTTGACTTGAACTCCATTGTTTTGTGATTCTATTAGAATGGTCAAACACAGTATTTCAAAATTCATTTCTCAATCTTGATTTATAGGGTAACCCTGGACAACCTGGCAATGCAGGCCCTGCAGGCAAGGATGGACCTCCTGGTCCATCTGGCTCTACTGGACCCCCTGGTAGCCCAGGCGGTGTAGGTCCAAAAGGTGAACCTGGTACTCCAGGTGAAAAAGGTCCATCAGGTGCAAGAGGAGAACCAGTAAGTACATTATTTGAAAGTCAAAAACAAGATTAGGAATTTACCTTCAGTAATTATTATAATGTCCCTGTGATTCTTACTTCTGATGTTTCAAGCTGGCAAATACATTGACTGTTTGACTGACTTGACTGAATGTTATCTGTGTGGACAGGTAGTAAATTAAGATAAACTTTTAAAGCTTCTTTTAAATAACTCATAATTTTCCATGTTACAGAAGTTACACAGAAATCATGGAAAATGTAATCAAAATTGATTTATTTAAAATATTTATTTTCTCTTATGAGCTGCCTTGGGTCCCTTTTTTTGGGAGAAAGGCAGCATAGAAGTGAAATAAATAAATTATTATTATTATTATTATTATTATTATTATTCCTTTCAGGTAATAAGGAACAAAAGTTTTCTCTTATTTTATTTGCACAACCAGTGATGATCTTGAACCTGGTTTGCTGGATGTCCTCAAACTATAGTTTGTTTATTCAGATTAAACAATTAACTATGGTTGGCTTCAGATCAGGAAATGGGAAGGAATTCCCTTCACTCATTGGGAAAGGGATTGTACAGCTTCAGCCTTACTACTGTTGCCCCTTTCCTTGCAAGAAGACTTTTTTTTAATTGGCCATATTCTGTTTCCCCCCCCCCCCCCCCCCAAGAAAATTGTTATGGTCATCAGGATCAAATAAACTCTTTAAGAAGACATGTGCTACTACTATGAATATTCATCTCACCTTAATATCTCTAACAATTTTGTAAAGCATAGAAAGGATATTGCTTGAAATAAGCATAAGAAGGGTACGTACTGAAATAATCTCAAAATAGAGCAGAACATCTCCTTTATGATATGGGATTCCTTGTGGACATTTTCATCTGCTCAGCTGAGCATGGTCTGCAATTGAAGCAGGGTTTGTTTTCTAAATTCCTAAACCTTAGTAAGTGTAGATAGTATCAATGTCTACAAAAACACTTTCAAAGTCTGTTGCTAAGTAATTCTTGTCCCTAACTATTCTGTCTCCCACAGGGGGCACCTGGTCCTGCAGGAATTTTGGGCCCACCTGGACAGCGTGGTATTGTAGGATTGCCCGGCATGAGAGGTTTACCAGGCCCCTCTGGTCTCGCTGGTCCAAGGGTAAGGAATTATCCCACTCTTTAAAACATGCAAAGTATTCAATAGAACAAGCGTTAAGCCAAAAACTCAAAGTGGGTGAACTTTTTGGTTACAGTGTTGTCTGTTTGTATGTAATAGAGGCAAGGGTATTACTACTGGAAGAAGGGCAGTAAAGGTCATTTATCTGTCTTTCAAACTTGAAAGAAGGAGGATTTTCAAAAAAATGACTTCCATTTCTGTGCTAATGAAAACTAAGTCAGAACAATTTAATTTCATAGGATAGCTTTCATAATTATTATAAATATCTGTAGAACTGCTCTACCATTCCATAACACCTTCACAACAGTTCCCTATCTTTCATACTGGTCCAGGCCCACAACACTCTACCATATTTAACTACAGTTTATTAACTTCAGATGCATTTGGGATTGCAGTTGGTGTTAATTGACATTGTTGTTGTGTGCCTTCAAGTCGTTTCCAACTTATGGACACCCTAAGGCAAACATATCATGGGGCTTTCTTGGCAGATTTCTTCAGAGGGCGTTTACCATTGCCATCCTCTGAAGCTAAGAATGTGTGACTTGCCCAAAATCACCCAGTGGGCTTATATGGCTGAGCAAGGATTCAAACCCTGACCTCCAGAATTGCTCAAATCACCACACTACAAATTGACTGTAACAGCTGGCTTTTCGCTATGCCCTGGAAGATGACATATTATACTCCTGCCATCTCAAATGCTTTTCCACCCAACTTTGTGTGATGCCTTTCATCATGTATCAAACAGACATATTTGTTTTGGCAAAAAAAAGAGGCAATCCCAATGTAAAACAAAACAAACAAACAGCTTCATTTATATACCGCTTCATACCCTTAAGGAGTGTCTAAGCGGTTTACAATTGTAAGCTACTTGCCCCCAACAATCTGGTTACTCATTTTAGCGACCTCAGAAGGATGCAAGCCTGAGTCGAGCTTCAGCCCTTTGCTGGTCTTGAACTCGCCACCTTATGGTTTTGAGTGAGTGGCTGCAGTACAGGCATTTAACCACTGTGCCACCATGGAATGTAAGGAATATATATATGGAAATATATTTAAGTAAAAACCCAGAATTATATTGTTTAAGTTTACCTTGACAGATGGGAGTTAATAGGTCTGTACAAATTCATCAATCTAATTGAATTTTAATTTACTTCTTGTTGAGCCACCTTAGCACCTGTATGTTAGTGTAAAAATTGCCTATATCGGGACTTTTTGAACTTGTTTGTGGCCATCCACTATATACTTAAGCATATTTTTGTTATCATTTAACTTTGGAATGACTACTTACCAACATAGTATGATCCAGAAATGCCAGCATGTCATCAATCAAATTTTCTCCCAACACAGGGTGAAGATGGCAAACCAGGATCCAATGGTAGCCCAGGAGAACGTGGACCTCCTGGTGCACAGGGCCCTCCTGGCATCAGTGGAGCAGCTGGAGAACCAGGCAGAGATGTAAGTAAATTTTCTCCTATTAGTGGCTGAGGCCTGTGAATAAACACATGCCACACCTTGGATGCTGAGCAACTGAGATGAGATTTTTTAAAAATTGATTTCATTCATATATTTTGTCCAGCACCATAACAATGGCATAGAAATGTCATGTCTTTGAGGGATGCTTATTTCTTTATACTTGATTACTGTATAATAAATGTTAATGACTTGAAGGTGCATAAGTGCACTTTACACACATTTTTATATGAGACACAAATGGCTATTATCTTGCCCTTGTGCTCCATCCAAAAATCTCCCCCTACCCAGCAGTTGTCAGGCCTGGAAAGGTCTGCTGCTGCTGCTCCTTCCTATCAGAGGGAAGAGGAAACAGGGCAGTGATTCTGACCTTGAAGACTGGCTGCTCTGAGCTCTTGCTGGAAAGAAAAGGTGTGCATATTTCATTTGAGAGTACACCTTAATTTCTTGCCTCCAGTTGACCTAAAACCATAGTCTGAATCAGCTGCCCACCCCTTCCACATCAGTAAGCAATAGCTGCAGGGACCTTTCCTGGGTTGTGACAGCTGCCAGGTGGTTAGAGGACATGAAACTGTCCATGCCAAGCTATGTACAGAATCTTGGCCATACAGAATCTTGACCATGAGTCCTTCCCTATTTGTTAGAGGGATGGGGATTTATTTTTGCCAGAAAGGATGGGAAAGCTGAAGAAGCTCCCTCCAAGACAGTTTGGCCAGAGTTAAGAGACGTTAGGTGCAAAACAGATTTTGCCGCAGAAACCGCATGTTGCAGCCCCAATCCAGCTTTTTGCCAGTCCAAAAAGAGGCATCAAAAAGAGGCCACTCCTTTTTGAGCCACCAAAAAGCCAGCTTTTCCTGCCCTACCACAGCTTTACAGTGTTCTGCAGTGTGTAGATGCCATGCTGCTGGAGTACTCTGAAGCCAGTTGTCATGCAGGCAGCTGGGCAGTGTGAAGCCGGCTTCCAGGCATCTTGGGGGTGTGCGTCATGTGTACACCATGCCCCTGGAAGCCAGCTTCCATCTGGAAGCCAGCTTTTCATGCTGGTTTATACCCTTAGTTTTCCAAGCTCTGAAGCTTGCATACTGCTTGGCTGGATTGTGCATCACATTCCACTTTGGGCACCGAATAGTTGGCTACCTGGAGAAATGGCTTTTGTAGAGACTGGAGAAACAGCTTCCTTCTAGTTCATACCTGTGGCTCTTACACATGCATATACATCACTCAGTTCCTCTACATTTGAGTACTGTATAACCTAGATTTACAGATGAATGAAGAAACTGTTTCCATTCAAAGCACTGTGTCTTAGGTACTATGAAAGTTCAATTTGTCTTCTATCTATGATGACTCCTTCACTTGTGAAAATTATCACTTGATACAACATTTAGTATAATGAATGTGCATGAGTGAACTGGCCCTGTGTGTGTGTGTGTGAATGATCTTTGATAAGCCTTTAGAAAAATGATAACTTCAAGAATGAAATTCTTAATTATTAAATTCTTAGTACTCCAAACCCAACTTATTTAATGGCTAGGTTTTTAGCTTATTGTTCTGCTTCTCCCATTGCTTCTTTGCCTGGATTTTAACACACACTGCTTTGTATTTCTTAGGGTAACCCTGGATCAGATGGCTTGCCAGGTCGTGATGGCTCTCCAGGACCAAAGGTAAGAAGCTTTGTAATCAATACATTCTTGCTGCTATTTGAAAAGTCATTGATTGTGGCTGCTATTGGTAGACACTAATCAATTTTAGCACTAAATTGATTAGTCATTTACTAAATGCATGCCCTGCTGACTTTGGCTTTGATTATTATTTTTTCTCCCCAGGGTGATCGTGGTGAAAATGGTTCACCTGGTCTACCAGGTGCTCCAGGTCATCTTGGCCCCCCAGGTAATCCTGGTGCTGCTGGAAAACCAGGTGACAGAGGACATCCAGTAAGTATGAAAACAGTATTGAAGCAACCCAGTATGTTGCTGGGATTTCTCTCTTTCTCTCTGCAATATTAAATTAGCAGAATATTACCAACAATGTTTGCCTTCATGTGACATTCACGCTTTTTACAAAGGAAAATCTAACAGTAAGACTACAGAGAGAACAATACCCTTGAAAGGCTCCAGACAGTGACTGTGAATGATTTTAGATAAATAAATGCCCATAGAAGATCTCAGTATTTAAGAACTGCTAAAGTCATCATGGACTAGGTAGAAAATCTAGTCTATGAATTATGTGTAATTCAGGACTTTTTTAAGACTTCACCATAGGTTTAATTAAATTTGATCTGTAATGCTGGGAATAATGCGAAACTATTATGCATCATTATTAATGTTTAAAAAAATGTAACTGAACAATGTTAATCAAAAATTTTAAACAATCAGAGAGGCATGTTAACTGACAATAAACTAGTCAAAATCAAGTGAGAATATCCAATTCATCTAAGTCAGTGGTTCTCAACCTGGGAGTTGTGACCCCTTGGGGGTCGAATGACCCTTTCACAGGGGCCTCCTAAGAGCATCAGAAAACACATATTTCTGATGGTCTTAGGAACCAAGACACATAATAACTTTATGTTTGGGGGTCACCACAACATGAGGAACTGTATTAAAAGATCATGGCATTAGGAAGGTTGAGAACCACTGATCTAAGTGAACATTCTTGTACAAAACCATGGTTTATCAATGAGGCAACACTGTACATGTTGTGCAGGGATATGTTTGGATTTATTAAGGGTTTGGTATGACAAAATGCCTACTTATATCTAGAATGTTCATGCAGGACATAGATGCCATCCTTATGCATCTCCATTTGTATTTTCCTACAGGGACCCGCTGGTCCAGTTGGTCCTTCAGGTCCTGCTGGTGTACGGGGTGCTCCTGTAAGTCTCTACTCCTAAATTCCAGACTTTTTATGTTGCTCATTCTCTTTAACCTTAATGCTCTTTTTAAAAGACTCTTGATGAATTTATTTATAAAGGGTCCTGCTGGTCCACGTGGTGATAAAGGTGAAGCTGGTGAACGTGGTCTTAATGGAATAAAGGGTCATCGAGGATTCCCTGGTAACCCAGGGCCCCCTGGTCCAGCGGTAAGTTCTTAGAACATTTTAGCCATGCATAAATGGAAATAAAATGGCTGGATGCTCTGCATGATCTACCATAATCACTAATGTTGACACATTAAGAGAAAGAACACAACAACTCTTGTATAAAATAACTATATTTGATCCCCTCCATACCCAGATTTCATCTTAAAGTAAATACATAATTGCATAGTTTGAGAAATTATTTTTTTTAACCAGGTTATTAATTTGCCACTGGAGTAGGAAACAAAGAGCTGTGTCACAGAAAAATTGGTTGGTTGAATATGAGAGTCTCATTTATAGAACCAGTTGGTTGAGCTTGGTTGTGTATATTGCCAGATAAACTGGATAAACAATTGCCCATTTTCCCATCTGTTCTGTTACATTTGAGATACCATTTACTCTGATTTGTACCTCTAACTGTAAAGCTCTTCTGTCTGTATCCTATCTTGACTGCCTTTTGCAGAGGTTAATGTTGGGCTTGAACAATGATTAAGACAATTTGTGTGCTTCTGTGTGTGTGTGTGTGTGTGTGTTTGTGTGTGAGTGTGAAGAGAATGATTCATTTAAAGTTGAGAGTGCCTAAAACAGATCAAAGATGCAAGGTTTCCCATGTTTTATGGAGCTCATAGCTGTGAACTGATACATAGCTGATGTAGACTCATAGATTCTACATCAATCCCCATAGTTGTGTTTATAGCCCTCAGATCCTCCAGAATCCTTTGACTGGACTTTCTTTTTTCTGGCTCCAAGCAACTGGAGTTAATTTTTCCTCTCAGAAACCTGTGGGACTAGCAATTCACCTTTTAAATAGGTTGCAGGGGGCCTCATACTTGCTGTTGTTGTTGTGTGCCTTCAAGTCTTTTTTGGCTTATGGCAATTGTAAGGCGAACCAAGTACAGTGGTCCCCCGGGATCCGAATCCCCCGGGGAACGAAATCCCTGGGACCCAAAACCGCCGGGGGAGAAAAAAAGCCCCTGGCCAACGAAAAAAATCCCGGGTTGTGAAAAAAATTCGCAACCCGGAAGTTTTAAAACAGCGCGCTTCCGGCGAGCTGTGCACCAAAAAAAGCAGTCCCCCGGGTTCCGAAAACTTCCGGGATACGAAGGTAATCCCGGAACAGATTACCTTCGTAACCCGGGGGACCACTGTACTACTTAATATTTTAAAAAATACAGTTTTCCCACCCAAAACTAACAATGGACTTACAACTACTTCTCTTTCTGTTTGTGTCTGGGACATTTTTGGCAGTTCATGAGCTTCCTGCCTGAATATGTGTACAACTGTAATACATGGCAGAACATTGACCTTCAGACCTGTCTCAATTACTCATACCTAATACAGGCCCTTCCCTTCCTTTCCTTTCCCTTGCCTTGCCTTTCTCCTCCTCATTCTCCTCCTCCTCCTCTTCTTCTTCTTGTTCTAATCCTACCTTCCCTCCCAATTGGGAGTCAAGGTGGCTTATAGTTTAGAAAAGCAATAAAGTTAAAAGTGTAATACATTGTTAAAAGAGCAATACAGTTAAAATGGGCTAGAGAGTGTTGTATTGTTTTAAATGTTTTAAAAACAATACAGTATCCTCAAGTCTGTTCTTTACAAACTTTCTGTATTAAAAGCCTATCGTAAAAAGTTTTTATTTGCTGATGGAAGGACTGCAGAAAAGAGGCCATTTTGGCCTCTCCAAGAAGAGAGTTTCAGAGTCTAGGGGCTGCCACAGAGAAGGCCCTCTCTCACATCCCCACCAACCATGTTTCTGAAGAGCTTCTGATTACTTCCTTTTCTTTGCTTTCCATTGCTTCCCTACATCCCTCTCTTCTTTCCCACCTCCCAACAAGGGACCAAATATGTGTCATAACAAAGTTAAAATAAGATAGCAACTAAAAATGTGACGATAGAAACATGTATTTTTAAAAACCAAATTAGCTATATAGAGAACCTATGTGGCTTTATCTTTCAAAAAGCCATCTTGTTGGTGGTCACTGCCTGAGCTTGTAATAAGGAAAAGCACTGCTAGAGTTGCAACAACACAAGGCAGCATCTGGATTTTACTACTTCTGTTATATCATTCTTGTCTTAACAGGGTGCACTGGGTCCCCAAGGTCCAAATGGAAGCCCAGGACCTGCAGGTGCTAGAGTAAGTAACTTCCTCTGTTCTCCTATTATTCAGTCTCAGCTGAAGGCTAGCAGTTGATAGATTTTGAGTCCATGTTATTTCATATAAATTATTCACAACATATGAACAGTGCACATAATGGCTGATTTCCTGTGCTGTTTAGGGTCCCCCTGGACCAAATGGTCCACCTGGAAAAGATGGTACAAGTGGTTACCCAGGTCCCATTGGCCCACCAGGTCCTCGTGGAAGTCGAGGTGAAGCCGGAACTGCGGTAAGGGATTAAGCATATTTTCTTCTTCTTTTTTTTCTTTTTGGATACCAATAATTTCACTCTCATGCTCCACTCTTAAGAAATATAAGCTTGAAAGCTATCTCCCTGCACCAAAGCTACAGTCAGGGAACTTACTACAAGATATACCAAGCAAAAGAAGACAAATCAGGCAAGAAAGGTGAGCCAAAGTCCACATTAACCAAGTTCTGAGCAAGCAACTAAGCCAATTAGAGAGTTTAGAATACAAATGTGAACAGTGTTGAACTGTGACTCCTTCAGAGTCATAACTCATCTTGTTCTTCAGGATCAAGTCAGATAGTTGAATGTTCTTTTGTTTCATCATATTTGTGAAGTAGGAGGCTATTCATATCCTTTCTCCTGTTTCCACTGGATGAGACTGAACAAACTTCGCACATACATAACCTGATGTACAAAATATATAAAATACTTCTTAGCTAACTACATGCAGTATCAGGTGATGGTGATGACGAATCTATGGAAATAACTGGTGTCTGGTTTTGTACAAAAAGGCTACACGTACTGTTGACATTTGAATATCTGTTTTCCTTGTGTTGGCGACTAGCGAACTAGATTTCAAATCATTCAGGATATTTGTTTACTATTTATTTTATAGGGTCCACCTGGTCACAGTGGCCCTCCAGGACCTCCTGGTCAACCTGGTCCTCCTGGTCCATGTTGTGGTGATGGTGCTGGTATGCTGGGCCCAAGTGGTGAAAAAGGACCAAGCTACTATCGAGATCAGCCACCTGAGGATAGAGTTGCCATGACTGATGTTTTAACTTCACTAAAATCCATCAATAGCCAGATTGAAAACATCATCAGCCCAGATGGCTCACGAAAGAACCCAGCCCGTAACTGCAGAGATCTCAAGTTCTGTCATCCTGACCTTAAGAGCGGTATGTTCCAGTCTATCCCTACTAGATTAGAGTAAAGGAAAAGGTCCTCAAGAAATGTAGAGCTCAAGAGAAGAAACTTTTCCTAGAAGAGTAACAGCTCTACCACCACTTCATAGTCTCTCCTCTCCTCTCCTTTCCTCTCCTCTGTAACATGTACTAAAATAATATGCATTATGTCACCACATTTCCTTGTCAATGATAGCTAATAACATATCTGAGTACATATTCAGGTGTGAAATCAGGTATTTTTTGCTATTGTACGCCTTCAATCATTTCTGATTTATGGGATTTTCTGGGGCTGACATGCTCAAGTAGGTTTCCATGGCTGAGCAGGGAATTGAACCCTGGTCTCTAGAGTTTTTCATTCGCTCAAAGCAGTACACTGCTCTGGCTCTCTGTATTCAGCTACATAAATTACAAACTAGGAGATCTTGCATTATGATGATCTTGTGTAGTAAAATAATTTGAACACTGGACTAGGATTTTGGAAGGCCAGGGTTTGATTCTCAGCTCAGCCATGGAAACTCACTGAGTGAACATGGCCAAACCAAACTTTCACAGCATTAGAGGATGGCAATGGTAGACTTCCTCTCCCTAAATCTTGCCAAGAAAATTCTAGGATAAGGTCACCGTAAGTTGGAATCAGCTTGAAGGCATATAACAAGAACAAGTGGCATTACAATCCAAGGTTCAACCAACATAGTATAACTTAACTACCATCTTAACTGATTGATAGTACTGGGGATTTTGTGTGCTTTCCCACTCACAGTGTTAATAATGCACATATTTATAGAGACTGAATGTGACTGAGTGTGATTAATTCCTACACTTTGTCTTCGTTTTGTTATAAACTATTTCTACAAAGTTATCTCTTAGGGTTATTCACAAAGGGACATGGATATGAGGGGATCATTACTGTTACCAAAGTGTAACGAAGATGTTCTACATACCTGAGGCTTTTTTAAAAAGTGTGAGTGGAGGAGCAGGTTATCATGCACTTATCTCATGCTTATAAGAAAGTATAAAAATAACATTTAGTAGGTATGGTTTTAAGATGATATAGCTTAAGCACATAGAACTAGATGGCAGAGAAAATATCACCTTAAATATTTGTTTTATTCCCATGATGTCAATCAGTAGCAATAGATACAGCAAGGAATCAAATTTCTATGTAGATTGGATAAAGGTATCTATCTATCTATCTATCTATCTATTTTGCTATGTCATTGTAGGAGAGTATTGGATTGATCCTAACCAAGGTTGCAAATTGGATGCTATCAAAGTATTCTGTAATATGGAAACTGGAGAGACATGTATCAATGCCAATCCTGCAACTGTTCCAAAGAAGAACTGGTGGGCAAGTCAAGGACCTGAAAAGAAACACATTTGGTTTGGAGAGTCTATGAATGGAGGCTTCCAGGTAAGATCTTTCATATGAAAGAATAAGTGCTCTTCAATAGAGGGAGGAATCAGTCCTATAATTAAGCAAAGAAAGACAAGCAATCACCTCAGAGGCAGATTCCCAATATGACAATAGGACAGATTCCCAAGTGCTTCTCTTGAACTCCCTATCTGTTCCTATCTCTGAAGAGTAGGGCTATGTATGCCATGCAGCCTTGCTGACCCCCTAACTAGCCTCCTGTCTCAAATGTGACGGAAGGCAATATTTCATTCTCAGTGACAAACTAAGAGTCAACTGTCTCGTTGACTTTTGTTACATTGATTCGGTGGAACATGGAGAACAGCCATCTTATCCATCACCTGAAGAAGCAAAATGTCATGGAGATGGCCCTGTCATTAAAGCTAAGTTTGAGCTAGCGTGGCATAATAATTTAAGTGTTGGACTAGGATTCCAGGAGATGAGGGCTCAAATCCCCCATTCAGTCACGGAAATCCATTGTGTGCCCTTGGGCAAGTCACACTTTCCCTGCCTTAGGGGAAGGTAAAGGCAAACTACCTCTGAATAAATCTTACCAGTAAAACCCTATGGTAGAGTCACCATAATCTGGAGTTGACATGAAGGCAACTAATGACTGTGAATGCTATGTTGCATAAAGTATTCAGTCTAGTAGATCAAAAAATGACTCAAAAGCAGGGGTGGGTGAATACAACTTTGTCAAACAATAATTAGCCCTTTTGTCTTTAAATTGTAGTTCAACTATGGAGATCCAGATCTTCCAGAAGAAGTTGCAGATGTTCAACTTGCATTCCTTAGAATTCTTTCTAGTCGAGCCTCACAGAATATCACCTATCACTGCAAAAACAGTATTGCTTACATGGATGAGGCCAGTGGAAATGTAAAGAGAGCACTTAAGCTAATGAGTTCTACTGACAGTGAAATCAAGGCAGAAGGAAACAGCAAATTCACATACACTGTTCTGGAAGATAGCTGCACTGTAAGTAAACAAAAAAAAAATAGCACTACTAAATATGTTGTGTATCTCCTTTTTGATAGACACAAATCTGGTGCATTTTCCTATTATACAATCTCAAACTTTCACATATACACAAATACCTATACAATGCACATATTATTTTTTTTCCTTTTTTAAAATTTATAAATCTTTATTTGATAAAATAGATTTTTAAAAATTAACACATAATAATTACAAACATATAACCAAATATACACATAACATAATACTCAGTACAAACATCCAAACATTACATCCACACCTAACATAATTTATCTCATCTTAACATACAAACCTTAAAAAAACAAATTTCCTAGTGGTATGGTTCTTGCATATATCAGCTTTATACTTTGAGACTTTGTAAAAGTGTAAAAGCCTCACTTGCTATGAAAGACATAGGAATTTTTTGTTGAGTGCTTTTATGAGAAACATTCTTGCTGTACAGCTTGAGAAAACTCCAAGTGTATTTGGCTAAAAGTAAGCTGAGCTAGTTCTTCCTCCAAAAGATTAAAAATGAGGCTTTTAAGATATCACATCAACTACACCATGTCCCAGTCCTCCATCTTCTATATCCTCCCACCCCACTTTCTGCCTAACTGCTAATATTCCAGCAAAGGTAATGAATGAATGAGTAGTACTTGCAACCACTAGTAATGGTATATCAACAGCCCTCAGCACTCCTGTGCTGATTTGAGAATAAAAGGTTAAAGAATGCATGATTCTTGGAAACACATTTGGCTTAATTTTTGCACCGAAAAACTAGCCTTTAAAAAGCAATTTCCAAGAAGGTCCCCACATTAGTCTGTTGCAACCAAACCTCACTAAATTGTCATTTGTACATGAACTATGGATGAAGTATAGAGGAGATAAGAAATGTACTAGATATATAAATACATGGTTGAAATTCTGGCCAGACTCCTACAGGTTAGTCCCAAATAGAACAGAGCAGAGCCATTGATATTGATTCAGTAGGTCTAACAATATTAAAATATTTGGAATTCTGATCTCACCATAAATCTGAGATGGATAAGGGTTGTGGTATTTCTGTTTTACTTTTCATTCCCTTTAAAAGTACTTTTTCTTTGCATTTTACAGAAACATACCGATGAATGGGGTAAAACAGTCTTCGAGTACAGAACACGCAAGACAATGAGGCTGCCCATAGTAGATATTGCACCCTTCGATATTGGCGCTCCCAATCAGGAATTTGGTGTGGACATTGGCCCAGTTTGCTTCTTATAAACAATGAATAATGCTCATTCTGAACCCCAACAAACAAATTCACACTCCATCTTTGCTCTTGTTTTAACATTGCCAACTATTAGAGTCAAATCAACTGTATCCCAGCTATTTATTTGCCAAAATTCTGGAGAAACAAAGGGGGGAGAAATCAAAAGGGATAAATTGACAAAAAGGGTTAGCATTTTCTTATTTTGCTCGTACACAAAACACAACAAAAAATCTTTTGCTCTATTTTCTTTCACCAAAAAACCCTCTTCAAACAATATCTCCATGGTGCTACATTACAACTTCAACACTCAGTACATCAAAACTGTGTAATTTTAGTTGAATTCTTGCCCACCCATCAAGCACTGACGGATTCCAGCATCCAAGTTTACCTTCCATGATTTGATGCAGTTCATAAAGCTAGAGAGAATTCCCTGTTTCAACTACCTCAACATGGACAGAAACTGGGATGAGTTTGATGATTCACACCAAGAAAGCCAAAGCCACATATGTTGGAACCAATTAATCCATCTGGTCAGATTGTTTGTTTCCGTATTCTGTGGTGACCACAGTACAGTCCATCAGAAGAAGTGAATGCCCTAGTGTCAACAGACTAATATGACTGTGTTGCTGGACTGCATTGCATTTTTTAAAGGGTGCTCCTATACTTTCCTGTCATTGCTGGTCAAGACCACTAAAATTTGGGAAGTGTAAAAGATTAATGTGATGGTGCTAGTTGTGTATTTTTCACTTCTAAATCTGCAAGCCAGATTTATTGACTTGCATTAAAACATCAAGGCTTGACAACAATTGTAAATGTCTCTCATCAAAAGTCGTACTGTTGGTAGGCCGTTTCTGAAGACTTTTCTTCCTTCACTCTGTAAAAGTCAATAAAGATGCAGAATCATGAGCTTCTTTTGTCACATTAACACATTTATAAGTGTTGGAGGTTAACCATCTTTATAAGCTTTTATATGGTCGTTGGTCTTTTTCCTTACAGAGACACATAATAAAATCTTGTAATAAAATTCTGAATTGTCATTTATGTGCTTCACCAGTTATATCTCTCTTTAGAGATTTCATGAAGGCTTTCTCAGTTTTAAAATAATTATTTGTTTATTTCTTTATTTAAAGTAATGATGGCAATATAATTCTGCCATACTATCCTAGGATAAAATGGCATAACAAATTAAACATGTCATTTTATAAGGATACCATTATCTAAATTTCAGCAGAGGAGAGGAGATACAAGAAAGAGGGGAGGATAGTATGGAAGGAGGAGGATCAAATAACAGCTACATGTATTTTAACCAACCAATAAATAAAGGCCAAAAGATTAGTTATTATTCTTCAAAGCATCATCATTCCTGTATGTTGATAAACATACAGCCTAAATTTAGTTTATAATCCCAACTAGAGATCTGTTGTATCACAAATGTTGAATTATAATCTAATAATTCATCAATAACAATTCAACATTAACAAAACTTATTGGGAATAGTAATTGGATCTATTATATATGTGTGTGTACACACACACACACACACACACTTCATTTTTATGCCCTCTTTTTCTGAGAAAAGAACCCAGGATGGCTCACAAGATAAAACATATTTTAAAAATTACAATTAGAATATAAAAACAATTAAAATCATCTAGTTAAAACAGTATAAAATTAACATAAAAACTTACAAAAGTTAAAAACATAACCAAAACACACACTCTTTTTGGCATCAGTTGCCAGCCATTTTCTCCAAATAAATATATGCAGAGCCAGTGTGGTTTAATGGTTTCATAGCTGGACTGCAACTAGAGATCAGAGGTTGATTCAGTCATGGACAACTACTAGATAGCCTTGGGCAAGTCACATAGTCTCATCCCCACAAAACCCTGTGAGAAGTTTGCCTTTGGATCACCACAAGTCAGAAACAGCGTGAAGGCACACAACAACAACATCTATCAAACTGGAAGCTTAACCACCTAGACATAGAATGAATGACAAGCCTCCACCATAAGCAGTTAGCATATGTCACGTTCCAGACCACAGATAGGAAGGCCTAACTAAAGCATAGTGTCACTTGTGCCTGCCTTCTTCTCCAGTGCTGCATCTCTACCTGCTATTTGTCTCATTGGACTAGAGGCAAAATGGCCTTCCTGTCAGAATGCTTCCTGTTACTCTGTCTATTACAGTGGCCCTTTCTCCACCTCTGGTCAGCTTGCAGTACATCTGAAAATATGTAGGCTGTCATCTGTACAGCTTTTACTAGATTATATCATTATTATGATAGTCTCATAATTGCTGGGGATTCACATTTATAGTTGTTAATATTCAAAAGTGACCTCAAAAACATGCCACTGCAGCATGGCAGCCACCTGCCCAAAGCATTCTGAAGCACTGAAGTTTGGGGTGCAAGAGAGTGACATCTGCAACCCTCTCACAGTCACAAGGTGCACTGAGAACAGGCAACTGGAGAGAGCCCTTGGAGTCCTGCCATAACTGCTTGTCTCAATGGAGCTTATTGTATGATGGAATTTGGGGGTATAATGCAATGGCAATCCAAACGCAATCATGGGGTTTCACGTAATTGCGTATGAGTGTATCTCATGCAATTTCGGGCAAAAGGGAAGTCATTCCGAACACAATCATAGGTTTTACGTTAATGCGTATAAAAGTATCTCACACAATTTCGAGCAATGGGGGGTCATTTTCGGGAAATGGGAAGTCATTCTTAACACATTCCAAACGCAATTAGATTTCACGTAAATTCACTAAACTAGCGAATTCATGTAATTGCGAATTGGCTCAATTCGAAATTGGGAGAAATTCCTCCCATGTGATAAACTCCAATGTGTGCTGCAACCACAAGTGTGATGTAGATGTTATTCCCCAGTGCCACAATTTATAACTCCTCAGAAATGCTTTGCTTGGGATGCTGCCAGGCTACAAAGTTAGATTTTGGGGGGTTAGGTGCAGTCATTCACAACTGTAAACATGGATCCCCAACAGTTACTTCTGGGACCAGAAAATAGCAAGACTGGACACTTGCTGGTGCCCATAAAGCACTAAACTATCTAGGAAATAGCATCTGCAGCAATCTCCTAGTCATGGAGCACCTTGAAACAAAAAGTTATGGCAAGATCCTAAGGGGTTTTGCGATCTGCCTATTCCCAATGCATCTCACAACTGGCAGAGCACTGCAGATGTCATTCAGAATCATAGAGTTGGAAGAGACCACAAGGGCCAACCAGGCCAATCCCCTGCCCTGCAGGAACACATCATCAAAGAGCTCCTGGTAGATGAGCATCCAGCCTCTGTTTGTAAACCTCCCAAGAAGAAGACTCCACCACACTCTGATGCAGTGTGTTCTAGTATCTTGGTATCCACCACTTAAGAAATGCTTTATTCAGGGAATTAGCAGCTACAATGGTAGGGTGTTTTGTGGGGTGAGGGTAACATCACCAGATATAGCCACAATGGTGGATATCCATCACTGTAGCTATGATAATGCAGGATTTCAAATCCCATAATCTCTCAATATGAATGATGCTGGATGGCATTGATGGAAGCTAAAATCTAAAATGCCTGGAGATCCAAAGATTCCACTCCTCTGATACAGATGTTATGCTCAGTTGTCAGCTACATTATGCAAGCTAAGCTGAGAAGAGCAGCCTTTCATGGCCTTTGGATAAGTGATTAAGATTTGAGGATTATGGAAAGTGGCAGCAACATCAGTGCATGTCTACTAAGACTCACAGAGCAGTCAACACTATTGAGTTCAATAGGTTTTGGTCCTGGGTAAATGTAGCCTAAAGGAAGGAGCCTAAACAAAGGAAGGAAGTATTCATATCTGCATCTGACAGAAGACTAAATGTTTCTCTTCTTGGCTTTGTTGGAAAGAGGAAGACTGAGTAAAAGAGACAGTTGGGGGTACTACAGGAGATCAGTATTAAAGGCCAGGCTTAGGTCTTCAGTGAAAGAACAGATAAGTAGTGATAGAGAGGTGGTTGTTAGGGAATTAAAAGAGGTGATAAAGGAGCTAGAAAAAGTGAGAGAGGCACTTTTTTTACTAACTTGTAACTATATATTTTATTTATGAGAAGCAAAATTGTTATTTCCTCCCTTTATTGTCTGTTGTATTTCCCCCATCAGTTCATAGAATCATAGAGCTGGAAGAGACCACAAGGGCCATCCAGTCCAATCCCCTGCCATGCAGGAACTCCCAGTCAAAGCATCCCCAATGACAGATGGCCATCCAGCCTCTGCTTAAAGACCTTCAACGAAGGAGACTCCACCACTCTCCGAGGGAGTGTGTTCCACTGTCAAACAGCCCTTACTGTCAGGAAGTTCCTCCTAATGTTGAGGTGGAATCTCTTTTCCTGGAGCTTGCATCCATTGTTCCGGGTCTTAGTCTCTGCAGCAGCAGAAAACAAGCTTGATCCCTCCTCCATATGACATCCCTTCAAGTACTTAAACAGGGATATATATGCCATCACCAGAATTTACTGTGCTGATAACATCTGATATTGTCTATGTTGGCAACTAGGCTGGGCCTAATTAATGTTTGGATAGGAGACCACCAGGGGATACCTGGCAGGAGCCGGAAGGGTTAGGAAAGACTTCTATCTGAAAGACTGGAGAACTACTGCCACTGAGAACTGAGAGTACTTGGTTATAGGGGCCAATGGTCTGCATCAGGTTAGGACAGCTTTCTGTTTTCCCATGAGTATTTGGTGGGCTGTCATCCACACCCTAGTTCCCATGGCTTTTGCCACCTGCCCCTAGCCAAGTAGCTGAGTGGTAGCAATTTCTTATACTTATTGCACTGAACAGCAATAATTCCACTTTAAGGTGCAACCATTATGACCTAAACACTTAAGGCATATCTGGGGCACTTTCACTTGTCTTACTGATGTCACCAAATGTGAGGACCTCTACATATCCCACTCTCTCACTACCACCAAATATGTGGTCTTTTAAAAACTTCTACTCCACTTGCTACCTTATGGAGATCTTTGAATTGTACTCATATCCCCTGTATAGGAGATTTTGGGGTGAACTGTGTCAGTCTGGGACTGTGGCAAAAACACACCATGGCCCCGATCTCTCCTTTCCACAATCCAAAAAGGAGCCACAGAAAGCAGCTCCTTTTTGCACCCCAGAAAGGATGCCATAGCTGCCGCAGTGCAGCTTTTCTGTGCTCCTTTGGCCCTTTGTCAGATAGACACAGCACCAGAGAAGTGCCATGACACCATACACCTTATGGAGCAGCGTGCAGCATCATGGCAGCCTGGAGACAGAGTCGGGTCACGCATCATGTGGACACCATGCCCCGACTCCACCCCTATGCTGGCTTTAATGGCTGGTCTGTCGAGCCCCTTTATTATTTTAACCCCACCACTAGACACAAAAGATCATCACACATGGACTCACTGTCTGGGAATCACCAGGGGAACATTAAGAAAGTATGTATGTGTGTAACCCTGAAACGCTTCCCCAGTGTGATGCAATTGTCAGCTCCCTCTAGCATCATGGAATCGTTCAGGGAGAGGCAATTTGCTATTAACACAAAGTTTCCATTAATAGCAAATTGCCTCTCCCTGAACTATTCCATGATGCTAGAAGGATGTTAGAAGAAGCTGGCGATTGCATGACACTGAGGAAGCGCACTAGGGTTACACACACATGCACTTCCCTAATGTTTTTCTGGTGATTCCCAGACAGTGAGTACATGTGCGATAATCTTCACCAACTGTGAAGCATCCTTACAGGCATGCAACCTACTGCCACATTCTGTGGCATCTCACTTTACGACTCTTTATATGAGGATGTTTATCTTAACCCCCCTCCAGTCTCCAAGATACCACCACTGTTGCCACCACAGATACATATCAACATTCTGCATAGGGTACTTAGTTACATATTTGTAAATAGGTAACACCTCCTGGTCTGACTCCCCACCTCCAGCCTACCTTAACAGTCAGCAGCCATATTGGGAGAAGAAGGTCTCTTCGGCTGCCAGTCAGGGGCACAAGGAGGATGACATTTCCAGCCCCATCCCACCCACCAGTGAGTGAGCCCACAACAGTAAAAACCAGGATCATAATTTATCATTGTAGGCTTGGAAGAGAGCTGGAAATGACCTCCTTTGTCTAAGGTGGCTACTGGTTGTTAAGGTGGGCTGCAGGGGCATTTATGATCATGTCAATAGTACCACAGTCATTACTATATAGTGTTACAGAGCACTTATGGATCCATATCTCTAGATTGTGAATCTGTAACTGCCATAAGGAATGTCAGTCACCTTGCATCTGATCTACTGCCAATCCTTAGTAATATTATTATAGCATTTCAAAGTCTGCTATTGTCTTCACCTGAGGGTTTCAGGTGGGTTTCATGGATATGCTGGGAATCAAACCTTGGTCTCCAGAGTCATAGTTCAACACTGAAATCACTATGCAATACTAGTAAAGGTCAAGATTATTGATCTTAAGGGACATCTTCATGGCGTGAATAGGGCTGGGGAGCGCACAGCGTCTACATGCTCCCCAGCCCTAGCACGTATGGACGGTGCCATTTTTAAAGCATGCCGTACATACACATGTGCACCGATGACGTCATGGCATGCACCGTGTTTACATGGAGCGGCGCATGCCTGATGGCATCATGCTGCAGGAGGGCGCCTAGGGTGCCCTTTCTGTAGCATAAGAAGCAGCTCCGAAACGGAGCTGCTTCTCGCCATTTTTGCCCATGGAGTGGCCTTCACACGGTCGTGCAAAGGATGCCGAGGGGAAAGGGGCCGCGGCAGCAGCCCCTTTCTCCCCTCGGGAGCACCACCCATGGTGGGTGCTGAGGGGGTCAGGGCACCCGCTGCACCCTGCTTCAGGCCACTGAGAAGCGGCAATTTGATTTAATATTTGATAGCTGCTGTTTTAACTTGTTTCTTATGATGTTTTTAACTTGTTTTAATCTCTGGATTGTATGCCATAGGCAGGCTTTTTACATATTCTTGATTTTTTTTTTTTTTTTGTATAGCACTGTGTACACTTATGGTGCTTTATAAATAAAGCTAATCATCATCATCATCATCATCATCATCATCTAAAGAAGTGGTGAATTGGGGCTGCAAGGACAGCCAGTTAGGCAGCCCAGGCCCCAGTCCGGTGCTTCTCTGGGTGCCTACAGGCCACCCCTTTTGGGCGGTCTGTAAAGTCCCATTGTTGCAAAATTGTTACTTGCATACTTGCCTTTTCAAATCACATTCAAACTCACAAAATCACAACTCACCTCCAGTGTTCCATGCTCTCACCCTTTCTGATAGACCACTTAATAAATAGCTGCACTATACATACAATCCAAGACAATGCCTTACTTTATCTCCTCTAATATACACTCAGTAACATACGGTATTTACAGAGGTTCATAACATCACACTCTCCTGTTGCATTATGTCAACCCTGCATCAAAGTTTAGTATAAAAAATGAAACACCAAGAACCAGCTGTGGTGATGGGAAAGGTCTTAGTCTGAAACCTTCTTCCCTGCCAGCAATGCGACACAGCTTTGTGGGACTTTGTCAGGTTTTGTACACTCAGGCCCCATTCCCAATTTTAAACCAGTTTGTGATTTGCCTTCACTCCGCATTGGTGAATCAATTCCAAAAGGTCCGTTGTTCCTACTATGAAAGAAGATATTTTCATTATCCACTTGTAATCGCTTCTTTCTTGGCACAATTGTCATCCCCACTAGTTTGCACCACTTCAAAATGCATGTCAATCATCTCTGCATCATTGGTAATGTAAGTGACAGCCTAGCTTGGAAACTTTTTTTTTTTTAATGATAGATGATTTGATTCAATGGTTTTGCAACTACTTGCCTCACTGAGCTGCCGACCACCCAGTTTGCCACCCGAGTAATTGCAAGTACTTGTAAAATCAATGAATTGAATCTTCTATCATTTTTTTTTAAATCATGCATCCAAAGGTCACATCACAAGCACAAAGGCAGAGCTGAGAGGAGAGTAATGGTAGATCTACAAAAAACTGAGGAGGGATGGTAAACACCCCTCTGCCATTAGTCTCTCCCCTACATAATGATGCAATTCAGATCCATCATTCCCACTTGTTGAACACGCTTCAGAATCAATTCTTTGCAAAAGAACCGCCAAAGAACTAGTGTCAGGAAAGAGCGGGGGTTTTGCATTTGCTTCGCTTCATCACGATTAAAACTGATCACAGTAGGATCGGAACCGGCTTCAAATGGGCACGATGGTCATATAACCCAATCAGAAATTCACTTTAAATCATAGTGGGAATGCAGCCTATGCCTGTTATCACGTTTCCAGAGCTTGGGAAAGTCACTTTTTGTATGTTTGTAATGACTCAACAACAAATAATGTGTAAATATTTGTTTGTGGAAATTTATGTTTTTTAAAATTCAATAAAGATATGGGAAGAAAAAAAAAAAAGAAAGTCACTTTTTGAATGACAGTACCCAGCAACTAGTATGGCTAAACTTGTTGGGAATACTTAGAACCCCACCTCCTCTCTTTGTTTGAATTTTTTATTTAGATTGAGTACTCAATCTTTGTTGATCACATGTATTTTGAACTCAGTAGAAGCCATGGTGCCAGCCATGCTCTTACAGGGAGGTTCTTGGCCAGTGAGGCCATAGTAGTAGTAATAGTAGCACCAGGGGCAAAAGTTTATAGGGCTGATGCAGTGTTGGTCCTGCTGGCCTGTGTGTAAAACTTCATTTAAACTACTGACAATCAATTTAACTCAGTTTGTGTGTTTTAAACTCCCCAGTTTTAGCAGTTACAAGTGGCTAGCATTGGATCTTCTGTAGAAACTGGAAAGAGATTGGAGTCAAAAGAATCAATTTCTCACCATTTTAGACCTACTGAGCTTCCTTAGCCATGGAAATGTACAGATTTGTGTGGTGGAAAAAAAGTGCAAGTCAAGTTCCCCCAAAAAATTCCCACTGAGATATTGGTTCAAGGTGGTTAAAATCAGTGGATGGTAGCTATTAGATGATCTCAAGATGTACCCTCTCCTACTTAGGAGCAGCAGGGTGCAGATTGCATTTATAGACCCATAGAATTTTTTGATTTCAGTGTTGCCAGTCTTCTCCATGAGGCTGTAGGAAGGTTTACAGTTGGCTCTTCACTGATGACAGAACACTTGGTGTTGTACAACACAAAAAGGAGATGTTCCTAGTGCAGGGGGACCAGATGTCATAACTGCAAAGGAGGACAAAGCAGCTCAAATGTAGGACATTCAAGAAAAATGTAGGATGTTACCAAACAAAAGCTAAAAACACTAACATAAACATAAATTCATTTCAAATGGTTTGTTTACACCTATATATTACACACACTGCATTTTATTATGTACTCTATTTTTTTTCCGATGAGCTTTGCTAAAATGCTGTGTTGGCTTGCAATACTCTTATAGAACTCTGAGTAAGATAAAGGCTTAAATTGTACTTTACTAACAACAAATCCTTGACTGAGCCTACATTTAAATTATTTTCATTTGTCCATTGCACTGAAATTAAAGGGGGGGGGGGGGCTTTCAACATGGGAATTTTCAAGCATGAGGTCAGGAGGCCTTTGACTCAGGCAGTCACTCCATCTTTAAATCTCTTTTCTCATCAGGACTACTCAGTGAAATATGTTTTATTACCTCTGAAAATACTCATCTCTACATGAAGCAGATATTTTGACCAGGTTGTCTTATTTTAGACACCCTGCGGCAGTACAGCCTCACAGCCCCATCCCAGTGCTTCTGAAGGCCATGGGGAAGCGGCGAATTGCCACTTCCCCATGGTCTAAAGGCCACACCAAGGAGCCGGAACAAAAAAGGAACTCCATTTCAGAGCTCCTTTTGGTGCTGTGAAAAGGTCGCGCTTGGCGCCCTCCCACGGTGCCATTACATCAGGCACACGCAGTGTTTTGTAAATGCTGCATGCACCATGACATTCTTATGGCGCGTCCGTACGGACGCCGCCATTTTAAAATGGCAGCGCCCATACGCTTTAGGGTTAGGGAGGTGCAAACCTTGCACCCTCCTTAACCCTAAAGGCACATCAAATAACCCTAACAGTGCCTTATTTTGCCTGTCTGTATCGGACCCCTGAAACCAAATTCCCAAGACATTTTTTATTTCCTTTACTATTTTAGGCCTATATCCTATTCTTATTCCTGCAATCAATCAATGGATTTAGCTATGTGTTAAGCAATTCTTTGAATAGAACTATTTTAGCTACGACTAAACTTTAGGATGCTAGCCTTAGTTTAGAGCTATCTTAAGGAATAATCCCAGCCAGTATGGTGTAGTGTCTTGGCTGTTGGACTAGGATTTTGGAGAACATTGTCTAAATCTCTGCCATGGAAATCCAATGGGTTACCTTGGGAAAGTCAGACTATCTCAGCCTCAGAGGAAGGCAATAGCGAACCCCTCCTGAATAAATCTTGCCAAGAAAACCCCATGATAAGTTAGGTTAACTGCAGGTCAGAAATTACTTGAAGGCACCCAACAACAAGGTATAATCCACACACCCCTTTTTTCATGATCCCCTGATCGCTTTTACAAGCGGCTACTAAATCCATTCCTTGAAATGAAAGCTGTAAATATTCAGAAATATAAGGAGTCAGGCTGCTGTTCAGCCTGGCCAAGTAATACTTTGTGAACTCTTTCCTCTTTGGAAGGACCTACTGTATATACTCATATATAAGTCAACCTCATGTATAAGTTGAGGGCAGGTTTTGGGGGCAAAATCTTGGACTTTGATATGACCCTTGAATTATACATGAAGCATGTAACAAAGGATCTAAATGGAGGGGGGGGACACCACTTCGCTCCATCCTTCTGTCTCTCTGGACCTCTCCCAAGGGTCACAGTCTGGGCATGCAAAATGTGGACACAAACCTCCAATTTCCCTCCTTTCTCCACAACTTTCCCCAAGGCTGATGGCTTGCAAAAAGGAAACACAGACCTCTGATTGTCATCCTCTTTCTCCTTGCTCCACAGCTTTCCCAAGGCTCACAGACTGCTTTATCACACTAGGGGCCAAACAGGATTTAAACGAGAGTTAAACAAGAGTTAACCAGGAAATGCCCATAGGCATTTCGTGTTTAACTCTTGTTTAATTCTCGTTTAAATCCTGTTTGCCCCCTAGTGTGATAAAGCAGAGAGAGGTATTACTGTATTGACCTATATATCTACCTAAGATTTTGGAACCCATTTTTGGGCTTACATTTTTCAACTTATAGCAAGTATATATGGTAGGTATCTTTTTGTTACATAACTAAGACCAGAGTGTTACAGGAAGGAGTGCAGAGTGAATGTGTGGTTATGGCACCCATGACATGAACAACAGTATGAAGTCATAGGAATCCTAACAGCAGTATTATATATCACATTGGTGTGGATCCAGATTTAGGCATTGGAAGGATTTAGTCAGTGGAACGATCCCTGATAATCATCTAATCACCTTCCTTAAGCAAAACACTTCTAACTCCATTGTCTATTTCTATTTTGTATTATTCACCTAAAAGAGCACGAAGAACTTTCAGATATCTCTCCTTGTAGCATATAACTTATATGAATGCATATATGCATTACAATCTGGTATAATGAATGAACTGATTTTGAAATAACAACACATTATATCAAACCTTTCACTCCCCAGTTGCTTTTTTGCTGCTGCAGAACAGGCCATTACATCTTATTGTGTTCCCAGATAACTCGTATAATTTAAACTGACACACTTATTTTTATCATAATATTTTATTCAACAATTTAAAATCTTGAATTTGTGGAATTTCAAAACCAGCCTTGCCAAATCTTGAGTATCCCATTCTGCATTCCATGAAAATCATTTGGTTCCTTTGCGCTGAGAAGTATGGTCATAAACACATATCACTCAAAAATACCATTATAACTTAATTTAAAATACACTTGTATTTAGTGTGCTATGTTTTAAATCAAAAGATAACAAACATACTCTCTACCACACATGCACATGCACACTCACACCCACACACAACATACACACATTTCCTTCCCCCAGAAATGGCCTGATATTGTCAGAAGGACTCTGGACAAAGGAAGCCAGTACTCAGCGAGAAACTTATATTTAATTAAATGCTTTGCAAAGATACATGAATAAAGCTATGCGTATGGCTTTTTCTTTCTTTTTTGTGTTTATTTCTTTTAAAGAAACAGATGAGAAACAGTTCTTCAACAAAGAAACAGACCATAGAAAAGTAGGTTTGTACCACATATTCTATGGAAAGGAAAAGAGTATGCTGGTGTACCCAGCATTCTGTATATGGCATAACCATAAGGAGAAAATGTATTGTAAAACATTTCCTCCAGACACCTGGAATCTAATATCTAAATTCTATTCTTTTTTTTAAAGCAATCTTTTATTTTCTCAGGATTTTACAGAAACCATTTTAGCACCATTCCCTTTTTTAAAAAACAACATTTTATTATTATTGTTATTATTACTATTTTAATATGATATTGCCCTGCCTATCTCCATTCTTGGAATTACAACAGAAGCATAGCACCTTGTCATTATCTAGAACAAACACTAGATTATTAAATGCATCCCAGCTTCTAGAGATGAGGTAGCTCATGCTAAGAAATGATGGACCATTTGTGTGCCCTGGTAAAGCAAGGCAGGCAAGTCACAATCGCTGGTGATGCATGACCAGTTGTTGAGTTAAAAGTTTACCTCAGCAACAGTGAGTCGCTCTATTCTTTCTAAGTAATACTTGGTTTTGGCTTAATAAATGGAAATAAATGACAACACACATACCTGGACAATACATTTGAAGGAGAAGGGAAATCTTGATGTTCACTGAAGTCCTTTAGATATTTTGATACTGACCACAGTGAAGAGGAAAAAGGTCGTATCTAACTATATGGATGAGGTAATGGTTCATTAGAGGTTGTTTATTAGTTGACAGCCAGTCAAAACCCCATTAGCACTGAATTTAAGACTTGTTTTGTGGGTAACATAGTTTAAGATGACTGACTTATGAGTAGCAATTGGGTAATATTCAGTGAAAGAACTGGATTGAGATAGCATACATTGAACCATCTAAGATCTTGAAAAGGTGGAAAGGAATGCCAGATTCAACTTTCTCCATTGTGACAAGGTGTGTAAATGCAGCTCACAAATTAGTCCCTTGTTCCATTGATAGACTGTCTCAAATAGAGTGCAGATCAGTTCACATAGGGACAAGAACAGCTAAGTGGCAATGTAGGGGGACCAAAAAGCCCAGAAGCAGGAGACGAGTTTGGCAGTGGTTTGAAAAGAAGGAAAAATCTAAGGGGCAAATAAGGAATTTAAATGGTACACAAAATCTGTCAAAAAGTAGGAGCTTAAAGGAAAGCAAGATGGTGGAGATGTGAAGCTAAATGAAGGATAACCAAAAGAAAGAAGGCCATGAGGAAAACCTCACACTGGCAACAGAAGTTATGTGTTATTCGTAAGGAAACGAAAAGGTAAGGGAGCTTTGGAGACTTTGGGACTATGGGCCCAGGGGCCTTAAAGGTTCCCATGTCTAGACCCTGAGAGGGCTCCTATACCTTTAAGAGTTGCACAGAATAGAGAATTATGTCTAATGTGGCTTCTTCCTTTACCACAGGGGTCAGTCAGGAGGAAAGAATAAATTTAACTAACTACTTCTAATACCAAGCAGACTGCAATCCTATATTTACCTGGTAGAGAAAAAATCCCCCTGGATTAAATGGGAGTTACATTGGATGGAAAATGTATAAAACTGCACTATTACTGTCACAATCTATGATACTGCACTGGTTCAATAGTGAGTTGAATGATTTATATTACTTCTATCATATGAATTATACTGAGCAGAAGCCCCAATAAAAGGCATCATTCTGATTATCATTTATAATTAGAAAACATATGTTATTTTTTGCATCAAAGAGTGGTCATGTGTGTTTTAAACTCCTATTACTTCATTAAAATGTTGATTTGGGACAATTAGACTGAAGGTTTGTACGTAAATAAAATAAATATTCTAAAGAAGGCCAGGGAATTATAAAGAATGGTTATATACAATGCTGATCCCAATATCAGCTATCACTTCAAGAGTCTCAGGATTAACTTCACTCAGTCTAAGTTCTTTTGGTTTGTTGCTGTTGCTGTTGATCCCAATGCTTTTGAATAGGTAAGTTTTTCCCTTTTGTATTCATTTACTTTTTTCCCTTGTTTACACAAAACAAACTGGCCCGATCTCTATTCCAAATTCTTGGTCTGCACTTCCAATGTCCACAGGAGCAATATCAATAATAGGTAAGCGTGCCACATTCTGTGTTTTGTATTCAAAGACCGTGCTTCCCACATTCCCATTGTGTTTCTAGAAGGGGAGAGAGAAACATATAGATTATTGGTTCATTTCCTTGCATACCATTAAAAAAACATGCCTAATTAACAAATAAATGTATGCTAAGTTTAAATTCAGGAATTCAAAGATATGGTCGTATTAGTCTGTGGAATCAGTATGTAGAGAGATCTTGTAGCATCTTTGAGACTAACTCAAAGATAGAAGTTGATAGCATGAGCGTTCATGGACTTAAGTCTACTTCCTCAGATGCATTTATCTAAGTTCAGAATTAGTAATCATGTGGTCCTTCAATTGCTTCCTGTCTCCCTTCCCAACCTGGCTAATTGAAAGGGAGGAAGAAAATGATGGTTAATCGCATCTGGAACATTCCTTCCCTTGACCCACTTAATAAACACTATCCAATCCAATTTCACTGCATATTGCAGCTGCAGCTGCATGGTATTAGATATCCTGAATCTAACCAAATTAGATTCACTGCACATTGCAGCTGCAGCTGCATGGTGTTAGATATCCTGAATACACCATTAAGCAAGGAGAGAGTAAATTCATTTGCTGTCTCCTCCAGCAAGTGATTTAGCTCACATCCTATAAGCAGTTTCCTGGGAATAAGTTCCACTGTAGTCAAAGGAGCTTACTTCTGAGTATCTCACACGCCTTTGTACTGTATTACATCAGGGCAATGTGAGTATTGTCCCAAATCAGTGATTGCCATTTCATACATTAAATCTATTACAATTATATTTTATGTTTGAGTAAGGGGATAGCCTTGTTTGTCTGGCAGTGATGCTATAATACACCTGTGGAAAGATCTCTCTCAGTCTATGCAGGCTTATAACAAAGCTCGTGCTGTGGGGCAGAACCTATTGGGGACATCTCTCTTCCAAGTGCAACATCACTGTTTGTGCAAAACATAAATTAGGATACCCCGACACTCAATTGTCAGTTGTCTCCATTGATCAGGATCCTCCCTTTATTCCCTTTAGATCAAGATTGTTGACCCTCTGGTCCTGCACGATGCTTTGGACATCAGCTCCTATCCTCCACATTCAGCCTGGCTGGGTAAGGGACAATGAGAGACAAGCCGTGGGGCCAAAGTGGAGTAAACTGGACTTCTAAAGCTGCAATCATTAAATGCACTTTGTTTCAATAGACCAACATTTCAAACCAGGAGCAGTTTAGCCTGTACATATAAGATACTGTCTTTTGAGTAAATATCCAAATATGGCTGCATAAGCATTAACCTTAGGGGCCACTTGACTGTGACTTGGAATTAGACCATGCAACCAACTGCAATTCTGCTTTTTCTTGCCATTGTACTCTGCACTGCTGTGAGTTTTTCTCCCTTAAAACTTTGTGTCACTTAGATTGTTTTTATTACTATTAAGAAAAGCCTAAAAATAATATCGCATTTTCTTGATGTTCCTCATGATTAATTTCATGTAGAAAAAGCAGCAATGAAGAACTTACAGAGCAGGTGTCCTGAAGGACAGTGTATCGAAACCGGCTGTTTCCTTCAGCTTTAATCTCGAGGTCATTTGCTCCCTTCAGAATCACAGCTTTCTTCAGGTTTTTGGCTTGGTCATCCATGTAACCTATACTGTTCTTGCAATGGTAGGTGATATTCTGAGAGGCTTCTTTGGATAGTAAGCGCAGGAAGGTCATTTGTGTTACAGCAGTGTTCGGTGACTGACTATCACCATAGACAAACTAGAACAGCATGAAGGAGTGTAAATTAATTCACACAACCCTAAGACTTTAAATATTCAAGCATATACATTCTGACTGAAATATAACTAAAAGTTTCATACAATAATACAATCAGCCCATGCCATATGCAGGCTTCCCTTACGCAGCTTTTGGCTTATGCTGAAGCCGCAGTACAATTTAATGAATGGCATGCACGCACCACATTGTTTTCAATAGGTTTTCCCCATATGTAAGGGAAGGGTGGATTGTATTTCATTACCATAACTTTAAACTGGGAAACAAATTATGTTGAGTCTCTATATGTGCTTTGTTTTACTGGTTTGGAGCCAGATTTAACCATGTTTCCATGCTGGCTCACCAAAACCAGCAGAATGAGTTACCCCTGGCTAATACATCACACTAATTTCAGTGGATCGACAGTTAAATTCCAGTTCACTTCCTGGACACAAAACCTTGAAGGGGAATGGAAATATGGCAAAATTGAATTGTCCCCACTCCTTAGGGACATTTGAGGGCAAACAAGGGAGGTGCTGGGAGGTAATAAAACCAGCTTTTGGGGGATGAGAGCTTCCCCCAATCCTGGTCTACCTGATGCAGTCTTAGGAATATAAATCATTGCTTGTCTTGTCATGTGGTACAAAAATGGGGGGGGGGATCACAAATGTTCTTGCTGGTGAGAATTTGGTCTCATTTCTAAAGATTTTTATTCCTCTCCTCCCACCCCCACTGTGTGAATGATATTTTGCACAAACTACTATCTCTACTGCCTTGTTTCATGGACTCATTAAAAACAGAAATAGTGGATGGGTGGTTTGCATCTTTTGGTACATAAGTAGGTTCTCTGCTTTGCTTAACAAATGAGGAAACCAGTCTAGTTTTGCCCAAAGGCTTGTTATGCCTTTGATACACAAGATACACTGTTGAGAAGCCTTGGTTTGGGGAGGGGGAGCACTGATCTTTCCACTTTCATGCAGGTGTGAATAATTTAACAATGATAGCAATTTCAGGGCACAAGTGACTGTTCTTACTAAGGATTAGAAGACTGGGCAGTGTTCTTTACATCTTTACTATGCCTTGATACAATCCATTTGTATAGCATTGATTTGTATTTTTGATTCTAACTTGTAAGCCACTCCGACAGCTCTGACTGAAGAACAGTCAACAAATAATTTAATCAATTAACCACTGTGCCAAAACCTAAATGTCTACTGTTTTTCAGTTCACCTATATTTTACAATACTCATTAAATTATGGAATTTATTAAAAAGAAAATATCTGAAATTCTCCAGAAGAAAATAATGAGATGAATGACCTCAAAAATAAATTTAGTTACCTGTGAGCCCCGATTCATATCAAGTCCATACCACACAGGCTTTAGGTCAGATGACCTACTACTCCACCATGTTTTACGTGGAATAGTAGATGGATTTGCAGATATACAAGTTTCTCCTGTTTCCATATTGCAGAATACTTTGATGGCATCTTCCACACAACCCTGGTTAGGATCAATCCAGTATTCTCCTGCAAAGGCGAAACAGGAAAGCTTGAAGAGAGACAAACAGCTTTATGAGTCCAGGTTGTGTTCCTATTTAGGTTTTATGGGAAGAACACCCAGAATTTCTTCCAATTCAAGGCTAAAATGGTGTAAACTGGACTTCTAAAGATGCAATCATTAAGTCCATTTGGTTTCTGTGGTCCAGCATTCAAACCAGAGTCAGTTTAACCTGTACATATAAGATACTGTCTTTGGGGTAAATATAAAAATATTGCTGCATAAGCATTGATATTTATTTTGTTATATTCTTATTTCTAACTTATCCTGTCCCCTTTCTATTTAAACTTCAAGACAGACAACAATAAAGCTGGCTGAAAATGTTTGATAAACCCATTATCTCTGGTCTATTATTCTTAATTTGTATGCTCAAGTGTCAGAAGAAGGAATTGCCTTCCTTAGAGAAAAGTATTAAATAAAAGCTCTTAAAGAGACGTTTTAGAGTTTTTGTGGGGAAAGGTTAAGGGACCTAGATTTCTACAATTTCTGCTATTACTGTCTGCAATAGGAATTCTTCAAATTTCTCTTTGTATGGACTATAATTTCCTTCTTTTTTAAAGAAATCTGTTATGACTATCATGTAGCAGGAGGCTGATACTTTGATGCAGATCTACTGAACCACAGTCAGGGTGAAGAGAAAGGAGAAGCACTGAGAAGCGGCATAGTGGCCTTGCTCAGTTTTCAATTCTATTTAAGGTACATTGGGTGCTGTTCTAGGCTGGAAAAGAAACTGATTTAATTTACATCAGTTATTATATCTGCTTTCAGCAACACATGCTTATATGTTTACAAGCTGCATTCATTTGGATAAGAGAATGTATGAAAATGAGTTTTTAAACATGATGAAAGCTGTCTATACAAAGCCCACAGGGAAATACTCTATATAGGAGCTAAAACATCTTTGTGTGTGTGTTGGTTTTGTATACCTACCACTCTTTTTGGATGGGTGGCACAGTCTCAGATCATCACAAGTACGGGCCGGGTGCTTCTTGGAGCCATCAGGGCTGCGCATGGTTTCAATCTGGCTGCTCAGTGACTTTAAGGTTGCATGGACCCCTGGGTCTGTTTTATTGCTGTCATCTGGAGCAGCCTCGTCTTCAGTGAACTCAGGCAGGGCATCGGCTAGACCATCATCATAATGCCCCATGATTTCACCAATTGCAGCAGTGAGGTGGCCTGCGGGACCTGGTGGGCCTGGAGGACCAGGATCCCCTGGTGGACCCTAAGGCAAAAGTGGCAAGGAAGAGACCACACCCATAGTTACACAATTAAATATCCAAGAAACAAATAAAATGGATTCCAGCCAGCTACCATTAGTAATATACAACAACTCTGACGGTGTTTATAAATGTCTACATCTGAGTGAGTATTTGGCTCCAGATCTCCAAACTAAAATAGATTCTCAACAATGCACTGACAACTCATTAACATCTGGACAAATGTTATGATGTAGCATGCTTGTCTGGGTGATTGCTAATAATACAATCCTGTATACACTTTCCTGGGACTAATTCCCACTTAATGGAATAGGGTATACTTCTGGAGAGAGAGAGAGAGAGAGAGTGAAAGAATGAGGCTGAGTCTTCCTTATCCGAAATGTTTGGGACTGGGAGAGGTTTTGAATTTTGTTTTGTTATTTATTTTGGAATATTTGCATTTATATAAAGAGATATTTTGGAGATGGGACCCAAGTCTAAACACCAAATTCATTTATGTTTCATATCAACTTCATACATATAGCCTGAAGGTAATTTTATAAACAAAATTGTAATAATTTTGTGCATAAAACAAAGTTTGTGTACATGGAATCATCAGGAAGCAAAGGTGTCATTACCTCAACTACCCATGTAGAGATTTTTTGGGTTTTATAGTATTTAGGATTTCCGGATAAGTAGATTGAACCTGTACGCACGCACACACACAGTCTCAAGAATTTTTCATTGATGTGTGGGTGTGAGACAAAAAATAAATAAATAAGCCGTAACAACAGATTTATTGGCTTGCTTGAATTAAATGTATAGGTCACTTTCTTGTTCACTTTCAAAGCAATTCATAACAAAGCAATCCAATTTAATATGACATTTGAAAGTCTTAAAACCCTAACAAGAAATATTTTCATGCATTAATTTCTCCTGCTCAGGGTAAACCAGAGTTATTTATCCTCTGAAGGGAGCTGCAGAGCAACAAAAAATACCCACCACTGCAAATTATTGTCTTTACTTCCTCCTCATTTAGCTCCAGTAGTGTGTTAAAGGTTTTATCAGAAAACTAAACTGATCCATACACCCACATCTCACAAGCCAGTTCCCATTATTTACCTCAGGTCCTGCTTCTCCTAAAGTTCCTCTTACACCAGGAGGTCCAACTGGCCCAAGAGGGCCAGGATTTCCTTCTTTGCCTGAAGGCCCAACTGGACCTGGAGGGCCCTGCATTATCAGAGAAGTTTCATATTAATCATGTAATAAATTTACTACATTCATTCATAGCATTTGCCCCCCATCAGCTGAAAAAAATGACACATGACAGCCTCCTACATGATGACTTCTGGTCCCAGTCTGGCTCCAGCATATTATTCCTAAAGTTAGGAAGATTGGTCAAACTTGATTTCTCTGTATTTTTTTTTTAACCTCATGGTCTTTCTGTCCCACAGAGGAGAAAAGCAAGCCACCTTGTGTCACACTTTCGGAGAAAGGTGGGATAAAAAAATAAATAAATAAATAAATAATATTTTCCATTTGTATGAGCTTCTTTTACATTGCTAACTAGGACCAAATACACTGCAAGCCTAGAAATGTAGGGGTTTCTGGTTACAAATTGTGCTCTTTTCCATATTTGGTTCAGAGGACACAGAAGATCTGGGTCTCACTAGAGAAGCAAAAAGTAAAAATAAAAAATTGGGTAAATCTATTTTTTTTAAAAAAAATTGACAGACCATTTCTTCTCCTCCATATTCCTAATCTTCACTATCTTGCATGCCATTTCTGAGTGCAATTCACAGTGATGGTCTTGACCTTAAGTCTTGAAAACCTGAAGGAAGACATTTCCCTACATGGATGTCAATTCCTTCACAAGACCTGTTGTAAGTACCTCTATCACATAGGTGTGGTGAATAGCTACCAGTGGAAGGATATTTTCAGTAGTATTACTTCATTTATGAAATGCTGTCCCTCTCCCAAAGCTTATCTGATACCTACTTATAATCATTTCAACACCAGAAGACTTTTTAAAATTCCTCCAAGCCTTGAAGATTTGCTAAGCTAAGTTTAGTCCACATTTTCTTCTCCATTTTTGAAGTTGCATGCAGCTGCTGCTTATTATTATTATTTCTATAGTTACTGTTTTTTTAGTTTTTTTAAGATGGTCCCCCAGGTTACGAAAGTAATCTGTTCCGGGATTACTTTTGTAACCCGGAAGTTTTCGCAACCCGGGGGACCGCTTTTTTTGCTGCAGGGCCCGGGTTGCTTTTTTTTCCCCGCAACCCGGGGATTTTTTCGTAGACTGGGGCCGTTTTTCCGGCCCTGGTCATTTCGGGTCCCGGGGATTTCGCATCCCGAGGGATTCGTATCCCGGGGGAACACTGTAGTGCTTGCAGGAATTATTTTGTTTTTATTTTATACTGTAAGTGTTGTTAAGAGCCTCTTGTTTTAGGGAGGCCTTGTTGCTAGTTAGAATTACTAAATCAGAACACATGCTGTATTCTCCAACAACCATTTGGGAAGTGATGTGAAAAAACTGGATTTCCCCCCCCCCCCAAAAAAAAAAAAAGAAATAGGGAGACACCAAAAATGATACACTTAGTTATGTAGCTAACTAGTGTCTTCCGGCTTGACACCATTCCAATCCCCACTAACTTAGCTGCAGCCACTGAGCAACAAGAGTCTGTTCCCCAGGAAGCAGCTGAATGCCATTCCTACCCATTCCCATGATTGATCTCCAGTGTGACAGCCAGAATCAGGATCCCTGTCATGAATCATGATTCCCCCTCACAAAAGAGAGACTCACACAAGGGAGTGAGGTGGGAACATCAGTCAGCTGCTATCCAACTGGCAGATTCCTGTTGTTTGCACCAGCCCCTGTCCGGTAGTTAAGAACTGGAGGACTCTCATGGTCCCTACATGTCATCTAAACTGGTTAATATACAGGGATCGTGAATACAAACTACTCACAGAGCTGTCACTCTTGGTTACATATTTGTGTTCCAGCTGACATAGGTATACAAAATATTTGTGAACCCAGGAAGCAATGAATGGGAAATATAACTAGAGGACATTTGGGGAGTATATATTAACATATCAGATGCACTCAATCTAACCTCTCAATTTTATTCAACTGCAAATTTTAGCTTGTACTTACAGCCCAACCACCCTGAAGAATAGAAACTTGTTATTTGGGATTGAAAGCCGAGGTCCTCTGTAGATCTGATATCCTTGTCAAATACTAGATTTCATTTGGAATCCCACATTGTAAGGAAATTGAGAAAGACAAATAGCTTCAAGCCTAACCATGCTTAATAAAAGCACATCATAATCCTCACACAAAGTTCATTTGTTGTGGGATCAACAAACACCATCTGTACAAAAGCAGATCTAATTGTTTCCATGTTGGTGGTTGTTTTTTGTTTTTTAAAATCTGTTATACTTACTCTTGGGCCAAATGGACCTGGAATCCCAGGGCTGCCTTGTTCCCCAATAGGACCCTACAGAGAAGTATACATTATTTGAAAATTACATTATATTTTGTCTTTAAAGTGAAAAATATGCTTATTTAGACAATAGTGTCTGAAAAATTATGAAAATTTCTGAGAGTCACAATTGTGCATTAACTTCATTTTCAGCATTTTCAGCATATGACATGATCTCAAAATGTTCCATCATTGTGAAGATAACAGGAAAGCAATGTTAAATAAAAAATAAAGAAAACGTAAAGTCTATATAAAAACTTGAGGTCAAAATAATGTATGAGCAAAATCACTAACTTTCAAATGGTCTAATCCCTCATCTAAGCAGATGTTAGAAAAGTTACATTTGTGGGCTACAACTCCTAGACTCCCCACTGGCAGAATTCCTTGCTAGTCCAAAAAAGCAGCTCTTTGGATTTCTACATAATTTTTTGGTGCAGGAAATGGGGAGGGGTGTTATTGCACAAAACAGTTGTAAAATAAAGTTTTCACAAATAGGTCCTGAAATGCTGTTGATGATTTTCTCAATGAGACAAATACTTTTGCCAGAATTGTTTGCATCCCTAAGAATCAAGGAGCGCTGGAGTCAGTAATTTCAGCAAACTTATTTGCACAGGATGCATCCTTTGGGATATGAGAATTCTTAAATTTGCATGGACACATGACTGAAAAGGGGTTCTTTATTAATTTCAGTGGAAGAAATCTTCCACTGAAATAAACAAAGACATACATGGTCAGAGTAGTTCCCTGAAGATCTTGGTGTACACACAGGCCCACAAGTTAGAGAGCATAGTTAGATAATAATGTGATGGGAAGGTCCTCAAACTAAATGACTTCCATATGGAAAATGCTAGGTTCATTCAAGAACAAGGAAAGGATCCTGCTTGAAAATCTTGGATAGCTACAAGACTGATGATTTTACTCAGTAAAAGGCAGTTTCCTATATTTGTAATATTTGAATAAGCAAAAAAATTAAAATGCAGGTAATGACTTACAGGTGGTCCAGGGAGTCCCTGAAGACCAGTGAAACCACGATGACCCTTCTGTCCCCTGTCACCTCGATCTCCATTGTCACCTTTGTCTCCACGAGGACCCTGGGGACCCTAGAAGTCGGGAAAAAAGCACAAGGCTTAGAATCCATCCAACATCACAGATACTTCAGTCCCATGGACTTCAACAGGGTCATTAACTGTGTGCACAAATATCTCCCAGTGAAATTAATGGGACTTAAGATGTGATGCTGGAGAAGAGTGCTGAGGATCCCATGGACAACCAAAAGGACGAACAAATGAGTCCTAGAGCAAATCAAGCTGGAAACCTCCCTGAAAGCCAAGATGACCAAACTGAGGCTGTTGTACTTCGGACACATTATGAGAAGGAAGGACTGGTTGGAAAAGACAATAATGCTGGGAAAGGTGGAGGGAACTAGGAAGAAAGGGAGGCCACATGCTAGATGGATGGACTCTATGCTAGATGGATAGAGGTCACAAGTATGGGGTTGCAGGAATTAAGCAGAGCAGTGGAGGATACAGGGTCCTGGAGATGTCTCATCCATAGGGTCGCCATGAGTCGAGATTGACTTCAGGGCAGTTAACAACAAAAACAGTATATTACTGAATTGTATTCAAAATGCAGAAGGCTGAAGAAAATTCTGTCTTTACAAGGTTATACAATTCCAGTATGAGATTTGGGCTACTATTTATTTATTTAACCCAGTACACATCTAGAGCAAACATGCATAGCTTTGTATGGTCAGTGCTGAACTTGAAATTCTTGGAATACAAGAAAAGCTAACTCAGGGAGAAATAGACAGGCCAAAAAGAGCAACCAGAGACCACTCTGGCCCTGAGAGCTCTGGGACAGCAGTGACTGGATGCAGCTGTCCTGAAGTGGGCCACTGGCAGGAGCAGCTTTTGGCCAATCTTTTTTCTGGAGGCTTCAGGCAGCCAGTCTCAGAGGAGCTTCCGGCCACTTCGGAGGCATTGTATAAATGCCATGCCCCGAAAGTGGCTAGAGGCCGCTTAATTTGGCCCATCTGCTTCTGGCCTCAGTTAAAATTCTTTCTGGTTATTTAGCCTGAAACACCACTATTGCTTTTCTTATTATGGCTTTGAGTTGCTTCTAGCCATTTAAGCTTTGCATTAAAATGTATTTAAGGACATCACTTTACTAACTGGTCTATTCAATGGTTAAGCGATGTAAAATACTAATATGCTCCTGTAGTTGATGTAGTTTTCATAAAATACAGGCATATAAACCTTCCATTTACTAATTGAATTCATTTTACTCTACAATAGAGACATTTAATGTATGAACAGATAAATATGTTTTTTAATGATACAGGTCAAGAAAATATACTAATTGAGGACTTCATAATTTAAGTTGGCTGAGCAAAAAGCTTAACATGGTGATATTACTACTACTACTACTACTACTACTATTATTTTGAATAACTGAGAAAATCCAACTCTGTCATAATTATACCATTACACAGATAATTTAAATAAGTCAAGTAGAATGTACCGGCAATCCCCGTTTTCCAGCACGTCCGGGAGGCCCCACTGGTCCTCGTGAGCCCTACAGGGAAATTAGAAGTTGGTTTGTTAATGTATTCATTACTGATTTCATTCATTCATCAGATCAGCATGTTTACTTTTACAGATTTTATATAATATCAACAAAATTAAACCACAGTAGGGACTAGACAAACAGGAAGGAGTGGCAAATCGAGGAACTGTTATCAGTGAGTCCACTTGCCACTAAAGAATGCCCTATTGACTAGGCCACTACATGCCCCCATAATCTCAGAATTGATTCAATTCTAGCATAAAGTCTACTTAAAAATAAGGATGAGTGAAATTATGAGAGCACATTCTAATTGCTAGCCAGAGCATTGAAGCCAGATAATTTGAGAAAACTGCAAAGACAAATCCATACTTACTGGTTCACCTCTTTGCCCTGGATCCCCTGTTGGTCCAACTGGCCCTGGAGTGCCCGGTGCTCCTGAAGAACCAGGAAGGCCTGCAGGTCCAGGTTCACCACGATCACCCTGCAATAAAATTGACCCTTGAATCATATATACTAGTGGAAAACTCATTATATGAGTAGTGGTTTTTTTCTAGACAAAATGGTAGCCCCTATGTACAAAAGGTCTGTTTCCATCTTTGGAGATTTCCAAGGCTTTCAAAAGTAGAAAACGACCATTACTGGAGGAGGGGAGCCAAACACCTCCCTCTAATCTAATTCAGCCCTAGTGAGGGCTGAACATACTCAGTGATCACACAACATTAAGTGTCTGTTGTTAAGAGAGGACAGAAAATCATATGGAAGGAGAAACAGATTTATGGAAAGGGGAGTAGCTGGCTAAAAAAATCATTCTACACTGAGAATAATTGGGTAATCTACTTTGATATTTAAAGTGTTTTACAACATCACAGGAGTGCAATTACAGTACAGTATTGAAAAGCAGTTTCCAGCCCAGAGGTGGCACTATTTGGAATAGGAGTGATTATTGGATGAGAAAGTGCTATAGAAGAGTACTTCCTAAATGAGAAACTTTTCTGACATACCTTCATGCAGGAAGGTAGAATACTTGCAAAAATGAACAATGAGTTTATTACCAGAGATGCCTGGCAATTATATTGGGCAGAGCTTATCTTTATATTAGACAGAGGTAATCATCATCACCACACTTAAATCTCTGGCAGCTAAACATCTGACAGAGAAAAGCCATTAGCAGCTGGCTGTTTTTTCCCTCAAGCTCAATAAAGTTTTTATTTCATTTTTTTGTTTTGTTTTTGGAGTTTGATGACTTCCAAAAGAGAAAGATAATGTAGCAAATTATAATCACTTCCTCTTATTAAATTGTGCCCATGTAAGCCAAAGTTGTGTTCTTGACTGTATAAATTTTATTTGAAAATCTTCATCTTTGAAATTCTCTTCACTTGCAGCCATCAGTTGTAATTCAGATTATAATGCTGCTTATGACTTTACCCAAAAACTAGTGTATAGACATGATAAAACTTACTGAACAGCCATAAAGTAATGGAATTTACAATATATCATATCATGTCTTGTATCTTATATCATATCATGTCCCATATCTTATATTCTTACTCTTTCTCCAACAGCTCCATCTCGTCCAGGAGTACCATCATTACCAGCAGGACCCTATGTTGCGTGAAGAGTGAAACCAAATATTAATTATAGCTCTGGTTGTCTTTGAAACTAAGCATATTGTGTATCAGACACAAGCTTATTGTGTATTGGAAACTACAGTTACTAGTACAAAATATCACAGACACAAACAAAGAAATGCTTCAAGGCTTGGTTTTCCAAAGGAGTTTTGACAGTATCTAATCAAAATACACTATTACCATTATTGTTATTGTAATTGTTATTTTATAAATATATATATAAACTGAAATCTGGAGATTTCAAAACCATGTACAACCACAAAACATCCTATATAAAAGAATGCATAAAATTAATATTAAAATATACATTTCCTGTAAAATACTCATATTACTTCTTCATGAAAGCTGCTTAACCAAAATGCTGAATCAACTTTCTTTAAAAAATGTAGTACAGCAAGTTGATTATACAATACAAAGTCACACTAGGCATATGTAAGATGTTTGTCAACATTTCTATTTCCAAAGTTGGTGTTTTAAGTTGTCTTTTACTCTTAAATGGCTTGGAACATGACTTAAGAGTACCTTACAGTGTAGATATTCTCACACAAAACTCCTTGGCTGCTTTATCACACAAGGGGGCAAATAGGATTTAAATGAGAGTTAAACTGGAGGAACCAGGAAGTTCCAGCCAATTTGGAGGCATGCCATTTACATGACACATGCCTCTAAAATGGCTGGAAGCTGCACTGAAGCTGCACTCCAGTCCTTAGGACTGGAGCAAAAGGGAGCTGAGAAAACCTGGCTCCTGCTGGCGCCAGTTGGGCCCTGAGTCTGTGACCCACTTTGGGAGCAGACTGTGTGGACCAGGGGGTTCCAACCTACTTCCAGCCAGAGCTGAGCCAGGCCACTCCTTTGTGTCTACTCCATCCCTGAGAGGACCTTTTCCATTGCCCCAGCTTTGGAACTCTTTCCCAAGGAAACAGGCCTAAAAGCAGCAAAGCCTGTCCTTTTCTCCATTTTATTTTTTTTTGGGGGGGGGGTTAGTTCCTCTGTTTCGATGCACTTTTCCCCCCATTTGTTTGTTTTAAAATCTGGCTCATGTTGTTCTTGAGCTGCTCCTCCTATCTTGAAATTTGCATGGATTACTTTTCTTTCAAATTGTGTATTAATTGGTCTCAGAAACTCTTGCCTGTCAAGGTGGCATTGAAATCTTTCAAACAAAACAAGCAAGTAAATCTATATGAACTTCTGTGAATTCAGGCATTCCTTCACAGCAGTTATGTGCTAGTAATAAACAGCAATGCTGATATATTCTTTTTATGTAAAACAGCCTACCTAAGTCTAGCCTATAAAAAATCTACTTACCTCTGGGCCTGCTTCACCCACTGGACCAGTGGCACCTGGAGGACCTATGGGCCCAGAAGGTCCCTTGTCTCCTGGTGGGCCTGTTGCACCTTGTTTTCCTGGTGTGCCCTAGCATGAAGAGAAACATTATGTCACAAGTAATGACCGCAAAAGAAATTTACTAGAAAATAAAGAGGAATGTCTGAACATTGAGGGATAATCAAGATGGGTATCACTGTAGCATCATAGTGAGAATCTTACAGACTACAAAAAAGGGGGGGGGAACACTTCAAAAAGTATTTTGAAAACAGTTCTGCTGATACTCACAGCAGGTCCAGGTAGCCCAGGCATGCCTCTTTCGCCACGTTGACCTGGCATACCCACAATGCCTCTCTGACCAGTAGTTCCAGCGGGGCCTGGTGGACCATCGGGACCCTGGAATGTATAGGAAACAAAACAGGGTTGTATTGCAGTCACTAAAACACTTAACTAAAAGTAATTTATCATTGGGAAAAGTACTAACTGAATAAATGATAGTATACCTAGGAGCTGTGATGTCACTGAAAGATCCAGTTTTTTAAAAGTAAGGAATAAAAATAACTTTTCCAGCCTGGCACCTTCTAACTTGCTTTGACAACACTTCCCTGAATTCCTCATCTCTAGCCATACTATCTGGGACCAATGGGATTTGAAGCGGAAAATATCTGGAGGGCACAGCTGGGAAAGGTTGGCAAAAAGGTTTTCTCTCTCTGTTGTATATCGTATATACTCGAATATAAACTGACTTCATGTATAAATCAAGAGCAGGTTTGGGGACAAAAGTATGGATTTTTGGGTCAACTTTTTTTACTAAAATTTGTAGACTTATACATGAGTATATACAGTAATAAGAATAAAATAGACCATATGTGTAAACATCTATCTTCACCATAACAATGAAGTGAAGATGCCTCAAACTTGGTGTGGATGTTAAGTAGAAAGTGAAGGTATGTTATCAAATTGTTTGCTTGCTTTAAACCATAGTATCAAAATGAGTCATGAGGCAATACTAAGTAACTAGGCCACTATGGGACAGACAACAAGCTCCTTAGAAGAAAAATAGCTCCTCAGAAGTAACAGGTCTCTTCCAGAACTGAAGGCATACTCAACAGCAGCATGCCTTGAGACTTATGGTTAAGGGGAGGGTTAGACAAGGTCAAGCTACAAAAACTATCATTTCTGGTCTTGCTACTACTGGAACAACCTAGGCCCTACCGGTGTCTAGCCCAGGTGCCTGGTAAACTGTGAAGTTTCTAGACCATAAGCTTGTATAGATCTTTAATGTATATATGTGCAAAAAAAAAAAAAAAAGAGAGAGAGACTGAGAGAGAGAAAGAGAAAGAGAATTTGTCCTTGGTGTTTCCTCTCTTTTGTTCCTTGACTGGATCAGAGCTTTTTTGATCTGCCTGCATTGGGAGAGACAGGTTTTCATATGAATGTATGTGGAATGGGGTGTGTAAGAAAGAATGGTCTGGAGATTAAGTTCTTCTTTAGTCACTTTCTTTCACTCTACAATCTATCCTGTGTCCACTAACCCAGTTATAAACTCTACTGAACTAAAGTGTACTTTTTCCTGAATTGATATGTATAGGATTGCATTTCTCACCAATTTTTTAAAAAAGAAAGTAGCTTTATGTTAAAGTATAAAGTATAACTGGGCCTGAGGTCCATTATTAAAAACAGTAGCCAGTTCTTTTCTCAGATGAAATGTACTCTGGAAACACCTTGTTAATCCTTTGCTATTAATGAATAGCATAACTACTAAAACATTTAACATTTTAAAAGTACTTTTGATCACGCAAATCACTTTTCTTATATTACTTCAGTTGTAGTGATTGATTCTAGATAGAGGGTACAGGCTGCTACTGGTATCTTTCTCTTCATCTTAACTTATTGTAAGATTATTTGATTTGGAGAAATGCCATATGGCCACAAAAGAGAGAGGAGGAGAGGGAGAGGGAGCAGCCTGTTAGAATTCAGAAGCATAGCCATGTTACTCTGAAATATCAGTATGCAAAGGGATCTTGTAGCACCTTTGAGACTAAATGAGCGAAAGATACTGTAGCATAAGATTTTATGGACTGAGTCTATATCTGTATCTGAGGAAGCAGGCCAAATCCATGAAAGCTTATGCTACAACATCTTTCACTCAGTTAAGTCCCTTTCTACACTGTTGCCTGGAAGCTTATTGCACTTACTTTTGTCCCCGATCTGGGCATGGGCAGGGGATGCACGTGGCCCAGGGAGAACACATTTTATCACATGCCGCACTGTCCTCAAGCCAGCCCCATGCCATCACCCGGCATCAAGCCGTCCCCAATCAGGGCTGAGCCATGCAATAAGCTTCTTAGTTATGCAGAGTTAGGCTGAGGTAGATAAAGGATTTTGGAAATCAGGTAAAATTAATTCATGTCAAATAAGTATGCAGGTCCACAGAAAGATTAGCATGAGAGGAAAAAAGAATGAAATTGTGGGAAAGAAGACAGAAACCCCCAGGATGTGGGTTGAAATAATGTTTTTAAACTGGTCAGAGCCAGGTTCTTTTTCTAGCAAGTAATATTTGAAGAACACTGTCATCAAGGCTTCTATCTAGTGCTTTCCAAAAACCTGGTAGGATTTTTAAAAAATCAGGGGGAGGAAAACCGGGACATATAGTTCACGAGGCTGAAAGTGCTTATAAATTCATGTAAGACTAACTGCTGATAGTATGTTGCTCAGGATAATGGGGAAGCTGGAGAAGCAACAGGAAGAAAAAAGGTAATAATTGTTGATGAAGAAAAGCCCTGAGAGCAAAGGCAGGTGAGAAAAATAACAACCATAGAAAGAATGAAGAAGCTGCCATGATGGTAAAAGTGATGTATTTTTTTGGGACTGTTGGACATGAGGAAACTGTAGTGCACTTTTTATATGGTTCCTGGAGTTAGTAAAGGAAGCCAAATAACTGTATCTTTCAAACAAGTGAGAACTACTTTGAGAAGGAAGAAGTTGGTTGCCCCTATTTCAAATATCTCTCCCCCCCCCCCATAACCACCCAAAATTACAGGTTGTCCATCTTCCCCTGGGTCTCCTTTGTCTCCTGGACTGCCAGCTGGGCCAGCTGGACCTCGATCTCCTACTCGACCATGAGCACCAGGATCTCCACGTAGGCCTGGGGGACCTTCTTTGCCTGGTTCACCAATAGGCCCAGCTGGACCAGGAGCTCCCTGGAAAGATATGTGCAAGTTAGAGGTGAACAGCAAGAAACAGTTAAAGATAGGCTGCCTGATTTTTTGTTGTTGTTGTTGTTACATTTATAGCATGCATTTCTTCCACATAATTAAAAGTCGTGTAAGCAATGTCCCATCCAGGCACTGCCAAGGCTTAGAATTGCTTAGCAAGTTTTATTTACAACTTGCATCTACTGCTTCTCCATGAAATAATCAATGTTTCTATATCATGAGCTTTCAGACCATGACATCTGAGAGCTTAAAAGTTTACAGTTACATTAGTCTTTGTCTTGCCCAATAAAATGACAGAGATCATACACTTGCAGCACATTATTATTACAATAGAAAACTCATATGAAGCTGAGTTTTGTTGTGCTTACTGCTCTTATTGTAGTTGTTGTTTGTAAAATGTAGAACAGCTTTGAAAATTCTATATATAGTCTAAATATGTAGTTCATTAAACATTTAGCTCAATATTTTCCACCTCCACCCACCCCCATCCCTTGAACTAAATAATAAAAGAAATCTTATTCCCCAAAGCACAGATATTTACTTATTATTGCTGCTTCAAATCAGAATTAACATATGGATGGTATAGCATGTTCTTTTCCCCACTCAGATGACTAAACAAGACACAGATATGGCAAACATCCCTCTGTGAGATTGTTCTTTTACAACTCCTGATTTTAATAATTACATAATTCAATTCAAATATAAGAAATGCATTATGTGGTCATAGACAAGAAATACATTATGTGGCCTTTGTCTGCAGGCATGGCTATTTATGTATTTTCAAATTGTGTCCAAGAGATTAGGAACAGCACATGTGGTATGTGACATCCCCGACCACACACACACTTTTATCACCACAACTATCCTGGAAGCTCCTGGTTCTCAACCCTTGGTTTTCCACATGTTTTGGAGTTCAGTTGCCAGAATTCCTGACCATTGCTTTCATGCTAGCCAAGTTGCTGGAGGCTTCTGGGAGCTGAAGTCCAAAACATCTAGAAGACCAAAGTTCATTAACAACTGCTATAAGATATGTTAATTTGAGAGCTAATCCAGAGTGATCTACTCAGCAGGAAGAAGAAATTGGGATTCCTATGTTTAAATTTTTTTCAGCAATACTATGCTGTCACATCACCCTAAAAACAGTTGGAAAGAATCAGACTATTGATAGCAAGACAATTCAGTCTAGAGTATGCTAGTATTAATTTAGAATTTATCTTTGTTAATAATATGTTTATGTACTGTAATACATCTGGATTAATGTCAAACTTACAGTAGGTCCTGGGGGTCCAACTCTACCAGCAGATCCAGGGAAACCTGTAGCACCCTATAAATAAATATGACATGCATTAAAACTGGCAAAAAATTAACTGTGGGGCTTTACAGACTGCCCAAAAAGGACAGTCTGGCACCACCTCTTTTTTGTCCGTACCGTCACCGCAGCAACCAAACAGAGCGGTGAAGGTGTGAATGAAAAAAGAAGCCCAAAAAAGCAGTTTCTTTTTGCTTTGCACTTGCAACGCAAAAAGCACTACAGGGCACATCTATGATGTTGCAGGTGCGCAGCTCTGTTTGGTTGCTGCATATCTGCAACGTCATCACTCCGTGCGCCGTGTGTATGGCGCTATGGAGCAAGGATGCCCTCATCACATGCTAGGGTTGCAGAGCATCTATTGGCTCCGCTCCCAGGCAACCCTAGCATGTGACAGGGAGCCCTAAAGTGCCCATCTGTATCGGGCTTGTATCAGCTAAGAAATACTTTTCTATTTAGTGATCATGAGTGAAATCCAATATTGTTTTAACTAAAGTCTAAACAAAAGATTTGGTTTTCTTCCCCTTTGCTCAGACCCTGCTCCCTGTCATGCCTTCTGAAAATCTTCTACAGCAGATTTGAGATGTGAAGTGGGTCACAGCAGGGAAGGGGAATCACCACCCCCACTTCCTGTTCCTCAGTTGGAAGCCATTCTTGTTGACAGATGAACATAACTCGGTATACCCCACCTTATGTGTGAAATACAAACTGACACTAAGCAAGCTATAAACATTCCTATTAAAATAAAGCTTCAACAATAGTTTCAGATAAATAGCCTTAAAGCTTTAGGTGACCCTTAATTCATAAACAGCTAATGTACTTACAGGGGGACCTTTGGTACCACGGCCGCCTTTTAGTCCAGGAACCCCAGAAGGACCCTGAATGGAAATGAGAAAATAAAAATTACATTCCGTTATTAGAATAGATGGTGAATGGTGCTATCTTTCAAACGTTCCTTTTACTTACTGGTGGGCCATGAGAACCTGAAAGACCTTGCGGTCCAGGGGATCCAGCATCTCCTTTTTGTCCAGGCTCCCCAGGTTCACCTTTCACACCAGGTTGACCATCAGGGCCCTACAATCATTAGCACAGAGACATTAAGAGACATTCCAAGGCTCACAGGTTTTTATTCAAAAAGTAGACATTAAGCCCTACAATTAACTAGACAGCAAAGTTCCACCATTGATTTCAGTGTATTACACAATGTATTGAAGCAGAACAGTTCCACAAAATACTTGCAATCATCTTGCAGCATAATTATGAATTAGTTTAGCTATTTCTGCATTCTTTCCCACTATTTGGATTCAGTTTCTTCATGTATTTACAAACTTTGGTACGAATTTATGCTACATGCCAAAAAATGGCATTATCTAGTCCCTGTTAAATCAAAGCGAATACTTAATATAAAAAATGGATCCATATAAACCACTAAAATCCTGTTATCAGTAATAAAACCCCACACCCTTGCATTTAACACTGATACAAGAACAATATTTTTAAAATTCCCACTAAATGACTCATTTCTAAATAATTCCTCAAAACAGTTTGATATCTTACTGTATGAAAGAGAATGTGAGTGTAAATTACAAACAGTGATTAAAACAACATACCGGAGGACCAGCAAAACCAACTGGGCCTGTTGGACCATTTTCACCACGAGAGCCCTAAGTGGTAGGAGGGAAGGGGGAAACAGTTTTAAATCAGCATTTAGAATTTGTTTGAAAGGATGCATAATGGTCTAGTAACATAGGCTCAACATGAATGAACCAAATACCGTTCTGTTAGAAAATAAAGTTTATTATGTTCCCTAATTACCTTAGTTACACTTCTTTATTTGGAAATACTAACAGTAAAGACACATCCACACCCCACAGACCCCAGGTGGGGAAACAAACTGAGCACACCCAACAAGCTGCATGTAACCCTAGATTATAATATAATAATATAATAATAATAATATTATTATTATTATTATATTATATATAATTATTATATATATTATTATGTAACCCTAGATTAACTGTGCTGACCATGGTAACAGGAGGAGTGCATAGAGTAAAGGAGGAGAACTTCTGGATCTATTCTGAGAATAATTTAACGCTCCCTTCCCAAGCGTTCCCCTCCCCCTCTGGCTGGGAGGGTTGGGTTTTGCAATCTCCAGTAAAGATTCTGGGAGGAGAACAGAGTAGGGAAGCACTCCTGCCTATAGGAAGAGGAGGGCGGAACAGAAAGAACACTTCCCTTTCTCAGGATATTACTATAAGCAGATTTTAAACTGTGATTTCACTGATAAAGAAGCAGCTTTGCCAACATTGCACAATAACTCCTCAGATCTGTAGCTGCCATATCCCCGACCCTCCCCTTTTCATTCACAGAGGAAGCCAATGAATGACCTCCCAATTGCACTAGTCCCCAGGTGCAAAATTTTGCTGCTGGGGCAATCACATAATTGCCCAACATATGGTGTCACTGTCCCTTCTTCCTCTTGTCCCCCTCCCCATCATTATTCTGAAGGACCTTGATTACCTTTCTTTATTTCTTTTTCTGTTTATTTCCTTCCTTTCTTTTTTACTTTTAAATTAAATCATGACAGTAAAGCTCCAGACAAAAATAATTTAAAAACCCTAAAGGTGTGTTGTCCTCAAAAGGCATGGAGATGTGTTAAGGGAGAGGTCAGGAAGAGAGCAAGATGGGCAGTGAGCCCCAATCGCATGATTGAGAGCAATGCAGTGATGGCTGCCTAGAAAATGGTATGATCCCTTTTATGGTTGTGTGACAGCTGTAAGAATGGGGCTTGTGTGGAAGAGTCCTCAGTGTGGGGAGGGGAAACAAAATAAAGCTCTTGACTGTCTGACTCTTCCAGGAGTTCCTGGATGTTCCAACTGAGAGCACTCAATTTCTTGCATATTAACATTATCAACATTGTACAACATTTGAGGAGTCATTATTGGGCACAGATAATATAATGGATTCAGTCAATGTGGCTCATTCAAACTTTAATTTTGAACTACTGGTAAGATCCTCAAAAGGCAGCCAGGTAAACCAGCTACATGGGGAATCTGAGCACAAATGATATGTTTATATATTTAAAATCACATCAGAGTACAAAGTTTAATAACTAATAATCAAGTTGTTGGAATATATAGAGCCTAGATACAGCAAACAGTCTTGACTGTTTTAAAATGGGTGAAAGATAGGCTCTTCACAAAAACTGCATATACAGGAGTAATATTGATCTAGCTACCCCACTTACATGAGATAACATTTTTAACAAAATTTGTACCATTTTGCAAAATTAAAGAAGGCAGCTTTTCAAAACAAAATAAAAACAAAACCAAAAAAATCAGGAAAGTGAGGTGGGGAGTAAAATATTGTGTATAAGAAAAATATTTGCTTACTATTTACCCAAATACTAATGATGGAGTGATATACTTACAGGATTTCCACGAGAGCCTGGAGGGCCAACTAAACCTCGGGGTCCAGGTTCTCCCTTCAAAGAGAAGTTGCAACATGTTATCATACAGACAAAAAATCTAATAGGATATCCCTTGCCCAAGACATGACTGCGCAAACTCTTTTTTACCTTTTCACCAGCAGGACCTGCAGGGCCACCTGGGCCTAATGGACCTGGAAGACCCTGTTAAACCAAATACATTCCAGTAAGAGATGTGAATTATCAGAGTAGCCCATTTAAACAGTTATTTGTAAGAGTGATAATTTTTGCCTAATTCTGATCCCCCTTTGACTCTGAACCTCATTTCTTCACTGATCACACAATATACAACATACAAAGTAGGTACACTTCAATTAACTGTTTTTTACAGTTTAAAGCAAGCCTAAATCTATAGGTTAGATCAGAACAGAGGAAAGCACCCTGATGGATCATTCTGGACAACAGTGATGAACCTTGTCAAATTGCACATTTAACTTCTAAAACAATAAGGATCATAGTACAAAAAAGCCAGAAATGAAAACAGCTTTTCTTTGCATTCTGAATACCCCACCAATCCCATCAAATCAGCTCCAGACAAATAACACTTAGTATGAAATTATGTTAGTACTAATCTATAATGGTACCTAACTAAAATCAAGATTATTGTTTCAGACAAGGAATCTTTAGCCTTCCTACTTTTCCTTTTTAACCATAACTTACTCAATGAGTCAAAGGTATTTATTGTCATATATGAAGTCTATAAATGCTTTTTATCCATCTGAAACCATCATCATGGGAATGTTCAGTGAGATTGCTAGAAGAAGTAAACTTGTTGGCATAAGCACAGTTATCACAAGTAAAATGTTCATATTATATCTAGTTACTATAAAGATTTGTTGTTAGTTGACTTCAATCTGATCTTAACTCATAACCCTGGGAATGAGACGTCTCCAAGACTGCCTATCCTATACTTCCCTGCTCAGGTCTTGGAGGCTCAGGCCCACAGTTTCCCTAATTGAATCTATCCACCTGGCATTCAGTCTTACTCTTTTTCTCTACCTTCCCCAGCATCATTGTCTTTTCTAATGAGTTGTGCCTTCTCATTATGTGGCCAAAGTATGGCAGCCACAATTTAGTCATCTTGGCTTCCAGGGAGAGTTCAGGCTTCATCTGTTTAAGAACCCATTTGTTTGTCTTTTTAGCTGTCCATATTATCCTCAGTACTCTTCTGCAGCACCACATCACCAATTAATTAATTTTCTTGCTATCGTCTTTCTTCACTGTCCAGCTCTCACATCCATACATGGTGATAAGGAATACAATGGCTTAGGCAATTCTAGCTTTAGTGCTCAGTTGTTTAACTTTACACTTTTGGATCCTGACTATTTCTTCCATAGCTCCTTCCCATTCCTAGTCTTCTTCTGATTTCTTGACTGCAGTCTCCATTCTGATCAATATTTGATCCAAGGTAAAGGAAATCTTTTAACTATTTTGATTTCCTCTTTATCTAGGTTGAATTTATGGTCATTATTTTTGTTCTCTTTAAGTTTAGCATTAGGCCTGCCTTTGTGCTTTCTTCTTTGACTTTCTTTAGTGATTCTTCCAAGTCTGTAATGTTTTCTGCTGGTAATATATAGTAATATGTATAGAGATCTTTAGATAACTAGAATTTTCTTGTAAAATGCTGCATCCACATCATGTAATTTCAGTGCCTGGTCTGTTGTTGACTGATATTTGATTTTATAGTTTATATTTGTACTATGCTTGTTTTTTCATCATAAAACACACTTTGGAATTCTATTTTACTTTTATTATTAGAATTAAACAGAAACAGTAAATTGACTCACTCTTGCACCATCATTGCCAGCTGTACCTTCACTTCCCTTTTCTCCTATACTGCCCTGAGAAAAGCATAACAAAATTTAAAATATTATTTACAAAGGACAATAAATAGATATGGGTTTATGAAGAGACAACCATTTCCCACTTCCAGCTTGAAGGAGGAATGGTGGGAAACATACGAGACTTACCCTATCCCCTTTGGGACCAGGAGTTCCAGCAATGCCTCTCTCTCCAGGCATCCCCTGAAGACCTGGAGGTCCTTGATCCCCTGGAGTTCCAGAGGGGCCTGGATTTCCCTGAAATTTAAAAAAAAGGTGGGGGGAATGCTTTTTTTTCATCATATATAAAAAAGAAGTTAAGAAGACTTTTAACATCTGAAACAATTTGGTAGAAGTGGAAGGAACAACTGTGACACTGCTTTGTGATATACTGTGGATGTCCAAAACAGATTTTGTCAATGGTCATGGAATGATTCTGGAATACACTCATGCATTTCTCCAAAAACTAGTTTGACCTTAATCTTCCCAATTTATAACCCAGAAAGAACAATACAGACCAGCAGATATCAAATGGTGACTAACCAAGGGTTAAAAAACATCCCCGCCTGACTGCCTTTTGAGACTACATAAACAGAATGCTACAGTATGTGGCTGGTGAGCAATGTTTGGGTGGATGAATCACAAGCTGTGCAAAACTGTTCTCTTCAAATACCTCCTACCAAGATTCCATCAAGTTATCAAATTAAAATGAGCTTTGGTTTATATTCAAGAAGGGAAGGGAACCAATTGTTCTAAATTATGAGTGGTGATTTCTTTAGCACTAGTGAGTGACCCCAGAACATAAAAGTGATGTATTGTGTGCCACCTGAACTCCATCTCTTGGGGTGGCTGCTGCCTGGTAAAGTAGGTTTGGGAGAGTTGTGCCAGGAGACATTACTTAGTTATGCATTTGTAACTAAGTAGGTGATATACAAAATGGGCAAATATTCTTAATTTTCTGTGTTACTTTTAAACATCTACTTGGAAAAATTATTTGGGAGGTTGTTTGAGGAATTTAGAACCATATCCCCATAATATTTTAACCTTTGTAGGTTGCCTTGAATTCTAACCTGGGAGAAAGGCAGAAAATCATCAACAACAACAACAACAACATTATTTCAAGCGTATTTTTGTGGGGGTGGTGCTGGTGACAATTAAAGCATATATCTCACTCTTATAATAATGAGAAATTAATCATGACCTATGTTGCCAATGTTTTATTCTGAATGAGAATTATGACAGCATTAATGGGCTCTAGTTGCTTTGGAGTTTTTTATTCTGGTTGCAGTCTTTAGTCCAGATATATTCCTAGAAGTAATGGATGGAGTGGTCTATTTCTAAATACTATTATGTTTTGCATGAATTTACCATTTACAGTTCCATTCTGTCCTGCTTCCTAATTACTTCAGTTTTTCAAAAATGCATTAAAAGTTATATAATTTATGAATGACTTCTTTCTAAAAAGCACTTTTTGTGTGCATTTTGTCCTACAATAGGATAATATTTTATGTTTATAAAGTACATTAGCCTGTTCTTATGGTTTCAAGGTATTTGTCTTGATTTTAACATTATAGCTATTATTCTTGTTACATTAAAGTTACTATTACACAGTATTTTTTTCTTACAGAAAAGCATGATATAATGAACCATTTTTCTATATATTTTACAACAAAATATGCATCTATTACATATTTTTATGTGCATTGTTTGAGCTGAGAATTCTATTACAAAATCTGGAGAAATGCAGAAACAGAGAACCCTATTCTGATTAGGGATGTGAACATTTCTATCTCCATTTTGCTGAGTTTTTAATCTCAACTGTGTGTTTTTTCCCCTTGCTTTGTATTGGGTTGTGAAACTTCTTGTTTCTTTCAACACTGAAATTTATTTATTTACTTATTTATTTTTAATTTATACAGTTTTAAAACAAGGTTCTTGATTTATACAATCACACAATTATTTATACTACTGTATTCACCTAACTGAATGCAACTCTTCCCCATTGACTAAAGCTTATTGTCTTTCTTTTTTCTTCTCCCAGTTATGTGCATTTCAGCTTTTCACATTGAAATATGTTTATTGGCTTATGTACACTTTATTATTCAAAATCTTCCAGTAAGTCTTGCAAATGATTGATTTGTACAGAAAATCTACTTTCACCAAGACTGTCAAATCCACTAAAATATTATCCGTAGTTCTGATGCATCAGATCAGTTAACTTCAAAATTAAAACTAAACTAAATATTTTTGAATAACCCTAGTATAAATTCATTACTGTGGCTGCCTGTGGTAATTAAGAATTAGAAAAGCAGAAAATAGTGAGAAGACAAACTACACATGCTCTGAGATTGTCAACTTTTTATCTAGAATTTTCTTTTAAAAAGCCCAATGTGTTTTGGCCTCAAGGAAAGGCATTTTTCAGGGGCCTTGAAAATAAATCACTGGAGTGTTGGGCTTTGGGAAAAAAGAACTGAATAAACAATCGACCTTCTCAGAACACATGGAGTTTGGGCTGAAACAAATGGTCCTTAACGGGTGGCTCGAAGCTGTCCTTTTGATGGCTGGATTGGGGCTACAGCAACCACAAGCTGTGTTTTGCCAGCCCAAAAAGAAACAGCAGAAAGTTTCTCCTTTTTGAGCCAGGAAAAAGCCAGCTTTTCTTCCACAGCCACAGCTTTGCGGTGCCCCTTTAGCATGCACCATATAAATGCCGTGCAGCCGAAGTGCTGCAAAACTGCCTGCCATGTGGTCAGGTGGGCAGCCTCACGGCAGCTTCCTACCAGCTTGGGGACGGGATCTGTCTAAACAACACATCCACAAGCTGCCAAGGAAGCTGCTGCAAAGGGGCCATTAGTTTTGCACCAAAATCTCCTCAGTATTTTCTGTTTTTCAATAGTCTCTTTATAGGTAAATTTACTGAAGGTAAATTTTCCATAGTTTCTTTATAGGTAATTAAGAATTAGTCAGGTTGACCAAGCAGGGAGACCAAACCCTTGTTTGCTTTAGGCTAAAAATATGGTGTAGATAATAAAGAAAAAGTTATGCATGATGAATGGACAAGTTTGTTTTTATTTTTTAAATGAAGGCTAGTAATCTTTGTGGACTTTCGTGCAAATCTGATCTACTTTTCCTGATAGCAACAACTGTGGACAGGCAGGCAATACCCAAAGCTTCAAAAACAGAAGAGTAATATACATGGAATCTGTCCTAAATCAACTTTATTGGACCCTTAATATTTCACTTGTATCCTGGACTTACTTGTTCACTTGCTTAAATTTGACAAGATTGCCTCTTGGCTCCCATTTTACTAAAAAGCATATGAAACTGGTTTCTCCATTCTGCTTGTCTACTTGCCTATTTTTGACTAGTGGGTCACAGATTACACTTGTCCCTCCACATTTGCTTGGATTAGGGATACAAGGCTCCCGTGAATATGGAAAAACTGCAAATAACAAAAACACCATGTTTTTACCTGAGAGAACACCTCTCTAGGAATCTTTAGGTCCTCCAGTGCAACTCTGTGGTCAACGTCCAACAGACACTGGCCATAGAACTGCACTGGAGGAGCTACAAATGCCTAGTAGAGTATTCCCTCTAAGAATCTCTAGGTCTTTCAGTGCAACTTTTAGTTAAAGTTGATCACAGAGTTGCACTGGAGGACCTAGATATTCCTAGAGAGAACATATTAATCAAATCTGTGAATCATCAAATCCACAAATATCAAATCCACAAATAAAAACAAACAACAAACAGCTTCATTTATATACTGCTTCATGCTGCCTAAAGAGTGTCTAAGCAGTTTACAACTGTAAGCTACTTGCCCCCAACAATCTGGGTACTCATTTTAGTGACCTCGGAAGAATGTAAGCCTGAGTCGAGCTTGAGCCCTTTTGCTGGTCTTGAACTCACAACCTTATGGTTTTGAGTGAGTGGCTGCAGTACAGGCATTTAACCACTGCGCCACCATATGGAGGGATGAGTGTATTTAGCATCCTATAAGATAAAGTGCATATATAATTATGCTTAGTCTACATCCCTCCCCCACTTTCAGAGTATATATTATTTACCTTTGGACCATCAGGGCCTTGACCTCCAGCCATACCCTTTTCTCCCTGAATACCAGGTGCTCCAGGATTTCCTCGCTCACCTGGATTGCCACGTTCACCCTGAAAGGAGAAAGACAAGTGATGGTTCAGACACTATGAATGAACTGCCTGACATGTTTGTGATTATTACAGAACACCAAGGAGACCAGTAATTCAGCATGGGTTAGAAACCAGTTTAAATATTACTTTGTTGTTACTGTTGAACAGAACACTAGTGCAAATCTTTATTTTCCTTTCCCAATACTTAAATATATATTAAGGAACACTGCTGTTTCAATATGCACTGAGTGTTTTGTAGGCAACTTACCTGTTCCACACAAGGGGTAAATAAAAAAGGCACCTCACAATTGAGTTGCTTCAGTGTTGTTGCCAATTAAAAGTCTCAAATCAAGGTTGGGACTTGGGGCATATAGAACTGTCTGTGACAGGTTTTTGCACTTTAGTCTTTAAAGACAAACAGATCTAGTGTTAGCCAATACCTTAAAAGGAAACCACCTTGGTAACTACATCTATAATTTTCCAGCGAGGAAGAAAGATGTACAAATGTGGCAAGAACATAAGCATTATAGACAAATAAGCAGAGACAACTGGAAATGAAAAATCCAAGATTCAAAAGATTTGTACAGTAATTAATAACTTGATGAAGCTAATGTTTAGATGAGCCAATCATGATGTATAGGAAAAGAAGTATATGTATATGTATGTGTGTGCGTGTGTGTGTATATATATGATGAATTTCAAATCCTGGTGTATGAAGCTTGTCAGTCTAGTTTTTCTGTAGCATACATTTCAGTTTATGTGGTTGTTTCTGCTTCAGCTTTAGTTAGGAAAAAATCTGGAAATCCACAATGACATGCTTACATTAAAGAACAAATCTTACCCTTGGACCTAAAGGACCTGGTGCTCCGCCATCACCAGGAACACCCTGTGGAGAGAACGTGGGAAAGAAACTCATTAGGAACTATTTAACATTCTATATACAGAAGATTGAAGGAAGAGCTTTCTTTATGCTAAAATTTATGAGTATGACTATAAATACATGGTTTTGCTATTGTCCATGGTGAATTAAAAAAAGAAACAGCCCAGAAAAGGAGGAGAAAGGGTTTTTTTTCTCAGATCTTGCTTCTTTATTGTTGTGTCTCTTCACATCGTTTCTGACTTATGATGACCCTAAAGTGAACTTATTCTGGGGTTTTCTTGGCAAGATTTGTTCAGAGGGTGTTTGTATTTGCCTTTTTTCTGAGGCTGAGAGTATGTGACATGCCCAGGGTCACTCAATGGATTTTCATGCGTGAATGGGGATTCAAACCCTGGTCTCAAGAGTCAGAATCCAGTGTTCAAACACTACACCACACTGGCTCACTTCCTTTAAAACTGTGATGGGAAATGTGTGGTCCTTCAGATGTAGTCAGACAGCAGCACCCATCAGCCCCCACCATTGACTGTGCTATCTAAAACTGATGAGGGCTTCAGTGAAAAGCATCTGGATAGCCATACAACCCCCAAATGTGATTTAAATTTTATACTGACATAATGGGTTTTCCTGAGGGTTCACCTTCACAGTGCTCTCTGTTGTTTAAAGGCTTAACAAGCACAAGAAACAGGGCAACTTCATAAGTTCTTCAGAGACAGTTGTCACCTGACCAGGTCAATGACTGACCTGTATCATCTTGTTGTCTTTGGTCCAAAACCCACTGCAGAAATCATCCAGTCTGAGACTGCTTTAACTGCCCTGGCTCAATCCTAGGGAAATCTGGGAAATGTAGTTTTGTGAGATGTTTAGCCTTCTCTGTCAGAGAAGGCTGGTGCTACAATAAATACAATTCCCAGGATTCCCTAGCACCGAGCCATGAAGTCAAAGCAGTCTCAGACTAGATTATTTCTGCTGTGTGTGTTGAACCTAAAAAATAAGACAGCTGCACTATAAATATTTTTAACAATGACAAGTGTACTATACACAATTTTCCCTTTCTACAAAATTATTATTTAATTCAATATAAAGCCTGGAAATGGAACCTGTTACACCATATGTTACATACATGGATTGGGAGATGGGCAGAGTCTAATTATACATTATGTTATGTGAATTTTTTCTTCCTGCCAGATTGAGTCTTCTTGTCTTGAGCAACAGAAACAGTCAGTTACCACCCAGGTCAGGTGCCAAAAAGGACAGACAACTGGCTGGAGGAAAAATGGCCACAACTTTATTAGCTGGAACATAACAAGAACATATCTATAGGGTTGGCCCAAAGCATAAGGTCTGGATCTGGACATCAATAACACCACGGTTGTTTGATGTATGGTTGATTGTAGATCCAAGCATCGGGATGACGTAGGAGGCAAGCCCCGCCCTATTGTGCAGTTACACAACTGCACTGCTTCAATTCAATTTGCAAGGTACTCTAGTCACCAGATGTTAATCTACTGTGGCCCCTACACTGGCCACACCAAATCACTCCTTGCACCCGGGTCATGGGACTCCCAATCCAGTGCTAGAGAGCCCTGGAATCCCCTCACACCAGATCCAGGCCTATACTGTCGCACCGCACAAGTTGTGACAATCAACACTCTGTAGGGAGGGAGGGTGGGAGAGCTGAATTGGCAATGGCACAGAGGTGCACCCTGCATGGCCTTATAAAGGCCCAACTGCCACTAGGAGGCCGAGGAAGATGGAGGCACCACCCTCCTTGGATCCTCCAACCAATAGGGAGGTGAGGCGGGCGGCCGCCGGACAATCACAGGCCAAGCCTCCAGCCCAATGAAGCCTGGGACATGACGTCCCTGTAAAATGGCGGGCTCCCTTCCCACTCACCCTGGCGGCCAATAAAATGCGAGCCCGCCCTCTCAATGGCCGCTGGGGCACCTCCGCCACGGGAGTGTGGAAATTGGCACTTCCCGCGCGTGTTAACCATGCTGGCCTGTTTAATCAGGTGGCGCCACATTATTCGGTATGACAGCGGGAGTCATTGATTCAGGTGAACCAGAAAAAAAAATTAGAAAAAGAGAATGGAGCCAGGAATAATGTTGCATTCTTTAAAAAAAACCTCATTTTTTGGGGTGCAGGGGGTGGGACAGTATCTGAGAAAAAAGCTGAAGGTAAATGCTGAAAACCACTGATATGTTGATAAATACATCATCTTAGTTTCCCATAAACAATGAATTAACAAACAATGGGCAGTGTCCAAAGGAATCTTATAGCACATTTGAGACTAACTGTGCACAGTTCATCTCAAAAAGGCTACAAGTTTCCTTTGCATACTGATATTCCAGACTGACATGGCTACGTCCCTGAATTCTACCCCAACCAGCAGTGTGGTTACATCTAAATGAATTTCAGGTGATTATGAAGACATTCTAACCCTCCTGCCGAAAAATATTTTTCTTCCTGATGCAAATGATGGCATCCTCTCCCCATTATTCTAAGTGCAAAAGTCAATTGGATTGACAGCTGAAATGTTCTTAATGACTTGCAATGAGAAAGCATCTTCTACCACAGCCTAGGGGAGAATACTAGTTTAGGGAATGTAGGACACAAAAGGATCCAAATGGTTCCTCCTCCAACACTTCCTGCTGCTCCCAGTATTCATTGCTTCAGGCAACCATCTTATTCCACCCAATGGTGGAACCACCCTAGTCATCCCACTACATTATAGATTGGCTCAGAGGCCCAGCTTTTTTTGGGAAAAGTCACTATGAAGGTATGATCCATGGTAAAAATGGAAGACACTGCAAGAAAACAGAACAGACAAAAGAACCTCATCAAACACACAGTACCTATAAATGCCAGATAATAAAGCCATTACCTGATCACCTGGCTTTCCTCCCTCCCCTGGAGGTCCTGGAGGACCAGGTAAGCCCTGCAGGGGGAAAATAAGCAGAATGGTCAGTATATATGTAGGACAACATTCTGGAAGTATTATGTTCCTAGTATTTTATCCTGAGCTGTCTAAATAATATGGAGGCACCAGACCCACTTGATCCTGGAAGCTAACCTGGTCAGGCCCAGTGAGTAGTTGCAAGGGAAAGTGCCAAGAAATACCAGGTGTTATTATGCTGAATAGGATATTTCATAGCTAAGAGGAACTCAGGTACAGTATTTGAATTCAGTAATGGTGATACAAGGAACCCCATTACATGTTAAGTTGTAGGACATCCTGGCTCTTCATTTTGGCTAAATACCACATCCACATAAGGATATAAAAGCTGAAATGTTTATGAAAGGGCTGTGAATTTTAATCAGTTTAATATTTTTAAAGTTCAAGGGATTAATCTGAGAGACTCAGATGGACTGTATTTTAATCAATTTTACTTTGATTTAACAATAGACTGTTTTGGTTCTGGTGTGTAACTATGGGGCGGTACAGACCACCCAAAAAGGGCAGTCTGGTACCACCTCTTTTACCGCTGCAACTGCGCCGCAGCAGCTACATGCTGCTGTGCAGTTGCGTCACTAAAAAGGAGCGGGGAAACTGCGCTCCTTTTTAGAGCCGCAGTTGCGGCGCAATTGGGTAAAAAAGCACCATTTGGCGCCTTTGCACCACCACAACTGCGCAGCTCCGTGCGGAAGCTGCTCAGTTGCAACGGCGCCATTAGGTACGCCATCTAAACAGCATTATGTAGTGGCGCCGGTGCCATTATGTAGTAGGGTTCGGGAGTGTGCGAATGCTACACGCTCCCGAACCCTAATGGCGCCATCCAGGCGCCTCTCCAGACCCGTCTGTTTCGGGCCTATGAGAAAGAAAAAGGAAGCCATTTTTTTAACAATTTTTAAATTGATTGAAAACCCTGTGTAAAGTCCTGCATGGCTCAAGACCACTTCCTTTCCTACATCCCACTGCAGTATATATGTATTAGGACTTCTTCTAGACAGTGCCAGCCACTTAGTAATGATACATGAGACAATAATACTTTCTCCTTCGCGGGTGGCAGGATAAGAGTATTCACACATTTTGAAGACTATTCACATTTGGGGACTTTTTGGTGAAAATTTAATTCGTGAAAACAATATTGTATTTTCCAGAAGTGGCCTTTTGCAGAAAACACATTTACATAAAAATCTAGTTTGCACAAAACACAATGGTTTATGAACAAAAGTAATGTAAACAATATGTGTTGGTCCTTTTTCTCTTGCTTGGGGTAAAAAAATTGCATGGTGATTGACACTTTTTTATGAAGTTTCTCAGCATGCAGACACCCTTTATCATCTAGAACAAGAAACTGTGGATAATCTACATATTCTTCTTACATTTACGAGGGGGTATTCAAAAGTTTTAATGATCACCTTTTAAAAAAAAATGACAGAAAGTTTGTTTTGATTTGTAGTTGTTAACTTATCTCTATATAGTCACTATCTAGATTTATACATTTTTCCCAGCATATCTTGACCCTCCAAATACCTGATATTGTAGAGGTCTGCAGATTGCGCCTTACAAGGAGGTATAGTAAAGTAATAATTATCACCCGGAAGTTATTATGGCATATTGCTGAAATTTTGTCAGTGTCAACATTGGTTCCTCAGTGCACATTGCTGAGAAAATCAGCTCATTGTGTCTTTTATTTTTGTGACTGGCTGTGCCAGAAGTGACTAAAGTGTAAAATTCTCATCAAGCACAATCTGCAGGCTTCTACAATATCAGGTATTCGGAGGGTCAAGATACGCTGGAAAAACTGTACAAATCCAGATAGTGACAACATAGAGATAATTTAACAACTACAAATCAAAACAAACTTTCTGTCAGTTTTTTAAAAAGGTGATCATTAAAACTTTTGGATACCCCCTCGTACATACAAAATTCAAGTAATGGGGAAAAACCATATAAACATTCTTAATGGACTATTCTCTGTGAATATTCACCTTTTGGGCAATTTCCCAATATTAGTGGAAACAATGTCAGGGGGGCATCAAATCTATTTTGCACCTTCATCCGAATTTTAAAAGAACTATCTGAGGTGTTGAATCCTATGCCAAGATCATTTCAGCACTTTTGATAATTAAAGTTTGGACTTAAAAACCAAAAACAGATTTATTGCCCATTGACAGAAGCCACCAACTAATACTGCTTGGTAGTGATTGGGATTAAACTAGGACTGGGCCGTTGATGTATACATTTTTCTTATTTTAATTGATAATTTATTTTATTGCATTTTCAATGCAGTGTGCTCTTAGGATATGATTGGTTAAACGAAATATAAATTTGAAACATACCAACCTGAAAGCCTGTAGGACCTGGGGGACCTTGTTCTCCTCTTTCTCCTGCTGGCCCCTAAGAAACAAAATGGTTAGTATGTACTATAGCATCATGCCAAGTTGCATCTTCACATTCTTTCCCAGACACAGCTAAGAACAGGGATGAGTTATCCTTTGTTAATTATTTCTCTGAGTTGATTTTACTGCAGCTTATAAGCAACGTTGCTAGTGGCACAAACAGCAAAAAGAGTGTCACATTAGCCGTTAATTTGCCACAGTGGTACTTCTATTTATCTTTCATTTTATCTCTTATGAATTCAATAATTCTCTACTGTAAAAAGGAAGGCAGAAAACCTTTTCTTTAAAATATGTCCTTTCTGCCAAATACATTGTTGATATGTCAGGAATTAACAGTGAGAATAAAATGAGACATCTGGACACTGCAGCAAGGCCTTCTTCTCCTTAGAAGTGAAAAGCAAGTACATCTTTTTGATGGTATTTCAAGAAAGGGGGGGGGCTTTCTGTTTAAATATTTTACAGTGCAGGTCTACAGATGTCTACTTAGAAGCAATGGGTTCCAGTGGGCCTTATTGAGTTCAATGGGTCTTATCCCCATGTAAATGGGTAATATAGGATTACAGTCAATTTATGAAGATTAACATCCCTGTTTTTAGGGATGAAGGCTCTTTATTCTCCAAATTATTTTAGGCTACTGCTTTCATTTGATTTTGTGGGTTGTGATGCTTTACTTCTTTGCTGCTGCTTTTATATTGGTGTATGTTCTGCTGTTCCTAGTCATTGTTTTAATGTTGTAATATTCTTATATTTTATATATTTTAAAATACTGTGCAGAATCCAAAGAACTCTGGTTTGTGGGTGGTTTAAAAGGTTAATGAATAAATACTTTTACATGAGTACTCACAGGGGGACCAACTGGACCAGAAGGGCCAACTTCACCATCTTTACCAGGAGCACCCTAAAATGCCATAATAAAAGACAAATGGATTGGTAAACACAGGAATCTATGCACAGTGAGGAAATACAGTGGTCCTTGGACAAAATAAAAAAAATTAATAATACCAGAATACTTACTCTTTGCCCTGGGACACCAGCATTGCCAGCTTCACCAGGTTTTCCTGGATCCCCCTAATTTGCCAGAAAAAGTACATTATTAATCTTTCATTACTATTATTATTAGCCACAATATAGTCAGCTTGACAAGTAAGATTAAATTATGCTTACACTACTGCCTTTTGGTCCAGGGAGACCCATGCTGCCTGGCTGGCCTCTAATTCCTATTGGTCCCGCTGGGCCTGGTCGACCATCTTCTCCAGGAGCACCCTGTGAAAAAACATCAAGTCTTTAGAGCTTTTAGAGCTTACAAACATTTGGTCTAATTTGACTTTTCTCCTGTAGTCAAGCATGCCTAATTTGATTTCAGAATCATTGCACAAATCATTGGGCAGAGACTAAAGGTGAGGTGACTGATCCACAGTATTTATTTTATTAGACTTGTGCTCAACATTTATATATTACCCACTCAACCTAAATCTCTAGGTGGTTTACAGAATTTATTGAATCCGAATTTAGTGACTTCTTCAATACACACCATGCAGCTAACCAGGATTAGAAGATTGATTAGATTTTTTTTAATCTATTCATAACACTGTATAGCCTACAATTATAAACATTACTGGGATGACATCCTCAGCTATCCCTATAAATTTGGAGCCATGGCTTGAAAGTTTCAAATGCCAGGATTTTCTGCTTAGCAAGGACAGTGCCTTCCTTTGCTACTTCCCTCTGCCTTTCCTTCATTCTTTGTGCTTATCTGCAATCCTCAGAGCAGCTGGGGTAAACTGGATTTTTCTGCCAACAGTATACTGTTGTGATTTATCCCTGTTGTATTGCAAATATTTTGATTTTGGCTTCATCTTGAATGAACAGTTTAATGTCTTGACAAAAGACATGTTCCTAGTAGAGATGGAACTCACTAGAACTCATCCACTAACTTTGAAATAAAATGCTTCACCCTGGTGGAGGGAATATGACATTTTTCTCTCTCTCCCGGAAGGCTGTTGTGATGACCACCTGTAGTTAAGAATTATTACTACACCATGGCTGAGCAACTTCAAGCTCTCCACTACAGTCTTTTGCCTCAGAAGGTGTTAGACACTGTATCATTTCTTTTCCTTCACGAACCTGATTTTGTTCTAAAAATATTTTGCAACTCATTTTTGTAAATACATTTGTTCATACATGGCACAGTCCCTACAATATTTGTTAGTTTAAAATGGATCAAGTAAAAATTCTGGGTTTGGGACTGTAGCGATCACCTATGCATGACGCCTGCTCACGTGAGTTCATTTGAAATTTGATCTAAGAGCTTAAACAGAAGTCACTTTTGTGGACAGCAACCCAGAATTTCCCTGCCAAGAGGGATGGTGGGAGGAGAGGAACTAAATTAAAAGCCCAAAAGAGATGGGCCAAATAAAGCAGCTTCTGGCCATTTTGGGGTCATGGCCACTCTGAGGTCATGCTAATGGGGGAAAGGCTGGCCCAAAAAGGAGTGGATTAATCCATTCCTGCTGGAGGCCCATTTGAGACTGTGGTGTCGGCCTGCTTTGAAACAAGCCATGCAGTCATTGCAGTCCCAATGGACTCTTTCAAACGGGGAGGAATTTCTCCCAACTCCGAATGGAGCCAATGCGGATTCATGTAAATTCGCTTGTTTAGCGAATTTACATGAACCCCTGCTCCGTTCGGAATTACTTCCCATTACCCGAAAATAACCCTCTCCTGCCTGAATTTGCATGCGAAGCTTTAATTCGCAATAACGTAAAACCCATGATTGCATTCGAATTGGCTTCCCTCTTGCCCGAATTTGCATGCGAAGAGTTAATTCGCAATAACGTAAAACCCATGATTGCATTCAAATTGACCTTAAATTATACTTCCAATTTAGCCTTGTATGAAAGAGTCCAGTGTGTGATTGGGGCTGGAGCGGCCAGAGGCCACTCCTTCTGGGCCTTCTACTTCAGCCTACAGAGTTGTAAATTAATCCAACATTCAGTTTGCCAATTGTTGGCCAATTGCTTTGACAGTATGAAAACAAGGTATGTTCCTAGTTGCTTATCTCCAGCACTCAGATACATTGCTGTTGCTGAACATGGTTGTATTCTGGTCCCTTTTATTTCTCATGGTTAAAAGTCAGTGATAGGTCCAAGCTGCACCTTTTTTCTTAGCCTTCCTTGGTCCAAAACACACTGCAGAAATAATTCAGTTTGAGACAGCCTTAACTGCCCTAGCTTAGTGCTAAGGAATTCTGGGAATTGTAGTTTGTTGTGGAACCAGAGCTCTCAGACAGAGAAGGCTAGAAGGTCTCACAAAACTACTGTATATTTCTCAGAATCCCCTAGCATTGTGCCCAGGCAGTTAAAGGGGTCTCAAACTGGATTATTTCTGCAGTGAGTTTGGGACATTTGAAAATTATATCTGTCCCATGCAATTTTATTTTATAGGATCTTTGGGAGCTGTAGTAAAAAAAAATCTGGAATGCATTTTTTTCATTTTTGATGGCTTATTCTTCTTTATTTATCAGTTTTACAGCACACTTATTGTAACTTCAAACAATAATCACAACACAGAATGTGAATGAAATATACAAGCACTCTTTAATAAGATTGCACTTTCAGACATCATAATGAAGAGTAATAAAGCACAATCCTTTTCTTACATTGAGAAAATCAGTTGTGAGTTTTCACATTCTGTCATGAATAAATAAAATGAACAAAGGGACTTTACTGCAACCATGGGACATGTTTGCTATATAAAATGTAAAGCGACTCTAAATCTAAAGCAAAAGCAACTAAATCATTTAAGGATTATGAAACTGACTTACCAAATATGCTTGTTATACAAAATGTAAAGATACTCAAGTGCTAAAGGAAAGGCACCTAAATCTCTTAAAAGATTACTAAATTGACTTACCAAAGGGCCAGGCTTCCCCTCTGGGCCAGAAACACCTGGATTTCCTGTGAGACCCTATAAAAATAAGATGTACAAATGAAATCTTAATTTTAGTCCTTGATTCCTAGAGGCATAACAAAAAAATCACATATATTTATGTCACTGAATCATTTCCATGACATTGCTATGTAACTTGGACTATGGCTACCACCAACTACTGTTTCTTTTTATTCTGAGATACAGACACAAACATACCGCTGAACAAAACTGTCCTTGAAACAGCACCACAGAGATTTTAATAAATCTGTCATACATTCATATGACATTGGTTCTCTTGCACATACACTTCTTTAGCTGTTCACTTGATGGAATACACCAATAAAATGCCTAAGAATTTTATCAGCAAAAATGCTACTGGAGCTTCTTGACATTGTACTACCTGACCCAAACATTCTCCTCATGTCTCCAGGAAGTGCTAAATCCAGCTAAGAGTGCCATGATTTCCTTACCCGGGCACCTGGTAGGCCAGGTTCACCAGTGCGACCAGGATCCCCTTGGCTTCCTTTAGGGCCTGAAGCCCCTGCAGGTCCTCTTTCTCCTTGAGCTCCCTACAAATATAAATACATACATACATATATCAAAGTAGTATTAATCAGTGAAAGGTTACACATAATTAGGAAAAGGGGGGATTCTCTGCATGCAATCAGATTTATTTCTATAAATCAGCTCTCAGTTACTACATGTGTTTTGCAAAACAACCCAGAATTTGTTTCTGATTGCTTCATTTTTAGCTAAGCAAAAAGAATCCTATCAGCCAATAAATCAGCAGAATGAAAGCACCCTGAAGAAAAATAAAATAGGTATGCTTTTCACTGCAAACCTCTATACACTCAGACATATGCACTGGTCAATCTCCAATTACACCTTTCCCCCATTACCTGTGTAGAACAAACTCCACAGGAGTTTATGTAAAATGAAAAGTGGCTGAGGAAGAGGAACGTGGCTATATAAGTCACAAAATTCCATTATATCAAGGCAGCATTTCTATTGACCCTGACTCTGATTTCAATTTCCATACAAATACGCTATTATAAACAGCCTTTATGAAGCTCTTGAACCTTAACAGCAACTTACCTTTGGTCCTGGCAAGCCATCAGAACCTGGAAAGCCACGATTTCCAGGAGGACCCTTTGGAATCAAAAGAATGCCTTTTATTTTATTTTATTTTATTTTATTTTGAGTAAGGTATATATGTCAGCATTGTATATAATATTAAGATTTACACTTCTGCAGAAAACACTGATTATAAAAAAAAAGTTAAAAAATGTGCACACTGGCGTACACTTTATTTTTCCAAAATGTCCATAAACCTTGGAAATTCTTGAGGTGAAGTGCATTGTCATTAGAATCATAGAATCACAGAGTTGGAAGAGACCCCAAGGGCCATCCAGTCCAACCCCCTTCCATGCACGAACTCCCAATCAAAGCATCCCTGAAAGATAGCCATCCAGCCTCTGCTTAAAGACTTCTAAGGAAGGAGACTCCACCACACTCCGAGGGAGTGTGTTCCACTGTTGAACAGCCCTTACTGTCAGGAAGTTTTTCCTAATGTTGAGGTGGAATCTCTTTTACTGGAGCTTGCATCCATTGTTCCAGGTCCTGTTCTCTGGAGCAGAAGAAAACAAGCTTGCTCCCTCCTCTATGTGACATCCCTTCAAGTATTTAAACAGGGCTATCATACCACCTCTTAACCTTCTCTTCTCCAGGCTAAATATATCCAGCTCCCTAAGTCATTCTTCATAGTTTCACATAGTTTCCAGACCCTTCACTATTTTAATCACCCTCCTTTGTACCCGCTCCATTTTCTCCACATCTTTTGAATTGTGGTGCCCAGAACTGGACACAGTATTCCAGGTGGGACCTGACCAAAGCAGAATAGAGTGGCACGATTACTTCCCTTGATCTAGACACTATACTTCTATTGATGCATCCTAAAATTGCATTTGCCTTTTTAGCTGCTGCATTGCATTGTTGACTCATGTTCAATTTATGGTCTAGTTGGACTCCTAGATCCCTTTCACATTTAGTCTCGTTCAGGCAGGTGTCCCCCATCTTATATCTGTGTAGAAAGTCTCCAGAGGCTTCTGGCAAAACTGCTGATATCAACAAACTTCTTTTCCTTTTCTTAGCAACAATCACCTCCTTAATTTTGTGAAAACCAGAAAGAAGACTGAATCCAAGCCTTCATATTATTTTTCTACAGACACCATTTCAGGTAGAAAAGAAATGAGTTTTCTCCAAGGCTAAGCCAAGACAAAACAACCAAGACTTTGTTTTGATACGTTGCTGTTATCCTTACCCGTTCTCCCACAGGTCCAGGAGGGCCAACTGATCCTGGGTCACCACGAGGACCCCTCTTCCCTTCTTCACCAACAGGGCCAATTGGACCCTGAGGGCCATGTGGACCCTAATGGGAGGGAATCATTCTTCTTAAAAAAATACATGCAAGTGCCTACAATGTTGTCATATTCTCATTTATATGAAGGCAGACACTTATTCTTCTATGTGAGAAATACCAAGGTCTATCTAAAAATGCAGTTATTCTACTTGGTATGTGAGAAATAACAAGGTCTATCTAAAAATGCAGTTATTCCACTTTTTGCATTTATCATCAGCTATTATAGCCGTCCAGACATTTTCGGCTACAGCTTTCTTAGGTCCTGGACACCGGATATGCTGGCTTGGTCCTGATGGGAACTATAGCCCTAAACATCTGGAGAGCATCTGGAGGCAAACCAACTGTTTCCATAGCACTGTTTGCTTTTTTGTATAAATTCCAACAACATCTAGCAACACAGCCACAACAACAACAACAACAACAACAACGTCAAGTAATTCTGGAGCACTGGCCAAACTGCATTAGAAGGAATTAATTCTATAATTATTTATCTTTTTTTGTATATATAAACTTACATTCTAGAAAGAATGGTCGAAATGTTCCAAACTTCGTGCATGAAATATCAGATGATTAGAAAACATTCGTAAAAAATAGAGCCATTCTTACATCTTTTTTCACAACATCGGGTCCATAGGTGAAATCTCCATCCCCATTTCTTTAGAGACTAAGGTCTACAATCAACATCATGCCAGCAATCAACATGTTCATAACTGAATTTTCTTCCCATTCTCAGCCATGTTTGCTTGCACCTACAATCATCTCAAAATTCACTCCACTTTCCCAGCCCTCCTGAACAGATTTGCAAATGGACAAGGGGAAGAGAGATTGCCCTTCCTGGCTCAGCAGATAGAAACACTTCCAGCCATGGAATAACTGATTATCTCTAGTTGTAAAACAGTGGTAAAGTAATCTACATACAATTGAAAGGGTAATTTGGTGGTGGATGGCAGCTTCCATATCAGTGTGGTGATAAAATCTGTTCCAGGTTTTGGTTTGAACCAGGTGCTGAATCCTATCTACAAAGTAGCTTTAGCATTTTGGATTGCTTCTTTAAAATTTAGATTAAAACCCATCTGACCAAGATGCCACTGAACACTATTGGGATTAGTAGAATGTTGAACATAAAGCTTTGTGACCTGAATTTGAATTCCTACTCCAAACTCACAAACCCAACAAGGCTCTTGAGCTGATGTGGGAAAATGCAACCTGGATGGCACCATATACCGGTATATATATATATATATATATATATGGAAAAGAACAGGACACAAATGTAAATTGATCTATGCTTGCAAAGGAGTTAAGTACTATCCTGAATGACAGAAATGCATCCAGCCTGCAGAATAATCACCTAAAGCAAATACAGACATAAATCAAGGAATCAAAAAACGCTAGTGCTGTTCATTTTTCATTAACCACCAAAAAGATACCTTGGATTTGGGCCAACACATTGTATCTTAAGCGCTCCCAAGTGACTGCATCTCAATCAATGTCATTATATCAATTTTACATTAGCCAGGATCCAATAAGTTGGAACCATTTCCACCTGTGGAAGCAGGAGGGGGCAATGCTTCCCCAAAAAGAGTGGATCTTTTCCACTCCTATTTTGGGCTGCAGGAGGAGGCACACCCGGGGCTGCAGCGTGTGTTCACCACAACCGTGGGGCAATCAAGCTTGGAGCTTCCAGCTGCTCCTTTTTGCCCATCTGTTCCGCCCCCTGGAACTAGATCCTGTTCTTAGCTTATTCAGAAGTTAAATTCCACAGAGTTTACTTCCTAGCCACCACCACAATAGAACATTGATTTTTAGGGCATTATCACATGGAGGCTTACTACTTGCCAAATGTTATCTAAATGAAACGGAAGCACCAGGATGTGGTCATCTGTTGCATTTTTCAAATGTTTCTAAAGTGTAATTGAGGCTTTCCACTTCCTTCTATCATGGAATCATTAGCGGGGAAGCCATGTTCTGAATAACAGGATACCCCATTATTCAGAAAATGGCTTCCCTGCTAATGATTCCATGATGGAAGGAAAGCAGAAAGCCTCAATTACACTTTAGGAACATTTGAAAGATGCAACAGATGACTACACCCTGGTGCTTCCATTTCTTTGGATAATGTTTGGGAAGTGGTAAGCCTCCGTGTGATAACGTCCTTAGTGTCTTCTGGAACCTTTACTGGCACTTGAAATGTAATAGAAACTATGCAATACACATAGTACTATAAATAATGCTTATAGTACTTACTTATCATAAGGAATACAATGTTTTGATTTATTTCTGATTTGAAATATTTGTTTTACACACAAAATCCTTTTTTTTTTTTAATTATGGAGAAAGCATGAGTCACTGGTGCCTTTCAAGTGAGTAGCTTTTCCATTTATTATTAATAAAGGTTTTGAACTATTCACTACAAAACAACTATATTTCTGTGGTAGAGGACTGATTATATGCTATTGTTTTTAAAATCTTGGATTTAACCCTTCAAACAAAGCCAACTCACAGTGGACAAATGGTTGTGAGATCAAGGTCTCTTTACAAATAAGAATTGCATTTCTTTCTTTTAATTTAATTTTTTAAAAAGCAATAAAAATAAATCAACAATTTAAAAAGAAGAAAAGGCTATGAAATCAAATTATAAACACTATAGCATGCAAAAGACAGAAATGTATAAGAGAAAACAATGGGAAAGAAATATGCTAGTTTGAAATAGCATTTGCTAGGCATGTTTTCTAAAGTTTGAATGTTGAAGACTTACAGGTTCGCCCTTGGGGCCTGCTTCTCCTTTGAAACCTGGCACACCAGGGTCTCCCTGAAAGTAAGCATCATCCATTAAAACAAAGTTCAGTAATGCTGTATTTCTCACTCTTGTTAAGATTTCTTCGAAACCATGTTTACATTTACTGAGCTTCTTTATACACAAATAATTCTCAGACAGTTTTCCCAAAGGGTGAGGGGCAGAAGAGGTGGCACTGGATGCATCCACCATATCTGTAAACCCTGCAAAGCTTTTGCCAGCACAACACAAGCATCGCCAAAGCTGATTTTCAGCTCTTCCTCCCTCTCTGCTAAATTATTTTCTCCATTTCACTTCCTTCTTTCCAAAAAACAATTTAGGTTAGATATGAGCTGAACTGTGCTCAAATGTCTAGTTATGTTGGAAAGAGGCTTAGTGCCTTCAACAACCCATTTGTGTGTGTTTTTCCCCCTTAGGCTGGAATTCTGACCTGGGTGAAAGAGCTGTTGTGGTCAGAATGGGCCAGAAAAGAAGGACCCCCCCCCTTTAATAAAAATCTCTCCCAATAAAGATGGAACTTTGTCTTTCTGGAGGTTTGTCCAGCAGGCCCCAAACGACATTATTAAAACTAGAGGACTGAAACCGCAGTGTCCCAAGTGTAATGACACTATAGTTGAGGCACCCATTAGAATAAATCTATCATGTTCTAAGGTTTGGGCTTTTTTTTTTTTAACTGAAGGCTAAGACGTAAATACTGTCATTCTGTGTGATGGGTTTTCCTCACGGTAAACAAACAAATAACCCTAAGAAAGACTCTAAGACAAGTAATGGGAAACTGACAAGACCCACCTTGGGCTGGAGACAGGAGTTTTTTATGTTGTGAGCATTTTTCCTAATATGAGGAACCACAGAAACATGACTAGGAACCCCTCCTTGAACACAGAAGTATACTGGAGCTCTGGACTGGCTCCACTGATTTGGAACGGCCATTGTGTCCTCTTAGCCAAAAATAATTTTAAAGGCTTCCTACCTGGTTCTCTTGCCTCTGGTATATTTGGAGGCATTATTTGGGGGCATTATTCAGCTCTCAGTCCTATCACAACCTTCTGCTTCCAGGCTTTCTGCCTGTAACTCAGTCCTGACTGGCATTCCGTTTCAATAACTATACCTACATTTTTTCAGGATTCAGTGACTTCAGGAACTGTGTCAACACCAGTGCTTCTTAGGTGCTACTTTCTAACATTTCCATTATGACAAAAGCATTGTTACCATTTGACCCCGGATGCCAGGAGGTCCTGTGCTGCCCTGTGGTCCTGGAGAACCGAGTGGTCCTGGCAAGCCAGGTGGTCCTGAAGTACCTGGAGATCCCTACAAGGCACACACATATGGTTAATTATATATACAGAATGGAAAGCATAGTTTTAAAATAAATATGTTTTTGTTTGAATTGATTACTTACTGTTGGCCCTTTAGCACCTGTGGAACCATCTGTCCCAGGAGCACCCTAAAACAGCATACATTTTATCATTACAACAAGGTAAGGCATTCTTATGCACCTTGCTTCAGTTGTTCAGCATCAACCATTTCTCAGACTAGAATATTCTTTGCACCAAAACAAAACTAGTAGCTGAAATAAATTCAATGGCAACTGGGGACAAGGTAGCAGTATGTGGACATATAGCTTCTGTCCAGTATTAACTACCTTAAACACACACAAAGGCCCGATACAGATGGGCACTTTGTGGTGTGGCAGCAACAACTACATGGTCCCTAACCCTAGTACAAAATGGCGTCATGGGGCACAGGAATTGGCATCGTAATGGCGCCACTCCCTGTAGCAGTGCCACAAAAAAGGAGCTGCTCTAGGCAGCCCCTTTTTTTTCTTCCTTTTTTTCTTTTTTTGTGGCGCTGCAAGCTTTGCTCCCATGGCAGCTACACTGATACAGGAACTGTAGCTCTGAGAGAAAGGGAAGCATGAAGCCCCCAAGGGCACCCCTTTCCCAGACCATGGGGAAGCGGCATTTTGCCATTTCTCCATGGTCCAGGAAAACCAGGGAGGCCTTGGGGAGCTCTGTTTCAGAGCTCCTTGGGGAGATCTCCCAAAGGAGCCCCAAAAGGGAGCTCCCCAAGGCCTCGCTGGAGCTCTGTTTCGGAGCTCCTTTAGGGGAGATCTCCCTTTGGGAGCTCCAAAACAGAGCTCCTTCTGGGGAGCAGATTGTTCCTGTGTCGCTCACAGTGCCACAGGAATGATCCTGAGGAGAAAGGGGCCACCCCTTTCTCCTCAGGGCTTCCGGGATGTCCAGGGGCATGAAGCTCCACGACACTCCTTTTCCAGCCCAAAGAGAAGCAGCAATTTGCCACTTTTGGGGCTGGAAAAAGCCGGATTGGGGCCACAGGGGCTGCCAGTGAGGCTGCCCTGGCCCCAATCTGGCCCAGAAAGGAAGGAGCACTTCTGTGCACTCCTTCTTTGCTGCACAATGGTGCCGCACAGTTTGGTTACTGCGGCAATGCTAAGAAGCAAACAGGGGCGGATGAAGGATGTCCCTTGCAGACTTAAGTCTACAAATGCTCATGCTGCCAACTTCTTTTTTTCAGTTAAGAGTGAAATAGACAAGCAGGAAAAAGCATCTTGCTGCCATTTGTGAAGTCACATTGAAACCCCAACAACTGCACTGCCTGTTCCCAAGGTGGCTGCAGTGCGCATGTCATGAACTTCAAGCCACGCCACTGGGTACTTTTTTTTTTCTTTTTTTCCTTTTTTTTACTGTTTACACCACCATTCATGCACACCTTCACAGGAGCAAACTGCCAACAACTGTCATCCATCTGTATGGTCATCCCTTCAGCACTTCAGTAGGACAGGACATTGGAGCAGAGGTGTGCCCGTGCAGATGCCAACAAGGTACAATCAAGTCCCCCTTCACCCCATGTCTCCTGTTTGACTGTCTGTTTTATGTATGTTGTGATCTCCATGAGAGGTTTCATGGTTTCTCTTTTAGGCATTGCCACACTCACTGCTTGGACACAGCAGCTCCATCCCTTTTAAATGCACTCTTGCAATGGGGTGTTTACATGCATAATTAGGGTTAGGGTTTGGAAAGAGCACCTCTTTGGAGCCACCCTGGTGTTAGTGTATTAATATGTTCATGCGAAGGTGTGCACTTTCTGGGAAGTAGTGGAAAAATCCATCTCCTTTTTAGTGCAGTTTTTCTCCCCATAGTGCAGCTTGGGTGTGCTTTCCAGCCAACTTCAAAGCCTGTATCCTCTAAACGCCCTGCCTCAAAGCTAGCCAGAAACCTGCATATTTTGACTGTCTCTTCTGTCCCATAGTATCCAAGATGGCACAAGATCTCTCTCCATGTTGATTCTACAGACTAACATGGCTATATCTTTGAATTTAGTCTTCATGCGACAGTGCAGGTAACTACAAGTACTTCTATGAAGAAGCCAAGATATCAGAAACAAATGTTGTAGTACTGTATCACTTATTTATTTATTTATTTATTTTGTGAAGAGAATTCTGTCTACTTTAACTTCTCTTTTCTCTTTCTTTCTTTGCAAAGAACATGGGTAGGCAATATGTAGTCCCAAACCTTTTATAGACTCCACCAGAGTCTCAACTATAGTCACACTGCTAAATTCACTAAGAAAATAACAGAGCTGCCACTGCTTAATCTGTAAACAAGGGAAATAGGCACCATACACCCTATCTGTAAGGGAAATTCAAAGAAGGTAGCCTCCAAGAGGCATTATGCTCCTTAAAAACAAGATGCAGGGCCCGCCCAGCAACCGTTCTGCCACTTGAGCCACAAATTTGTTGACACAGATGGGGTTCAGCCACCCAAGGATTTTACGCACCCAGTGGAGATTGTCAGTGGAGATTGTCAACCCCAGTATAATCCTTACGTGAGTCCTCATTTGCTATAGTCCAGGTTTGGCTAATTTTTACAGAAATAATACTCTTGGGAAACACAGAATGTGCACTGCAGTTCACATCTTTAATTTTAGAACATCTGAAGAACTTACAGGAAGTCCAGATAATCCCGGTGGACCTGGTTGACCTGTTTCTCCTCTTTGACCCTGAGGGCCTTCTGGGCCACGTGCACCAGTTGGACCAGCTTCACCCTAAATTTTCATATCATAAAAAAAAAAAGATTTTGGAAAGAAATAATTAATTATACTTTAGTCAGCCCTCAATATCGATGGAATCTGTCTCTGCAGATTCAACCATCCACAACTTGAAAATATTTATTTTTAAAAAACATCCCCCAAGCAGACCTTGATTTTGCCATTTTATATAAAGAACACCATTTTCTATCTATATAATAGAACTTGAACATCCACAGATTTTGGTATGGACAGAACATCCTGGAACCAAACCCCAGTGAAAACCAAGGGCCCACTGAAACCACTACTTCCACCAAATAAAAACTCCCATTCCTGGAACATTTGTTTAAATTTCAGATTCTATTGGAATCACTGGGCTTAAATTGCAAAGAATGCCACTGGAGAGATACAGCACTAACATTATGCATACTGAGACAGCCATTTAAGGCAGCCACCCCTCCACATCATTCCCCTAAATTACCCTGCCCATAGCTTCTTATGATTGGTCCTCCTGCCATAACATATGATATAAGATTCTGTCCAGTCTGGTGGGATTTTTTCAGTGGAAATTAGGAGAATTCAGTCATCTTATCCTTCGTTTCAGGGTGATCAATGGCTTCATCTGGATGAAATGAAGATTCCATCCATTCCTCCATCCACAACAATCAGAATATACCTGTATTGCACTGTGGCATTGCAACTATGTTTTTAACTTTGTCTTTTAAAAATAATATAATTAAACTTTTCTTCATTTATAGTGAGCTGATCAGTTCGGAATACTAGTTTTATGGCATAGATAAAATAATAAAAAGGTAAAGGTAAAGGTTAAAGGTTTCCCCTTTGAGAAAATTGCCGTGTCCAACTGTAGAGGGTAATGCGTTCATCTCTGTTACCAAGCTGAGAGAGCCAGCATTGTCAAAGATGACTCCATGGTCATGTGGCCAGCATGACTGCACAAACTATTACCTTCCAATCAAAGTTATACTTATTTACCAACTTGCATTTTTACATGCTCTCAGACTCCTAGGTTGGCAGAAGCTGCCAACTAGTGACAGACCAGTGATGGGAGTTCACTCCATCAGGTGGCACTTGGGTCTCGAACTACCAACTGGGCAATCTTGTGACTGACAGAGCATCTTAACTGCTGAGCCACCACATTCCTTCAGATAAAATAATGCAACAGATAACATAATATGGTCAATAATGCAATAGATAAAATAATAAGGTCCATAAAATAATATTGCATTATTAATGTATGGTGTGGCCCTTAGTGTACTTTGGCATCTTTCTATTGATTTATAAAGCTAGAATCTTAGTCCAGATTTTTTCAGAATTCCTTTCCTTTCCTGTTTGTTTAGCACTGGCCATATTTTATTTCCCATGCATTAAAAGGGATTATTTTTAATCCCTTAAATTACTGCACTGGCTAATGTTGGGTTATTGTTTAGTAAGAACTGCCAACTGTAAATACAACATAAAACTTCTGTTGGACTGATTAGTCTGTACATAGTTTCTCTCCAAGGTCATGGTTGCCAGATGTTTTAAGACCTTCGGGTCAGGGAAAAGTTCAATTTACCTCAGTTTGGAAATGTACTTTATGGATGACAACTCCCAGAATCCCCCAGCCCACATGGCCAGTAGCCAGAGATGTAAATCTTTTCACTTATCTGGAGATCTGTAGGAGCATACTGAATGCTCTTCAATGTGTTGTTAACTCATGCTAATCTAGTGTGCACTAGTCTATATAAAGCTTTCCCTACTTTTCCATAGCTACAGTATATAATTCTTAATTATAGAAAACTTAAGTACCCCATTAGTGATGTAGCTATAAAGAAAAATAATCTCCAACTGATTGTGTTTTGTAGCCAAGCAAAACAAGGAACTCATAAAAGAAGAAACTTAATCCAAAATTATTAAAATGATACAGTGTTGAAACAGTGACAGGTTTTCATTATTCCTGTTCTGTGAGCCAAATAACCTTTCTTCTACTGTGCTTTGCTTTGTTTTTTTTAAATGTTGAATATGGGTAAAGAGCTAGCACCAATTGTTCATGACAACAAGTCTATATAACACCATATAAATGAGTAAAATTCTGGCTGTTTCATTTTTTTTCTGCTGTTCTTTATTCTGTGGCACAGATCCCAAGTACACTGCCAACTCCCATTAAAATGAATAGTGCTTCCAGCTGTTTTGGCTCCCTGGGGGATACTACAACTAGATCAAACCAGCTAAAAGGCATCTCCAGCCATAAAAATAATCTACAAGTATTATAAAATGGTGTACCCAGGGATCTTACTAATTCTGTGTCACTTACTTGCTTCATGTCATGTTAACCTTACAATTATGGTTATCTCAAAATCGGCTGCCTCACTTTGAAACTGTGTCTTTACATCCAATGTACTCGTATGACCTTTGAGATATTTATATAAGGAGCACTTAGAAATGTTACTTGGGAAATCTGTAATTACCAGAATCCCCTAACCATGAAGGCTCCCATGTAGAGCCATATTGACTTTTGTAGTCAAATATTTTGCTATCGGAGTATTCACAAAATCACTTCAGTGGGGAATTAATAGCCATGTTCACATGTAATAAGTCAATTTTATTTTAAAATAGCCTCTTAATGTGAACTGCCCAATTTCTCCTTCTTCACTCCTCCCACTGGTCACAAAACAAACCAGCATTCAGAAAGCAGGCAACTATACACCATGGTTTGTAGGAGGACAACAAAGAAGAGTACCACATTGGGCATAATCATATGTAACATACAGCATTGTTATCATTAGATCATTTCTTATTCCCAGCCCCAAATTCTACTTTTTCAAAAGTGATTTGGTCCCAGACGAGCCTGAGTGGTACCTTTGTTGCCTCCTACTACCCCTTATTCTTCTCTTGTTGGGCAAATAGAAGACAATTGAAATGTGAGGAATCTTTGGCCACCCAGTTGTTTTGAGCTATAATTCCCACATGCTAGGACTAGTTCCCACATGCTACACTAGACAAACTGGTTGAGGTTTCTGAGAATTGAAGTCCAAAACAACTGTAAGAACAAAAGTTCCCCACCCATGAGACTTTGAATACACTGGAAAATCACAGTCAATATATTAGGAATCTCTTAGTTCATTTGGTAACTTCTACCACATGTGGAAGGTCAAAGAAAGAACTACATATTGAGTCTTGCTTATTCAGAATTCTAAAATTTGATATATTCCAAAAACCAAATAAAATTTCATGGGTGGCTAAGATAGTGACACCTTTGTTTTCTGATTCTTCAGTGTACACAAACTTTGTTTCATGAATAAAAGTATTAAAAATATTGTATAAAATTACCTTTACATTATGTGTATAAGGTATATATGAAGCATAAATGAATTTTGTATTTAGACTCAGGTCCCATCTCTAAGTTATGTATGTATATGGAAATATGAATATTCTGAAATTTAAAAAAAAATCCTAAATCTAAAAAACATGTGGTTTCAAGCATTTCGGATAAGGGAGACTGAAGCTGTATATCCTCTTGCAGTCCTTTTCAATTTTATAATGATTAGAAAAGCCCAAACCTCAAATATTACATGAACAACCTTTCTGCCACACTGTTTTTCCCCAAGGAGACTCGTGGGTGGTTCTTACTTGCCAAAAAGTCAAGGGCAAACCTGACCAAGCAATAGGGCTACATGTAGGCTGAGATCCAAACAAAAATGAGGGAAAGATCAATTTCCTTGTGCTTAAGTAAAAGTTCATTCCTAAGTATGACTGATTTTGAACAGTTTACATACAATCCTCAGGAAATTTACTTAGAATCAGATGCATAATAAAATTTTAGTTTTTAATGATTTTACACTTTTGAAAAAAATGGCGGTTTAATATTAATTAAACTTGTTTAATTGTGTTTGAACTTGTTAATTAACAAGTTTCTAGCTTTATTCCATGTCAAGTGAAAAGTGGTATAATAAATAAATACATACATACATACATACATACACCTTCCCACCCTGAATCTAAAATGTCAATGTTTAAGAATGAAATGTATAATAATGGAGAAATCATTCTTAACAGCAACAAATTTTTAAAAGTTACCTTACCTTCATGCCAGGGACACCGGGAAAACCTGCTGAACCAGGTATACCAAGGGGGCCCTGCAACAAGAAGACAGTGAGCAGGAGTGAGTAGATTTTCTTATGACAATATGAAGTCAATAAAATATAGATTGCACGTTAAGGAATTACCATAAAGAAGAAGCATACCAGAAAATAATATCTCATCCAATCCACACCTTGAAAGGCACAATCCTATTTTTATACTTTCCCCCCCTGATATTTAGCAATACGATGAGAATTTGCTCATTTATCAACACAAAGCTCCCAAATGCAAATATCCACAGGGTCCTGTAGCATTTGTGACAATTTCTTTTTTCTGTTCCATGTCACCAAACATTCTGCACATGGAACGAGGAATCCCCAACATAGATCCCTGAGCACTATAACACTAGAGGTTTGAAAAGACCAGACTAATGCTTTCCAGCTTTCAGTTCAGTGAATAGTCACTTATACTAGAGAAAATGAATTTTGAATGGAAGTGAAGTTAGCTTCCCTTAGTATAAGGGGACTGGTGTCTATTTGTATGCTACAGAAAATCCACAAGTCACAGTTTATTTGGATGAAATGAAAAGTTATGAAGATGAAAGCAAGGTTTTACATTCATCCAGTCTCTTATATTCTCTATTAATCAAAAGAAGTGTCTAAAAGTACTCTAATGCAGATCACAACTTATGTATTGGTGAAGCTAGCTTCAGCATTTATTGTATTCTTTCTTGTCCCATACTGTTTTTTCTTACATGAACAGCCAGTGCAAGATCATAAATGGTGCTATGAAGGCATTTAACATCACAGTCTCAGTTAGATGTGGGGAGGCACATGCCTGCTGTTCACAACAGGAAAGAATGCCAATGACAGCTTTCTTGCCACTTTCTGTGGTGGGAGGGGGGAATAAAAATCCTCCACATTATAGTATTAGGAATTTGAACAGGGGACTAGTCTTAGAGGTGGATGAGGTGAGAAACAGGATGGACACTGAGCTGAAGGAGAGCACTATCTTGATGTTGATGACTTATTATTTGTTGTATGTACTGTTTGCAGCGAGACTATTTGGCAGGGAGAGTCAGGATTGTCCTTAACATACAACCTCCATCAAAGCTGTATGGATTTTCTTGGCAGCTAATTACAAAAATGAACTTCCACCATGTAGTATTACAGTTTGATGCTGTTAAATGTCTTCCACTCACCTTCTACATATGACAAACCCATCACAGGGTTTTCTTGACAAAATTTATTAATGGGAGCTTTGCCATTACCTTCTTCTCAGGCTGAGAAAGTGTGACTTGCCCAAGATCACCCAGTGGGTTTCCTTGGTTGAGTAGGAATTCAAACCCAATCTCCTAGTATCCTAGTCCAATGGTCAAACTACTACAGCGCACTAGCTCTTGGCATTAGAGAAGATATGAACAAATATTCAGCAAGAAAATGTACCATGACACATCTTGTTACTAGACAGTTTGTTAATTTTTGACGTTTCAGGACTTTCTGCAAAAATGTCATTTGTGTACAAAACACAGTTGGTGTAAATGCAACATTTTCTACAGAAATGTGCTGCATCTATGCAAAGCACAATGCTTTGAGCAAAAAAAAAAACTGTCTCTTGCACAAAAGACATTTTTGCACAAAGGAATGTTTGTGTGTGTGTGTGTGTGTGTATGTGTGTGTTTTATGTGAAAACTCAATAAAAGTTCATGAACCCTCTTGTGTGTGTGTCTGGTGAGGAAAAAAAACTTTGACTTATGGTATTCCTGTGTGTAAGGGTAAAATATGTAAAAACAGCATGCTAAATAATATGTTGGACCCTGCCCCGATTGCTCGCTCAGAGGGGCGGGTAAGAAATAATAATAATAATTATTACTATTATTAAATAACTTAAAAAAGAAGTTATAAGCTGATGGAGAGGAGGTACTTCAGCTGTTTATCATATGGCCAACCCTGAAAGTATTCATTATTTGTAAAGATGTGCACAGTTCCATAAAATATTGTAACAACATCAACAACAATGTTGTTTGGAGCTGTTGTGTAGCTTCAAGTCATGTCTGACTTATGATGACATAACCCTATCACAAGGTTTTCTCAGCAAGATTTGTTCAGAGGTTTGCCATTGCCTTCCCCTGAGGCTGAGAGTGTGACTTGCCCAAGGTCACCCATTGGGATGAACAACACAAATCCTATAATAGGACCAGTTAACATATATAAATATCCTAGGTTCTACATAAAGAACCTCCATATCGCCATGTGTTACCTCAAACATAATACTTCACTATGGAATTTATTCTCACATTCTCTGACGAAATCAATGATACTCATGAACATGTGTACTAACCTTCAGCTGCTAAAGTTTCAACTCAGTAAGAACATTGTGCATAGTCTCTTGAAATAAATGCTCATACTGGATCAGCAGTGATATAAGGGCTACTTTCTCTTGGAGAAAAGTAGACTACTGTCTTATCAAGGAGACAGGAATATTTCTTTTTCACACATTGCCACAGAACTGCTTGAGATATTTTGGCCTGGTGCATAGTGGAAAGACTTCTATTGGATTATGTAATGCTTTTTGCATCTCAAGAGATTGCTTGTCTAGACACTTTTTGGGCACACAGAGGTCATAAACATTCACTACCACTTCAGTGTTCACCTCTTCCCAACAACATTTTTTCTTTGCTTTTTCCTGGCTTGGCACACTCCTGAAGTACAAGATACACACACACTATAAAACAATTCTCCTGACATTCTCAGAAACAGCTGCAATCATTTTCAGAAACTATTCATGATGAGAGCATAACTTGGCATTTGATGTTGCACTGAATGTTATTTAAAGGATCACAACCACTGAGCATCATATATAAAGAGTTTGAGTTTTCTAGTGCTCATGTTTTTTAAAAAGGCAATGGAGTGGGGATATTATCAATCCATCTATTGCAGAGGCCTCTATATACTCACAAGCTGAAGACATAAGCCCTAGTTTATACAGTGACCACACACCATGGCATCTGTAAATTAACTCAGTGGTGTACAGAACAGCCTCTTGTCCAAATAATTTATATAGATCTTTAGGCTGGGAAATGCCTATTCACTCATTCATTACTTCATTCATTCGTTTGTTTAAAAAGCATGAGATACAAGCCAATGTGGCATGGTGATTTGAGTGCTGGACTATGACTCTTGGCTATGGAAACCCACTGGGTGACCTTGGCTAAGTCACACACTTTCAGCTTCAGAAATCCCTTGATAAGGTCACCTTAGGGTCACCATAAGTTGGAAACTACCTGAAGGCACACAATAACAACAACAAAGTGATAATGACAGACAGACAGACACAGATTTTAATGGAGTTACCATTTTAAAGACCGCTTTTTCCTGATTGGAGCATGGAATGGGAACTTTTCTAGGAAAGAGTGGTTTGTTCTTATCTGTCAAGAACACAGACAGTGGAATTTTTCATATGGAAGGCTTATCTGTGAGTAAGTCGCCATGAAATCATCACACATCATGAAAGAAGCGTGATCGGAGTTCACATTCCCATGCGCTTCTCCCATCAGTAAATCATCATGGAGCCACAATTTAGCAATAATGGAAGATCCCATTATTACCAATCATCATGATGGCTCCATGATGATTTACTGATGGGAGAAGCAAACTCCAATGCCTCCATAATGGTTTACTCATGGGAGAAGTGAATGAGGGTGTGATCCCCGATCAAAATTCTTCTATGATTTATGACAATTTCATGGCTATTTACTATGGGTAAGCCTCCCGTGTGAAAGAGTCCACTGTCCAGGAATATGCTTGTTTGAATTATTTGTTCCAATAAGGAACTGTCACTTTTTTCTACCCTCCAGAGCCATCGAGTGACCAGTGGGAGAGGTCAGGGAGGGGGACAGAAGTGGGAATGGGCAAACTTCACTCAGCTATCCCGTTTCCACTAGAATGGCCACATAGGGAGCATGGGAAAGGCAAGTGAAGAGCATTAATTATTGGCTGTTACTGTTGCGAAAAATGGATGAGCCTCACTCAGTTATTCCCATTTACCCCAATCCTTACTGCAGACTTGCTTGTTTCTTACTTCACTCTCCAACAAGCAAGTCTACATTACTGGGAGTGTGATTTCAAAGATTTGTATGTGAAAATGTTGTCTGTTTTATATATTGTATATTAGAATATGAGGTAAGGATATATTGGGATGGAGGAGAGAATGGAGTGTTGAAGTGACTGCTGATTGGTGGAATGTCTGGTGAATGAGAGTTGGGGGAGTTCAGTTTGAGTGAGGAGTTTCAGTTTGTCTGGCGTTTTGTGAGGAGTGCAGTTAGAAAACCATTAGAGCAGGATTTGAGTTAGCCTCAGGTTGGATTGAGAGAAGGGAGATTATGTTGAGTGATTGGTAAACACCTGAGTTAGCATTAAGAGGAGTGTGAGAGAGAATGTGTGGTGTTTTAAAGGTACAGTCGGCCCTTCATATCCACGGGGGTTCCACTCCAGACCCCTCACCCATGGATAACAAAAACTGCAGGACCTCAAGCCCTATTTTTCTCAATGGCGGAGCACCACATGCACGACTGCATTGGAACGGCTGCATGCATGTGCCCCCATTGGGGTGAATGGGGCAGGGCCATCAATGGATGTTCACATCTGCTGTTGGCATACCCATGCATGGCAAGAGCCATCTGTAATAAATAAATAATCTGCTGTGTTATATTAAACTTCTGCAAATAAAGGATTAGTTGTTGCTTTACATTTTGGCCTCTGGAAACATTATCTATCTGAGAGCTTGGATTCAAATAATGGTGGCAGCATTGAATATAGAAGGGAACTATCCATTAAGGATAGAAATCACATAAATCCTCATTATGTTCTTTGAGAGCATTTAGGAAGTCCCTGAATTTGGTGTCACTGAAGCAAGGGTCAGGGAAAGGCCTCACTGTTGGTAACTACAGTGAGCACTGTGGAAGGCTTCACCACTGGTAGGTTAAAGGTAGAAATCCCATATTTCCCCTCAGTGGTGAGGAATCTTCACAGTTGGTGGCATTGGCAGACTTGTCCAAGTTTAAACATCACAGTTGGTGGGAGAAGGGCTCAAAAACACTCACATATGAGTTGATTACAGCAGTAAGATAAAGGGTAAAATCCTCATTTAAAGGATGAAAACCTCACATTTGGTGGCACTGGTGGGATATAAACTAGAATCCCCATAAGGACAGATGTGTAGTCATTGAGTCTATTCTGCAACTCGGGCGGGGGGACTTCACAAGGATTCTCCTCATTGGAGTTTCTTTACATTTTACACTAGATCTGATTTCAACATGTTTTAGAGACAGATGGAAGCATACACATTTAATCTAGCATTACCATTTTAGAATTGTAAACAAGTTTCTCCCTCTTTCCCTCCCTTCCTCCCTCCCTCCCTCTACTAATGTCTTCTTGACTCTTGTTTCAGAGAGCTTTTTTCTTTTTAAAAACATTAAAAAGCAGCTCTGGAACAAGCTTTAGTCAACCATGTATACATTATGAATGATTCATAGATTCACTCTAATCCATCTCAAACATAATCTGAAATAAACAGATCAATTTTCAGGACACCTGCTGTGCCTCTGAAAATTGATTTGGACTGAGGAGTAGATTCAGAATAGATCAGATGCTTATGAGTAAATGATAATAGCTGTCATGTGATTCAAATGCTCTTATGGTTGTCTCTACTGTCTTCCAACCTCCCTCTGCATGATAAAACACAGAAGGTACAAGATGTGGAAGTAAGAACAATGAGGAAGTGCTTCATTTTTATAACAATTAATCAACATTTGTAAATCTCATTTTCAGTGTGGAATCTGAGATGAGAAACATTTGAAACATTTGAATATAAGGCAGCTGACACACTGCAGAATTAATGCAGTTTGACACATGCTTTAACTCTCATTGTTCCATCCTATGGAATCTTAAGATCTGTACCTTGTTGTGACACCAGAACACTCCGATAGACACATTTCCCTTGTCTAGTTCCCTGCGTAGGTCATTTACCAAGGTGACCAAAGCGGTCTCTGTCCCATAGCCAGGCCTGAAGCCAGACTGAAATGGAGGTAGATAATCTGTTTTATTCAGGAACACCTGGAGTTGTGAACCAGCACATGCTCTAATATCTTCCCCCCCTCCACACAAAAAATAAAATAAAATAAAAAATAGAGAGAAATACTGGAGATTGACTGATAGTTCTCCACTATAGTGGGATCCATGGAGGAGCTTTTCAATAATGGATTCACCAAGCCTGTCTTGCTGTAGTTTTTTAATTGTCTAGTCCAGTTTGGGTTTGAATTTTTCTGTGATTCAAACATATTAGTACTGAATTAGAGCTGTCACTAATTTGTTCTGATATGCTGCTCACTAAAACATATAGTGGAAGCAGCCACAGCAGCAACACAATGGGAAGTAGAAACAAAATGTTCCTCTCTGAAGTGAATTTGGGCAGTATTGATGGGAGATATTTTTTGTTTCAGTTTATTTTTAATTTGAATAATTTTCCAAATTATATTTGGGATAGAAAGAACTTACAGTTTCAAAAATTATATATAGATAGATAGATAGATAGATAGATAGGAGAAAGCAAAACTGGAAGATTTTCACCACCTGAGTGTGCACATGCAAACCCTTGCAATCACAAGGCATGTTGTTCCCATTTTTCTGAGCATCCGTGGATACTGTGGCGAGTATATGAGGCAATATCCAAGAATCACTGAATTATCTGATATTTTGCACAAGATGTGATGGCGCCACAGAAGGGTATGGTGGAATATTGCAGCAGTAATTTAGGAGCTGTACAGACCAGCAGTTTGTGCTGGCCTGTACATGCACTAAAGTTCAGCTAGGGCTGAGCGTTCACATGCTTGTTCTGCCACCCTGCCACCATTATGGCGCACACCTGTCCACACAGCACATGCCATGACGACTTCCCTGAGGCACAGCACCCAAACAGTGCTGCGCACAAGGGGTGTCGTCATGACATGCGAGCGCACCTATGATGTCATTGCCATGACGCAAAAAGAGCCCACCCAGAAGCAGGGTTTTTTGCCTCCCTCCAGAGACCGCAGCAAAAAACGGGCAGCGTGGAGCCGCCCATCTGTATAGACCCTTAGATAGATTGGGCTAGTTTGGACTCAAACAGATTTGCTGGAGGTGGACTCCCATCCTCCAGTGAGCAAATATTACTAGAATCACTCTTTTAGGTTTATGGTACATCTTTACAGAGAAAGGCTCCCACCGACTAATTTCATTAGGTGGATTCAAGTAACCTTCCCCAGTATGTTGAAGGAATATGGATGGGTTGCAGAGACAGGTAGGAAAATCCTAATTTTATGTGTAAGATAACATTTGGTGGGGGTGGTGAGGGTGGTTGTGTGCCTTCAAGTTGCTTCTGACTTATGTCATCCCTATCATGGGGTTTTCTTGGCAGGTTTCTTAAGAGGGGGTTTGCCATTGTGATTCTCTGAAACTAAGGAGTTTATTACACTAGGGGCCAATTTCGATGTTAAAATGACATTGAAGTAGTGTTAAAGCAATCTTGAGCCTTTGCGAATTTAAAACAAATTTAAAGTGGAAATAATGTTATTTTGCAATTAACGTTCATTCGTGATTTCACAATTAAACCAATTTCCAATTTACACTTTCTGTAGAGATCCGAAGTTTAAAAGATGTGGATTAATCCTAGTTTAACTGTGGGTTTTTCATGATGTCGTGTGAAACGGTGTCACATAATTCCGTGATTTTTCCATGATATCTTTGGATTAATCCCTTGATCTCCCTTCTGTGATAAACTCCTAAGAGAGTGTGACTTGCCCAAGGTCATCCAGTGGGTTTACATGGCCAAGGTGGTATATGAACCATGGTCTCCAGAGTCATAGTCCAATGGTCAAACCACTACATCATGCAGGCTCTCTCAATATAACATAAATTTACATGCAATTATTGTAATTTTTCTATCAACAGACTATAGTGGGGCCTTATTATCTGAGGACTTGCCATTGGCTGATTTAAGCATCCACAGATGGCAAGCCCCCATTGTCCCCAAATGCCAACATTAGGAAAAACGGGACTTCAGGTCAAGAGGGGCTTACCTAAAATCTCATTATCCCTAATGGTGGCGTTGCCATGTGCATGCACCACCATTGGGGACAACAGATCTTGAGGTCCTCCAGTTTTTGGTATCTGTATGGAGGGGGGGGGGGTCCAGAACAGATTCCCTGCAGATACTGAGGACCCACTGTATATTCTTTCTTATGAGTCCATGAAGAAGGCCATCTAAATTTTCCATTAGACTAAGAAGGGACCCTACATATATCCCAACATACTCCCTGTGCCAAGGAGATTCTGTGCTGATTAATATCCTCCTTCACATGGAGGAACTCTATGCATATGTACTGGCATGCAGATCCCTTCTCAGATTTGTTAAATGCACAGCTGGTAGGTACAGAGATGGGAGCATAGCAAAGTGGAACAGATGGTAATGACTTCAGCCCTCATATGAGCCCTGAAGGATATGTTGGTCTGCCTGTTGCATACAAGTCAGTCTGTGAGAAAGCAACACCTGAAGTATTTGTCAGTTAGCTTTTTTTATGCATGTATGCTTTTTCTTTAGCAACATATAGCACATCCTTGAAAGTTTTGAAGCTGGATAATTCCTGTAAATTAGTTACCGGTACCATTCTTCTATGACACATTTTTCCTGTTAATGTTGGAATACACTTTAACACTGAATGTGTATGAAATATGTCAGAAATTGGTGCTTCCCCCCTTTTTTCTCCCCCCCTTTTCCCCTTTTCTCTTTTCTTTTCTTTTTTTCTGCACATAGCTGCTGATTTCCCCTGTTCATTTATCTCAAACTCTTTAATAAAAGCCTTACACAGAATGCTGGAGATGATAAAACATTTTTTGATAACTCACAAGATCTGACATGCCCACATAGCTAACCATTCATCCATGTGATAAGCTTTTAGCAGAGTATACAAAGGAACCATGCAAAAAGATCTGTTTTCCCACCCACCCCCCTCACCTCCAGAAGTACACACTTCAGGACTGAATGCCATGTGTTCAGACTCAGGGAAGACAGTGTGGCAGGTATTCCAAATGAGTAGCTGAGAAGGGATGCTTCTCAGCCTTTGATACCTTTCACAAAACATGAGAACATGTTTCTGTCCATTGCACAAAGCTGGGGAAGAAAAATTCATGGCCATTCAGATATTGGTGTACTGCAACCCTTAGTATCGATAATGGTAAGTGACAAAGGGTTCCCATTTTCTGCCATAAATAAAATCTGTAGCACAGATTCCTTCCACTTGATATATGCAACCACTACTATGTTACGGTGCACTAACTATGGACCACCTGCCAGCCACCGATGCAACTAGCACTGACCTTAAACTGATTTTGGCCCCCAATCAATTTTTTATCCTGTTTCTGTTTAAAGGATTCAATAGAGTTTTCCTGTTGGTTATTTTACTGCTTTCCACTGTTTTATGATTTACTGTATTTTACTATTTTTATTAAATATTTATTGTTTGTCACTGAGATCTTGTGATGAACAGTAGGCCGTAAATATCAAAAAAAAAATAAGAAAAAATAAAATAAAAGCAGTGCCAAACCTAAAATATTAAAACTTTGAAGAACAGATGAGATCAGTAGTTTGATGCCTGTGAGTCATCTTAACTCTTTAATGATGCAAAATATGTGAAGAGTTTGACAAAATGCAATTCATGTTACTTCTGCAGATAGCTTTTTGTTGAAATCCAGGTTTTTGTGGAAGAGTCCCATCCTAGCAATCAGGTGAATCCAACATTTTATTGGTCTGAATGATATTGTATTGAATGGAATATGTGCATATCTATATATTAAGAATTATTGACCTAAACTTGATGGTATCCAACCTTCCCAGTGAACATGGCACAGGCCAAGTGCAAAGGAGAGACAGTATCACTCAAGTGTGTATTATTATGTATGTACACATCCACAAGCATGATTTACATAATGTGCTGTCTAACTCTGAGCCAGGAAGCAGGCAGGAACACAGCACTAGAAAGGGAGGAAAGAAGGCAGACAGTTCCACTCTGTGCTGATGCCAGGCCCAAGTGCTTTCCCATTCATGTCTCCTTGTATGCAACCTATGCCATGACTGTATTGGAAGTCATATCCAAAATCTTATTTAACAGGGCACAGTGTTAAAAAATGAAAACATATTAAGCTTATTTAGCTAATTTACTTAAATGAAATGTGATATGTCAAAAAGCAAATGAACAAAAAGTTGAAGAGAGAAAAAACACAGAAATATAGAAGAGAGATACTCACCATTGGCCCTGGCTTTCCTGGCATACCATGAGAACCACGACCTCCCTAAATAATTCAAAACACACACACAATTAGGTTATGGAAATTTTTAAAATGTCTATCCCTTTTTTTAAAAAAAAAAACAACTGTACTGACAACATTGCTTCCATATTTTATTGGTTTCTGCACCCTATGGTTTTCAAAAATCTATGAAAAATTGAGAGGTGTTCTGGCCATCCTACCTGCCCTCCCAGTAAGACTTTGTTCAAGTATTTGGTGTAACCATCCCCTTTGAAGACAGAGGAAGCTTTCTCTATGACAGACCAATCTTGGCAAATAATGGATTGCCTCATTTCAAAAGTAAAGAGAGTCAACAAAACAAATCATAGACACTGGCAATGGCATCATTTCAAATGTACTACTAAGATACACATGGATTAGAGGGGGCAGAGCAATTTTGTTGTTTTAAAATCCAATTAAAAATTGGGAGAATTGAGGGCCAGACCCACTGTCAGGGATTCTAGGGTTGGAACCAGGAGAAACTGTTTAAAGACTTATGTACATGGTCTTAGAAGGGAACTTTAAAATGGATTAAATATATTTTAAATAAATAAACATAAAGGAAGAGCTCAAGAAACAAAGAAAGAAAGAAAGACAGAAAACCAATCATAAATTTCAAGACTTAAAGTTGAAACCAAAACACCTACAGAAACAAAGTTTGAGGAACACTACTCTCATCTAGCCCCAAAATGTCAATTATTATTTTCTGTCCAGAAAATACTGCTTTCCCCACACACAGCAATGTATGAATTTTGTGCAGAATAAGTCCCAAATAGGCTCATAAGACTACTTGGTCTTTGATGACTTTCTTGCAATGAAAATAAAATTATCAAAGTTATTCATTACTTCCTTCAAGAAAACTTTTTGTAAAGAATTACTTCCCTAGCCCAGATCACCGACAAACATGTTAAATTAGAAATAAACCCTATTGATTTCAACTAGGTGTATTTGTAAGTTTTATTTCTACAGTTTGCAGCAATATGCATGTTTACTTGGATAAGCCTGAGGGGGAAGGCATATGGAAGGTACAAGGCCCATCATACATCTTCTTATCCACAGCCAGCTGTATATTTCAGTATGCTTCAAATGATTTTCAGCTGACTACAGAGACAGTCAAGGACTACTGTTTTTTTGTTTACACTGTGACACTAGAAAGCCACTAGAATCTCATCAGGCTGTAGAGGTATTTGGCAGAAAAATTGGTTTTTCAAGAAGCCACCCTTTCACAAAAAGTTTAAAACAAGAACTACGGTATAGTTTGTGGAAAAATTACATGAGTTATACTGGTTCTACCTGTATTATCCCACTATAAATAACCACTTACTGGAGCACCTTGTGGTCCTATTCGTCCTCTTTCTCCTGCCATTCCTCGAGGACCCTGCAAGCAATAAAACAGGAAGGCCATGGTTAAGCAGAAAGGAGAGATCATTGGGACATTCTGAACATTAGAGAGAACATTAGAGAGAGTTATCTAATGGATGTTCCTTATGATATTGATTCAAAAAGCAGATTGGATCTCTGTTTGTTCTCATACAGTAATAAAAATACTTTCCAGCATGGTGGAAATAGGAAATAGCAAATAGCAAATAGGAAGGAAACAATATGCATGGCACTCACCAATGGACCAGTTGGACCCATCTGACCAGGTGGGCCAGGTTCGCCCTAGAAATGTAATAAAAACACATAAATTGCTAAATAAATTAGACTTTTAAATTTTAGTTTCAGCAATAGGGGAAAAAACATGCTTCCATACAGTAATCCCCCTACCCTCACAGCAGTGAGAAATAAATGAAACTACATGTTTTCCAAATATTAGCTAGCTGTGCAAACCTCTATATCAGGGGTAAGAAACATCAAGCCCTGAGACCACATCTGGTCTTCTGCCTTTCCCCAAATGGCTACAATCTTTTGTCCATTATACCATCATTAGGTGGTTTTCCAGACTGGAACAAGGTTTTTCCCCCACTCCAAAAGTTTCAGATTCTTCTCTGAAACTCTAGTTACTTGCAGTTAATGTCATTAAAATGTGCTGGTATTTTTGGAATCATACTTTTTGTCTACAGTACACGAAAGGTAAAGGTATAGGTATTCCCCAGTGACAAGGTTGCCAAGTGATGTCCAAGCACAGGGGGGCAGTGCTCATCTCCATTACTAATACAAAGTCCAATGTTGATAGGGACTACTCTGTAATCATGTGGCCAGCATGCTTGCATAGAATGCAAAGTCACATGACAGGCAGCTTTATGCATTGTGAATGCAGTAGCCTCCATGTGAAGGCCATTTTGAGCAGCCTTCACTTGCTCCAAATAGATCACAAACTCTTGAAAATTCTTTTAACCACACTTCATCTTATGCAAATGCTATCAATACTAAAAACATGTTTTTCAAAAATGACGCTTCCCAGCACTGAACGGGGACGGGTGACGGAATGGTGACCTCACACACCTCCATCCATTCTTACCTTAGATCCAGTGGCTCCAATTTCACCTTTAGGCCCTTCAAGTCCTTTATGTCCCTGTGATATAAATGCAAACAATTGGAAGATTAATTAATTGAAGAGGAAGAAGAGGAGGAGGGAGAGAGAAGAGGAAGGCCGGGGAGGGGGGAGGAATAAAAGAAGGACTCTTGGAGTAAAATATATTTACACTTACCCTATGGCCCTTTAATCCTGGAAGACCAGGTGCACCAGGAAAACCTCGCGCACCCTGAAACAGGAGAAAACAACCCACAGTTACATAGCTGCTACAGATGTGACCAACGCTGCCCATTTCATTTTCACTGACGTTCTTAGAACTGCAAAAGGATTTTCATCCTGTCTCAGCTCTGTATCAAGGTACAAGACTTCTTATACCTCTTTCGATCTTTGGTCCATAAAGCCTATTGTCATTTACACAGCTTGGTTATGCTTCTACATAGTTTCAGCTAAGAGCTTTTCCAGCCTGATTTAAAGAAGCCAGATTTTAAATGTGGGAATTTTCCATACAAAGCATGTACATAACAATCGCCTTTCTCCAAGGGTGTTAGATATGGTGACATAGGCCTTGTACAAATCTTTTTACATTCATGTGATAATGAACATAACAATATATTCTGTTCTAGTGCTCACTCACTTTCTCAAACAAACAAACAAACAGCTTCATTTATATACCGCTTCATACCCTTAAGGAGTGTCTAAGTGGTTTACAATTGTAAGCTATTTACCCCCAACAATCTGGGTACTCATTTTAGCGACCTCGGAAGGATGCACGCCTGAGTCGAGCTTCAGCCCTTTGCTGGTCTTGAACTCGCCACCTTATGGTTTTGAGTGAGCGGCTGCAGTACAGGCATTTAACCACTGCACCACCAATTCTCCTTGGCCTTCCTCAGTCTGCTAATAAATACAGTGCGTCCACATCATTCATGGGCATACTATACACAGCATTCAGCTTACGTTGATGCCACCCGCTAAAAGTGCGCACGCTCTGCTGTGCCATAAGCATGAGCCCCATTATATTCAATCGGGCTTGAGCATATGCATTTTTCACCTTACGCGGGAGGGTCCAGAATAGATCCTCTGCCTAAGGTAAGGATCCACTGTAAATAAGATAGACTGGCAAACAGATGGATAGACAGACAGACAGATAAAGAAATAAATATCCTAGTATCTGAATCTATTTTCTTACTACTAATAGCTAAAAAAAGGTAGGGGAAGAAGGCACTCCAAACTCTAGAAATAAAATTTATTCTGTGCCCAATGCATTTTAGGAAAATGTCCACCCTTGGGGCACAAAAAAGTACATACTCAAGAAACAGGAAAATGCAAATAAAACATAAACAAAATATCTCCTCATTCCATATTGAATTAATATCCAACATATGTTATCAATTTACTTTTGATTGCTTTTTTAAAAAGAAAAACAGCAAGATTTAAAAATGTTTAAAGAAGTGAATCAAGAAAGATGTAAAAAAACAAATTAAGAACAGAACACATAAAAACAATTTCTGAAACTACGAACCTGGGGAAAAAACAAGAGCAAGTTGTCTTATTTCTAGCTTTTCAGTTTTTAATTTAGTTTTGTAATATACTTATCAATGTTTATTCCTTTCAAGTCCTTTCTGCAATTGTTAACAAAAATGGAATTTGATAACTTGTGCTTGGTATTTATGTAGCATGAGTTTCTGAAACTACATTTTGTTTGATTATGCTTCATTTTAATTATCCCATTGTATGTTTTAAAATATATCTGCAGTGTCCATGAAGAAGGACTTTTTCCATGAACTTCATCAAACCTATAATAAATTTCATTTCCATCCTCCCCTCCACCACCACCACCACCAGTTTTCGTTTCAAGGCTTTCCCCCTTCTTAGCTTCTTTCTCTACTAGAGAAATGAACTGTGATAACTGCTATGTAACTATTAGATGCTCCAAAATATAGATTTTTGTAAAGAAAAATATTTTTTTAAAAAAATTTGCTGATGCCATTTAAATGGTATAAATAGAGTCTCTGGTTTCTGTGGCATCAGTAGCATCACTGAGGAGTGCAGGGGTTCAGACTGCACCAGGTGACACCCCTAAGGAGGGGTGACACACAATTGTCCTCCCATCCCTGCAGGTGCTGCCCAGTCCTGTGTGAGTGCTCCTTATGGGCTGCTCAGGTGCTGTTTGGGCCTGCACATGTGCCCCTTGGACCTGTGAGGCTGCAGCTCCGGCCATCGGGGTGCTTTTGGCCCACACAGGTGCTCCTCTAGCAGCTCAAGTACCATTTCCAGCTATACAACTGTGGCTGTGGCTACATGGGCACTCTTTCAGCCCATGTAGGTGCTCCTCCAGCCACATAGGTTCTGTTTCTGGCCAAGTAGGTGCATGGCAGGTGGGCTCTGGATGTAGCCACACAGGTGCTGTTTCTGGCCATGCAGGTGCCTCTCCGGCCATGCGAGTGCCATTTCCACCTGCATGGGTGTGCCTCAGCCCCGTGCAGGAGCTCCCATGTGCCCCCCACCCCCGGAGGTCCCACTGGAAATCCTTCCTTCCAGAAGTCCTGCCCCTGGAAGTCCTGCCCCTGCACCAGGTGACACCCAGTGCAGGATTGCCACTATGCGGCACCAGCCTTTTTATGCAGGATTTGTTCTTGTTAATGCACATACTGGAGATCCTGGGAATCCAACTTCTCCAGGCTGTCCTGACCTCCCAGCTTCACCCTAAACAAAACAAACAGAAATATCATAAGCATTCAGATTTATTTTACTATTAAGAAGTTTAAAAATTACACCTTTCAGATTTCTCTAGGTTATCCTAGGCTACAAATCTACCAAATTTCAGGGCTTATCAGAAAGTACCATAAGAATTTTGAGGCCATGGAATCTCATTAGCGCTTGCTCTCTCTCTCTCTCTCTCTCATACACACACACACACACACACACACCCACCCCATGGATTCAAAGTGTGTACGCATAAGTGGTTTCAGATACTTCTGTTACAATTAAAATAGAGTAACAAAGATCAGCGCTTTCTCTGTGGTGACTCTTTCCCTCTGGTTCTCCCTGACCAAGGAACATTATTTTAATTCTTTTCTGAGGATGTTCTAAAGGTCTATAAAGACATGTTTGCTTAAGAAAGCTTTTGCTTCGTAGGTGACAGTGGTTTTGACATGAGTCTATCTCTGGCTATTCTGCATTGATTTTGGCTATTCTATACTCTTCTGTATAATTTCTATGTTGTTTATTTTATTATGTGATCTCATAACACAGCTAGCAAATTGTTGGCAAAATTATTGGGCAAAAGTTTTTAAACTTACATCTTCACCAGGTTTTCCAGGAGGACCCTCTGGACCACGAACACCAGCTGGACCCTAGCAAATTTTTAAAAAAGCTTAAAATTAACAAATTGAGCGATTCCTGCAGGAAAAATATTGATAGCCTCAGCTGAAAGATCAGAATTATTGATGATCAGGTAATAATGGAATCAGATAATAACTCCAAAGGGAGTTGACAACACATATCCTGAGAAGATCGGTCCACATATCCTTTAAAACAATAGTACAACTGCCAGGATTATAATGTAATTGTCAGTCCATTACATTTTTCCCCACCCCTTAAGAGGCACATCAAAATGACCTTACCATTGGTCCTGGTTCCCCGGGTTCACCTGGAGGGCCTGGTGGGCCTCTACCACCCTAAAACAGAACACATATTGATTATGACTTGTGAAAATCAGTTAGTAAAAAGAAATGACATGGTAATTAACATGATAAATAACCCACCCAATGAACTTTAAGATTTGAGAGAGAGAGAAAGAGGAGAGAGAGAGTACAGACACACACATGTATAATCAGTAATATATCTATATCTATCTCTATCTATCTATCTATCTATCTATATCAGCAAATATTGTATATAGGATTCAGTTCCATAATACAAAGAGTCAGTTTATTATTGTTGCAACCTTCAAGTTGCTTCTGACATATGGAGACCCTAAGGTGACCCTATCATGGGGTTTTCTTGCCAACATTTGTTCATAGGAGGATTGTCCTTGCCCTCCCTTTGACTTGCCCAAAGTCACCCAGTGGGCTTCATGGCCAAGCTAAGAACTGAATCACAGAATCATAGAGTTGGAAGTGACCACAAGGGCCATCCAGTCCAACCCCCTGCCATGCAGGAAATCACAATCAAAGCATCCCTGAAAGACGGCCATCCAGCCTCTGCTTAAAGACCTCTAAGGAAGGAGACTCCACTACACTCCGAAGGAGTGTGTTCCACTGTCAAACAGCCCTTACTGTCAAGAAGTTCCTCCTAATGTTGAGGTGGAATCTCTTTTCCTGGAGCTTGCATCCATTGTTCTGTGTTCTGGTCTCTGGAACAGCAGAAAACAAGCTTGCTCCACCCTCAATGTGACACCCCTTCGAATACTCAAACAGGGTTATCATACCACCCCTTAACCGTCTTTTCTCCAGGCTAAACATACCCGGCTCCCTAAGCCTTTCCCCATAAGGCATGGTTTCCAACCCTGGTCAAAACAAGAGCAAGTTTTCTTTTCAAAAACCAAAGACAGCTAAGTGCCAACTCTGCAATCTAGCCTGCAACTGCTCATACATTTGTATATATCAGAAGCTTTACTAAAATAAAGTTAATGAATCTCTGTTATGTAATTGTAGTCAGTGAATTATTTATAGCATCAATCTAAAAAGGATGAGCCGAGATCCCATGAAGGTCTTGAACAGAGCTCAGGGTGGTCAATGGAGGACCATCCACAAGACACATGTCAGCAGCTATGAGTTTCTTGAAGGAGGAGTGTGATATAACTGTGGTTATAAATAAATGGGCCAAATTGCCTGGCAGTAATGAGAAAAGCAGTGGCTGCTATATTCAACACTGTGGCCTATTGGCATTGCAGAAATAATCCAGTTTGACACCACTTTAACTGCCATGGCTCAATGCTGTGGAATTCTGGGAACTGTAGTTTTGTGAGACATTTAGCTTTCTCAATGGCATTTATCAGACGACGGAAATTGGAAGTATAATGTAATGGCAATCTGAATGCAATCATGGGGTTTCACATTATTGCGTATTAAAGTATCTCACGCAATTTCGAGCAAAAGGGAAGTCATTCCGAATGCAATCATGGGTTTTGTTATTTCGTATTAAAGCAGCTCACACAATTTCAGGCAAAGGGCAGTCATTTTCAGGCAATGGGAAGTGATTCTGAATGCATTCCGGACACAATTGAAATTTACATGGATTCGAATTGGCTCCAATTGGCTCCATTCGAATTAAAGAGAAATTCCTCCCGTCTGATAAACTCCTATGTGGGAGCTGTGGTGCCACAACAAACTACAGTTTCCAGAATTCCATAGCACTTAGCCATGGCAGTTAAAATCGTGTCAAACTGGATTGTTTCTGCAGTGCTGATGCAGCCTGAGAAATATATATTATTAATTAAACTATACATTTTGTAGGAGGAAGAAACTGGAAAAACCATCCCTTGCCTAAGAAAACTATGGGGTGAAACAGATGGGCAGGAAAAAGTGGCTTGAAGCTGCCTTTTCTGAAGCCACATTGAAACCTCACCAACCTCACCACTGGCTCACAAGGCAGCTGGAGTGCTCATGTCATGACCACATGACATGGCTTCACACCAGGAAGAAGCAGAAAAAAGCTGTTTCTTTTTGAAGTGGCTTTTCTCTGCATAAGGGCACTTTTCTGCTGGCTTCAAGGCATGTGTCATCTAAACGCCACACCTTCAAGCCAGCCCAAAAGCACCTCTTTTTGCCTGTTTGTTTAGCCTCTATGAAATTTGTGGGGTTGACAGTCAGCTTGAAGGAATATGCATACACATGCAGGTGATTTGGAAGGGAATTAGGCAAAAGAACCCAACAAAAAGCAATGCCTTTTGAATAATTTACTGAACATTTATTACATCACTTTAGCATTTTCAGATGCCAGAATGTATACAGACAAAATAGTAAAGTATTATTCATTGTTACGGGAATGGTCTATGGAAATTGAATGCAATCAACACTCCAGTATGGCCACAGAAGGAAAAAAATGATTTTTTTTGTTTCATTTAGTATTATTAATACTGACAACTTGTTGCTGCATTTGAACTCACATAAACTGTGGATAAGCTTTATCATGGTTTCCTGGCTTGTGTCTGCCTCAAACCTTTTACTGCAAAACTGCCTTGGCTTATTTCAAGAAAGAGATAAGATTAGCTGCACTTAAGGCTTGGATGTAAAAACCAAGGTTTGGTTAAAGAAAAAAGAAAATGAAATCTTTCAGTTTCTGCCTTACAGGAGAATGGGCAGGGAAGGTAATGAGAACCAAACTCAATGGGCAGTGATAGTGTTCCAGGTTCCAGTTTTAATTCTATCCAATGTGCTGAGCCTCATCTGAAAAACAGCTTCAGTACCTTGAACAGCTCCTGCACATTTCAGACTATAAATGGAACGTATTCACTGCCCATTGAGCATGGCACAATCCACTTCCCTTCTGGGTGGAAGAGGAAGACCATAATAATAAGCCATTACTGTTATTATTATTTCCAAAATATTATATTTTTATTCATGTACAAAATCTTTAAGTGAAACAACTTACTGGTTGTCCTGCAAGACCTTGAGGCCCTCTTGGACCCACAGGACCCTGGAGATGGGTGATAAAAAAAGAGTTATTAAACACACATTGCAAGCTATTTAGAAACATTTGAATGCAGTAATCCCCCTCCCCAACAGTCTAGTTTTCCGTATACATCAAAGGTGGGCAATTTCCAGGTAATATGCTAGGATATGCCAAGGGTTCAGACCCATGAAACTTTAGCCTCCTGCCATGAAATGTTTGGGAGGGGGGCTTTGAAAAGCCAGTTGCATTCTGAGGGTCCTCTGGGGACATTATGTGCTTTTTAAAAAAACATTCTCAGGCCCCAGACCTGTTTTATCCTCAGAATGACTTTTTGCTTTTATTTTTTTTAAAAAGGTGGCTCGGGCAGCTAAGAGATACAAATATGGTCTTGGGAATGAACTTTGTCCATTTGCAAAGTACATAGCATGATTTAAGTTGTACATTTAGGAACACTGAAAATGTGACTTGAACAAATTATTTATAATACGTCATACAAAAATGATTTAAAAACCATGTTTTATACACAGACACGGATAACAATACACATGTGTTTTTTAAACACTTAACTAATTAAAATGTAAGCCTATACTGGTCTTGAAGTAAGTCCTTTGAGGAATAGACTTCTAACAGTGCAAATACTATATTTTCTGATTCGAAGCAAGGTCCCCTGAATTCTGAGTCACTTTTCATTGGGAAGAAAGATCTCTTCTGGGCCTAAAGTGGGCCAGAGAGGATCCAAAACTTGACAAAAATGCCCCCCAGGGATCAATGGAGGTGACAAATGTTTAAAAATGTTCATGGTTGCAAGCGTAGTGGGGTGATCCTACAAGATCTCTGGCGGGGGCAATTTACCCTCAGCAGCTTTCCATCCAGGTTTAGCTTAATTCTACAATTGTACAATTCTATGAGTAACCCCCCCCCCCCCAATAGAATGGGACAATTCTAAGTATGAATGTGTGAGTTTGTGCTGTCAATGCTACAATTTCATGCATGGTTAATTGGGAGTAAATCACCACAGAAATTAGGAATTATTTTTCAGTAAACATGCATTAGCTGGGCTTCAGAACTGAAGCATCCCATTAAACCATTGCTATTGTTGCTTCAAAAACCATTTCTCACAGAATACTTCATTTCTGAAGCTGTTTTTTTTTTTAATACATAGGAAATGAGATCTAATAATGAAAATTCTCAGGCCACAATCCAGACAGCTGCTCTATACATACTCAAGGGCCCTTAACAGTTTTCTTTGAAAAAGGCAGTCAATTCAAAATTCTCCTTTCAAAAGTGGTTTGTTTTGTAACACTGAAACTGTTTTTAAGAAATACAAATCAAAAGCCTACATATGGAGAACTGATTGTATTTTTCTCTGGATTGTGGGCTGTAACAAAAATGTATAACTTAATATTCAAAATGTGTGAATCTACTGAAGAAACACAATGACAAAAGTTTTTCTTTACTATCTATACTAAGGGTGCGAATTGTGTGGCTCACTTGTTCCATGTGGCCTATTGAGGGGTGGCCTTAGGGACCCTCCTATGGCCTTAGAGAGCCGCCTGGGCACCCCTTTGCAATTTACAGACTCATCAAAAATATTTTAACCCCCAAAAGTAAAATACATAATTTCCAGTCTACCAAAATGGTTCTGGGGGAGGTTGCACCAAAAATGGAAGTGAATAGCCGTCTAGGCTCCTAAGCACACCTGAGCTACAAAATATGCAGAAGAGCTACACCCCCCCCCCTCCAAAAAAAGCAGATGCTTCAGTACATCTTCTGCGATTAATGGGAAAAAAGCCCACTGCCATATTTTGCTGTAACCACTACAAACTGAGATCTGGTTAACATGAACAAGAGTAAAAGACTCTCTATATCAAGGCATACATGTTATGGTACTCTGTGGGTGGGGTTCCATCTAAACTCCTCTTGATTTTTATTCATAACATGTTGAAAACCTCTGCTTGTTTTTGTTGGTTGTTTTGGAAGGCTTTTAGCCAACCTGGACACTATTTTCAAAGTCAGGATAGATATCTCATGAAAGGGAGAGAATGAAAGAGGGAGATGTTCTTACCACAGCACCAGGCATGAATCCCATTTGACCAGCAAGTCCAGATTTCTCATCGAGTCCAGCCATCTGAGATGTAAATGGCTGTAAACATAAGAACATTTACCATTAGAATTAAGATAAATCCTAGAAACATGGGGGTTTTTTTAAGTTTAAAAAAATGAAGGACGAGGTGATGGGAAGGTAAACCTTTCCTGAATAATTGCTGGAATCATTTCACTTAAAACTGGACATTTTCATCAGTGGCTTGAAAATGAGATGACAGGCACAAAGATCCTCACTTACATTACTTTTAGAAGCACAAGGAACAATTATGCTTCAGCTACCATTAAGCTTAACATATTACACACACAAGGACAAGCATTGAGAGAAATGGCAAACCTGTAGTGTCTCTCTGATTAAATCTATAGGGAAGTATTCAAAACAGGTGAGAAAGAGGACGATTGCATAATTGCTTTTTTCATTAAAATTGTGCTTATGTTCTTGGAATTAAAGGGAAGATGCAGACTCAAATTTGGGCTGCAATTTTATATACACTAACCTGGGAAGAAGCTCTGTACAGGACTGCATTGATTATCTAATAGTCATTGCAAGTGAAGTAACTTTTCTTCCACCACACACATCCCTTATATGTTGTACTTAAAAGGAAATGATTATTAGGGCTCAGACATTTCCTGCTCTGATTCTGATTCTCTTCCTCCTTCCTTATGACTGAACAGGGCAATTCCACAGTCAGGTAATGTGTATTCCGTGTGTTATGTGCCATCAAGTCATTTCTAATTTCTGGAAACCCTAACGCTCCATCATGGGTTTGCCATTGCCTCTGAGGCTGAGACCGTGTGACTTGCCCAAGGTCATCCAAGTTATCCAGTGAGTTTCATGGCTGAGCTGGGAATTCAACCCTAGTCTCCAGAGTTGTAGTCCAACATGAAACCACTATGCCACACTGTACCTTGAGAGGTTTCCTGTGCTGCCATGACACAAATGAATTTGTAGAACACCCTACCCAGGATGGCTTGCTCTGAGGACTCTTTGGAGAACCAGACTGATGGTTTCCCATCTGCTACGTTTGATGTAGCCAGAGAGTGGCCTGGAGTGGTCAGTGGTAGAAGTTTTCCAGTCGTCAATGCTTCACCCTACCTCATGTTCTTCTGCCTGAGGTGAGCACTTCACTTTTTCTGAAAGGAGACCTGGCCTTGCCTCCTAAACAGAAGCCTAACTTTGCAGCTGTTAAATATATATTCATTTATAGACTTTCTTTAAAGATAACTGTTCCAAAGCTCATTAATCATTTGTGTTTCAAAATGCATTCTCCCACTGCCTGCATCTCACTTGTTTCCAAAGGTACACCAAGTTTAATTAAAAGGAAAATGTCTTATCCCTTCATTGAGCTTAGCGGTTGAAGAGTGTGAGGAATGAGCCTGAATTAAATTATCACTGCCTTTAACCTTGCCATCTATCAAGCTCACAAGAACAATAACATTGTCCTCGCTCAAGGATGCAACACAAAGATCAAGAATAATTTCAAACTTAATTAAAAAGGAACAATTTCTAATTAAAGCAGAGCTAATTCAAGTTTCTGCAAAGCCACAATGGTCTGAGGTAAGTATTAATGTATGTACATATTTAAATGACTGTTCGTTACACTCATACAAGCCGCAGTTCTGGCACTGCAAAAACACCGACAACCTGGCTCTCCAGATGGGAACCACTTATATGAGGTTATAAGTCAGGTGTCAGCAAAGCACCTCACTCATTTTAGGAAAATGGGTATCAGATATCAATTCTGCAGCCATAAGGAAATCAGCATTTCACCCTCTGAGCCTGTGACCTTCTTAAATTGCTTGGAATTCAAGGCCTCGGCATGCTGTATACTACTTTGTTTCTATCATCCATGGGATCCATATGCTCACGCAACTTTACGCTTCCAAAATGTACAAAGAAAAATAAAATTTGGCGGATTGGAGGAGGAGTAAAATGGTTACCAGATGCTTAGGGGTTTCTGCCTTTTCTGGAGGAGGAGGAGAAGGAGGAGAAGGAGCTTTGTAGTTTGATTTTTGAAACCTGATGTTTAGAAACTGAGAGTAGGTCATAAGTCATACTTCTGCTTCTTCATTCTTTTCTTTTCTTTTTTGTTTTCTGAGATATGAAATGTTAAATTATTCAGCATAATGCTATTGTGCTCTTGTCATCTTACAGTGCACCCATCACAGTTTGGGCTGCATCCATACTATTTGAGGGAGCTAAGTATCTTCTGTGGTCTTTATCACTGCTACCAACTGTATGTCTCTATGGTTTCTCAATATCCTACTAAAATAGCACTTAAATATTTTTCTCACTTTGGCAGATTGTTGTACTGAGTGCAATGAAAAAGTAATTAGGTGTGGAGTGATAATCAAAGCATTAGACTAAGTGAAACCACAAATAGATTAAATTTTTACTAGAAGTTTTGATAAACAACAATTAGACATATGTTGGAATGATAGTTCTAATGGGCAAAAACAAATGATCAAACAGCTCTACTGATTAGTCATAAAAGCAATTAGGCTAGGAAAGAAAATGGCAGAACAAGGAATGTCACATATTCAAAACCTCATATAAAACCATTTTTCCACTTGAGCCAAGTTCTAACAATAAAGAAAAAAAAATTGATCTCATGCTAATCAACAAATGTGAAGCTTCTCATTTGCATCTTAGCTTCTGTTTTCCTTGGACTTTTCTTCTTCTACAGCACTTTGAACCCCAGCCTTATTCTTCTGATTTCTACCTCATGAATTAACTTGACTGCTTACTAACTTTACTTATATGTAGTTCCAACTTTTTCCATCAAACATTTTGCCTGCCAGAAGAGCAGTAAATTGCCCCCACTATATGGTCCCAAACAATTTCTTCCCCTGCCCCCTTAGGTCTCAGCCTTGTGGGCTTGTATGACCATTTGAGCCTTCCCTTAAGACCATTTTGAAAATCACTCTGACTGGTATTCAAGATGACCATCGCCCAATAAAGTCAGAGACAACCCTGGCAAAATAGAGTCTTCAGCCTCTAACTCTTCCCAGAAATGTGCTCCAGAAGTCTGGTGACCTCTCCAGAAGATTTGTGGAAGTCTCCTTCCATGACTTGGTTATTGTCCAATGTCTAAATGGAAAGCAACCATTTTAGAACTAAGAATAGATGCTAAATAACTGAAATGTTTCATCTGTTCTCAGTCCATATAAAATGCTACTTACTCTGCCCACTCCATCTGGTCCTGTGGATGGCTGACCAGGAGGACCAGGGTCACCAGGTTGTCCAGGTATACCAGGTTCACCATCCAATCCTGGAGGACCACGGGCACCCTAAAAAGAGAGATTAAATAAACCAATATAAATATATACAGATGACATAAAATGCAATCTTGTAGAGTTTATAGGACAATAGGTGCATTAGATCATGTACGCATACGATCAGTGCAAAGACCCTCAGTTATTGACGAGATCTATAAAATGACAGGTTCACAGGTTCAAAAGTTACAACTCTCACACAAAGTCATCATAGGTCTGGTTATGCAGAGGGAGGCCACTGCCTTGGTAGCAGATTTGGGACATCATGAAAGGGCAGTAAACTTTTCCTATTTTTTTTAATACTATCCATACCAGATAGGTGCTTATGGAAATTTGAATACTATGTACCTTGACTTTGGGTGCAGAAATAGTGCTTTTTTGTAACATTTTATGTGCTGTAGTTCCATCCTATGGAATCCTGGGATTTGTAGTTTTACAAATTCTTTATTTCTACACTGTAAATGCACCTTTAAATGGGTGGAGGGGTGCAATTTGCTGTTTTGCTTCAGGCAGCAAAATTCCTTGGACTACCCCAGAGCCATATCAAAACATTTCTAGCATTCGTGATACAGTATAGGAGACAGTTAAATTTAAACTGCACCTCAGATGGGTAAATAATAAAACAAGGAGTTTCATTTCATTTCAATGGAATCTAGTAAAGTAGCACACTGGTAGATATGATTAGGGTTGTTTTTTTTTAAATCAACTATTATTCTTCCAAAGTAATTTTCTCCAAGAAAAATTCTGAATCCAGAGATTAACATTTTCCATCATATCTTTTTCTGAAGAAAAGGCACAGGCCTTAGATTCAAATTTATCCTATGAAGCAATAGCACTGATGTATGTTCTAAAAACTTTTCATTGCAGTCTGAGAAATGACACAGAATGGATATGGAACAAGATAAAAGTGGTTAAATAACTGATCCATTACATTACATTGGAGAATGAACACTATTTTTCCCATTGGTAGACTTCAGAGATATAGCCATGTTATTCTGCAGAATCAGTATGCAGAGATCTTGTAGCACCTTTGAGACTAGCTGAAAGAAAGAAGTTGGCAGTATGAGCTTTCATAGACTTCAGTCTACTTCCTCACATGCATTTAGTCTCAAAGGTGCTACAAGATCTCTCTACATACTAATTTTTCCACATAATTTAATAGTTTAAAATATGAGGATTTGGTCATTTCTCCCTACATTTTGAGGGTGGGAAACGGGGAAAGACATACATAAACCAATTTCTACTTTCTTTTATGCTGGCACAAACTGAACAACTCTATCTCTATGGAAGGCCATTCCTGGCTTCTATTGGCATCACTTTGTAAGGGTGGATTCCTTCCTTGCAAGATCCGTGCATGTAAAGGGCACCAGTTCATACTGCTTGGAAAACAATGGAAGGAAAACTGGGAATGCAGAATATATATTTCACATAACTGCCTAGCACCATGATGATGAATCTATGGCACGCATGTCTGAAGTGGCATGCAACAGGCAGTCTGGCATCAGGCGGGGAGGAGGAGGAACAGGCATGCACGTGCCCATTGCTCCACTTCCCAGACTTTCCCCAGCCTTCAGCTGTCTCTTTGAAGACAGCTGGAGGCCAGAAAATGTACAGGAAGAGAAGTCTTATGCCCAGGAGGGTGGAAGTCCCACCCCCAGAGGGCAGAAGTCCCGGCCCCAGCACTGGGTATCACCCTGTGTCAGAAAAATTCTGAGTTGGGGCACATGGCCCCAAAAATGTTCGCCATCACTGGCCTAGAATAAAATCTAAAGTGACTCTGTAACCATTAGGTTATAGCCTTTATAGCCTTGTTCATTTATGGGACTGCTCTGTAATTTTGACTTTGATATGAATGAATTGGTCATTGAATACATGAGACGAGATCTGTTAACTGCATCTGTTCTGCAGCAGGAGAGGATTGTTTCAGCCTGTGGGAAAGCCCCATGCTTTTTAAAAATGTTTTTCACCTTACTGATAGCACAACACAATGATTTTGGTTATTATTTTCTCATGAATATAAAAATATTACAGTGGCTGCATAGTTCAATATTACTTTTGAACAGAGGTTTGAGGGAAACAAAGTGGTAGACTGCCTGTTGTGCCCAAAGCATGCCCATGGCAGAAGGCAGAAGGAACATATTTACTGGCCATTTTAGCCCTAGTGATTTATTTTAAAAAAACGATCCCACTGCATTTGAGTCAAGGGGAGGTCTAATCTGGTAAATGAAGGCACTTGTTCTGAACCTAGAAACCTCTGTATGGGAAGCTACTTTCATCAAAAAGATCATCAATGGAAATTTTATAACCATGGAGCTTTTCACAATTGTAAGAAAACTTCCAGAGCAGATGTGCTACTCCCAAGGGTTACATGGTTTGGCTTTTGTTTTAATTTTTAATGTGCAACTGGAAACAAATTGGGCAGCTGGAAAAACATTGCAATTGGAAAAATAGTATGCAATTGAAAAAATGGGAGAGAAGCTAGACCCATTACAATTTAGTAAGTGTTTATAAAGTACTTAAATAAACATATGGATTTTAGCTCTCAAGTTCAAACCACATTACAGCCAGTCCCCCATATCCATGGTTTTTTTTTTATTCATAGATTGCAAATATTTTTTAAAATATACAAATTCCAAAAAAGCAAACCTTGATTTTGCTGTTTTATATAAGGGGCACCGTTTTACTTTGCTATTGTATTTAACAGGACTTGAGCATCCATAGAGTACAAATGCATCTGAGGAACTAGACTTAAGTCTACGAATATTCCCAAATTAATCATGACTGTATGGTAGGTACAAACTACTGACTCCTGTGGGGAAACAGCCACAAAGTATAAGAAGCAAACAGGAAATTTGTGCAGTTGGAATATCTGCTTTTAAAAACAAAAACAAAACACCAGCAGTCATGTCTCCTGTGCCTCCTAAACCACTCCCAGACATCTACGGATTATAGAGATTGTTCCACTTAAATCAAATTGGTCGTAGCCAAGAGGTTAGTTCATTTTGTTGGGATTTTGTACTTTACTGTGTAACTATTGTAATTATTTTAAGACATAATTTGACTGAAGGAAAAAAGAAAGGTTTTCCCTTGATATCACTGTCTAGCTGTAACTGACTGTAGGGGTGTGTTTGTGTGCTCATCTCCATTACTAAGTCAAAGAGCCAGCACTGTCCAAAGACAACTCTGGTGATCATGTGGCTAGCACGACTGTGCTGAACACTTTTACCTTCCCATCGAAGTGGTACCTATTTATCTACTTGCATTTACATGCTTTTTAACTACTAGGTGGGCAGAAGATGGGACTAGTAACGGGAGATCACTCACTCCATCCTGAGGCACTTGGACCTCAAACTAACAACCTTCCAATCTTACAACTGTCAGAATTTTCCATCTTCTAAGCTTGTTTTGCTGCTATTTCTATTGGATGTGGATAGATGTAAATAAGGAGATGGTTTCAGAGGGTACAGCTCCTTATACATGCCCAGGACACAAATCCAACATGATGATACTATCAGGTTCAGTCTCTTCTCCACACTACAAGCTAGGACTGCTGGAAGTTGCAGTGCCTAAAGAACTGGAGTGCCACAGATGCCTACCCTTGCTTTTGTGCATCTTGGAGCTTAGAGCACGTACACAGAGATACACACATGTGTATTCCTTATGCAGGGTGTGTTATTACTTCTGATGGATGGATATATGAAGATTGGGTAGGATATAAATAGGTTCAATTTTTTTTCTCCAGCCTTGACATGTTTATTGTATCCACAGTTATGGTTGCTTGAGAAGGACGTAGGCATCATCTCTTGGTCAGAATGTTTAGTTCAGATCTTCTCTGAACAATATTTCAGCCCTGAAACATCTAGGGCAGGTTACTGGATACTACTGTGATACATGATAGTCACCATAATGGGTTAAGTCTGGTACTGCCCTCAAAGATATAGGAACAGATTTCCAAAAAATAATATGAGTGTAATTACAGTGAATAATAAGAACAGCATTTTTAGTCTAAAGGCATTGGTGTATCAATTCATTGAAATAAAATGCAATAAATGTTAAAAAAAAAATTGCATTCCAGAGAGGTCAGTCATAGTGTTTCTTAAATCAACTTCTCCCAGAATGCAATGCACATTGGAAACAAGTAATTGCTTCAGAAAGCCACTAGATGGCATTACATTACACCGTTATCACACTATTTTTAATTCAGTACTTAAAGCAGATGTTAAAATGTTTACAGCATGTTAAAATGTTACAGCATGACTATTCTGAAGCCAAAGAACTAATCCAATCAAATCAACAGATGAAATTCAGTACACACATTTCTTTATACATTCTTTGGGTTCTCAGTATCTTGTTAAGAGTATCAGTTCACAGTTCAGTCACAACGGGCAGAATCTCCTTTCTATGTAGTTCTTACAGGTACACTAGCCTTGTCAAAATATAGACTCATAGGAGTTTATCAGATGACGGAATTTGGGGGTATAATAAAATGGCAATCCGAACGCAATCATGGGGTTTGACGTTATTGCATATGAATGTATCTCACGCAATTTTGGGCAAAAGGGAAGTAATTCCAAACGCAATCATAGGTTTTACGTTAATGCAATTTCAGGCAATGGGGGTCATTTTCAGGAAATGGGAAGTCTTTCTGAACGTATTCCGAACTCAATTAGATTTCACGTAAATTCGCTAAACTAGCGAATTTACATGAATTTGAATTGGCTCAATTCAAAATTGGGAGAAATTCATCCCATGTGATCAACTCCATAGAGAAGATGTATGAGGCCCTCAAAAGTTGTTGGGCTGCAGTCCCCATTGACCAGGATAGTTAGGGCTGAAGAGCACTGCAGTCTTTCTCATCCCTGTTCTAAACCTAGTTGTATGGGCAGAACACAGGACTTCCACAGGACTCCCGCTGGTCCCCTCAGGCCTGGGTAGGGCTTGGAGGACCCTTGGACAGGCAGCCTGCCTAGACCCCCTCCACCAATTTGAGCGCCTGTGGATTTTGGTATCCACGGGGGGGGGGGGGGGAGAACAGCTGACTGTACTGGTGTTTTAACCATGGTAAGTCTCCCATGTGATAATCCCCTATGATTTTCCTTCATCTTTGCTCATTGGGAGGTTATCCATCAAAACATCATCTTCTCTTCTTTAGACATGTCACTTTCCATGTGCTAAAAAGGACAACAGAATGGGTCGTGCACTTTCCTGGAGCCCTGGTCACATGTTGATTCAGACTCGGTGAGTAAGAGATGAACTAGGCTATTGTAAACCTGGCCAATATACACCGTCACCATAATTATTCTATACAATTAAAGGTAAAAGATAAATGTTTCCCCTTTGATGAGTTGCCTAGCCATGTCCAACTTTAGGGAGTGGTGCTCATCTCACTTCTCTCCAACTGGCCAGTTTTGGCTCAAAGTCAAGGCTTCCTGGTGGGAGGGGGAGACAGTCTCTCTTCCTCCTCCTTTTTCCACCCTCCCTCCCTCCGCTCAGAAGTGAAAGGAGGAAAAGTCATGAGAGCTAGCTTTGGTGGTGCTGGGTCAGAAAGGGGGCAGCCAGCTGCCAAACTCCCCAGCAGAGGCTTTGGCTGCAATGTCTGTCTTTTTCTTCCCACAACAGTGGCAGTGCGCACTTGTACTTCACTTTGTGCACCTCTTATCATCAGCAGGAGGGAAACACAGCTGTGGTGGCTTCTTCGTGTGTGTTTTCCCTGTTTTTGCACGCCTTACACCTATGGGTTATCCAATTTTCCCTTCACAGCCTGCCCTCCACAGCCAACACCCTGGGTGGTGGTGATGGCGGTGGCAATTTCTTCTCTTCTTTTGTGCTCACTTCACCCCATCACACACTATCTACTCACCTGCTCTTCCACCAAAACATTAACTCTGTCTCGTCTGCATATGCCGACAGCCAGCTTTATATAATTTCCCCCTTCATTTTCTTTCTTTCAAGGAAAGAGAGACCCCACTTCTGCTCTTTCAAACTTTCTGTTATACATAATCAGAACTCATTAGTTCAACACGTGGTCAAAGAGAGGATCACACATCGAATACAGTGGTCCCCCGGGTTACGAAAGTAATCTGTTCCAGATTACTTTTCGTAACCCGGAAATTTTCGTAATCCGGGGGACCGCTTTATTTGCCAGACTGCGCAGCAAATTTAAAGGGGACGCACAGTTTTTTAAATCGTAACCCGGGGTTTTATTCGTAAGCCGGGGCCGTTTTTGCGGCCCCGGCTCTTTCGTATCCCCCGGTTTTCATAACCCGGGGTATTCGTAACCCGGGGGACCACTGTATATGGATTATGGTATAATTTAGAACTGTTTAAAGATGGAAAGAAAGTAAAAAAAAAAAAAAACAGGGACACCTGTATGAATATTTATTTGAAGACTTTATTGTCTTTAAACTTTCACAATGTTGTACTTCTACTTTTCTTCTTCTTCTTCTTCTTCTTCTTCTTCTTCTTCTTCTTCTTCTCTATCTTTCCCTTTGATCTTTCTTTCTTTCTTTCTTTCTTTCCTTCCTTCCTTCCTTCCTTCCTTCCTTTCTTCTTCTCTTTATATTATTTGACCACAATAAATACATAAATAAAAACTGATGCCTTCCATTTCCATATGCAAATAAAATACAGTCCAAAACATACTGCAGAAATAATCCATTTTGAGACTGCTTTAACTGCCCTGGCTCAGTGTTAAGGAATCCTGGGAATTGTAGTTTATTGTGGCACCAGAGCTCTCTGACAGAGAAGGCTAAATGTCTCACAAAACTACAGTTCCCACAGTTCCTTAGCAATGAGCCAGGGCAGTTAAAGTGGTCTCAAACTAGATTACTTTTGCAGTGTGTTTTGGATTTAAGAGCCAAAAGTCCCCACAAGGAAAACACACATGGAACTTTTCAGTCTTTGGGATGGACACATCTGTTAATTTCACTTTCTGCCACATTAGAATTGTTCCAATTTTTTGGTAAGTTGTTATCAAAGTGTAACTGAATTAAAAATTCTCATCTCTCCTAAGTCACCAACCATGAAGGAGAGAATGCATAACAATATATCAAGTAAGATTCCTGAAAGAATATCTAACAACTTACAGGTCTTCCTTTTGGCCCTCGAGCTCCTCTTGGTCCTTGTGATCCTGGAGGTCCCTAAAAGAACAATTAAAACAATTACAGGTACTTACTTATTTTAATAATAATAATAATAATAATAATAATAATAATGGTTTATTTATATACCGCCTTTCCAAAAAGATCAAAGCAGTTTACAAAGTTATATAAGATCACATAAAATACATAAAAGATTTATTTTGATGATATTTCTGCTTGCAGATTAAATTTCAGTAACAGACTCATGAAATTTCGCATGAATGTATTGGAAAAGTTGTTGCAACTTTCATTTGGTCCCATACATTTTGTTTTGTGACTTTGCCCTGGTGCTTCTTCAGTCTAGGGTAATGTTTCTCAACCTTGGTCCACCAGATGCCAAAAGCCCCAGTCAACATGGCCAATCATGAGGAAATCTGGGAAGCAAAGTCTAAAAGCATGTGAACCAGTGGCTGAGAACCATTATTCTAGTGAACTCTTTGAAAATGACTGAAATGTCACCAATGAAAAGAATAGTAATGGCAGAGAAATTTTTAAAAAAGTATTTTGTCCACTGAACATTATCTCCTGCAATATGAAGCAAGAGAAGAACACCAAGTATTTCCTAGTTTTATTCTCAGCTCATCCAGTGCAGTAGAAGGCAACAATTCTCTCCTTGAAATTAGGGGGAGTACTACAGCAATTCTCTTTAACCTGGTGCTTTCTAAATTTGTCCGACTACTACTCCCAACATAGAAAGAATGTGCTCCGTAACTTTTCATTTTGAGCTATAACCCTTGTACAGTGGGCTCTCGTTATCCGCAGGTTTGCCATCTGCTAATTTGAGCTTCCGCAGACATCAAACCCTGTTGTTCTTAATGGAGGTGTGTGCACATGGCTGCGCCAAATAGGGAACAACAGGACTTGAGGTCCTGAAACATTGCCATAAATGATAGCCTCTCTTCATTTTGATAATTCAGCACTGGATTTTGCAATAAAATCCCTTAGAAACCACAGACTTAGCATCAGGTCAGGATAACATAACAGTACTTGACAATGGTTTTTTCAGAGTTGTCATAGGTAATGAAATAGAATATCTGTGCCAACATATGGATATTTACAATTAGGAAAAAGCTCAACTGTTGGGAGAACTAGAAGATTCACCATTCTGAGCAATCTTTCTCTTGAGCAGGGGATTTTTGTATATACACTGAAAGTTATTCTCCTCCTAACTCTGGATCTTAGATCTTCTGTTATCAACCAACACTACAATTCAGTGTAGGATTAAGCATCAGGTTATAATGCACTTAGTATAACCCAGTTTTTTTAGAGACATATAATTCTAGGAGGAGAAAATTGGAGCACAGGCACATGGACTGAGCAAGGAGTGCTTAACTATCTCCTTCATCTGTCCATCCCCATCTGCTCATTCCCCACTCACCTTCAAGTCTAACCTGTATTTTTTCAAATTTGAATATGCATATAGATAATCAAACACTTGGTGAGAAGGCCACTATAAAAAGTACGGAAATTCAAAGTCTTACAGAGTATTACATATGAGGTCTAGGTTTAAGGAGGAATAATAACTAAAACAGGTAGGAATGTTATATAAAAGACCTCATCCACAGCAATCCATAGAGCTATTTGACAGTGGAGTAGGCTGCCTCAGAGGATAGTGATCTCTCCTTCTTTGGAGATATTTAAACAAAGGTTGGATAGGCACCTTTTAGGAGTGCTTTCACTGTATGTTCCTAAATGGGATGGGCTTGAACTAGACGGCTCTTGCAGCCTCTTCCAATTCTCTAAGATTATACGATTCTATGATTCTAAGACCTATAATATGGATATTCACCAAGCAGTAGAAGAACAATATGATAATCAACTGGTTAACAACAACACAAGAACAGGTGCCCTAGTTAAGAGGAAAGTGCATGTTACATATAGATTTGAACAATTAAACTTAAGGAGTTACTGGAATGCAGCCCAATACTAGGAGAGTATTCAGTGTTCTTTGAAAAATATTGCAAGTATTCAGTGTTCTTTGAAAAACATTGCAGGATGTGATTACTTACAGCTGGTCCAGACCGTCCTCTTATACCAGTAACCTACAGAAACATAAAAGACAATAAAACAGCTTAAATAACATGCCAGACTTTTGCCATCTGTCTGTAACAGCTTCCATTGACATTTCCACAAAAATTTTGCAGAAGCAGCAAAATGGGAAGTTAGTACCACAAGTAAAAACTTGCAGTAATTGTGGGAGTTTAAGGAGGGACATCTATTTCCCTTACCCCTTGTCCTTCACACACACTCATTTCACACATTCTTTTCAACCACAGCCTACTTTTTATACATGTACATACAGTGTTGATTCTGGTTTTAACAAGCCCTTCATCAAGATTCCCCTCAGAGTAGAGTTTTTGTTATTGTTGCTTATTATTAAAAATTTTCTCTACACTGGTTGAGTTTTTTTGCCACACACTTTTTTTCACAGAATTAAGTTGCTATTGTTTGGTCAAATAATTTTTGAAAAATTGTGAAAAATCTAGTACTTCTTGACAAGACATCCTTTCTCATCTTGGATGAGAACATTTATGAATATTCTTTAAATTCCTCCCTTGGAGTGGAATCAGCCAAAGTAGTAATTTCTGTCTCACTGTCACTGGTTTTGGTGGGCCCATCTTGCAGGATCCAAACTGTACCATCATCCTGAGAAAGAAGGTAGGCAAGTAGAAACTACTGGTGCTACTTCTCCTTGGTTCTATCATTACTCATATCCTTCATGAGAGCAGATGAACAGGCAATGGCACCAAAGCAACTTAAGGACTGGCAATTGGTGCCCTACTAAGGCACCCAATAATGCCAAATGTCAAGGTTAAGTCTGACACATCTCTGCTAAATCTACATATTCTTCATGCTTTGACTCACCTTACCCTACAGCTTAAAGCCATTACTACAATGTCAATGTTTTCCACACAGAAAAAGGCTCACTACAGATAACTAGCCCAGTACAGACCACGAGTTTGCGGCAACCTGGGGCCAAAATTAGGGCTTGGGAGTGCAGAGTGACCACACACTCTCAGCCCCGTCCACATGGGGGCCCACATGATGTCGCAAGCGCGGCGCAGCATCTGCACATCGTGGCACCGCGGTTGTGTCATCAATGTGCAAGAGTGCACCAATGGCGCACTCATTGCATCCACCACGTGCAGGTTCTTTTTGGTGCAGAGGAAGGCCGCGGGGTTTGGCTGCTGTGGCCTCCCTCAGGAGCAAAAACAGGTGCCTCCAGCTTGCCCTAAAAGGGCAGTCTGTTGAGCCCCAATTATTTTTATTATTAAGGTCTACACTTCAGATGTTTTAAATGTAATTTTAAAATATAAATTGAGAATGTGACTGTCATGGCCAGTGAGTGCTTCGCTGATTTAAGGCAGCTGGAGAACACTGACTCTTTGCCAAAGTTTATTGCAGATCCATCATATTGGTTGGTGTTGTCACTGACTCCTAGAACTTGGATCTTTGTTGGCCCTAAACCTATGACCCTGGAACGGGCTTGACTACCCCAAACCTTCTGGCTTCCCTGACCTTGGACTATTCTGACTTCCACGACTTCTGGTATCCTGACCCTGGCTTTCTTTTGTGGTTTGCTTCACTATTGAAAGGTCTGTAGACTGTCAGCTGCCTAGTTTGTTTTCCTTGCTGAGCCATCACTATCAGCATTTGTCCGTGTGGGTGCTGGCAGCATTCCTGGACAGTGACTAAAAAACATCTGAATACATATCACAGAGACTAGCTGTAGCACCATATCAAGTGTAACTCAGGGGCTCGACAGACAGGCAGCTAAACACTGCCCCTGTTTGCTCCAGATCATTGCTGTGGCAACCATATGCCATAGAAATGATCCGCTCCCTCTCGGGAGCAAAAAGAAGCTGCTGTAAAGAGGTTCCTGGAAGAGGCGCCATAGTAGAGCTCATGTGCCATGATGATGCCCCTTCGGGGCAGCACCGTTTGGGTGTTGTGTTGCTGTGCATCATCACGGCACACTCTGTGTAAACAGGCATGTGCCATGATGGCGTCCAGGCAGCAGACTAAGGTTCTTGCCATGTGAACACCAAACTCTAGCAGAGTAAACTGCTGGTCTGTATGGGGCCTCAGTCACCAGTAACAAATCCAGGCCTTTTTATTATATGATGTTCTGCATAAATGGTAGACTTTCTGAACTTAAGAACATCAGGATGTCTGAAGGATAAAAGTGAATGGAATTTCCAGTGACATTCCACCTACTAAAAATACATTAAAATACATATACAGATTCTGATGATGGTCTTCATGAAACCTCTACCTTCACCTCAATCTTTTCTCCTCCATCTTTCCTAAGTGTGATACTACTATTGTCCTACCATTTCTGTTATTCCTCTGGAGAATGTATTATCTACCAGATAGTTCTACCATCTCATTAGTGTGGGTGTAACTCTTCATTGATTTGATTCCTGTGTACAATAATCATTTAAGCAACCCCTGACACCTGCATTCTGCAAGCACTTGAGGATTTCTGCACAAATTTCAATATTCATTCTTAGGGACTTTGCTAGGGGAATTTCAACTGTAAAAATACAGGTGGCTTTTTTGTATAGAAAACCTATATGAAAATATGCATTCTGTGCAGAGTACAGTCAGCTCTCCATATCCATGGATTTTTAAAAACCACAGATTCAACCATCCATGGTTTGAAAATATTTTTTTAAAAATCCCAGCAAGCAAATCTTGATTTTGCCATTTTATACAAGGGATACCATTTTACTGTGCCATTGTATTTAATGGGACTTGAGCAGCTATGGATTTTGGCATCCACAGGGGTCCTGGAACCAAACCCCAGGGGATACCAAGGCCCCACTGTACACTGATTGATGTCCGAAAAGCCAAAACAAAACATCTGCCTGCATGCAGAAAACAAATGCAAGAAAACTACACTTAGCTTTTGTTTTCAGTAACTTATGTATTTGTGCAAACTGCATAAAGTTGTACCAAGGATATAAAATTTAGATAGTCTGTAAAAATACATGGATTATTGTGCAGAAATCCAACATGTATTACTCCTATTAGTGTTAGTTGCCAAAAAATACACATTATTTTCCAACAGAAGTACCCATTTTCTGCCCTAAAACATGTTTTCTGTTCAGAAAAAAGACATTTGTTTGCACACATGAATTTAAGCCTTAAAGCAGGAAGACACTCATAGCTGGAGTGGTAAACTTGAGGGCATCTATACACATCATTCCCAATCATGCAATATTGCAAGATTATGTTGTTTGATGTTAACTGCCTTCAAGTCGACTTCAACACATAGCAACTCTATGAGCGAGACACGTGCAAATCCACCTGTCCTCAACTGCTAGGCTCAGGCCCTGCAAGCTCAGGGCCCTTGCTTCCTTGACTGAGTCCACCTATCTAATATGGGATCTTCCTCGCTTTGTACTACTATCCACCTTTCCTAGCATTATCCTAGCATTGTGAGTCATGCCTTCTCATGATGTGTCTGAAGCATGACCACCTCAATACAAGATTATATGTCACAAAAATCATGAGTCTTGTCCTGCAAACTGTTTGCAAAAGATTTTTTTATTCTGCAAAATTTCTTCTTAACAAATCTACAAAAGGATCAATGCTGTTGTTATTCAATAATTAAACTAGCTAATCTAATCTAGTAGTACTGTCCATAATATCACTCCAGACCCCCAGCTGATAAAAATCATACACATTTCCTCACAAGCTAAACAATACACATAGTTAATGACTGGTGGCAGAAAATCACATAGTTTTATGAGCAGCCAAACGTCTACTTTCTACATTTCATTTACTTCTGACCCCACTGTTAAAAGATTCCCACCTACCTATATATGTATATGTCATTTTAGATTGTATGCTACTGGCAGGTTATGTGTTAATTTTATGATGTCTGTAAAGCACCATGTAGATTTATGGCACAATAATAATAATAACAATAATAATAATAATCCTTATAATTTACAATAACACATAGAATATTTCAGCTAATGAACCAGGCTCCAGACCAATCCACACATGTTTTATACCATATCATATTGGTTAGCTTCTAAAGTACTGAAATAATTGGCTATCTTCTCTCAAAATTGTTATTTTAATCATTATTTTTTGTTTTATTGTAACTCACCTGTAGGAGGTACAAAAGGCAGGATAAATGCCAAATAAATAAATAAATTCTTTACATTCTAAAGGGAGAATTTAGTGGTGTAGAAGGAGAATTCTCCTTTTACATTCAATCCTCTCAACTTCCCATTGGGAAGGCATGAAGAAAAGGGAACTTATTCAGATCCCCTGGCACATCAGATGGGGAACTTCAGTAGGTCACAGCAGTCCGATGGTGAAAGTGCCTCCATCTGAACAGACCACATCCTATAACAGTACTTGTACAATGCAAAGCAAAATGGAAAGAAAACAACTTACCACTGGTACAATTCCAGGTTCTCCTTTTTGACCCTGCAAGATAGGAAACAAAGTTTATCTCTGACAGCAGAATACTGAAGATGCTTCTAAGTAAGTACTTCTCAGCATCTCACATTCTGTATAAAACATAACCAGATTTAGTAATAACTAAATTTAAAGGGAAGAGGGCTTTTTGCAGATTTTTAGAACCCTGTCTGACATCCCTTACCATTAGAGATGGTGTTAAATCAGTATTAGGCCCCTGCAGTGCAATTTCTAATATTCTGACTATGCAAATAGGTGAAAGTAGCTTTTTTGCATATATTAATAACAATATTCTAAACATTATATTAAATTAATATCTCAACTTTCTCCTCATATAGGACAAGTTTTTCTCAGTCCTGTTATTCCCTCCATTTTTATTTTATTTCTTTTTTTAAAAAAAGAATCCATCAGTTTCTTTGCTCCAAAGAAACTCTGACACAGAATAGTCTTACTTGTACCACCTTATCCCTCTAATGCTCTTCAGTAAGCACAGCAATCCTTTGGGGACGTTTTGAGAAAATTTCACAAATCTGAGTTTTTCACACAAAACATTGTTCTTTGCTCCAAACAATAACATTTTGACCGAACAAATCCCCATTGTATTTGCATCTTTTAAAAAATCAAAACAAGAAAAGAATTCTGGAAGTAAGCGCTGGACATTTGCCTCTGGCACAAGGGCAAAAAACCTTGCCTCAGTGTTGTTGTTAAGGACAATGGTCTTCTCAAGCATAAGCACATATTCATTACATTTCTATATTCCATAAAGAAGTTCATTGCACTTTATGCATATCTTCTTCAAGGACTAGAAGACAGACCCCCCCCCCGGCATTTTTAAATATCAATCAAACTTGTTCGTTCTGCTCTGTAATTCTGCCCTTTTCCTCTGCTCATTGCTATGGTTTTGTTCTGTGATACATTTTATTGTTTTAATTATTTTATTCTTAGCTCCCCTTGGGGCACAAGCATGTGTGCAGACTTCTGCCCCTCCTGTAAGCCTTTCTGGTGTACTTACCGTACAAACCACACAACAGGACATCTAAGGGTCTGATCCTGTACAACTCTTGCATCTCTTGCAGGCCAAGGTGAATGGCCTCTACTCTGTCCTGTATCTCTTGCAGGCCAAGGCGAATGGCCTCTACTCTATTCTCATTCTTCTTGACTTGTCTGCAGCCTTTGACAGCGTGGACCACTGTCTCTTGCTTGACTTACTTTCCGACCTCGGGTTCTCCAACTCTGTTCTCAACTGGTTTAGCTCTTACTTGTCTGACAAATCTTTTGCAGTGGTCATGGGTGGTCAGACCTCCTCCTCCTCTATTCCATTATCTGTTGGAGTTCCTCAGGGCTCTGTCCTGGGCCCCTTTCTGTTCTCTCTATACACACTGTCCTTTGCTAGACTCATCAGTTCTTTTGGTTTCTCCTATCATCTGTACACCGATGAAACTCAGCTGTATCTTTCCTCCCCTGACCTTTCACCGGGGCTTGAACAGCAAGTTTCATCTTGTCTGGCTGCCATCTGTCAGTGGATGCGGCATCAGTGCTTGAAGCTCAACATGTCTAAGACAGAGTTTCTCATCTTCCCACCTAAGCCCACCTTCAATACTCCTTCTCTGTTTCTGTCGAAGGCAGTTAGAATCATAGAATCATAGAATCATAGAGTTGGAAGAGACCACAAGGGCCATCCAGTCCAACCCCCTGCCATGCAGGAACTCCAAGTCGAAGCATCCCTGACAGATGGCCATCCAGCCTCTGCTTAAAGACCCCTAAGGAAGGAGACTCCACTACACTCCGAGGGAGTGTGTTCCACTGTCGAACAGCCCTTACTGTCAGGAAGTTCCTCCTAATGTTGAGGTGGAATCTCTTTTCCTGCAGTTTGCATCCATTGTTTCGCGTTCTAGTCTCTGCAGCAGCAGAAAACAAGCTTGCTCCCTCCTCAATATGACATCCCTTCAAATATTTAAACAGGGCTATCATATCACCTCTTAACCTTCTCTTCTCCAGGCTGAACATCCCCAGTTCCCTAAGGCGTTCCTCATAGGGCATGGTTTCCAGTCCCTTCACCATCTTAGTTGCCCTCCTTTGGACATGCTCCAGTTTCTCCACATCTTTTTTGAATTGTGGTGCCCAGAACTGGACACAGTATTCCAGGTGGGGCCTGACCAAAGCAGAATAGAGTGGCACTATAACTTCCCTTGATCTAGAAACTATACTTCTATTGATGCAGCCTAAAATTGCATTGGCTTTTTTAGCTGCCGCATCACACTGTTGACTCATGTTCAGCTTATGGTCTACTTGGACTCCTAGATCCCTTTCACATGTGGTCTCATTCAGCCAGGTGTCCCCCATCCTATATCTGTGCATTTCATTTTTCCGCCCTAAGTGCAGAACCTTACATTTCTCCGCATTGAATTTCATTTTGTTAGCACTGGCCCAGCTTTCTAGTCTATTCAGGTCATTTTGAATTTTGATCCTGTCCTCTGGGGTATTAGCTACTCCTCCCAGTTTAGTGTCATCTGCAAATTTGATAAGTATGCCCCCAATTCTGTCATCCAAATCGTTAATAAAGATGTTGAATAGCACTGGGCCCAGGACAGAGCCCTGTGGGACCCCACTGGTCACTTCTCTCCAGGATGAAAAGGAGCCATTGTTGAGCACCCTTTGAGTTCGGCCACTCAACCAATTAAACCAGTTTTATTCAACCAGTTCAGCAAGCCCGCAGTCTTGGTTTCATCTTTGATTCCTCTCTGTCATTTATTCCCCAGATTCAGGCCACTGCCAAGGCCTGTAGATTCTCTCTCTCCAACACTGCTAAAATCCGTTCATTCCTCTCAGCCTCCACTGCCAAGACTCTGGTCCATGCCCTAGTGGTATCATGACTAGATTATTGTAACCTTCTTCAGACAGGGCTTCCTCTCTCTCACCTCCATCCTTTAATCTCTATCCAGAACTCAGCCGCACGTGTTATCATATCTGCTCACCGCTTTAACCATGTTTCTCCTCTCTTATCCTCCCTTCATTGGCTCCCCTTCCCCTTCCCAATCCAGTACAAACTTTTGTTGTTGACTTTCAAAGCCCTCCACAGACTGGCCCCTCCTTACTTGTCTGAACTTATTTCTCCTCACATTCCTTCTCGTACCCTCAGTTCTGGTAGTCAAGGTCTCCTGTCCCAGCCGAGGATTTCCACTGCCTTGTCTCGGATTCGTCCCTTCTCACTTGCTGCCCCTCACTTGCTGGAACCTTCTTCCCCCACTTGTGCACCTCATCATTTCTCTAACCAGATTCAAAATTAAGTTAAAGACTATATTGTTTAGGGAAGCATTTCCAGGATTGTGCCATCTGCCCCAGGATGCCTCATTTTAACTATGTATTAAGAGGCCGTGGCCTCCCTCCAGTCCATCTGCCTTGATCCAGGCCCCAGAGGGAGAGAAGAACTGCTGGACCTTATCCCCTTCCCACCACCTTCCCCTTCTACTTTTGTATTGTCTCTTTTAGATTGTAAGCCTGAGGGCAGGGAACTGTCTGAATATAAGATTGTATGTATAGTGCTGTGTAAATTTACAGCGCTATATAAATAAAGGTTAATAATAATAATAACTATTGAAATAGTACATCATATACATCTGCATTAATCACAAGGTTGAGTTTGTCTTTTTTAAAAAAAGCATTTTCTTGTCTTCCCAAGAGGCATCTATTATCTACCTGAAGCTAAAATGTGCTGTAATGATTTACAGTGTGTTATTTGCACCTGTTAATGAATTTGTGGAAAGAAAGATATTAACAGTTCCTTAAGGTTTATTGAAAGAAGCATCAAAATGCTTCATAGCAACCTACAATGAAGGATGGAAACTTATGTATAAGATTTAATAGAGAAAAGTAAATAAAAATAACAAAGCTTACCTTTCGACCTCTACCTGGAAAGGGGGAAATAAAACAAAATAAATTAACAGAGCTCATTTCCCAGCACTTATACACACAGCCATTTCCATTTGGGCAGTACAAGTATTTTTAGTGAAACCCAGATTCCAGAATAAATCTTGAATCCTGGAGTGAATCCACCCAATTTGGAATTATTTCTACCAGCTCTATATTGAATCAGAATAGGCCAAATCAGTTCCAGAGCAAGACACCTTAGTTCAAAGCAACCCAGATTGATGTAGAGTCTCTGACATGAAATATAAGTGAAGAAAAGACAGGATATGGCCTAAATCCTGTTTGTTAGTCTACTGAAACAATTGTGGAATATTGAATCAACACATAGGTAAATCTCATTGATACGGGTGCTATTATAGTTGGGACTAATAGCAGGTGTATGGCCAATATGATTGTATGAAGATAATGCCAACGTGACATGAAGCAGAGCAGCAGAAGGAGAGCTGGGCTTTGCTCTTACAGCTTTAACACACCATGTGAGGCATAAATATCACAAATACTCTCCAGGCACTAGGAAAGGACTCAGCCGGGTCACTAAGCTGATCTATTCAGTTGTCTCCTGCATCTCTTTGTTGTTTTGCAAGATTTGACTGTTAATAGCAAAGATACTTCCTAGCCCCAAAATGCAAAATGTTACCACTTGGATTCTTTTCCTCAGCTATTCACACAAGGTATAGACTACTCATTTTTACTCAGAGGCATTCCCCATCATATTCCACTTACTCAGGTGTAAGTTGACTGAGGCTGTATTCACACTGCAGAAATAATGCAGTTTGACAACACTTTAACTGCCATGGCTAAATGTTATGGGATTCTGGGAAATGTAATTTGTTCTGACATCAGAGCTCCCTGAAAGAGAAGGCTAAATGTCTCATACAACTACAATTACCAGAATTCTATAGCATTCAGCAATGGCAGTCAAAGTGGATTATTTCTGCAGTGCCAACATGGGACTTACTTGTCAGTAGGAATGCACAGGAGACCACTGCTATTATTGATCTTTGAAGCTGCTATCTGACTTTCATATTTTTGCATTTACATATTCACATCTAAAGGATGTTTACATGCAATCAAAAGTCTCTTTGCAAGTATGAATCATTAAATAAATACTTCCAAAACACTGCTTTCTGACTTCACAAACAACTACGGCTGACTGGTTAAATGTTTTCACCCAGAACTTGTAAGGTATGCATGAGTTTTAGCTACTGTCCAGGTGTGAAATCACACCTAATATACAGAATGCATATTTATGTGTGTAAGAGCATTCAGGCACTTTACCGCTTCCATATCATTGTCTTTCCTCCTGTGTGGGCAACTAAAATACTCAGCCTTTGACTTAAATACACTCCAGACATGCACCAACTGCTTCCCAAAGCATGTCATGTCTGGTCTTATTACTTAATTATACAGAAATAAATGCTATGGCCTTTATTCATATTCCAAGGCATTAACACTAATCTAAATGACAAATTAATTTAGTTTTGAATACCTATTCAGAAGTCACATTACTCTCCAGTGAAATTGTTCTGCACATCCCTAGGTGAAATCAAGCAAAAGGGCCATGCTTAAGGCTGCCATCCAACATGGACTGGTTTGAGAGTAAATCCCAGTGACCTCAACAGGATCTACTTTCAAGCAGAGATGTACAGGATTGAACTATGATATGTGGCCTGGCTTGCTTCCAGTTTTAAGAAGTTCACGAGAGGTTCCTTCTTCGGCAATCAGTCATAATTCCAGTTTATATTTCTCTGGGGAATACATTACCAAAATTACCTTTTAAGTGGAACAAATCTTCCTCTTCAAAACAAAACAAAACCACCCACATTGTGTGGCTTGAATCAGAGGCCTAGAAATGTTACTTTGAGGGAGACTACATTTCCCAGACTCCCCCAACCAGTGTAGTCACTGATCATGCTAGATGAAGGATTCCAGGAGTTCTCATCCCCCCCCAAAAAAACTTTGCCAAGCTCTGTTCGAATTTTAGAGGAAAGTAGTGTTCAATTCAATCTGACAGATCTATATTGCTCACCATTCTTTTCCATGACTATATGTAAGGGAAATTAGTTTTAAAAATACATTGCGCTGCAGTTCTCTATCTACCTATAATTAAATGGAAATGGAACTGAAATGCATTTATCCAGCACCATCCTTCTCCATGGTCAAGATCTTTGTAAAATGACTACACTGGAGTAAATCTTCTTCAGCAAGTCTTGCCAATGTTGATTAAAAGTGCCTGGACTGCACGTTCTGAAGGACAATGGGAATATCCCCTTTATGTGAGGAACTGTGGGGATTTGCAGTGAATGCCTCTTTATCATCCTTGGACTACAGTGCAATCCTATAAAATCGGATAGGACTGATGACTGCAGATAGGTGAAACTGACTAAGACTAGAAATAGGGTAATCCACTCACTCCTAATCAAAATGAGTTTTAAAATGGGTATGGTGAGAAAAATATATTTAGAAATGGTTATTTGGGGAGGAACCCGGCTGCCCGATTCACAGGGCCAACCGGTTTGCAGGGCACCAGGAAGCCTGGTGTGCCGCTGCAGCTTGGTCGGCAGCTCGCCCTGGCACCTCATCTTCCTAGGCTGTGCCAGGGCCTGTAAAACAGCCCTGATCGGCTGGGCTGAGTGAGGGAGGCTAGACCCCTGGCTTCAGGAGGAACTATAGCTGCCAGCATGCCCCAGCAACCAGAAGTGGTCTGGAATTGGCCTGGCCACCAGAAAGGGCAGAACTTCTGGCCTGGCCCCATTGGCTCAGAGGGCCGGAAGGTGCAGGACTTCCAGCTGAGGTGATTGGTTGTTTGGCCTATTTAAGGCCACAGGGCCAGCTGGAGTCACCATTCTGGCTTGGATCTCCCCACCCTCCCACCCTGGATGGGTCATGTGGTGGGACTGGACATTGCTGTCACAACTTTCTGGGGGCAGCAGCATGAATTGTGGATCAGGTGGGCATGGTTATCAGTGCTGCAGAGCAGTGGTTATTGGGAGTCCCAAGGGGACCCAGGGGTTCTGGGATGACAAGGAGGTGCCAATGTGAAGGCAAACCCTTTATCAGCATCCCCCGGTAACAAGGGGCAGGAGCTGTGGATGCCCAGATCCCCTCTGTCATCCCTGGGCCTGGCAGTGACCCAGCAATGGGGATCATCGATCAGCAGTTGGGTTGGTGAATGCCAGATCTTGACCCATGCCTCGGACCAACTCTACCTGTCAACTATATTTAATAAACTTGTGGCCTTTTCTTCCATATAATGTCTGTGTGTTTCTTACTTTGTGGTGCCCCCCTGCCCTGCAAAATAGTTGGCCCTCTGTATCCACTGATTTTTTTTTTTTATCCACAGACTCAACCATCCATGGCTTGAAAATATTCAAAAATGATTTAAATTCCAAAAGCAAACCTTGTTTTTGCCATTTTATATGAGGGTCATTACTTCACTATGCCATTGTATTCAATGGGACTTGAGCATCCAGAGATTTTGGTATCCATGGGGGCTCCTCAAACCAAACTCCAGCAGATACCAGGGGCCTACTGTACTTAAATGCCAGTTTCTCACCTGAGGATTTAGTACGATGTTCACAGATTAATTCAGATCATGAAACAGATGGACAAATCCATCAGAAATAGACAGATTCGCCCATCCCTATATTGGATCAATTTCCCCTCCTTCTCCCTAGTCAGCTTTTAGAGAGAAAAAAGGGTATGAATTGTGAACTTGTACAGCTGGTTCCCTAATCATGTTGTAAGTGTTGGGAGTGGGGATTCAAAAACATCCCCTCCTGTACCACACTTCATTTAGGCAAAGGCGGTAGTTCCAAGAGAGGCTCTTACAGATTTCTTTACTCAACAAAAGCCTGCTTAACTACTCATTGTAAAATCTGCTTACCAATAGCTCCTTCGAAACCATTCCGGGCTGTGTTTGGACACACAGGACAACACTCTCCTGGAGGAGGCTGTGGGTTTTCACATTCCAATACATCAAGACACTGGATCTCATCACAAAGAATGGCCCCGTTGTCACAGACGCATATCTGACAAGGTGCAGGTTTCCATATATCCCTGTTCAGGTACACCTGGCCATTCTGAGTACAAGGAACATCTTCAGCATCTAGTTCTAAAAGGAAGATAAGAGCAGAAGACAGCCTAAATGGATCTGAATGACAACACATGTCAACGTTTATGGCAAAATGAAACTCCATCATGTATGACATTGATAAAAACCATTCCAGGAGGTTGACAAAAGTGTCCCAGCAATCAAAACAGCAACACCACAATTTGGAGCCTGGACTGCAGATAAGAACTAGCTAACGGCCTGAGGTGGATATAATGTTACTGTCTGCAAAACAGCAGGAGAGAATCATTGTGGGAGTCCTCTGGTTCCTGAGCTGCCCTTTCAGCAAAGAAGCAATGGAAGGGCGAAGCATCAATGAGCTTTCAGAAAGCTGCATGGGAGAGGTGCTCATGTACAAAACAGAAGAGGTCATACCTGCTCTAATGGATGTAATTAATCATTTTCTCAGTTTGTGGAACATACAGTATATTCCATGGGAGGGAGATAAAGAGACCAGATTGTCCTGAGCCATAGGGCTGTTTTCATGATCATTCCCGACTCTTTCAGGTGAGGGAATGCAAAACCCAAGAACCTCAATTGCATGTTTAATAGCAAGCTTGAAAGCAGGCCTGAATGGTGCTTTGTTCAACAAAATCTGCTGATAGTGAAAAAAATATGGCACTCTTATGTTCACTATCCAGTCCCACACACTGGCATAAAAGCACAATGCAAAGTTTTATCTTCCTCGACAAGAATTTAGAGGGTGCTTTTTCACAACCTTGACAACCCTAGAAATCCATGAAACAGTTATATCTTTTTTGGGCCAACCGAAATGTACAAAATACATGTTGCAAGCTTTCCAAGCTCTACTGGCTTCTTCATCAGACAAAGGTGCTAAAAATACAGGAGAAAAAAACTTATGACAATGATAGTCACAAGCCTGCATTTTGCTAGGGTTGTGGCTGTTCTCAGTTCAGGTGGTACTAGAGGGATATTCATGCTGGCAGGCACCTCCTTCTCCCCCTCAACTCTCCTCCATCCTCCTGGCCCTGTAGTTGCTCCAGGAAATGGAAAAAATGTAAATTCCATTAGCAAGACAAAAAGAGATGCTCCTCTTGAGATCCAACTTGGATCTCAGCCCCTAGGCTGAGTTAACTGCATAGTTTTTTTGTTCAGCCATTATTAATTTTTCTTTCAAACAGAGGACCATGGTAGAGCATACTCCAAAACATCAGAATTATTCCCAATCTCTGCCCCCAGAATAGTAATATTTGCAGGAGCCCATGAGCAAATTTATTGTTCTATAGACTGAGCCATTTGTATATATGAATTTTTGTGTTTGTACATGGGTGTGTCCACCATACTCTTGGACATTTCACAGATGATAAACTGGGATGTATGTGGCCAGGCAATGTTGGAGTATAGTCAAGATGGCAACAGTGATTACCAAGAAAGAACACACAATCTAGGGACTTTTTCACACAGCCAAAAGTGACGGGAGCATAGCGGGTTGCCCCTGTCACTCACACAATTGGATGAAGATTATCAGATGACGTCACGCAACATCGCCATAATTCTATCATTAGCCCACAAATAGAGATTAATTCTAGCATCACTTTTTATTCACGTGAAAGTCCCATGAATAAAATTAGCACTAGAATTACTCTTTATTCACGGGATAATGACGGAATTATGGCAATGTCATGCAATGTCATCTGATAATCAATTGCATAATGACGAGAGCATCCCGCTATGCTCCCGTCACTTTTAGTCATGTGATAAAATCCTAGGAGAGACTGAAGCAGTTTGTTTTTCCCTGAACCTCAGGGAAGGATGAGATTCTACTCCCTCCTCTCCTCTCTCATCTGCTGAATGAACTGAGTGCCAACTATTTGCATGCTTTGAACATAATTTTGGGCAACTGAGGTAAGGTGAGAACACTGCGGGCAAGTGAGAGGAGGAGAGAGAAACTAGGACATTTTAACAGAAGCTGAACAATGAGAACAACAAGAATTAATTGGGACTGTCCCTGTCAAATTGAGACAGTTGAATGTACATGTACACACACACATTTAAAGCATTTGTCCACTTGTTATCTGTTATGCTAATACAAATCCATATATGTAAACACAGAATCACCAAAACTGGAATGATAAATAATGAACAAAAATGGAGGCTATAGTTGGGCTTTTGATCTGTCTACCTCTTTGGATACCTCCAGATAAACATGGTAGATTTCTATATTCAGCTCTAGAATGTACAATCTATAAACTATTTATGACTAAATGCTATGTTTTCACTTAGGCTGACATTCCCGACATTTTCATGTAACTTCTGGAACAATCAGCAAAGTCATCTTTTCTTCAGAAAACTGATGTTCTTTAACATTTTGCAAATCCAAGCAACACAAGTAAATTTTCATACACACTCATACACATGTACTCAAATTTCTGTCTGCATGATGTCTACATGCATATATGTTTGTGTATACACACACTCACAGATACACATGTATGTATACATTCATATACTCTGTACTCATATTGTGTGTGTATAAACACACATACACATTATATATGTATGTCTATTATCTCACACACATACTGCACAAATACACATACACACCCACATATACTGCACAAATACACACAGAAAGTTCAAGATGCCAGCAATATTTTCAGCTGGCTTATCTGTTATAATGCAAAACAGATGTGAACACAGTAACAAAAGCATTAGCTGTGAGTATATTGGAGGATTTAAACTTTGTAGGCTAAACTCGAGTAAAGTCAGTCTGCCAATGTTAAAGCAAGAAAAAATGAAACAGATGGTTTATTAACTCTTAGTGATCCACAGTGTAATAAAAACTAGTCTTCTAGCCAAATTGTTTGGCGTTAGATGCCTAACGATGTGATGATAAAGTAACTTTAATTCCCCATATACAATCCCCAAAAGTAATGATGTCAGCATGAAGTAACGTGAAGTTACATCAACATCAATAGCTAGACCACATATGATCTGTCAGGAATAGTCTGAAATCTGTCCCAGATAGCTTTCTATTCATTTCTCCCTCACATACGTAAGATAATACAATGTCTGATACAAGCACACAGTCTCTTTCTTCCTCCCACCCTAGCCTTGCAACACAACCAATGTTTGACATATGGACTATAAATTGCCCATTGTGTCATCTCTAGAAAGAAACAGAGGCTTCCAAATTAAGTACTGTAACATGAAAGTAAACTCTGTTTCATACAAAGCTGTCATCTGGACCAAATCCTACCGATCTGGCCAGAATTCTTTTGCCCATGCCTTTCATTCCTTCATCCATAATTGTGATTACATCAGTCCAGGTAAAGGCACTTCAGCCATGCTCAGAGGCATACCATAAAAGGCACTGCACATTGGTGCAGAACCATTCTGCTCTCAGTGACAGACCTTTCGAAAATGAATCAAAGCAATTCCAGTTGCACCAGACTTTTATACATTGGTCCTGAGAATACAAAGCGATAAGATGTCCTCCTTTTCCAGAACCTGTCTTCCACTTCATCCTTCTGTCCAGGAGGAATTAATTGTCCTCCATGTTGAGCATGACTAAGAAACATGAATTTACATTTATATCAGTTTTTTAGTTTTTATTTTGAAATGCTCTACATTTTTGATGTCCTACATATTGTGGGCCTTGTCCCTCTTTTCAGTTAGGATATCTGATCATCCTTCAAGACAACCCAGAGACCGAGACACATCAGATGTATTATTACTGATCTGTTTGTGTCTCAAAGAAACCAGTGTACAACCACTAGGTGGCAGAAAAGGCCAGCTAATAGCATTATGAAATTATCTTTACACAGTGAATAGAAGGGGGGGGAAACAGGCTGGGCACTCATTTGTTTGGACTTATTTGGCTTTGTATTGGATTGTGACTTCCTGCCAAAGGAACCTCTCTGAGTAAATGTAATATCAACATTGCTGGGATGCGGAGGAAAATCAGTGGCGTAAGTGCTCCTTTCAGAGATTGTGACACCACCTGGTACTTGGGAATGAAGTTGACATTTGAAAATTCGCATTCGCTTGCTCAGGACCTTCCCGTTGGCACCGGACCAAGATGACTGAATCACGGCTCACTAAAAACTGCTGTACAAATGAGGAGTGGAAAAGAGGAGGAGGAGGAGGAGGAGGAGGAGGAGGAGGAGGAGGAGGAGGAGACGAGCTCATGGCCCCTATTCTCTCACAGAGAGCATTCTTCAGTTCTTTTGTACAATCTTATAAAAAAGTATCTTTTGGGAAAACAGAAAGAACACTCTCTTTTCTGCCAGAGCTCTCTTATTCTGAAATGGATTGTCATTGGTACGGGTGAAAACTAATAAAAACTGGAATAAAATAAGTTCCACTGACTAAACAGATTTCCCACTCTCCTCCCCACAGCGCCTTGCCTACTTACCCTCCAATATTTGTTCTGGAGGGCTGGGGTACAAAGCGTATATAAGGTACATAAAGACAGTTCAGAGCGGGAAAGAGAGAGATATCCTGCTGCATGAGTCAAAGTCAGGTCTTGTGAGATTGGTTGTCATTCTGTATGCTCCAAACAACAACAGATGCACAGTATGAAGCTGAAAGCTTTCATGGCTGGCATCCATAGTTTTTTGTGGGATTTTTTGGGCTATGGGGCTGTGTTCTAGAAAAGTTTATTCCTGATGTTTCACAAACATCTGTGGCTGGCATCTTCAGAGAATGCTGGCATGAAAGAGAGAATCCTGGCATGGAATGCCACGCCAGCATTCTCTGAAGATGCCAGCCACAGATGCCGGCAAAACATCAGGAATAAACTCTTCTAGAACACAGCCACATAGCCCGAAAAACCCACAAAGAACAATGGATGAAGACATAGGAGTAATACCCCTTTGGTTAGTCCGGTGTCCATAAACAAAAATTACGCTCTGGATGCATGTATGAGTGCACATGCATGCAATTTCACACAAGAGTGTTTGAGGGTGTTTTTCATGACACTGGCTCTGAAACAAACCCAGAAATTCTTGTACACAATTTTATGTGCATTTGTTACAGTCACGGTTGCTTCTGTATGTGAAACTATGCTGCTGTAACTGAGCAGTGATTCGCATTCTCAGTCCTCTGACTCATCGTGACATTATGCAAGAAAGATCTTTTTTTTTCCAGTCAAGACTCCTGAGAGAACATTTGAGAATATGGGAAGCAAGCTCTGTTTTGGTTTGTTTTCAGTCCTCTAGTTTCTAGGCTCAGTACTGTATTTGATCTAAAAGGCCCTGACAACAATGCCTGGAGACATTCCTGACTACTAAGTCATTGCTCTTTCAGGCACAATCAAGAGGCAAGAATATCTGCTCCTAACCTGTTAAACTTATTTACTGTATAAAGGGAGAAGGACCTGGAACAATCTAAACCTCCTAGGGAAGTGGACATTTTCCCATACATCTTTCTTATAACATTATTTGAAGGGTGGCGAAAACAGCATGTAGAGAAGTTACCGGGGAGATTAGCACACTGGTATGGGATAGAGATGGGATCGCTTCTCCATCCTTATCCCGTTCTTGACATCACAAGGGCAGCTGCTGCAAAAGGCTTGCATACTGACAGCCCCAATCCTGTCATTAAAGTGGCATTGAGATAACGGGAAATTCTGTTAATACAAAATGCTGACAAATGTCACTTTAATTACAAGTTAATGACACGTTATTGACAGGACTGATATGACTTCATATGAAAGCCTTTGGTGCCATTGCTGTCATTCACTCTTCCCCGACTAAATAAGCACAAATGACATGTGAAAGTCTTTGCCTTGATCAATCAGGAACGATGGGATACTTGCCTCACAAAAGTTATTGTTAGAAGTAAAATGAGACAGAAATATTCCGGCCCTTAGTAGAAAACACTGGAGAGCAAGTGGTCCCTAAAGAAAATACAACTTACAAATAAAAACTTTAAAAAATGGGGATGAAACTTATTTTAAAGGAAATACTGTGTTTCCTTTCTATAGTTTCATCCCTGTCTTTCATAAATTTTCATCTCCACTTGTGTTTTATGTCATAAGAACGATCCTTTCTGATTGTCAAACCAAAAATGCAGAATGAAATCAAAGTGAAGGCTGTAATGCAAGAGACTGAGGAATCTGCAGCACAGCTGTGTACCTGAGGTAAGCATCAACAAGTACACCTGAGATAAGCAGAAGAGGCATGCCACCCACCCCTTAACAATCCTACTGCCTCTCTCCTGTAATACTCAGAAACATAGAAAACTTACTTTGTTGGACTAGCACACCCAATGGCCATACTGGCTGGAATTCCAGCCCTGTCCGCATAGGCCAAAGACGACAGCCTCCCCCTGATCCCTCGGCAGGGGTGACAGATGATGCATGGCTCAAAGCCTGGTTCTGGTGCAAGCAGATGGGATGACGGCTGGCCCATTTAGCACTAGAATTGGGTTTTACCATTTTACCCTGGAATAAACAATGTCCCTGTTTGCTCAGGATCTTCTCTGTTCTGGTGACACGTGGCTGACTGCATGCATGTCCCCCTGAGCTGCCCAGTGTGGCTGCCACTGCCAGCAGTTACACATTTTGAGATCAGAACAAGGTGGTTAGCCATGTGATCATCACTGGACGGCTCTACAGGATGAACATACAGTCAACTAGCTGGAGTCACAACGGAGGACTTTGCAATGGGTGAGGGTCAGGGCAGCCCCAGGGCCAGGATACTCTGGACTACCCCTCCATGTTGCAGAGTTGTAGTCCAAAAAGTGACTTTTTATAGGCTCTAGACTGATGGAGTTTATCACACAGGAGGAATTTATCTCAATTTCGAAAAAAATGGAAGTGAGGCCAGTGAGAATTGAGTAAATTTGCTAGTTCAGTGAATTTAGGTGATTGTGTATTGACACTGCATTGCATTCAGAACTGCCTGAAATTGCCTCCCAGTGCCTGAAATTGCATGTGATAGTTTCTCATGCAATCATGTGAAACCCCATGATTGCGTTCAGAAGGACTTCCCTTTGCCCAAAAATGTGTGTGATCAGCTTTCACGCAATCACGCGAAACCCCATGATTGCATCCAGATTGCCATTGGATTATACTTCCAATTCCCTTCGTGTGATAAACTCCTGATGAGCCCAACCTGGAGAAAAAATATACCTGCTTACAGTAGTCTAAACTACTATGTAGGGAAATATCACAAGTGAGACTTATTAAGCCAAAAATTAAATATTTTCAGGCTTTATTGATTTCAGTCGGATAAATGTTAGAAGGGCCCTGTGTAAACTTATGAGATGTTCTATCTAGAGCATGAACCAGAAATGATTAGGAATCACTTGAGGTTCGGAGCCTGTCAAAGTTCCTGAATAGTTACGTTCATTTGGAAACACTGGTTGGAATGACTGGAGTCTAATGCACCATGCCACTCAGCAACTGTTTATATGACACAGATTGCTTTGCACTGTGTTAACCTGCTGTCACACTGCAGAATGCAGTTTGACCCTGCTTTAGCTACCATGGCTCAGTGCTATGGAATTCCAGGCTTTGGAGTTTGTTGTGGCACCAGAGCTCTCTGACAGAGAAGGCTAGCTGTCTCACAAAACTACACATCCCAGAATTCCGTAACACTGAGTCATGGCAGTCAAACCAGTGTCAAATTGCATTTATTCTGCAGTCTAGACACATTCTTAATTATTTCTAAAACTGGCCTGTAAAGGCCCTAAAGGGGAAAAGTGACTAGGGCCATGCTAATTATAATTACTGGCCCAAGGTATTTGCTTCCTGGGGCAATAATAACACATAAATTTGGTCGCATTGGGGCTGAAGACGCCTCCTTTTCTGGAGCATCACCACAGCAGCCAGATGAAGCGGCAAAGGCACAGCAGAAAAAGGAGCCCAAAAAAGCAGCTTCTTTTTGTGTCACACTTGTGATGCAAAAAAAGCAAAAAGAGCCATAGGCCACCCTTATGACATCACAGGTGTGCAGCTCTGTTTGGCTGCTGCGCAGCTGCGACTTCATCGCTCCATGCACCATGTGTACGGTGCTGCAGAGCCAGGATGCCCTCGTCATGTGCTAGGGTTGTGGAGCGTCCATTGGCTCCACTCCCGGGCAACCCTAGCACATGAAGGGGGCGCCCTAAAATGCCCATCTGTATCGGGCCAAAATATTGCAGAATATCTTTTATTTGAATATTTAAGCTGGGGAAGGAAAATATGATGGTCAGATAAAGGAAATGGTCTGGTGGGGAAAATGTGGTTGTTGGATTGAGAAAGTTAAGCTGAAAAGAGGTACAATGAAGTTAGAGAAACTATTAATAGACTATTTCACATTATGAGTACTGGGTACTAATTTACTTGGTCATAGCTATTGGAGTGGGGGAGAGAGGAGAGGGGGTGAAAAGTATGCAATCTAATAATGATAATATTTTGTAAAGTTTTATTATATATGTTGTAATATGGACCATAAAACTTATAAATAAATTTTAAAACTATAAATCCCAGAAATCTGTAAACCAGTGTCAAACTGCATTTATTCTGCAGTCTAGATGCCCCCTTAATTATCTCTAAAGGGGAAAAGTTTCTAGGACCATGCTAATTAGAAGTACTGGCCCAAGGTTTTTGCTTCCTGGTATTTTTGTTACTGTTCTGTGATTTATAGGTTGTGGTTAGTAGGAGCAATTACGGGTTATATCTTGTTTAGCTGTATTTTATTGTATCTTATGTCATGGCTGTATTTTACTGTTTTATTGTTACATTTTAATGTGTTGTAAGCTGCCTCAATCCACCTGGAGAGGCAGGGTAAAATAAAATTTCTATTCTATTCTATTCTATTCTATAACATTCCTACATTTGATTTACAAAGCTAGGAAGAACTAATTGGGCAGGAGAAATGTGACTTTGTCAATGGCAAGGTGCAGGGAGTGTGACTTGAGGGTGTGGGGAGTGTGACCCATACCAGGTGACATCTCAGAAGAGGGGTGATGCCCAGTCAGGCTATCCACTTGCTGCAGGGTGAGAAGAGTTATTATGCCCCTCCTGGCTTTGTCATGGCAGTGGCTCAGGAGGAGGCTCCATTCTCAAGAGAAGGGATGAGACGGCCTTTTTGTCCACCTCCACCAGCTACCTGGCAGTCCCCCTGCCCCTGCACTAGGTGACACCATGTGTAGGGACACCACTGGTCTATAAGATTATCACACAAGGGCTATTTACAGTTTAGTAGTGCTATTCTAACGTTATTAAGCAAGAATGATACAACGGTAATATTAAAACACTTACTTTCACACTGGTCGCAATAACAGGGCATTAACAATTCACAAGCAGTAAAAAAAACCGCTTTTACATTCCACATGTTGGGGTTGTGTTAGCAGAAAGAAAGGGGGTTCTTCCCTTGCTGTTGGGGAACTCCTGTGACTCACAACTGTGAAACTCATAGGAGGTGATTCTGCCAAACAGGCACACTGGGAGGAGCTTTACTGCAAGCGAGAATGCCGCTGATGCCACTGGAAGTCCCCGTTCCATTCCCCATCTGTCCCACGGAGGCTGATTTTCAAGAACTATTCAGAACAGTTCTTGAAAATTGCCTCTTGTGGGATGGATGTGGAACAGAATGGGGACTTCCAGTAGCATTGCCGGCCTTCTTATGTGCAGCAAAATGAATGATATCCCCATTCTGTTCCGTTCCAGGCCCCTTCCGCTCCATGCCGAGCCTGTTCCCAAGGGCCCGTGTGATAAGCTCCGGAGACTGGGGAATTCAATTTAGGAGATTATCCTTCTGTTACATTCTGGGACTTGTAGTTTAGGAAGGGGCATTTAGAATATTCAGCCAGAAAGCTCTTAGGCCTCACTGAACTACAAACCTCAAATTGCAACAGGAGGCAGTCCGAGCAGTTAAAGTGGAGTAGCGTTGTTTTAATGAGTGTAATGCGATAATCTAATGACAAATTCTCAATAGCACTATTGAAACATGAATGCCTTTCACACGTTTGCAATAGCACTAATGAATTGCTATCGGAAAGCCATTGACGGTTTTTTATTGTCAATGAGATATTCCACTAACATGATGCTTCTACGATGTTACAAGAATGGTAGGTGGATGATGTACTGTAGTTTGAAAATCTTTCCCTAGTTGTGCAATAATGACAGTAGCAATGCACTTCTCTAGCACTCTTACCCCCATTTGATAATCCTCCTAGACTACTGTAGCACCTCTGGGTCTGCATTTGAAAAGTGTTCAGAAGCTTCAGATGGTACCAGGAGCTGCAACCAGATTCTTAACCATAGAGACATATAGTTCCCTTGCTACAACAGCTCCATTGGCTGCTGATCGGTTTCTGGCCATAATTCAAAGTACTGACTAAGACTTATAAAGCCCTATACAGATTAAGTCTGGACTATCTGAAAGATTGGATCTGTATATGTTGAGGTCTATAAAATTAGTAATATAAGGAAAATCAGCTTTTACAGATTTCTGCAGCTGAGGGGTGGTTCACATTAAACACAACTTTATGCTCAGCAATAATCATGGTTAATGCTGTAAAATAATCATTTATTCTGCATCATTTCAGCATAATGAAATCATCTGTCTGCCATATACTTACAGTCTTACATTCAGCTGAGAGTGGCTTCTTGACACACTCCATTTGAAAAATTAAAATAGAAAATGCATACAGACTGTTCTCAACAGTCTTCTTCCAGCTTTACAATCCCTTCTCTCTAAGAGATCTCAAGCCAGAGGGCACTAAAAATGGCACTACACCTATTCCCACAACACTTATGCTCATTACACCAATTTAGGCAGTATGCTAGAACTAGGTACATTAATGCAGATAAGAGGCACAAAAGTGTGCACAGCTTCCCCCAGTATTCTCATGTACTCTAGCTCCAACTTCCATGTCTCTGGCCTTTCTGTGATGAGCAGGAAGGTCTGCAGCCTTTGTCCCTCTTATAACCATTTCTGCAACCTATAAGCTTATCAGAGGACCTTATCAGACGTCGGAAATTGAAAGTATAATCCAATGGCAATACGAACGCAATCATGGGGTTTCACGTTATTGCGAATTAAAGTATCTCACACAATTTCGGGCAAAAGGGAAGTCATTCCGAATGCAATCATGGGTTTTACCTTATTGCAAATTAAAGCATCTCACACAATTTCAGGCAATGGGGGGGGGTGTATTTTTGGGTAATGGGAAGTCATTCCGAATGCATTCCGAATGCAATTAGAATTCACGTAAATTCGCTAAACTAGCAAATTCACATGGATTCAAATTGGCTCCATTCGCAATAAAGAGAAATTCCTCCCATCTGATAAAGTCCAGAGTCATTTACTGCCCAATCTGGACACAGGCTGGGATCGGGATGGAACAGGATGGAACGGGTGTTATCACATGGATTTTGCTCTTGATGCCACCAGCAGTCCTCAAGCTGTTCCCCAGAAATGCTTTGACTGCCAATTTTGAAGAACGGAAAGCTTCTGTTCTTCAAAATCGGCAGCCATAGCACAGCTGGGGAACAGCTTGGGGACTCTTGGTAGGATCAGTGGCAAAATCCATGTGATAACACCCATTCTCCCCCTTTCCATCCCATTCTAATCACAGTCCATTCCCCAGATCGGGCTGGAAATGGTATCTGATAAGCTTACTTGTCAAGTATAATGCCTGAAGAAAGTTATTGTAGAATGGACATCTTTGCTGTACTTCAGAAATTCACCAATTTTCTCATGTAGTATCTATATGATGACAACTTCCTTACTTCAAAGTTTTTCTCAAACCCAGCTTCTTCCATTGGAACTGCTGTAGCCCTATCATCTCCAGCTGAAATGAAGCTTAAATATTTTCTGCCAAAAGTCACTGTTCCTTCTGTCTCTCTGAAGGGTGTCTTTCTTTCATGTCACTATTGTCTCAAGCTACTGTCTTTGTTGAGGCAGGAACCCATCTTTTGCTTATGTTAATCTGTTAAATGTTATGGACACAGCTGAAAGTATATTATTATTAGTATAGTAGTATTAGTAGTAGTAGTACAGTAGTAGCATCACCATCACCATTTGTTTATTTTATTAATAACAAATTTATTACTACTGTGGTAACAATAGCAACACCTTTCCACATCAGTTCAAGGTGTTATTTAGCAAGGTTTTTGTGTTGAGCAGTTATTTTTAAAACTAAATGACATTTAAAATTTGCTAGACTTCAGGAGTTATAATATGTTCGAAATTAACCCATGTAAATAATGACTATTTCTTTCTGAATGTATTTCCACATAATGGACTCAGGTTTGAGCCCCAGATCCTTTCCTTCCTAGTCCTCAATTTTCTAAAAACAAAACAAAGCAAAAATTCATAATTACTGCTGACTACACAGAGAAGATGATTTTCCTTCAAGCTCCAACATGCCCATCTGAAGAGCAAATTAAGGAAACCAATTTTGCTCTTTTTGGAAACCCACATGAATGCTGACTGCACAGCAAAACTATTAATCTATCTAATAAAATGCTGGGCCTCTGGGAAATTTAAAAATCTGCAGCAATGCCAACAAGAAAAACTCCATCTCCATGTATTTCCTATTTGGATTTGCCCAACTCACAGTCAGCAAATTTTGGTTTCTTGTTAACAAAGAGCTCACTTTTGACATTCTGAAGTGTGGTACTGACAATAAAAATACATCAAAATGGCAGCTGCATATGTTAAAAGCTACCTTGATACCTTAAAGGCATCAGATCCTGTCTGATCTTGGAAGCTAAGCAGGCTCACCCAGCTTAGTATTTGGATGAGAGACTGCCAACAAATACCAGGTGCTATGGGTTATATTTCTAAAGGAAAAAACTATCAAACCACTTCTGAGTATTCCTAATAAAACCCCATGAAATTCATGGGGTCTCCATAAGCTGACAAGCAACTTGAAAGCATGCACATGCCCACATACACACCTTGACAGAAATTTCTAACTGTTCATACACAACAACAACAAAGGCTTTAATCCTCCATACCCTTACTCCTGAGTAAATAACTGCAAACTTCCCTTCTTATTATAATTAGCTAATGGTGTGAATGTTATATTAACATATTTAAACTGCGCTGAATTTTTAAAGATATTCTCAGAAAACAATTTCTGTTTTGGAAAATATTTGATATCCAAAATGTGAGGTCATTTCATTTTCCCCCAGAGAATACTTGGCAAAATGTCTTCTCTAATTTCACATTCCCAGATCAATACAGGTTTAATATTAAGTTTAATGTTATTTTCATGGACTACACATGCAATAATATGAAGGGACTTTTGCTGTTATAGTAGGACTTCCAATTGTTTTCCCCATCCTTCTGCATGTGGTTATCCAGACCTCAGTAGCAGATTTTGGGGGAATGCAATAGGCACAGGGGACATCAGGCATTTGATCTAGCCATGGCTTCTAGTCTGCTGGTGGATAAACACCACCAGGTACAGTCAGCCCTCCATGCCCACAGATTCTTTATCCATGGATTCAAGCATCCATTTGGAAGGCTATTTTTAGTCAACTCTATGTCAATCTCTTTTCATCACTACCTTGCAAAAATGTCTGTATCTTCATGAATTGAGGCAGAACAGCTGACTGAAGAATAAACAAAGGAATGAGCAGATAGAAAATCCTGAAGCAAATTTTAGTGGAAGGCATTTAACACTTGGAACATCTGCCAATTTCATGGGTATTTCATTTCTCAGAAACCAACAGGTATTCTCATCTTGATGCAGACCCATATCAGGTGAGACATCCCACTTTCAATATTGAAACTTTGTATATATTTGGTAGCATTTTTTCTAATGTTAACAGTTGCTACCTGTCTGCTTAGTTGACTAAAATGGGCAGATTTTTCTACAATCCCCTAATTTCTATAATCTCCTGTGGAACACCCTTCCTAGATGGCTTTCCATCAGCAGGCTAAGATATTTTAATTCAGACAGACTTTTAAAACAGAAAATCTTTGAAGAACAGGCTGGGGGGTGTTGTACTGTTTTACTTGTACAGTTTTAAAATGCTTTTTTTTTCTTTTAGTTGTATTGTTCTTTTAAATGTAAGACACTGACTCCCAATTTTGGGGGGAAAGTGGGCCAGGATTAATTTGCCTTTTCCAGGACTGATTCCTGCACTTATAATAGGTCATTAATGCTTCAAAAGGAAGCTGGTTTGTGGAAACTGCTTAGTCTGTGAAAATGCAGTTTTGAATCTGGGGTAGCCAGTTTTGAATCTGGGGGATCTGGATGCAAGTGTCATCTGTGTAGCTTTCATCTCTTCTGAATGATCAGATTTACCTACTTCTTATTGTAAATACCTACAGGGCCTGAGCAGAACAGGCTGGATAGCATGACTGTGCCATGCTCAGCTGGATTAGTCCCTGGGTCAATGGGAGGAAAGATTCACACACATGTCCTCACACCAACCCCAGACCTGGGGCCACTCCTTACCTTTCCAGTCTACGAACCATCTCCAGGTGCACCATTTCTGCATCAGATGGGGCAGCTGGGGGCTTCTCAGATGGTTTGCAGGCTGGCAAAGTGAGGAGTGGGGGGGAAGCCCAGTTTTGCCACAGAGTTTCTTGGAAACTCTGCAGAAAACCGGCACTGTTTTACCTCAGGGTAAAGTTTCTTTCCCACAAATTATCTATTTTACTATCTAACTTTACCCTGGGGTCAGATCGGTTCTCCAGATCCACATCTGTACTGGCAGGATGAGGCTCAATCCTGCCATGGGGGGGTTTCTGTCTGTGTCATCTAAGTTAGATGACACCAGATTGGGGGGAAGCCTGACCATTTGGCCTGTGCAGACAACCCCATAATGCATCTTTCTCTCTGGGTAGTTAAAATTTTATTAATACTTATGAGTGACACATTAAACTTTTTTCCATTACAGCTCAGGAGTACTTTCCTTTTCCCCCCATTTGGATAAGGCACTATAGAATAAAGAAAATTATGGAAAAATACTGGTAATAGACAGTAATTTGTGGGTTTTTTGGTGATATAGATGACATCAATTGCAAAAGAGCTTATGGTTGGGTTTAAACACTGCTTTGTTTAAAGGCATATCCATTTCTGAATTCTAATTGAAATAAAGCTGTTTCTTGTAGACAAACTGATTGATGTAGTGTAGACATTAACAATATTTGGTCTTGAATCAAGGAAGCATATGTAAATAATATGGGTCTTGTAGTGGAAAGTAAAATGTTTCTTTCATTTCCTGTGTCCTAGGACAGTAATCCTAAAAAGAAAAAATAATAACTGGTATGCATGCACGAAAAGCCATTTGACAATTATGTGATCGTAAAATGGCTTTGGAAAGAAAGTGATATAATTAAATCAATGCAGGTTGTTGTTGTTATTTTAAAAAAAACTGTTCCAACCTAAATCCTAATTCTAGGCCCAGCTAGAATAAACCTAATGACACAATGGGATTTACATACATGTTGAGTTACCATTCAGCAGTTGATTCACTGGGATCACCCTGCTTGGGGTAGCATTTGGATTTAGATTTCAAATTTTATGTCTAAATTATGTCTAAATTTCAAAATGGTTTCATTACCTTCAGGTTTTTTTTAAAAAATTGTTTACTTCTTTTTTAAAAAAAAGAAAAGAAAAAATATTTAAAGAAAAGTGGGGGGGGGACGACAAGACTGTCCTTCCCCCAACACTGGTTACACAGGACACTAGCTCTGTTTTCATGGTAAGCCCTGAGAGAAGAAGAAGAATGGAGTACAAAACTGGGGTCAACAGATCTTATTTCAGCATAGCCTTCTGTGCACATGTTGCCTTTGCAGATCAACAATCCCCACATCACTACTTCTTTAATCCCTTTAAAGAAAGACATTCGTGATCCCATAACTTACTAAAAGACAAAAGGAGAAGGGTATTTTACATTCATGAATGAATCTTAAAATGCTAGCCTAAATCAAAATGAGCTGCTGATCCAAAGTGAATTAACTGAACTGGAAATGCACCTGGAGATTTGTTAAGACTGCAACCTCCAAACCATGAACAGTCTTAATAATGTGTAGTTAGACAGCATTAAGTCTTAACTACAGATTATTAAAACTGTTCATGGTTTAGGGTTGTAGTCTTAACAAACATCTAGCTTTATGTTACAATCCTGCATTGTACTAGTCACTAGAGTATGTGTGTGTGTAAGAAAGAGAGGGGGAGAGATGCTTCTATTTCTTTCTTTCTTTAGTGGAGAGTAGGTTTTTTTTTGGGGGGGGGGGCTTAGCATAGAAAGATGTAGAGTCTAATATCTTATGGATGCAAGTGGTAAACTTGGCTACCCATAATATCCTTACCTTCCCAGAAAAGATTACAGTCTGAGCCTGACCACTAAGGATGGGGGAAGGGTGTGCATTGGGATATCCCTATGAAAATATCAATTTCACACCTCCCGAGATTGGTAGTGGAACAAGTATATCTTATCTCAGAAACCCATGTATTTCTAAGGCTTACAATGTATTTTGGCAAGCTGATGCACGCGCAAAACTATATTTAAAAATGTGCACAATGAAAAAGTGTTTGTGTGTGGAAGATCCCGTTATTGGCAAATGGCAGCTCCATGATGCTTTACTGACGGGACAAGTGTGCTGATAAGGAGATTATCACAAAGACTGCCCCTTTGGAGTGGCCTGCCACTGCCCCTTTCAATGCCTATATGCCACAGCCCCGATCTGGCCGTTTGCTGGCGCTAAAAGGAACATCAAAATGCTGCTCCTTTTACCACCGGCAAAAAGGTGCCCATGTCATCACGGTGGCAGCTTTTTGGTGCTTCTTTGGTGCAGCACGTTTAAACACTGCACCAGTGGAATGCCTGACACCCCCCACTGTGCAGTTGGGCACACAGTGTGACGGCAGCATGGGGGCAGAGTGGGGGTGGCCAGCATGTGCACACCACACCCACACACCGCACATATAACGCCAGTCTGTTTAGCCCTGGAGTTCAGTACACTGAATAGTTCTTTTAAGATGTGGAGTAAAATCCAAAGTGGATCCACATCCCCACTGACATGGAAGAAGCCACCTACCACCACAAAAGGTTTAATAAGCTACCCTACCAAAAAAGAGAAAATTCATTATCCCAAACGAGGAAAAAAACCCCTTAATAGGCCTATGCAAATCTATCTGTATGGGTGTATATTTAGTGTTAATCCCAGAATTCCATAGCATTGAGCCATGGCAGTAGATTGTAGAGAATAGCATTTAAATATGTGATTCCTCATCTGCTTTCTAAACTAGTACAATCCTACTCTTCAGGACTTTGCAACAGACCTTTTTTCTAAGCAGTTAAATATGAAAGACAAGGGGGAAATAACTTCATGATCTCAGTTACACAGTAAAGATAACAACAAATTTATATAAAACAGATGTCTTGGGCTGCTATTTTATAGGTAAAGCTGTGTCAGCTGTTCTGAAATAAGTATTTTTCTTACAGTGTCCTTAAAATTGGCAGTGACAATTCCTACATCTTAGGAACAAGTTTTTCCTCCAGGAACGATATGCTTGGAAAACAGTGAATAAACATTATTTGCAGGAACAGAAAGGAGATGTGCATGTGTGCATATAAGCGCATGCACGCATTCATGCAAACCCAGCCAAAAGAAACTGGGGGGGGGGGGGAGGAATCACGGGTGTATGGAAAAATTAGGAGTGCATATGTTTTGAACATTACAAAAATATTGTCAACATTTTTTCCCCATATGGCCAGATGCTGGAGAAACTGACCTCAAAATTGTAAATGAAAATTGATCATAAATAATGCTATCCATTGTTTTCTTCCGCAACAATTGAGCCCGCACATGGATTAACATAATCAAGAACTTTAGTACATGAGTCCCATTCTCACCACAATCACATCAGTTAATAATAATGGAAACATACCAGTTTCAGACTAACCATTATCTCACATCTTGTCAGTGGTGTGATGCGGCTGTTTCTGACATCATGCTCTCTTCCACACTTCCCCTTCACTCCACCTCCCTGTTCAGCATGCTTTTGGAGGCTTTTGTAAATATATATTCATTTTTCCACACAATTCTGGAGTTCTGCTAATCGATTTAAGTTTTTCAAAAAATAGAAATAGGAATAAAATAAAGGAAATAGGCCTGCTTGGAAATAGCAGGGGTGGGGAGATGAAGAGGCACTGACACCACATGACTGCCAACATTGCAACTGCTCTGCCAGCAATGTTTTGCATCTCAGGATTAGAGCAATTGTGAGTTTATTGACTAGTTTCATTCTGTCAATGAAAAGGGATGCCCTAACTATTCATCGCAGACACAGTAATTATGGATCAGAGGTGGCATCTTGCAATAAGTATCACCAAAGGTGCTTTTTTCCAACTGTAATTGCAGTTTAATGCCATGGGTAGTAATCTCCCAGATTTATGCTTAGTGAGCAAGGGAAGATTTGTTTTTGCAATTAGTGTTGCAGATGAAAGGAAAAAATACTGTATATACTCAACTATAAATCGACCTCATGTATAAATCAAGGGCAAGTTTTGGGGCCAAAATTATGGATTTTGCTATGACCCATGAATAAGTCGCGGGTAAAATTTAGGGGCATATAGGAAAGAATCTCAAGGATGAAGCAAAGCAAAACAATGTCAAATATCTTCCAAAAGTCCCTCAGACATAACTCTTTGTGTTTATTCTTAAGAGTGGATGGATGAGAGAGTAAAGGGGGTCATTGCGTACAGGACAGATTACACTCTTGCTTTTCACCAGGGGATGGTTTCTTCTTTTAAATAAGAGTTAAGATGCAGTACTTACATTGACCCGTGGATAAGTCGACTCAGGTTTTTTGGGTCAATTTTTTGACCTAAATTTCTAGACTTATACATGAGTATATACAGTACACCAGCAGTGGGCCATGTGTACTGATGGCAGTTGGTATGAACCTGAGCATTAAACCCAAAGCAGAAAACACTGAAAAAAAATGTGTGAGGCTTGGTGAGGAATGGCACTCTAATGTTGTGCCAGCAGAAGAGGTGGCATGAGTAAGACTATTCCTGGTGTGATCAGCACCCAAATGACTCTGGAAAGCTCATAAATGCTCCTTTTGTTCTTAATTCCCAATGTATTGTATTCAGAAATATATCTTTGAAAAGGAACATATCTCTGAACATTCAGGTGTCTTGGGAGATACGAAAGCCTTTTATGGGCAATACTGATGTAAGGCAAATAGGGCAGAGCTTGAAATAATTTATTAATGCTGATAGCTTGAAATGGGGAAAATAATTTGTTGTCATTAACATTAGAAGGGGGGAGCATTTATTTGTTATATTGTTGCACGTCTTCAAGTCATCTGACCCTCAGGTGAACCTTCCATGGGTATTCTTGGTAATATTTGTTCAGAAGAGGTTTGCTTTTGCCTTCCTCTGAGACTGAGAGAGTGTGACCTGCCGAAGGTCATCCAGTAGGTTTCCATGACCAAGCAGGGATTTGAACCCTGATATCCCAGTGTCCTAGTCTAACACCACAACCGCTTCACTACATTGTATACACATTTGTTATATTACTGTTCAATTATTTATTAAATAAATTGGCTATTGTTGTTTTTTAATAAAGACATTTTGTTTGGTTGTTCCTCTTGCCCCCTAGTGGTACATTTTGGTTTTTTGCTCCTTCAAAAGTGCTCCTTTTTATTTTTAAGTCAACTTCCCCAGTAATTGCCCCTTCCAGATAAAAATCACTACGATCTGATTGATCTCTAGGGGTTTGTAGGGCAATGCATCTAGAAACTATCCAGTTTCTAGAATCTATCTAGTTAGAAAAGGGTGTTCTAAAGCATGGGCTCTAACAACTTATTCAACTAAGTTTTTGTCACTGGTATTCATCTCTCCTTTCCACCTTGATCGATCCACACCAACATCAATGCTGCTACTCTCCCCCTGGATTTTTTTGCCTGAATTGTCATAATGAATAAGGAAAAGCATGTGCACTGCTGTTAGAGGAGACCGATCCACTGTAATACTGCAAAAGATATCTACAGAAACTAGTTGATGGATCAAAGGTAATTTACAAATCTTTTGAGTGCCTCTGAACACATGAAATACATAGCACTATTGAATAACTGCATTCTCTGTTTTCACACTCTCTTCGACTCGAGAAGCATGATCAATGCCAGAGAAGATTTTTGTATGCCAGGGCCAAGGATTTCAAGTTCAATCACTGCCATCTTCTGTTTCCAACAACCCCTGTGCTCTCTAAACATCCCCCCTCCTCCTGTGACCTCTTCCTGAAATGAAAAGCAAGACAAAGCCTTATATTTATTACATCACTAGAGCAGTGAGTGTTGTTAACCATCAAATTTATTTGTTAAATTTCATTGGGGGAAGGGATAAACAAGATAACATATATCTAGTTAAATTAAAACTAGTTATGTGGGAGAAGTTTTCAGAGTAAACTAATGAGGTGCAATGGGGTGGGCATGGCTTCAGAGTGTGGATGGGAGTTTGAAAATAAATGGTTTTGGTTCTAGTACTTGAAAATTGGGGTATGCAGCCTAGAACAGATGGGGGAAATATCTGGGGTCAGTTATTTCTATATAGCATTCCATGCTTCATCAAGAGGGAGGGAAAAACACTTTTTTCTAACTGCTTGAAGTTGCAAGATTCATGGACTGGAAGTACTATTCTTGGGGAAAACATTTAGGTTCCTTCCACCAACTAATCTAACAGCTGTACATTTATGTTGCAATAAAACAAACATCTGGAAAGGCTCCAGTGTTTTGCTTTTTCCACCACTAACTTCAATCTCTGAACAGAGGAAGGAACCAAGGCTGCCATTTTTCCCTTTTTTTGCACAGCTATATTCACCAAGGATTGTTGAATACAATGGAAATACTCCATTAGGAAGAGAGAAAACAGTGTTTTAGTGCCCTAGAAGAGAAACATATGCAAATACACATACCTCTCCATATTAAATTGCTCAATTATCTTGATTTGAGATGAAAAATAGGCACTGTCCAGACCACTGAGTAGATTCAGCCTACAGGGAGGTAGCAATCTATCTGCACAGTTCTTCTACTGTTATCTCCAACCAGTGATGAAAGCTAACAGATAACAAGCTATTTAAAGGCCAGGAAGAGGCTATATGAAATAAGCTATGGTTTGCCCCCTGGAAAGGTCTAGGACCTTGATCATAACAGAAGAAGCTGCCTTATACTGACCACTGGTCCATTTAACCACTATTATCTGCATGGGCATCAGTTCTCTGAGGTGTCAAATAGAACCGTTTCCCAGTCCTACACAGAGATGCCAGATATGAAAATGAAATTGTCTGCATGCAAAACAGAAACCACAGCCCCTAATGCTTTATGGGTTCTGATGTGTTTGTAGCCAAACAGGCAAGCAAAGACCATAGGTCAGCATTCCAATCCAAGATGTCAGAGCCACTTACTACCCATGGTCCTTTTCTCTGAGCACATACAAATAGATAATAATGCTCAGCAGTGCTGTCAACACCTATAAGTGTGCAAGGTGCTAAAGAACAATTCAGAGCCCCCACGGTCTATATACAAAACTTTACTACAGAGTTTTTACAGTACTATATAAAAACCAACAACTATCCAATCAATCATCCACTAAGAACAGCAACCCACAAAGAACATGAGCCACACTCATATTTATACACTTTGGTTATGACATGATCATCTCACACAGGTATCTGGAATAGTTCTTTTGCATCAGTCACTTGCATTATGCCTACTGCGTCATCCTGGACATATCCTCTATGGTGTCAGTCACCATGCTGCATGTCATGTCAATCACCATGCTCAATCACCATGTCAATCATCTTGCTGCAATCTTTCACTTATGCTGCTTTATCCAGCATCCATATGCTATACAGTGAAGTTCAATTCCATTTGTATATACACCGACACAAGAACACAGACATCCACGCAGGAGAAGTTATGTTCCTGGATCCAAAACCTCCTTATGAATTCCTTAGAACTGGAGGAGTCTGTTTTTATAATACAGATAGACAGACATAGTTTTTTGCACTCAGCTCAGCTAAAGCTGTACCTGACCATGTTAGCATATCCTACATCCCTCTTATTGGATATGGGGTTCATACTTAATATCTAGCATTGGGTATGTTTTGAGAGGTCACAATGACCTGTAGAGACTAAGGAGTTATATGTGTAAGAAGTCACACTCACTTAACAATATGTGAGACATCTAGATGGTACTAAAATAAACACTAAATGGGCATGCTGATCACTACATCTCCCCAGGCTCTTTGCATTTCTTTTCACAATAGAGACAAAGGGAATCCCATTGCAGCACAATCAGACAACATATGTTTCACCTAACCTCATGCTGTGTTCCTAGTCACCCTTCCTGTCCAACCATCCAGGAATTGTCTCAAATCTAATCAATGTTTTATACTCTGGAATTAAAGCCATCAGCTGTTCTGGATCCCTTTTATGAATTTCATGGGAAATCTATCAATGCTTTTTTTTTACATCACATGGTAGCATCAAGCACCCATTGAAGGTATGAAATGGGATATTGACCGCAGGTCACAGGTGTAAACAAGGGCCCCACTCTCTGTGTAACCCAGTCTACTCTTTCAAACGGGAGGAATTTCTCCCAACTTCGAATGGAGCCAATGCGGATTCATGTAAATTCGCTTGTTTAGCGAACTTACATGAACTCCTGCTCCGTTCGGAAGAACCCCTGCTCCGTTCAGAATTACTTCCCATTACCCGAAAATAACCCCCTCCTGCCCGAATTTGCATGCGAAGCTTTAATTCGCAATAACGTAAAACCCATGATTACATTCGAATTGGCTTCCCTCTTGCCCGAATTTGCATGCGAAGAGTTAATTCGCAAAAACGTAAAACCCATGATTGCATTCGAATTGACCTTAAATTATACTTCCAATTTAGCCTCGTATGAAAGAGTCCTCAGACTCTGAGCCATTCTCCATTTCCCAAGAACGATCTTCAGTTCTGATTATTATCAACCTCTCCAGTTCCCCTGATTTCTCTCTATCTAACCTTCAACACCTTTCTTTCAGATAGCCTTGCATGGTTCTCAAGGTTACATTGGTTTTGTATGTTTGTGTGCACCTTTGCACATTTCTAAATAAAGCCCTTCTGCTTAATGAAACTGGACTGCTCTCTGCAGTTAGCACTGGCATACGCAGGTGAAAAGATCCTCCTGCAGGCCTCCTTTTGAACTATAATTTCCCCAAAATTTCAGTTCCAAATGATCCAATTTTAGTTCCAAATGATCTTTGGGATCATTCCAGTCATCTCACTTTCAGGACTGATAAAGTACATGTTTAATTTGTTTTCGTTGTCTTATGCTCTCAAGCACAGGCATGTGTGTATGTGCCTTCAAGTCACATTATGGTATAATAACCACTAAAAGGCATAAAGTAAAATTTCAGCAAATCTATTTATAGGTTGTGGCTACAGTACACATGCGCTGTTGCTTACAATTGAGAAATTAAGACAATATAAAATTTGTCCCATCATTTTTTGCCTCCAGCATTCTGAGGCATTCCTGGGAGTTAATATAGGAATGTCATACTTTTAAGTCAGAAAGTGTGATTCTAAAACAAACAATTTAGTGAGTTCAGCGGACTTGTGAAATTTCCATTTATAAAATAAATGGCTGTCCAACAAGTGTACAGCAATATGACATAATTCAGCTGTGAGATGTGTACACAGAGATGTGAGGTCCTGAAATGCAAGAACTAGTTTTACAAGAATAATGTTTATAAACCATTAACTTAAAACTGGGAACAGGACTGAAACACACTACATATAAGGCAATTCATTCATATCCTCTCTCTCTCTCTCTCTTTCCCCCTTTTCTTTTTCTTTCCTTGAGTATTCTTATTGTAGTTATACTTGGTGATAGGTCTAACATTTGTGGTGGGTAGGCCTAAAATATGTTTTAAAAAAAACCTCACCAGGATACCTTCTAGATTTAGGGATGTAAATGTAGGCTTGGTTCATTTTTGAACACAAGAAGAAATCATGTTTAAAGCGTTTATATCAATAGGTGAGAATACAAGACTTTTTTGCAACAAAAAAAATGTAGAAAGAGCAACACCAAAAACTTTGTATTCTGTGCAAAATAGGGAGTTTTTTTGTTTTTTTGTGTTTTTTTGTACGAAGCCCAAGGATTGTTTTTTCTTTCTTTCTTTTTCCTTTTTTTTAAAAAAAAAAAAACCCTCCTCCCCCCCCCCTTCCCAAAAGTCCCCAAACATGAAAAATCTTGTGGAAACTGACTGTTTGCTTGATGGGGTGTCTCAATGTGTTTACAGACTATTTCTAATCCAGGATGAGAAAATGTGCAAGTATTATTTATATCCCTATCATACATTAATTTATCTAATTTGGTAAGAGAGTTCATGGGCCTCATCAAATTAATGAAATAAACTGATTGATTTTTCCTGTTCGTTAGGAGGACACTCCAGAATTAGCAATATGTTTGATGAATCTGCTAGACAGAATAGGAGTTGTTGTTTTTTTTAATTGTAAGAGAAAGGAAAATTGACAGTTTGAACTATCCAACTCTGAATGCTTAGCTCTTCCAAGACTTCCATTAAAACCCTTTGGTCATAGAGGTGATGGTGATTATGACTCTGAATTAAGGTTGCTACCTCTTTCTTTTCTTACTGTCTCACTATCATTGAGAGCTACACCACAGGCAGGTATATGATGATCTTTTCCTTACTGGAAATAAGTGTGCCTATTGAATATACACAAATAGTTGAGAATTTTGTTCAATTTTGTTTGGGTTTTTTTAAAATAGAAATTAACATTTTGCACATATTTACAAGCAAGGATTTCTTAAAGATTAGGGATGGGCAAAGTGCAATCCAAGGGGTCCCTATGGCCTGCAGTGCTACAAACTGTGGTCCTGAAGCACCGCTCTAGGACACAAAAACTGCTGTTTTGCCCACACACATACACACATAATTTTTTTTAAAAAAACCTAAAATTTCCCAAAATTCAGCCCAAAAGTGAAAGTGATATATCACTTCTAGGGGTGCCTGGAACATGAGCAATGTCTTCTAAGGGGTGTGCAGGGATGAATAAATACCCCACCCACCTGACAAGTTTCTTCAGAGGGGGTTTGCCACTGCCATCCTCTGAGGCTGAGAGACTGTGATCAAAGTGACCTAGTTGGTTTTTATGCTTGAGTGAGGACTTGAACCCTGGTCTCTAGAGTCATAATCCAGTGCTCAAACCACTACACCATGCTGGCCCTCTATTCATATATACAAAAGGAATTATGAAGGACATGGAACAAAACACACATTCTTGTGGGCTAATGAGTAAAGTAAATATATATCTATAAAATCTTTCTGGAATTGAGCATAGGATTATGCACATGGTACATCAATGTTGCATATTTTGGGCTGAATCCTATTGATGCTCCCAACTAGGCTAGATCCATTAATCAATTTTTAAATTTTGAGCCAGTTGCAGAATTTCCATTGATTCAATTGGGACTTTCAACAAGAGCCAGACCATAATGTCCAACAACACACTGTTCTCTTCCCAAGGGGGATGGTGGTGTTAGGGAATCCTTGACATACCATATTCAAAATATGTGCGTAGGTTTCACAATTCAGAATGCTTCAGACATCACAACCCATTCCAGTCTTGAGATTCTCAGTTTCAAGAATGCTTGATGCTTCATATATAATAAGTCCCTTTACAATAAACATTTCTATGTAAATTGCCTAGCCATCCAGTGAGATATGCCAGCCTAGTGATACAAATAGGTCTTTGTGCCACATTGCATTTCTATTTTTGAAGACTAGCAGAACTGTTCTCTGGGATATAAGTGGCAGCTTCCTGCCACATCCACCCACAGTTGCTTGAGTTTCTACTTGCAAAGAACTCGGCAACCAAGGAAGGAATTATGGTTTTTTAGTTCAAAGATCACAGAAACTCTACTTATGAAACACCGGCACACTAGTTTTTCTAAGAATTTTCCAGTCCAAAATTATAGGATATGGGAATGTTCGAAGCTTTTCTAAAACCCACACAAGAGCACGAGTGCGCACACACACATAGCAAAGTTACCTGTGAATTTACTATTTATGTCTGTAGCTATTTTAAGTCTGCAGTTTTCATCTCACATTCCTGTAAGACAAAAGCAGCCAATGTAAGGCACATGAAATTCTATGAGTGAAAAATGAAGTATTGGGCCTGCAATTATATTTTTCCTTCTCATCATACAAAGTTCAATAGCATAAGCTCAAATCTGTTCTTAAGTATGCTACATGATATTCATTATTTTCTACTTTGGAAAATATTTGTGGCAACTTCCAAAGTGTCCAAGCATTTGGGGGGGGGGGACTTTATTTGTAATCTGGGAGGGAAGATGGGACTAGATTATTCGTAAGGATGTTCAAACAAATGTATTTTCTTTGTCATTATGGTCTGTTCAGATCTGGAGAGATTTGCTGGAACCAACCAGAAGCATAAGTCACAGCTTTTGAAGAGTAAAGTGCAGGATTGGCTCCTATTTAATGGACAGAATAGTAGACTCTAAGTGACATGTTTTTGCAAGAACTGTACAAGTGACAAAGTTCCTTAGAAATGTTGGCATTCCTTTATATATCCAGGAAAAGCCAAGGTCTGATAACAGGAGAGCGTGACAAGAAGCATAATAGTCAAGGGAATTGAAATCTAGAACTAATTCTGATTACATGTCAGGAAATTATCAGTTGATGCCTTTCAAGGCTAACTGTGAACACCACTCAAACAAAAGTGCCAGTTCTCATTCCAACACCTTTACATAAAAGTGTCAATCTAAAAGAAAAAACCTGAATGAAAACTTGAGACACACTGGCAGTAGCTGATAAAATCAAGAATGTTTAGACCAGAGATGCCTTTGCAGAAGTACAAAGTCAATCTTGTACTACGCTGTGTTCAATGGAACTAACTCATTTTCTAATGCATGTGAAAAACAACTTTTTTCTGAAGCAAGTTCTCCAATGATAACTAAGAGGCTCTTCAGACTGCCCCTAAGGGGTGAGGTGCAGCTGCCTCCAAGCTGCACCGGATCAGGCCCGCGGCAACTGCATGCCATGGCCCCAATCTGGCCTTTCCAGGGTGCAAAAAGGAGCCATAAACAGTGTCTACTTTTTGTGCCCTGGAAAGAGTGCAATAGCCACGGCACCGCAGCTTTAAGGCACTCCTTTGGCACTGTCGTGTAAACGCAGTGCCAGAAGAGAACCGTGACTCCATGTGCCATGTGGAGTCACACCGCCATGGGGTAGAGTCAGGGCATGCCACACCCCGACTCCACCCCATCTGCACAGCCCATAGGTTTGACCCTTTCAAATTCTCAGTACTGTAGTGATACCTGAGATGGCCTGTTGTGATGCAGACAATGTCATTACTAGAATAAGCCTTTCTGATGATGTTCATACATTTTACTTCTACTTCCCAAACACATGAGACAATCAGTGTGGTACTCTCTCGGGAGTCTAAGGATACAGAATTCAATTGGAAGGGACTCTCCAATTTTCAAATATACAACACATTTTTATTCTCCATGGTTCATTTTGGGGAGATATTGCCAGGACATTCACATACTAGTCAGGATGTGGAGCTAGTACAATCAGCTAGTATAATCAGCTATATTTTAGTTTCACACCTAGTGCTGGACATTGTTATCCATCTAAAAGTTAAGATATGAAAGGACAGTGACCACTTACTAATATTTTGGAAAATTAATGTAAGGAATCACATGACCCATCTTACAGAGAAATCTGTCATCAGTTTTGTATCTGACTAGATAACATCAGATGGTCTAGGAAGACAGACAACCAAAGTACTAATTTTTGTTTCAAATAAAGTTTTCCAGTTTTTAGTACCTCAGCAAATTCACCTACAAGAGCCATTAAGTTCTATCAAGAGTTATCCCTTGAGTTGCAAAAGATGCTGCTAAAAGATACTCACCTCACTGCTCCTTCTTCAGTAATCAATCATTCAAAACCTTGGCTCTACCGTGAGCGTGTAGCAGCTAAGAATTGCTTAATGTCTCGTTTTAGACAATATACACTGAACAACTTTAGCTTAAATCTTCCCATATTACAAGTCTAAAAACAATATAAAATTCTGATCAAAAATAAAAGAAGAGAGTGGCACAAAGAACAGTCTGGTTCCAGCTGACCCTGGCTGCCAGGATTTGAGATTCCTCACTGTCCTGGTGCATTATAGCAGATGGATGCCAGAATGACTTGTCATGTCCCTGCTGACTCTTGGGAAACTCATTAGCATACTTTTTATTCAGCCAAGACAGATTATGTTGCCTTCCTGGATGAGGATCTGAAAAATCTTCCCTCCTGGTCCCCTGTCATAATAACAGAATTCTAAAAGTTAAAAGCTCAACTAACTGGGGAAGGCCCCTGGATTCAACAGGTTTCCTACAGAGCAGATTAAAAACAATACAGATTGGTGGGCTCCAAAGCTGGTAGACTTTCTCACATGTATTGATCAGTAAACATACATCCACAGTGACTGGGGACTTGCTATTGTCATTCTAATTCTAATATGTTAAAATGTCATTAAGGACTGATTCCTGTAATTACTGCCCACTCAACTTGTTTAATATAGTGAGTAGTACCATGTTTCCCCAAAAATAAGTCAGTGTCTTATATTAATTTTTCCTCACAAAGATGCGCTAGGTCTTATTTTCAGAGGATGTCTTATTTTTTCCATGAAGAAGAATTCACATTTATTGTTGAACAAAAAATATGAACATGTATTATATAACGTATATATATTTATATACAAAAAATTTCTAGGTCTTACTTTAAGGGGAGGCCATATATTTAGCAATTCAGCCAAATCTCTACTAGGTCTCATTTTCTGGGGATGTTTTATTTTCGGGAAAACAGGGTATGTTTGGAGCTTATCACTTTCCGACTTGAAAAAGCAGCCTCCGAAGTGTGCCTGGGACCTGGGCTGCATTCGCCTTGCAGAATTGGTGGCGTGTTATGTTGATAATTCCTGCCAGCATCCCGCAACCCAGCTGTATCCCGTTGGGGTGCACTCGGGTTTTTTGTCCATGTGATAAACTCCTTTGTGTGTGTTGTGTGTCTTCAAGTCATTTCTGACTTATGGTGATCCTAGCAGAACCTATCATGGCGCTTTCTTGTTAAGATTTGTTCAGAGGAAGTTGCACAGTTCTCCAGTCCTCAAGTACCTGGGCCTGAAGAGGTGTTCAGAGGAATAAAACTTTAGATTGAGGCATTTGGGACTCAGGAAGCAGCAAAATGAGAACAGCATTAGAACAACTTCTCAAGATTTTGGGTAAGCTATTTAATTATCACATCCTGTTGCCTGATGGAAAAATCAACACTAACAGTATTTTCTTGTAGAAATAAGATGGAGATGGTTGACACACTCTACAACAAAGAATCCTAGCCATAATGAAGAGCATCAAAGATGTAATCTTCACATCACAACATGCCATGTGTATGAGAAAGAGGGAGGGGGGGAGAGTTTCCCAAAGGCAAAGGAAGAATAAGCCCTAACAAGCATAGTCAGACCTACATCTGGATAAACATAAAGAGAATAGCATCTTTTTTTTAAAACCATTTCTTTTAACTTTCATTAAAGGAAAAATGTTAAAAGTTTTCTAACCATCATTTTGAAAAGGCTGCTTTCCCCACTCCCTTATAATGCATTTGTTTCTTAAACTTATGTTGTATTCCGAGGACTTCCTGTTGGGAGCGGCAGCCAGCCGGACGTCTCTCCAGGAGGCTCTGAGGAACGTCCTCCACTAAAGGTGAATTTCCTTTCGTTTTCTCCAACGCGAATTGGAAAAAACCCACACTTAGGTATAAGGTGGGCGAAGGGGCTTCCTAAACCTATTGCCTGTCCTCTATCCCTATAGAAGCCGGGTCTGGGGGTTTCCCCTCCAGTCCAGGTTTCTTCTGGGGAGAGGCAGAGGAGGTCGAAGCGTCCCTGCACCCTTAGTGGGAAACCTATGGAACCTAGGCTGCCACCAACTTTTTAAATTCACAAAAAGAAAACAAGAAAATAAGACATTATAATTACCTGGGAAATCTGCGGAGAAACTTATCTGCACTTTAATTTCTCGGAACAAAATAAATATAGAGCAAAAGGAAGAGGACTGGATTTAAAGCAGACCTATGCAAATGAGAAACGCTGGAAATATTGGTTTAAAAAGAACGGTCAGAAAAACATAATAACATAAACAACACTAAAGGACTGTAATTGTACTTTGATTTTGATTATAGACTGTAAACAAAGCTTTAAAATAGATTTAAGTTAAAATTAGAAGAGAACACTGAACGCTATTCATAAGGAACAGCCCCAGCTGCGGTGAAATTAAAGTGAAACTAAAGTATTCGGGAATAACTAACTACAGCTGGAGAGGCGATTGAGAGACAATTGAGAGAAGGAAGGAAAGACTGTAATTAAACAGAAGTAAGAAGCAGAACTAAAAAGATCAGGACAGAGGGGAAAGTTGGGGAGAAGTCGAGAAAAAGGAAGGAAAGAGTGGAGGAGTGTTGAGGCGAAAAAAAAAAAGGACAAGGCGGACACGAGTCAAAGTTACGAAAAACGAAAGGAGAGAGCCGGAAAGAAGGAGACGCCAAGATTTAGGGGGAGGAAGGCGAAAGGCGGACGTGACAGAAGAAAGAAGCCAAGGAATAAGGAGCATCCAAAAAGACCAGGCAAGGAGGCGTGCAGGGAGGAGAAAGCCGGCGGTGAGTAAAAAGAACCGAGGCAAGGAAGGTGAAAGACGGACGCGACAGGAGCCGAGGAAGAAGGAGCAGCCAAAGAGACCAGGCAAGGGGGCGTGCAGGGAGGAGAAAGCCGGCGGCGGGTAGGAAGAAACGGGGAAAGGAAGGTGAAAGACGGACGCGACAGGAGCCGTGGAAGAAGGAGCAGCTAAAGAGACCAGGCAAGGGGGCGTGCAGGGAGGAGAAAGCCGGCGGCGAGTAAGAAGAACCGAGGCAAGGAAGGTGAAAGACGGACGCGACAGGAGCCGAGGAAGAAGGAGCAGCCAAAGAGACCAGGCAAGGGGGCGTGCAGGGAGGAGAAAGCCGGCGGCGAGTAGGAAGAACCGAGGCAAGGAAGGGTGAAGACGGACGCGACAGGAGCCGAGGAAGAAGGAGCAGCCAAAGAGACCAGGCAAGGAGGCGTGCAGGGAGGAGAAAGCCGGGGGCGAGTAAAAAGAACCGAGGCAAGGAAGGTGAAAGACGGACGCGACAGGAGCCGAGGAAGAAGGAGCAGCCAAAGAGACCAGGCAAGGGGGCGTGCAGGGAGGAGAAAGCCGGCGGCGGGTAGGAAGAAACGGGGAAAGGAAGGTGAAAGACGGACGCGACAGGAGCCGTGGAAGAAGGAGCAGCCAAAGAGACCAGGCAAGGGGGCGTGCAGGGAGGAGAAAGCCGGCGGCGAGTAAGAAGAACTGAGGCAAGGAAGGTGAAAGACGGACGCGACAGGAGCCGTGGAAGAAGGAGCAGCCAAAGAGACCAGGCAAGGGGGCGTGCAGGGAGGAGAAAGCCGGCGGCGAGTAGGAAGAACCGAGGCAAGGAAGGGTGAAGACGGACGCGACAGGAGCCGAGGAAGAAGGAGCAGCCAAAGAGACCAGGCAAGGAGGCGTGCAGGGAGGAGAAAGCCGGCGGCGAGTAAAAAGAACCGAGGCAAGGAAGGTGAAAGACGGACGCGACAGGAGCCGAGGAAGAAGGAGCAGCCAAAGAGACCAGGCAAGGGGGCGTGCAGGGAGGAGAAAGCCGGCGGCGGGTAGGAAGAAACGGGGAAAGGAAGGTGAAAGACGGACGCGACAGGAGCCGTGGAAGAAGGAGCAGCCAAAGAGACCAGGCAAGGGGGCGTGCAGGGAGGAGAAAGCCGGCGGCGAGTAAGAAGAACTGAGGCAAGGAAGGTGAAAGACGGACGCGACAGGAGCCGTGGAAGAAGGAGCAGCCAAAGAGACCAGGCAAGGGGGCGTGCAGGGAGGAGAAAGCCGGCGGCGAGTAGGAAGAACCGAGGCAAGGAAGGGTGAAGACGGACGCGACAGGAGCCGAGGAAGAAGGAGCAGCCAAAGAGACCAGGCAAGGAGGCGTGCAGGGAGGAGAAAGCCGGCGGCGAGTAAAAAGAACCGAGGCAAGGAAGGTGAAAGACGGACGCGACAGGAGCCGAGGAAGAAGGAGCAGCCAAAGAGACCAGGCAAGGGGGCGTGCAGGGAGGAGAAAGCCGGCGGCGGGTAGGAAGAAACGGGGAAAGGAAGGTGAAAGACGGACGCGACAGGAGCCGTGGAAGAAGGAGCAGCCAAAGAGACCAGGCAAGGGGGCGTGCAGGGAGGAGAAAGCCGGCGGCGAGTAAGAAGAACCGAGGCAAGGAAGGTGAAAGACGGACGCGACAGGAGCCGAGGAAGAAGGAGCAGCCAAAGAGACCAGGCAAGGGGGCGTGCAGGGAGGAGAAAGCCGGCGGCGAGTAGGAAGAACCGAGGCAAGGAAGGGTGAAGACGGACGCGACAGGAGCCGAGGAAGAAGGAGCAGCCAAAGAGACCAGGCAAGGAGGCGTGCAGGGAGGAGAAAGTCGGCGGCGAGAAGGCAGATCCAAGGAGAGATAGGCGAAAGGAGGACGCGCTAGGAGAAAGGAGCAGTGGAAGAAGTAGCAGCCAAACAGATCAGACAAGGAGACGTACAAGGAGGAGAGAGTCAGTGGTGGAAAGGAGGAACTAAGGAGAGGAAGGAGAAAGGCGGACGTGACAAAGGAAAAGGAATCGGGGAAGGATTTGTCAAAGAGACCAGGCAAGGAGGCGTGCAAGGAAGAGAAAGCACATAGCGTGAAGGAAGATTCAGAGAGGAAAGAGTAAAGCGGTAGTGAGAGGAGGAAAGAAGTGGACGAGGAAGGAATACCAGAAGGAGACCAGTTAAGTAACAAAAAAAGAAAAGGAAAAAAAATGAATACAAGGAAGACAAAGCAATTTCAAACAACTGTACAACAAAGAAGACCCTCCTTTGATTCAACACCGAAACCCCCCGACCAACAAAATATTTTGGAAGAATTAAGGTCATTATACATAGAAATGAAGGACGATATTAAGGAACTAAAATTGGACATGAATTCGATGAGAAAGGAAATTAAACAAGAAATAAGACAGGAAATCAGAACAGAGTTGAAAGGAATAAAGGAAACATTGAACAAGGCTACGGAAGACATAAAGAAATTTGACAAAAGGATAAATAAGATGGAAGAAACCACAGAGCTGATAAATAAAAAAGTAACACAAATAGAAGATACATATGAAAAAGAATTGGATGAAAGGGCATTGCAAGATATGAAACAAAGGGAAAACTGTATAAAAATCAGAGGGTTGAAAGAAAAAGAGAACGAAGATTTATACGAATATTTGTCACCAATTTTGGCAGATTATCTAGGTGCGGAAGCAAATCAATTTCAGCACGAAATTAATAAAATGTACAGAATTAACTCCAAAATTGCTAAGCAAAGGAAATTACCAAGGGACATAGTAATTTATTTCACAAGGAAGAAAATAAGGGATGAAATTATTCAACTAAATTACGAAGAAAAACTAGAAGTCGACGGTGAGGAAATTATAATTTACAAGGACATTCCAATGAGACTATTGAAGAAAAGAAACGAATATAAACCCCTGATTTCTTTGTTAAAACTTAACAACATTAATTACAGGTGGGAAAGGCTTGAAGGGGTGACCTTCAAATATAAGTGGGAAATCTACAGGATTAACTCGATAATGAAAATGAATGATTTTTTAAAAAAACATAGAAAAGAGCTTGAAAAAAGAGGAGACTCAATACACAATGAAGCAAAAGATAAAGAAAAAGGAAGGATGGAGAATGGAAAAATAGATCAAATGTCAAAGAAAAACCAACCTGAGTTAAAGAATCCAGAAGAGTCAGAAGAAGAAGAAGAGGACAGAGGAGAAGAAGAAAGGGAAAACAAAGCGGAAGGAAAAGAGGAAGAGACAGAAGTAGAAGACTGAATAGGTGGCATTTATCACCTCAAAAGATTGCTTTGATGTCCAAAAATGCAAACCCAAATTGCTGGAAATGTTCCTCCAACATAGGTACGTTTTACCACATTTGGTGGCTATGTCCCAAGGCAAAAAAATATTGGAGGAAAATTTATAAAATTATAAAAACTGATTTGGGAATAAACATCTCCTTTACACCAGAGACATTTCTATTAGGGTTATCAGACATGCAAGTTGAGAAAAAGCAGGACAAGATGGTATTTTTGTTGTTAGCAAATGCGAGAATATTGTATGCAAACTTGTGGAAATCACCAGACATCCCCAATACTGAAGAATGGTTGATAAAATCCTATGAAGTAGCTGAAATGGAAGTGATGAACTGTTGGAGAAAAGATAACACAGAAGAAACGGCAAAGAAAGAGTGGTCGCCATTTTATGTTTATTTACAGACTCACTGGAAAAAGCTTCTAGTGTAAGTTAGGAATGTTTGGTTATCGATATTAGAAATTACTGATCTAGGGAAAAAGTTTTTGTAACTGTTTAAAAGCTTATATAATTGTTTAATTAAGCGGGCTTATTGACCCTTTATGGCATGATCAATCTAGACAATGTATTAGAAGAAGGTTAACATATACGTTGTTTATGTATGAAATAAAACGAGGGAAAAAAATTGTAAATAACAATGCAAAGCATATTAAGAGATTCTTTATCTAATTAAAGAGAAGAGAAGTACGAAATAATTTTGGTAGAGAAGAAATGCAAAAAAAAAAGCAAAAAGTTAAATGGAAAGATAAGACAATAGAAACTAACAAAGGATCAGATCCCCAGGTAATGAGGGAAGTTAAATTGTAATTTATGTCTTTTAAACTCATTGTATTCTCCCCCTCCTTTTTTTTTTCCTTTTTCTCTATGTTTTTTGTTTGTAATGTTTCACCAGTGTGAAGTGTATTTATCAACTGTCAATTGTATGTCTATGTAGTAAAATTAATAAAAATTATTATAAAAAAAAAAAAACTTATGTTGTATTCCACTCTTCCTCCAGACTACTCTGGGAAGCATATGTGGTATTAATTCCATTTAAACCTCACCAAGGAAATTTGAGGGAACAGGGAGAATCCCCTGCAATCTGTAAACAAATTGACAGAAATCTGGGTGACAAAGAACAATAAACAATTAATCTCTGCTTTTATGTCTTCTCTTCAGGAGCTCTCACTTCAGCTGCCTTTTAAGGCCTTTCATGTAATTCCAGTTGTGGCTCTATGCATTTTTTTTTAAATATAGGACTTCTGTCTCTAGAGATTCAATATGAACATAAATAAACACACGACAGATGACATCAGTTTGAGATCCTCTCTTTAATGTAATTGAGAGTGATGTAATTTATTTTCAACCCATTATTATTTCATAAACACAACACTTATGCAACATTTAATTAAAGCTGGCAAGGGGTTGAGATACCATAGGAAACTAAAAGCAAACGTGGGCTAAGAGAGTTAAGTTTTGCAGAAAACACACCTTCAGTGTTGGAACCAGGATGGAGACACAAATCATTCCAAAAAGCTGATATCAGCAATATTCAACATGATTGCTAAAACAATAAGCTGAAAGCAAACATTTTTCTCCGAAAGGTTTTATTATAGAACAATGCATTATCCTAATAAAAGCTGTTTAGCATTCATGTCCGTTTGGAAGAAACAGGAAGATAAGATTGGAGTGATACTTTTTTCATAAGACTACTTTTCTTCTGAAAAGAAGAAATGTCTTAATGAAAAACATCAGTATCTGAAATAAATAAAGTCATGTTTTCACACATGAACACATACACAGGTGGGCATCCTTAGGGATATATACATGTGTACATTTCCCAGATGCATGTGTATGTCCTTTTTTGGACACTGCAGGAATTACTATTCCCTTCCTCCCAAAGCTCACTCCCCCAGCTTACTGAACAGTCTCTGAAGCCCCCCATACAGCCATTCCCTGCTTTGTGGAGAGCAGAAGAATGCAGTAGCATGTCCCGATTAACCAACATGAAACAATAACATCAGGACTGAGATCTACCAGGTTCATCTAGAGGTCTCAGCCTTGTACTGCTGTTATCATTTTACACAGAATGCCCATGTAGACAGCCACCATGGTGTGGGAACAGAAGGTCAGAGAACGGAGGCAGGGTGGAGCAGCTATGGAGTCAGGATACTCTGGGCAACCCCTGAGTATCCTGGTCCATACACACAAGGCCTTAGTTATCCCTGGTATGTTTCCTAGCAGGGTCAGGGATGCCTGGCCTCAGGAACTGCTGGGTTGGGATAACATTTGATGTTCCTTTTACCTGTGAAGTGTCATTCACAATTTAGACCTGATTCCCAGGGCAAAGAGTTTTTTCCCTCTTTAGTTAAAGTGGCCCTGGCCTCCCCTCTTTCTGTCTGTGTCAGTGTGCAATTGTGAATTGTCTATTTTCAGAGAGAAGAAAACTGCTAAAATGCTTCTTTGTTTCCTTCAAGAAGGAAATTAGTGAAGAATTACATCTCTGGAAATATAATACATACCATTGTGATAAAGACTATGCCTAGATAATCCGTATCTCTATTCAGTCCAGGTACTGCTTAATGATCAGAAAATTCAAGGTCCTTGATCTCCCTTCTTCCCATACTTTACATTTAAACCAAACTTCATTGTTTGGGAAACCCTTTGATCAGAGAACACATGCAAATAAAAAAATAACTTCCAGCAGGCAAAGTGGTGCAGGTGTCCACTTTATCAAGGTGCAAGTCTTGAAATGAAGATCAGAAAACATTGAAACCTAAACCAGCTCTGTGGCTGAGGCCCAGACATGGAGCCCCTCTGTAGATTCTAATTTTAAGCAGATTTCATACAATCACTGTTAAATATTCCACTATTTCTTTTAAAGTGTGTGTTGTGCATTCACTGTCTTTGTTTTCCTTAACATTCTTTACCAGTTTAATCATTGTTTGTTCTAGTTTAAACAAAAAATGAATTAAAAAATCTTTGCAAGATGGAAAAGGGAACATTGAACACATCTACTAGAAAGTTCATCTGAGGGCTCTCCAGATTCCAGATGTGTGTATACATTGTGGCTAAACAGGGCTAGAAAGATGGCAGTTAAGAACTATATCATGCAGGGTAATATGCAGCCCATCAAATGAATATGATAGAATACAGGGAGAACTGTCATTTCCATGATTATGCTGACAATTAAGAAACTGATTAATTTTTAGAAAGATAATATACAAACAGAGGCAACAAAGGAAGCAGGAAAGCAGCTGCAGAATTAGGAAATGCAATACATGCACATGGGGAATGTGTATAGTAAAGTCAGAGAAATCTATTGCACAAATGTAAATCATGTGTTCCGTGAATGCTACCCTGTTTCCCCGAAAATAAGACATCCCCTGAAAATAAGACCTAGTAGAGGTTTTGCTGAATTGCTAAATATAAGGCCTCCCCTGAAAGTAAGACCTAGCAAAGTTTTTGTATATAAATATATATACAGTATATAATAAATATTCACTTCTTTTGTTCAACAATAAATGTGAATTCTTCTTCATGGAAAAATAAGACATCCTCTGAAAATAAGACCTAGCGCATCTTTGGGATCAAAAATTAATACAAGACACTGTCTTATTTTCGAGGAAACATGGTAGTTAGAAAATCCTTTAGGCAGTGAGGACCTGCTGTGGAATGGGAGGCTGCTCTGGCTTTGTGCACTTCTGCTCTGAGATGGGGGTGGTGGGCAGGATCTCTTCCTTTGGTTCCACAATGCTGACGTGGTCCTGCAAGGCCTTCTTGGGGCCAGTTTTCCCACCCGGGTCCCAGGGCAACATGATCTTCACCTTAATCCCCAGCACACCCTGCCTGAGAAGGACGTGGCACACAGCACAGTTCTTTTTCGCCCAAGCAGTGCAGCTCAAAATGGCGGTCCAGATCTCCAAGAAGCTAAAGTTTGTGGCTGATGGTATCTTCAAAGATGAGCTGAATGAATTCCTCACCCGTGAACTGACTGAAGATGGCTACTCTGGGGTGGAGGTCCAAGTTACCCCAACCAGGAGAGAAATCATCATCCTTGTTACCAGAACTCAGAATGTTCTTGGTGAGAAAGGGCACTGCATCCGTGAGCTGACAGCTGTTGTGCAGAAGTGGTTTGGCTTTCCCGAAGGAAGTGTTGAGCTCTGAGCCAAAAAGGTAGCCACAAGGGGGCTGTGTGCGATTGCCCAAGCTGCATAGAACATGTTATGGTGTCTTTCGCTCCATTATGGAGATTGGAGCCAAAGGCTGTGAAGTGGTGGTTTCTGGGAAGCTCTGAGGCCAGTGAGCCAAGTCCATGAAGTTTGTGGATGGCCTGATGATCCACCACCACAATTTCTAAAGACTTTCAACAGACAGACAGACAGATGATAGATAGATGATAGATAGATAGATAGATAGATAGATAGACAGACAGACAGGAGCCAGTATGGCGTAGTGGTTTGAGTGTTGGACTACGACTATGGAGACCTGGGCTCAATTTCCAACTTGCCCATGAAGCCCACTGGGTGACCTTGGGCAAGCTGCATTCTCTCAGAACAAATCTTCCAAGAAAACCTCATGATAGGTCCACCTTAGGGTGCCTTATGTCAGAAATTACCTAAAGGCACACAACAACAACAACAACAATGATAGATGGATGGACAGATAGATAGATAGATAGATAGATGAATTATATGGCAGAGAGATTAACCACAGAGAGAGCATATCTGGAAGGAAAGATTATGTATAAACACGCAATGAGTGAGTGAGTGATTAATAATCTTCCACAGCAAGCTTATCACACATTTTCTATAAATCTGAGTGTGCTCCAAGTCTGGTAACACAGACAATGTGGTCCGAAGCAAGGAGCAACTAAACACATTTAGGCAAGATAAAGAGCAAAGTCCAAGGCTGCAAAGTTTCAAGAAACAGGTTTATAACCCACCTCAAGGGTAGGAAACTTTTGGTCTTCCAGACGTTTTCAATGACACATCCCACAGTGCCTTACATTGGCTGTGCTGGGTAGATATGTGGGGTGCTATTGGCTAAAAATTTCTGGCTGGCCCATTTCTCTTATGAACTTTGAGTTCAGATCTCTTTGCAGATGCTGACTCCATTAACCCTTACAGAAATGTGCAATGGGGTCATTTTTCCATTTGTCCCTAGCCAAAGGTTAAGGACCAGGAAAGATTTATTCCATTCAGTGGATGAGGTTACCTCATCACTCTTGCCAGGGAACCAGTCCAAAAAGGGCAGTCAGGGAACGAGGTCCCCACAGAGATGTCACCAAAGCATGGAGTAAAGATAGTTTGTGCAGATGATAACACAGCTTTGTGAGCACAAAAAGCACGACCAGCTATAGATCCATTTGTTTCCTATGATCTCTCCCTTCCCAGGATGACCAGATGTCATAATCATAAAGGAGGACAAGTCACCACAAAATGTTAGGCATTTAAGGAAAATGCAGGACATTACAAAATAAAAGCTAAAAACACTAATATAAATATAAAGTAACGCTTCTTAGTCATGCTCAAAATCGAGAACATTTTGGAATTCCTCCTGGACAGAAGGCTGAAATATAGTGTTACCCTGCTTCCTTTCCCACTAGATACATGAACCTTCTGCCATATTTATAGAGGCAGGGAAGATACACAATTCCTGTTCATCATACAGATAGCCAAGAGCAATTCAATCAGAATGAATCTCATACTTTTGAAAAAGGACAGGGAGTCAAGCAGCCCTCCAGATGTTGTTGGACTGTAACTCCCAACATTCTTTTCCATGGAGCTGCTGGTATTTGCAATGCAAAAACATCTGGGTGGCTTCACCATTCCTAGCCCTACTTTAAAAGACTATTTGAAGTTCGAGTAGGACACTGCCCCTCTATGAAATGGTCCCATCCATTTTACGCAGTGATTTTTACTTGAAAGGTCAAAAATGAAAGCACAGTCGTAAAATATTTCCGGCCCATTGCTTTTCCCCTTCAAAGCTCCTTTTCAATACAGACCTCTGAGGCCATGTTCAGAAGATGAACACAGTCCAGATGACGTAGTGAGGGGAAAAATAACTGAGCAGAGAGACATTTGGGGGGTAAAGGCCCAGGAGTCATTTCCTTCCTAAACCTCCATAAATGGAGATTTGGCCTTCCAGTCCTGGGGGCATTTTACAGTAAAGAGGCTATTGTAACTTTACATCGGGGTGGGCAATTGTGGATGCCTTTGAGGGATAAACCGGCTCCCTCAAATAAACAAAACAAAACAAAAAAAATCAAATTTTCTCCAAAATTTTCTCCTATGGGGCATGGGGGCATATTTTGGGGCTGCTTGGGCCCCTTTGGGATATTTTGAAGCATTTTGGTAAAATTTCATAAAATTTCTTTTGGCCCTCGAGGGCTGCATGCAGCTTGCAGGCCACACTTTGCCCACTCCACTTTACATCATATAGCTGCAGAGTAGTGTGAAGTTTTGCAGCCCCCCATCTTCCATTCTTAACTGGTATTTATGGAAGCTAAGAGTGTTTTCCCTCTCCTTCCTGTCCTAATTTAGGGCAGGAAAAATTCAGTACTGTTTTCATTGTGAATTACTTGATGTACTACTTCACTGTTCTTTCACATGTAAGGACATGAACTCATTTGTTCCTATTGCTATAAAGCTGATTAAGAGCCAATAACAGCATATGCATGATTTCAGAATTTTTGGAGGGAACTGAACATTTATAACTAGAAAAAAGCTGATTTTCAGCTATTTGTGAGCAGGCTCACCCAATCATTAGCCCTTCAAACAACAGAATTCTAAAAAGGCAGCCAGCTTTTAGTTGATTAATTTTCTGTTGCTGTACATTTATGCCAGACATAAGGACAGGTGTATCTGTCTTATGTCCCAAAAGACGCTTGCTTTTGGCATTGAAGAAAAGGAGGAGGAGGAGGAGGAGGAGGAGGAGGAGGAGGAGGAGGAGGAGGAGGGTGTAAGACAGAGCAGGAAACTCAAACACTGAGCATTTATTTTGAAAAATAGTATAGAAAAATATTAGGACTCCTCTCATCAGTTTCTGGAGTCACTCCCATACAGTTGGGCTGCAATTTCAATTTTTTATTTGGTGCCAAAACTTCCAAAAATGCCACTCCCTGGTGTCCCAACTTTCCCAAAACATGGGAGGTGACAACTGCAGATTTTTAGACAGCTTTTAGGCAACATTTGGGATGTGGCTCTCCAATTGAATTACAATTGCCATCTGTCCTAGCCAATATAACCACTGGTGAGAGAAGATGGGGAGGACCTTTCTCTGCTTTACATGCTTGATATATGCGCTTGTTTCCATTCAAAAGGGGTTGGTTTCAAGTGAGTGACCATGTGATCAACCCCGCAAGACCTGATAGGGCCTACCGTCTAGCATGTACTCAGGAAATACTAGCAACACTGGGAAATCAGGTCTACAAATCATGATAGCAATAGCAAGTACATTTCTATGCCGCTTATCAGTGCACTTAAGTACTCCCTAAACAGTTTATAATGTGTAAGCTAATTGCCCCCAACAAGCTGGGGACTCATTTTAGCAATCAATGGGACTTTACAGACCGCCCAAAAAGAGCGGTCTGTAGCCTCCCTTTTTTTTTTTTTTTTTTTTTTTTTTTTTTTTTTTTTTGCTGCAGACCTTTGCTGCAGCAGCTAGACGCTGCAGTGAAGGTGCGCCGCAAAAAAGGAGCAAAAAAGCTCCTTTTTAGCGTTGCAGTTGTGTTGCACTAAATGCAAAAGGTGCCATTGGGCGCCTTTACACCATTGCAGTTGCACAGCTCCATATAGAAGCTGCACGGTTGTGACAGCGTCGTTATGCATGCCATCTAAACGTTGTTACATACTAGGGCTGGGGAGCGTGCAAATGCTGCATGCTCCCCAGCCCTAATCTTTTGGGCCACCTGTACTATGGAAGGATGCCAGGCTGAGTCGCCGCTGGCTGGTATTGAACTCACAACCTTGAGTGAGAGCTGCAGTACTGGCATTTAACCACTGCACCACAAGTGGTACCGGCATTTAACCACTGCACCACCACTCTCATTCTAAATCATACCATGACATCTACTTTTCATGGAAGACAGAGATAAAATAGAAAACCAGAGAAAAGCCAAATGCATGTTTCTTCATGACATTTTACTATTTATTTACCATTTTACATCTTCAGGCTTTGTAATCCAGTTAAATGAACACAACTGACTAAGCAATACATTTCTAGAATAAGACTAGAAGAAAAGTGTGGCATCCATGAAGGTCAACACTATTTCAACATCAGTTGAAAGTGTTGATATTGCTTGCTCGCTCACTCGCTCTCTCTCTCTCTCTCTCTCTCTCTCTCTCTCTCTCTCTGTATGTGTGTGTGTGTGTGTGTTTACTACAGTCTATTTGTTTCATGCATTTGTTTATTTAAAAAAAACAGTTATAGTTATTATCTTTAATTGGAAAAAATGCAACACTGATGTATTCAAAGAATACTTGGTGCCAAGAATGTACACATGGATATATTTATATGAGTAGGTTAGAAACAAAGATATACTGATATAGGGCAGGTTATAAAAGAGTAAATGAATGAAGGAATGAATGAAGTATACAAGACTGAATATGGCAGCAGCTCTAATAATTACAATATACATGGCAGCACTGCCTCACTTTATTAAAGGTCGGGGGGCATAAAATGGAGCAGGAGCATAGCAATATCATATTCATCAAAAATTTTCACAGATGAAAACCAAGACACATAAAGCCAGGTAACATCAGAATGTGGTCAAGATAGCAAATGTCATTAATGAGGAAGAATACAAAAGTGAGGAGAGGTTGCAGCAGTTTGTTTTTGTTTGAGCCTACTGGGAAGGGCAAGACTCTGCCCCCTCCTCTCCCTTCTATTGAGGGCAAAATGCTTTTCCTAATTAATACACGGACACACGTTTTGTAATCTCTGTTCTGGAGGCAGAGTCCTTTGGACAGGATTTCCATGTATCCACTTTTAACCATGTTAATCAACATGTGTATTCTAAGGGAAAGAGGTTAGAGCACTGTCTGGAGAAAGAAAATCCCGATTTGGGATTATGTATAGCACTGGCTGATGAGAGAGAGCAGGGCGGAGAGCCTAATATTATATTGCTCTGCTATTTACCATAATGCTTATTGCATTACTTCCATACATTGCCAGAAGCTGCTACATTTTAATTTATGTTGGTCTTCATAGAATCTCCAGTAGATTTCCAAGAAGGAAAGGAAATTATCTTCCTTTTTTTCCATGTTGTGTTCCTGACAAGACAAGCTAGTATTTACACAAAAACTTAATCCAACCCCCATAAATCAGATGTTGAGAATTCACATTGTCATATTGTCTTAGGAAAAAAACCTCCCTTTAACAAATCAGTATTAAAATGTTTAATCCTACCCAATCATTAATGTAACTTATCAATATAAACTTCACTTTTGTGTTTACGATGAGTGGATTTTGTCCTGAGACTCAAAGTTAATGCTGGATGACCTCCATTTCATACAGCTGAAGCACAGACAAACATTTGGTTCCAATCTCCTAATATGGCAATAGATGCAAGAAATTCACAGCAGAGGATTCATGTGCTCTCCCTGTTATCTTCTGCAAGGTCAAATCATTTCAAGATATGTTCCATGCACTCAAATAAAACTAACATGCTAGCTGGCTCCTTCCTGGCAAACATCTGTGTGAAAAAAAACTATTCAAAAATATCTGTAAGGTTAATGTGTGTTTAACAAAGAGGCAAGCATCAAACAGAGTGTACAAATTTGTATCATTTCACTCAACTGTATTTCTTCTCCCAGTTCCTAATGCTGTGCCCAAGGATTATGCTTTTTATCAATCTGAACTGCTTGCCAATCATTGGAGACACAGCAAAGTTTCTCCAGGTCAGTTGCTTATTTTGATAAGTGTTTTCAAATTTCCTGTGTCTTATGGGAAGAAAGCATGGCATGTAACATTTTTTAAACATCAAAGGGTCTTGTGGGATATTAAAAATAAGCAAATTTTATTTGGCATAAATTTTCATCTGCACCCACTTCATCAGATATAAGTGATGAAGTGGGCAGCAGTACCCAAAAGTTTGTACAAAACAAAACATGTTTGTTGTTAAGGTGCCACAAGATGTTTTGTTGTTTTTCCTGAAACATACTCACAGGATTAAACCTCCTGCCCCCCCCCAAAAAAAAATCATAATACTTTTGTGCATGTTAATCGAAATTTATAACCATAAACTAGATCTAAAGATTTCCTTCTACTCTTGGATGGAGTTTTTCACTATTTTTTTTCTATGAGCACCCTTTACTCCATATATATGTATAAAACACCTGAAAAGGGTATAGCCACCATATAGACATTAAAAAGAAAAGAAAATATTGATCTTCTTATCACATTGACCTGATAAAGCCAAAACCCTGAGTTTGCAAAGGGATGTTAATAACAAGGCCTTAGTGATGTGTTTCGTTCATAGGATCACTGTAAGTCAAAGTCAACATCACACAACTCATAATAACAATGAATATATACATTTACCAGGAAAGGTGAGGGACAGCTAAGTGGGAAATGCACACTGTCAGTGACATGTGTTCAAATTATTCCCTCTCCTGGAATTTTTTTTCTAGTTATATAATCTCTAAATCACATATGCCTGTGTGCATATTAGAAAGTTATTATGCACTCTTACAGTGAAGTTTTATCTTCCGCCTGTGGAGCAGCATATTTTCAAAACAGATAAGGAACTAAGTCGTAAAGCACCTAATTTAAACACAAATTGCCAATATCCTTAAAAAGGAAAACACTGGCTATCTCCCAGTCTGTAACAGGATATATACAGTTCCAGATTATATATCTATATTATATAGCACACTGGTAACATTCTGGGATTGTTTAAACAATAAGCAAGAGGTCTCTGAATTTTTGCAGAAATAAGTCCCATTCAGTGTGGTTTAGGGTACAACTAGAAGTTAATTGCAGGAGGGGCTTCCACATTCTTAAATCATGTGTTTCCCTGGTAAGGCAAATTCCATGCTGGGGTGAGGATTGGGAAGGGAATTATGAACTCAAACCACTTAGTAGAGTTAAAAGAAATGGAGTGCTTTTTTGTGGTGTGTGACGGAAGAGGATATTAGGGAGAGCTAAATTACCTTTTTCTTGAGTTGTGTCATCAGCAGTAAAGGCATCCCTCATCTTGTGTAAAATGATCTCAACTTTTTCACTCACAGAACAGTTAAAAATTTATAGTCCAGGATTTTATGATCCAACACTTATTGCCAAACTGGTGTGGACAGATGCCCTATATACTGTTAAACAGCATTTAGCCTACAATTCCGGCACAAGATTTCATTGGAGGAAAATTACATCATATCAGGTGTCCTGTTCACATTCTGCATTAGAAACAATGAAATCACTGTCTGGCTCTCCCACAACACATACCAGTAAGCATATATATGATCCTTATGTAAGTTTTATGTGCTCATCAAGGAATGTGTCTGTAAAATCCACAGTTCTTTACTTGAAGAGATTTACTAACAGCACAAGGAGAGGTGACCATGTATTTAGCTAATAAACTAAACTTCTTAGTGTCTTTTGACACTAAAATAGGAAAGGTGATGTGCAAAATGCACTAGAAAATCAAATTGTGTAATTAATAATAATAATAATAATAATAATAATAGGATTTATTTCTATTCCGCCTTTTCCAGGGGGAATCAAAGCAGATTACAGCAGTCAAGCAGAAACAGCTTCATTTATATACCGCTTCATACAGCCTATGGAGTGTCTAAGCGGTTTACAACTGTAAGCTATTTGCCCCCAACAATCTGGGTACTCATTTTAGTGACCTTGGAAGGATGCAAGCCTGAGTCGAGCTTGAGCCCTTTTACTGGTATTGAACTCATCTTATGGTTTTCAGTGAGTGGCTGCAGTACAGGCATTTAACCACTACGCCACCACTGTGTACCAGCCACAAGATTCAGTTCAGAGCCTGGATGGATGATTCAGAAAACAGTGAGGTTTGTCTCTGGACACTGGAAGCTAAGCCAATTAAAACATAAGTACCCCCCTTGGTGTTCCCTTTCTATGGAAAGCCTGAGAAGAAATGTATCAACGTTTGCAGTTAACACAACCTGGGGCCATTCACACTACACAGTGATAGTGCTACATTCCACTTTAACTGCCATGGCAACATCCCATGGAATCCTGGGATCTGGGTTTGCTGTTGTATTTGTTAACTAGCCTCAAGCTGGCCCTGACCGGTATAGTGAAAGATATGTATAATTATCAGCCAGAGAGCTCTTGTGCCTCTGACCAAACTCCAGGATTCCAAAGGATGCAGCCATGACAGTTAAAGCAGAATAACACATTATAATTGTGTGACGTGAATGATCCCCTAGTCTTTATGTCCTTCTAAATGTGAAATGGTAACAAAGACTGAGCAGGTGCAGGGTTCAAATTCAAATTCCATCTCCTTTAGAAAAGTCTCACTTTGATTTGGACAAATCCCACATCTTCCCTAAATCAGGCTGATATAGATTGGGATTCTGCTATATTCAAAGAATCCCAGTATCAGAAACACACTAATTCCCTTGAGAAGTATATGGATATTCATGAAAATGTCAAACAAACTATGCTATTAACAGCTGTTGTTCCACCTTCTTCTAAGTTTAAGCACAGCATATATCAAATCTTAGGGGCTATAAACCAGGGGTGGAATTCATGTAGTCTTCCCAATGTTGCCCAACAACAGCTGGGGGATTTTATGGCTATTTCACCAGATGTCTCAAAAGCCAGTAGCTTTCATAGTTCATGCTTCAGTATTTACATGCAAGGATGCCCTGTCAGCTGTTTAGCCAACCCTATCCAATGTTTTATATCAAGATGGTAAGCTTCTGTGCGTCCAGTGACCATTTAGAGGGCCACAACTCCCTCTAAGGCTCTCAACATTCTCCTTCCAGAAGATAATTAAAAACCCATGGGAAGAAGGCATCTCCAGTAGCCTTCATGGTGTGAACTTTGCACTCTTGTGCCATTTTATACCAGTGGGTCACTTTTAAAGGCGTGGAAAAGATTATATTAAAATGGAAAATTGTACCACCCCCACAGTTATTTTCAGGACTACCCTGAGGAACTGATAACTGAGGTATGTGGTACCTAGGCTCTCACTCATTCCTACTTTGTGGACTGCAAGGTATCAAAGTTCTGTAACATGGCTCAAGGCATCTTCTTCAGGTAATATGGATCATGCCACCTCTGCTTAAAATGGAACTTACACCCTATATTACTCCTGTTTAGAACCAGAAGCATATTGAAGATCATCCCTATCAATGGGAAGCCCCTCTAAGTGACCCATTGACTGCATTGAGAAAGTCCCATTGACTGCATTGAGAAAGTTAAACAAGGGCTTAACTCTTTAAAATCTACTGGACTACATAGCATAAACCCAATCACTAGTGCCAACTGTGATAAGCCTATTGAACCTGTTCCTGAGTGATAAATAAGCACTTATATAACTCTCACTGACTTTATCCTCATTGAGTAGATCTATTCTAGTTGGAATGAGCAACTGGCTCAAGTCCAAAGCAGTCCTAGTCCAAACCAATGTGTTGCTTGAATAAATAAAGCACAGTTTATAAAGCACCTACCCCCTGCTAAGACCAACACATTTTTTTAAAAAAAGTCTGGCTGTACCATGCAGACACCAGCTCCTGATTTCATCTGTTCACCAGTACTACTTTCATGATGCCAACAGAAGCAGGTCACTTCAAGCATGGCAGACATAGGTCTGCTTCAAATTTTGGCTTGAACGTGCCACTTTTAAATCCATTAGGCATCATCATAGGGAGGCAGAACATAGGTGCGAGGTTGTAGCTATATGTCTCGGGGCAGGATTTCAGCCATTATGTCCAAGTAATTAATATTTTCCTCTGATACTAACAATGTATGACAATTTTGTATGTAATTGAATGAGACTTAGTCCTGCCGGAGGTGGGATATGGGATTGTCGCCTAACTGTACTAAATTAACGTATGTTTCACATATTGATCTATAGGAAGCATTTCTCTTCACTTTGGCTAGCTTTAAGGTACTGTTCCATAAAATTTAGTTAGTATACAGAATAAATAAAATGTGGCCGAGTGTGTGTGTGTGTGTGTGTCTGTGTGTGTCTGTGTGTGTCTTCAAGTCATTTCTGACTGACTTATGGTGAATCTATCATGGGGTTTTCTTGGCAAGGTAAGTTCAGAGGAGGTTTGCCATTGCCTTTCCCTGAGACTGGGAGCATGTGACTTGCCCAAGCTCACCCAGTGGGTTTAATGGTCAAGCTGGGGATTAAACCCTGGTCTCCAGAGTTGCAGTCCAACACTCAAACCACTATGCCATGCTGGCTCTTACTAACAGCCATTTCTGTGGGCTAACAGCCTCATTGAGGCATGCTTCTGGTTTCCTAATGTTTGGCATACAAGTGTGGCATTTTAGAAAACTAACCAGACTACTTGCTAAGAAACATTCAAAAAACCAAGGGCGCAGTGATCAACCGCCATTTGGTTGAATTACATCAGCTGCATCTATGTTGCTATCGTTGACGCTGGATCCTGCTACTGCTATGTGTTGTTCAAGCTTTCCATTTCAGGACGTTCCATCTCCTTTTGCTGGCAGGGCAACTTTAATTGGTTGCACATGTATTTCCATAGTGATCAGCAAAAGGCTATGACATCACACAATATATACTAGAAATCTGTGTTTTCCCAGTGGCCATCCCTCCTCTCAGTGTTCCCAAAAGCATCTCTTTGGCTGTATTTAGACATCACTAGGCTTCTTGTGGAAAATTTCTATTCACTGATGAATTCTTCCTTTTCCCACAAATCTTCCCACTATTAGTATTGTGGAACATAAGGCTTCACGTATTCCAGACATGTCTATTTATCTGTTTTAGGATGAAGGGATCTGTCTATTTCCTGCCCATGTCAGTTTCATGTGTGCTAACTCATAAATCTATTTCATCTGTTGGAAGAAACCTCAAGGGCCATCCAGTCCAACCTCTCCCCCCCCACCACCATGCAGGAACTCACAATCAAAGCACTCCCGAAAGATGGCCATCCAGCTTCTGTTTAAAGACGTCCAAAGAAAGAAACTCCACCACACTCCAAATCAGTACATTCCACTGTCGTGCTGTCAAGAAGTTCCTCCTAATGTTTAGGGGGAATCTCTTTTCCTGTCATTTGAATCCATTGCTCCATGTCCTAGTCTTTGCAGCAGGAGAAAATTGATCCCTCCTCAATATCATATCTCTTCAAATATTTAAATATGGCTAGCATGTCATCTGTTAACTTGCTTTCCCCTAGGCTGAACATACGCATCTCCCTAAGCTGTTCCTCATAGGGCACAGTTTCCAGACCTTTGACTGTTTTAGTCACCTTCCTCTGGACACTCTCCAGTTGCCAACACCTTTCTTGAATTGTGCTGCCCAGATATGGACACAGTATTCCATGTGAGGTCTGACCAAAGCATCATGTTCAGCTTGTGGTCTACTATGACTCCTTTCACATGTACTGTTTTCAAGCCAGGTGTTGCCCAATCTATGATTTAAAAAAAATACACACACACACACACACACACAATATTTGCATTATTTTAACTTGTTTATCAGTAATATGTATTTGTAGCCATTTTATCCTAAAATGCATATTTTGTATACTACATTCCTCAAATATCTATTTCTGGTGGGTATAAAATCATTTAACCTAAAATTAACTTAATATATGCAATTTTTGTAAACATTTCCACCTAAAACACACATTCCTGTACATATTTACTTTTTGAGCCAAGAACTGTGTTAGAGAAGTGCAAAAACTGATGGACAACTGAATTCAGAACCATGTTTTAGTTTTGGGAAGTACAAATCAGGTCAGGTTGCTTAAAATGCAGACCAGGCAAAATCTATGGGCAACATTATGCTGTATGGGCTTCAAATGAAATATGATGTGCTTAACAATACAAGTTTGATAAAGGTACATGTTTTATAGACCTCATTAAGCCCCCTTGAAAGGGATATCATATTAAGGCTTACTAAGATATTGTGTGAAGCAGCAGAAACCAAACAACTCCACTATGACTGGATGTAATGTTCTTTCTTAAAATCTACTCTATTGATATATCAAAATATAGCCTAGTGGGCAGGATGTAAATTATTATGACGTTCATTAATGAACATTATGATAATAATATTAGAAAATTGCTGGGTATCAAGAACTGCCAGTTGCACAAAAGGTTATAGCCTCTGTGCATTTTTAGTTTTTTGTGGGGCTTTTGGGCTATGTGGCCATGTTCTAGAAGAGTCCTTTTCTGATGTTTCACCAGCATCTGTAACTGGCATCTTCTCTGAAGATGCCAGCCACAGATGCTGGCGAAATGTTAGAAAGGAACATTTCTAGAATATGGCTACATAGCCTGAAAACCCCACAAAAAAACCATGGATGCCGGCCATGAAAGCCTTCGACTCCACTCTGTGCATTTTCTTCGCCTAAACAAAGGTTACTAGATATGTCCGCACTCTATATTTGAAACAGATGACTCTCCTTATGTGTTATTTTCTAGCTCCATTTTTGTAATATGGCTAAGAATTTGGCCGTGACTGCTGAATTGTATATGTTTTAAATTACTTTTTGCTATCCATTTTTCCAAATAGAGTTCCCATTTCATCCAGTAATGTATTCCCTTCAAGTATTTGAGCTTCCATCAGGCAGCCAAGTCAAAAACATTTTGCATAATTTTGGTTCCTTAATTCAGGGCTAGTTTGTGTACATGTGTTTTTAAAACTAAATTTAAAGTACTGTTTCAATTTTTTTAAAATCATGTTTAATCGTTTTTCCCTGTTGAGCATTTCCTCTGGGGTCTAGGTGAACCAAGATGTGATAAACAATTAATATACATCCCTTAATATACACTGCACACTAGCTTTAAAACTGGGAAGGTAGAAGAGTTCATCAGCTTTGGATGAAGCCGGGATATCAATTTATACCAGGCAACCTCAGATCTATCTTTGCCCTCCGAAATGAAGAAGACCTTGTTCGAAGTAAAGTACATTGCTCCTGAAGCTTTGGACCTGAGCTCTAGAAGAATGTCTATTTGCTTTCCTGATCAATTTACACATTTAAATCTCCAAGGGCTTATTCAGACAGGGAGGAAAGTCCCTGGAATCATCAAGACCTTCCATTTTTATTTATTTTTATTTTATTTTATCTCCATATTCATGGTTTTGCATTCAAACTCTTTTGTTCTTTCTATACACACTGTATAGAAATATCCTGGGTTTTCCTCCTTCCTCTCTCCCTTATACACATAATCTAAAACACACCCGATATAAGGGATACTCAACCCATATTACCTAAATTAAGCATTGGGGACATTTTCTTTCAGTGTTAGCATCCCTCTGGTTTGATTCAAACTGGCCTTGAGAGTGGAAATAAAAAGTCCTTGTAAGTGCTTGGAGTTTCTTGAGAATACTTCAGAATTTGAAAAATGTCATGTAGATCTCTCTCTCTCTCTCTCAGTCCTATACATATATACATACACACACAAACACACACACACACACAGTGACCCCTTTGAATCCACAGGGGTTCTGTTCTAGAACCTGTCCCCTGCAGATAACAAAAAATGTGGGCCCTAAAGTCCCATTGTTCTCAATGGTGGCACGCCACATACACTGCCACTGGGGTGAATGGGGCAGGTCCATCCATGGATAGCCAGCCTGCAGATGGCAAGAGCCAACTTTGAATATTTCAGCCATACCTGCATGCATATATGTTTGTGTCTGTGTGTGTGTCTGTGTGTGTATCAGAACAAACAAGAAGAAAACCAGTCCATCCGAATGGGCCCCAACAGAAGTTAAACAAAAGGGTAGGAGACCAAAGAGGGTTATTGTTTTGTGACTGACAGATGTAGATTCAAATCAAATAATGACTTGACAAGGGCCCTATAACCACGAAGTGAGATTATTATTATTACTGTATTAGCTTTATTTATAAAGCGCCATAAGTGTACATGGCACTGTACAAAAACCAAATAAAATCAAGAATATGTAAAAAGCCAGCCTATGGTGTACAATCTAGACATTAAAACAACAACTTAAAAACATCATAAGAAACAAGTTAAAACAGCAGATATTAAATATTAAATCAAGCATCAAAACAACCAGGTCACAGTCACAAACTTCCTGGGAACACTTCCCTAAACAATGGTCTTTAACTCGGTTTTAAAACTGCTTAGAGACGTGCTGAGCCATGCTTGTAAGTGGAGGAAGTTCCAGGAGTGAGGGATATTGAAGTGGCATATCAAAGGCTATTCCACTATTTTCTGAGCTTTTTGCAAGTTAGCTCCTCTAAGACCAGCAACATTGAGAAAAGGTTGTGGAGTGTGGTTACATTATGCTTTTTGTGACATTTTTATTCCCATCCATTTCAGTACTTTCCCTAAAAGTCAATCCAAATCTTGCTTATTTTTGCTATGGTTTGTATCAATTATCAGATAAATCATTTCCCTTCATCCCTTCATCTGTTCCTAAATCCATTTGATATATTTCCAATCTTAGTTAAATATCTGTTTCTCTGATCTGATTTTGTCCACTCTTTTTCAGTGTAACTGTGATGCATTGTGCATAAGTAGTACGTTTAATATAGTACCATCAAAGATATAGCAGGATTGTCACACAGTCTGCTTCTGGAAGGGGATTAAAAGCTGGGAAGATCCTTCAAGTCAATTAAGGCACAACACTCTTTGCACCTACTAAACATGGCAATTTCTTCCAGTAACTAAACAAATGGAAGAATTATCATCATTTAGGGCCGTCCCCATTATCAGTAATGTTGTGAAGCCAAGGCTGAAAGAGCCAGAAATTAACAGCAGTCATCCCAATTCCCTCAGTTTTCCCTATCCCAAATTCAGCTGTAAATCTCACAGTAGATGAGGAGGAAACTGATTTTTTTTCCCTAAATGACAACATATTATCGTGTGTTACCTCTGTTCTAATACAGAGCACTTAGGGATGAGCTGGTCTTCAATGGGCAGTTACAAGTTTGCAAAAAATCAGCTGCTCAGAAAATGAAGATTGCTAGGATTAGTTTGCTGATAATTTGCTTTTTGGTTTCTTCCTGGCTCTAGGAACTGTCATAATGACAGCCTGAACTTCACAACATTTGACACAACACCCTTGACTATTATCATTTATCACTACATTCCTGAAGCTCTATCAAACTGAACTTCTCCTGAAAGTGAACTGGATTTTGTCCAAAACAAATAAAGTGGTTTCCAAAGTTCTATTTTTCTGCCCACATCCCTGTTTGATTCCAAACTCAAATGTATTTAACATACAATTTGTATTGTACACTTAGTACAATGCCTAGTTGCTTTCTTAACTTGTTCTACTTGGCTACTTGTGACACATTTAGAAATGGAAATGGATGAGTGATCAGAAACTCTCATGTGCAGAACAGCAGCTGGGGAGAAGATGTGGCAGTGCTTTTGGTTTTTCAATAATTACTTACTAACCTGTGACAATAATAACAGTGAATAGTGTTAATCTTGTTAGAAATAATTAGATTTGTGTCTAAATTCATTAGTGCAAACTTGTGCATAGTGCTTCTGGCTGGTTTATTATATCACCGTAGGTGGTGGTGGCAGTAGCAGCAGGAACAAAATAGCAGTAGTTTCTCAAGGAGTGGTAAGGATGGCATAATAAGTTCTGCTTGACATCCTCCCTGGCTGGTCAGGGACCAGCAGGAAAGCTCTTTGGCAAAAGAGATAGATTTCTCTTCTGTTTCTTCACTTCCACATCGCCAGCACAGCACTCCAAAAGTCTATGTACAAAACAATGACAATTTCATACACAATACACATCCAGCATTTCACACATGAAAGTCGGGATATGTGTGGCTAAGCAATATCAGAGTGTGGTCAAGATGATAAAAAGCTATTACTAAGGAAGAATACACAAGCTAGGAGAGGCTGCAGTAATTTGTTTTTTCTCAAGCCTACTGGGCATTTTGAACTCAGCTTGCAGCTACTGAAGCAGGCTGAGACCAAAAAAAGGAAAGTAGGAAGGAGAGAGAAATTGGGACATTTTTAAAACAACTGAAAAATGGGATGACTGAGGATTAATCAACTGCCACTGCCAAACTCATTTGGGATCTCTGAGCAGCAATGCCAGATCCTGAAGACATGCCCCCCTCGAAAGGCCTTCAGAGTTTGGTGCGGCTGGTTGGAGAGTAGCCTTGCCCAACCCTGAAGACATGTCTTCCTGGAAATGTCCTCACAGTCCAGTGCGGCTGCTCAGAGAGTAGCTTCGCCTGACCCTGAAGTTATCTCCCCCCTGCCCCCCACCCAGAAAGGTCTTCAGAGTCTCTACTGAACTTTTTTTTTCCTTCTCTGCAAATGAGAACTAGATGCGAATTTTTTTTTTAAGTGTTGCTTCTACAAGGGACGCATCCCCACTCCTGGTAAGTACTGTATATACTCATGTATAAGTCTAGAAATTTAGGTCAAAAATTGACCCAAAAAACCTGAGCCGACTTATCCACGAGTCAATGTAAGTACTGTATCTTAACTCTTATTTAAAAGAAGGAACCAGCCCCTGGTGAAAAGCAAGAGTATAATCTGTCCTGGAAGCACTGACCTCTTTACTCTCTCATTCATCCAGTCTTAAGAAAAAACACAAAGAGTTATGTCTGATGAACTTTTGGAAGTTATTTGACATTGTTTTGCTTTGCTTCATCCTTTAGATCTTTTCCTATATGCCCCTAAATTTTACCCTCGACTTATCCATGGGTCATAGCAAAATCCATAATTTTGGCCCCAAAACTTGCTCTCGACTTATACATGAGGTCGACTTATAGTTGAGTATATACGGTAACTTGCCTGTCCCCATTGACAGACTCTTCTGGTTACTGGGAGGAAAGGCACTTGCTATATAGCAATGACAACATAATCATGGCATAACATAATGATAACATAATCATGAACTGAAAGTCAAAATGAGACTGCACTACTTAGTATGCTTGTCTGAGAATTAAAAATTCCTTCAAAATAAACAAGAGTTACTTTAGAGGAAACATGTTTAAAGTGGCTTTGTTAATGTTAAATATACCATTATTCATCTTTGGGAAATCTGGCATGTCAAAAATATCACATCTTCTCAATAAACTTCACCTGAAAGATGCAAACACAGATATATAGCATCTCACATCTGCACAGGGGAAAGTTAAGACAGGTAAATTAGGAGATTACTATCTCTTATTGACATTGTACCAAATACCAGTGTCACTGACCTTCTGTCAGTGAGCAGGTCCCACCTTTTCTAAAGTCTTCAAAAAAGATCAACTAGGCAATTGTTCTTTAAAAATGTTAAGAAACCACACAAGTAAATACTTCATTGAGAAGCATAAAATATCCATGCTGTACAGATGAGGTGATGATACATACAGGAAAACATTAAAAAACACAAGAAACACAAAATTTAGCAGAGGAACGGGTAACTGCATGGGTGCTAAACCTCCTGCAACCACCCCAGCAAACCCAAATACCTCTGTTTTCTTCTGCAGTGCCTCTCATAATGCCAACCAAAAGTGGCATCACAAAAATGGAGGCAGTGGGAAACTGTAGGGGAGTTTGGAGGCGGGCCTTTTAGTTTTGAGTCAAAGATTGTCTGAAATGACTGTGCTCATTTTTCTTTAAAAAACTGTGGGCTGGTGGGAAGCATCAGAGGTTGCAAAAATGGGATCCAGCATCCATATGCTGCCTGCATGTTACACATTCACTATCCTTAGTTTAGTAAGTATAGGAATACTACAAAGTCAGTCACATTTTTCCAAGAACAGGGCAATGCAATTCAAAGTGGTTTGAGTGTTGGACAATGACTCTGGCAAGCAGCGTTTGAATCCCTGCTCATCCATGTAAATTCATTGGGTGACTTTGGGCAAGCAAGTCACACTTGCTCAGCTTTGGAGGCAAAAGCAAGTCCTCTCTGAACCAATCTTGCAAGAAAACCTCATAACAGGTTCGCTTTGAGTCGCCATAAGTCAGAAATCACTTGAAGGAACATAACAACAACAAGAAATACTGAAATATTTTCTTTAACAAATGCTGATGATTTATCTAGTAAGCTTTATTCCTACAATTTGGGGCTGATTAGCAACTGTCTTGTTTCCATTGGTTTGGGAGATGAAGCACAGTAAAAGTAAAAACAGTGACAAGATTTTTGATCATTCCACAGTTTTCATGATGTAATCTACAGGTGTCAAGAGCCATGGAGACTTGGGAAAGCAAGACAAATCCAAAGGGCCCTCCTAGTCAGAGAAAGGGAAAATAGCATCATTGGAACAATGTTTTGGTTTCTGCAGACGAGATATAATTCTGGATGTAATAAGATATAACAACACTGGAAATAATATGAAGACCTCTGTGTGATAAAAACCAATTCTCCCACCAGATGCTGAACAGGTTGTCAGTAAGGGATTACAGTTTAGCATGCAGAAACTTTTGCAAGCATCTTATGTTCGGTGAGGCTGATCATAAAAAAGATGTGATATGTTCCAGACCACAACCTGATCATAAATAGGATCCAGGTTTTTCCAGGCACAGGGTCTTTCAGAATTGCAGTTAATGGGTCAATATCGGAACTTTGAAACATATCAGGGCCTTGTAAATTTGCAACACAAATGTTGGGATTGCCTCTGTGGAGGTTATTTTCAGGTACTTCATATGTAGTAGGAGAGTCCTATGTCTCTCACCAACCCCATATTTCTAAAAGGTCTGGAGTATCTGCCTGGTGCAATGTTAATCTATATTAGAATGTGACTCACAACGTCAGTTTACAGACAATCTTAGTTTGAGAAAATGGGAACTATTATCTGCAGCCAACTGCAAGATTTAGATTCTATAGAGGATAATGTCTGTATATTTGAGCAAAAATGGCCAAACTATCCAATGGGAGCATTAGTGATCTTCTTAGATGCAACCAGCTAGTGATCACTTGATCTCCAAATATGCATGTTTGAACCATAACCATTGCATGTATCATACAGGTTTGGCCCTGAGAAAACAAACTGCCTACAATTCTACAACAGGCACAGTTCTGTTAACAGCTAAGAATGTTTGACTCTTTTTGGATGGCGCTCGGGGGGGTATCTTTTGCTTTTTATTTCCTCATCCAAATCCTTCCACAGGTATAATGCCCTAGGAGGGGCTGCCGCTATAGGAAGGGAAGATTCAGAGGTCTTTGTTCCAAGGTGAAGTTAAAGGACAGTGTACGCCATCTGAGAGTTCACCCCATTTGTTCCCCTCTTATGAACTGGCTGCACATTTCACTTCTGAATTGACTTCCCTCCTCATCATTAAGAAGTACCTGTAACAATCCCTGCCAGGGCCTGACAGCTAACAGGGATGGGAAGAACGGCCACAATTGTGCAGACAGAGCATTGTATGATGCTCTCTTGATGTGGGATCTGAGCCAATGTATATTGCCACAAAATGTGCATGATAACAGCCCAAAAGCAATTACAGTACACCTACTCTTTCATTTAGTTGCACATGCTGTCTACATTTAGAGCACATGGCTTGCTTAGCCCTGCTAAATATACAGGTTTCACATCTGTAGTCATCCTCACTTTCAAGAATATGGAGTTTTATAGCTTTCATTAGCATCCAGCACTGCTGGCACATTTAAACAGAAAGTCTGCAAAATGCACACAGCTGAAATTGACTAATTTAAGTTGGAAACCTGCCCTGCTGACGTGGAAGAAGGATACCATAGTTGGGATTGAGTAGGACCAGATGCTTCCCGACTCAGAAAGGAAATTGAAGTCTATATATGAGAAGTTTGGCAAGGACAAATTTTTAGGATGAGCAATTTAATGGCCTCCCTGGAATATATCATCATGGTCATATTTTTGCTCCTATTCCTACAACTTGATTCCTTTTTTATATACCAAGCCATCTGGCCAGCTGAACTGTGCAGACTTTGTGGGACATTAAAAAAATTTCCTTGGTTATTGCTTTATTGCAATTCTTGTTGCTTTTCTGTACAGATAGTTATCAAATGTGTAAGCAGAATTTATGGATATGAGAACAAGTATTTTACAGTGCAGTTTTATGTGATACATCCAGATTAGTTCAATAGGCTTCCCCCACCCCAGTAAATAGATATACCTGTAAGATAAAATATAAGATAGATATATAGTAAGTTATAAGTCTAAGAACACTCATTCAGAGAGGTGATAGAGTGCATGCTTTGTATTTAGACAGTGCCTGACTCAGTCCCATGACTTCTAGGTAAAGTAACCGGGGCAGCAGAGTATTTGTATGTAAAATATGAGAGCCACTGCATTATTCCTTCGCAATTTCTATGAAATGCAGGACCTGAAATGTTGTTTGTTTGTTTAAATAAAATCTCAGAGAATCATGAGCTTTGACTCTTGTTTCCTTGATCAAAGTTTGGATCATATATTGTTTAGGGAAGCATTCCCAGGATTGTGCCATCTGCCCCAGGATGCCTCCTCTTAACTATGTTTTAAGAACCAAAGCCCTTCCTCCAGTCCATCTGCCATGGTCCAGGCCCCAGAGGGAGAGAAGAACCACTGGACTTCATCCCCTTCCTTCCCACCACCTTCCCCTTTTCCTTTTGTGTTGTCCTTTAGACTGTAAGCCTGTGGGCAGGGATCCATCTAACTAGTGGCCTATTATGGTGATAATGAGTGTAATATGAAATATCAGTCTTGTTATCATGCTAGAGATTTATCCAAGCCATGTTGCCACAGGAGTCTGTATGAAAGTTCCTTTTGGAAGGAATCACAACCTTTGCCATTACATTTAAACTCATTACCATTAGAAGATAACAGCTTTGTTCTGTGCAGGTGAACTTAATCACCATAATAGGCCACTAGTTTTTTTAAAAAATAGGACAAATGCTGAGACATTCTCAGTGAAAGAGATCTGAATTTGAACCTGGCACAAACATAAGCTTTCCAACTATGTCACAAAGGTTTGCTTCTGCTTTCCTCATTAATGGTGCAAATATTCAATGACATCATAAATGCCTCTTTATCACCCAGTTGTCTTAACAGCTCTTCAACCCTTTCTAGTCTTCAGATTGTCCCATCTGGGGAAACCTTAATATAGAATGCAGCCACTGTGCATACTTGAAAACAAGACAGACTTCACAACTCTGTAATTTGAGTTTAACTTCTGTCCAAACACCGTCTAAGCCTTCTGTGCTGCATATTTTGTATGTGCACTCAGTTGTTATGGTTACTATAATGTATGTAATTATGTGCCGCATGAGATAAACATGAAAAACTCAGCATTGGTCATTACTGGCAAACTTCCTCTACATAACCACATGCATTGTGGAACTAAGTAATTGGATAGCATGACAAAAAAAAATACCCACCATTAAGTCTCTGAGTATATGATCTTATGGCAGCTGTATTTCACTGCACTCAGTTTGGTCAATCCACTTTGCCCAAAAATTATATTGTACTCAAACTGTGGTGGCTATACAGAATATATTAAAAGCATAACAAGAATCTAAAGATTAGACCGGCTTCTACGTATGGGATTCTTCAGAGATCGGAAGTGCTTATTTAATACATACCCTCCCTGAGCTGAGACCATGCTATTTCTGAGCCCCAACTGTATAGCAAAAATACTGTACTAGTTTGAGCACAGGCTGAAGCCTTTCAAGTGAAATGTCAGAACAGGAGTCTACGAAGCAACTTTATGCCAAATGTACTGGAGAACCTCTCCTAAACTTCCAGCATGTCAGTACTTAGAAACAAAAGGCAATATACTTGTAACTATTTACTTTGAGGCAAGGGAAGCTGAGGGTGAAATCAAGTTACATTTGATAGGCAACACATTAATTTGGAATAAAGGTTTGTTTGTTTGTTGCATGATGAATGATGTTTTCTTGTTGTTGTTGTTTGCCTTCAAGTTGTTTCTGACTTATGGCAAACCCTATCATGACGTTTTCTTGGCAAGTTTTTTCACAGGGGGCTTGCCGTTGCCATTCTTTGAGGCTGAGAGAGTGTGACTTGTCCATGGTCACCCAGTGGGTTTACATGGTCAAAACAGGATTCAAACCTTGGTCTCCAGAGTCCTAGTCAAATGCTCAAACCACTACACCATGCTAATGTTTTCTAGTTACCTTAAATGTTACTTTTAAAGATAATTTTAAGAAGCATTTTGACATATTTTAAAAGTTTTATCCTATTCTCTTTTCAATCCTGTCCCCCTCCCTCAAGTAGCCCACCCCTCCTGCAACATAAAGAGTTCTCCAACATTTCATAGATGAAAACAAGGACACATGTGGCCAAACAACAATAGTGTGGTTAAGATGGCCAAAGTTATTAATGAAGAAATGCACACAAGATGGGAGAGGCTGCAGCAGCTTGCTTTTACCAGTGTTTACTGGAAACAGCAAGATTCTATCCCTTCCTCTCAGCGCACTGCTGTGTTAGAATGCAAAATATTTTTTTTGCATTTTCAACTCCGTTTACAGCAATGAAGTAAGCTGAAGATGAAGTGGGGAAAGTAGTAGGAGGAGAGAGAAACTGGAACATTTTAAAAGCAGCTTAAAAAGTAGGATGGCGGAGGATCTTACCCCATTCTCCCATGGCCAGGCGATGCAGCCCATATGCAACCTGGGCTTTTCCCATGGCTTTTCAAGGATGGGAAAATCCCATCCTTGAAAAGCTGCGGGATAAACTGAAATTGTATAGAGGCTGCATATGCCCAGCCATGGGAGAATGTGGTATGATCTGTTATTGATAGTTAAACATGTGTGTATTCCATTGGGGAAAAGACAGGATAACGCACATGTGATAATCTCCTAAAACAGTTTGAGAGTGTGTGTAATAAATAATGACAATGAGTTATTTTCTAAACATTGTTAACGTGTAACAGAAACAAATTAAGTCGAAGGCTTTCATGGCTGGCATCCTTAATTTTTTGTGGGTTTTTCAGAGAAGATGGCTGCCGCTGATGCTGGCGAAACGTCAGCAATAAACTCATCTAGAACATGGCCACATAGCCCGAAAAACCCACAAAAAACTAAGAAACAAATTACTTTGAAAATGTTTTTCCCCAAGCTCAACAGTTTAGTATTGTTATATAGTCGTGTAGTAGAGCCAGAGGTGGCAGGATCAAAGACCTTGAATCTTTCTATAAGAATAGACTATGATATTATCTTCCACCACTTTGATTTCCCTGTTCCCTCAAAATTTAGCTTTCCCAGCAACAATGTCCTGGGATGTACTGTACCTGTTGTAATCCCAAGTAATTTGAGGTGGCAAGAAGCATTAGTTTTACAAAAGGCCTGCTCTGAATGGCGGGGTTGGAATAAAAGATACTAGAATTTTTTGTCCTTTTAATATAGATCAACACAGCTGCAAAACTTTTTAAAACTTTCCTTAGAGTTATTATTATAAGGACAGTTATAATACTAAGGCCTGCATTTCAAAATTTACCACTACATCTTGGACATTAATAAGGCCCGAAACAGACGGGCAGGAAGAGAAGCCATTGCGGTGCCATTAGGGTTTGGGAACACGCATCATTTACATGCTCCCAAACACTAACATGTAATGGTGGCAGCGCCATTATGTAACGCCACTTACACAGCATACATAATGGTGCCGGCGCAACTGCGCAGCTTCCAGATGGAGCTGCGCAGTTGTGGCGGTACAAAGGCGCATAATGGCACCTTTTTTCCTTGTTGCACTGCAACTGCACCACAAAAAAGGAGATCAGTTTACCGGCTTCTTTTTTGTGGGGCAACTGCGCAGCTGCTGCAGTGCAGTTGCACCACAAAAAAAGATGGTGCCAGACCACCCTTTTTGGGTGGTCTGTACCATTCCTTAAAATTCTTTTTTAAAAACTGTGGATTAACACATCATGTAATTTTATTTATTTTGAAAAGCAAATCTCATCAAGCAACTCTAGGGAAACAGGATAATTTATCTGAAGACCACTTCACTGAATGAATAGTAAGGATTGGGAAAACTAGAGGAGGTGGTTGAGGGCATTACAATTCAACAAGGAGATGAGTGGAAGAGGAGCATAAACTGGATGATTTATTTTGTCGACTGAAACTTTATTTTGACATTTCTTCTTTATGGAAGAAGGGGTGTATCCACACTGCAGAAATAAAGCACTTTTGACACCACTTTAACTGCTTTGACTCCATGCTACCAATTTATGGGATTTGTAGTTTTGTGAGATATATAGCCCTTTTGATCAGAGAGCTCTGGTGCCCCGCCAAACTACAAATCCATGGAACTTAAAATGGTATTAAGCTGCTTATTTCTGTAGTGTGGCAACAGGGGAGTGCAACTATCGTATACTCTTGACTGAAGAACGGTACACTCCTTCTATCTAGGATGTGTGACAACAGCTAAGGACATTTCATATTTCAGATATGACTTTACAAAAACTAGAATCCTTCACAGAATTATAAGTTTAGTATACTTCTATCCAGTCAAAACTCTCCAGTTCCCATGCTGGACAACTTGAAATCCCCAGGCACTTTTCAGTGAAAGTCCCATGATAAATAAAATGTGCTAAAGAGATGCATGAACAAAATCATCAGATTATATTTTTTTAAAAAATCCTGAAGAAATGGTCTAAGTATACATGGTGGCCTGTACCTGCCAGCATCCGCTCATTATGTGTCTCCTCAGTAATGTCTTGTGCAAGAAGCACAGGATACAACATCAGCATTCAGTGTTTCCCTATATCTTAGAAGTGACAGATAAGTGGCAACATAGCTCACTTTTCAAATATTAGACACAAGCAATGGGATATCCAATACAGAACAGTAGCACTGGTTGCTAACATCCTTTGTAATATCTAATTAGGCTCATACTGAACTCAAAAGGTAGAAGCAATTATGATTTAGAAATGTTATAACATGCCAATGTTATCTGAAGCCTAAGATCACTAGGATTCTGAATCATACATTCAATAGTAAGCTGTGTTTACTTGCAGTAGGGAGGGGGTGAGGTGTTGAAAAATGATGGATTTCAACCAGTTCAGAAAAGCACTTAAGTCTTCCAGCCTTTCCGGAAACAAGGGAGCAGAAAGAAGGAAGGAAGAGATCAAGTTTTTTAAAAAAAATGAAGCCCTAGTTGGATACAAATCTACCTATAGGACCAAATATGACATGCTTCCTACACAGTAATGTTTTTGGCAGCCTTTATGGCAAAACTCATTCCAAACCCTTTGGTTTCAAGATAAACAAAGTACTGAAAATTAGGACATCTGCCAGTCAACAAAACATTCACTAGGAAATTCCTCTACAGTGGGATTGTGGGGTCATAGCAAATACATGCGTCTTGCTTCTCCTGAGGGTAAAAACAGGAAATTGTATTCTCAGAAACACAGGGCTTCTGTAGGAACTCAGGTTAGCTCAACAGAAATTTGGGAGGCATCAGGCAGTTCTGAGATATTTGCTTTCAACTTGAGACAAATCAAAGATAGAAACACTTAGGGGAAAGGGGGTGCTTCAGAGATCATCTCTGAAGAAGCACCTCAGTCTGTCTGCAGCACTGGAAGGGAAGAGACAGAAATCACAGCTTGCCCTTCCAAGATTTCTGGAAAGCTTGCCAACATCATCATCCCCATCAACATGTTGCCTTTCTCCTAAATCGAACCCCAGGCATCTCACAAAAGATACATTAAAAAACAGCACAACTTTAAAAACAGAATTAAAATCCTTGCATCAATGTAACCAGTAAAAATACAAAATCATTAAAACACAATAAGCTAAAGTATAAAACCATTAAAAATATACAAAAGCAAACACCGCAATAAGACACCTCTCCAGTTCTGAGCCAGTCAAATTCACACTTAACCATCCTTTGATCCCACCTGTTCCTCAGTTTCTTATCATAATGAATATTTGTACCCACTCACATCTTTTTTTTTTAAAGGAAGTTCCTTCTATTTGGGACATGAAGAAATGATTAAATATTGATATGTTCGTGTTTTTTAAAAGGGACAAAATGAAATTGTGTACAATCCCAGAATGAAGAATACAGTAACTTGCTTACTGTGTGTGTGTGTTGTGTGCCTGCCAGTCATTTCTGAATTATGGCGACCCTAAAGCCATTTTCTTTTTCTGTCTTCTGATAAGATTCTTATCACAGGGTTTTCCTGGCAAAAATGTTCAGAGGAGGCCTTCCCCTGAGGCTGAGAGCATGTGACTTGCCCAACATCACCCAGCGGGTTTCATGGCTAAGCGAGAATCAAGCCCTAGTCCAACACTCAATCCACTACACAACACTGCCTGGGTTAATTCACAACAATTCATAGTTAATATCACCAATTCACCAATTCATTTTAAAAGTATCATAGAACCTAGGGAATCTCCATGGGATCACGGCTTATGATGAATGTAGCATCTCACCAGTAAAAATTATGCTGGATGATTACCAGATGTTTAAATGCTTGTCTTGGCAACTGTGAAGGAATACTGAAACACATTTTGGCTAAATGAGAAGAAAGGAAGTGATGTAAGATGCAGAGTGCTCAGCCAGGCTGGCACTGTGTGCAAAACATGCAAAGTTGAGGGACACATGCAGGGCCCAGAAGTGTGGGTGCCCAGAAGACACAGACCAGACTAATCCATATTGGACAGCAGAGACATACCATCTATTTTTATTCATCCCTTTCATTTAAAAATATAGCCACAGGGAGATCTAAATGATGTGGGCTGGCTTCTTGGTCAAAGGCTTCTAATTGTTCTCACCAGGTATTGCTGGTACTAAATCCTCCTTTGAGTAATGATGATTTGGTCAGGTATAATGCTTAACCTAAGATGGGAGCTGCATCTGAGTGTCTACATTCCAGCTATGAATTGGTCATAATACCATTCTTGGAGAGGGGATCCCGTGTGTCAGGAAATATGGGTAATTCACAACTGTTTTTACAATTCTGAAAGATGAGCAGCAGTCAGATAATTCAAATAATGCGTATACTGTTGTGTAAGTCTAGAAATTTTAGTCAAAAAGTTGCCCCCCAAAACCTGCCCCTCTTGGACTGTCTACCTCCTCCAACACACACTCACATAAAATAAATTCTTATTTATGATGTCTCATAAAGCAATAGATTTTGGGAGTCTCTAATCATCCAAAGAGCCAAGAGCAAGAAAAAAAGAGTGCTAGGGATTCTTATCCCAATTTTGGCCAAGCCATTTAACCTCCCGTGGCTCACTTAGCTCAGCTGGAAATTTGGGTGGATTTCACTTAAAACCATATGTTACCTCTGAGCTGGCTTTTTCCTAGGTAACTATATAGCAAAACAGCTGCATTTGGCAGTGGTTTTATTTTCCACATTTTTTTTCCTTTTTGGTATGGAAGAGAATTAAAAATGAAAACAGTACATTTTGTAGCAAAGCACAATACAGTTTCATGCCAGTAAAATGGTACGTTAATCAACAGCACATATCCCACAAACATGGCCATATTTTGTGGCATATCTGTTCCTAATTAATGTCCTGTGATTGTTGGAGAGTAATAATACTTAAATCAGATACCATATAAAAATGTAGAAAGATGCAGAAATGATTAGCACTTGTATTAACGTAGAAATTGTGTGTGTGTGTTTTTGAGGGGGGGGAGAAAAGTGAACTACATTTTCATATCACCTACTGGGTATTGGGCAATAAAAAATGGGACTCCAAAAAAAACAACATTCATCTATGGGGTGTGGGGGGGCTATCTAACTTTCTAGCTTAAGGGATCTTTCAGCCCTTGTTAAAGGAGGCATCAGAAGACTATCTTTGAAAGGGCAGTTTCTACAGATGATTTTTCCAGAAAATGAGAGCAGATAGTTCTCTCTTTCAGACTGACTTTTGGCTTGTATATAGTTACCATATATTAAAAAAGATAACAATATGGGGCTATATGTACTAAAAAAAATAGTATAGGGTGGCTTTCTCTGTGTGGCAGTCACTCAGCTCTCTCTCTGTAGGAAAATCGTCTGACTCCATGCTTACTAAGCTTCCAGTGGACAGTGAAGATTTCATTGTTGCATACCTTCCAACATTTTATAGGTGAAAATCAGGACATGTATGTCCAAGCAACGTCAGAGCACGGTTGAGAGAGCAAATGTTATTGATTCGAAAGGACAAGCTAGGAGAAGATACTGTACTGCTGTTTGTTTTTCCCTGAGCCTAATAGGAAGAGCAAGCAAGACTTCATCCCCTTCTCTTCTCTCCTACTACTAAGTTAAGTGAGTGCAAACAACTTTTGCACTTTGAACTCAGTTTGTAGCAAAAGAAGAAAGCCAAGAACAAAGAGGGAAAATGGGAAGGAGGAGAGAGAAAATGGGGCATTTATTTTAAAAGCAGCTGGAAAAGTAGGATGACGAAAATTCATTGGGATGAAACCTGCCAAATCAGGGCAGTTGGGAATTATATTGTTCCATATGGCCTTTGGTCTTTAGAACCAGGGTTGGTCTTTGGGAATGTTGGTTGTGTGTGTGTGCGTTTACTTGTTCAAATTTATTTGTAAATAGCACTTTTCTGTGTTTTTATCTTGCCTGAGGAATCCTTATGGGCTGAGAAGTGATAATGAATGGTTTCCATACAAATAATTAAAATAATTTTAAAAGGTGAAGGGCAGGGTTTTGTTCTGTTAAATTGCTCACTCAGTGGATTGCATTTCAGGTGGTTTCACATGTCCCTCACCAGCAAAGTCCTTCAGGACTTTGTTACACAACAGTAGTCCCAACAATTAACATTGTATGACTAACAGCAGGTCTTACTATGGAGATCATGAGATGGCAAAAAGGATGGGAGAGAAGTGGGATGCTCCTGTCCTTATTGTGCCATTGTCAGAAGATTATCAGATGACATCCCACAGCGTCACTCTCATTCAGTTCTCCTCCTGTCAGTGAAGTGGAATGGCCCTGTAACTTTTAATTCCCAAGAAACTCCTGTGAATAAAAATTTACATGGCCATTCTACTTCACTGACAGGAAAAGGATGGGATGAGACCGATGCCACAGGATGTCATCTGATAATCTCCCAGCAATCGCAAGATAAAGATGGGAGAGTCCCACTTCTCTCCCATCCTTTTTCGCCATCTGATAATCTCCATTGTTGGCAAGAATGGTCAGTTCACCAGATTCAGTACTATTTCATTTGTGCTGATCTGGATGTTTTTATTGACAGGACTAAAGACTGAGATAAATTTTATTGTATCCATTTCTTGTTTGAGGAATTTAACATGCATGAATGGATATATAAAGTCTAATAAAGCTATGAATTTGAGATGGTGAAGTTTTGTGATACTTCTTATGGTACAACAAAACCAAAAATTCACAAGAGTGGTACTTTTATTAGATCAACTAAAAAGCACAAAATGCATCATGCAAGCTTTTGAAGCTTCACTGGCTTCTTCATTAGGCAAATACATTAAAAATCATACAGAAAAGTGATAATGCTGGAGTCACGGTACATTTTCTAGTTTAGAAAGGAGTATCAAAGCAAGGATATCAATGCCTATTGCCTACTTTGAGAATGGACATTGGAATTACAGTGATACAATTCACAGTGAAATGAGTGTAAAGTTAGGTGTGTTAAGATGTTTCTTTCAGTTTATTTTTTATATGAGTTTAACCAAATTCACAAATCTTTAAGATTCAAAGAAAATGAGATTTTAAAATAACGAAATGTGGGAGAAGCGGAAAGTAACAGGTTTGTTCATCTAAACCCAGGACTTTGAGAGACTCATGAATTTGGGGTTGACCCTGTGTATTTACATTAGAAGTTTTTTTTAAGAGTTGTGAACATTTCTTTCCCAGAATGTTGTAATTTGTACAACATGGTTCCTTCTAGGCTGGAAATAGCTGCACATACTGAATGTGGCTGGTGCAAGGAGCAGGAATTTTATACCAGGAAGGTTTTGGAGAATTTACAGAAGTTGACTATAACTCATTACAAAAGAAACTTGAGGTTTAAAAAAAACCTGAATGCAAGAGAAAGAGAAAACAGATTTTTTTTTCATCTCTACTGTTGATGCAGTAGTTAAGAAACCAGAACCATGATGAAGTTAGTCTATTAAAAAGTAACCAGTTTTCACGGTAATCTATGCAGTTTGCTGGATTATTATGCCTTCTTTGTAGGCACAGGGCATTGCCTGTCATCAATCTGGGTTTTTGTTACTGGAATAATTTATAGCATAGCTGGTATGTCCCTCCTAGATCCTTCTGATATTTGATTATATCTCACAGTACTCCTTTGAATACTGTAAGGTTGCATTCCCCCCTATAATGTGTGCTTATCTGTAAAAGATGGTAGTTGAAGCAGCTTTGGCCTCCAGGTACTCCCTTTTTTCTTCCATACTTAATCAAGATAGTTGTGTGGTCAGTTGTGTTTATTTTAAACTGGGTTGCACTGCCAGAAGAAAATGGTATTCATCCATAGTAAAATGGCATGAAATGTTCATGAAGAAACATGAATTTGGCTTTCCCCTGGCCCTTCATTTTACATCTTTCTTCTAAACACAAAAAAGGTAATGTGATGACTTGGTTTGTTTGGTTAATTGGTATGGTATGGTATGGGAACCAGCTATCACAATGCTGCTAGCAGTTACTCAATACTTGCTGGATGGAGAGTGGTCTCCCTCAAAAGTCTGAGAGGTGATTCTCATGGTCTTCTACCTGAAGCTTAGCACCCTTTGTGTGGGAAAGAAGACACTTACCAAGCATATATGATCTGTTCAGGCATAGGCCAGGATATGCAGGTTTGAATTTCATGATTTCCCCAAGATGATGGATATGGACCTATGGATAATCCCTTTCAACGTGTTGGAGTGGAGTGACAGACCAATGTATAACTGGCCCTTACTCCTGATAGCTATGCTTCTGATATTATACCTACAGTTCTGTTGGCCAAAGTTCTATGAACTGCTGCTCTTTCATTTCATGAGTAATAATGTAAATCAAACATTAATCCCACAGTCCCAAACCTGATTACTAGGGACTTTCTTCTGGCTCTAATCACAGAGGATTCTGCTGTCAATCTCTATGAAGATCCAGCTTGATCCTCCTCTCTGGTGTATCACATTGTTGACAAAGCGAAAGACTAAAGCAAGATCCTAAGGCTGGACCAACATCCATTAAAAAAGAAGAAGAAGAAATTTATGTCTAGGAAAAAAATCTGGTTTAAAAGGAACACAAGACTTCAGTGAGTCCATATGAGAAGTTCCAATGATTCTCTGGTTCCTTTAGAATCCAAAGCTAAGAAAAGAGTCGGAGAAACTAGGTCTGAAAATTAATTCATTATTTTTTATTGTTAGATATGGGAAAGTTAATAAATAAAATAATTTAAATAACGGAGTTCCATTTAATTATTACTTGGTTCATTAACTTTCAACTCCAAAACTGTAGAATTTGTGGAATATGACAATTGGGTTGTCATCATTGATCCCTAGATACTTATTTTGTTATTGTCTCCATCAAAAATGTTATGTTTAAATTGCCTTCCCAGACTGGCATTTTCCAGATATGTTGGCATACAGATGGCTAGGAGTGATGGAATCTGTAATATCGTCATCTGGAAACTGTCACATTGTGGAAGGCTATCTTTAATCAAGGGATTGCACATGTTCAGTTTAGTTGTTGTCAATGGCCTTTAACTTGTTATTTCCAAACTGTGATAGCGGGTACCTATTAGCCAACAAAATTATTTGTCAAGATTCATTAACAGAAGGAGGTAACAAATTAATTCACAAATAGTTACATTTAACTTGTTATTTCTAAGTGCTAGCTAACAGCTAAACTACACTTAATTCTGAAGGCATAGCTACTATCTGGGGTTCTGCCACATGTTTGGGACCACCCCTTGAAATAGTTCCATTTCTTTATTTATTCACTTGCCAAATTTGATGAGTTGGCTGTTTGCTTTGTACTACATATTTGCCATTTGCAATCAAATCTTGGAGAACATTGTTCACCTTCAGAAAAGGAGAACTTGAATAATTTTGTGTTGTTCTTTCTCTATAGGGTTAATTGGTGAGGCTTGCCCATTAAGTATGACAAATACCTTAAATTCCTTATCATCTGCATCCTATTAAACTGCACTAACAGTTACAGTAATACAGTTGGCCCGTTGTATCCATGGATTCTTTATTCATGGATTCAACCATCCACAGCTTGAAAATATTGGGGAAAAATATAAATTCCAAATAGCAAACCTTGATTTTGCCATTTTATATAAGGGACACCAGTTTACTACACCACTGTATTTAATGGGACTTGAGCATCCGTGGATTTTGTTATCCACAAGAGGTACTGGAACCAAACTCCAGCAGATACCAATACTGAATAGATTTCAAACTCATTTATACAGAAGGTTTTTAAAAATGTCTCAACTTAGTCGGAAGCCTTCACATACCAGTTCTGGCAATTACGGCAGTTAGGTAGTGACCAGTTCCAAATAGTGCTACCTGCCTTTTCACTCGTCTTCTAGCACTGCAGTAATTGTATGTGAACAGAGACAAAACAGAAAGTCACCTCTTTAAGCAACTTCTTTGTTGCTCTCTAGAGCTGTCCAGTGGGAACCAGGAAAGTAGAAATGGAGGCCTAATTATATCTGACATTAAACGTGAGTTGCAATGACCAATATGCAATGACCAGAGCTTTTGAAAAATGCAAATCACATCAGCAAGGTGTCTGGTAATTACAAGGATCACAGCAGGTTAGAGGATGGAAATTAATACTTTCCTTCTCCAGCTGCAGCCGTTAGGAAAATAATGAAACTGGTGTTTGAAGGAAGGGAGAGGAAACTCTTGTGAAAATGCCATCGCATTGCAAATACCACTTTCTGATACGTTTCCTCAGAACTGCAGCAGGGAGAGGAACTGAGTTTCTGCTTTGCAGCTTTAGTGATCCAGATAATTATTAGCTCCCTTTGCAGATGCAGTTTGCATTTTTAACAAGCAGGATATTAAATGCATAGCTCACTAAGGACTTTATCACACCAGGCTTGTAAGGCAGCCCAATCGTATTACTGTAGGAAATGCAAACATACTGATTTGGGGACAGTCATTACTATTTTTGTTGTTAACTGCCCTTGAGTCAATCTCCATCCATGGTGACCCTGTGGATAAGACATCTCCAAGACTCCCTGTCCTCCACTGCTCTGCTTAGGTCCTGTAAACTGATACTCACGTTCTTCTTAATAGAGTCCATCTATCTAGCATGTTGCCTTCCTCTCTTTCTACTTCTCTCCACCTTTTCTAGCTTTATTGGTTTTTTTCTAATGAGTCCTCTCTTCAAATTACTATACAGTTTTTTTTTCTTCAAAATACTAGATAGTCCTTCAAAATAGTCACAGTACTGCTCCTGTCCTGGCCTCTGCCTTCTACACATTGGCCTCCATAGCCTTGCACACACACATCCTCCACTCTGTGCCTTCCCAGCATACCTTTTGGTCTGTTGTTTGTTTGTTTTTTCAAGTGCCATCGTGCCACCATGGAAAACCATTAAGGTTTTTAAAAAGAAAATATTTTTTTAAAAAAAGGGAAAAAGAAAAACAAAGTGCTTGGAAATAGCAAGGGGAAGGGAGGAGAAGGGGAAAGAAGCAGAATCACACCCACTTGCAGCATGTGACTACCTGCATATTGGAACTGCTTCAGGAGGAACTTCCCACACATGATTCAAATGTGGAAAAGGAGTGCAATTGGGAGGCATTAATGGGTTTTGCCCATCAATGAGAAGGAGTGCTCCAGCAACTGATGGTCTACAAACTAGCTACTGGATAAACACAGCTTCATGTGATAAGGTACATCCACAAATGTTGGTATCCTGCTCTAATTCCACTTTTCAACTATGATAAAGACCAAAAGGTCAGACCCTGTTTGGGTGGCCGAAGGAAGGGTATCCAAATAGTTTTGAAGTTCTCTGAAACCATAAGCCTCTACAGACAACAGAGACTTATCATCACAGGCATGGGGACTTAGTGTGCCAGTATATATTCTTGCAAATCAAGGGTGTGAAGTTTCTTTCAAATCAAGGGACACCATCAATTTCAGAGAATTCCCTGTGGGAGGGGAACATAGCAGTGGTGTGTAAGGCCACACCAAAGTGGCAGGACCAGACAGCTTGAAACTCTTACTGTCAGTAACTATACTTTAGGAGAGCCATTTCAATCTTTTAGAATGGGGGAGGGGGAAAAACTCTATAACAGGGAAGCAAGAAACAATGGCGTCCCACAGAAAAGGATACGATTGTGGTGCCAGAGTATCAGCTGTGAGTTCTAGGTCTTGAGATTTCCCACCTTTGCCAAAAGCAAATAAAAACTGCTTAGAGGTTTAGAAGAAATGTGTGGAAAGAAAAAGTGGAATCCTGTTGGTGACGTATGTTCAAGTAACCTGGAGTTTTCAGAGGGCACTTGGAGTAAAACAGATATTGTATGACATGCCTCCCCTCAGAAAGTAGCTTCTAAGTGTTGGGACACACTACCACAGATTTCCTGGTTAAGGGGAGGGGTAATCAGGTTGTGCCATGCCAGCAATTGGACAGTTCTGCAACTGGGAGCCTGCCTTTAACTGAGAAGGATAAACCAACTGTAGTTATACTTCTGTTCAATCATGTCTTTATGTTGAATGTTGTGATAGTTTCATTTATATGTGTACTCAGGACAGAGTAGAGCATAACCAACCAGTTCAGTAGAAGACTACAAAGCTCACCATGTGGAAGGCCCATGCAGGCATTTACAGACAAAAAAGGGATAAGGTAGCTAGTGATGGGAATGGCCTGAGACCCAGGAATACTAACTTAGGGGCTGTGCCGCCCTTGGAAGCGCTGGGTTGGGGATGTGACAGCTGCATGCCACGCCCCCAGCCCAGAGCAAATAGATGAAACATGGCTCCTATTTGTGCCCTAGAAGGGGCACCATAAGGGACATGGCGTGGCCTTAAGACACCCCTCATGTGCAGCGCCATTTGGATGCTGCGCACAACAGACATCATCATGACACATGCCATCTGAACAGGGGCACATCAAGATGGTGCCCGGGCTGTGGTCTAGGGTTTCTGAGTGTGTAAACACTCAGCCCTTATCTAGAACTAGTCCGTATACAGGCTGGCATAAAGTGCTGGTCTGTACACCAATTTGGTCAAAGAGCATGGACTGGTACTTTCTTTTGGTCCAAAGTTGTGAGGCCTATGACATAGTTCACTAGAGGGTTCATTAATCCAACCCAAGTTTTGTTTGTTTTTACCCCATATGTCAGTTTAAAACCTGTTTTATGTAAGTTTCAGAATGCATTCCTAGTTATATTATGATTTTCCATAGGAATGAGATCCTTCAAAAAAAGTCATTGTTGAGAAAGCAAGAACTGTATATTTTTCCAAGTATTGCTGCTTCTCTTTGTTGGATCTGGAAATCATTAGTGGAAGACATGATCTACAGCAAGAGTTTGCCAATTTTTTTTTCAGTACAATTTCTGCATTTTCCCCATTGTATAGAATTTATAAAATATAAATAATTGTGGCCATGGCTCCCAACTGAACTAGCTTTCTCAAGCTGTACTTAGACTGATCATTAATCTAACATTGGAGCAAGAGCTGATTCAGGTGCTTTCAACCTTATGCCAAACTCAGAGAGCACCTTCACTCCTAAGAATTCTGTGGTAGCACTCGGATTGCTACATGTATTGGGCTGTGTCCCATTCCTGCCAATCACACTGCAAAATGAATGCAGTTTGACACCACATTAACTGTCATGGCTTCATCCTATGAAATCTTGGGATTTGTAGTTTATGGCACCAGAGCTAAAGATCTTGCAAAATGACAAATCCCTGAATTCCACAGCATTGAGCCATGACAGTTAAAGTGGTGTCAAGCTCATTGATTCTGCAGTGTAGATGCAGCCTAAGAATCCTATTACTCTCTATGTTGTTTTGCTCTGCAAAAGCTCATCCTGTTTCCACTCTAGAGGCCAAACTCATATGGGATTATCACAGAGGAGACTTGCCGTGGGTTAAACTCCAGCAAAATTCTCCTGAAGCACAAAGGTGTGATAGACAGTTGCGCTTCTGATTCGGCATTGAGGCGTCCTCTCACCTCTCCTGTCCTCAAAGCATTCACGGAGCAACCATTTCTTCAATAATGGGAACTTCTGTTATGGTAATCACACCTTTGCACTTCTGGAGCATTTTACCGGTGTTTTCACCATGGTGAGCTTGGGTGTGATAACCTTCATAGCAATTACAGTAGAGTCTTGATTATCCAACCTTCGGTTATCCCACATTCCAGATTATCCAGCATCGTGGCTGCTGTGATTTCTTTAAATTTTCTGTGATTTCTTTACATTTTCAGAGGACTGAAATGTTTATACTGTACATCACAGTGTTGATCAGTGATTTCTTTACATTTACTTTTACTGTTATTGCCATAAAACTTCAATACATTTGCAAATCATAGTGATTTCAAGGCTTTTCTTGGACCTTCCGGATTATCCAACATTTCCGGTTATCCAACTATCACCCGGTCCAGTTTATGTCAGATAATCGAGACTCTACTGTACAGAGAAACTGCAGAGCTGTCTGTGAGAAGCTGCAAGATTTTTCACTAGAAGACTATCTAGCAACTGCTCTCAAAGGACTCTATACATGTATTCCCTCTAACAGTGTCTCCTTACCTATCACTGCTCCTGCCAGGACTGCTGGGTCTAGTGGCAAGAACTCACTCAGCTTGTAGGAATCAAGACTCATTGGAGTAAAAAGATATGGATGGGGGAAGAGAGCTGAAAATTTAAATAAATTAAATTGGTTCTGAATGTACTCCTTTCATCATGTGCCCCCACAAGTGGTTACTCGCTATAAAGTGTTAGCCTCGCCATAAAAAGGCTGTGCACCCCAACATGATGTCACAGTGTTTCCTGTTTCCTCAATACCAGTACATCAGATAGTGCTGTTTAATGGAGGTGCAAAAAAACTTAATGTCATAATGTCAACTGGAATACTGTGTCCAGTTCTGGGCACCACAATTCAAAAAGTATGTGGAGAAACTGGAGCGTGTCCAAAGGAGGGCAACTAAAATGGTGAAGGGCCTGGAAGCCATGCCCTATGAGGAACGCCTTAGGGAGCTGGGGATGTTTAGCCTGGAGAAGAGAAAGTTAAGAGGTGATATGATAGCCCTGTTTAAATATTTGAAGGGTTGTCCTATTGAGGAGGGAGCAAGCTTGTTTTCTGCTGCTCCAGAGACTAGAATGCAGAACAATGGATGCAAACTGCAGGAAAAGAGATTCCATCTCAACATTAGGAGGAACTTCCTGACAGTAAGGGCTGTTCGACAGTGGAACACACTTCCTCAGAGTGTAGTGGAGTCTCCTTCGGTGGAGGTTTTTAAGCAGAGGCTGGATGGCCATATGTCAGGGATGCTTTGATTGGGAGTTCCTGCATGGCAGGGGGTTGGACTGGATAGACCTTGTGGTCTCTTCAAACTCTATGATTCTATGACTTTGATCCCAAATAGACAGTGTAGGAGGTGAACCAGAGTCATGACCACCCTTTCATTAAAACCACTGGAGGAGACCCTAGTCTGTGCATCTCAGCACTTTGAGGTCATCCTTAAGACCAGAAGGAGTAGACACCCCTATGCTGTGGAACTCCCTATCTAAAGACATTTAACAAGCCAAGGAATTGTAATTTCAAATTACTTTATGCAGTGACAGTTCTACCACTGGTGTCACCTGGTGCGGGCAGGGCTGCTGGGGAGCAATGGCAGCCAAAAGGGTGTGCTCTGCCCTCTCTTTCACTGCCACAGCAAAGCTGGGAGGGACATGCTTGAATCTCCTCACCCCACAGTGAGAGGAGGGCCTGACCGGGTGTCACCCCTCTCCTGGGATACCCCACACACCCCTAGTGACACCACTGACTTTAAGACCTTTTCAACATGTGAGACCCTTGTGAGGACTTTCAAAATAGCTGTGTACTTTCTTCTGTTTTGGGAACTGTTCAAACATCTCTTTCTAACTGATATTTCTATTATATTAATTTGTGGGGGTTTTTTAAGTTTTCTTTCGGCTTTTTTAAGGGCTCTTGATGAACAGAAAGATGACATATACAATTTTTAAAAATAAGAGCAATGCATAAATCAGTGTTCTACTGCCAAAATTTCCAGTCACAGACTTTGTTCAGGCTTCCACGTAATGGAATATTCTGTGGCCATTCAGGAAAATAAGTCAACCTTTGTCCTCGGAATTCATAAAAGTCAAATGTTTGCCCTTAAGGACAAATATATGCCACATCTCTTGTTTTAGTTTATTAAAAGGCCTATGGGCAAATTCAGAACATGCCCAGAATTTTAAAGGTAGGGGAAATGGGGTGGGTGGATGTGTGTGTGTGTGTGTGTGTGTGTGTGTGTGTGTGTGTGGAATCTGAGTAGCTCTTGAGCAGTATCCAAAATAAGAGGAAGAAATAGATGTTTTAGGCCAGACTCTATTATGTGTGCCAGAAAAGGAGTGGGAGAGTATCCCACTGAACTTGGAACAGTATGATGAAGAGCATGATCCATGACCAGCCAGCCATACTCATAAAACAAGTCCAGGTTTATGAACATGAGTAATAGGCCTAGAAACCCAAAGACCTATTTGCTCCAGCATTCCATACACAAAATGGCCAGCCAGAAGCCTATGGAAGAAATACACACAACACCTCTCCTTCTACTAGTGCTCTCCCGCAACTAATATACATTGGGAGACTTTATTGCTAAAGCAACAGACAGCCATTTTGACTACTGAAAGCCTTTTCTTCTAAGAATTTGTCCAATTTGTCCGTTACTACATTTTGCAGTAGCAAAGTTCACAATTTAATTGTGCAGTGTATGAGGAAGTTCTCCCCTAAACCTTCCACCATTCAGCTTCAGTGGCCAAACCCAAATTTTAGTATTGGCCATTCAGTGGCCAAACCCAAATTTTAGTATTATGAGGGGAGAGGCAGCAGGAAGCAAGCCAAGAGGCTAAGAAATATAAAGAATGGTAGCAACTAGGATTAGCCTAGTTAGAGTTGAGCACCACCAAGACCCAAAGATGGCACTCTTAATTAAGCTCCAGCATCTTGGTCCAAGGCAACACCCATTTAAACATAGAATCATAGAATCACAGAGTTGGAAGAGATCACAAGGGCCATCCAGTCCAACCCCCTGCCATGCAGGAACTCCCACTCAAAGCATACCTGGGCCTACTTAGTCTTTTCAAGAAGTTTTGAAAGCACACAGAAATGAAGCTCCCTAAGAAATCTAGGAACCTACCTTGTTCTGTGTGCATGTCAGGGAGAAGCTTTAGAGATTTCCTATGAGAGCTGTTCCCCGAGCATTGTCACAACACTGGATTCAGACATCACATTGCCTCTAGAATTAACCACAAACTTAGCAGAGAGAGTGTCAAGTGTAGCCAACTGAAATCAGTAGTGTCCAGTAGCTGGGTGGCCTGTCCTCCATTTGTTGGCAGGCCAAGGAATAATCCCACATTAAATAACCATTCATGGGATTTACCAGATGCAAGCGTTCTGAATAGTGGATTGTGTCATTAGATGATCCCTACCAGGAAACAAGCTGGTGCCTCCATGGAAAGGAAGGCTACAGCTGTGCTTGAACTCTCATGCCTTTAAATGCAAGAACTTAGTAAATCTCCTAGGGAGAGGAGACGATATCTGGCTGCAATCCTGCCAAAAAATTTCAGCCTGCCAAGTCATCTCCATTTGTTTAGTCAAAAATCTTTCTGTATATAAAATGCATTTAAAAAGTCTATTGCACAGTGCTACACCAATAGCTCGCTCCCAGGGTTTCCATTATAAGAAACAAACAGACAAATGGCATGTGCTAACCTTACCCTTTCCACAGTCTCATTTGAGGCATGCTTTTACAATTTTACTTTAGTTAAAAATTTTGCATGTGCGAGATTCCATTTTCTTCTTTTAACAAAACTGAGATTTTGTTAATCTTTTCCAGGCTTACCTAGGAGTAAGCACCACCCAACACAGTGGTGTTTACTCCTAAGCATCACTAGTATTGCTCTGAAAGTCCCACTAAACTCTGCCACACTCACTTCTGAGCAGACATTTCACTAAATTGTGCTGTGATGTTTCCACCACAGCTTCTTCTTCCCATTTCAAAACCGCTGTGAAGCATGCCCTGCTGGAAATTACACATTCATTCTGAGCTTGCTTCAGGGGATTACATAAAAGTACACCCTCTATGGGTCAGTTTGCACTATGTACAAAAGAGAAAAGTCTTTGCCATCCTTTGCAGAAAAAAATTATATTGACCATATATCCAGCCCTTTGCAGTACACTGTATAAAAAAGATACACACACACACACACACACACACACATATACATATATGCCCAGGACTTTTTCCCAGTGCATCAAACTGTCCTCAAGATTTGTTGCTGTTGTGTGCCTTCAAGTCATTTGCAACTTATGGTAACCCTAAGGCAAACCTATCATGGGGTTTTCTTGGCAAGATTTCTTCAGAGGCGGTTTGCCATTGCCTTCACCCAAGGCTGAGAGCATCTGACTTGCCCAAATATACTTAGCCCAATTCTCTGCTCCAATTTATAACATATCTCTCCAAGTTTTCTCCATATTTTACTGTAGACACATGCCCATAAGGGATACCCTCATTGCTACGTTTGACTTTTCAGCTAGCAAGAACAAATTGCGACAGCTGGACTCACTGGGCATTACAACACACTTTTAGGAAATTAGCCAGAATATTACAACTTGGAACTGCATAAGCATTGGAACCATATGTGCCTCTCAGACAAGGATCCACTGCCACGCCACAAAGACAAACACCATGTTTCCTGTCCTCAAACAACATCAGGGAAGAAAATGCCAATGTCCTGATAACAAAAACCAGAAGAGTAGGAAAAGAATATATATGTCAGAGATGTCTGGATTCCATCAAGCCATGTCACTGCGGTGATGAGGGAAAGGGTCTCTCCAAAAGAGAGGGAGAAAAGATGAGAAGAGGAGCAAAGAAAGTTCCCTGTAACAGAAACAAAGAAATTGCCTAAAACAGATGTTGTTCAGGCAGTGGGGATGGACTCCACCCTTCCAACAAGTCCTTGTGTTTACTTCTCTCGCTCCCTTTGCACAGATGGTTCAGGCTCCTTTCCAAGGACAGCCTTTCCAGTTCCATCTCAACCCTTTGCTTTTGGGGCAGAGAGTCTCCATCAGAATCCCAAACTGTCTAACCCAGAAAAAGAATGCCAGGCCACAGGGTTGATGCCTCAGGGCTTTCCTGTGTTTTCTGGACTCCATGGAACTCCTTCCAAACATCTCAGGTCAAGCTCCTATGCGGAGGACCTTTTGGAGAATGTGGAGTAGAAATGTGTTCTAGTGTATTCTCCAGTGACACCAAACATTTTGAACCTCTGCGCTAGAGATCCAAGTGTGTAATAAAGAGTTTCATGTGTCTCAAAGTTAGTCTCAAAGGTGCTGCAAGAGCTCTTTATATAGAAAAAATTTTGTGATGGCTCTTCCATGGTTCTGTTAGCTGTGAAACATGATTCATTCCATAGGGCTCCACAGATTATTCTTTTGGTTCCCTGCAAGACCTCTTCACATGCCAAAACTTTTGTGATGGCTCTTCCATAGCTCTGTTATCTGTGAAACATGGTTTACTCCACAGGGCTCCACAGATTATTCATTTTGGTTCCCGTCTTCTGCATTCAGGAAAAGGACAAAGGGGGGAAACTCTCCAACTTCTAAACTCCATCTCTCCCCCTCCTCTCTAGTGTTCACTTCCCTAGCCTTCTTTCAACGCTGATTTCATGGCATGCACACACACTTTCTCACAACACTCATCTCTGCCTTTTGATCCCCTTTTGTCCCCAAAGTCAGCCAAGGACCTTTGCCTTGCTGCTGCAAAGAAAGAGACACTCACCCCCTTCAAACTCTTCCTCCTCTTGCGTCCTGATGGTTCCCAAATGTCCCAGAAAAGCCAGAAGAAGGATAAACTTTCTCCTTGGGGTCCAGATTGCCATCATGGCTAAATATTAGACATGGATCTCTCCTATTCCTCCTCTTCTTCCTCCTCCGGGGATCAGGAAAAGTGCAAAGCAAAAGTGTTGCAGAAAGGGGGGAAAAAAGAAACAATCCTATTTGATCACCATGAAGCCAGCTCTTTTCCTTTCAGCACTCTCTCAGGACGCACAGAGAGGGGAAAGAGAAGGAAGGAAGGGGGGTCCTCTAGTTTCCCCAGCTGCTGCCTTGCTTTTCCCACCCCACCAGCCCTTGCTTGGGCTGCACACACTTTTTTTGTTCCCCTCTCAAGTGAGTGATGCAGCTTTAAATAGGAAGAATGCTGCCTCCACTTCTTTGCCTGCCCCCTTTTCAGCTTCTTCAGCCACACAATCCTCCAGTCCCTGGCAAGGAAGAGAGTGATTGATGGTAAACAACCCAAATCAGAACTAGCTCCACTCTCCTCTCTCCAACTTTTCTCTCTCTCTCTCTTTTTTTTTTCAAACATGCAATTTTTGAGAGGTGGTTCCCTTTCTCTCTCTTTCTCTTTTTCTGTCTTCCCACCCACCGCCTTCCCCCTGCTGTTGTTTCAAGGAAAGATCTCCTAGGTAAAGAATTTATTGGGACCAGACCATGGCTGGCTGAGACATGGTTCTGCCACTCAGGCTCTTGCAAGCTTGGAGAGGCCTGAGAAGCTAAAGCAGTCTTTTTGAAATGGGGACCTCATCCACCACCACCCACCCCATTTCACACCCATGTCCCCCCCCCTTCACTGTTAATGATGGCTGTTTGACAGTGGAACGCACTCCCTCGGACAGTAGCGGAGTCTCCTTCCTTGGAGGTCTTTAAGCAGAGGCTGGATGGCCATCTGTCAGGGATGCTTTGATCAAGAGTTCCTGTATGGCAGAATGGGGTTGGACTGGATGGCCCTTGTGGTCTCTTCCAACTCTATGATTCTATGATTCTATGAAATTTAACTACAGTTGGCCCCCTGTATCCATAGATTATTTTACCCACAGATTTAAGCATCTGTGGATTGAAAATGTTGCAAAAACTATAAATTCCAAAAAGCAAACCATTTTATACAAGAGGCACCATTCCACTACATCATTGTATTTAGTTGTACTTAAGCATCCACGGATTTTGGTATCCATGGCGGGGGGGGGGGGGCGGATTTCTGCAACCAAGCCCCAGCAGATACCAAAGGCCCACTGTACTGTATTTCCATTCCCTTCTGGTTGCCCAGCCCTCTAAGGAATTTATCACATGGGGGGAAGTTGGGGGTGGGGGAGCGGGGGTTTAAACTGTCATTATCCCATGAAAGTTGCACAATCACAGGAATATTTTCACACATGTCGCCATTAAGGAGGACTTATCCTGTCAATAACAAGGTAATAATCAATGACAAATAATTCATTGGATTTCTCCATAAATGATTTGTTGCTGATTATTACCTGGTTATTGCTAGGGTAAGTCCTCTTTACTTGCAATGTCATGTGAAAATCTTCAGGGCAATCACACGACTTTCACAGGATAATGACAGTTTAAACTCCTGATTCCGCCCCCCCCCCCAAATTTTCCCCATATGATAAAGTCCTAAGGCAACAGTGAGAAAATGTCACCCCTCTGAATGTCAACAAGGTACTATTCCCATCACATGTAACTTTAGGGCAGAATGGTTAGGGTGGGAAGTGGTGGTGGTGGTGGTGGTGGTGGTGTGCCTTCAAGTCATATCTGTCTTATGGCGACCCTAAGATGAACCTATCATTGGGTTTTCTTGGCAAGATTTGTTCAGAAGGGGTTTGCCATTGCCTTCCTCTGAGGCTAAGAGCATGTGACTTGCCTATGGTCACCCAGTGGGTTTCATGGCCGAACAGGAATCAAAAATATCTGGAAGGCTGCCGGCTCCCGTAGTTTTGATTTAGCCTTTTAGATAGCCACTGGAATGACCCGCTCTCTCTTCATCACGATAGAGGAGTCAGGTACACTGGCCACTTTCTACACCTAGTGCAAGCATCTTATTTTATTTTGTCAGTTGTTTCCAATCTTGTTGAGATGCTAAGCTGTAACTCCCAATCGCCCTCATCACTGGCCGTGCTTTCAGGTTTTCCTGGACACTGAAGAAAAAGAAATACCAGGGGTCCTGAATTTCAGACACGCCATTCTGCACCATTTTTTCTGGGGAATGACAAAGTAGTGCGTTAAAAAAGGGCAGTGTCCTTTATGCGTATTTGCTGTTAACATTCAAGCTGTTCATAAAATTCATCATGACCTGGTCTGAGGCAGCTTTGGAAAAAGTGCATGGGCTGATGTTGGCCAGCATCAAAACTTTCCAGATTTATTCTCCTCATTGGCAATTTTCAGTGGGTTCCCTATATTGGGCTGTTGGCCCACAGAGAAATTGCAGCTGTGCCATACTGCCTGGACATTCTGCCTTGATTTTCATCTGCTGCTTTGAAAATATGTTTAATTCATCCATACTGAAAGGAAAATAGATCATTTAACCATATTTTAGTAAACAACAAGATCTGATATGGTACTCAGTGTCTATTTGGTGGCTCTGTCCAGCTGTGCCCTAAGTTAGGTGCCCTGGTTCAAGATGGCTAAAAGGCTGTCTAATCTGCCTTCCTTCATTGGTGATGCCAGGCAGCACCATGCTCTGATCAGTTACTTGGTGACCCACAGCTGCCATTTCAGTTTCCCACAAAGACCTTGATGTCATGGAGAGCTTGGAAAATTGCTTTTTAACGGTTAACCTTTACAGTCCCAAGGCCCAAAAAGAATCCATCTTACAGTAGCTGCCACTTTTAATCATATCTCTTTCTACTTTTGCTTATAACTAATACCTGAACACAGCGTTTCACTTCTACAACTGCTGATGTGTTTAACAGAAAGAAAGCAAAATGTGAGAGCAGTCTAGCTCTTTATTGCTACTACTGTTTTGTGTGTATTTTATTATTAAGCCTCTCACTTCTGCATCTATCCCTTGGAACAAAGATTTACCTCTATGGTTTGGATGTCTTAATACCATCGTTGACTAAAGGACTATTCAAAAATCTCCTACAAACATAGTTACAGAAGGAGGGGTGCCACATTCTTTTATAAATGTTGTAATTACATGTCAGTCATTCCCTTATAGTTATACATTGTTATATTGTTAAATATGGTATAATTGGTTATAATTACATTGTTGCACTGTATATCTTTCAATAAGGTAATAACTGTTGCCCCAAGAGAAGGCTACCTGATTGTTAATTGTATTATAAATAACTAATATACATGCTGAGTCTCCCTTATACAGACTCCCAAAACCCAAAATACTCCAAAGTACAATTTTTTTTTCTTGGGTGGTTGAGGAGTGACACCTTTGCTTTCTGATGTTTCACCATAAACAAACTTTCATGCACAACGTTATTTAAAATATTGTATAAAATTACTCTCTGGCTATGTGTATAAGCTGTATATGAAATATAAATGAATTTTGTGTTTAGACCTGGGTTCCACCTACAAGATATCTCATTATGTATGTATATCCAAATACAGGTATACTAAAATCCACACAAAAAAATCCAAAATTTAAAACACTTCTTTCCCCAAGCATTTCAGATAAGAAGACTCAACTTGTAGTAACTAAAATCAATATTAATAGCCCCACCAGATGAAATCTCTTATTACATTCTAGGTTCACTTTGACATCCCTTGTAATGAATTGTAGCCCTGTACAAGTCAGCACAGAATTCCACAAAGCCTCTGTTACCTCCCTCCTATTTATCACCCCAAAAGTCTAGGTTGATGTGAACATGAGTCAGGGCCTTCTCTGTAGCAGCACCTTGTTTGTGGTATGTTTCCCAAAAGTAGGTCAAGTCTACTCAGCTTCTGCTGGGCAGCCAAGATCCCACTATTTCATATGACTTTTGGTCCTCAACACTTTTATTTATATTATTTATTTATGGTATTTATATCCCGCCCTTCAGCCCTAAAGGCTATCAGAGCAGCTTACAATTATTATTTTTAATTAGACGGTTCCCTGCCCTCAGGCTAACAATCTAAGAAGACATGACACAAAAGGAGAAGGGAATGGTGGTGGATAAGGTCCAGTGGTTCTTCTCTCCCTCTGAGGCCTGGACCAAGGCAGATGGACTGCAGGGAGGGCTCTTCTTCTTCAAGCAAGGCCTGATGGAGCTGGGCCTGCCTCTTCACTCCCTAGATATGGCAATGAACCTTCTCTCCCCATGTCTATGAAGGGGTGGGGGGTATTTTGTTTCCTTAATAAACATTTGGGTGAAAAAAATCAGACATATAAAATGCATTGCACTTCCACAGCTGTTCATACTGTCTGATTACAAAGGTCTTTCCTGGGCCACTCCATGCATCTGAGGAAGTAGACTAAAGAGATTATCACACACAGATGTGATAAAGGCAGGATTACTCCCCCATCCTTATCCCATCTTTTAATTCTCTGTGCATGTTGTAAGATGTCTTTACACACACACACACACACTGATCTGCTTTTAAAGAATATTTTTATCTGCTGTGCAAATAAACTCCTGGTGGGCTTACAGATTATAAATAAACAATGTTGGTAAATAAATAACTAAAGGCAGACTTTAGCCTCATTATTAGAATAAAAGAATTAATTACAGCTATAATTTCATTATTGAAATAATTAATTACAAGGCCCTGAGGCTACAAGACCCAAGCAGGGCTGTTGATGATAGGGTGACTTGGAGGCCTCATTTGTGTGTGTGTGTGCCTTCCAGTTATTTCCGACTTATGGCAACTCTAAGGCAAACCTATCATTGGCTTTTCTTGGCATGAATTATTCAGAGGAGGTTTGCCATTGCTGTCCCCTGAGGCTTAGAGCATGAGATCTGACCAAGGTCACCCAGTGGGTTTCATGGCTGAGCTGGGAATCAAACCCTGGTCTCCAGAGTCATAGGACCTTATCAGACGGGAGGAATTTCTCTTTATTGCAAATGGAGCCAATTCGAATTCACTTGAATTCGCTAGTTTTGCAAATTCACATGAATTCCTATTGCATTCAGAATGCGTTCAAAATGACTTCCCATTACTTGAAAATTACCTCCCATTACCCGAAATTGCGTGAGATGCTTTAATTCGCAATAAGATAAAACTCATGATTGTGTTCGGAATGACTTCCCTTTTGCCCAAAATTGTGTGAGGTATTTTAATTCACAATAACGTGAAACCCCATGATTGTGTTCAGATTGCCATTGGATTATACTTCCAATTTCCGACGTCTGATAAGGTCCAAAGACCAACACTCAAGCCACTACACCACACTGGCTGTCATCCATAGGGTCACCATAAGTCAAAGTTGACGTGAAGGCAGTTAACAACAACAAACTAGTTAAGACATAGCCATTTATGATTAGAATCCCAGAACTCAGTTTTTAGGAGAGAAGCCCAGGGCAAGTCTCAGCAATAGGCACTGTTGAGTCACCTGGGCCTTGGAAGTTGACTAAAGGTGCTGTGGGCTAATAGCAAACTTGGAGTGACTCCACCTGCCTTCTTCTTATTGCCTTAGTATCTAACTGCCTAGAAGTTCTCCCAGTCTTCTTAGGTTTCTACGTCTGACCTGCATGTCTTAGAAAAAACATTTGGGGTAAGGGGGTGGGGGTGTTGATGGTCCCTTTTTTTCAGCTTTGGAGGAGTACTGTAGACTCCAGGGATTTTACTTGGCCACCCCTTCCCTCTCACAAAGTTTCCAAAAGTGCAGCTTCCCCTTAGGATCAGTGGGAGGAAGAAGTCAGCATGGGCAAACATTGAGCTACTTCAATATCCATTGCCTCAGGAGGTGCTAAATATGATACGGCAGAATTGCTGCTTTTTGGATTTTACTATCCTTACCGTTTCTCCCCCCACATCTCTCACCTGACACTACATGCATAAAAGCACAATATAATTGGCTCTCAGTATCCACAGGTTATTTATCCATGGATTCAACCATTCATGGTTTGAAAATTTTCAAATATAAATTCCAAAAAGCATACCTTGATTTTGCCATTTTCATTTTCACAAGGAACACCATTTTACTACATTACTATGAGGGGTTATCAAAAAGTTTTAATGATCACCTTTTTAAAAAATTGACAGAAAGTTTGTTTTGCTTTGTAGTTGTTAACTTATCTCTATTTTAGTCACTATCTAGATTTACACATTTTTCCCAACATTTATTGATCCTCTGAATACCTGATATTGTAGAAGTCTGCAGATTGCACCTTACGAGGGGGTATCGTAAAGTAATAATGATCACCCAGAAGTTATGGCATATTGATAAAATTTTGTCAGTGTCATCATTGGTCCCTAAGTCCACATTGCTGAGAAAATCAGCTCATTGTGTCCTTTATTTTTCTGACAGGCTGTGCCAGAAGTGACTAAAGTGTAAAATCCTTGTCAGGCACAATCTTCAGACTTCTACAATATCAGGTATTTGGAGGGTTAAGAAACGCTGGGAAAAATGTGTACATCTAGATAGTGACTACATAGAGTTAAGTTAACAACTACAAATCAAAACAAACTTTCTGTCATTTTTTTAAAAAGGTGATCATTAAAACTTTTGGATACCCCCTCATATATATAATGGGACTTGAGCATCCATAGATTGTGTTATCCATGGGGGGTCCTGGACGCAAGCATCAGTGAATAACAAGGGCCCACTGTACATTTGTCTGAAACATGTGGGTTATACCATGGTCAACAAGAAGCAGGTTATAAATATCTTCCTCTGTTAAGGCGCTTGTTCCTGTTACCTTTTAGAATCATAGAATCATAGAAATTTAGAGTTAGAAGAGACCACAAGGGCCATCCAGTCCAACCCCCTGCCATGCAGGAACTCCCAATTAAAGCATCCCCGACAGATGGCCATCCAGCCTCTGCTTAAAAACCTCCAAGGACGGAGACTCCACCACCCTCCGAGAAAGTGTGTTCCACTGTCGAACAGCCCTTACTGTCAGGATGTTCCTCCTAATGTTGAGGTGGAATCTTTTTTCCTGCAGTTTGCATCCATTGTTCTGAGTCCTGTTCTCTGGAGCAGCAGAAAACAAGCTTGCTCCCTCCTCAATGTGACATCCCTTCAAGTATTTAAACAGGGCGATCATATCACCTCTTAACCTTCTCTTCTCCAGGCTAAACATCCCCAGCTCCCTAAGGCGTTCTTCATAGGGCAAGGTTTCCAGACCCTTCACCATTTTAGTTGCCCTCCTTTGGACCCGCTCCAGTTTCTCCACATCCTTTTTGAATTGTGGTGCCCAGAACTGGACACAATATTCCAGGTGGGGCCTGACCAAAGCAGAATAGAGTGGCACTATTACTTCCCTTGATCTAGACACTATACTTCTATTGATGCAGCCTAAAATTGCATTGGCCTTTTAGCTGCTGCATCACACTGTTGACTCATGTTCAACTTGTGGTCTACTTGGACTCCTAGATCCCTTTCACATGTGGTCCCATTCAGCCAGGTGTCCCCCATCCTATATCTGTGCATTTCATTTTTCTGCCCTACGTGTAGGACCTTACATTTCTCTGTGTTAAATTTCATTTTGTTAGCTTTTAATTCTTTGTTACATTGCTGGTAATCTTCCCCTCCAATCCCATCTCCTGGCTAAACACCTATCTTTCGGCATCTTCTTCCTCATCATTAGCAATTCTTCATTAAACAAATCTTCTCTTTCTTTTACTGGTCTTTCTTTTTAATATTTTCATCTTCTCCAGCTGCTCCTCCTTCCATTCTTCTTCTTTTGTCCTCTTTCTCATTCTTTTTCCTGACCCATCTCCTGGTTGAATGCCATTATTTTCCTTCTTTTTTTTCCTCTCTCCCTCCTCCCCCTCTTCTTCATACTTACAATTTTGTCCCAAGGATATCTGGATTTCTGCACAGATGGAAGCCCAATAGGTGTTCCCACTACATTTTACAGTACTGAATCTCTCTGTGGCATTTAAACCTTGTCACCATTCACACTTGGCACTATTTTGGTTTTAAATGGATGTGCCTCCATTTCTGGGAATGATGCAGCATGATCAGAATCAATTCAGTAGCATATTCACACTACCAAAGATGTAGATAATTGCAGCTCTTAAAAAAGACACAGGGGAAAAAACAATATTGAATATATCAGGTTAAGTAGTTTTTTTGGTAGCCCACCCCCCACACACACACACACACAACCTTAGGCAAATGTAAATGCCATGAAGATAAGCTGGTCTCACACCGAGTTATTTTCATAGTGTGAATGGGGCTTGTTGCACTTATCTTCTCTTTCTTTCCACAGTTTTTCTCCCATTCTCTCCCACCTCTGAAGACTACATTTGCCTTCTCCCTCCTTTCCCAACCCTCTTTTCTGTACTCTCTCACTTTTTTTCTGTTTCCATACCCACTTCTTCCACCTACAGTCATACTTCCTTCTCATTCTCTGGAGTTTATCACACGGGAGGAATTTCTCCCAATTTCGAATTGAGCCAATTCGAATTCACGTAAATTTAACATAAATTTGCTAGTCTACCGAATTTACGTGAAATCTCTTCATTTGGGATTTGTGAGATTATCAGCAAATTACAAGCCCCTCTAATCGCAATTACGCTTACATATTAATATACTGAGATAGGATTGCCCTGTTGGTCTCTGTTCGCCAATGTTTCTGAATTGGTCAACCATCACCATGGTGATTGTTGTCATCTCCTCCTCCTCAATATTTGGTGATTATTTGTAACTTTATAATGATGAAAAATATTTTTGGTGATGAGGGCACATTTCACACCTTGACTACTACTATTTCTGCAATAAAAACAGGAAAGGGAAAAAAAAAGAAATGGTGGTGTTTTGGAACACTTATTAATGGGAGCAGCCAATTAAAAGTAGTGTTTGGAAAACTCTTTTTGCTTGGAAAGGTTTATTTAACACAACTCTAATGTGTTGTAAAAAGCAGTGCTTGCGAAGGAATTAAAGCACTTGGGGAACATTTGGGTTTTCCTATTCAAAACAGATTTTGTAAATCTTTGATGCTGTTGTTGTTGGTTTTCCACATGTTCTTCAAACAGTGCCTACAAAGGTGTTAAAACAAATTGAGGGAAAGTTTGTTTTGTATGTTCAGTGCAAAATTTGGAAACTTAAATTCCCACTGGCAAAATATATTTTTAAACATTTGTGTTGTACATTTGAATAATATGCTCTAAACAACTGTGAGTGATGCTCAATGTATCATGGTTAATGGCATCACAAAGGCCTAACTCCTGTGATATCACTGGGGCCTTGGCCCTGTAACTTTACCAAGGGTTTCAGGTTTTGGACCTGACATGCTTTAGCCCTGGCAATCCTACCAATTTATATCATTCATGCTGTTACCTTATGAGAACCTCTGCATCTGAGTAATTTCAGCACACCAATCCACCATTAGGATTCAGGATGTAATTTAATGATACAATGATTTGTAATAATGGATTTCAATAAGGCCTTTGACAAGGTCCCACATGATATTATTGCAAACAAGCTAATAAAGCATGGGCTAGACAATGCTGCTTAGGTGGATTTGTACTTAGTTGACCAGCCAAACCCAAAGGGTGTTCACCAATGGCTCCTTCTCATCCTGGAGAGAAATGGCCAGTGAGATGCCACAGGGTTCTGTTCTGGGCCCATACTGAAGATGGAGCAATTTCTTTATCAATGACATGGATGAAGGAAAAGAGGGCATGTTTATGAAATTTTCAGATGGCACCAAATTAGGAGCAGTAGACAGGATTAAAATTCAAAAGGACCTTAATAGGTTAGAAACTGGGACCTCTCAGGCACATCATCAATGAAATACAACCTGTTCTGGACAATAATGCCACTCTTTCAAGGGCTCTTGGTGGCAGACCTTTACTCGCCTACTGAAGCCTCCAGACCTCAAACAGGTACTCACAGGAAGACACATGACACAGATAGGGACACAGGTACTAAGCCTTTCCACAAACCAAATTGCCAATTCTGACCACACAATTATCCAGGAAATTTCATTACAAGACCTAATGGCATCATCCACAATATTAGTGGGATCTTCACATTCTCATCCTCCAATGTGATTTATACCATGCTATGTCATCAATGCCCATCAGCACTCTACACTGGACAAATAGGCTAGTCTTTGCGCCAGAGGATAAATGGGTATAAATTAGACATTAGGAATGGGAGTATCCAAAACTCGGTGGCAGAACACTTCATTCTTCCTGGACATTCCATCTCATACCTCAAAACAGTGGTCCTTGAACAAAAGAACTACAAAGGTAGATTGGAAAGAGAAACAGCAGAATTGGAATTCATTCATAAAGTCCCTCAGCCATGGATTGAACAGGGATAATGGATTCCTGGCTCACTACAGACATTTCAACACTATCTGACCCCATCCTCAGGGGGGCATCCTACGTTCATATATTCTCCCCACCTACAGGCTAGTTTCCAAAGCCAAACTGGTTTTGGATATTCATTTCCATACACATTGGCCAGTTCCCGTGGCTTTGTTCACTAACAACCATGGTTAAAACTGGACTTGCTACTTCATTTCCATACACAAAGGATTTTGGATTTGAATTGCCATTCTCACATACCAATGGCATATACTGTATATGTCTTTCCCTGGATTCCACTCCACTAAATGCATCTGAGGAAGTAGACTGAAGTCTACGAAAGCTCATACTGCCAACTTCTTTCTTTCAGTTAGTCTCAAAGGTGCTACAATGGAAAAATATTTCACAGTTGAGGTGCCATAGCTAAGAAGGCCCTCTTCTATCTCCTCACACACTGATCTCACTAGTGGGACACACAGAGGAGTACAAGATGTATAATCTTTTAGGACCTCCAGGAAAGATATTTCAAAAATAAAGGTGAGAAGAAAAGAAAGAGGGCTGACAGTGTTGAAGTCTACATTTTATCTTCATGATGTCCTGAGATGGAAAGAGGGAAAATGGCTCTGCAAACATTCAAATAAGGCTTTAGCAGGTGATTACATTCAGCCCTCCACACTGGCTGGAGTTAGGGACAAAGGACTCCCATGGCTGGAAAAAATGGAAACAACTTTAAGTCCCCCAAGATCATATTTAATATATATAGATGTACAATCTGAAGAGTCAACCCACTATTAATGCCTTTGAGGTGATGGAGATCCATCACAGGCAGAAGTGAGCAGCTGCTAGGGTTTGAAGCTGCCTCCACTGCTGCCCTACACCATTTTTAATAGGGACTTACAAGCCTTGTGGCACATTCACAGTCTGACAGTCTCCCTATTAAAAATGGCATAGGGCAGCAATGGAGGTTATTTGCACCAGGCTTCATGTGCAGCAGTCTCTAGGGAAGCTGTGAACAAGAGAGGCAAAAAAGTTTGATTCCCATATATATCCAACTCTAAACTCCAAACAGGCTCTACCTTGGACAAAGTACACTAGCTCTTGCTTTTGACATTAAATTTTAGCAACATTATTACTGACATAATGAAACAAAAATTTGCACAATTGGGATGGTGGTTCAGGGCTCTGGAACAGCCACAAAAGAGGTTCTGTGGGCCGCATGCAGCTAGAAGAATTTCCACCCAAATCTAAACAATCTACATTATTCACAGTGTTGAATTGGGCAGCTGCAACAATGTCCAACGTCTTGATGCAAAAGGCCATATCACACACTGGACAACAGTTGTCCTAAACCACTGAATTTCAGCTTATTTTATCACTCAACAATGGCTTTGCCACACCTTCCTTGAGAGCACTAGGAGCCACACTGTCCTGCAAAGATGTTCAGGTAATTATCAATGCAACTTCACATAAACTGACAAGGCTTGACTCTGTGCTGCAGAAATAATTCAGTTTGGTACCAGTTTAACTGTCATGTCTCAATGCTTTGGAATCCTGGGATTTGTAGTGAACACTGAATGGTGTTTAAAGCTGCATCTGCACTTTAGAAAAAATCGGTTTGGCACCGCTTTAACTGCCATGGCTCCATGCTATGGAATTCTGGGAACTGTAGTTTTCTGAGACACTGGACCTTCTCTGTCAGAGAGTTCTGGTGCCACAACAAACTAGGGTTGTGAGAATTTCCATAGCATGGAGCCATGACAGTTGAACCAGTGACAAACTGGTTTATTTCTGAAGTGCGGATGTACACTCAAAAGTGTTTATAGCACATTCTTTGCTAAACTCAGATGTGAATGTCTTGGAATGGATGAGAATATGGCAGAAAGTCTCTACAGTTAATCTTGTACCTGATCTCACTTGCAATACTGAAATGAATATTTTGGAACACATCAGAACAAACATATCTCACTGCAAAATCCTGGGGTGAATATAATCTTATTTGTTGAGATAATATTGCTCCAGATTCAACATACTCAGAATTTTTGTAATGCTAGATGCCTGGGGGATTAAAGAACGGTAATGTGCATGGAGCAGGAAGTATCAATCTGAGAAATGTTTGTTTCTTTTGGCACAACAATATGGTACATTTTTAGCACATAGATTTATTAGAGGTGCTATAGAAAAAGGAGATGATCAAGTAATCAAAACTGAATGGTTTGTTAAACTAAATCAAATGACATTATCCATGTTATTTGCTGAAAGTCATATACTTACTGGTTTGACAAATTCTGGTTTGTATAGGGATGTGCCATTTGTTTTCATTATTTTTAAAAACATATTTATTATTTCATTTATTTATGGCAATTATATTCATTTCATTATTCATAAGGCATTTGTGTCATTAGTTATATTATTCTTTAGGTTGTTGATCTTTCTTTTTTTAAAAAAAAAAGTTTTTGTCTTTATTTTGTATTATTTTATTTTGACTGCTATTTGTGTCATTACTGGTAAGATGCCAAATCCGGGCTACTTTGAAGAAAGAAACTAGTTGTTGTTCACATTGCTACCAAACTCGGTTCCTGCTATCACCACTACAAAGAGAGACCTACCTGTGTAGATTAGTTTTGGAATAAAAGGAAATTGAAACAAGTTGGCTTCATTCAATTCACCCTTCTCCATGAATACTAAAACTAGTGTATACCCCTAGTTGTCACTATGCAGAATACATGGATACTGCAATTGCCAGCATGAATTCACTGGAACAGAGAACTTTTCTATTGAAGGAGAGGTTTATGAAAAGGGGTACAAACAGAGCCAAAATATATTGGTTATCTATCTTCACTTTTATTACACAGCCTAGACAACAGTCCCATGTGCTATTTTCATGACTCTTCTTATTTAGAATGTAATGTGAAATATTGTTACATATTCTATTCCATTAGCTATGCTTCTACCATGCACCAAATTTCAAGGGAGTCTTCTGACCGAAGTTACTAGGTAGTGTTCAAGGGCAGTGCTTACTCAGTGTGGTGGTCTGTGGACTAATGTCCATCTGTGAACTGGCAGTTTGTGATGACTTTTCAGGAATCAGTGCAAATATGGTGTCAGTCCCAGCACAGCATGAGAACCGGTGTGGTGTAGCAGTTTGAGTGTTGGACTAGAACTCTGTAAACCAGGGTTTGAATCCCCACTGGGCCACTCTCAGCCTCAGAAGGTGGAAATGGAAAACCCCCTCTGAAAAAACTTGCCCAGAAAACCCTGTGGCAGGTTCACCTTATGGTTGCCTTAAGTCAGAAACAACCTAAAGGCACACAACACACACACACAGCACACTGGGTGGGGAAACTGCTGGTGTAAGAGACCGTTTTGCAGCCATTCACCAAGGGCTTTATGGTTCCTGTCCTCCACCACACATCTCGTGTGGTGGTCTACCATTTTTTCCCCAATGTGCCAAGTACTCGTACCACATTTGTGCCATTTTATTACCATATTGTTGTCAAGCATGCTGAGGACCAGTCATCTATGGTTCATGGACCATTACTTTGAGTAACTTTGTTCTAGAGTGACCAGTAGATGTGTTCAGAAGGAAAAAGTTGCCTGGCAGAGATATTTTTGTGGGGCTTCTGAATGATGATTAGAAAATTGCCAGTTGGAGTCAACATAACATCGTTGTGAGATGCAGAATAATTATCTTTGAGAAACTGGTCAAAAGGAAACTGAATGTTGACACTGATGGACAAATTGGTGTTCCAACTAAGTTTGTTGGAGCAGAATTATCATCACACAGCACTTCATCAGAGCTTTTGAGGCTCTGGAAAAATCCATTTTAAATTTATTGATGGATGCTCTGAATGATTTATCTTTATATGCAAAGGAATAATTGGAATATAAAAGAGACTCAATCTGTAGTGTATTTTTTGTAGTGTATTTTACTGAAATGTTATTTGCTTTCAAGGAAACAAATCGGTCAAATGAACCAAATTATCAGCTGACATAGATCATCAGGCATGACTGCAAGTCAACATACTAGTAAGCTCAATAGCAAGCTGCCTACCCTTCAGAATGGCTGTGGCTTGCATCAATGTATATTTGATAAATGAGAATGTTCTGCTCTTTTGATCCCTGAAAACAGCTGAGTTCTTTCTCAGTATTCTTTCCCTTCCTCCTTTTAAAAACCTATTACGGTATGAAAATTTGGCTTCTGGGGGGGGGGGGGGCAGGGCATTCTTCCCAGCATGAGTGTTTCCATACATACTTAATTTACTAATTCATGAATACTTGTGGAAAAGTAGACTTTTCTTTTTCTTAATCCCTACTTGAGTTAAGATGCTGCTGCTAGTGAATAAGAACTGTAGGTTACAATAAAACAATGGAACACATGCATATACACATACATCAAGGGAAAGAGAGAGACACAGAGATATAAAGTTTTAAAGAACTGGCTTTTGCCCACGCTTTCACATTCTTCAAATCAAACAGCATTTTTTTATTAAAAAAAAAGAATTCCAAAACTTCACTACATTCAAGAGGAGTATGGAACACCAAAAAGGTCAGTTTCCACCGAAATTCATGAAAGTCATCCTAGAAAATTCCTTCAGTTTCTGATAGGTTATCATCCAACTCAGAGGGAATTGTTATTGATCACTAACAATGTTTTTTAGCACATGCACCTAGAATTTGGAATATTCTCCAAACTGGCATTGTTTTATATCTTCTAGAAAGAAAAGATTTCAGTGTCAAGATACAGGGTTTTACAACTGTACAAAGGATTGGTGTCTACAAGTGTGGTGGGTGAAAGTTTTATTTCAGTTTTGATAAGAACTTGCCAACATTTGCTCATTCAAATTCAAAATAAAATTTCTGGAGTTGTATAAATTTGCTCCAAAGTACTGGACCATTAAGCAAAGAGAACAAGAGACTATTATTCTTTCTTATTTATACATGAGCATACCATGTTTCCCCCGAAAATAAGACAGCCTCTGAAAATAAGACCTAGTAGAGGTTTTGCTGAATTGCTAAATATAAGGCCTCCCCTGGAAGTAAGACCTAGCAAAGTTTTTGTATATAAATATACATACAGTATATAATAAACGTTCAATTTTTTTGTTTTGTTTTTGTTCAACAATAAATGTGAATTCTTCTTAATGGAAAAATAAGACATCCCCTAAAAATAAGACCTAACACATCTTTGGGAGCAAAAATTAATATAAGTCACTGTCTTATTATCAGGGAAACACGGGGTAGCCAGGAGAGAAAAAGAGCCAGTGGTTTCTCTCGATGCTCTTAATTGAGATTGTCTTATACAACTCAAGAAATTTCTATGTGAAGGTATGTATGTACACTTTGACATGTATCTTATATCTACATAGAGAATATAACTGATTTTGAGTTGTCCAGGTTAATATATTTAATTAAACTTTATTTATATTTTACAGTGTAGTTCCTGAAAAGCACATATTTTGATAGAGCCCAGAACACACTGGGCTGTTTAAAATAATAAGAAAATAAAAGAAGTGACCAGCTATCAGGACAGGGAGCCTGTCTCCTATTTTGCTTTTGTTCAAATGCATGCTTATCAGTTCTTTCCTTCAGAAGAGGTGAATGACATGTCTCAACTGAAAGTAAGCTTGAAATAGTTTGATGGACTTTAACACCCCATCCTCCCCAACCAGTCCAGATTTGTGCAATAAATCGATCTCATGTATAATACGTGGACAGGTTTTGGGGTCAAAATTATGGATTTAGACAACCCGTCGATGAGTCAAGAATGGACCTCCCCCCCCCCCCTTGGTGCAGATGCTGCCTGGAAAAGTAGGTTTTCAGGGACAGTTGTGGTTGTGGCAATAGTGCGTATGTAGTGATCATAAATACAGATCAGTTATGGGATGCATATCTCCAGGTTATGTATCTGTAAGTGTGATACTGAGTTCCAGCTGATAGTTGTGGAATGAGTGGACAGGTGCTCTTACAGATTAGTTAAAGAACAAAAAGCAGAATTTGGGAATAAATGGTCAATTTTCATAATGGGGGAAATTACATAGTAGGATTCCAGCAAGACCAGAAACTAAGCCTATTTCCTTTGTTGATAAATTATTGCCCGTTTCAAGGATGAGAGCCAGCATGGTATAATGGCTTTGGAAGACCAGGAACTGAATCCCTGCTCAACCATGGAAGCCCACTGGGTGGCCTTGGGCATGTCGCTCTCAACCAGTGTAAGAGGAATGTAATGGCAAACCATGTACGACTAAACCTTGACAAGAAACCCCCATGACTGGGTTGCCATAAATCAAGGCACATAAAAACAACCTCAAATGAGGGAATTAAAGTCCTTGTGGATGCTTCCTCACATTCAACAGGGAGTTCACTTGGGGGCATGTAAGGATAACATCAATATGATCAGTAACATAGCTTTGTTTTTAGATTGCACTGAATTATTCAGGATGAAGAAGCTCAAAGCAGGGCATGAAGAACTCCAAAAATGTTTGTTCAAGATGCAATTCTCAAAGGAAACAATGAATAATTTTAGCAATTTTCTTCCTACCACAAAAAAAGTGTTTAAAAACTGTGTAATTTTTGAAGAGTATTCACAATTTGGGATTTATTCTGTACAAAATGTGCACATGGTATTTTTGGACAGAAAATATCCTTTTCTTCTCAGAAAATAATATTTCTGCATACTAGGGGGCAAAGAGAGTTAAACGAGAGTTAAACAGGAAATGTCCTGTGATAAACATAAGGCATTTCCTGTTTAACTCTTGTTTAATTCTTGTTTAAATCCTGTTTGTCCTCTACTGTGATAAAGCAGAAATATTACTTTCTGGACAGAAATGCTGTTTTCTGCACACACAAAATTGTCTTCTAGGTGTGAATTTTGCATAGGTGTGAATTTTGCATAGAATAAGTCCTGAACTATGGAGATCCAGGATTGTCCTCATCAGAGTTTCTCAATATCAGCCATATAGGTTTTTCAAATATTTTGCAAACTGAATGAATGGGCAACAAACTAGCTAATTCAATTCATAGTATATGTATGTTAAATGATGTATACTGGAACAATCACCCCAACTTTCCATAACTCCAAGTCTTTTGCCAGAAATTGAAGACATTTTTATTTTAAGAGAGTCAAATGTATTGATTTATTTCTAGTGTTAATATACAGAATCACTTACCCTTGATGCTGTAAGATTTTGTTTTTGCTATTCTTTAGGTGTGGTTCATTTTATTTATTCTATCTTTTACTTACTTAATTAGATGTTAGTTCTAAAAATTGGATCTTAATTTGTGTAGGAAAGAGTTTTTTTTTTGGTCACAAAAGACAGCTGAATAAAAAAATCAGTACAGTTATTGGGGATTATAGCTATAGTTATAGCTATTTAAAGTCTACAGAAGACGCAAGAGTCATGTTTCAAAATATTACAAAAATAGTACTTTTATCAATGGAAAAGCCCTGCAAAATGAAGAATCTCATAAGCAAAGAAGCAATAATCCAAAACACACAGGCCAAAAGGTGCAGCTTCTAGCTGCTTTGGAGGCATGATGTGCAGACGACTCATGCCCCCGACATGGATGGAAGCTGCTCTGAGGCTGCCCAAGGTTCACTGAAACTAGCCAGAAAAGAAGCACAGAAAAAGCGTTCCTTGCCAGTGGCTCCTTTGGAACCACAGTGGAGGCTTGCTTTCAGAGCAGGCTACCTGGTGGTCATCACAATCCATGGCTGATCAGGGCTGGAGAGGCCAGAGGCCACTCTAAGCTGCCGGTTTGCTTCACCCCAATATCACAGCCACTTTACTACCTGCCTAAAATTCTATTGCGTGGAACTGGACACTCTATTCTATTTTGCACTGTACATTCAACATCTGAATTTGACTGAATCCGACATTACAAAATCATGTTTGCCTATTTTGACTGTCCATCCATATGTCTGACTTCTTTCCTTAGATCTTTTCAAATCCAGAAATATAGAGAATGCACAGATTACATATAGGACCCCGAAATATGGCTGATTATAGCATTTGTACACTTCACAAATCCTGTTGTCCTATGCACATTTGGAACTACATACCACTGAATAAAGTTGGAAGTTCTGAGATGGAATACAGGATTGCTCCAAACCAGATGAATCAACTTTTATTTAGGGCAATTTTTTCACTTTTTTGGCACATAATTTCATAAAACATTGTTGTTTACCTTTTATTATTGTTCCCAGGATTGTTCCATCTGCCCCAGGATGCCTCCTCTTAACTATGTATTAAGAAGCCTTGCCCTACCTCCAGTCCATCTGCCTTGGTCCTGGCCCCAGAGGGAGAGAAGAACCACTGGACCTCATCCCCTTCCCCTTTTCCTTTTGTGTTGTTTCTTTTAGATTGTAAGCCTGAGGGCAGGGTTCCATCTAATTATGAGAATGTATGTACAGCACTGTGTAAATTTACAGCACTATATAAATAAAATTAATAAATAATAATAATAATAATAATAATAATAATAATAATTTCTGCTAACTGCTCTCTCCATGTTTCAACAGAAAGCAGCCATTCTGATAGTTATCAGTGAAAACAAAAGTTTTGATGTGAAGTAATTCCAAATATCCTTTGCTATTTGTGCAGGCTATGAAGAGAGCATTTAATTGTGGAGAGGGAGTACATTTACATTGACAAAAGTAGGAAACAGGAAGCAATTCTTACAGGAAAGGGAATATAAAGATATGCCAAACAGAAAGTGACTTTGGAAAAACAGGAATTCTGCAGAAGCCAGAACGTGCTGCAAGGTTTGGATCAGCATATAAATTAATAACGATATGTATAAATTTCATTTCTGCACTGTTTTTGGTGAAGTCACCAGTGGAATTGTAGCCCAGTATAACAATATTATAGAACTGTGAAAACATTGTCTGGTTATTTCAAGTACAGAATGAGAAACAGATTTATTGAAAGGAAAGGTGTCTTATGTAGCCTCTATATTTTTCCATTTTGTTTCCCCATACTCTTCTTTCCAGCATTTTAATGCTTTTAACATGGATTGTGGATTGAAGCCATATGTGGAAGAGATTTTCAAATGGCCAACAGAAGTCTTTGTAAAATCCTATTTGAAAATTTATTGTAGTTCTTTACTGACTGTTGGATGCAAGTTCAATTGTTGGTCTAGATTCAATTGTTGGTCTAGAAAAGTTTGTCTTTGGTTGTTCTTGATTTTAACAGATTTTTTAATAAAAAACTTGGTTTTGCAAAAACAAAGGTTTCTTTATATAGGAAATCTATTTAATTAGATATTTTAAGGGCAGAATGTATATCCCAGGCCTGAAATCCTACACAGGGCTATGCAAGAGTAAATAACCACTGATTATGGCAGGACAAGTAAACTTGCATAGGTTTGTGTTGCACACATAGGAATATGGCCAAGAGGCTCATACATGGAGGAATCTCCTATGTTTTTACAATAAAGAAATGAGCAAGCTGTTGCCATTTTTTACTACTGTTGAAAGTTTCCTCTCTCTTGAGAGAGAAAAGGATCATTCCCAGCTTTCCTGTTTTGGGAAAAATTATTGAAGATATGGTGAGGTTTTGTTTTTTGTTTTGTTTTTCCTGAAGAAAACATATTTTATTTTATTTTTGTCCATCTCAGTTTGGTTTCTAGCTTCTGGTAGGGCACTGAGATAGCTTTAACTCGACTGGAGATCAATAATGCTACATCTCTAGGCTATTTTAACAAGAACACAGGATACATCCTTATAATATAAATATAATATAATATAAAAAACTAACACAGCATTTTCTTCACTGAGTGGCACTGATGCAATTAGGGATGTGAAAAAACTCCTAGGCCTCTACTACAAGTGTAGTATTCTGATTCTACTTTAACTGCCATTTTATTTTCTGTTTTAACTGCCATTGCCACTTCCGATGTCATCCCCAGATTTGTAGTTTGAGGCAGCACTAGAATTCTCTTGTGGAGAATTTTAACTGTCTCATGAAACTCGAGGGTTCCATAGGGTGGACAAGTAAAAGTTAGTTCGAGTTTCAATGCATTTCTATGAATCACACATGTCTTCTCATCCCAGCCTTTTATTCCCATCAGATTGCAAGCAATTTCTTCTTCCACCCTACCTGCCTGCCTATAAATTTGTGTACATTTTTCATACTCATTTTCCTAGTGCATATATTTTTGTGTGCATCCTTCCTAATATTCACATTTCTGTATCCATTTTCTCATCAAACAATGGCCCATTTTAGATTGGCAAAAAGAGGTGTGTTGATGGCTGCATGAAAGCCCAGCCTTTAGATGAGAAAAAGGGAAAGTGTGCCATGAAAACACTATTTTGGAGTTTTAAGGGAGAAGAAGTGCCTTTAAAAAGTAGCTTGATTTCCCCACTACTTTTTTGAAAAGGGCGCAACATTGCTGGGGCTTTTTAGATTGGCAGGAAAGTGTGACATGAAGTTGCCTTTTCCTTAATGCTTAGCAGCTAGACTGCAAGCCCCAGGTGTGCATTTAAAAAGTACAGGGCTGCTAGACTGAGGGGTTTGGGAACGGCTTATCTGAGGTCTTTTCTGTGGCTCAGCAGCTACATGGGAAGCTCTCAGAACGCTACAAACACAGGCAGAGCAGCTACATGGGCGGCAAGGAACGCGCTTTAAATTTTTTCTCCCTTGCTGGCTGCGAAATGCGCAATTGCGCAGGTACACAATACAGCGACATTATCATTGCCTGCTGGGAACTGCACAATTGCGCAATTCGCAGCCGGCAAGGAAAAAAAAATTAAAAGTTCAGCGGTTTATCACTGTGGCTCCTCTGCCTTTTTAAACTGTGCCGTTGCACTGGTGCATCATGAATGAACCCCCTTATTTTGTGAATGAATTGACATGTTATCCACAGTAGAATAGCAGTAACGGCATCCCAGAGTCCCTACTGCGCATGTCTAGGGTTCCGATTAGGGGTGGAGCTAGGGTTTGGGAGCTTTAAAAAACTTCGCAGTTAAACCCCAGCTTTTACACCTGCAAGGAAAAAAAATTTAAAGGTTCACCGCGGCTAAAAGCCGCGTTCATTGCCTTCCATGTAGCTGCTCCACCTGTGTTTGTAGCGTTCTGACCGCTTCCCATGTAGCTGTTGAGCCACAGAAAAGACTTCAGATAAGTCGTTCCCACACCCCTCAGTCTAGCTGCCCTGTACCTTTTAAATGCACACCTGGGGCTTGCAGTCTAGCTGCTGAGCATTAAGGTAAAGGCAACTTCATGTCACACTTTCCTGCCAATCTAAAAAGCCCCTACATGTGTTTGTACATATTTTCCAATAATACTGATGTCTAAAGGTGCACATTTTTAAAGTATACATATGAACTGGTCTCAACTTGAGTAAATCCATTGAGAAATGATAAGTCAAAATTAATATAAATTTAATTTATTACTCTAGTAGGGACAGCGATTGAACATGACCATCATTTTGCACATATTTTATTTTTCTAAAATGCATTCCAACCCTTACAAATGCATAGATTCCCAAAGCAACATGTGTTTTGTTTCAATGTGCAAGGTGTAAAACCAATATTATTGTCAAGTATCTCAACTCTAAGAAAATTCCTGTCCACCCCTTTCCATGGTTTCTGGAGCCTTGTCTATGGATGTCAGGAATTGAACCTCAAACCTTCTATGTTCAAAGTATGTGTTCTACCACCATGGCTCCTCTGTCTTGAAAGCAGACAGAATGGAGATTTGTTGTGCCATTTTGATCCTTTAGACTTGCTGTTCATCACTTTCAAAGAGCACTCAAGAGACACCATATTCAGCTCTACAGGAGCAATTGTGTATCATTTCCCAGTAGTTAGGTTTATCATAAAGCATTAAGCAGCTAGATAAGACTGTCCAAAACTCTGGCATATGGTATCATCAATATGCTGGTGACACTCAAGTGCATATTTTTTTCTTTCTAAACAGCTGGGAACATACAGTATCTGGATGCTGTCATTGAGAAACAAGACGTTAGCAAAAAGGCAAATGTTGCTGCTGCTTCTGCCAAATCCCAATATTCTTGAAGGTTTGAGCTGTCAACAGTGGAACAGAAACTACTTTGTTGGAGAGGTCCATCCCAAGGATGCTCCTTCACCAAGTAGCACTTTTTGAGAAAAAGAAACTTTTTGATAAACAGTTCATCATATATCCCCTGCAAATAAAGTCTTATATGGGTTTCTGAACAGCATTCTTCCATTCAAGACTCTGAGTTCTGAAATCTATAGGGAGAAACCCTCCTCTTGAATCCTACTACCTTCCTAGGGCCTTCTTGATGGTTGCTCCCAGGATCTCGTCCAAGGCAGGCTAGACTGCTCCCATTCCTGGTCTCCTTCTGCAGGCTGGCAAATATATTTTCACTACAGCAGGCTTTCAGCAGCTGAATAGCTGTTGAGAAAAGAGCATTTAACACTGATGCTGTTTTTTAAAAAAAATACAATATAATTTCAAATTGTTTTCAGTTCAGCAGTGTTTTAATATTATGGTATGTTTACATTATTGTTTTAATATTATGTTTTCCCCTTTTACCTATATTTATATTTTCAAAGTCTATGGTTGATATTCTGCATAGGCTGTTTAAGTTTGTATGAGTAATTAAGTAATATATTCTGATTCAATCTCTGCTCCTGAAGCACACCTTAAGAGCTAGTAGCCACATCATCAGAAGAAGGCCTGTTCAGCTCCTGATCAGGGCACAAGAAGGGTAGCATTTTCACCATCCTCCTGCAAGCAAGCAAAGCTACGACAAGGACATGTGACAAGGGTCTTGTTTTTTATTGTCACAGCCTCACTTGTGGGCAGGAGGGGTGGAAATGTCATCTGCCTTGTGCCCCACTTGGAAGATGGAAGTTCTTCCTTCACCTGATTTGGCTGCTGGATCATAAGTTGGGCTGGGGTGGCATTTACATAGTCTTTCAGTAAGCGTATGTAGTCTTACTAAATACTGAACAGTTACATATCTGTAATTTAGGTTATGAATCCATAACTGCAATATTAAATGCCAGTCTAACCACTTGTCCCTCCATATTCACTAGGGTCAGGGGCCCAAGACCCCCATGAATATGGAAAAAACACAAAACATGTTTTTACATGAAAGGACACTTCTCTAGGAATCTCTAGGTCCTCCAATGCAACTCTGTGGTCAACGTCTGACAGACACTGACCATAGAACTGCACTGGAGGAGCTACAAAGGCCTAGTGGAGTGTTCTCTCTAGGAATCTCTAGGTCTTTCAGTGCAACTTTTAGTTAAAGTTGACCATAGAGCTGCACTGGAGAACCTAGATATTCCTAGAGAGAGCATAGTAATCAAATCAGTAAATAATCAGATCTGCAAATATCAAAGCTGCAAATAATATATGCTTTAATTTTTTGTAATCTGACTTGAGAAAAAGGCCAGATATTAAATAAATAAATAAATCAGTTCCATCCGTATTTCTTTGCCTCTTTCAGGACAGAAAGTATTTTGTCATAATAATCCATGCCTTGTTGTTGTTGTTGTTGTTGTTGTTGTTGTTGTTATATTCAAGGCTCAGCCCCTTTAATCATTATTCTGCTTGTGACTTCTTACTTCCTGAGGAACAGTGAAAGATGTGAAGGTGTACAACCAATTATTTTATATTTGCACCATCTGCCAGGGATATCTCAAGATATTTGCGCTCTGAGATAAAGGACAAGATGGCAACCAATGCCTACAGAAACCAACCAGATTGGTAACCGAATCTTAGCAACACTTGTAATAGGACAATGGTCTTCACCATGCCACAGTGCAGCAGACTAACATACTGTATATGATGAAGGGCAGGCCACCTTGCAGCTTTACTGCCTCATGTCCTGTCTACTGCAGGGGACTCAGAATGCCTAATGATGGGACTAACACTAATGGGACTATTGTTCAGTTCTTGAGCACAATTTAAATAGCTAATACTTAAGTATAAACTCTTTCAGGAGCTGGACCCTACCTATCTTATAGGCAATTCTCTGAACAGGATTGAGATCCACCTCTAGATATGATATCAAGGCCTTCTTTGTTGGTAACCCCAAATTAAAGAACAGAACTCTAAAGGAAGTGCCATAGATCATACTTTTCAAATTAATCAGATTTTTAGTTCCAACATGAACACGAAGTTTAAACATCTTCCAGAGTTGGAATAATCATGCATATTGTTAGGAATGAATGAATCAGTTGCTTTTCAACCCATCAGAGTCCTGTGCCACCTTCAAGACTAACAGATTTTATGCAGCATTGGGTTTTATCGACTGCAGCCCCTATCATCAGATACTTGTAAAGAAATACGGTAACTGCAGCCTACATAAGGTTTTGCCAGATAAAATGTGTTTGCCTTGAAAGTGCCACAGGACTGTTGTTTCACTGCAACTGACTAGCATAACTACCTTTTTGGATATATCCAACCCATAACACTTTTCCCTCCATTTACACACATCTGTTCCATGCCATTTCTGCATGCATGCATGCACACACCCACACACATGCACCCACATACACATGCATTTAAATATTACTTTAAGACATATCTGATCAAAATATGCATTTTAAAATATGTTTTAAAGAAATGTAAAATCAACTGAGAAGTTCAAAAGGTTGTGGTAACCTGAGAGGTCTGGATTAGGTCAGTTTATTTTGCAATTCACCAAGATCAACGTCCTTTACCATCTCTACATGTTCTTCAGGTGATGATGACAAAATTGAGTGGTGGTGATTCATGTGAGTAGAAGAATGTCCTTTTCATAGTAGATCTTGGTGATTATATGTGCGAATTGCTATGCGACAATTTTTCACAGCAGGCTGTTGGGTGGTTTATACTCTTTTCTTGTGGCGAGGGTGTAATAGGTTTGTGCATTGCACTAAAGCTAGAGACCACTGGGTGGTCTACTGGGTGACCCTTTGAACCTATTGGGTGACCCTTTGTGAGCCCCACTCACTCAGACTCAGAGGAAGGTAAAGGCAAACCCCCTTTGAACAAATATTGCCAAGAAACCCCTGTGAGAGGTTTGCCTTAAGTTCAATGTAAGCTAGAAATGACTTGAAGGCATACAGATGTACAATAGATGTCTGACCACTCAAACCAGCTCCATTGTGTGCTGCATGATTCCATGCATCTACAATGAAAAGAATAAGAACTTTGCTCGATTGCAGTCTTAAGTGCTTTTAAAATCCCAGAAATAAAATACAAAATTGAAAACCAATGATTAATGATTGTGGTTCTCTCTTTGTTATATTCCAATTTGTGAATGTCTAGAACAGGCAACTATAACATTTTCAAGCAACTTTTTTCTTCCTGTAAGTACTGAGTACTGACAAAAGAGGATCACTCACCTGCCTGTTCCTATTCCACAGAAGCAAAACCTAAAATAGTTGTACAGACATAAAGGCCCGTTTTAGATGGGCAAAAAGGGCCATTTTAAGGGCTAAAAAGCCCGCCTTTAGGGTTAGGGAGGGCGTAGCGTTTACACCCTCCCTAACCCTAAAGCGCATGGACGCCGCCATTTAAAGATGGCGGCGTCCATACGGTGGCACCGCAAAGGCGTCATCACGTGCGCAGCGTTTTGACACACTGCGCACGTTATGACGTTTTTGCGGCATCTCGGAGCTCTTTTCTTGCGGCAGGTCTTTGCCGCGGCCTTTAAATAGCCGCGGCAAAGACCCAGGGAGAAAGGGGCTGCGGCGGTGGCCCCTTCCTCCCTTCAGCCCCGCCGAGGGAAGCGGGGTGCAGCGGGCGCCCAGAGCGCCCGCTGCACCCCGCTTGGAGGCCGCGGGGAACCGGCAGTTTGCCGGTTCCCCGCGGCCTCCAAAAGCAGCGGGATGAGGCCTCACCGCTGAAAGGGGCGAGAATGGACCGCCCCTTTTGGGCGGTCTAAAAAGCCCCAAAGATATAAAACTGAATTTGAGCTGTCAAACAGTCTTTTTTCTTATTCTTACCCAGAGCAGTATGTGTCATTGCTTTGAGTAACAGAAAACAAAAACTATTTTCAAAAAAAAAAAGTTTTTTATGCAAAGAGTATGGCAGGAAATTGATTTTATTTTATTTTTTGAAAGAGTAATGTAAAAGTTGGCAAACGAAGTCCTAAGCCCATATCCCCAAACTCTGACACAGATCTGACTTAACTGAAGTGCCAAATATCTGTTTCGTGCATTTCAACATTTTGGGGTTGGCCTTGTCCATTCCCTTGTCATCATACATTTTTAAAAAGTCTCAATAATTTATTAAACAGGCAGTAACTAAGATATAAACATATGCACAGTTGTCGGTTTCTGGTGTTACACTGGTTCTTTTTCAGTCAGTACAGATTGCCTTAAACCAACTGAGGTATACTGTGCACTGCAGAAATAATGTACTTTGACATTGCTTTAACTGACATGGTTCAATGCTCTTATGGGGGCTGCAGTTTTTTCAGCTATTTAGCATTCTCTGCCAAAGAGGTCTGGTGCAAACAACAAATCCCAGGATTCCATAGCATTGAGCCATAGCAGTTAAAGTGGTGTCAAACTGCATTATTACTACAATGTAGACTCACCTTGTATTTGATTGAGAACAGGGGTAAGAAATTTGGAGCCCTCCCCAGATATTTGCAGTTGCATCTCATGCCATCTTTTACACTTAGCCATGGGTGGTAAGAGTTGTGGTGAGCCAGAGATTCCCCATCTCGGTTCTGAGCTTAGTCAGACCTAGACCTGATCCACTGAAACTGGCTGGACTTAATGTAGTCATGACTTCTTTAAGTCTAATTGATTTTACTGGATCTGCTCAAAGAATGGTCAAAACCTGATCCTAAAGTCAGTGTTCCACATGCACTGTAGCACCAATATGATGAACTTTTTTCCTCTCTCCTTTCTTCAGGTTTCTGCACAACCTAAGAATCAGCTCAGGACAGTTTCTCAGTCTCTTCAAGCTTGTGAGGTGTGTGGAAACTGCAGCAAGGAAGGCCAATTGACCTTTTCTTGTTCTGCTGATAGAAAACAGTTCCATTTGTGCATGTACCCTATTGGATCCTGCCCAGAATCTGAAGCTACAAGACAGCTATTTCCTCTTTCATAGGTCAAAAGGTTCATTTCAAGTTTTCATGTCTTTTCTGATTTTTTGTTTTGTTTTGTTTGCAGGATTTATCTGAAGGTGGTTGTATCTTCTGTGCCAACTTGAGGAGTATCCACACTGTGGAATTAAAGCAGTTTGACACCACTTTAACTGCCATGACACCACTTCTGTTCTACAGAATCCTGGGATTTGGAGTTTGGTGTGGCACCAGTGCTCTCTGATAGACTAGGCTGAATACCTCACCAGACTACAAATCCCAGGATTCCACATGATGGAGCCATGGCAATTAAAGTAGTGTCAAACTGCTTTAATTCTGCAGTATGGATTCATTCCCATTCTATTCTTTATTTTTGGTGTCATTTATAATGATTTCTTGGGGCTGCAAGTGCTTTTCTAAAGTGTTTTTTTTATTTTTAAAAAAAACTAGAGCATGTTTGCTGACAGTTTGAAAGGCAAATTTACTTGCTCTGATTTTTTTCCCAAAAGATACCTTAGAATTATGCTGCTACACTGTAAGAGTGCCTATCAATTCGAGCTCTGTAACACTATAACCCCTTTAAAATATTCTGATGTGTTTTAGAATTGAGAAGAAACCCATTTGAGGGTGGGAATAAAATGTTGCACTTGGTTTTGGGATTTTCCAGAAGATAGTTAGAGGAGATTGCTACATGTGGCTTTTGAACCATGACTACCTCTGGAAAAAAAGTGGCGTTAGAGATACTTGTTGCATGCTGCTGCTTCCAACCTGTAGCTGCTGTGTTCACAAAGCACAATTAGGGCATCCCTTTTCATTGATGGAAGAAACCCATCAATGACCTTGCAATTTCACTAACCACTAAGTGCAAAACATTGCTGTCAGAACAGTTGACTTATTGTCAGCCATGTGGTGTCAGTTCTCCTCCTCTCCCTCTGTCCCCAATCCCCCTCACTATTCACAAGCAGGATGAATCCCTTTGTTTTTCCTGTTCCTTTATTTTTAAAAAAGAAAAACATCAATCGCAGTAGCAGAGCTCTGACATTGCATGAAAAGTTTTAAAAATAAAAATAAATAGCAATAACCAAAAGGTATGCAAAGGGGGCCAGGAAGAAAGTGCGATGGCGGCAGTAGTCCCAGTCGCAAGACTATAAAGACATGTGATAATGCCTTCTCTTAATGCTTCCATTTTTTAAAAATGGTATGTTTCCATTTTAAAAAAACTAATGTGATTGCTGCTACAGCAGGGTTCATATGGTATGAACCTCTTCAATTTCTAGAAGAAGAGGTGGAGGAGGAGGAAGTGGAGGAAGAAGACAATAATCTAGGCCTGAAGTCTATTCCCCTATGATGCAGTCCAGTAGTCTTTATTCTGATTTGCACATCTTTCTCAAGGATCTCTTCCTGCCACCTTCCTCCTGACACTTCTAAGCGGAGATGCCAACTTGAGACCTTGCCCACACAAAGTTGATGCTATACCAACTGAGCTACAGGCCCTCTCTTCAATAAATTGATCACTTCATGATAAATTTTGTATAAAAGACATCCAATACATTTTTAAAGGCAGTAACAAAGACAAGAAAGTAAAACCGCTTTCAAAAGTGAGATCTCTCTTATTAGAAATGGCCTTGGATAGTAAGCATCATTCCTTCATAAAGTCAACCAGATGAGGAGGAGGAAGAAGACCAGAAAAGAAATTGAGGGTAAAGTACAGATACAGTCACGCAAAACTTATCGTCAGTGAAATAACCAAAACCAGGTGTGCTTAAAAATGGGGTAGGGGAGAGAGACTACAGCTGACTGAGCTCTTTATTCAAAGCACTGACTGGGGGGAAATTAATTTCTTTCCTTTTGACAATGATAAGTTAAATACTTTCTCTGGTGCAATATGGATAAGTGGCACAAAACCAAAGTCCAAGGCTAGTAAGTGCATTCAAAGAGAAAGCACCAAGGAATGTGCAGAACTTAACACACCCATTGTACAACTACAGGAAGCCTTTTTGGTGGGGTAAGTAAATTACAGAGCAGCAGATGAATATTGTCTTTGGCAAAGGGTTCAGTCTCTATGAACAGGAACACAGCAGCTGTATTCTGAACTATCTGCAATATGTAAAGTTGTTGAACTGGAAAGGGAAAAGATGCCCCGAGCTGCAAAACAGAAGGGGGGATATTTTAGAAACCAAAAGACAGACAATAGCATGACAGTACCTTTACTTAACAGATTGGACCCTGACAGCAGTCATTCTTGGATTAGACCCACTAAAATCCACAGGACTTGAATTCTGCATAAGCCCCATTGATTTCAATGAATCTATTTGAAGTATAACACAGTCTAGAGACAATCAAGGCTATTTTTAAATTTTAAAAACCCTGCGTTTTGTTTGCTCTTTTAAACCTCTGTGGCAATACGTGTGCTTGATATAAGATTACATTTTTGAAATCATTGTTAGCACATATCTTGGAAGCTTGGGTGTCATTACAAGGTTAATTTTTTAAAAGTACATATTGTTAAAGATTGTATATAAAGCTGGTCACAATTGAAAAATGTCTAACTGTTCTTTCTATACAGACACCATCCTCTATCAGTCTGTTGAAGCTCTTACACCTCTAATTGCTGGTTCAGTTCCTAGAAATGGTCTGGTACTATGATATGATCTCCCCAGTGTTGTGACAGGAAAAGGTACAGCAAATCATTGTAGTAAATCACACCACACAATTCTAGCAGTCTGAAACCAACTGCAACAGCTCCATTCTATGGATTCCTTACTATTCTATGGATTCCTTACTATTTGAAGTTTCTAACTCTAACAAAGGTAAAACATTTTTAAATAATTGGGACTGCACTGGCATGTTTTACTTTAACAAAACCTAAATGTTTTCCTGATGCAAAAACATGGAGGCTTCCTGAGAAATTCAGTGTTCTCTGCCTAACATAGGGGCTTGCAGCCTCACAAAGGATTTGAGGATCTCAAAGGCAGCAGCTTTTTGTCTTGCTAACAGAATTCAAATTTTATTTCTGGACTTTAAGAATCTCCCAGTACCCACATGGCCAGAAGGAGGAGAGGCCTGCCTACAAATACCCCTCCATACAATCTGAACTGATGACAACTACAACATCTTGACAAAATGCAGGCTTATAACTAAGATCATCATGGGTTTTTTTTTTTCTTTCTTTCTCCTGTATGATTTTTAACACCTTTGCCTGATGAAGCAGCCAATTGAGTTTAGAAAGCTGCAATGTGTATATTGGGCATATTGGTTGGTCACATAAAGGTATCAGTTTTGTGGATTTTGAATGTTACTGTACTTTACTGAAGAGTGTTTCCCTATTTTATTTTATTTTTTTAGTGATTTCCCCTGAACTATAGAACTTGAATGTTCTGGCATAGAATTAAAAGTACTAGATCAAACTAAAACTCCCTTCATTCTATAGGATGGATCCATGGCAGTTAAAGTGGCATCTAAGTTCTGTAACTGGATGCCAAAGCAATCAAGTTGGAATGAGGTGTAAAAAAATCATCATAAGGTTTAAAAAAGCATATTTTAGGAGATTGTCACACCTGCAAATCCCGCCGGGATAGATTAAGGATTGAAAAGCCAAAACAGGTGTTATCACATGCAGCCGAGGCCAGGCGAGTGCAGCTGCTTTTCAAAAATGGGAGCTTGCCATTTTTGAAAAGCTCCTGAATAAGCATGGCTAGGATCTCGGCTACAGATGGGTTGCACTTGCCTGGCCTCAGCTGTGTGCGATAACAATCAGTTTTGGCTTTTCAGTCCCACATCTATCCAGGTGGGGTTTGCAGGTGTGATAATCTCTTTAGACAGGGGCTGCTGCTACAGTTTGACACCACTTTAACTGCCATAGAGCAATGTTATGGAATTCTGGGATTTGTAGTTTTGTGAGATATTTAGGCTTCCCTGGGCTTGTCTGCACTGGCCAAAAGGCCTGTTTCCCTCCTGTCCTGGTGTTGTCTTGTTCATATGACATAGAACCCTGACCCGGTTCTAAGTGTGAGCAGCCATGTTCCACATCAGAATTGGGCTATAATGACATTAAACCAATTTTTTACAAAATAAAACCACTTCTCACTCCATTCCCTTGCCAGGACAGCTGCCTACACAGCACATGCCACTACAGGTCATTTGTAATGAGGTCAGAATGAAGTATCCTTCCATGTGATCATCGCTGAGCTCCTCATTCTATCCTCAGAAACAAGCAACCTAAGGTGGCTGCAGACATGCTGGGCAGCTCTGTAGGATGCCATGAAGACCGCCTTCCTGGCACATGAATGGAAAGCCAGGTAACAGAAGGGGGAGAGGACAGGTCCAGTGGCATCACTAGGAAGCATGGGGGGTACAGACTGCACTAAGTGACACCGCATGGAGGGATGACACCACTGCTCCTCAGATACCTGCCTTTGGACAGAAACAAGCTATGGCATTCGTTTGTGTCCCTTTAAAATGCTGAAGAAGAGATGGTATAAGTGGGGTGGGGTGGGATGGGGTGAGTGGGGTGGGAGGAGAAAGGTGAGGCTCTAGTTTAAAAAAAATAAAATAAAAAGCTGCCACTTGAGAGCTGCCCCACTAAGCCTCAAAACCACATTAGGAGACAGTCAAGGATGTAACTACAAGGGGGCAAAATGAGAGCTTTTCTCCAAATAACAATTTTGCCCCCACCCATGAATTTTTCCTTCAATCCTGATATTTTTATTTTTATTTTTATTTATTTTTTTGGCATTCCAGAGAGAGCAAGACATTGAAAATTATTCACACCTAGAACTCTCGCACTGTGGACCTTATCGTATTCACTTTTTAAACCGTTTTGGGGACGGGGACAGGACTTGCGGGGGCAAGCATGAACAGATTTTACCACACACGCAAGCATCTACAAAAAGGTCCCATTCCGGCAAACCGTCCCTGTTCAGTGCTAGCAGACTGGAAGGAAGTCTTCCGACCAGAACATTTAATGCTTCCCAGCACTGGACAGGGACGGGTGCCGGAACAGGACCTTTTTGTGGACGCTTGCATGTGCAGTAAAATCTGTTTACGCTCGCCCCCACGAGTCCCGTCCCCATCCCCAAAACGATTTAAAAAGTCAATGTGATAAGGTCCCTAGATTATTAACTGGAGGTTGCTACAGGGCGTATACGACTCCCTTGTTGCAACAGCTCTATTAGCTGCCACTCCTTTTCCAGGCACAATTCAAAGTGCTGGTTTTCGCCTATAAAGCCCTATACAGCTTGGGTCCAGGCTATTTAAAGGACTGTATTGCCCTGTACAAGTCCACCAGAGTACTGAGATTATCTGGATAGGCCTTTCTCTCTGTCCTACCACCCTCTTAGGTGTATGTGGTGGGAACAAGGGAGAGGACATTCTCAGTGGCTGCTCCTAAGCTTTGGAACTCCATCCATAGAGAAGTCAGGCCTTACTGTCCTTCTGATGCCAGGTAAAGACATTCCTGTGCAGTCAGGCCTATTAAGCAGAGAAGGACTGGGTTTTTAATGATTGGCTATGCAAATTTTAATGGTTTATATTTTAATATATTATATTTTAATATATAACTGTTTTAATCCTTAAAATTATTTAATTGGTTTTTAAATTTTATATTTATGTATTTTAACATTTTGGCCCAATCTAGACAGGCATAAAGAGGGGCGAATAGGGCTTAAAAAGCCGCTTTTAGGGCTAGGAAGGGTGCAGCGTTTAGTCCCTCCCTAGCCCTAAAGCCTATGGGCACCGCCATTTTAAAATGGCAGTGTCCATACGGATGCGCCACGATGTTGTCATGGCGTGCACAGCGTTTAGAAACGCTGCGCGCATCATGATGACATGGCACTGCGGGAGGGCGCCAAGCGTGCCCTTTCTGCAGCACAAAAAGGAGCTCCAAAACAGAGCTCCCTTTTGCTTCCGGGTCCTTTGCGTGGCCTTTAGACAGCTGCACCAAGGACCCAGGGGAGAAAGGGGCTGCAGCAGTGGCCCCTTTCTCCCCTCAGCCTGAGGGAAGCGGGGTGCAGCAGGTGCCCACAGTGCCCGCTGCACCCCACTTTGAGGTTGCGGGGAAGCGGCAGTTTGCCGCTTCCCTGTAGCCTCCAGAAGCAGCGAGATGGGGCCTCGGAGGCTGCCCCATCTTGGCCCCATCTTGCAACTTCTTGGGCTTAAAAAATCTCTCCCTAGCCCTAAAGGTCTGGAAAGCCCCTTTGTATTGTTTTTAAATTGTATTGTTTTATACTTGTTTGCCACCTTGAGGCCCTATATTGGGAGAAAGGTGGGATATAACATAACAAAAGCAACAGCAACAACAACAACATTATTAATTGTGTTCATATTCCCTTGGTAGCTTTGCCTGTTGCTTATCTTTCCATGTGTAAACCATATGTCTAAATATTCCACTGTAGTTTTAAGTTATTGCAATGCTAGAATTTGGGGTACTGAATGAAAATTTCATTGGGACAGAATTCTTATTTGGGGGAGAAATGCCCTCATCCCCCGTATCAGTGGGGGGAAAAAAATCTGCTTTCTTTGGGATTGTAGCTGGAGAAGGAAAGATTAAACCTTGCCTTCACTATGCACAACAGTTTTGATTACACCCCTCACCCTGATCATTATATCGGAGGAGGACCAAGATAATTTTTCCTGAAACATTTAGTATAACATAGAGTCAAGTCTTGAGTTGCTAATATAAAAACCATTTCAGGCTCACACCCCTGCCCAGTGGTGTCAAGCCACTGCCAAAAGCTAGGCTCTGCCTGGAGGCAATTTGGATACAAACTTCCGACTGAATTTTGTAAAGGTTTGTTCCGAAAAGCTGTTTTGTTTCCTTAGTACTTGCTTCCTAAGGAAGATTCCCCAAGCACTGCAAGCCCTCCTGTTTGCTATAACCTTAGTATGAACAGAGGAATTTGACCAGGAAAAGCTGGATGGGCTGCATGGCAAAGTTCAACAGCAAACTCACTGGAGCATTCTTTCCCAGTTCTTCATAAACGATTACGTTAGCTTAGCAGAACCGGAGTGATCATCTTAGATTGATTATAATTCTTTGGGTATTGGGTAAAATGACATCAGCAAAACCAAACCTCAGACTGCTGGGATGAGTCATATTTCAGTCTCTGTTCCCTTGATTAACTTTTTTTTTTTTAACTTTCAACATTTGTGTGCAGGCTGAATAAAATACAGTGAGTGCAAAGAAAATGGCCACAGCCAAATATGGTGAAGTTCTGACTCACTGGCTAGGTATCCTTCATTTGAAGGAACGTCTGAGAAAACGATCTTAATGAGCGGAAATCACTGACAGAAACCATATGAATATGATTTGGCCACTTTCTGAATGTTAGCACGTATCATTAGCTCAGCTAACTGAGTCTGATTCGCTCAGTTTGGGAGGGGGGATTAAAGGAAAAATTGGTCTCAATGCCTACAAAATAATGAAGGTTCCAAAAATAATACAGGCTGATTTTTTTTCCACTTAGAAAGCATAGTGAAAGAGACTATATATGTGTATGTATGTATGTATGTATGAAAAAGAGAGAGAGGAATTCCTTATCGAAGTAACTATTGATTTATCCAAGCGGGTGAGTAGAGGGTGTTAGAGATCTATGTTGATGTTTGGGATGGTGAGGGGGAGTCAAGACTTTTCCTGTACTGCCAGAACAGGAGTATTGTTTCAAAAGATCAGAGAAACAAAGTGAATAAGAGGTGTCTAGAAGACCTGAATATTTTTTCCTGTGACTTTAAGAACTCCGTTTTAAACAGTAAGCTGGCTCACTCCAAGTTATTTTATATCCCAAAAGGAGCCACAACTGTTGCCTTGCCATCAAAGTGCAGCCTTGGGGGGGAGGTAGCCTTGGGGGGAGGATTTTAGTCAAAATATGCCACAAACGCTTTTCTCCCTCCTTGACAGTAAAAATACATCAATAACAGAGTGACTTGCAACTTGCTGCTCTTTTACTACACCCTGGAATGGAATGGCTATTCATCCTTGATGAGAAAGGGTGTCTCAATAGAAAGGGTGTACACTTGTCCCTCCATATTCGCTAGGGTTAGGGGCACAAGACCCCCGTGAATATGGAAAAACTGCAAATAACAAAAACACCACATTTTTACTTGAGAGGACACCTCTCTAGGAATCTCTAGGTCCTCCAGTGCAACTCTGTGGTCAACGTCCGACAGACACTGACCATAGAACTGCACTGGAGGAGCTACAAAGGCCTAGTAGAGTGTTCTATCTAGAAATCTTTAGGTCTTTCAGTGTAACTTTTAGTTAAAATTGACCATAGAGTTGCACTGGAGGACCTAGATATTCCTAGAGAGAACATGTTAACTAAAATCCATGAATAATCCGATCCACAAATATCAAGGCCACAAATATGAAGGGATGAGTGTATTTGTAATTTTTGCACTCACAAGAGAACAAATTTATTGTTTTTCTCCTCACTGTGAGAAGATTGTTGAAGTGCATAGTTTTTGAAGACTGTTTGCACTTTGGGACTTCTTTAAAAGATGCATGGGGGGGGGTTCACAGAAAATTATATTTTTCAACACCGAAAACAAATTTCTTGTACAGGAAACATAATTTTTACTAGAGAAAAGATCTATATGCAAAGATAGAAAATGCAATTCTGTGTGTAACCTGCCTCCCCCCCCCCCAAAAAAAACCCAACATACATTTTTTATGTTCCTTCAGACATTCCTTCAAATGAAGGATGAAGCTACCAAGATTCTCACCCATTTAGGATTCTCCTTCTCAGGGTTGTCTAACCTTTGAAAAATCTGGTTTTTAACCTTTTTTTTTTTTAAAAAAAAAACTTGTTCACATATGCTTTGCATCTAGGCTTGACACACATCAGCACCTTATCAGTGTTTTTGTATATATTTTGTTGTTGTTGTTGCTTCATTTAAGAACTTTTTTGAATATTTCATTTCTCTAAGTGCATTTTGCCCAAGATGCAACATTTTGCCAAAGCAAATTGATGCTTGCTCCAAATTCTCTATTTTTGCAGAAAACATTACATTTTGCACAAATAGTAGTGCAATTTTACTCCAAAAAAAGTCATGAAATTCAAAAGATTAACGCAGAATGAAGAATGCACATGAAATTCTCATGATTTCATGTAGCAAGTGAAGACATTCAATTTTTTTTTTCATATCCAAGAATGAAATAAGTGAAGACACACACACCCCTACACCGTAAATCAGTTGTGTGGGATGACTGCTTCTCTCTGCCTGATGACAGGGATAGCCCTAGCAGTGACAACTGTGGGGCTTTATTTTTTACAAATTAAGTGAATTTAAAAGCAACTGGACTGAGAAAAGCTCCTCCATTCTGTTTCAGTATCTCAGAGCTCTTAGCATAGTTCTTAAATAATAAAATTTCCAGGTCAGACACTGAAAAATCTAGAATAATTTATTAAAAAGAAAAGAAATCTGGCTGTGAGAAACTGATGGAAGAAGGGATTATGTTACAGAGTATATAGCAACATATTAAAACTTGGAAATCCAAGGCAGTCAATGGAAAGGGGCACATAAATATGGTTAGTCACAACATCCAGTGCAATTGTTTTAGTTCATGGGGAGCCACACCACTGCTGTTACCTCTTGCACTTCAATACTTCTCTTTGGTTAATAGAACAGCGGTGGGCAAAGAATACCCCATGGTCCTCAAATTGTTTTGAGCCCCTTCTAGTACCGATTCCCTCTTCCCATATCAGGATTGAAAGCAATTTTGCCATACCCTGTGCCCCAGGATAAAACCTTTTTTAATTTCCTTGCTTCCTTCCCTTTTTAATGGCCTTTTTATGAGTCTACAGCAGCCCATGGGAGAAGGAATGTGGTTTACTTGGGCAAGGAGAATATATACCATATATACTCAACGATAAATTGACCTCACGTATAAGTCGAGGGCAAATTTTGGGACTAAAATTATGGATTTTGTTGTGACCTGTGGATAATTCAAAGGTAAAATTTAGGGGCATATAGCAAAGGATCTACAGGAAGAAGCAAAGAAAAACAGTGTCAAAGAACTTACAAAATTTCGGCAGACATAATTCTTTCTGCTTACTCTTAAGACTAGATGGATGAGAGAGTAGAGGGGGTTGGTGCTTCATATATTATATTCTTGCCTTTCACCAGAAGATGGTTCCTTCTTTTAAATAAGAGTTAGCATACAGTACTTACATTGACCCATGGATAAGTCAAGTCAGATTTTTTAGGTCAATTTTTTGACTTAAATTTCTAGATGTATACATGAGTATATACAGTGCCAAAACTCAAATGCATAGGTGTGGGCATAGCAGAGAAATTCTTGTTTCTGTTGTTGTTGTTGTCATCGTCGTCGTCATCATCATCATCATCATCACATTTATTTGTATAGTGCCATAGGCTTTACATAGTACTTTACAAAAAAGAGAAAAGAACAATCCAAAATAGAAACAAAAGCCTGCCTGTGGCACACAATCTAAAACCACAAACAAGATTATGAAATTAATGCAGTCCTAAAAGGTCCTGTTGAGGGTCCCAATCCCTAGTCATTACCCACCAAACAGTCCTATTGATTGGCAGGAGAGGGCATCTCCCTGATCATATTTTCTAATGTAGAGAGACCTTATAGCACCCTTGAGACATAATAATAATAATAATAATAATAATAATAATAATAATAATATTTTATTTATAGCCTGCTCCTCTGTGAAAACAATCAGAGCTGGGTACAAGATTAAAAAGACACAAGTTAAAACAATTCAACATCCCAGTACCAACCTCCCACCCCTTAAAATTAAATTAAGCTAATAATAAGTTAAAACCAAACAACAATTAAAAATATAGTACATCCTCATGAAACAACTATTCTAGAGAGAGGTAGACAAAAGCAGCATGGGTAAGAATGTTGGGAACTAATGGAAGATTAAACCCAATTTCGGAGCCGGGAATTTAGGAAGTTTCAGACTGTCCCTGGCTTACCACTTCACCAAATGCATCTAAGGAAGTAGACTTAAGTCTATAAAAGCTCATGCTGCCAACTTCTTTCTTTAGTTAGTCTCAACGGTGCTACAAGGTCTCTGTACATACTGATTCTACAGACTAACACACCTATATCTTGAATTCAGATTTTCTAATGTTAGTAGTGCACTTTTATCAATGGCAAATGATGGTAATGCAGGCTGCAAGAATAGCTGATGAAGCCACAGGCTAACATCTCTTAACCTATTTCACAGAAGGTTCTTTTACATAGTGCATCAGTAGAATTTCAGCAGGTCACACTGGATTGGCCATTCACTACCAAAATGGGGGAAGGGGGAGAGATAGAGAAAAACACTAAAACACTTTGGTTTAATCAGTGATGCCATCTGGAATTCCCATAACAGACTGAATGAAAATATTAGTTCCAGAGAATGGATTGAAACTACAAGAGCTGTTATGAAGAAAGGGGATTAAGGAACTGAGGATGGCAACATATGCATATATGTCAAACTGTTAAAAAATAATTGTATTGGTTAAAAGGTATGTATTAAAATATCGTAGATCTTTCAGATACAAATGGTCTTACATATACAAATGAAGTAGCAAATTAAATCACAAGTAAGGTAGATTTTCAGGGACAAAAATAGTGACTGAAGGTTTGGCTAAAGAATGACAGAAAATTCAAAGGCTTTTAAAAAATTAAATACAGACCTCATTCTTTGTGCAGGTTTCTGACACTAATCTTATTGTTCATCTCAATAACAGTAAGACCCATTGACTGTTGGATCTACATGCATACTTATTCACCATACAACACCATTTGACAATGGATCTGATGGGTCACCTCTAGTTGGTACTGAGAAGATTCAAGCTTTCACAATAGTTCGCACAACCTCAAAGAAGGTCCATATGTCCAAAGAGTCCTTTGATAACATGTAATGCAGAGACAAAAGACCCCGGAAAGACCTCAGATAGGTACTCTCTCTAGTTACTTAGGTTGCATCCTTCATCTTCTTTGGAAGTTTTTAAACAGAAACTGTATGGCCATCTTTGGGAGTGCTTTGATTGTGTATTCCTGCATGGCTGCAGGTTGGACTGGATGGCCCTTGAGGTCTCTTCCAACTCTAGGAGTCTAGGATTCTATGATGCGTACTGCAGAAAAAAAATCTAGTTTGATACTACTTTAGCTGCCACGGCTCAGTGTTATGGATTCCTGGGAACTGTAGCTTTGTAAGACATGTTGGCTTCTCTGTCAGAGAGTTCTGGTGCCACAACAAACTACAGTCTCCAGAATTCCATAACACTGAGCCACGGCAGTTAAAGTGATGTCAAAACTGGGTTATTTCTGCAGTGTAGATGCAGCCCTAGTCTACCATCTCCTTCATTTGGCAAAACACACAACATGCCCAATTAAAGATAGTGTGGGAATCAATAGGCAGTGTGAGGTGCTTGCTTCAGGTGACATAACATGAAGGGGAAGAGAATGCTGTCTCTTCTGAAGCTAGGAGGGCTTTCTCCACTGCTGTGGAGGGCTTCATTGGCCACTTTCTGGGTGCAACAGGGCATTGTTAGGTGGGGTAGCCACAGGGATTTCTTGCTCCAATTACCACACCACTCACCCTTCCTCACTCTGAAGAAGGAAACATACACACACAGCAGAGCAAGGTACTGGACACAATGTAGATGATGGAGGGAGGAAGCTTGGGTTAGAAGTGTCGGAACTTGGAAGCAAGGAGGCATCATCCTTGTAACACTACAAATCCCAGGATCCCATAGGATGAAGCTACAACACTTAAAGTGGTATCAAATTGCATTATTTCTACAGTACAGCTGCACTCCAGTTATTTGAAAGCTTCTGCTACCATCTCCTTTCTTGAACTCAAAAGTGCTACAAGATACCTTTGCATACTGATATTCCAGACAGACACAGCTATAGGTCTCTGAACTCTAAGAAAATTTTTTTAATAAGGTTAAAACTTTGTTAAATGGTTCATGATTAAATAAAAAGCTTGAAATAACAGAATTAGATATCCCAATTGTCTCGGAACATTCTGGTATGCACAGAAATGAAAAATCCAGCTGCTGAGAAGCCAAGAAAAGAAGCTCCATTAATTCCATTTCCCAGATGATGGATAGTTTCTCCTTGGAAACTAGAGTCCTACGAAAGAGATTGTTCCAAGCTTGTATTATGAGATCACCAGCATACTACAAAATCAGAACAACACAAGGGAAATATAACTGGCAGTTGTATGAAGAAAGAAAGCCAGTTTTGACAGATGGCAGAAGAATTTCCCAAAGCACCTGTGAACCTCGACTCCAAATTTGTAAATCCCTTGAGGAATGCAGCTGATGTAAATAGATTGTTGCCTATGCCAGTGTGAAAATGCCTTAAGTAGCAAAAAGCATGCACATGCTGCAATGTCTGCACTCAAGCATTTAACTACTCTCCTGTCCAGACACACATTCTATGTCACTTTGTAAAGCTAATTCTTCACTTTTTAAATCATCATCATCATCATCATCATCATCATCATCTGCTAGCCCATTTCATGCTTTCTGCTGCAGAGAGTGTTCTTCAGAACAATATTAATCTTCAGAACGGGGAAGAACATCTTATCTAGTAGAGTGATAATTGAAATCTTTATACCAAGTGTAACACAAGGTACACAGCAGGGGTGGGCAAACTGCAGCCCATGCACCATATGTGGCCCCCTTTAGGGGCCTGGGTGTACCCCAAATACCCTCTTGGGGATGCAGGAGGTATTTTCACCATTTTCTTAAGTCCTCCAAGGACCAATTTAGACATGGGAGAGTCCTTTTTTAAAAACAGGAAGTGAATTGTTATTTAAGAAAAGGCCTCTCCTGGACCTAAATTGTCCCAGGCAGGCCTAAACAACATGTTGAAAATGCCCCCACATCCTTTAAAAGGTTATTTTAGGGGCAAAATATGGGAGTCTCCAAATCCTTATCCTGAACACCTAATTGGTGTACTTGTCGATTATCTAGGGGAAAAAATTGTATTCGGTAGGGAAAATCTATGACCTATCAATATGTTTTGTCATATGGTATCTGTGTGTCCATTTGGCCTACAAATTGTTTATACAATTATCTGTGACCAGCAGTCAGCAATAATAGATAAGAGGCTATTTAAAGAGGTTTTTGTATGGAGTATACTCTGATTTACAACCCAGGAAGTTGTTGGATGAAACTGAGCTGTGGTCTAAAGCCTAGGAATATATCTTACCCCTGTATAGGCAAGCACAGAATTGACCTGCACTTTGCATCATTGGTGGAAAGATATCTAAATTGGTAAGAATTGCATTTCACCACTTTTTATTTCATTTGAATTACACTTCAATCTGCTGGAATGTAATTCCCTAAAGGTAAAGGTACAGGTAAAGGTAAAATAGTTCCTTGATATGAATGTCTAGTCATAACTGACTGTAGGGAGGAGGTGCTTATCTCCATTAATAGGTTGAAGAGCCAGCATTGTCCAAAGACTACTCCAGTGGTCATGTGGCCAGCAGGATTGCACCAAATACTGTTACCTTCTCGCCAAAGTGGTACCAGTTTATCTACTTGCATTGGCATGCTTTCGAACTGCTAGGTTGACAAAAGCTGGGACTAGTGATGGGAGCTCACCCCATCATGCACCACTCAGGCCTCAAACTGCCAACCTTCTGATCTTCCAATAATCAGAATTGGTGTTTTAACCACTAATTTCCTAATCCACTCCAAATTGGAATACCTGTATTGATCCCGTAACAAAACAAAAAGCCTCATTTCTTAGCTACCTAAATGCAAACAGCCATATCAGCTGCTCTGGGTTGGGGGGACTACATGTGTGAACCTCATCCAGAAACACATATGGACATTCATATCTGACAAGGCAGATATGGTTATCAATTGCCTCTCACCACCTCTTGGGGTCAAGAGCTGATGGAGTTAATAAGATCTGGTATAGATCTAGTAAACAGTTAGAGTAGTTTGAATTTTGGACAACAACTCTAGAGATGAGGATTCCATTCCCTGCTCAGCCATGGAAACCCATTAGATTACTTTGGGTGAGTTACACACTCTTAGTCCCTGGAAACCCCACGATAGGATCCCTTTAGGGTTGCCATAAGTCAGAAATGACTTAGGGTCTTGACAGCCCATTCAGGGGTGGCTCTATGCCACCCCTGAATGGGCTGGGTTGGGGACATGGCAGCCACATGACACACCCCCAACCTACTGGAAAAAGAAGCCATAAAAGGGGGCTTCTTTGCCTGGCACTACAGAGGCACCATAAGTGCCGCGGCGCACTCTTATGACACCCTTCATGCGCAACACTGTTTAGGTACTGCGCATGAGCAATGTCATCATGGCACACTCTGTCTGTACAGGAGTGCACCACACAACCCTCATTCGGACCCAGGCTGGCAAAAAGTGCTGGTCTGTCCAGACCTTTAATGGCACATAAGAACAAGTAGAGAGTGATTAATCTGAATTTGGTGTTTTTTGGTCCTAATGATTCCCTACTGGAAAAAATTGGATGGTAAATTTTTTCTTTTCATGTATTTACTCTATAAATCACCCTGTACATTTACAACAGTACCTGGATTCAATGAGTAACTAAACCAATTCTGGATATTTTTGTGTTTGGAAGATGTCTTGATGTTAATTGACTTTAATGCAAAGAATAGGAGACTTTTGCCAATCCCATCATCAAGTACAAATTTGATACACAGTAATAACCAGGATACATGGAATTAAAATAGTTATTATCCCTTTTAAATACATACTATTTGATCATGTGCAACCATCACTTTCTAAAAAAAAAAACTTAAATCTTATTATGACTATTAAGATTGCAAAGCTGAAATGTGCTACTTAAGGTGGCATCTGGCCTCTGAAATACAATTTTCATACCAGTTGAGATTGCATTGCATTCCAAAACCTACTATATCTAAATCCAAGAATAGCCCTTTTATAATAGCTTTTCTTTTTAAAAAAATCAAACTGCATTATGAAACGTTTGCATGCTCTCCATTTTATGGATTCACATGTAATCCAGGGCCACCATTTGATACCTTATACTGTTGCTTTTGTATGATCACCATTTGCTTTTCCTTCCAGCGCTGGATTTACTAACCCCATCATAATGATATATTTTTCCTTTCCTGCATTACTAAGCTTCTGTTGATGTACTCTGCAAGTTCAGAAACACAGAACAGCTGGGAAAAGCTTTTGTTTCTCTGGACAGAAAGTAAAACAGGCAATTTCCACTCAGTTTAAGCGGTTCTTGCTTTTTACTTCCTGACAGGACCATTGTTTTCATTCATTGTAGCCCAGATTGATTTTGAACAAATCCTTCCTCACTTGCTCTCCAGCCCTGAGACTTGCTGTGCCAGCAGATAAGTGTCTAGGACATGGCATGCAGTTTCGAGTGTAAAGAACAACTATTTTGTAACATGCTGGTTTTACAAAGATATTATAACAAAGGTTGTAGTAGAAAATGAGGTGATACTTCTCCCTTTTCAGAGGTTGCTTCATAATGAATTTTTAGTACAGTCAGCCTTCAGTATCCATGGACTTGCTATCCACAGATTCAAGTATCCGCAGATGGCAAGCCCGTGTTGTCCCCAATGGCAGTGCGTGCACATGGCCATGCTGCCATTAGGGACAGTCCCCATTGTCACCTGTGGCAGTGTGTGCACTCGGCCACACCGCCATTAGGGATGAGTCCTGTTGTCCCTAATGGCAGTGTAGCTGTGTGCACCTGCTGCCGTTGGGGACAATGAAGGCTGTCTCTAATGGTGGCACAGCCACATGCACATGCTGCCATTGAAGTCCCATTGTCCCTAATGGCAGTGTAGCTGCATGTACATGCCACCACTGGGGACAATGGAATTCGAGCATCCTCCTATTTTGGCATCCGTGGGGGGGGGGGGGACGATCCCCCATGGACACCGAGGGCTGACTGTATTTTGATTATTCAGAGTGAAGGCAATATTTCTGGATTTCACTTGGTTTATTCTCAGTGACAGAAGTATACTGTCAGATGATGTAGTCTATTTAACATTGCAAGTTATATCTGCCCTGATTGTCCCAATTGCCAATATGATTAATCCAGGCATATGCCTAGGCAGTAAAATTGCACCAAAACAGAAGTTTTTAGGATAGGGTTTGGGAAACCATTGGCTCTCCAATTGTTTTGGATTTCAGTTCCCATCACTCCCATCCAGCATTAGGGATTGCAGAAGTAGAGGCATAAGTTTGTTCAAAGGATAAGAACTACATATGGGCCCCCACAAGCTAGTGGTAGATATAGGATGGAGGAGGAGCTTTTGCAGGTCAAGTCCAGGCAGAGCTCAGATCCCTGTGGCAGGCAATGCACAGTCCCCAATGGAAAGCCCTTTCCTCCTTAGCCTGTCCCCACTTTCTTCTCACAACAACTTTGAGAAGATAAGATAGGTCAGGCTGAGGGAAAGTGACTGGCACAAGTTCAGACCAGCACAGGTTCAGACTGGCACAAGTTCAGTTAGAAAAATGTGTTGCTCAAGTCACATTCCAACACTCTAAACATTACACCGCACTGCTTCCCTAAACATTCATGTCTGAACATGGACTTGAACCCCATACCTTCAGATGAAAAATCTGATTGTGCTAGTAGCTGTGAATCTTGCGGGGGGGGGGGGGGGGAGAGATTCAACCAATATCTCAATGTACATAACAATAAATATGTCTCCACACTTTGAATTCTTCAGTCTTAACCCTGGGATTATCCATTTTATTTTACAAGAGTTCATAATAGTCATAAATTGATGAGACAAGTACTTTCTGAAGTTCCCTTCTCTTGAACATAAAATTTATAAAATTCAAAGACATTGTCATGTAAGTCAGAGGAATCAGTGTCCAGTGAGATTTTGTAGCACCTTTGAGACTAACTGAAAGAAAGAAGCTGTTAGCGAGAGCTTTTGTAGACTTCAGTCTTCTTCCACCCCATGCATCTGAGGAAGTAGACTGAAGTCTATGAAAGTGCATGCTACCAGCTTCTTTCCTTCAGTTAGTCTCAAAGGTGCTACAAGATCCCTTTGCACACAAAATTTATGAAGTATCTTCAGGTGATTATAAACAAATGAGACTTCTTAGCCTTGCCTTACTACAGTACAATTTATATACCTCAAAATATTCTTGAAAATTAGAACTCTGTTGTTGTTCTGTGCTACAGTTGCATTACCTTCCTCCCCAAGTTGCCTTTCATCTTTTACTTTTAGCTTTTATTTTTAGCATTTCAGCCCTAGACTATCTCTCCCCATGACTGATCTCTCTTCAAAATTCTCTTCTAGCATAGTCATCTTTCTGGCCAGCTTGTGATCTGGCCATCGACGTGGCACTGACCTCAGAAGCCAAGATTTATAACAAACCACTAATTACTGAGCACCAGAAATGTCTCTTTGCCGAGGAGAATCTCTTTTCCTCATTCCCCAGTGTCAGGCAGATATATCCCCTTCAAGAATGGCTTCCACACATAAGAAAAGGAAACAGCTGTATGAGATGTTGAGAAGCAGAGGAAACCATCAGGTGATTTTGTTTCCATTCCAGACTTGAAGGGAGTTCCTCCAGGAGCCTGTGACAGGGCACTTGAAAAAGCATTTGCAGCCTTGAAAGTATGCCACAGAAGACATGGCTTGGGCCCAAGGCAAATCCATCTGCTTTCATGCTATAGTGGGGGCACTTGTGGTTTTCAGCTCAGGGAAGGAAATAAATGATTGCTTTTTGCCTTCTATGAACAGTTTGCCAAACATTTAGGTAGGCAGCTGTGGGCAATACCAGAGACCACAGAGCAAACAAAATAAGAAAGTGCATAACTTAGAACAGCATTTTAAAAAAATATTTAGCCTTACCTTTACAAATTATCTGCTCAGTGCTTAGCCTCTAGTTCTTAATAATTTAATTCATTCTCTGTTTCTACAATAATCCGTTTTGGCATAAGTACAGCATATTTTGATTCATGCCTACTCCAATGTATAGGCATAAAGAACACTCACAAAATTTCTTGTTATTCGACAGGACAGGGCATCTCAAACATATTAAAACATTCTGTAGAGAAACTGGCGATCATTGTGAGATTTCTTGTGTGCTGTGTGAAATGAAGACAAAAAGCCTTTTATTTCTCATCAAGATTTCTGCAATTTGTGTAAGATGTCTCTGCATAAAATTAGTCCCTTTCCCTTAGTAATGCAAAGTGCACACAAAACTATGCAGTGAATCAACAGCAAGTCAAAAATTGTTCACACAGTTACTCAAAAGCTAGGCCTGTTGAATTCAATGGTGCTTTTTTACATATAGGAAGGTACAACATTTCAATCTTTACATCACTGGGGCTCAACAGACTGCCTCAAAAAGGCAGGCTTTGCTCTACATTGTCACTGCAGCAGCCAAACAAGGTGGCAACGATGCGGAAGAAAAAAGAATTGCTGAGAAGCAGCTCCTTTTTGCGCCACATCTGCGACTCCATAAGCGCCGCAGGGCGGTATGGTGACATCATGCATGTGCCGCACTGTTTGGATGTGGCACGTGTGTGACATCATCAGTATGCACACTGTGTAGATGATGCTTCATAACAATGGCACTGTCCATATGAACTAGGGCTTGGGAGCGTGTGGTTGCTGCACGCTCCCAAGCCCCAGTTTTGGCCCTTCCTGCCCATCTGTCCTGGGCCATAATTACTCTTTCCTAAACAGGGTAGTGATGTTTTCCCCTCAAGCTGCAGCTCTGCATGAACTGTGTTGTATTTTTTTCCAAATAGCATATCCATAGCTGTTGCAATTGCACATGTCAAGAGCATGAACTGATTACTGTCTGTTTTTATAAACAAGAATGTAAGACTTTTCCTTCATCTTTTTATTTTATTTTAAGGAACAGTTGACAACGGCAGAAGGAGACGGCAGCTAAACACATATTTGGGGAATCTACACCTGTCATAATTCTGATTCATAGAATAGTTCTAAAAAGAATTCAAATAATGTTCACCTATAAATTCATTCTGATATTGTAGGGAAGGTGATAAATTACAAGCTTGGATCAGTGACTGAAAATTCTAAGAGAAAAACAAGCTGGGTTTAAATCAGGCCATTCTCCCGGTGATTCCTGTTTAGTTTTGTTCCACTTAGCAAGAAAAAAAAAACATTAAACACCAAAGAAATGAAAAGTGTATGCAGCTTTTATTGATTTAGGATCAGCCTTTGATCTTATTTCCCATTAGCAACTGTGGAATAAATTACTACTATGGTTAAGATTTGGTTGCGTTTGATTGAAGTTTTATGTGAAAATAAATCAGTCCCATTATTCTGTAATAACTGTGTTTTCCTGAATAGATCCTTTTCATTTGTGCAATCAGACTAAAGAGATTATCAGACAGTGAAAAATGATGGGAGAGAAGTGGGACACTCCCATCCTTATCACATGATTGCCAGAAGATTATCAAATGACGTCCTGCAGTGTTGCTCTCATCCTTCTCCCAACAGTGAAGTGGAATGGACTCGTAACTTTTTATTGATGGGAAACTCCCTTGAATAAAAAAAATTATAGGGCCATCCTACTTCACTGATGGGAGAAGAACAGGATGAGAACAATGCCATGGGATATCAACTGATAATCTTCCCACAATAACGCTAAAAGGACAGGAGTGTCCTGCTTCTCTCCCAATCTTTTTCACCATCTGATAATCTCCAAACAAGATTATCACATTACCTTTGCTCCCATCATAGATATTGGATGTAATTTTAAGAAAGTGGATCTTACTGCATTCACCAATCACTGGGCAGTAGGCAGTCCATTTGCAACCTGAGCTTCTCCAGACTTCTCTCACATCTTTTCATTAACAGGATTTTCCCATTCTTGAAAAGCTGCAGCAGAAGCCTGGGTTGCAAATGAACTGCCCAGCGGCTGGTGAATGCAATAAGATCCACATTCTTAAAGTTACATCCCACATCTGTGCTGGGAGCAAAGATAATGCAATAATGTCCTAAAATAAGCCATTGGTACCACCTTAATTTAATTTGATCAAATGTGAGAACAAAAAAATTTCAAAGGTTTTCTGAGATTATGAGCATTTTTCTCTTTTTACATTCTTCACATTTTGGGATTTATAGCAAAAATAATAATAATCACAGTTTGTTTCCCTACACTCTTCAGAAAAAAATCAATTTGTTTGCGAGAAATGCTTTTTTTTTTTTACACAAACACAAAAAGGGGTTGCCCATACTAGAATTTTTTTTGTTCAAAAATGTTTTTGGGAATTGTTACTGCTGACACTTTTTTGCTTTATGCAGCACTGGAAAAAATGTCACCTCAGTTGGCCAGATTTTTGGGAGGGTACTTTGATTTGTTTTATTGTTTTATTGTTTTATTTATTTAATTTATACTCCTCCTTTCTCCTGGGGAAGGATTCACAGCATCTTAGCAATTAAAACAAATGTCATAACTCACCCTTGGGAATCTGAAGAATCAGACACAAGGAGTCAGATTGTCAGGAGTTTATGGCTCCGGACAACACCAGCCTCTCTAAATCTGAGGTGGAGGCTGAAACAACTGAAGGGCTGATTTCTGGACAGGACATGGCAAATTCAAAGGATGCACCTTCTTCCTTTGAAGATCATAGAAGACATAAGTACAGGCTACATAGGTCCTAGAGTCTGTTTAATAGGAAACACTCATTATTAATGACCTGATGTCCAGAGGCAGCTACCTATAAATCTCCTGTTTTTAAATTGCGCCATCCATATGCGGGCGCACTGGTGACATAATGCATGCGCCACGTCCAAATGGACCAGTACACATGTTATGTAATTGTGGCACTGGATGGGGGCTTTGGGAGCTCTTTCTGAGTGCACCCATTGCTGGCGCAGCCTTGACATGGCCATTCCAGCAATGCTGAACAGAAAGGGGCCGCGCAGCCCCTTCCTCCTCTTCCCTGCACCTGTCGAGGTAGCCTCGGGGCACGAAGCCCCAAGGACACCCTGTTCCAGGCCGCAGGGAAGCGGCATTTTGCTGCTTCCCCGCGGCCTGGAAAAGCAGCTGATTGGGGCCACAGGGGCTGCCCATGAAGCTGCCCTGGCCCCAATCTGGCATGGGAAGGGGCCCCTATTGTCAGACTTCACCAGCATATGAACTTCAAATCAAGTCAAGCAGCACTTTAAACAAAGTAACGGCTTTTATTGAAAAGAAGGAATATGAGATGAACAGTACATTTCCACTAAATACAGGGGGACACCCCCACTCACCAACTGCTGATCCGGAGTTTGGATGGCTTCCCTCCCTCCATCTGAGGAGCTGTCCTGGTCTGGTTGAATGGCTTGCCCAGCCTTCCCTCCAGTTCCTCCACTCACACCCCGAGATGATGGGCTAGCCGATCCCTTGGCGGTGGCTTTCTCAGGACAAGCCACTATGAAGTGGCCCTTCTTCCCACAGGCCAGGCAGAGCTCCAACCTCATGTGGTGCTGCCTCTCAGTCTCCACCGCAGTTCTGACTCTTTGGAAGCCCTCCTTCCCCGCTGTTTTGTCAATGAGCTTGGCCTGCTGAAAGGCAGCTCGCTGCTTGGCCATCTTCACCCTTTCCTTGGTCATCTCAGCCTCTCCAGCCCACTGGATCCATTCCAGCAGTCCCTCCGGGTTGGCCCTCGACAGCACCCACTCCAACAGGTTGGGGTTCAGTCCATCCTGGAACTGCCTCGCCTGTAAGGCTTCAGGGTAGTCCGGGATCTGGGCCACCACACTCCAGAATTCCAGCACATACTCAGCCACGGATCAGTTCCCCTGCTGTATGGTCATGAACTTGGTCTTTGCCCAGTCCACCCTGAAGGGATCTTCAAAACGAGCGTGCAGTGCCGTCATGAATGCAATCACGTTCTGCAGTTCAGGAGCTCCACAGTCATACAACTGCACCAATCACTGTGCCGCCTGCCCCTCCAGCCATCCCGCTACACACCGTACCTTCTCCGCTTCATCCAGGAAGTATGCTCCCCAAGTCCGCATGTGTCCTGCCACCTGGGCCAGGAAGAAGGGAAGCTGCTCTGGATCTCCATTGAATTGAGCTTCCAGTTTGCTAGCTAGGAGCTCCCTCAGTGCCTCTGCCTCCTCCCTTCTGCCCCGGCGTTCTCTCCCCGTCTCCCCGGTCGGGGTAGTGGTTCACTTTCCTCCTTGGACTCCCCGGCCTTTGCCTCGTCCTTGGGTTCCCGTATCTGGGATTGCCGGGATGGTGCGGCCCCAGCAGCTCCCTGGGCCCCCGCTCCGTCCCCTGTCACTTCCTGCAGCGTGGTCACAACCCAGATTATCATAGCCTTCACCTCATGCATGTCAGTCTTCAAATTGGTCACGTCCTCTGGAAGGTCCTCTTCCCTGGGCCAGGCCATCGGGGTCTCTCCGACTGCCTGGTCCCAGGCGGTGAGTCGTCCAGCCCCACGGCACTCCCGGTCTTGCTTCGGTCGGGGGAACCACAGGTCCTCAGCTGGAGTTCCAGCATCCTTCCCTTTCTTGGGCTTGGCCACCAATGGCTCTCTGGGGTTTGTCTCCACCAGCTGGTTTTGGAGTGCCCTGGAGTCTGCCAGGGGCTTAGTCTGCTGCACCTCTTCGATATCTGACATCTTTTTGGAATAAGTGGGTGAGACTCTACAAACTGTGAGAGTTGGAATCTTCTACCCAATGATCCACAGACATGTATGTGATTGCTACTTTCCAGTGCTCTTACAATAAACTTTTCCTGATTGGATCAAGTTTGTCTGTGGATCATTGGGTAGAAGATTCCAACTCTAACATCTATGGACCACCCTTTTGGGGTGGTCTGTAAAGCCCCTGTAAGTCAGAAACAACTTCAAGACATACAACACTTTTATTCTTTTCTATATAGTTGATACTGTCCTACATTTGCTAACACATTTGGAATTCAAACAGTTGCTCAGCAAATTTGCAGATTATTGCAGGAAAGAACTATTAGTGATAAAAAAAATCAAAGCAGCCAGATATTCCTGGTCCCTGGAGAGTCATAGATTAGAGCAAGTTTCCCAAGCCCTGGGCCTCCCCACCTGCTTTTGTGCCTCCTAGTTACTCCTGCCCCAAATAAAATTGGACACAAGACAATGGCTTCCAGGCATATTATACACATTTCAACACTGGTTAACACCCCAGGCTCAAGAGGAAGATCTTGGCCAGTTTATCATATATCCTTTCTGGATCCCAGCCTACACATACCACATTTTAAAACTCCCTCCATCATTCATAGGTCATCCATCCATCCTAGCCATAGGCAACATCTGCCCTACGGCTTTGTCCCTCAATAACCTTAATTAAAACTGAACTTATCACCTCATCACCAAACCTACAAGTTTTGCATTTCTATGGCTATTTATATGGTTTCATTATTAAGTTCCTTCTTGGGTACCAGTTCACTCCATACATCTGAGGAAGTAAATCAAGTCTATGAAAGCTTATGCAACAACATCTTCCACTTAGTTAGGGGCTGTGCCCCTTTTACAGCCAGACCAGGGCCACAGCAACTGCACTCTGTGGCCCCAGTCTGGCCTTTGCAGGGCGCAAAAAAGAACCACAAAATACCGGCTCCTTTTTGCACCCTGCAAAGCATACGATAGCTGTGGCGCCACAGCTTAAGGTGCTCCTTTGGTGCTGCGTCATGCGGACACAGCGTCAGAGAAGCGCTATGGTGCCATGTGCTGTTTGTAGAGGTGCACAGTGTTGCACCGCCCTGGGGACGGTGTCAGGGTGTGCGTCATGTGAATGATACACCCCAACTCTGCCCCCAAGCCAGCCTTTAAGGCAGGTCTGCACAGGGCCTACGTCTCAAAGGTGCTTGTATGGAAAGATCCCTTTGCATACAAGGTGTTGTTGTTGTGTGCCTTCAAGCCATTTCCTGTGGCAACCTAAGGCAAACCTATCATGGAAGTTTGTTGGCAAGATTTGTTCAGAAGCGGTTTCTCTTTTGCCTTCAGGACCAAAAAGTTGGGGTGCAAGATGTTAGTGCTTCTAGAAGTGCACAAAGCACCTAATAAATAAGGTACATGGGTTCCAGGTGCCTTATTTTAAAAAAGATCAGTTGCTACACAACTGAACTTCAGTGGTGAAGAAGCAGTGGATGGGCATGTAGCCTTTTGACTCCATATTGCCCTGGTATAGAGAATAAATTAATCTACACAAGAGATTAGTTTACAAGAAAGGCAAGCCCAAGATCAGTCACTATCCTACCACACTGACTCTCAGTTTTTATGGTTATAAACCTAAGTCATTTTATTCCTTGGAATGGGGATTTCTCCTCAACTTTGGAATTCAGTATGTGGTCAACAGTTACTCAGTCAATACCTTTTTTGAAAGAATCATTGCTCAAGCTCTTATGGTTTTCATTTAAAAGTACTTAAAAGTTAGCTGGAAACCACACTTCTGGAGAGAGACTGGAAAATAACCCTGCTAGCTATTGGAGGGGGGACACTCTGGTTTAATATTAGTGCTCTATGGATCTCCTGAACTCCTGTAGTTTGCCTGCTGCAAGAGCTCATAGGAAGAGGTTTTCTCTCAGACTTTATACGCAGCAAGAAAAGACAAGTGTTGTTTAAAACCTTGATCTGTATAGGTTGGAAACATGATCCGTACATGTTTTCCTATTTCACCAATGCCAGCAGGCCCCTTATTGGTTTATGGGATTAGAACATCACAGTTTACATTTCATAGATAAGGATCAATTTCCATCTTGGACCTTTTTTTAATGCAGTCTGACAATGAATTCATCATCATAGTCATCAGGAAGTGTTATTCAGCTGGACTCTTCCCATTTCTGTTGCCTGCCATTCTTGATCAATCAGCCATAAAAAGTGGTGGGGACATAATAACTTTGCCTTGATGGTGTTCATCTTCTGGCGCTGCTTGCAGCCCTTATTTAGGTGGTAAACTGGTATTTTAAAGAGAGTACTAACACAATCTTTCCTCATCTGTATCCCTTGAGAACCTGAGAGATGGGTAGGAAAGAGCACCCACTGAGAGAGATCACTACATCTGAGTGAAAGGAAAGATTATGGAAGGTCTAAGGTCTCATTACAGCGGCCATTTCTGCCTCACCAAAATCTTATATATTATCGCCTGGTAGCCCTGATCATTTCGTTGCCATTTGTAGTATTTTGAAAATATAAGTGACTTTTTAAGTGTGTTAACCTTACAGAAATAAAACTGAAAAATAGTCTGGAGTCTGTAAAATGAATATACTGTTAGCTTTCACCTAACTGCACAGAAATATGGAAACGTTGTCAGCAGTGAATCATCTGGAAGGGAAAGAACAACCGTTGCTGGAACAGGAGAATTGGTTAACTAAACAACTGTAAAAGAACAGTAGTGATGAAACAGAAAATAATTTTAACTTCAGAAAAAGGGTGTATGCTGAAAAATGGGTCAGTCATTTTTTCCCTGAGCTTTGCTCCATTTTGGCTAGCACTAATGACCAGTCTTCATTTTCTCAATTACACAGTAACAGTCGAATATGGATAAGCTTGCAGTAAATAGTAGCTCAGTAATTATAGCTGCTGCAGACCAGTAAATGCCTTTTGTCCTTGGCTTTTATTTGAATGTTATGGTTATGGTCCAAACTTGATAGAATGTGTGTATTGGGTGTGTAGGCAACCACAACATTGTCAGTTATTTAGGTGTTCAGGAGGTACGGTGCATGTCCAGTGTAGTTTTTATCCTTTTTAAATATTTCTGCCAACCTCTATAATTGCTTCAAAGCTTTCCATAAGGTTGAAAAACTACTTGTGATGCTAATTGTGATTCCTGCCATTTGCATGGAGTTAGCCACCATTAAGAGTGAGCAGGCAGCAACATTTGAAAAAAGGATGATGAAGATGAAGTGTGGGGAAAAAAACACAGATGTGGCTAGAAAAGTATCAAAGTTTGGAAACATGACTCTTTTGGGTGACAACTCCCACAATCCCCCACTATGGCCACTGGCTGGAGGATTCCAGGAGTAGTTCAAAACAGTAATGTTTCCAAATTCTGAGATTGGGCGATCCGACCAAGTTTATTGCAAAGGACTGAAGTGGGTAGGGGACAATGCCAAGAAAGGTCACCATTTGGACTACACCAACCAGAACCCACCAGCATGGACTGCAACCATGCTAATTGGGGGATTAGGGGTGATGTAGTCCAAGCTGCAGGTAGGCTGTTCTATTCTTCCTGCCACTCATAGATATTTAAAATGCAGAGTAGTGGCTTATTGGTTTAAACAGAGCAAGAGCCAGCCCTGCAAAAGGCTGACTCCTAATAAGAGTCCTGCACAGCTGAACCTAATGGAAAACATCTGCTGTCAGTAAGAGAAGCTGAAGAGATTGGAACAGCTTCTGGGGCTCCGGCAAGATAAACAGACCCTTTGCCAGCAGGACAGGGAAGTGAGGGAACAAGGGGCTGAGATAATCAAGTTGCATTTGACAAGAAGAAAGCCAAGGAAGGAGCTGACATTGTCAGACCACAGGATCAATGACAAGACATCAGAGATGCCTTATCGCCTCTCCAGGAATTCCCCCAGTGAAGCCTCTTCCCTCCCATACTCTGCACTGCGTTGGTAGAAAGTACAGGACATCAACTGAGCCTACTGAGACAGATGATGAAGAAAACATATCTTGTTTTGTCAGTTATGATTTGTTTGCTTTTCCAGAGTTTGATTTTCCTGGCTTTCATGTCAGTTTTGACATTGTAAAGCTGTCTCGCTATTTACTTGTGAATATACCTGGAGCAGACTACTTGCCTACATTCTTTTTTTGAGGGACAGACAGGTAATTCTCCTGGCACACTTCTTATAAGAAGGCGGTGAGGGTATTGAAAATATTTGTGTAAAACTATGACACATTTTATTAATGTTCCACATAGGTCTCTCTGCTACATGTGCAGAATTTCAACTTCCAAGTGCTATAGCTGAATAAAGCCAAAAAACTCTTATTAAGGAAACCTCTTAATAAGGAATTTTGCCCATATTTAAAACCCACAAACACCTGACCTGGAACCAATGCATGCATCATTTTGGAATGCTACCATAATGAGTACCTTATATTTCCTAAGCACTGTATTTAATAGATACTATGGACTCATTTTCTTTCATATGTTCCAGCTCAACTCATTTTTCATGAACAACTTTTTAATTATTTATTCTCAGTAAAGCACTGTTTCTATGTCACTGGTTAGAAAGATTCTGGGTGTGTGTGTGTATGCATGAACACACAGACACATGAGATTAGTGATTTCTAAATTTCTCCATGGGTCTCCAGTCAATAATCTGAGTACACGTGTGCATGCATGTGTACACCAGCACTCTTCCACACACCTGACATGGAACAAAATAAAAGGGCAATGCTTCCTTCCCATTCTTCTATTCATATAATAAAGGCTGCTGAATATATATGAGCTGCAGCTAGTTTAAAAGTCCAGTCAGATTTGCACTGGGATAAAACATTCCACTTATAAACTATTTTTAAAAGTTTATAGAGGAAATAAGGGCACAATTTACTAAGACATTGACTTTAAGAGCCTGTGCAGAACAAGCTTTAGCAGTGTAAAATAATAGGGCATAAAGAGTAGAATAATACAGCAAAAAGAACAAAATATGAACAGAGTCAGCATGGTGTAGTCTGAAGAGAGAGTTCGATTCCCGCTCAGCCATGAAACCCACTGGGTGACTCTGGGCAAGTCACATGCTCTCAGCCTCAGGGGAAAGCAATAGTGAACCTCCTTTGAACAAATCCTGCCAAGAAAACCCCTTGATAATTTACTTTAAGGTCACCATAAGTTGAGAATGTCTTGAAGGCACACAACAACAAAGAACAGAAAGAACCAGATAAAGTCATTCATCAGCTATTTTTATATTACATGCACATATGATATTTACATACCATAACTGTGGAGCTCCTTTTTCTGTAAAAGCATTGACACTGAAAATGGTAACAAAGCAATGATAAGCAGGAAGGGCCAAACACAGTTAAATGGGAACAATTGCATTGCTGAAAAACAAACTGCTCTCTTCAGTTTGTTTTCTTGCCACTGAACCATATTATGATTCCCTCTTTTGAACACTTCGATTTTTTTAAAGAAAAAGTTTCCATTTTTAGCAAGGTTCTCCTTTCTGATTCTTCTCAATGCTGTATTCCAGCAATTGAAAACATAACTTCTTCATGTAACATCTGTTTCTTTTTCATCTTCCATCACATGGAAATAGCTGTGGAAAAGAACAGCCACTATGAAATACCAGACTTGCTTGGTTGGAATATAAATTATAGCAGTTGTTGGGACTGAAAGCTACCAATCCATGCAAAAAACATGGGTAAGGCTTTAAAGGGATGGTATTATGCAGCCAGAGCGGGACATGTTTTAGCTGCTCAGATCTTTAAGAGCCTAAATAAGCAGAATGATATATTGGTATTTAGGCTGACTTTGTAGGGGCATCAGTAATGTAGATATATAACAGAACTTTTCATGCATATTTTTTATAACCTCCTAAAGATAATAGTCTGTTTTTGTTTCACACTATCCTTGGAGTTATTGTTTAGTACATAGAATTCCTTGCAAGAGAGTTCAATTAACTCCCTAAACTGCAAACATCATTAGGTTAGTACAGATCCCATTGGGTATAGCTAAGACAGTTAAAGTGGAATTATAGCACTGTAAATGTGTAGTGTGACAGAGCACTAAAGCTGTTCTTCCATCTTTATCTGTCTCTTAATTAACTGTAGATTACTCAGTTAATTTCATCATATTTTTTGACGTTCCATATCAGTGGTGTACCTAATATATTTGACACCTGGTATAGATCATTTTTTAATACTTCCTGCCTATCTGCTACAAAATTATTTTCAATAATAATAATAATGGTCAGAAAAGAAATGCAGACGATGAAAATGATATTTTATTAAACTTTGCATATATAGTCAAGGCAGCAAAAATAATTTTAAAAAATACACAAACTGTAACCCTGCCATTGTACTTTCTTCCTTGACTTTCTCTAATAGTTGTCCCAGGGTCTTAGCTGTTTTCTGCATATCTTAGGACCTTATCAGACGTCGGAAATTGGAAGTATAATGCAATGGCAATCCGAACGCAATCATGGGGTTTCACATTATTGAGTATTAAAGTATCTCACGCAATTTCGGGCAAAAGGGAAGTCATTCCGAATGCAATCATGGGTTTTACCTTATTGCGAATTAAAGCATCTCATGCAGTTTCAGGCAATGGGGGGGGGGTCATTTTCGGGTAATGGGAAGTCATTCTGAACGCATTCCAAATGCAATAGGAATTCACGTGAATTCTCTAAACTATTCACATGAATTTGAATTGGCTTCATTCGCAATAAAGAGAAATTCCTCCTGTCTGATAAAGTCCTTAAATTGTTGTTGTGCCTTCATCCAATTTTCATGCCTTCTTCCTCCAAGATGAATCCTGCTTTATGTCTTACATGTTCAATATACAAGTTAAGGTAATAATATGCAGCCTTATCTGACTCCTTTGCCAACTGGAAACCATTCAGTTTCTCTGTATTCAGTCTTAATATTCCTTTAAAGCCTACCAGTATCTTCTTGTCCTGAGAACAGGTTATGCATCAGAACAATCAAATGATGTGGCACATCCGTTTCTTTAAGAGCTGTCCATAGCTTTTTGTAAGCTATACAGTATAATCAAAGGCATTGCTACAGGCTACAAAGCACAGGCTGATAGGCTGATTTCCCCCCCCCCCCCCCGAAATTATTTGAAGCATTCCATTATCCAAACATATATTTGTAATATGATCCCTAGTGCCTCTTCCTTTTTGAACCCAGCTTGAACCTCTTGGCCTGAATCATGAAATGATCCCCTAAGGGTTTATTTCTGCCTTGTTGCATCATTCTCATCTTTTCTTCTGCAGATAGTGAATTTGGTAAGTATAGCTACCAGAAATGCTGGTGTTGTAGCTATTTTTCAGAACACAGATGCCTGGAATGAGTAGTAGAAAGTGATTCCTGAGCAGTTTCTGTGACTTCTGGCATTGCTCACATCTAGTCTTGTGCTTGTGCTGCATTTGGTGTCTTTGGCTTCTTGGCATTCATTTGGCATCTCTGGACATTTTCTGGAATACAGCTGTTTTGCCTGGAATGGGTACAAAAATGTAGTTTCTGTAGAATTTTTCTGGCTTGTGGCATCTCTCCCAGCTAGTCTTGTGTGGCATGTTACCTCTATCTCAGCCACCTCAGGTAATAAGACAACCAGGGCAGTGCCATCAATTAAAGATAATGTCAAATTAAAGTGGTTAATCTTTAAACTACCCAAAGACTCTTTTGTAATTTTCCCTACAAAACACTAACAATTAAGGAGATTATTGCACCAGCAAATTGGCTGGCCTGAGCCCAGGCTGAGTGTGGGCTGAAATTTTTTGAAAAATTTGCTAAGATCAGGTGTTGCCGCACACCTCTGTGCTCAGTTCAGAGGTATCATGTCCCAATCTTAGTCATGCCAAACCTGATCCATCCTTCTCCCTCCTTCGCTAAGAACCAGAGTTAATCACTCATTGGAAAGGACAGGAGAAGGACGGATCGGGTTCAGAATAGCTAAGATCATCATGTGATGCCTCTGAACTGAGCATGGAGGTGTGCAATAACACCCAATCTTAGCAAATTTTTCAAAAATTTCAGCCCGGGCTCAGGCTGGCCGATTTGCCAGTGTGATAATTTCTCAAATCCCTGAAAAGTCTTTCTTCTTTTGTGTAAGAATACATGTGCAAACACAAGCTCAAAGCAAATAACAATCCAGTTTGCCAGACCTGTTTCCCCATTAACACCACCCTATTGTATCTTATTTCCACCTTTTAAAATAAATTCCTCCAGTCCTACACCCCTATTCACCTCATAGTTTTTGTTTTGCTTCCCTTCTATACAGTGGCATCACTGCCTATGCTGATAGCTAGTGCGGCAGGCTCCTAGTGGGGTGCAAAGGGCTGCCCTGCATCCTTCCACTAACTGCTTACCTGTATCCCCCTCCCTAGCCACTGTGTCGCCCCCACCCCCCGGCTGGCTGCCCACCAAGGGCAACATGGCAAGTGAGGCAGCAGGTGGGGGCAGAAGGGGCACATGTTGCCCCTCCTGCTTCTCCATCACTGAGTTTCCTCCCCAGTAAAAACCTGGCAATGGAGCAGCTGGGAAGGGAGCACTGCTCCATTGCAGAGCTTCCTCCTGATGCTCTGTTGCAGGGCTTCCTCCCCAGGTAGAAAGCCCTGCAATGGAGCAGATGGGAAAGAGCACACACTCACTCACTCCCACACTGAAGGGGGAAGATGGCCCAAGCAGATGTCACCCTTCCTCTGGGGTGTCATCTGGTGTAGTCCCCACCCACACCCACCCAGTCAGTGATACCACTGCTATTCTGGGATACATTGCAGTAGGGAATGCAATGGAATCCTGATAAATATGAATATATAGAATCATAGAATCATAGAATTGGAAGAGACCACAAGGGCCATCCACTCTAACCCCATTCTGCCATGCAGGAACTCTCAATCAAAGTATCCCCGACAGATGTCCATCCAGCCTCTGTTTAAAGACCTCCAAGGAAAGAGACTCCACCACACTCTGAGGGGGTGTGTTCCTTTGTTGAACAGCCCTTACTGTCAGGAAGTTCCTCCTAATGTTGAGGTGGAATTTCTTTTCCTGCAGTTTGCATCCATTGTTTCAGGTCCTGTTCTCTAGAGCAGCAGAAAACAAGCTTGCTCCCTCCTCAATATGACATCCCTTCAAATACTTAAACAGGGCTATCACCTCTTAACTTTCGTTTCTCCAGGCTAAACATCCCCAGCTCCCTAAGTCATTCCTCATAAGGCATGGTTTCCATACCCTTCACCATATTAGTCACCTTCCTTTGGGCACATTCCAGTTTCTCAACATCATTTTTGAATTGTAGTGCTCAGAACTGGACACAGTATTCCAGGTGGGGCCTGACCAAAGCAGAATAGAGTGGCACTATTACTTCCCTTGATCTAGACACTATGGAGTTTATCACACAGGAGGAATTTCTCTCAATTTCAAAAGAAATGAAAGTGGGGCCAGTTAGGAAATGAGTGAATTCGCTAGTTCAGTGAATTTACATGATTGCTTATTAATGCTGCATTGCATTCGAAATGACTTCCTATTGCTCAAATTTCCCAAAATTGTGTGTGATAGTTTCTCATGCAATAATGTGAAACCACATGATTGCATTCAGAAGGACTTCCCATTGCCCAAAAATGCATGTGGTAGTCTCTCACGCAAACGTTAAACCCCATGATTGTGTTCAGACTGCCATTGGATTATGCTTCCAATTTCTGTCATCTGATAAACTCCTATACTTCTATTGATGCAGCCTAAAATTGCAATGGCATTTTTAGCTGCCTCATCGCATAGCTGACTCATGTTCACCTCATGGTCTACATGAACTCCTAGATCCCTTTCACATGTAGTCTCCTTAAGGCAGGTGTCCCCCATCCTATATCTATGCATTTCACTTTTCCACCCTAAGTGCAGTACCTTACATTTTTCTGTGTTGAATTTCATTTTGTTAGCTTTGGCCCAATTTTCCAGTTTATTCAGATCATTTTGAATTTTGTTCCTGTCCTCTAGGGTGTTAGCTACTCCTCCTAATTTGGTGTCATCTGCAAATCTGATAAATATGCTCCTAATTCTGTCATCCAAGTCATTGATAAAGATACTAAATAGCACTGGGCCCAGGACAGAACTCTGTGGCACTCCACTTGTCACTTCTCTCCAGGATGAAAAGGAGTCATTGTTGAGCACCCATTGTGTTCAGCGGGTCAACCAATTACAAATCCATGTAACAGTTGCCTTGTCTAGCCCACATTTTACAAGCTTGTTTGCAAAAATGCCATGGGGAACCTTGTCAAAGCCCTTATTGAAATCGGTAACTCATACTTACTTTAAAGTCCCTTTTAACTTAGTGGTTCATGTGTCTGGGTAAAGGATTCAAAGACTATATTATACATCAAAGACAAATGTGGGATTAGCCCTTCCCAAAGAGGTTTATTTATTATTTGAAACTACTCATAAGAAATTTAGGACCCACAATAAACATCTACCTTTCCTCAATGAGCATCTATCTATCTATCTATCTATCTCTGTTTATCTTTTATCTTACTTTCTCTCATCTCCTTTCATCTGGGAGCATCCTTTTCAGCTCTCAAAAAAACTGAGGAAAATAAAATAGAGCTTACATTTTTCTAGAAAACTTGTAATGATTGCCATATTTTTGTGCTATGTGCTAGTGTGCTTACATCACTGTAAAATAAAATAAGAACAAAAACCCAGATACCAGGTTTTTCCACCCTACCAATGTCCAAGTTGCAACTTTTGTTAACTTTTCCTAGGATGCTGGGCTAGCAAAAGCAAGCTCTTAGAGGGCCTTCACTTTCTGCAGTCTATCTAGCTTATTCCCAATGGACCAGTGCATGGAGCAATAGAGATAAGTGCCCAGCACAACCGCAACAGCACACCAAAGTTTATGGGAACAAAATGCAAGGTAGAGTGATATCCTTACTAAAACAACTAAAATGTTACCAAAAGTGGCAAAAGCTGGTGTGAGCAGTACAGAACTCCCAGAAGCCTTCATCATTTGTGTTGTGTCTTTTTAGATTGTAAGTCTGAGGGCAGGGAACTGTCTAATTAAAATAATAATTGTAAGCTGGCTCTGAAAGCCTTTAAGGCTGAAGGGCGGGGTATAAATACTCAAATAAATAAATAAATAAATAAATTCATCAGATGAGATGTCAAAAACATTAGGGGATAGGAGTAGGGACAAAAGGTCCAGAAATCTGGAATGAGAGATTGGTCACTGTATGTGTCATTGGAAATTATGTGAATCTCTGAAGCTGCCAAGATGAACGGTCAATGATTAATCTCTAAACCCACTGGTCATAGAGCTGGCTAACACCCAGGAAAAAGCCTGTTGTCAGCCAGCTTTCTGCAACCTGTATGCAGCCCAGACTCCAGCTATGCTTATCCAGTGGCTTTTCAAAAATGGCAGCTTGCAGGTTTTATGTTCTCTACTGTTTGATAATGAAAATATGTTATCTTGTATGTTTATTTGCTCTGGTGGGAAAGAAACCTCAAGACTAAGGGCCCCTTTCTCCCCCATATTGTGGCCGTACCAACCAAACAGTGTGGCAACAATGTGCTGGGAAAAAGGAGCCATGAAACACAGCTCCTTTCTCCACTACTGCCGAGGCACCACAAGTGCCCTGGAGTGGTGCTGTGATGTCCCCCGTGCGCTGCGCCATTTGGGCGTGGCACATGAGCCATGCCATTGTTGTGTGTGCTGTGTAAACAGCAGTGTGCCAAGATGGCACCCACAGTGCATGGTAGGGCTCGTGCGGACACTCCGCTCTCCCAAGGGCTACTAGAGGTTGCTCACCACTAGATGCATCTTCAGTTTTGTTATGGCATGACTTGGAGGCATGCAACAACAAAAGGGAGTGAAGGGACCATGCTACACCATCTTACCCAGGAGGGAGTGAAAGGACAGGCCAAACTCTATAGGGCCTGTCCTGGATTAAGAAGCAGAGCCCTCCCTCCAGTCCATCTGCCTCGATCTGGGCGTCAGAGGGGGAGAAGAACTTTTGGACCTGATCCCCTTCCCCACCACCATCCCCTTCTCCTTTTGTGTCGTGTCTTCTTAGAATGTAAGCCTGAGGGCAGGGAACCGTCTAGTTGAAATAATGATTGTAAGCCTCTCAGATAGCTTTTAGAGCTGAAGAGCGGGGTATAAATATTATTATTATTATTATTATTATTAATTATTATTATTAAATAGCTAAACCATACAATCAAGAAGACTTAAACAAAGAATCTCTAGCAAGGATCGTTTTTTATACAGTCAGGAGGACCATACTATCGTATCTACCATACAAAAGGATTTTTGTCATATCCAATGTAACTCTGCAAGAGGAAGGTCCTTGAGCTGTGCACCTTTGCTGTAATTGGGTGGACTTGGGAAAAAGCATTCAGAAAAAAAGCAATAAAATGCTGCAATGCAGACTGCTTATCTTCAGTGTTCTAGTGTACTATTCTCTCTTACATTCCACTCTTTCCTGGGTTTCTGTTTTTCCTTTCTCCCAGCATTCTGTGGTCAGTGAGCATGTGCAGGAGAAGAGGACAGTCTTTTAGCATTTTTCCTAAATTTAAGTATTTCTACAAAGCTTGGTGTTTTCTAAACAAGACAGCACCATCCTTCATGCCTCTCACAAACTCTGTTCTGACTATTTAGTCAGCAGCACTCAACAGATAGGCATCTATGTTACCATCATAAACCTAGTTTGCTTGGTGTTTAAAAATGTCAGTATTATTTTCATGTACGAGTTTGGAGCCATGATCCGAGAACATTTTCCTTTAACCATTATAGATGTAGAAAAAGAGGTGTGGTAGATTACAGACAAACTTCAAACAGATTGTTTAATCATCATATTATAGTATTAATCCTTCCCTGGGGCAACACATTTTAATGTTGTATTTTCTTACTGAACAATGCAGGCAGCTCCCAGAGGAGGTAAATAGTCAAAAGTTTAATTCTTAATCAAAAGTGAAGTTGGGAATCACCCATTGTGCATGCAAACTGATATGTAGTGACATAAATCTGAGGTTGCTTCTCCTTTCCCTCAGGAGGGAAAGGGGTCACTAAGGGTTTCAAGCATCTGCTATGTAGAGTATCTCCTCACTCCTTGCCTCCACCCACTTAGGTTCATTGCAATATGCCAACAATGTTTCATAACTATGATCTGTCTAAAAAACTATGACAAACTGTCAGTCTTCTGAAAATTCGGAGAACTGTGAAAAGCACAAATTTCATCAAGCCCAAACATCACATGCATGAAGACAAGATCTTCCATGAACTGAATTATAAGTGCAAAAACCCCAAGTACTTGTCAGAGGAGTTAATCATACAACAGAATTTGGGGGTATAATGCAATGGCAATCCAAATGCAATCATGGGGTTTCACATTATTGAGTATTAAAGTATCTCACGCAATTTCGGGCAATGAGAAGTCATTCCGAACACAATCATAGGGTTTCACGTAATTGCGTATTAGAGTATCTCACGCAATTTCGGGCAATGGGGGGTCATTTTCCGGAAATGGGAAGTCATTCTGAATGCATTCCAAACGCAATCAGATTTCACATAAATTCGCTAAACTAGCGAATTCACATAATTGCAAATTGGCTCCATTCGCAATTGAGAGAAATTTCTCCTATGTGATAAACTCCAGAGTCTTCATGGCAGTAACTCAATGCTTCTCCCCTAGAAAGACGGGCAGGTGAAGGCACATTATATCTAGCCACAGTTTAGATAACATAAGTCCAGAAGCACCCCGACACAGCAAAGCTCAGTGGCATGACTACGGTTGTGCAACTCAGTGTCACAATCTTGCCAGGAGTGTCCAAACATTCATTATAAAATTAGCCTAGTAATTTCTCAAGGAAAGATACTGTAAAAAAAAACCCAAAAAGGAGACACATTTTGCATTATGTAAAGACATGTGTGTGCAGCATGGCAAACATGAGCATAGCATAACACACAATTTTCACATCACAAATCTCTGGAGGAAGTGGATTGTATGCTTTGATGTCTTGGTTTGAAATATTAGCTGAAATTAAACCAGTGCTATCCAAAATGTTAATGAAGAACTGGTTCCAATAGAATTTCAGTTCCAACTCTACACCCATTAAACTGGGCGCAAATTCCACTGAAGTCATTAGAGACCACTTCTGAGTAAATCCGCACAGAAGTGGGCTATTATTTAAGAGTATTCCATTATGCTCAATAACTATAGTCTGTTAACGCTCCACTTTTTAGCAGGAAAGGGAATAATTCTCTCAAGGCCTTATCACACCAGGCTAGCAGCTTGTAGGCAAAGACAATAATTGATTATTCAGATATTTTGGGCTACACAAGTCCTTGGCAATGCTGGCTAGAGATTCTGGGAATCGAAGTTCAAAATATCAGAAGGTTGAAGTCCTCTCCACCTGCAGAAAAGCCTGAAGATAAAGTCTAAATCTCTCTGTGCAAGACCTCCTTCCAATTGTTTTCTCCACAGCAGACTTATTCAGCATTGATTTTCATTAATCATATTGGGTCCCTTAAATACATTATAAGTGTGTTATATACTCATTTGTTCACATTTGAAGTTGGCAACATTATGAGGGACAGGAAGTACTTCCAGCAAATGGAATTGACAGTTGTATCCCAAACCAATTCAAGCTTTGGAAACACGTAATTTCCAGACAGTGAAGCCATATTTTCCTGACTGGACTAAGCAGCAGTTTTTCCACTAGAAAAATCTTTTTGTGTGTACTTTGTATTTAAGCAGGCACTCACATAACAGTTCCAGACACTATTTTTACAGCCCAGACGTACAAGGAAGGCCATATTTCTTCCATTTAAACATTTGATTTTGAATAATGAAGACCAGGTTGCTGAAATTATGCAGAAACTGCAGATTCATCAAGTTTCCATTTGGCAGGGCTATACTCACAGATACAACAAGCTCTTGCTTGAAAAGGGACTAGCTGAACAAATCAAGGGAAACATCATTTCATCAAATCCTCTGCACTTTCTCTTTTCAGTGTGGGATCCAAGAGAATTACAGAGGCAGTTGGTGATACAGTGACTTACTTACTCTACAGCTTCCAAATGTTAACATATCCAATTGTTTTCTTAGTTTTTTGGGGAGGCATTGTAAAAATTTTAAGCAGATAACACACCATCTGTTACACACTTCACACAACACTCTTTTCCTATCCAAGTCTGATCTATGCAAGTGTCCCATAAAAGGTATGGAGCTATACTATAATTTCATGACCTCTACTTATCCAAACATTCTCAGAATTACTATCTTCTATTGTACTACTGTACCTAGAGGGTCATTTGTTATTGTTTTGTGCCTTCAAGTTACTTCTGACTTATGGCGACCCCAGGAGAACCTATCATAGGATTTGCTTGGCAAGTTTCTTCAGAGGGGGTTTGTGATTGCCATCCTCTGAGGCTGAGATAGTGTGACTTGCCCAAGGTCACCCAGTTGGAATTTAAACTCTGTTCTCCCGAATCATAGTGCAATGCTCAACCCACTACACCACACTGGATCTCTACAGGGTTATAGTCTCTCATTAAGGAGAGTGTTGCAGGCTAAAAGACAAGTACAGTGCATAGAGGACAATTGTTGTGGGAAAGAGAACTAGACAAGTGTTAAGTGTATAGTCTGTCAAATGATAAAATTGGTCAAAGCAGTAATTAAATGTGTGCAGATAAATCTCTAGGCTATCCAACAAACGTAGGCCGATTGAAATAAAAACATCTAGGTCTTTTTCAACTAAATCAAATGGTACACCAGTGCCTCCTGGTGGCTTTATAGTATATTCACTCTCCCAAATGTGGAATGTTAAAAGTCTGCAGAGAGTCAAATACTAGCTATTAAATGCTAAAGGTGGCAGAAAGATCCATTAAACCGTTCCCTTGCTTTTATATATCCATTATATAGCTACAGAAATCCTTTTCATTTGCTTTCTTCCTTGAAAAAAAAAAGAATCTTTACTGACAAGGCTTTCTGGAAGGATTTTTTCTCCCACCTCCACAAACATGAAAGAAATTGTAACTCATCATTCCACATGAAATTGTCAAGTTGAAGCTAACTCATCCTTCTATCATGTTTTATACTACTGCTTTTAAAACATGTCTTGAGGAAGAGGGGCACCCAATATTCCCATGAGATTATCCAAAATTTAAATCTTAAATTTACAGTGTTCTGCCATTACTATGAAACCAGATTATTGCAGGTATGGATCTCCATTAGAATCTCCTGAAACATCTGAATTTCTCAGTGGTGGTTAGAACATGCAAAATCTTTGACATCCTTCAGTATCCTCCATATCACTTAAATTCCATTCAATGGGCTTTGGCCATAGTTGCTGAAGAAACTGACGACAGATAAATAAACCATCGGTGCTGGCTTAAGCTGTGCCTACTCATAAAGTATGCTGAAAGTTTATTTCCTTTCACTCTACAGTAACATTAAAAGGCTTGCCTAGGTATTTTTATGATTGGCCTTTGTAGCCAGCCTTTATGAATCAGGCTACCAGGAAAGTGTCTTACCAGAAAATTGAAATTTACGGGATTCTGTTTGCTTCCAAGCCTTGTGATGATGCTTTAAACTGAAAAGACTGTAAATAAGACCACACACCATAAAGGCCCCAAGTAAATGATGGTAGATATGCATCATACACCACATTATATTTTTGACCTTTTAGAACTGTTCTTTAATGTTAAAAAGACTGAGAGGGGCACAAATGATAGGAACTGAGACTATGAACAGATGGGCCAAAAGCAGGGTGTTAAGATGACACACACCTCCAAAGCATGCAGAAAACAAACGGGCTAAAAACCAGAGCAAACAAAATCTGGGATGGTTTGGCTTAGTGCGGAGGAGCACATCTTCCCCCCCTGCATATAAACATCCCAACAAAGCAAAGAAATGAAAGTGCAACAACTCCAATGGACGTAATTACAATATACACAAACCAATTACCCAGCAGTGTGACTTGACACCACACCATTTAGTCAGGCCATGCACATTCTGCCTGCCTTAAGAGTGGGCTGTGTGGGCAGTGGGGTTTCGACCCACATTAGGAGCAAGCTGGATCAAGCTGCTTTTTCCTGCCCATCTGCTCCAGCCTTGAGTCCCAGTATCCTGTACTTAATCAATATATATTGGCTAAGAAATCTTTCTATCTCTTGCATACTATAGAACATATTCAGGGCTAGATGAAGAAGCCAGTGAAATCGAAGGCTTTCATGGCCAGCATCCATAGTTTTTTGTGGGTTTTTCAGGCTATGTGGCCATGTTCTAGAAGAGTTAACACACAGCCCGAAAAATCCACAAAAAAGCCAGTCTGAGCTTACAACATGTATAATGTGCATTTTGGTAGGTCCAATAAAGGTATCACTGCTTTGCAGATTTTGGATAAAACTATACTATGGAACAGTTTGTTTTCCAGCTGAGGCTAACAGGGTGAGATAGTTACTGCGATTTTTCTAAACTCCACCTTGAGAATAGGCCATCATTAGACCAAGCTGAACAGAGCAATATTCATTTTTACATTCACAGTGCTTCTAAATATTGTTCTGTGCTTTGTGTATTTTTTTTCTCCTTGTGCAGATCCAGCTGCTTCAAATCCAACAGAAACATTTGTAGTGTACCTAGTAACATTTAGAACTCAGAGGAACGGTTTATTTATTTAATACCTTGCCTTTCTCCTGATGGGATCCAAGATGGCTTACAGTAAAGTTAAAACAAGACAGAGCAGAAAACCTGATGATAAAAAAGTTTTTAAAAAAACAAATTATGACACTATAATTTTTTTAAAGTATAAAACCATTTATGTTTTATTGCACATTTTTTTGTAGAAGTTGTGCTTTTTGCATAAAAACATGGATGCATGTGAACCCCAATATTTTTACTCAGAAATTGGTGCATTTTGCACAAAATACAAACTATCAGCCTGAAAGTATGTATTCTGCTCAGCTGAACAGAAAAGTGTATTTCTATAAAAATTTGACCCAATAAGATTCCAAAGTGCAAAGAAACTGCTGGCTCATTTCTTTTTCCTGGGTGGGGTGTCTCAAGTGTTTGGTTTTTTCATCAAAAACAAAAATATTATTGAACACGCTTCACATTCTTATTACGCAATGCTGTTGGCACTACATGGCTGTAACAAGTTGACATGGGGATAGGGAAAATCTATTACACACACTTCTGTAAGAAATAAGTTTTTTAAGGATTTTCTGGACAACTTTTTAAATCAATCGTAAAGATGTGTTTAAACTGTTATGTGGATTCCCCCCCCCAAATAGTATTTATTACATCCTGTTACAGATTGAGCATCCCTAATCTGAAAATCCAAAATCCAGAATACTCCAAAATCTGAAACCTTTTTCATAGGTGGCTGAGATAGTGACACCTTTGCTTTCTGTTGGCTCAATGTACACAAACTTTGTTTCATGCACAAAATTTTAAAATATTGTATCAAATTACCTTCAGGCTATGTGTATAAACTGTATATGAAACATAAATGAATGTTGTGTTTAAACTTGGGTCCATTGACCAAGGTATCTCATTATGCATATGCATATCTATTTAAAAAAACCTGAAATATCCCAAACATTTCTGATCCCAAGCATTTCAGATAAGGGATATTCAACCTATACTATTTTGGAAAAATTTGTTGATGTGTGATTTGTAATTGTGTGATTTTGTACATTGGAAATTCTACTTTAGAATGGTAATAGGATTTTGTTTGTATGCTTGTTTTAAAGAACGGGTACCTTTCCAAAAACAAAATGAAGAGGTAGGTTGGAAACGGTTATATGAACCTTAAGTAATTATTTTTCTCTGTAACTGCCCACTAGGTTTCCTTGTTATTCATTATGAGTATTCTCACATCCCTGGTGGCATTTTAGCACCAAAAAGGAATATACATTTTTTTATATAAAACATTTTATTACTAAAACATATCTATACATACATAACATATCTATACATATCTATGTATACATAACACATTGACAACATCAAAAATTTCTCATTCCATTATGCATCTCTTCTTATGCCTACGACTAAAAATATACATACAACATAAAGCACATAGCACTACCTCCTAAGTCCTAAATAAGTGGAGTATACTTTTAAAAAACAAATAAATAAAAAATACAGAGCTGTACACAGCCTGCCTGAAGTAATTTTCCTTTTGTATTATGAATCCATGGGCAATAATTCAGAAGCATAGAAAATACAACTCACTTGTACTATTGTACAGAAATTCAGTATAGTATAGGTAAAGAGGAAAAAGGCAAGACAAAACAGGTAAGCACCGTTAGGTAGCTCTCACTTTCACTACGGTTTTTCCTTTCTGTTGGCACACACTAGTGAATGTAGTGCTGTATATTTCGCAGCTTCCAATGTGAAAGCCAAGATGTTGCATACAGAAGGTTTGTGTACATAGGTCAAATAAAATGGTCTCGCCTCATCCTCACAGAGACTAGCTAACACAACAAAGGGCCAAAATCCCAATTTAAATGCATACTGTCTTCATAACGTCAGACCAGTTCTGCATTGAATCCACCCTATCCCTCCCTTAAACTGGTTTTTAAAATTTTACCTTTTTCTCTGGTTTTTCAAAAAAAAAAAAAACCCTAAAAAACAGAGCATTCCATAGCGATGCCCGGTAGCTGTCTACACACACGTCCCCAACTGTATCACCCAGCACTGATATCACTAGCATGTGTCTCCCCTTCTGAGTTCATAATGAGGCACCCTGCCATGATATCAATGCTAAGCACCTCATTTCTGACCTCGGAGTGAGCTATTTACACCACCACCACCAGCACTAAGAGGACTAACACAGAGAGCCTTACCATCATTAAAACGTCTCTAAATCGTCCCTAAAGTACAATGGTGTGATCGCCAGTCGCACTTGTCCCCAGTGATTAAATAGTCACAGAAGCATCCCCTTGCCTTTACCGTCATTAAAGCATTCGCAGAGCAGCCATTTCTCCAATAACAGGTACTTCCATTATTGGAGAAATGGCTGCTCTGCAAAGACTTTAATGACGGGAGAGGCGAGGACATGCCTCCATGACAATTTAACACTGGCTATCATACCATCACACTTTAGAGATGATTTGGCAACGTTTTAATGACAGTAAGCTTCCATGTGATAATCTCTGAGATAATACAGTGGGACACATGTGTAGACAGCTGCCTGGCATCAGTCTGGAGTGTGGAGGTAACAGAGGGAATCCCAGGCAGCTCCAGGACTAGAATACCGACAGAGACCAGACATGAACCACAACGGCAAGACAATCCATAGCCAATACTAAGAAAATAATATCTGCATTCCTAGAACTCACCCACTGGATTCTACCAAGGGTTGCAAACCTATCCACAGCTAATGTGCATTATTCACAATCTATTCTGAACGTTTCTTTGGTCAGAATATGAAGTGCAAGAGGCTTCTAACAAATATGCCACTTTCTGTTATGCACTTTACTCAGTGGGAATTTCTGAAGTTCTAGGTATGATTTCTAATTTGTTATGGCTCATTCCAGCAGAATTCTACTAGAGGTCACAACAGGATTAGATCAACAAAAACATTCCCAAATAAATCAAGCAAGTGAATCATGCTTATACAGGAGTTATAAAAGCCAGGAAGACAGAACCCACGTATTAGAAAAAGTAAGCCTGTTTTTTCTTCTTCTTTTCATTAGGGAATCACTGACCATTACACTGATAAATTCTTACTGAGTCATTAGGCCTAGGCCAGTGTTATGCATTACCATTCCTTAGCACCTTTTTGTTTTTGCACTATGACTTTGTTCCCCACTTCCACTTGCCTCGATCCCGCCTACGGCAATTTAAGTATTACAACAGTATGGATTTGGAGGGTTTTCTAGTGGAAACATGGGCTATCTTTGCTTTTTGTATCACCTGGAGAGTTGCTAAATTTAGCTGTTCAACAGCAGGACCTTACACTGGAGGAAAAGTAGTTTATACTATCCAAAGTTACAGCACTGTTCACTCCTAGCAAATACCTCATCAACCTACCTAAATTGGCTTCTTTTGACTTGTTTTTGTCATAGTCCAGCATTTAAAATTAGCTTCAGTTATAGTACTATAAAGATTGGCTAGTTTTTTCTCTATTTTCCACTGATAATGGAGCAGGTGTGTTTTGTGCCGGTTGCACACAGTTCTGGGTTAACAGCCTGATTTTATATTTTTAAAAATAGGGAATCAAACTTGTCAAGCTTTCCTCTTATAGAATCCCTAATGGGGCAAAGGCACACAAAATCTGAAACCATCTCATCATTTGCTAAAGCCTTATTTTGAACGTCTAAAGACTTTTCTTTCCCCATTCCATCTCCAGACACCATAACTTCAGCATCAAGTTACCCCCTTCTTCTGGTTTTTGTTAACACCCTGCCTGCCAAAAAGATCTGCAAATCTCAGATGTTTACACATTTTGTGCCCTTTGGGTTGATCTAATTAATGTATTCTCCAGAAATTGATTTTAACACCTTTAAAGTCATTTCTGATGGTCCCTGTGAGGTTATGGCTGTATATAAATAGCCAACGAAAGGAACATGGAAATTTTACATGGCACCAAGTGATGCTGATTCTCTAAAGTTCTTAAATCCTTCTGTTTGGAAAGAAAATAATCATTCACAGCCTTTCCTAAAAATGTAGCTGGCATTTCCTCCCAGCTTACACTACTAGTCTGTAAAAATATGCCCCAAAATTCCATAAATAAAAAAAGATCCAGAGGACTGCCCTTTTCCAGTGGTTTTCAGCAGCTCACCATAACTTTAATCTGATCCTCTCTCACACTCAGTAAATGTCTCTCCATTATGCCTGTGCCATGGGCATTCATTCTACCAGATGTTATTTTTAAAAAGCAGCAGCAGTGCCTATTAGAAAGTGAACAGTATGTGCAGAAATTCAGAGAAAGCCATCAGAAGACAACAGCCAATTCACTAAAACGACTGGCCAATATTTTGCAATAAGGATTACAGATTAAACTATGTTTTATGTTCCCTGATTGTAACTGTGATTTACAGTTACAAATGCAATATCTGAAATTATCCTTGTTTTCAGCAGGACATGGTATCTAATCAGAAAATTGTTGTCTGTGGAATCATAACATGCCAGTAAGCCAAGTGGGCATTCTGAGGTTGTATCCAGACCGCACTGCAGAAATAATGCAGTTTGACACTGCTTTAACTGTCATAGCTCAATCCTATGGACTTTGGGAATTATTGTTTTGTGGGACATTTAATCTTCTCTATCAGAGAGCTCTGGTGCCAGAACAAACTCTCATTCCCAAAATTCCATAGCATTGAACCATGGCTGGACGTTATCAGATGACAGAAATTGGAAGTATAATCCAATGGCAATCCAAACTCTGCTGTTAAAGCAGTGTCAAACTGCATTATTTCTGCAGTGCAGATGCAGCAGTTGTCTCCCTTGCATCAATCCAATGTGTAAAGAGTGCCGCAGAGATGTCTAACCTAGGATTGCAAGACATCTCTGCGGCACTCTTTACACATTGGAACAGAGAACTCCTTTAACATTAACTGATATGAGCAGGAGAGAAACTATGCATAGGAACTTTTTTATCCTACAGTTTTCTTCACTATATAGCTTGTCCCCTGGTCAGTTTTATATTTTTGAAAAATGGAGAATCCAACTTCTCATGCTTTCCTCTGATAGAATCCCTAATGGGACAACGACACATTAAATCTCTCTATAATGGGATTTAATGTCTCTATCCTTATAAAAGAAAGACTCTGCCATTCTCAACAAGAAAGCACCTCCATATTCACGTTCATTCACAAGTAAATTCAAAGCTGAAGAGCCTGAAAGGATACAGAATATACTCAGCAGGACTGTAAATGTTTCACATAGTTAAATTTTATTCATTAAAATTTTTCCTGCATTAACATGAAACAAGCAAATATCCCAGCACATATTGTAGTCTGGCGTAGTTCAAGAGACTTTGGAGTTTATCAGACGATGGAAATTGGAAGTATAATCCAATGGCAATCCAAACGCAATCATGGGGTTTCAAATTATTGCGAATGAGTGTATCTCATGCAATTTAGGGCAATGGGAAGTTATTCCCAACGCAATCATGGGTTTTATATTACTGCGTATTAGAGTATCTCATGCAATTTCAAGCAATGGGAAGTCATTTTCGGGCAATGGGAAGTCATTCTGAACGCATTCCAAACGCAATTAGAATTCACATAAATTCGATGAACTAGCGAATTTATGCAATTGCGAATTGGCTCCATTCGAAATTGAGAGAAATTCCTCCCATGTGATAAACTCCTCTGAAAACCCAAAGCAACTGAGCAAGTGGACTGTGTCTACAGCTTCATCTGCACTGCAGAAATAATCCAAGTTGACCCTGCTTTAACTGTCATAGCTCAATGCTGTGGAATTTTGGGAACTGTAATTTTGTGAGACATTTAGCCCTCTCTGAGGTGACACAAGATTTTGTTGGTTTTGCTAAAAGCAGAGGTAGCTCGATTAGCCATCAGAAAAATTATAAAATACATATTTGAGCAACACATTAAAATGTGGGTTTTTGAACTTTGAACACTTATCTCTTCCCCTTTAACTTAAAAAAAAAAGTGAAAATGAATCCCCAATGGTTGTGCTAATAGCCAAGATATGCCAGAAAAACAAAATGTATTTACTTTGAATTCCAGTGGGATTTCCTTGCAAATAAATCTTCAGCTCTTATGCAGAAAGGTTCTCTCCAGAGGTTAAAAAAATAATACTGATAATGCCATACTAGTTAATGTCCAAGGATATTTTAAAAAGTATTATACAAAGACTTCTTTACATTTTCTGGGGCAGCAGCAAAATTAGAAATTGCCAAAAACTGGAAGAGTGAACTGCAAATTTCTCTCCAAATATGGGAAACAAGAATGTGGTCAATTGCATTACTGGAAAATTGACAAACCAGCTGGGAGGGAAAAATGTAATAAATCCACAAGGACAAGTCAATTTTTATATTATATGACTTACATTTCTCAAATATGCCAACCAGTACAAAGACTCTTTGTTTCCACCATAATCCCACAAAAACCTCTTGGAATGCACATTATAATTATGTAATTATAATATGTGCATATCAGTATATACACATACACATATATTCGTTTAGACTGAACATAAGGATAGTGTCATGAGGAAACCATGTTATATAAAGCCGTGTCATGTAATGCTCTTGTGATTTAGTATCCTCCATCTGTTTTAATATTTTTCAGATATTTTATTTTGGATGTTACAAGAACAATAAAAACATTTTTAAGAGCAGAGGGAGAGGGACAGAATTACCTTGTTGCTGCGTTGCCCAGATAAGGCTGCATTATGTATTTCTTTGTTTGTTATAGATGGCCTCATATACTAATTGCTTCTATGAACAGCAAATAAACTAAGAACTCATTCTTTAAAATAATGATAGCTCTGATACATAGTCTACAAGGTTACTGGATGCATTGCTCATTAGTTCAGCCCAGCCCTAGCATGGACTACAGTCACTTTGTAAGTATCATCTTCTCCACATAAGCATTAATTTCCCAGAAATACTTTCCTTAAAAAATCAAGTCTGATTCGGATTAAACAAAAGTCAAGTCAAAGCTAGTGGGTTTAAAAAAAAATCACAGATGGAATTTAACTTAACTGTGCTGTTCCATGGTTGCAAACTTCCAGAAAAATGCCTTTTGTAATAGTACAAACCGGGTAGCCACTGAAAGCTTGGGATACAAAATTGCTATGCCAGATGCTGAGCTATTATAAGAACAATCCTAGAGATCTATTACTCTGCAGTTTCAAAACCACAGTTCTAAACAGCTAACCTGAAAAACACATATGTGTTATATGTTTTATTTCAGTAGAGAACAATTCTTCTAGGCCCTTTGGATCAACAATGTGTGCTTCTGAAAACACGAGAGCTTCACATATTAAAAAGGTACTTAAACCTACTTCACAATTTAAGGCTTCCAGACAAGAACTCCTTTTGACAGAAGGTACCTGGACACAGAAACATCTCAGGAGATTTTCATATTGGGGGAAAAAGCCAAGAGTAAAAGACAGTGTAATCTGTCCTGGAAGCACCAACCTCCATCTGTTCTCTCATCCAGCCTTTAGGATGAGCACAGACAGTTATACCTGATGGAATTTTGCAAGTTCTTTGGCATTACTTTCCTTTGCTCCATCATTTAGATCCTTGGTTACACACTCCTAGGTTTTACCCTTGTCTTATCCACAGGTCATACCAAAAACCATAATTTTGGCCCCAAAACTTGCCCTCAACCTATACATGAGGTCAACTTATAGTCAAGTATATACAGTATTTAGTTGTCGTCCCCCCCCCCCAAACTTCTTCAGACCTTAGAACATCATAGACACCATTGTAATTTTTTAAAAGAGGAATCCTTGCTGAGTGGAAACCTTTACGAGACCAGCCCAAAATGTAAATACAAAGTTTAAGAAACAATGAACTTTAAAAAGTTAAAAACATTACACATTAAAATTGAAAATATATTTAAAACACTATACAAAACTCTATACAAACCTTGCACAGTAGTTAAAGTATAGCCAGCATAAGAATGTCAAAAGGAGACCAAAGATGGGTCAACCTGGCCTCTCTAGAGAGGGAGTCCTGGATCCTAGGAGCAGCCACCAAGAAGGCTCTCACCCTTGTTCCCACTAAAGGAGCCAGACAGGGTGAGGGTACAGAGAGAAGGGCCACTACTTATGATCTCAGTGCTCTAGTGGGCTCATAAAGGGAGATACAGACCTTCATATAATCTTGACCCAAGCCATATATATATCTAACATATATAAAAAGCTGTTGGATGTTATCAGGGGATTTTGGCATTGGGAGCCATCCATATGCAGATGACCTTGTGCTCCACTTCTCTGTTTCATGTGAGTCAATGAGATGGTACAAAATGCGGACAGTGCCTGGAGGCACTGGTGCACAGGATGAGAGCTAGATGAATGAGACTGAATCTTGGAAAAAAAGTGAGATTTTAAGGAATCCCAGATCCAGGAGTTGGTCAATTTACACATCCTGGATAGCGCTGCTGAAGAAGCAGGTGTGTAATCTGTCACTAAAGGCCCAAGTGGCCTCAGAGGTAAAGAGCACCTATTACCAGCTTTGTCTGGTACAGCAGCTGTGACCATTCCTGGACAGTAATAGTCTGACCATAATGATCCATACTTTGCTAACTTCCATACTATAATATTGTCTATGTAGGGCTTGCTAGGAGATTGGAAGCAGCACAGAATGTAGTGATCAAGATGCCTGTGACCTGCCACCATGCATACATAACACCTGTGCTGAAAGATCTACCTTGCTTGTGGACTGTACCCCATTAAAACCTATGCCACAATAAATCTGTCAGGCTTTAAGGTGACAGACTAACATAGCTACGTCTCTGGAAGTTAATGCTGTGTTATTCCACAGTGTGAGTCATGTTAAAACCAGGCCCAGTGCATCCTTTCCAGTTTATTTTTCATCAGATGCTTTCCTGACTTTGTAATCCTGGAGCAAATAAATTAAACTGTGACAAGGAAAAGAGGAGTGATGCATTTTCTTCCGTACACAATGGCTCAGGTCTATGAGCTACAAACAGGCAGACACAGCTGGACGGTAAATACTTGTCAAGCTTCTAAATGCTCCAGCTATGTTCCCTCTGCCAAGAAACTTTTTCTCTGTGTTTTTAATTATTCATTTGCAGATAAATTGTTGGTCTACTTATCCCTGTATAGTTGTAATTGAATATAAACAGGAGGATATCAACCGTTTTTTGGGGATTTTCCAACACCAGTTCTGCCATGAAACAGTTTCTCCCTGCTTGTTTCACCATCATGAAATACAACCAGCAACAGTTTCGCCATCATGAAATACAATTAGTATTTCATACTTCTATTTGCCTGCACTTTATAGAATTATTATTATGTTTTTGTTGTTGTTTGTTGTTGTTAAAATTAGTCATTTATAGCTTGCCTTTTCCCCAATACTGAGACTCAAGTGAACTTACAAATTATTACCTGTAGTTTGAAAACATGCAAAAACATCAGTAAAAATAAATGTTTGTATATTTTAAAATAAATGAAAGAGGTAGGCCCATTTATAATTCAATAGAATACAGAATTTTAAAAGTCAGCAAAACAGCACATTGTTAAAAGCCCATTGCACTCTGTTAGGGTTTCTTCCCCACAAAAATTGGAACAGCTTGGATATTCATAACTTATCCCCTTGATCCCTTTAGAGTAATTAAGTTCAACAGCAAACACCTTCTGGAGAATACACCAATCTCCATGTTCATTTTATGAAAACATGTGGATATACTCTTGTTGACCATTCCACATTTCTTGAATTTCTTGCAGATCTACAGTGACCCAGACAAATCAGCAGACACCAACACACCCTCACCCTTACTCTGCACAGGAGAAGGGGGAAGGAGGGAGATTTCAGCTTTTCCTCCAGCTCAGTTTAAAATTCATGCTAGATTTTCACTTCATATTGAGGAAAGTCAGGAAATATATATGAAGAACAGGCAGAATTATGCCAGGATAGCAACAGCCAGTCAAGAGTCAGCTGGCGATGACCAAAAGAATGTTGGTTGGTAAAAGGAGAAGAATTCAATTTGAGTCAGATAGGGTTTTGGTTTCAGACAGTGAGGGTCTGGTTGTGTGAAAGTCCAGAGGTTGGGGACTGTGAGAGCTAACGTTTGGAAGGAAACGACTTAGCTCTGTGACAGGGTCTGATAGGGAACAAGTTTGGACTTGGTTTTAATATAGCACTCCAACTAAGAGAGTTGCTGTTCCGATATCCTGAGGGATAGGGTTAGCCTAGGGACTCTTTCACACGGGAGGAATATCTCCCAACTTCGAATGCAGCCAATGTGAATTCACGTGAATTCGCTAGTTTAGCAAATTCACGTGAATCCCCATTGCGTCCGGAAGGCGTTCGGAATGGCTTCCCATTACCTAAAAATAACCCCCCCTGCCCGAAATTGCGTGAGAAGTTTTAATTCGCAATAACATGAAACCCATGATTGTATTCGGAGTGACTTCCCTTTTGCCCGAAATTGCGTGAGAAGCTCTAATTCGCAATAACATGAAACCTCATGATTGCGTTTGGATTGCCCTTGGATTATACTTCCAATTTCCCACGTCTGAAAGAGTCCTAGGAGTAGAATAGAAATAAGGTCAGAAGGATAACAGTAAATGAGGAAGGTGTGCGGGCCATAAGTGAGAATAACTGGAATTCTCTAGAAAGAGAGATAGAGGAGTAACAAAGTGTAACTAAGTACAACAGAGTGTACAATAACAAGTGAACAAGTGAAACAGCCTTAAACTGTTTTTCAAATAAAGTTTTATTGTTAATTATTTACAAGCTTGTCCGGATCTGAAATAAGTAACCACGCTACTAGATAACATTTGAAAGTGGATTCTAAAAAAGGAAAATAAGAAGTTTTGGTGGCTCTCGTCACATAATTTGGTGGCATCGGTGGGATGACAAAACCCATGGGGCTTCCACAGTAGGAAAATAGTTGGGTGAGTGGGACTCATCATGACAACATGCTTCTTGGCTTTGGGAAATGAAAAAAGACTAATTTTGAATGGATTCCAAATAGGTGGTGACTGTTTAATTTCATAATGAACTGGTTGGTATCTAACTAGCAGTATTTTATCACTGGGAATGCTTGCTTCTCAGCCCTTTCCCCTTCACTGAAACAGAAAATACTGTATAGTATAGGAAAATAAAACAACTTACAAAATACACTAAGGAGTGATAACTTCATTGGCCTGCCAAAATGCATCAAATACATAACACAAGCTTTTGAAGCTCCACTGGCTTCTTCTTCAGGCAAAAATCACACAGCAGGAAGAAAGAGTAACAGTGGGCCAGTACAGACCAACACTAATAGTCGCCTTGTGGGCAGCATGGAAGTGTGACATATGCATGATGCCTGGCCTATGCCACCCTGATGCCACCGGGAAGCCACCCACATACCCACACATGGGCCGGCTTCATGGCACTCTGGTGGCACAACATTAAGACGCCGCACGCCACCTGAGCACCACAAATTTGCAGCAGCATGGGAAAAGCTGGCTTTTTGCTGGCTCAGAAAGGAGGGACATTTTGTCACCTCTCTTTGAGCCAGCAAAAAACTGGATTGGGGTGTGTGGTTGCTGTGGCCCTAATCCAGTTTGTGCCAAGGCGGCTTGAAGCCGCCCTTATAGGGCCATCTGTTTTGGCCCAGTGTTCCAGTCATAGGCTTACATTTTGTATGGGTATTGTCTCTGCTGAAGTTCAATTGGTTTGGAGGGTTCTCAATGCAGGCAGAGGCCACTCCCCTCTTGGCCATGTGGAGACCGAGACAAAATACAGTAATATTTAAAACCCATTAGCAGCAGTAAAGTTACTCCTCCTGGGATCCAGGATACCTCTCTCTCTTGTGAAGCCATGGGCCTCTTTCTTGGGCAAAGAACACTGAATTTCTCAAGAAGTCTCTGTACTGCTACATCTGGAAAAAAACTTTCCGGATGTAACAGTACAGGGACTTCTTAGGAAAGAAACAGCTTAAAATTTCTGTTCCACTTGCCCAAACGAAAGCAGCCTCTGCTCCCGTCAAGTGTTTTCGTCCAGTCTAGTTTTAAATGACTCAAATAATGAAGAATGTTCCATTTCCCTGAAGGAATTATCCCACAGTCTGAATGATCTCATAATGAGGATTTTTATCCCACAGTGTTCAGACTTACATTTTCTTCCACTCACTTTACTACTAAGATGACTACTATCTGTGCTTCTTAAAACCATTTTACAACATTTGAGAAAAGTCCTACATAAATATCTTTAAAGTGTAAGGTTTGCAGCCACATTATTTTTGCTAGTCCTTTCATAGATGAGCAAGAATAACAAGGAGAGCAAAAACAGTAGCAGATGAGGGGGGGAATCAATATTCCAGTAGCCATCAAATCCACTGTATGATTCAGACCAAAGAAAGCTCCAGAAAAGTGTCAAGTATACACACAATTTACATTTCGGCAGGCTGAACATTTTCAGAGAAATAAGTGTACAAACTCATAATCCAGACTTGTCTGATTGGATAACATAACTTGGAAGGCTCTTCCAATTATCTGTTTTCCACTTTGCACAAGGGCCTTGGAAAATGTTTCAGAAGAGAAGCTGTTATTTAAGCCCTTGTCATCACTATTTTAGGACCAGAACAGACTGGCAGGAAGGGGTGGCTTCAAGCCACAACCACCGAAGGCATCTTGGGACCGCGGCAAGCACACACAATGGTCCATGAAGGAGCCCTCCACCAGTGGCCCTAATAGGAGTGGGGAAAAATCTGCACCTATTTGGGCCTGGTTTGGGCCACCTTAGTCAGCCCCGGTATAACTTCCAGGTGCTCCGGCAGGATGCGGCAGCTAAATGGTGTGCCCCTTGAAGCTGCCTACATATGGTTGGTTGAGCTGGGTGTCTTGGAGGCATGCAACGTCAAAATGTGGCACCTCAAACTGCCAGGAAGCCAGCTTTTTCAGCCAGTCTGTTCTGGCCCTGAATTAGATCTCACCACCTCAAATGTTTGGGAGAAAGGAATTCACATGTGGTTGCAGTGACTCTGATCCTAAGGGCAGAAACAGACAGCCCAGTAAAGCCAGCTTCTAGCCATCTTGAGTGCATGGCATTTCGACACACCACATCCCTGAGTCACCAGGAAGCTACGCTGGAGATTACACTCCAGCCAACTTCCCGGCAACTTAGGGACGTGGTATTTAGACACCACTTACCTCAGAGCTGGCGAAAATCCAGTTCTAGAGACAAAGGGGTGGCTTTTTCCCACCCCAAATAGAAGGAGTTTTTTTCCGTTCTTATTGGGGGTGGAAGCTGGCTGGATTGGTGCCATGCATCTGTTTGCCATGGCCCCTATCCAGCCTAAATGGAGCTACTCCATGCCACCCTGATTGGGGCCTTCCGTTTCAACCTTAACTTCTCTCTCTACTCTTTCAAACGGGAGGAATTTCTCCCAACTTCGAATGGAGCCAATGCGGATTCATGTAAATTCGCTTGTTTAGCGAATTTACATGAACCCCTGCTCCATTCGGAAGAACCCCTGCTCCGTTCGGAATTACTTCCCATTACCCGAAAATAACCCCCTCCTGCCCAAATTTGCATGTGAAGCTTTAATTCGCAATAAGGTAAAACCCATGATTGCATTCGAATTGGCTTCCCTCTTGCCCGAATTTGCATGCGAAGAGTTAATTCGCAATAACGTAAAACCCATGATTGCATTCGAATTGACCTTAAATTATACTTCCAATTTAGCCTCGTATGAAAGAGTCCACATAAATAGAGGTGTGTGTGTTTATGTGCGTGCACCTTCAAGTTGTCTGTTGCCTTATAACAACCCCATAAATTGATTAGGGTTTTCTTAGGAAAGGATTACTCAATGGTGGTTTTGCCAGTTCCTTGCTCTGAAATGTAGCCTACAGCACCTGGTATTAGTTGATAGGCTGCCATCCAAATACTAACCAGGGCTGATCCTGCTTAGCTTCAAAGATCAGATAGGATCTGGCGCCTTTAAGGTATTTAGGCCCTTACATAGAGGTTGTTCTTGTTAACTATCCTCAAGTCGACCCCAACTCATGGTGATCCCATGGATGGAAATATCTCCAAGACCTTCTTTCCTCCACTGGAGATCAGCAGAGGTGCTAAGAAATTCTTTTTATCATGAAAGAAACAAAAAAAGTTTTATTTTTTGTTTTTATTAATTTTTATTTATTTAATTTAGGTAATTAATTATATATTTAGTTTTTTTAGTTTTCATTTTTACTTTTATTTTATTTTGTTCTTAAAATGTATTTGACTTTGATTTTTAATCTTATTTTTATTTTACTTTCCTTTATTTCATTTTTAATTAATTATAATAATTTAAATTATTTTTCTTTATATTTTTGTTTTATTTTCAATTTTATTATTTTTATTTTTAAATATTTTCATTTTAAATTTTGTTCTTATTTTTATATTATTTTTATTTTATATTTTATTTTTCCACATTTAATTTTCAATTTTAAAATTTTAATTTAATTTCAATTTTATTTATTTTACTTTATTTTCTTATTTTTTATATTTTTATATTTTATTTTAATTTCTAATATATAATTTTATTATTCTATTATTTTTTTATTTTTTAAAAAAACTTTATTTTTTAAATTTGTGTTACTTTATTTTATTTTTATTCGTTTTGTATTTTTCTACTTTATGTTTTAATTTTAATTTTAATTTTTTATTTTCATTTTTATTCATTTTTTATTTTATGTCTTAATTTTAATTTTATGTTTTATTTATTTTTATTTTTATTTCTTCTTTATTGCATTTTTAAATTTAATTTCTAATTTTAATTTTAATTTATAACAAAAAATAGAAAAAAAGAAATATAATTATTTAAAATAAAAGAAAATAATGGAAAAATCAAGTAAAATGAAAATATAATAAAGTAAAACTAAAATAAAATTAAAATTAAAATAAAATTAAATTAAAATTAATTAATTAATATGAATATCAGCATTTATCTTTTCACATGGATGATATTTTTATCAACCTACCTTATGAAAAAACCAAAGACATTTCATAGTGAACATTTACCCAAATAATATGAAGCCACCAACAGTTTCCTGCTATAAATCCAAAGGATGTAAATACATCTGAAAATATTTTCAAGGCTTTTCAGATGAAAAGAATAGCCCAAGTGATTGATGGGAAAACATGGGAAGCATAAAGGTAGTGGACAGAGAGAGGTCTGATGTAGGTGGGCATTCCAGCCATCTCTCTGGGCAGATCCTGTCAACTTGAAATATAGATATGTGGCCCCTGGTTGATTCTGCCTATTTGAAGGAGAGAGATGGTCCATTGGGATAGCACTTACTGTCAGGAAGTTCTTCCTAAAGTTGAGGTGGAATCTCTTTTCTGTAGCTTGCATCCATTGCTCCATCTTCAACATGACACCCTCTCAAATACTTAGACTATTAAAAACCAAAGGATTCTAACTTCCTTTGCATGGGATTGCCTGAGGAGATAGCTGACCAACTGCCAGCTCTAGTCAGACTTCTATTTAGCATTCAGAGATCTCATTCTTCACTTCTATAGCAACTCCCTGTGGCCGACACATTTTCCAAGAGGGAATAAACTGGTTCTGAGGGACAGAAAATGGATTTTGTAAAATAGGATTTGGGGTTGCAGTAGATAAGCCTACTTTGTTGAAGGATCTGGCTTCATATAAGCAAAATAATACGCATATGTGGCAAGGTATTCACCTACTTTTTTAAAGTTAAAGCTCTAAATTCCAAACATCTGACACAAATTTCTGGGCAAGGCATAAATGGTTTCTTTGGTCAATGGTCATGTGTATTATAGGAGGACAACATGGCCCAGGTGATGCTGTTGGATTCCAGTTCCCATCAGCTCCAGCCCAATGGTGGCAGGTGGTGAGAGTTGTAATCCAGCAATAGCGGGAGATCCCAAATTCCCCGCTCTGGGGTATCAGATGCAAACTCTGGAACTATGGTTACCAGCTGCAAACTTTAACACAGCACTCAAATATACTGCAGCCACACTTACACATCTCCTTCCAGTCCTTTCACCCATGGCAGCAGCCACTGCAGGTACAGGAGGGGTCCCTTTGAAAGGGACAGAGCTGCCATACCTAAGCGGTAAGGGTGGCAATGCCCAAAAGAGAAACTGTGACACCTCTCATGGAGATTACAACAACATACACAAACAGGACAGTCAAAGAGGAGGCATGGGGTAAAGGGGGGCATGGCTGTACCTTGCTGGCATCTGCTCTGATGCCCTGTCTTGGTAAAGCATTGCACGTGTAAATGTATGCAGGTCCACAGGGATAGCCATCCAATGGGATGGAAGTCACCAGTGGTCACTCCTGTGAAGGTGTGCAGGGATGGTGGTGGGGAAAACAACAAAAAAGTACTCGGTGGCATGGCTTGGAGCTATGCTGTGTGGATATGTGGGGTTTCAATGCACCTTTGGAAAAGGAAACGTCAAGCTGCATTTTCCTGCCTCTCTGTTTCGCTCCTAATGCGGCCCATAAGAGACACCTGCAGTCCCCCCCCCCCCTTCAGGGATGACTGTTATCCCGTCACATAATTATCTTGAGCCAAATATTTAAAGAGACCTAAGCCTTCACCATATAGTATAACCTTCAACCATAACTTAAGAACAATTATTCATTTATTTACGGTATTTATACCCAGCTCTTCAGCCCTAAAGGTTCTCAGAGCAGCTTATAGATAGTAATTCAGACGGTTCCTTGCCCTCAGTTTTACAATCTAAGAAGACACAACACAAAAAGAGAAGGGAATGTAGGTGTGGAAGGGGATCAAGTCCAGCAGTTCTTCTCTCCCTCTGAGGCCTGGACCAAGGCAGATGGACTGGAGGGAGGGCTCTGCTTCTTCAGGCAAGTCACCAAGCTCTACTAGATAAGGGGCTTTTGTCAGGAAGGTGTGTACTGGCTTCATAACCCTTGTCGAAGCGAACACAAGCGGAGTTTATGTACTCAGACAGGAAGCCCAGAAGAAGGTCTGTGAAAAATCTGAGTTGCATAGCAAAATTTCCTCTCACGCAGGAACGAACCTCTGGACAACGAGGTTTCTCTCAAATGAGGGTTCTTTAATCTTTGTTACTTAACTCTTTACAAAGATTACACAGAGTATAACAAAACATCCCTCTTGAATACCCATTAACAAGTTACTTTAGCTAACAACAACCTTTGGGGCAGTTACTGTAACACCAACATGTCATAACCGACATTCTCTCTCTCCGGTGACAGTTGCATCAGCCTTCCCAGGATGCACTGTTTCAAAATGCAGACTCGTGTAACTGCCACTGGAACTGTAGTAAGTTTCGCCATCGCCACAGCTCCACCTAGTGGCCACATCACCATCCATGTCATTTTATCAGACCAGGGTGCAACATGGCAAAACAGATCACCCTGACAAAACTGGATTGCAACCGCACTCCGCGGCCATAATCCAACCCAAATAGAAGTAGCAAAGGGCTGCTCCCATTTGGGGCGGATTGAAGCCACCCCATCGTAGCTTCAGCCAGCTTCTTGCAGCCATTTGGCGTCTAAACTAGGGACTCCAGGGAACTGTGGTTCATTGTGGCACCACAGTTCTCTGACAGAGGAGGCTAAATGTCTCACAAAACTACACTTCCCAGAATTCCCTAGCATTGAACCAGGGCCAAGGTCAAAGCAGTCTCAAAGTGGGTTATTTCCACAGTATGTGTTTGCTATGTTAGATGTTTATGGCATTATTATTACACTCTTAAAATGGGGCTGGGTCGCTTTAAATGTGGTCCCTGATGCCTCCAACCTGTTGTGTTTTGGGGGTTGTAGTTCAGCGAGTCTTAAGAGCTCTCTGCCTGGATAGTCTAAAGGCCCCTTCCTAAACTACAGGTCCCAGAATGCAACGGGAAGCAGGGACCGCATTTTAAAGCGACCCAGCCCCCTTTTTAAGAGTGTAAAGCTGGTTTGCTTGGGAGCTGATTCCTCGGAAGGTGTGCATTATCACTGCACTCTTTAGGGAATAACTGGCGATATTGGGCAGCCACTGTGAGGACTTCCGGTTTCTAAAGTCCCGGAAGAGACGCTCTTGCCGATCCGTGTGAACTCTATGATCTTTAACATTATGAGGCTCACTCAGCCCGAGCAACGGAAACGGAAGTGACAGAAAATGGGGGCTGAACCATAGAGTTCAAGAAACGTTTTCCTAGAGAGGGACTCTGAGGGCGGGAAAGGAGGAGGAGGAGGAGAATATAGTGGCTCAGAAACCGGAAATAGGATCCAGACTACAGGAAATGAGGGGCTGAGTGCCATAGACTTCCAGGAAGGATATTCCTAGAGCGGTAGTGCGCGTGGAGGACGGGAAAAAGGAGAAGGAGAAGAACATAGTGGCTCAGAAACCGGAAATGGGGTAGGAGGACAGGAAGTGGAGGGGGCTGAGTGCGATAGAGTTCCAGGAAGCATATTCCTAGAGCGGTAGAGCTAGTGGAATGCGGGAAGGAGGAAGAGGAGAGGAATATAGTGGCTCAGAAACCGGAAATGGGATCCGAGGACAGGAAGTGGAGGGGGCTGAGTGCGATAGAGTTCCAGGAAGCATATTCCTAGAGCGGCCGTGTGGAGGGGAGGATCCTGGAGGCGAAGATGGTGGCTGGTGAGGAGGAGCGGCTCCGCGTGGTGCGCTGCGGGGGCAGCTGGCTGAGCGGGAGCCGCGCCGCCTTCTCCTCCGATGGCAAGTGAGTGAGTGGGGGGAAAGGAAGGAAGGAAAGAAGGAAGGAAGGAAGGCAGGCCCCATGGAGCTGGGTCTAGCTTAATTCTGTTGCAGTGCCCATTGAAGTCCTTGGAGTCCTTCCTTCTCTGACTCCTGGCAGCCCTCCAGGCAACACTGTCCTGGGGTCTTCTTGGCAAGGTTTCTTCAGAGGAGGCTGAGAGAGCGTGACTTCTTGCCCAAGGTCACCCACTGGGTTTCTTTCCATAGCCGAGCTGGGATTCGAACCCTGGTCCCCCAGAGTTGTTATGGTCCAGTGCTCAAACCACAGCACCACACCGGCCCATTCTTGCCATGCTTTTAATTGTACCATTCTTTTTATCTTGTGAGCCACTTTGGATCCCAGTTCTGAGACAAAATGGGATACAAATAAATACAACAACAGCAACAATTGGGCCGGTGTCTTTTGCGTCACTTTGTACCACACAATCTGGGTGCGATCCTGAACACGCTTTCATGGGAGTGAGTATATCACTGAACCTCCATTGGGATGCCTTCTGAATTGACAGAAGTAGTTTTGTGCTCTTGGTGTGTCTTTCCTTCTTCTTTTTTGCAAGGCTGCCCTATCATGTCTACTCGTGTTGCGATGGTTTCCGGCTCCCAGGTAAGTCAGTAAAGGTTGAGTTTCCCTTATCTGAAATCCTTGAAAGGAGAAGGGTTTTGGGTTTGGTTTTCTGATTTTGGAATATTTGCATATACATAATGAGATCTGGAGCAATTACTGGAAAGTGCCAAGGTTGATGTTTAAGAAAAGAAAGACCTTGGAAGATCTACAAAAATACATCCTAGATAATGAGGAAATTGAAATAGTCAGAGAGTTCCCATACTTTGGATCAAACATTGGTCAGAACGGAGACTGCAGTCAAGAAATTATAAGATAATTAGAAACGGGAAGGGCAGCTATGAAAGAACTGGACAAGATCATAAAAGTGCAAAGATCTCTGAACACTGAAGTGAGGATCATACAAACAGTTGTAGTCTCCATTACCATGTATGGATGTGAGAGCTGGACGCTGGAAAAACAGGCAGGAAGAAAACCAACTCTTTTGGGATGTGGTGCTGGAGCAGAGTGCTGAGAATATCTCAGACAGCCACAAAGAAAAACAAATGGGTCCTTGAACAGATCAAGCCTGAACTCTCCCTGGAAGCCGAGGTGACAAAACTGAGGCTGTTATACTTTGGTCACATCATGAGAAGCCATGAATAACTGGAAAAGACAATAATGCTGGGGAAGACAGAGAGCAGCAGAAAGCAAGGGAGACCACATGCCATATGGAAGGACTCATATCAGGGAGGCCACATCCCTGAGCCTCCAGGACCTCAGCAGAGCAATGGAGGAGGTGTCTCATCCACAGGGTCACCATGAGTCAAAGTGGATTTGAGGGCAGTTAACAACAAAATGAGACCTCTTGGAGATGGAGCCCAAGTTTAAACATGAAGCTCATTTATATTTCATATTCACCTTCTACACATAGTCTGAAAGTAATTTTAAACGTTATATCTTCAATAATTCTGTGCACAAAACAAAGTTTGTGTACGCTGAACCATCAGAATGCAAAGGTGTCACTATCTAAGCCACCTGTGTTGGGGATTTTGGAGTATTTCTGAATTCCAGATAAGGGAGACTTACCCTGTACTGTATTGTGGCCTGGCATGTGTGTTCAGCTGCCTTCTCTTAGCTAATTGTAACTTGGTCCCTGTTTAAGGAACAAATATGGTCTATTACACAATGTCGTTTTCTGTAGGAACAGGGTACATTCACTTGCCATGGAGTGTCCAGATGTCAGAGGGGACAGGCTCCTCTACCTTCTGAGAAGGTCACATCTGCCCAAACAGCTATTAAAGGTGCAGGGGGCCAGTTGTACAGTTGGCCCTCCTTATCCACAGGGTTTTTGTTTTTTTTATCCATGGGTTCAAGCATTCACCACTTGAAAATATTCCATAAAAAAGTATAAATTCCAAATAGGAAACCTTGATTTTCCATTTTATATAAGGGACACCATTTTACTATGCCGTTAAAGGGACATGAGCATCCACAGATTTTGTTATCCATGGAGGGGCCCTGGAACCAAACCCTAGCAGATAACAAGGGTCCACTGTATATCTGTCCATCCTAATAATGTATTAAGATTTCGAAGTGAGTAACAAATGAAAGGAAGCTAGTAAATACCCAAAAGGCCCAAATCTCGTGTGATCTTGGAAGCTAAGCAGGGACAGCCCTGGTTAGTACTGAGATGAAAGACAACCAACAAATACGAAGTGCTGTAGTATTCCTTTCCTGAGAAAATCCTATGAAATTGAGGGGGTCATCATAAGTTGACTGCTGACTTACCTGTGTAAAATCTAAAGTTCATTTGATATACTTCTGGAATTATCCAAGTTAACTAGTTTTTATGGATTGTTATGAATGTCTTCTAATTTGCTGTGGTTTTTCATTTCATTGTTTTATAGGTACCTTATGTGTGCTTCAGGTGATTATGTAAAAGTCTACAGCACAGCCACAGAAGAATGCCTCCATATTCTACAGGGACACAGCAACCTAATAACAGGAATCCAGTTAAATCCCACAAACCACCTACAGGTTATTATATTATACTGGTTAAGAAAAATCTTGAATCTAACATGTAGCCTCTGGGAGAGTTATTAAAAGTGACTTGTTGGGTTTTTTTCAAAATTTGAGGAAAATAGAAATACAAGATAACTGTATTCAGCAGAGTACAATAACATCCAAACGCCACAAAACAGCAATATCTTCATTGGCCAACCAAAACGCATAAAATACATGATGCAAATTTAATTAATTTAGTTAATACTTAACTAACTAAATAAATAAAATATCATTTTGGAACAATGTTTTGCTAAACATTGTAAAGAACAAAGCCCTAAATCCAATACTACACTTGCACAGCACTAATACAGTAGTATTTTAAAAAACATGGTTCAAAACATGGCAGCCAGATTAGTTATAGGGAGTTCTAAATTTGATTCTATGGGGCTTTCTAGATTGGCAAAAAGAAGTGTGTTCATGGCTGCATGAAACTCTAGCCTTTAGATGAGAAAAAGGGAAAGTGTGCCATGAAAACACTTTTTTTTACGTTTTAGGGGAGAAGAAGCACCTTTAAACAGGTGCTGGTTTTCCCAGCTTCTTTTTTAAAAACTGCGGAACAGTACAGCTCCATCCAAAGGGTGTGGTGCAGCTGCTAAGCATTAAGGAAAAGGCAACTTCATGTCACACTTTCCTGCCAATCTAGAAAGCCCCTATTACACCTATTTTAGAATCCCTACACTGGCTGCCTTTTAGCTTCTGGGCACAGTATATGGTATTGGTTATTACCTATAAAGCCCTACATGGCTTGGGTCCAGCATACTTGAGGGAACGCCTCCTCCCATACAATCCTTCGCGCACACTCAAGACTGTATTTTGGTCTAAGTCCGTAAATAAAATTGTCACTCAGGTCCTTTGGGAGGAACCTTACTGCAGCCAAAGAAAACCAGGCTGGTGGCGACCTCCCAGAGGACCTTTTCAGCTGCCGCTCCAAAAATATGGAATGACCTGCCGGAGGAGATCCCATACAGTATTCCATGCTTCTATATGCATGCACATATGCACATGTTTACACATTTAAAAGACAGATGGCTTGAATGTCACAATTCAAAACTTTCTAATTTTCAGTTCTTATGCTTACCTTTGGCAGAGGAATTTGTCTTGGTTCCCAAAATAATGAACTCTATTATAAAAAGATATTGAGCAATATCACATATATTTAAATATGCATAGCAAGTTTGGGTTTTATTACCATACACAACAGGGATGGAGAATGTGGGTCTTTACATATGTTAGACTGCAGCTTCCAGCAGCCCTTGCCAACCCAGCTAATGGTGCGGGATTATGGGGCAAAACAGACAGCCCCTTTGTGGTGGCTTCCCGGCAGCTTGGGGCATGTCATTTAGATGACACATGCTCCCAAGCTGGCAGGAAGCTGCCATGAAGCTGCCCACGTGACATGACAGGCAGTTTTGCAGAGTTCTGGCAGTGCAGCATTTATATGCCTCACTCCACAGGAGCACTGCAAAGCTGTAGCAGCAGAAAACCTGGCTTTTTGACTGCTCAAAAAAGAGTGGTTTTCTGTCGCTTCTTTTTGAGTTGGCAAAAAACTGGATCAGGGCCATGGAGTGTGGTTGCCACAACTCCGATCCGGCGATCAAAGAGGCATCATCAAGCCGTCCCTTCAGGGCCATCTGTTTGGGCTCTATGAGAATTAATTGTACAGTAATAAAGAGGACAGATTTTCCTCATCCCTGGTAAAGTCAACAGTGGTGGAGGAAACTTTTGGGTGATTTTATTTATTTTTTTCTTCTTCTTCAACAGCTCTACTCAAGTTCTCTAGATGGCACCATTAAGCTATGGGATTTTATGGATGGAATTCTTATTAAGGTTTGTTTTGCTTTCTTTCTCATTGCCTTTTTTCCTCTGCAGGTCATAAACTAGCTAAATTAAAATTGTATCAGGGTAAAACCAGTCAAGCTTGTCAACTAAAGCCAATATCGCACAAGTGTGTGATGACCAGCATGACTGAACATTCCTCCTAGGCAGCCCAAAAAAACAGTAGCGAGGGTTTCCCAAATCCTGGGGGAGCTAAGGGGAGGATTGTCCCAGTATTGGTTCTGTTGATAGAAGCACTGCTGTCAGTGGATTGTGAAATGGCCCTGCTGGGTACTGATGTGTGGCACTTGTCATTAGGTTTTCTGTATTCACATCTGAATATGTTCTGACAAAAAAAGGCAAACTGGCTGATGCAAGTTATAATAATAATAAATAAAATTTTATTTATATCCTCCCTTTCCTAATGGATCGAGGTGGATTACAATACATTTTGATAAAATATAGAAATATACAAATATACAGTCTACAAATTATAAAAAACAAAACCAACCCTATTTAATCCCTTATCCTTCCCCCATAAGTTATTTTCTCTATATGGAGTTTTATATCTTTCTACTCAGAAGTAAGTCTCATTGAGTTTATCGAGGCTTATTTCAAATAAGGGTGGTGGTGGTGAATGAAACTTTTTCACCATATGGGTTTTTGTTCATTGCATTCATCCTGTTATCTAAAAGGTTGATGTTATTAAAGACTTAGATTCTGCCTCTTTTTTCCACAAGTGATCTCAAGAAAATGTATAAAGTAGAGCTGTATAATAATATAAAAACTCTCAGATTATAAAAAAAAATTAAACTACCAAATGGGGAACATTTTAAAATAATAAATTTTGGCCATGCCGTTGTTAAACAACTATGTTTTACCAAACATTTTAAAGAACAAGGGCCTAAATCCAACACTGAACTAACACAGCACTAATACAATACTACTTCATTCCTTCCAAACTTTCTTCTGTCCAAAACCTGACACTGGAGGGTTTCTCAGCCCTCTGAAGGTGGTTTTGGAGGTGCCTGAAGGTCTGCAATAGGTAGATGGTGTGCAACATCCTCACTTTGGCTGGGTTGTACTGTTCCGTCAGCAGAAGTCCAGCAGTAGATATTATTACTCAGTGCTCCAAAGAACAAACTATCAGGTTTTTCTCATTTTCTTTTTCCCACCAGTAAATCAGATGCTGCTACAGGCTTGGAGTAGATTATATTTCCTTTTAGTGATTCAAAGTTGAGATTATAGATAAAGTAGTACATACATATAACTAAAGTATAAAGCGATAAAAACCACTTTCCCATCTACCAATTAAGTTAGTTGCATGACCTGAACCCATTTTTCAGCAGCATCAGTTTTTCAGGTCAGTTATTAATTTGAGTCTTAATATATGGCTTTGTTTCTTTGTTCTCTTGCAGACATTCATTATTGGATTCAGACTCTATGCATTTTATGCACTTGCAAGTTTTGAAAATTCAGTATTTCTTATCATTCCAAAGGATGGTGATGAAAAATCAGGTATAGCGTGATTTTATAATATCTCTTTTTTAAAACTGCTAACTTGAGAGTTCTATTATAGAATGGAAAGGTGAGATAACTAAAATACATTTACCTTTTATAGTATGTGTTGCACATTAAACAACGGGAGTGCTGTAACTTTGATAAATTCAAGGGGTTGACTATTTCACTCATTTTATATTTTTATGGCATTTATATCTCAGCCCTGTCACATTTATGTGTATCTATTTATGGTTGTTCTTTCTGTGGGAAAGCAGATAATGCAATAATAGGAAAAGTTTCTTAATTTCTGTGTAATTTTTTTCTTGATATAAGGAACCTATGTCCATGTTAGGTTTCTTAATTTCTGTGAAACATACCAACAAAAAAAACCTTAAATAAAATTTGTGAAACAATACAGTACTATGGACTTGGAAAACTGAAAACCATCATAGTAGACTGAGAAATATATGGTGTAGACAGATTTAAATACAATTTTTGATGCTCAGAATTTTGTTCCTGCTATTCAGGTTGATAAGTATTTGTATTAGGATGATGTACAGTAAGTAGCCTGTGGTATGTCACAATCCTAACTCAACCAAAGATTTACATCAGTGCAGAAGGTTAGGCCTGTGCTGCCAAACACTCTCACAGTATCCAAGCTACACATATCACAGCTCGTGCAAGAAGGGGACAACATTGCCTATAAAGGCACATAGCTTTGCATTGCCATGTATCTAAAAGCCCTCTAGTAGGATTGCAAATTCATTCCACTCTTCAGAGCAACACAGGTGTATCAGTGTAAGCTGCTCTGTTGTAGCTAGGTACTTGTGGGATCAAGGAACCTCAGTCTTGAAGAATGTGTAAAAATGAATGTTTTAGGCCTAAATCCCATTCTTGTTGTTAGTTCCAAATAAAGTAGTACCACTTAATCAATGAAACAAGTGTGAAGTTGAAGGCTTTCATGGCCGGCATCCATAGTTTTTGTGGGTTTTTTGGGCTAAGTGGCCATGTTCTAGAAGAGTTTATTCCTGACGTTTCACCAACAGTTGTGGCTGGCATCTTCAGAGAATGAAACAAGTATTTACTTAGCAAGTTTACTTAGCACATTCCTGATGATTTAGTGGTTGTTGTCTACTTGGATCAAACAGCTGACTTTAGGCTTTACAGTGTTAGAGATTGGCTATATTTGCATAATCTAATATCACTTTGGTAACCTGCATGAAATGGATCAGTGTTGTGCACCCACACAATACTATTTACTCCTCCTTCCATGCAAGCAGGGAAATAAACCAGGAAACTATGATTATTCACAGCTTCCCATCACATCTCAGCCAGGAAAATGTGGTGAATAGCTTGCTTACAAACCTGTATATGGAAGTCACCTTTAACCTTTGGAAAAGGGTAGGGGAAAGGTTATTTGGGTGGAAAAGTGTTGAGTTAATTAACCTTAGGAGTAAAGCCAGAGAGAGAAGGATGATCCATGTGTGCTTGGTTTGTTGTTACATATGACCTGGGAACTCTGGCCTGTTTCTTCTCAGACAAGCACAATTTATCTGATAAACTTGCACAAAGTAGCAAACAAGAGAACCAGTGCAGTGTAGTGGTTTGAGTATTGGACTAGGATTCCAGGATACAAGAGTTTGAATCCCTGTTCTACCATGGAAACGCACTGAGTGACCTTGGGCAAAACCCACCCTCTCAGCTTCAGAGGAAGGCAGTGGCAAACCCTCATCTGGGCAACTCTTGCCAAGAAAGCTCCACGATCAGTTCACTTTAGGGTCATCTTAAGTTGGAAATGACGTAAAAACACACAACAACAACAGCAAATAACCCGTGGTCAAATATCTCATGGTTTCTTTAACAGCTTCTGCTTGCAGGAGATAAGCAGGAGTGACTCAGCAGTCTACACCATCAATGCTATTCAAGCACACTAAACTGGAGTTCCCCCAAAATCCAAGCTTAGTATTATGTTTAGACTGGGTTGATATGTATGTGTACATGTGTCAGTGATTTATATTAAGGTTTCTGTTTCAACAGGTATATTTCAACTAGTTTCAGTGGCACTTCCAAAAATACCAGGACAGGAAGTAGAAGCCAAAGAATGGGAATTGATCTTGGAGGGCATAAACTCGTCACCCAAATGTACTGCGTTTGGAAGAGATGTATGTGTACCTTTTATCTTTATGAGTTCTATAATACTAGAGGATTGCATGGAAAGATCTGGCTACTGTTTCAAGTCAGCATAGATGACTTTTTTGGTTCCTGATGAAGGGAGCCCACATGTCACCCAGTTCTCAGGGCACACTCAGCCCTTTGCCTAGCCCTCTTTTTGCTAGCACTGCCCTTTGTAGAAGTTCAGCCAATCAGCCTCACCCTTCTGCCTGCCCTGCTTTTTTTCTGGTGTCAGGACAAGTTGTCTGAAGTTGCTTGAGAGCAGTGGCAGTTGATGGTTTCCATGTCAGCAAGCTGCTTAATCCACTCCAGGTTTTAGTTTAAATAAAGTCTAGAGTACTACTACATAGGAGAGGAGCATTCCCATGTTGAGAGATGCTGAGGTCATGAACAGAACCAGGTGCAATTCTTAGAACTTGGAACATTTCCCTAAAAGACCTACAAAACACAGCTCAGATCTGTGCAACATTTTTTAACCTTGCAGAGCACAACTCAACTCTGTGCAGAAATAAGTTGACTTTCTCCACTCATTGTTCATAAATACAAGAAGACGTCTGTGAGTTGGAAGGTGATCCCATGGGTTCATGGTTTGTCATCCCTATTGTAAATCATATTTCTGTAAAATGGTCATAATCTGAATCTGTATGATTTGGCTGACTGGTGTGGCATATAACCCTCTGTTATCATTTTGCTCATCTGTTCTCACCTTTCTATAGTCACACACTTGTTTCAAGCCACTTGGACCCTAGCAAGGGCCTCATTTCAAACTGTGCTTTGATTCTAACAGGATGAATATGTGGCATCAGTATTGGAACTTCACCTCGTGGTTTGTTTTTTCAAGAAGAAAAAAATGTACAGGTGAGGAGAAAAGTGTGTAAGTAATGCACTTAGGGAAAGACAAAGCTGTGGTGACTATGCTGACAGTGGTTTTGAACAAGCCAGGATATTTGCTGTTTCTTAGGGAAATGTTCACAGCTCTTATAACATAATACTTATTTTTGTTCCTTTGGCTGTATAACTGGATGGAATTTGGGGGAGTAATGCTACTATGGATAGTGGGATTTTCAAACCTAGAAGTGACTAGTAGTTCCCTTCTGCTTTTAGAAAAATAGGAAATGTTTTTGTAAACACTCGCACACCCTATAGTAAGGCCTTGTATGTGGCTTTAAAGGAGAATTGTTGCTTGTTGAAACCTCCATTAATGTCATGTCTTCTTTTGGAGGGATGGGAAGGGCTAGGAAGATTTGGGGAAATCTCCAGTAACAGATGGGGGGGGCACCTGTGGCCCATATGTTGCCTAGCCCATTTCATCCTTTGTGGGAGGGGTTAATATTATCAAAATCAATATAATAATAAGCATTCAAAATGGGTCAGCAACAAAAAGCAGCCATCCAGCGTAAAACATTATTACATAAAGTGAACCCTTGATATCTACTGGGTTTTTTTTTTCTAGGATTCCCCTGTGGGTACAAAAATTCATGGCTGTAACAAGTCCCATTAAATAAAATGGTGTGCCATATATAAAATGGCAAAATCAAGGTTAGCTATTTTTTGAATATTTTCAGGCTGTGGATGCCTGAATTTGTACATAAAGAATTTGTGAATACAGAGGGATGACTGTATAAAAAACATTATTATTATTATAATGAAAAACACTCAGACTCACTCCACCAACACTATAATGTATGTGTCCTGACTACAGTATGCTGGCATAGCTTTGAATTTAGTAATACACGTGCATTGGAATTCCTGCCTTTGCTATTATGATTGATTGTAAGGCCAGCAGTAATAATGTTTGTAAATACATTGGAGGCAGGGATGGGGCAGGATGCTGATTTGATCTAGCAGGAGTCTTCTGTTCTTACCTATCAGGTTGCATTGTCAAGGTCACCAGAAGTCTTGCTGGTTGTCAGTAACAGTCTTATGGGTAGAGATGTAATTTTCAGGAAGTTTGAAGCCATAGGGGACAGGATTTTGGGACAAGCTGAATTTGGGAAGGAGGGTGTGCAAAAATATGAGCATTCTTTATTTTGTTCTTATAGCAGAGAAGCTGACACAATTACATAGTTTTGTTTGGCATTAAATTGATTGATATATTAAGAGTACAGATCAGTGAAATAATAGTTATAGACTAAATTCCCTTATAAGAGATTTTAAATTTTAATACAAATGGATTTACAAGGTTATGAACTCTAGTGAACCAATTTAGTTTTGCCACTTTGTTAGAAGCTGCCAGGTTTAGAAATAACATCTTACATGTTTTTTTAGAAATAATTTTGAGGCAGTATATACATGAATATCTTGTCTAAGATTTTGTTCATCGTTCTAAAAGAAAATATTCTAAAATCATTTTTTCTGATATTTTTGCCCAATTTCTCTGGGGGGAAAGAGCTTGGGGGGGAATCAAAAATGTTTTTTGTTCCCTAACATTCCCAGGTTCTTGGTTTTCCTGGCCTGTCACATCCCATGTGTGTTCTGTTAGGGTGGAGGGGTGTCCACATTTAATCATGATTATTTCTCTTGTTGATCCACTGTACTACTGTGAGGTTTGCAGCCCAAGGATGGTTTGGTTCATAAACATTATTTCAGTTGCCTCTCTTTGGTTTATGTATTTATTTATTTTATTGAAGTATTTCTGTCCTGTCCAGTATCAAAGGAGATCAGGGTGATGTAATGACTCTTGTAAAGTCATTATGTATGTTATGTCCTGTTGAGGTGAGATTGTTCTCACAACCTGTTTCTGCACTCACTAAGCAATAGCAATAGCAAGTGCATTTCCATACCACTTACTGATGTACTAAGTGGTGTACAAAGTATAAGCTAATTGCCTCCAACAAGCTGAGTACTCATTTTAGAGACCTAAGGAAGGATGCCAGGCTGAGTCAACCCTGAGCCCATGGCTGCTATTGAGCTCACAACCTTAAGGAATCACCTGGGAAACTTTTCCTAACACCTGAATTGAATTAATTAAAGTTATATCTCCTGTTTCTGAAGGTTTTCCCTAGGTTCAAAATTCAAAAATAACACAACCAGCCTCTTCACCTGTGTAGCCTGTCATCCAAAGGAAGACTGCATAGCAACTGGACACAAGGATGGCAAAATTCGTTTGTGGTGAGGCAAATATTTAAGTAGTATTGGTACTGATGATTTTTGTCTGCTAAGCAAATACTGTATACACTCAACTATAAGTTGGCCTCATGTATAAGTCAAAGACAGGTTTTGGGGCCCAAATTATTTTTTGATTTTGATATGATTCATGGATAAGTAAAACCTTGGGAAAGTAACAAAGGATGTAAAGGATGAAGCAAAGGAAAACGATGCTAGAAAACTTCTGACAGACATAACTGTTCTTATCCTAGAAACTGGGTGGCTGATGAGGGAACTACAGTAAATGATGGCTGTGTGATGTGTAAGGGAAGGGTCCAGACGTGGGCAGGGCTAAGAAAAAGCACACATGTCAAAAAAAGATGAAAACGCAAAGCAAAGAAAATGACAACTACTTAATCAGTGATTTTAGCTTTTAACTTTAGTGTGCTAACTTTGCCTGATTTTAGCCCAGAAAAGCTGACAAACATTTAGAAATATCTTATTCATATACTTCAAAGCCTGATTTCTCTCCATGCTCTTGAAGGAAGCACCAGAGACCTGCTACCACTGACATTTTCCCACCCAGGTATTCGAAAAGCTCAGAAGCAGTGCCACAGTGGAGATAGTATAGGGATGGATGGTGCCTCTTTTAGGTGCATCCCAGATAGGCTAAGTTCTCACCTTTCACCACTTAGAGAAGGGGATAATTCTTTTTTTTTTTAAGTGTTAAAGGACAGTACGTACATTGACTCAAGGATAAATCAACCCAGTTTTTTGGGGGCCAATTTTTGACTAAAATTTCTAGATTTATACATGAGTATATGCAGTAGATCCTGGGGCCCATTCACATTGCACTGTCATAGCAAGATGATTTCACTTTAACTGCTTCTGGCTACATCTTATAGAGACCTAGGGTTTGTACTTCGGTCAGAGGCCCCAAAAGCCTCTCTTAAATTGGTAATCTCTGAATCCCATGGAGTGTTGCCAGTTGCCTCTGAAGCTGATGGCTAAATTTCCCTTTGATTGCATTGGGTAGAACTTCAGATTCAAATATTGAGACTGGTTAGGTCCTCAAGCAGAGAAGGAGGGAGCTAAATCAAGTAGAAGGCTTTCAGCATCATGAAAGGGCAGCAAATGATTACTTATTTGCATTGTTGCTTCATTTTTACTGACAGAAAAAGAAGGGTGCTACATCGGAGGCAAGTGGGATGCAGTCCATGAATGCTTATTCTAAATAAAACATACTAGCCTTGGAGGTGCCATAAGACTCTTAGTTATTTTTCTTGTTTGAATCTTTGTCCTCTGTACATAAAGGGTGATCGAAATGGAGCTTGTGCAACTTGTCCCCATTCCCCTTCTTGCATGTAGAGCTTAAGACTTACCAAATCAGTTTCTTGTACTGTATGCACAATTTCAAAAACAGAAAAACCTAGGAGTTCGCAATATGTAGCACTTTGCCAAAGTTGCTTGTAAGTATCTTAATCTTAAAGACTTGCTCCAAGATCATCTTTGTCACTTTTTAAAAGCTGGTCCTAAATTAAATGCTGTTGTTTTATTCCAATAGGAGAAATTTTAATCATAAGAGAGAATACACATTCTCTACTATGCATTGGCACCATGATGAAGTTGTGGATCTTGCTTTTTCTGTAGAAGGTAAAGTTACCCAAGCCAGGACTTGAAACAGGCTGTATTCTTTCATTCTTTCTCCTCAGTTTGTAGTATTGGGGTAATATTACTTCCCTTCTCCCAATGATGTGATGGGCTTCTGATACTTATAATCTGCTCTGTAAATACAGGGAGAGTGGTAAGGGTAAGGAAGGGTATTTTAACTTGATATTGTTTTAACCTCTGCTGTACTCCGCCCCAATTGCTTGTTCAGAGGGGCGGAATAGAAATTATTATTATTATTATTATTACTACTACTACTACTACTACTAATTTTTTTTATACAATGAAAGATGGGGAACTGCTCATTACATATATCAGAGGCTTAGAAGTCACCTTGGATCCCATCATGGGAGAAAGGCAGAATACAAATTCAAAAAATAACATAGTAAGTAAATAAAAGTAAGAGATCCATAGCAAAATTGCTGAGTTGCCCCTTTTCCCATCCCAAGCATCTGTCTGTGTTGCATAGCATTAAAAGGTAATAAAACATGTAAGCCTGTTTTATGCTACCATTTTGCTTGGCAGGCTCATGTAAACAGCTTGGGTTCTTAAGTGAGCAGAAGAGGAGGAAAGCTGAGTCATTGGCTAAGTGGAACCAGGGGGAAAACATCTTTGTTGCTGTTAGAAGCAGCTAAGATAAAATCTTGTTAACCTCGGTGGGATCTCACATATGACCCCCACTGTGTTTATTTTAGTCCTGACATATCCACAGAAACAGGAAATATTTTCACATGGCAAGTGGGAGAATTTTGCTGTGTTGCAGCATTTTAATACATTTTGCTTCCATAAGCACATTTTAATAGCTCCTAAAAGAGGCTTTGCTTTAACCCTTTTCTTTGTCTGACCAAATGTAAAATTTACAATCTTGTATTTGCTGTGTGGTTCAATCATTCCAGATCATATTTATGAAGCCCTTTAACTTTTATTTTATTATATTCAATTAAATATCTTTATTGTATCATTGAATACCATAACATCAAAACATTCAAGCATATGCAGAGCTAATCTGTACAAGTCTGCAAAGAACTAAGTCCCATTGCGTTTGGTTAGCATACTTCCACATCAGTGTATATGACACTGTAGTCTTTCTAGTAGCTGAAACCATATTGGCTTTATGGCAGAATGGAATATTCTATGGAACTGGAATGTGTTTTAAAAAAAACGTTTGTAGATGACATGACTTGGCTTTGACAAATAATATTCCAAGAACAGTGTGATAAAGAAAGACTTGAAGCTTTGAATTGCTTCTTCCAGTCAGAATATCTGTTAATAGACCTGCCCAATTGACTGATGCATAGACCATCACTGTTCTACCAACCTCAGTTAGCCCCAGCAAATTTTGCTTCCATTCTGTCAACTCAGCACAAGTGGAAGACATTGTAAGAATGGAAGGCAATGTAACACTGTTTCTGTGTTTGTGGAAGAGCTTCCAACACTATTTCTAGGTTATAGTATAAACTAGACTGCTTCTGAAAGACCCAGGGTCATCTGCTCTTTCCTAGTAGACTTGTCCCTCCACATTCGCTGGGCCTAAGGGCACAGGACCCCTGTGAATGTGGAAAAACTGCAAATAACAAAAACATTATGTTTTTACCTGAGAGAACACCTCTCTGGGAATCTCTAGGTCCTCCAGTGCAACTCTGTGGTCAACATCTGCCAGACATTGACCATAGAATTTTATTTATTTATTTGAGTATTTATACCCCACCCTTCAGCCTTAAAGGCTATCAGAGCGGCTTACAATTATTTTTAATTAGACGGTTCCCCGCCATCAGACTTACAATCTAAAAATTGTAAGAATTGTGCTGGAGGAGCTACAGATGCCTAGTGGAGTGTTCCTTCTAGGAATCTCTAGGTCCTTTAGTGCGACTTTTGGTTAAAGTTGACCATAGAATTGCACTGGAGGACCTAGATATTCCTAGAGAGAACATATTAATAAAATCTGTGAATAATCAAATCCACAAAAGTCAAAGCTGCAAATGTGGAGGATGGGTGTATATGTCATTTTTCAATAATCAAACATGGACCACTAATTTTAGAATGGCCATGATTTCATAGAAGCATGTTTTTAAAGTGTTGAATATTTGCTTTATACAAACAAAGATCCCAATACATGTTTTATAAGACTTCTATTGTGCCACACTATTAAGAAATGTCAGCGATTGACTTGTAGAGAAGTAAGTTCCATTGCGCCTAGTAGCCTTGATGTTTCAGTAAACATGCATAGGATTCTGTTAGTTCTCATTAGCTGAATCCAGAGTACTAGAGTACACGTGCATATGTTAGTGTACATTGCAGCAGATGATGGACATTCTTAAGATCTAAAATATTGTGAGCAATGCCTTTAGACATTCCCAAAATGTCAGTGTTAGGTGTTAGTATTTCTGAAGCAAATGAATTTTATTCCATCTGAGCTAAGGCGTGTGCATTCATTTGGATTGGTAGGAACTAGCTTGCTGAGTGGAGGGATTGAGTCAGTCTTGGTTCAGTGGCGAGATGGATCAGATGCTAAGAAGGAATTCTTGCCTCGTTTGGGATCCACAATACAGCACATTGGCGTCTCACCTGATGGAACTTTTCTTTGTACCTCACATTCAGATAACAGTAAGTACAAATAGTGGAGACGTTTATGTCACATTGAAGGCCCACTCTGGCCATGAAACAGTGAATATAAATCATTCCTTTGGGCCTCCCTATCCAAGCAGACCCAGATTTCCTTGAGCGCACAGGAAATCTTGGTTCAATGGTTGTTTGATTCCCCTTCTTTCTGCTGTGATGAGCAGAGTGATGGGCACTTCTTGGCTTATATTGCAGTGATTGAAAGTTGGGGAAGAGAGGTGTGAAATGGAAGGGCCTCCATCTCCCAACTTAACCTTTTCCCTATTGATTCTCCTGCCTCTTTTTGGTCTAGAGCCAGTGGCTGACTGGCCTCCCCCAGTGCCTATTATATGCCTATTCTTGGTATTACAAAGTATCCATTATACTATAGTTTTATCTGTGGGATTATTACCTTTCTTGAATGTTACTGAGTTTGTTGTTTGATTGAAAAGTTCCTCAAGCATTCACTGAATGGAGGGGAAACACAAAAATATATTAAACATTTGAGAGACGTTTCTCTCTTGTTCTGGGGTTTATTTTTTGTTTTTTCTTAGCCCAGACCACAAAAGGTTTTAAAGATAAACTCTACCACAGGGATCGGCAAGTTCCTGGGATCCAAGGATGATTTTCTATCCCCAGGATATGCTGAAAGCCTATCCCCCATACTAGAAATTCAGGACTGGGGGGGGGGGGGATAAAAACAGGAAGTAGCCAGGTGTCCATGTAATATTTATTGAGAGGGAGGGATTTGGGGAGATTACAGCAAAACTGCCTGTTGGAGAGCATTCCAGGAATAGAAAATTAGTGAAATTTTTGTTTTGTAATTTTTTTCACTCTTTGTGTATGTGGCAGGGGGGAAGGCCACAAAAAGCTCTGAGAGAGCATTTACGTCTTGCTGACATCCTAGCAGTTTGAATTTGCCCAGCAAATATTGAAAGCTGAAAAAGCATGGTTGGGGGAGCCATTGTCCTTGCAGGAGCTGTTGGTCCTCAGCTCCCTTGATCATTCACCGTGCTGGCTGGAACTATTGAAAGTTGGAGTTCCCAAACCCATTTTGTACAGAGTGGATGTTGCATGTTGTTATGTCTTACATCAAAAATTAAGTCAAGCTGCTTCATTCAAAACTAATTCCAGTTTTCAGGAAACCTTTCATTGCATTAGTCTAGTTTTAGTTATCAGGACAGTCACACTAGTTATTCCAAGTCCCTCATTTCCAAGCAGAAGTATATCTGGCAAAACAGCTAAATCAAATGTGCTGTATGCTCCTACCTCAACATGGCTGTCCCAAGAAAATGCATTAGTTCTAGGGACGTTGAGGACCATCAAGCTATAAACTGTTGTCTAACTATTTTAAATTAGACATTTTTTCCTGACAAAAATGTATCATGAACAAATGCAAATTCATCATACAGTATTGTGCATGATAGCTTTTCTTTAATAGTTGGCAAGCTTTCATTCCTAACTTTGTTATTTTTTTCCCCTCAATACATGTAGAAATAGTAATCATACACAGCAACTTGAAAGTATCTGGAATGATTCAAGGATTAATCAGAGGTATGTTTTTTGTAAAAAAACTCAAACATTTTCTCACTGTCAGAAGAAATCACCATCCAGTTAGTTAGACCATCTTTTTCATTTCAGGCAGTGAAGTCAAGACTGGCTTGATGGTTGACCCAAGAACTAAAGCTTTGGTTCTGAATGGAAAGCCTGGCCATCTGCAGTTCTATTCCCTGCAAAATGACAAGCAGCTGTACAATGTAAGTTGTTTGTGGCTATCTGATACAGTTGTTAAGTGACGCTCAAATGCAGTCTTGTAAACTAAGTCACAAAAATACAGTCTACTGTGTGGTTCCATGCTAATGGCAGAAGAAGGCAAGACATCCCTACCCAGCCAACAGGATATTAGTTTCTTAGCAGGCTGGCTTTTTAAAAATTGCCTCTGCCAACATTGTGGCCCAGGATGGGCACATCTGATGGGTGGGTGTTCCTTTCTCTGCAGCAACCTAGAAACCAAGCATATTGGTGGAGAAGGAAGTGAGAATCTCTGCATCCTTCTTCATCCCACTTGCCCACCTACAGGGAACCTGTCTATTTGCAGGGAATTCCTGCTCACCTAATGACAACTAGGTGAGTTACATGAAAAACTCAGGACCCACCCAAGTATTTTTTTTAATGCCTTCACAAAGATCGCAAAGAATATGAAGACTTAGTATGTCTGGAAGTGCTGCATCTGAACATCAGGCATGTGCTAACATACCATATACTATATACTTGACTATAAGTTGGGAAATTTATGCCCAAAAACCTGGGTCGACTTATATATGAGGCATACAATAATAGGCTTGCCCCCAAGCATCTTCCACAGCTCAGCTGTCTCCCAGAGGGAGAGCTAACCTGAGGAAGGGCTTGGGAAGCAAACATTTACTTTCTCCTCCTCCTCAGCTCAGGTGTTCTCCGAGGAGACAGCTGTGTGTGGAGGGAGAGGAAGGGATATTTATTCATGAATCATATAAAAAAAAATCCCTAATTTTGGCCCCAAAACCTGCCCTCAACTTATACACAACATTGACTTATAATCAAGTATAGCTGATAGGCCTTGTCTGGACAGACTAGGGTGGATGCATTTAGTGACAAGGTAGAAACACATGTGGCAGAGCTGGAGGTGCCAGTGAAGGAACAAGGCAAACGTTCAGGAAAGGCTTCACTGAAGCTAAAGATGAAGAAGACTATGTGACATGAGGACAGGAGTCAGGGGTGGCTTTTCAGATGGCATTTGGATAACAGTGGGCAGTGAAAAAGCACAAAAGTATACTGAAGAGAATAGACTATGAAATATTGGTGGTGTTGGCTTCTGCAAAATGGTCTTGAAGGATGAGCTATAAGCACAAGTGCTGTACCACTTCTCTGTGTAAAAAGTATGGGAGCTACTGGGAGAAATTACTGATAGGCTATATTCTTTTAATCAGTAGTACAAAGGATTTTTTTTAAAAAATGTGTAAAATTGTAGTGGATGAACAATCAATTTTATTTTTAATTCAGGAGAGGGGTTGTAGCTGGACAATAGCATGCTTTGCAGAAGCTTGGATTCTAGGCATTGCTAAGAATATTGGAAACAGTGGGAGAGAGCAAAAGTTTGGAAATGTTCCTTTTGAGACTATAGTTCCCAGAATTTCCCACCCAACATTGTAAGGGATTTTGGAAGTTGAAATCCTGAGAATCAAGAAGACCAAAGCCTGAGAATGTTGTCTAATAGAATGTTATGAGAGACTATGAATAAATTAATATATTAAGGTGCATCATGATGATTTGATATTATGTCTACCTTCCCGTTCTCCCCTTGTACTTCTATAGTTCATTAACCCTGTTGCTGTTTCAAAGTCTTCTTCCACTACAGGCTTGTTTGGAGTGCATCAGTTCACTGGCCTATTATGTCTTTCTTTCAACCTTTTGCAGTTGGATATTGTGCAGCAAGAATATATACATCAGCAGGGTCTAAACCAGATTGAGGTAGTAAAAGCTGCATTTGACTCCAAAGGCAATTGGCTGGCCACTGTGGAACAGCGACAAGAAGGGGACAGTGAACTTGAATTGCAAATGAAGCTCTGGGCTTATGATGAGCAAACACAAAGGTACTTGCATTTACATTTTTTGAACCAGTCAGCAAGAATCAATTTCTTATAATGGCCAAATGGGCAGCTTCCTCAAGCCTGAAGCTTATCCCTGCCCCCACTGGACTTAGGGGAGGATACACTCCAGCACTCAAATTCTTTTAATTACTGAAAAAGACTCCATATCACATAGGAGCCATAAGGAGGGCAATTTTGTTGGGATTTTGGCTGCCCTGATTTGCTGAGATTTTGGCTGCTTAGTATAGGAAGAGGCCTTTTTCCAAGTAGGATTCACTGAGAGTGGCTTCCAGATTTTTTTAAAAAACACCCCAAAATACATTTTGCCTTAAACCTCTTATGGGGTAGGACCTGGAGAAATTCCCCCACAGCACCTAGACAGTTGTGTTGCTGTGTGGCTTCAAGTCATTTCTGACTCACAGTAACCCTATGGCAAACCTGTCACAGGGTTGTCTGTGTCTGAAAACGTGTGACTTGCCCAAAGTCACCCACTGTGTTTCCATGGCTGAGGGTATTTGAACCCTGGTCTCCAGAATCATCATGTATTGTTCACACCACTATTCCACGCCTAAATACAATTATGGGAGGTCAGGGTGATAATGGCCACATTGGGGCCTATAAGATCCGGATGCCACACATGGGTTGCTTTGCCCTTTATTCACCCCTCATACAATGACTGCTTTGCAGAACAGCAGTGTTTGCTGAGATTGTTTGAATGACTAATGTAGCTCTTCAGGTATGGAGCCAACATAGCGTATGGTTTGAGTGTTGGACTGTGAGGAGACCAGGGATGGATTCCCTGCTTGGCCATGAAACCCAGTTATTGGTGAGCTAAAGTTACTGAATTGCTAGAAATTTGAGGACTTAAGAGAAATTTCATTGAAGCAGAGCGTGGTGTAGTGGTTTAGGCATTGGACTATAATTCTGAAGAGAGAAGGATTCAGACGTTCTCTGAACAAATCTCGCCAAGAAAAACCCATGATAGGGGTCACCGTAAGTCAGAAGCAACTTAAAGGCATACAACAACAAAGAGTTGTGACCCCCAGCATTGGAAACATCCTTTTCCTTGTACACCCTCATCTAGTATTTTTCTTCGAAGCAACTTATGGCTGATTCTTAAGACATGGACTGTCATCTTGTTGGTTAATCCCAAATAGAGTAGACTTGTTCAATCAATTGTTGAATGGGGATTCAACATGTAGTTAAATCCCATTGATTCAGTGAGTCTACTCTAATCAATACAATTTAGGCCATGTAGTGTAAAAGTCAGTACATAATGATCAAACATTTTGGGCCTGACAGTGGCATAGTATTACTTCATTGCAACTATACATGCCTCACATATTCCCCAAGTGACATGATCACTGTGCAATTCACTTTGTTGCCATGTTGGCCAGATGCCCATAAGAGTATCTATCAGCACAATTCTTCATTCATAGCAGGCAAGGTAGGCAATGCCCTTCAGCCAAAAATCAATTTCCACTTGCCATGGATGTGCTGGTATCTAATGACACTTTTGTGCTAGCTGGTTGGTATAGTAAACAAAGGAGGTTGCCCACCAAGCCAGGCACCTCTTCTTGTACTGCTCAATTTGCATTCATGGGCCTTGCAGAAGATCACAGATTGATAGATTGTACCTAAAGTGATTTAATGTGTTGGCTTGTAAACTGAATGCATTGTTACTTGCTGATGATCATAGTGTGGAGTGCTATATGAGAAAGTTAAAGTATTTGGTTCAGCAGTTGATCTGCCCTCTTAATAATTTTTCAAAAAAAGGCATTTGCTTGCTGGAATGGATGCTCATAGTTTAAAAAATAAATGCATAATCCATAATCCAGCACAGAATTGGCATCTTGATTCTCACTAACTTCATAGAAATGTCATCTCCCTTTTTTTCTTACAGCTTTGCTTTGAACACGAGAATAAATATGCCACATGAAAATCATATCACAGCTGTGTGTTTCCGTTGCACAGATGAAACCATAAACATAACACCCACTTTGGTAACAGCCAGCAATGATGGACATTTTAAAGTCTGGATACTGGTGACTGAAAGTGATGGTGAAGGTACGTTTGGTGGTGAAGGTTGTTTTTCTTCACCAGAATTTCTTGACAGGTTTGAGTGGTCTAAAACATGTCACAGTTCATTTTTATCCTTTTTTTAGTTTAGTAGTAGCCATTATGTGCTGAAAGATAAGGAACCAGCTGAGTTTTCTGCAGGGCTTCCAAAATTCTGGCAAAGTGACATCGTCATGCCAGTGCATCTGTCTACCTAGAGCAATATTGAGAAATGTGTGGGCACAAAATTGACCCCAGACCCCCCCCCCCCCCAATTCTCATTGAAGACCAAGAAAGGTTTCTTTCTTGGTCTTCAATAAGAATCCAGGAATTCCACTTCCCAGACAACAAGTTAATTTATTTCTAGTATATACTTGTCTCTCAGCCCTCATTCCACCCTGGTTGCAATTTCTTTCTTGCTTTAACCTGAAAATGTGTACTTTTGCACATAGAAGGAGTTCCAAAAATATGTAGCAATATCCCCCTCTATTTGAGGTGGCCACATACCATTTCTATAAAATCAGTATAGTACTTGATCACTTGATCATTTTATGTTAAAAGGAACAATACTTGTTTTTTAAAATTCTGGCATCTTTCAAAATACCCAATTTATGCACTTGATTTTGAAACCTGGAGCACACCTACTTATTAGTAAGTGCCCAGACTGCTGTTTCAAGTGTGGTCTCCCCCCAGATTTTATTTCCTGAGTAGAGAAATCTGGACTTCAGTGGCTCTTTTATGTGGTACAGACTTTGAAACACATTCTGAAAGTGACTGTAGCTCTAATCAAGGCCTTGGGCTCATCCCAGGAAAAATAGCTGGGATTGGCATGTTCTAAATCTGGAGGAACATTTAAGTACTCCTTGCACTAAAAACTGCAGTCATGTTTAAACCAGGAAGCCCTATACATTTGCAGAATTGCTGTTGAAGAAGGTGGCAAGTAAAACGCCTAACTCTAAGGTAACTGGTTTTTAAAAGTTTCCACTGCTTTGTTCCACTCCTAAGGAATACACAAGCTCTGTATAAACATGATACCTTTAGGACTGACTTTCAACATCTTTAGGGTATACCTGGAGTGGGGAATCAACCCAACAATTATTTGATAGTTGTTCACCCACTTCCTGGCCTGGAAGGGAGGTCTAGAAGCAGTTCACTTGCTGCATTAGAGCTTCATGGCTCTGGAGGCTGAAACTAGCATACTCCATGCCATCATTTCCTGCTCTGAGCAGGAAAAGGAGGTGAGGACTTCCCCATCCTTCCAATGGAGCACAGAGGTACAGGACCTCCTGACATGCCCAGATGCACAAAGTCAGCAAAGGCCTTCCTTACCCCCACTCCCCCCACTTTACAAACAGGGCATGGAACACTTTGACCATGTAAGCAAACCAACCAGAGGAAACTAGCAGGCAGTCAGTGTTTCTGGTTCATCTAGTAAGGTTCGTGGACTCACACCTTAATACATTTTCATGTGCTTATTTTTCATCATGTTTGCAGCAGTTCTATAGATCTGTGTGTCTCTTCTTTCAACAGATCAAAACATAACCTGGACCTGTGATTTTGTAGGAAGTTATCACAACTACCGAGCAACAAATTGCTGTTTCTCTGAAGATGGTTCTTTGCTTGCAGTTAGTTTTGATGAAATAGTCACTGTGTGGGACTCAGAGACGTGGGATCTAAAATGTACATTCTGCCACCCCCCTGGAATTATACTGTATGTAGCTCTGTGTGATTTTGCATGTTCTGCTGTGCGTTGCTTAACTTAAATTGATAGATGTGTTTGAAAGACACTGTGGCTTTAAATTAGTTTTCTACAAATATAAAGCACTTAGCCATAATTTTTTCAGTTCAGAAACAGGTCTTTAGGTATGTGATAAGCTTCCCCATGCTTCTCTTCTTTTTCTTTTTTTTTTTCCATTTCACAACACAGTTCTTTAATAGAAGCATGTCCAAAATAACTCCCATAAAATGTAGAATAGCATAATTTTGACATATATTAGTCTAGAACTTTCTTTTTAGCATTCAGACCTTTGGGTTAAGGATAAAGGTGGGAAGTGATGATGAGGGCATCAATTAAAAAGATATAGGTTGAATCTACTTTATCTGAAATTCCAAAATACTCAAAAAGCCAAAACTTTTTCATGGGTGGCTGTATAAAATTGCCTTCAGGCTATGTGTATAAGGTATATGTGAAACATAAATTAATTTTGTGTTTAGAATTGGGTCCCATTTTCAAGATAGCTCATTATGGAAATATATGCAAATACAACTATTCAAAAATAAAAAAAATTCAAAACACTTTTGGTCTCAAGCATTTCAGATAAGGGAGACTAAACCTGTATTGGGATAAGAAAACATTTTGCAGAATGTCCTTTGATACCTAAGAGTACTTGTAAATATGTATTATAACAACATGGATATTCCTTGGTTTTTAGTACTGTAGTTCTCACATCCTCTGAGATGAGCCTCTTTCAGATCAGCCAGTGGTTTTTCACATTGTAAGAACTGCAGTAGTGAAAACTCAAGAGAAGGACTGAGGAAAGCAGTGGCTCACCAGATGTTGAACTCTAGTCACTATTAATCCTAGTCTGCCCTAAGCAATATGAGGTATTTATAGAAATTATAGTTCATCTGGTGGGCCAGAAGTTTCCCACTTCTGCTGTAGAACATTCTGGATTCACAGATAAGAGGATAGAAGTTTCCCATCCCACGCTAAACACTGCTTGTATAACATTCATTTTTAAATGTACCATATTAATGGCAGCTCTGTTAGGTCACAATGCATATGTGTTCTTCCTGTCTCATTGACTACCTTACAACTTCTATCTCTCTGTTTGCAAACTAGTTGCTGCTGACTAATTTTCCAGTGTGCAAAATGATTCTTAGGAAAGTTCAAGAATTGATAAAGAATTCTTACGTTGCTTTTTTTTTTTTTTAGCACCTGCCTGTACTACTGTTATCTTAATTGGATTCCAACAGGATGGTTTATGAGGAAGCTGCTGTTCTTCTATTTGTCTTTGAAATGCCTCTCTTGAGGCAGTTTGTGTAGAGTGTCAATATTTTCCCAGTTGTCAAAAGGGAGGAGGAATCACACTAATCGTAATTACATGGTCATAAAATAGAATCTGTCTCAAAGTCTCTATACAATGGCACAGGAGAGTTAGGTGAAAATTAGACAAAAGCTGCTTGGTGGTTGACTGAGAAGAAGTGTGGCTGGTCTCAAAACTAGTAAAATGTTTGCTTGTGAACACACCTCATTTTTCATTGTAAAATTAAATGAACTCTTTAAACCTGTATAGAGGTGTTTCACATGGAGAAAGTTATAATACCTGAATGGAGTGATATAGACATTGGTAATGGTCTTTAAGATATGAGAACGTGAGAAGTCATTGGACACACTTTTCTGCTGCCACACTTCCATCCCAGAATGATTAAGCAGAAGAAATTACTTGAATTTTTCAGTGAGTTGAGGGTGGCTATGCTGATTAATGTTGTTTTTTTAATTATTTTTTTATATAGTTTAACAATCCACATTTTAAAAAAAGGAGAAATATATATATATATATATATATATATATATATATATCCATTGCATCTTCCATTAAATCTCATATAGAGCTATCAAACCATAACATACTATTCAAAAAACAGTAGAAGAAAAATTCTTCTACTAACTACAGTAAATTACAGTACCGGTTTTTAGAGTACAATGAAACCCACACTTTTTTTTTAGTTCTTTCAATATTTTTAAACTATATTAAGTAGACAGGGCTAGATAAATTGTTCTAATCCACTTCGTTTATAGCATATTCTTATTCTCCCATAATTTGGACACTTCTTTCCATTTTTCAACATATCGTTGATTAGTTTTTTTTGTTTGTATAAGTTAATAATATGTCTAAGATAGCTAAATCATTTAATTTCATTATCCACTTCTCTGTTGATGGTATTTGTTTGGTCTTCCAATATTTTGCATACATCAGCCTAGCAGCAGTTATCATATACAATAAAACATTGACTTCATCGCGTATAAGATTATCAGAGATTATATCGGTTAGGATGGCATGCATACCTATGCTACGATAAACCTAAATATCTTAAAAGAATTTAAACATCATATACGGTAGTGAGGAAAGCATTGGAACAGATTGGAACAGATACAAGAAACATATGTATAGAAAAATACCAAGATGGGCTTCCCCTCAAGAGGCTTTCCATAAAAATGAAACAGAAGGTATACTAAATGGTTAAATTATGAACATATCCTGACAAAGTCAGGGGACATAGATAAATTAAAAACAACAGAAGAACTTATTAAAGAGGGTGTACAAATTAATTGGTTAAAATATTGGCAACTTAAAGAAGACTTTGAAAAGGATAAAAGAGGGCAAGGAATAGAAGGAGAGAAAACTGATTTTGACAAATTACTAAGAGGAGAAAAGAAATTATATATTAAGAAGATGTATAAATACTTTTTGGAATGGGGCTTACATGAGGAAACAGTCAGATCTAATATGATCAAATGGGCACAGAATATCGGAAATGAAATATATTTATTGAATTGGGAAAATGTATGGAAAAAGAATTTAAAATTTGCAAACTCTGTTAGCTTAAAAGAGAATTATTATAAACTCTTTTACAAATGGCACTTAACACCAACCAAGATAGCTAATTTAGGAAGGAATGGAAATAGTAAGTGTTGGAAATGTAAAGAAACAGAAGGAACTCTATACCACATGTAGTGGCAATGTAAAAAAGCTAAAACGTTCTGGAAAGCAATTCATAAGAGTATTGTATCAGTAATTAAGAAAAATATCCCACTAAGACCTGAACTCTTTTTATTAAATATAACCGATATAACCTCTGCTGATTAATGTTGTCTTGGCCATTTATTTTTCCAGAAGCCTGTGTTTTGGAAGGCTAAGTTGTTCAAAGTACCTCCTTGCCACCACCAGTACTGGTTCCTTGTGTTGCTGGAATTTGCTGAGCTGCAAATGTAAGACCGTTTGTCTTTCTTTTGTTTGGGTTCTTGCTTTGGCATTTCAAACATTGCTTATGTTGACAGTACTTGAGAAGGCAATTGCTGTCTATTTCAGATGTCTGCCTTTCATGTCATATATTTTAGCTTATCCAGTCACTGGAAACCACTTTGGTGATCATATAAAATTAATATGGCCTTGTTAAAAATGGTCCTGTTCTTTCCCTCTATGACTACCATTTGAGTTAACACCATTATAAATATCATTGTCAGTGGACAGCTATTGACTTTGACATGGAAAACCTTAGTTTACAGTCTTGTACTCTTAGAACTGATTTCATAACACAGCATGCGACTCTAATAGCACTGCTTCTGATGTGCTTAAAGGCCAGCAAGAGACTACAGAACTGAATTTAATTTGCCTGCCTCATGATGTTGCATCCATTCTTAATTTTATGAGGCTGAAGCACAGTCATGATGGGAGTTACAGTTCAACATCTGGAGTGCCACCTGACTCTCAGCCATGCCTTAGTCTCTGAAAAATACCAAACTTACCTTACTGGATTGGGCAAGGGCTCACCTGTCTTAGCATTCTGTCTCCAAAAATGTCTGGGTAGGCATTTTGAGACGTCACAGACAAAGCATAACCCCCATTTCCGTAGCTGGTTTTCACAGATATAATAGCCACTGACAGCCCTGGCTTCCATTAGCACTTCATTTGTGATGTAGTGTTTAGAGTACAGACTGCAGCTTGGCTAAAAATCAAAAATTCAACCAATATGGGGCCCCAGCTTCTAGTTTATTCTTTTCCTTTGAAAGTCTTGGAAGAGTTTCTAGCATCAAAAAAATAAAAATAAAAACACTCTAGGAAGTCTTCAGGAGCAAATATACAGGGGCTGGTCTTGATTGCTTTGAGGGCCACAGAAGTGAACTAGAGAGAGAACTGAAGGTCATAGAAATACTGGGAATCTCATGGTCTTATTCAAATTTATGAAGTGTCATTTGTACGTGTAGATGAGTCAGTTAGCTGAAATTTTCATTATATGTCCTCAAGCAGCTGTCGTTTCCCCAAACATACACATACACCATTACCTGAGTTTAAAAAGAAAGTAGCTTAGGCTGAAGGCTATGATTTGACTGCATTGAAGATATCCTCCACTTTGCCCTCCTATCTTGCAAAACTAATTCTGTGGGAGTCTGAGGTTCTTTTTCATGTCTTTTTGTTTTGCTTTTCAGTGGAATGGAGTGCCCAGTTAAACATCACGGTTCTGCAACCTGATTGTCTGTCTGAAAACATTGCTGCCATTTCATGGAATTCTGAATACTCAGACGGTGAGCATAAAAGCTTCTTTCTTCTTGGAGAAGGGTGGCTGGCCAAAGTTTTTGGGCCATGCAGCCTAGGAAAATACTTTCTTTTTTTTAGACTTTAAAGCCACATAAAACAAGCTTTCTTAAAAGACGCTAAGTCTATCAACATGGAAACTATACTATAGCTTGAATTCTAAAAATCATTAATTTAAGAAAAAATTCACTGAAGGAAGCTTTCCTATCCTCTTCTCGTTGTAGTTGCCCAAGAACACTGAAAAGCCCCTCTGGTGTCTCTGCTCTGGAAGATAGGCAGAATAAAAGATAAATAAATAAATTTTACATGGGCTCTTGTGAAAACAATTTTTGACTTGTAGGTCTTCATTATATGAAATGCCAGAATGCTTCCTTGAAAAGAGCACCTGGCAGTCTTGGCAGCCCAAACTGTTTTTATAACTGAAAATGGATTTTGGCCAGTAGATCTTCATTACAGGAAAAGCAAAGATACTTCCCTGGTAAAGAACACCCAGCAATCTTGGGACTCCAGTGCATTTTTGTAGTCTTCTGTTCCAGTAAGGCAGGGATTCCCAACTTGGGGTGCAAGATAGAATTTCAGGGGGTGCAACAAAGATACTTGTGTGAATCTGGATTCAGTTGTTTTCTATCAATCAAGAAAAAGTCTAAAGAATTGTCTGAATCCACAAGCAGACCATAGAACCATAGAATCATAGAGTTGGAAGAGACCACAAGGGCCATCCAGTCCAACCCCCCTGCCATGCAGGAACTCCCAATCATAGCATCCCCGACAGATGGCCATCCAGCCTCTGCTTAAAGACCTCCAAGGATGGAGACTCCACTACACTTCGAGGGAGTGTGTTCCACTGTCGAACAGCCCTTACTGTCAGGAAGTTCCTCCTAATGTTGAGGTGGAATCTCTTTTCCTGCAGCTTGCATCCATTGTTCCGCGTTCTAGTCTCTGCAGCAGCAGAAAACAAGCTTGCTCCCTCTTCAATATGACATCCCTTCAAATATTTGAACAGGGCTATCATATCACCTCTTAACCTTCTCTTCTCCAGGCTAAACATCCCCAGCTCTCTAAGTCGTTCCTCATAGGGCCTGGTTTCCAGACCCTTCACCATCTTAGTTGCCCTCCTTTGGACCCGCTCCAGTTTCTCCACATCCTTTTTGAATTGTGGTGCCCAGAACTGGACACAGTATTCCAGGTGGGGCCTGACCAAAGCAGAATAGAGCGGCACTATTACTTCCCTTGATCTAGACGCTACACTTCTATTGATGCAGCCTAAAATAGCATTGGCCTTTTTAGCTGCTGCATCGCACTGTTGACTCATGTTCAATTTATGGTCTACTTGGACTCCTAGATCCCTTTCACACGTAGTTTCATTCAGCCAGATGTCCCCCATCCTATATCTGTGCATTTCATTTTTGCGTCCTAAGTGCAATACCTTACATTTCTCCGCATTGAATTTCATTTTGTTAGAGTTGGCCCAGCTTTCTAGTCTATTCAGGTCATTCTGAATTTCAATCCTATCTTCTGGAGTATTGGCTACTCCTCCTAATTTGGTGTCATCTGCAAATTTGATAAGTATGCCCCCAATTCTGTCATCCAAGTCATTAATAAAGATATTGAATAGCACTGGGCCCAGTACAGAGCCCTGTGGGACCCCACTGGTCACTTCTCTGCAGGATGAAAAGGAGCCATTGTTGAGCACCCTTTGAGTTCGGCCAGTCAACCAATTACAAATCCATGTAAAGGTTACCTTGTCTAGCCCGCATTTTGCAAGCTTGTTTGCAAGAATGTCATGGGGAACCTTGTCAAAGGCCTTACTGAAATCAAGATATACTACATCCACAGACCTGTGGATCACAGTCAGCAAGGAAGTTTCACAGTTTGCCAAAATCATGAATGAGAAGTCATTGATTTTATATTCCAGTTGGGGTTGACTTTACTGTTTATATATTTTTTTCTGAATAAATTAGAATCTAATTGCTTAGCTTAGATTTGCTTGTTTTTGAAGCTTGTTTTTTTAAGTTCATCACTGCATCCACACTGCAAAAATAATCCAGTTTGATACTATTTTAACTGCTGTGGCTCAGTGCTATGGAATTCTGGGAACTGTAGTTTGTTGTGGCACCAGAGCTCTCTAACAGAGTAAGCTATAGTTTGTTGTCTCACAAAACTATAGTTCCCAGGATCTCATAGCAATGAATCACGGCTGTTAAGGTAGTATCAAACTGGATTATTTCTACAGTGCGGACTCAGCCTTTGAGTGTTAGTGCCATCATGATGTACCTTGACCCATACTACTGTTTGCTTATGACACTATAGATAGGGGGTTAATCTATACAGGCAGTTCCAGGGGTGGAACATAATGGAAGATTCCATTATAGTTTTGTGATTCAGTGACTCTTCAGTCACTAACAGTCTTTCTGAAATAGCAGCTGTGGAGTATTCTTAAAAACTAAAAATGTTCTCCTCTTCTTAGTGTTTGTATTTAAACCAAGTGAACCACGACCCTTCTGCATCCAGAGAAAGATCTGCAGAGGCAGAGTCATGTGGGCTGTTTTTGTTCCAAGAGAAGTGCCTGAATGTATTAGCTCTGAAAAATATCAGTGGCTGAGCCAATCTCAGTTTTACTTCCTGACAGAAACACATGTAAGTTCTATTCCTGTTTTGTTTTGTTCCATTTGGGTCAGCATTTATAGACACAATGGAAATACATAAAAGCAGTATTATATAGTGGTACTGTTCATTTTTGTAGACCTTTTCAGTGTAATACCATGGTCTTATCCTCTTACGTCATGGGAGGAAGACTAGGAAAACAAGGAAATTGCTGCCTCTTTTCAGAAAAGAGAGAGTAACAGCTGCAACAGACCAGCAAGTTAAGCTGCCTTCCTTAGATGCCACTTGCTCCCAAGCCACCCAGAACTGCCTGGCCATTTACATAGGGGTGGCTTCATGATGCTCCGGCTACATGGCATTTACACACCACCAGAGCATCATGAAGCTGTCTTCTGGCTGCAGCATGGGCACAAAGCCAGGTTTTTTTGCTGCCCAGAATAGGAGTGATTTTTTTTTTTTGCCTCTCCCTTTTCAGATGGCTTCAAGGTAGATTGGGGCCATGGCATGCGGTTGACACGGCCCCAATACATCTTCCGCCAGTTTGGGCTCTTAGCGTGGGCTCTTAGCTTGCATTGGAGCTGTGTGTCATTGTGGTGGAAGCTCACCATGCGATCCTGACAGTCATATTTTCAAGACTAACTCAGTAATTTATGTTAACTTCCCTTTGAGCTAACTTTAAGTTGTCATCCTGTAGAAGAAATCTTAGCCGGTTAATGGGATGAGATCTAGATGTTTTTAAGGGATCTAAAATATACATCTGGTGTATACATCTGTAAGCTTCCCTTATGCCTGCATGTGTCCTTTTTGAGGAGCAGAGGTTGCTGTTCCCTTCTTTTCTCTATATCACTAAAGACGTCTTGGACTAACTGTACAAATTCTGAAGCCCCACACAGTGTTGTTCCATGTCTCATGAAGACTAAGCAGGGTCAGAGATGCATCTGGCTGTGTCCTCAAAGCAACATGTGAAACGGTTACAGCAGCTCTGAGAATCCTGGAAGATTTCAACAACTTGCATCTAGCTACGAGGACATAATCTTCTCTGATTCTTTACTTCTCTGATTCTGCCCATGAAGCATGGGGAAAGGGGGGGGGGGCTTCATAAGCTGTACAGTAATCCAGAAGTGGGGTATATGGCTCAAGCTAGCATAGGTTCATTTGTGGAATTACTTTGCTACACTGAGCCATACAGTATTGCAGCTCTTGTGTGTTGGTTGCCTTCCCCAAACTGGTACCTCCCCCAGGATTATCACAGTCAATACACCTAATTTAATACCTGTGTGGTACATTTTTATACATACTTCTGTTAAAATCATTTTGATTAAGCAAAAGGGTACCAGGCATTAGTGTGTTTGGGGGTGTTTTTTTAAAATTACTTTCAGTCAACTAAATTAGCTAAAATACACATCTGTTCTGATAAAGTGGTGCTAAATAATAGATTATTTATTTAACGTATTAAGATCTGAAGCTCCACTCCTTATACTGATTTTTCTGTATTAGCTAAGATCTTTTGGGTTGCCTTTTGGCTTGTTTAGCTATTTCAAGCATACAACCAATATTAAGTAAGCTGTAGAAATGTCAACCTTTTAAAGAAGTTTTTAACCTGAAGGGGCTGATCTTCTGACACTGAGCTTCTGTTGTACATATTTCACAGGTGCCTCAGTCATACAGAACAAGGTCCATTTTCTGTGTCTGCACCAGGAAAGTAATGCTGACATGGAAAAGGATTCTGCCCTTCCCTCAGCCTGTAGCTTTTTATTCAGTGCTGTTTTCAATGTAGCAGTTTTTAAATTGTTTATCAGTGTTGCAATTTATTTAACCTATGTCCTGTTTTAACGTACACTGTAAACTGCCCATAGATATAGATAGATACGGATTGATATTAATTAGAATATGTAGTTCCTCTGTCTAAGCAAGATATGGTCAGCTAGCCATGTTGAACCCCTTAAGGCAAGTTTTTCTGTGGCCCTAAACAATACTGCCGGATTTTATCCATCCATTTGTGTCAGGAGGGGAAGACTGTGTTTCCTACCATGTCACTTAAGGGGCTGGAGTAAGAAATTATCATTTTACCTCTTCTCTGCATTTTATTTTCAATGTTATATGCATATTTGTATTTCGCATTGTATTTCTGTTTTTAAAAATAACTCATTGAAATTCTGAAGAAAGTTTTTTTTTGCATTGTAAACTTGTTTATTCATTCTAAATGTTTAGGAATTGATGACATTTAGCACAAAAACTCCAGAAGAGTGGCTTACACCCTCCAGCAAACAGGTATTGGTTTTTCAAAGAGCTAAAGAGGAAACTGTCAAAATACTGGATATCTGTTCTATGACATCTGTTGCAGCTACCTAGTATTTGTTGCATTTGATTCTATTCTGTTCTATATTATGCAGGTTGACTAATCCTTATTCCTTATGTAGAATTCATTACAGCCTCTTCCATAATTCTGTGGTGGTTACTTAAATGACCAAAACTAAGTTTTGTGTCATAGAGCCTGAACAGACAGGCAGCTTCAGCAGGCTTCCAGGCTGCTTGGAGACATGGTGTTTACATGCACCATGCCTCCAAGCCAGACAGAAGCCCAGCCAGCACTTATATGCCCACATCTCCTGCTTAGAGGCATGGCGCTTAGATACCACTTTCCCCATAGCTGGCTTTTGTGGAAGAAAAGCCAGCTCTTTGAGCGAAGGGGCGGCTTTTTTCATCCTCATCAACTCCTTTTTGGAGCGGAATCTGGCTGGATTGGGGTCAGGCATCTGTTTGCCCTGGCCCTGATCCAGCCTAAAATGGACAGTTCTGAGCTAACCCCCTTTGGGCTGCCTGTATTCCTCCACACACACCCTCCACCCCCATACTCTTGATATGAAAATTAGAGCTTTTCTAACTACTTAAGTTTTGTGGGTGTATATGTACCTTCACATTCACAAGATATGAAAATTAATATGAATTATTTCGCTTCCTAAGACCAAAAAGAGACTCACTGAGTCAGACTTGTAGGAAGTCATAAGCACTAATTCCTGGTCAGTATTTTGTATTTGTCTGCTGTAGGGTTTGTACATGGGAATGTTAAGTATTTCTCTAATACTTCGGAAGATACCTGCCCTTTTTGTTCTTTTATTAATGGTCTGTTTTTTCATGTCAACTTAGCTGTTAATTGAGGACAGCTTCCCGATGACACCTTTTTATCTTCTACTGGGAAAACACCAGCAACAGACAAAAGAGCCTGGAGAAATTGGCAAAGCACGTATGCAGAGCAACATGGCACAGGAGTCACCTGCTGTCAAAGAAGTAAGGGAAATAGATTGGAAAAAGTATATAAATTCCGAGTGGGACCTCTCAACTCAGTTTTGATTTCTTTTTAATTCTTTTTTCTCCTCCAGCTGCTTCACACTCCTGCTCATGTCTTACCATCTGCTGCTTACCTGTGTCCTATTTTTATTAATTCGCTTCTGGTGTCCAAAACAAGTAAAAGGTAAGAAACCTACTGCATGATTGCTCAACTATAGAATATGTTTTTGAGATGGGAGTCTACCAAGCATGTTCATGTGCCAAGGGATGTGAATGCAAAATGCAAAAGCATTCATATCGTTGTTCAGGCCCAATGGGCAACAGCAGGAATGGCAATTTTGGCAGATAGGGAACTAAATTATGCCTTGCCAGGACCTGGTGAAACCTCTGTGCCAGGTTTGCTTTTATTCTTGTTATCCAATTACTATTTTTTGGTTTTTTTAAAAATAAACTCTTTAAAGCTCTTACTTTCAGTACAGCAAAACTTTGCTGGGGGGTGTGCCTCAAAAATAAACAAAGAGCTGCATGCCGTAGAATTGGGTGTTGGGGTGTATGTTATATGTCCAGAAAAATACAGTGGTCCCCTGGGTTACGAAAGTAATCCGTTCCGGATTACTTTTCGTAACCCGGAAATTATCGTAACCCGGGGGACCGCTTTAGTTGACGGACCGCGCGGCAAATTTAAAGGGGCCGCGCGGTTTTTCCGTTTCGGATCCCGGGGTTTCTTTTGGATCCCGGGCCCGTTTTTGCGGCCCCGGCTCTTTCGTTCCCCGGGGTTTTCGTACCCCGGGGGATTCGTAACCCGGGGGACCACTGTATTGAGAAAAATCATGTTACTTGCAATAGGGCCTAGCAGAACACTTACATCTATCTATACAAACGGTTGCTGCTAAAAGATATGATCTCAGGTCACACAAGTGAATCTCTGTCCCGGCAATGAGACTTTCTCCCTCAACTGACAAATTCCCCAACCTTTTCAAGCAGGTTTTGAAGGTATGCAGGAAGAAAGGTAATGTCCACTCTTTCTGCTGATGAAGCAGTCCTGTCTGCAGAACTATTTCATTGGATTTTACCTAACTCTGACTGAAAATAAACTGATAGGGATAGGTCTCAGTTGCACATTTCTAATTATACTTCCTTTTTAAACAGAACTGATGATGTTCCTAATGACGTTGAAATGCAAAGTGACAATGAAGAAGATGAATCAGAGGAGGAAACAGACATTACTGAAGTGCATCCAGAGGCTTCAGATGCATTGGACTGTTTGGGAGAAGTTATACCTAAATTATCAAAAGCTCAGGAAAAAGAACTGCGTAAATTAAGAAAACTGGACTATAGCTGGGCATCAGCCCTCTAGATGTATAATGCCATGGACTAAGATTTAAATTTCTTACTGATAATTTAAGAAGATGTTCATGTTTTCAAATAAAAGGTTAATTTTTATTTCCAGGGCACATCTTTGATTATCTGACATAAAAATAGTGGATTTTTTTTAAAGCAGCAATTTGTAAGGATGAGTATAAAATGAGGTTTTGTGATGGCTATCTTTAGACTCTTGAGCTTGGTGACAGAGCTTGGTGAACAAGCGAGACATGGGGGTTTACCAGGAATTTTTGAGGAGGAAGCCCGGAGTGCCAACTGTAGATTACTGAACATGGCCAGTGAGGGAACTGCTGTAGTCACCTGAAACAGTTGTGGCATGTTTGTGTTTTTGTCTAAGGATGTGGGTAACTTCATCTGCACCAACTGCAAGTTAGGATCCCTATTGGAAGAGAATGTCCAGCAGTTGAAGGCCCAGGTATGTACAGTTCAGCATATTAGGGAGCAAGTGGTTTCCTGAATAGGACAGAACAGATGGTTCTGGGTGAGGAACATACAGAGGAAGTTTCTGGGGGGGAGATCAGTTCCCATGCACAGGAGGTGGACAGTTGGAGGAATGTAACAAGTATAAGAGAAGACAGCTTGCAGCTGTAGAATAGATTTGAAGCTCTCCCTTATCAGGGATGACAAGGAAGAGCAGCATGGCCAGTTGTTAGACAAAGTACAGGAGACCTTGAGAGTACCACCACAGGGAATAGCAGCTGTTAGACCTCAGAGGAGGCATGTGGTGGTGGTGGGGGGGGGGCTCCTTGCTGAGGGGTGCAGAAACAGTGGCTTACAGGCCTGAAAAGATGTCTCAAGAGGTGTGTTGTTTCTCTTGGGCAAAAATCTGTGATGTGACAGTGAGGCTGACAAGACTTGTCAAGCCTACTGACCATTACCCCTTCCTTTAGGTCCCATGTGGGAACCATTGATACTGCAAGGCACAGCCTTCAGAAGATCCTAAGGGATTATGAGACTCTGGGTAGGAAGCTGAAAAAGCTGGATGTACAGGTTGTCATCTTGTCTCTTCTCCCAGTTGAAGATATTGTCCAGGAAGGGAGAGGAAAATAGCAAACGTAAATATTCGGCTTCGCAGATGGTGCCAGTGAGAATGATTTGGATTCATGGATTATGGCCTACCGTTTCTGGAGGAGGGACTTCTGGCAAGAGATGGGCTGCATCTAACACCAGTTGACAGAAATGTTTTTGCTAACAGTCTCAAAAATTTGATCAGGAGGGCTTTAAAATGACTTCTGTGGAAGAAGGCGACAGTATTTTGGAAGGCAGGAATTAATCAAGGGCAGAAGATAACAGTCAAACTGTTATAGAGGGAAGAAGGCAATAGTGCAGAGCCCCAACAGTGGGAGGTAAGAAGCTTTTCACAGGCAGCTATGTGGGAGATTAAATATTCTTTGATGTCTACACTAATGCACAGAGCATGAGAAATAAATAAGATGAACCTAAACTCCTAGCACAACAAAGCAAATAGACATCACTGAAACCTGGTGCGATGAGCCTCATGATTTGAATGTAGTAATAGAGGGGTACATAACCTTTTTATGTGAAATAGGCCAAACAGGAAGGAAGGAGGAGGAGGAGGAGGAGTGTTCTATGTCAGAGATGGTTATACCTGTGAAGAGATTTTTAGGACTAAAATCCTGGAAGCCAAGTATAGAGCATATGGATAAAAATGAAAGGGGAGGGAAATAACAGGGATGTTATTGTGGGAGTCTACTACAGACTCCCCAAATCAGACTGAGGAATTGGATGATGCCTTTCTAGAACAGATTGACCACACACTCTGAAAAAGAAAGTAGTAGTAGTGATGCAGGACTTCAACTACGCTGCTAGATGTCAAACTGAGCCAAAACTTTAAGGTGTAGCAAATTCCTCACTTGCCTGGAAAACAATTTCATTGTACAAAAGATGGAAGAGGCAGTAAGGAGATCAGCTATTTTTAATCTGATCCTAACCCACAGGGATGATCTGGTTAATGGGGTGGAAGTGGTGGGATCCTTAGGTGGGAATAATCATGTTCTCCTCGAGTTTGTTATACAGGGGAAACGAGAAGCCCAGCATAGTCAGACGTGCAGTTTAGACTTTAGGAGACCTGGTTTCAGTAAACTTAGGGGATTACTGGAGGTGATCCCGTGGATAGGAATACTAAAAGGGAGTTCAGGACTGATGGGAGTTTCCCAAAAGGGAGATACTGAAGGCACAATTTCAAAATCGATCCAATGAGGAGGAAAAATGGGAGGTGTCTCAAGGACAGGATGGATGACTAAAGAACAAACTGAGCTAAGTTTTAGATGGGACATGTATAGGAAATGAAAAAAGGGGGAAATCACCGAAGTGGAATTCAAACAAGTAGCTAGCATATGTAACAATAGCAGTAGCATTTACATTTCTATACCATTTAGTAGTGAACTCTGCACTCTTTAAGCAGTTTACAACCTGTAAACCAGTTGCCCCAACAAGCTGGGAACTTGTTTTACCAAACTACAAAAAGATGGAAGGGTGAGTCAGCCTTGGAGCCCTGGGATTAAACTCACAACCTTGTGGCTGCAGTACTGTGCCACCAGGGCTTGCACATGTAGGGGTAAACTCAAAAAGGTAAAGCACAGAATGAGCTTAGGCTTGCTAGAGAGGTTAAAGCAATAAAAAAGGCTTTTTTGTTATGTCTATAGCAAAAGAAAGTAGAAGGAAATGATAATAATAATAATAATAATGTTTTATTTATACCCCGCTCTTCAGCCAAGACTATCAGAGCGGCTTACAATTTGTTAAACAAACAGCTTCATTTACAATTGTAAGCTATTTGCCCCCAACAATCTGGGTACTCATTTTAGCGACCTCGGAAGGATGCAAGCCTGAGTCAAGCTTCAGCCCTTTGCTGGTCTTGAACTCGCCACCTTCTGGTTTTGAGTGAGTGGCTGCAGTACAGGCATTTAACCACTGCGCCACCAGGCCTGCGCCACCAGGGCCATTATGTGGAGAAGATGTCAAAATGCTAACGGGAACAGAGAAAAGGCAGAATTACTCAATAGCTTTTTTACCTTAGTCTTCTCCCAAACGGAAAAGGGTGCTCAGCCTGCAGAAAATGGAGCAGAGGACGCAATAGGGGGAATGCAGTTCAGAATAACTAAAGAGGTAGTACATGAATACTTGGTTAGTCTAAATGAATTTTAAGTCTCCAGGATTAGATGAACTACATCCAAGGGTAATAAAAGAACTGGCAGAAGTAATCTCAGAGCCTCTGGCAATAATCTTTGAGAACTCCAGGAGAACAGAAGTTGTCTCATCAAACTGGAAGAGGGCAAATGTTGTCCCCATCTTCAAAAAGGGGAAAAAAGAGGATCCCAACAATTACCTCCCTGTTGGTCTGACATCAATTCCAGGAAAGATTCCAGGGCAGATCATTAAGCAGACAATCTGTGAACATTTAGAAGGGAATGTCATAATCACAAAAAGTAAAAAAAAAAAATCATATAGACTAATCACTTTTTTATATAAAAATACTAGCTTGGCAGAGGAAAGAAATGCTGTGGATGTAGCATAGCTTAATTTCAGTAAGGCCTTTGACAAGGTCCCCCATGATGTTCTTGCAAAGAAGCTAGTAAAGAAGCTAGTATCTGGGCTTGATAATGCAACTTTTAGGTGGATTTGTAATTGGTTGACCAGCCAAACCCAGAGGGTGCTCAGCAATGGCTCCTCTTCATCCTGGAGAAAAGTGACCAGTTGGGTGCCACAGGGTTCTGTCCTACGCCCAGTGCTATTCAACATCTTTATCAATGATTTGTATGAAAGAAAGGTATGCTTATCCAATTTGCAGATGACACCAAATTAGGAGAAGTAACTAATACCCCAGAGGAGTGGAACAAAATCTAAAATGACCTTCATAGATTAGAATGATAGCCCTTGTGTTCTCTTCCAACTTTATGATTCTATGGTTCTATTCTCGTTCATGGAAGCACCATCAGCCTGACGTCACACTCACCAGTATCCCTTCTTCAAATTGGCAGCATCAGCCAGGGTCACAATGGCCAATCTCTCTCTTTCAGCTAGACAGCATCAGGCTATGGTCACAATCTCCCTCCATCAGGCAGCATCAACCAGAGGGCCTGGTTATCTGTTCTGGGCGCAGAGGAACTTCAGTAGTTCTGTTGACATGGACTGATCACTAGCTTATAGAGTTTAGATTCACTGGGACTCAGAAGCCGTCTTTACCAGGCCATCTGTTTTGGCCCTTGGTTTCTACTAAGCAGACTATTTGACCAGATAGAAACAGATCAAACTGTTATTTTCTGTAAATTCTAGCAAACCAAAAATGCTTACATGATGAAACAGTAAATGATAAATGTAGGATACTCTGGAAGTAACCAAGCTGTGAGAAGCGGGGGAACATATACAGAAGAGGGAAAGTAATAAGCTGCTCCATATAAAAAAGAACAATATACATTTTGGGGCCTTCAGTTTTGGAGAACAATGTATAGAAGGCATTAGGAAGCTCTTTTAACAGTTGACTAGCATGTTACTAAACTGAGATTTGTGTTTCAAATGTCAACATATCTCACCGTTTTAAAATGCTAGAGTGTGCCCCAGTTATGGGGAAAAGGTGCATATTAAATCCAGTTGGATAATAATAATAAGAAAAACACACTGTCCAGTTAAGCAGCTTCACCCAAGTCTACTTAAAATAAATCATCATGACTCCCAGTGGCAGGATCCAAATATGACATGATAAGAGGATGTTGTTGTTGTTGGCTCTCAAGATGATTTTACCTAAACTTTATTTTTCTGTGTCAATAGAGCACATCCTGCTGCTCTTATGAATAAGAACACTTGTTTAATAGGAGACATATAATTTAAAAGCTTTCCAGGAGTTTGTGTCACCCAATTTTTTTACCCCAGTTGTATGACCACAGTAAGTCCATCACAAAATGTTTCTGAGTTATCCTGTCAAAAGTCTGCCACACAGCATCCATGCTTACGAGGAATCATGTCTTGAGTTTTCCGTTTGAAATTTAAATGTAAGGCCAGCCTTCATCTGAAAATATTTTATTTATTTTTTTGAAAGTGAGAGGTGATGGCTCCTGCACTCCTGCACTCACATCCATATTTCTATAGGATCCATGCTGACTGGATCCTATAGAAATGTGCCACAAATATTAACACGCAGTTGGCCATAGAGTCTTCTATAGATCAGCTGACCCATAGATATTCAAAATTAACATGAAAATTTTGCAAACAAGCACTAATATCAGAGCTAGGCTGAGGGTGTTTGTGTAAGTATGCCAATCCTGCTGACTGGGGGGAAAACCCCTGATTCCCTAAGCTATGCACTTCTAGAAATGCAGGTGGTTCAACTGGGGTTCTCACAGACCACAAGACTTGTGTCTCAAGTTCCTTCTGCGGTGATGAAAAAAGTGCACATGCAGCAAACATAGCAGTGAGATGGAAGAATCAGCTAATTGACAAAAGCTGTTCCCAGGCTCTGGTCAGCTTGCCAGGCACAATATTTCAAATACCACATCAGGGGATTTACGATAAATGTCTTCGTAATTTGGTTTCCAATGCATAATAAATTACAGGATTTTTATGCTCTATTAATTTGTTCTTCTCTTCTGCCAGTCACTGATCCTGAACTTTTTCTTAATATTTATTCTTAGAAATAATTTAGACAGTCCTCCAAATTCTCCTTTAAGGCTTATTCACTGGAATTGTAATTATTTTTATAGCACAATAATAATATTATTTAGTTAATATATTAAATTCTGCCTTTCTGTAATATGGGGACCTCCGGATGGGACAAATGTGTTTCACCCTGTGGCTTGTTCTGAAATAAATCATAGAATCATAGAGTTGGAAGAGACCATAAGGGCCATCCAGTCCAACCCCCTGCCATGCAGGAACTCCCAATCAAAGCATCCCCTGCTTAAAGACCTCCAAGGAAGGAGACTCCACTACACTCCGAGGGAGTGTGTTCCACTGTCGAACAGCCCTTACTGTCAGGAAGTTCTTCCTAATGTTGAGGTGGAATCTCTTTTCCTGCAGTTTGCATCCATTGTTCCGCGTTCTAGTCTCTGCAGCAGCAAAAAACAAGCTTGCTCCTTCCTCAATATGACATCCCTTCAAATATTTAAACAGGGCTATCATTTAACCTTCTTTTCTCCAGGCTAAACATCCCCAGCTCCCTAAGTCGTTCCTCATAGGGCATGGTTTCCAGACCCTTCACCATCTTAGTCGCCCTCCTTTGGAAACACTCCAGTTTCTCCACATCTTTTTTGAATTGTGGTGCCCAGAATTGGACACAGTATTCCAAGTGGGGGCTGACCAAAGCAGAATAGAGTGGCACTATTACTTCCCTTGATCTAGACACTATACTTCTATTGATGCAGCCTAAAACAGCATTGGCCTTTTTAGCTGCCGCATCACCCTGTTGACTCATGTTCAACTTGTGGTTTACTTGGACTCCTAGATCCCTTTCACACGTAGTTTCATTCAGCCAGGTGTCCCCCATCATATATCTGTGCATTTAATTTTTCCTTCCTAAGTGCAGTACCTTACATTTCTCCGTGCTGAATTTCATTTTGTTAGCGTTGGCCCAGCTTTCTAGTCTATTCAGGTCATTTTGAATTTTGATCCAAATGGGACACCCAAAATGTCTACAGAGTCAAGACCACCATGAAGTGTCTTCTTGTATTGTTAGAAAAAGTAGGCAGTGACAATTGGTTATTATAATATGTATGCCCCATATCTTTTAAAGTTCCAGGATGGCCCCTTTGCGGTGTTGGGACATGTTGTTTAGACAACACACACCCACAAGTTGGCAGGAAGCCGCTGTGAAGCTGTGTGCCTGAGCACACAGCAGGCAGGTTTGCAGCGCTCCGGCCGTGCAGCGTTTATGCACAACACACTGCAGGAGCTCAACAAAGCCACAGCGGCAGCGGAAAAGTCAGCCTTTTGCCAGCTTGAAAAGGAGCTGCTTTTTTACCCTTCTTTTTGGGTTGGCAAAAAGCTAGATCGGGACCATAGTGTGCAGTTGCTGCAGCCCCAATCCAGCTATTCTCAGGGGCAGCTTGAAGCTTGCCCTTTTAGGGCCATCCGTTTCGGCCCTTATGTACATCGAAGACAATCCATTTAAAATGAAGTTATCTACAGTGCAATACAATGCCTACTTATAAACCCCACTGAAGTCAAACAGGTTAATTCTGAATATATATATATATATATATTTATATGATTCTGCTATGAAGTACATAATTAATTAAAACATAGAACATTGCATAAAATTAAAAAATAATTTTAGAGGGGGAAATGCTACCAAAAGCCTGGGAAGATGCAAAAGATTTCATTCAGTACTGAAAGAATAATAGGAGCCCCAAAGTCTGTCATCTCAGTCTATTTTTTCTTTCAACAAAACATGTAGATTGATTTCTTTGATATAACTTCTCTTAGGGAATGTTTACATTTTTAACATTAGTCTGTACTTCCACACTTAAGTGGAAGCTCAGGACAGAATGAAGAACGAGAAAAAGAATGGGATGGCATGTATGAGGATAGCCCATGGGGGTCAACCAGGTATCACTCCTCTTCTGGGGTGTCACCCAGTGTGAACTGCAACACTGTACCCCCTATTGATGCTACTAGCACAATCCTGCCTCCAGCGTTATGGCCTGCATAATCTGAAGTATACATCCCGACACCAGGGGAATCCGGGCCTTTTGGCCCATGCAGACAACCCCTAATTCTCACTATGGGCCAGAATAGACTGGCTCTAAAAGGCAGCTTCCTGGCGGCTTGGGGGCATGGCATTTAGACATCAGTTACCCCTCAGATGTCTTCAAGCCACTCAGCTGCCCAGATGTGAGCAGCTTCAGAGGCTCCGGCAGCACAGCGTTGACACATTGCATGCTGCTGGAGTATCATGAAGCTGCCATGTGGCTGTGATGAGATGGGAAACATTTTTTTCTTTTTTTGCCATCTGAAAAAGGAGGGGATCTTTGTCACTCCTTTTTCAGCTGGCTTCAAGGTGGACTGAGGCCCCAATCCGTCTTTGGAAGGGGCGGCTTCAAGCCACTCCTTCTGTCCATCTCTTTCACCCCACAATCATTATGTATTATTACAGCAAATTATTTAAGAAGGGAAGGAGCTAATCTGTCAAAATATTTCTCCCTCAATGCAAGTAAAGTTAAGTAAACCTAGAGGGAGGAAAAAAAGATGCAGGAGGGAAAGATCTTGTGGGATGTCCATGCACTGGGATTATTTTCAAAGAATCTCCAGGTAAAGTGGAGAAATTCATCTTTGCAAAAATCACATTTCTAAAATCCCTGCCTAAAGAGGTTTACTTGCCACAAATATTATTCTTTTCCATGCAGGTGTTTTTTTTTCCTCACAGGAGTTTGTGTTTTGCATGTTAAATGCAAAAATAATGTTCATATGTTGTTAAGAGCGGGGTATAAATAAAACTATTATTATTATTATTATTAATATTTTGTTTCTGTAACTCTGCTTAGAAGCACTACAGAAGGGTAGAAGAAAAACATCATCATCATTGTTATCTTCATTGTTGTTATTTTTATTAACACAATGGGGGCAAACCACTCAGTCCAAGAGCTCTCAAGAACAATTTAGTGACTCTTGAAGTAAGTTATTGCCATAAGGGTAGGTCAGAGGGGTCTACAATTACCAAACCTTCTTGAATGTTGACACCTTGGGTGTCAATAACAAATAGCTTAAATGTTATTGAGCACAATAGATTAACTATAGTGTAGGCAGTACCCACTGCATGGAGTACAGAGGATCTTGGCAGAAATCTGGAGTGTTGAGGGGGACAGAGGGAACATTTCCTTCCTTATTCTGTCCTACACTCTTACATTCACCTTGGGTTACTACAGTTCCTTCTATATATGTGTGAGCTCAGTACTGAAAACAAAACAGGACCAAATAAATTTTGCATTAAAGAAGCAATCTGTGTGAAAGTGAAATAGAAACTCCAGCCTAATGTGCATGACTGTAAGAGCAATGTCCTTAATAACCTTATGAATTCTGCACAAACAAGCAAAGCAACATTATATTAATCAGGGTTTAATTAAAATCTGAACACTCTCAATGCCAATGTGTCTGGTATGTCTGCAACATTTGTGTCATGGCAGGTGAGCTACTACTGTGCAGTCACAGTGCATATTTCCCCACTCAATATTGCAAGAAATTTTTCAAAGAAAAGGCCGCATACAGAAAACTGCCTGACCACCATGTTTTTCACCAACTGCTCCCCACCAGGTAACAAGCCATTGCATTGCGTGATTTAGAACTCCAAATGCTTTGAGAATCAGATGGGTGAGGCTCATACAAAACACATAGTCAGTTTGATCAGAGTTAGTATAAAGTCATCTCTCACTCATTCTCTCTCTGAGCTTTTAGGGTATTTCACCAGAGGGTGAAATAGGAGCATAGCTCATTCCATTCCCATATACAAACACAGCTGGCAGAGCAGTAAGGTAGATGTGCTGTCCTGGCGAGACACAGGTTACCTTGAACACTCTATATAGTTTTTAAAGTAGCATTATTAATCCAGGAGGCCAGCCAGATGTCACAGAATTGTTGAACAAGATTATTACTATTAGCCCCAAAGCATGATGTTGCCACCCCCATGCTTCACAGTAAGTTTGGTGTTCTTTGGATGCAACTCAGCATTTTCTCTCCTCCAAACACGATGAGTTGTGTTTCTACCAAACAGTTCTACTTTGATTTCATCTGACCATATGACATTCTTCCAGTCCTCTTCTGGATCATCCAAATGCTCTCTAGCAAACTTCAGACGGGCCTAGACATGTACTGTCTTAAGCAGGGGAAGACATCTGGCACTGCAGGATCTGAGTCCCTGGCGGCGTAGTGTGTTACTGATGGTAGCCTTTGCTATATTGGCCCCATCTCTCCGCAGGTCATTCACTAGGTCCCCCCGTGTGGTTCTGGGATTTTTGCCCACCATTCTTGTAATTTTGACCCCACGGGGTGAGATCTTGCATGGAGCCCCAGATCGAGGGTGATTAACAGTGGTCTTGTATGTCTTCCATTTTCTAATTATTGCTCCCACAGTTGATTTCTTCACACCATTAATACAGGTAATGAGTGGAGGACAGAGGAGTCTCTTAAAGAAGAAGTTACAGGTCTGTGAGAGCCAGAAATCTTGCTTGTTTGTCAGTGATCAAATATTTGTTTTCCACCATAATTTGCAAATAAATTCTTTCCATATCAGACAATGTGATTGTCTGGATTTTTTTTCTCATTTTGTCTCTCATAGTTGAGATCTACCTATAATGTCAGTTACAGGCCTCTCTCATCTTTTTAAGTGGGAGAGCTTGCACAATTGGTGGCTGACTAAATACTTTTTTGCCCCACTGAACCACCTAGTAAGTCAGAAAACACTCTTCCTTCCCCACCGCCCCTAGATACAGTAAGTCAAACTGATCACGAATCACTATCAGATTGGTATATAGCTAGGTATACATCTCAACTAATATCTGCAAGTTCATATTTACCTGTTACATTGAGAATTTCCTTTGTGTTTCCATTATATATCACCCAATAATTAAATCCTTACTATACTTCAATATTGCACAATTTTTGGGATAACAGTTTGCAAAAGTGTCATTGTTCCATATTCCATATTTTTAGGTTGAAAGATCCTCCCCCTCGCTCTATATGTACATACACAAATATATATGTGCACGCACACCCACACATGCACACATATGATTGATCATTTATTATCCTGAGCTTTTAAATGTGTTTATGAATCACTTAAGATCCTGCCTCCATGCATCTTGCACTTAGGTGTCTTTGTGGAGTAAGGCAACCATAGACCCTGTTGCACATCCTAAACTGTTGAAAAGCCATGGTGCCTCCATGGATGAGTATGAAAATGATTAATGGAAAGCACATTCATTCCCCAAGTTAGATAGAAACATTATGATATTTGTTCCAGTACACTTTTGTTTTACATCCCTTTGGAATATTGTCCAAAGTAGCAACAGTGTTTTGATTTTTATGTAAGTAATTTTCACTGACATAATTGCAACCTGTTTCAGAATAATTAAAACTCTGTCGAGCTTGATCTTTCTCTCCCGTGGCAAAGCTAAAAAGCTATGTGGCCAAAACTGCAAATGAAGCTGGTCTGCCATAGATTCCTCTGTGAGGTTACAGGATTATTGTGGGGCACTTCTTAACCTTTTTGCATAATTCTTCCTGTACTGTTTCAATAAGGACTTGCCTTCTTCTCTATTTTTGTACCAATGCATTTAATTTTAAAGTGATTAATAAATAGTAATAATCCAATCACCTGGAACCATTTCACATAAAGGTATGATTCCACTTTAATTGCCATGGCAACTTCCTAGGAATCTTGGGATTTGCAGTTTAAGGAGGGATATTTTGAATTCTCATCACAAATCTCTTCTAGTACTCCACCACACTACAAATCCCAGAATTCCACAGGATGCAGCCATACCAATTAAAATAGAATAATAGTGCTATAGCTGTGTAGTCTTTAAGGCCCCCAGTGTCCGATCCATTTTGTTACTGTCTTCAGCCTCTGTTTTATAGGTTATAGCAAAGCCTTTCATTGTGTGGATCATGAAAAAACTATGAGTTTATGAAAGAAAATGGATTTTCTGTAACTTTTTCTAAAAAAAAATGGGCTTGCCACAGCATTTAATTGCCCTGACGCATAACTTGTACTCAAGAGGCCATTATCAGGGTGGAATATGGAGAAACAAAATGATTTCCAATTGGCAAAGGGGCAGGAAATGCTGCATTTTGTCATGCTGACTATTTAACCTGTCTTCTGAATGTACTATACATAAAGAAGGACTTGAACAAGAGTAAGGAGGTGTGAAAATTGCAGGAAAAACCATCAGCCATTTAAGATATGCAGATATCACCCTGCCACTAGCAGAAAATGGCACTTGGAACAACTACTGAAGAAAGACAAAGATGAAAGTTCAAATTTGGGTTTACAGTTGAACATTAAGGAAACTGGCCACAGTTGAACATTAAGGAAAATGACCACAGCTGATTTACTTTAAAACAGATGAAGAAGACATTGAGATAATCTAAGATTTCTTATACATTGGCTTAGTCACTAATCAGAATGGAGACTGCAGTCAAGAAGTCAGAAGACTAGGACTTAGAGGGACGGCTATGAAAGAACTAGACAAAATCCTGAAGTGTCAAGATAGATCACTGAATACTTCACTCAAGATTGTCCATGCTATCCAGTTTCCATGCATGGTTCTCAAAGATGGACAGCAAAGAATGTTGTTAGGAAGAAAATCAGCTCATTTGAAATGTGGTGCTGGAGAAGAGAGCTGAGGATACCATGGACAGCCAAAAAGACAAACAAATAGGTCCTAGAAAAAGCCTGAACTCTCTCTAGAAGCCAAAGGGGCGATCTAGACCACCCAAAAGGGGTGGTCTGCGATCGCCTCAAGAAGCAGCGAGATGGGGCCAAGGCTGCCACACCGGCAGCCTCCGCAGCCCCATCTCGCCGCTCCTGGAGGCCGCAGGGAAGCAGCAAACTGCCGCTTCCCTGCGGCCTCCAAGCGGGGTGAAGCGGGCACCCTGGGCACCCACTGCACCCTGCTTCCGGAGGCAGGGCTGAGGGGAGAAAGGGGCCACCGCCGCGGCCCCTTTTCCCAGGGTCTTTGCCGCGGCCATTTAAAAGCCGGGGCAAAGACCCACCCCCCAAAAGGAGCTCCATTCAGAGCTCCTTTTTTGCACCGCGGAAAGGGAGAGATTGGCACCCTCCCGTGGTACAAAAGCATCATTATGTGTGCAGCGTATCTAAACGCTGCGCACGTGATGACGCTTTCATAGCGCGTCCGTATGGACGCCGCCATTTTATAATGGCAGCGCCCATATTTTAGGGCTAGGGAGGGTGTAAAAGCTGCGCCCTCCTTAACCCTAAAGGCGGCACAAAGAGCCCTTATCACGGCTCTTTGCACCAATCTAAATCGGGCCATAATGACAAAACTGACATACTCTGAACATCTTGTGAGAAGATATGACTTATTTAAAAAGACAATAGTATTTGGTAAGATGGAAAGCAGTAGGAAAAGGGAGGCTTCATTGCACGTGGTTAGATTCTACCAAAGAAGCCACTGTTCTGGGTTTGCAAGACCTGAGTCGGGTTATAACTGGGAGACTTGGAGGTCTCTCATTAATAGGTAGAAGTCGACTTGGCAGCAATTAATAACAGTGGGAATAATGCATCCCTGCAGAGCTCCCCTGTTTTTATTTTTCTGTGTAGAACTTTACCCTCATATGAATTTAGACCTCAAAGCTTACTGGGAAAATTATTTTACCATATTAATTTAAGATTCTTCCAAAGCAAATTGCTTGAGTCAATAATATAGCGTGTTTTCTCAAAGGGAAACTGCTTACAAGGCAGCTACATACTTAATATTAAAAATTCCCAGTCGGCTTTGCAAGAGCTAAAATGAAAGCCTCTGGAAAATAAACAGGACTTGGCCAAATCCCAACTGCAGGCTAAATTTAAGCAATAAATTGTCTGCCAAGAAGCACTGAGACCAGGAAGTTGAACTTTACCCTATATTGTGGTTGAAATTTTTTAAAAGTATCTTTTTTATTAATTTTTAACACAATCTAATTAACCATTAAAGTAATATACTTACAGATAATAAAAAATAGAAAGAAGTAAAAGAGGAAAGAGGGAAAAGGGGAGGAATAAAATATAATTAATATGCAATAGGACTCAGAACCCCTACAGTTCTAACTAATTAAAAGAAAAATTAAAGAGAAAAAAGAAGAAAAAATATTATTCCACCATTACAGTTCCAGCTATATAATCCTACTAACATTCCTAAAAACCATAACTGCAGATTATTGCATTGCTAGATTTCTTGTTGCTCAATAAAACCCATAAACTCTTTTCTGTCTTTCAGAAAATCCTCAGCAGGTTTATCCTTTAAAGCCCATATGAATTTGGCCATTTCAACTAACTTGGCAACCTTAACAATCCATTCTTCCAGTGTCAGTGTTTCGGTCTATTTCCAAGTTTGGGCAAGCAATATTGTTGCTGCTGCTGTCATATACCAGAGAAGTAAACTATATTTACAAAGACGTAATCCATTTTACAAAGAAGTAATTTCTTTGATTATTATACCCATCAAAAATATTTCTGCTAACATTACAAAATCTACTTTTTAAACTTTTTCGGATTAACATATAAATCTTAGACCAGAAACCTTTTGCCTTATTACAAGTCCACCACATATGAAAAAAGGAGCTCTCCTTCTTTTGACATCCCCAACATTGGTTTGAAACAATTTGAGACATTTTTACGGTTAGTTGGGGATAGTTGGGAAATATTAGAAACCTAAAGTGCATTTGTCCCTCTCCAAGCACATCTTTGTTCAAAATGTTCATACGGCTCAGATGATCAGGTTGGTCTCCCTATGTAGGTAACTACCTGCAAGAATAATTATTGTATTGTTGAATGGAAGGAACTTGTATAAGTTAGCTCCACTCCTGAACAATATGCACTGATCCAATTCTCTGCACTGACACAAGGCATGTACTTGCTCCGTGTCTGATCTCAACTCTACAAATAAGAAAGTCAACTCTTAGGGGAATCAAATCCAAAATCCATACCTAAGTTATATTCTGGGTGGCCCAATCCAACAAATCTTATTGTCCCTGCAGTAAGAATGTGTTCTTTACTTATCTCAGCAACCTTCAGCAATGCGACTACTTTCCTGGTCATCAGGATGTAAGAACCAACCTTTTAGAAGATACGTAGATGTAATGGGTTCAATCCTGTCTCCTGCTCTTGAGTAGGAGAAGGGAGACCTGAATTCTATCAGCTGCCACCACCCACTAATTCACCCCAGGACTCAGTAACTTAGGGGCTCGACAAATGGAGGCTGCAGCAACCAAACAGCGAGGCCTCTGCCAGGCGCCATTAGTGCACCATTGGTGCACTCACGTGCAGTGATGATACATGTGAAGCATAGTGACGTTTGGAAGCTGCACCGTGTGTGAATCATCATGGTGGCCCCCATATGGATGGGCCGAGCCACGATGGCACCATCAGCACGTGGTAGGGTTCGGGAACATGTGGTCGCTCCACACTCTTGAGCCCTAAAATCAGATTTGCAGCAATCTGTATCAGGCCTTGGTTGGAAGTTATTAGATGGTTTAACTTTCTCTTCTCTGCAGATTCCGAGGTGGGGGAAAGATCTCCCCTCCTCCTCTTGTGGGAAATGAGAATCCTATACACACATACAAATACACACCAAACCAGAATGGAAAAGAGGCTATTGTTAAGGGAAGCTTTATAAGGCCTTGTCTGCACAGTTTGAGATCACTTTTACTGCCATGGCTCAGTGCTATGGAATTCTGGAATTTGTAGTTTTGTGAGATATTCAGCTTTTTCGGTCAGAGAGTTCTGGTGCCACAACAAACTCCAGATTCCCGAATTCCATAGCATTGAGTCATGGCAGTTAAAGTGGTGTCAAACTGCTTTGTTTCTGCAGACCCAGGCCAAGTAAGGCCAATCTCACATTAGGAAAAGGGCATCTTGTACATAAAGGCACCTTTCTTCAGGAGTTAGTAGTTACAAAATTACATACACAAACTGAGCCATATTCGGCTGAGGTTAGAAAGCAAACGCAAGTTCTAATGTGACTAGCTGAACATTCCTATTCTATTCACAATACAAATGGGGTTCTGGGGTCTTTGGATGTTTCATGGAAAGTTGGGAAACTGGACCTCTTTGTCCAGCTATGATCAAATGATAACGAAGTAGACAGCACCTCCTCTACCTCTCCTCAGTCCTGAAAATCTCTAAAATACTCCCTCTCGCCCCATGGCACCACCTTTTATAGCATCTGAAAACTTTCACACTTCTCACAAACTGGTCATCCCCAGTGGACAATTGTTTCTTGTGATTGTAATTGCTCCTTCATGATGCTGAGCCCCAATAAATGTAACCTAACAATCATATCATTAAATCTTTGTTTATCTGGAGGAGTTAAAGACAATAGGAACACAGGAAGTTTGTCTTAGACTATTAGCATATCAAGTCTGGTTGTCTTTTCTATTCCTACCTGGAGATGGCAAGAGGAGAACTTACAATAGCAATAGCAAGTACATTTCTATACCACCTACCAGTGCACTTAAGCACTCCCTAAGCAGTTTACAAAGTGTAAGCCAATTGCCCCCAACAAGCTGTGTACTCATTTTAGCAACCTACGAAAGGATGCCAAGCTGGGTTGACCCTGAGCCCCTGGCTGGTATCGAACTCACAACCTTGCAGTTTGTGAGTGAGTGGCTGAAGTACAGGCATTTAACCATTGCGCCACCAAACTGTCACTCTGTCCCTGAGCAGTGGTTCAGGGCATGGCAGTTATTAAAATAGTACTAAAGCTATGGGAATAAAAAGCATTATTTATGCATATTTTATAATTTTTTTTAAAAAAAATCATCAACTTTTTCCTTTCTCAGACATTACCTGTGACTGAAATCAGAAACCCAAAAACCCAAACTTTTTTTCATGAGAGGCTAACATAGTGATACTTTTGCTTTCTGATGATTTAGTGTACACGAGCTTAGTTTCATGCACAAACCTATTAAAAATATTGTATAAAATTACCTTGAGGCTATGTGCATGAGATGTATATGAAATATAAATGAAGTTTGTGTTTAAACGTGGGTCCTACTACCAAGTTATCTCATTACATATGTATATGCAAATACAGGTATTCAACATCAACAAAATCAAAAATCCTAAATACTTTTGGTCCCACAAATTTTGCATAAGGGAGATTTGACCTTTGCCTACTAGTGACAACCCCATGCATCATTGGAATTCAATATCATTGAGCCATGGCAGAGTGGTGTCAAACTGGATTATTTTTGCAGTTCAGACACAATCAAAGTGGAATAATTGGCCTATAATTATGTCATGTTAGAAGGGCCCAGGACAGTTCCATTAGAACCAAAGTTGGTCAGCAGCCTTAAAAAGAAGAAAGAAGCAGGAGTCACCAAGTAGGACGTTGAGAAGGAAGATGTTTTACATAATGCCAGATTAGTTTACCTGTGACTTTTTTTTTCTTTTCAATCTAGATTTTAAAGGTAAAGTTTAACGCAGGTAAAATCAATACATCTTTTAGCCTTTTCACTTCTTAGGTGCTGGAACACCCAGGGAGTGCCACATCTGCTGACAGCTAGATTAGAAACATCATGATTGCCTTGACCTTTCCACAAATGCCTTTTTGCCACAGAAATAATCTCATTCATTCATCTCAATCTTGGAAATACTGGAGGGAAAAAAGAGAGTATAATTAATTTTAACCAAGTCAGAAACAGATTTTTTTTTCCCTGTTTGGCAAAAGGCATGCTCTCCCCTTAGGAAGAGAACAGAAGTGCTACAGTGTCAGGTGGAGTGGCACGATGAAAGCTGCTACTCTTCTGATCTGTTTCGCCTTTCTTTTCTCAGGCGGTAAACTGCTAAGTAGCTGGTCTAGAATTTTGGCCAAGGCTTGAAAGTACTTGCCTGTTGAGCCACTGTGACACACAAGACTTCTCAACTCTGTTCTATGGCCTCTTGAAGGCTGCAGGTTCTGCAAACATTTCTTAGGAGTTTATCAGACGGGAGGATTTTTCTCTATTTCAAATGGAGCCAATTCAAATTCACAATGGACTTTCCATTACCCGAAAATGACCCCCCCCCCTCATTGTCCAAAATTGCGTGACATGCTTTAATTCGCAATAAGGTAAAACCCATGATTGCGTTTGGAATGACTTCCCTTTTGCCCAAAATTACATGAGATGCTTTAATTCATAATAACGTGAAACCCCATGATTGTGTTCGGATTGCCACTAGATTATACTTCCAATTTCCGTCATCTGATAAACTCCAAAGATGTGTCCTTGGTCCAATCTTGGGAAGGGGCACATCATCCAACAACACCAAGGCAACCCTTCCCTATATGCCTCTAAAACACAATCTACCACTATCATTCACTTCTCTAATAGTATCTCTTTTGACTTCCAGTTCAGTTCTTTGGAGCAAAAAGTGTTTATTCTGGGATTAAAACAGTTGTGGGAGACTATGCAGCAGTAGGTACATTGAAGCAACAACAAAAAAAAGTATTAAAAACTGGGGGATGTGGCCCTCCAAAGCCACCTGAGGAGTAACACATCAACCTAACCCCTCACAGTTCACTACACCTCTTAGGAAAAAAAACACTAAATCCTCAAGTGGAGTTTTTTTGTACCATTCCCATCTCCCCTCCCCAACCACCATTGGGGCTAGGTATTTCAGAACTGCATTTATATTGGAAATTCAGGTTTCTCCTTAAAACTAAACCAGTGCCACAAACCACACTTCCAAAAGCTGTCTAACCAATCGTCCTATGAATATGTTGCTTAAAAATAACCCCTCAAATGATGCACAGGAACATTTTTGTCTCATGGCCACAAGTTACTGGTCGGCGAAACCTACTCATTATTAATAAAGTTCCAACCAAGATTACAAAACACCAACAGAGATTAAGAACCTTCACAAAAACATTTTAATTTCAAGGGGAAAAAACACCCAGGTCTCGTGCCATGGTTGGAGGATGGGCAAAAACAGATAATTAGATCTATTTGCATTCTCTTCTGATGGCATGTCCTTTGCCCTAGGAGATTTGGTGGATGTGACCCACTACAGCATTCTAATCACCAAAGCAAACTAATCGCCAAATTATATACCTATCATTATCCATTTCATCAACTTCTAAGCCTTCCTTTTGTTGTTGTTGTGTGCCTTCAAGTCATTTCTGACTTATGACAATCCTAAGGTGGACCAGTCATGGGGTTTTCTTAGTAAGATATGGCCTGAGACAGACTGGCAGGAAGCGCTGTCAAGGGGCCGATACCAGGCTTCCGGAGCATGCAGCAACCGCATGCTCTGGAATCGTAGCGCGTATGGGAGGCACCATCTTGACGCAGTGCCGTCCATATGGTGTGTGCATCCATGACATGTCTTGTGAGATGTGTCCAAATGGTGCGTCACAGAAGACATGTCACTGTGCTGTGCCAGGATGCTTGTAGCGTCGTGCATTTCGCAGCTCCTTTTTGGCATGTGCATCTTTGGTGCAGCAACTGCATGGCCCTGCCAATGATGCAGAGGAGAAAGGGTCTGCCCCTTTCTCCTCATGTGTCTCGGGGTGTCGGGGAGTGTACCACCACAAGTGCACCCCTCTTCTGAGCCACAGAGAAGCTGCATTTTGCCGCTTCTCTTTGGCCCAGAAAAATGCCAGATTGGGGCCACAGAGCTGCGCATGCGGTTATTGTGGCCCCCAATCCAGCACTTCCAGGGGCTGCACAGAGCCACCCCTTTCAGGGCTGTCTGTACAGCCCCTATGTTTAAAATGAGTTTGACTTTGCCTTTCTCTGAGCATGTGACTTACTCAAAGTTACCCAGTGGGTCTCATGGCCAAGCAGTAAATCGAACCCTGGTCTCCAGGGTTATAGTCCAATACTCAAACCACTATGCCACAGTGAGTCTCCAAACCTTCCTTGGTTATATTCTTATAACTGTGGCTTCACTCCCAGTTAAAGTTAAATACCTCCCCACTTTTAATGAGTCACGGCATGTTATAACTTGATCTTCTCAAAGCTGCTTATGAAATTAAAGCTTATGCATTAATTCTTCCTTTCTTTGAAGGATGACACTTTCACCAGTATTTTGCTATTAATATTTGAGGTAAAACTGATCTATTTGCAACCACCACTTGATCCTTAGGGGGTCAAATTCATGGAAATTGCCCGATAATATAACCCTTGGATTTATAGAAAACTTTGCAACACACACACACACACCTTTAATGTTCTCCATTGCTTCCTGGACCACAAACATTTTATACATTTACATGATCACTATGGCTGGCATCCTTTTGGTTACTCCTAACTGGAGTAGACATATTCAATCAACTGGTGAGTCAACACATAAGGAAATCCAATTGTTTGAATGGGTCTACACTAGAAAGGACTACCAACAATATTTAGGCCCATATGTGTTGAAAATCTGAATGGTCTTGACAAGATTTCCAATGGAGTGAATAAGTTAAGTTATACATTTTATGAAACCTATTATAATATTTCTTCACATAGGGACACGGGCAAAGTGCAGGCGGCCAAAGTTGGCAGTCTGTGCCATCCCAAAGAGTCCCAGGAGCAGATTATTGGGCCCTAGCCCTGCTGATGTTGCCCACCTCAGTCTATATCATATTGTAAAATGTTTGTCTTTCTGTGTTAAGCTACACAAAGTGATATCCTTGAACATAGAGCCGACAGATTTAATATATCATTTAATAAGACCCAAAGACTGTAGTAAGATTTTGGTCCCAAGGCGTTAACTTCTTCAGGCAGCCCCTAAACACACTTTGGACTTCTGTTCCCCACGCAGCCCCTTAAAATGCACACTGATGAACTGATTATGACCAAACCCGCTATTTACATTTAGATTATAGAAGGGGAAAATATGGCTTGTAGAATGCCTGTGGCCCCAAGGCTATTCTGAGACCTAAGGGGGCTCTCTAGAGCTTCCTAAAATGCTAATGTAATTTTAATAAAAATATTTTTAAATATATAATAAAATTTAAAATGGTTTTTAAAAATTATATTGAAAACGCCTCCATGGTCAGATTGTTTAAAGCCAGCAGAACAGGGTGTTGTTGTTTTTAAAACCCAAATTAGAAGTAACAGGTAGTTGACTTGTTACAGTTCCACGTTGAAAAATGGCCTCTCCTAAGCCTAAAACAGATCAGGGAAACCCCCAAACGTGGAGGCATGGGGCGGCCATTTTAGTAGGGGGAAATGTAAAACACAAGGTGTGGGCATGGCAGAGGGATATAGCCCTCCAAGCTCCCAGGCAGGGCCAATGTGGCCCTGCAGCACTGTTAAATAAAATAAAGAAAAGCAATGGATGAGAACCCCTGAAATATGGACTGAACAGAAAAAGAAATCATGTTGAGTGAGGATTATTCTGTTCCAGCATGATCACTGCATTCCATCAAACACTTTAAGCTCCTGCCTTGCTTATGACACAAAGATTGCTAGTTGTGTAACCTGGGTACAGATAAGATAAAGAGACAAATTGTGCCAATAACCATGCAGGAGTAAGTCATGTTATTCTGATGCTATCCCCATGACTCTTTGGGATTTTTTCCGCATGACTCAAAAACTGTAAAGTCATTAAATGCTGAGTCATATTTTATATTGCACAAGAGAGTTATGGAAGTATTAAAAAGGAAGGAAGGAATAAAGGAAGGAAGGAAGGAAGGAAGGAATCTTAGTTATATTATTGCAAGCAGAACCGTGTTCAAAGCTATGATGTCTTAAACCTGTCCTTGCCTTGCACCTTCTAGATATGCTGACAACAGCTCCTACCATCCCTAGCCAGCATGACTATTGAGGAGGTGGCTGCCATAATCCAAAACATCTGGAAGCCCCTCATTGGAGAAAACTGGACAAACCTTCCTTGTGCTGGATTTGTACCGATTTGCAGATCAGCAAACTTTTTTTTTTTTTAAAGTTAAACAAGTTCTCAGGACTGAATAAGTGCCTTTCTTGTTATTTTTCCGTGTGTAAACCACACATACGCACATAAAACAAATACGAAAATGGAAACACGACTATGAAAACGGGGGAGACTTCCCTGAAAATGTTTTTGTTCCTCAAATGGAGATTTTGGGATAAAAGCTCATTTCCTACAATTTTCCTCACCATTTTCTTCTATAGCAGGACTGGGAGAACCCTTGAGATTTTAAATGTTGTAAGACTAGACTTCCCATTATCCCTCAGAATTGCATCTCTTGGGACAACAGGTTTTCTGGATCAAACCAAAGGCGTATCTAAATCCTTTTTCTCACAATAGTACGAGGGGGTATACAAAAGTTTTAATGATCACCTTTTTAAAAAATTGACAGAAAGTTTGTTTTGATTTGTAGTTAACTTATCTCCATGTAGTCACTATCTAGATTTACACATTTTTCCCAGCGTATCTTGATGACCCTCTGAATACCGGATATTGTAGAAGTCTGCAGAGTGCGCCTTACGAGGGGGTATCGTAAAGTAATAATTATCACCAGGAAGTTATTATAGCATATTGATGAAATTTTGTCAGTGTCAACATTGGTCCCTAAGTGCACATTGCTGAGAAAATCAACTCATTGTGTCTTTTATTTTTCTTACTGGCTCTGCCAGAAGTGACTACAGTGTAAAATCCTTGTCAGACGCAATCTGCAGACTTCTACAATATCAGGTATTCAGATGGTCAAGATACACTGGGGAAAATGTATAAATCTAGATAAGTGACTACATAGAGATAAGTTAATAACTACAAACCAAAACAAACTTTCTGTCAATTTTTTTAAAAGGTGATCATTAAAACTTTTGGATACCCCCCTCGTAGGAAGCCCTCAAGCAGGACGTGAATCCCATCTTCCTCTCCCACTATTGTAACCCAGCATTGTATCGCATGCTGGAATGGAGGTAACATATAACCATTACAACTGGTAGACATTTGATAGCTTTGCCTCCCATGAATATACTGAACTCCCTTATTGAAACCATGATATTTGGTAGTCAACAGCACAACTTGTGGCAACAAAGTTCAGAGTTTAACTATGTGCTGTGTGGGGGGAAAAATCCCTTTTTGTCTTATTTTTGTTTCCTACCCTTCAGTTTCCATCTAGGTCTCCAAGATACTAGTATTACGAAAGAGAGAAGCATCTCACTACCCACTTTCACCACACCATACATGATTTCCCAAATCTCCATGGTGTTTCCCCTTAGTCATCTTTCTTCCTTTTTGCTAAACAAGTCCCAAACCCTACCATTTGTCATCATAATTCTTTCCGACAGAATGTTGGCCATGACCTTTGGGGAATTTGTCCTCAATGAACAAAAAGCATAGCTTCCAACATCTTCCTTACTTTCCTGGAAGCATATATAACCTGAGAACATTGGCCAATGGGGAGGAATATTCTTGCATTATCTGTTTCTATTGAGAACCACAGTTCTTCCAAGGAAGAATCAGGCTGCTGCCACACAGGAGACTTAATGCAGTTTGACACTGGTTTAACTGTCATGGCTCCATCCTATAGAGTCCTAGGATTAATAGTTTGTTGTGGCACATCTCTTCTTATCAGAGAAAGCTGAATATAGTTTTCACAAAACTACAAATCCCTGAATTTCATAGCATTGAGCCATGGCAGTTGGGTGTCAAAATTGCATTAATTCTGCAGTGTGGCAGCAACCTTAGACACATAATGCTTCTGGACTACAAGTCCCAGCTAGCATTTCTTTCACTGCTTTACCTTCTGTCAAAACTACACTTAAGACCTTTGCTCTTGTTTCAGACTTCCAAAAGTAGCACACTGTGCAGGGCATTTATTACTATAAACAAGAACCAGTTGGCTTCTCTCTGGATAACAGCTGAGTAAATATTGCATGGCTGCTTGCCTCCAGTTATTTGCCTCCACTCCTTCTTCTCAGCTGGGAAGTACAGTGTAGTGTTGGATCGCTAGTTTTTTTTTTGGGGGGGGGGGGTTGCATGCATGCCTATGATTGACATGTTCAATTTACAGGAATGAACTGTGAATAGTAAGACGTTTTTAAAAAAAGATTTTGTAGAACCAACATTTTGATCTCTTTGAAAGCTCATTAGTTTTTTGTTATGTCAAGTCAGGCCGACTGACTTATGGCAACCCTCTCATGCCTTTCTTGGCAAGGTTTATTCAGAGGATGTGTATTGTTGCCTTCCTCTGTGACTGCAAAAGTGTGACTCGCCTGAAGTCACCCCCTGAGTTTTCATGGCTGGAGGGGAGAAGTCAAACCCTAGTCTCCTAGCATCTTATTCCAGAACTCAAACCACTACATCATATTGGCTCTCAAAAGAACATTGCTTGATCTTATCTCTACACTCTACTCCTGGACAGAAGGCTGACATGTAGGACATGTCTGGGAAAAGGAGGATGTCTGGTCACCCTGCTCAGAGACTAAAATGCAATCTCATCTAAGCGCTTTAACTCCTCTTCCTTTAAAATCCCAGGTCAACATGCCACTTCTTTAGATATATCTGGAGTTGGATTGCTCCATGCACTTTGTTTTGTGTACTTTTCTTCTTGCAAAATACAATAAAGGAAAAATTTAACTAGGAAGAAATGTTGATTTTGCTAGAACAGTTTGAGGTATCTGGATAAAACACTGACATACACTATGCACTTTGTCCCCATAGTTTGCTGGCCTTTCGGTAAACAGAAAGGAAACAGTCCAATTCACGTGCCACACAAAGTCTGCTGGACATCCACTAAAATCAGGACCAAGTAGCGATCATGAATATGATGCAGTTACCTATACTTACTCATCCATAACTGTTCTGCATTCATGATCACTAGTCAGGATTATGACATTCTTCCCATAAGAACAGTATAAGGTAAATCTTTTGAGAATTTCAATTTTCTCAAATAATTCTGTGAAGTTTGTCATTCGCCCAACTTTTATTATGCCAGAAATATCTGAATAATATTAGGTTCTTGATTCTGGGGGGAAAGGCTGAAAGTATCTAAAATGGCAAAGAATTGTAACCTCACCCCCTCCCCCCCCCAAAAAAAATGGATAGCAAAAGTCTGAAAAATAGTTTATATTTATGCAAACAAGTATTTTACAAATATTTATCAACAGAGATTTAAAATCACACTTGTATCTTAAAAAACTCCAGACTACAGTAAAAAGGATTCAGCTCTATGGGAAAGCAAAGTGCTTGTAGCAACATTACTGCAATTTCCATAAAAGTGCATAAAACTGTGAATGTAAAATACAGAGGTCAAAATCCAATTGTGAATCTGAACCAGAGCACACCCATTCAATCAGACAGACCTTATCAAATAAAAACCTCTATGTGGACTATTGATTCAATGGTTTTACTCTGCTTAGGACTAACAATTGGATTTAGGTCACTGTATCCATTTCTGTACACTGCAAAAAGGACTCAAGCAGATACAGCATTTTAATATTACTGATCATCAACAGCTACTTTTTCCAGATCATACAGCAACCAACATTTTTTTTAAAGGATGTTTTAAATACAGTTGTTGAATAAGTTCTATGACATAAAAAGATACTTTTTTTTTACAAGAGTGCATATCAGTTTTATAAAGTTTGTAAAATTGTCCATACATGCCCCCAAACCACCATGTCTGTGACCTTAAGCAGGCTTCTACAAGAAGATTTTGTATATTTTTAATTTTTCATTGTAATTTATAGGCTGCTTTGAGTCCCAGTCTGGAAAAAAGTGGGATATAGATAAAGGGATGGATGGATGATGGATGGATGGAAAGCCATCCTTCTGGACACAATCCACAATGCTGAATGGATGCTGTAGAAAACAAGACTGCAGGCAGCACTGCAGAAACAATTGTGTTTCTGCAGCCCAAGCATGCCTTCGAAAAGGCAGTACAAACTGTCACTTTAGAGCAATCTTCAGTCTGAATTTGCAGTTGGCATTGTCATCAACACCATTGTCAACTATCTGTTTAGTAAGAAAGTTTCTAATGTACATCAGCATGGACACCGCTGGTAAGGGACATGTTCTTTTATGTTTCAATCAGTTCAGATTATGAATCATTTGATAATCTGTTCAACGTATCTGATTTTTCGGAAGTACTATCACCACCACAACCCCTCCTGGCAAAAACTCAAATCCACATACAGTGCCTCAATCCACTCAGAATAGCTTCTACATATGCCTCACTGAAATGACTGTGCTCACTAGGAATTTTCAGTCATTTCAGTGTTTTGTATAGAAAGGTCCACAGTAAATTGGTCCTTGGCTACAATTCTTGACATCAGTGGGGCTACCCTAAAGTAAGTGGTTGAGATTTTAATCTTAAATATCTGTTCCATTTTCAAAATAGGATAATGTAGAATGCTGTATTTACCCTCTCTCTATTTTATATATACATACACACACACACACACACACACACACAGAGGTTTCCTCAAGTTACATATCTGACCCTTAAAACTATGCATCCAAAATGTCGTAAATATAGTTTTCTTAATTTTTTTTAAAAAAGCTCTATGCTTTATGTATGGTACATTTATAGCTTCTGTTTATACCAAGCAATTCTGAGTTCCTAGAAAGTGCTACAACTAGGTAATATTTTCTACAATATTTTGCACTATATCTTATTTAAAGAGTATAATGAAGCAACCAACATGTTCAAACATTATAAGGAGAGCTTACTTCCCTTCCCACCTTGGCTACAGATTAGAGTTCAGTTTACGAATAAAGCACATTACTTTTCTTGATATTCATTTGTGTAATGTTTTGGTCATGATTCCAGGCAATACATTTCTTTAAAAAGGCAAAAATTTATATTTGTGTTATATGTAAGGGGGTACTATCCATATTAATTGTAATCCAATACATTTAATTACTGTAATCCCCCACCTGAATTTTCTTTATTTAAAAAATAATCAGAACCATCACCTCCTAGTTTAATTGTCTTTACCTCTGTTGTTATACTTTGACTTTTGGGGAGATCTCCCCTTAAATAAATAAGCTACGTCACTTCTAAGTGGAGAGAAGCTATACCTGGTCACTTCCCTAAAGACAAATGGCAGCAGGAAATCAGGTCAGGTTGACGGCTTGGTGAGAGAGCAAAACTTTGAACACCATCATTTTGAAGTAGTTCTGGCTGTTTCAGATCCATAAGATAAAGCATGTAAATATACATGGCCTGGAAAAAAGGAGTAGTTGGCAGCTATAACTGATACACTAGACACTTGATGCATCACAAGATGAAGGGTCATTAGCAACAGGCTTTAGCTCAGGAGTACAGCAGAGAAGGACATTCCTCCCCAGGGTTTTATGGGCAAACCGGAAGTACATGATGTGACCCATTGCAACGAAGGACACAGAAATAAGAACCAGCAATCCAAAAGCTTCAGGGTTAGGGGCCAGGATGACCATGATGAAATGCAACAGATCAAGAAGGTAATTCATGGAGTTTTGGACCCCATTTATGATCCCTCTTTCCGATTCAATCACATTTTCCTGGATCAGCTGGGTGACTGTCAGATCAAACGACCACAGGCCTGTAAAAGGGAAAGGAAAAGAATGCTGAATTCCTGCTGGGGAGAATGGGAAACACATCATGTATCTCATACTTTTAAAAAGATGTCACATTGAAAAGGTCCAAAATGATAAACTATCCTCAGTGGATGACAATGAGACTTCTTCCTATTTTGCAAAAAACAAAACAAAACAGGATTCCCTAAATGGAAAAATTCTGCTCCACATATAAACAAAAATAATTAACTAATTCAACTCTTTAAAAATATGTAGACTGCCTATTACACGCCCCATTCTGTTCATGTTTATTTGGAAATAAGGCCTTCTGTATTAAATGGGGCTTACACCCTAAAAGATGTAGGATTGGACTCCAAATGAATGAACGAAACACAGCAGGGAACGTAACTGGACAATTGTAATTTAAAGAGATCTCCAACATGACCATTTTCTTAGCAAGGGTTTTGCAATCTACTGTTAATATTAACAGTACTGCTTTGTTGTCAGTAGAAATTTCAGAGTGAAAGTCAGGATGACATGGGAGGCTGTTGTTGTTTTTAGCCTTTTTTGCTTTTGCTTTTTGCCTTTTTAGTTTTGCACAAAGGCTATGGGTTGGATCCAGAATTTTTGTTCCCCTAGCAGGGAAGTGTCTTTTTTTACCAATCACCACCTCTTTCTGAAATCCCCAGCATCAGGTCTCTCACTGATCTGGAGGAGTCTTCAACCCCACGGAGGGGAGGGGAGGGGCTCATTAAGGACTGTAAAGGGAGGAAAATCAACAAAGATAATCTTCTCCCCTTTTCATCCAGTGAAAAAGTTCCAAGGAATCAAAAACCTCTTGATGATGAGAGGTTCATTCCATGAGAGGCTTTTGCTGGATCCAACCTCATACATAGATAGATTAATAGACAGTTATAGATATATAGCTATAGATATATAGATATAGGAAGAGAATGTTAAACTGTAATTTTTGCATTAGCAATTTTACATTCAGGTGAGGTTACTAGTAGAGGATTATGCTGATAGAATGGTGATTTAGAAATGAAGTATTCTGCTAACACTCCAATTCTCTTTTAGAGAAGGAGAGCAAGGGTCTCCAGTTGATATTGTACTTTTAATTCCCAGGCATCCCTGCCAGAATGACCAATGGTCAGGAATTCCTGGGGTTGTGAGTTCAACAACATCTGGGGACCCATGTCTGAGGACTCCTGTGTTACAAACTTTCTATTAATATGTAGTTTACACAACAGAACCTATGAATACATTTGTCCAATCCAATCAAACCAACAATTCAGAGAAGACGCATGTACTCACCAACTCTTGCAGCAATGACACCTGCAAACAGAAGGCTAACAGAGATGAGAGGCACATTGTTGGGAGCCAGTACTGGATCAGAAGTAGACCCATTGACCAAGAGAGGCATTCCAGTTGTGAAGGGTATTTCGGGGATATCGCCTTCAGGAGCCATAGTAGGCAATGGATTGCTTTCAAATAGTCTAGCACTGATGTCAGCAAATGGGGAAACAGTCAAATCCAAAGGACTTCCTGGCATGAACACCGAGACCACACACAAAACCAAAGAGGCAAGCTGTGCCACTCCAGAGATGATGCCTGTGCGCACCAGTCCACACTTGCGACGCAGCCAGGTGAAGGCTACTGTCCCCAGGATTCCTGTGATGGCAGACGCTCCCATCAAGAGGCTGAGTGTGGAGCCACTCAACCCCTGTGTGTATGCATAGCCAGTAGTAATGCAGTCAAAGCCCAGAACAGTCATGTAAAGGAAAGCCAGGGCCATGCCTGCAAGGAACACGGATTGGTTGTAGTAGGCGACCCATCCGTCACGGAATGTGCTGAAAGGCTCAGCCATCCGAGAAAGACAGCCAACCTCTTCCTCTGGTTTGGGCTCCAAGATAGCTACCTCCTGTTCACCAATAAGCTGGATGCCTTCAGTGGACTTTTGTTCACCATCTGTGGAAAGAGACAGGACTTAAATATTGCCAATCCAAAAACGGTTTTAAAACTACCATCATAGAAAAGTAGGTCAACATGATACGTTGGAATGTACTTGATTTTAATGAGGGAGGGTGCAAACCCCACTAATGACAGACAGAAGTCTGTTGGAATCTAGCAGAACCTCATATATCACATACTTTCTTTCAGAGTTTGGAAAAGTTATTATTTTAACTACAGCTCCCAGAACTCGCCAGCCATGCTGATTGCCACGTTCTGGAAGCTGTAGTCCAAAAATGTAACTCTCTCAAGATCTCCTTTCACTCAGTGGTTAATTCAATTACGCATCAGTACAAGCACCTGGCTGAAAGCAGAGAATGCATGTTTATAAAATATGCATGTTTATAAAATTTTTCAATGTGGAAATAAACTTTTACCACAGCAACTTTCCAAGTCCTATTTACGACCAGAGTACCCCTGGAAAAGCTCATAATGGGGCAGTACATACTGCCCCGAATAGGCACCCTCTGGGCGCCTGTTTTTCCTCCGGAGGGAAGCTGCAGCGGCCAAACCGCATTGCTTCCTACTGGCAGAAAAAGAACCTGCAAAAAGCAGGTTCTTTCAAAGCCGTGGTGGTGCGTCGCCACAGCATAATAAGTGCGCCAGTGGCACACTCATAACATAAGCACCGCGCTGCAACATATAGAAGCTGTGTGGGGCTTTCATAAAGATGGCAGCGCCCATGTAAACTGGGCACTGCCGTCTTGACGTCGTCACGTGCTAGGTTTGTGGAGTGTGTGGAAGTCCCACCCTGAGGCAACCCTAGCACATGACGGGGGCGCCTTAAAGGGCCAGTCTGTACCGGCCCAATGTTTTGTCTGGGGCAGGGAGGGGCTTACTTTGAGAAGTATCAGAGCCACTAATTGGCTTCTTTCCAATGCAGTTTGTCAAAAAATAAGAGTTCTTCCATTTCTGGAGGTCCCTCATCTGTTTGCAGAACCCCTCCATGCAACATCTAGTGCCACTTCAAAAGGAGAGCTTCAAAAATTTCCTTTCTATCCCTTCTGTTTGCAGGAGTCATGAGTGGTCTGCTCTATGCTCTCTTGCCACATTCCTAAATTTATGCATGGAAAATCTAATTAGACCTAGAAGTACTCAGAATGTATAAAGGTTTAATAGTCTGTTGAATATGAAGTATCTTAAATGGGTACTGGAATCAAAAATGGCAAGGAGTGATGATTCAGAACTTGAATGAATAAAGCAAAGAAGAGTAATCATTCTAAATCGACTTGTAGACCTTGGAAATAGTGCCAAAAATTCTGGAACATGAGTGTGTGTGACAGAGAGACAACAAATAAATAGGCTTGCAATCTATGCACACACATAATTAACTAAACATGCTTTACCTGTATACATGCATAAGACTGTGCTATAGACAGACTGACAGAGATAGAAATATATTTCTTTTATTAAAGATACTCTTTAAAATATTGGTACCTTTCTGCACATTCAGTTGTTTCAGTTCTGATTCCTCAGCCTTTGAACTGGCTTTGTGAGCCAAAGCAGGAGTTTTCTGGTAAACCTTCCAGAGCAGCATATATTCTACACACATGGAAATTAAGTTCCAACCAGAAATGAATCCACATCCAATCACTGGGGATCCAAAGGTCATTATCTGCCCAACAGCCATTGGAGCCAAGATATTGGTCAGCTGGTCAATTCTTCGTATTGTAGCATTCATATCTATATTGCAAAGTAGAAGAATACAAAATTTATACTTCAGCATATAGTAAATTGCAATGTTAAATTGAGGGCCTTTTAAATAATACAGATGCTCATTATGGAGGAACACCCCACCTGGCCTCTACATTGTATTTTTTGGCAGGGTGTGTGTGTGCTCTGTTTTGTTTTTCCAAGCTTTTTACTTTCACCTTTGTAGCATATTTTTAGATCGTATCCCTATAGCATTGTTTCTGCTCTTACAATTCTTCTGGAGTTTTGATTCATTTTATATATACATACACACACACACACACACACACATAGGTTTTACTTCAGTTACATGCACATTTTATTTCATATACTTTCTAATGATATGATTCAGGCTTGCATCCTTCCGAGGTCGCTAAAATGAGTACCCAGATTGTTGGGGGGCAAATAGCTTACAATTGTAAACCGCTTAGACACCCCTTAAGGGTATGAAGCGGTATATAAATGAAGCTGTTTGTTTTGAAGCTGTTTGTTTGATTATATGTTGGTATTTTATTAAAGCATAAAATTTGTAGACCACATAGAGACTTTTGTTGGGGATAATAAACAGGAGCATCTTTTATTCACATTGATTTCCAAGGCTGTATCCACACTGCAGAAATAAAGCAGTTTGACACCACTTTAACTGCCATGACTATCTTGCAGAACCCTGTGGTTTGTAGTTTGGTGAGACACCAGAGCTCTATGACAGACCAGGCTGAATACTTTACTAAACTACAAACCCCATTATTCCACAGGGTGGAGCCATGATAGTTAAAGGGCCAGAACAGACGGCCATGAAGGGCTGCTTGAACCCAGTCCAAGTAGGAGCTGAAAAGATCCGCTCCAATTGGGCTGAGAAAGAGTTGCTTTTCCTAGCCATGCCACAACCCCAGGGCAGCTTCCGGGTGCTCCGGGGGAGTGTGGCATGTAAATAACAAGCTGCCAGAATGTCTTGAAGCTGCCCATATCTGGGCTATCAGCTGGCTTCCAGGCACTGTCCAGGAGTCTTCGAAGCATGTGTAAACGTCACGCTCTCAAGACACCCAGAAGTGAGCTTAAACAGGCCTTCTGTTCCAGTCCAAGGTGGTGGCAAACTATTTCTGCAGCATGAAAGAGCTGTAAGCTAATTCAGTTAAATTTACTCCAGAGGTTCACAGCCTAACACAGAGACATATCTATTATACAGGTGGATTCCTCATAAGAGCTTAATCCAGAAAATTTACATTTATGCAAACACTGAGCAGACCTTTTAAAAGAAAAAGGAAAAAAATCTCAGACACTTCTCAAAGACTTTGGAGCATGACTTGATTAAAGCCCAAATTAAAGAACTATTTGTTACATTATCCTTACTTACAAATATATTTGCTCAAGTATCCATTCTACCACACTATCTGCATTATACTAATGCGGGTGAGGAAAATGTGATCCTTCAGATGTCATTGGATGCAACTACAATCAGCCCTAGCTTGCACTGATAATCATTAATGCTAATGGGAATTACAGTCCAAGAACATCTGGAAAGCCACAAACTACCCATCCCTCTATTAATGGAGGACCATACAATCCATCCCTCTTATTACAGGGTGTATTGTCATGAACTCATCTTACCTGGCAGAACTAAAGTATTGATTCAAAGTGCAAATAATTAAAAAAATTGCCTGACCAAACTTAATAGTGAAATACTTGAACAATAACAACAGGGTGAAAAGTATAATGACAACTATATGACTACGTGGAAATCCAAACCCTGTAATTTGCTGTGCCCTTGTTCTCAATAAAAAAGAGGCCAAAAATTAAAAAAAAGTTGAGAAAGGTGTCTAAACTGCCCTTTATAACCTTACTGTTGACTCATAATTCCTGCAATCCTGAATTTTTTTTGCTGATGTCTGTTTGTTTAAGCCCAAGCACACAGATAACCAAAAGCCCATATACTTCACCTGCCAGTTTGCTTCTGTTTTCACCAGCCACAACAACTACCCAGTCTCTCTGTATGGTAATTGCAGTGGCAGTGCTGGCCAAATTTGCAGTGTTTGCAATTGTGATGACAAGAATATAGCACAGGGTCTGTGGGAAAAGAGGAAAACTTATACTAATAAAGGGAGAGAAAATGTTTCACAGCAAACCTTAATGACAGAAGAGACTCTCATAATAAGAAAACTGATTTTTCCCCCCCAAAAATGGTGTAACAGAAGCCCACCCAAATACTGCGAAAGGTTTTTGAAGTTTGTGTACAGTACTTACAAGAAGCCACCCGTGATACATTGTCAAAAGTTCAGCTTTAAAAATGAAGACAATCATCAGGAGGATGCCACACAAAATGACGGACACATTTTGCACAATTAAGGATGTCTGGGCCACTGTTTGGAATAAAGGATAAAGGGAGAGGGGATTATACTTTAAGTTGCATCAACACTGATCACAGGGAATATGCATACATTCTGTGCACATCACCCATTCTCCAGAACACTTTTGACCAAGAATTAAAGCCAAAGTGACTTCCAGTTTCCACTTCTGGTTTTGGGTAGGAACTTTTACAGTCTTTTTGTCATGTTTCAAAGAACTGAGGTTGTAGACAAAAGGAAATCCTTGCTGCAGAAGCAGCAGTTTATTGTCCTTTGTTTTTGGTCTCCAAAATGTTCATCTAGATTTTTAAAAATCTTTTGGTAAAAGATTTAAAAATATTTTTAAAGTCTAGGGGATTTTAAGAGTTTGGGGAAAGTGTCACACTTTATCCACCTCTGAGCTAGCTGCTTTAAATGAAAAGCACAATTCTATATATGTCTATTTAACAGTAAGTCCCCCTGAATCAGGGTGACCAGACATCCTCCTTTTCCAGGACATGTCCTACATTTCAGCCTTCTGTGCAAAAGAAATTTCAAAATGTCCTCCGTTTTAGCAGGATTAAGAAGCAAGAATTTATATTTATATGACTCTTTTAAGCTTTTATTTTGTAATGTCCTACATTTTTGAAGGTCCTACATTTGGCAATGCCTTGTCTTTCTCTGCAGTTATGACATTTGATTCCCCTTCCCTAAGTTCAATGAGGGTTTAGTCCCAATTCTACCACTGGGGCCAGTTCTGCCATTAGAGAAGAGAAATTTACTAAAGAAATGGATTGTACTGCCCCTGGGTAAAGATGTCATCTCTAAAGGACCTCTGTTGTCATTCAGAGAAACATAATATAACCCAGTTCATGCTACTTTTCTTCAAGAAGTTGGGAGCAAGAAGGGAGTGGGAAATAAAGAGGCATGAACAAAACTAATATGTTAAGTATTTATCTAGAATATACCATCTGACTGACTACAGCATTTTTAAATGCAGAATATATAGTATGGTAAGGAATGAGATAAATTCCTCAAACTACAGGGACGCTGGCTAGTGTGCTCTGTCAGCTAAGAGAGATTAATTAATTCTTCTTAGTGATGTCCCTTTAGGCTAGTGTTCAAAGAAAAACAAGAAATAGGTGTTCATCCCTTTGTTCTGTTTTCAGAATCAAGACATCATGTTTTTAAAATGCTAACGCTACTACCAAGGAGGTAACGCCCAGCTTGAGTACATGAAGTTCATTTCTTATGGCACTAATTATGTAAAATTAGCTTTAAGTACATCATATAATTACATTACATTTAAAGTGCTCAGTCCAATAGAAAAAAACATATGAATTTTGACGCATACATACTGTCACTACTAAGGTTACTGAGATGGGATGTGGTGTCCTGTCCTCGTTGCACATATTTTACAAGTTACTATTTTAAAATTACAATTTTAGTCACACCTAATCTTGGGTAGATCCAACTAAACTCAGTAGCACTTACGTCTGTATATACAGGCAACTTGGGACTATTATTATTATCATTATTTGACAGCTCCAAAAGAGGTATTACCAGTACTATCCGTATCTACTCAGAAGTGAGTGCCAGTTACTCCCCGAGTACTTATCCCCAGGAAAGCAAGCACAGGATGGCAGATAAAATTAGGGCATATGTGGCCCTTCAGTTGTTGCTGGACTTCAACTTCCATTAACCCTAGCAGGCACAACCAAAAATCAGAGATCATGAAGCTTGTAGTACTTTACTCAAAACGTATGGAGACATCAGAGTCAGAGTCCCTTTTAAAAGCTGAGAGCTTGCAGTTAAAAATTAATAATAATCGCAAAAGAAGACCAGCATTGATAGCAGCTGTTTCAGCGTCTTCTATTGTGCTTAGTGTGATTAAAACTACCCTTAACGTGTGCAAATGTCCTCTAGTAAACATCCTTACAACATTACTGACCTTTAAGTCTGGCGTTCTTGTCTACCCAGTCTCCAATGATGGCTCCCAGAAGAAGAACTGATCCTGCCACAACCAATCCATAAACAGCTGTCAAGAGCAAACTGTTTCCATACAGTTCAACAAGGAAGACTGACACTGCAAAATGCCACATACGATCTCCCTAGAAAAAAAGAAAGTTCATTTCAAGATGTTAGATGTCCATAAACTACGTCCCACCAACCACATTGTCTCCATGTCAAGAAGTGGGGCTCAGGCAAGGTGTCTTTGTTCTAGGCTTCCTTCCACAGAATCAGCCTCCACCTCCTTAATTACTGTCACAACTGCCTTTTTCTCTCTCTCTCAGGGCCCAATCCACACCACTTTCCCAGCTAAGAGGGAAAGGTAAGGAGGACTTTGCTCTTCCTTCCCCTTTATGCTGCTCACACACTTTGAGGGGAGAGGAGAACTGGTACCAACAATGAGGCCCGGCTACTACAGGAGTCAGCCTCCCTCTGCACTGTAGGCTTTGGCAGATACCCTGGTGCTTACTCAGAATACATCTTTGCATTCCCGTGAAAAAGAAAGTTTCATATATAAGGCCCACTTCATGCACAATGACACACTGAGGAGGGTCACCAGACTGAATCTGTATCACAAACAATTTAAGGTCTCCCACAGCCTAACAATCTTGATAAGCAAACCCACATAGACAATATGAATAGCCCTGAAACACAATCCAAAGGCTACAGTCTCTGATTAAGGGGCAAGTCCTTTTAATCCCAGCATGATTTCTGCCAAAACAGATTTTGGAAAAGTTACTTCTGTGATCCTGTGACCTTCAGCCCCAAAAGATAACTCTCCACAGCTCTGGTCAGAGTGAGCATTTGTAAGAGTGTATTGCACAGCTAGAATGTTAAATATACTAATTGGGGAGTGACTAGCAGTGAATGTAATGGTGCCTTTAATTTTTTTTAAACAGGCACAGTATTGCACTATATGTATGGCAACTTATATATGTCATGCCATCACACATTTTTAGGAAAATTCATTATCATTGTCCAACATACTCACTCTTATTCCTACTCAAGATTAACTGGTATGAAGAAAGAACTGACTTCCAGCAGATCTTCTTCAGCAGAATCATACTGATCATAAACTTTTCTTGTCAACTATCTGGTTGATGAAATGGCTTTTTTGTTACAGCCTTCAAGCAGACAGGCTCTTATAAGGACTCACTGACAAAATAAGAATAATCAGTAACCATAATGATCACCAGTGGAATGATGAGAGCTTGGAAAGCTGATTTTTTTTGGATAAAGGTTCTCTGAATTCCCCAGCAAGCCGGCACAGCCATTTTGAGAGCAGTAGTCCAAAAAACTTATCCACCTTTCAGCATGGAGCTGTGCATTTGTAATACTGGTTAAATGATTCTCCTAGAAATCTCCAGCTTCTGTCTTACCACTGTTGTTGTTTCACTAGAAGCTTGTGATAATTATCTTTAACATGGTCAAGCTTGCTGTTCCTGCTTTTATTATATTTACAGGTGAGGGATTTTTTTAGTGGAAAGCTTGTATATAGATGCATACTGACATTTGCACCCGCAATCACCTAAACAAGACCACACTTAAGATTTCCTTTTTCAGGGGCAAAATGCTGCCACTTTCAGGACCTGGGTTGGGTCATACACCACTCTATACATAAATGCCTTTCAAATCGCCTTTCTACCTAATCCCTCAGCTCACACATTGTATTGAGGCCCTTTACTGAAGACTCAAACCATTCCTAAAATAGTGCATTTTCCACCATAATCCACGGTTAACCCCTTCCCTGCACCACCACCAAGGATTCTAACATCCTTTGGCTGTAATCCCCTCCTAGAATCTAGCTAAATAGCATTTACATCTCAGCTTGATTTTATGGAAGGTGTGGTCCCAGAAACTGTGCCAACTGTGCTTGACATGAACTATATTTCAACTTCCGTATGCTTACAAACTAATACATCCCATAGGTATTGGAAACGCAATGTCTTAGTAGCTGGAAATTTTGATATGCTCTTAGAAACTCTGATAGTGTGCCAGCTCTGATTAGGAAAAGTGCTGAGGGATCAAATATGCCTGTAATTATTTCATTGTTACTCAAATTAAGTACACAGAAATGCAAACTACTACTATCAGAATAGGACTGTGACCCCACCATTGAAAATATATACTGTTTCCTCATCTGCCAATTAGCAGGAGATTACCTGACTGTCTGACTATCACAAACATATTTGAGACATGTCACTCCTATTGTAATCCAATTTTCTATAGATATTATGTTGCAGACAATGGGACTATTCCGTGGTACCAGTAAATAGGTTATTCTATGAGTGAAGGGTCAAGCCATTTAAAGATAATTTGCCTAATGTTCATTTTTTAATGCAATGTTTGTATTATAACCTTTTCCAAGGAGTCCTGCACCCACCCATATGTTGGGTAGAGTTCTCCCTCTTTAACAAACAAGAAAGAAGAAGCAACTACAGGTAGCACAGAACATCCCAAAAGTTAATGCCTGAATACAGATATAAGTAGGGAAAAAAACCGCAGTCCAATATCAGTTCAGTATAAGAGTACCTATAAAATCTTTTAACAGAACATATGAAGATGTTGAAGGTTAGCTACACAGATTTCATTTTTAGGTGCACACCTAAAGCCTTCCCTTCTAAGTGTACGTCCGTTAATTTAAGTTGTGGATTGAACAGACAATGTATCATCCATGAACACTTAATTTAGGAGCTATGGCTAGCCTCAGCTCTTTTTGAAAAGACACTTTACTGGTAAATCTGGATTTGCTTCTGCATGATGAAATGGCCCTAAGCCACTTGACTTCCTAGGAGTGCAGTGAAGTAGCAGCACTGTCAGTTCACCAGGGACATTTTCAGGTTTCTCATGGTGATATTGGCAGAAACAACATTTAACTTCAAATTAAATATTGACGGGGGAGATAGCTATCAGACTCACAGCTTAACATTAAGCACATTTTCTTGAACACCCTGGCCTGAATCTGTACTGCAGAAATAATGCAGTTCGACATTGCTTTAACTTCATTGGTTCAATTTTATAGAAATTGTTTTTGTTGGAGCTTGCTTGTAAATTTGGATTTGGCATTTGTTGTGGCAACAGACCTCTCTGACAGAAAGACTAAATATCTCACAAAACTAAAAATTCCAGAATTCCATGGCAGTTAAAGTGGTGCCAAGCTGCATTATTTCTGCAGTGTAGATGAATCCCTTTACAGAGTTCCTTGCTTTCTAATTAATAACCAAAGGGAAGGCCTAAATACTGTTCTATATAGTATGTAAGCACCCATTCATTCACGGTAAGCGTAACACTGGTCCTACTAAGCTAGGTCTTTTAAGAATGTGCTTTGCTCCCTCCTTTCCTCCCACCCGAATCCATTTGTTATCCATTTTATTAACACATAACCTAGTGATGTATGGGGAAAACCTCAGGCATAGAATATGTTTTCTAGGCTGTTTTGTTTTCTAATTACAAAGCAAAACAAGATGAATCAGACACATAAGATTGTTGTGGGAGCTGTAAATTGCTATTAGCAAATTAAACCTAGGGATTCTGTTAGCATAATTTCTCTTCATACAAACTGTACAACCATTTCATAAATATACGATCATCCTAAACAAGTTCTACTTTCCAAGCAAGCCCCAACAAAATCAATGGAACTGAATACCTTTTTTCACTGAGACCACGGCATCTTAAAAGTCCTTAAGAGTATTTAAGGACTTTTGATAAGGAACACTGGCTGTGATGATAAGGAACAATGATAAGGAACATTAGCCGTGATCAGCATAACTAAGCCTCACAAGTTGGAGCCAGCTGTACATCTTCTGCCCCATGCATATATCCCAACTAGCCCGGCCTGCATTTAACTAGCACTGATCTCACAACACCAGCCATCTGATGTTGGTGTTGGACATTGACCTGTGGTTTGAGCTTGGACTAGGACTTTGGGAGAACAAGATTCAAATCTTCATTAGACCAAGGAAACCCACTGGGTGACTGTGAACAAGTCACACTCTCAGCCTCAGAGGAAAGCAAGGGGAAACTTTCTCTGAACAAATCTTGCCAAGACTATGTGATAGGGTCACCATAAGGTGGAAATGACTTAAAGGCACACAACAACAATACAACAAATACTCAACTTTGCCCAGAACTGTGTTCCTATTCTCCCCTCTCTTGTGAAATAAAATCTACTTTTATTCTGCTTGTCCTCCAATTTTATGGCCAATTCAGAGTCCAGAGGTATATGTTTAATGACTATGTGACAGAGATACATGCATGAAGGGCAGAGGTGGGTACATAGCTAAAGATCTAGTCACCTGGCTATACAAACAAGCCAGATTTAAATGGAATAGGAGGTTGCCAGTTCAATTAGATGAAGAGCTAATCTGATTTTCTTCCCCTTCCTTTCTTCCTTCTCCCTGTTATACCTTTATCTCTCTCTCAGTTTCCCTCCCCACATAGCGCACTGAGGAGAGGACAGATCAACCGACCATTGTAGACGCCTTCTGAGATTAGGGATAAATGAAATTAGGCTGAGAGCCTAGATCCACCAGCTGCTCATCCCTGAGCTGCAGTAAAACCATTCAATATATTCTTGACTGCACATGTGCTTTACCCATAATCTGACAGTCTAGAATGGCAACTCCTTTAGTTTTGATCGATCTGATGTGGCACAGATTCAGTTCTCATACTTCAGTGTGGAGGAATTACAGTGCTTATTAACTCCAACTTCTTTGTGCCTTCAAGTATTTTTATGCCTCATTGTGAACTGGATTGAGAGTCCTTTAAATTGACATAAATTGACATAAATTGATTGAGAGTCCTTTAAATTGACTTTTTTACTAAAACCCCCAAAATTGCGTAGCAAGCATAGTCCCACATTCAGTTCAACCATAATTTCAGAATACATTGGCTATAATTCACAAAGATAGTAATGAAAATGTAACCACCTTAGATACATAGCTAAGTGCTGTCTCCCAGCTCAACTCCCCCAGTCCCCACTTACCGAGAAGTGCCTAGTCCCTTGTTGATTGGGAAGCAGCTGACTGACGTTGTCACCCCCTGCCCATAAGCGATTTCAAGTGCAATTTCCAGCAGCAGAGTCCCTGTCTCAATTCCCTCTCACAATGGAGGTGGGCCATGGGACAGACGCTTTCCAAGCAACAGGGTAACAGACCTCCATCAATTGCAATAGCTACTCCCCAGTAAATGAGATTTTGGAACCTTTCATGGTCCCCATATATCTCCTAAACTGAGGAATACATAGGTATCATGAATATAAACCTTAGTGAATTCTAGCCCTTATTTTTGGTGACATGTTATCATTGATAGATATCATTATATGTAGACACACAAAGCTCATTGTGTGACCTCTCTCTCTGCCTTAACCTAGCTTTCCTCACAAGGTTGTGAGAGCAGAAGGGGACTAGGTAAAGTGCCCTAACCAATTTGAGGGTTAAGACAAGATAAAATGCAATGTGTTATAGTTAATTAAATGTGCCTGCATGTATCACAGAGCCTCACAAATATCAAACACTAAAGGCAGAGATATGCTGTGATTATCTGAATCTCCCCTCAAATGATTGGTCTGTTAATATTTTGCACAGATGTTTGTTTTTTATAACTGCTGTTTTGGTAAACCACAGAAATACTCCATGATTTATCATTCATTTTAACAACAACAGAGTAAAATATGAGGGCCAGTGCTGTGTGTTGGATTAGAACTCCAGAAAACCAGGTTTCAAATCTCCACTCACTGGGTGACCTTGGGCAAGTCTGACTCTCTCAGCTTCAGAGAAAGGCAAAGACAAAATTCCCCCGAATAAATCTTGCCAAGAACTCACTAGGATGAAATTGCTTTAAGTCGGGTTTGGCATGAAGGCACAAAAACACGAGTACTAAAATATATAGCAATTGTTTCTTTTAAATAATAAAGAAAAAGGGCTTGACTCTTAATTGAACTAAGAGGGAGGTTTTCAGATAAAGTTTTTTTAAACATTGCTGCTTGCAAAAGTTATGTGACCTCTCTGTCTACAACTTGTGAAGGAACATGCTTCCTCATACCACTAACTGAAAACAAACTTCTTGAGCAATTTGCTTGCAGAAAGTAGTTTCTACATAATTCACACTGTAGAACCTTGAACTTCTTATCCACAGGACATCAAAGGGATAATGAAAGAGAACTAATCCATTATAAAATAGCTAAGCTTTACATATTATCTGGAAGGCAGGCAAATTTTTCAGTTAATTCCAAAAACAGAGTATAAAATATGTTTTACTTGGAACTCAAAATATAACTCAGTTAATTAACCAGGAGTATGTCAAGTGATCTTGAAGATTTTACCCAAGCTTCAGGCATCTGAATCCCAATTCTACTCATATGTAGAGTTACCGACACAATGTAAGGCTCAAATGGACAAGATTGTTCTGTAAATAACATTAGAAATCACATCTAACCATAATATTGAACGGCGCTCAGAATTTGTTGTTAACCGCTGCCAAGTCAACTTCATCTTATGGCAGCCCTACAAATGAGAGGCCTCCAAAGCACCCTGCTGTGGCTTCCTCGGTTGAATCGATCTTATCTGGAATGTGGTCTTTCTCTTTTCCTATTGCCTTCTATTTTACCAAGCATTATTTATCTTTTCTAGTGAGTTTTCTTGTCCAAACGTTGAAGGAGCTATCCATGGTGCTGACCCCTATACCCAAATAAGTTAGGCATTTGTGATAGCTCCTTTGAGGTTTGGACTAAAATCCAGGGCCCATGAACCACTCCTCTGTCGTATGAACCTCCTGCATAACTGAGTGACAAAATATCTCACCTCACGGCTCTGTTGTTAAATGTCTTCATGAAACATACAATAAAAATGTAATTATATGCAACTCATTATAATAAAAGTCAATCATATGTAGATCTACTGTACTTACCCAAGTGGACAGGGCATGTCCAAGGTACAGGAGAAATTTTGCAGATGTAAAGTAATTGACACAGGATCCTGAAATAGAAGTAAGAAATAGCTTTAGATAATTCAAGAATACTTTGCAAGTTACTGAACATTTTTATTTGAGCAAGCACACACAGGCATCATTTATTATCAAATTTCAAAACAATAAACATGAAAGCAATGTGCATTTATTTAACTGGTTGTTACTGACGGGTTATATATATATATATATATGCCTGACAACTTTAACCATGAGTTTTACTAAGCGCTTCAGCCTTCCTCAACCTGGTGCCCCTTACCTTCAGATGTGTCAAATAACAATTCCCATCATCCCCTGCTACCACAGCTGTGCAAGTCAATGAAGGAATGGAAAAAGTAGTTCAGCACATGTGAAAAGTGACAGATTAAGACGTTTGAAAGAGTTTGTCAAGCAGTTTACATTCTGTCACATACTGAATGCCATGAATTTTGCTACCCAGACCTTTAGTCCCATTTCCAACTCTACCTCAGAGATTTTGCATATGCTACATGAATATGGAAGTGCTGCTGTCTAGATCACATACAGTTGAGATGGGTTTTTCATAACAGGGAATGGCTGAGCATCATCCTGCATACTGTTTCATGTAAAAAGTTCCACAAAATTCAAGTAGTAGTTTTAAGGACATAAAAGCCAAGCTCTTAGCAATTAATTCACACCACAGATTTCGCTCACATAGACATGTCCGTCCCTTTCAAAAAAGCTGCCAAATGACAAATACACAGCATTGTTATGAACCTGTGTGGTGTGTGTGCTGTTGTTTGCCTTCAAGCTGTTCCCTACTTGTGGCAACACTATCACAGGAATATTTTTTTGGGTGAGTTTCTTGGGGTGGGGGGGATTGGCAGTGCCGTCCTTGGAAGCTGAGAGTGTGTGACTTGCCTAGGGTTACCCAGTGGGTTTCTGTGGCCGAGGAGAGATTGGAACCCTAGTCTTCAGAGTTATAGTCCAACCCGCAAACCACTACACCACGCAGAGGTCAACAAGATGACACACACAGGCACCCTTTTCGCCTACCACATACCTGTTGTCCAGCACACCTTTGGTCTTTTTCTGAAGTCTTTTCCTACAGAAGTTATGTAGCCCATATAGAGAGATTGTGACTACCTCCCTCACCATTCAAGAACGTATAGGTCCTTCAAACACTCTACATCTACACTCCAGAAATAACCCAGTTTGACACCGCTTTAACTGCCATGGCCCAATGCTATGGAATTCTGGCAGTTACATACTTTTGTGACCTATTAAACCTTCTCTGTCAGATAGCTCTGGTGCAACCCCCAAACTCCATAGGATGGAGGCAAGGCAGTGTATGTGGAAGCAGTGTCAACCCTTTGACTCCTTTCTCTCCAAGGGGTGGAAAGAGAAGGTGGCTGAGGGAAAGGACGGAGGTGCTCTGTGCTGGCTGTTTCTGCGCAGAGGATCAAGGCTGGGTTCTGGGAAGAACCACATTCTGGGGGGGAAGAAAAAAATCCAGAATTAAATTCCTGGGCAGAAGGGGGTGTACGCCTATGCATGTCAGATACAGTACATATAAAAATTCTCTGACAGAGAAGGCTAAATGTCTCACAAACACTACAATTCCCAGCCTTCCCTTTGCAGTCTGCCCTTCTCCCTAGACAGACAGAAACTTTCGGCACATGTCCAAATCCTCTTGGCCCCAATTCCCTTGGGCTGGGAGACCTTGGGCAAGAAGTCACATTCTCTCCGCCTATTATGTAGGAGCCCTGGTGGCACAATGGTTAAATGCCTGTACAGCAACCACTTACTCACAAACCACAAGGTTGTGAGTTCAATCCCAGACAGGGGCTCAGGGTTGACTCTGCCTGGCTTCCTTCTGTAGGTTGCTAAAATAAGTCCCTAGCTTGTTGGGGCCAATTAGCTTACACACTTTGTAAACCGCTTAGGGAGTGCTTAAGTGCACCGATAAGTGGCATAGAAATGTACTTGCGATTGCTATTACTATTATCATTAGAGTTAACATTTATTTGTAGAGCGCTGTAGAGTTTGCCCAGCGCTCGACATACTAAGGCTCAAATAAAACAAGGGAAGAAAGAAGCCACACTCTCTCAGCCCATTATTATTATTATTATTAACATTTATTATTATTAACATTGCCCAGCGCTTGACATAGTAAGCCTCAAATAAAATAAAGGGCGGGGGGAAAGAAGCCACATTCTCTCAGCCTAATATTATTATTATTAACATTTATTTATAGAGTGCTGTATAGTTGGCACAGCACTTTACATAAGAAGGCTCAAATAAAAATGAGGGGTGGGGGGGAAGAAGCCACACTCTCTCAGCCTATTATTATTATTAACATTTATTATTATTATTATTATTATTAAACATTGCACAGCACTTTGCACAGTCAGGCTCAAAGTAAAATAAGAAAGACAAGAGAAAAGCTTCAAGAGGAAAGCCCACTTGCCAAGAAGACCCCATGAGGGTGGCTCCAAGCTGGAAAGGACTTGGAGCCACACAGGCACAACAACAACAAGCTCTGGAGCCTCCCACTCACCACAGCATCCTTGGCTGCTGCTGCTGGGCTGCTCCATGGTGGTGGTGGTGGTGGTTGCTGCCTTGCTTCTTCTTTTCAGCTTTTTTTTCCTCCAGGAGAGAGACCCTCCAAGGGGTAGAGGCAGAGCAGGAATTGGAGGAGGAGGAGAAGGGAAGGAAAAGAGGGAAAGAGCCTTGGAGGCACTCACTCACTCACAACAACAACAACAACGGCAACAACAGCAACCAAGCCTTGCAGAGGCAGCTTCTCCCTCCCTTGTTGGTCTTTCCAAACTTAGCTAGCACTGTAGCTGAAGTTGGAAAGCGATGGCCTTATGGGCCAAGGGGAACCAAGGGAGGGTGCAAAGGAAGGGACCCTCTGCTGCTGCTGCTGGGCGCCCACCTCCTCCTCTGAGTCTGGCTCTGTCTGTCCCTAAGTTGCAATGGAGCCTAGCCTCCCTTTTATAGGCTGTGGAGGGGTGCTGGAGTCGCCTATCAGCGCCTGCCTGATCTGCATGTCCCTCCCTGTTTGGCAACATACACACACACTGCTCCCTTCCCAGTGAAAGAAGGAAGGAGAGCCCTTTGGGAAGGATTTGGGGGGCCTTTTTATAAAGGCCAGCAATCCCTCCACCCTCCTCCCATTAGGGAGCCTTGCATCTATTAGGGCTCCCACAAAGCCACACACTCCCACAAAACACCCTGAAATGCCCACAGGGACTCCTCCTCCTCTTCTTTCTTCTCCTCCTTGATCTCTGCCTCAACTTTCTGGAGCAAATTGCAAAACTAAGTTACAAGCCCCTAAACCCTGAGCAGAAAGGGCCTCCTTGGTGGGGGCCTAGCTCAGTTGCCCTTCAAGCTGAGGAAACAAGGGTCCAAAACACACTCCAGAAATAATCTCCTCCTTTTCTTCTCCATCTTTTCCCTGGTCTGCCTCTAGGTTTCTGAAGCAAAACTAAAAAACAAACAAAGCCTAAACCCTGAGCAGAAAAGGGCTTTAGGTGTTCAGTTGCCCTTCACCTGAGGAAGCAAAGGTCCAAAACCCACTGCAGGAATCATCTCTTCCTTTTCCTCTTCTTCCTTTTCCTCCTCCATCTTTTCCTTGGTCTGCCTGTAGATTCCTGAAGCAAAACTGTAAACCCCAAACCCTGAGCAAAAAGGGCCTTGGAGGGGAGATAAGGAGCCTCCTCTGTTGCTCTTCGCATGAGGAAACAAGGGTCCGAAACACACTGAAGAAATAATCTCCCCCTTTTCTTCTTCTTTCTCCTCTTCTATCTTTTCCTTGGTCTACCATACAACATGCCTCTAGGGATGTTATCACATGGGAGAAATTTCTCTCAATTTCGAAAGAAATGAAATTGGGGCCAGTTCAGAATTGTTCAGCGAATGTACGTGATTGCGTATTGACAATGCATCGCATTCGGAACAGCCCGAAATTGCCTCCCAGTGCCCAAAATTACATGTGATAGTTTCTCATGCAATAACGTGAAACCCCATGACTGCGTTCGGAAGGTCTTCCCATTGCCCGAAAATGTGTGTGATCAGCTTTCACGCAATAACGTGAAACCTCATGATTGCGTTCAGATTGCCATTGGATTATACTTCCAATTCCCGTCATGTGATAAACTCCTAGGTTTCTGAAGCAAGATTACAAACCCCTAAAAACTGAGCAGAAAAAGGCTTGGTGGGGACCTAAGGAACCTCTTCAGTTGCTCTTCACATGAGGAAACGGGTCCAAAACATACTGCAGAAATAATCTACTTTTCCTCTTCTTCCTCTTCTTTTCCTCCTCCTTCTATCCCTTGGTCTGCCTCTGCTGAAGCAAAACTAAAAACCCCAAACCCTGAGCAGAAAGAGCCTTGGTGGGAAGCTAAGGAACCTCCTCGGTTGCTCTTCACATGGGGAAGCAAGGATCCAAAACACACTGCAGAAATAATCTCCTCTTTTTCCTCTTCTTTTCCTTTCTTCCTTGATCTGCCTCTGGGTTTCTGAAGCAAAACTAAAAGCCCCTGAAGCTTTAGCAGTAAGGGCCTTTGGTGGGGAGCTAAGGATCCTCCTTATTTATTTATTTATTTATTTTGCTTCTATGGAGTTTATCACATGGGAGGAATTTCTCTTAATTGCAAATGGAGCCAATTCGCAATTACATGAATTCGCTAGTTTAGCGAATTTACGTGAAATCTGATTGCATTCAGAATGCGTTCAGAATGACTTCCCATTTCCCAAAAATGACCCCCCCCCATTGCCAGAAATTGCGTGAGATACTCTAATATGCAATTACGTGAAACCCCATAATTGCGTTTGGAATGACTTCCCATTGCCCGAAATTGCGTGAGATACACTCATTCGCAATAACGTGAAACCCCATGATTGCGTTCGGATTGCCATTGCATTATACCCCCAAATTCCGTCGTATGATAAACTCCTATGCCACCTTTTTCACCAAAAAAGAAGGGACCCAAGGTGGCTCATGAGATAAAACCTTATTAAAACGTCTCAATAATTTTTTTAACAAACAATTAAAAATCATCTAGTTAAAATTATATACAATTAATATAAGAACAGACAAAAGTTAAAAACTGAACTAAAAACACACACACACACCATATTAAAAAAAACCCTCCCTGTCCTGATTATATGATTAAAAGCCTGCTTAAATAAAATGTTTTTGCTTGCCAGCAAAATGCAAGAAAGGAAGGGGCCAACCTAGCCTCTCATGGAAGTTGCCCTTCACACGAGTAAACAAGTGGGCTAGACTGAAGGTTCCTTAGCCCCATCTCCCTAAGTGAGAAAGAATAATATCGCCCTTTGATCTGGGAATAGACCCTTTATCTAAGAAGGCAAAAATATTCTCTCTGTATGAATATGTAAAGTGATCTTGTAGCACCTCTGAGACTCACTGAAAGAAAAGTTGGCAGCATGAGCTTTCCTAGACTTCAGTCTACTTCCTCACATCTGCGGAAGTAGACTGAAGTCTAGGAAGTTTCTCACACGACGGAATTTGGGGGTATAATGCAATGCAATCCAAACGCAATCATGGGCAATCATGATTGCGTATGAGTGTATCTCATGCAATTTCGGGCAATGGGAAGTCATTCCGAACGCAGTCATAGGGTTTCACGTAATTGCATATTAGAGTATCTCACACAATTTCGGGCAATGAGGGGTCATTTTCGGGAATTGGGAAGTCATTCTGAACGCATTCCGAATGCAATTAGAATTCACGTAAATTAGCTAAACTAGCGAATTTAAGTGAATTCGAATTGGCTCCATTTGAAATTGGGGGAAATTCCTCCCATGTGATAAACTCATAGGAAAGCTCATGCTGCCAACTTCTTTTATCCCTTCTGTAACAGGAAAGGAAATCTGCCGTCCTTAGCGGAGGTTATATGAACTCTACTGTATGTTCCACTGAATTTAGTGAGACTTAGTTCAAGCTAAATATGCTGACAGTTGCACTGAATAACAGAGGAATGAATAAATGAACCTCTGTGCCCAACTTTCTGCCATATTTTCAGTCAGCAACAGGCTTACAATCTAAAAAGACATGACATAAAAGGGAAAGAAAATGGCAGTGGACAAGGAAATGAACTCCAGCAGATGTTGTGTGCCTTCAAGTAGTTTCTGACTTATGACAACTGTAAGGCAACCTTATCATGGGGTGACAAGATTTATTCAAAGGAGATTTGCTATTTCCTTCCCCTGCAGTAGGCTGAAGGTGAGTGTGTGAATGAAAGAAAGTTTATGTACACTGAACCATCAGAAAGCAAAGGTGTCATTATCTCAGCCACCCAAAAATGTTCTGCTTTTTGGAACATATTGGATATTTTGGATTTCAGAATTCCATATACGGAGACTCAACTTGTAATAGTAAATTCAGGTGGCTGGGTGCTTATCTATCAGAAACAAAATGGGGCCACCAAAACTTAAGGGAACAGTTTGTATGTCTCTATTAAAACAAGTTAATAGTTGTGAGCACTTCAGTTACACAATATTAGATTATTATCAGTTATACTTATAAAGGAACAGAAGTATAACTCTAGGCTATTGCATAAAATGAAACCATTGCCCATTTCTAACATTGCTCAAAGCGAAAACCATGAGAATCATTCACACCTACAGCTTTTATATTTGTTGTGTACGCATTCCCTTAGGAACTCTGATTGACCCTTTTCTTTGGATGTGTAAACTGCATTTCTAAATACTCAACAGATGTTTTAAGTTAGCTTCATCCCCGGGGGAGAAGCAAAAGGAGCAACTAGGTAGGGAGGATACCAGCTTGCCAATTTATTATGAGTATCCTGGGCAGAGGGAAGTGGGGAATAAGGGACTACATACTGTGAGATTAAAAATCCTCACTGTACAAATCTCTGTTTCAAGAGGAAGGAAATGGGGAAAGCCACATGTTATCAGTTTAGCAGCCAATCCCGAATAAAGTAATGACTTCTCCCTGAGTTATTTTAAAAAATGAAATAATCTGGTCAGGACAGAGGAGGTTCTAGGACATATCAAATGGTCCAAAGCAGGGAAGAATAAATTGCTCTGCTCAAGTCCCTGGCAGTCCTGGGAGGGACATTTGGTCTTTCTGACAATTGGTGTTAACATGTCCCCAGTCCAAGAATGCCCATTCCTTTACATTAATATATACATGTTTTCTACTGTTTGGTATGTTTGGCTGGATGTGAGTGATTCATTGCTCCTTTTGCCTCTTAATTTTGTATAGTTTTGTTTGTTTTTTACACTGCTGTTTACCCCAAGATTCCTTCTAATGAAGACCCAGAGGCAGGTAGAAATATTTTAAATAAAAAAATGCAAAAGCTCAAGTCTTTTTTTAAAATTAACCTGGTGCTCTAAAAGTTCAAACATGCATTGTCTTTATAGAACTGTTTGCAGAAGTGAAAACTGAGAGAATTGGCAATTGAGAAAATGGAAAAAGAACTTTAGTATATTTTCTAGGCAGTTCCAAAAGGTCGAAAGGGTCTCCATATCAACATCAATTCTCCCCCTCTCCATCATTACAATTCTTTTCTATATTTGTTCGGAATGTATGGTTTCCCAAGATAAAGCAAAGTCCCGTATTTGAGGAGTTCATGAGTGTTCTCCTGCCAAACCTTTGGGACTTGTGGGAAGTCACTATGTCAGGCAATGTTGTTTCCACTTTTGTCTTTCCTATCTACACTATACTAACATGGCTTGTTGAACACATGTATGATCTGCAAGTGTTCATGAACAAAAGAGTGAAACAGTAAAGCGATGACATGTAGAGTAAGTGAGCAGAGCAGTTATAATCAAAAGACAAGGAGAAGCTGTTTTTAAAGTAGGTGAAAGGAGTAAAAAGTAAACCCTGAATGGATTTGTTTAGATTGTGGCATATGTGATAACTGTTGGGCCCCTGCTGTTCTAAGAAGTTTGTGGAGCTGGTGGGAGATGAAGTAAGATTTGTCGTTGTATACCTTCAAGTAGGAATGGAGATAGGAAGAAGTAATACTAACAACCTAAGATATGCAGATAACATGACTAGTGGAAAACATCACAGACCTGGAACAACTACTAAGGAAGATCAAGGAAAGGCAGGCTTACTGCTGAACATAAAGAACACAAAAATAGTAACCATGGAAGATTACACAAATTCAGCCTAGACAATGAGGAAATAGTAAAAGAGTTCCCGTACCTTGGATCAAGCATTGTCAGTACAAGAATTGTCAAGAAATTAGAAGACTAAGAATGGGAAGGGCAGCTATGAAAGAACTGAAGATCCTAAAGAGTTAAGACATACAACTGAACATGTAAGTTAGAATCGCACAAATGATTATATTCTCTATTACCATATACGGATGTGATAGCTGGACAGTTAAGAAAGTGGATAAGAAGAAAATCGATTTATCTGACATGTGCTGAAGAAGAATGCTGAGGATACCATGGACAGCCAAAAACACAAACATATCTGTCCTAGATCAAATCAAGCCTGAATTCTCCCTGGAAGCCAAGATTATTAAGTTGAGGCTGCCGTACTCTGGCCACATCATGAAAAGGCAAGACTCACTGGAAAAGACAATAATGCTAGGAAAGGTGGAAGGATGTAAAAAGAAAGAAAAGGTGCATGCTAGATGGATGGACTCTATTGAGGAGGTTACAGGTATGAGTTTGCAGGAACTAAACAGAGCAGCACAGGACAAGGAGTCATGGCGTTGTCTCATCCACATGATCACCATGAATCAAGATCACCTTGAGGGCAGTTAACAGCAATAACAATAACCTTCAAGTCTTTTCCTCCTTATGACAACCATAAGGCACATGCACCATGGGATTTTCTTGGCAAAAGTTATTCAGGGAGTTTACCATTGCTTTCTTAGGAGGCTAAGAGTGTGTGACTTGCTGAAGGCCACCCAGTGGATGGCCAAGTGCGGATTCAAACCCTGGTCTCCTGGAGTCCTAGTCCAACACTCAAACCACTACACTATACTGACTCTCTAAGTGTCCTATGCTAATTTCCTATTGCATTGAATTTTCATTTATTAAACCATAAAGTACCCTGAATACCATTTCAGAGATGTTATGCTATTTCTTTGTGAATTCAAAGGGGCTCTACAGACCACCCTGAAGGGGTGGCCTGCAGATGCCCCTTTTCGCGCCAGCTGTTCCTTTTTGTGCCCTTGAAAGGGCACCATTCCCTTGGTGGCATGGCTATATGGCGCCCCTTTTGTGCTGCATCATCTGGACACAGTGCTAGAGGTATGTCATGATGCCATGCACTGTCTGGAGCGATGTGTGGGGTCAGGGCACCCTGGGGGGGGGGAGCAGAGTCGGGCATGCATAGTCAGGACGCTGCATCCTGACTCTGCCCCTAGGCTGGCCTTTTAAGCCGGTCTGTAAAGATCCTTAATCATTATCATTAGGCCCCATTCATCCACCCATCTACTGCCAGATTTACTGTGGTAGTTACAAAAGTAGTATTCCCCCTTAAATAAAAGATATACTGTATATGCTTGGATGCCTTAGTGCCAAATTGACAATGTTGTTTTCCCCCTTTTAAAACAAATGCTTTATTTATAGGTCAAATTGTATTTCCAATAAATGTCCATGAGCAAGATTCCACTTGTAAAAGAGGTGTGTACCTTGTTTTAAAGGAGAAAAACTCAATTGGAATTGGAACTGGAATTGGAAGACATTGCATGTGGATGTGTACCTCAATATAAATGAATTTCCCTTCCCAGTGTGGCCACAATAGTGGCAAATTTGGAGGAGACAGGGGAGTAGGACTGGGTGGGGGTTGCATCTGACCCACAGGCCACACATTGCCCACCTTTGCCCCATAGAAATCATATTAGAGGGAATAAGTAAGAAAAAAATATACGGTACAAATTAGGGTGGCTAATTGTACGCCACCCGAAAAGAAAGAGGAAATGCATCACCTCAAAAGAGGGTACCAATTTACATAAAATTAGTGCAGAAATAATTTGTATGTATAGACAGTTGTATGCACATTTAGAAATAAGCAGCGTGATTCAAAGAGAACTGAAAAACAACTCTGCACAGTAGGGATTTTAAAAAATGACTGGGTGACCTGTGCAGTTCCTCGCTCTACTTTTCCAGATACTCTGGGATTGGGACTGGATAGCCATAAGAAAAGAGCACCCGTCAAACAGGAGACTAGGACTTGTAAAGCAGGATGCACAGACACCCCAATACACGCACACACAACACACACACACCAGTGATACTATTGGGGGGGGGGGGGCGGGAGAGAGGTATGGATTGTGATTTTGGATTTTTCACTATAACTTTATCAAGTTATGTTTAAACAGAAGTTGGATGGCCAACCCGCTAGGAATTCTTTGGCTGTGGATTCCTACAGTGGATGGATGAGATTGGCCTTCACTTCGGGTTCCTTCCACTTCTCTTTAAACTTTCCTGTAGGCTGGAAAATTCCACTTGTGAAACTATGACTTTAAGCCTGCTTGAGTGTTTGAAGGGGATTATTAAGAAATTAATCAACTATTCTTTATTGAAAAAAGGGTTCATTGTAAGAACTTAAGAATCTTAATATATCATATTAATACTGTGCTATTATAATTAAAGTATTTATAGTATTTTAGTAATGTAATATTTTTAATATTAAAGGATCAGTTACATATATGATCAATGTATATTACGTTTAAAGAAAATAAACTTTAAAATATTCATACCACGCAGGATATGGTCACATTCTAGACAGTATGCAGCAGTTTTGAGACAAACTAAGCAAAAGAATTTGTAGCACAAGATTTCATAGACTTAATCTACTCAGATGCATCTGAGGAAGTAGAATAAATCTACAAAAGATTATGCTACAACTTCTTTTCATTCAGTTTCGGCTCTTCCAGATTGCAGAAATTAAACAGTTTGACATCACTTTAATCTGCCTACTTTACACAGTATGTCAAGAGATCTTGGTAGCACCTTTGAGACTAAGTGAAAGAAAGAAGTTAGCAGCATGAGCTTTCATAGACTTCGGTCTACTTCCTCAGATGCATCTGGTGATCTTTCTAGACATAATACAGTGTGTTTTCTGAACCATATCATTTGGTGGCAGTTATGCACCTACTGGGATGTTGCAAGAGGATAGAAGCACAAAATAGTACTCTGGCTGCCCCAAAAGGTTAAAGTTGTATGCAGTGCTGCACGGTGGTGGCGGGATAAGAAATAAATATCATGTATCTTTTCTCTCTCCTCCCAACACACCCAACATACTGCTCTCCTTCAGAACATTTTGATGAAATGTCCTGGGCACCTCTGGACCTGTGCCATTTCAGTCCAGTAGCATAGGAACAGCACTATAATGCAGATGACTGTAAAAGCAATGGTTTCTAGATCACGGTGCTCTGACATGCTTACTTCTAGCAAGGCAGCAAGGGTGGGATCAAAAGCATTAATTTCTATTTTTAATTAGCCAAAGTTTAGCAAATTACCTAAATCAAATAATGAAGTTAAAGTTTAATGATGGTTTGTTGAAACAAACCAGCTTGAAATTTCAAACAAAACCTAGTTAAGGCTAGCCACATTTTCTTCGGATGGGATGATATGACAAGTCATACTTAAGGGGAAAAAAATAAATCGAAGCAAAAACTTTCTAAGTCCTCTTGCATCCATGCTGGAGTCTTCATAAAGAAAACATGAATAGCACACAAAGTTAATGTTGCTGTTACAGCCACAGTACTGCATAGCACATTCCAGAGAATAACACTTTTCAATGTTCTAACAAATGACTTTTAATAAATATAGGGACAATATTTCATTACCTTTCTATGTCATTCTAAACAACAGGTAGGACATCTGTTGAATTAGGTATATAGGCCATTACTAGAGGGATGGCAACCAGTAATTTGCTTTCCTATGGAAGCTCTTATTTAAAATATTTCTGGCTTTAATATGGTGCCAACAGTTTCTGTTAATGAATCACACAAGTCATCTTTTTCAAAGGAAGAACAGTTTCTTGTATAGGAATTAAACTTCAGTGACAAAGTGGCTTAATAAGTACTTTGACTCATAGCTCAAACAAAAAATGATGACATGAATTTGAATTTGCTAACATATTTGAATGAATGTTTTTGTTTGTTGACAGAAGACTTTTCAAGGCCAAGATAACAGCAAATAGTATTTAATCATTTTTCTTTAATTACTTTATTAATTATAATAGGTTTTTATTATGATTCCACTCAATGATGTATAAAATCATGTTTTATTTTACATTTTATTCAGCTGTTTCACATCTTATACTGTACCTTCAATATCTTTATAAGGTTTTCATTGCAACAGTAGGGATGGGCCACCACATTAATTATGGTGCATCTACACTGTAGAAATAATGCTGTTTGACACCTCTTAGCTCCATCCTATGGTATCCTGGGTTTGGTTGTTTTACAAGGCCTTCTTTACCAAAGACTGCTGGTACAAAACTACAAATCCCCTACCAGTTAAAGTGGTATCAAACTGCATTATTTCTACAGTGTAGAAGCACCATTAGATTTAGATTCCACCTTTCTTCTGTGGCTTCTCCTATTTCGATACAAAGAATCAAAATGGACTGGTGGTTCTCTCTGGGAGTACTGACCATGGGCAGCATCTCCTCTTGCATCGGAAGATGGCAGGCAGGCCTACCCAGCACCACACAGTCCCCTCCACCAGTATCTTCCTCTCTTTAGCATCTTCTGCCTGAGGCAGGTGCCTCACTCTGCCTAATGATAGGGCCAGCTCTGTTGCAGGTTGTGACTGTGAGCCACAGAAAGTTGCAACGCATTAAGGCATCTCTACCACCATCGCTCCTTCTGGAGGCAGTGCAGGTAGCCAGGCTCAAACCAGGCCAGCTATATCTGGGAGTCATGCAGGGATGGAGTACCACCATTCCATTGTTTGTGAATGTTTCTCAAAACAAGCACAGTCAGATAGTGAGTACTCTATTTCCCCATAGCTTGGGCATGATGGATTTACAACATCTGAGCTGGTGCTCTTGTAGCTTCTCTGGTCAGCTGTAACAGTCTCAACAAGATGTGCACAGCTGTATGGACTATGTACTGCCTGGGAACCCAGCTGCACATGGGTTTTGTTTGCTTCAATACTGGATTATGGGGTGGGTAGGTTCTAGGTGGCTTCCCATGTCAGTGGGGTGGTGAATTCACTTCAGATTTAACCCTGAGCTTCAAAGGAGGTCTCCAAAGTGCTGGAACCTATCCCGGAAATAGGTTCAAGCACCTTGGAGAAATTCTTTTATAATTCAGAGTGGATTCACTCTCAATTCAAGATGGATTCACTGCCCCCCTGCTACTTAATGCAGCTACTGGGGGATTTTGACCTAACTTCTTTTTCAGAACTTATAACAAGACTTTATTGCAAAAGCCTAGATGCAAAAGCCTTCTATGACTCTTAAAATTTTCCTATGGACTGGGAAATTCCACTTTTGGAACTATAACTTGCTCTGAAGGAAATCCTGTTGAAACTAGGAGAACTTTCAAAAAACACTTTTTGTTAGTGAGCAAAAGTATGAAATTCATATATATGCCAAATTGCTGCAAATTATTAAAAGACTAGGGGGTATACAGATGGGCCGCATTCATTTGCCCCTTTTTGCCCTGGATTGGGGCCACAGCAACCACACACCACAGACTCCAGAGAACACAAAAAGAAACTGAAAGTGGCATCATAGGCGCAGTGGCATGCCATGATGATGCCCCTTCTGTGCTGCACTGTTTGGTGCAGTGGTGTCCTCATGGCATGTGCCATGTAAATGGTGGCACCATGGGGGTAGGGTCACAGCAAATTGAGTGTGTGGACGCTACTCCGTGGCTATGCCCATAGGCCGGTCTGTATCCCCCCTACATCACATAACAGTGCAATCCTTATTATCTTTACTTGTACATTGTCTTAAGTGCACTGGGAGCAAACATCCCCCCATATATAGGATTCCATCCTTATTTGGACTTTTGCTTTCCCCCCCCCCCCCCCATTGGAGAAATCAGAAAAATAGTAAGATATGTTCTATTTTTGCCCCCATATGAAAGGTTTTTTTCCTCCAGCCTATCTTGAATATTAGGAAAAGCAGAGTTCTATTTTGCCTCTGATTGTTTGGTTGGTTGTGCATGATCTGGAGCAAGCTAACAAAGCTTATCTTGGTTCCTGACTGACTCTTTTTAAAAAAGAAGCAGGGGAAAGAAGGAATAATAAAATATTCCTATTGCCGATAGAATGATAGAATCATAGAGTTGGAAGAGACCACAAGGGCCATCCAGTCCAAGTCCCTGCCATGCAGGAACTCTCAAAAACCACAGCATTCAGATGACCACCCAGCCTCTGTTTAAAGACCTCCAAAGAAGGAAATTCCACCACACTCCAAGGGAGTGTGTTTTACTGTCAGACAGCTCCCACTGTAATAAAGTTACTTCCAATGTTTTGGTGGAATCTCTTTTCCTGTAGCTTGCATCCATTGCTTTGGGTCCCATTCTCTTGAGTAGCAGAAAACCTTGCTCCATCTTCAACACAAAATTCACTCAAATATTTAAACAGGACCATCATATGACCTTTCACCTCCCAACCCTCTCCTCTCCATGCCAAACAAACCCAGCTCCCCAACTCGTTTCCCATAGGGGATGGCCCCCAGACCCCTCACCATTTCAGCCATCCTCCTTTGGACACGGTGCAGCTTCTCAACAACCTTTTTGAGCTGTGGTGCTCAGAACTGGACACAGAACTCTAGGTGAGGCCTGGCCAAAGCATAACAGAGTGGCACTACTACCTCTCCTGATCCAGACACCACACCTCCATTAATGCAGCTCAGAATCGCATCGGCCCTTCCAGTTGCCACACCACACTGCCAACCCATGTCCAACCTGTGGTCCACATGCACTCTCATCAAGCTAGGTGTACCCCATCCTACATCCATGCACCTCACATTTCTCCATATCAAAACCCACTGTGGCAGCTTTCGCCAGGCCCTCCAACCCACCAAGGTCATTTTGAACTTTGCTCCTCTCCTCTGGGACATTAGCCACATTGTGGGTAGCTAGCACAGTACAGTGGCTTGAGTGTTGGGTTAGGAATCTGGAGACCAGGGTTCAAATCCCTGCTTGGCCAAGAAAACCGACTGCATGGAGCAAATAACACTCTCTCAGCCTCAGTGGAAGGCAATGGCAAACCCCCTCTGAATAAATCTTCCCATAAAATCCAGTGATAGGTTCACTTTAGGGTCACCATAAGTTGGACATGACTTGAAGGCACACAACAATGCCACTGTGATGGAGCATCAGACATTTATTTCCCACACATCCTCAATCTGTATATAAAGGGCACACACATTCAAATGTCCCTGCATTATACTGTTTTAAATCCCAACATATTCTTGGTAATTATGCAAGTATAGCTCAGCTACTGAGTTGTCATTCATACCCCCTTTCAATAAATTAGCTTCCCATACATCTCTGAGGGCTTTAATTGTTATGCTTTGTATACTCAAGTATGGCTGGCATCTGCTGATCTTGCATACCAGGCTTCTGGAGATCATTTCCTATTGAACCTGAGCTGGCATCTGATAATGCACTGTCCCTTTTGGTGTTTCCAATAGCACTAGATAAAATAAAATAATAAATTTTTTTAAAAAAATCCCAAAGTATTGAATGGCTCCTGTTATTGATTGACACACTGGGCTTCTCAATAACTTCCTACAGAAAATATAAATTTCACTTACTCATTAGTACAGTAGTCCTCAAAATGGACCATAGATTTTAGGTGCGGAACAAAAGATCTGCCATAGATTGATTAAAATACCTTTTCCTTTGCCCTGTACCCAGAGCAGGGAATGTATGGCCCTCCAAATGTTGGGCTGAAACTTCTATCAACCTGCACCATTCGTCTGGGGCTGATGGGAATTGACATCCAACCACATCTGGAGGACCACACATTTGCCCTTTATTTTGTTGTTATTTGTTATTAACTGCCCTTGAGTCGACCCCAATTCATGGTGACCCTGTGGATGAGACATCTCTAAGACCTCCTACCCTCCACTACTCTGCTTATGTCCTGTACATTCAGGCCTGTGGCCCCCCAGTAAGTCTTTCCATCTGACATGCAGTCTTCCTCTATTTCTTTTGCCTTCTGCCTTCCCTAGCATTGTAGTTTTTTCTAGTGAGCCTTGCCTTCTCATGATGTGGCCAAAGTACGACAGCCTCAGTTTCATCATCTTGGCTTCCAGGGAGAGGTCTGGCTTAATCTAATCTTTACTATTCCACACTTACATCTGTACATGGTGATGGGGAATACAACCGCTTAGATCAGGGGCACATCAGGGACCTACAATTGCAGGACTTGCAAGAACTGTAGACAATTCTTGACTAAAGCAACAAATCACAGATGGATTGGTGTCACATGCAAACAGAACAACTGAGCAGCTCTTAGCAAATAGTTTTATGGATACATATTTTGTTGCTGGGCCATTAATTCAAAGCATTCCTTATCACCTAATGTTTGCATCGAAGAAAGAGACCAAAGTTAGATGAAGCTAACTTCCTGTTTTGCTTAGCATCAGCTACAAAATTAGCTGTCTTGCAGTAATACCTTGCATGGTATTAAGATGCCACAGCAGTGTGTGACAGGGTGGATCCTTTCAGAGGAGCCCTCCAGGGTTACAGGGTATTATATAGCTAATTCCTGTCATTCAAAGGAAACAGAGGAAGAGTCCTATGTTTGGAAATGAGGAGAACCTCCTGGATAGAAGAACACATCCCTTGTTTGTGAGTGCTGGATATACATGACTAAGAAACCACACATTAATATTTATGGACTATTGCCATATGAGTGTGCTTGTTTTTGTTCACAGATGTGGGGATAAGGCAAGTAATCTGTACAATCTTGAGGAAAGCCAATTTAACAAAATAAGTGGTTCCCCTTGTAGATGTAGGCTTGAGAGAGCAAAGTCCACCTCCCAGGTATGACGTGCTTTGTGATTTATGGCTGCATCCATAGACAGAAGAAATAATCCAGATTGACTCCAATTTGCCATGGCTCAATGCTATGCAATTCTGGGATTTGTAGTTTTGTTAGACATTTAGTCTTCACTGTCAGAGCACTCTGGTGCCACAACAAACTACAGATCCTAGGATTCCATAGCATTGAGCCATAGATGTTAAAAGTGGTGTCAAACTGCATTATTTCTGGAGTGTGGATGCAGCCTTAGGGAAGTCAGGTTTGGTCTCCCCTAAAAAAGGCGGAAGAGGAACAAGATGAATGATAAAAGGAGGAGAAGGAAGAGGAGGAGGAGGAAAAGAAGAGGAATTGTGGCCCATTGGTATGTTTTGAAAATAATCAGATAAAGAAATGCTATTATACTCAGTCTTCCATATCCACAGTTTCTGCATCCACAGGTTTAACCATCCATGGCTTGAAAATATTCAAAAGCATATCTGTATCAAAAAGCAAAGCTTGGTTTTGCCATTTTATATATGGGACACCATTTTAATACACCACTGCATACCATGGGACTTAAGTAACCACGGGTTTGGGTATTCACAGGGAAGGAAGTGTCCTAGAACCAAAGCCCAGGAGATATCAAAGGCTCACTGTACTTCAGAGCATGGATAAGAACATTACTACTACTACTACTACTACTACTACAACTATTACTACATCCAGAATCTGTGAGTTCCCATAGTCATGTGGGAGATTTGGGGAATGCTAGTCTCAAAACAATTGTGTTTTATTCCCCAAGCACTGTCCTGGATTGTATATAACGGCTTTGCTTTAACAGAAAATGGTTCTGCTCCTGTAAGTTCAGTTCAGTATCCTATTTTCATCATATTCCTGTTATCCAAGAAAACACCCCATTCTTTCAAAAGCTGCTCCTGAAAGTGAGAAGAAAAGAATGGAACTGTATTGTTCAATACATTTTGTTGCCTGTGGCAGAGCAGCATACAGTATACTACTCCACACCTAAGACAAATTGGATAGTGCCTAAACCCAGCAAAGTCGCTTTGGTACCTGCGAGATGAAAGTCCCCAAGTACCTCTCCCCAACCCAAGCTTTAGCTAACTCACCATCTGCTGAATCTTCATGACACCCAGGTCTGTGGCCACTTCACTCTACCTAATGATAGGGCCAACATTATAATAGGCTAGGCCATGAAAGGCTGCAGTGGGGGGAAATGATAAAAGAAAACTGGACTCTGTGACTTGTTTAAACAAAAGAGCTTACCACTAAGACAAAGCCCACTGTTGGACTGGAAAAATCCACTGAGTTTATGGTCAAGGTAATGTATTGAGACAGCACACTTTAGCTGAGAGTCATTGCACGTATATCTTACTTTGGTTCCAAGGGCCTTCATTTTTCCCCCAGATTAGCTTTAGTGAGAATGATTCAGGGCACAGTATTTTGGAGCTGAACATGAATTTGGAATTTGGGCTTTCCTGCAGTCCAGCTCAGAACCCCTAATAACTACATTGCCAAAAAGCTATTCCATTCAGATTTCCGTTTACTTGGTTTGTGTCTAATGATAGCCTGCAGTGCATTTTTAAATTAGATCTAGTTGAATTAATGAAGCCAGACATTAATTCGTTTTTTGCGACAGAGAGAGAGAGAGATTAAAAAATGTTATTAACAAATAATAACAAGTATTGATATGGCTACCTAATGGATTGACCAGGGAGTGTGTTGCCCCCTCACCATTTTGGAGTCACCCCCTTCCCATGCTTGGTCCACAACCAGGCACTGGAGGTGCATCTACACTCTGGAAATAATGCAGTTTGACACCACTTTTAATTGCCATGGTTCTATCCTACAGAATCATCGTAATCTTGTGAGGCACCAGCCCTCTTGGCCAGAGTAGTCTAGAAAGCCCTTGTCAAAGTACAAATCTCAGGATTCCACAGGATGGAGCGACAGCACTTAAAGTGGAGTCAAACTGCATTATTTGTACAGCATAGATGCACTCAAAGTCTTGGCATGTTTTATGGGTTCTCCTCAGTTCTCTGTGAAGGTGACCCCTGCCTGCTAGCAAAACTCTTTTGAGGGTGCATTTATTTTGCCTCAGCCAATGGTTTTCCAACTGAACATGGGAGATGGTGTCTCTTGTTCCTTGATTTGTGACAATATGTACTAAGGTGTAAAGCAGAGTTCCTGGCCATGCACACTCTCTTTAAATCCCGTTTAAGATTCTGCACCTGCCTTGGTCAAGTTTGGTTTTTAAAATAAGTCCATTTCTTTCAATCTCTAAATCTAGCAAAGTGGTATGGCATCACAATAACACATTGGGGAAGTAAACTCATAGGAATGCCTCTTAAACCTTTGTCAACTTGAGTGGACTGATTTGCTGGATCAACACAAAACACAGTGTAACCTCAGGCCTTATTCATAATAAGTTTTTGTTTTTCTAACTGGCTGCGCAAGGATTGATTTTCAGGATTTGAACTTTACTGCTCACATGTCATCAGAGATCTTATTTGTGCTACTACCCATAATTTGCCGAGTACAGTTTGGCAGTCTCATCAACAATAACCCATGTTTGCAATACCACATCCTCCCTCCTCATGCAATCTTCATATGTGTGTGGCTTCCACGTGATGCTATAACATGTTCTCAGTTTTTAAAACCTACAAAAGAGATCAGAAGAAATTCTAGATTCAGATTAACTGCACTTTAGTCTTCATTTTACCCTGAACAATATACACAATTAAATCCCACCCATTTGAACAATGGCTCCAAGTACCTTTTACTCAGTGGGTCTCTGTGGGCAGAAAAGTGATATGTACTTTTAAAAAATCAAAACCGGATTTTAATAAAATACAGTAGTGGGCGTAGAGTGGGAGACAAAGATATTTCAGTGAAAACTCACCAATTGATGCTTGGTTAGGAAGTGTAGTGGAGATTTCATTGGATGAGATTCTTGCTAAGTACAAAATAGACCTCAGATTGCATCAAGGGCTTTCAGGGTGGAGAACAAATGTGGATTCTTTCTTTGAAAATGTAAATGCTAGTAGTAAATTACTTCTCCATCATTATAACATTGCAAAGCAGGTATTTTCTGGCAAGCAGGACTCCAGCAGTCTGACAGCATACAATATAGCCTGCTCAGCTCCTATGGGATGGAAAAGCTTTCAGGTGTTTATTTTTATTTGATTTCTTTACTAAAATGTGTAGACTGGTTAGTATCATGTGATAATACCTAGGAGGTATGCAAGAAATAATATTGCAATAAATGTTCAAATGGAAAAAGCAACAGATGACTTATCTACTGCAGCTCCTCAAAAGAATAGTGCAGCAGCTGTTCTGTCATTTGCACTTTGTTGTCTTTTTCTGTAGAAAAACAATGATGAAATAAAAGGGAGGACCATAAATGGAAAATGATGGCATCTGGTGTGTGTGTATATGTCTTCAAGCTGCCTTTCCACATATGGTGGTCCCATAAATTTCTTAGGATTTTCTCAGGCAAAGAATATTCAGATGTATTTTTGCCAGTTCCTCCCTCTGAAATATAGCCTACAGCACCTGATATTCATTGGCAGTCTCCCATCCAGGTACTAACCAGGGTTGAGACTGCTTAGCTTCAAGATCAACTGGGATTTGGTGCCTTTAAGGTATTCAGACTAGCTATAGTATACACAATAAAACAATAATATACTCAAATCATAAGAAATAAAATTGGAACAAAATTGCATTGCCAATATTTTGCAGAAGACTTTGCCTTGTTAATTGTTCTGGAGAAATCTGTAAACTTTTTCACTTGTCCGTGATGTTGGGCCTGATAAAATGTACGTATCCTTCACTCATAGGTCTTACAGCAAATGTCTGGGAAAGGCTAGTGTAGTCTGGGAACATCCACGCTAGACATGAGGTGCATCTGTACTGTAGAAATAATGCAGTTTGACCCCACTGTAACTGTTATGGCTGCATCCCACAGATTCCTGGGATTTCTAGTTTTGCAAGGCACAAGCAGTCTTTGGCAGAGAAGGCACTTTTTTTTAATTTTAATGTGCATTTTTGTATGTTTTTAATTTTACTGTTTTAATTTGTAAGCCGCTTTGTTCCCCAAGTTTAGGGGGAAAGCGAGATATAAATAAATATAAAAATAAATAATAATAAGGCTAAAAACCTTGTAAAACTACAGTTCCCAGGAGTCCATAGAATGGAGCTATTGCATTTAAAGTGGGGTCAAATTACATTATTTCAACAGTGCACCCTTATATATCACCAAAAAAGAGGACAAAAGAAGGGACAAAGATGCATTAAAAATTACGGTTTAATTTGATGCATAGAATTAATTACTAATTATTATAGAAATGCAGTCTCATGATTATTATTTGCTTTTCATTTTTTGTCTCAATCAACTCCATTTGTTTCTGCAGAATTCAAAGATTACATTCCATTCTTTTTCTGTTTTTTAAAAAGATTTTCAACAAAAAGATTTTTAAAAAAGATTTAACCACCATGTCAACTTAATCTTACAATTCCATACAATTCCATACCCTCCAGCATTTCACAGATCAAAATTGGGACACATGTGAACAAAATGCATCCCTACCCCGGGTGTCACCCGGTGGGGGGTGGGGCTCCCAAGGGTGAGTTTCAGGGGTGGGATACCCAATCCTCTCCCTCACTGCTTCCCCATCGTCCTACTCGCAGTGTCAGTGAGGATTGCAGAAGAAGGCTCTTCACCCAGAAGAAGGTGTTGCTCCTCTTCTGGGGTGTCACCCAGTGTGGACCACACACCCCACACCTCCCTAGTGATGCCACTGAAAACCAGGTGACCAACATGCTTACAGATTGCTATCCAGGTACTGACTATGAATGGAAATGTTCAAGTCCTCTCCTTGATGTCTCTTCTTAGGTTTATCTTTAGACTGGATTTGCACTCCAGATGCTAATGAACTACACAGAGATCCTCTGGTGCCTCTGACTAGCTGCTTTATCACACTTGGGGGCAAACAGGATTTAAGCGAGAGTTAAACGAGAGTTAAACAGGAAATGCCCTATGTTTATCAAAGGACATTTCCTGTTTAACTCTTCGTTTAACTCTCATTTAAATCCTGTTTGCCCTCTAGTGTGATAAAGCAGTGTTGCAAACCACAACTGTGTAGTGCAAAAGGGCCATTAGATCTCATAGTGTGGTATTACCTCCCCCATCCTTGGACCAGGGCTGCTGCTGTTCCTCAGACAGCCTAATAACAATAACATGAACAAGATATTATTGGAAAGATACTACGTTCACTTTTGTATGCCACAAGGCATCTCAGTGCAATTCATTTTGATTCATTGTTCACATAAATAAATAAAATAAAACTGGCTGCAATGTGATGTCTTAAAAGCATGGCTGACTCATAGCCCTGAGTGAAATAAAACAGGACACAAGAAAAGGCTCACTGTTTCTTAAAGCCTTCTAGGTGATGAATATGCTTCTCTCAAGTGATGGAAATAACTTTAAGACAGGTTTTGCGAGAAAATAGTTGACTATATTTGTGTCTGCATTGTAAAAACAGACTTTCTTCCATTTGTGTCATTAGGCGAAAGGACAATTTTCTACTTTGGAATATTAATTAAATTTAGGTACTGTAGACCATTTTATCATCAGATAAGGTCTCTCTTTTGCCAACCAAAGTGGGAACCTAAATGCTTATACAACAGGGGCTATAATTGTCCCTCTTTTCAAAGAAAACCTGGGCTGACCAACCTGTTGGTTAGGACATCTTGTCAAGTAGTAGGTCAAGAAATGCCACATGGAGTGCTGCTATATTCTTTTGCCTGTTAGTACTGTCCACTTAGCACACTTTCTGGGTGGTTGCCGCCACACATTTCCAAGTAATATGGCTACCTTGTGTGTGAGAGAGAAAACATGGTATGTAAATATAAATAAATATAAACACACTCGTCTCTCCTCATTCGTGGAATTGGGAACTGCAGTTTTGGTCCTTTCCGGACAGCAAGGAGGGAGGGACAAAATGGGCACGTGTCCCCATTATAACCAATGGGGCTTGAAAATCTGTGATATTTCGAATTAGCGGGAGGGTCCAGAACAGATCCCCTGCGAATCGGGAGGGACCGGTATATATAAGGTCTGAAATCAGGAACTACATACCCCGTAACTCTCCTGATTTGTCAGGGGCAGTCCCAGTTAATCCTCTGTTGTTCCATTTCTCTCTCCTCCTCCCACTTTCCCCTTCATCCTTACTTCAGTTGCTGCAAACAGTTCAAAATGTGACTGTACTTTCCACTCAGTTAACTTGGGGTGAGAGGAGAAGGAAGGAGGGAAGGAATCTTGCCCTTCCCAGTAAGCTCGGGCAAAAGCAAACCACTGGAGCCTCATCCAGATTGCCTGTCTTTCCTCATTAATAAGTGCCCCCCTCTTGACCACACTCTTGTTACTCCGCTGCAATTTGTTCACATGTGTCCCAATTTTGATCTGTGAAATGCTGGAGGGTATGGGATTGTATGGACTTGTAAGATTAAGTTGACCTGGTGGTTAAATCTTTTTTTAAAATCTTTTTTTTTTAAAAAAAAATCTTTTTAAAAAACAGAAAAAGAATGGAATGTAATCTTTGATTTCTGCAGAAACAAATGGAGTTGAATGAGACAAAAAATGAAAAGCAAATAATAATATTTGAAGGTCTAGAAAATTTTAAAAATCTGAACATATACTGAAGTAAAAAAGCATAAATAAATTATAAACAGAAGTAGACAGTATTTAAGTACAAGTCACATATATCACAGAGACTTAGGACCTTATCACACGAGGCACTTACCGCTGCCCAAACGTTGTGGAAGCACCAGAGTTGTGATCGTCTGTTGCGTTTCTAAAGTGTAAATGAGGCTTCCCACTTTCCTTCCGTTGTGGAATCATTCACAGAGAAGCCAGGAGAAGCCATTTTGTTAATAATGTGATATTCCATTATTAACAAAATGGCTTCTCCTGGATTTTCCGTGAACGATTCCACAATGGAAAGAAGGTGGGAAGCCTCAATTATACTTCAGATGTGCAAAAGACAATCACAACTCTGGCATTTCCGCAATGCTTGGGCAACGTTTGGCCAACAGTAAGTGCCTCGTGTGATAAGGTCCTTAGAGAAGTCTAAAATAGTTAAGATGTACAACTCATAGGTACAACAACACACACACACATATATACATACATACACATACATATACACAAAATATTTGAGACAAAAGTCTGGATTTTAGAAATAACAGAGTAAATATATATATTTATAATATAATAATTTGTTTGATATTGGAATCTGTTAAGTTTAAATGAATCTACTGTTAGTATATATTGTATGTACCATGAATATTGGATTTTATTTATTAATAAAAATCAAAGTTAATAAACCATTTATTTCCCATCTCCATTGCTGCAGGCTTATCTACATATGTTGAACAGGCATTCCATTTAGGCTATTCTGCCCCAGCAAAGATCTTCGGGCTGAGCATCATAGAATCATAGAATCGTAGAGTTGGAAGAGACCACAAGGGCCATCCCGACCAACCCTCTGCCATGCAAGAACTCTCAATCAAAGCATCCCCGACAGATGGCTATCCGGCCTCTGTTTAAAGACCTCCAAAAAGGGAGACTTCACTACACTCTGAGGGAGTGTGTTCCGCTGTCAAACAGCCCTTACTGTCAGGAAGTTCCTCCTAATGTCTAGGAGGAATTTCTTTTTCTGTAGCTTGCATCTATTGTTCTGGGTCCTGTTCTCTGGAGCAACAGAAAACAAGCTTAGTCCCTCCTCAATATGACATCCTTTCAAATAGTTAAATAGGGCTTCCATATCACATCTAAACAGTCCCAGTTCCCTTAGTCGTTCCTCATAGGGCATGGTTCCCAGACCCTTCACTATTTTAGACGCCCTCCTTTGGACACGCTCCAGTTTCTCAACATCTTTTTTTAATTGTGGTGCCCAGAACTAGACACAATATTCCAGGTGAGGCCTGACCAAAGCAGAATAGAGTGGCACTATTACTTCCCTTGATCTAGACACTATACTCCTATTGATGCAGCCTAAAATTGCATTGGCCTTTTTAGCTTAGGGCCATGATCAATAGCATCTTCTGTTGATCATGGCCCTGAGCGATTATCAGCTAGAAGGGTGTGAGCTTTGGAATATCCAGCTAGTCCAACTGCTACCTACATGAGGTCCCAGAGCTGTTTCTTTGGCCCACATCCCCTCCAGATTCTCCAGACCATTTCTGGGGGGAGCAGTGAATTGCCTCCCCTGGAAGTCCCCAGAAGTGCCAGTTCACCTTTTAGACGAGTTTCAGAGTTTCAAAACAAACAAATTCCTGTTTTTGCTCTCAAAACCTGAAGGGGACTTCCATCTCTTTCTAATGTCTGGGGATATGTTTGATGATCCACAACAAAGTCTTAAAGGCAGTAATTTGGCCTCTGGAGCTGCATATCCTTCAAGTGTCCCAATTTGGCAATGACAGTTCCAGTTAATCATTTGTCACCTTTTCCAGATGTTTTAAAAATGTCATAGTTGCTCCCTCCTTTCTTTCCCCCTCTTTTTTCTCCTTATCTTACTTCAATAGCTGCAAACTGAGTTCAAAATGAAACATTTACACATAATTAACTTGGCAGGGGGAAGAGGAAATAACCAGGTGGAATCTTGCCCTTCCCAGTAGGCTCAGACAAAAGCAAACTTCTGCATCTTCTATTAGCTCATCCCTTCTTCCTCATTAATTACTGTTGCCATCATGTTGTTTTACATAGGCATCCCTGTTTTCATCTCTGAAACGTTGCAGGATATGAAGCTGGTGCAATTGCTCATGCTGGTCTCAATGGCATCACTAGGGGAATGTAGGGATGTGGGGATGTGGGCCACACTAGGTGACACTCTAAGGGGAGTGTGACACCACTGTTCTTCATTGATCTCAAAGGGCGGGGTATAAATAAAAATTATTATTATCATCATCATCATCATCATCATCATCTGTGTTTTGGCAGAAACAGATTGTGGCATTCGCCTGCGTCCCATTAAAATGCTGAAGAGAAGGGGTGAGACTCAGTGAGAGAAGAGAGACCCCAGTTTTAGTCTGTGCTTATGATACTGTAATTTGAATATACTGTAATTTAAATATATGACTTTAATTTGGCTAGTTCTTTATGTCACAACTATTACCATTACATTCAGTGATATACGATTTAAGAGTAACATTAGTACAAAAAACATTACTAAGGATTCTGTATGGTTTGGTATGGGAGGAGGTCAACCCCAGTGACGCCACTGCCTGGTCTAGCTCCTCTTACGTGTTTTTGAGCTCCTGTTTGAGATAATTGCCCCATAACCTGCCCACACTTCCCTTCCCCTACAATATAATCATTTCCTAAACAAAGTAAGGAACAAAATAAGAAAAGAACACACTCTAATGTTTCCGCTAGGTATCCTGAATCAGTGCAAATGATGCTTGATCCTGGTTGCGCCTCTATATCAGCAATGAGTATAAATCACTTCTTGGCAGAAGGTGTGTGAGACAAGTTCTTCCACAGGCATCAAGATCTGCAGGCACATGGTAATTTGAACAGCTATTAAGCAGTTAGTTGTTGTCATTTTAAAATTACTGATACACAGTAATGCAAGCAGACAACAAATACCGTACCCGTCACTCAGGAGGATTATTATAGGGTTGGGCCTCAACGGAAAGGGATTTGTCCTTGAGTGGTTAGAGGAAAGGGAGGAAATTAATGAATGATGCAACTTTGCTCTTCAAGATGGATTTGCAGCAAGTCAGAATTAGTGGAGAGATCACTAGAGAAAATATTTTCTCATATAATTATACATTGCTTTAAGCTTCATGTTTGCTTGAGGTTAAATGAATCACAGTGGCCCGGCTCTCATTTGAGATGGTAGCCGGCTAAAACACTACCTGATAAACATCCACTGTTTGTGCTTTTCTGGGATTATTTCATACCTTTCCAGACATCTCCATATGTCCCTTAGGATCAAGATAGTACTGCGTCTAGCAAAAACTTGTATGTGCCTAAAAATAAAAAGTGTTTTTCCACTGGGTACAATGATGCACGAGTTAAACCTCTGTTTGTTCAATAACACATTTGACTATAAGTGGCCTCATGTATAAGTTGAGAGCAGGTTTTGAAGCCAAAGTTATGGATTTTTATATAACCTTAAAACTTAGAGGCATATAACAAAGGATGCAAAGGATGAAGGAAAGAAAAATGATGGCAAAGCACTGCTATTTTCCCACCCAGACATTCGAAAAGGCCAGAAGTGGCACCACAATGGGAAAAATAGAGAAGGGCGATGTTTCTTTTAGTATTTTCCAGGGTGGACTAAGCTCTTGCCTTTTCCCACTCTACTCAGAGAAGGGGATAGTTCTTTTTTTGTAAGAAGTAAGCTACAGTACTTAAAGTACTTACATTTACCCATGGATAAGTCAACCCAGGTTTCTGAGGTCAATTTTTTTATACTAAAATTTCTAGACTTATACATATACACTATATCCTGTTAAAAGAGGTCCCTTTCTAGAGCTTGCAAAGTTACTTTTAGGAAAGATGAACTCAGTGACAAACTGAAGCCACCCAGAATTGAGCGTGAATAGGATGATACTCTTGGTACCTGGGCATCCCCATACTACTGCTCAGTTCTGGGTAGCTTCAGCATGTCTTTGTACATTCATTTGTCTTTTTTCAAAGTCCTGAATTGGTTTCAAGAAAGCAGTCAGGAGGAGACCTGTACTTTAAGTTGTGAAAGGCTTAGAGCAAAATAAATCATTTACTTTAATAGAGGATATTTTGGGCCTTATCAGTGTAAAACTGTCCAGACCAAACTCCACTTTAGGTTTAAATCTTGAAGTGTCAAAGCACCATGCCAGGAATCCTAGGGATTACTTCCACACTGACCAGTGAAGGAAGGCACATTCAAAATACAAAGGGTGAGGCTGGAATGCTGTGCAATAACTAAGAAGGCTAGATGGGGAAAATCCATCAATGCACTACATTTCTATGGTGGTACGATTGCTTGCTCCTGTGAGGCTAGAGGCTATGCTGATGACAGCAATGCTACTGGTAGGGTCTCCGATGTTAGGCAGGCTTTTGCTGAAGAGCCAAATTAAATGTGCCAAACAGCTGCTAGGCAGCACCAGTAGTGGCGGGAGACACTGATGGAGGATCTTTCAGAGACAACGGCAGCATCACAATAATAATAATAATAATAATAATAATAATAATAATAATAATGTTTTATTTATACCCCACTCTTCAGCCAAGACTATCAGAGCGGCTTACAATTTGTTAAACAAACAGCTTCATTTACAGTTGTAAGCTATTTGCCCCCAACAATCTGGGTACTCATTTTAGCGACCTCGGAAGGATGCAAGCCTGAGTCAAGCTTCAGCCCTTTGCTGGTCTTGAACTCGCCACCTTCTGGTTTTGAGTGAGTGGCTGCAGTACAGGCATTTAACCACTGCGCCACCAGGGCTGATTCCAATAGCTAACACTTGCTAGTATTGAGCAAAGGCAGGCACAGTAAACCCCCTTTGAATGTTTTTCCCCCTGAAAACACTATGATGAGACAATCCAAAATGTAACAAGAGATACTGCCAGAAGAAGGAACTCTCATGGCAAGTGTCATTCAATGAACTGGGGGTACAGCAGAGGGCAAATACAAATGGCACTGTGACTAATGGTGCAACTGGAATCCAGCTAAAAGGATGTTCAGCTGTTGATTTGCTCAAAGGTGAAAGACAAGTCAGAAGCTGCAGAACATCCATTATACGGACATGGAATGTGAGAAGCATGAATTAGGGGAAGCTAGACATAGTAAAACAAGGAACTGAATGCATAAACATTGCAATCCTTGGGGTGAGCAAGCTAAAGAGAACAGGAATGGGACATCTTGAGTCAGATAATTACACAGTATTTCCCTCAAGAAATGAAAATCTAAGGCGGAATTAGGGTGACATTAATAGTGAAGAGAGATGTAGCAAAAGCAGTCAAAGGATATAATATAAAATCTGATCAAATCATATCAAAGAGACTTCAGGAAAAAACGATCAATATAATCCTAGTTTAAGCTCCAACTGCAGAAGCAGAAGAAGAAATTGAAATATTCTATGCTGTAGTCCAGGAGGAAACTGATCACACACCAAAACATAACTCCTTGTTAAACTTAAGTGATTTGAATGCAAAAATAGGAAACAGAGCAGAATCAAAGACTGCAGGGAAAATTGGCCTAGGATGAAGACATGAAGCAGGTGACTGACTAACTGAATTTTGCAAGGCCAACAGTGTGTCCATCGCTAACACATTCTTCAAGCAACTGGACAATACAGAAATCAAATACACAGCATAATTGGAAGCAGAAGATGGAGAAACTCCATTCTTTCTGCAAGAGCAAGACCAGGAGCATATGTGGCACAAACCATGAACTGCTATTATCAAAAAATAGAGTAAAGCTACAGAAGAACACTAAACCAACCATTGTGCCAAAGTGCAACCTGAAAAAATCCCCATATAATTTAGCAATAATGTGGAAAACAGATTTGCACTATTAAGCCTAATTTACTGGGAACCAGAAGAACTCTAGACTTAAGACAGGGACATTGTCAAAAAGGAATGTAAAAGGACACTCTCTGCAGTCAAACAAAAAGAGAAGCCTCAATAGATGACAGATGGAACACTTCAAACACTTAAGGAGAGAGGAAAAGCAAAAGTAAAGATGACAGAAATAGCATGAGAACCCTGAATGCAACTGTTCAGAGACTTGTGTGTATAGATGAGATGAGCTATATAATTATCAGTGCAGATTAATAAAAGATGACACCAAAAAAGGAAAAACAAGAGATCTCTTTCACAAGAAATCAAAGGGAAATATAAACCAAGAGTGGGGATGCTCTATAGCATTACCAAGTAGAAATTTTAAAAAACAATAGAAACACTACAGAAACACTACAATAGAAACACTACATAATTTGTACAAAAGAGATGAACCATTTGAAAGTTAACCTATACTTTTAGAAAGTGAAACGGAAGCTGAACTCAAAACACTTGAGAGAAATAAATCACCAGGAACAGATGGCATACCAATAAAGCCGCTTCACTATACAGAGACAGAATCTACTCTGTTTCTAATTAAACTCTGTCAACAAATATGGAAAACAAAACAATGGGTCGAAGCAGATGGGCAAGAAAATGTAGCTCAAACCTGCTTTTTCCAAAAGTGGATTGAAACCCCACTGTCCGCATGGTCGGGTCCCAAGGTGGGCCAAACCCTCATGGGCTGACCAGATGGCATGGCATCAAGAAGAACTGCTGGGTATTTATTTATTTTTTGGTCTCCTCTCCAGCATGCATACACACCATCGCACAAACACATTGCCTGCAACCTTCAAGTACTTCCCACATCCCACCCAGATGCCATTCCATTGTATGGCTGCCCCTTTGATTAGCCACACAGTCACACATGCAATGCTGGTAGAGGACATTGGTGAATTGGTGTGTGCAAGTGATACATTAGCAAAGAAGAATGATGGGGGGGGGAGAGAACCATACATGCCCCTTTCACCCTGCTTCACCCCATACCTCCCTGTTGCATTGTCTGTTTTGTGTATGGTGTAATTACATCCATTGGAGTTGTCGCATTTTCATTTTTTTGTTTTCTGCAGCCCTGCACTGGCAGACACAAAGATGCACATTTTCCAGGCTAAACTGGAGTATCTGACTTCTTTTGACCCAGTTTTTAGCCCCATTTTGCTTTTCACCTGCTTTGGAGGAGTGCATCATATAAACATCGTGCCTTCAAAGCTGCTTGAAGGTACTTTATTTTGCCCATCTGTTTCACCCCAAAGACTCACAAATTGGAAGTGCTCAATATACATTCCAATTGCCAAAAAGGAGACACCAGGCATTGCAGTAACCTCAGCACCAATGCATTAATTGCCCATGCAAGCAAAATGGTGCTCAAAATTCTACAAGAATGTATGTTAGATAATGGAAAGCACCAAAGAATTTCAAAAGCAAATCATCCTGTGCTTTATAGATTACAACAAAGCCTTTGGTTGTGTAGATCATTTAAAAACTATGGATTATTTTAAAGATATAGGTGTGCAACATTTGATTGTCTTGATGTGTAACCTGCACTCAGGACAAGAGGCTATTGTTAGGACAGGATATGGAGAAACTGAATGATTTCCAAGTGTCAAGGAAGTCAGGCAAGACTGCATTTTATCACCCTGTTTATTTAGTATGATGAACACATCATACACAAATCTGGATTAGACTCAGAATAAGGAGGTGTGAAAACTGGAGGAATGTGGTGTTGGAGAAGAGTCTTACAGATACCATGGATAGATAAAAACAGGCAAACAGAGGTGCTTTCAGGCTGGCTTGGAGGTGTGGCATTTAGATGACACATGCCTTGAAGCCAGTAGGAAAGTGGCCTCTAGGTGCCTTACATAGAGAAAAACCATTTCTAAAAGAAGCAGCTTTTTTCCGCTTCTTCCTGGCTTAAAGCCATGTTATGTGGTCATGACATGAGCATTCCAGCTGCCTTGGAGCCGATGGTGTGGTTGGTGGGATTTCAATGTGGCTTTAGAAAATTCAGCTTCAAGCCACTTTTTCCTGCCCATCTGTATCAGCCCATAGAAGAACTATATAAAAGATATGAAAAAATGAATGACACATGGAAAACGAGGTGAAAGAGGCACTCAGAGAAATTGGAAAGAATAAATTACCAAGAACAGACAACATCGCAGATGAACTGATTCAAACCACACAAACAGAATCAATTACAGAATACTCCAGAGCCATTTCCAGAACCAAAATATACCAAAAAATGTGTAAAACAAACCAGTGGCCAACAGACTGGAAATGATCAATATACTTTCCAATCCACAAAAAAGAAGACACACACAAAAGAAAAGTCTGCAGCAATTATAAGACTTGTTACCCAAAGAAAGGTGGGTGACTCAGGGGGATCCCTATCAAGTATGTCCACATTGTTTTAAATATTGAGGAAAACCTAGTGTTCCTAAAGGTCATCATGACCTCTCAAGAACATGCTAGCTCCAGATATGGAATATGAAAATATGGGGACCCCAAATCCAGCACAGGATATGCAAGTGTGCTAGCAGCTTATAGCATTAATTTACCATGTAAGTAAAATTATGTTCAAAATTCTGCAGCATAGACTTCAATCATATATGGAGAGAGAAATCCCAGCAGTGCAAGCAGGGTTCAGGAAAAGAAAAGGCACTCGAGACCACATAGCACACATATAATGGATAATGGAGTGCACCAAGAAATTCCAAGGAAAAAATGGCATGTGCTTTATAGATTTTAGCAAGGCCTTTGATTGCATAGATCATGAAAAGCTATGGAATGCTCTTAAAGATATAGGAGTGGTACTACATTTGATAATCCAGATGAGAAATCTGAATTTAGGACAAGAAGCTACTGTAAGAACAGAATACAGAGAAACAGAATCTTTCCCAATTGACAAGGGAGTCAGACAAGGCTGGATTTTGTCATCCTATTTGTTCAACCTGTATGCAAAAAAATCATACAAAGAGCAGGTTTAGAATTAGTGGAAGGAGGAGTGAAGATAGGAGGAATGAACATCAACCATTTAAGATATGCAGATGACACCATACCTACTACTAGCAGAAAACAACGTGGACTTGGAACAATTACTACAGAAAGTCAGACAAGTAAGTACAAAGGCAGGCCTACTGCTAAACATAAAGAAAACAAAAATAATGACCATAGCGATTTACATAAATTCAACCTAGATAACAAGGATATCGAAATAGTTAAAGATTTCCCATATCTTGGATCAAACATTGATCAGAATGAGAAAAGAAGACTAGGACTGGGAAGGGAAGCTATGAAAGAACTAGAAAAAAATGCTAAAGTGTGAAGATATACAGCTGATCACTAAAATCAGAATTGTCCAAGCCATTGTATTCCCCATTATCATGTATGGATTTGGAAGCTGAACAGTGAAGAAAACAAGTAGAAGAAAATAAATTTATTTGAGATGTAAATAAAGATATAGATAGATATAAATAAATATTATTATTATTATTATTATGCCAGAGGAGAGTGCCGAGGATACCGTGGACAGCCAAAAAGACAAACAAATTGGTCCTTGAACAGATCAAGCCTGAACTCTGCCCGGCAGCCAACATGACAAAACTGGGGTGTCATACTTTGTTCACATCATGAGAAGGTATGACTCATTAGAAAGACAATAATAAGGTAGAGGGCAATAGAAAGAGAGAAAGATTACATGCCAGATGGATAGACTCAAATAGGGAAGTCGCAGGCCTGAGCCTGCTAGATCTGAGCAAAGAGGTTGAGAACAAAGAACAGAGGGACATTCACAGGGTTGCCACAAGTCAAAGTCAACATGAAGACAGATAACAACAGCAGAGCAGATCAAACTTTAACTCTCCTTAGTAGCCAAGATTAAACTGAGATTGTTGTACTTTGGCCATATCATGAGAAGACATGACTCACCAGAAAAGAGAATGATGAAAAGCGAGAAGAAAAGAGGTAGAAAAGAGAGAGGCCTTATTCCAGATGGATGGACTCAGGGGAAGCCTGCATAAATGGAGATATTTTCAACAGACTTTAAATGCAGAAAACAGTTTCTGCCTCTCAAACCACATGAGGAAAATTTGCCAGGAGATGGATGCTACCAATAAACAGGCAGGCCCAGCTCCATCAGGGGGCTAGCCTAAAGAAGTAGAGCCCTCTCTCCAATCCATCTGCCTTGGTCCAGGCCTTAGAGGGAGAGAAGAATTGCTGGACCCTCATCTCCTCTCTCACCACCATTCTCTTCTCCTTTTGTGTCATGTCATTTCAGATTGTAAGCCTGAGGGCAGGGAACCATCTAAATAAAAATAATAATTGTAAGCCGCTCTGATAGCCTTTAGGGCTGAAGAGCGAGGTAATAAATATCATAAATAAATAATACATAATAAAGTATTCTATGTGCTTGTTATTTATCAAGAGAACAACAACATACTTTCCAACTGTCTTGATTTGGCAAGGACAGTCATTATTAATCCTCTCTCATCCCATGTTTACAGCTGCTTTTGCAATGTCCCAGTCCCTCTCTCCTTCTTCCACTTTCGCCCTTCGTCTTCAGCTTGTTTCCATTGCTGCAGAATTTAACATGCAGAAGTAGTTTGCATTCAGTTAATTCAACAGGGGGAGAGGAGAGGAAGGAACAAAATCTTGCCCTACTTCATTGCAGTTTTCGGTAGTTGATTGGAACATGTAGGACATGTACTAGCACAGCAACTGTACTAGCAACTTGTAGTACTAATAATAGTACTTGTAGCAGAAGCAGCAGCAATAGTTCAGCACTTTGGCACAGCTCCAAAGAGTGCTTTAAACCTACATCTCTCAAAATGTAGCTCCATGGTTAAACATCTTAAACTGACAGGCACTTCAGAAACACTTTGTGACCTGTTATGACACCTGTTTTTCAAACGAAATTTTGCTAGGCGAATTCAAGATCTTAGGCAGGCCTAAAGTAGCTCTTTGGATCCTGGTCCATTCCATACATGACAATAGATCTTCACGTTTCTTATTTGTTGCTATCTTATTTGTTACACATTCAACTGGAGAACTTAAAATGTATGTGAGCATTCTATGGCATTACAAGTACTCCATCCATTGTTTTAGAAAGTTTTCAGAAAGTCGACCAGGTTTTTTGTCTAGAACACGTATGCTTAAAGAATATATAGATAAGTATTTACACAAAAAAACTACAATAGTTATCGGCAAAAAGACAAGAATGCACTATTCATATAGATGCTTTAAACGCTAATCTATTTAATTAAACAATCTACTTAAATTATACAAAATGCATTTTCATTTACAGATAGCAAATTACATTTTACCATAAGAAGATTCTGAAAGGATGGTCAATAAAATTAGGGTAGCAATGGCAATCACTCTTAATTACTACTTCAGTAGTAAGACTTTAGTAGGAAATATGCTGTTTATAGGGACAAACTGGGACAAGAAAAGAGGTGTTGTTCTTGTTTTTAAAGTGATGAATTAAAGGGGAGGGAGCAGTGCGTTATACAACCATCCAGAATCAGGAAAAGTTGTCTTTTGGGACTACAGCTCCTAAAATCCCAAAGAGCAGTGAGTGGGGATTCTGGTACTTGTTGTCCAAAACAGCAACTTTTCCATGCTCTGCACACAAAGCCTGCCAGAAAGAGAAGCATGAAAGGTGTGAAGAAAAGGGAAGATCCTGGGAATAAAGCCAGGAAGGAAGAGAGACATTTGCCCTAATGACATACCACAGGGCAAGGAACCAGGCACTCCCTAAAGTATAATTCTGGCTCTGACCATGATTCATTGTGCTTGGCTTGGAAGACTCACTTAGCCCTTCTCCTTCTATTAAAACATGTAAACAAAGTTAATATCTGCCTTCCAGTCTTGCATCAATTAAACTTCATAATATCCTGCTTGTAAAGCTCCCTGAACAGGAGAGTTGAAATTTGGCACCAATTAGCCAAGAGTCATCCTGTTAGTGTGTTTATTCTTGGCACAACAACATTTATGTCAGTAAGTCCAGAAACCATGAAGATTGTGGACTGAGAGAAGGGACTACCATCCCTCACTATTTCAGGATGTGGCATCTTTTTGTCCCCCCTCCAATCCACAAATCACCACTTCTCTGGAGTAAGACAAGACATTTTCATGGCCTGCACATACATCCTGAGTTATCCTTCTCACTTATCCCCAGTGTACAGTCACAATGCTTTTGTCACACACAGACAAAAGCTTTCAATGTTCTTACACAGGCCTGAATTAATCATTGTATTTAGCACCTCTCAGATCAGAGCCCTGTTCTGGTTTGGGAATGGGCAGACTTCTTTTGGGAAGGATGCTCAAAAACCCTTTGGCAGGTCTGGTCCTACCATTTGGCAAAATGAGGCAACTGCTTTGGCCAGCAGCAGCAGTCTGCTGGCCAGAGAGTATTTTCGATGCTTAGACATACCTTATTTTCTATTCGTTTTTACTAAGCCACCTGATTGGAAAGGCATTCTTTCTCCAGCAACTGGTTGAATTCAAGTATCTATTAGATACAAACCTTAAATTGCTCTCTAAAGGACCACACAGAAGTTTGGACTGTTACAAGGAACCAACACTAAATGACCACCTTTTTGTGCCACCATCAAGTGGCTGGAACACTTTCTATTCTTCACCAATCACATGAAATCATCTGTTGTTTGTTAAGTACACACCAGTGTGACTGATCACTGGATAATCCAGAAAATGCTAACACTTTCTGCTCTAGCCTTCAGTTCTGTATGTGACTGATCTCTAGATCTGTAAGCTGTAAGAATTAGGGGCATACTTATCAAATTTGCAGGCGACACCAAATTAGGAGGAGTAGCTAAGAGGACAGGATCAAAATTCAAAATGACCTGAATAGACTAGAAAGCTGGGCCAAAGCTAACAAAATGAAATTCAACACAGAGAAATGTAGGGTACTGCACTTAGGGCGGAAAAATGAAATGCACAGATATAAAATGGGGGACACCTGGCTGAATGAAACTATGGACTCTTTCAGACATGGGAAATTGGAAGTATAATCCAAGGGCAATCCAAACACAATCATGGGGTTTCACGTTATTGCGAATTAGAGTTTCTCACGCAATTTCGGGCAAAAGGGAAGTCACTCCGAATACAATCATAGGTTTCACGTTGTTGCGAATTAAAGCTTCTCACGCAATTTCGGGCAAGGAGGGGTCATTTTCGGGTAATGGGAAGTCATTCTGAACGCCTTCTGAATGCAATGAGGATTCACGTAAATTCGCTAAACAAGCGAATTCACGTGAATTCGCATTGGCTCCATTCGAACTTGGGAGAAATTCCTCCAGTGTGAAAGAGTCCTATGTGTGAAAGGGATCTAGGAGTCCAAGTAGATCATAAGTTGAACATGAGTCAACAGTGTGATGCAGCATCTAAAAAGACCAATGCAATTATAGGCTGGCTCAATAAAAGCATAGTGCCTAGGTCAAGGGAAGTAATAAAGCCACTCTATTCTGCTTTGGTCACGCCTCATCTGGAATACTGTGTCCAGTTCTGGGCACCACAATTAAAAAGGGATGTGGAGAAACTGGAGCATGTCCAAAGGAGGGCAACTAAGATCGTGAATTGTCTGGAAACTGTGCCCTATGAGGAACGCCTTAGGCAGCTGGGTACGTTTAGCCTGGAGAAGAGAAGGTTAAGAGGTGATATGATAGCCCTGTTTAAATATTTGAAGGGATGTCACATTGAGGAGGGAGCAGCTCCAGAGACTAGAACACAGAAAAATGGATGCAAACTGCAGGAAAAGAGATTCCACCTCAACATTAGGAACTTCCTGGGGTAAGGGCTGTTTGACAGTGGAACACACTCCCTCGGAGTGTGGTGGAGTCTCCGTCCTTGGAGGTCTTTAAGCAGAGGCTGGATGGCCATCTGTTGGGGATGCTTTGATAGAGAGTTCCTGCATGGCAGAGGGTTGGACTCAATGACACTTGTGGTCTCTTCCAACTCTATGATTCTATGATTGAATCTGCATCTGTTGGACTGGATACAACTTAAGGCTTTACAGATGTTTGAGCTTCCTCACAGCTCTTTGGTTTCTGTTATGATGTGGCTCGTAAAATGGGGAGAAAATGTTATATGTGTGCAGACAGTGATGCCAATAATGCTAATTATAGAATGACAATTGTTTCTTCACCTATTTATAACAGATGAATAACAAATAGCTGTTTTATAGGACCAGATCAGGTTAAAATAGACTATATTCTATGAGGAGCTATGAAACTTTGGATCAAAGTACTCTATAAAAGGCCAAAGAATTATTAATCACAATTAGGTCACATAAAACTCATGCGTAAAAGAGGAATGTAAATAGGAAGGAGAAAGGGAAACAGTAGGGCTACTGTGTGGATGTGCATAGCTTCAAACAATATAAATTATAAACACACAAAAGAATATCAATAGACTTATTAAGATTCATATATTAATCAGGGCAGTATAATGCATGGAATGAGAATGGGTTTTCTGGGTGAATTGGCTGCTTTTATTCATCAAATAACATGACAGCTAAAATGCCAAGACCGATAAGCATCATGCATTATTGCCCCATCTGCACTAGAAGAAAGGGCATGCCAGTTACAATGGTCTAAGGCCAGCGTAGTGGTTTGAGCATTGGATTAGGGCAATGGGAGGCCAGGGCTCAAATTCTGGAAAGCTATTGGGTGACTTGGACAAGTCACACTCTCTCAGCCTCAGAAGATGGCAATGGCGACCTCCTCTGAAGAAGGGTTTGCGTCAGGATCGCCGTAAGTCAGAAACAACTTGAACACACACAGCAACAACAAAGGAGAGCTTGGAAAGCTCCCAGAATCTCCCAGGTGACAATGTGATCCAGCTATGCTGGCTGGGGACTGTAGTCCAAAAAGATAAGTTTTCCAAGCTGCAATCCTATGCATTAGTAATATGGACACCGAATCACTTTCACAAGGTCCAATGGGCCATGCCTACAGTGCTTTGGACTATTAAATTGTTGAATGACACATTTCTATGGCTGTTCAAAAGCCATATTCCATTTTAAGGTGAACAACGCAGTAGGGCATCCTAGTATTAGGAAGTGTCTGGAGAAAAAATGATATTGCGTTGAATCTTTTTCTCATTTTACCTTGCTCACATTGAATCTCATTCACTGTCTTTTGTTGTCCACTTTGATGTTTTCGAAGTTCTTTATACATACTCATCTGCCAACTGACTCCAGGTCATTTATTAATAAGTTGGAAAATATTGGTCCCAACATAGACCCCACTGTTTACATACCTCCACTGAGAGAACTGTCTATTTACTCCTTTGTGTTCCCAGTTCTTTTGCTTTCCAGTTATTGATTCACAGGAAGGCCTAAGTGCCAAGATTAAACATTTAAAAGAAAAAAAGAAAAAAAAGTCACTTCACCCCTTGCTTCTCACTTCTGTAATTTCAGAGACCTGTCTGATTTTCGCACGACAGATAAGTTTAGTTCTGAGTTTCGGGAAAGAGAAAGGTTATTTTTGTAAATCTATGTTTATGCCATTGGCCCAAGCTATTTTCTTATTGACAAAACAAACATGTATCTAATCTGCACTGGAGATAATGCAGTTTGATACCACTATAATTGTCACGGTTCGGGACCATCCTATGGAGTCCTGGGGTTTGCAATTTGTTGTGGTCTCTGATAAAAATAGCCTGAATATCTTACAAAACTACAAACCCAAGAATTCCATAGCACTGAGCTATGGGAGTTAAAATGGGGCCAAACTGCATTATTTCTGCAGTGCGGATTAGACCCTAAATCGGGGGGGGGGGGGTGGACTTCAGTTCCCAGAAGCCTCAGCCACCTTGGCCAATGCACCAAAACCGATTGATCGATTGATTGCATTTCTATCTCCCAAGATAGGATCCAAGGTGGCTTACAATAATTTTAAAAGGTCCAACAAAAAGATTTATTTACAAAAGTTAAAAAGGCATTAAACATCAACATTTTAAAAAACTTGATTAAAAACACCACAAGCACATAAAACATATTTAAAACACACTGTCACATATTAAACACATATTTAAAACACTTAATACATAATTTAAAAAACAAAAGATGTGATGGGCCAAAGAACCAATGTCTCAGTTTAAAATGACACATTTTAAAAATGCAGAGGTGGGTAGACCACTTGGAGATTTTGCAGCAAAGAAAGCTTGGGTGAGGATTAAGCTAATACTACCACATTCCAGCTCTCAGTTTTCCCTCCAAGGTGACTTGACATTTTTTAAAAAAAAAAATGCACTGAACACATTTTCACACTCTGTGTAACTTGTCTAACACCCTCCCCATTTATTCAGCCAGCTTCTGGCACTGATCCAGCTTCTGGCACTGATTAACTACACTATAAAAGTGCATCTGCACCATAAAAATAATGCAGTTCAACATCACTTTAAGTGCTTTGGAATCCTATGTAATCCTGGGATTTGTAGTTTTACAAGATCTTAGCGTTCTCTGCCAAAAAGTGCTGGTACCTCACAAAACTACAAATCCCAAGATTTTGTAGGTTGGAGCCATGACAATTAAAAGTGATGTCAAACTGCATTATTGGTACAGTCATGTAGCCTTTGACTTGGACCAAAGATGTACAAGGAAAATGGTCAGGGGGGGGGGGAAATACCATCAATGAGAAAACAGGGTGCTCTAAGAGACAATAGAGTTGGCCGTCCTTATCCGCAGATTTTTTATCCACAGATTCAAGCATCCATGGCTTGAAAATGTTCAAAAAAAGTAGAAATTCCAAATTAATAATAACAACAACAACAATAATAATAATAATAAATTTTTTTATTTCTAACCCACCTCTCTGCACAGCAACCGAGGTGGCGTACAACAGAATTAAAATAAACAGCAGTTTAAAACACTCTATCGACATAGTCTTTAACCCTCCCACCCTTAAAACTAGATTAAACTAATGCAAAGTTAAAATAACAATAGGATAACATAAATATAATAACACCAGCTTTAGGACAACATAGGCAGTGTTTGGGACAGCATAGGCAGTGGCATCGCGGGGGGCGGGTAGTAATCGTCTCCATTGAACCGGGAAGTTATTCCGGGAAGGCCTGCTAGAAGAGGTCCGTCTTTATTGCTTTTTTAAAGCTATCAAGAGTGGAAATAAGATGGATCTCGTCCGGCAGGTCATTCCATAGTCTGGGAGCAGTCTTCTGCTTCATGGGCTGTAGCAGGTTCCTCCCAGAGGACCAGAGTGTGTGTTGGGGGTTTCATATGGGAAGAGGTGGGCTTTAAAGGTTAAAACCAACACCTTGAACTGCGCCCAGAAACTAATTGGCAGCCAGTGGAGAGATTTAAGCACAGGTGTTATGTGTTCTCTCCTGGATGTTCCAGTAACTAACCTGGCTGCCATGTTTTGTACTAATTGAAGTTTCCGGGTTAGGCACAAGGGTAGCCCCATGTAGAGTGCGTTGCAGTAATCCAGACGCGAGGTTACCAGAGCGTGTACCACAGTTTCCAGATCCTTCCCATCCAAGAAAGGGTGCATCTGGCGTATCAGCCGAAGCTGATAGCAGGCACTCCTGACCATCGCATTCACCTGGTTATTCATGTGAAGCGCCGAATCTAGGAGTACCCCCAGACTGCGAACACAGCCCTTAGAAGAGAGTGTGACTCCATCTAGGACTGGAAGTTGTATGCTTCAAACCTTGATTTTCCATTTTATATAAGGGACACCATTATCATATGCCATTGTATTTAATGAGGCTTGAGCATCCATGGATTTTGTTATCCACAGGGGATCCTGGAACCAAACCCCAGCGGATAACAAGGGCCCACTGTATTATAATTGGGATTCTGTAGAAGGAATTGCTTGGATCGCGCACGTGGAGAAGACCAAGGTGTAGCTTATGGTGAAAGCAGCACGCCAAGGTTAAATTTGCAACTGCCAGCCAATAAAGCAGGACAAACTTGCCTGACCTGACAAGCGCAGGATGTTGGTGTGCCGCTGTGGATTCAAGCCACCCTACCCCAGCTGTGCAAAGCTATCTATGATCAGACTGAAAGAGAGTCCACCTACAGAGTTGTTTCAGGTCATAACTAAGAATATGAAAGAATGAAGGTAAACAGGCAGAGATGAAAAGGCACCTGGGAGCAGTACCTCTGAAACCGAAGACAGAACTGAAAGGCAAGGTGTGAAACAACAAAAGTTATTTAATATTTTGCCTTGGCACTTCAGCAATCATGGTGACAGTCGTCTGAGCAGAAGAGAATATAGTCAATCCTTGTATTTACCTTCTCAATTCCAGACACTAGAGCTGATGTCAGCATGAATGAATATGCTTGTGAACCTAACTCATGAGAACGACTGGCTGTGACATCCCAACATGTGGCAGATCACAGTCAGAACATGATTCCTGGTCAGTAGAAAACAGGTAGCCTGCTGTTGAGTGAGGAAGAACTACACAGGAGCATTCCTATTTTAAAGTTGGTTTAAGTTTCATGTAACCCAGGTTTTGTGCTCCTTGTGGTGGTGGTGGTCATGGTGTGCCTTCAAGTCATTTCTGACTTACAGAAACCCTAAATGGTTTTCTTGGCGAGATTTGTTCAGAAGAGAGGTTTGCCTTTGACTTCCTCCAAAGCTGAGAGTATGTGACTTGCCCAAGATTACCCAGTGGGTTTCAAGCCAAGCGGTGAATCGAACCCTGGCCTCCAGGGTCATTATCCAACACTCAAACCACTATGCCATACTGGCTCTCACGGATGATTATTTTACTAATTTTGTTTTAAAGACAATGACGTTACCTGTGGGGAGAAATCAATTTCAAAAGCTGTTTATGTAACACTGTTTTTCACATTCTGCCTAAAACTGATTGACTAAAAAGCAATAGATAAACATGTCACTTGGCCGAGCCAACTGAGAAGCCCTCAGGTGTTTTCTAAGGTTACTCCACTTACATCAGATAATTGACGGGTACACAACCCATGTTTTCTAAATAGTGCCAATGTGAGAAAGAGCAGCAAATGCTTCTCTGATGAAACACATGCTACCATGAACTCAAGGGCAAGGCCAAACAGTTGCTTTAGGCAGTTTAGGCACCTTTCTCCAGTTCCCTGGCAGTCAAACTTTAATCCTCTTCCTTTGTGACAAAGCATCTGACTGAAATGCCATATAGGTTGCATCTGCACTGCAGAAATAATGCAGTTTGACACCACTTAAACTGTCATGGCTCAATCCTATAGAATTCTTGAATTTGTAGTTTTGTTAGATATTTAGCCTTTTCTTTCCGAGAGCTCTGGTGCCACAACAAACTACAAATCTCATCATTCCATAGGATAGATTCATGACAGTTAGAGTGGTGTCAAACTGTGTTATCTCTTGCAGTACAGATGCAGCCATAGATAAGATCACATTAGCAGTTACCAAAAGTGGCAGTACTTGGAAGTCATCGCATTATCTGGCAATATCTCACTGATTCCTAAATTCTTGGATAGAATCAGAATCACTGATGGGCTGTATCTTCAATTAACAACACCTGGCAGACTGTGAAACTGAGCTCAGGAATTTTCAAAGAAATAGCCATGTTAGTCTCTTACAGCACAAAAAAGAAGGAAGTGAGTGGGATTTTAAAAAAGAATGTGTCAGCAACTTTAAGAATGTTGCTGTTGTGTGCCTTCAAGTCATGGCAGCCCTAAGGCAAACCTATCACAGGTCTTTCTTGACAAGTTTATTCAGAGGTGGTTGGCATTGCCATTATCTGAGGCTGAGAGAGTGTGACTTGCTGAAGGTCACCAAGTAGGGACCTTATCAGACGTGGGTGAAACGTCATGCAAATGTGGCAGAAATGTTGGAGAAGCGCCAGGGATGTGATCATCTGTGGCGCTTCTAAAGCGTAATTGAGGCTTCCCGCTATGTTCCCGTCATGGAATCGTTCATGGGGAAGCCTTTTTCTGTATAATGGGATATCCTGTTATTCAGAAAATGATTTCTCCTGGCTTCCCTGTGAACGATTCCATGATGGGAACATAATGGGAAGCCTCAATTATACTTTAGAAGCTCCACGGGTGATCACATCTCTGGTGCTTCTGCAACGTTTCTGCCATGTCTGGATGACATTTGGATGACGTTTCACCCTGCGTCTGATAAGGTCCTAGGTTTACATGGCTGAGCCGTGATTCAAACCCTGGTCTCCAGAGTCATAGTCCAACATTCAAACTACTACCTCACACTGGCTCACACCTTTAAGACTAACTAATTTTTGTTTTGGCATGAGCTTTCATAGATATAAACCCACTTCTTCCAGTGTAGTACAGAGTAATATTTAAGCCTCAGATTATAAAGCTTATTTATATAGCTGTGGAACAAAATGTAATTGTTAGCGCGATAGTGCGACTCGCAGTGCACCACGCTGAAGCTTTGCACCTGGTTAGCCACCAAAGAAACCACATGAAGCTTGGTGCAGGCTGGAGAACTTCTTCTCCACCTTCCAAAAGCAGCAAAAAGAAAGCATGCTGAATTCTCGCAAGGAGGCTTTTACTTACCATTCCGATGTATACAAATCACCGACAAAGTCTCTCGCTATAAACACAACACCATTCACCCACACTGTACACTGAGGCTCCTCCCTTATACAAGGGGGTATCGTGAAGTTTTCATTATCACCTTTAAAAAAAATTGACAAAAAGTTTGTTTTGATTTGTAGTTGTTAACTTATCTCTATGGATGTTATCAGATGATGGAAATTGGAAGTCCGAGCGCAATCCGAACGCAATCATGGGATTTCACATTATTGCGTATGAGTGTATCTCACACAATTTCAGGCAATGGCAAGTCATTCCAAACACAAGCATGGGATTTCACGTTATTGCGTATTAGAGTATCTCACACCATTTCGGGCAATGGGAAGTCATTTTTGGACAATGGGAAGTCATTCTGAACACATTCTGAACGCAATTAGAATTCACGTAAATTCGCTAAACTAGTGAATTGTCTCCATTCGCATTTGAGAGAAATTCCTCCTGTCTGATAATGTCCTATGTAGTCTCCATCCAGATTTACACATTTTCCCCAGCGTTTCTGGACCCTCCAAATACCATTATTGTAGAAGTCTGCAGATTGTGCCTGAGGAGATTTTACACTTTAGTCACTTCTGGAAGAGCCAGTCACAAAAATAAAGGATGCAATAAGTTGATTTTCTCAGCAACGTGCACTTAGGGACCAATGATGAAACTGACAAAATTTCATCAATATGCCATAATAATTTCCAGGTGATAATTATTACTTTACGATACCCCTTCGTAAGGTGCAATCTGCAGACTTCTACAATATCAGGTACAGTGGTCCCCTGGGTTACGAAGGTAATCCATTCCGGATTACCTTTCGTAACCCGGAAGCTTTCGTTTCCCGGGGGACCGCTTTAATCAACGGACCGCGTGGCCATTTAAAGGGGCCGTGCGGCTTTTTTTCCTTCGTATCCCGGGGGATATTTCGTATCCCGGGGGATACATTGCCGGTCCGCCGCCTTTCGGATCCCGGAGTTTTCGCAACCCAGGGGATTCGTAAGGCGGGGGACCACTGTATTTGGAGGGTCAAGATACCCTGGGAAAAATGTATAAATCTAGATCGTGACTACATAGAGATAAGTTAACAACTACAAATCAAAACAAACTTTCTGTAAAAATTTTTAAAAGGTGATCATTAAAACTTTACGATACCCCCTTGTATACATGTGCCATCCTCAGGCATTTAGTCCAGCCTCTTCCCAGCGTGCAACCTCTGCACATGTCCCCCATGCTGTGCAGTATGACTTTGCACTTTCTACCATATGATGATGTCACATCTGATGATTCAGCATGGTCCAAATGCTGACTCATCATAGCTTCCTTGTGATCTCTGGTAACCCTGTCACCTTTGTCCACATCTGTGCATATCCCTAGGATCCAATATCCTAACAGGATCCAGAAAGATGGATCACCCTTGCTTTAAATGTTCAAAGGGCTGCGTGAGGTGATGTAGGTCCCTCAGATCTATACATTTGTCAGTGTTGGTACATGAAAGCAATGAATCTGCTTGCTAAAAGTTAGTTTCCTAGGGTTCAAAACTCTCTTTGAGAAGATTTCTTTTGTTTTATGTGTAGTAGTAAGGATGCTTGTATTAATATATGTAGTGCGCCATGAAGCCATTGTCTTTGTTACCTCTACTAATGGACAGGAATTTGTGAATATAATTCAATTAATTTCAGCTGTTTCTCTTTTTAGTCTTCCTTTGTAATTTACAGGACTGTAACCTGAAAATCCCTTTCTGGGTGTCCAGGAAAGGTTGAAAAGTTTTGCATCTGTTTTTTTTTTTTTTTTATATTGTCACTTCTAATGTCAGTTTTGTGCCTATTTATCCTCTTGAGTACAGACTATCTGCTTTGCCCGATGTAGAGTGTGGGGCCATTGGTGGCACAGGATGGCATATATCACATTGGAGGAAGAGCAAGTCCATGCATCTGTGACATTGTGGGTGATGTTTTTTAACCCTTGTAATATTTACCCCAGAATAGATGTGAAGACAAAATTGGCATCAGGTTATAGCAAGGTCTTGTCCCTGTATTATTATCCATCTTATGCTAGTTAGTAGTTGTTTAAGATTTGGAGGTTGTCTGTAGGCCAACAAAGGCCTGCCTCCCAGAGCTTGTCAGAGTGTTGTGTTATTCTCTAGAATGATGATGCATTTGAGTGCTCTCAGCTGGGACTGCAGGTGATAACTAGGGGTTGTTTTTTGTGGCATTGGTCTCTCTTGTAGTAGATGGTTTCTAGGTATTACTCTTGCCTTGTTGATTTGTTTCGTCACCTCTTTAGGTAGGCACTTTAGTTTGAGAAATGCCTGTTGTAAACTCAAGAATTTTGAGTCCCTGTCTTGTAGATTGGAGCAGATGCAGTTGTTTCAGAAGTCTTGGCTGTAAACTATAGATTTGGTAGTGTGCTCTGGGCGGAAACTGAAGGCATATAAGTATGTGTAGCAACCAGTGGGTTTTCGATAGTGAGAGGAGGGGAGGTGGGGATATGGATAGAATTCATATTCAGTCATATGTTGCCTTTTTGTGATATGTCATATGTGTTGCCTGAGGCACCCTCTGTCTAATGGTAGGTCCAGTCATAGCCACAGGGCCACAAAGCCAAGTTTATTTAAAAGCAACAAAACAACATCAGGACACAGAAAACAAAAGAAACAAAAATAATCCACAAAGTACTACCTTTGTTCCTTTCACGCAGCAGTGCAACTGAGTCATTTACCTTGCAAAACAAAGCAGGACAATGCCAGTATTTCTGAAAGAGCTGTTTGGCCTCTAAAGTGCACAACAGATGCTTGAGGACAATCTTCCTGAGTTTGCCTTGGCTCCATGAAGAAGAGAGCAGGGCGAGGAGCAACAAATATGCTATCAAGGTTCCCGGAGTTAGAGAAAGACCAATTGAAACCATATGTCTGGGGTCACTGCTTCAATCTCCAAACCAAGGATGCAGCACTCCAGTTGCTCCATGTGGTCCACAGTGTTAATAGGAAACTCTTCTGATGGAGCTTTGTCAGCACAACAAATTTTGCTATTCAACTTGTGTTTTGAACTTGTTTTTACGCAGCTGATGCTCTTTTCTAAAACGGACTTAGGGGAAAGTGTCTTGTCTATACCAGGATTAACCAACAAGATGATCAGTAAGCTCTGGAATTTGTTTTGCCTTTGTGTTTACATTCTGGTTGGCATCCTGTTAGTAACATACACAGGTATAACTCCAATTTATGCCTGCATATGTCTCTCTCTCTCTCTCTCTCTCTCTCTCTTTATCATTGTGGAAGCTGGAATTCACTTCCTCCTTGTGCAGTTACCAAAGCAGCATAACAACCCACCTTCCTCCTGTGCCATCTCCCTCCAAAGCCATGTAGTTGCTAGTAAGAAGCAGGGGATGGATGAGAAGTGTCTGCCTGTGTGGCTATAGTCAGCCAAAGAAAAGTGAAAACATCTTTCAAGACCTCCCTGAGGTTCTCTGGAGGTCCTGGATATTGTTGTGTCTGGCTAAAAACACATAGCCAAATGCTTCTCAGCTGTCCTCTTGCCTCCATAGGCTATGGAGAGGGTCTGCAGGAGAACAAGGTCATGTAGGGGTGGGGTGAGGCATTTCTTCAGAGATTATCATATAAATTTATCTCCCAAGCTGGACATGAGTCTAAACAGCTTAAAAACAGATGTTCTCACATGTCCCTGTGCCCACTTGGAGGCATTGTGTACCCAATCCAGACTTTTCCCGGACTTCACAAAGAACAGGAAAGTCCCATTCTTTGCAAAGTCCAGATCAGGTACATGATGCCTCCTCATTGGGCACAGAGGCATGCAATAACATCTGTTTTTAAGCAGTTTATGCCCGTGTCCAGCTCAAGAGAAAAAGGGGTGCAATAAACTCATTAGTTCTGCTATGGCAAAACTTTACAATGCATCTTACAATCATAGAATAATAAAGTTAGAAGAGACCACAAGGGCCATCCACTCCAACCCCCTGCCATACAGGAATACACAACGAAAGTCCCACCTTTGGTCCTTTTGTGCATGAGTGCAACTGGGCCATTTACCAAACAAAGCAAAGCAGGGCAATGCCAGTGCTTCTGCAAGAGCTGTTTGGCACCCAGCCTCCAAAGTGCACAACAGATGCTTGAAGACAATCCTCATCCTGAGCCTGCTTCATAGTAACATGTTCCAACACATGTTGGATACCAAAATCACAGCCTTAGATTGACAGTCAAATCTTCTGGAAAAATGAAAGCACAACCAGTGTGGATCCATCCTTGTAATTTGTCCCCATACTGCCTGAAATTAGGATGGGAGACAGGAGAAAAGATAAGAGAACCTTGCTTCCTTGTGGCGCATTCTATAGAGTTTATCAGACGGGAGGAATTTCTCTCTATTTCAAATGGAGCCAATTCGAATTCACATAAATTTGCTAGTTTAGCAAATTTACGTGAATTCTAATTGCATTCAGAATGCATTCAGAATGACCTCCCATTGCCCGGAAATGACCCCCCCATTGCCCGAAATTGCGTGAGATACACTCATACGCAATAATGTGAAACCCCATGATTGCGTTCAGATTGCCATTGGATTATATTTCCAATTTCTGTTGTGTTGCTTACCTCTGGGTAACAAAAGGGTTAATACACAGACTTGAAGCAGCATAAGGTAGAGACTACCTGAGGATCTCAAAAGACACCTCTTGCCTAATGAACCTCTGTAAAATTCAGTAAAGCTGTGGAAACCTCTGGATTTCTCAGAGCGAGGAAATTTTTAAAGTCCTTATGGAGAGGCTTTTTAGGCTCTTGTTTATCTCTGGGGAAGCATGGTTAAGGCTGGACAACAAGATCCAGACTCCCAGTATCCCTGCCTTGGACACCATGGGGCAGATTGCTAACTTCAGCATGAGAATAAAGACCTTGTATGGCATTAGAATTTTTCTATTTACTTGTTATTCACTTTGAACCTGACTTAAGATCTACTGCAGCTTCTTGTAATGTTTTTCAGGGGGATGCCTTCATGTGAATGGTGTCTTCAAATATTATATAGTTGACTTGTTTAGAATAAAACCTTTCCTGTTATAAAATCCTCCTTTTTATCAATCAATCAATCAATCAATCATTTTGGAGTCGACGGCTTTCATGGCCGGCATCTATACTTTTTTGTAGGGCTTTCAGACTATGTGGCCATGTTCTAAAAGAGTTCCTTTCTGACATTTCGCCAGCATCTGTGGCTGGCATCTTCAGAGAAGATGCCAGCCACAGATGCTGGCGAAACATCAGAAAGGAACTCTTCTAGAACATGGCCACATAGCCCGAAAGCACTACAAAAAAATAATCAATCATTTATTATGGTCATAGACCAGCAAAGATAACAGATTTTACCATAAAATACATAGAATATATAAAACAGAGTGCCATAAAATGCAATACAATAAATACTTAAAAAATTAAATTCTTAAAATGTTCTTTTAATAATAGCGTTAAAACTAATTATGAATAATCCCTCATGTAATCCTTTTTATCATCATTCACATATTGTCACTCTGTTACTTAGTGACATTTTCCATATTATGTAGAGAGCAGTAAGAATGGCAGGGGAGGACTGGGTTCTGAGGAAGACCAGGTTTTGAAGCTTCAGCAAAATCCTGTTATTAACCGAGGATGGCCAGTATAAACTGGTGGTGACAATTTACATAGAAGAATGGCCCCCAAGATGAGAACCGTTCTTGAATGAAAGACAGGAAGTACTGCTATGGGACTCTTCTTGGAGTAAGATTGTATACATTATCAAGACGTCTACTGCAGTCATCTGCAACCTGATGTCCTTGATATACAGTGCACTGCCACCCACCCCCATATCCATGGATTCTATATCCATTGATATCCATTGATATCTTAAAGTACTTTTATCTTTTTTTATCTGCATTTTATTCTTTTAAGGATGTGTTTTAATGCTGTAACAGTTTAATTCTATTTTAATTCTTAGTTTTGTAAGTTTTTAATTGTGTTCTTTTACATTGTTAGCCAGTTTGAGTTCCAGTTTTTTGAAGGGGGGAAGCAGGATATAAATAAATATAATCATCATCATCACCATCAACCATCCATGGCTTGATTTTTTTTAAAAAATTCCCAAAAGTGATCCTTGATTTTGCCATTTTAGATTTTGGTAACACAGCGGATACTAAAAGCTCACTGTGTTGGACTGCAGCTCCTGTAACTCGGCCAATAGTGTGGCTCATGAATCTGAAGGCCTTCACGATTATTTCCTGTGTGAGCCAGCTTGCATATTGCTAGCACCTCTGGTAATTGCCGTAAGGGCAGGGTAGGCTGGGTTCTTCCCTGAGAACAGCTGTTCTAGCAAGATAGGACTATGGTTTGTGAAAAATCATCAGAGCAGCCTCAGAAAACAAACCACTCCCATTCCGAGAGCAGCTAAGTTTACACCCCTAGCTTATAACTGTTTGGTTTTGCTAGGCCGTGGAAATCCATAATTATGTTTAGAAAATTTGCAGCCTTTATATGGGGAAGGAGAGCAACAAGTGGGGGGGGGGGCACATTTGCAATGAGAAAACCTTCTTTTCAAGGCACCAAGTGTTGGGCAAGGCACAAAATGCCCCCAGACTTTACATTTACAAGCACTGCCATGACTAATGAAAACCACTTCACAATAGATTTAAAATATTAAACTTAACCAAGTAATAACAGTTTGTTTGTTTTTTTCAGAATAGGGCACTGTACTTTTCACACTTTTCAAAAAGGAAGCTGTAGCTCAAAGCCCTAGACATCTTTTGAGACAATTAGCAACAGCAGTTAGCACAAAGCCCTGAACAGAGTTATTAAATTCAAGAGGTCTTCTTTGTGCCAAGTGAATTTGAAGAGTTTTAAAAAGAAGACGAGAAAAAAAACAAAAACAAAGCAGGAGCTAAGCAACAGTTTGTCTTTATGCTGCTCGCTCCAAAAATGTTTGTTTTCTTTTCCTTTGCTTTGTTTTACCAACAGTAGAACTTTAATGAAACATCTTCGGAACAGAAATAATCAAAAGCAAGTTTTCAGCACCAAAGAGCTCTCCTTTCTTACATAATTCCCATCTCCTATAGAAATACACTCCAATAGGCCACCCATTACCGATGCATTTTCCTTTTCTCCATGAACTGTGTCTTACATAGAGATAAACTCAAGCCATGTCTACACAGGCCCAAAGACCTGGTTTCTCCCTGCTCTTATTTATTTATTTATTTTTATTTTTCTATGATGCCTTTCTCCCTTTCAGCGCTCTCTCTTCACAAGGCAGGGCCAAAGGCCTGATTTAACTACAGAGTATCTTCATGTCAGAAAGTCAGTCCTGCAGGGAATCTGGGCTATCCCTGAGTAAAATCAGAATAAAAGATCCTACCTTTCCTTTTGAATCTTCTCAGAAAATATGGAGCACTCCAGAGCAATGCCAGGTGGTTGTTTACACAACAGTACCATCACCAGCGTAGGTTGCCCCCACGAGGTCACAACAAGGTGCCCAGCCACATGATTAACTCTGGGCACCTCATTTCTGGCCTCATACGGAGTGACATGTGGCAGTAGCAGTGGAGGCCACCCGCCTTACACTCATCTCCCACTATGGTGAGACCTGTTGTATTTCAGTTTAACCTGTAATAACATTTTATGAACTGGCTTCTAGGTAGCATGTGATGTAAATTGGGTAGCCGCCAAAGTCCCCTGTCCTTTATAAGGAAAATGATGTGTTGTGCCTCCAGAAAATGCCAGGGAGTTGCAATTGGTTATTTAAAGACTACTTCATCCCTAGGCCCTTGTTGGAGTTAACTGCCCTTGAGTCAGCCCCAATGCATGGTGACCCTGTAGATCAGATATCTCCAAGACCTCCTATCCTCCTCTGCTCTGCCAGCGGCATCACTAGAGGGGTGCGAGGGGTGCAATCTGCACTGGGTGACACCCTAGGAAAGGGGTAACCCCTGTCAGGCTCTCCTCCTGACTTTGCCACAGCGATGGAGGACTCCTCATCAGGAGACTGCCAATGTTGCAATGAAGGAGATGGCTGAACATCCCTTTTCCGACTTTGCCACAGCAGCAGAGGCCTCCTCACAAGGAAATCTCCATTGCTGCAATGAAGAAAGGGGTCAAGCTCCCCTCTCTTGGCTTTGTCGCATTGGTGGAGGCCTCCTCACAAGGATACATCCATCACCGCAGTGAAGGAGAGGGTCAGATGCACCCTTTTGGCCACCTGTGTATCACCTGCTCCACAGCCATTTATTGGCTGCTTCTCCTCTGCCGCCATGTGCTCCAGCTCCTTGCTCCAGTCAGTTATTCTGCCCCCAAATGGTGCCACAGGAGTAAGCTCATGCAGGAAGGTGAAGAGTGGGAAGCACCACCACATGAATAAATCAATGAGGCTGAGCAGTGGTTCTAAGGGAAAGAAGTTGTTTCATGCAACCATCATCCCCACCATGGTCCTAAAGGCTTATGGTTCCCCTTGCCTTTCTCGACTGAAGGGGACGTTGCCACTCCCTTTTCCTTCACTGCCCCCCTTGATTCTTTCACCAGCCCCAGGAGGGTGGCACTGCCCACTTTGGGAATCGCTATTCCAAATGCTTTATCATTGTGTGTCTGGCTATAGAGATATAGCTGGATTCTTCTCTGTCACCACCACCACCACATGTCCACCGATCAGGACACATGTGGGTAAGAAACATCAGAGTGTGGCCAAGATAGCAAAAGCTATTCAGGGAGAACACATAAACTAGGAGAGGCTGCCACAATTTGCTTTGGCTTGAAAAGGGCAAGATTCCTCCCTCTCGCCTTCTCCCGTCCCGCTGAGTTGAGTGCAAACTGCTTTTGCACTTGGAACTCAATTTGTAGCAACTGAAGTCAACCCAGGACAAAAGGAGAAAATGGGAGGAGGAAAGAGGCGTTTTAATAACAGCTGGAAAAGTGGGATAAAAGAGAATTAAAAGAGACTGTCCCTTACAAAGTGGGGCAGCTGAAGGATATGTGGTTGTGGAGGGGACCCACAGGTAGATTTTCAGGGGGGTGGGGATTGTTATACAAGGGAGGTAGTGAATTCCTCCCTCCACAGCAACCAAAAAAAGGCTAATGCCACTGTTGCATTGGCATATGTCACTAAAAGGATGCCAGTCGTGGGGTAGTGACTGACAACTTACTGACATGTAGGGATCGTGAGGTAACCTTAAGTCAAGAAAGAAGAGGCTACTTCATTTTGACATTGGCCGGTGGCTTAGATGATACTGTGTGGTTATCCTTTCTTTAAAGGAAAGGAACTGAGCATGTTTTCTGACCATTAGCTTATCACAGATGCTTAAGGTGTGGTGATTTATTACTTTTAGTAATTCATTAGAAATGCATTTATTTTCAAGAGGCTTGTAAACCTTCACTCAGCACTCAGACATGTTGGAAACATCAATAAATGTGGGAGTATGGGGACTGCTTCACAAGTCCAGAGTTTGTGGTTTGATCCTCTTATCAGCAATTATTTATCCATTTATATAAACGAATGATTTTTATTGCTGCCTGGGCAAGGGATAATGACTTGACACTTAAGGTAACATTACATTTGGCTAAACTCGCTCCCTGGGCAACCTTTGTAATTTTTCAGTAGCAAATGCAAATGCAAACCTAATAAGTAGTCCCATTCTATGGCAAGAAGTTGTGTTAGACGGTACAAAGTATGTTTGAATGACAGTTCTGCACAGATGATGATGCCTTCAAATGTTCTGAGACAACAGGGGGGAGGATGTAGCTTTAATCCCAAATAATCCCACCTTCATCCTTAGGCAGAGCACTGCAATCCATCTGTTTTGAGTGCTTATCACACTAGTCACTTTGTTTTTTTGTTCTGTTTGAAATCTGTTTCTCCTGTACTTGGAAAAGTAGCAGAATGGCAATACACAGTTCCACACCATCAGTTCATTTGTGTTTCTGTGCCATTAGTTCCCGCTTTGTTTTCTCGGACTTTAAAAAAATGACAGTACCAAAGAGTTGTTTTAAAGATTTCCTGGCTTCCACTATCACTGCTTCATTATTTAACAATGATTCACTCAACCTTTTAATGATCTCCTTTTATTCAGTGGTATCAGTGAAATTGGGTTATGATTGGAAAAAGACTTTGGTAAAATGTCCATACTTCATATTTTATGGCTCAAAATCTCTGAAATTAAAAACATCAATTTTTTGAAAATTATTTCTGTCTTTCTGAGAAAAAACTATAGTCCCCAGAATTTCCATATTTGAATGTCTAAATTCTTGAATTGCCAGGTTATCCATCATGTCAAAGAAAGATTTTCACAATTTACATAATCTTCACTTCAGCTAAACTGTCAAATTTAGACACATTTCACAGTAAAATCAGATTTTCATTAAAAATATTCCGTAATTTTAGCCAACACTTTCTGAAGAAAATCAGACTTCACTCCTGTTGTGGCATAAACCCCATAATCAGTTTTCATTCCATTAATTTGAGTTCCCACTCCTAAAAATTGCCCTTCATCATCTTGAAATATCTGTTGTAATGGATATCTCTGATTAACAGAGTCCCGGAACAGATGGGCACAAAAAAGTGGTTCAGGTTCACTCCAGCTGTTCAGAACCCTGCTGTCCGCAAGGCCCACTCCCAAGGTGGGCCATGGATACAGGGGCTGACTGGTGCCATCAGGAATCCAATTATCCCAGCTCCTTTTTGCTCCAGTCTTAAGAACCGGAGCATGGCTTCAGTGCAGCTTCCAGCTACTTCAGAGGCATGCATCATTTAATCGGCACACCTTCAAAGTGGCTGGAAGCCACTTCATTTGGCCCATCTGTTTCACCCCATAGATTACAATCCTTTTCTTCTTTTTTCCTGTTAAAGGCGGGAAATGTCTTTCCAGTTTTAAATATTTCAAAAGTCTTTCATCTTTTTGATGAATGATATAAGCAAATTATATCATGTCTTAATTATTGTAAATGATGAAATATCTGTCTTCTTTTACATGGTTTATCAATACCCCACACATTCCATGGGAATATTTTCATATCCATCATTTGCATAGTCTGTTTGTGAAATCTGATCTGTTTCATCTTGAGCCTCAGGGCCTTCATCACCTTCTGAACCAACCCTAACCTTTCCTTCTTCAAGAGTCTCATCTTTGTCCTTTCTTTCTTCTCATCCTCTTGGTGTTCATTCAATTCTTCAAAAATTCCTTGGCTTTTTGGACACAGTTTGGTCTAAATCTTCTCCATCTAAACCAGAGGGTTACCCCTTCTAATTTCTCCCATCTGAACAGTATGTTTCTCAATTTTAATTTATCCAATAAGAAGGCCTATTCTCTTCTCTTCCTTAATTTTTTTGAGGGGGGGGAGGGGGAATATCTTTTAAAAGAATTAATTCTTTCTCAGCAGTCTTGAACCTGTTGACTTTTTGCTGCTGATCTACAAATTCTCTTATTTGTTTTCTAACACAGTAAACCATTGCATCCCTTGGTAACTTCATTTTTCTGGCGACAAAGGAATCCAACCTGTAATCTTTATATATATTACAACTAAAATCTTTAGCTACTATATCTATGTAATCTGTTCATGCTTCAGTTATTATTGTACATATGTTTTCATTCTGTTGCTCAGGTAGTCCTCCTACTTCTATACATATCTCTCCTTCATTCAAACCCACAAGAATGATCTCATCTGTCAATTCTTCCATTTCTCATTTCATCTTCACTGTAGTTTTCTCCAGCTTCCATGTTTTCTCCTCTGAATATTTGAGTTTTTGGTTTATTTTAGAGAATTCCCTTGTCATTTTCCTCGAAGAATTTCTTATATCCCTTAAATCAGAAGGAAAAAAAACCCTTCTCAACTGTTTAAATTCTTCTACCAGTTGAGCTATTGGATCAACTGGCCCTCCAGACTGATCCACTGACATTCTCTCCTCTCCTCTTGTCACTATAGTCTGTTTTTCATACAATATATTTAACAAATAATGGTATTTAAAAGTACTTTGACAACTGTCAGAAATTATTTTAAAAAGGTGAAAAAATTATACAATCTAAAGAGAAATGGGTGTATCTAGATTCCAGGAAGGAAAGCAGAAAGCCCTTTAGAATTCATTTCTCTTCTAGTCACCTCATGGGAAAGTTCCTTGTTATGGCTTCAATAAGGTAAACAGTTTTAAGCCTCCCCTTGCTGTTAAACTTATAGTCTTTAAATCTTAAGGCTCTTAATTGAGATTTCATTAATTTGTTTTTTAACAAATGTGATCCATTTTTAAAGGTGTTAATCCACGTTTATTCACCATGGTTTCTAATTTAAAAGTCTTAGTATGTCACAGGTTTCCCCCCCCCCCCCCCCCGCTCCATTCCCTATTTAGTTTATCAGACGGGAGGAATTTCTCTTTATTTCGAATGGAGCCAATTGGAGCCGATTCGAATTCACGTGAATTCCAATTGCGTTCGGAACGCTTCAGAATGACTTCCCATTTCCCGAAAATGAATGCTCATTGCCCAAAATTGCATGAGATGCTTTAATACACAATAACGTGAAACCCCATGATTGCGTTCAAATTGCCATTAGATTATACTTCCAATTTCCATTGTCTGATAAACTCCTATATCAGCAGTTACTCACTCGTTTTTTCAGTCTATAGAGGCAAAATCCATGTGAAGTTACTTGTAGCAAACCATTAGGTGGTTCTAGTGAGAATTCTCAGCTCCTTTCTTTCATTGAAATAGTTGGTTGTGGCACTTATGCCAATAGAGAACAGCCGGTAACAGTAGGTCTCCTTGCTCTTATTATCCTCTGCCTGTTTTCATCCAAAGGGAAGGCAATAGACGCCATGAGAACTGTTCCCAATTCCCTGATGAATCTGCTCATCCAAATTGTCACCAAATCAGCAATCTCTGCATCTAGCAAGTGCCACCTCAACACTTTGCCTAAGGTGCATGCAGCATGACCACTCTTTTGACTGGAAGTGTGATAAACTCCTTTGATATGACACATCACAGCAAATTTAAGGTCCCACTGATAGATAGCAGATTATTAAGTCTTTAGTTTATACCTATATTTTTACCACCATGTGTATTCCCAGCTCAGCTGTGAAGCCCACTGGGTGATCCTGAGCATTTCACAGTCTCTCAGCCTCAGGGGAAGGCAATGGAAAACCTCCTCTGAACAACTCTCACCAAAAGAATCCCAGTATAGGTTCGCCATAAGTCAGAAATGACTTGAAGATACACATCAACATCATCATCATCAACAGCAACAACAACAACAACAATGCCTGGACTGCACTACCTTAAGCAGCAGTATGTCCTAAGGCATCATACTCTAAGAACATATTTATTAGTGCCTAACATAGAACAATCCAAACGGCATCCCACATGGGGTTAATACTGAATTTGTTGTTATGTGCCTTCAGTCTTGTTTCTTGACAAGATTTATTTATGGGAGGTTTGCAAACAATGTACATAATGATGATGTACAATGTACAATGATGATGCTGTCTTCCAGGACCTCGAGAGGACCCTGGGAGCTCCCAGAGGATATCTTTGCCATTATGTATCTAGCTATAGGAATATAGTTGGGCATTCCTTTGCTGTCCCGAATCTTCTCCCAGCCGTAAAATGGCCTATCCAAAGACAAGTGAGTACTGACACAGCGCCAAAGGAGTGTTGAAAAGCCATAGCATCGGCAGCTATGGTGCCCTTTCCACGGCGCAAAAGGGAGCCGCTTTTTGTGGCTGCTTTTTGCACTGCAGAAAGGCCAGCTCAGGGCTGCAGCATGTAGTTGCCATGGCCCCAATCCAGTGCTGTAAAGGATGGTCTGTTCAACCCCTCAATCTGCAGCCCTGGTCATCCTTCAGTGTGGCCTTCCTTTCGTTGAGGTGAGTTGCAGGGGAAGGCAGGAGGAGCGTCACCCTGGGGTTTGGGTTGTTGGTGGGGCTTGGAAGGCTGCTTGTTCCTCCCTGCAAAGTAATAATTATTATTATTATTATTATTATTATTATTATTATATTAGCCCGCCTCTCCCTGCGGATTGAGGCACGTTACAGTAAAAGAAATAAAGTTACATAACAAAACATAATCACCAATTATACCATCCTGTAAACTTCCACCAACAAAAAATAATCACGAACAGTCACCAATTAACTCATTAAAATAACTTTAATAGTTATAAAGCAATTGAAACAGGCAGATGGCATAGGACAACTACGGGCAGAGTAGGCCTGTTTGGCCAAGGCAGGAAAGGAAAAGGCGGCGAAGGAACGAACTAACTGCCTCGCACCGATCAAGTGGCACCCCGGCGACCCAGGGGGGACCGTCCCTATGGGCAGCCACCATCAAACCCTGTCCGCCTGACGGGAGCCGATCGTAATGCCACAGCAGCTCTCCCACACCTTCCTGGAAACAGATGGAATGCAGTTGCTATTTAAACCACTCTTCTGGCCTGGCTTTCCAGGTCACAGTGACCCAACTCAGGTCCCAAGATGCTCTGGGGCAAATGCAAATGAGACCTGATCTGATTGGTTGGTTCACCTCTTGTCCCTGCCCCTTTAGAATCATAGAACCAGATCAGAATGCAAATGAATCCTGCATCTCCTTTGGGACTCACTGAAAGAGAGACGTTGGGAGCGCGAGTTTTGACATTGCTGAGCCTCCTTTCTCTTACACCCTGACTTGGTGGAATGAAAAGTCCAGGAACACACTGGACTGCGAGAGTGTCCATAGGGATGCAATGTAATAAAATTTATTTGGTCTTTGACCAGTATAAAAACACATCAAAACAGCATCATCAAAACAGCATCATAGGAAAAAACAAAAACAAAGCTTGGTGGGTGTGGTGATGAGGTGTCAAGTTCTGTTTGAAAGATGGTCGTTGGGAGACAAAGGCAGGAGGAAGGATGTTGCCAAAAGCCAAGTAGATAACTATATGAACGAGTAATGGAATGCAGTGCATAAGCCAAAAGGAGATGTGAAGAACTGGCCAAGAGAGCCCCATGACGCTTATAATGTGTGGGAATGTGTGTACTGTGCCAGCAACCCCAGCATCTGTTCAACCCACTGATGATAGACTGGAGTTTGTGCATATTCAGTTGGCCCTTCATATCACGGGGCTAGCCATCTGTGGATTGGAGCATCCATGTGTTACCCCAGGATCCAGCCCTCAGTCACCCCTTTTTGACACTTGGTATCAACCTAATATCAAAAAGCCATGTTTTAGGCAGGTAACCAAAAAGGGGCACCCCAGCACAGGAAACCAGCCATGCCATATAGGAAATCTGGATGGCTTAGCGTGGGAGAAGCCAAAGGCACTTAGCCAGGATGAGATCACTCTGGATCAAAATCAGCATGATAAGAAGTGTGATAGGAAGCTAGACCAAGAAATTGTTTGCATACTACAAAGGGAGCTTCCTTCTGGGAATTAAGCTCTTTTTGTTTGAGGGCATTCAAGCCAAGACCAAGACCTTGGCATTCAAGACCAAGAAGAGCAGCGGAAGATAGGGGGTCTTAGAGATGTCTCATCCACAGGGCTGCCATGAGTCGTGGTCAACTCAAGGGCAGTTAACAACAACAACAACAAACAACAACAACATACGCATACACCTGGAAAAGCTTCTTGAAAAAATTGGTCACAGTTATCATTTAAGCTAAGCACAAAAACAAATATCGCACCTCTCTATTTTGCAGCCCAGAGGTTTTCCTTCCAATAACAAAATTGATCCTTGGATCCATTCCAGGCTCTCAATACTTAGAAACAAAATGGGATGTATTCTCCTGATGCGATGGCACGGGGATGCTTATAAATAAGTGGTTTTTCTGTTGATGTTTGGAATCGATGAGGGGTGGAATACATATTACATCATTAGGTATATGCCACTAGAGGAAAAGTACTAGAGGAAAAGCTGAGACCATCTAGCTCACTAAGTTCCCAAAGTGGCCAGTCTCATGCTTCTGGGAATCCTATAAGTAGGGCAAGAAAGTAGTAGCCCTTTCTTGCCTCCAGGCAACTAGCACATAAAAGCATGGGCTGCCATCCTCTTAGAGATATGATACTAGTGTTTGTCTTCTTTTATTCAACGTGGAAGGATGAACTCAACATCAGCCTATGACAAAAAACCTCACCAGTCTCTTACAGCCCTCCTCTGACTTGACCTTTTAGTGGCTGGTGGAGAGCAGGGAATGGTACAGAAGTCTCTGGCTATGTCCCTGTAGACACTTGCAATTACCTTCCTCTGAGTCTCAGAGAGTGTGACATGCCCAAGGTCATCCAGGGGATTTCCATGACTCAGCAAGGATTTGAATCCTCTTCTCCCAGAATCCTAGCCCAACATTCAGACCACTAGACCATGCTGGGTTTGATAATATTGAATACAGGAAGCTTACTTTGCAGTAAAGGTAGCAACTGATACAACTAACTCAAGACGATCAAAACCAGAGCTGAGATTCCAGTTGTCAAATTCCAGTTCCCATCAGCCCAAGCCAGATGGGCCAATGGTAAAGCATTACAAGAGTGGTCTGTAGCGATTCATACACCTTTCCCGTTATTGTCCACAATAATTAGTCATGGCTCTCCATTTTTTCTGTATGGCTGTGGGTTTCTCCGGCAGACATGACTGACCTTTAGGCCTTCTTCATACAAGGCATTGCTACTCCCTAATACATAACGACATAGTTTTGTTAGCTGTTTCATAATGCAAAAGGATATTGTAGCACCTCTGAGACCAACTGAGAGAAAGAAGTTTATAGGATCAGCTTTCATAGACTGGTTCTAATCCATCAGAAACATCTAAATGTTTATGCTACAAATCTTTCAGTTAATCTCAATGGTGCTAGAAGAGCCCTTTGCATCCTTCTTAATATGTTTCAGCATACAACCCCAAAAGAATTTAATTGGACCATTTTTTCCTTTGTTTTGTCTGAGGATTAAAAAACCTGAGCCATATGCTTAAAATGAAGGGCAAGGTTTTCATTATAGTATTTAAAACGCATTAAAGTCCCTCTACCTAGAACTGTAAATAAACTCTGATAATCTTACATTACATGTTTCTTTACTGAGATGTTTTCTTCTGTTTCATGCAGATAGTTGCTCATAGCCGATCAACACCTAGTCTCTGAGTCATGCATTTTCCAATTTACAAATAAATGTCTTAATGATATTGGCTCTATTTGCACATGTAGGATCTAAGCAAGAGTCATCTACACTTACTATTGCCAGAAAACCACTAAAAGTATAAATAATTTAATCATGTTATTTTTCTTACTTCAGTTACATAATTTTAGCACTCTGACTACATGCTGTTCGACACAAAACTATGTGCTATGAAAACATTTATTTTAACATTTTGACAGCTTTGAATACCCTTTTGGATTAATATTGACTGAATGTTCAAGTTTTTAAAAATCCTGTTTAACAACATATTTATAATATGACAAGAAAATGGTTACATGGGATTTTAAAAAAATGATGTTTTCCTTTTCTTAACTAGTTGAATTTTGACCCCTGTTTTAATATGAAAACAATCACACATTTTAATAAAATGTGCATTTCATTATAAGGAAATGTTACTGTTGTTCCACAGCACTGAAACAATTAATCTGTGATACTGGATATTTTATTCATAACCAGAACATGAGAAAAAAAAAAATACAAGTTTCATCTCACAATATTTCATAATATATATTTACATTGTACAGGTTGAAACCAAAGGATGTGGCTTGCATCTAGATCTGTATTTATTAAATGTGTGTAATAAACCTTGTGATACCTGAGAGTGATAATAGTGTGGTTATTTATGTAGGTGTTTTTGGATGCAAACTATGCCTAACAAGGTTGTTTACTACAGGCAAATTCCAACTGTTCGCCCCAACTGGAAGAGACTCATCAAATCAATGGGACATACCCTAAGTATTGTCCTAACAAATCCGATTAATTTAGCACATCTAAGAGAGCTAGCATGCATAGTGGTTTATGCATTGGACTACAACTCTGGAGAACATAGGCAAGTTATACTCTCTTAGCTTCAGAGGAAGAAGAAAACAGGCCAAGAAAATTCCATGATAGGTTTGCCTTAGGGTCACCATAAGTTGGAAATGATTCAAAGGCACAAAACAACAACAACAAATGCCTTATTAAATTATGATCTATTGACATCCCATGAATTACTGTATATACTCATGTATAAATCTAGAAATTTAGGTTAAAAATTGACCTAAAAAACCTGGGACGACTTATCCATGGGTCAATGTAAGTACTGTACGTTAATGCTTATTTTTAAAAGGAACCATCCCCTGGTGAAAGGCAAGAGTGTAATCTGTCTTGGAAGCACTGACCCTGCTCTACTCTCTTATCCATCCAGCCTTTAGTATGAGCACAAACAGTTATGCCTGCTGAAATTTTGTTCTTTGGCATTGTTTTCCTTTGCTTCATTCTTTACACCTTTGTCAGATGCCCCTAACTTTTACCCTCAACTTATCCACAGGTCATATCAAAATCCATCATTTTGGGCCCAAAATCTGCCCTTGACTTACACATGAGGTTGAATTATAGCCGAGTGTATATGGTATTTTAAGAATAGATGAGGGATAAAGTGCCGTTAGTATGCACAAAGTGTTGGAGTAACAATAAAAGACAGGTCCTTGCTCCCAGGACTTACACACATGCACTTCTGCTTTGCTTTTCTCATCAGCACAATCTATGAGCAATATATTTTGCTGCCAAAATTCCCATGCTCTCCTGCATAAGGCTGCCTATGCCCATTTTGCCAGTCTTAGGATCAAGATGCAAGGAAATACTGTAATCATGTCTTTGCTGAAAGGAAATCAACTGTGTAGCAGTAGGAAAGAGTTTCACTGACTCCTTTCCTTTCTGTTTTGCTCCTTGACAAGTCGGTGAAAGAATGTCTGGCCCAGGGCCCAAGATGACGTTTGATCAGATTATATGCCAAACGTTGAAGGCAAAAAACATAACAAACAGGTTGGACAGCTCAGCTGAAACACAGGGGGAAATGACAAAAGAGGAAGAGGCAATGATTTTAGTTGTTTAGATATTTGTGCATGTGTTTGTATGTTTGGGGAAGAGTTCATCCTGTGTCAGAAAAAAACCCTTCCTAGTCTTGATCCCAGTGTGCCCACTAGGAGGCAGTGCTCACTCGTATTAAAATACCAGTGGTGACATTATTACAGCTGAACTAATTAATGTGAAAAGTTGATTTAAATGATTTAAAAGGATACCGCACAGGATGAAAGTAAATTCTGTTTTGTTTGTTACACCGATATCCTGCTCTGCTCTAATGAGTTCAAGGCAATGTACAGTTGACTTTTTGTATCCACTGATGGTTGATCCATAGATTCAAGCATCCACAGCTTGAAAATATTCAAAAAAAAATATACTGTACATAAATTCCAAAAAGCAAACCTTGATTTTGGCATTTTATTGCACCACTTTATTTAGTGGGACTTGAGCATCCGCAGATTTTGGTATCCACGAGGGAGTCCTGAAACCAAACCACAGCGGTGGTTTGGCCTTCTGTGGGAAAGCCACATCTCCTAACCACAGACCCCATCCTTAAACTCTTTTCTTCCTTTTACTTTTTTTTTAAAAAAAATTGAGTCATTCTCTCCACCCCTTGGTTGTTTTAGGTCCAGGAGAACCCTTTTTAAAAACCAGAAAGCAAACTGAAAAACCAGAAAGATGGAGTTTCGGCTGGATTTGTTCTAGGACTCATATGCTTGTCGTTTTGGCCGTCCATGGGATCCTCAGCACTCTTCTCCAGCCCCACATCTTAAATGAAATTGTCTTCTTCTTGTCTGCTTTCTTCATGGTCCAGCTCTCACATACCATACATGTTTCAAAGGTGCTACAAGACACCCCTTTGCATCCTGAAGAAGGAAGAAGAAGATAATGGTTGGGCCAGGGCCAAAGTGTGGAGAAGATGGCAAAATGCTAACAGGGGACAAAGAAAAGGCAGAATTACTCAACACCTTAAGAGGTGATATGATAGCCCTGTTTAAATATTTGAAGGGATGTCATATTGAGGAGGGAGCAAGCTTGTTTTCTGCTGCCCCAGAGAACAGGACCCGGAACAATGGATGCAAGCTCCAGGAAAAGAGATTCCCCCTCAACATTAGGAGGAACTTCCTGACAGTAAGGGCTGTTCGACAGTGGAACACACTCCCTCAGCGTGTGGTGGAGTCTCCTTCCTTGGAGATCTTTAAGCAGAGGCTGGATGGCCATCTGTCAGGGATGCCTTGATTTGGAGTTCCTGCATGGCAGGGGGTTGGACTGGATGGCCCTTTTTGGTGTCTCTTCCAACTCTAGGATTCTACAGCTATATCTTTGAGTCCATACATGATGCTAGAGAATAAAATGGCTTGGACCATTCCAACTTTAGTGCTCAGTTGTATATATTTTTCTCTTTAGGCTCTTGGCTAGTTCTTTCCTTCCTCACTGCCTTTCCCATGCCTAGTCTTATCTCTTGGCTGCAATCTCCATTCTTATCATACAGAAGAAAGAAAGAAAGAAAGAAAGAAAGAGCTCTAGTGCAGTGGCCCCCAAACTGTGCCCTATAAGAGATTTTGGACTTAGCCTCGGCCACGTTGGTCAATAGTCTGGGATTCTGGGAAATGAAGTGCAAAATCACTTAAGGAGAGCACAGTTTGGGGACTACTGCCCTAGTGGATCTTGGGAAGCTTGCATGATGTGTTTTTTGCAATTTGGTTGCCCAACAAATGCCTAGGCCCTTATCAGATGAGGGTTTTTGCAGCCCCAATCCAGAGTCACTCTGCATCCATCCAAGTGAATTCACATGAATGCACATTGAATTATCACGTGTGAATGCTGTTACTATGAAGCCATTCCAGAGCCAATCCAAAGTCACCCCAGAATTCAGTGAATACGCATTGAATTATCACATGTGAATGCTGTTACTTTGGAGTTTATCAGACGGGAGGAATTTCTCTTTATTGCTAATGGAGCTAATTGGAGCCAATTCGAATTCAAGTGAATGACTTCCCATTTCCTGAAAATGACCCCCCCCATTGCCCAAAATTGCGTGATATGCTTTAATATGCAATAACGTAAAACCCATGATTGTGTTCAGAATGACTTCCTTTTTGCCCGAAATTGCGTGAGATGCTTTAATTTGCAATAACGTAAAACCCATGATTGTGTTTGGATTGCCATTAGATTATACTTCCAATTTCCGTCATCTGATAAACTCCTATGAAACCATTCCAAAGCCAATCCAAACTCAGCCCAGAATTCAGTGAATTCAGTAACAACTGAATTCACAGAAATCAGTTCCACTTCAGATTCAATCCGAATCGGTCTGGTGTGATAAGGTCCATAGTGACTTGAGGCAATCCTCCTTTTCCAGGACCTGTCCTCCATTTCAACCTTCTGCCCCAAAAGGAATTCCAAAACGTCCTCCATTTGGAGCAGGCCTCAGAAGCATTAATTTAAATTTATATGAGTGTTTTGGATTTGGGTTTTTGTTTTTTTTAAAGCTTTTATTATGGTGCTGCTGTCCATACTGCAGGAATAATCCAGTTTGAGACTGCTTTTAACTGCCCTGTCTCAACCCTAGGGAATTCTGGGAACTCTGTGAGACATTTTACTAGCTTTTGTCAGAGAGAGCTCTGGTGCCACAAGAACAGTTCCCAGAATCCCCTAGCATTGAGCCAGGGCAGTTAAAAGCACTTTCAAACTGGATTATTCCTGCAGTGTGGGCGCAACTTTAGTCATGTCCCTCAGTTTTAACTTGAGTGCCCTTCATTTCTGTGGTGCCTAGTTGTCCTTCTTGCTTTTAACTGCCTTGGTGACTCAGTGCTGTTAGGGAACCCTGGGGATTGTAGTTTATTGTGGCACCAAAAAAACTCTCTCTGACAGAGAAGGCTAAGTGTCTCACAAAAACTACAGTTCCCAGAATTCCCCCATCATTGAGCCAGGGCAGTTAAGGCGGTCATTAGTCAAGGTTCCAAGGGAGCCATGCGTCTCGTCCAATCAGAATCGCGGACGTCATCCAGGCTCGCCCGCTTTGGAATGGGGGAAACAACTAAACACACAAGGCACACGTCACGTGACCCCTTTGGAGCTCATGTCATGCATGCTGCTGCAATGCTAAAGCAAACCCAAGGATCACAGTGAGACTGAGAGACTGCCTTTCTAATTGGGACCCAGCTGGGTATGTATATGGATCTCTATCTCTATCTCTATATACCTGATGGTGTTTTTCTGCATAAAGTATTTGCATAGGTATTTTAGAAGTATTCCATCATTATTTTAGAAAAGCAGCTTATAAATGGTTAAATGAATAGAGGCAGAACTTGGGGAAATAACTCTTTCTTTCTTTCTTTCTTTTTGGACTGTGTCATAGCCCTCAAGGCCATTGGGAGTTGTGATCCAAAATAAAGGTAAGAGATTGTAGAGGGGACGATGGGACAGGTGATCAGTCAAGCGGTGGCCTTTTATATATATATGGTGTTGGGAGTGGGGAACTTTTTCCAGACTTCCGAAATAACAGGCGGATATTTGGGCACCACTGACACGCTTTTTTGTTGTTGTGAGGACACAGTGTATCCCTCTCAGGGCGATCAGGTGTCCTCCCTGCAAGGGAGGACAAGGCGCCGTAGGACATCTAGGAGTCCAAGTGGACCACAAGTTGAACATGAGTTAACAGTGCGATGCGGCAGCTAAAAAGGCCAATGCAATTTTAGGTTGCATCAATAGAAGTATAGCATCTAGATCAAGGGAAGTAATAGTGCCACTCTATTCTGCTTTGGTCAGGCCCCACTTGGAATACTGTGTCCAGTTCTGGGCACCACAATTCAAAAAGGATATGGAGAAACTGGAGCGTGTCCAAAGGAGGGCAACTAAAATGGTGAAGGGTCTGGAAACCATGCCCTATGAGGAGCGACTTAGGGAGCTGGGGATGTTTATCCTGGAGAAGAGAAGGTTAAGAGGTGATATGATCGCCCTGTTTAAATACTTGAAGGGATGTCACATTGAGGGGGGAGCAAGCTTGTTTTCTGCTGCTCCAGAGAACAGGACCCGGAACAATGGATGCAAGCTGCAGGAAAAGAGATTCCACCTGAACATCAGGAGGAACTTCCTGACAGTAAGGGCTGTTCGACAGTGGAACACACTCCCTCGGAGTGTGGTGGAGTCTCCTTCCATGGAGGTCTTTAAGCAGAGGCTTGATGGCCATCTGTCGGGAATGCTTTGATGGAGAGTTCCTGCATGGCAGGGGGTTGGACTGGATGGCCCTTGTGCTCTCTTTCAACTCTGTGATTCTATGGTTCTATGACATTTTGGAATTCCTCCTGGGCACTAGGTGGAAATGTAGGACATGTCCTGTAAAAGGAGGGCCTCTTTTCACCCTGCTCCTCTAGGCCAGTGGTTCCCAAACATTGGTTGTCTTCCAGATGTTCTGGCCTTCAGCTGTCAGAATTCCTGACTCTTGGCCATGCATATTGGGGCTTCTGGGAGTTGCCCCAATATGCATGGCCAAGAGTCAGGAATTCTGACAGCTGAAGTCCAGAACATCTGGAGCATCGAAGTTTGGGAACCACTGCTCTAAGTAATGTTGGACTGCATCTCCCATTAGGTCTCATTAGTGGAGTTAATGGTGCAGACTGCTGGGGGTTATAGTTCCAGCAACCTCAAGAGAAACATTGTTTACCCCTGATGTAGACAAAACTGATGCTATTCCCACAGCAGGTAACAGGACCATCATACTTCAACCAACAACCATTGCTGCTCAATACAGTGGTGCCAGTGTATCTATATATATTTTCCTTCCCCCACTTGAATTTATTTTGGGCTATTTGGAGGTGTGTCATTGGCCTTCTATTTTTCTCAGATCTGGCAATTGTGCCCAGCTTTAAGGTACGCTTATTATTACTACAGTGGGCCCTTGGTATCTGATGGGGCTTGGTTCCAGGACCCACCATGGATATTAAAATCCATGGATGCTGAAGTCCCACTACATACAGTGGCATTGTAAAATGGTGCCCCTTATATAAAATGGCAAAATCAAGGTTTCTCTTTTTTAATGTGTTTTGAATGTTTTCAATGTTTTGAATTCATTGATAAAGAATCCATATATACAGAAGGCTCGCTGTATATTATTATTATTATTATTTTGAAGGAGTAGTAATTGATCACGTGTGTCCGGGAGCCCTGGAGTGATTTTGGCCAGTGTGCAACAGGATCACTGTGACTTGAAGCAAATGTCAAGCCAAACACCACCAAGAGAGGAGGGGGATGGAGTGAAGCTGTGTGACAAAGAGGAGCTGAACAGAAAGGTCAGTAGAAAGGTGATGAATGAGAGTTGGAGGATAAATTGTCGCTAAGAAACACTGGACTCTTTCACATTGCACAATTACAGCTCAACGAGTTCACTTTAACTGCCATGGCTGCCTCCTTTGGAATCCTGGGATTGGTAGCAGCGGTCAGAGGCACCGGAGTCTGAGGAGTCCAAAGGTCCCCCTCTAAACTGCTAATCCCAGGATTCAATAAAATGGAACCATGAGCCTTCTTGGATCCCTTCTGGGAGAAAGATTTCTTACAAATGAAATAAATAAAGAAGCCATGGCAGTTAAAGTGAAATAATACACAACTGCAATTGTGTAGTGTGAATGGGCCCACTGCCTAATGGCAACATCTGTATAATTTCTAGTGCAAGAACCTTGAGTAGTTACTGACCTGTCCAGAGAAAGATACAGAACCAACAGTGGGGTTTTGGCACGATGATGGTAATAGTTTACTGTCTTGAGTCTGCAGTCCTGAACATTATTATTATTAACCTTTATTTATATAGCACTGTAAATTTACACAGCGCTGTACATACAATCTTTTTAATTAGACGGTTCCCTGCCCTCAGGCTTACAATCTAAAAAGACACAACACAAAAGGAGAAGGGAATGGTGGTGGGGAGAGGTCCAGCAGTTCTTCTCTCCCTCTCAGGCCTGGACCATGGCAGATGGACTGAAGGGAGGGCTTGGCCTCAAGTGTGGTGGCGGCGGCAGTGAGCAGGGCGAGGACATCCAGGTCCCAAAACGTTTGCAATTCATAGAGGGGCTTTTTAGATTGGCAGGAAAGTGTGACATGAAGTTGCACTTTCCTTAATGCTTAGCAGCTAGACTGTAAGCCCCAGGTGTGCATTTAAAAGGTACAGGGCTGCTAGACTGAGAGGTTTGGGAACGACTTATCTGAAGTCTTTTCTGTGGCTCAGCAGCTACATGGGAAGCTGTCAGAACGCTACAAACACAGGCGGAGCAGCTACATGGGCGGCAATGAACGCGGCTTTTAGCCGCGGTGAACCTTTAAACTTTTTTTTCCGTGCCGGCTGCGAACCGCGCAATTCCTCAATGCCCTGCAGGTGTAAAAGCTGGGGTTTAACCACGAAGTTTTTTAAAGCTCCCAAACCCTAGCTCCACCCCTAATCCGAACCCTAGACATGCACAGTAGGGACTCTGGGATGCCGTTACTGTTATTCTACTGTGGATAACATGTCAATTCATTCACAAAATAAAGGGGTTCATTCATTGCGTTTCCTCCACCTTTTTAAACTGTGCCGTTGCACTGGTGCATCATGAATGAACCCCCTTATTTTGTGAATGAATTGACATGTTATCTACAGTAAAATAATAGCAACGGCATCCCAGAGTCCCTACTGCGCATGTCTAGGGTTCGGATTAGGAGTGGAGCTAGGGTTTGGGAGCTTTAAAAAACTTCGCGGTTAAACCCCAGCTTTTACACCTGCAGGGCATTGAGCGTTTTAATTAGAAGTGAAGTCCACACCACGCATGATCCCAATCCACGATCCATTATGATCCGCACCTGTATCGCTGCCTTTAAATGGGTGCTTTAAAGAGACAGAGCCCCATTTAACCGTGCAACTACACCTTAGCTTTTAGATGCAATAGCGATGTTGCACCCTTTTAAAAAAAGTAGTGGGGAAATCAAGCTACTTTTTAAAGGCGCTTCTTCTCCCTTAAAACTCCAAAATAGTGTTTTCATGGCACACTTTCCCTTTTTCTCATCTAAAGGCTGGGCTTTCATGCAGCCATCAACACACCTCTTTTTGCCAATCTAAAATGGGCCAGTGATTTCAAGGCTTTTCCTGGACTCTAGATTATCCGACATTTTCAGCTATCCAACTATTAGCCCACCCGTTTATGTCGGATAATTGAGACTCTACTGTAGATAAAGAATATTATAACTTTGTTGTTGTGGGTGTGGTGTGCCATCAAGTCATTTCTGACTTATGGTGACCCTATCGTTGGGTTTTCTTGCCACGATCTATTCAGAGGAGGTTTGTCATGGCCCTCGTCTGAGGCTGAGAGAGTGTGACTCACCTAAGGTCATCCAGTAGGTTTCATGGCTGAGCTGGGAATTGAACCTTGGTCTCCAGAGTTGTTGTCCAACACTCAAACCGCTATGCCACAGTGGAAGTCATACTATAAATTTTTATTATCATTATTATTATTAGTTTGTATTTACAGGAGATGCCAGCAAAAATACAGCCTCATTGATTCTTCTCACTAAAGCTATAAAGAAAGCTAAAATGTACCTTCAAAGCCATACACCATTAAAATCAGATTCTGGGGGCTTGAGCCGTATTAGAGAATGTGCCGGATGGCCCTTGTGGTCTCTTCCAATTCTGTGATTCTATGATAAAATTTATAACTAATGGGATTCGTTTTAATTGTCATTTCAATAATAATAACTTGCTTCTTTTTATCTAAATATAGTATTTTTTCAAACCAATATTAGATATAATTACCAGTAAAAATGCTACCTGCTTGAATAGTTTAACACAGTTTACACTCTGCCTGGAGAAGATGTCAATGGAGATGGAAACCCTAAATTGCATTTAACAAATAGACAATGATTTTTTGGTTGCTAAAGTTTAAAACAGAATAGCTTTACTTCGTATTTTATAATAAATTGAATCATGTTTCTTTGGACTAAGGACTGAGCTTCATTCTGAGAAACACTTTTTATATACTTTTGTCTTTCAGATTAAAGAGCAAAAAGTTATAGTTGATGAACTTTCCAACTTGAAGAAGAATCGGGTAAGTAACCTGCCTTTGATTATTACTAAGCATAGATTAAAGGAAACAGAAGTGTAAGGAAATAGTACCCAGACTGGTGTATAACTGCAGCAATGTGCAAAGTAGATTGAGTTGTCTCAGTTATCTCATCTATCATTTTCTATTCTGAAAAATCCCACCTATATATTAGGTTTACCAGTTTGTGATTATCTTGCTGAATCTTTTTGCTTTTGCTTTGGCGACTAATTCTTGGTCCACTGATCATGCCACTTTACCCTAAATTCAGTTCTGTCAAATGAGTTCACCTTAAAGTCTGATGGCTGTTCCTGAGGAAGGCACATTAACCCATCTTGGTAGTGTGGCCTTTCAAAATTGTCCCAGTGTGTGAGATTGCACTATTCAGCCATAATCACATTTCCTCATAACATGTTCTTGTCAGTAGAGCTTTTCAGAAAATTGAGCTAAAACGTGATGAATCTACAGTTGCCTCCCACACGTACACACATTTACAGGTTTAAGGGGCACCCACACACCCATGCACACCCTGTGAAATTGGAAAAAAAAACTGCAGATATAAATAAAAATCATGAATGCTATTTTTTTTTAACTGAAAGAACACTTCTCTAGGAATCTCTAGGTTAATGTCCTCAAACTTTTTCATGCTACTGCTCTTTTTCCCCAGGGTGGCAATCCCAGTTCACCCCAATGTTAGTTATTAGTTCCAACTAAAGCAGACCCACTGATGTAATAAGACTAGTTAAGTCAAGGCTTGTGTATGTCCCATAGATTTAACGGGTCTAATCTAGCTGGCACAAATCACTGAATGTTTGTAAAAGAGAAATAAATTACTCCAATTATATTCAGTGTAGGATGTGTGCACACCGTTGTAGCAGTCTGATACCAATTTAGCTGTTTTAGGTCCATCCAGAGGCGCGCACACACACAGAGAGCAAATTACCTGCCAGCCTCAATCCTTTGCACAGACACCCATGGTATTTATTTTGCTGGGAAATGGGTGGGTTTTGAAATTCTCCTGCAAACAATCCTCCTAACAAACCTGCATCAGCAATATAGTAAACAAATAATTATAGTTTGAGGTCCTGTACAAAAATTAAAAATAGATCCATTTGATTATACAAGATTTGTAATCAAGAGGGAATGAAGAGGTATTTTAATAGATAAGTAAGTAGTTTTCCATATTTCAGACAAAATTTAAATTTAGGTGCACTCAATTTTCTTTTTTAATGAGAATTTAAAATTATATTTTAAAAATAAAACTGCAGAAAATAAGATCATTTTTGCTTTTATATTTTCTTTTTTTCTGGATGTGTTATATATAAGCTTATTTGTTTACTTTTTAGAAGGTTTACAAACAACAGCGCAACAGCAACATACTTTTTCTAGTGGACAGGACCCAAACACTATCAGAATGCAAAAGTATGTACCTGAGATCATTCTGTGTTTGTTTCCTTATGTGCATGTGTATCTAGTGTATTCGTTCCTAACTTCCCAGCTGGTGCTCTCAGTAAAAAAGAGTAAAGTTATCATGTTCTGAAAATATATTATGTAGTTGTGAATATTAGTATTAGATAATATTATTATTGAACTTCCTGTTGCACTCCAAACGCTTTGGACTGTTGGAACAATGGATTTGAAAAGACCAAAAACAAGAGAATTCTGGGGTTCCTCCAGCCACCCACTTCTGCCTTTGAGTCAGCAACAGTGGCAGCACTCCTGGTCATTACAAGGAAGAACCAGGTGGCTGGCAAATGTTCCATATTTTTTTAGAAACCCAAAATCGGAAACATTTCCAGTCCCAAGCATTTTGGACAAAGGAGACTCAACTTTTACTTGAGGAGGGAAAAAAAGATCTTGTTGGCTGCGTCTAGATAAACTTAAGCTGTGATAGTGGAACGGGGAGGATAATGCACCCACAAATCCTACAGAGCATATTGGGATGGGGAAGGAGGTAAATTATAGAGGAGAGATGAGGAAACTTGTAACATACAAGCAGACCTTTTACATAAGATTGGATTTTGTTCTTTGTCGAAAAATCATGATCATAAAAATCATAAAAGGATTTTTAAAATCTGTGAAATTAAGGATTAGATTTGGATAATGGTGTGGTTTCCTATTTTAAGAAGGAAACAAGATAGAAATTTTGATCACATGTGAATTGAATTGAGTAGGCGCATGTGTAAAGTCAGATCAGTTAAAGAAAATATCAAGAGTGACTTGAGAGTTGGGTTTCGTTATCAAATATAAATTCATATATGAATACATTCTACTGTCTATGGGGCGAAACAGAGGCGATAGTGTCTATGGGGCGAAACAGACTGCAGCCCCGATCTGGCGTTTTTCCAGGCCAAAAAGAAGCGGCAAAATGCTGCTTCTTTTTGGCCTGGAAAAAGGGTGCCCTTGTTGCCATGACAGCACTTTCCCACATTCCTTTTGGTGTGCGGCAGGTGAACGCTGTGCCACAGGTATGCCTTAACCCTGCCCACTGTGTGGTCAGGCAAGCAGCATGACACTGGCTTGGGGGTGGCATAGGGGCATGCTTTGTCCAAACGCCACAGCCCCACACCACCTCCAACCCAGTGCTTACTGTCGGTCTGTACAACCTGTATGTTTCATTTCAGTTTTTAGCCAAGAAAGGTTACCGTAAATATATTGCTGTAATACTAAATGTTAATATTCAGAATATATTGGGTGGAATACAATTGCATTATCCCAGGATTGCTCCCTTGAATGAAAAAAGAGGGATGTTGTCTTCCCTTCCCCTGCTCTTATCCTCATGCACTCAAAAACCAGCTCTTCAAAGTTGGATGTCCTTTGGAACGGGTTCTTGAGAGACATAGGTCCTGTTGCTGGGAGGAAAATATCCCATCATGTAACTAGAAGTTATTTTCTGTGATAGGGGCTTGCACTCAATAATTATCCACCCACTAGAGTGTTTCAAAAGTCCTGCAAAAACATTCAAGTGGATATATCTCTGATGAAAGTTTATTCATTTTTCATTTCATTTATGTGCTGCTGTTCCCCTGTAGGCAGCTCACACACCTATACATGAGAGTTTTTTTATACAAGTCCCAGTGTTCATTTTTTCTTTTTGTTAAAACTTCCATCATCTGTGCAAAAAGCTAGGAAGGTCTGCATTTCACAGCTCTCTTCACATACACAGTTTTGGCTGTGGTTAAAATATTTATGATCAGATTTATGATCAGATTTGACTCTCCCCTTCTGTAGGCATGGTGTCCATCTTGCCTCACCCCCACCTTTATGAGATGAAAACTACATACATACATGCCCCTTTCCTGCTTCTAACCACATGCTTTGATTGGGGAAGTTGTTCTCTAGTTGCTATTACAGATTTCTAGATTATGATCAGAGTACATATATATTGCCAAATTTACAGCAACTGGAATATTACAATGTGCAGGTATAGGCTGCTTAAAATTCTGTACTACACTTTATTTTTATATGTTACACGAATGGATTTCACTTTTTTTTAACAGATATTTTAGATGAGTTGAAGAAAACACATCAGGAAATGGAAAATTCTGAAAAAGCCAAAATCAAGAAATAGCTAAATCAAACAACAGTTCAAAATGTGCGGGATTTGCTGTCTGGTCAGCTTGTCTGATCCTCCTCCTAACCTTTCTCTCTTGAAAGAGGATATTTTATGTAACCTAAGAAGAAGAGGACCCAATAGTAGCCAAGAACTGGTGAAGTCTGTGCTCCATCTTCCCTATCATTGCTTATTTTCTGGCCATGTACTTCACTTAAGGGGGCAGATGACTCCACAGCCAGTGGAAGATCCTACTGGTGATGTGTTTCTTTGGAATGGAGAGGTATTTGGTGGAATTCCTGTAGAAGCTGAAGAGAATGACACTGAAGTTATTTTTCACCAACTCTGTTCCTGCAGTAATGAATCAGACATTCTGTCAGTGCTGTCTTCCATTCAAGGTCCGTGGTCTTTCATTTTTTATCAGGCATCCAAGCATTGTTTGTGGTTTGGCAGAGATTTTTTTGGTCGTCGCAGTCTCCTGTGGCAATTTAATAAGGAGCTGGGCAATATTCTTGCTCTCACTTCTGTAAGTGTTATGTCTGATCATCAGTGGTGGGAAGTACCAGCCTTGGGAATCTTCAAAATGGATCTCCAGGACTGTGCTGCATCTAAAGCTGTGACACTGACACTGCATCCGTGGAAATATCCTTCCAGAGAGAATATAACTAAAGAAGGAGTCATTGGTGACTTTCAAGTGGTTTCCAAACATTTACCAAATTATGTGTCTCTGGTAATAAATGAATCCCACTCATTGACAGCTCCTGTCATTCCTCTGAATAAGGAGATCTGTAACATGCCAGAGGAGTCCCAGTTCCTCAATTTTATCAAAAATGTAGATGATGTGCAAGTTCTTAATATGTTTCTTGCTGAACACCACAAGAAGAAACTAGTACACCAATTTATTGATGTATTGAGTAGAGCCATAAGGAAACGAGTCTTATGTCTGGTTAGAGAGACTGATCAGTTAAGAAGAGATGCAGCAGGGGTAGCTGAAATTGCAATACTTTTTTCTGGTGGCATTGACTCTATTCTTATAGCAACCCTTGCTGATAGACACGTGCCTGTGGAAGAACCCATTGATCTTCTTAACGTGGCTTTCATGGTTCCGGAACAAGGTAATCAAAACAGTTCCACAAGGAAGCATTGCAGAGAGAAGAAACAGTTGCCACCTAGTCCAGAATGCTTAAATGCCAACAGCATTGTGACTAGCAACTGTGTGTCATCTTTTAATGTGCCTGATAGAATTACAGGCAGAGCAGGACTGAAAGAACTGCAAAATATTAATCCTTCAAGATTGTGGAATTTTGTGGAAATCAATGTTACACTTGAGGACTTAAAAGCAATGAGACAAGAACATATACGTCACTTGGTTTATCCATTGGACACTGTTTTGGATGATAGCATTGGTTGCGCTGTGTGGTTTGCTTCCAGAGGAGAAGGACTAATTACCAGCAAAGGAGATGTAAAGCCATATAAAAGTCCTGCAAAGGTGCAAAGTTTTTTACTTACTTGTTTGTATTTATTTAATTAATTTAAATATCTCTCAAGTGCAGGAGAGATTTTAGTTACATTATTTTTAAGCATTTATGCCTCAGACTTCAGCTGGAAAGGTTTTCAAAACAGCTTACATCTGTGTGTGTGGTGTTTAGAAAATAGTTCCCATTCTCATTTTAAAATTACATCACACAACAGGAAAAGAAGATGCTAGGAAAAAACCAAGACCACTGAGACACAGGAACATAACATTGTGGGATTCATATAATGATCAGGTGTAATGCAAATAAAATACTGTAATACAGTTTCATGGTATTAATCTTATTATCATGGCCACCTATAATTTTAAAAAGTGGTTTAAGGAGGTGGCTGGTATATCAGCAGGTCCTGCTTTGTGTTTCGCCTATCCTGTGAACATTTATTGAGTTACTTCCAGGGCTCATATTGGGGCTTACCTGTGAGTCAACAAGCTTAGACTTACATGTGGGGGACTCCTTTTGGGCTATACAAGGCAGGACAAAAATACACAGATAAATAATCCCAAATATAAATCATATAGATAAGGAACCATAAACATTCAGGCCTCAGTGAATATTACTCTAATATTCAGAGAAGTGACCATTATCTACAACTAGAGTCTGCTTCGATGTGAAAATTGCTACAGAAGAAGCATAGTTCCTCTGTTCAGGTCCCACCTGCTGCTTTAGATTGCAGCTTTAATGGCTTTGCATTGGGCTTATTGAAAGGGACGTTTCAGAGTACCAACATTGTTACCAAGTTTTTTCGGACATTCTGGAAATAATTGCCTTTAACAGGTATCTTTCATTCTGGCATTCATTTGCTTTTTTTTTTTTTTTTTTGTGCTTAATTTGGATAAAAATCTTTAGGCTTGTGGTGTCTGTTTTTACTTGTAAAAAATATATTCTAGTTCTATTCCAGTTTAACTAGAAGATAACAATTTGTTAATTGTAAGACAGTTGAGTCATATAAAGCAGTTATTTGCAGATACTGTATATTCATATATTTTAATTTGAATGTATCTGTGGTTTTTGTAAGGTTAATGTAAAAGTAAGTAAAATGCTGTAAAATGAAGGTTTTGGATTTAGCCCCTGTAAACCATGCCATCAGTATTTAGGAAGCACTATATAAATGGTTAAGTAAATAGATGTAGAACATAGAGAGGTTGCTTTTTTGGCTAGACATTCCTAGAATGTCATAGTCCACAAGGCCATTGGGAATTGTAATCCAAAAAAGTAGTTTCTCTAAGCTCTGTTTAAATACTAAAGTAGCCTTTTCTGTGGAGTTCCCTTTCCCAAGGCACTTACCTAGGTTTTATTGTCCATTCTTAAGAGTCTTATTTCTGCCATTCATTCCTCTGCTAGATGGAGGAGGCATATTTTTTTAAGGTGGGGTTCTGGATGAACACTTTTATTACATTTACAGGGTTTAAATGAATGCATTAGATATCTTTTTGGATTTTGTTTTGTAAATTTCAGGTCTCCTTTGGGTTAGGGAAGTGATATACTGTATATACATTTAATACCTGAAACTAACCTGTGTTCCATTGCAGATTGTACTTACAGGGATCGGAGCAGATGAGCAGCTGGCTGGCTATTCCAGACATCGTGCTTGTTTTGAAAAACATGGTCTGGAAGGGTTGAATGAAGAGTTGGGAATGGAACTGGGACGTATTTCTTTTAGAAATCTTGGCCGAGATGATAGAGTTATTGGGGATCATGGAAAAGAAGCTAGGTAAGGCAGCATGGAAGTGAAAGGGCTTTTTCTTTCTGGGAAATGTTTCAGGTCCAGATTTTTGTTTGTTTTATTTGGGACATTAGAACACACACACACACACACACAAGATGGACATCTATCTTCATGTAGCAGCTTTTCAGGCTATTCATTGAAAAAAATACAGGTGAAAAATACCTCAAACCAACAATTTTTTCCATCTGTTACACTAGTACTGTATGTTGAGTTTGTTAAGGAGCCCACAGTTAAGGGAGTGTTTTTGTGTACTTTGCACAAAACTTTCCATTTAAACCAGTGGTAGGTGACTTCAAAGGGTTTCAGAACTACTCTTCCATGCATCCCAGGCCCCTCCATGGGCCAGTCCAGCACCTTCCACTGAAACCAGAAGTAATTTCCACCCCTGATATAAAGGCATCTTCTCGCATTTCTAGTATGGAAGCTACGAGTACAGAAATTCTGGCCTTCCCTTAATAACTCACTTGGTCACCTGCTGACATGAACTACCATATGGAATAACCAGAATGCCCATCTCTCTATTGCTGATTCATTTTAATAATTTTAGATGATGTTTTACCACTGTTATTGAGATTTTATTATTGTTATGTGGAATTATAATGTTATTGTTTGGAGGGAGTATTTTATTGTGTTGTGAGCCTCCTTGATCCTGCAGGTGAGGTGGGATAAAAATAAAAATGTGTTGTTGTTGTTGTTGTTGTTAGTTCTGGCAGACTAACACAGCATTATGGAACAGTGAGTGCTCATTAAACACACACACAGACACTTGCATTTGCAAGTGAGACTGCCATATTATTTCTGTGTCAGGTTCTCCTTTCTAAGTTCAGTTTTAGCATGTTGTGTTATCATATTTTCCTCCCTGCTTTCCCTGCCAGCCTCTGAAGTGGAGCAAAGACATGGGAGAATTGTGTTAAGTGACATGTCATGGAGAAACTTATCCTACACTAGAGGTAGGAAGGAGCAGCCCACCAGCTGCTATTGAACTTCACCTCCCATAATCCTTGGTGGGATTTACAAGCCAAGTACATGATAGTTCCACCCAAGAGGTGATCTTAGGAATGGAATAGATAGAAATTGAAATTGTTGTAAATTTGTGAGGAGTGTAAAGGTACTTTTGAAAAGGGCAGGTTACAGAACGGGGGGGGGGGGGGGGGAGAGAAACCAGAATTATACCTATCGAAATCAGATTTAAGGATTTTCAGAAGTGTTTTGCATGTTCATTTTTAAATCTGTCTTTACATTTTAACTTTTTTTTAAACTTCAGATTTCCTTTTCTTGATGAAGAAGTTGTATCCTTTCTTAACTCCCTCCCTGTCTGGGAGAAAGCGAACTTGGCTGTACGTCGGGGCATTGGAGAGAAACTGCTTTTGCGCCTGGCAGCTGCTGAGCTTGGCTTGACTACCTCTTCAGTTCTGCCAAAGAGGGCCATTCAGTTTGGCTCTAGGATTGCTAAAATGGAGAACAGAAATGAAAAGGCATCTGACAAATGCAAAAGGCTCCAGCCACTTTCAACAGAGTAGCTGTGTACAGGGTTGAAAGTGACCTTTAAAAAAAACAATCACACAGTGGACAAAATCAAAGACCCTTCTATTTAGGCAGTGATTCTATGCACTTAATTGGGAGTAAGCCCCTTTTGAATTATTAGACTGCATGTTCTGTTGAAAACAGTCCAAGTAAAGTTCTATTGATTTTAGTAGAACTCAGTCATTACTACACAGACTCGATTGTCCCAACAGTGTACCAAAAGATATTTCTGTGTCATGTATGTGAAACAAAATAAAGTTGGTTGTTGGTTTAATATTTCAGAAGTTGTGCTCTTTTTGGTGGTACATCCTAGCCTTGGGCTTTAAGGAATTGACATCAGCACAGATGCTACCATTTTTGTAGATCCCACAGAGGAACTCTATGTGTAGTTGAGATGTATTATCTGCTGCTCCTTTAAGGAATGGGCATATTTTGTCATTCATGAAAATCGCTCTGTCCACCTTGGGTTGCAAGATGACAGCTAAGGCTCATATTTAGCATGTTTTAGGAATTTTGACAAGGCTGGCTTAGAATACACAGGAATAGCAACCACTTTGATGGCTCAGGGTCTAAATCAGTGAGTCTAAATGTGGGTTCCTGGATGTTATTTGACTTCAACACCCAGAAACTCTGACAGTTTGCTATGCTGACGAGCTTCTGGGAGCTGAGGACCAACAAGGGCGACATACCCACATTTATGTACCACTGATCTAGCCAGTCTGCTAAAGGTAATTTCAATTTAACCATGTAGATTTCATGCAAATGAATGTCATTTATTCACATGGTTACATAAACTTTTATGTGGGTTGGAAATTTACAAAATTCTTGTTGGAGAATTAAAAGATCTCAGGCCTCTGCTGTAACCTCTACAGTGGTCCCCCGGGTTATGAAGGTAATCCGTTCCGGATTACCTTTCGTAACCTGGAAGCATTCGTTTTCCGGGGGACTGCTATTTCCGACGGACCGCGCGGCCGATTTAAAGGGGCCACACTTTTTTTTCCCGTATCCCGGGGGATCTTTCAGATCCCGGGGGAATTTTAGCGGTCCCGCCGGTTTCGTACCCCGGGGGATTCGTACCCTGGGGGATTCGTAAACTGGGGGACCACTGTATAGGCCTTTTTAGGTATGTTGGCCAAACTGATAAGAATTGTTTGTGGTTTTATACAGCTTTGGAACATTAGTGTAGAGTAATTAGTGTCAAGGCCAACTAGCTGATGCTTTCGTGACTGTAAATCAAACATTAAAATGGCTCCTGGGTGTGAATATTTTTTATTTAAGATGCTTGACATCTAGCATAAGCAAGGCATGCTTTGGTTTTTTCTAGGTTATCTTCATGCTGCATATGGTTGGAAAAAGAATACATAATCATATTCATATATCTTTTTTGTTGTTTGTTGTTAACTGCCCTTGTATGGATCTCGACCCATGGCAACAATGTGGATGAGACATCTCCAAGACTCCCTATCCTCCACTGCTCTGCTTAGTTCTTGTACATTCATACCCATGACCTTCTTAATTGAGTCCATCCTTCTCGCATGCCACCTGCCTTCGTTTTTACTTCCTCCACCTTTCCTAGCATTATTGTGTTTTCCAGTGAGTTGTGCCTTTTCATGATGTTTCCAAAGTATTTTTGGCTTGATTTTTAAATTATTTACATGTTATTCTGTGTACTGGTTCTAAAAACGGTTCTTAGCAGGTGTGTGGAGAACATGGATTATTAAAGGTATTACCACAACTTTGGATTTTGTTTTATGGCCAACATAGCTGCCCCTCCTTTTGGGGGGTGGGGATTGATATTGAACATCCAAAGAGCAGGGGAACTCTAACCTGGAAAGAGGTGACTCATCTTACACTGGGATTTGATTTTACAGCACAAGGTAAAGTGATCTAATTTGGCTTCATTGGGATAGTCACTCAACTCTGCCCATATAGGGGGCCACACCTTCATAAAAACCAGGGACAGATCCAGTTCTTGAATAAACTTTATAGCTGCAAAATGCAGAAAGGAAATTTTATTGCATTTATTTGCTTTTGTGACTTCACAGCCTGAGGCGTGACTTCACATCTGTCTGCACAGACTACCTCTACAACATCTCAGACAAACCAAACACAGGCCTATGGCTAACAATGTCACTTCTCTTGTGTGATTTCTTTTGGCCGTTGTTGCCTCATGCCAAAGCCTATTTACTTGGAAAGCTAGTGTAAAGATTTTTGTGCTTTCTGGTCAGCATAACAAAGGTATCCCCAGCAGGTATTTTGGATTTGAGATTATCAGATCTCCTACAGTGTACAGGGATTGGTGCCTGTCTCCAATCAAAAACTGGGAGTTCAACCCGGGAGCCATCTTGAGCTTTCTCATTCCATCCTCACAGTTGGTCAACTTTATTCCATGGTTCCCATAACAACAACACCCAAGTCAGACTCTTCTCAAACCGTTCACTACCAAACAGCTGAGAGAACCCAAGTGAGTATGGGAGAAGTCTTGAGATGAAAGAGGAACCACACGGTTGCCATCAATGTGGCATGCATGGGCTTCTTGTTGGAAAGCAATGCCTGGATGTGGGCAAGCCTTTCTGGCAGTCCCTTTGGGGTTTCACTTCCAAGATTTCTCTTCCAGTCTGTCTAGTATTGTTCCATATCTTGATCCAAAACTAAAAAAAAAAACAAAACAAAACAAAAAACTTCCATTTATTCTTTATACCAGAATATTCTTGTCTTAGTCATGGAATAATAGAGACTATATTTAATTTTAAAAATGGAGTTAAAACTAGATTTTTATTTATTGGGAATGATTGGACAGGATGAAAGGCTTTCAGTTTGCCACAAATTTTGACTCTCTGGTGAGTGTCCTTCAAAATGTTTTAAACCAGTGCTTGTTGTAGTAGTTGCCATTCTTCTCCAATTTTCTGGATGCTTCAGACAAGATTTTAATTATGCAGTCACCCTGTCTCATTCACAGAATATCATGGTGAGCGATAGAAAAACTCATCCTTCCTCTTTCATAGCCGTTTTTCTTATCATAAACTAGCTGCACAGTGTTTTTTGACTGGTGATGCTGGAAGTTGAGCATATGGAACCACCTGGTCTCTCCATCCTATTTTTAAAAACCTGTTCTAAATACTGTTATTACATATTTTAATCTGATACAGTGGAATTCTAGACATGGCTATTCAGTAAGCCCCTTTAAATGCAATGGGACTGACTCCTTTAAATGCAATGGGACTGACTCCCACTGAAATGAGTATAGAATCCCAGTATATTTGATCCCCTTCCCCACCACCATTCCCTTCTCCTTCTGTGTCATGTCTCTTTAGATTGTAAGCATAAAGGCAAGGAACCATCTAATTAAATGATTGCATGTACAGTGCTGTGTGAATTTACAGTGCTGTATAAATAAAGGTTAAATTAACTCATTTAACAAAACTATTCAAAACCTGCTGACTTGTCCAAATATAAGCTTGCATTATAGAGTGAAACATCTACCCATTCGCTAATGAATCAACATTCTTCATCAATGTAATCTCAGTTCCTCGAATAATCATACTCTATCTGCTCTCAAAACTTTTGCTAGATTTCCATTCATTGTAATGAGTAAAGCTGCTGTTTATGTCATCTTTCTCTTACTAGCCAAATGAACCTATTCTGATTCTATTTATCCTCCAGAAAAGAAATGTTTGTATAGCAAATTTTTCTTGCACTTTAGCTACTGTAGTTTATTATCAAGTTGTGGGTTTTGTCCTATTAGTTTTAAGCATACTTTACCCTTCCCACCAAATCAAATTGCATCTGCAATATGAAAGAACTTGATTCAAATCTCAGCCCAGAATGAAGCTTACCATATACCATTGCATAAGACACTGTCCACCTATACTACCTCAACAAGGCTGTTGTGCAGTTAAAATGTGGTGAGAAATACTTGCAGTTCATCCAGAATCCTTGGGTCATCACTTGTAAATAACAGAAAGAAGTAGTATGTGGCGGTGTCCTAATGTGTGAAGTGTCCTTAACAATAACCACTGACAATCTAAATGTAGATCAATTTTTCTGTGACTATTGACTGCAACTGTGTAACTACCAGGAAGTAAGACATATAGTTTTGGGGAGATGTTGTCTTTCAAACTTTTCTGTCTGGAGGATAATACAGCACAATTATATCCAGTAGTATAAGCTTTGGAAAATAATGCAAATAATTGCTACTTTTTATATCATATTTGGCACTTTAGCATATATTTGTCATCTGTTATTTTAGATATTTGTGATTTTAGCAGTGTAATTCTGTGATTTCTAGATTTGAGATTTTAGATACTTACTGTATATACTCATGTATAAGTCTAGAAATTTTAATCTAAAAATTGACCCCAAATCCTGAGTCGACTTATCTGCAGGTCAAAGTAAGTACTGTATTTAACTCTAATTAAAAGAAAAGAAAAAGATAAAAGGAACCAGTCCTTTGTGAAAAGCAAGAGGATAAGCATACCCTGTCCTGGAAGCTCTGATACCTTCCACCACACAGAGACATCTATTTTCTCATCCATCCAGCCTTTAGGATGAGCACAAACAGTTATGCCTGCTGGAATCTTGTAAGTTACTTTGGTATTGTTTTCCTTTGCTTCATCCTTTGGATCAGTGATTCCCAAACTTGGTCCTCCAGGTATTTTGGACTTCATCTCCCTGAACCCCCAGCCAACTTGGCCAACAGTCAGGAATTCTGGGAGCTGAAGTCCAAAACATCTGGAGTACCAAAATTTAGGAATCACTGCTTTAGATTTGTTACATACTCCTAAGTTTTACCCTCATCTTATCCACGGTTCATATCAAAATCCCTAATTTCGGCCCCCAAACCTGCCCTTGCCTTATACATGAGGTCAACTTAGTGGAGTATATATGTTAAGTAAATTGTGATTGTAACAATATGTTTTTTATGTAAGATTGTTCATTTTGAACTGTACATGGAAGAGTTATAAAAAGTTAGAACACTCACCTTAGCTCAACTTGATAATACTTGGAAAATGAGATTCACCCCTTCTGGGAAAAGAAGACACCTTTGATTTCAGTAAAGATAGGAGCACTAAAACCAATTCTAAAAGACTGACAAAACATCTGGAAAATATTGCTATAGATAGGATCACAATATCACAGTGATCCTACTTGGAACATGCCAAATTATCCACAAATACCTCACTAATTCCTAGATTTTTGGATAAAGTCTAACTCAGTGATGATCCAAAACTCCAGCTATTAACATATGGTAGACCAGAGGCCCATTCACGCTATAGAATTATAGCACTATAAATCCACTTTAAGTATCATGGTTCTATCTTTTTCTTCAGCCACCTCAAAACTGTGGAATGACCTTCCGGAAGAGATTTGAGAGCTGAATATGCTCTGAATTTAATACAGTATTAAAGACCAGTCTCTTCCAGCAAGTTTATCCAGATGATTTTTAAATTGTGAATTTTAAATGTGGATTACTTTAATAGTACATCATATTTGTCCTTTTAAATTGATGTGTATTTTAATTGGTGTGTTTTTAGCTGATGTAGTGTGTTTATTAATTGTTCCCTGCCTTGATCCATGGGGAGAGGCAAGTAAGAAATATTAATCCTCATCCTCACCCTATGAAATCCTGGGATTGACAGTTGAGAGAAGGGCAACTATAATTCTCACCCAGAGCACTCCAATGCCTCAGACCAGTCTACAAATCCCAGAATACCATAGGATGGAATCATAGCAAAGAAAGTGGAGTAATAGTACTTTCACTGTGTAGTGTAAATGGGCCCTGAGAATAGTAGCATTTAATTGTCTCTCATCATCGGGCTTTATTAGTGAATTAATGTTGGGTAATCTCCACATTTCAGTAACACTAATATTGCCTATACCATCACGTATGTATTGCTTCTATCATTAAAATAAGGTTGGGGTACCTGTTTTGGGTGGGGAGCCACTAGATGATGACCAACTATCATGTATGTATATGCGATTGATTGATTGATTTAAATCCAACCTTTTCTCCCAAAATGTGACACAAGGTGGCTTTCAGTGTACGTTAAAATTTAACTAAAACAGCATTCAGTACAGAAAGTTTTAAAGCATGAGACAAACAGTCCAACTAAAACATCAGTTTAAAAACATTAATTTAGAACAGTTAAACACATACAATCCACATTACACATTTTTAAAAAAACAACAGTACACCTGTTGCAACTACTTCTCCCTCATCTGTTACTATCAGCCAAACTGGCTTGGACCAGGGTCACCAGACATCCTCCTTTTCCAGGTCATGTCCTACATTTCAACCTTCTGTCCAGGGGGAATTCCAAAATGCCCTCCATTTTGAGCATGACTAAGAAGCATGGGTTTATATTTACCCATGTTTCCCCCAAAATAAGACAGTGTCTTATATTAATTTTTGCTCCCAAAGATGCACTAGGTCTTATTTTCAGGGGATGTCTTATTTTTCCATGAAGAAGAATTCACATTTATTGTTGAACAAACAAACAAAAAGAACATTTATTATATACTGTATGTATATTTATATACAAAAACTTTGCTAGGTCTTACTTTCGAGGGAGGCCTTATATTTAGCAATTCAACAAAACCTCTATTAGGTCTTATTTTTAAGGGATGTCTTATTTTTGGGGAAACGGTATACAGTATGAGTGTTTTTAGCTTTTACTTTGGAATGTCCTAGATTTTTCTTGAATGTTCTACATTTTGTGGTGTCTCATCCTTCTTTGTGGTGATGATATCTGGTCACCCTGGCTAGGACTGGTAGGCACTAGAAGTCAAACTATACCTGGGGTGTGAGGGCACAATTTCATCAGTCCTGCTTGGAGAATTTTTTTCCCCCAACAAACAGTGGCTGTGATCTTGCATTCAACACCTAACGACAATGTCACAATTACACTTTAACCTCATATACAAGCAGCCCTCCATATCCACAGATTCTTTATCCATGGATTCAAGCACCCACAGCTTGAAAATATTTTAAAAAAACAGATAAATTCCCAAAAGCAAACTTTCATTTTGCCATTTTATATAAGGGATACCATATGCCAATGTAATTAATGAGACTTGAGTATTCATGGATTTTGGTAACCACAGAGGGACCTAGAACCAAACTCCAGTGGATACCAAGGTCCACTGTAATTCTGCAGTGCCCTGCTGAGGGGCAGAATACCAGATTGCCATTGCTCTGGCTGGCTAGCTGGTTTTTAAGTGCCACACTTGCACATGAGAATATGAAGAGTTACAATGTCCTAAGTTTAAGTTTTGACATAACTAACAGGATGCTATCTGTCTTATCTTATCTCTCTGTCTCTCTCTATTAATTTAGAGACTCCTCCGTGGCAACACCTGGAGAATGCTAAGACCAATAAAAAAACTGGCACCCAGGAATGAGCAGGCGGATGAAGCTGCCTATTTAGCTCAACTCGCAGCACAGAGAAACGCCAGTGCCTTCTTTGAGAAGTATGAGCGAAGTGAGCTCCAGGAGTTGCTCACCATGTCATTCTGCAGCTGGCTGGCATCCAAAGATGACTTGCGCCATCCCTTAGAACTTCCCAGCGGCCTTATCAATGAGATGAAATCCATCACTGTTCACACCGCTATTTTGCTGGCACCAGCGGAGCCCGGGCTAGCTCTGGACTGTAGAGAAATCCATCAGATGATTAGAGAGTTGTCAGTTGGAATTTACTGTCTGAACCAAATCCCTTCTATCAGTTTGGATGCCAATTATGATCAGAGCACTTCCTGTTCACTCTCTCCAGCATACTTTGACACGAGAATCGGGCAAATGTTAATCTCCGTTGACTACATGCTGAAAGCCTTGTGGCATGGGGCGTACATGCCCAAGGAAAAACGGGTCAGATTCTCTGAACTTTGGCGTTCCAGCATGGATATTGATGCAGATGGTGCCCCGCAAACAGAAAAAACAGCCTGTGCAGAGTTTTGCCAAGCCGGTAAGAAAAACGCTTTGCATTGATCGATTTGTGAGAATTGCACCAAAGTTTTTTAACTTTAGATATATGATATGTTTACATGCAAGGAGAAGGAAAACTATGTGTAGAGCAACATATATTATCTTGTCACACCAGGAGGGCTTGTTTGTATAGAATCATAGAGTTGGAAGAGACCACAAGGGTCATCCACTCCATCCCCTTGCCATGCAGGAACTCTCAATCAAAGCATCACTGACAGATGGCCATCCAGCCTCTGTTTAAAGACCTAATATGATCTCCATAAGTCAAAAATGACTCAATGGCATACAACCACCACCACCATCCCTTATCTGCCTTGCTTGCTTGCTTCTTTCCCTAGTGGAGAGAGTTTTCAGACCAGGCACTCCTCGCAGGCCCCTTGCTTGGTCTGGACAGCCGGATGAGTAGAAAATAATCTATAATTTCATGTAATTTCCTGATTTGCCACAATCAGAATTAAATCAAGCATCAGAATGTCTAGCCATCATTTTTAGCATGAATACAATATGCATGCATATATTTAAATGGAGTCAAGTTACAAAAACGAATTCAAACTAAACATTAGGAAGAATATTGGCAGTGGAAGGTTGCCGACTTGCCTTTGTTAAAGTTTTTAAAACAGGTTGGATGACCATATGTCAGGGTGCTGTTATGGCGGATTCTTGTACTGAAAGAGGGTTAGATTAGATGGCCCTTAGGATCCCATCCAATTCCATGACTATGTAATATTAACCTTAGCACTTTCAAGTGCACTTCTCTGAATTTAATTTGTATTACATTATTGCACACCATTTTCATTTTGTTTCATTTCTAGAGACAGATTCATATATATTTGTATTTTGTGTGTGTGTGTGTGTACATATACAAACGTACATACCTGTGTGCAAGTGTGCATTGTTCTATACATTTAAGAGCCTTTATGTACTTGTGTGTGATATAGGTCTAGTTGATATTTCAAAGGAACCAGATTTCCGAGGCATCTATGATGAAAATATGAATGAAGATCCAACTTATGATCCTAACAGCACAGAGGAAAAGAGATTCTTTATGCAGTTTGTGGATTACATGCTCCTTAAACTGACATTCACTGCTACTGAGGTCCAGCAGTATGAAAATGTGTTCAAGTTTGATGCAGAGTACAACCTTACTAATGCCATAAGAATGACTGAGGACCGCCTTGATACTGCATCATACCAGAGACTGCAACAGAGGCTAATTCTTCAACAGAAACTTGTGAAGAAACACCTAGAAAAAAAGCCAGAAATCCAGAAGAATATAGCATATCTAAAGATTATCACTTTTCTCATTCCATTTATTGTCAGTTTAAAACGAAAAAATAAAGTTCCAAATTTAAGTCGGCTTCTTCAGCCATATTCAGGTAAGATTATATTCCATCTGTATTTGACAGATTGCTCTTAATCTGTCAATAAGATCTAATGTATATAAGGTTAGTATTAAAACCTTTGTTTTTAAATGTAACAAGCCATTGACAGTAGTCTCACTGGGCTGGTAGTACCATTTGAAAATGCAGATGAGTGGAAGTACATGTATGCCTCCTCCATAACACAAAAGAAAAAAATATCTTGTGGACCATATTACAGCAGTGGCATCTGTGATGGAACAGAGCCTGCCGGCAGCCAACCCACTTTCCCAGATACATATACAGTCCAAATTGAAAGAGGAGGAAAAGGATCTGTTCTTTTTGAGCCCTTTAGGCATATGTTTGTACCACACACATGATCTGATGGATGTAGGAAAGACAAAGAAGGAGGGGAAATGGCTCCAGGCTAGAGTGATGCAGTTAAAGAGTGAATGTGATAAAACAACTAATAAGAAATTATCACAAATACACGCTGTGGCTAAATTCCAATAAAGTAACAAGGAAACTACCAATTAGTGAGTATAGGCATACTGAGGTTGCTAATTCTAACATTCAGGTGTTAAATTCATTAAAATATACTATAATTCTTAAAGTATATTAGGGTTACCATATACTCTCCTTTTCCAGGACATGTTCTTTAAAATTTCTTTGTGCAGATGGTTTAAATCCATTTGTATAGTAGGGGTATTTAAAGTGAGCATTGTCATTGAAATTGGTGGTTTTTTGCTTTTAAAAATATGATAACCTTAAGTCTGTTAAAATATACATTGGGTTATGTTTGTGGCTTCTTCTTTTTTCACAACAGTGATTCATTTGCTAGATAACCATGTTTTTTATGTAGAGAGATCTTGTAGCACCTTTCAAACTAACTTGAAAGAAAGAAGTTGGCAGCATGAGCTTTCATAGACTTCAGTCTACTTTCTCAGATGCATTTAGTGGAGTGGAAATCAGGGACAGACGTATATATGTCATTGGTATGTGAGAATGTCAATTCAAATTCAAATTCAAAATCCTTTGTGTATGGAGATGAAGTAGCAAGTCCAGTTTTAACTGTGGCGGTTAATGAACAAAAGCATTGGGAACTGGCCAATGTGCTTGGAAATGAAGAGGCAAGACCAGTTTGGCTTTGGAAACTAGCCTGTAGGTGAATAGATGAGTGGGGTCAAATAGTGTTGAAATGTGTGTAGTGAGCCGGGAAGCTATTATCCCTGTTCAATTCATTGCTGTAGTTTATGGAGGAATTCCAATTCTGCTGTTTCGCTTTCCAATCTACCTTTGTATTCCCCCCCCCCACCAAGGACTGCAGTTCTGAGGTCTGAGATGGAATGCCCAGGGAGATTGACATGTTCTGCCACCAGTTTTTGTGTATTCCCATTCCTAATGTCACAGTCCATTTATCCTCTGGCTTGTTTGCCTGATGTAGAGTGCTGAAGGGCATTGATGACATAGTATGGCATAAATCACATTGGAGGATGCCATTAGGTCTTGTGATGACATTTCTTTGATAAATGTACAAGCAGAGTTGGCATCTTGGTTTGTGGCAACACTTAGTACCTGCATCCTCATCTGTGTCATGTACCTGTACCTATGTGTCATGTACCTGTACCTGTTTGAGATTTGGAGACTGTCTGTAGGTAAGTAAAGGTCTGCCACCAAGAGCCCTTGAAAGAGTGACATTATTGTCCGGAACAGGTTTTATTTCATTGATGATGTGCCTGAGAGGTCCCAGTTGGGAGCTGTATGTACCACTAATGGGATTCTGTCTTTTTCTCTCTGTGTAATAGATCAGTCCTGGTACAAGTCTTGCCTTGTTTATTTATTTATTTATTTATTTTTACTTCATGTGGTGGGTACTGTATTTTGAGGAATGTATGTTGTAATTCCTTGAGTTTGGCAACCCTGTGGACATGTGGGTCTGGGTAGATGTGATTGTATAGGAGAGCTTGGCTGCAGACTATGGATCTGGTGGTGTGTTCAGAGTGGAAACTAGAGGCATATAAGTATATGTAGCGGTCCGTGGGTGCTTAGTGTTTACTTATAGTGTGGTGCTTAGATATCCATTTTGTAAGTGTACTGTGGTGTCCAGGAAGTGAAATTGTTCTGTAGATAGTTCCAGGCTAAGGCTGATAGTGGGGTAGAAGTTGTTGAAACTCTGGTGAAATGTCTTGAGTGAATCTTCTCTATGAGTCCAAATTATGAAGATATTATCAATGTACCCCAGGTCGAGGAGTGGTTTCTAGGTGCAGGAGTTAAGGAAGTGTTGTTCTAGGTCAGCCATGAAGATATTTGCACATTGGGGTGACATGTGCATGCTGGTGCCACTAACTTGAAGGAATATATTGTTATCAAAGGTGAAGTAATTGTGTGTGAGAACAAACTGGCAGACCTTGGTGGCTAGGTCTGATAAGTTCCTATCTCAAATTATGTGCCTGATGGCTTATAGTCCATCATTGTGTGGGATGTTGGCGTACAAGGATTCCACATCCATAGTAGCTAAGATGGTGATTCCTGGAAGGTTGTGGATGGATTTTATCTTCTGTAGGAAGTCTGTGGCGTCCTTCACATAGTGGGGGGTTCTGGTGCCATATGGTTTAAGATATTGTCCATATATTTAGAGGCACCGACTGTAAGTGTTCCAATGCTGGAGACGATCGGTCGTCCAGGGTTGCCCTGTTTATGTATTTTGGGTAATAGGTAGAATGTGCCAGGTCAGGGTTCCTGGGGGTGACAATAAGGATTTGGTTTTGCATCTCCATGGGACATTTCCTGAGCAGCCTGTGTAATTCCTTCCAGTGTTCCTCTGTGGGATCATTAGATAGGATTCTGTAAAATGTGGTGTTGGACAATTTCCTCTCAGCCTCCTGTATGTAGGCAGATCTGTCCTTGATGAGTATTATTCCTCCTTTGTCAGCCTCTTTGATGACAATATTTGGGTCGTTCTTGAGACTGTTTATGGCATCTTGTTCCTTGTGAATAAGATTCTGTTGTAAGTTGCATCTCTTGTTGATTATTTCTGTCTGGGCATGGCAGTGGAAACATTCCATGTAGAAGTCTAGTTCTGTGCCATAGTGATCAGGAGGAATCCATGTGTAGTTCTTCTTTTTATGAGTCTGAGATATATTGATATAGTTAATACAGTTGTGTTGAGGAGACAGGAGTGGTCCTTGTGTGCAGTTCTCCTGACTGGTGTCATAGTCCTTGAAGTATTCTTTGTGGCATAGGAGGTGAAAGAAGGCCTCTAGATCACTGAAGAAACATATCATGTGTGTGGGCTTGGAGGGGTAGAAGGATAAGACCCTTGACAAAACAGACTTCTCTGCCTGACTCAGCTTGTGGCTTGATAAATTAAAAATATTGCTTCCTGGAATCATGGCACTCCTGTTGTTGTTGGTGGAGTCTTTTAGTAGCAAGACAAGTTCATTCTCCTTCTTTTTCTTCAGAGAAGAGACTGAGAATATAAACTTCTGAAAGTGCTTTTGTAGGTATGTGCATCTTTATTTCAGGTTAATAATAATAGCTGGTACTCAATACTTCAGTTACAGATTCATAACCTATAGGTATGGATTCATAACTTGTCTATATCCACTGATTCTGCATAGTCATAAGTCACCTTGACAGACACCAGCACCCAGTCCATTGTAATAGTCATCTGGTGGATTGGGCAAAGTAGGTCTGTTCAGCTTCCAGTCAGGGTGCAATGAGGATGATGTTTCCATTCTCCATCTGACCAGCAAGCAAGTCTGTGCCCATCAGAAGCAAGAACCCTACTGCATGTCCTTGTCTTAGTCTTGCTTGCTGGAGTGAAAGGAGTGGAAAAATCCTCTTCCTCGTGTCCCACTAGACAAATGAATGGACCTTCTTTGCCCAGTCCAGCAGCTGTGTCTTAAGGTAGACAGAGAAAGTCAGGCCAGGAGACATTACTTAGTTGCATTTCCTTAAGTGAGTAGTCAATCTAGGTTTCTAGAGACATTTAATTATCCAGTCCATCTAATCAAACCCAGACAGTAACACTAACTTTCTGCTCAGAATTAAAATCCTGTTTGCCTTTTTTTGCAGATGACAAAGTTAAGACTGAGCGTGAATTGCCTCCACTTTTGCTTGGACCAGATTTTAAGTGCCAGCATTTTGTGTATCCCCAAAATCGTTATTTCCATCTCCATGGTGGCATTGAATTCGATATTGGTACTCCTGCAGTTGAAGATGTCTCAGAGGAGATTAAGGTATGTGTTAGTATCTTTGAAATAAATGAGTTTTATAGTTTGAGACTTTTCTTAGATGCAGCTATGCCACTGGGGCTGATAAAGCAGCAGTGGCTTGGAGTGACTTAATCCAGCTGCATCTAACTTAGCATCTCATACCTTCCTTGCACAGAGATGATCTACACCTACTGGTAGTTATCTATTTCCAAAAACCATATCCAGAGGTAGCTGTGTTGTCAATAAAGCAAAGTACAAGTTTTGTGGATTTTGGATGTTATTGTTCTTGATTACTTAGTTTTGGATTACTGTTTACTATATATGCCCTACATCCTGTAGGGATAACCATAAAGTGTTATATGTGGGACTGCCATTGAAAATAGTTTGGAAACTTCAAATGGTAGTACAGAAGGTACATCATATTTTCTCAACTCCCATTCAAATTGTTTCTTTTGAGACCCTGAAATTGCTTGACGTGTCATAGAATACTTGTTCCCACACCAACCTACCCACACTTCGTTCAGTCCTCTCCTTGCTAGAAATACACTTTCTAAATACAAGAAAGGGGACCTTTTTTGCTGTGGTGCCCCAATTATGGAACATCTTCCCCAAGACCTGGTGCCAACATTTCTTCTTTTTTTGTAATGGATCAGGAACAATAAATGTTATTCTCACAGATATTTTGCATGTTTCACATTTAAACCTACTGAGCTTTGTCCAGTGATGTTCCTTCCACAGGTTACAACTCTTTGATACAGCAGACAAATTTTGATATTTGTCTTTCCATCCTCCAAGACTTTGGCCCACCCCATCCCATATTGTCCTGAAGAGTTCTGGGGTGGGGTTCTTTCATCAGAGGAATACCATTGGCTACAACCATAGCTGTCAATATAAGTATAGGTGTTGATATAGATTAGAACAGAATTAGAATTATTAGAATAGAACAGTTAGAACAGAAAATGGAAAAACAGAATGGTTCCCAGTTGATAATGGGAACATGCAAAGTTGCATTCTATCCCCCAGTTTGTTCAACTTCTATGCTAAGATATCATACAAAGAGTGAGCATAGACTTGGGAAAAAAGAGGAATAAAAATAGGAATCAGGAATATCAACAATCTGTAAGATATGAGGATGACACCATCAGAAACCAGCACAGATGTTGAACAATTATTAAAGAGGGTCAAAGTACAAAGGCAGGCTTAATGCTAAACATAAAGAAAAGAAAAAGAATGACCGCAGAAGATCTGCACACATTCAACCAAGACAATGAGGAAATCAAAACAGTAAGAAGGTTCTTGTACCAAACATTGATCAAAGTGAAGACTGCAGTCAAGAAAAAGACTGCAGACTGTGGAGTTTATCACATGGGAGGAATTTCTCTCAGTTTCGAAAGAAATAGAAGTAAGGCCAGTTCGGAATTGAGTAAATTCGCTAATTCAGCAAATTTACGTGATTGCGTATTGACACTGCATTGCCTTCAGAACTGCCCGAAATTGCCTCCCAGTGCCCAAAATTGTGTGTGATAGTTTCTCATGCAATCACGCAAAACCCCATGATTGCGTTCGGAAGGACTTCCCTTTGCCCGAAAATGTGTGTGATCAGCTTTCACGCAATCATGCAAAACCCCATGATTGCATTCAGATTGCCATTGGATTATACTTCCAATTCCCTTTGTGTGATAAACTCCTATGAATGGGAAGGGCAGCCATGGAAGAGCTAGAAAAAATCCCAAAAAGCAAAGATATATGCCCAAGTCATTATTACTCTGCATCATCATGTGAATGCAGCAGCTGGACAGTGAAGAAATAAAATATGAAGAAAATCAACTCATTTGAGATGTGGTGCTGGAGAAGAGTACTAAGAATATCATGGACAGCCAAAAAGACAAACAAGTGGGTCACTGAACAGATCAAGCCAAAACTCTCCCTAGAAGCCAAGATGATCAAAGTGATTCTGTTGTACTTCGTCCACATCATGAGAAGGCATGAGTCATTCGAAAAGACAATAATGCTAGGAAATGTCGAGGGAAATAGAAAGAGAATCTACATAAATTCAGCTTAGGCAATGAAGAAATAAAAACAGTAAAAAGTTTGCATACCTGGGATCAAACCTTGATAGCAATGGGGACTGCAGCCAGGAAATCAGAAGAAGATTAAGAATGGGGATGCTGGCTATGAAAGAACTAGAAAAGATCCTAAAATGCAGATATACAACCAACCACAAAAATTAGAATCATACAAGCCATTGCATTCCCTATTATCATGTATGGATGTGAGAGTGGGACAGTTAAGAAAGAAGGTAGGAAGAAAATAAATTCATTTGAGATGTGTTGCTGGAGAAGAGTGCTAAAAATACCACAGACAGCCAAAAAAAGAAAAAAGAAAAAGAAAAAGAAAAAGAAGAAAAAGAAAAGAAAAGAAAAGAAAGAAAGAAAGAAAGAAAGAGAAAAGAAAAGAAAAGAAAAGAAAAGTGGGTCCTTCAACAGATCAGACCTGCTCTCCCTGGAATCCAAGATTATCAAACTGATGCTGTTGTACTTTGGTCACATCATGAGAAGGCACGATTCATTAGAAAAGACAATAATGCTAGGAATGTTGGAGGGAAATAGAAAAATAGGAAGGAAGACTGCAAGCTAGATGGATAGACTCAGTTAAGGAGGTCACAAATATACATGTGGAGGACAGGGGGACTTGGAGACATCGCCAAGAATCGGGGTCGACTTGAGGGCAGTTAACAACAACATAGATATTGATATATTTAATTAATTAATGGTATTAACCACACCCTATATTCTAGGATCACAGAGTAGCACTAAATCTAGCTAAATTAGTGCTTGGTTTTGGTGTAACTAAAATAAATGCTCCATAAGCATAAGTATGTCTAGCTACTTTCAATTTCTTGTTATAGGCTGCCTATGATGAAATACATACATGTGCAGTAAACCATCTGTCTCAGTTGCTTGACCCTGATGCACCCTATCGAGAGCATTATTCCATACCAATAATGGATTTTGATGGCAAGAGGTAAAGACTATGAGGATGCTTTATTAACCTTTATTATTAACCTATATTTATATAGTGCTGTAAATTTACACAGTGCTGTACATACAATCTTAAAATTAGACAGTCCCCTGCCCTCAGGCTTACAATCAGGCTTTCATTTCTATCCTAAGAATGGTTCACTAGAAAGTTCACTATAATCAAAAACATCCTTCACTTGTACTGTAGGATATGGGGTAATCTTATATACAATAATCTTGAATTTGAAATACGTGAGTTTAGATAATTAAGGGGAAAGGCACAATGAATCAGAAATAATTAAACAAAGCATTGAGTTTTGCTGCTGGACAATTTCTCAGCGGGATTTGTAGGGTGGTGTGCATTAGACATCCCTCAACCCACTAGGGCCTAAGCTGCTGCTGACAACTACTGTAGCAAATGCTATGACTGTATATGGTGCAAAAGGGTTGCAGACACCACAGAGCCCTACAGACTAGCAGAGCAGAGCAATCTCCTACCTTCAGAAAGGGAAGGGAAGGCCTACGTGTATACGTCTTTAAGGCACCGCTATCAACATTTGGGCCTTGCTTTTACCAGTGGCTGTGGCAAATGAAGATGGGGGGGGCACTGGAACAGCCTGTGGGACATATATGGTCCACAGCTTGCATCTTGCCTATACTTGGGTTAGAGTATTGGGATAGCATTATGGAGGAACAGGTACAAATTCCCACTAGGTGACCCTAGGTGTGCAACAACTGAAATTGCAGAAAGGACAAAAATGAAGAGCCAGGAACCCTGTGTGCCACCTCGAGAACTCTAGAAAACATAATAGTGTTCCATGAATCAGTTTAGATGAATTTAAAAGAAGTGTTTACATCTTGTGATCTCCTGGATGTAATGGAGTCTATCAGCCATATATTTTGGCCAGCTAGCTGCTTCCACCACCACCACCAGCACCACCCTATCCCACAGTTTTACTGTCCCAGGGAGAGAGCAAAATTAGGTTTGCCAAGTCCCTGGTGAACCACAACATATATCTCCACTTTGTGCCCTCCCCAACCCTCCTCCAGTCCCCTCTACCACCTTAGCAGTTTGAAGTACAATTTTCAATTAATTTTCACCCCAAAACTGCATTAACATACCCCCAAAGTGATGGAAAATTCCCTTTCATGCATCACAGAACTCTCCTCCCCAAGTAATTCTGTTTTCAGCCAAAATGGCAACTTGAAGTGACATTAGACCATTTCCTACTTGCCAATTTGGCTGATATATGGCAGAATACCAAATTACATTTGGGACAGGATGGATGGGTACAGCCTGTAAGGAGAAGAGGGAGAAAATTGGATCCTGCTTCCCTTGTAGTTGCCCATCCTTGGTTTAGTGTGTCATAAGTTCTACAGATTTGATTTACATTATGAAAATTTGGCATTATGAGCCACAGACTATAACAGAATGTTTCAAACATTTCTTGTTTGTGTTGTGTGTCGTGGTTTTTTTCCCCCCTTCCCTTTCTGCATGTTCCAGCTATTATGTAATCGGCATTGAACTTGAACCTTTTTATCTGCTTTTTAAGACCCATTGGTGGGGCGCCATAAATGAACTAATAAGCACGCTTAAACCCAAAAGGCTACCATTAACTGACATACAAGCAATGGATCTATTCAAGAGAAGATTTGGTTACAAAAAAGCAATTAAGTGTAAGGTATGTTTTCAGTTAGGGACTGAATGTTTTAGCAAGACTGTACAGTACATTTATATTCTTCTTGCTGTGACAGCTAATTCAGAACCAATTTGTTCACCTGCCACTCAAAATAATATTATATTCCAGGTGCCTGCTCTGGAAAAATCTACCCCTTCTTTCATGTTGGTAATGGGCCCTATTTCCTATTGCCTGATTTTTCCTTGTACCTCTGTGGGCCAGTTCAAAAGTGCATGTATACCACTTTATTTCTCTTTAATAATTTTTTGCATTAAACTGGCAGCTGAGTATGTGAAGGAAGTGACAGCTTGAGGAGCCTTGAATTGAAGATAACATTTGTCACTATCCAACTGCCTTGTTTCTGTTGTGTGTCTCCAAATCATTTTTTACTTATGGCAACCCTATCATAGGGTTTTCTGGCAGTTAGGAGTTTATCACATGGGAGGAATTTCTCTCAATTGCAAATGGAGCCAATTCGCAATTGCATGAATTCGTTAGTTTAGCAAATTTACATGAAATCTGATTGCGTTCGGAATGCGTTCAGAATAACTTCCCATTTCCCAAAAATGACCCCCCCATTGCCCGAAATTGCATGAGATACTCTAATACACAATTACGTGAAACCCCATGATTGCATTCAGAATGACTTCCCATTGCCCGAAATTGCATGAGATACACTCATACGCAATAACGTGAAACCCCATGGTTGCATTCAAATTGCCATCGCATTATACCTCCAAATTCTGTTGTATGATAAACTCCTTAGATGCAAAAGAGTACAGAGATTCTGTACACTTAACAGTTAAGTAGCAAGGGGAGCTAGAGCAGCCTGTTGGAATTATTAACATTGCAGATGTCTGCTACTCCTTTATGTCTTGCCCACCATTCATATATTCAAATCATCATATAATGAATGGGTACTCAGGTTCTTTCCATCCTTCCATTCCTTCTATTGCCCCTGAGCTACAGAAACATTGTTGAGCCATATTAGATATGATATTAAAAGCATCTTTGCATTTAATGTGCTGGATTTAAAAGCTGTAGATGAAATGGGTATTGAATAAGTCCAATCAAACTGTGGACAAACTCTCCTGAGTCAGTGCATTTATTGAAATAGCAGATTAGTGGGATGTATCCTTTACAATAAAGCACCAGCATGGTGTAGTGGTTTGACTTGGACTAGGACTCTGGGAGACCAGGGTTCAATTCCCATTCAGCTACAGAAAAACACTGGGTGGCCTTCAACAAGTCAGCCTGGTGGGAGGACAGAAGGATCAGTAAACCTGTTTAATCTTTATTTTAGTATTACCTAGATCCTTCACATGTCTTCAGGTCAAGATACCCTTCCCATGGGAAGCTTCCTGGTCATTGTGACCTCTTAAGAACATGCCTGGCTCTAGATATGAAAATATGGAAACCCCATATACAGTACAGGGGGTGTCGGGTGTGCTACCATTTTTCAAATTAGATTTTTGTTGTTTTTCTCAGAGTGCATCCCATTAGACTTGCTTATACTCAACCACATTTGACTTTTGAATGTCTATCCCCAAATTTGGTAAGATCCTTTGGGAGCCCTGTCCTATACATTTTGGCTTTGTTGTTGTTGTTTGCCTTTAAGTTCTTTCCAACTTTTTGTGATCTTAAGGAGATGCTATCATGGGATTTTCCTGACATGTTTCTTCCAAGGGGAATCTTCTGAAGGCTGAGAGAGTGTGACTTGCCCAGTGGGTTTCCATGGCAGAGTGGGGATTTGAAAGTCCAACGTTCAAACCACTATATCACATTGGCTTTCTGACCCTAAGGCAAACCTATCACAGGGTTTTCTGAGGCTGAGAGTGTGTGACTTACCCAAGGTTACTCAGTAGGTTTCCATGGCCAAGCAGGGAATCAAACCCTGATGTCTAGAGTTATAATCCAGTGCTTGAACCACTATACTACATTGGCTCCTACATTTTGGCTTTAACCTCCCTAAATAATTTGGTGTCCTCAGTCAATTTGATCACCTTAGAGAAAGCTAGAACCTCTTAGGCCTACTGGTTTTAGAACATTGTATGTATGGGAAACATGTTTTTGCTGAAATGGGGAAAGAAGAATCATGGACTCAGTTAAGGGCCCAGTTATCCTCCACTTCAGTTTCAACAGTATGATTAAATAGAGTTGTTGGAACCAAGGTTTCAAAGACTTGTATATAAGCGAGCTCAGTGGTCCAAGCAGCTGGGCATCACATCCAGCATTGGTGGAATAAGTGTCACCTCCCACTAAGGCCATGGGTTGCCATTGCCTATGTACCTTCTTTCCAATTTCACTCCCCTATCCCCTGCCTAACTAGAGTGAGAGGGTCATTATGTAAATACTTACCCAAAAATTGGAAAGAAGATAGCGCAGAATAAGAAAAGAAAAAAAAAATCTTTTGCACAGAGAATGAAGGAAAAAAACAAGAATTTTCCCACAATTTGCATAGCCTGTACAAGTCCTAGAATTAAGTTTAACTTGGTTCAAAATTTTAATTTTATTTTATCAGTTTACAACCGGACAGAAAGACCTGAATAAAAGCCCTTTCTTGTGCTAATCATGGCAGGCATAACTAGAATCTGATATACTTTATTGTTATTCTTTTCCTCTCAATGTGCCTTGTACATGATGTGGTTTTAGAGTCTGGCATTTGGCATGAAAGCTGCTGCTGAAAGAGGGCTAGCTGCTGTCTTCCTCACATTTTGTCGCAAGACATCCATCTCCAGTCTCACTACAACGGATGAAAATGGTTATGCACTGATCCACCACGCTGCTATCTACAACCGGGTGTCAATTATATGTCAGGTGGTTAAATCGCCCCTAGCTATGAATCAGAAGCGCACCATAGTAGCTAGCCAAGGTAAGAAACACCATCTGCTGGGCAGGGCCAGCCCTACTGCTATACAGAGTGTAACGGTTGTCTCAGGCAATAGATCCTGAGATGTGAGGTGGGGACAGAACCCCTTGCCTTACTATATCGTCTTACTGTTACATGTAGGGGGGATGTTATACCACTGCAAGTGCTGAAGGAAGATTGAATTGCCAGTTCTAGTTGCAATAATGACTGGTGGTTTCCATGTCAAAGGAGTTTAGCCTGAATCTCGTTTTTCCCCTATATTTTTATTAACAATAAATTAAACAATGTAAAATAATAAACAAATATTCATTGATTTCTGGGATATTAATATACAAGAGTCTATTTAAATTTCAACAGTTATTTATGTCTTCTTAATGTACACAATCATATAAGTATCTTCCCTTAAACCCAGAGTCGGAATATTTCTCTATCGCCTATAACTTTCATATTTTAAATATATTCACATTATTTTTGCTGTATATATATGTATATACTTTCTGTCTTTCAGATAACTTTAAACTCTGTCTCACATAATATTCATCCAAATTGTCTGATTAATATTTCTGATTTCAGAAAGAGATACTTTTGTCTATGTCTCGTGGTTGTAATATTCATTCTTTCCATTCTTTATCCAATAATTTGTGACCGCATTCCAGTCGTCTTCTATGTTTGTGGTTATCTTGCCTCTAGTCTAATAGTCTGTCCATTTCTTCCCTTTCTAAAAGCTTAATCACCCATCTGACATTCACACATCCTGAACTGTTTTGGGAAACTTTTCTGTGTAGAAATACATGTCAGGTTTTAAAATTAGACTTGTGGAGATATGCTCAAAACTCATTGTTTCTAGTCACAAGGGGGGTTGTGCAAGATTACTACAGTCATCTCTTTGTATCCATAGGTGATTCATTCCGGTCCTCCACCACAGATAACAAAAAATGTAAGACCCCAAGTCCCATTGTTTCCTGTGGCAGCGTGATGAAAGATTTTTCTTTCAGAAGATTTGTGTGTGTGTGTGCACGCACACACACACACACACACAAATGTTATTTTTCCATAGAAAACAGCAATCTTTCACTGAAACCCCTCAAACCTAGTGTTTTGAAAGAATGCTTAGAGAGCCCCAGTAGTTCAGTGGTTAAATGTCTGTACTGCAGCCACTCACTCGCAAACTATAAGATTGTGAGTTCAGTGCCAGCCAGGGGCTCAAGCTCAACTCAGGCTTGCATCTTTCCAAGGTCGCTAAAATAAGTAACCAGATTTTGGGGGGCAGGCAATTAGCTTACACTTTGTAAACCACTTAGGGAGTGCTTAAGTGCATTGATAAGCAGTAAAGAAATGTACTTGCTACTGCTATTTTGCCCAAACTGCTGCAATTCTCACACACAGAGGACACTTGTGTGTATGTGTACACAGAACCATTTCCAGAAACATTTTCAAATGTGTGAATACTGGGGGAGAACAGCACAGAAATATTCTTCTCTATAGTGGAGAGAAAACTGTGGAAATTATTCACTTGTAAATAGCTAAATATTAACACCCCTAGATTAAAAATACTGGAATTTTAAAATGCCCGAATGGAATTTGAATAAAAAATGAAACTTCCACTGGCCAGAACTGTTGCAAATGCTTCTTTTTTGATAGGGTGTGACCAGACAGGCCAAAATACCATGAACTGAGCCAGTGCTATCCTGGCCCTGATACTCACCCGGGTTAGTCCTTGGGTCGGCATGGGGACATGCAGGTGTTCACACACCTAACCCTGCACCAAACCTGGACCTTGGCCCAGCATGCCACTCCTTACCTTTACCTTTCCAGGGGGAAATCCATCTGAGAAGCCTCACTCCATCTGATGCAGAAATGGGTGCCTGGTTGCACCCATGTGGCCAGGTGCCCTGTTTCCGCAGCAGATGAAATTACTTTGGGGCTTCTCATATGGATTGTCTGCCAGAAAAGTAAGGAGCAGGGGGAGGGGTTGTCTGAACAGCCTAATTTTGCTGTGGAGTTTCTTAGCAACTCTGTGAAAAACCAGGGCTACTTTACCCTAGGATAAAGGCTCCTTATCCCACGGTCAGACCTGTCAGACCAGATCTGTGTCTGCACAGGCAGGATCAGACTCAATCCTGCCACAACTGTTTTGTCCTGCATTGTCTAAAATAGATGATGTGAGGCCAAGAGAAAGCTGAGCCATTAGGCTAATGAGGCTCATAGTTAAGTAAAAAGCTCAAAGAATTCTCAAGGGTGATGTAATCCTCACATATAAAAACGAACGTTGGTACTCACCCGTGAGACGTTCATTTCCAGCAGACTAGACTGCAGTTAGGATATAGGTTCACTGATATCAGCAAAGTTTATTTCTGAATCAAGATTCTTAGCTCTGCAAGCTTTATTTTGTTATGACTGTGAGGGGTCTGGAAAACATGTCCTATGAGGAGTGACCTAGGGTACTGGGTATGTTTAGCCTGGAGAAGAGAAGGTTAAGAGGTGATATGATAGCTCCGTTTAAATATTTGAAGGGATGTCATGTTGACGAGGAAGCAAGCTTGTTTTCTGCTGCTTCAGAGAATACACCTAGAGCAAAGGATGCAAGCTCCAGGAAAAGAGATTCCACCTAAACATTAGGAGGAACTTCCTGACAGTAATAGCTGTTCAACAGTGGAACACACTCCCTTGGAAAGTGGAGGAGTTTTCTTCTTTGGAGGTTTTTAAACAAAGGCTTGATGGCCATCTGTTGGGGGTGCTTTGATGATGTATTTCTGCATGACAATGGGTTGGACTTGAAGTCTCTTCCAGCTCTATTATTCTATGAATAATAGACTATAGTGTTGATTTGTTTCCAATAAATTTATCTGATTTATAAATTGTTGTTAACTGCTCTCAAGTCAACCTCAGCTCATGGTGACCCTGTGGATGAGACATCTCCAAGTGCCCCTATGGTACACAAAGAGAATGCTGTAGATATAGCATATCTCGATTTCAGTAAGGCCTTTGACAAGGTCCCCCATGATATTATTACAGACAAGCTGGTAAAATGTGGGCTAGACAATGTGACAGGTGGATTTGTAATCGGTTGGCTGGCTGAACCCAAAGGGTGCTCAACAATGGCTCCTCTTCATTATGGAGACAAGTGACCAGTGCAGTGCCACAGGGTTTTGTCCTGGGCCCAGTGCTATTCAACATCTTTATCAATGATTTGGATGAAGGAATAGAGGGCATGCTTATCAAATTTGCAATGACGCCAAATAAGGAGGAATAGCTAATACCCCAGAGGATAGGATCAAAATTCAAAATGACCTAAATAAATTAGAAAGCTGGGGCAAAACTAACAAGATGAACTTGAACAGGAAGAAATGTAAGATACTGCACTTAGGTAGAAAAAATTAAATTATATGGGATGGGAGACACCTGACTTAAGGAGACTACTGAGTGTGAAAGGGATCTAGGAGTCCTAGTCCTAACTTTAGTGCTCAATTATATATATTTGCTCTTTGAGATCTTGTCTGCTTCTTTTATTGCTGCCCTCCTCATTCCTAGTCTCCTTCTTATCTCTTGACTTCAGTCTCTCTTCTATTCAATGTTTGAGCTAAGGTATGAGAAATCTTTATATTATTTTCTTCATTGTCTAGGTTGAAAGTATGTAGGTCCTATGTTGCCATTGTATTTGTTTTCTTTATGTTCCACATTAAGCCTGTCTTTGCACTTCCTTTTTGACCCTTCTTAGAAATTGTTCCAAGTCTGTTATGTTTTCTGCTAGTAGTATGATGTCATCTGCCTATCTCAGATTGTTGATTTTCCTTCCTCTTATCTTCACTCCTCCTTCTTCTGAGTCTAATCCTACTCTTTGTATGATGTTTTCTGTGTACAGGCTGAACAAGTAGGGTGATGAAATGAGTCTTGCCTGACCGCCTTGCCAATTGAGAACTAATCTGTTTCTCATATTCTGTTCTAACCATGGTCTCTTGTCCTGAGTATAGATTTCTCATTCAAACTATCAAATGTAGTGGGACTCCCATGTCTTTGAGTGTTCCATATAAATACATTTACAAATACATTGCCTGTTTGTTTTTATTGTTTGTAATGTCTTTGTCGTATTTTTGTTAAATAAAAAAAATTAATTAAAAAAACACAAATACATTGCATGAATTTATAAATATGTCACCTGAATCATAGTTTGTTGTTGTTGTTGTTGTTGTTATCATTAGGGCATATAACGGGCTAATATGTACTGCAAGAAAAAGGAGATGTAGTAGCCACAAACATAACAACTATATTTTGTTTTAGGAAAACGTGTTCAGAAACCTGAGTCAAAGAGTAAGTCATAAATACCTGTTATCCTCTGAGTTGTTTTTTAAAAAGTTTTTAAAAGTTATCCTCTGAGTTGTTTTTTTAAAAAATAAAAAAAATAAAATGATGTACACTATATACTAAATAATGTTGAAATAGTTTTATGAATACAAAGACATAGCCCCATGAGTCTAGATCAGTGACAAGAGCCAAGGGAAAGGCTGGCTGAACCTGCATATTGCCATTCAATCCAGTTCAGCCACAAACTGATAGGAAGGAGCAGCAGAAAAATCTTCCCTCCTCTGGAGAGATAGTATAATTATTCATGTTCAGGTACATATAGTTGTTGTTGTTGTCGCTGTTGTTGTTTGGTTTTTAATCATGAGTTTAACTTTGGGAGACCATGGCAACAAAAGTTATTTAAATAAGGTTCCTGGTAAAGAAGAGGTTAAAAACTACTATTCTAACTTGCCCTTCAGCACTCTCCATTGGGCAAGCATGCCAGTTTCTGCGCCAGAGGACAAATGGACATAAAATATACATTAGTAATGGGAATCCACAAAAATCAGTTGCAGAACATTTCTGTCTTTTCAGTCAGAACTTTTGGAAACCAGGAGTAGTCCCAACAAATAGGAGGAGGGAAAGGAGGAATAGAGGACCCAAACAATTACTGCCTGGTTAGCCTGACATCAATACCAGGAAAGATTCTAGAGCAGATAGTTAAACAGAGAATTTGGGAACATTTTGAAAGGAATGCCATAATCATAAAAAGTCAACATGGGTTTCTCAAAAACAAGTCGCGCCAGACCAATCTGATCTCTCTTTTTTTGGTAAAATTACCAGCCTGGTAGATGGAAGGAATACTATGGATATAGCATATCTTGATTTCAGCAATTCCTTTGACAAGGTCCTCCATGATATTCTTGCAAAGAAGCTTGTAAAATGTGGGCTAGACAAGTTAACTGTTACATGGATTTGTAACTGGTTGACTGGCTGAACCAAAGGGTGCTCAACAATGGCGCCTTTTCATTCTGGAGAGAAGTGACCAGTGGGGTGCCACAGGGTTCCGTCCTGGGTCCAGTGCTATTCAACATCTTTATCAATTATTATGTTGAGTCGCTGGCAGACTCATTGTAAAAGACCATTGTAAAAGAAACAAGAATCCTGTGGTTTTCACCACAATGACTTAGGCCCAAAACAGGCAGGTCAAAAGATGCAGCTTCCGGCCACTTTGGGGGCATGGCGTGCAGATGACGCATTCTCAATGTGGCTGGAAGCCATGCTGAGGCTGTCTAAGGCAGCCCAAAGCTGCCATCAAAAGGAGCAGCGAAAGTCCTTTCCTTGCTGGTGGCCCATTTGGGACTGCCACAGTAGCCTGCTTTCAGATCAGGCCGTCTGGTCACCATGATCCCCAGTCAATCGCAGGGTGCCTGACCTCATCTGATAACTTAGCAAATTTAGCCTTGCCTTGCATGGCTGCAAAAAGCAATCCGTTTATGTGAAAAAATATTGTATATCAGAAATCAATAAGCGTATTATAGTTTCATATTTGTACCCAGGCAGCCGTCAATGAGCAAATTGAATGTATTGGAATGTTGATAGTGTTTTGTGATGGCGATGAAAGTTCTGCATACTTAAGCCCTTATGTGACTATAGGTATGATAGTATGATTAGTACTTTAGTAAAAAAAAGTATCTTTTTAAAAATATGTATCACACTGGCAGAAATATCACAATTTCTATTTTGCTTCAAAACAAATTTATTTAGTTTTAGGAATGAGTAGCTTTGAAAAAGATGCCTCCACAGAAGGAATTGGTGAGTTGCAAATGAAACCAGCATTACCTTCATTTGATGAGGCCAATTAAATTATTGGGATTGAAGTATTACCATAGGTGTGTGTATGTGTGTGTGTTAGTGCACATGTGTGATGAAGATATCTACATCCAGATAAATATACGTAGGTATGTATTTCATCTATATCAGTGGAAGGTAAAAATTCATATCTTTATTCAAGATGTAAAGATGTAGGTGTGTGTACTGGGAATGTAAAAATGTAATAATGTATTTTGAACAGGACTCTTGAATGCAAGTTGGTCCATTCCAGAGCAAGTTACTCATGATTCCTATTTTCTGTTGAAAATAATTATTTCCAACTGTTGTACTCATTTTTTAAGAAAGTGCATCAGGACTATATCTGGTGACTGTTGGTGTATTTGTATTTGTCACTTTCGCTTACTCAGCTATAAATTTCTAGTTGAGCTAATCCATAACCATATGGATAATCATAATTAAACCAATCATGAAGAAATTTGCAAAAAAAAAAAAAAAAGCACAGTAATATAGATTGTACTTCTCTGCCTTCATTCTTGTGCATGGCTGAGCAAGGATTCAAACTCTGGTCTCCCAGAGTCCGAATCCAACAATCTAACCGCCATACCACATCTGCTCTGACAGCAGTTTGCACTTGTGTACGTCATTAACAGGACTCTAGCCTGTATCGATCTATACAGATATCAGTGTTTTTGAATGCTGGTGTCCAAGAATAGATTTCTTCCTCATTTTCTACTTTCATACAAATAGTAGAAAACACTGAACATAGTCCAGCCAAAATCAAGCACTTTTATGTGTGTGTTTTTAAATCTTGTAAGTTCTGTGGAGCTGATGCACTGGGGGATGCGGGGTTCTTTGTTTCTGAATACCATATTATTAAATATCATATTTAATCATATGTTGGGGTCTTTATCAATGTTTTATAAAGTTATAAAGTTATAATCCTGTGAGATCATTTTGTTGTGACAAAATTATTAAAGATTTTTTTAAAAAACATCCTCACTTCTCCATGCACAAAGGCTTTTTGTAGCTCCTTCTGTTTTAATGATGTTTTCAAGTTTAATAGGTTTTCGTTCTATTTAAGCCATTTTATCGTTTTAACCTGAAATTGGTTTAAATTGTTTATTGTTTTAATCTGTAACACCACACTGAAAACACAAGCAAGAAAAGGGTGGAATATAAATATTTTAATATATGAATAAATGACTAATAAATGCTAGGTGTTTAGTACTAAGAGTTTGCTTTTACTAATACATTCACATGCTGTATCTCTAATGACAAGAAGTTATATCCATATTTCTTCTATGAAAAGAAGAGAGCATTGATATAAAACAACAAGCAATTATTAAAATGTATGGAAGTGTTTACTTTAGGTTTTGCAGGCTTAGGTACACCAGGACTATGTCACTAATTCTATTGCATCCTCTGGCTTACTAGCATCTGGTCCTGCTGCTTTGCATCTGGCAGCTCAGTGTGGTTCCCTGGAAGGACTTCATTTCCTCCTGGCCATAAAAGCGGACTACCGTGTTCCCGACAGCCAAGGATGGATGCCTATACATTATGCTGCTTTCTATGACAATGTTACCTGTGTCACAGTTCTCTACCGAAAAAACCCAGAGATGATAGAGGCTGAAACACGAGCCAAGTGAGTATGCATAAAACCAGGAATCACTATAACATTGGGGGCATGGCCAGTGTCATGACCCAACTGGCCCTTTCAGCGCTTGGATGCTTTTCACTTCTACAATTTGGAAAGGGGCACCATATAGTGACTGAATGCATGGATGAGAGCATGAGCAGAGGGTTCAGGTGTCTTGCCCATTGTGATTACATGAAATACGTAACTGGCGAGCAACCAAGCCTCACATTGGTTGGCTTTATTTCTGAGCAAGTGTGCATGCCACCAATCTGGATTGATGCTACTGTGCTTGCACGGAGATTTAAACCTCATTGCTATTTCTTTCTAAATCATCTCCCCCCTTCCCTCCAATTTTATCTTTTCCTCCATTTCTGTATGGCAGGGGGAAAGGGGAGGATTTAGAAAGAAATGGCAGTGATGTTTAAATCTCTTCTATGCATGCACAGTGGCATCAGTCCAGATTGGTGGTGCACACACAATTGCTCAGAAATAAAGCCAGACAATGTGAGACTTGGCTGCCTACCAATTATATTCACTCAAATGTAATGTTCACACAATTGTCCCTCCCATGTTCTCATCACCATCTTGAATCCCATGCTGGGGAAAAGGCAGGATATAAAATAGATAGATAGATAGATAGATCTCATCATCTCCAAATAAGACTTGGAAAGCCCTTGCCAAAATCTGAAGAACCAGTCGGTATGAACAATACCAAAAAACAGTCTACTGTTAACTTATTATTAGATAATTCCCAGTGTTTCCAAGCCTAAAGAAGACTGCTTTGCTTCTGCAAATGCAATGCACAGTGATCTCACTGAGCTAAATTCCTAAGCAGGAATTCCTAAGCATCTTAGTTCATGATCTGAAATCCTTGGCAGACTCAAAGATATTCCTTTCTAAGGTAATGAGTTGTTTGAAGTTAAGCCTGCAGTTGTATACTGGGGAGTGATTCTCACTTTGAACATATATGTTGACGTTTGTGCTATAACTTTCTTTTTTATTTAGGTTTCCACTTTTCACTAAAAGTCAATACTGTCAGCCCTCCATGGTTTTTTTATCCATGGATTCAAGCATCCACAGCTTGAAAATATTTTTAAAATATATGAATTCCAATAAGCAAACCTTGATTTGTTCATTTATATAAGGGACGCCATTTTATTAAGCCATTCTATTTAATGGGACTTGAGCATCCACGGATTTTTGATAAACTCCAGCAGATATCAAGGGTTCACTGTATGTACATTCTGTTTTATATGCTGTTGGCTGGTTTGTTATTATGTAACCATACTTTTTTATTCTCCTGCCTTATAGGTATCACTCCACTCCACTTTTACTTGCAGCTACATCTGGAGCATTAGATACTATCCGGTATTTGTTTTCTCTTGAAGCCAACTGGCTGAAAAAAGACAGTGAAGGACATACTATCATTCATTTGGCAGTGCTGAACTTTCACACAGAAGTTCTGAAGCATCTAATTGAGCTACATAATCCTGATCTCCCAGTCTGGAAAACTCTTGTTGGTAAACACGTACATTTTCTTTTGGTTCTGACTGTCTTAACCGAAATGTTTTATTCCAGGACTGTGCAGCAGATAGCATGCCGAGTGATAACAAAAGGTCTGATTTGCACTGCAGAAACAATGCAATTTCATATTTGCCCTGCCATGGCTCAATGCTATGGAATTCTGAGATTTGTAGTTTTGTGAGACAGCTTTCTTTGTCAGAGAGCTCTGGTACCACAACAAACTACAAATCTCAAGATCCCATAGGACAGAACCATGGCAATTAAACCAGTGTCAAACTGCATTGATTCTGAAGTGCAAATTAGACCCAAGTGTCCTTTATGATGCTTTCTTTTCCAGGGAGTGGGATGGCGTAGAGCAGACCTGCAGCAGCAATCAATCTACAAAGGTATCATCACTCAGAAAGAACAATAAATTACCACTTGGTGGCAGAACAAGACTGTACAGGGTGAGGGGGAAAATGGCAGGCCAGATTATGAACACACTGATATTTGGTCTGTAGCGGAAGAGGCACAAATCTTTCAGTCAAAACCTGAATTATACTGAGATTTATGAGTTTTTATATCACAGTTGCTATAGTTCCCCTTGCAATCTCATTAGTAAACCCATTGAAATCAATTGGGTTGAGTGTATATCATTCAGCTTTGGACTCTGGTCCAGGTGCTTTATGTATTCATGTGACCCAGCATGACTAATGGTCAGGAGTGATGGTAGTTATCATTCAAAACATTGGAGGATGGTACCAAATCTTCTGAGACTCACTTGACCTATTACTGAAGAATTAAATAAAACAGAAGATCCAAGACATTGAAAATAATTGTTAGCAATAGTGGGTTGCCTCTCAAGTTGTATTGGGGCACATGAGATGTGTCCCAAACTGGTTAAGGTAATTCCCTGTTATGCCAACATGTAATATCAAGGTTTAAAACCAAAAGTTGTTTATAGCAGTGGTGGGAAAAGTGCAGTCCCCAGGGTGCTGTTGGACTGTAGCTCTCATCAGCCCTTGATGGCATAGCCAATGTTGAGGAATGCTGGGAGCTGCATTTCCCAGTATCTACAGGTAGGGTGACCAGACGTATTCCTTTTCCAGGACATGTCCTACATTTTAACCTTCTATCAACAAGGAATTTAAAAATGTTGTCCATAATGGGGCATGACAAAGAAAGCATGAATTTACATTTATATCAGTGTTTCTGGTTTTTATTTTGTAATGTCCTACAATTCTCTTGAACATCTTACGTTTTGTGATAGATTTTCCTCCTTTGCAGTTATGACATCTGGTCACCCTGTCTAGAGGGCCACATTTTGCCCATCTTGCTCTGTTGTTTTCACACCTGGTGTAACCTTTGCGTGATTTAGACATACAAAAAATCAAAGATTCATCAAATGAGGTTGGAAGAGACTTGTTCAAAAACATGAAAGTTTAGGAACCAACAGCTCTTGGTAGATTTATACTGTGCAAAAGGAAAGCAGCGTGTTCCATTTCTCATAGTTCCCTCCTCTTGCAATGTTAGTCTCTTAGCATATGTCGTATCTTATTATAAAATGTGAGGGATGGACTTTCCCTTATATTAGAAATGATAATTGTCAATATAGAGTTACCCACAGGGCAGATGGTTGGGCCATAGGATTCCCATTAGCTCTTCAGAGATGTATTGGTGGGGAGGGAAAATACTTGTTTTATTATCTATTTATTATAGTATTTGTTTAGCACCTCTTAGCCCACCAGGACCAATAAAGTGATGTATAAGAGATAAAAGGAACCCTTAGAAGCAAACCAAAACAATGTAAAAAAGTTAAACAAACACGCAAACAATTAAAGCCAAGGATAACCCTGGTTTCAAGAACCAAAGGCCATACAAAACAATGCTTGGTAGAAGCAAACAAAGTAGGCATGAAGCTAGCTTGACTTCCCTTTGGCAAGGAATTCCACAACTGTGGTGTGTTACTGAAAATGCTCTGCCTGTTGCACATACACAAAAATGCATACATTGCTGTGCAGAATGCCTGCTTATGTTCCTGTTAATAAGACAGCCATATACATTTATTCTCTTTTGTTCATAAACTACTACTAACCTGGCAGTTTGTTTAAAATGGCAAAAGGAACTGTATGAACTGACGTTATTGCCAAAGTAATCTGGAATGGTGTGTAATCATTCTGCACAATTAGCAAGTGTCTTCAGGTTACTTTTAATTTCTCTACAGGTATGTTGGACTATGAAGCTGGTCGTAAGAAGAAGGAAATGGCAGTAAGGTGTTTAGAAGTACTTTGCCTAGCCAAAGATAACTACTGGCAGTGTATTTTGGATGCAGGTGAGAGATACAGATGATTCATACAAAATGTTTCCCTTCTCTTCTGCCTAAAGGTGGTCTTTTCAAAATGTCTCCAGCAATTCATTTCTAAGTTGATTTACTCTGCATATGCAAATAAAGTGAATGATTATACAGTTGGCCATCTGTATACCCAGATTATCCATCTATAGATTCAACCGCCCACTGCTTGGAAATATTTTTTAAAAAAATCCAGAAAGCAAACTGTGATTTTGCCATTTTATATAAGGGACACAATTTTACTTCCCCATTGCATTTAATAGAATTTGAGCATCCACAGAATTTGGTATCCAGGAAGGGCCTGGAACCAAACCTCAGAGGATACCAATGGTCCACTGTATATAAATTTGCACATCAGTTATCAACACATATATGAAGCAATTTCATGAATAAGAAAAACAACAGAATTCTTATAGGTCTGCATGAGTCATGGCATGGTTTCCATGTGGATTTAGAGCTTGACTTGAAAAAACTGCATTCTACTCAAAGTGTGCCATTTTACTACAATTTCCTTCTGCATTTCAGTAGAATTTATTTCAGTCCTACAGAGTAGTCAGTGGAGGATTTTTTTTAAAAAAAAATTGAGTATTTAAGCAATATATTAAAAACTGTTTGTACAGCAGTATCTTTTTTAAATTCTGCAATAGTGTAGAATTCCACAAAGAACTGAGGAATGTTCTCTGCTGTTTATTTGCTAAGGCAAGTAGTAAATCTTCTTTTAAATGAATGGCAGAAGGAATGACTCCCAGGTTGGAAGCAATAGTGTTTAACAAATCAGCAAAACTTTGCATTAAATGATGGCCTGAAACAGAGAGGCAAAAAGTACCGCCTTCGGGCTGATCCTGGGGCATAGCATGCAGATTGCCCTGCATGTGGTGCATCAAGAAAAGACACAACAACATTACGTCTTGGATGAATATAGCCACAACTTTATTAACAGCAACCCGCAAATAATATTCATATAGGTTTGGCCCAAAGCATAATGTCTGGATCTGAACATTAACAGCACCCCGGCTAATTGATGTATATAGCTGTAACAACAGTCCTCAGGATGACGTGGGTGCCAAGCCACGCCCAACGTGCCATTACACAATTGCATTATCAAACTGATAATCAAGGCACCCAGTCACCGGGTGGTTATTGGCTGTGGCCTCTGCAAAGGCCACTCCAAATTGCTCATAGGACTTGGGTCCCAATGACTCCTGAAACAGAGCTATCGAGCCCTGTAAACCACACCCATCAGATCCAGGCCTATGCTACCGCCCCAAACCAAGTTGTGACAGACCACTCCACACAGGGGTGGGAGAGTGGGAGAGCTGAGCTTCAACTACCGCCAACATGCGTGCAAAAGGGCCTTATATAGGCCAAGTAGCCAATAGGAGGGCTGGGATGACAGAAGCACCACCCTCCCTGCACCTCCCAACCAATCTAGTGTCTTGCAATGAACCAGCCAGACAATCAAGTGCTGGTTCTTCCTGCTGCACACATGCGGCAGCAACAGTGCTGGCCTGGTAAGTCGGGCGGCACCATTAACTCATGCGGAAGCTGCACCAAGGCTAGCTAATGTGGACCAAAATGTGGCACAAAAGGAGCAGGGAAAAACCACTCCTTACTGATGGTACATTCTGGACCGCAGCCATTGCCAGCTTCAGGACCACAGTGTCTGGTCACCATGGCCCTGCACCACTCAGGGCTTGCTGGCAGCTAGAGTGGCCACAGACTGCTCCAAGTCACTTGTGTGCTTGAATCCTATGGGGCTTTCTAGATTGGCAGGAAAGTGTGACATAAGGTTGCCTTTTCCTTAATGCTTAGCAGCTGCACCGCAGCCTTTAGATGGAGCTGCGCTGTTCCGCAGTTTTTAAAAAAGAAGCTGGGAAAACCAGCACCTTTTTAAAGGTGCTTCTTCTCCCCTAAAACGCAAAAAAAAAAAAAAAAGTGTTTTCATGGCACACTTTCCCTTTTTCTCACCTAAAGGCTATAGTTTTTTGCCAATCTAGAAAGCCCCTATGATGATTTAGTGTTTCGTCTGGCAAATCCAATCAGTGTCTGAGATCCTACATACATTTTTACATTTGGATTTACACATTGATTGTGCTGTGCAACTCTGATGCTGAATAGCAACATTGCACAACTGAGCCATCTCCCCATATGCAACTGAATGGACAGTCACATATACATCTGCATGCATGTGCACATTTACATATGTGTGTGGATCTGCATACACAATGGTACCACATGTGGAGCTCTGCTTCCCCAAACCTGAACTGAATACAGCTGTTCTACATCAGACAAAAATATCCAACCATTTCCATGGAGGAACTTACTCTTGTGGAAGGCATCAAGAAGATTGTGGCTAACATTGGGATAAACAGTACATTTAGTCATACAAAGAGAGGCCCAGTTTACACAGTGTCCTTCCTTGCAAGTTTTTAATAAGAAGAGATTATACAAATTAGACTTCTGCATGAACCGATGGCTGAGGTCCTACAATGAGACAATGGAGCATAACTTCACTTTCATCAAGTTGTACTGGACAATGACTCTGCAGGTCAGGATTTGAATCGTTGCTTAGCCATGAAAACCCATTGGGTAATCCTGGGCAAGTCACACTCCCTCTGCTTTAGAGGATGGCCAGGGCAAACCTCCTCTGAAGAAGGTAAAGGTGATGGTGAAGGTAAAGGTATTCCCCATTGACCATGTTGTCAAGTTGTGTCCGATTGTAGGGGCAGTGCTCATTTCCATTACCAAGCCAAAGAGCCAGTGTTGTCAGAGACAACTCTGTGATCATGTGGCCAGCATGACTGCACAGAACACAGTTTACCTTCTCACCTGTTTATCTACTTGTATTTGCATGCTTTTGAACTGCTAGGTTGGCAGAAACTGGGACTAGTGATGGGAGCTTACCCCATCATGCAGCACCTGGGCCTTGAACTGCCAACCTGCCAATTTTGCAATCAACAAAGTCAGCGTCTTAACCACTTGAGCCATCATGTCCCCTCTGAAGAAACTTATCAAGAAAACCCTGTGACAGGTTTGCCTTAGAGTCAGAAGTCAGAAGTGACTTGAAGGCACACCATACACAAACAAACAATGCCACTACATGCATATCAACATGAGCAGTGTGTGCCAGTGCACATCCAGGTACTGTGTGCCAACCACATTCATGCACATTGGTGGCACATGCAATGGCACCACAACAGGCTGAATATGGCTTTTCCAACATTGGGGTTGGGAGGGGAGTCCAACTGCTTCCACAGGAGAACTTATGCAGCTGTAAGACACCAATGGAATGCTAGCTAATGTTTGCACAAAGATAGAAGGAAGCACCAGTTTATAATCAACAAGTGATGGAGAGGATGAATTATGACCTTGCTCCTTTGCCACCTGAGAATGTAGCTAGACAAATGTATGAACTCTGGCAAAACTACTGATAACAGCTAATAGTTATATTCAGAGCTACATGCCATTTATGCTCATCTTATGAAGTATCTACTGCTGTTAATACACAAAAGGAAAGGCTTTATTCAGATGTGACACCAATTTATGGAAAACTTGCTCTAGAGGTATTTGCGGAACACCTTTGAAACTAATGAAAAATATATTCTTATGGTCTGTTATTGTATTCTAAGTTAATGATTCCAGGTTTTAGATATTCTTGCTGCATATATTGTCCTTTTTACTGGTTTTAAACAAACAAACAAACAAACATTTTATTCCTGTTTTATTTTATTTATTTTTTGTAATGGTGTTTTTAGGTTTCAGTGGCATGCACTGCTTTTAGGCTGAAATCACATCTTGCTGGAAGGCAATTAAGACTTTTTAGTGGATAAATAAATCCATTAAATTTTTAAAATTGCCTTCCAGCAAGATGTGATTTCAGCCTAAAAGTAGTGCAGGTCATTGAAACCTAAAAAGAGTGTAACAAAAAATTTCAAATAAAACTAAAATAAAAACTTTGTTTAAAATGCGTGTCACTTCTGAATAATATTGTGAACTTGTTTTGAAGAATAGGATATTTGTGCTTGTTAAATTAACATCTGTGTTGCTTCTCCTTTTCTTCTGCATGCAGGTACAATACCTTCATTAATCAACTTGTTAAAAAGTGATGACATTGTGCTGGAGTGCATCACTGTGGGGGTGCTGAGTAACATTTCAATTAATAACCCAATTGCTAGAGCTTTGGTAAAAGCAGGGGGCATTTCCGTATTAATTAAGTTGTTGGATTCCGATGAGCCTGAACTGCTGTCTCGTTGCGCTGTCCTTTTATATGACATTGCCCAGCTAGATGATAATCAGGTCATCATTGCTGAACAGGTAGGTCTATTGCTCCTTCACATTTAAAAATGAGCTAAAAGAAGAAAATGTGCTTCTGTCTTGTGAAGTTGTTGAGTCTCATAAGTGAGAAAAAAGCTTCCAGAAGCTTTTTACAAGTAATTTAGAGTGGGAGGGTGTTATTTCCATTCTACAAGAGCACACCACAGACACATGGCTGGTTCCTTATTGGTCGTGATAAACAAATTGGGAACTAGCCATGGGAGCATTTTTTTCTGCAATCTTCCTCTGAATTCCTCCTTCCTCTTTAACCATAGTCAAGCAATACATTCTAACTACAGTGGTCCCCCGGGTTACGAATCCCCCGGGGTACGAAAACCCCGGGGTACGAAAGAGCCGGGGCCGGAAAAACGGCCCCGGCTTACGAATAAAACCCCGGGTTAAGAAAGAAAAAACCGCACGGCCCCTTTAAATTTGCCGCTCGGTCTGGCAAATAAAGCGGTCCCCCGGGTTACGAAAGGTAATCCGGAACGGATTACTTTCATAACCCTGGGGACCACTGTACCGGTAATCTCAATTATGTGCAACGGGATCTTGCAGCACCTTTGAAACTAACTGGAAGAAAGAAGTTGTAAGCATGAGCTTTCATAGATGCATGTGTTGAAGTGGAAAACCTAGGGACAGACCTATATAGCTGTCCGTGTGCGAGAACGTCCATAGGAATGCAAACCTTTGTGGGTGTGGATATGAGGTGACAAGTTCAGTTTTAGATCGTCATTTGGGGATATTGCCTAAATCCAAGGTTAGTAGATAGACATATGAATGAGTATTGAGACACAGTGTGGGAGCTAAAAAGAAGAGATCCCTCGTGATGCTGGTAGGTTAGCTAGTGTTAAAATACGTGTAGTGAGCCAGGAAACCTGCTTCAGGAAACCTTGTCTCTGCTTCAACCCCCTGCTGATATACAGCAGTTTATGGGTATACTCCAATTCTGCTGTTTCTCTTTCCAATCTTCCTTTGCAGTCTTTTTGTTCAAGGATATCTGTTCTGAGGTCCAAGACAGAATAGCCAGAAGATTGAAGTGTTGTGCAACCAGTTTTTCTATATTCCCAATCCTAATTAGGATTTTCCAGGCTAACAAGGCTATGTCTTTGTAATATTAATTATGGTTAAGATTAAGATTAATACAGTACAGGGGTCCCTCCACATTTGCTCGGATTAGGGGTGAAGGACCCCTGTGAATGTAGGAAAACTGCAAATAAAAAATACTGTTCTTTTTACCCGAGAGAACACCTCTCTAGGAATTTCCAGGTCCTCCAGTGCAACTCAGTGGTCAACATCTGCCAGAAGCTGATCACAGAATCATATTAGAGGACCTATAAATGCCTACAGAAGTGCTTTCTCTAGGAACCTCTAGGTTCTCCAGCACAACTCTATAGTCAACTATTCTGGCAGAGTTGTGCTGGAGGACCTAGAGATTCCTAGAGAGAGCATAGTAATCAAAACCTCAAATAATCAGATTCACAAAAGCCAAAGCCGCAAATGTGGAGTGCCAACTGTGGTCAGAAATCTCATCGACTAGTGCCTGAAAACTACTTTAAGCTGAAGTTTCGTATTTTTAATCAGAAAACCCTGATTAAACTTCACACTGTGGTTGTTACCTGCTGGATAAAGAAAAAGTGAGGAGGTGTTGCAAGGTAGGAGTATGTGTTCTTGAGGGTGGCTCCATATTTGTCAACCATGGTTCAAGTTTATCGGTTTGGACCTCAGCTTTTATTCTGCCAGCAAGAGCATCCCTGAGTGCAGTTTGCTGAGAATACTCCCGCTGGTAGAAAAAGCAGTAAGGGTTACTGTACTCATTCCCCTCTTCTTTTGCAACCTCCAGTGCCATCTCACCATTACCCAAGGTGGGGGTAACTATTACGAGTATATTTTGGGGGTGATACAGGATTGGGGAGTTGTTGGCAAAACAAAACAAAAAAAAGTTCCTCTACTCACCCATTCTTCAAGACAAAAATTTCTACTGAATCACAAGTATTCCACTGACACAGAAGGAACTGATTTGTCCAACCTGCACAATACCATTTCAGGATCCATCCATGGTCAGCTCTGGCAACTATCTGACAGTTAATGGAAGCTGCTGTTTTTGTCAGTGCTATTTGTACATATGGGTGTTTTCTTTCTACAGGGTGCAATTCCTGCACTTGTTAACCTGTTACAGTATGATTTAGAAGATCTATTAGTAAATGTAATAAATTGCATCCGAGTATTGTGCCTTAACAACAACGAGAACCAACTGAGGGTGAAAGAAACCAATGGCATCGAACCACTTGTCAGTTTCTTAAATTCAGATTCAGGTAAGGAAAACTGTTGAGTTTTAATACCATTTTGATTGAACCCAGTGGTTGGGATACGTGTTTTGTTTAACTTGTGGGGATCTATTTTGTTCAAGTGTTTGAAATTAGTTACATAACCAGATATTTTACTATCAAGGTTTAAATCCACCATTAACACTAAATATCTGAGAGATTATCCAAAGCTTGGGAAATTTCTTTTTTAAAGTAATTAATTCCTCACTAAAATGTTTGGAAAGGTAGCTTGCTCCACTATTGGTTACATTGCTTTTTAAATTTGCACTGATGTTGGTTTCCTCTTTTCCTTCCTTCCTTCCTTCCTTCCTTCCTTCCTTTTTTTTGGTGGGAAAAACACTTAACTGTTGATAAGAGACTGGCATAAAATCTGAAACATTCCAGACTAAATGCTTAAAAATGGTCCTGAAATTAACAAGTAACCAGAACTTATTATTAGTTGTTATCAATAAAGGAATTTAATTCTTATTTGTTCTACTAACTTTTGAGATATAAGTTAATTACACCCTTGTTACTAAAAGAGGAAATTGCTGCAGGTCACTACAAAACTGTAACCTGTTACTTCCAAAACTCTAGGCTATCCAATGTACTTCTCCCAAATTTTAGAGAATTTTAGGCAGATTTTGGAGATTACAGTACATACAAAATTGACTTTTTATATTTTGTGATTCATACATACAGATGCATGAATAATTAGAGTCAGAATGGCAGTTAAGAGTACATACAGAATTAATTGCAGAATGCTTACACAGAAGCTATTGGTAATGGTTATATAAGGCCAAAACCTAGAAGGACATTCAATAATTTGTTGTTCAGTAAGTTGCAGACAATTTATTTTTGGAGCAATATAGGTATACGACATTTTACTTCTATAATGTGTAATGGTTTGACTATTGGACAAGGACTCTAGGAGACTAGTATTTGAATCCTTGCTCAGCTATGGAAATCCAATGGATGGGATTTGCACATTACACTTTCACAGCCTGAGAGGAAGACAATAGTACTGGCAAACCTTCTTGGAAACCCCATAATTTGGTCACCAAATGTCAGTATCGATCTGAATGCATGTAACAACATCATGTAATAATGACAGCCATTATTTTTAAAAGGCAATTTCTAGAATGCAGACTGAATTGATTTTAATTTCCTATCTACTATTTTATATAGGAAATTAAAATCAATTCAGTCTGCATTCTAGAAATTGCCTTTTAAAAATAATGGCTGTCATCCTGTTAAGCAATTATGCTGTTGTGAGCTAGACTGACCATCTGATAACTGCTTCATATTCACATTTGCAACTGTGGCACATTTGCCACAATTCAAATATCCTCCCTCCCTCCCTCCCTCCCTTCCTTCTTTTTGAGACAAATCAAAGATGTCAATTAATGATTGCAAAACTATTTAGATATAGTAGAATATAGCAGATTATATTTAAGGCTGTCATTAGGGGTCATTAATCATGTAAGCAGAGAGTTATTAATAAAACAAATCTGTGAATTGCTCAATAAACATAAAATAACAAACATATCATCATCATTATTATGGTTTCTTATTTCAGTAATGTGGCTGGTTTTCATTATGTTATTCCTTTTCTGTGTGTGTATAGATGTGCTACTGGCAGTGGCTTCAGCAGCAATTGCAGAACTTGCCCGTGGGAATTTTAAGATGCAGAATGCCATTGCTGAGACAAATGTCATTGGTCCTCTAGTTGAGTTGCTCAGAGGAAGAAAAATCAGTGTCCAGGTGAAAGGAGCAATGGCAATTGAGGCACTCTGTGAAAAGAACAGTTACATCCAGATGAGATTTCTAGCCAAGTCTGTGACAAGATTCCTTTTAAAGCTCCTGAAAGCAAGTATTTTGCTTTTCTTCTTTGAGATGTGTTGTACATTAATATAATTTAGTAGTGTGTTACATGGAATCTTTGGAGAACTTCATAACCTTATCCTAAGCATGTTCACCAACAAACAAATCCTACCAAGTTCAATCAGACTACTGTATATACTCATGTAGTAGTCTAGAAGTTTTAGTAAAAAAATTGACCAAAATATCTGACCCGACTTATCCATGAGTTAATGTAAGTACTCTCATTAAAACTGTACCTTAACTCTCATAAAAAAAGAAACCATCCCCTAGTGAAACACAAGAGTGCAATTTCTCCTGGTGAAGACATGGAGGACAAAAATTAACAAAACTGTTTTCTGGAATATCTACAATACTGGAAGCACTGACCTCTCTCTACTCTTTGATTCATCCATCCTTCAGTGTTAACACAGTTACGAGGGGGTATCCAAAAGTTTTAATGATCACCTTTATTAAAAATTGACAGAAAGTTTGTTTTGATTTGTAGTTGTTAATTTATCTCTATGTAGTCACTATCTAGATTTATACATTTTCCCCAGCGTATCGTAAAGTAATAATTATCACCCAGAAGTTACTATATTATAATAATTGTTGTTGTTGTTGTTGTTGTTGTTATTATTATTATGGCATATTGATGAAATTTTGTAAGTGTCATCATTGGTCCCCCTAGGTGCACGTTGCTGAGAAAATCAATTCATTGTGTCTTTTATTTTTGTGACTGGCTGTGCCAGAAGTGTAAAATCCTCATCATGGGCAATCTGCAGGCTTCTACAATATCAGGTAGTCAGAGGGTCAAGATACAGTGGGAAAAATATATAAATCTAGATAGTGACTACATGGCCATAAGTTAACAACTACAAATCAAAACAAACTTTCTGTCAATTTTTTTAAAAAGGTGATCATTAAAACTTTTGGATACCCCCCTCGTATGCCTCCTGCAGTTTTGTAAGTTCTTTGACATTGTCTTCTCATGCTTCAACCTGTAGTTCCTTTGTTACATGAGCCTAAGTTCTACTCTTGACTTATCCATGAGTCATATCAAAAACCATAATTTTGGTCCTAAAATCTGCCCTTGACTTATACAAGAGGTCGTATTATTCTTGAGTATATGCAGTATCTCACTAGGGATCTACTTAGGAGTGCAACTTCACTTTTATTGCTTGGTTATATCAGCCCTGAAACATTTTCTGGATTTTTGTTTGTTTGTTTGTTTAATTTCCAGGCTTTTCACCTGAGAATTAACTCACTCAAAACCAGAAGGTGGCGAGTTCAAGACCAGCAAAGGGCTGAAGCTTGACTCAGGCTTGCATCCTTCCGAGGTCGCTAAAATGAGTACCCAGATTGTTGGGGGCAAATAGCTTACAATTGTAAATGAAGCTGCTTGTTTAACAAATTGTAAGCCGCTCTGATAGTCTTGGCTGAAGAGAGGGGTATAAATAAAACATTATTATTATTATTATTATTATTAAAAACCTGCTTTATTTTGGTTGTTTTTGAAGGAGGTGAAGCCGTTATCGCTCTTAGCAAGGACAGTGAGCTTCACCAGAATCAAATATGTGAAGGAAATGGAATTGCTCCTTTGGTTCGGTTGTTAAGGAGTGGAAGGATAGCAGAAGGCACACTGCTTAGTATCATCAAAGCCTTGGGGACCATATGTATCGGTTTGTAATCTTTTTTCCCTCTAGTTGTTCTTTGATTAAAAGAATTACAAGGGTTTCAGCTAAGAATTATAAAAGAACTTTGAAATAGTATATTTGAGTGATATAAAGTAGTCTCTTTTCCTTAACAAAACTCCCATTTTGATGACTAACTACCAGCCAGACTGTGCTGTTGTTAGAGCTTTATATGAAGTTTCAGAAATGTTCCCTCTAACTCAATCTTCCTCAGTGTGATACCTCTAGATACAATTCACATTAGCCCCAGCCATCATGGCCAGTGGCTACGGATGACAGAATTTGCGTCCAGGGATATCATTTGGGGGTAAGCTTTCCTAATCCAAAAGCAATAAGAAATAGTAAATCAGGTTCATGAGCTCTACTATCTGGAACCCCCAAGATCCACCAACTAGAGCCTTGTGCAAACAGAATTAGAATTCTTTAGAATTAAATAAGTTGGAATCAAGAGATTAATAGGAAAGAAAGAAGCCGTATAATGTGGTCTGACTGTTGAGCAAGGCCTCTGTCAGACCAGAGTTTGAATTCCCGCTGAGTAACCTTGGGAAGTCACACTCTCTCAGCTTTAAAGAAAAGCAATGGTAAACCTCCTCTGAATAAATATAGCCAAGAACACCCTAAATCAGAGTTAACTTGAAGGCACAACAATAACATATTGGAACTGAACAGTCTTTCCACACAGGAAGTCCATTTCTGGGCACCCAAGTTATCTTTATTTCAGCAGTCTTATTGCATCTGGAAAGAGAAAAATTTTGTTATTACTACTCTTGAACAAGTGGGAGCCAGAAATCTTTCCAATCTGCTGCTAACCTGCCAGATATCTGCCAAGAAATGTCATCTGGCTTCTGCCCATTTATGCTCTTAAACAACAGAAATTGCTTTATTTAAGATTGCACCTAACCAGCAGCCACCTGAAGGAAGCTAAAATCATGAATCACATACTTGTAGATTGTACCATATTTTCTAAATTGTCTTTACATCTTTCTTTTGTTTGTTTCTTATCTCTTACAGTTTTAGATGGTCAGGTAACTGAAATTCTATGGTTGGGTAGAGATAAACTGAATATATATACATATATATCCCAAAATAACAATATTGCCATAATGAGCACTTACAGTACATTAATCAGAACTTAATACTACCAGGATTAAACCAGTAGCAAGAGGTCAGTATAGTACAGTACATAATAAAACCAGCAACAAGAACTAAATAGTACAAAATTTTAAAATTGCTAGTGAGAACGAAATCCTAAAAGAACGCTTTCCACCTGGCACTGAAAAGGCCATTACAATTTCAAATCCTAGTCTTACACAGTTGCCTTTTGTATTTGTTTCTAACTCCTCATTTATTCAAGGCCACAAAGTATTTGCTATTAGATGGAAAATTAAACACATTTAGTTTCTTGACTCAAAGTCCATAAGCCAATTTTATTATTATCCATCTTCATCTGCATTAATAGTTTGAAGGATACACTTGTTTAAAAACAAATTACACAAAATTGTTAACAGTTATGTATTTTCTTGTGCTAGCATTAAATTCCTTCTCTCCCCATCCTCCCACCTTTGTTTGTTTGTTTGTTTTCCTTCTGTGGGTTTCTCTGTATGATTTTTGCACTTGACAGGTGAAGCCAATATAAGCAACCCAGTCAGTCAAGAGAATGTTGTAGATGAAGGGGCCTTACCGATACTGGTTCACTTACTTAAAACTCATCATTCTCTTCAGATAAAGGTGGGTTATAAGGGTTAACCTCAAATAAGATTTTGGGTAGTTTCCACCAACCATTATGACCAATGGCTCTGGTAAGACCAGGATTTAGGCCGTTCAGCTACAAAAATGGATGAAACAGAAGACTAGAGAAACAGTTATCTCCCTGTGTCACTCACACCTACTGTGAGGATCATTATTAGGAGCCTGCCCTGTGCAAAGTAGTATATATTTTGCATATTCCTAGTTTCCAACATCAGCTTTCTTGAAGACAGAGTAGGCTTTTTTAGCCCAGATATAAGATTTTATATATTCTATCACTATATAAAATAGCTCTTGTAGCACCTTTGAGGCTAACTACGAAAAAGAGGTTTGTAGCATCAGCTTTCATAAACTGGGTCTGCATCATCAGATCCAACTGATGCACTGGCCCATTTGGACATGGCGCGTGCATTACATCCAACAGAGAAACAAAACGAGCAGGAAGTACAGTACAACTGCTAAAAGGGGAGTGAAACACTGGGAAAAGAATCTACCACAGAATTAACATCATATATGTGTCTATAAGATGACTATAACAACATCGTGGTGTACTGAACTAGAAACACATTCAACATCAAGCCAGCAGTAGGCAATAAGTCTTCTGTATCTTATAATAGTCCCAAAATAATGAATGGAGTGTCATATAAAGCAATACAGTGGTCCCCCGGATTACGAAGGTAATCCGTTCCGGATTACCTTTCGTAACCCGGAAATGACCGCATCCCGGGGGACCGCTACTTCCGACGGACCGTGCGGCTGATTTAAAGGGGCCGCGCGGTTTTTCTGTTTCGTTCCCCGGGGGATCCTTCAGATCCCGGGGGAATTTTAGCGGTTCCGCCGGTTTCGCACCCCGGGGATTTCATTCCCCGGGGGACCACTGTATATTACTGTATCTCCCAGAAAGTCCAATCACCAATATAAAAAAGTAATTTTGTGGCACTTGTAATAAATCAAGTCTATATACTGATGGCAATATCCTTCAATGGTCACAATCTTGCAGTTATGGCAAACAATCTTTCAGTCATGGAAGACGGCTACCTCTGGAGCAATGTGTGGCCATTTCAACTCATAGAAGTTTTCATCAGCATTGCAATATCATTCTATGCCAGATTAGTATCTCAGATTATGCTTCCATGGTTATAGTCATTTTATAGACACATATATGATGTTTATTCTGTGGTAGATTCTTGCTAATTAGTATTATTGTTTTCCCAGTGTTTCGCTCCACTTTTGGTGTGCGTTACATCACCAGCACTCCCGTGTATGGATAGCGCGATTTAAAAGATGCTGCACACTCCCCAGCCCTATTCATGTCCCGGGGACGGCTCAAAAGGGCCGTCTGTACCGGGCCTCTAATTCTATTATTCTTTTGCATACTGACACAGACTAACATGGCTATGTATTTGAATACTATAGAAAATAGCATTCTATAACTACATATAGTATAATCTGTATAATATAAAATAATATATATAGTATATATTGTGTTATTATATTACTATAATATAATACAGGGTTCTATAATTGGATGCTGTTTATCATTTCCATTCCAAAAGACATAACTGAGGAAGGCAGCAGCTGAAACCTCTGATGGTTTATGTAACTATGTGTTTTCATGAAATTTAATAAGGTTTCTCTGAAAACAGTGCTGTTCAGTTGCTTTATTCAATGCATGCATATATGCACAAGCCCTCTAAATCTGTTTTCCCTTTAAAAAAAATTAAAATATCTTTCCGTCCACCCTAATGTCTAGGTTGAAGTTGCATTTTCTTTGGCTTGCATCGTTTTAAGGAACAGCAACCTGCAGAATGTGCTGCAAGAGAAGGAAGGTTTTAATTATTCTTATGTCCTTAAGCTTCTGCATGCACCAGATAAGGTACTGGTTTTGTTGGAGTAAGTAATACTGCCAAAATAAGATAATATACTCTTTGCATTTCTTTTATGAAGAAGAAACAAGTTCACTGTTATGGGAACAAATCTTGTTCTTAGCATTTCTCAGCATTTCCTCCTTTATTTAAGTGGTGGTATCTGTTTGCAAATTTCCTTATACATATTGACAGGCTTCTTCTCTTACAAAGAAAGAAGGGATCTGCACACATCTAGGGATCTTGAAATTAGAGCAGCTTCTTACAACACAGAACTATATAAGGAAAATCAACAGAAATGATCTTGTATTAAGTCTATGTCACTGTTCTGTTGCACTAAAACATGGGCAAAATGCTCCCACATCCCCTAGAAGGCCCTGGGGGCAGTGGGGGGGGGTTGGCTTAGTGGGGTTGGGGTGGGTGCAGCCTGCCAAGCTTTTTTAGGGGGCTAAGGAGCCCTGGTGGCACGGTGGTTAAATGCCTGTACTGTAGCCACTCACTCACAAACCATAAGGTTGCAAGTTCAATCCCAGCCAAGGGGGTTTAAGCTCAACTCAGTCTTGCATCCTTCCGTAGGCGGCCAAAATGAGTACTCAGGTTGTTTGGGGGCAATTAACGTATACTTTGTAAACTGTTTAGGGACTGTTTAAGTGCACTGATAAGTGGTATAGAAATGTACTTGCTATTGCTATTGCTAATGCAGATTTCTAGCTGCCCATAGTTGCCCACCCCTGCTTTAAGGTACCACACGGTTCTGATATTATTACTGCAAAAAAATAACATAGCTATCCCAAGTTAATGAAATACTTTGTGTGCTTAAAAAGTCACACAAATAAATGTTTAAATGTTTACGTTGTTTAAGTGTCAAATGAATGTACACGTTTCCCTGTTTCTCTGATTGCTTTAAGGATATCTGTTTACGGGCAGGATATGCTATAGCCCTTTTTGCTTATAATAATCCCGCTCAACAGTTACTGATTTTAGAGACTGGACCAATATCACTGTCTATATTTGAGCCTTTTCTGCGATCAGATGTAGAGACGGATAAAGCAATGGCTGCATTTCAGGTACAAAATTAGGGATTACCGTTATCCTTTACCTAGAATGTATCTTTGTATAAACATGAATGTGGAGATAATTGTATGCCTCTTTTTACCCGATCTGGACACAGGCTTAAATGGATCTTATTACATGCCTCTGTGCCCATCTTGGCTGCATTGCGTACCCCATCCTGACTCCTGGCATAGATTCTGAAGAACAAGAAAGTATCATTCTTCAAAAAATATGCCAGGAGTTCGGATCGGGTATGCGATGCAGCCAAATTGGGCACGGAGGTGTTCAATAAGATCTATTTTCACTATGCCCCGACTGTGTCCGGACTGGGCAAAAAGAGGTGTGCGACAATCTCCATATATGTCATCTTCAAAAATGGAAAGTTTGCTATCAAGAACTGTTGGGGTATTACACATCTGCCTTCTTGCTGAAGTACAGAGATCCAGTGTGGCACATAGACATATGGGCTTTTCTTTTCAGGCTCCCCTTTCCATCAGCAGCATCTCTTGATCCCTTAAAGGAGAGGAAATGTCAAAGCATCAATAAGTGGCTGCTATCTATAAAGGACATCCATACATTCACACTTACTCTGTACTTGCATGGGGAAATGCTTCCTTTCTGCACATGGACCTCTTTCACTTTCTACCTCTTAGGACCTAAGCATATGGGCCTGTGCTGAGCCCGTGATATCCTAGCCCTGGTGCTCACTTGGGTTAGTCCCCTGAGTCAGCACAAAGATGGGTAGGTGTTCACACACACATCCCTGCATCAACCTGGGAATGGGGCAGGTGTGAGCTCTTTACCTGGCCGGCCTTCACCCTGACTGAAGAAGCCCCTCCCTTGCCAAGTCTAATGCAGAAATGGGTCATCTGGTTGCACCCATGTGGCCAGGTGCCCCATTTCTTCATTAGATGTGGCAACAAGGGGCTTGTTCAGTTGGGGTGAAGTCCAGCAAAGTAAGGAGCAGAGTAGGAATGCGTACAGCCAGGTTTTGTTCAGCAGAAAAACTTAGCAGAAAACCAGGAGTAAATTACCTTGGGGTAAAGGCTATTTGCCTTGGGATCAGACCAGATCCATGTCTGGACAGGCTAGGATCAGGCCCAATCCTACCATGGGGGGGTTGGCCTGGGTCATCTGCACTAGATGACACAAGACCAGCGGGAACCTGGGTCTTTTAGCCTGTATAGACAACCCCTTAGATTCTCTTGTAACTGGACAATCTCAATGGGATTTTTGCCTCTTGTAAACCAAATGGTTTATGTCAAAGAAGCTGTTTCATTCTCTCTCTCTCTCTCTCTCTCTGTTTTAAAAACCAGCTATCATTAAGCAAAACAATGTGATTTCATCAAGGGCTAACATTTTTTATAGAACTACAATTGGCTCAATAGGGGGAAAATTACAATGTTCACTAGGATTGTAGAAGACTCTGAAGACTCCAAAGAACTGTTCAACTGGTGCTTTGGACCAGCAGTTTCCATTGTGCTGGCAGATGAATAGGCATTGCATACAATACTTACAATGCAACCTTTTGCACTTCTGCGGACGTAAGTCCTGTTGAGTTCAGTGGGATATACTTAAAAGGTATTTTGTATAGTTTTGCAACATAGTCCCTGTGACCAGTTAGATAACCATACTGTGGAAAATGGAAAATGAAGAAAAGTGCCATGTATAATATATTGTGTCCAAATCTATCTCCGATTTCAGATCGTTGTGCTAGCCAGAATTATAGTTGATGAGAACCAAGTTAATTTGTCTGCAAGAGGAGTTTCTATTTTAGTTGACTTGCTGTGTTCGGAAAAGACAGCCACTCTTGTGACAGCAGGTAACAAATGCTGTAAAGGAGAAAATGCTGTTTCTTCAGTGCAGTATGATTATGGAATACTAAATAGAGCACTGTGCAATTATATGCTGTTTCTAGGAAATGACAGTTTACAGTTCTTTTTTAATAGCAGAAAGAAGAAAAGGAAGAACAAGAGGGAAATCATTTGATCTTGACTAAAAGACAAGTCTTGGACATTCGTCTAGCTAAAGTTGTGATTTGGTCCCATGGAAAGCAAGGGGCATGAATAGTGTCTCTTTCATACCACATAATTAGAGTTGTTTGATACCATTTAAACTTCCTTAGTTCCATTCCATGAATTTGCATGAATTTCCTGGGATTTGCTTTTTTTTTTTTTTTTTTTTTTAGCTATTTAAAAGAATTCTGTACGAGGCATCACTGACAGTTAAAGTGGCATCAAAATGCTATACCTCTGTAGTGTGGAAGACAAATTACTCAGGAAAACAACAGCTGTTCTAATGGTTTGAATGGGATATAGAAAGGTGCAGATGTCACATTACATTTGCACCTTGCTTCTTTTCAAATTGCAGCCATAGGGACCCCCAAATTGCATTGGGATTAAAATGCAGGACCCTTCGCCCCACAGATGCCATTTCCAGTCAAATATTTCTCCCCTTTCACTTTATGAATGCGCTTTTGGGGCTACATAGTGTAGGGTTGCCATATTCTAGTTTCCCCACAATCAGTGGCCTGATTTGCATAGTATGTACATTTGTATATTACACAAATTAAACATAGTAACTGTGGCATTTTTTTTCCTTACCAGTGTGTTTCTGGTCTAAAAGAGACAACATAGCATAATAGATAGAATGCCGGACTTAGAACGATGAGATCCAAAATTCAAATCTCTATTTGATCAAATATGTTTATGGGATGACCTAGGGTCAGTTATTACCTCTCAGCCAAGCCTGCTTTCCATAGCTTTTGCAAGGGTAAATGAGGAGAAGGGAACCATGTATAAAATGGCCGTCATAGTGGCTTTAGGGTAGGAATGTATTTTCATAATGGCAATGGTGCTTGGGGGAAAGGCTTAATTCCATTCCTCCATGACACAGTTTATACTGCGAAACCTCTAAAGAGGAGGAACTTAAGAAAGATCGCCAGAATCCTGTTATCAGTTTATAATTAATTAATTATAAATTTACAGCGCTATATAAATAAAATTAATAATTAATAAAATTAATAATAATAACTTCTCCTGGCTCGATGCCTCAAACCTGATGGAGACATCTTTTAGCCATTCTCTGACTGTCAGCAAAATGTTCCTTCTTTTCATGCAGCTGATGCCCAGTAAAGTAGGTTGAGTGGCAAGTTATGATTGTGGCAATCATGGCAAAATTGTGACTAAGTAGCGACCTATTTCATATTCTCAATAGCTATTTATGATTTTGACACTATTACCATGATCATAACTTGTTGACCCATCTACTTTACCATGCATCAGCTGAACTGGGAGAAACAGACCATTATGCCAATGATCAGAGAACAACTGAATATTTCTGTCAGATTTGCATGAGGAGATGTTACTTAGTTAAGTACTTAAGTATAAGCTGATACAGGATTCTGGCCAATATAAAGTCAGAAAAAAAATATATCAGAATGTGTTAGAACATACCAAGAGCATAGAAACAGGCATACAAAGAACTGTGGTTATAATACTCTCATTGCCTTTATGTTTCAGAAACAACTCATCCTTGATGGATAGATTTAAAATACTGTGATCTGAAAATCTTTCTATATTAGCATCATTTCCTAGCGCATGTAATTTATTGTCTATTTCTTTGCAGGAAAATTACTGGCTAGTTTGGCTCATACAAGAGCAGGTATTCCAGAAGCAATTACATGTCTGGGGACCGTTCAGCGTCTTTGCTTTCATTTATATGCCAAGGAAGAAGAGGTAGATCATACTCTGTTGTTCTTGTTTTTATTCACCTCCGTTAGTAGAGGGGGTGGGAAATCAATTCTTTTAGCCATACTTTAATTGTTCTGACTGCAGTTACATGGCATGCATTAAAAAGGTGAAGGCAGTGGTTCTCAAACTTTTGACCCGCTTGATCCCCATTATATCTACATCTCGATGTCATGCCTCCACGTCATGTAGTATATGAACAAAAATATTTTGTTTAGTTTGTATTTTCATTTCCACATTCATGTGTGTTCAAATTTTAACATTTTTATAGGGAAATAACATTGTTCAAATTTGAAGTTTTATTTAAGTAAATCAAACATTTAACTCAATACATGTGTAAATTTTACGCATAAAAAAGTTTGGAAAGAGGAGGAGGAAAAGGAGGGGAAATCAGGACCTGGGAGTTCACCCCACCATTAGGTAAGGAATAATAAATTAATATGAAGTTACACTGAGTAGATGCATAGTCCCTCTTAACTGTAACAGAAATTGAACTTTACACTGTGCACAGAGTTTTCCTTTCCTGCAAGACTTCTCCCTTCTGCATTACAGAAAGAGGCAAATTTGAATATAAGGTTCTTTCTCTTCCAGGTTCGTACAGCTATGGCATGTGCTCTGGGATATTTAACATTTAACCGAACTGCATACCGGCATCTATTAGTACAATGTAGGAATAAGCCAAAGTTGTTCAAGAGACTTATAGGAAACCTTAGCAAAGATGCAAGAATAAATACAGACTTCATAAAAGAATTTAGGAGACAAAAAAAGATTGGCCTCCCTTCTCTCAGGTAATATTAGAATTTTTTTTTAAAGATTTTGCTGAATTTGTTGAAGGCCATGTCTTAGTTGCTTGGACTATTGCAGATTTCTGTTCAACAGTATGGGGCTTCATGCTAACATAAGTGAAATTTGCAAGAAATTGCAATACAGCATATGCAGAAGACATGATATCATCTAAAATCTAGTTGTTATATGATATACTGGCCACATATGTGCCTGTTCCATGCATCATATGTTCAGGGACCTTTGTAAATGCTAGTCAAGTAGATGCATCATCAAATTAGTTTAGGGAAGACTCTGGATAAGTTCCCCACATAAAACCCTTACTGAGTGTCACACAAGACAGCTGAAGATAACAACAAGAACAAAGCTTGACTAATAATGTAAGAACTAACAAAACAAAGAAACTCAGAAAGTAACAGTATACATCATCGGACAGTATTTATCAATAAAGAATAAAAATAACTGCCATATATACATAACCGTCTAATTATAAATTTATATGTACAGCACTGTGTAAACCTACAGCGCTACATAAATAAAGGTTAATAATAATAATAATAATGACAATAAGGCTATATAGATTTTTAAATAATTGCATAAATAATACTTGAGAATCAATATAAATTGCTTTAAGAGGGAAAGGACAATGAAAAATTAATCATCATCATCATCATCATCATCATCTTTATTTCTAGCCCGCTCCTCTGTGAGTACAATTGGAGCGGGGTACAACAAGATTAAAACATACAAATTAAAATACTTCATTGACCCATTTCCAGCCACCCTCCCCTTAAAAATAAATTAAATTAACAATAGTTTAAAACCAACAACATTAAAAACATAATTCATCCTCCATAGTTCTTAGATTGAGGAGAAAAATAGCACCAGGCAAGGGGTCAAATTCAATTTATAGGTCCCGTTTGGAGCTGGGATCTAAGAGGTGTCAGGGAAGGCCTGCCGGAAGAGATGCGTCTTCAGAGCTTTTTTAAAGCAGTCAAGAGATGTTATAAGACGCATCTCATGCGGCAGTCCATTCCAAAGCTTGGGTGCGGTAGTAGCTGAAAAAGTCCTCTGGGAGGTCTGCGACAGCCGAGTTTTCACAGGCTGTAGCAGGTTTCTCCCAGAGGATCGGAGTGTGCGGGGGGGTTCATACGGGGAGAGGCGGTCCCTGAGATAAGGTGGACCCAAGCCATGTAGGGCTTTAAATGTTAAAACCAACACCTTGTACTGCGCCCGGAAACTAATCGGCAGCCAGTGGAGAGCCTTGAGCACCGGTGTTATGTGCTCTCTCCTTGATGTTCCTTTGACAAGCCTGGCTGCCATATTTTGGACCAATTGAAGTTTCCGGGTTAAGCACAAGGGTAGCCCCATGTAGAGCGCATTACAGAAATCCAGGCGTGAGGTTACCAGAGCATGTACCACAGTTTCCAGGTCCCTCATCTCCAGGAAAGGGCGCAGCTGGCGTATCAGCCGAAGCTGAAAACAGGCACTCTTGACCATCACATTCACCTGACAAGTCATGTGGAGCGACGAATCTAGGAGTACCCCCAGACTGCGAACACAGTCCTTAGAGGAGAGTGTGACTCCATCCAGGACTGGAGACTGTATTCCCAAGCCTGGTTTCGGGCCTGTGACTGTTAGTACCTCCGTTTTGTCTGGATTAAGTTTCAATTTGTTTTCCCTCATCCAATCCATTACCGCCGCAAGACAGTCATTAAGATGAGAGATGCCATCTGAAGTCTGTGCTGACGATCTGGACATGGAGAGGTATATCTGAGTGTCGTCAGCGTACTGAAGACACTGAGCTCCATGCCTCCGAATGACCTCACCCAGCGGCTTCATATAAATGTTAAATAGCATCGGGGACAGGATGGCGCCCTGAGGGACGCCACAATTAAGCTCAATTAATTAAATAAAATAAATTAACATAAAAGAATTGATTTTTCAGTATGGCAGCTTGTTAGAGCCATAATGTTATGAAAGAGATAGTTTTGCCCACTAACTGTCCTTTAGTGAGGACTGTTTGCCAGAAGACCTGAAATCTAGCCAGATAGAGCAAACCATTACTAAAAAAATTGTTGAAAATATGTAGTTCCTGAAGGATAGATATCTAGTACAAGAAAAAAAAGCTTCAAATGTATAAAGCAGTAGACAATGATGGTAAGTGAAAGTGAGGAACCATTCAGATAACTGGGAGATATAGCTTGTTTTAACTGGTAAATTGGAAATATATGCTAACTTCCTAGATAGACTATTTCATTACACTGTATAACTAAGAGGCTGGAAACAGACCGGCCTAAAAAGCCAGTTTCCAGCCATCTTGGGAATCTGACGTACATATGACGCATACCCCCAAGCCACCCAGAAGCTGCATAGCTGCCCTCACGTGGGCTGGTGTCTGGGCACTCTGGCGGTGCAGCATTTAGATGCTGCATGCTGCCAAAGCACTGAGAAGCTGCCCCAGGATTGCAGCGGGGCTGGAAAAACTGGCGTTTAGCTGTCTGAAAAGAAGCAGCTCTTTGCCGCTCCTTTTTTGGGCATCTTCAAAGTGGATTGGAGCCGTGGCGTGTGGTTGCCAAGGCCCCAATCTGCCCTCGGGAGGGGAGGCTTTAAGCCGCCCTTCAGGGCCATCTGTTTTAGCCCCAAATAATGTCTCTTGGCCCAACTTCTTCTAGCTTGCCTTAAGAGCCAGCCACTGAATTGGGCAAAGGGGGCCCATTCAGTTTCTGATTGGGGTATAAGGAGGAGGCTGTTTCCACCATCATGACAGTGATCAAGGTTGCAACAAGAACTTGCCACAGGGTCCTGTGTCTGATTGCCCCACATGTTGGTGGAAGCATCATTGGAATTCTCCTGATTGGAAGCTGAGTGGACCTCTTTCACCCAATCCAGCAGCTGGTTCTTAAGGTGGACTGGGGTGGGATGGCATTTATGTGGGTTAACAGTAAGTCTTACTGAATACAAATCAGTTATAGATTTGCAACTCTAGGTTAAGAATCTGCGAATGCTGTACTGAATACTAGCCACAGTTGTTACAAAAATAGTACAATTATTTTCTTCTTTAACTTCATACACTTCAGAGGATTGTATCTTTAGGACTGCAGCCTAACTTATTCACATTTCTTCTTTTCAGTTTGGAGATAAATGGAGGCCCACCTGCAGTCCCTATACACATAAGAGGTAATTTATGTCTAACACAACTCCCACTGGCTTTGCATTTTATGATCGGTTCTGTCCTTATAGTTACTTAGCTGCATTAGCCCATTAACCCCAATACAGATATGCATACATAGCAGTGTACTACTCACATGTATCCCACCAGGAGCATACTATCAGATCAAACAGAACAAGCAACTAGTCACGTGAGGGCCCCAGTGTTCACTGGTGAAAATCTAGGGAAATGGGTGCCTATTCTGTTATCATCATATATTGTTCTGCAGGCCCACCTTTTGGAAGTTGATTTTAGAAGGGGGGCATTGCATGTTTCCAACTGATTGTGAAGCACGTGCACAGCTTCCCAACCCTATAGAGGATCCATGTGATGAACTTTGCATCTGTGCATCTTCATCACTTTCTGTTGCTCTACTGATTTCAGTAGTTTAACTCAACAACATGCAATTTATTAAGAATTTCCACTCTTACCAAATGGTAGTTTTGGGATCAGTATCCTCAGATTGCATCCGACCTGCTACTTCATTCCCAGCATTACATTTAAGTCAGTTTTCAAATTTACAAATGGTAGATAGACCTGCTCTAGCATGGAGAAACCCTTGAAAGATATCAGGGAAGCGGGGGGAACACCAAGGTTTTTTCCAACTAAGGACAAAATTGCAACTTTTAAACTTAGAAATGTTTTTGATGTAGTATTTTTATCTTTTAAAACAAGTGAAATGCTCTTTAAGACAATTTATTATTCACAAAAATGCCAGGCACTAGATGGTATGAAGATCTGTATATAGGTCTACAGAATGATGACATATCGTAGGCATATACAACACTAAATCCAAGATACATTCCTTTACGTAGCAGGTGCTACCACTTAAATTTTGTATTTAATTGAAACACATAATTTTGTATTTAATCGAAACACATAATCCACATGCTCAGATCGTCTGGGAAGAACCTGTTACAGCCTGTGCAAACTAGGTTAGCTACAGTGACCCAGAGGACCTTCTCCTCATCCACTCTTAACTTATGGAATGGCCTGTTGGAAGAGCTCCATCGTATTATGAATCTTGACAGCTTCACAAAAGCTGTCAAGACAGATCTCTTCCGATGGGCCTTCCCTGACTGAACTAGTCAACACCTATGTTTTGGAAACCAACATTGTGGACTGCCCTTACCATATCCCATGAAGACCTGCTATATATGTTTTAATGATATTATGGATTTTAAAGATTTTAATGTTGTTATTGCTGTTAGTCTTCGTAAAATTTAAGTTTATGGATTGTTTTGGATAAGGGGATAGTGGTGTTAATTCTATATTATTTTATGAATATTATGTGTGTTATCTATGTAAGCCACCTCGATTCACTGGGAGAGGCAGGATAGAAATAAATAAATTATTATTACTATTATTACTATTACTATTATTATTATTATTAGTTGGTGGACTTCTCTTAAAACCCAACATCTTTTATGCCAGAGACCTGTCTCAAATATTCTGCCAATGATACTTTCAGTGCATAAATGAGTAATGATTTTACTTTCTAGACAAATCAAGAAGTACTGGTGTCAAGCTTTACAAAGGAAAGTGCCTTCCAAAAGATTCTCTCTTTTTGATGCCCACAACTCACCTAATGGGAAGATTGAGAAATGTGGAAAAGCCCCGAATTCCAGTCTCTGGACATTATCCCTTTCCACATGTCACAACATCAGACCTTATTCAAGTTTCAAGACCAAGAATTGTTAATGTTAGTGTGCTCCGGAGAAATTTGCCAGAAAAGCAAGCTTGACTAGTGCCTACACTGCAGTGGCCAAGAAAATAGCAGTTGCCATGAATACCTTTAGCCTATAGTTGAACTAGAGTAAAAATGACTGCTGTGTCCACAAGAGATTTGTACAAGAAAGGAAGAAGAAAAGTGATTTATTAATAATATAAAAATCTGCTGCAGTGGTAGAGAATAAAATCATAAGCAATTAAATGTATAAAAGCAATTTACATGCATTATCAGAGTGGGGAATGTTAAAATGTTTTTTCATAGCATGGTGCACAGAAACACAATTAGTTTTTAGCACAGACATTTTTAACAGGTTTTTCACTGCCATCCTATATGCAGTTATTAGGGGGAAAAGATCAAACTGAGTCAGTGGCCTAAATATTGCTTGTCCCAACTGGATTGCAAGGGATGAGTGTACAATACCGAACAAAATTATGAATTAGCACAAAAATGATAAATTAACTAACGTTTGAAACTTTGCATTTCACAAGTTTAATCAAGCAACTGTATTCAAGTACACAAATGGGGCAGTACCCCAAGTACTGCTCTTACAAGTAGTTTCCTTGGAAAAAGTCAGACCTGTTATTCATTTAATCAAAGGACTGCATACACACATTAACAAAATAGGATAAAACATTTAGAAGTGACTTCCTTATTTATAGTTATAAGAAATGTTTGTCAGATCCAAAACAGGCCTCTAGGACAGCATGAAATACCCCCAAAATTACAGTGTATTCAGGAAGTTGTGAGACTGAAGGCAATTGTTAGGAAGTTCTTGTCAAAATGCACTGATGGTGAAAGCTTTCATTTTTCACAAATATTTCAGAATACTGGGAGATCTAGTGCTGGCACTCTGATGGATGCTTCTTTGACTTGATCTGAGATGTCAGTTCCCAGAGGTGCTCTAAGCAGTGCCAGTAAAAAATAATATATATGTTAATGTATAGGCCTTTATAGTTATGTTATAAGTGACAGGATACACACATCAAAGGCTGACATTATCAGTGCATACATGTTGGTTTCTGCATAAGCAATGAAAACTACTAGGTAATTACCCAATATGTCTTATCATTATTTAATCCAGTAAGAATTTAGCCAGAATATTCAATGCAATAAAGCTGTATTTTAGTATTATCACACTCTTCCCATTAAGAAGTATGTTGATTTTTTTTATTCTGTAGTAATTATTGGCTTTTTCTATATATTGAATTTAAACCACTATTTTTAAGTCTCTTAATGCTTTGCCTAGTTTTCAATTTCCCTTCAGTAATTATAGCATCTGTGTATAGTGATCTGAATTGGTTTACTTTTCAAAAAAAGAAATATGTGTTTTAAAGGATTTCTTCTTTTTAGTCCTGGTTCCATTACTTCCAAGATTAATTCCCCATTTCAAAGTTTTCAACAGGTGATTCTTTTTTCTTGCTGCCTGATTATCCCATGAGAAGGGAATGTTCCCACCAAAGAGATTTATAAGGCCCTGAACTACAGACAGAATAAATTAGTTAGCATGTTTTCCCTGGCACATTCAACCATGTGGAAAATGGTCAGTCGACGTTACAGCCAGTACTGTATTTTCATGGTCTATGCCTTCATTCAGTTATTTGTCTAAGAAGAAATCCAAAGAGAGAAGAGAGAGGCAAATACTTTGGTTGTGTTAGTGGGAAAGAGTCTCTCCTGCCCCAAGAGTAACAAAGGATTTCAAACTAGTCATACAATCACAGAATCATGGATAATAGAATCATAGACTTGGAAGAGACCACAAGGGCCATCCAGTAACTCCCAATCAAAGCATCCCTGACAGATAGCCATCCAGCCTCTGCTTAAAGACCTCTAAGGAAGAAGACTCCACTACACTCCGAGGGAGTGTGTTCCATTGTCGAACAGCCCTTACTGTCAGGAGGTTCCTCCTAATGTTGAGGTGGAATCTCTTTTCCTGTAGCTTGCATCCATTGTTCCGAGTCCTGTTCTCTGGAGGAGCAGAAAACAAGCTCTTGCTCCCTCCTCAATATGACATCCCTTCAAGTATTTAAATAGGGCTGTCATATCACCTCTTAACCTTCTCTTCTCCAGGCTAAACATACCCAGCTCCATAAAGCGTTCCTCATAGGGCATGGTTTCTAGGCCCTTCACCATTTTAGTCGCCCTCCTTTGGACATGCTCCAGTTTCTTCACATCCTTTTTTAATTATGGTGCCCAGAACTGGACACAGTATTCCAGGTGGGGCCTGACCAAAGCAGAGTAGAATGGCACTGTTACTTCCCTGGATCTAGTAATTCACTCATATGTAGATTTAGGCATTCACATATGTTTAAAAGACTAGTAAAACAAGGCTAAAATTCTTCTGGAATTAGCTTTTTAATTAGAGAATGTTCCCGAGACTATCTTCTCAATTTTAATTAAATTCTTTTTCCACCTTAAATTGGCAACACATAATCCCTAGTCTGTTTTAAACCAGAGAACTTCATTTATTCAACCAGCTGTTGAAAAATAGTGTATTGTTCTGCTGTAGAGCTAACATTTCTTTCTTCACTTTAATTTTTATGGTAAAAATAGAAAAAGAGTAGGGATTCATCTAGCCTGGATTTCATATTCTTGCCCCAAAGTTAATAAAAAGGCATATGGAGATTAGGCAGATCTTATTAAAAACAGAATGTGTAAGTTAGGCCGCCCTCGGTGTGGAGTTACTGAGAAGATCTGAATTTGTGGCTGTCTCCTGCCAGTCTGAAGTGATGCAGTTCTTGTGGGGAAACTGCCATGTTGTAATGATTCCAGGGCCCTGATATACTCAGTTCCCAAACCCACTAAAGGTCATGGGGTGTCAAAATGAAATGAAGTCACAGCTACATCAAAACAATTAAAGCATATTTTTCCTGAATCTTTTAATTGGCTCAAATGAAAAGTTCAATTGGCCATCTTCAGCTTTGAATCAGAATCTGTAAACATAGTCACAGCAGACAACTGCCTATTTGGGAGTGAAAAAGTCAGATACAGTACAAGGCTAAGAGCCCAGAAAAGGGCATTGACATACTAACAATATAAATTTTCTTTTTAGAAAAATAACATAGTCTGTATTTTCCCCCAAGCTCAGAATTGTAACTAGGTCTTTAGAAAAGCAGATGACAAGGTATACCAGGGGTAGAAAACAGAATAGTCTACATGGAAGGAAAAATCCTTCATTTTCTCTTTAGATTCTGATTTAAAAAACACACATTTCAAGTGTCCAGTCACATGTTATCACCAATTGCGAACACTCCTGCATCTCCCAGATTGTGTATGAAATCCCAGATGTATACAGGGAGTTACAGAAAGGGGAGGGGAAGTAAGAGGAAGGGGAAGGAATCAACTTGTATGACACTACATTGAGGTTAGAGCTAATAAAACTGAGGACAACACTGATAAAAGTAGTTATACAACTTACTTTGGTTCATATCTTACGCCTTCTGTATTATATAAAACACCCAATCCTGCAGAAAGCCTTTCAACGCCATTCCTAAAGAGACAACATTTGAGTAAAATATCTACAATGAACTATTTCATTTCTTTCTCATGTTACCCTGAGCCTTGTTACAGATGTAACCAGGAGAGAATTTGTAGACAAACTATTGAGATTCTTCTTGCTAGTTTATGAACCTTTAACTGGAGATGGTGCAACTAAACACAAAGCATACTGCATGTGAAATGACCTATACTCTGGCCTTCATTTTAATTTCTGTAAAAGAATGTCACAGGGCCACTTCACACATGTTGAACTACATGTATCAACTTGGTGTTCTCTAGATGATTTGAATCCCATCATCTTTACTAGCTGGAGATGGCAGTGATTGTAAAATGAACACACCTTGAGGGCACCAGTTTGAGAAAGACAAGGTCATGCATTTATGCTGGAAACTGCATGGAGCACAGTTCATCTCTACTGATGTCAAGTTCGCGGTGTTGGCATGTGGACAGTGCAAAATATATGTGTATCACACACACAAGGAATATGCCATTTCCAACACTGAAACAGTGTGCTGCAACCAACATAAGTGTTTTCAGATTTACCATGTTGCTCTATAATTGTGTAGCACACTGAGAACCAAATATTCTTGCTTACCATGCAATCATAACGCCATTGTCAGTGCAGAGCCTTGGAGGTGGACATATCAAGGTGGCGTCAGCAGCATTTCCTACAATTTGTAGAGCCTTGCGAATATACTGATTACTTGCAACACCTCCTGAAGCCACCTGAAAACAGTGTCAAAAATCAGAGGATCTCTTACTAATGTCAGTTAAAGAGCTTCCTCTTACTATTTACAATAAAAGAGGGGGGCATCATTACACAAGGAAAGAGGCAGGAATTATGCAGAGCCCCAGATGTTGCTGGTCTGCATTTTCCAGTACCCCTATGCAGGACAGCAAATGGTGAGGGATGCTGGCAACATCTGGAGAGCTGCATTTTGTCCATGCCTATACAAGGATGATTTCAGAATCACCTGGATTGTAATTGTGATACAAAGAAAAAGAATAAAACAGCACCATCCACTCATGTAACCCTTGGATACCTTTTGGTGCTGCAGAAGGGGTATTCTGAACTTCCTTGCTCAATGCCCCTTGCTCCCCAAAGCTGACCTGTTGCACATTTGGAGAAGAGGAGGTGAAGAAGGAGCAGCTTCCACTGGTGGACAAGAGCAAATATGGTACATGCTAGCAGAGACTTCTCTTCGAATGGGCTCAATGGATCTCAGCCTAAGTTACTTTTATGCACTAATGTAAATGATGCTAAGTCAATACTCTGGCATAATACTGGAAGTTTGGGGGAACTTTTATACTTTGCTTCCATCTGGGTTAATTCATCTATTCTTCAACTGCTTTAATGTTCAGGCAAAGGCAAAGGCAAAGGCATGAACTTTGTTGTTCTCATCAAATTTGTTCCAACTTTCCAACCTTAAAAGTTTCAGACTTGCAATTAAGGCAGATATGATCTTTCTTTTTCTACATCCATTAAGAGGGAATTTGTCAGTGTTTATCACTCTACCAGTAGTCATATTTTGGCTGCTTCTCTAAATGTTGTTTTTGTTCAAATATACCAATAAAAAACATTGATAATCAGATTAAAACAACTCCTTTAAAATAGATTTTAAAGTCTGACTTCTCTAGTAATTGGAGTTGTAGATAGATCACACATTATTTTTGCTCTTGTTGAGTGACTTCAAGTCATTTCCACCTTATGGTGACCCTATCACAGGGTTTTCTGGGATAGAAAGTGTGTGACTTGCTTACACTCAGCTAGTAGGGTTTACATGGCTGAGGGGGGCGGGGAATTGAACCCTGATCTCCAGAGTCACAGTCCAAAGCTTAAACCACTACACCATTCTGGCTCTTGCATCAAAAATACCACATTTAAAATGAAGGCAGCACTATTTGGGTTGGGTCCAAAAATAGGTGCACAAAACTGTGCTGCTGGAAGTGAAATTCTCTAGCCTCTCCTCTCTACAGAAGCCCCTTCAACATCTGAATAATGCTACACAGAGGGCCAGGCAATCCTGCTGAATGCAGTGAGCTGTTAAACAGGGGGAGAAGGAACCCTCTCCAAAAAATATAACAGAAGCACCTTCCACGAGCAGAATCCTTCTGTCCCTGAAATGCAAATCCTGGATCCACTTCAGTAAACATATATTCAAATGATTATACTGAAACTGTGTCACAGCCACATCAGCTAGTGGATAAGAAATACATGGGCTGGGCCTTGATACAAAGCACTCTAAACTGTGGTCTCCAATGCAAGATCTAGACACCCCAAGGAAAGCAATGGCATTCACATCAAAGAGTTACTCACAGGCTTTGAAATTATAAGATTCATCCTTTCATTTTTTAAAAATTTTTTGTTTCATGCAACAATCCAGTTGCATGAAACAAAAACAAAACAAAAAAAATGTGAGTCTTGTAATTTAAGAGTCCATGTGTGACTGACATTTGATGTGAATGGCATTGCTCTCATTGGGCTATCTAAATTTGCATTGGAGACCACAACTTAGGCAATCCTTTTAGCCCTTCAGACTAGCTTAAATTCCTTCTTACACTGGCTGTTCATTTAAAAAAATACTATGGAAAAAGGTATTCTGTAACTGATAATTTAGCTTGCTCTGGATAAGAAAGTAAAAGTTTCAAAAGATTATCTTATTTCAATACATTCCTGGTTTTCGTTCAATATAATCAATTTGGTAATTTATATCATTTTAATGTAATACACACCAAACTTTGTAATCTATTTCCAAGTGTGATTTACAGTATGCTATACATTTTGAGTATCCCTTATGTGAATGCTGGGGCCAAAGTGTTTTGGATTTTTGGGGGGTATTTTTGGATTTTGGAGTACTTGCATATATACAATGAGATATTTTGGAGCTGAGACCAAGTTTAAACTTGTTTTGTATACAACTTATAGTATGAAAGTAATTTTATATGGAATATTTTTAATAATGTTTGGCATGAAACAAAGTTTGTGTACACTGAACCATCAGAAAGCAAAGGTGTCGCTATCTCAGTCACCTATTTTGAACAACTTGGATTTTGGATTTCCAGATAGGTGATATTCCATCTGTAATAACAATTAAGGAGTTTAAACATTTTCCAGTTGAAGGTTACCCTTGCATCTTACAAAATACAGACATTTGAGATTTTTCTTCAATTTTTCAAAATATTGATGCTTGTAACTTTGTTAAGAGAATATGCAAATAACTGTAGAAAGTCCACAGCCGGACTCCATATATTTATGATGTGATAAGTATGGCTTACAACATCATAAATACTCAACAGAATGCCAATCTAAATAGGCAGCATGTGAACATGCACACACATACTAGGAAAATACATGTTTACCAAAGTTGCTTGCTTTTGTGGTAGGATACCCTTCCTTCTGCAGAAGAGGAGTGCCCGGTGTGTTCGCTTAGCAATGTGAGCAGTCACTGCATACTGGACTGCAGCAGCAAGATCTGAGACACAGGACAGTAGCTGACCTTCCTGAAGGCCTGCAGAAATTATGATTGAGAGGATTTTCCAAGCATACGTACCACAGATTACACCCAAAATTTGAACCAGAATCATTAAGGATAATACCTTCGGTCTTTTCTTTCTGTTCAATCATTCTAGTGATTTGGCTCTGAAGTCCAGCAAAGGAGAAATTGCAGTCAGAATGTCGCTCCATGGGGACTTTGAATTCATAATGCAGTCTATTTCCCTGTTGGGCCATCTTTTCTATTGCTTTCCCACCACTCAAACCAGAGCAGTCTGGGTGCTTTTGTAAAGAAAGTCTTCTGGCTACCTTTAAAAAAAAAAGGAAAGAAAATCAAATCAGTAATAAAATAAATGTTCTGTTCTTAAGCCAGTCAGAGTGATAATTAGCACAGGTACTTCAAAGAAATTCTTAATGTGGCAAAATAAGAATTTTTTATTACTAATCAAGAAATTCTCCTACAGAAATCTTTTTATTTGCTAGATGACATGACAGCCAGTGTGGTGTAGTGATTTGAGTGTTGGACTAAGACTAGAGACCATGATTTGAATCCCCAGTCAGCCATGGAAACCCACTGGGTCATTTTGGGCAAATCACACTCTCTTAACCTCAGAGGAAAGTAAAAGCAAAAACCCCTCTGAACAAATCTTGCCAAGAAATCCCCTTAGAGTCACCATACATGGAAGTGACTAGAAGGCCAACGACATCAGGTGAGACATAAATGTGTGACCTGGTGTGCAATCTCCTTTTCTATTGCTGAAAAAAACTAAAAGCTTTGTTTAGCTGTTAACACTGCATGAGACTGTTCTGGCTGATAGTCAATGATGAGGCATAATGGAAATATCATTCATTAACCTATAGATGGCCAAAGGTTCTCTTATTTATATATTTGATTCAAGAGAGAAATGCTGAAAATACACGTCATTATTAGTACAAGAATTATGAAAGTGGGGATCCAGCTGTCTCCTTTGGGCTTCAGCTTTTCACCCAAATTGCTGGCTTGAGGTATGGGAGGCATGAGGCCTGGCCTAGAGAAAAAAACCTGTCCCTACATTTTGCTTGCTCAGTAGCCTTGTTGATGAATATAGTTGGGTTCTGGCACACGCTGTACCACACATACCACTGTTGAGTATGGAATAACTAGAATCTATCCATTATTATGGCCTATCCATGTAGTAGCAGGCAGCAGGATAGAGGAAAAGGATCCCTCTTGCACTTTCCTTTCCTTACAGGTATCTGGGACCATGTGGGAGAAGGGCTGCCGAATCTCCAAGCTCTGTTGTGACAGTTATAGTGTTCATCCCTTATCTAATTAACTTGGTAAAGCCACCATGTGGATCAACAAAACTCTCATGTATCTGGAAGAAATATGTTCACAAACATTTCCTGAAAGGAAAACTTTGATAGAGAGTACTCTAGTTGTAATTAAAACATTTCATGAAAGGAAAATTTTGATAGAGAGTACTTTGTAATTAATATACATTAGTATTCTGGAAAGATTGGCCTATGTTAACAGAATTACCTTATCCAGCATGTCCCCCGGTGCAATGTCCAAAGTCTGTCCAAGGAGAAGAAAATCTGAAACTCCTTGTGCTACAGCCAATATACAATGACCCCCAGAGAGCAAAAGTACTAGGAATGGAAACTCTACGCGGTCAGTGAGCCTAACAGTCAGTGCATGTGCCTCCATATGATGGATAGGGATGAAAGGCTTCTTGTATTTCTCCACCAGTTCTAGACTATAGTCCAACCCAACTCCAAGGCTTAAAGCAAGTCCTGGCTTTACAGTTGTCGCAACAGCCGAGAGCTCATCCATACAACGTCCACTGATAGAGAGTGCTTGTTGTACTATCCTCACAATGTTTTCTTGGTGAAGCTGCCGTGCTACTGGAGGAATTATTCCACCTGTCCTAATTAAAAACAAACAAGCATTGTACATAACTTTCACATTAAATCAGCTGGCCCCATTAAAAAACTCATATGTAGATGTTTATAGTCTGTGCCAGTCCGTACTGCCCCTGTCATGGATGCAGGTAAGCTCTCTGGAACTGAAGCATTTTTGTTGGCTTTTCTGTTATAAAAAGTCCCTCTGACTGGAGACCTTTTAAAAGCTTACACTTTAAGACTTTCTTTGGAGGTTTTATTATTTATCTCACCGAAATGTTGCACTGAAATACATATTGCTTATTTTATATGTTTGGCTTGCAAGTGTTATGCCTACTTTGCATCCCATATTTTAGGAAAGTAAAAAAGAGTAAAATAAAATTAGTAATTTTTGAATGCTGAATATTTTCATATTGTTAGACAATTTTCATATAAATTCGCACTTCTTATATAGCATTAGTGGTGTATGCAATCTGAGCCTAGTTCCATGTGTTCCCACTTATGGAATGACTTGTTCACTACTTTCAGTGGCATGTTTTTGATCAGAACTTAGAAAAGTTAGTTTTTTTAATGATATCCCACAAAAACTGCCCAGTTAACATAGCTCTTGACTCAGCATTGCTGCCAGGCCAGATTTTTAGCTGGTTCTCTGATGGAAACCAGGGCCTTCATGAGTATTATCTATGACGGTCACCTGGAGGGTTGATTATCAAAGGGCACTTTACTGTGGCTACTCTTCAAGAGCTCAGAAGCTCAGAAGCAAATGTACTACCTATTTATTTATTTAATATTCCGCCTTTCTCCTAACATGGGATCCAAGGCAGTGTATAACCTTTTGAAAAACACAATACAGCTAAAAAGCTCTGAATACAAAAGTTAAAACTCAATTAAGCTAAACTTCAGTTTTAAAAACACAAGTTAAAAGCAGTTTTAAAAACAAAATGTGAAAAAATAGAAACACTACTCTGCCTGCCACAACATATTGCAAACCAAACGACTCCTTAAATAAAAAGGAGTATAGTGTACCTGCCAGTTAAAAGACAGCAGGGAGGTGTCAACCAGATCTCCCAGGCAAGGGAGTCCAGCAACTTGGGAGCAGCCACTAAGACTCTCATGTTGTCACCAGCTGTGCCTTGGATGGTGGGAAATCCTTCCACCAAACATTTTAAAGCACAGCGAGACTTATACAGAAGACCAAAGCACATGGCTGGTAAAGAGTGACCAGAGGCTGCTCTGGCCATGATTGGCCTGGACCACAGTAACTGCACAGCCTGCTCCCGAAGCAGGCTGCTGCTGTGGTCCCAAACTGGATTATAGCTGGATTATATCCACTCCTTTTTTATCTGGTCCAAAGGACCAGATCGCGGTGCAGGAGTGGCATCTAGTTGCTTTGGGGGCATGCATCATCTGAATGTCACACCCTCAAAACTGGTGGAAGCCACCTTATTTTGCCCATGTTTCAGACCAGAAAGAGGTTTTTCGAATAGTCGGCACCCAAGCTGTGTAGGGCTTTAAAGCCCAACACTCTGAATTCTGCCCTCAAAAAAATCAGCAGCTAGTGGAGCTGTTTCAGTAAGGGGTTTTTATGGTTCCTATAACTTGGCCAAGTTAGCAACCTTGCTATAGCATTTTGGACCCATTGAAATGTTCCCAAAGGCAGCTCTATGTAGAGGACATTACAGTAATCCAAATGGGATGTAATCAAGGCATTTGTCACAGTAGTTAGACTTGATGTCTCAAGAAACAGATGCAGCTGGCACACCAGTTTTAACTATTAACTTGCATGCCCAATTAAAGCTCTGATTTTAACCTGTAAAACTGGAAACAGTCTCAGACTTCTACACATAGTCAGAGAGAAGGCATACAATATGGCCCATTTATTAGTAAAATTCAGAGGTATCTTTTCAGCTTTCATCTTCTGGTGTAGTAAAAGTATGCTAGAGAGCTTCTAAAAAATAATAGGTCAGATATTGCTGAAGTCTTTCTCAGTAAAGGAAACCCAAAAGTGAACTGTACAATTTTTCAGATGATACCTTTTAAGAAAGGTATTCTATATTGCTTTTTCAGTATGTTACAAGAATCGTATAGATTAAGATAGTAATTTATTTTTCTCACCCTGCTTTTATTACATTAAGTTGTGACTGGGTATTTTCTACTACAGGATTGTTCCTACAAATCTCTCATACAGTCAAATAATTATTGATAATTATTAATCAATAATTTGCAATGACAGGGATTTCCTACCAGCACATTTATTTTAATGACCAGCCATTTTAAAAACTCTGATACAAATAACTGACAACACAGCTATTATATAACCCTGAAAAGAGCATCTTTGTCAACAGTAAAACTCACTTCAAGTGAACCTCATGTTGAGAATGTAGTGCTTCTCCTAAAATGTTGCCAGTTTCATCCACCACAGCAGCTCCTGTATCATCACAGCTAGTTTCTATTCCCAGAACTATTTTAATAGGAAAGCTTTTCCCACAGTGAAGAGAAATTCTTCTCACATGATCTATCCAGCAACATTTAGGATACATAGACATTGTTCTTTTCAAGCTGCTCGCTGTTAAAGATTTCTGTAGACAAGTATACCTAGAAAGGAACTGTGCAAAAACAAAGTTTAGAATTCTTTGTGGTTACTACCACGTCCAGCCTCTATGCTTCCCCCTAAACAGAAAAATAGTTCTAACAAAACTGACCTCCTGACGGCAAGAGAGAATCATAGAATCGTAGAGCTGGAAGAGACTACAAGGGCCATCCAGTCCAACCCCTTACCATGCAGTAACTCTCCATCAAAGCATCCCTGAAGATGGCCATCCAGCCTCTGCGTAAAGACCTCCAAAGAAGGAGGTCTGGAATAGTGTGGAGCTGCTATACAATGCAGCAGCAATTATGGAGCACAAAGTGCACAGCTACACTGGAAGCATATAGATGAGGGCAAGCAACAACTATCTGCACAGGTGTAGACAATGTATATACAGGAATCCATGTATTAGGATCTCTCTATCCCTCAGCAGCAGTTTCTTGCAAAAAGCTTTCAGGTGATGTCTTATCGCACTTGTTATGTCAATGTGGTTGGAACCAGTATATATGTGACATGTGTGGGTAGCCTGTAGCATCTATAAAAGTATAGTGTCTAGATCAAGGGAAGTAATAGTGCCACTCTATTCTGCTTTGGTCATGCCCCACCTGAAATACTGTGTCCAATTCTGTGCACCACAATTAAAAAAGGATGTGGAGAAGCTGTAGCGTGTCCAAAGGATGGCTACTAAAATGGTGAAAGACCTGGAAACCATGAAGCCTTATGAGGAAAGACCTAGGGAGCTGGTGATGCTTAGCCTGGAGAAGAGAAGGTTAAGAGGTGATATGATAGCCCTGTTTAAATATTTGAAGGGATGTCATATTGAGGAAGGAGCAAGCGTGTTTTCTGCTGCTCCAGAGAACAGGACCCGGAACAATGGATACAAGCGACACGAAAGAGATTCCAGCACAACATTAGGAGGAACTTCCTGACAGAAGGGCTATAGGAAAAGAGATTCCATCTCAACATTAGGAGGATTTTCCTGACAGTAAAGGCTGTTAGACAGTGGAACACACTCCCTCAGAATGTGGTGGAGTCTCCTTCCTTGGAGGTCTTTAAGCAGAGGCTTGATGGCCATCTGTCAGGGATGATTTGATGGAGAGTTCCTGCATGGCAGGGGGTTGGACTGGATGGCCCTTGTGGTCTCATCTGACTCTGCGATTCTATGAACAATGGCCACATCCAACTCTACTTTAGATTCAGATTTATGCAAGTGTTAATTTACCATTCACCATGGTGGCTCTATTCTATTTGGGGCCTCACAATTGGACTCAGGGCAGTATCTTTTAGGCCTTCAAAACCAGAACAATTATTATCTATTTGTTGAGCAGGAGTCAGATGTCATTCCTCAAAGCTGCTGGGATATTACAGTATCCTTGTACTCAAGGAAACACACAAAAGCAATGTGACGTCAAAGGCTTTCATGGCCGCATTCCATAGTTTTTTGTGGGTTTTTCGGGCTATGTAGCCATGTTCTAGAAGAGTTTATTCCTGATGTTTCGCCAGCATCTGTGACTGGCATCTTCAGAATTAAACTGTTGTACTTTGAATGTATCATGAGATGGCAACACTTGCTAGATAATAATGCTTGACAAAGTAGAATGTGGTAGGGAAAAAAGATTAATCTAATCAAGGAAGCCAAAACCCTCAGTTTGCATGAGCATGGCAGCTGATATCTGGGGATCTTGGAGACCTTTAATTCACAGAGTCGTTATAAATAAAAGTGGACAGTGGACAATAAACATCATAAAAATGGAACTTCTCACTCATCCCCTAGAACATTCTCTTCCACACGACCCAAAAGCTGAAGACTGTTCAGACATGGGCATTAGATGAAAATATACTAGTTGATGCAGTAAGCCAGTGCTAACGGCTGATTATAATGACTGCTGTTTTGGGCAGCAGCTTACCGGTAAGTATTGTGAGCATTTTGCAAAAATGTATTATTTGAAAATTGTTTTAACACTGTTTTATGATTGCAAAGTATTATTAAATTAATTAATTTATGTCTGTTATACTGTAGTGACAAGTAATACAAACAATTACCAATTTCTTGTTCAATATGGGATTTTAACATCCTAGCTAGCTGTATGCTTCCTCCTACTGCACCCAGGATCATTCATCAGCAGCATGAGAGCAATAAACTAAGACTAAACTCCATCATACAGTCTGGAAAACACTTAAGACTAATCTAGAAGGGTAATTTGCTAAAATTCAAGAACTAATAGGAAAATATATCCTCTTCTAATTCAATAAAACCTTATTTTGAGAAAAACTCAAACTTACAAAGTGTTTGGATGCAAAAGGAAGTAGTCTTAAACATATGGACAATAAGTGTGGCTTTTACCTGTACCCAAAACATGGTGCAGAAATGATGTTTTCTTTGAAACCTTTCCAACTTAGGTTTCACATTTCACAGCCACGGATGAGTGAATAAACAGAAAAATCTGGAATAATAGAAAGAGTGATAATAATTTAATACCACAGACTGGTATATATCCTCTAGCCCAGCCCAGGAGTGGGCAATGGTGGCCATGGGACTGCATGTGGTCCTTGAGTCTTTGTGCCTCTGCCAGATCACCTTTTCTCTGGCAAAGAAAGTAAACTGCCTCTTCTAGAAACCTCTGAATGGCTAGCATGGTGTAGTGGTTTGAGCATTGGACTAGGACTCTGGAGAACTGGGTTCTGCTTGGCCATGGAAACCCATTGGGTGACCTTGGGCAAGTCACACTCTCTCAGCCGCAGAGAAAAATTAATGCAACCCCCCCCCTGCACAAATCATGCCAAGAAAAATCTGTGATAGTTTCACCTTGGGGTTTCTATGTTTATTGCCATGTGAAATATCTAGTGTACACTGTAGACTCACTTGCCTTCTTACTAAGCATGTTCCGCAATGTGGAGACTGTCTACTTTGTTTAATATTTTAGCTTCCACAGAGAGAAGTGGGGATTTCAGAGAAAACAGCAGCTTGAAAAGCAAGTAAGATTAATGTGTAGGCTACATATTCAACATAACTCAAATAGCAGGTCATTCAAGGGAGGGAGGGCAGCTTGTTTTACATGCCTTTTATCTCTTCTGCATCTTAAAGGATGGCAGAGAAGAGAATGCCACATTCCTTTGTTTATTCTATTAATGCTGAACATGTAGACTCTGATGGCAATTTCATGTGTCACTTTTCTTTATCAGCCCCAAAGACATGATATTAATCTCACAATGTGCACAGTGAAGTGTACAAAGCATTGCTTCCTCCATTCTGTAATGCCACACACACACTTCAAAAGATACCATGGTCTTAAGCTTGTAACACACCCAAGAAGTACATGCCCATACAAGGGAAGCTGAACACCACATATTTGGCAGCCTTTAGAGAAATGCTGCTATGTAAAACTATATACTGCTTAGCTAGGCATTATTCGACATCACATCACATTCCTTGACAGGTCTAGCTAAGCCTGTACAAGCTTGAAGCTGAACAGCATGAAGTCAAAACTCGATATAACAGAAATCACCTGTGTGAGAAAATGCAACAGGCTCAAAACAAAATATATGTGAGGTTAAATTAAATAATTGAAGACACATTAATAAAAGCTTGCGCAAATCAATTTATCTTCTCTTGTATTGGAGCAGAAAAGACAGGAACTTCAAGGTACAATCTAACTTTAACACATAAAACAAATTCTTAGATTTGCTGCCCAAATCATATAAACATGGGCAGAAGAGTCAAGAGGAACTACAATACATGAGAATTTCAGATATGTAAGAATCTACCCATGAAAAGAATGTATTTTTATGAAATTTCATATACCTTGAAATTTCATATACCTTGGCCTGTATTGGGAGAAATGCAGAATATAGTAAATAATAATAACAACAATACCTTAGAATGGCAATTTGCCCTAAAAGGTGCTTTACAAATCACTGAAAGAATACACAAATAAGTTTTTTTTTCTAGTTTCTATGAAATCAATAGTTTGCAGTGTGAGCTTGTGCCTCCTCTGCTATTCAGAAGTAAACCCTACTCAAAAGAAAATCCTGCTGAGTTCAGTGGAGCTAGTCTCAGTATCAGATGGAATATAGGCTTGTAAGGAAAGGTCTCACCTCTGAGGTCTTTCCCATTACCCACTGCTTGACTCTTGCACCTTGGACTGGGATCAACTCCAAAATTTGGTGAGTAAGGCCTGAAACAGACAGGTCAAATAATGCAGCTTCCAGATGCTTTCGGAGGATGGAGTTTAGACAACGCATGCCTCAAAGTGGCCAGAAGCCATGCCAAGAGTGCATCGAAGCAGCAAAACCTGGCCTTTACAGGAGCGAATCCAACCCAAAATGTGATGTCCATTTGCGACCACGGCAGCTACTCACTTTGAGAGTAACAGCCCTGGTGGCGCAGTGGTTAAATGCCTGTACTGCAGCCACTCACTCAAAACCAGAAGGTGGCGAGTTCAAGACCAGCAAAGGGCTGAAGCTTGACTCAGGCTTGCATCCTTCCGAGGTCGCTAAAATGAGTACCCAGATTGTTGGGGGCAAATAGCTTACAATTGTAAATGAAGCTGTTTGTTTAACAAATTGTAAGCCGCTCTGATAGTCTTGGCTGAAGAGCGGGGTATAAATAAAAACATTATGTGTGAGTACTGTGGTCCTGGGCCGATTACGGCTGGAGCACTCCTTTTGGCGCATCTGCTTCACCCCAAAACTGTCAGGACCAAGGAAAGATTCACTGGCACTACAACTCAGTGGTGGTGAGGCTGCAGCCAGGCAGAGCTATAGACCTACAAAAAATGGGTGTTTTGGCTGCCTATGGCATGTATACAAGTATTGAGTACTGCAGTTTGCCTGATAACTAGGTACACTCCAGTCCTTTCTTCCATATATTATTTATTTATTTATTGAAATATTTATATCCCAACCTATATTACAAGTTCTCAGGGCAGCATACAAGTAAAACGAATCTAGGCAGACTAAAACAATTCAAAATTATAAACATAAATCAAACAGCTTAAAAGCTTATTGAACAATTGTACAAGCTAAAACAGGTTTAAAATGTTAAAAAGAGTTTAAAACCAGGCACACAGATATTTTGGAATAAAAGGGTTTACTAAAAACTATGTGTTTATTGGCAGCCAGTACAATTCCTTTCAGACCAGGGTTAAATTATTCTGCTCAGAGGTCTGGTTATTCTATTTTGCAGAAGCTACAGCTTCTGAGTCATCTTCAAGGGCAAACCCACAAAGAAGAGTAGCATAATCATGAGATTATCAGTCCATGACCAATTGAGGCTAGAGCCCCTGACACACTGCAGAAATAATCCAGTTTGAGACTGCTTTAGTTGACTTAGCTCAATCCTAGAGAATCCTGGGAATTGTAGTTTATTGTGGCACCAGAGCTCTCTGACAGAGAAGGCTGAATGTGTCACAAAATTACAGTTTCCAGGATTTCCCTAACATTGAGCCAGGGCAGTTAAAGGAGTTTTAAACTGAATTATTTCTGCAGTGTGTTTTGGACCTAGGTTATTCCTGCCTAGGAAAGGTTGCAGCTGGTGTGTTTGAGTTGAAGCTGGTCCCATTTTAATTTTATTTTTAAATGGGGACATTTTAAAACAGCTTTAAAAAAGTGGGATGGCAGAGTATTAATCAGGACTGACCCTGCCAAACTGGGACATTTGGAAGGTATGTGACTCCCATCCACACCCTTATAGCAGCCAGGCACTAGTCCAGCATCTGCACAGCCCCAGCTATCCAATTACAAAGGACTCTTTCACACGGGAGGAATTTCTCCCAAACTTCGAATGGAGCCAATGTGAATTCCTGTAAATTCGCTTGTTTAGCGAATTTACGGGAATCCCCATTGCATTCGGAGTAACGCTCCATTTCCCAAAAATGACCCCTCCTTGCCCGAAATTGCATGCGAAGCTTTAATTCGCAATAACGTGAAACCCATGATTGCATTCGAATTGACTTCCCTTTTGCCCGAAATTGCGTGCAAAGCTTTAATTCGCAATAACGTCAAACCCTATGATTGCGTTCGGATTGACCCTAGATTATACTTCCAATTCCCGATATCTGAAAGAGTCCAAAGAGGAATATAAAGCTGAATGTCAGCAGCTTAGTGATTGCACCCAACTCCAAAAGTATTATTAACATCACCCAGCAGCTTTGTACAGATGTTAAATAGTATGGGGATAAGATGCACAGGTGTAGGATGGGGGGGATACATGGTTCAGAAGTACTACATACGAAAAGGACCTTAGGATCATGGCTAATCGTAAACTGAACACAAGCTGTTGGCATGATGCTGCAGCAAAGGTGGCAAATACTGTTTTAGCCTGCATTAATAGAATTAATAGAAAAAGCATCTGAGGAAGTAGACTGAAGTCTAGGATAGCTCATGCTGTCAACTTCTTTCTCTCAGTTAGTTTCAAAGGTGCTACAAGCTCTTTCTACATACTGAATTAATAGACACATATTGGACCCGAACAAACAGGCCAAAATAAAGCTGCTTTTTGGAGATGCCTCCATGCCAGCAAGTCTTTTCAAAGGTCTCTGCGCACTATGAGCAACCCTGGAATCAATTTTTGATTAAGGGCAATATATAATTATTTTAGTTTAATTAATGAATCCTTGGATGAGGCTGGGCTCCCAAAGGATGGCAAGATGGTTAAGAAGGCAAAGAGGCCTTGAAGAAGAAGAGGGGGAGGATTCTTCAAAAGGTTTGCCTCATCTATAGAAGAAAGTAAGGAGAGGAAGAAATGTAAAGTTGGAGAGAAGAGAATAAGGAGAGGACAAGAAGAGAGTAAGATGAGTGAGAGGAGAGTAGGGAAGAATAGAGAAGAGTAAAGAAAGGATAATGGGAGAAAGAAAGTAGGAGGTAAAAAGAGAGAAGAGAGTAAAGGAAAGGTAGAAGGTTGGGAGAGTGAAAAGGGCAAAGGGACAAGAAATGGAATAAGATGAGAGAATCAACAATGGTGTAGTTGCATTTAAAGATGGTTGTTATGTGAGGGTGGTGGTTGCTTATGATTGTATGACTGAAGGATTGTAGATTAGCAACAACTATGTTAGCTAGATAATTAAAGAAGTTGTATGTATAAATGTATGCATGGGTTTATGTTTTTTAAGTCTTAAGTGTGTTCGTTTTCCAAAGTCAACAAACATTTAATAAAAGAAAGAGATAAATAAAAATAAATAAAATAAATTAAAATAAATAAATAAAAGAGAGCCCTCCCTCCGTGCCAACTGCCATCCTCCGGCTTGGGAGGGAGAGAAGAGGCAGGCCCAGCTCCATCAGGGCTTGCCTGAAGAAAGAGAGCCCTCCCTCCGTGCCATCTACCTTGGTCCAGGCCTCAGAGGGAGAGAGGAACCACTGGACCTGATCCCCTTCCCCACCATCATCCCCTTCTCCTTTTGTGTCATGTCTTTTTAGAATGTAAGCCTGTGGGCAGGGAACCGTCTAATGAAAATTAATAATTGTAAGCCGCTCTGATAGCCATTAAGGCTGAAGAGCGGGGTATAAATACTATAAATAATAAGAAAAAGGGATGCCTAATTGCTAGGGCCTGGGATATCCAATGACAAACAGCCCCTGACTTCTGGAATCCAAAAGCACCAACAGATTTGTGCCAATTCCTGGATCAGATGGCTCTGAAAAGAAAGACCAAGGGCTCCTGCAAATGGTCTGCAGGTTGCCCTGGCTAAGCAAATGTGGACAAAATGCATCCACATTTGCTTACAGGCAACAGCAGGGAATTTATTTCTTTTCTTTTTTAAAAAATTAAATGGAGGGTTCTTTTTTAAAAAAAAAAATTATTAAGGTTGGTACCTTGCTGAGTGCCAGCTGCTGTAGACATGTCCTAGATGATCCCAACCTTCTCTCCAGGAGGACTTCTTCCTAAATGCCCTCCATTCAGAGGTGACCAGAGGGTCCCCTTTCCCTGGACCTCTCCTGCATCCCAGCTTTCTCTCCAGACTTCTTAATATATTAAGAAGTTGATATTATGTATTGTATTATATTCTTCCCACATGTCCTCCACCCCAAGGGGACCAGAGGCGGTCCTCCTCCTCTTCCAAGACATGTCCTCCATGATCCCAACCTTCTGGTCCTCCTTGGGGGTGAGGACCCCTGTCCCTGGATATAAGGCTCAAATGGAGGACATGTCCTGGGGAAGGGCATGGAAAAGAAAATGGAGGATAGGGCCAGATAAAAGTTTAATATATATATATATATATATATGCTTCTTAGTCCTGCTCAAAATGGAGGGCATTCTGTAATTCCTCCTGGGCAGAAGGAGGCTGAAATGGAGGACAGGACCTTATAAAAGCTTATAATGCTAATATAAATATAACCACATGCTTTTTAGTGCTGCTCAAAATGGAGGACATTTTGGAATTCCTCCTGAGCAGAAGGAGGCTGAAATGGAGGACAGGTCCAAATAAAAGCTTAAAATGCTAATATGAATCTAAATTCATGCTCTTTAGTCCTTCTCAAAATGGAGGACATTTTGGGATCCCCTTTGGATATGAGGCTGAATTGGAGGACATGTCCTGGGAAAGAGCATGGAAAAGAAAATGGAGGACAGGACCAAATAAAAGCTTAAAATGCTAATATAAATATAAATACATGCTTCTTAGTCCTGCTCAAAATGGAGGGCATTCTGTGATTCCTCCTGAACAGACAAAGGCTGAAAGGGAGGACAGGACCAAATAAAAGCTTAAAATACTAATATAAATACATGCTTTTTAGTTCTGCTCAAAATGGAGGACATTCTGGAATCCCTCCTGGATGTAGGGCTGAATTGGAGGACGTGTCCTGGAAAAGGAGGACCTGTGGCCACCCATTCCCAAGATCAGGGCCCAAACCGTGTACTAGAGAACCTCACCTTCAGGTACTCCTCCCCCTTCCAGGCAGTTCCTTCCCTTCAGACACACTCCCCCGTCTATACGCCACGCCGCCCCGGTTCGATCCCGCAGCAATCATCACCAGGCGCAACTTCCTAGGTCTTGCAAAATCCCGCGCCTCTGATTGGTTCCGACGCGTTCTATTTCGGAACGTTCACTCCAAAGGGCCTCCCAATGAGAAAGCGAGGCAGAGCCTTAGCCGACCAATAGGAATCCGAGCCTGTTAGAACGTCCCTTTAAAGAGAGAGGCTGAGCGAGGGCAAGGAAAGGGCAGGGCAATGTAGTGTCTAGTCTAGTGGGTGAATCAAAACAATGCCAGTTAAGCCAACATTGTTTAACCATCATCCTGAAGAAGAGCTTTAGGCAGTTCAAAAGCTGGCTTGCTTGTTTGTAGGATTTCAGTCCTAATAAACGTATTGCCAGTGTGTGTGTGTCTAAATTTATTTTACTGCATTGATATATCCCTTTAGGCCAGTAGTTCCCTAACTTAGGGGTGCTACTGCTTCTTGCATCCTGGCTATATGCAGCAATTTTTTTAAAAAAATCCAAAATCCCAGTTAAGACTGGGGGGGGGGGCTTGCGTAAGTCACACTCTCTCAGCCTCGGGGGAAGGCCACGGCAATAAACCTCCTCTGAACAAACCTTGTCAAGAAAACCCCATGATAGTTTAGCCTTAGGGTTGCCATAAGTCAGAAACAACTTGAAGGCACACAACAACAAAAGCAGTCTTAGAAGTCACACTCTCTCAGCCTCAGGGAAAAGCCACAGCAAACCTCCTCTGAATAACTGTTGCCAAGAAAGCCCTATGGTGTTTGCCTTAGGGTCACCATAAGTCATAAATGGCTTGAAGGTCAACAACAACAACAACAACAAGGCTTAGAAGTCACACTCTCTCAGCCTCAGGGGAAGGCCACCACAGCAATAAGCTTCCTCTGAATAACTCTTGCCCAGAAAACCCCATGATAGGGTCGCCTATGGGTCGCCATAAGTCAGAAACAACTGGAAGGCACACAACAATGAAAACGGTCTTAGAAGTCACACTCTCTCAGCCTCAGGGAAAGGCAATGGCAAAGCTCCTCTGAACAAACCTTGCCAAGAAAACTCTGTGATAGGTTGGCATTTGGGTTGCCCTAAGTCAGAAAATGGCTTTTAAGGTCAACAACAACAACAACAACAACAAGTCTTAGAAGTCACACTCTCTCAGCCCCAGGGGAAGGCCATGGCAATAAGCCTCCTCTGAGTAACTCTTGCCAAGAAAACCCCATGATAGGTTTGCCTTTGAGTCGCCATAAGTCGGAAACAACTTGAAGGCACACAACAACAACAACAGTCTTAGAAGTCACACTCTCTCAGCCTCAGGGAAAGGCAATGCAGTGTGTTTTTGGTATTGTTTTGGGTTTTTTTGGCCTCAAGCAAGCAAGGTCTGATCTAAATGAGCCTCAGGGAAAGGCAATGGTGGCCATAAGTCAGGCATGGCTTTTAAGGTCCACACAATGCACAACAAAACACACACGCAACAAGACTGTGAAACTGGAAATAGTGGTAGTAGTATCAGGAAACAATGGTGGTGGTGTTGATGACAGCGTGGCTTGAAGGGGTTCCTTTTGGCTAAAGAGTGGGGTATAAATAAATTGAATAAATACAATTATTATTATTAACATTTATTATTAATAATTTAATATTGAATTATTAATACAAATAATAATATTTATTTATATTAACAATTCAATAATAATAAATAATAATATTTATTATTAATAACTTATTATTGAATTATCAATATAAATAATAATACATTTATTTATATTAATAATTCAATAATAAAATAATAATGTTGATTATTAATATAAATAAATAAATAAAATTATTATTATTATTAACATTTATTATTAATAATTTAATATTGAATGATTAATACAAATAATAATATTTATTTATATTAATAATTCAATAATAATAATATTTATTATTAATAATTTATTATCGAATTATCAATATAAATAATAATATTTATTTATATTAATAATTCAATAATAAATTATTATTAATAAATATTAATAATTAATAACAAATATTATTCATCTACTACTACTAGAGGGCTGCGCTTGGCTGCCCAGAAGGTAGGCTGGTTGCCATGGCGACAACAGCATCACAGTGAGGCCTTCTAGAGTAGCTAGGCCTAAGTGCTTTGGCACCTGCCAAAGAGAAGGCCCCGTTGCTATGGCAACCAGGGAAGCCTCCATAACAAATAAACAGGCCCAGCTGAGCCACAGGCCAGGCAAGGCCAGGCCGAAGCAGCAAATCCATAGGGCCTGCTGGCTGGGGTGAACCCCCCCATAATAAGTCTATGGGGTGGTGGGCCCTCCACCATTGGCTTTCCCTGTGAGTAGGGTTTATTGTTTTCTAAAATGATGGGGGGGGGGGGGGACAAAAGAGATCAAAGCGTTGAAATAAAATTACAAAATAGTAGTGATTGAAAATATTATCTGGGGGGAAAAAGCGTGTAATTTGGTTTGGGAGTGATTTAAGCGGCGTCCGCACTGCGGAATTAATGCACTTTGACGCTCGAGGTCAGGGTTCGAATCCCAGCTCGGCTGTGAAACTGTGTCTGCATCCAAACTGGAGAAATGACATGGTTTTGGTGCTGCTTTTCAGCTTCATGGCTCAAGGCTATGGAATTCTGGGAGTCGGAGTTTGTTGTGGGGCCCAGAGCGGAGCTTTGCTCCGCTCTGGCCCCACAACAAACTCCGACTCCCAGAATTCCATAGCCTTGAGCCAGCCAAAGAGTTAAATCGGTGCCAGTTAATAAGACACTGCAGAAATATTCCATCTTGAGACCGCTTTAACTGCCCTGGTTCAATGTCGGGGGATTCTGGGAACTGGAGTTTTGTGAGATATTTAGCCTTCGCTGTGAGAGAAAGAGAGAACTACAGTTCTCAGAATTCCCTAGCACTGAGCCAGGACTGTCTCAAAGTGTGTTATTTCGGCAGCCTGTTTTGGACCTTTTATCACACCAGGGCTAATTTCTGCATTAAAGAGAGAGAGAGAGAGACATTAAAGTGCATTTAAAGCATCCCGCGAATAAAGCGGAAATGGCGCAAACGGTTGTTATCGCACACAATATCGGAAATGCATTGTCACTGAAATACTGAAAGTAAAAAAAGACATGCACGTTAGTGCTTCTTCATGACCACTTTAACGGCGGGTTTGTGTAACGCCATGTGAAATCATTTGGCCTAATTGCGCGGTTTTTCGGGGATATTCACAGGATGAACTCCCAGACTCCTTTGTGTGATAATCTCCTGAGTCACACTCTCTCAGCCTCATTGGAAGGCAATGGCAAGCCTCCTCTAAAGAGACATGTCATGAAACCCCCCTGACAGATTCATCACAGATTATTTTTAACCTTGTATTTTTTAAATTTTGTATGCTGTATTTATTAATTGTTTTAAATTGATTATTTTAATTGTTTTTAAAGTGTTGTTTTAATGTGTGTGTGTGTATATAAGTATACACACACACACACACATAGATACACGTACACACACATATATATGTTGGGAGAAAGGCGGGATAAAAAATAAAATACACTCATCCCTCCATCTTTGTGGCTTTGATTATTCACGGATTGGATTAATATGATGTCTCTCTAGGAATATCTAGGTCCTCCAGTACAACTCTATGGTCAACTTTAACTATAAGTTGCACTGGAGGACCTAGAGATTATTCCTAGAGAGAGTCAATTTTTTGACTAAAATTTCTAGACTTATACATGAGTATATATAGTATATATTTGTTTTAATCTATATGTTATGAGCCACCATGGTGAAATGGGAGAAAAGACAAGATAGGGACTCAAGAGAGGAAGGCTATCATTTCTATTGGCACCAGAACATGGAGACAGTGTCTTTAAAGTGGAAACAAAAATGAGAAGATTTCTTTCAGATATCCTGCATATTCCTAGGGTTAGGGTCACAAGAAGATGGAAAAACCGCAAATAGCAAAAACACCATGTTTAGGAATCTCTAGGTCTTTCAGTGCAGCTCTGTGGTCAACATCCCACAGACACTGACCATAGAAATGCACTGGAGGAGCTACAAAGTTGCACTGGAGGACCTAGATATTTCTAGAGAGAACATATTAATCAAATCAGTGAATAATCAAAGCTGCAATAATCAAAGCTGGAGGGATGACTGTACTTGCTTGTTTAATGGTATGGGGTTCTGATGGAAAGCAACCGGCAGCCACTCTTGATTGTAAGACGAAAAGATAAGACAGTACAGTACTGCAAATTTCAGGCAACAGAATCATGGAACTATTGTACTGCAAATTTCAGGCAACAGAATCATGGACTAGGGTTGGAAGACCCTAGTCCCAGCGGTCATCAGTCCAATTATTTGCAGGTGCAGGACATCAGCACCTAAAAAATTGCTGACAGCTGGCTGCTTTCCCCTTTCCAAGGAAGTTGGTTTCATTGTCAAATAGCTCTTTTTAAAAATAATTTTATTTATATTATACATTTTAAAATTAATATTCTCATATAGTCATGTCATATCCCATATCATTTTTACAGAACCTCTATTGTTCTCTTAACAAACAAACACCTTAATATATATACAGTAATAGCATTCCTTTGTATTTTGGGACATTTGACCTCTTTTCATTTTGACCGCTCTCATTTAAAAAATAAAATAAAATAGGTAATCCTACCTATTATTGTAATTTGTACATTGTCATTTATTACACTTTTAAAAGTTCTCCTTGCTGCTTCCTTGCCACATTTTATTGCAATAATCTGTTACAGAAGATCATTCCTTGTCTACTTTCTCTAGATCTGTCTGATTTAATAAGGCTGTTAGACTATCAATTTCTTTCATCTCCATGAGTCTCATAAAACAGTCCTCTATTTTAGTTTTTGCCATCAAGGATTGCTTCCTCATGTTTGGTGGGAATCTGATTTCTTGCAACTTGAATCCATTAGTTTGGATGCCAACTTCCAAAGCTACAAAAGAGAACTCCGCTCCTTCTTCCATGTGATGACATCTCTAAATTTTCTGCATTGATCCTGGATTGAGCAGAGGTTTGGGTTCAATGGCCCATGGGGCCCCTTCCAACTCTGTGCTTCAATGATTCTCTTCTCTTCTCCAGGCTAAACATACCCAGTTCTCTCAATTCTTCCTGACATACCCAGTTCTCTCAATTCTTCCTCAATCCTCAATTTCACCTTGCTTTTTTTTTTTTAACAACAGCTCTGTCCTGGCTTTTCCTCCACAGGTTCCAAAGATGTCAACAGACCACGAGAAGAAACTGCCAGGTCCCTCCCTGAAAGGCTTTCAGAGTAAAGTGGTGGCACCTCGGAACCCAAAGCTGGTCAGGGAGGAAAAGAAGAAGGATGGCCCAGTAGGTTTCTAAACTGATCTAATTCCTGGCCAGGTTATGTAAATAGCCTCAGAGTGTTTTTCTAAAGGACAATGGCAGACCTTTTACATTTTAATACAGTGTCATAGAGAGCCAGCTTGGTGTGGTGATTTGAGCGTTGGACTAGGACTCTGGAGAGCAGGATTCAAATCCCTGCTCAGCCATGGAAACCCACTGGGTGACTTTAGGCAAGTGACACACTCTCAGTCTCAGATGAAGGCAGAAGTGAAAACCCCTCTGAACAAATTCTGCCAAGAAATCCCCATGATAGGTTTGCCTTTGGGTCACCATGTCAGAAACAATTTAAAGACATGCAACAACAACAAACAGGTTTTATATTCTAACAACACATGTGGAGAACCTGTGCTTATTTGCCTCTATAGAGCATGTGTATTTCCACCCAGACTCCACAGTCCCTCTCTAAGAGGCAAAGCCTTGCATCACTTTGCATTTAAGTGCTTGCTCCATTCAATAGGAGAGAGGGAAACCATGCACATTTTTGAAATAGAATTTCCAATAGAATTTACAATAAGAGAGGCAGAAGAGGAAATTGCTATGTACCTGTTTTAAATGTTTCAGTATAAGGAAGTCACTAGTGGTATAGGGCTTCCTTGGCTGCTATGAATGCATCTGATTCAGAGGGTCTTCATAAGGGAAGCCTTTTTGCAATGCAGGTTCTCATGTATTTGTCTTTACTGGTTATCAATTACAGTTGACGCCATCTGCTTTCCTCAAAGAGATGTCTCTTACGACAGAGGAGAGGCTGGCCAACACTCATGAGGTGCATTTACCCCAGATTATCCAACTTCTGGACATGAGTGAAACCTCTCACCAGAAGGTAGCTCTTTTTACACACTTCTGATATGGTACTGTAGAAACCTAGGATGTATCCCATTGTCTTAGCAAAGCTTTCTAATGCCAGTACTGTATGTTGCTCAAAGGAAGAGAGCAGCCTGATCTTGGACATGTTTACTTGAAGGTGAGTCCAGCTGAGTTTAGCAGGACAATTTACTCTCAAGTAAGTATGCGCAGGTTATTGTGGCCTTTTTGGGAGCAAGTCAAATTGAAATCAGTACAACTTTTTATTTGTAAACATGGGCAGGGTTGAGTTGTTATTCTGTTAACCACGTCCCTTTCTGCACTACAGAATTAAACTAAATTAATCCTCAGTTCCTTTTCTTGGGGTATCTTGTGAGTTGCAATTCACAGAACTGGACAAGGGCTTTTCAGAAGACAACTGCAAATACTTCACCAAACTAAAAATCCAGGATTCTTTTCTGCAGGATGGAGCCATGATAGTTCAAGTGGTATCAAACTGCTTTGGTGTGTGGTGTAGATACTTTCTCAGAGTGGGAAAATAGTTTTCATTATTAAAATGCAAGAAGAACAAGCAGGGCACCCAGGTGCCGAACCTACACAAGTCCCTCAAAGAATGTACAATTTATCCCATAATAATGATATTAATAAAACTAACAGGAAAACAAAAGATAGCAAAAGTTGCCAACGATTCCTTGAAAAATACAAGGATAGCCATATTCTGATATGAATCTCTATACTGGAGGTGTGTGTTTCCCAAGCCAGGCAGAGACATGTAATGGGCATATACTGGTGGACTGTCTAGAGATGCACAAGTCCCCTGCACACTTGGCCTGTTGCCAGTTGCAGATGTTACTATACTGTTCAAAGTCAGAAAAATAGACTGAGAAGTTTTGGTGCCTGGAGCAAAAAGTGCAAGTGGTGTGGCCCCTCCCGACGGTGGAACAAATATAACAATCAATTAAATCATTGATCATTTGTTGCTCTGTAATGGTTTACAGTACCATCTGAGATCGGCTCTTTGTTCTGCCTAACCAGACCAGCCGGTCCAGTCATGGCCACAGTGCCAATTGAAGCCTAAAACGGTGACACTCTGCTTCTTGTAGCATGTTGGAAACAGTTATGGTAGCTCTCCAGCCACATGCCTTGGTGGCTCAGTGTAGGAACAGGGTGAGATGTGTTGGGCCAGGTCCGTACATTCCCAGCTTGGGGATGGAGCTGCTGTGCTGCAGCAAAGTTAGGCTGGGGAGAGAGTAGTCCTACTTAATTTCCAACATCCTCAGGGTAAGTGAGCTTGGGGATTTGGTGCAGCTTCCACTGCACTTGTGTCAGCTTCAGGGGCCCTCTGCCATCTTGGCCAATGAGCGCTGTGTTCTCAGTGGACATAGTGCAGTTGTCCACCTTGCCCTCAGCAATGGCCAGAGCATGGAAACGTGTGTCATTGTTAACATGTTAACGCTAAATGGTTAAAGAAGATAAATAATCTGTTTATTAAAATGTTAGGGTGATTTTATAAAATTAATTTATTAATTCATCATTTCATGAAAAAAAATTAAAAGTCATTTACAGTTACCAAAAATGGCCTGTAACAGAGCAGTGAGGAATGTCTGTTGTTACTCATTTAAAAATAAAAATACATTTTTAAAAGAGGTGCTGAAGTTTTTAACAGATTAGGAGTAATGAGGGAATTTTTAATAAATAATTTCCAAGCTCTGTCAATGTTGCTCAGTTGGCACATCTCATTACCTTTCCTCATGAATGTAAAATGCATCTATGTCAACAAAAGGATTCCTTTTTGTGAGGAAAGTACAGTAACATCCAAATCCACACACAAAAAAAGTATTACCGTACTTTTATTGGGCTTTTATTTTGTGGATTTTGGAGGTTGTTGCACTTTGCTGTATGGCCAACACAACTACCCAGGATATATTTTCTAGTTGTGAAGAGTTGTGATTTAGCCCAAATGTATGTCTCCTGGCACAAGGGCTGCCTTTTCTTTGCCAAGGATGCCCTGCTATGTAGCATGCAAAAGTCTCCAAAGATTGTATATCCAAGCTAACCAACAATGTTGACTGTTGGATCTTTAAGTAACACTTAAAGATGAAATGGGCTGGGCAGAAATTATACTAATAAGCATCCCTAGCTAGGAGGTCCCCACATAGAGGAGTAGCCATGGCCAGCAATGTTGGCCTCTGACTTCACAGACCAGCAGTGCCTCAGCTGTGAGTATAAGAGACCTCTTTTCCCCTTGTCTTCCCACATTCTTTTGCTCTTTTTCTGAGTGAAAGTTTCAGTGGAATTCCCCCCTCCTCCCACATTCTGCCAAAATTGCCCCAAACTAAAATATCTCCTTTAAGTGATATATGGGGATCCATTAGCATTGTAGTAATGGCTAGAGCTGTAGGACACTCCCTGAACCACGGTATTAGAAGAGCTATAGAAGAGCAGGGAACCCCAAGGATCTCCTCAATCTCAGAATATTTCAGAGAACAGAGCCATGGTGTTAGGACACTAAAAAAGTGATGTCAAGGCTGCCATAACTGCATAGCATGGCTTTACTCCTGAGTCTCAGAGTCCTGATAGTGGACTGCTTCTGTGTGCCCAGGATGTTATCTTTTCTTCTGAGAAGGATTCTTGCACAGTGCTGGAGGTTGCCTCTCTCCTCTGAATGGATCTGCCACTGACATGTATTCCCTTCATGCCCTCAGTTCTCTTCGGTTGATCTGGACCAGAGCCTATTCCAGCCATTCCCATCTGAGGTTATTTTCCAGAATTTTGTCCCTTGTGAGCTCTACCAAGTGCCACTGAGTCTAAGGAACAATGACAAGGTATGCAGCACCAGTGGAACTTTGAATGTAAAGGAAGCTGGAACTGGGATGCAGGGAGAGAAAGCATCCCTTGGATTTATGTTGCTCTGGCAAACTTACACATGGCACCACCTCAGCATTCCCAGGGCTACCGGCTTCCTTGTATCTCTGTTTCCCCACAGATCCCACGGTTGGTCAAAGTTGTCCTAGAGAGTTCCCCGTACTTCAGAGTCATCAGCCCCAATGATGTGTGCAACAAGGTTGCATCTGGCATGGCATCAAAGTTCCAGATTATCTTCACTCCCGAAGAGAACAAGGTAAAGTTGTCACCTTCCCTGGGAGAGAGATGGTTCTGTTTCTCAAAGACTGCCTTGCAAACAAAAATCAGGAGAATGGGAGCCCAAAGCAGGCTGAGAAGATAATGACTTTTGGGTCACCCGCTTTGATCCCTGTTTAGCTTCTCTTTGTAAACTCAGCTAATTTATTACTGTCCTCCTTCAGGCCCCAGTGCTGAATGGTGGGGGGAATGTGACGTGGAGAAAGCCTACCCAAGTGTTGCACACCTTTTGCTGGAGTAATAATAATAATAATAATAATAATAATAATAACAACAACAACAATAACAATATTTATTTATAGTCCACCCAATCACTAGGAATTTGGGTCAGTTACAACAGATTAAAATACATAAAATACAATAAAATCAGATTAATCCCTTCCTATCCCCATTCCCAAGCTAAAAGACAATTCGACCATCTCAATTAAAACAATAAAAATACAGTGGGGTTAAAATTAGGGGAAAAGCTTGGTAAACAGGGTGATAGGATCATGGTATCACGGTTATGGTATGTAGGGAGAGAAGTCAGGTTGGGAAGGCATGCTGATAGAGATCCATTTTAAGGGCCTTCTTAAAGGCTGTAAGAGTGGAAATATGGCGGATTTCTTCCGGCAGGTTGTTCCTTAGCTTTGGAGGAGCAGTACAAAAGGCCCTTTGGGTGACTGAAGTTAACCTGTATTTTTTCAGCTGGAGTAGGTTCTTCCCAGAGGACGGACAGTACAGAAGAATGCGTTCTCTTAAGTATTCTGCACCCAAACCATGTAGGGCTTTAAAGGTGATCACCAACACCTTGTACCTTGCCCGGAAATTAATTGGCAACCAGTGAAGGGACTTCAGGATCGGTGTTATATGGTCATTACGAGAAATTCCCGTAATCAACCTGGCTGCCATATTTTGTACAAGCTGGAGTTTCCGAACTTGGCACGAGGGTAGCCCCATGTAGAGCACATTACAGATGTCCAAGCGAGAAGTTACCAGTGCATGTACAACTGTTTCAAAGTCTCTTGGCTCCAGGAAGGGGCGCAGCTAGTGTATCAGCTGAAGCTGCTAACAAGTGCTCCTGACTGTAGCATCCACGTGTGCTGACAGCTGGAGCAACGAGTCAAGGAGCACCCCCAAACTGCGGAAAAAGTCCTTCAGGGTAAGTGTGCCCCATCCAGAACTGGCTGACATAACTCCATTCCTGGATTCGGGTTTCCAATAACACGTACATCCGTCTTACCTGGATTCAGTTAGTTTTCCCTCATCCAGTCCATTACTACCCCAAGACAGGCATTTAGAGGAGAGATGCCATCCTTAGTCACTGCATTAGTTCAAGAGAGAGAAATATATTTGAGTATCATCAGCGTACTGATAACACCCCGCCCCATGTCTCCAGATGATCTCACCCAGTGGCTTCATGTAAATGTTAAATAGCCTTGGGGACAGAATTGCACCTTGAGGGACACCCGATTTGAGCTCCCTCTTGGCTGAATAACTGTCTCCAGGCGACACCATCTGGAACCTAACCAAGAGTGCCACCAATCCCTAACTCTCTCAGGCGTTCCAGAAGGATACCATAGTCGATGGTATTGAAGGCCACTGAGAGGTCCAAGAGCACCAACAGGATCAGACTTCCTCTGTCAGTGCCCAGACGGAGATGATCAACTAAGGTGACCATGGCAGTCTCAGCTCGTATCCCGCCCTGAATCCAGTTTGAAATGGATCTAGAAAATCAGTTTCCTCCAAGACTGCCTGTAGTTGATTGGCGACTGCCCTCTCAATCACCTTGCTCAAGAATGGTAACAAGGAGACTGGCCTGTAGTTGTTTCTGTCCAGGGGATCCAGGGAGGGCTTTTTTAAAGAGTGGTCTGACCACTGCCTCCTTAAGACAAGAAGGCAGGGTACCCTCCCTGAAGGATGCATTGATTACATTTTGTAGCATCAGCTTAATTATATCACCTCCCTGGACAGCGACTCAGGCTGGGCAAAGATTCAGAGGGCAAGTCGTCTTTTTCAAACTACTAAGGAGCTTGTCCACATCATTCGTACTTACCGACTCAAATTGATCCAGTCTAACAGTAATGTTGGAGGCACTGGATGCCTCTCTAATTGCTTCTGACTTAAGATTGGCATCTAGGTCAGCTCTTATCCAGGAGATTTTATCTGTGAAACAGTCATTAAAAGCATCACAGCAAGCTACAGTTGAATCTAGTAAAGGGTTCTGTGTGGGAGATGGTTAAGTTCCTCACCACGCTGAACAGCTCAGCTGGATGAGATTTCACAGACACAATGGATGCAGAGTAGAAATATTTCTTAGCTGCATCAGTCATCACTTGATAGGACCTAAGTAAGGTTGAATGAAGTATCTTATCGGATATGAGTTGAGATTTCAGCCAATTCTGTTCTAGCCGTTGTTCAACCCGCTTCATTTGTCTAAGATCTTCAGAGTACTAGGGATTCCGATTTTTTGCAGGTTGGAAAGGGTGTTTGGGAGCGATTGTGTCAATAGCTCTGGTAAGACTGTTGTCCCATATGTTAACCATAGCTTTGACAGAATCGCCAGCACTCCCAACCATAGAACCCCCTAGGGCTTCTTGGAACTTAATGAGTTCCATCATCCTTTGAGGGCGGACCATTATAATTGGTCCTTTTCCATCCCCGGAGGGAGGGATAGCGGCCTTCAGTCCAACCTTAACCAGGAATTGATCCATCCATGAAAATGGGGAGATCCGAATTATCTCCGCCCATGGATATGCCTGATCCGTGCAGAAGACCACATCGAAGGCATGACCTGCACAATGTGTAGGTTTGGAGACTATCTGGGAGAGGCTAATGTTTGTCATGGAAGCCATGGGAGTTTATCACACAAAGGGAATTGGAAGTATAATCCCATGGCAATCTGAATGCAATCATGGGGTTTCGTGTGATTGCGTGAAAGCTGATCACACACATTTTCGGGCAAAGGGAAGTCCGAATGCAATCATGGGGTTTTGCGTGATTGCGTGAGAAACTATCACACGTAATTTCGGGCACTGGGAGGCAATTTCGGGCAGTTCTGAACGCAATGCAGGGTCAATACGCAATCAAGTAAATTAGCTGAACTAGTGAATTTACTCAATTCCGAACTGGCCTCACTTCCATTTCTTTCGAAACTGAGAGAAATTCTTCCCGTGTGATAAACTCCATGGACTCCCAAGCTGCACCAGTAAGATTAGTCAAACCAGCCTCGAGGGGGATGTTATGACTCACAAGTGCCTTGGCAGGGCAGAGGGGAGCAGACCCAGAATGAAAAAGATAGGTGGACATTAGGCATCATTTCTCCCTAGTTGGATTCCAATCTGGGTCATTAGTGACTTCAATGGTTGTGACAAAGAGAAGGAGGAAGTGCAAGAAAGGCCTCCTGTGGATCTAGATGCACAGCACAGAACATTTTTCCAAGATGAGGGTGGAGAGGTTGGAGAGAGAGGTTCTGCCACTTGCTAATCCAGCTTCTGGAGTGTTTGAGTGCTGAAAATGTGGGCATCCAGTCAGCCATGATGAACTTACAGTCTTTTCTCAACTCTTCTCTTTGGAGGCAATGCAGAAGGTTGAGAGACTGCCAGTATCATTGCTCCTCCTGGGAGGCCCAGCACAGTCCTCCAAAAGTCCCAGTGGCCCATTGTGGGACCCTAATTGCCCATATTGTTTGGGCTTTCACCAAACAGGTGAAGAAATATTGTGCAAGACCATCAATGCACACTGTCCTTTGTGGAGAGAAAGCTTGAAATTATGTCTGGATTGGATCAGAGCAATTTAGGGCAGGATCCAAGTCACCAAATTGGTCTCTGAACTGAACTAAAGGGATCTTGCAGATCCCTTATGTTATGTGGAGGGGTTCTGGTTGGGTAACTGGATTTTTCCTCCTGAGGGGCATCTTGGTGAGGCTTCTGGGATGTTGTTGTGGTGCCTAGGAGGGAAACTTGGCTGGGAGGGAGTCTTCTCATATTGCATGCTCTCTTACTCTTTCGCCCAGGATTATTTCCACGAACTGACCTGCATTACTGAAAGGGAAAAATTCATCGTTCCTATCCGAGCAATTGGTGCCCGAGGCATTCTGGACTTCCCAGACCAAATAAATTTCTCCACCTGTCCTGTCAAGTACAACACACAAACAACTCTGTTGGTTCGCAACATTGGCAACCGAGAGGCCCGCTACCAAATAAGTACTGAGAGGTAAAAATCTGATGTTTTCCACCTGGGCCAGAAGGCATGTTTTTGCCCCCAAAGACCACAAAGCTGTGATCTGATGGTTTTAGCCCTCCTGGGTAGATGACAGAAAAGGTAATGTACGATCTCTTCCACCAGTTCATAGCTTTGTTATAGGTTAAGTCAAAAATGACTTGGAGGAACACAATGACAATAAGAACAGCAATAAGACGCAAGCCAAACTGGGCCCAAAGAAGAATGTGCTCATGTGTTGTACTTCTGTGAATTACAGGCCCTTTTGTGTTGAACCCTCCATTGGGACCCTCGCTGTTGGGGAGACCACCCAATTCACGGTTGAGTTTCAGCCAGAAAAGAGGGGCAATCACTGTAAGGACCTGGTAGTGCATTATGATACAGGTGAGCATGGAAGAACGAAGCATGCATATGCTCTTACTCGCTTGCATTCTTATTAGTCTAGCTTTTCTGCTTCCTGTAGTAGAATTAAAGGACAGGGAAGTGAAACACCCTGAGGCTGGGTGGCTCTCACCTGGATGCTCTCAACAGGGCTTATTGCTTACTCCTGGGGAGGTTGCTGTGATCAGAGGTTGTTGCTATGGTTTTTGTATGACAGTGTTTGCTCACACAGGGTTCTGTGTCTTCTGTGCCTACGAAGTTGGCTAAAATGAATCACTAGTTAGACATTCCAGACCTGTCTCGACTCAGTCAACCCATAACCATTTCCTTCTCTGGCTATCTTTCCTAGGGGAAGATATTCATGTGAGTTTATATGGCACTGCTATAGATGTCAATGTGCGACTGAACACAAACTCTTTGACCATTAAAAAAACATATATAAGTCTAGCAAACCAGATGTCTGTGATTATTCACAATCAGAGTAATATCATCGCCCATTTCCAGTGGAAGTTCTTTGCAACGGCTGAAGAGGAAGAGCAGAAAAAGCAAAGGTCAGTTTGACAGTTTGTGGGTGACATCAAATTAGGATGAATAGCAGCTAATACTCCAGAGGACAAAATGAATGGTACTGGCTCCCAAGCAGCCATTTCATAATCCATTTCCCTCCTTCCTCCCTGTGGCTTCAGTCTGTGCGATACACTGCAGGCTCAGCAGGATCATGCCTTTGACCAGCTTCTGGAGGAATGCAATGTGGACCCCACTCTTCGTGAGCGTCTCTCCATCATCACTCGCACCTTCCAGAACCGCCAGGCAATGGTGCAGGAAGACCCCATGCTCTTCAACAATCACATCTTCTCCATTGAGCCACTGGTAAGAAAGAGGTCCTAAAACTGTGGCGACAGGCTTTGGGAGATTAGTACCAGCACTGTGTGCATGTGTAAAGTGCTTTGCTGGAATGCCCAAAGCTTCTTTTTCTGTGTTATCTCTTACCTTATCCAGACCCTGTAAAAGAGGCTCATTCCTCCCACCCCTTTAGCTTTTCTTAACTGTTTTCCTGTTTAAATACTCAGCATCATACAAAACAGGCAGAGTATTTCCCCCTATACTGGAGCTGGAAGGCTGACTGAGTGCCACCTGCAGAGCTATTGGAAAAGGCAGAGCTTGGACAATGGTTTGGAGCCCGGTTACCTGAAAGGAAGTCTTCCCTTCCCCACCTCACAACCTGATCAGATCCTGAGGTCCTTGGAGCCACCTTGGATCCCATTTGGGGAGAAAGGCAGGATACAAGTGCAATAAATAAATACATGAAATAATAGTTGGCGGACCCTCTGCCATGATCCCTTCCCAAGTGGAACAGGATAGGATGATTGACAAGATAAGGGCTGTGAGAAGAAAGGCATCTACATCATGGCCTTTCTGGAACCTTTTTAACTATCCCAGATATTAGAAGAATGAAGAACCCCTGTTGCAATGGGAAGTTAAGGAAAGGAGAAGGAATGTAATTTAAAAAACACACCAGAATATGTTTGTGGAAAGTAAAAGTCCAAACCGTATGAGTGATTTCTTCCCCAAGCCCATGGGAAAGAGGTGGTTATGCAACCCAGGCTTTTTGAGTGCATCTCTGATTTAGCTTTATTTAGTTTTGCAAACAAGGCATGATAGGTCAGCAGGAAGAAGAAGGGGGGGGAAGGAACAGTGGGGGAAGCCCAGGTGGCTACTAGAGAGCAGAGCTCTTGCTCACAACTGGCTGTTGGGTAGCCCTGTTTTCATTTGCAGCATCCTGTGCCATTAGCAGCAGCCAGCTTAGTCACATTGTGAACATGTGCAAGCTGACACTTTGAAAATGGAAGCCGTAAGAGAGGGAGGAAAGGAAGGAAGGAAGGAAGGAAGGGAGGGAGGGAGGGAGGGAGGGAAAGGAAAGGAAAGGAAAGGAAAGGAAAGGAAAGGAAAAAAGAAAGAAAGAAAGAAAGAAAGAAAGAAAGCAAGCTGGCACTACCATGGTTGCATTGTCTTTGGCAGGGCATCACTGCCCTGTAATGTGGCTCATCAGCTGCCTTCCTGCTCTCTCTGAGTCGTGCTGTCAAGAATTGAACTTCTTAATCCACTTCCAGATTGAGAGGCTGGTGCAGGAAGGATGAAATGAGCATTGTGCTGGTGGTTACCATAGAAGGAGAGTGCTCCTCAAAGCAAATGGGGCGGAAGGGTGGCAGTGTTTGTACCGTATTTCTTGGTTTTGTCTTAAGTAATTCAGCAATGTCCCAGTCTCTTTCCTGGCAAATCCCAGCAACAATAGCAATTTAAAAAAAAAAAAACATTTTATTAAAACAAATCCAAAGTGCATTCACATCAAAAGACCCCAAAGGGCATATGAAAGGAAACTGTGAGATCATTCCAGAGATTTCCACATGTACATGGAAGTTGGTCATGAGTCTCTGTTCTGATTTATATGGCAGACAAATGGGGTGCCAAGTGGAATAAAATGTTTCTTGATTTGAGTAGCCCTTGCCTGTTTTAGTGGCCAAGTAAGTGTTTTCATTGAAACTAGGGACCAGGTTTCTTTCTTTCTTTCTTTCTACCCCACTCTTCAGCCCTAAAGGCTATCAGAGCGGCTTTCAATTATTATTTTTTAAGACGGTTCCCTGCGCTCAGGCTTACAGTCTAAAAGACACGACACAAAAGGAGAAGGGAATGGTGATGGGGAAGGGGATCAGGTCCAGCAGTTGTTCTTCTTCCATTGCATTGGAGAGAGTCTCTGTTCACCTTTCCCAGCCATTGCAACTTTGAAGCTAGCAACCAAGCACAAGTCAACAATTAATGGTTTGTGTGTCAGGTTTTTGTTGCCACCTGCTAATAAAAATAATAGAGCCTACCCAGGTGACATTCAGATTTTCTGCTTAGTGATCCTTTCCTCTTCCCTAAAGATCTTAGGCCAAACACTGTTTACGGGGCAATTCTCCCTCATTTGCCTCTTTTGGGACACTACTACCTCCATCATCAGGTGTTCATCTTATGATTCATGTGACTCAGGTGAGAGTGGTATATAGGTACCCCCTACATGTTCCTGATGCCATGTTACCTGGTTGCTTGTATTGAGAGGTCACTAACATATGATCAAGTCTCAATGGTGGCATTTTGGTCCAAAGAACAGGAAATCTCAGTGCGTTCTTCAGGTGGCTTAAGTCAAGTGGAGCCCCATTCTGCAACAACAGCAGCAGTGCAATGGAACTTTGGCTTATTTCTCTGTGGCAAGGGGTTTGAATTATTAATTAATTCCTCAGCCACCCAGCTACAAAAGGTGTGCTTTGTTTGAGGCAGAATCTATGCAATGGGGAGAGGCATACTTCCTGATAAAGCTATCCCATAAAGGATGATATTGTAAGTAAGAACAAAACATCTAATAATAATAATATTTATTTATATCCCACCTCTCCCTACAGATTGAGGCAGGTTACAGTAAAATATAAAATATATAATACATTCATCATCAACATTACCTAGTCCCCACCTTCCAACCCTCCACCCTCAATATAACAATCAAACACTTAAAACAATAAAATAAATAAAAACAACTTAAAATAGCAAATAGGAGGGAGACCACTTGGGGCAGATGGGGTAGTCCTTTTCCTGGGAGGTCAGTCTGGGAAGGCCTTCCTGAAGAGATCCATCTTGACTGCCTTCTTAAAGGCGTCAAGAGAGGCGATTCAACAGATGTCCTCTGGCAGGTCATTCCAAATTTTTGGAGTGGTAGCTGAGAAGGTCCTCTGGGAAACTGCAGCCAGGCAGGTCTTTGGCTGCAATAAATTTTTTCCAGAGGACCTGAATGTGCAGGGTGGATTGTATGGAAGGAGGCGTTCCTGCAGGTAAACTGGACCCAAGCCAGGGCTTTAAAGTGAAGAGGGAAGAAAGAGAAGGGAATGGTGGGCTTTGGGAGGAGCCCAGAAAGGAGAGGGATGAAGAGAAAGGGAAGAAGTGGAAGGCAAAGAGTTGTGGAGCCTCCTCTTAGTGGGCAGTTGGATGGGCATGCAGCACCCACTCCACAGATGCCCCACGCTCTGATCGAAAGCACATCGCAGCCAGAGCCAAGGAGGTACCTACGGCTGATTGTTTAACCATCTGAGGATAGTGACCCAGTGGTGGCTCTTCTGGGCAAAAGGAGATCTGTTGCAGCTGGTTGTGCTTAGGAGGCTCCAGGCTGCATTGTTATGACAAGCTATTTGCGGGGACGGAAGTCGTTTTCTAGACACAGCCGCTGCCCCCACATTTCATCTGCTGGGCTGTTACAGGGGCATCTCACTCATGCCAAGGTGGCTCTATGGGCTCCCAACCCTCCACACAAGGGAATCTGGAAACCATTTCTTCTCTTTATTTTTAGGAGGGAGATGTTTGGCCCAACTCCACTGCTGAAATCAGCGTGATCTTCAGGCCCCAAGAAGCTGGGCTTTATTACCGCGCGATGTACTGTGATATCTCAGGTATAATTTTCCCTCCACAGATTGTCATGTCAGGACATACAAGGGTCCCCCCCAACCCAACTTCTTGTCTTAGTCTCACTGCCTGCTGAGTCTGAACACAGAAGACCACCTTGATTCACTCAGTCTCCTCAGCAGGCAGATTTTATTGGAAACAGCCCACAGTGGTCTGGAGCTAATGTCAGGAGCATGTTGGGTAGCGCTTTGGAGAGAGGTTGGCTGCCTGAGGCTTTGGAGTGATGGATTTAGATGTGTTTAGTGATTAGAGTCTTCAAAGATGGCACGAGGAAGACAGACTCCACAGGCCTGACATTAATCCTTGTTTGCATATCCTCACACCCTGAGGTCTGCCATTAGCAACAGAACAATACATTTGCAAATTACTCCTTCCTTCCCAGGGTCACACAGGATATATACAATCTTTTCCCAGGCTATCATTTTCTGAATATGCCAGCCACAGATGCTGGCGAAACTTCAGAAAGGAACTCTTCTAGAACATGGGCACATAGCCCGAAAGCTCCACAAAAAAAAAAAGATACTAATCTGCATGACCCAGGCAGCCAGGACCATGTCACAGATGAGAATTTCATCTTTCAGAGGCCTCTCCTCTTCAGGCATTCTGTTCCAAGGCTAACATGGTTGCCCATGTTACTAGTGTTTAGCTTCTCTTGGGTTCCTAGCCATACACCTAGCTGACTCAGGTTCTCAGACTGTGGACCAAGCACCTTCTGGAATTTTCATCTGCCTGCATCCTTTCTGTATGTTTTGTGCATCAATTGGAATATCTAAGCATTATATTTTCATGTAACAGGGCACATGTGTCTCCCATGCCAGGTTAACTTTTCACATTTTAATGCATCCATTGATCCTCTCCTAAAAGGTGGATTCTGTGTTCCACAGGCCGAGAGACCCGGATCCCTCTGCACATCCAAGGTGAAGCCATGGGTCCCAAGCTGCGCTTCAATTTTGATGAGTTGGATGTGGGGAAGATTTTTGTTGGATCGTCCCACAGTTATGAGGTGAGCCCCTTTCCCAGGATAGTATATGTGTAATAGATCAATATGGCAAATACAGTACAAGGCAGTGCCTGCCAATAGGTTTACAACAAAATGCATAACACACAAGGGAAAAAAAGGATGGTGAGTGAAAAGAAAACCAATCAGACTCAGTTCTTAATATTAAACAGTAGGAATGGTTGAAAGGGAGATTGTCCTGCTGCTGCTTGATGATGGTTAAGGCCCCCTTTCTTCTCCCTAATTTAAAAAGAAGTAAAGGTAAAGATATTCCTCTTTGACAAAGTTGTCAAGTTGTGTCCTATGCTCATCTCCATTACTAGGCCAAAGAGCCAGCATTTTCAAAGTCAACTCTGTGAGCATGTTGCCAGCATGACTGCACCAAACACTGACCTTCCCTCCAAAGTAGTATCTATTTATTTACTTGCATTGGCATGCTTTCGAACTCTTAGGTTGGCAAAAGCTGGGACTAGTGATGGCAGCTCACTTTGTCATGCGGTGCTTGGGCCTCAAACTGCTGACCTGCCGATCTTGCAGTCGTCAGAGTCAGCATCTTAACAGCTTAACTGCTGAGCCACTGTGTCCCACTTGAAAGAATAAATAAATAAATAAATAAAATGAATAAAAGGAAACTAAAATGTTTCTATAGGAATATGCATTTCACAGAGTGGTGCATGGGAGATGAAAGGAAGGCATTTTTATTTAAACAGGCCTTTTAAAATCTTACAGGCTTGGTTTTATTGGGGGATGAGGGGGCTGGTTATAGATTATTGTTTTTAACTGTGTATGTTTTAAATTTTATATTTGTAATTGTTTATTCCACACCCCCCGATTTTAATTGTACAATTTTAATTGTTGTTTTAATGTGTTTTATATATGTTGTTAGCCGCCTTGGGTCCCATTTTGGGATAAAGATGGAAATAAAATAAAATAAGGATCTCCTTCTGTGGGCAAAACTGAGCTGTGCCTGGCCACTACATTTGCAAAGAAGCTTCATTACCGCAAATCCCTGTCATCAGTGACCTCATTGTAGAGGAAACCAGACCAGGGTGAACGCGACACCACAGTACAGTGGACCCTTGGTATCCGCAGGGGTTTGGTTCCAGAATCCCTTGTGGATATCAACATCCATGGATGCTCAAGTCCCATTAAATATAATAGCATAGTAAAATGGTGTCCCTTATATAAAAGGGTAAAATCAAGGTTTGGTTATAAGAATTTGTACATTTTTAAAGTATTTTCAAGCTGTGGATGCTTGAATCCATGGGTAAGAAATCTGTGGTTGAGGAGGGCTTACTGTAATTAATCACACCTCTGAGAACCAAGGTTCTAAGCTCCCTTGTGAGCTTAAAGCCACTGAGAGAGAGGCACAGGATTTCTGTTTCTACATGTCCACAGCAAGGTGCTCTTGATTTAGTATTTTTGAGAAGAAAGGCTGTTCTTCATCTCTGGGCAGCTCCACCAGATTGATTTGGCAAAGACAAACAGTTTCTGTCCTTGGGACAAGGATGACGGCTCCCTGCTCCCCTGCAGGTTGTCCTTTCCAACGAAGGCGCAATCGATGCCCTCTTCAACCTGACCTGGCCTGCGACGGCCCTGGGCTCTTGCTTTGCCTTCCAGCCCAGCGAAGGAATAATTGAGCCTGGCAGTCATCAGGCTGTTCGCATCACCTTCAGTTCCACTGTCCTGGGACAATTTTGCGAAGAGTTCAAATTCAATGTGAATGGCGCTCCCAAGCCTGTGCGTTTAGTGATCAGGTAAGTTCAGAAAAGTATGACCGTGAGTCTCATGCATATCAGTAGTACAGTTTGCTTGTTACCATAAAACATACAGTTACAGCATTTGCTTCTCCTAATGCACTTGTACTTGTGGAGAAACAGAATGGTTTTCAATTGGCAAGGAGGTCAGGAAAGCCTGTGTTTTATCACCCTGTCTGTTTTATTTGTATGCTGAATGTATTATATGCAAAGCAGGATTAGACTTGGAGGGAGGAGGTGTGAAAATTGGAGGAAGGAACATCAACAATTTATGATATGCAGATGACACCATACTACTGCTAAAAAAGACAGGTTGCTTACCTGTAACCATGTTTCTTCTTTTTGATCTCTGTGAATTCACACAAATGGGTTATCCTGCGTCTGCGCAGTAAGCTTCGGAACCTTCTTAGTGCTTATAGAGGCGTTTTGGCGGTAGCCTTGCTGTCTTACTGGCCAGTTTCCCACCTAAAACCCTCAGTTTCTTTTATCTCTCACAGCGACAGCAGCATCTAGGAATGCTTGGCAGAGTTCCTTTGTTATCCTGAGGGAAAATTTTTAAAGAGCCGCCCTCTTTGCTGGTGTACTTGGCAAAGTCTCTTTTTACTCCTGAGGTGAAATTTTTAAAATGGCACCCACTTTGCTGGTGTGCTTTGCACCTCTTATCTCTGAGGAAAAGGTAAAAATGGCGACTCTAGCAAAGACCTGAAAGAAAGTCTGAAGAAAGTCAAGAAGTGCAATGGCAGGTGTACAGTTGGACATTAAAAAATAAATAAAAGTAATAACCACTGATGATTAGCATAACCTTAAAGCAGACAATTAAGACATCGAGATAGTCAAAGATTTCCTATATGTTGAGTCAGTCATTAATCAGAATGGAACCTGCAGTCAAGAAATCAGACGAAGACTAGGGCAAGGATCTAAACAAGATCCTGAAGTCTAAAGGTATATCATTGAAGACCAAAGACAAGATTATCCATTGTATTTATGATTTCTATGAATGGTTGTGATGGTTGGACACTGGAGAAGTCTCATAGGAAGAAAATCAGCTCATTTGAATCTGCGGACATCTTGGACTGCCAAAAGGACAAACAAATGGGTCCTAGAGAAAATCAGGCCAGAACTCTCCCTGAAAGCCAAAAGGAAAAGAGGAAGGCTGCATTCCAGATGGACAGCTTCAGTCAAGGAAGCCATGCTCCCATAAGTTGCCATAAGTCGAAGTTGCTTTGACCGCAGTTAACAACAATGTGTTGGCAACTTGGGAGTCAGAAATAAGGGGGGGAGAGAGTTGTGTGTTGGTCAAGAAAACCTTACATATAAGGAAATCTTAAATTAAATTTTATATTCTCTAGTAATCCAGGCGTAATTCTTTCTTGGTATATTGAAAAGGCAAAGTGGAAGAGCTGGGGCCTAGAGAAACCCCATATGTTGAGGAACTGCAGCTCCCATCCTCCTTCACCATTGGTCTGATGGATGCTACATTCTTAACATCTGGAGCTCTGCAAGTTGCCTACCTCTGCCTTAGAGGTTTTGCTTAACTCTGTTTGCTGTTTTTCTCTTTTCAGAAGGCAAGCATCAGTTCTTAACTTGTCTCTTAAACCAAGACACTCTTTTGACTCAGGCTTGCATCCTTCCGAGGTCGCTAAAATGAGTACCCAGATTGTTGGGGGGCAAATAGCTTACAATTGTAAACCGCTTAGACACTCCTTAAAGGTATGAAGCGGTATATAAATGAAGCTGTTTGTTTTTTGTTTTGTTTGCCTTCCCAGAGGCTGCATCATTGGACCGACGTTTGATTTCAATGTTCCATCCCTCAATTTTGGGGATCTTTCTTTTGGTAAGTGTGTGCTATATGGGAATTCTGGCTGTGGTTTGGACTTTAGGAAGGCCATAAAATGATGCCCAGTTGGGACAATAGCAAGGCCAGACAGTCTGGTGCTCTCTTTCCAGCAGCCACCAAAGGAATGTCTCCTGCAGGCCTTCACAAGCCACAAAGCATAACAGGCATTCCTTGCTGCTCCTCTGCCAGGGGGCTTTCTTGAGAAAGACCCCACTTGGAGAAGATAGCAGAAATAAACCCTGGTGTGAAAAGAATGTGATCTGGTGCTAGAGTGTGGTCAAGGGAAGGCCAGACCTTCCTCTGAAGGGAAATTCATCTGTTTCTCCCACTGTCTAAACAATGAAACGGGCCTTATAAGCCTCCTCTGATTACATAGAAGAGTTGACTGACCCCTAGTGTGGGGAGATACTGGTTGGGCCAGGTAGCCTTTTGGACCTTTTCCTCTCATTGATAGAAAGGGTGTATTCACAGTCCCTGCTGGATGACATCTCTCTCTTCCTTCTCCCTCCTTCCCCACCATAGGTTTCCCTCGAACCCTGTCCTGCTGCCTCACCAACACCTCCTTGGTGTCCATGACTTTCCACCTCCGTGTGCCAGGAGACGGTGGTGGAGAGCCAAGCATCATTAGCCAAGATCAGGCCACTGACATCTCCAAGCCATCTTGGAGGAAGACAGGATCTACAGGGGCCAAACCCAAGGAGTTTGCCATCACGCCACACTGTGGGACCATCCGTCCCCTAGCGAACATGGACATCAAGGTATGGCTGGTGCCCTGGAAGGCTACTCTGTGTATCCTAGCAAGCAGACAGAAGAACCTGCAATATGACAAAGAGATGAGAGGGCCTCTGCTGCAGCTAGGAATTGGTATTTCTGCAAACTCTGGTTCCTTCTTGCCCCCAAGTTTGCTGCTCATGCCTTCCTTTTGTGCCTGGGCCATTTTAACAACACACGCAAAGGCATTTAGTGAAATGAAACAGAAGTAGAACGTGTGTGGATAATCTGGGCTAGTAATTCTAAGGGGCTGGTTTCTATGGAGATTGGGAATGAGGAATATGGAAGGGAGTTGCCAAATTTCCTTCTGTAGAGGTCTCCCTGAGCAACAGAGCTTTTGACCTGACCAGAATGTACTGAAAGAAAAACTCCCCAGGCCAAAGCTGAACCAGCCCTGCTTTATATGTTAGATTTTTGTAAGTTTCCCCTCTGTCCATCTGACAGTCCATGTGACTGCGGCTGCCTCCACATGGCCACATGCCTCCGTTAAGAAGTAAGATTAAGACAACACTGAGCTCTACAAATGCTGATCCCACAAAGAGCAGATTGCCAGAGTAGCAGATACAGACCTTGTCTTTGGAAACATCTTTGGATGGGAATTCTCACATTAGAATTAGATGAGGTTCATGAGTGGGTGATGTAGGGTCAGAACTGGACCCCAGTGGTTTCTAAAGAGGGGGATGTCCTTCAGCAGAACCACTTCATTGCCAGTCCTTCTATTTTTCCTTTGGCTAGTTCCCCCTCTCCCAACCCCAGCACCCAACATCCTTGGCACGTTTCCTGTCCCTGCCTACCTGTCTTTGGGATGAGATTTGAGAAAGGCTGAATTGGTGTTGGGCAGTGTTCTAGAGATCCTTGCTCCTGCAACCAGAATCTCTGCCTCCCTTTCCCATGGCAGGTAACCTTGTGTTCCAACACTGTGAAGAGCTATGAAACTGCGCTGGTAGTGGACGTCAAGGGAAGTGGGGAAAACGTACTAGCACTTCCAATTACAGCAAGGTACCATGGTTGCTTTCATACCTTCTCTTGTCAAAAAACAGTGATGCTCCCCATCCTGTGCTGAATCCTGAATGAAGTGGACTCTGCCCTATTGCAGCACCCCATGCTTGGGCATCTGAGAGCAAGAGGGACCCCTTTGGGCCCATCTGCTCCACCAGCCCATCTAGTCTGACTTGGGTTTTCACTGTGGAAGGAGCAAAACTCAGGCAGCCAAGGGATCTGGTTCAACTAGCAGAGCCTTAAATGCTCAGGAAACCAAGCTGGGAAACAAGAAAGAAGCCCATCATTTAGAGAAAGGAGAAAGGGGGTCATTTGTCTTGCAGAAAAAAATAATACTAATAGTTTCATACTTTATACTCCTGTCCAGCTGGGTGTGATTTTCAACAAATCTCAAACCATGCCCCACTTCCAGCCTGCTGTCCCCCTGAGCACATCTGGCTGGCTGAGGGAAGGATCTGCTAGTGGTGGGCAGCTGATGCTCATCCAATGCCAGTTTTGTTTTAAAGGATCACAAGGGCATGGGACATGGCAGCTGCAAAGTGGCACTGATGTCATGCCAGGCAGCTGACTTGTCTGAGGGTGGCAGGGAGCTGTCTTGTCTGGGATCTTTTCACCTTTCTCTCCTTCCCTGACAACAAGCCATCTTTCTTTTGCTGAAAAAGACCCTGGCTTTCTCTGTGAGAGCTGCTTGGAGTCTCTCACCCAACCAGGGCGGTATGCCAAAGGCTACCTGGGAGGGCTATTTCAAAAGCTAGTCTGGAGGGACATGGCGGGGGGACCAGACTGGGTAAAATAATTGACACACTGACTCAGGCTCAGAGCAGGGATGACCAAGATGCACCAGTCCCCTCCCTACCACTGCTGAATGGCCCCCCAATGGACTCCCTGCCAGTTTCATTCTGTGAGAAGCAGCAATTTTATACGGCTGTCAGAGAGGACGAAGGGAGACCTCCCCCTGATATGCAGATTAGTCCTTGAAAATGTGGGGGCGCGGGGGGGGGGAGAGAAGGCCCTCCACTACCCACCCCCACTGTCAGCCCTTCGCCAGCAAGGGAAGTGGATTGCTGGGAGAGGTGCATATGCCCATGACCCCTGGCTCTTGAATCCAGGATTGTATGCAGCCTTTGGGCTTAAAAATGTTGAGGACTGATGTTTCTAAGGAACAAGACTAACTTTCCCCTTAAATTAGGAAGGAATGAGAGTCATGCTTTTGACCAACAAGGATTCTGAGGCACACACAGAGAGAGAGAGAGAGAGAGAGAGAGAGAGAGAGAGAGAGAGCACTTGTCAAGGGCCTTTTTAGGCACATGAATGAGGATCTGGGCCATAGCAGGGATCCATTTGCGAGATTTCAGTCTCCCTGAACTCCAAAGGCCAGGAAGCTCTGGCAGCTGCCACTGCTGGCTATCTATGTCAGGCAAGACCTCTCTCTCCTCCCTTTGTGCTTGTTTGTGCCCACTGAGGATCTGCTTCTCTCTCAAGACCCCACTCCTCTTGGAGTTAGAAACTCTCCTTTTCTGATTGCATGAGGCTACCGACAAGCCTCATCTAGCAGATACGGACATAGATGTGATTCTGTGCCTCCCTGCCATGGTGAAGATCTAGACAAGTTTTGCTGTCTGTCTGTTTGTTTATTTTATTGAGTAGGTGCCTCACACCTCAGCTGCGCTTGGCTAATCCAAAGGTGAAGTTTGGACATTGTTTCTTGAAGTTCCCATACCACGAGGTGGCAACACTTATCAATGACACAGACCTCCCTGGGTGCTGTGCCATTCTTCCCCAGGCAAGTCTAATTTTTTTCTCTTCTGATTTGAATGGTTGATGCTTGTAAGAGAGGCCTTTTCAGTCCAGCCTCAACAGGGGATTAGCCTTAAGGCTCAAGTGGCTTGTGGAGCAGAGCCTCCATTTCAGGGACAAAATGGACCTTCATGGAGGAGAGGAATGAGCAGAAAGAGAAAACACTTGAGGTCATCTCTGACACTGTCCACCTTCTTTTGAGCTTTGTGATGTTTAAAATAGTGCTGGAAAATGTGTTTAAAAGCAGAGTTATTTTTTAAGGGGTTGCTCTGTCATTGAGGCCAACACAAAGTTTAACAAAACAAAGGAAACCATTTCCTACACTGGAGAAGATGATGTCATTGACGTCTTTGGACAGTCGGAAAGCACTAGGTGGACAGATCTAGAGGTGGCATGGTTTTCTCTCCATTCTCCCAGGAGTCTGTGACGTCCCCTGCCATCTTGTACTCCAGTCCTGTGCCTTGCAGCATCATCCCACCTCACTCCACACTGGAAATTCCCTTGGTATTGGAAGTCCAGGAGAGAGGGCAACAGGAGGTGATGGCCTACATAGCTGTCTTTGGGAACCAAGACTTCCCACTGGTGAGTGGATTCTGTGAAATGGGACTGGCCTAAGGTGGGTTTTGATTAGATGGCACAAGGTGGCAGGTGCTGCCTTCCCTTTGAGTGAAATCCCTGCAGAATCTGTAGACTTGTGAAAGCAGTTCCTCAGTTTGCTCCCACCACCAGTTTCCTGTACATGGATGCAATAATATGGATTTATGGAGAGGGATCATATCTTGTGAGCTGTTCCAGGGTTCTTCCACTCCTCCTCCTTGAACTTTATTTATACCCCACCTTCAAAGGATATAGCAGCAAAGAGAAACTAGTGACAAGAGTATAGGATTTCCCCACAAATGGAAGCTAGTGAGCCTCCTCAGCCTTACCCTTCATCATCATTTGAAGGAGGAATTTCCCCCTCAAAGATTAATGGACTGCAGTTGCCTCCTGAGTTAATCAGAGGACATGTTTGGCTAGTGTGGGCCCCCTGCCCCACCATTTAAAAAAAAGCCTTGTGTGATATCTGATCACCCTTTAGCCTCTAGTATTTCACCTGCTTGACCCTTGGATCTGTCACAAGGAGGAGTTTCCTCTGACAAGAGTGGGACTTGCATGCCACCATTGTTTGCCACCAGTCAGCAGCATCTTAGGGCCAGAATTATCTCATGGGTTTGTTGATGTTGTGTGCCTTCAAGTGGTTTAGAACTTATGGCAAGCCTAAGATGACCCTACCATCGGGTCTTCTTGGCATGTTTCTTCAAGGGGGTTTGCCATTGCTATCCTCGAGGCTGAGAGTGTGTGACTTGCCCAAGAAACTTTTACTCTTTTCTGTCTCAGAGCTTTGTTTTCAAATTAATTTTAGTTCTGAAATTCAGGTCAGGAGATTTCAGGAAATGGACTTCTTAAGCATAAAACAGCCTTTTGAAATATAGTGTGTATTGGTAGCCACGTCAAAGGCTGAATCAGGGAAAGCTCCAGGTGGAAGTCCTCCAGCAGTCATACGCCTTTGGAGCTAAAGCCTCAGGTTGGAAAAGCCAGAAAGAAAGGTCCAATGTCCATGATCTGGACAGACCCAAAGCCTTCCTTTAGGAGACTCCTCCTCCCATTCCAACAGCTATGGTCAGGTGCTGACTCTTCATCTCTGCTCTCTCTTCCCGTGTTGAACAGGAGCTCCAGCTGGTGGCCTTTGGCGAAGGCCCTGTCGTTTCTGTGCATCCTGCTCAACTCAATTTTGGCAGCATCCAGGTTTTAGAGGATGTTTCCCGGCTGCTCCACCTTTCCAACCAGTCTGTCATTCCTGCCCCATTTGAGGCACGCATGGTGAGTAGGGCCTGGAGCTGCTTCATGATGATCACTGGAACTGGGATGAAAGGTTAGGTTTGAACAAGTGGCAATGGGCTGGTTGTGCAGAGATAAAATCAGTGTTAAGCAGCTAGGTTTGGTGGGACTCAGGTCTTTCACAGGGTTTTCCTGGCAAGATTTGTTCTGAAGGAGTTTGCTTTTGCCTCCCTCTGAGGCTGAAATAATGTGACTTGCCCAAAGTCACACAGTGGTCATACTGTTCAAATACAGATTTATGAAGTTCTGACTGAGTGACTCGGCTACAGACTTGTGAGGAGTCCATTTTTAAGCAAGGAAAATTACTTGTTTGGAGACTGGACAGGATTAAAGAGTTAGCAATGGATACTTCTAAAAACCAGCCTCAAGAAATGATATGATGCCTGCTTTTTTTTTTTTAATGTCATTTGAAAACAAACACTAGATGCACAGTGATTTTTTAAAAACCTGGTTAGGAAAGATTATGACTATATCCTCACTACTATTGTTCATGAGAGAATTTTAGGTATCTTATGAGATTACAAATACCAGAATTCCACAGGATGAAACCTTGGTAGTTAAAGTGGTGTCAAAGTGCTATAAATATATAATGTGGATACACTCTATTCTCCTCCAACTAGGCATTAATAAGGCAGGGCATGAGACATGACCATATGTTTGTTTCTTCCCCAAATTCTGGTGAATTTAAATTCAATTAAAACTAGCCACTTTAAATTTTTGTATTACTATGCCGTTCTTAAAACATTCCTTTCACTTAGGTTGCATGCCCTCTCATTTTCCATTTTAACTATTTTGCCTCATTGGTTGTGAATAGGAAGCTTTGCACACAAGATTTCTTATTTTGTTTTGTTATTGAATTTTTATTGTGGGTTTACACATTCACAATTTCTTAAGGAATATTTGAGAGTCAGTGTGGTGTAGTACTGGGTGAACGTGGGCAAGTCATACTCTTTCAGCCTCAGAGGAAGGTAAGGACAAATTTCCTCTGAACAAATCTTGCCAAGAAAAGCCTGCCTTAGGGTCGCCATAAGTCAGAAACAATTTTGAAAGCACACAACAATGCACACAAGGAAAATTTACCTTTAACTACTGTGTTGTCCTTGGCTGCCCTTGTTCTTTCCTCCTCTCAGTCTCTCTCTCTCTCTCAGAAAGTAGATCCTGGGGCTAAAATTCTCTCTGGGATTGTCTTCCAGGCCCGGGCCAACTCTCTGTGGAGGATCGAGCCCACCAAAGGTGTGGTCCCTCCGGAGGCGGATGTCTCCCTCATGCTGATTGCTAATCTGAATGACACGCTGCTCTTCGAGGACAGGATCCACCTGGACATTGAGAACAGCTCTTCCTACGTTATCCCCGTCTGTGCCACTGGCATTGGCACGACCATTGTCACGGACAAGCCCTTTGCACCAGCCATCAATCTGGGCCCCCACTTCAGGTAGGCCAGCCAGATCTAGGGCTTGGGATCCCTGTGGAGCAGGACAAGGGCATAAGGGGTATATACACATGCGGAGAAGAGAGTTTTGCCCCACTGAAGATAGTAGAGGTATGTTCCCTCTTCCTGGGGAGACCAGTATGGTACCCCTGTTGTGATGCCTTCATGTTTTCTTAGGCTTTAAAATAATTTTGATCTTTCTTGTATTCTTAAAAAAATGTTTGTTTTCTCCTTCCTTTTTAAGATACTTCTGATTAATCTTGTACTTGATTGGATTTTGTTGCCTTTTGATTTTACCATGGAGATATTTATAGGAAAGGGCAGTGTACAAATTCATTTTTAAATGAGCAAATGCCTGCTTTCTCGCAATAACCACCAGGTGGGTAAACTTTGACCTTCTGTGCCCCTTTCCTAGTTTGGATCCCTGCTGGTATCGCTTCAAGATCACCAACCGTGGACGCCGCACCCACCAGCTCTACTGGATGACTGAAGGTTTCCCCCCTTTCCGCCAGGCCACTGCTAGCCTCCCTGCCATTGACAGCACCAAAGCCAGGAGCAAGGTCCCTGACCGCCTCCCCAAATTGGATCCCCAATTGCCTGTGTTCAAACTTCGACCCCTGAGGATGGAGTTGAAACCTGGCCAAAGTGTGGAAATGCAGCTTGAAGGGTCTTCTGACACTCCTAAGGTAGAGAAAGGTCCTCTGGGGCTGTATATCCCTTCCCACAGCAGCATTTTCACTTTCTTGCTTAATTATCGCCTAAAACAGTTGCTGGAGCTCCACACATTGCTGGAGCCACATCAGTAGTATTTCACGCTTGTTCCTAAGGATCTACTTGTTGCTATAGCTACCATACACTTTGCTTTAAGATGTCATCTAAGTAGTGTGGTGTAGTGGTTTGAGCATTGGACTACAATTCTGGAGACCAGAATTGGATTCTCAGCCATGAAATCCACTGGGTGGTCTTGGGAAAGTCACATGCTCTCAGCCTCAGGGGAAGGCAATGGACAAATCTTGCCAAGAAAACCCATGATAGGGTCACCTTAAGTCAGAAACGACTCAAAGGCACAACAATAATAGTTTCATCATGGTTATAAGAAGAGATTGATGGGGCCTGATCCAAGCTCAGTACTCAATGACTCTCTGAGAGTGTCCAGCTTCATATTTGCTCATGGAATAATCTTGTTTTTCCTCCATGTTCTTTCTTTGTTCATTGGTGGGTTTTAACTACAAGTGTGCCTTCACTTTTAGTAGTGCCTGGGGTAGATGCTTGTTGTTATTGCTGGGGTTTGTGGATTTTACTAATTTCTATTATGGGAGTGTATTATGTGCACTGCCTAAGACTTTGGCCTTTAAAACTGCCTAAAACATTTTAAGTAAATAATTAATGGCCAAGAGTAGACCTCGATGAGGATGCCTCCCTCTTGTCGCTGGTGAAATTATGTAACTAGCCTCAGGCAATTTGCATTCAGAAGGAAAATGCAATTAAATTGGTGACTGGGAATGTGTTTTTCCCCCCATCAAAGCTGTTAAAACATTCAGAAGTTTGTCTGTCCTCTTATTTCTTGTACCTTATATGTGCAGGTCGTAAAAGAGAGGCTGATTTGCCATGCCATCATAGGGAAGCAGTATGGTAAGGAGTGCATCATGAAGGTAGATGTCACCTGCGAATTCATTGCACCCGTTCTACAGATTTCCTCCAAAGAGATCACTTTCCGAGTAGAAAAGGTTGGTGCTTTGGTCTTAAAGCATGTTGCAAAGGACTAGGAAAAAATGGAATATTTATGGTAGTGCATGAAGGTGGAAGAACAGTTGTTTAAATATATGGACATGTATATGGGATGTCAGACCTTCACTTGCTCCACATTTCAGCATGAAACAGGTCAGGGAAACTGATTTTCTAGTTGTGATTGACTTAGAAGCTGCGAGTGTGGCATCACAGTTTGAGTGCTGGATTACGACTGTGGAGACTAGGGTTCAAATCCTCTTTGCTCAGCCATTGAAGTCCACTGGGTGACCTTGGGCAAGTCACACATTCTCAAAGAAAATATAGATGGGGGCAGCCTCCTTAAGCAAATCCTGCCAAGAAAACCTGTGATAGTCGCCATAAGTCAAAAATGTTGCCCTGTTCTTCCTGAATATTTTTGGCTTCCTCTTCCCCGCAGAACCCCACTGATGTCTTGAAGGCACAGTATGTACCTCTAACCTTGAAGAATGTTTGCTCTTTGCCTCTCAACATCTTGATGTCCTTGCAAGAACCTTTCTGCCTTTGTGACACTGACCATGAGAAGCTGGCAGCACCCCATCAGGTATGAGAAGTCTCTTTTTCCACTATGCTTTCTCACACACTCTTTGCCGCTTCTGAATACAGGAGCTGGTTGTGACCTAGACAGCACTGAGCCGTCTAAGGGCTGGAAATGCAGCAGTTCCTTCCCTTAAAGAAAAAATAATATTAGCACGAGAGAAAAGTACACAGTGGTTACTTGTGAAAATCCTATTTCTTTTCTAATCCAGCCCTTATTGATGGATGTTGAGGAGACACACCATCTTTGTATCAGGTTTGACCCCCTCTACAAAGACGATCTGTACAACCGAGTAGCAGAAGAGGTCCTGACTATCCGTTACTTGGAGCATCCCCACATAGATCACATCAACCTCCATGGAGAGGTGTATTTCCCAAATCTCCAATTCCAGATCATGAATCTTGACTTTGGCTGCATTCTGAATGACACAGAAATGATCCGTGATGTTAGCATGACCAACTGCAGCCCTCTTCATGTCAAATACCGGTGGTCCTTCGTGACAGATGATCGTGACTGCCTCATCCGGTAAGAACAGCTCTTGAATTAGAGGAGGATTTGCCATGGGGGGGGGGGGGTGATTCTCTGTCAGCAGAGAAGGAGACCTCTATGGATGGTTAAGTCCTGGTGCTGGCCAGGCAAGGCAAGGGATCTTGAGACTCTAAAGGTGGGCTTTAAAATGAGACCAAGGGCAGATCGTACTGCTTTCGCTCTTTCATTTTTCCTTCACTTTTCATCCAAAATCTATTCTGTTGCTGTTGCCTTCTCTGATTCTATATTAAACTCACAGGGGAGGGAATTGTGTGGGAATTGCCCAGATGTTGCTGTCTACAACATCTGGGCATTACATCTGGGCATCTCATTGGCCATCCTGAGTAGGGGACAATGGAATTTACAGTTCAGCAACATCTGGAGGTCCACTCCCTTCCTGCTGATGGATGAATGTGCCAACAGCCATGTTTTAATCTTTGTGGCTTGACTGTAGCCCCTTTCTCGCCTGTATCTCCTTCCCAACTGAACTAGCCCAGAACTGCTGTGCTTTGATCAATGGCTTTTTTCCTTTCCTTTTTGAATCTAGGCAATAGAAGTGATGGAGGGCCTAAACAGTTTCAGCCCTATTGTGCTTCCTCACAAGTGTGTGAAGCGGAGTGGCCACTTGCTTAAACTTGGCATCATGCCTTTATTTTAACGGATTTTCCACAATGCATCAGGAAGCCCAGTGAACAGAACTAGCGCATTGACAGGCTGCCATTTGGAATGAGATCAATAAGCAATTTCTCTTGGAGAGCAGATGCTGGCCCAATGGGAAGCCCCATGCTGAGAGGTCTGGGTGAGGAGCCAGGAGCTGCGGGAACAACCCAGAAGGAGGAGGAGGAGGGAGCTTGCATAGCTGGTTATGGAGTCTGGCATTGCCAGTGCCAAGTGGCTTCTGTCAGGCACCCTGTCCTCTCCTCACTGCAAGTTGTTGGCCTTGTGGACCCTTAAGGATGGAAAGGCAGGTTGTGGACATTGTGGGGGCCTGAATACAGTTAATAATAATAATAAATAATAATAAAAACTTTATTTATATACCACCCTTCCTACGATCAGGGCGGTGTACAGGATATACATAGTTAAAAATATTCCAACAGAGGACAGAACAGTGTTAATGTCAATAAACATACAGTGGCAATGTGCTGATAGAAGAATATGTCAGCCAACTCAGGATGCAGGGAAGGGGGGGAATCACCGTAGGGAAGGGGGGGTTTCAGGGGAAGGCTAGTCCAAATAGGTATGTCTTTAGCCCCTTTTTAAACAAAGTAAGGGAGGGAGCTAAGCGGAGCTCAGTGGGCAACGAGTTCCAGAGGCAAGGGGCCGAGATGGAGAATGCCCTCTTCGTAGTAGTTGATAATTTAGCCTCTGGAACTTTAAGTAACTGTTGCCCAATAGATCTAAGTGTGCGGGGCGGATTATATGGGGAGAGGCGGTCCGTCAGGTACTCTGGGCCCAAGCCATTTAGGGCTTTATAGGTAATAACCAGCACTTTGTACTGCACCCGGAAGCAAATAGGCAGCCAATGAAGATCTTTAAGTATTGGTGTTATATGGGAGGACCTGGGAGCACCAGAGACCAACCGTGCTGCCATGTTCTGCACTAGTTGAAGCTTCCGAGTATGATACAAAGGCTGCCCCATGTAAACCACATTGCAGAAGTCCAATCGAGAGGTTACCAGAGCATGTACTACAGTTTCAAGGTCCGTCCGGTCCAGGAAGGGATGCAGCTGGCGTATCAGCCGAAGCTGAAAACAGGTGCTCCTGACTGTCGCATCCACCTGAGAAGTAAGGTGGAGTGACGAGTCAAAGAGCACCCCCAAGCTGCATACGGTGTCCTTTACGGGAAGCGTGAGCCCGCTCAGGACAGGTGGAACCACCTCCTTACCCGGGCCGGGGGAACCTATCACCAGTACTTCCGTTTTCTCTGGATTCAGGCTGAGTCTGTTTTCCCTCATCCAGTCCATTACCGATTCCAGACAGGCCACAAGAGGAGCGACGCCATCCCTGGTCACTGCGTCAGTCGGAGACATAGAGAAGACTATTTGGGTGTCATCAGCGTACTGATAACCCCGCGCCCCATGCCTCCGGATGATCTCTCCCAGCGGTTTCATGTAAATGTTAAAGAGCATGGGGGACAGAATAGCTCCTTGAGGGACCCCAGAACTGAGGGCCCTCTTGTCGGAGCAAACATCCCCCAGCTGCACCATCTGGAACCTCCCAGAGAGGTAGGACCGGAACCACTGGAGCGCAGTGCCTCCGATTCCCACCTCTGCTAGGCGTTCCAGAAGGATACCATGGTCAATGGTATCGAAAGCCTCTGAGATGTCCAAGAGCACCAACAGGGACACGCCACCCCTGTCGATGCACAGACGGAGATCATTGACCAGGGCGACCATGGCCATCTCAACCCCATAGCCCGCCTGAAAACCGGTTTGAAATGGATCTAGAAAATCCGTTTCATCCAAGATCGATGCCTGAATACAGTTGCCTGAATACAGTTGCCAAGTGTTTCACCTTCTATCAGGAGTCTCCTTCTGCAAGAAGGACGTGTTTTGCATGGCCAACCACCTATCCTGGGCCGTTAGATACTGATGCTCCCTGGGTCTGAGAGGTAGTCCAGGCCCTGGAACAATCTCTTGGGTCCTTTGGTCCCTAGCCTTCTCCTTAGTGAGATCCGACCTGAGAAATCCCAGATAGTCCTGTGTAGAGAATTCATCCCTTGAAGGTATGACAGAATGAGAGAAAAAGAAGGGGAGAAAGGACTGTCCCAGCCTCAAGAATTAGTCTACTCCATCCCCACTCCTCTTGTCAGACAGGAGGCTCTGGTCCCTCCTAGTAGTCAGTAGGCCCTTTCCCCTTGGAAGTGTGTCGGAAGGAGGGCCATGGATGTTCCCTCCCTTCTGGCTGAAAGCTCATTGCAGCTCTGAGGACCTGGAAAACAACAGGGCCTGGAAATGCCTTAAAGAAGAGCCTGGCATCTCAGCCCAAATCCACTACGCCTCCCCATGGGCTGCCTCGCTAGATCCCCCCTTCTCTGCCATTATTTAGGAAGTTCTTCTCTCTTTATATACACAAAGGTTTCCTCTTTCTCTGAGCTGGTGAGAGGAGAAATCCGTACAACTTGAGTTGCCCCATCACTGCTTGGGCAAAAGACTAGAGATGACTTGAGGTGCTATTTCTAGCCTAGTAAAGGAGGACTCAGAAGGCAGATAGAGAGGCTGTCCCATCCAGCTCCTGGGAGCCTGTACAGCCTTTTGCAGGATTGGACCCTTCTTTCTGCAGGACATCTCATTAACCTTCCGGAGTGGTCCTTCCTCAGGCCTTCCTAAAGCTTTCTGGCTCCCTTTCTTTGCCCACTAATGAGGCTCTTCTGCCAAAAGACAGCACCTAACTCCCTCAGGCCCAGCTGGGCCCAAAGGTGGCCTCCAAGCTGTTAGCACCTCTGTTTTTGAATTAAATGGCAAGCTTGTCAGATATCATTTCTGTTCGGATTCCATGTGTATCTCAAATAATTGCATCTGGCTAATGCAGCCTGACAGTTTGGTAAATGAAAACCAGTTCACAGTCATTCTATCAACTCCGCGCCTTTCATCACAGCAACTAATTGTCATTCGGATTAACATCTGTTTTTCAGCTAGGGGTGAGAAATGCAATTTATTTAGTTTTATTTCTGTACCTTATAATTAGGGCAGTGACTTTTATGGCATTCATCTAATTATTCAGTCTTAACCTTTCATTCCCCCCCCCCCCCAATTGGGAGTATTCACATGAAAACACTCCCTTCTTCTTCTTCTGCATAAATTACTCTGGCTGGAATGATTCCCTCTCACTAACCTCAGAGGAAAAGCAGGAGGACAGACCCTGTTATGCTGAGAGAGGAGGAGGTAGAGAGACAGAGGGTTGGAGTGAGGGAGAAGACCCTCACGCCACATGGTCCCCCTTTAGAGGCATACTCTGGGAGTCACTCCTCGGTTCAGCCTCATCCTGGCTGAGATCTGTGTGCTGCTGAAAATGAAATGCATATTATCCTTGACCACAAAATGTTGACACCAGGTATGATGGTGGCCATAATAAGCAGAAGAGGATGAGGAGAGAGGAAGAAGCCAGGCCAACAATCATTCCATCCTAAATGAGTTGTTAAAACACCTCTGGCTGCTTTTATTTTGCCCATCGCTGGGAAGCAATGTGATGAGTTTGAAGGCTCACATCATTGTAGTGGGGAAACAGGATTATGTGGAGGCAGATCATCTGAATGCCAGCAGCAAAGAAAAAGCCTGGACTTGCACTGGGAGAGCAGCTGGTCGTTGTGGGGCCCTTTCCCTGATACTGGAGAGCTGGCACTGTGATGGGGGCTGCTGGGATTTGCACTTCAAGGCCTGTACTATAGTAGACATGGTTCCCATTGTGCTGTTCACATCAGCTCTGTTCTGTGACCTATTCTGGGGGAAGAAAAGGGAGACTGAGATGATCGTTTCCAATGAAGAGAGGGCTTTCCCAGAGCGAGAGGAAGAAGCAGGCCTGGTCCCTGCTGCCCCAGAGGGAAGGACCAGGTCCAGTGGTTTCAAGTTACAGAAGGGCAGATTTCAATGGGACATTAGAAGGAACTTCTTGACAGAGAGAGTGGTTGGGCAATGGGACCCATTGCCTAGAGAGGTGGTGGGGTCTCCTCCTTGGGACATCTTCCAAAAGAGGCCGGACCCTGCTGCTGGGAATGCTTTAGCTGGAGATCCTGCATTGCGCAGAGGTTGCAAGGCCCCTTCCAACTCTGTGATCCTAGGAAAGTGACCAATGGCCTTGGAAGAGAGCCCTGCGCCACTAAGTTGCTCCATTTAGTTTCAGAAAAGCAGCCAGGAGTCAGTGAAGTGGCCATCGACACAGGGCTTCCTCGCTTGGTTGGTGCCACTCCCCAGCCAGGTGCCAGAGGAGTGGACCCTGATGGTGGAGATGTGGGGGTCTTCTGTGCTGCTGAAAGGGAACAAGCCCTTGTGTTGCACAGAGAGCGTTGTGCACCACAGCTGCTCTGGGTGCTGATCCTTTGCACAGAGTGTGTATAGTTCAGCACATGGATAGCTCCCCTGACCACCAAAGCAGCTGAAGGACCCTGGAAGCCAAGGCTGGATTCTTCCTGCTTGTCTCTAATGGAGAACTTTGCAGTAGACAAGGGACAGCGTCTCATGGGTGGCTTACACTGGTGTAAACCTTGGTTATCTCAGCAGAAGAACTATTTAAGGTGGCCTGCAAGGAGATACCCAGTTGTTCTTTGTGTCACACTTTTGTTCCAAGTGTGCAAGGTTAACTGGACAACTCTCAGGAGTGTGTTTGCTCCTCCTGACCGCTGATCAGCTGTGGGATGCCCCTGGGCATTGTCCAGCTACTTTTAACCACCCCAGGAAGAAGGAGCAGGCATCACCCTTCCAACCAACCATCTTTCTCCAATGGTGGCCCACTTGGGTCCAGCCAATACTGGCTGGGACAGATGAGCAGATAGTCTGCCATGCAAGATGGAAGCTTCATATGTTTCTGACCTCATGCATGAAAGAGAATGGATTGGCCTTGGTTTACATAAGCCTGGGAGCTGCCAGGAGGGGAAGGCATCTTCTGTGTGGGGTTGGCAGTCATCATTGTATTGGCTGTCAATGAGCCTTTGATTTTGGCTGTCAGAGGCACGCATGGTCTGGCTGACCAAATCACCCCATCAATAGAGAAAATCTCTGCCAACTCCTTAAGATCAATGGCCTTGTTTCTTTCTCACTGTTACCTGATAACCATATGGAGTCGCACGGCGGCATTTCTCTCTCCCTTTTCCAGCCAAAGTTCTTCCCAGTGCCCACTCTCTTTTCTATAACAGCCAGACGTGTCTGCTTTTTATGTTGGGATGCTGCAGGGAAGATCCAGTGTCCTGCACATGTATTTTGAATTGCCTTGACACCACCCCAGTGCTAAGGAATTGCCATTGAGAAGAACAGCATCTATTTCATTTAGTACTTCAATTTATCTTCCTCTTTTTAATTCTAAAAGGGCCCATCCAAGCAGTCTTCTGTAAGAACACAGGAAAAAGACACACTCTCATCTCCAATTAAAATGAATAAACTTGAGAACAGATTAAAACACTTTCATTATCAGCAACAAGAGAGTACAATTCTTTTTTTAAAAAAATTAAAAATGTAAACATTCTTTTAAAAATGTAAATACTTTTATCATACCTCATGACCCCTCAGCTCATCCCCAAACGTGAAAAACGGCCTGAAAACTAGGATATTTATAATGCAAGTGATTTGCAGTATAATCCAGGTTGTATTTTTGGCCAATTTGGGGATGGAAATGTGAACATGAGGACTGGGTGAATGAAAATGGATCCCACCTCCGCAGTCATTTACCAGTCATTAACTTACTGGTATTGTAGGTGCCCAGAGGCAACTTTCCATGGGAGCTGGAGGGAGGATGAAAGTAACTTACTCTCTTTTCTTCTTCTGATGGCTCTTCACATTGCAAGCTATCGCATCAGCTCCTTGGGGTTATTCAGGATGAAAAGAAGAGGCTGATCCATTGAGCCCCAGCAGAGGAGAACCAGCATTGGTCTTTTTGCTTACGAGGTAATGCTATCTTTTTCAGGTACAGCCCGAGAGAGGTCAAGCCACCCGTAGAAGAAGAGGCAGCCAAAGAGCTGGAGGCCCCACAGCTGCCACTGTTACCTCCAAGTCCCACTGGGAGCAAAGAGTCTATGAGGTGTGTACTGCCGGACTCTGAGCTGGACCTGGGCTTCAGGGTTAGCTCCCCAGGCCAGGGGGATGCATGGTCCAGGGGGCCTCCTGCCAGCCCCCAGTCTCCGACAATGGCTGACAGTTGCTCTGCTGATTCCCCACTGGGCCACACGGGCTTTGGCTCTTAATGTGGTAAACCCAAGTGTTCTGTGCCCTCTTCATTATCTTCCTATTCCAATGTTATCACTCCAGGGAAGCAACTATGGGCGAAAATGCTCACTACCCGAGCGGAGAAGAGGCTTTGCTTAACGAGCCTCTGGAGGCTGCAGAGCCAGAACCTGGTGACACAGGAACCAAGGTCAGTAGCAGTGGTTGACCATTCACCATAGTTGACTGTCCAGCCTAGGCTCAAGCTATATAGGGCTTTAAATCAATCAATCAATGTGACAAGCAACTACAAGCCACATGAACTCCTGATCCATGAAATTCCATCCTGCTTACCTATCCCATTCCTCCTGTCATGCTTGGGAATGTTGGGAATATCCTTCTCTTGGGAATGTCCTTGGGAATGCTTGGGAATATTTTTCTCATGCTAATTTCTGTGTTTGTGTGCTGTTCTGTTTTTTAGTGCTTACCACCAGCTACTGAGGAAGCAGGAGAGGAGCTTCCCAAGAAGATCCAGCCAGAGACCAAGGAAATTGTGTGGTGTGTGGACTCTCAGGAGCATCACCTGACCGGAGTGGAAGAAGTGAGCAGGCCTCGCCCCTGAGCATCTATCCTGCCTAAGCTGCAGATTGTTATATATGTCTGGTGTTCCCTCCTTGGGTGAAAAGGCCGCTAGAAATAAACATTGTTGTTATCATGGAAGGGTTGGGCTGGTGAGGGTTATGGGGTCATGGCACTGGCAGTGCCTCCTACTGGCTCCTGCCTGAGCTGGGTCAAAGGGCTCTTGGGAGGGCTCTGTTTCTAGTAAGGAGGTCCATTTCTGCCCCACTACAGCCCTTTGGCTTGCCTTCCCCCTTTGGGTGCCAGAAGGAGACAGGTCTGGAGAGAGGGAGATAGGACAAAGAGAGTGCTACCCTCCTGCTCATTCAGAAAAGACAGCAGAACTGAGGAGGCCCTGGGGGCTCCCTGGGGAGTGACCAGCAATGACAGCAGCTGGTGCTCATGGCAGGAGAGTTCTCCGGAAAGTGTCCAGAAACCCACTTCTCCCTTTCCCTTTCCTGACCAGGTCTTTGATGTTATGCCGCTGTTTGGAACATTGCAGCCAAAGGAGACTCAGAAGATGACCTTCACTTTCTACGGCCATGCCGACATTGTCGCCCACGTGAAAGCCCTCTGTGAGGTGGAAGGAGGTCCCACCTATGAGGTCATGCTGAGTGGCCAGGCTTCCTCTGTGAGCTATGCCTTCGACAGGAAGGAGATTGATTATGGAGTCCAGGTAGTTGCTCTGAGAACGCGCCAATGTTGCTGGTTCTTGGGGGGAGGGGGGGTTGGACTGTAAACAAGCTGCATTCAGCCTGGGTTCCCCTTACTTTTCCATGGCGACTAAGAAATGGGATCAAGTATCAAAATACCTCTTGGATTGTGCTGAGATGCTTGGTCTAAACATCCCCATCTACATGCACTGTCCGTCCCTTAGAGTTCCCTTCTCCCACATACTTGAGCCCCGTATTTTCCCTTTCTTCCTGCTTTCCTGTCCTCTCCTCCATTGATTTATATATCTTAACTGAAAGAGAGGGAAGGCTGTCTGATGTGTAACTTCAGTGGCTCAGAAGGTGAGCAGATAGGCCCAAGTGGTTTATATCATGATATATCCTTCTTCCATTTAAATGGAATCTCAGATATATCCTTCTTTAAATGGAATCTCTGTGTAGGGATTTTGCTCATCTGTCTCTCCACTTGGACAGGAGAGCAGCTCGTATCTGGATTTTCTTCATTCCTCAGTCTCTGATGTCAGGACAAGTCTGTCACAGTCACCGGGTGTCACCCAATTGGGACAGTCACCTCTTCTGAGTATGGCCAGCAGGGCTTGCTTCCCTGCCTTTATTCTTCCTGAGAGACACTTGGATTTTGGAGTGGGAGGGACGCTTTTCCTGGGATCCTTCTTTGTCTAAGGGATTGTTCCCAGAGGGTTTGGCTGACCTTTCACTGGGTAGCTTGGGCTTCTACTGTGTGTCCACCCCTCCAATCCTATCTTCATAAAGGATGCCTAGAGACTGGAGAATGACTGCAGGCCTTACAAAGATGCCCTTCTCAGAGCCTGCCAAACTCCAGTATGGCACCCTGACCCTCTGTGGCTCAGAGTAGAGACAACACTGTATTTCTCCAGAGGTGAACCTTGAGGCAATTTGGCTCAAGTGAAACATTGGCAGACACTTTAATGCAAGTTAATACAGAAAACGTAGACGAAAGCATCATGGAACAGCAGTGCTTGGACATCTCTCCATACCTGTGAATTACTTTCAGCTACTTTTGCCCCATTGTTTTTTTTATAGAATCATAGAGTTGGAAGAGACCACAAGGACCATCCAGTCCAACAAGGGCCATCCAGGGAGAGAGAGACAAAAGTAACATATTGCTCTTTTATATTCACGAAGAGTCTCCTTTGGGAGGAAAGTTTTTTGAAGTTCTTCTTCTCTGAAGAACAGAAGTGCACATTGTTTCACTGAGGACCAGTTGCCTCCCAGGGGAGCCCCTGTCTATAGGGAAAATGTATGCCACTGCCTTTGCAACCATGCTGGTGCCTTTTCATGTTCCTACCTCTCTTTTCTCTCCTGCTCAGCTTTTTAACCACATTTGCATGGCTGAGATAACACTGAAGAATACAGGGAAAGTTGGATTTGAGTACTCAGTCCTTGACACCATCCGGGCTTCTGCAGACAACCCTCCACCTGGCGTGCCGCTGACTTTGCCCATAGCTGTGAGTGAGAATACATGCAAGCCAGGCCACTTTATTTTATTTTGATTTATTGTAGAATACAGCAAAGGAATAGAAAAGGAATACTAACTGTTTCAGCATGAGCTTTTGAGGCTTTCAATTCACTTCTTCACGTATGTGCCTGTTAAAATGAATAACTTAATATTATAGGCTCTGCTCAGTTCCTCCACCCATTTACATCCCTTTTAAGTGCTTTCTTGTGTTTTTGACTTTGAGGCACTAACATCCCTGGCTCAGTGCTAGGGAATCATGGGAACTGTAGTTTATTGTGGCACCAGAGCTCTCTCACAGAATTTGCCCACATGGAGCCTACAAGTATAATAGTGATCCAGTCTGTTTTTAAGACAAAGAAGATGCCAGGTAGTGCAACAGCTCAAGGTGGTACACTTTCCTGTTCTATTCCTAGTTTGGTTGTGCAGCAACTCTATGGCATGCCCTTTCTTCTAAATGCCAGAGGGCCCAGTGTGAGAGAAAGAAACAGGACAAGAAGTACACAGTTGCTTCACCTTCTGGACTGTGTGACACTTCTTTAGAAAGACAACAGTTTTGTCTCTTCAGCATTCTCCATTTTTCATCTTCTAGAGTTATATTGAGTCAGGAAAGGAGCAGGTGCTGAAGATCTATTACTTGCCTGGAATTCCCGAGGTCTTTCAGAGAACGTTCCAGATCCAGGTGGCCCACCTGGAACCAGACAGTATCACCTTGAAAGGAGAGGGCATTTTCCCCAGAATCACGCTGGATCTACCCAGAAATATTAGAGGTAGGAATGGCTTGTTCAGGGCTTCCTCTTTGGCTGAAACTGGTGGAGATGGGAGACGGTGTCTCTGTACCACATCTTTTCATAGCATTTCAGCTAAAAGGGCCATTCAGTCCTAGCAGTCCTCATTCTCCCCATCCCCTTGTGTCTTTGCAGGAAATGAACGATACAGCATCCTCCTCAGAGAAGTCAAACAACGCATGGAGCAAGAAACACAGAAAGATTCCATTAGTAACTCAGATGCTGTGCTCACTGAACCACTTGTGGAGGAGGCCATCACCACAGTAAGAAGATATGCCCCCCTGAGCTGAGGGGACCATTGGGGTGGTTTAGAGGATCTGGCTCAAGAAAGCTTTGCATGCAGCATTTTGTGAAGACTCTCATGAACTTTTTCGGTGGCCCTGCCTGCTTTCTCAGGGCTTGTGGCAGGCTAAGGGGGTGCGCAGAATGGCAGGCATGTTGTCCACTTGCCTGTCCATATTGCTCTTGGATGGGCTTGCATGGAGGACCCAGTGGGTCTGCTGACCATCTCCTCTTGGTTTCCACAGCTGGATACTCAGCTGCAGATGGAAGTGGAGAGGCTCCTTGTCCAAGAGCACGCCCTGGAGCAGCAGAGGCTGCTGGCCTGCAGTGACCCAATGGAGGACTCCTTCCGAGTTCGCCGGAAATTGGTCAAGTGAGTGTAGAATTCATCCTTTGTATACAGAGGCTGCCTTGCACTGCTGGGATTTGGGGAGGGGTTGGGAGGAACTCTCGGGGAATATGCTCATCTTGCCCACATGACCTTTGAAAAGCAGAGAAGCCTCCTGGGCAGCTCTCTGGACCTGCTGTTCAAGAGCTTGGTCAGAAACCATTTGAAGCCATCATCTCAGATGCAAGGATAAGATGCCCAAGAGTCAAACAGGGACATAGCAAGCTCTTTTGATGGAGCTACATTGCACTGATAAGCCTCCTAAAAGGAAACACTAAAGAGTTTCCCGTGATTGGCCCAGAAGAGGAGAATGCTAGTCTTCCCTCTAGCCCTCGCTGCTAATCTGAGCAGCCAACACATGCCTTTAAAACCAAGTCGTGTTTCCTTCTTTTCAGAGCCCAGCTCCCCGAGTACATCTTGGACTTTGGCTACATCATCCTGGGCACTGTGCGCTCTCACATTGTCAAGATCACCAACACCTGCCCCTTTCCTGTGTCTTTTTACGCAGACAGACGGACTCTGCAGGATACAGGTAAAAGAGTAATGGATGCCTTTCTGCTTTTAGTCCAGTCCATTTTGGAAACACAAACAGTCATTTAGAGACAGAGGTTTTTCTCAAATGTATGTCTGTCAAATGCATTTGCAGCAGTCCCTAGCTTCCCTTCGGGCATCCATCCCACCTGCATCATCTTAGGGCAGGTCAGATTTTTTAGTAGGTCCAGAAGATGAGGGGCTGGCCTTGTTCACAACCACCAACATCTTACTCCAAGCTCTGCTTCAGAACAAATATCTCAAGCTGGAATCTGGAGAAGTTCCCATCTGCCCAGTGTGGCTACATTAGTTTTGTGTGCACAATGACAGGCTTCATTGAGCATGTCAAATGGACAGAGTGCTGGACCGGGACACAAGACTCCTCCCTACTTGGCCATGAAATTCATTGGATGGCCTCTGGACAGTCACTCTCTCTTGGCATGGCCTACTCTGCAGGGTTATTGCATAAGGAGAGAACTATTTAGGCCCTCTAGAACTCATGGAAGGGGAAGTGGGGTGGAAATAGGTCAATACATTTTTTTCTTGCACCTTCTCCGTTTTGAGGGGTAATTCTGTTGCTCTTTGGATGCAGGTTTCACCAGCGAATTGGATCGTGTGAAGAACCTCCCCTTTTGTGAAACTGAGACATTCGAAGTGCTCTTTGATCCCCAGAGCGCCAACCGTCCCCTTGGAGAGGTGGAAGTGATCTTGCCCATCAAGGTGCCCTGGAGATTCCCCCCACGTCTTCCTCTCTTCCCTGCCAGCCTTTCTAGCCTTGCCCCCAGAGTTGCACCACAGTCTTCAACGCTATGTTACAGCCAGAATGCCACATGGTGGAAGCATAGTGAACACCCATGTCAGTTGCAGCTCCAACTAAGCCCAGACCACCCACTCTGTAGGCATTTTCTCATGGATGCCTGAGGCTTGTAGAATTGGGATAAAACCTTTCATGGATGTAGGAAGCTGCCCACACAAGGCAAAGGATGCAGGCAGTGGGAATCAGCCCCTGGCCTTGGGCAACCACATAGGGGCCGCTGGACTGAGCACCGTGCTTTGGCATGGAGGCTAGGACTCTTCGGGCCCCCTCCAGCAGTTCCTTGGCAGACCTTCAGGTGTGGGGGCAATGTGGGATTCCCAGAAATGGGCAAGCTCGGGAGGCTGGGTCTGATCCTTCTGGGTCCACCGCAGGGAGTGCTGAGGAGGGCTGGTATGATTTGCTTCAGGTTGTGGCTGGACCCACCTTCCACCTCTCCCTTCGTGCCATGGTGATCATGCCATCCCTCTGCATGTCCAACGAAAATCTAGCATTCTCTGCTGTTCAGTGTGGCCAGTGCCAAGTGGAGACCATTCAGCTTCACAACCAGCTGCAAGTGACATGCGAATGGTTTGCCACCAGCAGTGAGCAGATGAAAAAGGTAACACAGCCCTCACAACAAGCAGACTTCTCTTTCCTCTTTCTGGGCTCCCAGCCCCTTCCAGTCATTTCAGAATGAACACAAGGAATTCTCAGAGGCAGCTTGCCATTACTGTCCTCAGAAATATAGCCTAGCATCCCCTGGTATGACCTGGTGGATCCCCATCCTAGTATTAACCAGGTCCCATTGCCAATCTCTAGGCTGTAGGTTGAGGGCAGGAGCAAAGCACTGTATTTTGCAATGGGAAGGGGGTGGACAGGGAGAGAAGTTTGGATTCTGTGCTTCTCCCAAGATCCTTGTCTCACTTCTCTGTCACAAGCAACAGCACAGAAGCCATTCTTCATCCTTGTTCCTGAAGATGGAGGACTTCTCTTCCACCAGGGAAGAAAGCTCAGCTGTTTTTCTGACCTGTCTGGCTACCATAAGTAGTCCTTTTGTCTCCTTTGGCAATGCTGAAGGCATCTGGGCTATAGATCTATTTCACATAGGTCTTCTTACAGTGGCACAAAGGCTCTGTTATTAGTCAGTGACTTTCATTCTTTCTTGTAAACTCAGGTGGACAAGCACATGCCAGCATTGTTGCGACGGAAGATGCGCCAAGAACTAAAGAGCAAACCCTTTGTCTTTGAGATGATACCTCCCTATGGGATCCTGACCCCCGGAGAGCGGCTCAATGTGCAAGTCAAATTTGCTCCAAGGGAGGAGGTAGGAGGAGGAGATAGGAGGCCATTCTGGCTACAGCCACCAGGGAGGGTTGCTGGTAGTAGGACAAGGAAGAGAAAGGCAGCACAGTTCAGTGGTAACTTTGCTGGCAACCATTGCAGACACAGCAGTTTTAGACTCTGGTGGACTGGCTGAGTTAATGTGTCCTTTGGACTACAGTGTAAATATTAATTATTTGATGTGCAAGAAATGATGGAAGTGTAGGATGATAGGAAGTGATGGGTGCTCAGAAGATTTGGGCCCAGAGTTCTTCAGGGGCTGCAGGCTGGAAGAGGGCCTAGGGGATAAAAACTCAGATCCAGGCAGGGGGCCAAAGGGAGGGGTACTGCGGTTGGACCCAAAAGTTTTTGCTAGTGAGGAACAGAGAGAAATGGATATAGATCAGGGCAGGGCAGGGTAGGGAGGGTGGCTTTATGAAAGGGGGTCAGATGACTTAGCAAGGGAAGAGATGGGTGGGCAGCATTACCTTAAAGAGATGCTGAGATCTGATAAGGTGGCCTATAGTGGCCAGGGAGGATGTCAATGCAATACATAGCAATCACACAGTCTTTCCTTGGCACTAATGAGACTGAGGGGATGTTTGACATTTCAGCTTTCCTCTCCTCCATCTTTCCTGTAATAAAAAATTATGTTTGTCATCCTAGAAATTCTACCGCAACTACCTGATTCTGAGTATTTCCCAGAGCACTCAGCAGCTGAAGCTCACTGTCTCTGGTCAAGGCCTTGAGCCACGTCTAGAGTTCCACCCCTCTATTCTGGAACTTGGGCCTCTCCTGCCTTATGCTGCTGGGGATGAGGCTGAAATGGTGGTGAAGAACCCCTGCTCCTTCCCCATTGAGTTCTATTCCTTGGAATTTGACCAGCAGTACCTGCTAGAAGAACGGGTAAGGAACACGCCGGCCAAGAAGCCAAACTTGCACTTGCCAAATGTATTTGTTTAGGGGGAAATACTGCCACTGCTTCTTCAAGGAGCTCAGGTGGGAGGCATGGTTATAAGAAAATCACCAGTCAAGAGTACAGCCTTGTGGAAATATGTCTCATTTGCAAATGAGATGTTTCAGGTTGGCAATTGCAAGGATTGTTCCATTAGAGAATTCCCGAGTCAATATTTACAAGTTTGTCAGACTGCACAGAAAACAGAGATTTGCTGAATGTTTAGAGCAGCCGTATCTGGCCTAGCGAGAGCCATTGTGGTGTAGTAGTTTGGTTTCAGACACCTGCGCAGCCATAGAAATCCACTGGGTGACCTTGGGCAAACCCCACTCTCCCATCCTCAGAGGAAAAGGGCAACAGCAAACCTCTTGCCCCAGAAACTATGCCCCAGAAATCCTGTGGAAAATTTACCTTAGGGTTGCCGTACTTTGGAACCAACTTGAAGTCACACTTCCACAACACTTTCTCACCTGGTGCTACCTGTGAAGACACACAGAATATTAACAGCAGTTAACAACAAGAAAAAGACACACAAAAGTTAGAATATAATTAAAGTATGCATGGAATGAAAAACATTTTAAAAAACAGGCTCACAAAAACAGCAGCAGCAACAAGAAATGTGGATAGTGCAACACCTTATTCAAAGACCTGAGTGAGTTAGTTCTCCAAAGTTTCATTCTGTCAAAACAAAAATTCTTACCCTGCCTGGTAGAAATTTGAACTGTGCCAGAGGCCCAGAAAGATCCCATGGGAGGCTATTCTGCTCTTCAGGAGCTTATTTCATGCAGAGAAGCTCCCTGGGGTGGCATCTCAGTGGGAAAATCTCAGACCCAGCAGGGCTGCTGGTGAAATTATAGTCACCTGGGCAGGCCATCTTCAGTGGACTTGTCTTTTGACCGCTATTTGTTCCTCCTTGCTTCCAGATACTACGTAAGCTGAAGGGTTACGACACTCATAATATCCTCTTGTTACCCCCTCGTGTCCCTGGAGAGAAGCTGCCTCCAGAAGTGCTGGAGTTTTATGAGGAGCAGAAGAAGATTCAACGGGAGCAGGAGGCAGCTAATCTGGAGATTGGTAAGCGAGGAAAGGGAACCCATTCTCACAAGGTCCTTGGACAGGCTGCTATGGGCCCTGTGCTGGGAGGAAGGTGGATATCAATAAAACAAAACAAAATTAAATTCACACAGACACACAGAGTCTCTGTCTCTTTCTAAGCAGCAGAGTAGAAGAAGTGGGGGGTTAGGATCCATCCACCTGCTCTCATTCAAAACAGGCTTTCCATGCTGCATTTATTCCTTCTGTTTGTACCCTCCTTTGCTGTGAGTGGGATGCCCATGGCAGAACTCTGAAGGTGTTTCACAAGGAACGACCTCTTCTGGTTTCCTACCCCCAAAGCAAAATCCCTTTCTTGGATTCTACCCTTTGTTTCTTCTTTCCATAATATAACACACTTTTGTATAATGTTTTTGTATGCATTATTTTTATCTGCCATATTCAGAATGGTGTAAATATCGAGAATTCTGTTCCATGTTGTGCGTAGACTTGGAGAGAGTGAATTTAGTAACTGAAATGCAAAGCAAACACATGTGTCTAGCCCTGGGACCTCTCCAGATGGTGTATTCTGCCTAGAACAGGACAGCTCTTTCACAGGGCACTCAATAGTTAGGAGGACTGAGTGCAGGGACTTTCTGAAAGCACAAGCCAGTGGCGACTAATGCCCAGGAACTATCCAAGGTACTGAATTCTGTCATAAAAATAAATGCAGAAAGGCTGCATTGGCACTGCAGAAATAAGACAGTTTGACACCTCTTTAACTGCCATAGCTCAGTGCTGTGGGTTTCTAGGATCTGCAGTGTTGCAAGATATTTGGCCTTCTCTGCCAGGGAGTTCTGGTGCCACAATAAATTAAAAATCCCAAGATTCCAAAGGATGGAATGGAGCCAAGGCAGTTAAAGTGTTGTCAACTTGCATTAATTGTTCAGTGTGGCAGGAGTCAAAGTTTGGGTTAAAACCCAGAAGTGGTTGGAGCTGGCCACTACCATGGGCACAAATGAGACCAGTTGCAGTTCCTCTCTTAGAAGATCTTGGGTCCATTGTGTTGTCTTTTTCCCCACCTGAGCAGAAGAAGAAGAGGCCACTCACCTTTCTGAGCACGGAATAAGGCTTCACCCCTCCAGCACTGGGCCAACTGCATCGACTGCTGCGTCTCTTCTTCCTTCTCTTTCGCTCCATGAGGACAACCGGACTTTCAGGGTAGAATCCAAGCTGGATCAGGAAGAAGAAGAGGAAGAGGAGGGAACTGATAAAGGCCAAGGGCCAGGTGGGGAGAACTTGCCCACCTTTGGGTAATAATGTTTATTTATAGCCCACTCCTCTAATAAAATGCTCGGAGCGGGGTAGAACAGATTAAAAAAGATATAGAGTAAAAACAACAATCATATCCCTTCCCAACCGCCCCCCTTAAAACTGAATTAAACCAAGACAAATTAAAATTAGCACAGTTAAAATTGGTCAACAGTTATTAAAACAAAGTGCAATCTCATGAACTATCCACGTGCAAGTCCGCATTAAGTAAGCTCAGCAGGTTTAGGCAAAGGGCAGCTGAGATAATTCCCAGTTCTATCTATGTTTTCAGAGCAGGGAGTAGATGTTCCATTTATTTCCTCTTTCAGGGAAAAGCCTGCCGGAAAAGATGCGTCTTTAAAGCCTTTTTGAAACTAGTCAGTGATGTAATGAGACGCATCTTGTCCAGCAGGTCATTCCAAAGCTTAGGGGCGGTAGCTGAAAAGGCCTTCTGGGAGGTCTGGGACAGCCTAGTTTTCATAGGCTGCAGCAGGTTCCTCCCAGAGTACTGAAGTGTGTGGGGCGGTTCATACGGGAAGAGGCAGTCCTTAAGGTAGGATGGTCCCGGGCCATGCAGGGCTTTAAAGGTTATTACCAACATCTTGTACTGTGCCCGGAAACTAATGGGCAGCCAATGGAGAGCTTTGAGCACTAGTGTTATGTGCTCTCTCCCAAAATGTGTCATATAATGCCTTTTGTAAGGGAGGAAGGGATGGATTGCATGAAGGGTGAGCATAAATAGAAGAAGGAGAAGGGAGGGGAAAAAGGAATGTGACAACAGCTTTAACTACCATATATACTTGACTATAAGTCGACCTCATCTATAAGTCGAGGGCAAATTTTGAGGGCAAAATTATGGATTTTGCAATAACCCGTCGATAAGTCGAGGGTAAAATTTAGGGGCATATAGTAAAGGATCTAAAGGCTGAAGCAAAGGAAAACAATGTCAAATAACTTCCAAAAGTCCATCAGACATAACTCTTTGTGCTTATTCTTAAGACTGGATGGATGAGAGAGTAAAGGGGGTCAGTGCTTCCAGGACAGATTATACTCTTGCTTTTCACCAGGGGATGGGTCCTTCTTTAAATAAGAGTTAAGATACAGTACTTACATTGACCCATGGATAAGTCGACTCAGTTTTTTGGGGTCAATTTTTTGACCTAAATTTCTAGACTTATACATGAGTATATACAGTATACTATTTTGCATGAGGATATAAATGGATATTAATCAACTTCTTTGAATGCAGTAGAGTGATATCCAGGCCTCAGGATATAAAGCACATTTACACAGTAGTGAACTCCCACCATAGGATCAAGAAAGATGCAAGTCATGATCCTGGCCCTAAGTTTTCAAAAGGCTGCATAAGGTGATGCAGGTCTTTCAGATCTGCAGTTGTGTTGATGCATGAAAGCAGTAAATCTGCTTACCAAAAGTCAGTTTCCCAGGGTTCAAAACTCTCTCTGTCATTATGCATGGAGCAGCAACGACTCTTGTATTAATACATGCTGTGCACCATGAAGCTAGTGTCTTTGTTCATACCTTTACTAATGGATTGGAGTTTGTGAATATAATTCAGTCCAGCTGTTTCTCTTCCTTTGAAATTTCACCCAAAGAACCTTATGCTAAAATAAAACCCAGTTAGTCTTAAAGGTGCTGCCACATGCCTCCCCCCCCCATCTTTTTCCCTTCCTTCTTTTTATGCTGTGAGGGACTATCAGGAGTTGGAAGCTACTGCATAGGATGAGGGGATGTAGTAGTTTCTGCGACCATTTGCCGCAATCTTGTGGGAAGCATATGTGTATCCAGGTGAGGACAACTCTGTTTCAAAAGGAATTGTGGAATAAAATATATGTGCTACCAAGTCAACTGTTGACACAGTGGAATTCATAGGATTTCTTGGGCAAGGGCTCCTCAGAGGTGCTTTTTTTTTTTTTTTTAATAGAGCCTATGGGTCCTGGTGATCTCCCCTGAGTCACCCATTAAAAATGTCAGGCTTCACTCAGAAAATGCCTAACGTTGCCTTCAGAACCAGAGTATGCACTTTCTGTTCCACTTCGAATTTTGTTCCACCTTGAATGCAGATCTGGTTGTTCAGACGTGCATGTTGGGAAAAATGTGCCAAAAGGAAGCAAAAACTGGGGAACATCCAATAAAATCTGCAGAAAAAACTGGAGATGTTATCAAGGTGGTGTTGAACAGATAAATTACTTATTATTGATAAGAAACCCAACAGATTTCATAGAATCATAGAATCATAGAGTTGGAAGAGACCACAAGGGCCATCCAGTCCAACCCCCTCCCATGCACGAACTCTTGATCAAAGCATCCCTGACAGATGGCCATCCAGCCTCTGCTCAAAGACCTCCAAGGAAGGAGACTCCACTACACTCCGAGGGAGTGTGTTCCACTGTCGAACAGCCCTTACTGTCAGGAAGTTCCTCCTAATGTCTAGGTGGAATCTCTTTTCCAGTAGTTTCCATCCATTGCTCCATTGTGTCCTATTATCTGGAGTAGCAGAAAACAAGCTTGCTCCCTCCTTAAAATACATCCCTTCAAATATTTAAACAGGGCTATCATATTACGTCTTAACCTTCTCTTCTCCAGGCTAAACATCCCCAGCTCCCCGAGTCTTTTACCATTTTGGTGGCCCTCCTCTGGACATGCTCCAATTTGTGAACATCCTTTTTGAATTGTGGTGCCCAGAACTGGACAGTTTTCCAGGTGGGGCCTGACCAAAACAGAATAGAGTGGCACTATTACTTCCCTTGATCTAGACACTATACTTCTATTGATCCAGCCTAAAATTGCATTGGCCTTTTTAGCTGCCGCATCACACTATTGACTCATGTTCAATTTATGGTCTACTTGGACTCCCAGATCCCTTTCATATGTAGTTTCATTCAACCTGGTGTCCCCCATCCTATATCTGTGCATTTCATTTTTCCGCTATAAGTGCAGGAGCTTACATTTCTCCATGTTGAATTTCATATTGTTAGCATTGGCCCAGCTTTCTATTCAGGTCATTTTGAATTTTGATCCTGTCCTCTGGGGTATTAGCTACTCCTCCTAATTTGGTGTCATCTGCAAATTTGATAAGTATTCCCCCAATTCTGTCATCCAAATCGTTCATAAAGATGTAGAATAGCACTGGGCCCAGGACAGAGCCCTGTGGGACCCCACTTGTCACTTCTTTCCAGGTTGAAAAGGAGCCATTGTTGAGCACCCTTTGGTTTCAGCCGGTCAACCAGTTACAAATCCATGTAACAGTTAACTTGTCTAGCCCACATTTTACAAGCTTGTTTGCAAGAATGTCATGGGGAACCTTGTAGAAAGCCTTACTGAAATCAAGATATACTATATCCACAGCATTCCCTTCATCCCCTTCAGTTCTCTTCATGGGCTATTTAAAATCATACAGATATTCAGATTCTCTGAAGATGCCAGCCACAGATGCTGGTGAAACGTCAGGAATAAACTGTTCTAGAACATGACCACATAGTCTGAAAAACCCACAAAAAACTATAAATGCCTGCCCTGAAAGCCTTTGACTTCACATACAGAAGCTACACATAAATGCATAAAACAGCGTTTATACCCTAAATTCTATGCTATATATGAGGCTCTTCTGAATTCATTAATAAAATGACACTTCAGAGGGAAGAGATGTCCCTTTACTTCAATATACCCTAAGAAGAGGCTTTGACCATCAGATGCCAAACTCTGGACAGGAGGGTGAGACAACCTCCCTAGCCAAAATAGCTTTAACTAAAAATTATTTCAAGTTTGAGAACAATTTTTATCAGCAGATAAAAGGAGTATTCAGGAGATGTTCCATTGCCCTAGTCAGCAAATTTATGTATGGAGATGTTTGAAAGTGTAATCTCTTGTCCTGGACTGGTACTTTGATTTGTGGATAATGTGTTTTGTATTTGGAGAGGAAGTGGCACTGTTCTTATGGATTTTTATAAGTGGATAATTTCTAGGGGCAACAGCATTGTTTTAATTGTTGTGAACTGGTCTGCCAGGATTTTGTAAAAGTAAGTTAAAAACATTTCCCGTACTTTGTAGGGAAAAAAGGAAGTGACACTGGCACCGTCCAGCCTGCCTTTTGGCTGGCCATGGCCCAGTTCCCCCTTCAGCCTCTCTGCCCAGAGATGACCATCTGTGGGCTCCTTTGAAAACTGAGGTTGGATCTGGCAGTCCTTGGCCCTAGGACGCATGGTATTAGAGAGCCAACACAAGCCTCGTTTTCTTTCCAGGAATAGGGAGCCAGCTCAGCATCATCACCAAGCAGAAGGAGGCTGTCGGAGAACTAGACAACAACCCTGTTTCAAAAGCCATTGCTCGCCACCTTGGCATCGATATCTCTCCAGAGGGACGGGCAGCCAGGAACCGCAGGGGCATCGCCATCATCATTCACGGAGCTCCCCTGACAGGTGTGATGGAGAGAGATACTTCCCTCGGTGCAGTTTTCTCTCCCTCCTGCAGGAATGAATGGGGAAAGGTCATAGCACATGCTTCCTCTCACCTAAAAGATCCTGCAGTTAACATACTTTGTTTGGTGTAATTTGCACACCTGATGGCTGAGATACCCAGCTCTGATGCAGGGAAATTTATCGTGCCTGCCCAGCTTTCTCTATGTGGCTGATGCCACTGCCATTCAGGAAGTCAGCTGGATAATCTCAGGTAGATTTCCCTGGGTCCTGAAGGGAGTGGGCCTGTGGCCACTGTGTGCTCATCTGCAACTTGACCTGACCACTCTTATCCATCATGTTAACTCCTCCATGTCTCTTGAGGGTTTACTGATATCTCTTTCTCCCAGGGAAGACAGGTGCAGCTGTGACCTTGGCCAAACACTACAATGCCGCATGTTTGTCCATTGATTCTGTGGTTCTGGAAGCCATCTCTGATCGGAGCACTTCGGCGGGGCTTCGGGCACGGGAACTCTGCATCCGAGCAGCCATTGAGCAAGCCCAACGGGAAAACGAGGAAGGGGGTAAGTAGGCATAGTAGGTCACTTGCGTTCCTTCCTGTGGGTCACTTCATTGTGCCCAGCTTTTCCTCAGCAACATGGTGACTTTCTGTCCTCGAATCTGCCTGTTTCCCAGAGGCCTGTCTACTCTCTGAGCACAAACACCTGTCAGTCATACTGTCCCTTTCCAGACAATCTCTTCTTAGCTGGAAGTTTGAACTTTGAAGGAATCTTCATCCAGTTCTCCCACATGTAAAACATCCAAGAAATGTTTCCTGAAGAGGATTCAGTTTGGACCCCAATCCAGCTTTTTGGGAAAAAGCCCACCTTGGCTCAGACAGCCAGGCACAAGGCAACATGAATGACAGATAAAAATTAACTTCCTGGTCCCTTGCATTTTACTGAGAACAGTGGGGCTTCCATGCCCAGTGCTTAGTGAAATTTTGGAGTGTACCACAGACCACACATAGACATGGGAAGGATATATCAGAACAGATTTCATGTGCAAACATGTGTGGGATCATTCTCCAAGATTATCCCTTCAGAATCCAATGTCAGGCCAGAGGTCAGTCCTGTGCATATCAGCGGACCTCATGTGAAGTGATGGGTATGAAGGACCTGTAAGTAGGTTTGTATATAGCCCTAAAAATGATGAAGAAATCTCAACCTATTAGATTGGATTCCAGGACATGCTGTAAATTTGCTCTGACTTGTCCTCTTGACTCCCTGTGGGAAAGACTGACCCTTTCTCTCTCTCCCTCTGTGTATTGAGCAGGTGAAGGGCAGCCTTCTCTGCCCTTGGGCACCAGGCTGAGCGCAGAGGCTTTGGCCAAGCACACCTCAGATGGCAGCCAGCATAGCTCTGAGTCCAAAACGGGGCCCCTCTCCAATATCTCCAGAGGCTACCGCGGCAGCACTGTGACAACAAAGGGAAAATCTGAAGGCCATGGGTCACAAAAACAGCAGCAACATGCACAGTCGGATCAGCCTGGGTCCCAGGTGAGAGACTTAGCCAGGCCCACTCCCACTCTCAGGGAAGGGTGAGAATTTGGCTTCTGGAGGTCAGTGTGAAACCCTGTCTCTGTACACAATTGCTCATCTACTGCTCTCCTCCTCTCCTGATGGCTCTTTTTCAAGGGACTGATCAGGCCATGCCTTCTGGGTGTCAGCAGTGCTGCAGTACCAGGTGCTGCTCCCAGGTTTTCACTGGACAAACACCCTGGCCAAGTGTTAATTGTGTGCATCTGTGCCTTCAGGTTGCCTGTTGACTTACAGTGACCTTATGAATGTTTCATAGGGAATCCTCAGAGGTGGTTTTGCCAGTTTCTTCCTCTGAAATATAGCCTACAGCATCTGGCATTCCTTGGTGGCCTCCTATCCATGTTCTGACCAGGGCTGACCCTGTTGAGCATCCAAGACCAGACAGGATCCAGTGCCTTTTTAGGCATTAATTACAGTAGAGTCTTGGTTATCCATCCTTCGGTTATCCAATATTCCGGATTATCCAACGTCGAAGCTGCTGTGATTTCTTTAAATTTTCAGAGAACTGAACTGTTTCTACTGTACATCACAATGTTGATCAGTGATTTCTTTACATTTACTATTACTGTTACTGCAGTAAAACTTCAATGCATTTGCATTTCATAGTGATTTCAAGGCTTTTCTTGGACCCTCTGGATTATCCAACATTTTCGGCTATCCGACTGTCAGCCCTCCCGGTTATGTCAGATAATCGAGACTCTACTCTACTTCCTTTGAATTAACATTCAAAGGAGGCAGGGTGCCTAGCCGCAGTATTTTGATCTTCTTATTCCTCACATTGAAATAAGAAGTATGAAAAAAGAAAGGTTTCTCTTCCCAGTAAAAAAAGACTCTGATTTTCCAAGGAGAGTCTGTTCCTTTCCAGTGGGGCAGCTGGAAGGTTTTGGGGAAGGATACATTTATATGAAACATACAGAAATGAATAATGTAATAACTTTGGCCTTGCTGCATGGTAGAATACAAGCAGTAAAATCAGATGGGGAAAGGAGTGTGGCCCTGGCAGTTACAGGAACTGACCACAGGTTTTTTATTTATTTATTCATCTTTTATTATAACATTAAAAATCTATGAAACATACAAAACATAGAAATCATATAACATCCATTTACCCCATACATTCACAAATTAAATTCATTCTTCCTATCTGTCAATACATGTTACATACTTTCTAAATAAAATAAACTTCCAAATGAATATATTTTCCCGATTATCTTTTCCGGCGTTGTCTTTTATGCTGTTTTAATATCCCTTATTTAGAACATTTCATGCTTTGTCTCTTAGATAAGTTTGTATATTTAACTTTATTCTCTTCTTTCTATTATCCAAATAATAGAGACAGCTTTTATTCTTTAATGATGTCTTTTAAGTTATTGCTTTCTCTTACATTTTTCTATTTTGTTGTATTTTGTTATGCTTTCATTCCATATAGTTAGTTTGTTTTGGTAAGGATGAAATCAAAAGGAAGAAAACCGGTAAACCCTTAGTTCTCCTATAAATCATATAATCTTATCATCCTCTTTAATATATTAAATCTTTAAAATACAGGTAAATTCTCCTATCTCTTAAGCTAATATAACAGAAATATATAATGTGTGTGTGTATTTAAAAGAAAGGAAAATTATTATTATCATAACAGTAAATAAAAATTTGTGTAATGTATTAAAGACTAGAGATTACTTGGTCTGCATACCTGTATGTCATAGCTTTTTCATATTCGACCATTCATATTCCATTCAATTTTAATATATTCAATAACCTTATCCCAGCTCTTTAATATATTATCTATGTTTTGTTTATGTATGATTGTAGTCAAGACAACTGCTTTATCCAGTCTTCCATTTCTGGTATTATTTGTTGTTTCCATGTTTCCGCCAGGGTTGTTCGAGCTGTTGATAATAAATAAAATATCACTCTTCTATATAGTTTCTCCACATCTTTCTCAGCAATGTTTAGTAAAAACAATTCCAGAACAAATTTCAGTTTTATCTTTAGCATTTTACATATTATCTGATGAATTTTCCCCCCAATATTTTTTAACCTTAACACAGGGCCACCAAAGATGAAAAAAGGTGCCTTTTTCATTTCCACATTTCCAGCATCTATCTGAACTCTTATTTGACATCTTGTGTAGTTTTTCTGGGGTAATATACCAATGGAAAAACATTTTATAATAGTTCTCTCTTAATGCCTGCGATGCTGTATATTTTACCCTTTTTCCCCAGGAGAGTTCCCTTTGTTCTAATTCAATATTATAGCCTAGGTTTCTGGCCTATTGTACCATATTGTCTTTCCACACTTCCCTCTCCATTTCATATTTGAACATAATTTTATATAAATATGACACCAGAGAATCTTTACCTGTGCTTAATAAAGTACCTAGCTCTGAGTTATTAAAATCTGTTCTTGTTGTTTTCTTACCTGCTAAGAATCTTTTCCTTAACTGTATGAAAAGGAACCAGTTGCATTGTTTTCCTTCATTCCTGATTTCTTCTAACGTTTTTAGTACAATCTCCTTTCCTTGTTTTTTTTAAAGATGTCTTTGAATGTCCACCATTCTGCATTAAGCCATGGATCGCTTTTAAAAAGTGCTTTGTGAGGGAGGCCCATGTTCATATCTTTTCACTTACATGTCTTCTATATTTTTTCCAAATCTTGAATAAAGGTTTCCTTATACAGTATAATGATTATTTATATCCTCATTTGCTTTTTCTTTTATGTAAAAAAGGAAGGCATGGTATCCCAATCTTGAATCTGCTCCTTCTTCTCTTAGTATATCTTTATCTCCATTGACACTCCCTCCATTGACACCGTTATGCTGGCGGGAGCATAATAGCCACCAGTAGGACCTCCCATGCCAGACAGGTCAAAACTGAAGGGTCTGGCCAAGAGCGCTAAAGGGCAGGATGGGCTCTTTAGTCTTATGGCAACCACTGTAGGAGAAGGAAAACTCCAGTCCCAAACCAAGGCAGATGGTGCTTGTCTAACCCTGTAAGGTAAACCATCTAAGAGAAGGAAACTCTAATCAAACCTACGACCCAAGGATCTCGCTGCCACCATCCTTACTTGCTAGGCCTCAGCAGATGAACCTTTGGTTTAAAGGGTAAGGCCAGTTCTGTGCACTCTGCGCTCCACCAGAAAAATCCATTGCACAGGCTCAAAGGATACATCCAACCCCCAAAAGTCCTGTAGCGATAGGTGAGGGATGAAAGGGCAGGTGAAAAGATGCACTGGAAGCCGCAGACTGAACCCTGCATGCAGGCGGTTCAGGATTTTGGTTGCTTGATGTTGACCCAGGAGATGACAGTCTTGTTCAGCAGCATCCTGAATGACCAAGCAGCCTTTTTAAAGGAGAGCACTGCTTGCTCCTTATGCGCCTAGAAAAGGTGGCTTAACGAAAGCTCATCTCCATCTACCCGGTTGGCTAGCCGCAGCCAATGGGCATCTTCTGATGTGGTCAAACAAAAACAAAGATACAAAGGCACACACCGGCCTCCAAAGGTGCAAACAGACTGACACTTGTATGTTGGAACATCAGAACCATGCAAGATTCTGCAGATAGTGGACGTTATGAGCGTCGTTCTGCTCTAATAGCCCATGAACTATCATGACTTAATATTGACATCACTGCTCTTAGTGAAGTTCATCTCCATGAAGAAGTCAGCCTTAAAGAACACGGTGCCGGCTATACACTCTACTGTCTGGCAAACCAAAACCTGAAAAACATCTTTCAGGAGTAGGCTTTATGATTAAAAACTCCATTGCCTCCAAACTCGAAATCCTGCCAACAGGTCACTCTGATTGCATTATCTCCTTACGCCTCCCACATGTTGTTCTCTTCAGTATATATGTCCCAACTATGCAAGCTGACCCTATGGAGAAAGACAAATTTCCGGTTTCAGGACAGGACATGGAGTAGTGACTGCCATGGTCGCTCTGACCGACAACCTCCGCCTGAGCATCGACAGGGGTAGTGTGACCCTGCTGGTGCTCTTGGATCCCTCCATGGCTTTTGATACTGTAGACCATTCCATTCTTTTGAGTCGACTGGGGGAGTTGGGGATTAGAGGCACCGCACTTTAGTGGTTCCGGTCCTTTCTCTCCAGGAGATCTCAAAGGGTGAGGCTTGGGGACAGCTGCTCTTCCAAGATCGAGCTTAATGGTGGTGTCCCGCAGGGCGCCATCCTGTCCCAAATGCTATTTAATATTTATATGAAGCCGCTGGGTGAGATCATTCGGAGGCATGGAGCTCAGTGTCTTCAGTACGCTGAAGATATACCTCTCCATGACCAGATTGTCAGCTCAGACTTCAGATGGCGTCTCTCCTCTTAATGACTGTCTTGTGGAGGTAATGGATTGGATGAGGAAAAACAGGTTGAAACTTAATCCAGACAAAATGGAGGAACTAGCAGTTACAGACCTGAAGCCAGGTTTGGGAATGCAACTCCCAGTCCTAGATGGAGTCACTCTCCTCGAAGGACTCTGTTCACAGTCTGGGGGTACTTCTTGATTCGTCGCTCCACATGATGAGTCAGGTGAATGCAGCGGTCAAGAGTGCTTGTTACCAGCTTCGGCTGATACGCCAGCTGCGCCCTTACCTGGATCTGAAAGACCTGGAAAAAGTGGTACACGCTTTGGTAACCTCACGTTTGGATTTCTGTAATGCACTCTACATGGGGCTACCCTTGTGCCTCACCTGGAAACTCCAACTAGTCCAAAATATGGCAGCCAGGCTTGTCAGCGGAACATCTAGGAGAGAGCAGATTACACCTGTGTTTAAAGCTCTCCACTGGCTACCGATCAGTTTCCAGGCGCAGTACAAGGTGTTGGTTTTAACCTTTAAAGCCCTACATGGTTTGGATCCATCTTATCTTAGGGACCGCCTCTCCCCATATGACACCCCCCCCCCGCACACTTCGCTCTTCTGGGAGGAATCTGCTGCAGCCCATGAATACCAGGCTGGTGCAGACCTCCCAGAGAGCCTTTTTGGCTTCTGCTCCCAGGAGTGGCCTCCCGGATGAGATCCGTCTCATCACAATGTTAGATTGTTTCAAAACAACTTTAAAGACGCATCTCTTCTGGCAGGCCTTGCCAGAAACTGTATAACCTTCCCAGCTCCTAAAAATCTTCCAGCCAATTCCCTGACCCCTATACCCTGAAGTTACCCTATGCTGTGGCCAGCACCATGGGTTTAATATGTGTTATAAGTTTGTTTTATTTCTATTTGATAGTAATTTGATTTTAATCTTTGCCAGTTTAATTCTGTTTTAAGGGGTGGGAGGTCAGGGATGGGACTGTTGATTTATTTTAACTGTAACTGTTTTTAATTCTCCTGTACCCCGCTTTGATTGTTTCAATTATTATTATTACTACTACTACTACAAATTCTACTCAGACCTACTCCACCTCATACAAAAAGTCCCTGCAGAAGATAAAATCATTACCCTTGGTGACTTCAATGCCAGAGTAGGAAAATCTTTAAAGCCTGGAAAGGTGTTCTAGGCAAGCATGGTGTTGGAAACTGTAATGATAATGGACCCCTCCTGCTAGAGTTTTGTGCAGAACAGCAGCTGACTATTACAAACACTATCTGTCAGCAAAAAGATAGCTTGAAGACAACCTGGATGCATCCCCGATCCAAACACTGGCACCTCATTGATTATGTTCTAGTGCGCCAGAGAAACTTTCGCGATGTCCGTCATACTCGAGTGATGCCCAGTGCAGAATGTCAAACAGATCATCGCCTTGTAAGATGTAAACTAAATCTTCATCTTAAGCTCAAACCAAAGAGGGGTGGCATCTTAAAGAGGAGACTCCAAGTCAACAATCTTCAACAAGCTCCCATGAGAGATAACTTCCAGGCAAATCTGCAATCAAAACTTGAAGACCATCCTATAGATTCTTCTCCTACAGTGCTTTGGCAACATATCAAAAACAGTATCCTTCAGTCTGCGAAAGAATCCCTCAGTTTCTCCCACAAGAAAAACCAAGATTGGTTTGATGAAAACAACCAAGAGATCCAGGAGCTGTTGGCAAAGAAGAGAATTGTTCATCAGGCACACCTCACCCAGCCATCTTGCCATGTAAGAAAAAGCAGCCTTCCGTCTCGTATGTAGTAAACTCCAACAAAAACTCCGAGACATTCAGAACAAGTGGTGGATCAATTTAGCAGAAAAGACATAACGTTGTGCAGATCTGGGTGATTCCAGAGGATTCTACAAAGCTCTTAAAGCAGTGTTTGGACCTACTTATCAGGTCCAAAGCTCCTTATACAGTACAGATGATCAAACACTAGTCACAGACAAAGGCTGCATCCTGAATCGATGGGCTGAACATTTTCAAAGTCTCTTCAGTACCAACTGAGTAGTCCAAGGCTCTGCTATTCAACATATGATACAACAACCGATGAAAAATGAACTGGATGTAGTTCCCACTTTGGAAGAGACCCTTATGGCCATACAGCAGATGAAAAACGGCAAGGCAGCCGGGATTGATGGAATCTCACTTGAAACCTAGAAACACGGAGATTATGTACTCCATACTAAATTCCATGAGCTCCTTGTGAGTTGCTGGGGAAAAGGTGAACTGCCATCAGATCTCCGTGATGCAGTTATCATCACCCTGTATAGGAAAAAGGAGCAAAATCTGATTACTCAAACTATCGAGGTATAACACTGCTCTCCATTGCTGGAAAAATCTTTGCAAGGATACTCCTGAAAAGATTAGTTCCTGCTATTGCAGAAGAACTTCTCCCTGAAAGCCAGTGTGGCTTCAGAGCTAATAGGAGCACTACAGATATGGTATTTGCTCTCAGACAACTGCAAAAGAATATGGTATTTGCTCTCAGACAACTGCAAAAGAAATGTAGAGAGCATAACAAAGGACTCTATGGGGCAAAACAGATGGGCAGGAAAAAGTGTCTTGAAGCTGCCTTTTCTGAAGCCACATTGAAACACCACCAACCGCACTGCTGGCTCCAAGGCAGCTGAAGTGCTCATGTCATGACTACATGACATGGCTTCAAAGCCAGGAAGAAGTGAGAAAAAATTGCTTCTTTTTGAAATGGCTTTTCTCTGCATAAGGGCACTTTTCTGCTGGCTTCAAGGCATGTATCATCTAAATGCCATGTCTTCAAGGCAGCCTGAAAGCACCTCTTTTTGCCTGTCTCTTTAGCCCCTATGTAACTTTGTCGACCTTACAAAGCCTTCGACACTATGAGTAGAAAAGGTCTGTGGCAGATCCTGGAATGACTAGGATGTCACCCCAAATTCCTCAAAATGATTATCTTGTTACATGAGGGCCAGCACGGACAAGTCAGATATGACGATGCTCCCTCAGAGCCCTTTCTAATAACTAAAGGAGTGAAACAAGGTTGTGTTCTCGCTCCAACTCTATTTACAATCTTCTTCAGCATGATACTCCAAAGGGCTACAGCAGATGTCAAAGAAGAAGACGGCATCTATATACGTTACTGTACTGATGGTAGCTTGTTTATCTTAAGCTGTCTGAGGCCTCACACAAAGACTCTAAACTATCTAATCAGTGAGAAGCTTTTCGCTGACAATGCTGTCCTTGTTGCCTATACAGAAGCAGCTCTGCAGCACCTAACATCCTGCTTTGCAATGGCTGCAGAGCTGTTTGGACTGGAAGTCATCCTGAAGAAAATAGAAGCTCTCAGTGGTCCCCCAGGTTACGAAAGTAATCCGTTCCAGAATCCCTTTCGTAACCCGAAAACCTTCGTAACCCGGGGGACCGCTGTAAGTATAGGAAAGCACTTGGCGCGATTTGAATTTCGCGCCGCTTTCCTTTCTTAACCCGGGTTTTTTTCATAACCTGGGGCCATTTTTCCGGCCCCGTCTCTTTCGTACCCCGGGGTTTTCGTACCCCAGGGGATTCGTAACCCGGGGGACCACTGTACTAGCCTGCACCACAGGAAGAGCAATATCATCCCCACATCACCATAGGCAAATCTGTGCTTAAGTCCATCCAGCAGTTCACCTACCTAGAAAGCATAATCTCTACAGACGCCAAGATTAATAAAGAGATCGATCACAGATTAGCAAAGGCATATAGTGCATTCGGAAGGCTTCACAAAAGAGTCTGGAATAACAAACACCTGAGGCAAAGCACAAAAATTAGTGTGTACAGAGCCGTTGTACTGTCCATTCTCCTCTATGGGTCTGAAAAATGGGTCATCTGTTGCCAACATCTATGACTCCTCAAATGCTTTCATCAGCGCTGTATATGCACAATCCTAAATATACACTGGACTGACTATGTGACGCATGTTGCTGTCCTGGAGCAAACAGAGATCATCAGCATTGAGGCCATGCTACTGAAAACGCAGCTGCGCTGGGCAGGGCACGTTTCTAGGATGGAGGACCACCGCCTCCCAAAAATAGTACTCTACGTTGAACTCGCCACAAGTCAGCATAAAAGTGGCACCCCAAAGAAGAGATACAAGGACTCTCTTAAACAACATCTGAAGCTCGGCCAAATTGATCACCAACCATTGTCTGCCCTGGCCTCACATCGGGAGGCATAGAGATGCACTACCCACAGTGCTGCAGCCTCTTTCAAGAACTCATGCTGAACCAGTCTCGAAGAGAAACAACAATGCAGAAAGAACCACAACTTGGAAACATCAACCAAGGAGACTTTTTGCTGTGCTCTCTGCAGCTGAACTTTTTTATCTCGGATTGGCCTTTTTAGTCATCAGCGTGCTTGTAAAAAGCGTGGGATGAGTCCTTCCTGAATCTTCGTTAGCGAAGAAAAGCCAGAGAGAGAGTGTGTTGTACCCAGTCTTTTATACAATTTAAACATGGCACCTAATAATATGTTTTAAAATTTGGGACTGACAACTCCCCCCCCCCCTTTTCTTGGCTATCCTGTAAGTACCTGAGTTTAATTCTGGGTTTTTTCCTGTTACAAATACAGTTTGTTCCATTCTGTGAAAAGTTTATCGTTTGTTATAATGGGTAAATGATGGAACAGAAATAATATCTTATGTAAGATCATCGTCTTAAAGGCAGCTATTCTGCCTAGCTGTAAATATTTCCATCTTTTGAGTTCTTTATTTTGCCTCACTTTTTTTTATAATTGTTTTGAAATAATTCTGAATTTTTATTCATTATTTTACTACCTTTCTCTAGGTCTACAAACATCAAGGCCAATTTTTTAACCAAAATATTTCTCATGGTACTCTATAAGATTAATAATATGTCTTGTGTTAGCTCCCATATATCTCTGTGGTAAAACACACACACACACACACACACACACACACACACACACTGGTCTTTGTGAATCTTATAACTAAAATTTTCTTCAGCCTTTCTACTAAAATTATAGCGAAAAGTTTATAATCTGAGTTCAGCAGCAAAATTGGTCTATAATTTTTAGGATCTGTATGATCCTTATTTTCCTTTGGAATCAAAACAACATTTGTTTGTTCCCAAGATTTGGGAAATTAACCTTTCAGAATCTCATTCATTGTCTGTATTAAGGGAAGAACTGACCATTGTTTATTCTCTGTGTTCAACCCTTGGGACACCCATACCAACTCCCTAACGCCTCAGCAAGTTTGTATTTTGGCTTTAAAAAGCAATCCCAGCAGCTCTAGGGATGTGAAAAATACTGTTTTTGGAACCCCCATCCTGAAACAACTGTAGCAAGAACAAAAATGCAAACAGCCCTAAAAGGTAACTGGGCAGGACACTTTCCAGCTTCTGCTACAACTTCTTCTGCTTAGTTAGTCTGAAAGGTGCTACAAGATCCCTTTGAGCCCCAGGGAGAGATGGCACCGAACACTTTACCCCAGCACAGCCTCTCCTTGGCCAAGAAGACATGAGACCCTAGCTTTCCTGGGAGAATCTGGTGAATTAATGCAGATTTCCTTCCTCTGCCGCCTCTCCTTGGCCAAGAAGACATGAGACCCTAGCTTTCCTGGGAGAATCTGGTGAACTCATGCAGATTTCTTTCCTCTGCTGCTTGGGACTTGGTACATTTCCTCCTAGCCTTTGGGGAGTGACAGCCAGGGATCTGGTACACTTGGCCAGCTCCATGGCTCATTTCTTAACAGGCATTTCCCTCTGCCTTGTGGCCCCACTTTCAGGTTCCATCCAGCCCCATTCCCAGCGCTCCGATCCAGCGACGCCTCAGCATCAGTACCAGTGTGGCAGGAGATTACGGCTTGATGAGCTGCACACTTCCAGAAGAGCTCTTGGTCGAGATTCTTTCTGAGAGGATGCAGGTAAGACCAGCCAGGAGGAGGCACTGGCCAGTTGGCCAAATAATACCAGGAAAGAATTTGAGACAACAGGGATGCTTGGTGGTTTCTCCTGGAGAGCGCAGCATGGATGGACACCATGCCTGTCAATCTCACCTTGTCCTAATGCGGGGTAATGCTTTCCTTTCTGGGTAGCTAAGTGACTGTTATCGTGGCATGGTGTTCGATGGGCTAGAAACCATATTTGCCCGAAGCTTGACATCCACACTCATCTGCTTACTCAAAGCCATCAACAACCGGCGCTATATCTATTTTGTGAACCTGTCCCAGGATTTTGCTGCTATGAAAACCAGAGAGAAAAGCAAGCAAGAGCAAGAAGGTAAGCCGGAGGGATGGGTGGGGATGTCCTTCTGCTCACCCCAACGCTTCCTCTTTGAGATTCCCCATGACAATGAGTGGGTCCAAACTAAGCCCTATTGAATACAGAGTCTCTTGGAGCCATGGTTTGATCTGCATCCCCCTCAATTTCACTACCCTGTGCCTCTTGGCGAGACACCCTATGGGCGGGGGAGATTAAGAAGCAGCGGGATCTCTGCTTGGCCTGGATTTGGCCTTGTGTCAGACCTAGGCCTCGGTCTTCTTTCTCGGTTTGTACGGAAGAACGAGAACAACAAGAAGCCATTGCACGAGAGAAGGCTCGTCTCCAGGAGATGGACGAGGAGGAGTATGATGCTCTGAGAGAAGATCAGAAAATCCAGTTTGACCGTGAACTCCTGCAGGCTCTGCGGGAGCGGAAGAAAAGGTCAGAGGGCTCTTCCTTAGCAGGCATGGGAATGTGCTTTGCCCACCTGCACAAGGAGGACCACAGCTGTTTTGGAAGAAATTGTTTCCTCCTCTATAGGGAATCATAGCAGTAGACAGTTGGAAGGATACTGAAGGGGCATCTAATCCGACCCTGTCTCCAGCCACTTCCGTTGTACTCATACTCTCCTTTGTTGTGCCCTGTGGCCTTCTTTCCCCAAGACAGAGCACCAAAACTAGGGGAATCCGCTGACCCTGAGGGATAGTGGGCATGTATGCTTTCAAATGGGGTGGGGTGGAGAGAGCGAACATCCTCCCCAGTAATGGCACCAAGTTCTGTGGGTGGTGAACCCTGTTGCTGGAAGTTGGGTGTCAGGTTCTGGGGGGCAAGTGGGCAGGACTTCCCTTTAACTTCAGACTTTGGGGTGCCATGATTCCCAGTGGGCCCCCAAGGGGCTGAATGGATCAAGCTTGCCTAAAGCCCAGCTGCTCTTTTGATGAGGCCTCCAGGTCCTCAAAGCAGCCCTCTCTGGTCCTCCTTGCCATGGAAGGACCTCCCCATCACACTGCATGCCGGGTCATCATTTACCCAGGAGAAAAGAAACAGGTGTGAGTGTGTTGGCCTGTGGGCGAATTAACTAGCTGTCCTCCTTCCACATTGCACTGCAGGGAGCAGGAGAAGCTGGCTCGTGAGCTGGAGGAGAAAAAGCACCAGCAGGAACTGGAGCGCCAGCGAGAGGAGGAAGAGATGAGAAAGAAGTCAAAGCGATACAAGAGAGAAGCTGCAAAGGAGAAAGAAGAACCTCCTGCTGCTGCCGCCGGCAAAAAGGGCCAGCAGGGAGGCAAGCAGGTGAGTGCCATTTCCAGGGGCACAGGCACACCAAGAAGCCCCCATGTTACCCAGAAGTGATGGGGAGCATGCAGGATTACTCTGAGGAGGAGAGATGATGCCAATGAACATGTCTCTGGGTGGCAGCACCAGCTGGCACTTAGTGAAACTGTGATGCTTGAAAGGCCAGGGATTTGAAGTAGGAGGATCTCTTCTCCTTTCTGTGGGACTGAAATCATCTGCCACTTGGCCTAGTAGCTGAGTGGGCTCCCTTTCTTTTCCCTGGTTCTTTCTGGCCACTCCAGAATGCCCCTGTACCTAGTCTCAAATCTGATGGTAAGCTGAACGAAGGGGTGGAGCGCAAACCATCTGCAAAAGATCGTCAGGATGTGAGCACCAACGACAAAGATGAAAAGAAAAAGAAAAACCGGACGGTCATGCAAAATGGGCAGCCAGCGGCAGTGCAGCCTCTGGCCCAGGACGAAGAGGAGGCCGAGAAGGAGATGATGAGTGAGAGCGAGAAGAGCCTGGCCCATCGCTTCAAGCTCTATGAGGCGGCGCAGAAGGAGATCCTGTCAGTCCTAATGTTCTGGGACAGAGTGCAGCTGGTCCAGCTGCAGCCCCCTGGCTCTGAGGAGAAGCCAGAGGAAATGGAGGACCAGCGCCAGGCTCCCTCTGGCCGCAAGGGCAGGAAAGACAGAGAGAGAGAGCGCCAGGAGAGACTGGAGAAGGAAAGGGCCGAGAAGGAGCGCCTGGAGAAGGAACGGGTGGAGAGGGAGCGCCTGGAGAAACTGAAGGCCATGGAGGACATGGAGGGCGAGGGAGGCGAGGGGATAGGCATCGGCATCCCCTACTTGGACATCCAGGTCCTCAGTTCCGAGGAGTCCAGCGGCAAGAGGATTCTGGAGAGCGGCAAGTTGCCGGATGTTGTCCAGGTGGGACCTTCTCTTCTCTGTATGGTGGGTGGACTGGGCTCTGTACACACCAAGGGGGCAGCAGCAGGTAGACTGCCCACCTCTTCTCATTCCTCTCAGTAGTCCTCCAGCCACTATGGTCCATGGCAAGGGAATGATGGCACCAACAGTCAAATGGCTGCAGGACTCCCACCCCTGTGTTCATGGACAGAACCTTCTTTGGTATCACTGGAGATCAGGAGGTTGGCAGGGTGCCTGTTGCTTTTCTTGGCCTTTTCAAGATTCTGACTTACATTTACAAAATGAGCATGTGTCATCACATGATTGCTCTATTGTGCACTGCACAGTGCTGATAAAACCGCAGCCCATTTCAGAGGGACCTCTAGCAGCTCCTAATCTCACAAAATGAGACTGGCCAGCAAAGCCAGGCTTCCTTTAACACCCTACAGTTGCCTCTGGGGCCACTGGCCTCCGATATATCCCACGTTTCATGATCATATGATCCAGGCAATAAAATTTAAAGTCCATTAGCAACAGAAAAAGATGAAGGCTGTCCTGTGTTTTGGAGAAGGGGTGCCAGTAGAGAAGAACAAAACAGCCATTTTTAAATCCCTCCTTACAGGTGTATGAACTACTTGAATCTCTGGTTTGTTATAAACAGACTGAAAAGTTCAGCGCTTAAACTCTTTGCTCTGTAAGCATGAAGTCTGCAAATAGCTGATGTTTCATTGTTGTTCCAATAATGGCATTAATGTACATGTTGCTGTACAAAATCAAACAAAAGGCATATAATCTAATAAATTCAGTAGTTCATTCCATTAAATAGTAGAGACACTTCAGACACTTTGTCCCAAAGTCTGCAACCGCCATACCCTTTCATTGACATATTTTTATTCTCTTTACTCTTTCGCTGAGTATTAATACAACTTTGCCTCTCTCCCTAGGTCTTGAATGGTTTGGGGCTGGGTCCCTTGGGGCCCCCCATCCCTCCCACTGCCTTTTTCTCTGTGATCCCGTACCCAGAGAAGCGCATGGCACCTGTCTCAGGAGAAGCTCTTAAGCACTTCACTTTCCTAGCATCTGAAGAACTGAATCTGGATGAAGACAAGAAGGACTCAGAGGCTGGAACAGAGGCAATAGCAAGCCTCCCAGCTGTGAAGGTAAGGAGGCCTCCCTGAGACCAAGAGTGGGCAACTGCTGCCCCGGGGGATGAGGTAGTGGCCTCAGGTGCACATTTTGGTTGAAAATCAGCAGACAATGTGACCTGGAAGCAATCAGAAGGGTTTTCCAGGAAATGTGGCCAATATTTGGATCCAGGCACCATCTGAGGACATCTTTGAGCAAATATTTTGCCCTAAACTTTTTTTAAAAAATGTGTGTGTGGGGGGGTGAGGCAGCCCCAAGAGTCTTACCTGGGCGGGTGTGAGTGGCCCAAAAAAATTAAGTTAGGGCTGACACTTTCCCCATTGCTGATGTAGCCCCACTCTTCATTGCTGTTGTCAACATTGCCCCCTGGATGAGACACCTCCAAGGCCTCCTGTCCTCATCTGCTCTACATAGTTCCTTCAGGCTCCTAGGTGTAGCGTCCCTGATCTAATCCATCCATCTAATATGTGGTCTTCCTCTCTTTCCACTGCCCTTCACCTTTCCCAGAATTATTGTCTTCTGTAATGTGGCCAAAGTACCACAGCCTCAATGTCATCTTCATGACCTCTAGGGAGGGTTCAGGCATGAACTGTTCAAAGACCCATTTTCTTGTCTTCTTGGCTGTCCACCTGATCTGTTCAAGGACCTCAGCCCTTTTCTCTAGCACCACATCTCAAATCAGTTGATTTTCTTTCTGTCAACTTTTTTCACTGTCCAGCAATCATATTGATACATAGTGATGGGGAATACAATGTTTTGGAAATCCTTACTTTAGTTTTCAGTGTTTTATCTTTGCCTTTTATTATTTTGTTTAGTCCTTTCTTTTCTTTGACCAAAAGGAAAAGACGGGAGAACCTTTAACAGGCACCATTTGCTGGTCGCATACATGAAAGACCCCCCCTCTTCTTTCTTCCTGCATTTTCCCTCCTGGATTTCAGGAGGAACAGATCACCCCAACTCGAGGCAGGTCCAAGAAGGAAAAACCAGAGCCACCTCGAGAAACCCCCAAGGACAAGAAAGGGGCCACCACGCGTGGCAAGAAGGGCACTCAGCCAAGCCCCGGCACCATAACCAATCTGTCAGAGCTAGATCAGGGCGGCCTCACAGCAGAACCATCGTGTGAGAAGCTTATCAGGTGAGGGGTGCAATCCTGGGTCTGGGGCAATGGAGTCCATGCAGGGTAAGGGCCAAAACTCTGCCTTTCCAGTGGCTGAAAGACAGGGAGCATTTGCACACACCTGTGGCTGGTCACGCATGAAGTGCCCCTTTGCAGCACACAGTCTGACCAGAACTTTTCTCAATAAACATAAAGTGCTTCCTCTTGTAGGGGACCAGAGCTCTGCTCCTCTGAGGGGGGGTAACACTCATACCCAAAATGTATTGCCCCAAGCCCCCCTCTGCTTTCAAACAGTCCCTTAGGCTTCTTGTCCTTCAGGCTGAACACTTTCCGCTGGACCGTTCCTTCTAATGGAGAGGTTTCCATCCGCCTCCATTTCTCCTCCACCACAACGGGACTGTTCGATCAGGTGCTGAATTTTGAAATCCTGGGAACTCGACGACAATATCAAGTTTATTGCAGGGGTACTTGCACTTACCCAACCATCTCCCAGGACCCAACGTAAGTGCCAGGAAAAGGGCAGTGCCTAAGCTGACCAGTCAGTCCGAGAGAGGCATGTGTCCAAATTTAACCCCTTCCCATTGTCCAGGAACTAAACCTACAAGATGCTAATTAGCTCAGACATAATTCCTATAAAAAGTATTGGTTGCTGCTCATGGTGGCATTATGTGACTTCAGGTCTATTTAGAATTATTGTCATCCTATCTTAGGGTTTTCCTGGCAGTATAATATACTCCCTAGTTAGGAGCACAAGGTAGTATACAGCCAGTTATATTGCAGTACAAATATAGTATTTTTGTGCCGTTGGGCTTTCTGTGTTTCTCAGCTTCTGCTGCATCTCTTCATCTCTAACTCAGGATTGTTTTCCCGCACCGTAAGAAGAACATCAGGCCTGATGAAATCTTCTTCAAAAAGTACATCATGAGCACGGGTGTGCTACACTTTGGCCCCTTGCTCTGCGGGAGGTCAAGAGAAAAGTAAGTGCCTGTTCCTCTTGTATTCAGGGTAACGGTGTTCTGAGAGCCTTTAGGGCTGAAAGGCTGAAAGGCGGGGTATAAATACCATAAATAATAATAATAATAATAATAACAACAACAACAACAACAACAGTGTAAAAAGACCAGAGATCATTGCTATTTCTGGACACTTTTTGGTTCCTTCTCTCTGGAGGGATTCTGGGAATTAGAGTGCACAAGATTAACTGTTCAACCTTGCCTGGATGTTTTGTAACTGTTGCAATTACCAGCTTGAGGGCAAAAGAAGCATGATGAGGTGGGAAAGGATTTAGATATTCCTTGGACTGCTTTGTTATTATGGCAGGTTTCCCAATTGCAGGGAAAAGCACATCTGGCCAGAGAGTGGGGGTGGGGGGGCATGGGGTCTCTCGCTCACAGCCAGGCTGCAGTCAACCCATCTTTGCTCCAGCCATCTTTTCCCCAGACATTCATGCCTTTCCTCCTTATGCTAACAGGTACAAGGCTTCTCGCTACCCAAATCACTTCGAAAAGGTCACCATCCTCAACATCTCCCCTTTGGAAGCTGAAGTGCATTTCTTCTTCCAGCATGACTCCAAGGCCATCACGTACCTCCTGGAGCCCCCCTCCATGACCCTCAAGCCCAACGAGAAACAGGTAAAGTCAGAAGGTGGGCACTGTCTTTCATTAACAGGCTGCCCAAATGGTTGCCCACCTAACTTGACACTGTGGTTGTCTGTCTTGACCTCACAGCTGCTGACGGTCTGGGCATATCCAACGGCCAGTGGTATATTTGAGGACAGCATTGTCTGTTGCATTAAAGAGAACCCAGAGCCTGTGACCTTCCGGATCTGTTGCCAAGGGGTTCGCCCAGAGCTGGAGCTGGACCGTCGACAGCTGCATTTTGAAAGACTCCTGTTGCACAGGTTGGACCCAGCTGTTTGTCCCATTCTTCAGTTGCTGTTCTTTCCTTTCAGCCTGTCCCTTGCTCATTTGATATTCATACCATGGTGTGGTTGGGAATGTCACACTTCCCCAAGTGCTTTGGGGAACAGAGGATCATGGAGTTGGGAAAGGACACCATGTCCCACCCTCTGACCATGCAGTAATCCCCTGTCAGGGGTCAAGTGCCCCTGAAAGGTGGGCATTGTTATCTAGTCCTGTAGTTTTTCAACCAGTCCTGGTGTGAGATCAACATTTTGGCATACTATTACTGCAGGCATCTCATAACCTTTATGCTGCTGTCTCTTTTTTGTAGCATGGACAGAAGGGAGCCGGTGTGATGTCTTGGTCTGAGTGTTCAACTCTGATTTCAGGAGACCCGGGTTTAAATCCCGGATTAGCCATTGAAGCCCACTGGGTGATTTTGGGCAAGTTACTCTTCTCTCAGCCTCAGAGGAAGACAATGGGGGGAAAACCTCTGAAGAAATCTGGCTAAGAAAAACCTGTGGTAGGGATGCTATAAGTCAGAGTTGACTTGAAGACACATAACAACACAATGGACAGCTGTTTCATATATTTCAATTTTTGCTCAAGAGAAAATGCTCACAATTCATGCCTGTGGTAGATGGTGAGATATATGCTGGAAATATAACGTAAGCCTAGAGGCAGTTATAGCTGGCAGTGGGATGTGGAGTCCACTCCACGCTTGAACAGTTTTAATTTCAAAGGGGCTCTCCAAGGCACTGAACCTAATTTGGGGACGTTTCATCACCCTGGATAGCTCCTTTGAAATTCAGACTGATAAAATCTGGAGTGGAAGCCACCTTCTGCCACTGCTGAGAATTCCCAGTTTAGAACTTGAAAGGAATCCACAAGAAAAGAAGTTTGGTATGGAAATTCTGTATGCCCTTTTGATGGACTAATGCTGAAGCCAAATTTGGAGTTCCTGGTGTGGGCGAGAAGACTTAAGCATTCCAGAAAACATTAGTTTGTTGGCTTTCTCCTCCTCTTCCTGCAGGAAGGAAACTAAGTCCCTCTACCTGAAGAACGTCACCCCATTGCCTGTGGCCTGGCGGATTAGTGGCCTGGAGAATATTGGGGACGATTTCAGTCTGTCAGATGACATTGGCATAATCCAGCCATTCTCTGAGTACTGTCTGCTGGTGAACTTTAAGGCCACAAAGGCCCTCAACATTAAGAAGGCCATTCGCCTGGAGGTGAGTGAGTCGGTTGTGTGGTTGCCCCTGCATGCGGCCTGGGACTTCCCTTTTGCCCAGCTTTGGATACTAGGACTTGAACAGAAAGAGTCAAGTTGAAAGCAGTTCCCTGCAAACATGCAGAATCTCATTTTTCATTACTGCAGGAAAATAGTGGTTATTTTATTGCTCTTAAGCATGACAAGCTAAGTGGGTTTGTATTTGTATCCCAAACCAGATTCCTCTATGTTTTGGCAAGGTTTAGAATAGGAGGTTGCCCTGTTTACAGAAACAATAAGGATCTCCCTGCCAAGAAAACTGTGTTGCTTTGGCTCTGGGAACCCCACTCTCCTCCTCACCTGCGTGGGTGCCAGGTGGGCAGCACCTGGGTGGGCAGTGCTTTTGCCACTCCTCCCACAACCATCAGTTTATAGCAACCTCCCTCTCTATTAGGAAGTACTAGTTCACTGATAAGCTGTCTAGAAATATACTTGTTATGTTGCTATATTAATAATGTTTGTGGCCTTTCTAATGCTTTGTTTTCCCATCTCAAAGGAAAGTCATGTTCCATTGATTTTGTGAACTGATTTTGTAGCAGAAATAGCAGCCTCAACTGGGTTGGGAGCTCAACATCCCTTTGCGCTTTCCATTTTCCCCTTTCTCTCCCTCTACTTTGGTCCCTGCTTTGCCAGCAGTGAACCCCTTCATGTCTCCAGCCCAGCCATCATGCCAGTTCTCTTCTCTTTTCTCTTTCTTTTTCCATCTGTTCTTTCTCTCCCAGTTCCTTCCACTTCCACTCATGTTTCTTCTCTTTCCCCACTGCTCTTTCCCTACACCCACTGTTTTTCTTTCTGGCTCCTCTTTCTTTCCTCTGCTCCATTGTCACTTCTGCTAGCTTTCCTTCTTCTATAGCTGCAAATAGGAGTTTAAAGTCATAGTTTGGACCTAAGGGTCACCACATTTGTGGTAGTGGGACACAGCGAGCGAAGAAGGGGGCACAGGGAGAAAGAAGAGCTCAATTGAGGGGGATATACAGGCCAGTGTCCAGAGGATTTGAAAACCATCAGCAGATACCCATCAGAGGGATGCTTGCTGTCGTTTTAGGTCTCAGATGCGGAAAACGTTCTAGGGATTGTCCAGATTGAGAACATTCAAATTGTTGCTGAGGCCTACGATGTTGCCCTGGATATCAGCTTCCCCAAAGGTGGGTGTAAGGCTCCCCAGCGGAGGGTATTCTTGGCTTATTGCACCTGGTGTCAATCATAGTAGTATTCCTGTATTGAGAGTTCAATATCATCTTCCTACGCTCTGTGCATTAGTGGAGAGAAATTTGAGACCATGGGCCATTCTTTCCACCTGATTCCTTGTCACTGATGCTTTTGCCAATTTCTGGCTTCTTGTACCATTGGCCCAATTCCTGCTGTATTATTGAGACCATTATCCCCAGTGCTTGGCTTTCTTTCCTCCTGCCCTCTGGAATAATGGATCTTAGCTGTTGTAGCCAGGCTTCCAGCTGCCTGGGGAGATGCTTGATAATGGGAATATGACTCAAAAAAGGAGAAAGATAGAATGCATAGATGAGGTCCCCTAAGAGTTAAGAGCACAGTGCTCCATTTCCTAGAGAGGCATAAAGTGTTCAGTTTTCCTCAACAAGGAAGCGCTTCTAGGGAGTTTATCCCACAGGAGGAATTTCTCTCAGTTTTGAAAGAAATGGAAGGGAGGCCAGTTCGGAATTGAGTAAATTCACTAGTTCAGTGAATTTACGCGATTGCATATTGACGCCGCATTGCGTTCGGAACTGCCCGAACGAATTGCCTCCCAGTGCCCAAAATTGCGTGTGATAGTTTTTCACGCAATAACATGAAACCTCATGATTGCATTTGGAAGGACTTCCCTTTGCCCGAAAATGTGCGTGATCAGCTTTCACACACTCACGCGAAACCCCATGATTGCGTTCAGATTGCCATTGGATTATACTTCCAATTCCCTTTGTGTGATAAACTCCTAAGAATACCATACAGAAGGCTCTTATACCAGGCATGTGTCTTTAATTATGTTTTTAAACTTTTGTATGTTCCATGTAATTTTATACTGTTTTAGCTAGATGATTTTAATTGTTTTAAATGTTTTATTGTAGAGTTTTTAAACAATCTTATCTGTGAGCAGCCTTGGGTCCTTTTCCAGGAGAAAGGTGGCATATAAATGAACTACATAAAAAAAAGTTTTTTTTTAAATCCTCCATTTGCTGTGGCTATTACAGGTACAAATGGCGGTGTGGAGTTTGGGGTTGTCAGAATCACGGATGAAGCTAAGCAGACCCTGTCCCTGAAGAACAAAGGCAAATATGAGATTGCTTATAGGTAATAAGTTCTATCCCCCTTGAAGATGCACTCTCAATTGCCTTTTGCCCTTTGGATTAAAGAAACTGCACAAAAGCTCCTTCCATCAGAACTTCTGTACAGCCTCTATGCTACTTGTATCCCACATTCAGATCAACATATTGTCAATATCTCTCTTTGCTTGACAGCTATATCTTGATTTAGGACCATGTCATTGTAGTTTGAGAAAACAATGAAGAACCCAAATGGAGAACTAGCTGGGGTGTTTCTCCCTACACAATTAGAGCACTATGATTCCCCTTTAACTGCCCTATCTGCATCCTGTGGAATTCTGGGATTTGTAATTTGGGGAGGCACTAGAATGCTCTCACTGGGAACTCTTATTATCTCTCCCTTAACTATATATCCCAGGATTCCACAGGTTGCGGCCATGACAGTTAAAGGGGAATCACAATGCCACTGTGAAGTGTAAAAAAGACTATTAGTCAATTGACTTTATTATGCAAACAGTTAACTTTGCAAAAACCTATCTTCAGCCTATGTGTCTACCCTGCAGTGGGGCAATTTGGACCAGAAAAGGTTTGTATAGCCCCTCGCCACCATCAGTCCTTTGCTCTACTACTGCCCCCGGCTTAGCTCTTTTTAAAGGCATTGGAATAGGTACATAAGGAGTAAGGTCCGTTTGGGTCAGAGTTTGGTCCGGAGGGACATAGTTTCATGGGGATGTCCCATTTGCCTACCGTAGTTACCTCTGGCTTTAGTATCAGGAATCATCCTGGACAACTCATGAGAAGTCTCCATTCTTTCCGTACTTTCCAGCTTCACCGTGGAATCCACAGACCATAGCATGCCAAACCTGAGCCCACTGTTCTCCATCCAACCCCAGAAAGGGAACTTGGGTCCCAATGACCGCCCAACTGCAGTCCAGATAATTTTTCGTGCAAAGAGGGAAGTTAAGATTGAGGACAAGCCTGTTCTGCAGTGCCACGTAAGTCAGCTAGGAATAGCTGGCCCTAAGGAAGCCATGAGATGCCCTGACTGTGGGTTAGGGATGTACTGTCTTAAATTATTCATTTCCACAAGGGGTAATAAATGATTTAATCAACTTTATCTCTTCTGCCAGATGTCTGTAAGAACTATGGCTTTTCCAAGCAGGTTTCACAGGGACAAGAATGTCTCTGATGGCAAAATGGAGGGAGGGAACTAAGCAAGGTTCAGGGAAGCCCATATTGAGCTTCTTGCCACCTACTGCCACATGACACTGGGAGACTGGGGGAAAGATAAGTATGAGTCAGAAAGGCTATAGCTTTCCATAGTCCTATCTCAAGTTCCCCCACCCACCCATCCCTGTGCAATATCCGAAGGATGAATTGAGAAACTGGATGAGGACCAGGAGGCTGTAGCCTTGCCACCTCTGTTCTGACGGTTCATAACAATGTGGATGCCATCCTTGTGCATCAGTTATTGAAACAGAGTCCATAATGGCAATCCTCTTTGTTTGGCTGCCTCCCCTTCCAGCTTGTGTTGGAGTCCGGGTGGCCAGACACGGGATCATCTTCCTGTACTTGTTTTTTTTTCTGACTGAGTGATGACTTCCAGACAAAGTGAGAAGAACTTAAACTTTAACAGATCATTGACCTCAGCTGTGGAACCTGTAGCTTTACTGTACCAGTTATTAGATTTCACCAGGCAGACCCAGCTGTGGTCTCTCACTCTTGTTTTGAGAAGACTGGAGAATCTAACATGAATTTTCAAAGAGTTTCCCACTGAGGCACTGACCGCACTTGTGGGGAACCTAATTTGATCACAACCAAAGCCCTCCATGGGTGCTTTAAAGTGGAATAATAGTTAGAGGAGCCAGTCAAACCTCTTTTGCATCATGCACCAGATAATTAACCTAAAGGCACTGGAATCTAAATCCTGTCTGAAATCTAGGAAGTTAATCAGGGCCAGCTGTGGTCAGGACTTGCATGGGAGAACACCAGCAAATAGAAGGTGCTTTAGTTATAATTCAAAAAAAGGAACTAGCAAAATGACCTTTGAGTATTTCTAGCCTAAGAAAACACTATGAAATTTATGGGGTCACCGTAAATCGACAGTCAAGGTGAAGGCATGCACACGCATGCGCACCCACACATCAAGCATGCAAGCAATTAAATTATTTCCTTATTTACAACGTGTTTTCCTTGTACTGCAGCCAAAAGTGTACCCAGAACAACCTCTGTAAAATCAATAAATACGAGACAGCCCACAATCTTACAGAGTGCAAAAGGTTAAGGCAGGGGAAGGCAGAAGGCCAGCTCAAGGACCAGTTCTTAAATTGACTGGCTTCATAAAATAGCCATTTTGAGTTTCTCTGCAGAGCCAGTACCATGGGCTTTGCTTTCCACCTCTCCCTCTAATGCATCCATGGTTTCATCCACTGGAGAAATAACCTGGTTTGGCACCGTTTTTCAGCATTCTGGCTCAAGGCTATGGAATTCTGGGAGTTGGAATATGATGTGGGGCCCAGAGTGGGGCCCAGGTGGAATATCAGCTGTTATGGGTGGAATATCAGAGCAGAGGAGGAAGAGGAGGAGGAGGAGGAGGAATGGAATAGGGAGGGCTTGATGTACTAACAAGCATCTTACTAGAAGAACCTAGAGTGAACCCATTTGTCAGCTGAATCTCTTGTCCTCGATACAGGTTATTGAGCCCAACGTCTCTGAAGGAGGGGAAACCATTGCCACCATCCCAATCAGATTGTCTGTGCAGTGTGCATTCTCCAAATACAGCATCACCCCTCCATCCCTCATCAATTTCGGACCACTAGTGAACGGTTCCCGAAAGAGCAGCAGTTTTACCATTGAGAACAAGGGCTCCCTCGATTTTAAGTTTGGCATCTGCAAGCAAATCCGAGACGTGACGATCCCGCTGAGGAAAGGGTGAGAAGAGAAAGAGAGAGGAAAAGGCAGCTAGAAATCCTGGCAGCCTGGTTCTGTCCCATGCTCAGCTGCAGGCCTGATTTGCCCAGCAACAGGATAAAAACATTGAAATGCATGATGAAGCAAAAACACGTTTGGGTGGAGAACCATGGATTAATCCTAAAAAAACAACAAAAAACAAAAAAACAACACAAAAATGTATAAGTATGTGGGGTGCAATTTTGGAAGTTTGGTCGGCAAGAAGATCACCATTAGTACCAAATTTTTAAGCTTACCTTTCCTTCCCAAAAGATTATTAGCAATCTCATTTGATTCCCTAAGATTTTAATAAATATTGATAATACAGTACTATGAGGCAGAATTTCTACAATAAAATCACATCACATTCGTTCCTAATGCTGCCAAGATTATCTCCAACACAACTTGGTTATGTCTCTCCAGCAATGAAGCACAAATACAGGTGTATCATGTAAATACAAATGCCTAATTCAACTGGGTATAACACTTCTTGGTTCAATATATATGAACTTGCTACCATACTTTTTTTTGGTTATATCTTTATTGATTATTAACATAACAAAACAATCCAAAGTATCTTAGTATAATATTCTTCCAATATAGGTTTACAAATATTACAATCTTACAATAAAAGTAAACATCTTTTTATCTTCGTACACTCCATCTAAACTGAAACATCTTATTATAACCATCAATGAGCATCTCCTTATTATTATAAGTATTATCTCTGTTTTACTCCTGTTATTTTTTTTCTTTCAGTATTGTCCATTCCTTATTAGCCTTACTTCTAATTTTTAAGATCATATAACTTATATTCCTTCCATTCCCATTTCCCCCTCATTTTCTAATGATTATTCCTATTACCTTAATACACTATAGTAATTCTTCTTTAATCTCCAATATTCCAATATTTTTAATATGCTCCCATTCCTTCTTTTGGTCCATTATTGATTAATGAAGTTAAAGTATCCATCTCTTTTAGTTCTATAATTTTCATAAACCATTCATCTATTCTATACATGTTCTGATTTCTAATGTTTTGCTAGAAGTATCCTAGCAGCCGTAACCAAATAAAGAATTAATTTCCAGAGTCTTCTTTCTATTTCGTCTCCCAAAAAGGATGTCATATTTAGTAAATATAATTCTGGGACGAAAGGATAATCTATTTCTAATATTTCTTGTATTTTTCTGTGAATCATAAACCAACATTTCTTTATTTTAGGACATGTCCAACACATATGGTAATATGAACCTTTCTCTCTATGACACTTCCAGCATCAATTATCTTTTAAATGGTATTTAGCAATTTTTACAGGTGTATAATTCCACCTATTATCAATCTTAATTCTCTTTAAGGTCTTGTGAAGCCATGAATCTATTCGATTTCTTCTATGCGTCTAAGTTTATCTCATGTCCTATTTCCTGTGCCCATTTAACCATATATGTTGACACGATCTCTTGTTCTAATTCTCTATCAAGCAGTATCTTATATAGCTTGGAGATTTTACCTTTATCCTTTTCCCATATTAGTTTGCCTAATTCATTTAATTCTTTTCCAACTCCTTCCTTAAGTAAATCTTCCTTATACTTTTGTCTGATCTGCATGTAGCCAAACCAATTTATGTTTTTGCCTTTTTTCTTTCGATCTTCTCTTGATAATATTTCGACGTTGCCATTCATGTCCCTTTTTACTAAATCCCTATATCTAAGCCAAGATGTATTTTCTTCCCCTTTCCCAAAAAAGGCTTCTTGTGTTGATATCCACAAGGGAATTCCCCTGTAGAATTTCTTTCTAATTGCATTCCATGTCTTTAGCAATGCTTTTCTGATGGCATGATTACTGGTATTAAAATCTTTGTTAACAGATTCTTTAGGGTACCACAGATAAGCGTGCCATCCAGTTCTTATCTTTATTGCTTCAAGATTCAGTAATTGTTTATTTTCTAACTTCACCCAACCTTGAATCCACGTTGAGCTACAAGCTCTAAAGTAGGTTTTTAAATCAGGTAATGCACATCCCCCTGATGTTTTATCCTTCTTTAATATTTTCCATTGCAAACTCACTCTTTTCCCTCTCCATACAAATTTGGCAATTATTTTTTCCCAGTCTTTGAATATTTTTTCATTTTTAATAATTGGCAGATTTATGATTAGAAACATAAGTCTAGGCAGCACACTCATTTTGATGGCGGCAATCCTACCTAACAGTGTTAAGTTGTATTTATTCCATTGTTTTAGATCCTTTTCTATTTGTTGCCAAGTTACCGTATAGTTATTCTCAAATAAATTTGTACTTTTTTCAGACAACCAAATGCCTAAATACTTAATTTTTTTCTATTTTTATACTAGATCTAAATGTTAATTCCACAATTTCCTTCTCTTTTAGATTTTTTTGTTAGCATCAATGTTTTACCCTTATTTATTTTATATTCAGACAGTTTCCCAAATCCGTTCAGTTCTTTTAATAAATATTCAATGCTTCTTAAGGGTTCACCTAATATGATAACCATATCATCAGCGTATGCTTTTAATTTTTGTTCTTCTCCTTTAATTTTTATACCCTTGATTTTGTTATTAGCTCTAATTGAGTTGTTTAATACTTCTAATATTGTTATAAACAGCAGGGGGGATAACGGACATCCCTGTCTTGTACCTTTATCTATAGCTATCTTTGTAGTTTTTTGCCATTAACAATGATTTGGATGTTTTGTGTCTTATAAATTTGCTCGATATTTGCCCAATTTTTTCCCCCAACTTCCATTTTCTTTAAGACCTCCAACATAAATTGCCAATTCACATTATCAAATGCCTTTTTGGCATCCAGGAACATCAGGAACTTGCTATCATGCTTTAGAAAAAAAAACATCAACTGTGTAATATACAGTAATTAATCACAATTAATTGGCCAATGTCCTGAAATAGGATTGCAGCCAATTCAATTGTTGTGATGGGTCATCTAATCTAACCCTCTGCCATGCAGGAACACACAGTCGAAGTACCCCGACAGATGGCCACCCAGCCTTCGAACCTGGCTTTTCCCCAAAACTGGGATTTATGGAGGCATATGGTTACAGTATAAACATGATTACAATCTATGATTACAGTATGAAAAACTATAAAAGTTTAAGGTGTTTATAGTCATGCAAATTTAAATATAGTTAAACAATGATTCTGGCAAAGCCTGGTCCTGGGGTGGTTTAAGGCCCTTCCAGTCATATTGGGGCTTTCTAGATTGGCAGGAAAGTGTGACATGAAGTTGCCTTTTCCTTAATGCTTAGCAGCTGCACCGCAGCCTTTAGATGGAGCTGCGCTGTTCCGCAGTTTTTAAAAAAGAAGCTGGGAAAACCAGCACCTTTTAAAAGGCGCTTCTTCTCCCCTAAAACGCAAAAAAAGCGTTTTCATGGCACACTTTCCCTTTTTCTCATCTAAAGGCTAGAGTTTCGTGCAGCCATGAACACACTTCTTTTTGCCAATCTAGAAAGCCCCATTGTTTGTTTTCTTGGTTCCATTCTTCTCTTGCAGAAACTCTAATGTCAAAAGCTCCCGTTCCCGCGAGGCCGACATCAGTCGACAGAATGTTCCAATGACCATTGGCAGGCAAAGCAAGCGGGCTGAATCTCTGCAAAAAGACATAAATCTTGTGGTTCAGGTGAGCCTGTGTCCCTTCCTCTTCCTTCTCTCCCACATTCTCACTTGGACTCTGATGCCAGTGCTTTTTCCTTGCCTGTTTCCATCGCCTATGCAGATAGTGGCTGGATAGTCTCTGTCCTCTGATGGATATCAATTCAGCCTGCTCTGTCTTTAGTTTAGTGGAGGGGAAAGAAAGATGCACCAGTGCCTCCTGGGGCCCTATTTTTGGGGGGCTGGACCAGCTGTCCATGGAAATAAAATTCCAAAGAGGAAACCATACTGGTTGATTGTAAAGAGGAATCCATACTGGTTGGGTTCTGCCCATCACTACCCAATCTGTTTGGAATTGGGCTTGTCCTTTGCATCACAACAAAATGGACTGTCATGGTCAGGCTCCAAGGAGCCATTCTTCCTCTCCTGCAGAGGAAAATAGCAAAGGAGGTTGTAGCAGAACAAGACTTGCTGGTTTCTTTTGAGAGATGGCAGTTTGCGGGCAGGCAGGCAGGCAGCCCAGCCAGCCCTCCTCCTCATGCTGTCTTTACCTTTACCTTCTCCTCCTCCTCCTCCTCCTCCTCCTCCTCCTCCTCCTCCTCCTCCTCCTCAGGCTCGCTTCTCCCTGGGCATGTTCACCGTCTACCCCGGATTTGGGACCATTTCTCCAGGAGGCCACCAAGTCATCACAGTGGATTGTTTTGCAGATCAAGTTGGGAAGTGTGAGGAGTACTTGATTATTGAGATCACTGACAGACACCCCGATGACAATCCCGGGGGCATTCTCTATACTTTGGAGGCTGAATCATGTATCCCAGGTAGGCAGCTTTGGCGCAGCTTCCGACCTCATAAGACGCATGTGTCATTTAAACAGCATACTTCCAAAGTGACCCGAAGCAACTTTATTTTGGCCTGTCTGTTCAGGCCCTTAGAGAGGATATTTGTGGGCACTTCCTTCATATTTTTTTTAGTGCGTTGGTCAGAGCCATTTCTTGAGGCCTTTTTCCAGGATGGGATCCCATAGCTCTCTTTTGCTGCCTTTTCCCTAGGTTTTGTGACTGATGACATCAGGAGCATTTTTGAGGAACATTGGATCTGCAACCGCAGTGGTCTTAGCCAGGTGTTGAAGTTGGCTGGATGCGAAGGTGTGTTTGTGATGGATGAGAACAGGTTTATCTTCACAAACATCCTTGTGGGGCATCAGGTCACTGCTCGTTTCAAGATCTGCAACACCGGCCGAATCCCTTGCGATGTCATTCTCTCCACAAAGCCGATCTCTGCCAAGGTGAGGGAAATATCCTGGCTGTGGGTTCAGGCTCACAACTGGCTCTGAAACTGTGGGTCAGGATGAATCCCCTGAAGCCCTGGCCCAAAAGAATAATGTTGTGTAGAGGCCCAGCCCAGACAGAAGATCTTTATTGACTTATTGTGCACCCTGCTTCTCTCCCAGCACAAGCCCAAGATGTCTCACAGCAATGAGAATAAAACTATAGCACACAGACCCTTTTACACAGTTGCCCAAAGTCTTTTTAAGTAGAAAGGTCTTTGCCTGCTGAGGAAGGGAGAGCCGAAAAAGGGCCAGACAAGCCTCCTTTGGGAGGAAGTTCCTTTTTCTGGGAGCCACCACTAAGGAGGCCATTGTTGGCAGAGAGGGCTTTTTTAGCTGCTACATCCTATATTGCCCCAAAGTGCCCTTTGCCAAATAAAATAAACAAGCCATAAAGCTGAAGTGTGTGTGTGTGTGTGTGTGTGTGTGTGTGTGTTGGGGGTGATTTAGTGCTGCACTGATCTCCCTGTTTGCTCCAAGCCAACAAATGGGAGAGTCTTCCATGTCCTGCAAAGGTGGGGGTGGGGGGTTGGCCTGTGTCTTCTATGGGGGTGATCCCTGAAGCTTCACTGCCAGTGGTGCTTTTCTCTCCACAGTCCCCTCTCCGAATGGTTGATGTCTTTGATCTCCACCCTGTGCGGATGTGCATCCCCAGCCGCTCACATGCCTTTGCCACCCTGACCTTCTCACCTCAGGTTGTGCAGAGCTACCAGTGCATTTTTGAGGCTTCCATCGATGCCGCACCCAGGTAGCCAAGCTGTGAGGATGATGGAGTCAGGAGGGGAGTGAAAGGGAGAAAATGTCTTTGGGCTGCTTCAATAAATGTGTGAGAACAGAGTTTTCTTCCCTCTCTTGCTTTCAGTGTGGCTGCCAAATCCAGGAACTTATCATTTGAGGTCACTGGAGATGGCAAGCTTCCTCAGATCACAGTTGTGCGTCCCGTGCTGCGTAACAGCAAAGGGAACCCGCTTCTCCTCTTCCAGAGGCTCCTGCTGGGCCACAAAGAGACCCTTCCTCTTGTCATCAAAAACAACGGCAGCATCCTTGTCCAGGTAGTGAAAAGTGGCATGGTAACTGATGCTGAGAACCATGAACAGTGGTCTCTTTCCTACCGACCAGTTGTGGCACTTGGAGACACACCCTGCAGAATTTTGGGAGTTACAATTTGGACTTGGAGAGTTCTATGGGAGCAGTGGCTCTGTGACAGTTAAGGTGACCTCAGACTGCTATAAATGTGCGTGTGAAAGAGACTTGACAACTGAACGTTATCCTTCTTGTGATGACCACACTGTGATGGGGAAATGGCTGGTACAGGACCATCACCGCCTTTGTGGTGGCTTCCAGTACTGTCCCAGTTGCCTGGCTTCTGTCCCAGTGTTCCTTGTAGAGGCACATGTGCGTCTGCATTGCCAGAAAACAAGGGAAGTCAGGGGGGTCACGCCAGGAGGGCCAGAGCAGAGGAAGGCAGGGGAAAAGAAGCATATTGGTGGACCTTTTGGACTGGCTCCCTGGACATCAACCATGGAGCAGGGCTGGAGAGAAGGTGGAAAAGCCCGAGAGGCCAGGTTTGGATGTTGAGAGTAGCAGTGGGAGAAGGCATGGATGAGTAAGGTTCTGGGTTCTGTTTATTTCTCGATATTTTCCAAGGTGATCTCTGGATCGTAAACGTTGTCCCAGAACTCACCCCTGTCTCATTAACTTTCTGTTGTCCCTTTCAACAGCTATACCTTGATGTGTCGGATGAGAATTGCGCATTTAGTTTGAAACCCAGGTCCACCACACAATGCATTTATGTGTCTTCTCATACTGAGGAGAATGAACCTGGCGAAGGAGGTAAGTGGCATACTATGCCACAAGCTCATATAGTATCTGCACTGTGGTAATGAGTGTGTGTGCATGTGTGTGTGGAGAGAAGGGGAGGGACATTTTGTGGTGGCACTAACATTTTTGTAGCTGCTAGACCAGACCACAGGGTTGCCATGAATACAGAGCGCATGGAGCTCACAAGGGCTTTGCAGAGCTGAAGGGTCTTTGAAGCAAAAACCAGTGCATTGTTTGAATGTGTCCAGAGGTCTGGAAAGCAAGCCTTATGAGGAACAGCTTAGGGAGGCTTAGTCTGGAGAAGAGAAGACTCAATAGCCATCTTTACATAGCAGAGGGAGTGAGCTTGTTTTCTGCTGCTCCAGAGACTAGAACATGAATCCACATTAAAAGAAAAGAGATTGCACCTAACCTTAGGAAGAACCTCTTGGTGGTAAGAGCTGTTTTGATAGTGAAATAGATGGCTTCAGAAGGGAGTGGGCTCTCCATCTCTGGACCTCTTTAAACAGAGTTTGTCTGGCCCTCTCTTAGGCTCTGGATCAGACCTCCAGGCCTTCAGAGTTTGAGTTTCCTCTTTCCTTTCTATTTTCTCAGCCAGGAAACCCCACACAGCCTCCCTGATCCTGCGCAACGGGGAATCAGCTGAGTTTGATGTGGTTTTCCAGCCCAATCTGATTCAGAGAATTGAAGGGGTGATCCACCTTTCCATTGTGGACAACCAATATGAGAAGACAAAAATCCATTTGGTGGGCGAGGGTTATCAGGATGACGTGACGCTGGACAACATCTGCGGCTTAGTGACGGACATTGACATGAGAAGTGCTGAGGTTCAGCTTGAAGACAGCGCAGCTGAGAGTAAGGGGTAGAGGAGAAGCAGTAGTGATGGGGCAGAAGTGACTCTGTCTGTGGGATGGTTTTCTTTTTCTTTTCTTTTTTTGCATCTCACCCTGTGCCAGCTCACAATGTATAGTTTCAAGAGGTTGCCAGCCCACCATGTTTAACCATGGCTCAAACCTGGTTTGCAAACCACACATTGTGCTAACTGTGGCTTGGTGTTCTATCTTAAATTTACAAACTACCAACAAACCATATTTATGGCTGTTTCCTTGCCTCAAGAGGCTGCTTCGTTGTGGAGATGGGAGTGAATTTGTGAAGCTGAGCAGGTGAAAACCAACAAGAGGCAGGCTGCTCAATACGGGGCTTGCTGGGTGTGCTTTTATATAAAGAGCACAAAGCCAAGCCAATGCACAGTTCCTTTCACACCAGAGCTTTTGGTGGTGGAGGTGGTGGGAATTATCGGCTGCACCTAGGCAGAAGTGGGAGTGCACAGATCACCAGCTTTCTGCCTAGAAGTATGTCGTTCAGATAGTCCATTTTTCCCCCCTGCAGCTGCCAGAGTGGATTGTGTCCAGTTTGGGGACTGTCATGTCGGGAAGCCCTACCAAGCGACGTTCACAATCACCAATCACAGCAAGACAGACGTGATGAGATTTGAGTGGCCTCTTCTGAATCCATTTACTTTCTCTCCGCAGGTATGGGTGACTGGCTCTTCTTTGGCCGGGGCTCTTTGTTGCTAAAGCTCATACACACACCCTGCCCAGGGAATGATGTGTTTTTCCCACACTTACCTGCAGAGTTCTTGGTGATAACCCTTGTCCCCTGGGCTCTGAGCATGACTTGGTCCCACTCTGTGAAGCTTCTGTGTGGGTTTGCCATGCGATTGATAGCTCCTGTTTCTTACTGCTTGGAATTGGTTGGGAATAAATGAGTTCTTTGGTGGGTTTTTGTCCTCTGAATGCCAACTGGGGGACCCCCTTTAGCTCTGGTTCCACTCTCACCTTCTTTTTCCTCCCCTTTGGCTGCATTGCCACCTTGCTCCTTCCCTTCAGGGCTCAGTGGCTGCAGTAACATTTCAGTGTGGGGCTTAGTATGAAGCCAAAATATTTCAAATCAGACTACAAATGATACTATTCTGGAACAGATTTCCCCCCCCCCAGAAAATGATTGATTAGCAAGCAGTTTTAGTAGTGAACAATGGTCAAAATTATTTCTGCTGTCAGTGAACTAGGAGTGATCTGAAAACTAATAATAATAATAATAATAATAATAATAATACTCTGTGGATTGTGGCAGGGAACAATAATAGATACAACACATAATATCAGTTATGACTGGTTGATAAGATGAATCCTTGATAGATTCATCTTAGGGTCACCATAAGTCAGAAACACCTTGAAGTCACACAACAACAACATGACTTTATGGAAAGCTGTCAGATGAGCAAATTAATCTCACCTGCCAATCATAAAATAAAGCATCATTCTTTGCAACATACATAGCTAAGGAAACAATACATGATAGGACAAAGAGATATCGTTACTCACTGAAAGGAGGATCACTTCAAAAACAGGCTAAGGGTAGGAGATCACCTAGTTTGACGCTTATGAGCCAGTGTGGTGTAGTGGTTTGAGTCTTGGACTAGGACACTAGGAGACTAGGGTTCAAATTGCCACTCAGCCATGGAAGCCTAATGGGTGACCTTGGGCAAGTGACACTCTCTCAGCCTCAGAGGAAGGCAAGGGCAAAACCCCTGTGGAGAAAACTCCATGATAGATTTGCTTTAGTGTCACCATAAATCAGAAATACCTTGAAGGCACACAACAACAATAGTTTGACCGTTAGACACAGATTTTTTACTCCCAGCTAACATGCCAGTGCTCCCTCCCCGCAGATTGGCCATCTTCATGCAGGGTGCACCAAGAACACTGTTCTAACCTTAAAATCCAGCACCCCGATCACCATCAAAGACCAGCAGCTCAAGTGCAAAGTTTACAAGATTGCCTTCCAGCATCCAGCTGAGCAGGTGCCTGACTGGGACGATCGCCTGCACACGGTCAAATGGGTGGATGTCTCAAAGAGCACCACCAACCCCCGTCCGGCAAAGAAGAAGGTAAGGGACCTGGAGAGGGAAAGGGCCCCCAGACCAGCTGTGTCCATATGGCCACTAATGAAGCCAAACCAAGAATCCCAATCCAGATCAAGGCAGAGTGTGCTCTGATTTCACAGTAAAGCCAAACATTGGAGGACGCTGTGGATGACAGAGCCACAGTCATGCTGGCTGGGGCAATTTTGGGTTTTTGGAAAGCAAAAGTGCTGGCTACCATTTCTCCCTTCTAGCAGCATCCTTGGTCCCCACCAGCAGCTTTTCTTTGCCAGTGTTTATAAGAAACCCATCTTGAACCATTCTATTTTGTCTCCTCCTCCTAATCTGTGGCCCCCTAACTTCTTTATTAAATCTTGAAGCCCTGAAATTTTCTCCCCATATTCCTCTAATAGGGATGGTTTGTTTGCAGAAGCTCCCCTGCTAGTTTGGCCCTGCTTGCTTGCTCACTCCCATGGCTGCTGCTTTAAAGGTTGAACTGGAAAGGGGCATTCTGGGTTGGCTTCCTTCCTATTAGCCTGCTCTCTATGCAGGTAATCGAGAAAGACCCAGAGCCCCCACATCTCACTCTGGATGAGAGCAGCCGGGAGCTGGAACTTCATGTGAGCGCCACAGTTGATTATGCTCAGTATAAAATGGAGGCAGAAGCTGTGCATTTCAAGGACACTTTCCTCTTCCAGACAAGAGTTTTCCAGTGAGTACCAAACATGCTGGACCTTGTCCTGGGGCTCAATTTTATTTCCATGCTTCTCTTTCTCCTAGGTTTGTTCCTCTAGGGAAGTGGTGGGAGACCTTGGAAGGGGAGTCATGCCCCCACTGCAAACTCTCCAAACTAGTTTTCCCCAAGCTCAGCCCAGCAAATCAGGAGCTGGAATAATTTGGTGCTGTAGATGTTAATGGATTCTAATTCCCATCATTCCTCATCCTGGGCTATGTGTGTTAAGGGACTGCTGTCTGGCAACATCTGGAGGGTCACAGGTTGCCCATTCTTGCTGCAGAGGGTGGAGGAGTACTTTTGACAGAAATGGGGAGAGGGTATGTTCAGAGAGCTCTGAGTCCTCTTTTTGCCTGTATTCCCTAACTGGGACAAAATTCTGTCTCTTACTTTGGCCTGCCTCCCGACATTGTGCTATCAGAATGGAGCTTTTCAACACAGGAAGCGTGCAGCTGGAATACACCTGGAAGATGGTCATGGAGGAAAGCGGGAGGGCAGTCAACTTTGCGATGGACCCTGGGCTGACAAGCGCTGAAGGTAGTTCTTGAAAGGGTCTTAAGGCCTTTCTCCCCTTTCCCAGTCTGCCATTAGGTTTCCAAAATACTGTACATCCTTCCCTGGTGGGGAATTGTCTGGTCCTTCTACTATAACTCACCCCCCTCATCTTTTTAGATATTTCTGGTGAAATAGGCATGGTCACCCCCTTATCTATTTAGACTGAGGCATTGGGGGTCCTCTGCCATTTGTCAGCTAATCTGGATTCTGCCTAGGGCCCCATTATCACCTTTTGGCCAACTAGGCATTCAGCTTGGTGAAAACCAGACAGAGTGAACATTAATACCCTTCTTAAGTATTTTTAGCTCTTGGACTCTCTGGATAATTGTATGGGGAAGATTCTTTGGTAATATTTTAGGCTGTTTATTAAATGCAACCACAGATATACAAACATATGCAGTCCCCTTGCGAAAAACACAGACTTGTCGATGTTTGGGCACATTGCTTGCATTCCATAATGTATTGTAGGCAAGACATTAATTACACAGGTCAGCTGTTAGACTTTCATCTTAAACCATATCTCATAACCACTTGACCTTTTTGCCATAATGAGAACTATATCCATCTTACGTTAGGCACTTGGGTCTTGGTGTATGTGACCATCTTAGCCGCAGCAGTGTTCACTTAGCCCAGAAGGGAATGAAGTTTTCAAAGAAGCATGGCTTCTCTCTGCATTGTGTGTCCCACGTGCTGCCTGGCTGCTGCTCTCCACAGTATTTTCTGGGGTAGTTACCTTTCATTTATTCTGTTAAACTTTTTATATGCTGCCCTCTTATATCACAGCATCTCAGGGCAGCATGCAGAGAGAATCAGTTTAAAGCTGTTTCGAACAATTTAGATTTTGAAGGAATAACTGAAATAATCTAGAAGCATGTTAAAACATAACCATTTGGAACAAAGTAAAACAGCAGAGGAGGCCCTACTTCCACAGTTTCATCCCATGTATCACCTGCAGCCAGTGGGATGTAGAGAACCTTGAATGGGCATTTTCCAGAAAATATTTCTCCTGAGTGTTCAATATATGGTCATATTAAAGGGAGGGAAACAAACAGAGGGTCTTCCGGTGGTCTGGGGAAAGCGTGGGGTAGAACCAGCTGCTTCAACCAGCTCTTCCCTTTGCCTCCAGTGGATGCTCCATCAGGAACATCAGCTGCCTCCCTCAAGGCCCAGTCCAGCCGGCCAGCCAGTCAGTTGGAGAGCACCCTGGAGAGCTTTTCTTCATATATCTTCCCAACACCCTCCCGGCCCCCTTTCTCCCTGGAGCCCAGAAGTGGCACCATCCCTTCTGGGAGATCGCAGGTGCTCCAGGTGAAATTCTGTCCCCAGGAAGTGGGAGAGTTTGAAGGCCGTCTGCTCTGCAGGTAAGAGGGCATCTTTGCCCATATGCCATTGACCACAGGTCACCCTTGGTTGGCTGTGTGCTTGCCTCAGGTTTCAGCACAGACCTTCCAGGGGAGGCCTGGAGGAAGCTGCTGCTTTCGGCGGTAGAGAGGCCTGGATCACTGAGGAGAAGGGTGTCTTTGCTGGAGCTTGGTACAAGCGCCGTGGTGGTCTTGGAGTGGAAAAGGGAGATAGCTGTAGGGTTCCCCTTGTGTCTTCACTGGCATGATCCCAACCCTGGCCTCTGTCTCCTCAGCATTGCGAACATGAAGGATGATGAGGAAGGCCCAGTTGTGCCAGTGAAGGGGAAAAGCCTCCTCCCCTATTGCCATTTTGACCTCGAAGACTCTGATTACATTACGGCAAACAGACGCAACCCAGACTTGCGAGGACCAGGTGGGATGAGCCTAGATCCCAGCACAAAAGTGATTGAATTTACCTCCATAGGCGTACATGTCAGGAACATAAGGTGAGTGGGCAGCAGCAGCAAGGAAACTCTGTGACAATCTTAACACATGATTTCAGCATCCACTGGTATGCAGAATCCTTCTAGTTTGGTCAGAGAACCGCAGTGGACTTTGCCTTTCCCTTACCAAAGGAACAGTTTTCCTTTGTTTCAGTCCTGTGACTCAAAAGTGGTGGCAAACCAGTTCATTTCAGTGCTGTTCTGCCATTCCTCCTTTCCTCACTGCATGCCTCCCATTGATACCTTGTGGATATTTTATCATCAAATGTCAGATCTCTGGTCATGGCCATTGTTTGCTGGTTGGTGGATAACAGATTCGGGGGATCCCATGGATCTAGATAACTTGTATCATCCAGAAACCCTTGAGCTGAGATGTCCCTGCCTGCTCCAGCACTTTACCAGGGAATGAAAAATGGGAGATCTGGGCAGATGGCTAATCAACTTATTTATTGTTTACATGAGTTAGCAATCCTAATGTTCTGAGGTCTCTTCTTTTTTTCTTTTTTCTTTTTCCTCATGGGTAGGAGCTTTGTAATCATGAATCCCACCAATGCCCCCTACTCTTTCCAGTGGGCCTGTCAGCAACAGGAAGAGGGGCAGGAGCATAAGGCCTTCATCTGCTTTACTGACCGGGGGCAGCTCCGGCCAGAGAAGACCATGGAGGTGAGTAGCAGAGAGGAACCACCCCTTCTGCTTCCATGGTCAAAAGATCCCATAGCTGAGGCCTGCGCAGTGTGTTTGGGGCAGATTGAGGCTGCCTTGAAAGGTCAACAGGTTGGCAGTTTTTAGCCTGATCTAGATTGGCAAAAAGAAGTGTGTTCATGGCTGCATGAAAGTCTAGCGTTTAGATGAGAAAAAGGGAAAGTGTGCCATGAAAATGCTTTTTTTGCATTTTAGGGGAGAAGAAGCGCCTTTAAAAAGGTGCTGGTTTTCCCATCTTCTTTTTTAAAAACTGCGGAACAGCGCAGTTCCATCTAAAGGCTGTGGTGCAGCTGCTAAGCATTAAGGAAAAGGCAACTTCATGTCACACTTTCCTGCCAATCTAGAAAGCCCCTTTGATTTCCTTGTTGTTGTATTTTTACTGTTAGGGGTGGGGGAAAGGTTTTAATTTATTGCCTCATGTGCCAAAATAGCTTGGCTGCCTTTTAGTGTTGCAATTCAAATCCAATTCAAAGACATAGCCATGTTAGTCTAGATTCTAGAAAATCAGTCTGCAAAGGGATCTTGTAGCACCTTGAGACTAACTGGAAGAAAGAAGCTGGTAGCATGAGCTTTCATAGACTTGAGCCTACTTCCTCAGATGCATTTGGTGGAGTGGAGAGTCACATCCCTTCATCTATTCATTTATATGTACTCTTGCTAGCAAAAGCGGGACTGTGCTTGAAAACTCCCCTTGTCTTTTTAATCTGTAGGTCATATTTGAATTCATCCCCCAACATCTGGACATCACAGAATCCTTTTGGACGTTCTCAATCCCTGAGCTGGACATTTCAGTCCCATTCCTCCTGGTGGGCCACACCACGGACCCCGAGGTGTCTTTGGACAGATGCCACCTGAACTTCCACTCGCTCTTAGTCGGTAAGGGCAGTTGTGGGGGAAGGCAGCTCGCTTCCACTCTTCCTCTTGCTCAAGAGCCCCAAGGACTGCATCTCCCAGGGTTTCCACCGAGGAGGAGGCAGAAGACACATGGAATAAAGGCTGGGAAGGATGAAGTGGATTACAGGCTTACATTGGGAACCCTGTGCTGCTTCCAAACTTACAAAACTTAATAATAATAATAATAATAATAATAATAATAATAATAATATTTATTTATCACCCGCCCCTCTGTCCAAGCAATCGGAGCAGGGTACAACAAGTTAAAACAATCACAAGTAAAAACAGTTCCCACATACCATTCCCTAACCTCCCACCCCTTAAAACAGAATTAAACCAGCAAGAGTTAAAAGCAAACAAGCAAAATAAAAACATAATTTAACAACATAAAAACTAATCATTCTTTGAGCAGCATAGGCTATAACACCGGGGGTCATAGTGCAGGAGCTAGCTGGGGGATCATAGAACTTTAGCTTCAGAGCCAGGAGAATAAATTCCTTTAGCAAATTCCATTGGGCAATCTTCTTTTCCAGGTTTTATAACCATCACTTCTTACCTTCAGAAATGCTGGTATAATTGTTAGCAGTCGCAGAGCATATATTTTAGCCTGTTGCAGCAAAAATAGCAAAGAACCTTGGGGTGGTTTAAAACCTAGTTTTGGGTAGTTTAAACTTCCTCATCTGTCTGATGAAGTGGGCTGTAATCCAGAAAGATTGAAGCCACAATAAAGAGTTAATCTTTTAAAGTCCTTTTCACACCACAATTTCATTTTAATAAGGATAAGGCCTCACTTTTAAGTCACTGCTAAGACTTCAATTAAGGGAATTCAGCTGTGTTTTTGTTGTAAACCATTTCCAAAGCAAAACACAGAACAAATTATGAGAAAAACCATGAGTGACAGTGCCAAAGAAGTAAGAAAGAGCATCCAATATGTTGCACATATGGAGAGAAAGAGCCATGCCTTCACCCTCACCTCTTCCTTTCGTTCCTTCATTCATGGTTGAAACCACAGTTTTAAATTTTGTGAAGAAGCTTTCCTCCTTGCTTAGGTTAGTTACTCTGTAAAATTCCTGTCAATATTGAAAGGTCATTCACAGTAAGCCAAACAGAAAGACTCCATGTTTTTCAGTGGAGTCTTTTACATTTTTCATCCCTCAACCATATCGTTTTCTTAGATTATGAACCCTTTTTCTATAGTAATGTTAAGATTTTTTTAAAATTGTCTTTAAGCTGTTCTAAGCCTATGAAATCAAGCAGTCTAGAAATCCTATGAAAGAAAACAAAGCCAAGCAATGAAAGAATGATCTTTTGGGGTGTTGCTAGTCATCCTACTCATTCCTGGACCACATTGTTGGGAAGCAGCCGATATTCCCAGGAGAGCATTGACTTCCCATTTCGGTTTGCATCACTGAAATGTTTATTGCAAGCAAACTAACTTAGAAAGTGATTTATAGGAAGGCCTCTGAATTCTGTAGCGAACTGACACAAAAGCTGGCCTTGCTTTTTGGTTTTGTTCTCCTGCAGGACACGAAGCACGGGAAAGCCTCGACATAATGAACAATGAGAAAGAGAGCTACAGTTTTTCTTTCAGAGATAGCTCCCGGTTTTCCGAGGGACGAATCAACAGTTTGAAAGTACAGCCCATGGAGGGCTCCATCCCACCTCATTCCAGGTAAAGCAAAGAGAGACTCTGAAATGCCTCTGCACCAGAATTCAGACTTCCCAAGGCAGGCATTTTGAGTTTTCCAGTGGTTTCCCAAAGACTGTTTAGAAACCCATTGAACATCAAAGGAAGTCAGGATTCACCTTTTCCAACTGGGAAAGATCATCACCATCATCATCATCATCATCATCATCATCATCATCATCATCTTTTATTTATATCCTGCCTACTCCAATTAGGACTGAGGCAGCTTACAGTAAAACAGTCAAAACACAGTAAAATAACAATATACAATAATCCCAAGTTCTATCCTCCTCCATTAAAATAACAATTAAACCACAGTTACTGTATATTAAAAATTCATACTTAAAAAGATTAATTAAAACAAATAAAAACAAATAAACCAGAGGATAGGGTGCGAGAAAATCAGTAGACTACATAATAGTCTACTCAGTGGGTTGCTGAAAGATGAGGGGCATACAGAGCTTCCCTGATGATGATGATAATGATGATGATGATGATGATGATATTTCTAATCTGCCTCTTCTCATGGATCGAGGCAAAGAACAACAGACCAACAAATTTGCATCAGTTAAGTACACAACGTCCATTAAAACATACAGCAATTTAACAAACAACACACACACATATTAAAACAATCTATGTTTAAAGTTCATCATTTAAAATGTACAATTTCCTCTTGTTAAGAGGAAGGGGCTGTGGAATGGGAGGGACCTCACTGGAAGCCTTTTCAGACCTAACTTGCCTGGGGAATTTTGTCTTCTTTTTTTCCAAATATTTTTATTGATTTTGCAAATATATATATTAAAAAACTAATATCCTTTATATACATACATATTTTATAGTAATATAATGTCTTAATATAATGATCAATATCTTTATCTTGATCTTTATCCATACTGCTTCCTTTGTTTTGTTTCCAACTCTGTATTTCCATTTCGAAAGCTTCACTTTCATTTATAGAACCTACTAACATTTCACTCAGTGTTTTTAAGTCATATTGTCCAGATCATTATGTTGGTCATATCCCTTACATATTTTCGCCATCTTAACAGTTTATAATATTCAGTTCCAAACATTTAAATTTTGTTATTAGACTATTTCCATTTTAATCAAAGATTATAGCTGTAAAGTTCCCTTTACTTCTTTCATATATTTTTGAGAATTGTGTCTTGAAGATCCTATGTCTTCACTAGCAGTAGAGGGGTTTTTTGGGGGTCCCTTTCATTTTCTAGCCTTCACATTCTGTATTGTAAGAAAGGAGGCCATTTTGGCTTTCTGCTCTTGAGTGTGATCCCTTTATAACAGAGCGGGCTTCAGAGTTACTGTATTCCTGAAAAGCTCTTAGTGAGCGGGTATCAGGAAACACAGAGTGGACTCAGTGTCTCTCAGGGCTTGGCACTTGGGCTAACTTATTCTCAACAAGTGCGTGTGCTGCTGGTTTTCTTTTCCACATCAGCATCCCTATCACCATCTACTTTATGCCAATGCTGGAAGGGGAAGTGAACTTTAACTTGATCTGCGACGTCAAGAAGAAGAGCCAGCCCCTCTATTTGAATGTCAAAGCCACCGGCCACACCATGGGTGTCTCCGTGAAGTATGAGAAGAATGATGGCACTGTCACTGTGCTGGACCCTGACCAGACAAAACCACTGTCGTTTCATGAGGTGAGAGAGAGGCAATTGCTGGGGTGGTTTGGTATCAAGAAAGTATCAAGAAGATGCAAAAAATTAAAAAAAATCTTGCTCTGGAGTTAATTACTCCAGAACAAGAGACACTCTGTGGGCTGATACCTAAGTCCTTCTTTACAAGGAAAGGGAGCCATCAGCATTTCCCATCTCTGGCAGATGGCAAGCATCTTCTGTTTTGGGTGGTTTGGACTCAGACTACAACAGTCTTGAAGACTGAGGTCTTGAAGACTGTTTCCAACCATTAGTCTATAGAGTGCAGCAATCCCCCCAGAGCCAGGGCTCTGCCTTCTCACACCTTGAAGGCTCCAGGCAAGAAGACCATTGTTACGTAGGAGGTCAATCACTTTTCAGTTATTTAGGCCATAGAGGAGGTTAGTGCCTTGCAGCCCTTCTCGGGAATCTCTTCCATATTCTTCCTAGTGCCCAAATGCAGGGGCGGTGTCTGGTCCATTTTGGGCCTCAAACTTACCAACCTCTTTCTACTTGTAACTGCATGAGTAAGTTGGGGTACAGAGTAGATAGTGGTGTCAAGAGTTGCGCTACAGCCTCAGTTGTGCCGCATGACTGGCTCTGTTTCCTCTTGGCTGTCCTCGTTTGAGTGAAGCACTCCCTGGTCCTGACAGACAACACGTCAGCTTGTTCTTTCATAGCAAAATAGGGAGATTTTTTACCTCTTATCTTCCAGCTCCATGTGCCTTTCAGGTTTCCAAGGGGAGCACAGAGCCTCCTGTGGGTGGAGGAAGGTGCTCTAAGGGATGAGTGGGGTTTCCCTGAGGAGGGTCCTCTACTAGCCCTAATCTAACCAGTTGTAAGGGCCTGCTCCATCTTTGAGCTAGCTGAGAGTCTCACCCACTTAGTAACACAAGGCATCTTCACTCAGAACATAAATCAAGCTGAATTCAGTGAGGCTTGCTCCCCACTAAGTGTGCTCTGGGTCCTGCAGAGGCAGGTTTTTAACTGAGACCCACTGAGGCAGAGAAAAGCCTTCCATAGCCACAGTGGGTCTGCAGCCATACTCATACTTCTTCCTCTTTCTGCCCTAAACAGATGCAAGTTAATGACACTGGTCAGTGCAATTTCTATATCCTGAATACTGGCAAGTTCAATTTCACCTTTTCCTGGGAGTTCTGCAATGCCAAAGCAGTGCAACGCTATTTTGCTATCACTCCCAACACTGGAGTCATAGAAGTAGGGGAGCGGGCAAAGGTTTTGCTCACCTTCCATCCGCTGAAGACTTGCTCCTTGAAGGATGTTGAGCTCAAACTCCTGGTAAGAAGGAAGGCTTATGATGCTGTTTTTATCTCCCAAATACTAACAGAAGGCTCTGAACTGGTGTCTGGAACCAGGCATGGGCAAGGCATGGGTGGCAGAGGAACAGAAGCTTACTCTAATGGAGACAGAAGTACTCCAATCTGATAGCCCCTTTGGGATGGGACTGCAACCCCATCTCTTGGAGATTCCATAAAAAGTTGCACCTCATTTTCCCTGGACAGCCAAAACCATGAGTACAGAAGCAACCAAGCCACCAGCAGATTTAAGACAATGGTATATAGGGCTGCCATAAGTTGGAGTTGACTTGATGGCAATTAACAACAAGAATAGGTATGATAAGGATGTTTAAATGCACAGTTTAAAAATTTCCTCACCAGCTGGATATTTGAAAAACCAATGCCACCAAGGGCAGGTGCATATAGCCATGGCGTAGTTGGTCAAAGAGTATGACCTTGCTCTAATAGGGCTGTGTTTTCTTGCATCAACACAGATCAGCCATGGCCCCACGTTCACTTGTGCACTGCAAGGTGTGGTTGCAGCTCCCAGCCTCCATTTCTCCTTCTCCAAAGTGGATTTTGGAAGCTGCTTCATCTACCATGATGGGATGCCAGTTCCCAAACGAACCCTCACCATAACAAATATGGATAACAAGTGTGCAAGGTAAGGGAAGGACATGTACCAATGCTGGGCATGGTGTCCCCATTGCTTCAGGGGAGCAAGGCAGAAGCCCAGGTATCTACTTGAGTGGCCAGCAGCCCTACGATGGTGGCTTGGCCAGTGGGAAGGAAAAAGGGGCAGGAGTCCCTGGGATGAAAGCCTTTGGGGAATCCAATGGTCAAGGGGCACAAGGGAGGGCAGTTGACAACATAGGCAGTGAAATGGGCAGTTGCCCCAGTAGAGCCCATGCTTCTTGCAAAGTCTTGCAGAGATGGCAGGAGGAATCTCCCAGAAGGAAGTCATAGCCTTGTGGGACTTTCAGCCTCTGACCTTGAGACCCAAAGGCTTCTCCTCACTGCCTGCCCCAGTAGAAGGGATATCCAGAGCAGCTCGGCCATAGTCCGTCTGAGCCAGACAGAATTGCTCTGCTAAGTCTGCCCTATGTATCCACCTTAAGAGAGAGGCTGTGCTCTCAGTGCTAAGCAAGCACGCAAACCTCTGAGCCGAGAGAGGACTCAGGCAGATGCCAGGGAGGAGGCAGAGCTTTGCTGCTCAGCAGTGAGTCAGTAGTATTAACCAACTCTCTTCTGAACTCTTCCCAGCCTGAACTGCTTGTTTGTAAACACTGCTCACCTTGAGTTGGGTTTCCACACAGAGGTGCTGAATCCCAAAGGAAAAGCAGAGATTCCAATCAGCTTCTATCCCCGAGAAGCTGTTTCCTATCATGAAACCATCACATTTGAAATCAATGGGCTCTTGCAACGGACAGTAGAGGTCTCTGGGAAGGGCATTGAGATGAAGGTGAGACCAAATGTGTGCATCTGAAAACTTCCACTGCATTCCTCTTTTACCTGTTACTTTTTTCCCAGTAGTTTCCCTCTTTATAGTTACATGGATGCCTCCTCGCTGTACCACCCGGTGAGCCTCCGTCCCATTCCTTTTCCTGCCCACAGGTCGATGTCACTGACCCTCAAAACAAAGTGCTGAAATTTGGAGCAGTCCCTCCAGGACACATGTTGAAGAAAACAGCCACAATTGTGAACAACAGCGTTGCCTATGTCACCTTCCGCCTCAACTTTGTGTCCTCCATGCCAGAGCTTCAGGAGAGTAATGTAAGCCTTCAGCCTCTGTGGGATGCTTTACCCTCCCTGCTGCTAGAGGTTTCCTGGCCCTGGTCTGTACTTTCTAACCGAATTGTGTGTTTTTTGGGGCAGGTCCTCACCATGTCTCCATGCGATGAGATAACTCTGAAGCCCAAAGGAGGCACCTGCCATGTGGAAGTGACATTCAGCCCCAAGAGCCGCATCCTGCCTTTCAGAGAAGAGGTCCTCTTTGAGGGCCACGGTCTCCTGCGTTCTCTCTTTGTAGTCCAGGGCTGCAGCCAGGGCATCGAGGTCAGCTTGGACCAGGACCATGTCCCCTTCGGAGCAGTGGTGCTACGGAGCCAGGCTTCCCGGCGCATCATGATGCAGAACACTGGAGACATTGGAGTCGGGTAACGGGAGCAGACCTTGTGGGTGGAAGTTCTCCAGGGGTTTAAGTCTCTCTCTCCATTCCGCCAGGCAACCCTGTGCACTGGGGCACACAGGACAGGTCCTCTTCCTCCATCTTCTTCCTGGCTGAAGGGGTGACACACTTGTTCCACAGGAGGCCCAAAGGAAGAAGAGCCTCTTGGGCCAGCCTTCAATTGGTAAAACAGTAGTAGGCATGCATTCTGTGAAACCCTGTGGGCCAGAAGACTAGGGAAGCTGGTACTCCAAAGCAAAACTGGTGCTACAGCAGCACACTCTCACTGGGGGTCTGTGGTTGCACCCACCCTGGCTTGTCTTTGCAGTAACCCTTCTTCCCAGACACCTCCCAGTTATAGTGGTCTGAAATCACTTCAACTGTTGCAGCACCATCCTCCAGAATCCTGGGATTTTCAGCTGAAATGGCCATTCAGGGGAGGAAGGCTGGGCTGAATGAGCAAATAATATGGAAAAGGAAGCTGGCTACTGCTGTTTCTTGGGTCCTCCTGTGTCCTTCGGGATGTTTGTAAACATTTCCAGGAGGGAAGTCCTCACCTCCACCTCTTTTCCTTGGTTTTGGAAGGTTCAAGTGGGAGGCCAAGCGGTTCAAGCCAGACTTCTCCATCCGACCCGTGGAGGGTTACATTTCGCCAGGGACGGATGTCTCCTTCGAAGTGACCTTTCACCCCTGCGAACAGAGCCCAGACATCTGCTACGAGGACTTGCCCTGCCAGATCCAAGGCGGGGAGTCGCTGAAGCTCACCTTGAGCGGGTGCTGCACAGGCGTCCCCCCAGCCAAAGAGGTGATTCCCTTGTGGGACAGAAAGGGGAGATGGCACCACTTTCCCTTTCCTCCTCTTTCTCCTGAAGGCAGCAGTTCATGGTGGCAGGCACTTGTACTCTTCTCCCTTTTGGCTCTTCCCAACACTGCAGACAACTCACCTCTCCTTCAAAAAAACAGACCAGGATTTTTCACTCAAAGCTTTTTGGGCCCATCTACTCTTTCCACATGATTCTGTAGTGTTTCAGGAAGAGCTGACTACACTGCATATTCCATTTCTTAGCTCTGTTGGAAATTTCCAGATTTTTCATATAACATCTGTATTGCAAAGCAAAGATGTGGGGCAGAACCTAACTGGTGCCTACTCCTCTTTGCTCCTGATCACCTGAGATAGCCTCCCAGTTCTCCTGAACTACAACTCCCTTAATCTCTAGGCAGCACAGTTGTTTGCAAAGATAGCCCTTCTTAGCAATCCCCCGAAATGAGTTGTGAGTGGGATCAGTCAGCCACTCTGAACAGTTTCTCACTTGGTTTTCAGGGAGGGTTTGGAGGCTGCGCACTCTCCACCTCTGATCTAAAACCCATCCTATGGCATGGTCACACTGCCCTCTCAACATGGAACTCCTTTGCTTGCAGGTGATGAATTTCACCTGCCAGGTGCGGGGAAAGCACACCCAAACCATCATGCTCTCCAACCGGAGCAACCAGACGTGGAACCTGCGGCCCATCATCGAAGGGGAGCAATGGAAAGGGTCTGAGTTCATTCGGGTGGAAGCCCACCAGCAGAACAAGCCCTACGAAATCACCTACAGGCCCCTTGCAATGAACACAGACAACAAGAAGGACCAGGTAGGCTGGCAGCAACAAGGTGAGACAAAAGCTGAGTGTGTAGTATGTGTCTGTTAAGGCGGGGGGTGGGGTGGAATTGCCAAAGCAACAGGGCAAGAAACATGAGGCGAGTCTCTAACCTGTCCTTGCATTTGCAGGGCTCTATCTTCTTCCCACTCCCGGATGGGACAGGGCTGCTCTACCACTTGCAAGGCACTGCGGAGCCGCCTAAATCTGCTGGGAACATCATCAGGGAAGTCCCATGCAAGACATCCTACACGGAGCTCCTTCCTATCTCCAACTGGCTGAACAAGCCTCAAAGGTCAGTGAGAGAGAAAAAGCTCTAGCCCCCTGTTCTACTGCCCCTTAGCCCCACGCAATGGCCTCTGACCCACCAGGGATGTAAAGGTCAAGGTTTGCATACATGGCCCCTAACACTGGAGGCAATATATGCATAATCCACTGGAGATAATATGGATGTAATATATCATGAGCTGAAGCCACTAAGAGCTCTTCCAGAAGGGGGACCCTCTATTTGGTTCTAGTCATGAGAAAGAGAGAGCATAGAGCTTCTCAGCATCTCCTTTCTCCATTTTGCATGTTCTCTGCCCTTCCTCTGCCAGGTTCCGCGTAACCATTGAAATGCTCAAACCAGAAAAGTTGGAGGTCACCACCACCATGAAAACGCTGGACTATGTGGAAGTTGCAGCCTCTGCCAAGAAGGACCACAAACTCACCTTCTTTTCTTACAAGGAAGGCATTTTTAGTGCCAGGGTAAGGGTTTCCCTATTCCAGATCCCCATGGCCTTGCAGTCCAGCAACATCTGCCAGGCCTTGCTTCTGGGGGTTCCTTGCCAAAGGAGGCCAGGAAATTCATGTGGTTGCCAGAGGTTGACAGAAAACTTCAAGGCACATGTTTACACAACAACAACAACAACAACAACAGCCACCATTGCAATTGGGAAGGCTAAGCTCTTTGTGTGATGATGAGCTTGGGCCCCTTCTGCTGAGAGACTTCAGGGGTATATCGCCATGTCAGAGGTTTTGCCATCTCCCCCATCTGTTTCCTGACTGGTTTTTCCAAACCCCAGACCTATTTTGCATTTCCTATTGTGTCTTAGGTCAGAGCAGCTAAACCAGGGAGGAATCCACCCTCATTGTTTTAGGCTGGTGAATGCTCAACACCCCTGAAAAGCAAGAGAGCCAGTTGTGGCACACTTACTTGGAAAAGTGTGTTTGTGCATGTGTGTATGCATGCGGGTAGAGGAGGATTCAGAAGCACTGGACATGACTGGCTTTGCAGCTTCCTCTGACCTAGCTTCAGCCAGGATTTTTATTTGGGGGGGGGGGTGTCCTACTGCCACTCTGAGACCTCACCAGACTCCCCTCTGGCTGTCCGCAGGTGACCTTCCGCAATGAGTCAACCCAGGAATTCCTGTTCTACCTGGTCACTTTCAAGGCCATCCCATGCGGCCCCCTTAGCACCATTGAGTTGATCACTCCTGTCCGGCAAAGCACCTCCTCCTCAGTGAAGGTGGAAAATCCACTCCTTTCTCCCGTGACTTTTAATACTGACTGCAAAGTGCCTGACATCAACATGCCACCCCAGTTCGTCGTTCCTGCTCAGTCTGAGGTATGGCCACAGCCCACGTCTCTCTTCTGACAGACATCCATGGTCTCCTCTTGCTGTGCTTCATGTGTCTTCCTCTTCTGCAAAGAGTCTCACTTCCTCCATCCTTTCCTTCTCCTATTCAACTCCTGCCAGAGAACTGTTAAAAATGCTGACATTTGCGCTTGCTTTCTCTTCCCTTTTCTGCATGGGTTTTGCTGCTAGGCAGGACTGAGGTTTTTGAAGTCTTCAGTTAGAGGCACACACCTCTCTTCTTTCCTTGAGAAGTTTCTCCTTCCTTCCTCCTTCCTTCCCTTCCTTCTTCCCTTCCTTCCTTCCCTGCATCCATTCCTCCATTTCTTCTTTTTCCCATCAGGGAGTCCTTGCATTTGAGTTCCAGCCCATGAGACCTGGAGAAACCGTGGGGCGCCTGGTGCTCAACAGTAATGACTTGGGCTCCTTCCCATACGACCTGATCCTGAAAGCCACACCGGCCAGGGCAGAAAAGACCCTCTACTTCAGCACCATGCTGGGCAGCAGCCAGATTATGATCACCAAGTTTATCAACTACACCCGACAGAGAACAGAATATGCCACTAAGGTGAATGAGCCAAAAGGTTGCAGCCCAGAAAGTCTCAGCTCTTGGGGCAAGGAGCCTATTTCAATCATGCTGTTGGCTTAAATCCTGTTGGTTTCTCCTAGATATCTTGAGTCAATTGGATTTCCTTGTGTGACGTTTCATGATCCAACAGCTGATTCAAAGGGTCTACTCCAGTTGAAACAAATACTTCTCACAAATGGGCTGAATTATACATTTTTGACTGTTTTCAGACCAGGCACTCTCTGCATTCCTTAGCTCCAGACACATTCCTTATTTATTTATTCCACATGGGAAGATATCTTTCTTCTTCTTTATTTGCTTTTACAAAATAGTTTTCAGTACAGGACTTTCCTTTCAAAACCTCAGCCCCAACATCCCTTTCAGACTTGGGCCCAGACAGTGGGGGAAGTGGATCCTGGTTGATAATACTCAAAGGCCACTGGTCTATAAAAGCTGGGACAGGGCCACCTCAGTGGAGGAGATGTTCCTTACTTTCCAGCCCTTGCCTGGGAACTTCCTTTCTATGGCGGAGGAGGAAAACAGTTGGCGTTTAGGGGTATGAGACTCCTTCCTATGGCCCTCTGGAAGTCAGCCCACTCTTCCAAAAGATCTAGGTTTCAATTTATAGCAAAAGTGTAGCCCAAGGGAGTTTCTGCATCCCATGGACTTCCTCTGGGTTTTTAGTAAGGAGATGGGATCCCTTATAATTGAACAGGGAAAACACACCCAGAGAACAGCAGGGCTTCAGAGGCTCCATTTGCTCTGCTACAGACTACTTTTTCCTTATGCAACTGTCAGTCTGCCAGTCGCAGATGGGTCCTCTTTGCCTGCTGCGTGACACCAGTGCAACGTCAGTGGCGCAACTTTTCTCTTTCTCCAGGTGGACTGCCCTGATTTCCACGTGGACAAAGTCGTCATTGCGCCTCCTGGGTCCCAGGCCGGCACCGAAGTCAGCGTGGAGGTGAACTTTGAGCCTTGCCAGCTGGGGGAATCCACGGGGACCCTAGTTTTGTCGTCTGCCATCGGGGGCGATTACACGATCCCCCTCCACGGCACTTGCATCCCCCCGAAGCCCCAGGGCCCATTCCAGATCAAGGCTGGCACCACCACAACCATTCCTTTCAAGAACGTCTTCATGCAGTCCATGTCCTTCACTTACCTTGTGGCGAACCCTGCCTTCACCATCAAGGCCACTGAGACGATCCGGTCAAAGAAGTCGGCTGCCATCCTGGTCTCCTTCGAAGGGAACCCCAGTGGCAGCAAAGCTGCCGTCACCAGCAAACTGGTGGTCTCTTGCCCTCGGGCGGCTGGCCTGGCTTCGGGGATCTCCTGGGTCTACTACCTCAAGGGCATTGTGCCAGAGAAATGAGTTTGAGCCAGATGTTGTCACTCTTGTTTAGGCATTCAGTTGCAAACAGATCCCTTGCCTTCCTCATCTAGAAGAATAGGAAGAAGTCCTTTTTGGAAGAGCCATAGAACAAGCAAGGAGGAGGAAGGCTAACAACAGAGGCCAGAACTGAACCATTAAATAAAGTGCACACACTGTAGCAACCTATTTATCTTTATTTTTTCCCCCAGAGAAAAGTCAGCTAGTAATGGGAACAGCCCACACTTGCAATGTGACTTAAGTCCATTCTCAGAAAGTTTTGTTATATAAGCCTTTATTTTTGAAATAAAGTTATTGAATAAAATGAACCTGGTGCTGGAAGGTTTGTCACAATGCCACTCTGGGAAAGGCAAGGCCAAGGGCCAAATTTCTGCCCAAACCAAAAAATGGCCGTGGGACTTTTCTAGTGAAAGTTCAGGACCCAGAGCAGAATCCAGCCAGAACCATCCCTGGCCAAGGGATGTTGGCAGCATTGGAGGAGTCCTTCTGTCCCAGCTTTTTCTCAGAGGCCTCTCCAGAGCTGTGGGGGCCAAGACCCAAAATCTCTCCCTCCATTTTGTTCCTTCTTTTGAATCCCACCCGATCCCTTTTTTCCTTACAAACAGGGAGAGAGAGAGCAATTGTACATATGTGTAGGATTCAGAGATATAGCTGTGTTTGTCTGGAAAAATCAGGGATCTTTCAGCACACCTGTGAGACTGACTGGAAGAAAGAAGCCGGTAGGAAGAGCATTCGTAGACTTGAGCCTATGGAAGAGAGAGCGTTTGCCATCGCCTTCTTCCCCTGAGGCTGAGAGAGTGTGGCTTGCCCAGGGCCACCCAGTGGGCTTCGCCACTGAGCCGGGACTTGGACCCTGGTCTCCAGAGTCATAGTCCAGCAGCACTACAGCAGCCCAGCTCAATGGCAGCAGCCCAAGACGTTTCTGTTTAAGTGCTCGGATCATAAGCATGCCAGTGGTTTTTATACTGAGTGTTCGTTGTGCGTTTTTAGCTTTTGGATGCTTTCAGCGCATCTTTATGTTGTTTTTAGGCTGCATCCAGACTGGGGAAATAACGCGGTTTGGCACCGCTTTAATTGCCTTGGCTCAAGGCTATGGAATTCTGGTCTAGAGTGGGGCAGCAGTAGGGAGAGGCCTGTGTACTAACAGAAGGCTGGAGAAGGTCAGGGGAATAGTCCTGGGAGCCACAGAGAAGAATGCTGGCACATTTGCCAAGGGAGGCTTTCACTCCATGGCACTGCGAACTGTACCTGGGTGCCAAGTTTGCCCAGGCCTGGTTTTGGTCCATGTTATTCTCCCTCCTTGCAAGAACAAGAGTCTGGTGCAACACAGATCCTTCCCGCAGCACAGTGGGAAGGAAGGGTGGGTCCTTTATGTGGGGCGGTCTGCCTCTGGCAACCCACTTCTTGCAGAGTTGCCCCAGGTGGCAACTGACCCAGCTGAGGGGCATTGGGGGCTTGGATACTCCCTGTCCTGAGAAGAGGAGAGGCAGCCCCCTTCCCTTCAGCCTAGCCCATCCCATCCCAGCAGATTAAAGGACACTTGAACTTCACCCCTTAATAAGAACGTAAACACAAAACTCTTAAAACTATAACAGAATTAACAACAACGGGGGCTGGCGTACCCTCCACCATGTCTCTGAGGAACCTGACAAAATTTTGCTAATTTTACTCTTTTTTAAAAAAGAGAGAAGAAACCCATTTACTGTAGTAAGACATTATAATTAATTTCATATTATTTGCCATCAGGTGGAGCAGGGTAGGCACCTGGGGCTTTCCAAAGTTGGTGGACTGCAGTTTCCATTAGCCTTAGGCGGCATCTACACTGCAGAATTAATGCAGTTTGACACCGCTTTAACTGCCATGGCTCAATGCTATTGTTTTGTGATTTAGCCTCCTTGGTCAGTGCACTGTTATTTTAATTTGTTGTCAGCCTTATTTTATTGAATGTACTAATACATGTACTAATATGTATTATAATTATTTTCGTAAAATGTATGCAATAGGTAGGTTTGTTTTATCTATTTTAAATTGATTGTCTGTACAGCGCCATGTAAATTTACAGCGCTATATAAATAAAAGCATAATAATAATAATAATATTGCATCAAGCTACAGATCCCAGAATTCCATAGCACAGGGCCTTGGCAGTTAAAGAGGTGTCAAACTGCATTAATTCTTGAGTTGAGATGCAGCCTTAGCCATCATTCGATTATCACACTAGGGTCAATTCCAGAACCATCCCATTATTGGCAATGAATATCCCATTATTGGGAATGGGATAATTGTGAGATGGTAATGGGATGACTGTGGGATGGTTCTGGAATTGACAGAATTACAACATATATAGAGTATACATAAAAACATATTAAAACAGCACTTTAAAAACAATTGAAATAATCCAATTATTTCCTTATGTTGGGCTACCACTTGGGTCTAGCTTGGCCGTAAAGCCCACTGGGCAATTCACACTCTCTCAGCCTCTGAGGATGGCAGTGACAAGTGTCTCCCTGAACAAGAAAACCCCATAATAGGCCCACTGCCATGTGTCAGAAACGACTTTCAGGCCCACAACACGCAGCTCTTCTGCAACATTTTATGTGGCTTCTGTTCCAGAAGGCATGGAAAGAAGGAGGGGAAATAAAGAAAAGCAACACCATTTCTGTACCATAAGCTTGATTAAGGCAGCATCCACACTGTAGAAATAACTCGGTTTGGCTCCGCTCTGGGCCCCACACCAAACTCCACCTCCCAGAATTCCATAGCCTTGAGCCTGGGCAGTTAAAGCGGTGCCAAACCGGGTTATTTCTCCAGTCTGAATGCAGTCTCGGATCTAAAGAAGTTGAAAACCTCACTGTTTTGTATCATTTTGGGTAGTCCTGATAAAAGGATTTCCCAATTGTGCTTTTGAGGTCATCTGTGTCTCCCTTAGGGTTGCCTTAAGTCGGAAACAACTTGAAGGCCCATAACAACCATAAACCAACAAGGGTATCTTTGCTACCCTTGTTGTTACTACAACTGTTGTTACTAATTGCTGTGGAGTCAGCTTGGATTTATGGTGACTCTACAAATGAGGGTCATTCAAGAAACCTTGTTATTAATAGCCCTGCGAAGGCCTTGCAAACTCAGAGCTGGGGTTTCCTCAATCAAGTCCATCCACCTGCAATGCCATCTTCCTACTTTCCTACAGCTTTCCACTTTGCTGAGCATTATTTTCTTTTGTAAAGAGTTAAGTTGTCTCATGATACATCTAAAGGATGATAAATTCCATTTAGTAATTTTTGACTTCTAAGGACGGTTCACTCTTCATTTTCTCTAGGACCTAGTTGGCCCCTCATTATCCATGGATTTTAAAATAAAATAAAACAAGAGTACTGTCTTCAACAAAGTGAACTACTTTCTTTCAAAATTCTGGCGGATTTTGAATGCCTCTTTTTATTTTTAACAATTGTGGGGCACAACCTACACAAACATGTATTAAACTTTCTATCATGTGAATTATACAGCGTATAAGCCACTATTTTTGTGTCATCAAGATTCAGTAGTTTAGCAGATTTGATCCATTATATCTTTTTTATTGTTCAGTTGAATTGTTTTTTTAACGATAGCCAAGCATTTTGCGACAAGTTCAACTCCAAATTGTGAAACGGCTGCTCCCATGTCTTTTCTTTAGCTGGAAAGTTATTTATTAAAGAATGTACTAACTTGGAAAAGCATACCAAAAGCACACAGAGGTATGCAGTACTTTTTATCACTTTTGAAATTTGTCTCATATAGAGGAAACAACACTGGCATTTCATTTTTAAACAAAGTTCAGTTTTGTGTATATCAGTTAGGATAGCCAGGCTAAGCTTCTGAAGAATGTAACTAGTATTTTAGAAATCAGAGGAGGTAGAATTTCGTTGGCTTTACTCCTGTCTTAATATACAGGCAAACAATAATTAGGTATATTGTTACAAGAAATCAGGAAAATTAGTAATTTGAAGATTACTCAAAAGCATTTCACCTTGGAAAAATATACTGCACTAGAATGTGTGTGTATTCTCTAAGGGCTAATCGTGAAACATGACTTAATTGTCTTTACATTATACAGTTTATAGTTGTAAGCTGCTCTTTTAAAATGCATTAGCAAAATACCCATCAGAATATTGGGGAAGAAACAAATGTCCTCCCGTACAAACACAGTGATCAGATCATCATATTGACCCTACTGCTGGACAGCAGAAAATGACATAGGCTTTTGAGATACAGCAATTCACTCAATTAATTGTTACAGTCTACATCATTCTTTGCTTAATGCATGATGCATGTTGGATGGATTGCATGGAAGAGATTTTTCTCACATCTTTTTAGTTCTTCTCTTCATCCTCTATTCAGTCTGTCTGAAAGCTTGTCCTCTATCACAGATCAGTGTGATCTCACAAAGAATCAGCAGGGGAGAAGGATGCTGTGAGTATGACCTCATGTTTTAGGATTACACATTACAAATATGGAGGAGCTTCTCCAGAAATATTACTGGAGAAGCTTGTATTGCTATACAAATGAATCACAAGTAGTGAAACTATTGTCCAGATGGATATGGCTGCTTGAGTTTTGACTCAGACAATACTTCTTTAATGAAGTATTGAGTTTGAGTTTTTACTCAGACAATACTTCCTTAATGTCATTAGTGACATGGTGGAATCAAAAAAATGAACTGAGCTGAAAGTGAAGAGCTCCCTAAACACTAAGGATTTTTATTTATTATTTATTCATTTGACTCATTCTTAGGGGGAAAAAACCCTGTAAAAATTAGATGCACATGGTAGACAGTAATAAATGGAAGTTTAATCATTATAATTCAAATTGTACCTGCATCTCATAGGGTGCTATACAGATGGCTGTATCAGAAGCAGTTAACCCTAGTCAAAAGTCTTGATACAATATCGGGCATTACTTGGGTAAGCAAGCAGTTATTTAGCTCAAAGAACCAAAATGGCACCATGCTTTGATCATTTAAAAAATAAATCAAAGACTTCTCTCAGGACAAATTATTTTAATTGGGTAAACCACTTGAATCAAATGGGGGTGGAGAAATGTCAGGATAGACAGAAAACAAAGCCTACAACAACTTCTTATATAATTGTTGAAAAAGCTACTGATTCACTCCTCCATACATCCGACGTAGTGTTTCAAACACTTTCCCTACATTTACAACTATAATTGTATTTACAAAAGCACAATAGTGATTTGTTATGCTCGCAACTTTTTGGTACAGTGAACTGCCCTTACAATGTATTATGTTTATACAATCAGTCTTAAAGTCAGCCACTTTATTAATATAAAACATTGTTAAAAAAAACACCTTTTCACAGAGAAAGAACAACAAAGAGAAAGTATAATGTCTTGAAAACAACCAATTATTACTTTGAAGGCATAATAGGTACTGGCCTGAATTCAAGAGCCATTGTAGCAGAGAAGCAGGCCAAACAGCACAATGAGAGTGTGTTAATCATAAGAAAGGTACTTGTATTCTAGTAAATCACGACAACGTCCAATTCAATCGGTGAAAACACACATGCCTCTTCTTGCAGTCATACCCATACAATATTATATTCTCAAGAGAGTTATGCAATACCACAATGTCTTCCACATGCCAATGCCACACATGGTTGTTGTACCCCAACACTGAAACTAGGACCTTTAACATCTTCAGTTAAGAGATTCTTTAAACAAAGCAATTACAATCTGCTATATGCACTTAATCACCTTCTGAAAGTCTCCCAAACCTACATGTAAAGCACAAAAGAAAACAAACCAGTCGTCCCTTAACATTAGATGCAGAAATCTAATAAAATACCATATAAGCAATACTTGCTATTTGAGTTACCTATCATAAGAAAACTCCCAGAAGCATCAGGGATTGCATTTTCACTGGTGACATCTCGACCAACAGAAATACTAGGACTGTTTTTATGAGCTATCTAGCTAGAGATTTAGCAGTCTGATTGGTTTTTGACGCTGCAACCTCTTTTCTTCTTCAGGAGCCCAGCTATTTGAAGAAAGCCAATGCAGAAAAAAGCCCAATTCTACCCTAAAAGAGAGAGTGGTTTATAGTTTTCAGACATTCTGGATTTCACCGTTTTAGAATGATCAGCTTCAGTTGGTAAACTAGCAAAATAATATTGATCAGTTGAAATTGATACAAAAGGCAGGCTTAAAAGTTGACATATCATTCCCCTGAGTTTTGTTCATCTAAAACTGGAGAAGTCATTGAGATTAAAGGTCACATGAACAGATAAGGCATGAACTCAATTACAGTTCAGTCACAGCAAACTGTATATCTTTAATTTAATTAACCTAGCAACATTTGCAGCTGGACAGAAAACCCTAGATCTAGAAACAGAAAACAAAACCACTCAAGCAGCAAATGACTGGCTACTTTACAGAATTGAAACCACACCAAGAAGTGGAATATTTCCACCCTTCTACTAATGCATTTTGCCTTATCACAGCTGACTTATGTGATACATTATGCTTATTTTTCAAACTATCCATACTCCCCTTGCAACTCATTTGTTATCTCTAACATGACGCAGCTAGGCCTGCCCAGCTCCTAAAGCCTATTCTCTGACGTATACCACTTAAATCTAACATTTTCAGAAAGTCTATTTCTCTCCCACATAGCTTGGAAAGAATAGCATTTGAATCTTAGGAGTAGAAAGTCTTGTGGTAGATTACTAGAGAAGTGGCACTGCAACTGTTCTTTTCACCAAGGAAAACAACCAGTCGTGCCATATTTTGGTCAGATTGCTCCCATTCCATATTTCTTGTTCAATACTTGTTGATTCCAAAGATTCTGACTCCATGAAGTTGTGGCAGCTTGGGAATCAGTACGCTTAGGAGAGAAGCAGTGTTTAGGATGAAGTGTGCTGGATCGTATTTTGTATAGAAGCTTGCCAGGAAATATCTGCAGAAAAAGAAGAGGTAGAATTAATTCAGAAAAAGTTCAGGGATCAGACTAGAAGGAAAGACATCTATTCTGAATGAAAGAAAAGTACTGAGTTGCTAATTCTGTACCAATTATTAGCAAACAAGATGTCAATATCATACAATACTCTCAAATGTAAAACCAAAGCAGGCTTGTAAATTGTTAGGGGTTTTGGTGTTTCTCAAAACATAATTACCATCTGCTAATGCCATTGCCCATTAAAAGCAATAGGGATTTAGAATCTGAAATGCATGAATGATTTGGACTTTGAAATGACTTTTTTTGTAACTCTGATGAAAAACAGAAGAACAAAGTAGGTATGTGTGTGCAATTAGTTGAAAAACAATTGTTACTTCTGATGGTTCCTTTGAAAATCCGCAATTGAAATTTAGTTGGTTTATAACCAGTTCAGCTGGAAATGTTCAGAGAACATGCCAAAGATGCTTCTTGATCAGTCCAGTCTTTACAGAAAAAAAGATGGGAACAAATATTTGCTATTGTCATAGTTTTGTCTACCCTGCATAGTGCTTTAATATTAAAAGGATTTCAGTAGTTTGAAATGCCTGACATAAACCTCTTAATTAAAAAAGGGTGTGCGTGGGCAGAGCTTAACAGTCATTGTCACTTTTCCTTTGCACCATGGACATGAGATGAGTTCAAATGTATTATGATTTATCCACCAGCTTTTAATCGGTATTGCAAGATCTTTTGTATTCAGGCCAATTTCTCAAGTAGTCCAATTTTTTCAGATTCTTTGACTTTAATCTTGTTTAGCTACTTGTGTTGAGCTGTTCCAAGACCCATAGCATGTTTAAGGTTAACATCTTTATTACAGTCCACTTCCTCAGACAAAATATAGAGGCTCTCCACTGTTGGCCTCAAGGAGTTCCTTAGGATTCTTGAACCTTTGGAAAGATTACTCATATTTCACTGAAATGTTGTTCCGCTAGTCATTCAACTCAGCAAAAGAGTTTAACGATTTAATTTCCACTGAGAGCAAGGCAACTTCCAAACAAATGTGTTCCTACAATCAGTAAGAATGTAATGGAGGGTTATTATGTTTATGATTCATGAACTACAAACACTTTCCCCAATAGAATAAACATTGCTGAAATTTATCCTGGTGCAATAGGGACATGCAAACAATGTTCACACTTCAGCAAGCTACTGCAATAAATCAGGCTTAAAAATACTTAATGCTGACTACATTATTTTATTATATAAAGCATTTTTTTTCAAGTGAGCAAGGCATACTATATACAGTGGTCCCCCGGGTTACGAAATTAATTCGTTCCAGCACCTTTTTCGTAACCTGAAAATTTCGTAACCCGGGGCCTATTTCCCATTGAAAATGACTAATCCGTTCCATGACCCCAGATTGACCACCCTGCAAGTCAATGGAAGGTTACAATAGAGGCCTATTTCCTTAAGTACAATACACTCTAATAGAAACTTGCCTAAGACACTAAAGAAGTTAAGAATGACTTGCAGGGCCAATCTAAAGAATAAAAAAAAAAAGATTTGCAAAGAAGCAAAGAACCAAAGTTGCCAAAGACATTCAATGCACAGGCCTTTCCAAGGCCCAAGGACACATTGTAAGCAGAACAGAACCCCAGAAACCTTTCAAACTGGAATGCAATGCACTCTGAACACTGTCTCAGCCCAATTTCCAAAGAAGCAAAGAACCAAAGTTGCCAGAGCCATGCAATGCACAGGCCTTTCCAAGGCCCAAGGACACATTGTAAGCAGAAGACCCCCAGAAACCTTTCAAACTGCAAGGCAATGCACTCTGAACACTCTCTCAGCCCAATTTGCAAAGCACCAAAGAACCAAAGTTGCCAGAGCCATTCAATGCACAGGCCTTTAAAAGGCCCATGGACACATTGGAAGCAGAACAGAGCCCCAGAAACCTTTGGATCTGCCAGGCAATGCACTCTGAACACTGTCTCAGCCCAATTTGCAAACAAAGAAAGAACCAAAGTTGCCAGAGCCATTCAATCCACAGGCCTTTAAAAGGCCCATGGACACATTGGAAGCAGAACAGAACCCCAGAAACCTTTGGAACTGCAAGGCAATGCACTCTGAACACTGTCTCAGCCCAATTTGCAAAGCACCAAAGAACCAAAGTTGCCAAAGCCATTCACAGACCTCGGAGGGGAAGGGACGGCTCCACCAGGCTTGAGCTGTCCCTTCCCCTCCGCCAGCGAGCAGCGAGCAGACCTCGGAGGGGAAGGGACAGCTCGACCGGGCTTCTGGTGAGTCCGCGTGGGAATTTTTTTTCCCGTATCCCGGGGATACATTCGTAAGCCGGGGCCGTTTTTCTGGCCCCGGCGCTTTCGTATCCCGGGATTTTCGTTAGGCGGGGGATGCGTATCCCGGGGGACCACTGTACATTGCTTCAGATATCATTACAATGACCAGTTAGAGCAGTAAGGGAGGGGAAAGGCAGAGAATCAGAGATGTAGTGACTTTCCTACAGCCACCTGCTTTGTTTTTCGGTGAACAAAGATTTAAAATGGAGAAGTCAAGCACATGCTATCTTATTTCAAGATCTGGATGATGAGATAAAACCAACTGATTGGCCAGAGTATATACTTATTACTTGGAAACACAAAAAAGTTGCATAAATAATCCACTGGGAAGTCTGACTCAGATTTAGGACTCCATGCTTGGGTACTGCATCAGGGTTGTTTTAGAAATTGATGGAAGATTAAAGAGGAGGAAAATTAAATTTGGAGTCTTTGTGGCCGTAGATGCTTATACCCTGAATGGCAGTAGGGTTATTTTTTTCTAAGCACCCAGAACAAGAAATTAGCCGAATCATTTGAAGCAAATGGAGCGGGGGCAGAGGGAAAGAAAAGTCCTGTTGCTCAAGCACTGCACTATTCAATGTCAACATACGTCAAAGATGGGCAACTGTGATGGATCCGGGAGCAACTGTTTTATCTCAGAATGTGGACTGACTAAAGTACCTTTGGATGCTGAACAGTTGCATCTGGTGTGATAATTCATGGAAAGGAATGCTAGGTGGTAGCAGTAGCAGCGAACTGCCCTGCCATCCCTTCCCTCGTGCTGCCTCGCCCTCCTGCCCAGCCAGACCCAGAAAAGGCTTTCTCGGTGTGGCTGGACATGTGGCTGGCTGGCTGGGAAGGTGATGCACCAGGAGGGCAAAACAGTCCACTACACTGCCACTGCCTTCTGGCAGTCTGTCCAGGTGTGGCAGGCCAGGAGGGTGAGGAAGCAGGAGGGTGGGGCAGTCTGCTGCTACCGCCGCCACCTGACAGCCTTTTCTGTGTCTTGCCAGTGGCCACTCAGCAATGACAGCATCCTCTTCCTCTTCTATGCCTCTCCCTTCCCCCTTTTGCGGAGCCACCCTTGAGACACAAAACCAGCACACACACACCCCAGCTGTTACCCAGTGGAGTTCACACACACCAGCAACACCCCGGATGCAGAACAGTCCTGGTGAACCCTGCAATATGCTTAAAAAATGAATGGCTGCTGCTCCTGGAGTTTCCAGGAGGAGCAATACAGTCTTTTTGTTTTGGCCAAGAACATTGTGATCTAGCTAGTCTGGATGGGTATAGGGCTGCAAAAAGATCTTTCTCTCCTTTTTTCCCCTGTATGCAGCTACCAAACCACACTTCAAACCGCCGCGCCAATGTACCATTTACTAATGAGGCTTATTTCTAGATATACAAAGCATATCCTAGTGGATGTTACATATGTAATAAACTTTGCCTCTAATAAGGCAAGGTGGACACTCTGTATTTCTTATTTACTCAGACTGACACAACTGAATTCTATTCCAACATATAATCTACAAATTATCTTTTTTTTTTTTTAAAGAAAGTCAGTCAGTCTGGGGCACTGCAATTCTAACCATCTATTCATGTTTTGCTTTTAAACAATTAAAATTAATCCTTTTGAAGGACAAAGATATATATATGAGAACCTTGAGTTACTGAAAAATAGTATGTAAGGCTGGAAACATATTGTAGAAGGTATTAACCCTATTAGTAAACAGTTGTCATGGAGATTTGAGTTGTGAAAAAGACTTCCCTATTTCTATGCAGGACTACCTGCTTAATCCTAAAATGATGCTAATTCTGCCATTACAGAAATCCTAACTATATGAAAAATATATTCCTCCCTCAAAAACACAACTCAAAATTAATAATAGATAAAACCTACACATTTGAACTATTTTTGACAATTTTGTACAGTAACCCTTTGCAATATGAACTTGCCACATCCAGTGCTATTGTTTATAACTTTTTAGACCACCATTACTGCCATAATAGAACTTTAAAACCTACAAAATTATTGGAGAGATTGTGAAGAATTTTCGTGAGGATGTAAACTGCACACCGTAGTCCAGTTGCTCCCAATGTGTCAGTAGTCTTGCTTTACCTTGGTCGGGTGTTTCAAAAGGTGTTCCTTTTACTGCATGTAAAAATACATACATTCCCTGTGAAAAAGAAAGGCAAACTGGGTAATCTGTAATTGTATCAAAGCTGCACAGAGAATCTCTGCGACAAATAGCTTGAAAACATTAAACACTACTATTGACCTAGGACAGGAATTGGGTCTATAATTTGTATATCTTTATATCATTGTTAAATGGTTTAGATAGGAATGCTTATATAGAAGTCAATGCCAGAGAGTAACTAGGTGGCACTAGGCTGCGCTCCCTATTTCATTTTGTGAAAATTCAGATAATTAGTAAAAGAATGAACTGCACGACTAACAAGAAAATTGTAACCTTACAACACCAGATTGGCTTTCATCGATATAGCACTCTTCAGATGTTTTGGACAACAGTCCTATTCTCCCTATCCACTGTCCTTGCTGGTGAGGAATAATGGGAACTGTAGTTTGAACATAAGAATTCCACAGAAGTCTCAATGAAGTCAGTGGATTTGGTTCTAAATACAGATATGCCCAGGATACATATAAGTCACACCCAAGTGACTACATCAGAGCTTGATCTGTAACCCAAATAAGAAGGTACATTAATTTAAAAAAAACCTGTAAGTGTCAGTGAAGCTAAAACTGCACTTTGGGTTAAATATGAAACTTATGGGTTGAATCATATTAAACATTATTCAATATGGATCCCAGTAAGCAGCGCACATTGTTGGCATGGGATAGTTAGCTGAATTATTTTGATCTTTAGGCTGCAAGCTAGGATAAATACTCTTACTATGGGAAGAACAATGCTGAATAAGAGTCTACACACCAAGAGGTACAAAACAGAAGGTAAACCTCCTACAGCACTCATACGATTTTACAAGTAATTGAAGCTTATGTAAATGTTACCTAGGTCTGTCTTGCAATAAGGTAAAGCAACCTGGGAAAGGCAGTACCAGCAAGAGGGATGAAGCGTCTTTTATGGTGTGTGTCTTGTGTTTTCAACCATACAGTCATGTTTTAAAATGATTTTATAGTTTTAAAATTAATGGTATTTTAATATGATAACCTTTTAATTGTGCCATGACTTTTTATTATCCAATTTCTAGCTTTAAATAATTTCAACCTATTGTAAGCAGGCTTGGGTCCCATGTCAGGAGAGAGATAAGATATAAAGTAATAAATAAATACAGAGTTATATATACAGAACAAGCCGCCTGCTCCTACACAAACTATGTCGCAAATCAACACTTTTATTTCCACAAGGAGTATTAATGGTGGCCAAGAGCAATTCATGATAGATTTGAAATAATTTCTAATACAGCATTTTCTTCAATATGTCCAAAGGTACCACACTGCATTGGAAGTTGTAAATTTCACTTGGTAAATAAACATCAAGACATATAAAACAAGCAACCACTTTAGCTAGCTGTCAAATGAAGAACATGCCTTCCCACATAGTATCAGTCATATGTTTCCAGGTGTCAAGAAGTCTTTTAGCCCTTTCCAATGGAAATGCAGAGTAAAGCTCTGAGATTGCAAGTTCTTTTTTTCTGTAGGAATTTGGTAGCCATGTCAATCCTAACTGAAATATTACTTGCATGCTTGTAGTTTCGGAAGCAAGTAAAGCCTTTATGAGGACAATTTATAAAATATGGCTCCATGCTGGAAAAAGGAAGAGAAGCTAAAAAGAGTAAATTGGATGAAATACAAAGTCTGGACAGAAAATTCAAGAAAAAATTCGATAAAGAGACTCAACAAAAGATTAAATGACTTAAACAATGGTTTTCATTGTTTACCGTCCAAAAATGAATCCCAACTATTATATCTTAAGTAAAAGAATTTTGAATTTGCAAAGAAACCCGGGAAGTGACTTTCTTAAAAGCTGAGACAGGAAAATATAAAAGATAAAGTAATGTGATAAAGATCAGGGCGGGAGGGGGGTGTTCAATAGATAATTCAAAAATATTAAAAGCCTTTGAGAAATACTGTAGAGATTTATATGTGAGGAACAATGAGATTATCTGGATAAACTCCAGTTGGATAAACTTCTTCTAGAACAAAAACAAAGTTTGAATGGTCCTGTGACAAGTATGTTGTGGCTTAATAGGGCAATTAAAAAGATTAAATCTGGAAAAGTTTATTATAAAACATTTTGACGAGAAGTTTCTGTACCAATTAAGAATGGTTTGTGATGTGTTATTACAAAAAGGGTGGATGCCGTTCTTGAACATGCCTATATTAGAGTGATTTATACTGTATATACTCATGTATAAGTCTAGAAATTTAGGTCAAAAAATTGACCCAAAAAACCTGAGTCGACTTATCCACGGGTCAATGTAAGTACTGCATCTTAACTCTTATTTAAAAGAAGGACCCATCCCCTGGTGAAAAGCAAGAATATAATCTGTCCTAAAAGCACTGACCCCCTTTACTCTCTCATCCATCCGGTCTTAAGAATAAGCACAAAGAGCTATGTCTGATGGACTTTTGGAAGTTATTTGACATTGGTTTGCTTTGCTTCATCCTTTAGATCCTTTCCTATATGCCCCTAAATTTTACCCTCGACTTATCCACGGGTCATAGCAAAATCCATAATTTTGGCCCCAAAACTTGCCCTCGACGTATACATGAGGTTGACTTATGGTCGAGTATATAAAGTAAATATAACACAGATGAGACATTAACAAAGAATTACAGATCTATTCCATTACTATACAATGAGCATAAGATATTTACTACTGTTTTGGCAACCAGATTGCAAAAATCTATTTCTCAAAATATCCATGAAGATCAGAGTGATTTGGGGGGGGGGGGGACCAAAAAAAAGACAATTAATGAGTAATTTAAGAACTGTACTAAATATCAATTAATATTCAGAACATCATAATGATAACATGTCTATTTTTCTTTTTTTAGATGCAGAGAAAGTATTTGATAATTTTTCTTAGAATTATGTATCTCATGTATTGGAAAGAATTAACTTTGGTGGGAATATTATTCTGGCAATAAGACAATCTACTCAGTTAAAATGGTCTAGATTTTAGTAAATGGTACTGCAACAACATCAGTTGAAATACAAAAGGGCACTAGACAAGGTTGTCGACTCTCACCATTACTGTTTATTTTGATGTTGGAAATCCTGATCTTAAATATCAGACAAGATGACAGAATCAAAGAGTTGGAAGAGACTATTTATTTATTTCCTTTCAAGGATTTATATCCCACCTTTCTCCCACAATGGTATTCATTCATTCAAATGGGACTAAAAATGACCTCAGAAGAAAAGGAACTAACAGCTCTTTCAAATTTTAAAGTGGAAAAAGGTAATTAAATGATTGGGACTTACAATCACAAAGAATAATACAATCAGCCTTCCATATCCATGGATTTTTAATCCATGGATTCAAGCATCCTTGGTTTTAAAATATTTTTTAAAATATATCAGTTCCCAAAAGCAAACCCCAATTTTGTCATTTTATAGAAGGGACACAATTTTACTACGCCACTGTATTTAATGAGTTTTGCGTATCCACAGATTTTATTTTCCATGGTGGGTCCTGTAACCAAACCCCCATGAATACCAAGGGCCCACTGCAGGTTAAGGTTCCAAAACAATTATGAGAAAGTTTGGAAAGAACTTAAAAGATACAGCCGGCCCTCTGTTTCAGTAGGCTAGCCATCTGTGGTTGGAGCATACGCAGATAACCCTTGCGCATTATTGTCAATGGCAGCACGTGCACACAGCTGCACCAATGCAGTCACACATCCGTTGGCAATAATGGCAGTTGAGGTCCCGCACTTTTTAGTATCTGTGGTATCTGGAACGGACCCCCTCTGATACAGAGGGCCAACTGTACTTAGAAGAACAGAGAAAGTTACTTGTATCCCTTTGGGGAAGACTCTCAGTAATAAAAGCAAATGTTTTGCCAAGGCTTTTGTTGCTTTTTGCCCCAAATGATCCCCATTATAAGAAAAGGAATACTCTTTGTCCAATGTCAGAAATAAATCTCCACTTATCTTTGGCAAGCATGAAAAACAAACAGAACTTAAAACAATGTTTGATGCTAAAGAAAGGGCAGTTTGGGAGTTCCTAATATTAAATTATGTTACCAGGATTATTAAATTATGTTACCGGGATTGTTGTTTTGTAAGGCTGAAGAATGGATATTGCTTAGAGTGAGGGACTCTTGGAATGTGAAGGTGATTTAAGATTTGTTTAACTTTAGTATAATTAACACGCACAAACAATGCTACAACAAACTACAAATCACAAGATTCCATAGGAAGTATGACTGTTAAAGCAGAGTCAAACTGCATTAATTCTGCAGTGTGGCAGCAGCCCAAGTTCAAGACAGATCATCTGGCAAACTCATCTCTTTATTAGAAAGTTTCCTCCCCTTTGCTTTGCCTCATAACATGTCTCAGTACTAACTATTTCCTTCTGTTTCAAATGACGGTACTTACCAAATTGTGAATAACATTGGTTAAGGTCCATGCAACTGGGACACTGAAGAAAGGAATGCTGAGCAAGACGATGTGAAGCAAGCCAACTCCAAGAGCATACGTGAGCCACATCCCTCTACTGTTCATTACTCTTGTGTTGGGGTTGACCTCGCTGTGGGCAACTCCAACATTCATTTTCTCAAAAATAAATAAAGCTGAAAAATAATATTGTAGAACAAAAGGTTATTGAGAATGTATGCCCAGCAGGAATACTCACTATATTTTATATTCCACTATAAGACTATGAGTGATTCCTAGAAATAACAAATGCATAAGACTTGTTTAGGATCTTACTGGTAAAAACTTCACAAGCTATTCCACATTCTTTTTACTTATTTACAAAGTATTACATTTTATTGCTTTTCAGAACACTACTGGTAGTTAAAGAAGTTTCTCAAATTGTTAGGTTGTTTTAGCTGTTACAATTGGTTGCACTTGTAAAACCATAGCCACTACAATTTCCATGCAAAAATTAAGTCTTCATTTTATTTCCCCCCCCCCCCCCACAGTCAATTCAAGAATATCCAAAAACTGGAGCATTAAATGTGAGCCTTATCTAAATATCAGGCATAAAAGCTGTACACTGAAGTAATATTTATGTTAATACATGTTAAGGATAACCAGATAACTGTTGTTTAGAATATTGCATTTCCCTGTTTCGATGGGCAAAAAAAACAGCAGACTGAAAGACAACTGTACTGAGAAAAATAAAACTTTAAATACACTCAATAATACACTCTTAGAGGGACACTCTATCAGAACAATACAATTTACATCGACAAGGTATACTGAGTATAAACACTAGATGGAAACCAGGTCCTGTGATAGCTACACATCCATCAACCTTACCGGACCAAATTAGGGAAAGAACGTATTGTATGTACTCATCTGTAAGTCTAGAAATTTAAGTAAAAAAATTGATCCAAAAAACCTGAGTCGACTTATCCACGGGTCAATTTAAGTATTGTATTTGAACTCTTATTAAAAACCAGGAACAATCCCCTAGTAAAAAGCAAGAGTTTTATCTGTCCTGGAAGCACTGACCTCTCTCTGTTCTCTTATCCATCCAGCCTTGAGTGTGAGCACAAACAGTTATACCTCCGGGGATTTTGTACAGTAACTTCTTTAGCATAGTTTCCCTTTGCTTCCTCCTTTAGATCCTTTGCACGCCCCTAATTTTTACCCTTGACTTATCCACCGGTCATATCAAAAGCTATAATTTGGTCCCCAATAATTATAGTTGGGTATATATGGTACATAGGCTTCCGGTCCGAGAAAAAAAAAAGTGACTCACAAGAAGGATCACAACACAGAAGACAAATGAGTATACAGTGGCCCTCCACCTTTGCAGGTTAAGCATTCATGGAGTTAACTATTCATGGTTTACTGTACTTGCCACTGCCTCTGCTGTCACCCTGTGTGTACAATTGGAAAAACATGTTCTCCCTGGGCATTTCTAGGTCTTCCAAGCACAGCTCTATGGTCAACATCCCAAATGGCGTAGGATCCTGCTGGAGTACCTAGAAACGCTTAGGGAAGTGCATTCTCCCTTTATAAAATATTTTTAAAAAGCATCCTACAGCTGCAGTTTTCCCATTTCTGTGGGGATCCTCCACCCCAACCACTGCAAAAGTTGAGGGCTGACTGTAGTACCTGAGCCATAAATATCCGGCTCAGGTGCCACTGAAAGTTACGCTGACTTGAACGTTAGTCACTTCCTCGCCAACTTTTAATGTTCCACTGTTTTACATCTTATTTTTAGTTTAATTTATTTTTAAGGGGTGGGAGGGGAGACTGAAGTGTTATTTTAACTGTATGTATTTTTAAATGTTGTACTCCGCCCTGATTGCTCACCCAGAGGGTCGGAATATAAATAAATATTTATTATTATTATTATTATTATTATTATTATTTCAACAGGGCCTGTCGAATCTACAATTAAAGCTGCAGTCTTAAATATAGTAGCAAGTTAAACCGTTTATAGATCAACCTGGAGATGCTTACTGTTTATACTCATGTATAAGCCTAGAAATTTTGGTCAAAAAATTGACCCAAAAACCATGGGTGGACTTGTCCATGGGTCAATAAAAGTCCTGTACTTTAACTCATATATATATGGTTACCGCCATTCTCTGAGTAGAAAGGCAAAATGCAAGCATGTTGTTCATCCTGGGAGCATCTAAAAAGTAACACCAACCATCTTTACTCTAGTGTTCACTCTTTAGGGTGGACACAAACAGTTGTGTCTGCCAGAATTTTCTAAGTTCTTTGGCATCATTTTCCTTTGCTCCATCCTTTTATGTCCTTTTGTTATATGCGCCTAAGTTTTACCCTCGACTTATCCACGGGTCATATCAAAATCCATAATTTTGGCCCCAAAACTTGCCCTCGACTTATACGTGAAGTCCTGGTTGTGTGCCTTCAAGTCGTTTCCAGCTTACAATGACCCTCTCCCAGGGATTTTTGGGGCTGAGAGTGTGTGACTCACCCCCAATGGGTTTCCATGGCCAATGGGGGATCCTAACCCTGGTCACCACAGTTTTAATCCAAACCACATTGGCTTTCTGCATAGGTTGCTAGGCTCACTAAAACCATTGGCATCAAGAGGGCCAGTATAGTGTAATGGCCAAAACATACTGCAGATACAATCCAGTCTGAGGATGCTTTAGCTGTCCTGGCTCAGAGCTCAAGGGAATCCTGGGAATTATAGTTTGTTATTTATTTATTTGGAGTATTTATACCCTTTTCTTCAGCCAGAAAATGTATCAGAGCGGCATACATTTTAATTAGACAATGCTCTGCCTTCAGGCTTACAAGTTAATAATTACAATCTAATAACTGTAATATTTATAGTAATATTAATATTATAATAATATGAATTATTATAAACAGTATAACATAATATAATAATGGTAATTGTTATTATTAATTATTATTAATAATATGATATAATGATAAAATAATAGTTGTAATAATTATAATAATTATTATTACAATTATTATACTATTAATTTAAATTATAATAATTGTAATAAATATTAATTAATGTGATACAATAATTATAGTAAGAATTATAATAATTGTTATAATTAGTATTAATTATTGTTAATAATATAATAATTGTAACAATAATTGATATTAATTATTACTATTAATAATATATTATTATTATATTATCAATATATAATAAATATTAATTATTATTTATAATATAATGATACAATTATAATTGTAATAAGAATATTATTATAATAAATATTAATTATTATTAATAATAATATAATACTATACTTGTAATAATGATATTATTACTATTAATAATATATTATAATATATATAATATATATATAAATATATTTATATTATACAAATTTATTATTATATAATGATTATATCATTATACATAATCATTATTATAATTTATATTAATTATTACCAATATAATAATTGTAATAAAATATTATAATTAATTAATATTTATTAATTAATTATTAACATTAACAATTATATAATTCCGTTTGTAACAAGGATGGCACCAGGGCTCTCTTGACAGAGAAGGCTAAATGTCTCAGGAACACTACATTTCCCAGCATTCCCTCGCACTGGGCCAGGGCAGTTAAAGCCGTCTCAGTCAGGATGGATTATTATTCCTGCAACGGGTTTGGGCCCAACAACAACAACACGCGTTCAGGACCCCCCCCCCCCCGCGAGGCCTCCTGGTACGGCGTTGTTCCCTGAAGAGAGCCTCCGCAGCTGCCGTACCCGAGGAGACCCTCCGCCGGCCGCCACACTACGTACCCTCCTCCTCCGCCGTGTCCCTCCGCGCGACCGCTCCCTTTACAGAAGAAGAGTAGAAGAAGACTAGAGACTCTATTTTTCGCCGCCGTACCTGGCGACGATGACGTCACGTCGTCGTCGACGCTCTTTGGAGTGGGAGGAGGAGGAGGAGGAAGAGGAGGAAACGAAGAGGGAGCTGATTGGCCGAGAGCTGGCCCCGCCCCTCCCTCGTGGTGGGGGTCTCTCTCATGCTGCAGCGAGTGGCACACACTGTGGTTTGCGCGTGCGCGTGCGCGGCGGCGGGAGCGCGCTCTTCTCCTCCAGCGAAAAAGAAGATTAGAAGAAGAAAGAAAGAAAGGGGTATAATAATAGTATAATATCTAGAGCCTTGCTCTGGGTCACGTGACTCGCATCACTCGCAGCAGCAACAACAACAAGGGGGGGGCGGTGGAACGTTAGCAGAGCGCGCGTGTGACGTCATTACTATTATTTTGAATCGTTGACGGTTTAGCTGCTGCTGCTGCTGCTATTGAACCCTGGGATTTGTAGTTTGGCGAGGAGCGCTCTCTGCTCCATAGTGCAACTACAAGTCCCAGGGTGCACCAGAACGGCCTCGTTACTATTATTATTAATAAAATAATAATTATTATATACTTATTTAATATTAATAAATACATATCTATTATTATTAATAAATAAATAATAAATAAATATTAATTAAAAATAAATAAAATATAATAAATAAATATTATAAATATTTATTTATAATAATAAATAAATATTAATATATTAATAAATATTAATAAATAATGATATTTATTATTTAATGAAAATTAATAAGGATATTTATTTGTATACTATTATTACTACATTTTTTTTTGTAGATGCCACACTTTTTTACGCTTTTGGTAAATATTGTGTGCGGATACCACACTTAAATTTACACTTAAATTTAAACTTTAAACTTACAATTTAAACTGACACTTAAATTTAAATTTAAACTTAAGCTTAAATGTAAACTTAAATTTAAATTTACATTCACATTTACGTTTAATTTCACAGTTTAAATTTACAGTTTAAATCCACACTGCAAAAATAATCCGGTTTGACACCACTTTAACAGCCCTGGTGCTAGGGAATCCTGGGAATTGTGGTTTATTGTGGCACACCACAGAGCTGTCTCTGACAGAGAAGGCTCACAAAACTATGGCTGCATTCACACTGGAGAAATAACCCAGTTTGGCACCCTTGAACTGCCCTGGCCCAAGGCTATGGAATTCTGGGAGTTGGAGATTGTGGGACCAGAGCGGAGCAAACTCCAACTCCCAGAATTCCATAGCCTTGGGCCAGGGCAGTTCAAGGGTGCCAAACTGGGTTATTTCTCCCATGTGAATGCAGCCTACATATCCCAGAATTCCATAGCATTGAGCAATGTGGCAATTAAAGGGGTGTCAAATCAGTTATTTCTACAGTGTGGATGCAGCCAAAGAGCGAGTGTGCTGTCTCTCTCGTCTACTCTCCATTTGCTTGTTGAAATGGGTTTCCTTTTTTCAGCCAAACCACCGTTAAGTAATCAAGGCATTACCAATTTCGGCCACTGATGTAAAAAAAAAAATGTCAGTTAACAATGCCAAAAACTTCACAAGAAGCTGCGTCACCCGCCGTTTTTCCTTCTTCAGCAGTTCCCAAACATTGGCCTTCCAGGTGTTTGGGACTTAAGCTCCCAAAAGCCACGGCCAACTTGGCCCATGGTTTGGGATTCTGGAAGCTGAAGTCCAAAACGCCCGGAAAGCCAACATTTGGGAATCGTTGTGAATCTAGATTAACACTTTCTTTGTAGACATGATGCGTATCAAGTAAATTGAAATCTGTGAGACCTCCAGTGGTTCCCAGACTTTGCTCCTCCAGGTATTTTGGACTTCAACTCCCAGACTTTAAATTTCCTGGACTTTGAAAATCTATTGCCATATGGCCAATAGATGTCTGCAAAAGATATCCTCCCCAGGATAACATGTTTATTAAGGACCGAAACAACATGCAGGGATCTGATTAACGTCTCCAATAGTTTTGTTTTTTCTCCTCCTGTTTGGTTTGTGACATCTCGCCTGACGAAGAAGCCCATGGAGCTTCGAAAGCTTTCAAGTACATTGTGCATTTCGGTTGGCCAGTAAAGGTATCACTGATGGATTTTTGTTTGTATTTCACAGAAACGCCAGCCAGCTTGACCAACAACAGTCGGGAACTCTGGGAGCTGAAGTCCACAGCATCTGGAGGAGTAAAGTTTGGGAACCGCTACTCTAAATAAACATACCTAACATTGCAGTGTGCTGTGCCAGTAGTAATATTCATGTAGTGCACAAGTGAAGCAGCACAGCATATGTGGTAGATACATGGAATATGACAAGCATAAATCAGGGAAATCTGGAAACAGTAAAACAAGAAATGGAACACATAGACATAGCTATGCTTGGGGTGAGTGAGCTAAAGTGGATAGGAATGGAGCATTTCCAGTTATATAATTATGCAATGTTTTATTCTGGAAATGAAAATAAAAGAAGGGGTGAAATGAAATGTAGCACAAGCAGTGGGGGAAATAATGCGAACGTTGACCTAATAATATTAATGAAATTCCAGGGAAGACCTATAAATAAAACTGTGATCGAGGTTTATGTTCCACCTACAGAGGTACGTGAGGAAGAGGTTGTGTCTCTAGGATCACGACATGTAGGTAATCATAGATGATTGGAATGAAAAATAAATAGAGCAGAACTAAACACTAGGAGAATTTGGCCTTGGATCAAAAAATGAAGCAGGAGAATGAGTGATTGAGCTTTGTGAACCCAACGGTTTCTTCACTACAAACACAGAGAAGACTACATATGATCACCAGATGATATAGAAATCAGGCTATATATTTGGAAGCAGATAGAGAAGCTGCAGTCTCTGAAAAAACAAGACCAGGAGGTGATTGTGACCATAAACTTAACATTAAAAACGACAGTAAATTTAAGAAGTATGCTAAAGTAGTTTTTGCAATTTTGTTTTCTTAATACATGAAAAAGATTTAATCTGTGGAATTTATCTCTTGCTCTGAAATAGCAAGAAACAATACAATTTGAATAAAACTTAAAATACCATTAAAAACATTTTAAAAACACAATGCAAATCCAATTATATTTATAATGTTTTAATGTGTCTAATCTTTTTTCTGTTTTAGATTTGATCCAGAAAACCTTGAAATGAAGCAATTGCCAGCAGAAACTGTCCGACTTCTTTCGAGCTCGCAGGTTATTACATCAGTTGTCAGTGTGGTCAAAGAACTGATAGAGAATTCTTTAGATGCCAATGCAACAAGTGTTGATGTTAAGTTGGTAAGTTGTGTCAAGTTGGAGTTGTGATGAATATATGTGGGAATACAGTAATATTTCCTAATACATTATGAAGGTGCCAGTGATAGACTTTAATTTTGTATTGTTTTCAGCATCCCTCATTTATTGCTACATGAACTCAGTTCTATTAACATTAGTTCATTTAATTAATTTTGGATGCATTGTACAGTAGACCATAAATTTATTCCAACAGCATATGAGTCATTATAAACATCTCTAAACTTGCCCATGTAAGGCAAGCTGAACTTCAGTGAAACATGACTTTACATTTCTGCAGGTCATTTTGGCCGTTCATCTGATTTGGAGGTGTTAGTTTTGTCAAATATTTTCTTGAGCTAAAGTTATGTAAACATAACTGCAAAACTTCTTATTGAGTTCAGATTTCCATGCATGATAAATTGGTGAGTGCTTTCAGATGTCATTGTCCATACATGCCTTTTGCAGTTCAGAGAGATGTCTATGAAACCCTTATTTCCATATTTTTTACAAACTTGTATAGGTATGTTAAATAGTCTTTAGATTATTGAAGGGGTTCTTGTTTAAAAATCTCATGTGGAAAATCATCCTTAGTAAAGAGTGATGGCTTTTGGAATTCAGAGGCTACACATGGGCTTTTTTAAAAAACATCTTTACAGATACAGTGTTTATAGATGGTTTGTAAACTGTGTTGTATGTAGGAATTGTTTTTATTTAACTATTAGAGACTCTGAAAGTATTAAAGATTCTGAAACAGATTCTGAAACTACCTGAATCACATGCAAAGCAGCCTAAGTTCAGTTTCAGTGCAGCTTTCCAGTAGTGTGTTATCTAACCTTTTCATTTAGCAGAAAAAGTCAATTAGCTCCTTACTCAGGGTAGTTTCATTGAATCTCTTATAGTACTTATGGAAAAGGTGACCATGTACAATGGTATCCTCTGGGGTTTGGTTCCAGCCCCCCCCCCCCCCCCGCCCTGCCCTGCCCTGCCCTGCCCTGCCCTGTGGATAACAAAATCTGTCTATGTTCATATCCCATTATATACAGTGCCATAGTAAAATAGTCCCTCTTATATATAATCACAAGATCAAGGGTGCTTTTTACACTGACTAAAAGGGGCGGTCCAAACTCGCCCCTTCTAGCGGCGAGATGAGGCCTAGGCTTCTACACGGAGACCTCATCCCGCCGCAACGACCCGCCGCAAAAAAGAGCTCCGGGATCGAGCTCTTTTTTTGCGGCGCGGGAAGGGCGCGATTGGCGCCCTCCCGCGCCGCCAGAGCGTCAGAACGTGCGCAGCGCGTCAAAACGCTGTGCACGTGATGACGCCTGTACGGCGCGTCCGTGTAGACGCCGCCATCTTTAAATGGCGGCGTCCATGCGTTTTAGGCTTAGGGAGGGTGTAAAGGCTACGCCCTCCCTAACCCTAAAAGCGCCTTTTTTTTCCCTTAAAAGCGCCTTTTTTTGCCCGTGTAAATCGGGCCAGTGTTTGCTTTTTGGAATTTATATATTATTAAAATATTTGCAAGCCATAGATGCTTGAATCCCTGGACAAAAAAAAACACACTGTGGATATGGAGGGCTGACTGCACATAACACGTTCCACGTAATGTGTAGATCCCATTTATTGATTGTTCTAACTATAATAATGGTCAGTATTGTTCCCTTGTTTCACATAGTAACTTATGGAAAGATATACTTATTAATCCTTAAATAATGTAACTACTTGATGTAACTGAAAAATGCTGTGCTTTTTGTGCTTCTTTGCAGTGTTGATTGTATGAATCATGTGTGTGTGTTTTTTTAAATGTTCTGTTATTGTATAAAATTTACTAATTTTTAAAAAGTCTTCAGAAGAAGTCACCTGTACAGGATAGTTTGATGTGCAGACAAAAGTAGCCTTTCTCCCATTTTCCTCCCAGACTATGAATGCACTTCACTCAGAAATGCAATCAGTGATATTACCACAATTCAATCTAGCCTTTTAAACCTTTTCAGTGTTTATTATTCTGAAAATGCCTGTAAACACTGTGATAATTTGAATGATTTTAATTGTTTAATGTGCTTTCCATTTATTTCAAATGAGACTTGTTAGTCTCCTTGTGTGTGTGTGTGTGTGTGTGTGTTTTTTAAGTGACAGGGCTTTTCAATAGAGAAAGCACTTTTTTAAAGTTCTACACTGTGCTGGTCAGTCTGTAGAGAGATCTTGTAGCACCTTTGAGACTAACTGAAAGAAAGAAGTTGGCAGCATGAGCTTTCATAGACTTCAGTCTACTTCCTCAGATGCATATAGTGGAGTGGAAACCAGGGACAGTGCTAGTCACTAAGCCTAACAATTGCAGTAGCATTTTCCAGAGTCTATCCAGAATTAAGTTAAAATATCAGACGACGGACATGGAAAGTAGATCTGTTCATTACGCCAGTGGTCCAAATTATGTAGCTACCTGAAATGACGCCCAAATAGCACTCCCTGTACTAGAATCAACACCTTAATAAATCTTGCTGCACCTGTCAAAATCCTATGTATACTTTAATGTGGCATCCTTGTTTTCCCTCTTAAGGTAGGTGCTTTGCCTTTGCAGTATAGCATGGGTGACTGGTTTTAGAGGATGGGGAGGATTGCTGATATTCCCCCCCCCCCCCACTTCTGGCAGCAACTCCTCTACTCCATAAGGGCTTGCCTTGATGTTTGAGGTAGCTCTGACGGGAAGTATGTGGGAGGTTCTTTGTAGACAGGGACACTAAAAAGTACTTCATGAGGTACTGTAAGCACAATGATGTGCTTGCAGTTCATCATTCATAGCCCTTTGGATTTGAGTTCATATTGTAAGGTTTTGAAATTTCAAACACCAGCAGGCTTTTATTGTAATTTGAAAGAAATAAGATCTCGCTGTTTTATTTGTAGCAGTTCTACCTTGCTGTCCAACTGAAAAGGCTTTCAGTCTGGGCTTTGTATCAAGAAAGAAAAAGAGAGCACTATGTGAAGAAATGGAGGAAAAGAAAGAAGAAGACAACAGAGTTCCTATCCTTAGGGTTATAGTCCCCAAATGTGTCAGACCAAAAGAAAAGGGTGTGGGGAGAGAAAAGGAAAACAAGAAAATTTAGGTTTTAAATATTAAAGGTTTTCTTCCTGGTGGATTGGGTGTTGGATGACAGTTAGAGGAGAAGCAAGCCCAATGAGCTGCCTGAGGAGGGCTGGTGGTGACCCTGCTTTTCTTCTCTCCCATCTCACAGAAGGATGTAGAATGGTTGTTGGATGTCCCTTGAGAAGAGACAAAACCAGGTGGAGCAAGTTACTCGAGGGCTTTTGTTAAATTGCTAATTCGAAAAGTACTAATGAGCCTGGTTGAGTCTAAGAGATGCAGTAGCGGTGGAAGAACAGTTTCCTGTCTGCAGATCTCTCATCTGTGTTCACTGGCCAATTTTCCACTGAATTCAAGGCTTGTTCACTGAAGCCAAATCAGATTATTTTGGTTGAGGATGGAGATTGCAGATCTTTATTCTGGCCAGCAGAGGATGTCACAGTCTGTTATATACGGAAAGTTTACCATATTTTTTTTCAACTACATACTGGGTAGAATGACATGCAGGATAGAATGCAACAAGTATGAGATATAGTCTACAGTACAAAGCATAGGAACTATCCTGCTGTTAGGCATACTTAGAAGAAAGCCCAGTTAAAACCAGTGAGAGTTCCTGGTGAGTAAATGTGTTTTCGTTTGGACTGTAATAATAATAAACCAAAAACATCATAGACCATTTCTTTTGAAGGGAGAGAGTAATGTTCAGTTTAGAACAAAAGTAATGATTTCAGTTGAGAAGTATTTGAAAATTTTTACATTCAGTGATAAAAGTATCCCTAAAGTTTTAAAAAAGGCATGAAAAAACAAACAAACAAACAAAAAATTACCCTTGCTTCAATCAGGCTTGTTTCACTGTAATTTGAATTTGTTCTGCATCAATTTAAATGGTCTGTTTCTGTATATTTAAAAATAAGATAAGCAACATAATACAACCTGAATTTGTATGAAATTCCAATAATGGTTCAGACTTACATTATAGCAAGGAGCAAGTTCACATGTCCCCCATTTCCCTTTCCTCTTTTACCACAATTACAAAGAAATTGGAAACTTGGACTTTAGTTACAGATTGAACGGCAATTTATGATAAAGCCATAAAAGTTCTTAATCTTAATTATGGTTAGTTGAAACAAATCAACTTCATATACAGTTTCAGGATCCCTTGGGGAAGAAGTGTTTTGGATTTTTTCAGATTTCAGAATGTTTACATATACTTAATGAGATACCTTGGAGATGGGACCCAATTTTAAACACAAAATTCATTTATGTTTTATATACACCTTATATACATAGCCTGAAGATAATTTTATGCACAGTATTTTAAAAATAATTTTGTGCACAAAACAAAATTTGTGTACACTGAGCTTTTCTGAAGACCTTGAAAACAACAAAATGCTGTTTTCATGGTGAAGCTTTAGCCTCAATTTATTCCATATCAGAGGTAAAGGGCCAAGATAATTTCAGATGTTTGTGTGCTTGTAAAATGTAGTTGCAAGGGCTGTATCAGTGCAGGCAGTGCAGAAAGCAAAGGTGTCACTATCTCAGCCACCCATGTAGATAATTTTGGAATTTGGAGTAGTTTGGATTTTGGAATTATGGATAAGAGATACTCTGTCTTTACTATGGCTTAGAAATTTGTTTCATTCATATAACCAGGATGATAGACAAGATAGACCTTTGATCTGATCCAGTAAGACTGTTGGTAGTTTGTTTCTCTTCTTTTCCTCATCATATATGACCACCATATAGCATACTCAATTCAAACCATTGCATTTTTATTGTACTTTTCTTTGTTGATGAGACACTCCTGAAATGAAAATTTAGTAGATCTAGTACTATTTGATTTGACTCACATTTTTTCGGTCTTAATGCCATATCATTTAGCTGAGTTGCTTGTACTTCAGTACAGCATAAATTTGTGGGTATGGATGAGGATTTATTCTGCAGTATCTTTAGCCCATAAAGGGATTCAACTGAAATAGGCCTCTGTACAGAACAGTGTCTAGTTTTGTAGTCTTGGTCTTTTTATAACTGATAATATTTTATTCTGTGTTTTTAAATAGGAAAACTACGGTTTTGATAAGATTGAGGTGCGAGATAATGGCGATGGGATCAGGGCAGCTGATGTCCCTGTCATGGCAATGAAACACTACACCTCAAAAATAAGCTCTTCTGAAGATCTTGAAAGCTTGACAACATATGGTTTTCGTGGTGAAGCTTTGGCCTCAATTTGTTCCACATCAGAGGTAAAGGACCAATATAATTTTTGTGTGTTTGCAAAATGTAGCTGCAATATCAGTGCAGGTAATTCAGAGAAAATAATTCATTGTGACAAGTGTGACAATAGTTGAACATACACAATAGACTGATGGAAAGTAATCCCAGAAATTACAGTGTGGCCTCCATAAAAAAATATACTGTTAGTAATGCCCTTGCTCTACATCTAGTGCTCTGTTTGACATAAGATGTACCCACACTTCAGAATTAAAGCAGTTTGATACCAGTTTAACAGTCATGACTCTATCCTAAAGAATCCTGGGATTTGTAGTTTGATTAGCACCAGAGCTCTGTGACAGGCCAGGATGAACAGCTCACCAAACTACAAATCCCAGTATTCTTTAGTCATGGCAGTTAAAGTGGTGTCAAACTGCTTTAAATCTATAATGAGGATACACCCCAAGAAAACATTATGTGCAGCAATCAAGCAGATATGTAAATGCTAGGCTCCTGTTTAATATAATCTATTTATAGTGAAGTTCTTCTGCTCGTTAATAAATGGGGCCCTCTTTACAAATTTGTGAATGGGCAACTGTATCCTTTCAGATTTTTTTTTTTTTAACTTCAGTTCTTATAATTGCACATCATTGGCTATGCTGGCTATGGATGATAGGAGATATAGTCTGCAACCATCTGTGAGAATGAGAGTTTTCTGCTTCTGGGCTAAATGTATGAAAAAGAGCAGTTGAATCCAGATTCCACTCCTGATATTTGTACATTCATCACAGATGTCTGAAGAGGAAATGTGCATGTGACTGTCCATGCCTAGGCTTTTGCATCACTGGGTGCTCTGCCCAGGATTCCTATGGAAGCCTGAGGGTATACAGCTGTATACCTTTTGAGCTGAGATTGTAGGGCCAGGACCCACAGTCCCCCTTTTCCTCCACATATTTAGTTCTGCAAGTAGAAGCAAGTTTGTGAAAAGGGCTGTTCTCTTCTGTTGCTCAAAGGAGGAATGGAAGGAATGACAGTGCTGTGCTCTGGGTACAGCATATTGAATACTATTTCTGATTCCTTCATCAGAGGTCTCATATCTAAGGATTCTGTGTGATACTAAATTAGATATCTTGCAACTCTTCCAAACTCAGGATTTTAAAAAAAAAATGTATTTCTTTCATTGCTCAGGAAACCCCTGGATAACTGTCCCTGAGACTATAAGAAGAGGCCTGCCAGATTAGATCAAAGGACTAATTTTGAATACATTTTTTCAGTTTGCTTTAAAATGTTTTTTTTATTTGTCTGGTTATGTTTTCAGTGTTTTTATCTGTTGTACGTTCCTTCAGGGCCCCGGGAGGTGGGGGGGGGGGCTGAGAGTTCATAAGTTATTCAGATAAATAAATAAAAAGGTCCAGCATTCTGTTCATCAGATGTCTCAGGGATGTCCATGAATAGGACAAAATAGGGTTAACATAATGCTTCTACCATTCTCAGTGTGGCTGAAAAGTGCTGTTGGGGTCATTCTTCTTCTGATCCTGAAGAGAATTTACACTGTCATGCCTAGTCACCACAGCTGCAGCAGACTACTACAGGGAACAAAAAGGTGCCTGGCACTTGACATCATGCTTTTTATTGTTAGGTTCTGATCACAACAAAAACGGCAGATGAGGATTTTAGTACCCAGTATACTTTGGATAAAATTGGTCACATAATTTCTCAGAAGCCATCTCATCTTGGACAAGGTATGGATTTATAACATTTATTTTTCTTCTGATTTTCAAATACCAACCAAGGAGCGTACTAGTGTTATTGACTAACTGCTTTAAACAACTAAAATTAGGACTCGGATGACATTTTAAAATGTAATAGATAACAGACGTCATGATTTTCAAAGCAGAAATGGATCAATTTAGTTTTTAAAAATCAACACTGAGTCTTCAGTTTCTGTATTCTGAATGATGGATATAGTACAATCCTATTCACGTTAAGCACATGTTTATCCCACTGTTTTCAGTAAAACTAATCCTTAAAAGTATTTGTATGCACAGGCCAAAAGGCCCATTTTCTCCCCCGTCCTCATGTTCTCCTGTCTGAATGATGCGAACCATTAATCCCAAACTGGGATCAGCTAGTTTGGATGCTGGTCTGGTGGTCCTGGTCTGATCCCAGTCCAAAGGGGCCTTAATCTGGTCCACAAAGACCATCTGTTTGGTACAAAGTTTCCAGGAAACTCCACAGCAACAGCTGACAGACCAGCCAGCCCCACATGCCCATACCTGACATGGTGGTGGGCAGGCATGTAAACATCATCCTGCTGGCCAAGGAACTGATCCAGGTTGGACCCAGGGGCAGGATACCACAGGCCTGGTCCATGGTGTCTGGCCTGTCTGCTGATGCCTCTAGAAATTTTTAAAACTGAATTTTGTTGTAAGTAGGCATCTTCTTTTTTAAAAACAAACCTCTAGGAAATACACATTTTGTTTTAAAGATAATTCACTGTGAAACAAGGAGTACTTTATTTACACATTTTAAATGGAAAATGCTTCTTTTAACGTGGTGTGTGGAGTATTTTTGCTGCAGTAAGGTATGCAGCCTCTATTGGCTTCCAGATGTTCCTAATCTACTGGAGTTAATAGAGTAAAGAAAATTGCATTAACAAGATTTAGGTAAAATTTAGAAATGTAAAATTAAATTTTGGATGATACAGCATAACTGGATTCTGTACTTACACATTGGATCCCAAACCCATGATGTCATGGTGTTATGTTTTGTTTTTTTTAGTGTTGTTTGCATTTCAGTAATACTTTCATAAAGTTCAGAAGTGGCTTAATTTCTTTTTCATGTATACCTTTTTTTCTTATAATAGTTTGTACATAAACATAAATGACATCCGAACTAAAGTGTTTGACAGTGCGGGATCAAATTTTGGCATAATATTACTTTCCAAAATTAAGATTAAAAGAATTTGAATTAAGCATATCAAGAAAATGGTAAAGAGTCATTTCTCATAACTGAATTTGGCATTGGTACATGACAAACAGATTAAAGGGAAGAGGAAATTACACTGGAAAAGACAGGGAACAATTTTCAGGCTGGTTTCAAGATGGGGGGGGGAACCTTTGTGATTTTACAGATAAAAAAATGCAATCATGTATTGGCATGATTCTGGAAGCTGTGTCTGCACAAATGCAGGCATGCCTTGTCTTTATTAGTGCATTAGTAACCTCTTTATTGTAATAACTAGTGAATCAAAACTCAATTTGAGATAATTTAATATATGGTTTTGGGGTTTTGTTGAAGAATTTGGGTTTAGTGGTGCATTAGCTGATGATTGACAGAGCAGTCCTAAAAGTGTGTATATATAAGTTGTAGCACAGAAGATATGTGGAATGGACATGGCGTGATAATTAATTCAGGGGAGGAAGAGTGCTGTGAATCCAAGAGATCCAAGGCCACACTTTTTCTTAGAATGCTCAATTTGGGAATGGGGGAAACCCGCATCCCAGTAGACACGAGCAGAGCTTTATGCTGCTTTACTGTGGCCACTGGGACAGATGTGCACCCTCTGTTAGAGTTTATCTCTGCCAGTGTAACAACCTGGCTGTCTTTGGTACAAGTTAATATTTTTCTTTAGAAGGTTCTTGAGTATTTCCTACATAATGAGTTCATTGGATTTAAAGATGGTTGGGGGCGGCGGCGGAGGAACTAAATTAATAAAGGATTGTCATAAAAACAGAAAATGTGTCCAACCATCATCCTGATGGATAATTAAAAAGCTTGCATTGAATGTTTTTTGTTGGTTTTCAGGCTATGTGGCCATGTTCTAGAAGAGTTCATTCTCTGAAGATGCCAGCCACAGATGCTGGTGAAACGTCAGGAATGAACTCTTATGGCCACATGGCCCAAAAAACCTACAAATGAGGATGAGAACCAAGGAGGAGATTAGGGGAGCAGCAAGAAGGAACTGCAATCTGGAGGAGGATGGGATGGTTGGGAGGCTGAGGGAGGGCAAGCCTCAGAGAAGGGCAGTACTCTAGAGTGAGTGAATATGAGCACTGGAAAGAATAAAGAGAGAAACTCTGATGGGAGGAACAAAATCAGTGGGTTATTTTGTGTAAAGACTGTTGGTGCGTTTTGTTTTTTGTTCTTTCGTTGTTGTTGCTTTTCTAGTACAGCTGGAGATTTGCTGCCTCTCCTGTTGTGTCCTCTGCACCTGCAGCACATGACACAGCAGGAGATATACTGCCTTTGTTTCTCTCCTGGGAAGCTTGCCAGAGAAGGTACGACAGAAGAACACAGTTTTTACCAGTCGCTCTCTGTCAATGTCCTCCTGAAGGGGAATTCTCAGTGGCAAACCAGTTCACTCTGGCCAAGCCCCCTTGGGATCAGCAGTCACTGCCTCTTCAGGCTTCTCTAGAAGAGTACGTATCTGCATATTTCTCTAGCCTGGAAAAGATGAGGTCTGATATTTTAATCTCTTTAAAAATTGGTGGCAGGTTGCTCGGCCATGGAAACCCACTGGGTGACCTTGAGCAAGTCATACTCTCTCAGCCTCAGAGGACGGCAGTGTCAAAACCCCTCTGAAGAAACGTCTCAGGAAAACCCAATGATAGGGTCACCATAAATTGGCAATGAATTGAAGGCACACAACAACAACAATATATCCCCTTGGTTCCCTATGGAATTCACTCCCTCTCCCCATTTACATCAATCTCAACTTACAGTTTACGGAAATGCAACCCTAACATAAATTATAAATACTCAAACACGGAGAGGCAAAAACATATGTTCACATTTGATTAGCCCTCCTTTTTTATTTTTGGCAAAAGTGTAATCAGCACATTTAAAAAAAATACTTCTGTTATTTTCCATTGAAAGTACTTTGATTTGAACCAAAAATATCAGGAAATGAACATAAACTCTGAAGGAATACAGCTGTACATTTATTTTAAAAAATTATAAGTAAACAACTATATACAAAACATACCACAACAATATAGCAAAATAAAACAATTCATCTCACAACTTTGAATCGTGTTGCGGGTCTCCTTCTGGAATTCTGTTCAATTTAACTGGTCATTTTAAAGTCCACAGTCTTCCCTTTTTAAAATAGATCTGTATCTGCTCTATGGGCCACATGTGATCCACAGGATGCATGTTGCTGATCTCTGCAGTAGCTATTTTAAATATAAATAAATAAAAATAAATGAATCGATATTCTTCTACAGCTATAAATGGTAGAGCTTTTTAAGCTGGTACAACATGTACTTCATAAAATATATCACCAGAGCAGTTAAATCTTAAGAATTTTCTTGTTAAATGTGATAGTGCCTGTTTCATTTTGCTTGTAAATATGTGATCACCCTGATCATAACCACTTGTGCAGTCAGATCTGTTTGCACTTCAAGTGTAAAGTCACTTATATAACATCCTGCAAATGCTGTGCCCCATCTCTTAACACCTTTCTTCTGTCACAGCAAGCCCAGGGATTAGTCTTTAAGTTGATTGCTGATTATGAAAATAAGTATACTTCAGATCCTCTTCATTGGAGTGTCTTTGTATCCTTTCAATATAAAAAGTATTCCTGACTGTAAAATCCTACACACAGTCCTACACACAATTACCTATTGAGCTGAGTAAGGTGTATTTCTGAATAGACATGCACAAGAGTGAACTGTTAATGTCGTTTTTAAATGGGATATAGTTATCTTAGGGGTAAAACAGACCAACCCTGAGAAAGCCAGATTGGGGTACAGCAACTCTACACCACAGCCCAAATCCAGCTTTGTGCTGGCCCAAAAAGAAGTGGCAAAATGCTGCTCCTTTTTGAGCTGACAAAAAGATGGCTTTTCCCGCCTTGCTGCAGCTTTACAGTGCTCCGACAGTGTGCAGTATCTAAATGCTGTGCAGCTGGAGCACCCCAAAGCCGGCTGCCATGTAGGCAATGTGAAGTCAGCTTCCAGGCATCATGGGGGCATGCATTGTATGTACACCCTGTTCCTAACCCAGCTGGAAGCCAGCTTTTCCTGCCGGTCTGTACCGGGTCTGAGTCTATCACACTAAATCCATTAATAAAGTTGCCTTGTGCTGATTCCAGCAACAGTTTTATTAAAAATTTTATTTATCAGCAACAGAACATAATTGTCATGATTGTCTGTCTTGAATGTTTCTCTGTTTTTCCTGTCTAAAATCCTGCTCCAATTATGCTTTCTCTATTTCTTTATGTCTATATATGAAATCCTGAATAGCACTCTGTAGACCTGATGAAATGGGCTATAGTATGCAAGAAGTCATTCTATAATAAAAATGTTGATTTTTAAGGGCCCTATAACTCTTGTGTTACTGTTAATACATGTAATACTGAGTCTTGCAGTTTTTATGCATTCAGTTCTTAGCTGATTCTAATTATATTTGGCTTTGTCATGGATTTCTGTTGTCAACTTACATGCATCTTTTAGTTAGCTAACAAAAATAAATAAATAAGAGAGCTTAGATTTTAGGATCTGTGATGTTACCGTAAGTACAACAGGGCTTTCCTACTTCACATCCAGAACTTGTTCTTGCACATTGGGGAGTCAAGGGAGCGATTTTCAAAAATCGAGTGCTTTGACTTTGCATGACAGGAAGTATCAGACATTTTTAGGTTTCAAGTCAGATTGGTCACTATTTTACATTTCCTTGTAGCTTAGCCAGTTGGGTTAATGTCTCCATATTTCCTTCTGAGCTTCATCAGTTGGAAGGAGTGCTATAATGAGAGAAAGATTGCGCACAAGAAAGATTTTTGCATTCTGTTACATCTTCATGTATTATAAAACATTTAATCTAGTAAGACTTAGGTTGGCTAAGTAGCATCACCAGGTTGTCAACAGTACTATTGCTTGCTGTTAATAGTAAAATTGAGAGTAGAATATTGTATACAAAGTTAAAAGGGTAATCCTATACATGCGCCTCTAGAAGAAAATTCCACTGAAGTTGGTAGGATTTACTTCTAATTAGGTTTGTATTATAAAACTGGATAATGTCAAGTAATTTAATTTTGTCTATAATTATATTCAAAGATCAGTGCACACAGTGGTCTAAGTGACAGTTAAGTTTTTAAATTTAAATTTTCATTTTTACATTGTGTATGCTCTTCTCAAATGCATGCTCAGCTCAAATTTAATTACAATCACCACTTCAGGAAAATAGCTTATACTGGTAAAAGCAAAAGCACTCAGTAATTTCTGCACAGTTAACCTTACTCTCTGGTTTTCCTCCCTCCATTTCTGGTAGGTACAACTGTAATAGTTCAGAAGTTGTTCAAGAATTTGCCTGTAAGAAAGCAGTTTTATTCAACAGATAAGAAATGCAAGGAAGAACTCAAAAAAATTCAGAAACTTCTGATGGCATATGGCATTATAAAACCAGAACTAAGGATCGTGTTTACACACAACAAGGTAACAAACACCTTGACTTCAAAATTACTAAAATGGTAGCATTAACAATTAATCCAGAGTTGTCATATGTAAGGTAAAGTCTTATTTATGTGATTCATCCAAAGAAAATTACAGTATAGTCCTCTTAAAATTAATGGTCAATAAATTAGTTGCTGTGAATTTATACCGATTTAAATGGGATTTTAGCATTAATAGTTTTCACTGGTTACAGCACTTCTGTGAATTTGGGATAGTTTGTGTCTATGGATGGGCTGAATAATACAGGTTTGTATTATTAACAGAAACAAGAACACAAGGGAAGGGGTCACAATGTAAGAATCAAAAAACAAAAAAAATTAGAGCTAACATGAAAATTCTTGGGTAGGATGTAATGGAATACAGTCTAACTCCTGTATTTGGGGAGAGGCTCCATTCCTAGGGTTACTGCAGATAAGCAGAAACAGCAGTTAACAAATGCTGTATTTCCAGTAGAAGTTGACTGTAGAGTCGCTTTGGAGGACCTCTAGATACATAGACTTTTTTTTCTGAACATGGGCAAATCACACCACAGTTACAGATCTTGCAGTTACAGGAGTTGGACTGTATAGTGATAAAATGAAATTAAAATATCTACAAACAGTACCAAAAAATTAAGAATGTCAAAAATACAAATTATATACCAGAAGATAAACATATATAAAGCATAAGCTATACTAAAAAGAGTTTGTTTTTGTATGTGGTGGTATTTACAGTACTGGTATTCTGTGCATATTAACTTTTTGGTATAGATTATGTTTTCATATATTTTTATATGTTTATTTATATGTATTTAGTATAATTAACATTATGAGGCAGTTTAACTCATAGAGCTGATAATACTGTTTTACTGTTAATTAATTAATTAGAATTGCTATCTTGCCTATTCTTTTAAATATTCCAAACTGTGTCTCTTACCTTTTTTCTATATTTGTACTCTTCCCTGTGCATCTTTAACAAATAGGACTCCTCTGTATGCCTGAAAGGCTTACTTTTGCCCCTTGAATAGAGTGTGGATTAGAATAGGCATGTTATGTCCAAATTGAGGATTCACACTTCAAAGCTGTGCTTGAGGTGGAGGGGAGATTATAGTAAAGCTTCAGGTTCCGCTTGACTACTAAAAACTAAAACACTCCAATATTGGAAAGATAACATTTTCCCACGTTGTAATCCAATGGATAGAAGACTTTACAATGTTCGCAACATTCAAAAGCAGTAATATATTGATACAATTTACAAATGCACTTATTGTCTGATAGTTTGTCTGCTTTTGTTGAAATTTATGTGTAATGATTTTTCTTTCTGAAAAAAATCTCCTTAATCCCTATTGCTATAATGATAGAACATTACAATGTGTAACAGAGAACGTTATAGTGTATTTTTACGTTGCAGTAATGTTTGAGTGAAATTTTAAATTAAAAATTAATTAGTGAATAAAAATGAGCTTCAGTTCAACATTGCTGCACCTTTCTCATGTAGGGAAAGCATGAAACAGTGAGGGCCTTAATGCTCTGTACCTCATTCCTTTTGCTTAATGGATGGCAAATTACAAGTTCTGTTCTTGTTTTATTATATTATTATTATTATTATTATTATTATTATTTATACCCCACTCTTCAGCCAAAAGGCTATCAGAACGGCTTACTAATTGTTAATTAGACATTTCCCTGCCTTTAGGCTTACAATCTAAAGCGATAAGATACAAAAGGAGAAGGGAATAGCAGTGGGGAAAGGGGAAAGTCCAGCAGATCTTCTCTCCCTCTGAGGCCTGGACTAAGGCAGACGGACTGGAGGGAGGGCTCTTTTGGTTCTACAAATAGAAACTCTGTTAGATTTTCTCCCCCCACTACTGCCTGTGTATAGTCCAGAGTAGGCATCCATAAGCTAAACAAATGATAACATTAGAAACTAACTACGTAATTTTTTGTAATGTTTGTATTGTATATTGCTTTATAGTTTAGTCCTTGAAGCATCTAGATAATATTCTTATTGTTTAAATTGCATAGAACTAATTCTACACTGAAATATGATCCTACTCATCTATGGAGAACCAAAGTGATCTTCCAATTGAATAGAAATAACTTGGAGTGTGTGCGTAAAATGACAGGCTGTGAAAATGTCAATTTTGTCATTTACATGGATGTCTTTTGCTGTTGTTTCCAACTAGGATGATTTTATTGACTGCATAGTGTTGTGATACCAACTAATTCGTTATGTGAAAGACATAGCCCCTGAAGGACAAACAACTAGTTATTAGGGTTGTGGGAGAAGGGGCAGAATCTGAAAAGTATATGTTATTTGTACACACAGCACTGCGGGAATCTACTTCTGTCCACTGACACTATTTTCAGCCAAAGACAAACCAGTGGATATTTAATGTAGTCTAAGCCTTCTGCTGTTTATTCCAAATTTCATGTTCCTTAGAAATCAGAGGTGCAGCAGAAACTGTCTATAACTTGTCTGTGTTGCTATGTTTCTAATTACAGGAAGTCTAAAAAGTAAGAATAAGAAAGTTCATTGATTATTGCAAGCAGCAATTTAAAGAAAGGTAACTGACTCTGAGGAAAAGACAAATATTTGAATTTAGATCTACATGCAGATAACTTCAAAAGTCACTGCCCAAACCCTGTTAATCTGATTCTTTTTGACAGGCTTCATGACAGTATAATTTTTGAGACTTCTCGACACAAGAGGTCGCTCATTAGCCATAGCATAACAGAAAGCAATCAGCCTCAATCAGCTTGATTTCTGCTGCTCCAGAAACTAGGTCATGGAGCAATGGATGGAACCTGCAGGAAAAGAGGTTCTACTTCAACATTAGGAGGAACCTTCTGACAGCAAGAGCTGTTCCACAGTGGAACACACTCCCTTGGAGAGTGGTGGAGTCTCCTTCTTTTGAGGTCTTTAAACAGAGGCTGGATGGCCATCTGTTGGGGATGCTTTGACTGTGAGTTCCTGTATGGCAGGAGGGTTGGACTGGATGGACCTTGAGGTCTCTTCCAGCTATGATTCTATGATTCAATAGGCCTTTTTAACCAATTTGTTTTCTTTTTGCTATTATATCTTTTTAATCCTCCACAATTGCCATCTTTGTGAACAGGTGTGAGAAAAAAGATATATTTGTTTTGATATATCAGCATACATTCAGGGTAGGGCTTTTCTCACATTTCATTTCTCCTTTTGTTAATCGTCTTCATACTGTTTTTATAAAATATTCTCTCAAAGTTGAGAGGCACAAACCTTGGTTTTTTTAATTTATATTTTGAATTTCACTGCTAATAAATGCCAGATTCATAGATTTTAAAACACTAATAAATCTGAAGCAGTTTTCTTATTTGAGATGAGAAGGGGAAGGGAGCAGAAAGGTGTTGTAATCAAATTAGACATGGAACGCAAACAGGGCTCAAGACACAATGTTGACTCTGCTGCATCCTTGCACAAATAGCAGAAACATGTGAAAAGCTGCTAGGTGTGGATATACATCATTACACTTAGAATATAGGAAGAAGTAATATCGATAGTGGGAGAATTACTTCCAGACACTGTCACAATTCCAGATGTTAAAACTAGAATTCATTTGTTACCATGTTGGTTCTCAAAGCCTGTGTAGTATTCCTTTAGTTTTAAGTACCCATGAATTGCTGTGTTCTCATATAATTAAATTGGGGGCTATACAGACTGGCACTTTGTAGTGAAGCCACGGCGCAGCATCCACATGCTGGACACCATAAGTCCGCCTCATCGCGTCATGATGCCACACGCCCTTCTAGATGGTGCATGGCATTACAACACAGCCCTGGTGCTGCATCTAGGTGATGCAGCACCGAAAAGGCATAACAAAGCCGTACTAGCGCAGCTATGATACCCTTTAAAGGGCACAAAAAGGAGCTACTTTTTGCAGCTACTTTTTGCACTCTCCAGAAGCTGGATCAATGCTGTGGCATACGGTTGCTGTGGCACTGATCCAGCCACAGCATCTATACAGCCCCTCAGTGCCCATACCATACAGTTTACCAGCAGGTTGGAAGCAACCATTTCTTCATGTGATGTGAGCTTATAATTCTCTCTGTTCAAGGTTCAGGCATGAGTGCCCTTGATTGTGTAGCCAGCTGACTAACATTTCCTGCACATAATTGACAGTGAAGTCAAAGCATACACCTGAAGACCTTGAATTGTACAAGCCTATGAGTGAGACATCATATACTTTGGGGCCATGTCCTTGATTGCTGTGCAGTAATACTGGTGTCAGAATAAGCAGAAGTGGTAGATCAGCAGGTGCAGGACATGTTTAATGGTCATGTCCAGAAACATACAGAATCTAAATTTCAAGTTTGGCATATTCAGCTTAGAAGTTTCAAGTGCCATCAAAGAAAGGTAAAAAGGGAAACTGAGATGAGGGATCTTGCTTTTTTTGTTTTCTCCCCCCCCCCCCCCCTTCAAAGCTGCATCCCAGAAAAGAAAGAAAAATGATGTTCAGGTTACAGTTTATTTTACAAAAACCGGGGGGGGGGGGGGAGCCTTGACCTCATCCTGAGCCATCCAGGGAAGAGGAGCAGGGGCCACAGGCTCTAGTTTTCCTAAGCACTTGCCTGTCCTGTTGGAGTACAATATGTACCTCTGTTTAAATGGCATGAAAAAGAATTAAAGCTGGAATGGCATGTGATAGAAAGAGGAGGTAAGGATATGTATTGCTTGTTGAAGTTTGAGGCAGTTAATAAAAAATATATGCCAAAAGCAATTAAATTGCCTTTTGTTCTTTAGAAATAGATAGCACTTTATAGTCTCATATGGGGGGGGGGAGTAATTTCTTGATTTAGTGAATGAAAACTGTCTTTTTAGTAGATTTCCCCCCAACTGTTATTACTGGATTCCACTGTAAATTTGTTTTCCTAATCAAACATAAACATACACTTTCACATGTATTTGAAGTTTTTCTATTACTTGTAATGTTTTGATTTGCATTAGCAATAAATAATGGCTTAGTTACCAGATCGCTCTTGATAGACTATTGCTATTTTGACAACTTGGATTAGCTTGTGTGTCATCTTTTTATGAAGGTTTATCCTGCCAAGACGTTCTTTGAATACTGATAATGTTGATCCTCCTGCCAGTATGGTTATGTTAGAAAGAGGTACTTTTTCCTCTTTCGTCACCATGTTCCTTGAAAGCAGATTGAATAATGAGTTGATAAATAATTTACGACAGTATTTGTTCAGTTTATTTAAAGTTATGATCTATGGGTCAGAGAAAGTTGGGCGTACTAGGTGTTTATTTCTTGCCTTTTAAAGAACGTTAAAAGTTTTTTAGCCTAGCACATTTTTGCCACCTGGAAACCTAAGCTAATTTTTACCCTGTAAAGGAAACTCCTTCTTGGAATCTGAGCTCCTTCACTGGTGCTCTATAAAAGCAGCTTCAAATTCTTGGCTATTTTAAAATCTTCAGTATCTCTGGGGAAACATTTATGTACATCTAGATCTGCTGTTTGCAGAATTCCAAAATCTGCTGATAGAAAAGCTATATATAGCGGACATAACACAAGCGCTAATTAATAATTCTGTTCCAGCTATTTGTATCACTTTAGAAATAGTACTATAGATAACTGAGATGGCTAGATTGTGCCACTACCTAAGAAGTGCTAGCAGTCCCAGAGGCAACCTCAGAGTGATAATGAACTGTCATCTGTCCCTATCCACTCTTATACAGCAATAAAGCACCATCTGGAAAAGAAATAAACCATTAGGAGGTTGTAGGGCACTACATATGTTGCCAGCTTTCTGCTTCTATTATCTGAGAATTGTTTATTCACTTTATTTATGCATTTTACTGTCTTTTACTGGGTTAGAGCATTCTTATTTTAACAATATGGTAGGTGGACTCAAGATTTATGTACCCTGTTTACGGAAAAGAAGACAGTGTCTTATATTATTTTTTGCTCACAAAAATGCACTAGGCCTTATTTTCAGGGGATGTCTCATTTTTCCATGAAGAAGAATTCACATTTATTGTTGGGAAAAAATTACATTTATTATATATTGTATATATATTTATATACAAAAACTTTGCTAGGTCTTACTTTCAGGGGAGGCCTTATATTTAGCAATTCAGCAGAACCTCTACTAGGTCTTATTTTCTGAGGATGTCTTTTCAGGGAAACAGGGTAGTAAATTATGGTCATTGGGTATAGTCATTGGGTAACACTGTGCAAGAAGGGACTTCCTTTTCCTCTCCCCATCTCTGCTCTAAAGTTCAGCTTGGGAGAGACCTTTTCATCTAGTGGGTCAGATTTTGGAAGATGTGTGGAAAGGAAGGCTGTAAGGACAAGGCAAAATCTATCACTTGTGGAACAGACATCACTGGATTTAATCTGTTATCTGCTATCAACAGGAACATGAGTAATTTAGTCTGGTGAGATAATGGGCATCAAAAAGGACATTGGTCAGCAATGGCAGAGCAATCTGGCCTAGCATATTTACCCCTGGTTTGATTCTGTTTTCCTCCCGTTTTGACCATGTGTGTTGTCTGAACAGGTAGTGTTCATACTGGGGAGGGGTAATTTCTTTTAGTCTCTGTGGAGACCCCTTAATTGCCCTTTTCAGAATCAGACATGTAATCTGGCTGGACTAAGGATGTGTGAGAGGCCCTGTATGTTCTCTCTATTTGAGATCTTTAATGGAGATACCAGGCTATTTTGAATGGAAACCATGTACTCTGGTACTCAGCTGTGACCCTCCTTCCCTCTGAATATGACATACGGAAGATCCGTAGTCTTCCAATAGAGTGAAAATTTCACACACAGGATTGATAGTGAGAAGCTTGATGACTTCACCTGTGTTTGTTGTCTCAGTTGTCTATCATAGAAAACAGGGGGAAGTGCTTCATCTTAAGACCGGTAGAGTAGAGACAAATAATGACTGGGTACGAACAAAGATAGTAACAGACTGCCTGTGGATCAGGAATGTGTTGGAATTAGTAGCAGCCCAGTCCCAGAATGAGAGCCCTGCAGAAGAACAGTGTGAGCTTTCTGAGCTATTTGCCTGTGTAACTAGCCCTTCCTCTTGAGGATGTGGTATAACAGACACTGAATAGACAGCTTCAACCTGTCTGTAACAAAGTGTATTTATGATCCCATCGAGATGCTTAATGCTGATGGAGGTAATCAAGATTTCAATAAACCAGTAGCAGTTTCACCCTTGAAAATGCACTGTTCTTCTATATCGGTGCTCACTGGAAGTACTATAACTAGAAAATCTTTGATTGATTAGAGTGTGAGAAAGGCCCAAAACAGACAGGCGAAAAGGAACAGCTTCTAGCCACTTCAGGGGAATGGCGTGCAGACGACAGATACCCCTGATGCAGCTAGAGGTCACTCTGAGGCCGCCTAAGGTGGCTGGAAGCCATTGGCAAAAGGAGCAGCAAAAAACTGCTCCTTGACAACAGCTCATTTGGGACCACAGTGGTCCCAGGCTGATGGGGGGCTGATGATAGCTGGATTGGCCAGAAGCCACTCCAAGCTACCCATCTGTTTTGCCCCAGAGAGACGGATACCTATCACCAGGAAACAATTTGAGATCACTGAGATCTCAAATGATCTTACTGTCTCTCCGCTATTGAATATTTGATGCAACAGTGCTCCCATCCAAACAGGTTGAATGCAAAATGTTCATCTAAAATAAAATGTTCTATATCCTAGTATCAGTTTCTTAAGTCATCTAGTTTTTCATCCAACATAATTTTTCAAATAATAGATTAGCACTTATAGTAGAAATGTTCTAGCAGCTGTTTTTGTATGCAAAGTGCTCTTGGTGATACTTGTTGAAATGTTAGTGTTCAGGTCTTACAGGACATATTCACACATTACAAAGAATATGTAGACTTGAGTACCCCAAGTGTTTTGAAATGATGTGAAAGGGAGCAGATGCCAATTGAGGATAATGCTTCAAGGATCCACTCATGCTGCTATAGTTTCCTCTAAAATTCTCTTGGTACACTACACTGGGGCAGGTACACTGGAGGAAACAGTGGCAGAAAGAAGAAAAGGAATAGTGCATGTGGAAGAGGTCAGGTACTGGAGAAATAAACTGCTCAGAGCTGACACATTTTGTCTGCTTTTGTTGCCACCACTGTGTAACCCTGGAAAAAGTTATTTTATCTGGGATCCTGGCATAGTACACCTTAAATCTGGCCTTAATGTTTAAGTGAGCAGATGGATCTTTGTTGGTGTTTCCTCTTAAATCAAATGTTTAGACCTCTTTATTAAAAATATGAATTGAAACATTAATTAATTTCTTACTCTGTGAAACAAGGCTTTTTAGTTTTTGCTAAGATTTGTGTGAGAGACACTGCTAGAATTGGCCACCAACTGGAACTAGCCGTGTGGAGGCTCATTGCTCCTACATTGCACTGTGATGCACTCCAGATTTTTGGCAATCTCTCAGTAGTTGGCTCCTCTGCCAAAGGACTCTCTGTCACCTGCTTCCCCAGAATACCTCCCCTGTGAGAGGAGGGGTTCAGATGAGCAAGGAGAAATCTGAGCATGTTAATGTTGACAGAAACTGCTGTTCAGGCTAGCAATGGGAAAATGTAATTAAAAAAAAATAGATCATTCTCAATAACTGTAGGGCAGATATAAGCAGGAGGTGATTGTCATGAAATTAAAGGAAGAATAAAAGGTGAATTTCCTGATTGGTAGTATATTGGGAAGTGAATTGAGATTTATTATAGAAGTATCATACTGATTAAGCAACAAATAATTTTTAAAAGTTGCCACTGCTTATTAAGGATACAGAATTTGTCTTCTATGGAATTTACAAGTACTTTACAGTATGTCTGCAGAATGAAGCAACTCCTCATGATAGTATTATTTTTCATCAGGCATTAGCTTTCCATACTACACATGGCCTCATCAGCTTGTAACTTTTAAACATAAGGTTCTAAAGTTAGGTCTTTTAAAACAAGTGTGGCCATCTGGCAGTCTGTGGGCCAGATCAGGCCCCTGAAGCAATCTATCTTGGGTAGAAGTGATGGTTTCCTACATGCAGAAAATGTGTGAGATAGTTTTCTGCTGGAACTCATCTCAATGAAAAAAAGACTAGCTCAGTGAATATCATAGTACTTAATTCAAAACAAAAAAACATTAGAATACTGTGTGAGCAGTGTGTACGTGCACCAAGCCCAGGTACTGCTCTCTTAGCATATAAAGGCAAACTTGCCTCAAAGCCACAGTTAACGATAACTTGAAATTATGGTTAATTGTTTCCAGACAAGCCAGCCACATAACCTAGCTTTAAATGGTTTTGGGATGTTTTGGTTTATTAAATACAGTCAGCCCTCTGTATCCATGGATTCTTTATCCATGGATTCAAGTATCCGCAGTTTGAAAATATTCCCCCAAAATATAAATTCCAAAAAGCAAACCTTGATTTTACCATTTTACTGTACCACTGTATTTAATAGGACTTGAACATCCAAGGGTTTTGGCATTCCCCGGGGTTCCTGGAACCAAACCCCTAAGTGATACCAGAGGCCACTGTATTTTTTGGTCTTCTGTCAGAATGCCTGTTGACTCACGCACTGGTTAAGGTTCTATGTGAAAATTAAAATGCCTCTTAGGAATAAGAAAAAAGTTGACCATACATCATAAAACAAATTCATTAGGAGATTATACTTGCATGAGTTATATTTCAAAGTTGATTAACTGGCATGCCTTCTGATAGTGGGTTTGGAGTCTTTAATAAAGGAAGGCAGAGGAGATTGCTATAAAATGATCACAGGTTTTTAGAGGTGGATAGCTATGAGATTGAAGGAATGAATTCACTTCTGGGTTTAAAGGTGGAGGTGGGGGAGATTAGACATATCATGTTGCTTTAATGTTTTAAACTTATAACAAAGTGCCACTTATACAAATGTTATTTGAAATGGGGGAAAAACTGATGAAACTTTATCATTTTGACTATTCCCAGTTCTTGAAGTTCCTGCTGCTGTACTCTAGCTTTGCATCAAACCAAAGTTTCCCAGTGGCAAGCCTAAGAAAACTAACTAATTTGAATAGCATACATTGGGTCAAAATCAATATAAAGTCTCATAGTTTTTAATTCATGTCATAGTTTTCAATGGAACAGAGAAGAGGCAAGATATATTTGGTCAGCTCTGGCAAAACCTAAGATGGACTGTATGTAATAATATATTTTGAAAGGATACTTTTGCAGTGTCATCATACTGCCTAGAGTCAGATTCATTCTTGGCTTATCATCAGCCCCAGGTTTATATGACCTAGAAAATACATGGGGGTGTGTGAGTACATTTATAGCTCCATTTCAGAGTATAATCAAGGTTATAAATCAAGTGGTGCAGGAAGCCTGTTGGGAAATCTGGTCATTCTCAGAACTAGAGAAATGCAAAAGTGCCATGGCTTCTTGGTTCAGCGTACTTGACTTGGAATTGGGAATATTATTTTTAAAAGTAATATGCAGCTGTTGCCTGATGTTTTTTGAAAGTGATTTGTTAACAATGTTGATTATTTGTAAAGATGCTACATCAGAGGCTTTTTACTATTTTAGATAGTTTTTGAATATATATATATATATATATATATATATATTGCAAATCCCATTACCCCACAAGCAGCATTTTAGGGATAAACGTTACTAGTTGCTTAGTTTTTAAAACTACGTTACCAATCATATTTTTTTAAAAAAAACCTAAATAATTAACTTCTCAAATAGTAGCATGTTACAGCTAACATCATTATTCTGAACACGTTACTACTTACATGTTGTCATTTTATTAAATGGTTTAGAATTGTAAATCCCGAGTAGAAATTTTACCAGTGTCAACCAGAAAAATAAACCAAAAATGAAAAGACGAGCTGCCGCTCCTTTTACAAACTTTGCATTTAGAAAGTTCTCATATTCCATTGCTCTCTTAAAACTGTTTTTTTAGTGAAGTGATCTTTTAAGAGCTATGTGTATCAACCATTCAGGAGGTCAGGCAGTGTAATAACATCCTTGCATTAATCAGCAACTAAGATTTATATCGGTGGCATCACACTGATTGAACCTAAAATAAGCACTGTGATGTTTGTAGGAGTCATATCCAAAGCATCTTAGCTTAGATATAATCATTTGGTTTAAACATTAGGATTTTATTGAATCTGCATCCCAATCCATGAATCTGTTTACACCAGAGGATTTCATCGGATAAATTCTGTTGGTTTCTTTCATTTTAAAAATATGACAGGACTTCATAATCTCAAGATATTTTTTTCTAGGATAATTTCTAAGTAATGTTGCAGCAGATTTCTTTTTTTAAAATATGTGCATAGGTTGTTGATGATTTTTGAAAAGTAAAAGATACTTAACACGAAAAAGTCCAGTTATGTAATAATAATAATGATGATGGTGGTGATGATGATGTTCTGTTGTCCCAATCCAGTAAGGGTTTTGCACAGGAAGAAAAATTATTCTGCAGACTCAAATTGACACAAGATCTCATTGCATAGGAAGAAAGTGGGAATTCCTAGTTTATTGTTTGCTTGATGATGCTGTGTGCAGGAAAACTGAATGACCTCTTTGGAAAGGGAAGCAGATTCATTAGACTCTGTCAATATGGTTACTGGTTTTGTACTACTCCACTACTTGCCCAACACTAGCTGCTGAACACAAAGTGGCTTTGGATGCCTTTCCTGAACAGTGTGAATTACTAATATGCATTATATGTATTGACACAGCTGTTGCAGCTAATAACTGTGTTGCTGCCAGTGAAACATACCTACATTATGTAGACAGTTGCACAACTACATATCTTGATTAGAGACATTTTGTTTTGTTCTTATCATTGCAGCCATAGGTTAATTGAGTATTTTGGTGAAGCTGCCTTATTTTGAACTTTAGCAATATTTATACAACATCTATCCTATGTAAAAACTTTAATTTTTGCTCCACCCCACCCCACCATATGAGTTTTATAAACAACTCCAATAAAATTGACATGAGTGCATTTGACATTTGGCAGATAAATTTAGCAAGATAAGAAATAATATTCTATTCTGTTCTATCATTTATACTCTGCTCTTTCCATAAAGCTGAATTCAAGGTAGCTTACATGATAAAAAGAAATAGAAATAAATGCACATGTACCTAAGACAGGTTAAAAGGTCTTAACCTTTAAGCCTGAGGGTAGGGAACTGTCAAAAAATAAGTGTAAGCCGCTCTGAGAGCCTTAGGGCTGAAGGGTGGGTTATATATACTGTAAATAAAATAAAATAAATAATAGTATACTTTCTGAATGGAATTTTAAAAATTGATTAAAATAATAAAATAGTATAGAGAAAGCTCTTTTCTTGTAAAACTATCAGTTTGCAAAAGCGTGCTGGAATAAAAAGTTCTTCACATGCCAAAGAAATGACAGCAACTTCTTCTCTGCTAGACTACCTCTGTTGACTGGACCAGATATGGGTGAAAAAAGCCTAATCCTGTTGATCATTACTTGAGTACCATGCGTTGGTAATAATATAATAAAATACATATGAGTTGTCTGCATTTTCTCTTTGTAGTAAAGTATACTTGTTTCAATGTGAACTTAATATGTATTCTAGCTATGCAAACCACTGCAAGAAGTAGAGCTCAGAATCAGTACTGGTTTACTCCTCAGTTAACATTCCAAAGTGTATAACAGTTTGCAGATTAATTTATATATACCATTCTGTAATAGAAGGGTTGGCAAAGAGCAGCCTGCTGTGATCCCATCTAGTATCCCTCCACCCCCAGTAAAAGTCAGGCCTCCAGAAATTGCATTTTCCCCATCTTAACATGATTCCCCACACACCTCTTTGAGGTCATTAAAGCCTTTTTTTTTTTTAAGAAAGAAATCAGAAGTCACCAGTTGATTGCTTCCTGTTTCTCTTAAAAAGACAGGGATGTTAAGGCCCAAAGCAGTCCTGGAGGATGGGCAAAATTATATCTAAATGACAAGCTGTAGGGAATAGAATGTCAAAGGGTACAACCATTGAAGGTAAAAAGGTGGCCTCTGAACCTTTGGAAGTTGACCGTCACTGACGTAGTGTCTTAAAATACAAGGAAATAGAAATCACCCAACGTTTCTGAATGCCATCTTGTGCAGCCGTTACTCTTTCCTGGCATTCTCTCTACCATTTTATCCACATTTTTCGAAAAGCATTGAACATACCCCAGAAAAATCTGTTTAACATCTGGCTCATATCCTCCCCCTCCCCCCCCAGGCCAAACCTTTAAGTGCATCACTAAAATTTATAGACCTAAAAGCTACTATCTGCTTTTGGAAGCTCTTGCAATCTTACATTGGCACACCACTCAGTAGTTAAAAATAAAGTCCAAACCCTTGATCTGCAGGGCAGACAAATAAGCAGCTTGTGCTTATTTGTTCCAAGGGGTAACCCGTTGCTTCAGCTTTATTCAGGTATGCAAAAGAAAAGAAGTATGATAGATATGGACCACTGTATGCTGTACTGGGCATTTGATCACAAGAAAGCAATAGATGCATGTGGCGTCCAGGAACAGAATGTTAAAAGCACTGAACAAGTGTGCTGTTAGATAGAAATATTTGTGGACATATCATATTGAACTGAATTTAATGTCAAAAAATATGACACTATGACATATTGTTTCAGGCGGTAATATGGCAAAAGACCAGGGTATTGAATCTCAAAATGGCTTTCATGGCAGTAGTGGGAGCTGCTGTTGTGGACAGCATGGTATCTTTTCAACGCCATTGTGAAGATCCTGAGGTGAGTTTCTAATCATATATGTTCATTGCCATTCATTATTTCAGTGCTACAACAAATGTCTATATTCTGAAGTTTTAAAAACACAGATATAAAATTGAGGCCACACCTCTATTGAGGTTGCTGTTACATAAAATTTTCTCTTCTGCTACATGCAGTTTATTTCACTGACTGAAAACACATTGAAAATTCAGAAAATAATACTGTTATTTAGATCTAGTATACAATCATTTAAACTTCCCGTCTCCATAAATGAATATATCATAGAATTCACAGCAGAGCTTACTTGTATCCTACCATTTCACACAGTATATTCCTAAAGCAATCATGTGATGGGGGAAGGTGTCATTTATTACCTCTAGGCTACGTTCCTAAACACTTTTTGGAGATAAGTTCCTTTGCTATAAAAAGGCTGCCTTTAAGTAATTGTATGTAAGATACGAGTATTTAATTTAAAAAAACAGTTGTAAAAATTGCTAAACATAATCTGCTCTTTAGATGCTAACTGGATTGTGATAGACATACTATGTATTCTTCAAGATTTTTAATGTTATTCCCTTTGACTTAGTGTTTAAAAGAGATGTGTGAGCTCTGTGTCAGTCATTTCAGATGAACTCTGGTACCCATACCCCAATTTAGGAAGAATATTTATTGTTTCCAAGCAGCCTTTGCCAGAGTAGTTGTAATCACCTCTGCAAAAGGGAGTAAAGTAAGGGTGGGGTGGTCGCAAAGGCCACTTTCCCTACTGAGACCCCTTGAAAAGAATTTTCTTGTGGCAGTGGGTAGGGATGGCTGGAGATGATGAAAGTTTTTGTTCAACATAGGTAGAGTGTTTGAGAATGAAAAAGACTATTCTGAATCGTGGCGTCGGCGGACAAAGGAAATGGGGGGGGGGGAGTGTTTTATTTCCTTCTAGTTGTTAGTGTAGTTTTCTTTGGAGCTAATTGATTGCATGCTACTTTTAAAATCACTTGACTTTCATTCTTTGTTGGCATTCACTTGTACCAAAAATATGCATTATAGCAAAAATCAAATCATAGGAATAAAATAGTTGTGCTGTATTGAGTTTTTGTTTTTGCTGATTTCCCCCCATTATTGCCATTTGAAGTGATATGTATTTTGTTTGTTACACATTTATCATGTTCTTCCTTTAAAGGCTTTGGAGCAATGTTTAAATCTGATAATCACCCATTAAGTTAGGTTTGGATAAGAGATAGTGGCATGTTAGGCCAGCAGTGACCCTGACTGCTTTCAAACAGATGGATCAAAACACAATAGTATCACCCAAAAGACTTTGGTACAGTTTTGTGGTATCTTCTTTCCTAATTTGTGGTTGGGAGCTGGGAGAGTTACAAATGGATGAGGACTTCATCTGGATCCACTATAAAACTTAGTAATTGTGGAAGTGCATCTGGATAATAAAACCCTTCTCTACAAGCACCCCTTCGATACTAAATGATAAGTGAACTTTGATTTTCTTCATTCCTAGCCAGTGGTTTATCACACTGATTGACAATCTTGTATGGTCATTTTATTTTATTTCAGGATAGGTGGTGTAGAAGTATGTTAATTATAATTAACATCTTCAGTTGTTTCTGCTTTTTAATCTGAATTTTCATTGAATTGTCATGAAAATAAATGTTTCTATAGACTTTTAAAAATCTTTTTCATTAATTACAATTGCAGGCTCTTCTAAGTGGCTTCCTTCCAAAGCCTAATTCAGATGGTTGTTTGACAAGTCATCCAAGTTCAGAAAAAAGCTTCATTTTTGTAAATGATCGGCCAGTGTTTCAAAAAGAAATTCTCAAGGTACTGTCTTCTTCGCCATTTTTCAAGGGATTATAAATTATTGGCTAGGATACAAAGAACTGTATTAGCTGTTCCCTGCTGCCAGTAGTATTTTAAACTTTACATAGCTGAGCTCCAGTCAGATATTGACAATTCTTGTCCCCACTGCAGAAGCGAGTAGAGATTGCAACTCTAAAACCCATTTTAGTTGATGGAATTTGTTACATGACTTTGGATCTTGCTGTGATTTTTCTCTTCTTGAAAATTTTTAAAATCGAATTGAATCTACAAGGTTACTAGTGGGCAATTAACTGATGCGTTTGTTGCCTTTCTTGTATGCTTACAGCTGCACTGGCCAATGTTGGGTCACAAAGTGAAGGATTTTCAAAAGAACTTAGCATTCTTGACTGTCGCATCTGTTTGTAGTGTTTAATAGAAAGAAATCATTGTTAATGGAAAACCTGTTACACTATGGTGGGTAGTGTTTCTCCTTATCACTGATAAGCTTCTGTAAAAAAAATTAAAATCTCCTTGAATCATAATGAAGGTTGGCATTCTCTTGTTAGGAAAAGTATACCCCTTGAAGTGATAACAGCATAATTCTTGCTGTGCCTGTATATAAAACAAGGGTGAAGATAGTCTAGCTTTCCAGGTGTTGTTGAATTGGAACACCCACCAGCCTTAACCAACATAACCAGTATGGAGCAATGCAGTTAAAAACAACTGGAAACCATACAGTTCCCACTCCTAATTAAGTAAATACCTACTTATAAGTTTTAGATTATAGTTACTTATTACAGTCTCTAAAGCACCTTTTCAACTTTGTCATTATATTTTTAGCTGGTTCAACAATACTATAAACTGAAGTTGCACATGGATTCTAATCGTTCATATCCTATTTTTTTACTCAACATTACTATTCCTCCATCTGCTGTGGATGTCAATATAACACCAGATAAATCACAAGTATTGCTGCATAATCAGGTACAGTATAAAGGTAGATATAAGTTTACAGATATTTAAATTAATAGTATACATTTTACTTCTGTGATGTTACAGTGTCGTAGATCTTTTAAAGTAATAGTTCCTGACTGCATTGCTTCTTTAAGTATGATCTGGGTTTTAAAACGAGTTGAATCACACTGATTTGTTGTGGGTTTTAGCTTGACTTAATTATGCTGCAATAACAAACATTATTTATTTATTGTAATTCTTCTGCTTCTTCACTTTTTTCAAAGGAATCTATCTACCTTGCTGTTGAAAGTATCTTGACTTCACTGTATGGACCTGTAACGGGAGCTATTTCTTGTGAAACTAGTAAGACAAATATTTTAGAAGATACTTCCATTAATGAAACAGAACAAACAGTGTGTGCTACTGAAATTGAATCTTGTAGAAATATGAATCAACAAGCATGTATGTCATTGCTTTCATCTAACAGTGATGGGGAAAATAGTAAAAGACAAAAATATACAGAGCTCCATTTGAATGAACAAACATTGTGTAATAATCTATCTCAAGGTTTTCCTACCAAAATAGATACATCTGGCAGCATTACAGCTGGATATGATAGATTTCAGGATGCCACACTAAATGATTTATTATGTGAGGACCAACAGAACAAATCTAAAGGAGTATTTAGCTTAGACAGCACTACCTTAACGGACACTAATTTTGAAAATGGCATTGAGAGTGATCTGAACAATGACAGTTTCTTGGAAATAGAAAAAAGAAATGGAGTCATCATTCCAAAAGAGCCTTCTGAAGTCAATGCTGATCAATGGAGTCTGGGGAATGCATTCAAAAATTCCAGAGGAGAGAACCTGGAGCCTATTCAAATTTTAATTCCTGAAGGTGGAGGAATACAACCTCAGAAGAAAAATGATGAAGACCAACAAAAACTTCAAGAGAAAAGTAACAGCGAAACTATTAAAAAAAACAATGTGGTAAATGATAAAGTGGGGCAAATTACAGCATATGATATAATTAGCAGTCAGATAATAAAGAAACCGATGACAGCATTTGCCTTTTTTACTCAAGACCATCGGCCTGGATTGTTGACTGAAAATACCAAAGCAAGTACAGAAGAACTAATGTTGAAAATGGATGAAATGTGGAAGACACTAAATGAACAAGAGAGAAAAAAGTAAGTTTGTAGACTTTACAGAATTTTCATCCTGTGTGAGTCATACTATTCAAAATTAAATTGTACCTTTATTAATTTCAAAACCAAGATAGAAAATGCTTTTTATTTAGTGGTTGAAACAGGTTGCATAGATAAGTTATAGCTAATTGTATAGTGTTTTCTGATTTACAATGCTGAGCATCACTCTGCTTTTCCCTTTATTCTTTTCAGTGCTATGTGTCGGACATCTGTGTGAAACAGATTTACTATTTTCCAGCATACAGTGGTCCCCCGGGTTACGAAAGTAATTCGTTCCAGCACCACTTTCGTAACCCAAAAACATTCGCAAGCCAGGGGACCACTGTAAGTATAGGAAAAAACTTGGCACCATTTGAATTTCGCGTCGCTTTTCTTTCGCAACCCGGGTTTTTTTTTGGAAACCGGGGTCGTTTTTCCGGCCCCGGCTCTTTCGAATCCCGGGGTTTTCGTACCCCGGGGGATTCGTAACCCGGGGGACCACTGTATAAGTGAACATCTTATACACAGCTGCTTGCATGTAGTTCATACTATAGATTTTATATTCAAAGTTTGCCATACAGGGACTTCACACATAGGTGTGCTGTGTCTCTCTCTTTGTAGACTATAGCTCTGTAAAGGGGTGGGCAACTGTGAGAATCTAGAGGCCGTCTTTAGCCCCTCAGGAAACCCTGATGGTCCACACTCCTTGTACCACATTCCTGTAAAAAAAAGAAAAAGTCAAAAATATTTTATTTTATTTTTTGCCCCTAGATATCTTCTGAGAGGGGCAAGGAGTATTTTATGTTCTTTATGCTTTCAGACCTCCCTGGGCCTAAAATCTTAAAATTCCTTGTTTTAAAAAAGACCTCTCCTGTGACAAAAATGGCCCAAGGTCAAGAGGCAATGCAGCAAAAATCCACGCACACCCTCCCATGCTGCCAGAGAGCAATTTTTTTGTTTGTTTTACAAAAAAACCAAATTGCCCCCCTTGAGCAATTGGGATAGAACACATCCTGTGGGCTACTCTGCACCCACCACTCTATAATAATGACTTCATTCTTTCACTTGGGTCAGATCCAGACGTTAGTTTCCATAACAAGACCTTTACAACATTTTCGGGTTATCCATGAGAACTTTTCCCACAGAAAACTAGTATTTATTGCAGAAATTTAGATGTGGGGATGTAGCTAGCTGGGGCCAGGAAGGGGTCACTGTATATTAAATCACATGTGGAGATGTTTATGAAATGGTTTTCACTGATTTCACCAACACAGCATTCCACAGTGCTCCAGTAGCCACTGCATGATGAGACCGAACTTTACTGGAGCAGGGAAGATGGTGGGATAATAGAATCATAGAGTTGGAAGAGACCCCAAGAGCCATCTAGTCCAACCCCTGCCATGCAGGAACTCACAGTCAAAGTATCCCTGACAGATGGCCATCCAGCCTCTGCTTAAAGATCTCCAAAGAAGAAGACTCCACCACACTCTGAGGGAGTACATTCCACTGTCAAACAACTCTTACTGTCAGGAAGTTCCTCCTAATGTTGAGGTGGAATCTCTTTTCCTGGAGCTTGCATCCATTATTCTATGTTCTACTCTCTGGAGCAGCAGAAAACAAGCTTGCTCCATCCTCAATGAGACACCCCTTCAAATACTTAAACGAGGCTATCATATCACCTCTTAACTGTCTGTTTTCCAGGCTAAACATACTCAGATCCCTAAGTCTTTCCTCATAAGATATGGTTTCCATGCCCGTCACCATTTAGGACATGCTCCAGGGGGTCAACATCCTTTTTGAATTGTGGTGCCCAGAACTGGACACAGTATTTCAGGTGAGGCCTGACCAAAGCAGAATAGAGTGGCAATATTACTTCCCTTGATCTAGACACTATACTTCTTTTGATGCAGCCTAAAATAGCATGAGAGATGCGGTGGCTTAGTGGTTAAGATGTCAGTTCTGATGATCAGAAGAGTGGAAGGTTGGCAGTTCGAAGCCTGAGTGTTGCATGATGGGGTGAGCTCCTATCATCCCAGCTTCTGCCAACCTAGCAGTTTGAAAGCATGCAAATGCAAGTAGATAGTTAGGTACCACTTCTGAGTGGGAAGGTAACAACGTTTGGTGCAGTCATGCTGGCCACATGACTACCAGAGCAGTCCTCGGACAATGCTGGCTCTTTGGCTTTGTAACAGCTTCTACAGCTGGTTACGACTAGACATTCATGTCAAGAGAGTATTCTTACCTTTAACTTCAAAATAGCATTGGCCTTTTTAGCTGCTGCATCACACTGTTGACTCATGTTCAGCTTGTAGTCTACTAGGACTCCTAGATCCCTTTCACATGTAGTCTCATTAAGCCAGGTGTCCCCTGTCCTATATCTATGCATTTCATTTTTTTACCTAAGTGCAGTATCTTACATTTCTCTCTGTTGAAGTTCATTTTGTTAGTTTAGGCCCAGCTTTCTAATCTATTAAGGTTACTTGAATTTTGATCCTGTTCTCTAGGGTATTAAGTACCGCTCCTAATTTGATGTCATCTGCAAATTTGATAGGCATACCCTCTATTCCTTCATCCAAGTCATTGATAAAGATGTTGAATAGCACTCAGCCTAGGACAGAATGCTGTGGCACCCCACTAATCATTTCTGCCGATGATGAAGAGGAGTGGGAAGACTTTTGTGCCTTAAGTTGGCTAAAAGGAATGGTGGAAATACTAGGACAAGGGGAGGGAAGAGTGAGGGAGTAAAAGGCCTCTTGACCTTATCTCTAGCCTGGCTGTGATGAAAAGCCTTTGCTAACTGGCTGGCTTTGCTGTGATTATGAAGGCTGCAACCCTGATATTAATGATGGCAGCTTCCTGAGAAATATATGTTCTGAGGCACTCCATAAACTCTGGGTGAAAAGCTTGACCCAAATGGGAGGATTGATCTAGTGTCATCAAATAATTCATAGATGACTGGTCCACAATCTCTTTCCTGGTCCTCTTTCAGGCCAGGCACTGATAGCATGATGCTGCACTAGAAGGGAAGTTTTTCCTCTCACCTACTTTTTTCTGCATGAACTGTCCCATAGGCTCAACCTTTTAGCCAGTCTGTAGCATTGCATCACCAGAAATGGAAGAACTGGAGAGAAGAGCAAGGCTCCAGACATTTTAGGGCTCTGTTCCTCAGTGTGAGGCAAATGATTCTGCTGTGGTGAAATCTTACCTGTTTTAAGGGAAGAAAGTCTTAACAGGCCACTCTCTCATCCTCAGAGGGAAATAGAAAAGAAAGGAATGAGTAAAAAAAAAAGTGTGTGTGCACATACCCATTCACTCACATGCATATTAATAATAAAGAACAAAGAAAGAACAAGAAGTAGTCCAATGGAGGAATGTTCAGCAACAAGACTACATTTTGATAACTCCTAAAAGTTATCTACCATTCATGCCTATCAGGCTAAGAGGGAAGAGCCTCACATCTGAGATGCTTCCCTGTTTCACTGCTGGGGAATAAAGACATTTACCTTCAGGCTAGAACTTAGGATTTTAGTTCAGTCTCTTTCACTGACAAATTGCTCTTCCCATCAAAGAAACACCCCTTTTAACTCCATTTCTTTCCCTTCCGAGTCCAATTTGAAAGCCTTCTCTTCCCATCAAAGGAATACCTTTAACTCTACTTTCATTTCCTCTCCAATCTGATGTTAACACCTCTCCTCCAGCACCTGAGAAGTGGTGTTATGTGGTCAAGAGAGGTCCAGAGAAGGAGAAGGAAGGATGGAAGTGGTGCTTCCCCTTTTCAATCTTTGTTATAGCCCCCTAGATTTTACCCTTGACATGCACGGGTCATATAAAAACTCATGATTTCTACCCTGAAACCATCCCTCAATTTATATATGAAATCGACTTGTACACAAGTATATATGGTAGCTCTTTAAGGTTTGAGTTAAAACCCAGAATAATTTCAGTACTACACTGACATGAAAGCCATCGGCTACCAGTATCACCACTTGAAAAATTGCTCAAGGGGGTTTCCTTCCCATCAGAGCTGGAGATATGAATTCTACTGGATTCTGATGTTCTGCAGGTGGAAGGCCACCAGCGCCTTCCACCAAACAGTGGTTTCTCATTAAAAGTTTTGTATATGCTTATTCAACCATTTTGTGACAAAACCATTTCCAAGTTTCATGTGTTCTACTTTCTTTTGGTTCTCTATCCCCCAACCCTTTTTTTCTGTGTAAGATACGAAGAAAAAGCTGCTAGAGACCTGGATCGATACAAAAAGCAAAGCAGAAAAGCTATGGACCAAAACATGAAGAGATCAACAACAGAAAAAGAGAAAATGCATAAACCTAGACTCAAAGACTGTTTGTCTAATCAGCCGAAACTTGACAAACTTTTTCATTCTCAAATGGAAAAGAAACACAATAATTGCCAAGCAATAAAAATTGTACAAGTGCCCTTCTCTATGGATTCATTCAAACAGAAACTGCATATGCTTGAACAGAATGAATCTGATAAGGATGAACCTTGCCTAATTCATCTTCTGAATTTTCCTGATGTATGGATAATTGCCTCTGAGAAAAGGATAATGATGCTGAATCCATATAGAATAGAAGAAGCCCTTCTGTTTAAAAGACTTCTTGAAAATCATAAACTTCCTATAGAAAAGCTGGACAAACCAATTGTATTAACTGACAGGTAAGGTTTTCTGAAAGTAAAATGAATTCCTTGAGTGTGTCCTCTAAAGTAAATAAATCATATGTTTTGATCTGATAATCTTTTAATATGCAGAAATATGTGACTTATACATTTGAGAGCATGAAATAAACCCTTTGTCCAGACTTCATACTGTAATGCATTAATTAAAAATATTATTTTGTGCCATAGTGATACATTATTTTGTACAGTACATAGAGACCGTAGCATTGCTATGGCTTTAAATTTGTCATAGATCTGAGCAGATTAATAGTACAGCAACAGTACTGTTTACTACCAGGACTTCTGTTCATATTTAAATTTATCTTATTTAGATGGTAGTCCAGGGAAGGGCCTACGTACTGGCACAGCTGCTGGCTAAATGCATTGGGTATTTTGTAGGCTTAGGGCCTGCTGTATTTTCACCTTTTGGATTTATTAGCCTGGTATGCCTTTTCTGTGTTCTGTGTCTATATATAACAAGAATTTTTTAAAATGTATTGTAAACTGTTATGGGAGTTCTCTGGCATATTATCTAGTATTTTCTGATATAGGTATACTGACTGTATATTTCATTTGCTAACAGAATTCTTAATTCTAGAAGGCTCACTCGATTTGTTCATTGGAGCCTGGTGATATCTTAACGTTTATAATCAAATGCATCTCTAGCACAAGAAAGCTTATGTCACAATGTGGCTGTTAATCTGAGTTAACACCTTAGGCCTGATCTAGACTGGCAAAAAGGAGTGTGTTCATGCCTGCATGAAAGTGTGGCCTTTAGATGACCTGCAGTGAAAGTTTGGCATGAACACACTTCTTTGGTGTTTTAGTGGGGGGAAAGCAGCTTTAAAATGGAGCTGCTTTTCCCTGCTTCTTTTTAAAAAGGGTGTAACAGTGCAGCTGCATCTAAACGCTGCGGTGCAACTGTGCAGTTTTTTAAAGCTCCCAAACCCTAGCTCCAGCCCTAATCTGAACCCTAGACATGCGCAGTAGGGACTCTGGGATGCTGTAACTGTTATGCAACTGCACAGTTCACAGCCAGCAATACAATTGTCTTTATGGTGTACTGGTGCAACTGTGCAGTTTGCAGCTGATAAATAATAATAATAATAATTATTATTATTATTATTATTATTAAAGGTTCAGTGCGACCAAAAGCCCTGTTCATTGCCGTCCATGCAGCTGCTCTGCCTGTGTTTCTAGAGTCCTGACAGCTCCCAATGTAGTGGCTGAGCAAGAGACAAGACTTCAGATAAGTCGTCCCTACACCCCCTCAGTGTAGCTGCCCTATACCTTTTAAATACACCCCTGGGACCTGCAGTGTAGCTGCTAAGCATTTAGGAAAATGCAACTTCATGTCACCCTCTCCTGGCAGTCTGGAAAGCCCCATAGTCTTCCCAGTATGTTTATTCAAAAACTGAACTTGGGGTACTTGACAAAAGCCTATTTCCTTGTAACAATAAGTTCACTTCATTACATCTCTGGCCATTTCTTCACACTCTTTGCTGCTGTATCAGTTGGGATGTTCCTCTCCAACTGAGCAACGATTTGATAAAGTACAACTTAACAGCGTTTTTCTCCAAACTACAATTTTAAACTTTAAACTACTAGGCCAATTTCTACTAGGCCAAATAGCAACGCTACATATTCGTATACCTGAAAATAATTTAGTGTAGTGGTGGGCAAAACACAGGGACCACAGTGTAAACTGTCACAAGCTTAACACCCCTTGCAACCTTGGCTTGTTTCTTGTTTACATCTTGCTTTCTTCTACTTGCCTTGCTTATTTACCTCCTTTATGCCTTCTCTTTCCTACTTCATCTCTTGAGCTTCCCTTCCCTTCTGTACACCATAGAGAACAGAGTGCCGCTGCATGGAATTTCAATAGAAAAATAAGTGCTGGAAGGAGTACACCCTGCTATGAGTTCCAGGGCTCCTCTGGCTTTGGGAACTTGCCCATCCCCATTTCAGTGATATCCTAGTCTTTAGCAGCAATAGTAGCACTAAAGAGGCCACAAATACTTTATCCTTCAACTAATCCTGGGGGCACAGTTGATTATAACTTGCAGGTTATGGAAAAATCATCTACAAATACCTGTAATATGAAATAGAACTAAATGTTCTTTCCTTTCCTAAAATGTTTAATCAGGCATATGTGTTTGAGGCAAATTAACAAATGCAAATACAACTGTGGGACCTTTTGTTCACAGCTTTATAAATCATAGATTATTATGTGAGGGCTGACCATCAGACCCATGTGCCAACTTCTGTACTGTGTACCTGGCCTCTTTAAACCATACTTACTCCATTACACTTGAAATTAGGAACTGTTATTTGATGTCAGTGTATCAGCCAAAGTCTTAATCCATGGTTCAATATTGGTTGGTCATCAGCCAGTACAATTCCCAGTTTTGGGTGTAATGGGAATGTATGGAAATACAAAGACCAGAATCACTCCATCAAAACCAGAAAGTGATATGTGGAACCAAGAGGGGAAAAATATGAAGGCTGTGTTTATTTCTATACAGAAAGCATTGGGCATTTTAACTGATGTGGAATGACTGAATTTAGACAAAGGTTGAGGTGCTGGATTAAAGCATCCATTGTCACTGCTCTCATAGATTCACAAGCACATATTGAGTGGTGAATTCAGTTGTAAATTTGGGTGTGTACTCAGTTGCACAAGTTTGCTATTCAACATAAGGGTTGTGTAGCATAATCAGTAAATAACTTCACATTTAGAAATTTCTGCTTTGCACACTGGCCTATATTTTGTAACACTAACAATGTTATGAGAGAACTGGCACTATGCTTTATACACTTGGCCCTCTGTATCTACAGTTTTAGCCACCCATGGTTTGAAAATATTTTTAATAAATAAATCCCAAAAGCAAACCTTGATTTTTGCCATTTTATGTAAGGGACACTAGTTTACTATTCCACTGTATTTAATTAGACTTGAGCATCCATAGATTTTGGTATCCATGGTGGGTTCTGGGTCCAAATCCCAGCCCACTGTAGCAAGACAGAATTTTTACCTCCTGCTCATCTCCAATTACGTTTGAGTCCATTCAGGGAACATAGAAGTCAAAACCCCAGTTGCTTGCTTTCTATGGCAACAACTGTACTTCTCTCAATTTGGGAGAAGAAAGACCAGGAAGAAAACAGTAGATGCCACAAAGAACTGAGCAGTTAGTATTTAGTTGCTCTTAAGTCTCAGACTAGAAAAACTGAGCTTCCAGGTGCAACAATGAGGAGTGGACAGCAATTGCAATGACCTAGTGTGTAGCTCAGGACTAAAGATGGCTGGAGAGAAGAAGAGTTCCAGCCATTTGTGGCTCTTTTTATAGAACTTTTCTAGTAACTGGAGAGATGGCCTTCCAGGCAGCTGGCATATTTTGTATGTAACAGAAGCTTTTGTACACTCTCATTGATTTACAAAACAACTAGAAGCGTTTATATAACTAAATCTAAAAGCCTTTTAATGCTTACAGTATGATTACAGGTACATAATAATAACAACAACCAACCAACCAACCAATCAATCAACTTGCCCTATCTCTTCTTTGAATTTAATTTCCAGTCTTCCCAGTGGATCTAAATATATGGACATTCTTTGCAACATGCCCAAGGAAAGTATACAATTTGATGGCTCATCCTATTTGTTGGACTCAAGACTTACAGCAAATGGATTTAAGATAAAGATAATACCAGGTATGATTGCATAACTACATATTTTGGTTTTGACCCTAAATGTTCAGTTATTAATATTTACCTTTCCCCTTTATTATAACAGGAAATTGATCATGCTTGTAGTTCTTATGTGGAAAAATGGATTATTTTTGTGATAGGTTTAGATAATGAGTAGAATAGTGATGGTGATGGTCTTATGATGCTTTCAGCTTGATATTTCTCAGTTTTGGGGAAATAATTGCTACCCTGTTTTTAAATTAATCTCTTCACTTGTGAGGGTTAAGCAGTGGGGAGATAAGAAGGTATCGTATGCAGTCTGCAGGATGTATGTGGTCCACCCAAGCTTAGCAGGTAATTCATGTACTTATTTAAATATTAAATAAGTATGCTATATTTCTAGTTGTACAGATGTGTTTTCCTTGTTTCTAATAAATAAGAGCCCTATATGCTGTGTAATTAGTTTCCTTCACAGGAATTTTAACACACATAGATAAAATGGCTCATTTATACGCTTACTGTCCTTACTGTCATTCTTACTTCTGGTCAAATTTCTTTTTAAGCACTTTAGCATACATATGATTTTAGATGTCTTATTTTCTGCTGTCCTATATATCCAAATATATTATGCTGAGCATTCCAGGTAATGAGAAAATGAATTCCCCTTAATGATGTTATAGGTGGCATACAGTAACGTTATTTCTTAAGAAATGAAACAATATCGTTTCATTTTATCTATGACAGTTTTGCGACTGAAATAAAACCAGGACATAATATAGAATCAGACGGTGTCTTGTATACCAACAGTATTTCAGATTTGAGTCTCCTTCCTTGGAGGTCTTTAAGCAGAGGCTGGATGGCCATCTGTCGGGGATGCTTTGATGGAGAGTTCCTGCATGGCAGGGGGGTTGGACTGGATGGCCCTTGTGGTCTCTTCCAACTCTATGATTTGATGATTCGATGAAATGGTTAGAACACACAAGACAGATGCCAAAAAAGAAAGGAGGCTTAGCTGTGATGCAAAGTGGATTTACTGGCATTTTAAAGCCATAGGCATAAACAGAATCCTAGATTTTGGAACAGTTTGGGTGTGCATTAGGAAATAATGTAACAAAAAAGAAAAAAAATGCATAAATGAGCTACAGCATGTATTCAGTGTAATAGACACTAAAAATATTAGAATGCTAGACTGTTAAACAGTGTCCTTAACCTATGAAATTTGTTGTCCTAGATTTATATCACAGCCACTAAGAATGGCTCTGTCATGGTGTCTCAGATTTATCGGAAATATAAGTAGAACTACTAGCTGCGATAGCCAGGAAGAGAACTTCTCAGGCTATCAACTGTGAGGGACTGGAACTCATTTTTCCCAATGTGCCGGAGAGTTGCACTACTTTTGTGCCTATTGCCAAAAATAATTTCTCTGTTTCATGGAACCTCACCAGGGACTAGCAGCCAGTGGCTCTGGGACTGGCATTAGTACTGCTTTACAAGAATAATCAATTTCCTTTAGTATGGTTATGTTTCTTGATTGATTGGCTGCTGAAAGACACTAGTAGTGTGGTATTAGAGGGTGGAGCATAGGCCTGACTTTCTGGAGCCAGACTTGCAGATTTTCCTTATCCAGGACAGGTATTCTGCAGACATCTAATACATGTCTCTTAGATTAGCTAGATATGTTTTACAGCCATAACTTCTAAAGTGAAAACTGTGGTGTTTCAGTGGCACATTTCTAATAAACATTTATTTTGATAGAGCATTGCAGGAGGTTAATTTTAATTGGAATCTGATGCCTAGATGGTAATTCACTAGGTCCTAGCAAAGATTTGCTGTGAGTTCTCAGAAATGCTATAGCTTCATGTGTTACTACCCCATGCTCCATATGTAGAGTGATGACAGATCTGCTGCAGCATATGGGAATCTTAAAGGATAGGTCTCAAAAAACAACAACAGCCTTGGAAAACTATCTTGATGAAAAATGAATTCCCTACAATAAGAAAGTATTTTCTTAACCATATATAACTTCACTAATGCTCAGTACAGGCTGAGTTTAAGCTCAGTTTATAAATAAAGCCTCCAGTCAGCACATTTTACAATAGGATCCAATTACATATAATATTACTGCAGGAGAAAAAGTTTCCATTCAATGAAAAATTGTTTCCTTAACATCCCCAAATTTTATCCCTTGGCCTTGGGGTTATGATTCCTGACCAACACTATTTTTTAACTGACTAGTTCTTAACTGAACTAACACCTCTAACCTAATTTGGTTCAAAAATCTATGTACAAGGAGAAAAGGCATTTCAATGCATTTGTATAAGCACAATTTTATCAACCATTGTCTATTCAGGGGTGGGGAGAGATTTAATTACATTATTTTATATATTATTATGAAAGACAAACTAATTCAGGAATACCAATTTAAAAGCACAATAATTTAAAACTATATAAAATCTTTGAGATATTTACAATATATGTATACAGTGTATTTACATGACGGTAATCCAGAAACTTGGCTTGTCATGAACAAACGGCATATTGCTTAACTACTGCTTAACTACTCCAACTTGCAGCAAGAGGACTAAACATACTTTGCTCCAAGGTTGGTGTTTTTGTCCTGTCTAGCAGCAGCTTTCCTTCTCTGGCTTGTTCCCTCCCAAGAAGCTAGATCCCAGGTTCTTATTTACTGATAGCATAAAATTTTCCCTTTTTGCTTTGTTCTATCAGGTGACACAAAGCTCTATGGTTGGTTTAGCTTTTGCCATTGCAACCATCAGCAATGCATGCTCACTGTTCATGACAAGCCATGAGTTCTCAAAGAAATCTGACTTCTTGTGTCATGTGAAAGCACCTTTAGCTTTTAGAGCAGTATAACCAGCTTTGGGGTGTCATTTCAGAAGGTAGGATAAGGTCTGACATCTTAGTCTTCAAGTACTGCATAAGCTCAGACTGGAAGATAATATCTCTGAGTAATTTTTTTTTAAATGGGAAAAACAAAAATAAACATGTGCAAAGGAGAAGACAACCAGGAGACACTAACAATTAGTTCACAAGTTTAAATACACTGAAGTCTTGTCCTGATTGTAATAAAAGCGAAGAATCATTGTAGAGCAGAAAAAGGACACAAAACATTCCTTCCATCTGAAAGCAATTAAATTAAACTATTCAAAAAGCATTTTTCTAGTATTTATTGTGCTTCTGGAGCTGGATGTATGGTGAAGAATCCTTGTTCATGCGTAAAATAGAAGGATGCCAGACACCTGAATATTATCAAGTCCTTTAGCCATTCAGAGTTTATATAATAGGGGTTCCAAGAACATGATTGTCCAGATCTTGTCTAACCAATTCCTCACAAATTCCATCAGTGATTTTCCACCATAGAACAATTTCCACACAGCCTGTGATCAAACCCTTGTGCAATAATTTATCATTGGTTCTGACAGATGTTAATAATAAAAGAGTTTCATAGGACAGTATTGGTTAGTGCCATAGTGCTAATAACTTTTTTCTAAAGAGAAGGTTCATTTGAGTAATCCAACTGCATGTGCACCGAAGAGCCATATATCCTTGCCAACATAGCAGCAAGAGCTATTTAATGTGGACTAGCTGACAGGGTAGAACTGCCCATGGTGAATTGGTTCAAGTATGTTATTCCAACAGATACAGATTATTCATTTATTAAAATGCTTAAATCCCACCGATATTAGACAATCATAGGATGAGCTATACATAGTAAAACAACCAGTGTAGATCAATTTAAACATTTTGAAACAGTGCCAAAAACATACAGTGCATGTCTTTGTGTGTAGAGGTCCACTTTCAAGTCCATTGAGAATCTAAGAGAGAGAGAGATCAAAGTCAATTTCTGAAAAATTCTTTACCCTAGCACTGTTTCTAAAGATTGTAATTTTTTATAATGTATTTTTTCATTTTGATTTGCTGTGGTAATACTTGTATGAAGGTGGTGCAAAATAAATGAAGCTGTACTAATTTGTTTTACAACTTCTTGTACGTCAGTCTTGAATTGTTATACAGCCAGCATCTAGTCAGTTGTAAATTAGCTATTTGTTTAGCTCGCATGCCTTGAAAATCTAACATCTAATCCATGATGATGGGGTGTACCATTTTATTCATGCATTCAGTTAGAAATGCAAAATAACAAAATGTTTATGATAAAGAGTAAAACAACATTCTACAAACTGGAGCAGGGTTAAGCAACATGAGACAAACAGTGCAAACTTGGATTTGAATAAATCGGATCACAGTCAATCGGAAAGGATAGTGGTCTCTTATATACATTATGGAATTCTGTGGGTTGTGCTCTTCATTACAGAGGAACAAATAAATAAATGTTTACCAGTACTAAACATGAACTGCTTCTTTATGTATTTTACAGCAAGAAATGAATTTAGGATTGCAGAGTTAACCACAGAGTGGTTGTCATTGTGCATATTTGGGAATGCAGTATAAATCAAAAGTGGATATAAAACATACTAGCTAATTCCAGATACAAATCTGTTTTGTTTACTTTTATGTTTATATTAGGTACTGCAGCTACAGAAAATCAGCTGGAAATAGAAGGAATGGCCAACTGTCTGCCATACTACGGTATATCAGATCTGAAAGAAATTCTCAATGCTGTGATAAATAAAAAGGCAAAAGAAATATGTGAGTGTAGACCTCTTAAAGTGGTAAATTACCTGGAGGTAAGAAAAACCAATATTACCTATTTCAACAAGCTGTTTTAATGTAGCTGTATTTTTTTAATCCCACACTCTTAGCACCTTGATGTTTATATATAAACTATTACTTCTTGAGAGCTGAAGGATTACCAGAAAAATGTAATTCAGTAATTTCATTATTTTCACTGATATCTAGTATTGATGAGAGATGCTTGTGTCTAAGGCAGAAAACAGCATACAAAATAAATGTCCTTGTTTGAAAATGTCTATGGGTTCAAGAAATGAGTATTTGTAAGGGATATTCATGTTTTACACAGAATCTGCATTCATGCTTCCCCATGTTCAGATAATTGTGAAATTCTGCCTACATGCATTAATAACTGATTTATACCCAAGTACTGGAATCATCCCTAATCCAAGTTGCAGCTCTTATGTACAGCTCTTCCTCAACTGAATGAACATTGATAAATTTGTATAAAAAGAAACATGTGAACTTTGTGTAGTCATGTAAAGTAGAATGATTTCTGGAATCTTTTGACCTTTTGTTGTCGTGTACCTTATGACTCACTTACGGCAACCCGAAGGTGAACCTGTCACAAGTTTTTCTGGAGCTGAGAGCATGTGACTCAGCCAAGGCCACCCAGTGGCCAAGGGGAGAATCAAACTCTGATCCCCAGAGTCATAGTCCAGTGCTTAAACCACTATACCATGCTGGGGCTGTCAATAGCAGGCTTTTAGAATCATAGAATCACAGAGTTGGAAGAGACCAATGTATGTTTTCTTAAGATACTGAAGAGTTTTTTGTGAAGCAGTTCTGAGGAAGAGAGAAAGAAAATGAGAACAACAAAAGAGCATAAAGAAAAAGCACCATCTGACTGAAAACAGTAGAGGAGACAATCACAGTCCAAATATGCTCACTCGTTCAATCGTTCAATCATTCATTCACTTGCACCCAGAGCATTATGGGTGGAGGCCAGGCTGGGCTCTTCAGCAGGAGACAGACCTGAGACAAGACCCACATTGGTCCTTCCTGAGTAACAGATGTACTGGCCTTTATCCCCACCTACATTATGTTATTAAATGGCATAGGACTCTTTCATACAAGGCTAAATTGGAAGTATAATTTAAGGTCAATTCGAATGCAATCATGGGTTTTATGTTATTGCAAATTAACTCTTCACATGCAAATTCGGGCAGGAGGGAAGCCAATTCGAATGCAATCATGGGTTTTACCTTATTGCGAATTAAAGCTTCGCATGCAAATTCGGGCAGGAGGGGGTTAATTTCGGGTAATGGGAAGTAATTTCGAACGGAGCAGGGGTTCATGTAAATTCGCTAAACAAGCGAATTTACATAAATCCGCATTGGCTCCATTCGGAGTTGGGAGAAATTCCTCCCCGTTTGAAAGAGTCCTTTGTTAGCACCGTCACATAAATGGTGCCTATTCTTTCCTCTATTCCCCCCCCCCCGCCATTTAAGTAAATATGTGTGAGCGTGTGCCTTCAAGTCACTTGATTTATGGCAACTGATGAATTTCATAGGGTTTTCTTACGCAAGGAACTCAAGAGGTGGTTTTGCCAGTTCCTTTGCTTGACAGTAAACATTTTTGACATTCTTGAGGACTTTTATTCCATTTTCAAAAGTACATTTTTGAAGGCTGAGACACAGTAATAAAACACAATTGGGTTACTTGTATTTATAATGGATAACTAGTAATTTTTTTTCTGGAAAAAATGAACCCTGAGCAACCCAGGACTTATAAGTGTGCAATTCCATCTTTTCCTAGCCTCTGAGCTGTTGGTGTACTATTTCAGCCAAAAGCTCTTTCTACATGAGGTTTTTCACCAGCTACATTGCTCTTCTGGTCCCTTCTTTCTATCATCTACTCAGGTCTTAGCTTCTCAGGTGCTCTCTATTCTTTCTCCATCTTCTCTATTTCTGTTCCGTCCTGCTTAATCCTCAGTCTAACTATATCCTCTGCACGTTTGCTTCTGTTCTTCAAAATTTTACAGATCCTTTTCTCTCCTTAGGATTTATTGTAGTTTTCTCTGATTGTGTTAATCTCTTTTCCTTTCTTTAGCTATTCTGTATCCAGAGCCTCCTACCTAATTTCCACCAAACTTCCCACTTCTGTCCCCTTCCTGCCAGTAAAAAAACATGGCCCAACTATTTGCTCTTATGGTGTGCCTTCAATTTGTTTCTGATTTATGGTGACCTTAAGGCAAACATATCACAGGGTTTTCTTGGCAGGTTTCTCCAGAGGGGATTTGCCATTGCCATCCTTTGAGGCTGAGAGAGCGTGACTTGCCCAGGGTCACCTAGTGTGTTTTATAGCCAAGTGGGTATATGAACCCTGGTCTTCAGAGTTGTAGTACAATACTACACCATCCATCCATAGAGCTGTATAAGATTTTCCCACTTCTTGGTGAAGGGATGTCATATTAAGTACTTAACAAAGTATGTTTAATATGCACATAGTTGTGGAAAAAACAGAATAGGGCAAAAACCTGACACTGCTGCAAAAAAATAATACACCTGATTGAGTTATATCCCACATTCGGTCCAAAGCAGATGAGATGTTGTTCATGCAAATAGCAATCTTGTTTTGAGCTGCCTTGGGTCCCACTCAGGGAGAAAGGTGGCATATTAAATAAATAAAAATCTTTAGAAATGTGTTAATGGCTTTTTTATAGTAAAGAGAAATTGTGAGGGCAGCTTTATCACCCCTTTTGTGATTTCAATCCAAATCAGATCCCCTGTACTACTGTTATTTGTACTGAAAGAAACATTTCTCTGGTGCTAATAATGGCTGATACAGCTGAACTGTAATAGCTAAAGTTCCCTTACCTCTGCTATGGTCCTGAAACCTGCCATACAGTTTTTAAAAACTAAGTTACATATTGTCTAATTTGCACCAAGCTCTAAAGCAGCTTTTCCCAACCTATTTGCCTTTTACATGTATTTGAATACTGTTCCCATAATCATTGCCAGCATTATCACATGCCTGTTTTAATTTCAGCCATTCTCTATATGGCTGTTAGATTCCAAACCAATGTCTCCCTTTCCACAGTAGCATCCAGGAAGAATCCTGTAGGAGACATGTCTCTTAATGTGATCTGTTCCAATTGCATGTCTTAATCTTCTGACAATCTTTTCCCACATAGGTATAAAGACTATGGGGCTTTCTAGATTGGCAGGAAAATGTGACATGAAGTTGCCTTTTCCTTAATGCTTAGCAGCTGCACCACAGCTTTTAGATGGAGCTGCGCTGTTCCGCAGTTTTTTAAAAAAGAAGCTGGGAAAACCAGCACCTTTTTAAAGGCGCTTCTTCTCCCCTAAAATGCACACAAAAAAAGCGTTTTCATGGCACACTTTCCCTTTTTGTCATTTAAAGGCTAGACTTTCATGCAGCCATGAACACACTTCTTTTTGCCAATCTAGATCAGGCCTATGATAGTTATACATTTAGATTTGGGAGCTACAATCCTGTACACAGTTGTTTTGGAGTAAGACATGTTGAGATTTTTTCTGAGAATTTCAGCCCAAAGGAAATGGCCTCTGCCCTGTGAATTTACTTGTACAGTTACTGGGAAAATGCTCCACACTGTGTTTGCTAAAGTTCTTGCTTTACAGATAACATTTTGTTTTTAATCTGATCTAGACATTTAGCTGAAAGAATACGAGCATAATTATCTACAGAAAATATATTAGCAAAAATGCTCTTTTGACTATACACCATCCTACATATTTGGTATATACTCTCAGATTGTAAAATATTTTTTCTTCCCCAGGGAGAAGCTGTACGACTCTCCAGACAGTTACCATTATACTTATCAAAGGAAGATGTGCAGGACATTTTATATAGAATGAAGAAGCAACTTGGAAATCAAGATAAAAGCTGTGTTCATGGCCGTCCACTTATTCATTATTTAACAGACATTCCAGAGTAACTAGCAAAGAAATATTTCATAAGAAATTCTACTTCATACTTTTATGCAAGTTATGATATAATACATCGCTCTTTTATAAGAAGAACATGAATGCTAAAGTCATGTACCTGTTTTGCGTTGTATTTTGAAATAATTCCTCTTTATAAAAAAATGCAAATATTGAAAATTCCTGTTTCTTTTTTAGTGAAATTGAGATGGAATTTGGTCCCTACATTCAGTAGTTTTGCTGCTTTTTCTACTTTTTCAGAGTTCCTGGAGCAAAGTAAATAATGCAAAACTATCCCTGTATTTTAAAAGGAAAGCAAAGAAGATGGAATGTGACATTTAATAGCAATAATAGAATTAATAATAGAGAAAAAAATAGAAAGAAAAGCAACACTTCAATCAAGGCTATTTCTATTGATATTATTTTCTACAAAGTTCTTCATTGTTCAGATTCCACAAAGGACTAAAGGAGATGTATGTGCAGAAGCAGCTTCTGGACATTATGTTGCTGGCACTGTAGACAATATGGATTATGTACACTCTTCCACTTAAAACATGAAACCAAATGCATCTTTCTATGAGTGTAGTGTCTTATACATTTAATTCTATAATTAAATTATGCTTTAGCATATCAGAACACTCCTAGAATCCAGTCATACTTCCAAAGAGGATAGTGAGCTATGTAGTATGTAATGTTTTACAGTAAATGCACAATATTTGTATTAGAATGAGGTGGCCATCTTGTAGCTGTGATTAAAGGCTACACATATTGTAGTCATTATGTAGTGAATTATTTTCAGATTGCGAATCTTCAGTGCTAATGAAGGAATGTATGACCAGAAATAAAGCAGATTTTGAAGGTTATTTTCACACTGAATTGACAGCTTTCATCAATGACATATTTTAGAGGATTCCTGTATTTATTTATTTATTCATTTATATTATTTATACCCTGATCTTCAGTCATAAAAGTTCTCAGACTAACTTAAAATTGCTAATTTGACAGTTTCATGCCTTCAGGCTTACCATCTAAACAAGAGACAAGGGTAAGGGCAGTGGAGGAGGGGATTAAGTCGAGCAGATACTGTTCTTTCTCCAGGGCCAGGGCAGTGTCAGCTGGGATGGAAGGAGGGCCTTTCATCTGTTCCTGAGCCAAGGCATGATAGAACCATGCCCACTTCTTATCTCCATCTGAGTCCAGGGCCCTGTCTTCAGAAGTTCCTTTTTACATATAGTGCAACATACTGTAAGTAAAATAGTCTGAAATTTGTGCTAGGTACATAAGGGCAAACACTTCAATTTGAGGTTATTAAATAAAAACAGCCTTCTGGTCCAGTATTGTCTGTTGAATTAGAGTTCTTATCTGTGGGAATGAGATATTTGAGATGCCTTCCTTTTTTATTTGATGATGATAGCCACACTCTTAATATAATAAAGAACTATTGCCTTGTATTTAGCTCTAGTTTGTCTGGAAGCATGGCATAAGAATGTGATCTTGTTATGCTCCAGTAGGCTAGTACAATCCTAATGGTGACTGAAGTAGTTTATTAAAAAGATAGGGGAGTAACACTGGCTTTGAGGACATGATCCTGAACAGCCAGCATTAGTTCATATGAGTTACAGGAAAAACTTTGTGTCTTTCAGTCTAAATCTCTAATTTGGGTAAGAGGACCTTCTGTTACTTAATGATCGCTGAAGTGACTAAGGGGCTGTGCAGACCGGCAGGAAAAGCTGAGTTGGGGGCGGAGTCAGAACATGGCATCCATATGGCACACAGCCTGGCTCCGCCCCCAAGGTGTGTGGCATTGCCATCCGCATGATGCAGCCCTGAAGGAGCTCCATAAAGCCGCAGCTATCATGCCCTTTGCAGGGTGAAAAATCGAGCTACTTTTTTGTGGTTTCTTTTTGCAACCTGCAAAGGCCAGATCGGGGCCGTAGTGTGCAGTTGCTGCGGCCCCAATCTGGCTGTAAAAGGGACGGATGGAAGCCACCCCTTAGGGGCTGTCTGCACAGCCCCTGATATCCCCATTCTGTTCAAAAGATGACATTTATAATATATGGGTTTTGCCTTAAAATGCTTATTTATTACAAAATAGTACCATTTACCTAGAATTCTTACTATTTATAAATTGGTGTTAATAACTGAAGAGTTAGGACTAAACTACATGTGTCGATTGGTTTGTCTTTCTATAAAGGAAAGCTGTGCCAATCGCATAAAAGACTGGAGTGGGGTGGTTGGACTTGTAAAAGCAGAGGCTTTGTCAAACTTTTTGCTCACAGTCCCTCTACCCAAAAGAAAAATCCTTGTGGAACAGGGCTGCACAATTGGTTCTGACTATTGTTGCCTAAATTGCTGTCTTTCAACTCTGTTGCCCCATCTGCAAAGTGGAAATTGTTTGTGGGCTAACCAAAGTTGGAAACACTCAAAAGAGCAGGCAGTGAAGCGAATGAGGCTGGCTACATGTAGAAAGGAGAGGCTGCAACTCCTCAAGGAAGTCTCTTGGGATGCAGCGACACTGTAGAAGTAATGCAGTTTGACACCACTTTAAGTGATGTAGCTCCACCTTATGGAGTCTATTCTTCAAAGTCTAGCCTTATCTGCCAAAGAGTGCTGGTGCCTCACAAAACAACAAATCCCAGGATTCTGGAGGATGGAGCCATGGAAGTTAAAAGTGACTCACAAAGGGAGTCAAACTGCACTTTTGCAAACTGCAGTGTAGATGCACCCTATGTAGTAGTGGGGCTTGTGTTTAATACGGGAGAAAGCTCAGCTTCATTGTACGCAGGTTTCTCCTCTCGATCCAGTTTCTCAGTCATGAGAGTGGCTTTTTTTGCCCCAGTCAGCCTGTGCTTGTTTGCTCATTTACAAACATTTCATCTACTGACCAACACCTCTTTCTCTCAGGGAAACACTCAAGACCTGAAACATTTCAGAAACATTGAAAGGGAGGCCCAGTGTAAGGTGGGGGAACAGGCTGAGAAAGTGACAGGGCAAATAAAGTTGCTCTGAAGTGCCTAAAACAATGCTTGTCTGGATAAGTTTCTTTTCTGCCGGATTGTTCCTGCCTTGCTACTCTCGTGTTTGTTTATTATGGAACTGAACTGGTTGATTTGCCAGCCCTCTTTTTTGCTAACTGCTTCATATTGCAGGTGAGGAGAGGCACCAAGACAATTTCCCACCTTTTCTTGGGATTCGGAGAAGGAAAGGTGTGAAGAAAGTGTTGGTTTTGTAATGGATAGGTTTGTTTGGAGGTTAGTTTTAGTTCTTGCCTTTCCTCCAAATGAGCTCAAGCTGGTGTAGAAGGCTCTTCATTTTATTCCCTCAATAGCCTTTGAGGCAGATCTGGCTGAAAGAGAGTAGTTGAAGAAGAAATAACAAAGCCCTGCAGGACCTTGAAGATCTGCATGTTTTATTAGGCTCTAGTAGACAAGACTGCAGCTGACTTCTACAGATAAATGGAGTGTTGCTTCACTGGCAGTTTTTTAAACACAAGAGACAGTAGTTGGAGGGGATGTGAAACAACAGAAATGGAAGATATAATCCTATGGTCATGACATTAACAGTGATCAGATGACAGATACTTGGTTGTCTTGGGAGGATTAGAGGTTGGCAGAACAAAATGGCATAAATTAAGTTAAATAGGAAACAAAACATTAAAATGCTGAGAAATAGTTTGTGTATGTATTGTAGTTGCCATAGCTAGACAGTAAATAGTAAATTTGAAAGTGTCTGGTCCTGAATAAGGGTCACAAAAAGCCTATAAACATCTCCCCACATGATGCTGTATCCTAGTGGAGACAGATATTTCAGAGGAAGCACTTTTAAGGAGCTTTTGCTAGAAGGCTTGCTTCTAGTATTGCTTGGCTTTCTATGTAAGTTGAAGCTGATGAAGAATGAGGAGAGGGAACTGACCAACTAAAAATTCTCAGTACAACAGCACAAGGATGAAACCTGGATGGATAGCTTTCCAGCTCACCTTGTCAGGAATCTCAACACAGTGGCACTAGTAAATACTCAAGGTCATAATACCCTTGGGCATCTGCTGTCAGAATTTGAGCTTAGTTAGTCATTGGATAAGAGGCCAATAGTGAACTTCAGGCAGAGCCAGAGAATACTCCAGTGGCATTTTACTGTATCCCTGTTTCTCTCTCTCTCTCTCTCTCTCTCTCTCTCTGGCTTTTCTTCGCTAACGAAGATTCAGAAAGGACTCATCCCATGCTTTCTACAAGCGTGTTGATGACTAAAAAGGCCCATTCAAGATAAACAAGTCTGGTTACAGAAAGCACAGCAGAAAGTCTCCTTGGGTGATGTTTGCAAGTTGTGGTTCTTTCTGCGTTGTCGTTTCTCTTTGAGACTCGTTCACCATGAGTTCTCGAAAGAGGCTGCAGCATTGTAGGTAGTGTGTCTCCATGTCTCCTGATGTGAGGCCAGGGCAGACGATTGTTGGTGATCAACTTGGCCGAGCCTGAGATGATGTTTCAGGGAGTCCTTGCATCTCTTCTTTAGGGCACCCCTCTTTCACTGGCCCATGGCGAGTTCACCGTAGAGTACTATTTTTGGGAGGCGGTGATCCTCCATCCTGGAAACATGCCCTGCCCAGCACAGCTGTTTTCTCAATAGCATGGCCTCAATACTGGTGATCCCTGCTTGCTCAAGGACAGCAACATTTGTCACATAGTCAGTCCAGTGTATGTTTAGGATTGTGCGTAGGCAGCGCTGATGAAAGCGTTCGAGGAGTCGTAGAAATTGGCGATAGATGACCCATGTTTCAGAACCATAGAGGAGAATGGATAGTACAATGGCTCTGTACACACTGATTTTGGTGTTTCACCTTTGGTGTTTGTTGCTCCAGACTCTTTTGTGAAGCCTTCTGAATGCACTATATGCCTTTGCTAATCTGTGATCAATTTACTACTATCATGGTTATTACATTAGGAGTGATCATCTGGAGTGAACATTAGGAGTGATCATTTAGTCCCAGGCCTTCCTAGTTCTTGCTATGTATCGTTATTATTAGAAAAAGGAGGTCAAAATGTAGCTTAATCATGTGCTCATCACAGGATCCACTTAAGCCAGCTTCTGCTTGGATCAGTATCAAGAATATTAGCTGAACCACCAATATCAAAACTTCATAGGGAACTTGATACCAGCTGAAATTGGTTAAGTGTTAAAACATCCACCATCTGGGGAGAAGGAAAATGACCAAATTCCTTGAAAGAAAAAATATCCCAAACTGTGTAGTATCTTTGCTCTGACCTATAATCATTATTTTTAAAATAACAGGAGTTTTTTAGTTCAAATGCTGGCTCAGCCATGAAAACCCACTGGGTGACCTTGGCCAAGTTATGCTCTCTCAGCCTCAGAGGAAGGCAAAGGCAAACTTCCTCTGAACAAATGTTGCCAAGCAAGCCCAACCAAAGTTTCACCTTAAACTGGAAATGACTTGAAGGCACACAACAATGTAGCATATTTTTATTATAGAACAAGACATCAAAACATTAAAAACATAAAACTAGCATCCAGGTATATATTTCTTCAGCCACCCTGGTCATAAATTTTAAGGAAGGATGGCAAATGGCAAATCGTATCAGCTTCAGTGGTCCTCAGCATTCCTACCTAGCTGCTGGTTGTGTTTGCTGCTCCTGCACCACCTCTTCATCTCTCACTGGCCACAGGGGGAAGCAGGGCCTGGATTTAGCCCTGAGGTCTGGCCATTGCTGTGCTACTCTAGCTTGTACTCAAATGACCAGTTATTTCTCTAAAATACAGTTTATTTTATTTTATTTTTAATTACAGCACAGTATAAACGACAGAAACTGCTAGATGACCCCCTCTATGTGTAAAACGGAAACCCTGATGTAATAAAAGTAAACGTAACTATTAGGTCTGTTAAACATTTATAGACATTTTTACACTGTCTTTTTTATTACTAATAATGAAGTCAGATATGATAGTCATTGTTGCTAATAATATAGCTGTTTTAGTCTGGAAAGTCAGTATGCAAGGGGATCTTGTAGCACCTTTGAGCATGAGCATATTTTTTTACGTGCATCTGAGAAAGTAGGCTCAAATGTATGAAAGCTCATGCTCCCAATGTCTTTCATTTAGTTGCAAAGGTGCTGCAAGATAACCTTTCGATGCTATTGCTAATACATTATTTCTTGGCTAATACAAATGGCTCTCTGCGATTTTTAAAAACTGGATCCAAACACTATTGAAATTAATTACCGTATATGAGGAAGTATCCAAACGTTTTAATGATCACCTTTTTAAAAAATTGACAAAGTTTGTTTAGATTTGTAGTTGTTAATTTATCTCTAGTTGTTAATTTATCTCTATGTAGTCACTTTCTAGATGTATACATTTTTCCCAGTGTATCTTGACCCTCCAAACACCTGATATTGTAGAAGCCTGCAGATTGCGCCTGACAAGGATTTTCCACTTTAGTCACTTCTGGCAGAGCCAGTCACAAAAATAAAGGACTCAATGAGTTGATTTTCTCAGCAACGTGCACTTAGGGACCAAAGATGACACTGACAAAATTTCATCAGTATGCCATAATAACGTCCGGGTGATAATTATTACTATACGATACCCCCTCGTAAGGCGCAATCTGAAGACTTCTACAATATCAGGTATTCAGAGGGTCAAGATACACTGGGAAAAATGTATAAATCTAGATAGTGACTACATAGAGATAAGTTAACAACTACAAATCGAAACAAACCTTCTGTCAATTTTTTTAAAAGGTGATCATTAAAACTTTTGGATATCCCCTCGTATATTTGACTTCATGTATAAGTCGAGGGCAGGTTTTGGAGCCAAAATTATGGATTTTGATATGACCCATGGATAAGTCAAGGATAAAACCTAGAGGCATGTAGTGAAGCATCTAAAGGATAAAGTAAAGGAGAACAATGTCAAAGAATTTAACAAAATTCCAGTAAGCACAACTCTTTGTGCTCATAGTAAAGGCTGGATGGATAAGAGAATAGAGGAGGCTCGGTGGTCCAAAGTACACTGCAGAAATAATCCAATCTGAGACTGTTTTAACTGCCCTGGCTCAGTGCTAGGGAATCCTGCAAAATGTAGTTTATTCTAGTACCAGAGCTCTCTGACAGTGAAGACTAAATGTCTCATAAAACTACAGTTCCCAGAATTCCATAACATTGAGCCAGAACAGTTAAAGCAGTCTCAAACTGGATGATTTTGCAGTGTGTTTTGGACCAGTGTTTCCAGGATAGATTACGCTCTTGCCTTTCACCAGGGGATAGTTCCTTTTTCAAATAGGAGTTCAAGTACTGTACCTACATTGACCCATGGATAAATTGATTCAGTTTTGGGGGTTCAATTTTTTGATTAAAATTTCTAGACTTATACATGAATATATACAGTAACTGCTATAACATACACAAATTCTATGTAATTGCTTCCAAGGAATAGCACTCAGTTTCTATCTGTTCAGGTGCCCTCCTAGGCAACGCACCTAGCATAGGAATGCTATATATGTAAAAATTGAAATGTTTTGTCACATTTTTTTCAGCATGCATGGTTGCCAATGATACAGAGGAGTTATTTCGAATAAATATACAATTTCAAGCTTGCTTATCATTTATAGCTTTGCTAAGATGGAGATATATTACCGCTATGAATCTGATACTCTGTTACTTCATAATTATCATGGGTTTTCTCCAGTGAATTTGATATACAACAGTTGGCGAAGAAAAGGCTGCTCAGTTGTGTGACTAAAGATGTTATGGAACACATCTGATTTAATTAGTTCAGCATGTGCACAGTATAAGAAACAAATCTTGAATTAAGCTTGTGGACTGAAGTGCACGATCGGTTGTGCCACACTGAATCTGTTACTCTTTAAGGTGCCACAAGACTCCCTGTTGTTTTCACTTTATATATGTTATTTATGAATCATAAATGGGAAAGTAAAGCTGTTTGCCCTATTGAAATCGCATTTGGAAAATAATTTCAAAACGTTCAAACTAATAGTTTAGTTCAGCTTCTGTTTAAAGGCTCAAATTGTTCACACCTGTTTGTTAGGTTTAAAACAGCTGTTTCTTTTATTATCAGTAAACAGATGCAAAAAGAAATGGAATGTTTCGAGGTAACAAGATAATCCTTACTTTTGCTACGAAGTATCATTAGAATATAATGATTAAATGTTTAAATGGAATGTACCTATAACTTACAATTTTATAATTTATGCCAGTTCCTTTTTATTTAACATTTATATTGCTGAAAAACAGCAACATAGTCAATGCTGTTGGATTCTTTTGCTTACAGTACAGACCTAATCCTGTACTGTATCTGATCCATGTGTCAGTGTGTTTATGATGTTTGGTAGATAAGTCACCGAACAAATGTTACATTTTTCCTGATTGATTGATTATAGTTTTATGTTTTAAAGAAGGTTTTAATTAAAAACAAAGAAATATTCATTTCCAGATGAAAGGGAGCAAAACAGATGAGTGTACATTTAAGTGTCAGTGTGTGACTTAGGCCCATTAATGACCAAGTGGTAGAAACATATACCTGCAAGCATGGATTGGCACATATGGAGGAGTAAGGATTAATCCTTAGCATATCGACTGATCCACTGATTTTTTTTTTAACTTCAGCTAAGTTCATTTCTAGTTTTGGAGTTCACATGGGGCGAAATGTTCTAAGATTGCTTGAATCAGTGATGATAAGAAAGCTGAAGCTTTTGCTGCCAGCTAGCCAATTGTTTTCTGTTGTCCTCCATGGCTCGTATAGGAACATTACATTTTGCATTTTCTTACATCTTCTGCTAGTTTTGCCCTGACTAAATATAAATGGAATGGACTGGCTGAGTAATTGAAGAACTTAACAATTTTGTTGTTGTTTATAATTGAGATTGCTATGAAGTCTATTTCCTTAGAAAACCCTGGATACCATGGTGAGCCATGAAGTGGCAGGTCATAACTATTTCATACAATCATTCTGGCCCGTCCATCCCCTAATGGCCAAATTTCTGATAAGATTCTCCATACTTAAGTAGGCTGTTCCTAAAATGGCAATTATTCAGTCCACCACTGTAGCCATACTCAAGACCTTACTAGCATGGTAGAACCGCCCATGGTTTGCACTCCCTGCATTCAGTTTGGATTGCCAGACTGAAAACTGGAAACATCGTCTATACCTTTAATGGTTGGACAGACAAGGGAACTTCTGCATGGGTTGTTTGTTACTGATCTCATGACAAGCATCACCTGCTGAAATCCTCTTTCTTTCTTTCTTTCTTTTTCCTTTCCTTTCCTTTCCTTTCCTTTCCTTTCTTTTCCTTTTTTGCACAGTCACTAAAGGTACAGGAGCTATCTCCATTTTTTTCACTCTGTCAACCCTAACTGTATTCCATTGTATCCCCCATCACCATGTATGGATGTAAAAGCTGGACAGCAAAGAAAGCCGATAAGAAGAATATTCACTCATGGGGTGTGTGTGTATATATATATATATGTATATTTAATTGTTGTACGCCGCTTTGATTGTGGATACAAAAAGTGGGACAGAAATAAAAAAATTATTATTATTTATTATTTGTTTGAGATGTGGTGCTGGAGGAGAGTGCTGAGGAAACCATGGACAGCCAAAAAGACAAACAACTCGGTTGTTGAATAGGTCAAGCCCAAAATATCCTTGGAAGCCATTAAATTGAGGCTGCTGTGCTTTGGCCACGTTATGAGAAGGCATGACTCATTAGAAAAGACAATAATGTTTGGAAAGGCTAGGAGGGTGCATACTGCACCAGGTGACATCCTAAGAGATGTCACCACATCTCGAATAAATAATAAACAATAATAAAACTTTTATTTCTATCCCGCTTTTTGTACACACAATCAAAGCGGCATACAACAGTTAAAAATACAAATATATACATATACACCACTGCTTCCCAAACATCTGCCTTTTGGCAAAAACAGGCTGTGGCGTTCACTTGTGTCCTATTAAAATACTGAAGAGATGGTGTGAGTCGAGTGAGGCTCAATGGGAGGAGAAAGGAGAAGACCCCTAGAACATGGTCACATAGCTCAAAAACCCCACAAAAAACTAACAATAAAGTTTGTACAAGTAATAAGGGTCTATTTTGATGGTACATTTGTGAGGTGGCAGGGTGTGGGACTCCCAGCCACTAAACAGGAAATCATGATGTGGCTCTCTTAATTGCACTCCAGATTCTAGAAGAGGGAATGTTTCTGTGTTACCTTTGCCCATATCATGTAAACACGTGAAGAAGCTAAACTGAAGCGACTCAAATGCTGTCAAAATTCCACAGTCACAGGCTCACCTGCATTTGCCATCATTGTTGTTTAATTTAGGCATACAGTAGGAAGAAGCTTCAAAAAGGATTGGTGCAGCATCTGCACTGCATAATTGGTGCAGTTAGTGTATACCAGTATCACTGTATGTTCAACACATCTCCCCTGCTAGTGGGAGACTTTCGTTCCTTACTAGGGAAGCGTTTCAACCTATACTATTGTGTTTTATTTCTTTGAAGGAAGTGCAGATAAAAACTAATCTAGGTTTTTTTTTTTTTTTAAAAAAACCTGCTTTATTCTGTGTTTTTCCTCTCCTCTCCGGCCCAATGTGTATCCTCAACATGCTCCAGGGGTTAGATTGAGTCCTCCAGAGCAGGGGACATTGGAGATTATCACACAAAAGATGGTCCATCCCTCTCTCATCATTGTCCTGCCCTTCCAGCTTGATAGCGGGAAGGACTTTCACATGTCATTTGCACTGCCAATACCCCATCATTAACCTGTCATTAAAGTTACATTGGCCAGCATTTTGTATTAATGAAATTTCCCGTTATTGTAATACCACTTTAATGACAGGATCAGCACTGTCGGTGTGAAAGCCTTTCACGCCAGTTGTCATTCACATTGTCAAGTATAGGATAAGCATGGGATAAGGATGGGGAAGCGATCCCATCCTTATCCTGTCCCCATGTGATAATCTCCATAGAAGTCTCCAGCAAAGGAAGAGAGAGAGAGAAATACCTTTGCAAAAATGCAATATGGTTTTCGTCCTGTGGATTTTAATTAACAACATTGCCAGGAAACTGGCATCAAGATAATACAGTGAAAGATACTAACTTATTCTCCACATTGTGAAAGGCACAAAGGAGCAGTTTTGTGAAAAAAATTTTTTAAAGAAGATTCTAGTCTATTGCTATTACCAATTAGTCCAAGATGTCGCTGAATATGGACCCTAATATTGTAATGTTTAATACTTTGTTAATATTGTATGAATAAGGAAGAATAGATCAGCATTGTATTTTCAAGACCAATAGGGGCAGAGGTAAGAAAGAAATTTGCATAGCCCTTATTAACTACTTACAGACTATATTTCTTTGTTCACTTGCAATGTCTGGAGAGGAAATCCTCTTCTTTTCAAAAGTTGCTTTTGAGAACAATGAACACAATTATATTCTGAAGCTATGCATAATTGAGGAGTGGTGGAATGACATTTTGGGACCCATGACTGTGATGTTTGTACTACGGTATTTAGAAATTGAGTGTTACGTTTCAGGGTGTGCATGAGTTGGGATGTAAATGCCTGTTCAGGCAGGATCTTAAAGGTACCAGAGTGGAAGTAGAGCCAATAATAATGATCCTGAATTTCTTCACATTTTGATACAAACTGAACATCTGCTCATCAAATTCTCTATGACTCTGGAATCAATAATTTAGCAATGGATCCAGAGAAATGTGAGCAAATCTTGGGGTGCATCTTCACTGTAGAGATAATGCAGTTTGTTGTTGTTGTTAACTGCCCTAGAATCTAACCTGATTCATGGCCTCCCTGTGGATGATACATCCCCAAGCCCCCAATCCTCCACTGCTCTGCTTAAATCCTGTAGATTTAAGTCTGTGACCTCCTAATTCACTCTGGTGTGCTATCATATATTTGCAACATGGTCCTTAGTGTCTCTTTCTTTCCCGAACCTTGCTTGGACCTCTGTGATTTCTGCAGACTATTAAGCATAATTTTACTTGTGTTTAATGCTACGGTCCTATAACTGATTAATGCTATGGTACTTTAATTGATGAAGTCTTTTGTGTCCTCTTTTCTGTGGATGGGGATATGGACAGGTTACTTACCTGTAACGGTATTTCTTCGAGTGGTCATCTGCGAATACATACAAATGGGTTTTACTGCGCATGCGCAGTGGAGCTCGGAAACTTCTGGAATCACTAGGCAGATTTCCAATTGCAACTTTTTGGCGGTAGCCCCGCCCATCCCTATATAAGCCCCGTTCCCGCTCTTTCCTCTCAGTTCCAAAATTTTTTACGCCGCAAAGCGACTATGGAGCACCAATTAGCAGGACACTGTGGGGAGGATGGGCGGGATTTGTATGTATTCGCAGATGACCACTCGAAGAAATACCGTTACAGGTAAGTAACCTGTCCTTCTTCTTCGTGGTCTCTGCGAATCATACAAATGGGTAGACTAGCAAGCTTAACATGAAGGAGGAGGGAGTGTCCAGACACCAATGTTCTTCAAACAACTTGTGTTTATTTAATAAACATGGCAATTTAAACCCAACATATGTGTTGATTGATTTTTTTTTTTTTTTTACAAATGGTATTCACATTCAACTATTAAACCTCATAGCCATTTGATAGACCATTCCCAAAGGGATACCGTAGAACATAAGCAGACAATACTAGTCGGCATAGAAAAGTATAAACAAAGGCGCAAGTAATAACACTTGGACATTGTGTTCCCTGAGACATAATCAAAGACCTTGACATTAATAGGCAACCTTGACATTAATAGGCAATGTTATACCACCCAAGCATTCCCAAAATCTCCCCAACATGAAACCATGGAGAATATGCATGCCAAAATTGAGAACAGTATTAGTCAGGCAATCCCCTCAACGTATACCCGAAACCAGTATAGCCCTTCCAAAGGCAGTCTCTTGTCTGGCCCTAGTGTCAACTCTATAATGTTTAATAAAGGTGAGTGCTTGTGACCAAACAGCAGCTTTACAAATGTCTTGTAAGGGAATGCCCGACAAAAATGCTGACGATGCTGCTACCGCCCTGGTGGAGTGGGCCCGAACCCTAGCTGGGAGAGTCGAACCCGACAGTTCATAACATAAATGAATAGTATCCGCTATCCATTTGGAAAATCTTTGTGCCGATACCGGCAGTCCCTTCTTCGGTTCCGAGTAACATTGAAACAGTCTCTCGGAACGGCTGGAGTTCTTAGTCCTGTCCAGATAAAAGGCTAAGGCACGTCTAACGTCCAACAGGTGCAATCGACGCTCGGTATCGGTGGTCGGGTTCGGCGCTAGGGTCGGCAAAACAATATCCTGAGACATATGAAAGGATGACACTACCTTTGGTAGAAAGGTAATGTCGGTACGGAGGACAACTCTTTCTTTGTGGAACCTAATGAAGGGCTCATCCCTCCGTAAGGCACACAGTTCCCCTGCTCTACGAGCGGAGGTGATGGCCACCAAGAAAGCTGTCTTCCAAGTCACCAATCTCAAATCGGAGGTGGCCATGGGTTCAAAGGGTTTTGCTACAAGGGAAGACAAAACAACCTCTAGATTCCAAGCCGGAGTCGGTCCCGACACCGGCGGGTGCAAATTGTTAAACCCTCTCAGAAAGTTCTTTACCAAGGGGTTTTTAAATAAAGAAGGTTTACCCTCGAACTGGTAGTGGGAACAAATGGCTGATAGGTAACATTTAATAGAAGTTAAACAGAGACCCGCATCAACTAGGGTCATGAGAAAATCCAAAACAACTGATGTAGAGGCCTGGTCCGGGGACAAGCCTCTAGAAACAAGGAACGCCATGAACCGGTTCCATTTCGAAGCGTAGGATCTTACCGTGGCTGGTTTCTGCGCAGCCCGAATGATGTTCCGTACCGAGGCCGGCAAGGTCTCTATGCCCGGATTCTCCAGGCCACCAACGGGAGGGAGGTCATTTCCGGGTGTCGAATCCGACCGTTCCGAAGCGTCAGCAGGTCCGGACGGAACTCGATCCGCAGGTACTGGCCCTTGGAGAGGTGCAGCAAGGACGGGAACCACGGCTGTCTCGGCCACCACGGAGTGACGAGGATGGCATCGGTGCGGTCGCGGATCATCTTGGCCGTGACTCTGGTTATCAGAGGGAACGGGGGAAAAGCGTAGAGAAGTACCCCCGACCACTTGAACAGGAAGGCATCTCCTAGCGACGTCGGGGATCTGCGGTGGGAGCAGAACTCGATACAGTGGCTGTTGTCCTCGGATGCGAAGAGGTCTATTGAAGGAGTTCCCCAGCGCCGGAACAAGTCGCTCACCGTCTCGGGATGGAGAGTCCATTCGTGTGACGTCGAAGGTGATCTGCTTAGCCTGTCCGCTAAGACGTTCTCTTTTCCCGGTAGATGAATTGCCTGTAGATCTATGCTTCTGGAGATGCACCAGTCCCAAATTGCAAGGGTAATGTCCAGCAGCTCGGGGGATCTCGTTCCCCCTTGCTTGTTCACATAATACATCACTGTTGTATTGTCTGTGAGCAACAACACCACCTTGCCCCGGAGCACCATCTCGAAGGCCTTCAGGGCTTTTTGGACAGCCAGCATTTCGAGTACATTGATATGGAGGTTTTCCTGGTCCGGTCCCCACTTGTCTTTGACAGTCAGCCCGGACGTGTGGGCCCCCCAGCCTTGTAAGGAGGCATCTGTGGTAAGGGAGACCTGGGGTTGCGGTCGTAGAAATGGCATACCAGCACACACGTTTCGGTAGTCTGCCCACCAGTGGAGGGAGGCGGCGACGTTTCTCGGTATCGACAACCACTTCTGGGGCGAATCCACGAGAGGGTCGAACACCGACAGGAACCAAGCCTGAAGAGGTCGAAACTTCAACCTTGCCAACGGGGTTACGGCGGTCGTCGAAGCCAGATGCCCTAGAGCTACTTGTATCTCTCGGGCTCGAAGCCGTCTTTTGAACATACAACTGTGGATTGCCGACTGAAGCGTCCGGAACCGATCTTCTGGTAGGTATGCCATGCAGGCCTTGGAGTCGAGCATGGCCCCTATAAATCTTATCCTCCTCGAAGGGTTCAAGTTGGACTTTTCCTCGTTGACGACCAGTCCCAATGAACCTAGGAGTCGAAGGGCGAATTCGATGTCCACAAGCAACTGGTCTCTTGAGTCCGAAGCGAACAGCCAGTCGTCGAGATAGGGGAACACTCTCGTGCCTCTTCGATGTAAATATGCCACGACTGGGGCCATGCATTTCGTGAAGACCCTCGGGGCGGAGCACAGGCCGAAGGGGAGAACGTTGTAGTGATAAAGGTCCGGCCCAATCGCAAACGCCATGAACCTTCTGTGGTTCTCCCGTATCGAGATGTGGAAATATGCGTCCTTCAGGTCCACTGTCGCGAACCACAGGTCCTGATATAACAAAGGTAAGATGGAAGACAAAGTTACCATTCTAAAACGGCGGTAGGATAAATGTTTGTTTAGAAGTCTCAGGTCTAGGATGGGTCTGAGAGATCCATCGGGCTTAGGCACTGTAAAATATCGGGAGAAGAAACAACGGGGAGCGTCCGCGGGGTCCACCCGGGAGATGGCTCCTTTTCTCTGCAAGGTGCGTACTTCGTCGAGGAGGGTAGGTGAGGGAGGGGTATGGGCTATGTGCCCGGTACGGGGAGAAGACTCGAATTCGAGGGCGTAGCCTCTCCAAACAATATCTAAGACCCACATGTCCGAAGACACCGAGGCCCAGGTGCTGTAAAAAGGCCTGAGTCTATTCAAGAAGGTGAGGGACAGGTGGGCGAAGCACACAGCAACTGTTCAGGATCTCTTCCTGGGTTGGTCAACATCTTGCTTACGGAAGCCCTTACGGTATCTCGAAGGGGCTGAAGGCTGCCGGCGTCCAGAAGATGAAGAAGACTGGGATGGATAGCGCTGCCTAACAGGATCCTGCTGCTGATATGGTCGGTCCTGGAAAGGCCTACGGTATGGGAGATAACCGGAGCGCATGGAACCGAACCGACGGCGAAAGGTAGGCTGTCCCGATGACGACATGCCGTGTTTTCTAGCGGCCGCTTTCATTCTATATTTGAAATTCAGCTTATCGTCAGTCTCTTTATTGAAGAGGCCAGAGTCGTCGAACGGCAGCTCTTTTGCCGACTTCGCATTGGGATTAAGGTCGGTGCTTCGGAGCCACGCGTGCCTTCTCAGCGCAATGGAAGTGGCAACAGACTTTGCGGAGCAGTCAGCCGAATGCCTCGCGGAAGTGATGAGCCAGCTCCCAATCGAGTGGGCCTCCTCCTTAAGCTCGGTCGCAAGCTTGCTTGACTCCTCTGGGACGTCCGGGATAATGGTGGAGAGCCTTTCCATGAGATATTGAATGTAGGCTCCCATGCACGCATTGTAACTAGCGACCTTTAACCCGAGCACCGAAGAGGCGTACACCTTCTTGGCCAATGCGTCTATTTTCTTCGCTTCCCGATCTGATGGGGATGTGGAGGTCTTCGGCGTGAAGGAGCGCTGAGAACCTTCAACAATTGCCGAATTCTGCTTTGGATGGGTGAAGAGCCAGGAGGTCGCCGACGGTGTAATCCTATATAAGGATTCTATCTTTTTAGAAGCTGACGTCGTAGCAGTCGGATTGTCCCAGGAACGCTTGGCGATATTCTCTATGGAAGGTAAGAAGGGGATAGATGGCGGTGTAGGGACTTTGCCATGTATCCTCCTCTCCACAGGATCAGCTGCGTCCTCGTCCAGGTGGGTTACCTCCAGTTCTAAAGCGCGGCCCATTCTGATAACGTGCTCCGCGAAGGACCGCACGTCATCCGACGGAGAAGAGGCACCCGGAGTATAAAGGTCTTGCGGCGACTGTGGAGCGTCCACATCCGATATGTCGAGGAAGTCTCGCATCTGGGTTCGGGCGGGCTCTTCCTCCGAATCCGAATCTCCGAGCCGAGGTAATAGCAGTGGTGACGGGGAACGGCTTCTCGAAACCGAACGTTCTCTGGAAACCGATCTCTCCTTCCGCTTGGACGTCTGAGTAGCTGCCGAAACGGAGGCTTTAAGCGGCGTTTTTGGTTCGTGGGTTACGACCTGCCTGTCCTCCAAAGGTCTTGCGTAGAACCGACGATGGATCTGTTCACGGTCCACGGGGATATAATACATGTCCGTCTCACTATCGTAGACGTAATCGGGCCTACGGGAGGAACCCTCCTGCTCCAGGGACCTTTGCGGAACCGGTGTGGGAGAACGACGAGCCGACTGCTTTGTAGGAGAAAGAAGAGGTGGCTCCAACTCTTCCTCGGAGTGGTCGGAGACGACTCGGATGTCTAGGTCCTGAATGGACGCAGCTTGGTCGGTAGCCACTGTCGGTACCGAGGTGGGCTTCTTCGGGATCGAGGACGATGCGGTCTCGGTACCGAGGTCTCCCTTTTCCGAAGAGTCTCGGCGCGGTTTCTTGGCCGAATGATGATGTTCGGAGGAGTCCTTATGTTTCTTGCTTGACTTCGAGCTGAAATGTTTCTTGGACTCGGATTTTTCTTTAGACGAATCCCTCTTAGGGTCCGAGGACTTTTTATGGGAGCCGTCTTTAGCATGCTCGGGACCCTTCGCGGTCTTTTTGGGCAGTTTCTCCTTTCCTTTAGGGAGATGTTCACTGCCAGAAGATGTTGCCGCAGCAGCCGCCGCAGGCAACTTAGGAGTAGAAACAGACGCCGAGGCCCCCGATGCGGGCGGAGACCGCACGGTTTCTTGCGGCTGGAGGGACTGCGTCAACAGGGCTGCTTTCAGCCTAGCCTCTCGGTTTTTTCTGGCCTGAGGCGTCATCAGTTGGCACTGCGGACAAGCCCTCGGATTGTGGGCCTCGCCCAGGCATAAAAGGCAGGTGGTGTGGCTGTCCTTTTCCGGGATTTTCCCGCCACACGTGTCGCAGTGCTTAAAGGGGGGCGCCATAGTGCTGCCCAGCGGTAACACGTTACCGAAATTCCAAGTCCAATCCGTACGCCGAGAGGATCGTCAAACGAAGTCCAAGCCAAGCCAAGTATCTGTTATCAAATCCGAATCGAAGAGCAGAAGGGAAAATCCAAAAAACGGTCCGTAGTCAATTAGCCTAGTTCTCAAAGCGATTCCAACGAGCGAAGTTCCAAGCTACCACAGCGGCGGAAAAAAAGGAACTGAGAGGAAAGAGCGGGAACGGGGCTTATATAGGGATGGGCGGGGCTACCGCCAAAAAGTTGCAATTGGAAATCTGCCTAGTGATTCCAGAAGTTTCCGAGCTCCACTGCGCATGCGCAGTAAAACCCATTTGTATGATTCGCAGAGACCACGAAGAAGAAATATATATATATATATATATATTGATTTTTTCTAGACAGTTGGCCACTGTTTTGTTTTTCATCTTTGTTGACATATATTAGTTAGCACTAGAGTTACTTCTGTCTGTGTGCATTGCAGCAGTTCAATTGGAATATCACCTGTTTCTAGTTATTTGTTTTTACCAGTTTCTCTTTCTGCAGCTTCCACTCCAGTTTTTAGGATTTGGGGTTCATCTTCGTATTGGTCCTCACTCCATGTGTGTCATTAATTTTTTCATCTCTTCTATATAACTCTTCTTTGTGTATTGCTTCCAACATCTTTTTTATTTCTTCTTGGTCTTGTTGTGTGCTCTTTTTCTTGTCATAAAGCATTATGTTCCCTGGTCTGAACTTGCCTTTGAGTTCCTGGATTTTGTGGAAGAGGTCTCTTGTTTTTCCCTTTTTGTTGTTGTCTTCTATTTCTTTGCCTTGTTCATATTGCTTTGCATTATTCATTATGCAGCTTGACACCACTTTAAATGCTGTATCTCCATCCTATGAAATCCTGAGACTTTCCATTTTACAAGGTCTCCAGCATTCTTAGGAGTTTATCAGACAGGAGGAATTTCTCTTTATTTCGAATGGAGCCAATTGGAACCAATTCGAATTCACATGAATTTGCTAGTTTAGCAAATTTACGTGAATTCCAATTGCATTCGGAATGTGTTCAGAATGACTTCCCATTGCCTGAAAATGACTGCCCATTACCCGAAATTGCGTGAGATGCTTTAATACGCAATAACGTAAAACCCATGATTGGGTTCGGAATGACTTCCCTTTTGCCCGAAATTGTGTGAGATACTTTAATACGCAATAACATGAAACACCATGATTGTGTTCGGATTGCCATTAGATTATACTTCCAATTTCTGATAAACTCCTTAGAGTTCTGGTGTATCACAAATTAAAAAATCCCAGGATTCTGTAAAATGGCATCATGGCAGTTAAAGTGGTGTTAAACTGCATTATTTCTACAATGTAGATGTAGCTTCAGTGTTCACAATCAAGGCTTGCTCACTTCCTCCCTCTGCTAAAAGTCCCTGTGCTCAAAAAAGGGTCAGTGAGTTTTCTGGAAATGTTTGGAATTGAGCCCTGAGATCTTCAGGAGAAAGCAAATTCAAGAGAATTTGCCAGAATTTATTGTGCAAGCTAAAGTGCCTTTCTACTTACACAAAGCACCTTTAGATCCAGGGCAATTGCTTTAACTTTACTTTCATTGTCATTGCCTTATCACGTCACTATTTTCAAGTGTAATGTCTTTAAGTAATAAAGCTTGCCTTTATAACTAAGCCCACTTCTAGTTCATATTGTAAATTTTAGGCGCTCAGCAGAGTTGTGGTTTGAAACTTTTTCATGAACCTGTAAACATGATTTCTTATAAAACAGCATTTATTCATTTTAATTTGCAGAACTGCCACATATTTTAACTAGCGTTGTTAATGAAATGTCATGCAACTGTGAAGCATTATTAAGTCATCACTCAGAACAGAATAGAAGCACAGTAGTTGAGTGTTGTAACTTACACAGGAGATTAGTTTCCGGAAACATTGAAACCAATGAATATGGCAGCTGCATTATTCAAATATTGTACCGAAGCCTGGATCAATTTGTTAATTCATGCATACAAGGATTCAGTATTAATTCATTCACTGTTTTGGGAGCCATCTATCATCCATGCAAATATTTAGCAATTTGAGTTTAAAACAAGTTTCCCAAAGGAAGTAAGTATAGTATAAACATTTTATTTTCTATATTAAAAGTTCTTTGCTTATTTCCTGATTCAAGGTGAATAAAAACTACTGTATAAAGCTCTACGGAGGAAATAGCTATTTTAAAAATAACCATATTGAGCAGAGTTTCCTGTTTATGGGCCAACCCCAAAATGGTTAATAATCTGGGAAGTAGGATCAGAGTGGTGTAGTGGTTTGAGAGTTGAACTGGGACACTGGGAGACCAGGGTTTGAATCCTTTTAGGGTCACCATAAGTCAGAAATGGCTTGAAAACATGCAACAACAACAAGTGCACACTGATCAGTACATATTATTTGCAACTTCTTTTCAAGGAAGTTGTTAATTCTATTAAGGTTTTCGCCCCATGTCAGAGCCGTAGCAGGAGAGAAGCAGTTAACGGAATATAAAATTCTAATTTTAATTAACCAATCCATAACACCATATTAGAGACATTTGATACTCATTTTCTGAAGCCGACATGGGGAAGGTTCAGAGAACAATAGAATATCACAGACACAAAACAGACAGTTCACCTCCCACCTTCTTGTTTGTCCTTCAGTAAGCATTGTTGTTGTTAACTGCCCTTGAGTCAATCTCGTCTCATGGTGACTTTTTGGATGAAACATCTCCAAGATCCCCTGTATCCAACTGTTCTGTTCAACTCCTGAAGGCTCAGACCCATGGCCTACTTGATCGAGTCTATCCATCTAGCATGTGGTCTTCCTCTCTATCTACTGCCTTCTACCTTTCCTGGTACCATTGTCTTTTCTAATGAATCATGCTATCTCATGAAGTGGCCGAAGTACGACAGTCTTAATTTAGTCATCTGACTTCTAAAGAGAGTTCAGGCTTGATTTGTTCTAGAATCCATTTGTTTGACTTTCTGGATGTCCATGACATCTTCAGCACTCTTCTCCAGGACCACATCTCAAATGATTTTCCTTCCATTGCCTTTTTTCACTGTCCAGCTCTCACATCTGTACGTGGTGATGGGGAATATAATAGCTTGGATTAGCTTCACTTTAGTGTTCAGAGTTATATCTTTGCAGTTTAGGATCTTGTCTAGTTCTAATCTAGATGCCCTTCCCAGTCCTAGTCTCCTTTGGATTTCTTGACTACAGTCTCCATTCTGGTCTGTTTTGTCTGATGTATGAAAATTCTTTGACTATTTCAATTTTCTTATTATCTAAGATAAATTCTTGTAGCTCTTCTGTGGTCATTATTTTTGTTCTCTTACTGTTCAGCATTTAGTAAGCATATCTCCTGATTTTTTACAATGGGTTGGATCTCAGGTTGCTTTGGGTGAGCAGAAAGGCAATTCAGTTTGTATTAGGTGCCCCTCTATTCTGAAGATTTCACCTGTCTACTGCATCCCTCTCCAATACACTATTTCAGAGGGTACAGGAGGTAGGAAAGCTCCACTGCATGAGCCGAAATCTACAGGGATACCTCAGTTAACAAAGCAGATATGTTTCTGAGCATTACTTGTTTAACAGAGTATTTGGTAGCAGAGGCAGAAATAACAGAAAGAATAGAGATAGACCCTTACACCACAAATCTAAAGAGCAGTTTAATATGTTTCAGCAAACCTTTTATTCACAACTAACAATATGCACATGTAAAATGAAACAACCAGGTCATGGAAGCCTCATATAAATATATAACAACATTTTGAACCTTCTAGAGACCACTTCAAGGCCTTTTGCAAAATGCATCCAGGGATGACATTTTCTTTCACCAATCTCACCAGTGGGAAATCCTAAAATGTTTATGTTTCAATTTCTCCCATCTTTAGACTCAGGACAAACATGTTACATTAGTCATGAATACCAGGAGCCATCTGCCTTATTTTTAAAATAGCTACTTCAATACAGCTGAGGCATTCTTTTGTTGGGCCAAGAGTTTTTGCCTAAAGTCCAGGAGAAAATACCAAATTAAAGCAAGGTATGGATCATTTGGCTGAAATCTCTGTATCAATGGAAGATGCCAATCTGTTCTGTTTGCTGACACACTTATATTTTGATGCACTGACACATGTCTACCTCATTTTCTTAAATAATTAGAAAAGGGGTTACAATTCAAAGATATAGCCGTGTTAGTGTGTAGAATCAGTATGTAGAGTAGCACCTTTGGGACTAACTGAAAGAAAGGAGTTGGTCTACATGCTGCCAACATCTTTCTTTCAGTTAGTCGCAAAGGTGCTACAAGATCTCTCAACAGGGGTTACAGTTATGTTGCTTTTGTTGTTTCCACATGCACACGTACACACCCTGCTTAAAGGCACATAGTCAGCTCAGGTTACAACAGCATTAAAACATTAAGCAATGAACTAAAACACAAAAACACAATATTCATAAAAATGATAAACACATCAATTAAACTATGCTTGGACAAAGGAAAAAGGTCTTGGCCCAACAGTGAAATTATAGTAAGGCTGGTGCTGAGTTGGTGAAAGGCATGCCAGAGTCAGGGTAACATTAACAGAAAAATCCCATTCTATGTTTTAGACTGAACTTGTTCTGTTCTTACCTACAGATTCCAGCAATTGAACCTTGGACCTTTTTACGTGCAAAGTATATATTCTGCCAATGAGCAATAGTACATCACATTCTCCAGTTGTTTGGTACAATCATATATTTATTCAACATTTTTTACCCTAAAAGGGGGCTTCCAAAACAGCTCCAATTAAAACAAGATAGAAGAGCTATAAAAAGTTTTGAAATCCAAATTCAAAACCTGAAAACATTATCTCTGAGGAGAAGACATTTCTTACCAATGAAAAACTTGTTATATCCCCCTCCATGTCTTAACTCTTGGTTTACAGTTTAAATGAAAGACAAATCAAATATTTTTAAACAGAGATTTCCAGAGCTTGGGGGCTCCAAGCTCCATTAAATAGGCACTACAGTATTTTGTTTCCTAAATAGCTGGATCTCCAGAGAAAGAATGTCCATGCCAAGTTCAGGGAACCAGCAAGATAAGGTTTTTTGCAGGACCGACTATCAGATACTGTTTGGTACTTTATAGGTATTAAACAGTATTTTGAACTGTATCAGGAAATTAACCAGATAAAATGAAGCAAAATTGGAATGATGTGATCAGAAAAATATTCTTTAGAAATCCAACTGGCTATCACGTTTGAGCACATTGCAGAAAACGATGACACAAAGCAGGTGTGAGAGGGCAGGTAGGATTTTATCCAGTTTTGACCATCCAAAACTGTGAAATTCACCATGGCTAACACTTGGCATTCAGGAACCAAGCTATTTCTCAGAAGCATTCTCCAGCTATAGATCTGATCTTTCAAGGATATTGGACAACCCCACCCAGAAGATGACATATCCCCACTTCCACTTCCTTATAAATCAGAAACACCTCTGTCTTATCTGTGTTATACCTCAGTTTATTCACCTGCATCCAATCCATTAGTGTGCAACTTCATCCAGACTGCAGTTTAGAAACTCAGAAAGACAGAGAATTCTGCAAAACAAATTTAATGATAACTTCTGGATATCCAGTGTTTAGCTGTAGGTTAAAAAAAACAGGAACAAATATTTTGGCATAGGACAGTTTGTTGTAAGGAAGATTTAATAGCTTGTTATGTCCTATTTATAAACAGAAGTCACTTAGAGTTCAGCAGATATATTTAGGATCAGCATTTGTGCATGGTGTTACAGCTAAATAAAGTAATGCTGGAGCAGCGTACCAGAAATATAAGGAAGCAGAAATTCAGAGTTATCATTTATTAATAAAATGATTTTTTTTAAAAAAAAAAAATCTTTTAACATAATCTGTAAACAAATCATACATAGGCTTTGCGTTTTGGTTATTTCAAAAATGAAAATAATATTTTTTTCAAAGATTTCTCATTATACCTGTTGATGCCACAAAATATTATTTACAAATATTCCAGAGGACACTTTCTGTTTTACCACTTGGCAGTTGCGTTGTTTCTGATATTATATTTGCTTGGCAGAACTCATGTTAACTTTCTGTAAGAATTTGAAGGAACACCTAAAAATTTCAGAGGCCTTCTATGACATGTGCTATATTGTCTCACATTCCATGAAATGATTTCTAATCTAATTTCTGGTTTGCTTAATTTAAGTCATCTGTAAATGTGTGTATCTGTGGGGGTGGAGAGTTAGCTAACCTGTCAGTTTAACATATGAATTTTATAGCATATGGTAAACTAAAACCACGGTGACCTTTTGGTCTTGGTGATCACATGGATGAAGATGATCATCTGATAATCTGTACTAATCACTCTGAAATAACACCTGTGCAGAAGGAAGCATAATAAATACTGCTTATTTCTGCTCTATTTACTTTTTAGAAAACTTTTCCATTTAAAAAGGGTTTAATGTGCCGAGTTTAAAACCCCGTTTCTTGGGTCCACTTTAGCAATTGTTGTACTTCATATTGAATGTTAAGCACTGTTCCTTTCCTGAATATAGTCACTTAAACCCATAATAGATAATCTTAATTAAAATATCGCTCAAAATTCTACTAGAATACTCGTAGGTTTTAATATCTTCACTAGTACACATAGTTGATGAAACTCTTATTTCCCTCAGTAAGCTTTTATAATGCCATTATTGCACCTAATTTTTTTTTTTTTTTTTTTTTTTTTTGGATAATATCACTTCAGTCGGGAGATAACTTGAAAAAGTTGAATGATTTTTCAGGGTTTTTTTTTAATCATCTCAGCTGAGAATGTATTAGTATTTCAGGGCAATAGGGTAGCATAGCCCTGCATCTGTTCCTTGCCTCCTCAGAGGATTTCTAAGGAGATGGCCAGCTTTGCCACAAGCCTAGAGCCATTGATCCTCCTTCCCTGGGAGGCATGATGCCAGTTGGTTCTGTTTTGTTGGGCTGGCCTGCTTCTAGATGACAGCAACAAGAGGCCACATTTTTAGTGTGGGGACATATTGAAATACTGCATAGAGGTCATTTGATGAGCTCTTCCACACACTAAGGCCCATTTGTAAATGTTTTCCAAAGGAATAGCTAATAGCTGGAGTCCAGGGATGTTAATCCATGGGAACTAAACAACAAAGAACCCCATGGTACCATTTATTATATACTACAATCAATTTGTTAATATTTCAGATGTCACATCAATCTTTGTTGTTGTTTTTTATAAATAAATTTGAGAAGAAGAAAAGGTGGGATGAAGTCCCTACGGTTTGACATAATTATTTCTATTGTAATAATAATGCCTCCATCATGTTCCATAAATTGTATTTAAAAATCGTATTTGCAGACTATTATTATTAGGTGCCAGCAACAAGATTGCACGTGAAAATTTCATCCTGCAGTTGCTGGAGTTATAATCCTTCACATTTTATGGTAGTCCTTTCCCATCCTGCATATTCTGTGTCTAATCCAGGGGTGAGAGATCCCGCATAGTATAGTGGTTTGAGGCTTAGGCTATGACTCTGGAGACCAGGGTTCAAATCCCTACTCAGTAATGGAAACCCATTGGCTGACCTTGGGTGAGTCACACTCTCTCAGCTTCAGAGGGAAGCAAAGGCAAGACCCCCTCTGTCCAAATTTTGCCAATAAAACTGTGATAGGCTCACTCTAGGGTCTCCGTAAGTCATAAATGACTTGAAGGCACACAGTAGCAACAGTCCAAGGGTGAGAATCATGCATCTCTCCAGATATTGTTGGACAGTGTGCACTGGTTGGGGCCACTGGAGGTGGCAGTTCAATAACATCTGGAGAGCGACACAACTTCCAACACTGGTTTAACCTGTGCTTTCTAGTCCCTAAAGTTTGGATAGTGCTGTTCGGTGCAGAATTGGTTTCATGACCATAAAGCTACATAAGATAAATTACCTCCACCTTTCTTGATTGCATCATATGAAGCTGTTTGGTTACTTGGACATTTCTGGTATGAAATCCAGATATATTCATCTGCGGATCAAACAACATTGCTAGTGAAGAAGTCCTTCTGTATTATCTTCCAATATACATTGGAGGGTTTAGTGACTCTCTGGAACCATTTGCAGGTGCATATCGGGTTACAGAGAAAGGAAAGGTTAGGAAAGGGCCAGAAAAACCGGTTCTTATGAAGATAAATATACCTGGGGTTTTTTCCTGCTTTCTCTGCAATACAGGATCAAGGTGCAAGATAAAGTGTATTTGGGGAAAGCAAAGCGTTCTAAAGCTGTCTACTTGGTATATGATCATAAGATTTAGAGCAGTGGTTTTTAACCCAGGAGGGGAGGGTTATGCCCATTTTGAGAATCTGATGAAAGCTAAGGATGTTATAATCTCCACACACAAAAATAAACACATGTGCACAAAATTGTGCATACAGTTCATTTCATTGTGATGATGATGACAACTGTACATTACTAACCACATACAGGGGCACATTATATCACCTTACACTTGTTTGAAGTGAAACATTAATTTAATCACATAATTTGACATTGAAAATATCTTTTTCACAAAGACAATTTCTCAGGTAACAATAAGGTAGAACAATAAGTTAGTTCTTAGGTGGGTATGGCATATAAGCAAATAAAACAATTACGTCAATGAATAATACCATATATGCATGTGGCTGGCAAAGCATTACATTCAGTGGTATATGGGAATTACGATTTATGTGTAACATTAGTACAAAAAACATTACTAAAGATTCTGTCTGGTGTGGTATGAGAGGAGGTCAATGTGGGAGTGACATCCCAAGTTACCACAGCAAGTGACACAAACCCTAGTGATGTCACTGAAACTGGTTTTATTTTTTAAAAAAATGCAGTGTTACTTATATTTGAGTATAATGTATAGTTAACTTCCTAAAATGTTCAACAGGCTAATATAGATTATTTTCAATAGGAAGGTAGGCAAGACTAAGGATTATTTTGAAATACATTCCATGAAGAAAAGAAATCAAGATTTGGAAGGCTGAACTATTGACTGTAGTTAGACTTTACGTGAAATAGAATATCTTTAATAGTCTCAGCCTCTTTAAAATTAATATCCAGTATCCAGTTATATTTCAATTATTGCCACAGACGCATGTAAGCAAAGTAAGCGATATTGGAAAGCAATTATTTCTCCTTGATGCCCAATGATACTACAATCCACACCACATGCTCAGGTCCTCTGAGAAGAATTTACTGTAGCCAAGGAAGACCTGGATGGCTGTGGTTTCCCAGAGGACCTTTTCATCTGCCGCTCCTAAGGTGTGGAATGACCTGCCGGAGGAGATCCGTCACATCACTACCTTTGACGCCTTTAAAAAGGCTGTCAAGATGGATCTATTCCAGTAGGCCTCCATAGACTGACCCCTGCTACCCTGCCACCTACTATTTGACATTGATTGTTCTTCTTCCCCACTGATGGTCTCTCTTCAAATCCATTTTTAATCTATTTTAAATCAATTTTTATTGTTATAGTTTTTATTTTGGTATGGGAATAGGGATTGTGTTTTATTGATGTTATGTAATTTATGTTTTGCTATGTAATTTTATCATGTATATTATTGTGTTTTGTAACCTGCCTCGATCCGTAGGGAGAGGTGGGAAAATAATAATAATAATAATAATAATAATAATAATAATAGATTGTGTTTGACTGGATAGGTATTGGATGCTGGAGATACCTGCTCTTTAGTATGAGACATTAACTTGTGAGAGGACTGTTTGCCAGCATTCTCAGAGACCTATAACATTCAGCAAACTAAAGTAAGAGAAAAAGCAAACATTTACATCCAATGATATGTTCAGCCCCACCTTAATGTAGAATGTATTGCAATTTATGTTTTATATGTTCCAAGTCTTGTTCAGTTCTGATTCCCTTCTGTTAGACGTAGAGGCAACGATTTCATTACTGCTAAACTCACATCCTGAGATACAAATATTTCTATTGACAAATGACTGTTGTAGAATTTTGCTGAATAGAGCCATTTCTGTACATGAGCAACTGACCACCTGCAACTGTTTATCATATAGCTTTGTTTGGGAATACTGGTAGTAACTAAAAACGTAGGAATGTGTGACAGGCTAGAACCCAGCTGTGCTTCCTAACTTTTTCCAGGGGTTAAAATAAATGGTGACTTTTGTTCATTTTTAACCTAGCAGGCCTAATAAATTATTAACCCTTTCATTGATGCTGAAATCAGAATAATATTTTAGTCATATGGATGCAGTTGTGGATGCAATCAGAAACAAGTGGTTGACCAAATAACTTCTCTGCCTTCTTTACTCTGTATTTTACTCATATCTCTGTGCCTTTAGATTGCTAGGTACCCATTGGAGTTCTTGTTAGCTCTTTAGACCATACTCTTGACTCAGTCATGCCATCATGGAATGGCAGCTACAGATAAGTTGATGATGAGATATCCTGGATCTTTGGATGCCAAGCCAAGTTTTGATATCCATTTTCCCAGATAAAAGAACAATATTGCTGCTTTTGTTATACTTGTTTAAAAAACTGCAAACAAAACATGAACACAAGTGGAAAGAAACAAGACAAGAAATGATGGGACAAAGCAAATAATAGAATCACAGTTGGAAGAGACCCCAAGGGCCATCCAGTCCAACCCCCTGCCATGCAGAAATACACAATCAAAGTGCTCCTGACAGATGACCATCCAGGCTCTGTTTAAAAACCTCCAAAGAAGGTGACTCCATCACACTCTGGAGGAGCATATTCCACTGTTGAACAGCTCTCACTATCAGGAAATTCTTCATGAAGTTGAGGTGAAACCTTTTTTTCCTGTAGTTTGAATCCAAACTAGGGCTCTGTGACCTAGTTTCTGGAGCAGCAGAAAGAAGCTTGCTGCTTCTTCCATATGATATAACAATTGTAATTATAATTATAATTATAATTTATTTCTAGCCCGCCCCTCTGAACGAGCAATTGGGGTGGGGTACAGAAGGAAGTTAAAAATCAACAGTTAAAATGGCCAATCCCATCCCCACCCACCCCTTAAAAAAAGATTAAACCAACAACTAGTTAAAACATAGCGCAAATAGACTAACAATCATATGATATCCTTTCATATATTTAAATATGGCTATCCCATGACCTCTTAAGCCTCTCTTTCTCGGGCTAAACATATTCTGCTCCCTTCATTGGGCATGGTTTCCAGACCTTTCACCATTTTGGTCACCCTCCTCTGGCCATGCTCCTGCTTGTCAATATGCCTCTTACATTGGCCTGATCTAGACTGGCAAAAAGGGGGTGTGTTCATGCCTGCATGAAATTGTGGCCTTTAGATGACCTGCAGTGAAAGTTTGGCATGAATTCACTTCTTTGGTGTTTTAGTGGGGGAAAAGCAGATTTAAAATGGAGCTGCTTTTCCCCATTTCTTTTTAAAAAGGGTGTAACTGTGCAGCTGCATCTAAATGCTGCGGTGCAACTGTGCAGTTTTTTAAAGCTCCCAAACCCTAGCTCCAGCCCTATTCCGAACCCTAGACCTGCGCAGTAGGGACTCTGGGATGCTGTAACTGTTATGCAACTGCGCATAAAATGTCAATTCACTCATAAGATACAGAAGTTTATTCATAAAATAAAGGGGTTCATTCATGGTGCACCAGTGCAACTGCGCAATTAAAAAAGGGAAGCAAAACTGCAACGGTAATTTAGATCTTCATAACTGCACAGTTCATATATGATGTACCTGCGCAACTGCGCAGTTCGCAGCCAGCAATACAATTGTCTGTATGGTGTACCAGTGCAACTGTGCAGTTCGCAGCCGATAACAAAAAAAAATAATAATAAAAATTAAAGGTTCAGCGTGACCAAAAGTTCTGTTCATTGCCGCCCGTGCGGCTGCTCTGCCTGTGTTTCTAGCATCCTGACAGCTTCCAATGTAGTGGCTGAGCAAGAGACAAGACTTCAGATAAGTCGTCCCCACACCCCCTCAGTGTAGCTGCCCTATACCTTTTAAATACACCCCTGGGATCTGCAGTGTAGCTGCTAAGCATTTGGGAAAATGCAACTTCATGTCGCCCTCTCCTGGCAGTCTGGAAAGCCCCGTTGTGTTGCCCAACTAGACACAATATTCCAGGTGAGAGCAGATCAAAGCAAAATAAAGTGGCACTCTACCTTCCCTCGATCTAGACACTACACTCCTATTGATGCAGCCTAAGATCATACTGCTGTCTGCAAATATGTTTCATAAACATAGTGTCCCTGCTTGCAGTCATATCACAGCATTATGGTTCAAAGATCATTATCCATGATGATCACATTAATATACCTTTACCATACATGTAGACTGTAGTTTCTGTTATAGATAAATGAGACAAAAAAGAAACTTTTGTCTGGAGGTCAACGATGAGCCATCACACCATACTTCATATGTGTAGTTTTTATTCTGTTTATGTGCACATGTGTGTAAATATTCCTTTTTCTTTTCAGAAATATTGCACGTAAGCAATGTGATGCATGAAGTGGCCCTTAATGAAAGTCTGAAGACCTACTGGTACAAATATTTCTGTAAATCTCTACTGGAATTTAAAAATGTATAAAATATGAATGCTAAGTAACATTAGATTGCATCATCATTAAGCTACATTGATTAAGTAAATGTGCTGGATAGTCTTGTAGCAGAGAATCACCATTACTACTTTGCTCTCTGTGGCTTAATGGAATCACTGCAGTAATGGCTAGTGGCTTCCATGTTATTGGGGCGATTTCATTTCATACCTTAAAAGAGCAATCCAAGTTGCTGAACTCCATTTTCTAAATAAAGAGACTTATCTGAACCTGGAGCAAATTCACTAGTCCCCTGACAAGGGATCCACCAACCGTCACTGCTGGGTTGTGGATTAATCCCTCTGTTTCTTGTATTACAGCTGTTTCAAGATACTACAAGACAGAGTTTTACTAATGTACATTACTCCTATGTTAATATTTGTAATTTTTTTTGCCTATCTCACTTAGGCTTTTTAACATATGGCAATATTTTGAGGAATGATTATGAAACCTCTTAAGACATAGATCCTATTTATGCACTAGTGTAAGATTTACATGGTTCATAAAAACTCCTATGCTTTACTGCTAAACAGTATTTTAACAGAGAAGAAACACCACCCAATAAATCAATAACTCAAACTATTGTTTATTAGGTTGCTAATCCTTCACTTCACATTGCTGCTTAGATCATTGTAGACCTTTGCACTCTTTATGTTGAGCAGACATAAGATAGAAGCGAAAGGCTTTGTCTTGATGACAGATAGTTGGATGGAAAACCTCTAAGGAATAATCTAAATGGTGTAGGAACTTGTGAGGCATATCTCACCCTTCCATTTAATTCCTTCATAAGCCAAAGTGAAGCATTATATTTTAGAGCTTCTGTAGACTGAGATGTAAAACCAAGGTCCTGACCACTTGTAGCTGTTAAAATTCCTATGGGACTCATCATAGAAGTATAAGATGTTAATGTTAATATCCTGGCCAAATTCCAAAAGGGATAATTGCATTCTTCCTACCTAAATTCTCCCTGCAATTTCAGTTAGTTATGGTATTCTTCTTCACTTCCTTTTCGGCGATGGGCTGCACTCTATACCATGAAGCAGTTGTTGTATTTCATTCCAGAAGTAGCTGTATTTCAGTAACTGATTAAGTGATTGCTGTGTATGATCTCTAGGCACTATTGGATGCAGTGGAACATTTGAGACCATTATGCAGCTGTAAATTCTTTACATTTTCAAACAGAAGCTCAAGGTAGTGATGATTCAGTACAGAAATAGCATAGGGGGGTTATAGGAATACAGTGGGAATATAGTTCAGTTTTCTCCGCTCATCAGCCACTAGCTGGGACAAGCAGGACAGCCAGCAGGAGTGAGAAAGCATAATGGCACTTGATGAGACAGAGAGATTGTTACTGCTGCAGATATGGAAACTTCTGGTTTAGCACTGTTGAGGTCCATCTTCTGCTCATGCCCACTTTGGGGAGCAAAAGATGTGGTGTGGAGAATCTAGGTCTTCCTCATACAACTAGCAAAGTGATTTTTAAAAAAACCCTGAACTTTAACTTTATATAACTTTATATTTGTTTAAGCAATTAGGAGATCCCTGTTCTGGTATTGCAGTATTATGTTCTTCTAGACTAGGGCTGCTGCCACACCCCAGAAATAAGACAGTCTGACACTATTTTAACTTCCGTGGCTCAATACGGTGGAATACTGGGATCTGTAGTCTGGTGGTGTGCCAGAGATCTGACAGAGAAGGCTAAATATCTCACAAAATTTATTTATTTTTAACAAAACCTGGGGCCTCTCCTTTCTCCTCCCAATGAGCCTCACTCCATCTCTTCCACATTTGAAATGGACACAGGGCAATGCCACAGCCCATTTTCCCCCAAAGGCAGATGTTTGGGCAGCAGTGGTGACACCCTCAGGGTGTGTTCCACATCCCTGACACTCTTCAAATGAAGCCCCTGAAGCTTCCCTTAATACATGCTTGTGGGTTTTTTTAGCTGTTACTATAACCTTTTGATACCAATACCAATTAGTGTAGTTGCATAGTGGCTTGAAACTTGTTGTTAATTCCAACTAGTATTGTCATTCAACTGGATTCAATTGATTCAATCCAAGAAGGATCCAGACAATCAGGTAAAATGGCAACTGTACCTTCCATGTGGTTTTTCCATATTGTTTCTTCCTTCCCATGCACATCTAATATTTCCTTCCTCTCCCTCCACTTTCTCATTCATTCATTCATTCATTATCTTCCTGTATGTGTGTGTGCATTATTAAACACATGCACACATATATACAGACATCTCTCAGTATCTGTGGGGGATCCATTCTGGTCTCCCCTGTGGATACCCAAATCTGCAGATGCTTGAGTTCCATTGTCCCCAATGATGGTGCAGCCATGCAGCCGTGCCACTGTTGAGGACAACAGAACTTCACTTTCCTTGCTCTCTCTCTTCTTGTCCTCCTCCCCCCTCCTTTCAGCCTGGCTGGCTAAGCCAACACTGCCTCAGTTGCCTGAAGCCCGCCTCATTGGTCTCACGGGCGGTGGGCAGTGGTAGCAGGGGGCCTCCTTCTTATCCTTCTCCTCTGCCACCACCACTTCCTCCTCCACTGCTGCTTCCTCCTTCTCCTCCTCCTCAACATGAGCTTGCCATCTGCAGATGCTTGAATCAGTGGATGGCAAATCCGTTGATACCAATGTCCTACAGAACGCACTTGGATTCAGGAACAACGAAGAGTCACCAGGCAAGTGTGTTTTACAACAGTACTGTTTTAGCAGTAGAAAGGCCAGAAAAGAAGGTCTACCAGAATCCGACCTGAAACTAAGTGCAAGTATTTGGATCAAATCTCAAAGTTTACTGTTGTTGAGGAAACACCATGTTTATGTTGATTCAATGTGATACTGAAAGCAGTTCTTAATTAAAAGAACCTGAGAGGCACATCCTTGGGGCTCCTGTACTATCAGTACCAAGTTTCAGGTATCTGAGAGCTATGGCAGAAACAAGTATATTCACTCTCTCTTTCATTTTTATACCCAAGACCCCTTCACTATATTACAGTCACCCCTCAGTATCCACGGACTTGCCATCTGCAGATTCAAGCAAACTGCAAATAGGGTCCACAAACTTTGTGTTTTCAAAGGCTATCACAGCAGGAAGAATATTGCTGATATTACTTGTTATTTTCTTCAAGAAGAAAATTATTGAAGTATATCCCTAATTTCAACTCCTTCTAAATATTAGGTATTTTGTGGTATATCATTCCCACCCCCCTAAAATTCTCTAGTGACACTGGCAGAAGATCTCTCGAAGACTACAGCAGTGACATCATAGCTAATGCTTGTTAGTACTGCGCAGAGGAAGACACAGTAAGTCTTCTTTTGAAGATTTTTTACCACACACAAAAAATGATGGGTCAGTAAAAGAAGAGATCGTGCCAGAAGATGAGACTCCTAGGTTGGATGGCACTCTGCAAGCTACTGAGGTAGGACAACTATGAGTACTGATATGGCTAATGGTGCAACAGGACTCAAACTGGAAGGATACTCAACTGTTGACATTTTCAGAGGTGAAAGGAAAGATCAAAGCTGTACAACATATATTATAGGAACATGGAATGTGAGAAGCATAAATCAGGGAAAGCTAGAGATAGTAAAATAAGAAATGGGATGTATAAGCTTTGTAGTACTTGGACTGATCAAGCTAAAATGGACAGGAATGGAACATTTTGAGTGTATTAATCACACAGTGTTTTACTCAGGAAATGAAAATCAAACAAGAAATGGGGTGGCATTCATTATGAGGAGAGATGTGGCAAAAGCAGTCAAAGGATATAATGCAAAGTCTGACAGAATCATAACAATAAAACTTCAGGGAAAACCATAATCCAAGTTTATGCTCCAACAACAGAGGCAGAAGAAGAAGAAAACTGAAAGATTCTGTTCTGGAATCCAGGAGGAAATTGATCACACACCAAAACAGGACAATTATTAATCATAGACAATTGGAATGCAAAAATTGGAAGCAAAGCAGAATCAAAGATTGTAGGAAAATATGAGCTAGGATCAAGAAATGAAGCAGGAGAAAGACTGATTTTTGTGAGGCCAACAGTTTGTGAGGCCCTCCCTTCAACCACCATCTTGAGGGAGAGAAAGGCAGGCCACCTCCTGCTGCAAGCAAGAAGAGCCCTCCCTTCAACCACCATCTTGAGGGAGAGAAAGGCAGGCCACCTCCTGCTGCAAGCAAGAAGAGCCCTCCCTTCAACCACCATCTTGAGGGAGAGAAAGGCAGGCCACCTTCTGCTGGAAACAAGAAGAGCCCTCCCTTCAACCACCATCTTGAGGGAGAGAAAGGCAGGCCACCTCCTGCTGCAAGCAAGAAGAGCCCTCCCTTCAACCACCATCTTGAGGGAGAGAAAGGCAGGCCACCTCCTGCTGGAAGCAAGAAGAGCCCTCCCTTCAACCACCATCTTGAGGGGTCTTAATTGTCTAATTAACAAATTGTAAGCCGCTCTGATAGCTTTGGCTGAAGAGCGGGGTATAAATAAAATGTATTATTATTATTATTATTGTTCATTGCAAACACATTCTTCAAGCATCTCAGGGAGTGACTGTATACATTGACATCAGCTGATGGCCAACACAGAAATAAAATAAACTACATAATTGGAAAACTCTTAGCTGTTAAGGACAGATGAGAAGCAAAAGTGACAGAAATAGAGTCAGAACCCTGTATGCAACTGTTCAATGACTTGTGCGGAGGGACACAGATAACTACTATAATGATCAATGAAGAGAAATAGAAGGGGACACCAAAAAAGGAAGAGCAAGAGACCTCTTCCACAAGATCTGAGAAATCAAAGGGAAATTTAAACCAAGGCTGATGCTCTACAACCAGCAGGGAAAGACATTGCTTGGCCAAGCAGAAGTAAAAAATGATGGAAACAATAGGGTGACAGATTCATTCAAAGAAGAACCATAGGAAGATGAGCCTTCAGTTTTAGAAAGTAAAGTGGGAGATGCACTCAGAGCACTTGGGAGAATACAAATCACCAAGAACAGATGGCATATCAATAAAGTTGCTTCAGTCTACAGAGTCCAAATCTACTCTAGTTCTAACTAAAATCTGTCAACAAATATAGAAAACAAAGCAGTGGCCAACAGATTGGAAATAATCAATATACATTCCAATCAATCACCAAGAAAGGAGACATAAGGAAAAAGGAAAAGGCACTAGGGGCCATATTGCAAACATACTCTGGATAATGGAACATACTAAAGAACCTCAAAAGAAAATCAGCCTTTGCTGGTTATAGATTATAGCAAAGACTTTGATTATATAGCTCATAAAAACATATGGATAGCTCTTAAAGAAATGGGTGTTCCACAACATTTGCTTATTTTGTTACATAAACTTTCCTCAGGACAAGAGGCTACTGTTAGGAGAAAGGGAATGGTTTCCAGTTTTCAAAGGGGTCAGCCAAAGTTGCCTTTTATCACCCTATCTGTTCAATTTGTACATTTAACTGTACACTTCACAGCAGGCTTCAGAACTGAGGGGACAATAGCTTGGTGGGCTAATGGAGTCTCTTATCTCCAGGACCAGATGAACTACATCCTAGAGTATTAAAAGAACTGGCAAATGTAATATCAGAGCCATTGGCAATAATCTTTGAGAACTCCTGGAGAACAGGAGAAGTCCCAGCAGACTGGAGGAGGGCAAACGTTGTCCCCATCTTCAAAAAGGGAAAAAAAGAGGATCCCAACAATTATCGTCCAGTTAGTCTGACATCAATTCCAGGAAAGGTTCTAGAGCAGATCATTAAGCAGAGAGTCTGTGAACATTTAGAGGCCAATGCCATAATCACAAAAAGCCAACATGGGTTTCAGAGAAACAAGTCATGCCAAACGAACCTGATCTCTTTTTTTGATAAAATTACCAGCTTGGTAGATGAAGGGAATGCTGTGGATATAGTATACCTCGATTTCAGTAAGGCCTTTGACAAGGTTCCCCATGACATTCTTGCAAATAAGCTTGCAAAATGTGGGATAGACAAGTTAACTGTTACATGGATTTGTAATTGGTTGACTGGTCGAACTCAAAGGGTGCTCAACAATGGCTCCTTTTCATCCTGGAAAGAAGTGACCAGTGGGGTCCCACAGGGCTCTGTCCTGGGCCCAGTGCTATTCAACATCTTTATTAACGATTTGGATGACAGAATTGGGGGCATACTTATCAAATTTGCAGATGACACTAAACTGGGAGGAGTAGCTAATACCCCAGAGGACAGGATCAAAATTCAAAATGACCTGAATAGACTAGAAAGCTGGGCCAGTGCTAACAAAATGAAATTCAATGCGGAGAAATGTACGGTTCTGCACTTAGGGCGGAAAAATGAAATGCACAGATATAGGATGGGGGACACCTGGCTGAATGAGACCACATGTGAAAGGGATCTAGGAGTCCAAGTAGACCATAAGCTGAACATGAGTCAACAGTGTGATGCGGCAGCTAAAAAAGCCAATGCAATTTTAGGCTGCATCAATAGAAGTATAGTTTCTAGATCAAGGGAAGTTATAGTGCCACTCTATTCTGCTTTGGTCAGGCCCCACCTGGAATACTGTGTCCAGTTCTGGGCACCACAATTCAAAAAAGATGTGGAGAAACTGGAGCATGTCCAAAGGAGGGCAACTAAGAAGGTGAAGGGTCTGGAAACCTTGCCCTATGAAGAACGCCTTAGGGAGCTGGGGATGTTTAGCCTGGAGAAGAGAAGGTTAAGAGGTGATATGATAGCCCTGTTTAAATATTTGAAGGGATGTCATATTGAGGAGGGAGCAAGCTTGTTTTCTGCTGCTGCAGAGACTAGAACGCGGAACAATGGATGCAAACTGCAGGAAAAGAGATTCCACCTCAACATTAGGAGGAACTTCCTGACAGTAAGGGCTGTTCGACAGTGGAACACACTCCCTCGGAGTGTAGTGGAGTCTCCTTCCTTAGGGGTCTTTAAGCAGAGGCTGGATGGCCATCTGTCAGGGATGCTTTGACTTGGAGTTCCTGCATGGCAGGGGGTTGGACTGGATGGCCCTTGTGGTCTCTTCCAACTCTATGATTCTATGATTCTATGATTCTATGACTCTGCACAGATACAAAACCCATTTGTCTGAGGGCACAGATGACCACTCAAAGAACCACAGTTATGGGTAAGCTATCTGTGCTTCTTATATGAGATGAGTAGCCATAACATTTGCCAGCTGTAATGAAAGATAGGATCTATAGGAGGTTGCCATCAAAACAGGCCCATCTCATAGTTTTGTGGGGGTTTTTTGTGCTATGTGGCCATGTTCTAGAAGAGTTTATTCCAGACGTTTCGCCAGCATCTGTGGCTGGCATCTTCCGAGAATGCTGGCATGGACATGGGTTGGGTATCTCTATATACTGTGTGAGCCTTGGTAAGGAGGAGACCCAGGGTCACACAGCATATATATACCCAACACTCTTACATGCCAGCATTCTCTGAAGATGCCAGCCACAGATGCTGCCAAAACGCCAGGAATAAACTCTTCTAGAATATGGCCACATAACCTGAAAAACCCACAAAAAGCTATGGATGCCAGCTATGAAAGCCTTCAACTTCACAGGCTCATCTCAGATTTTAGTGTTTTGTGTGCTGTGTGTCTTCAAGTTGTTTCCAACTTATTGTGGGCTTTTCTTGACAAGATTTGTTCAGATGAGGTTTGCCATTGCCTTCTCCTGAAGCTGACAGCATGTAACTTGCCCAAGGACACTCAGTACGTTTCATGGCCAAGCAGGAAAATGAATCTAGTCTCCAGAGTCGTAGTCCAACACTCAAATCACTATGCCACACTGGCTGTCTACTTAGTTATTTAAAATGCTTTTTAGAAGCAGTGCAAGTCTGTAGAAACTTAGTGGAATCACAGACAGTTTAACAGATCAGATAAAACATATGTATTTGACTAATCATGGAAGTGCCAAAAAGTTATACATTCCTTTTTATAGCTGTATAAAGTTGGATTTGAACTACATATTATATCTAGAGTTAACTCATAAAACATCACATCACATCACAAACACTATATTGCAAATGTTACAGCTGCATTTGGAATGAACTATGAAAGTTAATTATTTTGTGTGCTTCATGCAATGAGTTGTGACAGATAAGATTTTTGTTGAGGCCCCTCCCCTGCAATTTTATATTTCATATTCCAAGGGAGATAGTGGAAAACTGGAAACAAAGGAAAAATTGCTTAGAGGACTGGATAAATTATAAGACCAGTGTATGCATGTATAAATTGTAAAAATCATATGACTGAGTCTTGCTATGCTGGAAATCGCATCTGTCCCATCCTATTCATATTTTCTCTTTTTTAGAAACAACTACCAGATTTTAATCACATAGAAAGTGTTTCTTCTGAACTGTCATCCCCCCCCTCAATTTTTAACAGATTTACTATTTGTAGAGAATAAATTCTAGCCTACAGAGCTTTAAAAATACAGTAGTGTTGTTTTTCTGTACAAAAATTCAGATACATAGCCAAATACTTTATATTGCAGAAGAGAAAAAGAAATATTGGGGCTTTCTAGACTGCCCAAAAGGGGCGGTCTGTAGTCGCCCCTTTTAGCAGTGGGACGACTCCAAGGCAGCCCAGAGGCCTCATCCCACTGCTTTTGGAGGCTGCGGGGAAGCGGCAAACTGCCGGTTCCCCGCGGCCTCCAAGCGGGGTGCAGCAGGCGCTCTGGGCGCCCGCTGCACCCCACTTCCCTCGGTGTGGCTGAAGGGAGAAACGGGCCGCTGCCGCGGCTCCTTTCTCCCTGGGTCTTTGCCGCAGCCGTTTAAAGGCTGCAGCAAAGACCCACCGAAAAAAAAGAGCTCCGTTTTGGAGCTCTTTTTTTGCACTGCAAGAAGGGCGCGATTTGCACCCTCCCACGGTGCAAAAGCGTCACAACATGAGCAGCGTATCTAAACGCTGCGCACGTTATGACGCTTTGAAAGTGCATCCGTATGGACGTTGCCATCTTAAAATGGTGGCATCCATACGCTTTAGGGTTAGGGAGGGTGTAGACGCTGCGCCCTCCCTAACCCTAAAAACGCCCTTTCTAACCCTAGACGCGCCGCTATTGGCGCATCTAGATCAGCCCATTATTTCTTTATGAAATATCTGAGGCTCAAACACATACATGCATTCTCTGAGCACTTCTAATACTACTGCTTATTAGAAGTAGAGCATTCTGGCACAAGTATGCATGAAACTGGAATTTCATATATGCTGTAAAAATGAGATTAAGTTGTCATTTGAAACTGTTTTGAAGTGAATGATCAATGTTTTAATACAGGCTTGCTGGTTTTCTTTCTAAATAATTACTGCATCGGACATTCCATACAATGTTAAGTGGTAAAGCTTGACCATAGATGTTTCTAATATACTTTGTATAGAGCTTTCTTAATTATTTGGTAGTATTTCCTGTTTATGGGAGTCTTCCCATAACAACTTTTAGCCAATTCAATTTTACAGTTATGGATGCTGAATGTTTTAAATCATTCTCAAATACCTCATCATATGCTATTCAACCATGCCTTAAGCTCCCAGACTGATTGCAAAACTAACAGTTGGATCTGGAGCTGGTCAGCTGCTGAACCAGCTATTTACACATGTCATCATCAAAGCACTTCAGCCAATAATTAGTCACTTGTATTAAAATTTATGCTTAGAGTCTTTCCATTATAATTGACTGAAGAGAAAGGAAGTAAATAGTAGAAGATTTTGCTGTGAGAAAACAGCTTATTCACTTTGGAAGAAAACAGAAACTAAATTATCACATAGACCCTTATCAGACGTCAGAAATTGGAAGTATAATCCAATGGCAATCTGAATGCAATCATGGGGTTTCACATTATTGCGAATTAAAGTATCTCACGCAATTTCGGGCAAAAGGGAAGTCATTCCGAACGCAATCATGGGTTTCACGTTATTGCAAATTAAAGCATCTCACACAATTTCGGGCAATGGGGGGTCATTTTCAGGAAATGGGAAGTCATTCTGAACGTATTCCAAACGCAATTGGAATTCACGTAAATTCGCTAAACTAGCAAATTCACGTGAATTCGAATTGGCTCCAATTGGCTCCATTCGCAATAAAGAGAAATTCCTCCCGTCTGATAAACTCCATAGAGAAGGACATTCATGCAATAAAGTCCACTGTAATCTCCTCTTTCCATGAAATTTCTTCCTGCTCCTGAAAAGTTGTTCTAGAGGTTTTCCCAGTCCTACAAAAAAATTTTGTAGGAAAGAGGGAAATCACTCTTCGTCTTTCTGGTAATGCAGGGTAATATAAGCAAAGTGTAGCCACCCAGATATTCCTGAACTTCACCTCTCATCAGCTCTAATCAGCATAGTAAATTTACAGCACTATATAAAGAAAAATTTTAAAAAATAAAGGTTAATAGTAAGAAATGCTGGGGACTGTAGACTTTAAAGGCTGCATTTTGCCCTCCCCAATACTAACAGAAATATTGAGCCACCTTGGGTCCAGTTTAGGAGAAAAGTGGCATACATATAAATAAAATAAATAAATAATGATAAATAATAATAAGCAGTCCTTCAAGTGGTATGAGGATTCACTTTGAGCACATTATGCTTTTTTTTTTTTTAAATCTTATTCCATTTTGCTAGTAAGTAAAATGTCAGTGATTGTCACAGAGGACAGAGATAATACTGGGAGCAGTTTGTTGGCAGGATTTTGAACCCAGATGTTTTGAAAGCAGAAATTTAAGAAGTCCTTTTGTGGACGTAGTGATAGCCATGGTGGGAAGTGGTTTTGGCACGACTGTCTACTTCAGCAAAAGTAGGCTGAACGTAGGTATGGATTAATAGCAAAACACTTAAAAACAGGTGCAGCACATTTTGTCTTCCTTGGAGGCTTGCCACTGTTACATGATAGCTCAGATTCTTTACAGATGGGATGGCAGTGATACTTGAATGCACATTACTCTACTTAGGGAACATAAATGAGTATGTCCTGGTAAAGCTGCATTAGAGATACAATGCCTATTCAACATCTAAAATTATATTTTTCCAAGTAATTTTCTGAATAGTAGTATGATTTTCCACAACTTTTCCTAACTTACTAGTTTGCATCCTTGTCCAAGAACATCTTAAATTAACATGGTATTTAATTCTATGCAGGGGATGGCAATGGCATACCACCTCCGAACAACTCTTGCCAAGATAACCCCATAATAGGTTTGTTTTAGGGTCATCATAAGTCAGAAACAATTTGAAGGCACACAACAACAATAAGCTAAGAAAAAAATAAAAAAATTGAAATTTGGTTAAGAAAGGTTTTGTAATTAAAACCCCCAATTCATATTAATTCCAAAGCTGACCTTTGTGCCAGCTCAATATTTTAACTGGATAATGTGTTATCTTATCTGGGGGAAAAATTGAAAAAAACATGTTGACCCTTCCCTTTTCATACATTCACCTAGATCTCAGTAGTGATCATGGCACTAGTAGTACTAATAGTAATGGTAGTAGCAGTAGTTGTTGTTGTAATTGTTGTAGCAGCAGCAGCAGCAGCAGTATAAATACTAAAATAACTCTATTTCATAATAATAGGATTTGGGTTGTTCAGTGCAGTTTTAAAACCCCTAGTTTCAGGACAAGCAAAGTGATATACTTTTGCATACACCACTTAAATTGTAGAATAAAGATGGTGAGTAGTTTAGCAAATTCTAAGGATTAGAAAAAAATTATGGATGATAGATAAATCAACCTAATGGAATCTGTTTGCTGCAAAAAGCATATGTCTTAAGTACCAGACATTGGAGAATGAACAAAATGTCAATGCCCCTGCCTGAGGAAAGCGTCTGGAAGCAGTTATATCTGTATACTTAGAACCTGAATGCTGGACTAATCTGATCTTGGTTTAATCCAGCACGGAGATTCCAACATTTAAAACCCTGCAATATCTTTCAGAATTTTAGTACCTGAAAACAATTAAATATTTTTTTCAAAAATAAATCAGAATTATAAAAAAAAAAAAATTAATTGATTTATATGAAAATTGAAGGGCTGGGCAAATAAAGATGCAAACCTAAAAGCACAAATGATTCCTTTTCTATAACAGTTTTAGAAAAGCAATTGGAAAAACTAAGGTTCTTCAGGATTTAGTATTACAACACACGAGTCCTTTGATTAATACTGTTGCCAGGGTGCGGTGCAGAAGAGTTGTCTGGAATCAAACCACTCTCCCAACATTTATTAGCAACTGTCAAAGGGGCAGTGCCAATCAGACATGTCATATCCCATGGTTTGTGTTGTGAACTGTACCAAAACAGTGTGTTACGAAATCCAGTGGGCTGAACACAAAATGCTGCTGCCTGTTCCTGTTGTAGCTCTTTCAAATGTTGGACTGAATTCAAAAGGACAATTCAGTTGTAGGATCATCTTGGCACACGGATTGAACTCGTTTTCCCAAACTGCATAGCTTCAAAGAGATAGAAACTTGCAGAAGAGGGGAATAAAAAAGTAACGGGAGAAACAGTTGATGTAGTTATACAGTGGTCCCCCGGCTTACGAATCCCCCGGGTTGCGAAAACCCCGGGATCCGAAACCGGCAGGACCACGATTGTATCCCCTGGGATCCGAAAGATCCCTCGGGATACGAAAAAAAAACGCGCGGTCCATTGAATCGGCCGCGCGGTCCATTGAATATAGTGGTCCCCCGAGAAACGAAAGCTTCCGGGTTACGAAGGTAATCCCGGAACGGATTACCTTCGTAACTCGGGGGACCACTGTAGTTCAAATCTACTTACTGTGTATTATCATGCATTTATTGCTTAGTTCTTAGAATGATATCCATGGATTTGAAATGTGGAAGGCTTCCACTGGAAATGATCCACCATGCAATATGCTGGAAGATTATCCTGTGAAATGAAACCATCCAGCCTCATCTCACAGTATCATCTTTGAACAAATTGCATTCTGTTGAAATGTTTTTATATGTATACATCTCTTAGATGCCAAGCATTATGAGAGGATTGACCCCATATCTTTCCCTACTATGGAATGTTTCAAACTGCTGTCAAAATCAGAAGTATTAATAGCTTAAAAATTAAATGGCACATGCATCATATTCAACTGACTGCCAGACCGAGATCTTGAATCATATATAATCATTAATCAATGCCTGCATTGTTTTCTATATAATTACAAAAAAAAAAGTTGTTAGAAGGCGCCTGAAAATAGATACACATTTAGTACCTGAGAACATGGATCTTGGATTTAGGTGGGGCCCTGTTTACTGACTGTGGGGGAAACATGAAAGACAAAGGAGCTACCATCTTCTCAGTGGTTCCGCATCTTCCTGGGGTCTTCCATGCTCATTGCCATCCCCTTGGTTGCCTCATCAGCCATCCAACCAGAAGTCAGGTTGGGTGGTGGAAGAAGATGACTTTACAGGTGAATCCGGAGACATGGGTCTCTTCACTAGTCCATTTGTGATGCATGTAAGTTCTCCATCTGTAATGCTAGCCAGTTGGCTCTAACTTTCCCACTCTTCCTCCATTAGTTGAGCATGTGGCCTAGAGTGCTATTGTGGAAAGTTCTGGGGATGTTTTTCTCCTTGTTTCCCTCTCTCCTTGTTTCAGTTTCAATGGCTGGTGATTTTGTTAGTGGCCTAAATGCATTTTGATGACTTTGTCTTCCTATCCTTAGCTTTGGCGATCCCTTAAGGCAGGGGTTCTTAGAGCTTAATGACTGTATGCCCTTGTAAACTCATTTACATAGGGATGACCACCAGACAGGTGAGGACCCGTATTATTGAACACAGAAATTGAATCAAAAATCAAAAATTGGAAGCCGCATTGGTTAAACATTTTGTTGAGAAACAACACAGTTTTGATTCGTTTAAATTCTGGTGCATAGATGGATTACCCAATATGAAAAACATAAGACAATTACAAATATTAGAACTGAAATGGATCCATCGATTAAATTCTGAATCTCCAGGAGGTTTAAATGAAAATGTTAATTGGTTAATTTGAGTATTTTTGGATTTATTGAGTCACTTCACACCCTCATTTTCCCTAGTTATGCTTGAGTTTTTATAGGATCAAGCTCAGCATTAACACAGCTGGTTATATAAGACACCCTGATAACAGGCCAAGCTTATTACAGTTTGAGAATTTAGCAAGGTTACACATATTGTATGCTGAGAAATTGTTTCTTGTTTATTATTTACATAGGCAGGCCACTGAAGAAGGCTTCGGCCGAAACGCGTTTGGCCTTGTTTTTATCTTTTTATTGTTTATTTTGTATTGCCATTGGCGAAAATAAGGGGTGTTATTTTCACCCTTTTTATTGCTCAATTGGCCTTTTTCCAGGGCTAATTACCCTGGCATAGAGGTTTTAATATTGGTACCCATTATCTTCCTTAGCTTTTTTATAATATTAGTGGGGCATTTACCCTTTTAGATAATTACTTTGGCCTCAGGGTTTCATTTCATTTTGTATCTTCTCCGTCAGAACCCATTCGTTTTTGTTTTGTTCATGGGGCATCCCCAGCTCTGCCGACCCATGTATTCCCCCACCAACTGAGCTGGAGAGAGAGATTTAACTGACCTGCAGGCAGATCTGCTGTCCAAAGATGTGCCAAGACTCTAATATCTGTAATCAGTGAAATTGTTGCCTTTTAAATGCCATGAAGGCTTTATCCACATTGCAGAAGTAATCCAGGTTGACACCACTTTAACTGCCATGGCTCAATGCTATGGAATTTTGGGAACTGAAATTTTTTGAGATATTTAGCCTTCTCTGTCAGGAAGTTTGGTGCCACAACAAACTACAGTTCCTAGAATTCCATAGCATTAAGCCATGGAATTTAAAGTGGTGTCAACCTGGATTATTTCTGTATTGCAGAAGCAGCCAAATTTGTTTAGCTACTTCCTTGTATATTTCAATCTAGGCGTCTACCATCACCATCACTTCTAGATTGGTAACCAGTCTGTTTATACAGTTCCCTACAAAATCTGTGCCTGGTCTAATATATTTTTATATCAAGAGAAGATGGAACCCCCCCCCCATATAATTTTTCTGTTTTTATTTGTCTGGGTCCAACATACCATCTCCTGTTCTTCACAAATTCATAACTTGGAATGGCATGAACTTCTCATGATTTAGAATTAGTAGCATACTATTTAATTAAAAGAAAAAATCTTCACAAGTATGGGTATATGTAGTTGTAACTGCACATTTATATTATACAGTTGTGTGGTTGCCATTTGCCCTGAAATAAACTTTAAAATATGCAACGGCATGTTTTGAATAGCAGTACTTAGAAGAACAGAACATACAATTCCTATCACTCTCAGTATATGCGATGCTGCATGCCCCTGAATTTAACTTCACCCTTATTTGGAGCAGAGCATTCAGTGTAGTACTGCCTACTGTGTGGAATTCATTTCCATTAAAAATGTGCTATGTTCTGAGATCCTCTGGAGAGCTCCTTCTCTCTATCCAACCACCATCACAAGCACGGTCGTAGGGATGTGAGAGAGGGACTTTTCAGTGGCTGCCCCTAGATGCTAGAACTCCCTTCCCAGGGAGGCCAGAATGGCTCCCTCCTTGTTGTCCTTCGACCGGCAGGCTAAAACCTACCTTTAAAAAGTGAATGTTTGTAAAGGAGTGTCTTGGGATGTTGTTTCATTTTAAAATGTGTTATACAGTTTTATCTTTTTAAAATTAATTTTATTCTTTTAATGTCTATCTCTTTTAACACTGTAATAATTTAATTCCTTTTTAATGCACCTCTTTTCTATCTTTGTATTATTCTTTTAATATTGGAGTTTATTATACGACGGATTTTGGAGGTATAATGCAATGGCAATCCGAACGAAATCATGGGGTTTCACGCTATTGCGAATGAGTGTATCTCACGCAATTTCGGGCAATGGGAAGTCATTCCAAACGCAATCATGGGTTTTACGTTATTTCGTATTAAAGCATCTCGCGCAATTTTGGGCAATGGAGGGTCATTTTCGGGAAATGGGAAGTCATTCTGAACGCATTCCGAACGCAATCAGATTTCACGTAAATTTGCTAAACTAGCTAATTCACGTAATTGCGAATTGGCTCCATTCACAATTGAGAGAAATTCCTCCCATGTGATAAACTCCATTGTGAAGCCACTCTGAATCTGAATGGAGAAGAGAAGGTTAAATGGTGACATGGTAGCCATGTTTCAATATTTGAAAGGATGTCCTATTAAGGATGGAGCAAGCTTGTTTTCTGTTGTTCCAGAGATTAGGACACAGAGCAATGGATTCAAGTTTCAGAAAAAGAGATTCCACCTAAACATTAAGAAGAACTTTGTGAGGGTAAGAGCTGTTTGACATTGGAATATGCTACCTTGGAGAGTGGTGAGTCTCCTTCTTTGGAGGTTTTGAAACACAAGCTGGATGGCCATCTCTCAGGACTACTTTGATTATATGGCAGGGGTTTGGACTGGATGGCCTGTGTGATCTTTTCCAACTCTATGGAGATTATCACATGGAGGAGGCAAGTGTTCTTCTCCCGTCATTAAACCATGTTAATCGTACAATTGGGGGGAAGATTCTTACATCCTCATGTGTCTATCCTATTTTTTCCCCATCTTTAAACAGTAATGGACTTGTCATTTGGTATTAATGGAAACTCCCATTGATACCAAATGATGGGTCCATTACTGTTTTCGGACATGAGAAGAACGGGATAAGCATGTGGGGGTGTGATAATCTTTCCCCCGATTAAATGGTTTAATGATGGGAGAAGGATGGCTCCCTTCTCCATGTGATAATCTCCAGTGATTCTAAGATTCTATTCTATTATAAATATCTATAGCTGGTGCATAGCACATTTTAAAGGGAAGAGTCTAGGCTGGTTCATACTGGGAGATATGGTCTGCCAAATAGCGTGGACCTGAGCCATATAGGGCTTTATAGGTCATACCCAGCACTTTGAATTGTGCCCGGTTAGTATTTCTTCATCTTCTTCATACAGCAGCCCTACTATTTCCTTCTTCCTCCTTTTGCTATGGACATAACCAAAAACTCCCTTTTTATTGTTTTTAATGTCTCTAGCACACCTGAGCGTGTCTTATGCTTTTATGACGTTCTCCCTACATGAACTGCTACTTGTTTTAATTCTTCTTTGATGATTTCCCAATTTTGTCATTTCTTGTTTATGTCCCTTTTGAGTCTTAGCTCAATTGAAAGTTCTTTAGACATCCATCCTGGTTTCGTTAGATAACTCCCATTTTTTTCCTCCTTGTTGGAACCGGTTAAAAATTGTGGCTTCATTACTTTACTTTTAAAGAACCCTTCTCTGTTAATATTCCTGACCATGGGGTCACCCCCATATTTCCCTAAGTTTGCTAAAATCAACTTTCTTAAAATCTAGAATGAGTGTTTGTCTATGCTTGGCTTCTCTTTTCCATTGTATAACAAATTCCAGGAGAACATTGCTTCTCCTACTTAAGGATCCTGCCAATTCCATCCCATTAACCAGACCATCACTATCCATTAGGATCAGATCTAGTTGCCTCTTCCACCTTATGGACTATGAAATTGTCTCCGAGGCAAGTGAGAAATTTGTTGGACCTTAAATTTTAGGCAGAGTTTGACTATCAACAAATATCAGGGTAGTAGAAATCCTCCCACCTCTCTCTTTTCTGGATGTGTGGCCATCTGTTCCAGGAAGGCATCATTCAAGTCCTCTGGCTTGGAGATTTGTGGTAGACTCCCACCACCACCAGATTCAAGACCTCCCCTTTAAATTTTACCCAGATGCTCTCAATTCGGCTTTCTGGTTTTAAGCCATGGATCATTTCGCAGATGTACACATCCTTAATGCATAATGCTACTCTACCTCTCTTCCTGTTTGCTCTGTTTGTCTGAAATGAGTTACACCCCTCTATTAATACATTTCATGAGATTTGTCCTACCAGGTTTCAGTGATGCATGTTATATCGTATTTGAACTGATGTACTGGAGTTTGTGGATCTATTCAGCTGTTTCTCTTTACAGTCATCTTTCACACTTGTTGTTGTTGTTGTTGTTGTTCAAGGACTACTGTCCTGAGGACAGAGGTGGAATGTCCAGGAAGATTGAAGTTTTCTACAACAGGCTTTTGTGTATTCCTGTTCCTAATATTTGATTTATGTCCATTTCTTCTCTGGTGCAGAGATTGCCCTTTCCCTAGTATAGAATGCGGAAGAGCACTGTTGACAGAGGATGGCATATATCACAACTTGAATGTTAAACTTCTGCCTTTATTTTGTGGTGTAGGAACCTACTCCTATCCTTTCCATGTTATTTCTACCGCTAGTACCAAAGTTTCTGTTAAAGAAGTAATGCCTTGGAATACATATATTTCACTAACTCAGGTGTGCAAGTACAACTGGGCTTTTCAGTGTAGGCTTCCCTACCCTTTCCATGCAAAGGCAATCCCTCTAACATCCTGAAAATGCAACTCAGGTGGTTGAGGAGCCCTGTTGAATGGAGTGAGAACTATGTGGAAGCACCTTCAATGAGCAAAGCCTATACTGTTGGGTCTTGTATTCAAACTAGCATGTGTGCATGCACACACACACATGCATATTATGCATATGTTTGTGTCATTCTTTTGCTTTTTCATTATTATTTCATTTCTGGCTTTTCATCATAAGTGTAGTATATAAATATAAAGAATATTTTATGTCATTATTAATTCTTAGTATAATTACTAGCCCGTTGAAGACATATACTGAGATGCATTAATCCCAGGCTGCATACTTAATGCATCAGCAGAAACTTTAGGAAGATGAGAAGCCCCTTCTGTTTCCTGCAGAGGGTTACAGATGCTTCAAAAGATCACATTCACAAGCTTAGCACGTATATTAGGTTTTAGGCATTTATAGATTTCATTCTTTCAGAACACACACACACACACACACTATTTATGCCTTGAAAAATAATTCTGCTGTGGATTTAAAGGAATATTGTTAAGCTGAAAGCTATTGTATAAAGACAGAGTAAATTAAAAGGCAATAGATTAATTTCTTAAGGCTTGGCTTGGTCAAACATAGTTACCATAGTGAGAGGTATATTTCCATATCTCAGAATTTGAGACATAGCAGCCTGATGGAAACTAATGGAAGATCTCAAGTTAGGGATGATACATTACATTCCAGATGTAAAGTTTCCAGCAATTGTCCTGCCTTAATGTCAACATTTATTTGCATTATCAGTTGTAATATCAGGGTGATTAAAAAAGAATGGTGCAAAACCAAATAAGAATAGCTTTACTTTTACATTTTTTTTAATTACCCAGTATCAGTAGCTGATAACTGAGATTAAATCATGGTATGTGTCTGTGAGACAGGCATATATCATTTTTAAAAAATCATATGGTATTAAATGGACAGTTTACTTCCTTAGCATACTGTATCCAGAATGGTAACTTGTAGATCAGAGAATGGGATGGGCAAGTGTGGCACTCCAGATGTTTCTGGATGGCAGCTTCCATTAGACGAAGTGAGCATAGCCATTGTTGAGAGATCATGGAAGTTGCAGTTCAGCTGCAGATTCAAAAAGGCCACGGTTGCCCACTCTTGTAAATAAGGAACAGTGTTGCTTTACTTTTTGATTGGTAGGTAAAATCTTCTCCTTTTCTTTCTGTGCTCTTGTTAGATATATCTTAATAATAAAGTTGTGTTTGCGATGTTTGGTCTTGCCTGAATAGTCTTTATAGACACTCAAGTACCTGCTGGTAATGTACGCTGAGACATATTTACATGGAACCAAAATCTTACACAGACACCCCTTCGACCACAAAGATAAATATTTAAATTATATGTAAAAAATGAGGGTTAGGGAGAAGGAGGAGCAAAGGCAGAGCTAATAATTGTGCTGAAAGTTTGAGCTGTTGTTCTCAGGGTTTCAGGATTAGTAGCATGGAAAGGTTACAGCCCAGGCTATGCTTTCCCTGTGCAGTTTATGAAGGCAAGCATTAATAGTAGCTCTGATCTCCTGTTGACACTACTCAGTCAAGTGGGACCAGTTGATATCTTTTTATAAATTACTTTTAAACTCATGTAGGTCCCCTAACAATCACAATATTGAAGCAGAAATAAAATTTGGGAGATTTACAAGTACTTCATGCAGAAATGTTTCTTTCACCTGTCGTATACGGAAGAAAGATTCTGAATCTAACGATTAAAATTAGCACATGCACATTCTCTATGCCCTAGCTATCAATGAAAACTTTTCTATTTTAAATGTTTGCATAGATGGTCTTATTTCTGCATTCAGCACTTGATATAGCTCGGCTAACATTAGCACCACAATTGCAGTATGATCCGTCAGGCAGCTGGCAATACTCTAATGCTTTTGGATAGTGACATAAAAGGAAAAGGGGGATATCTTCTTACAGTGTGCATGTGTAACTCCAATTAGTGTTAATAGGAGTTACGTGCTCACATTGGGAGGAAAGCATATCCCTTGAAATATGTAACTATATTTACAATTGGAAAATAAATATACCCTACTGGTACTTCGTATTACTTTTAGTGTAAACATCTGTTCACAAGAAGAAGAAAAAAGCACTCGTGTTCTTGCAGTTATTTTATTTAATCTTGCTCCCTTAAAACATTTTATGTGAAAATTCCATCATTTCCTTCATGTGGAAAATTCTACCTTCATTATAACTAATATACTTTAAGTTCAAAATGTTTGAAAGCAGACAGGTTTATAATCCTATGGGTTTTCTATTATTAATCATTATTCCATATGACAGTGAACAGCAATTTTAAAAGATTAAAAACAATTTTAAAATGGGTTCAAAGCAATTTAAAACCATCCACAACGAAAGAGAACTTCATGATCCCTAGGCCACAAAAACTTTAACAGAGAGGCAGTTTTTAACTTGGCAATGAAATAAAGCCCGTGTTGTTGTCAATCTGGCCTCTAAAGAAAGGGTCTTCCACAGCAGGGCAGCCAAAGCAGAGAAGATCCGCTTTCCATGGTGGTGGTTGTTGTTTTTGTTATTGTTGTTGTTGCTGCTGCATGTCACTTCTGACTTATGGTGAGCTTTCATAGTGTTTTCATGGCAAGTTTCTTCAGAGAGGGTTTGCCATTGCCATTTTCTGAGGCTGAGAAAGTGTGATGTGGCCAAGGTCACCTAGTGGGTTTCTATGGCCAAGTCAGTATCCAAACCCTGGCCTCCCAGTGTCCTGGTTTAATGCCAAAACCACTACAACACACTGGTATCTGCCAATATGACAGTACTGTGGTACTCTAACGGATAAATCATCAGTGTGTGAACAGGTGGTTCCCGTCCAGAAAAACTACAGCTGCAGCACAGAGCCACGGAATACCAAAGTTGCAATTTCAATGACATGGATGGATACAGAAGCACTCCTCTGCTATGAACCTACTCCTTTAGGAACAGTACAAATGCATCCAGAAGAGGCCACTTACCCAATTTAGCTAGCAGGACTGTGTGAGTTACTCAGTGTATTGTATAGTGTCATATGGATAACTATAGAGATAATCACACTGCAATTCACCTGCAGTCAATCAGTTACGGGATTTTCCCATTCTTGAAAACTGCCTGAGAAGCCCAGAGAAGTGCGGATTGCATACGGTTTGCATACTACCTGGCTACAGGGCAATGCGATAAAATCCATCTTTGACTTTTAATCCTGCATCTATCCCATGGGCGAATTGCAGTGCAATAATCTCCTATGTGTCTGAGAGGCAGACATCTTGGGAGTACAGCTGGTGTATTGTGCTCCTGGAGAAAATTTTCATTTTTCTTTGAAAGTAGCAGACTAAGAGATGCTGAAAGAGGTGAAAAGATATGTAGATGAAAACTTTAGAGGCGTGTTGACCTTTCAGCTGTCACTTAGAATGAGGATTTGAGGTAAGGAGAGTATCAGTCTGAAGAAAAAAGCAAGCGATGCTTCAGAAAGGTGGTGAACCATTATTTCCCTGTACTAAGGATATTCCTTCAGGAAAAAAAAGGTGAGGAGCTTTGAATGATTCAGTTATTATGAACACCCATCATCCTCAGTGGTGAAACACGCTGACAATTTACAGAGAATTGTTACAGAAGGGAGTGATTCGGAGCCTTTCCCATCTCTGATAAGGCTATCCTTATTGGCTGCTAGCCACCACATCCTCATCTCTGAGTAAAGATGCCTGGATTGCTATATTTTTAGTTCATGATAGTTTTGTGTATATTTATCCTCAAATCAGTTCTGTTCCATTTTCATACCAATCAACTTTGAAAAAAACACTTGCACATGTTTGTATTTTAGTGTTATTTTTAATGTATTCTAGTCTAAGCAGTACATTTACATACAATAAGGCATGCAGTTTGAATCAAGAACTTTATCACAAAATTCAGAGCATGTGAGAGCCATAGGATAACTGAATTCCTGTACATGTATTAATCTCACAAGTGCAAATCCGATCAATTCATTTATAAACATGGACCAAATAAATCCTTGTGCATCCCTTGAGCATTTAAAGATACCGCCATCCTGCTTTGGGACAGAACATCTTATAGTAGAGATATAAGTGACTGCAGTAATTGCAGAACCATTGTAATAATTTTCCATGCAAGCAAAATCATGTTCAAAATTCTGCAGAAAAGACTTCTACCATATATGGAGTGCAAAATCCCTGAGGTGCAAGCAGGATTCAGGAAAGGAAGAGGCACTAGAGATCACATTGCAAACATACATCAGATAATGGAGCACTCCATGGAACTCTAGAAGAAAATCCGTGTGAGCTTTATTGACTACAGCAAAGCCTTTGACTGTATAGATTATGAAAAGCTATGACTTGTGCTTAGAGGAATGGGATGCCACAACACCTAATTGTCATGATGAGCAACTTATACTCAGGATAAAAGGCTGCCATCAGAACAGAATACAGAGAAACAGAAAAGTGGTCCAGCAAGGCTGCATACTATCGATCTATTTATCCAACCTATAAGCAGAAAACATCATATACAGAGGAGGTTTAGACTCAGAAGCAGGGAGAGTGAAGATAGCAGGAAGGTGCATTAACAATCTAAGATACATAGATGAAACAATACTAGTAGCAGAAACAAAGAAAGAAAAAAGCAATTACTGAAGAAGGTTAATGAGGAGAGTGCCAAGGTAGGCTTAATGCTGAACATTAAAAAAACCCAAAAATAATGACCACACAAGAGCTACGAGAATTCATCTTAGACCACGAGAAAATTGAAAAAGAATTCTCATACCTTGATTCAAATATTGATCAGAGTGGAGACTGCACCCAAGAAATCAGAAAGAACTGGACAAGATAACAAAATATAAAGACATAACTCTGAACACTGAAGTAAGGATCATCCAAGCCATTGTATTCCTCATCACTGGGTATGGATGTGAGAGCTGGGCAATGAAGAGAGTGGATAGGGAAAGTAATCAATTCATTTGAGATGTAGCCCGGGATGAGAGTACTGAGGATATGGTGGATGGACAAGAAGACAAACAAATGGGTTCTAAAACAGATCAAGCCTTTGGAAGCCAAAATGACTAAATTGAGGTTGTCATACTTTGGACACATCATGAGGAAAAATGAATAATTAGAAAAGATGATGCTAGGAATGGTGGAAGTTAGAGTTAGTAGTTTATCATACGATGGGGTTTGGGGGTATAATGCAATGGCAATCCAAACGCAATCATGGGGTTTCACGTTATTGCGAATGAGTGTATCTCACACAATTTCGAGCAATGGGAAGTCATTCCGAACGCAATCGTGGGGTTTCACGTAATTGTGTATTAGAGTATCTCACGCAATTTCGGGCAATGGGGGGTCATTTTTGGGAAATGGGAAGTCATTCTGAATGCATTCTGAATGCAATCAGGTTTCACGTAAATTTGCTAAATTAGCAAATTAATATAATTGCAAATTGGCTCCATTTGCAATTGAGAGAAATTCCCCCCATGTGATAAACTCCAAAGAGAGGAAGACTGCACACCAGGTGGTTAGACTCAATCAAAGGGACCACAGGCCTGAGCCTGCAGGACCTGAGCAGTGAGGTAGAGGACAAGAAGTCTTGGGAGTTTATCACACGAAGGGAATTGGAAGTATAATCCAATGGCAATCTGAATGCAATCATAGGGTTTCGCGTGATTGCGTGAAAGCTGATCACACATATTTTCAGGCAATGGGAAGTCCTAACGAATGCAATCATGGGGTTTCACATTATTGCGTGAGAAACTATCACATGCAATTTCGGGCACTGGGAGGCAATTTCAGACAGTTCTGAACGCAATGCAGTGTCAATACGCAATCAAGTAAATTCGCTGAACTAGTGAATTTACTCAATTCCGAACTGGCCTCACTTGCATTTCTTTCGAAATTGAGAGAAATTCCCCCCATGTGATAAACTCCTTGGAGATGTCTCATCCATGGGATCACCTTGAGTTGAAGTCAACTCAACAGCAGTTAACAGCAACAACAATCTTACAGTGGAGCAAACTAAGGCCTTTTTGGTACTTCTTTGAATGTCTAAAATCTCTACTCAATGGTCTGCAAGCATTCTTGTAAAATATTTGAAGGGCCTGGCTTATTTTCTACTCAAGGCCAGTTATGGTCTGAAGAGGTGGCTGCTAATCAGTAAAGGAAGAGGATCACATTAGTAAAAGCTTTCTCCATGAGCACCAACCATGAAAAAGGCAAAATCCATGCAGGGCACTATTAGATAACTGATCAAAAATAACACCAGTATCATAATGCTGTTATGTGTTCATGTGTATGCTTGGATCACGGTGTACAGGTCTTACCTCATCAAAAAAATGATCATGCTAAATATCGAAAAGGAACACAAAAGGGCAACTAAAATTATTAAAGGTTGGAGAAACATCCCTGTGAGGAAAGGCAACAATGTTTGGGGCCTCTGGTTCAGATAAAAGAGGCAAGATAGAGGTATATAAAAATATGCATAGTGTGGAGCAGGAGTGGATAGAGCTGAATTTCTTTCTTCCATCATTCTAGTATCAGCTGAAAGAAGCAAAATTAAGGGCGTAAATGCACAGGCTAAACATAAGTCAGTAGAGAGATATGGCAACTAAAAAGAATAATGTAATTCTAAGCAACATCAACAGAAACATTGTGCCCAGATTATGAAAAGTTAAGCCTCTAGCATTTGAACTGGATTGCCACAGGAAGAGGAGAGCATTAACTGACTGGAGGCTGTTAATTTTTATTTCTTTTTTACTGGTGTAGTTTTAATTGTGTTTTTGTCTCAGACGTTCACTGCAAATTATTAAAGAGACAGATGACTCTTTCAAACGGGGAGGAATTTCTCCCAACTCCGAATGGAGCCAATGCGGATTCATGTAAATTCGCTTGTTTAGCGAATTTACATGAACCCCTGCTCCGTTCGGAATTACTTCCCATTACCCGAAAATAACCCCCTCCTGCCCGAATTTGCATGCGAAGCTTTAATTCGCAATAAAGTAAAACCCATGATTGCATTCGAATTGGCTTCCCTCTTGCCCGAATTTGCGTGCGAAGAGTTAATTCGCAATAACGTAAAACCCATGATTGCATTCGAATTGACCTTAAATTATACTTCCAATTTAGCCTTGTATGAAAGAGTCCAGAGACCATCTGTGAGATTAAATGTGAACTACAGAGTGTACACCCAGTTGGGAAAAGATTTCTACCATATTTTCTGTGAGCAATAATAGCTGAATGGAAATTGCAATCCAAATAAGAGGTATGGTTGCTGCGTGTTGTGGCTTACGTCAACAGCCATGAATTGGCTGACATTTTATATACAGCCAGCCTATGCAGTAGTACCACATGGCAATAGCATCATGACACAGCAAGCATCTTTCTGTAGCCCTTGTCATATGCCTTCACTGTCACTGAGATAGTTTGGCACCATTCTCCTGAATAGTAAAGAAGTAAAATTAGCATGGGATAGTGGTTTTAGCACCGGACTATGATCATAGAGACCAGGGTCCAGTTCCCTGATCGGCCATGAAACCCACAGGGTGACTTTTAGCAAGTCATATGCTCTCAGCCTCAGGGAAAGGCAATAGCAAACCTCCTCTGAAAAAATCTTGCCAAGAAAGCCCCATGATAGGGTTGCCTTAGGGTTGTCATAGGTTGGAAATGACTTGAAGGCACACAACAATAACAAAAAAAACAAAAAAACAAAAACAAACAAAAAACAAAACCACAATTTTTATGTGTTGCTTTGGTTTCTTTCTATATAACTCAGCATGCCAGCAAGAAAGGATTCCCCTGATGTTGAAAACTCACTATTTGGGTAAATCTAGTAAAGCCTTCTCACTCAAGGTATCAACATGGAAATGTTTTTAAGACTTCTGTAATATGAAGTTTTTTATCACATATATTTACGTTCTTTTTTCCACTTAGTAACTGGACAAACTGTCTCCAGGGGGGAAAAAGATGGGATGGGATTTTATACTAACCAATTTTATTTACATGCTGATCAAATGTGGATACTTGATTCCAGCTGCTATTAGCCCAGAATGAGATATTGTGATTTCCAAGGATACTATTCACATGGATATTTTCCCCCTGGACAAAAACAAAACCATTCAGGACATTTAAAGAAAAACTGGCAGGATTGTATGATTTATTCAAACAAATATCCAAAACACAGCAGTAGAATTTCATCCATATTTTGAATGAAAATATATCTGATACAGTTTTGAAATACTGTGGTTTTTAGAGCAGGCAAATGCTATAAAGGCTCTTGTCCTTTGCTTCCGACAAAAGCCACTCGAAAAGCAAAACATAAGACCCAACAATAAAAATAAAAAGGTAACAACAATATATTTATTTCCCACCTCTTCTAAAGGCTCGAGATGGAAAGAAAAAGAAAGAGAAAAAAAAAAGAAACATTTAGCTTTTAAGCGTCTACTGTCTAACTTCAATTGCTTATCTAAGGGACAGAGCAGATGGGCAGAAAAAAGCAGCTCAATCCTGGGTTTTCTGAAAGCAGATCAAAACCCCGTTGTCCACACAGCCCACTCCCAAGGCAGGTCAAACACCCACGGGCTGTTGACAGCATGCAGCATCAAGTCATGCTGCATGATTTTATTTTGTTGCCTCCCCACCATGCATGCGCACCATTGCCAAACACACTGCCTGCGACCTCCGGTTACCTCCCTCTTCCTGCCTAGATGCCATTCCATTGGACGCCAGCCCATACGATCGGACACATAGTCGCACGTGCGATGCACCGCCTGTACAGTGCATCAGTGCGTCAATGTGCCCAGTGATACATTGGCAAAGCACAATCATGGACTGTGGCCCATACACACCCCTTTCACCCCTATTCACCCTCTGCTGGGCTGCCTAGTTTGTGTATGTTGTAATTACATCCATTGCATTATTGGTAATCGCCTTTTTACTTTGCTGAAGTCCCGTACTGATGCTGGGCTGTTTGTATCCCAGTGCAATCACGCACAATTTCTGCTTTGACTTGGAGTATCCCAGCTTGTTTTTCCTCTGGTCTTTAGCCTCAGAATGCAACTTCATTTTGCTTTCCACCCGGATTTGCCTCGTGTGTCATCTAAACACCCCAAAAGTGGTTAGAAGCCACTTTATTTAGCCAGTGCATACTACCCCATGAGTAAAAAATGAAGATGAGCCTTAACTATTTTTTCCTCTAGATATAAAAAAATAAAAGTCACAATTTCTGTATGTGTAATACTATAATCACTATTAAAGCTGTATGGTTAGATTTATGTTAAATAAAACTAGGTATAGAAATAACAAAAATTATGTGGTAATATTGAATATAGACTCTGAGCACCTCCTTCTTTACTAAGACAGCAAATGTTCTGGTGTCATCACTACTTCTGTTCAGACTACCAAGATGGTTAACAAGATAATTGTCTGTATATTGAAGCCTGAACACAATGTATAAAACATGCAGGATAGTTCCTATTTCATCCTTTCAAATGATGACAAGATGTCCTGAAATGGATACTCCGTTTTATGTCCTTTCTCAGATTCATATATTGGCCTGAATCCATGAAAATACTAGGAACCTTTATGTTCATGTGGTCTACTAACTAACAGTTGGCATTCATGCAGAATTCTGTTGGATTTCACATGGCATAGGGACACGTGAAATATTAAGGTCCTAATACTTTCAAGAAAAACTTGTCCTAAACCACAGAACATATGCAGTGCATATGATACAATGTGAAGCTTTGACAACTAAAAATTGTTTCTTTGCTGTATTAATCACTGGACAAAAATGTGTAAAAGTTTGCTTATAATGTAAATTTTAAAGCAATGGCCTACACTCAACATTATTAGCAGACACCCACAAGTGTAATATAGATCTCTTGCCCCCTTCTGCTGCAGTCCTATACAGAAACCAAAATCAAGGTTCCAGAGGGTTCCCCAGTCCTCCGAAGCCAGTTTGGAGGTGCACAGGGGTATGCAGTGATTCCCAAATTTAATCCTTCAGGTGTTTTAAATTTCAGCTCCCAGAGGTTGCAGCCAACTTGGCTAACTGTCAGGAATGCTGGGACCTGAATCCAAAACATCTGCAGGGCCAAGGTTTGGAACCACCAGGTTAGAGGAAGGAAGGGTGAGTGCCCCCATCTCAATTACATCAGTGGAATGTATATTTTTAAATGTTCTAAGCCGCCCCATTGCATTTCGTAGAGGGGCGGGATATAAATTATTATTATTATTATTATTATTATTATTATTATTGGAAGCAGATCCACCAGAGGAACCATCTTGTGGATCTTGGTTGTCATTTACCATGGTTTGTGGGAGCTAGTTAAATGCATGTACATTAGAATGATAGTTTGCTACATAAACAACTAATTTTGATATGCACTGCCTAAGTATTAGAGGTCCTGCAAGAGTTTCTGAGCATTCCTGCTATGACTTAAAGAGCAACCTTTATTACCACTGTCTTAGTTTGACTCTCTAAAGTTCTTCAAGGAGCAAACACAACTCCTCCTAACTCCAGCAGTTACCCACTCCTGCATGAGGTAATGATGACAAGTCAGTCTAAATGTGTAGAGCAATCACATTTGTGTTAAATATTTATTTGCCCTGTGCACATAAAAAGCAGAGCGACAGGATCTATTCTTTACACAGAACAAGCATGTGGGCGAGTACAAGAAACACAGCCCTTTGCTTGCTGTGCTCTGTAGCCTTCAGGCAGCGTTTCTCCAAATAGACTCTTAATAATGGAAGTGAGCCAGGCAGAGAGAAAATTGTTAAAACTGTGGAGTGCAATGAGGTTAAGAGGGAAGAAAAGTCGATTTCATTCTTATCCCTTATATACTTCTTTTCCTGCATTTGCCGAAATGCACTGTGTACATGAATGGGACAAGCATATGTCAAATATACATATGATTGCCCCACATGTCTAGCCATAACATTGTGTGAAAATATGCTTGCCATTCTCCAACATTGTAGCTGCTGTACATTTAGACATACAGTCAGCTCTCCATATCCATGGATTCTTTATCCATAGATTCGACTATCCAAAGCTTGAAAATAGTAATATATATATTTTAAAATTCCAAAACACAAATCTTGATTTTGTCATTTTATATGAGGGACATCATTATACAACGGCATTTTATTTAATGGGACCTGAACATCGATGGATGTTGATATCCATGGGAATCCTAGAACCAAACCTCAGAGGATACTAAGGGTCTACTATACTTAAGTCCCATTGATTTTTCTGATGAGAATCCAAAGGACCATTTGCAAGAAGAACTGGTGAGGAAAAAAGTTAGGGCTGTGAGTGGGGGAGAACATAATCTGAAGCTCAGTAAAACTGAGTGAATGATACAGGAGCCATGTCTAAAACCACCTCTGAACAATGAATCTTTAAAAAGCATAACTGCATTGAATTGTAACCACTATGTGCAAACTAAATAAATATGTTGGAACTAAAACATAGTACAAAGAACCAGGAAATGGTTAATGTAGCTATTTGCGGACGCATAAATATGGTTGGGAAGGGAAGAAAATGAAGAGACTGATACACTGCTGTAATTTCATGTAAATAAAATGATAAGGTGAAATCCATAACACAACAAATACAGTTCTGATATTGTACAAAAATTAAAATATTTTAACAGAAATTATAGTGGTTATTGTACAATGTCTGTATTTTCAATACTCTTTCACATTTGAAAAACGTCCCTTAACAGGAAATAGGTAGATTTTTAAATTTTGTTTTGATTAAAAATTACAGATTATGCTGAGCAAAATATACAGTAATATGAGATAATTAAAGTTTATTGCATACTTATAAAATAAAAATAATAAAATATTTTGTAAGATTTTAGCTCTTAAGAAAATAGAGTTAATGAACATATTACGGTTTGTGTTGTCAACAGTATATTGATATATTACTAAAGTATGAAAAATTACATTTTAGCTGAATCAGTACAAAATCAATTATTCATACGACTGGAACCAAAGAGCTGTGACTGATGAAAAACAGCCACTGGCACTGCTCTGAAAATGCTTGTGCATGAGCTCCATGCACTACTATAATTGATAGATACTACAGGCATTTTCATGTTTCTCTTGCCCATCTTGGAATTAAGTTTCACTTTTTTCATGCAGTGCTTTAAGGCATGGTATAAAACAGTACTTCCCTTTGGATTCAACCAGTAATGTCCCCTGTTTATCTCCTTGTACGGCTGAGTAATGTAAAAAAAGAAAAGAAAAGAGGGGTGATATGAAAATACACAGTAGGCCCTCCACATTCACTAGGGTTATGGATGCAGGGCCCCCCATAAAAGTGGGAAAACAGCAATTTATTTTTTTAAAAAACACTATTTTTTTTTTAACCTGAGAGGTCCCCTCTCTAGGAATCTCTAGGTCCTCCAGCATAAACTCTGGCAAAAGTTGGCCATAGAGTTGCACTGGAGGACCTAGAGATTCCTAGAAAGAGTATATTAATCAAATCTGCAAATGATCAAATCCACAAAAGTCAACCCGCAAATGTGGAGGGCTGAATGCGTGCGCTACTCCTATGGTTTACATTGAAGTCTAGTATCCATAATTGCTCTGATCCACTAATCCATATGTACCTAGAACTCTTACATGAAGCTTTTCTCATTCAAAAAGCAGAACCCATGCAATTCACAAATGTACAACAGGTCAGTGGAGCAGTAAGTGGTAGTCATGTGTATACAACCGTTCTCAGGAGCATAAGAATGTTCCCAATATAGTGTGCACTTGCTACACAAGAAGAAAACCTTAATGGATATCATTGTTAGAAATGTAATTTCACATGATAGAACAAGTTAACCCAAAACATGTTGACCATATAGTCATGGTATATTAATAGTAAATAAAAAACAAAACATTTATTTACATTATAATAATAATGTGTGTGTGTATTATACAAACTTAGTAATATATCAATGTTTAAAATTTTTTTTACAATATTGTACTTATTAATTCTGTCCATTGGTTTATCACAGTGCAAACTGTAATGTTGCATTGTGGGCTATAATTATTTTATCATAAAGAAACTTTTTTTCCCTTTCCTCATTCCCTGTAATATGGATGCGTGCTAAAGTACAAAAACTCATCATTAATTTTAAAAATTCCATTCCTTGTGAATGATTAATAAACTATACTTCAGGAAAGGAACGTCAATTCTTGTGCTTTATATCTTTTAAATGTATAAATAAGTATTACCACTCCAATCCTATGGCTGTCTGCAGTTCCACTACAATATAAAGTTTTGTTACTAGGCCCTAAATCCAACACTGCACTACCATTGACAAGAAGACTTTCTTCTCCTACCCTCTGCAGCTCTCTAAAAACCTGCTCCATAGAGTTTCCTAGGGCCCATTCAAACTAAAGAAATAAACCAGTATGAAATGGGTTATTTCATGGATTTGCCACAATCGAATCTCTCCGTGGCATTGATTTGCCACAATCGAATCTTATTTTATCCCAGATTCCCGTTCACACTCATATATGGTAAAATGCCACGGAGAGAGATTCGATCCTGCCAGTCGTGGCAGCAGGAGCAGATGAGGAGGAGGAGGAAGATGAGGAGGAGGGCAAGGGGAGGAAGGCTGATCCAGGACATGGACAGGGTCAGACGAGGAAGAAGAAAAGTAGCAATAGCAGGTGGGAGACATGACGAGGATTAAAGAGGAGGAAGAGCAGAGCTCCGGATGGGATCGACTTGAACTTCTCATTGGTGGCTTCCGCAAAAAACCCGGTTCTTTTGAAAAGAACCTCTGAAATCCCTGTCTTAAAGAAACCCAGGATAAAGGGGATTTGCAACGCCCCCCTCAAATTTGGGTCAGGAAAACCCAGTACGAATGTGAACAGCCTTCAGGAAAACCCGGCACAAGTGTGAACAACCCCAATTTACACCAATTTGTAAACCAGTTTAAAATGCAGTGTGAATGGCCCCCTAATCTCTCGGAACAGGTTTTTAGAGTACAAAAGGTATGGGTTACACGGGGCCACCAGAACTGTTTTGTGTTCCCTGGGGCCCACGGTGGTTAAATTATTGACCCGCAAATTTATCCTAATGCTCTCTAGGTGTAATAGAGGCATTTTGCTACTCCCGCCATTCTATTTTAAAACGTGACTTCTTATCACTTTCTGTTGCTAAAGAGAGCTTTGGAAGCAAACGAGGGTATTTCTGGGGTTTGTGGGGTTCTTTTAGAGTTGTGGGAAGTATAACTTTCTAAGTTCTCCAGGAGGGCTAATGTGGCCCCGTAACCTCCCACAGTTGCCCATAGGGGTTACAGGATAGAGTAGGGTTGTTTCCTCCCATTTCAACTGATGGAGCTGCTTCATCAGTAAGGGTTACCCCCTTTGTATCCTGGTCATTGTGGTAATCTAGCTGTTGGTAAATTTTGTCCTATATCTCTGGGATCCAGCAACAAATCTTGGGATGGAACTATTAAGCTTAATGAGATAGCACCACTGGTAGAAAGAATGAACATACTAATTATAAAAGGAATGGAATCACAAAATATCTAACCTAATTTGTGGACTTCTGTTTTGTGGAATTTCATCTTATCAGTTTTTATACTCTAAACTCAATTCAAGTGTTTGAGGACAATTCATTGGTACTCTGTTCACTATATATCACCAGTCTATCCTCTACTGTAAATGCAATAGTAAATTAAACTGTTGAGATAATGTTTAATAATCCTCTCCTTTTCATTCTCTGGAATATAAGGAGGTTGCCCTTATCTATTTCTGATACCTTTATATGACTATGTTGTTTGCATAAATGAAAAGAGATCCCTTTCCAGAACGAGAAATTCATTGTGAAATCCTGAAAGTTTGATTGTAGCTTATCTTTTCACTGGTTAAAAACCAGCCATGTATTAAAATGTCCTTCAGTTCACATACTGTAGTTTGTCTGGTAAGAAATCTTTATAATAGCCTAGAGTGCAGCCTAATAGAGGTAGGCCTATTGTTCAAAAATTCACAGTTTCAAAAATTGCTCAAAGGAAATTTTTGTAGACTCCATATTTATGAAGTAGCAAACCTAATGAAGGGCTCACGAACACCCACAACGATCTACTACCATGGCTGGTATCTTTCCATACATGATTTGTTCTTTTCCATTGAAGTACAGCATATTTATTGGGGACATCTTGGTAGGTGTGCAGCAAGGGCCTGCTGAACCTCTTGGATTTGCTTGATGCACAAGATGAGTGTGTGGATATTTTTGTAAAAACACAAATTCACATTCTCCAGAGCAGTAATTTGCTTTGTATCTTTTGGGTGCAATGATCCAGTCCCATCCAAAAGCTTCAAAATCCACAGTCAGTGGGTACCGACAACATCGAGATTCTGATGAGTGTTCATCACAGTCAAGACCAAAATCTCTACGTGATCTTTTCGGCGTATCACTAATTCTGACCTCTAAAAATGGATTCTATGAATAAAGGAAAAGGAATAATACATTTGAAGAATAACTCAATGTACTGTAGAAAGTTGATTAACATGTATCACAAAAGATTCTCCCCAAATGTTTCGTATCATTTGCTATAATCATCACGATGTAAACACTCCAACCCAAAATTATACTCTTCTAAAATTGCCTGGAGTAATATTTTAGATCTAGTTTATTCTCGATTTTCAATCACAGTTCTTAAGTCTCTCTAGTAGTAAAAGCACTTTCTTTGGGTGGAGTCCAAGGAAATACATTGTTAATTCTGAACTAGAAGAGGTGTTAAGCTTGCAGTTTTTGAATGGTAGATATCCCCTTCCATGCTATGGAATACCATTTTAAAAACCAAAACCAAAACAACAACAACAACCCAAAGGTCATTTCTGTAAGTTTTGTAATACAACATGCTATTGAGAGAATAGTGAGTTTTCTCTGTTACATAACCAGACTTTGACTAACTTTGGGCTGATCTAGACGCGCCAAAAGCGGCGCATCTAGGATTTAAAAGGGCGTTTTTAGGGTTAGGGAGGGCGCAGCGTCTACACCCTCCCTAACCCTAAAGCGTATGGGCGCCACTATTTTTAAATACGGACGCGTTATGACAGCGTCATCATGTGCGCAGCGTTTAGAGTCGCTGTGCACATAATGACGCTTTTGTGCCGCGGGAGGGTGCTAATTGTGCCCTTCCCATGGCACAAAAAAGGAGCTCCAAAGGGAGCTCCTTTTTTGCGGCGGGTCTTTGCCACAGCCTTTAAAAGACCAGGGAAAAAGGGGCCGCGGCAGTGGCCCCTTTCTCCCTTCAGCCCCATTGAGGGAAGTGGGGTGCAGCGGGCGCCCAGAGTGCCTGCTGCACTCCACTTGGAGGCCACGGGAAACCGGCAGTTTGCCGCTTCCCCGCAGCCTCCAAAAGCGGCTTGATGAGGCCTCTGGGGCTGCCCATCCTGCCGCTAAAAGGAATCTTTGGAGAGTAAGCCAAGAGAGCAGCAGAAGGGAAAGTCCCATTGGGGCTTTCCCTTCTGCTGCTCTCTTGGCTTACTCTCCAAAGATTCCTTGACCATCTAAAGCAGAAATGGGAAGCTGCACAAGGAATTGTGCCAGTGGTGTCTCTTTTATTGGTTGAGGGAATCAGTTGGATACAATGATTTTGTTTAAAAAAAAATTCCACTAGAGCACTTGGTTGAGGACTATGTAAAGGAGTTTTTCGATGCTAACCATTTGTTTTTTTCATCTTCCCATTAGAAGGGCTTGAAGACCTCTACAGAATGTCAAGCACCAACTTTTCTGTCTCAACCAAGATAATGAAGAAGAAACGGAAGACTGGCTAGCAAAAGAAAGAGAAATACCAAAGAGAAAGCTTTAAAAGCTTTCTTTTTGTTCTGAATATAGGCCATCTGATGTGATTTTATTTAGGCTTTGAGAAGTATCACATTTTCAAAGACTGGAGAATTACAGTAAGGTTACAGTAAGGTGCCTCCAGATGAGACTTTTACTGTGCAAGTTGCAACTACCTTGCCTCATTCGGAGTTTTATAAGGAATCCTGAGCAAGATGTTTCCCCAGTACTTCTTTCCATTAAAATAAAATCTGGTATGAAGGGGGGAAAGTGGAATAGCTGCACAAATTCTTTTAAAACATTGACATTAGGAGCCATTTACAAAGAAGCATATGTAGACCTTGTGCTCCTTTCTGTAGTGAGTCTTGTTTTAACTGTTGGGTAAATGCCTGAGAAAGGAATTAAAATTAATAAAGGCTCCCTGTAGTCATTTTATCACTTTACCATGTTTCTGCCTTTCTTCAAAAGTATCTGGGGCTAGGTTAAAGAACCTGGTAATGTTGTGATTGCTGAGTGAATAACGCTAGAAGAGAACAAACCAGAATGCATCTGATGTTGCAAGCTGTTAACCTAGATCCCTGAATAGTATTGGTTTCATTAACCCACATCAACCCTCATGCCATGTTCGGAAGCTGCAATTGGTTCAAAACATGGCAGCTGGATTAGTTACAGGGAGTTCTAAATTTGACTCTATTACACCTATTTTAGAATCCCTACACTGGCTGCCTATTAGCTTCCGGGCACAGTGTAAGATGTTGGTTATTACCTATAAAGCCCTACACAGCTCGGGTCCAGCATACATGAGGGAACACCTCCTCCCATACAATCCTTCCCGCACGCTCAGGTCCTTTGGGAGGAACCTACTGCAGCCAAAGAAAACCAGGCTGGTGGCGACCTCCCAGAGGACCTTTTCTGTTGCCACTCCAAAAATATTGAATGACCTGCTGGAGAAGATCTGCCATATTACATCTTTGGAGGCCTTTTAAAAGGCGATAAAGTCGGATCTCTTCTGGCGGGCTGTCCTAAACTCACCTTCTTGTAAATTTAACTCTCTTATTGCCTAGCTGCTCCCACCAGATTATGATGGATTGTACTGGGAATTTTTACTGGAAATTGTTGTTTTAATGCTATTATTAGGGTGGGAAGGAGATAGGGAATTTGAATTATTATATTGTACTACATTTTAAATTTGTCAATCTGTTTGATTTTTATTGCTTTTTAATTGTTGTTACCCGCCTCAATCCAATATAGGGAGAGGCGGGATACAAATAAATATAATAATAATAATAATAATAATAATAATTCATTAAAGCCACATCCTTCTAAAACATGCAGCTGCCAGTGCTTCATCTTGCTATGTATTCATTTTTCTAGAACAATGGTGAAACTGTCTTGAGAGAAGTTTTTACCTGTTTCATAATAATAGTAGCATTGGTCATCCAGTAAAGCCACCCAGTCTTTGGAAAATCCAGGATAGACCACTGACATGGAAGTTCCCAGCCATCATTGACCTCTGGTATTAGGGGCAGCATGCCACAACAGGCACTGGGAAGCAACAGCAGGAAAGGGGTATTGCAAAGGCTGGGTGGGCCTCTGTTGGGAGTGCTTTGATTGTGTGTTCCTGCATGGCAGAAGGTTGGACTGGATGACCTTTGTTGTCTTTTCCAACTCTCTGGTTCTATAATTCCATGTTCTCTGTGTGGAATTTTCATGGACATCTGGCTGTTCACAACAGCGAACGGGAGAACAGACTAGAAAGAAAGGCCTTCAGTCTAATCCATCAGGGCTTTTTAGCATTCATATTTATTTATAAGGCCCATTTAGATTTTAGGATGAGAGCTAGCGTGTCGTAGTTGGACTACAACTCTGGAGACCACAGAGTAACCTTGAACAAGTCACATGCTCTCAGCTTCAGGGGAAGGCAATGGCAAACCTCCTCTGCACAAAACTTGCCAGTTGGATTTAAAAGCTATAAAATTTTGACCTAGTAATTCTCGGGCTAACAAACTGTTAATGAACTGAATACCTTGACCTTTTTGTGAATTAGTTACTAGCATTATCAGTGTTATAGATAGCAGAATGCTGTGATTTTGTGTATAATTCTTATTTAAACTGTAAAAGTAAGAGAGGATAAATGTTTTTATTTCTCAGATCTGTTAATTCAAAAGAAATTTGTTTGGAAGTAAATCCTGGGAAGTTTACTGCCAAGTAGTAATCCTCATGGTTACTGCCTGTTTTTCAAGTACTAAATAAAAAGAATGTGCTTCTTGATTTTTAGGTAGAACTTACCAAACCATCTTCCCCTGGTCCTGGGTAAGTTACAGCAAGATCCCTTCCATTTTCATTCAGAGCTTTAATTTCAATGCCCAAGTTGGATTCAGGTTGTTTGAGCCAATTCTGCAGCACAGACTTCACGTCAATGCTCTTCCAAATACCAGCGCCTGGGTTCATGTCAAGTTTCAAGGATCGAATTGCAGTAGAAGTTGCACCATCTTTCATGGGTCTGATGAGTCTCAGGATCTGCACAAATACTGTGGTAGGCCTCTGGACTTGTCTTAAGTATATCCACAATTGAGCCTTTACTACTTTATTATACTGTATTTTAGAGCTAAATTTAAAAAAGCAACATTTGGGTTTTCCTTCCACTGGCATAGGGAAATCAGCTATAAATGAAGGGATAGAAAATGTTACATGTTTGCAAACATTTTAACAATAAAACATAACAAATGAGATTTCTAAAATATATTTAAGATATTTATATTTTATATATAAATTTATATATATTTATAATTTACAATAGAGACACTCGCCTCAAACAAGTTGAACCAGCTGTAATGCATATCATTTTAAAAGTCTAATTTGTTCATCCCACCCACCATAACATGCTTTGTTCCATTTTAATCAATATCCAATCCCCCTTGTTCACAATTGAACTACACTATGCCCTTTTGCCCTACACACTGATGTATGGCAATTTTTTATATAGCCAGGCTCCATGTGTGCAATTTGGGTATGACCAGTATTTCACAGACTTGGATAAACTGAGGACTGCAAAGAAACTGAAAATGTTTTGACAGCTTCATCTGTATTTCCATGTTATAATCTAGTGCTTTGTGTTGATAGCTTGTTTCAGACTCTTGTATTGATTTCTGTCAAAAACCTCAGATTGAAATTAAATAATTATGATTGCCATTAAGAAGGATACAAATGGTAAAGGAATACACTCAGGGAATCTTTAGAAGTTGGTATAGATATACTAGCTGACCAGCTGCACAAATCACTCTCTGAAATAAACTCCCCTGCCCCAGTCAAAATCACCAGGGATATTGAACACACTGTACAAATGTACTCAGCCTGAAAAAGATTGTGACATGTAGCATCTTACTAGCCAACTCCTAAAATGTATTTATAAAAAGAGAAAGGATGGCAGCCATACATTTAACTTCAGTGATTTAGTGATACATTATTCACTTTATCATACAAAGAGATGTGAATTAGTCATAACAGAAATCAGGTGGCCTTTTTAACGGGAATAAAACATGTTAATAACTTTATTTCAATGTCTTGATTTTTCATTTGCCATGTCAGACCTAGTTTATGAGAGGAGGAATTGCAGTATATAGGAAAACTAATTTTAGCATACAGTGAAGTTATATAACATGTTCAGATACTTATAAACTCTCCATATTTGTAGTGTAACATAGTAGTATATTCTAACATACACGTGCTCACAAAGAACTCCTGTGTGAGTAACTTTTCTCAGAGATTGCAAGTGATTTACACTTTCATCCCTTTATCTGCATACACTTTCTCCCTAACTGAGGTAAGTTCATAGATGGCTGTAGATCGGGAAGGTGCACACGAATCTATCCACGTCGCAGCACTCATACTAAAAGGCACTACTGCACTGCAGCAATAATATTTTAAGTCAGCTGCACATTCAAATCGGAATCCTATATTCACATTTTGGAATTAGTTTCCAGCAAAATCTCTAGAAGTGTTTGCTTTTTAAAAAGAAAAGAAAAGAAAAGAAATCTTCTGAACATTTATAACTAGACTTAATTGTATGACTATGTATATTATTGTATACAGGTAAAATAAATTCCAGGGAGGGTAACTCTGTTAATCTGCTGTAGCTAAACCAACAAAAGTTCTGCTGAAGTGAGCTGCAGTCTGCAAAAAGCCAAATAAAATGTGTTGGTCTTTAAGGTAAAATAGTGGGATCATCTCTTATACTATGGAATTGAGAGCTACCTCAATGGATACCTAGCCTAATCCTTGCCAGTGCAGGAATCCATTGCTAAAGCTGTAGCACCATCCGATTTTTTGTTGACAATACTGTTGCTGCCAAGAGCAAATCTAAGTCACAACTTTCAGTTTTGCATTATTTCATCATCACTCCAAGTGTTATCCTGAAAACAGCTGCCATAGCCAAATACTTTAGATAATGAAGCACATAAGATACTATAATAGTATCTGTGCAAAAGATACTTGATATGAGCCACGGCAGATGCTTTGTACTAAGAAGATAACTAAGAATCTGCTCATTCAGTAAATACCTTCAGTCCTTCATAGCACAACTAATAGAATTGGCAAGTATGCATTAACATTATTAATACTAAAAATAGAGTACTGCTGGCAGCTAATGAGCATCTATGGTAGTACAGTTGGCCCTTCGTTTTCATGGGGGATCCTTTCCAGACCCCTTCACAAAACGGTGGGTCACTCATATTCAAGCCCCATAGGCTTGAATGGGGTGTGCCCCCGCATGTGTGGCCTGGGCATGTGCGCTGGGCATGCATGCCATTGGAAATAGCAGAGGCCGCCTGTCCGCAGATATTCGAGGGCATGGATCCCAGATCCATGAGTTAGGAGGGGTGACTGTAAGTGCTAGTTTCATGGTTTGTTTGTTTAAATATATAGGTTGTTTTGTTTATATAATTGTCAACAAGTCTAGGATAACAGAAGTGAGCACAGGTGTTGTGAAAATGTTTGCACATCTCAAAAATGCCCATTGTATGCTAAAATTAGTTTTCCTATATACTGCAATTCCTCCTCTCATAAACTAGGTCTGACATGGCAAATGAAACATTTTGTCACAATTGGTCTGCAAAAAATGTGACTGCACAGCATAGCGAAACCAAGACATTGTTTTTCTATGCTGAATTGTTCAAATATGATTTATGTTTGAGCATGCATTCCAAAGCACTTTCGGATACAACCAGAGCTGGATTGTGGCTTCAGAATGAGACCACAGTGATTTATTTTTTTTTGCTTTCGCCATGTGATCTAATCTAATTGGCTTTGTGGCTCTGTGATGTCATCACATGGGTTATATTATCTTGGATTGGCTGGATTGAAGGAGAAATGGGAATCCTCCTTAAATTTAAAAACAAAATGCCAAAGCAGCAAGAGTGTGAAAAAGCATTAACAGGTGCAAAACTGGAGATTGGGAAGTTCCTTCTTCAAACTTTTCATAGCTCAAATTTATATTGAAAATGTGGTATATGACTGCACTGAAGCTAAATATTTTAATATTGTCAGTTACATCCCCTTCCTCCTTCTCTCCATTTTCAGAAAATCCTCAAAAACAGGCATCTTTAGAAAAACTGCTTCAGTAAACTGACACTTTTGGGGGGTGTATTTTTTTTATCATACTTCTGCACAAATGATTTGATAAAAGTACTGAAACAGTGGTGTTGATTAACTGTTGTACTTATACACCTCTAACAACCAGCAATTAAAATTCATGGGAGTTTTCCCCATATGTATTATATGCATGCATTTGTGTATAGTTATATAATATTATACACAAATGCATGTGCTCATGCACAAATATGGATACCCAAAATGAAAAATACCATAATTCATTTTCTTGAAAATTTAATTTTCTCCCTTCCTGTAGAATTTTTAAAAAGATAGTCAAAGGAGGTTGTTGCTCTTTAACAAAAAGACCAAAATTTACCAGGAGAATGGTAATTTATAAAGTAATAGAATACTTACACTCAGTTGGCATTGTAATAATAGTTTCAGTTGTTGCATGATAATCATCATCTTCCAAAGAACCATCACTGCTGTCATCTCCCTGGACATCATATTGATCAATCAGTTCTTGTACTGGAGGAGCTCTAGGTAGAAGCTGCCGTATAGCATCCCGGCTAATGTTAGGTGCTTGTTCCAGGCGCAGTTTACTGAGGATCTGGATTTTTATAGCTTCTATTCTTGAAGATTTTGTACTTTGCCTCCATGTACATGCATTGCACGGTCCATCTTTTTCTATATTCTCATTTGCCTGGTTACTTTCATTTGGATCCACCGGACCAGGTATGATTAACATGAGAAGATAAATATAAATATAGCTTTTAAACTTTTGCATTGTCTCACATTCACTGGAGTCCTTTTCCTTCTTTTCCTTTTCTCCCTTCTTTAGTTCTTTTTCTAATCTTTCAGTACTCTGTGAATCACTGAAGGCAAGTGCAATCTGAGACAACTCACCACTCTGGTGAATCTTGTATATTCCAAGAGGGCTTTTTATATTCCAACCCTTCATTAGCTTGTGTCGTCAAAAGTGGGGATTGGCTGTTAAACCAACAATGAATCTAGCTGTCAGATGTTAAAGCCATGTCCGTCATAGGTTGCCGGACCTCATTTTGTTACTGCCAAGGTTAAGCTGATTTTCTCCTCACATGCTGAAATATTTCCAAGGAATATGGCCAGCCGTATCAACAGATACTGTTACCATTCTTAAATGTGAATCAGCTGCTTCTTTTATTATGAACCAATCTATATATCCCTTTCACATCCAAAAAGGGTAGCCAATAATTGAAACATAAAACATTTACACTTTTGAAAGGCATTCACTGTCAAAGAAAATTTCTTCTTAAATTTTATATTTTGTGCTATTGATTAAAAAAAATAATAAATATTGAGTAAAAGGGTTTTGTTCAGTACTGCACCTGAATATTAATAACACTTCAGAAGTATTTTTTATTATTTAGAATGCATAAGTATTTAATCATATTTGCTTAGTGAGACATCACATTCCTAAACATATTGACTATTCACAAATCCTTGAGAACAGTAGACTAGCCATGTAATAGCTGAAGCTAAGGATAACCATGTGCATATACCCCCCTGAACACTTGGTTGGAGTGGTCAGCTCTGATAGCACAGGTCACCTGTTCAGAGGTGGGAATGGATTCAGTAGCTTCATATTATTCCACCAGGTGGTTGTTACTTGGACTATGCCTACGATCAGGGGATACATTACTGACTTAACCCCAGAAGAGGTCACTTTTTGGACAGGCAAGATATTCTGTGCAGCAACTCTTGCATCTGTGTATAGCATATAGTGGCATAATTCAGCTTTCTGGGTATTTTTAGACTATGGGTGCAGCTGCATGGTAGAAATGATAAAGTTTGACACCACTGTAACTGCTATGGCAGCATTTTACAGAATACAGGGACCTGTAGTTTTGTGAGGCACCAGCATTCTTTGGCAGAGAAGGCTAAAGACCTTGTAAAACTACAGATCCTAGGATTCCAGAGGATGGCGCTACAGCTCTCAAACTGCATTATTTCTACAGTGTAGATGCACCCTACAAATAGAAGCAGCCCTCACTATTGGCTTGTTTTGACCAATCTCAAGATCTTGGTAGATTCATAGAGATGCAGGCCTGCTCCCTCATCAGGTTCAGGAGATGCAGAAGAAATAATGGGATGGTGGGTGCCATTGCATCTGTCATCTGAGACTGTTACATCAGTGTGCTTAGTGATGGAGCCAGCCATGGCAAAACAGCAAGTACTACTAAGAGACGGAAGAGGCAGAAGCTCACACTTTCTGAAAACATAGCTGACTTTTTATAATGAAAGCTTGCATAGCATCCTGGAGCTGAAATTTTGCTAAGAGAGTCCATATCCTTCCTATAGGTCAGAAGTGAGCAAATGTATCCGAGGTATGGGCAACTGCATTTTTGGAATGCAGCTCCCATAACAGCAATAGCAAGGAGATTTCTATACTGCTTATCAGTGCGCTTAAGCACTCCATAAGTGGTTTACAATGTGTAAGCTAATTGCCCCCAACAATCTGGGTACTCATTTTAGCAACCTCAGAAGGATGCCAGGCTGAGTCAACCCTGAGCCCCTGCCTGGTATTGAACTCACAACCTTGTGGTTTATGGGAGAGTGGCTGCAATACAGGCATTTAACCACTGCACCAGCAGGGCTCATAAGAATTCACCTCTGGCTATGGTGGTGAAGGCTGGTGACATGCAGGCGAAAAATAAATGGAGAACCATAGGACTCCCTCTCCTGTAGGTGACAGCTGAATGGGGTGAAATGAGAATGGGCAAAAACATCATCAAGGTTCATCTCTTTATGGGGGAATGGCAGGAAATGTTCGAGAATGAAACTGCTAGTGACTCATTATGACTGACAGCTTCAAAGCAGGTTGTATCCTTTACCTTCTACCTTTACCTTCTTACCTTCTACCTCCCATAAAGAAACATATCATGATTATGTGATGAAAATATTTCGCAGGATGTTGCCTTGCAAAAGAAAAGTTATTTGACTGACTACCAGGTTCCGCTGGTTAAGACTCCACTAAAATTTTATAGTCTAAAAATGCTTGCAGGACAGACCAATAAGCTAGGAAAGATTTCCACAATGCCAAGGCAAGTGAAAAATGTTCCCATTTGTGCTACTATATACTGTGAGGCAGAATTAAACCTCTAGTGCAGAATGACAAGATAGGGTTATCACCCAATTAAACTGAGCAACTAATTCCCCTTCATAGTGAGCAAACATTTCACCTATTTCATGCATTTCCCCAAAAGCAGTGAAGGGTGGGATGGGGGGGGGGAATAAAAGAATCAATATTTCCCCGAAGTGAGCTCCCTATCTTGTTATACACTTTTAAAAATGAGGGAGAAAAACAGAGACCCTTGGGCCTAAATCCAATGCAAACTACCAACTCAGTCAGTGTAGTGGAAGGCTTTCACAGCCAGCGTCCATGGTTTTTTGTGGGTTTTCCGGGTTACGTGGCCGTGTTCTGGAAGAGGTTATTCCTGATGTTTCGCTAGCATCTGTGACTGGCATCTTCAGAAAAATCTGAAATCAGAGTACACTTTGTAACATCTTTGCCTGATGAAGAAGCCAGTGAAGCACTGAAAGCTTGCACAATCTGTTTTGTCCATTTTGGTTGGCCAATAAAGCTTTCAGTGTTTAGAGGATTTTTGGATTTTGTTTTATATAGCAGAGGTTGCTGTCAGTGATGGCACTGGGTGAGTGCAGACCATACCAGATGGTGCCCTAAGGGGGGATGACACCACTGCTTCCCAAGCATCTGCCTTTTGGCAGAAATGGGCTATAGCATTCACCTGTATCCCTTTAAAATTGTGAAATGATGGTGTAAGTGGGGTTAGGCTGAATGAGAGGGGAAAGGAGAAGCCACAGCTTTTGAAGAAAATTAAATTCTTTTAAAATTTTATTTAAAAACATCATATTTACCAAATTTTAACTTTAACCACATAACCCATGTAAATTTATTTAGGCTGTGTGTATGATATTGTAATGTAAAGGTATTGGTTAAGACGCCAATTCTGACAATTGGAAGATTGGCAGTTCAAGGCCCGAGTGCTGCATGATGGCGGGTGAGCTCCCGCCACTAGACCCAGCTTCTGCCAACCGAGCAGTCTGAAAGCTTGCAAATGCAAGTAGATAGAAAAGTACTACTTCAGTGGGAAGGTAACAGCATTTGGTGCAGTCATGCTGGCCACTCGACCAACAGAGTAGTCCTTGGACAATGCTGGCTCTTTGGCTTAGTAAGGGAGATAAACAATGCCCCCTACAGTTGGTTATGACTAGACATTTACCTTTACCTAAGTACAAAAAATGTTACTAAGGATTCTGTATGATCTAGTATGGGAAGAGGTTATGGGGGGGGCGACACGATGAGTTACTCACCAGGTGACACCAACTCTAATGACACCACGGGTTACTGTTATTGCTTAAGAAATGCAAGTGCGTGTTTTCGTGGTGAGAGGTTAAGCTGGGAGGACATTTATCATCCTCACAACCTACTTTCTGTCCCTTGTCCCCACACTGAGTCCAGAGCAGGACACTTACTCCCAATCCTTGTCAGGTGAAGGCTCATGTGCTTGCACACTACATTGATGCCAGAGTCTGTGTCAACTCTTTAGATGCAGCAAGCTTGTTTTCTTCTGTTCCAGAGACTGGGACACGGAGCAATGAGTTCAAACTATAGGAAAAGAGATTTCGATATGGAAGAAGGAGGAGTGACGACAGGGAGAAGGAACATCAATAATCTTAGATATGTGGACGACACCATATTATTAACGGAAAACATTGCAGCTTTAGAATAAATACTAAGAAAGGTCAAAGGAGAAAGTGCAAAAGGCAGGCTTAATGCTGAATATAGAGAAAACAAAAATAATGACCATGGAAGAAATGCATAAATTCAATCTAGACAATTAAGAAATTGAAATAGTTAAAAAAATATTCCCATACCTACGTTCAAATATTGATCAGGATGGTGACTGCAGCCAAAAAAAAAGAAGACTAGGAATGGGAAGGGCAGCTATGAAAAAAAAATAGATGAGATCCTAAAGGATAAAGACATACAACTGAACACCAAAGTCAGAATTGTCCAAACTACAGTATTCCCTATCACCATGTACAGATGTGAGAACTGGACAGCGAAGAAAATGGATAGGAAAAGAATCAACTCATTTGAGATGTGGTGCTGGAGAGGAGTGCTGAGGATACCGTGGACAGCCAAAAAGACAAACAGCTAAGTCCTAGAACAGATAAAAACAAAACTTTCCCTGGAAGCCAAGATGGTGAAACCGAGGCTGTTGCACTTTATCATGAGAAGGCATGAGTCACTCAAAAAGACAATAATGCTAGCAAAAGTGGAGAGCAGTAGAAAGAGAGGAAGACCACACACCAGATGGCTAGACTGAATTAGGGAGGTCACAAGCATGAATCTAACAGACTTAAGCAGAGTACTGGAGGACAGGGAGTCTTGGAGAGGTCTCATCCACTGGGTTGCTATGAGTTAGGGCCAACTCAGGAGCAGTTAACAATAACAACAACAATGCTTTCATCCCATTTCTTTGTTTTGCCTATCTTATTTCCCCTTGAGCCTTCTTGTGTCTCCATATGTCGGTATATCCATATATCTCTTAACAGAAAGTATGGTGCATAGAGGCTAGGTCTTTAAGTGACCATGTGGTCTGAAGTGCTAAAAGTGCTATTTACCTGCAATAACCCATTGGCTGCCAAATATTGAGCACTAAATGGAAATACAGGTATTGGTATTAGTATGGTTTTCTTGTAAATGTCATAATGGTTATCTTACTAGCCACCAGTAGAAAAGAGGAAGCTGAGCTAAACAGATTGTTTGTCCAACTTAACAGAACAGTTGTGCCATTTTCATATGGGATTGTGGTACATGCAGAGCTTCAGTAGAAAGTGTTTTTATTTCCAAATATCATTGTCAAAACTAACCTTTAGCCATTGCACTGCAACCCTTACTGAGTTTTGAGTAACAACCATGCAAAGCCCCATCTTTGCATCGACAGGGGTAGTGTGACCCTGTTGGTGCTCTTGGATCTCTCCGCGGCCTTTGACACTATTGATCACTCCATCCTTTTGGATCGGCTGAGAGAGTTGGGGATCGGAGGCACCGCACTCCGGTGGTTCCAATCCTTCCTCTCTGGCAGATCTTAAAGGGTGAGACTCGGGGACAGCTGCTCTTCTAAAATCGAGCTTAGCTGTGGCATCCCTCAGGGCGCCACTCTGTCCCCGATGTTATTCAATATTTATATGAAGCCGCTGGGTGAGATCATTCGGAGGCACGGAGCTCAGTGTCATCAGTACGCTGATGACACTCAGATCTACTTCTCCGTGACCAGATCGTCTGCACAGACCTCTGATGGCATCTCCCCTCTCAACGACTGCCTTGCGGCAGTAATGGATTGGATGAGGAAAAACCGATTGAAGCTTAATCCAGACAAAACAGAGGTGCTCACAGTCACAGGCCCGAAACCAGGTTTGGGAATACAACTTCCAGTCCTAGATGGAGTCACACTCTCCTCTAAGGACTGTGTTCGCAGCTTGGGGGTCCTCCTTGATTCGTCGCTTCACATGACTAGTCAGGTGAATGCGACAGTCAGGAGTGCCTGTTATCAGCTTCGGCTGATACGCCAGCTGCGCCCTTTCCTGGAGAAGAGGGACCTGGAAACTGTGATACACGCGCTGGTAACCTCACGTTTGGACTACTGTAACGCGCTCTACATGGGGCTACCCTTGTGCTTAACCCGGAAACTTCAACTGGTCCAAAATATGGCAGCCAGGCTTCTTGCTGGTACATCTAGGAGAGAGCACATTACTCCAGTGCTAAAAGCTCTCCACTGGCTACCGACCAGTTTCCGGGCTCAGTACAAGGTGTTGGTTTTAACCTTTAAAGCCCTACATGGCTTGGGTCCATCTTATCTAAGGGACCGTCTACTTCCATATGAACCTCCCCGCACACTTCGGTCCTCTGGGAGGAACCTGCTACAGCCCATGAAGACAAGGTTGGTGCAGACCTCCCAGAGGGCTTTTTCAGCTGTCGCCCCCAAGTTGTGGAACAACCTGCCGGATGAGATGCGTCTCATTTCATCCCTAGAAGGCTTCAAAAAAGCCCTGAAGACGCACCTCTTCCGGCAGGCCTTCCCAGGGAATGTGAATATCACCCAGCTCCAATCCTGAGCCTAACCTTAGGCCCTAGAATCGTCTTTTTTCCAGCTTTCCTTCCCTTGTTCCTTATTCCTAGATGACCTAGGCCTTAGGTCCGTTTTCCCTGCTGCTGTTTTTTATTGCCTATTTTAGCTATTCTATGTTTTAACTGTATTGCGATTTAATTCTTTTTTAAGGGGGGTGGTAAGGGAAAGGATGGGATATTTTAACTGTAACTGTTTTTAACTCTTGTTGTAATCCGCCCCGATTGCTTGTTCAGAGGGGCGGACTAGAAATAAATTATTATTATTATTATTATTATTATTATTATTATTATTATTATACATGCATATAGTACTTACAGGCATATATGTCTAATTAATTGCAAAAGATATTGAGAATTGTGGAAGGATTAACTGACTAATATTTTCCACTCAAAGTCCCTTAGATGAATTAAGGTATGAACAATAATTTGCTCCTTATGTAAATCACTGTCTGCCACATGTTAAGCTGGAGAAAATATTTATAAGAGTTATGCAATGTTCAAAAACAAGATTTACAGTGGAAACAACTGCACAAGCATTAGGCAGCATTGTAATAAAATGCAGGAACAAAATGTGATTGTTTGTATCATATTTTCTGAAAACATTCCATTTCCAGCCAACTTTCTGATGCCAACTAATGTCTATGGGTGAAGTCATGTCCACACCACATCACTTCATCTTTTGTTCACTTTTGCAGATTTGACTCCAGTTCCAAACTTATGTGTGATGATATTGCTGCAGTAAGGCCCTGAAAAGATCATAGGGCCTTGTTTGTCATGCTGTCCATATGTCATCTGTACAAAAGGACATTACATCCCATTGTGGAATAAGGACAATTCATGTCATATTGTATTATCCTTCCTAGTTCTATAGCATTCTGTTTTACCACTTCAGTTGAAACCATTGAAGGCTGCTAACCAATGGAGGCAATTTTACTTGGCTACTACAGTGACAGATTTATTTTAATCTCTCAATTTCACCTGGCACTTGCTGAAAGAGTTGTGTAAACTATCTACCTTCAGAACATAACCCACTTCAACTGGGCCACTTGGAATCATGTATCAATTTTAGCAGCCTTATGCAATTTCCTATTCCTGGGCCTCATGTTCTCTGTTCATATCACTGCAGAATCACACAACCTACAAGTTGGAAGGGTTCCCCAAGGTTGACTAGTCACTTTTGGCTCTTTAGTAGAAAACGGGTCAGGGCCGCTTTAAGACATTATATGGACCACCATTTCAGTATGATGGTAGTGGGATGACACTTGGCTCCCATGGTAACTGAAACCATAGTGCTTCTTTTTGAAGCTGACATGATTGCACAATTGCTCTAGATACATATCTACTCCCACTTGGATGTGTTGCCTCTTCTTACACAGTTTGATCAGGGTCTCAATCTATCCTCTTGCAGTTGCTCTATCATGAATCAATCATGGCGGCCATTTCCTCTGAACCCATTCATTTTTCTAGGAATCCAAGTAGAGTGTAAGTTGAACATGAGTCAACAGTGTGATGATTCAGCTAAAAAAATCAGTGCAATTTTAGGCTGCATCAATAAAGTACAGTGGTCCCCCGGCTTACGAATCCCCCGGGTTGCGAAAACCCCGGGATCCGAAAGCCGCAGGACCGCTAACATATCCCCCGGGATCCGAAGGATCCCCTGGGATACGAATAAAAAAAACCGCACGGCCCCTTTAAATAGGCTGCGCAGTCCGTTCGCGAAAGCGGTCCCCCGGGAAACGAAAGCTTCCGGGTTACGAAAGGTAATCCGGAACGGATTACCTTCGTAACCCGGGGGACCACTGTATAGTGTCTAGATCAAGGGAAGTAATAGTGCCATTCTATTCTGCTTTGGTCAGGCCCCACCTGGAATACTGTGTCCAGTTCTGGGCACCACAATTCAAAAAGGATGTGGAGAAACTGGAGCATGTCCAAAGTAGGGCAACTAAGATGGTGAAGGGTCTGGAAACCGTGCCCTATGAGGAATGCCTTAGGGAACTGGGAATGTTTAGCCTGGAGAAGGGAAGGTTAAGAGGTGATATGGTTGCCCTGTTTAAATATTTGAAAGGATGTCATATTGAGGAGGGAGCAAGCTTGTTTTCTGCTGCTCCAGAGACTAGAACGCGGAACAATGGATGCAAATTGCAGGAAAAGAGATTCCACCTCAACATTAGGAGGAACTTCCTGACAGAAAGGGCTGTTTGACAGCGGAACACACTCCCTCAGAGGGTGGTGGAATCTTCTTCCTTGGAGGTCTTTAAGAAGAGGCTGGATGGCCATCTGTCGGGGATGCTTTGATTGGGAGTTCCTGCATGGCAGAATGGGTTGGACTGGATGGCTCTTGGGGTCTCTTCCAACTCTACGATTCTATGATTTTCCTCCTGCCCAGTTGCTTTCATGGGAAGAGAAAGATTAGGAGGGATAAGTAGTTTCTTCCTTCCTTAAAGGAAGGCCCCACGTGGAGTATGCAGGTGTACATCCTTTTGTGCTGAAGCAGAGAAGCTGGCCACCATATTATGTGTTAAAGGAATTACTACAACTTTAATGCAAATACTGCGGTTGCAGATCAGCTGTAATCATAACATCTGCCTCAGGTAGACAATATGTAGTAAAATAAGGTAGAAGGGACACAGAATTTCTAGACCAGCAAATGCATAAGCAGGGCATCAACCTGTGAAGATGTGGTAAAGCTCTGGCAGGACTTGCTGTAACAGCCAAACTGTGGGATATGTCCAAATGGTCCACTGGAGGTGAGGTCGCTGGCATCTGCCCAGGTTGCAAGTTCCCCCCACTTTTTTGTCCATCTAGTCACTCCAGGGCTTCCCTCCTTTCCCAATTTAACTCATGCCTGATGCTCCCTCTTCTCTTCCATATCCACCACAGGAGGGGCCAGCCCAGATTGGCGTTACCTCCTCCTCACCCAGAGATGGCCCAACACATATGCAGGCCTATATATAGGTCTGTGCAAAATCTCACAAAGTCTCACAGGATTTATAGTCCCATGAGATGTCCCCGACATCTGGTGTGAGAATCATATTGAATTTCAGTTTGGTGTCACTATAGTGAGACTTGGTCCCAGCCCTGCTTACAGCAGTCACTTGGAGTATTCTGAAATGATAGTGGTGGCCAGAAGGGGCTTGGCAAAACACTGTTGTAAAGATGCCATATGGACGGCATGGCAAATAGGATTCAAGTGATTTCACTGAAGCATCTTTCTAATGGTGTTTCAGCCACTGCAAAAATGCAGTTTATACCTCGCATTAATGCATTACAATGGACAGTTATGAAATCCCCCACTGCAATGGTGTTGAGGGTAAGATGTCTATGACAGCTTGGGTGAGAAGAGGATCAAAATAAACCCCCTTTTCTGGAAAATAAAGAGTCCAGAATTTTCTGTAGACTACCCATCCATTTGGCACTGTTTTTATTTTTTTTAAATTACAAGGTCAGTTTTTCAGCCCCAAGTAGAAATGAGAATATGAGTTATTTCCAACACTACTAAAAGAAATATAAGAGTTGGTGTTTTTCTGCTAGTGATTGTGCAGCAGTGAGCAGAAGTACTAACATAAGCAACACATAATATAAAATACTTGTAGTGAGTTGGGTAGTATTGTGGCTCAACTTAGCAAAGCAGCTTACAGAATCTCTTGTGGAAAGGTGTGAATTTGTTTAGCTACTTGTCTAATTCGATTACATTAACATTAGAAGGGCAAAATGTTTAACTAAAATTTCTATTCTAAATTGACATTTAATTTTAAAGTAAATGCCTGTACTAAAAGTCACCTTAAAAATGCAATCTATGATTTTATCACTTGCCCCCAGAAATAGCTACAGTACCTGGATTTTTGATAACCCTGTTTCTTATTCAGCATACAAAACTCCCTACTCTTACTTTCCCTTTTTCCTTCACATATATTCTCATCTCCTTGCCTTCCACCTTTCTGATTCTAACATGGATTTCAAGCAACGATTGAGAGTTAAGTGCTTCAAAATTCAGTTTTATGGGACAGATGAGAAACCTACATGTAGTGACTTGTGTAGAACATAGAAGTACCTAGACACAAAGAAGATCATGCTTTCCAAACCTCTTGTAAGAACAAATTTGCCCTTACTAATTGTTGATTTAAAATCTTTGGAATTAGTTTATCATTCTCAAATTATGAGCTAAAGGCATTTGAGTTGTTTAAATGTATTTATTGATTTAATTTATATCCTACCTTTCTACTTATGAAGGACCCAACGCAGATTCTGGCAGGCAGTAATAATTAACTGGATCGGTGGTATTTTTTTTAAAAGTCATCATTTAAGAAATTATCACACGAGGCTAAATACTGGAATTTTAACAGAATAAAAGCATTTTTCGCTGGTACCTATTGCATGGCATTGTGTTCATTCTGCTGTTTCCATGCACTCAACTTGTTACTGTTGTGCACCTTTTTATTGATAGGTAAAACCCATCAATAGGCTCTCAATCATGCTGCTGTTCCATGACTGTCTTGGTGTGGTAGGTCTTTTCCAGGGCTGATCTGCTTTCCAAGCAGTCACATGGTACAAGAGGGAGGTGATTCTGCTCCTCTCCTCTCCTCCCAGTCCCTCTCACATCAATCCTAGCTGCCAACATCTTCCCCAAGCTGATTGTTGTTGGCGTTCTGAAGGTGTTGGCAACCAGTATCAATGGTTCCCCTGCTTCCTTCCCTCCCAGCCCCTCACTTTCTGATCTGTTTTCCCTCACCACCCACTGATCTTGTTCTCTCCTGCTCCCCACCTAATCTTGCTTCCACCTCCTGATCTCACCTCCCCCTTCTCCCACCACCTGATCTGTCTTCCCCACACCCCACCAGTTGACCAGTCTTCCTCCCTGGTCTCACCACCTGATCACACTTCCCATGCCCCATGCTGCCTTATCTGTTTCCCCCGCATCACCCTGCTGCCTGATCTGCCTTCCCCATGCCCCCTGATGCTTGATCTTGCTTCTGCTGCCTGATCTGTCTTCTCTGTGCCCCTCCCACCTGATCTTGTTTCCCGCATCCCCTGCCATTTGATCTGTCTTACCCTCCAACCCAACCCAGCCCCCTGGTCTTGCTCCCTCCACTTTGCCACCTGATCTCATTTCCCCTGCCTCGGCCACCTGATCTCTCTTCTCCATGCTCCACCATCTGTTTTCGCTTCCCACATCCACATGCACGTAATCTGTCTTCCCCACACCTCTGATGCCTCTCACTTCACCTACTGCCTGCTCTGTCTTTCTCCCACTCCTGCACCATTTGATCTGTCTTCCTCATGCCCCCACACCATCTTATCTTGCCCCCACAATCTGCATGGCCAGATAGGGCAATGACAGGGAAGAGGTGCAAGTGGGGCAGTGCAGATACTGGTGCACCATATAGGTATTGAAATAGAGGCGCAATAAAGATTGCTTCAATACCAATATGTTTTCGTGTGCTCCAAAAATGTGACTGCTGCACTACAGAACACTACAGAAAATCCTTTTCTGGATAATTTTTAATTTATTATTTACCCTTATACCCCACCTTTCCTACAGTGAGCTCCAATGAGCTCAAGGTGACATGCACGACTCTTCTCTTCCTCCCTAATTTATCTTCACAACAACTGTGTGTAGTGAATCAAGCTGAATGATAAGATAATGGCCCAAGCCACCCAGTGAGTATCATGACTCTTGACTTCCCAATCCCCAGTCCATCACTTTAATCACATTTTTGTTTTAGATCAAATAAACACATTTCAAAATCAAATTCATAGCCATCTCTCTTATCGTTGTTAGGTTTGTGATGATTCATGCTATTTCATTCCAATTTCGGGCAACAAAAATTAATCAAACCTTAACAGGTTCATACAAATGCATCTCAGTAAATATTTATCACAGCTTGGTAAACTGAAGGCAATCTTGCATTTGTACGATAGAATTTGGTCAATGTAGGGTATTTGAATAGGTGTATCTTTAAGACCACTGCCAAAATCCAGCTGCTAGTACTATATCTATGGAATTATATAAGTGTTGACTAACCATTAAGCAGTTGATGCAATGGGTCTACCCTAATTCAATCTAACAATTGGACTCAAGAATAAAAACTATTCTGTAATGTAAAAGAGAAAGTTGTCTGAAGTTCTGTTCTTATGATACCACTCCCCCTCCCCTTGGTTGCACAGATTTCAACTGTTTCTGCAACTTTCTAGTGTCTTCCAGGTTTTATAGCTAAAAAGAAATGTTTGGTTATAATATGAATTTATTATTCTTAGAAATGGGATGGGGAAGGATCCTTTACAGAGACTGCTAACCTGAAAGGCCTGTCATAGTTTGCCTTGTTGGAACTACTCTTTGAGTAAGTGGTTCAGATTTTGTGACATAGGCCTCATCTATACTGCAGAAATAGTGTAGTTTGACACCACTGTAGCTGTCATGACTCCGTCCTATGGAATCATTGGATTTCTGGTTTGTTGTGGCATCAGAACTCTCGGACAGAGAAGGCTAACCATCTCACAAAACTATAAATCACAGGATTCCATAGCACTGGGCCATGGTAATTAACAATGTCAAACTGTATTAGATCTGTAGTGCAGATGCAGCCTCAAACATTGTAATTTCTGGCACCTGGCAAGAAGAATTTTTGTAATTTCCAGGAGACGTAGGTTTTGGATAAAGAACTGATTAGGCAATGTGTGTGTGTGTGGAGTTTATCACACGAAGGGAAACGGAAGTATAATCCAATGGCAATCTGAATGCAATCATGAGGTTTCGTGTGCTTGCATGAAAGCTGATCACACACATTTTCGGGCAAAGGGAAGTCCTTCCGAACGCAATTGTGGGGTTTCGTGTGATTGCGTGAGAAACTATCACATGCAATTTTGGGCATTGGGAGGCAATTTCGGGCAGTTCTGAACGCAATGCAGTGTCGATACACAATCACATAAATTCGCTGAACTAGTGAATTTACTCAATTCCAAACTGGCCTCGCTTCCATTTCTTTCGAAATTGAGAGAAATTCCTCCCGTGTGATAAACTCCAGTGTGTGTGTGTGTGTGAAAGAGAGAGAGAGAGGCTCCTTAACACTATTTGATTCATTAATAATTCTGGGTTCACAAAACAGTAATACCTTTAATGGCCAACCAAAATGCACAAAATGCATCATGCAAGTTTTTGAACGCTGTTGATATAATGCATTTACTGTAAATGGGATTAGCATTTGGATTTAGGTCCCTTGCTGCAAGTTAGAACACTACATGAAATATGCATAACTTTTGGACACAGAAGGAAGCATCTGACCACCACCACCCCAAACTGCACAAATATTTTGTACAGCTTGAAATTCCTCAGAAATGGGGCTTTGGGAAAACAGGTATCAATTAGGTATGTGCAGCAGCAAACTGCACCATTCTCTGAATTCTATCCTTGGATTTCAACATTTATATCCACATCCACCACCACACCATCCCCAAATGTTTGCCTTCACTGTGGTGCTTTAAAAAAAAGTATAACAACCAGCATTTTTTGTATTTTGTCTTAATATTAAATATTTCATTTCTTTCATAAAGCCCATTAACAAAATGCAGCTGTTGTTGAGTTGTATACTGAGTGTTCATATACTGACCTCTGCTGGAATGTTTGAGGCTTAAATATATTACTTTTTTAAAATGTGAGTTTCCTCCTGAATTGTGAAACCATAAGCCATTTGAAATATTTTCGGACAAAAATGTTCAGAAAAAGCATTTCTCAGAATAAAAATGGCTTTTTAAAATGTTCTAAAACCCCACTACTTGTAATGTGCAATTCATATTTTGATGTGATAAATGTGTAGCATTAATTAAGTTAACCTCCTGTCTACTCATACAAACTAGCCATAATACTTTAGTTACTTGCCAAAACCCTGATCTGAATTGGCCTACACATAGATTGGAACCACTGTACTCAAATAGGGGAGATTTAAGCCTCCCTACACGGATGTTGTCACAAAAATCCCCTTCCACTAATGGGGGTGTTAAAGAAGAAAGAGAGTTGTTGGGGTGGATTTAGTTTTTAAACCACCCAGGTGAAATGGTCATTAGGGCCACAAATACCTATTTGTTTTTTAAACATCCTAAGCTCCCTGCTACATGTTTAACACATCACAAGTTGATTTTCAGTCATTCAAGACCTGGCAATCTACACAATATCAGTGTGGCCATAGCTTTGACTGGACATTATGTTCATATCCACATTTTTGTTTCCCATCAATCCACAAACCAGATTTTATCCTTTCCTTTCCTTTCCTTTCCTTTCCAAGCATGAGTTTAAGATGATACAAAAACACAAGGGTCAGACATCTGTTCATAGAATTAATTGAGGGGAAAAAATGCTTGATGCTTGATACTTTTGTTGGTTAAATCTACATTTAATCCTGTATCTTTTAAATATACAATTGGGTGTATAAACTGTCAGTATAAGGCTCTGTATGGCTATGAACTACTTTTCATGAAAACGTTAAGCAAATTATTGCACTTTTAGAAGATAAAGGATTCATGTGGCCAAAGGGTACCTTCATTGAGCACAGCCTTTCATTATAATTTCTAATTCCTGTTCCATTTAGAAGTAAGTGAATGTTTTAAGTAAATGACTATAAATAAGAGGAGAGTGTGCATCTTAAATGAAGTAAGCATTATTTTAATTCTGTGAATTAAAAAGTAGTTCTATGACCACAGATGATTTACGGAACATTAAAGCAGTAGATGAAGACACTGAAATAGTTCAAGATTTTCCATGCCTTAGCTCAGTCATTAATCAGAATGGAGACTGCAGTCAAGAAAATCAGAAGAAGGTTTCTCATTCATGCAATTGCCATATGTCAAAGTCAGCTTGGTGGCAGATAACAAAAACAACAAATTGGAAAGTGAAGTGACAACCAACCTCTTTTGTTTAGCTTGCCGGTGGACACTAATGAATGGCTGAGGTCTCTAAAGTTATAAAATGGAAGTAATACCTGCCTGGCAGGTTCGCAGTTAGGAATATGGTCAGCAAATCCGAGAAAAAGATCTTAGGTTTTTACAAGCGGCTTGAAAGAAGTAGCCTCTTTGTGGAAATGCAATTAAGAAAGTGATCATCCTTTGATGACAGAATTTAGTCCTTCAGTTGCTTTTGAAAGGAAGCGATATATATTTACTGGTACACAATGTCCTCCTTTATAAATATAATAACACAAAAATCATTTACAATTCAGCTCTTTTAAATGTTTATTTAATTTATCTCCCACTGTTCTTCCAAATGAGACCCATTTGGAATTTTTAAAACTACATGAATTTAAAATTAGTAATTAAAAGGTGTTAAAAACAACTAATAAAATAAGTGGAATTGAAAATACACAGGCAAAGCTTAAAACAGTTTTAAGTCAATTAATCTATAAATAGAGAATAATATCTCAAACCCAAATCTTTGATGTGAATTAATCATCTAAGGCTAAAAATTCCTTCTCCATACTTTTCCCATTCACTATCGGATAAATAAGATCAATCACACTGCATGCATTATGGTTGCAAATTACTAAATGACAATACTTAACTATTGTTTTGCTTGCCTGCTGTAGAATGAATTCCTTTTGTAGAAGTTACAGATGAAAGAAGCCAATTATACTTTACACTACATGATAGCATGGATTAGAGATGACTGTTGTAAATTGGGTTGATTCAAATCATAGCTATAAACCTCCAAGAGGAAAAGAGCATTTTAAATAATATAATGGCTCCAGTTTTGAAATTCACATATTTCTTGACTTGAGGTCTTCTTTACATTAGAATTTTACAGTGGAATAGAGGTTGGATTGAATTCCAGGGAAAAAATCAGCATGTGCTTTATAGACTGTAGAAAAGCATTTGACCACAAAAAGCTATGGATGCCTCTTAAGGGCATGGAATTGCTACTGCTTCTAGTAGTCCTGATGAGAAATCTGTAGTTTGGACGAGAGACTACAGTTAGAACAGAAAGAACAGAATACAAAGAAACAGAATAGTTCCCAGTTGGCAAAGCTGCAGGCATGGCTGCATCCTATCATGCTATTTGATCAGGTAGTCTGGAGAAAATATTATACAAAGAGCGGGCATAGACTTGGAAAACGTAGGAGTAAAGATAAAAGAAATAACAATCTAAGCTATGCAGATAACACCATACTACTAGTGGAAAACACCATGGACTTGGAACAATTGCTAAGGAAGGTCAAAGAAGGAAGAAAGGAAGTAGGTTGAATGCTGAACATTATGAAAACAAAAATAATGACCATGAAGGGACTACACAAATCCAGCCTAGGCAATGAGGAAATTGAATAAAATAATAATAATAATAATAATAATAATGATGTTTATTTATAACCCGCTCCTCTAATGAAATACTCGGAGCGGGGTACAACAAAATTAAAAAATACAAGGTAAAACAGCAGTCATATCCCTTCCCAACCTCCCCCCCCCTTAAGATTAGATTAAACCAGGACTAGTTAAAATTGACATCAGTTAAAATTCGTTAAAATAGTAAAAACAAGGTGTAGTTTCATGGACAGTGCGAGTGCAATCCCCAATGGGTGGAATCAGAAGATTTAAACAGGGGGACAGCTAAGGTTAATCCCCCAGTTCCATTTACATTTTCATTTGCATTTTTCAGGGTCGGGGGTTAGTGTTATATTTATTACCTTCTCAGGGGAAGGCCTGCCGGAAGAGATGCGTCTTTAAGGCCTTTTTAAAGCTGGCCAAAGATGTAATGAGACGCATCTCGTCCGGCAGGCCATTCCAAAGCTTAGGGGCGGTAGCTGAAAAAGTCCCCTGGAGGTCTTTTAGTTAAAGAGTTCCCCTACCTTGGATCAAACATTGATCAGAACAGAGACCACAGTCAAGAAAAAGACTAGGGATTTTTTCACACTGAGACCTATGTGCTCCCATCCCAAAAATGGTTAAAGTGCTGCCATCCTGGAAAAGCAAGTCCATTAGTGAATGATTATCACAAACATGCACAACAAGAATTTTTTTTTAAATCAATAATTTTTATTTTATAAGAAAATAATAATGATAATTGACATTTTAGCAGCTTATATTCGCACCCAGACATATAACACGAACAAATACTTAAACTTATATTTATACATAGCTTCCTTCTCCATTCTTCCATTTGTTATATTGCAATACAAATGGTCTACTTTAATTATTTACCTTTGCCTCCTTTTGTCCCCTTTTATTTCTTATCATATCTTCAATTTTACTTTCAGCAGGAAAAATTTTCGTCTCATTTTCCCTTCTTTTTTTTTTCCAATTCTATATGTTAGATCTTTATTCAAGCTCTTCTTTTTCCATTACTTTCTTTTTCCAGTAATTTGTTAACAGATTCCAGTCATCATAAACAAAATTCTCCTCTCCTCCCTTAACTTCCTTGTTAATAAGTCCATCTCCTTCATGTCTGCGATTTTTTCTAACCATTCCATTTCTGTTGGTATCTGCATAGATTTCCATTTTTGGGCGAACAAAAGCCTAGCCGCTGTTATCAAATATAGTATCACTTTCCAGTATTTTTTCTCAATATCTTCTGGTAAGCCTGTTATAATATTTAGTAAATACATTTCTGGTTTCATTGTGTAGTGACAACCTAGTATTGCCATACAGTTGGTATGAATCATATTCCAAAATTCTTTAGCTTTATCACAATTCCACCACATGTGAAAATAAGATCCTTCTTTCCATTTACACTTCCAACATGCACAACAAGAATTTAAATGCCCATTAAAGTTGGCCCAATGTGCAGCTGACCATCAGATGGAGGAGGACAAATTCCCATTGCCAGTTGGTGACATACCTTTTCTGCGCGTGCGCCAGCTTTCATGTCACAAGACCCCCTCCCCTATGCTTCAGGGAGGGAAGGGTGAAAGTCTTGGAGCTCCAAAAGACAAGCCCATGTCCACGGTGGCGGGGACCCTGGCCATTGTGCTTCTGTGACTTTCTCTGCCTCCCTCCTCTTCCTCCTCTCTCTGGCTGAGAGAGTGTGACTGTGTGCAGCGGCAGCAGGCAGCAGGGCTGGGAAGGGTAGCCAGGCAATGTGGGCAGTGGTTCCCTGCGCTGTTCAGGGGTCCTCCAGTGCAGTGTCTCCCTTGGCTGTGCAGTTGGCCTGAAAGGCCTTGGAGACAGCCGGGCAGAGGGTTGGCACCACCGAGGTGGTCTTGTTCACTGTGACCGCTCAGCTGGAGGCAATCCAGAAACATGGTTCACAACAAGCCATGTGCGAATTGATTACAAATTCACATTGCAATAAGACTTGTGACTTCGATAATCTACCAATTTATTCATTTTTGGCTTGACTCGCCATTGTGTTCAGATTGGCACTGGATTCCCTTCAATCTCATTTGAAAAGTTCATGCATATTAATGTTAAACCCACGAATGACTGTGGATTGCGTTAGCTGTTGGTTTGATAATCTCATGCACAATGACGTTAAACACCATGATTGACTCCTCATTGCCCCTGGGATAACCTTCCAATTTCCCTGTGTGAAAAAGTCCTAGGAATGGGAAGGGCAGCCATGAAAGAACTAGACAAAATCCTAAAGTGTAAAGATATACAACTGAAAACTAAAGTTAGAGGCATCCAAGCCATTGTATACCCCAATACAATTTATTGTACTATATTCTACAATTCTTCCAGGGGTGGTGCAATCCAGGAGTACAGTGGGGGGTCTACTCACAAATATGGTGGGGGTCTCCTCAGGAGACTTACCTGATCCTTTCTTTTCCCCCCTCTGAATCAAGCTTTCCTACATTTCCTGAGTAGCTTTATGCAACATCCCCCCTCCTGTCTTTGTCTCATCACTTCATCACCATATCCACAGGTTTTGCATTTCTTTTGCTATTCACACACACAGTCTTCTTATATAGGTGTGTTCCAGGACAATCCAATCATACATAGGTAGGCAATCCCCCTATAAACAGGTGCTCTTACTACCTCTTCCAATAAAGACCAGCAGTCAACCCCACATACCTAGTCAACTAATAAGACTTAGTGAACTGTTCTTGTTAATTGCTCTCTAGATGACACTGACTCATGACAACCCAGCAGATGAGACATCTCCAGAAACCCCTCTCCTCCACTGCTCTGCTTAGGTCCTGTACCTTCAAACCCCTTATCTCCCTAATTGAGTCTATCCATCTAATGCCTGGTCTTCTTTTTCTATTGCCCTCTGTCTTTCCTAGCATCATTGTCTTTTCCAGTGAGTTATGCCTTTTCTCAATGTGGCCAAAGTAGGACAGCCTCAATTTGATCATTTTGGCTTCCAGGGAGAGTTCAGGCTTGATCTGTTCAAGGACCCATTTGTTTGTCTTTTTGGCTGTCCATGGAATCCTCAGCACTCTTTGCCAGCACCACAGCTCAAATGAGTTGATTTTCTTCTTATTCTCTTTCTTCACTGTCTAGGGACTTTATCACATGCACTTTTAAAACCGTTTTGGGGACGGGGACAGGACTCATGGGGGCGCACGTGAACGGATTTTACCACACATGCAAGCGTCCACAAAAAGGTCCTGTTCCAGCTCCTGTACCCAACCATCCCTGTTCAGTGCCGGCAGGTGGCATTTTGGCTGGATGGAAGTCTTCTGAGCAGCACATTTAACGCTTCTCAGCACTGGACAGGGACAGGACCTTTTTGGGGACGCTTGCGTGTGCGGTAAAATCCATTCACGCTCGCCCCCATGAGTCCCATCCCCATCCCCAAAACAGTTTTAGAAGTGCATGCGATAAAGTCCTAGCTCTCACATCCATACATGGTAATGGGGAATACAGTGGATTGGACAAATCTAACTTTAGTCCTCAATTGTTGATCTGTACTCTTCAGGACCATGGCAAATTCTTTCATAGCTGTCCTTCCTATTCCTAGTCTCCTTCTGGTTTCTTGACTGCAGTCTCCTTTCTGGCTGTGGTACAATATAAACAGTTCCAGGGTGTCTTGCTCAGTGTAACAGTTACTTACAGATGCACATACATGCATGCACACACACGTGGACCCTTGCCTCTCTCATCCTTGTCATGGGTACTTCTGTTAGTCAAAAGATTTCCTCCAACTTTGATTCTAGCATTCTATCAAACACTATTCAGCAACTAGACTCTTTTCAGAAAGAGATGAAATCTAGGAGCAATCATATTAACTGCCCAAGTCTCCACACACACTGCTTCTCAAGTTCAAGCCTCTCAAAGTGCTTTATATTAAAAGAAAAAATGGTTTAATAAAATACAGTAGAAACCACAAAGGAGGACATCAGGAAAACTAAGTTTGAATGAAGAGTCATATTCCAAAGAACAACCAGAACTTTGACAATAAAGTTTTAAATGTTTGAGAATTTACTGTTCCCATCAGCCATTAGAAGCAGACCATACAAAAACAATATCTTCAGTCTATGATCTGTGTGAGAATCTACAATAGCTTCCATCTATCTACAATTTTCATTCAACTAGAATACAAAATTGTGTCTATGGCCTACATTGTGCCTCAGCTTAGTTATAAACATGGAACCTCACTGCTGTCGTGGCAACAATGATATTGTGACTGGTTTGGGAATAACTGTAGAGACTTCAGGAACAAAAGTCTTGGACACTTCAGTCCCACCACCATCATCTTCTTCAGTTCATCCAGGAAATTAGACAAGCTGAATCCCCAATGTGTCTTGTGAACCTAACACAAGGTATGTAGGGCACCATGAGGGTCACCTAGGACATCTTTTACCAGGGCCTGATCCATTACTCCTGCAGCACAGAGGCAGCTCATGAGCAGTTGATGTTAGTTTTCAATTGTATTATTCTGCTAAGTAGGAGAATATGTCACTTATATGAGATACCAAAATACATTCTGAGTTTTTTGATTGTAGGGACTTGAGTTGGTTACTTACATGAGATAATCTGAGGGGGGCAATAGGGGCCCTGTTGCTTCAGCTTGCCTTTACAGTCTAAGCAACTTGTCAATGATTGTAAATACTCCAACATGGTTGGCTAGCTGCATTAGTTTGAGTTGGTCAAGTGTTCTCAGTTGTTATGGTGGTTAATTACAGGAACTAACTACCTTCGGAGATTATACAGCAGTGGATCTGCTTTCCTAAATTGGAATGCATATGATCAGTCCTTCACTTAAGAGTTAATATCCCTGTTGATGTGATCTGACCACTTAGCTGTTATCCTTGAACATATATAATCTCATCCTAAAATGCCATGAGACATGCCATTGTGTCACAATGGCTGTATGAACAATGTTTGCCTAGGAAACCTTTCCTGTCTAGGTAAGAAATGGCAGTCAGATACTGGTGACAAGAGGTGATCGAAAGACACAATTGAATTATCAGTGACAAAACAACTTTGAAAAGAATTGAAGAGAAGCTCTTCTTTAAGGTATAGCTTTAAAAACAACATTTATTTGTTTTGTTTATTCTTACCACAAATAATGTTATATCTTTACTTTTTTAATATGTTAGTCATTAGCAAACATTCAGTTGTGAGTTTTCAGCAGGTGACTACTAAATGTAAAATAGGGATAGAACTGGCATAAATTTTAAATTACTGGTTACATTTCCATTAATTTTCTATTTTCAGGGATGTTTAGCTTCTATATTCTCAAGGGCCAATTTATTCTCTCTAGGGCCTAGGATTCTTCCTGAGGGCACAAGTCTAGAAGCCTGAACAGCACAGTCCCATCTCGGATTATCTGTTTTTAGAAATGGCATCATGATTCCATTTCCTGACCAAGTAAGTCCTTGGTCCTGCTGTCTGCTGGGTTTGGGTGACTATATTTGAGGATGGGTGGCTGGGATTTTGCTGATGTACCATTGTTGTTCAATAATTTGTCTTCCTGATATAACTGGATGGGCTCAGAGGTGATGTTGGAGTATTGCTGACATGTTGTGCTGGTACGCTTAGACATCCATGCTGAAATCATTCTATCAGGAGTGACTCAGGACTTCATGTCCTCCATAATAACCATGGATCTGTCCCAAGCAGTATCTGGCTTGACTCACGCTACAGGTCACATCTGGCCCCCACTTTCTGTACTGGATAATGATGCTGGTGCGGATGATGATGTTGCTGTTGTAATGGCGAAACTTTTGCCGTGGACAAATTCCCTGGTGATATTTAGAGTTGATGCAACTTGGAGCCTCTGCTGGAAAAGATAACTAATTAAAATGGTCCTCCCCAGCAACCTACTGTGGAATGATTTCCAAAGGCCTCGTGAGGTTTTCCTGTTGTTTTGGTAAGTGGGGGACGAAGGCAAGAGTAAAGGTGTTGCCTAGTGTCAAGGTGACTAGGGGCCAATACAGATGGCCACAAAAGGACGTCCTGGCAGCGATATTAGTGTTCTAGACTGCGCACCAACCAGAACCCTAGTATGTAATGGTGTTGTCGTGATGGTGTGTCCTGTCTACACGGGCACCACCATCTTGACGTAACAGATGTATAGTGTCCACACACTGCTGTGTGTCTGTAACATCATGAGTGCACCAATGTGGCGCATTCACAACTTCAGCCGGGCATTGCAAAAAGAACCCAGAACAACTGGGTTCTTTTCACTCGGAAGGGGTGCCGCGTGGTTTGGCGGCAGGGGCATCCCTCCAGAGTTAAAACGGGCGTATGCAGATCACCCTTTTTGGGCCATCTGTATCGGCCCTAGATAACCATATGAATGATGGTGGGTATTGTTGGAATGTAGTGTGATGTTCAACACACTTTTGATGGGCTGGAGTTATGTGGATATTTTCCAGTTCTGTTGTTTTTCTTTCCAATCTTCCTTTGTAGTTTTGTCTTGTTTTTTTTAATTCAAGGACCACAAACCGTTTTTGTTTGTTCCCATCCTCATCACACAAATTCCCATTTGTGTTATCTCCATTTCTCCTTTGGTGCAGAGACTGCAGTGTTTGCCCAATGTAGAGTGCTGAACTACATTGCTGACATAGGATGGCATACATCACATTAGAGAATGAGCAAGTGAAATTCCCTTTAATTTTGTGGGTGATATGATTAGCTCCTATGATTACATTTCCTGAGTAGCTTTAGGCAACATCCTCCCTCATGTCTTTGTCCCCAAATGGCCATAATTAAAATTGAACTTCTCATCTCATCACCATAGCCACAGGTTTTACATTTCTATCACTATTCACACACCCAGCCTTCTTAGATAGGTCTGTTCCTGGACACTTCACTCCATGCACCTGAGGAAGAAGACTAAAGTCTACAAAAGCTTATGCTACCAGCTTCTTTCAGTTAGTCTAAAAATGCTAAAAGATACAAAATACACAAGTTATTGCAGCAGAGCTGGAACAGGGAAAGGATCGTGAGGAGAGCCTTCCTATTTTTTGGGATCAGCCATCTGTTCCACATGTTTCCTCCAATCCCTCTGTTGACCAGAGTCAACTCCAAAATATGACACAACAATACAAACTGTATTTTTAACTGTTTGGTGGCTTTGTCAGTTATGGTTCTAGTTTCTTCTTCTCCCGTTGCAGGATCATTTCTGAGTTACATTTGCTTTTCACAGATCCTTTGGTGAAGTGATTCCTCAAAGGTTTGCAGCCTCTTTATCTTCTGTTACCTTTGAGACCTTCTGTGTAGTCCTTGTCAGTTATACTTTCTCCGCTAATGAAAGCTGCTTTTGGACTAATGAGAGTATCTTTTGAACAGCTGCTGATCTCTGGCTTTGATCCTTTAAAACAGCCTTTCTGGTGGCAATTATGTCCACTAGGCAAGCAAGTGATCTCACAGCTTTACACATCAGTGCTCATCATCTCATTTTTCACAGAGATAAAGGTAGCCTTGCACCTAGATACTTTTTTTTCTTTCTAAGGTGGTGTCTACTTTCCATATATATAAGGAAATCATCTTTCTTGTGCAATATCCTTCAACTACCTACATTCCTTGGATGTTAGACAGGCTCTTGCTCTTGCCTTTTATATCTTTTATATCTCTAGAAATACTCCAATGAGACATATGCAGAAACATTTTGTTCCAAATTCTGGTCTGCACAGAATTCTGGTTTTGCTACCTCCTCCCAAAGATTGCCCAAGTAAGGGGCTCGACAGACCACCCTGAAAGGGCGGGCTGGATCCACCTGTTTTTGCTTCTGAGGGAGGCCACAGCAGCCAAACCTGGACCCTGCGCCACGCTTGTATCATCATGGTGGCCCCGTGTGAACGGGAGACCACCATGATGGTGCAGTCATTATGGACTAGGGTTCGGGAGCGTACAGTTGCTCTGCTCTCCCAAACCCTAATTTTGGCCCCAGGCCACTGCAAACCAGCAGTCTGTACTGGGCCTGTCATGCAGACCATTCTCATTCCTTATGAAACAGCTCACTCAGGGGTTTCATTCTCATGCCACTAGAGGAATGGAGGATTCTGCTGCTTTCCTTTGAGGAATATCCCTACCTGAGCTTTGCCACACTGCTACCTGGTCACATCCTTTGGTCTTATTTCCCACTATTGACTGGATACTCCAATAAAGGCTGATGCTTCCTCCATTCATGCTGTTCCGTCGTTGTGAGCCTGATGTAGATCCTGCTTTTCTGGTGAGTGAGCTGGTTAGTGACTGATTTGTGTGATTCCACAGAGCTCATAAAGAGGAAGAACGGGTTGCTTACCTGTAACTGGTTCATCAAGTGGTGATCTGTGAATTCACACAAACCTCTTTCCTCCCATCTTTCCATGTCTATCTTTTGTAGCAGATACAGAACTAAGGTGAAAAGCTGAGGCACCCTAATGCAAGTTTATCACACTATGGAGATGCTGAATAAAAATGGGATTTAAAAGACATTTGGATTTTTTTTTAAAAAAAAACTGCAAATGTGGGAAGTTTATCATACAAATGACCCCCGAAGTGAAATAACGCAAAGTTAAACTGAACATAAAGCAGAGAAAATGGCAGCTTTTTACTTTCAGGAAGTTCCAAAAGTAAAAAGCTGCCATTTTTCTCTGCTTTACAATTCAGTTTAACTTCATGTTATTTCACTTTAACAGTAACGTCATCTGATAAACTTCCCGCATTTGTGGGTTTTTAAAAAATTTAAATCTAGTTTAAATCTCATTTTTCTTTGGGATCTCCCTTGTGTGCAGAGTTTCCAAAAGGGAATCTTCCAAATAAAATTCAGTTGATGAGAACTGTTAAAACCTTTGATATCAATGATGAAAGTGGAAAGGAGGAAGAAAAATGAAGAGCATTCCAGCTGTAAAGTCACTCTTATCATTTTCAAGATCCTTTCAAGATCACTGTCAAGCTCACTAAGTGGAAAATATATCCAGACTTCTGCTACCAAAGATCAGTTGATTGTTACAAAGGCATCCAAGGCCTCTTTGATGATATAATTGCCACTATCTACTCTAGACATATGAATCTAGATTATACCCACCACATTACAGAAGAAATTAAATATACTGCCTTCTACTCTAGGGGAGAAGTGTCAAAAACCTGCTTTTCACTACAGGGTGCCCTTCTAGTCTCCATTTAGGGACTAAGAATATAAAATGAGATATTTTAAAGACTGAGGTCTAGATCCAAAAAATTCTGTTCAATAGTTTAATAATTGTATTTCTTCCTGTCCAGATATTCTTCATGGGACCTGCAGTTTAAGGGAATTCATGGGGGCATTACACAAGGTCTTCTTCATGGGACAGAGAATTACCAGAGTATAAGAGAAGTTTGTATCATAAGTACTTTTGTGTTGGGGATCCTGGATACTAGACGTGATCCAGATATAACTGGGAATGTAACCACCATAAACATTAAAAATGTAACTACTGTAAAAATTTAAAATGATCACAATCGCCTTGTTTTTGACAACCATAAGTGACTACTATGACTACTATGTCCCGACTGACCTGCCTTGTCCACACTTTAGCTCTCACATCCTGGTCTGATAATAAGATGGCTGCCCCTTATACAGTTTCTAATACTTAGCATATCCAGCCATCACAGATATCACCAAATTTGGCCATAAGCTCCCCCATCTGCCATCCACATTGTTGTCTATTCTCCTGGCTCAGGCATAACCTGGGGTGGCTCAAACTGCTCCGATACTGACTGCCACACAGGTAAAAACTAAGATTAGTGCAGCTGTGTAGATTCCAATCCTTCGTTGTTGTTGTTGTTGTTGTTGTTACTATTAGCACACCATTAGGAACTCTTGGCAAACTCCTGCCTTCATTCATTTGATGTCTAGATGCATAGACCGTTTGTATCATGGACGAGACAAAGACTGTGCCTTCCTGTTTAAACATCCTAATTCTGTGATAGTAGATGCAAATCTATTACAGCAGATTTACATCCCTAGTACCAGCAGTGCCTGTGGGAATGTATCATGACCTTTTTAAAAAATGGAAATACTCCAAAAGAGTTGGCAATCATTTATGACCAAAGCAAGCAGCATTTTGCCCATCCCTACCATTAAGAATAGAAATTTGATTACTTCTTCCTATCTTTTAGCCCTACAGAGGCATGCTGCCAGGCACTGTATGTATCCTCATATCTGTGGCACCACATAAAACTAGGGCTCTTATCGGACAAGGGTTTTTGCATCCGTCCAAGTGAATTCACATGAATGTGCATTGAATTATCACACGTGAATGCTGTTACTATGAAGCCATTCCAAAGCCAATCCAAAGTCAATCCAAAGTCACCCCAGAATTCAGTGAATTCAGTAACAACCGAATTCACAGAAATCAGTTCCAAGGTCACTTCAGATTCAATCCAAATTGATCTGGTGTGATAAGGTCTTAGAAGAACATGATTGTGTAGCGTACACTCTAGCCTCATCCATCGATCAATACCGTGTTTCCCTGAAAATAAGACAGTGTCTTATATTACTTTTTGCTCCCAAAGATGTGCTAGGTGTTATTTTCTGGGGATGTCTTATTTTTCCATGAAGAAGAATTCACATTTATTGTTGAACAGAAAAATGAACATTTATTATATACTGTAAATATATTTATATACAAAAACTTTGCTAGGTCTTACTTTCGGGGAAGGCCTTATATTTAGCAATTCAGCAAAACCTTTACTAGGTCTTATTTTTTTGGGGATGTCTTATTTTTGGGAAACAGGACTGTTGGGTGGCTACATCTCCTGCTTCCAAGGAATAGCATCACAGAAAGGGGAAGACCAGCCTGATCCCATGTACTGCCCAGAGAAAGAACAGTGCAGGAGGTCTGCTTAATCCTTCCCTCTCAGAAAGGCATCTATAAGAATTGCTAACTAAAAACATATGTTTAGGTTGCCTTTTAATGTCCTCCCTCCGTAGCTTTTTTATTTTCTTTTGTGTCATGTCTTTTTCAGTGAAAGCATGAAAGCAATGACTTTTACTATTAATTTTGTGAGCCATTCTGGGGATCTTTTTGGCTGACGACTGGAGTAAATTTACTTTAAATAAATAAGCTACATGCAAATGACTTGACTATTTTTACTCCCAGTCCTCTGTTGCACAGTCTGAAATGGTACCATTTCTCCTGCCACTTCCTTATGCCACTTATGTGGCCCAGACCTTAATATCATTCATCCGTCGTCGTCGTCGTCATCATCATCATCATCATTCTTAAATCATCATCTCCACCATTGTAGCCATCACCATCAGAATTCTACAATTTTCTATCTATCAATTGATATATGTTTTTGTATATTTACCGGCTGGCAGCCTGGCTTCTCAGCTGTTTGTATCTCTGGTTTGTGATTTTTCAGTCACAAATCATTTGATCCTCTTTGGAGTATTTTAATGGCCTCTGTTCACTTAATCCCTTCGCTGCTTGGCAGATATGCTGTGCTCTTTCGAATGTTTGATAATGCTTCCTACTGTGTTGAATGAGATTTCATTTCTAATGATGTGAGACAGGAAATGGTTAGAACAAAAATAGTATTTACTCCTGTCTCTTAAGTGCTTCCTTATTGGGCTTATTGTAATTAATTTTACACAGAGAGAGAGAGAGAAGGAGAAAGAGAGAAAGAAGTGTAACATATATGCCAGGACTGCATGTTGTTTAATTTTTCAAAAAAATAAATTTTTGGTTTTTTTGTCTTTTAAAGTGTTCATTAATGCAACTCCCTGTAGTTTTGGATACCCAGGATAATGGGAAATGTAAGAATGTAGATCTCATTTTTATTTTATTTATTTCATTTATTTATTTCTTCTGGATTAAGACCCAGGGCAGCTCAGAAAGAAATAAGCTAAAAAAAAACCCTAAAATTTTAAAACACAATTAAAATCATCACATTAAAATCTCTCTGGCTTTTCTTCGCTAACGAAGATTCAGAAAGGACTCATCCCATGCTTTCTACAAGCACATTGGTGACTAAAAAGGCTGATCCAAGATAAACAAGTCCCGGTACAGAAAGCACAGCAGAAAGTCTCTTTGGATGATGTTACCAAGTTGTGGTTCTTTTTGCGTTCTCGTTTCTCTTCGAGACTCGTTCGGCGTGAGTTCTCGAAAGAGGCTGCAGCATTGTGGATAGTGCGTCTCCATGCCTCTCGATGTGAGACCAGGGCAGACCATTGTTGGTAATCAATTTGGCCGAGCTTGAGATGTTGTTTCAGGGAGTCCTTGTATCTCTTCTTTGGGGTGCCCCTCTTGACCCGTGACAAGTTCACCGTAGAGTACTATTTTGGGGAGGAGGTGGTCCTCCATCCTAGAAACGTGCCCTGCCTAGCACACCTGCATTTTCAGTAGCATGGCCTCAATGCTGGTGATCCCTGCTTGCTCAAGGATAGCAATATTTGTCACACAGTCAGTCCAGTGCATATTTAGGATTGTGCGTAGGCAGCACTGATGAAAGTGCTCGAGGAGTTGTAGATGTTGGCGATAGGTGACCCATGTTTCAGACCCATAGAGGAGAATGGACAGTACAATGGCTCTGTACACACTGAATTTTGTGCTTCGTCTCAGGTGTTTGTTACTCCAGACTCTTTTGTGAAGCCTTCCGAATGCACTATATGCCTTTGCTAATCTGTAATCAATCTCTTTATCAATCTTGGCATCTGAGGAGATGATACTTCCCAGGTAGGTGAACTGTTGGATGGACTTAAGCACAGATTTGCCTATGGTGACGTGGGGGTGATAGTGCTTTTCCTGTGGTGCAGGCTGGTAGAGAACATCCATTTTCTTCAGGCTGACTTCCAGCCCAAACAGTTCTGCAGCTGTTGCAAAGGAAGATGTTAGGCGCTGCAGAGCTGCTTCTGTATGGGCAATAAGGGCAGCATCGTCAGCAAAAAGCATCTCACGGACTAGATAGTTTAGAGTCTTTGTGCGAGCCTTCAGACGGCTTAAGTTAAACAAGCTACCATCAGTACAGTAACGTATATAGATGCCATCTTCTTCTTCGAGATCTGCTGTAGCCCTTTGGAGCATCATGCTGAAGAAGATTGTAAATAGAGTTGGAGTGAGAACACAGCCTTGTTTCACACCATTAATTATTAGAAAGGGCTCTGAGAGAGCATCGTCATATCTGACTTGTCCTTGCTGGCCCTCATGCAGCAAGATAATTATTTTGAGGAATTTGGGGGGGACATCCTAGTCGTTCCAGACCTTTTCTACTCACAGTGTCAAAGGCTTTGGTAAGGTCAACAAATGTTACAAAGGCCTGATCTAGACGGGCACTAAAAGGCACCTGGGTTTGGGAGCGTGCAGCATTCACATGCTTCCGAACCCTAGCATGTAATGGTGGCACCGCCACTACGTAACGCTGTTTAGACGGTGTACGTAATGTCAGCGCTGCAGCTGTGCAGCTTCCACACGGAGCTGCACAGTTGCGGTCCCGCAAAAGCGCCAAATAGCGCCTTTTAAAAAAAAATCACGCCTCAACTGCGGTGCAAAAAAGGAGCTCCTTTTTTGTGTCAGAACTGCGCTGCAGCATCTAGCTGCTGCAGCGCAGTTGCACCACAAAAAGGGGTGGTGCCAGACCGCACCTTTTGGGCGGTCTGGACAGCCCCATAGAGTCCTTTGTTCTGCTCTCTACATTTCTCTTACAGTTGTCTGAGAGCAAATACCATATCTGTAGTGCTCCTATTAGCTCTGAAGCCACACTGGCTTTCAGGGAGAAGTTCTTCTGCAATAGCAGGAACTAATCTTTTCAGGAGTATCCTTGCAAAGATTTTTCCAGCAATGGAGAGCAGTGTTACACCTTGATAGTTTGAGCAATCAGATTTTGCTCCTTTTTTCCTATACAGGGTGATGATAACTGCATCAAGGAGATCTGATGGCAGTTCACCTTTTTCCGAGCAACTAACAAGGAGCTCATGGAATTTAGCATGGAGTACATAATCTCCGTGTTTCCAAATTTCAGGTGGGATTCCATCAATCCCGGCTGCCTTGCCGTTTTTCATCTGCTGTATGGCCTTAATGATTTCTTCCAAAGTGGGAACCACATCCAGTTCATTTTTCATCAGTTGTTGTATCATATGCTGGGTAGCTGAGCCTTGGACTACTTGGTTGGCACTGAAGAGACTTTGGAAATGTTCAGCCCATCAATTCAGGATGAAGGCTTTGTCTGTGATTAGAGTTTGACCATCCGTACTATATAAGTAGCTTTGGACCTGATAAGTAGGTCCAAACATTGCTTTAAGAGCTTCATAGAATCCTCTGGAATCACCCAGATCTACACAACATTGTGTCTTTTTCTGCTAAATTGATCCACCACTTGTTCTGAATGTCTCAGAGTTTTTGTTGGAGTTTACTACATATGAGATGGAAGCCTGCTTTTCTTACATGGCAAGATGGCTGAGCGAGCTGTGCCTGTTGAACAGTTCTCTTCTTTGCCAACAGCTCCTGGATCTCTTGGTTGTTTTCATCAAACCAATCTTGGATTTTCTTGCGGGAGAACCCAAGGGATCTTTTTGCTGAAAGATAGTGTTTGTAATAGTCAGCTGCTGTTCTGCACAAAACTCTAGCAGGAAGCGTCCGTTATCATTACAGTTTCCAACACCATGCTTGTCTAGAACACCTTTCTAGGCTTCAAAGTTCTTTCCTACTTTGGCATTGAAGTCACCAAGGATAATGATTTTATCTTCTGCAGGGACTTTTTGTATGAGATGGCGTAGGTCTGAGTAGAATTTGTCTTTCTACACAGGGTCAGCTTGCATAGTTGGGGCATATATACTGAAGAGAATAACATGTGGGAGGTGTAAGGAGATAATGCGATCAGAGTGACCTGTTGGCAGGGTTTTGAGTTTGGAGGCAGTGGAGTTTTTAATCATAAAGCCTACTCCTGAAAGATGTTTTTCAGTTTTTGGTTTATCAGACCAGTAGAGAGTATAGCCGGCACCGTGTTCTTTAAGACTGCCTCCCTCATGAAGATGAACTTCACTATGCAGCGATGTCAATATTAAGTCATGATAGTTCATGGGCTATTAGAGCAGAATGACGCTCAGGACGTCCACTGTCTGCAGAATCTTGCATGGTTCTGATGTTCCAGCATGCAAGCGTCAGTCTGTTTGCACTTCTGGAGGCCGGTGCGTGCCTTTGTGTCTTTGTTTTTGTTTGACCGCATCAGAAGATGCCCATTGACCGCAGCTAGCCAACTGGGTAGATGGAGATGAGCTTTCGTTAGGCCACTTTTTCTAGGCCCCTCTCTGTATGAAGCAAGCAGTGCTCTCCTTAAAAAGGCTGCATGGTCTGACCAAGACTATCATCTCCAGGTCAGTCTCAAGCGACCAAAGTTCTGAACTGCCTGCATACAGGGTTGGGTCTGCGGCTTCCAGTATATCTTTCACCTGCCATTTCGTCCTTCACCTATCGCTACAGGACTTTTTTGGTGGGGGGGGGGGAGATCGGATGTATCCTTTGAGCCTGTGCAATGGATTTTTCTGGTGGAGCGCAGAGTGCACAGAACTGGCCTCATCCTTTAAACCAGAGGTTCGTCTGCCGGTGCCAAGCAAGCAAGGACGGTGGCAGAGAGATCCTCAGGTCGTAGGTTTGATTAGAGTTTTCGTCTCTTAGATGGTTTACCTTACAGGGTTAGACGAGAGCCATCTGCCCGGGTTTGGAATTGGAGTTTTCCTTCTCCTAGGATGGTTGCCATAAGGCTAAAGAGCCCATCCTGCCCTTTGATGCTCTTGGTCAGACCCTTCAGTTGTGACCTGTCTGGCATGGGAGGCCCTACTGGTGGCCTCTCCATTGACGCCTCCTTGTCGCGGGGGAGAGGCTTGCGTACCCTAATGAAGCTGTGAGCTATGCTGGTGGTGGCACCACATTAAAATAACATGATAAAAAACAATATAAAATCGTTAAAAAGCATGCAAAAGTTTTTTTTTTTAACTCATCCATTGTGCTGTCCCAGGAAAATGGTAATTTAATTCCTTTATTTAACTGTACAGTCGGCCCTCCATATCCACGGATTAATTATCCATGGATTCAACCATCCACACCTTGAAAACATTATATAAAGATATAAATTCAAAAAAAACACAAGCCTTCGTTTTGCTATTTTATATAAAGGACACCATTTTACCATGGCACTGTATTTAAGGGGACTTGAGCACCCATGGATTTTGGTATCCACAGTGGGGTCCTGAAACCAAAACCTCATCAGATACCAAGGGCCTACTGTATTTAAATCAATTTGCAGATTAGTAAAATCTCAATATAGATTGTGGAGGAGGGTTAGGGATATCTAAGGAAAAATGGGGAAATGGGAGAGTTTTAATAAAGCAACTCTATCTGTTTTTATTAATGCTCAGATCCATGGATGGCAAGCCCGTGGATGGCACAAGCCAACTTTATTGATAAAAAAGCAAAAGTTTTAGTTGCAGCAACCTGCCAAATGGATTCAGTAGGGATACAGACCTAATTTTAGTTCTCCTTAATGGATGAAGACCCTTGGGGGGGGGGGGCTTTGCCTTTCTCCTTGGGTTTTCCTCACAATTTCTAGGGGCTCAACAGAGTTGGCAGGACTTAGCTAAGAAAAAAGTGCCCTATTTGTCTACTGTCAAAGTTCCTGAAATTGGGGGTAGGGTCCGTAGGGGAACCGTTAGGGACAAACTTCAGAAGGATGGTGTTTTTCTTTACCACTAAAGGAAAGGGGCCAGTGAGCCTGTTGCTTTCAAAATCTGGTTGTGAACCAATCCTTTCAGAAACAGGTCTACTTCAGAGAGAACTCCATTGTGCCTCTTCAAAGGAAATGGCACTACAGTTAAATCTACAGGAAATTGCCAGTTGACATATTAAACTGAAAGGGACAATATTCTGGGTGGCATCAGTTCACTTTTAATGCTTCTAATTTGCTTGTAGCAAGTGGAGTTCTAATTAATTGTGCCACATGGGACCCAACAGCTTCCTCTCTTCCTTTGTGGTTTATCCTGAGAAAAAGTCTTGAGAAAAGGATGCTTTACTTCATATCCATTTTTGTTGAGATCTCTTACCATCTTAACTTCGTACAGGTTATTATTTCTGAAGAGCCAGTGTGGCCTAGTAGTCTTGAGTGTTGGACTGTGACTCTGGAGACCAGGGTTTGATTCCCAGCTTGCCCATGAAACCTCCTAGGTGACTTTGGACAAGCTGCACTCGCTCAGCCTCAGGGGAAGGCAATGGCAAACCTCCTCTGAACAAATCTTGCCAAGAAAGCCTTAGGGTTAGAAATGATTTGAAGGCACACAACAACAAAAACAACAACAAATTGTTTCTGATGTAGAGCGAGAGAGGTATTTCCCTTATTAACAAGCCAGCAGGGTGCTGCGGTGGTTTGAGCATTGGATTACCCACTTTTCCATGGAAACCCACTGGTTGACCTTGGGGAAGTCACTCTTTCTCAACCTCAGATGAAGGCAAAGGCAAGTCCCCTCTGAACGTATCTTAACAACAACTACTACTACTACAAGTACAACCAGCCCTGGTGGCGCAGTGGTTAAATGCCTGTACTGCAGCCACTCACTCAAAACCATAAGGTGGCGAGTTCAAGACCAGCAAAGGGCTGAAGCTCAACTCAGGCTTGCATCCTTCCGAGGTCGCTAAAATGAGTACCCAGATTGTTGGGGGCAAGTAGCTTACAATTGTAAACCGCTTAGACACTCCTTAAGGGTATGAAGCGGTATATAAATGAAGCTGTTTGTTTTTGTTTACAACAACAACACCACTGTGATAGGTTTGGATTAGGGTTGCCAAAAGTCAGAAATGACTTGAAGCACACAACAACATCATTCCTCTTATCACTAGCATTGTGATACCCACAGTCCGTAATTGGTAACTTGGTGACTATGTAAGCATAACAGAGCAAAGGAGAAGACTGATCCTGCAGAAAAGGTAAAATCCATAAGCATCATTGCTATCCTCAATAGCAGTTCCCCCCCCCCCCTTCTTGTTGCTTCCATGGGAATGGATTGGCAGTGATACTGAGTGGAACATTAGAAAGAGAATATGAGAGAGAGGGAGGGAGCAACATTGCTTAGGGGTGTTAGATTAGCACTATTATTATTTTTATTTTTTTGCGTTGTCATTTGTGAGCTTTTTAAAAGGCTTTCACTGTCTATCTGCCAAGTGCTTCTGCTTTCAGTACTTTTTTAAAAAAACCCTACAACAGTTTTAAGAGAAATACTGCGGAATTTTTTTTTCAAAAAATAATTTTAAGAGAATATAAGATTCAAACCATTACCTTTCTTTCAAAGTAATATTTACAAAATATATTATAAATAAAGAACATATGGAATGTCTAATTATATTATTGTAGCTACTAGACTTGCTTCTGGCAAATACATTGAGGAATGAATAATAAAGATTTGGAATTTTTTCCCCTATTACAGCTAAAGCCCTAATCAGGCAGTATACATCCGAGTTTATTGATCATGTTAAGGAGAGAATGTGATAGTCTCACTTTCTCCCATGTGTGTTTTTATTCCCCTCTGTGTGAGTAATGTGACTTTGTGAAGAGGAGACCATCCTCTGCAGGCTTTCTGTGCAAATCTGAACCCTGGGTTTAAATCAAGTCACAAAGTTGTGCTCCATACTTAGGAGTTGATGGAGGTGTGGGTCTGCTTAATTTTGGCTCAGTAGCCGAATAGATGACCTATCTGATTCTTCAAGAGAAATGCAGACCATCTAAGAAATGTCATGCTTCATACCAACAACCAGGCCAGCAGACATCTCAGCAACATCATTTCCATCTTTTCTGGATTACATTTCAGCTTGTTCACACTAATCTAGGCTGAAGCTGCCACGAAACCCTGTTTTCTACCATATCTCTGGGATCAGAATGTGGGAATGAGGAAGATTGCTGGAGGTCATACATGTCCTGGTGACATTTCAGCCCAAATTTCAAGACTAGTTCCATAATTGGTCTCATAGGCTAAAGAGCAGGGTGACAGTGGCAGAGATCATAAATAAACAAAAGCCACAGTTTAAGTATCAGCTTCTGTATTCACCTTGGTAATGCTCTCCAGAAGGATAGCATTTATCCTTCATAGTTGATAGCATTTATCATTCCCCTTGTCCACCTCCTGGTGAGGAAAAGCATTCACCAAATGGACCTAGAGAATTTGAGTCCTGAAACCAGACGTGGACCCAGAGGACAAATGAATTCAAACGTGCTTCCAATATATGTAATATAGTAGCATTGTTAAATTTCCTGCAAAAACTTTGAGGCTGTACTCCTACACACATTTGTGGAAACAAGTCCTACTGAACTGCGGATGATGCGGACCACACTCCCTGCACCAATTTTGGTAATAAAACAACAAGGCTAATAGGAAATGGTGCTCTCAAACAGAATATGTGGGGTTTTTCTTTTAAAAGTGTAAAGTAAATGTCTTTGAGGGCCAAACCAGCCCCTTGTGTGGCTGGTTTTTGTGAGTGGGTATGTGTTTTCAAATAGCTATCATGTGAATGGATCAGGATTGTGGCAAAGAGGAGTAGGGGTTTAACTCTTGATCCCAGGTGGAGTCCCATTCAGAATTAAGTTTCCCTAGACTTGGTATTAGCAAGGCGACAAAAGTGCCGGTATGCGTACCTGTCATATGGCTTAGGTCCAGGCTATTTGAAGGACTGTATCTCCCTCTATAAGCCCCTCAAATATTGAGATCATCCGGAGAGGCCCTTCTCTCTGTCCCTCTCAGGTGTGTTTGGTGGGAACGAGAGAGAGGGCCTTCTCGGTGGATGCTCCCAAGCTCTGGAACTCCCTCCCTAGAGAGACCAGGATGGCTCCATCTTTGCTTTCTTTTCAACAGCAGATAAAAAAGTTTTTATGCCGCCAGGCCTTCTCATATTGATATGGGTGCTGTTTTGTTTTTGTTTTAAAGAGTTTGAAGTTTTTAAAATTTTAATAATGGAATGTTTTTAATTGTTTGAATTGTTTAATTGTCTTTTCAACTTTGCATTCTTAATGTTTTATACTGTTTTAACTCAGACTGTTTTAAAGTTGTTAGCCACCTTGAGTCCCTGTACTGGGAGGAAGGCAGGATATAAATAGACAGAATAATAATAATAATAATAATAATAATAATAACAATAATAATAATAATAATGGCTCATCAAAAGTGATGAAGGATTAAAGCCCCTCACCTCCATGCCACGCTGTCAGTCCGGATTGCCTCCCCTGCTGCACCATCTATCTGTAACAAAAGAAAACTTGCAAGAGCAGCAGCAGCTTGCAAGACAAAATATATATAACCTCTCATGTCCGCTTGGATCCAGAGTTATATATTAGAATGAGCTATGCAGGCTATTAATGCAAACTGGGAAAGCACAAAATTATTTTTTTACATCTTTTTTTTTTTTACAATACATTTTCACAATATGTTTCCTTGAGTGTCAAATGTTCCGATGGCTTTTGGACATTTCTAAAAATCACAGTAACAAGAATCACATTCATTCTTTCAGGCTTGCTTTTCTCGCTGTTGTTTGCTGTTATTATTTGCCATCAAGTCACCTTTGACTTATGGCAATTATATGACTGAAAGATCTCCAAGAGCTCTGATCAACAGAAGCCCTGTTCAGGGCTTGCGAACCCTGGGTCACCACTTCTTTGATAAAATCAGTCCATCTGTAATGTGGTCTTCCTCTTTTCCTTCCACTTTACTATCCAATATCGTCTTTTCTGAAAGGCAGATTCGAGGATGATCCTTTAACTTGTTCACTGATGTTGTCATTTTGTTATTCGTCTCACGTCCAGAGGGGAGCACTTCCACTAGCTCTGTTGTTTTAGTGGAGTTTATCATACGACAGAATTTGGGGGTATACTCCAATGGCAATCCAAACGCAATCATGGGGTTGCCCATTATTGCGAATGAGTGTATCTCACACAATTTCGGGCAACGGGAAGTCATTCTGAATGCATTCTGAACGCATTTAGAATTCATGTAAATTCGCTAAACTAGCGAATTCATGTGAATTCGAATTGGCTCCATTCGAAATTGGGAGAAATTCCTCCCGTGTGATAAACTCCTGTATTTCTATTTGTCCGCTTCTTCGTGGTGTCTGTAGTCATTCTTGGAATGGGGGCTTAAACTTAAGCGATGCCTTGCCAGAACGCAGGTTCCTGTGCCAACTTCAGCTGTATGTGTCAGGTTTGGGGAGAAAGCTTTCAATAAGCATTAGAGTCCCTATGATCATGTGCAAGAATGCTTTCTATTCATAAGGGCCAGTCCTGGGAGAAAGATTTCAGTAAGAACGAAGGTACATCCTACTGGGTACTAAGGTCCCACAGTATTTCTACAGTGTAGATTCTATGGCATAGTAAAATAGTGTCCCATATATATATATATATATATGAGTATTTTCTCCCCCCCCCCCAATAAATTTATTTCAATACAAGAAATTTCTTCTTCTTCTTCTTCTTCTTCTTCTTCTTCTTCTTTAGTATTTTCAAGCTGTGGATGCTTGAATACATGGATAAAGTGTCTGTGGATAGAGAGGGCCAACTGTAATACAGTTTGACACCACTTTAACTACCGTGGATCTATCCTACAGAATGGTGGGATTTGTAGTTGGGTGAGGCACCAGCACTCTTTGGCAGAGAAGGTTAAAAGCCTTATAAAACTACAAATCCTAGGATTTTGTACATTGAGTTGGGTATGTTCAGCCCGAGGGAGCTCTGGTGACTGAGGGCAAACAGGATTTAAACAGGAATTAAACAGGAAATGCCCTATGTTAAACATAAGGGATGTTAAATGCCCTATGTTAAACATAAGGCATTTCCTGTTTAATTCCTGTTTAATTCCTGTTTAAATCCTGTTTGCCTGCTAGTGTGATAAACCCCACAGTGGTTAAATGCCCGTATTGCAGCCACTCACTCACAAACCACAAGGTTGCAAGTTCGATGCCAGTGAGGGATTGAGGTTTGGCTCATCCTGGCCTCCTTCCGTAGGTTGCTAAAATGAGCACCCAGCTTGTTGGAGGCAATTAGCTTACACTTTGCAAACCGCTTCGTACATCAGTAAGCAGTACAGAAACGTACTTGCTATTGAGAAGGGAAGGTTAAGAAGCAATATGATAGTATCATGTTATGATATGATATGTGACATGATCTTGTATCACCTTTGAGACTAGCTGAAAGAAAGAAATTGGCAGCATGCGCTTTCATAGACTTCAGTCTTCTACTTCCTCAGATGCATTTGGTGGGGTGGAAGCCAGAGACTGATATATGCCTTTGGTATGTGAAGATGTCAATTCAAATTACAAGTCCATCATCTATGGGAATGAAGTTACAGGTCCAAGGTTAACAATGATCATTAGTGCACAAAGACCTAGGAAACTGATCTTTGTGTGTGGAGATGAAGTGGCAGATCCAATTTTGCAATGGGACTGGCCTGTGGTGCTGTATGATATGATAGCTTAAGCGTCTGAAGGGGTGTCACATTGAGGCTGAAGCAAGCATGTTTTCTGCTGCTCCAGAGAACAGGACTTGGAGCAATGGATGTAACAACTACATGACAAGAGATTTCACCTCAACATTTGGAGGAACTTCCTGACAGTAAGAGCTGCTTGGCAGTGGAGCATGCTGCCTTGGAGTGTGGTGGAGTCTCTTTCTTTGGGGGGTTTTAAACAGAGGCTGGATGGCCATCTCTTGGGGGTGCTTTGATGGGTGTTTTTATCCGAGATGATTATTCTTGGAGTTTTTCTCTATTGTATTTGCTTGTATTTGATTAGGTTGTAATCTCACCTCTCCCTGTGGATCAAAGTGGAAAATATAAAATAACTATTATTATTATTAAATATTATTTATTTATTATTTAATTTATTTCATAATTGATCATAATAATATTAATATTATTAATATTAACTATTAATATTAGTAAATAATAGTACTATATTAGTAAATACTATTTATTATTTATTTTTGTTTAATTTATTTAGTAATTGATAATAATTATTAAAATTATTATATTATATAAATATTAAATATTTTATAATAAAAAACCAATTTATTTAATGAATTATGTTATTATTATTATTATTATTATTATTATTTAATATTTATTATTATTATTTAATTTATTTAATAATCTTATAATAAATAAAATTTATTTAATATGTTATTATTATTATTTAATATTTAATTTTAATTAATTTATTTAATAATTGATAATTATTATAATTATAATTATTATGTCGTATCAATATTATATAAATATCTTATAATAAATAAAACAATTTATTTAATAAATTATTATTTAATATTTATTTTTATTTAATTTATTTAATAATTGATAACTATTATTATTTATTGTATCAATATATAAATATTTTACAATAACTAAAAAAAATTATTTAATAATAATTATTATTTAGTTATTATAAAATATTTATATATTTTATAATATATATTATTATATATTGATATAATAATTGTAATAGTAATAATATAAATTAAAATATAACAATAATTATAAAAATAAAAATAAAATTTATTATTATTATTATTATTATTATTATTATTATTATTATTATTATTATTATGGCAGACTGGGGTTGGAATGGATGACCCTGGGGGGGGGGTCTCTTCCAACTCTATCAAGCACCCACACAAGCACAATTTCCTAGAAGAGTTCCTGGAAGAGCTGCCAGGTGTAGTGGCGGCGCTGGCCCTCCAGGTGGCGCAAAAGAGCAACCTACCTGCCTTGGCTCTACTAGAGCTCAGCTGATGCAGCAGCAGCAGCAGCAGCAGGGTCCATGCAATGCAACAACCAGAGGTAGCAGCAGAGCCATCAGAAGAAGAAGGAGAAGGAGGAGGAGGAAGCAGAGGACTGGGCTGAGGGATCCCCATCATTAAGTCCCCTGGGGGGCCTATGGAGGCACTGAAAGGGCCCTGCAGGGAGGCCATCCAGGCCCTGGGGCCCTGCTGGGATCCTTTAGAAAGATGCCCCTCTGCCTGCTGCTGCTGCAAGGGAGCCAGGCTTGGAGCTGCTGCAGCAACAACCCCTACCACCATCACAGCTGGAAGGAGGAGGAGGAGAGGAGTGAGTAGGGAAGGGACCCCTGTCCTCCAAAGGAAACCACCACCACCACCACCATCCATCCACCCCCTTTGCTCCTTTCCCCAGGCGTCCTCCTTTTCCCGGACAGGCCCTCCATTCCAACCTTCATCTGCCCAAAGGTCCTCCAACTGGGGCAGGACTTTGAAGAAGCATGGGTTTCTATCTCTCTTTCAGGGTTTGGAGCTTTTTTCTGTGGGCATGTCCTCCATTTTTTTTCTGGCAGGTCCTCCATTTGAAGGTTATGACACTATATTATTATTATTGTTTAAGCTTTTATTTTGCAGTGTCCTCCATGCTTCCTGGAAGGTCCTCCATTTGGAGGTTGTTGTTATTATTATTATTATTATTATTAGAGCTTTTATTTTGCAGTGTCTTCAATGTTTCCTGGAAGGTCCTCCATTTGGAGGTTATATTATTATTATTATTATTAATATTCAAGGTTTTGAGCTTTTATTTGGCAGTGTCCTCCATGTTTCCTGGAAGGTCCTCCATTTGGAGGTTATACAGTATTATATCATTATCATCATTATTATTATTATATTCAGGGTTTTGAGTTTTTATTTTGCAGTGCCCTCCATGTTTCCTGGAAGGTCCTCCATTTGGAGCAGGGCTTTAAGAAGCATAGCTTTACATTTTATATTCAAGGTTTTGAGCTTTTAGATATGGCCATTTCCTCCATTTTTCTTCAAAGTCCTCCATTTGAAGGTTATATTGTTGTTGTTGTTGTTGTTGTTGTTGTTGTTGTTATATTAGGGTTATATTTGGCAATGCCCTCCATGTTTCCTGGAAGGTCCTCCATTTGGAGGTATTATTATTATTATTATTATTATTATTATATAAGGGTTTTGAGCTTTTATTTGGCAATGCCCTCCATGTTTCCTGGAAAGTCTTCCATTTGGAAGTTATATTTTTTTATTAATATTATTTTATTAGAGTTTTGAGCTTTTCTTTGGCAGTGCCCTCCATGTTACCTGGAAGGCCCTCTATATGGAGCATGGCTTTAAGAAGCATGGGTTTATATTTGAATTCAGGGTTTTGAACTTTTGTTTTGCAGAATGTCCTCCCTTTTCCTGGCAGGTCCTCCATTCTGGGGTGCCTTGTCCTCCTTTGTGGGGAGGACACACCTGCTCCCCTTGAGCCAGCCCAGATGTGCCAGGCGTCTCTGGGCCTCCAAAGGCTGTTGGTTTTCCTGCCCAGCTGTTGCCATCCCAAATGCCCATCTGGATGCTGCTGGCTTCCCTTGGTTTGCCCCAGCAGCTCTAACTCTGTTGTTGTTGGTTGTTGTTGTTGTGTGCTTTCAAATCCCTATCATCACCCTAATTTTCTTGGTTTCTTCAGAGAGGTTTTCGCCATGGCCGTCATCTGAGGCTGAGAGAGTGTGACTTGCCCAAGGTCACCCGGTGGCTTTCCGTGGTCAGGATTTGAACCCTGTTCTTCATAGTCCTTTGCTCAAACCACCGCACCACACTGGTGTAGTGCGCACACCTTCTTGTTGTTGCTGTGGGCCTTCAAATCATTTATGGGCAACCCTAAGGGTTTTCTTGGCGAGTTTCTTCCGAAGGACCGTGCCACGGCCATCCTCTGAGGCTGAGAGCGTATGACACTCCCAAGCTCACCCGGTGCTTTTCGTGGCTGAAGAGGGATTTGAACCCTGGTCTCCAGAGTCCTAGTCCAACCCTTAAACCCCAGTGCCACACCTGGCTCCACTCCTCTGTGTGTGTGTGTGTGGATGTTGTGTGCCTGCAAGTCCTTTCTGACTTACGGCGACCTTGGTCATGTCCTCCATTTTTCTTGGATGCCCTACATTTTGCAGTGCCTTGTCCCACTTTGCGGTTAGGACATATGGCCACCCTGGGCTAGAGCCCTTATTAAACTACAAAATCCCGGGATTCCATAGGACGGAGTTAAAGCACTTAAAGTGGTGTCAAACCACATCATTTCTACAGTGTAGATCAGAAGTTCCCAAACTTTGGTCCTTCAGGGACTTTGGAGAGGAGGTCCAGATGTCCTCACCGCAAAGGAGGGAAACGTGCCAGAAAATGGGGAAAACTTAAGAAAAATTGAGGAGGTTGCAAAACAAAAGCTAAAAAGGCTCATATAAATATAAACCCATGCTTCTGAGCCATGCTCCAAATGGAGAACATTTTGAAATTCCTCCTGGAATTTCAAAAGAAGGTTGAAATGTAAGACATGTCCTGGAAAAGGAGGACCTCTGGTCACCCTGGTTTTGGATTTCAGCTCCCAGAATTCTTGAATTTTGGCCAAGGTAACTGGGCTTGTGGAAGCTGAAATCCCAAACACCTGGAGGACCAAAGTTTGGGGATGACTGGTGTGGTTCGGAGTTTGGACTGGCTGTTGCACTTGTTATGAAGATTTCGCTGCTACCTGTTTATTCAAACTGGCCTTCTCTATCTTACACCCTGTGTGTGTATGTGTGTGTCTACAACTTGGGAGAGGAGAGGAGAGGCCATTCAAATGCGAGGCCTGCTAAAGTTGAGGGGCAGATGGTGGTCTTCATCCGTCTTGGAGACAAAGGTGTTGGAAAATCTCTGGTTTGACCTTCATGGTTTATTAAGCGTGTGTTTCATCGAGCCTGAGAGGCTGTCTTCTCATAGGAGTTGATCAGACTGGGAGGAATTTCTCTTTATTGCGAAGGGAGCCAATTCGAATTCACGTGAATTCCCATTGTGTTCGGAATGCGTTCAGATTGACTTCCCATTACCTGAAAATGACCCCCACCCCCGTTGCCCGAAATTGCGTGAGATGCTTTAATTCGCAATAAAGTAAAACCCATGATTGCGTTTGGAATGACTTCCCTTTTGCCTGAAATTGCGTGAGATGCTTTAATTCGTAATAATGTGAAACCCCATGATGGCATTTGGATTGCCATTGGATTATACTTCCAATTTTCGACATCTGATAAACTCCTTGGAAATCATTTGGTCTGAGAAATGCAAAACAAAGATGGTCAATAAGCCAGGCAGTGTCTGCTTCTTTTGTTGTTGCTGTTGTGTGCCTTCAAGTTGTTTCTGACTTATGGTGACCCTAAGGCACGGGTTTTTCTTGGCAAGTTTCTTCAAAGGGAGTTTGCTATTCCATCCTCTGAGGCTGAGAGAGTGTCAGTTACTCAAAGTCACCCAGTGGGTTTCCATGGCCGAGCCGGGATTCGAATCCTGATCTCCAGAGTTATAGTCAAATGATCACTACACCATGCTGGTGCTTTTAAATCAACATATTTCAGGTCTCTATCAACTGCTCAGATTGAACCCCCGAAGTGTAGACAGGGGGGTTGACTAGTAACTTGAGCAGTTTTTGAGAAAGCCTATTTAAATGCCACGGTTACAATGTTTCATAATTTAAAATATAGCCTCTCCCTTTCTATATTTTTATTAGATAGCATAACATAAATGGAATACTGACATTAAAATGTGCAATATAGCTTACATTATTGTGATAATAGTCACTAATTCCAGTTCACATAGGTTAACTTCTCACCTGTCTGGTGAAATGACATTCATGGCTATAAAATGACTTTATTCAATCTGCTTTGATTGCCGAAGGAATATCATGAACTCTCAGATTATAAATGATTACGCATAAACATGATTTACTCATGTAAAAAATAAGAGAGGATGTTTTCCAAATATTTGCATAATTCAAACCACTTTGTTAAATAATTGTCTAATACGTAAAACAGGTAGCCTGTTGAATGGGGTCTTTCTTGCTTTCATTTTTGGCAAGCCTATCATTGAAACTGTCAAAAGGGATTTGCGTAGCTGCTTAGCTTCTGCATAGGGCTTGATAAAATGGTTAAGCCTTTCTTCCCCTGTCTCAGATCCCAAGCAATGCTTTACCACTTGGTTTATTTGTTAGTTTAATTCCATTTTAAGGGGTGGGAGGTAGGGATCGGGTTGTAACTTTTTAGTTGTACTTGCTTTTTAACTTGTTGTACCCCGCCCCAATTGCTCGTTCAGAGGGGTGGGTTATAAATAAAAATTCATTATTAATGTTATTATTATTATTACTTATTAAAAGCACACTTGCTTGTTGCAACAATGATTAGAATGCAGCTTGTAGAGTAATGCATAGTTGCAAAAATAGATTTTCTATGACTTGGACATCCATGTAATGGAAGCCAAACAATATGCAGGGTTTGCTGTGGACCCCACACAGATTCATCTCTTTTTGACAGTCATCTTTGTTTGAAAAATAGTTAACAAAACATGAAGCTTTCCACATACTGTTCCACACTCCAGATTTGTTGGATATAGTCCACTGAGTATGTGCTTTGACTGTGTGTCCCTGCATGGCAGCGGGTTGGACTGGATGGCCCTTAGGGCCTTTCACAACTGTATGATTTGATGAGTCTAATTGAGCAAAGGCACAATCACTTGTTATTCATCAGGTAGCTGTCTATAAAACTCCTTGCAATGAGAGTTGGGTCTATTATTTCTTTCTAAGGGACTCTCCAACTGCTCTGATCCCACACAGTTTATAATACTTGACTTTCTAGTTCTAGCTCTTTTGCAGGAAATCAGCTCCAGGAATCCTGAAGTGACTATTAGAAGTTAGGTCTCTTCCCACTCAAGACTGGTGCTTGTCCCTTCTTTAAAATCTTCAGCCAAGGAAGCACTGTAGCTCACTTGTGGTGAATTCTAGAATTGGCTTTCCTGTTTGACTCTGGAAGTTATTAGAGGGCCAAAGCTGAATGGTCAGATGGCCACAACTTTGCTTATCTGCTAACCTTTGGCAATATGGACCAATACACTGGGGACCTTCAGCCTTAATAGGCCCTGGGATAGGTTACTCCATCTTCAGAAACCTTAAAGGAGTGTACTTAGTGTTTGCTTCAAGGTGGAGTGATAAGGCTGCTGTGCTGTATGTACATGCAGGAGAATATCCCTTATAATTTAATAGGATTGACTTCAGGAAAGTATACAGAGAAGTGGGCTGGTGGAGGATCATGTTGTAATTCACCCAATGAAAGTTAATATTAATTCTGATGACAGGAATGATAGTTCAACACCTGTGTGGTGAGATGTCTATGCTAAAGGTTGCACATTGGGAATGTGGGTCTACCCTTCTGTCACAGACAGCCATCCATTTCCAAAGAACTGGTGAAGCTGGTTCCAACCCCAACATTGGATACCATACAATATGCATATTGCCTAAACAATATGTCAGTTAAGGGTGTTTCTCTCAACAGATGAATTTTTCAACATTTTGGAACCTGAATGAATAAAGGAATCTGTTAACACAGTATCTAAGCCCCAATGATTTTTGTTCATTGAGTTAGAAAATCCCACATTTTATTCTTCCTTTTTCCAGTTTTATTTTAGAGATCCATACACATTTTGTTTACCCTAGAATATTTTCTGCCAGCTCCCAGTATGATCAGACACAATTTCCGTCATCTCCCCAGGTTGGTTTTTAACCCAGTACAAATTTGGAAAGAACAGGAACAAAATATGAGACTTTTCAATCAGTCTGAATGAATCCGTAAACACACCTGGAAGATATTGGAGCAAGAGAAATGGCTACTGTTGCTAGACTTGCTCAATTCTAGACTAGACTAACCTAAGAACTCACTTTGGGTGTCATTGCCTTTGTAGGTAACGATTTCCTGGATCAGTCCCTGAGCCTGGATAAAGCAGCATCTTGCAGAGAAACAATTGTTTCCTTCACTTCACTTCCCAAGAGTTTCTCAGGTGTGAGATGTAAGTGGATTTATTGGGAATCAAAGATGGCAGCTGTGCTGTGAAACCAGGTGGAAAAGTTATCAAGCAAGTCCAACTTAATCACATTTAATTTAAAAAAAAATTATCCAGAAGGATGGAACTCATTAAATCTGTACTGAAAGGGACAGTTAATTAAAACCCTTCTTTCCAACCCTTTATCATGGGATCTCAGGGTGGCCTACAACATACACAGTTTAAATTACTTCTGCATTAAAACTATAAACATTTTAAGCAAGATAAATATATTGACCAAAGCAACAACTAAAACCACTTTAAAAGCTACAAGGATTCTGCAAATAGCAGAATAACCCAAATAGGCTTGCAAATAGCACACCTTTTAACTGTCCTGATTAAGCAGAAAAAATCCTGATTAATCCTCTGCCATCCCACTTTTTCAACTGCTTTCAAAATGTCCTAGGGCCCATTCCCACTTGTGGAAAACCCGGCATTGGAACCAGGCTGTGCTCCACTTATGAAAGCGATTCCAAAAGGCCCCTCGTTCACACTAGGAAAAGGGGCCTTGTTTGGAACTGCTTTCTTAGCTGGGAATGCTTGTCGTTCCCACTGGAGCTGCCATGTAAGGTGACAGCCCTTAACGCCCCATCCCCTTCCCGCAGGGGAATTGGTTTTATTGGGGGGGGGGGGTATTGATCGCAAAATCAATCTTGTGCATTTGTGATCTTGTGCATTTGCAATCAGTAAAATGAAGAAAATGAAAAAAAAAAACACACACACACTTGCTCCTGGGAGGTCCTTCCTTCCTTCCTTCCCTCCTTCCTTCCTTCCCCCCTTCCTTCCTTTTTTTCTCTTTTTCTTCATTATACTGATCACAAATTTTAAGTGCAATCTTGTGCATATGTGATCTTGTGCATTTGCAATCTTGTGCATTTGTGATCTTGTGCATTATGATCAGTATAATGAAGAAAACGAGAAAAAAATGAAGGAAGGGGGGAAGGAAGGAAGGAAGGAAGGAAGAAAAAAAGGAAGGAAGGAAGGATCCCCAGGAGCAAGTGTGTGTTTTTTTTTCTTTTTCTTCATTATACTGATCACAAATGCGCAAGATTGCAAATGCACAAGATCACAAATGCACAAGATCACATATGCACAAAATCACAAATGCACAAGATTGCAAATGCACAAGATTGATTTTGCGATCAATACCTCCTTCCAAAAAAAACACGATTCTGAGCAGTGTTCCCACTTACTGGAAACGCTTCAGAATCCTGTTTTCCTAAAAATACCACTTTAAAACTAGTTTCAGGAAAGCCCAGGCTATTTGCTTTTAACCCGGTCCTTTCCTCCACTAATTGATCCAATGAGGATCGGAAGTCGATTCGAGTGTGAATTAGAGTCATATAGCCCGCATCTCACTTTGAATCAAAATGTAGTGGGAATGGGGCCCTAGTTTCCTTTTCCTCATCCCACCCCCCTTGTCCTCAGTTTATTTTAGTTGCTGCAAACTGAGTTCAAAATGCAAAAGCAGTTTTCACTCAATTCAACAGAAGGGAAAAGAATGGAGAATCTTGCCTTTCCCAAAAGGTTCAGGCAAAGCCAAAGTGGTGCCGCCTCTCCTAGCTTGTGTATTGTTCGTCATTAATAACTTTTGCCATCTTAGCTGCATTCTGATTTTGTTTTGCCACATACGTCCCCTTTTCATCTGTGAAATGTTGGAGGATATGAAACTAGAACTATGATTTTATTACACGCTGAGAATAACTGACGAGACAGGCTTATCAGCTCTCTTCTCTCTGTTACATGGATGCTCAAAAAATAATTTTGGAGGCAGCTGTCATTTACCTTGGCTGTTCAGGCAGGCGCACAAAGCTATTTTGTTATGTTTTTTAACCACCCTTGGGTCAACCTCAACTCATGGCAACCGTGTGGATGAGACATCGCCAAGACTCCCTATAACCTACTAATTTTCTTAGTTCTTGAAAATTCATACCCATGATCTCCTTAATGGAGTCCCATCTATCTAGTGTGTGGTCTTCTCTTTCTCCTTCCCTCCACTTTCCCAAGCATACTCCTTGCTCTAGCTTTACAGCATTGCTTACTGCAGATATACTTATACACCCAGCTCTGAAAGTCTGTGTTGTTCTCCCAGACCCTCTTCACCACCCTCCCAATGTTGGTGCTGCTAAAAAACAACAACACACTTTTAGCTAGACAAAGGATGAGGAGGAAAGGGGCCTAGGAGGGACTAAAAAGATCTTGTAAAAAGGTTCTCTTTTATCAGATGCTTTGTTAATAAGGTACAGTTTTCTGAGTCAGGTTTTTTTGTAACTTCAAATAGAGAAGCCCATGTTTCTGCTTCTGTTTTACTGCCTTTGTTCCAAGTCAGCTCATGACCATGGGTAGGAAACCTTATTTTGCTTCCTAAAATGTGTATACACATTTCTTGTATGACACTCCAAAGCAAAAATCCAGATATATAGATATGATCATAACAACATCCCTTTCCTCCTCCCACATTCTACTTTACCACCCTTGCCTGATGAAAAAGGTTTTGAGCTTCAGTAGCTGGCATGATGTATTCTGCACCATTTGGTTGCCTAATAAAGGTAGCCACAGGGTAGACTTTGCTGAAACTTGATACGTTAGTAAAGTGATTGTGAGCAGCTCTTACAACAGGTTGTCTGCAATACCAGTTCATTTATTTTTATATTTAGCGACATTTACTATCAGGGTAGATGGTTATAGCTGGACAGGATGTATTTTGCACCCTCTTACATGCATGTGCACTAGAATCAATGTGCATTGTGTACACACACACAACTTATAGAGGCTGTGTGGGAGCTGAGACCTGAAGAATGCCAACTCATGCTGGCAGATAAGGGTGGTAAGGTAATGACAAGTTTCCTTTGAAAACAATGTTTTGTGAGATAAACATACAAAAAGTAGTTATTGGCGCTGGTAATTAGGAACAGTAGGAGATTATCTCAGCTGTGATTGTTTCTGGGCAACTACTGATTTAGTGTTGGAAGAAAAAAAAAACCCTAACAAATTGATAAGAAAGTATTTATTTGCCACAGTCCAAGGCTAAGCTTATAAATCTTTGGTCTAAAAGATGTACCGTACTGTAACTGGAACGTTGTAGTGCACAATCAAAGGGGGAGTGTTTCTACTTTAGCCTGTGTTTAAAAAGATAACAGCAATGATATGTTTGTTTAATGAAAGAGGAAGTACAAGAGTACTTTTGCACTACACAATGCCAGCATTATAATAGAGAATTCTTATGGTAGTTATACTGGTAACAATTAACTATTAATTATAGTAGTTAATATACTTATTTGGTTTGCTTGTTTTGCCTTCTGATAGATCTTCTTCAACTGGTAACTCTGTATTCCTACAGTTTCTCATTTTGATAGCAATGATCTGTCTTTTGTACAGTATAGACATCTGGAATAAGAGGTCATCTTTTGGGGAGGGAGGGAGAGAGAGAGAGAACAGTTGATACTGTTAGTCAGATCGTAACCATATCTTTTAGGAAATAACTCTCACCTGACATTATCACACACAGCTTTTAAACTGCAGTTTTAGTTGTAACATAACACCTTTGGTGATACTTATCACACAACATTGCCTCCAATCAATAGCTGCTGTGCTTGCAATGCATGGTTAGGGCATCCTTTTTCATTAAGGGGGAAAACCCATCAATAGCTCCCAAACATGTGGCAGTCCCAGTACTCCTCCTGTGCGAAATGTTGCCGCCACAGCAGTTGCAATATTTTCCCAAGCAAGCTGATTTCCTTTATTTTATTTTATTTTTTTGGCATTTCTTTTCTTTTTCTAAAATTAAATTTCATTAGCAGAACTGCATAATTATGGTAAAAGGGTTCGAAAGAAAATTAAAAAAAACAAAGACATGCTGGGTAGGGCATAGGGCAGGGGGGTGAGATTAAGGGGGTGTCGGGAAGAGAATGCATTTGCGGTGGCTGTCCCAGTTGCATGTGAAAACATGCAATGATGGCGGCTCTCAAATCAGTGCGTTTGCATTTGCATCAATTATTGTGCCTGTGGCAAGAACAGGGCTTGTGTGATAATGTCCTATGTGAGTTTCCAAATTATTAAAAATACAGGAGCCCTACGAAATTTCAACTATAGAGAAAACCCTTAAAATATCCCTTGATACTCTTGTTTTCAACTCTGTTTCCATTCTGTGCACATTCTTCGATTGAAGATTTTTGCCAAATTAAATGCCAGGAAGTAAAATCCACTGAACTTAATGGGGACTTATTTCTGAGCAAATATGCATAAGCGTTGGCTGTAAAAGCTATTAAATCCAGGGCAGATTGGTGAGTAGCGCTGCTATTACTTTGAACCTGTCATACCTAAACAAGAACAAATCTTTGTTTGTTACGCAGGAATCTAAACTTGGAGTTGTGTCTCTTGTTCTGTGGATCATTAAGAGAAATACACTTAGAGCAAAATACTGATTGGTAAGTGGCCTGTTTTCTTAAAAAAACATAAGGAAAAGGTTGTGGCTCGGTTGCCCTTTTTCGAAAGAGGCACTTAGCACATCTAGCTGTGGTATTAGGAGAGAAAATTCTGGCAGAGACAAGGTAGCTGTTTGGTAGCTGTGGAGCTTAATGAGAGAAATGTTGTGTGCCTCACTAGTCAATTAGGGTTGAATCTGCTTAATTTAGACACATAAATAAGCCGGGAATGCAGAACAAAACAGCTTGATCAGAATGCTGGAATTACTGGCTTTTATAGTTTTGCTTATTTTTGGTTTTCGTTTTTTCAAATCCAAGTTTCCAGTCACATGGGTGTTGATTCAGAACTTGGAAGTAACTAATGACTTATAGTTTGTAAATAGTTACCTCTAACTTGGGGGGGGGAGCAATAACTAAAGGCTTACCCAATGTATGTAACGGAGCCAACATGGTTTAGTGGTTTGAGCACTGAACTATGACTCTGGAGATCAAGGTTTGAATTCCAGCTCAGCCATGTAAAGCCACTGGATGACCTGGGCAAACCACACATTCTCAGTTTCAGAGGATGGCAGTGGCAAACCCCCTCTGAAGAAACTTGCCAAAAAAACTCTGTGATATGCCTTAGGATCGCCATAAGTCAGAAACGAATTAAAGGCACACAACAACAAAAACATTTAACATACTACATATTAATATAATGTTGTAACATAAGAAAGAATAACCTATCTCCTTTTGGGTTATAACTTTAAATATTTTAATTAGTTTATTTAGAGAAGATGAGGCCTCAGTAGTTAGGTGATGGTCACTTCCAGTGCATCATAATGCACTGTCCCATTGATGGGATGTGGGTGAAAATTGTCCTCCCCACGCAAAGTTGTTCATTACTGTTGAAGAATAATCTGTGAGAAAGATAATAATAATAATAATAATAATAATAATAATAATAAATATTTATACCCCTCCCCTTTGAGCTCAATCGAGGCAGCTAACACAATAAAATACAATTACATCAAATAAAACAAGCTGCATCCCTCCCCCCTTAAAAAGTATTAAATCTGTTACAATTTAAAACCAGTAATTTAAAACAACATCAATACAAATTACAATAACAAAACAGACCAACTCAGCACGTTCTAATTAGTTTCCTAGGAAACATCAGGAAATCCTTGGAGGTCCCTGAGACCATGATTATCTGTCCTGGAAAGGCCTGCTGGAAAAGATCTGTTTTGACAGCTTTTTTGAAGCTGTCTAAAGATGTCAATTGACAGATCTCATCCGGCAGGCCGTTCCACAATTTGGGGGCGACAACGGAAAAAGCCCTCTGGGAGGTAGCTGAAAGCCTGGCTTGTTGAAGCTGCAGCAAAGATAAGGTTTACTGGCTGTGCAAGTGGACTCTGCGTAGCCACTCTGTTTACCAACTAGTGGCATCTTAACCAGGGGTATGCTCTGCCCCGGGTGCAGAAAAATAAAATAGTGCAAAGGTAGCTCTTCACCCCAGGCACCAGAAAAGGGAAGACAGGGATAGTCTGGAAGAAATGTGAGCTGGCCAGGAGACATTCCTAACTTGCCGCAAAGTACAACTCTTCCATCTTCTCTTGGAATTTCCTTGTGAGTAAGGTGGAAAAGAAGGGAAGAGTTTGGCCTGGAGTGAGAGTAGGCTTCCTTTCAAAAATGAAACAGTTGCCATTCACAGGAATAGCCCTGCTAGTATGTTGTTGTGGCAGCCTTGGATTCACCAATTTCCTTAGGATCCTTTTCAACAAAGAGAACCTTTGGGCCTCCTGTTGTGACAGGACTCCAATCTGTTGTGCCTGATATTGGCAGTGTTTGCTGAAGAACCTGTGTCCACACCCCTGATTTACATGTTTAAGCCCCCTGGCCTCTTTATGGTTTTAGTCTATCCTTTTGAATGGCCATATAATACATATGGCTGGAAACCAGTAGGCAGCAGTTCGCCACAAGAAACAGCAAACTCCAGTACAGTTGGCTTTTTGTATTCACAAGATTTCAGTTCCGTCACCCCCTGCAGTTGCCAAAAACCCCAGGATCTCAAGTCCCATTGTCTTTAATGGTGGAGTTCTGTGTGCAGGGCTGTGTTGACAAGCCCACAGATAGAAAGGTCCGACTGTATTGCTTTTTGGTAGGTACACCGAATCTCCTCCTGCAACACCTGGGGAGGGAAAGTTGTTGTCACAACACCTCTTCTCCTTCAGGTTCTTCATAGGACTCGTCTTTCATTTTGAAAGGTGCACAGGATTTAAACCAATGCTCCCATAAGATTGGAGGTGTATGGGGCCCAGTTTAGGAGCTTCAGTTCAGAATCCTAGAACTGCTCAGAGGGTCAAAAGCCCAAGGTTTTCCAGTCTTTTCAGATTCATCCCTCCCCTATTTTTCTACAGAGAAAATTCCCTTCTCAATTTGCCACAGAGATGCATTAGAATAATTTCTGTGCCACCATGGGCAGCATAGGAATCTGTTTTAACCAGAAGGAGGCACCCATGGTTACCCCACTTACAGTTTTTGTGGGTTTTTCAGGCTATGTGGCCATCTTCTAAAATAATTTATTCCTGACACTTCACCTGCATCTGTGGCTGGCATCTCCAGAGAATGTGGCATGGAAGTGAGTGGGGTATATATACTATGTGACAGTGGAAGTGATTTACATGTTAATCTGTATGTTGGTCTGTTGTTGAAAGGGTGGGAGGATATATGAGGAAGATTTGTGTCTATTTAATTAGCGATCCCTTGCCTGCTGGGAAACCCGACCTTGGATGATGTTCATTTGCATGTGCTGAGTCTTGATTTTGGTGCTTTTCTGGACTAGTAGACAAACTTTGTTTACTTTCAGGGTTTCTACTTTTCTGTTGAAGTTGTCTAAGCGTTTGTGGATTTCAATGGCTCCCCTGTGCATTCTGACCTGATAGTTGTTGGCCTGGTCCAGAATTTCAGTGCTTTCAAACAGCATTTTATGCCCAGGATGGTTTATAACATGTTCTGCTATTGCTGATTTTTCTGGCTGACCCAGTCTGCAGTGTCTCTCGTGTTCCTTGATTCGTGTTTGGACACTGCATTTGGTGGTCACTATGTAGACTTGTCTGCAGTGGCATGGTATGCAGTAAACTCCTGCAGCCATGAAATGGTCCCTCCTGTCATTCACTGAGAGCAGCAGTTGCTGGATTTTCTTGGTCAGTCTGTAGATCATTTGGAGACTGTTTCATCATCAGTTTCTCTATTCTGTCTGTGACTCCTTTGATATATGGTAAAAATACCTTCCCTTTGGGTGGTTGTTTTTCTTCACTCCTGTGGTTTTTTCTGGGTCTGGTAGCTCTTCTGATGTCTGAGCTGGAGTAACCATTACTCTGTAGAGAGCCCAGTTTAGGTGCTTCAGTTCATCTTCCAGGCCTTGCCATTCACCAACAGACCAACACACAGATTAACATGTAAACCACTTTCTCTCAGCCAAGGGTCACACAGTATATATACCCCATACACCTCTAAGCCACCATTCACTGAAGGTGCCAACCACAGATGCAAGCGAAATGTCAGGAACAAATTCTTCCAAAACACGGCCACATAGCCCAAAAACTCTACAAAAAACTGTAGATGCCATTGATGACAGCCTTCAACTTCACGTTGGTTATCACACTATTTATAGACCTTTAGCGCTCTTAGAATATGGTGATCCATCCTCCTCTTGACCTTAGCAGTACTTGGTGGTTATGCCAGTGCTGCTGTACAGTCTGGGTGTTCTACATTTCTTTTTCAGCCACGCCATCATTATTCTGAAATCTGTGCAAATCAAGTGTTTTGGAATAATCATTGCTTTGCCGTGATTCTGGTCTCCCTTGGCTGTTGCTAAGGGATTGTTGTTCAGTGGTTTTGGTCGCTAGTCTGTGACATTCAATAGGATCAATAATGCCCCCTATGCTTTTCAACATCTACATGAAGCTACAGGGAGAGGTCATCTAGATCTTTGGGGGTTTGTCATCTGTGTGCTGATATATCCGTCCCTATTTTTCCTTTACAACTGATGCCAAGGAGGCTATGGTAGTACTGAATCATTACTGGATATGGGTAAATAGAAGGCACACTAAATGCTGTGCTTGGGACAGAGTGGGGGTATGGTGTCTACACGCCACACACCCCGACACTGCCCTGATGCTGGCATCATGCTGTGCACCCAACCACATGATGGGCAGCATCATGGCACTCCTTTGGCGCAGCATCCAGATCACGCACACCAAAAGAAGTGCCAAAAAAATGTGGTGCCAGCGACTATGGTGCCCTTTCCATGGCGCAAAAAGGAGCCACTTTTTGCATCTCCTTTTTGCACCGTGGAAGGGCCAGATTGGGGCCACAGTTTGCGATTTTTGCGGCCCTGATCCAGCGATGAAAGAGGGTCTGTTCAGCCCCTAAAATGAAAATGGTGGTGATACTAACTGAAACAACACATTTAAAAAATATTTTTTGTTAAATGTTAGTGAGAGCCAGTGTGGCATTGTCGTTTGAGTGTTGGACCGTGATTCTGGGGACCAGGGTTCAAATTCCTGCTCAGCCATGGAAACCCACAGGGTGGCCTTGGGCAAGTCATACTCTGTCAGCCTTTGGGGAAAGCAATGCAAACCTCCTCTGAACAAATCTTGCAAAGAAAAACCCATGATAGGGTCAATTTAGGGTTGCCATAAGTCAGAAACAACTTGAAAGCACACAACAACCAATCACCAACATATGTCCATTAAAATTACATGTGTTGAACAGGTTAGGAAGAGCTGTTGGGGTATTTGTGGGCAATTCCCTTTGTACACTCACTGAAGACAAAAGTGGGGCTCCTTTTATTTGAATTTGAGAACTTGGGCGGCTGCTGGTCTTCAGTCTGTCTTTCATCCACTGACTGGTGGTTCCTGCAGAGAGGCTGAGAATTGTTGAGGGGACCATAAATAAATAAATGATGGCAGGATATTTGGGGAGCAGGTCTCATGACTCTAGCTACCCTATTTATAATAATAATAATAATAATAATAATAATAGGATTTATTTCTATTCCGCCTTTTTCAGTGGAGAATCAAAGCAGATTACAGCAGTCAAGCAAACAGCTTCATTTATATACCGCTTCATACCGTCTAAGGAGTGTCTAAGCGGTTTACAACTGTAAGCTACTTGCCCCCAACCATCTGGGTACTCATTTTAGCGACCTCGGAAGGATGCATGCCTGAGTCGAGCTTGAGCCCTTTTTGCTGGTATTGAACTCGCAACCTTATGGCTTTGAGTGAGTGGCTGCAGTACAGGCATTGAACCATTGCGCCACCAGGGCTATTTCCCCTAAAATAAGACATCCTCTGAAAATAAGACCTAGTAGAGGTTTTGCTGAATTGCTAAATATAAGGCCTCCCCCGAAAGTAAGACCCAGCAAAGTTTTTGTTTGGAAGCATGCCCATTTTTTTTTAATTCAGCAATAAATGTGAATTCTTCTTCGTGGAAAAATAAGACATCCCCTGAAAGTAAGACCTAGTGCATCTTTGGAAGCAAAAAATTAATATAAAACACTGTCTTATTTTCAGGGAAACAGGGTATAATTGAAGATGACGCCTAAAGATTATTCTGAATAGTAGGCATGTTCAGTTTAATATATTCCAAAGTCACTAGAATTATTGTTTAAGCAGCCAGTTGGGGTTGTCTCATAATGGCTATTTTCTTCTAAGAAATTGTTTTCATTTGGGAATGATACTTTTAACAAATTGGAAGATTTCCTGTACCAAGGTACTGGAGTCATCATTTTTTATCCTTTTTAGTATGACCTCTGATGGCAGCATGGCTTCACACCCAGTATAAGCACTTGGTAAGGGGCATTTTCCTTCTGTGTTAACATTGCTGTCATATGTAAAGATCAGCATGATTGATTGGGTTATCAGTGATGCAACTGTGGCAAATGATCTGAGCCCTTAGTACCTAGGGGCTGCATATGGTTGCTGGCACTCCCTCCCAAGCCTCTTGGGTTGATGCTAGCAAGAGGTAAATTGTCCTAGAAGGAAAATGGCATCAGATCTTTCCCCCATTATCCTCCCCAAGAGAGTGTTTATCACCTGCTCTGAACCCATTTTCCAGCTGTGGTGCAGGTGAGGAGGCAAGTAATATGTTGCCTTGGACAATTTTTGACTCTGGATTGTCTTGCTGGATGAGATCCATGCAATGTAAGTACTGTACTTAAATTTATAAAGGAATCGTCCCCTAGTGAAAGGCAAGAGCATAATCTGTCCTGGAAGCACTGATCCCCTCTCCACTCTCTCATCCATCCAGCCTTTAGTGTGAGCACAAACAGTTATGGCTACTGGGATTTTCTAAGTTCTTGGGCATTGTTTTCCTTTGCTTCATCTTTTAGATCCTTTGTTACATGCCTCTAAGTTTTACCCTCGACTTAAACTTTAAACTTAAACTTTGGCCCCCAAACCTGCCCTTGACTCGTACATGAGGTCAACCTATAGTCGAGTATATACAGTATTTTGGATTGAAGGTCTCTTTTAAAAATACAGCGAACCATTGACGTGAGGCTGCCAGTCTTCAAAAGAAATGTTTCTCACCATCCAGTTAAAGACAAACCTATGTTAGCATAAAACATTTAACTAATTTGGAAGTGAAAGTATAAGGGACTGATGGAAACCAAGCAGTTCCAGAACAGAGCTCCCAAAGCTCAAGTGTTTTTTTGCCCCAGGAAAATCTGTGTTTGGAACTTACGTGGCAATGTCATTCTTTCTCAGGCTTCCCAATTTTCTGATTTTCTTCTGTTGTAGCCTCCATAATTCCTTGGTGAAAGCCTACTGACCCTCTTTTCCTCCACCACAAGAGTTTGTGTGGCTCATTCTCACTCCTCGAAAGGATGTAGTATAGCACACAGACCAGAATGTTCTAGATCTAGATGACCCATGAACGTGGCTTAGTATTTTTGTCATTTTTTTTTATCCACCAAAATGGTTTCAGAAAAAAAGGGTGTGTAATCATTAGAATGGGAAATACAGGATCTCTTTGTCCTTTGCACTGAGTAATGTTAATAACCTGATATGGACAAGCTGTTATTTACAAGAGAGGATTAATCTTATCTAGTGGTTATAAAAACTGGATAAACATGTGAAGCAGTAGAGTGCTGTGTAGGATAAAGATGAGAGTGTACAAGAACGAAAGGTAGTTAATTAAGGAGACTGATCAAAAGCTTTCATCAGTTATTGAACTCTATAATATTTCACAGAGTGACTCTGATAACCTTGTATGTGTCTAGTGACAAAGGTAAACGCATCTTGCTAAATTTCTAAAATCTAGACTTAAAATTAATCTAGTGCCAACAGTATCTGATGGGATTCTACACCAAATTCCTGCATCCACACTTCCTATTTGTTAATTAAAAAAAACAAAAACACCAAGCTAAGTGTGAATATTCATATTTCGATGAAACACATTAGGTGGAAGCCTTGTGTGTTTGTTCCCATGAAGGGATACATGAACTCTCACTAATATCATTTCCTCCCTCATCCCAACATGTATGGACACTTCTAGGGCATCTAAAGCTGTTCATAGTTAGAAAGAATATTTGTAAGGTTATTTTAAAAGCCCTGTTCATACGGTAAAATTGCAGTAAAGGCGGCATCTGTATTGGGGGGGAAAACCACTTTAATTGCCATGGCTAAATGGTGTGGAATTTTAGGAACTATAGTTTGTTGCTGCACTAGAGCTTTCTGACAGAGAAGGCTAAATGTCTCACAAAACTACAGTTCCCAAGATTCCATAGCATTGAGCCGTTACAGTTAAAGTAATGTCAAACTGGATTGTTCCTGCAGTGTGGACTAGACTAGTAATTCAGGTGTTTTGAACATCTCAGCTAAAGAAATGTGATTTAAGTTTTACTGTAGCCATTATGAAAATACTCTTTCTACTTTTAAGATCAAAACAGGAAAAAAAATCCTTACAGCATTTTAAAAATCAGACTCTTACCAACAGATACGATTGTTCTGTGCAGAATACAAAAACCGACTGCTTTGTGTAAGTAATTTAAACTGACAATGTAAAATGTTTTCTTTACAGATACTGGGAGAAATACGTGCGTTTGGTCTGCTTGCAAGAAAGTGACATCTTGTACCTCTCTGAAGGACTTTACTTCAAAGTGGATTGTGCAAAATTCTGTAGTGCTGATCTACCATGGGATGTATTAAATCCAAAAGCCCCTTCCCCAACACTATTCTGGATGATGGATGTCGGGAAATCACTGGCTATGACAATGGATATAACATAGAAAAATCTTCCCTTATTCAAACAAACGCTGGGATGTCACCTTCAGCAAATACTGTGGTGGTGGACTTTGCCCACCGACTCTCCGTAGAGATTCTGGACCAAGCTGTGAAGCAGTGGGCAGTGACGGAAAGCAAATATAGTGACATCCCCTTCATAGAAAGTGACGAGCCATGAATGACAAGATTTGGCTTCTCCCGACATGACCCTGTCAGGCATCTAATGTATTGGTGCTAGTACAAATAAAGCAACCTTCATGCAGTAGGAGTTGTCATTTTAAAGACACCAAGTGGTACAGAGGCAGCTAGCCTTGACTGAGGTAATGTAATACCTTGCCTTTACTACTGAATTGTGAGTGGGACCACAGTAGCATCCAGAGTACCAGGGCTAGCGGGTGAGTCAGCGCACCCAGAAATCCTGCTCTGTAGTGATAGCAGCACCAAAAAGCGGCACAAGGACAAAGAGTAGGTTCTTCTGTTCTGTTAAAACCGGCAGCAGAATGAGCATAATTGGGGGGGGGGGGGGGGGGAAGATTTTTCTTGGTTCAGGATTAGAGAAACAAGATTATAGCTAAATTAATGGTAGTGTTGGAGTATTTTGGCCGCTGTTGAACCTTGTAAACTATAATCCTTAAGGGGAAATAGTACATTTAAGCACAGGCTAGAATCTTGCCAAAGTTAAGCATTTCTAAGGTCTCATTTGTCTCAGCTGGAAATATTCAATAGTGCCGAGCTCTCCGATTGAAATAAATGAGATCCAAGTGCTTAATATCAAGACTGGACCATACAAATGGTTTCTACCACTGCCAGAGCTTCCTTTCCTAGACATATCTAATTCTGAAGCCATGTTTGCAACTTCATTCAGTTGAGCACACCAATACTAACTTCAGACCAAAGATGAAGGAAGTATAAAAGAACATAGAAATAACACTGAATGCTCCACACTCGAGAAAAGGCAAGTTGTAATGAAAGTATTTGACTGATATTGTGAGTGGGGTATTTAAAAGAACACTACTTTAGTTGTTAACGTTTAGTGGTAAATTAATCAACATGACAGCATTACAAGTCTTTTTTTTTTTGAAAAAGGAATATGTATAGGCCACAAAGTCAAAGGTAATTGTCCATAGTTAAAAGAAAATGACAAGAGAGCCCACAGTTTAAGGAAGGGATGGGGAATACGTATCCCTGCAGATGCTGCTGGGCCTTCCTTCCCCATTATTCCTTACCCATGTCTATGTTACTGAAGGCTGATGAAAATTGGTGTTCAACAGCATGTAGGAAGGCCACATGCTCCCCACTTCTGGTTTAAAATACTGTGTATGAGAAGAAAATGCAATAGGCAGAACAGAACACAAAGCTTCCAGGTAGCATTTTCCAGGAATTTATAGATACAGTGAAACGATAAAGAGTTCTACTTGGTGTTCTTCCTCAATATTATTTTCAACGAAGAATAATTTCCAGTACAGGGCCAAAGAGATAGAAATTAAGGCTGAAGCACTGTAGGGGGTCATGCTGTCGGCTATTCTGGCAATATGAGTAGCTGTTGAAAAGAGGATTAATTATGACTGTCATTGATCTCATGCAATATCATTTCCAACTAGTGCAGTGCATTTTCAGTACTGAAACAGGAAAAAGGGCAGGTAGATCTCAAGCAGGGCTGTCACTTTATTCTGTTATATCCCATTGTAGCAGAAATACCAGCCACAAGTGATGGAATTTCCCTATTCCTGGTGCTGTATAGTTGTCCCTCTTGGCACAAAAAACTTTTATTCAGTACTACTAACCAGGCACATAGCAAATGAGAAAAAGCACGGGGGAATAGCGAGGAAGCAAGTCTGACTTGCCCAGAGCTGAAGTACTAGATGAAACTCCGGGCTTTACTAAACATATTATCATTTCTACATATGTGATTGTGACAAAAGAGGTCCTAGTCTAAATGAAATGGCTACACTCAATTGTACTCCCTGTTATTCAGAACTGTGATGTAACTAATGTCCTGCAAATGCATCATCACAAAATGTCCAGTGTTGATTTCTTCTGTGTATTACAGGATTTAATGCCATTAATGTTTTGATTTTGAAAAAATCAGGAAAATGACATTATATAGATAAAGGTCATGCCATGCTTTAAAGTACTGTCTGGAGCACAACTTTGTAAATCTGGTTTTGCTGCATAAGGAGGCTGCAGCCTAAGCAGCATATTACAGTATATTTTTACAATATATGTTCTGGTTTTATTTTTACCCAGATGATTAATCACTTGCAAAACTGTGTTTGAATAAAATAATATTTCATACCTTTGTGTATTTTTTCTGGAAAAAAAATATTTCAGCATGTTAAAAGATTTGGCCCCCTTTAAAAATATATAGTAGCTTGAAAGTCTATGGTATGAAAACAGGTGTAATGATACTGACATATTATATAAAAGTATGCAGTACATACACTAGCTGGCATTCATTAACGCAGTTACAGATTTATAATCTAAAGTTAGGGATCCATAACTGCTCTGTATTAAGACTCTGTAGTCTTATTGTAAAACTACGTAAATATCATCCAATTCAAGCCTGAACAATCAGCATGGTCCATTAAATTTTATGTCAAAATCTAGAGGCTTGCAGTTGCGTCACAATAGGCTTTTGCTGTCTAGTAAGTATTGGTTCCTTCGCAAGCTCTTTCTATTATTGTGTCTAATTTCAATATTAGAGCAAATTGGTTGCTATATGTGTCACTATGTTTTTTATGACATCCGAAACAAAGAGGCCAAGTGAGGAATAGAACTCCAGTTAGAATGCAGAAGACCCGAATTAAATCTCACCTCCACTACAGAATATATTGGTGGGCTTGGATAAAATGAGAAATCCTGCTTTCACCTCCTAGAAGAAAGAGCTCAGACATGGGTTGTAAATTTGATAAAATCAAGTTAGGACTAACACAAGCGCCAGCCTTCAAACCATGCAGGAGAAAAACAAGGGAAATATTGATTTTTACTTCAAGATGGGAAATAGCTGAGAAAGCCAAAGGGCAGGTATGTAAACACAAGCACTCTTTTCCATGTTTGCCCTCTTCCCTTTTATCGCCAGCAGACCAGAAGCAGCTTCACATGAGAGCAAGAAGAACAGAAGCAAAGGGAATAAGCACCACTCTTGCATTTCCCAAAGATCAGCATGCAGTGAAATGGACATAATGTGGGCTGGCCCCCTTCTGAGCAATAAACACATATATAATAGGGTGTAGATAATATATGTGTATCTTTTCTCTATTAACTAAAGTCGGGATTAAGAGAAATTACCTACCAATTTCAAAATCTCTCCTTTTGGAGAGCTACTCGTGGTCGATAAAAGCTCTTTGATATTTCTGCTTTGTCATTAACTATTACTGAACAGACCTTTTTTTCTGAATAAGCTTTCCCCATCTCTTTTACTTACATTAATTCTTCAGAGAAATCTAAATTGTAACATTATCTATTGCCATGGTAACAAGGGGGAAGACAGGTGGTTTGACCAGCCTCTCTCTAAAAAGCCTAGACAGTCTCTGTGCACAACAGATAGAACAGAGCTCCACAATCACTTGCGACGTGCCAGTTTTCATTGACTAACCATAGCTTTAGCTAAAATCAATAGAATCTAATTCTAGGACACTGCTACATCTGCAACAAAGGATCAGAAGACCAATTAACACACTAGCAAAGCACTAGTCATAATAATGGAGTAAAAGGGAGGGGAATCTGTGCATACACCCCAATAATTTATGATTGGAATCCTGGTGGTTACTTCCATGTATAGTACACCAACTGAATCAGTTGTTGAGTTAACATTCAGATAAATCTAATTGATTCAATGGGTATGCTCTAGTTAAGTCTAACAATAGGACTTCGGGTTATGTCCGCTTCCTTTTAACAGTGCCAATTACCTTGCTCAACCCTATCAGACTATGGTTGCTAGGTCAGGACTGTCCCTGGCCTTGAAATTGCAAAGCAAAAAATGGAATTCTAGGGACATCACCCCTTAAGATGTCACTGGAGATGAGCTCTGGTGATATGGCGACAGCACCTGGTGATGTCCTAAAGCATAAAACCTTGAGCATCAACCACAAATGTAAAGAGGATGCCAGGGAAATGAAAAAATACCCTGAGAATTCACTTGAGGGTCAGAGAAGAGAGATGGGGCTCTAAGATCTATGAAACCTATACCAAGGTGAGAAGTAAGCTGGCTAACTGCTGATCTCAGTGGTTTTGCCTTTACTTATGTAACTGTGTTCTTAATATCTCTGCTTTGCTAAACAGTAGAAGTTACTGAGAACTGAACCAGTTCCCAGGTGCCATCTTGCAAGAGGACTCACAAATTAGAGGTTTCATTGGCTTTCAGTGCAGTCAACCGTAGTGTATTCCTTGATCATCTAAATGGAAACTGTTCTCAATAGTTCTGGTGCTTGCCAGAGAGCAGTCTTGGAAGGTGGTGCTGGAGAGACTTGTTTAGCTGCTGATTTATGAGCAGGCTCCATCTTGTTCTCTACCATGTTATTTCACTTGAAGTTTAGCATGGTCTCATCAGATCCAGCCCTTACCCTTTTCATCTGATTCTGGGAAATCTATGCAAGTCCTCAATCAGTTCTACCTGAACAAATGAAAACTTGATCTAGATGGAGAAGTGCTGTTGATAGGAAAGGTAAGTTTGAGAAGAATCATCCAACTTATTTGAGATGTGGCTTGATTATTCTTTTCTGCAAAAGGAGTGGGTGCATATTTTTGGAGTGCTTCTATGGCAAGGCTTTTGCTATCTGTGGCTGAGGCACCACCATTTATTTTTTCTGGAGAAGGCTTACTGTATATCTTCACCTATGAATCTATTGTTAGCAGAAAAGTTTTTTTGTGTGTGTTATTTACTGTCCAATAATATTCATAGACCTTCTCCTGGGCAGGATTCAGACTAAGACAGGTCCAGCTATTTACCTTTTTGAGCAAATTCTGACAGAACTCTGAACATGCTTCTTATGGTTCTCTTCATTTATTGCTGCTGTTATTAATATTTACTGTTCTAATGTCTCCATTTGAAGCTAAAACAGATGAAAGAATAGATATAACAACAAACTGAAAATGGGTGACTGACAATTTTCTAGTTCATAGACCACTGCTTTAACTAACACTGGTATAGATCAGTTACATTAACCAATTAAGAACCTTCTGATAATCTCGAAAGATTCTCTAGATTAATTAAAACAGCAGATCTTTTTTTAACATGAAAGAAATGCCTCTTCTATGCTGGAAGGCATTGAAGATATTGTTCTTTTTCCAGATCTTTTTTCTAAATAATGTATGTATTTAGTTAGTTTTAATCAATTAACTTCAACAACTAGTGAAACCTTGCAACTCAAAATAGAACCTCACGTTTTCATGGATAGAATTCACCTCACTACAAATCCAATCCTGATTTATCAGGTCAAAGTCGTCCCTACTTTGGGGGGTGGACGTAGAGGTGGACAGGGTACATCAGCCACTTTTAGACCACTGCTCAATTTCCTTTGAACCCCATCCCAATGGATCACTTCTCCAAATCTTGTTTGGGCCACTGCTCAACTATGCCGCCTATCTAGCATAATTAAATTTCTATGATTTTAGATGATCCAAGAATATCTGAGCCTCTATATTACTGGTAATATGTTCTATTTTACACAGAAAAGTAAAAATGTACAAACACATTATGATCCAATTTTCATTCTCGAGCTTTAATGCCTCTATAGCACTACCCCAATAACTCCCCCTAGTTCTGTACTTGTCTGTAAAAATGTAGGCCTCCATCACACAATAAGCAATAAGTATTTTACTCAATGCTGGCTATCTCTTTGCATGATACATTCATAATCATTCATTCACTGTGTTAAACAAAGTTATAATTAAAATGCTTAGGCTGGCATTAGTCCAAATCTATTGTAACTTGAGGTCACTGGTTCCAAGAGACTTAAAGCATGAGTCCAAAAATTCATCTGTTACTTCTTCTAAAGCAGCTGGCTTCCACTTTGGTGACTGGTCTTTGTCAATAATAACTACCAAAGAAAACAAAAAAGAATATTGTTATCAGTTTGTAATGTCTGTATTAGAAGTATAAAAATCTTAATCTCTCCCCCCCCCCGTGTGTCAAGGGTAAACTACTGTAGTACATCATGTTACATGAGATTTGTCCATTTTCTACAGAAGAAGCATTAAGATTTTTTAAAAAAGAAATAAGAGCTGTTCAACAGTGGAATAGATAGCCTCAGCGGGTGGTGGACTCTCCATCTCTGGAGGCCTTTAAACAAAGATGAGATGAGATGAGCACCTTTCAAGGGTGCTATTATTATGTATTCCTGCAGGGCTGGGGGTTGTACTATATGACCCTTGCAGCCCCTTTCAACTCTTTAATATTCTATGTTTCTATGATAAGCAATTCACTACATTTCTCAAATGGACAAGTACCGCAAGTTTTCACTTCCCAGTTGCCTGAACAAATTATGGAGAAGACCACACTACAGCTGTGCTACACATAGTGTGAGAGAAGTAGATATGGTCCTAGTCTGAATGGTCAACCTCCATCATAAAAAGTGTCAGGTATGATAACTCATTCATTAGACTTTTTTTTTTAAAAAATGAAGCTATTACTGTAAAAATGGGGAAAAGATTACCTATAGCTGCCCTAATTATTTACTACAGACTATGCAGTTTAGCATGCTGAATAATCTGGTTACGCCCAATGCCTGATTCTGCTTGGCAGATCCTAATAACTTTGCACATTCTAATTATTTACTTGCTTATTGATTAAATTTTTATCTTCTTTTACATATATTATCAGCAAAAATGTTGTGGGTATTTCTGCTGTGAATGGGGAACTTCTATTGACCAGTGGGGTCCCACAGGGTTCTGTCCTGGGCCCAGTGCTGTTCAACATCTTTATTAATGATTTGGATGAGAGAATTGAGGGCATACTTATCAAATTTGCAGATGACACTAAACTAGGAGTAGCAGCTAATATCCCAGAGGACAGGATCAAAATTCAAAATGACCTGAATATACTAGAAAGTTGGGCCAATGCTAACAAGATGAAATTCAACGCAGAGAAATGTAAGGTTCTGCACTTAGGGAGGAAAAATGAAATGCACAGATATAAAATGGGGGACACCTGGCTGAATGAGACCACATGTGAAAGGGATCTAGGAGTCCGAGTAGACCATAAGCTGAACATGAGTCAACAGTGCGATGCGGCAGCTAAAAAGGCCAATGCAATTTCAGGCTGCATCAATAGAAGTATAGTGTCTAGATCAAGGGAAATAATAGTGCCACTCTATTCTGCTTTGGTCAGGCCCCACCTGGAATACTGTGTCCAGTTCTGGGCACCACAATTCAAAAAGGATGTGGAGAAACTGGAGCGGGTCCAAAGGAGGGCAACTAAGATGGTGAAGGGACTGGAATCCATGCCCTATGAGGAACGCCTTAGGGAACTGGGGATGTTTAGCCTGGAGAAGAGAAGGTTAAGAGGTGATATGATAGCCCTGTTTAAATATTTGAAAGGATGTCATATTGAGGAGGGAGCAAGCTTGTTTTCTGCTGCTGCAGAGACTAGGACACGGAACAATGGATATAAATTGCAGGAAAAGAGATTCCACCTCAACATTAGGAGGAACTTCCTGACAGTAAGGGCTGTTCGACAGTGGAACACACTCCCTTGGAGCGTAGTGGAGTCTCCTTCCTTGGAGGTCTTTAAGCAGAGGCTGGATGGCCATCTGTCAGGGATGCTTTGATTTGGAGTTCCTGCATGGCAGGGGGTTGGACTAGATGGCCCTGTGGTCTCTTCCAACTCTATGATTCTATGATTCTATGATTCTATTTCCTTCAAGAATTCTCTCAACAGTGCTTGCCATTTTTTCATAGCAGGTAACTTAAAAAGACACACATCTCCCTGTGATAAAGTATACTGCAATAACTAATGGCATCAGTTTAAAATCTGAGCATGCACAGTTGACCCTCCATCTTCATGGATTCTGCATCCACAGATTCAATCATCCATGGCTTGATTTTTTTTTTTTTTTTAAATCCAGAAAGCAAACCTTGATTTTGCCATTCTATATAAGGGGCACCATTTTACTATGCCATTGTATATCATGGGATTTGAGCATCCATGGATTTTGGGAACCACAGAGAGTCCTGCAATAGTACTTCAGTTGATAACAAGGGGGCACTGTACTAGAAAAACCTTAATTATGCATCCTTTACTACTCAAACGTATAGTGGTAAATTTGGAAATGCAGGTATTCATCACACTAATCCCCCTAATCAGACACACAGGGAAAACCTAGATACTCAGGCAGCTGTGATATTCTTACTGTGGGGACAAAAAAACAGTTCTAGCAGACTGACAACCGTAACCCAATTTAAATAAATCATCTTTGGCTTCAATTTTACCTGCGCGTACACCTTCATAAAAGTCATGGCCTCGCTGTAAAATAAAAAGAAACTCATGGTAACACTTGGAATTTGCTGGCACATTTCTTTTTCATATACTTCCAAGGCCAACATTTACTAATTAGGTCTAGTCTAGATTGTTAGATTTTGCCACAAGGGTACCATCATTTTCAGCTTTGTGTGTACGTTTGTCTCCCATGCAGCTGCATCTTCCGCTATCCACCTCAGGGACCCCTCTGTAATACTGTGAGAAAACTTCTGCTATAGTGTTTGGTATGTTTGCACTATCTTTGTGTGACATGCAGGCCTTCCACTGAAGTCATACGTCTGCCCAACCCCCTGGTGTGGGTGTGGATGACTGTAGACTATCTAGCTCTTGACAGTACTAGTGTGAAGAAAAATGTCTCACTCTCTTGAGAGTGGGCTGGGGCTTCATAAATAAGTGTCTCATCTGCTAGACGCTGCATTTATGTTTCTCTGTCTCCTTTTTTTTTAAAGCGATAGTTATGCAAAAAAATATATATTTTTTTAGAACTGCTGCCATATACAGCCTGCTCTATCTCCAGTATTAAAAGGACAAAAGAGGTGAGAAAAGTGAGCCAGATGCCTCCCAAGGCCATTTTTGTCCTTTACAGAAAAAAGATTTAGGGATAACTAGAGGGTTCTCTGGGAGGGATTTTGGGAAGCTTTTGATCCCTATCAGTTTTCAGTACACTGATCTGGAAGACCTCTGCATGGAGTGGACTAGTGAGGAATAAAACAGGAGTGTGGAAGAGAGATGGTTTTATTCTCAACTTTTTAACTCTGGGTGTCCCGGTGTCCCACTGGCATCAATACATCCTCCAGGTCTGTGTCACTCCTGTCCTCCTCCTCTACCAACATACAGCATGTTTTCTCAGAACAGGTACAAGAAGGAGAACTGGAGAAGAGGGTAGGAGAAATGGAATGATACCTAGATGTACAGGATTTTTGAGGTCAATAGGATTCACAAAGTTAATATGCTGAGAAGTTTATCTCCCATCTCCTACTGTACACTGGTTCATCTATACAGAAGAATCCCAAATCAATGTACATTTCATGATATTAATCCCAAACTATGTTTACCCTATCCTCCCCCTCACCATACAGAGACCTCCCAAATCAGTATACTGAAGACCATATCACTGGATGTTATTGCTTACCCTGATTCAAAATAAACCTACAATATTAGAAATGGAAATTCATCCTTTCTTTTCTGCTGTCCTCTTCTCTTCCACCTCCACCAATCTAGTCCATGTATGCAGAAGTATGGAATGGACTTCAAACACTCCACCACCACTTCTACATAGATGGACCAGTGGGGTGGAGAAGGAAGAAGAGGATGAAATCCAGTCCTTTGAAATAATAAACAAACAAATAGCTGCAGTTTAATTGCTGCTCCTTTCCACAACCACCGCTCCCACTCTCATGAGTGCACAGCCTGGGAGCACCTCTCTCCAGTTGAAATGCAGATGTCCTCATGCTGCTGTTGCTACTTCATAGGATTGAGAGAAGGAGCTGCAGCAAGCCATCATCATGAAATCTGTTTCCTAGTCTGGTCAATTGATTTTAATTAACTTTTATAATGTTTGTAAACCACGGCATAGTGGTTTGAGTGCTGGATGACAACTCTGGAGATCAGGGTTCAAATCACTGCGTGGCCATGAAACCCACTGGCTGACCTTGGGCAAATCACATGCTCTCAGCCTCAGGGGAAGGCAATGGCACTCTCTGAACAAATCTTATCAAGAAAACCCAATGATAGGATCACCTTAAGGTTACCCTAAGTGAGACACAACTTGAAGTCACACACAACTACAAACAACAACAAAATAGGATTTTAGTTGAACTCTGTTTAAATTTGTTGCAAGCTGCTTCAGATACCAAGCCAGAAAAAGGAAAGGAAAGGAAGGAAAAGAAAAGGCAATGTCGTAGTGCTAGAATTTTGGAAAGAGACCCAGAGAGCCATGCTCCAGTGCCTGCAGAGACATGAAACTCACTGAGTGACATTGAACCAGTCACTCACTCAGCCAAACTGACAAGGTCATTCTGAGGATAAAATGGGGAGGAGAAAAACTAGACATGAGTCACCTTGAGTCCACTGGAAGAAAGGCAAAACATAAACAGAACAAATAATAAGTATTACTACTAATTTCAGAGAAGAAGGAGGAGAGAGAGCTTATTGTGGGCTCCAAAATGATGATCCAAATGCAGAATTTCTTACCATGCATGCTTGGCTCAATCTATACTCCATAACAAGTACCTCCTGCAGGCTCATGGAAGCTCCTTCTCTAAGCTGCCTGAAGGTCATCTTTAAAGATGTTGGTGACATTTTAGAAATTGTCTGTGGAGAAAATAAAAAACATTTTCTGAGTAAATTTTCTGCTTCCAAGCATGAAAAATATTGTGGCTACCTTTCTGTATTCATACTGTTCAAATAACAGTAAAAGTACAAATCCTGACAGGAGTAGAGCCAGTGGTGTGAGTGCTGGATTAGGACTCTGAGAGACCAGGATTCAAATTCCTGCTTGGCCCTGGAAACCCACTGGGCAACTCTCTCAGCTGAAGAGGAAGAACAAATCTTGCCAAGAAAAGGTTGCAGCTGGTTTGCCTAAGGGGTGCAATAAGTTGGAAATGACTTGAAAGCACACAATAAGAGCCAACATTCTCTGATTAGAATAATTCCAAACAAATGCTTCTGTTCATGAAAAGTAGGGGTGGGCAACTGTGAGAAGTGAAGGAGCCACATTAGTCCCCCAGAGACCTTGGTGAGCCACACTGCCCCATTGGACCTCTCTCACACATACAAAAATGCCATAAATGCTTTCTGGGGATGTGCGGGAGCATTTCCATCATGTTCTCAGCCTCCTGCCAAATCATTTTAGGCCCAAGAGAGGCCTCATTTTAACCAGTACTCCCCTGGGCCTGAAATGGCTGGGGGGGGGGGGCGGGCGGGGTAGAAACATGGAGAAATGATTGCAGCTCCAAGTAGATTTTAGAACTACTTCTGTCATCTTAGTATCAGAACATGACACAGTCCTGAAAGCTGCCCAGGAATCCCAAGGACAAGGACTCTGGGACCAGGGTTTCAATTACACATAGAAAGGGACAACACTGGGCATTTTTGAATAAATTGAGTTTTCATTGTGCCTGTAGTACAGTCCCAGCAGGGAACCCGTGACCTCCAAATGTTTTGTTCAACAGTTCTCATCAGTCACACTTACGCAGCATGGCTAATGGTAAGGGAGTATGGGAGTTCCAAGCCAAAAACATCTGAGGTCAATAAGCTCTCCAGTCCTGTTTGACACTCACTCTCTGACTGCCACATGAAACGGTTACCATTCATCTTTAAATCAAAATGCAGACAGAAACCTTCTCAAGTGTGCTTTGTATCTTGTTATATTGGACTGACTACATGCTTGTTATCAGAAGTTTCAAAGGTTCTTGAAAGACTGAATTATGAGCACTTAGGGGGAAATAAAAGTTTTCCAGAAATATTAAGGCCTGGATCAAAAAAGCAATCAAACCAGTTCTGCCACTCAAAACAGAAAAAGTCCAAAGTCTTACTGCACACACCTAGAGTTGCTCTTTGGATTTTAGCCAACATCTTCTTATCTACTTGTTACACTCAGTTGGCCCTACCAGAAAGCCCAGCCACTCTGAATCGGAAAAAGCTTAATTAACCAAGTTATTGCCATATCCTGGCACGTCATTCAGAGATGCTGATAAAAGCAAGTGACACCTCTTAGCTGTACAGTAAGAAAAACATCAGCACTTTTTAAGCAAAAACTTTGCGGAAAGTGAGTGTTTGCTTTCCCTTGGTGAACCTCCTTTTACAATAAAGAGAAGAGAAACACTGTCCTTTCCTGAGAGCCAGGAAGCTTGAACCTCCTGGATGAAGACTGCCTGCCTCAGGCTAGAACAGTAAATGTTTTAGAAAACAGAATTTGAATGGGAAGAAATATTGGCTGGAATTCATGGTTGCAGTTATGAATGTGAAAACCTATTGTTACATGTAAATAACTGATTTGTATTCACGATCCATATGTATTCATGACCCATGGCAATAGTATGGGGAATAGCTGAAATACCACCAGGGTGGAAATCCCTGATTTAACCCAATAAACATTTTCTATAGAACAAGCACACACTGACTACTGGAGCACTATTACTATAACTACCTCTACTACTTTAGTGGCAGTTCATTTCCTCAGGAACTCATTTGCCTGACATTTGTGTATCTGCCTGAAGCAGGGTAAACAACCTGTTGCCCTCCAGATGTTCTGGATAACTACTCCAATTCCTGAGCAATGGCTATGCTAGCTTGTGCTTATGAGGGTTGTTATGGAAGCGTAGCAGGCTCTCTACCCTTGATGCTGAGGGAGGCATGAGAAAGAGAGCAACAAAGCATAGGTTTTAATATTTCCCACCCACACTTAAGTGCTCCCCACCCAAAAGAGAGGAGTTGGAATTGGGTCTCGTAGCTAAAACTAGGCTCCATCCTCCCAGTTTCGGCCTCAACTAAGTGGAGCAACTTTGGATGATCTTGTCCCTAACTTCCCCAGTTACAGAAAAGATGGAAAAGGAAACAACTGAAAGACAAAGAAAGACAGATTAAACAAGATCATTTGAACTCAGTCAAAGGAATAAAGTGCTTCCTATACCATTTCCTAATCAGGTGGGGGGTGGGTGGGAAGTCTCCTCTCATGGATTAAGGAACTTTTAGCTTCTTGCTTCCTGTGCAAAGGAAAGGGACTCCTTGCACCCGGGATATTCCTTTCCCTATTTCTACAGAATAAAGAAGCTTCCCCCCTCCCAACTAGGATGTAAATAAATTAAAAATAAAAAGAAGCTTCAAAGATGTGGCTTGATGAAAAGATTCAACATTGCAAGAAGTAAATTGTTAACACAAGAAAAATAGCGAGTCCTAAAATTTAGCTACTACTGTTGTTTTCAACAGGGACATTAAAGTCCTAACCCACGGGGGCAAATGGCAGATTTCCAACCGACAGCATCGGTCATTTTTCCCTGGCTCCTGATCACTCAGTTCTCTCGCTCTGCCTCTCCAGACGCCAGCTGATAAAAGCAGTGACCCATTTTGCCTGGGACTTTACATCTGCTAACTCCCAGCTGCTGGGCAGATCCTGTGAGCACAAGCAGCAGACAGCTTTATGCCTCTGGTTTTGTATACATGAATCACTCACTACCAGCTGGCTTAATAGCAGAAGCAAGGAAGAACAAATGATGCTCTGCAAAAGAAATCCTCATAAAACCCCAAAATCACCAGTCCCTCCCCCCACACACATACACGTTAATAGCATCTACCTTAGACCTCTCTTTACTGTTCCAGTTCCTTGAGCTTTCTCTATAACCAGAGGCAACTGGCAACAAGGCATTTCCACAATTCATACCCATTTCAATTTTAATGACAAGTACAAAGCTTTTCAGCTCTTGCATGCAGTACCAAGGGGTAACCTGAGGTAGCTACCACCTATCTTGTGCACTGGCTGGAGGATTTTACTAGCGTAGTAGAAAACAAAAACCCATACATAGCATGAGATGGAGGAAACTAACTGATGATATCCATAAAATGCTGTGTTTAAAAAACTAATACATGCTTAAATCCCAATGCCAAGATCCAATAGTGACAGTTCATTTGTGCAACCCTGGATTGCACAAGCATCTGTACTCTTTCCAAGTTTACACAGGGAGGTATCTCATACCTCCTTGCTTAAGTGATTCCCTATCCTTGCCAGGAATTTGGCCACTGCTGAGCCCAGTTTGCCAACAGACAAGCAAGGAGGGGGCACAAAATCCTTTGCCTTAAATGCTGCTGCTCCATCTTCCTGCACTCTAGCCCTCCACTTTCTGAGGGGAATCTCATTACTGGTGTTTGAGGGATGATACCCCATGCCTGGTACCAAAAGACTACCCAGCAAATAAAGACTAGGGGGGACCCAGTCCCTCCCTACAGAGGTTGCCCAGCTGGGGGATGGAGAAGGGAAATCCAGACCTGTCAGGAGCCTCAGTCCAACAGCTTCTGGACACTTCCATCCTCCTGCCCAATCTCAGATCCATAGAAGGTACACCAGAGAGGTTTTTTGCTCCATCAGCATTACATTGGATCTTGACCTCTGACTCCAAAAGATGCTAACAAAGCTTGCCAAAGAAGCAAGCACCAGAGACGCCATAATGCTTGCTCAGGGGGTGGGATAAGCTGGAACATGAGAAACTGCCAAATTTGCCAACCTGAAGAAGAATTAATTTCTATAAATGTGAAGAAGAAAGCAAACAGAAACCCACTAATAAAGATCCAAGGAGAAGACAGCACCTCAGCAGTGGGTGTCCTTTTCCAGTTGGACAGCAACCTTTTTAGTTCTCCCTTAGCTCTGCCATGTAAACCCACTGGGTGACCCTGGGCAAGTCACAGTGTCTTACCCTCAGAGGATGGCAATGGCAAACCCTCTCTGGAGAAACTTGTCAAGAAAACCCTATGGTCTTAGGGTTGCCATAAGTCTGAAAAGACTTGAAGGTACACAGTAACAACAAATGAAACCACAAGTGATGTGTTTCCATTGACTGTACAAGGGAGCTTCCCTTAAGGAGCTGGGGTTTTATCCCATGCAGCAACAGTTTACCTTGGTGAAGTCCTTCAAAGTGACCACTACGCAAACTAATAGAGATTACTTTACTGGTAGTTTGCACAGGGATCTGGAATGCTGCAAATCTGGATGAGTTCCAAAATTAGCTGAGGCATTTCTCATTTTTGCAGCAGACAAAGTGGCCTTACTTCTGAGACAATCCAGTGTTGCCATGGCAGTTAAAGTGGAATAACATCACTATAACAATGCAGTGTGATAGGAATTTCTCTCTCTCTCATGCACACATTGCAGCAGGAAAAGTGGCCTTCTGAGACAATCCATTGATATTGTGTCTGTGTGTGTGTGTGTGTGTGTGTGTGTACGTGTGCGAGAGAGAGAGAGAAACCCCTATCACACTGCATGGTTATAATGATGTTATTCCACTTTAACTGTGGAATTCTGGGTTTTGTAGTTTAGTGAGCTCTCAGCTCTCTGGCTCAAAATGCTAAGGGCCACTCCCTCAACTGCAAATCCCAGGATTCCATATGATGTTGCTATGGTGGTTAAAGTGGAATATACTGCAAAAATACTGTAGTGTGATAGGGTCCAATGAGAAAGCAAGATCCATCCATCTCTAGTCCTGTAAGATTAAAGACAAAACTAGAAAGTCCTGCTCCTGTCTCACATGTACTGGGATGTTAACATCCATACCATTTTCCAGGCTGAAATACCAGTGCGTTAAAAATTTCAAAACATCCCACAGTGGAGGCCAGTACAAGGGATCCCCAAAAGGCTGAATGGGAAGGTATTCTTAATGGCAGCCAAGCAAAAGAAAAGGGAATGGCAGAAAAGTACAGAGGGTAGGTGTAATCTTGAGGAGTGATTCACTGCGCCTTTCTATTAATAAATACAATGTGCTAAGAGGAGGTGGTGAACAGAATAAGGAAACTGAAGAGAACAGAGGACGAATTGGTCAATTAGCAGAGTGAAATAAATGCAGGATTCTCACTGGAGAGAAGGTAGCTCTCTCCAACATCAGCTTGTCCCCCACACTACTAATGATATAGGCACAGGCCAGGATGGGCTCCAATTCTGACAAAACAACTGGTCTTCCAAAGCTCAATGTCCACTAGGCCTATCCTCCCTGGAAAATACTGTGTGGTAATAGCTCTCCAGAGAGACAAAAGCATTCAAGCACAACATACAGTGCTTAGAGGAAACTGCCTTGCCCTCCTCCCTTCTCATCTGGGAAAGAAGCATCAGGATTAAATGAGAGATGAACAGCTGTTCTTCCAAGGGAGGGCTGGAACTCAAGCTCCCCCAGATTAAGGGATCCTCCTGGAAACAGCAGCTTTACCAATCAACCAGTTCTTCTGTTTTCAGTATTTAGTAACTGAAAGAAAAAAGCAAAGGAAACTCCTCATACAAAGCTAAGATAAACAGTAGAGGGCTCGGCTGAAGCAGCCATTAGCAGCCACTCAGGAGCAAGTAAATGCCTCAGTGAGAAAATAAGACTATAGAAAATAGGAAAGCCTCTGAACTGACAAATCCTCACAAACCTGCTCAGTAATGATGTGTTGCTGATTTCTATCCACAAACATTTGTCTACACTGCAAGTCAACAATGCAGTTCTGCATCTTCCACTCACAAATATTTACAGTGACATTTCCCCCTTTCTGTCAGACAACTGGATTCAAGAACAGAATGTATCATGGGCTGCCACTGAATTCAGGAGTCCAGGTATGGAAATCTGTCTTCCGTTTTATCTGTTTGCCTTGTGGGTAAACGCATGGCAGAGCAACTGAAAATTAGATGGCACGGGATAAGCATATGCAGCATCACAACGGGGTGAGACGAATTTTATCAAATCACTTGTGGAATGTGTGGTAAAAGTCAATTCTCCCTATTTCTGGATCTTGGGAATTATCACATGGTTGCATTTGTTCTGCAGTAGGTTTAAAAACAGCCACTACTGTAGCCTGTCCTCAATCTAAGGTGACATTTTAGGGGAAGTGGAAAAGAGCAATACTACAACTCAGTAGGTTCCACTGAGTTAGGTGGGGCTTATTCTCAGGTAACAGGAATGCAGCCCAAATAAGGGAATATGAAAAAGCTCCCAAATCTGCTTGTGAGGGGAGATCGAGGGCTAACACCTTTTCCCTAACCATTAAATATGTTGGAGACTTGACCCAGTACATTAAGGGGTTGACATCACAGCAGTGAGCCAGACTAAGAAAGGACTGTGAGTGATCAATCAGAGTCCCTGATTGATTGGTCAAGGTTCATTACATCCTAAGTGTTTTCTCTAGAAGAGAATGAATGGGGCAGGTGGGCAACTCAGTGATATGCATTGGGGCCAGACTTCATTATACTTGGAGCAGACCCACTGAAATCAGTCGACCAAGTCTGTCATAACTGTATTAAGTCCAGCTGGTTTAATGAGTCTAAACATGAGTAAGCCCAGTTCAAATCCAGTGTGATTCAAATAAAGCATAGGTTCAACCATTTTATCTCATTTCAACTGTATGTTTCAAATTACGCTAGACTGAAAGCAGCATGCATTTTTGACAATGTGAGCATTTTCATTCCATATCCATGACCAGGACAGAGTCCCTATTTTGGGAGAAAGGTGGGATGAGGATGATGATGTTTTATGCATATGCATGACCAGGACAGAGTCCCCATTTCGGGAGAAAGGTGGATGATGATGATGATGATGATGATGATGATGATGATGATGATAATATTACACAAGTTACATTATTATGCCAAATTCTAGGTGCTTGATCAGATTCAGTTTAGGCCATTTTACCCAGTCAACACTAACTGGATGAGAAACTCTGCAAGTCCGTGTGATGTGTGTAGATGTGAGGCTGTTAGCTGTATTTTCATGTGTCTTCATTTTGCAATAAGCTATGCATAACCATGTTTTAAAAACAGTAACTAGAAGGAGATGCAGTGATGATCATCATCATCGTCATCATCATTTTTAAACTAATCACTGCATCTCCTTCTAGTTACTGTTTTTAAAACATGGTTATGCATAGCTTATTGCAATATGAAGACACATGAAAAAACATCTGGCAGCCCCACGTCTACACACATCACACTGACTTGCACAGCTTCTCATGCAGTTAATGGTGACTGGGTAAAATGCTCTAAACTGAATCTGATCAAGCACCTAGAATTTGGCATAATAATGTAACTTGTTTCTAAAAAAACCCCAAACCCACCCATCACCCAGTCCAGTTAATACTCAATGGGCTCTTATTATAAAGACAAAGAAATATGTGCATACTCTTATCTATTGTAGTAACTAGTGATAAAGGACAAGGGAGGAATTGTCTTCTTTTGATAAACCCAAATTATTTACTTCCTCTTAACTATTTCTATAAAACTGTAGCTGTGTTCATCAACAAAAAATGTGTGCACATGCCTGTGTTTTTCTGTATTTGTGAGTCAGAGAGAATAAACAATTTTACAGTGGATCCTTTGGTTTTCGCTGTAGGGTAATGAGCAAAAGACAATCATTTAGGATCTCTGATTCCAGGACTGATGTTTTGATAAAACCAAAAGCATGTAATTCACACCACTTTTTTTTTCCTGAAAACAGAGGGCACAAGAAGTCAAGTACATACTCAATTAAATGAACAGAAAATAGGATTTAGGTTTACAAAATTATCTGGTTCTGTCTATGCAGGATCTAAAATATAGTAGCCTCAACTAATTAGCCTCTGCTTAAAACAACTCAAAATACAACTTTCTTTCTAAATTGATACTGACTAAACAAACCAGATTAAATCCTAAACGTTTTCTACAGTATGGACAGTGTTATTGGCAATCAAGAAGAATTCAAGATAAGGAAAATATTAATTCATTGGCAAACCATTATTAGTAAATCAAAGTTGCTTTCTCTATACTATGGAGAGTTGTCTTTTCAGTACTACAATTTACAGTAACACCCACAACACATATACTTCAGCTTTAATTACAAGGCCCATATAGGCCAAAGAAACCACAATGTTGCCTCAACCAGCAGGAGCTGAGCTTGGAAAAGTTAACTTTTTAACGCAAACTCCCCAGGAGGACCACCCAGTATGGCCAGGATTCAGACTGAAGCTAATACTTTAAGTACATCTTTGGCTCGGTAAACATGAACTATTTTCTTAAAACAGAACTGTTTAAATTAACTGTGTCCTTCTTCTGTTGGTTCTGGGTACAGCGTAAAACAATTAAAGCTGATACAATATAAAACATATGGAACCAGTACAATAGTAGAAACAGTAAGCATCAGGCTAGATCTTTTAAAATTACATTCAAAATTGAACCTTTAAAAAGGAGAGGTATTGGATGCTGTCCTTCCATGCACAGAAAACTCTTTAATCCAGCAGAAGCTTTAAAAAAACAGAAGGTGAAGGGAAGAAATTCTCAATCACCCCCTTTCCCCTCTCCAGCTCTGAGCTTTTCCAAACCTGCTCCCAAAGGTTGGGAGACCCTCCAGAACAGCTTGAGAGATGGTACGGGGAGCCACAAGAGAAAAAAGGAAACTAGGACAAATCACCTTTTTCTTCTTCTGTTCATGGAATCATGAATCAGATTGAATCTGTCTTCTGCAATGCATTGACTTCAATGCATTAAGAATAGCTAAAGAAAAGTAAACTTAGGCATGTGTATCCATCCGTGTATATTTTTTTTAATAAAATGGTATGCAAGAATCAACCTAAGTTGAAACAAAAATCCTACTGTTCACTAGTCAATGCTGTTCCCTTTTGAGAGAAGCTGCATAGTTCCTTTGGAACTGAGCCAATGGTTCTGGAATAAACCAAGGTGCCCTTCAGAGAAGAATGAATTGTGGTCCTGGGTTTGACAGAAGGAGAATCTCCCTAAAATTTTATCTGTTGGAGGTGTGGCCTCTTCCCCACAATTGACTGAACTCCAGTCATGTAGGTTACCACCATTTTCTATTGAAAGAAAAAACCTGATACATTGTTATTTATCTAACGCACAGATAGTTGACTTGTAAGTAGTGTGACATGACAAAAAGTAGCACATGATGTGGGTTAAACAAGTATGGCAAGCTATGTAAGAGATTTAAAATCCATATTTAAAAAGGAATACCACATCACCTCTAGTTGTTTCAGTGTAAAAGGAGTGCCATCTTTCCTTAGGTTCTGAATGATCTCTTCCATGCTGTTCGCTGAAAACAGACTGAAAACAGAAAACAGATACATCAGAATCATAGAATCACAGAACTTTAAGAGCTGGAAGGAAACTTTATGCCAATGCAAGGATCTACAGGATCCCTGATGGATACCCATCTGACCATTCTTTAAAAATCTCCAAAGAAGGACAGTACATCACATTCTGACATAATCTGTTCCACTGCTGAATAGCTAACAGGACAGCTCTTTCTCAAGTTTAGTATGAACCTCCTCTCATGTGACTTAGTCCATCAGTCTGGGTCCTATTCTCTGCAGCAACCAGAAAAAAGTTTGTTCCATCTTCAAAGTGACAGCCTTTCAGATACTTGAAGATGGGTACGAAACTGTGTTCTCTTCTCTAGGCAAAACATGCCCAATTTCCTCAGCCAGAAGCCTTGGTTTCTAAGCCCTTTACCATCTTGCCCTCCTATGGAAATGTTCAAGCTTGCTGATACCCTTCTTACACTGTGGTGCCTAGAACAAGATTCTGTATTCAAACAAGGCCTGCACAAGATTGGTACTATTTTTTCCCTTGATCTGGACACTAATCCATCTGTTATTGCAGCCTAGAATTGTATTAGCTCTTTTTTTCCCTATCATATCACAATGCTGACTCATGTTTGCTTTGTCGTCTACTTAAACACTTAGATCCCTTATCAAATATATGAATGTACTATGTGTACATCAAGGACACTGCACATATGTGTTTGCACTACCCTTAAATGAGTAAGATCAGGCAAACAGGACACTTTAGACCATATAAAAAAGTCCTAAATGAAATAATCAAATCTGACAGTGTTTTTATAGGGAATAAACTACAATCCTTTATGCTTTATGCTTTTGCCAATATACTTTCATAAGGTCATCACATCTTCAAATTCTGCACTTAGACAGAAAATAAGGCACTCATGTTGAGCATTTTTTCTTTTTTGCATCTTCAGATTTTGTATATCAATAATTAACACTGCCAAAGTGGTAATCAAATGTCGGTTACAAAGATATTCTTACAGTCATTAAACCTTTTAGACATGTCAGTTATTATTTAAGCAAACCATGGGGCTTTCTAGATTGGCAGGAAAGTGTGACATGAAGTTGCCTTTTCCTTAATGCTTAGCAGCTGCACCACAGCCTTTAGATGGAGCTGGGCTGTTCCGCAGTTTTTAAAAAAGAAGCTGGGAAAACCAGCACCTTTTAAAGGTGCTTCTTCTCCCCTAAAACGCAAAAAAAGCGTTTTCATTGCACACTTTCCCTTTTTCTCATCTAAAGACTAGACTTTCATGCAGCCATGAACACACTTCTTTTTGCCAATCTAGATCAGGCCCTTAGTTACTTGGATGACAGATCACTCTCTTTCTGTCCGCTGATTATTAAAACCAATGTTGGAGCTCTAATCCTGTGCCACCATTTTTTATTTTTTGTGGATTGGGGGAGCCCTTTTCAATGAACTACCAAATATTTTTTTAAAAAATCAGGCAGGATACTATTCTACAAAGTTCTGCCAATTTCTGTTTCTAACAAAGCTCTTCCGTTTACAGAGTGCCATAGGACATTTAGTGAAAAAGACATGAATGACAACAACATCCAAGGGCTGGTCATGATTGCTGCAGACCCCTGTCTTTCAATGTGGGCAGTGCATGAAGTGGAGTGGGATGCTATTCCACTTTTTTCCGGGCAACTCTATTATCTTCCCATTTTTTCAGGTAGACATAACTAATGCAACCATTCTACTGTTTCTTCCACTTCAAAATGAGCCCATTTGCTTTCTTCTCTCATTTCAGATGCTGAATGTAGGCCTTGCATAATGAGGTGACATAAAAAGCTGGAGTGTATTTAGAGAGGGCTGCTGAATGATCTCCCCTGTCCACTGCTTCTCACTCCAGAGTGCCAGTCAAACTTAGTTCAAGTATCAAAGTCCATATGATGGAATAAGTCCAGGGAATCAACTATGCAGGAAAAGACAGAGAGAGGGTTCTTCATAGACTTCTTTGCTTCCTTCCCTTTCACTCTATGATGAGCCCCCTTTCTAAATGCAATGACAATGAATCTAAGATGTTGAGATGGAAAGCCTCATGTGCGATTCAGATTCACTGCAAAACCAAAATTGTTTAGATGTTGTTAAATCAACAAAGCAGACCTAATAGACAAATATTTTTACAAGCATATTAAAAGTAGCACAGCAAAGGTTTTCCTGAACTTCCCCTCAATATATATCTCTGATGCAATCAACCACAAATACCTGTTAATTTTGTCCATGTGTTCACCAAGAATGAAGTCTTTTTCTTGATCAAGTTTGCACTGTTACAAAAAAAGGAAAATACCTTTCATTCAAATTTTAAAATCAAAACCAAAAACGTTTTCTGCAAGCATGTGAAATTATTTTCAACCCTACCTTCTTTGATTTTTTTCTCTATTCTTACTGCAGATATCCTATCAAGATTGGAAGTTTTACATATTTTATTATAGTTCTCAATTTTCCACAGGTTTCCTAGTGGTTAATTCTACATGGGGCTCCCAATGATCTCTTAACCAAGTTTCTGTTCAACCCTGAACTGTTTAAGCATCAACAAAGCTGCAGCCTCAGGCTCCTAGGCCATTCAATGGGACCCTGAGACTCTTAAATTAGTTATACATAATTTGAAGATTTCTTTGAAATTTAGGGCTACATCCATTACTGGGCTTTTATTTACATAATGGACTTTACACATCCTCTACTTCCTCCTAGAGCAAACTGTGCATACTCTACAATCTACTTGGAAGGGTCCCTGAATCTTCCAAACTATATATGGAAGAAATACAAGGTGCTGTAGTAGGAGTGGATCATTATCACCCCATCAGCAAAAAGAGTTGGATTCCCCTCATATACAGGCATACATCACTTAACAAAGCCTCTGACAAAGAAGCTTCTTTTTACAGTCTTTTATAAGTCCATTTAGCCACCCTGTTCCTCCTTGTCCTCTGTCTAGGTGGAAGTTTGTTAGCAGTATTGACACTGGGAGGATGGTGAAGGAATGCTGGAGAAACACAAAATTTTAGAGTCAAGTTACACTAGCATGTCTGCAGTATATAATGTAATAAACAAACCTTGAGCTGGCAAAGAGTGGGATTCTGCTCTAGCTTCCCTTACTATAGCTGTGTGCACCTGCCTACAACACACAGGGTAAACAGCAGCTACCTTAAGAATCCCTACAGAGCAGGTATAACAGCAAACAGAGACAAAAGGAGAGAGTGGATAAGCCTATCATTCCAAATACTCCCAACATATTAAAAAAGTATATGTCTATTATGTTTAACCATCAAATGAAAACCATTAAAAAGTGGAGACTAATAAAAGAAAGAAGTCACCCCAGATGCATTTTGCAAGAATTCTTCAAGAGGCTGCTAAAAACTTCAAATTATCTTTGTTTACTTAAGTAAGGCTTAGTTGACCTGGTTGTTTCATCTCACATGTGCAAATGGTTAGTTATGAATAAAATAATTTTCAAAAGCATTTTGAACTCCTCTTTGTATCTCTGTTCTTTCCAAGCTTTCTGTTAAAGACATAATGACCAGGAACACATCTGCTTAGTTAACGGAGGTATGCTTGTATTCCAAGTAATGTTTCTTTCCATAACAAATGAAATGTAAGCAGGAGTCTTCTTAAGAAAACAGTCCTCATGCACACTAAAGCTACATCTACTCTTACAAAGACCTGCACACAAATCCACAGGATGGAGAGAAGTAAGGGATTACAGGGATCCTCTACTTAGCTTCAAGATCAGTGAGAACAATACTGCAGTATTGAGAAGTTAAGCAAGGGGGAGCCTGTATCTTTTCCATGGGGAGGGATAGGAAATACATTTCTTAGATTCACATTTCCATACAAAAATGTACATTTTTCATTTCCTAAAATGGCAATGAGCCAAAGCACATATTAGTTAATACTGTATCCTGATAACTAGACCTAACTAGAATAGACCCACTGAATCAACAGTTAAATAGTGAGTCAGCACACACACATGCCTCCCACTGATTCAATGGGCCTATGGTTGTCAGGACTGACAATAGGATTGACCACTGCCTCAAAAATCCACACATTGCTGTAGTGGGGAGAAAATGTGCATGTCTACATTTGAAAGCTACAATTGATAATATGTGTATGTGAAAGAATTGATTTTTAGGAGAAATGTGCTCCAAAATAAATGCATTTCCACATGGGAAGAGGGGAAAAGAGTCACAAACCAATACAGGGCAGAGACAGGACAAGAATGCCAGTGGGATTCTGAGAAATTAGTTTCATCTTCTTACCCTTTTGGAATTCTAAAACATAGAAGAAGAAATATGACAGTGGCGCTTCTGTCCCTTAAAAAGTTCTGCAGGAGAAGGAATTTCAGCAAGAGCAGCTTGTGTAATAAAAGAAGAAGAAAAAACAACACACACACATAGAAAACCAAAGAAAACTGGCACCTGCTTGTGATAAAAACTGCACCTGTTGAAATTCCTTCCAACTATAAAAGGTTCAGCAGCCAGTCCCTCTTTTACATCCGCCCACCCTACAAATGAACCCTCCTAGCTGTCTATGGTAATACACAGTGGTACTGGACCTATATTTACACACAATTCGATTGAAAGGAATGTCAATTTGGTGACTGCTATTGACTCTTCTCTGCCTGCCATGAGGTCCCACATGATATGAAGCATCTGAATGGATGCTCATGACAGATGCCATGAATATTCTGGCAGTGCAGGGGCCAAGGTTAAGCTATAAACATGTGTTTCAGCTACAATAGCATCAGCTGCAAATCAGAAATTAATGCCTCTCATTTAATGCCTCTCATTTGTATTCTGGTGGCTAGCCCTTCCACTCCATTAACTTGCAGCTTGTACATCACTGTATCCTCCCTTCTCATTCCCCTTTGCTGAAAATATACAGTACTGCCATGATAGTACATTCATTCCACTAATACTTCCCTCAATGGCAGATTAGAGAACCTTGCTGCTGAAATGGTGTGGCCATTTTGGAAGAAGGGACGCACATTTTTCATGCAACACAGAACTCGGACTGAGTACTCATGCATTTCCACCTGAACAAACATTAAGTGAAACTCAAAAGATTACACAGTTTGCATTAGTTGAACGGAAGAGAGTGTCTCACAGCACAATCATACATAAGTCTACTTAGATGTAAACCCTAATGGTGTCAATGGGATGTATTCCCAGGTGAGTGTTTACAGGACTGAGCCTTATTTTAATTCCAGTATTTTCCTGTGATGACATTTAATACTACTCCCTAATCAAGCAGGAACCATGTCAAGCTTTTAAGCTCAATGATACTGGGAAGGCTCCTAAAACACCAGAATGATATTTAGTGTTGCAAACACACCTTCCCGTGTTGTACAAATAACACATTCAATTTTACATCAGAACCTTTATTATTATTTGTATTTTTGTTTTGTTTTTAAATTGCATGACATCTCACTGGAAAGGTTTTCACTAACTAGCTCAGATCTCACTAAGAACAAGGCAAGGTATTCCCTGAGGTTTATAATCTAAAAAGACCCATCCGGAAAAGGAAAAGAAAAAAGGGAGGGAAAGGAATTTTTTTTCCTAATGATATCATTTGTACTTGGTAGTGTAGGCTTTTCTAATCAATATTAACTTGGAATTATATCTGCTTTAACATACTCTTAGCAATCAATATGTCTGACAGAAACAAATGTTCCATATAGATTTTTAAATTAAATTTTGAACATTATATCTGAAATGTTTAGTCTGCAATTAATATGTCCATCTATAAGAAAGTCAGAGCTGACAGACAGAGGAGAGAGAGAAGTGAACACAAAGCCTAAACTTTACTGTATACAAAAACCAAGAAATCTTGATGGCCTATTCCTACCACTTGCAGAGCAAGTCTGTCTCACTTGAGATGCATGGAAAAACCCAAGGAGCAGCATGGTCAAGACTGTATTCTCCATTACAAACTCTGCTGTTACAGTTAGCTATCCACACACCTTCTTATGGTACAAATCCAAGATCTCACCAACATTTTCCTTTGAGGGGGATTGTAATTCTGTCAGATCTTTTTCTAAGGCAGCCACCTGTAAATTTAAAAAAAAATCCATCAAAAGTTCTGTAAAAATCATTACAAAAATGTATTAATTCACAGGAGAATGCTAGAATTGCAGCTGTTACAAAGAATTCAAAGAGCTCACAAGAAATGACGGGTTTCTCCATACTTCTGCGACCTGTTGATGCTGTCCTTCTTTGTACAGTGCAATTCCAATCTGCTAGCCAAGTCCCAGCAAAGCTCACAAAGTTTAAGAAGAGTCCCAAATTTGAAAGCTCCTTTTTGCTTCCACTTCTCCCTCACCACCATGTGATCCTACTCTTTGCTCCAGTCTGTTCCAAAATGGTGCCACTCTGAAACACAGAAGTGATGTCCTGTGCCCAAGCCTTGCGCAAGTTTCCCAATTGCTACTACTAGAGAAAGATGCCCATAAGGGAGTGAACTCACATGGCCAGCAAAGAGCGGATGACACCACCACACAAAACCATCAGTGAGGCTGTGTGGTGGTTTTCTAGGGATCCTGAAAAGAAGTTTAATGTAATCCTCACCCCCACCATGGTTCTAAAGACTGATGGTTCCCTTTGTCTTTCCTGCACACCAATACTTTGACTAAAGCTGCTCCCTGCCCCCTTTTCCCTTGCCTGCCCCCTACTGCCCCCTTTCTACCTCACCCTCCCGGAAATTTCCACAGCTTTCGGGGGGGGGGGGCATACCGCCTGCTTTGGGAATCATTGGTTTAGAATAAGTTAACTGGAAATTTACAACATGAAGGGTGAGAGTGTTAGGAGTCTTGGAAAGGCCATAAAGACATTTTTGTCTACTGTATTTTATAAAAAGAGAGAAATATATGTGCTGCATTCCAAACTACTCCTCTGCTCCTCCCAATATCCTAGTGGCGCAGTGGTTAAATGCCTGTACTGCAGCTACTCACTCACAAACCACAAAATTGTGAGTTCAATCCCAGCCAAGGGTTGATTCAGCCTGGCATCCTTCTGAGGTTGCTAAAATGAGTACCCAATTTGTTGGGGGCAATTAGCTTACACATTGTAAACCGTTTAGGGAGTGCTTAAGTGCACTGACAAACAGTATAGAAACGAACATACTATTGCTAGCATCCTAATGGTGGCCAGAATGAAGAGCACTGTAATGAGGATAAAAATAAAAAAGATAACAGAGGATGCATAATTCCCAACCTGGAAAGCAATATGCTTAAATCCACTAGCTTGGATCCTAACTAAGCTTCTACAAATGGAAGAGTTGCTTTCACTCATGGACAAAATAAATCCAGTGCAGCATCTCTACAGTGGAACAGGAGAATCAGTTATTCCCCAATTCTCTTCTAACCCTGCAGAGGAGGCCCCAGTATCATTGGGTCCCTCAGCCCCGGGGCCAGAGCTGTTTTTGGGGGAAGGGGGAGCAAGGGCTTCAGGGATGGGAAAATCCATGAAAGCCACTTTCCTACTGTGAAAGCCACTTTCCTACCCCTGTGGATGAAATTTCTTTCAGGGGCAACAAATTAAGAATTCCAGCCACTGAAACTAATAATCTTAAACATGGAAGGGGAGCTGGTGACCCACCAGATGTCCCTGAATGACAACTCCTATGATGTGTCACCATTAGTGGAGATTGATGTAAACTGGAGTCCAGCACCATTTGGTGGTCCATACGTTCCCCAGCTCTGATTTCTAAATGTGCCTAATTCAGTGATTGAACAGTCTTCTGCAAGTTTATTTTGAGAACCAGAAAACTTCTAGGATGGTTATCAGGGAAAGGAGTACTAATTCTGCTCACCAAAAAGTACCAGTGGGTTGTTGAAAAGAAGTAGATTCCAAAATCCCAAGCTTTTATGCTTTTCAATTTACTGAGAATGCATCATGACCAAATGACCACTTTGATAGATTTACCTTCTCTGCTTCTATGAAGTGAGTTGCAATTCCTGCTTTGTGCACATCTCTTCCTTTCAGCCTAAATCCTGTCAAGGCAAGATAATAGCCCAGCTTCCCTGAAAGTCTTGGCAGGAAGTAGCCTCCACCCACATCAGGAAAAAGACCTGTAATTAAAGGGGGAAAAGGAAGGTATGAAGCAAGGTAACAATTCTTCCAATTAAAACTTGCAGTCTTCTTCTGACTTTTCTTTCCAGTTCTAAGGCCTTTCTAGGTGACATTTTCTGCCTGAAATTACAATCTCGTTGTGTTTTTTTTCTGTCTTCCATGAAGACATGCTACAATACTAATGCTCATTAATTCTGGCTGTGACCTTTCAAGCTACGTTTCTAATGATTTTAATCATCACAAGATTAAACTCTGCAGAGAGACCAAGAGAGGGGGAATTTGATTCCTCTTCCATTATCCAAAAGAGCTGGTGCGCACTTTTTAACAAATGAATCAGTATCACTAAAAGTGACAAAAATGTCATTTGCTGTAAATAAACTAAAAGACACTCGCCTCAAATTTTGTCATTATTTTTAAAGCTGTCCTCAGTTACATCCACAATGTTATGGCTGAAATTCGCATTCATCTCATGCTGGCAAGTGGATAGTGTTTTCTGTTCATAGAAGACAGTTCTCAGAAACTAAGAACCATGAAGAATATTTGGCAAGCAGAAAATCCATATTAAAAACTCCAGAATTAAACTTCAAGTGATCCATGTATGCTCAGTCTGCTGATCCAAACTGAAATAGCATGGGAAAGCATTAAGCCCTGTCAGAAGACTAGGATCCAACTAGACCCGCCCACTGTTATTCACTTTCATGCTCCTATTCAGACTGTTGTCTGACCACCAGCAATTAAATAGTCTGCAGAAAGCACTGCTCTGTCTTTCAGAAAATAGTCAACTCAATGCAATGGTCTCATTCCCATCCCTTGGATAGGTATCTTTAGATAACCAACTCTGGCACAGATCCTGAAACCTCTGCTTCACAGATCATGTTATACCCACAGATCAAGAAAGATACTGACAAACTGGAGCATGTCAAGAGGAGGATGACCTAAATGGTGAAAGGTCTGGAAACCATGCCCTATGAGGAGTGACTTAGGGAACTGGGAATGTTTAGCCTGGGAAAGAGAGGTTTAAGGATGACTTGATAGCCATGTTTAAATATTTGAAAGGATGTCATATTGAGGATGGAGCAAACTAGTTTTCTACTGCTCCGAAGACTATGGCATAGTGCAATGGATTCAAAATATGGGAAAAAAGATTCTACTTAAATATTAGGAACAACTTCCTGACATTAAGAGTTGCTTGACAGTGGAATACGCTGCCTTGGAGTGTGGGGAAATCTCCTTCTTTGGAGGTTTTTAAACAGAGGCTAGATGGCCATGTGTTGAACTTTGGTTGTGTATTCCTGCAGAGGGTTGGACCAGAAGGGCCTGGTGGTCTCTTCCAACTCTCTAATTCTATGAGTCTATGTTTTAAAAGTCAAAACTATCTGCTCTTATGAACTGAGCTAAAGTCTCCAAACCTTTTACATTTTCTCTCTTATAATCCCATGGTCTCGGCTCTCAAATTGGCCTTCTATAAAAATATGGGCTCCTTTATTTACAGAAGAGATTCCAATTCAATGCACCCTCTGTAGAAACTTTGAAGGGGGTTACTTTGTCCATTCTCCCTGCAGCCCTCGGTGTCACCTTTCATGTTGGTCCAATACCCACAACAGAATCCCAAAGCGCACAGCAAGAAGCAGGGCGAATCAGTAAAAATTGCTCTCCCCCAGTCCCTTTCTGCTCCGGAGTATATCCTGATGTCCTGCTCACAAGAGGTCAAGATCCAAGCCAACAGCACCATCCCCATTACTCCCATTTTAATCTACTTAACGGTTGCCAATAATGGACACAGGTTACCCTTATTTACTATCACAATTATCCTGTGAGTTAGATTGTTTTGAGTGTGTGTGACTGGACAACTCAGTAAACTTCATAGGATCTGATCCTGAATCTCTCCAAATCAAGTAAAATAGTCTGGCCTCTACACCACATGGCCCTTTCATGAATACAAAACGCAACGCCCATTCTTTACCTATTGCAGTCTCTGGCATTGCAAAAAGAGTCTTCTCCGTAGCAACTCTGAAATGTCCATGAACAGACAAACCAACACCCTGTCAAAAAAAGAAAAGAGAAGAAAAGTTTTTAATACAGGTTTGCAACATAAAGGAAAAGATGAATTTTAAATGTGGATTGTTTTAATATGTCTATATCTTATTTGTCCTTTTAAACTGATGTGTATTTTGACTGATATGTTTCACCAAATGTGGTGTGTCTGTTAACTGTTGTTGCCCACCTCAATCCATGGGGAGAGGTGGGTAAGAAATAAATATTAAATTAGTTTTAAAAAACAGTCATATAGGCATATTGGATATCATATTCACCAACTCTTTACATTGCTGAATAGCTCCTCCTACATGATTTTGCCTCCTTCCCCCTCTCCCATCCACTGTCAAGCCCCAGGAGAGGCAGTTAATGCTATTGGTGACCATGGAGGAAGGGAGGGAATAGGGAGGCCATGCCGACCATGAGATAGCAGTTAGATTCAGCATGGTGGCAATGGAGGTGGTAGAGGGTGTGTTCACTGATGGTCTTCACCCTCCTTTCTCTTCTCGTGAGAGCCCAGAGTAGCTGCATCTTCCTGGTCTGAATAGCCACATGCCTCTTTTCCCTCACCACAGATAAGCAGCAGCAGAAGGCACCCCTCCAGGCCTCATTTGAAGATTTTTATACCAGAGCTTTCCATGGGGTAAGCGCTGGTAAAATGCCAGTAAAACATCAGGGAAGCACGCAGGTATGAAAGCCTGAAATGCTTCCCAAATGGCAGGGAAACATCCCCTCACCTCCAGCGTTCTTGAATCGTTTGTGGAGCAGCAATTTCCTATGAACAAAAACTTTGTGTTAATGGGAAATTGCTGCTCCCTGAACGATTCAGGGATGCTGGAGGCAAGGGGACAATACCTTGCCATTTGGGAAGCATGTCAGGCTTTCAGACACACATGCTTCCTAAACATTTTACTGGCATTTTACCAGTGTTTACCCCCATGGTAAGAGCTGGTATGAAAATCTTCAATAGCTGCCTTAGGGGAAATGTTTTGGGATGGAGTGCAAAGTCAAAAGAATAGCATCCTGAGCCCTGTCCAAAAAGGGAGATATGTTCATGTATGCAACACTTACACCTCAAGAGTTGCTAATAGGATGCTTCTTTCATACTCTGTCTTTCTTCCAAGGAGGTCAAAGTAGCATTCAAAGGATCTTGTGATGGAGACCCTCTCCAGTTTGGCCCTACAGGTCTAGCCCTTGGACTCCTGTCACTCCCCTTGCCCTTTGACCACAAAGACCCCTCACTGGATCTTGTATTTGGTGAATATGCTCAAAGTGAGCATATTCCTGGACAAGTACGGTAGCTGTGTTGATCAGTGGGATCAGTGCAGTAAAGAATGACCAATTCTCTTTAATTTCTTAAACTATCACAGTTGTAGAAAATAAAACCAATAAAGATGTATTTTGTAACTATTAGGTTAAACAAGACCTCCCTGTACTCCTTGCATTCTACCAGTTCCCAAAACCTTATTCAGATCTTATTGATTCCTAACTGGCCTTTGCACTGCCATAGGCTGCCCTAACATACACCTTTACAGACAGCCTCTTAACTATATTTTTTTTTCCCTTAGCCCTTCACTTTCACAGGATTCACAGGCTGTGAGTGGTTGGCTCTCATCAGACTTGCCTAGCTTCTCACTACACAGTTCTCATCCCCATCTTTTAATCCCACAAATGTGAAGTAGCTTAGGTTGAGAGTGAGGGGGGAACCAGCCCCAAGTCATCCAGGGCCTTCATGACCAAATGGAGATTTGGGCCTCCATAGTCCTAGAATAACAGTCTAATGGTTCTCAACCTTAGGTTCTCCAGGTGTTTTGGACTTCCAGCTACCAGAGGCCCCAGCCAGTTTGGCCAACAGTCAGAAATTCTGGGAGCTGAAGTCCAAAATCTTTGGAGAACCAAAGTCTGGAAACCACTATCAATAGACGAAACTGGTTCTCACATACAAATGCACACAATCCTCAAGCTCCTTAAAACCACCCACTACACAGAATGCATTAATAGACATGATAAACATGGGAGCTGCAATTCAAATAAATCACATATTCAATGTGCAGATGCGATCCGGATGAGCGGCCAAAACAACCTACATTTCCGCACCAGAAGCTCTGCCTGTGGCTTTCAAAAGAGCACAGCACTTGCTTCTTTGGTGGAGATGCTGCTATGAAAATCTCAAAGAGGTATCACAGTTTTGTATGCAAGTTTCCCCAAGGCCCGACACAAAGCTTCCCTGAAAAGCAGCAATGGCCTAATTTTCTATGCATTTAGGTTGATAAATCCTACTTCAGGTGGAGATGGTGCAGTGTGCAGAACATAGGCTGATTAAAAAGAGCGTGTTTTCTGATACATTGCTAAATACATATTACTTAAGGGATAAACTAGACACTCCATGATAAAGCACAAACTGGGAAGGAAGGGAATGAGATTGAAGAACTAAACCCTCAATTTGACCTGCATGGGGAATACAGGTGACTGTGGATGAGATGTAGAATAAAACAGATGGGCAGAGGAATATTAATTATTTTATTTATTTGCCTGTTTCCAGTATTTCTATCCTGCCTCTTATCGATTTACAATAACATCAATCGTAACCATTTTGAATGTAAGACAATAAAATTTTGCACAGAGAATTTCAAAATGCTAAAAACATTAAAATTGCAAAATTAAAAATGTCAAAACAATATACTGTAGAATGATGTATCTCTACCCACAGGCTAAAGCCATTTGGCCACAAAGGCTTTTGTAATAAGCTAAGTTTTAACTTGGTGCCGAAATGAGACCAAGGTTGGCATCAATTAGGCCTTCAACCATGGTGCTACATGTCCTTACACAGTATACTGCTCCCAGTGGGAGAGGGTCCCAGAAGAGGCCCCCTCCAACAGTTCTCAGTCTTTGGGTAGGGATAAAATAACCCTACCCGCTTCTTCCTTCAAAACCGTGGCTCCCACTTCCCATTTTCAACAGTTTGATGCTGATCCAGGATATCTTACTTTGTCTGCTGAACACATTGTGCTAAGGATCATCCCCCAGGACTACCCACAGAAAGAACACTTAGAAATGGTTTTAACAGCAGAAAAATCTATGGCATCTTACAGAAGAGGTAGAAAGCTTAAGATATATCCTCCTTGGACAACAGTTAGACTAGCTTGTAGAACAGAAAAGTATGCTGAATATGTCATTAAAGATCATGCTGTGTATTCCTAAATCAGGAATAGTTCAGCACAAGAGTTGTCATCCACAGTGAAAACACACAACTGAATTGTGAGGCAGAGTACAGGGGGAAAAAACAACCTCCCATCTTTTTTCATTTATAATCTACTGGATGCAGTAGAAGAATTTCCTACATTCTCTCCCCCTTGATAACTTAAAATCACATTATGGCTCCCATGCTTGGCCTTTCTCCCTTTCTTGTTAAGCCATGAGAGATCAAACTTTCCTAGTAAAAATTAATTCCCCCTTTGTCAAGGGAAGTTGGGAGACTAGCTATAATGGATCACCCTTCAAATACATATTAATTGCTGAACTTCTCAAGGAATGTGATGGCCTTCCCAAGCAGCTGTGAGATGTTTCTAAGAGAGGCTTCTACATCTCCCCACTCCACCCCTTAGTTGCCCTGAACTCTTCATTTAGCCAGGACTCGGAGGCAAAGCACTGACTTCACCCCACTTCTCTAACAAAGCAGCATGGGAGGCTATGTTGGCAGCTGACTGACTGTGACAGGAGCCAAAAGAAGCATTTCCTCCTTTCTTCCTCAAGCCTTCTAAATTATGCACAAGCCAGCACTACCCAACTGCATCTGATCCAAATGCTCCCACACCCGAGATGTGAATGCATGCTAGAACCCAAGTAAATGCCCGTTTCCACTCCACTTCTTAGAACTAACATATTACATCCACTTTTATTATATACAAGTTTATTGATTACAACATTATCCTTGATTAAAACAGGGGGCAGATTATACACACACACATATGAATGCAGGCTTATAAACACCATATATAGTAAGCACCATCTTAATCCTGGCTTCTCACATACACAGAACGAATACCTCTTTGAACATCATCCCTCCTACCAGGTGCTTCCAAAAGGTGGGGAAATTATGCTTCTCTCCTCTCCCCCTGCCCATGCTTTTACCAACAAGGAAATTTATGCAAATTTAGTTCCAGAGAATTAATTTACCAATCTAAAGGTAGAAAACCATTTAAAAGCTTTATTAAATCAGCCGATAGCCCTATTCTGGTCTATGGAAGCCATCACTGGTCTAGGTTTTCACCTACACCAGCATCCCCAATTTGATGTGGCTTTGGACTACAAATCCCCTTCTGACCATTGGCCATACTGGTTCAGGCTGATGGAAGCTGGAAGTCCAAACTATTTTGAGGGAGCTAGGATGGTGACAGCCAAATTAAACTGTCCTTTTTTCTTCATATATTCTAATCTGGCATCTGGTATCTCAGTGGCAAGAGGAGGAGGCAAGACTGCATTTTATCACCCTGTTTAATTTGTATGCTGAACCATATCATACATATAGCAGGATTACACTCAGAGAAAGGTGGTGTGAAAATTGGAGGAAGGAACATCAACAATTTAAGATAATGCAGATGGTACCATATTATTAGCAGCAAGTAGCAAAGACTTTGGATGATTACGGAAGAAAGTCAAGAAAAAGTGCAAAGGTAGGTTTACAGCTAAACATTAAGAAAACAAAAATAATTACCACAGATGATTGACATAACTTTAAAGAAGATGATAAAAACATTGAAACAGTTCAAGTTTTTCCACACTTTGGCTCAGTCATTATTCAGAATGGAGAGTGCACTCAAGAAATCACAAGAAGACTAGGATTTGGAAGGACAGCTACGAATGAATTAAACAAGATCGTCAAGTGTAAATATATATCACTGAATAAAGTTAGGATTACTCATACCATCTCATTCCAGTTTCTATGTATGATTGTGGACAGTGAAGAAAGCTGATACAAAGAAAATCAACTCATTTGAAATGAGTTGCTGAAGAAGAGTTCTACTGATATCATGGACTGCTAAAAAGACAAATAAATGAGTCCTAGAGCAAATCAAACCTGAATTTTCCCTAGAGGCCAAGATGACTACTGTCATGCTTTTGATATATTTTGAGAAAACATGACTCACTAGAGAAGACAATAATGCTTGGGAAGGTAAAAGGCACATTCCAGATGGGTATACTTAATCAAGGAGGCCATGGCCCTGAGTCTTCAAGACCTGAGCAGGGCTTTTGATGACAAGCAACTTAGAGATCTCACAATCATGTGGTCGCCATAAGCTGTAATCAACTTGATGGTAGTTAATAATAATACAAGTCCAGTCTAAGATGAGGAAGCAGAAAACATCAGGTGGATCATTCCAGGTCCAAATATTACTTGCATGTTTTAAAAAATTCTTGTCTCTTTTCCATAACTTACATAAAATGATGGAGGAGAAGCCATCAGTCTTCCCCTCACCCATTTCTCTTTGCAGAGGATGAGAGGTATAGTCAAGGAGGATGTGCCTGCTCAGCTCACCATTTGTTGTTGTTGTGTGCCTTCAAGTTTTTTCCGACTTATGATGACACTAAGATGAACCTTTCGCAGGGTTTTCTGGGGATGAGAGTATGTGACTTACCCACAGTGAATTTCCATGGCCAAGTGGGGAATCAAACCCGGATCTCCAGAGTCGGATTCAATGCTCAAACCACTACACCAAGCTAGCTCTCCGGGTTACCATACTTCCTCCAAATGAGACCCCAAAAATGGCATTTGACACCTATCTGATGTCCTTTCAGACAGTCCTGGCAGAAGACCATCATGCAGGACCTCCCCTTTCTGAAAAGTGCTTTTGAATATGAGCTGTATTAAGTTGTTGCTCTCCTCCAGCCCAACAGATAAGATGCAAAGCTTCCCTTCCCTGCAGCTTCCTGCATACCACAACAGGTTAAGGGATCCTGTGGAGCAGATTCAGAATGTAAACAATGGGGGGGCTACAGAAACAAAGAGAAGAAGGAAAGGGAAGTGGTGAGAGCAGACTGGACATTGGAAGAAGTCCTAAATCATGCAGAGAAGCATTTCTCAAGGAACAGTTTCAAGAACTGAGTATCTGGAGTGGCATCATCTTCTCTTGGCATTGGCACAGAGCACCTCTACCAGGCTGCCAGTGCCTTGCAATTACTGACCTGCAAAATACAATAAAAGGCTAATTAATTCACTTAGGCTGTTCCCTAGCAGTGCATCTCGGTGGGGGAACCAGATTATTTCAGGATATGAGTTCCTCTCCTTCAAGGCTGTTAAATAAATGAATCCTTTAGCAGGCGATAAAGAGCCTCCCCAACACAATGTTATGCAAACAGAAAAAGGGACTTCTGGTTGAGAGAAAGGGCAACTCAGGTAAATATGACTTAACAATCTTTTAAAAATAAACACTTGAAAGACAAGGAACAAGCAGAAAATCATACCAAATCTTTCATGAAAACTAACCACACTGCTAATGAGGAAGGGAAAAAAGAAGGAGACTCTTTGTGGCATTAGAAACACACTATGATCATACTGGTGTGTGGATGTTAGGATACATGAGAGTTTGCCTCTCTCTTACCAACATTCAGCTACTGAATAATAGTAATACATAAACATATGTAAAAAAAAAAGAAAGAAAGATAAATCATAAATGTCAGTTTAATAATTCATTCCATAATACAAATGCACCCCCACCAGGTCCAAGGGTTTAAGTTTACTGACAGGTCTTTTTTGTGTGTGTGTCTGTATTTCAGTAACCAATTCAAGCACCTCTCTCAACTTAGAGTCAACTCAGCATCCAGACAAAAAGAAATGTGCACTTTGTGCCAAATCCCGGCTTATGAAAGTCTCCCACCAATGCATCCCCAATGGACATTCTGTGCAAAATATGCCCCGTAAAAGAATGATTGCAACAAGTGAGAACAAAACCTCAGTCATTCCATTCGGACTGTAAAGGATTACTAGGAACAAAAACTTCTGTAAATGTCAGAGGTAACACACAGGACACAATGATTCAAGTTGAAGTGGTTAGGTGCCAAGAAATGACATATTTATGGATTTATGCAAGACAAAGTGTAACAAAACAGGGAGCTAAGAAGACAGATTGCTCCATGCTCTATTGCCCCACAGAAGTCAAGCACTTGATGTGCAACTGTTTCTTACATCTGAGGAAATTATAGAGAAGGAACACAGTTCAGGAACAGAGCATGACATGTCTTGCAACAAGAAGGTCCAATCTTTCACCACACCTGTTTAAAGACTCTCAAATATGGGCCCAGGGAATGGCCAAGGCTCACCTAGAATCATAGAACCTTACAGTTGGAAGGGTACCCAAGAGCCAACTAGTCCAACACCCCGCTGTGCAGGAATGAATACACAAATACAGCATTCCTGGGAGATGCCCATCCAACCTCTGCTTTAAGAACTCCATAAATGGAAAGTCCACCATTTTCTGAGGGCCACTCTCAAACAGCTCTTAAGTTCTTCCAAATGTTTAGGTGGAATCACTTTTCCTGTAATTTGAAACCTGTTCTAGCATCTGGAGCACCAGAAAGCAAGCTTGCTCAATCTTCTACTTGATATCCCTTCAGATATTTAAGGATGGCTATCATGTCACCTCTGAATCCTATCATCTGTAAGCTAAACAAACTAACCCCCTAAATCATATCTCGTACTACCTGATGTTTTGAGTGTTGGACTATGGCTCTGGAGACTGGGATTCAATTCCCCATTTGTCCATGAAAGCCACTGGATGACCTCGGGTATGGCAAGCCTCCTCTGAAAAATCTTGCCAAGGAAACCCCATGATAGCTTCACCTTAGGGTCGCTATAAGTCAGATGTGATTTGAAGGCACACAACAACAATAAAAAACCTGATGTCCAGGCCTTTCACCATCTTGGTCACCTACCTCTTTTCATGTTATAGGTTTTCAACCTGCCTCTTGACACATTATAGCTTCATGAATCAGGGTGTCCAAAACTGTCCACAGTATTTCAGGTGAAATATGACCAAAGCAAAATAGTGTGAACAATTACTTTCCCTGTTCTGACACAATGATCTTCTTGATACAGCCTAGAATTGCATTGTCTTTTTTGGTCACCATATCATACCATTTAAATATGTATTTTTCAAAGCTGATGGTAGCAGGGATGGCAAATATCTCAACAGCTTTATAAAATATTGAACTAGCTGCTGTACAGACCACTATGAATAATGTAGATTTCTCTCTCTCATACAGACGCGCACACACAAGGAGGGGGAGAACAGTGACAGCCAACCAGGGTACTTGCCCAGGCCTCAAGTTGATGATTTTATTCAACTGTTTCCAGAGTGGGTTCATGGCAACATACATTTTTATCCCACACTATCTTTACAACAACCCTGTAAAACAGATTAGGCTGAGAGAGTGTGATTGGTTGAATGTGATGGGTTGGGGGGGCAATATAAACCCAGATGGTCCCTGTGGAAGACACTGCATCCGAGTGTGGTGGAGTCTCCTTCTTCAGGGCATTTTAAACAGAGGTTGGGTGGCTATATGTAGGGAGTGTTTTGATTATTTATTCTGGCACAGCAGAGAGTTCAACTGGATGGCCCTTGGAGTCTCTACCATCTCTTTGATTCTGTACTAGTGCATCACAAATGGCTATATTGCACCAACCCACAAAAAAACCTAGCACATCTCATCACACATCCTCCCTCATTATATATGTTAAAATACTCAGAGTCCCAGAACTACAGCCATCAGAACAGTAGCCATCAGTTGTATTGGTAATACTTTATCTAAAAATGGAACCTTCTAATATTTTGAAGTTCTCATATTGAGCTAACATACCATACATCACATGAACAGACAATTTCTGTCTAACTATGTACAAGTGCCTCCCCACCCCCACAGAAGTAATTTTAACACACTGGTGTAGTAATAGGGATTCTGCCTGCAGTATTTTAATTCCAATAAGTATCCCATCTTGTATCACAGCATTTTTCTTTTTCTTTTTTTTTTCAATTAAGGAGAAGATACTTTAATTTTAACAAAGGCACCCAAATGTAAATAATAAATAAAAGCATTTATAGGGATAACTAAATAAACTAAAACAACATATTGGTAGTGATTTTAAAATGCATACAAAAGGAGTCTCTAAAGCAAGATGAAATACAAGCTTCTGGCAACAGTTTCCTTGATGGAAATTGCTGGAGTAGGCCCAACATGAGTCCAGATATAACCTTTTTCTGGCCTAGCAGGAATGGTACAAAAAGGAGACGATCGAGATTTGAAATATTCTGAAGGTGCACGACAGACAAATTCTAAGTAGTCGATTTTTCTTGGAAGATCTTCTGGTCCTATTATGTAAGTTGCCGGGTCAAAACAGTCTTTGAGACTAGCTGTAGTAGGAATGAGCCATGTTAAAGCTGCACTTTTTTCACAGTATTGGTCTTGAATAAACCCACTAATCTGAGCATAATATGTTTTACCATCCTGCTCATCAATGACTGAAACAACATCTCCAATCTGATAGTAAACTCCCTTATAGAAGATAGATTCTGCTGTAACTATGGTGGCTACAGACTCTAGAGCTTTGATGGGATTTTTTAACTTAAAAAAAAGGCCTCCTACACCGCCATCTCAGCCGCGGCCCAGCAGCATAGCAGCAACGGAGGCAGAGGAGGAGGTGGAGGTGGAGGAGGAGGGAAGAAGAGTAAGCAAGAAATTCACAGAAGATCTGCTCGATTAAGGAACACCAAATACAAGTCTGCTCCTGCTGCTGAAAAAAAAAGTATCTTCTAAAGGAAAAGGAAGAAGGCATATTTTTAAGTTAAAAAATCATATCACAGCATTTTTCAAGGGAAATTATTCAAAGGAAATTACAAAACTGTGCTTATTAAAATATCCCCGTTCAGGTGGTTTTATTTGCTGACAGTGTCTCAGTGAGCTTGGTAAAATGACTTTTGGGGAGTACCAACAGCCTTTGGATTCTGGAGACGGTGGTTAGACAAAAAGAAAGAGCAATTTTTTGCAAGCTCTGGTGTTTTAAACCAGTCGTGTATTCAACAACACAACTGGTATCCATAGGTGTACAGGATGCTCATGTAAGTGAGACACCTGGCTCCCAGGCAGAGGAACGATGGACTACTCTGACCCTCTTCTACTAGCCTGTCTGGTTTCTGTGACACCTGTAAAAGGAAAGGCATTCTTTTCCTCTATGTCAAATACAGCAACATAGTAGGCTGATAAGACTTAGGACAGGGATTTAGGGACCAATTCCTGTTTGATCCTTCCCAGAAGCCCGCTTGGTAGAATGAAATGTTTTCTTTTGCCACTAGCCAACTCAGAAGCCAGTAGCCCAAGTCTCCTGCTGGCTGCCAAGGAGTGGGTTGCCTCCTTCTTAACAGGTTAATGATTTTTGTTTTTAAAAGGCTGCCCCAAACTGGCTATACAGTACCTGAATGTTATCCACAATGTCCACTTGATAAAACAAGCAACTGCTGGTATTCCATGACTCAATGGGTTAACGCTCTGTGTGTGTGTTTGTGTATGTGAGTGTGTTTCCATGCTTTTGTTATCAGCAGTGACTCTGAGAGCCAGAGATTAGCTGCAAAACTAACTGCACCATTTGTTTCTCGGATAACATTCAAGGGGCTTAGCAGTGAAGCCAATATGCCAGATGGGAAATTTACTGCAATATCAGCAAAGATGCCATCCTTTTCAGTCTTGATTCAATGCTGCTTTCAATATTTTCTGTCATTAGTGATAAATAATATACAGGTCAATCTCTTACAAACACTGGCATGGAGCAGGAGATTAGTATCCTCAACACATCCAGTGTATTTAGGGTAAGAATTACATACCATTCTCAAAAGCAAAGGCTCAGGAAAATACAGCTGGGTGTTTATCTCTCTGTGCAGCTGACACATGTGTCTAAACAAGGAAGGAATCTAAAAAATCAACAAGCAGCTTATGCATTTATGAGATGATAGCAATTTGGGCCTAAGTAGAGATCCTCAATATATACATTATCAAGTATTTTACAGACCGAAGATTCCACCCCATCCCTCTTCCAGCTGCTAAAGAGGTATAAAACAATCAGATGAAAACTCCAGAATCCTTTCTCCAACATTGATAAAGTACAAACTGCTGTTTATTCACATAACATTGAGTCATGTTAGGCTCTTTGTTAAGATGTGGAGATTAGGGTTCGATTCCCAGTTCAGCCATAAAACTTGCTGGGTGGCCTTGGGCAAGTCACATGCTTTCAGCCTCATGGGAAGGCAATGGCAAACCTCCTCTGAATGAATCTTGCCAAGATAGGGTGCCCATCATAGGGTTGCCATAAGTCAGAAATGACTTGAAGTCACACAACATGTAAGAACTCTTGTAAATGCAAAAATAAAATACAAGTATTGCTTTAACAAATACATTTACCAAATCGTGCTCTAAATGCAATTTAAAAACCATGGATTGTGCCTAAAACCCACAGTTCAGAATCTTTAATGTCTTCAAACAAGGTAATTCCATCATGACCTCCAAATCATAGTTTGAACCTAACCAACATAAAACACAAGTTGCCTGTGTGGATGTAACAGCAAACAATGGTTTACCAAATCTAAAGTAGTTAGTAAATAAAGAGGCTATTCTAAAAGAGGTAAGCAAATCTGGGCCTCAATAACGAAATTTTAAGCCATGTTATTAGTTTATCTTAAAATCAGGGGTAGGCAACTGTGGTCCTTCAGATGGCTGGACAGCACTTCATAGCATCCCTTACTATTAGCTATATTGGCTAAGATTAATGAAAATGGCAGTCCAGCAACAATGCAATATTTGCCTATCCCTTGGTTTTGGACCCCTGTTCAAATATACCCCACTGCTCAAATTTGTTAGAAGAGTGGATTACACTGCATTGCTGAAACTCAACAAAAAACCAATACATACATTATACTAAACAATGCATCCCTGACCGCAGCATAGAAATAATCCAAATAAAACAAATAAACTTGTTAAAGCTTGGGAAAATAAAATGTTCTCTCTCTAGCACCAAAGATATGCTACCATAAGCACCAGGGACATCGAGGGAGAGAGACACAATCTCAGAGTAGGTCATTTCCCTGGCTACCTATGAACTGACCCACTCTTTCAATATGAGAGCAGAACCTTCTCTTCACTTGGGTAACAAGAAAATGTCCCAAGAAATTAATGTCTTCCTCAAGAAGATAGGCAAGCTTCTTTGTTTTACTCTCATAGAATCATAGAATTAAAAGAAATAAAATCAAGCAATTCGTTTTTGAGTAAGTTAAAGAAAACGTGGAGGCAGAATAGGATGTGATATAAAGAGCTCTAGCATTTTTCCTTTCTAATGAGGTTTTATTTAGGTTTTTCAGTTCTTATTTTGCTTAGCTTTTCCAAACCCTGCCTAATTTGTTTTATTTAACTTATCTCTTGTTTGGAGGGGTTTTAATTGTGTATAATTTGCTCTCTCTCCTTATGTTGAATAGCTTGCCTGCTTTGCCAGTGGACTTTGAGCATTATTAAACGCCTTTGAAAGACTGTTTTAAAAAAAAGCTTTTTGGGATGGGCAAAACGAGAGCTTTCTGGGATGCTGTTTGGAGCTGTGATGTGTTTATGCTAACAGTGGCATTTAAGTTTCCATGTTTAAATAGCAATTAGGATTTAGTAATGCAGCAGGAAGCCTTGTGAATGAACTGTTCCATCACTTTCACCACCTCCTATTCAAAGTTGGTGGGAAATGGAAGGACAACAAGACCTAGACAACTTGAAAGGACTTTTTTTTCCCTTTGAGAAAAGAGGAGGGGGGTTTTTTTTGTTCTTTTTTTTTTTGGAGAACGTGTAACTAGGTCACTATGGTTGCAACCAGAACCCACAGAAGGCAGCGGAGTTTTAAAGAATCTGTCTCTGGACCAACACAAGTCTATTCTGGAATACTGTCTTCCAGTGGAAAACAGAGGAACATTTATGAAAGAGATTTCCAGCAAGGCCAACTCTACCTCCACTCTTACTGTACCAGAGCACTGAATCTTGTTTCTTCAGTAAATACTAATATTAGTAAAGATCTGTTAAGAGTTTCTGCAGACTTATATGACCAAGAACTGCTGGGCAACTCGATCCAGACCATGAAAATCCTTATTAAATACCTTCTATAATTTGTTGTCGTGGTGGTGGCAGCAGTGTGCCTCCAAGTCATTTTTTTACTTATGGCAACCCTAAAGTGAATCTCTCATAGGGTTTTCTTGGCAAGTTTCTTCAGAGGGGGTTTGCCATTGCCATTAATATTATCTAACTCAAGTTCATAACCTGTACAAACAGGCTCAGTCTTGAGAGAAGGATACAGAAAAGAGTGAGTAACCCTCACAGAAGTGTATGAAGGTCTTTGGGACCAATGCTTTCTTGCAACTCAAACTAAAAAGAGAACTTTCGAGAGTCTGCAGAATCTAAAAAAGGAACTCTCTGGCCTCAAGGCCAATATTCAGGCCTTAATGGATTTAACTGAAATGAGGATTTTGACAATAGCTCTTGCTCCAATACAAGCAAATCAAGGTAATAATAACCTGGTTTCCACCAACCTACAGGTTGGTATTTCCCTCAGCAATGAGTGGGATTTGGCAAGTGATATAGGTGAATTCTTGCTGGATTGCTGCCTTACCTTGCCAAGCATGGTAGCAATGGGAGAACTGCAGGATGATACAATTGAATTTCTCATCTTACCCTTTCTGATTCTGGCATGATTATAATAGATGAATGGCAAGAGGATCAGTGGAAATTGAGGCAGCAGACATAGTTTGGATGCCAGAATGGATTGGAAGTTGAATGTGAGGATTCAAATGTGAATTTTAACCAAACAGGCAATGATATGGATCCAATCAGAACCTCTTCAACTGAGACATCTCAGTCTTAGCCTAAGTTCTGTGTCTCTTCATTTAACTGGCCATTAAAGAGAGCAGATGGTTCATGGAAAGAAAGTGCAGAACTGCTACCTGAAATATTACTGGCAGCTGGGAATTCATGGAAGGATTTAAGAAGATTGACCTCCTTGTTTCTATATCCCTTGTGGCATAAAAGAATGAGGTGTTGTTGAATTCATTTTTACCTGTCTGGAACATTGCAAAATCTTTTGGTCCTTATTCTCTAACTTTATAAATAATGTGTCCTTTAGCAGGGGTAAGCACACTTTAGACCAAAATTCCTCATTTATTTATTCACATAAACAAGTCATCTCACAATGAAAAGCCAGTAGTCATTTTTCTTTTGACCAGCCCAAATGGGATCATGCTTACAAGGAATCCTCACATAATGGCAGTCCTGGTAGTAAAGCTGTGCCTTCATATGTAACCTCCCCAAATAACATCCCTGTTTCCTGGGCTGGTCATGGACACCCGGTCGTTTCTAGGTCTGCAGCTCTTAATTCCTTTATTTCCTCTGGAACTCATACCAGGAATACCCAACCCAGATATAAGCAGGCTTCTTTTAAACATAATTTTAACAGGAACTTAAGAGAACCTTTCCGGTCTGAGAAGATGGGAAAGGCCTAAGGAAAGTTATGGGGAAATCTGAGATTTCCCTTTCATTACCAAGAGCCACTATGTGCACTTTCCATGTCTGGACAGAAGAGCCACAGTTTTCCCTTTCAGTTTTATGCTGGAATATTGCTGGCTGGAAGAATGAGATTGCAGACCAGGAATTTGGCAAATTCCTATCATTTAAAATTCTTTGTTTATCTTCAGGAAACCATAAGATGTAGTCAGGGCAGTTAAAGTGCTATAAAAGTGCTATAACTATGTATTAACTATATATTAAGAAGCTGTGCCCTCCCTCCAATCCATCTGCCCCGGTCCAGGCCCCAGAGGGAGAGAAAAACCACTGGACCTCATCCCCTTCCCACCACCTTCCCCTTCTCCTTTTGTGTCGCGTCTTTTAAATTGTAAGCCTGAGGGCAGGGATCCGTCTAATTCTAAGATTGTATGTACAGCACTCTGTAAATTTACAGTGCTATATAAATAAAATAAATAATAATAATAACTTTGGACATACTTTTAATTATATTAAAGATTAGTTATATTTTAACTTCTGTATGCCACGTACTTCTAGCTTTATATAAGCAGTGTAACAGAGACCATGGTTATTGCCACGTAAGACTATCAGGACTGCATTTGGTGAATGCCAGATTGGTGAATGGCAAAGCACCTGACTTTTTGTTTGTTGGTTTGTTTTGGCAGGCTTTTCAGGGCTGATTGCTAGGGAGAGAGGGAGGACCTTTCATAATGTGCTGAGTTATTTTTTAAAAAATTCTTTTTTTTTTTAATGGGCACCTTGAATCTCAGGGCTGGAGAAAAGTAAGAAATAAATAAATAAAATAATAACAACAGCTGTGTTACTACAGTGGCCAACTAGATATCTATGGGGAGTCCACAGGCTGGATATAAGCATTATGGCACCTTCTGGCTAATCTTCACTAGGGAAAGACAGAAGTGTGCAGAGAGGTTAAATTGAACACTAGCTTCCCTGCACCAGTGAAAGTCTTTTATCAGCACAATTCACTCTCTGATACTCCCATCGATTCATGTGCTCTAGTAATTGAAGGACCATCTGTTCTGAAGGTTGGAGACCCATGTTTTGGTCATTAAAATGTTTCACACCAAAAGTGCCCATGTGTTTTATAAATGAATAAGTTTCTTCACTTATGTAGTCTCTCTATGTGTGTGTGACCACATACACATATCAGAGTTTGGAATGTCACCTTTCAAAAAGAACTGATCACTTCACTCATTACCCTGATTGCCCATCTTGTTATTGTTACTGTAGTCCAAAAAGGTAATTCACCAAGTTCCTTCTTACTAATAAGTTACAATTACTATTCAGCCTTTGGAAAATAGAGAAAATTGCCCTTTGATTGTCCCATGTGGCCAGTTCAGATACTGCACCTTTGAAATTCTGAGAACACTACAAAGATATTGGACAGCAGTCCTTCCCAGCTACAGGACAAGGCAACTACTCACATGATCCTTCCTCTCTCCAACTGATCCATCCATCAGCGCACACACCCAATAACAAATAACAAAGAGAAAACCTGATACTGTTCCACTGAAAAAGTATGAATTACAGCATTGCCCATAACAGCTCATAACTGAAAAGATTAGTCAGCCATCAATTGCACCTTGGCACAGAAATATGTAGACTATGTTGTCATGGCACAGGTAAGCTGTACCAGGGCAACATTTGCCCCCTTCTCAATTTTGGAGGGTTCCTGGTCAGCTCCAACAACTGAACAATATTTGGTTTCCTTACCATCTTTATGCAGCCACCAAATGTCACACTCAGTTATATTGACAAGCACACCTCTCTTTTTTTCCTGGTCGGTCATGAGGATGAAATCAAAAGTATCCATTTCCATTTTCAACCAAATATGGTTTACTGTTACATCCAAACCAAAGGCTGAAGTTAGCCTAGGTTTGAAGTTGGCTTATTTCAATAAACTACAGTTAATGTTAACTGCAGCTTGTTCAGGTTTGGTGTTCATAACAAGCTACTTTTATTTGAAAATGGAAGCAAATGTTTCCAAGCCATTTCTTGCAACTGCACAAGAAGAGGACGAGCAAATAATTGTTTACATAAAACTGTGTTAAACATAGTTTCTGCCACTTTTATCTGCTGAAAGGCTTTCAGCAACTGTGTAAGGAGTCATAAACCTTCCTTTGGGAAAAGCATACATCAGCAATTTTTGATAAATGTAAAAAGTTTGATAACTTCAATGGTCAACAGTACAGCCACATTGACATCAAATTATAAATAATTTATGAAATGCAGGACAGTCTGCTAATAATTAAGACATGTGATTCTTGTTTGTTATCCTTCTTGTTGGCTGTTCTGTGTCATCTGTTCAAAGAATTTCAGCAGTCAAGCAATTAGTTGTGTGCTTACATATCTTTAAACTGCATTCTTTGAATTATAAGATTAACTGATAGTAACTCCCCCATACTATCTGTTTCTAAATTTACACAGCACATTCCATTATTCTGCCACTAAACCAAAGTGATGAAAGGTTATATTTAGCATGGAACCAAGTGTCCTGAGCACTATCTGCCCAAAATTATTAGTGAAAGTTCTATAACAATATCCGGCATGAAGATGAATATATACAAAGTAAGCCATTTTATCTATCACCAAAACTGATATAGCAGCTTTTCCTAACCCACAACCCTTGGGATGTGTTGGACTAAAGCTCCCATCATCCCAACCACGTGCGTTGGGGATTATGAGACTTGCAGGCCAACACATCTGGAGGATACCAACCCAGGGAAGGCTACTAAAGAACCACATGTCTTAATGCCACATGCACAGCAAGCTGCTTTTCAAACTAAGAATTTTCTAAGGCAGTTTCCAACCTGGCATTGGGCTGTAGTTTGAGATCCCTTTCCTGTGAAGAATTACTTCAGATTGCACATTAAAAAATGATTACATTATGCATTCAGCTAATGAAAGCCTATGTAAAACCCTATAATTACACTTCTTCTTCTTGCTTAGTCATAGAAAGGACAAAACATGAGAACAGCATCAAACTAATAAAATACGTTCATTCATTAATGAATCATTAATCTTTTTCTCGGCTGAGATCCAAACATCTCCCTGTAAGGGCATAAGCAGCAGCCACTTCTGTCTCGTGGGATGCTGATCCTGCCTTGAAGGGGAAGGGCCAGCAATGGAGGCCAGGTATGACGGCACTCTTCTGTAGAAGCAAAACACTTCCTGCAGCACATGGACCCAGCCGAGGCAAGAACTGTGTTGGCACTGTCAAACTGGGAGGAGGGGGGGGGGAATCTATATTTATTATTTATCTATGAAATCATTTGCTTCCCTAAGGCATGCGAGTATAGATACTGTGTATTGATAATCCCTAGGTTGACATCCTCCAGATGTATGTGCCTTACTTATAGCGCCGCCATAAATTTTATAGTGTTTTCTTATGCAGGGACGGAGTACTCAAAGGTGGTTTGTCATCATCATCTTCTGAAATGCAGCCTTCAGCACATGGTACTCCCTGGAGGTTTCCCTTCCAAGTAATAACTAGGGCTGACCCTGCTTAACCTCCAACACCAGACAAAATAGCACCAAACAGCAAATGCTGTCAAACAATTATAATTTTAGACACCTACAGGATATAAAGGCAACTTACTTATGAACTTCGAAAGGCAACAGAGTACCTTCAAGTCAGTAGCCAAGGCTCATTTGGCAGTTCCATCATTTCCCTCTAAAGAACAACATTTACTACACCATGGGGGCAGCTGTCAAAAGCAGCTTCTAAAATAACCTGTTCGGTTTATGAAGCATTAGAAGAGAAAGCTGAGTTAGTAAGAGATAAAGTGCTGAAGCCACTCTTAATTTCAAATGGTATTTACTTAGCCAGGGAGCTGAGGGGTTTAGGTCAGGGTGTGTTGGTGTGTTTGTTTGTTTGTGACAGAGAGAGAGAGAGCACCTTCAAGTCATCAGTTGACTTTGGGTGACACCATGAATTTCATAGGGATATTCAACCCTACGTTTTAAACAAGGAACACTCACACATGGTTTGCCATTGCTTTCCTCTGATACAGCCTACAACATTAGTACTCATTGGTGATAACCACCTAAGTACTAACAGACCCGAAACTGCCTAGCTTTCGAAATCAATCAGGACCTGGTGCCTCCAGGATATTTAAGATGAGTTGTTGTTGCTGCATGCCTTCAATTTGTTTCCAACTTTTAGTGACATTTTATCACAAGGGAGGGGGGGTGAACAGGATTTAAATGAGAGTTAAACAGAAAATGCTCTATGTTTATCATAGGACATTTCCCGTTTAACTCTGATTTAACTCTCGTTTAAATCCTTTTTGCCCCTTAGTGTGATAAAGCAAATTGAGGCAAACTTGTCACAGGGTTTTCTTGGAAAGATTTGTTCAGAGTGGGCTTGCCATTACCTTCCCCTGAAACTGACAGAATGTGAGTTGCCCAAGGATATCCAGTGGGTTTCCATGGTTGAGCAAGGATTCAAACCCTGGTCTTCCAGAAGGGATTTGAATCCCGGTCTCTCAGAGTCCTAGTCCAACACTCCAACCATTACACCACAATGGCTACTTGCCAGTTCTGAAGATCCCCTTATTGGTCCCATTACAGCACAGTCCTGGGGTGACATGCAGCCTTTCAAGGCTCATTTTATGGTCCTTGACATCTCCAGGCTCCCCAAAGACCCCTACTTCTGGAAAAAACAAAGAGTGGATTTTCCTCTAGAAGTGCAAATTCACTTTTAAAATACATTTCAGGGGCCTCTTGCAACAATTAACAATTTTTAAAAAGACCCTGTTTTCCAAACCAGTAGATTTCTGGCCAGTTTTCTCTGGCTCTCCACATTTGTGACTTTAACTTTTGTGGCTTTGCTTATTCATGGATTTGATTAATATATTCTCTTTAGGTATCTCTAGGCCCTCCAGAGTGATTCTGCTGGAAGTTGACCATAAAGTCAAACTGGAGGATATAGATATTCCTAGAGAAAACTTATCTCTAGGCATTTGTAGGTCCTCCAGAGCACCTAATGTTGTTCATAGAGTTGTGCTGGAGGACCTAGAGATTCCAAGAATGTTCTCTCAAGTAAAAAAAAAACGTGTGGTTTTTCCACTTTCATGGGGCTCCTGTGCCCCTAACCCAGTGAATGCCAAGGGCCTACTACTATATGTTTGATCTGAGGCATTTTTAGTAAACTACCAGGTTAAAGGAGGCCTAGGACCCCTGAACCTCCCCACACTTGTCCATCCCTGAAGTGAGAACATTTCTGGGGGGGGGGGGGAAGCCATATGGCTCTGAAGATCTTGAAAGGCCTCAGTTGCTGCCTGGTATATCAGAAATGCCTGCATCAGAAAGTTGGTTTCTGACATGTCTATCTATGCCATGGCAAATTTAATCCTTTTCAAATATATGAGAGAAACAAGGATGACATTTGCTATTTTAGTCAAGATATACAATTGTCCTTACCAAAATTTGGGAGAATTTTTTTTGTTATTGTCCAATAACCTTCTTAAGTCTTAAGAACTTTGGGGGGGGGGAGCTGCAATATATGTAAGACCGGTGATGAAATTAACACAGATTAAACATTTTTAATACCATATTCTAGACTGATTCACACACTCTGTCCCAGAAATATTTGTGGGGGAGAGGGTGGGGAAGCGAGTAGGATTTAATGTTCATGATGGCCCATGCTTGGTGTGGGATCTGGAATCAGAGTCAATGCAGAGCAAGCCTGTGCTAGAGCAATCATAAGACTAAAAAAAAGCTGCTGGAATGTGAATGAGGCTGTTAACCCAGCGAAAGAGGAGGTTTATCTCCCATGTAGATCTCATCAGTAGAGACCTAGTGACAGAGTCTTCTGGCAGCCAAACAGGTTCTCCTTTGGTACCTCAAAGCTTTCCACCTGAACTGGTGTTGCCTCCGTTCAAGAGCCATGGGGCAAAGGGAGAAAAATGAGGGTTGAGGCAGGACTCAGGATAGGGTTAGATTGGTTCTTGGACAGTCCAGGCAAGGGACTGGGATCCCTGATATGAAGCCCTCTGTATGATGTCTTTGGATTTGCCATTCATCACCAACAGGATGCTTTCCAAAAGCATTGGAAGCATTGCAGATAACAAATATCAATCTATACAGTGGCATGAAAGGGGTCATTTTGTACTTGCTATCATTAGGCTTCAATATGCATCCCAGTAGAGCAGTCTAGCAGTTAAGCAGACAAACTAGGCTCTTATTTTTTGTGAGAATGTTATGTTCTACTTGAGAGAAGAGTGCAGGAATGATTTTTTGCTTCAGCTACTTCATTTTTGTATTTGTACATGTTCTAGAAGTGGTGCTGATGGAAATACACATTACGTCTGCATACAGAAATTCTCTGTATTGATCTTAACTAAATAAGGCTTCTTCAAGATAGTATAAAGATACATTTTAATCCACAAAGGCCGTATTTGTTAAGTTAAAATGTGGTCACAGTCTCAGAGTGATTTTGAAACTCATCTTCTAACTATTATTTTGAGTGAATCACCCACCTTTTAAAAAGTGAACAGAATAATGTGACACTCTGTTGGACTAGACATTCATTCATGTCTTGAGCAAAGAACCATCTATGTACTTCCATGACTCATTTTGATAACCTGGTCATCAACCATTTTTAAGACACAGGAATTTCTGGAGTAGATCCTGAACACTAAAAAATATTTTCTCAAGAGATGTTTTAAATCACATACCGGGGGGAAGGGGGGGGACTCTAACACACACACACACACACACAATATCAACATGTCCCTAGCCATGATGGAATGAACAAAAGGAACAACAGATTATCCAGATGTTTTCCTAGAAATATATTATCAGTATTTTGTGAAAACTGACAGATTATTACTTTGCATACTTAGCCAAACTATTCTAAAAATTTACTATTCCTGGAGTATACTGAATCATGTCAGAATTACATATTCCTATATAAAGGGAGTATTGTGAACATATGTGCCAGATAATAGCTATCTAGTAAAGTGGGATAGTTATATACCATCAACATCAATCTCTGGATAAAGAGATTTTATTTTCAAATGGAGTGGTAGAATTCATTATTGGAATATAAATATTATTTTTAACAATATCTGCATTTTAAAAAAGAAATAAGTCTCCTAGCTACTGCCAGGAAGGAGCAGTCACTCAGATTCAACAAGTAATGTTTCTATGTAGTAGAAAACATGCATCTTTTAAATAAATAAATAAATAAATAAATAAATATCACATTACAGCTGGTATTACATAGCTGTAACTGGCTACCACTCTGTTCCCAGAACCAATACTATATTGTGAATGATCTGTATAGCCCTAAATGATACAGGTACTGTATTGTGTACATCAAGAGCTCTCTGGTCTTGTACAGATTAAAGGCAGCTGAGCTTGGCTGATGCTTCAAACCATATATAGGCACTGTAGGGAGCTATGGAATGCACCCTTGCAGAAGAATGCCAGTCTTTAAAATGCTATTCATGGCCTACATGGCCTACAAGCCACAATCAATATCAGAGACTTGAGTACAGATGTTGTAACAAGGCCTCTTCATCACAAGCAAAAACACCATTGGAATTTGTAAGTATTAGCAATCAATTGGATTTTTTAAATGTTTCCAAATTCAACTCCCCTACTGAGTGACAGGCAAAACTGTCAGGATATGGTATAGCCAGAAAGATGTGGTTCATCACTCTTAATACTGGGGAAGGGGGCATAATTCATCTGTAGAGCAGATGCTGTGCATACAGAGAATCCTAGTTGCCTTCCTTGGCATATCCAGTTATGGCTAATAAAAGATCCCAGCCTCTAACTCTTCCGAGAAACTGCCTAGAGTATCAACAGTACTGACATACCAATGGCTTGCCTCAATATATGGCAGCTTCCTATGTAACACCCCAATGTTCCTTCTTCTTTTTAATGCAGAAAATTAACCTCTCTTCATATAAGACACAAAACTGGAACATCTTCTATAAACTGTAATTTCCTCTTTTATCCAAACAAGAAAACGATGAGCAACAGCTTTAAAGCATGCCAGCACAGTAAACCACGATTGTGTTAATATTTTGGTTTGATCTAAAGCTGTTAATCATATATCTCCAATTTGGATGAAGCAAACAATTACAGCTCGTGGAAGCTTTCCTGTTTTGTTTGCTGGCTTATGCAAAATAACTGCACAAGCAATCCTCTTGCCTGCACATATTGCAGTTTATTAAACCATGATATGATCATTCCAATTCTCTGCCTTAGAGGGCAGAGGCTTCTTGTTTTAAAAACAGCAGCATCCCCAATAAAAATGTTTTCCATTAAAAAAAAACCAACCTTGACATTTCAGCTAATAAATACTTTCCAGTAATAAACCTTTGCAGAGCAAAGTTGCATTTTACAGCTCCTAATATCCCCCAAAGGCAAACTTGCCAAGAGTCAAAGAACCACAGGCAAGGTTGTTTTTCATCTTTTGCTTTGAAAACTTCCACTATTCCAATGTCTACAGTGACTATGGAAGGGCAGGTACTATCCTAAGGTTTGTAGGCTTTTTTAAAGTATCTGATCTCCTGATCTGATTTACTTCCCACACTCTTCTGTGCTAAAACTGGGTGTAGTCTCAGACCTCCCCAAGACTTTGGTGTTGAACACTTACAGCACAAACTTTATTGATGATAAATGATACAGCTGATGGTACACAGCAGAGAAGCATTTCAGACCTTTTGCTGATTTCAGACTATCCTCAGTAAGTAATTTAATTTTCCATTACTGGCTATAGGGGCATCTGGGCTGAAGTGCTGTAAATAGCAATAGCTATAGCATTTATATTTCTAGACCACTTCATAGTGAACTATGCACTCTCTAAGCAGTTTACAGTCTGTAAGCCAATTACCCCCCAAAAGCTGGGTACTCATTTTACAGACCTACAAAAGGATGGAAGGCTGAGTCAACCTCGAGTCCTCGGGGATCAAACTCACAATGCTGTGGTTGAAGTACTGGCATTTAACCACTGTGCCACCAGGGCTCCTGGCAAACTCCCCCCCCCCCCCACACACACACACAAAATAAGGCCAATGGACGATGGACTCCCAAGGGTAATATAGTAATATAGTTCAGAAGCATAAATAAATGTGCACAAGTGTAATCCATCTCCCCTCCTCCATAGCTATGAGAACTGTGCAAACAGGTTAGTAACAGAAGAAAATTCACTCCCCAATCCTATTCCCAGCCTTCATATCTTTTCCCACTTTCAAACTACCAAGCCAATGCAAAAAACATCAAATAAGGTCACAGGTACAAATGAAATCTTTCAGTACCACTGGACAACTGCTGACATTTGGCCATAATGCAAAGAAGGATTCTAGTGGTAGAAGTCCAACTCATTACACTCAGCCAGAGACCAACAGATCATCAAGAATGTGTTTGACAATGAAGAAAATGGCAAATACAATTGGCCCTCCATATCAGTGGGTTTGATTAATTTGATAAATATGTTATCTTTAGGAACCTCTAGGTCCTTCAGCATGACTCTGCCAGAGGTTAACCATAGAGTTGTGCTGGAGTACCTAGAAGTTCCTAGAAAAAACACTTCACTGGGCATTCCTACAGAGGTGTTCTCTTAGGTGAAAAGAATAGTGTTTTTTTTTATTAGCAGTTTTTCCATATTCACAGGGATCCTTCAGCCCCTAACCCCAGTAAATGTGGAACCATTGTATTTGACATTTTCTGTATCATTAAATACATTCTACTCTCGAACTATACAGATTTAACTTGAATGCTGTCCATGAGAAGTTTCCACTAACACTTTATGCCATTTTCAGATTATACTCTCTGTCAACCTCTGAATGTCCACTTTAAAATTTAATAAATGTCATTACTGAGCTCCCAGATTTTAAAGTTCATATTCCCACCTCTCTTCATTGGCTTGGTGAAAACATCTCCAGCCCAAGAAAATATGTCAAAAGAAGCTGTTGCCACCATTACCACAATTCTGGAGAAGCAGACTGTTTCTTTAGCAGCAACTATCTGCAAATCTTAATGTCTTGATTTAAGAATATGCACTATGCGTTGCTGCTATTTATTTCTAATCCAGGAAGCTGGAAGGAGATGTTGCAGTTTTTCAGCAAGAGTCTCTACCTGTACCTGATGGATGTATACAAGTTGAGTCTCCCTTACTAGAAATGCTTGGGACCAGAAGATTTAGATGGGGGGGGGGGGGGGGGATTTTGGAATATTTCCATATATGTAACAAGATAGCTTGGAGATGGGACCCAAATCTATGAAATGCATTTATGTTTCATATACACCTTATACACATAGTCTGAAGGTAATTTTATATACAGTATTTTGATAATGTTGTGCATGAAACAAAGTTTATGTCCACTGAACCATCAGAAAGCGAAGATGTCACTATCTCAGCCACCTATGTGAACAATTTTGGATTCTGGAGTATTTCAGATTTTGGCATTCCAATAAGGAGACTCAACCTGTATTTTCTCATTAGGCAATTAAATTGTTACTGCTAGATCTGCTCTGAGGAATGTTGGTATCCAAGCATCAGGGGCACAACACACAAAAAACACACAGAAAGGAAGAGACAACATAATACCACACTTGTTAACATTTCTTTCATTTTAAAAGTGTTTGAAACTTCAGTAAAAGAATACCCTTCCGGATTCAACTGCCCCTCTTAATTCAAAGATGACACACATCTCATGTTAGCAAAGTGGACTGTTTTTTGTTCTTTTAAAAGTGGGGGAAGGTTACGTTGGCACAGTTATGTGGCATAACAACCTTGCTACCATTGACCCACTCTCTGCTTCAAGAATGTTTAATATTTTTATGACAGGCCATAAACATACTGAAGTGTTGCAGATTGCTCCACAAATCAGGAAGCTCCCGGTCTTTCAAGGCCACTTTAGCATAAAAGCTGAAGCTCTTTTATTTTTCAAAGTGCCAATTTGCATCTTCCACCCACCCTATTAATATGCATACTGTGGACTAACAAACAGAACTTCAATCTGGTAAACACAGTGAAAATGTTCCCTCTACGAATGGGGCATTGACCCTCTCTACTTGCAATTTATTTTGTTGCCAACTTGTCACAGAGTTTATAGAGTACCTTTGAGATCTGCATGGATTTCACGTGTTTACTTCAACACTGCACAAAACTGGATCGCTGCAACTAGCAAAACATGCATTTTTATACTATTTATACCACTTTTCTATCAAAAAAATACACAAGTGAATATGCTTAGCAAGTCTATTTTAATTATATAAATACAACTTAACTGTGGTGGCTGGGCCCAATGCATGTCAAGCAAAAGCTACTGTGAAATTGCTCGGAAATACTTTTGCAGTTGTAGTCTGCCTTCCAAGTCTTGCAACTCTAGAATAGTCATTTTCTGAAAATATTATTATACAGTTCTCTCGGAGGTAACAGACATTTGTGAGAAACCCAGATGGCAAATGCCAACATTTTTATATTCTAACGAGCCATGGTGAAACCAGATTAAAGGGAGAATGGTTTTGCAAAGGGACAAGCTTTGTGGAAATCACCTTTGCTTAGTTTCAGTGTGTAGGAAAGATAAATGTATGATCCAGGCATGCTGGGATTAGAGCATTTCGAAATGAAAAATGTTCTGCTTCCACAGCCAACACCATTACATCCAGGATGTCCTTTAACACAGGAGCAGGTCACTAGAACCTGACCATCCATTTTTAAAGTTAAAAAGCATATTGTGAACTTTTCCCTGCCTCCTTCTCCTTCTGGACAGACTAAGTTGTTCTGAAGTCATTACACAAACCAAATGGTATTCAAGGGAACAAGGGCATACCACTGAAAGAGCTAGGCTCCCAAATAAAATGTAAGCGAGAAGCTCTACAACCCCATCTATTGGATGTTCTTGAAGAGCACTGCCACACATAACAAAAGCCAAACTGAAGATGTTCCCCAAAGGGGAAACATATTGAGGAAGGCTCCTATTCACACTCTAGTTTCTCTAGTTGCCTTCATTTCCGACTTATGGTGACCCTAAGGTGAAGTTAAATATTTATATCCCCAACTATATCTGAAGATATCAGGGCAACATACAATAAAATCAGTTTGTAATGTATAATAATTTTAGAAGACTTATATTAAGATTTTTATCACTTAAAATCACTTAAAATAACATTAAAATCAGACAATTTAAAGCCAGTTTAAAACAAAATCTCACCATATAGATATGACTTTTTCTTTACTATTTTCAAGCTTTATATACAAGAGTGAAAGGGGAAGTTCAATCAATCCTACCTACAGACAAGAATGATATTGCTTAAAATGACAACACACTCTCCTATTAAAGATATCACCTTAAGCAGAATAAATCAAACTATATCAAGTGAAGGGTCACAACCTTGGCAAGGGGGCACATGCTTTGCCTGCAAGGAGGTCCCAAATGCATTTTCCAATATCTCCAAATGGGGCTGGAGAAGTCCCTTAACCAGTGAAGACAGGTGAAGAGGAACTTTGGGTTTCTCCAAATGTTTATCTTAACCATTCTCACACTCCCTTATAATTAGAATCATAGAATCATAGAGTTGAAAGAGACCACACTGTGGACAATACTGAAATAGCTGAACCAAAGGCTTCATATGAGACACCTTCCTATGTTTCTATGATTCTGCTTCCAAGTTCAGCAAACTATCATCTCAACCCCACTATGTGGTATACATGCTACTAAATTTATCAAAATGCCAAAGGATGCAGTACATTAATTAGCAACATCATCTAAGAATATGCAACAAAACCTCATCTGGCTAAAATGTATGCACTACACCAGACCTGTATAGCATGGCAGTAGATAGGAACCAAAGTTAAAATAGGCTAAACGTCTTCAAGTCATAGATAGGTTTTAATTATTCATTCATTTAATCACCCTTTCCTTGGGAGAAGGCTGAGCAGTGGAGGAGCCTTGCAGGGCAAGCGTTTGCATGTCGTCTCCTCTGCCTGACCCTATCCTCAGGAGGTTATGTGGCAGAAGAGCCTCTGAGGGTGGCTGGGTCCATTACATTGTACAAACAGCCTCTGGTGGCATACAGCTGCCCCTTTCCTGGCAGGATCATGGCCATGGCAACCTCTCACCACAGCCCCGACCCAGCCTCTGGAGGGCACAAAAAGGAGCCGCAAAAAGCAGCTCCTTTTTGCGTCTTTCCAAGGGTACCATAGTTGCAGTAGCACGGATGTATGGCGCCCCTTCAACGCTGCATCATCTGTATGCAGCGCTGGAGTCACGCCATAATGCTGTGTATCATCTGGAACAGCATGCAGCATCATGAGAGTCAGGGCATCCACCATCAGGGCACTGCGCACTGACTCTGCCCACAGGCCGGTGCAAAGTGCCAGTCTGTACAAGGCCTAAGTTATTCATTTCACATCAGGCCATATTTTGTACAGGCCTGATCTACACTGAAGAGCAAAATCCACACTTTTGCCCATCACATCTTTCAAACACCATTTGTGAGAAACAGAAACAATAACTAAAGACTGTGAAATGGTATAATATGCATCAATAGCTGTTTACTGAAATGTACAGATGACAACTGAATAGTTAGCATTACAACTCTACACTTCAATTGATAATACCAAGCGGGAACATTCAGCTAAGTGCTCATCAAAAGAGTCTCAACTACCTTTACCTCTAAGTCATTATCACAACAATTGCTTACTGCATCCACCTCATAGCTGGAAGTGTAGGGAATGAATTCACACAGCAAAACAACAAGTGCACAAAAAACTTTGCTAATTGGATGTCACTCAGCTCTGAATGCATTAATAGCTATCCTTTTACTGTAACACTTAGCAAGCACTTTCTGTGTGCAAAGTGCCTTAAAGTGCTCTTTGGAACAATCACAACTATTCTTAAGAGGGCTGAAGAACAGAATCCTGCCCCCTTCCCCACTATCCAAGGCAATGGGATTAAGAAAGGGGACAAAAAAGCACATAGGGCTGATCTAGACTGGCAAAAAGGGGTGTGTTCATGCCTGTATGAAAGTGTAGCCTTTAGATGACCCACGCTGAACTTTTGGCATGAACGCACTTCTTTTGCATTTTAGTGGGGGAAAAGCAGCTTTAAAAAGGACCTGCTTTTCCCAGCTTCTTTTTAAAAAGGGTGTAACTGCGCAGTTGTGTCTAAATGCTGCAGTGCAACTGTGCAGTTTTTTAAAGCTCCCAAACCCTAGCTCCAGCTCTAATCCGAACCCTAGACATGTGCAGTAGGGACTCTGGGATGGTGTAACTGTTATGCAACTGCACATTAAAATGTCAATTCATTCATAAAATAAAGACGTTTATTCACAAACTTAAATTGTAATGGATTTAATATCTTTTTAAGGGGGGGAGGGATGCAGTTTGTTTTATTGATGTAATAATATTTTAATGTGTAAGCTGCCTCGATTGATCTCAAAGGGGTGGGGTATTAATAATAATAATAAAAATAAATAAATAAAGGGGTTCATTCATGGTGCACTGATTCAACTGCGCACTTTAAAAAGGGAAGCGAAACCACAATGGTAATTTGACAGATCTTCATAACTGCACAGTTCATGTGTGATGTACCTGCACAACTGTGCAGTTCGCAGCTGGCAATACAATTACCTGTATGATGTACTGGTGCAACTGCGCAGTTCGCAGCCGGCAACAACAACAACAAAAATATTAAAGGTTCAGTGCGGCCAAAAGGCCTATTCATTGCCACCTGTGCAGCTGCTCTGCCTGTGTTTCTAGCATCCTGACAGCTTCCGATGTAGTTGCTGAGCAACAGAAAAGACTTCAGATAAGTCGTCCCCACACTTCCTCAATGTAGTTGCCCTATGCCTTTTTATTACACACCTGGGACTTGCAGTGCAGCTGCTAAGTATTAAGGAAAAGGCAACTTCATGTCTCCCTTTCCTGCCAATCTAGAAAGCCCCATAGTTAATAACTGGATCTTCAAACCAGGACCACGTTCAATCACAGTAGCTACAAATGGCCTCCCAATAGTGCTGAAAATCATTTCTGGTTGTTATTTGCTGTCAAGCAAAATTCATCCCTATGAATGAGACATCTAAGAGTCTTGGGGGCTTTTTACATTGGCAAGAAAGTGTGACTTGAAGTTGCACTTTCCTTAATGCTTAGCAGCTAGACAGCAAGCCCCAGGTGTGCATTTAAAAAGTACAGGGCAGCTAGACTGAGGTTTTTTCTGTGGCTCAGCAACTATATGGGAAGCTGTCAAAACGCTACAAACACAGGCGGAGCAGCTACATGGGCGGCAAGGAACGTGGCTTTTAGCCGCGCTTTAAACATTTTTTTCCCTTGCTGGCTGCGAATTGCGCAATTGCGCAGGTACATCATACAGTCGGAGCTTATCACATGGGGGAGTACAGGACCATTCCGAAAGAGGGAGAAAGTGAGGTCAGTTCGGAAATGCACGTGATTACGCACAAGCTCATCACACACAAGACAAGAGAGCATCTACACAAAAAGAAAATGCAGAGTCAATACGTAAGAATTCATCACATGTGAACATACTGGTCGGCTTTCTGTTGCAAATTAAGGCATCTTGGGAAATGGTAGCAAAGGCTCATGGGAGTTGTAGTCTGTGTTCTGTCAGAGCATTATATTGAGTTGTCTTGAGGTTTCAGCCCTCTGTCCAGGAGGGATTCCCATATGTCCTCCATTCTTGAGCAGAGGCCCCCCTTTTCCAAGTTGACCAGGCACGTCCTCCTTTGCCAGGACACGTCCTACTTTTCCAGCCTTCTTTTTGAAGAGGAAGCAGGAGGGCCAGGCGTGCTCTGGCCAGGCTCTGGGGGTCTCTTCCTGGCTCCTTCCCTCCCTCCCTCCTTCCCCGCTGCCTTCCTCCTCCCTTTGGCTGAGAGAGTGTGACTTGCAGGGAGGAAGGGCAGCGGAGGTGCTCCAGGTCCCTCCCCTTCTCCTCCTCCTCTTGCCAGCTTGCCCTGGTCTGGCTGAGCGCCTCCAGTGCCCTGCTGTCTCCCTAGAAGTCACACTCTCTCAACCAAAGGGAGGAGGTGAAGGAAGGTGCAGGCGCACTCTGGCCGGGCTCTGAAGGTCTCTTCTTGTCTTGGCACCTTCCCTCCCTCCGCACTTGTATCGCTGCCTTTAAATGGGCGCTTTAAAGATACAGAGCCCCATTTAACCGTTCAACTACACCTTAGCCTTTAGATGCAATAGGGGTGCTTTTTACATTGGCTAAAAGGGGCGGTCCAAACTCGCCCCTTCTAGCGGCGAGATGAGGCCTAGGCTGCCACACGGGCAGCCCCAGAGGCCTCATCCCGCCGCAACGACCCGCCGCAAAAAAGAGCTCCGGGATCGAGCTCTTTTTTTGCGGAGCGGGAAGGGCGCGATTGGCGCCCTCCCGCGCCGCCAGAGCGTCAAAACGTGCGCAGCGCGTCAAAACGCTGCACACGTGATGACGCTTGTACGGCGCCACCGTGTAGACGCCGCCATCTTTAAATGGCGGCGTCCATGCGTTTTAGGCTTAGGGAGGGTGTAAAGGCTACGCCCTCCCTAACCCTAAATGCGGGCTTTTTAGCCCTAAAAGCGCCTTTTTTTGCCCGTGTAAAACGGGCCAGCAATGCTGCACCCTTTTTAAAAAAGTAGTGGGGAAATCAAACTACTTTTTAAAGGCACTTCTTCTCCCTTAAAACTCCAAAATAGTGTTTTCATGGCACACTTTCCCTTTTTCTCATCTAAAGGCTGGGTTTTCAAGCAGCCTTCAACACACCTCTTTTTGCCAATGTAAAATGGGCCAGCTCCTTTTTAAAGCACTTCTTCTCCCTTAAAACTCCAAAATAGTGTTTTCATGACACACTTTCCCTTTTTCTCATCTAAAGGCTAGGTTTTCAAGCAGCCTTCAACACACCTCTTTTTGCCAATGTAAAACGGACCTTGGTTATCAACTGCCCTCCTCAGTTCTTGCAAACTCGAGGCCATGGCTTCTTTGATTGAGTCAATCCACCTTTAATGTGGTCTCCCTCTCTCCCTAATATATTCATCTTTATAAAGTATTACCATCAATGTAACAATGAGTGTCAAGTGATATCCCTGATCAGTTTATTGACTGGAGAAAAAGGATAGAGCATAACTAGTATTTTTTACCCATTACTGGCTGCCAGCCTTTTTTTAAGCTTATAGCTTCTGGAGATAATACTAATTATCCTCTATCCTTTTTCTCCAGTCAACAGACTGATCAGAGACAGCACTTGACACCTACTGTATATACTCATGTATAAGTCTAGATATTTTAGTCCAAAAATTGACCCCAAAAACCTGAGTTGACTTATCCACAGGTCAATGTCAATACTGTAATTTAACTCTTATTTAAAAAGGAACCATGCCCTGGTGAAAAGCAAGAACATAATCTGTCCTGGAAGCACTGACTAGCCCCCCTTTATTAATTCATCAATCCAGACTTTAGGATGAGCACAAACAGTTGTGCCTATTGGAATTTTGTAAATTGCTTCATCCTTTAGATCCTTTGTCACATGCCCCTATGTTTGGCACTCAGCACGGGTCATATCAAAATCCATAATTTTGGCCCCCAAACCTACCCTCAATTTATACATGAGGTTGACTTATAGTTGAGTATATATGGTATTCACTACAAGCTATTACCAAGGGGGAACCAGATCTCCACCAAGAACTCTATCAATTTCAGCAGCCCAGCTCCACTCTCTTCAGGGATCTTTTGGTGGGTGTGTTGGCGAAATAGTCACAGGGCATCCAATGCCAATGGAGAGGAAAATAACAGGATGGTAGAAAGTGAATAATTACACCACAGGAAAGCTATATTGTTCCTGTGCTTTTATTGAAAGTGTTTTTAATAAGCTGCTTACAAAATAAAGGATTAGAGCACCAAATGGTTGCTAGTCATGATGGCTATACAGTATCTCCAGAATGAGAATACCAGTTGCTGAAAAGCATCAGTAAGTGAGTGCTATCACACTGGCATAAATAAAGAGGCCCATGCTTGCACACATTACCCCCCCCCCCAACATCATAAATGCAACCTTCTCTACAACATTTCTCTGACCCTGTGTATGTTTAAATATCTGACAGAAGAACAGATGGAAAACTACTATTCAAGAAAGATATTCCAAGCAAAATGATGCAGGTTTTAACTGTCAGATGTGTGGGTTATCACCAATAACTCCATAGCGAACTCTCCCCCTGCTTCTTTAGAACCCATTTAAGCTTTAACAAAATTGTCATAGATCACACTTTTGGCATGTCATTACCATTTAACTACAATTTTCTTCCCTCTACCCACAGACATAATTTTTCCCCTTCTACCTTCTAACTGGGGATCATATTTCATGCAATTGATAGAAAGGACTTTAATGTCCACAGGTTTTAGCCATGACCTTTGTATTAGCCTTTGAGGCACTACAAAGTTTTTAGTTGTTCTTTGCTTCTACAGACTAAGGCCTAAACCAAGCTTTCTTGCCTTTCCTCCTGCAGTTCTTGGTGCCACATGGAGGGTGGCTTCACCAAGTTTTTCAGCACTCCAAGGCAGGATTGTAGGGTTGCACAGGAGGGACTATCCCTTCCAATTCCACTGACAGAAACAGTTCTGTGATGGGATGGGCTTTGCTAGATCCCAGCAACACGCCATCTCTAAAGCATATACTCCTAGAAACCAGTATCATTACAACCAATGAGCCAAACTTCCAAGTCACCATCTTTTGAATCTGGGTCCCCACACATCATCACTAAACATGGGGCAGGGGCAGAGACTTATGGCAGCATTTTGAAAATTTAAGAACAAAATGGCTACCCATGCTTATCAGAATTTTGTGAAATGACTTTGTACATTTTACAATAGAATGAGATCCTCCCTTTAATATTCTGGAGACAGGCAAATACTGTTGCTAGCTTTTGAAACAACATGTGGGGTTTTTTAACCAGTATCAAACCGCAGATTTAGAACTTACAAACTGCATAACCTTTTACTCAACTTTCAGTGCCCTACAGTGTTCTCTGCTCCTTGTTAAGATGGCTTTTACTACAGAGCACTAACAACATTATACATATGGTTAACATATTTATATTGCTTTGCATGCCTGATAAGGTTCATCTGCTATGTACACCTAACTTCATCCTGCTTTTTTAAATGGATTTAAAAACTAATGGAAGAGATTAATAGATTGACCTTTAATATAATCCTCTGCAATGTTAGGAATATATATCATTCAGCCAAATGGAACATTTCTATTTCTGAATAGCCAGCACTTGCATTTTTCGGAGAAAACATTCGCAAAGATCCCATGTACTATTGAGCTTTCCTAAGCAGCCAGTTCTTTGCATACAAAACACTAGCATAAACTAATGACTCTGCAGCAAATCAACAGTAAAATAAAAACTAAATAACATTGTAAACATTTATTGGGTTTCTGTACATAAGGATGTATTAGCCCAATATAAGATAATTAATTTAATCCTCTATTTTAATCCTTGCATGTGAATCCTCTCAGAACAATGGCCTGGAGTAAAATGTTCCCCAGAGGCCCTACTTTCTGACTGAAGTGGAAGTGTTCTGTTTTCCATTCTGGCCCACCTCACAGTATTTTATCTTGACAGATGTTTTCATCTTTCTACCTCAGTTCCCCTCTGGTATATGTCATCTGAAGACAGATGGTTTAAACAAAAAAACATGTGCAGAACTGATTAAATAATCAAGAAAATAAAATGTGATTGAATCATAATATTCCATGACACACTCAGAATGTGCAAGGCCCTTAAGTATTAAGCAGTTTAATCTCTCTCTCTCTCTCTCTCTCTCTCTCTCTCTCACACACACACACACACACACACACACACACGGCTAGCATTGTGTAGTGGTTTGAATGTTGGACTAAGACTCTGGAAACCATGATTCAAATCCCCAAGTGAGCATAAAAAGTATGACAATGGCAAACCCCCTCTGAAGAAACTTGCCAAGAAAACCCTATGATAGATTCTGAGTTGGAGGCACACAACAACAACAACAACAACAACAACAACATGATGAATGATTAGTAGTTTTGCTATAAATTCATCACCTACTCCAAACAGCATTCAAAGGCTCTGCTTAATTTTGTCTCAAACTCATAAATACAGAGAAGAACTGGGCAAGACTGTGCTGTTACAGCAACCATGAGATATATTTGGATATATATAACTTGTAGAAGTGTGTTAAATTATTTTGTCTTGTTCACCAGTTACAAAACTTGTTTGTCTTAAACATGTGAACATCCCTGTAACAAGGCTCTCTCCAGACACAAAAGCAATTCCACTGAACAACTCATGTAATTCCACTAAACGCAAAGCAATTCCACTGAACAACTTGTCTGTGAGAAGACAGAAAAATGCTCTCTGTGAAATTTGCTTTGTAATGATGCAGTCACACTTGAAAGTCAACACTGCATGCTACAACCACTAGGCAATGCATGTGCACAGGTAGGTTCCTCCTAAGCAACATGCTGCATGGAACACAATGTTTCCTGTCCAGTTTTAACTATGAAAGATTTGGCTATCACATGTGGGGCACATAAAGTCTTTCACAAGTTGTTGAACTACACTTTCAGTCATCCTCACCATTAGCTATGCCAGCTATGGCAGAAGGGAATTGCAGTCTAACATCTTCTGGAGAATCATAAGTTTTATGTCTGCCTGGACTCTGTCCCAGGACAGATTTGGCATTTCAGAATGAAGACACCTGAGCAATTTCTGTCTCTCCTAAAGGATGGAGATGCTCCTAAAATAGCCTACTAAAAGAGACAGATACTGTTTGGATCAGATATTGTTGGGGGGTGGCACCTGATACCACTGGCACCTTGACTTTCACAGCCTGCTTGAAAGAACCAGGCTGAAGTAATTCAGGCTGAGTGTGGCCTAAGATTGCTTTGTTTGCCTTCCTTCTTCCCTCCATATTAAACTTAGTTGGCTGGCTCCAGTCATCAACTACCTATCTTGCTGTTTCCTGAGTTACGACACAATTAGAATGACACCTGTCAGACAAGGCAGGATAGCAGGACTTTCCTCAATGTTGTGAAAAGAGAATGCTTGATGTCTGCATAGGGGGGAGTACCTCTACACAAAGGGTTTCGTTGCTGCTGTATGCCTTCAAGTCATTTCCAACGTATGGCGGCCCTAAGGTGAACCTATCACGGAGTTTTCTTGACAAAATTTGTTCAGAGGAGGTTTGCAATTGTCTTCCCCAGGGACTGAGAGAGTGTAACTTGCCCAAGGTCACCTAGTGGGTTTCATTGCTGAGCCGGGAATCGAACCCTGGTCCCAACAGTCATAGTCCAATGCTCAAAACCACTACACCACTCTGTAGGGGGAAAAATCCCCATACTTTTATAGCTACTACTGTTATACTTTCACAGAAGCAGGAGCTTGATTGTGGGTGGCTCTTTCATCACATTGTTGCAGTACTAGGACCAGTGGCATCTGGAGTCATTTTTCTTTCTACCCAACTCTCAGACGGTACAGGAAGACTAATGTGTTTACTCTTGACTATCCCTGATGATGCTCTCATCTTCCACTTTCTAAGCTTCCTTGCTGCAGAGTTTTCCTTATCTTATACTGTTCCTCAGGACTTTCTCCCACCTACCTTTCCCTTAGGCTTTTGCTCTGTAGTACACTGTCTGCCCTATCTTCCCCCTCCAGCAATTCAGCCAAGTCTGCCTCAAAGGATGCATCTACAATAAAGATTGTAGATTGACACCACTTCAAGTGCTGTAGCTCCATCCTATAGAACTCTGGGATTTGCAGTTTTACAAGGTATTTATCCTTCTTTGTCAAAAAGTGCTGGTGCTTCAAAAAACTACAAATCCTAGGATTCTCCAGGATGGAGCCATGACAGTAAAAGCAAAATCATTTCTGCAGTGTAGATGCACCCAAAGCTTCTCTGTGTCTTAAAATCTCTCTCTCTCTGTCGAGGATTAAAACTCTACTGAGAAATAAAACTCCTATTCTTCCCTCCTAAAATATTCTTCCCACCCCTAAGTCTATATAGAAGTTCTCCACACCCAAGGTGTGCTTTCACTTCTGCACCAGGAGTGGAAATTTAGGAACATTTTCAGATTAAAAACATTCCCCAGAAAACAGACTGGGAGTATGTCACAAACATTAAAAATGTCCATTTTATTAAAAGAAGACTTAGAAAGGCACTGTTTGAAACCACTACGGTTGATGCACTGACAGTTCTAAATTGAGATGAAAAAATTAGTGTCTTTTTTAAAAAATTCTACTTACACCTCCCATTGTAATTCCATTAATAAGTGCCACATAGGGTTTCTTGCAGGTACCTGTCACAAATGGAACAACACATTTATATGTTTAAAATAGTGCAATGCACATAGCTACACAAAATGACCTCTTATAGCCTTACTGCATAACATAAATGATTAGCAAGGTGACCAACAGATACTCATTCCATTCTTAATTCCAGAAAGAGTAGCCATATTTGTCTTCTCTTACAAAGCCAACAAGGGCTGCAATCCTGCAAATGAATTCATTTATTTATGTATTTGATATGCCACTTTTCTTCTGCAGTGAGATTCAAGGTGGCTCACAAAAGAAATAAACAACAAGTACATATATAAATATCTGTTTTTAAGGTACTGTAAAACTCTGTTATTTTCCCATTCTAAATAAAATATTTGTTGTTGTTTTAAATTCCACCCTATTTTAGTTTAACAAAACTCTTAAGACAGCTCACAACAATAATAATATCAAGAAAAATATAGCTGAAAAATAAATTCAGAGCACAGTGATAAAAAATGGCAGTATTAGTAAAAATAAAAATAAATCATTGAATTAAAAACAGCTTTGATGATGTATTGGAGACCTGGATAAATAAAAAGGAGTTTGTCTAGCCCAGATATAATATAAGATTAATTAGGAGGCCAGCCACCCTGTGGACAACATGCCCTATGATGGGAACCATAACATATTAAAACTATCATGCAGGACTAATTCAAATGGTGGATACCTGTTAAATCTTACTTACTGTATATACTCATGTATAAGTCTAGAAATTTAGGTCAAAAAATTGACCCAAAAAAACCTGAGTTGACTTATCCACGGGTCAATGTAAGTACTGTATCTTAACTTTCATTTAAAAGAAGGAACCATCCCATGGTGAAAAGCAGGAGTATAATCTGTCCTGGAAGCACGAACAACCTCTACTCTCTCACCCATCCAGCCTTAAGAGTAAACACAAAGAGTTATGTCTGCTGGAATTTTGTACGTTCTTTGACATTGTTTTGCTTTGTTTCATCCTTTAGATCTCTGCTATATGTCCCTACCTTTTACCCTTGACTTATTCATGGGTCATAGCAAAATCCATAATTTTGGCCCCAAAACTTGCCCTCGACTTATACGTGAGGTCGATTTATAGTCGAGTATACACAGTAAAATAAATGACTTAAGGATAATTAAATAATTTGATTAAAAGAAAACTGAATGCAAATAGTATTTGTTAGTATCAATATTCATTCCTCCTTATTTAACCAGCTGACTTCTTAACAGGCTCTTTCACAAGGCAGCGGGCCCAGGGCTGCCATTAGAAATACACATCATAGTGACCACAACCAGTTGACAAGTGTAGGGACCACAGCTCTTGAGTAAACATGTTCCAGTAGATCCTTGTTTACAAACAAATATTTTCTAGTCTTCATACTTTAGATTCTCTAATGCACCCTCAATGCGTCCACTTAAAAACCCAACATGTAAAGCAAATCTAATATGAAAGTTCCTTTTAAATACATTGTACACCAGTTTCTCCTTTGTCAGTTCTTCTTCAGATAAACTTGAAGAGCATTCCTCACCAAACAGTAGAGGAATGACATCCCCCACCAAAGGAAAATGTGTGGGGTACTTTAAGTTTCCTAAGGTGTCAGTCTTTGCTAAGGAAACAAAAATATTGAATATCAAAAATGTCAAAGCCAAGCCAAGCCTGTTAGAGCCTAGCTTTAAATTAGCAGAGTAGCAGAAATGTGCTTTTATGAGACAGAATCCAAAACCAACACAAGTATCTTATAGTTCAAAACAAAAGTTTACTTATGTCTTTAATCTATATTTACATAGAAGCTATATCCTAATCTAGCTAATGAATAGTTCAGGTAAAAGTAATATTTATCTCACCATCTTTTCTGGTGAGAGAGCAAGAAGAGAAACACAACAGCTCAATTGAAAATGTTTTCAGAGAATCTCAGTTAGTCTCAAAGGGTGAGTGAGCTAAGTTACATGGTTAGTTTGAATAAGAGAGGGGGGAGTTTGCATGCAGGAATTCCCTGTCTATCTAAGGAGAGGGAAAGAGAATGCAAAATGCTTCCAACAAAATGACCATTGTTTTAAATCCAGTGTTTAGACCCAGAATGGGCAACCAGTGATCCCACAGCTCCATGGCCATTTAATTAATCAATCATTCAATTTATATCCTGCTTTTCTCTCAGCATGGTATCCCAAGCCATCAGGTACCCTTGGCAACAGTGCATGCTCTAAATACAAAATGTAGCATAATTCATGAACTTCTAAAATAAATTTCTCACTGCTGAGCTGAATTTGTGGTAGAAAAATGAATATGCTAACATTTCAGTTTCTCTGAAGATGTAGTTCAAACGTAACCTGAGTTAAACGTGGCAGGGCATGCTTACTAATATGAAAGTTCAGGCCCTCATACACACACACACACACGATATTGAAGCATACTGTACTTCCACTGACTGGCATACTCACCAATGGCATTGTTCAAGATATATTCTTCTCTGAAGAAGTCTTGTGCCAGTCTATCTCCAGATCTTCCTGCTTCAGTGACAGCTAGTGGATAAAACAAGGAGTGTCAAAGATGGTCACTACAACTTTTAATAGTGTGAAATACAAAGAACTTTGACTCTGCAATAAACTTTAATAATAATAATAATAATAATAATAATAATGTTTTTATTTATACCCCGCTCTTCAGCCAAGACTATCAGAGCGGCTTACAATTTGTTAAACAAACAGCTTCATTTACAATTGTAAGCTATCATGACAAGCATCAAAACAGATTCTGGGCAGCAAATTAAACCTCAGTTCTGCACAAATACTGGCATATTTTTTATACTGCAATTTGAACTAAATGAACTGACCAAAGGAAGAAGGAGGGAAGCAATGGGGCTTTCTAGATGGGCAGGAAAGTGTGACATGAAGTTGCCTTTCCCTTAACGCTTAGCATCTGCACCACAGCCTTTAGATGGAGCTGCGCTGTTCCGCAATTTTTAAAAAAGAAGCTGGGAAAACCAGCACCTTTTTAAAGGCGCTTCTTCTCCCCTAAAATGCAAAAAAAAAAAAAAAAAGCGTTTTCATGGCACACTTTCCCTTTTTCTCATCTAAAGGCTAGAGTTTCATGCAGCCATGAACACACTTCTTTTTGCCAATCTAGAAAGCCCCAATGATAACAAGTATGGTGTCATGATGAGAGAATCTAGGGAGCTCTGCATTCCAAACCAATGCAATCCAGCAAAGTTCACTAGGTGACCATGGGTCAGTCGCTTTTTCTCTCAATCTGACCTGTCTCACAAAGTTATTGTAAAAATGAAAGGTAGGGAAACCAGATTATAAACACAGTAAAGAAGGCTGTCCCAGTTTCTAGCTCCTGGGAGGCCAGTTGAAAGTGCTTTGTTCCTCTGGAACCCAGTACAGTGTAGTGCTTTGAGTGTTGGACTTGACTCTGGAGGCCATGGTTTGAATCCCCACTCAGCTATGGAAACCCACTGGGTGACCCTGGGCAAATCACACTCTCTGTCTCAGAGGAAAGCATAGGCAAACTCCCTCTGAACAAATCTTGCCAACAAAAACCAGTGGTAAATTTATCTTAGGGTCACCATAAGTCAAAAATGAAGGCACATAACAACAAAGAAAGAAACATGGTGTAAACTCAGAGAAAAATCAAGCGAAAGGAGTTGCCAAAAGCTGATTTTCCCTTTGCCTCCCTCCACCCACAAAGATACATATATGTTTCCAAAAGAGTAGCGATCCTAATGAATGGGGCAGGCACTAGCCTACTGTCAAAGTGATTCAAAGGCTTTATTGGGATGTAACACAGCATTTCTTTCCTTCAAACATGAACCAAAAACTTTGACTTTGGACACTCTGATCAGTTCATCTTTATTACGGTCATATATCAGCACAGTTGAGACACTCAATTCCTCACCTCTGATGTCACCCCCTGCACAGAAAGCTTTGTCTCCAACACCCTTTATGATTATTAGAAAAGTATCAGGATCTTGTTCCCATTTCTAAAAGAAACAAGGGAAAAGGTTATTTCAGATGATCAGAAATATGTGGTTACTTCTTTTTCCAGTTATGAAATATGCAAGTCAGAAAATGTTACAGATCCTGGTTTGAACTGAAGGGTCATGTTTCCTATACCTGCCTTGCTGAGTCATTCATTTTTTTGTAGATAGAGAGATGAAGTATCACACCCGAAACTGAGATACCACCTCAGGCTCTATATTACTGTCAGTGCACACATTCTTCTGCCAGCACTCAAGTGGGGAGAGCAATCAAGAGACGTGGACCTGAAATTTCCAACTGTTACACCCAACTGGCAGCCAATGTCAGAAAGCATAGTCATGTCCCATCTTCTTTCATTGGGTTCCCAGGCAAATGTACTTGGGCAATAAACTAGACTCCCCCACATTGAAAAAGAGGAGCAGAGCACTTGCATCTAGCTTCCCAGGAGCTAGGAAGTGGGACTCAGCTGGCTCCCAGAAGCATCAGCTGAAAACAGAAAAGGGAGTTTCCATAGTATATAATACACTAGTATAAAACAAAGCTGCTCAACTGCCACACCCACACAGTGGGCCACACCAGTGTATTTCGGAGCACCACTTTAGCTGGTTTTGGGGGGGAGGATGGAAGAAACAAGCTGATGCATTTGGGGGCAGTTTTGTTAGGCTTTGGGATGTTTTTAGGTGAAAAAAAAATCAACCAAAATTTGGGGGGACCAGTTAAATTGGGCCTAGGGGTTTTGGGGAATACACTTAGGGTCCCCCCCCCAAAAAAACCCAAAACAAATGTGAGATGTGGGCCATACTTTGTCCACCTCTACTTCTGCCCACTGAGCAATAAAGTAATTCAGAAATGGAGGTGGGGACTTCTCTTTGTTTTTCTGGGAAGGGAGGAGGAGAAAGGAACCTGACTCACCGCAGACTGGATCAGGCCCAGATGGGGCAATGCTAGAGGTGCCAATCACCACTCAGTCTCTGCCATATTCCTGTATCTTTTACTGCCTTAGTCCCTGGCATACAGTGTCTGCACTGGTAATTTAAATAAAATCACCAACCTTGAGCTGCGGATATATCTGTCGAATCATGGAAAGATTTAATGCATTCAGGGCCTTTGGTCTGTTCATGGTTATAACACCGGCACATCCTTTTTTCTCAAGCAGGACCTCAGCTGAAGAATCTGCAGTCCCAGACATTCTCTGCGTGCAAAAAGAACAACCACAATCATGACGACTAACAAGCTAAAGGTGTTGACAGCAAGTTGGCTCATGACACTATAGACACCACTTCCAGAACAGGGATGGATGCATATTCCAGATGCTGTTGAACTGCAACTCCCATCAGCCCTAGCAAAGTTGAGTGATGGTGGGAGCTGTAGTTCAACAGAATCCGGATGGCCTCACTGCCCCAACCCTCTGCACACCTAAAAGCTTGCATACACGCATGGAGCCTTGGTTGTTGTTGTGTGCCTTCAAGTCATTTCTAACTTATGGTGACCCGAAGGCAACCCTTAGGTTTTCTTGGCAGACTTTGTTCAGGAGAGGGTTTGCCCTTGCCCTCCTTTGAGGTTGAGAGAGTGTGACTTGCCCAGGTCACGCAGTGGATTTTCATGGCTGAATGGGATTCAAACCCTTGTCTCCAGAGTCATAGCGCCCGAATAGACAGGCCAAAATAAAGCTGCTTCGGGTCACTGGAGCTATGCTGTTTAAATTTTGGCCTGTCTGTTCAGGCCCATAGTGTAGTGCTCAATCCACCCCATCATGCTGGCTGGAGCCTTTATCTCCTTTAAAAACAGATTGCCATATGACAATTTTTTTTTCAAGACTCCCTTTTAATTTCAAAAGTCATTTCAGTTCCGGTTACTATTTGAAAAGCACTGCCCCAAAAACCCTTTAGATTTGCAAAAAACATTGCCCCATTCTTTGTCATTTTATTTTTATAATTTCAGCCCAATTTATATGAAGATCTGCATACTCACTAAATGTTGTATTATAACCTGAAGCCTGTTGAGTGACTTCAGCCTGAAAATAAGAAAATCAAAGTCAGCCATATCCCTGCCACAGCCAAAGTAAATACATATTTTTCACCAACTTGTTTCTAATCACACACATTACCTAATGGCCCATATTTCAGTACCTGTATGTCAAAACATGTTTCTCTCTTCATTTTGTTCATCGGCTTTCTCCTGCCAACTCTTTGGCTTTTTTAGTTGGCTGTTGCACTCCAGTGCCATGAAGCATTGTTTTCTCTTTGTTTAGGAAAATCAACATTGCCTGTTTACACTATTTTTAAGATTCATTATTAGTCTGCTAGCGACTCTCCTAGATTAAAAAAGGAAGCTAAGAACCATTTCCTTTGGCAAAGGTCTTTAAACAAAAGTTGGATGGACATCCTTCAGGACTGCTGTAATTGTGCATTCCTATATGGCAGGAGTTTGGGTTAACTGGCTCTTGCAGCCCCTTCCAATGCTAGGATTCTATGATTCAAGAAGGATCTAAAGTGTTTGCATTCACACTCAAAGACGTGCATAGAGACAAAGATAACAATGAGATCCAATTGCTTTGCAGCACACTTGCAATGTCCCTATGGTCCAAAACACCCTGCAGAAATAATCCAGTTTGAAACCACTTTAGCTATCCTGGATCAGGGCTAGGGAATTCTTGGAACTGTAGCTTTGTGAGACATTTATCCTTCTCTGTCAGAGAGCTCTAGTGCCACAATAAACTACAATTTCCAGGATTCTCTAGCACTGAGCCAGGACAGGTAAAGGAGTCTCAAAATGGGTTATTTCTACAGTGTGTTTTGGACTTATGTCTTATAACTACCACTCAGTGTTAACTGAGGAGCAATTCAGTATGCATTAACGGCTAAAACCAATGGTTAATTCCAACTAAAGTAGATATGCTGAATCAATGGGGATCTGGCAAGTCAATACAGATGTAAACTTCAGCAATACAATGGGTTTACCTTAGCATTTAGCACTATGAAGCAAGTGTTTCAACATACCACCTCACACTGATTCTTCAAGTTTGCAGAGTCCACCTTGGGACTTTACAGTCATTACAAACCTGTGACTTCAGCATCCATGTGGGATGATTTCTAAACTTTTTGGTTTCTACCCCATGCCAATGCCCCAGCTGATGAAGACTCCTGGAAGTTTCAAAAGCTACCTTTTTAAAGTAATAATTCAACAGTCCAATTTATAAAAAGTGTTACCAAACACTGTTCCTAACATTATATAAAAATCCAAATAATTTTTTAGAGGAAATTTTATGTCACATGGACCAACTTTCTGCAAAACATGCACCATTTTTAGGACCAAGGTAAATTGTCACTCTTGTATTGTAGTTTTCACACTCCTTAACACAAATGCACTGGATAATGTGTTCATAAACAGATTTCAAAATGATTTCCAGCTAAGTGGAAAGCATGCCACGTAGCAGGATAAGGACTCTGCCTATCTACTTGATCTCTCTTGATCTCCACCCCACCCTTAACATACAGACAATGGACTATTATTTAACTTGATTTGGATCATGTTAATATGACTTAATGCAAGTTAGTTTCAAGAACAGGGCACTGGGCATTATATAAAATGAGAACAAATACTTGTAACTTCATGTACTGTATTGACATTTGTCAACATTCAGTCAAGCAAAGAGTATTAAGTCTTCTTTTTTGCAAGAGCCACTTGATCCCAAATCTCAAAAACACGAGAATAGCCAAATCGAGTACCTAACACCTCTCCCATTCAGGCCTCTATTCACTGGGACTGAACAATCCCATTGGTAACACTAACCACTGCGCCACAGAATCCTATATGTGCCTCAATAGAAGACTCTTAAGTAAATGTACAAGGATTTAGGACTGCTGCTGCCACACTGCACCACTGTGTAAACTGTCATGGCCCCATCCTATGGGATTTGTAGTCTGTTGTGGCACCAGAGCTCTCCAACAGAGAAGGCTAAATATCCCACAATACTAGAATTCCACAGCATTAATTCTGCAATGTAGATACAGCCCCAATGTTTGGGACTTCCATCCCCATCAACCCCGCCTAGCATGGACCCACAGCAGAGATGATGAAGCAACAGTTTAAAAAGTGGACTTTTCTCACTCTTAGGCTGCATCCACGCTGCAGAAATAATCCAGTTTGACACTGGTCCAAAACACTGCAGAAATAATCCAGTTTGAGACTGCTTTAACTGCACTGGCTCAATGCTAGGGAACTGTAGTTTTGTGAGACATTTTAGCCTTCTCTGTCAGACAGCTCTGGTGCCACAATAAACTGCCACAATAAACTACAATTCTCTCAGGATTCCACACCACTGAGCCAGGGCAGTTAAAGCCGTCTCAAACTGGATTATTTCTGCAGAGTGTTTTGGACCATGGTTTTTACTGCCATGGCCCAATGCTATGGAATTCTGAGAATTGTAATTTTATGAGACATTCAGCCTCTTCTGTCAAAGAGCTCTGGCACCACAACAAATGACAATTCCCAGAAATCTACACCAGTGAGCCATGGCAGTTAAGGTGGTATCAACCTGAATTATTTTTTACAGTGCAGATGCTGCCTTGAAAAGGATGTTTATGGACGAGGGAAGACTGAGGTAGGAACTGTGCAGTTGTCCATTCCAAGAATGTGGTTCTCATCCAAGCAGAGTAAGATGATCTTCATAAAAGACATGTAGCGACATTACTCTGGAACCACCCCATGTTGTCCAGTGGGACTTACTCCTCCTGGGCAATGGCTCTTCACCTAGATGAATGCTGCAGCAAGCCCTGGAGAGGAGCAAGAAGGGGACAGGTCCCCATCCAACTGCAAAAACATCAGAGAGCAGAAGCATTAAGGTGCGTGGAAAAGCAGAATACAAGAGAGGCACGAAATGGGAGTGCCACCACATCTGATAATCCTGAGGAGGAATCTGTAATTAGAACAAGAGGCTGCCATCAGAATTGTATATAGAGAAACAGAATGGTTCCCAATTGGCAAAGGTGTTAGGAAAGGCTGCACTCTATCATCCTATTATATCATAACTTGTATGCTGAGAATATCATAAGAAAAAGAGCATGTTTAGACTCAGAACGAGTAAAGACAGGAAGAAGGAACATCAGCAATCCAACATATGCAGATCACATCATATTACTAGCAGAAAACCTCACAGACATGGAACAATTAAACAACTATTAAAGAATATCAGTACTATTATAGAAGGTCCAAGAAGAAAGTGCAACAGCAGGCTTGATGCTGAGCATAAAGAAAACAAAAATGACCGTGGAGGATGTACAGAAATTCAACCTAGACAACGAGGAAATCGCAGCAGTATTTTTTACTCGTTCTTCTGTGCCCATTCCTACTTTTCTTATAATATGTTCTGCATACAAGTTGAAAAGTAAGATTGTTGATTCTAACTTTTGTGCTTCATTGTGTATCTTTGCTCTTTAGGACCTTTTCTAGTTCTTTCATAGCTGCTCTTCCCATTCTTAATCTTTTTCTGATTTCCTGACTGCAATCCCCATTTCTGTCAACATTTGGTCCCAGGTATGGGAATTATTTTACTATTTCTACTTCTCTATTGTCTAGGTTGAACTTGTGAGGTTCCTCGGTGGTCATTATCTTTGTTTTCTTTATGTTCAACATTAAACTTGCCTTTGTACTTTCTTCTTTGATCTTCCTTAGCAGTTGTTCGAGGTCTGTGAGGTTTTCTGCTAGTACTATGGTTGTTATCGTTGTATCTCAGATTGCTGATATTCCTTGCTGTTTTCACTCCTCCTTCTTCTGAGTCTAGGCCTGTTTTTCTTACAATACATTCTGCTCTGCATACAAGTTGAAAAGATTGTTGATTCTAACTTTTGTGCTGAGTTGCATTTTAGGACCTTTTCTAGTTCTTTCATAGCTATTCTCCCCATTCTCAATACTCTGATTTCCTTGCTGAAGTCTCTGTTTCTATCAATGTTTGATCCCAGATATGCAAACTCTTTCACTCTTTCTATTTCCTCATTGTCTAGTTTGAATTTACGTAGATTCTCCATGGTCCTTATTTTTGTTTTCGTTATGTTTAACAGTAGTCCTGCTGTTGCACTTTCGTCCTTGATCTTCCTTAGCAGTTGTTCCAGGTCTTTGAGGTTTTCTGCTAGTATTATGGTGTCATCTATGTATCTCAGATCATTGATATTCCTTCCTTCTATTTTCACTTCTCCTTCTTCCGTGCCCAAGCCTGCTTTCCTTACAATACGTTCTGCATACAAGTTGAACAGATAGTAGGGTGATAGGATACAGCCTTCACTGACCCCTTTAATAAAATAATAATAATAATAGCCTGCCTTTTCCCGAGGGAATCAAGGCAGGTTACTGAATGAAATACAATAAAATACAATATAAAATAATTAAAAATTCACATTTTAAAAAGTAAGCCTGAGGGCAAGGAATCGTCTAATTGTAAGATTGTACGTACAGCACTGTGTAAATTTACAGCGCTAGATAAATAAAGGTTAATAATAAGTCCCCAACCATAATAATAATAATAATAATAAATATTATTGGCAACCATTCTGTTTCTGTGTTCTGTCCTGACATTAGCCATATATATATATATATATAATATTATATATAAAACATAATATAATATTATATATATATATATATATATATATATATGATATTATATATATATATATATATATAATATTATATATAATGAATATTAATATTGTCTTATAGGAAATGAGCCTATAGCTCCTGGGTCTGATGTGGCCCAAAGGAATTTCCCATATAAAGTACAGCTTTGCCCTTTGGAAAAAACATTTTGTCTCTCCATATTCAAACAGTAGTCTCTTGTTGTCCTGAGTTCAACTTCCTCATCTGGACTGTCAAATGTGTTGTGCCACTCCCATTGTCTTTAATGGCCTTCCACAATAGCCTTCCATGATCCATTCAACCAAAGGCAACACAAGGGACACATATATATCTATTTAAAGAGCAGTGTCGGAGTCCTGGCGCCAGGGGGCAGCAGAGAGCGCAAGGCTTGCTGGCACAGGCTCCCTCTTGCCTTCCCTCCTCCTCCTCCTCCCTGCTTTCTTCTACCTGGGAAGCCTCGGCTTCAGTAGCGGACCCGCCAGGAGTCCCATCATCACTCCACTGTGGAGCCCAACGTGGGCAGAATAAGCTGGTAGCCGGCACGTCGAGTCGTGATGACGTCACACGACTGCGCCGCAAGGACTACAGGACTAGACAAAATGGGAGCATAGAGATGGTGGGCTAGAGCGGCCCAGGAGATGTAGACTCTAAATTGCAGAGTGACGCGTGCGCCCCGCCTCTGGGGAGTTTCCGGGTTCGCTTTGGGCTGTAATGTAATGTAATGTAAACTCTTTTTGGACTTCATTTCCCAGAAGCCTCAGCCACGTTGGCCAATGGTGTGGGATTCTGGGAGCTGGAGTCCAAAATTCCATTCAAAAGCACACAATTTGGGGACCACTGTTCCAACCTATATAGCACCCCTAGCATAAGGTTTTGTTGGCAAAGTTTCTTCAGAGGGTTTTTGGGGTTTTTTGGCCATGGCTGTCCTCTGAGGCTGAGAGAGTGTGACTTCTTGCTCAAGGTCACACACCCGCAGAGGGTTTCCATGGCAGAGGCAGGATTCGAACCCAGGTTTCTAGAATCCTAGTCCAACCAGGCTTTGAGGCCGACTGGAGTTTATCACACGGGGGCTGATAAAGAGTGATTAAAGCGCATTTAAAGAGTAATTGCGCAAATGATTATCACACACAGTTGCGTGCAAATAATACTGTATCAGAAATGTATTGTTGCTGAAATCCTGAAAGTAAAAAGATGTGCATTAATGCTTCTTTGTGACCACTTTAATGGTGGGTTTTGTGCAATGTCGTGTGAAATCATATAATGTTATTACGCGATTTTTCCAGGATATTCATGGGATAAACTCCCAATCTCCTTTGTGTTGTAAACTCTCGAAAGACAGGAGTTGATAGCATGAGCTTCGGTAGACTTGGGCCTATTTCCTCAGATGCATGTTTGGAGTGGAGAACCCAGAGACAGGCTGTTATATAAGGCTGTTGTGTGAGAGAATGCCCATTCAAATTCAAAACCTTGTGGGTATGGAATCATAGAATCACAGAGTTGGAAGAGACCACAAGGGCCATCCAGTCTAATACCATTCTGCCATGCAGGAACTCCAAATCAAAGCATCCCTGACAGATGGCCATCCAGCCTCTGCTTAAAAACCTCCAAGGAAGGAGACTCCATTACACTCCGAGGGAGTGTGTTCCACTGTCGAACAGCCCTTACTGTCAGGAAGTTCCTCCTAATGTTGAGGTGGAATCTCTTTTCCTGCAGATTGCATCCATTGTTCCGGGTCCTGTTCTCTGGAGCAGCAGAAAACAAGCTTGCTCCCTCCTCAATGTGACATCCCTTCAAGTATTTAAACAGGGCGATCATATCACCTTTTAACCTCTTCTCCAGGTTAAACATCCCCAGTTCCCTAAGTTGCTCCTCATAAGGCATGGCTTTCAAGACCCTTCACCATCTTACTTGTCCCTGTACTGGGAAGAAGCCAGGATACAAATAAACAGAATAATAATAATAATGAGGTGACAGGTTTAGTTCGAACTTTGTTTGTTGGGGGACAAAGGCAGCAGGAAGGATAATTCCTAAAGCCAAGGGGAGGAGATAACCATGTAAATAATAAATAAACTTTTATTTATTAAACAAACAATAAATAACTAGTAAATAATAAATAAGTGTTGGAAGGTAGTGGGCACCGGAGAGGAGATGTGGGAAACTGGCATTCTTGTTACTTGAATCCCAAAGTGCCATGGAAAGCGACAAAGCCACACCTTTCCAAAACAAGTACAACTCCATCTAGAACAGGTCGATTCCTCTGTTCGCCAGTCAAGAGATGGTCTATTGTCCAAAGTCCAATGTCCCACTTGAATCCAGGTTTTGTGTTTGTTATTCCTCATCTAAACCACAATCTACCCTGTTTCCCCAGAAATAAGACATCCGCAAAAAATAAGACCTAGTAAAGGTTTTGCTAAATTGCTGAATATAAGGCCTCCCCCGAAAGTAAGACCTAGCAAAGTTTTTATATATAAATATATATACAATATATAATAAATGTTCTGGGGTGTTTTGTTTTGTTTTTGGTTCAACAATAAATATGAATACTTCTTCATGGAAAAATAAGACATCCCCTGAAAATAAGACCTAATACATCTTTGGGAGCAAAAATTAATATAAGACACTGTCTTATTTTCAGGGAAACACGGGTACAGAAGTACTGAAAGTACTGATCGAAGGACTGGTGCTGGCCCATGAGGCATGAATTACTGGTCCTGGGAAAGTTTCCAGAAAATAAACGGTTACAGACTATGGGCACAAATATGGTGTCTGGCACACTGGGGAGAAAACCCTCACACACACACACCACATCACTTTAAAAGCCCTGACCTGGGCAGCACTTCTGAAAAGAAGGCTCCAGAGGGCATCCTTGTGCTTCTTTTAAAAAGCAGCTCTTCCATCTGGCTCACTGCAATCATCTGTAGAATTCAACATTGTGTTATCATTCCCATTTCAGAGATGTCAGACTTCAAATTCAAGATGTTTTCGCCTTCTAATTCAGTTATTAGTTGTACAGATAAAGCCATACTAGATCATATAGATCACGGTGGGTCACAAACCAATGAGGGAACAACGAACAGGCTAATTTGGGGATGGAGGAAAGGGGAGGCTTGTCCAAAAACAGGCAAGATGTGGAGAAAATGGATAATACTGTACTTGAACCCCAGGGTGATCCACTGAAGGTGAATGGTGGGAGATTCAGGACAGGTAAAAGGATGTATTATTTCACACACAGCATACTCAGATTTTGGAATTTACTGTTCCTCTCAGTACCAGTTAATAAGGAATACAGTTGATCTCCTGTCCCTATGAACGACCCCTGGACATCTGGTCATTCTGGGAAAATGCCTTTGTATAGCATCCAATCCAAGCAAGGCAAGACACCACTCTTAAGTCAAATATGATGCATTATTTAAGTTTATTTAAAGTCTTCATAAGAAACAAGAGTGGAGGGAACACTAGATATAATTGTTTCTACTGGTCCCTTGGCTTTTTGGTGACCCTATGCTCAGCTCTGGCAGCCCCAGAAGTTGGGCACAGCTACTAGACAGATCCAGCACAATTCTTTTTAGATGGAATAATAGAATCAAAGAGTTGGAAGAGACCACAAGGGACACCCAGTCCAACCCCTGCCATGAAGGAATACACAATCAAAACATCTGAGCAGATGGACATCCAACTTCTGTTTAAAAACCTCCAAAGAAGGAGACTCTACTACTCTTTGAGGCAGTGTGTTCAATTGTCAAATAGCTCTTACTGTCAGAAAGTTCTTCCTAATCATTATGTGGATGCTTTTTTGCTGTAGTTTGCATCCATTTCTCCATGTCCTAGTCTCTGGAACAGCAGAAAACAAGCTTGCCTCATTCTCAATATAGGACATGATTTCTAGACCTTTCACCATTTTGGTCACCCTCCTCTGGACACACTCCAGCTTGTCAATATCTCTCTCGAATTGTGGTGCCAGAACTGGACACATTATTCCAAGTGAGGTCTGATCAAAGCAGACTAAAGTGGCACTATTACTGCCCTCAGTCTAGACACTACATTCTTAATGATGCAGCCTAGGATCATATTGGTTTTTTAAGCAGCTGCTTCACACTGCTGATTCATTCCCCAGTTTTAAATTAGACTACTGTACTATGTTTGTTGCCTGGATTGTATCACTGATTGGATAAAACTGAAGAAAACAAGAATGTTAAAACTGGAAAGGGTTGACAAAATATATGGTTGGTATGCATATCTGTACTTATGATAAAATGAGAGTGTGATAAAGATTTTGAAAATCACTTCGTTAGAAAATCATTGGTGAAATTATGGATGAAAATAAAACCAAAAGTATGCAGATGTACACCAATGTTCCATTAATGAAGTCTTCTTTAGAAAAGAGGAAATGTTAAAGAAAAGGTGGCCCATTTGCAATGATCTCATAAAAATAGAACACCAAATGAAAAAATTTGAGGAGGAATTGACCCATGAAGGATATAGATGTAATTGGTTCCTTCATCGGCAACTAGGCATATCATTCAGTTCCCAAGTATGCTGGGATATGTCAAGGGAAATTCTGTGCATGTCTAAATTCAGATATCAGTCCCATAGATTTAGGTGGGACTCACTCCAGAAACAAAGATGTATTGAACTGCAGGCAGAAAACTCAGCCTGAAAGCAAAGACTTGTAAACAACACATTGGTCGCGTTTTGAAAAGTTTGTCCAGAAACAAGAAATTAGGAGCCAGAGACAGGAAATTAAGTTTGGTGCAATTTTATTTTACTTTGGAGAATCCTTGATGGAAAAAAATGCTTCATCTCACTTTAAAGCTCTGGCTGTTCTGTTCTGTATCATTTTCTAAATGAATTGATTGAGGTGAACATGTACCAGCGAGGAAAGAAAAGTCAGGACAGGTTATAGGGTCAGAGAAACCAGACAGTCATCCAGAACACCAGCAGCATTCACTCACAGAACAGTCAGTTGATTTCATGGCCTGGGTATCACTCCCCCCTCCTTCTTAACTATTTTAAATAAATTGTAATATATTCAGCAGGAGTGGTCAACATATAGCTCTCCAGATGTTGCCAGATTTCAATTCCCATCAGCCCTAGCCAGCAGAGTCAATAGTGAAGGGTCATGGAAGGTATAGTCCAAGAGCATCTGAAGGATATGTTGTCCATCCCTGATTTGCATGGTTGTTAGCCTTCAAGTTGATGCCAGTTTATGGTGATCCTCTTATAGAGTTTTGTTGGTAAGGGTTATTCACAGGTGGTTTGTTGTTTGCCCTCCTGTAAGACTGAGTCAATGTGACTTGCCCAACAGGCCACTCAATGGGTCTCCCTGGCAGAGTGAGGATCCAAAGTCTTAGTCCAACACTCAAACCACTATGTCACTCTGTCTCTTTCCATCCCTGATATGCAGAGATTATTTATATTATATTATATATTATTTATATTACCCTTAGACATAGATTTAGTTCTAGACTGAGGAACCTGGAAATGTTTGTCTTTTTCAGAATGGTTTGGAAACTTGACCACGTGTGATGCTGCCATGTCACCGCACTAGTTATGCCAGCACGTCCCTGATATTATGCCAGATTATGTCCACAGGCAAAGATGTATCTCAGCACAGAGCAATGTATACCCAGGCCTCTTTTGTCATAACCTAGAGCACCTCTCTGGAAGAGAGGATTAAGTCATAAGAAACTGGGGTGAATTTACTTGTACCTAGGTAAGCGTCATAGAGACCATTGCTAAACTAAAGCAATATCCAGGGGCCCTAGAACTGTTTTTAAGGTGAAGGCCCTCAATACTGATGAGTGCACTGCTATTAATTTTGCCTGGTTGCTGGATGAGGGCAAATTACTTGTCCTAAACATTATCATTCAAGTATCCTTAGATATGAAGACACTTATAAATCAGAAAAACCCCACTTGATTTTCACACAACGTTGTCATTAAAGTGGTGTTAACCCAAACAGAAAGTAGACAGAAAGTAGACAAAAGCCACTCCTTGTCTATTTTCCGTTTGGGTTAACACCAAGTTAACAACAATGTGTGTGAAAAATCAACCCGCGTTTGCACGTTTTTTCCCCAGCTTTTAAATCCCATTTTTGCATGGGATTTCCCCCATGTAATAAATTCCTTAGTTATGAAATATATGGAGTAAGAATAGCTGACAACATTCATGAGCACATTTAGGTTGCACCCACCTTCCCATATACATACTGATCATGCAAAGCAGATTTCTGGGCTCCTGGTATGGCTACTTGGTGGGTTGGTTGAGTCTGATGGGAACTGTAGTCTACCATCATAGAGAGTCTGGTTGAAGATAAGTGATACAGAGCAGAAGTAGCAAAGACAGTCCTCAATATGTTCTTGATCTGCAATTTCCACCATTCTTTACACTGGCTACACTACCTAGGGTATTATGAGAGGTTTAGCCCAACATCTAGAGCTCTGCATTTTGTTCACCTCTGATATAGAGAAACAAAGTTCCCATGGGTACGGTATTAGGAAAGAATTTCTACACCAGGAGCTACTGTCCTTTTCTGATATACTCTAACTGAGGATGCTGCCACACTATAGAATTAAGGCAGTTTGACACAGGTTTAGCTGTCATGACTCCATCCTATGGAATCCTGGGATCTGTACTTTGTTGTGGCACCAGAGCTCTCTGACAGAGAAGGCTAAACGTCTCACAAAACAATAATTCCCAGAATTCTATAGCATTGAGCCATGGCAGTTAAAATCGTGCCAAACTGCATTGATTCTATAGTGTAGATGCAGCCAGAGTTGTAGTGGGATTTCCTAGAAATTAAGCAGCATTTCCATGCAAAGAAATTAAAAATAGACTGGGAAAGATTAAAAACATATTTAGAATTGAGATGTCTTACCACCACCACAAAAAAAAAAAAAGACATGAAAAGGTTGTTGTTACTTCTCTTCGGGAAAAATGAAATTTGTAAATTGCACTTTCTATTCCATTTTATCCATTTTTTAAGGAAATCTGACATTTGTTAATTGCACTTTCAAGTCCTTTTATCCACTTTTTGTTAATTCAGTTTTAAAGAAAACATTTCCCCTCATACATTGCCATTCTTCAGAAAATAATCATTGACACTTTCCAACCTTTGTGTTGGTTAAATAGTCCTACAGGAGCCAAAACAATTAAGGTTACAGTCACACTCACTTTTTTGTCCCGAGGAGATTTGGATTGCCATTCTGATGCAATACCAGATCGTTGTTCCCATTATGTTTTGGGTTTGTGAATCTCTCCAAGACATTTTAACCCTGTGTGTTATTCACATATGTCTGGGCAGCCTCCCTTGCCATGAAAACTGCTGGTATATCTCCCAGCCGGAGAGCGACCAGCAACCCCAGGAGCCCTTTCCAGTATTCTTCCCAGTATTGGAGTGGCACCAGACTGACTGTTGCTTCAGGTCTAAGTGGAAATATTTTTATTCTGCCAAGTATTTTTGTGTTTCTGCACTGTTCTTTGTCTGTTTCGTTGTAATGGTTAAAAGTAAAATCTTTGCTTTTGGGAGTTTTTACCAGTATGTTGAACTGCTTGACTGTAAACTGCCCCTCAAGGATAGAAAGTATATAAGGAAAGTTTAGACAAACAAACAAGCAAAACAATGGGCTCCTGAGAAATAATCAAAGCTGTATCTTAAAACAGAGGACATCTTTGGTTCACTTATGTCTGAAAGAGCTGTTGCCAGCATTTCTCATCCATTACTAAAGAAAAACAGGCCTAAATAGCCTGAGTTCACCAGGCCCTATCTGATCTCTGAAGCTCAAGCCTGGTTAGTGTTTGTAAGGGATTCTGTCAGAGAATACTAGGTGCTGTATGGTAGAAGATATCACACTGCCCTTTTTCTTCCTTCCCTCCTGCCCTAGGCATGGGCTGAAATCTTGTAAGCATGGATTTTATCGCATGCCTCTGTGCCCAAGTCAGAGACATCCTGTACCCGATCATGGCATCCCATACTCAATCCAGATCTCTCCTGTACTTTGCAAAGAATGAGAAAGTCCTGTTCTTTCAAAAAGTGCCAGAGAAGTCTGGATCGGGTATGGGATGCCATGATCGGGTACAGGATGCCTCCAACCTGGGCATGGAGGCATGTGATAAAATCCATGCTTTAAAAGTTTCAGCCCGTGCCTAGGTTGGGAGGGAAGGACGAAAAAGGACAGTGCAATAATCTCTGTATATTTCAGAGTAAAGCACCAGCAAACCACCTCTGAGCAATCTTTGCTTAAGGAAACCCCATGAAATTCATGGGGTCACCATGTCAACAGGCATCTTAAAGACAAATAACATACATCAGTGATACTCAAAATCTACTCTCACATGCCTTAGGGATAATTTTTTTTAAAACAGCACATAAACAGCTTTTAAGATAAATTTAACATAGGTGGGTGGCTGGGAGGCACATACTTTTGTGAAGAAAAACTCAACATTCTGTCCATTTCAGGAGTAACTTCTCCATGGAGCAAAGCTGATGAAAATGCTCTTGCAACCTGTGATCAAAACAAATTGGCTTGTGTTGCAGTTTGTTCCTTTCCTGGCAAATACAGTGTGTTCTTGCAAACTCCAAGCAACAAGCCCCATAGTCTGTAGTGGTTCTGTTTTGACTCAGTTAGTTTGAAATTGAAAAGCAACACATAGCAATCCAGCCATTTATTTGTCCAGTGATAATCTTTTTGTTTTGTTTTTTTTTACTCCATTGCAGTTCCAATTAGGGAGGCCTTTCATCTGTGGGGAACCTGTGTGTTGCCAGTAAACATGGTTCTCCTGTCTAAAAATATTTCTGAAGAGCCTGTAAATGCAAGTGGTGAATCAATAAATCTATGGTATCTTAAGGGGTGACCTTCATCTTGTAAGACAAACAACATTCTCTGTGAATGTTTAGCAACCACGCTTCATATGAAAAGTTATAAAAGTTACAATGGATATTAAACATTGCCCCAGCTCTGTTCCGTGCTCATAGAAAGAGGCCTAGAACAAGTCATGTAGGTAGTTCTTTAATCTAAAAACACTTCTCCTTGGGTTGAGTGAAAAGCCTAGGGGCACTCAATCCACCAGGATTACTATAGTGAATTACACAAAGAGAGAAATAGGTCCTTGGATAGAAGACCACGAGAAGCACAATGTAAATGCATAAGGCCAATTCTACCATTAAGTTGAGTTAGGTGGTCACCTCACACAGTTAACCACCCACTGTTAAGAGGACAGAATTGTGTATGCCACACAAATGGTCTTAGCTCTCCTAAACCAGTACAGTGGTCCCCCGGGGTCCGAATCCCCCGGGGAACGAAATCCCCGGGACCCGAAACCGCCGGGGGCGAAAAAAAGCCCCCGGGATCCGAAAAAACCCCAGGTTGCGAAAAAAATTCGCAACCCGGAAGCTTTAAAACAGTGCGCTTCCGGCGCGCTGTGCATTGACGAAAGCGGTCCCCCGGGTAACGAATGACTTCTGGGTTACGAAACCCGGGGGACCACTGTAATTCTAAAACTTCAGTCCTCCAAGTGTTTTATATATCCATAACCATTTTTATATATCCATAACCATTGCCTAACTGGCATGAAGCTTCTATGAGCTGGTTCAAAATGTTTGGAGCCTTATTGCATAAGAAAATAAAGCCAAAATGGAGCAGGAGAGAAGCAGCTTTCTCTTTGCCACTCCACATGTTGTTGTACCACTTCCATTCACTTCCTGAGAGGGAGATGGTCACTGAAGGTGTGTCTTTTGTCAAAGGGTTTTTTCCAGTGTGACAAAAAGCTTTTTAAAAATGGCCACCTCCCATGGGAAGAAAACAGAAGTGCTATGATGACATGTGGAAAAACACGGACAAAGTTGCTACTCCCCCGCTCCATTTTGGCTTTCTTTTATCATGTGAGAAGGCATTTGGAGGAATAAAGTTTGAGAACGTCTGCTCTACATGATCCTGCTACCTTCAATAAGGTGGAGGAGTTGATATGTCATGTTCAAGCAGAGGGATTCAGCAGCATTTATCCTGCATTTGATTTCCTTTGCAAGGAGGTCACTGGAGACTCATACATATTTTGCATTTGTATTTTTTCCAGATACCCAGTGTAAGCATTTGTGGAGGTACAACAAAATTATGCTCTTCACCATGTAGTTTGGCTTACCAATACCTTTTTGCCACACCTCTCCCTCTATTCATGTATTACCATTAGGGACTGAAAATAACTACAGTGAGCCCTCAGTATCTGCTGGGGTTTTGTTGTAGGATCCTCCATGGATACCAAAATCCATGGATGCTCAAGTCCTGTTATATACAGTAGCATAGTAAAATGCTATCCCTTCTTTTTAAAAAATGGCAAAATCAAGGTTTGCATTTTGGATTATTTTTTAAAAAAATATTTTCAAGCTGTGGATGGTGGAATCTGTAGATTCAGAGGGCCAGCTGTAGTTAACAACGTGCAATGAATTACTTTTGGAATAATTAAGACAAAACTACATTATATCGGGATTATAACTTAACCAGGGATAACTCCATTCCTTTTACAGTATGCCTACAGTGGTTTCCATTGTTTTTGTAGTCACAGACCATAGGGCTTCACTAGATGGTGACAAAGAAATATCAGAGGGTTCAAGTGTTGCTATGTGCTTAGTTGTGGTGCTAAAGAGAATGTGCTTTCTACCAGGCAGGCCACAAACTTAATCATTGGGATCTATTATAAATCAGCTAAAAAGTATTTATGATTTAAATTCAGATGTTAGTCCCATTGCATTAGACCCACTGAATCACTGAGTGCTGATTTACCGGAATCCCATTCATTCAATTACTCTAGCTCAAGAGTGGGCAAAGTGTGGCAGGGCGACCAGATGTCCTACTTTTCCAGGACATGTTCTACATTCCAACCTTCTGTCCAGGAGGGATTTCAAAATGTCTCTCAACACTATCTTATAGATATATCCTAACAGGAAGGACAGACATCAGTGCAATACAGGGCCCCAAATTCCCATCCTAATCAGGTGCCCCAAAAGGATACCATCATTAATGGTATCAAAAGGCAGTGAGAGGGCCACAAGAACTGATAGGATTGGACTTCATCTGTAGTCATTGAAACAGGTGACCTACCAAAGCAACCAAAAGAGGCTTAGTCTTATATCCTGCCTGAAGGTTCAGTTGAAATTGGTCCAGATAATAAAAATCATTCAAAGGTTTCTGGATTTGCAAGGCCATCCTCCATCTTGATCACCTTTCCCAAGAACAGAATGTCTTCAGTAAAATTTTGTGCCTAGAAACATATAACAGCAAAGCAGTCTGCCACATTTTCAGAACTGGAAGAGTAAAACTGAAACTTTTGACCTTGATATGTGTATTTACCTTCAGGTCACATGTTGACTTATGGTGACCCCATGAATTTCATAGGGTTTTCTCAGGCAAGGAATGTTCAGAGGTGGTTTTGCCAGTTTCTTCCTCTAAAATATACCCTACAACTTGGTATTCATTGACTGTCTCCCATCCAAGTACAAACCAGGGCTGACCCTACTTAGCTTCAAAAGTTACACAGATTCTGAATCCTTGAGGGTGTTATTACCTTTATAAGTGGACAAATGCAAATATCTTCACAATAGTGGTAAAGTGGGGCAAAAAAGTATTTAGTCAGCCACCAATTGTGCAAGTTCTCCCACTTAAAAAGATGAGAGAGGCCTGTAATTGACATTATAGGTAGACCTCAACTAGGAGAGACAAAATGAGAAAACAAATCCAGAAAATCACATTGTCTGATCCGGAAAGAATTTATTTGCAAATTATGGTGGAAAATAAGTATTTGGGCAATATCAAAAGTTCATCTCAATACTTTGTTTTATATCCTTTGTTGGCAATGAGAGAGGTCAAACGTTTCCTGTAAGTCTTCACAAGGTTGGCACACACTGTTGCTGGTATATTGGCCCATTCCTCCATGCACATCTCCTCTAGAGCAGTGATGTTTTGGGGCTGTCACTGGGCAACACGGATTTTCAACTCCCTCCAAACGTTTTCTATGGAGTTGAGATCTGGAGACTGGCTAGGCCATTCCAGGACGTTGAAATGCTTTTTATGAAGCCACTCCTTCGTTGCCTAGGCGGTGTGTTTGGGATCATTGTCTTGCTGAAAGACCCAGCCACATTTCATCTTCAATGCCCTTGCTGATGGAAGGAGGTTTGTGCTCAAAATCCCACGATACATGGCCCCATTCATTCTTTCATGTACACGGATCAGTCGTCCTGGTCCCTTTGCAGAGAAACAGCCCCAAAACATGATGTTGCCACCTCCGTGCTTCACAGTAGGTATGGTGTTCTTTGGATGCAACTCAGCATTCTCCCTCCTCCAAACACGATGAGTTGTGTTTCTACCAAACAGTTCTACTTTGGTTTCATCTGACCATATGACATTGTCCAATCCTATTCTGGATCATCCAAATGCTCTCTAGCAAACTTCAGACAGGCCTGGACATGTACTGGCTTAAGCAGAGGGACACGTCTGGCACTGCAGGATCTGAGTCCCTGGCGGCGTAGTGTGTTACCGATGGTAGCCTTTGTTACATTGGTCCCAGCTCTCCGCAGGTCATTCACTAGGTCCCCCCGTGTGATTCTGGGATTTTTGCTCACCGTTCCTGTGATCATTTTGACCCTGCAGGGTGAGATTGTTCGTGGAGCCCCAGATCAAGATTATCAATAAATAGAAAATTAATCCATTTTCTAATTATTGCTCCCACAGTTGATTTCTTCACACCAAGGACTCTTTCAAACGGGAGGAATTTCTCCCAATTCCGAATGGAGCCAATGCGGATTCATGTAAATTCGCTTGTTTAGCGAATTTACCTGAACCCCTGCTCCATTCGGAAGGCATTCGGAATTACTTCCCATTACCCGAAAATAACCCCCCTTGCCCGAAATCGCGTGAGAAGCTTAAATTCGCAATAACGTGAAACCCATGATTGCATTCGGAGTGACTTCCCTTTTGCCGAATTTGCGTGAGAAGAATTAATTCGCAATAACGTGAAACCCCAGGATTGCGTTTGGATTGCCCTTGGATTATACTTCCAATTTCCCACGTCTGAAAGAATCCCAAGCTACTCGTCTATTGCAGATTCAGTCTTCCCAGCCAGGTGCAAGTCTACAATTTTGTTTCTGGTGTCCTTTGCCAGCTCTTTGGTCTTCACCATAGTGGAGTTTGGAGTGTGACTATTTGAGGTTGTGGACAGGTGTCTTTTATACTGATAATGACTTCAAACAGGTCCCATTAACACAGGTAATGAGTGGAGGACAGAGGAGCTTCTTAAATAAGAAGTTACAGGTCTGTGAGAGCCAGAAATCTTGCTTGTTTGTCAGTGACCAAATACTTGTTTTCCACCATAATTTGCAAATAAATTCTTTCCAAATCAGGCAATGCGATTGTCTGGATTTGTTTTCTCATTTTGTCTCTCCTAGTTGAGGTCTACCTATGATGTCAATTACAGGCCTCTCTCATCTTTTTAAGTGGGAGAACTTGCACAATTGGTGGCTGACTAAATACTCCCCCCCCCCGCCACCCCACTGTATGAATATCTAAAAGGACATTCACTTGGATGGAAAGAAATGACAAAATTTGATTACAACAGGAGATGGAATTACTTTAATAATGTTTGTTTTAATTGTGACACTGTCCAACTCACTTTCAATACTCCTGTGATTAACTGTTAATTTCTACCACACTGTATATAAATCTCTGCCATAGATATATGAGTATACCAGGGAAGATATTCAGGATCATTAGCTGCCATGAGCAGCTAAGTAATCCTGAACAGTTAGCATTTTTCAAAAGCCAGCATGGTGCAGTGGTCTAAGTGTTGAGCTACAACTCTGGAGACCAGGGTTCAAATCCCTGCTAGGCCATGGGTGACCTTGGGCAAGTCACACTTTCTCAGCTTCAGAGGGAGGCAAAGGCAAACCCTTTCGAAAAAAATCTTGCCAAGGTTGACAGGTTTACCTTAGAGGTGCCATAAATCAGAAACAACTCGAAGGCACACAACAACAGCAGTGTTTATCATCTATTCCGTCAGAGCGGTTAGGGTCCTGAGCTCCATGATTAATAGAGGATTCTTAGAGGATTATGATCTCTTTTTGGGAGGGGGGGGGGGATGATGTCTTCTCATGCCTGAACATGTATTACTTTTCACACACAGTGATTAAGCTTCCAGAACCGGAGAATAAATCCTTTACCGTGAAGGAAGCTATTGACTTCACTAATATGCTGTGAAACTATTATCCTTAGTGAGAATATAAGAGTAGACTGCCAACAGAACAGCAGAGGATTCAAGAAAGAGGAAACATCTCCTGCCCCATTGCAGGACCCTGTAACCCCACGCCACCACCAAACCCTCCTCTGGATTTGGTTTTCAGGCAGAAAGTTCTGTTGTCCTTGCGCTTCACCGCCAGAACAATGTTAGATGTAGGCTTTAGCTTTTACCCACATGTTCTAAAACATATTTGGAGGATTTCTAAGTTGTGCACAAGGGGCATAGCAATATATTTCAGTTTTCCCTATTGTGTGAAATCCGTCTCAATTCCAGTTACTGGCCAAAGACTATTTGATCCTGTTAAAAATTGACTTTTTAGCTTCATGTGGTAAAATCATAAGTAGTTGTGACATGAGAGTCTCAATTAAACTCAGTACTAAAATCCTGCTGTATACCCATTATTAGTCATTCATGCATTCAGTGTAAATGGCAACATGATGCATATGGAGATGGTCCTGTTTCTTGCCCATGTAGGGCAAAATGTCTTTGCAGGAACAAGACTCAGGAGCCAATCTCTAGCTGTAGGTCGGCAACAGCGAATCCCAAAAGATCTTGCCAATTAAATTAAGGGCCCATTCAGACTATGTTATAAACCGGTTAGCAAACCGGTTTAAAATCAAGAAGTTCACACTGAAACCGGATTTAACACTACTGAATCCGGATTTTGCACACCCGTAGCAGGGTAAATCCCCCATAACCCAGGTTTTCCCAAAGCGGGTTTTTTACCGTTTCTTTTGGGAAAACCCGGTTTGCGGGGAATGTGAACTTGGCTCCGATCACGATCGGGTCAAGTTCAGGGGAGGGGAGAAGGCCAGGGGGAGGAACATGCCTCCTCTCCCGGCAAAATCGGGCACTCCAGCATTTTTAAAATATTTTTTTTTACTGTATTTTAATTAATTATTTATTTTATTATTTTATTTATTTTAGAGTTATTTTATTTATTACTAATTTATTGTATTTTATTGTATTTTATTTATTAGTAATTTAATTGTATTTAATTGTATTATATTTTAGTATTTTTAAAATATTTTTTATTTTCTTATTTTTTTATTATTTTTTTCAGTTTGACAGCTTATGCGCATTCTACGAGGCTCCTTTCCCATCGAATTCTATGAATGGGGAAAAAGGGAAACTCCTGTCCATATATGGATTGGGGTTCCCTTTCATGGGGCCCTTTAAAAATTGAAAGGGAACCCCAATCCATATATGGACAGGAGTGTCCCTTTTTCCCCATTCATAAAATTGGATGGGAAAGGAGCCTCGTAGAATGCGCATAAGCTGTCAAACTGAAAAAAATAATAAAAAATAATAAATTAAAAAAAATATTTAAAAAAATACTAAAATAAAATACAATAACTCAGGTCAAGTTCAGGGGAGGGGGAAAGGCCAGGGGGTGGAACATGCCTCCTCTCCTGGCAAAATCGGGCACTCCTGATTTTTTAAAATATTTTTAATGTATTTTTATTAATTATTTATTGTATTTTTTTTATTTTATAGTTATTTCATTTATTATTTATTTCATTGTATTTCATTGTACTTTAGTGTATTTTATGGCAGTTTATTTATTAGTAATTCATTGGATTTTTTTTGTATTTTTTTGGTATTTTTTAAAATATATTTTTTTCTTTTTTCCCCCCAGTTTGACAGCTGTCATTCGCATTGGCTGTTCCGTTTTTATGAATGGGGCAGAGGGGGAATCCCTGTCCATATATGGACTGGGGTTCCCTTTCAGGGCCCCATTAATTCTTTAAACTGGAGGGTAATGAATGGGGCCTTTTTAAAGGGAACCCCAGTCCATATATGGACAGGGATTCCCCCTCTGCCCCATTCATAAAAACGGAACAGCCAATGCGAATGACAGCTGTCAATGGGGGAAAAAAAGAAAAAAAAATATTTTAAAAAATACCAAAAAAATACAAAAAAATCCAATAAATTACTAAGAAATAAAATGCAATAAAATACACTAAAGTACAATGAAATACAATGAAATAAATAATAAATGAAATAACTATAAAATAAAATAATACAATAAATAATTAATTAAAAATACGATGGAATATAATATAATAAAATATTTAATAAAATATTTTATTTAATAAAATATATATTAAATTAAAAAATAAAAAATAAAATATTGAAACATATAATAAATAATAATTTAAAAAGTACTGGGAGGAGGAGGAGGAGGAGGAGAGGAAAGGATCGCCTCAATCCGCACCGCTCCCAGCCAAATGCTCCATGCGCATAAGCTGTCAAATATTAATATATATATATATATATATATATATATATAAAAGAACAAGCATCTCGCGCGGCCAATGGCCGCATCAGACGTCACCATGACATCATTTGATTGACAACCAAGAGGCTCCATCTTTAATCGTTACTTTTGCGTGTATGAACTTCGTTGAGGTAAAATGCACCGGGAAGCCTCAATGGGGGCAAAAGATAGTATGAACTCCTCTCTGGATAGAATCGGTTTGCCATGATCGATCTCATCTGGATCAAACCAGGGCAAATGGGCTAGTCTGGATGGGGCCAGAAAGTAGAATGATGCTTAAGATCAAAAAGTTCCACTTCTTTTATTCTGTCTTCCTGCAGCGTTCGTGTCCCATTAGCTAGCTAGAAAGGCTGTGAAGCTACTTTGTATCCTGGAAATAGGATCTTGTCTGATGGAATCATGTTTAGCATGTTGAGGATGTGAAAAAGGAGGCCATGGAGTAAACAAGAGGCTTAAAAGGGGGGTTGCCAACATTTTTTGTTGTAGCGCTCCCTTGTTTTTAACAACTTCTCAGCATTCATCTATTTTATTTTGGCGTGGGATTAAACAACACATTGAGATTATTTTTCACTTAATTTCTCTTAATGTTAAATAAATGGGAAAGGTGGCTGGTGTAAAGCAACCTGTTTTCCAAATATAATACAAAGTCTGGTTTTCGCTCCCCCCCCCCTTTTTTTTAGCCCAATATCATCTTCCAGATTGTTGTTGTTGCTGTTGTTGTTGTGTGCCTTCAAGTCATTTTTTACTTGTGGCAACATTAATATAGGGTTTGCGTTGCATGTTTCTTCAGAAGGAATTGGTCATTGCTATCTTCTGAGGCTGAGAGAGTATGAGATGCTGTACATGAGAGGCTGAATTGTATATTAATGTACAACATATTCATGTTTTAATATACTGTAATAAGTCCTGGTGTTGTAAGCCATCCTGAGTTTTGGAGAAATGCAGGATATAAATCAAATAAACAAAATAAGTGGTAGGTTGGTGCTCTGGAGTTCAAAACATCATCTTACCTCTGCTCCATTACAAATGGCTCGAGCAAGTCATTCTTCCGAAAGGTAACTTTCCAGATTCTGATTGTGTGATCATTTCCTTTTCTGCTGGGCTGGAAAAACTTGCCCTTTACTCAAGGCTTACTTACTAGTTAACTATTTTCAGTTAGTGCCTGGAGCAGTTATTCACCTTCTCCAGTTACAATACATCATTGGCAAATAGTTTCAGAACTAGTACTTTGATTTCTAGGGCGGTGAGAAACCAAAAACCAGATGTATACAGTCTACAATGCACTAACAATAAATGGGAGCCTCGTCAGATGGAACCATGGGAATTCTGCAAGCTACTGGGTTTGGTCTGTAAAGAAGAAAAGACAGTTGCAAAGTATGTGGCAAAGGTTTCAACAGAGAGGCCATCTAGGCTGCATTTGGTCTGGTTGGTTGCAAGTTTTTTAGGCATGCCATAAGCATTAAAATCAACAAGAGGAAAAGAATAAGATCTAACTTTGAGCCCATTCATACTATGGCTCCACTTTAACCACCATGGCAACATCCTACCGTAATTCATTCTAGCAGCTTAAATGGTCACAGTTCCTTGCAGGGTCATTTGAGTTTTGGATTAAAAGCTAAAGGTTGCATTTCAGAGACGGAAGAAGAATTTTCATTAAAGGTCAATATGATTTACACATTAAATCTATGCAGTCAGAGGTGAACACCACTATTAGGGTCTTCAGGTAGAGGGGCAAGTCTAGCTGGTTCAAGCCAAAGCAGAAATCAGGACCCTGGAAAGCTCCCATTGCTAACTGATGCTGCCTGAATAAGGACTGAAAGGCATTTGGAGACATTGACAGGCAGAGAAAATCCCTTCTTGAAAAATAGTAAAATATTTAGAGCCATAGAGAGAAAAAAAGTTAAATATTTGGGGATTTATATTTCAAAGAAAAAAATTTGCATCTTTTAAAAGATAACTACGGCTGCATCCACACTGCAGAAACAATTCAGTTTGATACCACTTTAACTGCGGTGGCTCAGTGCTATGGAATTCTGGGAATTGCAGTTTTCTGAGTCATTTAGCCTTCCTTGTCAGAGAACTCTGGTGTTATGATAAACTATTATTCCCAGAATTTCATAGCATTGAACCATGGTGGTTAAAATAGTATCAGATGGGATTGTTTTTGCAATGTGGATGCAGCCCAAGGAAAAGCATGGACTGAAATTAAAAATGATGTGCAGAAATGGAAAAAGTTAAATATGTCATTGGAAAAATATCAGTGATGATGATGAATATCCTGCCTAAAATGTTGTTTTTATTTCAAAGAATGCCTATTATTTTAAATGATGCACCATTTAAACAATGACAGAAGGATATGTCATCTTTTATCTGACAAGATAAGAAACCCAGAGTGAGATGGTGAGGGAAACATGGTCTGAGTTTGCCATATATAACATCATACATGTTGTTTGGTATAGTTGAAATAATGAATTGTCTATTCGAATGAAAGGTTGTTGCACTTGGAAAGTGCCAACTTGACTATAAGCTTGCGTGGTTATCTATGCTATAAGCTAAATTTGATTCAAGTTTTAACAATCACTATGTGAGAAGATCACTATTATGGATATGGAATTGATATAAAAGTGATTTTTACTCAAAGTTGCCTCCTTGGTTTTCTCCCCTGAAATTGTTTTATAAGAGAGAAATATGTGTATAACAAAAATGGTAGATATGTAAAGATTGGCTGGGAATAGAAAAAGAACAATGTAGATTGAAATCAAGGAAAGAAATAGAGATTGAAACTGGTTTGTATATAGAAGACTGAATGAGAGATTTAAAAATGGACAAAAGAATTTGTGGTCAGAGGCCATGGCAAAATTGAGTTTATTCCTGTATAATAATGCACAAGAGTCTTATCACAGCTGACCTTGATTAATTTGGTATAGATTATTTATTTATAATTTATTTAAAATATTGATTTGTCATAGACTGGAGACTGCAGATGCTTCCTCCATGGGAGGGCCACACCCTCCTGTATGCCCCATGCCCCCATTTTTTATTTTATTTTAAAATTACTGAAAAAGTTGAGAGCTAGTCTGACAGAAGGCTTTGAGTGTTTGTCTAGTTCTAATCCCTGTTCAGCCTTGGAAACCCATTGGATGACCTTGCTCTCTGTGCCTTAGACGAAGGCAATGGAAAATTTCCTCTGAAGAAATCTTGCCAAGAAAATCTTATGAGAGGGTCACCATAGATTGGCGTTGACTGGAAGGCACAGAACAACAGACTGGGAAAAAGCCTCCCCCAATACCCTCTAGGGAGTATAGAAACATGTCTGCCATGTCTTCCATGTTTGTCAGCCTCTCTGGCCTGCTTTATCCCCAGGAAAGGATTTTTTTTTTCTTCCTAGCAAGGGTATGACTGGGAAAAAATGTCCAGTTTAGTAAAAGATCCCTTCTCCCTGTTAAATAGCTTGGGGAAGGGAATATGGTAAAACTGCATTTCTGTGGCCTCCTTGTAAGAACAAGTAAAGGGTTATTTCTGCAAATTAAAAACTGGGAAGTGGCTGGGATGGTAGAGTGGCCAAAGGATCCAGGAGGGGCAAATGTGTCTCCTGGACCACTGTACACATCCCTGATCAATCACCTCTTAGCCAGCCAGTGCTGTCAAGGTGGTGCTCAACAGATTAAAAACCTTCATGGGACATAATGGTGGCACAATGGGGAGGGGAGGAAATTTGTCATTCTGCCTCCAATAGCAAAATAACTTGGGTTGGCCTGGGCCTTGTGGTTCCACAAACATCTTTGATCTCGTCTAAGTAAGGCTAGAAAATGGAAATGGGCTCTTCCTTCCCCCTTCTCCTTTTCATTTCCATGCATAATATTAGGCCTCAGTCATTCCTGGCTTTGCATTCGTTCATAATAACTCTGTTCAATTCATGGTTACAATGATTTGTAACAGCAATTATTTAAAAGGGTGTGACTGTATTAATTGAAGCTTATTAGTAAATAGTTTATGGGGTTATAAACATGGCAAATGGATTCCAGGGTAAAGCAGTTCTTATAACATTTGAAACATAATTATGGGGCTTTACAGACTGCCCAAAAAGGGCAATCTGAAGCTGCCTCCTTTTCTGGCGCACCTTCGCCACAGCAACCAGATGAAGTGGCAAAGCTGCGGCAGAAAAAGCAGCCCCTTTTTGTCATAGTTGTGATGCAAAAAGATGCAAAAAGCACCATAGGGTGTCCCATGACATTGCAGCTGTGCAGCTCTGTTTAGGTGCTGCACACCTGCGACGTTATCGCTCCATGCACCATGTGTATGGTGCTGTGGAGCCAGGACGCACTTGTCATGTGCTAGGGTTGTGGAGTGTCTCTTGGCCCCACTCCCAGGCAACCTTAGCATGTGACAGGGGCACCCTAAAGTGCCCGTATGTATCAGGCCTATCTTTCTTTTGCTCCAATGCCAGCTTTGAGCATTGCACCATTGTGGCAACTAAGGCTGCAGTGCTATGCACATTAAACTCAATGGGATTCTAATGGCTGTAGATTCCTCAAAGGAAGCATCTGGAAACAAGGAATTCTTAAAGAGTTTGAATTTTGGATTGAGTTTTCATACAAAATCTACCTGTGGTGGTTGTGGTGATTATTACTATATTATTATTATTATTATTATTATTATTACTACTACTACTACTTACCCACCTCTCCCCATGGATCAATGTGGGGAACAACAATCAACAAACAAACAACATCAGTTAAAAAGACATCACTTAAAACACACATCAATTTAAAAGGACAAATAATATGTACACATATTAATATAGTTCACATTTAAAATTCATCATGTAAAATTCATGATTTAAAAATCAGCTGGATAAGCCTGCCAGAAGAGACTGGTTTTTAATGCTCTTTTAAATTTAGACAGCATATTCAACTGTCCAATTTTTTTCCAGCAGGTCATTCCATAGTCTAGGGGCAGCTGAAGGAAAAGACATAATCTTTTTTCATTCAACAGTAGAGTTTAGGGTGCATGTGAGGTTATTGTTAAGTAACTGGAACTCAGAAATCCTTGTGGATTTACTGCAAATCCTGTACTATTTAAGATAATCAATACTGTAAAGTCACGTCCTCTTGATCTCCATGAGGACAAAGTCTGCTTTGTGCTCCTTGCAGCACCCTGCATGATCTCACTCAGCAAAGATTGATCAGCCCTGCTTCCGTAGTTGTCAAGGCACTCCCAGAGTTTATTTAGAAAGGGCGTCCGGCCACCGTTCCTCTCCTTCTTTATACAAATGAAAAGAACCCACCCTTTCCTAGGGACAAATTCCAGCAGGAATTTTTTTTGTGGGGGAGGACAACAATGGGTCCCTGGTATCCATTGCGGTTTGGTTTGGTCTCTCTCATGGAGACCAAAATCAGTGGATGCTCAAGTCTCATTAAATACATAGTAAAGTTGTGTCTCTTATATAAAATGGCAAAATTTGGGAATTAATAATTTTAAAAAATATTTTAACGGTGGATGGTTGAATCTATGGATAAAGAATCCATGGATACGGAGAGCTGGCTGTACCTTGTTTCTAATAATGGGAACTTTTGTACCGGGGCAGCGACTGGAACCAACATATTGACTTTACTTATTCAAAGGCATAGTTGTGTTAGTCTATATCCGCATAAAAAGATATAAAGGATCCTGTAGTACCTTTGAGACTGAGAGACATAAATGTCTAGCATAAGATTTCAGTCCACTTCAGCAGATACTCAATGAAGATTCAGATGCAGCTAATGGGGTCAACTGGGGTCCACAAAAGCTTATGTTAGGAATCTCAAAGATGCTATAGGACTCTTCCACATCTTTTTATGACCCTTAATATAATTTTAGGACATATGTAAAAAAAAAAAAATATGGGGGTGGTGTTTTTGTTTGCTACATTGTCTCCCCTCTCTCTTTGCCTTCTCTCCTGCTGCCCTGACCAGTTTTTCACTCCCTGATCAGCAGTGGTGAGCAGAGCAGAGCATGACAGACAACAAAGAGCAGGAAGCAAGCAGGAGAGAGAAGCAGAAAGAGGAAGCCCATCGCACAGCCACATGTAGTGCCGAGATGCACAAGAAAGGAAGGCCTTGTCAAAAATTAGAGGGGGAAAGAATGGGCATGTGATGGATGAGAGGAGAGGAGAAGAGTGGGAATGGAAATTAGGGAGGGCACAGAGAAACAGAAAAGGAGAACTACAGAGGAGATGAGAGAGACTGAAAGAGAGTAAGGAGCTTATCGCTTGGGCGAATAAGCCAGTTTACCTCTTCCAGCTTCAATTTTGGATCTAGGATGCCCCTGGATGTTATCATAACTAAATCGCCACCTATCTATCACCACCTGGATGCATCCCAGGTCAAAGCCTCACTCAGCCTTCCAATTTTTGAAGTTGGAAATACACTGGCATTGAAAAAGTGCGATAAGCTCCTGAGAGGGGGAAATGGGGGGGGGGATGAAAAGGGGAAAGCAAAACTTTATGGATAGATGAACAGATACATGAAATAAGAGAGAGAGAGAATATCCTGGAAGGAGGAAGGTAATGGAGTGGAAGATGAGACAAAAAGGACACAGAACGTCAGAGGACAGCTATCAGGACACATGGACAACAGAAGTGGAGATGAAGAATTTGAAAGAAGCAAAACTAAAAAGACATAGGACCTTATCACGTAGGAGGCAAAGCGCCCAAATCCCATGGATAAATGGGATTTAGATCCCGGGAATATCCCACAAAAGCGGGATTATTTTCAGACATGTCAGACTAATTAAGCATTAATGAGTCATTAACCCATGCAGAAAGTGGGCAAAATCGTGCCACTTTTAACTTTCAGTACAGGTTAATGTTGTGTTAATGCTCAATTAGCCCAACGTCATCTGAAAACAATCCTGCTTTTGCAGGATGTAAACCCCATTTATCCATGGGGGTTGGGCGCTTCCCTCCCATGTGATAAGGTCCATAGGCAGAGCAGGTGGGGAGAAAGGTGGAAAGAAGCAAGGTTCAAAAGTGCTCTCCTTAATTGATTGCAAACAAATGATAATGCTCAGATTAACAGGGAAGAATAGAAAATAGGAGCAACACTTCAGGTGGGCCATCACACCAGGATGATTGTGGGTGCTAAACATCCAGCACTTACTTATTCTTTCCAAATGCAATCACAAATTATCTAACCCTTTCTATGGATGTTATCAAACTGGAAGAATTTCTCTCAGTTTCAAAAGAAATGAAAGTGTGGCCAGTTCGGAATTGAGTGAATTTGCTTGTTCAGTGAATTTATGTGATTGCGTATTGACGCCGAATCACGTTTGGAACTGCCTGAAATTGCCTCCCAGTGCCCGAAATTGCGTGTGATAGTTTCTCATGCAATAACGTGAAACCCCATTGTGTGATAAATTCCTATCTTTCTAACTGATGGAAACTGTCATGTTACAAATGGGTTGTAGTGCATTCTCGACTCAGGCAACTCAGTAAAAGTCATACCTTTTTCTCTTTCCTACCTTACTTTTTTGGCGTAAAAAACCTCTCTCTCCTAGGTCCTAGAGCCTTAAATTTAAAGGCTGGATTTAAAAAATACAGGCAGTACTGAGGACAACCACAGTAATGAATCTCCAGAAAGAAACAGTCTGTTGCCTGCTACAACAGGCAATGGACTATTTCCAAAGCCACATAAATAAGGAAAAAGGACCCTCTTGCAGAAGAAATCTCCAGACAATCTGAATATGTGTACCATGAAAATACCCTCCTCCTTACATGGGTTTCCTTGGATTCTCTATGCCTTTTTCCATTGCAGGGACTCAATAACACCCCATCAGTATGGACTTTACCACACAGGGAAATTCAGGGGTTTAAACGGGCATTATCCAGCAATATTTGTGTGATTGTGGTAAAGATTTTCATACATGATCACAATTAAAGATGACTTATCCCTGGAATAAACAGGGAATGACCAGCAACAAATCATTAAGGGGACTGAATATTGGCGAGTCTGTTTTCTCATGGGGGGTGGGGGTCCAGAACGGATCCCCACAAAAATGGAGGGCCAACTTTGTATCACTACCTTATGATATACAGTTGCCTTTGCCATTCCTAGTCTTTTTCTGATTTCTTGACTGCAGCCTTCATTCTGATCAATGTTTGATCCAAGGTATGGGAAATCTTTATTTCTCTTTCCTCATTATCCAGGCTGAATTTATGTAAATCTTCTGTGGTCATTATTTTTGTTTTCTTTATGTTTAACACTAGGCCTGCTTTTGTGCTTTCTTCTTTGACTTTTTTTCAGGATTATTCCAAGTCTATGATGCTTTCCCTAGTAGTATGGTGCTATTTGCATATCTTAGATTGTTGATGTTCCTATATTTACTGCTCCTCCTCCTCCTATGTCTAAACCTGCCTTTTGTATGATATTTTCTTCATGCAAGTTGAACAGGTAGGGTGATAAGATGCAGCCTTGCCTGACTCCCTTGCCAACTGGAAACCATTCCGCTAATCCCTATTCTGTTCTAATGGTAGCCCCTTGTCCAAATTACAGATTTCTAATCAGGTCTATCAGATGTATTGCCATTCCCATGTCTTTAAGAGTGTTCCATAGCTTTTAATGATCTATGCAGTCAAAGACTTTGCTATAGTCTATAAAGCACATGCTGATTTTCTTTTGGAACTCGTTGGTGTGCTCCATTAGCTATCATATGTTTGCTATGTGTTCCCTAGTGCCTCTGCCTTTCTTGAACCTCACTGACACCTAAGTGAGTTCTCTCTCCTTGGAGTTTATCAGACGACAGAAAATTGGAAGTATAATCTAATGGCAACCCGAAAGCAATCATGGGGTTTCACGTTATTGCATATTAAAGTATCTTATGCAATTTCGGGCAAAAGGGAAGTCATTCTAAATGCAATCATGGGTTTTACAAAAGTGGGATCATTTTCAGACGATGTTGGAGGCACTGAGCATTAATGTAACATTAACTGGAAGAGAAAGTTGCAAAATTGTGCTGCTTTCACTTTTGGAATTTTCCTGAAAGTAAAAAGCAGCGCAATTTTGTAACTTTCTGTGCTGGTTAATGTTGCATTAATGCTCAGTGCCCTCAACGTCATCTGAAAATGATCCTGTGGGATTTTCCCGGATTTAAATCCCATTTCTTTACGGGATTTGTCTGATTCCCTTCCATGTGATAAACTCCATGGAACATCCCAGCTTTTGATTTGAAGATGGAGAAGCTCTATTCTTGTAGCCAAAACCAGACCAGGTGTGGACTGTGGCACAGATTACATATCAAAATATGATTTGAACAATATCTCAACAAAATTTACAAACAATGTAAGAAACAGATTTGCACTATTAAGCAAAATTGACTATGGTCAGAACTATGGTCAGAAGCCAGTGACATAATCAAGGAAGAATGCAAGAAGATGCTTTTGGTGACCAAAAAGAAAGAGAAGACACAACGGATAACAGAGGAAAGGCTTTAAGCAGTAAAGGAAAGGAAAGAAGCAAAACAAAAGGGAGACAGGAACAAAGTCAGAACCATGAATGCAACTAGTATGCAAGGATAAAAAGGACTGCTATAATGATCAATACAGAGAAACAAAAGAATAGCAAAAATGGAAAAAGTAGAAATCTCTTCCACAAGATAGGATAACGCCAAAGGCCGGGATACTGTGCAAAAATACCAGGTGCAAATTTTGTGCAGACAAAATTGCGAGCTGCAAGTAGCAATAAGAAGAATTTTCTCTCATGGCAAGAAGAAAACTGCCAAAACCAAAAGGACTGGTTGCTTCCTTCAGGGATAAAATGAGCAAAGTATTGCATCCCCAGAACTGGGCTCTGAGGATATGGAAATATGAAGCTTCCAGGTGAAGATTCCATGTGTTGGTTGACTTCTCTCTCTCTCTCTCTCTGTTCATTAGCCATCATATGTTTGCTATGTGGTCTCCAGTACCTCTGCATTTCCTGAACCCCACTTGCACCTCTGTTATATATATTTGTGTGTGTGTGTGTGTGTCTGTGTGTGTGCAGGTGGGCTTCATGAAAGGCAGAGTGTGTGTGCGTATATGTGTATATGTATGTGTGTGTGTATACACACACACACACACACATATATAATTATTTTTAAATTCCTTGGTGCACTCCTTTAGCCTTCATATATTTGGTATGTGGTCCCCAATGCCTCTGCCTTTTGTGAACCCTGCTTGCACCTCTGGGATATATATATATATATATATATATATGTGGGCTTCAGGAAAGGCAGTGTGTATGTGTGTGTGTATATATACATATATCCTTCTAGAATTCCTTGGTGCACTCCATTAGCCTTCTTATATTTGCTATGTGGTCCCCAATGCCTCTGCTATTCCTGAACCCTGTTTGCACCTCTGGGATATATACAGTGGTCCCCCGGGTTATAAATCCCCCGGGGTGCGAAAACCCCGGGATCCGAAAGAGCCGGGGCCGGAAAAACGGCCCCGGTTTCCAAAAAAAAAACCACAAAAAACCCAGGTTAAGAAAGAAAAGCAGCGCAAAATTCAAATCGCGCCAAGTCTTTTCCTATAGTTACAGTGGTCCCCCGGTTTGTGAATGTTTTTGGGTTATGAAAGGGGTGCTGGAATGGATTACTTTCGTAACCCGGGGGACCACTGTATATGTTTGTGTGTGTGTGCAAGTGGGCTTCAGGAAAGGTAGTGTGTGTGTATGTGTGTGTACATGCACATATGCATATATCTTTTGGAATTCCTTGGTGCACTCCATTACTCGACTAGCCTTCATATATTTGCTATGTGGTCCCCAGTGCCTCTGCCATTCTTAAACCCTGCTTGCACCTCTGTGAGATATTTATATATAGGGTGCAAGTGGGCTTCAGGAAAGGCTGTTTCCCGAGTTCTGGCTGCCTTCTCTCACACCAACTAGGGTCCAGAAAGACAGCTCTGGAATAGATACAGTGGAGTCTTGATTATCCAACCTTTGGTTATCCAACATTCCGGATTATCCAACGACACGGCTGCTGTGATTTCTTTTAAATTTTCTGTGATTTCTTTAAATTTTCAGAGGACTGCACTGTTTCAACTGTACATCACAAGGTTGATCAGTGATTTCTTTAAATTTTCTGTGGTTTCTTTAAATTTTCTGTGATTTCTTTACATTTTCAGAAGACTGCACTGTTTCTACTGTACATCACAGCATTGATCAGTGATTTCTTTCCATTTCCTGTTATTGCAATAAAAACTTCAATCCATTTGCAATTCATAGTGATTTTCAAGGCTTTTCTCGGACTTTCCGGATTACCCAACGTTTTCGGTTATCCCACTCTCAGCCGGTCCAGTTTATGTCGGATAACCGAGACTCTCGATTATCTATCTAGATAGAGAGTCTAAATAGATAGATAGATCCTGTATCTGTCCCTGGATCTGCCATGCACCCAAACAGAGAGAGAAGGAGGCATCCCTTTGCAAGGAGGAGGAGGACTAGAGGGCTGTCCTTGAAGGTGGCTGTGATGGCTCTGGTGGTGATGGTGCTGAGCATGCAGAAGGCGTGGAAGGGAAGGTAGGCGGAGCAGGGCAGGGCTGCACCTGACAGCAGCCGGCTGGGTCCTCCTTTCCCTTCCCTTCCTCGCCTGGAGGAGTCCCAGGGGGAAGAAGGCAGGCCAGGAGGGGGAAGAAGAAAGAGAAGAGGAGCAGGAACAGGAGGAGGAGGAGGGGAAGCTCAGGGGGCAGCAAGCAGGCCCAGGGAGATGGTGGTGGTGCAAGAAGAAGAGCAGCAGAAGCAGCAGCAGCCTCTGGGCCAGAGACACCTGCAGCACCAGCAGCACCAGCAGCAGCAGCTCCTTCTTCTTCTTTCTCCTCCTTGGCCAAAGAGGAGCCCCTCCTGGCAGAGCAGCTGACTGGTGAGTGAGCCTGAGCCTCCTCCTGTCCACCCCAGAGAACAAGCTCCCTCTCAGGTCTCTCACACACAGGGAGGAAGGGGAGAAAGAGGAAGGGGAGAAGAGGAGGAGGAGGGGGGGAGAAAGAGGGAAAAGAAGGGAAGGAAGAAAAGGAGAAAGAAGGAGAGGAGGAGGAGGAAGGGGAGGAAGAGGACAGAGGAGAAAGAAGAAGAAAAAAGGGGAGGAAGAGGAGAAGGAGGCAGAGGAAAAAGGAGGAGGAAGAGGAGGAAGTGGAAGAAAAAGGGGGGAGGAGGAGGAAAAGAAGGGGGCAAGGAGGAAGAGAAGAAGAAGAGCAGGAGAGGGGAGGAAGGGAGGAAGAGGAGGAGAGGGAAGGGGAGGAAGAAGAGAAGGAGAGGGAAGAGGAGGAGGAAGAGAACAAGAAGAGATGGAGGAGGAGAGGAAAGAAGAAGAAGGGGAGGAGAAGGAGGCAACCCGGCTCCTCCTCCTCTTCTCCTACCCTGAGGACACCCAGAGGTGGTCCTCCTTTTCCCGGACCCGTCCTCCATCTCAGCCTGCTGTCCAGGAGGGGTTCCAAAAGGTCCTCCATTTGGAGCATGACTAAAAAAAACCATGGGTTGAATATTTCCATTTGGTGTGTTTGGAGCTTGGATGGGACGATGTCCTCCATGTTTCCTGGAGGTCCTCCATTTTAGGGTGCCTGGTCCTCCTCCTCCCTCAGGAGAACAAAAGGCTCCCCTCTGGACCCACAAGAAACTCCAACTCCCAGAATTCTATAGCCTTGAGCCAGAAAGAGTTAAAGCGGGGCCAAACCGGGTTATCTCTCCAGTGTGGACGCAGCCCAGATGCCCCCTAAACTGCAAAGGAGGAGGACAAGCCACCTCAACATGGAGGGCTTTCCAGAAAAAGGAAGGACATAACCCAATAAAAGCTAAACACACTTAATATAAATGTAAATCCATGCTTCTTGAGTCGTGCTCCTAGTTTATTCCGTGAATATCCCAGAAAAATTGTGTGATTACATGAAACGATTTCACACAACATCGCACAAAACCCGCCATCAAAGCGGTCACAACGAAGCATTAACCCGCGTCTTTTTATGTTCAGGATTTCAGTGACAATGCATTTCCGACATCACTTTATTTGCACAACTGCACGTGATAATCGTTCACGCAATTACTCGCCATTTTCCCTTTATTTGGGGGCGGCTTTAAACAGGCTTTAATCTCTCTTTAATGCCGAAACTAGCCCCTGTGTGATAAACCCAAGTCACAAGCATGGATGTGGGTTAGAGTGTGTTCAGTAGGTCTCTATGGAGTTTATCAGACGATGGAAATTGGACATATAATCCAATGGCAATCCGAACGCAATCATGGGGTTTCACGTTATTGCGAATTAAAGTATCTCATGCAATTTTGGGCAAAAGGGAAGTCATTCCAAACGCAATCATGGGTTTTACCTTATTGCGAATTAAAGCAATGGGGGGTCATTTTCGGGTAATGGGAAGTCAATCTGAACGCGTTCCAAATGCAATTGGAATTCACGTAAATTTGCTAAATTAGCAAATTCATATGAATTCAAATTGGCTCCAACTGGCTCCATTCGAAATAAAGAGAAATTCCTCCCGTCTGATAAACTCCTTGGTGTGCATGCATTAAGCCAAGGAGGAGGGAAAGCCACTGTTTTTAAACACTTGTTGTTGTGTGCTTCCAAGTCATTTTTGACCTATTTGTTGGGGTTTTTTTGGCATGTTTCTTCAGAAGGGGTTTGCCATTGCGAGCAGAAGTTGGACACATCACAAAAACACATAAGAAACAGGATTTATTAGCAGCCTTGCTGTCCCCTTAGGCACCAACAGGAGAGAAACTCATGCTAATACCTAGCTAGTTTCATTGTTGTTTGTTGTTGTTGTTGTTGTTATTGTTGTACTCCTTCCAGCGGTTCCCAACGTATGGTGACCCTAAGGCAAACTTGTGGGGTTTTCTTGGCCAGATTTGTTTCTATCAGGGTTGCCATTGCCATCCTCTGAGGCTGAGAGAATGTGACTTGGCCAAGGGAATCGAACCCTGGTCGCCAGAGTCGTATCTGTCACTCAAACCACTACACGATCATATTTTTAAACACACACACATTTTTAAGTTTTCTGGTTATAAGCAGAGCAGAGTGGCTTTTTTGAAATGCTTGGGCTGAATAAACTCCCTAAGCCCAAAGATAAAGTTTAAAGGAAGATAAATTGGATTGGCAGCCCTTGAGCGTTGTTTTCTAGAAGCACAATAGCTGAGTTTCTAACAACCCAATTGTCTCCAGATTGGATACAAACACACATTATTATTATTATTATTATTATTATTACTAATTTTGTTCATTTATATCCTGCCTTTCTCCCCAAACTTAAAGTGACTAACACTATTTTAAAACAAGACAGATTAAGAACACTACAAAAGTTAAATGAAAGTGTAAAATATTCAATTAAACAATTATATATTAAAACAATTAAAATATTAAAATGCATTACAAACAATATATATCTATATATATATATGTATATATGTATACTCAAGAAGTAAATCCCCTTAAGTTCAGTGGGAAGCGCTCCAATGTACTTGACCAATGGGTATCAAAACCTAGCTTGTGGCTTTCATTCACTTTATAACTTCCCCCTTCAGATTCAGCTTTGTTCAAAATGCTCTTTAAATATATACTTATAACTATTTTTTTTATTCCTTTAAAAAAGGAACATGTAATGAAACTAGCTAGGAAGTATAGCATGAGTTGGTGCCTAAGGAGGCAGCAGGGTTGCTAATAAATCCAGTTTCTTGTGTGTTTTTGTAATGTGCCAAGCTGCTGCCGGCATCAGGGAGCACCTGGGTGGTGACTTCCGCAAATGTCACTGTCACTGTGAAAGAGAAGCATTGCACAGACAGAGGCCATGGTTATTGGCACCACCGCAAGAGGCGATGCAGCCAATCCCAGGCACGCTCGCTCCTTTGCACGCTCTCACCCTCAGTCAAAGGAAACACCATCGCTTACTGTGGTCGCTGCAAACACCACCAGGATTTATTCCCAGTCGTAGCAGTCAAAATGGTCTTTAAGGAACATGAAAAGGTACAGGTCTTGGCCTCTGTGCTCATTCTCATGCATGTACACTTTAGTTTTATTTTAGTGTAAAGATGAACATAACATTCAAAAGTACAGAGCCAGTGTGGTGTAATGGGAGTTTATCACATGAGAGGAATTTCTCTCAATTGCGAATGGAGCCAATTCGCAATTACGTGAATTTGCTAGTTTAGCGAATTTACGTGAAATCTGATTGCATTTGGAATGCGTTCAGAATGACTTCCCATTTCCCAAAAATGACCCCCATTGCCCGAAATTGCATGAGATACTTATGCAATTACATGAAACCCCATGATTGCATTCGGAATGACTTCCCATTGCCTGAAATTGCGTGAGATACACTCATTTGCAATAATGTGAAACCCCCATATTCCGTCGTATGATAAACTGCATGGTTTGAGTGTTGCTTAGTTCCTGCAAATTCATACCCATGACCTCCCTGGTATCCATCCATCTAGCATAGTGGTTCCCAAACCTTGGTCCTCCAGATGTTTTGGACTTCACCTCTCAGAAGCCTCAGCCAGCTCAGCCAACTGTCAGGAATTCTGGGAGCTGAAGTCCAAAACTTCTGGGTGACCAAAGTTTGGGAATCACTTATATTCTACCATCTGGCCTTCCTCTCTTTCTGCTTCTCTCCACCTTTCCTAGCATTTTTTTTTCCAGTTAGTCATTCCTTCTCATGATGTGGCTGAAGTATGACAGCCTTAGTTTAGTCATCTTGGCTTCCAGGGATATATGTGGTTTGATCTGTTCTAGGACTCATTTGTTTGTCTTTTTGGCTGTTCATGGGATGCTCAGCACTCTTCTTCATCACCACATCTCGAATGAATTGATTTTCCTCCTATCTTCTTTCTTAACTGTCCAGCTCTCACATCCATACATGATAATAGGGGAAACAATGGCTTGTACGATTCTAACTTTTGCTTTTAGTTGTATATCTCTGCATTTTAGAATTTTTCTAGTTCTTTCAGACCAGGGGGTTATTCAGACAGTGAATATAATCCTGCTAGAATATTGGTTGAATCTTTGTTGTTCACATGCATTGTTCACATGCTTTTTAGGAGGGTGCTGCCAAAAAAAATTCACTTAACCCATGATAATCGATCTCAGGTTTTCTTCTGAGTTTTCCTAAAAGTTTTGCATTGTTGGCTGTGTGAATAACCAATGCAAATAGACTTGGGATAAACTGGGATAAAACTCTGCATGCCTTGAATGTGTTTCAAATACATCTGCGTCGTCGTCTTCATCTTTATTTGAGTGCTGACACCTGTGAGTATCAGAACACGCAGAGATGTGCATACATGCGGTTCTGGTAAAAGAAATAGTGTGAACAATAAAACCGGAGTGCGCGAGTGAGATTATGTGCATAGCTGTGCTAAGAAAAACACTTCTGAATAACCCTTAGGATTTTAATCCCAGTTCGGCCATGGAAACGCACTGGGTGATCCTGGGCAAGTCACAATCTTTCAACCTCAGAAAGAGGCAAAGTCAAATCCCCTTTGAAAAAAAATCTTGCCAAGAAAACCCCATGATAGGTTCACCTTAGAGTTGCCATAAGCAGCATAGGAAAGCAGTTTAAGCATCCAAAGAAAAGAGGCAGCAGGCAAAGTTACCAGTTGAACAGTAACACACCAAAAATAACAGTTATAAGTATGAACTATTTTCTAGGAAACTTTCATGAAAGGCAGAATTCTTACTGGGAGGCAAGGGCCCTCACTTTGCTTCCCTCCTAGTGAGAACCCTGGTAGCACTTTAATAGTCATAGCATTCAAATAGGTCAGCCCTATAATGAGTTTTTATTTTTAGTAGCCTAAATGGCTGTTCCCACCCACGCCCTGGTGTAACAACCATCAGAAACCAATAAATTATCATCTTTGTTGAGGCTGTATTAGAAGCCAGGATATGAGGCTGAAATGATGGATCCATTGCAATGATTAAAAAGCTTTCACAATCATTTGCAGTGTTAATAGAAAAAAAGCTCTCCTTGGAAAGACTGACAGAGCTGACCATGTTAGTTCACATTATGCCATGCATTCTGTTTATTGACTGAGTGCTACTGGATTAGCTCTTTATGAGCAGAAAGAGAGGCCGATTCTTTTTATGATACCTCTTCAGTTCGCATCACATATATGCACTTTAAGGAGGGGTGGGGAGCAAGCAGGCATCCAGATGAGTAGCACTAGCCTTCAAGACATTGATAATCCCCCAGCCTGGCACAAACAACTGCAAATCTTTAGGATGCTAAGACTGCATCCGCACTGCAGAAATAATCCAGTTTGACACTACTTTAATTGCCATGGCTCAGTGCCATGGAAGTCTGGGATTTATAGTTTTGTGAGACATTTAGCCTTCTCTTTTAGAGAGCTCTGATGCTATAGCATTGAGCTATGACAGTTAAAGTGCCGTCAAACTGGATTATTTCTACAGTGCAGATGCAGTCTTAGAAGCAGCTTTAAACCAAGGCAGTCCATTAGTCTACTTGTCCCATTACTTACTGAAGTGATGGGAATTGTCCAGTCCTCCTGATGCAAGTGGCAACCCTAGCCAGCATAGCTAATGGTGCGGAAAGTTGGGAGCTGCAGTCCAACATCATCTGGAGGTCTTTGGACATGTTCTGAAATCACTTGTACCTAGACCCACTTTTAAACCAGAAGCCAATTTCTTTCTTAGAAGAAAGGTACTATGGAGAGGCATTACTGTATTTATTTTGGTCATTGCTGTCATTATATAATATCTGTAATAATAACTGCATTTTAAAGGTGTTTTTGAACATATGAGGCATTTTTCTTAAATTACTTCAGTTTTGTCACTGGCCAGCTATTAAGGGCATATTTGGATTCCTTTCTCTGTGTATGTATATATTTTAAATTAGACCTTAGTGCGAATGATTAATGTTTAATCTTACTATGTGATTATTATTGTAAATTGTTCAAAGGCACAGGAGCTTTGTGAGGAGAAAAGGCAATAAAGAAAAAGGATCAGAGGCTGCACAAAATACTTTTGGTTGCAAGTTGTGTCCCACGCTTGCATTCTATGCAAAAGCTCAAAGAAAACTAAACCATTCTATCCATAAAGCAAACTTTGAAAGGAGTGCTTTTGAATGAGTAATCAGTGGTGGATCTGTATGTGCCAGTCAACTCTCATTTTATTTCCACAACAAGCATTAATTTGTATGATATGCAAACGTGGCTGGCTGGATTTGGGGAACTAGAATATGGCAATGTAGGGGAGAGGGGAACAGATAGAATAATGATGCTTGGTGAGGAAAGGAAGAGAGTTAAGAGACAGAAATGCTGAATGATCATCAGGGTAGAGGGAAAGACCAGCAAGAAGGTTGGGGGAAACATCGGGAGAGAGCACAGGAACAAGACTGAGGTGAAGAGAACACAGATGCAGATAATGCTGGTAATGGTCAAATGAGTACTAAGGTGGAAAGAGAGAAAGACCAGTATGGAAGGGCTGCAATGAGACAGGGAAGAGAACAAGCAAGCACGGGGGTGAGAAGGGAGTAATGGGAGAAGGTGAGAAGGGAGAAGGGGTCCCACAGGGCTCTGTACTGGGCCCAGTGCTATTCAATATCTTTATTAATGACTTGGATGACAGAATTGGGGGCATACCTATCAAATTTGCAGATGACACCAAATTAGGAGGAGTAGCCAATACTCCAGAAGACAGGATCAAAATTCAAAATGACCTGAATAGATTAGAAAACTGGGCCAACGCTAACAAAATGAAATTCAATGTGGAGAAATGCAAGGTACTGCACTTAGGGCGTAAAAATGAAATGCACAGATTTAGGATAGGGGACATCTGGCTGAATGAAACTATGTGTGAAAGGGATCTAGGAGTTCAAGTAGACCATAAGTTGAACATGAGTCAACAGTGCGATGCGGCAGCTAAAAAGGCCAATGCTATTCTAGGCTGCATGAATAGAAGTATAGCATCTAGATCAAGGGAAGTAATAGTGCCACTCTATTCTGCCTTGGTCAGGCCCCGCTTGGAATACTGTGTCCAGTTCTGGGCACCACAATTCAAAAAAGATGTGGAGAAACTGGAGCATGTCCAAAGGAGGGCAACTAAAATGGTGAAGGGACTGGAAACCATGCCCTATGAGGACCGCCTTAGGGAACTGGGGATGTTTAGCCTGGAGAAGAGAAGGTTAAGAGGTGATATGATAGTCCTGTTCAAATATTTGAAAGGATGTCATATTGAGGAGGGAGCAAGCTTGTTTTCTGCTGCTGCAGAGACTAGAACACGGAACAATGGATGCAAGCTGCAGGAAAAGAGATTCCACCTCAACAGTAGGAGGAACTTCCAGACAGTAAGGGCTGTTCGACGGTGGAACACACTCCCTCAGAGTGTAGTGGAGTCTCCTTCCTTAGGGGTCTTTAAGCAGAGGCTGGATGGCCATCTGTCAGGGATGCTTTGACTGGGAGTTCCTGCATGGCAGGGGGTTGGACTGGATGGCCCTTGTGGTCTCTTCCAACTCTGATTCCATGATTCTATGATTCTAATGAGGTTTTTGACCTAGATTAAGATACGTATTTTCACTAGTGAGAAATGGAGACATTCCCCAGCATTTGTAAGAAATTACAAAAGCATTTGTACATTCTCACAAATGAGAGTTTCCCCAGCATTTGTAAGAAATGTTTTTTAGAGGGATGGGTCCTCAAGACCGCTTTACTTCCATCCATAGTTAAAACCAAGGTAGCATGCGGAACCAGTGGTCTTCCATCATCTCTGATTACTGACCATTCTGACTGGCGCTGGTGGGAATTGGAGTCCACCAACATGTGAAGGGCCAGAAATTCTGTACCTGCACTACTTTTCACTCCAGGGCCAAGATGCTTTCTGTGCCCCTGTAGTCCATGTCTCCCCATAGTAATGTGGAGCTGCACTTTATTCTGGCTTGGCCAGGCTTCTTACCTCCTTCTTTCTCCTCCAATTCTTTGAGCTGAATGCTGTATTTTAGAAACTCAGCTTGGAAAAATTAAATTTCATAATAGTGGCACCCTACATTTCAACCACAGATCTTTTCTTCTCAGATTCTCAACTTGCCTCAGATGATTTGGTTGCATTATCTTCTATATACAGTGTTTTGAGAAGTTCTAATGTGAATCATGCTCTGTTGCTGAACCGATCCATCGATTTGCATCACAAAGTGATTTTTTTTTGTAAGTGGGAATGAGGCCCAGGTTTTTCTTTTTGTAACAGGATTCTTCCTGGCTACATTTAATGTTCTGCTGATGTGCCATATTAGAACTTTGGGACCTATTCTCTGTGGCATAACTAAACCAGGAATACAGTGTGCTGTATTCTATACAAAAAAGAGTGGTATAGCTTTATGGGGAAAGGAACAAAAAGAACTGCTAAAATAATTAAATTTGGAGCATCATTTTTGCTCCATGAATAGGCTTAAACCTTTGGGCTCTGTTAATCTGGAAAAAAATGGCATGGATAGATATGATAGTTTAAAAATTGTGAATAGCATGAAGTAGAGGAAATTTTCTCCCTCTCAGTAGTAGGACTCAGAGGTTCTCATTGGCCCAGTTTGAATGTAACATTAAACCATGATTTAGCATTCTGTCAACCAGAAGCAGCACACTTTGGGCTCATAGAATTTGCCTCAATTCCGGTGCAGCATTTAGAAGTTGATTGGATTGGAGGAATCCATTTTCATTGTTCAACCAACAAACTATCTTATTGTCTCAAGACTGGATAAACTCAAGACTTGGATTAGTTTAAGCAGTGATTCTTTAAAATAACTCTAAGTCAACACACGATTTATGTTCCTAGCTTATTAAGAAACCATAGTCTAAATTAACCAGAGTCTTCCCCAATTTGGACATGATGGAAAACTTGGGTTAGTTTAAAACAAAAGTCTTCTCATCTCCTTGCAGCCAGAGGAAGAAGTGTAAGTGAACAGTCTTGAGGTTACTGTTGGTAGTGAATGTAGACTAATGTGTATATATGCCTTCAAGGCTGACATGGTGGCCCCATGAATTTCACAGGGTTTTCTTAGGCAAGGAATATTCAGATGTGGTTTTGCCAGCTTCTTCCTAGGAAGGCAGCTTACAACACCTCATAGTGATCTTCTGTCCAAGTACAAACCAGAAGTGATCCAAGATAGATGAGATCTATCTGATACCTACCTTAAATATAATTAAACCAGACTTCCTGAATCTTGGTGCACAAGACCTCCACAACTGTGGATGTTTCAGACTGAGCCTGATGGGAGCTGTAGTCTGACACATCAGGAGTGGACAAAGCTGAGGAAGGCAAGCTTACTGTTCTGAAAAAAAAAAAGCTAACCAAAAGAATGTTGTTTCTCATATACATATAGATAGATAGTTTTTAAGTTAAGCAGTCACTTTGAAGAATTAATTGCCACAAGGGGTAATGAAGACTGCTAGGCTAAATGACAAGGATTAGATAAAAATATGGGGGTCCTTTCTTGAGGTGTATTAGTTATGGTTGCAAGGCATGTGCTGAAGGAACATGGATGTTGCAGCTTCAACATATATGCTTCAGTCTAGGCAGTGTTCAGAAGAGATGGGAAATGAACTGGGGACCTTACTTAAATCACCATGAGTTCCATATTGGAAAAAAGGAGGGAAGTAAAAAGGGAGGGAAAATCAATAATGGCAGCTAAACATCACCTCTTGGTATACCTTTCACTACCAAAGGGCTGCTGGCCAACAACAGAGAAGAACCAATAACTTCACCCCATGTTTGTGAGCTAACAGAGGCTGTTTAGCCAAGTTTGGACGAGAATGCTAGCTTGATAGGACCCATATAGCTATTATACTGTATCTTAGCTATATACGGTAGTCTTCTAATCTTATCTTCTTAGTGCCTGAACTGTGCTCTTCAATTTTTTTTATTTTGCACTTACCATTTTCACTGCCTCCTTATAACAAGATACTTTTTCTGTGAGATTTGAATCTCATGATATTGCTTGGGGACTGATATGACATTTGTTTTTCTTCCCTCTTCCTTCACAGTTGATGGCCTTGACAATTTGGGCATATCTAATCTTTCAGACAATTCCTGCTAGAGGCAGCATATGCACGACTGTGTTATAATGTCTAGATAGGTATGTTTTGGCTTTGAAGAGGGAGCTCTTCTTATCTTGATTTTGCGTAAGGCACTGCTTAAAAGGAAAGCTGATAGTTAAGAAAATAGCTCAGTTCCACTCGAGAGCTGCCAGAAGTTTAATTTCATATCAATGTGCAATACACAGCCTGTGATGAAAGTTGTTGCCATTTGCCATCCTAACCATCCTAACCACCATATATATTTTATATAAATAAAATTATGTATTTGTAGGAGTATCATGTGGAAACGGCTGGACAGATTTTCACCAAATTTGGAGAGCATGTTTGGGATGGCATGGCCTAAAATAAGGCTATGGCATACATGAAATTCACTTGGATGTGGCCCAGAGGCAAATGCTAGTTTGTTTGCCATTAATACAGAGTATTGTCACATATTATTTGGAAGACTCTGACAATCATAAAAGAAACCATCGTCACATGACATAAGATTTCTCGAGGCCTTATGTAGACCCGCTTCACATGCCCTGTATTGCTTTGCGGAAAAGACTGGTATATGCACATAGGCACCTTTCACATGCAGCTGTATGCTGTCTGCTGAAATTTCTTGTGGTACAGGCTGTAGCTCTGTGGTAGAGCACATGCTTGGCATGCAGAAAGTCCTAATCCCCTGCATCCTCTGGGTAGAACCAGGAATGACTCATCTTAAACCCAAATGCATTGCTTGGTGTACTAAATGTAGCTCACTTGTTTGTACAGTGGTAAACTCTTTGTTGGGTTGTCCAGTTCTCCTTGCACTTCCTCCCTTGCCCCATTGTCTCTTCCCTCTTCGAAATTTAGCATCTTTCCAGGATGCTCCCAGGCAAGTCTTTCATCATGTAATTGCCCTGTCTTGATTGGTAACTTTTTAAAACAGTTCTTTCAAAGAGGAAAACAAGGAATAGTAGCAGAGTGGTATGTATTAACTAGATTGGCTGTACTAAGAAACCACAAGAGTATCTCCAGATTTTATAGAATAAATGTCTACAATAATTACTATATTTGGTGTGAAATTAAAATCAAACATTGATATCTCTTAGAAAAACAAAACAGTTACAGTCAATTCAGAATTCAAAGCTATAGCTATATGAATCTGTAGAACCAGTACATAGAGAGATCTTGTAGTACCTTTGAGACTAACCGAAAGAAAGAAATTGGCAGCATGAGCTTTGGTAGACTTCAGTCTATTTCCTCAGATGCATTTGGTGGAGTAGAATTCATCAGAGGAAGTAGGCTGAAGTCTATGAAAGTTCAGTTAGTCTCAAAGGTGCTACAAGATCTCTGAATCAATTCAGAAGTCAGTACAAGTCAGGCAGATTTAATAGCACAGGTAGAGAATTTAGTCTTCATTAGTCTATGAATGGCCATGGAATAGGGAGTTCTTAGGGATTTATCACATGTGGCTTTTAAACCACCATAAAAGTTTAATGCGTTTGGCGATACCTATCGTATGGCACCATCTCCCTCTTGTTGCTGCTTTGTCCTGGAAGTGTAGTCAGCCAGCACCTTCCTATTGATGGGAGAAAAAACATTAATAAGCTCTCAATAGTACTGGTGTAGCATTAGTACTTAGCTGCTACTCCCATGGCATTTCTGAGATTGTGCAGCCGCGTGGTATCAGTGTCTCCCCATCCCTTCTGCTATTCCAGAACAACTTTCCCCACTCCTCCTTTCTATTTTTATTGTTGTTGTTGTTGTTAAATCACATTTGCACAACTCCAGAATTGCACTTAAAACCCAACACACACACACACAAATGAAAGGCATGCTGGGTGAGGGCAGGGAGACAGGGTTAAGGATAAGGGCAGAAAAGAGTACAAGGTGCCAGCAACAGCGAGTCATGTAATGAAGGGATGTGCAATAGGGAGTGCTCCCAAAACAGAATGTATTCACTTTCTTTCATGAACGTAATCATGGTGAGAATGGAGGTCATGTGATAAACTCTGAAGTCATCTTTAGTGTGAAGACAGGTTCTTGCAATGTGTTACAAGCATGCATTTGGCTTTTTTAATGAACCTACACTTTGGACAGCTACGGATGAATGAGATTAGGCCATGAAAGATATGCATGACTGCTTGTAGGAGTAAGCAGCTGTGGCCCTGCAGATGTGTTTGGCCTACAGCTTTCATCAACCCTCACCAGTGACTATGATGTCTAAGGCTGATGGGGGTTGTAGTCTAATAACTTGGTGAGTGGAAGCACCATTGTCCAGTTGCGACTTATAGAATGATAGCTATATCCAGTTGTGTTGAGTTGGTTTTTCCCTTGGCTACAGATGGGGAGGCAGGCATGACAGATTTTGGGGAAAAGGATGAGGGTGATGGGGATTGATATGCATACAGTGGTTCTGATCAGAATTGGGGCTCACCATGGTTCCTTGCAGTAAAAAACAGAGAGGCATGCTGCATATTTAATGCATCATGTTGTTCCACTCTGAGGAATCAGCCTGACTGATCCTTCTTGAATGTTCTGATGCCCATCCTCTTTCAGAATGGAAAACACATATATTCATCCTTGCTGGCATGCTCTTATGGGAAGCCTCCAATTGAACTGCTCATCTTTCATCAAAACGGCAGCATAGAATTTTCTCTGCCTTGTGTAATTCAGCCCCTTCCCTTTCTCTTTCTCTACTTCTCTGTTTTAACATGATGAATTGGCCACATGACTGATTTAAAATATTTATATTGTACAAGCATGCCATGAAGCCCCTTCAATGACATTTTGTTGCCTGAGGCACAACTAGAAATGGCATCCCCACCCATAAGTCATAGTACCAAAGGTGAAGCAAGTTATTTTGACGCTAGAGGCAGGAAATTGCTCTCCACCTTCCCTCTTAGAATTAAAAAATAAAGTAGAATCATAGAATCATAGAGTTGGAAGAGACCACAAGAGCCATCCAGTCCAACCCCATGCCATGCAGGAACTCTGCATCAAAGCACCCCCAACAGATGACCATCCAGCCTCTGCTTAAAGACCTCCAAGGATGGAGACTCCACTACACTCCGAGGGAGTGTGTTCCACTGTCGAACAGCCCTTACTGTCAGGAAGTTCCTCCTAATGTTGAGGTGGAATCTCTTTTCCTGCAGCTTGCATCCATTGAGACCTTAAATCTGAGGCAGGTGCTTCATTAAGTCTATCATTAGCACCATTCTTTGTAGCACTGTTACAGAGTTTAAGAAAAGGCCTTGCTCACCCATACTAGGCTGTCAGATTTATACCTCTGTCAGTTTTCTGACAGTCACCCACAAGCCTACTTTCCCCCTGATCAGAGTCAGATGGGGTGAGATATGGTGTCCAGTGAGGTAATAATAGAGGAAAAACTGCATAGATGTCACAGTAGTGGTTTGGTAAATCACTAATTTCAGACAGCACTGGCTTGAGGAAGTCAAAATTGAGGTAGGCTTTCATCAAACATTTAAAATGTGGATTTATGTATGCTGCAAGAGGGGTATGCATTACTGTGTTAATTAATAGCAGGTCTTCTTTCGTGCAAACCATTTGTATAGTGATTTAAACTAGAAACTTCATTTTTCTCACAGATTCTTACAAAGGTAAATGCAAAGGCCTAGAAACCTGTCTTTTAAGCTATAATGCTATACTTCCTTACCTGGTGAATAAGCCTGATTACACTTAAATCTGAGTAGGCATGAATAGACATGCATATAGGATTGTGCTGTTGTGTGTGTAACACATCCAACCCCAGGAGAAGTTAGGTGCAGATAATGAGTTAAAGAGCATTCATTTGCACAGATATAGTCTCACAGATTTCATTGTGGGTTGGTATGTTGTATATACTGTACAGTGAGTCCTTAATATCCACTGGGGTTTGGGTTCCAGGACCCTCCATGGATTACAAAATCCACGGATGGTCCTGGAACCAAAATACAAAATCCCATTCAATACAGTGGCACAGTTAAATGATGCCTCTTATATAAAATGGCAAAATCAAGGTTTCTTTTTGGAATTTATATATTTTTTGGAATATTTTCAAACTGTGGATGGTTGAATCCATGGATAAAGAATCCATGGATATGGAGGGCTGACTGTCATTATTTCCACCAAGCAAAGCTGGACTCTGATGCATGTGTCTTACGAAATGAGCTCCATTTAACTCGGAGGGAGTCTCATCTGAGCAAACAAAGCCTAGGATTGTATTTCTACTCCCTTGAGGCACCCTCTGAAATCACAGGCCTTACTCATGTCAACAACAAGGCACAATTCTGCTGCTTTTGAGCATCAGTAGTGCTGGGCCCATTTGTTCTCTCAGACAGATATTTGCAGTTAGGGACAGCTGTTCCTTTTATGAGTTGCATCTTGTTGAACACATAGAAGTGCTGAGTTGATAGTGGTTGTGCATCCCAATTTCAGTTGCCAGGAGAGGAGGGTAATCCATGTTGATATGTACCAGTAGCCACAATGAAAGCACGGAAAGATTAGCAAACAGTATTTGACATATGCTTTTGTAGGCTACAGCAGTTGGCAGACTGGGTGGGTGTGAATATTAATCAGTAATATGGTGAGAGAGAACTGAAATGCAAAAGTACAAAGAGTAACCATTACCTTTACAGTGGCCATTAATAAACACTGTTTGGGAATAACATAGAATTCTTGCGTTAATTCCCATTGGTTTACATCAGTGGTGGGTGTCTGCAGTCTTCCAAATGTTTTTTGACCCTGTGTTTGCTAACATCTACACTGGCTATGGATGATGAGAACTGTAGCCCAGAAATATCAGTAAGATGACAGTTATCTACCACCTGATTTATATAGTATATGCTTCATTGCTTATCACTACAGAAAGGAGCAGGAGGTGGGTCTGGAACCAGGCATCTTGACAATGACACACACCATCTGCAAGCATGGATGTCTTTGTGTGGCTGTTGTGCACGGGTCTCCAGTTTCCATGATGGCCGTAGCTCCCACCCTACAAAAAAAAAGCCCCACACAATGTGGAACAAAACAGCATGGTTATAGTTGATTTGCCATAGGCATAGGGAACCCCTTTCAACCTGAGGGCAAAATTCTAACCTATGTTAGGTTAAAGCTCATATTTTGGTAACAAATCCTTACAGGCATTTTAGGTTTATGGAGTGAGAGTAGGTTTGTCCAAAGGCTAGGAAACCCCTAAAAGTGTCATGGAGAAGAAACCTTTCTGGGAAGTATGGAGGGCCGGATTGGCAGCCCCAGAATCTCAGAATATATCACCATGCCATAAGTTTATTGCTGACAGGGTTGTGAAAAAAGATTCATGGGTGAACAAGAAATCAGAGTCAGAGAGGGACAAGAATGCTGTTAAACAGATTGGAATGAGTTCTTTTCCCCACCTTGTTGTTCAGCATGTTTATTATTACACAATATTTTGATTTTCTTCAGAGGTTTCTGTACAGATGTGGCTGCTTGAATACCAGATTTCTCTACACACATGCACACAAACACAAACACAGAGACAAGTCTTCCTTAACAAAATATAAACCTAGCTTATTTAGTTTGTCAGGAAAAATCTAGATGTGTTTTCGATCTTTCCTGGGAGAACTAAAACCTCTGAGGGGTTTTAATTAATGCCTATCAAAATCATTATTTCTCCAAATCTTCCTTTAACATTTCCTCAAGAGTGTTTACACAGTATAATAAACAACTTTCTGAACTTGATGGACACAACCTTCACTCTGGACTGATCCTCCTGCTTCGTTCTTACCAACTTCTCTCAGTGGCCCCTAAAAGACATTAGGTCAGGTGTGGCTTCCTGGTGGAATTTCTAAGGATGGTGTCAACCTTTTAAGCCTTCCAGTTATTTCCAACCTGCTTATCTGAAAGATGTCCCCTTGTTTTTCAAGCTGTATTTTTACCCTTGTGATCTGTGAAGTACTTTGCTCTCCTGATTATCTCCTGAAAGATGGGTGCCTTTATCATAGCATTTGCCTTCAGAAATCCTCTCTGCCAGAACACTTGTCTGCACATTTTCTTTTTGTCTGAATAAGATAATATTTTTATTTAACATTTTGGGAGAGAGGGGTATAAAGTGAAAATCAGATTATTCCGAAGACCACAGTTCTGATGTTGCTGACATTTCCATGACTTAGATTTCAAGGTGACTGGGGCAGACAAAGAGGCAAGTGCTGCTTCTTTAGTATTAAAGGCTGAAGCACAGAAAAACAGTGCCTGTGGTGAAGATGAATACAAAGTTTGCAATTATTGTGAATATAAGGAAAAGCTGCTTCTGATTTATAAAAATAAAATCAGTAATTGAAGTATCTCCCTATAACTGTAGTTCCTAAGATAAGCCATGGTGTCTAATGCCATGGTTCTAGTAATCTAGCATTAGCATGGCATTAGAATTATGTATGGTGGCACCTACCATATATATTTATCTATAAGTCAAAAAGTTTATGCCCAAAAACTGACCCCAAAATCCCAGGTCAACTTATTTATGGGTCAGTATGGTAATGTGATAGCACTCTTTCAAATTTCCCTATGCGTCGGGAGAGCAATTACATTCTCTCTTGAGCCAAGCAGAAAGAATTCTGGGTGACTGATTGCCGTTTCTTTAAGAGTCCTTCTTCCGCCCACGCACCGCTGTCTCAGGAGTGAAGGCTGAAATGCTGGAGCAGAAAGCCTCATGGGTGATTGACTGCTGCTTCTTTAAGAGTACCTCTTGCTGCGCGCACACATACACACACTGAAGGAGCCTCCACATTTTACCCTCAACTTATCCATGGGTCCTGGCAAAATCCATAATTTTTGGCCCGTAACGTGCCCTTGACTAATACATGTGGTCGACTTATAGATGAGTGTATATGGTATCTCTCCAAATATATACCTCAGATTTTTGGCAATGAATTTATTTCAACAGGCCTCATTTTTGGCTTCAGATAAGTCTTGATTTGAAGTCATCAACTCATGTAATAATTGTTGACATGGTTTAACATTAGCAGCTGTTTAAAAATTATATAGTGGCTCTGAAACTAGCTGAGGGTTCCTAATCATTTTATTTAAACAATATTTCTTTCTTTAACAAGTAAATTGCATCCATCATTATTTTGAATCAATTATCTTGTGAAATTCTCATGCCCCTGTCACCCCATACATACTTGTATTTGTGATACGGTATTTTGATACAATCTCTGTGGAGTTCAGATCCTGAACTGAGAATTTCATTTTTTTAAAAAAACAGCTTTGGCAGGTTTTTTAAAAAAATTATTATCATAACATTTATTACTGTCTTCATCTACGTAGGCTCTTAAATCTGTACATTTAAACTCTATAGCTTGGGTGGAAATTTTGTGATATTGACTTCAAATTCTTATCCAGATTTCACAGAAGAAAGCTGAATCTAAAGAAAGAGACTTGCCCAACCTACAACAGCAGGTTGGGATTTGAATCCAAGTATCCTTTTTCAGCTGTTGACTGAAAATGGGTCCTTCCACTATTTGCATAGCCATGAAAGCATACAAATTTTCTGTCATGCCTGCCAGGTCTTTGTATGCTTGTTGTCAACTTTTAGCATGATCTTAGCATGATATGAAGTACCCCCAGTCATTGCTGAAGGGAGGATCGCATGCTTATGGTGTGTAGCTGTAGAGGAGTCTGTGTTTTGCATGTATGTCTTTGACAACCTCACTTTAAAAAATTGAGTAGTAGTTGGGGCCCATTACACTATACAATTATAGTGCTATCACACTACACAATTATAGTGCTATTGTTTCACTTTAACTACAATGTTTTTCTCTTAGTGGGATCTTGGCAGTTTAGTGAGCCATTACAGTGCTGTGGAAGAATATTCTGAAGGCCCCTCTCTACATTGCAAATCCCAGGATTTCATGGGATGTTGCTGTGGCACTTAAAATGGAATGGAGCACAATAACTGCATAGTGTGAATGGGTTCTAATGTCATTCAATGGGCATAGTACTGGACTAGATGGATTCTCCAGAAAAAATAGTTCCTAGTCCTTGGTCCCTTTCACACTACACAATTTTAGCACTATGATTCCCTTTCACTGCCGATATGATTCCCTTTCACTGCCATGGCAACATGCTGCGGAATCCTGGGACTGGCAATTTAAGGAAGGGGCTTTGAAATTCTCAGCTAGAGAATTCCTTTGATGGCTCACCAAACCCAAGGATTCCATAAAATGCAGCCATGACAGTTATATTAGAATCAGAATGTTCTCACCATGTAATGTTAAAGGACCTATAATTCTGTTCAAGTTTTGTGATCCATGGGCTCCTGACCTGGCCAAGGGTTTCTTCTTCCCTGGACCAGATTTGCATTTTCTCTCTTGCTGTACCTTATTCCTGGAACTGCCTCCCCAAACACTTATGAACTATTTCTTCCCTAGCTAATTTTAGGTCCAAACTAAAGACCTTTCTGTTTATGGAAGCATTTCAAACTCCATTTTGATAATTCTATTAATCCAGTCTGTGGGTGTATTGTTAGTTTACAGTTTTATAGTTTATAGTTATTTAATCTTATAAATTACGCATTTACTGTATATTTTATACCCTGTGATTTTAGATTGTACTCCATTGGCAGGTTTTATGTTGCTTTATGATTCTGTAAAGTGCCAAGAAAAACGTACAGCACTATATAAATAAAAACTAATAATAATAGTAATAAAAGTGGAGTGCAAGTAATTTTTGCGTTGTTGATGTTGTTGTGCACCTTCAAGTCATTTCTGACTTATGACAACCCTAAGGCAAACCTAATCATAGGGTTTTCTTGGCAAGTTTTGTTCAGAGAGGGTTTGCTATTTCTTTCTCCTGAGGTTGAGAGCATGTAACTTCCGCGGGGTCACCAGTGGGTTTTATGGGCAAGCTGGGAATTGAACCCTGCTCTCAAGCACTCAAACCACTTTACCACACAAAGGCTGAATTCCTTAATCATCTTTTTTTATATAATGCTGAAATGGTTCGTGTAATGTGCACACCTTTCTCCCTTTCCTCACAGTCATCCTTCTCTTGTAACATGTTTCAGCTTCAAATTTCCCTCCTTGACATTGTAAAGTTTGTGGACTCTTCAAGGTTCTAAATATGTGCAGCTAATATAGAAGCAGAGCTGAAGGTGTTAAACATTGCTTTAAAAACCCTCCCCTAACTTGAGACTTGTCAGCATCCATATTACTTCCTCCAATTCTTGTTTTTTTAGTATGAAATTGATTTGATTCGTTGATGTTGTTTTATGATTTTGTAAAGTGTCATGCAAAACTTACAGCACTATATAAATAAAAACTAATAATAATAATAATGGACCACAACTATTTTTTTTGTATTGTTGATGTTGTTTACAAAATCATAAAACAACTAGGGCTCTAGTCTTGGGAGAGGAGGTTCAAATACCATGCAACTTGATATTGGCCATGGAAACCCACTGGATGGCCTTGGACAAGTCACACTCATCCTCATGGGATCTTGCCCAGAAAACCCATTGTCATATTATGGTATTATGGCATTATGGATTGCCATAAAACAGAAACAACTCAAAGGCACACAACAAAGCCTTTGCACAGCAGAAAGCACTATAAATCAGTGGCTCCTCCAGAATGCTTTTTTTTTTTTGGGGGGGGGGGGGTCACAAGAAGCAATAACCAAAGTGGATGTCTCCATGCATCCAAAAGAATAGAATACCTTTATGTACTTGCAGGTTCTCTGTGATTTTCATGGCTTTTAAAGGAACCAGCTGGCTTCATAAAGTTGGTTCCATGCTAAAGTATCACTTAAGATCTATTTAAATATTGCAATAATCAAAATGTCTTCTCTTTCCCCTTGTCCAGTTCAACATGCCACATTAACTCTAGTGCTTTTCTTTTTCCACAGGCTACTTGAATTAAAGTGTATAGAGCTAGCTACGTGCCTCATGCTTGCTGTAAGCCATGGCAACTGATGACAAAGTAGCCATTTTAACAGATGACGAAGAGGATCAGAAAAGGAAATATGTGCTTTCTGATCCCTTCAGTGGGATCTCCAAGGAGCAGGACCTACAAGCACAGAGTGATACACCTTCAACAGACACCGCTACCACCATTCCAGATGAGGAGCTAGATTGGCTTGAAAGGCATTGTGTCAAAGTGAACAATGATCTCTTGGTCTCAAAAGTCTTTTATTTTTTCTTTTATGCTGCTTACGGTTCCCTCTATCCACTGCTGCCCGTCTATTACAAACAGCTGGGCATGACACCTAGCCAGAGTGGACTCCTGGTGGGAATCAGATACTTCATTGAGTTCTGCAGTGCTCCTTTCTGGGGAGTGGTAGCAGATCGCTTTAAAAAGGGGAAAGTTGTCCTCCTCTTCTCGCTCTTGTGTTGGGTGTTGTTTAATTTGGGAATCGGGTTTGTCAAACCAGCTACCTTAAGGTGCGTACCAAAGTTCCCGGTGCCAGTACATCCTACCAATGCCAGCCATTTTTCAACAACAACCCCACAAAATGTCTCCATCTCTCCTGCACTGCCTGCTGTAGGAGTTACATTAGCAAAAGGCCGAGGGAAAAGAGACCTACAGCCAACCTCCAGCTTTCCAACTTTGAGCTCAACTATGCCTGCGGATACTGAACCTGTCTCCCTTCCAATGGCTCATAGTGGAAAAGGGGTTTCTTCTTTACAAGAAGATGAGGGTGTAGTCACTGAGAATGCTCCCAAAAATATTGTCACCATAAGCTCATTGGGAAATGCAACCCATGCTACAGTGGTACCTGCCCTCACCACCAAGGCAATATTTTCTGATCGGGTCACTCTTGTTTATGACCATCAGGAAGTAGAGGCTATCTTTCTGCTCATCCTTCTGGTTGTTATTATAGGAGAGTTTTTCAGTGCCTCATCAGTTACTATTGTAGACACCATGACCTTGCAATATCTTGGCAAGCACCGAGACCGTTATGGGCTACAGCGAATGTGGGGCTCCCTGGGCTGGGGTCTAGCCATGCTGTCAGTGGGAATTGGCATTGACTCTACCCGTATCGATGTGTTTATGGAAGGTCAGGGCTGTAAAGCTCCGGAATACAAGAACTACCGGATTGTTTTCATTGTCTTTGGCGTGCTGATGACCCTTTCTTTGATTGTGGCAACCCAGTTCCGGTTCCATTACAACCACTACAAGCAAGAGGAAAATGAAAGCAAAGAGGCAGAGGTTGCCCAGGTGGATAGAAATTCTTCCACAGACTCTTCCAATGAGACACGCAGCAACACCAGCCAACTGCAGTCTTTTCATTTCTGGGACTTGATAAAATTACTTTGCAGCATCCAGTATGGCTCTGTACTGTTTGTCGCTTGGTTTATGGGCTTTGGATATGGCTTTGTGTTCACTTTTCTCTACTGGCACCTGGAAGATCTGAATGGCACCACCACCCTTTTTGGAGTCTGTTCTGTCCTGAGTCATGTGTCTGAACTGACAGCCTATTTCTTCAGCCACAAGTTAATCGAGCTGATTGGCCATATCAGGTAAGCAAATGGTATAATAAATTTTGAATGTCTGTGGTCAGTACTGTGCCAGTAATAGATATAATAATGTCTAAGAATAAAACAAGATCCTGATCAGAGAAGCATTTTGAGCAAATACATTGCACAGACGCAAAGATATGGAAAATTTTCTGGTGGTACATTTTTTTCAGTGGAAAATTTTCCACACCATGTTTAATATAGCTATAAATCTACTTTTTTCCATTGTTGTTTGGTTTGTCATATTACAATCAATCATGTTAGATTGGCTAAATATGGATATGAATATCTAGTTATTGTTTTAAGGACACAAGCATTGGCAGATCCTAACATGGAGAGGAAAAGACTAACATTTGAATGCTGATATAAAATTAGCCATGTAGGGAAAGTAGTTGTGGGCAAGCAAGGATGAAAAAAGTGAATGAGATTTATAGATTTGTTGACAGAGATAATCCAACAGCAGGATTTGTATGATATTACCCTTGAAAGGAAGGGTCTGGCCATGATCTAGCTGGGTGCATCCACTAATGCTGTCAGTAGATCCAGATGGAAATCATCTCCTCCCCTCTCCATCTCATCTCTGCTCCCTCAGTTTCAGCTTTGGAGAGCTGGAATATTTCCAGAACAGAGTTTTGGGCAGCACAAAGGGCTGGGAAAGGGAAGGGAAGAAACAGAATGCTTTAAGGTATGTAGGTACTGCCTGGTAAGGGAAATCACTTCCTATTAGATTTTCTGATGTAACTTGTTCCATCAGCAGATTTACCCATTTGGGTTCTGGCCTCTGTAACTAAAGTTCCACAACACGGTTATATCAGTTTGATACCACTTTAATTGTCATGGCCCCATACTAATGCAACCTAAGATTTATAATTTGATAAGATATATAGGGTGAGCCAGTGTGGTGTCTTGATTTGTGCTCAGACTAGGACTCTGGAGACCAGGGATCAAATCCCCACTCAGCCATGGAAACCCACTGGGTGACCTTGGATAAGTCCACTCTCTCAGCCTCATAGGAAAGCCAAGGCAAGTCCCCCTCTGAACAAATCTTGCCAAGAAAACCCCATGATAGATACTGATAGATTCAGTAAGTCCTTTTAAAGCTGAGTGGGATTAACCTCTGAGTAAGCATGTGCAGAATTGTCCTATAAATCACACTTGAGTACTTAGATAATAACTGTCATTCTGGTTGAAAAGAGTTGCCAGTGACTGACCTTGCAAGGCTATCTTTTAATAGCTCCCATGAGGAAAATATTTGGCAGCTGTGACTTTGCCTGGTGTAATACTATAACACTGGATGATGTCACATTTGATCAATATCTCCCTGATGTTCATCTGCATAAGAAACAGGAATACCTTTCAGTGGATAGTGCTGCCAATACTATGAGTTGAGGTACCTTTTTTCCTCTGGCTGAGGACTCTAAACAGCCTCTCTAAACTGCCAGTCCTAATTGTGTTAGGATAGAAAAGGGGAGTAAGACTGTGTATGCCACTTGAGTTCCTTGGGAGGGAAAATGAACTGTAACAGATAATAAGTAACTAAAAAAAAATAAGTTACAAAAACTACCCTGTGCTCCCTTGTGCTAGAAGCACAGTCCTGCCCAATCTCAGCAGGAAACTTGAGCTGCAGGAGTAAGTTCGCTTGAACATACTCATATTGACTCTTGAGCAGATACATGTAAAACCTTTGCTTCAGTATGTTTCATGGAACAGCTTTCCTTTTGACACTAACAGAATTTAATTTGGTAGTATAGTGCGAAAGTTCCCATCTGACATGTACAAAAGCAAGGATGATATTTGTACAATTACCATGAAGTCAGGAAATACTCACAGTTGGATAGTAGAAGGGTTCCTTTTAAAACTGATTGGACTCCAGTAGGGTTCAGGGAAGCAGTTAGGCCAAATTATAGTTTGGGAATAATGCTTTTAAGGGTCCCCCTTTAGAGGAGAATTTTTCATTTGCTTCAAAATGTGGCCATGTAGCCTTTGTGACAATAGAGCAAAATGCAATGTGTCAGAGGGATGGGGGACGGACACACACACACACAAAACTTTTTTTAAAAAAGTATCCCTGGGACTTCTACCGCAAAGTCCTTCCCTGATGGTACCACTGGGAGGGTGAAGGAATCCATGCCATCTGGAACCAGGTCCAGAATCCCAGTTCAGAACCCCAGTTCATTGGTACAGTTCAGTATTCAGGAAGGCTGGGACATTTTGCTTTTTCCACTCCCACTAAACATTTCTGAACCTATTCTTTTGCTCATCCAAGCCTTGAGAATAAGATCAACTGACCATTGCACTCATTCCCTCTTTTTATGGATAATTTACGTAGGGCTGGCCCAACTGTTAGACAGGAGGAGGTAGAGCTTTTGAGATGGGTGCCATTAAAGAACAGCAAACTAAAAAGTTTTTAAAAATATTGTTAAACCATTATATAATTTAAATGCAATTTTATGAAGATTATATATTTATACAGCACTGAACTAGTGACATAACATTTGAAGAAATAAGATCAAAGCTTTTTTCTCGGTCTCCTTCAATTTTTTATTTACAAGAATTCTAAAATGGATGATGCCACAAGTTCCTTTTAAAGTGCTTAATAGTATTAAAGTGCTAAAAGTAAATGGTGAGCTGTGATATTTTCCCATTGGCCAAACAGCAATGCTCAAATTTGACCCTTTGCTTTTTAGCTTCTTCATAAAGAAAGGTAGTGAAGAAGTAGTCAGATGTTTAAATAATATGCATTATTCAAAAGCTTTTCTACTCTAATGCAGTGTTGAAATAATTCTGAAAAAGTGACTTAACTCTAGGAGAACATCAGTATACCCTCCAACTGTCCTGATTCAGCAGAGACAGACCTGTTTAATCCTCTGCACCCCACTTTTTCAGCTGCTTTTAAAATGTCCCAGTTTCTCTCTCCTTCTTCCATCTTTACCCCATCATCTTCTTCTTAGTTCAAAGAGAGATTGCCCTCAATTAACTCAGCAAGTGGGAGAGGAAGGGGCAGATTTTCCCTTCCCTGTAGAATCAAGCAAAAGTAAACTGCTGCAGCCTCTCCTAGCTTGTCTGTTCTTCTTCACTAGTAACTTTTGCCATCTTGACCGCACTCTAGTGTTGCTCAGCCACATGTCCCGGTTTTCACCTGTGAAGTGTTGGAGGGTTTGCATCAGTGAAAACATACCGTTAAACAGTACAAAGTGATGCCTATTTTGGTGATGGCACTGGGGAGTAGAGAACAGTGTTTGGGTGACTTAGCGTAAGAAACAGAATTACTGTTTTTGGAAGAAGAGAGATAACAGTGTATTGCCAATTGCCAATAAACCTCATAAAAATCTGTAGTGTGTCACACTGTCTTTCTGTGTACGGTTGAGCTACCGTAACATAAAAGGAATGTTGCAGAACCAGAAAAGGGCAAAGAAAAATACTAGAAGTCATTCTAGTACAAATGGTTGCATATAATGCTCTTTCAACAAAGGTTTCTGAATAGCTTTGACCTGAGAACTGAAGGAAGCATTTAGAAATGTGTAAAACATTTGTTATGAGATATAAATGCACAATCTGCCTGCCTCATGTTGCTTCCCATTGTTAGTGTAACTAATGGCACAGGAGTGGACCATATAGTATGCAGCCATGTCATGGAGCTAAAGAATTAAGTCTACATGAACGATGTGTTCACCTAGATATAGTCCTTTCAAGTCTTCTCTGCAGCTGCTCTGATTCCCAAAGAGACGAGGAGCTTGAAATTAAATATCCACATGTTTGAGAATGGGAGCTTGTTCAAAGAAAAGCTTAAAGTAATGACAGTCTGCCATAGTCTTTTGTGGGTTTTTTGCCCTATGTGGCCATGTTCTAGAAGAGTTTGTTCCTGACATTTCTCCAGCATCTGTGACTGGCATCTTCAGAGAATGCTGGCATGGAAGTGAGAGGGGGACATATATTCTCCCACTCTGAGGCCTTGCTATTCAACAACAGAACAATACACAGATTAACATGGAAATCACTCCTCCCAACCCAGGGTCATACAGTATGTGTGTGTGTGTATGTGCGTGTATACATACATACATACCCCAGTCATTTCCATGCCAGCATTCTCTGAAGATACCAGCCACAGATGCTGGAGAAATGTCAGGAACAAACTCTTCTAGAACATGGCCACATAGCACGAAAAACCCACCAAAACTATGAGTGCCAGCCATGAAAGCCTTTGACTTCACATCAGTCTGGCCACTTCACTCTCCTTGCATTTCTACGATTGCATTGGGCGGCCTTTTCTTGGAGTACTGTACTTAGGCCAGGATTAAGAAGAGTGGCTCTTCTAATGAAACCACACCTGCACCTAACCAACAGACTGTTGTTGTTGTGTGACTTTAGGTCATTTTCAATTTTTGGCTACCCTGTAGTGAATCTTCTTGGCAAGATGTGTTCAGAGTGGGCCTGCCATTGCCTTCTTCTAAGGTCAAGAAAGTGTGACTTACCCAAGGTCACCCAGTGAATTTCAATGGCCAGAGTCATAGCCTCATACTTAAAATTATTACAGCATGCTGACTCTTCACCTAATTGGACCTGCCTATCTTCCTAAGGCACAATTTCTGAGGAATTTCAAGCCCCTCAAAATGTGCAATCTGGTCTCCCAGAGTCCTAGTCCATCACTTAAACCATTACACTATGCTGGTTCTCCCGCTCTATGAAATCCCAAAACAGGATCTGAAGGTTAGGGAAACCATATGGAATAAATTTTCAGGTATTGTGAACAAATGCAGATTTTCCTTCCCATAAAGCCCCAAAGCAGGAGCTGATGGGCATATACTATCTAGCACAACGTTGGATGTAGGTCTTAGGAAACAGCTGAGCAAGTAGGAGCATGATGATACCTCAGACAGGAATGATGGGGGAAGGAAAATAGTTTTTCCTCTCTGTTTCTCATAGTATTGGTACTACAGGTCATCTGAAAAAAATATGCACAGGTATAAAACTAATGGAAGAGGTATTCCCCCTGTCCCTATAAAGCAACATAAATAATCTTTGGAACTTGTGACTGCCAGCATGCTTGTATCCAAAAGGCAACAGAAAACAAATGCATGGAAGCAAGAGATGTCATTGGTGATTATTTAGCAATGTTTTTAGGTCCATCCATAGATGAAGCTAACCTCTTCTTAGCATGCTGTGATGGTGTGTGTACCTTACCTTCAATAATATTGCAAAAGGTAGATTATAAACTGGGTGAAAATCAGTTAGGGTTTTGTGCCCTGTACATTTATCTTTAGCCCAAGTACTCAGAATTGGCTTCTGGTAGAAACAAGATAACTGGAGTTTGTTTAATGATTGAGAAAGCATGCTGTTACAAATGCAGATTTCTTAATGCAGTTTTTGTCAAAGAATGAATAGATATAAAAGAATGAATGGAAACTGTTTAAATATTAATGCAGTTAATGTTTGAAGGAGCAAAACATTAAAATACTCAAATCTGAGTTCCAAGGGTACATAGAAAATTAATGAAAAGTTATTTGGAATTCCTTTTTGACATTAATGTAAACAATATATTAAGCATTTAGCTGAGCATGATTTGTTTTTGGTGACTGCTTCTGTGTTTCAAAATAGGATGTGTTTCAAAATAGGATGAAACTGCTTGTTTGAGCAGAAATTTTGGACGATACTACCGTATTATCTTCTGCATTTTGTGCAAGCAAACTGGATTTATATTTGCTAAATATTGTAGTCTAATAAACTTCCTTATATGTTTGTACCAGTAGGTCTAGATGCTATAAACTTAACATATCAGTTAGATCAAAGACCTTAAGAGAAAACTGTAAATAGCACATGAATACCATAAACACTGTATATACTCAGGTATAAACATGGAAATTTTAGTTTAAAAATTGGCCCAAAATATTTAAGTTGACTCATCCATGGGTCAATGTAAGTACTGTACTTTAACAATTATTAAAGAAGGAACCATTCCCTGGTGAAAGGCAAGAGCATAATCTGTCCTGGAAGCACTGACCTCCCTGCATCCATCCAGCCTTTAATGTAAGTCAAACAGTTGTGCCTGCTGAAATTTTGTAAGTTCTTTGCCATCGTTTTCCTTCCCTTCATCTTTTACATCCATTGTTATGAGCCCCTAATTTTTACCTTTGACTTATCCTGGGTGATATAAAATCCATAATTTTAGCCTCAAAACCTTCCCTCAACCTATGCATGAGGTCGACTTATAGTCTAGTATATATGGTAGTATCTGTAGAGGCCATCAATCGATTACCGAATTTACTTGACTATAAGTCGACCTCATGTATAAGTCGAGGGCAGGTCTGGAGGCCAAAGTTATGGATTTTGATATGGCTCATGGATAAGTCAAGGGTAAAACATAGGAGCATGTAACAAAGGATCTAGGCATAAATGTTTGTGCTCACCATAAAGGCTGGATGGATGAGAAAATGGCTGGGGGGGGGGAGTTTCAGTGCTTCCAGGACAGATTATGCTCTTGCCTTTCACCAGGGGATGGTTTCTTTCTAAATAAGAGTTAAAGTACAGTACATACATTGCCCCATGGATAAGTCAACTCAGTTTTTTGGGGTCAATTTTTAGTCTAAAATTTGTAGACTTGTACATGAGTATATACAGTAAGCAAAGCCCTGAAAGAAAATACTGAACTGTTGAAGACATTTTATTCCTGATCCTTTTGCTCAGTTTTCTGCCTCCCAAAGTCAACATTCTACACTTGCAAAATATGCTCAATTTTCATTAGGACTTGTTTTTATGTTTCCCCTCTATTTTGAAGGGGTTATGGACATACGGATAACCAATCCCAGCTGCTTTAAAAAATCTTAATTTCTATATGTCTCAACGGGCAGCTCTCACTTCTACCCCTGGGGACATTTAAAAACACCATGAACCAAGAAATAATATTTCCCAATAACATCTGCAGTCAGTAAGATTGTTCATTATACCTTTTATGTCCCTGTGAGATCTTTTCTCAGTACAGTACTGCTTTTCCAGCCACTCCATTCTGTTTTGCTTCCTATCCAATTTTTGAAGTCTCTGCTTCTTTGGACTCAGCCCTCATTGGACTGTTTCTGGGAGTTCCTCCTCTTCTTTACTTCTTTCTTCCAGCCCAAAATAATCTTCTAAGGTTTCCTGGGTTGGTGGAGGGTGGCGACACCATTTAGGCCACCTAAGTGCACTTAGTTGGAGAATTAACTCAAAATAGAGGAAATTATTTTTTTTTGACAGGCCTCCCAAACACATCAGCCAAGATCCTGAATCGTGAGACAGATTGCATGTCCACAAACATGATACAAATGCTCACCCACCCAGCCTCCTTTTCTCTGCTGCAGCCCCCTCACAACACAGCCATGGGATAGTGGCAGAGAAAAACCCAAATATTTTTCTATAGTTTGACACATAGTGATTACATCATCCTCAGGGACCTCTGGAGAAATCCAGGGACGATGCCTGATTTTTTTAGGGGAGTTATGGTTGCAGGGTCAGTCGAGAATTTGCACCTCTTCCATGACCAACAAAGTGAGCTATGATGGCATGTGTGGGACTTGCGTGACTCCCTAACAGGATGCCAGCCATCATTTCATGAAATGATGAATATACAAACAATGTTACTGAAAACCCTGTCACTCTAGTTCATTTTAATTACATAGTAACAGTAAGGTTTTCAAAAATCTACTTAGGGCCAGATTTGTATAATCTTCATGTAATTTAATTACTTCCTGCCAGTCATTTCTTAGCACATGATGATTAAGATTTAATGCTGTGTAATAAATTTGCAAGTGCTCTGTCTCAAGGCATCCTTTCTCAAGGCAGCTTTTCTGCTGATGAGACAACAAATGATGATACAACTCCCATTCCAGTGCCTACATCACCTCCTGACTTTTAGAAAGTTACTTTTTTTTTGTTCTTTAAAAAGGGACAGTTCTACAGAGGGTTAACCTATCATCCTCACAGACATATCAGACAGGGCCATCAGATACGGTCTTCACAGCGGCTGCTCCTAGGCTCTGGAACTCTCTTCTGCAGGAGACTAGACTGGCCCTTTTGTTGCTGTTGACAATGGTAGACTAAAAAAGAACAACTACAGCTCTTCAAAAACTGACTTCTTTTTAATGAAAGTGCTTCCAATAGGGCTTTTTATTTTTTTTAATGTATATTTGTAATGTGTAATTGTTGCTGGGAGAGTGACTTCCTTTAACCATGTGGAAATGTTGCGGAATGATGCAAATATTTGGAAGTCAGATTGATAGCGCAGAACTCCGGTGTTGCTCAGAATCAAGAGACTTGGAAAGCATTCTGGAAAAAAAATTGGAACGCATTCTTCATTGCATTCTCCAACCTTGGGCATGCTATAGAAATAATAATAATAATAATAATAATAATAATATAGTTTCCCCACAATAATCTTAACCAAAGACATATCACATTTTTTCATATTTGAGTTATAGTCCCAATAAGTCCTATGACTAAACACTTTTCTGTTATTTTTAATGGATAGAAGGAAGCATGGCTATCTGCTGAACCCATAAGACGTCACTGAAGTCACACAAATCAGGCATTTTTCTGTTTTCCTCTTTTCCTGTTCATTTTGAGGTAGGGGACTGAGGTTTGATGGCTCATGATGTGCACAGGGACAGCCACTAAACTTAAAGCTGTAAAACTTCATTTTCCTGTACATCAACCCAAAACAGTTCTTCACAGTTGCATATGTTGGTGGGACAGAGGCCTTTGTATCATATTACATCAGAAGCTGGGGCAGAAGTTATGCAGGTGCTGCTCAGTGCAGTGTATATAAATATTATAGCATCATAATGTTTCCTGAAACACACAAATTTAGTTGTCTTTTGCACACAGGGCTATGCATCACACATAGCCAGAAGATAAAAATGTCACTTTACTGGACCCCCCCCCCCCCCCCCGCACACACAGCATGGAGGAATATGGGACATTTTAATCCAAATGTAAATTTTCCAAGTTTTCCATCGCAAATAATTCTGCCTCTGATATTATAAAACAAAAAAACAAACAGCTTCATTTATATACCGCTTCATACCCTTAAGGAGTGTCTAAGCGGTTTACAATTGTAAGCTATTTGCCCCCCAACAATCTGGGTACTCATTTTAGCGACCTCGGAAGGATGCAAGCCTGAGTCGAGCTTCAGCCCTTTGCTGGTCTTGAACTCGCCACCTTATGGTTTTGAGTGAGTGGCTGCAGTACAGGCATTTAACCACTGTGCCACCAGGGCTGTTTTTATAAGTGCTCGTCTCAAGCTACTGTTGGCATCAGCTTAAAGCTGATACTCAGCAATTGGTCTACTTAAGCAGAGGATGTTGCTTTTTATGCTAATTTCTAAACTTCTTTTCCCCCTGCTTGTGCTAATGCTTCCCCATGGAGGGACATGTACTTACCCAACCCTTTCTATTGGCATTTTTCTGTTTAGTGCAGAACAAATACCAAACATTTTTTTTTGCTGGTGTTTTTACCCAAAATAAAGCATAAAGTGATCAACAAAACTGCCTTGATCCAGACATTTAAGCACTTCCACTCTACAGTTCTAGCCTTTGAACAGTGTGTGCTCCATCTCATACTTTAAAACATAATTCTAGTTTCTAACTAACCACTCTTCACAACTGAGTTTTCAGAGTACTGGAACATGTCTTAAAGGTTCAACCCCATTTCCACCCCTAGTATGTGTTCCTTTACAGCTTACATTTTAGATGTTTAGTCGTTGCCATGTAGAACAAGTGCAGACACTGATCCAAAAGTAGAAAAACAGGATCTTTTCATCAAAACACAAACCTCTGGTTGTTACTGGGCTAAAGGAGACAGCAGTATATGCATATAATTTTCTGCAGGCTGTAACCTTCAGTGAATAGAAGAAGGCCTGAAATCAGTATGTGTTGTGGCATTTCATCAGGAATGAACATCTTCTACATTTAAAACTGCAAGTCAGAGAATTTAAAACACCAAAATGGAGCATTATTGCTTTGTAAGTCCATATTCCATTAACAAACTAGACACTAGCTGTGTATTTCATTTTATGGATTAAACAAGGGCCATATTTGAACTGAAGCTAAAGTTATTGAATTGTGGGATGTTATTTTCAAGCACTCTCTCTGTTGCAATAAATGAAATAGGTATGTGTGTTGTAACACTGGCTTTGGATTGAAAGTGAACTAATAATTTACTCTTGTGTGAAGGTCTGAACTATTTATCTTATGGGTTCAGGAGACAGCCCATGAAATTAAGCACATTTTATGAATCATTCCACCACTCCTTAAGCAGAGACCCTAATGTCTTGTAAAAAGAAATGACCGACTTCAACTTTTTGCCATCTTCACAAGAACACTTCTGGGTCCACAGTAATTGCTTTTTTAAAAACCTGAATGCTACAAGCCACTGGCCTGTAATACAAAATACATGCTGCTCTCTTCATTCTGTTGTTGCATTAACACCTACAGCAGAGCACCAGGCTGCAGCATGAACCAGCAATGAAATTGCTGCTCCCCCCCCCCCAACATTTCATAAATGAAAACCAGGGCACTTCTGGATAGTTAACATCAATGTGTAATCAAAATGGTAAATGTTATTAACTGGGAAGAAGAGATAGTATTCTACCCAAAATAAAACTGTGGACAGAACTGTTCTAAGCTAATAAGGATTTCAGTCCAATTTTGTTGCTGCTTGTAAATGTAAATGAGAAAGTTGCCAAAGTCTTTTGTTCTTCCCTGCCTGTCTAGAGTCCTGTATATCGGCCTTGCCTGCAACACAGCTCGTTATATTTACATTTCCTATCTGGAGAACGCTTGGACTGTTCTGCCAATGGAAGTACTTCAAGGTAAGAAGGCACTGTACTTCAGATCTTGTAGCGTAATAACCAGGTACTTAAATTATTCATGTTGCTTGCTGAGCCATAAATTAAAATCCAAACCACATTTCTGCACCCATCCCATGGGAAATAAACCATGGGATCATTTCCTTTCCATTTCACTGTGACCTCGGAGGAAATTTTATTCTGCTTGCCGAAGGAAAATAAGAATGAATACAAGGCCTGTTTCTTCAGCTGACCTAAGATTCTGTCTGGGACTTGATCTAAGCAAACAATCTGATGGCAGCACACACCTCGTAACTAAACAAAGAGACGAGAGGTTTGTACCTGCTGCACATAAAGCTTAGTTGTCTCTCTCTATGAGGGATTAATCTTTTAAATTCTGTTGCTTTCTTTTGGTTACACAACTGAAAGGAGACCAGTGGTTTGTAACCCTGGACCCAACAAAACAAACTGCTCACTAAATAAATAGTCAGGAATAACCAGTTCATTTAATTACGAGTCACATTCTCTGCTCTAGAATGAAGGTCAAGGACCAAACAGCTGGTCTGGGGATGGGGGAAGACTCAGAGGCATGACATATCAGTCATACCTTTTTTGTGAGACTGTTGGGGTGTAATGGTGATTAATTAAAGGAATGGAAAGTGAAAATAGGAATTTGCAGCATCAGTGGGGATTACTGCAACCAGGAAATTTAAGCTTTGTAAAGGAAAAGAGGAATAGTACATTGGGCTGAACGGGGAAGTAATCAGGTCTGTAGTTATGGGTGGGAGAGGCAGAGTGAGGACATTTCCCCCTCAAATAAAAGATCTATAAAATAGAAGAAATTTGCCTTCAGTCTCCAAATTTCTAGCATTATAGAGAATGAGACTCTGAAAATCACAAACACCTTGAACTCTTTGATCAATTTTGTGTGCATTCCCTTGGTAACTTTGCCTGCACCTTTTCTTTGGATACCTAAACTGCATTTCTAAATGCTCTCAGTTGAAATTTTAATTTACTGCAATAGTAGAAATTTGGGGAGTGAAGGAAATTTTTATTGGGGCATAAAATTCTTATGGGGGGATACTCTCTTTGTTTTGATTCCGTTTTAGTGTACTGGCCCCAAGTAGTTTAGGGCTTTGGGTAGGATATCTGCTTTGGTGACTTTGGATGCCTTAACCACCCTCCCACCTCTCCCCAAGCTATAACTTTGGAGACAGTGTAGCTGTCTTAGGGCATTTCGTACAACTTTAGAGCATTCCCTTGCATAGATTAATTGGTTTTCCTCCACTTATACAACTGAGGACTCTTTCAAACGGGGAGGAATTTCTCCCAACTCCGAATGGAGCCAATGCGGATTTATGTAAATTCGCTTGTTTAGCGAATTTACATGAACCCCTCCTCCGTTCGCAATTACTTCCCATTACCCGAAAATAACCCCCTCCTGCCCGAATTTGCATGCGAAGCTTTAATTCGCAATAAGGTAAAACCCATTATTGCATTCGAATTGGCTTCCCTCTTGCCCGAATTTGCGTGCGAAGAGTTAATTTGCAATAACGTAAAACCCATGATTGCATTCGAATTGACCTTAAATTATACTTCCAATTTAGCCTTGTATGAAAGAGTCCTCTGTGTTGTTTCACTGATATGGCATGAGCATAGGAGGATGCATACAAAACAACACGTGTGTAGACAGTTCACCACAGTTCCAACTGCAGCCTCTGTTGGAAAAGCAATGATTTGCTGATGTTAGGAGCTGATGACCTAAAAGATTCCTTTGTCTTTAAGGTGCTTCTGGGCTGTTTGTTGGTTTTGCCGGCAGAGACATAACAGGGCTTATCACTCTTGTATCTCTCCTTAAGGCTCCTCCTTTTGTTTGGCATTCTTGTGTTTCTTGTTCCTCCTGTGCCCTGCCTTGAGTGAAATCCAGAACCACAGCTGTGAACATCAAAGGAGGTTTCAAAAATAGAATAGAAAAGAAAAAGTTTGTCTGTTGCAACAAAAAATAGCCAAGTTTTTTGTTACCATAAAGACTAGAAGATTTATTGTAACAATACTGTACACTTTCATATTGGATTTTAGCTCATGAATGGCTTTGCCCTTGGCTTCAAATATGAACATTCTATAGCAGTGGTTAAAAGGTATAAACTAGGCCTAGGAGGCCTGAGTTCAAATGCCTTATCACATTGTCTCCTTGGATCCCATGCTGGGATAAATGAGGGATATAAAATCAATCAATCATTTGTCACTGTTCATAACATGTGAGACATACCAGACATACCTGATGGTATTATCATTTCTTCCAGACTTACGTTTAGCCTACATATTGATGGCTGTTACATGCAATTTACACCCTACAGCTCAGGGATGGGAATTGTATAGCCTTCCAGATATTGTTAGAGTACAACTCCCATCATCCCTTAACAATGGCTATAGAGGTTGATGGAAGTATGATACCAGTAATGTCTGGGTTTTCTCATCCTGGCATGGTTAAATAAAATGGCAGGAGGTCAAGTGCATTATAGGTACTATCTTCATTGCCAAATAATTAATAGAAGAAAGCCAGTAAGATATTGTAATTTTAATGTTGGACTAGGACTCCAAGAGACCAGAGTTTGAATCTCTGCTGAGCCATTAAACCCATGGGTGACCTTGAGCAAGTCACATGCTTACAGCCTCAGAGGAAGACAATGGCAAACCTCCTCTGAACAAATATTGTTAAGTAAACTCTGTGATAACAACAACAACACACAGCATAATAACAAACTTAGGGGGTGTACAGACCGGTCATTAAGGCCGGCCTGGGGGCAGAGTTGGGGTGGGGTGTCCTCATGATGCATGCCGTGACTCTGCCCCCAGGCTGGTGTGATGCTGCGCACCACACCACACGACACTTCTCTGGTGCTGTGTCTACATGATGCAGTGCCAAAGGAGTACTGAAAAGTCGTGGCACCAGCGGTTATGGTGCCCTTTCCCGTCGTGCAAAAAGGACCCGCTTTTTGCGGCTCCTTTTTTCGCCATGGAAAGGCAAGATCGGGGCCATGACAAGTAACTGTCGCAGCCTCAATCTGGCACTAAAAGGGGTGGCCTGTACAGCCCCTTAGACTTCAATAAGATGGGAAGTAAGAGGAAAGGAGAGAGGGGAAAAATCTAACCACTTAATGGTATGAAAGGAGAAGGACTGGGGTGATCCTAGGATAAACGAAACCTCAAATCAGTGAGACGGCTGGGCCTTGTACACATTCTACAACTCTGGAGCAGCTAGCATGTCATAGGAGCAAACAATCACTTGTTAGGATTGTGCTTTCTGGTAACTGACAATAGCATCATATAAGAGTCTAGTCAACTGTTTTGAATTCAGTGGGACATAGTAAAGTTACTGTGTCTCACAAGGGTGGAAATTTTGTAGCTCTCCAAATGTTGTTGCACTGCAGTTCCCATTGGCTCCAGCCAGCATAGCCAATGATGCGGAATGCTGGGAGGTACAATCCAATGTTATCTCAAGGGTGACAGAGTTTCCACTCCTAGGAATCTAGGAGGATTCCTAGGAGTATAGAATTGCAAAGTAAAGGTGGCTTCAGTGGGTGAAATTGAAATGCTGCAGAGGTGCACAATACATTTTTGTATAATATTTAATTCCAGCAGATATGAAAGAAGGAAGTCAAACCAAAAATGACAATATGGCAGCTAGAACTGTGTCAGTGAGGGTTTGTTCATTGTTTTGTTTTGCAAGGTCGTGCTGGAGATCAGACAGATATATCTGGTAGACCAGGTGTCTGAAGGAAGATGCTGTTTGCCATTTATGTATTAATTTTGCAAGCCTACGCAGGAAAATGCTGACGAGTAGCAGTCGTACATTATAAAATCAATGCCTCAAGGGTCTTTTGATGCTAAAGACAGAAGACTTTTAGCTGATACTACTTATTTAGCTGATTAAATACTCTGGGAATGGATGAGAGAATTGGAGAGGAGGATGGGTGGAGTTTGGTATTTTGGATTTTTTTTTCAGGGTGGCTGAGAGTCAGTTGCTTCAGAATAAAACATTATAGGGCTTTTTGTTAAAATATCTCAGTAACATTTCAGGGCAACTAGAGTGCCAAGAACAGTTTAATGAAAATCAGAAGAAAAACAGTTTATGTCCAGAAATGCTCAGTTTGACTCATCTTAGTATAAGCTCACAATTGCTTTCTTTGGAGGGCAGCATAATACGGCCATTGGAGAAGTTGTAGTGAATGCCTTTTTATTCATGCTATAGGGCAGCACTGGGAATTGCATGATCCTCTAGATTTTGTTATATTGCAGCTGCCAGCATTCCTGTCCTTGGCAAGTGTAATGACTGAGCCCCTGCAGTCACAGCCAGGATCACTGGGATTTGCAGTCTGACGACATAGGATTTCCAATCCTGATTTAGGAGGTGGTTATGACTGTTGTGCACAAACCCTCTCTTCCACTGTGCAAATTATCAGTATTTCTCTCCACCATCCTTAACAATGATGCTGTTAAGTCTTTATGTCAGAACCAAAATTAACCAGCTTTTGCTCTTAGCAGGAATTTAATTTTTAGTCCAGTTTAGAAGCAAACTATGATAAGCATTAACTATTATTAGTCATGCAGGTATAATAACTAATAACAATTAAGACCAGAAAACTAAGAGCTTCTTGTTCATAAGAGAGGAAGAGATCAGAGAAGGGGGAGAATGGATGCCTTCTTTAACCATACTGAAGGGCTGCAGGTAGTCATAAACCTGCAAAAGGCCTATGCATGAATTAATTGTCTAAATCAAGAGGTAGAGAATCTTCTTTGGCTCTGGCCTAAATTCTAATTTGGGAAGATCTTGCAAGCTACGTTCCAGTAGTAGATGAGGCTAAGGGCTTACATGGGACTTCATATTGTTGCCACTGGTTAGGAATGCTGGTAGTTGTGGTACAGCAACATCTGGAGTGCTCCATCATCCAGTGGTGTCACTGGGGTTGGTGTCACCTGGTGCAATAACTCATGGTGTCAACCCCCCCCCCATTGACCTCCTACCATTTCACACCATACAGAATCCTTAGTAATGCTTTTTTGCATTAATGTTACTAGTAAATTGTAATTCCCATATGCCACTGAATGTAATGCTAATAGTTGTGACATAAACAAATGGCAAGATTAAAATTATACCTTCAAATTACAATATCATCTCCACAACCTAAATATATTTACATATACATAGTGAAAAACAATGTGATGTTTTAAAAGAAATTTTTAAAATAATTTTTTAAAATTAAAAATTTTAATTTTTTAAAAAATTAAAATTTTGAAATTTGAAATTTATTTTTTTTAAAATTCTAGGGTCTCTTCATTTTCCTGCTACTGAGCTTCACCCCACTCCCACCATCTCTTAAAGCATTTTTAAAGGAAGCAGGTGAATGCCACAGCTCGTTTCTGCTCAAAAGTAGGTGTTTGAGGAGCAGTGGTTTCACCCCACCCCCTTAGGTATAGGCCACACCCTCTGCACCCTCCAAATGATGCCACTGCCATCATCCTCATCCCTTCATTAGATGTTGCAAAGGGAACTTGATATAGGACTATGATTTTCTGTAGTAGCCCTCAGCTCTTAGGAATCTATCCTCCTTCCTTAAATGTCCTGTGGCAGAGGTTGCCTCTGTGTTTCATGGGTGTATCCACCAATTAGAATTTTAAGCAGCTCACCAGATTACAAATTGCTCAATTCCATAAGGATGAGCTATAACAGTTTAAGAGGTATCTGCCTAGATATGATATGGAACAGTTTTTTAAAAAGAAACTATAAAGGTATCCAGGCATAAGCATATGACTCTGAATTTGCCGAATAATTCCTACATAGAGTTAGTCTGAGTTGTTCCTGCTTATTTGTGTGTCCATGCAGTAGCAATGGGCTGGTACAGACCGGCCCTTTGAGGTGCTCCCGTCATGTGCTAGGGTTGCCTCGGGGTGGGGCTTCCACACACCCCGCAATGCTAGTACATGAAGGGGGCATCATCGTTACATAGTGCCATTTAAATGGCATACGTAACAATACCGTCGCAGCTGCACAGCCTTTAGATAGAGCTGCGCAGCTGCAACGGAGTGAAGGTGCCCTATGATGCCTTTTACCTTTATTGTGTTGCAACTGCAACGCTAAAAAGGAGCAAAGTTTCCCCACTCCTTTTTAAATGCGCACCTTCACCACAGCATCTAGCTGCTGCGGCAAAGGTCTGCAGCAAAAAAAGGTGGTACCAGACCGCCCTTTTTGGACAGTCTGTACCACCCCAATGTAGCTCATCTCCTTTTAAAATAAGTGGGAGTCTTCTGTATTTATACCCACCAATTGTCCCAGTTTGGCAGGGACAATCCCTCTGTTCTGCTTTTTCAGCCGTTTAAGAATGTCCCAGTTTCTTTCTCCTCCTGCTGTTTTTCCCTTTGTCCTCTGCTTTAGTTGCCATCACAGGGTCAGCAGAAATACAGAAGTACTTTGGATTTAACTCAGAAGATGGGAGAGGAGAGTAAAAGGCAGAATCATGCCCTTCCCAGTAGGCTCAGACAATGTTGCTTGGCTCCACATGTGTCCAGGTTTTTGTCAGTGAAAGGCTGGAAGGAATGCTGTATTTGTGATCCTGAAATGAAATTAGTTGTTCTCTAAGAGTCAGCAGCTGCCTTTAATCATTTCCTCCCTTTATTGCTTGATACATTCTGTTGAGGCAGACAGAATCAGAAATTAAACATAATTTAATACACACCAAATCCAGATGATGCCACCTATAGAACTTGCAGGTGCCCTTGAGAAGGAGCTATTCAGAATATGTTACTCAGGAACTTTGGTAAATGGGGCCATAGAGTATATTCTTTGCATACAGAAGGTCCTCCGTTTCACTCTTCTTTTCCCCACTTCCACGAATATGGAATCTTTGGAGTGACACTGCAGTACTGCCTAAACTCAGGTGATGACCAATAGAGCTAACACAACATCTAGGTCAATATCTAGGCAGTGCAGCACATTTGCCTCTAAGGTTTGTGTCAGTCTCAGCCAGAGCTTGGAAATAAAATGGTATAAAAAAAACAGCATTATTTAATGGTTAGTATTTGTTAAAGATAAAGGTTTCCCTTTTGACATGGGGGGTGGTGCTCATCTCTGTTACTAAGCCATGGGAGCCAGCGTTGTCAAAGATGACTCTGTGATCATGTGCCCAGCACGACTGCACATAATACTGTTACCTTCCCACCAAAGTGGTACCTATTTACCTACTTGCACTTTTAATGCCTTTGAACTGCTAGGTTGGCAGAGAATGGGACTAGTGGCAGGGACTCACTCTTTTATTGGTGCTTGGGTCTCGAACCACTGATCTGCTGACCTTGTGATCACCAGAGTCAGCATCTTAACCGTTGAGCCATCATGTCCCCTGGTATGCATTTACTTGTTACTCTTGGAATATTTGGCAGGGATCATTTTGTAGGGGTTGGGTCTGTATTTTTAATATTCAAGTATATTTTTGTAAACAACACCAAAAAAGGCAGACATTTTCCTAAGACCCAACTAATCTATTATTAACACATTACAGCCAGCATCCTGGTAGTGACGTGTGTGGGTAAGCACAGCTTGGATGTACCCAAGATCCAAAACACACCGCAGAAATCATCCCTTTTGAAACCGCTTTTACTGCCCTGGCTCAGTGCTAGGGAATCCTGGGATATGTAGTTTATTGTGGCACCGGAGCTCTCTGACAGAAAAGGCTAAAGGTCTTACAGAACGACAGTTCCCAGAATTCCCTACCATTGAGCCAGGGCAGTTAAAGCAGTCTGAAACTGGTTTATTTTTGCAGCGTGTTTTGGACCAAAGTCTCTTTTTGGATGGGATGCAGAAGTCTTTGTGTTTCCTCCAAAAACCTTGTGGCCCTTGCATTCCCTCCAAAAACCTCCCAACACCTGGCAACTGTGGGGTGGGCCCCTGGTGCTCTTTAAAAGAGATGGCTAACCAAGTACATAAGGGGAAGAAAATCCTAGACTCTGGTTTTACCAATAAAGTTTGGGCTCATAGCAGTAGTGTTTGGATGATGGGCTCACTGCATGCAACCACATGCCCATTCACTGCACTAGTTCTCACTTTCATTTTCTCTTCACAAAATCTATTCCTTGCTGTCCACTTTGAGAGAGAAAAAAAGTGATACTTCTGATTCATGTTAGAAATAGCGATAGACCAAATCCCATTCTTGCCTGACTAACCTGGGTCATTTGTGGGACACGGTGACAATTTATCTTGAACCTTTGCCAGCACTGAGGGTGGAGAAGTTAGTGCCACCTGGCAGGTGAGTAAATCCAGCATGTAAAAACATGATGATTCAGAAGAGGTTTTACTCATAGGACAAAGTTCCTTCTATATCTGCTTCAAACAGCAGCAACAAAGCTTTTCCATGCCTGGCTTGTTTGTGCTAAGGCAAAGGACTCCAATGAGATCTGAGCCCCAGGAGGACTCAAATTTGTTCCTTGGAATCCAGGTTCCTACTCCAACAAACCACCCATTTCACAGACAGGCAAACCGATCATTCCTCCAAATTTGCAGTCACTGTACTGTTAATGTTCGTTCATTCTGCCAAAATTCCCCAAACAGAGAGATCACCCCAAGTCACACTCAGGAACAATGTAATAATCCCATACTCTGCACACCCAAGAACCACACTCTGTGTATCAGGATCATCCACCATCCACCTCTCTGCTTCTGTTATACATGTGTGTGTCCAGAGACAAACAGACTTTTGCCCTATTCACCCGTCATATAGGTACACAGACATACACACCATCTCTCTCATCTCTACTCCATCCTTCCCTACTAGCCCTGAGACACCCTGTTGCTTCTGCAGCCCATGCTGGGTCAGTCTGTGGCCCTCCTCCAGTAGCCTCTGGAGTTACCTGAGAGCTCCTCTTCCCCGGATTTCTAGGCAAACAGTGGGAGACAGGGAGGTTTCCATTCTTCTTATCTGGCCTGTATGCACTTACATGGGAGGGAAGTTGGGGTGGAGGGGGACTGATTCCACTTTAATTGACATGGCAGTATCCTATGAAACCCTTGGGTTGACAAAGTTCTTAACCTGCAACTGTTTACCATCTCCACTGTGTAAAAATACTTCTAGCTTTACGCAGGTCCTAAACAGAACTTGAACAGTTACTTTTAAGAAGCAATTCATTATTACTCCATTCTCAACAAGCAATTATTAATTGCTATTACAGTTATGATTGTTTTAAAAAAACTTTTCAATTATTAATTTCTCAAAAGTAATTACTTTTTGTTGCTTTTTAAAAACAAGTTGAATGATACAAACTGTGGTATGAAACACAGTATTGTAAAGTCCATCTTTTTTATTTTTTGAGAAATGAAGGTTTTCAAATACAGGGCTTTTAGGAAGGTGCTATACTGTTTTTATAATTTTAATGGTGGTTTTTGAAATGAAATTTTATCATTTTTAAATGCATGACTAAAATTGTTTCCATTTTGATGTTGTTCATGCTTTTTATGTTGCGATTCTGTTCTATTTTAATTTGTAAAGTGCTTTGAATCCTACTTTTGGGGGAAAGATGTATAGAAAGATGGTGATGGTGATGATAGTAGTCATAACATCTGCTGCCAGCTTCACTCCTTCTTGTTCAAAATCCCCACAATCTTCAAAATCCCCACAAAGTATTTTTTGCTGACTTGGTCTCTATCCATTAAACAAGGTGGCTCTGCCTGTACTGGATGGGGTTACACTCCGCCTGAAATCTCAGAGTCACAGTTTGGTTGTTTTGGACTCAACTCTGAGCCTGAACGTCCAGGTCTAGCAGTGGCTAGGAATGCATTTGCACAACGAAAACGTCTCTGCCAGCTGTGCCTATTCTTTGAGTTGTCAGATCTGCTACAGTGACACATGTCTTGATTTTAACAAACTCTTCATGGGGATTGTGATTTTATATTTCTATACTTGTAAATGATATTGGGTTTTTTCTTTTTGTCTTTTGCTTGTAACCCGCCTCAATCCGAAAGGAAGAGGCGGGCTAGAAATAAATATTGTTGTTGTTGTTGGGTTGTTTTTGGAAACTGGAAACTTCAACACTTCCAAAATGCAGTCCAGACTATCTGATCTATCATATCTCCCCATAAAAACCTGCCAGAGTTTTAAGATTTGCAGAGGGGGGCTTTCTCTCAGTTCTGCCACCATCGCAGATAGACTTGGTGAGGACATGAGAACCTTCTCGGTGGCTGCTTCCACTCTTTGCAACTCCCTTCCTCAGGAGGCTAGGCTGGTCCCCTCCCAGCTTTCCTTTCACCAGCAGGCAAAGGCCTTTTCATTTAAGAAGGCTTTTAATGTGCAAAATCTGCAAAAGCATGGGAGCTTCTTACTGGAATGTGTGTTTTATTTATTTTTTAAAACTTTTGTACGACATTTACATGATCTTATACTATTAAGTGTGGGGATTTTTAATTGTTTTTAAGATTTTATTGTTAAGGTTTTTAAACTGACGCTCTTTGGGAGTCATCTTGGGTCCCACACTGGGAGGAAGGTGGCATACAAATGAAATAAATAAATAATGTTGATATGTATCATCACAGCTGCCTGCCTTCTGCAGATGTGGCCGTGGGGGCTGTCCTCTTGAGTACCTGCACTCCAGTAGTTTCCACTGTATCCATTGCCATAGGCATTGTTATCTAGGCAGCTACAACGTGCATGAAGAATAGTAATCTAGAGAATGCTGTGTCTCATAACATCTTACTTTCTTGTAGGTGTGACCCATGCTGCCATCTGGGCAGCTTGCATTTCTTATCTAAGTGCTGCAGTGCCTCCCGAATTGAGAACCTCAGCTCAGGGTATCCTGCAGGGTCTTCACCTTGGCCTGGGCAGAGGATGTGGAGCAATGATTGGAGGAGTGCTGGTCAATTATTTCGGTAAGAGAAACTTAACTGTTTGTACTCCTTTCTTCCATTTTGGATATTGGTGTCATGCCCTCCTTCCCCATTTGGTCATTTCAATGTTGCTGTCACTCTTTGGATATTTTTCCTGTTATGGTGCACAAGAGCCAGTGTGGTATAGTGATTTGAGCAGAGGACTACAACTCTGGAGACCAGGGTTCAAATCCCTGTTCAACCATGAAAATCCACTGGAGGACCTTGGGTGAGTCACATTCTCTCAGCCTCAGACCTTGAGCAAGTCACATTATCTCAACCCCCTCTGAACAAATCTTGCAAAGAAAAACCTAACATCAACAGAAGCCAGCAGGGCTGCATTTGGCCTGGTTGGTCACAAGTTTTTACGGCTTGCCATAATACAAAGAAGAGAAGACTGTTGCAGGAGCAGAATAAGATCTAACTTTCAGCCCTTTCACGCTGCACAATTTTACTACTATGATTCCAATTTAATTGACATGGCAATATTCTATGAAACCCTGGGTTGACATTTTAAGGAGTGACTTTTAGAAGTTTTAGCCAAGAAGATCCTCTGGTGCCTCATAAAATGACACTAAATATAAAACAAAATACTAAAAATAAAAGCAAGAACAACTTGTGAACTTTACCCCAGTGGTTGGCTTTACAAATCTTCCCTCTCCTCACTTCTTTGTTCATTCCCTCTGCCCATATTTCCACCACAGTACATTTTCCCACTGTTTTTGTCCTAATAGTTCCTGCCAGCTGAAACAGGTTGTCCTTCTGTGTATGGTTGGTTTATTGTCTGTTATTGTCAGGCCTCAGCTAAGTAAAACACTGCACAGCAAAAACAAAGAAATAGATAATATATGTGTGTGTGTGTGTCCCTGGAGAATCTTAACTTCTTTTAATCCTTGGCAATACAAATGAGAGGCAAGATTCTTTCAAATCTCTGAAACCTAAGTGTCTTAATAATACTGGCTAGAACTGCATACTGACAAATAAGGTTTGTGTTCCAGGAGTCCACAGACTCCAATTTTGGCATCTAAGGTAGGACATCTATTTGATATCCCACTCACTTATCCATTGTGACAAACACAAAGTTAATCAACTTTTTACTGTCCTTTATTGATAACTTAAAGTTTGCCAAGATGACCAGTGTAGTGTAGTGGCTTGAGTTTTGGGCTTGGCTCTGGTAAACTAGAGTTGGAATCTGCACTCAGCCATGGAAATGCACTGGGTGACCATGGGCAAGTCACAGTCTCTCAGCCTCAGAGGCAGCCAAGGGCAAACCCTCTCTGAACAAATTTTGCTAAGGAGTTTATCACGCAGGGACCATATGTGTCACTATCCCATTAAAGTATTAAAACATCAACATCACGTAAAAGCACACAAATGTGCAAATGGTTTTATCACACAGCTGACAATAATGCGATAAGGGCACATTACCAACATGGTAAAGAGGGTAGAACACGCGTTTGGTTTTCACACAGACATGTGAATGTCCCACTTACGGTTTGGAAATAGCAACTTTTGTGAATGCGCACATGAGTAGTAATTGCATCACCAGGATACATGGTGGGGTCCTGGAACCAAACCCTAGTGGATACCAAGGGCTCACTGTACTCATCCTCATCATCCTTATCTATTTATTTCAATGATCTCCAATCCATCCCTGCATTTCCTACCACATGCATAAAGCAACGTAACAATACCAAAAAGAAATAATCCAGAGCATGAAATGCTGCAACCCTCTCACCAGCCGGCCATGTTTGCCCATAAAGCAGAACCGCAGGTAAACTCACCCCAACACACCATGGGAAATGCAAAAACAAGCTCAAAATCGATGATTATCCCTTGAATAAATTGAAGTTAGCTTTCACACTATAGCTTTGCGCAAATAAAGCGAATCCGTGAATGAAGCAAAAATGAATTAACAATATTTTCCTGTGAATGACTAAATGCCGGATCATGTCGCTTTCTTATTGGATTAATACCAGATTGCATGTGACATCGAGTGAAAAACAGTTATGCAGTTATGCTTAATTTGTGCGATAAACATGGGATCTGTCTCTTTTAAACTTGTAATTTTCCCCATGTGATAAACTCCTAAGAAAACCCTAACAATGGGTCAGGTTAAGTAGAAGTTGACTTGAAGGAAGTGGCATAGTAATAATAGAGGTTTTAAAACCAGGTTTCATTCCAACATACTCTGTAGCTGTCTCATTTATGAGCAAGATAGCAGTCTATTGTAGGAATAGGAAGACTTTGGGTCTGGTGGGATCTACTTTAACTTTTATACTAGAATCGCAAGAACTATCAACAAAAACTAATAAAATCCTACAGTGTCTTAAAATTGAATTCAGCAGACCTTATCACACATGGGTTTTAAAATACAGTTTTAGCAAGATGCTTGTACCTTTGGCAGTACCTATAACACAATGTCACCTCCAATTCATTACTGCTCTGCTTCTGAAATATTGTTAGAGGGCATAGTTTCATTGATGGGAAAACCCAAAATAAAAGAAAGGTATGCTGGGTAGGGTATAGGACAGAAAGACAAAATTAAGGGGGAATGAGGAAGAAAGCATGCAGGGACTGTTGATGTTATTGAAGAGAGTGGTAATAAAAACTCCAATCTCGGTATGTTTTCATTCTCTTTTAATAATGTGATTGTGGCAAGACCAAGGCTCATGTGATAAAGTCTAGTGATAATTATAAATGAATGATGCTCCTTGTTCTTCCACACACAAAAATCCCCTCCTGGTTATACTAAGGGATCTTACTTTCAGCAGTGTAATGGGTGGAAGTGAGAGTGGGGAGGTCATTTTATTTCTGCTGTTATTAAAGAACTGGAAGTTGGAAATTCTTATTGATTTAAAGTGTATTCTGCAGAGATGTATTTGTAGATGCAGATCTACCTTCTTCCCACCCCTGGATCATTGCATGCCTTGTTTGGGAATGTCAGAAGATTTGCATACTTAGGGATCATAAAGCTAAACATCAGTTCTCCTCCTCTAGTCTAAGGCAAAATGCAGTTTTGCTAGAAGCAAAAGGGAAGGTGATCCACCCTTAGTGTTCACCTGAGAGCATTATTCCGTCTCCTGCTTTTCGTTATAATGCTAGTTATATAAGCAAGAATAGCCACAGTGTGCAAATAATATTACAGTTATCCTTAAGAACATAGCAATAATGATTGAAAAGCCACCCCCGTTTCATCATAAGTGTATATCTTTCCATGCTGGGTAGCAACTGAGATGGTAAATAACAAAGACACAAACAAAGACACAGATATTTTACAATGTGCTCAAAAAGGGCAGCCTCCTCTGTTTTTTTGTTTTTTTTTGAAACCCTACCCTTTCCTGACTAGCTAAGATGGAGCAGTCACATCCCCTGTTTTTGAGTAACACGAACTGACGGGGAACTATTTCTTGTAAAAACTTCACCAGGCTGTGTCTCATGCAGCCCCTAAGGGTGTGTGCACTGCTCCAGCCGTAAATCCCAATGAAGACAATGGGACGTTCTTTTGAGCAGACCTGCTTGGGATTGTGCTGTAATGTCACTGTGCAATTGAATCAGAATGCATTTCTTTTCTCTACAGGGGCTGCATCAACATTCAGAGGGATAGGAATGGCCTGTCTTGTGATCCTCTTGCTTTTTGCTTTGATCCAGTGGATGGCAGTTCCTGATGAGAAGGAAGGTAAATAGACAGATGCTTCTTTGTGGTTTCTCTGCATCCCACATGAGGTTTCTGTGCCTGGGAAGATCTTCATTTGCAATATTCCAGAGCTATTTTCCTGTTCTAGTGTGTATGGATGAAGATAATTAGCAGTTGAATTTTTGTTCAGTCATAGGCCTAAATAACCTAAAGGCACCAGATCCCATCTGATCTTGGAAGCTAAGCAGCAGCATCTCTGGTTAGCACTTGGATGGGTGACTGCCAATGAATACCATTGGCTGTAGGCTCTACTTCAGAAGACTGAACTGGCAAAACTACCTCTGAGTATTCCTTGCCTAAGAAAACCCTATGAAATTCATTGCGACCTCAAGGCGTATATGTACACATGCATAAGCAGTGGCTATTGCATCATCTGTAGATGCTGTAGTGGATGTTCACTGTTATCGCATAATGACAATAGTCCCATTTATTCAGAGAGCTAGTATGGTATAGGGTAGTATAGAATAACATGGGAATGACTCCTAATGAGTATCAGTATTACAATCATGGAAAACTGAATCACCACAAAAACAGCTACGAAGAGATCAACTGCAAATGGATTAACTGTGCACATAAAATACAAAAATAGGCAAGGATATTAACATACACAGTTCTGGATAGCTAAATAGCAATATTTCCTCATGGAGAGTTACACAATGATTGTGCTACATAATCCCTGTGCTAAAGACACAACTCTGTGCCCAAACTAGGGTGCATCTGCATGAGCAATGGAATCAGATGGATAAATTGAATAAAGACATAAAGTCATTTCACATCAAGCAAAAATGTCCAGCCACTACTGTAGTCGAATTTACATGTGTAAAACACCAGCATCATTCCAGCTATTATCTCTTGTCTGTGATGTAGAGCTAGCTATTAGGCATCAAATAAGTTCTTCATCTGAAGAAGCTTAACACTGCTTTGTTTGGAGAAACATATTGCAGGAATGTCTTCAGCTGATGATTATTATATTCAAGGTTTGTGAGTTACAAGAGGCACTTATGGGATTCAGTTAAGAAGAGGTATTCATTCTGAAGAAAAACAGGGCTATATAGGAAACAATTTAGTAATTACAACCTCTTTTTTAAATTGGCTATACAGAAAAATATCACACAGACATAATAACAACAGTATTAATAGCCATGAGCTGTTATCCTAAACATATATTTATAAGCTACTTGTAATTTTAATTATAGCTTCTTGTATTTAGGCACTTGTAGGCCCCGTCCATACTAGCCCATTTGCCCTGGTTTGATCCAGATGAGATCGATCATGGCAAACCGATTCTATCCAGAGAGGAGTTCATACTATCTTTTGCCCCCATTGAGGCTTCCCGGTGCATTTTACCCCAACGAAGTTCATACACGCAAAAGTAACGATTAAAGATGGAGCCTCTTGGTTGTCAATCAAATGATGTCATGGTGACGTCTGATGCGGCCATTGGCCGCGCGAGATGCTTGTGCTTTTTTTTTTATATTTTTTAATATTTGACAGCTTATGCGCATGAAGCATTTGGCTGGGAGCGGTGCGGATTGAGGCGATCCTTTCCTCTCCTCATCTTCCTCCTCCTCCCAGTACTTTTTAAATTATTATTTATTATATGTTTCAATATTTTATTTTTATTTTTTAATTTAATATATTTTATTAAATAAAATATTTTATTAAATATTTTATTATATTATATTCCATTGTATTTTTAATTAATTATTTATTGTATTATTTTATTTTATAGTTATTTCATTTATTATTTATTTCATTGTATTTTATTGTATTTCAGTGTATTTTATTGCATTTTATTTCTTAGTAATTTATTGGATTTTTTTGTATTTTTTTTGGTATTTTTTAAAATATTTTTTTTTCTTTTTTTCCCCCATTGACAGCTGTCATTCGCATTGGCTGTTCCGTTTTTATGAATGGGGCAGAGGGGGAATCCCTGTCCATATATGGACTGGGGTTCCCTTTAAAAAGGCCCCATTCATTACCCTCCAGTTTAAAGAATAAATGGGGCCCTGAAAGGGAACCCCAGTCCATATATGGACAGGGATTCCCCCTCTGCCCCATTCATAAAAACGGAACAGCCAATGCAAATGACAGCTGTCAATGGGGGGAAAAAAGAAAAAAAAATATTTTAAAAAATACAAAAAAATCCAATGAATTACTAATAAATAAACTGCAATAAAATACACTAAAGTACAATGAAATACAATGAAATAAATAATAAATGAAATAACTATAAAATAAAATAAAAAATACAATAAATAATTAATAAAAAATACATTAAAAATATTTTTAAAAATCAGGAGTGCCCGATTTTGCCAGGAGAGGAGGCATGTTCCACCCCCTGGCCTTTTCCCCTCCCCTGGACTTGACCTGAGTTATTGTATTTTATTTTAGTATTTTTTAAAAATATTTCTTATATATTTTTTTTTATTTTTTTCAGTTTGACAGCTTATGAGCATTCTACGAGGCTCCTTTCCCATCCAATTTTATGAATGGGGAAAAAGGGAAACTCCTGTCCATATATGGATTGAGGTTCCCTTTCAATTTTTAAAGGGCCCCATGAAAGGGAACCCCAATCCATATATGGACAGGAGTTTCCCTTTTTCCCCATTCATAACATTCGATGGGAACGGAGCCTCGTAGAATGCGCATAAGCTGTCAAACTGAAAAAAATAATAATAAAAAATAAGAAATTAAAAAATATTTTTAAAATACTAAAATATAAAACAATTAAATGCTATTAAATTACTAATAAATAAAATACAATAAAATACAATAAATAAATAATAAATAAAATAACTCTAAAATAAATAAAATAATAAAATAAATAATTACTTAAAAATACAGTTAAAAAAATATTTTAAAAATGCTGGAGTGCCCAACTTTGCCTGGAGAGGAGGCATGTTCCTCCCCCTGGCCTTCTCCCCTCCCCTGAACTTGACCCGATCGTGATCGGAGCCAAGTTCACATTCCCCGCAAACCGGGTTTTCCCAAAAGAAACGGTAAAAAACCCGCTTTGGGAAAACCTGGGGTATGGGGGATTTACCCCGCTACGGGTGTGCAAAATCCGGATTCAGTAGTGTTAAATCCGGTTTCAGTGTGAACTTCTTGATTTTAAACCGGTTTGCTAACCGGTTTATAACGTAGTCTGAACGGGCCCGTAATTTACCATTTCTGTATCCAGTACCCTTCAATTGTAAGTTTTAGCATATTGCTGTGTAGCTATCCAGAATTCTGTACTGCTAATGTCCTTGCCTATTTTTGTATTTTATGTGCACAGTTAATCAGTTTTACAGGTGTATGTTTTGTAGAAGGTTTTTTTGTGTGTGTGGTGATTCAGTTTTCCAGGTAGCTCATTCTAGTATTGATACCCTTGTTAGCAGTCATTCACACATTGCTGGTGTTATGTTGTTCACTTGGTTCAAGCGATAACTTCAGGATTTTAGGACTCAACTTATTCTTGGTCAGTTTGGTATGTTGCTTTATTCTTTAAAGCAGAACTTTGCATTTTGGGCAGCCAGAGAGTTTGTCAATATATAATGATAGTAATATTTATTTATTTATACCCTGCTCTTCAGCCAAAATGGCAATTATAATGTCAGGGCTGGCTGATTTGAACTATATTCGTGTGTAACCCAAATGATTTTTAAAAATCAGCCCTGGTTTTTAAATTGATTATTGATATTTTAAAAGTCTGGCTATTATTACTATAGCCCAACCCTCTCAGTGGGACAATCACTGTTTGAATTTAAACATTTTTCACTTTAATAGTTTATTGGCAGCTGCTCATTGTTAGACCAGTATTCAATGTCAGTTGTTTCTTGTTAATCACTTTATTTGTATATTGCAAAAATTGCCATTCAGAAGCAGATCTTTCAATTAATGTAAGTTCAGCCAAAAGGACTTGCTTTGGATTGTTGAAAGAGCACTTTTTAAAAGAACAATTATTTACACTAGTGACCGTAACTTCTGACTTGCATTTTGCTACTTAATTTTCTGATTTAGGCCTATATTGGTGTAGTCCTATATTCCTATATATAGACTACTAACTTATCAATATAATTCCCAAGTTTTTTTGAAAGATGTAAATCATACCAAAGCCAGGTAATACTGGATTGTTAATATTAGAAAGCATTAAAACATGGTTGATCAAACTTTCTAATACATAAAATAGTATTTCACAGTATCAATATAATAAGCAGGATTCAATTTTTTTCATTAAGACATCAGTGCAAAAAAAAAAACTGGTTTAAACAACAACAACAAAAACATTTAAATGAGAAAAAACCCTAGGGTTTTGGTGGGTTCTGTTTTTTTTGTTTAAACAACAACAACACATTTTATCATAATTTATTCCCTGTTTGTGAGACAATCTGATTCAAGGATAAGGGAAGGGCATTGGTCTCTTGGCTCGGCAGCATCCTTTGATGTTTTGATGTGAAAGGGCCTCAGGAATCAAACAGCTTGTTAAAAATAAATGTAGCCCCATAATTGAATTTGTCGAATGTATAATTCAAAGATATTTTAAAATACAAATAGATTCCTGACAAACTGAGCTGTAGAAAGAAAAGAGCTCTCTATTTCTCTTACACACACACATCTGAAGCGTATGGAGTCGTATGGACTTTTTTTAAAAAAAAAAAAAACTTCTGTTATGCCTTTAGTGTACTATTTAGTTTTCTGTTTTTCTATCCATTGATACTCTCTTCAAAAGCAGGATAAGCTGTTGTTTCAGTGTTCGTTGGTTTGTGGTTTTGGAAGGAAAAGTGGGATGCAGAATTGGAAGTGTGATGAAATAGGCTGGTGAAAGAAAGCTCAAATAGTGTGCTTTCTGCCTCCTCCCCATTTTTCTTTCCCTCCTTGAAGTTGCTCCTTGGTCCACCTGGCTGCTTAAACTGCAGAGATGAGGTTATCCCTATTTTCTTTTAGGTCAAGTGCAAAGCACTGCTGGCTTTCCAACCAGAAAAGAGTGAGCAGCCTTTGGCCTTCCAGTTTTTGGGTTGCGTTTCCCACCATTTCTTATTATTGTCATTGCTAAATAGAGCTGGTGGGAGTTGTAGTCTAAACAGTGCTACTCAAAGGGTTTTTAGAAACAAAAATCAGCATGAAAATGTTTTTTTAAAAGAATAAACAACAAAAAAAGGAAATGTTGACACACACCCATTCTGTTTACTTTGGTGGCCTTTTTTGAACCTTCAGAAAAGACTATGCTGGCAGAAAGGATCCCTGTGCCTTCAAGCCCTGTGCCCATTGCCACGATTGACCTCGTGCAGCAGCAGACAGAGGACATCATGCCTCGCTCTGAACCCAGGCTGCCTCCCAAGAAAACAAAGCACCAAGAGGAGCAGGAGGACACCAACAAGCCCGCCTGGGGAGTCAGCTCTTCTCCCTGGGTCACTCTCGCCTATGCCCTCTATCAGATAAAGGAGATGGTTCAGCTCTCCAAAAGCAACCAGGCCCTTGAGAACCAGCCTTTGCAGGTAACCCAGCCACTGGTGCATAACAGGTATTTCTAGGAGGGAAGTGGGTGCACACCTGCCCTCTGAAAATTTAGGATTGTTACACATAAGAGCTAGTCTCCTTAAATTGAGGTAGGCAAAGCACAGCCCTATAGGGGTTGTTGAGATTGCAACTCTAAGCAGCCCTGGGCAGTCTAGCCGATGGCAAAGAATAATGTGTCTCCTCATAAAGCTTCTCAAAATCTGTTTCCAAAGTGTTGGGGACTACTTTACAAATTGTATTCTTTATGGACAGTTGTAAAACAACACACACACACACACATTACCACATGAAGAATATTGCTTCCTTAAATGTATGTTCGGGATTGGTTGTGGCTCCCAAGACTTATAGATAGCAGCAAGCATTTGTTCAAAACACCTCCATTAACTGAATGGAAGATTTTTCAATTCAACAAGCTCTTGTTAAGAGTTTATGCCCCATTACATTTCCCATTTCCTAAACCTCATGCTGCAGAGCCAGAAGGGAATTTAAGTCTCATGGAAAGTCAACAGAACTCTCGTTTGCAAGTGCCTGCTTTTGGTAAGGACCATAAAAACCAAGAATTCCCATATAATTTAGCTCAGTGCACATAACTAGATTACTGATAGGGCTCCAGCCCTGTTTTGGACCAGCACAAATCCAGACTCTTGTGTGAGTGGCAAGTAGAATTTCAACAACAAAAGGGATGATTATGTTTTGAGAAGGCAGTGGGAGTTTGTTAACACTGCAGCTCCATAGAACTGTCTGTAATAAAAGATTTTGAAAAACCTGGTTGGCATATATATGGAAATGTCAATTCTAATAGTCGTAATTCTTCAGTGTAATGATTTTTAATGTGGTATTAAAGTAAATTCGCACTTGCTTAGCCAGATACCTTCTAATCCTCCACTTGTTTGTTTTGTTCTAGAGATGCTGACTTTTTAGTCACATTAGTACACACAAAGGATATGGCACTGCCCAGTGAAACTTAGTAATTCAAACCACTTTGCAGATTTGTTAAAGATAATTAAATGTCTCCTATCTAGAGAGACAGAAATAACAATGCATTAATTCTCAAGGAATCAACATCTCATTCATTGTTTTATCCTTAAATAGGCATCCACTCTATAAAAGTTCTGGAGGAAACTGTTGCAGTCATGAGATGCAATCTAGTAATCTAGTACATACTGCTTTACCAACAGCCTCCGCTCAAATTAGACTGAACCTGCTATGGTGTGTAAGGTTTATTTGATGTTTGGATTTGTGGGAGTATTTTTAACCTTGATCCCTGAACCATTATATTTACATATTCTGGAGGAGATGTTTTAGAGAAAACCATCCCCTTGGCTCTTGTAACAGGCAGGCACACACATACATTAAGAAAGGCTGACTGCTTAGTCAGCCTGCTGAAATATTCATAGTTCTGCTCTAGAAATAGCAAACTGCTGACACTCCGTGGGTCTGCTGCAAAGCAGGTGGGAAATATGACGATGAAAAATAGGCGCACCTCCATTAAACAGGAGTGTGAAATGTGTTAACAAGCCACTGGAATATTGGGGTTTCTTACACACGTACATTTCAATACATTTTTTTTATCTTAAAATACAATAAGTTTTTTCCCTCCATGCTTCTTGGGGAAGAGCAGTTAGGAAAAGATAAGAGAGGTAAGTTGTTGTTGTTATTGTTGTCATCTTGCTGTCTGACGTGTTAACCTGGATATGACAGCTTTCTATATTGCTTTTATGCTTGTGCGCTGTGTCGCGTACATACGACTTTTTTTGGTTGACGAAGCTGCCTGGCTTACCTGGAATGGCAGAGTACACGTTTTTACTGGGCATTAAATGTAAAAAACACAAACATCTTTACCTATGATTTCCCTCCCTCTCTGTCCTAGGCACCCAACAATAATCACGGCTCTGCACCAGGCAGCCCTCTGGATCAAAGAAATAGTGACGTATCCAGAGACCCTCCCGTACCTACAGCAACTCTCGAAGGAAACCCCAACCCAGATTGCCCAGTTCCTTCGGAGAACAGTGCTCAACCTGCAGAGGAAGGGTGTGAATAAGACTTGGTTTTGCATTTACCACTGCATTGAATCTTGCCCTTGTGTTCTGAGAAATGCCGAAATGGGAGCTTGAAACTGCCGCTCCCTTTACCTTGGTGATGGTAACCTGATGCAGCACATGCTTTTGAAATATTTAAGGCCTTTTCTGTGGCAAAACCTGACAGGCCTGTTTTCAGGAAGGACTACAATGTCTAGAAAGGCTAGGCAGGAAAAGAAACTGAGTTAATAATAACTAGCAAAGGAGCTCAGAAATCCATTCAAACACTCCCCCTCATGCAGTCTATATGGAGAGGTGATTTGGAGTCCATTTTTGTAAAAACAAACAACCTTCACTTAGTGATATTTGATATATTTGGGGGGGAAATGTTCTCACTAAAAGAAAATGCTTGCTTCAATTTCTGAGGAATGGAACGCTGCATTCCATTTCCTCTTGCTTGAGGCAGTTACTATTTTTTAATTTAATTGTTGAAGGAAGAGGAGGAAGAGCTCTTAGCTGTTTTTCTCCATCTGCTTTAATTTATTAGGAAGCAAGGTGGCTTCCTACAAGAAAAGGTGCACAAACTAATGAAGCACCTGATGAAAAGAATTAGTTACATGCCTAAATGAAGGAGCAGCATAGAATTCTGTCTTTTGTAAAGACTTCTCTGAAATGTTGGATAGCTTTTGGCTGTTGAAAGTCCCTAGTTAAATGGTTGTTTAGAATCTCAATCAAAACCAATGTATTTTATTTCACAGTGGTCTAATGCTCTTTATTTAATTGAGGGAGTTATACTCTTTATTTGCAGAGTGTATTTAAAGTGCCTGGGGGCTGGGGATGTGAGGGATATAATTCTTGAGAGTCTAGGTTAGGGAAAAAGAATATTGGTAATATAAACATAGTGGGAAGGAGAGACCATCATCATAAGCTATGAAAAATTCACCTGTTGTTTTGGGTGTTTTACACCAATGTTGTTAGTAAAAACATTGACGTTTTCATATCTTCTGTTTAATGCCCCCTGCACTTTTCAGTGTTAGTTGAACCTGGTTCTTTTACACACGTGTTAAGTCTAGCTGGGCAAAGATCAGAGGGTGTCTGTTAAAAGCTTTGTCTCATTAGGCACCTCTATTTAAGGATATACATTCACATTGCCTTCTCTATGAAACAATATGGCACCAAAACCAGGGGCCTTTTCACATTATAGTACTACAGTATGACTCCACTTAAACTCTCATAGCTGCATCCTGTGGAATCCTGGGGCTGCTTGTTTAGCAATAGCAAGGACATTTCTTATTGCATATTTTTGTTTGGTCAGAGACACCAGAGGAACTCCCCAGTTGATAACTTTAAATACTCTTCCCCTTAAACTGTCAATCCCAGGGTTCCATGGGAGGTGACTATAGAGTAAAAATAAAAGGACCCCAGGTGACAATAGTTCATTCTGACCCCAACGTACCACAGGCAAGCTAATAAATGTCCTGGCACTCATCTTTGTTCATTACCTCATAATGGCTACTGAGAAAAGGCAGCCAACTATCATTCCTTGTAATCAAAATCAAATTGTAACTACAGGAGACTAGTCCTTCAGAAAGACTAACAGAAATAAATAAACTGCACGTCTTAGAATAAGATGTTAGTTACACAGATCAGGGTTTTGTTTTTGTTTATAAGCAAAACTGCATGTTGCCTTATTTGGTCTTGAAAGCAGAACAGGCATGTGAGGAAGAAAAAGGCACGGGTTGCAAAAGTCCATATCCCTCAACCAGTCACATGGAGTACGGAAAAATGTTCTCATTGCATAAGCCTTAAGGGACTGTAACAGGCTTTATCCATGGATACCTGGGACCAAACACCAGAGAGTAGTCACTAGCTATTTTTTTGCACTTCAACTTAAATGTACTGTACTGTAAATTCCTCATGACTTGTTTAAGTGTCCTTTCAAAAACAAAATCAGAAATGTATTTATTATATGTTTATATATCTATGAGGGAGGATAGAAGATAAAGTACCAAGAAGAGGTAGCAAACAAAAAATGGTTATTCACAAACAGAATGAAATATTAAAAACCCTCTTTTGGTTAACGTATAGAGAGTTCACCTGGTAAAAGCTGTAGTGATAATCTTTAATGTTCAGCACCAGAATTGTGAGGCATTGAACTTGTGCATTATGTTTACACTCCAGAAATTGTCTACTAAACCTGTTCCTTCATTAAATGTGCGCAATGAATGGGTCTGTATTCACACACTCACACACACAGAGATGTATATGGGCTTTCATGTTTGTGAAATTGTGAAGATGTAGTGAAAGAAATAAAATTCCATTGTATATGTAAAAACATCCAGTGCTGACTTGTATAAGTTCAGGCTTATGTAATGGTACTGCTAAATGGAATAAACGGGGACACGGAAATATACAACAGGGTCAGGAATCTTTGTCTTTCAGATGGACTCCAGTTCCCACACTCCATCAATGGGATATCCACAGAAAGGCCAAAGGTTCTGTGCTCACTGTTTTGTTCTTTGTCCTGTCACTGCAGTTGTTGTTACTATTTTTTGAAACTGCTTTTCTGGGTCCTCCAGCTCCGATCTCTGCTTCTTCTCTGGCCTGTGAGTTAGCCCAGGGCTAACAGTCTCTGCTGAGGAAGCAGAATGTTCAACAACAACAGCTTTCAGTCTAGTGAGGAAATGAGTGGCTGAGCAAATACAAAGATAGGATGAACACATGGCAGCCATGGTGGGGGCAGGAGAACTGCTCAATGGGAACGCTTGAGGAAAAACATGCCATTTCCCAGACTATCTGTTTTGTAATAACAACAACCCAGACTATCTGTTTTGTAATAATAACAATTTGGAGGTGCAGCATATTACAGGCCTTTGCGGACTTACCAGCAGCAAACCGGTAAGACCTTTCTATGTGCCCCGCTAGTTGGAGACGCTGGAAGTTGTTGTCCAGTATAATCAGAGGGTATCAGCTTTGGGGAAGACTGGCCTGAGGTAACCAGACTTAATGTACATCTTTCTTGTAAGGATGCATTTTCCTTTTCAACCTGTCCTTGTGAAGCAAAAGGGTACACAAGATGATGTGGAACGTGGGTGTCCTGCTCAGGAGAGAAATAAAAGCACAACACAATTTGCAAGAAAGTCAAAGGTTCTGCCTGTCAGCCACCTATCCCATCCCACAGTTCTTTATTGCTCATTGGGGAAGAGACCACACTTTTCAAAATATAAAGAAGATACTGTATTAAGAATAAACATTTTAAAAGAATTTACATGATATATACATTGGCTCACTTTAGCTTGTATAAAACATTGAAACCTCGGATAGAGACTGAGCTGTTCATGTGTTACCCAAGGAGAGGGGGCGAGTATGTCCCAAACAAATGCCCCCTCCCCATCCCTGAGTCATCTGTAGACAACAAAGCATTCAATAGACAACAAGGAAGGAGAACATACAGATTTATAGCTCTACAGACACAGTTTGCATCCAAGATTAGCCCTACTTAGAACAGACTCACTAAAATTAAAGGGACTTGCTGAATTACAACTAATGTAAGTCCCATAAATCTAGCTGGGCTTGTTACTTTCCACTCAGGTAGAGATGGTTTGTGCATAGGCTTTTGTTCAAGACAACATGTTGAATGTAAAGATTTTAATAGGGCTGAGGCCAGATGGCCATGTACGAGCATTTGGGTGGGGCTAGCAGATGCCCTCAGCACAAGTGCTGTATAATAAATGAGAGTGCATGTAGCTTGTGGTTTAGTTGCATTGTTGCATGTTAGAGCATTACCTGGGAAAATGCATCACTAAAAATGTCTTAAGAGCTTTTTCTGTGACAGATATTTTTGATTTCCTGAGGACAATTCTATGATTCTATAACAATTCTTAAGCCAGCTTTGCTATCCTTGGTGTTTAATAGGGCAACATTCACCCTGCTCTTTTTCAACCCATAGTACACCATCTGCCCATCTCAGTTCCAGCTGTAAAGATAGTGGGAACAGTATCAAGTTTCCTTTCCTTCACTGACACATAAACCTTATGTCACATATGGCTTTCAGCCATAAACCACTCAGATTACAACTGTACATTCATTTACCTGGGAATGCATCCCACTGAACTATTAGTTCTATCCAAACTAATGTTGTTGTGTGCCTTCAAGTCTTTTCTGACTTAGGGCGACCCTAAAGCAAAACTATCATGGGGTTTTCTTTGGAAATTTGTTCAGTGAGGGTTTCCCATTGGCAAAGGTCATTCAATGAGTTTCCACGGTGGAGCAGGGATTCAAACCATGTTCTCCAGAGTGCTAGTATAATGTTTAAACCACCATACCACACTGGCTGTTACCCAAACTAATAGGACTGCATGGGCTGGCATTCTTTATTGAAGTTACAGATCTGTAACTGCTCCATTCAGTAAGATTAGGTAGTCTTGCTGTATGACAAAGTTTATTTATCTTCCGTTCAGGGTGCATGTCCGACGACTTTTCCAGCCCCCTCCCAGAGTAGCTGTGACAGTCTTAAGCAAGACACCTGTTGCAGTCCCCCATCACTGCCTTGCTCGCTGGTGGGAAAAGGCTGGAAGCGTCATCTTCCTTCTGTCCTGATCAAGAGCTGAACAGACCTCCTTGGTCCAATATGGCTGATGTTAAAGTATGCTTCGGGGTGGGGGGTGAGGGCAGGAGACATTACTTAGTAAAGCAGATGTTACTAAATAGTCAGTGCAGAATATGGGTGATAGTTAATTTTCCTCAAGACAAGAGCATTCCAGGCAAGTGAAAAGCAGGTAAGGATCATTTAAAGCTTCTCCTTTTCAGGGACAGGTAGCACATATTGTTTTGAATGCTGCATTTTCCAGCCCATAACAGGTGTACACTGGACTTGGGTGAGTGGCTGTGGTTATCATAGCCAGCAAAATCTATAGATTCTGCAGATAATGGTTTTTAAAAAATTACTCCAGTGTGGCTGCTACATGCCCTGGCATAATATAGATTTTAAGCAGTTGGTGATTTGCTACTTTTTAATGATACTTCTAAAATTTGCCATCTGAGGGACATTGCCCCAGGTTATTCTGCAGAAGGATTAGTACTGTCCTCATGAACAGGCCACACTCATATCCCAAACAGCAGCTACAAGAGAGTGAGGAGGGACATGGAGACATTTTTAAAAACTTCCAGATTGAGGGCCCTCAACTGCCTTTCTATCAAGAAAGAGATAGTGTTAATTCTAAAAACAAATACCACAAATGAGTTTGGCTCTGGACAAGCCATATGCTTCTGAGTGCTGTTTGTAGCCCACTTTACAGTTTCCTTTTGGATCTCATTACAAATAGTGAATTGAGATATCTTCCTGATTTTGATCACATTTAAGGAGAGACCATGTAGCCTGCAGGGCTGCTTTCAAAATGTATACACAGTTTCCACCCAAGGCAGGGCTGTGTTTACTTTGTGACTGAACAATTTCTTTTCCTGTGCCAATCTTTGCTACTTGTAAAATGCATATGAATTTATCCGTGTTTACATAAGTTATTCTCCTACTGCCAGCATAGGAGAAAGAAGCTATAGAACACACTGATGGCCTGGCAAGCTTTCGTTCTTCAGGATCAAAGAGTAAATTTTGTGTCCCAGTACCAAATTCTGCATTGCCACAGAAATCAAACAATGCCTGCCTATTTTGAAAGAATAGGGAAGATGGGAAATGTAGTGTCCTATGGGACTATAACTACTCCTTGAACTTTCAAATCTATGTAAACTATGTTAAACCCTCACCTTAGATTTGGAAGAATTATATTAACATAGTTAACTACATGTGGATTTAACCAGTACTTCTCTTAACTCAGCAACTTAATCTGATGATCAGACAAATCCGTTGCCATTCATATAAAGTGGATCTTCTTGTCAGGACTGCCATTAGGTAGAGTGAGACTGGTGCCACACTGCAGAATTAATACAGTTTGACTCCATTTCAACTGTCTTGGCTCCATCCCTATGGAATCCTGGGATTTTTAGTTTGTTGCAGCACCTCTGACAGAGGCTAAATATCTCACAAAACTACAAATCCCAGAATTGCATAATAGTGACCCATGGCAGTTAAAGTGGTGTCAAGCTACATTAATTCTGCAGTACAGATAAGGCCCAAGACAGCTGCCTTAGGATAGCATGAAAATGCATCATATAGCATCGTTTATTTGATAGAACAGAGGTGTTTCTTCTCTCAGGTGCCAAAGTAACTTGGCTAGCTTTGGGCAATAAGTACCTTCAGAAGGAAGGGTGCTGTTTGTTATTCTGCCTCACACAGCAAAATCTATTGGGTGAACCCTGATATCCAAAAGTGAATTCACTGCTCTAAGGCGAATCTTTCCCACAGGCCTCCTATTCTGAATAAAAACAAAAACTTTTACTTTGTAGAACAACTGGCAATACTCAGTTCATTTCGGCAGTGCAGGTGCTCTCAGACCTTTGAGTGGTTCAGAAACCAATAAAACAGCAGTTAAATTCCTTCAAGAAGTCTTGGCTGCCCCCTGCAGTTGAAAGTGCAGAATGTCCCAACCAGTGGTATCATTTAAAATAGTTATCAACAAGTTCCTATCCATTGGCTGCAGAGGATCCAGTCTTTCCCTTCCTATGATCCTCTTACGCCTCCATCCTCTTTGTTTGCTCCAGTGTTTATCTACTCCTCCCCTTGGCTGGTCCAGGCTCTTCTTTTAACTCCCAGGCTCTGCATCTTTTAACAATTGTAACCACCTGTTCCAGCTAACCCGTGCAAACCAGCTGAATGACACCACTGGTTCCAAACCTGATTTACCTCGCCTTCACCTGCACTTGCTGCATATTTGCCCCATCCCATCTTCAGATGGTTACTCAAAGAAAGTCTCTGCTGCTGAAGTGCAGGCTGTTTGTCTGTCGCTGTCTTTCTTCCTCCTCTTGGTGGTTCTCTTCCCTGATAATGGGACCAGTTTGTGGGTCTGGTTCTGCCTCAGTCCTTGCATTATAAAGCTCTTGTTCAAAGAGAGCTCCTCCAATGCCATAGTGTTCCTCATGTGCTGTCATTTCTTCAGGTGACACGTGAGGAAATCCAAGAACAAAGTTTGCAAATCTGAAAGGAACAAAATAAAGTTAAATGGGGAAACAAGTACAGAAATTTCCTGACAAATCCACTCTATTCTTAGTACTCACAATATTTATTACAGCATGTGGGATGTTCTAGCATACAGCACATGGCAAGGTGTGGGAAATATGCCAATTACATATTAACAAGAAATATAATTTACTAGTCCTTAATAGTCATCACTTAACAATGGTCTGTTTTTCCATTCAATTCCCTCCCATGTTGTTTACCTTCCGTGAACTTCTTATTTAGGAAGACCTTGACTAATGCCCTCTTTGTTGTCAACAACTCTGTAAAGGTATGTTGATTCTAGTCTAACACAGACCTGATTTGCACAAAAGTAAGCCTTTTCCTCCAGGAAGCTACATATTTATGCATTTAAATAAATATAAGTAGTGCTGAGATGTCAAAAAGGCAGAAAAACGGGTTCTTACTTTTGTGGGTGCTTTAGTTTAACCACGGCAACCCAGGAGGGGAATTCAGGACTCCTGCAGAACTGACGCAGTTCTTCCAAGGCTTTGATGGTCTCCGTCTCCCCTTGCTCTTGATACTCTTCTTCAGTCAGATAGCGAACCTCTAACTTTTCTAATTGGAAATACTGAGTTGCTTTTCTAGAAAGGGAAAGAAAAAAGATATTAGCACAATGTGCACAATGAACTGGAAATAGAAAAAAGATGTTAAGCAACTGATAGGGGGGCATTGAAAATACTTGCCGATATTCTACATTGGCTAAGTTACATATGCCCAACTAAACATTGTCTCTTGGCCCAACATTCCAGCCCAACCTAACTGCCAGTAGCCACATTGGGTACAGGATGTCTGTTTAGATTCTGATCATGGCACAAGAACGATGATTTTCCAGCCCCCTCCCATCCACAAATGAGGCCGTGATGAGGAATTGCAACAAAGGTCTTGCTTTAATTGTTGCAGTCCCACTTGCAGTGGGTGGGTTGGAAACATTTCTTCTTTCCACCCAGATCAGTTATCTGTACAGACATCCTTCATTTAATGCAGCTGCTGGTTGGTAAGGTGGATGAGGAAGCACTAACAGTCTTACCAAATATGGAACAGGTACTGATCCATAATCCTAAGTTATGAATCTATAACTGCAACTCGCAATGCCATCTGATGTTTCTGGACTGCATTGTGGTGGGGGGGGGGGAGAATTGAGATCTATGCCAAGAAAAAGTAAATTACGGCTGAAACCCTGCATTCAGAGATATACATGTAGCATATGGCTACTTTTCTATACCTATAACTCCTAATGCTACCTCCCTCATCTCTTGAAAAATGTTCCAAAATATCTTACATTTTTTAGCCACTCATACTATCCTTGGTTGACACATGACTTCTTAAAAACTGGGAAATAAACCATTGCCAATACATTGCCTACATAGGCAACCCCAAACCTACCATACGTCAACAGCCAGCAGCTAAATCAAGCAATGGAGGTCTGTTTGTTCAGCTGGCAATCAGAGTGCAGGAAGAGAAGGTTTCCAACCCCCTTCCACCAGTGAGTGTGGCTGCCACAAGGAGTCCTGTTTCTGATTGTCACAGCCTTGCTCGCTGGTGGGAAAGGGCTATGAATATCCTCCTCTTGTGCCCCAGTTTCCAGCTGAACAGACTTCTAGCGAACAATGTGGTTGCTGGCTGTCAAGGAAGGTGTGTGTGTGTGTGCTTTCCCATCATGGCAATACTACCACCATCATGGATAGGTATATGGATACTGAATATGGAACGACGGATCCCTAACTCTAGGTTAGAAATCCATAAATGCAATACAGAATGGCAGGCATTCTTTTCCCGCTAAGTCATGAAAACAATTGTACATAGTATTCAGGGAAACTGACAACATGAAGGTCTAATGACAGATAGTCAGAGTGTTTGTAAAAAAAACAAAAACAAAAAAACAAAACAAAACAAATTAGCACTATTCACAGTGGTATTCTGTGGACTAGTACCAGTCCATAAATTATTGGCTGCCAGACTGTGACTAGCTTCCAGGTAATCTTACAAATATGATACAGCTACAAAGATGTTACTGGTCCCACCGCATCAGATAGCTTGAGAAGGAATTTGGGAAGACTATGAGATTTGCTCAAGCTATCCTATGCATTTCAGAAGGGGAGGACTCAAGCTGGGGATGCTGAATTTGGTGGCAATGCTATATTTTACCTATGTGTAGCTGCACTGCAAAATAAGCAAAGCTGTTTGCTCCCCTAATTTATGGGGAGGGGAAATGGGGTGGATGACTTCATTGTGTTGTTGCTATTGTTATGCTATGGCTTAACAGTGAAAGGACACCAACCTGCCAATGTGGTAGAAAACTCTCAAAGGATAACGCAGGGTTTTTGAACAGAGCATGACAGCCATTACCACGTGTGCGATGTGAGGGATGGCAATGCCAAAATAGACTAACATCAAGCCCAGGAGCTGCAGTGTCCACATCAAGAGATTCATACTTTGCTCAGTGCTGAGTGGTCCATGCTTGTAACAAACAGCAAAACTGACCAATCCGACTATCAAGATATACCCTGGATAGAAAAAAGCAAACATGAAATAATGTTAAAGATCAAGGGAAACAATGCTGTTTTAGAAATAACAAGGATTCATGTGGAACCCAGTGGTGACTGGTGGCTTCCACATACATGCGATGGTGATCACTCTGGGACTTAATCTGAAATTTAAATTTATCCAAGATCTTGAACCTGAATTAACATGGAACCAACCAGATACTAGAGTTGGTGCCTTAAAGCCATTGGTGGCACATTAACACCTAACATGTTTTTGGGGGCAGAAGCTTTCAGATAAAGCTTGCTTGAATCTACAAAAGCTTAGACAAAAAGGGTCACAATACTCCTTGGCTTTGCTGCACACTAACCCATCTACTCCACCCTCAAAGAATACATCAGCTTACTTCAAGATTAAAAATTCTCCCTCACCTGGTTGGCTATGATGAAGAATAAGTATCAGCTCCAAGAAATAAGGCAAAGACCATTTTAACTAACTGAGAATTCATTCTTGCTCCCATGGGACACTTGATAACCATCTGAAGGGGAGATGGGCTTCTAATTTTTGTAAAGTTATTTGTAAAGCCAATTCATATGAAATCTCTATAAACGTTTCATAAATAGGCACTACAGAATATGAGGACTTAGAAAATTTACACAATTTCCAACATTTAATTTAATGTTAACGAACATAGATACACTGTGGAAGCTCATTAGGCCAAAACCAAGCTACACTTATGACCTCATATATTTTGCTATTCACATGTATATAGTCATGGCACCATTGGCTTTGTGGCAAATGTCCCCAAATCCACCTTAAAAGCCAGGCAGCTGCATCAACTGAAAGAGTTATGTGAGGCTGGTGAGTGACGAACTGAGCGATGACATGTCCAGTGATCTTCAATGAGACAAGCAGTTGTGATAGGACCCTGTTGGGTGTGTTATCCTTCAACACCCCAATTGCTTGCATGACAGAACTCCTTTGGTTGGTGCAGCTGCCTGGCTTTAAGGTTGATTTTGGGAGGTTAGATAGGGAGACAGATTATAGCTACATCATCATAGTGATGTCTCCTATGCAGCATCTCAGCCCACGTTTTTTTTTTTTAAAAAAAAAGACTTGTCTCATTATATCCAATCCCATTCACATGTACTCAGACCTATGTTCCAATATGTACACACTAGTTCACTCCAAAGTGAGCATCCACAAAATACTAGGTCCCTCTCCTATAGCAACATTTCCTGCTGATCACCCTGCCTATTTAAGCAAAGGAAGTACTTTTTAAAAGCAAAAGACAGTTTTGCCTTGGAACCTCCAGAGAAAACCACCACTTAGTTTAGAAACATTTCATTTTATGAAGATAGCAATATTGCAAAATATTTATTGTAATACTGATATCTACTTTTAGATGTATACAGTATTTGACACTATATACTATTTGACAGAATGGTCTCCTATTCATATTCTTACCCAGTATGTAATGTGAAGAATTGTGCCACAGCCATTTCAAATCCTCTTTCCAAGTGTAAAAACAATAGAGAGTAGAGAACCAGCATCCACTCATTAAAATCCAGAAGGTACTTAACTAAGGTCAGTGGAAGGGAAGAAAAGAACAGAGAGATAGGTGAGCATTTTTGGGGTTTATATATACAAAGTCACATTAACAGGGTTTGCCAGATATCTCTACCAGAAGAAGCTAATACAAAACCCAACCTGACGAACTCACATTCACTGCTATGGAAGAAGCATGGAAGAAGTCCCTTATAACAAGGGAACTTAGAATCAAGCTAGCCTGGAACGCAGAGAAATAATACTTTAGAAACTTCCATTTGCCTGTTTAAATTTGAAGTTTGCTCTATCCTATTTAAGACAAAGCATGTTTTACTGACACTTCCTTCAATTTTACTATGAGATATCTTGATATCTTGGAGATGTGACCCAAGCCTAACCCTGAAATTCATTATTGTTTTGTAAACACTTTATACACATAGCTTGAAGGTAAATTAATACACAATATTTTTATTGTGCATGAAGCCATGTTTGTATAGAATAAACCATCAGAAAGCAAAGGTGTCGTTATCTCAGCCCCCCTCATGGACAATTTTGGAATTCCAGATATGGGAGACTCAACATGTACTGGATTCCTTCCCTGAGATCAAGGCATTTCCAATATGAGCAAATCTGATGAAAAATTCATAGAGTCGACAGAAACCAGAACCCCTGACCCCACTCTATAATTAAATTTGGTCCATAAACCACCAGTTGGGCATACCCAATAGAAAGCAAGAGTGAGCTGAAATGTAAACAGGACAAGATACTTTATTGTACGATTTTAAAGGAACATTACAGTCTGGAATAACAGAATATACTTGCAATTAAACTCTCCACTGTCTTTTGGAAACAAGCTATTCCTAATTACTCATTTTTGGTCAGATATACTAGTTAGAAACAATTTCCTATTGCCTTAGATGCATCCACTGAGTACATGAATGTTAAACAAATAATGTTAGAATGGAGTCAGCAAATGCTATTCCAGAAAAAAGAATGATATAAACAAACAAGCCCTCAATCTTTGACATAAATTCAGCTATAACCATTTCGAAGCAATTATATTACAGCATCATTATTTACTTATGGCATCCAGGGACTAACTAAAAGCTCAATTTAAGCTGGGAAACAGAGCTAAGTGTCAAATGCTCAGCTGTCTTTTTTTAGATGTTATCAACAATGTGCCTACCTTGGGAATAAATCTTTTAAGCATCAAAAGGAGAAAGACTGGAGTGGCGAAAACACCAAACGCTACTCCAGCAGAATAATAGAATACAACACTTCTGTTTAGGAAGAACAGAGGAATACTATTAACATTTTGTGCACAGGGACAAGTGGTTTCAAGTATACAGAAATAGAAAACAACTCTACCTCCTCTTCAGAAATCTAGTCCCCCAATCTCCACTGAAACACCACAGCATGCCCTCAACCCCACATTGTCTCTTTCTTTATTCTCTGTGTAATCCCAACTCACAAACCCCACTTTCCCCTAACATCTAAGCCCTGTTCAAGTAAAACAAATTTCAACAGGCAGCAGGGTTGCAACCTCACCATAATATTTTATATTCCCATCTTTTAATGTTGCATGCTTCAAGACTGTTTAGATCTTTCTGTTTTGTAAATCATCTTAGAATGCTTTGTGAAAGATACTACAGGTATGTGGAGTCAAAGGCTTTTGTAGCCAGCATCCATAGTTTTTGTGGGGTTTTCGGGCTATGTGGCCATGTTCTAGAAGAGTTCCTTTCTGACGTTTAGCCAGCATCTGTGGCTGGCATCTTCAGAGAATGTTTGCCTGAAAAAGGATTGGGTATATATATCCTGTGTGACCCTGGGAAGGGAGGAGTGATTTGCAAATGTATTGTTCTATTGCTAATGGCAGTCCACAGGGTGGGAGGATATGCAATGATCACTAATTAGCAGACATTAATCCTCTTTTGCATATCCCCCCATCCTGAGGACTGTCATTAGCAATATTAGCTACCCCTAGATGTATATGAAATATACAGCCATAAAGCTCTTTATTTTTATGAACAGACAGAATAATAGATAACAAAAGTTCTCCAGAGCTGGCATGTTCTTGCTATTGGAAAGAACAACCCACACTGTCCTGAAACAGAATTATCCCCAAAGGTTGTGTTTTGGGTTTGGGAAGGAAGGAAAAAAATCTGCTATTGCTTCCTGGAAAAGGCCAGAACTTTTACTGGCTTCACACTGAGGATTTGTAGAAATTCTATGGGCTTCATCAATACTTAAAAGAGGGTTAACATCATGAAACCAAACTATTTGGCATCTTTTTTTTTAAAGAAAAGAAGGTGAACACTACAGCCTTAGACACAGCAACTTGCCTGAAGTTCTGCTAAATTTTGACTTGCAAACATATGCCAAACTGTAGTCCAGTTTTTTCTCTCTCAAGATCAGCAAGTTAAAACAATCTCTGACAGCCCAGGGGTGCAAATCAGACAGCCCTCTAGATGTTGCTGGACTCCAGCTCCCAGAGCCCTAGCTAGCAGAGCCAATGCTGAGGAATGCTGGGAACTGCAACTCTAACAACATCTGGAGGGCCACCTGCTTCCCACACAAAGCTGCTACAAAAAGGCTAGCATGTACCTGAGAGCCAGTGTGGCATAGTGATTTGAACATTGTGCTACGAATCTGGAGACCAGGTTTTGAATCCCTGTTCATCTATGGAACCCACTGGATGTCCTTAGGTAAGTCACACTCTTTCAGCCTCAGGGGAAGGCAAGGGCAAACCCCCTCTGAACAAGTTTTGCAAGAAAACCCTGTGATAGATTTGCCTTAGGGTCATCATAAATCAGAAATTAATTGAAGGTCCTCAACAACGAGAAGCACTTACCTACTCAGGTTGTGTGCAAAGTGAAAAAGAAGGCCACCAGCAACAAATAATATAAGAAGTCTGCGATCCAGCACTGGAACAAAACAGACAAGAAAAATCCACATTATCTCATTGAAGGAGCTTGTTTATTTGGATGCATCCATTAAGTAACAAAGGCATATTTTATGAATAGGTTTTTAAAGCAAAATAATAATAATAATAAAAAAAATTACTCACTGTTTTGTCGGGCACTGACAGTGTAGGGTGTTTTATTCAGGGGATGGATCTTAAAACATGATTTGTCTCCATACTGGTCCAGTGACATGATGACTTTATTAGAAACAACCGGCTGCCAAATATTGTTAATCAAGCACTTTAAAAAGGAAAACAGATTTTCTGAATGTTGACAGTTATGCTCCTCTGGAATAGACACCACTTCAAACATTTCAGTGCTATTTATTTTCACCTGGAAAATAAAAAAAAATATATTATTATTCCTGGCTCATAAATACCATCTTTGTTCACCAGACAAGATATAAGGGAGCAGCACTCATACAATCTATACTATTGAACTTTGGCCTCATCTGCACATCACCTTAACTAATCTAGTGCACACCATCTGTATGTAAGAGCAGATAAACAAGATACTGATAAATAGCATGGCACTCACTAGCCTGTAGTTCAGATTTCTAAGAACATATACAGCTGTGTACCTCTCCTTCCACCGAGGATGCTGGGCCTTTAGCTATTAAGAAATATCCTTGGTTTTGCTGCCATATAGAAAAAATGCAATGGATTTTCCATCTTGTGTTTATTTTATTGTGTGGCTGGAGACACCTCTTTTTTGGGCCAAAAAGCCCACACAAATACAATAGTGCTGAAATGTCACAAGAATTCCAAACTACACTATAAATTAAATCTCATTCTTCAGACTCCTTCTACACAACACTCAGCACGGCATTTTGCAACAGTGACATATGGCTGAGTTCTTCCCAGAATCACAAAGCAGTACTGGAAAGCTTGTATTAGAATCCACAAACAAAAGAAGAAACAAATCTTCCTGTGCTTACTGATTGTTGAATTTTATTCTTTAGAAAGGTTTTATGATTATTATTATTATTTGTAATGAACCCTTTCATTACAAAAAAGTGCCATGCTGAGTGTTGGGTACAAGGAGTCTGAAGAGTGAGATTTAATTTCTAGTGCAGTTTGGTACTTATGTTGTATTTCAACACTATTGTATTTGTATGGGCTTTTTAAAGAATAAAATATAACCATCAATAATCACGTGAAGACAGGTTTTTTGCTCGTGTGTTCTTCCCAGTATGTTTGCTCCCCATCTTGATGATTCTTCTTGAGGAAAAAAAACCATTAATATTTGCATGAATCAACAGTGGGACAGTACCTGAATCGTTGACCAGACATTTTTCAAGTGGATTGCGCCATTTGGGATATAGCAGAAACAGACTGGCTCAGAACTGTGCATTACGTCCATTATCTTCAAGTACTTACACCGACTATCTAAACAGGCAAGTGGAGAGAAAGAATGTATGAAAAAGTTTGTAGATCCCTGCAAATGGTTTGGACATTTTTTTTTCCTGGTGCATTACACATGTCTTGTGCTAATTACATTGATCTTCCCAGTAGGAAACCAAACCAAAACCAGTATGTTAATATTTGGCTTCAGCCCCATGGGTACGAACTTACAGAACTCCAAATGATATGGACCTCAACTGCCCAAACCATATGACCAATGGTAAGGCACTATGGGAATTGTAGTCCAAATGACCTGGAGGACTGTCACACAGTGGCTAATCTAAGAGGTCAGATTTTTAGACAGTTTCTTACACTGCCCCTAATTTTTGTACTGTTGAGCCTGTGAAAGAGTTCTGAAGAACCTGAAAACTCATGCCAATTTTGTAACATCATAGGGATTCTAATAAAAAGTCTTATCCATTTCTGAGTTTGGGGTATTATTATTATTATTATTATTATTTACTTATACCCCACCCTTCAGCCCTAGAGGCTACTTATGGACCACCCCAATTGTTTTGTTTCTTAATCTCCTTTGGAAAATAGCACAATTAGCCAATAATTAGCCAATAAGGGCTGGGTTTACCATCACAGGATAATACTTTCAGTATCTAATGAAAGATTGCAGCAACCACAGGGTAATGTCTACATATTGATCACTGAGTAATGCCCACACATTGTCAATTCACTTAAAGTCAGTTGACTTAAAAACAACAACTAGTGGACCACCTATATTTATTCTCCAGTTTTGCAGACAGAGACAGTCATGCTGTTCCAAACCCTCTCAGGAAAAGGCAATGATCACTTCTCAAGGCATCAGACAAATTTCTGATTGTTGGTGGTGGCAGCATCCCAACAAACTAATATTTTAATACTTTTTCCTCTACACTCAGCCTGCAAGGCTGATATTAAAAGACACAAACACAATGACCAATTCACAGGATCAACTTTTCTGATTCTGCTTCTTTCTGAAGAGCCTGAAAGCTTGTACCACTTTTTGGTAACATTTTAGTGGTTCCAATCAAGGCTAGTAGCCATCTTCAGTTTCCATTATGAGTGTTCATGTAAACTACAGTGGTCCCTCCACATTTGCTGGGGTGAGGGGTGAAGGACCCCAGTAAATGTGAAAAACCACAAATTAAAAAAAACCCCACACTATTCTTTTTAGAATCCTAGAATCATAGAGTTGGAAGAGACCCCAAGGGCCATCCAGTCCAACCCCCTGCCATGCAGGAACTTCCAATCAAAGCATCCCCATTGACAGATGGCCATCCTGCCTCTGCTTAAAGACCTCTAAGGACGGAGACTCTACTACATTCCTAGGGTTTTTACACAAGAGAACATCTCTGTAGAAACCTCCTGGTCCTCCAGTGCAACTCTATGGACAACATCTGCCAGAGGTTGATCATACAATCATGCTGGAGGACCTACGAGTGCCCAAAGAAGTCTTTTCTCTAGGAACTTCAAGGTTCTCCAACACAGCTCTATGGTGAACCTCTGTTAGAACTGCACTGGAAAACCTAAAGATTCCTATAGAGAACATTGGACCTTATCAGACGTTGGAAACTGGAAGTATAATCCAATGGCAATCCAAATGCAATCATGGGGTTTCACGTTATTACAAATTAAAGTATCTCACGCAATTTCAGGCAAAAGGGAAGTCATTCCAAACACAATCATGGGTTTTACATTATTGCAAATTAAAGCATCTCATGCAATTTTGGGCAAGGGGGGGGGTCATTTTCGGGTAATTGGAAGTCATTCTGAACGCATTCCAAACGCAATGGGAATTCGCGTGAATTCACTAAACTAGCGAATACACGTGAATTCGATTGGCTCCATTTGCAATAAAGAGAAATTCCTCCCATCTGATAAGGTCCATAGTAATCAAAACCACAAATAATCAAATCCGCAAAGGTCGAAGCCACAAATGCAGAAGGACAACTGTACATTAATTGCACTAATTCTACTTTCTTTTTATCCCGTTTTTTAAATGGCCAAAAATACAAGAAGAGCAGGAGGAGGGAATAACTTCTCAAACATAGCCAGGTGACCTTGGTCCTCCACGTAGTATTGACTCAGCTACCTGTCATCCACTAAACTAGAACTTTGGGCAGTCCGAATCTAAAACAACTGACTAGCCAAAGGTGAGAAATGGATGGCCCTCTAGCTGTGGTTGGATTGCAACTCCCAGCATACTTGCCATTGGCTCTACTGGCCAGGCCTGTTGGCCAGCCGCATCTGGAAGACCATACATATCCCGCTCCTGGGAGTGATGCATTCCTGCTCAGACGAAAACGTCATGGTGCTCCATGGGACTTAGGTTGTTATCCCACAGTCCTTTTACTTGTGAGCAGACCCAGTGAATCCAATGGGATTTGCTTCTGGGTACACAGGCACAGGGCTGCAGTTTCTAATAGGGGCAGAATCTAGATCCATAGATCCAAAACACACTGCAGAAATAATCCAGTTTCAGACCGCTTTAACTGCCCTGCCACACCGTTAGGCAATTTTGGGAACTGTAGTTTTGTGAGACATTTAGCCTTCTCTGTCAGAGAGCTCTGGGGCCACAATACATTACAATTCCCAAGACTCCCTAGCACTGAGCCCGGGCAGTTACCAAACTGGATTATTTCTGCATTGTGTTTTGCACCAAAGTTGTGTTAATGGAATATCAGTACGCAAAGGAATCTCGTGGCACCTTTGAGCTTATTGTGAAGTAACGCAGCTTGACACCGCTTTAACTGCCATGGTTAATTGGTAGGGAGTGCTGGGCTTTGTAGTTTTGTTGAGATATTCAGCCTTCTCCGTCAGAAAGCTCTGGTGCCACAACAAATGCCAGGATCCCACAGGATGCAGATGTGACAATTAAAGCGGTGTCAAACTGCATTATTTTTGCAGTGCAGATGCAACCACTGCAGAACTAATGCAGTTTGACACCGCTTTAACCGCTATGGAATCCTGGGATTTGTAGTTTGCTGCGGCACCAGAGCTCTCTCACAAAGAAGGCTGAATATCTCCTTAAAAACTGCAGTTCCCAGGATTTTCATAGGATGGAACCATAGCATTTAAAGTGGTGTCAAACTGCTTTCCATTTCTAGAGTGTGGCAGCAGCCACAGTTAAGTGTCAAAGCTGCTACAAAGGTCCCTTTGCCTGCTTTCTAACAGGGGCATTTGTACCTTGCCACCATGGAGCTGGTTTGTTGTTGTTGTTGCTCCTGCTGTTGTTCTGTCTCATGGCAACCATGAAAAGAAAGCCATGATGGGATTTTCATGGCCAGAGTTGCTCAGAGGGAAGTGGGTTGCCTTTGCCTTCCCTTGAGGAGGCTGAGAGAGTGTGACTTCTTGCCCAAGGTCACCCACTGGGCTTCCATGGCTGAACTGGGAATCTCCAGAGTCCAAAATAAAAATAAAAATAAAAATCTTGCTGGCTTGGTTTTATTGGGGGATGAGGGGCTTGGTTTCTAGATTATTATTATTAAATAATAATAATAATGTGTAAATTTACAGCACTATATAAATAAAATTAATAATAATAAATTAATAATTATTATTAACTTTGTATCTTTTTAAATTTTTATTTTTGTAATATACACATACACATATGATTTTAATTGTTTGTTTTAATGTGTTTTATATATATGTTGTTACAGCCACCTTGGGTCCCACTTTGGGATAAAGGCGGGATAAAAATAAACAAACAAATAAATATTAAAATCTTTCAGGCCTGTTTTTATTGGGGGATGAGGGGGATGGTGGTTTTAGATTATGATTTCTAACTCTGTATGTTTTTAAATATTTATATTTGCAATTTTTAAAATATTTTTAATGATTTTAATTATTGCATATTGTTTTATATATATACCACAGGATGCAGATGTGACAATTAAAACGGTGTCAAACTGCATTATTTATATACTGTGTATATGTTGTTAGCCATCCTGGGTCCCACTTTGGAATAAATAAACAAATAAATAAATATTAAAATCTTGCAGGCTTGGTTTTATTGGGGGATGGTGGTTTTACATTATTATTATTAACTTTGTATGTTTTTTAATTTTTATATTTGCAATTTTTAAAATATTTTTAACAATTTTAATTATTGTTTGTTAGCCGCCTTGGGTCCCACTTTGGGAGAAAGGCAGGATAGAAATAAAATTAAACTCTTGCAGGCTTGGTTTAAATTATTAGGGGATGAGGGGGATAGTAGTTTTACATTATTATTTTTAACTCTGTATGTTTTAAATTTTCATATTTGCAATTATAAAAATAGTTTTAATTATATATTTTAATTATATATATGTGTGCGTGTGTGTTGTTAGCTGCCTTGGGTCCCACTTTGGGAGAAAGGCGGGATAGAAATAAAATAAATAAACAAACATTAAAATCTTGCAGGCTTGGTTTTATTGGGGGTATAAGGGGATGGTTTTAGATTATTATTATTTTTATTTTTAACTCTGTATGTTTTTAAATTTTTATATTTGTAATTTAAAAAAATATTTTTAACATTTTAATTTTATATATATACATACATATACTGATATATCAATATATCAATATCTATCTAGAGACAGAGAGAGGTCTGGTATATATATTATATTATATTTGTATTTATATATGTCTATATCTCTATATATACATTATTATTATTATTATTAACTTTGTTTTTTCATTTTTATATTTGCAATTTTTAAAATATTTTTAACGATTTTAATTATTGTTTTATATATATATATATATAGATATAGATATATCAATCTATATATAAAATGTTGTTAGCCGCCTTGGATCCCACTTTGGGAGAAAGGCAGTATAGAAATAAAATAAAATAAAATAAAATAAAAAATGAATGAATGAATGAACTTCCTCCCCACCCAGCCAAAGCAATTTGCAGCAGCCTGGCAGCTGGGCTCAGTCTCTGGGTCTGCTTCCCTCTCTCTCTGTCCCTGCCTGGCTCTGTTAGTGTTAGTGTTGTTCTTGTTTACCTGAGAGTAAGGCCAGCTCTCCCTCCCTCCCCTGCTGCACTAAGGAGGCCAGGAGGAGGAGGAGGAGGAGGAAGGAGGAGGAGAGAGGAGAAGGAGGAGGCATCCCTTTCTCTTCCCTGCAGCCACTCTTTGGAAGATGGAAGAAGAAGAGAGGGCCCTCCTCCTCCTCCTCCTCCTCTTCCTCTGTTGGGATTTGATGCATCATGGGATGAAGGGAGGGATTAGGGAAGAAGAAGAAGAAGATGAAGAACAACACAATGGCAAGATGGCAGGCAGCAGCAGGGAAAAAGGGGAGGAAGAGAGAGGGTGAAACTGAAACAACTTTGTGTGTTGTTGTTGTATGTGTTTCAACAACAACAACAACACTCCTCCAACTCCTCCTCCTAAAAGGGGAAGAAGGAGGAAGTCCTCCTGTTTCCCTCTTTTTTTGTTAGTCTTGTTTGTCATGTGTATTGTCGTTTGTATAATTGTTTGTAAATAACATTTAATTTAAATTTTTTTAAAAAAGTCTTTAATCCCCTCTCTCAATCACTCTGGTGTAGATGTAGACATATATAAATATAAACATATTTAATAATTATATATTAACCAGATGTCTCCATCTCTCTCTCTCTCAGTCTCTACATAGATATAGATATAGACATATATAAATATAAATATATTTAAAAATTATATTTACATATATATTAACCAGATATCTCTCTCCCTCAGTCTCTAGATAGATGTAGCTATAGACATATATAAATATAAACATATTTAATAATTATATTATATATATATATATAAAACTAGATCTCTCTCTCTCAGTCTCTAGATATATAGATATAGACAAATATATATATAAACCAGACTCTCTCTGTCTCTAAATAGATATGGATATAGACATATATAAATATAAACATATTTAATAATTATATATATTAACCAGATCTCTCTCTCTCTCTCAGACTCTAGATATATATATAGATATACAGTATATAGATATAGACATATATAAATATAAGTCTATAAATATATAAATCTCTCATTCTCTAGATATATATAGTTATAGACATATATAAATATAAGCATATTTAATATATACAGTATATATAGGTCACTCACGGAAGCCCACTGGGTGACCTTGGACAGGTCACACTGTCTCATCAGAGAAAGGCAACAGCAAATCCCCTCTGAACGAATCTTGCCAAGAAAACCTCATGATAGGCAGAGAGCCAGTGCAGCGTATTGGTTTGAGCATTGGACCACCCTGTTTCCCTGAAAATAAGACATCCCTAGAAATTAAGACCTAGTAGAGGTTTTGCTGAATTGCTAAATATAATGCCTCCCCCGAAAATAAGACCTAGCACTGTTTTTGTATATAAATATATATACAATGTATAATAAATATTCATTTTTCTGTAATAAATGTAAATTCTTCTTCATGGAAAAACAAGACATCCCCTGAAAATAAGACCTAGTGCATCTTTGGGATTAAAAATTAATATAAGACACTTTCTTTCAGGGAAACACGGTATGACTGTGGAGACCAGGGAATGATTCCCCACTGGGCCATGAAAGCTTTTTATTTGTTTGACCTGGTGGTCCCTGGTCTGTCAAGGAAAATGAGCCCATGGCTCCTTTTGGTTCCTCACTAAATAATGAAAATTTGAGGTTTCCTAAGATTCAGTGCTTGAGGTCCTTCAGGTGAGCTGAATGACTGGCAACCGCAGGGGTGGCATCAAAAAGCAGTAATGTGGGTGAGGACGAGAGACACCCTGATAGAAACAGAGGCACCCAGCAGAGTGTTGGGCCTTCCTTGGCCTTTGGCCGATGCCCAACCACACCAGATATGATGCCAGTCCTAACTGGAATCCTGTCTGCCCTTGCATCTGATTACCAAAACTTGATTAATTTTTAGCCACCGATGTCTGCATATCTCCCCTCCTGGTAAAACGGCAGATGAGTTCATTCTTGCCTGCAATTACAAAGCTTGGGTAAGTTAGTCTTGGTGCCCATCGCTCCCGGAATCCCCAACAGGCATGGATTTTAAGAACTAAGAGTGTATTGATACTGTAGAAATAATGCAGTTTGATACTACTTTAAGTGCTATAGCTCCATCCTGGGATTGGTAGTTTTACAAGCTTTGCCAAAGAGTGCTGGTGCCTCATGTGCATGTGGGTGTGGGTGTGTTGTGTGCCTTCAAGTCATTTCTGACTCATGGCAATCCTAAGGCAAACCTATCATGGGGTTTTCTTGGCAAGATTTGTTCAGAGCAGGTTGCCATTGCCTTCCCCTGAGGCTGAGAGAGTGTGACATGCCCAAAGTCATCCACTAAGTTTCATGGCTGAGCTGGGAATGAAACCTGGTCTCCAGTTGTAGTCCAATGCACAAAGTAATATGCTATGCTGGCTCGTGCAAAACTACATATCTTAGGAGTCTGGGGAATGGAGCCATGTCAGTTAAAGTAGTGTCGAACTGCATTATTTCTACAGTGAAGATGCACCTTAAGAGACCAGAAACGAATGGAAAAAAAATGGTCTAATTCTTAATTTAAAAAAAAAATACACAGAAGAGCCAACTCTCTGACCTCATCTTCTTGTAAAAACACAATATCTAATACTGTAATTTTAAGATTTCTGCATGGAGCTGCTTCTCCTTTTCCAAAGTGCCCTCTGCATCTGATTTTAGGGCATAAATCACCATAGTATGCCTAATATGCGTCAGACCCTGACTCATTCTCTGTACAATTCAAGCTGTTTTTGGCAGCCAGAAAATTGATGGTGAAGATATTTGCTTTCCTATCTACCCTTTTATAACACTTGCCTTACACTCATGGCTGATAACATTTATACTTCCTTCTATTGCTCTCAAAACAGTGTTGTGGGACAGTAACATAGGGATGTGTAATTAATAAAAAGAGCAGTTGCATAGTCTACTTTAAGACACTGTAGCCAAGGATCTCTCTAGGGAAATTTTTAATTAGTTCAATGAATTACTGGGTTGTGCTACCAGCAACCCTTTTGGAACTGTTTCCCATATGTATACCAAAAGAAAAGAGATGAAAGGAATTTTGCAGAGGCAGAATTCCCTAAATGAAAAGTTTCTTTTTTTAAGGGGGAAAATCACACCACAATCCATGTTCACTCACACATACATACAAGGACTAAAGAAATCAGGAGTTAGCATTGGAATAATTGGAGGCTGACCTAACAGCAATAACACAAGATGAGGCTTGACTCTGGGTCCAATTGTGAAGGGGACGGCATGGGACACTGCCATTCTGGTGACTGGAGGGGAAGCGGATGTATCGGAACCAGTCTGAATTCACAGCCACAGAGGAGTTTATCACATGAAGGGAATTGGATGTATAATCCAATGGCAATCTGCATGCAATCATGGGGTTTCACGTGATTGTGTGAGAAACTATCACGTAATTTCGGGCACTGGGAAGTAATTTCAGGCAATTCTGAATGCAATGCAGTGTCAATACGCAATCAACTAGCAAATTTGCTCAATTCCGAACTGGCCTCACTTCCATTTCTTTCTAAATTGAGAGAAATTCCTCTCATGTGATAAACTCCGGAGTGGCCCTGTACCTTCCAACTAGCCCACTAATAAAGGATTTTGGAGATCTTTTATAGGCCAAAACTAGCCCGAGGGCAAAGGTGTCTATCCTACATCAAAGAAAAGGAAATCAAATCTACATTGTAAAGGATTGCTTGGTCTGTCAATAACCTGGGGTGAGAATATAGTTTTGAATTAGCCTTATCTGGCTTGTCTGGCAGAACATCCTGTCTAAATCACCTATTTTCCTGACTTTGGAGGTGTTAAATTTTCTCATTTGCAACTCCAAAACTCTTCTGTTTGATGTCCTTATGGGATAGTGTGGGCATGACCACTCCTCTCAAGGATTATGGCTGCCCACAGTACAGAGTCCATTTGGGGCCATACAGAGAACATACAGACACCAAAATTCAGAAGATTTCGGCACTGGTAACAACATGCTCACCATGAAAAAGGAACATGAAGTTTTATCTCCTCATCCAAAATTGGACAGCAGTGCACTAGACCACACTGTGAAAAGTATTTTTGTGTGTTCCTTCCCTTTCTGGGTTGCTGGTGTGGAGCAGCAGCACAATTGGCTGCTTGTTAGAGTACTGAAGTGTGTTTCTACCTAGACCTGTTTATTGACAAACTTAAACATTACACAGTCTCGAACTGGGAGAAAGATGGTGTGTAAATAAAGTAAATAAAATAAAATAAATATAATAAAACACACAAACAACTTGCATTGTTTCTGCAGTGCAGATGCAGCCACTATTATGTTACCTCAAAGTGGCTTTGAAAAAACATCTTAAATGAAGATGCTTCATTTGAAACAAGTTCCTTCAAAATAAGTTGATTGCAGGAAGCACCTTTTCATAGAATGGGTCAACTTTTATTTGGAGCAAAAAACAACAAAGTGGCTGGAATTTACAATCAGTTAGGAATGCATAACCTAGAGTAATGCATTCATAACTGATTCATATTCACAATCCTTATGTATTCAATCATGAATATGTGGTGACTGTAAATGTCTTCCAATCTTGACTTGCCAGGCAGCAGCCACAGTGAGTGATGGGGGTCTGTTCTCCTGCCGACTGAGATGCAGCAAACTGAACTTTCGACCGACCTCCCACCAGAGATTTCTAGTGTAACAGTCAGCAGCAGGATGCCTATCAGAATTCCTTGCACTAGAGATCACCGGGAGATGAGGATGGAAAGCTCAGTCTGCTCTGTTCTCAGCAACAGGAAAGCAGATCCCTATCAGCTGCAGCTGCTGCCGCCTGGTAACTCAGGACAGGGATGGGGTTTATTAGGCCAGAAAACAACTAACTACCCAGCTGATCTAGAATCTTGGTCTGCATTTTTTTAAAAAGGAGCTGTCCAGGCTCTATCAAGTACTGTTAGGTTATTGATAGGAAATAAATTAAGGAAACAATTCTATGCTGGCATTCAGATCTTAAATGGAATAAATATGCATTAGGTTTGTATTGTATGTTGTCTGGGTTGGCCAGGTGCAAAAGAGAACTGGGCTGCTGCTGTGTTCATCATTGGGTAGCAAAATTAATTTCCCTTATGTCATTCTTGAATCTAAGACTGAATGATTCCAAACAGTTTCTCCAAGGTTGATGGGATTCCAAGGCTTTCTCCCTGTACAAGCCCCTGAGAATACTGAGGGTCATCGAGAGCGGTTCTTCTCTCTGTCCCAACACCCTCTCAGGTGCGTTTGAAGGGAACAAGAGAAAGAACCTTTTCGGTGGCTGCTCCCAAGCTCCAAAACACCCACCCTAGAGAGGCCAGGATGGCTCCATCCCTGCTGTCCTTCTGGCAGCAGGTAAAGATGTTTTTATGCCACCAGGCTTTTGCATGACATGGATGCTGTTTTGTTTTTGATTTAAAGAGTTTTAAACTTTAAATGTTAAAATGTAATGTTTTTAATTGTTTGAATTGTTTGTTTTTTTAAACCTGTATTTGCATGTTTTATAGTTTTTTTAACTTGGATTGTTCTAGACTTGTAAGCCACCTTGAGTCCCTGTACTGGGAGAAAGGTGGGATATAAATAAACATAATACTACTACTACTACTAATAATAATAATAATAGGGTTTTGTTTTGTTTTTTTTGCAGTGGTGCCACTAGGGTGGTGTGGCGGTGCAGACTGCAATGGGAGAATACCCCATAGGGGGGTGTCACCCGGTAGGGTGGTACACCTATGCGGGGAAAGGTGCCACTGCCTCCTGAGTCCCACTCAGCCTTGGCCACACAGAATGTGGAAGGACAGGGGACTGCTGTGGGGTTGGAACGTGCCCCTATCTTGCTGCATGCACCATTCCACACCATTCTACTGATGAGTGGAATTACACCATGGCAGTGAGGTAAGGGAGCTGCCCTTTTGGTGCCACCCCTGGAATCCCCATACCCATAAGCTCCACCCCACCCCATCCTCTGCTGCAAGGTGATATCCTGTGTGGACATGCCACTGAGTTGTTGTACATTTTAAGAGTTATTTTTCACACTTTGGAATGGTATTTTTTGTGTGAAAAATACATTTCCCCCAAATCTTGGGGTTTTGGGGGGAGGTGCAGAGCCCCGCAGCATTTTTGCAAATCAAATAGTGGATTTTGAGCAAAATACTTTGCTGCACAAAAAAGTTAGGTTTTGTGCAACGAAACTTCTCTCTCTTTCTTTTAACAGCCAGGCAGTTCAGGTGGAATGGTTAGGAGGAACGCCACTGCTACCTCCCAACCCAGAATTTGCCACCTGAGACATCTGCCTTACTCTATATAATGACAGGGCCAATTATTTTCCCTCTGTTGAGTTATATTTCCCTGTATCAAACTGTATTACATTTAGAGAGAGTATTAAGTCTGTTGAAGGGGGGAAACCACCTTACGAACAAATTATGGCACCAGTTTTTGTAGACAGACACTCCTTTAACAGATGCGTGTCCTTCCCTATTGGCCAGCATATAGAGATATGGACTGGGAATGTAACTCTTCACTATTTCCATTCCTGAAGGAAGCAATGATTAATTTAAGCCATTTTCTTCCTATCTCAAAAAAGTCTTCAAAAATTGTCTTGTTTTTTTAGAGAATTTGTAAGTTGGCACTTATACTGTACAAAATTCACAGAAATTGTGTTTTGTGTGCAGGAATGTTGTTTCCTGCATAGTGATGGGGGGAAATGCTATTTTCTGCTCAAACAAAAACTCATGTGCAAACTTTGCATGGAATAAGTCTCATACTACAATGGTTTTCATCATTTACTTTTTAGTAGGATTTCCCAACAACCAAGAAGCACATTTTTACCACTTTTTGAATATTTTTGAATATTTTTCCCATCTCCAGTATGGATACAGATGGAAGAAGGGAAACATAAAGGCTCATGAAGTACAAAACTCGCAGTAACAATTAAGCTAAAGGAACAACTTGATGGTACACCACAACAACAACAACAACGAAAAGCATAGTAAACCTATGAAGTAAATGTAGGGACTGCTATGGAAATAACAACACTTGGAAGAGTTATGTGTAGGAGTGCAGCTTCCAGAATCCCCCAGCTACTATGTCCGATGTGACTGAGTGATGCTGGGAATGGTCCAAAAATAAGGTTTCCAAACTATGAGAAGGAGCATAATAACCATTCACCAGACTAGTATTTGGTAATTGCAATCCCAGTTTTGCTGAATTAATTAACAGCTAACATTTTGCAAAGTGACTCTTTGTAGACAAGCCAGAAAAAAGAGAAGCTGGGCCTAATATTAATTGATATGATGATCACAAAATAAGTTGTCCCAATAACCCAATGCAATAAAGTTAGAATGAAGTTTGCAAGAACTATCCTGTGGGAAATGTTAAAGTTGATCCTACTAATCTCTATTGGCATTGTATTGAAAGGGAGTCAGTTTACCATCGGCTATAGTTGGGAAATCCCACTGACCTCTCTCTATGTCTTAGGCATGAATAACTAGGGAGTTTATCACATGGGAGGAATTTCTCTCAATTTCAAAAGAAATGAAAGTGGGACCAGTTCGGAAATGAGTGAATTCGCTAGTTCAGCAAATTTACATGATTGCATATTGACCCTGCATCGCATTCGGAACAACTTCCCATTGCCCGAAATTGCCCGAAATTGCATGTGATAGTTTCTCATGCAATAACGTGAAATCCTACGATTACATTTGGAAGGACTTCCCATTGCCCGAAAATGCATGTGGTAGTCTCTCATGCAATAACATGAAACCCCGTGATTGCATTTGGACTGCCATTGGATAATGCTTCCAATTTCAGGGTGCTTGTTTTAAAGAAAGCATTGAGTCAGGACTCTGAAGCAAGAGTGGACCAACCGGAGGCTGCATGCGGCCCCAAAGCCACTTTTGCAGCCCCCCAATGCCCTTCCATCACCTCAATGCGGCACCATTGCAAATTAAAATGATGAGCAGCAAGGAAGTGTCTGTAAATTATTTGTGCCCACATATAACTGGTCACTGTATATTATTATTATTATTATTATTATTTTGGCTGTCAGTGAAAGGGGAGGACATTCTGCTTGGGTTGTCACCTATTCCTGCCGGTGTCCTATGACCTTGGCTTTAAATAGCTTTTTGACCAAAGATGTCATGTTTGTCCTTTCTCTCAGAACAAATTGTGTGTATGTGTGTGTATAATTAATACAATTGGCATTCCCTTTTAATATAACTGGAATTCCCTTCTCCCAGTCAGTGGGCAAGATGGTCACTAGGAAGCTTCCCCAGATGCCTTCTGAGCCATGGGTCAGTGGAGGGAGAGGAACAGTTGTTGCTTGGTGTGTATGTGTGTGTGTGAGAGAGAGAGAGAGACGGTGTGTGTTGGAAAAAAGAAAATGTTTATTTCTCTGCTCAGGCACAGAGAGCCAGTGTATCACAAGGTTTAATGAGGGCAGAAAACACTGGTGTATACACAGGGTGACCTGATGTTCTCCTTTCCCCAGACATGCCCTTCATTTCAACCTTCTGTTCAGGAGGAATTCCATAATGTCCTCCTTTTTGAGCATGACTAAGAAGCATGGATTTATATTTCTGTGAGGTTTTTATTCGGCACGTCCTACATTTTTCTTGAACCTCCTACATTGTGTGGTGCCTTGTCCTCCTTTGCGGTTAGGCCATCCGGTCACCCTGTGAACCCTCTGTATTCATTTGCTTTGGAAAGTGGGACTGTAGATGTCTGAGCATTGCTCCTCTTAATGACCAGCAGAGGGCAATAAAAAGCTTTTTGCAAAGCGCACAGAAATAAATAAATACACAAATTGCAATAGAAACAAAAGTATAGCCCTGAGCTAGTGCACAGCAGTAGCAATAGCAAGTACATTTTTATACTGCTTAACAGTGCATTTAAGCTCATCCTAAGCAGTTTACAATGTGTAAGCCAATTGCCCCTAACAAACTGGGTAATCATTTTAGCAACCTTAAAAGGATGCCAGGCTGAGTTGACCCTGAGCCCCTGGATGGTATCGAACTCAAAACCGTGTGGTTTGTGAGTGAGTGGTTGCAGGACAGGCATTTAACAACTGCACTACCAGGGCTCCTCCTAGTGCATCCATAGGTCATGTAAGGAAACTTGATGAAAAGTTTCCAAATGAGCCATTTTTAATGTCTTTAAAATATTTTTGAGAGCCAGTATGGTGTAGTGGCTTGAGTGTTGACTCTGGCTCTGAGAGACCTGGGTTTGAATCCCGGAACAGTCATGGAATCACACTGGGTGAGCTTGGGCAAGTCACATTCTCTCAGCCCCAAAGGAAAGAAATAGCAAACTTCCTGTGAACAAATCTTGCCAAGAACAGCAGGATAGGCTTGCCAGTCAGCAACTAATTGAAGGTATACAACAAAAATAGCACAATATTTCTAGGTCATTGCCTTGAAGCATAAAAGCCCCTAAAAGGTGAGTGAAATATATGTGTGTGTGAGAGAGAGTGTGTATAAATCTCAGAAAATAAAGCCCAGATGTGTTTGTCCCCACAGGCATACATCTAGATCCTAGGAAGAGGAAAAACATTTATGATTCAGAAGAGGAATTTGCAGGCAGCGAGAAGGTTAAATAAGCCCTTGGTGCCATTTTGACACCAAAGTGCCCTCCTACACACACATACATTTTAAAAAGGTGATCGGGTTTCCATTTCACATGCTTACATATAACAAGTAGTCACCCCCAATTCCATATCCTTTTGTGGGAGATACATTTTAACTTTCAAAAATATAGTGGCATTAAATATGAGGACATTAATGTGAATAAAAACAAAAGACATATTTCACATTCTTTGGTACAGCTTACAGAGGAGAAACCATTGAAATGTGTATCTCTAATCAAAAACCGCTTAAGAGATCTAGTCAGAATTTAATAGGAGTGTCCAATATTTACTGTTGCATTTTGGCCAGTCATATAACTTACAGAACATTTTAAGTGTTTTCTGATTAGAGAAACAGATGGTTCCACTACTGTAGCAGAACTTACTTTGTGTGTTTGGGCACCATAACCAAAATGTTAAAATAGCAAGTTGAGAAATATTTACAGGGGCCTTGTGGTGGGTCATCTCACCCCACTATCCACCAATAGACTGTTCCATCTTTTCGTTCTTGGTGGATTTTATGTGGAAAGAAAGAATAGGGCAGAAGAGAGAAAAACAACAAAAACTGCACATTACTCAGTATTGTCCTCAGAGCCTGGAAAATTTACAGCTTTAGATTCAACTGCAGTTCTGTCTGGGGAATTCAGGAAGTTGTAGATCAGTAAAGTAACTACTCAGAGTTCATGTCTGGGGGGAAAACCTGAGTTAGTGGGCATAGCTATCATGCCCTGGCTCACTAACCAGAGACTTCTTCCCGAACCACACAAGCCTTCTGCTCTTGTCCTCATCTCACCTACTACCTTGTTTCTTCATCACCCTTTGAGTCTTTCAAGGAACTCTGATAAATCCCTTTTATGCCCAGATCTTGAAGGTGATTGATAGAATTCTCATCCAAAATCAGTTCAAGAGAGTGTAAAAGTTACTTTTGTGGTCACAATTCCCATAATGGTCCAACCAGCAGAGCAACTAATTGAATAAACTTCTGGATGGTAAATCATCACTTTTGCAAATCCCAATTAACTCAGTGGGTTTGCTGCAGCTCAGACAACTCATTGGGTGTTTGATGTTAACTGCCATCAAATCAGCTTCTACTTCTGGACCCTATGAATGAGAGACTTCCAAGTCGCCCTGTCACCAACAGCTCTGCTCCAGTCATGCAGACTCAGGACGGTGGCTTCTTGCTTGAGTCTGTCCATTGGTCATGAAGCCTTCCTCCTTTCTTCCTCTTCTGTCTATCTTCCCAAGCAGTTTTTTTCCCTAGTGAGTCATTTCTTCATGCTATGTCTAAAGTATGACAGGAGTTTATCAGACGGGAGGAATTTATCTTTATTACGAATGGAGCCAATTGGAGCCAATTCGAATTCATGTGAATTTGCTAGTTTAGTGAATTCATGTTAATTCCTATTGTGTTCGGAATGCATTCAGAATGGCTTCCCATTACCTGAAAATGACTGCCCATTGCCTGTAATTGCGTGAGATGCTTTAATTCGCAATAATGTAAAACCCATGATTGCGTTTGGAATGACTTCCCTTTTGCCCAAAATTGCGTGAGATGCTTTAATTCGCGATAACGTGAAATCCCATGATTGCGTTCAGATTGCCATTAGATTATACTTCCAATTTCTGATGTCTGATAAGGTCCACAGTCTTTGTGGGCTCTTCAAAATAACATCCCCAGCTCTGCTCTTTTCATAGTTCCTCAGAGCTGCCTTATGTCTGCCCTTACTGTTTTAGAGTTTTAGAAGCACATCTTACAAAGGAAAACTACAGTCAGAAAAAGCCTCTCTTCTGGCTTTCTCTTCTGAGTCTTCTGGCTGTCGCTTTCTACATGTTGGAAGATGGTGGAGAAAGACCGTCTCCTGCTTTTATATTCAAACGTAAAACCTGAATAAGGCTGTTGCTTTCCCCTATTTAAAAAAAAAAATCACATAATCAGGGACAGTCCTGATTAATCCTCTGTCTCCTTACCTTTTAAGGTGTCTCACTGTCTTTCTTCCAATTTCTCCCTTGGTTCTCAGCTTTCTTCAGTTGCTGCAAATTGAGTTCAAAGTGCAAATGTCTTCCCTCAATTAGCAGGGGAGAGAGGAGAGGAGGGGCAGAATCTAACCCTTCCCAGCAGGCTTAGCAAAAGCAAACTGCTGCAACCCCTCCTAGCTTTTTCGTTTTTCCTCCTTAATAACTTTTGCCATCATGACCACACTGTTCTTGTTTGGTCACACATGTCCTAATTTTCATCTGTGAAATGTTGGAAGGTATGCAATCATGTCAATTGGATGGATTTGGGGTAATCATGCCCATTTAACGCAGATCTGTAGGCAACCTTAGAAGCAGTCCTTAGAAGCAGTCTCAAGCAATCCTCATGCAGTACAGCTACTGCTTGCTGGCTTGTTCATTTGTTTACTTTTGCCCAACCACTAGAAAGTTCTTGAAGCAATGGAAATGAGTAAGGAAGTTACCAATTTTCAGCAATATACTTAATCCTCTTTTCAAAATACCCAGAAAGTAGGGAACCATAAACAATGTCAGTTATAGAACTTATAGAATAAAACCACTTATAAAACTCAAATGCTGCCCTGAATAATTGTATCTTGTCTATACAACTAGGACTTCTATAGTTGTATCTCATAGGTAGCCTATAAGCGAGTTGGTATTTCTCAGTTTTTTTAAAGGAAAAGACAAAAATCCTGTCTTTATACAATGCCAGTTAAGCCCAAATTGTATACATGCTTACCTGGATATTAACCCCTTCTGAACTCTATAAGGCTTTATTTTTAGCATAGATGTATAAGATTGCACTGCTAGACTTATTCCTATAAGGGCCAAATAAAACCACCTGACCTTGTTTTCACAGTGAGCAGTCCAGCCAATTTATGGTTCAGGCAGAATCTGCTCCTTTCCAGCATCTCAGTGATTTAATCTGGAAGAACAAAAGTGGAGATTTAATTCATTTTATAGTGAAAAATCCAAATATTAGTGTATGTATTTGTGTGTATGTGTGTGTGTGTGTGTGTGTGTGTGGAGTGTGATCCATAGCAAGTGTGGAGCCAGGGATGGAAGGAATTTTTGGTGAGCAGCACTGGTTGGGTCCAGCAAGCCTGATTTGTGTCACCAAATTTTTCTACTTCATTGTATGTCTAGACATGAGATCAGTGGTGAGTCGTTAGATCAAGCTACCCCTTCCCTCTTCCTCCCTCTCACACAAGTGTCACATTCATTTTTACTGTTTTTATTCTCTACCCTCTTGATCCTTCCCTCCACCTGATCAACTTTATGTTGTCCTTGTTTTCACTGCAGTGAATGGAACACACACATTCCCACTTCTCCCCTCCAATCCCCATCATTCACTTGCTTGCTCATGTGGAGATCTCATGCATTCTCTCCCCATGAGCCATGTGATCACGCACTCACTTGTACAGATATCTGCATTATTTATTATTATTATTATTATTATTATTTCTTACCCGCCCCTCTGTAAAACAATTGAGGCAGGGTACAACAAGGTTAAAAACAGATTACAGATTAAAATAATTCAAGAATTCCATCCCAACCTCCCCCCCCTTAAAATAGGATTAAATTAGTTAAGTTTAAAATTAAATTACTAACAATAAAAGTACAATACAACATAGTACACAAAACTGCAATGCTGGCCACAGCATGGGTAGCAATAAAATACAGAGGGGGGGGGGAGGGGGGATAAGGAGTTGGGAATTGGCTGAAAGATTTTAGGAGCCAGGTAGATTATACAGTTTCAGGGAAGGCCTGCCGGAAGAGATGCGTCTTTAAGGCTGTTTTAAAACAGTCTAGTGATGTGATGAGACGCATCTCGTCCGGCAGGCCATTCCATAGCCTGGGAGCAGAAGCAGAAAAGGCCCTCTGGGAGGTCTGCGCTAACCTAGTCTTCATGGGCTGCAACAGATTTCTCCCAGAGGACCGAAGCGTGCGGGGAGGTTCATATGGGGAGAGGCGGTCCCTGAGATAAGATGGACCCAAGCCATGTAGGGCATTAAAGGTTAAAACCAACACCTTGTACTGCGCCCGGAAACTAATCGGCAGCCAGTGGAGAGCTTTAAGCACTGCATGTATTATATGGTTGTGGGAGATGGTGCATGCGATCTCCACAGGAGTGAAGGAGTGAAAGATAGGGTAGGATCAGAGTGGGGAGATGCATAGGCTCCCTTCACTGAAGTGCAGACAAGGACTACACAATGCTGATTGTGGGGATGATTGGAGGGAACAGTAAAAATAGTAAAAACAAACACAACACTCAGGTGCAGCAGGAGAGAAAGAGGGTAGTCTTATCTAACCCTTCACTGCTGATCTCATGGCTGAACATTTTCATAAACAAGATAAAATACATTTTTCTTTCTTTCTCTGCCATGTGTGTACATTCAAAATTCCCCCTCTTTCTTTCTCACTCAGGTGGCAAAGGGAGAAAGGTGATTGGACAGGGAAGCATTGCGTCAGAGTGGATCCAAGAGACTGACAGGCAAACAATCAGGGCTATTAGTTGATAGGTTGATACATGCTGGGAATGTGGGGAAAGCAAGTTCACCAGGGGGAAATATGTAGCTGATAATGCCAATGCTACTTCACTATGTTTGTGAGAGTGTGGCATTAATAGGTGCACTACAGGGCCACTGCAGACCACGGAAAAAAATGCAAGGTAAGGATGATTTTTTTTCATCAGTGTGGACATGGCCCTAGTCACATAGTCTTATTCCAAAGGTTAACATCTTGTTTTTATTTCCAGAGTCAACCTGGGAGTACATTTCTAATAAATGTGAAATTACTATGAGTATCTTTGGGTAGAAGAGTGACCTACAATATTTAGAAACAACTACGTTTGTCAGGAACCGACAACTGCAATGATTGCATGGTAATTCTGATTGGTAGGAAACCCTAGTTAGTCCTGCTCTAGTAACTAGACTTAAGAAATGCTACAAGTTCAGTCAAAGGGATTAATAAAAAAATCTCAATATGCTGTGCCAAAAAAAAAAAAAAAAAAAAGGCCTTAATTTTGAAGTGTGCAACTCTGTTCCTGCTTGGGGACTTTCAGTAACATCAGAAGCATTTTGTGTTTAATTTAATGTGACTGTAATTATTTTTTACACAGTTTGTGACTTCTAATGTGAAAGCAGTGCTTTTGGCAAGAAGACTGAAGGAACGCTACTGAACTTTCGGCTTGTCTGTTTCCATTCCCAAATGTTTGTATTTCAGTATCAGCTAATTTGCAATAACTGTCACTGCATTTCATTGTGTTTCTCTAAATTAAAAGAAAATGTAGCTCAAGGGGATTGTGGCATATCAAGAACTATTAGAAACTTGTGCTTGGATGCTCTGTCAGGAAGTGAATAATATCAATTAGATGCTGCATCAATTAGATGCTGCATTCCTTTATAAGCAGGCTTTTGAGATAAGAAGGAGCCTTCTATATAGTTGATTCTTACCATTTACCCCAGCCTTAAGATGTGCTACTACAATTCCCATTTCTCTACCCGGCATTGCCATTATTATATACACAAGGGAAACCTATTAAATTCTTTTCAGATACAGGATTCTCCCCCCACCCCCTTCAGAAAGTGATTGCCAGGTTTCAGTAAGCCGCAGAAGAAAACTGAGAACAAAGGGGGAAACTGAGTGGAAGAGAATGAAACTAGGACTTTTTAAAGCCAGTTGGGGAAAAAAATCCTAGAAATTAAGCCTCTTTGTAGGGTTCCTCTACACTCTGTGTCCCTGGAAAAAACAGTATGGTGACCAGAGCTTTAAAAAGGTTCTTTTTGGACGACACCCTCCAGAATCCCATAGCCACCGGGCCTTTTTGGACGACAGCTTCCAGAATCCCATAATTGCCAGCAGAGTCCCTGGGAGGAGAGATGAGAGAGAGTACACGATACTGAGGCCCAGAGTAGCCTGCCCTAGGCTGGAATCCTCATTACTATGTAGAAAAAGAGGATAAATTTTTGGTTATGCCTGAATACATTTACAGTAATGTGTTTCCTTGGCCATATCTGTTTAACAGATCTGGTGATATTCTCTGCAACAAATCAGGGACAACATTAGAGCAATCTTAAGCAATGGTGTGAGCTGTTGGGCCTCCTTACTACCAGGCTCCAGTTTGCTTCTTGAATGAGCTTGTTGAGTTGAACTTGGACTATGCGAGACTGAGAAACCCAGATTTGTTTTCTTCTGTTTGATATGCTGTATCAGATCAAGATACATATTACAGCCTCCAACATTTCACAGAGGAAAAGCAGAACACATGCGCAACATCAGAGTGTGGTCTAGATGGCAAAAATTATTAATGAGGCAGAAGAGGCAATCTAGGAGAGGCTGCAGCATATTGCTTTTGCCTGAGTCAACAGGGAATGGCAAGCTTTTTCCCCCTGCTCTCCTCTCTCTACTGCAGAGTTAACTGAGTGCAAACTCATTTTGCACTTTGAACTCCATTTGCAGCAGTTGAAGTAAGCCAAGGTCATAGAGGGAAAGTGAGAAGAGGAGAAAGAAGCTGGGACATTTTAAAAGCAGCTGCAAAAAGTGGGAGGACAGGATTAACTGGAACGAATGATGTGATTGATATGGAACTTTAAGTCCTAGGGATCTTTCTGCATAGGCAGGAATAGGCAGAATGCATGACTGGAAAGAAATTGCCAACACCATAATACAGTGAGAGCAAGGCCTGCTGCTGCTTCTGGGATGAGGAGGAGGAAGAGGATGACGATGGGCCTTTTTTGGTCTAATCAAGCACAGCAATTCTTATGCTTTTAGTGGGAGCCAAGACAAGCCATATCAATGTTGCCCAACCTATGTTTGATTTCTTTGCCACTCTGCAGTGTGGCATTAAAGTGAGAAGAAAATAAGGCATTGGTTCTTTCAAAGACAAGTGAAGTGCAGTTTTCCCTAGTGTTCATGAATCACCAGCCCAGTTGTTCATGAATCACCATCATTCAATTCTTGTCAACGTTCAGACCCAAACACAGCTAAATAAGTGATCTGTTCTGTGTTAAAGCAAAGTGATTTGGGGGACAAGTTTAGTAAAACACCACCACCTCTCCATACATTTCAAGTATTCTAAGTATGACTTGGAGGGGTTGTTTGTTTGTTTTACATCACATATACCAAGCAGTCTATTGTTTAGTTTTTGAAAGCTAGTCATAAAAGATAATAAAGCAGTTGAGATGGCTGCATAGCCTCCTGATGACTAAAGACTTTCCCTCTGGTCTTTTCCTTTCCTTTTTACGTCAGTGCTTGTTATTTTTGTTGTGTGACCTACAGAGTGTTTTATCTTTGGCTGGAATGGAAGACGATGCAGATTTGAGTGATCTACAGCAGCTCGCTTTTTATGGGTTGGCAGGTGGGTGTTGGATTGTGTGTGGCATTCGTAGGAGGTGAGTGTCAAAGGAAGTGGGCTTGACTTTGAGGAGTTTTATAATGCAGGTACTTAATACCTAGTTTCCTGAAAAAGCAAGAGCAAAGGACAACCTTGGAAAGCCTGTTTGTAGCTCATTCTGTGCAATGGAAGAGGCATGGTATCAACATGTATTTAATCAAGATATATTGTTTTATGCTGGCTTGTTTGCTTTATTATATACATGCAGTTAAGAGCTGTTACGTTTTTCTCAGTCCTCCAGATTTCAGAGAAGTACATAATCTGTGGCAAATTGGTTCCAACAAGGATCTCTCAAATAAGTAAATATATATCTTTTTTGTTTGTTGTTAACTGTCTTCATATTAGTCTCAACCCATGGCGAGTCTGCTGATGAAACCCTCTGTCCTTCACTGCTTTGCCTAAACTCATACTCAGGATCTCTTTAATAGAGTTCATCCCTCTAGCATTTCCAATGATTCATGATTTTTCATGATGTGTCCAAAGTACGCCAACCTAAGTTTTGTCATCTTGGCCTCCAGGGGCAGTTCTGGATTGATCTGCTTTAGGACCCATTTGCTTGTCTTTTTGGCTGTCCGTGGTGTCCTCAACAATCTTCTCCAGCACCACCTCTCAAATGAATTGATTTTCTTCCTATCTTCTGTTTTAGATGTCCAGCTCTCACATTCACATATCTACTTTGGGTATAAAGGGATTCATAGAGCATTTATGTCCATAATCATAGTTAAGCAATACTTTATTTGGACCATCCAAAATGTCACAAAAATTGGGCATGTTTTTGATTTCTTCAGAAATCTTCATCTGGCTTGATGGTACAAAAAAGGGATGAGGGGGAGAAACAGGAAACTTGAAAGATTGGGAGACCAGCTGCAATTTGAGATGTTTTTCTCATGAGCCAGCAGAGTTATCTTTTGGCCTGATCTAGATTGGCAAAAAGAAGTGTGTTCATGGCTGCATGAAACTCTAGCCTTTAGATGAGAAAAAGGGAAAGTGTGCCATGAAAATGCTTTTTTTTTTTTTTTTTTGGCGTTTTAGGGGAGAAGAAGCACCTTTTAAAAAGTGCTAATTTTCCCAGCTTTTTTTTAAAAAATGGCGGAACAGCGCAGCTCCATCTAAAGGCTGCAGTGTAGTTGGTAAGCCTTAAGGAAAAGGCAACTTCATGTCACACTTTCCTGCCAATCTAGAAAGCCCCACAGTGTGTTTTTTTACAGTGGTTTCAATACAATGGCTAGTCCTAACTAGCAGAGACCTATTGAATCAGTGAACTTTAATGTTGATGTTGTTGTTGCCTTCAAGTCATTTTTGTCTGATGGTGACCCTAAAAATTTTCTTGGCAAAGTTTGTTCAGAGTAGATTTGTCATTGCCTTCCGCTGAGGCTGAGTGAGTGTGACTTGCCCAAGGCCACGCAGTGGATTTCCATGGCCAAGCAGAAACTCAAAGCCTGGTCTCCAGAGTCATAGTCCACCACTTAAATTGCTACACCATGAATTTATCCAATGGGTCTGGTTGGGACTAGCAATTAGATATAAGCAACTATGTATGTGTGCAACTACACATATACCAAGACATACCTCTTTGGCATCCTTTTCTGCTGAACATAAAATATTGCTCGTTATTTCTTATTGACGAACACATTGACTGGAAATATTTTGCCAATAAAATAATGTGGGGCTTCTCTTGCTAGAGTAGGGTAGGATGTACAAGAAAATAGGCAGCAGTGCTTAACGTTTTAATTCTAAACTTTATGTTTTGCTTGACAACAATAGATAGTGGGATGCAGCCAGTTCTTTTGTTAATAACACTTATTCTAAACTGCTGTAATATTGAAGGTGGGCTTGATCTGCACTTTCAATTGTGAAATCTGTAGGAGAACAATACAAGGTTATTTGAAAGCTTAGCAATAAGACATTTTGGGATGATTAGATGAATAGTTTGAGAGCGCAATATGTGAAGTACTTCTTCTATGTCAATTGTTTTCTTCTTAAGGAGATTTACCTGGGAAATATAGTTTGGTGGTTTTGTTCCCTATGCATGTCTCACTTGATTTTGTGCCTTTTTATTGCATTAACTCTTGGGAGTATATTTCATTTGAATGCTGGACACTTTGGCAAACACTGCATTTGAAAACCACCATGGGAAAATCTATAATTTGGAGCACATGGAAGTTAGACTCTGGGAAATATTTCATAAAACTACTACACTCATTCTGGTCAGGCACCCTACTTCATCCTGTGTCCAGTGCCCTTTTGGCCACTGCCTGTTGAATATGCACGAGACCATTTTGAGGAGTTGGCTCACATGAGAATGTTTGCTGAAAGAGCTGGGGTCAGGTTCAAAGGGGGAAAATCCCAAAACATACCTATACTTCTCATATTTTAAAATTCTCCTTTTATTGTTTTTTTTTTTAAATTGCCCACAATGTTTTATTTTAAAATATTGCTTTAACTCATTCTGCTTTTCTCAAAAATGGGAATGGCTGGGGTGTAGTGATGACCTTGTGGTTGTGCTGTGCTGAATAGTGTTTGTGTGGTGATGGTGATGTGTGTGTGTGTGTGTGTGTGAGAGAGAGAGAGAGAGAGAGAGAGAGAGATGCTGGTTTCTCATGCGTAGTAGGGTAATGCAAGTGTCAAGGTTTCTACAGTACAGATAGATGTTCCAAAGAATGCTACACCCGTAAATTTCAAAAATCTATTATTCTTGAATAGAATTACACTCTTCTTCTTGAAGTGTTGGTTCATGAGAGCTTTGCAAGAAAGCATGGTAGCTCTATGATTATAGAGGCCTAAAGAAATCTTGTTGCTGCCCAGATTTTATGGAGGACCGGCCTTTTGTACAGCTAGACAACATCACAAGGATTCTCCAGCCTCCTCAAGAGATCTCACATCCTATCCTCACTTCTTCAATTCATGCAGAACATACTTTACATAAGACTCTTGTCTCTGTACAAAACTAATATTTTCCCCCATTTTGAAGCTAAGCATGCACAGAGAGAGAGCAAAATACAGTAATGAAGGCTGATGGATCAGAAAGACATACAGAACCCATACAACAGTCCTATTTTTTTTTACTACAAGGCAACAATTATTAATATCTAGTGCTGCATATTACACTGAATATTCTACAAACCAGTTACAAAAATGTGCAATATTTCCCCCAAGATTACTACCTCCCCCAGGTCTGCTTTCTCAAAGTAAGGGAAACATCTGTCCTCAGTTTTTACCATACTGATTCTATATGAGCTATGGAGGAATGGAAGGGGCTGTATTGGTATCCAGATTCCTTAGATAGCTCCCACTTCTGATGCTTTGATCGTCCTGATCTCTCATTTACCATCAGGGCACCAATGCTAGGAATAGAATCAGGCATAATATATGTCCTGTTTAGTTTTGCAAATGCTCCAGAATCCCTGCATTTTGGGAAAGGGAAAATAGCAGATGCCAGACCAGACTGACTCGGGTTGTTCAGCTTTCCAAAACCTGCCATCTTCTGGAGCCTAAATTTAGTCCATTTTAGCTTAATCAAGTCTCAGAAATAGGCTGTGTTCTTAAAATACTTTCAGCTGTTGCATGTTTGCTTCTTCAAGTTAATATTTTCCTTGTCTTCCTTAATTTAATAATTTAATTGGATTTAGTTTTTGTCCCACGTTTTTCCCAATATGGCAAAAGTTATTAATCAGAAATAACACACAAGCTAGGAGAGGCTGGAGCAGTTTTCTTTTGCCTCAGCCTTCTGGGAAAGACTAGATTCTGTCTCCTCTTCCTCTCTCCTTTTCCACCAAGGTGACTCATAAGAAGCAACTTTGAAAGAACATTCTTAACTCATCACTTTATTTGTTTATTCACATTATTTGCCATTTCTGAAGCCCTATCATGTTTGCTCTTTCAATCATTGTATACATTTTGATTCTTGTGTATTCAGTAAAATTTCCTCTATGAAGATAGGAAAGGTGTGTCTTTGGGACCAACCCACTTGCTCTCACTACTATCAAGGTACAAAGAACCCTTCTAGGTCAGTAATCTAATGATATCTATAATTTGAGTTTTGGACTACAACTCTGGAGATCAGGGCTTGATTTCCTACTGCGCCATAGAAACATACTGGGTGGCCTTGGGTGTGTCTCACACTCTCAGCCCCGAAAACTCCATGATAGTTTCACCTTAGGTTTGCCAGAAGTCATAAATGACTTGAAGGCCTGCAACAATAGTCCTTGGAGCATGTCTCAGCTGGCACTTTGTTTAGGGCACAGTGCTAACATGATGCTCCATTAGCTCCATGGAGCTAACAAGACACTCCATTAGCTTCTTTACACAGCTTGTTGGATTCTAACTCCCAGCCGGCCTAACCAAAATACACAACAGTGAAGAATGTTGGGAACTGTAGTCTGAAATCATCTGGAAGACTATAATATTTCCAGTCCCCTGCTAGTGGTTGCATTTGATGCATGCTCACATGGGTGGTGGGAGGATGATGGTCCTGTAGGAAATCACCCCTTCCAGAGCAAGCAGCCATCTCTTCTTATTGCTTCCTATTTTTTATTCTTTCCTTACAACCACTCTATGGACATCGTTTTTCATCTTACCTCCACTGATGACATTAATTTTACTGGCAGCAGCAACAAAATTGCATTTTTAGCTAACATTTCAGTTCGTAAGACTCCCTTTCTGACAATATTGGTTCAGGCATAGGCATCTGAGATTTAAACCAAAACTTCAGGACGTGAGCTGCCCTTGAAGACCTAAAACAAGCCTACACTGAACTTCATCAGAGAGCAAAACCTAAACTTTATTCATACACTCCAGCTATTCTGAATTGATGGGGACAGTCCCAATTATTCCTCTCTTGTCCCCCGTTTTTCAGCTGCTTTTAAAACGTCCCACTTTCTTTCTCCTCCTCCACTTTTGCCCTCACTTCAATTGCTGCAAACTGAGTTCAAAATGCAAGAGTAGTTTGTACTCAGGGGAATGGCGGAGAGGAGGGGCAGGACCTTGTCCTTCCCAATAGGCTGAGGCAAAAGCAAACTGCTGCATTCTCTCCTGTGTTCTTTCTCCTTAATAACTTTTGCCATCGTGACCATACTCAGATGTTGCTTAGACACAAGCGGCCCAGTGTTCATCAGAAAAATGTTTAATTTTATAAGCAGATTTTCTAGCAATGTCTATGTCGTGACCTTTGTCTGTGTAGAGCTAAATACTAGCCATTTATTTTAAACTGTATTTCCAAACTTGAGTTTAATTTAAGTATCCAGCTGAGGTGTGCTATGACCATTCAATGCCCCTCTGCTAGACTAGAACCACAGGAGTTTCTGCAGAATTGTCTCCTCCAGGGTTTAGCTTCAGAAAGTTACATATCTAAAAGATTCTTCCTCTAGGATTTAATTCCCTTTACAAGGCCCTTGTTTCAGCATGAGCTGATGATTAAATAATGACTTAAGTGAATTAAATTAATGGGTAGCACTTACTTTCTCACTTACATTGCCTGTCTAACTTCTTATTATCTTTGATGCTTTGTCACTGGGACTGAGATGTTTTCTTATTAGCTGTCTGCAGAGCTGGGCTCCCTCACAAGTCTGCCCTACTTTGATATACTTTTATAGCCTCCCAGATAGTTTTCCCAACTAGTTTTTCTCTGCCGTGTCACGCAATATAACTTTTTCATTGATATCTGGCAGTGGAAGGGCTTTAGCTCAGTAGATAGAACACCTATTTCACTTGTTTAGTCCTTTTTATATACAGGTTGGGCATACCTTATCTGAAATTCTGAAATCCAGAATACTCCAAAATTGTCCACATGGGTAGCCGAGATAGGTGACGTCTTTGCTTTCTGATGGTTCAGTATACATAATTTTTTTAATTCACAAGTATGAAATTATATTCAAGCTATGCGTATCGTGTATATGAACATAAATTAATTTCATGTTTAGACTTGAGTCTCATCTCCAAAATATAAGTCCATAACACACATGCAAATATTCCAAAATCAGGGAGAGGGGGGCAAAATCCAAAACATTTCTGGTCCCAAGCATTTTGGATAAGACAGACTTCACCTCTCTTAATAAACAAATAAATTTTATTTTTCCAACAAAAATAAAACTACAAGAGGACAAGAAAGAAAGAGAAATCACAAATCACAACACCTATACAAAAAGTTAATTCCAAAATCAGCTGTATGCATAAAGGTTACACAAATTACCTTTACTATAATAACCAATGTAAAATAATGATGCCTAAAATGATCACTGATGTGATAGTGGAACTCCCCATACATCTTGCTCAATTATGAAAGCAGTGAAAGTAGCCCAGACTGTGGCAAACTTGTCCCTTTACATTTCTCCTTTAGCAGGTCTATTTTTCTGAAAGGACAGTTTCCCAGGCAGAGTCTAGCTAATGTCAAAATGATACGTCTTCTAGAATTTTCCATGTCCCTGTAACCCCAACAATACAGCAGTGCATTTATGCAGTGCATTTGTGTTATTTGTTCCAAAAATAGTTAATAATAATCAGATGTCTCTAGGATATAATTCTTGGTGTGTTATTTTCCTCAAAAACCTACCATCTATGAGCACTGTAACCACATGTAATCTTTTGTTCCAACAGCTCCAAAGCCCCATCAACAAAACTGTGAAATATTATTACTCATTTTATGCCACCACCTATGGCTTGTCTTCAAACAACATTCCCTGAAAGAAGGTGATATTGATTTATAAGGGGTAAGGTCCATATGTTATTCCATTGTACCTCTGAAACAGAAATTTTAAGAAATTCCTTTATGTTTCCCATAAAATCATTCTAATTCTAAACTTCATTTGCAATTAATTACATATCCTTATTATCGTCCTTAAGCTTATTTTTATTAATACAATCAAAAAAGGTTTCCAAACCTTGCCATATTTCCCCCAGTCTTGCCCTCTTAAAAGATAAGTACGTTTGTCCAACTGCACCAGTTCCATCAGTTTACTCAACCAAATATCGATTGACAGGCAGTCTGCAGCTTTCCCTTTGCTGGCAAAAACAATCCTTGTGCTCATAGTTATGTAGAACAGAAGCCTTTCATGTTTAAGTTCTAATTCTTCATTAACACACATGCTTAATAGGTACAATTTAGGGTCCATTTGCATTTTTACGTGGATGATCTCAATAGCAATCCTATGGATAGCTTTCCAAAACTTTTTAGCCTGTGTACAGTTCCACCACATATGGTAGCATGTACCCACCCCTTGCTTACATTTCCAGCATTTGTTTGATTCCCCCTTATAAATTCTTGCTAATTTTGTAGGGGTCAGGTCCCACCTAAACTGCATCTTTAAAAAGTTTCCCCTCAAATCATTACACAAAGGATATTTTAGTCTACATTTCCAGGACCTTTCCTGTTGATCTAGACAAATATCATGCTTCATATCCTGAGACAAATAATCATTTGTTCTTTTACTACCTCTTCTTCCATATTTAACTCAAGCAAACATTTATAAAATAAAGCCATCTTATAAGGGTTATTTGAAACCAAAATTTCTTCAAATTTAGGGTATCCTGCTTTAATACCTTTTGACTTATTTTCTAACAAAAATCTTTCTTTGAGCTGCCTATAAAGCAACCAACCATGAAATTAATTATGTGTTCTCCAGCACATTAAGGAGAATGTGTGCTTTGACTAGTTTTCCCAGCATTTTCAGTTGCAATTTTTCCCAATCTTTCAATTGCTTCTTAGTATTTAAAAATCAGGTTATAATTATGATATGATAATTGGGAAATATCCTTCGTTAATAATACCTCCAATATAAAAAACCTGAAAAATTAACAGGGATGTCTTGACAAGTTTCAGAAATTGTTTTTGACTTTCTATGGTCGCATTTAAACAAAATAATTGAGATTTCTTTTTATAAATTTTTAACCCTAAATATTTCTTAAATTTAGACAAAATAGTTTTGAGTGCTCTAATAGCAGTTTTTGGATCTGTTATGTAAAGCACAGCATTGTCTGTCTATAAATGCACTTTGTAAGTTACTCCTTCAATGTTTACTCCCATAATGTTGGGCCCAATCCCAATTGCTCTTGCTAATAACTGGATGGCAAGAGTATATAATAGGGATGGACGTGGACACTCTTGTCTTGTTCTTCATGAAAAATAAAAATGTTTTGATTCCACTCCATTTACAGTTATCACAGCCTGAAAATCTACATATATTCTCAGTAAAGTAGGTATGAACCATTCTCCCATACCCATCCTATACAATGATCATGAGATACAAGGCCATCCCAAGTGATCAAAGGCCTTCAGGGGATCAAATGAGAGCAATACCAAAAGGTTTCTATGTTTTTTAAAAGTATAAATGATGTTTAATATCCTTTAATGAGCCAGCGTGATATAATGGTTTGAGCTCTGGACTATGATTCTGGAGACTAGGGTTCATTTGTCCACTTGGTCAGGGAAACCCACTGGATGACCTTTGGCGAGTCAAACACTCTCAGTCCTGGTGGCGCAGTGGTTAAATGCCTGTACTGCAGCCACTCACTCAAAACCATAAGGTGGCGAGTTCAAGACCAGCAAAGGGCTGAAGCTCGACTCAGGCTTGCATCCTTCCAAGGTCGCTGAAATGAGTACCCAGATTGTTGGGGGCAAGTAGCTTACAGTTGTAAACCGCTTAGACACTGCTTAGGCGGTATGAAGCGGTATATAAATGAAGCTGTTTTTTTTTTTAGTCCCAGAAAACCCAGGTTCACCTTAGGGTCACCATAAATTGGAAATGACTTGAAGGCATACAACAACAACCATGCCCTTCTAACAATATTAGAGAAGTATCTATTTGCTACAAAGCCAAATTTATCTGAATGAATATATTGATCTATAAATGTGCAATTGTTGTGCTAATATACATAGCTGTACAAATCTGTTGGTCTTGATTCAATAAATTTATAGGTCAAAATGCTGAAACATGAGTGAGGTCAGAATTAGCTTAGGAGATTGTTAGAATACATGTTATTTTTCAAGATGCAGGAATATCACCCCCTCTGTAAAATATCACTAAATCCTTTCAAATGACCAATTAATTTAGTTTCCAATGCTTTGTAAAATTCACTTGGGATATCATCCATTCCTGGAGCTTTGCCCCCTTTCAGTTTTTTAATAATAGATTTTAATTCATCTCCTGTAATCGGGTAATTTCTCAGATCCTCATGAGTGCAACATGTTCACCTAGGATGTAATAGTTTCTTGAAGTTCATTCCTTGGCATCTCTAGGAACAGCAGGGAGACAGTCCCATCTGAAACCCTGGAGAGCTCCTGCCAATCAGTGTAGACCAGAGGTGCTGATGAACTATGACTCTCTTCATGCTTCACCATTGGGCCAAGTTGGCAAGGTTTGAAGGAAATCAGAACCTGTCGAAAACCTCATCTTCACGTGCTGTGGAACTAGATGGAGAAATTGTCTGCTTTCTTATGTGAGCTGGCTGGGCAGCCTGAGCTGGGGGCCGAACAACAGTTTAACTAGAACCAGCATCTGGAACCATATTGGCCCCCTGTGTCACCTGGAGCACTTTCACACAACATGATTATAATGCTATGATTTCACTTTAACTGCCACATGCTGTGGCGGAGTCACTTTCTTTGGAGATTTTTAAAAATAGGCTGGGTAGTAATCTTTCTGGAGTGCTTTCATTGTGTATTCCTGCATGGCAGGGGGTTGGACTGCATGGCCTTTGGAGTCTCTTCCAACTCTAGGGAGATTACCACATGGGCTTTCACCCAGCCCCAGAGCAGACTGAAACTTGGGTGGGGGGATTCAGATTGGGTCCATCCTTAGACTGGAGGCATTGTGACCCGATCTTAGTTAGATCCGTCCCTGATCCCTCCTAATTCTGTCCTTTGCAAAGGATGGAATTCCCATTCTTTGTGAAGGAAGGGGTTAGGACAGGTTGGGGATAGATCTGGTTAAGATTGGGTTACAGTGCCTCCGCTCTGAGGACAGATGTGTGCGACAACACCCAATCTGAAAAAAACAAAAACAAAAAACTCCAAATGTTTCAGTCTGCTCTGGGGCCTAGCGGAAGCCCATGCGATAATCTCCTAAAATTTTGCATTCTGTGGAATCCTGGGGTTGGTGGTTTAGGGAGGAGCATTTAAAACCCTCAGCCAGAGAGCTCCTCTGCAAATCCCATGATCCCATAGGAAATTGTCATGGCAGATGAAGTGGAATCAAAGCTCTTTAAGTATACAGTGTAAAAGGGCTTCTGATCTTAGCAGACTGGACAATGGCAATGTCACTATTTTGACACCGAAGATAGCGATGTGGAGAGCAGGTTAGCAGTTTCTTCCTACCAATCTGCTATAGTTGTTCCTGACCAAGGTGTCAGAGGACTTCCAGATCCCAGAATCAGAGCTTGGGGGGAAAAATCCCCTTTTCACTCTCAGAATACTTTCACCCAGTATAACTGATGAGCCATGTTGGCTGGAATGTTCTGGGAGCTGTAATCCCAAAAGCTGTGTCTCCAAGCTGCGTTCTTAGTTCCTCATCTTCACTTCCTTTCGTAAATATGGAGAAACAGAGTGATCAGTACTGTACAGAGGTCAGATGCTTGATACCAGAGCAATTGTGAAAGAGCAAATTCCACAACCAGCAGAAGTATTTTACAGCCTTGGGATGCCAGGTAGCTGTGACAGACTGTCAGTGACTTTGTGGGAAAGCCCCGAGGGCAGTGTCACATCTGCCAGAAGCAATTCCCTAGGAACTTGCTTATCACATCTCAGGAATAGTATGTGTATATTTCACCCAGTCGACATCTGCTTCCAGTACAAGAGGAAAGAGCAAAAAAGCAGGACTTTCCTCATTAGTGATATGGGCCCTATTGACTATTGAGTTAAAACAGGCCCTTCAAAGACAATGGCTGAAGATGGTTCCAAGGCATGCTCTAAGTAATTGAACAGTTATTGACTATAAATTCTGCAGTGATTGTTAATCAGCATTATGAGGAGTCCTAAACTTGCCTATTTATGGGAGAGGGCAATGAGATGCACTGTAGAGCTTTTACACAGATGCCACTATTATATGGGTATTACTGACCAGGGAGCCATTCGTATCAAGCAATCCAGCATATCTCTGTGTTGACTGCATTGCATAAGCCTTTTGGTTCCTCAGTGGGCTTCAGTTGGTTTGGTGATGGGACTGCCTCAGTAGAGTTTAGGTAGCAGGAAAGGTCAGGAAAGATACAGTTTGTTATTATTGTATTTCCACTGTTGGAAATGGAGAGAAGTGCTAATGAGGCTTCTTGCCCCACATATACCAAAACAACTTGCCTGTTTGTGGGTACTTCAGTTCATGGAGTGGTACCATTTTTTTCTTTTCCTTCAGGCTTCAGCAAGTTTTGGGACAGCCTTCTTGTTTTTGTTCACTTAGAAAATATGTGTGGCCAGCATGATCCAAATACTGACCAACATATACAAGGAAGGAGGGGATATTTACCACCATGCTTTGCAGTCACCCCCCCAACCCCCCTCAAGGAGGGTTGGGAAAAAATAAAGCTGTCATAGCTGGTGCATGTTCTAGATGTTTTAATAGGCCATAAGGTAATGCATACCTTGGAACATTGCGTAGAAGAAAACTGAGACATATGTGGCCGAGCAACATCAGAGTGTGGTCAAGATGGCAAAGGTTATGAATGAGGGAGAAAATACAAACTAAGATAGGCTGCAGCAGTTTGCTCTTGCCTGGGCCTACTGGGCAGGGCAAAACTCTGTTCCTCTCTGCCCTGCTGAGTTAATTGAGTGCAATCTATTTTTTGAATTCAGCTGAGAAGAAAGGGGGAAAGTGGGAGTAGGATAAAGAAAGTGGGACAGAAGATTAAATCAGGACTCTCCCTGACAAATTAGCACAGTTAGAGGGTACGATAAAGACTGAGGGCTTGTCTACACTATTTAAATATTCCTTGTTCCAGTCAAATAGAATATGATTCACGGGACTTTAGGCTTTATGAGTTTTATCTGAGGGCGATTTCACACTTGTGTTTTTGTAGCAAGGAGATCCAGTGCTGCGATTCTGAATTTGCTCTAATCGAATGGCTCCAGTGCAATTTAACCCTGTTGATGTTTACACTACTATAAGTATTGATTTAAAATAGAGCTTCCATATCAAACGCATTTGATCGTTCTCATTTTTAAAAACTGTCAATCAAGTTATGCACATCTGCATCATTCTGCTTTCGCTGTCATAGTTGGTGACGTGACTCTGCATCCCCAATAATATGGTGCTTTGCCAACAAAGAGGGGGAGGTTCATAGATCCACAGGTGGGAGGGCAAAATCCCAGGTAAAGTGGGGTTTTCTGCCCCTCTGCACTTAACCCCTCCCCTGTCAGCCTCGGAGGATGGCAGTGGCAAGTCCCTCTGAAGAACCCTTGCCAAGAAAGCCTCACGACAGGTTCACTTTGGGGGAAATCACACTGTCTCACCCTCAGAGGATGGCAATGACAAGCCCCTCTGAAGAACCCTTGCCAAAAACCCCTTCCTTGTGGAAGCCAACTGTTAAATTCTAAAAACAAAACAAAACAAACAACCACAAGCCATACTATGTTACCAAAAGACCCCCCTCCCTGACTTTGGTGATGTCTGGGCATCAGTGCAGATAAAGGGACTAATTCACCAGCAGAAGAGGAAAATAGTTGGCAGTGATTTAAACTTGACAGCATGGGAAATTTGAATCCACTGGATTTAAAGAGCTGGTATCTTCACCCACAAACCGCAAGCAGCGCGAGGGGAAAAACACCAAGCCAAGATCTGTGGGATGAAATGGGTATATTCTGCCCCTCTGCCCATCCTCTGCCCATTATCCTTCCCTCCTGGGTGCCCCAAATGGGATCAGCAGTACATTCCCATTGGTGGCTCTCTTTAAAAAAAAAAAAAACCCTGGTGCTTTTGAAACAATGCAGAAAATGCCTCACTATCAAAAGCACTGGGTTAAGTGCCAACCCTCCTGAATTTGTGCCAACCCTTCTGAAACTGGGGTTGCGAAAAACTGATCCAAGTACTGACCCCCTTTTAAACTGGTTTCCAAACCAATTTATAATGTAGTGTGAATGAGTATACCAAAAATGTGCATTATCACATGTATGGATTAGGATGGCTGCATATTTTCAGCAGAGAGAGGGCAAATAGATGTGAATTTGCACAGAAAAGTGAAGACAACAAACCATCAATGCAAAAGTGTGAAAACCCACAGCAATGTGCATAATACACTTACCTGAAGACTAGCCCTGAAGGAGGGTGTCTTTATCAAAATTCCTACATCAGAGTCTTGGTGAAATCAGATCCAGAAGCTAGAAAATAAACTTGCTTGATTTTTTTTAAAAAAAGCAAAACCATCTGTATTCTTTTTTCTTCCCCTGCAGGGAAGCATTTGACAGGCAACTCCAAATCTACACTGCCTGCTGGTGAGATTCACCTTGTTTGTGAACAATATTTGCCTTTCCTCATCATATGCCTGCGTTTATCTCTGCAATGTACTTTCCAGATTTGCATTTGTATAAATCATCCTTGCTTATTATTGTCATGTCAGTAAGCATCTGTTGATAATTTGAGGAGTTGAAAGCATGTGCTTGGAAAATTAGTTTCCAACGCTGTTAAAAACAGGAAAAGATCACTGTATTTCAATATGTCCTTTATTTTTCAGAATTATAGCTTAGCCCTAATGTGTTCAGGCACCTTAACGATTAAACTCTGCACGATCAAAGGAAGCTTGTCAAACTTTGTGAGATGAAAGGAGTCTGGTTGCTCCCCTCCACCATAAATTTCCAATAATGACTTTCTGTTATTTTCAAATAATAGTTTATAATTATCACTGAGGTTGTTGGTTCAACAAAATGTATTTTGGTGGGGAATCTGTGAGGAAGTCATGGTAACGATGCCACAAGCAGCAGAAATACATGGTGGGAATTATGAAAAGCTATAAACACAATGTTACCAGACAGGCAGAAATTCTCTCTCTCTGATTCCAAGAGGTTGCTTCTTTAAAATTCAGAAACTTCCTTTTGACCTCCAGTCCAAATGGATTAATGGGCAGCTTTCTTTAGTTTCTTTTGTTCTTGTTTAACCTTAGCAAAGCATAGAAATGTGTGGGTTTGAGGGGTGGGTGTGTTGGGTTACAAAAATGCCTAGAATCTCCCAGTTGACATCATACCCTACAACATTTCACAAATGAAAAATGGGCACACATGGCCAAGCAACATAAGAGTGTGGTCAAAAGGGCATGGTCAGGCAACAAGAGAGCAAAATATTGAATGAGGAAGAATACAGAAAAACCACTTAAGCAGATAAACCCTGGAATATTTGGGCTGAGGTTAGGAAAACCTGGAAAACACCCCCACCCAGCCTGATACAGATTGGCACGAAGCGCCGTCCTCAGGCCAAATCTAGGGCTGGGAGGGTGCAGCAACCGCATGCTCCCCAGCCCTAGTGTCCATGGACGGTGCCATTTTGAAAGCGTGCCATCTACACACAGCACGTGCTGATGGTGTCACGCATGCACCGCATACAAATGGACCAGTGCATGCCTGATGTCACCGCGACACTCCAGGGTGCTATGTCGTCCTTGGGAGCGTCGCAAAAGGAGCTCTGAAATGGAGCTCCTTTCTGGCGTGCAAATTGTTTCTGCAGCAACCAAACGGCTGTGGGAACGAAGCCAAGGAGAAAGGGGCCAGGCGGCCCCTTTCTCCCATAGCTCTGGCTGTTGGGGGGTGTCTGGGGGCATGGAGCCCCAAGGACACCCCTTTTCCAGGCCATGGGGAAGCGATATTTTGCCACTTCTCCATGGACTGGAAAAGTGCCAGATTGGGGCCTCTGGGCTGCCAGTGAGGCTGCCCTGGCCCCAATACATCACAGAAAGAGGTGCCCACAGACCACCCTTTTTGGGTGGTCTGTACTGGCCCTAAGCCTACTTGGGAAGACAAGTTTTTACCTCTCCCTCTCCGTTCCTTATTGCAGAGTTAAATTAAGACAAACTACTTATTCACTTTGAATTCAGGACTATATCACATCAGCCTGCTGTCCCACCACAGTTGCATTAGTTTAAGAATGGAAACATACTGGTTTAGCATAATTTCTTATCACATTTCCCTCCAGAATGGCACTTTGGCAATCCATGGTTGAATGTTTTCTGTATTATCAAACATCACCTTCTGGACGGAAGGTTGGGAATGAGCAATCCTGGTTGCCAACTGCCTCTCAAGACTGTATAAATGTGCAGGAAGCTGTTAGGGGCTGCAATCACTTTCAGGGGGACTGAGAGAGAAGCAGAATCACATTCACTCACACTACATGACTGCCTAACAAGTGGAACTGCAGCAGAAGGGACCTATCACACGAAGGCAGTAACAGAATAGCAGTGAGATTGAGAGTCTATTGACAGATTTTGCCCATCAATGAAAAGGTGCAGTACAGTAATGAATGGAATGCACTTGGTAATGAATGGACTGCAGCCACTCACTCAAAACCATAAGGTTGCGGGTTCAATGCTAGCTAGGGCTCAAACTTGACTCAGGCTTGCAACCTTCCAAGGTCACTAAAATGAGTACCCAGTTTGTTGGGGGCAATTAGCTTACAGTTGTAAACCGCTTACAGACTGGTTAGTTCAGTATGAAGCAGTATATAAATGAAGCTGCTATTGCTGATGCAAGGCAACAGCAGGATGGACACAACATTGTGTGATAAGTACAGGCCAAAGACACTTTTATTCTGTTAAAATTCTGCTGTTATGGCCTGTGTGATAAAGTCCTCAGTTTGCAGCAATTCAGTAAGCTCAGGACAAAGAGGGAAGGTGGGAGGAGAAGAGAGAAACCCGTCATTTTTTTTAGTTATAAATTTTTATTGATTTTTACTTTAAGCAAAAAACTTCAAACAAACTTAAAAACATCCATCAAACATATATCTATTAATTAACATTAGAATGTGGTCATTCATTCATTATATCTTTTCATACATATCTCATTCAATTCATACCTATTTTCATATACCTTCCTTTTAATCTTCCCTTTCCTCCAGTCCTTTCCTATACCTCTCAGTGCTTTCCCACCAGCCACATCAATCTTCCCCCTCATCTACCTATTCTCACACTCACAAACCGTCCAGCACATACTCTTACCTTCAGCTACCTACTTTACCAACTATTCACCCTTTCCTTAATTTTCCCTTGATCTTCTTCGTGGACCTCAAAAACAGGTCATTTTTAAAGTAGCTGAGAAGGTGGAAAAGAAGAGGGTTAACTGGGCCATTCCTGCCAAACTGAGTTGGTTGGAGGATGTACAACATGGGTAGTGGCCTTATTGATGGGATTTCTGAGTGGGAGCGTCCAGAGGTGCAGTGAACCCATTTTGTATTTTAGTGGATTTAGATACCAAGGAAGCATTTGACTTTGCCTTACTGTCTCACTCAGTTTTGAATATTCAAGCATGGAACTTAACATCCCTTGTTTCTCTTTGATTATGGAATGCTTGGTGTCTCACTAGAATTGTATGTTTGGAGGATTCTCTCTTGGGGTTAATTTTCTTTGTGCCTATTTCTGAGCCTTTGAGTCTGTTAACAGAGAAGAACAGAAGGTATAGCCTACACACCTATTGTTCAGGCAGGCTTTTAAAATGCTGATAGTGGTGTTTTTAATTATCTTCCACACTGTATCTTTTTATTTTAATACTATAATTTTTAAAATGTTGCTAGTTGGCTTGGGCACTGTCTTATAGGGGAAAGATGGGACATATGTTTTCTCCATAAATAAGTAAATAAATAATTGTACTAGGAAAGCAGAAATTTAAGAAAACCTAGTTTTTCATGTGTGATCATGATCCTTGCACACTCTGGGAGCACAGTTCTGCAAAATTCTGTTTGACTGAAATAGTGATAGGCAGAGAGCCAGCATGGTGTAGTGATGTGAACATTGGACTATGACTCTGGAGATCAGAAATCAATTTCCCGTTTGGCCATGGAAACCCACTGCGTGACTTGGGTGAGTCACACACTCTCAGCCCCAGGAAACCCTGTGATAGGTTCACCTTATGGTGCTTAAATTGGAAATGACTTGAAGGCATATAGCAACAAATGGTAGGTAGCCAGCAGCCTTCAGCTTAATTTCAAAACCCATTTTCATGTATCAGTTTAGACTTCTAGGAAGAATAATCTTTCCTCCCTGAGTTTGTTAAATTCTAAAAACTACAGGCAGAAACAGTATAGTTGAGAAATACATTTAGTACAGTACTTTGTTTATATTGGACAAATTATAACCCAGACATCAGTAAAACTTTGAGGGTGGCATACAGTTGCATAAGACGCTCACAGAGAGCAACCCTGATCTTCCTCCAAGCTCTCAGAATTGGTGCTTAAGGGATGCCCAAGTTCCATTTTACTATGTTCAGTAGAATGTTGTTGTTTTTTCCCATCCACATGGCAAGGTGGGTAAACCCATTATGAGTTAAATGGAACAGCAGTTCTAACCATGACTAAACATTGGAGAAGAATGTTCCCAGTGCCTGAACTACACATGAGCAAAGTAAACCACATTTGAGGAGCTCAGATTATGAATAGATTCTAAATGCAGAAACTTTAGTACGTTTCAAGTTTTACAAAATTATTTTAAAAAAAAAAGGAAACAGCAAAAAAAGAGAAGACTCTAAATTATCATTCTGATATTACACTGGTACAGGGGGTTAATGCTATGGGCCTGCTTAAGCTTGACATTGGACTTTATCACACCATCTCCAGTGCTCGACATACTTCTTCCAAATTTGAGTCAAATTTGGAAGTTACGCTGATTTTATCACACTGACTTTTCTTTCAAAACGGCTTCCCTTTGCCTCCAGTGTTGAATTTGGGCCCCATAAGTCACTTTGGTGACCATTTTTTTTCCTATTCTGAAGTTTCCGATTTGAAAAAAAAATGGCCACCAAAGCAACTTAGAGGGCCCGAATTCAACACTGGAGGCAATGGGAAGCTATTTTGAGGGAAAAGTCCATGTGATAGAATCAGCATAATTTGGCTCAAATGTGGAAGAGGTAAGTCAGGCAGCAGAGGCAGTGCCATAAAGTCCATAGAGTAGGTCCTCAGCATGATTTAATGTACCACCAACCATGTCCTCCATTTTTAGCACAATAAAATCTTCAAAAGGATAAACAATACTGCTGTGGATGAGCAGAATGAGAGAAGGAAAACTTGTTTTAAGGGTGGAATGTGTGGCTGATGAATGCAAATTTGAAGGAAAGTTCAAAGGGAACTGGTGATTTCTTAATGTGAAATGCCCTCCAAGCCAGGTAGTGTCTGTAGTGGAGAAGGTCTACACAGCTTAGGCATCACTAGAGCAGTACAGGGGGTACAGATTGCACCAGGGGACACATTACCCTAAGGTGTAATGTGACACACTGCTTCCCAAATGTCTACCTTTTGGCAGAAACAGGCTGTGGGATTCCCCTGCATCCCTTTAAAACACAGGAGCTCATTGGAAGAGAAGGCATGAAAAGGCTCAGTGAGCAACGAAAGAAGAGACCTCAGGATGTTTTTAACTTACTCTTTTAAAATTTTCTTTAACAATTGTTGTTGTTATTATCGTTATCATGTTTTTCCCCAATTGGGACTCAAAGAGACTCAAAACACCACATCTTACTAAATTCTCTCTTTAACTACATGAAACTATGCACATGTAAATACATTCAGGCTGTGCATACGATAATATAATTTAAATATTTAATTCTAATTTTGCTGGTTGTTGTCACAACTATTGCCATTACATTCAGTGATGTACAGGAATTACAAGTTGCAAGTAACATTAGTACAAAAAATTTTTTTATGAAGGATTGTACATGGTGGGGTATGGGAGGAGATCAGTGGGTAGGGATGACACAATGAGGTATCGCACTTTGTGCCACCAACCCAAGTGACACCACTGCTACACAGTACTGCTCCTCTGGTGCCTCTGACCAAACCCCAAAAACCAGAATGCACTAGGAGGCAACTATGGCAGCTAAAGTGGAATCATAGGGCTATAATTGTGTAGTGTGAAAGGCCTCCCAATCTGATTGTCTTCAGTACAGGGAGGAAGGCATTGCCTCAGGCAGCATGTCTTGGGTCCAAAACACACTGCAGAAATAATCCAGTTTGATACCATTTTAACTGTCCAGGCTTGGTGCTAGGGAATTTTGGGGACTGTAGTTTTGTGAGATATTTAACTTTCTCTGTCAGAGAACTCTGGTGCCACAATTTACCACATTGTACATTGATGATGGGCATATGATAATGTAATTTCCCAGGATTCGCTAACGCTGAACCAGGACAGTTAAAGCGGTCTCAAAAGGGGTTATTTCTGCAGTGTGTTTGGGACCTTGGACTTTGGCTTCAGTCATGGTTTTTCTTCTCATCCCCATTACAAATCACATAATAACAACTTGAGAAGACATAATTCTGACAACCATGAAGTAGAAAGGAGGCTTAGGTGTTGATAGGGAGAAGCCTTCTTTTTTCATGCATATGCAAAGGGAAGAGTAAATCAAACCCATCATCAGTGTACAACAGAATTGTACATTTCTATTTTCCAGCCAGGAACTCTGTGTGGGATCTCCATAATAAGACACAGAACTAAATCTAGAAGCAAGAAGCTTATTAAAATGAAAATTTCTGCAAGACTGAAAGGATGGCAAGAGGAAGGTGTTAGGCTCTTTTTAAATGAATGATATATGCCGTTCTTACTTTTTAGAAAGCCACACTGGTGAGAAGGAATTGGTTAAGATCCTGCACTCCTTCATAACTTTACTTCTATGGTGTTTGAAGTAGCAATAAAATGAAAAAGATACAGTAAGGGAAAAGAAAGAGTGTGCCCACATTAGACAAGCGAGCAAATTAGCAAATAAAACAACTTTTGTGGTAAACCAAACTGTGTGGTGTTGATTAGACAAGCTAATTATTTCAACTTATTCTGTAGATGAATACAGAGCGCACCATTTGAGAGGCAAGCTGTCAAAAACAAATCTGAACAGTTGTCAAGGCTAAGATAAACAAACTAGGACTGCTTTTTAGTAAACATACCTTTCTCTTCAGAACTAAGTACGCAATGTCTTGCATTCATCCTCTTTCTATAATCCCTGTGGTAAATCCCAGATGATATATGATTACCTTTTTGCAATTCTTTTCCCTCTCTGTGTGTATGTGTGTCGATATCTGTTGTTGTTGTTAACTGCCCTTGAGTTGACCTCGACTCATGGCAACACTATGGATAAGACAACTCCAAGACCCAGTGTCCAGGGTGACCAGATATCATAACCACAAAGGGAGAGAAGGCCCCGCAAAATGTAGGACATGCAAGAAAATGTAGGATATAGCAAAATAAAAGCTAAAAACACTCATATAAATGTAAACATATGCATCATGCTTGAAATGGGGGACTTTTTGGAATTCCTCCTGGACAGAGAGATTAAATGTAGGACCTGTCCAGGAAAAGGAAAATCTCTGGACACTTATCCCCTGTCTTCCAATGCTCTGCTTAGGTCCTACAGGCTCAGTCCTGTGGCCTCCCTATTTGAGTCTAGCCATATGGCATGCGGTCTTCCTCTCTTTCTATTACCCTCTACTTTTCCTAGCATTATTGGTTTTTTTCTAATGGGCTGTGCCTTCTCATGATATGGGCAAAGTACAATAGCCTCAATTGCATCATCTTGGCTTCCGGGGAAATTTCTGGCTTTATCTGTTCAAGGACAACACTTGTTTGTCTTTTTGGCTCTCCACGGTATCCTCAGCACTCTTCTCCAGCACCACATCTGAAATGAGTTGATTTTCTTTTGCCTGCTCTCTCCACCATCCAGCTATTGCATCCCTACATGGTGATGGGAAATACAGTGGATTGGATGATTCTAACTTTGGTGCTCAATTGTATATAGTTGGCCCTTTGTATCAGCGGGGGTTTGGTTATGGTCTCCCCCTGCTGCAGATGCCAAATATCGTGGGACCTCAAGTCCCATTATTGTTAATCATCACTGACATGTGCATTGCCATGGCTGCATGCATGTGCCTCCATCGATGATAATGTTCCAATCCATGGGTGGCTAACCCACCAATACAGAGGGCCAACTGTATCTTTACACTTAAGGATCTTATCTAGGTTTTGTCATAGCTGTCCTTCCCACTCCTAGTCATTTTCTGATTTCTTGACTGCAGTCTCCATTTTGATCAATATTGGATCCAAGGTTTTGGATCCAATTTGTCTTAGCGCAGCTTCCACTTCACTTTCTAGTATTTGGGGTTCATCTTCATATGGTTCTTCATTCCATATCTCATCCATTTTATCATCTCTTTTATATAGCTCTTCTGTGTATTGCTTCTACCATCTTCTTGGTCATGAAGTACGTGTCTCTACGTATGCCTATATTCTGTAAGAATTTTACCTATACATTTTGAATGAGGAACTTAGTTTTGCCCTTAAACTTTTAATTTGAATGTTTGCTATGTACATCATTGTTTTTATTATTTTACAACAAGAATCAGTAAGGGCAGATGCAGTCTGTCAAGGCTTTCAAGCTACTCCCTGCATCCTCTTACAACATTTGTCTAGTAGTTCATACAAAAGCTAATTATCTCTAGAAAAATGTAAGAAATGTTCATCCTCTGAAAGAAAAGCTTTAGAATGAAAGTACTGATTACATGTTCCTGAACTAGAAGAGCCTGGAAACCATTGTGAGGAATGCATGAAAAAGCATTGTCAACCTTCTTACCTGATTTCTTCAGAGAGCTTTTTAAAAGCCCACAAAACACAATTCCAGAGAAGTGGCCATGTTTTGGTGTATCCACATTAACTCCAACAACATGGTTCGGATATACGATAGTCTATATTCCAGATTCTGAAATATTTCTCAGAGCTAACACAACAGCAAAGATGATTGAGGTGGCTGCTTCTTTCATTACAAAAACAAGCATTTCATATTTGGTCATATGTTTCATGCATGCATGAGCCAAATCCCTTCACTGATAGATGGTTGTTATTCTCATTTCACAAGTGTCCATGTTGCAGTGGTCAAACATTCTAAAAGAGAAAAGCAGAAGTTTCATACATACATACGCCATATGTCCTAATCCATCAAAAGGTTGGCATATAAATAAATATGGCAGAGTATCATCATTAGGAGCAGCAGCAGCAGCTGTTTTTCTAAGACTTTTTCTAAGAGTTTAGACGTCTTTTAGATAAAACGTACAGATTTAAAAACAAACAAACTTTACTCTCTTCTTTCAGAGTATGATATGCAATCGAATCTTTATTTTCCCCTCGGATCCTGATTGATTCCACAGAACACTCCTGTTTCCACTTTCACAATTTCAACTGAAGGTGGAAAAAAAATTCACATAAACCTTTCAAGCAAGGGCTAAATGTTTATGTTTTATGTCCAAGCAAGGACTAGCTTATAGAATATATAGTAACTCTCCTTTAGATGACACAAGACAGCTTCTGGCACCATGAAGGAAAAGGTGTTGAAAACAGTTTTGCCCATGACATCTGCAATATGTGCAGAGATTTATCTCATAGATTTCCACAGTGATTTTGAGTCTTTAAAATACTATCACAGGTTCTATGTGGGTATTGAAGATGTGAAGAAAGCTCGTCATGATAATCTTTGTGGAAAGTAGCTGCTGGCAATAAAGATCATTAGATAATGAATAGTTGCCAAGTTTTCCCCCACCACACCCCCAACTAGTTTCAATATAGCCATTGTAATGTCTTGTTTCACCTTAGCTTGGCGATAACTTGGACTGGAACTGTATACAGTCAGACGTCCCTATCCACTGATTCTTTATCCATGTATTCAGCCATCCAGAGCTTGAAAATATTCAAAAAATACATAAATTCCAAAAAGCAAGCCTTGATGTTGCCCTTTTATAGCAGGGATACTATTTTACTATGCAATTGTATTTAATGGGACTTAAGCATCCATAGATTTTGATATCCATGGGGAGTCCTGGAACCAACCCCTAGTGGATACCAAGGGCCCACTGTACATGGAGGAGATTACTACACACAGCTTTTAAATCATGATTATAGCCAGGAAAAAAAGCAGCTTTGGTGATCCTTATCACACAATGACTTCTCTTACTCATAGCTGCTTTATCTCTAAAGTGTGATTAGGGCATCTCTTTTCAACCTTCCAATTGCTCTTGTCCCCAGGTTTGAAATGTCACTGCTGGGGAAGTTGTCATATTGGCAGTTGTATGGTGCCAGTGTCTCCATCTGTCCCCCCTCCTTTTTGCTATTCCAAAGTAGGGTGATTCCCTTTATTTATTTTTCTCTTTTCCTTTTTTTCTTTTAAAACTTAAATTGTAGTAGCAGACTCTAAGGTTGTGTGAAAAAGTTAAAATAAAAATAAAATAAACTAGAAGGGCATGCTGCATAGGGCATAGGGTAGGGAAACAGGGTGGGGGTGGGAGTTGGGAAAAGAGCACGATGGTGGCAGCAACCCCAGTCACATAAGGGGCTTTCTAGATGGGCAGGAAAGTGTGACATGAAGTTGCCTTTTCCTTAATGCTTACCAGCTGCACCACAGCCTTTAGATGGAGCTGCGCTGTTCCACAGTTTTTAAAAAAGAAGCTGGAAAAACCAGCACCTTTTTAAAGGTGCTTCTTCTCCCCTAAAACGCAAAAAAAAAAAAAAAAAGCATTTTCATGGCACACTTTCCCTTTTTCTCATCTAAAGGCTAGACTTTCATGCAGCCATGAACACACTTCTTTTTGCTAATCTAGAATGCCCAATAATTGCAAAGAAATGTGATAATGGTATAATTCCATTTGTTTACACTGATGCAGTTGTGAGAATGGGGCTCATGTGGTCATGTTCATAATTAAAAGTTATACATTGCAGAATCAACCAAGATTGTGTGAGTGTGTGTGCGTGTGTGTATGAGAGAGAGACAGAGAGACAGAGACAGAGAGAGATTTGGATTTTGGATTTGTAGATTTGAGAGAGGTTCTTGGGTGCATGTAAAGAACTTGTTAGCCTTCTTCTGTGGAATCTTCTGTCTTTGCAGCTGAGACACACACCACTGAAAGCCTACCCTGCTAGAGTTCAGCATAAATATCTGCTGGTGGAGTTTTGCTATACAACTCCTGTGCTGGGTACCAGCATAGTTCAATGTATGGGGATCAGTGTTGAAGATGCATGACTGACAACCCATTGTCCAAATGTGATGCACAGTGTGGAAATGCAAGGCAGGGAAGCAATACATTCACACACTAAGCGAGACATTCACATTGACAGGATTCAGCAATGCTTTGTGTGAAATCCATACTGTTTGAATATACAGTTGGCCCTCCAGATCCACAGATTCTTTATCCCTGGATTCAACTATTCACAGCTTGAAAATATTCAAATAGTATGAATACCAAAAAAAAAAAAAAAAGCAGTCTTTCATCTTGCCGTTTTATATAAAGGATACCATTTTACTATACCACTGTATTTAATGGGTCCTGAGTATCCATGGATTTTGGGATCCACTGGGGGTCCTGGAAACCCAATCTCAGCAAATACCAAAAGCCTACTGGAATGCCATTTCCTTCTGCTATATACATCCAATCCTCCCTTCCCTTTTTGAACTGTTCAAAGTGCAAATGAAGTTTGGGTTTCTGGTGGGACATTAATCTCTCATGTGTCTTCCACAGTTTTCCCAATCATTAATCATGATGACTTCAGTGTGCATGTGTATGTGTGTGTAAATCTAAAGCTAAACAGTTTTATTGCTAGATAAGACACACTCATAGACACAAATACACAGATTTATGAAAGTCGGAATTCTGTTGGATGCTGGCAGGGTGTAACTTTCTGGCTTCTGGCTTCTGGCTTCCATGGGGCCATTGACACTAGCGCATCCTCAGGCCCAGTAGGGATGAAGGCACCCAGGCACCATTATCCAATTGTAGTTTTGCAGCAGGGAGAAAGGGTGAACCTTTGCCATCTTGGTTGGCCTTGTTGGTGAACCCTGGCGCTGCAGAGCTGGGGTTGTGCCAGGGCAGGTTATTGCACAAGGTGGTACTGGATACCTCTTTCCGCAACAACAACAAAAGCCTAGGTTTGCAGAATGTCAGCCTATGTCACCAACAGCATTCCTGGTGATGCATATGTAAAATTATATACTGTAAACAAACACATTAAAGTGTCATTTAATCTTATCTTTGTTTGGTTGCTTTTTTATTTTTCTGGCATTTCTCTCAACATACACTAAGAGGGTTTGTGTAAACAGTCTTGACATATTGAAGAGCTCCAAATTGGGGAACCTAATTTACATATCATACAAATTAGTAGTAAACTTTATGCAAATCGGATGAATGATGCTACCATACTTCATTGTGAAGTTGCAAAAGGATTCTTCAGTTCTATTTTCACAGTTCACCGGAGGCAACCAAGGAAAGAGAACTATAATTTCACTTTTTTTCACTCTGAGACATACCTATATGATAGGCTTTAAACCAATCTTCTCATCATTCTCTCTTCCCAGAGAATCCTGATAACTGTAGTGCTCTGAGGATGGATTAGAGAATTGTGAACACCTCATCAAACATCAAATCCCAGTATTCTTTAGGGTAAACCATGATTTATAATAAGTCAGCATTGCCATACTTTTTCCACACAAATACTAGGAACTGAAACTGAGCTGATAAAAGGTTGGTGCAGAGCTTGGGAGATATTGCATGTAACAATGTTACCTATATCCTGTTACTTTTGAAGAAAATGGGAACACAACAAATGGGGAAAGCACGGACTGGGAAGATTGTTCATACTCTGTGTAATTGACGTGGTTTTCTTGTTACTTTTTCTCATTATTGCTATGTATGAAGAGAGACTTCCTTGAAACATCCACAAAAGTTTTAGTCCATTTTTAAACTTACTTTTTTAAAAATAAGTAAAAAATATTCAGGAAATTTGAGTAACAATGAGTCCTTTAAAATGCAACTGTCGCATCTAGATCAAGGGAAGTAATAGTGCCACTCTATTCTGCTTTGGTCAGGACCCACCTGGAATATTGTGTCTAGTTCTGGGCACCACAATTCAAAAAGGATGTGGAGAAACTGGAGCGGGTCCAAAGGAGGGCAACTAAGATGGTGAAGGGTCTGGAAACCGTGCCGTATGAGGAACGACTTAGAGAGCTGGGGATGTTTAGCCTGGAGAAGAGAAGGTTAAGAGGTGATGTGATAGCCCTGTTCAAATATTTGAAGGGATGTCATATTGAAGAGGGACAAGCTTGTTTTCTGCTGCTGCAGAGACTAGAACGCGGAACAATGGATGCAAGCTCCAGAAAAAGAGATTCCACTTCAACATTAGGAGGAACTTCCTGACAGTAAGAGCTGTTCGACAGTGGAACACACTCCCTCGGAGTGTGGTGGAGTCTTTGTCCTTGGAGGTCTTTAAGCAGAGGCTGGATGGCCATCTGTCGGGGATGCTTTGACTGGGAGTTCCTGCATGGCAGAAGGGGGTTGGGCTGGATGGCCCTTGTGGTCTCTTCCATATCTATGATTCTATGATTCTATGGTTTGGAGTTTAGTAAGCTCTTACTAGATTTCTCATGTTTTAGTCAGAAAACATATGGTCCCTGCTATCCAGAATTTTAAAATGTTATTTTTTTGGACTACAGGTCTCGAAATTCCCCTCCCTGTGGAGCTAGTAGCTACATGTACCTACTGAAATTGATCAAAATGGACTGGAAAAGTGTTGATCATATGTTCCCTCTGGGTTTGGATGGAGACCACTGAGAGGCCAGGTACAAGTAAGTATAAGAAAAATAGGAATAAAAACAACAGTAGCAATCCAGAACTTCTTTTAAATTCCTGAACAATCAGTTTAACATACTATAATGTTACAGCCAAGGAATACAGTGCATCAGTAAGGCCAGAGCTTGGAAAAGTTACTTTTCCTTACTGTTACCCAGAATACTATGGGGTAATTGGTTGGCTGTTTCTGACAGCTGCAGTCCAAAAGAGCAACTTTTCCAATCCTTAGATTATGTAGGAAAATGTTCAATACCAGTTTCCTATGCAATGTGGTTACTAAAGACCAAAGCAGGGAAATTTAGTTCAGCAATTTAGTTCAGCGATTCATCTGATTTAGGATAAAATGAATATAAACTTACCAGGATGCTAAGAAGAGGCAACCTTCAGGTCCCCCAGCACGGCATCATTTATATTTACTTCTTTGTTAGCCAGATGAAGGCAAAAGAAAATCCTGAAGACCAAAAGTATTTCTATGGGGCCTGAACACCTCCTAGGGAGGAAATGCCAAACTGAGCAACCAATAATCTCATGAGCAGTGTAGGTGTGTCCTCCAGATGATTTCTCATATATATAGCTAGTATAATGTGAGTCAGAGGCATCACTGCATTAGTCTGGAATAGTAGTATGTAAAGAGATGTTGTCCTTTGAGACCAACTGAGCAAAAGATGTTGTAGCATAAGCTTTCATAGACTCGGTCTACTTCCTCAGATGCATGGAATGCAGTCCAAAAAAAAAAAAAATTCCTTTTTCAAGCTGTGCATCTGAGGAAGTGGAGCAAGTATTCAGAAGCTTATGCTGTGATGTTTTTGGCTCAGTCAGTCTCAAAAGTGCTACAGGGTCCCTTTGCATACTGATAAGGTGAGTCACTTGGGAGTAGGAGAGAAAAGGAAGTGAAAGGTAAGATGCTCAGATACGTACTTCAAGTCGGAAGCAGCCCTAGGAGGCATTTATCATAAAGGAGATGGGGAAGGTCTGGTTTGTCACACTTACATCAATGCATAGGCTGCATGCAACCAGAGAACAGCTCAGTGTTGGTTGTTGATGTGCTGGGACTGGATTCAAACTCCGTGGACAAGAGTGTAGTCCTATGAACTATGTGGCCCTTAGCTACACACTCACACACCTTGGGATTTGCTGGGAAGCAGGATGCACACAGGAGGCTTTGGAGCTGGTTACTGAGGACTGATCCTGTTCTGCTCCTGCCTCTTGCTCCAAGTCAGAATGTATGCCTACAGGAGCAGTGCCAGCCATTATACACACCCCCACAGGAGTGATACCGTTTGATCTTTATTCTTCCTTCGTTCTGTCTGTAATTATCAGAGCATCATCTCTCATAAATGGAATAAAACAAGATTTATTGCCAAGCAAAAGCAAAGCTGGATTTCTTCTTGAGTAAGAGTAGGAGGAATGTTGGCATTTGCAAGGTTCCCATCGTCGTTTGTTTGGCTGCCTTCCCATCGAAGCAGGAAGAAATGCTGAATTTCATTTTCTGCTCATAGCACTTCTTTGGGTGTCCTTTGGCATTTAATTGTTTGCAACACAAAAAGCCTTCCCCCCCACCTCCCCGAGTTTGATTTATGGAGTGAGCTATTCACTCAGCCATACCTATGCTGGAATACTGCTGGTTCTTGATGCCTGTGTTAGGGAAGCAGCTGGGAGTTATCCAGTTATCTTTACCAGTTTGAGTGTTGGACTAGGACACTGGGAAGCCAGGGTTCAAATCCTGGATCAGCCACGTAAACCTACTGGGTGACCTTGGGCAAGTCACACTATCTCAGCCTCAGAGGAAGGCAATGGCAATTCCCCTCTGAAGAAACGTGCCAAGAAAACCCCATGATAAGGTTGCCTTAGGGTCGCCATAAGTCAGAAACGACTTGAAGGCACAACAATAAAAATGGGAAAATTTCAATAAAAAAGAGTAACTAATTGCAGGTAACAATTACTTGCAGGTAGAGCCAGTATGGTGCAGTGGTCATAACTTTCCATGACTTGAAATGACTTGAAAGTCACAAGGCCACTGCCAGCAATAAATTCCAAGCCATCAATGCAAAATTCAAGCCAACAATGCAATCCTATACATATTTCCTCAGAAACTAGTCTTGTGATATTCCATGTACTTTACTCTCAGGCAAGTGTTTTTGGTATGCCATTTTAGGCGCCAATTCTGTACCCACTTACCTGAGCATAAGTCCAATTCAACAGGACTTACATCTGAGTCAACATGTGTAGGATTCCAGTAATTGAAGTACTTCAGATAGCTAGACAAAGAGATAGGTGATTTCCCTAATCCATATAAATACCTTTTCAATCAGGCCGGTATTAGTCAGAAACGTAGTCTGGTATTCATGTTCTCATATTTCCAATTACAGAGGAGAAGAGAGGCAGAGAGAGAATGTGTGTGTGTGTGTGTAAGTGAGAGGGAGTTTGCTGAAGGCCTCCCACTAAAATCATGACTGAAGTACAGTGTGAACCAGGTACTTTCCAATTTACAGCTTGTTTGCTTAACCACAACCTCGCACTGGCTGTGCTTTCATCTTCTTCAAGAAAACACAATGTGGAGTGTCCACCCCTCCTTCCACCTACTCTCTATTATACATCTGTTTCGTGACTGTGAAATCACGTTCAGAAAACACACCATCTTCTTGGGCCAGTGTTTCAGAAACCTTTTTTTATTCATTTATTTTTATTTTTATTTTTACTTTTATTGAATATTTCACTCCTCAGAAGCCATGGCAGCTTGTACTGGGCTGTTCTCAGCTTTACAATGTGTTGTGCTGGGATTTGGGGAGTCCAAAGTTTCAGGTTTGCTGCTATGTAAAAGTTAGTTGAACTTTTGGACACACCATTGAAAGAAGTCTACTTTACCATGATTTGTTCCTTAATATAATAATAATAAGTAATAATAATATTTATTTATACCCTGCTCTTCAGCCAAAAAACCCACACCTCTGGACTCTGGGGAAGAGGGAGGCTTTGAGTTTTCACTGTGTGTAATCATTGAGGAAGTGGAGTGTCCACCACCAGAGTAAAATTATTATGGATAGGAAATAATTGTGAATGATCCATGGCTGACTCACATTTTACCACTGTCAAACAGGCCTGTTCCACTGGCTATATTTACAGCTTACAAACAATATAATATGGACTATGGTGCCACCACTCATGGATATAACTGTCTTCATGATACTATATCTGGACATGGCAAAACGCTGGATAGAAGGGGAGGAATTAAAAACAAAACAAAACACCCATCCTGAAACTCAGTCCAAACAAGAGACAGTCAGGAATGGTTTGTCCGTATGGGACGGTGCTGTTCTAGAAAGGTGGAACTCCCTATGGGATATCAGGTTTGTAGATAGGGGCTTCTGATTGTTCTGCATTGGTCCCTAGAGGTTTAACTGGCCCCTGTTTCACTGGAACACTGCCAATGCTCCATGGGTGAGAAAACTGCCTACATTAAAGGAGCTATTCAATGTGTGTTGTGTGCGTTATTTGTCTTCAAATCATTTCTGACTTATAGTGACCCTAAGGCAACCCTATCCAGAGGGTTTTGGTGGGGGGTTTTTTTGGCATGTTTCTTCAGAATTGTTTGCAATTGCCATCCTCCAAGGCTGAGAGACTATGGCTTGTCCAAGGTCAGCTAGTAGGTTTTCGTGGCCGAGTGGGGATTTGAACCCAGGTCTCCAAATTCATAGTCCAACGCTCATGCTACTACATCACACTGGCTCTTGTACTGAACCCAAAATAGGTTCAACATAAGGGATACTTCTGTCTGAACTTAAACTCGGAGCAGATTCATCAACCAACAAAGGAGCCACCAAGTGCCACTACAGCTCAGGCTGTTGTACTATAACACCACCACACTTTGATGGAGACCCTGCCTACAGTTATCCGTGGCTGGTAACCTTTAGGTTAGATTAATGTACTGCATTGTTCATTTAGTTGCCTTTGAAAATTATCCATAAATGGCAGTTAAATTTTAAAATACAGATGCTATGTCATGTTGTTGTTGTAGTTGTTGTTGTAGTTGTAGTTGTTCTTGTTGTGTGCCTTCAAGTCATTTTTGCTTGATGGTGAGCCTAAGGAACCCTATCCTGGGGTTTTCTTGGTAATATTTGTTCAGGGGAGCTTGTCTGAAGAAGCCTTCATGTTGTGAAGGAAAATGCTTAAATTATCAATGTGCTTGTGTTTCATGAACACAGGTATAAAAGGCTTAAGCGACCAAGGGGAGTGGGGAGTTATCACTTTTACTCCCTTAACTCTGAAAATGTTTTGTTGTGTTGTTAAATGCGCAATGCATGTGAGAACAAGTCACAAAAGCAGGTTTTACATATTGAGAGAGAGAGTCCAACTTGCCCAAGTGTGATTGGTACATTTTTAAAATATGCCTTGGAAAATTATTGGTGTGGAATGGGCAGGTAAGTGACCTAATGGCAAGTTTGGGCCTTTGAAAGCAATCAGCTGGTCATCTGGCAAGGATGTCTGTCTGGAAAAATAAAGAAAGGGAAGAGCTAAGGAGAGTTACAGCAGCTGGAGTCAGGACAAGATTTACAAGAGGAAAAGTTAAAAAGGGGGGGGGGGGAGCTGAAGGAGAAAAAGAGGACCAAGACATTGAGAAGAAAATTCCTTTCACAGCCTTTGGGTCCAGCAGAAAAGAGTCACTGGCTGGTTGCTGGAGCATGATAACTCAAGAATTGGAATTTATTTCTTAATATTAAATTGTTAACACTCAAGGAAACGCAAAAGAAGACTTCAGGCAGAAGTCAAGATCTGATGATGATTCAAAGCTCTGTAAACCTAGCCACTGGGCATGCTGACTATCAGTCTTTAGAGTTGACTAGGGTGAAGCTAGATAAGGAAACTGGTCTAAGTAGAAAATGGGACTAGAAGCTTTTGACTATTTTTGGAGGCAAGTAGAATATTATTTATTATTACTGTAGAACTCTGGTGCAACAACAAGATACAAATTCCAGGATTTCCTGATGACCTTCTAGACTCTCAGTGGCATTTGACACTATAGATCATGACATCGTCTTGGAATGGCTAAGAGAGTTGGGAATCAGAGGCACTATGCTTCAGTGGTTCCGTTCCTTTCTCTTGGGCAGGTTCCAGAGGGTGATTCTCGGGGACAGTTGCTCTTCAAAAACAGAGTTGAATTGTGGTGTCCCACAAGGTGCCATCCTGTCCCTGATACTCTTCAATGTTTATATGAAGCCGCTGGGAGAAATAATTTGGAGACATGGGGCAGGGTGTTATCAGTACACTGATGACACCCAGATATACTTCTCCATGCCTTGGTCGTCAGCAATGCTGACAGATGGCATTTCTCCGCTCCATCGATGTTTTGAGGCAGTAATGGATTGAATGAGGGAAAACAAACTCAAGCTGAATCCAGACAAAATAGAGGTATTCACAGTAGGGACCCCCAAACCAGATACTGGGTTGCAACCTCCAGTCCTAGAGGAGGGGTTCACGCTCCCCTCGAAAGACTGCGTTCGCAGTTTGGGAGTACTTCTCGACCCGTCGCTTCTGCTGACAAATCAGGTGAATGTGACGGTCAAGAGTGCCTGTTATCAGCTTCGGCTGATACACCAACTGCTACCTTTCCTGGAACCGGTAGACCTCGAAACTGTAGTACATGGTCTGGTAACCTCTAGACTCGACTTTTGCAATGCACTCTACATGGGGCTACCCTTGTACCTAGTTTGGAAACTTCAGCTGGTACAGAACATGGCAGCCAGGTTGATTACTGGAACAACTAGGAGTGATCATATAACACCCATCTTAAAATCACTCCACTGGCTGCCTATCAGTTTCTGGGCACAGTACAAGGTGTTGGTTATTGCCTTTAAAGCCCTACATGGCTTGGGCCCAACTAATTTAAGGGATTGCCTTTTTCCGTACAATCCACCCCATGCACTCAGGTCCTCTGGGAAGAATTTATTACAACCTGTTAAGACTAGATTAACTGCAACCTCCCAGAGGGCCTTTTCTGCAACCGCTCTCAGCCTCTGGAATGGCCGGACGAGATCCATCAAATTACTAACTTAAATAGCTTCGAGAAAGCTGTCAAAATGGATCTCTTCTGTCGGGCCTTTCCAGAATAAAAAACTTGGCCACTCTTCCCTCATGGATGTTGATTCCGCCTGCTGACTGTTGCTCCTGTTGTTGTATTAGCTTTAGTTTTGGCTTAGGCTAATGTTTTAATGTTATTTTTAAGGTTTGTATGTATTTTAACTCTAAACTGTTTAATTCCTTTTTAAGGGGGGTATATTGGATATATATTGTTTTCTATTTTAACTGTACGTCGCTTTGATTGTCCAGACAAAAAGTGGGATATAAATAAAAGTTTTATTATTTATCCTTTTAATAATTTATTCCATAGAATAGAACTTTTACAGTTAAAACAGTGTCAGTCTGCATTAATTCTGCGGCAGCCAAAGTCAGTTAAATCTTGGCCAAGGAGTGAAGAGAAAGCAGGCTGCTTTTCCCACCCATCTGCCCCTCCCCAAAAGGGGTCAAGATTGGTAAATGCCCACTGTAGGCACAACTACTGGTCCAGCTCTGCCATCTTCACACAAGTGTACTTCTATACTATGTCTGCAGCAATAAGACCACCTTAGCCAAACCATAGAATCATAGAGTTGGAAGAGACCACAAGGTCTGTCCAGTCCAACCCCCTGCCATAAAGGAACTCTCCATCAAAGCATCCCCATTGACAGATGGCCATCCAGCCTCTGCTTAAAGATCTCCAAGGAAGGAGACTCTACCACACTCCGAGGGAGTGTCTTCCACTGTCAAACAGCCCTTACTGTCAGGAGATTTCTCCTAATGTTGAGGTGGAATCTTTTCTCCTGTTGTCTGCATCCATTGTTCCGGGTCCCATTCTCTGGAGCAGCAGAAAACAAGCTTGCTCCCTCCTCAATGTGACATCCCTTCAAATATTTAAACAGGTCTATCATATCACCTCTTAACCTTCTTTTCTCCAGGCTAAACATCCCCATTTCCGTAAGTCGTTCCTCATAAGGCATGGTTTCCTGACCCTTCACCGTCTTAAATGCCCACCTTTGGACACGCTCCAGTTTCACCACATCCTTTTTGAAATGTGGTGCCCAGAACTGGACACAGTATTCCAGGTAGGGCCTGACCAGAGCAGAATAGAGTGGCACTATTACTTCCCTTGATCTAGAAACTATACTTCTATTAATGCAGCCTAAAATTGCATTGGCCTTTTTAACTGCTGCATCGCACTGTTGACTCATGTTCAACTTATGGTCTACTTGGACTCCTAGATCTCTTTCACATGTGGTCTCATTCAGCCAGGTTGTAGTGAACAGGCTGACCAATCAGCCAATCACAGAGCAAGATGAGACCAGCCAATGAGAAGCAGGCTGGGCAGGGCTATAAAAGAGCCTTAGCAGAGAGTGAAAAGGGGGTTAGTTTAGTATTTTGAGGAAGAGAGTCACATCAAAGGGAGGGTGTGCTCTTAGGGTTCCTGAGGGTAAATTTTAGGTTGGTTTGGAGACCAGGAAAGGGTCTGAAGAGTCCAGAGAGGGACTGGATAGGCTTGAGGGAGTCTAGGAGAGAGAGGCTCAGAACAAGCCTGTGGTTTTAAGGAAGATTTTGACCTTAGTATAGGAGATAGGATCACCTGAGTGACTGTATCATTATTAATAGGTTAAGGAACTGTTTGTAACTAATCAATAAGTCAATAATAACATCTTTGAAGCTACTTTATACTTTATTTTGTATTTTATAAATAAACCTTATTAGTGTTTTAAAATACTACTTGGTCTCCGTGTGAATATTAAAACATGCTACCAAATATTAGTGCCTCAGCAGAGAACAGGTTGTGGGTGAAATGAGAGAGTGGGAGTTCCCCACATAGTTTGGTGGCAGCGGTGGGATCAAAAGGCCCAGGTATTCACTACACAGGTGTCCCCCATCTTATATCTGTGCATTTCATTTTTCCTCCCTAAGTGCAGGACCTTACATTTCTCTGTGTTGAATTTCATCTTGTTAGCTTTGACCCAGCTTTCTAGTCTATTCAGGTCATTTTGAATTTTGATCCTGTCCTCTGGGGTATTAGCTACTCCTCCTAGTTTACTGTCATCTGCAAATTTGATAAGTATGCCCCAATTCTGTCATCCAAGTCATTAATAAAGACATTGAATAGCACTGGGTCCAGTACAGAACTCTGTGGGACCCCACTGGTCACTTCTCTCCAGGATGAAAAGGAGCCATTGTTGAGCACCCTTTGGGTTCAGCCAGTCAATCAGTTACAAATCCATGTAACGGTTACCTTGTCTAGCCCACATTTTACAAGCTTGTTTGCAAGAATGTCATGGGGAACCTTGTCAAAGGCCTTACTGAAATCAAGATATACTATACCAACCTAACCAAGGGGAAAGGAGTTGCTAACTCCATGCTTCTACCAGAGGCAGTGAGACCGCCAATGGAGAGTAGGCTGGCAGCTATTTTCTGAAACTCCTCTATAGCTCACCCAGCATCTGTTGCTTCAGCTGCATCTGCTGTCATGTTCAAGTTGTCTTTGAGACACTGCCTAAAGTGGGAGACGTTAATGACTAAGATGTGGTGCTGAGGAGTCTCCCCATCCTTCTCTCTGTTGGCCTCCTGTGAATATGAAGAACGAGCCATACATATGCTTCTACTCCCTGTGTGTATGAGACAGGTGGGACTCCCCATCACAGAACCTCTACTGTTCATTCCTAGTAGCAGCCTCAATCACGGGAGAGGAAAAAGTTTAATAACGGAGGCTTTCTTCCCCAGAGACTCTCCAACCACTCCTTTTCTTTCCGTAGATCAGGAGTAGGCAAAGTGGAGCCCATAGGCTACATGAAGCCCCAAGCATTTTTTGTGGCCCCAAGACTCCCCGGTGGGCCCAATGCCCCCAATTCCCCCTGTGAGGGGTATTTTAATCAAGTTTCTGTTCCCCTAGTTAGGACTAGGAACTGCCTTTTTCTGAAACAGGTAGTGAACTGAAAGTCATTGCCTGTTGCTAAGAAAATGCCTTTCCTGGGCTTAAAATGGCTCAGGTGTGGCCCAAATGTAGCAAAATTGCCTCCATATCTCTTAAAGGGCTTTTGGGAGCAAAAAAGAGTTGTTATTTTTTTTAAAGGAATGTGGCCTTCCAAATTCTCTTGAGTTGCCAATCCTGCTCTAAAGATCCTACCTGGGATCTTGCTCCTTGGCCTTTGCTTTCATACAGAAAACCAATTCTTGATTGGAGCCTTACTCCTGCACCTGATGGGATCTCTGGGCTTTTTGGTCAAAAAGGCAGCCTCGTCCCCTTGGTGATACAGCCCTGGTTTTTAGTTCTCCAGTCTGCTTTGTTGCTATTCAATGGGAACAATCCTGGGCCCTTTGACTGCGGAAATGGCTTCTCAAATCAGGCTGGAGACTCGTTGGCTCAACTGGCATGTTGGAGGCTAACTTGCAGATCCCCAACATTTCTTATTTCCCATTTCCAAGGTGGAAACCACTGTAGTTGTCATGACTACACTTACAAAAACAAGTCCCACTGTATTCAGCAAGACTTACTCTAGGGTAAGTATGTGTAGATTTCTGCTGTTAATATAGTGTTTGCCAAGTTGAGAACTAGAGATGGCTTTTGCCCCTTTAGTGGTTGGGCAGAAGAGGGAAATTCAGCAGATGTTCCTTGTCACCCAACCAAGTAACAAGCAACATCATCTGAATTTCCCACTTGTCTGTGTGTTGTGAGCCTTCAAATCAAGTCTGTGTGTAGTTTTATCAGGTCTCTATGTGGTTGTCAGAGTGAAAACTGGTGATCTTGGGCAAGTCACATGTTCTCAGCTTCAAGAGAAGGCAATGGCAAACCTCCTCTGAATCCTCTTGGCAAGATTTGTTCAGAGGAGGTTTGCCATTGCCTTCTCTTGAAGCTGAGAGCATGTGACTTGCCCAAGGTCACCAAATGGGTTTCATGGCTGAGTTGGAAACCGAACCCTGGTCTCCAGAGTCCTAGTCCAACACCCAGACCACTACGCCACACTTCTACAGAACCATTAAAGGTGCATGAGCCCTCTCCAGTTTTCACTCTGTCAATCACACACAGACCTAGTAAAACCACACACAGACTTACAAAAATTGTAACCAGGAAATTATTGGGGGGTTAGCATGGGTTGAGAGAAACCAGTAAGCAATTTGATAGAACTTCTAATACTGGATATCTAACAAGTTTCCAAGTATGTCTGATTGTGTAACATGCAGTCTGAATCATCTGGAATCTATCTACAGCCAGATAAAGAGATAAGGACGGTCTTCTGTACAGGAAAGCCAGGGTTTTGCAAGTGGCCCAATCTGTTTGGTATAATAGGTTAGCACAAATTCTTTTATGAGCTATTTACATACACTGTCGCATTCAGTAGTCTGTTCTTTCTGGAATAAAGCCTGTATGAAGTGTAGTTCTTCTTTATTATATTTTAAAAAGTGATCCTTAAGAACATTTTCCAACGGGCATTCTGTGGGTGGGGAACGTGAAGATCATACGATACACAGAGAAAAAACTGTTGAATCCTTGGGCTGACAAACAACTCATTTCTGTCACAAAATATCTAATCGTGATCAACTGGAGTTAGAACACAGAATTTTAATGTGTGTTTTTAAGTCTCTTTTACATGCAACCTGTGCTTTACTCATTTTAAGCAATACATCAACATTACAAAAGGGACCTTCAGCTGTCAAAGCAGCTAGGGCCTGTTCTTCTGTAACAGGACTGGAGGAAACCTTTCAAATGTTCAACTCAACTTCCCCTCTTGGGTTCTCATGTCTCAGGGCTAGGATCTGAGTCTCTTAACCCAAACCCTTAACACTCAGCAGGAAAATAAATTATTGAAATTAATTTTGGAGGAAAACAGAACTTTACCTTGGCCCCAAAATTTACATAATTCACACAAGTGACTTTTTTAAAGTCTAGAAAGTCTTTCACTGATCCAGAAAACAGTACAGTACTTTGGTAAAATGTACCGCATTTTGCCATGGCTAAGACTTTTTCATAAGACCTGTTTAAGAAAAAAGATCCTTAGTAAGCAAGAAGAAATATGTTATTTTTAGTGTTAACTAAAATTTCCTTGCCTGTTCAACAAAAACATTACTCCTTGCCAATTATGGTTGTGGGGATAGCTTTAGTTGACCTGTGAAATTCTCTCTGTATTGCTCCAGTATCACTTTCTGTTCCTACAAGGAAGAAGAATCTTCAGTAGCTGATTTTCTCTTATCATCTTTCTTTTTTAATTTTTACAGTAAAATATCTAAGTTAGATAGATCAGTTCTTCAGATCAATCTTTTCCCCTACACCCTTCTATCTGTATACTATATATTAATCACTCTAAAGCATAAGATATCATATTACAGCTGTATGCTCCATAAGTCAATAAGTCATTTGTTGTTGTTAACTTGAGTCTTCTCAACACATGGCAACCCTGACGTCTCCGAGACTCCGTCCTCCACTGCTCTGCTTAGTTCCTGCAAACTCATACTTGTCACCTCCCTAATAGAGTACATCCACCTAGCATGCGGCCTTCCTCTCTTTCTATTTCCCTCCACCTTTTCTAGCATTATTCTCTTTTCCAATGAGTTGTTCCTTCTCATGCTGTGTACAAAGTACAACAGCCTCGGTTTTGTCATTTTGGCTTCCAGGAAGGTTTCTGGCTTGATCTGCTCCAAGACTCATTTGTTTGCCTTGTTGGCTGTCTACAGAATCCTCAGTACTCTTCTCTAGCACCACATGGCAATGAACTGATTTTCTTCCTATCTTGTTTCTCATTTGTTCAACTCTCACATCCATATATGGTAACAGTAAGGCTTTAACTCTGGTGTATCCTTAACCTAATGACAAACCCAGTCCTGCTAAAAAAATACCTCCAGAAATGAAAAGCAGAATCTCTGTCAAAATTCCTCCTCAAAGTAGAAATCGCTCACAATAGGGGTTTGAAACATCAGTCTGTTTCATCCAGATCGACAGGAGAACAAACCCTTGACACTCACAGCAGTTGTTGCCTGATAAGTCAGGGCTGGGGGAATTTCATGATCCCTTTACAACTGAATATGTAGGGATTGTGAATACAAACCAATCATGAATGCATAACTCTAGGTTACTTGTTCATAACTGTGATCGTCCATTCCATCCATCTAAACAATCTATACAGTTTAAATCATTTAAAATTCATTAACAGTCTGTATTTTTTTTTACACTGCCTATGGTTTGTTAACTGAAATAAAGGCATTCATTCATTCATTCATTCATTTATAATAAGTACAGTAATGAATATAAAGAGTCGCCAAAAAGAGCACATTAATAGCCCCTCACAGGAGATTATCACACAAAGGCCATTTATACTTTAATAGTGCTATTCTAATGTTATACAGCAAGAACAATAAAATGGCGATATTGAAACACTTACTTTCACATGTGTCACAATAATGGGGCATTAATGATTCATGAGCGGTAAAACAGTACTTTTACATTTTGCATGTCGGCAGAACAGGTTGTGATCAGAGAGAAAAAAATGGGTCATCTTTTGCCACTAAGGAACTCTTCTGTGACTCACAAGCGCAACACAGGAAGTGATTCTGCCAAACAGAAAAATTGGGAGACTGGGGGATTCAATTTATTTCCAAAAGGTTTAATGACGGATTCTCAATAGCGCTATTGAAACATGATTGCCTTTCACACGTTTGCAATAGTGCTAATGAAGCACTACTGGCAAGCCATTAATGCTTTTTTGTTGTTAATGAGAAGTTGCACTAGCACGATGCTTCCATGACGTGACAAGTACGGTACGTGCATGACGTCATGTGAAAATCTTTCTGTGATTGAGCAAACACAGCGCTTCTTTCGTGTTTCTTACCCACGTGTGATAATCTCCACAGTCAATTCATACATTCATAAAATTCAACACAAGAAATTCTTCACATTACATTTCCTACCTACTTTTCTTTTTATATAATTAATAACTATAAAGCATAAGATACCATATAAAAGCTGCATGCTTTAGAATATGTCGTTATATGGCATAACAGTAGGACCAAACTGAGGCTTTATTCTCCGCATCTGTAACTTAATGGTTATTCCAGTCCTGCTAAAATAACTTGCCTTATAGGAATGAAGCCTGCATCTGTGCACGATGAGGTGGTTTTTGCTTGTTACTGAGACACTAGTGTGATATTTTTGTCATGACATTTTTAACAGTGGCCATTTGGGCCCTTCTTTTCCTCTCCAGTCCTCAATGTAAATCTAACAATTAATTGTGGGTAAAAATAGATGTGTGACACATTGTGTTCTCTTCAACACCCCCTCAAGGGTTAGACTGCAGTATCTGGGCCTAAGCTCAAGATATTAGGAAAGAAGTAGTGACAAAGCATTTAAGAGTGTGACGTAATGGTCTGAGCATCAGTCTATGCCTCTGGAAACCAGGGTTCGATTCCCGCTTGGACATGAAACCCGCTGGGTGAAGTTGGGCAAGTCTCAGGGGAAGGCAATGGCAAACCTCTGAACAACCCTTGCTAAGAAAACCCTTAGCCTGGAGAAGAGAAGATTAAGGGTTTTAGGCCTTAGGGTCACCATAAGTCGGAAATGACTTGAAGGCACACAACACACATTTTGGCTGTGAGAATTTTCAAGTTATAGTGGAAAAAGTAAATTTTTTGACCTCTGTCTATTTTAACCTTTGCCATGGGAAGGCCTTGCTCCAGGTTCAGAGACAGTGTGGTAAAGCATTCTTCCGGGAACAGACAGCATTGTGAGTATTTTTTTCCCCCCCACAATTGTGCCACCATGTTGTTGCAAAGATAGGGGTCAGTCTTCAATATACTTCACTAAAAATCTGGAACAAATGACATACAATATGTGCAAAATTAAGCAGGGTTGCCATCCATATAGCAAAAGGAAGTTAAATATAAATATGAGATAAATGTGCCATACATCATGGGGGAAATCATTAGAAGCCGAGGAAGCCATGGCCAGTGCATGCACTACAACTATCCCAATATTGCTAGCACAGGGACAGTCCTAATCAATCCTCTGTTGTCCCACTTTTTAAACAATTTTTTAAATGTACCAGTTTCTATCTCTCCTCCTCCCACTTTCCCCCTTTGTCTTCAGCTTACTTCAGCTTGCTACAGATTGAGTACAGTAGGTCCTTGGTATCGTCTGGAGTTTGGTTCCAGGACCCCCCAGGGATATCAAAATCTGTGAATGTTCAAGCTTCACTGAATACTGTCAGGGAGCCTCTGCCCACAGGTTTAATTCAGAAACAAAAGACAGAATCCAGACTCATTTGGTTTGAATGAACAGATTTTATTTGCAGTTAAAAAAACCCTGAACAGAATAGTCTATAATGTTTTTGACAGGTTTAAGTTAGAACACACACAATTAGTACTTTTATACAAGACGGTATCCAAAAGTTTTAATGATCGCCTTTTTAAAAAAAAATTGACAGAAAGTTTGTTTTGATTTGTAGTTGTTAACTTATCTTTATGTAGTCACTATCTAGATTTACACATTTTTCCCAGCGTATCTTGACCCTCCAAATACCTGATATTGTAGAAGTCTGCAGATTGCACCTGATGAGGTTTTCCACTTTAGTCACTTCTGGCAGAGCCAGTCACAAAAATAAAGGATGCAATGAGCTGATTTTCTCAGCAACATGCACTTAGGATCCAATGATGACACTGACAAAATTTCATCAATATGCCATAATATCTTCCAGGTGATAATTATTACTTTATGATACCCCTTCATAAGGCGCAATATGCACACTTCTACAATATCAGGTATTTGGAGGGTCAAGATATGTTGGGAAAAATGTATAAATCTAAGTAGTGACTACATAGAGATAAGTTAACAACTACAAATCAAAACAAACTTTCTGTCCATTTTTTTAAAAGGTGATCATTAAAACATTTGGATACCCATAAACATGAATAATAAAGCCCCACTTCATAACGTGGTGTAACAGTGTAATTGGACAAAAGTTCCCGTGGTTCGCATTTATTGTGATGTAATGGTTATATAAAACAAAAATAAAGGATGCAATGAACTGAACCTCTGAGAGACCTTAGAAAAGTTTTTTTTTTTTTTTTTACTAAAATTTGCAGAATTCCCAAGCCAACATTTCTACAGGTCATGGCTGGGGAATTCCAGTACTTATTAAAGTACCACACTTTAATAACAGATATGAACACAAACCTTACCCTTTATTTTTTTTCAAGTTAAAAACAACAACAAAACCAACATCCTGCTTGCCTATTACCTCACCGTTAGTTATGTCTACAATATTTCTGTTGTTTCAGAGCACCTCTGCAGGTTAATTAACATAATAAATATATGACAATGAACACAGCTTTACAAACCTATTAAAATTTGAAAAAGAGAAAAACAAACAAAATACTTCTGAGACTTTTTTTAGCCATAAATCCAGTCAATAGGGTATGCTGCAATATTTTTTTTCCCTTATTGATATCTCAAAGAATGCAATCTGAATAAATCCATACATACTAGAATGCATCCCATACTTCAATTGATTTGTTTGTTTCGCTGATTCTATGGCACAAGTTGGCCTGCCAGCAAAATTCAGGTAACTTGTTGAAAGAAGAAACAAAATTGTTATGGATTCAAATTCCAATTTTACACAAATTCAGATTAGTCACCCATATAATTACAGTTGCCATTCACAGTCGTCTTCACAATTCAATAGGAAAGACATCAGTGTACAGTAAAAATAGATGTGTGACTAGAAAAGTACTAATTCAAACAAAAGCCCTGCTTGAAATATTTGACTAGTAGTTATTTCCATTGTCTTAAAAAATAAAATAAAAAGAAGAAACACTCACACACAGACAGACGGTATACACACAAACCCAATAATACTTTGTAAGATGGAACAGATGAGTTTAGTTAATGACTTTCACCTTTCTAATGCCTCTGCTACATAATTTCATTCACCCAGTACAACCTCAGAGCTGTTTCTTGGATAACCTTTGCTCTTTTTGCCATGGGTTTACTGAATAGGCTTCCTGGCTTACTCCAACCCTTTGCAAGTATGTGTTGGATGAAGAAGAGGAGGTTTTACATTACATTTCTTTTATCGTCTCATTATTGGTGTATGAATATTCAGTGCATAACCTTTCAACCCTCAGTTTGGCTTTCTTTGAATAGTCTGTTAAAAGAAAGAAACTGTTAATTTCACAGATTTGGAGAATTTCTTTTCTTTTGCATAATAACAATTATGTGTTATTGTTGTTGAATGGAACATTGATAAGCAAAAGGATGAATGACTAGTCAAACCAATCTATACATTTGTCTCTAAACAGGAACCCACCCCCACCACAATTATGTCACATTTCACCCTGTCCTGGATTTAAAGTTTAGTATTTATGTCCATTTTGTATTCATTTGTTGTGATCAAAAGAAAGTTGGACTTCTGCTGAACATAATTTCACAACATTTTAATTCTTTGGTAAGTACAATTGCTTAGTTTAGAAAGGTGAGATCTATCACCCACTATTTTATCAACTGTTTCCTTTCATATTGCGGTTTAACCTTCCTACTTTCATTAAGGGCTTTTAGAGGGTTATTTAAATAGGGGCCATTCCATGTAATTGCAGAAGTGAAAATGGAGAGTGGAGGGATATGTATTTTATGAATAATTATGAACCCTTAATTAATGAAATGTTCTTTTTAAAAATGATTCCCCAGACTCATTTGCTCCGCTCACTATTCATCCTGTTGACCCATTTCCAACCTAACATAAAAAGAGTATTTTAAACAAGTGACACAACCTATTTGAGTGGCAGATGCTGGAGACATTAATGGTAGCTTGTCTCTGCTGGAGGACATCTGTGCTACTAGCCTGCCATCCTAAGATGAAGTCAATGCATGTCACCATTGATGAAATAAAATTCAACCAAACCTTGGGGTTCTCATTTTTTTCCAAGTACATTTCCTAGAATCTCCACACAGTTGTGTGACCAGTTGTGGTATTCTGGAAGCTGTGGTCTGTAAAAGTAATTTTTTTTCAGCCTCTAGATGAAACAGCTATTTTCCATACAAAAACAAGGTATGGATCAATACATTCACATCAAAAGATTTGATCAGGTAAGATAAAAAAAAATACCTGTGCATAAAATATCTCCGTATATACAGCAGATTCAGCTACAAGCCTGGAATGAATTGCCAGAGAGAAAGAAAGAAACACTTGAGAGTCCGTTAATAACAACACTGCTTGTTTTAGCTCCACCTAAATAGTGATTTGGTTTCAAATTTTATTTATGTTTTCTAGATATATAAACACAGAATAACAACAATATCTCATATATGAAGAGAAAACAGAACATAGCAAGAAAGAAGAAAAAGCAAATACAAATAAAGAAAAAGAACATGAAATGATAAAAGTAACTTCCAATTTTCTCTTCAGTGATTATTATACTATGTTAAACTATAACATCCACCAATAATTCTCTCATATAGGAAAAAGTATCAACATCCTTTCTATGGACTTTATCACATGGGGAAAATCAGGGCTTTAAACAGCAATTATCCTGTAAAAATTGCATGATCATGATTCAGATTTTCACATGATGTCACATTAAAAAGCCATCATCCTGGTAATGGACAGGCAATAAACACCAACAAATCATTCATGGGGAAATCCCTTGAATCCCAAAGCTGTGCTCTGGGGCTAAAAACCGGAGCAAAAAGAAGCCTCGACAAGGCAGAAAATGTGTATCTTCACGCCTGCATATAAATACCCCAACACATTTTTTGCATTTAAATATTTTGGAAGAGCGCCTTGAAACATGTCCAAAATCTTCCAAAAAAGTGACTGGAAGCAACCAGAACTTCACTTCCAGTTTCGGATAAAACAGATCCATGTTGCCTACATGGGGCCACGCACACTCAAGTCATAGCTGAATGAGGATGGAGCATGAATCTGAGTCTCCCCCAGGGATATTGCTAGGGGGAGGACAAACTGAGAGCTTTGCCACTCCCCTAATAATAATTCTGCTCCCTGCCATGAAATATTCCTCCAGTCCTCAAACTGCTAACATTGCAAAGCATGTGACACTGAAAAGCATTCACACCTTGAACTCATATTTGCTGTGTTCACATTCCTTTGGGAACTTTGCATGCACATTTTCTTTGGATGTCTAAACTATGTTTGCAAATGCTTGTCCAAAATTTTTGGATGCTGCAATGCTAGAAATTTGAGGACTGAAGCAAAATTTCACAGAAAAGGAATAATTCTTTTTTGCAGGGCAAAGCCTTCATTTCCCCTTGCCTGTAGCTACAGCATTGGTCTCTGCAGACCTAGCCCAACCATTAGCCACCATGCTGCACCGACCGAGTCTGTAACAAGTGGAACCTACAACAAAATGTGTCAGCATGAACAGCTGTTACTTTACTCCATGGCATTCCATGCTGCCCTCTCTCTTACACTTTCCCATTCCCTCCTTCCCTCAATAGACTGTCAGGATTTGGAGAAATTCTGTATGATGGAACCCAGGTGCTGAAGTGTGATTGGAACTGCAGTTCAGCAACTTCTGGAGGGCTGGAAGTTCTTCAGCCATCCTTTAAGATGACTGAATTTTCATATCACAAATTGATAAAAACAGAAGACTGCATTCGCCATTCATAAGCAACCCAGCATTCACTAATCTGAGGCTGTATCTCCCAATAAAAAACATCTTCAGTCTGGATTTGCACATGAGCTCATTTCTCTCCTTTCAGTTGATTGACTACTTTTTGTTGCTGTTGTTCTTGCTGTATACCTTCAAATCATTTCCAGCTTATGATGATGCTGTTTTCTTGGCAAGAGTGGATCAGAGGGGGTTCGCCATTGCCATTGCCATCCTCTAAAACTGATAAAATGTGATTTGTCCAAGGGCAAGTGGGCTTACATCCTTTGTTTTATGACTGAGTAATTTATCAAATTCTATCTCTCGTGTGCACCTTATGTTTAAATCTCCTAGTGAGTCATTTATCTAGCATATCTTGTTATTTATTAACAAGCAATAACTGTATATCATGATTAGGAAAGCTATTGCAAATATATATTGTAAAGCAGGTTCTGACACTCATTGATTGAGCTGTTTCATGAAACTATCCAAAATACCATTTGGTGAAAGAAAGAAAAAGTGGTGTATGTGTTGGGGAAGGGAGATGAATCTCCACTTCCCAGTCCTTCATTGTTATTGTGTACCATCATAACATTTCCAACTTCTGGCAGCCCTAAAGTGAAGCTATCATGGGGTTTTCTTGGCAAGATTTGTTCATTTTGTGGGTTTGCGTTTGCCTTCCTCTGAGGCTGAGGAGTTTATCACACGAAGGGAATTGGAAGTATAATCCAATGGCAATCTGAATGCGATCATGGGGTTTCATTTGATTGCGTGAAAGCTGATCACACACATTTTCGGGCACAGGGAAGGCCTTCCGAACGCAATCGTGAGGTTTTGCGTGATTGCGTGAGAAACTATAACATGCAATTTTGGGCACTGGGAGGCAATTTCAGGCAGTTCTGAATGCAATGCAGTGTCAATACGCAATCAAGTAAATTCACTGAACTAGCGAATTTACTTAATTCCGAACTGGCCTCACTTCCATTTCTTTCGAAATTGAGAGAAATTCCTCCCATGTGATAAACTCCTGAGAGAGGGTGACTTGCCCAAGGTCACTCAGGGGTTTCCATGACCAAGTGGGGAATCAAACCCTGGTCTTCAGAGTTGTAGTCCAACACCTAAAACACTAAACCACTCTGGTTCTCACCCAGTCCTACATATGTCTATTCAAAAACAAGTCCCATAAAGTTGAATGGGAGCTTACTCCCATTGCAGCCTAAGTCCATTTTCCTTTGACTTGGGCTCTTCATTGCATTGTTGGCTGTTTTTCATCAGTGGGTTTGCTGGGCTGGCTCTTTTGGCTGGAATCGGAGAGGCACAGGTGGTGCTGCCGGCTGTAAGCTGGAGGAGGCACTTCCTGATAATGACCAATGCCTACGCTGAAAATGTTGCAAAGGGGGAAGAGGCTGGAATGTGAGATGTTTTCTCCTTGCTGGAGAGAAGGCCCTAGAGTATATTAAATAATCCTGCAACTGCAGTGGCAGCTCCTTTAAGAGGTTGGGGTACATGAGGCACATTACCCATAAGATGCGCAACTTGCTAGAAAACAGGGAGGTACCATATTTGTCACATGAGCACATTGAGAAAAAGACACAATTTAAGAAAGAAGTATTTAAATGTATGAGCTGTAACTTCAACGTCTTACAGTGGGTCCTTCCCTTAAGTGGGGGGGGGGGTCCATTCTGGACCCCCCCCCCAATAAGCAAAAAAACATGTATGCTCGAGGCCCATTGGAGGTAATGGGGCTCATGCTGACTGTAGGCCACTGTGCACATGCCACAGGTGCGTGCCCCATTGCTTGTTCCAGGGCAGGGCAGGGTTTTTTTTTTTTCCAGTGCAGTTCCAGCGTATGCTGGAAGCTGAATAAGGCATATAAGCACACTGTATATGCATTTGAAGAAGTAGGCTTAAGTCTACGAAGGCTACTATCCTCTTTCTTTCAGTTTAGTCTCAAAGGTGCTACAAGATCCCTTTGCACCCTGATTTTCCAGACTAACACAACTGTGTCTTTGAATACAACTTTTTACAGTATTCTTATACTAGAATTTAAATAATACAGGTGTGGGCAAAGGTGGAGAAGGGCAGGGGCCATTTCTTCTCCTTGCATCTCTCCAGTCAGCATCCATATAGGAGGGTTGAGGAATTGCAGAAACAAAACCTCTGGGTTTTTATTGCTGTTGCTATTGGGTGCCTTCAAGTCATTTTGGGCTTATGGTGATCCTACGGCAATCTTGGCAAGATTTGTTCAGAGTGGTTTTGCCTTTTCCTTCCTCTGAGGCTAAGAAAAATATGATTTACTCACGGCCACCCAGTGAGTTTCCATGGCTGAACAGGGATTTGAACACCAAAACCACTACACCATGCCAGTGGCATCACTAGGCAGATGCCAGGATGACACCCACAAGAAAGGTGACACCCTAATGGGGTCCTCCTGCCACTGTGGCAGAGGGGCAAGTGCTACCCTCATAGTTTTACCACAGTCCCAGCTGTCTCCGTAGGGAGGAAGCCAAGGTAAAGGTGAGGGTGGCAGAGGGGCGAATGCACTCCTTGTTGCTTCATCACTGGCTTGGCCCCCGATGAAAAACCATGAGGGGCAAGGAGTGGAGGGGGGCAGACCACAGCCACCATCCCACCTTGCCAACCCCCACCCCCACCCCCGCCGGTGTCACCAAGCCTGGTGACATCATTGCACCATGCTGGCTCTGGATTTTACAATGGTTTTTAGACACATGGGGGTGTGAGTAAAAAAAAACCTGAAACTAATCCAAATTAAAAGCATTTGGATCCCCAGGGATTTGGTGAGGGGCCTCAGGGGCCTAAAAATTAGGGCTCCACCAGCTCCACTTGCCCAAACCCAATATAATATTTACTTAAAAAAACAGTACATTAATAAAACTATGACTGGTATTTAGGTCACTCAGGAGATACTTGTCTGAGAAGAAAAATCTTTAAGGGGGCCTGGAAAATGGAGAAATGTCATAGAATCATAGAGTTGGAAGAGACCACAAGGGCCATCCAGTCCAACCCCTTGCCATGCAGGAACTCCCAATCAAAGCATCCCTGACAGCTAGCCATCCAGCCTCTGCTTAAAGACCTCCAAGGAAGGATTCACTTTTTTGAATGAAGAGATCCGCATCTCCGCTCCAATTCAGAATTGATTCAGAATTGGTTCTCTGTTCCCACTATGTTTACCACAGTCAAATCTCTCTGTGTCATTTTAACCCTGTTGCCGTTCACATTTGCCATCATATTGATTTAAAATGGAGGCACCTCCATTTCCGGGAATGATGCAGCATGATCCAAATTTGTTCAGTAGCATGGTCACACTACCAAAGATGTGGATCACTGCAACACTTTAAAAAAGAACCGTTAAGGGGTCCAGTGCCAAATGAACCGGTTATAAGTGAGCTTTTCAGCTGCCCCCCCCCCCCAACTTCACCTTCAGGTTTGCCTTAGGTTCACTGCAAGTCAGAAACAACTTGAAGGCACACAACACCAACACCAACAACAAGAATTCTTTTAAGGGGCATGTTCTTTTTAAAACTCCCCTGGAGGTTTATCCTGAATAACCTGGCCCAAAATTGTTTACAGTTTAGAGTAGGAAATTCCCTTCGATGGATTTAGATGTCATAACCTGCAGCGTCAGAAGTTATGAAACAGAAGACAAGTTGTAGTCCTAGCCCTAAAAATGTTAACTGGAAGTATACTAGTGGGATCTACTTCCAAGCTAATCAATGTAACATAGGACTCTTTCAGACGTGGGAAATTGGAAGTATAATCCAAGGGCAATCCAAGGGCAATCCTGGGGTTTCACGTTATTGCGAATTAATTCTTCTCACGCAAATTTGGGCAAAAGGGAAGTCACTCCGAATGCAATCATGGGTTTAACGTTATTGCGAATTTAAGCTTCTCACGCGATTTCGGGCAAGGGGGGGGGTTATTTTTGGGTAATGGGAAATAATTCCGAATGCCTTCCGAACGGAGCAGGGGTTCAGGTAAATTCGCTAAACAAGCGAATTTACATGAATCCGCATTGGCTCCATTCGGAATTGGGAGAAATTCCTCCCGTTTGAAAGAGTCCATAGCAACAGTTGCAGATAACAATGCCCACAGTATACCCTTGGATGTCCTTACTAAGCATGGCAAATTTGGTCTGAGTGATTTGTCCAAGGTGGCATAACCCTCGAGTAAAAATCCTGGCACATTTGGTTTTCGATTGGGGGCTGCATCAAGCTTCAAAATGCATTGGCGGTGATGCTGCACGTAATCATTAAACCCAATTTGGTGGCTTCAGGAGTACAGAATTGTTTACAGATGAAAAAATGTTAAATGCTGGATTTGCCTGTGGAACCTTTCACTCTGCACAGTTACAGCACTTTGGTACCACTTTAAGTGTTGTGGTTTCATCTTATGGATGTTGGGATTTGGTAGTTTGTTGAGTTATATAAGGTGTTCTTCCAGAGAGCTCTTGTGCCTCACCAAAACTACACATGCCAGGATTCCACAAAATGCAGTGTGTAAGAGACCTGCAAGTTGGTTCTTTAAGAAGCAGCGCTTTGCCAACAAGGAGCCTTGAAACTTGCCTTGTGTTAAAGCATTTAAGGATCTCTCTGGCTTCTTGTCTAAGTATTCTGCACGGAGGGGTGTTGCTTCCTTTGTGCTAGCCATGGTGGTGCTTCTCCAAGGCATCTCTTAAGTGGTTAAGAAGCACTATGTGCTCTGCAGTCATACACAATAGAGAGACAGGTAGGCAGGCAAGGGCTGCAGAACTTTCATGCTGTGGTGCGCACTAATCTCCCACACACAAGGGGAGAGAAAAAGAATCATTAGATTAAAGTTACAAAATAAAAATCTCCTCAGGGTACTGACAAGATCTAAGTAACTGGATGCCAAGGCAAACACCCACTTCCATGGTTCAGAGCCACACTTGCTGTCAGTCAAACCAGTTTCTCTCTCCTCCTCTCTTGCCGCCTCCAGTATTTTTACAGATCAAGGAATACGAAAACAATAAATATTTTTAGCACCGAGAGGGACACCAACCAATACAGAATTAGATGCATGTCTTTATTTAGAGACCCAGCGTGATGTAGCGGTTTGAGCGTTGGATTACAACTCTGGAGAATAGGGTTCAGATCCCCACTTGGCCATGTAAACCCACTGGGTGACCTTGGGCAAGCCACACTCTCTCAGCCTTAGAGAATCACAATGGGAAACCCAGTAGCATCACTAGGGGGGTACGGAGGGTGCGGACCACACCAGGTGACACCCTAAGGGGGGGGGGGTAATACCGCTGCTCCTCAAACACTTACTTTTTGGCAGAAATAGGCTGTGGAATTCATCTGCTTCCCTTTAAGATGTTTTAAAAGATGGTGGGAGTGGGGTGAAGCTCAGTGGGAGGATAAAGGAGAGGCCTCAGAATTTTTAAAAATCAAAATTTCAAATTTTGAAATTTTAAATTAAAAAATTAAAAATTAAAAAATTAAAAAATTAAAAATTAAATTAAATTAAAAATTTATTGAAAAAATTATTTTTATTATTTTTATATTATCTTTAAAAACATCACATTTTAACCAACTCTTCACTATGCATATTTGAAGATAGAATTTTAATTTTGCTAGTTGTTTATATCACAACTATTAGCATTACACTCAGTGGTATATGGGAATTATGATTTACAAGCAACATTAGTGCAAAAAAAACATTGCTAAAGATTCTCTATGGTGTGAAACGGGAGGAGGTCAATGGGGGGGTGACACCATGAGTTACCACACCAAATGACACCAACCCTAGGGATGCCACTGGGCAAACCCCTCTGAAAAAACTTGCCAAAAAACCCCCAAAAACTTAAGGCTGAAATACATCAGAAAAAAACTTGAAGCTCTCCATAAATTGGAAATGACTTGGAGGCAGACACCAACAACAAACAACATGTATTTATTTAATCTATATCCCCAGCTTTCTCCTTGATAGGTCCCAATGCAGGTTATATCCCATTTAAAACAAGGCACGACAAAATAAAATAAAATTAAAAAATAATAATAATCTCAGAGCAAAATTTAAAAATCAATTCAACAAACAGTTTTCATAAAAACAATGTTAAAACAGTTCAAAACACATTTAAAACATAATTTAAAAAAATTAAAAGGATTGAAGGCTCTCTCTTCCATGTCCTCACCAAATATGTCTGTGATGGTGGTGGAACTGAGAGAAACCCTTCCCTTAATGTCTTTAAATTCATGCAGGCTTCTATAAAGAGATTAATTTTTCGGTGGGGCTACCCTTGAAGTCAGTCCACAAAGGGGCTGTGGTCTGATGGAAACTGCCCATGCAGATCATTTTACCCTGATCCTTTATCAACGTTGCTGGTTACTAGTTTGCTTCCAGAGTCAGAGTGCATCTACACTGTAGAAATAATGCAGTTTGACACCATTTTAACTGCCATGGCTCCATCCTTCAGAAACCTGGGATTTGTAGTTTTGTGAAGCACTGGTACTCTTTTGCAGAAAAGGCCAACAATCTTGTAAAACTATAAATCCCAGGGTTCCATAAGGGTGGGACAGCACCAAAAAGGGTATCAAATTGCATTATTTCTACAGTGTAGGTGTACCCTCAGTTCAAGATGCTGGCTTTGACAGGACCAGCACTTGCAAAAGGATGAGTGACAAAGTTGCCTCAGGAATCAGATCCTGGGGGACACAGGAGAGTAGCAGGCTTTTGGGGAATGCTGCCACATGATCTGCCCTAGAACTGTCACATGGAAAAGATGACAGGACTCCAGCAGCTGTTACAGCTGAACTGGAAGCAAGTAAAACCTATTTTACCTGCTTAAATTCCCTCTTCCAGAGAGGTAATACAGGCAAAGAAGTTCTGTCCAAATGTCCATGTGATCCAATAATTTGCTCCGCACTACCTAAGCCATCCCTCCAGTCCATCTGCCTTGGTCCAGGCCCCAGAGGGAGAGAAGAACCACTGGACCTCATCCCCTTCCCACCACCTTCCCCTTTTCCTTTTGTGTTGTCTTTTAGACTGTAAGCCTGTGGGCAGGGATCCATCTAACTATAAGATTGTATGTACAGCACTGTGTAAACTTACAGTGCTATATAAATAATAATAATAATAATAATAATAATAATAATATACCTAAGCTAGGTTGCTTCTTATGAATGCTGTCCTGTGAGTGATAGTGAAGTCAGTCAGTCTCAATTGCCAGTCCAGACAACTTCTGTAAGACAGAATGCAAGTGGCAGGTATCACTTTTTCATTTACTTCATGACCCCATACTGCTTCAAAGCTGTACAGGGGTACAAAGGGTCCATCTTATCTCAGGGACCGCCTCTCCCCATACGATCCTCCCCACACACTTCGATCCTCTGGGAGAAATCTGCTAAAGCCTATCAAGATCAGGCTGACACAGACCTCCCAGAGGGCTTTTTCTGCCACCGCTCCCAAGGTCTGGAATGGTCTGCCAGACGAGATGCGTCTCATGACATCTTTAGACTGCTTTAAAACAGCCTTAAAGACGCATCTCTTTCAGCAGGCCTTCCCTTGAAAACTTTGACCCCGGCTCCGGACTTAGACTATGCTTCTCGCCTACTCCCACGTCTCTGACCCTCAACTTATGATGTGGCCACATAACAAGGGGTCTGGATACACCTATACTGTTTTTAGATCCTACAGTTTTTAATTTATTGCTGATTTAATTTATTTTTAATGGGTGGGAGGCTGGAATGTGGGTTATGGGATTGCTTTAAATTTAACTTTGTTTTAATTTATGTCTTTTAATATGCTGTATTCCGCTCCGAGTGTTCTTACAGAGGAGCGGATTATAAATAAAGTATTATTATTATTATTACAGAAAAACACAGCCTAGGAATCAAATATTTTATGAACCTCATGTTGCCCTTTTCATCTACAACATCTCCAGCAGAAACCTCTGTTCTGGTTTGGAGACTCACTTTTGGAATTTTACCATCCTCTGATGGACAGGTGGGTACCTAGAACAGGATGTTAGGATTTGAAATGGCCTCTTGGCAGATATAGGCCAGGCCCAAGTCAATGTCTGCTTTCTAGATGAAGGTAAAGGTATTCCCTGTTGACAAGGTTGTCAAGTCGTGTCTGTCCATAGGGGGCAGTGCTGATCACTGTTACTAAGCCAAAGAGCCAACGTTGTTAGAGACAACATGGCCAGCATGACTGCACAGAACGCTGTTTACCTTCCCACTGGAGTGGTACCTACATATCTACTTGCATTTGCATGTTTTTGAACTGCTAGATTGGCAGCAGATGGGAATAGTGATGGGAGCTCATCCCATCCTGCGGCACCTGCCAATCTTGCAATCTACAGAGGAGATTATCACATGGGAGGAATTTCTCTCAATTGCGAATGGAGCCAATTTGCAATTACGTGAATTCGCTAGTTTAGCAAATTTACGTTAAATCTGATTGCATTCGGAATGCATTCAGAATGACTTACCATTTCCCGAAAATGACCCCCCATTGCCTGAAATTGCGTGAGATACTCTAATACACAATTACGTGAAACCCCATTATTGCGTTCAGAATGACTTCCCATTGCCCGAAATTGCGTGAGATAAACTCATTCGCAATAACGTGAAACCCCATGATTGCGTTCAGATTGCCATTGCATTATGCCCCCAAATTCAGTCACATGATAAACTCCAGAGTGTCTTACTAATTATTTTTAGAACTGTATTTCTGTTTTTTTAAAAAAAAAAAGATTGTAGTGCCAGTTTGCTCTTTTTGCTTTGTTTGTTGTCTGAGATAGGGTATAATTTACTGCATGTTTTAGAATGGCGAAAGCAGTCTTGTGTGCTGCAGTAGAAAGGTAGAACAGAAAGGAATAACATGTTGTTGTTAACTGTCCTTGAGTCAACCTCAACTCATGGTGACCCTGTGGATGAGGCATCTCCAAGACCTCCTGTCCTCCACTGCTCTGATTAGTTCCTGCAAATCCTGCCCATGACCTCTACAGTGAGTCTATCAATCTGATGTGTAGCCTTCCTCAGTTTCAGGTGCCTTCTACCTTTCCTACAATTATTGTCTTCTCCAGTTATTCATGTCTTCTCATGATATGGCCAAAGTATGACAGCCTCAGTTTAATCATCTTGGCTTCCAGGAAGAGTTCAGGCTTGATCTGTTCAGGCCCCCCCTTTTTTTGTCTTTTTAATAAATAAATAAATAAAATTATTTATATCCCGCCTCTCTGTCAATGACAATTGAGGCAGCTTACAAGTTAAAAATTACATATACAGTAATCCCATGTCCAATATCCCACCTCCCTAAAACATCAATTAAACAATTAATAATTTAAAATCATACATTGAAATAACAAATCAAGCAAATAGACTACAGTGAATTCAAAGGGGTGGTAAGATCAGATTGGTGGCTAGGGTTGTCTGTTTAGGAAAGGCCTGCTGGAAAAGATCCATCTTCTCCAGCACCACATCTCAAATGAGCTGATTTTCCTTTTAACCCGCTTTCTTCGCTGTCAGCTCTCACATCCATACATGGTGATAACATATTTAAATGTAAAGGTATTCAGCTTTCTGCACCTGGAAATGTTGAATTCCATTTCTGATTTTGCTAAGTACACACTATTAAAATTGCAGACCTCTGTATCTATTTGTTATTTTCACCATCTCATTGAACTACTGCCTCTTTCCAAGAGCGGGTAGCTCAGGAGAACTGTGAAAAGGACACAGTGGGTGAAAGAGCTGTAGAGTGTTCATGGCTATGGCTATGGGAAAGTTTGCTCCATTTTTCTTCAGTTCAGATTGGTCCTGTTCATCCATCATAGTATAAACATTAAATTAGCAATTTTGCCTCTTTAATATCTTCCTTTTGTATCTTTCCCTGGAGGGCAGTGCGGGTTCTTTTCACCTCCTATGAAAATGGTCAGGCACAAATCTGTCAACTGAACGCAATACGTGAAATAATAAACCTCTCGAGGCCACTGTAGTTGCATTTTGAATGCCAATTTTGCAGTCTTCAGGATCTGCTCCAATTAAAGGTTCGTTACAGCTAATTTTAAAAGTTGCTTGGCATCCCTCTTGGTGTCGATAGATGCATTATTGGCAGTGGGGCAATTCATTCTGCCAACAAGAGAAAAGAGTCTCCCGATAAAAATTTCCTCTTTAAAGTTGCATTAACATTGTCCTGCGTTTGAAAAATATAACAAGATGTGTGGAAGTCCAGGTTGCTGTATCTAAAAGCCAAGTGTGGTCATATGAATCAGTCTCTAGTCACTGTGCTGTAAATATGGAAATCAGAGTAAAAGTCCAGAATCTGTCTTCCCAAAAAAAAAAAAAAAAATTCATATTCATTGGAAACATTCCTCTCCAAATTCTGCAACACAAACAAATTGTGTCAAGTGCAAGCATTTGAATTTCAGAAAAGCTAGCCTTAGGAGAACTGCAACTCGTAGAACACCCCAACCAGTAATTTCATATGGCTATTAATCATGAGGGAAAGCAACTGCAGTATTGAGCAACTGCCTTCATGACTTGCCTGTGGGTTTTCCAGCAACATCTGACTGACCACTGTGGGAAGGAAGCTGTTGGGTGGGGGTGGATCTCCTTTCTGATCCAGCATGATCTTTTTTCTGAATTGACATGAGAAATCCTAAGAAGAGTAAAATGGCATTTAGAAAAGTATCCTTCCCTGCCTGCCTGCTTTGCCTTGATTAGGGTTATAATATATATGCTTTTATTGTAAATGCTGTACTTTGAGATTTTACTCTATTAAGTGGTATAGAAATCCCCATCATCCAACAGCAGCAGCATCTCCTCCATATTTTAGAGACAGTATGGCTCTCCAGACATTTTTGGACTCCATCTCTTATCCATCCTGAATAGCAGCCGATGGCAAGGAACGATGGGATTTATAGTCTACCAGGACCTGGGGGTCTGAATAATTCCAAAACTTTACAGACATAATTTATGTAAGTATTTATACGTTTATTAAAAAGAGAAATCAGGGTGTCAGTTCTAGTTAGCCCATGCATCCCCTCATGCTTCCCTTCTCATACCAGGTACTGACATTGGATCTGCAAGCTGCGCCCAATTATCCCCGCGCTTGTTGTTGTTGTGTGCCTTCAAGTTGTTTACAACTTATGGTGACCCTAAAGTGAACTTATCATAGAGTTTTCTTGACAAGATTTGTTCAGCGGAGGTTTGCCATTGCCTTCCCCTGAGGCTGAGAGCATGTGACTTGCCCAAGGTCAGCCAGTGGGTTTCATGGCCGAGCTGGTAATCAAACCCTGGTCTCCAGATTTGTAGCCCAACACTCAAACCAGTACACCATGCTTGCTCTACACCCGAGGCTTGATTTAGCAGTCCTAGAAAGGAAGGAAGCCCTCTCTAAACAGAACGGCAGCTTTCATCTCTAAATTCTTTATTACAGATTCCCATCTGTATCAACTTCAAAATATCCTGGCACTATTATTAAAAATGCTGCACTGAGAACCTAATGTGCATATGTGAAGAATCATCAGCCTTCTGTATTCAAAAGCAAACAGTTTGGAGTGTTTTCTTCACAGGCCTCAGTAGCATCTTTGGGAAATATGGTTAAGCATACATTTGAAAAATGATCGTTCTGTTTGTGTTGTGACCTTATCTAGCAGCGGTAAACTTGCAGAATTAAACAGGTTGTACCGAGGGAGTGAAGCACTTCTTGAGTGCCATATTCTCCTCCGCCGCCTCTTCATACTCCTCCACTGGTGCCTCTCAGAGACACCAAGGAGCAAGTCATGGGGGGAACAGGCTTCAAGACTCTCCATGGGGAGCTGTACCAGCTGTTGCCTTGGCAGCCTTGCAACTGGTTTTTGAATCTTCCCTTGCTTTCCTAAGCGCAACTTGTTGACAACTTTCCTTTAATTTTTGCAGTGAATCACTTGAATGCTATTTATCTGTCCTTCCCCTTTTGACAATTTTTGTCTCAGGGTAACAGTAACTTCAAGCAGATGCCGTTACCAGTCCTGCCACTGAGAAAGGTGAGGCGGCTGCCTCCGACGGTGCAAGTGAAAAGGCAACAAAGGAAAGATGAGGTACTGGAAGCTAGAGTTATAGAGTGGGCCCTTGGTATCCACTGTCATTGGTTCCAGGACAACCGTGGATACCAACATCCTTGAACACTCAAGTCCCATTATATACAATGGTGTAGTAAAATGGTGTTGCTTATATAAAATGGCAAAATCAAGGTTTGCTTTTTGGAATTTTGTTTTTTGGAATATTTACAAGTAGTGGATGGTTGAATCTGTGGATGTAGCATCTGTGGATATTGAGGGTCAACTGTATATACCACACAGCCTACCCTTGTATTTCTTAGGCTGGATCTGCAGAAATAATGAAGTTTGACAGCACTTTAACTGCCATGGGATTTGTAATTTGTTGTAGAACCAGAGCTCTCTTGACAGAGAAGCCTAAATATTTCACAAAACTACAAATCCCCAAATTCCATAGCACTGAGCCATGGCAGTTAAAATGCTGTCAAATTGCATTAATTCTGCAGTGTAGATGCAGTGTTAGTTAGCTTGCTGCCCCGAAGTGAAGTGAAGGAAGCTGATTTGTTTACCCTCCCAATCTTTCACAGATGAATACTGGGACATATATATGGAGGAATAACACATAATAGCGGCAAAGTTTAAACGCAGCCCAATATCAAAGAAGAAACTATTTAGAATTGCTACAAATATAAATTATACTCCCATTCTCAACCTTTTGATTAGAATTATGATTTATTTGTGATTTATTTTATTTATTTATATCCCACCTTCCTCCTCAATATAGGGATGCAAGGCAGCTTACAATAAATTTAAAACCATACAAATTATAAACAATTCAAAAACGTTAAAAAGGATAAATTTTTTTTTTAAAAAAAAATGAAACAATTTATAAAGTTACACTTGATGATTCATTCAAACTCTCCCAAAGCCAGGGCTCCCAACAATACTGTTAAAAATACCCTTAAAACACATCTCGATTCTCAATTTTAGCAATGTATATGTGTTGCCTTACCAATTTGATTCAATGGGTCCACTCAACTGCAGATTAACAACTAGATGTGAGACACTGGTTGTAGTTTGTTCAGCTACATTGGCATGGTACCCTGGACAAATCAAATCTGATCTATCCACCACAAATCCAATCTATCTACTTGGCTGATTCCATCTCAAACCTTCTCCAAATGAGCCCACAAATACACGAACCTCTCAGGAACTACTGAATTTTAGAGAATGTTTGGTTGTCATTATTTCGGTCCCCCAAATTTACATATAATTTTTCTTTATGATGGGATGGCCTTAACAAGCCCCTTCTGCTTTGAATGACTCCTTTTGTACTTATTTGTGGACACACCGACTGACTGAATTTGGAAACAGTATGTAGAGAAACCAGAACAAATAAGGGATGGGGGCAATATTTTCAGGTTGTGTCTATGCAACAATCCTGAAAGCCTGCATATTAAAAACCAGACTACAACTCCCAGTGGCTATCCTGGCTGGGGGATTCTGGGAGGTGAAGTCCAAAATAGGAGCTTTTCCAAGCTCGCTTAAGAACTACATAGTCCTGGTGGCAAAGGAATAAAGCTTTCCAATCAATGAAAGATTACAGTCCTTGTTTCCTCCAATAGCAAACTCTAATAGCAGAGTGAATGCCAATTGTATTGGAGCCAAACAGGGGCCTTGGAATGTGAGAAAAGAAATCAATATGCTCAGGTGAACCTAAGGATATACAGAAATTAAAGTCATTCTTAAAACACACCAAAGGAGAAAACCAATCCCAATTCAACCAATTGAACTCTACTTCAGACTAACCACTGGATATGGGATGTTATTTGTAGTTTGTTCAACTACACTGGCATGATGTCCCAGACAAATCAAACACAGTCTACCCACTTCATAGCCAATCTATTCGATAGGCTGATCCCACCTCAAACCCTCTCCAAATGAACCCATAAATACCCCCCCACAAAACATCATCGAATGGAAATTAAGCATGCTCACTGGCTTCCAGGAGACATGGGATACTGAGTGCCCATTTTGATAGAGACCCCAGTGGTGTTCCACTTATCAGCCCTCTACTCCACATATATATTTCCTTTAGTAACAAGCGTGACATTGCATGTCTAATTTATCTTTGAAGTGCCAAGCAGATACGCATAGGACCGCACTGTAAGTGTCTCCACTTCTGTCTTCCTTGCTGGATGCCCCTTTGATTCCAGGATAACGCATATCGTATTTGCAAGTGTTGAGGATGAAAGTTCCATGGACTATAATGATATTTTACAGCTTTAATTATCATTAGTGTATTGCCTGAGGGTATGTGGAGAGAGAGAAAAAATAATTGAATGGGAAAAAGAGAAGACAGTCCTGCAAACATTCTTGTGGCTTTCCAGGGCAGCCTATTACCACATTTTCTCATGGGAACAAAACAGTCTTAAGGGAGAACACTGGTTACGCCTTTAAGGTTATTTGGTGTCCTAGAGCCAAGAGAGCTGGCATGGTGTAGTTATTCAAGTCTTATTATCAGACAGGGGAAAGGGCATAATCCCAGCTAAATTGTACAATTGCGTGGAAGATTTTCAGATGACATCACGCTCATCCAGGACTTATCCTGGGAAGAAGCAGGAATACTCCAGCAGCAAAGCATTCATGGGGAAATCCTATGAATGGCTTCTCAATAGTGCAAATGAAGAGCAATTATGGAAGCAACCAGGGATACACAGAATGCATTGCAGCAGAGGTCATCTGTTCTCTTTGCCAGGATTGGTTTTGCAGTGGATTTCAGTCTTCGTTTGAGCTATGAGGCACAATTTTGTTTATACTGGATTAAAACAATGTGGTGAAGTAATACATTTTATTTTGTTGTCTTTTATTCTGCGTGGGAAAGAAATATGATTTCAAGACATGTGCCTTAGCACTGAAATGGCACGTGAACGAAACAATGTACAGTATTAACAATTGTATGTATTAACAATTCATTCATGGATGTGTGAGAAATGCAATCGCGATATTATATGGTAATGTCACAATAATTGCATGACTGTATGGACTCTTTCAAACGGGGAGGAATTTCTCCCAACTCCGAATGGAGCCAATGCGGATTTATGTAAATTCGCTTGTTTAGCGAATTTACATGAACCCCTGCTCCGTTCGGAATTACTTCCCATTACCCGAAAATAACCCCCTCCTGCCCGAATTTGCATGCGAAGCTTTAATTCGCAATAAGGTAAAACCCATGATTGCATTCGAATTGGCTTCCCTCTTGCCCGAATTTGCATGTGAAGAGTTAATTTGCAATAACATAAAACCCATGATTGCATTCAAATTGACCTTAAATTATACTTCCAATTTAGCCTTGTATGAAAGAGTCCTATGACTGTGCAAAAAGATTGAGCACTATAGTGCTACTGCTGCATTAGCTTATTGCAATTATTGCTGAATTGGCACTGGTGTGATAATCTCCTCTGTTTGAGTCCAGGATTTGGAAGATCTGAGTTCAAATCCTCAGTGAGTCATGAAACTCTGTGTGACCCTGGATCAGCTTCTCTCTGATCTACCTGAACAGGTTGCTGTGAGGGGGCAAAGTGGAGAAATGAAAAAAAATGACCCTGCCTTAAACTCATTGAAGAAAAAGCAGGATATAAATGTAACTAATCAATAAATAGAAAAAATGTGCTTCATTTTATCCAGATGTCCAAAAAGTAGGGTAGCACTTTTATGGGGCACCCTATGCTTAATGAAGAGGGATATGTGCATGTGTTTAAGTATGACAGAAACCAATACAAAATGTGTGTAGTTGTGTGAAGCTACAGACAGAGGACATATCCCTCATTTAAAATTTGCTTTCTTCCCAGAACCAGTGTTTATATTTTGGGTGCTCAGTCTCAGCAGTTTGATGTGGTTTTACACCAGCTCTATCACACCAGTATAAGAATCACATTCCAGGACCCATAAAATAGTCCAGGCTTTACATCTGAAGAACTCCAGCAAAGAAGAACCAGTTAAAGCAAGAGTTAGGGTAAATCCAAATACTGTGTGTTAGAGAGAGAGCAATAACGTGCTAAACATTAAGGGAATATATCTTGATCATATCTGATCCTTAGACCTTCTACACTACATAATTATAGTGCTATGATTCCATTTCAGATGGCACAGTTCTATTTGGAGAATGGACTGGCTTTTGAGGGCAATGCCTTTGGACTCCTCAGCCAGCGGCTCCTCTGGTGACTCTGACCAAACTACATGTCCCAGGATTCCACAGGATGCAGCCATGTCAGTTAAAGTGGAATCATAGTATTATGATGGTGTAGTGTGAAAGGGCCTGTTCTAACTAGGGTCACATCTCATCAGTATAGGGCCATCACAATATAGAAGGAATCTCCTGGAAGGGCCAGGAAAGCCCTGGCAACTGATATCGCTCAGAAATTATCAATTGATAATATTGGACCTGATCGACTAACTCAGTTTGTTTCAGTATAAGGAAGGTCCCTGTGTTCCTATGTATAAGAAATCTTCTGCCTTCAAGGGTGTACAGGGAAGTATTGGATACTTTGGGATCCCCAGAATATACAGCTGTTTTCCTTGCAGTCATGATGATGGGCAGTGTCCAAACTTTAAAACCTGTTTGCTATAGGAAATCATGTACCAATTCCAAGCAAGTCCTTAAAATCCAGTACAGGTTGGATGGTTGATTAATTGCTCTATCTATCAGAAAATCACTGAGATATACATGTGAAAATGAATGCCACACAGAAATGTCAGTGCAAAAATAATAAAAAAACATTCATGAAACTCATCCATCCAAAGAGGACTAATTCCTAAATTTGGATCATCTTTGGATCAACATAAACAGAGAGCAGACTGGAAGACTATGTTATGGAATCTCTTACTCCAAATGATAATAAAGGGCTTTTTGATTTTTTATTTTTAGGAGGGGGAACAAAGCAATGATCATTCTCTATTATGCTCTTTTATTGTTATATAAGACTTCAGCTTAATCATCACTGCTATAGTCTTTATTCCATTAAGACCAAGCAGGGAGGGGAAGGGGAACATGTTACTTTTCTTTCTTTGTGTAACCCTCTAGAGTTGTTGGACTGCTGCTCCTCTCATCCTAGCCAGCATTACCAGTGGTGAGGAATGCTGTGAGTTGCAGTTCAACAGAGGGCCACATAATTCCTGATTCTGCCTATAGGCTGGGATGGGCAAATTGTTGCCCACCAAATGTTGCTGAATTGCAACTCGTACCGTATCAATTTTAACCGTCAACTATGCTGGCTGGGGCTGCTGGGAGTTGCACTCCAGCCAGGACTACATCCTTCCCATTTCTGTCTTGGGCCAACATCCAGTTAGCTACCCAGTTATTCTAGAGAATGTCTTCTCTTGGAAAAGCTATTTCTCTGTTGTGATGCATCTCTCCTTCCTGCACTCAGAGGCTGCATCACACTGCAGGAATAATCCAGTTTGACACCATTTTAACTGGCCTGGCTCAATGCTATGGTATTCTGGGAACTGTAGTTGTCTGCTCGGCCTTTTGGCTAAGATCAAAGCTCCGCTTTGGGGCCACCACAAACTGCAATTCCCACAATTTTATAGCATTGCACCAGGCCAGTTAAAACAGTGTCAAACCAGATTAGCATCATTTAGGAGTTTATCAGACGACGGAAATTGGAAGTATGATCTAATGGCAATCCAAACGCAATCATGGGGTTTCATGTTATTGCATATTAAAGTATCTCACACAATTTTGGGCAAAAGGGAAGTCATTCCGAACGCAATCATGGGGTTTTACGTTATTTCGTATTAAAGCATCTCACGCAATTTCAGGCAATGGGGGGTCATTTTCAGGTAATGGGAAGTCATTCTGAACGCATTCTGAACGCAATTGGAATTCACGTAAATTCGCTAAACTAGTGAATTCACATGAATTCAAATTGGCTCCATTCGAAATAAGGAGAAATTCCTCCTGTCTGATAAACTCCTATGGAATTTGCCCTCCTTAGGCTGGTTAGAGTACATTCTGGAAGTTGCAGTCCCCCCAACCCACGCCAAAAAGTAAGGTCAGGGCCATTCTCCAGATGGTTTTTAAATGGTGAATTTAGACTATCAGCTTTACATGCGGACTGTTTGAGAATGTCTATGTCCTAGTTGCCCTTTTAAACTGACACATGTTTTAATTAATGCGTTTTTAATTGATGCAGTGCACTGTGGATTTGTTGTTGTTCCCTGCCTCGCTCCATGGTAAGAGGCGTCTAGGAAATAATATTAATATTATTAATAATAATAATGTGTGCCTTCAAATCCTTTCTGACTTATGGAGATCCTAAGGCGACTCTATTATGGGACTGTCTTGGCTGAATTTCTTCAGAAAGGGTTTGCCATTGCCATTCTCTGAGGCTGAGAGAGTGTGACTTGACCAAGGTCCCCCAATGGCGGGGGCCGCCAAGGAGCCACCTTGAAGTCCCTTTGTGGAGAAAGGTGGCATACAAAGGCAATAAATAAATATATTTATAAAGGGGGACAAGGCACCACAAAATGTAGCCCCTTCCAGAAAAACATGGAAGGCTTGACCAAACAAAAAACTCAGGACACTGGTATAAAGATAAAGCATGTTCCTTAGCCATGCTCATCATGGAGGATATTTTGGAATCCATCCTGGGAAGGAGGTTGAAGTGGAGGACATGTCCTGGAAGAGGAGGAGGAGCCCTGGCCCCCTGCCCAGTATTTCTTCAGAGGGTGTTTTGGGTTTTTTATTTTTTTAGCCATGGTCTCCCTCTGAGGCTGAGAGAATGGGACCTCTTGCCCAAGGTCAGCTAGTGGCTTTCCATGTCTGAGCCTGGCTTCAAAGCCCTGGTCTCCAGATTATTATTGTTATTATTATCATTATTGTTCCTGGGGGGGGGGGGGAATAAATAAACACTTGACAGAAGAGGCTTGGCCTGCCCCAAAAGACAAGAAAGGGCAGGCAGGAGCTCTTCTTCTACTCCCTCTTCCTCTCTTCAACTTCCTCCTAGTCCTCCTCCTTTTCTCCTTATCTTCTTCTCCCCCTTCCTCCTCCTCTTCTTCCTCCTCCTCCTCCTCTTCCTCTCTCTCTTCTTTTTCGTCCTCCTCTTCCACTTCCTCTTCTCCCTCTTCCTCCTCCTCTATTTCCTCCTCCTCCTCTTCTTCATCTCCCTCTTCCTCCTCTACTTTTTTATCTTCTTTCTCCTCCTCCTCCTCTTCTCCCTCTAATTCCTCCTTCTCCTCTATTTCCCCCTCCTCCTCTTCTTATTCTTCCTTTTCTTCTTCCTCTTCCTCCTCCTCATCTTCTTTTTCTTCCTCTTCTTCTCTCTCTTCCGCCTCTATTTCCTCCTTCTCCTCTTCTTCTTCCTCTCCCTCTTCCTCCTCTATTTCCTCCTCCTCCTCTTCTTCTCCCTCTAATTCCTCCTCCTCCTCTGTTTTCTCCTCCTCCTCTTCTTTTTCTTCCTCTTCTTCTCCCTCTTCCTCCTCTATTTCCTCCTCCTCCTCTTCTTCTCCCTCTAATTCCTCCTCCTCCTCTATTTCCTCCTCCTCATCTTCTTTTTCTTCCTCTTCTTCTCCCTCTTCCTCCTCTATTTCCTCCTTCTCCTCTTCTTCTCCCTCTTCTTCCTCCTCCTCTTCTTCTTCCTCTTCCTCCTGCTCCTCTCCTTCCTCTTCCTTTTCTTTCTTCTTCCTTTCTCCTTCCCCCTCCCTCCAGGCCCTCCCAGTCCCCTGTCTTCCCACACCCCTCCCAGTCTCTGAGTGCTGCTGCTGCTGCTGCCCAGTCTGAGTGACTTCCTTCCTCCTCCTCCTCCTCCTCCCTGAGTCTGGGCTGCCCACTCACTCCAGTCCAGGCCCTGCCTGCGTCAGGAGGAGGAGGAGGAGGCTGCAGGGAGGAGAGGAGCAGTGGCTGCAGAGGAGGAGGAGGAAGAAGCAGAAGAGAAGAGAAGGAGGAGGAGGCTGTGTGTGTTTCCCTGCAGCCTTGCAAGAGCAGCACCAGCAGCAGCATTGCCCAGGTCTTCCTTCTTCTCCTCCTCCTCTTCCTCCTCCTGCTGCTGCTGCTGATGGGAAGCAAGGAGAAGAAGGCAGCCAGCTGCAGGCGAGGGGGACCCAGGCCCTGACTCTGGAGAAGCAGCAGCAGCAGCAGCCAGAAGGGCAGCCCCCAGCCTTGCCTGGAGTGAGTATGAGTCTCAAGGGGGGGGGGGGTTGGTTGAGGTGGGATTTGAACCCTGATCCCCAGAGTCTGAACAGGCTGCATCCATACTGGAGAGTTAACCCGGTTTGGCCCCGCTTTAACTCTTTTCTGGCTCAAGGCTATGGAATTCTGGGAGTTGGAGTTTGTTGTGGGGCCCCAGAGGGGCCCCACAACAAACTCCAACTCCCAGAATTCCATAGCCTTGAGCCAGAAAAGAGTTAAAGAAGGGCCAAACCGGGTTATCTCTCCACTGTGGATGCAGCCCCTCACCCAGCTGGCTACACAGTGCAACAGAGTACAGAGTACAGAGATACATAGTACATAGCTACCCATATAGTGCATGGTGCTGTTGGCATTACATTGACATCCCACATCCACCAAAAAACAGGGGTGTCTTTATTTGGTCCTCTTTTGGTTTTTGTATATTTTATCCATTTTTTTGTGTGTGGGGGGGTGGCTGAATAAAAGTATCCCTCTTTTGTGAAGGTGGGGTGTTGTACTTTGTTGTATGGCCAACACAGCTGTTGTTGTTGTCGTTGTTGCATGCCTTCAATTATTTTATTCCCCCCTGACTTATGGTGACCCTAAGGGGAAACTTGTCCCATGGTTTTCTTGGCAGGATTTGTTCAGAAGGGTTTTTGCCAATGTCTTTATTGACATTGGTACTTGGTGATGTATAGTATACCTGTGAGTTGGTTCTTTGTCCTGTTTTTGACAGGTTTTTGCCATTGTCATCCTCTAGAGTGTGACTGCCAAGCTCACCCCAGTAGATTTCCATGGCTGAGCAGGGATTCGAACCCAGGTCTCCCGAGTCCTAAAGTCAAACCACTCCGCCACCTGGCTCTATGCCCAATACTGTATATGTTTCCTTCCCAGAATAAGCAGGTCTGAGAGGATTACCTCAGTTTCCGGAAAGAAAGAAAGAAAGAAAGAAGGCTTCCTGGCACCCTTTAACAGAATTCCTTCTCTCAACATTGGACTTACAGGGCATGCATGCCCTGTTGAATTCAATGGGGTTTGCTCCTTCCCAAGTGAATTACAGCCTGAGGGCCCCAGTATGGAATGAATAAATCCTATGGAATGAATAAACCCAGGTTTTAAATGGAATAATTTTTTCCTCTCTCTTTCTCTGTCTGTACACATGCGCACACCAACATATGCATAAGTGTGTGTTTCTGTGAGAGCCAGCGTGGTGTAGTGGTTTGAGCGTTGGACTGTGACTCTGGAGGTCAGGGTTCGAATCCCAGCTCAGCCATGGAAACCCAGTAGGTGACCTTAGGTGTGTCACACAATCTCGGCCCCAGAAAAGCATGGCGTGGTGGTTTGAGTGTTGGATTAGGACGGGTGACCCTGGGCAAGTCACACTCTCTCAGCCTCAGAGGACAGCCAGGGCAAACCCGCTCTGAAGAAACTTGCCAGGAGAACCTCATGATAGGCCTTAGGGTCGCCGTAAGGCACAAACAGTTTGACAGCAGACAACAACAACAGAGGATCTCTATAAGGTTACCGTAAGTTGGAAAGGACTTGAAGACACACAACAACAACAATTAAAGTTTATATAGTGTATGTTTATATATTATGTTTACATCCACAGATATACACATCCTCAAACACACATGTGCACACTTACATATGCATAAGTATATGTTTATATATACAGCCAGAGATATACTTGAACAGTTATCTCCCTTAGCTGCTTTACTTGCACATTTGTACTTTGAATTGATAATCCTGATCCGATGAGGACTGACCTGGTGTTTCAAAAAATGCACATGTGAACAGGGAAAGTGGGGCTGTTGTGGGGCTGTGGAGGATGAGTATTCTTCAGGGAGGGTCACACATGTGTACACTCTGCTCAGGTTCAAGTGTACACTCCCTTGGAAGTTTTCCCTCATCTGCCTTAGCAAATGAAACTTATGATAAAGGGAGCATAAAGAAATGGACCAAGATGAAGCCGCAATTTCAAAATCTATAGGACTTAAATCTGAGTTGCCCTGTGATATCTCCAAGGCTCGGGACATAAGGGGATGGAGGTGAGGCTGGAGTTAACAAGCGGTGCCCCTTCCTTGCCCCCTTTGGGTGTTTTCATAGCTGCTGCTGTGCAATATGTTCCTGCTTCGGTAGATTGCCGGAAGGAGAGGGCGGATTCATGCGTGTGTGGGTGGATTGTGTGGGGTTGATTCCCAGAGAAATCCAGTGCAAAAAAAGAAAAGGAAAAAAAAAAGGGCGAGGGCGTAGGAGGGAAAGTATTGAAACATCCTTGCATTTTCCTCACTAAAAGTTTGGGAGGTGGGGGCAATGGAATACCACCCAAATACTACAAACTTAAGATATTTTCTTCTAGAATGGTTTACCAGCTGGGTTCATAGCTTAATTATGTTTTAAGATTTTGAGCTTTCTAACTGTCGGGAAGCTTAATTTTGTAGGGTTTATTTTTTCTTTTCAGAATGGCATAAATGGCATTGTGCTGCTCTCAGATGCTCACCTTTGTATCCCACTACCTTTTTGGCAACCATCTGTTCAATTTCTTTTTCTATGGAAGAACTTAACTTCAGTTGTCTAAAGCTTAAAGACCTGCAAGCATGTGCTCCAAACTATGTGGCAACACACCAGTGAGTTCTTGCACAGACACACCCTGCAGCTGAAAAGCAAAGCCAACTTAATATTTTTGAATGGAAGCATTATTTATGAACCCCCTCTCCCCCTGCTTGCCATGCCAGGTAAACTCACAGGCACATATGCACACACAGTCTCTCGCTATACGACAAAAGTGGGATGCACTCTGAAGGATTCAAAATGTGTGTTGTTGTCATTGTTGTTGTGTGCCTTCAAGTCATTTCTGACTTATGGCAACCCTAAGGCAAACCTATCAAAGGGTTTTCTTGGCAAGTTTTTTCAGAACGGATTTGTAGGCAGCCTTACCTATTTCATTGTTATCTTTAAAAGCAAAATAATAAAAATATATGCCTTGTATATTTTTACAACCTAAAGCTGTGCAGCTAATGCTTGCAGAGACTGATGAGAGGCTAATTTTCTTTGTAAACTAATTGATCATTCAGCTGCCCTCAAAGAACATTGAGAAAGGCTATAACACATATTCTGCTGCTAAAATAGGATATTTAAAGGTTGGTGGATTGTAATAACAGCGATTAATTAAAGATGGAGCATCTTTAATAAATCATCAGTAGATTTTAAATGCAGTTTACTCCCTGAATTAAATGTCTTTTCCACCTCCTATAGTTTGAAATAACTTTGTATCCTTTTGCTCATTTTAGGGAAAAAAGTAAGTACCCTTCTGAATAGATGGCTATTGGGGGGGGGGGCAAACTGAATTATTATTCCTAATAGGGCAGGAGTAAAACGTTGTTTAGTCCATGGTGCTACATTTGCAAATATCCTCTTGATTTCAGTGTTTCATGCTCCAGAGGAAGCAAATCTGCCACTTATTTAGATGTAATTTCTTTTGAACTGGTTGCAGAACGATATCTCAGCGAATGATGATCATTGAGACGCCAGTGTTAGATTCATTTCCTTAAGATGAAATCAAGCGTAGTTCTTAGAAGTGTGTGAACTAAACAAGTAGCCATCTAAGGATAATCTTCTGTACTAGAATGCTAGGCTGAAGGAAGATGCAAAACTTTTGAAACGATGCACTTAAGTGCTGAGATAAATACTGTACTGTATAGCAGACATATTAGCGGTCTGAATATTTAGCAATAATGAAATCTTCAGTGACATTTTTAGCAGAGTTGTCAGAAGTTACTTTTTTGGACTGCAGCTCCCAGAACTTGCTGCTGCCAACATGGCCAGTGGTCATGCTGGGGGGGGGGGGCAATTCTAGGAGTTGTAGTCCATGAAGTAACTTTTCTGAGCTCTGTTTCAGTGAGTGTTTCTTATTTTCTAGATCTGCTCTTTGTTTAAATTCAAATAAGAAGTTTACACTTGAGCCTAGATCAGGGCAAATGGCAATGGGGATAATATTAGATATTATCATGCTTTTTATAGACTCTTATCTATATGTAAAATCTCACCGATACTGGATTGTAAGGGCTTTCATTGCATCTTTGCAGATTAAAGCTTTAGATTTGCTCTCTATCTTTTCTGGTGGTTCAGGAAGCAATTGCTGAGGCTTGAAAACTAAAGATGCCCCTGATAGCTTTTCATATGGACTCTAAATGAACCTTCTGTCACAGGAATCCGCTTAATTTATTTGAAGATTTCCACAAATTTCAGCTCCTGCTGCTAGATTGTGTTTGTCTGCTCTCATGCAACCCACAACACAGTTTTCACCTAGTTTGTCTGCTGAATACTTAGCTGCCTGGAAAGGGGGGAAATATGCAAAACTAGCCAAATGCAACTGGAGGAATATTAAGTGAATGGACATCTGTGCAAACATGAGAGCGAAAGCTGTAAAATGGTCCTCAAGCCTTGACTCTCAACCCCCTGCCCCCTTCTCTTGACATTCATTTTCAAGGAAAAACCTATTAAAGTCTCCTATGGACAAAACTCCAAAATGCAGGGTTTTTGTGGTGACAATACTGTAAAGGCTGTCTTTTAATTTCACCCTAGAATTAGGTTTGGGGGGGGGGGTACACGCTGCATATATTTTTAAAAGTGACCAGCTTGGATCTTGGAGATCTTCTTTCTGCCCAGCATGCCCATAGATGGATTGCAAAATCCTGATTGCTCAGAATTTCATGCAGCACCTCTTTAGGCAAACAGTTTTTTCACCATAGTTGCATTTGCCACCATGGCAGCCTTGTGAATAACTGATTAATGCGTATTCATCCACCCTTGCAGCCCACGCCAAGAGTTCTCCTTCTCTATACTGTTTCGCCCACACGAAAAAAACATCACAGCAGAAACACCTCCACCCTGTAACCTTCACACAAAATCTCCAGAAGCCTTTAATTCCCAACTGCAGGACAGAAAAAGATGCTTTTAAAATTTTTCATTTGAAATGGTTGATTTAGAGAAGGAGGTTAGGAAAATCTGTGTCATGACTTTTATTCGAACATCAGTCTACACCGCATATTAGAATCTCTTGGGCTGCTATCCTGTAAGGATTTACCTCTGAGTACATACCTGTAAGGTTTCACTGCCAAAGTGTGTTATCAAAATACGTCACGCATATGATCTTGCAGTCGTTACGAGAACCTGGAAAGGTAGGTAAAAACAGGTTGCTTTATTGTCATCTGAGTATTTCTGTGCAGTTTTCATGAAGTATGCAAGCTTAGATGGTGCTGTGGATTTTGTTTTAGTGTACTCCCTGAATCCCGTTTAGTGAATAATTTTTTTAGCCTTCTGCCTCAATATTTATTTGCCATTTATTTAGGGGATTTATACGCTGCTCAGATTTATTTGTCTTTTATTAAGGAGCTTTACAAACAAAACTGGAGTTAAAAATTATGTCTGGTATTATGTACGCCGATTGGTGTACATACGTGGATTGGTTTTTGCTGTCAGTATCTGTAAAAAAAGATTTTAAAACTTGTAGGGGAGTTATAAAAAAGAAGGTGTGTGTTTATATGACAATTGAACTTGCATGAAGGATCAAAGTGCTCAGAGGAGCAGGGGGGTGTTGGCACAATTATGATGGTGCATTTTGTAATCCTCTGGGTTCTGCCTCGTTCATTTCCATGCTCCCAACCATGCGTTGGGTGGGGAAGCTTTCACTATAGGCCTCTGCACATGAAGGCCTCCTCAGATTCTAGAAATTTATGCAAACAGGTTTTCCAGATTCAGGAAAACCTTTACATGTAGGGATCTTCAACCTGTGGATTTCCCACCTGAGAAGAGGGTGAGAGGACCGTGCGGTGTCAGAGGGCATGGCTGAAAGTACAGTCTTGATGTGTGTGTGTGTGTTGTTTCTAACTTACAGTGCCCTAAGGCAGCCCTACCACAGGCTTTTCTTGCCAAGATTTGTTCAGATGATGTTTGCCATTATCTTTCCCTGTGGCTGAGAGAGTGTGACTTGCCCAAGGCCACTTGGTGGGTTTCATGGCCTAGCTGGGAATTGAACCCTGCTCTTTAGAGTCACAGTCTGACATTCAAACTACTATGCCATGCTGACTCTTACAGTCTTGATAATACCTTATATCATTCTTTGTCCCGCCATGCAAATCAAGCATGTAGGGAGCTCTTTTGCACATGCATGCCTGCAACCTGGGTTATTCAGCACTGGATAACCCCTAGCAAAATATATCAATAACTCCAATTAACAGGTATTGCATTTTGTTGTTGTGTGCCTTCAAGTGGTTTCCAGCTTATGGCAACTCTAAGGCGCCCTATCAAGGGGTTTTCTTGACAAGATTTGTTCGGGGGGGGGGGGGGTACCTTTGCCTAGCAAGTATAATAAAAATTCTATCAATGGTGTCTGTCTTGCGGTGTTGAAAGCACTGACTGGAAAATCGTCCCTTAGAAAAGGATGAGCAATCTTGGGACTATTACATTTTGTTGAACTACTTTTTCCAGTGTGCTTCACACACAGGCAGGAGTGGTGAGAGCTGCCGGGATTTGTAGCTTGACTTCCTGTGGAGGGCCATAGGTCCCCCTGCCCTTAAGACATGCCTGACTCACACAGCCTTGGTCTTGTGCTATGCGTACAGGGAGCTGCTTACTTGTTGGCATTCTTTCACACGGCATTCAGTTCCCTTCCATCTTTTAAGTATTTCATGGTATGTTGGAAAGTCTGATGTTCCACCTGGTGAGTTGCTGAACATGAGTGGCAACCATACGTAGTTTGGGATGTAGAGCAATCAGTGCCTGGGTGCTTAGTTATATGAATCCCTCCTCTTCTAGGGATGTAGGTAATGCATAGAATAGGGCAGGGCAAAACGAAAGAGTATTAAGAGAGCTGCTGGATCAGAGCAAAGGCTCATCTAGTCTGTCATCCTGTTCTCACAGTGATCACTCAGTCTTTTGAAAGCCATGGGTAGAAGCATTTAAACAGGTTCAGCTGTATTCTAATACTGTATACTGTATTCTAAAAGTACTGTATTCTAATACTGTATACTGTATTCTAATTGAATGTGCATGTGGAGAACCATATTCCTGGATTATAGTGAGGAGAAAAAAATCAGCGAGAGAGAGATACTGCGAGCATTGTGTACTGCTTGACTTGGATAGAGTTACTGTCATTTGGGCATCTCTATGGTTCTCTCTGCACTTTCTCTCTTTCAGAGGGAGCCCTGTTATGTTTCCATGGCGTTCCACAGCGTGACCTGGCTGCCAGCCGAATTTCCTTCTCACACGCTCTTTGCACTTCAGGTGTCCTTTGTCTCCTCCATGTTTAGCGCTTATATGTTTTCCTCCCATCTTTCCTGAGTGATGTTTGTTATGAGTGGAAGACCGGTGGGAGCAGGGTCAGGTTGGCATGAAATAAAACCAGAACAAAAATCTAAACTTGTTAAAGTTACTCGGAGTCACATTGGTTAGCCCATGCCAGAATATTAACGTCCTGTTTGTGTCACAGAGAAATCTTATTGATTCTAGCTGAACTTCCTTCTAAATAAGTAGTCTCAAAATGTAGGACTTAACAGTGATTCTGGATGTGTGCTTACCCATAAGTAAATCCCACTGAGTGCATTGAGACTCCAAAGTCAGTGTGCATAGACTTGCAATCTTAAAATGAAAGCTGGAATAGGAAGGGGACTATCATGTGTTTGAAGTATTCAGTCCACTGCAGTATGAAGTACAGTGGTACCCCGGGTTACGAATCCCCCGGGGTACGAAAACCCTGGGGTACGAAAGAGCCGGGGCCGCAAAAACGGCCCTGGCTTACGAAAAAAACCCGGGGTACGAAGAAAAAAACCGTGCGGCTCCTTTAAATTTGCCGCGTGGTCCGGCAAACAAAGCGGTCCCCCGGGTTGCGAATATTTCCGGGTTACGAAAGGTAATCCGGAATGGATTACTTTCGTAACCCGGGGGACCACTGTACTATACATTAAGTGCAGACAGACCTCTTCAAATACTGTAGTTTTTAAAGGAGGTGTGGCTCCATCTTGCTGTTAGTAACAATCTTCTTTCATATACCCAAAACTATAGTGCACAGAACAGATTAGTATTAGCAGAAGAATATAGATTGTCTTCAGAGCTGGAAATGAATAACCCATATAGGGCCTTCACTGACTTAGTTTGACTCTCTGATAAATGAGACAACTGATGCTATCAGTACAGATTGGTATAGTATAGGTATCAATACAGATCATTATAGTACAAATATCAGTTGTGGTGAAAGGAAAGTTAGTTAGAGGTAGAAGTTTTGAATCTTTAAAAAAAACTCACCCTAAACATTTTTTTGTAGGAAAAATCAGAAACTTTTGGGAAAATTGAAGTAATGCAATATTTCTAATGTTAGTATGTTCTTAATCTAAACTTGCTGTACTGCCTTAACAATATAAAATGCATAATTTGTATTATAACCTAGTACATAAAGTTGTACTACGTGGCATAATTATGAAAATTCCAGAGCAGCATTATTTACTTATATATTCAAATATATTTGGGCTACCTTTAGGAGGGGAAAAACACCACCACCCAAGGGAACTTATTTAAAAGATTTCTGTCCATGTTTACTCAAAAGAAATAACCACTGTATTCAGTGTAGGTCACTCACAGTTAGAACACATGGATTGCAATTGTGATTGATCAGTTCTACATGAGATCAAGAATATATGCCTTCGTTTTGAACAAGCAGCATTGTGAATGTGTTGTGAATATGCCAGTGACAGAGAGCTGCAAACTTGTGGGTTGTATTCTAGCTTCCTGAGCACATACTGTATATACTTGACTAGAAGTCGACCTCATGTATAAGTTGAGGACAGGTTTTGGTGCCAAAATTACAGATTTTGATATGATCCACGGGTAAGTTAAGGGTAAAACACAGGGGCATATAACAAAGGATCTAAAGGATAAAGCAAAGGAAAATGGTACCAAAGAATTTAGAAATTCCGGCAGGAACAATTGTTTGCGTTCACACTAAAGGCTGGATGGATGAGAGAGTAGAGGTGGATCAGTGCTTCCAGAACAGATTACATTTTTCCTTCCACAGTTCCTTTTTTAAAATAAGTGTTAAAATACAGCACTTATATTGACCTGTGGATAAGTCGACTTGTTTTTTGGGGTTGATTTTTAGACTAAAATTTCTAGATCTATACAGTACATGAGTATATACAGTATATCTTAGTGGCTGTCTTCCAAGAAGTAGGAGGAAAATAGAGATTGGTTTAAAAACAAAAAAATCTCCATGTACCTGTATTTTGTAGTAAAAAAGCATAACTTAGTAGAGTCTTAATGCACTTCCAGTATTTAGGCCTATCAGGATGTTTGGAAATCAGGGTAAGCTATATAACAACACTGAAAACATTGAACTCTGCAGTATGCCCAGGAATTATTATCTAATGCTGACAGTTGTTTTGCTTAAACATTTTCCTGCTACAGGCTTTGAGCAAGTAAAACCTTGTCTTACAAAGCATTCCATTCTATTCCAAAAGAGCAAACCTTTCATGGGAGTGTCTTGTAATGTTCCTCCAAATTTTCAATTTTTTCATTGTGCCTCGGGTTAAAATGGAATGGAAAACTGCTGTACAACAGGGTGTTTTTTTAATACCCCCCCCCCCCCCGCCGGTTGGCATTTCTCCTTCCTTGGTATATCGGGAGTTGGGACTGCTCTGAGAGACCCTGACAAGAATTTGGTTCCTCCAATGGCTTCAGCCCCCACACGGCACCACTTGGTGTTCCTAAAGTTTCCGCTGGATTATCACTAATCATATAGCTTGATATGATATGCCTTGCTGCAGAGCATATAACCTTTTATTTTTTTAATCAAGTAGAGCTGGTGAATCACAGAGACAGCCTGGCAGCATCAGAAAATAGAAGTAAATGGTGGCTTAAGCTTGTTTTGAAGAAGTCTTCAGAAAGTAGGCATTTATAATTTGGGCTTATTAAACACTGAGTTGGAACAACTCCTTGTATGTTGCAGAGGATTTAAATTTGGAGAAAATGATGTTTGTAAAGTTCCCTTTTCCATAAACAGAAACTTTCAGAAGTTTGAAGATCTATTTTTGGACTATAACTCCCCAAATCCCATGCTACTTATACTGTATTTTGTGAGATGCAGTACTAAAAGTAACTTCATATGGGAGAGAGAAGTGTTATGTGAATTAACCAGAATTTAAAGACCCTTAAATTTTGCTGGATTGTGTCCTCCTGCTTTGGTTCATGTTTGGGAGCAAATCCCATCACTGGAAATAGTAATCTCACAGCCCAGTGCTATTTTCTCAGCAGGACTTCCCATGAAATCACGCAGGTAGTTCTTTCAGCTTGTTTATGTGAATGTCTCTGCACAGCTACACTTGCACTTACTAGAAAGTGCTCCATGGTGCCATTTAAAATGGCCCATTTTGTTTCTTGGCTGCTTTCCTACCATGCAGGCAGTAATAGGATTGCAGAAGCTATGTAATCTTCATCCTGGCAGTGTGTAGTTTGACTGCCTTTGACTTCTTTTCCATATAAAAAACCTTGTATGCTTCAGTCCCCCTTCAGCAGAACATATTCCCAGATAAGCATACATAGGATTGCAGCCTTGTTCACGTTTTTGAAAAATTAATTTCCCATTTTCAATTTTGCTGCATTGCTGCAACAACCAAACAGAGCGGCGAAGGTGCAGAGGAAAAAGGGATCCCGAAAAACCGGCTCCTTTTTGCGTTGCACCTGTGACGCTACACGCTCTGTCAGGTGCATCCATGATGTCTTAGGTGCACAACGCTGTTTGGTTACTGCGCACTTGTGATGTCATCGCTCCACATGCCATCGGTACGCTGCTGCAGAGCGACAATGTCCTGACCATGTGCTAGGGTTGTGGAGCATCTATCGCTCCACTCACGGGCAACCCTAGCACAAAAGCTCTCATCTGTATTGGGCCACTGTATACTCCACTCCCCAAATACCTCTTAGGGCTTTATCAAAAAAGATGGGAGCATAGAGGATGATCCTGTCAACATTGCGCAATAACATGATTATCACATGACATCGTGCGATATTGCTATAATCCCGCAATAGTCCCGTGAATAAAAAGTGGTGCTTGAATTCCTGTTTACTCATGTGATAACTACAGGATAATTGCAATATCGTGCAACGTCATGTGATAATGTTCGCATTATTGTGTGATATTGATGTGAGCATGCCGTTCCGCTCCTGTCTTTTTTGCCCATGTGATAAAGTCATTAATGCATTTAGTGGGTATCTCCAACAGGACCTTCTTTGTTTTGACCCCTGGTTGTGGGACAGCTACCATTGGAAAGTTTTGCCAACATATATTAAAACAACAAATAAACAAATAATACATTAAAAGAAGAAACAAACAAATAACAGATAACAAACACAATAAAACATATTACATAAACACAATACAACACAGATACATACCTCAAAATTCCAAAAACAGACAAACAATACAACATTTACATTGACTTCTTTTCCTTGTCTTACTGGTTTCTGTTCCATGGGTCATTTATTTCTCTTCATTCTATTATACGTCTCCATTTCTTTTTTTTCATATTTCCATGTTCCAAGCAATTTATACATCTTGGTATTTTTCCCCATTTATATTATTTAGTTCATCATTTTTCAAAAAATATGGTTGCTAATTGATCCCAATATTCTTTCCAAAATTGTATTACCCCTGTCCATCTTTCATTCAAATTATATACATTCCCTTTTTTGAGCATATCTGTAAATTTATACATGCTCTACATACATAGTTTAAGGAGCCAATCTTCTATACCAGATATTTCTTTCAATTTACAAGCATATACTACCCTTGCAGCTGTGATCATATATAACAAAAATCTTAGAATACTTCTTTTCTATTTCTTTATCCAGCATATGTAACATATTTAACAAAAACATTTCTGGTGTTAAGGGTATTTTTTAATTCAAAATTTCTTCTATAATATTATAGATATTTCTCCAAAAGATTTTAGCTTTAGGGCAAGACCACCACATATGATAATTGTCTCTTCACATTTCCAACAATTTGGGTTCAAATTTTTAAACATTTTAGCCAATTTCTTAGGGGTATGATGCCAACGAAACAGCGTTTTATAATAATTTTCTTTTATATCACAACTCAGCGTAAATCTTATGTTAACTTCCCATGACATCTCCCGATGTTCCAAATTAATAGAATGGCCAATATTTCTAGCCCAAGTTATCATACCTTCTTTAACTATTTCTTGTTCATTATTCCATTTTAATAACACCTTGTTTTTAATTTTATGGGAATCTTCTGCCATCATAATTCTCTCTCATTCAGGCATATCAAAATTAAAACCATGTAACTTGTTGTCCTTTATATATCTCTCATGTATTCGTCTGTGAATAAACCATTGGCATTCAACTCCTTCTTCCATTAAATCATCCCTAGTTTTAAATACAACGTTATCAGTAGATCAGACAATTTTTGTTTCCTTTATTGATGTAGAAATGATTTGTTGGCAGGTTTGCATAGGGAAGAATAACTTTCTCATGAGAAGTAGATGTCTACTATAAGTGAGATAATATCTTTGGATCTTAGCCGAAGGGAGCTCCTTTTTCCTGGAAGGATTCCTCTTCTTGGAAAAGGTGCTATAACTATTGCTATCTATCATTTCCAAAGTCATCTCATCATACAACCTTTATGATTGTTGTATCATAGTTCTTCTCGCAGTTATTCCGTGACAGTGGTTTTTAGCCTCCTCCCTCTCATAGCACACTGACATGGGTCCTAAAATTATCAAGGCACACTACCAGTTTTTGAAAGACCAATTTTTTAAAATGGTATTAAGATTGCATTTAACATTCTATAACTAAAAATTTCTGAGGCATTATTAAAAGCACCAAAAGATGGGAAACAAGAAAAGGGGATATGGCGATCAGTCTGGAGGAGGCAGCAATCCATGAGAGATTGAGTTTGAAGGTGCCTTTGCTCAGTCTCCCTCCTTCTCACCCATTTTCACTCCTGAGAGTGAGAACAGACCATAAAGTCAATTCAGGTATGCCTGAGTTGGCAGGATAGGTTCCTTCCTTTTCTCCCTGTTCCTCTTCCCCATAAATTGGAAGACACTGTCTTGTCCCCCACAAATAACCCTTCTGGTGCCAGGACCTCACTTGGCTTTACCTCTTGTCCCTCCACCCATCTTCCTTACCAGTTTCTTCCTTACTATATATCTACTCATACACATAGAGAGTCTCGATCAACCACAACACAATGCTCTTTTTGTTTCTCTGCACCAGAGAACTACTGTGGCAGAGGCAAAAGGGAAATGCCCACTTCCATCTTAAAGCAAGGAGGAGGGTGAACCGGTGGCCCTTGTCTCCTCAGCAACTGCACTCCTTCACCATTGCCTGCTCAGGTTGAACACATTTCAGACTCAGACACAAGCCTCTCAAACTTCCCCTTGCCACTAACAGGGGAGGGACCAGGGAAGGAGTGAGAGGAAAAGGAAGAGGAGTAACTTATTTCCCTTTTTACTCTTATTCTTGTCACTTTGTTGTTGTTAACTACCCTTGAGTCAATCTCGACTCATGGCAACCCAGTGGATGAGACACCTCCAAGACTCCCTATCCTCCACTGCTCTAGTGCTGCAAATCCATGCCCATGACCTCCTTAATAGAGTCCATCCATCTAGCACATGGCCTTCATCTCTGTTACATAAAGCAGATAGTCAAATTGTGCAAATCCCACAACACTTTTTTAAAAAGTCAGACTAACAGCTCAGTGGTTTTCAACCTGCGTAGCATTTACTTGTGGCTCACTGATGCAGCACAACTGTGGACCTTTTGTGGCATACTAATGTGCCATGGCACAGCAGTTGAAAACTGCTGCCATATGATGCTGGGATATGATATATTCCACTTCATAGATGGGAAACTGTGATAATGACTTTTTCTGATGCCACTTAGTGAACAGTTATTAGATTTTAATGTTATTTATGTAATTTTAATCTCAATTGGTTTAATTGTTTTTAAGGGGGATATTGTGTATATTATTGTATGATTTTATATGTTGTTTGCCGCTTTGATTGTTTTTACAAAAAGTGGGATACAAATAAAAGTGTTATTTATTTATTTATTTATTTATTATTAATTGATAGTTTAGTAGTATTCCAACCAGTTTTTAGCTCAGGACTCCATTTGTTGTAACAGATGAGATCAAAACCAGAAATTGTTCATAAAGAACAATGGATGTTAGAACACACACCTGGAACTGAAGATATATTTCATTGCTCATCTGCTTTATTTTTGCAGGCTGCTCTATCCACTATGGCAACAGCATTACCCAGAACCCTCGGAGAGTTGCAACTTTATCGAATACTGCAGAAAGCCAATCTCTTATTCTACTTCGATGCCTTCATTCAGCAGGGAGGAGATGATGTCCAGCAGTTGTGTGAGGCAGGTGAAGAGGAGTTTCTTGAGATCATGGCCCTTGTTGGCATGGCTAGCAAACCGCTTCATGTCCGAAGACTGCAGAAGGCCTTGAGAGACTGGGTCACAAATCCTAGCCTTTTTAACCAGCCTCTGACATCCTTACCGGTCAGTAGCATTCCAATATACAAATTACCGGAAGGATCGCCAACTTGGCTGGGAATATCATGCAATAGTTATGAAAGGAACAGTAGCACACGGGAGCCTCACTTGAAGATTCCAAAATGTGCTGCCACAACATGTGTTCAGAGTGTGGGGGCAGGCAAGTCTGACGGGATAGGACACTTGACACTGCAGAGCAACAGTGACCAGAGGCTATGGCAAGGACATCACACTACAGAGAGTGAGCATAGTCTTTCCCCAGCAGATGTTGGCTCTCCAGCCTCACCAAAGGAAAACTCAGAAACCTTGGATGCCGCAGCAGCTCTTTCGGTTACTGAGTGTGTCGAGCGCATGGTTCCAACCCTCCCCAAAAGTGACTTGAATGAAGTGAAAGAACTGCTGAAAATCAATAAAAAACTGGCCAAGATGGTTGGTCACATCTTTGAGATGAGTGATGAAGATCCACACAAAGAGGAGGAGATTAGGAAGTACAGCGCGATATATGGCAGATTTGACTCCAAAAGAAAGGATGGCAAACATCTCACCCTCCATGAGGTAAAATGATATGAGTAAAAATTGTTCTTTTCCCCCCTCAGATATCACATAATAGCAGGACAATATGAATTATTGATTCAGGTAGGGCTTTTAACAGATTATTTGTACATGTGCCTTTTGAAATAACATGCCATCTAACATGTCAGTCATCAGATGTCTTTCTGGACCATGTCTTACCTAAATCGAATGGCACTGGAAATCCAAGTTCTATGTAACTCTACAACTTGACATGTAAATACTGTAATTCTTATTCTGTAGACTGAACCTTTTTTTTTTTTTTGCACTCTCGTTTCCTTTCCATACCTTTTATGATACTCAGATATCTTATTTACTGCACTGCTGCTGAACATTTCTTTCTTTTTAGCAAAGCCTTAGTAATTTAGTAAAGACAAGACTGTTTCAGATCTACTCTTCAAGTGATCTGTCCCATTGGTATAGATGAGCCTTTCCCAATGTGATCATTGGGGGTGCTGCTTGGGAATGATGATAGTTGTAATCTACCATAATGGTACTAGTTTGGGAGACACAGATGTGCACACAAGAATAAAGACCTATAAGTGTCTTAAAATTATTCTTGCTCTTTGATCTTTCTCCCTGAGGGTTATCGCATCCCCAGAGAAAGAGTGAATTCTTAAGAGATTCTGGGGTGAACATTTACAAATCTTCCAGTCAATTAAATGTAATATTTCTTATTCTTTAAAGCAGCTGTTTATTTAAGCAGCATCTCTCTATAAAAAGACATAGGTCTTTTTTTACATGGTAGCTTTTCAGTCCTGGCTATCAAATGGACATTTTGATGTGTGTTCTTTTACAGCATGATGCTACAGCTGAATCTTAAAAGAAGTACAAGCAAATATTGCATCTTCTTATCATAATTGCTACCAAATTTTTATTTCCTAACCCTGTTGAAATCCAGTGAACCTGACTGTGTTTTGGTCTGTTGGATTGTTGTCCAGATTCTGAGCTGGCAATTGTCATAGAATTTAAAGTGGCAAATCCTGTCCGATACTCTTTCTTCCTGAGGAATGTCTTTTCAGGCTGTTTTAAAACAGCTTGAAAAATGCATTTTGAGAGGACTTTGTAACACATAAATGTTTGTTCTTTAAAAAAAAATAATTGAATGATAGAGATTCTTGCTTGGCTTCTGTTTTAAGATTGCTTATACGTGTGATTTATAACAATTGGGTTCACAACCCTGTTGTCCTGTGGATGTTTGGTCAAGAAGAGTCTTGTTTTTGTGGCATCTGTTAAGATTAACCTTGTTTAGGGAGATGAGTTTTCATATATTGCAGTCTTGTACATTGTCAGATGATGACATGTATTGTCTTGGAAGAATCAGATGATGCACCTTTAACATGGGAGTGGAGTCTGCTGAATCTGTTGAATCTTAGTTCATGCTGTTAGATTTTGTATTCTATTCCTTTCTTGCACCTGTCATTATCAACATACATTGATTTGTTCAGAGCACCCATTATCTGAACTCTTGGGAAATGAGGTCATTGTTAGAATGGCCAGGAAGGTTAAAATGTTCATTTATAAGCTGGTTGGGATTTCAGTTCTCTTTTTACCCTCTTTGGAGCAGTGGCAAATGAAGAAATCTTTGTAGAGTTGCATGGGGAACAATCTCCTCAGTCGTCAACAAAGGATATAAAAAGAAACTTTTGGTTTATCATAAGGTCTTTATGCCTCTAGATGTCCCATAGTGATTTGATTACTAGTGAACAGTCTATTCAAGGTGGTTGGCTGTCTAAAGACTGTAATGGGTTTCCACCGACACTTTATTTCACTAGAGCATAATCGCTCAGTGATGGGCTATAGGTCAATTAGGGCTTTCTGCTATAAAATGACAATTTAATATCAAGAACCTCATATTGTTATATTGTGTACTATTTTGGGACACTATAAGGGTTGAATAATTTAGTCCTACTTGTTACATGGGTTCATTATCTCCCTCCAAAAACAAAATCTAGCTGCTTTTTTCCATTTCTTTCCTAACTATATAAAGTGGTTACAGTTGCCCATTTATTCCTAAGCACCTATTGATATCTTTAATAACCTTAAGCTCCCTTAAGTATCTGGCAGAAGCATGAACACAAGTGTATGCACATTAAACCAATCTATTGAGAGCTTTATATCTTGAATTTCAAGTAACCACATTTCCCTGAAATAAACTTAATTTTTTCAGGAGTACTTCTGGCTGCTTCTGCATTTGAATTTTCTGCACCTGCTTAGAGTACACTTAGTAAAGTGCAGAGGAGGGCCTTTTCTTGGTGGCCTCTATGATGTAGATAGGTCTCCCCGCTGAGATTAGACAGGCTTCTATTGCTGAGTATTTCTATAATGAATGAAAGACTTCTTTGTTTGCTCAGGCATTTCCTTGATTATTTTCTTGATTCCTTAAAATTGTTCGTCCCTAGATTTCAAGGATTCTTAAATTATCTGTAGCAGTTGGTTTTATTTTATCAGTATTGTTTATACTGTGAAAGACTGTGATATATACACATATTTAGCTGAAAAGCTGTATAAAATGTTGTTAACTAGATAGTTAAAATCTCCTTCCCTGACTATTTAAAAACCTCTTTGGAGTGGTGACCAGGGCAACCAGAAGTTTTCCTTTTCCAGGACATGTCCTACATTTGAGCCTTCTGTCCGGGAGGAATTCCAAAATGTCCTCCATGTTGATCAGTACAAAGGAGCATGCATTTATAGGAGTGTCTTTAGTTTTTATTTGGTTATGTCCTACATTTGTCTTGAATGTCCTCTGTTTTTTGCGGTGCCTTGTCCTCCTTTGCAGTTGGGACATCTGGTCACCCTGATGGTGACTAACAGGCCATTACCCCCTTTTGTGCATGTGGCAGTAATGTGAATCTTAACCAAGAGCACCTAATGGTGCAATGCTTAGAAAAATGTCATGCTTAGCTCCAGAGCACCCCCAGATGAGTAGACCAGAGCCTTATGAATCGATTGTGCATGCTCTAAGATAGATAACAGCAAGCAATCTCAAAATAGAATAAATATAGAAGACAGAATTAATATAGAATTCTCTATTCTGTTATCTTTAAAAGGTTGGGTGAAACTTAAGTGTGGGAGGTTGTGGGAGGGAGTTCAGTTCATTAAGTAAACTTTGTAAGTTATTAGATGTGACTCTTTGTTTTGCTTTCACAGTGGAAACTTATATGATCTTTTATAGATTCTCTCCAGAATTGTGGACAGAGCACAAATGTGCTTCTGGTTTTGGTATCTTGAATGCCATAATGTGTTATCTGATGCAGGCTTTCTGTTCATTTTTGATTGGCTCAGTTCATTTTTTACATGACCATCCCCATACCTTTACAAAACCAATGTGAAACAGATGAAATATCTCCATCTGAAGATTTCCAGTACTGTGCCACTTATAATTCAGCTGCTGTAAACAAAGGTATACATTTTCATTGCACAAAAAGATAATGCCCCCCCCCCCCAACCTCCACCAGTGGCAGTTAAGGAGAAATGTAGCACAGCACTAGGTAATACTAGGGGTAAGGGGTGACTTGTAATTTTCTAAACCTAAGACTTGTTCTGGAAACCAGTGTATAGTATATACTTCCATGATCATCAGACATGGAAACGACTTCTAGTCTTCCTTTTATTTTTCCAGCTCTAACATCTTTCTTGTGTACACATATGCTTATCTTACACTGTGGTTAACTACCATGTGCTCAAAACAGTAAATGTGGTTTCTGGGACCACATTTGGTAAACATATATTGTTGAGTTGGTAGCCTAAATGTCTGCCCATTTGACTGCTTAGAAAAATCTGTCTCGTTCTAAAAGTAGTTACGTGGGGGAAAATATGGAGCAGTTCTGAAATAGTTGGCTGGCACAAGCCCTGTCAATTATTATAAAAATATATTCAGAGAACAATATGACACATACATACACACAAAATGTTCTGTATTTCAAATTAATAAGCCATTCAGTGTTTAGTGGCAAAAATATCACACTAATCTTGAGAGAAACAGAGACAATGAAGGGATGTCTGCATGAACTGGTGCTATGTAATGGACCTTACCAGTCCATTCCCTTACAGCAAATAACATATGAAAATAACATATGAAAATGAGTAAATGGAAATAGATCAGTCTTCTTTCATGGAGTTCTGCTTTGGAAGGTTGCTTTGTTGTTTACATGAGCAAAAGAAATCATGCTTTTAATTTTCATCTTCATGACAATCACAACATCCATTTTAATATACTGGAACATAGCGTGACAGTTCAATGAGAATTTGGTCAGTTGACAGTTTCAACAGGTTGGAGGGTACAGGTGGTTAATGTGGGGGGTAGGAGTTTGCTAGTTCATCCCAAGTTTCACCATTTCCTCTGTATTTGTTTTCACTGTTCCTCAAATACACAATACGTTGTTAGAGAAACCCATACTAAAGATTTGAATGTTTTCTCCCCGTATTTATAGCTGCAAATTTCTATCTAGTACAGTAAGACTGAGGTGATTATTCCAAAATAGGGTTGAGAGTGGCCCTCTGGACAGTTTGGAGAACAGCTCACATAATCTATCGTTGACCATATTAGCTGAGGCCTCTAAAGTCCAAATCATATGTTAGATCAAAGGTTCCCCATCAACTGAAAGTTTCAGTGTTCAGATGAGATTTCACTCAAAGTTCAATGACTGGCCCAATCATTTATTTTTAATCTTTTTTTACAATATTTTTAAAACCTTTTTTTTTTTTTTTTTTTTTTTTTTTTTAGTGCTGCTCTAATGATTAGGTCAGTGGAACATCTGACCCAGATTTTGCAAAACTTCTTTCCTTGGACTACAGCTCACAGAATCCTTGCTGGTACCCATGCTAATGGCAAGATTTTTATTGTTGTAGTCCAAAAATGTAGATTTCCATGCTCTGAATCAGATCCAGGATTGTCACTTATGATGAGGTATACAGATATTTCTACAGGTTAGATTTGGAAGTCCTCCATAATGTGAAGTTGAAGGCTTTCACAGCCGGCATCCATAGTTTGTTGTGGGTTTTTTGGGCTATGTGGCCATGTTCTAGAAGAGTTTTTTCCTGATGTTTCTCTGAAGATGCCAGCCACAGATGCTGGCAAAACATCAGTGAAAACACTCTTCTAGAACACAGCCACATAGCCCAAAAAACCCACAAAAAACTATCCTCCATAATGCTTTGGATTTCAAGGGTGATTTTACATTTCTGTTTCCCAAGAGTTCAGATAATGATTTGAAGCTGGTACTTAAAAACCGTTCTCCCTTCAGTTAATGCCTTGATTGTCATGATACTTGTGTGAAATGGTTGTATGTTTACAATGGATGCCCTGTGGGAATGCTCACAACACCACACTAACAAGAAATATGTTCTCTCTCTGCATGCACTTTTCAACATTACACAACCACACACACACACATTTAGAACAAGTGGTTGTGTTATATTGTTTGATCATTCCTGTAGCCATCTAAATGCATGGACAATCCAAGAAAGGTTAGCATCTTTTTTTCTGCAGCAATGCCATGCTGCCAAAATAAAAGCAAAGACATTTGCAGGATATGTATTTTATGTATTCGTTCTCTTTGGTGTGCGTCTGTGTAAAATCAGCCTGACCATCAGTAACACACAAATGTATTTCTTATCCCAGCTTATCTGAAAATCCTTGTACAGATACAAGCGGTCAAATTCTGTGATTCATCGAGGCTTATTTAGAATTGAGCTGCGGATACCATCTCCTTAGTACCTGATAGCAAGGGATACTCTCTCGTCCTAATGTGAAACTCATTTTTTCTTTGATCCACATTCTTTTGTAAGCTATTTGTTTTTAACATTTTCAGATTTTTTTTAAATACTCCTTCACCAGCCAAGCCATGAGATGCATGTTTTCATTGTTGAAATCAGTGAAACCTACTTAGCTAGTTAATGTTTTATTAGGGAAAAGGCACCCCCTCCAAATTATGATGTCTTTCTATGAAAGTTAATCTAATTTGTTTGTTACATGATTAGATTATCTGTGTGCTCATGCCATTGTATGTCTGCATACTGGGTGCCATCTGATTTCCATTCCAACTCTGGTTTAGAGATGGTCAATTAGAGGCCATCAGAAGTTTAGTTAACCATCAGAAGTTGCACGTTTTTAAAAATTCAGTCAGTGGCTCTTCCTGGAATAAGCAGGAAAATTAGCTCTATACATTTCTCTGACCTTAAGATCTAATGTAAATTAGGGTTACCATATTTTAAAAAGCAAAAAAAGAGGAGCACATTTACTGGCTGATTGCTGTGACACCTCTCACTTGAAACACCCATACTATACATATGCTCAGATGCAGAAAGCCCCATGATAGCTTTGCCTTAGAGTCATAATAATAATAATAATAATAATATTTATATCTATTCCGCTTAATCATAGGGAATCCAAGCGGATTACAACAGTAAAAGCAGGATACAGATTAAAATAGAATTATATTAATATTCCAAAGTCCCCAACCCTCCCCCCCCCCAGTATAAAAACGTAATTGAGCAATAAAAAAGAAAGAAAGAAGAGTGCAGGGGGGGGGAACGCTCCTGCAGGAAGTCAGGACCCAAGCCATGTAGGCCTTTAAAGGTTAAAACGAACACTTTGTATCTTGTCTGGAAACTAATAGGCAGCCAATGGAGAGATTTTAAAACTGGTGTGATGTGGACAGATCGAGATGAATCAGTGACCAGCCTGGCTGCCATATTCTGTACCAATTGAAGTTTCCAAACTTGACACAAGGGTAGCCCCATGTAGAGCGCGTTACAGAAATCAAGCCGAGAGGTTACCAGCGCATGTACCAGTGTTTCAAGGTCTTCCCGCTCCAGGAAGGGGCGCATCTGTCAGAAATGACTTGAAGGTACACAACAACAACAACAAACTACATCAGCTGTGATAATTGCTACTAGAAATATTCCCAGGCTTCACTATACAGTGGGTTCTTGGTGTGGAGTTTGGTTCCAAGCCTCCCAATGAATACCAAAATCTGTGGATACTCAAATCCCATTAAATACAGTGACATAGTAAATAATTGGTGTCACTTATATAAAATGGCAAAATCAAGATTTGTTTTGTTTTGGGTTTTTTTGGAATTTTAAAAAATATTTTCAGGGCATGAATCCATGGACAAAGAATCTGTGGATATGAAAGGCCAACTGTATTTAAATAAGGACCATTCTGCCTTCCTTTCCATCATCCTTGCCTCTTCTGACAGCTATCTCAACTGCTCCACGAAGACACCCTGTTTCATTTCCCTGCATGGCTGGAAGCTCCTAGGTCACCTCATTCAGCTGGCTCACCTTCTTTTTCCCTTCTCCCCACCCCTGAATCTCTTCCTCATCTTTCTCTTTCTCTCTCTATGAGCACTAGGCTGACCTCTATTGCCTACATTCTAGCACAGAGCTCAATGGAGCTGACTAGATGATGAGAAGGAGATGGTGTCCCTGGGCTGGAGGCAAAGTAACAACAGACATTTTTAAATCCCCAGACCTTTAAAAAAAATCTCCGTGGATAGAAATTTTAGCTCTAAAAAAAGGGCATGTCCAGGAAAGGAAACTGTATGGTGACCCTAATGTAAATAATACTTTAGATAGTCCAGATTCCATTTTAGCCATATATCTGAATATAGTGGCTCATAAGAGATTAAGTCAAATCTGTGGTGTGGATGCATTTTAATTTTATTTTAGTGTTAATTTTTATTTATACGCACTGTTTAAAATGTGTGTCGTGGATAGCTGTGAGTTATAAAGCATAACAAATGGAAGTATCACAATCTCACAAATTTATTTATTTGGTTTTTGGCTATTTGTATAGATTGGTATTCTGTTGAAAGGTGGTGTCTGAAAATGGAATGTGTACCTGTGCGTGCCAGAATAACATTATGTAAAACCAACAGGACTTATGTCTGAATTTGTACAAAAGCTGTCTAGATATTATTAATACTCAGGATTATGAGTACTCAGATGGAAAGGGGATGTGTGATTGGCTCAAGCAAGATGTAAAAAGAATTTAAAAACATTTAGAGTCCATTCCATTTCTATTATTACATGCTAACTTTGACAGCTCATATGGTCCATGCATTCTTTGTACTTAAAAACAAACAAATCTTGTACCAAGAAAGCCTGAATTCTGTGAGGTACATAAATTATACATCTTAAGAAGATGGATTCATTGTTTGCATAACCCTTTACTGTTAACTGTGGGGTAACAGGAGGAAACTATAGATTGCAGAAGGCCTCACAAGTGTGTCTAGTGTAATACCTGATATGATTCAATGGATAAAGTGTGATATGGCCAAGAAGCATAGTGAATGGCTTTGAGCAAGTAACATTCTCAAACTTAATCTCAAAAAAATAGGTGTAAGCATTGAGTAGAGTAATTTGGTATGCTTTCCTGAGTACGTTGGAGGGAGGATGAGATACAAGTGTCATAAATATCATTCTCTGTACTTGCACAGTGCTATCATTTGTTATTGCTGTGTGCCTTCTCATAGTTTTTGATTTATGGCAACCCTAAAGCAAACATGTAATGGGATTTTCTTTCCAAAATTTATTCAGAGGAAGTTTGCCAATGCCTGAGCATACCAGTCTTTAGATACAGACAACTGGTAATCATTTCCTGTAACTTGAAGCATACTCATTTGGAAGTAAACCCCATTTATTGAAATACCAAGTAAGTCTGTATAGGATTACAGACAGTGAAACGTATGCTAAAATGTGATCAAGTTAGGTAGGCAAGAGTTTTACGGTGTTCTTTTTATATGAAATCTATTCATTTGGAAGACCTTGGCCTTTAAGCAATTTAAAGGGGCGTTTGAATTTCCCAGTTCTTTTAATGCTTACTCAATTCCCCCCAGATCCATCAGTCCTATTTTGGAATGGCTAAAATGGACGTGAACAAATTCCAGCATAAGCCAATGCAACAACCTCTTTTAGCCCATTTTGCAATGTGAAGATCCATTCTGATTAGGACTCATTAGCTGAGATCTTTGTAGTTACTGAGATCGATCCAAAGCTATTAGTCTCCAGTTCTGTGGTGCAGCTTCTGGAAACTTGTCAATTCAGGAAAGTGTATTGACTTTGGCCTTGGCCAGTGTAATTTTAGGCCTTCTACCCTTATTTTAAGGTGTTCTGAGGTAGGTGAGTGACACTGCTGGGCTCAGGAAGTTGTAGGGACTCTGGCTCCACATTTCTACGGCAGTGCTAAAGGCCATGAAATGTAAAATGGGGTGAACATGTTTGTTGGTCCAGGGCAAAACAGACACACACTCAAGGATTTTATGCATCTTTCCTCCATGTAGGCTGATGTGTCAATACTGTAAGCCCAGGGTATGAAATGTGTGTTGGTTCAACAGTTTGGTTGCTGTTTCTAATTCTGTTTCCCCAAGAAATCATTGTTAGGTTGTTTAAAGGAGTTGCAGTTTTTGGCTTCCATGGGTGAATTTGCACTGCACTGCAGAAGTAATGCAGTTTGACTCAATGCTATGGAATTCTGGGATTTGTAGTTTTGTGAGCTATTTTGCCTTCCCTGTCAGAAAGCTCTGGGGCCACAACAAACTACAAAGCCCAGGATTACATGGCAGTTAAAGCAGTGTCAGACTGCATTAATTTTGCAGTGCAGATTAGACCCATGTTAGTAAACCAGTGAATGTGCTGCAAGATTTACTCTGGATGTAAAAGAGACTATCCAAGGTGCTGAAAATTATTCCCAAAATAGGCCCAACACCTTGGATAGCATCTTCAAGCTTACAGTAAAATGTAGAATGGATTCACTTCTCCTCTGATGTGGAAGCCACTGATTTAAAAGTATTGTATTCTGAGCTTCCGTTTGGAAAAGAGGAAGACCCAATTACAGGTAAATAGGCTCTATAAGGGAAGCCATGGCCCTAAGTTTGCAAGACTTGAGCAGGAATGTTTAGAACTTCGACTTGGAGGACTTTTATTCATAGGCCTGCCATAAGCTGAAGTCAATTTGACAGGAATCAACAATGACAAATTCTGACCTTCAACAATTATTTTAATTTCCCATTCACAACAGAGTTGCTATGAATAAAACACACATGTACATCACTAAGTTGATCTTACTTTCTGGTCCCTGATTTGCTTTCTAAGTTTGTCTTTTGTGTCATGAGTTGTCTTTGAAGTTTGAGAGAAAGCAAGATTGCAGGAGACACAGGCCATAGCATAGGAAATTCAATTTTTTTTCTGTGGAGGAAAGCATTTTCTGCATAAAAAATGTGTCCATGCAGAAATATTTTCTGTGCAGAAAAAGGCTTCTGCACATAAAGTGTTCAGATTGGCGACTTGTTTGTGGAAAATTTTGATGGGCTGAATTGCAGAGAAATAAAGCATATTCTCCCTGGGAAATGGCGTTTTTAGTACAGAAAATAGTATTTCCCACACAAAATAATCATGCACAATTTTCAAAATTATTTATTTATTTATTTGCAGAAAAACTCATGATTGTGTCTAGGTTTCAAAAACTGTGGTTTTCGAAGACAATATCACAGCAGGAAGAAAAGTAGTAAAATTATTTGCTTCCTTCAGGAAGATTAATAAAAAAATTACATCCTTATTAAACATTGTTGCCTGCTCGCCCAGTATCCATTGTGCTGTCTTTCAATGCAATATTTGGATTTACCCTAACTCTTGCGCTTTAGTTGGCTCTTCTTTTGTGGAGTTCTTCAAATGTTAAAGTTGGGAATTCCTTATGGGTCCAGTACTGGAGTAACAGTGCTAGAGTAAAAACAGCATGAACTGCTGAGACTGAGTGCCCAAAATACAAAAATAAAATAAAATATTTTGTTTCCTGGAGAAAAAGCAAGTTTTAAAGTTGTTGAGTGCAAAAATCCATGAAGCTCCTGTCTGTAATTTGAAAGGGCTAATCCACTCTTTAAGATCTATTATGTTTCCACATTTCCACATTTTGTGCAGATGCATAAAAAAGCAAAATGTTATAGCCATTTTGGTTTCCTAGTGTATGCCAATGGAAGGACTGTCTATATGTATTTCAGAATCTTTATTCACATTCAGGGTTCAGATTGGACTGAATCAGGTCTAGAGTAATTTGATGACAGGAGTGGAATCTAAGGTCCAAAAAACATTGCAGAAATAATCCAGTCTGTGACCACTTTAACTGTCCTGGCTCAGTGCTAGGGAATCCTAGGAATTGTAGTTTATTGTGGCACCAGAACTCACTGACAGAGAAGGCTAAATGTCTCATAAAACTACAGTTCCCAGAATTCCTTAGCGTTGAGCCAGGGCAGTTAAAGTGATTTCAAACTGGATTATTTCAGTAGTGTATTTTGGACCTAAGTCATTGATTTGGGCTCTGAACCAAGGCCTTTGCACAGCCCTTAGTTCACACAGATCATGTTAATAGATGCCTTAGGGGATATAGTAATAATAATGTAGTCCAAAAGAGTGTTTTTTTTCCAAATTCTAGTTCCTTCATCTCAGCAATGTTTTGGCACCTGTTTTTGGTTGGAGTTTTGTTTTGTTTTGTTTTTTGAGGATCTTGCAAAAAGCAAAGTAGAACATGAGAACTGTGGACTCTTTGAACGCTTTTGTAAGTGTCTATTTATTCAGGTTAAGGGCAAGCCAGTGAATAAAATAGCTTGCCTCTGTCTAAGAATTACTTTCATGTGTGTGCTAACTTGATTTAAAAGTGATTTAAATCTTGGTACATGCCTGCATTATGGGATAGATATAATGGCAACTTAGAGAAATACCTCCGAATTTCTATATGCTAAGGATGGACAACATGGGGCCCTCCAGATGCTGGGTTGCAGTTCCTATTAGCCGTTACTCTTGACCAGGCTCCTTGTGGCTGGTGGGAATTGTGTTCAACATCGAGAGGGCCATACAGAATAATAAATCATAAAGTTGGAGGAGACCTAAAGGGCCATCCAGTCCAAATCCCTGCTATGCTAAAATACACAATCAAAACATCCTTGATAGATGACCATCCAGCCTCTGTTTAAAAACTTCCAAAGATGGAGACTCCACCACTCTCTGAGGGAGTGTGTTCAACTGTTGAACAGCTCTTACTGTCAGGACATTCCTCCTGATGTTGAGGCAGAATCTCTTTCCCTCGAGTTTGAATTTATTACTCTGGGTCTGATTCTCTAGAGTTGGAGAAAACAAACTTGCTCCATTTTCATTATGACACCCTTTCAAATAGTTAAACAAGGCTATTATATCAACTTTTAACTTCCTTTTCCCCAGGCTAAACATAGCTATTTTTCTCAGCCTCTCCTCATAAAGCATGATTTCCAGATCTTTCACCACTTTTGTCACCTCCTCTGGACGTGCTCCAGCTTAACATCCTCCTTGAATTGTGGTGCCTAGAACTGGGCACAGCAGTCTGACCAAAGCAGAATAGAGTGGTACTATTACCTCCCTCAATCTAAACACTATACTACTGGTATTGATGCAGCCTGCAATCACATTGGCTTTTTTAGCTGATGTATCACACTGTTGACTCATATTTAGCATGTGGTTTATTAGGAATCCTCGATCTCTTTCACATGCACTGTTGTCAAGTCAGGTGTCCCCCATCTTATATTTGTGCAGTTCATTTTTTTCTGCCCAAGTGTAGTACCCTACATTTCTCCCTGTTGAAATTCATTTTGTTAATTTTGGCCCATCTTTCTAATCTGTTAAGGCCATTTTGGATTCTGACCCCGTCCTCTGGGGCATTATCTACCCTTCCTAATTTGGTGTAATCTGCAAATTTGATAAGCATGTCCTCTATTCCTTCATCCAAATCACTGATAAAGATGTTGACTAGCACTGGGCCAGGACAGAACTCTGTGATACCCCACTTGTCATTTCTCTCAAGGATGATTTGTTTTTGAGAAACCCATGTTGACTTTTTGTGATTATGGCATTCCTTTCTAAATGCTTATAGATTGTCGGTTTAATGATCTGCTTAGAATCTTTCCTGGTATTGATGTTAGCGAACTGGATGATAATTGTTTGGGTCTTCTTTTTCCCCCTTTCCTTTTTGAAAATGGGGACATTTGCCCTCCACCACTCTGCTAGGACGTCTCCTGTTCTCCAGGAATTCTGGAGTGTTCCTCAGCCCTGCAGTATGCACGTCTAAGGTTGTTATCTAGCACAACACATTCTTACTGCAATGTATTCCCCATTGACATAGCTAAGCCACTGAAACTTTCCTTGTTCTGTTCTCTAGCTCACAGTTAATGAAGCAGCTGCACAGTTGTGTGTAAAGGATAATGCATTGTTGACTCGGAGGGATGAGCTCTTTGCACTGGCACGGCAAATCTCTCGAGAAGTTACATACAAGTACACTTACCGGACCACCAAGTAAGCTGCATATTTGTTTATGTTTTTTTTAAAGCAACCAATTTGTTTTAATGGGGGTTATTGTTAGAAATCTGTTCTGTGCAGTTGGGGCCTGATTCATACACATGACTAACTGTAGGTGTGGTGGAGAAACATGCACGTTTACGCCTTTCCCATGACATCTCTTGACACTATACCTGTGACACAGTCATGCGTAGGCATGTGCCACACAACCCTTGGTGGTTTGTCTGTGCATACAACTGCATCATATGTTATGTGGAAATATGTTGGGAACATGGAAATATTCTTACCCCCCTTCCCTGATAGTGTAAGTATGCTTTTCATGCACAGCTTCCCTTCAAAAGATCAGTTCTAAGAGAAATTAATAATTTCTTCCCTGTGTACCATGCTTTGTACAGGGAGGTTTTTATATGGTGGAACAATCAAACATGCAAAATGTTGTCATGCAATCTCAGTCTCAAAATTATGAGATTGTAGCCCCATGCTTTTGTTGATCATGCAGTTCAGGTTCAAGAAAATCTTTTGGGGCTCTATCCTAACATTTAGTTCAGTGTGTCTGTCTTTCATGGGAAAGGATTTTTCCAGACAAATATATCCCCCCCCCCCCTAAAGATAGTGTACACTATCTAGTGTAAAAATGTGTTTTCATTTCTTAGGTCTAAATGTGGAGAAAGAGATGAGCTGTCACCAAAGAGAATTAAGATAGAGGTACTGTACTTTAAATTGTTCTGTATGGTTATAATTGCCAAAACTGACATGCATAAACAAAAGAAAATGATTAACGCATCATTTAGAAAATAGATATATATTGCCCAGTTCCCTAATTTAAAACCCATTAAATTGGAATGAATTCTGAATTAAAAGTGATCAAACTTAGCTAAGGCCTTGTAGAAGGCAGTTAGATATGAGGAACCTTGAGAGAAGGAAAACATGAGCCAATTTGTGTATTTACAGGAAAATCAGACCTAGCATCTGGATGAAACAGATACCATATGTTTACAGAACATGCATGCTCACAAGCACACACACACAGACAGACAGACACAAACATCACAGACTATATAACAATTATCCATTTGTTTTATAATTTACAATCCCCACCCCCACCCTGTTCACGTACTGGCATATAGATATGGGTCTTCTGTTTTCATTTAGCAACAAGAACAGTTAGTTACATTTATACAGCCCACATTTTTATTGTAATGAATGAAAAAAAATGAGATTACAGGATTGCTTCTGCCCAAAAGGTTTGCTAGATTACAGTTACCATCAAGAAAAGGAAAAATCTTCCTAAATTTGTTTTATTGCCAATATTATAGCCAAAGAATATTTCAATGTGAGACTTGGAGATAAATTATCAGTTTGAATATAAACACTTCACTTTGAAATGTTGGCTGCATTCTGATGGACACCATAGTCCAATACTAGGGGAAATGCAGGATATAAACTAATTACATAAATGAAGTAATTTTGCAAGGAATAACATTAGCTTGATCAGTGTTAAATCTGTTATTTTTTATCGTACAAATCCTATGCAACTTCTGTTTTGATGATGGAAATCAGTTCCTTGCTGTTTCAGCCTGATTCATCATAGTTTCCTGAGTTTTCATCCAGCTTTTGATCCTTGGTAGATTTGTTGGAGGAGTTAGACTCAGCTATAATATTCTACATGGCAATATTGGTTGTGTTTGCACTAAATCAAATTGTGTATGAGTGACATGTGGGTACACAGAGCCCATTTCTCATACATTGTTCCTTCCTTTATGCCAGCGGAGACGCTAACAAGGAAGCTACCATAATCCATAGCTTCCTATTACAGGCACACTGGGAATTATGCTAATTTTTTCTCAACAAGCCAGGAACTCTAAGCCAATTTTAATGCATGGTTTATTAAACCAGAAATTGTTGTCTTGGCATTATGTATACGTGCAACATTAAGCTAAATTAAATTCATTAAATGATGGTTTGAGTGGGTACTGGTTCTATAATCATGTGACCTAGACTTATGTGGTTTTGGTTTTGTTTATGTGGATGAAGCAGCTTTGTGGGGGGTTTTTTGTTTGTTTGTTTGTTTTGTTTTGTTTTTGCTTTGCTTTTTCTCAGAACGCTTGCTTTTTCAGGCCTTTCTAATTGTAGGAAACAACTCAGAAAAATATTTGTTACCAGTATTGGGGAGGAAGATACATGTCTGCCTAATGGACTTTGTTTCCAACAATGTCCTCATCCTCAGAACAAGCTCCTCATCTTCTCTATAAAAATAATGACTTAAGAAATTGCAAACTCAAGAAGATTCCGTCAGTATTTTTTTCCTCTGGTTATATAGCCCAAGTGGAAGTTTTTATTTAAATTTTTTAATTAGGAATTTGGGAGATAAAGTCCAAAGAGTTAAAATATCCCTGCCAAATGTTTTATCTTTATTGGTGTTTTGAAGGAAAGAGAGACCACAGCCTCTCTGAGCAATTGATTGTGTTGTTGAGATGTTTTTTAAGCTAGGGTTCATATGGGTACATCTGATGTTTTATCCAGATAAAGTGAGACTTCTCAACTCCCCCAGCTCTTTGAATAGCAGAGTTCATGCTATATAATCTGTCTTCAAAATCTCTCTCTCAGAAAGTGTTTGTAATGTTGTTGAAATGGCTGTTCTCCAAAACTGCACATCAAAGGTTCTCCTTGGGTTCATAGAATGCATTGAATATTATTTTGCATGCTGTCTATAATTGGGAAGGGTTTCCTAATTTTTAATCCAAATCTGTATCCCTAGAATTGTCAGATCCTTCCCGTTTGATCCTTTCTTTAACATACTAGGAAAATGACTCATGGGCCTGAAGGGAAAATTTCCTCCCTCCATTATAGGCACTGAGCAAGGATCCCAAGTCAATGGATTGTCGAGGGGGCTTGGATGTGAATTATCTTAGTTTCAAGAAATGCTTCTCTTAATCCTCTTCCCCAAGGCTACACAGAGGAACTTACTGTATTGTTAATCAGTTGCCTTTGAGGGAGGGAGTGCGAGGAAGGGGAAAAAGGAGTCAGCAACATGTAAGAAACTTAGCATGAAACCATATTTATCTTGTGATGGGATTTTCAAAAAATTCAAAAAAGATTTTGGGAAGTAGCTTTCTAGAAATAAGGAGGGGGACTAGTAAAATAGTATACAGGCATACTTCTTAGGGTTGTCATTTTCCAGTCCTGAACATCTAAATTGCATATTATTAATTTGCGTTCTGATTATATAAAGTCAACACATTAATCATTGCACTTTTTCTATATCTTTTTCTGTGTTTCCGCCTCAGTGTGAGTACCAAGCTAAGAGCTCTTTTCTTCTTTCCCCGCCTAGGTGGTGGGAAGAGAGAAAGGCTTCCAAAGCCCTGTTTGGAAGTGAGGTTCCACCATTGGCAGCTCAGGCTGGCAACACAATCGCCATGCAACACAAGGCCACCTCTGTTTGCCTCCTTTACTTTCCCACCTTCTGGGCCTGTCATGGGAAGTGGGGGGGAAATGGAAAGATAAGGTGGCAATGCCATGCCTGCACAATAGTAATCAGAGTCTGCAGGGCAGGCTGAGGCCCCTGCCAATGCCAGTCTTCTTGCATGGTTTCCTGCTTCATTGTCACTACCACATTTGAAACTACTCTTCGGTGTGCAACAAAGGAGAAATCTGGGATTTACAGCTCCTACTGGCCCACCTGGCTGGGACATTTTTAGTTCCTTCAGTCTGGGATTTTCCAGGTTTTCTAGGACAAACAGCAACCTTGCCTTAGTTAGAAAAGCCCCTAAAAGCAAAGCTTCTTTTAATGTTCTGCCAGTCTCTGCTTTTCCTTCCTGTTCTCATAGAATCACAGAGTTGGAAGAGACCACAAGGGCCATCCAGTCCAACCCCCTGCCATGCAGGAACTCTCAATCAAGGCATACCCGAAAGATGGCCATCCAGCCTCTGTCTCAATTGATTATTTTGTTTTGTTTTTTAGCCACATAAGCATTGGAAAGATGGCAAAGGAGGGATGGAGAAACATAGATTATTTGGGTCAGGCTGCAGCAGCATGTCTGCAGTAATCAATGCATAAAGCTTGACCTGGGAAAGAGCAGGATTCTGCCATAGCCATGCGTCCTGCCTACAACAGGCAAGGTAAACAGCACCTGCCTCCAGAATCCTATAGTGAGCCCACATAAACAACAAAATGGGGGTGGGGGGGACAGACAGCAGATCCGCTTTCCTCAGCTGCCTACACTACACATAAGGCTTGTGGATTCTTGTAAGCTTTGTGAATTTCCACAAGGGATGTAAGAATGCATTTATTCCATAATCCTGTTCCTTTTCTTGCTCAAAATCTTTGTGTGTAGAGGTGGGGAGAGAGAAAGAGAGAGAGAGAGAATATGAATGAATGGATGAATGAATGTGCTTGGTTGTTTTGCATGATGGCATACAGAAGAAAAAAAGACAACAGGTTTTTATGGTTAGCCTGTGTAGCATTCGGATATTTCAGGGTAGGAATACAACTTTTTTTCATCTTTGCTTGATATCTTAAAAATCTCACCTCTGCCCTGGATAAATGCAGAGAGAGGAATAGAAAGAGCGGAGTATCTACAAAACTCACACACACACCCACTGCCACAGCAGCCCTCTACCCTTCCACCATATCGGTGGGTGTAAAACACCTACTTTGTGAACTTTTAAGGCTTTTAATACTTTTTTCCCCTACAGGTGAAAATGATTGCTTTAGAAATAATATGAAATAATTTTTCAGTGTAATAGGAATCTCTCGCTCCCTCTCTCATGTGTCAAGGCCAAGGTGCCTCAGCAAGAACTGTGTGGGCAAACCTACAAGGCTGCCTTTTCCCAGTTAGCCAGGGTTGTAAATCTTACCTCTGCAGGAGCAATGGGTTCTACATAAGGGATACAAAGGGAGGGGTGGGGGAAATCACAAATTACATCCAATTAACATTGAAAGCCTTTTGCTTCCCCCATACAACCTCCTCCTTTTGTTGATGGAGTGGGTGGGTAAACTGGGGGAGGAAATCAGAGAGGGAGAGGAGGAGGCAGAAATCCAGTAAAATGACAAGCCTTGGGAATAGAGTGAGTGGGAGAAGGAATGCAGTGAACTCTTGTTAGACTTGGATTAGGGAGTAATTATTAATGAGCCAAACTGTGAGGACTTCAAATGCATTCCAATCCATTTTGTAAAAAGAGCATTTTATTATAGAGAGAAGTTGCCACCTTTCCCTTACACAGCTGCCTTGCTCCCCAGGGTGAGAAGGGGTGGATTAACTGTGGACTTTGTGTGGGTGCCCCCGTTTTTTGTCATCTCTGCTTCATGTGCTTCATGTGCATTGATTCAGTGCCACCAACACATGAAGCAGTGAGCCAAGCAAGGCACTGGCAGCAGTTTCCTTGAGGAGTGTGTTCTCCTCTTAGCAGTATTAACTTGTGTATCAGTGGTGTGTAAAAAGGTTTCTTTTTCAAGTCTAGTGCCCATAGCCAAGAGGAGCAATAGAAATAAATGTGTGTGTATGTATGGTGATTGAAGAACTTCGCAGTCTTGCCCTCCTATGGACTAGTGGCACAAAGGTATCATGAAAATGAATGGCAGCCCTTGCAGAGGTGGAAGGAAAACTGATGCAGAGTGCCAAGCTTAAAAGGCTCAGTGGGAGTATTGAGACCTAAAGGGAGGTTGAAGGGGTGGGTGGGTAGGTGGGGGGGGGAGAGGCTTAGCGTTAATGTCAGGACTGGGTAGGGTGGGAGAAAAGGAAAGCAAGGGTATGTGGCCACCCACGCCACTGCCAAGCAAGGTTGAGAAGAGAGAGTGTGGGATTTCTTTCTCACTCCCTGAAGATCAAAAGAACAGAAGCATTGCAATCTGGTGTTCGTGTAGGAGCAGTGTTGGTGGTGGAGGGGAAGAAAGTGCCTGTGGGACTGGGAACATCTGCTGTAAGAAATTGCTTTAAGACCAGCCAAGTTGCAAGGAAACAGTGTGAGTGAGTGTGTTTTTATAGAGCAGACCACAAGCAGCAACACACAAAAGGAATGTTTGGCTAGCGGAAACTGTATCCCCTGCTTACCCCTGTTCCAGTATCTTTCATGTATTTTTATTCCACTTGCCATTACAGGAAAACAAAGTGGTTTGTATTCTTGCTTATTATTCTCTATTTTGGACAAGGCGAAAGTGTGTTAGTTGTTACTCATAGTTCAGCCCTTCAGCAATTGCATTTCTGGAGAATAATCCAAGGCACCCTTGTGGCCTTCCTTGTGACCCTGAGCCCTTCACCCCTCCAATCTTGTTGGCCACCCCTACCCAACCCTTACAGATGTTCAACTGAAAAACGTGTGATTTTTTAAAAAATATTGTTTTGCCACTTCCCCTTCTCAAAGAAGCAGAAAATAGCCCCCCAGACTACCTGGGAATAACTTCCAGGTCCCATACAATTACCTCCAGGTTAATAAAAATGTTGGCAACAAGTGTTAGCATGGTTGGATTTTTCCAAAAGGATTTTTCTAAATCCTCACATCTAAAATACATTGGCGGAGGTAATTGGATATGCCCACCTTAGCTTTAGAAGCCTCTAAGAAATCCGTAACAGCCGTAGTGTGGATGACATTCTTCCTTATGACCCTATACGGAAGGGCATGATGGGAGATGACCAAGGTTCTCCATAAGTGTGAAGTGAGCACCTCACGTATGCAGCGGAGCCCAGTTAAGGAGTTGCCAACAGGAAGAGTCCTTCACATCTTCGGGAAGATTTATGACCCCTAGATGTTTTGCAGGCCACCACAGCTATTCCGACATTGATGGCCTTTTCTCATCATAGAGGCTGGCTATAGAGCAAGCAATCTTTAATGTGTAAATTAGCTTTTACTTTAAAGTAGGAAAACAACCCTCCGCTGAAGGCAGGGCAAGAGCCTATCTAAAGTCCTGCAAGTCCTTTGTTGTGCGTTCTGCATTGGAATCCAAACAGACCTCTTGTCAGTTTGAGTTTCGATACAGTCCCAATCCAGTTTCCCTCCCCTTCTCCTTACCCTTCGTTTGCTGAGCTTTCATCAAGCTCCGACTTGGCCAATCCTCCCCTTTCTGTTCCAGCATCTCACTTACATTGGGTTCCTGAAAGAGATAATTGGTGTAAGTATAGCCCTTAGTGATGCCTCTTGTTCCTACCTACTTTTACTCCCTATTATTCTATGAGCCTTGAGAGTGTGTGTAAATGTACGTTGTGTGTGTATTCTTTCCCTCTTAATAAAATTAGACGTCAATTAAAAGGATTTGCCATAATTCATTTGGAGTTACCCAGTCTCTCCGTAAATGTTTTGGGATTCAGTCTCGAATGGTACTGTACTTGTAAGAAGCCCTCTTCTAAGCAATTTGAGTCTCTCTGTAAATGTTTTGGGATTCAGTCTCGAATGGTACAGTACTTGTAAGAAGCCCTCTTCTAAGCAATTTGAGCTAATTAAAAATTCCCTAATTAGAATCATTCTTACACAAGACTCAGAAGACATTGGGAAGACACAGATTTGGGCCTCTGATACTCAGAGTATGGCTACCCCCTGACTAAGGTGAAAGGGTGGCTTTTGCATGTTCCCCATTTGACAAGAATGTATAGACAGTTTTAAGGCTGTGGAGAATCTCATCTTAATTTTCCTTCTAATGCATCTTCTCTCATCCTTGGATTTTTTTTTTAAAAAAGTGATAAAAACCAGGCATAAAATAATTTAATCAGAATAGAATCCAGCAGCCAAAGTAGTTTGTGCAGATCAATGTGTGCTGTGTGGTCCCACCAGCCAGTTTCCTGGCCCTTGCTACCTTGAGTTTCTAGGCACAGCACTACAGTATAATTACAGAACAAAAAATTTAGAGAATTTCACAGAATTTTCTTTCTTTCCCAGTCTGAAATTCACATCACCATTCAGTGTTGTTGAGCAGCAGCCTTCTTTCCATGCCCAATCTGTTAAATACCCCCCTCCTTGTGCCAGAGTATTTATCCCTCGCCAGTGACACTCAGCCTTTTCTTCCTCTGGGCCTAGGTATAAATTTTTTTTGCTTCTGCCCTGCTTTGTCAATTGCTTCCCCTTTCTTCAACTCTATCTCAGCAATCGTTGTATTCTGAATGTGCCTTCCAAATTCTCCCATCATTAGGGTTGCCAGAGTGAAAAACAGAGAGGGCTTCTGTACTTTTAATGGTAGTGCAGAAGGAGTTTCAGCTGTTCTTGCTTGTTAACTAGCACCACGACCAGCAACACTTGCTGAAACTCCTTCTATACAACCATTAAAGATGTAGGAGCCCCTCTCCAATTTTCAGTCTGACAACCCTACCGACCATACTTAAGTCCATTTCCTTATTTGTGTCTCCTTTCTTCCACCTTCATGCAATGTAATCCTTCCTTAGTTTACGTACTTTTGAGGGTTTTTTGTTGTTTTTTTCAGTCTCAAGACTCCTTCTTCACTTGTTCTTCCCTCGAGTTGTGATTTCTCACCTTGGGAATAGAGTGAGTGGGAACTGTTCTCTTCCCTTTACTCTTCCCTTTACTCTTTAACCTCTGCTTTGGCTCTGTATCTCCTGTGATCTCTTTTCAGGCTTCTCTGTTGTTGTTCTGGAGACCTACTGCTTTCCCTAGAGGTTTTAATCATATCCAAATGTGTTTTATTTTCCCCCATTCTCTTCCAAAAGATAGGAGCGCATATAGCCCGATAGCTTGGTTCCCAATTGGGAACATTTTGTGCCTTAACACCAGTTGATGTCAGAGGCTTTCCCACTGGAAACAAAATAGCACGGTAATACTGTACTATCAATGTAGATATACTTAAGATTTTAATTAGGAGAAGCTAATAGGGTTCAGTGGGCACACAGTGTATGTTTTCAGTTCTAGAAGTTTGATACTATGAATTTTACTGTATTCTTTTCTAGCTTTACCTGTATTGCCTTTGTATCCCATCTTGCTTCCCAGAGAATTTAAGGAAGCACACATTGCAGTTACCCTGTTCAGTCTTGTGATATTCAAAGACATACCCACGTTAATCTGGAAAATCAGATTAACCTTTGAGACTCACTGAAAGTTAAAGGTTGTTAGCAGTTGCTACCACCTTCTAGCTTTCAGTGGGTCTCAAAGATGTAGCAAGACCCCTTTGCATACAGTCCTGTAATAGTGAGGCACAGAGGTGGTATTGGTAGTCTAGTAAGATTCACAGTTGAGTAGGTGTATGAACTATTACACCAGCATATTGGCTCTCAATTTTTCTGTTTTTTGTGAAACTATGTTTTGTACGCTCACTTGTATTTGCCAGTTGAAATCTAGGCTTCTTAAATGGAGATGATTGTAACTGGGATATTTCAATAAAAGCTTCTTGCCAATGTGGATCCTGTAAGTTGGAGAGAGAGAGAGAGACTGCTCAATTAGAATTATTCTATTCAGTTTGCTTCGTATCTCAGTTTTCAGCTACAATTTGGAGTGCAACAATCCTCAAAATTCAAAGAACAACATAGTAATTTGTGGGCTTCATAGTGTCATGCACCGCCATTTGTACTTTTGTTGTACTTTTTGGTATTTCTGACACAGAATAAAAAGCACAATAGCTGTTTGGGGAAAACTGTTCAATGATATGAGAACATATTTATCTTCTTATTTTCTGTGGTAATGTATTAACTTGCTGAAGACAACTCTTATGAATTTCTAGAACATGAAATTACTTTTCCTTAAAAATGGCTTCTCTAAAACAACTTGGATTTCCAAACTTTTCTGATCTTCGGAAATCCTCTTGCTGTACAGTTGCAAACCTATTCCTCTAGCTTCCTCTACAACATGGAGTAGGCAATGTATGGCATGCAGGGCTCATGTGGCCCGCAGGGCTGTTTTTGTGATTCCCAGGGGCATTAGGTTGTCAAAAATGCAAATAAACAAATATAAATTCAAAAACATTTTTGGCCTCAATTGCCATCCATTCTAGGGCATGTGAAGGGTACTTTCTGGAGCATTCTGGGCTATCTTAGGTTCAAGAGAGGCCTCTTTAAAAAGGAAGTAAATAGGAAGTGATTTCACTGCCTGTTGTTAAAAATGGCCTCTTCTGGGCCTAAAATGACCTAGGAAGATCTAAAAACATGGAGAAAATGCTCCCCACGCTAGAGAGAGTTTAAGGGCAGGGCTTTGTTTTTGTTTTGTTACTGGTTTTTTGCAGTGGGGAACGATGGAAGAAGTGTAGTCCTCCAAATCACCTGGGGGGCTAATTCCGCTCTCCTAGCCTCTCACCATTAGCGGTGGTGGTGATGATTAAAGAATATTCTTTTAAGATTTAAAAAATATCCTCATATAGTAATGGCTCCTTTTCTTCCCTTTGGACATTCACAGGATGGCTTTCCTGATTTCCAGGATGCAGTCCAGAGTTTCTATCAACAGGATTCAGTCAAAATTCAGCAGGCATTGTCAAAAGGGAAGTGTGAAGACCTGGCTGCACTTGGTTCACAGGTAAATGAACTCCTTGTCCATGTCCATGTCATCTTCCCATTTGTGTTTGTTCCAGGATCCCTGCATTCTTCTCCTCATGGGACATTGTGCCCCAATCCTGCAGTTCCTATAACCTGGCTGTGATGGCCTCACTTTAAATGTGAATGTTTGGCTCATGGCCTGTTGATGATGATGATGATGATGATGATGATGATGAATTTAAAATCAGCTTTCCTTTGATTCATAGTAGACAAAAGGAGGTTTTAATTGGGGGGGAGGGGGGAGATAGTGTCCAGTCTGAAGCAGGAAAAATGTTTCAGTGCCAGCTGTATCTTGTTACATTACATTTGACAGATGTAAGAAGGGAAATAAAATGGCAGACTTTGGGGCTGTACATTCGAATAAAAAACAAAATAAGAGTCTTCTTTTAAAAGTTGATAGAGAGCTTAAGTGCTTCTTGATACTGAGGGGCTGTACAGACCGTCTCGAAGCGCCGGCATGGGGATGGCGTAGGGGCGTGACGTTTGGATGACACATGCCCATGCACCACCCTCATGCCAGCGTCATGCCGCCTGCCCATGTCATGGTGCTCCTTAGGCACAGTGTTTATATTGATGCATGCCATTTAAGATGAGCAGCATTTTGCCATTTATATTACAGCTAGCAAAGCACCAGACCGGGGCCGCAGCATGCGGTTGCCATGGCCGTGATCCGGTGCTGAAAGTGGCAGCAGAATGCTGCTCTATTGGGGCAGTCTGCTTAGCCCTTAAGTAAATAATGGATGTTAAAACTGTTGGTAAAGGGCATATTAATGTTATGGGCACATAATGCTGCAGTTTGAATATCCTTCTCATTAAAATAGTTGGTGGAAAGGCACACTTGGACTGGGTATGCTTTGTTTTGGGGGGAAATATAGGCTGACAGGTTTCTTCTAAAAATAATGAAGGCAAGCATTCAAAAACCACCTGGCTGACATCTTGTCCCTCCCTTATTCTGCTTTTTGCATATCACAAACTGAACAGCACTCCAGAATTCCACTGACAGTACTTACCATGGCAAATATTCCATTGGCTCTTGGGTGAAAGTGATGAGTTGAACTCCACCTTCCCCTCCAGCCTGCAACAACCACTTGCCTGTATTAAGCCTGGGGCTGACTTTATGTATTTCAGCAGATATCCTTTTGTAGCAGCCAGTTATATGAACATAGGAAACTGTGCTATCCTGAGTCAGACCAGTCCATGTAGTTCAGTATTGTAGGAGGTCAGGGTAGAATGCCCTGGTGGGTCCTGGAGCGAGAGAAATTGGCCCCCAGACCCACTAAAGTCACCCATCATTCACTGATTTCACTGCTTTAAATATTGTGATTTGAGTCCAACTAACTTTCATAGACCAAGAAAACGTGCCCTGCCTATCTTTCTCTCTTCCCTTTACTCTTGCACCACGATCAAAGGCTAGGGGTAGGTTAAAAACCATAGTTTTTGATTGAACCAGGAAACTGTAGTGTCAGAGTAGAAAGGAGGAAGTGTAGTTCTGGCAAAAAAAGAGCTACTGGAAGAGTGACTGCATAGAGCACAGCACTTTTTGTTAAGCTCATAAACAATGGGTGACAGAAGTTGCTCTGTCTGAGCCAGCCCTTCCACTCAAGATGATCTCACATATTCAAAGCATGTGCTTCAGCTACCACATTTGACACCACTACCACCATCGCTGTAATTTAAATGGTTCACACAAAATGAGGGCAGGGAACAAGACTTCTTATAGGGTTACCCTTGCCTACAGCTGTTAAGTAGGAGGGGAGAACTTAACTCTTGGAGATGTGCCTCCGTCATCACCACCATCACCCTCTTTGTCATGGGACACCCTTAGTGAGTAGGCAGAATGGAGTGGCTGTTGGGGTTTTCTCACATCCCTCCCTTCCCTTTCCCTCTGAGGAAATAAAGTGGAGTGAACTAGTTCAGTCACAAGCCATTTCTTCCCTCTCCCTGGAGAAATACAATCCTGTATTTTCAAATGGTTGAAGCACCAGTGAGGATTAACAAAGAGTTCTAAAAATGTATTTTTAAAAAATGAGCAAAAAGATAACCTGAAGCTAATAAAACCTTATACACCTTGGAACATCCTGACAGGTTCATCTTAAAGTTACAAAGCAAATTGTACATTCAGAACCGATAACCAGCCAGGGAAAGAAATATACACTTCCCTAATACATCTCTCTAGGCACCCCCTGTGTTCATAACAGGATGCATCTTGAGTCCTGGCTCGTCTGGCTTTCTTAGGGAAAAACAGGCTAGGGTCTCAGCAGCCACTGAGTTTCATAATTCCTTTAGTCATGACACCAGCTTCCTCTACCTGGCCTCCCTACTTAAGGCTTCTCCACTGATAAGTCTTCTCCCAAGAAAAAGCAGGGTTGCGGCAGCAGAGGATGGAATTAATAGTATTAATTTTAATTATTAATAATTATTAATCATTAATAATTAGTGGTTATTAATAATTAATGATTGATAATAATTAAATATTAATTCCTTAATATTAATTAATTAATTGGACATTTACATTACAATTCATAACAGTAGCAAAATTACAGTTATGAAGTAGCAAAAAACATTATTTTATGGTTGGGTGTCACCACAACATGAGGAACTGAATTAAAGGGTCGAAGCATTAGGAAGGTTGGGAACCACTGCTCTACCAGCTTGCATGCATATGCTCTCATAGGGGTGTTTTTTTGTTTTTAAACCTTCAAAGGTTTCAGTATCTGAAGGTGTGGTGCTAGAGAAAAAGGACTGAGAATAACATGAATGGCCAAATGGGTTCTAGAACAGATCAAGTCAGAACTCTTATCTGGAAACCAAGATGACTAAATTGAGACTGTCATACTTTGGTCACATCATGAGGAAAAATGAATCATTAGAAAAGACAATGATGCTAGAAACAGTGGAAGGTAATAGAAGGAAAGGAAGACCACATTCCATATATTTAGACTCGATCAGGGAACGCACAGGCCAGGTCCTGCAGATCCTGAGCAGAGGAGACCAGGGGAACTTGGAGATGTCTCATCCACAGGGCTGCCATGAATCAAAGTCCGCTCAAGGACAGTTAACAAAAAACAACTGCAATGGTGATACTTAGGTCACATCTAAATACATTTAATCTCTTTGCTGTTCTGGAAGCCCCTTTAGAATCAAGGAATGGAATATAAATGAATAAGAAACTAAACTGTAAAAATATTATATAACTGTATACCTTCCCTAAAGGCACAGTTTTGAACTAAATCTTTTGCACATGCTAAAAAATATTCCCATGACAAATGTTTCTCTCTGCCTGCAGTAGAAGAGGTCGTGTTGACCTAATGTGGGTGTTCCTTCTCAGGCAATATTGTTGCAGCTTTACCTTCATGCTGTGTAAGCGAGTGAGGATTTTAATTTTGCAAGGAGTGAGGTGCATGTTCATCCAGTAGAACAAATAAGGTCTGTGGACATTTGTTTCGTAGCATATGTGTATAACTCCTCAGCTGCTGCCCTTCACTTGTCCCACGTTCTGCCCTTTGTCTCTTTGCTGTGTTAAGAAGGCACAAAATCTTAGAGACATGAAGATGAATGCACACGCTGGCATATGGTAATCACATAATAATAGTTCTATAATATTTTTTAGATGTGTAAACATTTCAGGCAAGTAATGTTTGCTGCCTTTCCAACACAATTTGTCACAGATGTAATAATATGGTCATGTTGCATAGGACAAAGGGAGCCCTCATAGTACAGTAGATCAATTGGCTCTGGCTCCCTGGAATGTGTGTCCCTATGATGTACAGATTTGCAAGAAACCACATTCAGAGTTCAGAATTCTCTTGTCATTGATAATTTATAATGTCCTCTAGCAGGTTGCTGCATCTTTCTAATTATCTTTCTCTTGTAGTGCCACAGGCCTTGTGCTTTTCTATTCAAATTCTGCACGTTATTATTCTCCATGTTTACTGTCATCCTACATGTTTTGGAATGGCAGATTGTTAGGATGTAAAAAAATTTGGATAGTGCTTTTCCAAAAATAAAGCTTGAGTGAAATCGTGGTATAATGTTTCTGTTGTTTGGGGAGGGGAGGGGAAAAGCAGATGTTCTTGTTACTCTTGAAAGATTTGTGCAGTATATACATATATTTCAACAGGACTAAAGGAGTTGAAATGTTCAGAGTTGGAGAAGGGTTTTTTGGCCTTTGACTTAGAAGTCCAATTACGGAAAGATTTTAGGTTGAAGCTAAAACAAAATAGGCAGGGTTAATAGTAATTCTTACAAATTTGTCCATTTTGTATGATTACACATATACAAAGCATAGTTTATGCTATGCTTGTCCACTTAAGAATAAATCCCAGAGCTTTCTGGACTACAAAACAGAGTTCATTTCCATGCAGCAGTTTTCCTAAATATATGTTGTTGTTGTTGTTGTTGTTGTTGTTGTGTGCCTTCAAACTGTTTCTGACTTATGGCAACCCTATCATGGTTCTTTCTGGGGCTCAGAGTGTGTGATTTACCAAAGGTTACTCAGTGGGTTTCCATGGCCTAGAAGGGAAGCAAACATTGTTCTCCAGAATTGTAGTCTGTTTAAGATAAATAATCACATGTCTGTGATCACTGGAAATAACACCTTGGACTACACCCTTCTGGACCAATATGACAAGTGGCCAAGGTTCCCCATCTATGATTGCTTTAAGTAAAACATTGGCTGTTTCATAAACTCCCTCTTCTTTTAGAAAATACAGTGGTCCCCCGGGATACGAATCCCCCGGGTTAAGAAAACCCCGGGATCCGAAACCGGCGGGACCGCGATTGTATCCCCCGGGATCCGAAGGATCCCCCGGGATACGGAAAAACCCGATCCGCGAGATCGGACTCTCCTTTTCCCTCAGCCGTCCTTGGAGGAGGGAAAAGGAGGGCCCGATCCGCGAGATCGGACTCTCCTTTTCCCTCAGCCGTCCTTGGAGGAGGGAAAAGGAGGGCCCGATCCGCGAGATCGGACTCTCCTTTTCCCTCAGCCGTCCTTGGAGGAGGGAAAAGGAGGGCCCGATCCGCGAGATCGGACTCTCCTTCTCCCTCAGCCGGCCTCCTCAGGGAGAAAAGGAGAGCCCGATCCAGTGGATCGGGCTCTCCCTTTCTCTTTGAGGAGGTCCCCGCCCTCTTTCCCCCGGGTTACGAAATTTTCGGGTTACGAAAGGTAATCCAGAACAGATTACTTTCGTAACCCGGGGGACCACTGTAATTGCTGTGCTGTATGATGATCTGTTTTACATTTTAAAAGAAATAGCATGTTTAAGAGGATCTTCCTTAATTGGGCACAGAAAATACTCTTTTGTAAATCTAAGACTAAGACCCAGACTCTAAAAATGTTCACTCTGTTAATCCAAGATGATTCTTCCTTTGTTACCTGTCTCTCATTTTTCGTGTGCATGTGCTTTGTTTCCCACAGTGCTCCATAAGAGCTGTCTGTGATTTCTTAGCAGCCTGGTCTGCTTAGTTCTCCCTGTTTCCTATCCAGACCCTTTGTGTCATGTGGGATTTTCTGCACCACACACAATTCATGCGCTACTCTGCTAACCAATGGAAATCTGTCATTTTCCAGGTGACAACAGACTATCCTTTTGCCTTGGCAGTTCCCACACTGATAAAAGGCCCTGACCTCCTTGAGGACTAGTACTTTAAAGTGATCTTTCCTGGTTCACCAAGAATGCTTTCTCAATCACACTGGGGCCAAACACAGTGTGGGGGAAAATATATCTTTTAACTAGGACTTAGTGACGTACAGTACTTGATGCTGCCTTTATTGTGTTTTGAAACTTGCTGTATCACCTGTGCTAATCCTTGATAGGTGCATATGCAGGTTTGTGAATAGAAGCAGGTATGTCCCTTTTTGACTCAAGAGTGAGCTCTCCTCCCCACTAATACCATCATTACTACAAAAATACATGTATGGCCTTGGGAGTCAAAATTTGATCAGTTACTCTTTGCTACCCTTCCCCAGCTTCAGAGTTTGATGGCAGCTGTTTGTATTGTTGTAGTTTTCTTCAGATCCTTGCATGTTAATCTGATTATATGTTTTGGAATTATTATTATTATTATTATTAGTTTACATTAATATGTGGATTAATATATATCTCATATGTTTATCCATACTGACTATAGCAAGTTTTTAAAAACCTTCAATTGTGAGAATATATCTCATTTCTATAACTAAGTCTATTCACCATCTCAATCTACATACATTCAATATTCCTCAGTATTCAACAGATATTACTTCCATTCCTTCTCTCTTTCAAACTATACTTTAAAAATTGTTGCAGGGATGAAGGAAGTTCAGCTTTCTGAGTGATATAAGGAGTAGCCAGTCAGTGCTGTATATAGCTGTGCTTTTTAAAATGTGGAGAAGTAGCCTCCTAATTGACAAAGGAATCACCAGACAGCAGTGTGAGATTGTGGTTGCTGCCAAAACCCAGAAGAATAATTACTTTCTGAAACAGTTTGAGCAAAACAGATGTATTACTAAACATATGTTCAAAGGGAACAGACTCTCCAAAAACTGTGCATATCTATGCATAATCTTAGTTCATCTGGATTAGGAGTGAATGGTTACAGTGTTTCAGTTTCTGAACAAGAAAATAGTCCCAGCTTCTGGCAACTTCATCTGTCCTTCTTAGGAGTTTAGTACATGGGGGAAATCAGAGGTTTAAACAGGCATTTTCTGAGGACAGTCATGCAATTGCAACAAAGATTTTCACATGACATCGCAATTAGCAAGGATTTATCCCGGGAAGAACCAGGAACGTCCCAGCAGCAAATTGTTCATGGAGAATGATTATATTCACATGATGGGGCTCACCAAATTTGAATGCATGCAGATACAAATAACAGAAACAAAACTGCCATAAACTGATGAACAACAAAAATAAAATAAGCATATTGCATCTTCCTTTTTCTTTTTGTCAAACATGTCTACAATTGTTAAGTTAAGAGTAGCTTGGGTTGCCCATTCTTAATTATTCCTGACTGATTCCTCTGCTTTTGGAGATCACCATTATAGTTTTTAACCATCACTGCTAGTTGTCAGTCTTCCCATTCTGTGAGTTGTTCTTCCACAGGTTGTAAGGTGACTGGCAGGGAACTAGCTTTTTCTGTGTTATTAATGTTTATCATCTCATTGGTGCAGAGTAACAGCACTTGTAAGTAATCATATATTTGCCATTTGCATAAGTCTGTGTTTGGTTTAATTCCAGCCTGAGAAGATGATAGCCAAGCAGATGGAGTTCCTTTGTTCCCAAGCTGGTTTGGAGAGACGTCTTTCCACAGGTTTTTACAGGCAAAACTCAGAGGAACACAGCCCCAACGGATTGGTTTCGGATCATTCTGACAGTCAAGGTGCAGTAGTTTCCAGACATGTATTTGCCATCACATGTGTCTTCTGCAGTGGTTCCGATTTGTGATGCTGTTGTAGCAGTAATGTTTGATAAATCATAACAAAGCATGCAATTGCTGTGGAAAAAGGAGAGTCTCAATGGGAATAAATAAGAGGTGGCTGGCCAGTGTTTCAACCGTGTAGCTATTTTGTGAGGAGAAACTTGTCCTATGAAATCTGTGCTGTGGTCTGATTTAAAATATATTTTAGTGCTATGGTAAATTCCTCCTCTGTGGTTGTTGCTACTTCAAGGATACACACACATTCCTGTGTGATTTGAGTAGTTTGCTGATTCTTTACCATACCCACAATGACTTTTGGGCCCAGTGGCTTGGAATTAATGAAGCCACAATGGAGAAAGCCTCATATCTCTCAGGAATATGGGAGAATAGAAATAGGAGCAGTGCTGCAGGAGCCTGTAAATTGTTGTTTAAACTGGAGAGCATACCAGTGTGTGTGTTTCCACATTAATGCAGGTTGTAGCACTGAATTAATATATTTCTCCGCTAATATCTTTTAGGTGAAAGGCCTTTGAATCTTCGTATGTCAGGTCTACCAAATAGGCATATGCCACACATTTCATTAGATGGAGAGCCTCACGTGGTGAAACCTCTTTGCAGTGAGTTGAGTCGACTATATGCCAGTGGTGAGGCAAAGTCACAATCTTCGGGTAAGGAATTTTTCTTCTTTATATAATAAACTTGAACTGGCCTGTGAAGCTAGGGAAGAGACATCCCTAGAAGGAAGTTTTTTGTGTGTCAGTGTCAAACAGGAGGGAAAGGGAAATCACTCCCAATCATCATGTGTGGCTTTTTCCCACTTAATGACATTTCAAGCTTGCCTCATATATTAATTAAGAGATTAAGCTGTACACACTGAAAATCACTTCAGCATGATTCGATCCTACATTACAGCAGAAATATATGCAAGTACCAATCACATAAAGCACTAGCATCATGAGACTGCATCACACCCATAATCTCCCAGCTAGAATGGTTGGTGGTATTGGAGGCCACTGAGGCTGCATCTGCACTGCAGAAATAATGTAGTTTGACACTGCTTGAACTGCCATGGCTCAGTGCTGTGGAATTCTGCAATTTGTAATCTGTTGTAGTATCAGAACTCTGGTGGTGGAGGGGAAATCGCACAAAACTACTGATTCCAGAATTCCATATCATTGAGCCTTGGCAGTTAAAGTGGGGTCAAACTACATTATTTCCTACAAAAACAACCAGGATACACTCACCTTATCTGCTTCCTAGCATCATCTACCAAGGTGACCAATGCAATCTCCTTTGTCAATTTTTCAAGCTTTGAGAAGTATCCACATCATCCATCCTGTTCACAAATTGTTGGTTTGATTGCAGAGAAACATTTCAGTCTCTTCCATCTAAGAATTTATGTGTGATCAACTCCTGGCAAACATTTCATAGATATTCTAGTCATGTGTCTGAGTGCCTGGCAAGCCATTGAGAACACCACATCCTTTAAAGGATTAGTTCTGTATGTGTCTTTCAAGCTATACACATTATTCATCCACTTATGCTGATGAATTCTTGTGCATGCCAGAATTTAATTTTTAAAAATCAAATATACAAAATAGCCTACATCCAATTAGCACAGGGGTGAGCAACTGCATGGGGGCTAAGGGCCAATTTCTCTCATGGATCCTGTTGTAGGCTGTGCACGCACACACGCACACACCAAATCCAAATATCTCAGTTTTCTTCACAGAGCTTCTCAAAACAGTAACAGAAAATGAAGGTGTGTCTTTTTGTGTTGCCATTTTGAGAAGGGCTGCAGAGGAAAATGGAGATATTTCCTCTAAAGACCATCTCAAATGGCCACATGAAATGCGTGTGTGTCTGTTCATATTGCCATTTTAAAAGTGACTGTAGTAGAAAACAGATATATTGGGGGATAAGAATGGGATTCTGGGGTACTTATAAGGGTAGGATGGGGGTTATTTTTTGCATTTTTCATGCATGGGGTCTTTGTGATTTTAAGGCACAAATTGTCCAAAACTCTCACCACTTTTTGTTTTTAAATGGGGGATCACAAAAGTGGACTAAAGTTGTTATTATTAAGATTAATCTAAATTTGGCTCAATAATTTTGTAAAACTGATTATTATTTTTGTTGTTACAGAAGGTCTGGGTATCATGAAAGATTTTCCTCATTCAGCTTTCAGCAGCCTCGAAAGGAAGGTCATAAAGACAGAGCCAGAAGACACAAGATAGCCATGTTTTTTTAAAAAAATTATTATTTCAGAACACATCTTCAAACAAGAAACAAAACCAGCCTTAATAACCAGTGTTGCCTCATTGAAATAAGTGATTTCATAGCCAAAGCCTAAGAACTGGAACAGTCATGTTGAGCAACTGACATACAAAATAAATTCAACCTCTTGGACATTGAAACTGCAATGCGAAAAAGTGGCTTCATAATATGAGAAAGGTTCACAAACTAATATTGTGAGCCCTTGTTATTTAAGAATGTATTGTGTATTTGTATAACTTAAAGTAAAAACCTAGGTGTTAGAATGTGTATTAAGTCCAGTAGATGTGGCTGCCATTATTTCTACTTGAAATTTTAATGTCTACTTTAAGTGTAGATATGATAGATATGTGTATGGGTTTGGGTTTTTTAAATCCTTTCTGTGTGGGGCAGGGAGGGCAGAACAGTGGGAATGGGAGGAGCCCAGTTTAGCTTACTTTAACAACGGGTTATTTTTTAAAAAGCAGAAAATAAGCAATTACATAAAATGTTATAAGGAATATAGCATTTGAAAGAGCTGACTGTATATAACAGGGATTTTAATGCTTCTCAGTGTTAAGTCAGTCCGAGAGATTCCAGGAACATACATCTGCAATGTATGTATTTACACTGTATTTTTGTCCACTGGTTAAGAGACTAAGGGAGAAGAGAAAGAAACACATTTACTGTTTCATGCTATATGCTCTGTGGGGAGAGAAACCTTTTCCATCATAAAGGATTTCTGATTAATGCTTCCAAGGGAAACGGCTGGAATGTTGGCAAAGTTTTTGGAATGTTCCTTATTCGTTTTTTCCCCAGTTGGAATGCTTCAGATAACAGAAGAGGTGGAAAAGCAATACAAGAAATGTAGACTGAAATAAAACCACTCAAGTGGTATTGAAAAGAGGAATGGGAGGATGACTATTCTACTGGTAGATGAGTAGGTAACAGCAGCTTTACCAGCCCCTTCAACTATTTGTATACCATACGCTGCCTATACTGTGGACCGATAACATTTCCTTTCATGATTAACTGTAACCATATTTTATTTTATGGAAGATTTAATTTGTGTGGATTATTTGTTTCTCAAAAGTGCTACTTTGCCTATAACATAATGGCTGTCTTATAAGAGTCATCTTGGTATTTACCTTTGGGGTATTTCAGTGTTGTGTCTGCATGTTATGCATAATACCATTGTGACGTGTGAGTTTACATAATAGCTCCCTTCCCTCAGCATCACTTAAATGGTTGTGTGATTATTGCATTACTGCGGTTAAGGTTTTAGCATCTAGGTTCAACTTTCCCCAGCCCAGTACCCTCCAGATGTGTTGCACTGTTCCCATCACTTCAACCTGGGAGTGGTAGGAGCAGTGATCCAGTACAACTGGGAAGGACTGTTCAGTTTGTAGAAATGCTGAATTTGCTCCCAGCTTGAGCTGGGCCATCTATTCTTCCTCATTGTACAACAGAGCGGTACGATTTTCTCACATAGTAATATCATTAATATCACACTTGTGTAGTGTCCTGAAAACTCACCATGGACAGGGAGTCAGTGACCCACAAGCTGGCACTGGGACTAGAGTACTTTCAGAAGGTCATTTCACACAGCATACTGAAACCTTCCAAGTAATGTGAGTTATCATGTGTATACATCAGTCTAGGGTCATTGTAATATATGTTTAATAACTGTATCACTTGATTTGTGGAGTAACACTGTCTACTGGAATCACCCACGACACATTTTTAATATTATGAGAAGAAAATCCTTTTTGTTTTTTTAAAAAATGGAAAAATCTTGTTTTTTGATTTGTATCATTTGTATCATTGTACCATTTGAGTGCAGTCAGATGTGTTCAAAGGAATTCTGCAACTTAGTGGATCAGAACAAAAGTGATGGATGTGTAGTTTAAATGGCTCATTTTACTGTTTTGTGAAGTAGCAACACAAGCATGTTTCCTTATTCCCAAAGGTTGCAAGTAGTACTGCTTCATATCTAAGCAGTTTCACAAGTCAGGAGAGTCAGTACAGGCAAAGAAAGCACACATTTCTCTCCATAGCACTGAACATCTTGGTCTAATAAGTCCAGTGTAATGTAGTGTAAATTTAAATCTGTAGTACAGATCTATTTTTTATATTTTCACTTGTAAACGACCTGACTCAGCTGTGTTGTAGGTTTTCCATTTTTGTTTGTTTCAACAGTCCAGCAAACCATTTCAGGCCCAATAAGCAGACTTTTTATTTTATTTTATTTTTTTAAAAGTTTGCAGGATGTCTCATATGAACGTTTTAATTTTTTTTATAAAACAGTAAGCTGAAGCAGCTAATGATACTCTAAATGTTTCCTATTAATCTCACCTACCTATTTATCTCCTAGACATATCTTAATGTTGTCATAAGAGCTGACTCAAACACACACAATGGGTTGAAGCAGAGTCCTTCACCCAAGTAGGTCGCCTCAGAAAACACCATGGAGGAGGGATTATTTGAAAGTCCTATCCCTCCAGTTTTTCCTCAGGAAAAAGTCTTTTCTAGACTTGTAACTTGGACTTATTCCCAGTGGATTTATCTTAAATACAGAGAGACTACACTTTCCTTCTCCTACAGTTTAGGGTTGTCTGGAACAATTATCACACACCCTTCAGAACAGCCTCCAAGAACCATGGTTTTTTCAAAGCCACAAATCTTGTTTGCCTTTTAGGAGATTATCAGACGAGGACAGGATGGGGACGGGAGTAAAGCAGATCACTCTCCTGTCCTTATCCCATCCTTATCATGATCATGCGAAAGACAGTCACATGTCATGCTTATCCTGTCAGTGTCCCATCAATGAAGTGGAATTGCCCTGTCATTTTGTATTAATGAAAACCCTGTTAATACAAAATGACAGAAGAATTTCCACTTCACTGATGGGTCTATGACAGGATAAGTGCAATGTCGTATGAAAGTCGTATTGAGATCATGTGATAAGGACTGGAAAAGAACGAGACAAGGACGTCCTTTTCCCTGTCTGATAATTACTTCAGTCTTAATAGATAAGCTTCTTTTTAGAATGCCGACCACTGAGATTTTCAGGTTGCAAGTCAGTGCTGTGCTGAAAATTCATTCCACATTTTTTACCATTCTTATTCAACTTGATAGAAGAGAATTTTCCTCTGTAAAAAGAAAGTTTGGAAAAAATAGAGGGGGGAGTCTCATTTGGCGAAATTCTCACGAGTGGGGTTCAGGGAAATGGAGCTTACTGTACCTGTGGCCAAGGAGCATGTGTGAATGTCCTTATCTTTTATTGTAATCTCTGGCAGCATCGCAGTCTTCACTTAAAGCCCAAGGGAAGACACCATGTGTGTAATACTTTGGAAAATCCCATGGGCAATCAGTGCAAGCAGCCAGGGAAACGGCAGAGCGGTAAAGAAATAGGCAACAGAAAGAAAAGCACACACAAAGCATACGTAGAGACACAGCAGGAATAGACAAGCACTTTTCAGGATTTTCTCCGCCATATAGGGTAGGGATGGGCAACTATATAGATGCCAGGGACCAAGTTTTACTCCCCAGGACCCTCCCTGCAGGCTGCACCCCCTGTGCCAAAATGCTTCAGTTTTTCTTTACACAGGACCTCGTATCCCTTCCTGTCACCATTTTGAGAGGGACTGCAATGAAATCAGGTATTTTGAGTAAGGGTGGTTTTGTCCATTTTCAGAAGTACAGTACTCTGGTATGGATTTGAGGTGAAAATTGCATTTTTTAAAAAAAATATATGTATGAGGGCATTAGTGGGTGTCCTCAAGAACTGCAAAAGTAGTGTCTTGCAAACTGTATCTTACCCACATATGATCATCATCCACATAGAGCCCTAGAGCAATACTAATACTGTATGAGCATTGTGAAGAACACAAATTGGAGGTAGCAGCCAAGAAAAAAACACCTATGAGTTGGAAAAGAGGCTTTGTTACAGCGGCTGCTAATAGTGAATTTCACCAAGAGGCCTTGGGTGCATTAACACTGTCACAATAATGCAGTTTGACACCTCTTTAACTGACATCCTATGTAATCTTGGGGTGTGTAGTTTTGTGAGGCACCATCACTTTTGGGCAGAGGAAGCTAAACACCTTGTAAAACTATAAATCTCAGGATCCCACAGGCTGGAGCTACCATACATGGGCTGAGCCGATGGAAGGGAAAATTCAGGTTGCCTCCAGAGTTTCCTGAATCAGAAGGACCACCACTGTCCACACACCCACTCCCACAATGGTTCAAACACCTATGGGCAGTCCACACCATATGGCATCAAGCCATGCCACTCGCTTCCCTCCCCCGCCTCCCCCTAATGCATGTGCACCCCTGCATGAACAAACTGCCTATGACTGCCTATTACCTCCCTTGTTCCATCCATCTGCCATCCCATTGTATGCCCTATGTGACCAGACACAGGATCCATACACTGCCTGTACAGTGCATTAGTGCTCTCAGTGACACATTGGCAAAGCACCCATACATGCCCCCCTTTGGATTGTCTAGTTAGTTTTTTATTACCTGCCATAATTATCATAATTTTGCTTCATGGGTTGTGTGATGGCTCGATGGTGTGATGGTGCCACTGCCCACTTTTGTGCCTGTATGCTCAACAAAAGAAAAGCATCATATAGCGAGCAATGGCTGCTGTGTCTCACTGGGCCCAGGGCGCATGCTCCAGACCGCTTCCATATGCTGCCTGAGCTTTCCCACTTTCCCATGCTCGTGTCATGCTGGTTATACACTGGCGTGATAACGTACACTTCCACGTTGGCACAGAGCAAACAGGGATTATTTTGGTTCGGTTTTTAGCCCCAGAGCAGGGCTTTGTTCTAGTTTCCTCCCATTTGGGCCTCATGCTTCATATAAACAGGAAAGGCGCAGGTTGGATTGAAACTCCTTTTTGTCAGTGGAGATACCCTCGCGGTGTCAAACTACATTTTTTTATACAGTGTAGATGCACCTCTTGTTGGAGAATTCCTACTTTCCCCCCTACTCACCTCACAGAAATTATTGAAGCTATTCTTGCCTCTTCTGGCCCAATTCTCTTCCCACAAATAAGAGTGGGGACTTTTGAGAAATTGTTTCTGCACAGCTATCTTGTCAATAAAAACTCAGATGTCTGGTCAATAGCCTTTTCTTTTCTAGAGAAGGTGGAGATAATCGGGCTAGATGTTAATCGCAACAGGGTTATTTTGACCAAAGTGTGGTCTTTGTCTGTATTTGTATCCTTGTCTGTTTGCATTTGTGTGCCTTGATGGTTACAAAAATAAAAGTCATATTGGCAAAGGGTTTTTTTTCTTTGTTTTCATTTTAAAGTGAAACAAATCAGAAACAGAGGAAAGGGGAAACCTGTTCTCTCACACAGAAATGGCCAGCTTTATTTCACCTAATAATACAATTTTGTATACCATTTTGTGGAGACTGCTGAATTCTTGGACTATTAAAGCTGAAAAACAAGGTATTTGGCAGTTATGGATTCCTATGTCAGGTCTGGCACATTTCTCCCAGTATTACCTGCCCTGATTTAAACATAACAGACCAGTCCCACAAAGGGAGGGACACAAACTTTTAACCTGGTTCCTGCAATAAATTTGAAGACAAAGTCTAAAAGACTTGACAGCAACAGCAACAAAAGAAACATGACTTGCTTTATGCGTGTATCTTGAACTTTTTTGCCAGCCTGAATTGTTCCTTTGCCCTACACCGACCTCTGATATTCCCCTTGCCACCAATTACTGAAAACCGGTGGCAAGTGAAAGTTGACCCATTGAAACAGAATCATCCATTTGCTCTGTGCATATGTACATAGTGAAATCTGAGGGTTGATTTTAAGAAAAACACCTTAGAGCTATGGAGAAGGTGAGTGTAGTTACACTTTCCCTTACTCCCACTTTTCTGTTTCAGCTGTCATCCTTGTGTGCTGTCTTGTGTGCTTTAAATCATTTTCGACTTACGATGACTCTAAGCCCAACCTATTGGAGTTTTCCAAGTAAGATTTGTATAGAGATTTTCTATTGCCTTCTCCTGTGGCTGGGAGAGTATGACTTGCCCAAGGTCACCCAGTCGGTTTCATGGTTGAGCTGGGCTGGTTATCCTAATCCTGGCCCAGATCCTATATAGGTGATCCATGCTGGCATGAACGTCCATTGACCATCTTATGTACATGATGATTGAAGGAGGAGGTATTTGGTACCTCCTTGCACAACAACCTTCTGTATGAAACCTCAGCCCGGGGGCCAATTAATGATGTAGATGGGGGCTTCTGAGCACCATCTGGTTGCACTTGCATAGCTTGGGGGAAAAGGGGGGGGGGAATCTTCCTCTGATGAGTACACTGGAAATCCAACAGGACCACCATGTTTCTTTTTCCTGGCTGTTCAATTGGAACCAGAGGGCCCTGGAAGCCCCACCATCACTGGTTGGCTGAGGGTATGCTGGTGTCATCAAGCTGTGCCACACAACTGGCAACAGCAGATGCCCAGTGGAAGTACAGTAGCAGAGAAATTTGCACTCTACTGGTGGTACTGTTGGAATCTCTGGTGGTAACTGTATCTGCAAAGTTCTACCAGAATGCCGATCAGTTGTATTCTCAGTTCAATAAAGTAGGCCACTTTCCAATGAACTTGTTCTCAGGCTAGGAGAGTAAGGGGCTAGCAAAAGGGAAAGGAGTTAAGGAACTTGCATAGAAGTACAGAAATACTTGAAGTGGGCCCTTGGTATCCACTGGGGTTTGGTTCCAAGAACCCCCATAGATAACAAAATCCATGGATGCCCAAGTCCCATTAAATACAATGGTGTATTTAAAAAGGTCCCTTATATAAAATGGGAAAATCAAGGTTTGCTTTTTGGAATTTATATTTTTTTTAAAAAAAAAAATGCATGCTGTGGATAGTTGGATCCATGGATAAAAAATCCAGTGATATTGAGGTGGGGGGGGGGGGAACTGTAATCATAACTAGCTAGAAGTTGAAATTGCTCATTGCTATGGTGATAACTGTGATACTGTTGTCCACTCATCTTTTCAAGGCAGATTTTTAATATATAGATACAAACTAATTCTAGGAATAATAGGGAGAAGTACTAAAACTGAGTTTGGGATGGGAGCCTGTTTTTTTAAATAGTTTCCTGCATAATCCCAGCAAATTTAAAAAAAAATCCAAGAAAGAGTACGTACTTCCCTGTTTGTCGTTAATGTTTCTTACTGTTACCAGAGCTGAAATCTTCTGAATTTTGCTGTGCATAATATTTATTTATTTGTTTATTTATTTATTTATTGCCCGCTCCTCTGTGGAAAACAATCGGAGCGGGTTACAGCACGAATTAAAACATACAAGTTTAAACAGTACAACAGCCCATTCCCCAGCCTTCCACCCCTTAAAATTAAATTAAACTAATAATGAGTTAAAACCAAAAGCAATTAAAACAACAAAGTAAAGTGCATTCTCATGAGCATCATTCCTGAGCGAGGTGGGAGACAGCAACAGGGTCGGGAATGTAGGGGGCTAGTGGAAAATTAAAAATCAATTTTTCAATTTTTGGAGCCGGGAACTACGAGATTTCAGGGAAGGCCTGCCAGAATAGATGCATCTTTAGAGCTTTTTAAAAGCAATCAAGAGATAAGATGCATCTCATCTGGCAGGTCATTCCAAAGCTTGGGAGCGGTAGCTGAAAAAGTCCTCTGGGAAGTCTGCGACAGCCTGGTCTTGATAGGCTGTAGCAGGTTCCTCCCAGAGGACCGGAGTGTGGGGGGAGGTTCATACGGGGAGAGGCAGTCCTTCAGATAAGATGGACCCAAGCCACGTAGGGCTTTAAAGGTTAAAACCAACACCTTGTATTGCGCACGGAAACTGATCGGCAGCCAGTGGAGAGACTTTGAGCACAAGTGTTATGTTCTCTCTCCTAGATGTACCGGTGACAAGCCTGGCTGCTATATTTTGCACCAACTGAAGTACGTTGAAGTACGTTGTAGAGTACGTTGCAGAAATCCAGGCGTGAGGTTACCAAAGCATGTACGACAGATTCCAGGTCCTTCATGTCCAGGAAAGGGCGCAGCTGGCGTATCAGCCAAAGCTGATAACAGGCACTCCTGACCGTCACATTCACCTGACTAGTCATGTGAAGCGACGAGTCCAGAAGTACCCCCAGACTGTGAACAGAGTCCTTAGAGGAGAGTGTGACTCCATCCAGGACTGGAGACTGTATTCCCAAGCCTGGATTCAGGCCTGTAACTGTCAATACCTCCGTTTTGTCTGGATTCAGTTTCAATCTGTTTTCCCTCATCCAATCCATTACCGCCACAAGACAGTCATTGCGAGGAGAGACGCCCCCCCCCGCCCACTTTCCCTTATCTGCTCACTGACCGTGTAACCAGCTGGGAGAGCCTGCACCCACGTAGCAGCGCTGGCATCCCCCAGCCAGATCTCGGTAAAGCATGCCAGGAGTGCATGTTCTCCATATGGTCCCAAATGGACTATGCACTGTGGGCAGCCATAATCTCTGATGGTCACTATCCACACTATCCCATAAGCACATCAAACAGAAGAGTTTGGGAGTTACAAATGAGAAATTTTAACCCCTCCAAAGTCAGGAAGTTAGGTGATTTAGGCAGGATGTTCTGCCAGACAAACTAGATAAGGCTAATGTTAGTGGGCTAGTTGGAAGGCACGGAGACACTCTGTCAGTGTGAATTCTGACTGGTCCCCACACCATCCCCATCAAAATTTGACCCAGAGTCAAGCTTCATCTTGTGTAAGTATCGCCATTACTTTCGCCTACAACTATTCCAAATCTAACTCTTGATTTCCTTAGTCCTCTGCAAAATTCCTTTGGTCTCTTTTCTCTTGGTATACATATGGGAAACGGTTCCAAAAGAGTTGCTTGTAGCACAACTCAGTAATTAATGAGCTGATTAAAAAATCCCTTAGAGAGATCCATTGCTACATTACTTTAGTCCTCTTCAATGAATATGTATTGCACTGCTGTAAATTACTATTCAGTTTCATTTATATTGTCAGACAGTGATTCCATAACTGAGATTCTCCTAAACCAGCAGTTTCATAGATTAAAATTAGATTTGAAGACATCAATATAAATCTTCCTATATAATTTCCACATTTAACGCTTTTAACTTCACAAATTTCCTTTTTTTAAAAAAGTTGCATATGTAGAAAATACAAAATCCATACTACTAGGTAAAACAGCGCTATCTTTGCTGCCACCACCAGAGCTGTATTTGTAAAGCCTTAACTGAACTCAAAAGCTCTAGTGTCCCTCTCTTCCTTTTACTGCATGAAGCCATCTTGGGTCCCACAAGAGATAGGCTGGGTGGGTATATATATTGGGGGGGGGGAGGCACAAGAGAGAGTTGGAGAGGGAGAAAGAGAGCTTGTATGGCTGTCTTTCCACTCAACGTTTTTCTTTACCTGCATGCCTGGGCTGCATCTCATTAATGATTGATACTTAGGTACAGGTGTCGAGGTTATAAAATGTATGGATATTCCACCCGCTACAGAGAATGCACTCAGGAAAATGTCTTGCTTTTGTTTTGTAAAAAAAACAAAACATGGCAATGGAGGCACAGATCTCCTCTCAACCCACACATGTACTGTAGAAGGGGAAAGCCTTGGTTTCTCCCTGTCTGAGTCCAACTTGTTGAGAGTCAGATCTACCATTATGCAAAGTGAATGATTGCCTTAAGCAGCAGATGATGTTAGATGGTGACAAGATGAGGGTGAAGCTGTATGCCAGACGACCTGCATTGAACTCCCTAACCTAGCTGGCCTTTTGCTTTCCGACACAGAGGACGGCTCAGTCTCACTAGCCACTGTTTCTCACTGTTGAGAATGATTCAGCAGACAATCCAATTACTGTATTTTGAAAAGGCAGAGAGGGCAACTCAGATTTTCACCTATAGCAACAAAATTCTTGGTCTTATCTGATGCAGTACATCAAATGGAAATCATCATCATCATCATAATCATCATCATCATCATCATCTTTTATTTATATCCCGCCTCCTCCAATTAGGACTGAGGTGGCTTACAGTAAAATAGTCCAATACATAATAAAATAACAATACATCATAGTCCCAAGTTATACCCTCCCCTCCTTAAAATCATAGAATCCTAGATTCATAGAGTTGGAAGAGACCACAAGGGCCATCCAATCCAACCCCCTGCCATGCAGGAACTCCAAATCAAAGCATCCCCGACAGATGGCCATCCAGCCTCTGCTTAAAGACCTCCAAGGAAGGAGACTCCACTACACTCCGAGGGAGTGTGTTCCACTGTCGAACAGCCCTTACTGTCAGGAAGTTCCTCCTAATGTTGAAGTGGAATCTCTTTTCCTGCAGTTTGCATCCATTGTTCTGCGTTCTAGTCTCTGGAGCAGCAGAAAACAAGCTTGCTCCCTCCTCAATATGACATCCCTTCAAATATTTAAACAGGGCTATCATATCACCTCTTAACCTTCTCTTCTCCAGGCTAAACATCCCCAGCTCCCTAAGTCTTTCCTCATAAGGCATGGCTTCCAGGCCCTTCACCATCTTAGTTGCCCTCCTTTGGACACGCTCCAGTTTCTCCACATCCTTTTTTTAATTTTGGTGCAAATCACAATTAGGTTAAAAATCCATAGTAAAAATATTAATTGATCTACTAAAACTGGAGGATGGGGTATGAGATAATCAATGGAATAGATTACATAATAGTCAATTGAATGGTCAGTTCAATGGGTGGCTGAAACTATTCTGGAAAGGCCTGTCAGAAGAGATCTACCTTGACAGCTTTCTTAAAGCTGTCCAAGCTTGTAATATGACGGATCTCATCCAACAGGCTGTTCCATAGTCTGGGAGCGGTTGCAGAAAAGGTCCTCTGGGTTGCCATAGCTGTTCTGATCTTCCCAGAAGACCTGAGGACGCGCGGTGGATTATACAGGAGGAGGTGATCCTGTAAATAGGTTGAACCCAAGCCATGTAGGGCTTTAAAGATCATAACCAACACCTTTGCACTGTACCTGGAAATGCATTTAGTACTTGAGTACTAATCCCCATTAACAAAAAGCTGGTCCTGCGTATATTCATATTTGTATTTTCAAAGTAAATTGAAAATACCAGTAGTTGCCCAACACATGTTTTCCCCTTGTTGCCCTGAAGAAAGCACTGAAGTTGTCAGGCTAACAAGGCAGACTGTGGAGAGGTGTGAAAGAGAGTCACTGGGAGGAATTTCAGCTTGCATTAGCACTGCAAATACTGACAAAAGGACAAAAGAAGGGACAATCAAACCAAACAGAGGATAAAGTGTTATATAGCAAACATGCAGGTCACTCTATAATATTTAATAATGGTGGGAATCCTGTTGGAGATTTGTTGTTGTTGTTGTTGTTGTTGTTGTTGTTGTTGTGTGCCTTCAAGTCGTTTCTGACTTACAGCAATGCCATCTGCTTCCTGATTAACAGGGCAAACAGAGCTCTGTTGACTGCTGTGTCTGCTTCTCAATAAGTGGAGATGGGGGGGGGGCACTCATGGTCCTTACTTTGGGTCCTCTACACTAAGGCCTACATGGGGGTCATTAATAGGGATCATGAATAGGAAACAGTCACAGATGTGTAACTCTGTGTTATGCAATCTGCCCAACAATGTCACTGATCTTTTTCAAAACCTAAGGACCAGACTCCAAACAGAAGACAGAACAATCCCCTGTAGTTCCCCGGAATGCTATCCAACGAAACACTCAATGGAGATTACATGTCTTTCATCCAAATAGGCTTGAATTCTCCTCCATCGCTAAATGGGTTTCTTTCTTCCATTATGCAATGAACGCAGATTCATTTGTTCATCTGTCTTCTATGGCAGGATTTACTCAACCATTCAATAATGGAGAGGGGAAACTTCCTCCTGCCAGTTCCCACTGACTCTCAGTAGCTGCCATCATCAATAATTTTCCAGCAAAGGAAAAGGCTGCAGTGATATGAACATCTCTCTAGGAATCAGCCAAAATTAACATTGGGCTGATCTAGACTGGCAAAAAGGGGTGTGTTCATGCCTGCATGAAAGTGTAGCCTTTAGACGACCCACACTGAAAGTTTGGCATGAACGCACTTCTTTTGCATTTTAGTGGGGGAAAAGCAGCTTTAAAAAGGACCTGCTTTTCCCAGCTTCTTTTTAAAAAGGGTGTAACAGTGCAGCTGCGTCTAAATGTTGCAGTGCAACTGTGCAGTTTTTTAAAGCTCCCAAACCCTAGCTCCAGCCCTAATCCGAACCCTAGACATGTGCAGTAGGGACTCTGGGATGCTGTAACTGTTATGCAACTGTGCATAAAATGTCAATTCATTCATAAAATAAAGAAGTTTATTCATAAACTTACATTGTAACAGATTTAATATCTTTTTAAGGGGGGGATGGATGCAGTTTGTTTTATTGACGTAACAGTATTTTAATGTGTAAGCCATCTCAATTGATCTCAAAGAGGTGGGGTATTAATAATAATAACTATTATTATAAAATAAAGGGGTTCATTCATGGTGCACCGATGCAACTGCACACTTAAAAAAGGGAAGTAAAACCACAATGGTAATTTGACAGATCTTCATAATTGCACAGTTCATGTGTGATATGCCTGCGCAACTGCGCAGTTCGCAGCCTGCAATACAATTGCCTGTATGATGTAGCGGTGCAACTGCGCAGTTCGCAGCCGGCAATAATAACAACAACAAAAAAATTAAAGGTTCAGTGCGGCCAAAAGCCCCGTTCATTGCCACTTGTGCAGCTGCTCCGCCTGTGTTTCTAGCATCCTGACAGCTTCCAATGTAGTTGCTGAGCAACAGAAAAGACTTCAGATAAGTCGTCCCCTCAGTGTAGCTGCCCTATGCCTTTTTATTACACACCTGGGGCTAAGCATTAAGGAAAGGGCAACTTCATGTCTCCCTTTCCTGCCAATCTAGAAAGCCCCATTGTTTTACTTTAGTAAACATTATAGGATTGCACTGGGATTTGAGCAGAGAGGAGATCATCTTTTTTACTACTGCATGGAAATTCACGGTGAAGTTCATGATGAAATAAACCAGTTAGTCGCAAAGGAGCTGTTGGATTCCTCCATTTCCTCTCTCTGCCCCCCCTCCATTTTATGCAAAAATAAATAAGTAGAACAAGTGTGGTGTAGGAGCTTTGAGCACTGGATGATGACCAGGGTTTGAATGCCTGCTCAGCCACAGAAATTCACTGTGTGACCTTTGACAAGTCACACTCTCTCAGCCTAAGAGGAAAGCAAAGGTAACCTCCGCCCTCGAACAAATCTTACCAAGAAAACCCTTTGTAGGGTCACCATAAATTGGAAATGACACAGAACAAGAAGAAGACAGTAGAGCTTATTTTGATACAATGTCTGATTCTTCCAGTATTTAGCAACTAAGCAAAAGGGCTAGCTTCCCCCCCCTTCTTTTGCACATCCCACCCCCTCCTCTCACTTTTTAATTTTTCCAACATCCAATCCAGAACAATGGATCCAAATTCTAGCTTGTGTTAATGGAAACTTTAATCAAGCACTTGATTGGTATAATTGAAATTGTTACCCCTCTGGCACAGAGATGATTACATTTTAATTGAAATGGCTTGGTTTACATCATGCTCTTAGCTAGTATTTTATTTATAATCTACTAACAAAAAGTTCATCAAAACCCAGAACAGGGATGTATAACACCCACAATATTTGCTTTCAGTTCTGCACTGGTTTTTTTTGGAAAAGAGCTCTTGTGGACTGAGTCTGAGAAGATTATCACATGGGGTAAAAAGCATTAAGGTATTGTTACCGTCATTCTTGCACGATTGAGGGAAAGAGTTTCACACAGCGGCGTCCTCTTATCGTTCTTGAATTGTCCTCGAAGTGTTGTGCTACTGGAATAATCTATTAACAATAAAAAAAGTGTGAACGGCTTGGTGATTATTTGCACTATTGTAGAACGTATGAAAAGCAATTATGATTCAATAGCGGTATACAGACAGTTCATCAATCCCTCCAGGTATTCCCTTAGAGTGCAGTTCAGCAGAAACACTTCCTGTGTCACACAGGAGAGTTCAGTAAGTGGCGAGAGATAAACCGGTTTTCCACCCCCCCTCACAATTCCTAGCCTAACAAGATGTCTTCTGAGACTCACAGGGTCACTCTCATCCCATGTGCACAGGCACAAGATCTCTCAAAAATGGTAAACAAATGCTAAAGGCTTCCAACATATGGAAATCAATTGTGCTATTTGCCACTCTTGGATCATTAATGAAGCTTTATTGTGACCTGTGTGTGAAAGTAAGTGTTTTAATATCACAATTGTATCATTCTTGCTCCATAACAATAGAATAACATTACAAAGCTGGAAAAAGCCCTGTGTGATAATTTTCTGAGTCAGCTTCTTGAGGCTGGAATTACACCTGCCAAATCACAATAGGGACATGGAGACACAGATGGACACAAACAACTGTATACAGGCATATCTCACTTAACCACGAAGCTCCTTTTTATGAAATCTTTTTTATGGAATCCCAGCCTATATCCCACCCCTCTTTTCTTGTCTTCTGTTTAGCTAGGGCTGTTATCTCTTCTTTCTTTCTTTCTTTCTTTCTTTTCTTTCTTTCTTTCTTTTTTCAGCATTGGCATTGGGAGAATGGTGAAGGGGTTCTGGAGAAAGACAGACTTGGGTTGCAGCAACATGTCTATTGTAAACAATGCAATAAAGCTTGGCCTGGGAAAGAATGGCATTTTCTTCTAGGTGATCCTATGGTAGTTGTGTGTGCTTATGTACAAGGGAAGGTAAACAGCAGCTGCCTCCAGAATCCCTCGGTGACAATGTGTAAGCAGCAAAACAGAAAGAAAACGGAAAAGCCTATCTCACCAGCTACACTGGGATGTTGAAAAACCACAGACTGATAAGGTTTTGCTACTAAAATAGCAATCATAAGAAAAACCTTTACTGATGAAAGAAAAGAAAATCAACCCAGAACAGATTTTGGAAGAAGCTTTTAAGTGGTGTCTAGAAGATTCAAAATGTTCTTATTGACTTGTACAAGGCTTACCTGGTTGCTTCATTCACATGCGCATATTGTTTGTTTTGAATTACAGTCAGCCCTCCTTATAGGTGGGCTTGCCTTCCACGGCTTTGAGCTTATGCAGAAGGCAAGCCCCGGCAGAAATAATGGGGCACATACTTGCACTGCGCCCCCAGGCGCCGCTGCAAGCATGTACCCCATTATTTTCTATAGGGCTTGAGCACACACTCTTTTCCCCATATGCGGGGATCCAGAATGGAAACCCTACATAGGAGGAGGGCGGATTGTAAACATTTGCTGAACCATGTCGAATTCATCTATTTTTGTGGTGTAGGAACCCACCCTTATTCTTTCTATGGACCTTATCAGACGGGAGGAATTTCTCTTTATTGCGAAAGGAGCCAATTGGAGCCAATTCGAATTCATGTGAATTCCAATTGCATTCAGAATGACTTCCCATTACCCAAAAATGACCCCCCCATTGCCCAAAATTGCATGAGATGCTTTAATTCGCAATAACGTAAAACCCATGATTGCGTTCGGAATGACGACCCTTTTGCCTGAAATTGCGTGAGATACTTTAATTCGCAAATATGTGAAACCCCATGATTGCATTCGGATTGCCATTAAATTATACTTCCAATTTCCAATGTTTGATAAGGTCTTATGTTATTTCTGTCTCTGATACTAAAACTTCTGTTAAAGAAGTAAAGCCTAGGAAAGCATCTACCTTGTTAACTGAGGTGTACCTGTTGGTGTAATATGTCTTCAAACAACAGAAAAATATTTTGATTGACAGGTGATAATTGAAAGTTGACAGCTGGAATGTTCAGTTGGCTGAGAGTTAGGGTTGAAGAAGCAGTGTATTTGACTGCTGTGTGTGAGTGGACTAGATTTGGAGCTGTGACGCAGACATTGAAGCTGATTATAAGTCAGAGAGGGATGTGTGTTCTACATTAAATTGTATATACAGTGGTCCCCCAGGTTACGAATCCCCCGGGTTGCGAAAACCCCGGGATCCGAAACCGGCGGGACCGCAATTGTATCCCCCGGGATACGAAAGATCCCCCGGGATACAAAAAAAAACACCGCGCGGCCCCTTTAAATCGGCCACGCGGTCCATTGAATATAGCGGTCCCCCGGGAAACGAAAGCTTCCAGGTTACGAAGGTAATCCCGGAACGGATTACCTTCATAACCCGGGGGACCACTGTATTTTTAAATGATGATAAAAGCCTCCAGGAACTTTGGACAAATCAACTGTCTGTGATTGTTTCTTTTAAGTGTGAAAAGTGGCCAGTGTACTGCCAATACCAATAGCTGAGGGGTTTTTTGTTTGTTTGTTTTTTGTTTTGTTTTGTTTTTTGTTTTTGTTTTGTTTTTTTGCTTTTATACTCTGCTGTGTACATTGCTTTTGGCTGTTCCTGGGTGATTTTTACCCAGACTGCACCAGCAGTTGGCCTTGCTCACATATTACTGTACCTGTATTATGAAAACTGGCTTTCTGTTGTCTTGGGAACTTGGGTTTCCAAGTGAAAAACAGTTCTGCAGAAAAGGTGATTTCACCAGTTGTTGCTCATCACACAAATACCATCTGCTGACATTTCCTTTTGTACAACCATTAAAGGTACAGGAACCATACAACCCTACTTATGAACCCACCAACACTCTGAAATTTATTTTATTTCACTTTATCTATATTTCACTTTTCTCCTAAATAGAATCTGAAATATACTTTAAAAACAGTTAAAAATTTAAAAAGAATTAAAAAGATTAATTTTTAATTAATTAAATCACATTAATATAACAAGTTAAAAATATACAATCTTTAAAAACATACTAACTTCAAAATGTAAGAAAAAAAAAACAGTGCATGATGAATTGTTGCACTAGCAGCCATTAAGTTCAGATACTGAGAGACAACTCTCTCCCCACCTTAAAAAGTATTACTCTTTTATTAATTGGCCTCCTCAGAAACTCTGATCATTTGTGGATGAATTAACTGAGACATACTTTCCCTCCCATTTCAAATTAAGAACAACTGCCACAATATGTTCTATTTTGTCAGCTAGATAATGCCGAAAGTGAAGGGGGAGAGAGAGAGTAGGGAAATGTAAAGTCATTTTGCGCTTTGTGAAAAAGTTCAAAAACAGCAGTGAAGCCGTAGGGAAAACAGAAATCCAGGGACACCTACTCAAGAGTGCTGGGGCAGGGAAGGCACAGCATACCTAAGAATGTGAGCATTCCAACCCACAGAGCAGAGCAGTTACATTTTTCACTTAAAAAGGCAACATTGGTTTCCTTGCAACCAAAAGAAAAGATCTACCCATTTCACTGGCCTGTGATCCCAGGGACAATGAATTTCTGCACTGTAATGCGCTCATCCATGTTCACAGAAAGCTGCCTTATACTGAATCAGATGTTTAGCTCAGTGTAAACAGCACTGAATTTCAGTAGTTCTCCAAGGTTCTTCTCACACAAGTCTTTCCCAGGTGGCAGAATTAATGCAGTTTGACAGTGCTTTAACTGCCACGGCTCAATGCTATGGAGTTCTGGGATTTGTAATTTTGTGAGCTATTTAGCCTTCTCTGTCAGAAAGCTCTGTTGCCATAACAAACTACAAATTCCATGATTCCATGATGCCAGTTAAAGTAGTGTCAAACTGCATTAATTCTGCAGTGTGGCAGCAATCCTGGTCCTGGTGGAGATGTAAGGGGATGAACTTTGAACCTGTCCCTAATGGTGGTGCAGCTGCACGCACACTCCATCATTGGGGACAACAGAATTTGAACATCCACAGATTTGGGTATCTGCAAGGGGGTCCAGAATGGATCCCCCATGGATACCGAGGGCCAACTGTAGTATGGTGTTATCTGCAGATCTTAAATTGTGAATGTACCTTTCTTCAATTTCGCGCTTCCTTCCTCTGCATCTAATCCTGCTTTATATATTAAATGTTCAGCATACAAGTTAAACAGATAGAGTGATAAAATGCAGCCTTGCCTGATCCCTTTGCCAATTGGAAACCGTTCCATTTCTCTGTGTTCTATCCTGATAATAACTTCTTGTCCAGAGTACAGGTTATGCATCAAGACAATCAAATGTTGTGGCACACCATTTCTTTAAGAGCAATCCATAGTTTTCCTGTCTCTGCCAGGAGTTAACCAGCACACTTCCTGACAAAGCCTCTTTGATCAAATAATTAAGCCAAGTTCATATGGGAAAATATACAGGAATATAACTCCAATTAATCTTCATTGGGAACAAGTTTTCCCCAAGGGCATAGAGGAACACTGATTAGAATATTAAATATGACAAAATCTACCCAAGCAAAGAGATCCCACACACAGGCACATTTCCCAGGTCATCCTGTAGTTAGCAACCCTATCATCCTATGTACCCTGGCAAAATGATTAACACGAACATTCTCACACACAAGGCCACTGCATTCTTCATTAAGATGAATCTTTCAACATAGACAATATAGCATCATGGGTCACCCTTTTGTATTTTTCAGCCTTATTCTTCAAGGTACAACTCTTGAGCATGTTCCATACCCTAATTTCCTAGTTTTAAAAAGCAAAAGCCCTGCAGCATCAGAGAATGGTGTTCTGTTTACGATCTGCATCCCAAATTGTCTGTTGGTTTCATCTTGAGAAGAAATCCTGCTTTTCTGACCATTTTTAGAAGAGGTCTTGCTCCTGCTTTGTTGAATTCTTTGAACTATTATTTATTTATTTATTTATTTATTATTAAAATTTATTTATATAGCACCATAGGTTTTACATAGCACTTTACATAATAATCAAAACAAGATAAAGCCTGTCTATGGCATACAATCTAAAATGACAAAGCATGAAAATTGAAAAACAAACAATTGAACACATTAGCATTAAGTAGCTCTAAAACTTATATATACTCTTAATCTGACCTATCCAAAACTGAAATCTGACATGCTTCCATAAACAAGATTGTCTTTAATTCAGACTGATTCCAGGAATAAGGGGTGGCAAGGGAGAAAGGCAAATCCAAGCCAGGGAAGAAAAAAGCCTTGGATGGGTCAGGAACTCTGATCTCCTGGATCGCAAAGCATGAGCAGAATGAAAGGAGGAGATTAGAGCAGACAAATCATGTGGGGCAGGCCATGTAGGAGAAGCAGCTTATAATGAATCCTGAAGAGAATGGGAGCCAATGAAGAGATATCAACAGAGGGGTGATGTAGTCATAACATTGAGACAAAAAGATAATCCTGGCAGCAGAATGCTGAATGAGATCAAAGGACTGAGATGGGACAGAGGAAGCCCCATCAACAAAAGGTTGCAGTAGTCGAGGCGAGAAATAACCAGGGAGTGAGCCAAAGTCTTCGAATAGAAATGGTCTGATTTCAGCGGGATTGTAAAGAAAAAATTGACAAGACTTGGCCGTAGCCTGGATCTGGGGGATAAATGACAAAGAAGAATCAAAAACAAAGCAAAGGCTACATGCTTCCTTCATAGGATAAATGAGAATGATATTAACTGTAATTGAGAATGTTTACTGTGAAGTCAGTTTTGATGTTAAAACAAGTAGTTCTATTTTAGCCGTGTTAAGTTTTAAATGCTGATTTAGTTGAAAGACATGAAACTCACTGTTCAGTATTCGAAGAGAGTTCAGGAGAGAGATCTAAGCTTCAGTATCCATTTGGCTTATTCTGAGTTGAAATCAGTAACTTCAATAGGGTTGCCAGGTCTCAGGGTATCACTGAGAGTCCCTGCCTTTTGTGTATAACTTCGAGGTAACAGGTGCGGGCTCAAATCAGGTTTTATGGGGTCAGCTTGGAGAGAGAGAGAGAGAGAAGTCTGCACGCAAAGTTCCATTCAAGCAGAGAGCCTTCTAGCTAGCTGTGCAGTTTGCTGCCCTTTGCAAAGGTTAATTAAATTGAGTGTTGCAATTTGCAAATACTCTTAATATCCAGCCAGGAAAATATGTTCTGTCTCAGTATGTGTTTGAATGAGAAGCTGTGAGCAAGTCTGGTTGCTGCTTAATGCATAATGCGAAATGGTATCACCAGGCTCTGCCCACATGACATTTCCAGGGGCTAGTTATGTATTCAGGTTTTTTACTCCAAGTCTCAAGTCAAGTCTCAAGTCTGTACCTTCAGGTTTCAAGTTGAGTCTCAAGTCCTTGCAAGATACATTCAAGTCAAATCTCAAGTCAGGTCTCAAGTCTGGGAGCTTATATTTAAGAGGGAGGGAAAGACGGCAGAGTGTGTTTCTTAGAGGAAACAGCAAGTGTGTTAGGCATTGGGCCTGAGGCAGGTGTTGAAGTCTGCTTGGCAGCCTGTCCCCACTGCACATCAGAGTAGTCTTCTAAAGCTTTTCAAAAGCTTCAAAAGGATCCTTCTGGTTCAAACCCATTGCCTAACACATTTGCTGTTTTTTTCCGAGAAGTGCACCTTGCACTTTGGGGGCAGGTCTTGCCTGCTGCTTGAAGTGAATGGCCCCAGCAAGTCAGTCACTAAAAATATACAAGTCTCAAGTCAAGTCAAGTCAGTGTTTAATTTTTGCCAAATTGAGTCCAACTCAAATCACTGAAATGACTTAAGTCCAACCAAGTCAATTGACTCCAGCCTACATCACTGCTAGAGGCCATCTTAAATTTTGGCCAGGGGTTTTAGATTTTAGGCAGGTAATCCAGTACCTGTGATAATCCTAATCTGGCAACCCTAAATTCTTGAGTGCAGAACCCCAGAAGTTAGCTAAAGAATTTCACCAGGCTGTTCTCTTCCCTAGGTCTTAGGTCTGGCTCTGAAGCCTGACTCAGAGGATTGTCTTTCCAAGCAATCTTTGCAAAAGATTTCCCCATATTTGCATTGCTCCACTGAAACTGCAAGGCTTCCTTCCTTTTCTGAAACAATATAGTGTAGATCGGACAAGGAGGAGATAACTTTTCCAACTCTGATCTGTCTTTCGGAGTTCCTTTCTCTCCATAAGGCAGTTTCTCACTCTTGCTTTCTTTTTTCTTCTGTGCCTGAGTACCTAGAGAGAGATTAGATCTTCTCAGCAACAATCTGCTGGAAATCTTCCACCTTCCTCTTCCTACGTTCCTCCTACGAGCCTCTTGAAGCCTCCTTTTATCTCCCTGAACCACCATTTTGCCTAGGACCAACCCCTGCCACCTCCTGGGTTCAATCCAACCTACTATATAGCACATTTTTGGAAACCAGAATGACTTCATTCACTTTGCTATTTGGAAAATTAGAGATGATTGCCCAGGGGGATGGGTTTGAATTCAAATCAACCCAGTCATTCATTTCTCCATTCCCACACTCTTTCTCAGCAAAAGACAAAGTCACCATTTTAGACATAAATAGGTAAATCTTTTAACTGTTTACATTCCAGAGCCAGAAAGCAATTTTTATCACACTCTCCAAAAGCCATTATTTCACAGGCTTGTTTAGAATACACACACGCAACCTGTTTCCCGACAAATTTCTTTCAAGCCATTTGAGACAAGCTGAATTAGGAAGTGTGCATCATATTTGCACATTTTGAAACCCTGCTGTGACTCATTTATGTGCCATTAAAAGTTTACACTTCGTACATTTTGAGTTCAGCTGCTTCAAAAGTGCTGTGCTACACACCCACGGGATCCTGGGAAGGCAGGCCTGTTCTTGTATTACTTTTTGTGCTCACTGACTGATAGGGTCACTCAGGAACAAGTGCGTAGGTTGAGGCCGAGTGGTGCAAGTGTAGGTGGAATTATATTGCTCCCCACAGTTGTCTTGGATGGACACTGGTGAGGCACACAAATGGCTGCTTAAATACCATAGTGCTCTGTGAATTTAATTGTGGGTTTTCTTTATTTATTTCTTTATAAGAGGGATAAGGCCCAGATGTCTTTTCTCCTTGAGAAAAGGGAGTGGTGTATCCTGCTCTGTTAAATGTTCAATATAGATATTTAAGACAAATCATCATCATCATCATCATCATCCTCAAAATCCTGACACAATAAATTTTAAAAAGCAGCAGATTTTGAGAGGCATGGAAAGGCAGGCATTTCTGAAATTTAAAAAAAAAAATCAGGATTACTCAGATTAGCTTGCTTTTGCGAGTCTGATTTTGCCTTTACTGGGTTAAAGCAGTGGTGTTGCCACCACCGTTTTACGCCTTTTTCAACTCCTTACAAATTACAACTGCTTATCTTGAAACACCAGCCCAGCCAAGATCACTCCTTAGTTTGTTATATGAAACCAATGTAATGGTTACCAGCAACATCAGAAACAGAACAAACAGCATTTACTGGACATTTCTTCACTTTATGCCTTTGGATCACTAACTGTCCCATCATGGTTATCTTGGGCCAAAGGATACAAAAGAGCTGAATAAAGCTTGCCAAGAAAACCTTAGAATAGAGTCATAATTTGTTGACTTGAAAGAACATAGTAACAAAGGTGTGGTTTTAGGTCACTTGCAACATGTGCACAATTTTTCTATAATCCTTCATTTGCTGTGTTGAATACTGGGGTGAGATTCTTGCCACAACAGGGCAAAAGAAAGCTCTTCATACTCTTCTTATTTATTATGCCAGTCTTCGATTTATGATGAAAATGTGGTGGTGACTCTTGCCCTGATTCAAACCGGGACTTTTAAAACATCTATTTTCCACCAAAGTTCAGCATACTTTTAATATTTCACTCACTATTTTTTTACCCAATTTAACTAACAAAGCACCCTTCAGGGATTCCTCTTCCTGGGGAATCTTTACTGTCACCTCCTGTGTCTTGGTACAAGGTGGGGTTAAGTACATTTATTAGTTGTAAATTTCTGCATAGATTGCATCTGTGTGCACACAGGTATATGCATTTATTACTTGCAGGTGCAATATATTTCATTTAATATTAATTTCTTTAGTACCCACCAGCCCACACAGATATTAAAACCAAATCTCTCCCCCTTTCATTTCATACTTTTTCCTCCCTTTCTCGCTTGATTAGGCAGTGATTATGAGCCACAGCAGGCTACATGTTTTGACAGATCCTGACAGGCCTCTAATGCTTTCAAGAATGTCTGAGAGCCCAGAAGTGCAGGAACCTCCTCATAGTGTTCTTATATGATCGTAAAACAGTTATAAACTTTTTTTAAAAAAAAATCTCAAGTAGAGTGTTGCTTTTTTCTCTCTTAGAAAAAACTGTTCATCTTGTTTGAATCATAAAATAAAATGGGGGATCCTCTATTGGCATGAAAGCTGGCATCTCAACTTTGAAGTAGCTACAGCAAGTGTAAGAAGGGTGACTAGATGTCATAACACCAAAGGCACCACAAAATGTAGGACATCCAAGAAAAGTATTAGACATTTAAAAAATAAAAGCTAAAAACACTAACATAAATATACATTCATTTCATTTGGTTTATTTGCAGTTACTGTATATACCCATAAGTATAGAGGTTTTAGTCAAAAAAATTGACCCATCCCTCCAGGAACTGTTCAGGCTAGAGCCTTATCACATTGTTAAACAAACCCAGCACACAACAAAAAGACATGCCCCCCCCCCCCCCCCGTATAACATCTTTTCAGGTTGTAAAAGTGTGAGAGAGCTTTGTAAAAGTGTAGGTAGGAAGAAAGAGAAATGTGAGGCTGAGGTTTCAGTCTGGGTCGGTTTGTTACGGTGCCGCAAGCGCCTTCTGCATTTCAAACTTTGAGTTTAGAGGTTTGCATTTGTGAAACGCTGCAGCCTGCTTAGTTTGCAAAGAGTTTAAGTTCCAAAATCCCTTTTTGCACTCTTTTGATGTCTTTTGCACTCTTTTGATGTCTTTTATTAAAGGTTTGATTGCATTTATTGGTTCTTGGCAGCTGCCAATTATTGTTTATCTGTAACAATTCAAGCTCGCTCCTCCCCTTCTCCTGGGGACCTGGAAAGGGGAAGCCATCTTTCCTCTCATTCAACTGCCAGAGACTCTACAAAGTGGGTGTGTTGGAGGGTGTGCTAGCCAGACCTTGGTCAAGCCATCTTCCAGTACATAATTCTTCAGCCCTCAAACAGCCAGTTGACAACAGAGGAAGGTTCCCTGCCTTCATATAGGTCATCTGGCTGGGACTTTGAGCATCCTTGCCTCAAAGTTAGGGAGAGAGAGAGACTTTGGTGGGCTGTCCGGCCGAGTTCCCAGGACCATAGTTACTAAGGACTCTAAAGTAAGCTTTCTGTTTGGTTGGTTGTTTGTTTAATAAAGAGAAGAAACCCCGTTTGCTAAAGTAGCTGCTCGGTTTGGTTCTTGGGAAACCCAAAGTTTCTAAAGGAGGGGAAGAAGCAATCCCCCGGGAAGAGAATCACCACGTCCATGTTCCCTTGAAACCATATAGCCCAGGCGCGACAGCACAGTACTGGAAGAGGCTGCGAGATTCCTCTCTAGAGGCCAAGCTTACACCTTAAAGCCACAGCCTGCCTGGTTCCTGTCAGTGCAAGAGAGTACTTGGTTCCTTTCCGTTGAACAGAGGGCAGTCACGGAATTAATCCTGACCAAACTACAGTAGATAATATTATCTGCCTGTAACTGATATAGGTGGCTGACAGAGGAAGCAAGAAACAAGTAGGAAAAGAAGACAAAGATCCTAATCCTTCTCTGTTTAAGCCATTTTATCCCTATGCACTATGAATGACATTTAATCAGTAATCATTAATCTCAGCTCAGAATATTTTGGCACTATGGAGTGCTTGATTCTGTTCTTTTGGCACCTGGGCTATCTCCTGTTAAAACCATGTGATTCTACGTAATAGAAGACTCCAGATCAACAAAAGGAAGAGACCTGTATAAAGTGTCAGTATGCTAGGGGGAAGGGAAAACTGCAAAAATCCAGCATACATTTTAGATTAGCACCAAAAATTACAGCAAGAAAATATTACAGGTATATTAGTGCTCCTTCTGCCCCTTCTGCTTCTTATTAGCATTTCACTGTTTTTAATGACAAGGTATGAAGTCATTTTTTTTTGTACAGAAAACAAGTTTTGCTCACATTTTTTTACACAAAAGATGGCACAAAAATATTGAGCTAACTCAGGACTTGCAGCATGAGAAGCTGCTGAACATGGTATTACAGCACTGCTGCGTTGGAGCTTTTTCTGTATGATTCTTAACATTCTCATTTTGTTTTCCCTCTTCCTCATGTTGCCATACAAAGTGGCATTCCTGCAATGGGTGACACCTGGTGTGTGGGGTGGGACTTCTGGGGTAGGCAGGACTTCCAGCCTCAGACTTTCGATGGGGTTTCTGGAAGTCCGGGACTGGAAGGACATCAGTGAAGGCCATAGCCACACACCCCTAGTGAGAGCGGGTGTGACCCGGGGAGAGTGGACTCAGCCTAGAGAGAGCAGGCGTGGGCCTGGGGAGAGCCTGGGGAGAGCCAGCACAGCCCAGGGGAGTGCCGGTGTGGGCAAGAGCAGCTCCCACAGGAAGCAGAGGAACCCCCACTTGGGCCAAAACAACTCCCGCAGGGGTGGGAAGATGACCGGGTGTCACCCCCCCATCTTGGGGTGTCACCCTCTTCTGGGTTGTCACCCGGTGCAGTCTGCATTCAAACCCCCCCCCCCCAGTGATGCTACTGGCCATACATGGCTGAAGCTGCAGTACAAATTGCATTGCAACAACATTAGCAAAAATATCACAGATGTCCTTCTATTTCAAGACTGCTTTGGTACTCTCTCTTTCTCATCTTATTTGTCTTCCCCATAAATTCCCAGCTAAATGTATTCTCCTTTGCTACATTTTTGGCTACATCTCCCATCTTGTTCCCTCTCTCTCTGTCTCTCTTCAATTTTTTGATTTTCTCTCCCTTTCATAAAATCTTAAAGCAATGACTGAGGCTACATCTGCACGGCAGTGTGACACCACTTTAATTAACACATTTAACTCAATGCTATGGAATCCTGGGGTTTGTAGTTTATTGTGGCACCTAGGGGAGCACTTCTGCAGATTAACCGTGATAAATGTATTGCTTAATTTGAACCTTGCAGAATTCATGCTTTGGACACAGTAGAACTCCAGTTCAGTTCCTGGCATCTCCAAGTAAAACTGCTTGAAACTCTGGGAAACTACTGCAAAAGAAAATTAGATGGAATAACCATCTGACATAATAAAGAGCCACTTTCTACATTTACTAGGAAGAACAGACTTCTTTACAAAAAAATGTATTTAAGAATTTATTGTAAGCATCCTTGCCAACTGAATCCTAGCCAACCGAAGCACAGTACAGTACTTTTCCTAATCTACTGCCATTCAGATGTGTTGAATCACAGTTGCCATCATCCCCAGTGGCATGGCATCAGGGGCCCATTCACACTACACCTGTGGTGGAAAACCTGTGGCACCCGTGCCCTCCCTGGCACCTGAATCCATCATTGAAAACATGTGGCAGCCACCACAGGTAGGGGTGGGGGGCAAATGCTTCTCAACCAGGGAACTCCTCTAGTGCGTCTAAGCAAACTACAAGCCTCCGAGGATACTACAGGGTGCAGCCATAATGATTACAGTGGAATTAAACAGCTGTAATTGTGTAGTGTGAATAGGCCCCTGGTTGGGGATGGCTGCACTACAGTGAGAAATTAGAGAGGACTGCCATTTCACATTTCATGTACTACATCAAAGGTGCATAATTTACTATTATGAACAACTCTATAATCTATATTATAGAATTTTAATTAACAAAGACACTGATAGTATTCCTCCTTCCCACCCAGACAGAGAAGTATTCATTAGTGAAAGAAATATTCAGTTTCCCTCCATACTGTCACTGACATGCATTGAATGCCAATCAACTCAATTTCGGGGCCAGCCCTACCATTAAAAGGAGGAGGTGGCCAACGGAGGCAAATTCAGGATGTCACAAAAGAGCAGCAAATTGGCATGCACACATGCGATTACAAACAAACCAAATGAATATGAAAGTACAAAATCATGTACTCAATAATATTTAGGACCCCCCGTTCTTGAAAACAATGCTATGATTCTGAGAAAGATCCAGTGATTATAAAAAAAATCTAGGCATGTCTTGATGGATAAAGAAGGTATGTTCCTGCGCATTACTTCCTCAATGGAAAATTTTGTTACTAGCTGCAGAAATAGCATTGAAAGAATAGCATAAGAGCTATTACTCAACAGAAGTGCCATGAACCACTTCAAAATGTTTCAGCAAACTTTTCATCCAAAACTAATAATATATGCAATCAGGTCAGATAGCAGTAAGCAAAAACATTTTGAACCTTCTAAAGACCAATTGAAAGGTTCTTCCAAATGCATCCAAGGATGATTTTTTTTTCCTTTCCATTTTCATATGATTTCTATTTTGATGGCCAGAGTTAAAGATCCATGCTCTTTAACATGCTTGTGGGGAGCTAAGCTTACCTGCATTCCCTTTTGGAGATTATTGCATGGAGAAAAAGACCCGAAATAGATTCGGTACTGCAAACTCAAAAGCAGGTATTATCGCACATAAAATCACCACTGCTTCACTGGGCAACTACAACCTGGGTCCCAGCCATGCTCAGCCAGCTGCTTTGCAAAAATGGGAGTTTTCTGTTTTTGCAAAGCAGCCAGCTGAGTGTGGCTGGGACCCAGGTTGTAGTTGCTCGGCGGCAGTAGCTGCGATTTTACGTGTGATAATACCCACTTTTGGGTTTGCAATTCCAAATCTATTTTGGGTGTTTTTGTCCATGCAACAATCTCCTATGTTTTGCTTTTCACACACATTGGGTAAAGGATTGTGTAGGAAGCAGCTGTTTTCTTTGCCTTTTATAGGCAAGGACACACAGCTATAGTAGAATCCCATGCTACTAGAGTAGAATTCCACTGTTTCCCAGTTCAAGCTTTTATTGTATTGTTTACTATAGACATACTGCTCCAAAACATTGAAAGTCTGTGGACTCTTTCACACGGGCAAAATTGGAAGGTTATCCCAGGGGCAATGAGGAGGCAATCATAGAGGTGCGATTAGGGCTAGATGGCCACGTTTAGGGTTAGGAAGGGCGCAGCGTTCACACCCTCCCTAACCCTAAAGCGTATGGACGCCACCATTTCCAGAGCACAAAAAGGTGCTCCTTTTTTGCGGTGGGTCTTTGCCGCATCCTTTAAACAGCCACGGCAAAGACCAGGGGAGAAAGGGGCTGCAGCGGCAGCCCCTTTCTCCGCTCAGCCCCACAGAGGGAAGCAGGGTGCAGCAGGCACTCAGGGCGCCTGCAACACCCCGCTTTGAGGCCGCGGGGAAGCGGCAGTTTTCCACTTCCCCGTGGCCTCCAGAAGCGGCAGGATGGGGCTGCGGAGGCTGCCGGTTCAGCAGCCTTGGCCCCATCACACCGCTTCCTGGGGCGAGTACGGACCACCCCTTTTTGGGCAGTCTGGAAAGCCCCTATATGTCTTGACCTTATCAGATGATGTTGTAGTCAAGCTGTAGCTGAGCTGTCCTCCCCCCATGACTGTCACATGCCTTTTCGTTGGCCGACTATAGCTGCCAATATTGCTGTGGCATTACCTTTGTGTGTGAGAAGCTTCTAGCAGCAGTCCCAGCACTGGCCAGTCTTGTGATCTAAGGGCTGAACAGATATGCTGCAGCCCTGATCTGGCATTTCCACAGAGCAAAAAGGAGCTGCAAAAAATGGCAGAGAGGGGGCTTTTGCCATGGTGGTGGCACTTTCTGGCACTCCTTTTGGCTGTGCATTATCTGAAGCAGCACCAAAGGAGTGCCATGATGCCGCCTGACATGTGGTTCAGTGCACAGTGTGATGGCGGAGTCAGGACAGCATCAGAGAGTGTATTATGTGGACACTACACCCCCCCCCCCACTCTGCCCCGAGGATGGTGTATAATGTTGATCTGTAAGTTTCCTCTTCTCTTCCTCTTCCCCCATCCCTCTGCTATCCCTAGTCAGGCTAGTTTTCTTTTTTAAAACTTTATTTTCTCTCCCCCCCCCCCCCACACACACACACACCAGCACTGCAATGCCATAATGCCTAAATTGTGTAAAAAAGACGAATTAAAATTTTTAAAAATGAAAGGTATGCTTGGTAGAACGATAAGACAGGGAAGCAGGTTTAAGGGGGAGTATGATGGCGGAATCAGCCCCAATCACACAGTTGCAAAGATGTGCAGTAATGGCTACTCTGAAACGGGTAAGTTTCCTTTAAAAAAAAACTGATACAATTCCTGTGAGAATAGGGGGCTAAGGTTGCAAAAATGAAGTGCCAGCCAGCAGAAGCAGTTGTTGTGCAACATTCACTATTCTGGGCAGTTTCTCCTGCACAGGAACCTGGTCTGATATTTGTCACCAATGGTGATGCTTACTTGAGCAATTACCAGAAGCCATGTTACTGGCAGATGCCTTCTAAAAATTTGAAATAATAATTTAAAACATCCTCCTTTATCAGGAAACAAACCCCATTGAACATACTTGAACTTATTTCTGACTGAGTAAATATTAATAAGATTGCTTTTTACCTTTCTATTGGCGTTTTCCACTTTCCAATCTTTTAAATCTGTGGGTTTTTTTAATCTTTTGTTTTCTGTCCGTTGTGGCACTTTTGTGCATTTTCTTCCATTCCCTGACTGTTGTCTTTAGCTCAGCTTCACTGGGGCTCACATCCTAATGTATTCCTCCTCCTCCTTTTGAAGCTGATTCATAAATGCTGACATGCACAGCTCCTTGGGCAGTTCTGAATAAGAATCCATAGAAATGAACTGCCAGGATATCATGCTCTTACAAAAGTCAATGGAGTCGTCTTTCTACTGTGTCAGAACTTAGCCTTGGCTACACACCTTTCCCAGCACTGACTGTTGCATCTTTGTCATTTAAGAGGTAGTTGATCCAGAGGAAGCATACATTGAAGCTGCTCTATCATATTTATTTCTGGGGCATTAAAATTAGAAAGTAGGGTTTTCATAGTGATAATGCTGTTATTTCAACTCCTCACCATACAGACCTGCATGTAGCAATACCGTAGCAATAGCAAGTACAATTCTATACCTCTTATGAGTGTACTTAAGCACTCCCTAAGCAGTTTACAATGTGTAAGCTAATTGTCTCCAACAAGCTGGGTACTCATTTTAGCAACCTACAGAAGGATGCAAGGCTGAGTGGACCTTGTAGCCCCTGGGATCGAACTCACAACCTTGTGACTGCAGTATGTATGCATACCTCATGGGAAGGTCAGGCTGCAACATCATGACCCAACATACCAACTACCATTTCAGACATCTTCATTTAGGGTTAGAAAGATCCCTATCTGAAACCTTGCAGAACCATTCTCAGTGAATGTAGACTTGGAGGGGGTAGGGAGATGGGAATTGGCCTCCAGTTCCCAAAAGCCCCAGCCAGCATGAGAGCAGCAGTCTGAAATATCTTAGGGGTTATTCACACAAGGAAAATGATCTAGGATGAATTTGGGACGAATCTTTGATGTTCACACGCATTGCAAATGCACTTGATTAAGTTTGGGGGGGGGCTGCCAAAAAACCCACTTACCCCAGGATAATCGATATTGGGCTTTTCCCTGAGTTTCTACAAAAGATTTGCATTGTTGGCTGTGTGAAGAACAATGCGAATAGACCCAAATAGACTCAGGATAAAACTCTCCATTCCTTTAATGGGTTTTGAATGCATTCACATCATTGACAGATTGCACAGTAGAGAAAGTGCTGCCCCTTCCCCCTCACAACTGGGAAGAAAAGAGGAAAAAGAGAGGAAAAGGGTGAGAGGCAAAGGGATACCCACCTCCCTCTGTCCGACTGACAGAGCGGGTGAGGGGACAAAGGAAGGGTGCCCAAATGAATGAGCAGCTAAACTTGGAGAGATATAGAGGTGTGGTTCCTGGAAAGATGCGGTTCCATGGTGTGAATACCAAACCCAGAATGCATGAGTGAGGTTATTTGCATCATTCCTGTAAAAAAAACAAAAAACAATGTGTTGTTTTGCTGTAAAAAAACAACAATATGTGAATGAAGCCTTTGAGCCAAAGATTATTACTCCTGGAATAGATAATATTAAACTGCCCAGCTTAATGATCTGAGCTGGAATGGGCAAGCACATCACTTTGAAATTTCGAGGTGAGACCCCTTGCTCAGACTATGAGCTACCCCAATAAACTGAATAGACCAAGGAGACTGAGGGTGCATCTGCACTGTAGAAATAATGCAGTTAATACAAACAGTTGATTTCTCCTTTATTAAGTCATCTACTTGGCCTCTTGGATAAAGTTTATGTTAAAGATATATTAGAGGATAGATCTTGATTGCCTGTCGGTTGCCAAGTTCCTGTCTTTGGTAATTAAGATTAGAGAAAAGGAAACTCCAAAATTGTCCAGAGTATCTATTTTTTTATTATCTCAGTTTTATTGTGTTTATGGAATGTTAAATTGTTTCCTATTTGATACTGTACATTTTTTGTATTGATGGGCCTATGGGCTGTAATAATAATTGCTATAATAATAAAGCAGTTTGACACTTTAAGTGCTGTACTCCATTCTATGGACTTGCTATTTTACAAGATCTTTAGCCTTCTTTGCAAAAGAGTGCTGGTGCATCACAAAACTACAAATCCCTGGATACTGTAGGGTGGAACCATGGCAAATAAAGTGGTGTGAAATTGCATTATTTCTACACTGTAGATGTACCCTGACATAATACAAGGCAGCTTCCCTGAGGAATGGGGAGGGAAGGGGAAAATGCATCTGATTAAGTTGCTCAGGAAGATTGGGAAAACTGGTTTCTTGGAGACTATGGGGGGATGCAGATGGGCAGAAAGGAGTGGTAACACGTCACCCCTTTCTGCCGCAGATGGAGGCCACAGCAGACAAACGCCGCGGCCTCCGGCAGGCCTAAACAGAACCCCCTGGCAGGTTCTTTTTAGGTCGCATGCGGGGTGCTATTTGGGCGCTGTGCTGTGTGGACATCATCATTGTGCGCCCCTTATGGATGGGTATGTGGAATGATGCCACCCGTGTGCCGATAGTAGGGCTGGGTGCATGTGGATGCCCAGCCCTACATAACCCTAATTTAGGACCCAGGCCACAGACCCAGTCTTTACCAGGCCTATGTGGTCTAATCTGCACTGCAGAAATAACACAGTTTGGGACTGCTTTAACTGTCATGGCTCCATGCTATGGAATTCTGAGATTTGTAGTTTGTTGTAGCACAGAGAAAGCTACATAGCTCACAAATTTATAAATCCCAGAATTCCATAGCACTGAGCCATGACAGTTAAAGGGGTGTTAAACTATATTATTTCTGCAGTGCAGATTAGACCAATCTGACCAAGTGGAGTTCGGAAGGATAGGGAACCCTGCTTTTGTGAGAGAGTGTTAGTGGGCCTGGGTAACATATTTATCTACCCCAGCACCAGTGTTTTGAAGTCCCCATATATTCCTGCTGTAGCTTCGGCTTCCCTTCTTGGCTGTGAAGCAAAGAATGGCAAAGAAAGCAAACAAGCTGTTGTGCAAGGCCTGGATTTCCAAGGCACATTTGTGAGTTATTCTCCCTGCAAACCACTGCCCCCACAACATGCCTGTTGGCACCGATGCAAACCCTCCCACGTGCCCACCCACCCCATGCTCATAGCCATACGGCCACCCACACACATATGCCAGGTTTGTTCCATCTTATGTGGAAAGCAAAGCTGGCTGTGGGAAACAGTTAATCTTAAGCACACATAGACCTATGGTATGATGCAACCTGTATCTACAATTATAAACATTTTTAAAAGAAGCAAACCTATGTTGCTCTTGCTATTTTTTAATGGTTGTGAAGAACAGGAGAACCAACAGTTAAAAGTTTAGCTTCTAATATTCAAGCAAGTCCACAAAGAAAAAGGAAATAGGGAAACGGCATTGTTGGCTTCTTCAATCAGTAGGAGTTTTAAAAAGCATTTTAATAAATGGTTCTTAAATCTAATCACAGCAACTATCCTCCCAGCTTCAGGCTGTCATGTTATTTTTCTCTGAATTTTATTCAGGAGGAAGAATGTATGTGCCATTTCACACTACACAGCTATAGCCCAACTTTAACCACCATGGCTGCATCCTATGAAATCCTGGAATTTGTAGCTTGGTATATTGGGCAAGTCACAGTCTCCGAAAAGGCAAAAACGCATGAATAAATCTTGCCAAGAAAACCCCATGATGAGTTGGAAATAACTTGAAGGCATAAAAAAACAACAAAGAATCATACACCTATCATCAAAAGAAAGGAATTCCAAGTTCATTTGGTTGAGGTGGTGAGGATCTTCATATTTTGAAAAACAATTGCCTCCTATTGACAGTAACGGAGAAAACCAGATTTTTCGTGTTGCTGCAATTGGGCAGTATTGTATTTACCAAATAGCTGTTATTGTTTTTATGTTTCTTCTACAATCTTATTTCATGAAAGAAAAAATATACACAGTTTCCCCCCTGAACATTTTTTTTAATTCCAAAAATGTCCACGAACCTTATTCCAGCCACTGTGGAGCAGTCGTTTGAGCATTGGACTATGACTCTGGACTAGGGATCAAATTCCGGCTCAGCCATGGAACCCAGTAACCTTGGGAAAGGCACAAACTCTCAGCCTCAGAGGAAGACAAAGGCAAAACTCCTCTGAACAAATCTTGCCAAGAAGGCCCCAAGACAGGTTTGCTTTAGGGTCGTCCTAAGTCAGAAACAACTTGAAGGCACACAACAGCTACACAATTATGCCCTGACTGTGGAGGGGTAGTGTTAGCTCAGAGAATACGGAAGAAAATACATCAGCCCTGCATAGCATCCCGGTGTTGTTATATCCATATTGCAGATATGACTTAGAACTTTATCACACACATTTTTTTAAGCATTCTGGGCACAGATAGGGGGAAAACTGAGGGGAAACGGATTTTATCACACACCCAAGTGTCCTCAAAACGGCTCCATTCCATTGCCCAGCACCAGGCTGTTCCCATTCAGTGCTGAGAAAGGCCATTTTGCTCCACCAGAACTTTTCCGTCAGAGCCAAAGGACGCAAGTCCGTACTGAATGGGAACGGCCTGGTGCCGGGCAATGGAATGGGGCCATTTTGAGGACACTTGGGTGTGCGATAAAATCCATTATCCCTCAATTTCACATGGCCCTGAGCGTCCCCTACCCATGCCTAGAACTCTTTAAAAAATGTGTGCAATAAAGTTCAAAGGGATCTGACAACCTGTAGTGTCATTATCCACACTTTTGTTCTCCAGATTTTTTTGTGTGTTTAAGGAGTTTATCAGATGGGAAGAATTTCTCTTTATTGTGAATGGAAACAATTAGAGCCAATTTGAATTCACATGAATTCGCTAGTTTAGCGAATTTACATGAATTCCAATTGCGTTCGGAATGCATTCAGAATGACTTCCCATTACCTGAAAATGACCCCTCATTGCCCAAAATTGCATGAGATGCTTGAATTCGCAATAACGTAAAACCCATGATTGCGTTCGGAATGACTTCCCTTTTGCCCGAAATTGCATGAGGTACTTTAATTCGCAATAACGTGAAACTCCCTGATTGCGTTCGGATTGCCATTAGATTATACTTCCAATTTCCGACGTCTGATAAGGTCCTTAGAGAACTACAGTTGTGTGGCAAAAGGCATGCAATTATGATTCCACTAGGAGGCCAGTGGGGATTCTCACATGTGGTGAATCCAGAGCCTCCTGTGAAGGAGTGTGTTTTGATTACAAAAAGCAACCCAAGGAGAAAGTGTTACTCAGCCTCCTTCTGTATTGCTTAGACAATCAGTTTCTCACCAGCATTTCCCTAAAAACAATAACAAAATCTTGAAAGAACCACCTCCAGTTCGGGGGCTCCCCCTCCACTCCAAACTTATTTAGCAATATGTTACAATCCTGTAGTAGAAGTTATTCATTACCAACCACTATCATCTCACCCTTTGAGTCACTTTCTCCTATGTTTTTTTTTAAGTTGTAGCCAAAAATAGACCTCATAGAACACGTCAGATTATGACACAAATCAATTTGATTGAATGGTCTCCTTTTCTTCCCAAATCTAGCAGTCAGTTATATGCCTACTGAACTGCATGCAGAAGTATACATTGTACTCAATCTGTTTGCTGTATCCTTCCCTGTGCCCTCCATGTATTAAAAGATGGAGTGTGCTTACTCTTGAGGTCAAAAATATTCTAGAAAATCATAATTGATCTACAAAATATCATCAGTGCTTCATTATGTATCTCCATAAAGCAATAGCCAATATGAAATGGCAGCCCGATGTGAAGAAATTGAGCCAGTGTGATGTAGTGATTTGAGTGTTGGACAATGGCTCCAAAGACCAGGATTCAATCCCAACCTTGTTATGTAAACCCATTGGGTGACCTTGGGCAAGTCACACTCTCTCAGCCTTAGAGGATCGCAATGGCAATGAAAAAACCCCTCTGAAAAAAATTGCCAAGAAAACCTCATGATAGGTTCACCTTAGGGTCACCATAAGTTGGAAATGACTTGAAGGCACACAACAACAACAGTGAAGAATATGACTACAAAACAAAGAGAATACCTGGCTGCATGTTAACCTTCCTATTAAAGGTGGCACTTTTCCATGGCTGGTTGAAAACACTGCGCCACTTCCACATTTCATATGCAGGTATACCTCAGCTGGCAACGTGTACATGTGTTCCTGGCCTTTACATCTTTAACAGAAAATTTGGAACTTGATGCAGAGATAACATAGAATGAACAGGGATAGATTCTTTCACCACAAAAAAGATGCAGCTAGATTAGCCAATACAAAATATTGGGAAAGTGTCAAAATTCCAAATATCAATGACTGGTTGACGGGGAGGGGAGGGAAATTACAGAGATGTAGAAACTAACATTTCTGATTACAGAAAAATCTATTTAAAAATTTCATAGAGATTATTTATCAAATATATATAGCACAAGCAGAGGGATATGATGGTAATTGGTTTTAGTAACTGATCTTAATAAAGATAAAGGTAAGAATTGTGTGTTAGTTTAAAACTAAGATCACAGTCTGTGGATCGGAAAAATTAAAAAGTAGAATTTATTTAACTGCTTAGCCATATGTTACAAGAAGAAATGAAGAGGATTAAATTAAAGACTGCAGCAGAAGGAAATAGGAAGTCTTTTATGGCGTGTCCTGTTGGTATGTTTATTGTTAGTGCATTACTATCTGTAGGCATAAGTAGCAATCTTCTGGTATCTATTTATAGTATTTGTGAATTGCCTTGGGTCCACCAGGACCTCCAAGGTGATACATCACAAGTAAAAACATTTAATACCTTACAAAACTAAAAACTTTAAAATCAAATTAATCAACAAATGAATAACAAATATTCTTAAGAACCTTTAAAGACAATGTTAAAGTAGTCCTTAAAATCATTTAAAATAGACAATTAAAATAAACAGAGCAATTTCAAACACCACAGGCAATGTGAAACAATATAATTCTAGCTGCCTGCCACCTTGAAACAGATAGATCCAACCTAATTTCCTTTCCATAAAGTTCTATAGATGGGTGATGCTACAAAGAAAACCCTTTTCCTTGTTTGTGCACACTAATTTAGCCTTACTAGGTTTTGGGGTACACAATAGGGCCTCTCCAGAAGATCTCTAATTTTTTGCAGCCTTGTGTGGCAGAAGGCAGTCTTTCAGATATCCTGACCCCAAACCTTTTAGGGTTTTGTAGATCAAAACCGGCACCTTGAACTATGCTCTGAAGCAGATTGGAAGCCAAAGTAGTTCTTTTAAGATTCATATTTAGTGGTTTATAAATGCATACTTGACACCACTCTGGTTGCCACATTTTGCAATTTCTGAACACTTTTTTTCAAGGTAATCCCACTTCATGTGCATTGTGGTAGTCTAATTGTGAAATGACATAGGGTTCATCTGCCCTATAGAAATAATGCAATTTGACACCACTTGAACTGTTATGACTCCATCTTACAGAATCCTGGGATTTGTAATTTATGAGTCACCAACACTCTTTAGCAGAGAAAGCTAAAGACCATATAAAACATACCCCTGGATTCCATAGGCCTAATCTAGACACGCCTAAAGAGGCGCGATAAGGGCTAGATGGGGCATTTTTAGGGCTAGGGAGGGCGCAGCGTTTAGTCCCTCCCTAGCCCTAAAGCATATGGGCGCCGCCATTTTTAAATGGCGGCATCCATACGGGCGCACTATGACGTTGTCATGGCACGCGCAGCGTTTAGAAATGCTGCGCGTGCCTTTACAACATGGCGCACGGGAGGGTGCCAAGCGTGCCCTTTCCACGGTGCAAAAAGGAGCTCCAAAAAGAAAGCTCCTTTTTGCTTCTGGGTGTTTGTTGTGGCCTTTAATCGGCCACAGCAAAGACCTGGAAGCAAAAGGGGCCACAGTGGCAGCCCCTTTCTCCCCTCAGCCCCGCCAAGGGAAGCAGGGTGCAGCGGGAGCCCAGGGCGCCTTCTGCAGCATGCTTTGAGTCTGAGGGGAAGGGGCAGTTTGCTGCTTCCCCGCAGGCTCCAGAAGCTGCGAGATGGGGCCTCGGAGGCTGCCAGTGTGGCAGCCTTGGCCCCATTTCGCTGCTTCTTGGGGCAAGTACAGACCGCCCCTTCTGGGTGGTCTGGAAAGCCTCATAGTGTTAGAATATCTGCGTTATTAAAATTTTGGAAGTGTAGAGGTTCCCTCCATGACCCCAAGCTGACCCCTCTGAACCGGTCCACCATTATGGCTAGGCAGGAAGGTCAGGTACCAACTTGGCCACTATGACATCAGCCTCATGAGATCCTTAGAAATAATACACTGGAAATTCCCCACAGGAAAAGGTTTGGGAGTTGCAAAAAGGAAGCCCATCACCTCCAAGACTTAGACAATATTGGCTGTTTGTTTTCGGCCTCACACCTAATGGGTCAGTGATCAGCTTAACGACTCACCCATTACTCTGTTTGTCCTCCTCAATTGTGTCAAGACCCAGTTGCATTTGCAAAAGTTTCTTTGCTTCTGCTTAACAAAGCCCCAGCAATCATATACCTTTGTCTCCACCAAAAAACCCTAATTTTTGAACACTTCTTGTGCTATTATTAGAATACAGCCTGGTCCACACCAGACTATAGTCTGATCCTAGCTCTCTCAGCCATCTCTTCCCTCCTGTTTCGGCAGCTGTGTCTCTTCCATCATCCAAGCCTGCATCGGAATCCCGGAGAAGCCTTCACAGGTACATGTTTCCCATAGTGGTGCCTCTCTCAACCTATTTCCCGATTTCCCTCCTTTGCTTTCCGCAAGTGGTGTGTGTGTGTGTGTGTGTGTGCCCCCTTTGCTGTATGTTTACCCCTTTAATAAACTTTAAATATTAATTGGAAATAGTCCTTTTCCGTGTCATCTCACAAGGGATTCTTTGGCCTTTTGGTATACATGATGGGACATGATCACAAGGGGTGTTGTTAGGGCCACACTCTCGACAATTTGAGCTAATTAAAATTCCCCTAATTAGATCCTTCCTATCCATTGTATAGAGCTACAGCATTTAGGGATCATTCTCACTAGAATTTGCAACAAATTGAAGATTGGCATATAAGACCCTCGTTCCCACTTGAAATTGATTCTGATCCTTATTTGATCAATTTCAGTGGAGATAAAGCAGGGCAAATGCAAAACAAAAAACAAGATGGGTTTTCCTGATACAGTAGAGTCTCGATTATCCGACATAAATGGATGGGCTGATAGTCGGAGAGCCGAAAATGTCAGATAATCCAGAGGGTCCAAGAAAAGCCTTGAAATCACTCTGAACTGCAAATGTATTGAAGTTTTGTTGCAGTAACAGTAAAAGTAACGTTGCAGTAACATCAGAGTAACAACATTGTAATGTATAAACAGTTCACTGGTCAATATTGTGATTTATAGTATAAACAGCTCAGTCCTCTGAAAATTTAAAGAAATCACTGATCCTTTTCTGCAGCTGCGACGTCGGATAATCCGGAATGTCAAATGAACGAAGGACAGATAAATCGAGACTCTACTGTAGTAGTTTCAAAAATGGTTCTTTTCAGAAGAATTTATTCTGAAGCATGTCCAATAAGTGGGAATGCCAGATCGGGATCGATTCATGCTGGAGGGAAGGGACGAATGGCAGAGGGGTGTGTGTTTACCATTCCTCACCAGAGTTTTGGAGATCTCACCCACCAGTGCTGCCTTTGTTGGTGATACATGGGCATTTGTTTCTTTGTTTTTTAAATATAATTCATCGATATATCGTTAGAAAGGCTTAGTAGTAGAATGGCCAAGGCAAGTAGTAGCTAAGCCATTCTAACGTTTCATCAATGAATTGTACTGTATTTTAAAAAAACATGCTGCTATGTCCCTCCTCCTCCTCCTCCTCCTCCCAGCTCCCTTCCTGCCTTCCTCCATCCTCAACCAGCCACGACCACAGTAGCCACAACAGCAGCAGCAGAGCTCTCCGGCAACAGTGCTCCACTGCTTCCACTCCGCCGCCCTGGCTTGCCATCCCACCCGCACTCCCACCAGCACCCATACCACCATCACCAATGCCACGCCATCTCCTACCCCGCCAGACACTTCACCACCCAGCTCCGTGGCTCTCTCCCCTCAAGGGAGTTGTTATGTTGAGTGTGTGTGTGTATATATGTGTGTGCAGGGGCTGGGAGGCAAGAGAGCAAGCGAGGAAGACAGCAAGGAACAAGGGGAGAGGGGCCCTTGTTAACTGAGGGGAGGAGGAGGGGAAGAAAGGGGCAGGAAGGAGGGAGCACCCAGAGACACATGCAGGCCTTCCTGGGCCTTTCCTTCTTTCACTCCTTTCCCTTTCTCCATCCCCAACTTGGGAATTTCTGACACAGAGCAAGCCGATTCAGAAATCAGGTTATACTCCCAGTGGGAATGAGCCCTTAAAGTGGTATCAGATTGCTTTATTTCAACAGTGTGCATGATTCCTAAAACATGCACTGCTGTGGCCAGACCTCCTCTTCATCAGCCTCCACTTTTCTTATATTTTCTGGTTTGGTGGCCATAACATTCTGAGATTAGTGACACAGGCTTTTCTGCTCCTCCATTTTCTCTGTTTTGCTATCTATGCATGCTCAGTAAGAAATTCAGTGGTCATCTGTTGTAGCCAGGGATGCATGGTTGCATCCCTTCTGAATTCTAAAAATGGCTGCCGAAGCGGCTTACAAGATCTGAGCTGCATCGGGGATGGGCCTGGGCAGCGATTCAGCAGTGATTTCTTTGCCTTAACACCTGGCTGCCTCCTGAATTAGCACTGAATTCAGCTAAGGTAAGCCCGGGTTTTAACCCCATTTGATAGGATCCTAGTAGGTTAGGGTCACTACAAGTCAGAGTTGGCTTGAAGGCATAGAACAACAAATTAGAAAATGTGGTGTCATTATTTACAGGAGGCCCATGTCCTATTTGTTCCCATGGGAGTCACATGTGGTGTCAGCAACATATTAAGGCAAACTCCCTAAAAGTGCAAATATGTCCACCAATATTTGTTGCCTCAGACTTTCCTCTTCTGAATCTAAAAGGATTCATGGCATATGGGGCCTTGCTTCTCCACTTTCCTACTACAAAAACTCCTCATTTTCATCAGCCTGGCTAATTATTACCACACCCAATTTATGTACATTATAGAAATTTAAGCTTCATTGACTACAGTGAGGCTTTAAAATAATAACCGTCCCACTCCACCCCGACAAAATCTTTCCTGTGACGCATCTTGCGATATCCTGCCTAAGCAGAAGCAGCTTGTGTTTTTATTGGCAAGCATGTCTGCAACAATGCTCTTTCTTTCTTCTTTCTCTCTTGAGAATCATTTTCAGACTATTTAAATCTGAAAAGATGGAACATATAAGGATGACATGAGGGCTTTGCATTGCAACACAATGGGCAGCCCCCAAATTCTCAGACATCTGAGCATATCTCACCTTCGATGATTTATTCAAAGAAAGCATTCACCTAAAGCCAGTCATATTTTAGATTATTTTTCGGTGGCAACATGCCTGCTTCTCTTTCTCTTCAAATAGAGACTCATATCAGTCTGTTTCACTATAAAAAGAAAGGGAGAAAGGAAAAGAAAGGAGAAAAGAAGAGAAAGGGGAGTCTTGTGGCATCTTGAAGACTAACTTATTTTAGCATGTGGTTGTTGTGTGCCTTCAAGTCATGTCCTACTTAGGGTGGCCGTAAGGCAACCCTATGACAGTTTATTTTTTTTTTTGGCAAGCTTTTTTTCAGAGGGGGTTTGCCTTTGTCTAACTCTGAAGCTGAGAGAGTGTGACATGCCCGAGGTCATCCAGTGGGTTTCCATGGCTGAGTGGGTATTCGAACCCTGGTCTTCAGAATCGTAGTCCAATGCTCAAACCACTACACCATGTGAGATATTAAATATCAAAGTGAGAATCACTCATGCTGCTGTATTTCCATTTGTTATGCATAGGCGTGAGAGCTGGACAGTGAAAAAAAAACCTAACAGGAGGAAAGTCAACTCATTGAAATATGGTGCTGGAGAAGAGTTGTACAGATCCCAGGGCCTTCCAAGAAGACAGATGAATGTGTCCAAGAGCAAATTAAGTCTGAACCCTCCCTGGAAGCCAAGATGACTAAACTAAGGCAATGGTACTTCAGACAAATCAAGAGATGACGTGACTCAATGGAAAAAAAATTGATAAAGTGAGAGGCAGTAGGAATAGAGGGAAACTGCACTACAGGTAGATTGATTCAGTCAAGGAAGCCACAACCCTGAGTTTGACCTGAGCAGGACAATGGATGGCCAGGGCTCTTGGAGGTCTCTCATTCATAGGGTCACCATAAGCTGAAGTCAACATGACTGCGAATAACAATTTCAGCATGCACATTCATGGATTGCAGACCACTCCCTGCAGTGCATTGATGGAATACAACACTTAAGTCTCCAGCTTCTATTTACTTAAGCCCCCAGCTTCCATGTACATTGTTTTCAAAATTACATCCATTAATTTGATCCATATCCCACCTTTCACCCAATATGGGACCCAAGGAAGCTTACAAAATAAGTTAAAACACAACAACCAAGATAGCGCGTGGTACAAAAGTTTTAAAGGCATTCAACAGGCCAGTTAAGATGGCATCATTATCATCACCATCATCATCATCTGCATCATCATTATTATTCATTAAGACAACAATTTAAAATAATTGAAAACATCGTAAGCAGATTTCAGATATTACAAAACAGCACTCCTATTGCACATTATTCTACCCCAGCTTGTGAAAAGCTAAATGCCATTTTAAATATGAAGTGGGGGGAATGCTAGCAAAAAAAAAAAAAAAGAGAGCAAAGTAGAAACCAAGCGTGCCTCCTTTGAGTATTCCATACCCCTGGAGCAACCACTGAGAAGGCTTTCGATTTGAGCATATGGGATCAGAGAAAAACAGGATATAGGAAAAGAAAATTGTAACATAACAGTCACAAGCCATCAAAAGCTAGATAGTCTGACATCTGTAAACGAATGTGGAGGTTTGCTAGGCTGTTTGTGAAAGCTATACATTCAACTTCTGGGAAATTTAGTTCTGTTGAGAGGAGTAGACTAAGATCCATGAAAACTCATGCTAAAATAAATTAGTAATGAAAGTGCCATAAAACTCTTTTTTCTTCCCTGTTTTTTCCCTCTCACAGTATTCTAGTACAGAATGTAGTGATAGAAAGTAAAAAATTAAAATCAGTCAAGTTATGAATTAAGTTGGAAATTTGTCAATGAAAATGTGCCACTTAACAAAATTTATTTTTAATGAAAGTGATTAATTCAAATTGGAATGTCAATATTAACACAAAATTAAGTTACTAATTAAGGCTGCATCTGCACTACTTTAACTGTCATGGTTCCATGCTATGGAATCTTGGGATTTGTAGTTTGTTGTGGCACCAGAGCTCCCTCACAGAGAAGGCTAAATGTCTCACAAAATTACACATCCCAGAAATCCATAATATTGAGCCATGACAGTTAAAGCGGTGCCAAACTGCACGATTTCTGCAGTGCAGATTAACCCTAAATTATTAATTAATGAAATGAAAAACAGTGCTAAAGACCCAAAAGTTTTTACACTAATCAGCTTATTTTTTTCACCTAAAGTCTATTTATCTTGCATTTTTACATGACTTTTGTATATTTTACTGTTTTTTAGTTCCTGAGGATTGGGAAATCCTGTCTTTTTTCCAAGTGTGAAAAACTCCCTAGCAAACTACATTTTGAAACTCTTGATGCTGGGGCTTTTTCTGGGATCCATATGGGAATCAGTAAACTATAGTGGAAGAGTAAGGAGATAAGATTATACTGTAAGAAACGAAAGGAGGGCAAACAAAGCAGGCTTTTTGGTGGGGTGAGTGAGAAATGGGGCTTTCAAAAATTCATACAGCTGTTTCCAGTTCTCTCTACAACATACACAGGGACAAATCTTTCAAAAATCCATACAGCTGTTTCCAATTCTCTCTACAACATACACAGGGACAAATCTTTCAAAAATCCATACAGCTGTTTCCAATTCTCTCTACAACATACACAGGGACAAATCTTTCAAAAATTCATACAGCTGTTTCCAACTCTCTCTAAAACATAAACAGGGACAAGTCTTTCCAAAATTCATGCAGCTGCTTCCATAAAGAGGGACAAGGCAGAGCAGTTAAAAGAAAAGATTACTCATTCCATTCTATGGAATAGAATACTCCTTCCATAGGAAATTCTCCAGTTATTCTGGACATTTATTTTGCACTCTGTGTGGTTCAGTCTATTACAACTGGTTAAACAATTGTTATAGAAAAACCTTGAAGTGAGTTGTTTTTGTTGTGTGTCTTCGAGTTGTTTCTGAGTTATGGCAACCCTATCATGGTAGTTTGTTGTTGTTGTTGTTGTTGTTGTTCGTTTTTTGCAGGATTTGTTCACAGTTGCCATTGCTGTCCCCTAAGGCTGATATTGTGTGACTTGCTTAAGGTCACCTAATGGGTTTAATGACCAAGCAGGGAATCAAACCCTGGTCTCCTGAGTCATAGTCCAAGGACTCTTTCAGACGTGGGAAATTGGAAGTATAATCCAAGGGCAATCCAAATGCAATCCTGGGGTTTCACGTTATTGCGAACTAATTCTTCTCACGCAAATTCGGGCAAAAGGGAAGTCACTCCGAATGCAATCATGGGTTTAACGTTATTGCGAATTTAAGCTTCTCACGCGATTTCGGGCAAGGGGGGGATATTTTCGGGTAATGGGAAGTAATTCCGAATGCCTTTCGAACGGAGCAGGGGTTCAGGTAAATTCGTTAAACAAGCGAATTTACATGAATCCGCATTGGCTCCATTCGGAATTGGGAGAAATTCCTCCCATTTGAAAGAGTCCCAACACTCAGACCACTACACCACATGGCATTCAGTCTACATGCATTAAAATATCATTGATCTAAATCAACAGTGTTTAAAATGTGGCTATCCTGTTTTCCATATATCTGAAATCCAAATAACACTCTCAGATCTAACACACCGACTTAGAAGCCATTTCAATAGCACCCCAGTCCACAGCAGATAATTTCATTTGGTAAATAACTGCCATACATTTACTAAAATCTGGTTTATAGTGAGAGAGCAACACACTGCAGTGAGGAATGACCACATTGAGTCATGTCTTAGTCACATCTACTAGATTCAACTACCATCACACATTCTGTGTGGGGTTGCCTCAGAAAAGAGTCCAGAAATTCCAACTGGTTCCAAGCATAGCTGTAACAGAGTTTACTTGTTAGGGTGGATGGTGTATATAACAATAATTTTGAAACTGCTAGTTTTGGCTTTTAAAGGCCATGGCAACTTAAGGCAATTTTTCCCATATGTACTCTGTACTGAGATTATCCAGGGGTAGCCAAGTTGGTCGTATAGCAAATCCAATAACATCAAAAATCCACCAAACAGTGATACCTTTATTGGCTATCCAAAATGTTTGCAACATGTATACTGTGTACTGAGATCTTCTTTGAAGACCCCTCTTTCTCTTCCCTTTACTCTTAGATTAAAATAATGGAACCAAGACAAAGCATGGAATTCAATAAAATTCAAAGGTCATGTTGATTATATTAGGACAAAGCAGTATGTCATATTTAAAAAACAAAAAAAATTCTCATAAGTTGGTAGAACTGTAAAACTGGGACATTTTACAAGCAGCATTGGAAGTGGGATGACAGAGGATTAATGCAGACTGTCTTTGTCAAATCAGGAATGGTGGAATATTAGGAACTTGTCTGTCCCCTCTGGGAGATCAGTGTCTTAAACCATTCTCTTCCAAGAAAGGCTTGGAGGGTGCTGCCAAGCAAGAGAGCTTCTTGGGTTGGGATTGCTATCCATGATGAGGCTTGTTTAGCCTCAACTTTAACATCTACTCTACTTAATGGGATAGGACTGACTGAAAGCTGTGAGCAGCCTTATAATGGGCATGAAAATGAATTTCCCTGCAATTTGTTCTGGGAGGAAAGAGGTGTGGTTTTATACTGATCTATCTTACATATTCCTGTTATTGCTTTTGCTTTTAACTTTTATGTATTTCAGCTACTGTGAGAAGTTGCTGTTTTGTTTTTTAGAAAAAGAAATCTAAGGAATTTAACAAACAACAATAGAAATGTTGAAGCTTTTGATGATTCCATTATGGGAAATGTGTGGCCCTTCAGATGCCATGGGATGTCAGTTCTCATCATTCCTAGTTAACAAGGCTCATGGTCAGGAGGGAAAAGCATAGGAAATGTACCTTTTTCAACACCACCTCCAAGCCCTGGCCATGCTGGCTGGGAGATGCAATGGGGTACAGTCCAAAATTGAGTTTTCCCAAGTTCTAGTCATGGATGACGAGAGGTGCAGCCCAACAACATCTAGTGTGCCAAACATTCTTCATTCCTACTTTACAGGAGTTCCCATCTTCCCACCAGATCATCTGCCATGCGTAATAGAAAACATGGAGGCTAAGCTTGCAGTGATGTCATTTGTACCCTGTTACTTAATCTGTCCCTGCTTAATTTCTTCTGTCATGAATGGAACCTCCAGCAAGAGTTGCCAAGCTTATTTAGTGAAATCAGTGGGAGATTTGCCATCTCTTTTTGACAGAGTGAAAGGAGGCCCTACCTTCCAGTGCCTATTTTGGGTTGTTTTTATTGATTTCCCTAACACTTATTATTTGGAATATGATTCAGTGGCAGTGTGGATAACTCCAGCTGGTGCTTCTTATTTTAAATTCATAAATGGTGTATAATGTGAAGAAGGCACTTAGTAAACTTAGATCAAGCTGGGGAGTGTACTTTGTGGGATGTGTATGATCAACCTAGTAGGTGCAAAGGGCAACAGAAGGACCATTTGGGCACATGGGAATGCTCTCATTGTTCAGGGCCGGTTCTGCCGCTGGTCAGAGTGAAATGACTACCTCATACAGCAGGCACTGGGAGCAGCAACACTAGCTTTCCAGTTATTCCTCACAAACTCTTGAAGAGCAGATATGTACAGACTACACGCCATGTCCTGTGGCCCGAATCCCACTCCCCACTCCATGGTGTTTCAGATGTTGTGGAGGATGTTATCTTACAACAGCAAGGGTTAGACTCAGCTACCCATCCAGTCAGTTCATGCACATGGCAGTGGTGTTACTAAAGTTGGTGTCACCCCAGTGTAATAACTCATGCTGTAACCCCAGGCTCAGTGCTGACGGACTAGGTCATTCCCAAAACTTTCGGTCTCCAGGAGTCCTAGTTTGCCTACAGAGGGGTGCAACAGTAACTCCACACCAGAAAGCAGTCTCCTCCCTCTGACGTGTTACACCGCACCCCCCACAGCTCCTAGAAATGACCCGGGTGCATGGTCTGGGAAGTAGGCACCATCTTATCCTTTGTCTCATGCAGCCAAATGTCTTTGGCCAGCCCCATCCAAGTTGTTTGGCCCATTACGCATTTCTAATTGGCAAGTGTTCAACTGATGCATGCTATTTCAGTCCTTTCACAGCAGATCCATTAATTTCATCACACTTCAACGCAAAAACATGGGACAAGAAAGAGCAGGCCAACAGAGCATCTCCACAGCATTCAGATTTTCACCCCAAAAAAGGATGGCAAAATCAAGGCCATGATTAGACTTTCTTTTCAAACCTATTCCTAGTTGCATGGATTTCAGAGCAAAGGGAATGGAATGAAAACATGTTCAGTCTCATAACAAAATTATTTCACAGTCCCCTTTTATACGCTTGAGTTGCGTTTCATTTTGTAGTTGCCTGCCATAAACCTTTGGGGCTGGGTGGGGTAAATTTCCATAGAAGTCAATGCAATATTCTTTGGGCATGTTGAAGTTGTGATGCAATGCTCCCATTGCTTTCTGTCAAAGATGCAGAAAGGGGTATTGGAGGAGATCAAATTTAGAGGGAAAGCAGGGAGATGGGGAAGGTTTGAGACCTCCTATCTCTGCGCAGTGTGCAGTGGACTTGATCTCATTCTTTCCCACGCTTGCTTGCAAGTGGCCAGTGCTGGCTGGAGGATTCTGAGCATTGTAGTCCAAAAAAGTAACTTTCCCAAACTTTGCTGGAGTGGCACATTTCTGTGATTTTCACTAAAGGATGCTGTCATAGAAACATAAGCTAGACATGCTTTCCATGAAAATCTGTTAGGTCTGGGATGTAAGCCACCACACATTTCAGATTTTCAAATAAATAAATTGGCTTCTCTAGCTGCAAAACCACAAGGAATTAATTGAGTCAGTGTGTGTGTGTGTTTGTGTGTGTACCATGTTTGGGCATGCACACATATTTCTTATTTCCTTGCTTTATACCAGCTCTATTCCTGATATTTTACTCATAAAACCTAAAATAACAACAAGCCTTGCAGCAGCATCTTAAAAACTGGCAATTTTATTTGGCATAGGCTTTAGAGGACTTCAGTGCAGTTCACCAGAAGAACTTCCGAGAATAAGAACATCATCAAGAGATCCATTTCTTTTATTATCAGAAACCAAGGTAATATAGATCCATCCAGTTCTCATGTCAGTCTTTGGAAGGATATCTTAATTTGAAGGTTAAAAAAGGAATGTATGTATATGCATTTGTTACATGCTTTGTTAAGAAATGCTGACACACTTCTTTTTATTTTGTTCTGTTGAAATTTTATAAGTTGCATTTCTTTCAATAAAAGTTTTTTTTTAAAAAAAGGTAAGTTCTATCTCCATCTCTTCTTGTGACATAAACAGTGACAAAGAGGTATTATCTCATTATAAGTGCTTATCAGCTCACCAGTGTAAAGAGACCTGTATTACCAGCCAACTGCTGTTAATGGCCATTCATGGTAAACCCCCTTTTTTAGCATTTCAGTTCTTATTCCTATTGCTATTCACTGCCACCCACCCACCCAGACTATATCACCCACTCACTCCTTCAACCACATAAGCATCTGTATAATAATTGGCAAACCCTGGCAGCAGGTTGCTTTCATATCAGCAGCGTAGTAGATCTGCTCTGAGCTGTCCATGGACTGAGCCTGGCTCCAGCATAGACTCAGTAACCCGGATGGTTCCTTTATGGTTCACAGTAAGGATTTCATCAGACCAGCCTGCTCTCCTAGAAACATAGAATCATAGAATCGTAGAGTTGGAAAAGGCCACAAGGGCCATTCAGTCCAACCCCCTGCCATGCAGGAACTCTCCATCAAAGCATCCCCATTGACAGATGGCCAGCCTCTGATTAAAGACCTCTAAGGAAGGAGACTCCACCACACTCCAAAGGAGTGTGTTCCACTGTCCAACAGCCCTTACTGTCAGGAAGTTCCTCCTAATGTTGAGGTGGAATCTCTTTTCCTGGAGATTGCATCCATTGTTCCGGGTCCTAGTCTCTGCAGCAACAGAAAACAAGCTTGCTCCCTCCTCAATATGACATCTCTTCAAATATTTAAACAATGAAAAAGTGTACAACAGTAAATAATGGAATGCAAGGCAGCAGCAGGACGGACACAACCTTGTTGATAAGTACCATCCAACAACACTTTTCTCTTGTTAAAATTCCACTTTTTAGCCTCATTTATTAAAGACCTAAAACCCAGAGCTCTAGGTTTTAGTCTGACATGAAAGTCAACAACCGCCAGCTAGGCAATACTCCATACATCTGCTTAAGTCAGCTATGGTGAAGGATTATGACAAATAAAATTAATTAGTCTTTAAGGTGCCACCAGACCTTTTTGCTATTACTTCTTATGCAATAGAATGAAATCTCGTAATTCCATCCCCAAAATACACACTTTACAGGAAAATGTTAGAGTAGATACAAATGGTGACCCTAAAGGGGATGGATTCCTTCACTTTAGGTGTGGAAAAAAGTAGAGAATCCCCATCCTGGCTGTTTTGTGCTTCCTAAATGGAAGTGTTCCAAGCCACTGAGAATGTAAACCAAGATTCATGCAAAATATCATACATGTACATTCTAGCCTGCTGGGTTTAGATCAGAGACCAATCAAATGACTCATAGGAATACATGGAAAGAGATAAAAAGAAACACCACACATTTGAAGGCCGTGTTTGCGTTAGGCAAGGAGTGGAGAGGGATTTGATTTTATTTTATTTTTTGACAACGATTCGGCACATGAGTCAGAAAGGAGGTTTGTGTGGGGGTGGATTGATGTGGGCGGATGCATCTGTGGGTGTCAAGAAGACTGAGACAGCCGGAGATAGATGGCTGCAATTAAGTAGTTAGTGAAATGACTGTAATAGTTGAGTGTAAAGGCACCAGTTTCAAATGGAGCACTCCCCCTAAAAAAAGAAAAACCAAAAACCACACATTTTGAAAGAAATCGCCAGGAGTTTACTTGGAATACTCTTCTGAAGTGTCAAGAGGCAGAAATTCCACTTGCTTGAAAAACAAATCTGGCTGCAGAGCACTCAGCCTGATCTTCATTTTCCTTCTCAGAATTGTGAACAGTTTGGGAATAAATATATATGCAATATTTTAAACCGCATAAAAATATTATAAGGTTGTTTTCTTTTTTAAAAAAAGGGGGGGTGATGTGGATGTGATGGACTGATCTTTTTAAAAAACTGCTGAAAGTTCATTGCACAATTGAATCAAAGTTCAAGCCCCACTGATTTGAAGGGGAGAATTAAACAACCTCTCCCCCTGGAAAGTGTGGGGCTTGAAAGTGTTTTAGCTGGAGTACACTTTTATTTATTCATTCCATTGTCTCTTCCCTCCAAGGGGAATCATCAAATAAAATACAGAGGAGACTTTTAAAAAAACTAATAATATATGCAGAAAACCAACTGTGTCAAATCAAACAGTAAAACCGCCCGAAATTTAATGTTAAGTGCATAGTGCTCATACAAATAAAATTGTTCCTGAAAGAGGGAGCAAAATGACAGGCTTTTCAGCATGCAGATGGGAAAGAGTCGGCGCCTGGAGCAACCTTACCTTCCCATTTATATAAATTGCTTTGTAGATAAGGAAATTTCACTGCACTATTAATATCTGATTCTCTATAGTGTGAAAGGAAAGCAGGGGGGAGCCACACTCCATTAAAACCAAGACACAGGAAGACATGTTACTTGATCTCTCAGATTTTAATAATTTTCATGGCAGCATAATCTCCAACATTTCACGCATGAAAACCTAAAGTGGCCAAGCAATATCAGAGTGCGGTCAAAATAGCAAAAACTATTCATGAAGAGTAGACAAGCTAGGAAAGGCCACAGCAGTTTGCTTTTGCCTCACCTTACTGGAAGGGGCAAGATTCCACCCTCCTCTTCTCTCTACCCCCCTTGTTGTGTTAATTGTGTGCAAACTCTTTTAGCCCATTGAATTCAATCTGCAGCAACTTAAGTAACCCATGGACAAAGTGAGAAAGTGGAAAGAGGTGAGAGAAACTGGGGAGGGGGGTATTCAGTTGGTGAAAATGCATTGTTGTTCACATGCATTTCAATTGTTGTTCATATGCATTTCGAACATATCAGATTGGAGTGGCTTTCAAAAAACCCACTTAACCAGAGATAATCGATCTTGGATTTCCCCCCCCCCCCCGAGTTTTCTTAAAAGATTTGCATTGTCATCTGTGTGAATAACCAATGCAAATAGACCCGGGATAAACCAGAAGAAATCTCTGCATGCATTGAATGTGTTTCAAATATATCTGCATCATCTTTATTTGCATTGCTGACAAGTGTAACCAACAGGACTCACAGAGGTGCACACAGATGGAAAAATAGTGTGAATAACAAAACCAAAATGCATGAGATAATTTGCATAGTTGTGCTAACAAAAAAATGTCCGAATAACCCCTGGGGCATTTTTAAAGCTGCTCAAAAAGTGGGGTGACAGAGGATTAATTGTAACTGTCCTGGCCAAATCTGAGGATATGTGGTGGGAACACAGGTAGAGCTTCTGTGTGTGATCAGAACTTGGAAAAGATAAATCTGTGAACTACAGCTCCCAAAATCTATACTAGCTAAGGAGGACTTGGAATTGTTGTTAAAAATAAAAGTAACCTGTACATATTCTATATATAGGGGCTTTCTAGATTGGCAGGAAAGTGTGACATGAAGTTGCCTTTACCTTAATGCTTAGCAGCTAGACTTCAAGCCCCAGGTGTGCATTTAAAAGTTACAGGGCAGCTAGACTGAGGGGTGTGGGAACGACTTATCTGAAGTCTTTTCTGTGGCTCAGCAGCTACATTGGAAGCTGTCAGAACGCTACAAACACAGGCGGAGCAGCTGCACGAGTGGCAATGAACGCGGCTTTTAGCCGCGCTGAACCTTTAATTTTTTTTCCTTGCCGGCTGCGAACTGCACAGTTGCGCAGTTCCCAGCCGGCAGCTGGGAAACCTGCACAACTGCACAGTTGCACCGTTCCCAGCCAGCAAACCTGCATAGCTGCGCAGTTCCCAGCTGGCAGCCAGCTGGGAATTGTGCAACTATGCAGTTGTGCAGGTTTGCCTGCTGGGAACGGTGCAACTGTGCAGTTGTGCGGGTTTGCCTGCTGGGAACTGGCAGTTGTGCAGTTGTGCAGGTTTCCCGGCTGCCGGCTTGGAACTGCACAACTGTGCAGTTCGCAGCCGGCAAGGAAAAAAAATTAAAGTTTCAGCGTCATTCCGGTTTCTCTGCTTTTTTAAAAACTGTGCCATTGCACTGGTGCATCAAGAATGAACCCCTTTATTTTGTGAATGAATTGACATGTTATACACAGTAGAATAACAGTTACAGCATCCCAGAGTCCCTACTGCGCATGTCTAGGGTTCCGATTAGGGCTGGAGCTAGGGTTTGGGAGCTTTAAAAAACTGCGCAGTTAAACCCCAGCTTTTACACCTGCAGGGCATTAAGCGCTTTAATTAGAAGTGAACTCCACACCACGCATGCTCCCAACCCACGATCCATTATGCTCCGCACCTGTATCGCTGTCTTTAAATGGGCGCTTTAAAGATACAGCGGCCCCTTTAACTGCGCAACTACACCGCAGCCTTTAGATGGAGCTGTGCTGTTCCACAGTTTTTAAAAAAGAAGCTGGGAAAACCAGCACCTTTTTAAAGGCACTTCTTCTCCCCTAAAAGGCAAAAAAAGCGTTTTCATGGCACACTTTCCCTTTTTCTCATCTAAAGGCTAGATTTTCATGCAGCCATGAACACACTTCTTTTTGCCAATCTAGAATAGGCCATAATGTTCATCCCCTATTAATATTTTTCTTAGTTGCTAATTAAGAAAGCCTATTATCTTCTCCATATCAAGCTCATCACTCAGTGGCTAGTATGGGAACAGCCTACCACAGTTCCCTTGTTTGAACAGACCTGAAACAACACCTGAAATTACTCACAGCAAAAAGATGTGGTACCTGTGCCAGCTTCCTCTGCCCTGCCCTAGTGATGTTGCAGAGGTCTTGTATGCTTTTCATTTGGATCACTGGTAAAGCTGTAAAAACTGTGAAAGTTTTGAAGGCCTATTTTTATTTTCTGGGTTGCTTTGGCTATATGAGCTAAATATTTCTGGATAAACTGCAACACAACCATAACATGTTTTACAGTCTTTATGGTGTATGGCTGCATCCTTTGCGATCAGCAGTTATACGTATAATGGACCTGCTCTGCTATTTTCCTTCTTGTTCACAGAAATTGGGGGGTATTAAAATTGTTCTTCCTTGTTCTCTCCCTGTTCTGAACTGAGCTGCAAGATTTCTTTTTTTTCCCCCTTGCAGCATGGAAACCTATTTTAATATTTATGCCCATTTCCCCAGGCTCGGTGGTTCCATTTTAACCACCACTGCTGTGACCTATGGAATCCTGAGGTTGGTAGTTTGGTCAGAAGTACCAGGCGAGCTCCTTGGATGAGGAATTGAGGATCCTTAAAGGCCCCTTCCTGAACTCTGAATCCCAGGATTCCATAGGATGTTTCCATGGCACTTGAAGTGGAATTGTAGCACTATAATTGTGTAGTGCAGTGGTTCCCATACTTTAGCCCTCTAGATGCTTTTGTACTTCAGCTTCCATAATTCCTGACTGTTGGCCAAGTTGGAAGATGCTTCTGGGACTTTGACATCCAAATGGAGGACCAAAGATTGGGAACCACTGGTGCAGTGTTGAAGGACCTCTGGAGTTTGACAGTGAATGGGATGAGAGACAGACACAAAACTGAACAGGCAGAGCATTATGCTCCTGCTAGACACAGGGTCTTGTCCAATGGGTCTACTGTAGCTGCACATCAGAACTGTGTCTGCTGCACACCCCAAACTAATCCACCACCTTCAGGGCTGCCATCCCCAATACTTTAACTGCCAGTTTGCTTCCCTCCTGTTTGCAGTAGTTACAAATGTGGAGGTGCTGTTTTTGGTGATCTGAGCTCCATTACACCAAGCAAAGACCCAGCCAGAAACAGGTTTTGCCAAATTGTCCTCTGACATGCAGGCTTGCCAAAAGGCTGCACCTGGCTGTTGCTCTGAGGTCTCTCATATGATTCAGGGCAAATTGATAACAATCAGCAAAGTCGCTCCCAGTTCAAAAGCATCATCAGTCCAGCCCAGCGTTTACAGGGTTTTCCAGTGCCCAAACCATTAAGGTGTTGAATGAAAAGAGAAACATTGTCTGTTTGTTTTCAAAGACGAAAACTTGTACAACTTGCTAGGCCCTGCGTCAGGACGATGGACAATCCTATACACCTGCCTTGGCTTAGTTTAACATCATTTTGTCTTGCTTCATACAGACAGCTCCAAATAATTTCAGACTACTTTTGATGCTACATTGCTGAAGACAGGAGCAAACTCTATTATCCCCCGTAGAAAAATAAGAAGAATTTGTTGTATAAGTGTGTGTGTGTGTTTGTGTTAATAAAGCTATGTCTGGTTTTCTTTTTTTGGCTAAATGTGCGTGGCTGAAGCAGTAACTTATGCATTCTTATTTAAAATAGGAACCAATACAGAATAATAGTTCTAATTCCAGCTACCATTCCTACCAAGTTAGTTTTGTAATTTCACTCTCACCTCTTGGGTGGTGGTGGATTTTGCTGCAGTGGCATTAAGTAAAAACACAGGGAGAAGCTGAGGAGGCGGACTGAGAATTATAACGCCTCTGTCCACCTCCAGCCTGCAGCCCAGAGATTTTCCATCTGTGGTCAGGATGCAGCAGTAAATGCAAGGAAGAATACATTTGATGGACTATTTTGTAGCAGTAATGGTAATAAAAAAGCAATATTTGCCCACTACTGTTATGTCTGCACAGTGCCACCCTGTGGAACTTTTCCTGACTGCCTTGTAGCTTTTTCTAGCTGCATCTGTAAAGTTAAAAGAGGTGTGACTTCAAAGCACTTCAAGGATAAAATCACCTCCCTCTGCCTCCACCTGGTTTGCACTAATTCTGCAGCTGATGGCATTAAGAACTGCCTCTAATCCTATAACACTCAGTTATGGAGACCTGAGATGTTGATAAGGCACATCAGTTAGCTTAGCACCTATTCCAGGTCTGTTGGTGCAAAGGTTCAACTTGTCATGCAACTTGTCAAGATAGATAACTTTCACTAAATATTTTGAGATCTTTGAAAGCACCAATAAATATGTGGACAAGAGTGACAAGGTAGACATTCTTTACTTGGATGCCCAAAATCTTTTCCTGAGAAATCATTTGAATATGGTTACTTAAGGCACCAGGGTTTGACATGCAAAGTCAAATGAGTAAATGGTATGAGAGAGTACAAATGTAAGGTTTGACAACATACAGAATTGATAAAGTCAGAGGAAGTAATGACAATGTATATATGTACAAAAATGTGGTATTTTATATTTATTAGTGAAAAACTCAATAAAAATTATTTTAAAAAAAGATTCCTCAGAAAACTGAGCTGTCATGGAATAAGAGCCAAACGGATCAAAAGAGGATAAAGCTAGAATGAAAACCAAGGGGTACGAGCTGGGAAGGGGCTTGATGAATCTGAAATGGGATTTGGGCAGATTTGCTGATGACACTTATTTAGGGTGGTGGCAACAAAAACAGGCTCTAAAGATTTCCATAAGAATCTTTCTAGACTGGGAAAGTGATATATATTGTGGCAGAAAAATCCACTGTCGTCTGTACACTGCTGGGATCTCAGGTGACAGCACTGACCGAGAGAGGAAACTTCAGGTTGTGTTAAATAGTTCAATGAAAATGTTGACCCAGCATGCAGTTGCTGTTAATATGGCAAATTCCATGTTGGCCATAATTTTAAAAAGAAATTGAAAATAAAATATAGATTTACTCTTTATTAGAGCAGAATCATTGACTTACTTGTTTTGTTTTTTTAAAAAAAATGGATTTCAAATATATTTACAAACAAAAGTGTACCTTCTCTGCATCAAAAATTAGTTGAGTTAGTACAACCAGTCCCTTATACAATTTCCATTTAGCACATTTCCATCAAGCCTAGATACTGCTCATGCATCACTTTTCCAGTTATAAATCACTACATGAAATGGTACTATTCCAAAACTCTAGTTGATTTATTGGCAGTCCATGTGCTGAAGTCCACTGACTTCAATGTTGAATGGTAAGTCAACACACTGGTAACTTTAACTGATTCAATTACTTTACAGAAGAAGGAATGGGAAAACATATCTCTGAGTATTCCTTGCCTTTAAAAATCCTATAAAATTCATGGAGTCTCCATAAGTTGACAGGCAACTTGAACATACATACGCACAAACATATTTTAGAGGAGAGAACTAGCCAAAAAAACTCTTAAGTATTTCTTACCTAAGAAAACACCATGTAATTCATGGGGTCATCATAAGTTGGCAGGTGACATGAAGGCACACATGCACCCACTAGAGACCAGGAATGGGAAATGTGTGGCATTCCAGATATTGCTGGACTGTAATTCCCATGATCTCGCTGCACAATTGGTGATATTGACTAGGACTGGTGTGAGTTACAATTCAATGACATCTGAAAGGTGGCTTCCACATTTCCCACTTTTGGACTAAAGCTTTTAGTAGCATGTAACATGGACGTTCAGAGGCCTTACCATGAGCGTGTTCCTCATTTCAAATGTGAGATGTTGGGCAGTTTATGAGCTCTTGGCTAGAATCCTATTGATTAGTCCCACCTAGAAAAGACCCATTGAACCAATCTTTGAATGGTGAGTCAACACATACATGTAGGCAATACTCATTGATTCTGTGGTTCTACTCTACTCAGAACTAACCACAGAATTTAGCTCCCATGTTTTTAAGCTAGCCCTGCAGCTACATTCTGTGGGTACTTAAAAGAAATCACTTGATCCAGGGATTCAGAATTTGAGTGAGGATTTAAAAACATCTGACCTGTGATGGATGTTGGAGGAAAGAAGTTAGAGAAAGAAACAATGATGCCACAGTAGAAAGCACTGGTTCTGAGCGCCTCTAACAAAAGCAACATCAAGGCTATTATCAGGAGATGCGGCTTTTTTGAAAAGGCCCAGACCACTCTGAGGTGATCAGGCATCCATTTGGCAATCACTCTGATTACTCACAGGACAACACATCACAACTTGGAATGAACAGAGCCTAGAAATGTACAGCCTCTGCCACATTTTAAACAGCTTTGTCCTCAATTGAGCAAGCACTGTAATTAAAGTGAGACGAGTGTCATCCAAAGAGAAGCTACTAAATTACAGGTCTGAGGTGATGTAAAATGCAGGTATCTGGCCAGAATCTGGAAAGATACGTTTTAAAAGTGATTTGTTGTGTAACTGGTTATGAAGCCCCTAAAAGTAACACATGTCTTTGAGCAATACCAAAGAAATAAAATGGACCATCACATAACTTATTGTGTAACATATTATTCTGCAATACTTTTTAATTCTTAGTGGAATGACTTTCTAACTCCTATCCTAGTATGGATGATTCTTTTTTAAGTAAATTATCTAAAATTGGGAAATTTAAGTAAGTAAATTATCTAAAATTGGGAGGGGAATCCCCCTGCAATGCCTTCCCCACCCCTCTAAAGTGTAATGATAAAAGCTAATGAATAAATTATCTTTATTGGATAGGGGGGAAAATAAGACATGTTATTTTTCAAAAGGAACATCATTATTCCCTTGCTACTCCCCATAATATCTGGTGCATGGGCCAGTTCTGTCCCCATGATCCTTTGAGGGCTACACAAAGTGCACACAATCAGAGACTTACAAAAACAGGGTGACTTTTTAAAATGATAAGTGTTGCAAGGGGGGCTATGGTCTATTTAGATAGTCAATTGCTGGTCTAGGAGGCCCCAGGAGAGATTAGTCTCCCCTTTTTCCATAGAAAAAAATCAGAGGATCCCAGAGAAACGATGCCTACAGAAATAGTTGTGGGTCCCCTAGTTTATATGATCTTGCAAAGGGAGGAATAAACTGATTGCATGCACCAGCATTCTGTTCATCCATGTTACGATTTATTAAGCCCAGATTCTTGGCTTAAGGTGACATGTGAACATAGCATCTGAATTCACAGATTAGTTATACCAAGGTATATTTGGTTACCTTTGGATACTTTAGTTACCTGTAATTATCTGACCAATTAATAAAGGGATTGCTACTGCATATCAGGGGTTGACCTGTGGGAAAATGTGCCACAAAATGACTAACTGAAATTACCCTGGTTTATCAGTTTAAATGCAGAGGAAGAGTTGGAGATGCATGATCCACCCCTGTCTACATTTAACCAAGGAGCAAGTGAGGGAGATAGAGATCAAAAAAGAGAAAGAGATCACTCTCACCTTCAGAAATTGAGCTGAGAAACACTAGAGTGGGAGCTCAGTCCCAAAGAATTAGAATTTAAGCAGCTCAAACTTTAATACATAAGCTGTGTGACTTATGGTGACCCTATCACAGAGTTCTCTTGGCAAGATTTGTACAGCCTGAAAGAGGCTGAAAGAGTGTGACTTGCCCAAGGGCAACCAGTGTGTTTCCATGGCTGAGTGGGGATTCAAACCCTGGTCTCCAGAGTCATAGTCCAGTTGTGTCCTATGCACATAATGTCAAATGGAGTGACAGTAGTCATTACCTCTATCATCTTTATCTTCCATCATCATCATCAGTCGTCGTTGTCATCGTTGTCATGGTAATCATCATCACAACAAAAGCAACAGCAAGAATCTGAGTTGTATTTTACATATAAATATCAACTTTTTCGAACTATTGTCTACAAATTCAAGAAACAGTTCAGAAGAAAGTCAACTGCTGCTGAATAATATCCCCCTTCTTTCCTCTGACACATATTTCTAATTTGCTCCTCTACTGTGCTACTCAGTCATAACCACCCACGTCCACTTGTACGCAGGCAGTCCTACTCCCAGCTCTCGCCCCTGCCTGGTCACACTGAATCATCCTTCCTGAGTACCCATCCATGCAGCTGTTGGCTGCTTTGCTCTTGCTTCTCTTTTAAAAAGGGAGAGAGAGAAGAAAAAAACATACACACCAAGGAACAGAATATGAATTTAAAATAATGAAAATGCCCACTCACTTCCACACAGTGAATGGCACTATGTGATTAAAACCAAAAACGCTACCACCTTTAAACAAAAAAGAAATAAAGAGCATCTCTTCTGTTTTGATGAGCACTGGCACTTGAAAAATGTAGAAGGTCACTTTTTTCCTAAAATGGAAATGTGGCAGATTACTCACTTTCTTGGTCACAATTTGTCCTGAACTCCATGAGAAACCAGATTCAAGGGATTGCTTTGGATGCAAACTACCCCTCTTAGAGGCTCATACTGATCAAATCTGTCAGTAGACCAGATGTCAGCCCATTCTGACCGGCTAACTCAACCAGCCCTGTTTTAACACCAGTGCTGTCAAAAGCCAAAAATAGCCAAGTGACTACTCTGCACCCTGCTCACTTATTCCAATGTTTTTGAACCCCATGTTTATATTATGTGCACAAACCAGTCCCACAGAGAATGATTGGAGACCAGGGAGATGTGTTTTCACAGAGTTGATGTAGCTATAAAGTTTGCAATATTACTCAACACACTCACCAGCTGGGATGAGTTGATTTCCCATAGATTGTGGTTCCTCTTCAGAGGAGGTCATTGACAAAAAGCAACTGGTTGGAACTTCTGCTGTGCCTTTTAAAGTAGGAGAAAGAGAGAAGCACTACTGTTGGATCTTCTGCAGCAGTAACCATCTCTTGTACCATAACCGACTGCACCAAAAATGAACAAAAACACAGTCCTTGCACAAAAACACCCACCGATTTCTCTCCTCCCAATCAATTCTCAGTGATAAGCATGCTTTCAGTTGCCACAAGAGTCACCTTTTTTTAAAAGGAAGCATGCTTAGTGTGGTTACCCCTTTTTTTGTGTTGTTAGTGTAACCCACTTGTTCTCTCAACATCATGATAGCAATAGCAATAGCAAGTGCATTTCTATACTGCTTATCAGTGCACTTAAGCACTCTCTAAGTGGTTTACAATATGTAAGCTAATTGCCCCCAACAAGCCGAGTACTCATTTGAGCAACCTACAAAAGGATGCATGGCTGAGTGGACCCTGGAGCCCTGTCTGGGATCAAACTTACAATCTTGTGGTTGTGGATGGCTGCAGTAACAGCATTTAACCGCTGCACCACCAGGGCTCCCTTAACAACTCCATCATGACTCCCCTATTTACGCAGGCAGAGGAAATTATTTCCTCGAGCCGCACCAAAACTCCACTTTCTTCCTCTCCTTCACATGCCTCTTCTAAGCAGGCAAAGGAAACTCCTTTCTTCTAGTGAAATAAACCAAATCCAGCCATCTTTTCTTGTGACAAAAACACCAAATGACTTTATCCACCTCAATTCATTATCCACTTTCAATTCCTCTGCCTTACTTAACTGCACAGACCCCAGGAGAACTATGCATTGCAGGCAAGACTTTCATTCATTCATTCATGGAGAAATATTGTAAATGTGAACTGTTGTAAATGGAATTAATGTAAATGGAGACTCACATGGATGGATAGATAGATAGATAGATAGATAGATGATTAATAGAAGATGGATGGATAGTTAGGGGCAAAACAGATGGGCAGGAAAAAGTGCCTTTTCTGAAGCCACATTGAAACCCCACCAACTGCACTGCCGGCTCCCAAGGCAGCTGGAGTGCGCATGTCATGACCACATGACATGGCTTCAAGCCAGGAAGAAGCTAGAAAAAGTTGCTTCTTTTTGAAACAGCTTTTCTCTCCATAAGGACACTTTTCTGCTGGCTTCAAGGCATGTGTTATCTAAACGCCACACCTTCAAGCCAGCCTGAAAGCACCTCTTTTAGCCTGTCTGTTTAACCCCATAGATAGACAGACAGACAGTCACCAAGGTCTAATCTGCACTACAGAAATAATGCTGTTTGATACCAATTTAACTATCATGGCTCAATGCAATGCAATTCTGGGAGTTGTAGATTTGTGACATATTTATTTTTCCCTTTCAGAGAACTCTGGTGCCACAACAGACGATAACTCCCAGGATTCCATAGCATGTTTTAACTGATGTTTGTAAATTGTTGCTGTCCCCTGCCTTGATCCATGGGGAAACACGTAAGAAATGATGATGATGATGATGATGATGATGATGATGATTCTATGACAGCTAAAGGGATGTCAAATTCATTATTTCTACAGTGCAGATAAGACCCAAACTCACTCCTTCCTTCCTTCCTTCCTTCCTTCCTTCCTTCCTTTTAAAGTTTTACCTTATTTCCCTGGTTGCCTATGCACACTTCTACACTCACTAGAGACAAATTCCCAACGCTCTGAAATGTAAATGTTTAAGACATTGTCAGGTGTTACTCTTACAATAAAGGAACATACTGTAATGTGCAGTAACTATAACAACATGTCAAAATAAATCACTTTAAAAGGGCCCCATTCATTCCCCTCCAGTTCTAGAAGAGTTTGTTCCTGACATTTCACCAGCATCTGTGGCTGGCATCTTCAGACCAATTCAAGGAGTGAAACTTTGTTTTCCTTCAAAATTCTCCCTTCTCTGAATTTTGCAATGCCCTTCTCCAAATGAAATGCATATACTGGGAGCAATTATGCACAAAACTCTGTACAACTGTGAAGATAACATTAAAATGCATTATAATAAAATACTATATATATATATATATATATAGAGAGAGAGAGAGAGAGAAAATTGCTTACAAATATATATATGTTAGACAAAATTTAAATATAAGATGCACATATATGGAGGAATCAAGAGAAAAATACATATTAATTTTCATGTGAAACTTTTTCTAAAAATTTTTCAAGTCAAAGAAAACCTGATCCAAAAATCATCAGATGAACTAAAGATTAGAACCCATTACCATCAGGAGAAACAAAGAGTGGGGGGGGGGGGGGAATTGTCAAATTTTACAATGAACTGGATGGAAGACTAGAAAAACAAGAATCTCGGCGATAGATATGTCCACCTCTATTATTTGCACAGCTGATGTTTAGTGAAAGCTGAGACAAATATACCCACTCAGTTTCTCCCCTGAGAAAATAAATACATGCATGCGTGGGTGTGGAGGACTGATATTTAGAAATTTTAGGTTAGAACTAGGCAAACGTTATGAAGTTTCAGTGGTGAGTGCATTCAGTTATGAGGTGGTGAGGATTCCCCTTCTCTCTCACACAAACACAAATTCTGTGCTCTTTTACATACACAAATTGCTTGTAGTGGCAGCTTGGCTGTGCTTTCTTGGATGTTTCTTGGATAGACTTCCCCTGGGATGACATAGCATCACTCCTGTGGTAGTTCTTGTAGGAAAAAGATGCTAACCCTATATGAGCAGCAACAATGAACAAGCAGTAAATAAGAAGCTTCTTCGGACATATTGCAGAGGACCTTCCATGGATACTCAAGTCTCATTAAATACAGTGGCATAGCCAAATGGTGTCTCTTATACAAAATAGCAAAATCAAGTTTTACTTCTGGGTGTATATATATATATATATATATATATATTCAAGTCATGAATCTGTGGATAATTTGTGGATATAGAGGCCTCACTGTACATTCAAAGTGGATTACAACCAATAATAATAAATGCAGTGGCTTGAATCCAGAGTGGCACCGGCAGAAAAGGCTTGGTGAATTGATAGACTCCTGTTTGGAAAGTAATATGTTATGCACATGGAGTCAAGGTGGGACATTGCAGAGGGAAAGAGGGAGGGAGGGAAGGGGAAGGGAAGGTAGAAGAAAATGAAAACAGATCTTTCCATTGTTCAACACCTTTAAAAACTTACCACTGCTGAATTGAATTCTAATTTGGGTTGCATCTGGATACTATCACATGTGTTTTGCCACTGATGCCACCAGGCAGGTGCATCCCAGGTAACTTCCGGGGAGCTTCCCAGCTTTGCAAATCAACCAACTGAACTCAGATTCTAGCTGGAAGTTACCTGGGATACACCCGCCTTACAGCGTCAGCAGCAAAACACATGCAATAGTATCTGGATGCAGCCCAAATTAAGAATTCAATTCGGCAGCAGTAAGTCGCTTTTTTAAGCTGTGTGATAAGCTCTTTAAAAGGAAATCCTTCATGTGAAAATCTCTATAGCACTGCATCTGAAGGTATCTGATCTGGGAGACTGGTATTCCCCCCACCCACCCCCAGTTTGCCAGGAACTGGTACTATATTTGTGTCCACCAACTGCAGTTGTTTCTTTCTTTCCTGGACCAACAGCCAATGGCTCAGAGATCAATGCTGACCCAGGGACCACTTCTTTGAGTAGCACTACTATGTAGAACTCATGAAATAGACTAATTGAATCAACAAGAATTGGGCAGGTCAATGCTTGCATACATTCCATTGACTTGATAGGTCTTCCCTACTTGGGACTAGCAGTTGGATTTCAATCTGTACTTAAGTAACCTTGCATAACACTGGATGTTCCTAGCACTATGACAGAATGTATGTCAGATTTTAGTAGAAGAGGCAAGATTTTATTTATTTATTTATTTATTTATTTATTAACAATGGCCCATACTTATTTTTACACGCCTGACAAGGATTTTACACTTTAGTCACTTCTGGCAGAGCCAATCAAAAAAATAAAGGACACAATGAGTTGATTTTCTCAGCAACTTGCTCTTAGGGACCAATGATGACACTGACAAAATTTCATCAATATGCCATAATAACGTCCGGGTGATAATTATTACTTTACGATACCCCCTCGTAAGGCGCAATCTGCAGACTTCTACAATATCAGGTATTCAGAGGGTCAAGATACACTGGGGAAAATGTGTAAATCTAGATAGTGACTACATAAAGATAAGTTAACAACTACAAATCAAAACAAACTTTCTGTTAATTTTTTAAAAAGGTGATCATTAAAACCTTTGGATACCCCCTCGTATGTCCAGAGGTTGATAGTGACATTGATACTGGATGCAATTCACAGAGGTGTTGTATAAAAAAGATGAAAAAAAATGAATGACACATGGAGCAAAGAACCACAAGAAATTGAACCCCAAATTTTAAAAAATGAAGTGGAAGTTGCAATAAGAGAAACTGGGAAAAATAAGTCACCAGGAAGAGATGGTATTCCAGTTGTACTATCACAATGTACAGAAGCAACTCTAGTCCTAACTAATATATGTCAGCAAATATGAAAAACAAAATGGTGGCAATCAGACTGGAAACAATCAATATGCATCGCAATCCACAAAAAAGGAAACACAAAAGACTGCAGCAACTATAGGACCACAGAATTTTTTTTTTTTTTTTTTGGAAGGTTTGCTGGCCTACCTACCTCTGCTTGATTTTGCCCTTGTGTTCAGCAAGTAGTTGAAATTCTATCACTAATTTTGTTCTTGTGTGTTTTTTATAACTAGTGCTGTAACCAGCTGATTGCCCCCTTCTATTCAGATGCAAACCAGGCATTTCCTCTTTGTCTCTGCAACAACCTAAATCCTCTCCATACCCATATATTAAGCGATACAGCCTCTCCATGCAATATGGCCATTTCCACACTATTGGAGAGGTGGGGATGGAGGTCTTGATGGAAAGACCTCGAGATATTTTCCTGTAGCTGGACATACTGCAAAGGTATCATCTGTGAGGCTCTCCTGAGGAACTTACCTACATGCCAGATATACATCCTCTGAACAGGATTCCATCCAATATTACTAGATAAAGATGACACCTCGTGTTATGCACCACCAAATGAACAGAAATGATATTTTATACTTTTCTGGAAGCAAGCCATCTCACCACCTTGTGAGAAATGTTTAAAAAATGTGTGTGTTGATGCGGGTATTTGTTGTTAAAAGATACCTTGTATGTTTACTTGGAAAGTGTGCATACGTATTTATGTAAACTTAATAAAGAAAACTGCCAGGAAAACTTTTTTTCATGTTTCAAAATGAAGAGAAAAAGAAAACTTCACTAGCAAAGTTTTGGAAACTAAACAATTTCTATTCCTATCACCCAGTAATAAAGACACATCTGGTACAGTTTCTGCTTTCCTGCAGATGCCTAAAAATAGGCGATATCTTTAGGTGTACATTATTCTGGGCCAGAAGATCCAGCGGTACAATAATAAACCTGCCAGTTCCAGAAGCCTCTGAGTCAAAACCTATCAAAGAACTGTCATTTTTTCCCACCTAAGAGTTGTAATGCCCTGCATTCTCTAACCAGAAATGCCAATTAATAATAATAATAATAATAATAATAATAATACATTTTATTTATACCCCGCTCTTCAGCCAAAGCTATCAGAGCGGCTTACAATTTGTTAATTAGACAATTAAGTCCCCTCAAGATGGTGGTTGAAGGGAGGGCTCTTCTTGCTTGCAGCAGGAGGTGGCCTGCCTTTCTCTCCCTCAAGATGGTGGTTGAAGGGAGGGCTCTTCTTGCTTCCAGCTGGATAAAGTAAATAAACCCAGCTGGATAAAGGGTGTTGCAACAAGGGAGACAAAATGGGGGCATTCTCCCCCTTCCCAATAAAAATGATTTCCCCTTCCATTAAATTTCCTTCAGACCCGACATTTCTAGCATTGCAGTAACTTAAAAACTTCAGTTGAGCATTTAGAAATGCAGTTTAGGCATCCAAGGAAAAGGGGGCAGTAACACAGTGTAATGTAGTGATTTAAGTGCTAGGCTAGGATTCTAGAGACAGATGTTTGAATCCCTAATAGGTCATGGAAATCCGCTGGGTGACCTTGGGCAAATCACACCCCGTCAGCCTCAAATCGCACCCTCTCAGCAAAGCCCTCTGAACAAATCTCACCCCCTCCCCCAAAAATGATAGGGTTGCATCAGGGTCACCGCAAGTCAGAAGCAACTTGAAGGCACACAACAACAAAAAGGAATTGTCAGGCCTCTTTAGTGATCTTAACTTCTCAATAAATTTAGCAGTCTGTAATCACTGGACATGCTCAGTTCCCACTGGGCAGTTTTAGCTATGTGGAGTGATACATTTTTAGATCTGTTATGAGCATCAGAGCCTTAAAATCCTTAGTGTGGATGGCTTCCCTCTCATGCAGAGTGCCTGATGGGAGAGATGACGTTGGAGTCTTCCATGGATGCAAGGTGAAGGCATCACAAACACTATTGAAACACAGATAAAAGGCCGCTTTCTCCCCTTCCCCTCCATGTGGCAGAGTCTTCATCAATCCAGACCCTGGAGCACTGCCACACAGGTGAATATTACCATCAGAAGGCCTCTTGTCCTCTGTCCAACGCTTACTATATTCTTGAGTTCTCGGATGATTGTGTGAGTGTATGCTTGTCTTACGTCTGTATTAATAATAAACAGTAGTCAGTTTTCACAAAACTTGTCTCTGTTGACCTAATACTACCTTGGCTACCTTCGTAAACATAGGACTAGAAACCGCTTCTCTATTTGAGCTAATGATAAATTCCCCAGACCAAGGTTTCATTCTTTCAGGACTCTTTCAAACGGGAGGAATTTCTCCCAATTCCGAATGGAGCCAATGCGGATTCATGTAAATTCGCTTGTTTAGCGAATTTACCTGAACCCCTGCTCCGTTCGGAAGGCATTCGGAATTACTTCCCATTAACCGAAAAGAACCCCCCCTTGCCCAAAATCGCTTAAATTCGCAATAACGTTAAACCCATTATTGCATTCGGAGTGACTTCCCTTTTGCCCAAATTTGCGTGAGAAGAATTAATTCGCAATAACATGAAACCCCAGGATTGTGTTTGGATTGCTCTTGGATTATACTTCCAATTTCCCACGTCTGAAAGAGTCCACAGCTCCTACCTTCCAAGATTTTCTTGTGGGGTGCATCTTCAGCTATGGCATTCCCATAAGCTTACTGATGACACCCACTTCTTCATAGATAATGGTATTTTAGCAACATAAGCATCAATACTCTGGAAATAAGCTTACAGCTAAGATGAATATTTTGTCTGCCTGTTTTACTTGTTTCTCAGGTCTTAGTTGTTCCTCTCCCACAAACAGGAAGAGTTTGGTCTCAATCCACAGTCAAATCAGTCCACCATCTATCAGAATCCTAATGTCCACTCAAAGTAAGAGTTGGGTTTTGTACATTTTCACTGATAAACAATTAAGATGGAAATACACATTGCACATCCTTTCCCCCAAAACTTGGAAAAATTCCTTTGGGAGACTACATTATCAAGTAGCCCAAAGCCAACAGCTTTCTTAAGCTCTACAACCTCTGTGTATATCATGAGGACAGAAGACACGAAGAAAATTCCACATCCAAAGCTTGGTGCTCAAACCAGTTGCAATCTGAAATCCTGACAAATCTAGAGGTTTCTGAATGAAAGGTTCACAGGGACACCCCAAGGGGTTCTTTCACTAATTATTGAAGAATTTTTACTCATAAGCACTATATGAAATTCACTTATGTCAAGCTGAATAATTCCTCTTGAATGATTTCTTTGTCAGGTGTTCATTAAAGAAGGTTTCACACCAAACTGATAGTCGTTAATACAAGGAAAACATCTTCAGTGGATTTCAAGTGGTTAGATGGCATGACAATCATATTACATTCAATCAAGTGTGACAGACCTACTCCTAACTTTTTTGTATGTTAGGAGCATCAGAGAAATTACTTTTTTGTACTGTCACCTCCAAAATCCCCCAGCCAGCATGCCCAGTGTGTTATGAAATGTACTTTTAGTAAAATTTTGGGAACATGTGGTCTGTGCCATGATCCCTAGCTCACCTCCTAGAGGGCCCAAAAAGGGAGAGAAACCACTGGGCAAGACAGTAAATTGCCTTGGAAAGACCAGCAGTGCCCCTAGAGATGAGATTAGTGGAAGTTCTCTATAGGAAGTTTAGGACTCGCCAAACACACATTTCTACATCTCCCAGGTAAGACGATAGCCTTGGCATCATATCTGATGAGCCAGTGATTAACTTAATGACTCAGCCATTAAGTCGGCTGCCCCTCCAAATTGTATCCAAACCTAAGTGCATTGTACACAGATTATTTGCTCTTGGCTTAACAAAGCCCAGGCAATCAACATCTTTGTCTAAGACTATCTAGTAGCCCCTAGATACGTTTAGCCCTATAAAATACTGTGAGTTTGAATCCTCTATTGACGCTATCCTCAGAGTGCAGGGTGGTCCACACCAGTTTGACTTCTGGTCATAGCTCCCGCAGCCCGTTTCACCTCATCCTGGCGGTCGTCTCCATCATCCTCATCCACATCTATCAAGCTTCCCGGAGAAGACTTCTAAGGTAGTATTCCAGAGGTTGATGCTTGAGCCCTTGGTTGGTATTGAACTCGCAACCTTGCAGTTTGTGAGTCAGTGGCTGCAGTACAGGCATTTAACCACAGCACCAGCAAGGCTCCTAACTTAACCAAGGCAAACTTCCAAAACAGATTTTTGAATTAGAGGGTCTACAGACCACCCCTTTTTACGCTGGACCAGGGCCGTGGCAACCACATGCCATAGCCCCGATCCAGCCAGCTGTGGCACTGCGGCTATACAGCACTCTTTCGGTGCTGTGTTTTGTGGGCACAATGACGGAGAAGCAAAGGAGTGTACTTTTTTCTTGGGCTGGACTCAACATGTTTCTAATTTTGCCACTTTTAGTTACATGGATTTTGGACATGAAGATCAATTCAAGATTGTTCTCAGACCATAACCATATTATTTTGACATTGAGGCCGAGATATAAAGGATTCAGTTGGAAATTAAACAATTTAATATTGGAAAATAAAGAGTTAAATAAAAGAACAATTCAAGGCCTAGAAGATAAGTTTAAAGAAAACACGAAGGAGGATATTATGCCTGAGATAGTGTGGGAAGCCTCAGAGTTAATGATGAGGGGATTACTTCAGACAAAAAGGATGTGAGCTTTAAAAAGAAAGAACACAAAAATTAGAGAAACTTGAAAATGAACTAAAGAAGAAAGAAAAGAATCTGAAATGACATGCAACAAATAGAGGACTACTAGATGATTTTTTTTTTAAAAAAAGACACATCAACTTTCATTAATATTTCATTAATAATATTAATATTATTCAAGCAAGAAGGGGTTTAAGGATGAAAAAGATGATGGAGTTTAGAGTAAAGATAAGGAATTGTAATGTGATGAAAGAGTTTTAAAAGAAATTCTTTCCTATAACCTGGAAAACTGGTGAGAATGGAAAAAAGAAAGCAATGTGTCATGACTTTAGGGGAGTTCAGGAAGTCATTTTGTTGTTAAGAGTTTGTTATTATTTTGCTGTTAAGTGTTTGTTATGTGAGTTGTTAGAGATTGTTTGTTTTGTTGCTAATGTTGTTGTTATGTATTATGTGGCTGTATGGTGTTATGTTAGATGTTATTAAGTGGTTTATGTATGGTGGTATTCATGTGTTTAATACAATAAAAATTATTTTTAAAAAGTAATGTTTTTGGATTAATGCTACTTATAAATTGTAATTCCTGTACATCGTTGAATGTAATGGTAACAGTTATGACATAAATAACTAGCAAAATTAAAACTATATCTTTAAATTACAATATCATATGCACAGCCTAAATGTATTTTATTATCATTATTATTATTATTATTATTATTATATATGCCGCCCAATCACTGGGAATCTGGGCGGTTTACCACAGAGGGAAATACAAAACAATGACAACACAAATGAAATAAAAACAAATGTAACACAGCAATATATTAAAAAATAAATAAAAAATAACAATTAACATTTGCAGTAAATAACAAAAAGAAAAATACATAGCAAATCAACAGCAGCAAAAAATACATAACAATTAACAATGAAAAATGTATGGCAATTAACATAGCAAGTCAGTAAAACACAAGATTACTCTCCTTCTCAACCCTCCATCCCAATCCTAAAATAAAACAATATTCAACAATGTGCACACTTTAGCATAAGGGTGTGCACAAGGGTCAGCACCTTGTGCTGGTAGCACCTGGAATACATAGGGCCTTTATTGCTGAACATGTTGTTCCACTCAATTGCTTGTCATTGGCCATGCAAGGTGGGGCTGTAGGCCTCTGGAAGGCCAAAGATCCCCCACCCTTGCTACAGAGGCTGGTAGGTGTTATCCTGAGGCCACCCACTCCATTCATCTGTTAACTGCTGCCACCCTTCTTTAATGTTGTTATTGTTGTGTGCCTTCAAGTTATTTCTGACCAATGGCGCACCCATCACAGGGTTTTCCTTATTTCATACATCCTTACATTCCTTATATATTCCTTACTTTTGGAGTAAAGCAGCATAATCTTTGGGTTTTGCTTGACAATCTCCCAGATAACACCAGCTCCTGTTCATTAGCCCCTACTGCACACTGTGCCCTGGGGCCAGTCTGCAGGATGAAAATTATCTTGGTAGAATGTGATTCAAATGTGATCTGGCCATATGCCATTCAAACTATTTGCCCTATTTTGAGGGGGGACATGAAAAAGTCCTCGAACTCCGAAGGAAAAGGAATTGTGGTTTTTTTAATTGTAGTATATGGAAGGATGCTTATTATTGAACATGTGGATGTGGAATTATTTACATAGCAGTGCATTTTGGTAGAGGATGCATGGATGGGTGCTTCTCTACCCCGCTTCCAAAAGCAATGGACACTTAAGTAGTTAAAGGCTGGGAGGATACCGTGTTTCCCAGAAAATAAGACAGTGTTATGTATTAATTTTTACTGCCAAAGATGTGCTAGGTCTTATTTTCAGGGGATGTCTTATTTTTCCATGAAGAAGAATTCACATTTATTGTTGAACCAAAAAAAAAAAAGACCATTTATTATATACTGTATATATTTTTATGTACAAAAACTTTGCTAGGTCTTACTTTGGGGGGAGACCTTATATTTAGCAATTCAGCAAAACTTCTACTAGGTCTTATTTTCAGTGGATGTCTTATTTTTGGGGAAAGAGGGGTATGTGCAAATGGTTCTTCAGTTCTGCATCTTCCCCCTTCCTCCTCTCCCCAGTGGCATCACTAGGGAGTGCAGCGGGTGCGAACCGCACCAGGTGTCACCTCAGAAGAGGGGTGACACCTGGTCAGGCCACTGAAGGGTGAGAAGGGGTGAGCATGCCCCTCTTGGCTTTGCCACAGTGGTGGCAAAGTGTGAGATTGTCTTTTTGGTCACCCCAGCAACAACCTCCCTGGCATCTCCTGCACCCATCCTATAGAATTATGGGATTCTTTGACAAAAAAGCTTTTTAAAAAATCCTTGTAAAATTACAAATCCCAGCATTCCATAGAATGGAGCTACAATACTTAAAGTGGTGTCAAAGTGTACTGTTTCAACAGTATAGATTCCGCCCCCCCCCCCACCAGCCATCCTATCGAATTCTAGGATTTGCAGTTTGGTGAGGGGCATTTGGAAAGCTCAGCCAGAGAGAGAGAGAGAGAGAGACGCTCTGAACTACAACATCCATCATCCCACAGCATGTTGCCATGGCTATATTGCTCAAGCTGCAGGCAGCTATTGGCCAGAAGAAAAAAGCTTGCTAGGCTAGATACCATCTTTTGGTCTAGGAACCCATTGGCATGTATGTAGATTGATCACCCATCACTCAGGGCAGTCCTTGACAAACGGAAAGGAGATGACAGAAGACAGTAAGACAAAAACTTATTTATGTCAAGATCATACAACACCAACAAGAACAACAGGTGATGATGCAAGCGGACGTATGTATGTCCTCTCCTTTGATTGATAGTTGCATGTGGCTGGCAGAGTATGCATACATGTGAATAGGTAGGAATGTGCCCAGAGAAGTGTAGGTAACTGAACATTGATTCAAAGGTGCTCATCTCTGCATGGGTTTGGACAACACACCTATGTGCAGACCGGCCCTTGGTGTACATGTACAAAAGGACAGAGTGCTCTTCAGATGGAAGTGGCTTGAGGTGCTAGAATAGATTGTAAAATTTCAGACTGCTTGGTGTTTTCTGTAATGCTGCGTTAAAACTCCCACCCTGGATACACCCCATACCCTCCAACATTTCACAAATGAAAACTGGGAAATGTGTGGCCAGGAAATATCACATTGTAGACAAGATGGCAAAAGTTATTAATAAGGAAGCTATGAGAGGATGGCAGCAGTCTGCCTTTGCCTGAGCCTACTGGGAAGAGTAAGAGTCCATTCCTTCCTCTTCTCTCCCCGCACTGAGTTAATTGAGGCTGGAAAGTGGGAAGGCGTGAGAGAAAATGGGATAAAAGCAGGGGAAAATGAGGGATGGCTACTGTGTCTGCTAAATCAGGACACTTGGAGGGTATGACACATATGTAGTTCTCAGAAAACCAATGCAGCAAGAAGTAGGCTGGAATAGAATTTTTCTCTCAATGTGCTAGACTCCTTATTTTCAGTAACAAGGAGAATCATTATTTTTTTAAATGGCAGCACCTACTTTCAGCCTCAAGTGGGTACAGACTGTTGACTCTTCCACCTCCAGTTTCTCTCATTTATTCTTTCTGTGTTGTGTGTGGAATCGAAATTCAAATTTCTTTGGGGGAAAAATTAGGCCCCTATCACCACTTTTCGATGTGCATTTCTTTATTCAAAACATTTGCCTGACACCTTTTGCCATGCTCTTCCAAAGGAAATTGACAGTAAAAAATTATAACCCATCAAATGCACAACATGGGAACAATACATTCAGGTGAACATCTCCCTCCCCTTCTTGTACAAAAGGTTTCCTTTGTTCCCCCAGCCATTTTAAGATAATGCTTTGGGATGCTTAGTTATGCCAAGACTATGCTAATAATATCAGGAGGTGCAGGCTGACAGTGCTATAAAGATCTCTTTTTTATTGTGTTTTTTTTTTTTTAAAAAAAAAAAGGTTTTGTTTACTTTTTTTCTAGGTAAAACAAAAAAGGGGAAAAAACAAGGCAGCATTGTGATTAATATCTCATGAGCATGGCATGGGGATCTCAGCTCTTTCTTCTGCATCAGCCCTCACCAGCCTGGTACGTGCAATGTTTTTCAGTGCAGCAAATAAACATGCGTTACACACACAAAAACCTGACATCAACCATATTATTTGTAAAGTTATATTATACCTTCATTACTCTCCCAAAAAACTACAGCCGGCATCCCGTTATTGAATTATGATAGCATTAAGTCCAACTTGAGACCATTGTAAGTTCTTTATTTTGGTTGTTGCAGAGGTTGGGATTTTAGCTGTTGGCCTTTGCAATAACTAATTCCTCTTGCTAGGAGGACTCACTTTTTTAGCTGTTGCAGGCCCCATTCCGTGTCCATTTAGTGGAGTTCTTTTAGACAACATCTCACATCAACTCTTGCAGTCATGGCTGATCAGGGATCATAGACTTGAAGTCAAAAATATTTGAAAAGCCATAGGATGAAGAAGATAGATTTAATGATAAACCTTATTAATACAAGCCAAGCCACAAAAGGTGAGTTACATTTAAGTGCTTGTTTTAATATCTTGTTGTCAATACTATCTTGTTTTCTTCTTTGCCTAATTTCACTGCCATGTCTGGTTCCATATATGCAATTGTAAATTCACAGTTAAAGTGGTGTCAAACTGCATTATTTCTGCAGTGCAGATGCAGTCTTGGTCACTTAGGGTATTCAGTATGAGGTCTTCAAATGACTCCATAAACTGAAAGCAGAACCCCCTTACTTTAAAAACTCACAGTTCATTTCATTATAGTTAATTCCCTTAAAAGTTCATTGGTCAGTTTTCTAGATCTTTAAATCAAACACCTGAATATTTAATTTATTGGCATAGTATGATTAAGGCATGCTAGTACTTGTTGTTTACAAGCACATAAGGAAGTCACATGTTAACTTCCATCTGAGCAAGTATGCTCAAAAACTGTATCTTCACACTAGGAGCGCTTTTGCATGTGATGCTTTCATAATGCTTTTAAGCACTGTGTGCACACACGCATGCTTTATATTCTGAATCAGTAAAGATCACTTGTTGGCACAGGGCTTAGCAGTAAAGCTTGGATCACATTGCTTTCTGAGGTAACAAGGGCATAATGACATTATTTTGCAAAACAATATGAGTAATACTAACAAATAGTTTCTCCTTATTCAGTGTAAAACATGGATTTGGGATGAGGAGCATTAGAGAGATCTTTGTCCATTTTTTCAATTTTAAAGGCTTTTTAGTAGCAATAGTAAAAAGCAATGTATTTGTTACGATTATAATAGTATTTCATCATCTTATATATTTTGATTATATGTATTTGTCAGTTTGCTTTATATTATATTGCATTTTTATACTCTACCTGCAGAATTTGTTTTACAATCATATTGCATGATTTTATATTTGTATTATTCCTCCCCCCACCCCGGCTGCATCTGTATTACAGAAATAATGCAATTTGACACTGCTTTAACTGCCATGGCTCAATGGTATGGAACTCCAGGATTTGTAGTTTGTTGTCGCAAGTATATGAGGCACTTTTTAAAAATAACTCCCCAAAATCTGTGCTTGCACTAATAGATCAAGGAAAATTCCAAGCTAGTTTAAATCTCAAGAGTCTTATATTTCTGAGACCGTTAAAACACAAGACTTCCACACTGATCGCTTTGCACAGTTTACCAAGAAGGCTGCTCAATGGTGGAAGGACCACTGGAAGTATTTCTTCACATATCACGTAGTTTGACTGTAGAACTCTGTGCCATAAAATATTATGATGATCACCAACTGAGATGACTTTAAATTGAGATTAAATGGCTCAGTGGATGATAAATCTCTTATTGGCTCCTGACTATGACGGTTATAGCATATCTCTGGGATCAGAAGGCAATGTACCTCTGAATACTAGTTGCTAGGAAATAAGAGTGAGAGAGGGCTGTTGCTTTCACACCTGCTTGTGGACTTCCTCTGGTGATCAGATGCCCACCTTTTCCAGGACATGTCCTACATTTCAACCTTCTGTCCAAGAGGAATTTCAAAATGTCTTCCATTTTAAGCATGACTAGGAAGCATGAATTTATATTTATATGAGTGTTTTAAGCTTTTATTTTGCAATGCCCTACATTTTTCTGGAATGCCCTACATTTTGCAATGCCTTGTCCTCCTCTGTGGTTCGGACATTTAGTCACTTTGCACCTGATCCAGTAGGTCTCCTCTTACGTTCTCTAGAATGTATGCTTGCTACAGTCCCACCGTATGCCAGTGTCTAGCATTTGTGAACAGCATATCCAGATCACATGGGACTAGTACTAGTTGTTAGCTGACAACATATAGGGAGTGTTATACATTTCTAATTTTGATTACAGTTTGTATTATATAATTTCTAATACATTTCTAATTTTGATTGCAATGAGAATGACGGCTGCACGGTAGCTACTTTAAAGGATGTGGGCTGCCTCTTGGTGAGAACTCCATCATTATTCACATGAATTCATCTTTGAGGATGTATGGCATCCTCCTCCAACCTTAGGTCTGCCTGATGTGTTGGACAGCAGCTCTCACAATCCCATAATCTGGTAGTGAGTTTATGGGATTTGTAACTGGACATCTCAAGAGGACCCCCGGTTGGTGAAATAAAGCTTCCTTCTTTGAATGCCAAACTGTTCTAGGCAAGAAAACAAGAAAAACTGTGGCTTCATACCCATTTCCAAAAAAGGTGATTTGCGATCTGAATCGATGGGTCAATTCAACAGCAGAGCATGGCTCCCACTACACTGGCCCCGACTGCATTTTTTCCCTGTAAAATAACCCACTTGTGGTTCACATTCACAAATGAATCGGTTCAAAATGGACTTGTTCCAGCCAGCCAAAGGGCAAATTTAAATCAATTCCAATCCACATCTGGTTCACACTTGCGCAGAATCGATTTATCCAAAAAGATGCGGAAAACATCAGTGTCAAAAAGATGCGGGTTAAATGGGTCTAGGGCATGGCTGCCCTCTCCAAATTGCTTCTGCAAACTGGTTCAAACCAATTTGCAATCTGGTTTAAAAGGTAGTGGGAATCAGGTCTGTATTAGACCAAAGCAAAAGTTTCTTTTCTGCCTCTGATTCTGGAAGCAGTATATAATTCTAATGAAGGTAACCAGATGAATGCAAAAGCAGCTTCACAAAACAGTCACTTGTGGGCATTGAGGGAGCATATTTGCTTTGTAGGGGGTAGAGGAGGGACCTTTGACAGGACCGTGGTGCAAACACGAAAACCTTTCCCTGAGCATTGCACTGCAGTCCTCATCATATTCCATCATCCCATTCTACAGTTGCTATTTTTAAAGTAAGAACAAGACAGGTGAAACGCCTACATGCACTTAACATAGCAGCTGGGTTGGACATGGTTGTACAAGAACAGTTTGTGTGGAGCAATTTCTTCCCCCACCTCACGTCCTCCCATTCTTTCTCCTAGTTTCTCATAATAGTGCAGCTAGCAGTGACAGAGAGTGTCATGTCAAAGAGTTCCCATGTCAGTGGAGCAGCATTTCCACCCCAGGTCTTAATCCAGGCAGGACAAAAACTCTAAATAGATTCAGCACCTGGGGTAGCACCTTTAAAGCTAGCTCAAACCTGGAATGGATTCATCACCCTACTGACATGGGAGCCACTAGTTACCATTGTCAGGAAGCTCTTCAAAATTCAAACAGTGTCCTTAGCTTTGGCTTCAGCTAAGGATGGGAAGATCTGCTTACTTTTGCCAAATTTCTCCTTGCATCTCCATTAAGATTGTTTGTTTGCATGCACTCCATTGCCAAATAAGACAAAATTCATTTTCCCACAAAGTCTGTATGAATAGGTGTGTGAATGTGACGCACAATGTTTAGTATACTGTACATATTCAGAGAGCTTGTATGGCATTGGGGTTTGGGTGTTGGATTACAACTCTGGAGAAGAAGGTTCAGATCCCCGTTCGGCCATGGAAACCCACTGGGTGACTTGAGGCAGGTCACAGCCTCTCAGCCTCAAGGGAAGGCGATGGCAAACCTCCTCTGAACAAATTTTGCCAAGAAAACCCCATGATAGGCTCCCCTTAGGGTTGCCATAAGTCAAAAATGATGTGAAGGCACACAACAACAAAAACAAACACATTTTGGCCAAGATCCTATTTGACACAGGCAGGTCATAAAGCCCCACCAGTATATTAGACCAGGCGGAGGAGGGAAAGAGCTGCTTCTTTCTTCTTACTGAGACACAGCAAACAGACAGTATTCAGATGCCCCATGCAGCCAATCATGTCCTCTTGGGTCATGGTGTGTCTGTGTGGCTGCACTTGGTCCAGCTGCTATTGTATAGCCAAGTGGGGAAACAGAGTTAATACCTCCCTGCACAATAGCTGAAAAAGTACCTACATAGGTATAACAGCCAGTTAAGCCAGTGTAAGTTGCCAAGAGGATTCCAGCCTTTAGTTCATTGGGCAAGTCACACTGTCTCAGTCTCAGAGGACGGCAGTGGCAAAACCTATCTGAAGAAATTTGCCAAGAAAACCCTGTGACAGGATCCCCATATGTCAAAAATGACTTGAAGTCACACACACATCTAATGTACTTTTGTATGAACTTTGCCCCAACATTTTGCTTAATATACACATCTCTGTGTGCATTTCTTTGAGTCGCATAAACTGATTGGAAAATTCTGATAAGTATGGATTTCGGTATGTATGTTTATTCTGATTATAGGTGCACCAAGCCTGAATCTGGAGATCTATCCTTCCAAAATTGGGCTTGATAGATTTGTCCGGCATTCCTAGTTCTTAACCCCTTAGTAGCATTTCTTCAATTGAACTGAGTTTTGCCCTCAGATGCTGCGTACACGTCTGCTCTTCAAATGGTTGCTTGAGCTTTCATTGAATTAATGTCTGCTCATTTTCTGTAGTACTCTGCTGCCATGTAGTGGGAGGAAAATGAATCTCTGTTATATTTGCTTTCCACACATTAAGCTGTTGCAGAAGTATACAGAATGTAGATCAGGTTCTCCTGGTATACATTCATTCATTCATTCATTCATTCGATAATCTTGTCTTTCTAAGATGACTTACAAAATGCTAAGAAATGTTTATCTTTAAAAAAACCTGTTTTTAAAACAAAAGTTAAAAATACTGAAACCACAATTCTGTTAAAAGGCACATGGTTAAAATAATTTAAAACACACTTTAAAAATATAATTCAATAAATACAAGGAAAAAGCACAGAGTACATCACTTTTAAATATCTTACTATCATATTATTAACAGGCAAATGCCTGCTTAAATTAAAAAAGTCTTTAGCTGCTATTGAACCTGAGATGGTTGTGAGACTGAGAGAAAAAAAAATATCCACAAAGATATGAAAACTTGGATTGACTCATATTGTCTTTTCGATAATCTGAATCCCAGCCACATAGGGTTCTAAAAGTCTTAAACAGCATTTTGAATTCTGGTTGGAAATGGACGAGCAGCCAGTGAAGTTGTTTCAGCAGGGGAGCTATATGATCCCTGTAACCAGCCCTAGTCAGCAGCTTGGCTGCTGTGTTTTGCACCCAATGAAGTTTCTAAGCAGTTTCCAAAGGGAAATCTTTATAGGCCTCATTCCCACTACATAATAAACTGGCTTTCAAACCAACCTGAACTGATTTAAATGGCCCTTGTTGGGCTGAATTTCTGGTGCAATTTGCAAAGGAACTCCAGTGCTAAACCTGTTACGGTAAACAAAGGGTCAATTAACCCATTCACAACCAATTATGCAAGTGAGGCTTTGTGAAAATTTCCAAACAGATCCAATTGATTCCAAACAGTCTCAGTCTACATGCAGAGCTTCAGCCAAAAGTCATCTCATTGACTGAATGTCCCAAACATGGCGTAAACAGTTTTTATTAACCCACAAAATATTCATTGAGCATGCGTAGTTTAACATTCATTTATATATTTCCACCTCATTTCACTGTCTGTATATATATCTCTATCTATCTGTTTGCCCTACTGACTGAAGCCTTTTGTTTTTAGCTTGGTCCTTGTAACATTCTGATTTTCTGGGCATTCAGCCAGTCTTTAGTCTTATCAGGAACATTTGTTGCCATTAGCAGGCATTTGCTTCCCTCTTCCCTCTTCCCTCCTAAGGTGGGGGCTACAAGCCAGATTCAAAAGGACAAGTTTTTCCTTTGGCTCTATTTCTCGCTATGGCTAAACTATTGATCATTAATGGCAGAGATTATTGGTTATCAGTTGGTTATCAATGGCTTTATTAGTTTTCACCTTGACAAACCCATGTGGCATTTCCCACTTTTTTGAAATGAATCGATTCAGTGCAAGTGTGAACGTGCTGTCTATTTGATTCGGTTCCTGTGGTGCGGTCACCCCTGTGAGGCGACTCCATGTTGAATCGATCCATTGCTGAATGTGAATGTGAAGTGGATTAAATTGAAATGGGTAGGTCTGATCACAGCTCAAATAGTGTGAACATCTATTCAGCGCAAAATCGCTTCATGGGTTGAACTCAAACAATGATTTATTTTGCAGTGGGAATAAGGCCATAGAGCCCATTGCAATAATCCAAACAGGGTGTAACCAAGGCATGTGTCACCAGAGCCAGATCTCAGGGAATGAGTGCACCTAGCACTATGCAAATGCATTCCTGACCACTGTCAAAATCTTGGCATCCAAGTTCTGATCTGAATCCATCAGTATACCCAAGCTGCAAGCTGTATCTTCAGGTGAATGTAACTCAAAATGACCTGAATAGACTAGAAAGCTGGGCCAAAGCTAACAAAATGAAATTCAACACAGAGAAATGTAGGGTACGGAACTTAGGGCGGAAAAATGAAATGCACAGATATAGGATGGGGGATACCTGGCTGAATGAAAGAACGTGTGAAAGGGATCTAGGAGTCCTAGTAGACCATAAGCTGAACATGAGTCAACAGTGTGATGCAGCAGCTAAAAAGGCCAATGCAATTTTAGGCTGCTTTGGTCAGGCCCCACCTGGAATACTGTGTCCAGTTCTGGGCACCACAATTCAAAAAGGATGTGGAGAAACTGGGCAACTAAGATGGTGAAGGGTCTGGAAACCATGAGGCCTTATGAGGAACACCTGAGGGAACTGGGGATGTTTAGCCTGGAGAAGAGAAGGTTAAGAGGTGATATGATAGCCCTGTTTGAATACTTGAAGGGATGTCATATTGAGGAGGGAGCAAGCTTGTTTTCTGCTGCTGCAGAGACTAGAACGCGGAACAATGGATGCAAGCTGCAGGAAAAGAGATTCCACCTCAACATTAGGAGGAACTTCCTGACAGTAAGGGCTGTTCGACAGGGGAACACACTCCCTCGGAGAGTGGTGGAGTCTCCTTCCTTGGAGGTCTTTGAGCAGAGGCTGGATGGCCATCTGTCAATGGGGATGCTTTGATGGAGAGTTCCTGCATGGCAGAATGGGGTTGGACTGGGATGGCCCTAGTTGTGGTCTCTATCATGACCCACTTCCGCTCCCAAGATGGCGCCCTGGGCCCACCACTTCGTCTCTTCCCCCTCCCCTTCCACATTCGAAATGGTCTCTCCCTCCCGACCTCCCCAAGATGGCGTCGGGAGCAATACTACTCTCTCTTCTTTTCCGACCTCCCCAAGATGGCGGCGGGCCCGGCCTTCTCTGTCCCCGCCTCCTCCTCCTCCTCCTCCTCCTTCCCTTCCCCTTCAATGTCTCCTCCTCTCTGCTCCTGAGGGGCCAGGAGGACTGGAGGAGGAGGAGGGCAGCCATGAGCCAGGCGGCGTTGGCGTTGGGGGCGTTCTATGGGGCTCTGGTGGGGCTGGTGCTGCTGGGGGCCCGGGAGGTGCTGCTCCAGTACGAGGAGAACCGATGCAGCATGACCTACATGTTCGAGCACCCAGAGTACCTGGTGAGCACCACCAGCAGCACCACCAGCATCATGGCTCTCCCTGGCTGCGTTCACACTGGAGAAATAAACCGGTTTAAGTGCCATGGGTCAATGCTGTGAAATTCTGGGAATTGTAGTTTGTTGTGGGGCCCAGAGCGGAGCGGAGCTCCGCTCTGGGCCCCACAACAAACTACAATTCCCAGAATTTCACAGCATTGACCCATGGCACTTAAACCGGTTTATTTCTCCAGTGTGAACGCAGCCCCTCTCTCCCTCTCTCTCTGTGTCTTTGGGGAATGAGGAGGTTGTGTGGCTCTGGGCGTGGGGGTGTGTTTGTGTGTATCTGTGTGGGAGGGATATGGGTGCATGGAGATATTGTGTGTGGGGGGGGTGTGTGTGTTGTGTTTGTTTATATGGGGGTGTTTATATGTTTGGGGGTGAGTGTGTGGGTTGGTTGGTTGTGTATATGTGTGTGGGGTTCTTGGATATATGTGTGTGTGTGTGTTGTATATTGTGTGGGGTATGTTTCTGGATGTGTGTAGGGTGGTTTTGCATACACAGCATGTGGGGTTTTTTGCATATATGTGTGGGGTGTGTTTCTGTATCTGTGGGATATGTAGTTGTATATATGTATATATGTGTGGGATGTGTTTCTGGGTGTGTGGGATATGTAATTGTATATATGTGTGAGGAGTGTTTCTGTATGTGGGAGATATATAGTTGTATATATGTGTGGGGTGTGTTTCTGTATCTGGGATATGTAGTTGTATATATGTGGGGTGTTTTTCTGTATCTGGAATATGTAGTTGTATATATGTGTGCAGAGTGTTTCTGGTAAGTGTGAGATATGGAGTTGTATATAAATGTATGGGGAGTGTTTCTGTATCTGGGATATGTAGTTGTATATATGTGTGCGGAGTGTTTCTGTAAGTGTGGGATATGTAGTTGTATATATGTCTGAGGTGTGTTTCTGTATGTATGGGATATGTAGTTGTATATATGTGGGGAGTGTTTCTGTATCTAGAATTTGTAGTTGTATATATGTGTGCAGAGTGTTTCTGTAAGTGTGGGATATGTAGTTGTATATATGTGTGTGGGGTGTGTTTCTGTATGCGTGCAGAGCGTGTGTGCATATATATGTGTGGAGTCTTTGTATATATGTGGGGGGTATTTCCATATGTGTGCTTGGGGGTGTTTGTATATATATTGTATATATGCCTGGGGTGTGTATGTGTAGAAACCCTAAGGTGGGGGGCTGACACAACTCTTCCCCAAACACCTGCCTTTGGGCAGAAATGGGCTGTGTGGTGTTCACCTGCTTCCCTTTAAAACCCTGAAGAGACCGTGTGAGTGGGGTGAGAATCAGTGGGAAGAGAAAGGAGAAGCCCCAGGGTTGTGTCTTTTTTTAAAATTCAATTTCATTCTAAAAATGAACTTTTTAATTCTTTTAAAATTTCCTTTAAAAACATCGCATCTTACCAAATCTTCACTATAACTACACGAAACTATGTGCATGTAAAATTCTGTATGGCGCGGTATAGTCAGCACCCCCTTTCTCATTGGTGCCACCTTCGAAGGTGCCCTGCCCTCTTTCGTCCCTGGCCACAGCATATTTGTGTGGAAGGAGCACCAAGAGCTTTCATCTCCAGGTGGTACATGTGTGCTGCACAAATACCCCTTTTTTTTACCCGGCTCTAATGACCCCCAACATTGTTCCTCCGTTCTTTCACTCCCTTTTTTTCAGTTCTCTTGCAATCCAAATCACGTCTGCTCAGGAGCTGCTTTGTGATGTGTGTGTAGGGCTTGCTGCTTGATCAGCGTGAATAGGATTGCGGTCGAAAAAAGGGAGATCAAGACTGAAGGACTAGACACCCTTGCAGGAAATGAGTCCTTTTTTGCTCAGAGGGACTTAGCTCTGAGTAAGGAGGTTTTTGAAATGTGGTCTGAATCTGTTGATCCTGACAACTCCTACCTGGCAGTAGGTTCCATTGAATTTGTTAGGACTTGGAACAGTAAGCCAGCTTCATCATATATATAGATAGACCCAGATAAGTGCACAGGCACACACAAGTGTTGATTTCCACTGTTTGCCCAGAGCCTAATTTGAGTGGGAATAGAAGATTCAAGATTAAGCACTTGTCCTGAGGATCATCTTTTTAAGGTGTGGACAAATAGTGGTCTGTAGTAAGTTGTTCTCCTAACTATGGAAAGGATGCAGAATCTCCAAATGACATGTTTTCCAGGCTGCCTTAACGCTTGGTTTCTTTGTCACTAGAAACTGACCACTGAATTAGCTGCTCAGTTGCTTGTTTGATTGTGAGCAGGATATTGGTGTTAAGGTTTAACTTAATCCTATTTTATGTGGTCTTTAAGTAAATAATCTCCATTACAAGGGTATCAGAGGAGTTATTTCTATGCTGGTATGAACTCTTCTTTTTCCCCAGGAGAGAATATTGTTCCTGTGTTTTGCTTTTTCCAGGGTTCTCCACAGTTATCTTCAGGTGTAAGATACTCTGTCTGGTGTTGATTCAGCTAGCCTGATAAAATGCAATGGCTTTTAAAGGCCAGGACACATCATCTATGATCCCAAGCTGCATTGCAAGATGTACTTCTAATATTTTATCATTTTCATTTTCCTCATATTCATTCTTCTTGTGAGCTTCTGCTGACCCACTTTTTCCCCTTCAGAAGTCGACTGTGGCAACAATATAAAAAGGAAAGCTCTGTGTGCGTGTGTGTGTGTGTGTATATATAGGCATGCCTGATAGTGCAAATCTGTACATGACTACTCAAATGTAAGCCCCACAGATTTAAATGATGTTTAGTCCCATATCTATAGGGGTAGGACTGTAGCCTAAACCACTTCTCTCTCTCTCTCTCTCTCTCTCTCTCTCTCTCTCACACACACACACACACACACACAGAGGGATGGAGGGCAGAGGGTACAGATTTTGACACAACCTAAATTTTATGAGAGGGATGTGCATTCTAGTTCCAACTGAGGCTGCTAGTGCACCTCTACTTGATAAGGAAACAGGAACCAACATGAGCATTGTGAAAAACTAAAAATTAAAAGGCTTGAGAAAGGACGCCCACACAGTCTTCTGCACCTGACGGGTTGTAATTTGGGTGTTGAAATCTGCATCAGCTTTAGGCTCTTCAGCTAGGTTTTGTGACTAGTGGGTGTGGGAGTGTCAACTTTATAAGAGTAGGCTTTGCTACAAATTGAAAGGGAAAAACTACCGGTAAATATTGTTCCCATTTCTGTAGGAAGTCTCAACACAGCAAACATCTGCTTTTAGAAAGTAGGAGATACTTGTGTACTTCAAGTGTTTCTTACTACCATGCAGCACGTCTTCCTCATACATCTGTCAGTTAATTCTAAAGTGTCCTTGGTAAAAAATGTACTTGTAGTTGGGATTAAATGGCCAGGAATTTTTTGAGTGGAAGCTATTTGGAAGGCATATTTTCAGGGCATGGAAGCACTGGTTTCAAAGTTTCTTTACCTACTGTTGTAAACTTTTGGGAGGATAATGCTGGAGGAGAAGAACAAAAGAAAGTGCCAAGGGGACAGCAGTTTTGCTCATACATATAAAGAGGGGGGAAATCTGTAGGATACCATTGATAAATTGAATGTGGTGTAGCAATCTTTCTCTCCAAACATTGTCAATCAAGTAGTGTTTTCCTTAGAAAATCCTGCAGATATAATTCAGAGTTAGAGAACACTTTCTTTCTTAATTTTTTCATGCAGCTTAAGTTGCTATAATGCGATTTCCCTCTTAAGTATTCTTGCATGCAGAAACCTGAAGACCAGTTTTGTTGTTTCAGTTTCATTTGATTTTGAGATACATTCTCTATATATGTGTTTCATGTATCTGATATTCGTTTACTTATTGATGAAATGGACTCCTGAAAGCTTATGCCAGAATACATTTTTCAGGCATCACCACATTCTTTAAACAGAAGTGAGGAAATGAACGATGTACCATATACCTCAGGTCTTGTGTGGTTGCTGTAAGTTAGGGATGTCAGTTGCATGAGCCCCTAATTGTTACTGATTTTCCAGCTCGCAGTATCCTCCATTTATTTATTTTGTATGTTGCCTTTTACCCAGAAGGGATCCAAGGCAGCTCACAGGTAAAAAACATTTCAAAAAACATTACAATAAAAACATAAACCATTTAAAATCATTAAAAATGATATAAAACCACATAAAAATATACAAAAGCTGAAAGGCATCACCATTTAAGCGACACCATTTTACTAGACCACTGTATTTAATGGGACCTGAGCATCGACAGATTTTAGTATCCGTGGGAGGTTTTGGAACCAAACAGATACCAAGGACCCACTGTTAGACTTTAAGACAGAAAAAGGAAGGCAACATAAGCTTGATTCATAGAAGTAGTAGATAATCTGCTTAAGTAAAGTCCACTGAAATTAAAGGTTGTTTCAGAATAGAAGCCACAACTAAGAAGACCATGTTGCTGATGCTGGTCCATTGTACATCTTATCGCTAAGGATGTGGAAGACAGCCTAGCAAAGTAATTTCCTGGGTAGGTTCATATGGGGAAAGTGTTATTTTTTTCCACAGAGTTAACAATTACGTAAGTGTTTTAGCCACTAGGAGTTATATCTGGCTTGGCTTCTATGGCTCAAGATGGGATTGGAAGGTCACTGCAGGTTATCTAATCCAGAGGTGGGCAAATGGTAGAGTGTGGTCTTGATAGACCCCTAGCTAGTTCTGAGGATTCTTGCAAAGCAACCGCTGGAGTAGATCTAAATCAAGGCTCTTAAGAGAACATATTCATGATCCCATAACACAGATTAGGAATGGCTTGACAATAGAGATCTTGAGAGTTCCTCCTCCATTTAAAACCCACTAGAGGGCCATTTTACTGTTTTTAAAAAAGGGTAAAAGCACCTGAGATTGATGTCTCCGCATTCCTAGTCCAATTAATCTTGTTTTCTTTGTTGTTGCTGCGGTTGGTTTCCCTTTTCTTTTCCTTCTTCTTTTGACAATAAAGGCTATATGAGATAAATGCCAGTGTTAGCTATGCCAATTTTAGCTAAAATTAAAACATAATTTAATTTTTTAAAAATTAGATAAAACAACATTTTGGAACCCTAATGTATAGTAATTCCCAAATAAAAGATCACCCCACATTTTCTAAAACAAATGTGATCTATACTGCCCTTCAGGGATTTTGTTTGCTGATTTGTTCTTAGGGAGACACTTGTATAAATTTGTAAATATGTGTCAACATTCCCGATCTGAATACATGACCAAACAAAATAATTGTGTTTGGAGCACCACCAGTAGTTTTTCATTGAGTATACTGTTTTATTTAGTATTGACTTGTGTTAATTGGCCCGGAGAGATCAGTTATAAGGGCTAAGAGCTCTTGAGAGGATTTAAAGTGGAAGTAAGGTCTCCTCCCATTATTGGAATACTTGAACATTTGTTTGCCAGGGATATATTTTAGTTAGGGATGCACAGCATATATCTTTTAACACTGGGGCAGAGATTAAGGTTCCTTGCCATAGTTGTTAATTTTTATAAGGAATTCTAATTATAATTACTTGCTATAGTTAATGCAGACTGTCTTTCTTAAATGCCTTCACTGCCTAGGACCCCTGAAATTATTGGACTTCTCCCCACACAACCAGTTGTGCCTGAATTTTGCCATCATCTTAGGCTTTTCAGCATACCCAGATCTTCTAAGAAACAGTGGATGATGATAACATTTGTGTCACTTTGCCTCTGGAGCACTCTCTCCCAAGAAGAACAGGTTTCCTCAACTATTTACTGTTCAGCATCAAGCAAATACCTTTTATATTCCTAGAGTTTTTATATATAATATATAATTCCAGCTGCAAATCAAGGGTGGGCAGCGTCCAATGAAGGAGACATGCTGGATCCACTGGGGATTGCTGCTTAAATCCCCTGCCACTGCATTTTGAGATCTAATGATACCCTCCTCCATACATTTTTAGTTTAAATCAAAATGAATGGGCAGTATATTACTGGAATTTAGCCGAATCGTGTTTTTGGGAATGCAGTGCAATTTTAAAAAATCAGGATTCACACCTTTATTTAAAGAGAAAGTACGGGGAGTGTGTGTAAGCAGGGGTGGCTGATACTAAAAATGGAAGTATATTGCCTACCCTTGTTATAGTACTGTTCATGTAGCTCTCCTAGACAGATACATTGTGTCTCTCTGGTAATTTTTACTTTTTCAGTTAATTGTTTTTAGCTTAGGTACTGCCTTAAAGCATTTCTGCAAAGATTGCAGGATACACCTTTAAGATTGAATGCACTAAGTAAATATTGCTAATTTAGTAGTTTCCACCTGCTCAGTTTGGGATAGAAATCTTTAAGTTTCGCAGTGCCTCCCAGTTTTCTTGTTTGCTGTTTCCATGATTGATTTCAAATGTGTTACTTATGAATATAAAAAAGAGGGGAAATACTTCAAAGGTTAAGTTAACTGGGCTGTTACCCAACCTTATAATTCCCTGTAAGCAGTGTTAGTTGATGAACTTAAGATGGGATTAGTGTCAGTATTAAATTAGTTTTCAGAATTGAGTTCCCACTTTTGCCTTTATAAAATAAGAACTTTCCTTGTTTGGCTTGGCATTTTTTCTTTTATTAAATTTTTCTTTTGAAATCTGTAGATCATCTCTGACTAGTCTTCATGTACCGACAAATTTGAACAAAGTTATATTTGAACATATAAATGTCACACTTGGCCAGGGCAGAATAAATGCTGAGTCAATTTAAGCATTAATGAGAAAAATCAGACTATATGTACCCACTCACTTAGACACATCTTTCTGTATATGCCATCAAAAAATGCAAAAGCATAGTACTTCAATTTCTTTTGTCTATTTTACATGCTTTATCAAAATAACAGATTCTTTGGAAGAGAAATTTGCAAATTCTTTTCCAGCATAACATCTTTCCCCGCCGTTGGTAGCTGTATTTATCCTTAAGTAAAGTGAAACATAAACACATATTTCCCACACTTCCTCATATCTCTTGGCAATGAATGAAGAGTCAAAGAAAGAGTCAGACTTTTTAACATATCATTCTCTATCTTGTTCTACCATCTTGCTACAACAGCAAGCCATAATATCACTGTCTTGGATTCGTATGTTACTCATGTTTAAACTTGTCAACTTCTTTAATATACCTTTATTTGTATTGCATGCCTTCAAGGCAAAACTATCATGGGATTTTCTTGGCAAGATTTGTTCAGAGGAGGTTTGCATTGCCTTCCCTTGAGGCTGAGAGCATGTGTCTTGCCCAAGGTTACCTGGTGGGTTTTATCACCTAGCTGGGAATCAAATCTTTTAGCCTGTTTAAATTGCTCTTACTGTTTTAAATTATTGTAAACTTCATTTAGTAGCTTACATGTGCTACTAAATTTCATTTTGTTGCACACCACCCAGAGATCATTGAGTGGAAATTAGTAAATATTCACTGTACAGTAGTGTAATGAAGAGCCTCCATGTTCACATAATTTTTCATCCCAACTATTCAGATTTGCTGGCAAACTTTTTAAGGGATGATATAAATAGTGGACTTTACCTCATCTCTTAAGCACCAAGTTTTGTATTGTCCAGAACTGGTATATGCTATTAGAAGAGCATGGCATGTTGGCTTAATTCTGGAGTAGGAATCCAGCAACAAACCAAATGTTGGGACTACAGCTCTCGGCATTTCTTACTATTTGCCATGATGGCTGGGGGAGGGCTGATGGCATTTGGAGTCAAACTGCATTAGTAGAACACAGGACTTCCACCCCTAGTTTAGCAGATTAATGAAATATGGGAAAAAATACTTTTCTTGTTTTCTTTTACTTGTAGGGTCTATGTTGTACAACTGCCACAGTTGTAATCTTTCAGTTTTATGGTTAGTCACAAAAATTTCAGCTATGTTTATATTATTTAGTGGCAGATAAAGTATTTTAAGATAGGAATAAATTTACAATATATCACTGAATATATTTCTTTAGAACTTGATGTATTATCTTATACTCTTTAGTTGTTGTTGGTGCTTATGGTGCCTTGAAGCTAAGGATTTTGGAGACATTGTTCTGGAAACACAAATAAAACAGTTAGTTTGAATGTAAAAGCAAATACTTTTTAGAGTAGCTAGTGGGATCTGCTATGCTTGTATTAATTTATTTAACTTGAAACCACCCATGAATTAGAGCCCAAACATACTCACTGTCAGGTTTTGAGAATCTCTACCCTGTCAATCTTTCAGATTTGGCAGACCTCACACACCCCACAAATCTCTTCCAGGACCAAGCACTTTTTGTGTTAACTAGAATAACTTCTCTTCAGTATTAACATTTTGAATTCTCATGAAGCTTTCTCTGTCAACTTGAGAATTGTGTAGTCCTTTAGCTGTTGCTGGCCTGCAGTGCCTAGCATTTGTCACCCTTGTTTCCGCTAGTTGGGGCTGCTCGAAGCAGCTGTAGGGTCACACAATTCCCTCCCTTGATGTCCTTCACTGCTTTTCACTTGATATTCTAATAATTTCTTCTACTTTTCTCTCATCCATGCATTTCTCAGTTTAGCTCTTCAGCTGCTTCACACACCAGTAAACAAATTATTTTTCTGTTGCCTTGGTACACTACTCCTTTCAGGCATAAGCCTCCTATGACACTTAAGATAGATGAGCTCACACAGTACAGATTTCTTAAAATGTCTCATTCTGTCATACTGAAGGGAGAACTATCCCTCTTCTTTCCAGTTTCAGTGGGAAAAGGCTGTTATTACTTGTTGATAAGTAAGGGTTTTCTTTTTTTATGTATTTTCACAGACAGTTCTGAGTACAGATCTTGCAAGTGCAAGTTTTCCTTGCCTATGCCACTTCACCTCTAGCTGTTGTTTCTGAACTTAAGATGTATATCGTAACAAAAAAGACTACCTTTTAAAAATGACATAAACTGTCTTTGTTACAGAAAATAAGGCTACCTAAGAAAGTATCAAAACGTTATCCAGCCTACGAGCTTTATCTCTATGGTGAAGGAATTTATGCAGAAGAAAATAGAAAACTGATGTTAACTGGGATTCCAGTCCTTTTTCTCCCTGGCAATGCTGGGAGTTACAAACAAGGTAAGATATAGCTTATGCAATACCAATATGGTATTTTATAAATCGGGGAGGATTTTGCTTTTTATAGGATATTTACAGAAGGGTTGGCGGGGTTGTGTATAGTCTTCTTCCTATTTGGTCCACATTTAATTGTTAGTGTGGCTACTGATACTCTGTGCAGATGTTTTCACACCATAAGTTGTACAGTCCAGGTCAGTGGTTTGCAAGTGTTGATCCTCCATTTATTTTGGACCTCAGATCCCAGGAGTCCCAGCCAATATGGCCAACAGTCAGGAATTATGGGAGGTGAAGTCCAAAACATCTGGAGAACCAAAGATTGTGAGGGTGAGAAGAAAATGCAGAATAGCATTTTTTTAAAAAAACCTAGGTCATTCCTCATAAATATGTGTGACTTGAATGAAGGGTATATGTGTAGACATGTAGAATTTCCTTCTTTCTTGCTGTGTATGTATGTCTTAAACCATGTAAGCCAATGACACACTATTTTACCAACAAATTAACTTGTAGATTTCTAGATGCATAGAAAGCTATGAATATCAGTCTTCGAACACAGGTTTCAAAGCAGTTTGTTGAAATTAACACATGAGGAAACTTACAGGTTAAGACTCCCTTATCTTGAATTGTAAAATCCAAAAGACCTCAAAATCCAAAACATTTTTTGTGGGTGGCTGACATAGTGACACCTTTGCTTGCTGATGGTTCATTGTACACAAACTTTGTTTCATGCACAAAATTATTTTAAATATATTGTATAAAATTAACTTTAGGCTATGTGTATAAGGTGTATATGAAACTTACTGATAAATAAATTTTGTGTTTAGACTTGGGTTCCACCTCCATGATATGTTATTATGTATGTGCAGTGGGCCCTTGGTATCCACTGGGCTTTGGTTCCAGGGCACCCTGTAGAAACCATAATCCATGGATGCTCAAGTCCCATTAAATACAATGGCATAATAAAATGGTTGCTGATATAAAGTGGCAAAAAATGTTTGCTTTTTGGAATTTATATATTTTTTATTATATTGAGGACCAACTGTATATGCAAATGCAGGTATTCCAAAATCCAAAAAAGAAAAAGGAAAAAAAAAAGAAATCCAAAACACTTCTGGTCCCAAGCATCTCGGATAAGGGGGACTCAACCTGTTAATATATATAGAACAAAATTCCATCTGAATTGTTCTGTCCTGTCCCAGTGCAATTTAGAGAAACAAAGTTGGATTTCACTATTCTAAATATGGAATACTTTCTTAGACTAGCCTTTTAGAATCAAGGGAATGTGTCTTGTAAACATTTATTAGATTTCACAACATTCTGTTTATATTTAATTTATATAAATGTCTTACTTGTGGCACCAAAAGACTTTGGATAAAAATGTTAATTTATAAAACATGATGTCTGAGAAACTTCATATGAACTTAAAAACAGTCAGCAGGTGAACACGTTTTCTACGCTTTAGCTTGCTTAGCATTCTGGGTGCAAATTTCATCTCTTTTCAAATACTTTCTTGTAAAAATAGCTGTCTGAAATAATAATAGATATTGCACATTGGGCATTGATTTTTGTAGCCTGGAGTTTTGTGGAACCAAATTATAGTGCCCTTTACACTTTACTAGCACATCTGTTTTAATTATACATGTTTTTTTTCCTCCAAGATCAAATTCTAGGGATATGCCCTAACATCACAATTTCAGGAATTTTAACCACTTACTATTAATAATTGGTTGTTTTTTCCCTAGCACGCTCACTTGGGTCAATAGCTCTCAGAAAAGCAGAAGATATTGACTACAAATATCATTTTGATGTCTTTAGTGTCAACTTCAACGAGGAACTTGTTGCACTCTATGGTGGAAGTCTACAAAGGCAGACCAGATTTGTGCATGAGTGTATCAAAGTAATTCTAAAGTTATATAAGGTATAGAGACAAACGGTATATACTTGTTTTTATTTATTTAAATCATCTGCTGTGGGATGGGATGGGATACAGAGAAAAATGCTGTTGCTTTTGTATTTTACAGGGTTGCTGTGTCTTTAAAGAATTAGCCATTTCCAGTAAAAATAAAATATTTTTACTTTCTTCTTCGTGGTCTCTGTGCCTCACACAATAGGGTTTGCGCCTGCGCAGAAGCTCCATTCGGAATGCTGAAAAGCTGAGCAGATTGGCGGGAGCCCCTCCCCTCCCATTCCCTGAGCATGCCCAATCCCGCCAATCTAGCTCCTCCTTCAGTTCTCTTTCGTCCGCCGCAAGAGTAACATCTCCTTCGGAGTGCTCTTCACAGCGAAGGAAGCTGAGTAGCTAGACTCTGTCTATTTGTTTTATTTTACTTTATTTTGTTCTTTTTCTTAGTTTTTTTTTCGTTTTCTCCCGTTTTTCCTTGAGCTGCCCCTTTTTGTTCGGAACTCGAGGGTTTTGGCCCGGACGGGCCCCTCGCGACCGGATCGGCCTCTTATGGCCGCCCCGTTCAAGAAATGTTCCGACTGTGGCGGTAAAATCCCGGTTGTGGATGGACACTCGAAGTGCATTTTCTGCTTAGGCAGTTCCCACATTCCGGAGAAATGCAAGCATTGCAAGGCTTTTAACCCCGCCACACTCCGCCAACGAGCAGACCGGCTCAAGGCCCACTTGTGGGAGAAGGCCCTTTCAGTCTCCCACTCCTCGGACCCGTCCACGGACCCCTTAGGACGCCTTCCAATCTCTAAGTTCCCGAGGATCCCGAAAATCAAAAAACCGACGTCGACCTCGACCCCGACGGAACCCTCCTCGACACCGGCCTCGGCCACGACTACTATGCCTCACCCTGAAGGGCAACACAGGGAGCACAAGAAGCGGCCTCCTCCCATCGAGCTGGAGAAGCCGAAAGCGAAAAAACATAAGCATAAAGAGGTCCTCACTTCGGTTGCCTCGGCGGCTGCCCAGCCAGACCTGGCCATGTCTTTCCTTAGACAGCCTTCGGCCATTGACCTCTCAGTCCCGGCCCCGGTCACTGTACTAGACTCGGCGCCGGAGACTCTGGAACCCGCATTTCAGCCTGCATCCACCCAGGTCCTCGCCCCTACGGGGACGGTCTCGACCTCGGCCTCTACTGTTTCGCCGATCTCGGCTCCGACCTCTGTACCACCGAAGGAAATCCTAGCCTCTTCGGAGCGTATTTACAGGCTGCGGTTCCCATCTCCTCCACCCCGGAAGTCTCCGGAGCCATTTGAGGAGCACTACTTCGACTCACCCCACTCGTCGGCCTCGTTTTTGGCGCGACATCGGGCTGAATCATATTGGAGAGAGCGCCATCCGTCCTACCGCTCCTACTCTCCTTCGTACCGGGATCGGTACCATGTTCGTGACCTCCACGTCGGAGACTTCTCTCGGTCTCGCTCTCGATCTCGCTCTCCTTCTCGGCCCCGGGCCGAATACAGAGCCATATCTCCTCCACCGGCCTCGACAGCCACGGTGTCGAAACCGCCGGAATCGAGCGCCATTATGACCGTCTCGGCCTCAGCTACCGCTACTACTTCGACGTCGATAGTCTCCGCTCCGATCAGCTACGCGGACGCCTCGACGTCGACCTTCTGTACGGCGCCGACATAGCCTTATGTGGATCCGCAGTTGCCAGCCTCCCAGTCTACGGAGGAGTCTACAGGAGAGACGGACAACCATCCTGACTCCCCTCAGCCTGCCATCTCCTCTCCCAATGAGGAAGTTGAGGACCAAACACCGGGCTCGCCTGTCGAAGACCTCCATCTCTTTACTGGAATTGTCGACAGGATGGCTAGGGCGGTAGGCCTCCAGACGGCGCAGACGGCCCAGCCCCCTAGGGACCCCATCGATGGCCTCGTGGTACGTCCCCAGCAACCAGCGGTCATTCCATTCTTGCCTTCTTTCTCGGACATTATGGTGGCCTCTTGGACCAAGCTGGCCTCGACGCCACCCGCTTCTAAGAAGCTTGATTTGTTGTACAGGGTGCAGTCGGATACGGCACCATTCTTGTTCACTCACCCAGCTCCCAACTCTCTGGTAGTGGAATCTACTTGTAAGTCTACAGGCAAGTCCCATTCTGCCCCTGTGGACAAAGACAGCAGAAGGATGGACATCTTTGGCCGACGTTTCTACTCATCCGCGGTGTTGGCAGCAAAGGTCGCCAATATGCAAGGTTGCATGGCCGGCTATCAGAAGTTTTTGTGGGACCGTGTGGCTGCCTTCATTCCTTATCTGCCTCAGGCACAACAAGAGGCAGCTCAGGAATTCTACGCTGAGGCACTCTCCCTCATTGCTCAGGAAGTGCACTCAGCTAGACATGTAGTGGACTGTTCTGCGAAAGTGATGGCCGGTGCAGTGGCACTCCGCCGTTTCGCCTAGTTGAGGTCTACTTCTCTCTCCGAGGAAGCTAAGTCCAAAATTGAAGATCTTCCTTTCGATGGTGAAGGTCTATTCGCTGCTAAGACTGACGAATCCCTGGACACCATGGCCAAGGCTCGTCTGAACGGAAAGAGGCTTGGGCTGACACCTAGCAAGCCCTCATCCACTCGTGTTTGGCGCCAAAGGCCATACGACCCTGGTTTCACCCGCTCTCGTTCGGCTCCGTCCTCCACTTATAGGACCCAGCCTTACAACAGGAGGCCTTACAGACAGCCTCAACAGCAGCAGCAACAGCAGCAACAGCAAAGGCAAGGCCAGCAGCGTCAGCAGCAACAGCCTTCCAGAAAACCTTCCTCCAAGTCGCACTTTTGACGGGCTCTTGGAGGCGACACCCCATTTTTGTTTGCCAGTCTCCCTCTCCTCAGTCCCCAGACTTCGCCATTTCTACGAGAACTGGTCCAAGATCACCACGGACTCCTGGGTGCTTACCATCATCCGCCTGGGCTACGCCATAGAGTTCTCAAATATTCCACCAAATGGCGTTTTCTGTTCCACTCCCTCCTCTCCTCCTCTTCTGGAGGAGATTTCCTCCCTTCTCGACAAAGGAGCCATACAACGTGTTCCACCATGTTACAAGCACCAAGGCTTCTACTCCAGGTACTTCACAGTTCCGAAGAGAGGAGAAGGTCTCCGCCCCATCTTGGACCTGAGAGGCGTCAACTCATACATCACGGTTCGCAAGTTCAAGATGGTGACTCTCCAATCCATCTTGCCGTTCCTGCAACAAGGGGACTGGTTTGCATCCATAGACCTAAAGGATGCTTACTTCCACATCAGTATCAGGCCTCAACATTGGAAGTATCTCCGTTTCGCCATAGATGGAGATCTCTATCAATATACCGTTCTTCCTTTCGGCCTCTCCACCGCTCCTCGAGTGTTTACAAAGTGCATGGCGGTGGTCATCTCTCACCTTCGTCTTCAAGGAATAAAGATATTCCCTTACCTCGACGACTGGCTTCTGGTGTCGTCCTCCAAGACACGACTGTACAAAGATGTCCAGTACACTCTGGATCTGCTAGCAGACTTGGGACTCAAAGTCAATCTGCCAAAATCCATTCTCCACCCCGTGAGGGTGATAGACTATATAGGCACGTCCCTGGACTCTGTGATGGGTCGAGCCTACCTTCCCACCAGACGGGCGGAGGCCCTCTGGGAACAGCTGCGGTCTGTCCTTCATTCTCACCGTCCGTCAGCAAAGGACATTCAGAGACTGCTAGGCCACCTGGCCTCAACCACAGCGGTGACCTACCTGGCTCGTCTCAGGCTCAGGCCTCTCCAAGCTTGGTTCCTGGCTGCCTTCGATCACTTGAGGGACAATCCGTCCAGGAGACTCTTGTTGCCACCTCATGTCAGAGACTCTCTCAGGTGGTGGATGTCTCCCTCCAACATCCTCAAGGGGATGCCCTTCCAAACGCCAGAACCGTACAGGATGGTCACTACAGACGCGTCCATGTCAGGATGGGGCGCACATCTCAACGGCTTGTGTGTGCAGGGACAGTGGTCTGCACAGGAGGCAGAACTGCACATAAATGCCTTGGAACTGTTGGCAGTCATCAAAGCCTTCAGGGCATTCGAAAATCACCTGCTCCACAGAGTTGTGCAGGTAGTATCAGACAACACAACCACTGTCTGGTACATCAACAAGCAAGGAGGAACTCACTCTCCGGTCCTCTTGCGTCTCTCCCAGCAACTGTGGACGTGGTGCCACCACCGATCCATTCATCCAGTGGCCATTCACTTGGCAGGAAAGGACAATGTGCTGGCAGACTCCCTCAGCAGGGACAAGGTGCTGCAACACGAATGGAATCTGTCGAGTTCGGCCTTCAATCTCCTGACATCTCGTTGGGGAATTCCCTCAGTGGACCTGTTTGCCACTCCAGAGAACGCCCAATGCCAGGCATTCTACACCAGAGCTGGCAAAGGACGAGGATCCATGGGGGACGCCTTCCTTTGCAGTTGGAGTCGAGACCTCCTGTATGCATTTCCCCCCTTTCCTCTGATCTCCAGGACGGTGGCCAAGATGGCCAGGGACCGGTCCAACGCCATACTGTTGACTCCATTCTGGCCGAGACAACCCTGGTTCACTCCTCTTCTTCATTTGGCCAGAGGCCAATACTTCCACCTGCCGAAGTGGCCGGACCTTTTGTCCCACTCCAATGGAGCGGTCCTGCACCCGGACTTGGTCAATCTACGGATGACGGCGTGGAGGATCCAGCCATAGAGTCTCCTGACTTGCTCAGGGTCCTGTCTGCCTCGAGGAAGGACTCCACCAAGAGATCCTATGCATATAAGTGGAAGCGTTTCTGTGCCTTCGCGGAGGCTAGGTCTGAACCTTCCTCACCGGTGAGCCTTACTACTGCTTTGCATTTTCTGTTGCACCTCAGGGATCAAGGCCTGGCCTTCTCTTCCCTCAAGGTCTACTTGTCGGCTATTGTAGCCAACCAGCCACCCGGCTCACGATCAGCTCGCCTCTTCACGTCACCCACGTTAAAGAGGTTCTTCAAGGGACTTCATCACCTTTATCCACCGTTGCCACCGCTGGCTCCGGCCTGGTCTCTCTCTTTGGTGCTTACACAGCTTACGAGACCTCCATTTGAGCCCTTGGGCTCTGCTTGCTTGAGACTGCTGACACTCAAAGTGTCCTTTCTTGTGGCCATAACTTCAGCCAGACGTGCTTCTGAACTGACGGCCCTGCGCTCAGATGAGCCTTACCTGACCTTTCATAGGGACAAGGTGGTCCTCAGACCGGACATTTCCTTCCTCCCTAAAGTGGTTTCTCAGTTTCACCTCTCCCAGGAGATTGTGCTTCCTAATTTTTATCCAGATCCTTCTTCGCCTCTGGAAAAGACTATGCACACCCTGGATGTTCGCCGTGCTTTGGCTTTTTATGTTCAGCGTTCTCAAGAGTTCAGATTATCCAATAAATTGTTTATTTGTTATGGTGGTGCCAGGAAAGGCAACCCAGTTTCATCACAACGGTTTGCAAAGTGGATTGCCCAAACCATTTCTTTGGCTTATGAACTGGCCAAACGCCCTCTCCCGGTTGGTGTTCGTGCCCATTCCACCAGGGCTACAGCTTCATCTGCTGCCTTCCTCAGAGGTGTTCCCCTGCCAGAGGTTTGCAAGGCGGCCACGTGGTCTCAACCATCCACGTTTGTGAAGCATTACCGGCTGGACTGCAGGTCCCGGAGAGATGCCAGTTTTGGTCGTGCTGTTCTTTCATCGATCTTGCAGTGACCTTCCCACCTCCATAGGTAAGCTTTTCAGTCACCCTATTGTGTGAGGCACAGAGACCACGAAGAAGAAGTACAGGTTGCTTACCTGTAACTGTGTTTCTTCGAGTGGTCATCTGTGCCCTCACACAAATCCCGCCCTACCTCCCCTTGGTCAGGTCCCTGCCTTTTGCGGTGGACTTGAATTGAAGGAGGAGCTAGATTGGCGGGATTGGGCATGCTCAGGGAATGGAAGGGGCGGGGCTCCCGCCAATCTGCTCAGCTTTTCAGCATTCCGAATGGAGCTTCTGCGCAGGCGCAAACCCTATTGTGTGAGGGCACAGATGACCACTCGAAGAAACACAGTTACAGGTAAGCAACCTGTACTTACTGAACATACATGCTCTTACTGATTTTGGAAACTAATCTGAGTTGGGTCCAATTTGTTTTCAACTGGGAGACCATCAGGGGAGATTGTGATTGTCCAGGTAGAACTAGGAAAGAATCCTCTTTGACATTCAGGAGAGCTGCAGACAGTAAGAATTAACACTGGTAACCTCGCAGCTTGACTTCTGCAAGGCACTCTACATGGGGCTACCCATGTGCCTTGTCCGGAAACTTCAATTAGTCCAAAATATGGCAGCCAGAGTGGTCACTGGAATAGCTAGAGGGGACCACATTACCCCCATTCTAAAATCTTTACACTGGCTGTCTATTAGTTTCCGGGAACAGTACAAGGTGTTGGTTATTACCTTTAAATGGCTTGGGTCCAACGTACCCAATGGCTTTAAATGGCTACATGGCTTGGGTCCAACGTACTTGCGGGATCGCCTCCTTCCTTACAATCTGCCCCACACACTGAGGTCCTCGGAGAAGAACCTCCTTCAACCAATACAGACCAGGTTGATGGCAGTTACCCAGAGGGCCTTCTCATCGGCTGCTCCCAAATTATGGAATAGCATGTCGGAGGAGATCCGGAACATCATGAATCTTGGCAGCTGTAAAAGAGCTGTCAAGACCGATCTCTTCTGACAGGCCTTCCCTGAATAACACACCCAGTGGATCATGGATGTAAACCAACATAAAGAACACCCAAACTGCCCATCCCTTAACTGGCCTTGATTACAGATTATTTTAACTTTTAATTGTTTAATTTTTAATTGTTTGATTGTTTAATAACTTTTTATTGTAATACGGTTGAGAGGAGGGAAATAACAGGATGTATTTTAATTGTATGTTCTGTTTTATCTGATGTTGTGAGCTGCCTTGATCCTACAGGAGAGGCGGCATTATTATTATTATTATTATTGATGGAACAGAGTATTTTGGTTCTGTGTAAGGCAAGGTCCTGTGTTTCTAAACACACCTGCATCTTTTGGTATAGGGTTTGTAAAGGCACTGTGCCGGTTGCCCACATTATCACAGAAATAGCCCGGGTAGTTGGAATCCCAAGTTTTGTTGCAGATCCCATGTATCTTTTCTATTAGCTTTCTGGATGATGTGTATTTTGAATTCCAAACACTGTCTATTCTTTTCCTCTGAGAATTTTGAGCTCCCAGAATTAACTATTAATTAGCACAGGAAATTTGCTCATTTTCCTAATTTGCACCTAAAGATACATAGGGTAGTATCCAGCATTGGTCTTCCACTGGCGGAACAGTGAAATCTGGTAGTCACATCCTCCCAGCTATAGTCCTCCCAGACTTTCTAAAGCTGATTTTTAGGTGGCATATAGAATTACAGGCAGTAGCCAGAGAAGCTGCAGCATGCCAGAATTGCAGTACTAATCTGTTGTTGGATTTATACTCTTAACTCGATTTCAGTGAAATTTCCATGTAATTGGATTTGATACTTCCAATTGGATGTAATTGGATAGTTGGATTGCAGCCTTCTTCCATTCTAATAGCATAAATGTGTTTGTGAGCCACTACAGAATCCAAATAGAGGAAGATCTGTTTTCATAGATTCTCAAGTGTTTAATATTAATTTTTGTTCATTTCTTGAAGGGCCGTGAGTTTGCTCCATGCAGTGTTGCAATACTGGGACACTCCATGGGTGGACTTGTTGCGAGAGCGCTGTTTACTCTTAAAAATTTTAAGGCAGAACTCCTCAACATCCTTGTTACCCAAGCCACACCCCATGTTGCACCTGTAATGGCATTGGATCAGTATCTTACTGGTAAGTTCTCTGGACCTGTAGTTCTGTATTTCCCTTTCTTTTTTCCCCATAGTACTTTGGAGTACCTGGTTAGGCTTGTGCTATAGAAACTATGTTCATTTTAACCCCTTCCACAGGAGGCTAGGCCAGGTGCCTCCCTGCTTTCCTTTCGCCGACAGGCAAAGACATTTTTATTCAAGCAGGTTTTTGATGTATAATCATATCAGGTGTGTGTTTTAGTTATGTTTTTAACTGGTATGCCTGTATAATTTTATACTGTTTTTAGCTAATTAATTTTAATTTTCTTCTAAATTTTTATTGTAAAGTTTTTAAATGGTTTTATTTGTGAGTCACTTATGCTCCCTTTCTGGGAATAGTAGCAAAACAACGAAAAGGATATAGGTAGCAGAACAAGAGGATTATTCTAATTCTCTTTGGTGTCAGCTCAGATAAAAATGTCTAGTGCCACCCCTAGAAAATGTCCATCTTGAAATCTGACAACCTACTATGGGTGCACTTTCCACAGTAGCATGGCAATCATCTTGAATGTGTTCCTCCATGCTATTTTATTGAGCGAATAGTAATGTTGGTACTTTTATTGGTTATATTTTTGTATTTGTATTGTATTGTTTTATTGCTGTAATCCCACCTCAAACTGCAGGGAGAGGTGGGAAATATACACAAATTATTGGCCCGATATACACGGGCAAAAAAAGGCGCTTTTACAGGAAAAAAAGGCGCTTTTAGGGTTAGGGAGGGCGTAGCCTTTACACCCTCCCTAAGCCTAAAACGCGTGGACGCCGCCATTTAAAGATGGCGGCGTCTACACGCGCGCGCCGGAAGAGCGTCATCACGTGCGCAGCGTTTTGACGCGCTGCGCACGTTCTGACGCTCTGGCGGCGCGGGAGGGCGCCAATCGCGCCCTTACCGCGCCGCAAAAAAAGAGCTCGATCCCGGAGCTCTTTTTTGCGGCGCGTCGTTGCGGCGGGATGAGGCCTCCGTGTAGAAGCCTAGGCCTCATCTCGCCGCTAGAAGGGGCGAGTTTGGACCGCCCCAAAGGGTAAATGTAAAAAGCACCATTGTTTGTTTGTTTGTTTGTTTGGTCATGGTCCAGAGTTGATACTGTTAAGGGAATTTAATTTTTCATAAATGTCATGATGAGATGGAGGAAAAAAAGGAAGTATTAGCTACGTAGGGCCTATTGAAGGTTGCCTGGGTCAATGCCAGACATTTGTATGGTAACTGATCTGTAATGGCTAAATGGAAGCCAGTTCATACCATGCAGCCATTAGTATAAAATGCTTTTAGAACTACCTATAGGTAGTGAGATGTTCACTTTGTGCCAGTTGTGAAATATCTTCCTACAGCGGTCTTGTGTAATATACAGTGGTCCCTCGCCTTACGAATCCCCCGGGTTGCGAAAACCCCGGGATCCGAAAGGCGGCGGACCGGCTTCCTATCCCTCGGGATACGAAAGATCCCCCGGGATACGAAGAAAAAAACCGCGCGGCCCCTTTAAATCGGCCGCGCGGTCCATTGAGTTTAGCGGTCCCCCGGGAAATGAAAGCTTCCGGGTTACGAAAGTAATCCCGGAACGGATTACTTTCGTAACCTGAGGGACCACTGTACTCAGATTTATGGAGGTATAAGTAATGACTGTAATCCTTTACTCTTACTAATCATAGGTGGAGTTGGTAAAAAATGTTCCCAGGTCCTCATTTGTCCTTCCAGACACTGTCATCCAGACAGACACAAACACTTAACGCTTCATTAATAGACATTTCTCTTCCCTTTGGCTAGCGGAGTGTGATAACTGTCAATACTTCTGATTTCTCTAGACTTGATGTCTCTTGATTCACTTCCACGTAATTTGTGTCTGGCTCTGCGTTAGAATCTAAAATTTAGAGTTGGAAGAATGAGTGAAACAGCTTGTTCTGTGAGGAGCTCTCTTCCCACTTGATATCAAAATGCCTTTAAAAATTCAATAGTTTTTCTTGTTGGTCACAAGTAATCAGCTAGGACCATATGTAGTTTTAGTATGACACAGCCAAAGTTTGCTAAATGTCATGCATGTTTGTTTTCTGGAAATAGCTTTTAGAGACCTTTTTTAAAAAAAAATAGGAGCAGAAAGTCTCCCCCCCCCCCCCCCCAGCCCTCAGAATGAGTTCCAGCTAAAAGTATGAGCAAAACTTTCTGGCTGCAAACCAAATTGGCCGTGGGGTTGAGAATTCCAGTAGCTGGGTGCCCCATAAGCTCACAAGGGTTTGTTAATAGCTGCTAAGCTGATTCTGAGGATCAGTGGCAAAAGGTGACATTAGGTCCTTCGTGAAGAGAGACAGTTATTTTAATCTGCCTAGATGTGTGGGTGCTTCAGCGACTGTATTCGCCTGCTGCTTGGGCTGTATTTTGACAGAACTGGGACACCGAGGAACAGTATCATGAATATCAATTATAATAAAAATGACTTGCAGCTTTCTAAACTCAGACTTTGACTAATGGAAGTATTTAATAATTGAAATAATTTGGGCACTATGCCAACTGCAAGTTTTACTCAGGCACCCTCCCCGAAATCCAGTTACTTCTATAAAGGATTTTTCTGAACTAAAAAAAATAAAATAAGTAAAACCATTAGCAAATTGATGAATGTCATGCAAACTATTTGCTAAGGTTCTTTCTTGTGCCCTAACTGCAAGCATAGTTGCTTTGGTAATGGTGAATTTAATTCTGGAAAACAGAATTGGAAAGTAGTACCCAAGAATATAACAGCAGTAGCATTTCTGATTTTTTTAAAGCTGCTGGCATTTTCTATGTTGAACAGGTGAGCAAAGGATGCCACCATTTCTGTTGCTGTATCTCTAATTCTGTTCCCCCTGACTGATGGAGGGGGCATTGGTTGTACCACTGTTAAAAACTCTTTATGGCTTTCCTGTCTCATTTGCTGTCCTTTTCTGCTGTTCTCTCTTGCACCCTTACTAAAACAGCCCTTCTACCCTTCCTATTTCCTGCGCTTTCCCTGGATTTGTGCATGCCTCTGCAAACCAAGAATGATCTCCCTGGTTGACCACGTTTTTCCCTCTCTACTTATCTCCCTCCTCACCATCAAAGGGAAGATAAATAGTAAATTACTGGCCATGTTCCAGTATTTTGCTCTTGTATACAGCAAAATCTGTTGAGCATTTTACATTTTCAGAATATGTGTTGTGAGGTATCTGTTATATTAACAATCTGATTCTAAATACATTTGATTTGAATTCCTGTTGGTTTCAACTGGACTGTCTTTAAGGCTGCTGCCTTAATTTGGTTTGTGTGGGCTAATTCACATTTGTTTTTTGTTTTTCTAGTTTAGCACATGGTGGGAATCAGTCTTGTCTCTGCATGTTTAGAAAAAGTTACTGCATAAGGTGGTAACACGTGGCTCTCATCTATGGTCAAGTTCCTATCCAGTGTAGGGTCATTAAGGGGCGAAACAGACCTCCCTGAAGGAGCGGCTTGCTGCTGCTGCCCCTTTGAGCACGGGATCAGGGCCATAGCAGCAACCCCAATCTGGCATTTTTCCTAGCTCCTTTTGGCATGCAGCGTGTGAACGCTGTGCCAAAGGAGCACCGCAACTCTTCCTGCCATGTGATCAGGTGGGCAGTATGACGCTGGCTTGGGGGTGGTATCGGGATGTGCGTTGTCCAAATGCCATGCCCCCATGCCTCCCCCAACCTGGCGCTTACTGCTATTCTGTACAACCCCTACATTGGAAACAACTTGAAGGCACATGACAGGAAGCAACAGATTAATTTAGTGTATGGCCCTGATCACTAGTGAGAGAGGTATGTTAGCACTTTTGACATTCTTTTTTCCTTTTCAAGTATGCAGACATGAGAGTAATTCTCATGTGTGCTTTTATTTCTTTTGAACTCACTTTCTTTTCATTTCTTAAACATTTGATTGGAGAGCCATTGTGGTGCAGTGGATGAATATTGGACTACAACTATGGAGATCAGGATTTGATTCCTTGCTCAACCATAGAAATCTGTTGAGTGACTTTGGATGAGTCACACCCTCTCAGCCGTAGAAAACCCAGTGATAGGGTTGCTTTAGGGTCACCATAAGTTTGAAATGACTTGAAGGCACACAGCAACAAAAAACTTTTGCCTGATGATTTTAATAACCACCTTTTCCAAATTACTGTCCTCAGATAAATCTTACAATTCTATATCTAAATGGAATTTTTTAAATATTTGAGGTCAATATTTCACTTCTACCATACCTAAAGAATATTTTATTGGCTTATTAGACTCAAAACAAGCTTTTCCTCTTTCCCCCTTTGAAGTTAGCTGGGGGAACAATAGTTTATGCTTCAACAATGGATATAAAAACTTAAGAAGTTGTTGAACATATTTATATCTTTAAATAAAGTATTTTTATATTGACTATTAAAACAGTGTTCTTCTCTCAGATTTTTACACAGCTGTAAACCATAAATGGATTCAGAAGGCTAAAGAAAGAAGAAATCTTACAACTCTTTCTGTAGCTGGAGGATTTCGGGATTATCAAGTTCGTTCAGGCTTGACTTTTCTGCCCAGATCAAGACATCAATACAATGCCTTATCTGTTGTGGTAAAGCAAACTCCTTTTCTTTAAATTTGGTTTTCACTGTTAAGAGTCTTGTACACTATAAAGGATTCTTCTTTTAAAAATTTAAGTGAGGTAACCCTTGCTTTAACATCTATCATAACTGGAATTATTGAAGTTAAATAAACTGAGATCTCAGTCACAGTGGGATATGTTGGGATCCTTTAATCCCCCCTAAAATTAGAACCACTGGGTATTCTCTTTGTGCCTGGTCTATACATGGTTTTCCTCCAAAATATCTTCTAAAAAAGCTGTTCAAGGGCTGGCTAGCTTGTATCAAAAATTTTACGGGGAGTGTCTAAGTTCTTGGGTTTGCCAAAAGTAGCTATATGAATCCTTTTCTACATATAACTAAAGCCAATGGTAGGCATTCAAGGAACCGTATTTTTGTATATCCAAGGCTGCTTTTTATGCATATAAATGTGGGACATCAATTTTGAAAATGAGTAGATGTTTCCTAGCATTTTGCAGTGTGACATAGTGGATGCTTTTCATGCATTTTTTTTTTACAGTGGAAAGCTCTGCAGAATATTATTGTTTATACTCATACCGTTTATACTCAAGTGTATACAGTGGATACAGAGGTCTGACTGTAATGTTAACTGTTTATAAGAAAATAAAAATAATTAAAATTGTTTCTTTAACAGAGTTCATCAGTTCCTCGAGTATGGGTATCAACAGACCATCTCTCAATAGTTTGGTGAGCATTTAAAAGCATGTTAGGTATTAGAACTGGTATTTTCTCATTCTGCAACTTTCTTTTCATTTTTATTTAATCTAGATTTTTAACATGTAACCCTTTCCCTTATGTTTTCTTATAGGTGTAAAGAATTGATCTTGGCTACTGTCAGAACTTTTTTTGACCTTATTGATGAAAATACTAAACAGGTTTGTGCTTTTTTGAGATTCAAACATTTTCTCTGGAAAAAGCACTTATACTTTGAGTAATTTTGAATTACTGTACATGGTGAATATATCAGTGTTATTGATGTTTGTTGTAATCCATATTCTGCTAGAGATTAACTTTTAGTCAAAATATGATCAATAGATCTAGCTGTCATTTGTCTTCAGAACATAAACTTCTTGTGTGTCATTTTGTAGATAACAGAAGATCCACAAAAAAGAATGCTGGTCGTGAAGCACCACTTTCTGAAGCATCCAGCAAAATTATTTGAAGAAAAACCTGAATTCATTATGGAACTAACAGGTTTAAATATTATACTGATTGGCCTACAGTCAATAATAATATTGAAATCTGATTACTTAGGTTTGACATAACACCCAAACAGGAAAAGTTCCATTCAGTCTTTCCATCTGTATTTTGAGCAACAATATGAAAGACAGCCAGGGCCAAGTGTGCATATTAGATTTAAGGCCAGGCTTGCAAAATAAACTGCCTCTATTCCTGTTTGTCCAACCAAGCCTAGACTAAGAGAATTGTAGACCTCACAAAATGTCTCTGTGCTGTAAAGCAATGAAAGGCAATTTCCCCTTCTGTTACCAGGGTCTTGGACCAGAAATAAGGAAACTAGAAATTAACCAAATAGGTAGTACTGTAAATATTTGAAGTGAGCTCACACACTTACGTTGAAGTGAATTTATTTGCCTGGGTAAAGGGAACAAGACAATATTAAATAAAGAGAGTGATAAGAAGGATGGATAGATAGATAGGTGGATGGATGGATAGATAGAAAACAAAGTTGACTATCCTAGCAATCTTTATTAGGAACACAACTGATAGAAGCACCCAGAACCAGAAAGAGTAGGAAATAAATCTGGAATTTTTCACTTTCTGTTGGCTAAAATCCATGGGATTTGCAGTCCGACAATATCTTATGGGGGGGGGCACATCCCTACTCCTTGGCACACATGATTTCGTTTTAGGAAATCAGTGTGCTCTATGATTCCATTTCATTAAATGTTGAATTAACTGCTCCATTACAATAGGGGAAATGAATGCTTATGTGTTGTCATACTATTTCCTATTTGTCTGGGCTATGGCATTTGGCAAAATGCTTAACCTATATACTCAAATAGAAGTTGAAAAATTTATGCCCAAAAATTGACCCTAAAATCCAAGGTTGACTTATATACGGGTCAGTACAGTAATACTACTTAGAAAGGTCCTTAAAAAGCAGCCTGATGCCCCAGTCTCCCTGCCTGGCAGTGATTTATGAAAGAGCTGCTGAGGCAGGTGTGTGTGTGTGTATTAAAACCTTCTCTCCTTCTCCAGATCCCTCTGTTCACCAAACACCCATTTCCCTCCACTTCCTTCCTTCTCAATCCAATGTTAAAACCTTCTCCTCCCTAGTTTTACCCTCGTTGATTTATCCACGAGTCATATCAAAATCCATGATTTTGGCCCTAAAACCTTCCCTTGACTTATACATGAGGACGGCTTGTACATAAGTATATACGGTAGTCTGAGGGGCCTGTCTCTGTTCTTGGTGAAGTTTCCTCATCATCCAGCTGCTCCTTGCAGACAAATATACACATTATGGCCGAGAGACATCCAAGATTCATATAGGCCTCTACCATAGAAGCCACCAGAGGTGCACAAATCTAGCATTTCCCAATTGCATTTCTGTGTTTAAACTAAATTTTCTGGTATTGTAAAGTAGCACACAAATTATGTAAGTGCTGAAAACGGAAGTTTTGTAATGATTTTCAAATTATTATTATTATTATTATTATTATTATTATTATTTACTGTATTTATACCCCGCTCTTCAGGCTTAGACATTTTGTATCCTCTTGTATCCTCTTAGAATCAAATAATGAAAAGCATGACTGTAAATACAATTTGTGTATTCATGTGTATGGTACAGTGGCCCTAAGTAACTGCAGATTTGATATCCACAGATTTGAACAACTGTGGATTGAAATGGAAAAAAAACATTTATTTTTTAACCTGCAATACCAGGCTGAAAAGCAGCCCCAAAGACTAGAGCAGGTTGAGACAAGACCTGGGCAATCCAATACCTCCTTCCTCCACGGAGAACAAACCCACCACAAAGCCACAGTCAGAACTTAAATCTCTTCCTCACAGTCTTTCTCACATTCACATCACAAAGCCACGGCCAAAATTTAAACTCCTGCCTCACTTCATTTGCCACTTTCTCACAAGGAAGCCTCTTTCATAATTTAAACTCCTGGCACACTTTGTTTCCCACCTTCACACAAGGAAGCCTCTGGCAGGATTTAAATCCCTTTCCCGCCAGTACACTTCCTAGCCCCACTCCTTCTACTGCCCCTCTGAGAGGTGGATTGGTGGCAAAGGAGTTTAAAATCTGGCAGAGGCTTTGTGAAGGGATGGCTGCCAAAGTGGGAAACACGTTCAGGAAAGCAGAGCCTCTGTGCTGGGAAGATGGGAAACAGTGCAGAAAAAATGCTTTCCTGGTGTCTGGACCTTGTCACTCAGGTTATTTTAGATGTTATATACTGACTTGAGCATCCATGGATTTGGTATCTGTTCAGGAGGGTTCTGGAACCAAATCCTTGCAGATACTGATGACCCATTGCACTAACACATTTGCGTGTGTAGTATTTTCAGTTAGAAAACAAATAGTTACAGCACTGCAAGAAGGAGTGTGTGTAAATTTTATTCCTGAATGAGAAATGAAATTCTGTTTTTTCCCCAGGATCATTAAGATGGATCCAGATAAAATCTTCAAAATGGTCTTATACAGGTCATAATGTAAGTAATATTGTTTGGTTGTGCTGTATTTTAAGGTGATCACTTCAGTATTTTTCTGCCTAATTTCAGATATTCTTTATCAGCCCTGCCTGATTCTGAAAGTTGAACCTGAGACATTTTGCATGCAAAACAGTTTTTTTTGAAATTTGATTTTTAAAATATAAATAAGAAAAAGAAAGGAGAGAAAATACATGCTACATGTTTGGGGGGCAGGCATACGCCTTAATGTAAACTTAAGCATATATATCTAGAAAAATATTTACTTCGAGATAGTATCTATAAAATGGACATTCATCCTTGATTAAAGTAATAAACTTTTCTGATCAATAACCAATGAATGATGAGTATTGCCTTCCCAGCCTTGGGCTGTGGGATATGGTGCTGCAATAAGAGCTTGCATGTCCAAATCCAAGTCAGTTTACTTCCAAATCCCAGAAATATAATTTAAAAATACATACATGCAGGCAAGCAAGACATGTGTTCTACATCTAAACTACAACACCTTCCCAAATAAAGATTCTAGAACTGGGAGTGGTTAAGGGGATGAAAAATCTAGGCCAGCAGTCTTGCTGTCCCAGTTCCTAATAAGCATGTTTGTGTCTTTTCCTGAACAGGAATCAGATGGAAAATACTTCACTTTTGCCCTCTCAAACCACAGAAAATCATACAGTCATGTTTACTGTCAAAACAGTATGTTGGTGAGAACATTATTTTCTTGTGAGTGTATTTGGATGCTGGATTTTTATACATTTGTTCAGAGAAAATTATTCAAATGCTTTTTCCATTTGATAATGCCAAATTGTGTCCTGTATAGCCATACTTCAGGGTGCATCTACGCTGTAGAAATAATGCAGTTTAACACAACTTTAACTGCCAAGCCTCCATTCTACAGAATCCTGGGGTTTGTAGTTTTGTGAGGCACCAGCATTTGTTTGGAAAGAAGGCTAAAGTCCTTGTAAAAGTACAAATCTCAGGATTCCACAGGATAATGCTACAGCACTTAAAGTGGTGTCAAACTGCATTATTTCTACAGTGTAGATTATCCCTTGGGTAAAAAAGTAGATGCATTTACTTTAAAATACTGATTATACTTGTGTACAACTCAACCTCATGTATAAGTAGAGGAAAGGTTTTAGGCCAAAATCTTGTGGATGAGTTGACGGGAATGTAACAAAGGCTATAAAGGGGAAGATATCACCTCCTTCGCTTTCTCTGGATCTCTCCCGAGCACCTAACAACACTTCCCAGTTGCTGGAGGAGAAGGATTTAACATTGAGAAGGGAAGGAAATGAAGTTAAATGGGGTGCTTGTTTGATGAAGAGAGAAGGCTTTAACATTGGATTGAAAAGGGAGGGAAGTAGAGTTAAATGAGCTGTTTGTTTGGGAGGTTGGCAGAACCTGGGACTAGTGACAGGAGCTCAGTCCATCACATGGTCATGCAGCACTTGGGTCTTGAACTGCCAATCTGCTGACCTTGCAGTCATCAGAGTTGGTGTCTTAACTGCTGAGCCACCATGTCCCCCTAATACTTTTTGTCCAAGGTATTAATGGGCATGGGAACATAGTAAATTCACAATACTTGTTAGGATTTCTGGTGAATTTTCAGTCAGTTTCCTTACGTGACTCCCATTTGGATTGGTTTGATAAAGTGGAGACCCCACTTTTCCTCTGTCATCAGAATGGTTTTCTACAGTTAAACAGTACAAAATAAGTTCTGTGCAGTCATGTTGGCCACATGATCACCGACTCATCTTTGACAACACTGGTTCTTCGGCCTAGTAACAGAGATGAGCATCGCCCCCTACAGTCGAACACGACTAGATAATCTTATCAAAGGAAAACGTTTACCTTTACCTTTTTAAATTTAACATCACAATAAAACAGTATAAAGGAAACAGAACATGTAAAATAGCTAAGGTTTATGGAGTTAGAATTTAAAGATATAGCCGTGTTAGTCTTTAGAATCAGTATGTAGAGATCTTGTAACACCTTTGAGACTAACTGAAAGAAAGAAGTTGACAGTATGAGCTTTCCTAGACTAAAGTGCATCTGAGGAAGTAGACTTTAGTCTACAAATGTTCATGCTGCCAACTTCTTTTTTTCAGATAGTCTCATAAGGTTTATGGAGACAGAGAAAGAGAGGGGGGGGATTTGTATTGATTCATTCATAATCATACAAATATCTATCCCATCCCATCACAAGTTCCCAAATTAGTCCAGTCTTTTGTAACTGATGCGGAATGTGTATGTGTGTTACCAGTATATCTTTGCCAGTATTTTCATGTTTTTATACACGGTTAAATCAGAATGTTGCACTTAAGAGTGGTACATGTGTTAGCTGTTGATAAATATTTGTGTTCCGGTTTAGACTTGAGTTCAGAGGAGTTGTGCATTTGCAGCTTTCACCAATTCCAACTACTTCTAAAATCTTCTCTAAAGGACTTGGGTCTCCCCAGACCTACTTGGGACCTCCGGACCAGTTGGTGGGGGTAGGCTGCTGGGTAATGTAAGGAGAAGTTGACAAAAATCGCCAGCTCCCACTTGTCCTCTGTATGTTTTTTTCCTACAGTATGTTTTTTTCTAATTCCCATCATGCATGGAAAGTTTTCTTTCATTAGTGGATGGGCACAACTATTTCAAACGCAGATTTAAGCACTTAGGACAAATATAAATTTCACTCTTGCATTTGATAGACATTTTAGGGAACAACTAAATGAAAACTCCAAGGATAAATATTGCTTAAGCTGTTAAAATGTCTTAAAAACAAAGATTATGTAAAATATTTGTATCTTACTTCCTTGGTTTTATATAACAGGATACAAATAGTTGGATATACGGCTGTATTAACAGTACCTCATCTACATGGTAAGTATACAGTATATTTCATAAAATATAACCTGCTTGGGACAGAACCTGTTATAAATAATTGCTGTATTAATGTTTTTGAAATACGATGATCAGTGTGAATGTTTGTTACTGTTAGGAATGCCTTATTGTATTGGTTTTAGTGTTAGACTTTTTAGCCTTTATTGTCTTTTGTTTCATACTGGGAATTCAAAGTATCTTAAAGCTGCCTTAATCCACTTCTTGGATTAGGTTGAATCCCTATAATGCTAGGTTAGCTGTTTATTTGGCTTAAATGAATGTGATCCTCCTGAGACTACTAGATTTCAAATGTACTCAAAAACAGGTAACATATTTTGCAATTATATATAAACACAGAAGAAACTGGGAAAATAACTACGTACTCACAGAAACATATTACATTTAATACCTTGTACAAATTTTTCATGGTTTAATATAGTTACCAAACCCAGTAAGTTTCTAGTATTCAAGATGCTTCCTACCTTCTCATATTGGTCGATAATACAGCAGTTTATCTACTAACACTCTGCTATATTTTCTTTATCCATTCTTATGATTCCAAAATCATCAATTAGTAATACATAGAGTAGAAGCATTTAAACGAATTGCATAATGGATATGAGAGGTTGTCACCAGAGGAAATTGTCATGAATAGCCCGGCCACTTACAGAATGCTGTATAATGCCTGAAATAGACATAAAAGAGTTATTACATAAAGTCATTGCCAGCTAGGCTAGACCTCATTCATGGCATTCTTCAATATAAGGAGATGAGATTATGCATTTTCCTTAGGGAACTAGTTGGCATCCATTCTCCTACTTCTCAGTTGGGCTGTGAGGAATGAGGGTGGGATCTTGCTGTAGCTACCTCTATATATAACATTTTCCAATGGGATACTTAATACAGTCAGCCCTCATCCCCAGATTTTTTTATCCATGGATTCAAGCATCCACGGTTTGAAAATATTCCAAAAAAGTATAAATTCCAAATAGCAAATCTTGATTTTCCATTTTATATAAGAGACACTATTTTACTATGCCATTGTATTTTATGGGACTTGAGCATCCACGGAATTTGTTATCCACAGTGGATCCTGGAACCAAACCCCAGCGGATTGGTTTTGGTCCACTGTATAAGCATCTGCTTTATTTGACCTCCTAAGGATTGGGTGTGAATGCTCTTTGCTAAATAGTACTTGCTTGCATCTATTGATCACCTATAAATCAATACAAATGTGATGTGGTGGTTCTGATTACAGCCCCAAACTATCACATTGTTGTTCAAAGTTTATGTTGTTTCCAGTAATTAGTAAGCAAGTACAGCAAGTAACAGGTTAAGGTTAGGATAATCTTCATGAGGAGAGGCATGAGGCAAAGCACTGGGCATCATTAGCACCCAGTATCTCTGGCTGTGGTTAGTGTGCTGAAACAAGCCATTTTCATAAACTGCTGTTTGTCCAGATGTCACAATAACCAGTAGTTAACTTTAAATGGAAGTAATCTAAAATGGAACTAAAAATTAGCAGAGATTTGAACTTGTTCTCAACACCCTTAGTCCATTGTTAACTACCATTCTACACTGGACTAGAGTTCCAAAATACAGTAAAAAATACAAGCAGTGACAGTGTTCCTAGTTCAACACTTCTGTGGATGGTAGCAATTCATCCAGGACTAATACAAGCAGCACCAAGCTTGATGAGGTTATAATTTGTTGTGTAGTTTGTGTGCAATGGCTTTCATAGATAATTTGGAAGTGCTGAATTTGACACTTTCTCAAGGATGGAAATGTTTTTGTTTGTTTACTTGCAAATAGTAGAATGTTTGTGTGTGCTAGTGGTATGACACCACTGTATGTATTTCTAGATGAGAAGGGCTTTGGAGAGAGGAAAGTAAAGGTAGCTAGCCTAAAGCCCATCTGAAAGGTCATGCAATTTCATATTCCAATAGCCCTGACACAACTGACATGAGAAATCATAAAAGTGGTAGGTGAGACCTCTATATAGATCAATATGTTGAAAATATGTTGGTGGACTAACAGGTGGCAGTTTTAATCTGCTGCTATAATAAGTACTATTATTGTCATTAATTAGTTATGATTTTATTTCATTATAAACTATAATTTGTCTTGGATATATGTGATCACACAATAAATAAATAAATGCTTTAGATAAATATTCATAAACATTATATTATACAGTTTTGTGGATAATAATCTACTTTCATCCTAACTTAATTTTCAGTCTGCAAGCTCTTGATTTGACTTGGAAAGTTGAATTGCTGCCAACAATTAAGGTAAAATGTAATCCTGAATATTTAAACATGTTTTTAAAAAATGATTCGGTATTTTAAAAACTAGTAAGAATATAAAAGTTGTTACACAGCCTAATGCACTGCACCTACTTTGAAAAAATCAAAGTCTGATTCAAGTAGTGAACATACAGTATTTTGGAGGGGAAAAAAATCATTCTTATTTTTTATGTAAGTACTCTTTTGGAGATCCTACAGCAGACATGTTGCCATGATGTGTTATCTACACTTTGACTCTCCATTAATCCCCTGAAACTCACCTTAAAAGCCATTTTGCTATCCAGGCTGATTTAGCTCTTTGCTGTTCGTGAGTGAGGCACTGCAGCCTTATGTGATCAGCACACTCCCACCAGTTAGCAATGCTGCAGAGAGCAGAAGCAACAAACCCTTTTACAACTCTTCATTCAAGCCTTGCTCACTAGTGAGAGGGGTCTGGTCACAAGATCCTGTAGTGTCCCCTGCTCACAAGCAGCATCTACCTCTGTTGCTCCAGATAGCTGATTTGGTTTTTCTGGTGGGTTTCAAGGTTATTTATGGTAATGGCAAGAGTGCTACAATTGCAAATAAGAATACAAGGAATTGAAAGTGTCCAAAGTCTGTTATAAATAATTAACAGGATGCTGGCCATAATTTTCTTTAAAAAAAATACTACTGTATTTTATTGTGTGTATGTGCCTTCAAATGTTTTCTTAGGCAAGAATACTTAAGAAATGGTTGTTTTAGTTCTTTCCTCTGAAATATAGCTTATAACACCTACGGTAGGTAGTATCCATTGTATGGTTTCCCATCCAAATACTAACCAGGGTTGACCCTACTTAGCTTCCAAGATCTGATAGGATCTGGTGCCTATAGGGTATTTTTAAACACTAAGGTAAGGCCTGTTCCCACTGGGCATATGAACCGACTAACCTCGCTGTAAGTCAGGTTCGGATCAAGTATCCGAATCATATTTGAATCACATCCATTGTTCCCATTAGCAATGGGAGCAAACAGTCTCGGTTTTTCTTTATCCATGTTGTCAGTCCCATTGATAGTTCTCCATTCTATTTTGACGTGGACTTTTTTGTTCCTCGTTGTGTTTGTGGAAATAGTTTTGGTTTTTTTAGAAGCTGTCAGTCAAACACTTAGGCGATTAGACAGTGATGCCAACTTCTTTGGTGCATTTTGACGCAGGCTATTTTTGTTTCCCATTCCCATTGCGTCTTTCTATTCTGTTTTTTTGGGTTTTTTTAGCAATCAATTGAGCACTTAGGCACTCAGGCAGGAAAAAAAAGAAAAAAGAAAAAATAGTTTAAAAATGGGAAGTAAATTTCTCTACACACGCGGTTGCCTTACCCTGCTTCCCACACCACCAAAGGAAGGCTACGCAAATGGGGGGACCGAATGTGAATCCAAATGGGAACGATGTCCCTATAATCCGATACTTGATTCGCTTTATAACCAATGGGAACACAGCCATAGAATATTTATACAGTTCTCAAAATTAATTTATAGTAATATTTTCTTTAGTAAATTTACAAGTTCTATAAAAAGTTAAATTTAAGAGTAAAATTTAATTTATATATTTGTTGTTTTTGAAGATTATCTCTGAAAGTATCCATAGTTAGCAATGTGATGTTGATCTATTCTGTTCTTGTTTCGGTTAATCCGTTGTATAAAATGGAATTAAGCTGTCATAGAATAATGGAAGAGACCACAAGGGCCAGCCAGTCCAACACCCTGCCATGCAGGAACTCCCAATCAGAGCATCCCCGGCAGATGGCTATCCAGCCTCTGCTTAAAGACCTCCAAAGAAGGAGACTCCACCAATCTCCGAGCAAGTGTGTTCCATTGTCGAACAGCCCTTACTGTCAGGAAGTTTCTCCTAATGTTGAGGTGGAATCTCTTTTCCTGTAGCTTGCATCCATTGCTCCGGGCCCTAGTCTCTGGAGCAGCAGAAAACAAGCTTGTTTTCAAGCTTGTTTTCTGTCAAGAAAGAACTATTTCATTTCCCTTTTCTAAAGCTCTAAATTGTTTAGAGCAGTGCTACTCAAAAGTGTTGGTTTATGAACTGGTGCCACTGCACAACCTATCACCTGCCAATATCTGTTTTCAGGAAAGACACACACAGTTACAACCAATGGACAAAAACATGTTGTTGGTCCCTGAAAAAGCAAAAAATTAGTCCCCTGTAGCAACTGAGGGGTCGCCGAATCCCACAAGCCCTAAGGCCGGTGGCCCGCCGCTGGAAGAAGGAGTCAGGAAACCGAAAGTCAAGAGAAACAAAACACCGTTTATTACTGCGCAGGGCTGCAGCACACTCAAAAAGCGTTACCAAGACTGCAGCACCCTACATCAGGCTCGTTTACCTTTTATACTTTCCCCACACATCTTCTCAACCAATCACAGAAGCCCAAAAAAGGCGCCAAACCAATCACAGAAGCCCAAATGGACCAAACACAGAAGCCCAGATGGACCAATCACAGAAGCCCAAAAAGGCGCCAAACCAATCACAGAAGCCCAAAGCATTTTCTTATATGGTGCCATTCCCTGAATACCAACTCCTCCCAATATGCACGTGTAACTTGTCATTTACTCAAACCATGTTAAAGCCGTCGCCATCTTGGAGTGCAGTCCTCTCATTCCCCCCTTTTTCTTGTTACTGCAAATATCTATTTTGCAGTGACATCATCATACTCCTCACCTTCTTCTATGGAAACTTTCTGATATGCTTGGAGCATCATAACTTTTTCACCCAACATTCCATCCATCATTTTATGCATCATTCTTTGCAAGTATTGTATTATACATGGTAAGCACATACATAAAACCAGTCCTATTATGACAATTAAAAATACTGTATACGCTATACCTCTTACCCATCCTAGATTTGGTAACCAATATGTCAGCCGTGACCACCAATCACCAGTTGATTGATACGTTTTTCTCACATTCTCGGCAATTTTATGCAATTTCTCCACATTCGTTTCAATTATTCCAGTTTCATTAATATAATGGCAGCAGGTAGTATTTAGCCACATACACAGTCCTCCCTCCCTGCTTAACAGGTAATCCAATGCGATTTTATGTTGCACTAAAACCTCTGCCAAAGAGTTTACTTCCCTTTGTAAGGTTTCTAACCCCTCTGCCGATTGATTGGCTAAACTTTCCATTTGATATGATAAAATCCTAAGCTGCCCTATATTCCATCCCACTCCTGTCCTGGGGCTAAGGACGGCCCAGACCTTCTCTCCTTTAGTAAAATATGTATTATCAGGGTCATATCCATATTTTTCGTTGTACACTCGTTTCCTCAATCTATGCCAACCAAATTGCCGATCCCAGGCCGCCAGGGGTTGATCCTGTGGGTGAAATCTTAGTTCACCTGCCATGAGGGTCCCAATTGTACAAGTACCATTCCATGCCTGAGGTAATATCTTTCCTGCCCATTGTCCACAGATCCAATACATCCCCGGGGGCAGCCCTCCTATCCAATTACCTGGGCCAGCCAACGGTCTTGTTTGCCTATTTAAAGCCCCCAAAAGTGTATGACTTCCCATTTGCCCAAATAAAATTGGTCTATTTTGGTCATCACAACTTAAGGGATAAACCAACTCTGAACACTTCTCACTATTGTTTAAATGTACAGTGAGATTGCAATTATCATAATCCCCTACATTCACACGTCTTACTATGGTATTTCTCCCATATCCCTGGCTCGCATTTCCCTCCCATACTGTTTTCTCCACCAATTCCAATTTCTGAGAATAATGAACACATAATGCTGCCAGGGGCTTTTCGCTTTGTTCTAATAAAAATTGAGCCTTATCGGGGATCGCAAGGTCTCCTATCCCAAAATATACCTTGGTCACATTCCATCCTGTCAAGTTTAAAGTTGCGGACACTGTAATTGGCCAACCCTGGCCATGGTGTGAAGGGCCATGTGAGCATACCCAGCAACTGCTCTGACTGAATTCCTTGGAAATATTATTTACCATTTGATGGAATCTGTTTTGTCCCCATTCTCCATCACACCCCATGGGAAGTATAAACATTATCACTGTACATCCCAACAACAGCATGTATCCTATACCTCGCAAATGTAAGCTAAGAGGGCAAATCGAAGGATCAAGGGAAAAGGGGTTGTCAGGTATCTCTAACCCCAAACAATCCCTTTCAATTGTCTGTGTACTTTTACTAACCAAATGTCCCTTCTTTCTTTCAGAACTGCTCTCGGGTAGCAGTCCCTCCTGTTCTTCAGGGTGGAGCTTGGTCTCCTGACCCCGGAGAGGGGGCTCCTGTTGTGATGCTGCCCTCTCCTCCATCTGGAACCCTTTTCCTGTTAAGTTTTACCTTAAGCGGATTGTCCTTGTTTGGTTGTGCTGTCCATTCGTCAGGGGAGCTAGTGTGGTCTTTCTTTATGCGTGTGTAGTGGATCCAGGGCTTCACACCGGCCAATTTCACTGCAGTTGGCGTTGTCAGCAGAACAATATACGGCCCTTTCCACTTTGGTCCCAATGGTGTTATTTTCCAGTCTTTCAACCACACTGAATCCCCTGGAGAGAAAGAATGTAGAGCAGTAAAGGGGAACGGATACCTTACAATGCTTACATATTTGTACAATTTGTCCAATACAGAGCCAAGAGCCATAACTTCTTTGGCCAACCCCTTGGTTCCCAAGGCTCCTGGATTTTGGGAATTATAGGTAGTGATTGGAGTAATCATGGGTGGCCGTCCAAACACTAATTCGTATGGAGACAATTTTAAATGTTTAGTAGGTGTACATCTTATCTTTAACAAGGCCATAGGTAACAATTGGACCCAATTCATTTCCGTTTCTTGATGTAATTTTCCCAAAATATCTTTCAAGGTTCTATTCATTCTCTCAGCAACCCCTGATGATTGAGGCCGGTATGCGCAGTGCAATTTCCATTTTATTCCCAAAAAGTCAGCCAGCGTTTGAATCACTTTGTGTACAAAGGCTGGCCCATTGTCACTTCCAATTGTGAAGGGTATCCCTCCTCTAGGGATAACATCCCTCATCAGAATCTTAGATACTTGTTCAGCTTTTTCATTTGCTGTGGGCCATGCGTCGACCCAACCAGAATAAGTGCATACCGACACCAGCATGTATTTAAATTTCCCCACCCTTGGCATTTCAGTAAAATCCACCACAATGCTTTCCCAAGGGCCCCTTCCTACATATTGTACTCCTGGGGGTAAGAGGGGTCCAGTACGGGGGTTGTTCATGGCACATACCTGACATTTCATAGTTACTCTCCTTACTATAGCTGTAACCCCACTTATATAAAACTGTCTATTTAGTAATTCTAACATAGCTGTGGCACCACTGTGTGTCTGTTCATGTATTCTCTGTATGAAGGCCTCAGCTAAAAAACTAGGTATGAAAACTCTATTTTCTGGAAATATTAAAAGCCCATTTAATCTTTTTGCTCCCTCTGTCCTAGCCCATTGTTCTTCCTCTGGGGTGTAAATAATTTCTTTTGGTAGTTCAGTGATTGTATTCAAAGTCAGAATCTGTGTATTTCCTCTCCTGGCTGCCTCCTTTGCTGTTTGATCAGCCAAGCGGTTTCCTTTTTCAATTGATCCGTCTCCTGTTTGATGACCTCTACAATGCATCACAGCTACCTTCTTAGGTTTCCACACTGCCTCCAATAGCCTTAAAATTTCCTCCTGATTTTTAATCATTTGTCCTGCAGAATTTAAAAGTCCTCTTTCTTTGTACAATGCTCCATGGGCTTGTAAAGTGAGAAAGGCATATTTTGAATCTGTGTAAATGTTCACCTTCTTTTCCTTTGACAGTTCCAGGGCTCGATATAACGCAGTCAATTCTGCCTTCTGAGCTGAAGTTCCTGCTGGTAAAGGTTCAGCTTCCCAAACTTCTCCTTCTTCTGTGACCACAGCGTATCCTGCATATCGAATCCCATTTTCCACAAAACTGCTTCCATCCGTGAAAAGAGTTGCGTCTACCTTAAACCTCGGTGTGTCACGTAAATCTGGTCTACTTGAGTAGACTTCTTCCATCACCTGTAAACAATTATGTTCCTGTTCTTCCTTCATCTCTATTGGCAGTAGGGTAGCAGGGTTCAAGGTGTTGCATGTAGCCAAACTGATACTTGGGTTGTCTACTAAAATGCTTTCGTATTTTAGTAATTTTGCATTTGTCATCCAATGGTGTCCCCTATGTTCCATCAAAGTCACAACAGCGTGGGGTGTCTTCAAAGTTGTTGGTTGTCCCAACGTCAATTTGTTAGCCTCTTCAGCCATAGTGGCTGCAGCCGCTACTGCTCGTAGGCACGGAGGCCATCCTTTTACTACTGGTCCCATTTGTTTTGAAAAATATGCCACTGGTCTAGGCCAATTGCCAATGGCTTGTGTGAGAACTCCAACTGCAATGCCTTCCCTTTCTCCTACATATAAAGTAAAGGGCTTAGTCAAATCGGGTAGTCCTAAAGCAGGGGCTTCCATGAGGGCCCTTTTTAATTTCACGAAGGCCTGTTCTCTTTCCTCTGTCCATTCGAATGGGTCTTCTTTACCTCCTCTGGTGGCTTCATGTAATGGCCTTGACATGACGGCAAAATTAGGAATCCAGAGCCGGCAGAATCCAGCTGCTCCCAGAAACTCTCGCACCTGTTTCCGTGTCCTTGGACTTGGAATAGAACACACAGCCTCCTTCCGCTCGACTCCTAGCCTTCTCATGCCGTCCTTGAGAATGAAGCCCAGGTATCTGACCTCTTGTTGTACCAATTGTGCCTTCTTCTTAGAAACCTTATATCCTTTATATTCTAGGTGTAACAAGACCTTTTCTGTGGCCTCTATACATGATTCTCGGGTTGTCGTTGCTATCAAGATGTCATCTACGTATTGAAGGATGCCATATGGATTTCCTGCTTGAGTGAGTGGAACTAAATCCTGGGCGAGGGCCTGTCCAAAAATACTCGGAGAATTGCAAAACCCTTGTGGCAAACGAGTCCAGCTGACATGCAGTTTCTGGCCAGTATCCGGCTGTTCCCATTGAAATGCAAAAATGGGAATGCTCTGGGAATGTAATCGAATGCAGAAAAATGCATCCTTTAAATCCAATACTGAAAACCACTTCGCTTCCGAAGATACCAAGCTGAGTAAGGTGTAAGGATTAGGTACCACAGGGTGCAGGGGTTCCACTCTTTTGTTGACTGCTCTTAAGTCCTGCACTGGCCTGTAGCTTCCATCCTCTTTTTCTACTGGTAATAAGGGGGTGTTCCAGGCCGATTGGCATGGCCTAATTATTCCATAATTTTCTAGTCTCTTAAGGTGAATATGTATGCCGTTCACAGCCTGTCTGGACAAAGGGTACTGCGGTACTATAACAGGGGTTGCTGATGCCCGAAGTTGAATAATTACTGGCGGTACATCCTTAGCCATCCCCGGAGGGTTGTCCTCTGCCCAAATGTCAGGTATGTTAAAGGACATCCAGTCTATTCTCTCTGTCAAGGCAGCAAACAACCTCCACTCTTCTTCTTGAGGTAGAATCAACATCAATTTGTTCTCAGTCTTCTCCTTCGGGCCTCTAAAGGTTACTTCTAACTTTCCATCGTCCTCAAATATTAACTGTGCTCCCATTTTGCAAAGTAAGTCTCTTCCCATTAAAGAAACTGGACATTCAGGGATATAAATGAATTTGTGTTTAACCTCATAAGTGGATAAATTACAGCTTCTGTTAGTCAAAATAGGGTGTATTTGTCTTCTCCCTGTGGCTCCTATTATGGCCGTTGATTCCTTACTGAGAGGGGCATATTGTTTATTTACTACAGATTTAGTTGCTCCTGAATCGATTAAAAATGTTGCTTCCTGGCCACCAATTTTCATTTTGACCAATGGCTCCTGGTGGCCACTTACAGTCACCCTACTTTCTTGTGGAGCCGGTCTGTCTCAGTCTTCATTTCCATCTATAGCGGCCATCCCGTATAGGTCTTGTCCCAAGACCTGTCCTGCCGCCGCTCCCATCCATGGTTCCGCCCACGGATTCAATCCTCCTCGCCCACATCCTCGTCCTCTACTTCCTTCACCCTTCTGGTTGGTCCCTTTCTTAGGGCACTCCCACTTCCAATGGCCCTCTTCTTTACAGATGGCACACTGGTTGCGTCCCAAAGGTGGACCTCCTCCACCTCGACCTCTTGGCGCTCCGCGTCCTCGTCTGGCTGTGTTTCCCTGGAACACAGCTGCCACCAAATGGGTCCTCTTATTAAACTTCTCCTCCTCCTTCTTCTGCGCTTCACTTTCTCTTCCCACATACACTCGCGTCGCTATCTCCAAAATCCTTCCCATTGTCATTCCAGGTAACCCCGTGTCCTTCTGCAGCCTTCGCCTAATGTCTGGAGCACATTGAGCAATAAAATTATTCTTCAAAAGTGTTTGGCTCTGCCCATCCTCTGCTTCATCATCCATGTTATAGGGAGAATATTTCCTGTAACCTTCCCTCAATCTTTCCAAAAACTTCACTGGTGGCTCGTCTCTTTCTTGAACAATATCCGCAATCTTTTTCAGGTTTATTGCCTTAGGGGGTCCTCTCTTTAGTCCCTTAATTATGTACTGATGATACTGTTGTAACTGGGTTCTTCCTCCTGGTGTCATATAATCCCAGTTAGGGGCGTGTGTAGGCACTCTTAATTCTGCTTCTGCCAATCTCTGTGCCTCCTGTCCGCCTGTATCCATATAATCTTTCCCTGCCTCCTCCCGTGCCTGACTGAGAACCATAGTTTTCTCTTCAGGAGACAGGAGTGTGTCCATGAGTTGTTGTACATCTTGCCAGGTAGGCAGATGGGTTCCGAAAACTCCCTCTATCAATAAGGTCATAGACCTAGGGTCCTCCGACCAAGCGGACTTGCTAGCCTTCCAATTCAGCAAATCACTACTGGTAAAGGGAACATGTTGATATGCTGTAACTGTTACATAAAAGGGTCGTCCTGTAATTGGGTCCTCCGATGGCATAATTTGGGGAACTTGCCGTAAAGGCAATGTCTTTACCGGACTGGTCACTGGCAATCCTATTGGTTTCATATCTCCAATTGCTTCATTGGTCTTTTGTTCTAATGGCTGAGGCACTGATTGGGTTTTTGGAACTTCAGGATATAATGGTGCATATGGAGGGGGTTGCACCAGATCATCTTCCCCTGAGTCGGGCAGAACTTTAGGCTCCTGTACCTTCTCTTCCTTTTTGGGTGCTTCTGACTTTCCTGTATTTTCCCTCTTCTCTTTTGTCTTTAGTGTATTGGTTTTCATCATACATAATCTAGAGCACTCACATTTCTTGAGCCATTCTGGTTGATCCAAAACTATATTATACCATGCCGAAATGTAATACCATTCATTCGGTTTATGTCTAGCCACAAATTCTCCTATTCCGGCAATCACATGTGGATCTAGGGACCCTATCGCTGGCCATGGGTTTGGTATTGGATATGTGGGCCATGCGGTTTGACACAAGGTCCTGAGGGTACTTGATTTCTTAGTCCCTCCCCTTATATATATTTTTTGAATTCCTTCCAATTTTTCAACATACAATCTAAGGGCGTTGTCTGACTCGACTGGCCCTGTCCCATTGCGGATCTAGGTCTTGGGGCACCCTCACTAGTCCGACTTCCTGACAATTGTCTACTTTTTATTATTCCTTTTTAGGTACCTTGTATATTTCCTATTCCTTGTCTAGACTGTATTCTGACCTACACAACATTACAACATTAATTCAAAATTGACAGGGAAACGATCACTTGAGAAAAAAAAGGGGGGGTTGTTGGACTATGAGGCGACAAATCCTCTGAAACCAATTCACACAATACACACAAAAGTCACGCACAATTTAAAAAATATCCCAATCAATACTTGCCCCTTCCTCCGGTGTACCGGTCCTCCCGAGGTGGTTGTTTCTCTCGTCCCCGTAGGGTTTTGGCACTTACGTCGCGATGTCCCGTCCGAACGACACAAGCCACGCCAACGGTCTTTAGTAGGGGCCCCTCTCGTCGCATGTCGATTACGCCGTCCGGCCGGGAAATGTCAACGAAGTGGGGACAATGGCCCTATCCTGATCCGTCCTCCAAAACGGCAGCGGCGATCCCGGACGAGCCCCCAGAAATATGTAGCAACTGAGGGGTCGCCGAATCCCACAAGCCCTAAGGCCGGTGGCTCGCCGCTGGAAGAAGGAGTCAGGAAACCGAAAGTCAAGAGAAACAAAACACCGTTTATTACTGCGCAGGGCTGCAGCACACTCAAAAAGCGTTACCAAGACTGCAGCACCCTACATCAGGCTCGTTTACCTTTTATACTTTCCCCACACATCTTCTCAACCAATCACAGAAGCCCAAAAAAGGCGCCAAACCAATCACAGAAGCCCAAATGGACCAAACACAGAAGCCCAGATGGACCAATCACAGAAGCCCAAAAAGGCACCAAACCAATCACAGAAGCCCAAAGCATTTTCTTATATGGTGCCATTCCCTGAATACCAACTCCTCCCAATATGCACGTGTAACTTGTCATTTACTCAAACCATGTTAAAGCCGTCGCCATCTTGGAGTGCAGTCCTCTCACCCCCACATAAAATAGATGAAGAACAGAGGTTTAAAAATTTTGTTTTACTTTCTCTGACAGGATTTCTTTTTTTCAAACTTAAATGATTTTTTCAGGTTAGATTTTAATGTTAACATGTATTGCTTTTTAGACTGTTACTCTGAAACTTCAAGATTATCCTTCTTTAAGTCACCTTGTACTTTATGTACCAGCTGTCAGTGGAAATAAGGTAAAAAATACAAGAACTTTTGGTGGGTGTCAAAGAAGTCAGATTTGAATACTTAAATTTGTCTACAGTTTTGAGCTGAAATTGTTACACATAACAACTCAGGTCTTCTTCAGCATGTACCCAAGTATAACTAGTGAAAAGACCTATTTTATATTAACGCTTAGAATATAAATGACCCAGGTCTTTGTTGTTGGGGCAAATATAGATTGCTCTTATTATGTTGTGTAAGAGTCATTGTTTGTGTTTCTGTAGTATCTGAAGCAGGGGTGGACTAAGTGCAGGCCACAGGCTCCATATGGCCCCTAGAGAGATTTTTGTGGCTCCCAGGGGTCCAAAATGCTCCCAGGTGGCTTCTGGAGGTTTGTGGAGATTGTTTCCACCATATTTGGAAGCCCTCTGGGGTCCCCAAACGTAATAATTAATAATAATAATTTTTATTTATAGCCTGCCCCTCTGAACAAACAATCGGGGCAAGTTACAACATAGTTAAAACAGTACAAAATTAAAAACAATCCCATCCCAACTCCCACCCCAAATTACATAGCAAATTAACAGTTACAGTTAAAAAAACAGTACAAATGTATATCAAATACAATACAAAATACTTACAAATGTTATAACAAATCAAAGTACAAATTAATTCCTTCACCACCTCCCCATCCCAATCCTGAAATAAAACAATAATTAAGTAATTTACAGTCTCTTCTGCTTGCAGGTTTTATAGCAGAGCAGAAGGGTGAGGCTGGTGGTAAGTGCTGGTCTCAGGAGCCTTCTGGCCTCAGCTTCTCTTGCTCTTAAAAAATTGTATTTTTTAAAAGTGATCCTCTGAGTGACCTCCAGCGTCTCCAAATGGAGAGCAATCTCATCACATATTGTGAAAACCATGAAGCAATTTAGACCCTAGAGAAGCCTGTATTGAAACAGGAAGTGGCTGGGGGGGAGGCTTCTTTTGGACCTAAAATGCACAAGAAAGCACCCAAAATACAGTGAAAATTGTATACTGCCTAGAGCATGCTTAGAGGCCTGGTGTGTGTGTGTGTGAAAATTTTCTGGGGTTTTATTGAGGTGGGTGGGACAGTGTGGTGGGGCTCTCCAGCATCTCCAAATGGATAAATGCATCCCCCTAGTCTTCCATAGTTGTCCATTCCTGATCTAATGGAATGCATAGATATAGTAGAGGTTCCACAGAGAACCTGAAGAAGCTTTTAGTTCCATCTAATATAACTGAGGAGGATGTTAAGCCCAAATATTAGTTCTAAAATGTCAACAAAAAATGTCATAACTGCATTTTACAGGACATCTACAGATGACTTTGAAGTGCTGATATACATGCTGGTGTTCGCTCACTTTCATAAAAGTAACTTCATTAGAAACCTTTCTGTAGCCTATTTGACAAGGTTCGTGACTGAGTCAGCTCTTGAATTAGAGCCTCCTGGTGTTACCTCCTTGTGTAACGCCAATTCCTGAAGATTGCATGATGTGGGTGGCTCCTTGTAATTCTGAGTAACTGAGAAATTATTTTAAAGTGTATTACTTTGTTTTATATTATTTTGTTGTAGTTCACTTTGGACTGTGAATTCTTTAATGAAGCTTCAAGAACATTTCAACTTCCTGTGACTCATGTTTTTACTCTGGGTAGGTTTATATTTATATTTGGCAAATTTTAAGTACTTACATGTGTATGTGTATGTATGCGTATTACAGTAAGTCTGATCATCATATCTTATTAACTGTGGCTATAAGGCAGCAATTCTACTTTCCTGGGAGAAAGTCCCATTGGACACAATCAAGCTTTCTTCTCACATTTGTAAAACTGTATGGTAAGTTTAGCCATAGTTTGCTAACAAGAATATCTTGATATATCAAAGGAAATATTTCCTCTTTGATCTTTACTTTAGAAATACTAATTCTAACACAAAGCAATCATTTTTGCAGGGCTTTCTTCAAGCAAAATCGTCTTAAATTCAACTGGCTTTTTTCACAATATTCAACTCCTGCATTTTGGTCAGGTATAAATATTGATTTCTGAAGTTCATACTTTTTATCTTTTGGTAAAATCTGGTATACATTAGTTCTTTGTGGGGAAGACCAGAAAACTGATGTGATGTGGTGTTTTGTTTAGACACATCAAGCTTTTAAGATCCTTATAGAGAGCCGCTGCCCGTCAGTCAAAGGTATGTTTTTGTTTCTTTAAATCACTTTAAAACTAGTGGAAAAAACCCTTCATATATGTGTTCCCCAGTACTTACATGCTCTGTTCTCTATATTATCATTACTTAAGCATTTATTTTTAAGTTTATTTCTGAGGCTGACGCCCTATAAAATGAATCTTGTTGGACAGTAAATTGCCATTGCAGCAGAGAACATATTTTTATATGTTTTCTGATGTGGAAAGTTAATAATATATTTCTGCCTTGTTGTCAAATATGTATGATACCTGCCGATACAAATTTGCATAGGACACAACCATATAAAGAATATACTTCCTCTGAAGCAAAATCTCCCAATATTTATTTTTCCTTACATTCTATTGAGTTTTATAAACATTTTTAAATACAGTGTAAGAGCCAGCGTAGCATGGTGACTTCAGACTATGCCTCTGGAGAACTAGGGTTCAGATCCCATCTCAGCCATGGAAACCCACTGGGTGGCCTTGGGCAAGTCAGTCTCTCAGCCTCCAAGGATGGCAATGGCAAACACCCTCTGAAGAAACTTGCCAAGAAAACCCAGACCCAGAACAGATGGGCCAAAAGAAGTGGTTTCCAGAAGCGGCATTTACATGACATATGCCCCAAAGCTCTCAAAGCCGTTCTGACACCTGACATAAACAAGCTGGGATAATTCAGCTCCTGTCAGCGAGGGTTGGGTTCTGTGGCGGCAGCCACCTTTGGGAGCAGGCTGTCTGGTTGCTATGGTCCCAGCCTGCTTGCAGCTGGATCAGCCTCGGGCTGCTCTTTCCCACCCGTCTGCTCTGGGCCCCAGTGATAGGTTCACATTAGAGTCACCATAGGTTGGAAATGACTTGAAGGCAAAAAAACATATAGCTGAACTTGATTAAATCAGTATAAATCATTTGAAAGTACGTACAGCTTAACCCTTCTGTACCACCATCTTCTAGATACTAGCTTGGATCTTTTATGTACATTTTGAAAAAGGTATTATTTGAAACTCTCTGTGGTTTGATATATGTATGACTTAATCCACAATATAGCTGGAGCCTTCCCCCTCCATGTATAGTATGTGGAATAATCAAAACAAGGTGTCGCTAAGGCATACATTATAATTACCCTGTTTTACTTCCTTAAGAATAGGTTCACACTGATAAACCTGGATCTTTTAGCCAATGGACTTCTGATCACAACTGTTATCTGGTCATTCAAGTTGATTCCTAGCTCTTTCCATCTCTTCTCTTCTGGATTAAGCTTCAGGCTGCTGCCACGCTGCAGGATTAATGCAGTTTAGCACCACTAACTGTCCTAGGTCCAGCCTATGGAAGTTAGTTTATTGTGGCACTAGCACTCTCTTACAGAGAGGGCTAAATATCTTACAAAACTACAAATCCCAGAATTCCATAGCACTGAGTCATAGCAGTTAACGCAGTGTCAAACTGCATTAATTTTGCAGTGTAGATGCAGCCTCAGTTTCTTGGGAACTGTAATAGAAATAACTACAGTAATCTTTGATCGGTGTGGAGCAGAAGGAGCTCTGTGCTTCGGGGAAAAAACAGAAAAAGCAGACAATCATTCATAAGAAGAAAATATGCTCTCTTTGTGTGTGTGTCTGCATGTATATTTTCTTGTTTTATTTGTTCTTAATCCATTATCTCTGTGGTGCTCCCAGAGCATCAGGGGATTGAGGAGAAATATTTAGTGGAAAGGGGGGGAAAGAAAAGAAAATTTAGATTTTGTGTATACTTTTGATTTCAAATAATGGAGTTGAAAAGACAAACTTTTCTGAAGTAAATGTGATTTGAGATTTATACAGGATCACCACAATATTAATTCTGTTTCATTAATAGTTTAAAATATTATTTGGAAGTTTTATCACTGGTAAGCACTTGATGTGGCTTACTGGTGTGTTTTAATAATCTAGATACATGACTGTTAGCACAGAGCTGGACTCTGTTGTGACCATTTATATTTAGTAGATAGATCCCTGAGTAAGTGAGGAGAGTGGGAGTTGGAATCAAATGTGTCAGCCCTATTTTCTTTCTACAAGGGTCAGTTGTAGGGATGTTGATTTGATTTTCCTGGTCCCAATGGGTCTCAGGAAAAATCCATCTGTTTTTCTCCCCATGCTGTCAGGAGGTACAGGGATCATCTCCCACCCCATTCAGAATTACAGAAAGCTGCGCAGCTTTTTCTGGAAACTTCACAGCTTTCATTGAAAAGTGCTCAGTTTTTCCACCTGACATCTACTGGGTACTGTTTTTCCAAAACTTTCTTCCCTTCTCCCCACACCCCCAAAGTTATGCAGAAATGTTTTTGCAGCTGATGATTTCTGCACAGCTTTGGGGTTAAGAGGGAAGAAGGGAGGGAAAATGGCATAAAAACAGTACCCAGTACGTATCAGCTGAAAAAGACTGAGCACTTTTCAGTGAAAGCAGTGCAACTTTGGACTGGGAAGGGGAAAAAATTCTCAGCAAGGCTGTGGGAATTTTGTTTTTATTTATTTTTTCTTCCTGCACCAATTTCCAAAGGGGTTGGAAACTCCAATTTTGACCCCATTTGGAAAACTGGAAAATTCCCATCCCATTCCTAGTCAGTCATTTATCTAAATTTGCTTATGAAAGAGGAATACTTTCAGTACAAATGTGTATAAGGTAAAATAGTTTTGTGTGTGTATGTGTGTGAGAGAGAGATGTATGCATCCACCCAAAAGTTAACATCAGACAAGCAGATAGCATTTTGATTTGTACAGGAAGCAGGGTGCAAGTTAATATAATGCAGATATTAGCCACCTTCAAAAGAATAAGTTAGTGTTTTTTCAGATCTTAAAATTTGCCACAGCAAAATCCTCATCAAGATCTGATTTTCAAAAGCATAACAATATTGTGTTTTCATGATGTGCATTCACTTGTCTCTTCCAGAAAGAAAACCCAGTGTGTACCGGCTTCATATACCATGGTCACATGAAGATTCCTTAACTTTGTCTCAGTAAGGATTTCACATTCTTTAGTGCCCTTGCAGTGTGTATCCTACCATAATGCATTCTGACAATGTGCAATGATAGTTTGGGACTATCATATATACAAATGCACTCTGATGATATGTTTGTGACAGTTTGGGATGACACTAGATAATCTAATTTTGGATTGAAGACATTTTGAATATCAGCTAGACACTGTCCATAGAGGAGGATACTTTGTATTTGCAGGAAATAAGCATTACTTAGCAATTCTGTGAAGAAAATTAGAGAGCATAATTTACTCTTGAATGTTGCTGTTCATAGTAATGCTGAGGGAAATATCCTAGTGGGAGGACCCATATGTTAAAGCATAACGCTGGAAATCAAAATGATTAGAATTTTCTGGGAAAACTCTATCAGAAAGTTGCTGCTAATGGATATTTTCCCACAAATCTGCATGGGTGTGGTCTTCTTGTACTCCTATATCCTCTACCTTCTGGAATAATTTACAAAAATGTTCACATGGAAAAAGATGTTGGCTGGAGCAAATACATAATGATGGTGGTTTCTTAAATAATTGGCTCAAACAGGATAATATTCATTCCAGATCAGTATTAAATAGAAATATGTTTTACAACCCCTAGGGTTCCATCGTCAACTGAAATTTCTGCAAAACTACACATTGCACAGCCTGAAAATGACACCACTGTTCCAGTATTGAAAATCTATTCTTCTTCAGATTGTCAATATGAAGTAAGTAAAAACTATCTAAAGGTTAGTTTTCTCCCTTCAAAACAAATGGGAATATTTTCCATGTTTTACTGAAAGCCAAAAAAGCTGCACTGCCATGTAGAGGCTGAGCCTAATTTCCCTCTTCCTTTAATTTATTTGCAGGTCCCATGAAATTATGCTATTCATTGAAATAGTCATACGTTTCTTTTCAGCTAGCAAGCTCTCAGAGCTGTTCACAGAATCATACATTTGAAAACCATTCATTTTATGCAGTTACCAAGAGTAACATTATGCAACATAAACAATACAGTCACTGAATAAACCATCCAAGTGACATTATGGAGAGCCTGGACAAACGGTACTGAAAATAAGTCCTCTCATAAATACTGAAAGGGCATCAATATTGGAACCAGACAAGCCTCTCTGAAGGGCATTCACTATGATACACTACAACTGAGAGGATAGCTAATTTTTGTTTGTTTGTTTATTTGTTCAATTAAATACGAGGGGGTATCGTAAAGTTTTCATTATCACCTTTAAAATTTTTTGACAGAAAGTTTGTTTTGATTTGTAGTTGTTAACATACCTCTACGTAGTCACCATCCAGATTTACATATTTTTCCTAGGGTTTCTTGACCCTCCAAATACTGTTATTGTAGAAGTCTGCAGATTGCACTGTATGAGGATTTTACACTTTAGTCACGTCCAGCACAACCTGTCAACAAAATAAAGGACACTATGAGCTGATTTTCTCAACATCATGCACTTAGGGACCAATGATGATACTGACAAAATTTCATCAATATACCATAATAACATACGGGTGATAATTATTACTTTACGATACCCCCTTGTAAGGTGCAGTCTGCAGACATCTACAATATCAGGTATTTGGAGGGTCAAGAAACGCTCAGGAAAATGTGTAAATCTGGATGGTGACTACGTAGAAATAAGTTAACAACTGCAAATCAAAACAAACCTTCTGTCAATTTTTTTAAAAGGTGATAATTAAATCTTTACGATACCCCCTTGTATTTCTGTCCTGTCCTATATGAAAGGTTATCAGGCTGACATACAAATAAAGATAATACAAATAAGTTAAAACAGTTTAAAATAATAAAAATAATTTAAATAAAACAAAAACCTTTAAAGCACAATTAATAAGATAAAACAGGGTTAAAAGATTAAAACTGTTTGAAAGCATGAGTGCTAGCATTTCAGGGAAATCATTGAGGCCCAAAGGATTTGGTGAACAGCCATGTTTTTAATCGGTGCTTAAATGAAATTAGTGTTGGTACCATCTGGGCCTTGGAGGAGAAGGAGTCCACACACAGTGTAATGACTTAAAAGGTGGGACACTGAGCACACCCCACAAGCAGACCTCAGTCCTTGGGCAGACATATAGAGAGAGAGAGACAACCTCATTTGCCTGCCCAAGATCCCAAATCCTTTTATTTATTTATTTGAACATTAAATGTCATCACAAGCACCATGGATTCAGATTAGAAGCCTATTGGTAGACAGTACAATCATTTTAATACTGGCATAATTTGCTGTCTGTATGGTACTTCGGAGTTAGTTCATTGTATAATACACTGCAGTTACGTAGTTTGGGCCACCATAAGCAAGATATCTTTGTTCAGGAGGAATTGAAATAATAAACAAGGCTAAAGTAATAGAAGATTGATCTGAGGAAGTAGGCTCAAGTCTACGAAAGCTCATGCTACCAACTTCTTTCTTTCAGTTAATCTTAAACGTGCTATAAGATCCTGTTGCATACTAATAATAGATGCTTTGCCACAGAGTACCCCTAGACGACTAGCACAGTTTTATCAATTTCAGTGCTATTGTTTTTAAATATTTTGGTTTTTTATTTTAAAAAAATGTTTAATGTGTATGTTAAACTAGGTAACTATCAAGACCTCTTTTCTGCAAGTTCTTGGACAGGTAAGACCACATAATTTAACATACAACTTTACTTTTAATGCATAATCGGCATAAGGTTAAGTGATGCAAGATTTGTAATACAAAACAACTGAATGTAGTGGGTGTTTGTAGCAATAAGGAGTGATCCAAAAAGAGTATTTGTAACACTTTTGGCTGGCACCTCCCCGAAGTAGGCATGCTGCAATTCTGTCCCCACTTCCAAAGCTTTGTATTCCAGCATTAATCCTGATCCCCTGGGTGGGGTGACCAGAGAACCAGTTATGGATGTTGCTAGTGATTGTAGTCCAAAACACTGGAAGAGGCCAAAAATTGTTTCCCCTGATCCATGGTAGTTTTTCCCAGCCTGTCTGTCTTTAATCACATTCTGAAACCTGATGATTATGCTGAATTAATGGAACATCTTGGGTTTATAAACATAATTACAGAAATGCTCCTACTTCTACATTCCCAAGCCCACATGCTATTTTTCTTGCTAAGGAACAGGTGTAACTTGAGAAGTAGGTAATAACTGCAAGAGTCCTTTTACTTTGCTTTTACCTTGGCATTGGTATACAAGGTATTCCTGCAAATTAAGGAGAGAATAGGCTGGAATACAAACAGTTTGGGAGCTGTTCTAATGTATCGATTAAAAGTATATATTGGACGTTCTGCATTTAAAGTCTACCCATAAACCCAATGGCTGGTCTTGGTCTGTTGATGAGGGTTGAGGGCTATATTGGGCCCTTCTGTGGAATCTTGGAACACCACAGATTTGCCTCACTTCCCAAATTATTTTCAAACATTTTGCCACTCCAAAGACCACCCAGTTTTTAAGAATGTTTTTTACAAATTGACCCTTATGTGCCCGAATGGGCGTAAGGGACAATCTTGCCTCCTTTATGCCTCAATTTGGACTCAAGGAAGGGTTTTTTCCCCCCAAAAGGAAGTGACCAGGACCAGGAAGTCAACTTCTGGATTATTTTATATTGGGGAGAAAGCCTCTCCTGGGCCAAAAATGGTATAAGGGACATAAAAAGACTAAAATGACCCTATACCCCTATAAGGCATTTTGAAATTAGTTTTTAATTTTTTTTATTTTTATTTTTATTTTTTTATTATTTTTTTTTTGAAAAATGGGAGGTGTCTGGGACTTTGCTTTCCCCACTGTGTTACAAGTGAATTATTGAGAAGAAGCATAATGTGTGTATGAAATTGTTCTTATAAACATTGGTTGATCCTTACAGGCTTTTATTTAATACAGCATCTTTGTTTTTGCAGGTAATAAGGTTCCATGGTGGTGCCCTTCCTGTGTATATTATTTCTAATATCCTTCTTGCATATGGAAGACAATTAAGATCCCTAATAGCAACAGGTAATATTACAGGAAAGGATTTTTTTCGCCACAGGTTTGTTTTAATGATTCAAAGCAGAAAACATGATTTAATAATCCTTTTTATTTAGATTTGTTGTAAGGTGTCTTTTTAGTATCACTTGCAGTTGAAACAACATTGAAATATATACATGGAACTGGGAATTCGTTGTTCCAAATATGTGTTGTCTAAACTTGAATGCAGTTAGTTTTTTAATTTTTTGTTATCTGTGTTCTCGCACCCTCTGGACTGTATATATTGGGGTGGATAGAGAAGGAAGAGTTACAATGAGTATATTTTTAATGCATCTTAAAAATTATCCTGCATTCCTGGATAAATATATTTTAGCTTGTTATGGACACATCCATTGCTTTCTTTCCCATTGTAGGCAAGTGCTTAGATTTTATTCCTGCACTAACTAAAGCAGCCAAACCTTATAAAGTGGAACCTATTACAAATATCATCAAATTCTTATTGGGGTAAGTTTCTAACATATTTTTTACTGAAGAAACAAACAAAAAACCCTCTCAATTTTTGTTTCAAATATATAACATTCTTTTAAAATAAACAGAACTCAGCTCCACTTGAGTTAGAAACCCCATTGTCCCTTCAGAACTGGTGCTTTTTCTCTCCTCTCCCACCCTTGGCTAACAGAGGCAGTCTTTCTGTCCCATCACCCATCCACCATTCCTTCACTCTCCTTACCACCATGATACTCTTTCTGCACCTACCAGGTCACTCCTAGTACCCCTTCTTTTTCCATGACCTAGTTCTATTTTCCTCCCTGTTATTCCCCACCCAGTTTTATTGTTTCTTACTGCTTTTCCGTTCCTCCACACTGGTATTCGTTCATTCTTTCCCTATGCTGCTTCTCCTTCTCCCCACCCTCTGCCCCATTTCTGGAAAGCATGACTTTGCCTCACTCTCTCCTTAAACTCATCAAGTTCAAATACCTAGGTTTCATTGTCTTAATGCTATGGGGACAGACAGGAACTCAGACATATCTTTATGGTACAGTTTGGTTTTGTAAGTAAGAATAATAATTTTTGGTAGTTTGAGTAATCAGATCAAAGGATCTCGCTGTTTGTGTTTTTTTATTTAGGCTTAACTGGTTTAAAGGCATTTGGAATATACTGTTTTTGCCAGAACCGGATACTATCACACTGAGCCACCAAAATGTGTGGTTTCCTCTTGTTTCCCTGAGTCTCTTTATGTTTGGGACTGCCATAGCCTATTGGAGCGGCATACTCTTCAGTTCATCTCTAAGGCTCTTATCTTCATTGCATCTAACATTGACCAGGTAAGAACAAATCTTTATTTATTTATTTATTTATATACGGTATTTATACCCCGCCCTTCAGCCCTAAAGGCTCTCAGAGCGGCTTACAATTATTATTATTTGTAATTAGACGGTTCTGTGCCCTCAGGCTTACAATCTAAAAAGACACGACACAAAAGGAGAAGGGAAAGGTGTTGGGGAAGGGGATCAGGTCCAGCAGTTCTTCTCTCCCTCTGAGGCCTGGAACAAGGCAGATGGACTGGAGGGAGGGCTCTGCTTCTTAGCTAATAAATTAGCCTGCCGTTAAAAGGGTGATGTAGTCAAAGATTATTCAGTAAGTGAACTAATAAACATGTTATAAGTTTATTGGAAGATGGTCCTCAACTATTGGAGGTAATGGACCATTGAGGGTTTTTTAGAGTGTTGTTCAGTACTTCATTAAATCAGTAGCATCAGATGGTTGCAATAAATTTGATCAACAAGTGGAGTTAGCCAGCTCATTTGCACAGCCAGGTTTGCTAGCTTCTAAAGAGAAAGTTTTCCTGGGAGATTCTGTACAAGCATCCAAATTTATCAAAGCCTACAAAATAAGTTAAAAGTTAAGAAGCAAGCCAAAGTTAAATTTCAATAAACATGTAAGTCATCTTCCCCACTTAATGTTTAAAAAATATAGGAGGAAAAATAATTGTAACAACTTCCCATAGTAAATGTAGGCAACATATGAGTGTCCTTTTCTGCACCCTGTCCCCATGGGATAGACCCTGTACTGATATCAATTTTGCATTGAATTATGGTGCAGCATTCAAAACCAGTAATGTCTCTTTTAAAGATCCATTTTCTTTCTTTGTGTAAAGAATGCACCTTGTTTACGAGTATTTTCTGCATTCATGGCAAAACTGATGATGGAAGCAGCCTGATGTGCTCTCAGAGAATAACCCTTGGGTGTCTAAAAGTTGCCAGTCTCTGCTTTATCATCTCATTTTGCTTTTTACTTTCATTAAATATAAGGCAGTGTTCCTTAAGTATGCCCCAAAGCCTGCTTTAATCAGTTTTCTGGGTAGGTTGAACAGTTAAAGCTTTAGCTGGTTGGTTGTACTGTTGGTTCGTATTCGGACATTCGTTTTAAAGTCCAGACTTCATAATTCACAAAGTGACCATTGTCAGATTACTTAAATCCCCCCCCCCCCTTTCCAGTTGTAGGGTCATCTTTTCATTTCCTCATGATGACAGTCATTTACTATATTTCAGTTCCAGATCTTTAGCAGTAGACTTTCATTTTCCCACTATGGCCTATTCACATCCTGCTTTTGTGTTTGAAGGTTAGATACTATTTGTGGGCTCAATATAATCTTTGACTTGACTTTTTAGTGAGTTGCTGCACTTATGTATTATTGTATAGATCAGAACAAAGCATACAGTGTCCATTATTTCTCTGCTCTTGGATTGATTAAACTTGATACTATCTTTCTTTTCTCTCTCAGTTTATTCTTTTTATATCCTTTATGATTGTACAGTGATCTCTTTCATCAAAGGATAATGGTTTGTTATTTAGAACTTACAGAATACTGTTCAGGTTATCCAGACAAAGTGAGAATAAATATATTTCAGATTTTGTCCCAAGGAAGCCCAAAAATGTTTGTATCCTTTTTTGGTATTTGACCAGGTAGCAAAAGACCTCCAACTAAGCCACTGTTATAATGCTATTACAACTTTACAGTAACTGGGCCCACTTTGGGGACACTCTTTAACTGAGGGGGAAAACCCTATAAATTTCCCAAACTTAAAATGAGTTTAGTTTTATTAAAATGAATAGTTTTCTGATGGGGAAAGATACTTGTTTGCCTGAAAGGTAAAACTTGATTCTCCTTGCAATTCTTTCCATCCCTATTTCATGACAAACTTAACTACATCTGAAGTGGAAGCAGTGTGGTTTGAGAGTACCAGATGTTGTTCAGTTTATACATAATGGCAAATCATGGTGTGCATAAATAAAGTGATGGAAGAAATCACAAAAGGAAGGAGCGTGTGTTTTGACCCTGAGATTTGCTAAGGAAACTTAGGGCCAAAGCAAGCACGTGCCATGATCCCAAGACTGCCCTCTGCCACTGACCCAAATAGGAGTGGAAAAGATCGGATTTTTGGACTAGGTTTGGGTGGCCCGGAAGCAGCTTCAGCACATTCTCCCACCATCTTGGGGGTGTGCATTGTCTAATGCCCCCAATGTCTGTTTTGGCCTTTAGTCATGGTTTGCACGATATCTGACTTGACAAACTGGGATTGATGAGTGTCTGAACTGAAATTGTGGTGTACTGCATGTAATGTAATGTAATACTGGCTGTCACCACACTTTCAAAAACTTCTGCATCTTTAATACAGAATTTATCACTTTATGCAGCTGAATACTGAAGAAAGGGAAGACCAAAGCAGACAAACAGCTATAAACTTTAGTTTGAATATTGGAAGATTACTGGTAATCCACAGATTAGGTCTTAAACTATGGAAAGCTTTGCTTGTCATGAAGTCTGATCTGAGCCTTTATGCTTAACAACTTGTTTAATGTTTTATTATATAAATATTTTCCCATTTGCTAGACCCTCTGGACTACCGTCAGATAACAATTTGATTACTCGAAGAAGATTGTGTGTTGCTGCTTCCATGATTATTCTTAGCTGGACAACATGTGGGTCATTGGCTATAATAATTACTTATTTTCATTACATCTTCAAGGTATTTAACTGGAATGACTGTATGTTAAATTCAGTGTTTGAATAAAACAATGGTATTTTAAAGCCATGAGATATTTTAAAGCCATGAGATATTTTATAGGAGGGAACCTTGCAGCAGGCATGCCTGTTCTGCTTCTGAATCATCAGCCAGTACATCAACACACAAATCCAGCACTTTGGCGTGGTTGTATGTGAGATATCAGTTGTGTATAGTTCCAGCCTTTAGGTACGAGAGTTCATACACATAAGGCCTTTAAATCGTTTATACCCATGTATGTTCCCCTAGTGCAGGTGAATTGTTCTCTTTCAAGGACTCATCCCATTGGATAATCTGTATGGAGCTGGGTGCTTGCAGTGGCCAAGAGACAAAAGTAGGAGACTCTTTTCCCCTTAGGCAAGGGAAGATATGGTATTATAGCGGTTCCATTCTTTACATGGATGGGTGATTCCAAAAGATGGTTTTAGAGATGAACTGTTTTTGTCCTGAATTCTGGATTGCTCCCTGGAACCAAGCCATTGAGCCAGTTGATATCATGGGAGATGGGACTTTTCTCTTTACCTTCATGCAGAGTCATAACAACAACAAGAATAACAACAAGTATTGTTTTTTGATGTGTTTTGAAATGTTTTTTTTTTCTAAATTGGTTACTTTTAAACATTATAACTTCCTGATTTGTGCTAGTATATTCCAGTTTATTTTGCTTACAGTCATGTTGTGAGCTACCTAGAATCTCAATCCTGGGATAAAGGCAGGATGAATAAATGAATAAATACCAGATTATAGATAACAAGGACATCTCTCCCTTCCCATTCACATTTCCATAAGTCTTGGATTGGAGATGTCAGTGGACTAGAGATAACAGTTTTCCCAGTCCCACTGGCATATTCCCCATTGGCAGTTTGAGCAAGGTAACATGGTGTCCAAAGCTACCCCCCAGTCCACTGGGAAGATTTCTTGTCACCCCATTCAAGTCCAGTACTGTTGATTTATTAAAGAGTTGTAATGTGGATTTATTTGGGTGATTAATTTATTATAACTCAGGGCAGCTGTTTTGTGTTGTGAATTATAGAGAGCAGTATGTAAATATACACATGCATGTAGGCTCACCGTTTTTTCAGGGAGGATGAAAACAAGAACCTGTGGGACTGCCATTGGCCTTAGATCCAAGCCCCTCTCTTGTCTTCTCCTTCCTTCATGGTATAGTTTTAAGTTTATGTTTAATATTTAGTAAAAACAAATCCTTATTTTTTTACAGATTATTAAACTACATTCAATAGCAAGAACAGAATTAAGTGTCCTTAATATGGTAAGTTGGCACCATGTCTATTTTATTTTTATTTTTTTGTTAAAGGAGGTGATGATGGTGATTTTGATTTAGAATGGCTCTCTTTTAAAGCAGGAATTCAAAAAAAGCTATTACCTGGAGAAAGTGGTTGTCACACTCTTAGACTTGGGAGTCTGGTACTATGAACGGATGAAACTTCTGTTTCCTAACTCAAGGGGTGGGGAGTGTCCTGTGGTGAAACCCAGACTTCTCTTTTCCTCAAGTTCAACTTTGGCATTCTAGTTTTACTAACATCCCATCTCACCTGTCTGAGCATCCTCCTCCTGTGATTGTCACCTGACCCTTCAGGTTGATAAAGGTAAACTACCAAAGGAACTGAATTCCTTTGGTGGTTTACCTTTGTCCCATGCCTCTTTAGTGAATGAGCCATGAGAATGTCCTACAGAATGTCCTGCAGTAATGGCAACTTTGGCATCAACATTTTTGGGAAACAAAGGCCAAAATTTGGCAACACTCATAGTTCCATGTTGACATTTCCTTGTACAGTTGATAATGAAGGAGGGAGAAGAGTAGGAATATACTCCTGAGGCTTAGGTCTGCAACTCTGCTAAGTTCCCCACCCATTATGCGAAAAATGCGTACTTATCAGCCTTTTGGCCTTTCACTGATTTAGAGCCCTGATTATACAGAGCTGTATACAAGCATAGCAGCCATCTCAGTGCAGAAATTTGCCTCGGCATTCTCTCTCTCCCCCCCCCCCCCCAACAAATATTACATTCCTCAGTCACAAATTTAAGCCACTGAGTAGGTCTTATATCTTGACCATGCTAAATTGTCTGAATCGTACTTGAATTAGTTCATCACAGTTTCAACAATTCTTATCATTGCTGCACAACATTTAATATTTACATTTGTATTTTATAGTCTTCAAACAATGTGGAACAAAATTCCAGTTATTCCAAAAAAGAAATTGGAAAGAACGGTGGATCCACGGATGAGCTTTCAGAATCATCTGCCAGCACCATAGTTGTCAGCAACCTTATTGATAGTCTAAAGATGCATGTCACCATCCTCAATTTGGTCACGTGGATTGTGCTGCTTTGTTGTCCATCTTTAATTTATTGGCTAAAAAATCTCAGGTAACCATCCTAAATTAACTGATTTTGTACAGTATTCATTTAAAAGAGCTTGAGATTCAGCTGCACTGAAGGGCTTTTGATCCAAAAATAGAGAAATTGATTAGGATGTTTTAATATATGTCCTTGGCAGTGCTATCAGGCACAACCGGGGTGGGGGTGGAAGCACCTACAGATTATAGTGCCACTCCTGGTTATTTGTGAAAATGAGTATAAAAGGCAAGAATATTGCCCGTTTCCAAGTGATTCAGGACCAGGAAAGAAAGTTCTGGGATTAGAACTGAAAATGTTTGCTAGAAATATGATACTGGATATCTGCCTTCAAAATGTATTGCAGTAATCTCCATGTCAAAATATCCTTGTTATAACATGAAAGTTGCAGCAATTAGACGGCATTGCTTCCAGCTTCTTGAATCACTCACATGAATAGGAGGATTAGAGCAGCAGAGAAGATCCTAAATGTAGATGTATCCTGACTTATTAAAGACGACCTTTTATCATCCAAAGACAACCAAGAGTTTAAAAGGGGGAAAAGGATGCTATAAATGTTTCTGCAATGCATCTAGTTTTGTTCAAAATAGTATATTTCCTAATTTTGAAGCTCAAAGTGGCTAACAATAAATCTAAGGTTTGTGCTGGTGTTAAAATATCAGCCTCTATAAGTGGCTTTTTGTGTGCCTTATCATGGAATTAGTAGCATCTAATCCATCATCTTTTATTACATTGTGTAATTTTTCCTTTTTCTTCCCATAGCCTTATCCTACAGTCTTTCACTTATGTGATCATATGTTAGTCCTGGGGTGTTTTAAAACACCTCTTTTAATTTAATTACTGTATTCTGTTGATCCTACTGTGACCGTCAGAAGACAACTTTCAAAGCAACACAGCTGTATTACAAAACCCATATATTCTCTCTCTTTTTTTATTTAGGTACCACATCAGACTGGATCCTGATCCATGTAGATTTCTTGCTATTATCCTCATCACCGTTTTGGGGATACTTATGCATACCAATACTTCAAAACTTAAATCAAGGTACTTCAGTTGATTACATTTCTGATTTTTGAAGGCCTCTTGCAAGATTGTGCTGTTTTTGTTACTCTATAGTGTTGAGTACGTTTGACCCAAAGGTGCTGTTCTGCAAACAGAAAGGAACAGAAAGGTGGCAGAGTGGTTAAATGCCGGTCCTGCAGCCACAACATTGTAAGTTCAATCCTAGAGGAGGGCTCCAAGGTCCACTCAGCCTTCCATCCTTTCATAGGTCAATATAATGAGTACCCAGCTTGTTGTGGGCAATTGGCTTATAAACTACTTGTAAACTACTTAGGGAGTACTAGTTCACTGATAAGCGGTATATAAATGTACTTTCTATTGCTATTGCTATCCTTCAGTTCAGAGACAATTCCAGAAATGGAATTGTGTATTTGATTTCCTCCATAAGCCCTCTTTCTTCTCACATACAGTGCTGGAGGGTGTCCCCTTCAGAGCTGTGTTTTTTTGTTTGTTTTTTTAAGGAGGTGCTAAGAGTACCTCATTCCATAAGCTTTGCATGTAATCCAAATGTGGGGCAGGGTGGTTGCTTAATAAACCTTAATTTAAACCAGGTAGGCCTGGTTTAAGTCACATCTTTCCTATGGATTCATAATATAGTAGTCCCAGATTTAATATCCCTGTCTCTTAAAATGAGTTGTCCTTGAGTCTAAGTGCTATGTGCTGTGATGAAGTTTTTAAAAAACCCTTTACATTTGATAAATTGTAAATGTTATGTTGTTCAGGTCCCTGCTTTAAGCCTCTGTGTGGCTTTGTAGTCTGCATCTTATGGGGTATTGCATGTGATTTTCCAATGGTGGTGCAAATATTGTTTCAGTATTGAAAAGCTAGTTTTGTAATCAGAGGGGAGTTCATAATTACTATTCAGTTCTGCACTGGTATCTGAAATTTTTCTGATCTTCTGTAATTATGCTGGAATATTATTAGCTGACAATTCTCATGTAAAATTTATTGCAGATGTTTTAAGAAGCAGCATTTTTATTTTCAGTGTATGACTCAACATACTGAGCCAATAGTCTCAATAAGCAACTAATAATTTTTTAAAAATAATGTATATGATGCTGGTACTGCTTTACCCTCAGGCTTGCATAACATGTTTAAATTGAGGCCTGTGTCCACAGATCCTGACATATGTTGGTTCAGTCTGCAACAGGAGAAAATCCTCTGCACCTCATTTTGAGGCCAGGTCAATTCTGCCTAGCTAGGTTTCTTTAATTAAATGTGACTCCAACATTGACAATTCAGGTAAAGGCTGAGGGGATGCCAAAAAAGGGGTGGATGGCTGCATGAATGCATGCAATACTAGGTCCCTACCACTAGTATAGCTCCAAAGCTCTTGTTGCCTTGTTGCCAAGCAGTTCTGTTCAAATACAAAAGACTCCAAAATATTTCTCCAAGAATATCTGAATTGTTATGTCATTGACATTGCAGCTGTAGTAACCAACATGTTGTCTTTTTCTTTCTTTTCCCACAGTCAGCTGTTGAAAATTGCAGTTCATCTTCCGCTTCCTTTCTCTGTTGCTGTGGTGGCTTTTGCACCATTGCATTTATTCCGAGCACCATACTTCATAATAGTTCCCCTTTTTCTTCATTCGTTATGTCACACTTTGTGAAACTTTACCAAAGTACTGGGCCCAGGCATGGGAGTTTGAACAAAGGATGATCCTAGACAAGAATTCTGTTTACTGACAATGGCAGAAATGAAGACAATATTCAGTACACAGGATGAGGCACGTGTGGTGGCGATAATCCTGTTTGGACAACATGAGCTTTTCTACTCTACTGTTTTCAAGTATTTCTTTAAAAAATTATTGTAGAAATGTAGAATTCAGTTGCACAGTACTCTTAATCTGCATCTGACACTGGTGACAAGCACTGCAGCATGGTTTCCTTGGTAGGAGAGTAATTGGTTTTTATTTTTATTTTTTTAGATGTTGTGATTTTTATATTGCCCCATATGCTCTTACATTTTAAAGCACAGTGACTGGAAGAAAATGGTCATAAAGTTATTTGGCCAATATGACAATCTAAAAGTTCTTACTCAATTATAGGCAGCTGTCAATAGTTTTATCTTTCCTAGGGCTTGTAGTAAACTATAATACCATTGCTGCTAGACTGTTGTGGGTGACAAATCCAAAGCCATTTCAGAACCTCCAGAACTGCAAGATAATTACAAGCTTAGTGTATCAACATTTAGTCAATGTAGTTTAGTAAGTATATTAAAAAAATGTTTGTACCATTAAATTGCAAAGTCTAAACAGGGCAGATTCTGTGTTTACTGTTTCTATACAGAGAAATGTTTCTGTACATTTATATCTATACATTTGTATAGATAATATCTATACAAATGTTTTTATACATTTGTGCTATTATATTGAGATGTATATTTAAAGTAACATGAAATAGCCACCAAAATTGGCAAAAAATATTTGTTGATGGGGGCGTCCCCACATAGGCTTCACAATATTTCAGATATTAATGATCAACTTGTACATTTGCACAGCTACTTTAATAAAAGGATTTGATAAAGAAACTTAATTTTGAGGACAGCCTCCGACATGCAGACTGGTTTCTTCAAGAGCAGTGAAATCAATAATTTTTATTCCTAGAGGAAGTAAAAGTGAATCACATACTTCACCCATTATTTTTACCAAATTTACCTTCAGTTTTTCTTCATAAATATCAAACCTTTTCTTAAAGAGCATTTAGAGATTGAAATCCAGATACCTTTTCCCAGTGGTCCTATATCACTGTTAAAACTCCTGAGAGGGTGGGGATATAAGCATCAGGAGAAACCTTAAAACAGAATTTATTTACATTTATTTATTTCCAAAATTTATATCCCACCTTTCCCCCACAGTGGGACTCAAGGTGGGTCACAACATATAAAAAAAAAAAATACAAGGTTAAAACATTGAATACAAAAGTTAAAAATAAATACTACTAACAACTAAAACATAGATGAAACAGCCTAATTCAAAACAATAATCATAAAACATTAAAACATTAAACATTAAAATATTAAAACAGTAATTATGCATTTGCACCCTATGTCTTAAATTAGTCATGGAAACGTGTGAATCAGATGTTGTTGAACTACAAATTGTAGCATTCCTCATCATTGACTAACTAGCCGAAGCTAATGGGACTTATGATTTAACAATATCTGAAGTGCCACAGGTTTCCCACTCTTAAACATTAGGAGGAACTTCCTGACAGTAAGAGCTGTTCGACAGTGGAACATACTCCCTGGGAGTGGTTCTGCAGCATATAGAATGACAAAAGAATTTATACAACAAAAAATCTTTCTCTGTGTGGAAATGAATTTCAAAGAATCTACCCCGAAACATAAATGGCAAACGCTGATTCTATATAACCATTTTCAAATCAGTAGCACATTCTCTGGTACTTTAATGCAAGGCATCCAAAGGCCAATGTTGCATCCCATCAGCGTAAAAACCAGTGACTGTTTTGTAAATGTAGCATAGCTTGCTGACCTACCTATATGTAACTGTGTCTGTGTCTTACTTCATCATCCATTGCCTTGATAGCTAGACACTGATGTTACATAATGGCTCACCTCCTTTTCCTGTTACAATCTGGGAAGAACTATTTCTCCAGATCAGTTTACAGTACGCATCTTTGTCCTGCCTTTCTTCAGTTTGTATCATTCATGCCTGAAGTGCCTCAGTTAGGTCCAAAACATACTGCACAAATGAACCAGTTTGAGACCGCTTTAACTGCCCTGGCTCAGTGCTAGAGATTCTGGGAATTGTAGTTTGGTGAGACCTTTGGTGGCCTCTGTTAGAGAGCTCTGGAGCCATAACGCACTACAATTCCCAGGATTCCCTAGCACTGAGCCAAGGCAGTTAAAGTGGTCTCAAACTGGATTATTTCTGTAGTGTGTCTTGGACCTTAGTTAATTCAAGCGTGTACATATTAATTGACCAGTTTTTTCCAATTGACTTGAAAATCCTTTTAGGTATAGAACTCTGTTGCAAGCTTGCTAACAAATTTAGTATGTAAAGTTGTGTGTGAACCATTAAGACCACTATAATTAGAATACATGTGTTTAAATGCCATGTTCTGGACTTAGTCTAGTTGTATGGTCTCAGTATGTTTACATAATTTTGATCCTGTTAACATTTTAAATCCTTGCTGCTGTTAGGAAAGCGGTTTGGGCAAACTGTAAGCTTAATTCTCAGAGCCCAATTATGCCCATATGCCCCAATTATGCGGTACTTAATATGTGAGGAGAGGGCAACAATTGGGCAGTCAGCATTCTTTATGTGTGTTTATGTAGTGCTAAGCTAGATAACTTACCACCTCTGCAAGGGATTCATTCTGTTTGCTGGACTGGACTTGTTGCCTGTAGATGGCAACCTAAGGAAAAGCCACAAGCCATGCAACGGTCTCATTTAATGTAGCCTCACCTTGAATGGTCCTCTGGGCCTCATAATAGCAGTAATGCTAATATAGCAGTATACCAGTAACAGGTATAACTATTACTGTAGAGTAGTCACTATATCTGTATAGGAGTAATAATGGTACACAGGGGAGGATTTTGGCAGAAATCCTTCTCTTCTTTGTCATAGTGCTACAGCAATAAAAATGGAACTTGCCAAATATTTCGTTGTCAGGCAGTTACTTTAAGGGCACAAAGGTTTTCAGAGTCATGCATTGCCACTCTGGATGGGAAGCTAGCCATTTCTGCTCACAATGCAGAGAAAAGCTTCTCCTAAAAGTTGCTTGAATTGGTTCTGAATTTATTGGCTTTGCTCCACAACACTTTTGCCCTGTTCTGCGATTAGGGAAAGTGTGATGATTCTTCTGCCTCAATGTGATCGAACAAAGTCAGAATCTGTGTCCTTTTTAACTAGGTCAAAATGCACAGTGTGTAGTTTCTGGCCTGTCACCTTAGTACCCACAGCTAGTCAGATTTAGAGGACTGGAAACTTGGAACTAATTGGAAAAAATCTGCAATATGCTTTATGTCAACAGGAGCCTTGTGTGTTCACCAACATACTGCTTGGAGGTCGAAAGCCATCTGGCTGTACTGTCATCTGGTTATATGATATATTTTCTATAGCTTTTTTGTATCTTGATGTGAATCAGTATATTTATAGTTTGATATTTTGTATGTATTTTGAAGGTACTTTTATACTTGGGGTCTCTGGAACAATGCAGTCTGTCCTTGTCTACTCAGAAGTAAGCCACATTCCATCCTTGTCTAGTCAAGTCCTAATGCCTGACTTCTGTTTAGACATGTACATAAAGTAAAACAGAATATATAAATTCTTTTTAAATAGATATTTTCCTTAAATAAAACATTAGATTGTGGCTGGGTCCAGACTAGCATTGTTGCACCCACCCCATGCCACTACTTTTATGAAAGTACCTCTCCCAAAACATTCAAACTGGTTTTTATACATCTTAGATTTCAACAAAAAAAAATTAAATTGAGAGTTAAGAATAACAGCTGCCAGTGTACCATTGATCTTGATTTCCCCCTTAAACTGTTATAAGTGTACTTTTTAGATTTAAAAAGCAATTGAAGCCTTTTGAAGAGCTAAGCAGGGGAGTACATGAAGACTCCATTCCAAAGAATTGCACACATTATTACATGTGCCAAAGGTTTGGTCGTGTTATGTGGCATGTTTTCCTCAGAGAGCACTGCACCCCACCTAGCAAGCTACCTTTGAAGCTGTGCAGCCTTTTGAACATAGTTTGTGATGTGTGTTGGAGGTCTGCTGCTAAAAGAAGCATGCTCGTGTCCTTGAACATGCTCAACCAGCAGCTTGGGTCCTGTTTTAAGGATACATATAGAGCCTAGTGTTGACCTTCGGATAAGCCAAATTTTGGAATATTGCTTTGCCAACAGACAGTGTGCCTCAAAAACCAGTTTGTTTGTAGCCTCAAACTTATTCACACATTTGGATGTATTGTCTGTGAACAAATGTCAAAGTGCATGGAAAACTTTATCTGGCAACGAAGTAAGTTTCAGTAAAAGGTTGATTGATTTGCACACTTGAACCTCGGTTCTATTTGTGATTCAAGTGATGGAGGCAACCATTTTCTGGATGCTGCTGAGGAGCAGACCACAATCACATGGGTTTTATCCCTTGTGCGCCATCCTCAAAGGCAGGAATCCAAAATTCTTTTTCAGTTATGTCCATTGACATCTTTCTCTTTCCCTTCAGATTTTTTCTTTTCCTTGGACTCGAGGCAGCTTACAAAAATTAAAAATAAATGCAGTTAAAAGTACTCATAAAGACACAAGTTAAACTATGCATAAAATAAAACTGTAGACAGTTTAGAATTAAAACCAATTAAAACAAATCCATTAAAAAGGCAAAATTTAGAAGTGAGTAATTGTTGATCAACCATGAAATAATGAGAACAGACACAGTGGTTAAACAAGGGCCCTCTTTATTGACCTAAAAACCTATTTAAATGTTTGAGGCCTTGGCCTGAGCAAACGAAACAGGAAGCATCCTGGTGCAGGTTTAGATGAGGCTCAGATGTCAGCCTGTGGCACCGCCCAAGCCACCCTTAGGTGAAGCCCCAAACCCCAAGGGCAATCCAAAGAGAGTGGTTGCTATCTTGGACAGTCATTTTGGGAAGTAACCTTATGGCTTCCTCCCAAGCCCTGTGACTTTATAAGAGACAGTAAGCCACCTAGATCAGCCTCATGGGAAGGCTCTTTCTCAACCCCCCCCCCCCCCCCAGTCTCATGTCCTGTAGAAAAAGTTCTGTGCCCAGCCCTCCACCACAAAGGGAATAAGGTATACACCAATCTGACAAAAAGGGGAAAATGTCTATCTGGTCCTGAGATGACCAGCAATGCTCACACTGCACTGAGGGTGGATCGCTAGATCCAGCAAAAGAAGTGCATGAGGATATGATGGGCCCTTAAATATCCTCTCTCTCACCCCACCCCCCCCCACCTCAAAAACCCAAAACCTGTTTTCCCTCATGAGGATCAACAAAAAGTGCAACTTGGGGACCCAAACTGAACACTATTAAAACGCCTTGCAGTCAGTTCCTAAAAGCCTCTCCAAATAAAAAAAGGTTTGCTTTGTTGATGAAAGTCCAGCCATCCTAGCCTCAACATGGAGAATGTTCAAAAGTCTAAAATCATCCACCAAGAAGACCCTCTTGAGAGATTCAGTCTTAACACAATTTAATATTCTTGAGTTTTAAATCCATTAACAATTTTGTTGTCTTAGAAATCCATGCACTTTGCTAAAGCAACTTCCAGCTATTAACATACCTCTGGATATTGGTGTCAATGGACTATGCTTGAACAAAAAAAATGCTTTGGAAAGGAGAGAAAGTATAATCTATAGTCTTCCCTTTGTGAAGATTGTTTGAAGACCTAAAATAGCAAGGTACTATGAGTCACAATGCAGAGCAATGTGAAATCAAGACTGTCCATCTTGATGTTTACAAAGTAGCAGCTTTATTCACCGCGAAGGGCACAGTACCTTTCACTCTAAAAGTGGCTGATCAATAATGGGTAAACTATTTAAAAGGGGAAAGATAGTAAGGTAAAATGCAGAAGGAGTGTGGAAATGTGGACCATAAATTGTGTGGTGGTCTTCATCACATCTAAGAGAATGTTCTCTGGCTGGTAGTCATGTTTCCTATAAATTGATTTAGACGTTAACGAATCTTAAGCAAAACAAGGCTAAATTGCAGGATTTAGGCCCAGTTTTGTAAATCTTATTTTTTAAATAGAAGAGAACTGTAATCTTAGCTTGCGATTCCATAGATAGTTTGGATTCTTGGTTATGTAGCTGTTTTTGTAGGGTTGAGGGTTTTTCTGAAAGGATTGCTTCTGCTTAAATGTCTACAATATTGTCAGTGCTTATGATATAATAGGTCTATACAACCTGTTATCTATTAAATCCAAGCTTGAATCACCAGCCATATATAGCAGCATGCTAGCTTTTCAATTTGTTTTCTGATTTTTGACACCAGTAATGGTACATTAAAGGAGCAAGGGGAGTAGCAAGGATATCTTACGGAAAGATAAGCTGTATAGTTAACAATACATAGTTCTGTGGTCTAACACTTCTTTCTATGTTCACATATATATCCTATTGTTTTTTTTTTAATTAAAGCTGAAAACAATCATGAGGCTTCTCATTCCTTTTATACAAAGAAATAGTTCAATTTCTAGAAAAACCAAACCTTAGCTCCACTTAACTAGCTTTAGTATGGAGATTTAAAAAAGAAATAAGTGCAATTTCTATATAACATTCTACATGTGGTCATGATGTACCTATCAGAGTAGAAAGCCACAGCTGAAAATGGATTAGCTCCCCAATGTGACTTGATCACTTTTTCAGCTGGAAAAAAATAAGTGTGCCTTTAACAACCTTCATTTACAACCTCTAAATGTCTATCTCATTAGAATGCAATTTTGCAAGCCCATTTTGAATGGAATATATAAATTATATAGCAGTTCAGAAGCAGGCTGAAAGGATTTAATGTCTCAAACAATGCTATTAAGTTTTTTTAAAAACTGCAATAGATTTTAACCAACTAATGTTCCAATATTTAAGGTTGTAGTTTATGGATATTTCAAAGTGGAATGAGGATTAGCTTTTATTACACAGTTTCCTGATTAAGCATTTAGTTATGAGTGCAGGTGCTTTGGTGTGCATATGAAACTATTATGTTCTAGATGTGTTTCCTCCAGCAATTTCAGTAAAGGTCTAGGGTTTTCTATTCACTCTTTTCTCTCCCTGAAACCAATGAAAGCTGCCTTTAATGTGTCTGACAATATCCAAATGTCTAGACTGTATAATGTAACATTCAGAATTAGCAAGGCCTATGCCAAATACTATATTTAATTTTTATTGTTATTAATTAATCTTTCCAGATAAAGCTTTTAAACAGATATATACTGGATGTATATTGAGGTGTGTTTTTGAAATCTCTTCTTGCAATTGTTCCTAAAGTTTTATATGCAATTTATGTTGAAATATTTCTTTGCTTCCTGTGTCTTAAAAAACAATTGTCTTTAAAAAAACACAATATTTGACATGTTTGATGGACTTCCCCTCCACAAACCATTCCTGATGTTAAGATATTCTGCCAAAATGCTTTTTTTGATACTCATTCTCATTTCTGAAATGAATGAAATTTCTGAGCAAGAGAAGAAATTGGTTGCCAAATTGTATGTTGTTCAATTTATTTTTCTTTATTTCAAAAATAGAATGAATACAAAACATTAAGCTATACACAAAAACATCCAGGAAAGCCAAGGATGACTTCTGGAAGGGATGATCTTGAAATATTTAAAATGCTGACCCATACACATACCTTAGGGTAAGCCCCATTGAATTCAAAGGGACTCACTTCCAAGTGTAATGTTATGTTAGTGGGTGGGTGAGTACTAAAAAGTGACTTATTGTTTCTACAAATTAAAGACAATCATTGACTTAGTGGCAAAGATGGTCCTTGTGCAAGTAGCGGTGCTTTCTTTTTCTAAACGGTTCAAGATGCCCACCCTCATATTTTGTCTATTTTGCCTTCTACTATTTTCTGTCAGTATATTTATATACGAACCACAGTGGTATCTTCTCTGTCATTCCTACACACAGAGGACAAGGCTTTGTTTTTATTTAAATTTACTTATTTAAATGTTGGGTTAATGTGGAAGAAGTGACCTGGGAGCAGAAGAACTGCAGTTGATCTCAGTGTGTAACATGAGATTTGTGTAATTGTTTTTATACATCTTTGTTTCAGGTTTATATACTGTAAAATTTCAATTTGGCATGAATGTTGATGATGGAGTCCTAATTCCAGGTTAATTACAGAGACTTTATTTGCTCTGTCAGTGATGACAAAACTTGCAGTCCATGATAATTTGAAGGATGGCAACACAACTCTAGTTCTAAACCCATGCGGAAGGATAACGTACAGTTGGAGCTCCTGGCTCTGGCTCTTCCCATTGGTGATGTACAGCTTTTGGAAGTTTTCTTTGCCATAGGCTGAAAAAGATTCCCCGTCTCTCCACACATTTGAGAGTGAGCTTGCTGAAATCAAGTCTATCATTAGGGTAAATTAAGGATGTATGTAGAACTTGCCATATGGTCCATATAAGGTTTCGTTTCATAAACATTCAGAATAGTTTTTTAAAATCAACTTGAGATCTGTGTAAATTTTCATATCTTTTATATATGTGTACACTTTGTACTGCACATTAATATGTTTCTGAGAAAATTGGTGTAATTTATGAAAAGTGCCACTCAACTGATCGTACACTGTTGTCTGTGAATACTGTTGAACTATATTTCTACTTTTGCTCAAATGCTTCTGGGTGTGATGATGAACAGTTTTGCCTTCTGTCTTCGCTCAGGTATTTTATGTTCAAGCACTCCAGTGTGTGTGTTTTTTCAATTGTATTTTGTGTATTGAGAAAATAAAAATAACGAAAAAGAAGTATGTGTGTTGAGTTCGCATTGCTATTGGTTTCATAGACTTGTTCTTATACCAAGTGGCTTCTAACAGTGGGTCAGAGACACCTAGTTCTGAAAATGAGTTCTTTGGTGCATCTGTGGTGTTTAAGCTCTGATGTGGGTCATCTGGGCACTTTAAATAATAAAAAAGATACTGTATAACAGGGGAAAAAAGATACACATATTAAATCAGTATCAATAGTCACCTTTTCCATAGACTCATACATGAACAAATAATTCATAGGAATTTAAAAAGAAAATCGTAAAATAAACAAGGATGCAACAGAGGATCTCCCCAAAATGTTTTAATTTTACTTGCTTTGCCTAACCTTCCCCAAATGGGAGTGGCTTTGTGGAAAAATTAAATTTTGGAGTTGGAATCAGAATAATTCCATTTTTTTACAGCTCACTGTTGTTGTTTGACTACAACAATAAAACTGAGAGTTTATCATTTCCTTCTACAGGAAATTACTGCCCATTCAGATTAATTTGGCACATTGGTTAAATGAAACTGCCTCCTGCATGTAGTAGAAGCACCACTTGCAATATGGCTGGAAAACCATTTGGTAAATTAGCACTCTCCAGTGGAGGATGTACTTTGGATTTTAATCAAATGTAATTAAGGTATTCTGTGTTTCATGTGGTACAGTAGCAGTGGGGTGGGGGGGGGAATCTTTTTAACCCTTTAAACAATTCTATTCTTGTGTGTCCAAACCAAGATTTATTATTTTTAAAATTTCCTAAACAATATTGTTAACACAAGTTTTTGCTGTGTGTCACTTTTCTGAGGTGAAACCATACTAAAAGCATCTAGGGGTATCCATGTTGGCTATATATCAAACCCAATAACATCCAAACAATTATGTCTTTATTGGGCCAACCAAAATGCACAATTACATGTTGCAAGCTTTCAAAGTCACACTGGCTTCTTCATCAGGCAAACAGGAGAAAAAATTGAAGATGTTAGTCATAGGTCTGTATTTTCTGTATCTGGGCCTAGTTCCAATGGTAGGGAGGGCTATCAGTTTTTTCTCCTGTTTGCCTGATGAAGTAGCCAGTGTGACTTCGAAAGCTTGCAACATGTAATTGTGCATTTCTTATTTGATTTGCTGTATGGCCAACACGGCTACCCCTACATATTTTGGGGATTTCAAGATACCTCATTTTAGCTGTCATGGGGGAATCCTAAAGAGAGGGCCTGGGCACTGGGACCTTGCTAGCTGAGGCTTCTGCCTCCAACAAATGTAATATTGGGACTGATTGGCATGCTTTACCTGGACAAGGCACACAATGTCCATGTGAAATTGCATCTTTTCCCTTCACCATGCAGTGAATCTACCATATTGTAATATGTCTGCTGGAGTTCTTGCTTTGGGATGTTATATGGCCAACTTCAGACCCAAACTCACTGCACTGATACATGTCAGTTATCAGACCAGGAAGGATCTGCTGCTGATACCAGATGTTGTTGCACTAGAGGAGCCTAATTTAAAACAGGCTGAAAGAATAGTGGAACAAGGAGAAAGAAGGTATCCTGATTTACAAAGACATCTGCAAAGTGGGAGACAAGAAAGTCAAGTGCATCAGGATGGCTTTGCTTGCAGAACAGAGCAACTGCTTGGCAGTGAGTAAAATTTTGAACATTAATACAGTACTAAATGTCATTTTTCTGCCTGCAGAGAACAACCAGGATGAATTAGCCCTAATTCAAGCAAGGCAAGGGACCATATGACTTAAGAGCCTTCAGGCTTGCTCCTCCAGTTCTTTCCCTTTCCTTGCCCAGGTCAGATCGCTCTTGTTTCTCCTCCTGAGATTTGCCTATTTTAACCTTCAAAACTTCTTTCAGCAATGCCTTTTCTACCTTTATTTCTTCCCTTTTTGATTGTCATTTCATCTGTCTTCCTCCCCATCATGTTCTCTCTGTAATATTTCACTCAGTTCCCCTCTGCCTGCACCACTGTCAAGTTTCCCTTTGTCATGTTTGCCCCACCTCCACATTTTTCTGTTCTGGTTTTCCTCATCTCTGACTCATTGCTTGTTGATGGGGGAGGTTGCCACCAAGTATCTCTGGAAGTGGCTGGGGATGAAGCCTCCCCAACCTGGCATGTGGTATGTTCACTTGGTGAGACAAACCCACAGCTATCTTCCCAGGGAGCATATAAGCACATGGAGGACCATCTCTCCAGAAGTAACTGGGATGTCCATTTACACTTTGGCGGAGCCAGTCTTGACCTCCACATTGGCAGTAGGTGCAAATTCTCTCTAGGCTCAGGGAGCAGTGTCTCCTGTAGTCACATTTGACATCTTTCGCTGCATTTGGCTGAACCGATGATCCTGAGGAGGAGATGATGCTTGATGACTCAGGAACAGGAGGCAAGTTTCCTGAGTTAGCATTTTCTCAGGAGGACAGTGGCAGCAATGACTTTTGATTCAAGGATGAGGAAGCATTTCCCCCCACCCCCAACTGCATTTTCTTACCCTTCATTCAACAGTGCTCTGAGGCGCCACATAAGCCAGGATGCTCTTTTCAGTAACTCAAAGCTCTAGCTTTTGTTTCTGATGCTACACATGATATACTTGCCTTTTCTGACAGAGCAATAGGAGCAGCATCAGTTACCGGGGACTTAGCATGGTTAAAGCATTGGCATGTCAGTTCACAATAAAGGTCTAACTTGGCTTTGATTCCCCTTTCCAACTCCCTCCTTTTTGAGGAAGAGGAGTTTGAGGATGTTCTTGTTGAGGCCAAAGACTATGAAAAAGCCATCCCCTCTACACATAAGAAAGAAGAGAAATAACCTAAACATTCCTCACCCCCTTTTAGTTTTTCTGTGTGTTCTCTAGGCACAGAAATTTCAGGAATTTAAAGCCAGCCTGGATTTACCCCGGATTTGCACCCTGACACATTGGGGCTTTCTAGATTGGCAAAAAGAAGTGTGTTCATGGCTGCATGAAACTCTAGCCTTTAGATGAGAAAAAGGGAAAGTGTGCCATGAAAATGCTTTTTTTGCATTTTAGGGGAGAAGAAGCGCCTTTTAAAAGGGGCTGGTTTTCCCAGCTTTTTTTTAAAAAACTGCGGAACAGCGCAGCTCCATCTAAAGGCTGCGGTGCAGCTGCTAAGCATTAAGGAAAAGGCAACTTCATGTCACACTTTCCTGCCAGTCTAGAAAGCCTCGTTGTCTCAGACCCAAAGCACAGGACAGCACATAAAATCAACTCCAAATATCTTCTGAATCCTTGAGCCTTCTGATGGAAGGAGATTGGCCCACTTGCTTTCTATCTAGGACAACTCATTGGCCCATCAAAGGATCTTAAAAACAATAGACTACTCCCTTCAACACATACTTCTGTGGTTCCTTCCTTCTATTTAATTTCTGTGTCTCCTTGTACAGGATGGCTGATGGACATGACAGTCCAGTCAGGAACAGAACAAAAAACTGGAAAGCATGTATTCACAGCAGAAGGTAGAAAGATAGGGGAAAAAAAGAGGATCCCAACACTTATCGTCCAGTTAGTCTGACATCAATTCCAGGAAAGATTCTAGAGCAGATCATTAAGCAGAGAGTCTGTGAACATTTAGAAGCCAATGACATAATCACAAAAAGCCAACATGGGTTTCAGAGAAACAAGTCATGCCAAACGAACCTGATCTCTTTTTTTGATAAAATTACCAGCTTGGTAGATGAAGGGAATGCTGTGGATATAGTATACCTCGATTTTAGTAAGGCCTTTGACAAGGTTCCCCATGACATTCTTGAAAGCAAGCTTGTAAAATGTGGGCTAGACAAGGTAACTATTACATGGATTTGTAACTGCTTGACTGGCTGAACTCAAAGGGTGCTCAACAATGGCTCCTTTTCATCCTGGAGAGAAGTGACCAGTGGGGTGCCACAGCGTTCTGTCCTGGGCCCAGTGCTATTCAACATCTTTATTAATGATTTGGATGACAGAATTGGGGGCATACTTATCAAATTTGCAGATGACACTAAACTGGGAGGAGTAGCTAATACCCCAGAGGACAGGATCAAAATTCAAAATGACCTGAATAGACTAGATAGCTGGGCCGATGCTAACGAGATGAAATTCAATGCAGAGAAATGTAAGGTTCTGCACTTAGGGAGGAAAATGAAATGCACAGATATAGGATGGGGGACACCTGGCTGAATGAGACCACATGTGAAAGGGATCTAGGAGTCCAAGTAGACCATAAGCTGAACATGAGTCAACAGTGCGATGCGGCAGCTAAAAAAGCCAATGCAATTTTAGGCTGCATCAATAGAAGTATAGTTTCTAGATCAAGGGAAGTTATAGTGCCATTCTATTCTGCTTTGGTCAGGCCCCACCTGGAATACTGTGTCCAGTTCTGGGCACCACAATTCAAAAAAGATGTGGAGAAACTGGAGCATGTCCAAAGGAGGGCAACTAAGATGGTGAAGGGTCTGGAAACCATGCCCTATGAGGAACGCCTTAGGGAGCTGGGGATGTTTAGCCTTGAGAAGAGAAGGTTAAGAGGTGATATGATAGCCCTGTTTAAATATTTGAAGGGATGTCATATTGAGGAGGGAGCAAGCTTGTTTTCTGCTGCTGCAGAGACTAGAACGCGGAACAATGGATGCAAACTGCAGGAAAAGAGATTCCACCTCAACATTAGGAGGAACTTCCTGACAGTAAAGGCTGTTCGACAGTGGAACACACTCCCTCGGAGTGTGGTGGAGTCTCCTTCCTTAGAGGTCTTTAAGCAGAGGCTGGATGGCCATCTGTCGGGGATGCTTTGATTTGGAGTTCCTGCATGGCAGGGGGTTGGACTGGATGGCCCTTGCCAATGTGTTGGGCTTTTTAAGATAAGAAAGTTTGTGGACCATCAATAGCACATTGAACTTCATTTCCTTTATCTCTTCCACATGACCATCCAGTACCTCTTAGACATTGTAGCAATACCTCCCCAGGAAGTCTTCAGGAGTGTCAATCCATCTTCTTCCTGGTCCTCAAGAGGGATGGGGATTTTGTTCCATCCTGGACAAAAATCAACAAATTTGTGATATACAGGAGGTTCCAGATGGTGTCTTCAAACCATCAAGGAGGCACTTCACTGAAGAGTCTATCTACTGCCCATGAACTTGAAGGAGGTGTACATTCCCATCCTAGTTCATGTTATTTGCAGGAAAATCCTGTTCTTTATCTAAGCTCCCACTATCAGTTCCAGGCCCTTTACTTTACTTTAGGCCCCCAGGTCTTTACAAAGCTGATGGTGGCCTAAGTTGCCTTTCTCAGGTCGCAGAGTGTCTGTATGTATCTGTATCTGGATGACTGTCCAGATTTCAGGACAGCTGTGTGGGACATCACCTGGACCCTCCATGTTCTATGGGCTCACCTGAAAGAAAAACCATGTTACCCAATCAATGAAGATTCTTTACCTTGAGGCCCTGATAAACACCAGAGTAGGCCAGATCTCTCCCTCTCCAGAGAGAATTTCCAAAATGATATCAGAAATGTTCTTCCACAAAGCATTGGCAGATCTGATGTCCTTGACCCATCTTCTAAACCCATGCTTTTGTGTTTTTAGATGATTCCTTAGGCCTAGTTCCACTCACATACTTTCCTAGGATTTCTGTTTCTATTCCAGTCTCAGATATATACACACTTCCATCTCACTTTCTTACTGCCCTGTCAGGTCAGGGATCCTTCTCAAGCGGCAGATGCTGCAGACAAATTTCTCAAGGGTGTTTGTGTGTCTGTGGCTCTCTGTGTGTGTGTCCCTCTCTACAGGATCCTCCTAAAGTCCTGGTTGCCACCAAAACTGGCCTTGTAGGGCTCATTGTCAGGGCCATGTAGCTGAGGGCACATGGACCAGACAGAAAGCACAATATAAACTGGTTCAAGCTAAGGGTCGTTCACCTCATGCTCTTTCAGTTCTGCAAAGTAGTTCTCTGCCATGTTTACATAAATCAAGAGGCAGGGAAGATCTCACTCTCAATCCCTCCACAATTGTTCTGTTGTCTTTTGGGGAGACCCATCTGCCTTCTCTGTTGGCCCAGCACATTCAGGGGTGGTCCCAAACAAATAGATGGACTTCCTCAGTGGGCAGATCCTGAATCCAGCAGAATGGAGCCTTGATCCAAATGTATTCCAACAACTTCAAAATTGTTTTGGAAATCACCTTGAAAGTTGTTTTAGAAAGCTTTTTCTCAACAAGCAATAACACAAAGTTGGACAGGTTCCTTACCAGGTTTATGTCCCCACTAGTGAAAGGTCATGGACACCCTGGAGTCTTGGTGGCCTCATAGCCTTCTTTATACCTTCCTTGAATTCTTCTGATCACTCAAGTTCTGAGGAAGGTGTGGAAGGAGAGGGCTTCATTGGTCAAAGGGCCTGTGGCTCTCAAGAGATTCTCCACCTAGTAGTGGATGGTTCCTGGTTCCTTCTTGCCTCCCTCATCTCTCAAGGCCCAGTGTACCACACCTAACCACTTGCCTTCTGAAAAGAGAGGATATGTGGGTCTCTGTGTTACTCTGAGAGCACTGTCAATACACATGTCTACAATACAAATTTATGAGACCACATGGAAGGCATTTCTGCACTGGTACAAAAAGAATCTTCACAATTCATCAAAACTACTCCCAACTGAAATTATGGTGCTAGTACCACGGTTTTAACCTTTGTACATTTTCTACTAAGGTTGTGTGTGTGTGTACACACACAATGTGCAAGTGTAAAGAGAGTGAGGAGTAGTCCATTTATTGTCCTCAGATCTGTTTTCCACTCTTAATGGGCTAATGTAATCTGCAGTTCCGTTTATTCAAAAAAATTAAAATCTTAAAGTCATACTATTCCTGACCTAGCCACCACTAGTTGTATCATTTTAAGATGCATTTATCTGATTTCCAAAAAAGATATTTTGATTTGTTTATCACCGTATTTCAGAATAATGTAAACTGTTTTGGTGTGATGTCCTCTCCTTCTCCTCCTCTTAAATGTTTAGTGTGGTTCCATGAGCACAATTTTATGTTTTTGCTTGCATGCCTACTTAGAAGTGTTTGATGGAAGCAAACAGCAAAGCATCTGGGTTGTAGCAATAGTTATATTGGATCATCACAACATCAAAGTGTGTGACTGTAAATAATACTAGTAGAAAAACATTAAAATTTGTTCACTGAACTCAAACAAAGCAAACTTCTGCCATTCAGAGTGATCAGATTAATTAGTGTGACCTGGAGCTTATATTTTTGCTAGACAAAAATGAAGCAGAGAACACTTCAGGAAACGTAATAGCAGTGCAGGGCTTTATACAGAAGCAAATGACATGATTCACTTCATAAATTCTGTCATGGATTTGAAAACAAAGCAACCAAATTGAGATCTTCAGCTCTATTACACACCATCTTGTTGAATTCTGTGGTATGGACCCCTTTCCCACACTGGGGCCAGGAGAAGCAGTGGTAATCTTAGCGTATTGGAAGGGCTTCTCACGTGTTGCACGATGTGAAAATAGTCAAGAGATCTGGGACAAAAAGATCTGGGTGAAATCTAAATATTGCCTCTCTCCATGTACTGGTTGGATTCACTTGTTGGACTGCATGCAACACAAGTCTCTAATGGTTGCCAGGAAGCAAAAAAGCCTGGGTTTCTTTGGGTCAGAGGTAAATATTAAAGAGTTTCTTAGGTCTTTTGCCAGTATTAGGAGGAAGGTGGGAGAATTCCCTAGTCATATGCAATGAAAATTGGGGGGGGGGGGGAGACAAAAAAAGGGGACCCCTTGCTTTGCTTGAGCCATTCTCCTGCTCTCAGCCTGATCTTAGGGTTGTTGTGAGGATAAAAGTGTGCAAAAAGGAGACATGTATGCTCTCTTTAGCTGTCAGGAGGAAAGGCAAAACATATTAGGGAACCGTATAATTGTAAGGCACTCTGATAGCCTTTAGGGCTGAAGAGCGGGGTATAAATAAATAAATATTATTATATTATTATTATTGATCAAGCCCAAGTAAAAAGCTTTTCATCTCTATTGGTTTCAGTGGAGATGTACACATTGTTGTTGTTAGCTGCCCTCGAGTTGGTTCCAATTCATGGCAACCCTGTGGATGAAACATCTCCAAGAATCACTATCTTCCACTACCTTGTCCAGATCCTGCAAGCCCTTGCCTACAACAACCCCACAGATTGAGTCTATCCATCTGGTTTGTGGTCTTCCTTTCTTTCTTCTACCCTCTACCTTTCCTAACATTATTGTTTTTCTAGTGTCTCATGCCTTCCCATTATGTGACCAAAGTACAATAGTCTCAACTTGATCATCTTTGCTTCCAAGGAGAGCTCTGGGTCTGATCTGTTCAACGAATGATTTGTTTGATTTCTTGGCTGTCCATGGTACTCTTCTCCAGCAACATATTTCAGATGCAGCGATTTTTTTTCCCTGTCTGCTTCCTCCACTGTCCAGCTCTCACACCCGTACATGGTCATTGGGAATACAATAGACTGAGCGATTCTGACTTGAGTGCTCAGTTGTATGTCTTTGCCCTTCAGTATCTTTTCCAGTTCTTTCATAGCTGCCCTTCCCATTCCTAATTTTCTTATTATTTCTTGACTACAGTCTCTATTCTGGTCAATGTTGGATCCTAGATATGGTAATTTTTTAAACTGTACGCATAGTTGAGCTGTATGCCACAGCCATAGACAGTATTGGCATCCCTGTATTGTATGCCACAATATAGGGGTGCCACAGCCACAGACAGTATTGGCATCCCAGATTATCAAATAATCTAACCATCAGTCATATTTAGCTGTACCTAATACAGGCCGCTAGGGAGTGGATGACCTTACCCTATGTCCCCAACTGCTAGCAATGGTCAGGAAACTCACTTTTTAATGGCCTTGGTTCACCCAATGAATGTTCCTAAAATGTTATAGCTGAAAGTGGGGAAATGACCGTGGCGTGACTGTCACTCTGGTGGCCAGGAAGCATAACCCAGACCTTCGCAGTGTGGGTGTTTAAGCTTTCCAATTGAAATAAATGTGGTTTCAGTGTGGCCTAATTTGACAAGCTCACGTCTTCTATTCTAGAGTTATTCTCTATTACAAGGTCCATCTTTCCTTTGAGGTTAAAAGAAAAACAGCAATAATATAAAATACCAACCCCTTCAATCCATAAAAGATTTCTATCTGGAGAGATGGGTGAAGAGGAGTAAGTGTTGCATTGTATCGGGACCTCTTGGTGTTATAAAGGACCTTGGATGAGAATGAAAGGGTTGTTAAGGACAAAAAAGGAGTTATTACTGCCCTTTGAAACTCCACCTGCTGGCGTCACTGTCAATCATTGGCTGTTTGTGCATGCCTAGAGCTATAAGTACAGTGATCGGTTTCATTGTAGCTTACTAAGCAGCCCAACAGGAAGGAGACAAAGTCAAAATTGCTGGTAAGCTTTGTTTTAAACATCATACAATGCCATTTGCACATCTCTAACGCTGCAAAGTGTTTTCAGTTTTTGTTCAGTTTGGGTATGAGTTGTTTTGTTTAATCTGAGAAATCAAAAGAGTAAAGTTTACAGGACAGTGCTGTGAGGATGGCATTAGGGTTACTTTTGTACACAGATTAAGCCCATAATACACATAGCCATTGTGATTTGTTATTGTTTGAAAATAACAATAGGGATGCATTAACCAGTTTGTGTGATTAACTGGAATTTGTTCTGTTCCTTCAAGCAGAAAGAACTTAGGTTTGCTACAGCCTCCTGAGCTCTCCAGTATGTGGAAGCTTGTCATCTTGGTTCAGTGTGCTACACTGATTTTAAGAGGGTTGGGACAAGGAACTCCATTAAGGCCTGAGGAGACATGGAAACCTCTAGACAACCCCAGAAACAGGGATCTGGTAAGTTAAACTTTGGAACAATATGTGTGATTCGTGTGCTGCTTATGAGCAAAAGCATGAAGCCAATGTTAAAGGTCTTCTTTTGTTCAGTTCAGATTCACCTGTACAGCAAAGTGTAGCTACGTCAATGCTCAAAACAGAAATGCAGTATAAATTTAAAACTGGTGGGTTGCACTTTAATATATCCTGTTTATCTTTAATTAATGCTTTCCATCAATTCCTAAAGAGTTGATGATGGACAGAAGTTAATTTTTCAGCATATTAAATGCTGAATAGTTCAGTCAATATCCTTTCTGGAGAAAGAACAAAAAGCCATTCTCAACAAGTTGCTATTTTGAATATGATTCTTATGGACTTGTGGTTCATATAGGTTTGTAAATCAGAAGTATTAGGAATGCAGTAGTCAGTTGGCGGTGATATTTTATTTATTTGACTTCTGCCCAAATAGTTTAAAAAAAAAAAGATTCAAAAGGTTACACCTACAATTAATGCCAGACTACAAACCCACACACCGATTGAGTGTGTGAGGTGTGTGTGTCTAATTTGCTTTGTATAGAATAGTTTCTAGAAGTAATGAGTCAAATTGTACAAGCATTATTGATAGAACTATTGAAAGGAGGTGGGAGGATTTAATTTGTTTAAAAAAAGAAATTGTATAGGCTGTTACTACCTAAGCATTCACCTGTTTTATCTATTCACAGATATACCCATGTGTGAAGTTCATGCGTTGTGTGCTTTTATGGTCTCATATTTATTGCAATAGTTATAATCTGTGAAATTTCTCTTATAATTAGAGCCACTGAAGTACAGAATATTACTATGAAACAACACTGAGCATTGAAAAAAATATTAGAGAATAGTTATTGAAAGATGCCTATTTTGAAATGTGAATTTTCATCTAGTTTTTCAGAACTCTCAAGGCTTATTTTTCTGGGAAAGACTTTAATCTCAGAAAGTCTACAGATGATTTCTCAGTTAATGATAAACCAAGACCAGTCGCTTTCTATTCGGATCCTGTTGCTTCAGCGTTTGCAGATTTTGAAGAAAAGAAAAGCTCACTTACACATTATCTCAAAGGCTGAAAGTGTGGAGCAAGGTAAGTGATCCTTGTTCTGATCCTTCACCCCCATACTAGTCAATTAAATTTAACTAAATGCCTAAACAGAATTTGGAAAATTCCCACAACTATGTGATTCATTAATTGAAATGTCTGATACATTTAAATATATCCATACAATTTTGGCTGCCATAAAACTGGTGACCTGCAAAAAATAGAATATAATTGTACCAAATTAACTTATTTAGCACAAGCAATTGTGTTGATATTTGTGTTAGTTACTAGTAATGTGTGGATCTTGCCTTCTTGTTTGATTTGAAGGGAATTGCTTAATCTGGAAAGCATTAGCTTAGATGAATTGCACCACATCAGTTTAAAGTGTAGGAATTTATCACAGGCAAATCTGTATCCTTTGTGTATGACGCATTCCCCTCTTTTTGTAATATGTAACTGGTCACTCTTTCCTGCTGTCACTCTTCAAGTTACAGAACCAGCACTTGCATTATTCTTGAAGATAAATGTAATCACTGGAAAGTAAGCCCAAACTGTCATGTGGTTATTGCTGGTTTTGTTGTTCTTTTAATTACAGATTGAGAAAAGGTAGGGTCTAAGATGGGAAGGATGGATGATCCTTCTCTCAGTTATTTCTCAGGAAAGCAGATGGAAAAAATCACAGATAGCTCCAGAGCTGTCCATTTTGCCTGCCTTAAGTACTATGGGATGAACAGAACTAAATTTCTGTAGGCCAAATATGTAAGAGGAATGCATCAATCAAGGAAAGGTTCTAGGCATGAACCCCACAGTAGCTTGTCACTGTGAATGTGCAGGTAGTCCAGCAAAATTATCTGGAATAACTTCCAAAAATTAGACAAAACATGCAAACAGCTTCATACCGCCTAAGGAGAGTCTAAGTGGTTTACAACTGTAAGCTACTTGCCCCCAACAATCTGGGTACTCATTTTAGCGACCTCGGAAGGATGCAAGCCTGAGTCGAGCTTGAGCCCTTTTGCTGGTCTTGAACTCGCAACCTTATGGTTTTGAGTGAGTGGCTGCAGTACAGGCATTTAACCACTGCACCACCAGGACTCCTTTCAGTGCCTTTGACAAACATGTTTATTTCCATATCCAAGGCAAGTGGAACTGGGGCTTCCTTTTCTTTCTCCCACTGCAGTCCTCTGTGGCACAAGAAACCTTCTTCAGAAGGTTTCCAAGTCCTCTGTAGCAGGTTTTTAGGGTGCATGGAAGGACCTGCAGGAGGCAGGGGTGAGAGCTGGTGGAAGCAACAAGAACTTGCAGAAGTAAATCATCCGATCTTGGCTCAGGTCATGCAGGGTGAAACAGGATGGCAGCCAAAATACAAACTAGCATTCGTACAGCAAAAAGCGCTCTTATTTAATCTACGTTCCCCTTTGTTTTTACAGGTGTCTGCTTGTCAGATTATTTGGAAGCATCTATGAAGAAGTGTTTTTAAATGACTGACATGTTACTATTTTTCTTAAAGGTCAGATAAAATCACAGTTTATTTATTTTGTTTGTATTTGTTTAAATGTAAATATATTATAAATTAACACTACAGCCATCAGGCTCCTCTGGAAGGCAAAAAAATAATAACCATGAGTTATTACACCCCAAGAATCAGAAAACTATTAACTGAAAGCAAAAAGAAGATTTTTCATAATATCTATTCTTGCAATTCTGGTTTCTTTTTTAAAAAATAAAGATGATAATCAAACATAATTTATGGTCAAACTGTACAGTTAATTGCATGAAATTATAACTTGAAGCAGCCACATTAAAGAAAACATTGAAACATTTCAGTGGTCACAAATTTACAAGCATAAAACACAGGCATTATATTCAGTTTCTACAGCAGTCCGAGATTACATATTATTTTTATTTGCTGATGTCATAATTACATTATTATTGAAATACAGGTCCCATTTCAGCTTCAAAAATATACTCAGACCACACTCTTGCTTGAAAATCATGGCCTACAGAATGACAACAGCTAAATGAACAAAAGTTATTTTAGGTCCCTACCTACTTGGGAGTAACCCCACTAAAATCAAGATGTTGTCAGTATAGAGTGCAGGTGAAAATGAAGAATACTTAACCCACGTAGATCTACTTTCTAGTATTATATACAATTATATACCAATTTAGTGGGTGTTTCAGCAAACATATCACCAAGGTGACTCTTCTAAAGATGATCTCAGCAAGTCAAATTAAGGGTCTAATTCCAAGATATTGATTTGTGGCATCTTAGTTTTGCTGATCTAATACCCTGGATTTATGCCCCTTGGAATATTTCTTGTCCTCTATCAACATTAAGTTCTCTTTCTGTACTACCAATAGACATTAACCAGTCATATTCATTACCTTTTTGCATACATTTGTGAAAGGGAATCTTCTAGAAGCAGTTCGGACTAGCTGCTTTTTTGCTGTCATCATGACCTTGTTTTGCATCAGTAGTTCAGAATAGTTCTGTCTTACTCTTCCTAGACGGCACGTCATTATTTCTGGCATTTGACTGCAACACATGGTGTAAGTCATTCAGTGTTTGAGAGAGATGAACTTATTTAAGGAAATGGTGAACATGTAGTTGCTGCAATCAAGACTTACATTGTTACTTTTCTGGAAAATGGGTATTAAAAATCTATATGGATTCAGTATCCCTTGGAAGCCTTTTCTAGGGCTCAGAAAATGATTTGCTTTGAAGAAGAATGAATGTAATGACACACTGAAGTAGTAGAATGACAGGCTTTGATCCCCATCCTCCTTAAGGCAGACACAGCAGAGGTTAAGAAGAATGCATATTCCCAATTATTAACCTGTTATCTTTCCCATGGGGAAGAGATAATGTAGCCTTCCAGGGTAGTTGTACTGCAACTAACAGCATTCCTTACTATGCTGGCTAGGGATGTTGTGAGTTGCAGTCCAACAGCATCCAGAGGACTACAGTATTCCCACATGTGCCTTAACAATTTTTGCCTCAGCAATCAGACTTGCAAATTAAGTCCATGTTTACCTTCAAGTACCAGTCACACACACAAAAAGAACATATTAAATATATGCCTGCTAAATATGTTTAGTTTGATCTTCACAAGGGTATGTGGAACATTTCTCCCTACACCAGAAGTCCTGGATATCAAACCATCATATGTCCTTGATCTCCTGTGCAGTATGATGATTAACAGTGCCATCCTTGTGGCAGCCCTAAGACCAACCTATCACAGGGTTTTCCTGGCAGAGTTTGTTCGGAGGCAGGGGTTTCCGTTGCATTACTCTGAGGCTGAGAGAGTGTGACTTGCCAAAGGTCACCCAGTGGGTTTCCATGGCTGAGTCAGGATTAAAACCTTGGTCTCCCAGTGTCCGGCATTCTAACTACTTGCACCACACTGGCTCCCATTTACCTGGCATGGCTAAGCCCTTTGGCTACTAGGTAACTTTCCACTGGTTCCAAAAGGAGAAAGGGGCTTTCCACAAGGTGAAGACTCCCCACTCTCTGGACTGGATGTGAACTGGTCAGCCTTTGGACTGGGGTGGCAACATCAGTGGGAGAATTGCTCTGTCATGGAAAAAGGAGCCTTTTATTCGAGGGCCAGATGTTTCAGTTTGAACAGGTTGGGTTGTTTTCACCTACAGTTCACGTTTCATTCTAAAACCAGTTATTTCAGAAGTATATGACAGCTGAAGCAAACAACATGCTGGTGCACTTTGAAGGGGAAAAAAAAATCTGATTAAGAGTTTTAAGTACTGTCTTTCAATCTTATATTTTGGCTTTCAATGGTTATATTTTCATCCAGATACAGTGCTTCTGACATTACATTAGACTCCTTTTGATTAAGCTGCTTCCTTTGCAGAGAGGGGCTTTTTCACAGATAATACCAAACTGTGGTTTAGCAGAGGGGTGTGCATACCGCAGCCCTCCTGATGATCGGCTGCAACTCCCAACCTTTGCCTTTGGTCCAAAACACACTGCAGAAATAACCCAGTCTGAGACTGCTTTAACTGCCCTGGCTCAATGTTAGGGAATTCTGGGAACTGTAGTTCTGGGAAACATTTAGCCTTCTCTGTCAGAGAGCTCTGGTACCACAATAAACTATAATTCCCAGGATTCCTTAGCACTGAGCCAGGGAGTTAAAGTGGTTTCAAACAGGATTATTTCTGCAGTGTGTTTTGTACCTACGTTGGACTGGGCTGATGGAAACTGCAGTCCAAAGTCTGGAAGTTGCTCTTCCCCTCTTCCTTCAGCAATACAGGCACAAGTTTGGTTAAACCTGAGGCTTTCCTCACCGCTGATGTGGCTTTACATGAAACATCAGGTTCTGGCCCATCTACATTTAAACCTGCCTCCAATATAGTCTCCAACTGTCCCAAACTGGCAGTAACAGTGGCAAATAATCCTCTGTCCTCCCACTTTTTCAGCTGCTTCCTCTTTGTCCTCAGCTTACTTTTATTCCTGCAAACTGAGCTGAATGTACAAACGTAGGACCTTATCAGATGTGGGAGAGTGGAAGTATAATCCAATGGCAATCCGAACACAATCATGGGGTTTCACGTTATTACAAATTAAAGTATCTCACGCAATTTGGGCAAAAGGGAAGTCATTCTGAATGCAATCATGGGTTTTACATTATTGCGAATTAAAGCATCTCACGCAATTTCGGGCAATGGGGAGTCATTTTCAGGCAATGGGAAGTCATTCTGAACGCATTCTGAACGCAATGGGAATTCACGTGAATTCGTTAAACTAGCGAATTCACGGGAATTCGAATTGGCTCCATAGGCTCAGGCAAAATCAAATTACTGCAGCCTCCCCATGCTTGCCTGCTCTCCTTCATTAATAACTTTTGCTATTTTGGCCACGTTCCAATCTCCATCTGTGAAATATTGGAAGGTATGCTGTACTAGCAGAGGAACTCTGGTGGCATAAACTATGATTTCTTTAAATGAGCCACAACTGTGCGGCGAAGCTGTTGCCTTATAAACGTTGAACTCCAGTTCTTATCAGCTCCCCTCATCCTAGCCATCTGGGAGCAAGGGTGAGAGTAAGTAGTTCATCTGTATCTGCATCAGTGGGAAAGCTCTGGTCAGACAGATCAGACCATCCTGGTTTAGTAGCAGACGTGGCCACTTCTGTTCTGTGTGAAACTGCACCGTAACTAGGACAATGCTGCTGCACGAAACTATGATTTTACTATTTCAGACAAAATAGCCCACACCTTTACAGACAGAAAAGACTGGAGCCAGAATTGTGTGACCATGTGAAGAAACACAAGCACACACACACTGCTACTTATACCATACAATGGGATGGTCTAGCAGTTCTTATAAGCACCATAATATAATATAGTTATAGAGACAGAGGACTCTTTCAGACGTCGGAAATTGGAAGTATAATTTAATGTCAATTCGAATGCAATCATGGGTTTTACGTTATTGCGAAGTAAATCTTCACACGCAATTTCGGGCAAGAGGGAAGCCACTCCGAATGCAATCATGGGTTTTACGTTATTGCAAATTAAAGCTTCTCACGCAATTTCGGGCAGGAGGGGGTAATGGGAAGTAATTCCGAATGCCTTCCGAACGGAGCAAGGGTTCATGTAAATTCGCTAAACTAGCGAATTTACATGAATCCACATTGGCTCCATTCGAAGTTGGGAGAAATTCCTCCCGTTTGAAAGAGTCCATAGCCATATTAGTCTGGAATATCAGTGTGCAAAGGGAATTTCTAGTGCAGTAATTCCCAAACTTTAGTCCTCCAGATGTTTTGGACTTCAGCTTCCAGAATTCCTGACTGTTGGCCAAGTTGGCTGGGGCTTCTGGGAGGACCAAAGTACTGAAGTTTGGGAATCACAGTGCAAATAAAGTTGTAGTATATACTTTCATAGATTGAGATAATACTGCACTACATTGTTACAGGACATTGTTGTTGTTGTTCTTAACTGCTTTCGAGTCGCCCGACTCATGGTGACCCTGTGGGTGAGACATCTCCGAGACTTGCAATCTCTTTAATAGAGTCCATCCATTCTGCATCTGGCCTTCCTTTCTTTCTGCTTCCCTCCACCTTTCCTGGCATTATTGCCTTTTTCAAAAGATTTATATGATCTGAAGAGAAACCTGAGTTTTTGGGGCGATATTGTCCATGTGATTGTGGAGTCAGATTGAAACAGTGGGACATATACTACTGCAACGTATGTTCTACAGAGACTTAAGAGCTGATGTTATTTCTCCAATCCTTCAGGATCATCCAGGTGGTTCCGAAGCATTTTATATTTTCTTAATGTTATCAGATACTAACCCCGATATAACATTCAAGGTTGCCAGATTTTGTGCTGCAGCAATGAGTTAGATGAATGATGCTGGCTAGAGGATAAATGCAATACACATAGCTGTATTCCCTGTGAAACTTTTAGCAATTAAAAATCTTTTCAGCTCCAACTAGTTTTAATATGCCGTTTTATACTTTTGCGTGTATTTGTAGTTTTATATTTGTGTTTTATATATATATATATATATATATATTTGTAACTATTAGCGACTTATACACAGATGTTTCTGGACAGAGGATAAATGCAATACCTATAGCTGTAATCTGTGAGCTTTATCACTCAGAAACATTGCTTCTCTGATAATTCTTATCTATGCCATTACATATTTGTATATTTAAGGGGCTTCTTTGTGTGTTTTGTAACTATTGTTAACTTATATTTCCATGGCTCTGGAGGAACTTTTACTGGCCTACGACTGTAATAAACAATATCAATCATAAAATGTGGACACATTCAAGAAATAATAATAGTAATAATAATAATAATAATTTATATCCTGCTTCTGCAGAAGATCGAAGCAGCTGACAGTAAAAACTTCCATAAAATACAATAGCTTCTACCATTGTATCCCTAACCTTCCCATCCACAATAAAATACAATTAAATTATTAGCTGTGATTAACACAATTATTATTTTTGTATTTTTAATAATACAGAAGTAGTTAGGGCAGTTGTTGAATGATTAAAATGCAGGGCTGCTCAAATATTAAAGCAGAAAACATGAATGCAATAAATCCATGCTTCTCAGTCAGGCTCCAAAATGGGGGACATTAAATCCCTGCAGGAGACAGAAGGCTGAAATTGAGGACCAGCTCCAGCCTCCTTTGAGTCTCTCCTATAGAGCCCTAATGGCCAGACCAGAGCCCTTGCGCATGCGCAGACCACTCTAATTTCTTTCTCTGCATAGTCTCCTTAGCCACAACAAAGCCCTCGCGCATGCGCAGATCAGCCCCCCTGCTCTAATTTCTTTCCCTGGCTGCATACAGTCTCCTTAGCCACAGCATAGCCCTTGCGCATGCGCAGACCAGCACAGCACCCCCTCCCTCTTAGTCGGACCGTTCTAAGCGTAGGACCAATATTGGTCCGTCGCTGAAGTGCGTCCCCTTCGTTCTCTGCTGCCTTAGCAACCCCGTGCACAGAGGTTCCGGGGCTTTTTTGTTCCGCCCGAGAGGAGCATCCACCATGTCCGGCTTCAGCCCTGAGCTCATCGAGTACCTGGAAGGGAAGATCTCCTTCGAGGAGTTCGAGCGGCGTCGGGAGGAGAGGAAAGGCCAAGAGAAGGCGGTGAGGAGGCTTCCTCTTTCTCTCTCTCTCTCTGCTTTCCTCCTTCCCTCCTTTCTCCTTCTCACTTCCAGCCATTTGGAGCCAGTCTAGGGAGGGTCATAATTTAGGCATCCACACTGCAGGAATAACCCAGTTCGACACCGGTTTAACTGCCCGGCTGCCATGGAGTTTTCTTGGCAAGATTTGTTCAGAGCAGGTTTGCCATGGCCTCCCCTTCAGGCTGAGAGAGTGTGACTTAGCAATAGCGAATACACTTAGGGTGGAAAAACTGAAATGCACAGATATAAAATGGGGGACACCTGGCTGAATGAAACTATGTGTGAAAGAGATCTAGGAGTCCAAGTAGACCACAAGTTGAACATGAGTCAACAGTGTGATGCAGCAGCTAAAAAGGCCAATGCTATTTTAGGCTGCATCAATAGAAGTATAGTTTCTAGATCAAGGGACGTAATAGTGCCACTCTATTCTGCTTTGGTCAGGCCCCACCTAGAATATTGTGTCCAGTTCTGGGCACCACAATTCAAAAAGGATGTGGAGAAACTGGAGCATGTCCAAAAGAGGGCAACTAAGATGGTGAAGGGTCTACAAACCATGAAGCCTTATGATGAACACCTGAGGGAGCTGGGGATGTTTAGCCTGGAGAAGAATCATAGAATCATAGAGTTGGAAGAGACCACAAGGGTTAAGAGGTGATATGATAGCTTTGTTTAAATATTTGAAGGGATGTCATATTGAGGAGGGAGCAAGCTTGTTTTCTGCTGCTGCAGAGACTAGAACGCGGAACAATGGATGCAAGCTGCAGGAAAAGAGATTCCACCTCAACATTAGGAGGAACTTCCTGACAGTAAGAGCTGTTCGACAGAGGAACACACTCCCTCGGAGTATGGTGGAGTCTCCTTCTTTGGAGGTCTTTAAGCAGAGGCTGGATGGCCATCTGTCAAGGGTGTGTGTGTATGCTTTGATTGGGAATTCCTACATGGCAGAATGGGATTGGACTGGATGGTCCTTGAGGTCTCTTCCAAATCAATGATTCTATGATTTCTATGCCACTTATCAGTGCACTTAAGCACTGTGTAAGCAGTCTCCAAAGTGTAAGCTAATTGCCCCCAACAAGCTGGATATTAATTTTAGTGATCTCTGAAGGATGCCAGGCTAAGTTGAACCTGAGCCCTTGGCTGGTATCGAACCCCCGACCTTGTGGTTTGTGAGTGAGTGGCTGCAGTACTGGCATTTAACCACTGTGCCACCACTTGCCCATGGCCACCTAATCGATTGCATGGCTTAGCTGGGAATCAACCCTGTTTTCCCAAAGTCCTAGTCCAACACTCAAACCATACTAGCTCTCTCAGAAACTTGCATACTGTTCATTAATATCAGCGCTGTGTAACTAACATGATGGGGGAGATTTCCATCCAGCATTTTCTAAATGCTTGACAAAGCAGATATATCTATACTGAGAATTATAGACTTAAATATGCTGCTCAATTGCAGTAAAAAAATTAGTGGAAAGACTGGTGTGTGGTTGAACACAATTTTACAAATTCATTTTAGAATAAAATTATGCCTATAGATTTACAGAGTATTAGGATTAATCTAAAGTAGAACCAAGTGTGGTCCAGGTTTGGTCTAGAACACAGGGAGACCAGAGTTCAAAACCCAGCTTGGCCATGTAAACCCAATAGGTGACCTTCAGCAAATCAGTCTCTCCAGCCTCAGAGGATGACCACTGTAAATCCCCTCTGAAGGAACTTGCCAAGAAAACCCCATGATAGGTTCACCTTAAGGTCACTATAAGTACGAAATGATGAAGGCACACCACCACCACTCCCCAGAATCAAACCATATCTAAAGTCATCTTCAGAGCCATAGTCCAACATTCAGACCTCTACACAACACTGGCTCCCTACAGTATTGTCAGACACTGGGAATTATGCTGCAAACCACCTAGAGATCTACCAGTAGACCTTAGAGCTATCCCAGAGGTAAGCAGCAAAAATCTACTGCAGTGTTTATTTGTTTATTTTTCCTCCAGCCTTGGTGTGTTGGGGGGAATTGCAGCATGAACAGATTGGAGGGTGAGGAAACAAAATTTTCTAGTCTTGTAAAGCAGAGCTGATATGGGTGTCTCGATCCTGTGCATATTTGGAGTAAATTTGATGGAGTCCGGTGGGGCCTCTTTTTCAGTTAGTGTGAAAAGGATTGTTGCCTTAAAGCAAAATGCTGCTGGGCATGTCTGCTCAAAAGTAAGCCCAGTGGGGTTTACTTCTAGGTAAGTGGGTATACAGGAGGCCATGAGAGCCAGCAAGGCATATCGGTTTGAGTGTTGGACTGAGACACTGGAGACCAGGGTTTGAGTCTCAGCTCGGCTGCGAATCACACTGCGTGACTTTGGGCAAGTCACATGCTCTCAGCCTCCTCAGGGGAAGGCAAGAACAAACCTTCTCTGAACCAATCTTGCCAAGAAAACCCCATGATATGTTTGGCTTAGGGTTGCCATGAATTGAAAGCTTAGGGGCACACAGCAACAAGTAGGTATAGGAGCAAAGGAATCTTTGAGACTATCTGTGTGGAAGAAAATGTAGCATCAGCTTTCACAGGCTTGGATTACTTCCTCAGATGCATGGTGTCCTCTTCATGCATCTGAAGAAGTAGAGCAAGCCTGCATCCACAGTGCAGAAATAATCAAATTCAACACCACTTTAACTGCCATGGCACAGTGCTATGGATTTCTGGGAATTGTTGTTTGTTGTGACACCAGAGCTCTGGTGCTCACAAAACTACAGTTGCTAGAATTCCATAGCATTGAGCCATAGCAATTAAATTGTCAAACTGGATTATTTCTGCAGTGCGGTGCAACCCAAGTCTGTGACAGCTGATGCAACAACTTTTAGCTTAATTAGTCTCCAAGGTGCCACAAGATGCCTTTGTATACTGAAATTCCAGACTAACACAGCTATGTCTCCGGATTCTATTCCTATGAGCACAAAAGATTGTACGCCATAGGCAGGCTTTTTATATATCCTTGATTTTATTGGTTTTTGTACAGTGCCATATACATTTATGGTGCTTTATAAATAAAGCTAATAATAATAATAATAATAGCAGAGCCTAAATCTTCCTTTTTCTTTCACACATTCCTTGGTACTATGGAAGTTCTGTGGAGATACTACGGAGTTTCTGTATCCTTGCAAAGCTACACCTCTTACAGCTGGGCTATTTTAGAGAATGTCATAATGGTTAAATCAGATTACACCAAATGAATTTTTCGTAGTGAGAAATGTACATTTCTTGTAATACTTCAGAATGGTCTACATCACAAATGCATCATTGTACTCTGGGATAATGTATTCCTCAGCTTTTCTACTCTCAAGAACTAAGTGGTTCCAGAGCCCACTTCATCTTTGGATGCATGCATTAAAAGCAACAGCACACTCAGTTACAACTCAGTGCTGAGTGGTTTGCTCATAATGTCCTTCACATAATCCACCTTCCTACCCCCAGCTATTCAGTTTAATATGAATTACTGCATTAAAGATAATGATACCTATATTTATATGGTGGTAACCAAAGAGATTGGCAGTGTTCTGCTCCCATGCTCCTCCACCATGTGCCACTTTCTTAGGAAAAGAAGTTGGGAAACTTTGAGAACCACATAGTTTATTATATTCTTTGTATAAGAGTCAATGCGCAGCTAATGAGCTATCCCTTTTTTTGTAGAAAAGGTTGAGCTCATGATCATTTCCTTTACTAACATTCAATAGATAAAATTCAAATACAAGTATTTTGCTTGGTCAGTGGGGAAAACCACAACTCCAAACTAATTTGTCACTTTGTTTTTGATTTTAAATCTTAGCATTTTATTACAGTTAAATGATATGTAAAAACATGGGCAGTATGGTTTAAAAACAAAATCTCAACACACTGTCCTCACTGACACTGTCTAGATTGTGTGGTGGGCTCCCAGCTTTGAGAGTTCCTGGAAGAGGTTATCCAGGTTTGGAATCAGGTACAATAACTCTCTTTTCCATCTAATATCTCAGCAATATCTCTCCTTTCTATTGCGTTCCAAGGATGGTATTTTGGTACTGTGTCTGCTACCAAAAGAAATTGAAGCTTGATCTAGACAAGATAGAGCTACTCCTGGTAATTTAAAAGATAGATCAGGAAATGAGGATTTAGCCTGTGCTGGATGGGGCTACACTCCCCTTGAAGACCAAGGTTTGCAGTTTGGATGTATTGGATAAAGCTCTGAAGCTGAATATTCAGGTTTCTGCAGTGGACAGGATGGAGTGCATTTGCACAGTTAAAACTACCATGCCAGCTGTTCCAGTTCCTTAGGATGTCTTGCTTGGCCATGGTAATACATGCCTTTATTATATCTTATTTGAATTATGTAACAGTCTGTGTGGAGCTGATTTTGGAAACTGTTCAGAAACTGTGGCAGGCCAAAAATAATTCCGACCAGATTTTCATTGGGAAATGGTTACAGCGAGCCTATAGCTGCTTTTGAAAGAACTTCCCTGGCTACTGGTTCATTTCTGAGGACAAGTTATGCAACCCGCACCCCAAGCCTGCTACTTCACCAATTGATTTATTGCACTACTCCGTTATCAAGCCATTTACTTATGAAGATTTTGATGTTGGAAGCCATGACTGGGGCTAACATACCAATGGGTATCTACGTAACTCATTGCATTACTCTACCAACAAGCATTACTCTACTAATGACCATGTAATGCTAGGATTTGTAATTATGGGAACAGACCAAAGAAAAGTGTAGTCAAACATGAACTGTGATTTTCAGGAAAGTTGATTTTGTCAAGCTCAGGAAAATACTGGGTAGAAACCCACAGTTAGAGATGCTAAAGGAAAAAAGAAACCCTTCATGGGTGAGATTTCATGAAAAAGTTGTTGAAACCTTAATCTCAAACAATTCCATGGAAAAAGAAAAACAGGTAACATCTAAAAAAGCCAATGTTTAAACTCGAGGAGGAAGTGAAAAGAAAAAAGAACATGTATGAAGAATGGAAGGAAAGACAAATTACCAAGGAAGAATACAGATGTGTAGCTCTAGGTTGCAGGAATAGTTCAAGGAAAGCTGTTGTTCAAAATGAGCTGAGACTGTTTAGGAAAGGAAGAAACAAGAAGAAGGGGTTTTCCAAATATGTTTGACACAAGAGAATAACCATGACCATTCTCCATAACTCCATAACCATAACTTCCTGACAGTAAGGGCTGTTCGACAGTGGAACACACTCCCTCGGAGTGTAGTGGAGTCTCCTTCCTTAGGGGTCTTTAAGCAGAGGCTGGATGGCCATCTGTCAGGGATGCTTTGACTTGGAGTTCCTGCATGGCAGGGGGTTGGACTGGATGGCCCTTGTGGTCTCTTCCAACTCTATGATTCTATGACTAAGGAAGTGGAGGGACCACTGCTCAGAAAGGATAATTAAATGCTAACAGATCACAACAAAAAGGCAGAATTGTTCCCCCCCAAAAGAGGACTGTGTGTTTCCAGGCATCAGCAGAGACTTTGGTAAAGAATCTGGATTGCAAATCAATTCCTGATAGTCAGAAATCACCTAGTTAACCTAAATGAGTTCAGATCTGCAGGGCCCGTGAAATGCAGCCCAGGATATTGACACTTCCTGACATTTTGGAGATGTTTGCAGATGATGCAAAACTGTGAGGAGTGGCCAACATATTGGAAGATCGGAACAGAATTCCAAAGGAACTTGATAAACTAGAAAACAGAAGAAATTAATAAAATGAAATTCAATAGAAACAAATGCAGAATTCTACGTTGGGACACAAAAACAAAATGTATATGATGGGGGAATAGCTGGCTTAGGAATACTACATGTGAAAAGGACCTAGGGATTTACTGTTGATTATAATTGAGTATGAGCTAGTAGTGTGATGCTCAAAGAAGGCAAATGCTATTTTAGCCTGCATTAATAGAAAGATAGTTTCCAAGTCGAAGGAAGTAAGATTCCAACTATATTCTGTGCTGGTTAGGTCTCATCTAGAGTACTGTATTCAGTTCTGGATACTCATTTTAAACAAGAATATAAACAAGTTGGAACAGGTTTGGAGAAGTGCACCAGGGATGGTAAGTGGTATGGAGAGCAAAACATATGAGGAAAGATTGAAAGTGCTAGGCATGTTCATCTTGGTGAAGAGAAGACTGAGGATGATCGAACTCTTTAAATATCTCAAGGGCTGTCACAGAGAGGAGGGCAGGTTTGTTCTCTTGGTCTAATAGTTTGGTCTAATAGTTTGAACTTACAGGAGAGTAGATGTTGGTTGAACATTAGGGGGAACCTCTTGACAGTAAGAGCAATTCAACAATGAACCTAGAGAGGTGTGGGGTCTCCTTCTCTGGATATCTTTAAAAAGTGGCTGGATAGTTACCCACTGGGATTGCTTTAGCTGGAGAACTGCACAGTGCAGGAGGTTGGACTTGAGAGCCATGAAGCCCCTTCCAACTCTGTGATTCTGTGAGGGGGCTTCTTGGACAGTGGCCTCATAGTTGTGGAGTATGCCACAGCCCTCTCAAGCTAGAAATGAGAAATTGAGAAAGGCAAATAACCACTGCTCCCCATTTCCTCAGTCCCAGGAAAGGAGAGTGCTTAGTTTTCCAGAGTTAATATCAACCGTGCAATAGGTTGGTATTAACTCACCAGCACCATCCATTCTGTCAGACTTAATCTGAGTCAGACCTATTTAGGAGTGGCTTTGTCACCAGCCTTGAGAAACAAAACCAGAGGTAACACCAAGTGGGAAACAAGGCTTATGCAAGGCCTCTATACTGAAAGAGTGGCAGCAGTTTGGAGTGCACAGAGAATGTAGTGCTACTAATAAGCAGAATTGCTTCTCCAAATATCTTGCCAGCTGTGGTGTATCTGGCCCTGTCAGTAAGGCCTTTGGAAGAGCTCTTCAGACACATTTGTTTTCTCTGGCCTTTTCATAAACTTGGTTTGTATAGGCCTCTGAATTGAGATGGGTTTTGCTACTGTTGTCTGAACTTAGACTGGAATGTTGTCTTTTATCAAACAGCATATTTTGAAGCTTGAGTGGCCTGTGTTGTTTTATTGTGTATATAGTAGAGTTTGGAAGCTGCCTTGAGGGATAGTGTCTCCCTTAAAGATGATAAAAATAGCTTATAAATTGTTATATTTGAAATGGAAACAATATAAGACAAAGCTAGAAAGGAGGGGAAATATCTGTCCTATAATTCTTGGATGTAACAGAGTACATTTATATTTGCAACACAGCAGCTTTTTCCAGTGTAAGCAGTCTGAATCTTAGATCAGGATTGGACAAAGTGTAGCTTTCCAGATATTGTTGGACTGTGCAAGCCCCATGATACCTCACTATGGGCTCTGCTATCTAAGGCTGAGGGGAACTGCAGCCCAGCAACATCTGGAGGGCCACAATTTGCCCATCCCTGCCTCATATAAACAACTTTTAACTGAATTTAAATAAGAGTTCCTGGTTAAATTGTAAAGTTTACAGTCTAAATTTAACTTCTTATCTGGAGGTCAGCTCCATAGCACAATAAGAAAAGTGGTTTTAGAACTAATTCCAGATGAATAGTTAACACATATTTTCTCTATGTTTTCCTCATTTTTACAGGATAAGGAAAGTGCCCTTTCTGATGAAAATATAGAGGACCCTGATGCTCCTTCTACATCTGGACAAGGGACATCTACTGGACTTCAGGCTCATACTGAAGCAGAAGGTAGAGTGCTTCATTGCTTCTGTTTTGCCAGAGGAACTCTGATATGCTCTACCCATGTGGGTTATGTTCTATCGTGCTTGGAAAAAGAAATAGTCCCTAATCTTGTGAGCATCCATGTAATGCTTGCATTGCTAATGCAAAGGAAGGATTATAGCTCAGTAGTAGAGCATATACTTTCTGTGCAAAAGGTTCCAGGTTCAGTCCTCAGCATCTCCCAAGTATACCTGATAGAGTCTGGAGGGCTGTCATCATTCTCTTTAGATCAGAAGTGGAGAATCTATAGTCTTTCAAATGATGTTGGGCTCCATTTCCCGTCAGTCCTTGCTAGCCTGGGCAGCCATGTCAATTGGTGAGAATAATAATTCTTCAACATTTGAAAGACTACATTTTTTTTAAACCACTGATTGAGATGATTCCAAGCTGGATATATCAATGATCTAATTGTGTGGTGCATCTTCCTATGATTCTCATTTCCATAATTTCCAGTACTTTCAGTGCAATTTCACTCTGTTCCCCATGAACATTAGTCTGTCTGTCTCATAATCCAGAATCAATAAAAGGACTTTCAACAGACCCATTTGTTGAGAGGCAAAGAGGGCTGTGGAGAGGCATTGTTGCAGCTTCAGCAGTGATATAGCAGTGTCCAGGGTGGCACAGTCTCACCACTTTCTGGTAGGCCTGTTTTTCAGCTACTAGATTGAATTCAGCTATAGGTAAAGAAGGCACTACATGTGCTCTTCTAATTAGAAAATGATCTACAGGATTAGATTGTTTGGAAAACGAGCCACAAGAAATCCTGGCATGTAGAGTTACATAAAGTAATATAAATCTGGAAGGTAATTGTGAGCCAAGTGCAAGTTGTTGTGGAACCCAAGGACCTCCTTATTAATTTTAAAATCCAGTAAGTATAGTTATTATTGTTAGCATTAATTGGCTACTTCACTGTTGCATTTCAGTGATCCTGCTTATTAAATTTCGAAACCTTTTATTTCATCCTACATTTTTCTTATGGCCCCATAACATTTTCACTTGCTCCATCAATCCCATTCTAGGCATACTGACAATGGCTTAGGCCATATACAGTCGACTCTCCTTATCCATGGATTTTTTTATCCTTGATTTCAAGCATCCACAGCTTGAAAATATTTCAAAAAAGTATAAATTTCAAAAAAGCAAACCTTGATTTTGTCACTTTGCTATGCCGTTATATTTAATGGGACATGAGCATCCACAGATTTTGTTATCCACGGTGGATCCTGGAACTAAACCCCAGCTGATAACAAGGTCCCACTGTATAATCAAAACATGGATACTTATTTTTGGAGCATACAGCTTTCTCATAACTGCTACTTGTCTTTGTGTATGTGCATGCACACACCTTCAAGCTGACTGTTGACTTATGACAACCCCATAAATTTCAAAGGTTTTCTTAGGCAAGGAATACTCAGAGGTGATTTTTCCAGTTCATTTCTCTGAAATACAGCCTACAGCACCTGGTATCCATTGGATAGTCTCCAGTGATCTCCCATCCAAGTACTAACTAGGGCCGACACTGTTTAGCTTCCAAGATCAGGTGTGATCTTGTGCCTCTATACTGTCCATTAATTATATTTGGTAGCTTTAGAACTTCCCCTGTGGTAGGATACCCTTACTGCGGGGATTCTCCCAATTTCAGAAACTTTCAGTAGTAGCTGAAATTATGAAATTGAGTGGACCCATTACCAAGCAGCTTCTGGTCTATCCAATTTTGCTTTTCATTGCAGTTCTTTTTTAAATAAATGAGAAGATATTCTTATGGTAAGTAGGGCACATTACTAAAATAATTAGATTGTATTACACTGCTTCCTCTCTTATTTAAAGGACCACATATGCAGAAGTGTGGATAATTAGCTACCTTTTCACCTGATCAAAATGTATTTCCAAAATGGTTTCAGAAATGGTCCATGCAACTGAGAGATGGGAGGAAGTGTGATCACCTTATAATAGATGCAGTCCAATACATGCTTGTGATAATCACACAAACATTTATTCCAGCAGTGCTCAGCATGTTATTGCCTTCTAGCTCCAGCTTTTCCAGACTAAGATTTGGGAATTTGAAATCCTGGAACAGTTCAATGACCATGGGGGAAAAGGAAGAAAGGAAGTATATGACAGAAAGAGATGCCTCTATATTTGCCATCATCTCTGAAAAGCTAGAATCTGTATGCATTGTTAGAATGACTGTGGAAAAGTATCAGGAGTATTTTCTTGTAACAAGGGCAAACTATAACACTGGGGTTTCTGTGTACTCCTGTACTAATGAACTTCAAATAATTTGTGAAATGGGCTGTAGGAAGAAAATTTGCAATGTACATTAAATTTGAGTTCCTAAAATAATTTTGTTAAGCTTTATATTTTTTTAAACCACGTGGTTCCAATTTCCAGGTTGCAAGACTTGTACTGCCAGACATGATGATCCCCGGATCATGTTAATCTCTCATGTTAATTTCAGGGTTTAGAGAAATTAATTTTTTTGATGTTACTCCCTCAAGTCCCCCTCCCCCTCCTCACAAAAAGCAGGGTCACTGAACATGATTGCTGGGGTTTTCATGGAAAATTATTGTCCCTACAAGTAACTTGCCAGTCTGTGACTTGCTTGATGTTCAGGGGTCCTGTTACAGAGCTAGGTTGTGACTGATTGATTCAGCTCTGCCTTACTACTATTGCCCTTTCTGTAAATGAACTGAGAGGTGTGGATGCATGGATGATACAGGTTTATGATAATTAATATGAATCTAGGAATGGTACTTTAAATGAGAGTGAAAATCTAGAAGTCACAAGAACAGAGACTGCTTTGCCTTAGAGTGCTCTTTTACCACTATAAGAAAGTTCTTGAGAAGGCTCATATGGAAGGTGAAAAGAAGGGCAGGCTTTCTTTTCATTGGATAACTGTCATCAAGTGTTTATGATCCCAGCCTCAGCTTTGGACCCAGAAGCAAAGATTATTAAACGCAATGTAGTGAATTAATATTATTTTCTTTCTTGTTTCTATGAAGTCCGTCTGTAATTTCAGAAACTTTGCTGATTTGTTACCTATCTCTTTCAGCAGAAGAAACATCAGATGGAGTCAGTAAATCTGTCCATCGTGTCTTTGCTTCCATGATGGGAGAGAATAAAGAGGAGGATGAGGAGGAAGATGAAGAAGAGGAGGAGGAGGAGGAGGAGGAGGAAGAAGAGGAGTTGGAGGAGGAGCAAGAGGAGGAGGCAACCTCTGCACAGCCTACGGCAGGAGATGTTTTTGCCCTGGAGATGGTGCTTAATAGAGAGACCAAGAAAATGATGAAGGCATGTATTTCCAGATTTAATCATTTCCTTGGGCCTTTGCTTGTTGCTAAAAGACAATGAAGAGATGTGTTCTTGGAGCATGGCACTAAGAACAGATCTGAAGCCTCCAAAAACTTCTGCACATGGAAGGTGGCTTCTAACAGGACTGTTGTGAATATTGCTGTGGGCCTGGAGCATGCATGGCTCAGTTTCACCCCATAGAAATGGGTGAGTGAAATGGATGGGTCTTGAGCCAAAAGTCTCTTTGGCCTTCCCTTCTGGGAAGGGAAGTATAATGTCTGGGGGCACTCTGTCATGCTTGTGCCATGTAGATAGTGAGTGCAGTTGCTGTCAAGTTTGAAGAATGTCTGTGGGGATGATTGGGATCTCAGTAAGCACAACTAAATTTCAGTGGTAGTAGTGTAGCCCACAGCAGGTAGGGGAGGTCCAGTGCAGCCTCTCCCCTCCTCCAACACAAAGAATTTGCTACCCCTGCATTAGTTGTTGCACATGACTACAGCTTGATTGGGACAGTATTATGCAATATTAATTTCCTGCATTTACAATTTGAATGAGAGTGTAAATTGGAATTATTTACTGAGAGCAACTGGTTTCACTCCTTATCCCTCCCTCCTGTCCAAGAAAGAGAGAGATGGAGTAAAGCCAGGAAGGGAATTCTTCACAGCCATCTGTCAGTTATTGCAAATAGTGGAGATTCTCTTCATGGTAGTCCCTGAGATGGAACTTAGAGATGGGGTAGGATTGGCTTGAAGAGAATGGGGAACCTCCGCAGGCCAGATGAGGCTTATAAGTGACAGGCTCCTCTCCTTCTAAAAAATAAAATTTATTGCATTAAACTTCTCTTTGCTATAGGAAAAACGACCACGCAGTAAATTGCCCCGTGCCTTGAGAGGCCTCATGGGTGAAGCTAATATTAGGTTTGCTCGTGGTGAACATGAAGATGCCATTCTGATGTGCATGGAAATCATAAGACAAGGTAACTGATGTATATATGTGTGAGTATCCATTGACTGGGTTCCCAAAAGTAGTTTGATTGCGATCTTTGCATTAAAATTTTTTAAGTGCTATTGGAATGAACTGATTCTCTTTGGTATGAAAGAATCTTAGAATACCTGATTTACTGCCCTGGGATCCTTTCAGCTCTAAAGATCTATGATGATTCCACAGGACCCTATGGTGAAATGTTAGCTCCAAGTATTTAAAGCTTTTAACTTGCTCCAAAAGTCATCTATACTCCATCTGCAATGATGGTAGTTATGCTCAAAGACCAAGATTTTATAATTGCCAGTATTTACTTTGAGATCATTTCGAGAACAGTAGATGGAGTATTCACCAAGGAGGTGTTTAAGTCCTACTCTTGTTCTTGAGAGGATCATATATCATTAGCATAGAGCAGAACTCGGACTCTCCTATTACCGTCTGGACAGGTGAGCATTATAGTCCATCAATTCAGGGGTGAAACAGACAGCCCTGAAAGTCTGGCACAATGCCGACTTAGGGGTGTGGCATTTAGATGCACTACAGCATGCCCCCAAGCCAGACAGAAGCCATGCCAGCAATTACACATCAGTGGGCTTCCGTTTTGCTTCAGGACATGGCATTTAGACATCACTTGCCCCAGAGTGGCAGCTCTAGCAGCAAATGGGCATCTTTTTCTGCTCCTATTTTGGGTGAAGCCTGGCCAGATTGGGGCTGCGGTGTGTGGTTACCATGGCACCCACTTGTCTCTTCTAGGGGCAACATCACACCGCCCCTTTGGGCTGGTCTGTTTTGGCCCTCTGTTTCAAGATCATTCACTTTAAAGTTAAACAGAGTTGGTGCAAAGGATAAAACCTTGTTCCGCCCCTCGTGACATGAGAATATTTTCAGAGAGTTGCCCCTGGGCACCCACCCTCACTGTTAGATGACGGTTGTTATAGAGAGTTTTGAATTGGGCAAGGGGTCTGATATCAGTAGTTATAGACTCTAATTTGACCCACATCTTAAGCCTTATGTATTAAAATACAAACACCATTGATTCAAATCTTAAAAAACATTTTGCTTTTGTTTCCTGTAGCTCCTCTGGCTTATGAGCCATTTTCAACTCTTGCCATGATTTATGAAGACCAAGGAGATATGGAGAAATCTTTGCAGTTTGAACTGATTGCCGCTCACTTAAACCCCAGTGACACTGAAGAGTGGGTGAGGCTTGCTGAAATGTCACTTGAGCAGGACAATATTAAACAGGCTATTTTCTGCTATGCAAAAGGTAAAGTAGATGGGCTTTACCTTGTACACAGTTTAACAACCTTAGCCTGCCTAATATCTATTGATTGTTTTTCACCGAGTGCTACTGTATCAGATTATTGTTAAAATTTTGATTTTAGCTGTGTCATACAAAATGATACCACATGTTAATAAACTGGAATATACACAATACTGTCACCTATATGTGTAGCTTCCCTGATACTTCCTATGCGTCATGGCTCAATCAGCTGGAAACCTCTGATTGATAGCTTTGGGAAAAGCTGGGATCTAAAACAAGATCATGGTAACTATAGTTTCTCAGTTCAAATGAAAGAGGAAATTGTGGTTAACTGCAGACTTCTTGGCACATTAAGGTGTGCTGCAAAGGAGCAGTATATGTGAACACAAGGCCTGTTGATATCTCAGCTTTTGATTATACTGTACTGCATATCTGGTATCTCAGCTTTTTATTAAGCTGAGATACAGTTGACTTTTGTGTGTTATATGCAGATTAATTTAAAGTTACGTTTATTTAGCTAAGCATTTAGTCATAGTTTGTTATAGATTTCCATTGCTGTGTCGTACATAACCTGTTGTTGATTCATGATATGTAACAGGACAGTATGAAAAACATGGGGTTCAATCTAGGATCTGTCTTTCCTGGGTGAGAGGGCTCTGCTGAGTTTTCAGAAATTTCCTGTTTTTTCCACACCACAACTGATCACATTCAGTAGGGACCCCTTCAGTCAACTCAGTTGCATATGCCTAAATCTACGTCCTACTCACAGTGTATAAATGTAATCTTATGTTCTCCTAGGCACTCCCCACCCCCGCAAGAAAAATTCTTGAAATGAAATTCTGTGGGGGAAAGATGGGAGAAACAGTGATGCAGAGACAGGCAGAAACCTCTAGCATAAAACACTCTGGAACATGAGGATTGCCTGATAGGATCAATGTGATCTCTGTATCGTAACCAACATTGTGTCTCTTCCTGGAAAAAGCAAAACAGTTCACCTGTATTAATAGTATAAACATATTACAACAATATCAAATATTATAATGCTTCTTCTTTTTTCTTTTTGTAGCTCTGAAATATGATCCTACCAATGTACGCTACTTGTGGGAAAGATCAAGCCTCTATGAACAGTTGGGGGAGCATAAACTGGCAATGGATGGTTACAGGCGCATTTTAAATCTTCTGACTCCTTTAGATGGAGATCGTTTTATGCATCTGGCCAGAGACATGGCAAAGTAAGCAGTGAATTTAGCACTTTTAAAAAGTCAGGGTGAAATATAACATACCTCACCAGTGCCATTCCAAAATGTGTGTGTTTATCACCACCAATAAGAAGTACAGTTAAAGCAGTTGTACACATTTAAACATATTAACTTGATGTTATAATGATATTAGGTTGGTAGCAGATGAAGAAGCATAGCACCAATGTTTGGGACTGAGATGATAATAGGAGATCAGACCAGAGAATTTGCCCATTTTAGGGGGGGGGGGTGGATATACCAGTGGTGGGTGGGGCTACACCAAAAATAGGTGAGGCCACCTCATGGCTCATAGACGATGTGATTGCCCAGCCCAGACTCATTCAGTCTCATACTGCACACATTTCCCTTTCCCCGCTGGAATAAGGGCTTCTAAAGGCCACCCTTAATTCCAAAGGAGTCCTTATTTAAAGCATCATTGCAGCTCATGAGGGATAATTTTTGGGAGGTTTGCAGCATTACAGATAGGAAGATTAGCTCCTCAGTCTCCAGCATTGACACACATACACACACCAAAAAAAAAAAAAAAAGCCCCCTCCACACATAATGCATAATGCAGTTTGACTTTTAATAGTTTGACTGTAGGACAGAAGAGAGGAATCAAAATCTGTTATATCTGACTGGTAGTTAGGCCATGGGGAAATAGGATTGGGAGTCTCCCATGGTCAGTATCTGCTTCATTTCCCATTTTTACTGAAACACAAATCAACCTATTGTATCAGTGGACTTCCACACTTTTCCCTCCCTTCTCTTTCACTGATGTGTCTGCAAGGAATTCAGAGGTTTTCACATCAGTTATTTTTTTATTAGCTATAGTTTGCTATCTAGTCTGAATCTGACAACCTATACTTAATCGTAACTATGGTTGGTTTCATACAAAGGAACTTCAAACCATGGTTTACAAATCTCTCTTGTTAAAACAGATCCCCCCAACCTGGTCCCTTTTAGATGTTTTAGAAGCTGAACTAAAAGCCCCTGCATATTTTCTTCTGTCTGTATGGGCCTCGGATGAGACAAGTTTCTTTCATGTCCCACTGAGCCATGATAATGTGTGATGTTGAAACAAAGCAATAAATTATGAAGTGAATAGTCAATGTTTGTATTTACATTCAGTCACAGAGAGATAATAGGATTTTCAAATATTTGACATGATAGATGTTTGTCATTGGAGGAGATGTTGTGTTACTGCCTATCCAAAGAGTATTCATTTCCTTTCCTGTTGATTAATTGTTAATCTGCATTTACTCATGTTCCTATTACTGCTGTTTTTTGCAGGAGTTATTATGAAGCCAATGATATCACTGCTGCTATTGAGATAATGGAAGAAGCCTTTAGTAAACATCAGAGTCTTGTATCCATGGAAGATGTTAATATAGCTGCTGAACTGTATATTTCTAACAAACAGTATGATAAAGCATTGGCAGTAAGCAGATTAATTTTCTATAAAGGCTAGCCATTTTAAACACATTAGGAGAGCCTAATGTGTGTTATGTGTATATATGAATGTGTACTCCCTATCACGGATAGTCTGGAGCAATAAATTTTAAATAGTAATACAATATGGCCAAATTAAACTTTGAAATCATATCTCCTTGTATGTGACTTCTGATCATTCCAAACCAGCTATATCAGCTTTTGCACACTGACATGGGTACTGTATATGGTTATATAAGTAGTTTTTAAAAAAGAAATTTAAAATTTAAAAATTAAATGTTTTTAATTTTTTGAAACTGTTTTTATACTTTGTATTTTAATGATTCATAACTTAGACTGTTTTAAATTGTGTTATCCACCTTGAGTCCCTTTACTGGGAGGAAGGCAGGATATAAATAAAATGAATAATAATAATAGTAATAGTAGTAGTAGTAGTAATAATAATAATAATAATAATAATTGTTATTAATATTATTATTTCCCCAGTTGTAGGTCTCCAGTTGTGCTAGATTACATTACCACTCACCTTCGCTGACCATATTGTCTAGGAAACAATCTATTGGAAGTCGAAATCTATTGATTGTCAATCATTGCAATCTCAGTGTCAGATTTGCCCCCCAGAACTCTCTGCCATCTTAAGCTAGGCCTGCTTAGCTGTGCTGTAGTCATGTTGGAAGCATGAGCGTGTGGGGAAGGGTGAGCAAAGAGTGATATGTGGGAATCAAAGTCCTATAGCTGCCTGGCACAGTGTGGGGAAGAATGCTGATCAGTGGGAGGGAGGAGTGTTCAAGGGGGCTATAGAAGTAAAAGTTAGCTTGTTAATTCAGATATGGCAATGACTTGCTTCTGTGCTGGTCTTGACTTTTAGTAAACTCTTTCTGGTTTCATCCATATAATATATTCTTTGAGTTAGATAGAGAAACAGGGCATTACACTCAGGTTGGGAAATGCTGGCTTAAATCAACACCTTCTACAATGCTTGTGGGTGGCCCCCCAGCTTTAACAGTTTTCTGGGTTGAGGGAAGTGAACCAGCTATGTGGTTGCTTTCACAAGGTAGTGTATTTTTGATTGAAATTTGGAAAGGTTGTTGTCTTTCAGGCATTCTAGGCCCAAAATGAGACAAGTTTGGAAGTTCAAAGGAGCAAGTGAGTCTCCTCCCCAGAACTGTGTTGCTTCTTAAATCTCTGGTAATAGGAGGGAGTTGGGAGGGATCACACAGTTCTAATATTCCCCTTGAACTTTTCTTGATGTGTGGCACTTTCACATAACAATCTTCCACTTATATCTTATGAGTTAACTAATGGAACAGAACCATTTGCTCCCTTGAACAGCTGAATTTCTTCTTGGTTTTACTTTAAAGTATTTTTTTTCTTAAGATGTCCTTTTACACTGGACTTATTTCATTTTCTTATGTCAGTAATCATTTCTATTTTTAGGTTATTACAGATTTTTCAGGAATTGTACTTGAGAAGAAAGAGACAGAAATAAATTCTTCAGTAGAGGATAAAGGTACTTGAGGTTTTATATTTCATTACATTAAGCTTTCTCTGTCAATAGTGCATGATCCTCTGAAGCATTTTGAATCTTTTGCTTCTAGTTAATGACATATCATTAAGTTCCGCTTGGCATTGTCTCTATTCACACTTGCCTTATTTTTAAAAATGGTTTTGCCCTTGAAAAAAACTCAGAAAAATGACAGTTCTCTTGTACTTTGGTGTGTGGTGCAAAAGGCCAATTAGGGAACCAAAAAAACCAAGGAAGATTTTGGCTGCACCTAGACAAAATACTCTTTTGAGAAAAGAAAAGAGGGGTGTAATTACAGTTTAATTCCTTTAATTATGCTGTCTGGGGAGAACCCATGTAGGGTAGAGGCATCTGCTGGACCTTTATCTGCAGTAAGGAACTGAGTGGGGATGTGTGAGAGTATTTTTTAATGTTCCTTACCTGCCTTTATGAAATTCAGTGTTCTTTAGTTTGTAGTATTGTACTGTAATTGACTCTGTGATGCGCCAAAACAGGCTTAACAGTTTAATAGATAGATGGAAAGAAAGAAAGAACTGATTGAAAGAACCTAAGAGAAGCTCTGCTAGATCAGACCTAAAGGCTCCCAGTCCAAAGGGCCCATCCAGTCTGGTCAAACATGTGCCTATGGGATGCCCACAGGCAAAAAGTAGGTACAACTACCTCTCCAAATTGTGTTCCCAAGCAGCTAATAAACATACGTGTATTGCCTGTGATACTGCAGATAAAATATAGCCATTGTACGAGGAGCCATGGATATCCATGGCTTCCAGTCACTTTGTCTCACCTCTTTTATAGCTACTTAGCGTTGTGGTAGCATATTCCATAGTATAATTAGGTGCTTGGCAAAATGCTTTCTTTTATCTCTGCTGAATTTGATCACCCATTCACTTTCTTTGGATGGCCATGGGTCTCAATGGGTGATGGAGAAAAACTTAACCTTGCCTGCTGTCTCCGTACCATCTGTTCTGCACTCCTCCTTGCCCCAGCGCAAAGCTACTACTACTTTTGGGACACAGGATGCCCACTGTTTTAGGAGTTTCAAACTGTTTCTTCCCATGTGCCCACCTCCAATGAGGGTTGTTTTGTTTGTTTTTAAGCTAGGGATGCTATCCTATGTCAAACATTCCAGGAGCAAAAGAAGTGTAATGAATGAATGCAGATATTACTATGGCATGTCATTTTCTGTACACATGTTATCTGCTTGGATATATTTTCCAGTTTGAGTTCATTTTTGGTGATAAGACAAAAGCTCATAAGCTCAATGTATTCTTTATTTTCCCTCACCTTTTGCCCAATGAAAGAGGCAGTGGAAATGCAGGAGGGTCAAGAAGAAATGTCTGATCCCCAAGAACCTGTGCCTGGAACCAGTTCTGCATGTGAGAAAGGTATTCTCAAAAGTAGTTTACACCAGTGATATTTGTTGATAGGAAGTAAAGTATTGAATACCTGAGGATAAAAAGGAGAGTGTCCTTGTTTGATGATCCTGCTCAGGGATTGGCAACTTCTGTTGTGATGATCTGCACATTGCAGGTCAGTCAAGTGCTTGAGGGTTACAAGAAGGAGGGCAGAAAAAGGACCAGCCTGCCTGCTATGGAAGGGAAATCCACAGCCACAAAAAGGCCCTGATACATACTTGCTTGATTTATATTAATACATAAATGAACCTTAAATGTACTGAGACTGACTTCAGTCAGTATAATATACATGGCTGATGTGGGTATAAACTGACTTATAGGCCTCAAGGCACATATTCTGCATCCCTGCAACACCAGTGTATAGTACTAGCAAACACTTGAAAGACAAAAGGCCTGTGGTTAAAGGGTGCTGTTGAAACTGCAAGAGGATGCCCTTGAGAAAAGGTGGACTAAGTGCAGCCTGCATGTGCCCCCAACAATTCTTGCAGTTCCCATTGAGCCTCTCCATGCCCTCCTTATGACCAGATTTCTTTCCCAGCAAAAATAGGATTTTCCTTTGAGGCCTGCAGGAACAGTTTTTGCACTGGGTGATTCTGTACCCACCCCTGCCGTGGAACATAATTATTCCTTTTTCGGAAAGGATGCTTCAGTATTGTTTGGTAGCATTAATGAGAAGGGACCTTCTAGAATGAAGCTTTTATTATAACAATGCAGAGAAACAATAACAACTCAGTGGAGATGAAGGTGTTTATAATGCTGCATGAATAGCCATAGAGATATTCGTATAATGTGAACTTACAGTAAACTTACGTTCTTTATGGATTTATTCTTATGGAGACAAAGGAACATCACGCAGGAACAAGGAGAAGGGAATCCTCAGAATCCTCAGGGGAAGTTTGCAAAAGCAGAAAAATATTTGTGAGGAACTAGACCTTGGGCATTAATATATTTCATTCAGCTCCAAGCACTGCTAAGGAGGGAGAAATGACCAGCGAGAGTAAGGTCAGGGGCAGAATGTGGACTTCCTTTAAGAAGGACATGGCTAACTGGACATGGCTAACTGAACCTGGAACAGGAGCATTTTACATTGCAACATATTGCAACACTATTATGTAGATGTGGTACTGATGAAAAGAACTAAAGCTGCTTTCCTTCTCTAGCTTCAGAAAAGGTGACTTGCTCTATACCTGACGGTGTTCCCATTGACATCACTGTGAAACTCATGGTGTGTTTAGTTCATCTCAACATTTTGGAACCTCTCAATGTAAGTACAAAAATGGAATAAAGATGAAGCTGGAGTGTTTTCTATATACTTATAGTGAGAGCAGAATGGTTTAGGCAGCAAGATGATGCTTTAAAACATGGTCTGGGATCCAGAGAGGAGTTTAGGCAAGAATACTAACCTTGTGGAGAACTGGCTTTTTTGCCCCATATTAAAATGGTTCTTTTGGATCACAAGCTGCCTTGGTAATTCCTGCCCCCTCCCTTCCCAGTTTCATCAGCACTTTGCCATCTGGCCTGAGGGGCTGGTTACTCCTGAGACCAGTTTTGGGAATTTTTTTGTATCCCAGCCATCAGCTGCAATAATACATAGCTCTTATAGTTTGGTTTTGTAAAAATGCTTCTGTTCTTTATGCCTGTAAGAACCTGAGTATTAGGACAGCCTGATAGCTCTAAAGTTACAAGTCAGGAAGGGAAATTGTAAGCATTTGGGATATTGCACTGTGTGTATTCCAGGTCTAGCTATAGAAATTGAGTAAATGCCTGTCTCTCAGTGTCTCTTAATCCTTCTTCCATGGATGTATTATCATTGCCTTTTTCGATGGGTTGACATGGAGGCTATACTTGAAAAATGTAACATTAGCCTTTTAAACTCATGCTGTCTTTATGTCATCATCTTTCACTCTAATGAATAGCGATTTATTGTTCTCCAGCTCATTCCTGTTTTATCAAACACAAATTCCTTCATGTTTCCATTTCAGTATATAATTTTTTTTAACAGAATCACAAAACTGAAGACATTTTTATGCATTTTTCAGTGATATTTTTGTACATACAAAATTCTACAGATTTTTGCATAATACATAAATATATTTGCTGGTATTTCTGCAAGCAATCTTCTCTAATGTATGTATATTATGATGGGAGATAAGCATGACAAAATTTGCAGATGTCCAATTTTTTAAAAGAATAATTACATTTCAGTTCTTCTGTCCATTGGCTCATATTAAAATATAAACTAAATGAATCCCTATCAGTCAGAAAGATCCAGTAAAAGCCAGGATTCTGCAAATGGTGTCTCTTGGGGGGAAACAAGTTGTGCTGCTGATCACATCCAACCAACATGATGTAACCCTAAGGGAATTTATATTTCTTTATCAGTATTTATATTTACAACAATAATTGCATGCAAAACCAGTAAAACCAAGTACAGTATGCAATAACAAATCCAGAAAGCTCAGAATTTCCAGCTGCCTTCCTTCAAACATCTCTGTTGTTCAGAGTATTTGTGCTGTGGGCACATAATTGCAATATTCTTCACATTGCAGATTGTTTTATTAAACATTATCTTAAAGTTAGGATTCTTTCCTACTGGTTTCAAACAGGATTTTTCTTCTTCTCAAATTGCTGTTGTTTTTGTTTGTGAAGCTTTTGTTAACCACGCTAGTGGAACAAAACCCTGAGGATATGGGAGATTTGTACCTTGATGTTGCAGAAGCATTTCTTGATGTTGGAGAATATAATTCTGCCTTACCTCTTCTGAGTTCTCTGGTGTGTTCAGAAAGATACAACTTAGCCGTTGTTTGGCTCCGTCATGCAGGTAATAACTCTGTTGACCTTTGTAGTACACTTTGTAGTACACTCTTCCAGCACAGTTAGAATTCAGTAATGTCTGGCTGTGACCATATAAATACTTTTCTGGGAGCAGGTTCCATAGAACAGAGTATATCTTATCCTGGATTAGACATATTTGGGATTCTGCTGGAAAAGACGTTAGATTTTGGAAGTTAACACCAGATGCATCACTGAGGGCTGCAATCCTTTTGGTGCTTTCTGTTGGCATAGCGTGCAGGATCTGCACTAGCAGTCGGAAGAAGCAGAAAAAGCTGTGGCTATCAGTGGAGATAGCTACTCTGCCAGCTCCTGAGTGCACAGTTCCAAAAGTGACAGCTTTCTTTACCTTGCCCACCACCCCTACTCTGCAGCTGTCACACACAGCCATTTTACTGCAGCCACCACAGCATAGCAACACCAGCCAACAGGATTTTTGACTAACAGTTATTATTGGTTGTGGTCTTACACCCCATTCACAGGTAGGCTTGCAGGCCTAATCTTGCATCTATTGAAGACTCTGCTTGAAAGAGCTATAGATTAGGTCATACTTAAAGAAAGAAATACATTGAAAGAACTGAGACTTAATAAAATAATGACCTATCTTAAAGCCCCAGATCCTATTTGATCTGGAAGAATTCTTGAAGCTCATCTCAGATACATCAAGCAGATACTTTAAGTGTATTTGACAGGAATGTACATAAATGCACCTAAGAAAGGCTATGAATGTGCCTATCTTTTGTTGCTTGATGGGTAAGGACTTGGCACTGTAGAACATCAGAAGAGCAATGATGCTGTTAGTTTCCCTGTACTTTGGGGAACTGGGTGTCCTTGGAAAGGAAGATGGTTGCTCTCTTCTTGTGAGAGCCATTATAGTATCATAACTCAGGTTAAGAGGTGATATGATAGCCCTGTTCAAATATTTGAAGGGATGTCATATTGAGGAGGGAGCAAGCTTGTTTTCTGCTGCTCCAGATACTAGGACGCGGAACAATGGATACAAATTACAGGAAAAGAGATTCCACCTCAACATTAGGAGGAACTTCCTGACAGTAAGGGCTGTTCAACAGTGGAACACACTCCCTCGGAGGGTGGTGGAGTCTCCTTCCTTGGAGGTTTTTAAGCAGAGGCTGGATGGCCATCTGTCGGGGATGCTTTGATTTGGAGTTCCTGCATGGCAGGGGGTTGGACTGGATGGCCCTTGTGGTCTCTTCCAACTCTATGATTCTATGATTCTATAAAAGCCTACTAAAGAGCTGAAGACATGACTTTGTTGCCTCTCTTTTCAGAGTGCTTAAAAGCGCTGGGCTTCATTGAGCGTGCTGCGGAGAGCTATGCCAAAGTAGTTGACCTGGCCCCCTTGCACCTGGATGCACGTATCTCCCTCTCAACCCTCCAGCAGCAGTTGGGCCGGCCTGAGAAAGCCCTGGAGGCGCTTGAGCCCATGTATGACCCAGATACGCTGGCACAAGATGCAAATGCAGCTCAGCAAGTAAGAGCTTCCTCTGGTAACATGAATTGGATTATGGAGTCAGAGTGGATTGCTGGGTTGGAAGCATGCATGGGAGGGTGGGATCTCAGTGGCAGATGGAGTGGAGGAAGCCGCACTTGGGGACTCTCTGGCAGAGTGCATAGATGTCTTCAATAAAGGATACCTGGAGGGAGGGGGAACCCTTTTCTATTTGAGGGCCACATTTCCTTAGGCATCTCCTGTCTGATACTACATGCTCATAATGAGGGAGGCCAGAGTGAAGAATGGGAGAGGATATTACTTTAAATATTTATTTGGATTATTTTCATGCCTTTATTCCAGTATGGGACCCAAAAGCATCTGGTAGAGCAAATTAAAACAAAATTTAGCGAAAGCAATATATAGGACAAGAGTTTTAAACCTTGAAATAAACAATCCAATAAAAACATTAATCTAAAACAGTTAAAACACATTTAAACATGATAACAAGGCAACAAATTAATAGCCTCCATAAATAAAAAGGTCTTTAACTTCCAGTGGAAGGAAAGTAGAAAAGGTGTCAATTGAGTCTCTTGTGGGAAGGCGTTCCAAAGCCTAGAAACAGCCATCAAGAAGGCTCTCTCTTCTATCCTTACCTACTGAGACAGCAAGGGTGGTGGGATGGAGACAACCTGTCCCCCTCCAAAAAATCCTATAAGATTTAGGCAGGCTCAATTGGGGAGATATGGGCTGTCAGATATTCCTCCCCCCTCCTCTGCCCCCCCCCCCTTTGACAACCCTTTGCATGCTTTTTGTCCTGGCTTGTCACTTAAAATATTGCCTTAAGACACTGGTTTGTTGGGAAGGCCATGTACCAGAAGCCCATCTTTTGACATAGATGAAAGATTTTACTTCCTTGGTAGTTTCTGAATAGTTTCTGTTTAGTTTACTCCTCATGAGGAGCCATTGGACAGTGTGCACAAGCAGGCTATTTGTGGCAGAGTTCTCAGCAATTCTGGTTTACCATGACATCTGGATGTGATGTGTAAACACTTGACTCTAAATAGTCAGAAAAATTAATAGGCCTTATCATTTACGTTGACCTTTTTATGAGCATTTAAATTACTGAAATGTGCAATGTTTTTCAGCTTTTTTCTGATGCAATGAATAAATGAAGTTTACTATCTCAGTAAACGTTTTAGCACAAAGGTTTATCTCCTCCCATCCTGCCTCCCAAATCATAATGAGATTTTCCTACCATTTCTTTTGCTGTCAGTCTGTTAAAGTTTGTGAAGTACAATTAAATGCAAGATGAGACTCTGTATGTTCCAATTGTCTTCTTTCAACATTTAGGAATTAAAATTGCTGCTTCATCGTTCAACATTGTTATACTCTCAAGGGAACATGTATGGTTATGTAGATTCTTTGCTGACTATGTTAGCCATGCTCCTAAAGGTAAGTGAATTCATCCACATCTTCCATCACATTTCACATTGGGTTTAAAGCTCATGCTGAATGGAAAATCATTGCTAGTCTGTATCAGTATACAAAGGGATCTTGTAGCAACTTTGAGATGGGAGTTGATATAATATCTTTTTGTAAGTGTAGATAAGAATGTAACTCAAGCTTGTTACAGACATTTTGACTCTCTTGAATTATATTAACCTTTGGCTGTAGGTGACAATGTTGTAGTGTTAAGTACTGGAGTGTAGGCACTAATAATTACAGTTCCTATAACCATGTGCTCAAAGAGAATCCAACAGTGGAGACAGCTTTGTCAAATCCAGTAGAGAAGCCCAAGTAATTTCCATCTTCACTAACGGCAGGTCTTTTGCAAAGCTAACAGGTCTCAATCACCCTTTTCAGTGCAAGCCACCCTGGAATACTTTGCACTTCAACATGGATCATTCATAGCAATTTATTACTTCTTGGAAAATCCATTGCCCCCTTCCCTGCTACTATGAGGATCGCAGAGAGGAACAGGGAAGCCTGAGTGCTGATCAGAAAGTCCAGGTGTGAAGATCCTGTGATCCGTCACACCATTGGACAGATGCTGGAGGCAGTAGAACCCTGGAAACTGATAGTGTTGGCAGTGCAGACCTTCAGCATTATCTGGCAGGTTATTATCAGGTTCAGTTTCCTCTTGGCTGAGTTTGGATTTCTGCCTCAATTTGAGAAGGTGCCTGACTGTATCTAACCCTGGGATTGAGCGTCCAATGGCAATAATTTCTTCAAATGTGTTCGAAATCTGAAATTTTGGATCTTTTGTGATTGCCTTCCAGGTTGCCATGAACCGGGCTCAAGTGTGTTTGATATCCAGTTCAAAGTCTGGAGAAAGGCATCTCTATCTTATTAAAGTGTCAAGAGACAAAATTTCTGACAATGATGATCAAGAAACAACAAACTGTGATGCGAAAGGTAATGATGTGTGTGTGAGAGAGAGATGGTTGTGTTGCGGCCATGAAGTGGGGTAGGGGGTCAATTGTGTTTTTGTATTCTTCCTTTGTATTTTTCCTTTGTACCTAAGTCAGGAGTGGGCAGACACCTGGCTTGTTATTTCTACTTTGTGGTAAATTAGAGCTCCAGGAATCACTAGCCAGAGCCGAGTGGAAAAGATACACGGTCACCATCCTAGAACAGGGTGCTGCTTGGCACATTCTGACCTTAGTAAATTATTTTTGGTGTCACAGTTGAATGAGCTCACTGGCCCTTCACACAAAGGGCTATTCCAGGTTACCTGGACCTTTGCTCATTTTGGCAGCTTAATTTTTGGAGGATGGGGTTCAGTCATTTTGTTTTTGCTGCTATGAAACAATTGAATGTCAGAAACCCTTGCTGACCTAATGCAATAAATTCTGATCCCACCAATCTGGTGTTTATCTTTTGGTTTCTCCTGGTGTAGGCCAACAATTCACCTGCTCTAATGTGTGAAATTGAAACTATTTGTACCCTACAGTATTATGGTTGTGTGTTATCTTTGGGAGTTTTGCAGTCTTACCTGGGGAACTTCTGCTGAAATTTCGAATCTTGTGAGTCTGCATGGCATAGTGATTTGAGTGCTAAGACTGATTCTGCAGACCAGGACTGAAATCTCTGCTCACTCATGGAAGCCCACTGGGTGACATTGAGCAAGTCACACACTCTTAGGTCCAAAACACATTGCAGAAATAATCCAGTTTGAGCCCTCTTTAACTGCCCTAGCTCAGTGCTCAGGAATCCTGGGAACTGTAGTTTATTGTTGCATCAGAGCTCTCTGATGGAGAAGGCTAAATATCTCACAAATCTACAGTTCCCAGAATTACCTAGTACTGAGCCAGGGAAGTTAAAGTGGTCTCAAACTGGATTCTTTCTGCAGTATGTTTTGGACCTTAGCCTCAGAAAACTTCATGATAGGTTTGCCTTAGGGTTGCCAAATTTCGAAAATAAGTTGAAGGCATACAACAACAGCAAAAAGGCATTTTCCTGCTTTTTAAGGTGCAGCATAGTAAATTTTCTGACAACACTTAAGTGGGTTTGCTTGGTAATAATGTTATAGAAACAGTTGCTTACTTGGCTTTAGGATCTTGGCCTTTGTCAAGTAGGCTTTAAAGTTACTTTTTACTGGGGCAGTTTTCATTCATGCAATTAAATTATAGGTAGTATGCATTTTATTGGTCACTTTCCCCATCTCTGACATATTTTTTGTTTTTTTTACAGAATTGTACATCAGTATATTTTTGTTCTCCACATTGGTTGTTTTTTTTTTTTTTTTTTTTGCAAAAATGGGATAAAACCTCCTAAATAAAACAGTATATTGTCGTATGGTTCCATTCTAGCAATATTTGTGGTGCTTACAAGTGTGCTGACAAAAGATGACTGGTGGAACCTCCTGTTGAAGGCAATCTACGCTTTGTGTGATCTTTCACGATATAAGGAGGCAGAGCTCCTGGTAGACTCCTCACTGGAATACTACTCCTTTTACGATGATAGGCAGAAGCGCAAAGAACTGGAGTACTTTGGTCTCTCTGCTGCAATTCTGGACAAGAATTTTAGGAAAGCTTACAATTACATCAGGTGAGTTATCTGGGTTGAAGAAACAAACTCACTTCAGATGCAATGGTAATAATCTAAATCATATTGAAAGGTTTTCTGCTAAATTGTTTCTGCAAACAGTTTCTCTCCCCGCTTCTGAGATATAGTGATAGGCCATAACTGAAGATAGATGCTGTTAATGATCTTACTACCAGGGCTTCCTATACAAAAATTGTCTTTGCAAGTTTTGTGTGATGTGTGATAGGTGGTTGCAGGAAATCAATTTTTGCACCGAAAACATTGTGGCAGAAAAAGCCCCATCTGTTTTTCACTGCAGAATGATTCCTTTGCAACAGTTTGGGATATTGAAGTGTGATGGAACATGATTTCTAGCTGTGTTGTTTGAGGGAATGTAAGCCTGTAAAACCTGCATCATATGTTACTTGATGTGCATGACAGATGCTCCTTCACCACACAGAATGAATCACCTGTCTTGAGTGCCTGAACCAAGGCACTAAACACCTTCACTGCACACAGAATCATGGGTCCTTGCTTCTTCCACAGGATAATGGTCATGGAGCATGTCAATAAGCCTCAACTTTGGAATATGTTCAATCAAATCACCATGCATTCACAAGATGTTCGGCACCATCGCTTCTGCCTTCGGTTAATGCTGAAGAACCCCGACAATCATGCGCTCTGTGTTTTGAATGGCCACAATGCCTTTGTGTCCGGTAGTTTCAAGCATGCTCTTGGTAGGCTCATTCCTAGTATTTATTAATCATCACCAATGCAACATCTTACAGTGTTTTACATTTGGTTTCCCTTATCCTGCTCTATGCTTCTCACACTTCGATATGCATATCAGGACAGACAGATAACATCTCTTAATAATAAAGCTTGAAGAATTTATTTTTCTGGACCACAGTTCCCAGAATCCTAAACTGAGTGTGGCCAATAAGATCACCGCATTACAATTCCAGAAGCTGTAGTTTTAAAATCTACTTTTCTGCGTTCAGTGTAACACAGGCTATGGTGTTGCTGGATAATTTTAAGATGCTTTTTTAATTTTAATGGCCTTAAAGGGGTCATCTTTAGATAACCATTTGATATTATTTGGAAAGCAAACATACAATATTTCTCTCTCCACCACAGTTGCTATTTCAATCTTAATACTGTTTCTACATTCCTAAAATAAAGCAGGAAAATAAGGCTTTTGCTGATTACCAAAAAGGAAGAAATATGTTGCGCTTGGGTTGGACTTTAAAATGGAATTTGTTTCTGTGGAGAGATTTATTTGGGAATAAGCATAATTTCGTTTCTCCAAGCCAGTGCCCTCAGATATGATAGCCTAAAGTTTCCTTCTCTCCATTCCATTCTGCTTTACTCCACATGGCCAGTGGTCAGGCTAGCTGAGGATGATGGGAGTTATCCTCAACTTTTAAGGCTGAGGGACGCTGAATATGCTATCAAGTCACTTTTAAAAAAAATTAAGATGCCACACCACAATAAATTTCAACATCAAAAAGAAAAGGAGGAGGTTGTTGCTTATTCTCAAGAATTCAAAGTGGCGGGGGATGATGCTAGTTGTCCTCAACACATAAGGCTGAAGAAGGCTGAATATGCTATCCAGTTTATTTATTTATTTTAAAATGAAAGTCACACCACAGTAAATTTCACCATCGAAAAGAAATGGGGGGTGTAGTTGTTTGTTCTCAATAATTTAAAGCTGCACATGTAGAAGCCGAGCTAATGATTAGTAGAAATGATATACAGATGTAAGTTATTTTTGTGTGTATGCTGTGTTTTGTTTTCAATGTGTTGGAGAGTTTATTCAGTAAGAGAAATGTTTTAAGAAATAAAGTCTCGAATTGTTTATTTTGGTTTTCTTATAGGACAGTACGTACAAGCTTTCCGTACTAAACCAGATGAGCCCCTCTATAGTCTCTGTATAGGCTTGACATTCATCCATATGGCATCTCAGAAGTATGTGTTAAAACGGCATGCACTTATAGTGCAGGTGAGTTGTTATGCTCTTATTTGTAATAAATAACATGCTGTCATCTTCCAATCAGAATTCAACCTTTCTGAGACAACAAGGGCTAGGGGTGCCTCTTTCTGCCATTTCCTTTGCTAGTACTTGATGAAGAATTATGTTGCACACTTGGAAGTTGTCAGAGATTGTGTAATGATTTCAGTGGATTTTTTAAAAATTATTTTGGGATGACTAATCCGAATATAATGCTCTTGCTATGGAAAATATGTAGTATGAGTGCATGAAATTGCATAATGGGTTAGATCACATAATAGGCAATCTGTGACATTTAATTTTTGTTCTTATCGTCTTTTTCTATGGAAGTTAGAAGAAGGTAGATATATATTTTTCTCCTGCATTTTAGCACATAGATTTTAGCCGTCATTGGTCTCTTGTTAATGCAGAAACTGTCTTGGAAGTATTAGTAAAACACTGACAGAAACATTTGCTTTTCCTTATTAGGGTAATAGATTTTATTCTGCCTTGTAGTTAGTATCAATGTAGTTCCCTTTTCTTTTGCTGTATTTGAGAGGTTTATAAGCACTTGAGATGTTGCTACAATCTGTAATTCTTTCGTTGCTGCTTTGACAGGAAGTTCCAGGGAGTGCAATGGCATTTAATTATGAATAAATATGAATAGGGTTGTTTAAACAACAGGTTGTTCATCAAGTTAGTGAACTATGATGGCTTAAATCAGACATACACCATTGCAACTCACTTTTTTTGTCATTGTGGAGATCGGAATACTCTACTAACTGCACAGTCAAAATCTCCCCAAACCCACCACATCCCTCTGAATCTTTCCATTTCGTATTTGGTAGAGAGCAGGAGGACCATCAAACAGTACAGTTACATCATTCACAGAGCAATGAATTCCCTGCAGATGACTGTTGCTGTGTATCCAGCTGTAGGAAAACAGCTGGACACTTGTTCAATGTACTGCATTTCACTCTCTACTGAACAGAAAATGGCTGAGTTTGGGGTGGGTGGACTTGCACCTGAGTATAGGTAAGGGTTTTTTTGGGGGGGGGGGGTGGATGGGAAACTATTGTCGCTACATCTCATACCTACAATATGCAGGATTGTGTCCTGGGTTTGGTAACACATCTCTTAAATATGGCATTGGAAAATGAAGATAGTGTCATTATTTGTTCAGACTACTAAATCACTGACAAAAAAATAAAAATAAAAAATAGTACTTTTTAAAATCCTGTTAGTAGCAAGGGGAGACAAATGAACATGTGCTTAAACCTCACCGATTCCAGTGGATGAGTTTGAAACCTAGTGATAGGACTGATAGGATGTATATACCTTATACCAATATATATATATATATATATATATATATATTAGCCTGCGCTACATGAAATAGTTCATAGAATCCATAAAGCATTAAATATATATTGAGCCAAAAATTCTCCCATACTGCTTTCACTTTGGCTACTAAAACCTAGATCAAAAAAAGATCTTGGAGGTAGCAACAGATGTAAGAAGGCCCCTCCCTGCAGTCCATCTGCCTTATTCCAGGCCTCCGAGGGAGAGAAGATCTGCTGGACTTTTCCCCTTCCCCACCGCCATTCCCTTCTCCTTTTGTGTCTTGTCTTTTTAGATTGTAAGCCTGAGAGCAGGGAAATGTCTGATTAACAATTTGTATGCCACTCTGATAGCCTTTTGGTTGAAGAGTGGAGTATTAATAATAATAATAATTAGGTTTCTGTGCATGCCTGTTCTGCTGCCTGTTGCCTTAATAATGTCTGTCTTTCCCATGATTGCTGTAGGTTAATCAAAGGGTTTTTTTCCCATTAGTCCTTACATTTGGAGGTAGCCACCTTGCTGAAATTACTGTGATGAATTCCACTTTGGGTGTATTACTTTTACTCTCTGGGCAGAATAAGTGCTATTCATAGAACTGTGGCAGTGGGGATTAAATAGTGAGACACTTTTGTTAGACTATGCAATGTGAAAAAGAGAAGGGTTAATATGAACACTCAGCCTTGATGGCTTTCAATTATTCTTCTGTCATTAATTGTATTCTTCCCTATCAGACAAAAAATAGTTTATTTCCTTATTGCTCTTTTACTTCATTTTTTTTTAAAAAATTGGGGCTACAGGTGGAAAATGTGTTAAGATTTATAGTGCAGGAAGAGAGATAATCTGCTGTTATTTATATCTTTGGAAGGGATTTAAGAAAATAAGATAGATACCTTATATCTGCTGGCCTGAGTTAATAATTCCAATGTTTCTAAGCCCATGTTATCCCTTCAAACAGTTGTAATCTTCCATTTTTGTTACCATTTGACCAAAGCTCAAATTTTGAGACGAGGAAAAAATGGAAGGCTGAAAACTTTCTTTTTTCCAGTTCAGGGATCATTACATGGCCTAGTTTGAGAGAAAGCCTCGGTCTGAGAATCCTTTCCACTACCTAGTCTTGAATCTTTTAACTTAAAAACATTATCCAACAATCAAATCACTGCATTAGGAGCTGCCTATTTGAAATCCAGTTTTAATGCTCTTTCTTTATTCAAAGCTGATGCAAGAAGTTTTATTGGACTTAATGAGGCAAAGATGGCTCTACATTTGGTAGTACAGTTGGCCCTCCTTATCCACAGATTTTCTATCCACGGATTTGAGCATACTCTACATGGCTTGAAAATATTCCCCAAAAGTATAAATTCCAAATAGCAAACCTTAATTATACCATTTTATATATGGAACACCACTTTGTTGTGCCATTATATTTAATGGGACTTGAGCATACACGGATTTTATTATCCACGGAGGGTCCTGGAACCAAACCCCAGTGGATAACAAGGGCCCACTGTATAAGTTCTGACTCTTCAGTGTCCCTCTTCTGTACACAGGGTTTCTCGTTCCTTCAGAGGTACTTGAGCCTTCGTGGTTGTTGTCAAGAATCTTTCTACAACTTAGGTCGCGCCCTTCATCAGCTGGGATTGGTACATTTGGCTATTCATTACTACCAAAAGGCACTGGAACTTCCACCATGGATCCTGGAGGTACTCTGGAAATCCCACATCCTCAAAACACACTTTCAGTGTTTAACACACACACACTTACTGCAGTGTTTAATGTGCATCCTCCTTCCTAAGAGGTCAAGCCTACCTAGTAAAATTTCACATTGTGTTGTCTCTAGTTAGCCTTCTCTCAATACTTCCTTCACCTGCAGAAGAGGTATTCTAGTGAAAGTTAATTGGGAACTGGCTTTCAGATATGAAGCTTGCTTCTTCGGAACTTGGCCTCTTAAAAAATTTCATAAGATCTTGCTCCACTACTGGATTTCGGGAATAGTTGGCCCTCCACATTTGTGGGTTTCAGATTCATGGTTTTGACTGTTTGCAACTTTGTAGATGCTGCCTAATAAGGTCAGCCTCTTCACCTCACCCTCCTCCTCACCCTTTTTTCCAGACAGCCAAAACCAACACTGTACATTCCCCTGCTTTGCCAAACTTTGCATCCTCCTCAATTCCAAAGACCTTCCCTTTGAATCCAATGTTTGCAGCTATCCCGAGAAGGATCCAGTTTCTCCTCCCTCCTCCTCATCCCCCCCCCCCTTTCTCAGCCAGACAAAAGCAACACCATATCTTCTCTTTGTGGTGATGGCTGAAAACATTGGTTTAGACTGGAAGGAGTTTGGAAGTGAGAATGCAAAGTTTGTCAAAGTGGGGAAGGGAATGGTATTGGTTTTGTCTGGATGGGAGGGAGGGGAAAAGGAGAATCCTCTGCAATGCTAACATCGGATTGAAAGTGGAATCACTTTGGAAATGTGGGGGAGGCTATTTGTTGCAAGGTTGCAAAGAGAGTTACAGGTGGGAGAGGACTCTTTATTATTCATGTTGGGGGGGGGGGTTAACATAGTTGCGGTTTTTCCACTTTTGCAGAGGTATTTGGCCCCTAACCGCTGTGAATGTGGAGGAGTGACTGTATAGCCTTCCATAGCTCATGCAGAAGGCAAGCCCCAATAGAAACAGTGAGGCATGCAGCAGGAGCACACCCCATTATTTAAGCATATGCTCAATTTCTCTTGTGCAGTGTGTGTGTGTGTGTTCCAAAATGAATCCCCTGCATAAGGGGTGGGCCAACCAATTAGCAATAAGGCAGTGTTTACAAATAACAGTTTTGCTGCCTTGTTATTAAATGGTTTGATTCAGTGCATTATATTAGTTTGTTGGTAGCTGGTTCATTTTCTATCTTTTTCCTCTTAAAAATGACACTGTTATAATGATGTAAGGATTGTTCATCTTCCATTTTGGCGCAAATGGCTTCTGAAAACCCAGGGGAAAGAAAGAATAAATAAAGTTATGTTTGAGTGTGCAGGACACTAGTTAGTATTTCTCTCTAAAAACCTACTTGATCAAACTTGCAAGCAGTAATATCAGGTGTAAAATGTTTGACCATGTGCCATGTCTTTTTCTCCCAAATCTAGGGAATAGAAGATGACCAGACAGACTTAAGAAGAGATATTGCCTTCAATTTGTCACTCATCTATCAGAGCAGTGGAAATATCAGAATGGCTCGGCACCTGCTGTATACTTATGGAGCTGTGTAATGAGAGAGCCATCAAAGTCCAACTGGTAGGAAGGCATGGATTGCTTTCAAGTGGATTGCTTTCAAGTGGAGGAGACCGAGCTGGTACAAGGATGTTGCCTCCCGTTTTTAGAGAGACAGAAACCATGAAAGACAAATGGAGGAAGTGCCAAAGTAGAGCTTTGGGAACATACCATTTGTTGTGACTGGCAGCATTGTACCAATCAGTGCTCAGGTATTTGTCGTCTCTGTTGAACGTAAAGCATTAAAATATACCAGGTAAGCTCTACTCAGTGAGGTTTACTGAGGACATTCCTGATATGGATTAAACAGAACTAACCTGTGACAAACCAATTGGAAATGGTGCGGATTGCAGATCACTAAAGCCATATAAATGAGCTAAATAAGTCACAAGGGTCATTTGAAATTATTTAAGCATGAGGCAGCTTAAAAATTATACTTAAAAGTACTGTGAAAGCAGAAGCTACTGTGCCTGAAAGACTTTAGCTTTTTATAACTTCAGTGGTGTTGAAGCAAATGGTTGCTTTCCAGAATGTTGAACATATATCCTGCTTTGGAGGAATAGCATCAGTTTGAATCCTTCTGAAAAACCAGTTCACTTTTTTATGTGCATTTTTCTACTTCATAAATAGATAAAAGTGAGCATCTCTATTACTGGATATTGTAGCAATAAATTAATGTAAACGTTTCTTAGGGTCATCATTGTCCAGTTCTATATTCTCTCTCTTCTGAATGATATGGATAGAATCAAGACCCTCTCGGGCAAATTCAGCCCATGCTATGTCATGACCACCATTAAAAAGAATGTACAGCAAAGGACCAAAGCCCATCCTGATTACCTTCTAAAATAGCACTTTCTGTAATAAAAGCACACACTGATTTTGATGGGATTTACATCCAGATAAATTTGCATAAAACTACAGCCTTAATCTGTCATGGCACAAACTCTTTCTTTATAATTATGTGCTGCCCGACTGTGTGTGATTTGCTCCAAGACTTGTGCCCAATTGAAATTGTTTTATAAGTTACGTCTAGCATGTTACTTTATATACAGCTGAGCCTATGCTATTTTTCTGCATTGTTGCTTAAGAAACAAGACAGATGTACAGGACAGTAACTGCAAAAACACAACTGCAGACATTGAAAAAAAAAAAGGTTAAGTTTTAATTCTTAAATACCAACAAATATACATCAGATTTACATAGTATATTCTGGTAGTTCAGGAGAAGACAACAAAATTACAAGACATTCTTGGTCATGATTTATGATGAAACACAATCACTAAATGCTCTTGGATAGCTTGGACCTATCCCAGTAAGGCTTCTTTGTGGAGATCCAGGCCAAAGGTTTTCTAGCTGTGTGAATTTTTTCATCAGCAATACCAGTTTAAAAAATGATTCTTAAATGCTATATCCAAATGTCTTATATATAAATATGTCACCAATGGAATAATGGCTTATTTTCTCATTTTAATCACTCTTCATGGTTTGTTTTTTACCTGATAATGAGCAAGGCATCCACAAATATAGTGACCTGTGAGAATAAGGGAGGAGGCAGGATAGAGAGGAGCTCAGCTCAAAAGTGACTCAGTTATATTTTAATGTTTGAGGGAGACATTTTGAACAGGTACTATACGTTCCCTTAGCACTACAATCAATTGCTCAAAACTGCTCTGCCCTGTAGGTATCCTAATCCATGCTGAATATACCACCCATCTGTGCAAAGAGGAACAGTTTATAAAATTTTGGATTTCATCTACAAGATGAACCCAATCAAAATTTGAGAGAAGTTGATTCTAAAGCCCCAGGGCTCTTATCCTATGTCGACTGCAAATACAGGTCAAATAGCAGAAAGGACCCAATTCAGTACATCACTGTGCCTCATCCTGCGTGTCTAAAGACTTTCACTCAGGAGAAGGTTTTAGCACTGGGCCACATACAAATAATTTTTTAACAAAACAGAAATTTACTTGCTTGGAAAGTTCCTTGGAGGCATTTTAATAATTATTTGTTGAAGCTTGTACTTAATTGTGATTCGGAGGTTTCCTGGCTGTTGGTCAGTTTGTGCGTATGCATTGTAAGAAACACTCCTCTTCATTAACATGGAGGGTACTTAGTTCACATAGGGTTTCTGCTGGTAAGTAACTTCAGTGAATCTGTGGAACTCACACTTGAAAAAGGTCCACCTTTAGGTTTCCTCTGGGTACCTCTGGCAATGTATGGTAGATCTGGGCCTGAAAAGCGGTGTTCACAACCACAGTCACTTCTCAGAGCCTGGAACCTCCTGTATAAGATGTTCATGGCTGATTTATCTCATTTAGATATTTCTTGGAAATAAACTTCAAATGGTTCTTTGTTTCCCAGCGCTTCAGACATACCTGGCTAGGAAGCCTTGCTGGCTGTTTCTATGGAGGAAAGAAGTTTCATCAAACACCTCAGAAAATTATGTGCACTGAACTTTTAAATTTATGTTGATTTAACAATAACAAATCAATAAAAATTAATACAACCAAATAAAGAAGAACAGTGGGAGGGGGAAAAGCAACATAACTCTAGACCGGTGTCCCTTTAATTGGTGGTGGCTTCAAGTTGTATCTGAACTAAGGCGGCCCTCTCACAGGGTTTTCATGGCAGGCTTTTTATAGAAGGGGCTTGCCTTCACTCTGAGGCTGAAAGACTGTGACTCAACCAAGGTCATCTAGTGGGTTTTCATGTCCGAGCAGGGATTCAAACCCTGGTCTCCGAAGTCCAACACTCAAACTAGTACACCACACAGGCTTTCAGTGTTTCAGCCACATTGTCTCCGTAATCCCTACAACTGGTTGTGGAATCTGTAACTCTGCAAATGTTGCTTCCCTTCAGGGCACTTAGTCTATTATTAGTGAAATAATGACAAGCTCACCTCTTGCAAATGTTTGTCTGTCCTAAAAAAAAGGAATCACACATCCCTTAACCCTAAAAGCCCTAAAAGGGCTTTTGCAGTACAGCTGTACTGCAGCCTGCAATCATCTACATACCGGTAGCAAATAGTATTAATATTTAACAGATATTCAGGTGGATCTACTCATGTTCTCAAAAGCAATATGACTATAGGACCAGCAAGCCCCACTAGCAGTCCTATGCCAAGACAACTATTTCAACTGGGGAAGGTATTCCTTTACTGACCTCCTCCTCACAGTTGGGTTCAGCAGCATTCTTTTGTTGTCTGTTTTTTTCCAGCTCATTTTGCAGACTATCAAACTTTGATTTGAACCAGTGGTGAGCTTCTTCCAGATTAGCAGTTATCTAGAAGAGGGAAGGCTAGGTCAGAAGCAAATTACTATTAACTATAAATATAAAATGTGGTATAAATACCATAAATACATAAATAACTACTATGACTGTATGTGAGGGCATGCAAAATGTACTTAATACAGTTTAACCTTATGGAAAGTTCAATAAAGTTCAGCTAATCTATTTTAAGGAAGGCGATTGGGAAACTGTTGATGAGAGTCTCTTCCAGTCAGCAAAATGGCAGAAAGGGATTCAAACTATTTTGGCCCTCAAAATGCAATACAGTGGTTCCCCCGGGTTACGAATCCCCCGGGGAACGAAAACCCCGGGGAACGAAAGAGCCGGGGCCCCAAAAACGGCCCCGGGATCCGAAAGAAACCCCGGGATCCGAAACAGAAAAACCGCGCGGCCCCTTTAAATTTGCCGCGCGGTCCATCAACTAAAGCGGTCCCCCGGGAAACGAAAATTTCCGGGTTACGAAAAGTAATCCGGAACGGATTACTTTCGTAACCCGGGGGACCACTGTATAATGAAACATGTTGGGATACAATATCAGTTTTGTACAGTGTCGGCATGTTACAAATATGAGCTTTAGAGTGGAGTTGTGTGTGTGTGTGTGTATTTTTACTGAATCTGACTGGCATGTTAATACAAGTGATTTTACAAAGTCATAAAGCAGAATCAATTTTCTTGAATAAAACAGGTCAAGCCTATTTCCATAATCGCCATAGGATTTAAAGCTTCACCAAACTAAGGCACTCAAAGACAGATAACAAATTCCTCTGCCCTAGGTTCTTTCTTCCTTTATTTCTAAACCTACCTGTTCTGACTCAATACTGGCTTCTTTCAGCTTCTTTTCAGTGTGTTCTTTGCATTTCTTCAAATGCTTGACTGTGTCTTCCAGAGCCTGAATGTATCAAGATGTGTATAAGTCACAATAAAAGCAGTTGTTGTTTACTTCAACACTGATTAAGAATTTTAATCTCTTCAGAACAGTTCCTGAAAATTGCCCTCTTGTGGGACAGATGGGGAATGGAATGGGGACTTCCAAAGGCATTGGTGGTGTTCTGCTGTGCAGTAAAATGCGTCCTTTCCCCGTTCTTTTCCCATCCCGCCCTCTTTCGTTCCATGCCGTTTGCGTTCCCAGAGCCCTGTGCTCCCAAGAATAAGACCTTCCTTCCCCTTCTGAAAACCTGGACCTTATATGAGATATTATGGTCCTTCACATAGTCATAAAGAGCTTTATTTGCCATGATCACCCCTCTGAAATGTGCTCAGATATAACTGCAGACAGTGCAACTTGGGAACCCCATCCTTCTCTGGAACAAGGTCTGGTCACTCATGTGGACCAGGATTTTACATACAGGTCTGAAACACACAGGCAAAAATGCCTGCTTCTGGACAGCTTGGGGAACATGGTGATCGCATTACACATTATGCCCCAATCTGGAAAAGCTGCCCTGAAAAGGGGCGGTAAAAAACATTTCTATTAAGAAGCCGCTTTGAAACAGCTGCGATGAGCAGAATTAGACTGTGTGCATGCAGCGCACTCTGGGGCAAGCGGCTCCAGGGCAGCCCAAATCCGCCATTTTCAGGCGGACTGTTCAGCCCCTTAACTAAGTTTCTGAATTTTTCAACAGCAAACCCACACTGACCACACAGCCCTTCCTTTCAATGGGAAGAAGCCTGTTTACCTGGCACTCCTCTTCAAGCTGTTTCCGTCGTTTCCGCTCTAGTTCCAACTGACTTTCCAAGTTTCTGTTTTCTGTTGCCATTGCTTGTTGATTTTTGGCCAATTGTTGCATTTCACTTTGCAAACTTGTTAATTCACTGATAAATTGTCTGATGCTAAGGGACTAGATATGAGAAGAATCAGGTCTCATGACCACATAAGGTATGTTTTAATCTAGGCTTAACTCCTAGAACACTATGGGAAGGGAATCTACCTGCTCGTGGTTTTTCTTCTGGTACTGCTCCTTCATTTCTTCCATTTGCCTCAATTCCGATTCAATCTCCTGAAAATGATTCAAAACAACGATATGAAAGGGTGTAAAGAAAAATGCTGTTCTCTATCAGAATGCATACTGGCAGAGTCCTGTCAGTGACAAATACAGTCACAACCTTCTGTTACATTTATGCAATTTTAAGGTCACTGCAAAAGGAAACATCTAGTACCTTCTTGTGCAATGTTAATTGTCCTATGTGAGCTGCAGGAATGTGTCCCAATGGATAAAGGAGAGGAGGAATGTCCAGGCAGCATGTGGCTATAGGACTTTATAGGTGATAGCCAGCACTTCTCTTGGTCACACTCTCCCCAGGCTCATCTAATGGGCATCTTATCTTTTAATTACATTTCAATGTTTTATTCTATAGACTGCTCAATTAAAAAAACAACAGCTGGCATATTTTTCTTATAAGAGAGCACTGGGAAGGAAAAAAACACTGAGATGCTAGAAGACAATAGGTATGTTCCAGTGTTCTTGTTACGAAAAAAATGTGTATGAAGAGGCCTTTTTATTTGTTCAATTGACTCATTTTGGGTGTCAACCCTTCTTCATGAGCTGTAAAATTGTAAAATACACATTTATTGACAGTAGTTACACAAAATAACATGACCACATTGTCATAATCCACAGAACACTAACTGAGCCAATGACAGGAAAATATTTTTAAATAAAGAACTTAAAGATTAAGAGAAATATGTTTTCAAATGGAGAAGTATTCCATAACTTTAATCATTAAGAAGTTTAGTCACCCAGAATTTTACCAAGTAAAGTGTGTTTGTCAGGTACATGAGAAACAGATTCTTATATAGATGTAAATAAATACAATTTGTTTAACAGCACCACTGCCCATAGTTCTGTTTTTAGTTTAGTTTGAGCTTGTCCATTTAATGTGATATTTATCAACATATTCTACATATGGAATGTGAATTTTCATTTGTTGTAACAACCAATTTGATATCCAATTGTTCCTTCCTAATATTTGATGTATGTCTTCCAATTGATACATGCAGGGTATGTTTTTCAATAATGAGACCAAAAGAAAGGAAAACGCACATGGTCCAAGGCATCAACTCACCTTCATTCTCTTCATATTTCGAGCATTGTTAGTCTTGGAGTTGAAGTACTGTGTGATTAATGTTTTCTGTCTCTTCACTTTTTCCTTCTGACTAGCCAGGGCCAACTCCAGCTCCATCACTTTTGTTCGTAGTTCCCTGTTACAGCGTGACATTTCCCCAGATTTAGAGCAGGCTTCTTCAAGGGCTTTCTTCAGCTACAGGGTACCAAGAAATGGTCAGTTCCTGTTCATTTCAAGCAACAGAGTGATTGAATGCCAATGCTGATAGATTATTCTGCTCTTATCAATACAAGAGCTTTCCAAAGTTTGGTATCCTATGTTAAAGGCAATTTGTCTGGATTGTTCAGCTGGAGTTCTGATTCTTCCTTACAGTAAAAGAGATCCCTGGGAGTAGGGCCCATAGCTCAGTGGTTGCAGACAGCATTTGTATGCAGAAGATCCGAATTCCTATTATTTTTCATTACACAAACATGGAATGGGAAGAGGTACACCTTCAGTGTAAATTGGAGCCACCCTACTGCCAATCTAGTATTTTATTACCAACCCAAGCTGTCCAGAAAAACCCATTTAAATTTGAATGCTCTCTTGCTCCCCTTTCCTCACCTCAATTGATTCCTTGTGAGCTGCTTTCATTGTTACTTCCCGCTCAGTCTGAAACTGTTTCTTCAGTGTCTCAAGGCGATCTGTGTATAACTTTGCCTCCATCTTGGTTTCCTCAATTAACTGGTCCCTTTCAGGTAGGTGGGGGGGGGGGGGGAAATATTACAAGTCAATTCTTGCTCTTTCACTGTGGACAGGAGAGAGCACAATCCCAAAACAGGCAAAGGGGAAGTTTCCAAAAAGCATGTTGCATTTTCTTTGCATTGCATTTTGCCACTGGAACTCTGGGTTCCACAGCCAAAAGTCAGTCCAGATCAGCTTTACTCTTTTTTGGCCCAATTCACTACAAACGCAAGATGGAGGGCACATACAAAATCCTGTCATTTATACTAGAAAGAAGAAAACTTCAGATTAATGACCGTTTTCTTACCTGCACTCCAGTAGCTGCTGGTACTCGGCTTTTTTGCTTTCCAACTCATCTTGAACAAGCAAAAGTTTGCTTTGCAGGGCACTGTTAGTCTGCAGAGCATGTTCTAAATTTTGTGCAAGATTCTTGTTGTCTGCTTTAGAGGCTTGTAGTGCTTTATGAAATGGGCCCATCTTTTATAGGAAGAAAAGCAAGCAGGTGGGAGCAATAATGTTAGGAAGCAAAACTATCATAATTAGGTAACTCAACCTTTCATTCACGGAACCTGACAGCTTATCCTGCTGTAACTGTGAACCTGACATAAAATAGCAACATACATGAAAAGCCAGCAAGCCAATAATCAAGTGGCATTATGACTAATGACAATGGCCTGCATCTGTCACACTAAAATAGACACTAGCATGACGGAACATTCTCCCTTTCTGATCTTCGCTATAGCTCTGTCCTCAGAGGAAGACCTATTCTGGAGGGTTCTACTGCCCCACAGAGCTGGTTTGAAGGTACACAGAAGATGGCAGGTGGAGGGAGGACGATTCTGCATCCTGTTTCCACTGATGGAAGCAGTTCTTTCAGTGAAACCACCCTACTGGATCCTGACCATTCACTGTTTTGTAAACCCAGAGCTATTATTAATAATTAATAAATTTCTTACCCATCTCTCCCCATAGATCAGGGTGGGGAACAACAACAGTTAACAGATAAACAACATCAGTTAAAATAAACTTCAATTTAATGGCACCTTGTAATATGCCATGTAACAGCTTTTTTGAGAAGCAGCTATCCCCAAACACCACCATCTGGAACCTGCCAGAGGGATAGGTCAGGAAACACTGAACTAAAGTGCCTCCAATTCCCAGATCTCCCAGACATTCCAGAATGATACCACAGTTGATTTATCAAGTATGCTAAATTTTCAGAGCAGCCACTGAATGTACAGACATTTTAATCTTGTTACCTTTCCTACAAGGCATTTGTCTTTACCTTTATGGTGTGCTGAGATTCCAAGACAAGTTTGTTATGGCAGTGCTCCAACTCTGCTTCTAATGTCTGGATTCTTTTCTGGCTCTGGATCCTGCACACATAATCAGAGGGAGAATAAAAACAGAGTGCTAGGACAATTTACCATCAAAACAGGTTAAACTAAAAGCAGATTAATTTCAGTCCACTGTTGAAGCATTCACAATTGATGGTACACCTTAGATAATTAAATAAAATATAGAATATTAGTTATTCCTGATTTTTCATTGGCATCAGCACCACTTGTGTTTGAGGCACTTGTCCCAGGCTCTTTTGGAAAGGTTTTTCAGAAATCCTTCTTAGCTCAATTGTTCCCTCTCTCTGGTCATCCTTCCTCAAACAATGACTGGTTATATTAATAAAATATAGGCAAAGCTGAGCACTGCAAAACTTTACAGATTTCAACAGAATTCCAAGCATGAGTTCACATGTCTCTTGTTGAAATCAAGTGTTTGCTATTGACTAGATTGTGTTTAACAGTAGAGACAACTAATTCTCCTTCATTTCTTTCCCAGGGAAAGTACTATGCTCTTGGTATAATGCACTATACCCAAGATCTGCCTTCAGTGGATAGAAAGGCCCTACTCATGAAAAGTACCTGTCTTGGAGGATCCACACACACACACAAAATTTGGCACCATAGCTCACACTGCTCAGCAGGGAGTCTGCTCCTTTGTGTACCATTTTCTAGGAATCAGGGGGATGAAGTGTGGAGGATGTGATGGGATCCAACCCTACCTAGTTCATCTGCTAAATATGCTCAGATTTACGATAAAGCATGTGCCAAATAAATCTTCACTGCATCGTTCCATCAAGTACCTGGAACTGCCACACAAAGTATACAGATGAAAGTCTAGTTACCTATCTTTCTTTAGGCCAGAAATCTCAGAATCCTTGTGTCCCAGTTCAGTTTGCATCTTCTTCAGAGCAATCTGCATTTTATTATGAGAAGCCAAAATATTCTCTAGCATATTTGTCATTTTGACATTATCCTCCTTTGATTCTTCAAGTTTGCGGCGTAGGTTGCCCACCTAAAGAATCAGGCAAGGTCAAAGAACAAGGAGACCAGACAAAAATTAAAGAATTTATTTAGATAATATCAATCTGTACTAAGCCAAAGCTCAGTGATAGATGACAATTTTTGCATGCAGGAAGTCTTAGGTTTTAGGTCCCACCATCTCCACTAGCGTGGTTGGTTCTCCAATAGCAGGCCTAGAAGACTTTGGACTCCTGTTGCTGCTGCCGTCAGATAGAACAGACTGGGTTAGATGGATTAGTGGCTGAACCCATTGCTAGCAGCTTTATGCTAAGCAAACTATCTCTTAACACCAGGCTCTGTGAAACCTATCTTGGTCTTCTTTAGCTCTGAACTGTGATAATTTATCATTGGGTAATGGTGCTTCAATTCCTTTGATCAAGGTGTTACCTTCTGTGCAAACTAGAAAATGTCTTTTGTTTGATTTTCTTAAGGATGAGTTACAGAAGACAGATGTAGTGTCTATGTCAGTTGTTCAGAGATAATGTTCTTTGTTTTTTCTCAGCTAAACCAATAAAATAAAGTGGAATGGGAACACTATTCTATTGATGATCATACACTCTAGAATAAATCTGGTTCACAGATCAATGTTTCTTACAACAGGGATGTTGAGGTATGGTATGAGAAACATGCTGACGCATCTAATGACACTACAAGGATGCTAGCAGCAGTTGTAAATACAGTGCATCTTGGAGTTGAGGGCTGGCAGCCTGTTACAAGGCATAGGCATCTATCCTATGCCTGCATATGTCTATATTTGGCCACTATGGAGGCTAGTATTCCCTTTGTCCCTCCACAATGACCAAAGCCCAGACCCATTACACTTGTCCTTCCACATTCACTAGGGTTAGAGGTACAGGACCCTCGTGAATGTGGAAAAACCACAAATAACAAAAAGACATATGTTTTTACTTGAGAGAACACCTCTCTAGGAATCTCTAGGTCCTCCAGTGCAACTCTGTAATCAACTTCTGCTAGACATTGACCATAGAATTGTGTTGGAGGAGCTACAAATGCTTAGTGGAGTGTTCTCTCTAGGAATCTCTAGGTCCCTCAGTGTGACTTTTGGTTAAAGCTGGCCGTAGAGTTGCACTGGAGGACCTAGATATTCCTGGAGATATTAATAAAATCCGCGAATAATGCTGCAAAAGTCAAAGCCGCAAGTGTGGCGGGATGAGTGTATAAAGTTGCTGAAGCACCCCCCCCCCCATCAATGGCCAACTGTGCCCACAGGAAAGGAATACAGAAGTGTCTGGCTATGTACCTGTAAGCAGATGTTAAATAGTATCATCCGTTGAGATCTCCAGAGGACTCCAGTTAGCCTAAGAAGATAATATAACTGCTTCATGTCTATCTACTGGACATAGCCAGATACTTCTGCAATTCTTCTCTCTGCTCTCCTCTAGGCACAAATGGCAGTGCAAGAGGGGAGCTTCAGTAGCTCTGCAGTACGTCCAGGGGTTGGTAGGTAGCTCAGTATGATGTACTTCACCAAGCAAAACTACTACACTATGCTATGCAAGAGTACAGCCAGTACTGATAATATTGAGCCATGCATAAGGTCATTTTGTAACTTCTTATGTCCCAGTGACTGCATGGCGTAGTTGGCATCTGTCACTCAGAACCAAGCCAAGGGAGGGAACAAAGGGCTATTTCAGCTGCAGCTGAAACTGCTACTGCTGAAACTAATGGTAGTAAGATAATCAGACAGATAACACACCACTGCCTAAGACTTTATAGCTAAACACACTTACTCAATCAGAGATTTTCCTCCTCCCCATTGATTTACTATGTGTAATTTTATTTATTTTGTTGAATAAAAACCATTCTATCTCATGTGTCTTCCTGGCAGTCTCACACTGCAGCACCCAAAAAGAAGAACCGCTGTCACAGTTCATTTTTTTGTGTCTCAGTTTATTACACAAAGAAGTGATAAAAACTGCCTGGTTATCACCAAAAAATAGTAACTCGTGTTACCTTGTGTTTCTCTCTCTCTTCAGTGGCACTTATTTGACCTTTGAGCTTCTGGTTCTCTCTTAATGCTTCATCACAGGTTTTGACTGTCACAGAATAATCTTGCTCTCTGGAGGCAAGGGCCGACTGTGACTTTTATGAAACACAGAGAAGGGAAAATTATTGTTCCAAATACCAGGAACTGGTTTCAATGGTAGAGGAGAGAAAAGGGATTTTTTTTTAAAAAAATTATTTCATTTATATGATGCTTTCTCCCTAAAGGGACCCAAGGCGGCTTACAGATTTAAAACAAAACAACAACATGACAATAAAATTTAAAACATTGAATTTATCTAAAAACAATATAAAATTACATTAGAAATATAGCAGAAGTTAAAAGTCATCACAAATAGACATGCTCAACAGAAAAAAACCACCATGGTGTGTCCAAATGTAGGGTGTGTCCTGGAAAGAGAGGACACCTGGCCAGCCTGGCCTCACCAAACTATAAATCCCAAAGTTCAGCAGGCTGGTAGTCATGGCAACTGAAGCGGTCTCAAACCAAATTAACTCTGCAATGTGGACACACCCTTGGGATAAATAAAACCACCCCCACTCCCATCATCCTGGTCCCCTCTGGAGCCTCCTCCAGTTAGGACTGAGGCTAGGAGTCCGAGCCCATCCAGATCATTTAGATATCTTCTAGGCAGATAAATACAAGCCAGATGGAAATAGTAGCTCACTGAAACACATTTAACCAGCATATCTTCCACGTTTACCCCTGAGATTATGCCAGATGGTAGATTTGGCAACTTATTTCTAGCATACTCACAGAGGTAGATATGGAAGATATGCTGGCTAATTGTGTTTCAGTAAATTAATATTTGCTCATGGCCCAAAAGCTGGATGAAATCAAACTATTTTTCTTTTTTTCTTTCCAGGATTTATATCCCACTTTTGTCCCAAAATTGGATTCAAGGCCACTTACAATAATTTAAAAAGACAGAATTAAAACAATGATTACAAAAGTTTAAAAAAATTAAATATTACTAATATTAAAACATAACTTAAAATTAGCATAGTTTAAAACAGTAAAAACTTGTACTCTTAAGCTTAGGAATAAACATTAGAAACTGAACAGAAAATCTCAACAGAAAATTAAAACAGGGTTAAAGGAAATAATATATCTGTCAATTAACCAATCACTTTATTTATATCCCATCTTTTCCCCAGGAGTAAAAATGGAACAACTGAGGGCATGCTTCCACATTAAAAAGTAAAGAGAATAAAATGAAGTAAGTTTTTCTTATAGTACGGTTCAGGATGTATCACATCCTGAACTGTTATCATGACAGATCATGTAGCAGCAACCAAGTTTTGGGATGTGTGTCTTTATCACACACATGTTGTGGGTGCATGACAGTGACAGACAAGAGACATTGAGAGGCATGTGAGAGAGACAGGCAGCATGTGGCTGTGTTTCTGCAGTTTATGGGAGAGCATTGGGAGGGGAAAAGCACTGTGAGATGCTAGAGGATAAGAGGTATACTCCAGTTGTTGAACAGCTCGTGAAGAAGGGTTTACACCTGAAACAACATGTCAGCTGAAAATAAAGAAGCCTTTCTTATAATAATACAACTTCATACACATTTCCCCCCTACAAGAGTAGGCACATACGGGACAGCAACTGTTTTCAAGTAAGCACTCTAGAGGTTTCCTGCCATTGTTTGTTTTTCATTCTCCAACCCCCTTCCTTTTTTTAATTCCATGTTCCAGTTCAGCTACCAGATTTGCACAAGTTTCTCCATGGATAACATCTTAGGACTTTGCACTCACCCTCTGGAGCGCTCTTCCCTCACTAGCTACACCCCAGGCGGTTTGTAACCGTTTGGGGCCAGGTATATCCATTTCACTCTCTAGCATTTCCTCTGTGGTCTTGATAGCCAGAGAGGCTTTGCAACTATCACCACAGTCAGAGGCAGACTCCCTTGCAGGTAGATCTGTCACGAAGCGAACTCTGCGTGTAGTGGAATACCGACTACAAGCTTGTTCGCCAAGGTCCACATTGCCATTTATGTCACAGGCCAGACACGATTGAAAGTCATCACTGGGCTTCTGCTGCCAGCAACTTTCAGAAGACTTCCTTTTTTTAAGAGGCATTTTTGCTACAGGGTTTGTTCTCTAAGAAGGAAAATTGAGACTTGGAAAAGGCTCAGGAAGATTAAAAAACAGTGTCCCAAAGTCTATTAAGGATCAGCAGGAGCTCCATTTGGATGTACTGACTCTTAACCCTTCCATATCTGTTGTTTTAGAAAATTGATATAGGTCAGTGAGGGAGTCCAAAGGAAGCCATTTTATCCAGGATATGCCCTCCCCCCCACCCCAGAAAAGTTAAATGCTCAACAGCCCATCTTATGAGAGATGAATCAATATGGATTCTCTCCGAGGTCACAGGAACATTGAGTCATTACTGTGCTTCATTTGTGATGTCACAAGGTCTTCCTCTTATGTCATAGCATGTCATGAAGAGTGGAATAGTTCACCAATCCAGTCTTCAGAATTCAAACTAGTACAAATCCAGTCTTTAGATTTCAAACTAGTACAAATTCAAATTGTACAGACTGGTGGATAATTTACAAGTTCACTTCTAATTCTGCCACTAGCCTCCTGAACGATCATTCTGTCTGACACTATGTTCTACATAATGGTTTGAACTGGATCCTCTGGTAGAACACTTGGCTCTTCTCTTACTATTATCTCACCAACTTTTAAGTTATATTGAAAGCAGAATAAGGGCTTACTCTACAGTCACTCCATAACCTTCAGAAACACACTACTGAGCAAAGGATGGACAACTGCTCTGGGCCTGAGGAGGGCTGTTTTTCAGATTGGTGAAGTGTTTGATTGTCTCCTTAATTTTTTTAAAAAAAATATTTGTTCAATGAAGATGAAATTAAATTCATTACATTTATTATAAAATCACTATGACACAACATTAATCTTATCCATGAAAATTTTATATTATATTTGAGATTTTTAATTTATTTTTACAAAGTAAGGGAGAGCAGCACTCACAAGGCAACAGTAGATGAAGCAGCTTGAACACGCTGTGAATGTATACAGTCAACTTTTCCCTTAATAATATTTTCTTCATATCTTGCTAATGCTTTCATCTGATGCTTCTCACTTGCTATTAAGCAACAAATAGTGTAACCCTTACCCTGCCTGTTCCTCTCCTTCTCCCTCCCTCTCCTCTCAGAAGGCAAAAAAGAAAAGAAAATAACAAATAAATATTGGTATTGCCACTGCCATCACCTGGTTTGGGTCGCCTCCTAACTATCTCTGGGCCTTGAGAGCCTAACCATTTTGGAGTGGATGACTAGGGAACTGTCTGTCCTACTGAGATGATCCAGCAAGCAGCCAGCTCTTCACAGAGTCTGGCAGTGGCAGCATGTCTTCCTTTGTCTTAACAAGGATAAAGAATGGAGGGAAGGAAGGTGGCAAGAGAGAGTGACTTGAAATTTAGAATGGGAGAAAAGAGGGAGGGAGCAAGTGGAGCTTTCTTGTTATGGATGCCACAGAAAGTCAGAGGTAAACCGTGGCAGGACTGGAGTCACAAAATGGAATTTGGAAGCTTCACACACCCCTACAGGTTGCCCCACTGTGACTTTCCTATAGTTTGTTTACTTTTCCAAAAACTTACTCTGTGTGTTCATATCTGTGCAAATATCCCTGCAGAGAGAATGAATGGAGAAAGATATACAAATGTAAGAGAAAAAGAGGAAATGAGGAAATTTAAGCCTTAGTGTGTTTTCGGATACCGAGGGTTACAAATGATGTGGAAGAATGGGAAGTAGGAGATGGGATCTGCACCACCTGTCTTCGCAAACCTAACAACCAAACTCCCCAAACTATTATAGGCTGTAGGCTGTGCTTATTGACTTCAATATGCAGACTGCCTTCATCCTGGGGTGCTAGCTCTTGGGTAGCCTGAGCCAGGTGCCACCCTCAGTTAATTTCATGGGACTTTGATTAAGAAGTTAAAATTACTTTAATGAGTAAACACGTGTTATTTACTTTTCTTCCTACTAGTAAAATTTCCCTGAGATGGTTTCACAGCATATGTGGAGGAGAACCTGGATAACCAACCCCTCCGGCCCCATAGACCTCAAGGAGGTGAGAGTACTTTTTGTTTAAATAGATGCCCAAGATATTCCAGCTCCCATGACAATGTTAGGGAAGTAAGCTTCCATGATGGTGTTGAAGACCAGAAATGTGGCAATGGGAGGTTTACGTCCCCCCTCAGCTCAGCAGAGTGGAAATACAGCATTTTAGGCTGAGGGAAATGCAATGGTAAAGAAGGGCAAAGGAAAAAAAACATGTTTGCTTTTCTCCCTTCTCATTGATTTCTTTTAGATATCCACACTATTATTAACCCAGAAGAAATATATTATTCACTCTGTGAATCTTCTCTATTTCTCTGAGGCTCAAGTGAAAAACACTGAAAGAGAGTCAGACAGTTCACTAGATATATTCTGAAAGCCAGATGCAAAAAGAGTAGCTTGTAAATGAGACTAAAAATAAAATCCCAGCCCACACACTACACTTTCACAGCATCACCAGAGTGGCTTCAAGATGTCGGAATATGATCCAACCTGTCACCACTTTTCACTCTGACAGGTATATAGAATAAGAATAAATATAACCCATTCCCAAATTTATTCCAGTCCCAAACATGAAACATCTTAAATTTGCAAAAATAATGTTTCATTGCTTAAATACCTGTTTTAGTTGTGCTTCTAACTTGTGTACATTTATTCTGATTGAGCTAAGTTCTGCATTAATCTGTAACATATAAGAATAAAGAGATTCAATTAATTGGATTTTTAGTATTTCAAGAGACAGTTTCCATGCACCACCTCTTTCCAGAGATCTTTGTATTCCATGCCTCAGTTGTTATATGGAATCTGCATGGCTGTCCAGAAATGCTGAAAAATGTACAAGCCAACACCAGGCAAAAATGCATAAATCTTAACCAAAACTTTGACAACCTGTTTTTAACCATCTGTACTTCCAAATTCAATTGAAATTAAAATATTGTAATATTTTTCGCAGGGGATCCAAAATGGAGTTTTGCTTATATTCAAGCCCATTGGCTTGAATACAGGTACAGGTATGTGCCCCATTCATTCCCCCCCTGTTTGTCCCTCGCACATAAGCAAGGGACATGAGTTCAAAGACCGCGAGAACAGAGGGAGGACTGTACAACTAAACCTAATGTAAATATGCATCATGTATTCCAAATGCAAAATCTGAATTTTGTGCTACAGAATTTTAAATCTTTTTAAAAATTACTGGTGCAATTTGTAGATTTTCACTCTCTTCTTTCAGGCCTGACATAGAATGTTCCTCAGAGAATCAAACTCTGGAACATCCAGTACTTCCTATTTCGAGCAGAAGCTGTCCAGACAAAATACTCATTGGCTGCCACTTTGACAAAGCTAATTCCGCCTCCTTGCCCAGATCAATGTTTCAAGTTTAAAAAAATACAACCCCGAATCTTAAACGGCAAAGGATTTCGAGGGAAGTGTGTCAACAGAGGAGCTAAACTGGGGAGCAAAACTCATTTTGCGGTAGAAACTGAAAGTAAAATCATCCTGGTTTCTGCAATGAATTAACATCTACAGTCCTCCCTCTCCTTATGTGGGGGATCCGTTTTGGACCCCCCCCCCCCCCGTGTAAGGGGAAAATCGCATATGCTCACACCCACTGAAAATAATAGGGCGTGTGCATGCGGTGCAGGCACCATGGGTGCACACGCCATTCATAACATTGTATACTGCAGCTTCAGCATATGCTGAAAGCTGCAGAGGGGAAGACCATGTATTGTGTGGGCTCACTGTATATAGACCTGTTCTGCTTGATGCCGTTCCAGACCTCCTGCTGACTTTGTTTGGTACTGAAAATGGACATATTACAGTTATAAGTTTCATCAGTGAAATGTATCATATATATTCAACTATAAGTCAAGAATTTCTTGCCCCAAAATGGCCTCCAAAATCCTGGGTAGATGTATACACAGGGCAATATGGTACTTCAACCAAGCCTCTCCCCAGCCAGGCTTCGTCTTCAAGGGACAGCCCAGCTGGGGAGATGCTGGGAAGGGTGCAGGGATCAACCTCTTCCCAACCAGACTTCCTCTGTAGGGGAAAGCCCATCTGGGAACAGGCTGGGAAGAGTGAGCAATTGCCCTGCAGCCTCTCCCCAGCGAGGCTTCCTACACAGGGGAAAGCCCAGCTGCGGAGAAGGGCAGTGGATTGCTTGCAGCCTATTCCCAGCCAGGCTTCCTTCATGGGGGAAAGCCCAGCTGAGGAGAGCCTGGAAAGGGCAATGGATTGCCTGCAGCCTCTTCCCAATCAGGCTACCTCTGCAGGGGAAAGCCCAGCTGCAGAGAGCCTGGGAAGGGCAATGGATTGCCAGCAGGCTCTCCCCAACCAGGCTGCTTCTGCAGGGGACAGCCCAGCTGGTGAGATGCTGGGAACAGCAATCGATCACCAGCAGCCTCTCTGCAGCTGGGCTCCTCCCTTAATTCTGACCCTCGACGTATCCACAGGTCATATAAAAACCCACATTTTTGGCCCAAAAGAGGGAGCAAGTTTGTTTTCTGCTGCTCCAGAGACTAGAACGTGGAACAATGGATGCAAACTGCAGGAAAAGAGATTCCACCTAGGCGTTAGGAGGAACTTCCAGACAGTAAGGGCTGTTCGACAGTGGAACACACTCCCTTGGAGGGTGGTGGAGTCTCCATCCTTGGAGGTCTTTACGCAGAGGCTAGATGGCCATCTGTCAGGGATGCTTTGATTGGGAGTTCCTGCATGGCAGGGGGTTGGATTGGATGGCCCTTGTGGTTTCTTCCAATTCTATGATTCTATGATTCTTCTAATATATATGGTTTCAGCAGGCTACCAATCTACAGATTTTTATGCTGCTGAGTGCCATGGCCCATTTTATTCAATGGTGGTGTGTGCATGCTGGATGCACTGGTGTAACCACATGCATGTTACTAGTATTGAATACGATGAGGTGCAACCATCCACCGTTTTTCTCTTCTGCAGGGTTCCCCAGAATCGAATCCCCACGGATGGGAAGGGACCACTTTATGTTGCAGCAGGTGGTGTACAGCAGACTATCATCACACTCCTTCAGCTGATTAAAACATCCCCTCACAGAAGTGATAAAATTGGCCCCCAAAGCATCTAATTCCAACTAGACTATCCCATGGCTGATACTCTAGTTCCCTGTTGCCAGCTAAACAGGATCCCTGAATTGGGATGCATCCCCACCCCCATGTGACACTTGTAGAAGCTGGATGCCCAAAAGTTATATAGGGCAGAAGGAGAGAAAGGAAATCAAAGTGTGCAGTGTAAGTATAAGAACTATAAAGTATAAAAACTATACAGCAGGTTAGTACCAGGGGAAAGTTTACCTCCACTCCACTCTGTTCTCAGCCTTGAGCTGCCAAGCTAAAGCAAAAATATTTGCCAAAGCTACCTGATACAAATCAACCCTTTCTGTGCCACTGAGCATAACACATGACAACAATGCTAGTACATATTTCAAAATCCATCTGCCTGTATACTCACTACAAGACCATGCCCATCCTCTATATTTCTGGAGTACCTGATTACATTTCTTCTCCAAGGCAGTATTCTGCTTACGAAGCTGATTATTTTCTAAACGGACATCTGTAAAGGACTGCACTTCTTCTTCTAGCTGTTGTACTCTTGTCTGAGGAAATGAAAGATAATTTATCTTGTCACTTTCTGAAATGTGTGGTTGTGATCTGAAAACAGTATCAGGATTTAGCAAAAGGAGAAATTATGAATACTCAGCTCTAGAAAAGTAGTGTCTAAAGCATGAGAAGATAGCAAACTATTTATTGTACAGTTGGCCCTCTACATATGCGGTTTCGACTTTTGCAGATTTGATTATTTGAGGTTTTGATTAATACATTATCTCTAGGAATCTCCAGAATTCTGCCAGAAGCTGACTATAGAGGTATGCTGGAGGGCCTAGAAGTTCCCAGAGAAAAACAGCTCTCTAGGCATTTGTAGGTCATTCAGCATGATTCTATGACCAACGTCTGGCAAATGTGGACCATACAGTTGCCCTAGAGGACCTGGAGATTCCTAGAGAGGTATTCCCTCTGGTAAAAAGAATAGTGTTTTTTTAATTATTATTATTTGCAGTTTTCCCACATTCACAGGGTCCTTCACCCCTAACCCCAGCAAATGTGGAGGGATCACTGTAATCTAAAGTGCATCTAGCATTACTGTATGTAAAACTCAGCATCAGTTGTTGCACTGTTTAAATATTATACACATTCCAAATACTCTCTACTTTACCAGTGCAATGTTACTTACATTTTCATGCAAGTAAGGGCCATTTAAATTATGGGATTCACTTCCAAGGACTGGGTCTGCCAGCAAAGTTTGGTACTAGGGATGATAGTCTTCGTGCAATCTCACTATCATTACCACTTACAGACATATATTTTACTCATCAAGAATTTGAAAAAAGATAGCTCAAGCCTAGTGTTGTGTCTGGATTGAATTAAAAGTAAATTTCAGGTTCCCTTCAAATGATACAGCAGTACTTTGAAATGCATTTCTTCTGCATCTCTGCAATAGTTCAAGACCAGCAACCACTGGGATGGGGGGTTCCTACAGGAGACATCATTGGCTCCAATCTATGGGGACACTTTTGCAGTCTCAGACCTTAATTCTCCCATGACTCACACTGTTGCAGCTCTTTCAGCAATGTGGCAGTACCATGCTGCATAGTAATACCTTGTCCCCATGAACTCAAGGAAAAGGCAATTATGAAAGATATCCATGCCAATACAACCACTTTTAAAATATCAAGCTCTAAACACATTGAGCATTTTGAAATTGAAAAGTTCATTTTCCATGGAACTTTAAAAAAAACCACGTGCAACAATGCTAAGATACCTCAGAGGCACAATCCTCCACCACCTGCATGAATTGTTTTTTATTTATGCATATGCATTTATGAATGGTCTCTCTACCAAATGGATTTCAAAGGCAAATCGTACTAAGATACAAGACCTTGGCCTGGAAAAACAAAACAACACAGTAAAGGTGTCTTAGCAATAAAAGCGCACACAACGTCAGAACTATGTCCTTTCGTCTCTCTTTTTTGCGATCATCACTTAGCTATTTTTCAAGAAAAGATAATGCAAGTGCCTCTCAAGCACTCAAACATCAAAATATCACTTCCATGGTGTTTTGATTTATTCCACCCTGGTTCTCTCTTAAACCATTCTAGGCTGGGAGACAGGAAGTCAGAAGGAGTCTTGCCTCACAAAGTTTAGTTACCTGTAGTTTTTCTTTGTCATACGTTAGTTTGTTTTTGTTGTCTGTCAGCTCTTCTACAACCTGCTTTACTTGTTGCTCAGCATGCTAGGAAAACAAAAGCAGAGATCATACCATCTCTCTGGCTCACACATACACTCACCACCCCCATGCATTCTTAATTTTTTTTCCCACCTAGGCCTAATATTATCTTCTTTTCATTTTTTTCTGTTTAAAATGAAAACTTAAAATTTAAACTGTTTAAGCATACTGCTCTTCTATTCATAACACAATGGGCCCCCCACTGGCATTAAGGGCACAGGATTCCTGGGAAAGGTGAAAAACCACAAATAAAATAACTATTTTTCTTTAACCTGAAAAAGAATGCCTCTCTGGGAATCTCTAGGTTCTCTAGTGTGGCTCTGTGGTCAATTTCTAGCAGAGCAATTCTAGAAAACTGAGCGATTACTAAAGAGAACCTATTAATCGAATCCATGAATACTCAAATCCACAAAAGTGAAAGCAGCAAATGTGGAAGGTTAATTGTATACTCTTTGCCACCTGCATTCCTGATATCTGACATATAAGTGAAGACTCTGAGGCCATGGCATGTAATAGCAGCCACGTGTTTCCCAAGTCAGTCCCTTTTTCCTTTGACTAAGAAAATCAGCTGAAAATAATTTAAAATAATTCAACCTTTTATGTAGGTAACAAAGGCTGCTTACAAGACTTAATAACTCTTGGAATGTTTGACACCTATACTATTGGAAGAGGTGGAAATAGTCAGATTTTCATTGGGGTTGACCATACTAGGGAAGTCAAATGAAACAAGTCTAATAGTATACTTTTAGCTAAAAATACACTGAGTCCACATATCCACATTAAAGATTCTTTTCTCAAAGGAACTACAGAATGCTAAACATTCTGGCTCATTATTGCTAATTATTTCTTCCTTTTACACACAACTTTAAGGAAAAAGGAGGAGGGGGAACTTAACAGGTTATGTTTTACCTACTTGTTGGTATTCCAAAGCAGCTTCCCGCTCCATTAATTTCTTGTTTTCTTCTTTGAGGGTCTTCAGTGTCTCTTTCAGAGGACCAATTTCCAACTGTTTTTTTAAAGGAAAGAAATTAATTTCATTTGTGCTGGTGGACAACACAGTGAAGAATTATTCACTATTTCAAGAATTATTTTACTATTTCAAGAATTATTCACTTCACTAAGCTGCAGGGGAAACTGGAAAATTGATGGCACAAAGAAGTTCAGTAATATTTAATCTAGTCCAGTTTTGTTGCAGCTTTGTGATCATCATGCATGTATATGAAATACTATTACAGTGGACCCTTTGTATCTGCTGGGGTTTGGTTCCAGAATCCCCTGTGGGTACCAAAATTCGTGGATACTCAAGTCCCACTAAATGCAATGGCAAAGTAAGATGGTGTTCCTTGTATAAACTGGCAAAATCAAGGATTGCTTTTTGGAATATTTATGTTTTTAAATTAGTTTCAAAGCGTGGATGCTTTAATCTGTGGATATGGAGGGTTGACCGTATTTGTTTAAACACATGTATGGATAAAATGTTTTAATTTTATTTATATTATTCATTTAAAATATTTCTCTTCTGCTCTATATTCAAAGAGCTAAGGGCAGAGTAGAATCTCCACCTAATGTATTGCTTTCAGTGGTGGGACAAAGAGAATGAAAAACATTCAGAATCTAGAATGATAAATGGGTATGGTGAACTGCTGCAAATCCACAAACAATCTGCAGCTCTTAAATTATCTTGCTGGATAGCTACTCAAACAGTAGGTTATGACCACAGCCACAACAGAGCCAATGTAGGATGAATTAGGCTGTGGTGTAGAAAAAAAGGTGGATATCCTCAGGCAAAGGAGTCTTGTTTGGTTTTCTGAGTTTATTTGAACCTTTTTCTGGAGTTTACAAAGCTACACAGAGGTCCAGAAGTAGCCCTTTGGATCTCATGTCCAGATCCCTTCATTGTGACCCTGTTAATTACAACAGCATCATTAATTCTAAGAGAGTGAAAGGGGTTTGACAGACAGCCCCCCCCCTTTCCTAGCCGGATTGGGCCCACAGAAACCTCATGCCACGGCCCTGACCCAGCCCTTCGAGAGCACAAAAAGGAACATAAAAAAGAAGCTCCTTTTTTGGCCTTGAAAGGGCACCATAGCCGTGGCAGCACGGCTATATGACACTCCTTCAGCGCTTGCGTCATTTGGATGCAGCATAGGATGAGGGCCACGTGGAGCGGCGACTCAGCCCATAGGCCAGGCTAGTCTGTATAGGGCCTAAATGACAGAAAAAATAGCCTCATCAGCACTTCTACATACAACATCATACCTTGCTTTCCTCTAGTTCTGCTTCCAATCTTTTGTTGTCTTGCGTTAATTGATATATTGTTTTCTGCATCTGTCAGTAAGAGTTAAAAATAGTTTATCATCAATCTCTCCAAGGGAATATCTAAGCTGTTCTACATTATCTCCTGAAAGGTATGAGCAAAATATATCAGACTAATGAGTGATAACTTCTAATTCCAGCTGTGCCTGCACCAACATGCCTTGTCACTTTTCATTACTTTTATGTTTATCTCCCTTGTTGCAATGCTGATCTTCATATGTATTTCATATGCAGCTGTATTTCCTTCCTTGCAGAACTGTGGTCTCTTTCGCTCTCTCAATCTTTCTCTCTCACACACGGACACACCCACACCCACACACTCACATTCCTCCATACCATAATCCTGATTTGGTGAAAGTCAGGATTCCAACTTAGGCCCCCCCACCTTAAGCAAATGCAAAACAAAAAAGACAGTGACAGCAATAGAGAAAAATCCATCTAATTGTTCAAAATAGAATGTGAGCTCAGTATCTATAATGAATATATACAGGCTGTGTCTCCCTTATCTGGAATGTTTGGTACCAGAAATATTTTGGAGTTGTTTTTTTCTGGGTTTTTTTTGTTTTTTTTTTGGATTTTCAAATATTTGCATATACATTTGTAAATCTTAGAGATGGGACCCATGTTTAAACATGGAATTCATTTATGTTTTCTCTATACAGTCTGCCCTTGCCATATGTGGGGATCCGTTCTGGACCCCCCCCCCCGCATAACGCAAATTTCGCATATGCTGGAGTCCCATTTATTTGAATGGCGGTGCACTCCTATATACGGCGAGGGCATGTATGCTGAGGGCACTGTACCTTATACACACATCCTGAGGGTAATTCTATACACAATAATTTTGTGCATGAAACAAAGATTGTGTAGACTGAACCATCCGAAAGCAAAGATGTCAGTATCTCAGCCATGCATTTGGACAATTCTGGAATATTTTGCATTTTGGAATTCCAGATAAGGGAGATTCAACCTTATATAGTTAGCACAATTTAGATCAACAAAGATAATGTTCACTCAATGCTGTATATATTAACTTTGGTCAAAACCAGATTTTAAACTGAAAGATAATGAACACATAATGTGGGAGGATAGGTTAATGACCAAAAGGACACTTGTGTAAATTAAATTCATGATTTTTAACAACCTTATGTAAATTTCCCACCTTCAAGAAATTAATGCTGAGGCCGGTATCCTATTTGTAGTTCCTACTTGCGTAGACCCACTTGTTCAGCCTTGAGTCGATACTTACATAAATCCCACTGGTTCAATGGGCCTACTCTAGCTGGGACAGGATTCAAGCCTGAATCCGCAATGATCAACTGCAGTTCAACTGATGAATGTTCTCCTTCTATGTGTTATTTTCATAGACAGATTAAATGAAAACAATTTCATACAAGAGCATTTTCCTGACCTAAATGAAATTTTATGAAATCATGCCATTCCATAGTACCAGTGTTGAAAAAGAGAAAGTAAACAATAGTTTTTCTAATTAATATTTAATGTCCCCTACCAAAGTGTTAAGGCAACTGCTAACTCCAACTAAAATAGACCCAATGAATCAGTTGCTAATCAGCACTCATGTAAATCCCATGGAATTATTGGGGCTACTTGGCTATAGTTGGGGCTAGCAACTGGATACAGACAAATGTCTTCAAATTAAGAACACAGAAAATATCTACTGTACCTCTTCCTCTAGGATCCCTTTTTCCTTCATCAGCGTGTCTCTCTCCTGTAGAGCTGTCTCCAGTTCACTTCGTACCGTGGCAACTGTAGACTCCAGGAGGTCCTTTTGGGTGGCTGTGGTCTCCTCAGCTTTGCAAGCTTTCTGCTTGCAGTCAGCGTGCTCAGAACGCAGGGCTTCACTGTGTAGGAAACACAAATGCTTTGCAGGTTTATTAGTTGTTGCAGTCTTCAAAACAGCAGATGGCCTACTATGCCAAACAGGAGATACATTCTACTGAATGAGACACCTTGCTTTCAAAAGACTCACCTAAAGCATCCTATTAGCTTAACATTTTTTAAAAAAGGCCAGGAAGGAGCAGAATAGGAAAAGAAGCAGATCATGTGTAAGAACAAAAAGCATAAGCACCAACTGTTTCTCTCACATCTCTCTCTGGAGCTGAGTTTTTTCATTCTGCACAGTCTTCAGCTCTTCCATAATGCTGGCCCGAGCAGCATCCAAAATTAGGTCTTGTTCTTGCAGTTTCTGATTAATTTTCTCCTGTTCTACCTAAAAGAGAAAATAAGAATTTATAGTTATATGCTGTGCCATAAAATATATTTACTTCTTACACAATACAAAAACTTTCTGCTGGCTAGGGTATGTACAGTAATAATAATAATTATTATTATTTATACCCCACCTCTCCGTTAAGATCAACACCTAATGATTCTTAACACCTCACCCCCTACCCCCAAATGGAAGAGAAAATTTCCAGGGGTAGTCAATTACTTCTCTCTCCATTATTTTACCATGTGGATCAGGCCAGACAAGAATTGGACTGTTAGATCTTGAAAACAAAAGGAATACGACGGCAACATTGCAATCTCAGGACACATCAAGAAAGAATAAGCTTGAAAAAAAGCAGTCTTATAAAGTAGATCAGAGTGACCGGTCTTAGGTCACCAAACGAAATCAATGATTCAGTGAGGACAAAAAACTGAACCTTCCGAGTTTCTGTTCAACACTCCAAATACTACACCATCATGGTTCCTGTTTTATCCTTACTGGCCTTCAATGATAAACCATATTGAAAGGGTACTTGTCAAACCTTCTTGGATTCCAATGTCAAATCACTGTGGACCTATCTGATACAGAAGCAGCTCCAGGACATGGTTATCTCAAAGGCTTAATAAGCAGCTCCAGGACATGGTTATCTCAAAGGCTTAAAGGTATCAGAAAATTCATTGGGAGCAACCATTGAGAACAGACTCTCAGTATGTTCTTCCATCTCTAGTGCATGGAACAGAACAACTCTGCAGAGTATCAGTGGCCACACAAATGTATAACATGTCTTCATGCCATCCACCATACAAACAGACAATCAGATGCATTTATGTGAGGAATAGCTTACATAAATGTACAGCAAAATGAAAACCACACCTTAAGAGCAGCCTGATGCTCTGTGATCAGTTGAGCCTTCTCCATAGTAATACTCCGAAGGGCACCACTCAGTTCTGTACATTGTTGAGTCAACTGCTCATTAAGTATCTAAGAAAGAAAAGACAAGAAAAGCCTTTCCACAGCAGTAGCAGTACATTTCATGGGGGCGGGGGGAACCATAGAAGCCTTTACTCCTCTCCCAGCCTACATACAAATCCCAATACGTCACACCTTTATCCTAAAATTGGAAGTGTCCACTTTGCTATTTTTGCATATTTTGAGACACTGAGTGAGGGGATATGGCAATTAAATGGAAACAGGTGCCAGAAATTTGAAAGAGCTATTCTATGATTCCTAGGATCCTTCCATCAGGGGTGGAGGACAGAAATCCCTATTTCTAATGTCTTTTAGGAAGACACTGAGAACTAATAGGCCTGATGATAGGACATTGGGAAAGCATTGTAGAGATGGAGGTGCTATACCCTACCACCTCTGTGGCAATTCCCTGTGGCAAAATAACACTAATGGCTGTAGACTCTGCAAGCCGTGGTAAATAAAAGCAATTTCCTCATCTTCCCTGCCCCATATCTCCTACATCCCCAGATTTTCATTACTAATTTTTTTTAAAGCTTCCTGGATTATTTGAAAACTCGGTTCCAGAGAGCAAAACAAATGGACAGAAACAAAATTTCTCCAGCACTTGTAAAGTTATGTAGCCTCTCTGTTCTACAAAATTTTGAATCAAGACCTTGAAACAGCTATTTCCATTACTTGCACTTTTTCTGCCACCTCTCGCAAAGCGGTTATTTCTGTTTGCAGCCGTACATTCTCTTCATGGGTTTTGCTCAAAGACACCTGTGCCATCTAGAAGAAAAGAAAAGAATTTAACTCTTGGAAAAACATTTTAAAGTGCACAAATCATTTCATGCTATCAAAGCAGGATCATCAATGCAGTCTATTTTCTGGGGTTTTTTTTTTAATGTAATGGGGAAGCTTATTAAAACTAGTATAGCTCTTGAATTATTAGCCAAAAGACCTCACTTCCATGAATGAAAGATCTGGACAGTCAAACATTTTCAGAAACATAACGGGGAGAGGAGGAATTAGCCCAATGCGTGAATTATTTTTTACACTTACTTTCCCTTCTTCATTGAGCCTGGAAATGGTAGCGGCTTGGGATTCTAGAACAGATTGCAATGAAAATGGTTGTGAAAATCTGTAGTTACTAATTAAAGCATTAACCATCTCTCTTTATATATATATATATATATATATATATAAAGAAAAAATACTAGATACAAAATGCTACTGAAGAATTTATCACAGCAATAACAATGGCAAGTACATTTCTATACAGCTAATCAGTGAACTAGCATTCTTAAGCAACTTACAATGTGTAAGCCAATTGCCCCCAACAAGCTGGGTACTCATTTTATCAACCTACGGAAAGATGGAAGGCTAAGTGGACGCTGGAGCTCTGCAGGACTGAACTCACAACCTTGTGGCTGTGAATGGCTGTACTACCAGCATTTAACCACTGCACCACCAGGGCTTTTAGTTGTGTGCTACTTTACTCTAGCAACTTTTAGCAGGGGGACAGCAACTGTGAACTACCTTTTCTTGCAGTAATGCTAGGCCAGAACTAGTGGCAGGAATGCTGCAACTATATTGGTCTGTCACCAGCATGAACGATTACTAATATACACAGGGGTGGTCTATAAGATATTTATCCTTTCACATAAGCTAAAGCTAGTATGCCTTTCATTTCTTCATAAAGACCTATTTAATTTCATGCACTAACTTGGTACACCTTCTGTGCATTCTTCTCAGTTACTGCTGTTTATCATAGCAATAGAAACTTCATTTATATACTACTTCATACTACATAAGCAATCTCTAAGTGATTTACAACTGTAAGCTAATTTCCCCCAACAAGCTGGGTACTCATTTTAGAACCTCAGAAGGATGAAAGCCTGAGTCGACCCTGAGCCCTGGCTGGTTTTGAACTCACCACCTTAAGGTTTTTGAGTGAGTGGCTGCAGTACAGGCATTTAACCACTTCACCACCAGGGCTCTTATCATGTTTATCATCTGATAAGTCACCCTCTCCTATCAAATACAGGTGAAAATCTGCAACAACTGACCCAGGCAAAATAGAATGACATGTATGTACCACTGTTTAAAGACTGCCAACAATGAAGAATCCACCACACTACTAGGTAGATAGTTCCACTGCTGAACTACTCTTATCAAGCAGATAACAGCAGTTTGCCAACAGACCCAATTGTCTAGAGGAGTGATGGTCCTCCCCATCACAGAAGGCCCTCAGGCAGAAGCTGCACAGCAGTCTGTTGGGAATACTTCAACTCTGGACTTCCCACACTAAGCAAGGTGTTAGACTAGGATCCAGAGTGTGGAAAAGTTATTTTTGGAATTTAGCACCCATTGGCCAAACTGGCTGAAAGCTTCTTGGAATCCTAGTCAAAAAAATAATTTTTTCGAGGTCAGCTCCATCTGAGGGACAGGATTCCCACTGGCACTGCCTTTTTTCTCCAGGGTTGTGCAGCAGTGATGAAGGAAGGTAGACAAAAGTCTGTCAGCTTCAAGCACTCTATTTTCCAACTGCCTTATATCCTTCATGCATCACAGCCTTTTTCTTCTCTCAGCAATACTGCTTATAGAGTGTAATGTACCATATGATTCCAGTCACAGATTCTGAGATTGTCTGGCTGATTTAACAGGTGTTCCTCCCTCCTTTATACCGGCATTTCGAAATATACATATATATGAACATAAGAAAAGCCAAGTTGGAGCAGCCCCCAGTGCTCTCCAGTCCAGCATTCAGTCAAGCAGCCAATAAATAGCCTACTTGACGCCCACGAGCAGGACGTGAGTAAAGTTATCAACCCCCTGCCCCTCCAAAAATCAGCAACTAATCTTAGAGTCTTCTCATCCATCTCATGGTATGGTTTCTTTTAGAGAATGTCCTGTATATCTTCACAGCAACCAACCAAGCAGCAAAATAAACTCTGCTTTCAACAGTTCCAATTATTACAACAAAATCCTGAAGAGTCAGCTGCAGGACTACTTGCAACTTGTTTTGTATCATCTCTAAAAATACTTACAATGTCAGTTCAATTTGTTGAGACATTTATGTCACTATTACTGCAATCACTTCATTCTAATGTTAACTCTGTCTGTTTGTTTACATTTATGGGTCATTCTATGTTTGGGCATAACGGCTGATAAAACATATTTCTATACCTCACTGAATAGAAACAAAGAGCATTAAAATAAACCACACTTGACCTGGGAAATGAACCTGCCTCACAGTCCAGCACTCTGTGGGATAGCATTTCTCCCTACACAGCTCGGAAAACAATTAGATGCTATGGAAGATTTCACCACCTTCCAAGAATTCAGAACCATATCACCAATCACGTATAGCCATTCTTTCCAATTCTGGCCCTCAGGCCTGTCTTTCACAGATGTCAAATCATTCAATTCCCTGTTTTTGAGGTCTGTGTCATAGGTACATGTTCATCACTTGACAACTTCAGAATCGAATGATGACATGCTCTCACTAATGGGCTGTCACAGATTTAACGCCACATTTAGAACTTTTATCTCAGGCACAATGACTTTCAGTGGTGTTACATCACACATTAAGCTGCCAATCATTAAAGATAGAGCAGTCAAGTCACATACATCTATGGGCATCTTAATACACTCAAAAAATCAAAAAATGACAAATACCTAGATTGCTTTTAAGCTGTGTACACTCCTGCTCCAGTTGGACTTTCCTCTCTTCTTCCTTTTGCAGTCTCTCTCGAGATACTTGAATATCCTGCCGTAAGGCATTACAATCCTGCTGCAAATTATGAACCTGTAACGATAACCAAAAATGCACTTTGTAAAACACTGCACTCCTTTAAATATCCAAGGTCTTTGCTGAAGCTGGAGAGCTGAAGAATGGGAAAGCTAATGTGCAACCATAAAACTTTTATGTTAATCATCTTGATTCACATGGCTCTTTTTGTCATTGAGGTCCAGGGTAGGAGCACTACATCCTGAGATATGGAACTGCCCCCACAGCAAGAGGAGGACTTCTATGCAGAACTGGACAAAAATTTCTAAAGCAGAATTGAGTTTTGCATAACAGTAGTATTGATGGAACAACAGATGGAGCAGTAGTACCAATTTTCAAGAACAATCATAAACAATATGCTGCTTTAAATTTTTGCATTAAGAGTAGCCTGTCCATAGTCTGCAGACTGCAGTTTGGTAAAATAATAAAGGAAGGACAAGATGTTGCTGATGCTTCACAAACCTGCTTCCGTTCTTTCTCCACCATCACTTCCATTTCATTCATCTGATAAAGCAGGACAGCTTGGGATTCTTGCAGAGTCTCCCGCAGGCTAGACTCCTTGGCCAACTGCTCTGTTAGCTGCAATTGGTAAATTAAGAACGGTTTTAGATTTAAATAAGGACTATCATGTTATGACTGTAAACTTGATCTCTCTTACTCACTCACTCACTCACTCTCTCTAGCTATATGTCAGTTAAAGAAATGTATGTGTTCCTGGGCATTACTTCTTTAACATTAACATTTGGTACCAGAGGCAAAAATAGCATGAAAGGATAGGGATAGGTTCCTACATGACCAAAAAGAGGAGCACCTCAACAGGTTTCACCAAATATATGAAGTGAAACAACCATGTCAGATAGCCCTTGCATAAGTAAATAGAAACCTGCTAAAACTCAAAGAGAACAATTGAAAGTTTTTCCCAAAATGCATCAAAGGATGATTTTTTTTTACCATCTCCCACTTTTCTTTTTCTTGATTTCCATTTTTGTGACCAGATTTCTGCCTCCTTTATCTATTTAATTATTTTGGTGTTGGTGTTGTTTTAACATGCTGGGGTAGCTTTACCCTTTTCTCCCTGTTTTGCCTGTTCCCACATGCTCAATAAGGTATTCTGGAGGCAGCTGCTCTTTCCCTTGCCTGTTACAGACAGGTACACACAGCTACAGCAGAATCTCATTCTTTCTCAGCTCAGAATCTCAGAATGAGAGTCTCAGAATCTCAGAATGAGGTTCCCAGAATCTCATTCTTTCCCAGATTTTTGTTTGTATGTTTGTTTGTATACTGCAGACATATTGCCCCAGTACTGAAAATCTATATTTCTCCAGCCCTCTTTCAGCATCTTTCCCATGCTATTGGTGCTCAAAAACTTCTAGCTAGACAGGAAAAGGGGTGCTAGGAAGGCTTTAAAAGATTTTGTAGAAAGCAACATTTTTACCAGAGGCTTTGTTAACTGACTGAGTTATGCCTGTATATAAGCAAGCTTTTCAGCACTGAGGGCAACACAAAAGTTTGAAATCAACAATATGCATGCTTTGCTTTATTTTCATCTTTAAAAACTTATCTTTATCTTTTAAATTTAAATTGCTTTATCTTAAATATAGAAAATATGGGCTGACCCCCAAAGAGACCTAGTCTTAATAGCTATACATTCTTAACTTATGTCTTCATTTCTCTCCATCCCTCCTTTGACAGCTACATTTACCTCTTGCAGTTTATGGTCCATCTTCTTTTTTGTTGCCCTTAGTTCATCTGCAGCAATGGCTATGTCCCTCTAAGAAAATCAGAATAAGACATGATTTTTCAAACATATTTACCAAAATGCGCACATGTTTTTTTCAAAGTTGGAATCTCTGTAGCTCATTTTTACTGCACTTGCACTTAAATGGTGGATAAAACAGATACATTCTGTGAGTCCACATATTCTGAATCTTAATTCCTGCCATTATTCACTATAGAGACTGGGTAGTGAATCATGGAGGAACACCTTCTTCCCATTCCCTCTCCCCAGTTTTACAGTTAAAAACATATAAATTAAGTAGTTGGTCCATGGGTTCACTTTAATATGTATGATAGTATCAAGGTGATCTGTTCAGAATTAGAAACTTGAACAGGAATTAGAACAAAATCTTTAAAGCAGAACAGAGCTGGAAATTGGGACTAAGCTGAGAGGAATAGGGCAGATCAACAATTTTGTTGAACAGATCAGAACTGGAAGGGATACTGCAGGTTTTCTCGTTCAATTTACTGCTCAATAAAATATGTGTTGTGTTTTACACAACTACAGCTCCCTCGACAGATGGCTGCTCAGCCTTTGCTTAGATACCACCAACAAAAGAACTCCCACCTCCAAATGTTGGAAGTGGATTTAAATGCTCCATTTAATAAGCTGTGGTAAGAACTGACGGGCTACTTTCAGATTTCTTTTTCTGTCACAGAGATAAGGCTGAAAACCCACTCTTACCACAGATGCACTGAAACTTCATAGTCACTATTCTATATAGGCTACTGGAATCTACAAGAAAATTGGATTTCCATTTCTTTACTATGAGCTGCAGTGCAAGATTGCTAACCCCCTTTAAGACAGCCCATTTCAAGAGCTACTTTTCACATAATACGGAAAGCTTCAGTACCTTTGTTGCAGTTGCCGTCTCCAAAGCTGCCCGCAGTCTTTCCACTCGACCTCTGGCTTTCTCTTCCTCTTCCTGGGACTCCTGGAGTTGCTGACATAACATTCGGCCCTCTGCTTGTAGCACCTTTAGTTCTTCCATATGCTCCTCCTGTATGATGTTCAGGCGCTGTTCTAAATTAGCTGATGGAGCATAACAGAGAAATCAAGGGACATCAGTACTGGCACTTTCCAAACTTCTGGTTCTTTCTCTGAACTAAACTATCAGGCTTTCTTCACTTGCACCCTGGAGCACAGTGGGCAAAGCATAGTCCTGAAGTGGCCTATGGATTCTAAGACAGAGCTTGACAAACCCAGACTTACCCAAGACTGTCCCTTTTCTGGTAAGAGAGAGAGAGAGAGAGAGATGCATTTCCTAGAAGTTTCAAAAAGTAGCAATTCACTTTTTAAAAAGGTGACTATTCAGTATTTTAAAAATACCCCCTGTTCAAAACCAGGACAGTTTCAACCTTCCCAAGTTTTGTAGGGAGGATTTGTGTCTGTTCATGAAACCTATAGGTCTCAGGATAGAAAAGTTGTGCCCAGACTAACCAGCTGCCCCCTCTGATTTGAGGTGTGAAAGAGACTATTTCATTAAAAAGCCTACCCGATGGTTCTGCATACGGCTCTCTACTGACCCTACTTCCTGGTTGGAGAATAAGTAAGAAAAAGATAGCTGGTGTGCTGGTTAGAGTGCTAGACTGAGTGTTAGACTGAGAACCAGATCCTATTTCCCATAAACTCACTTGGCCCATTCACTCTCTCTTAGTCTGACCTATTCACAGGATTTTTGTGGGGAAAAAGTGGAGAGGGTGTCATCTCCTTGTGCAGTGAAGGGAAGGTGAGCTATGAATGTTACTAATAAATAAATATCATAATCCTCTTTATCAATAAATATAATCACATCATTGGAAGTTAATGGATATCCAGTCCCACTAGACACAGATGCAGCAGAATTACCTTTCCTTGGAAAAGTTTGGTGAAACATTAAGGGATTCTGCCTTCTCTGTGCATAGCTACTTTGGGGCTTCTACTGGCCTATCAATTATGGTAACTCATTTCCTGTGTCCCTTGAGCAGCTCCCTAGTGGCACATTTTCTGGGAACTTTTCCTAGAGACATTGTAGTAGAGGCTACAGAAAGACTCACACTTGAAGGTCTGGAGGGCATAAAAACATCTTAAAGCTTCCCATTCCCTTCCTGTAGTACCTGCATGCTTTGGATTCAGCTCTTTTTCTGTTTGCAGTCGGAACATGTTCAGTTTCAGGGTCTGTACAACACTTTCAAGTCGGCACATCCGATTCACTAGAGTCTCACAGGTTCGCCAAAGTGTGTCATTTGTTCCACCAAATACCGCTTGGGCACGGACAGGACTGATAGACTGGTGACCTTCGAAGTTCTCGAAGGGTTTTGAAGGGAAATTTTCCACACTAGAAGAAACAAAAGGGAATATATGCCCATTTAGAATCTACATGTGTGTGTGCCCTGGATCTTAGGCTTCTATTACAAACTGCTCTCCTAGTTAGTCTCAAAGGTGCTACCTGATTATAAAATATATTCATATACTGATATGGACAAACAGAGCTATGCATTTGAATATCTTTATGGGGAAATATGGTATATTTGGTAACATCAGTTGCCACAGCAGGTGTCCTGTCCCCACCAGCAGGGAACCCAATAGGAGAGTGTTCACAGCAACAGAGACAATCTGAAATATTGTCATCTCTTCCAAAAGTAACACTTAATTGTGATTTGGTATTGTCAAGCCCTCTCCTCTTCCCCTCCAGAGTGGTCAGAAGGAGCCGGCTGGAGGATTTTACTTTTAATTTTGATTAGGTTGAATGTTATATTTGAAGCTGGACAAAATGAGTGTTAACTATAGTTTATGGAAACAAGCCACAGTTAAACAAACCAGGAACCCTAGAACTGTTTTTAAGGTGTGTTCAGAGAGCTCAAGGCAGGCAGGAAGGCCATTATTAATTTTGTGTCCTTTCATTTATGTTTTACAAAACAGTAAAAACACAAAATACAGTGAGTAACCATATGAAAAGCAATTAACAATATGAAGACAATGACAAAATAATAAGGAAATGTTATAAATTTCTTTAAAGCATGAAATTATTATGTCAAGGAAAGAAGAAAATATATAAGATCCCATTAAACAAATGCAAAGATGACTACAGTATAAACCAGGACAATTTTGATTGGTAGTTCTTTATAGGGCTCAACTAGAGAAGAGTCTAAAGTCCAAAACACAATGCCCTAGTTCAATGCTAGGGAATTCTGGCAACTGTAGTTTTGTGAGACATTTAGCCTTCTCTGTCAGAGAGCTCTGGGGCCACAAGGCAGTTATAGCGGTCTCAAACTGGATTATTTCTGCAGTGTGTTTTGGAACTAAGTGGTCCTAATCCTTTGATGCCTGATCATTCTGAGGGAGACTCATCCCCCACCTACATACCAGAGTCCATGAAACAAACTATGGGCCTTATCACATTACCTTTTAACCTGGCAGCAGCCTAACAGGTTGCAGCCAGGATACGGAATAGAGGCAAGGATTATCACATTGTAAATCACTTCCGAATCACTGGGTGCCAGCATACTGTGTCCCATCCATGCCCAGCCTGCCTGTTTTAAAACTCGGGGAGCTGAGCATGGCTGGGCATGAGATGCTGGTGCCCGGTGATGACTTACAGCCCATTAGGCTGCTTCCTGATTAAAAGGTAATGCGATAAGGTCCTATGTCTAATCATCTTTACGTTTCAATAAACTATTGTCACTGCTAAACAGTTTGTCTGAAGCCAGAGAAGACAACAAACTTCAGCTAGTAGAAAATGGATTCAGAAGCTTCTGATCTCCTTGTGGTTACATCAGAAAAGAGAGGAGTGTGTAAGCACATGGTTCATGCAAGTACATTAAGTTCACTGTACTTGCAAGTGTCCATAGAAAACATACCGGTACATGCTACTACTACTCATGTTCTGTCCACAACAATGGACACTTATTTCATCAGAAATATAGGCCTGTCAGTGACATAACGGAGCTGCTTTGAGACCCATGATGGCACTAACTCTAAACCAACCTTCAGAGAATGGCAAATTTTAGTAACATAAATATCTTTTACTAAAAGCATTGTTTTTGGTGTAGCCTTTTCCCTATGTGTCATGTCTGAAATGAGGTGTCTACTCTTTTATCATTAACTCATTCGCTATATGTATACCTAAAGCATAACCACTTCAGTTCAAATGTTACACTATTTATTCAGAAGCTTGATTAAATTTGCCAAATTAAATTACAGCAGAGATATTAATCACTTGATTAATGGGAAGAGAAAATGGAGAATGCAAATCAATAAAAATACATTATTAAGGCTGTCATTGTATATGCTCTTTCCTGATCATAAGGCCCACTGATCACAGGGAAACATACTGTACATACGTATAAGTCTAGAAATTTTAGTTAAAAATTGACCCTAAAAACCTGGGTCAATGTAAGAAGTGTACTTTATTATTTTTAAAAATAAAGGCGCTATCTCCTTTCTGTGAGTAGAGTGAGAAAAGGTGAGCGCTTTTGTCCATCCTGGGTGTACCTCAAAGAAGCACGAACCGTTTCTACTCTCTCATCCATCCAGTCTTTAGGGTGAGCACAAACAGTTAGGCCTGCTGGCATTTTGTAAGTTATTTGGCATTGTTTTCCTTTGCTTACTTTTTACATCCTTTTGTTACATGCCCCTATGTTTTACCCTTGACGTATCCACGAGTCAAATCAAAATCCGTAATTTTGGCCCCAAAACTTGCCCTTGACTTATACATGAGGTCAATTTATAGCTGAGTATATATACAGTACTTTTGAGTGAACACACAGACAGGATTGTGCTGCAAAGCATCCCATTCAACTTTACCTTTTCTCGTTCCCATCCAGCGTCCGTAGATCCTTCAGAAGTGCATTTGTCTGCTCTTCAACTACTCTCATTCTCTGGCTCAGCACCACAAAGGTTTCAGGAGCTGTTGAATTGATACTTACAGGGGAAATTATCGGCCTTGCCATCATCACTCAGCATCCGGTAGTTAGCTGCAGAAAAAAATTCATTCATAATGACATAAAACATAAGGATAAGCCAGTAAAGAAAGTGCAACAGCCATAAGAACAGGGATGTAGAAACCCCCATGTTAATGCTGCCCACCACCCCAATGTAATTCTCCTTCAGTCCTGATATTTTGAGCATTGCATCAGTTGAAATATAGTAAGCCTGAGGCAGGGAACTGTCTAATTATAAATAATACGAGGGGGTATCCAAAAGTTTTAATGATCACCTTTTTAAAAAATTGACCAAAAGTTTGACTTGTAGTTGTTAACTTATCTCTATGTAGTCACTATCTAGATTTATACATTTTCCTCAGCATATCTTGACCCTCCGAATACCTGATATTGTAGAAGTCTGCAGATTGTGCCTTACAAGAATTTTACACTTTAGTCACTTCTGGCAGAGCCAGTCACAAAAATAATGGACGCAATGAGTTGATTTTCTCAGCAACATGCACTTAGGGACCAAAGATGACACTGACAAAATTTCATCAATATGCCATAATAACGTCCAGGTGATAATTATTACTTTACGATACCCCTTCGTAAGGCACAATCTGCAGACTTCTACAATATTAGGCATTTGGGGGGGGGGGGGTCAAGAAACGCTGGGAAAAGTGTGTAAATCTAGACAGTGACTACATAGAGATAAGTTAACAACTACAATACAAAACAAACTTTCAATCACTTTTTTTAAAAAGGTGATCATTAAAACTTTTGGACACCCCCCTCATAATTGTAAGGATTCTTTGATAGCCTTTAGGGCTGAAGCGCCAGGTATAAATACCATAAATAAGTACAGTCAATTTTTCATTATCTGTAAATCAGAGACACAATGGCAGTTTCTACGTGACTTGTTTGTGGGACAACATTATATATTACAATATATAATGTAATATTATTTAAATGTAATTTATGTGTACATGTAATCTAAATTATTGTATTACTGTATATAATGATTTATATGTAATATTATTTAAATATTACATCAGTTTGTGTTCTGCTGCTCTAGAGACCGGGACACAGAGCAATGATGATGATGATTAATATTAATGGTATTTATATTATTATTATTATTATTATTATTTTATGGTATTTATATTATTATTATTATTATTATTATTTTATGGTTATTATTATTATTATTATTATTTTATGGTATTTATATTATTATTATTATTATTATTATTATTTTATGGTTATTATTATTATTATTATTACTATTTTATGGTATTCATACCCCTCTCTTCATCCCTAAAGGCTATCAGAGTGGCTGACAATTATTATTAATTGCAGAAATATAACCCAGTTTGAGACCACTTTAACTGCCCTGGCTCAATGCTAGGGGATTCTGGGAAATGTAGTTTCTGTGAGACATATTTAGCCCTCCTCTGTCAGAGAGAGAGCGAGCGAGCTCTGGTGCCACAATAAACTATAACTCCCAGGATCCCCTAGCACTGAGCCAGGGCAGTTAAAGCGGTCTCAAACTGGTTTATTATTTCTGCAGTGCGGACGCAGCCCTTGTTCCCGCCCTCCTAATCAGAAATGCAGGACCTAGAGGTCTTCTAGACCCTCAGTCTACCTGCCAGAGTCTCAAAATGGCCGCTTCGTTTCCATGGAGCTGCTGCTGCTCAGTCCCTTTTTCTCAGCTTCAAACCGACCCGCTTTGCGCCATTTTTCCCCTCCCTGCACATGTGCGCATGCGCCAACTTTGTTCGGGACTTCATCTCCCAGAAGCCTCAGCCACGTTGGCCAATAGCCTGGGCTTCTGGGAGCGGAAGTCCAAAAAATGCCTTAAAGGGCACAGTATGGGGAGGGTGGGAGACACTGTGTTTAAGCGCCTGCGCCTCCCTCCTCGCAGCATTCTGGGATTCGTAGTCCCCTCACTCCCTTCACTTCAAGTGCGCATGCGTGGAGGGAGGAAATGGGAGGCACACACAGAAAAGCATCCTGGGATATGTAGTTTATCCAGCCTGTTACTTTCCCCTCACTCACATCATGTCCTCCATTTTTGTGTTGAATGTAGGCCTACCTTATAGGCACCCTAAATAATAATAATAATTAATAATAATAAAATAAAAATAAAAAAATAGTAAATTATTAATAATAAGAATAAATTATTGAATGTAGGGCATTTTTGTGTTGAATGTAGGCCTACCTTATAGGCACCCTAAATAATAATAATAAAATAATAATAATAATAATAATAATAATAAATTATTGAATGTAGGCCATTTTTATCATGAATGTAGGCCTACCTTATAGGCACCCTAAATAATAATAATAATAAAATAATAATAATAATAATAATAATAATAAATTATAATAAATTATTGAATGTAGGCCATTTTTATCATGAATGTAGGTCTACCTTATAGGCACCCTAAATAATAATAATAATTAATAAATAATAAAATAAATAATAATAATAATAATAATAATAAATTATTGAATGTAGGCCATTTTTATCACGAATGTAGGTCTACCTTATAGGCACCCTAAATAATAATAATAATTAATAAATAATAATAAAATAATAAATAAATAATAATAAATTATTGAATGTAGGCCATTTTTGTCATGAATGTAGGCCATTTCTGTCTTGAATGTAGGCCTACCTTATAGGCACCCTAAAATAATAATAATAATTTAATAAATTATTGAATGTAGGCCATTTTTGTCTTGAATGGGGGCCTCCTTTACAGGCATCCTAAATAATAATAATAATAATAATAATAATAATAATAATAATAATAGCCTGCCTCTCCTATAAGATCAAAGCGACTTACAATAATAAAAACCATACAATACAATACAATACAATAAATCCCATTATCCCTTCCCCCTTAAAACAGATCTGCTGAGCTGATGCTGCAGTTTGTGTTTCTGACTTATGGCAACCCTGGGCCAAAGCTATCACAGGGTTTTCTTGGCAAGATTTATTCAGGGGAGGCTTGCCAATGCCATTGCTTTCCCCTGAGGAGGCTGAGAGAGTGTGACTTCTTGCTCAAGGTCACCCAGTGGGTTTCCATCTTGGCCAAGCTGTGAATTGAACCCTGGTCTCCAGAGTCACAATCCAACATTCAAACCACTACGCCTTTACCTTCTACATTTGGGACTTCTACATTTATGGGTTTTGAGCTTGTTAAAAAATTACTTTTACTCTGGGTGCAGCAGCCTTGTATTAGTGGAAGGCAGAAAAAGAGAGAAAGGTGCCACACTGCAAAATTAATGGCTCCATGCTATGGCATTCTGGGATTTGTAGTTTTGTGAGGTACTTATACTTCTCTGTCATAAAGCTCACCGAACTACAAATCCCAGGTGGTAGAATTCAAAGATATAGCTGTGTTAGTCTATAGAATCAGTACGTATGTAGTACAGAGATCTGGTTGTAGCCCCTTTCAGACTCACTGAAAGGAAGAAGTTCGCAGCATGAGCTTTCATAGGAATTTATCACACTGAAGCTTTATCACACTCCAGCATTAAAGAGAGATTAAAGCGCATTTAAAAGCATCATGCAGACGAAGCAGAAATGGCGAGTAACTGCGCAAATGATTATCACACACAAGTGTGCAAATAAAGCGATACTGGAAATGCATTGTCGCTGATATCCTGGAGGGGAAAAGGTGCACATTAATGCTTCTTTGTGACCACTTTAATGGTGGGTTTTGTGCGACATCGTGTGAAATCATTTAACGTAATTACATGATTTTTCCGGGATATTCACGGGGAAAAAATCTCAATCTCCTTCGTGTGATAAACTCCATAGACTTCTGTCTACTTCCTCAGATGCATTCAGGAAGTAGACTGAAGTCTACGAAGCCCATGTTGCCAACTTCTTTCAGTTAGTCTCAGAAGTGCTACAAGATCTCTCTACATACAAATCCCAGGATTCCACTGGATTCCACCGCAGGAGTGGTGTCAAACTGCTTTATTTCTGCTGGCAAAAAAGACAATCAAGAATCATAATATTAAGGAAGGTCTTCCAGAACATTTTCCATTTTAATAAAGCTGTCTTACAGCACGACCCTATACACAGGCTGAGTGTTCACATGCTCAGAGCCCTACTTTCGCCACCTGGCCACCATCTTGGCATGCACCCATCCAGACAGCGCACACCATGATGATGACCCTTGTATGCAGCGCCCAAACAGCGATGCGGACGAGGGGCATCATAACACCATGCTGGGGCACTTATGGCACCCCTTTTATGGTGCAAATAAGAGCCCCATTTCATGGCTCCTTTTTACACCGGGTTGGGGATGTGGCATGTGGTTGCCACGTCCCCAACTCAGCGCTTTCAGGGGCGGCATAGAGCTGCCCTTACTGGGCTGTCTGTACAGCCCAATTAATATCATCTTTTCTAATATGAATGACAATACTATTGATTCATGCTTATTTATTTTTATCCTCCCAACTTCGAAAAACAACAAGTGTGTTATGAGTTGTTCAAGTGATGTGATGTTTATTGATTTTTAATTTTTTAAAAAATTAAAAATATACATAAAAATATTAAGTGTAATACCAAGGTTTGCTTTTGGGAATTTATATATATATATATATATATATATATACAGGTATATATATATATATATATATATAATTTTGAAGTTGTAAATGGTTGAATCTGTGGATACACACTCCATGGATATGGAAGGCCACCTGTACATGAGCCAGGAGAGTCAGCATGGTGCAATGGTGTTTGAGCATTGGACTGCAATTCTGGAGACCAGGGTCTGAATTTCTCCTCAGCCATAGAAACTCACTGGGTGACCTTGGTGTTCTCTCAGCCTCAAAGGAAGGCAATGCTTTTCTCTTATTAATATTATTATTATCCTTTATTTATATAGCACTGTAAGTTTACACAGTGCTGTACATACAAACTTATAATTAGACGGTTTCCTGCCCTCAGGCTTACAATCTAAAAGACACGACACAAGAGGGGAAGGGAAGGTGATGGGGAAGGGTATCAGGTCTGGTGATTCTTCTCTCCCTCTGAGGCCTGGACCAATGCAGATGGACTAGAGGGAGGGCTCGGCTTCGTAATGCACAGTTAAAACGGGCCAGACAAAGTCACACATCTGGGAAAGCTTCTCTAAACAATATACTGTAGTCTTTAACTCAGTTTTGAACCTGGTTAGGGAAGTGATGAGGCGCACATGTGGGGGAAGAAGGTTCCAGGAGTGAGGGGCAGCAAGTGAGAAGGGACGAATCCGGGACAGGGCAGTGGAAATCCTCAGCTGGGACAGGAGACCTTGACTACCAGAACGTAGTCATTTAGTCACCAAAAGCTTGTTCAAATAAAATGTTTTTTAGCTGCAAATAGAAAGGGAATAAAAGGAAGAGCTTCCCAGAGCTTGGGAGAAACTCTTTCATGCATCCCCACCAAATGTGTGAAAGCAGTGGGACTGGGAGAAAGACCTACAAATCTTAAAACTCAGGCAGGCTCATATAAGGAGACAGGCTCTTTCACATGGTCTGGTAAGGACCTTTTATAGGTCATAACCAGCACTTTTAACTCTACCCAGAAAATAACTGGTAACCAGTGAAGTAGTTGCAACAGAACAGTTACGTGTTTCTTGTTAGCAACCTAAGTCAACACTCCAACATTTTGGACCTGCTCCTGTTTCTGAACAGTTCCAAAAAATTGCCGATGCACTGCATGTTACTGCAATCCAAATGGGATGTAATAAAGTTATGTGTCAATGTAGGTAGATCTGACTTCTCCAGGAATAGATGCAGCTGGCACACTAGTCTCGACTGTTAAAATGCATGTCTGGCCATCCCTGATACCTGGCATCCGGGCTCAGGTCTGAGTCCAAAAGTACAACCAAGCTGTAAACTTGAGGTCTCAGGGACAGCATAAGGCCATTTAGCACTATGCATCCCTATTCGTTGATCTGTCTTTCAACTGAGCAGGAACACCACTGTCTTGTCTCAATTAGGCTTCAGTTCATTCACCCTCATTCTGCAAACTCTGGTTTAGTACCAAGACAGCTTCCCTGGAGTTGGATGGAAAGGCAAAATAGAGTTGAATGTGAACTGACACTGGCGACATTGAAATTCAAAACTTTGGATCAGCTCTCTGGGGAGTTTCATGTGTATGTTGAACAGTAAGGGGGACAAAATTGAGCCCCAAAGGATTCCACAGGCTAACAGCCAGGTTGGCAAAAATAGAAACCTTCTGGACTTATCCCTTCAGTAAGTAACATAGCTACTATAACACAGTGTCCCCAAATTATACCCCAGAGGAGGCTCAGAAAGATACCATAGTTGATAGTATCAAAATCTCATAAGAGGTCCAACAAAACTAAAGAAGAAGAAGAAGAAGAAGAAGAAGAAGAAGAAGAAGAAGAAGACTCTTCCTGTCCAGTTTTCAGTGTAGGCCATCCACTAGAGCACACAGTAACCAGACCTGAAGCCAGATTGAAATGAATCTAGAAAATCTATTTGGTCCAGGACACTCTCATGTCTAGTACAGACCTTATCAGATGTTGGAAACTGGAAGTATAATCTAATGACAATCCGAACGCAATCATGGGGTTTCACGTAATTGCGTAATAGAGTATCTCACACAATTTCGGGCAATGGGGGGACATTTTCGGGAAATGGGAAGTCATTCTGAACACATTCCGAACACAATTGGAATTCACGTAAATTCACTAAACTAGCGAATTCACATGAATTCGAATTGGCTCCAATTGGCTCCATTCGCGACAAAGAGAAATTCCTCCTGTCTGATAAGGTCCTACCTAAACATGATACATACTGGAGATATTCACACCCTTCCTTTCTCCCAAATGGGGCTCAAGTCAGCTCTTATCATTAATGAAAACACAGAAACTGAAATTGTTTAGGAACAGTAAATGTTTGTAATGGGACTCACATGCTCAGGTCCAGATAAACAGTTTGCTGTTCCAACCAACTCAGACTTTCACCAGAGAAAGATCTAACTCTTCCTGTTCATGGCACAGCATATACCATTTGATTCTTGGCTGTTCCCACTGCCACCTCATCCGTTTGTATATGTAGAGCATATTGCAGCACTACAGAGGCATCTGTGCCTGTAATATATATGACTGCCTGGCAGAGGGGAAAAAAAAAATCAAACTAGAGAGCTTTTTCTCGCCACTAAATTGTGATGCTGTGAAAAGCTATATTGGTTTACTGACTGTCATATAACATTTAATTAACTGTTATGCAACATGAAATTAACAGGACCCAATAAATAAAAGAACAAAAGTTGGCAGCCTTGCCTAAATCATGTCCTCCCCCAACTGCAGTATGTTGAATTGTTCTATCTGTTATCTACAAAATGGTCTGAACTGAGATACAGGTTGAGTCTTTTAGCCAACATGCTTGGTATCAGAAGTGATTTGGATTTTGGATTTTTTTGGATTTTGGAATACCTGTATTTACATATATGTACATAATATGTTGTGAGATGGGTCCCAAGCCTAAACACAAAATTCATCTATGTTTCACTTTCTACACACAGCCTGAAGGTCATTTTATACAATATTTTATAATAATTCTGTGCATGAAAAAAGTTTGTGTACATTGAACCATCAGGAAGCAAAGGTATCACTATATCAGCCACCCATGAAAAAAGTTTTGGCTTTTGGAATATGTAAGCAAATAACTTATTTCTTGCACATAAGATAGAGATTTGTGGAAGTTGGAGGGGTCGTGTTTTTAAAAAAATTGTTCCTGGGGACTGGTCTACACCAGTGGTAAATCCCACATTCATCCCATAGCCACAGCACACTTTCCCAGCCTGATATGGTGAGAGTGGAGTAACCCAGAAGAAAAGGGTGGTCCTGCTATTATTATCCTATAGTCTTTCTGGACACACGGCCATGTCCTCACTGCTGATCCACATTTTCCAGGTGAATGCAGGCTAAAAGACAGTTCTTTTTCTCCATTTTTTTTTGAGAAATACCCCACATTGCCTGCAAATCCTGAGGAATTTTGTGTGCCCAGGTCACAGGTCTAGGGTTTTCTACCAGGATACAGAAGCCCTAGATCTCCATTTTCCCATCCATGAGTGGAAGCTTCTCTGCTACATACAATCCTGACATTCAGATTGTGCTGAAAGTTGGTTTGTTTTTTTTTTAAAGAGGAAATCCATACAGAGTTGGAAGTACATTTTATACACATCGCTATCCTAGCCATTTTAATTAACCTACCCATCACCAGGAAATACTTGAATTAAAAAGAATAAAAATCCCTATACACTCATCTCTCCACATTTGTGGCTTTGACTATTGTGGATTTGATTTTTCATGGATTTTATTAATATGTTCTCTCGAGGAATATCAAGGTTCTCCAGCACAACTCCATGGCCAACTTTAACCAAAGGTCGGATGGAAAGACTTAGAGACTCCTAGAGAGAACACTCCACTAGGCCTTTGTAGCTCCTCCAGCGCCATTCTATGATCAGTGTCTGGCAAATGTTGACCACAGAGTTGCACTGGAAGATCTAGAGATTCCCAGACAGATGTTCTCTCAGGTAAAAACATAGTGTTTTTGTCAGAGAATGTGGAGGAGTGTAATTATTATTAGTGCTTAGAAAAATTGCTTTAAAGACATTGCTGATCTGAGATTGAAACAGATATGTATATATATATATATATATATATATATGGATTGTTTTTATTTTTGATGTACACTAACTTGCAGAAGGCGTTGAAAAAGAGCAGTTCATGGATTACATATATATGTCCGTTTGTTTCCACTGAGTGTCCAACAGTTAGGACTGGGTATCCATTTGGACACACAACTCTTAGGGCTCATTCCCACTACTAAAAGAACTGAATTTCCGATCGAATTATATGTCCGTCGTTCCCATTTGAAACCGGTTCTGATCCAGGTGTGATCGATTGCAATTACTATGAAGTGAGGCTTGCTTCGACTCGGCTGGAGGCACCAGGAGCAGCCAGGGGCTGGGGCTGGCAAAGAAGAATGACTGCTGGTCCCACAATGAGGTGCTCCAGCTGGTCATTCCGTAGCTGACAGTCCCCCCTGAGGAGGAGGGAGAGGTGCGGAGGAGGCTGGCCAGCTTGCCCAAAGGTGGTGGGGGCAGGGAGGAAACCACTTTCAGCCTCACACTCTCTCAGCCTCAGGTCACACTCTCTCAGCTTCCAACGCCACCCACCCACCCACCCTAAGGTGGCCTGCCACGCTTACATCACAGATGATTGACTAGGGGGAACGACAATCGTGCCAAAAAAGCGGTTACACTTTTTTGTAATTTTGAAATCTCCTTTCATAGTGGGAACAAGGGACGTTTTAGAATCAATTTCCAAAACAGAGCAAGACTGAATCAGGAATCGATTTAAACTGCAAATGAGAATGACCCCCATCTTTAAAATGCCTTGAAAGTGGAGGTTAAAACGAAGTCCAGTTTGTAACTCTGCATCTGTTCTCTAGATGGCAGGAGAGAGTTGGGAGAACAGGAAGGAGAAGCAGGATTTTAATAGGTTATGCATATTTTTAACTTGGTGATGTGTATTCTTATTTAAGATTACAATGGGGAGGAAATAACAGGAATTTTTAGAAAGTAATATTTCAAACTCAGAAATGCTGTCCATAGAAACAGAAATGAAGAATTGTGCATTCCCCAAAGTGCAGGCCTGAATCCTTGTTTATCACTGTGCAAATGTGTTTAATTATCATTCTTACTTACTTATTTATTAAAACTGTAGCTCACATCCTGCACATAATACAGTAAGTGCTTTGGGCAATATACACAGTAATTTTTAAAAAATTGTCCCGTGTTTCCGAAATGTAGAAAGAAAATAAGATAAAACCATATAAAGGCATCTGAGAGTGGCATTAACATTATATAGCAAGCTTTACTACACATCTAAAGCAAAATAGGGGGGGAAATCAGTCCCATCTCCCTCAAGAGAGGCAGTCTATAGTCCCCATAGGATTTACCCAGCTGAACAACTGCATGTGTTAATTTTGTTCTCATTAGCTTTGTGTATTCCCATTTTAAAAATGCTGCTATGTAAAGAATAGGGTTCCTCTCTGGAAGAATACAAAGTTGTACTTTAAAAATTAAAGTTATATATTTGTTAAAAAAAATTGTTATGAAAGGTGGATATATTTACTGTCCAACTATTTACATCAAATGAAGAGAAAGCAAAGATACATGAGATAATTTCTGTAAAATAAGAAATATTGTCACTGCTAGGAAAGGACTGCAGAGGTGGTGGGTTTTCCTGACAGTTATACACCACTAATGTACTGTCTGAAATTGCTACACATTTTATGATAGTAGGCTTCATGGAGAGAATTTAGATATATGATAATGATGGTAACAAGGCCAAGCCTCAGTGTGCTATGATCTATTTTTTCTTCAAGCAAGATCAGGGGGGAAAAAACCATTTTATTCCACATGTTATGCACATTTTCACTAGTCTATTCAGTATAATTTTCATAAACTTCCAAAAATTATTCAATATAAACTGGATCTTTTCCTGCTGTTTCGTAACTTCTAGGAGAAAGATGAGGCAAAAGGAATGAAAGCTATATCCTCAAGGTATCCTCAAATTGATGATGTATAGCATTTGATTTCAGAGCATTTTCCATTTAAAAACTGCAGGAGATTTTCTACAGAACTAGACAGTTAACCCAAGGAAGGTGTGACTGCTTATTGCTAACCGAATGTAAGAATACAGAGATTACGTAGTCTCTGGGGATTGCAAAGAAGCTCATCTTTAATCAGTTTCTTTTGTTATTTTATTGTGGAGTAGCAGACTTGATGTTTCTGTGTCTGTAATTCTAACAATGGGGCTCTACAGACAGGTACATACATGAGGATGGCCGCGGGAATGATCCGCTCTAAGAAGGAGCTGCGAAATGTAGCTTCGTCTTGTGATGCTGCCGGGACGCCACAAGCACGCTGGTGCGGCGCAGTGACATGTCTTGTGCACTGAGCTGTTTGGACCCATAGGTCACACCAAAAGCAAAAATGCCGCGCTGAGAGGGGCAAAAATGGTGGATCTATCAAAAGCTCAGAAGGTATGGTAAACACACCTCTGCCATTTGTCCCTCCCTTTTAGAATGATGTGATTCAGATCTGTCGTCCCCACTTGTTGAACACTTTCAAAAGAACCTCTAAGAAACTAGTGTCTGGAAAAATTATGACAGGAACCATTTTCAAATGGGAACAACGGTAATTTAAACCGATTAGCAATTCACTTTATTTCATAGTGGGAACACCCCCCCCCCCCCAATCTTCCAGCCAGCGTGACTTTGATTGTTTGGGAGACTGCAGGACTTTAACCCAAGCCAAACTTACATCTGTGGTACTGCAGTACCTGGCTTTGGTACTAAATTCTGTTTAAGATATACTGGACACCCTCTTGGCACTCGACTTTGGCTCAGGCTTTCCATAATCCGATAACCAATCTGCTATATTCCAATTAATTTAATTGTCTGGATTGAAGCAGCTTGGTTTTAGCATGGTTCCCGGATGTCATGAAAGTCAGTGAAGTTTTGTGGCAAGGAAAGGCAGAAAGAATAATATTTGAAATCTAGTGGGTATGGATACCTTAAAGCTATGTTATTTTTTAAAATGGTTTTATACTGTTTTAAATTGGTGGTCTTTTAATATGATAACATATTTAATTGTTTTTCAAAGTGTGTTTTATTATTGGTTTTTTTAGCTCTATCTTTTTAGTTTCTGCTGTAAGCTCTCCACATGGGGAGGAAGGTAGGATATAAATAAATAAATTAAATAAATATTGACTTTAGTATTTTGATCTGTTTATTAAAATGGCAGTACGAAGCTGCAAAAATAAAATGGAAGGGCATTGTATTTAATTTATGCTACAAGGAATTTTATTTCAAAGAGATCAATCTGTTGTCCTGAAGGAAGTGGCAATGGGCCTGAGTACTGTTGGTAATGATCTCCAAGCTCTGGCCAACAAGATTTCAAGCTGATGATTGGTCTCCATACTTGTATGGGAATAAACATAAATATGGGAATAACCTTAGCACCGTAGAACTGCTTCCAAACGTTCAAGAACACTGATTTGGTATGGAAACTTTGTCTATCTCTATTCCCGACAGGGTCCCTTTTCTTCTCTGCTTTCCCACATACATTTGAAGTCATGAGGGAAGCTGCAGTTTGGATACCTGAAAGGAACTCAAAGCGACAGCAGTATTTAATCCAAAAGAGCATTTTTTAAAAATAACTTTTATCTAGGTCAAAGAGAAAATTCTGGAGGTGCTTTCAAAACCTGAGTTGGGGATTCAGTGACAATATTTGGCACAGGACTCTCATTTTTTAAAAGGCACCCTATTAATTTTGCAATAAACACTGACAGATCAAACAAGGTTCTTCATTCGGCTTTCAGTAGAAAGAGTGGATTGATTTCCACTTCTTTTTCGCATTCATTTGAGAACCCACCATTCATTTGGAGGAGACACTGCCAACAGTAATGTAACTCATTAAAGTTGCAGGAGCTGTTGTTATTTTTATAATGTGATTCAGCCAGATGGTAACAGATTTTGATCAAAGCGTTTGGTGATATAAGAAAGGGAATGGAACGTGTGTGTGTGTGTAACAGACCTTTACTGTGGCTGCTTAAAAGAAAGATATGTTTGTCACTTTTTCTCATTTTATTTAGAGTTGCTCCATTGATTAAAATTGTATCCCCAGGCTGAGGTCAGGTCCCCTGCCAAGCTCAGTGTCTTAAATGTAAATTGACATCACAAAGAGCATGAGGGGCACATGGAGACGATTACCAGGTCATAAAGGCTGAGCTCACGCAGTGACATGTTTTTCAATACCTGAGAAAACCAGGAGATCGAGATATTTAGGTGCACTGAGGACCACATGCCTACAGCGGTCAGAATTGTTGAAGACAGATGGATAGGATGATGGCTTGCTTTGCCTTCTTTATCTTGTCTAACCTGCATCCTCACCTATCGGCTGATATTTTCAGAGCGGATTTCATTTCCACATCCCTTGGTCGTCTTTCATCTCATTTCCAAATCTAGTCCAAGACTTGCCCTCACCCCACAAGTTATCTTTCTATCATTGATGCAATTTCTATAAGGTTTATTTTCCTATTCATTAAACTCTTATTAATCAAAACATAATTCCCCCATGCACATAACAGTCTCTCTCTCTCTCTCTCTTTCTCTCTCTCTCCAAGTTGCTTGTCAAATTACGGTGACCCCATTCATCTCACAGAGTTTTCACAAATCTAATAGGATTTTAATTAATTTCATAGGGTTTTCGTAGACAAGGAATAGTCAGGGGTGGTTTTGCCAGTTTCTTCCTCTGAAATATAGCCTACAGCACCTGATGTTCGTTTGTGGTCTCCAATCTAAGTACTAACCTAGGCTGACCCTGCCTCACTTCCAAGATCAGATGGAATCTGTTGTCTTTAAGGTATTTAGGCCACAGTGGTGTCACTAGTGAGATGCAAGGGATGTGGACCACACCAGGTGACACCTTAAAGGGGGTGACACCACAGTTCCTCAAACACCTACCTTTTGGCCTAAATGGGCTGTGGCATTCTTCTGCTTCCCTTTAAAATACTTTAAGAGATGGTGGGAGTGGGATGAAGCTCAGTGAGAAGAGAAAGGAGAGGCCCCAGAATTTTTTAAAATCAAAATTTCAAAATTAAAAATTAAAAAAAGTAAAAATTTAAAAAATCTTTGAAAATTTTTAATTTTTATTCTTTTTAACTTTTCTCCAAAAACATCACATTTTAACCAAATCATCACTATGGGTATGTAAATACATTCAGGTTGTGTGTATGATATTGTAATTTTTAATTTTGTGAGTTGTTTATGTCACAACTGTTGCCATGACATTTAGTGGTATATGGGAATTACAATTTAAAATTTACAGTAACATTCGTGCAAAAAAAAAAAAAAAGATTACTAAGGAATCTGTATGGTGTGAAATGGGGGGGGGGGGGAGAGGAGGTCAATGGAGTGGTCGTAAACACCATGAGTTACTGCACCAGGTGACACCAACCCTAGTGACACCACTGTTAGGCCATATAACAATCTATAGGATAATGTTATTCAGATGCCACTAGTAAATTTTCTGGGTACTGATGCAGAGATATTTGGGAAAAGGGGATTTTACTTTTTCTTTCCTCATCCCTGTTTACATTCAGACCATTTTATATGACCAGACTGTTTTCACAGCCAAAGCAACAGAAGATGGTCCCACCATGTACATCTCAGAACAATTGAGTACCTTAGTGAAAATCTGTGCTGACTTCATTTTAATTAAATTTCGCAGTCTTGTTGAACTGCCGCTCCCAGCAGTCCTAGCTGATCTAACCAACAGTACCGAATGCTGGGAGTCGCAATTCAACATCTGAAGGGCTACAGAATTCTCACCCCTGATTTAGATCTTCATGTTCTTTGGGCACATGTTGCTAATGTAGAATAGGCTACAGTAAACAAATCAGATGCTTATTATTAGTTCTTACACAGTATGTGTGCGGGTACTTGTGACCCTCTTAAAGGTGTTAGACTGCAGCTCCCATGAGATCTAACCAGCGTATTACAGTAGACCTGCCGCATTGGCGGGCTAGCGATGCATAGACTCAATCATAAATAGATTGCCATGCCCTATATGGGTGGCTGATGCAGACTTGCACGCATCTCCCATTGAATAATATGGGATGCAACAATCTTTCCCAACCACGTGGGAGGAAGCCAGTATCAAACCCCAGTAGATGGGGAGGTTTCACTGTAAATGAGAGGAGATCTCTAGAGATGCAGCTCAACAACATCAGGAAGGACTTAAATTAACCACATCTGCTAGAGGAATAAGGACAAACCAGACTTAAGCCTCGCACGTGAAAACACTCTGAAATGTCCCTGCCCAAACTGATTGTACTACAATTTGACTGAAGGCTTGTTTTCCAAATATATATTGTGCCTTGGCTGGGTCAACTGCCCTGTCTTTTCAGGATTCCAGGAATTAGACAAAGTGTTATTAACTGAAATCAATACTCTGCTCATATAGTTATTTTATTGAATGTCCTCCTAGGGTGACTGAATGAATCATTGCAATGAAATAAGAACCCTAATTAATGTATTTCTTGCTATAGACGTACCCTTTTGCAGCCAGGCGTGACTGTGCTGTTCTCTAGAAAACAGGTTGATCTGAGCATTTTAGACATCAAAGATATTGACAATATAGTTTCAGTGTTCTGAGTTCACTGTGCTTACTGCCAGGGCGGGAGGACTGCAACATTTTCCATCTAGGAGAGGCCTTTTCGCAACAGGTAGTGACACAAAAGTCACTTCTTGTTCATTTTCTATTTTTACAAAGGCTTCTTCTGGAGTCATTGCGTGCAAACCTAAAATAAAAACATTCCCTCAAGGCCAGACACACACACACACACACACAAAAGTACTGGGGGTTGCATGTGGTCCAAGGACCACATTTGCCATACTGTGTGCCAGCATTCCCCCCATCTCCCCCATGAAGTCACAGGGCATTTGAAGGATCAAAGGTGTCACTAGGGGGTGTAGGGGGTGTGGATTGCACTAGGTGACACCTCAGAGTGAGGGTGTACACCCAGTCGGACAGGCACAACTGCTGGGCAAGTGAGAAAGGATATCACCTCCCTTTCTTGCTCCCTTCTGTCACCTTTCAGTGCGTTGTTTGCCTGGCCACCTCCCAGCAGCCCTTTCCAGGTCTGGTCAGGTGGTGACAAGTTAGCAGTAGGACAGAGAACAAGGCAATGACAGGGGATGGCGGAAGGAATAGAAGGAAAGGCAGCCTGCCACCACCCACTCAGCAGCCCTTTCTGGGCATCCTCACTGGGTGACACTAATTCTAATGATACCACTGGAAAAGAACATAGAGATCTTTTTCTCTCCCACCCACAAAGAACATTTTCATTTTTGCCCACTAGAAGTTTTGGATTACAGCTCCCTCCATCCCTTATTCCATCTGTCTGGAGCTTCTGGGAGGTAAAATCTAAAACGTTTGGAAAATCAAAATTTCCCTGGTCCAGGTCTACTTGGTAAAACCTTTTAGCTGATCCACACTGGGTCGAGGGAAGACAATGTAGGGTTGCAAGAATTAAAAATGGAGAGGGTATGTATACCCCTAACATTTGTGTAAAAGATTTCAACACATGTTGCTTGTTATCTGGCTGTGGGACAAGCAACACCTATTGAAATTCTCTGTTCTATACAGCCATTAAAACTATGGGAGCCCTGACCTGTTCTCAGTCTGCAAACCTAGTCGGTGTGGATCTAGGAGGAGAAGGAATTAAAAGAGATGGTTTTGTTTTGCGGAAGGCCCAGTCTATATTGGAGTGCAGCCCCAGACTGTCCTGGGTTATTTTTGAATAAGGAGAACATAGGTGTGTTTTACTCCATGCCAATATACTGTGACTGATAGATATACAGTACCACCCCTCATTCTAGGGCAGCTTTGATCCTTTCCCCAGGGAACTGGGGTTTTCCCAGTTTGGGAACTGAAAGAAAATTAAATGGGGGACAGTAGAGAAATCTTATTTGAGGGATCATGTGCTCTCTCATGCACACACACAACCCATAGCTACATCCCTGCTTCAGGGGCACTCTGTTAAGCTACTTTGGTTAGCAATATGTACTTACACACATACCCAATGTCAGGTACCTCCCACCTAAGCCTTTATGTTTGTTAGCTTTCAAGTGCATAAAGAAAGAAAGAAACGAATAAAGGAACATTAATTGTATTATTTTTTAAAAAGGACTGCACAACTACTAACTTTATTGTCTCCACAAGATGTATAATAACCTCAAAAAGATACCTTAATTAATATTTTTAATTTTTATTTGATGGAGCCTAAATAATAAAAATGCAATTGTTGTTCGATCTAATCTAGGTACAGAACTGAGTGAACATAACATTATTTTAGACATATCCATTCTTTTTCTCATGCAAGCTGAAAATACAGGTCACATCACAGGTTATTTTTAGCATTATGAGTGCAAAAACAAAAAGACACAAGACACTCAGAATAGAGCAGGATGAAAGTGAGGATATTTCTGTTCTGTTAGGAGAATTGAATCAAAAGATTATAGGGGAACATAGCAGCCACAACACTATCAGCCAGGCAGCTTGGAGTTTCCCACTTTGTGTTAAAAAAAATGTCTCCCTTTCCTCTTTTGCCAGCATTCTTGCAAACATACTTAAATGTGTGCTCTGTTTCAGTCATACCAAGCCAGTACTGATCATAATAGAATGAAGACCAGAAATGTCATATTGCTATAGACAAGGATTATTTTGGTTACCAACTTTGATACTTGGAAACATAGAGAGAGAGAGTACAGGATGTAACGTATAGAACAGAATATATAGCGTATAAGATATAATATAGGAAGCAATGTATTTTAGAATGTGTGGATATATGTGCTGCTGGGAACAAAGAGACAAAGTAATGCTGAGCAAAATGCCTACTCAAAGGTGCACAAAGAAATGAAAATGTCTGCATTTCTATCAGCATGGATAGACGAACAGATTTGACTGATAATCATTCTCCTAGCAGGTGTAGAGTCTGATGTAATCTGGTGAAAGGCAGCCAAAAGCCAGCTCTATACATTTTGTTTATATTATCTTCACCAAGAACCAGGGGTACATTATATTTAAAATCTTTTTTGGTTGGACAACATCAACAAGGTATTGTCTGTGCTTTTTTTATATATACAGTGGTCCCCCGGTTTACGAATCCCCCGGGGAACGAAATCCCCGGGATCCGAAACCGGCGGGACCAAAAATTATCCCCCGGGATCCGAAGGATCCCCCGGGATACGAATAAAAAAAACCGTGCGGCCCCTTTAAATCGGCCGCGCGGTCCCCCGGAAATAGCGGTCCCCCGGGAAACGAATGCTTCCGGGTTACGAAAGGTAATTCGTAACCCGGGGGACCACTGTATAAGATAGTTGATAGCTGGACAGAGACTAGGGAGAGAATAAAAGGAGCCGAGAGGAGACAGCAGTCAGACTGCTCTCACAGTTTTCTATCCTATGAAGAGAGAGCTACTATACGTCCTTCAAGCTGTGTTGTTTCTGATAACAGGTAAACTGCCCAGACATGATGATAGCTATTGTTGGTAAAATAATTATCTGGGTGATGCCCGTTAAGATTTAGGGATGTAACACATACTGTTAGGTTTAACAATGCTCGAGGATATTAACAATGGTCAAGGATATTAACCTTGAATGCCTGTGAATACACAGATGACTGTTTAGAGATGTACAGTCCTTCAACAGGTGAGATGGCATTTCCTAATAAATAATGGGCTGAGCAAGATTTTTTAAGAGGATAATCTTGTTTTACAGAGGGGCGGGTAAGAAATAATAATAATTATTATTATTATTATTATTATTATTTTATGTGATCATTACAGCAAAGCCTGTGAGAGACATGCAGAGAGAAAGAGATTCATTCCCTATAAAGCTTACTTGCCATATACTGTAATGTAATGAATGTATGATGCTTTGCATGCAGTGTAATGACTGTGATGAAAGCAAGTGCCCAGACATTAACATGTCTGTGTTTCTCCCAAAAGGGAATGTATATGTTTGTATATTTAAGGTAACATATAATAAATAACTTAAAAGATTACCAATGAATATGCTGATTTCCCCAGAGATTCTAAGACTTAACAATATTAAGCAGAGTATTAATGGTAATTCTGCCTGTCTGGTTTTCACCACCATCATGAGCTGGACAGCTAGGTGGCTAGAAATTAATAATGGAACCCAAAACGGACTCCAGATTAGATGACAAGTAGCAAAGGACCCCCAGTGCCTCCGTCTAAAGAGATGGAGTGAGGGACTATATCTGTTTCAATATTCTTAATGTTGATTGTTCTAATTTTAATGCACACTAATAATCCATCATGGTGTAGCACGTACGTGTTGGACTAGTAATACAGGAGATCATGGTTTGAATCCCTGCTTGTCCATGAAAACCACTGGATAACCCTGGGCAAGTCACATCCTACCAGCCTCAGGGGATGGCCATGGCAAACTTCCTCTGGCTAAATCTCACCATAAGCTAGAAATGGTTTTGAGATACACAACCAGTGATAGGATATGATGGGCCAACCCTGTTGTATGCTGCCCATGGATCTGGCCCATTCCTGCCCTTGGCACTTACCTGGTTCAGTGCAGTGACAAATATGAGTTCAGATGCCCACCTGTCACCATGCCATGGAGTGCTGTTGCTTTATACATTGCTACCATCGCTGATCTCTGCAAAGGCCCTCACTGCAACCCATAAAAGTGGAAATGGGGCACACGGCTTCACCAGACATTTCCTTCCAACATGACAGGTTATGACTGTGGCCCTTGTGGAGAATGGCACTAGCAGCAGCAGGTAAAGGGATACACTGGGAAACTCCATCAAAAACTGCATTTTTTTTAAAAAAAGGCTAATGGCTGGGGTTGGAATAGATCCACCAAAATAGCATTCAGTCCACCTGTTTCCAGCCTGGGGTTGTTGGCGTGTTTCACTGAAACAGGACGACACCAGGCTGAGGGAGAAACAGGACATTTGGCCCATACATACAGTGCCTTAAAGACAGAAGATGGGAAAGAGATAATTAAGAATGGAAGATAAAGACACCATTCTACAAATATTATTCCTCTTTGTTCAGAACGCAACACATTTCATTTGAGAAAGTAGACAGAGGAATACCTAGGAAAACAAAATCTGCCCTTGATTACAGATTTGCAGTTTGGAGCTGAATGCTCCTACTGTTGCAGCTGAGATTTCTGAAACAATTAAAAAGATTATGGTAAGAACAGAGCCTGGTCCAGTTGAACTGCAAGCTATATACTGTACAGTATTATAAATGTTTTGAGAAAGAGCTCTTATTGCTTCTACATACTATTAATTTGATCCTGCAGACCAGGCAGAAATGTGGGAAGCTGAGAACATAACCTTAATACATAACTGAGGGCCCGTTCAGACTACGTTATAAACCTGTTAGCAAACCGGTTTAAAATCAAGAAGTTCACACTGAAACCGGATTTAACACTACTGAATACGGATTTTGCACACCCGTAGCGGGGTAAATCCCCCATAACCCAGGTTCTCCCAAAGTGGTGTATTTACCGTTTCTTTTGGGAAAAACCGGTTTGCGGGGAATGTGAACTTGGCTCCGATCACGATCGGGTCAAGTTCAGGGGAGGGGAGAAGGCCAGGGGGAGGAACATGCCTCCTCTCCCGGCAAAATCGGGCACTCACTCCAGCATTTTTAAAATATTTTTTTAACTGTATTTTTAATTAATTATTTATTTTATTATTTTATTTATTTTAGAGTTATTTTATTTATTATTTATTTATTGTATTTTATTGTATTTTATTTATTAGTAATTTAATTGTATTTAATTGTATTATATTTTAGTATTTTTTAAAAAAATTTAATTTCTTATATATATTTTTATTATTTTTTTCAGTTTGACAGCTTATGCGCATTCTACGAGGCTCCTTTCCCATCCAATTTTATGAATGGGGAAAAAGGGAAACTCCTGTCCATATATGGATTGGGGTTCCCTTTCATGGGGCCCTTTAAAATTGAAAGGGAACCCGAATCCATATATGGACAGGAGTTTCCCTTTTTCCCCATTCATAAAATTGGATGGGAAAGGAGCCTCGTAGACTGCGCATGAGCTGTCAAACTAAAAAAAAATAATAAAAAATATATATAAGAAATTAAAAAAATATTTTAAAAATACTAAAATATAATACAATATAAATCAGGTCAAGTTCAGGGGAGGGGGAAAGGCCAGGGGGTGGAACATGTCTCCTCTCCTGGCAAAATCGGGCACTCCTGATTTTTTAAAATATTTTTAATGTATTTTAATTAATTATTTATTGTATTATTTTATTTTATAGTTATTTAATTTATTATTTATTTCATTGTATTTCATTGTACTTTAGTGTATTTTATTGCATTTTATTTATTAGTAATTTATTGGGGTTTTTTGTATTTTTTTGTATTTTTTAAAATATTTTTTTTCCTTTTTTTCCCCCAGTTTGACAGCTGTCATTCGCATTGGCTGTTCCGTTTTTATGAATGGGGCAGAGGGGGAATCCCTGTCCATATATGGACTGGGGTTCCCTTTCAGGGCCCCATTAATTCTTTAAACTGGAAGGGAATGAATGGGGCCCTTTTAAAGGGAACCCCAGTCCATATATGGACAGGGATTCCCCTTCTGCCCCATTCATAAAAACGGAACAGCCAATGCGAATGACAGCTGTCAAACTGGGGGGAAAAAAGGAAATTTTTTTAAAAAAAAATACCAAAAAATACAAAAAAATCCAATAAATTACTAATAAATAAAATGCAATAAAATACACTAAAGTACAATGAAATACAATGAAATAAATAATAAATTAAATAACTATAAAATAAAATAATACAATAAATAATTAATTAAAAATACAATGGAATATAATAAAATATTTAATAAAATATTTTATTTAATAAAATATATATTAAATTAAAAAATAAAAAATAAAATATTAAAACATATAATAAATAATAATTTAAAAAGTACTGGGAGGAGGAGGAGGAGGAGAGGAAAGGATCGCCTCAATCCGCACCGCTCCCAGCCAAATGCTCCATGCGCATAAGCTGTCAAATATTAAAAAATATATATAAAAAAAACACAAGCATCTCGCGCAGCCAATGGCTGCATCAGACGTCACCATGACATCATTTGATTGACAACCAAGAGGCTCCATCTTTAATCGTTACTTTTGCGTGTATGAACTTCGTTGGGGTAAAATGCACCGGGAAGCCTCAATGGGGGCAAAAGGTAGTATGAACTCCTCTCTGGATAGAATCGGTTTGCCATGATCGATCTCATCTGGATCAAACCAGGGCAAATGGGCTAGTCTGGATGGGGCCTGAGAGTGTCAAGATTTGACAATGAGTAATAATTTTAGGCCTATCTCTTTGTAGTCTTCACTATAATTTTCACAAAGATTGAATTTGATTTTATAGGACTTTGTACATAGTAGCCAGTGTGGCTTTTTACCAAAGAGACTTTGGCATGATAATACAAGATGCACAATGGATATTTTGGAATATTTGGAAAGGCATAATGAAAATCAGCTTTGGTATTTTGGGATGCTGAAAAAGCTTTTGACAATTGAACTGGGTTTTCCTATTTGGATTTTAGAAAAGATGGTTTTGGGCAAGAATTTTATTATATGGATAGAGGTGATAGAAAAAAGCACATGTTTTGGTTACTGGGGAGTAACAATATTATATCGTAAAGAAAAAGGTGCCAATTATTTTCTCTGTTGTTTATTTTGACCTTGAAAGTTTTAAATGGGGCTATAAGACAAGAGGAGAGAAACATTTGAACATTAAAAGAGAAACATTTAAGTTAAGTACATTTGCAGATGACTTAATGATTGCATTGCAAAATCCTTTGGAAGATGTTAAAGCTTTGTTAGAAATATTAAAGGAATATGGAGAAATAGCTGGTTTTAAAATCAACAGAGAAAAGATGATGATGTTAACAAAAAATATGAGAAAAGAAGAGCAAACAAGTGGGATGGAGAAATCTGGTTTTAAGACTGGGAAAAAAAGTGAACTACTGTACCGAGGTATTAATGTGATAAATAAGAACTCTTATGTTATTTCATAATTAGTAAAATGTATATATTACTGTTGAAAATTGAATTGGGGGAGGAGCAGGTTAAGGACTGTATGATAAAATGGCCTCAAAATGTTGATCATAACAAACAGATGGAACAATGGGGTAAAATGTGGTTTAAGGGATTGACGCTTACATTGTGTTATGATCTTAAAGAGAATTTTTGTAAGGTGATGTATCGTTGATATTTGACTCCAGAGAGATTGTCTAAAATGTACAAATAGACTAATTGTGTGTTGGATATGTGAGTGCCAAGTTGAGATTTCTTACCATATGTGATAGACTTGTGAGAAGGTGAAAAAGCTTTGAAATCAGATACATTGTTTGATCCAGAAAATTCTTAAGATAAAATTTCCGTTCAAACCAGAACTATTTCTATTGAGACTGATGAACAATCAGATTAGATTATGGAATGACTAACTGGCACCAACATTGCTGTTATTGAGGCACAAAGTAAAAATATGCTTGTTTATGAAAGCTCAATAATTTTATGTTTATATAAACTATATGCTTAGTTTATTAACTGGTGGTGGGTGGGTGGAGTTGTAGTATTGTACGGGTTTTTAAGGTTTTGTTTCTATTTGTGGTTTTTTCCCCTTATTTTGTTTCTTTGTTTCTTTTTTTGTACATTCACTAATATTGTGCAGTAATAAAATTATTATTTTTTAAAAAGCAATTTCAATTATTCACATGATCTTAAATTTATGAGGCAGGTTTTATTGTATGCCGCCTTGAGATCTTTGGGTAAAGGGCAATATATAAATATTTAAATAAATCAATATGCACTCATGTACACATATACTGGAGAATTTAATTATGCATCAAAAGGGAGATCTTTTATTCAAAAGGGCATACATCTTTCAAGGAGAATGGGGGGAAAATCCTCCCCCCCCCCCAATATTTATTACATGGCAAAATGAAAGTGATGAATGCCACCATGGAATAGTGCTTGGCCTTTTGAACTACAAACTAAGAGACTGAATTTTAAGTCCACAATTGAAGCTCTCTGAATTATTTCAAACCGGCCATTCATTCTCAGCCTAGCCTATCTTATAAAAGTAAAAACAATGGGAAAGGATAAAAACTAAGGGTGCATCTACACTATAGAAATAAGTCAATGAGACACCACTTTATGTCCTATGAAATTCTGGGATTTGTAGTTTTAAAAGGCCTATAGCCTTCTCTGCCAGAGAGTGCTGGTGCCTCACAAAACTACAAATTCCAGGATTCTGTAGGGTGGAGCCATGGTAGTTAAAGCTGTGTCAAAGTGCATAATTTTGGCAGTGCAGGTGCACCCTTTGTCAGGATATGTAAGAAATAGAAGGCAGGCCTCTTTTTCCTAAAGAAATATATATTTCATAACATCGTAAAGCAACATCAAGTAGTGTTTAAAGGTTACTCTGAGGTTTTTCTTCATAGATCATAAAATATACAGGAAGCAATCAGGTTTTTGTGTCTATGTGTGTATGTTTTGAACCATGCGGTGAGTTGTTCACTTGTTCATCTGAGATGACATTACAGGAGATCAGGCAGCTCAGAGAACTCATGTTCTTTGAGACCCCTATATTTTTTTAACATGTAGCCTGTTTTTAATTAATCTAAAATCAGTTGTAAGTGATCTCTGAGAATGGTGTAGTAGTTTGAGTGCGGGACTAGGACTCTGGAGATCTGAGTTCCAATTATTTCTTGGCCACTGGGTGGCCTTTTATTAACTTTAAAAATTACACACATGACATAGGAAAAAAACCATAAAAGACAAAAAGTAGTATAATAAACTAAAAAAATATATTAAAAAATACATCTCTCACAAGCCTTAGAGGAAGGCAATCTCAAACCCCTCTGAAAAAATCTTACAAAGAAAACCCCATTATAAGTTTGTCTTAGGGTCGCCATAAGTTGGAAATGACTTGAAGGCAGATAACAACAAATAGGTGATATCAAACCAAGAATACTCGGACAAAAGTTCAATCATGTGTTTTGATACATAACAAGTATATATTCTTAGCCCCACCACTGAGAGAGAACCTTTTCAGACTATGAAATTGTCTGCCATCACAAGTAAGGTTGGTCCCTTCCTTGTAGTCAGTGATGTCCCTGAGGTTGATGTCACTTGGTCTGTCCCCCCGAACTGCCTTGCTTTGTCCTCCAACAGACCGCTGCAGCCTCCCTCCCCCAAGTCCTTCAGAGTCCACCCAGAAGCTGCTGCTGCTACTGAATGGGGCACCACTGCAGCTTCCAGAGGTCCCATTTAGGGTCCTGTGGGGCTACTGGGTGAGTGGGAAAACACCTATTCTCATTCACCCAATAGCCGTGCCAGTCCCTCTGGGTGTACCATGCTAGTCTCTCCAGGTGTACTGGGTGTCCCCACCAGTGACACCTCCCTCTGGATGTCACCTGGTGTGGTCCGCACTCCCCGGATTCCCTATTGATGCCACTGCTTGTAACTTTTCGCTGGCAAAGATCTTATTTCAACAAGCATTTTGTGATTTACTCGTTGTGCAGAAGGGGTTTTTATTGGCATGTATGTCCTTTTGTTGTTCTTATCATGCTTTTTATTGTTTTTATACATCAGTGGTATTGTAATGGGCACACTTACTTAAACCATTTTTATTAACAACTTTTATCATGTTATATGAAGGCAAGAACCAAATTTTACACCATTCTTTTCTTGCCCTTTTCTGTTGTATTGCTTGCTGGGTGGGGAAGGGGCCATAGGGGAAAGAGTGGTGATTATTTTTATTTCATGTGATGTTTAAAAATGTAATGTTAAAGTTGATCTTCTTTTTTAAAAAAAAATCAGTTTTTAGCTGCAGTTTGTTTTAATTTGTGCTGTAAGCTTCCTTGGCCCCATGTTGGCAGAAATGTGGGATATTGAATAAATAGATAAATAGATTTAAGATGCAATTGGAGTATGAAGAAAATGTAAAAAGACATTCTGTCCTTATCACCAAAAGGTACAATCCAAAGAGGAGATTTCTAATGTTTTGTGCAATTAATTATATGGAACAGAAGAAAACAACTGGTAGCCTTCCACATATTGTGGTATTGCAGCTCCCATTATTTTGCATAGCCAATGGGAAAAAGAGGGAAACCAGGAGACAGTTCCTGTACCTTTGGAGAATTTCAGTAGGTGTTGCTTGCCACCCAACCAGGTAACAAGCAACGCCTACTAAAATTCATTCTTCTATACTACAATTAAAAGCACAGAAGAACTCTCCAGTTTTCCTCTTGGCAATCCTAAGGGGAGAGATAAAGGGAGTTGTAGTTCAGCGAAATATAGACATCTGTTGCCCACTCCTGCTGTAGAAGAACCTTTATATCCTGACTTAAAATTAATTCTATACTCATACAGGACATCTAATTCCTTTTAAACACATTCTGAGGTCTGAAATCTAGTACTGAAGTGGCAGTTCTTTTAAGAAAGGAGACAGATGTTTCCATTATTTTATCATGCCTCCTGGACTTGTGAGAGGTCAGAGAGCTGTGGTAATAATGTGGGATAGAGCACAGGTCCCCATTAGTATAACAGGGAAATGGGGGGGGGGGGAAGCTCCTTGATCCTTCTTGAGACATCAGACCTCAAGACCTCTGGGAGATGAAAATAGCTTTCATATTCCCTGGACAAATATATATATATATATATAATGTGCCATCTGCTTAAAATCTTCAACGAGATACACTGTTCCAAGGTTATCTTACAAAACAGTAATTTCAGTGCTTTGTGATCAAGTAAATAATTAATGGTTTTATTACTTAATTATTTTAATTAATTAAATAAATAAAATTACACAACTCATAGCAGCTGACTGCTTTGTAAGATAACCTTGGAGCAGCGAGTCTCCTTAAATATTGTAATTAATGAACGAATGAAGTGAATGAAGGCTGGGGCTGCAGTCTAATGCACTCAGACGTGACATAGACACCTGAACAGAGTAGGATTTAAGCATAACCTGTTTATGGAGCCTGGAAGCTACTTTATTTCAACTGCAATTTCCAGAATCCACAGGCAGTAACTATTACTGGTTGTGGATTTCTGGAAATGTCAGTTTAAAAAAATAACTTTTCCAAGCTGTTCACATTTATGAAAAATTGGTAATCCAGACTATAAGGAAAATGTGATGCATAAAGTGAATACCGCTTTTCTTTCTTTTCTTAAACTGCTTTTCTGAAGCTTCCATCAGGTAGCAAAGGAATGAAATGTATGCTGCTTAAAGTTCACCATAAACACCATCCAAATTAAAAGTGACTTCACAGTGTTTCATGACAGTTTACTCTGCTAATCTAGGCCTTTCATCCTCTTTGCCTCTGTGCAGGATGCTCCCGAATTTGGGTGATTTATGGAAATTGTTTGTAATCACTTTCTCTAAAGAGAATATTAGAGCAGGGTTGCTGATGCACTCCCATGGCTGGGAGCAATGAGGATGTATCCTCTGTTGGAGGATCCAGGACTGAATTTTGCGCAGAACAACGTGTAGGGAACTGTTGTGTTGATATGGTGTTCTTCTTGTATTACAGAGAAAGGGCTGGTGAGTGATGGTGGTGATAGTAGCTTGTGATAATAACTCGCCTGTCTGATGGTTTCTTAAACCACTTAAAGAACTTGGAAAACATTCAGAAACACTAATTTCTTTTGTTTGTAGCATTTTAAAAAAATCTCCTGCTGTGTTCTGAAATATATTTTAAAAACAATTTAAGGACAACCACATCCAGAATTAAGAAAAGTTAGGGCCTCTGTAGATGGGTGGCTCAAGGCCGCCCAATTTTGCCCCAGAAGGAGGCCATGACAACCACACATCGCAGCCTCCGGAGGGACGAAAAAGAACCCGTTTCTGGGTGGGTTATTTTTGTATCCTAGAAGGGGTGCCATAGGTACAATTGCACACCATGCTGACACCCCTTGTGTGCAGTGCCATTGAGGCGCTACGCACGATGTGCATCATCTTGTCACGTGCCATGTAGATGGGTGCATGCCAAGATGGTGCCCAGGCAGCGCAACAAGGGCTCAGAGCATCTGTACGCTCAGACCTAATGTGTGTGCAAGCTGGCACAAAGTGCCAGTCTGTACCGCCCCTCTGTTTTTTGGATAACAGCTTTCTGAATTCCACAACCATAATAATCAATAGAAGATTCTGGGAGTAGACCTGCTGGCTGACAGATTCTGGGAGATGTTGCCCAAAATAAATAAATAATGTTTTCAGGTTCAGATAAAATAAGAATACTGTCAACTTGTAACTTTATTGTTTGTAGCCATAGGCCATCCCAATTTACGGCATTAAAAACACAAAAAAATGATACAAAATACAAAGTTAGCTTAAAGTGTCATTTATATCCATCCAGCAGCAGCCATACATGAAAAGACCAAAATTAATAGGAATAAAATTTGCAATAAAACTTTCCCTTCTAGCACAAAAGGCAAACAAGAAAGCTTGAAAAGGCATAAGACCATTGGATTTATTTTGTTAATATATTGTTTATGCCTGATTCTTTATTTTCTAGCAGCCAGAACAAATTTTGCAACCTGTACAATAATGGAAATATCACTGCCTCCTTGTTGTTGTTGTTGCCGTTGTTTTGTGCCTTCAGGACATTTCTGATTTATGGTGACCCTAAGATGTCACCATAGGGTTTTCTTGCCAGATTTTTCTCCAGAGGGGTTTTGCCCTTGCTTTCCTCTGAGGTGTCAGAGACTGTGACTTGCCCAAGGGCACCCAGTGGGATTCCATTGCTAAGTGGGAATTTAAACCCTAGTCTCCCAGTTTCCTAGTCCAACACTCAACCATTGGCTCTCCACTGTCTCCTAGCAGTATATATATCTATATATCTATATATCTATATCTATATCTATCTTTTCCAAAGTGTTTGACAAGAAACAGAGGATGAGCTAAGAAATCTTGATCACGTAGACAAGCAATGATCATCAAAGTGGTGATCCGTGGACTGGTACCAGTCCATGAACTTTTGGCTGCTGGTCCACAGAGAACTTCCAGAAAAGAGAGATAGTTATAGCCAATTGGAACAAATATGGTGCCAATGTCTGACACATTCAGAGAAAACTCTGCTGTTCCTGCATATCAGATAGCTTATGGAACACTGGCATAGAGTGTTTCTAAAAGTTTTTATCATGCTGTCACCCAGTTTTGTAAACAGAATTTGAGGGGCGAATGAGTTTCCAAAAATTTTTTGTATTCAATTTGTCAGCCTCCCAGGTCTTCCCATTGCATCTTTCTTTCTTTCTTTCTTTCTTTCTTTCTTCTTTTTTCTTTTCCCTTACCAGAAGGAAAGGAAGGAAAGACAGAATAGCTGTACAATGATTGGTAGCAGGGGGCAGGTGTTTGGCCTGAGACATCCTTAGTCTTCAGTCTCAAAACCGCGAGCAAAGAGGTAGTTCTTATAATACCATACCCTCCAACATTTCAAAGATGAAAATCAGGTTGTGTGTTCCCAAGCAACATCAGAGTTTGGTCAAGGTGGCAAAAGTTATCAGTGAGGAAGGACAGATAAGCTAGGGGAGGCTGTGGCAGCTTGCTTTTGTCTGAGCTTCTTGCGATGGGCAAGATTTGCACTCTCCTTTCCTCTCCCCCTCCATGAGTTAATAGAGTGCAAACTATTTTTGCACTTTGATCTCAGTTTGCAGCAACTGAAGTCAGCTGAGAACAAAGGTGGGGGGAATGGGGGGTGGAGAGAGAAAGGGGGTCCTTTTAAAAACAGATGAAAAAGTGGGACAGCAGAGAATTAATTGGGACCAGCCCTGATTGAAAGGCATGTAATATCTCAAACGATGCCAAGGTTCTGAAGCTGAAACCTTTCTTGTGGGGAGGACCAGTTCCAAATATAGAAGATAACATCCACTGAAGGCAGCTCTGTGTTGTTCTCTGATACAAAGCTGTCTTGGAAGCAGGAAAGGCACTTTATGGGCAAATTAAGCAATGTGGAAAGGGTTCTTATCCCATGTATACAGCTATGCTTCCATTGATATATTCTGTGTGTGCATGCATAAAATACAAACATGGAAATCTATACAAACGCTTAATAGGAATAAGCCGATTTTACTCAGGACCCTATTGCATGGGGTAAAAACCCCGGCTTACCCTTCCTGAATTGAATTCTAATTTGGCAAGCAGCCAGGTCTTAGCATATGTAAATCGCCGCTGAAATTGCTTCCCAGATCCAGCCTGGATGCAGCCTGGGTCAAAGCTGCACCCAGACAGCTCCTTTTCAAAAACTGAAGCTTCCAACTTTACAAAGTATCCACTAAAGTGTTTCTGGGGACCCAGGCTGTATTCAGGTGGAGATTTTGGGAGCGATTTACATGTGATAGGACCTGGCTGCCTCCTGAATTAGAATTCATTTTGGGAAAGCGCTAAGGTCCTCAGTTTTCCCATGTAAGTGGCTTGATAGGCCACCGGTAAGGAGCGGCCTGCAGCCGCCCCTTTTAGCACAGGATTGGGCCCACAGCAACTACATGCTGCAGCCCCAATCCTACCTTTTTGCACCCCGGAAAAGGTGCCATAGCTGTCAGTGCATGGCTTTTCAATACTTATTTGGTGCTGCGGCATGTAAATGCAGTGCCAGAGGAGCACCATGATGCTGCGCAACATATGGTGCGGCGCGCGGCATCATGCCAGCCTGGTGATGGAGTTGTGTCATGTGTCATGTGGATACCACACCACAAGTCTGCCCCCAGGCCAGCCTTAATGGTCGGTCTGTACAGCCCCTAAATCATAACTTACTCCCTGGTCCTGGATGATTCAGAGGAATCAGAGGAGGAGGCAGCTCCCTGGAATCTGTTGCTCCTGATAATGGAGGTTTCTCTGAGTTACAGGAGCTGGGGGTTGAGGCACTAGAGGTCCCTTCTCCCCAGCAGGAGGTGGCAGAGGCTGAGGTTCCTGAAAACATGCCTCTATCTTTGCAGAGTGATAAATGTTGATTCCCATCAGCTGTTAAATGGGAGACACCTGGTGTTGTTGAGGGAGCTGCCCATGAATTTCCCAGCAGCTCCTAGTGTCTTTGTGGTTATGTGGGCGATTGACTGTACTCTGGCATTCTATGTTTCCTTGATCTTGGACTAGCTTTGCTTTGAAGGCTTAGTTTACCCTTTGCCAGCTTGTGATATCTGGACTATTATTGACTTGTTATAATGATTCTTGAACTGGCTGATGAGCACACTTTAGTTTCACCCTCCATGTTATATAATCTCTGACTGATCTGGAGTGAATTGACTGCTTGACTGTTCTTGCATTATAACCTCCAATATCTATGGGACTGCCATGTACCTCTTATAATAGCTTGCCTGTAATCAACTGTTTTATTTTAAAAATTAATTTCACACTAGGCAGGGGATGTTCTATAGGATAAAAAAGTAAGTGCAGTTGAGGAATGTTGAGAGGCGTTGGTCTTGTTTTGAAATCAAGGGACACCGCTGTGGGGATGATATCTGTTTATGGTTTCATGTAATTATTTGTACCAACACTTTGAGAGAGTTTTTTTTCTAAATCAGGTTATTTCCGCTTCAACCAGATGCAGTGTGGTTATCATCATAATGTTGATACATGCCTCAAGCATTTAACAGTGAGCTGTGTGACTTTCATTCCATTGGACTCAGGTGCTTTGAGAGAGTGCCAGAATATACATTACATGGAGAAGCTGAAGCTGGATTCCCATCCTTAAAAACAACCTAACAAACAGAACTGAAACTGTAGCAGCAGAGGGGAAAGCTGTGATTTATCATCAGCAATGGCAGGGTGGATTTTAAAAATAAGAACAACTTTGGAGCTTTTATTGCAGGAATGAGCAACGTTGGGCTGCATGTGGTTCCCAACCCTCCCTTTCCCCCCAGTTTTCTAGTGCTGTCCGCAATTTCCTCCCCTCCTACAAACTGGCATCACAGTTAGCTACTGACATTCAGAGGCAAATCACTAAATAAAGTGCAGTCAATGAGGAAAGGCATGGTATTGATTATCTAATTAACCAGCAATATGATATTTAGTATCTTATTAAAATCAGTTTAAATATGTTTATACTTGCATGTAAACATGCAAACAATTAACCAAGAATTAGTAGAAGGATTCTATTTGTCATCAGTGACTAGAGGAGAACTTTACTTATTAATAAGGAAATGTAAATAGAAAGAAAATATATAAATAGAAAATTTATCTGTTTTTTTTAATCTTTGTATATTATTTTGAAAATTAGCTAAGCTCTGTTCCTTTGGTTGTTCCCTTTGAGTGTACAGCCCATGACCATTTGCCAAATCTGAAAAATTGCCCCTGTGCCCATACCTTTTTTCTGATTAAAACTGATATTTTCATGGCAGAAGGATACAGCTGTTCTGTGGGCTAAAGACAGCATTCTGTGTGTGTGTGAGGGGAGCAGGGAATGACAGTTGGCTTTTGATCAAGAAAAAAATGTGAGGGGAAGAGTGAAACACAGTGTCAGATGCTGTTATTTCTTTTGTTATTTCTTTTTTATGTTGAAGATGTGAAATTAGTTTAAATTTCAAGGATCTCCTGTGACAGGACGGATCTGGGCTAAGGCCTCAAGTGTGCCCTCTCTTGAATGCCCTGATCTTCCTTGCCACTACTGAACATCCACTTCCACCAATTTTCCCACCAAATTTCTTCTAGCTGCCAGGAAGAATGGTTCATCTGAGGATCTGAATGAGCAGTAGTGCTGGTAGAGAATACTTCCCCAATGTGAAAAACCCTTTATCAAACATCACATATGCCTTTTTGGGGCCAAAAAGATTGTGCCTCTCTGCCTGAGTATGGTGGTTTGAGTATTGAACAAAGACTCTGGCTCTTGATTGGCTAATTATTGGCCATAGAATATTTCAAAGTGATGCATCTACCCCACTCTATGGAATGCAGGGCCTCCATCCAGGGAAGAAACGAAACGAAGAACCTGCAGGCATGCAGCTGGGGCAGAATGAGAAGAATGAAGGCAGAAGTCAGAACTGAACTTGGAGTGCAGTAAACATGTTTATGGGCCTGAGTAGCCCTTGTGGAAATATTTGGTGATGGAGGAGAGATCATCTCTTGGAGCTAATCCTACTGTTGTTATATTTGTGCTTAGAATAATATTTTTTTTAAAAAAATAGAGCTGTTATTACTGTATACATTTGTGTATAAGCGGAAAATTTTATGCCCAAAAATTGACTCCAAAATTCAAGGTGGGTCAGTATGGTAATGTGATAGCAGCTCTTTCAGATTTCGCCATGTGGTCAGAAGAGCAGTTTTTTTTCTCTCTTGAGCCAAGCAGAAAGAGTCCCGGATGATTGATTGCTGTTTGTTTAAATGTCCGTATCCACTATCTCCGTCTTGATAGTGAAAGGTAAAGCACTGAAGCAGAAAGCATCGTGGCTGATTGATTGCTGCTTCAACGGTCCCTTTTGCTGCATGCACACATATACACACACTGAAGGAGCCTCCAAGTTTTACCCTCAACTTATCCATGGGTCATGGCAAAATCCATAATTTTGGCCCCCAAACCTGCCCTCGACTTATGCATGGCGTCGACTTATAGTCGAGTATATATGGCATAAAATGCTAGTCCATATCCAATAGACCAAGAGTAGCCAAAGTGCAACCTGCCGGCTTTTTTTGTGGCCTCCTGGAGGACAAATTTAATTTTGCTCCAGAATGCACCAAAATGCACTTTAAGGGTGTGAAGGATATTTCCACCATGTTTGGAGGTCCCTGGGTCTCCTTAGAGGTTAAAAACATTATTTGTTGGCAAAATTAAGAATTTTCTTTGCCCTAAAATGCTGCAAAATGTCCAGTGGGGATGTGGGATACATTTCCACCACATTTTGCAGTGTCCTGGGTCAATTTAGGACCAAGAAATGCCTTTTTTGAAACCCGAAACATGGTAAATTACCCCCATACCCTCTAGAGGCATTTGGAGACAAAACCTTTATTTATTAAGCTAAAAAATTGAATACCTCTTTGCCACTTCTATGTGTTAATTTTCAGTCCACTCCTCAGCACTAGGGCTGTAGTTCATTTCTTTAAAAGACAGGTCATGTAATCGCAAATCACTGGCTGCATAATGTGCCATTTGGTCCTGAGTGCCTTGAATTCATAAAGGTGGTTGTGTGATAGAGAAATGATGAAAGATGGGATTCCTGAAATTCAGTACATAAGCTTTGCATTTCTCTTTGCACGTGTGGCCTTCCCATTTGGGAAAATATTGAGTTCTTGATCTTGTGCCACTCATTAAGTGCTGAAAGTGCCAAGGAGCTTCCTTTTTTTCCTTCTTCTTCTTCATTTATAGGACTCAGCCTTATGTGACCGACAGCTGTGCCCCTCACCAGCTGTTCAGCAGTTATCATAGTTATAAGCACCGATGAAAGGAATTAGGGACTGACTGTTCGTAAGGCTGATCCTCACCATCTCAGTGAAGCAACAGCTGACTAGTGAATGAGTGGCAAAGTTTATTTTCCATTTATTGTATTTCTATCCTGCCTTTCCTCCAGTGAACTCAATGTATGGCTCTCTCCCCCTGTATCCTGATGACAACCATGTAAGGTAATTCAAGAGAAAAGAAAAGAAAAGAGAGAGAGGTTAGACCAAGGCCACCTAGGCTGCATCCGCACTGCAGAAATAACCCAGGTTGACGCCACTTTAACTGCCATGGCTCAGTGCTATGGAATCCGGGGCATTGTAGCTCTGTGAGCCATGTAGCCTTCCCTGTCATAGAGCTCTGGTTCCACAACAAACTACAATTCCCAGGATTCCATAGCATTGAGCCAGGGGAGTGTCAATATTAATTAATTAATTAGATTTATATCCTGCCTTTCTCCCCAGAGGGGACCCAAGGCACCTCACAAATAAAATTCTAAAAATATATGACAATAAAACAGTTAAAATCTCATCTAAAAACAATATAGTATTACAAATAGTAAAACTATGTAAAACAAATAGTAAAACAAAACACTAAAACCATGATACCTACTCTATATAACAAATATACCATCAATAGAGTGGTATGTTTTTAATTGTAAACCACTTTGTGTACCAATTTTGGGGGGAAAGCAGGATATAAATGGTTATTACAACAACAACAACTGCATTATTTCTGCAGTACAGATGCAGCCTCAGTGAATTTCACCGTTCAATGGGGACTACAGCCTGGATATCTCAAATTGTAGTCCAAAACTGGCCCCATTCACATTATATAAATAGTAGCACTGTGTGTACAAACAGACACACCCAGCAGTATATATACCAGTAGTATATTGTGCTTTAACTGCCATGGCAACATCTCATGGAATCCATTCCTGGGACTGGAAGTATATGGAGAGCCTTCAGAATTCTTAGCCAAAATGCTCTTCCATCTCAGGATCCCCTAGGATGTTGCCTTGGCAATTAAACTGGAATATACCACTATTTTTATATAGTGTGAATGGGCCCAGTCTGACTCCACAGAGGGCATCCTACATACATTGGATAGTGCTGTACTTTGACTGGCAACACTGCACTGTACACTGTGTGCATTGTATACAGTTAGCAGTTATATGGTTTTAGTTAGGTCCAAAACACACAGCAGAACCATTTTGAGTCCGCTTTCACTGCCCTGGCTCAGTGCTAGGGAATTCTGAGAGTTTTAGTTTATAGTGGCACCAGAGCTCTCTGACAGGGAGGGCTCAATGGAATTTATCACATGGGAGGAATTTCTCTCGATTGCAAATGGAGCCAATTTGCAATTATGTGAATTTGCTAGTTTAGCAAATTTACGTGAAATCTGATTGCGTTCAGAATGCATTCAGAATGACTACCCATTTCCTGAAAATGACCCCCCATTGCCCGAAATTGCGTGAGATATTCTAATACGCAATTACGTGAAACCCCATGATTGCATTTGGAATGACTTCCCATTGCCCGAAATTGCATGAGATACACTCATTCGCAATAACGTGAAACCCTATGATTGCATTCGGATTGCCATTGCATTATACCCCCAAATTCCGTCGTATGATAAACTCCAATGAGACAATGACCTCTATTACACCTGGGGAGACCAGGATAGTCCCATCCGTAACAGACTGGATGTATCCCCAACTCTCTTCTTCATGAGCAGGATAAGATAGGTGGCTCCAAACGTACAGTCCGGGGTGTTCCATTGCTACCCCACCATGGGTCAGTGGTCTCCCTTGCCTAATGGTAGAGCTGATCCCTGTTTGGAATATTTCCCATGTAGGACCTCATTTCAGCCCTAGCATATATTTGGCTAGGCTATCTAGTTTGGAGGAGCAGGTTCCCTCCTTGTTTCTCTTTCTGACAACTTCTGCCTGGTAGCACTGGAATGGCAATTATTCACATACTTTTGGATTTGTAAAGCTTTGTAAAGTTAGTTACTCCTTTTTGGGGGGTGGGGTCTTTCTGCCATTTGTTCCTCCTCTCTACCACAACTATCTCAGAGTATCCCCTGACAATAGGCCAGAGGCACTTTAGAGCTATAAAAGTTTCTGAGAGGAAAATAATGCTTGTCCAGTTAGATATTCCACACCAGCCCAGACCTAGTCCTATCCTGCCCATTTGTTGTTGTGTGCCTTCAAGTAAATTCTGACCTAAAGCAAATCTATTACAGGGTTTTCTTGGCAGGTTTGTTCAGAGAGTTGTTGCCATTTCCTTCCTCTGAGGCTGGGACAGTGTGACCTGTTCATGGACGCCTAGTCACTTTCTGTGGCTGAGCAGGGAAACCGCTACACCATGTTTGCTCTCATTCGACCCATTTATCTCTCTTAATTTGGGCGCAGGCAAATGGCCAGGCACAAAGGGTGATGCTTATGGCATTTCCTGCTGCACGTGCCAAAAGAACAGGGTTGGCTTTGGGTACTATGCTTGACTTGGGTGCGGCAGCATTTTGCTCAGATCTTGTCCTGATGATTGTTCCTCATATTTATATTTATTTTTTACTCATATGTACTCTGAGGAAGGAAAAGGTAATTCATGAGCAGGTCCCCCAGCTGCAACCAAGGCACTAGCTTTGCTGGGTTGCTCATTTCCCTTTCCGTCCTCTAATTTGTTTGGGTTCCCTTGGGTCTGCTAGAGTCAAGGTATTTTTTTAGGTTTTTAAACAGAGGCTGGATGGCTATCTATTGGGATGCTTCGATTGTGTCCTCCTGCATGGCAGGGGGTTGGACTGGATGAGCCTTGAAGTCTCTTCTATAACCTGCTTAATGACACAATCGTGACTGAGCCATGCACTTTGTACACAGGGGCTGCCACTTTTTTTTCTTGAACTTCTCACTCATGTGCCTCTAACAATAATTTGTCAGACTGAAATGAATTATGCTAACCCAGACCTTGGAAAAGGTATGTTTTAGGCTACAGCTCTGAGAATGGCTCCAAATCTGGCATGGTAGGAAGTGTGTCAACTAATCAGGATTCCCTCACCACAAACCACCATTCTGACCACTTTGGACTTTGTGATTCAAAGCCATAGTAGTGGTGTAACTGTGATGTGTAAATGCCTTGCAGTGTCATTGCTCACCCACTCAGTATGAGTCCAAAATAGTGACAGTACTGCGCTGGTGTAAGGCTTTTGTGCCTGATTTCATGTCTTTCCCTTGAGACAGAATCAAAGCATGCAGTTAATCTATTGTGTTTACTATACACTGAGCTTTCACTGCCATTGTAGTGGCAGTTGTTAAAAAAAAGACCCTTCTTCTCTCCACAGGGCCTAGAAACCTATGCCATGGGACCTATGGTTTTATGACCCTTCTGCTCACAGTACAGCAGAAGGAGGCCATTGAGCATGATTTGGAACTGGAAGGATTATTCACTTCCTGCAGGTGAGATTTCTATTATGGGTCTAGTCACAGCATGGCATGCATGCCTTCTAACATTACATGTATTTTCACAATATCCATTCACCAAGATTGTAAAAGCAATTTCAGACTTGGTCACTTTTAATTCTGCAATCATTTGAATATAAGTTCTATTTGAAGTGCTTTTCATCCTCTGCTAGAAACACATACACAATATGTATTTATTATTATTTGAGCATACAGGCTTGGCTAATGAAGGCAAAAGGGTCACAGATCACACTGTTACATATGCAGCACTAAGACCAACCCTTAAAATGCAGGACTATTTTTATTCGTTGTGAGTGAAAGCTAATTACAAGTAGCAGCTGATAAGACTGACAGGCAAGATCTGGTCAATTATGAATGGTATCATAGATAGATAGATAGATAGATAGAAAAATTAAGCGGAGAAGATACATGGTCTGGCCCATTTCTTGGGCAAATGAGACAACTGTGTTACATCCTGTTGATGTTGATAAAAAGCCGTGGTAATGTTGTAATAACATACCCTCTGATATTTATCAGATGAAAACTAAGACATGTATGGCCAAGCAAAACCAGTGTGTGAACGAGATGGCAAAAGTTATTAATGAGGATGAACACACAAGTTAGAAGAAGGTGCAGCAGTTTGCTTTTGCTGGATTCTCCTGGGAAGGACAAGATTCCCCTTACTGAATGAATTGAATGTTAACTTCTTTTGCAATTTGAACTCAGTTTGTAGCAATTAAAGTAAACTGGGGACAGAGTGGGAAGTGGGAAGTGGAGAGAGAAACTAGGGTATTTTAAAAGCATCAGAAAAAAAATGGGACAACAAAAATGGGATTAATGAGGACTATCCCTGCCAAACTGGGACAGTTAAAAGATATGGCTGTCCACTGTATCCTCAGCACTCTTCTCCAGCACCACATCTCAGATGAGCTGATTTTCTTTCCATCAGCTCTCTTCACTGTCCAGCTCTCACATCTATACATGGTGGAAAACATGATGTTCTGGACAATTCTTACCTTAGTGTTCAGCATTATATCTTTGGTTTTTATGATCTTGTCTAGTTCTTTCATAGGTGGCCTTCCCAGTCCTTTTCTCCTTCTGATTTCTTCACTGCAATCTCTGTTCTGATCAATGATTAATCCAAAGTATGAGAGGTCATGTATGCAGTGATTATTTTGTGTGTTTTTTTTTTATTTTATGTTGGGGGCATTATATGTGTGTGTGTGTGTGTGTGTGTGTGTGTGTTTGTCTGTGATCTATTTTATTAATATTATTTGAGGTATTCAAATGCATGTGTTTAGTAACAATTTAAAAACAAAGAAGCACAGGGCAATTTACATGACACAGTTCTTTCCTCTGACCAGCTTCGTCCTACCTCCCAGCTTCTGCACCTAACTCTGCCTAGTGATAGGGCTGACCCTCCCACTGGTGGCGTGCTGGATTCCCTTAGAAGCCCACAAATAGATAATGATTGTCATCCCAAGGATTAGTCACTTGCTACATAATCATATTGCCTGGAGACACTGTTCTACAGATGGAAGACAAATGATGACTGGTTACACATATTTGCACCATTAATTTTGTTTCCATAAAAATATGATGGAAAGTTTGTTGAGATTGCCTCCCCTTGGTGCGGTGATTCCTGGGTGGGGATGTGCACAGTCTGTACATAACAACTTCAACACAGCAACGATTTGTCACTGAGCTCTCCTACTTGAGAAAGAGCAGTATGGTTTCCTGGCAGAGAAGGCTCCGACTGGTCACTTAAAAATAGCATATTGGAAGGGACACTTTCTCCTAAATTGACTTTCATACATGCTAACTTGAAATTCACTCCAAAGTGGGGTGGGGGAGGATTGTGTGTGTTTCTCTGCCACCTGACGCCCTTGCAATTGGAATATATTGGGATAAAAATTTCTAACCTGACTTAAGCTCTGTGGACTGGAATCTTTCCTCTCAAAAGCCTAGGGCAATGAAGGGTAGAGTGAAAGTCTGTAGTATCTATCATTGAGAGAAAGAACAAGCATGCTAACATACCAACATCTAGCAATCATTTTAGGGGGACTGTTTGCTGCTCTTTGGCTGCATCTGCACTGCAGAAATAGTGCAGTTTCACACTGCTTTAACAGCTATTACATTTGGGGCTTTGCAGTTTTGTGGGATAGTTAGCCTTCTCTGTCAGAGAACACTGATGCCACAACAAACTACAAATTCCAGAATTCCAAAGGATGGCAGTTAAAGCAGTGTCAAACTGCATTATTTCTACAGTGCAAATGCAGCCTGTGTTTGCAATACCAAAGAATAGTTCACAACAAATTCATCCTTTCACCTCACTTATCTCACTTACCAATTGCTAGCAAGTAATGGGGGATGACATAATCCCTGTTAATCAAACAGTATGAATGCTTTGATCCTCTGATCCCTGACTCTGCTGTGCTGTTGAATACAAGTCCTTCAGAGTTAGGACAATAGGGGTATCTTGGCAATGTTATTGCTTTCATTTGAAACATATTCTTCATCTATTATCCTAACTTACATGGTGAACTTAGATTAATGATTTTGAGTTATGGTAGCATTCCCTTTGTGTGTTTCTTGCAGTGTGGATGGCATCAGCTGGTCCCAGAACATATCCTGGCAAAAACAGCTAGTGCACCCTAGCTGTTGTCTCTGTTACCATACAGACAATGACACATCAGCACGGTTGAAACAGTCTTATTTCTGAACTGTTTGTCTCTTACTGTGGATCAGTTAAACATCAGCTGTGTGTATTAGCCATAGGATCTACTTGGCAGACTCAGAAACAACATCTACAGTAGGATATGAATCAACATTTGATATTCCATTACTGTGCCACTATATATCAAACTATATCAATTCTCTTGCAGAACAGATGGCAGCATCTGATTTGAATGTACTTGAGTAATGGCATTTGGTTCATTGAAAAACACACACATAAAATGAGAAACAGCTTAAAGGGATTTAATCCTAAAAGCTTAACTTCTGGGCACTGGTCCTTTTAATATGGTGCTGGATCCCACTATAGTGGGAGGGAAAACCCACTCCAACACACGGAGATTAATGTTTTGCCATCGTTTTCATTAACTAAAAATACTACAGCCCCTTGCACTTTATTGTGTTTTTTTTAATACAGTGGTCCCCCGGGTTACGAAGGTAATCCGTTCCGGATTACCTTTCGTAACCCGGAAGCTTTCGTTTCCCGGGGGACCGCTATTTAGAACGGACCGCGCGGCCATTTAAAGGTGCCGCGTGGCTTTTTTTTCATTCGTATCCCGGGGGATATTTCGTATCCCGGGGGATACATTGCCGGTCCGCCGCCTTTCAGATCCTGGGGTTTTCGTAACCTGGGGGATTCGTAAGGCGGGGGACCACTGTACACATTACTGTGCCCTGACTCACTCTTATCTCTGTGGTGAAACCCCACACTTTAAAGATGGTCAGGCACAATTCTGTCCTGACCTGACCTGATTTAGAATCATAGAATCATAGTTGGAAGAGACCACAAGGGCCATCCTGTCCAACCCCCCTGCAATGCAGGAACTCCCAATCAAAGCATCCCCGACAGATGGCCATCCAGCCTCTGCTTAAAGACCTCCAAAGAAGGAGACTCCACTGTGGTGAACACTTTCTTGTTCACTCCTACATTTTCTTGGATGACAGCACCCTGGGCCTTTAGATCCCACCGCTGCCACCGCTTTATGTGGTGAACACTTTCTTGTTCACTCACCACCTATCTCTACTGAGGCGCTGATATCTTTGGTAGCGTGTCACAGATGTTTAACAGAGGCCAAGTGGTATTTCAAAATGTGAATCAAGTTTATTTAAAAAATAAAGAAATAACTAATAAAGTATTTTTAAAACTTTGTTTGTCTTTCCTTAGTTACAGAAGTTCCTTACAACACAAATACTATAGCCACTCAGGCAACCTTATTACTATACTACATTCAATATCTTTCTTCAACCTAACGGCTTTCTATGAGTCTCTCTTCCACTCCTCAAGCCTATTTAGTCCCTTACTGGACTCTTCAGACCCTTCCCTGGTCTATAAATGAACCTACAAATGTTCCCTCAGGAACCTAAGAGCACACCCTCCCTCTGTGGTGTCTCTTCCCTCCAAAATCCCACCAAAATAAAAACCCCTTTCGCTCCCTGTCAAGGCTTTTTTATAGCCCTGCCCTGCCAGCTTCTCATTGGCTGGACTCCTGGAGCTCTGTGATTGGCTGTTTCCACGGCCTGCTCACTACATCCACCACTCTCCAAGGGAGTGTGTTCCACTGTCGAACAGCCCTTACTGTCAAGAAGTTCCTCCTAATGTTGAGGTGGAATCTCTTTTCCTGGAGCTTGCATCCATTGTTCCGCGTTCTAGTCTCTGCAGCAGCAGAAAACAAGCTTGCTCCCTCCTCAATGTGACATCCCTTCAAGTATTTAAACAGGGCTATCATATCACCTCTTAACCTTCTCTTCTCCAGGCTAAACATCCCCAGTTCCCTGAGGCGTTCCTCATAGGGCATGGTTTCCAGACCCTTCACCATTTTAGTCGCCCTCCTTTGGACACGCTCCAGTTTCTCCACATCCCTTTTAAATTATGGTGCCCAGAACTGGACGCAATACTTCTGACTTTAATCAATACTCTAGGGACTCTTTCAAATGGGGAGGAATTTCTCCCAACTCCGAATGGAGCCAATGCGGATTTATGTAAATTCGCTTGTTTAGCGAATTTACATGAACCCCTGCTCCGTTCGGAATTACTTCCCATTACCCGAAAATAACCCCCTCCTGCCCGAATTTGCATGCGAAGCTTTAATTCGCAATAAGGTAAAACCCATGATTGCATTCGAATTGGCTTCCCTCTTGCCCGAATTTGCGTGCGAAGAGTTAATTTGCAATAACATAAAACCCATGATTGCATTCGAATTGACCTTAAATTATACTTCCAATTTAGCCTTGTATGAAAGAGTCCTAGGTCAGTGATCCCCAAATTTTTTCAGGCTACTGCTCCCTGCAACAAATCTAGCATCCCCCAATGTCTATTTCTTGATATTACATGTACCGTTTGTGCATCTATCTCATCTGTTTGTGACATCTATCTCATAGAATCATAGAATCATAGAATCATAGCATTGGAAGAGGCCACAAGGGTCATCCAGTCTAACCCCATTCTGCCATGCAGGAACTCCCAGTCAAACCATCCCCAACAGATGGCCATCCAGCCTCTGCTTAAAGACCTCCAAGGATGGAGACTCCACTACACTCCAAGGGAGTGTGTTCCACTGTCAAACAGTCCTTACTGTCAGGAAGTTCCTCCTAAAGTTGAGGAGGAATCTCTTTTCCTGCAGCTTGCATCCATTATCTCAACTGCACCCAGCTCACCACCACTTCCTCTTTTACCTCAACCTTTCATGTATGAATACAGCAGTAGCAGTGCTGGAAGAGGCTCCTCTGTCTTTCCTGCACCAGCTTCACAGCAAAAGAAAGGCCAGCTGTTTGGCTGTTTGGTTGCTGCTCCCAGGGTGACTGGGTGAAAAGGGAAAACTGATAGAACAGCTGGTTGAGCAGCAACCAAGGGGTTGGTTGAGCAGAAACCAAGAAGCTTCACTGCACTGGTCTTTGCTGCAAGGCTGGTGCAGGTGGGAAGTTTCTCAGTCACTGCTCGACCGGCTGCTTGGTTGCTGCTCCCTTTGCACTCAGTCACCCTGGGAGCAGCAACTGAGCATCCGACAGGGAATGGAAGGCCCAGGAGCCTGGCAGCAGCGGCAGTCAGCGGTGCAGTGCCTCCCCCTCCTCCCCCTCCTCCTCTGCTGGGCCCGTCCTGCTCCCATCAGCCCCGGGAGGAGCACAGGTCCCAGCAGCAGCAGCAGCAGCCAGCGGAGCAGCGCCTCCTCCGGCTCCATCAGCCCAGGGATGAGCATGGGCCCCAGCAACAGCACAGCTATGCCGTGCTGCTGCTGGGGCCCGTGCTCCTCCCGGGGCTGATGAGAGCAGGACAGGCCCAACAGAGGAAGAGGAGGAGGTGGTGCTCTGCCGCTGCTGCCGGGCTCCCGGGCTTTCCATTCCCTGTCGGGAGGCCCTTGGACCTGGGAGCAGCGGCAGCGAGTAGTGGGGAAGCAATGTCACAAGCCCTGCAAGTCCCAGGAGAAGGCAGCGGCGGCGGCAGCAGCAGCGGAGAGCCCTCCCCTGGTAAGGGGGGAGGGAAGCAAGGAAGGAAGAGGAAGGAAAGGGGGGAAGAGGGAAGGAAGGATTCCCCTCCCCCAAAGGAACTGGGGATTAGTGTGTGTGTGTGGGTTTTTTTTCCTTTACAGTGATCGCAAATGCAATATTTTGCAAATGCACAAGATTGCATTTGCGATCAATACCCCCACCCCAAATTAAAAACAACAACAATGCGATTCTGACCAGCGTTCCCATTTACTGGAAACGCTTTAGAATCGCGTTTTCCGAAAAAGACCGCTTTGAAACTAGTGTCAGGAAATCCCGGGCTATTTGCTTTTAACCCGGTCCTTTCCTCCACTGATCAATCCAATGAGGATCATAAATCGATTCAAGTGTGAACGAGGGTGGTATACCCGCTTCACATTTCAAATCAAAATGTAGTGGGAATGGGGCCTAAATTAATTCTGCAGTGCATATTAGACCTCAGTAAAGATTAGAACTTGGATCTCACATAAGAATACTACACTATACTGTTTCTTTCTAGTGCACAAACACACAATATAGATTTACTTATATGTTGACTCATCATTCAACAATTGATTGAAAGGTTTCTTCTAGCTGGGGCTAACCAACAGGATTGTAGCCATTATGTATTTTCAGTACAGTGGTCCCTTGATGTGCGCTGTGGTTTGGTTCCCGGATCCCCTGTGGATACCAAAATCCTTGGATGCTCAAGTCCCATTAAATACAATGGCATACTAAAATGGTGTGCCTTATATAAAAGGGCAAAATCAAGATTTGCTTTTTGGAATTTATATATTTTTAAAAATATTTTAAACACAGTACAAGGTGTTGGTTATCACCTTTAAAGCCCTACATGGCTTGGGCTCAACTTATCTAAGGGATCGCCTGCTTCCATATAATCCGCCCCGTGCACTCAGATCCTCTGGGAGGAACCTATTGCAACCAGTGAAGACCAGATTGGTGGCGACCTCCCAGAGGACTTTTTCTGCAGTCGCTCCTACTTTATGGAATGGCCTTCTGGATGAGATCTCTCAAATTACCAACCTGGATGGGTTTTAAAAAGCCATCAAGACGGATCTCTTTCGGTAGGCCTTCCCGGAATCAATCACTCGGCCACAAATATCTCCCCACATAGGCACATAGGACAACGACTCTGCCACTGTTATTGATGAGAACTGTTGTAATGTTATTTTTAATTGTTATGAAAATTTTAATTGTAATTTGTTTAATTCCTTTTTAAGGGTATTTATATATATTGTTGTATTGTTTTAAATTTTGTAAGCCGCTTTGATTGCAACAGCAAAAAGCGATGTATAAATAAAAGTTTTATTATTTATTATTTTCAAACCATCGCGGCAATGATCCAGGGCAAAAAGGGGTGGCTTCAGGCGGCCCGTCTGTCAAGCCCCAAAGTCAACTTGAAGGCAGCTAACAACAACTTCATTCTTTGATAATTTATTGACTATTATCTACTCTGCCAGTTAATTGCATTTCCTTGTCTTTGCCTGAGGAACAACATGAATTGCCATCTCTGTTTTATATGGTGGACCTTTGAGGATCAGCTTGTTATACCTTGGGTGATTGTTTCTCTCCTACTGTGTCTGTGTTGCTTGGTTATGATACAAGGAGCTTCTTCTCATTGGCCTAGCAGAACTTTGACCATTGGACCAGACAGGAAAACCTTGCTCAGCACATTAAACTGTGAAGTATAGATCCTCTCAAAACTCAGTGATAAGCAAGATATTTATGTTTGTGGATTTGGACTCCAATCCAAATCTTCAGTCCCAGGATTTGGCCATGAGCCAAGTCCAGCTAAATGCTAAAGGCCTTTGTAGCCAGCTTGTAGGATGAGGTCACAACACAATGCAAAGCACTTTGGGTGCAGTGGCCCATATCTAAGGCCTGTATATGGGAAATCCAAGCTCAAATCCCCATTTGGAAAGAGGAATTTTGGCTATCTCTCATCCCATCCTGTCTCTGTGTGAGGTTTTCTGCTCACTACTAGTTTCTGGTGGAAATGGCTGCGATTTGCTGAGATAGTTGCAAGGAATGATAGTGAAGCACTTCAAATTCCATTAAATTTGTGTACCTAATTACAATTACTTAACATAGATCAGTTATGACTTTTCTACTAAGAAATACAGAATCCATTTTGCAGTTCAATCTTTTACATGTCCACTTAGTAGTAGTCTCACAGGGGTGCATCGATACTGTGCAAATAATGTAGTTAGACAACCCTTTAAGTGCTGTAGCGCCATCCTATGGGATCCTGGGATTTGTAGTTTTACAAGGTCTTTAGCCTTCTCTGCCAAAGAGTGCTGGTGTCTCACAAAAGTATAAATCTTAGAATTCTGTAGGACTGAGCCTTGGAAATTAAAGTGGTGTCAAACTGCATTATTTCTAGTGTAGATGCACCGTCTGTTCAATGTGGCTCCCCTCCCCCCCGCCCCCCCCCCCCCGGTAAATGCTACAAGGTTGTAATCTTGTCATTTCAAGACACATTAGTGAATTGTTGGGATTCAAGATTTTAAAAAAGTGACTTGGGACTCTTTCACACTAGAGAATTATAACAATAAGATTCCATTTTGTTTGCCATGGCTGAATCCTGTGGAATCCTGGGATTGGCAATTGAGGATGGGAGCATTTGGGGGCTGAACAGGCTGCCCCTTTCAGCACCGGATCAGAGTCGTGGCAACTACAGGGGCGGAAAAGGTGCCATAACCTCCAGCACCATGGCTTTTGGGTGGTCCTTTGGCACTGCGTCATGATGGTGCCATGACGGTGGGGCACGCAGGGACACGCTGGCATGGGAGCAGAATCGTGGTGTGCGTCGTGTGGATGCCACGCCTCCACTCTGCTCTGATGGTGGCCTTTATCACCACTCTGTTGATCCTGTTAGTATCCTCAGCCAGAGAGGTCCTCTGGTGCCTCTGACCAAATTGCCAAGCCCAGGATTCGAGAGGATGTAGCCAAAGCAGTTCAAGTGGAATCAAAGTACTGCAACTCTGTAGTGTGGAAAGGTCTCATGTCAAAGTGAAGTCAGGTCTTTTCTGACTCTACTCATAGGGTTATTGTGAGATTATCTTCCTTGATCTGAACTCCTTGCATGAGGGGTGGCTGCAGTCCATTGTACCTGGACATAAATCCTTGAAATCCTTGATTTTTGAACAGGCATGGCATGAGTAGTTATTTACTATCTTTCTCTTCGTGTTTTTCTTGTGCTCTTTGGGAAAGATATATATACGTCAATAAGCATCATCACACAATAACCCTATGAAGAGGGTCAGGAGTGAACTGATACATAACTTACAAATATTTGCATCCATACTGAACATGTGGAAAAATGGAAGGGAACTAATTAATGAAATAATTATTTTTCAATTGGTTCTACAATGCAGCCTTATTTAGTGCTTGAGTGGAGTTAATATCTGATGTCCAAAACTAAAGGTGGGCAATTCGTGAGTTGGGCTATGATTCTGGAGATTAAGGTTCAAGCCCCCATTTGGCCATGAAAACCCAATGGGTGACCTTGGGCAAGTCACATTCTCTCAGCTTTAGAGGAAGGCAATGACAAAGGTCCTCTGAACAAATATTGCCAAGAAAACCCCATTATAGTTTTGCTTTAGGGTTCCCATAAGTTGGAAATGACATAAAGGCACACAAAGATGTTGTTGAACCACACTCCGATCAATCTTAGCCAATACAACCAACAATGAGGACAGTAGTGGTCTGTGGTTTCCATATCAGAAGGGCAGTGAATCAACTGCAGAATAACTTTAAAGGCATTATTTAAGGTGCCGGCCCTATCCCCCAGAGATGTAAACTTGAGTCAACTGACTTGGACTCAAGTCACTTCAGTGACTCAAGTCGGACTCGACTCAGCAGTAAATGATACAGTGACTTAACTCATGACTTACATATTTTTAGTGATTGACTTGCTGGTGTCATTCACTTTGAGCAGCGGGCAAGCCTTGAGATTTGAAGACTTGACTTGAGACTTGGAGTGTTACCCTCAAAATGGATTCCACAGTTTGCATAACTGGTTTAAGATCAGAATTTTATCCCATTACTGATGTGGAAGCTACCGCCAGCTGCCACCAAGTGAAGAAGTGTGGGAAATGCAATACAACAACATTTGGATTTGTTAAAGTGTCCGAAATTCTCCTCTCAGAAGTTGGAATTGGCAGGATTGGGATGAAACACTGCTTCAAAGAAGTGAGGACAAGTCAGAGTGGGCAACTATGGAAGGCTAGGATGCTGCATCAACTTGGTGGGCTGCACTGCCCACCGCAAAAAACAAAACAAAACAAAAATTGCCTCAAAACATTTTCTGTGAAGCATTTTCAAAATTATTTGGGTCTTCCTGGATGATTTCAGGCCTCCAAATGTGGTAGAAATGGCCTCTACATTTCCCAAGGGGCATTTGGGAGTGTATGTCTGTGTGTCTGTGTGTGTATTGCATATTTTGTTCTATGGGGGCCACAGAAACAGTCACAGGAGCTGCACTCTACCCATGCCTGATCTTGATGGGCCCTGCCAGTTAAAAGGCAATGTGTGCAGCCATTCTCTCTCCCCCCTCCCCCACCCCTTAGTGAATTTTCTTAGGAGTTTATCACACAGGAGGAATTTCTCTCAATTTCGAAAGAAATGAAAGTGGGGGCCAGTTCAGAAATTAGTGAATTAGCTAGTTTAGCGAATTTACATGATTGCGTATTGACACTGCATTGCATTCAGAACGACTTCCCATTGCCCGAAATTGCCTGAAATTGCGTGTGATAGTTTCTCACGCAATAACATGAAACCCCACGATTGTTTTCAGAAGGGCTTCCCATTACCGGAAAATGCATGTGGTAGTCTCTCATGCAATAATGTGAAACCCCATGATTGTGTTCAGACTGCCATTGGATTATGCTTCCAATTTCTGTCATCTGATAAAAAGACAGAAGGAGAAGCAGGAGAAGCCTGAGTAAGTTACAATTGGAATACAACATTCTCTGGATCAGTGGTGCTTAAGCTATCTGATAGAGTGTGCTAGGACGTGTGCTACCTTTGTGCCCACTGACTGCTGTTGTATCTTTGGAGTTTATCACATGGGAGGAACTTCTCTCAATTTTGAAAGAAATGGAAGTGAGGCCAGTTCGGAATTAAGTAAATTCGCTAGTTCAGTGAATTTACTTGATTGCGTATTGACACTGCATTGTGTTTAGAACTTCCCAAAATTGCCTCCCAGTGCCCAAAATTGCGTGTGATAGTTTCTCACGCAATCACGCGAAACCCCATGATTGCGTTCGGAAGGACTTCCCTTTGCCCAAAAATGTGTGTGATCAGCTTTCACGCAATCACGCGAAACCCCATGATTGTATTCAGATTGCCATTGGATTATACCTCCAATTCCCTTCGTGTGATAAACTCCTTTCTTTCCTGGACACTCTTCAGGGACTGGCATGAGTTTGGGGATTACCACTGTGAGTAGCACTGCTTTGGTCCCAAGTAAAAATCTATGTCATCTCTTTAGTTAGTTTCATTGGCGAGGATTTGAAGAAGACTGTGCACCTTTGACACTCACTATGTTTGCTGGACTCCTTTACTAGAGAAGGAAATCTATGTCACTGAAATGGGCTAGTTTTTCCCACCTTGGTAAATGGAGAGGCTAAGACTTGGAAAACTGTTCCCAAATGTGGACAAGGCTTGGCGGAGAAAAATAGTGGATGGATTCATCTAATCTAGAAAGCATTCACTAGCAGCTGTTGCAAAAATTAGTGGCAAAACATTCTGAATGGCCCAGCTCTATGATTCCATGATTTAAAACTACATTTCTGTAATTTCAGAAGTCCATGCTAACAGACAAGCTCAAATTCTGAGAGACACAGCCATGTTAGCCTGAAAAATAAGTATGCAAAGAAATCTTGTAGCACCTTTGTGACAAAGAAGTTGTAGGATTAGCTTTCAGAGACTTGATCTACTTCCTCAGATACATGAAGTGAACTGGTACCTAGGAAGGGCCTTAATAAATCAGATTGTATGAACAGCCATAGAAATGAAAAACTTTTGGGTATGGTGATCAGCATTTTTAAGCAATGTGTGTGATAATTCTCCTAGCCACCTTGGATCTCACTTTGAGAGTTAGGTGGGTTATAAATCACATAAATACTGTAAATAAAAAAGCTGTAAATAAACCATATGGAATGAATTTATATTTATATGAGTTGTCTTAGCTTTTATGTGGTCATTTTTCTTGAATGTTCTACATTTTGTGATGCCTTGGCCCCCTTTGCAGACACCCTGCAGAGGGGCTGCAAAGAGAGTTTGTGCTTGGGGTCACGGTTGTCACACCCTCGGAGAGCAGGGTGACCAGAGGTCCTGCTTTTCTAGGGCCTGCCCTCCATTTCAGCCTTTTCCAAGAGGAATTCCAAAAGGTCCTCTATTTTCGGCATGACTAAGAAGCATGAATGTATATTCACATGAGTGTTTTATGGTAATGACCTTCATTTTTTCTTGCGTGTTCTACATCTAGCGGTGCCTTGTCCTGCCTTTGTGGGGAGAACACCTGGGACCTTATCAGACGTTGGAAATTGGAAGTATAATCCAATGGCAATCCAAACGCAATCATGGGGTTTCACGTTATTGCGAATTAAAGTATCTCACGCAATTTCAGGCAAAAGGGAAGTCATCCCGAACGCAATCATGGGTTTTACCTTATTGCGAATTAAAGCATCTCACGCAGTTTTGGGCAATGGGGCGTCTTTTTCTGAACGCATTCCGAATGCAATAGGAATTCACATAAATTTGCTAAACTAGTGAATTCACGTGAAATCGAATTGGCTCCATTTGCAATAAAGGGAAATTCTTCCCATCTGATAAGGTCCTTTGCCACCTTATCTCAGGAGTATATCATACATTTGTTTCATAAAGTAGACAGAACATATTGTAAAGAACAAAAATAACTTTCTGGCCTTGCATCGCACATTTTAGTGCAAATATTAAGACACAAATAGTGTTCAATTCAGCAAGTATCGCAGAATGTCATGCCACAAGTCCACTTCAAAGTTTCATGACAGAAACTAGATTTAAACTGGGGGGAAAAAACTGTAAAAGGGGTCATTTTTCAGATGACGTTTGGGGTTAACCTGAACAGAAAGGAGAAAAAACCCCACAAAAGCCTTAATGAGAATTAATGCAACATTAACCTGAATGGAAACTAGACAAAAATTGCTCCTTTTTACTTTCAGAAAATCCTGAAAGTAAAAAAGGACAGGTTTTGTCTGGCTTAATGTCATATTAACCCCATTGTGTGTGAAAAACAACTTGCTTTTGTGGGTTTTTTCTGGTTTTAAATCCTGTTTCTAGATGGGATTTTTGCAGTTTGCCTCTGTGTGATAACCTCCTCAGAAGAGTTTGCAAAGAGAGTTTGTGCCAGGGGTCATGTTCTGTCCAGGTTGTGACTCCCTGGGAGATACTACACAACGACATGTGGGGTCTGCCCTAGGGAGAGGCCTTGAGGGCTAGTGTTCAGTTGGGGTTGGCATGCAGCTCTGGAGTTTATCAGACGGGAGGAATTTCTTTTTATTGTGAATGGAGCCAATTGGAGCCAATTCAAATCCACATGAATTTACTAGTTTAGCGAATTCACATGAATTTATATTGCGTTCGGAATGCGTTCAGAATGACTTCCCATTACCCGAAAATGACTGCCCATTGCCCGAAATTGTGTGAGATGCTTTAATACGCAATAACATAAAACCCATGATTGCGTTCGGAATGACTTCCCTTTTGCCCAAAATTGTGTGAGATACTTTAATTTGCAATAACGTGAAACCCCATGATTGCATTCGGATTGCCATTGGATTATGCTTCCAATTTCCAACGTCTGATAAGGTCCTTTGGCACCCTTGCTGCCTCCTGCAATATTCTCCAGATGCTACCTGCAGAGGCGGTGTTCACATGGGTTTCCTAACTGGGCCTCAGCATTATGTGGGTGTGTGTGTGTGGCAGCAGGGAAGGCAGGCACTTTTTCTGCTCACTTGTGTGAGATTTGACAGTGGGAATGTCTCTCTGTGCATATAATTCAAAGATATAGCCGTGATAGTCTGTAGAATCAGTACGTAGAGAGATCTTGTAGCACCTTTGAGACTAACTGAAAGAAAGAAATTGGCAGCATGAGCTTTCGTAGACTTCAGCCTACTTCCTCGGATGCATTTAAATTTAAATGCATCTGAGGAAATAAATGTAAATTTAAATGCATCTGAGGAAATAGACTGAGGTCTAATAGCTCATGCTGCCAATTCCTTTCTTTCAGTTAGTCTTGAAGGTGCTACATGATCTCTGTGTGTATGTAAAAGAGGGCCCACCAACCCAGGGAAGAAGCTCAGCTGGAATCAGCCTGGGGTGACCATGGCCTCACTGCAAAGGAGGACAAAGCACCATTGTAAAATGGAGGACCATCAAGAAAAAGTGAAGGGCATTCCAAAACAAAAGCTTCAAAACCCTCCTAGAAAAGTAGCCCCATCCTTCCTAGTCCTACTCCACATGGAGGAGGTTCTGACATCCCTGCTGGACAGAAGGTAGTTGAAATGGAGGACAGAGGGGCCCTTTTCCAAGACCTGTCCTCCACTCCAGCCTCCTTCTCTCCAGGAGGAATTCCCAAAACGTCCTCCAATTTGGAGCAAGACTCAGCAGCAGGGATTGGCATTTATATGTATGTGCTTTTAGCTTTTATTTGAACCTTCCTTCCATTTTCCTTGAATATCCTCCCTTTGGAGCCTGATGAGAAGCATGAATTCACATTTACAGCAGTGTTCCTTTTTCTTTGGTTGTGCCCTCCATTTTCCTTGAAGATCCCCCCTTGGGGAGCCTGACTAAAAAGAAGCAGGGATTTTACATTCACAGCAGTGTTTCTAAGCCTTTTTTTCTATGGTCCTGTCCTCCATTTTTTCCCCAGCCTGACTGAGGAGCCAGGGACTTAATAATGGCTGGGAGTGTTTCTCAGCCTTTTTTCTCCCCCTTTGGTGGTCAGGTCCTCTCTCCCCATTCCTTATTTTAACCCCCTCAGACAGAACACCCTCCATTTTGAGGAGCCTGGGGGTCCTCCCTTTGGAGGAAGAGGAGTGGCCCCCTCTTGTAGGACAGGTCTTGGGAATGGAGGACCTCTGTGGGGGTGGTGGTCACCCTGAAGAGGAGGAAGAGGAGGGCTGAGGTGAGAGGAATGTCTCCTGAAGGGGACACAGGGAACACTCCCTCTCCTCCTCCTCCTCCATCCCTCCTTTTCTCCCTTTCCTCTGGAAGGGTTTGGTGTTTGTTGTGTCAAGAAGAGAAAGATGCCAGCAGCAGCAGCTCCCAGCAGCAGCCAGAAAAGGAGGAGGAGAAGGAGGAGGAGGCAGAGAGGGAACAACTGAGAGAGGAGAGGCTGCTGCTGCTGCTGCTGCTGGGAGAAGAAGGGAGCCTCCCTCCCAGGTCCAAGAAGAAGAAGAGGAGGAGGAGGAGGAAGGGAGCCTCTCCCTCAGGTCCCTGGTGGTCCTCTCAGGTCCCCTCCTGCCTTTCTCCTCCTCCTCCTCCTCAGCATCCTCCTTGGACCAGAGGGCTGCTGGTGCCTGGAGGAAAGAGGGCAAGGCAGGCAGGAATTCTATGATTGATATATATATATATATATCCCTTCCAACCAGGAGCTGGCAACTCCCTCCCTGCTGCTGCTGCTGCTGTGACATCTCCCCTCCTTCCTGCCCACCCAGGGCTGGGTCTTCAAGAAGAAGGCACCTCTAGGGGGGTAAGTTAAAGGGTCTTAGCTGGGCATCAGGGGATGCCCAGGTGGTGGTGGTGGTGGAGGTGGTAGTGGTTTGGGGTTTTGCCTGCTCTCCTTGCTCCTGGCAGCAGTAGGGAGGGAAAGAAACAGCTGCTTGGTTTGTGGTGTGGGTTGGTTGGCTGGGTGGCTGCTGGGTTGTCCTTCCTTCCCTACATACAGCAGTAGAGAAAAAAACACACATCATCTCTAAGGAATGAGTCATATATATATATATATATATATATATGTATTTGATGTGGGGGAGAGGAAATCTAGGGTGGCCTTCTTATGTCATTTCCGTAAGTCTTAGCAGCATCCTTTCTTGGGGGGGAAAATGTTGTGGCAGGGATGCGCCGCCTGTCATGGAGCATGCATTCCCCCCCCCCCCCCTGCAGACTGCAGCCTTCAGTGTTTCTTGGTGGGAGGTGGAATGGCAGAGGTGTCACACAACCCACCCTGGCTTGACGGTTCAGGATTCATTGTGTTTGTGTGTGTAAGTGTGTGCACCCATGCACCCATGCGCATACGCACACATGCACACACACACACACACTGGGGGTGGCTACACAAAGGTTTCCTCCTTGGAGACCAGTCTTGTTCACTTCCCTGGAACCAGCAATTATGCTGTGGACACTGCAACCGACTAATAAAATTGTTCTTCAGGCCAGCACTTCGAATCGTCTCTGACCGAATCGATGGAAAGGTTTGGCTTCCTGTGATGGGCAGTCCAATTCAGAAGAAATCCACAGGAAAAGAGAGGCAGTTCAAGGGTGCATGATGTCAATGGCTTTGTTTATAGTACTTCGGCATCTTCTGTTGCATGTACACACCGGTCGCAGGCAATCTTTCAGCAGCTTATCCGTTTTGTTTAGATCAATGGTCTTTGTTGCACTGCTGGGTGTTAGAATACAAACAGCCAGATGTCTGGGTCGGATCACGTATTACACAGAGGCTTGGCTTAATGCAAGCTGTCTGTGGAACAACACAAATAGGGTGCTAACATTTTTAGTCAGTTCCTGTTCCTGAAGATATTGCTTTCTTGGTGGGACTGATTTTCTTTGGCCTCTTCTGGAAAGAAAAATATGTGCTGAAACAGCCACATCAAGAAAGGACTTTTCCTCAGGAAGGTGAATGGTGTTACCAGCACTTCATTTTGGGTAGGATGGGAGTAGTTATGTAACTGGGTGCTATCAATAGACTGTGTGTATACGGTATATACATAGAGGTATACGGTTTGTTTCTCTATTGAAAAGTAGATTCCCCTCCCCTTATTGACCGTTCATAAGAAACCAGACTTTTGTGCCAGCAAACGTTCCTATTAAACTATCAATGCATGGTTTTCTTATCCACAAAATATAGAAAGAATGGGCCCTATTAACTTGGCTTTACCTAAACCCATATACAAAGTTACTTGTTTGGAGATATTTCCCCTCCTACCAGTGGTAGTAACAAACACTATACCAATTTTAATAAATGTTGTAAGAGTGCTTTTTTAAAGGAAAAGGAAGAGCAAGAAGGAAAAAAATATCCTAAAATATTGATGGCAACATTTTCCTGATGCCAAGTGGCACCAAATGCTTACACAAACATTTAACAAGTGCATCTATTGATTGCTCGCAGGGGTGAAGAGCTACTCCCTTAAATCTGAGAAGCAAAATGTTAATGTGACAGAAATTGATAAGGGTTTTCTTGTTGACCTCTAAGATGATCTCTTGTTTCATCCAATGCATTTAGCAAATTGCTTCTTTAGAAGCAGAGAGAGAGAACAACCTGCCAAAATCAGAGATTATTTCCCTATTTCATATTTTAGGAAGCTACTGACCTAATTGTAAAGCAGAACCTATGATGGAGTTTCTCTAGTTGGGAAAATATCTGTTAATCATTTTCGCTCTTATTTTTTTTTGTCTAACTGCTTCTTTTTGGATTAATTCATATGTACTTTTCCCCATCCATATTATTTTGTTCCAGTCTGTCATAGGGTGCATGTACACTGTAGAAATAATGCATTTTGACACCACTTTAACTGCCATGGCTTCATCCTACTGGGATCTGTAGTTTTGTGAGGCGCCAGGACCCTTTGGCCTGCAAAACTACAAATCCCAGTGGTGTCAAACTGCACTGTTTCTACAGTGTACAGGGACCCTTAGAGTTGCCTTGCTTGCATTATTAATTGGAAAAGCTTCTCTTGCTCAGTAGCACCTAATGGCTCCCCTGTCAGTGTGGTGATAAATTCATGCCATGTTTTAATCCAGGTTTAAGTAGAGCTGTCTATGGTACTGAAACCTAGTCTTTAAATAGATTCAGCACCTTGGACAAGTCTCCTGAAGCTAGCTAAAACCTGGAATAGAGTCACTGCTCCAATGACATGGAGACCAACAGCCACCACTGTTCCTACCTTGGTATCACTGTAATGTGATGTATATATTAAAGGAGATACCAAAGGACAACAATGTTGTTGTTGTATAGTTTCAAGTCATTCATGGTGATCCTAAGATTAATCTGTCATGGGGTTTGCTTGGCAAGATTTGTTCAGAGGAGGTTCACCTTAGACTTCCTTTGAGATGGAAAAAGTATGACTTGTCCAAGGTCCATGATTGAGCAGGGATTCGAACCCTGGTCTCCAAAGACATAGACCAATGCTCAAACCATTACACTACATCACACTTGCTCTCATTAAAAGTGGATTACATGGATTTTAATCATTCTCCCTTCCCTCTTAAATCAACTGATGATGCTGCTGTATCAGGGGTTGGAATCATGTGTCCCTCTAAGATATTGTTGGACATTCCCATTAGACCTAGAACTGTTTAAGTGTTGATAAGATGGAATTCTATACCCGAGTGCCTTAGTTGGATATCCACTGCCACTGGCTGCATAGTCCCTCTTAGAAGGTCCCAGGACATGCAAAGGCACCAGGAGAGGACCAAGAGAGTGATGCTTATTCCCTTTTCTCAGTCTGGTTGACTGCAGCCAGATAGTGCCTGTGAGCTCCCTGTATACCAGACACATGGCTTTTGGGAAGAAAGTGAACCCTATGCCTACAGGTTGGCATTGTGTGGGATAGCCAATATGTAAGGAGGAGGTACTAGATATTTCCTCCTGAAATGGTTGGCAGAGGACATATGGTGGCACAACAACAGATGCATTGTGCCCAGGATTCTGTCCCTAGTTAGGACAGCCAATGGTGAGGAATGTTGGAACTGTAGTACAATAACATTTGGAGAGTCATCTGTTTCCTATCAGTGTCCTATATGGTGATAAATGTGGATAGAACATATTTATAAAGAACTCCAAGGTCCTTTACACACAGCCATCACGCCCATTCACACAGCACAACTATAACACTTTGAATCCACTTTATCTGCCATTGAAACATCCTGTGGAGTCCGGGAGTCAGTTGTTTGCTTAGAAGCACTAGACTTGAGGAACTCTGCATGAGAATCCTAAATGACTCTCCCTGAACTACAAAACCCAGGATTCTGCAGGATGTTGCCATGGCAGTTAAAGTGGAATCATTGCACTACAGTTGTGAAAGGACCTGAGTTTTTGTGTTACACCTGTCAGCTCCTAGCTGCTTTCATCACTGCTGTGCTACCCCTGCCCAGATATTGAATGGTGCAAATTTGTTCCAACCACATCACTTAGACCGTACTTTTCTGAATCAACACCTAATTTAACACATTTCCAGGGCCCATGGACATGCCTGTCAGAAATAATTAACTCCTATCCCTATTTAAATTGATGCTCTTGCTTGATGCTTTCGTGAAATAGCACACAAAATGTTAAGTCAGCCGATTTGTACGCCAAGGTTTTTTTAAAGACTTGCTTGGATCCCAAGTGAACAACCAGATAGTTTTGCACTGAACTGACGGAGGGAGGGATGCCAATGAAAGAGGCAGAGGCAGAGGCACAGCTGGCTAGCATAGACTTAAGCTCCTTCCCCAACATGTTGGCATGGCATTCAGCTGGACCTTGACTTTGCATTGGCTCCAATTCCCTGAGGATTCCTGTCCATGAAATATCTCCATCTGAGATTGTCAGAGCTAGGTGGGAAATGCCCTTCCAATGTTATGCTCTCAGTGTGCAGTGTTGATAACATGCTACGTCTAATTGCCATTACAGTTTATTTGTAACTCATTGCAAAGCCTTTTGGTACTATCCTTTGCCTGCATGGATGTAAGTCTCACTGAATTGAATCAACCTAACTCTGAGTTAAGCAAGTATAGGGTGGCAGCTTAAATCTGTTGTTGTTGTTGTTATTTTCTTCAAGAAGATCGACGGTGGAACACACTCCCTCGGAGTGTAGTGGAGTCTCCATCCTTGGAGGTCTTTAAGCAGAGGCTGGATGGCCATCTGTCGGGGATGCTTTGACTGGGAGTTCCTGCATGGCAGGGGGTTGGACTGGATGGCCCTTGTGGTCTCTTCCAACTCTATGATTCTATGATTCTAAGATTCTGGGTTATGGTGACCTGTTCATAGGGTTGTATTTTAAAAGCAAGATATAGTCAAGAAAGTTGGTCATTGCCTTCCTTTGAGGTTCCCATGGTTGAGTGGAGATTTGAATCCTAATCTTCCAGAGTCCTAGTCCAGCTCTCAACCATGATACCACATGATACCATGGCTATCATATCTTAAATAAATAATCCTCCTTAAAACACCCATTTTAAAGAGAAATAATCCTTGATAAAATTGCTCAAAGTTCATCCTAGATAGAATCTTGTTTTGCTATTGTAAAAATTCCTGCTGTCAGCATTTAAGATAAAATACTATGTAGATTGCCACAGAATCCCTCCAGGTCTAAGGCTATAATGAAGAATCTTCCCGTTACTGTCACCATCAGCCCAAATTAGTGATGATTAACTCAGCAACATTTGCAGGACCACAGGTCCACTGCTGGCTCTAACAAATCCTCAGATCCTGTGTTTAAAGAGGCATACGCAAATCCCCATGATAGCTGGACAGAGGGTGAGTATCATTAGCTTTCCCAGAACAAAAATGCTGCTGAAAATGGAGTGAGGAGAAGCCATAATGCAGTCAGAGCACATGCTCTGCAGGTAGAAGATTTAACCCCTGGATACTGCTCCAGTTAACAGCAGAACTGCCTGGCTGGGTAGACAATGCATGAATAAGTGGTCCTCTGCTTTGATCTGATGCAGCACAGCTTCATTTGTTCATTCGTCTTTGTATACCTCACTTTCGTTACAATTTGTTGAAGGTGGGAAACAGCAGCAATCTCTCTCTCTCTCTGTTCTTTCATCTCAAGCATGTGAAATAAATCCTTGCCTCTTTCCCCAAGACTTATACGTGGACCAGAGGACTTGGGACTGTGCAGGAATGGGAAAGGGTTACCAGTCAGCGCGAATGAAATCTTGCCAGTAAGCCAAGTCAGTATGTGGATGCTGTGGGTTTATCATGTATTAAAATTAGGTCATTCTAGTTAACTGTTCCTGTCTTTGAGGTCTGTAGCTGTGATACATTTTCAAACTAAGGTTAACGAATGAATCAGAATTGACATTTAGATGGAATTAGCTACGTACTATTAGCAGTCACGTGGAATTCAGAAGGTGTCCCTGGAAAAAGGGCTTCCCCCGGGTTTAAGGGTTTTTCCAGTGACCGTTACTTCAGGCTATCTTGAGCATACAAAGAACCTGATCAACAAAGGATTAGAAGCAGTTAATGTGTGGTGAAATTATTGATAAGTGTAGCTGGAGACCCTCTGTCAGACAGAGACGCAAACAGAGAGATATGGACATGTAATCCAGTAAAGCTCCTTTAACCTTGACCAGGCTAGGCATAAAGTCACAAATATTGTCTAAAAATAAGACTTTAACTTGGTTTAACATGGCTGTCTGACTGAACTGATAATTTCTCTGAGCTGAACTAAAATATGAACAGTCTTACCCTTTGAATGGATTTGGCTATGAAAAATACATTTGCTCTTTCTTTGTAGGTATCAGGGTCTGTCCGCAGTGTAGAAATAATCCTGTTTGACACCACTTTAATTGCTATGTCTCAATGCTATGGAGTTCTGGGAATTGTAGTTTTGTGAAACATTTAGCCTTCTCTGTCAGAAAGCTTTGGTGCCACAATAAACTACAGTTCCCAGAATTCCATAGCATTGAGTCATGGCAGTTAAAGTGGTGTCAAACTGGATTATTTCTGCGATGTGGATGCAGCCCAAAATGTTATCCATTTTCTGCTAGAAATGTCTTGATAAAGGATCTGTAATAAAGAACTCCCCCTCTCTTACACACACACACACACACACACACCAGCCAAAGGAAAACCAGCCATGCCAGGGATGCCTTTTAAGAAACCTATTGGCTACTGACAGTGGCTGTCCGCCAGGCAGTAAGATCCCTTGCCAGCCACTTTGAAGTACAGAACAAACTTCAGGCTACTTGTTTAGTGAGATTTAAATTTTGATAGTGATTAAAACAAAGACAGTAAACCAATGTTGTTTTGTGGCAAAACCATGACACAACTGCTTTGTGAGGTAGGCCAGCTGAGCAAACTTATGTGTCATTAGGGAGGTTTATGTCATCACCTCTGGCTAGGGAGGAAAGCCACTATTTCTATACATGTTGGGATCAGCTGCTAGAGCCAAGAGTAAGGGCTCCAGGGCCAGACTTGCCATTTGGCAAAGCAAGATAGCTCTTTCAGGTGGCAGAAGTTGGAGAACAGCGATTCCTTTTCCCCAGTTCTTCTTCCTGAGTTTCCTAGCTATTACCTTTTCTTGGAGGACAAAAGAGTGCTGGCCCTTCTTAAGCTAGCCTCAAACATGGTGAAAGACCTTTAGAAGTAAGTACTGTTGTAGGATTCAGTTGGTTGTCCAGCTGCTTCTGTACATGGAATGGAGGGCACCACCTTGGCTTTTGCCTCAGAATCAAGAAAATTTTGCTTTGTTCTTATCCTCACCTCCGTAGGTATACCGTATATACCGTAGGTAAAGTAACTGCAAGCAAATTGTGGTGGTGGTGAGAAGTGACGTTCTACTTTGAGTTTGTCCAAGACGCCTCCAAGCTCAAGTCCAAACTTCATGGGAAAAGAGTTTCATATCAAGAAAGAAATAAGGGAATGAGGAGAAACAGACAGGTGTTTTGAAAAAGAATTAAAACAAATATTATGCTTAGTTTTTGGGATGGGGGAATGCTAAATACACAATGATCGTATAGGTAAAATTGATGCAAAGCCTTATTAGATGGAAAGAAGTCTGGTGGCTGGAAAAGGAACATAGGGCCCCTTTTTTTAATGGTTGTTGGCAAGGAAGACCGGCTTCCCAGGTAGACCCAATCCAGAGACCAGCATGTAGCCAGGAAGATGTTCTTCTCACCTTTTGCTTCTAAGAGACAGGCTAGAAAGGTGTTAATTAAAAAGGACATGGCTCTGGAGAGCTGTAATAGACTAAATACTTCTGATGTGATGCAGTTTGGGTGGGCCATATGGACACCAGCTTTCTCAGCCAAGGAAGCTGTAGAGTTTAAAGGGACAAATACTGTGATTGGAAAGTAGTACCATCACATAACAGATTATAATCTACTATACTGGATGTTGTGATTTTTTTGTAACGTCCGTAAAATCACAAATGTTGTCTAAAAAGAACGTAATAACACAATGACTATATAAGCATATTATGTTTATAAATAAAATCCATGGGTCCAACTGGTGATGCTCTCTGAATCAAGAGGTTAGGCAACAAGAAGTATCATCCTATGTATGTTTGTTATTGTTGTTGTTGATGATGTTGTGTGCCTTCAAGTTGTCTTCAGCTTATGATGACCCTAAGGCTATTACAGAATTTTCTTAGAAAGATTTGTTCAGAGGGAACTTGTCTTTGCCTTCTTCTGAAGCTGAGAGTGGATTGGATCCAAGGTACTGTATTGTGCACTTTTATTTGAAGACTATGGCCCAGTACAGACGGCCAGGAAGCGCTGTCCTTGGGCCAAAATTAGAGCTCGGGAGAGCAGAGCAACCGCATGCTCCCGAATACTTTTTAGCAAGGAGGATGCCATGACTGTGCAGCCCCGCCCACACAGGGCGTGCGTCCATGACGTGTCTTGTGCAACGTGTCCAAGTGGCACTTCCCACAAGACACATCACAGTACTGCTTCGGGGCACTTATGGCGTCCTGCAGCATTGCCAGAAGGCGCTGCATTTCTCAGCTCCTTTTTGGCGCGCACATTGTGTGCAGCAATTGCAGGGCTGCGTCAACAATCCAGGGGAGAAAGGAGCTGCCCCTTTCTTCTCATGAGTGTTGTGGTGTTGGGGGGGGGGTACCGCTGCAAGGGCACCCCTTTTCCGGGCCAAAAAGAAGCAACATTTTGCTGCTTCTCTCTGGCCTGGAAAAACTCCAGATTCGGGCAACAGGTTGGGCATGTGGTTACTGTGGCCCCAATCCAGCACTTCCAGGGGTGGCACAGAGCCACCCCTTTTGGGCTGGTCTGTACAGCCACTCTGTTTCTATTTCTTTTAATGAAATTACCTTTAAGTATGTACGGTGGCTGAAGTAGTTAAGACACAGATATTGTTGATTACAAGATTGGCAGGTTGGCAGTTTGACGCCGCCTGGGTGCTGCATGATGAGGTGAGCTCCCATCACTAATCCCAGCCTCTGCCAACCTAGCAGTTCGGAAGCATACAAATGCAAGGAAATAAATAGGTACCACTCCAATGGAAAGGTAAACAGTGTTCTGTGCAATCATGCTGGCCACATGACCATAGAGTAGTGTCTGACAATGCAGGCTTTTTGGCTTAGTAACAGAGATGAGCACTGCCTCCTATGATCAGACACAAGTCACAACTTGACAACCTTGTCAACAGGGAATACCTTAACCTTTATGCAAAAATACAAATACAAATACAAATATATGTGAGGGAACTTTATTGAACCTTCTTGAACATTTTTCTTCTTCCATTCACTTGTTTGAAAGCTAAGCAAAGAATTAAGTCCTTTCTTAATTGTGGTATAAAGATATGTATGCATTCCTGTCTTGCTATTTCATCCAAGATCAGGTGCCTGTCATTTTGCCCACATGCACAACAACTCTGTGGGATTAGTTTAAGCAGAGAGAGAAAAGCAATTGGCACCAAATCACTCAGCTTGCTTCATGGTTGAATAGGTAGATAAACTCTTTTGGGTGTCTCACCATCATAGACTGTCTTGCATAACAGTGTAATTAGAAAGCTAACATATTATGAGCAACAGGCCTGGCCTTTGGAGCTCTAGATTGTTGCACTTGTGGCTTTTGTAGTGTGCTTTTTCCTTACTCTTAAACAGTAGCTCCAATTCCTCAATGTACTGTATTTATTTGAAAATGCATTCTGTTTGTTTCATTGGAACTTATTCTCAAATGTGCCAGACAGAAATGATGTCCAGAATATTTGAAGACACAGATATATGACTAATGTTTGGGAGCTTTCTTGGCACTGGCACTCTGCATGCCTGAGAGAATGAATAAAATTATTTGCTCATCTTGTCCATAGGGTGTTGTAGCCCAGTGGTCTTAACTGACTAAGAAAGAATTTTCAGAGTAATGAGGGGCACATTGTATTCACTTGAACTTGTTGAGGTTGCTTTCCTCTCATTTGGAAGATGGGTTTCATGTTGGATTTGACCACTTGTTGGCTTTGACTACAGGCTTATAGCAATGGGGGGAGAGCATATGGAGGCCACGCCACCCAAAATATCCTGATGGCCTTATTTCCCAGAATAAGGGAAATTAGTATTGATCCCACTGGGCTGCACTTACTCTGTTTGCTCATTTATTTCCTTGTGGATGCTGTGAAGCATTGTTTGTACTGTAATATATTTTCAGCGTGGAAAAAGCCTAGTTGTAGTGCCTCTCTGTGTGTGTGCACATGCAAAATGTGTGAGTGTGCATGAATACATGTATGTGTGGCTTAGGGAAAGGGTCTTAATGACTCTGGCATGCAGCACAGCCATTTCCACTGATGGTCCCTGGAAAGGAATGTGGCTCTCTGTCCAAAATTGGTTCTCCATCTCTGTTGTACCCAAACAAACAACTGTACAAACTGTGCAACTCAATGGACAGTAATTTACAGTGAAACTGCAAATGCCATGACTGTTATCTGTGAAATCCATTACATTTTCTCAACAGGTACAAAATGTATGACATTAACTACTTGTGGAGAAAGTGATATACTGTAGCTCTAATGACAAAGTAACTTGGGGCAAAATGTGCGATATTAAGATCTTGCTCACATGAACTGCAGTGGTGTTGAAGCTGCTGCAATCTGGCACTTTCTTGTATAACTTTATAACCAAATTTCTTAGGAGTTTATCACACAGGGGAAATCTCATGCAGAAACGGGGGTCTAAATCGGAAAAAACCTGCAAAAGCAGGATGACGTCATTGTTAAAGTGGTGTTAACCTGAATGGAAAATAGATGGAAAGTCTTTTGGAAAACCCTGAAGTAAAAAGGAGTGGCTTTTGTTTACTTTCCGTTCGGTTTAACACCACTTTAACAATGATGTGTGTGTAAATCAACCCGCTTTTGCAGGTTTTTTCCCAGCTTTTAGATCCTGTTTTTGCATGGGATTTCCCCCATGTAATAAACTCCATAGTCACATTGTTGTTATTGCTAACTGGCCTCACGTTGACTTTGACTCATGGCAACTCTGTGAGTGAAACATCTCCAATAACCCCTGCCCTCAACTGCTCTGCTCAAGCCCTGCAGGCTCAGAGTGTTGTGGTTTACTTGATTGTGTCAAACCATTTACTATGGCAGTCTTCTTTTCTTTTCCTCCACTTTTCCTAGCATTATTGACTTTTCTAGTGAGTCATTCCTTTCCATGATGTGTCTGAAGTATGACAGTCTGATTTGGTCATCTTGGCTTCCAGTAAGAGTTCAGGCCTGATCTGTTTAGAGAAATCCAAATTACAGTTCTTTCCACTGCCAGTCTGATCTGCCTTGGAAGCAGCAGCAATACTGCCAGAGAAGAAATATGGGGTAAATGGTGCCAGTGGCTCAGGAATAAATTATGTTGTAGTAGCCCTTGCGTTGTTGAAGGTGTTGTGAGAACTGTATGCATGTAGGGGACTTTGGAATGAGGAGACTGTCTCTTTGAAAACTACAATTTTTTTATCCTGCCACCAAAGATAGGAATTGAAATAATGATGTTGGGCTTACATCACTATTTAATTTCAAGGTGTAGCTCTCCAAGTCTCCCCCCCCCAAAAAAAAAGCTACAGATTTACACAGATTTCGGTTTAATTTTTAAAAAAGTATGGTGGATAATGGTTTCTAGACATAGCAGGGATCTGTAACATTGATCAGAAAGAAATCTGGTTTGGCAGTTCTGTAGTACAGTAATTGGCTTTTGACAGTTTGGGACAGTGAATTTGGAATTATGCTGAAGAAAGATAAAATACTGGTTCACATTTCATTGTTTGGTCAAGTTTGTATTTATTCAGCCATTGACCCTTTGTTGGTTGGAAAGAAATCATTGTCCTGGGGACTTCCATATGTATGGAAAAATAGTTGTCACCATACCTAGCTGTTATGGCCAGAAAACCTAAGTCATTCACAACTCAGGAATTTTTTTTAAATGGCACAAACTGGAGTTTGGTGTTTTACAAAGGATAAATTTGGGTCAAATGAGAAGACCTGTAAAAAAATTAATTTGACTTAAGCAACTAATTGAAACTTTAAACGCTTTTAAAGTTTACTACAGTAATTGAAAATTTGAAAGCCCAAGCTAGGAAACAGAGTTTTAAAAAAAAACTTGCCAAAACCATGAGCAGGTTTTTTAAAATTGCCAAAGCAAGAGAGCAAGGCTCTGTAAAAATAAATTTGTTCCAAACCACAAACCAATCATTTGATATATAAATAAATGAAATAAAATTGTCCAAAGCAAAAAATCAAGGTTTGAACACAGAAAACCTAAAGAGCAAAGCTTTAAAAAACCCACGTAGGCCCAAATAATTGGGTGTGGGCTAAAACAAATAACCAAAATTGGCCCAGACCACTAAGTCTACATTTACACTGTGCAATATATAGCCAGCCCAAGCAGCCACAAGCATTTCTTTTACACGAGAAGAATATATTTTGAGTCCTGAGCACATTTTAAAAAATAAAATTGAAAAATCCCTGCCCATATAGATACAAAAGATAATTTTAATGAAGAAATGACCCCCACATACACACACTGTCAAAACCTGGACAAAATAAAATTTTCTGAGTGGAAGAGAACTACCCAGATGGCTGCTCCACAGTTTATAGCTAGAAAAAAGGTATTTAAAAAGGTGTTGTGCAATGATGGACTCTTGGCATTCATATAAGTGCATGTTTTGCCCTCCCCTGCGCAGTGTGATTATGTGGGGCTGGGGCAGATTAGTGCCATATATATGCCAGCCAGATAGAAAGGCTGGTTTTTGAAAATGACCTGCCTGGTGCCTTATTACTTCTTGCCATTATCTCAGCTGCACCTGCCTTGCCCTGCTGAAGCAAAAGGGAATGGAGCATACACATAGCTTTACAGCAGTCACAGAATAGACTCTGGAGGCAGAGAGAGTAACTGGAATTGCTGAGAATGGGGGACTCTGGTTACTTAAAGCTGCAGCTGTGCTGCTAACAGCAAGCTGTCTATTTTTTGTGCTTTCGGCTCAGGAGATTGAGGCAGGAGGTGGGTAGGGCACTAAAAATGGTTTGTGTCTGCTTTGCTTGGACTACTAAGAAAATCAGTATCTCCCCAAGCTCTCTCATCAGCCTTGATACATTTGCACTGCAGTCTCCTTATTGCTTCCCTTCAGCCACTGAAGCTAAATTCACAAACAGATGTGGAAGGCCAAAGCCAGTCAGGAGCAATTGATGCCTGCGTTGATTTGGAATTATCTTTCTCAAAATGATCTGTCTGGCCTGGCTGCTTGAATTCTCTCAGTGAAAGCAGAAAGAGAGGAAGAGAAAAATCAGTTGCTGCTTTCGTTGAGAGACCAGTAGCTGATTCTGCTTCTAAAACATGAGCAATCTATTGGTCGTACAAGAGCCACCTTCTAAAATTTGTTTACATTAAATTGTTTTAATTCAGTTAATTTATAGCAAAAGAACATTAACCAAGCATAGTGGAGTTTTGCTTGGTGATTCCCCACCCATTTTAGATTTATGAAGCTCATATTAAGTAGAATGGAGGGGCATTAGCAACAATAGGGCAATCCCTGTCGTCTCATGTTGATGTGGCCCCTTCCATAGGTGAGGCCTGGGGCAACTAATGTCCTCATCCAGTACCCTCTTTCAATGCAGCCTGGTATGTTGGGTACTTTGGTCAGAGATGTGGAACCACGCTGCCTTTGGAATACAGTGCCTGTGCTTCATATTAAAGGTGTAGAGGGGCACATGTTTCCTATTTCACAGGAAGATAGGGGGAATTACATTTGGCTTTGTTATACCTCAGTTAACAAAGCCTTTGACAAAGAAGCTCCTTTTTACAAAGGGTTTTCATACCTGCCTAAGGGGTGGAACAGACGTCTTAGAAGGGGTAACTTTAAGCCGCCCCTTCTTAATGTGGATTGGGGCCTTGGCAACTGCACACCACAGCCCCAATCTGCCTTTGAGCTGCTTGAAAAAAGGAGCGGCAGAGCCTTTTCTTTTTTGGGGGGCAGCTAAAAGCCAGCTGTCCGCCAGCAGTACAGGCAGAAGCCAGCTTTAAGGTACTCTGGCGGCTTGTGGTGTACAAATGCCATGCCGCTGGAGTGTCTTGACACTGGCCCTCATGTGGGCAGCTAGCTGGCTTGTCTTGGGGGCATGCAGCATATAAACGCCATACCACCAGGAAGACAGCTTTTAGAGTACGTCTGTTCCAGTTCTAATTCTCTCTTTTCCTCTTTGTCTTCTGTTTATGTAGATATTTTTTTAGTAGCATCAGCACTGCAAGTACTAAAACACATTCTTTTAGTATAGGATTGCAGCACTATGTCTGCAGTAAACAATGAAATAAAACTTGAGCTCGGAAAGAATGGGATTCTAATCTAGTCAATCCTGCTGCAGCTGTTTGTGTCTCCCTGCAAAGGCACAGTAAACAGTAGCTGTCCAAGAGCCCAATGACACTATGAAATAAACCGGTTTATTTTCTTGGCATTCATATTGGCCCTAACTGCACTTGGCGCAGTGTGCGGGGGATGGGGGCATAAAAATACCCATTTAACCTGGTGCATTTGGCACTGGGTACCTTACTGATTCATTTTTTGGTCCCACAATAATCTGGATCTTTGGTAGTGAGAATGCACTTCTGCATCAATCTGGATTGTGCGGACCATCTTCCTCCTCCAGAAAAACAGTGTGGTTGCGTGGTTTGAGTGTCAAGCTACGACTCTGGAGACAGGGTTTGAATCCTGGCTTGGCCATATAAACCCAGTGGGTGACTTTGGGCAAGACACAATTTGTTAATTGAGATACACCTGTACACTATCAACAGCATTTAAAAAGTATTTACAACATACTGTTAAGATTATTTTAAAAGCAGTACAAAATGATACAACGAAAAGAATCTACTATCCTTTTAGAAACCCGTTTCTTTAAGGCTTTAGTTCTTGAAAGCCCATCAGAATAATAAAAAGGCTTTGCCAGCTGACAGGAGAAGTGAACACAGGGGTCTGTTTTTCTGTCCATAGGAAGGGAGTTCAGGTACTGGAGCATTCAACCAAGAAGGCCCTATCTTACCCCCTACCAGCCATGTCTGTGAAGGAGTTGGGACTGAAAAAAGAGCCTCTGCTGAGGATCTCAAGGCCCAGGCAGGCTCATACATAGAGATATATCACATACACACATACACACATTACTTGATGTACATACACGTCACTTGATGTATGTATATATACACATGAACACACTTCACTTGATTTCTCTTTTGCTATGGGGAGGGCCATCTTTGTGACAAGCATGGTATTACTTCAGTGTTTCTGTTGCAGCCCTGTCCTTATTATCAGCTTTATATTGTTTACTGTATTTCATTGAATTCCTCGTGAGCATGTGTAAAGCTGGAGTGTGTATCATGTCAAAAGCGGAGCTAATTAGTCCCACCAGGTGAAGGCTAATTAGCGCGGCTGAAAATGGGGAGCAGGAAGATAAAAAGGCTGTTTTTTCAGGAATTGATAGTGAGCTGGAAGAGACTCATGGAAACAGCAGTTGGAAAGGAGGAGGAGGAAGAGAAAGTACAGGCATACCTCTGTTAACAAAACCTCTGACAAAGAAGTTTAATTTTACAAACTCTTTTAATGGATGCCCTTTTTCTTCTTCCTCTGTCTAGCTGGAAGGCTTTAAGCAACATTGCCATCTGGAGCATGGTGAAAGAGAGCTGACGAAGCACAGGTTTTCAGTGTCAGATGGCAGAAGCTTGTCTGCAGTAAACATTGCAATGAAGCTTAAGGTGGAGAAAAGTGGGATTTTTACTCCAGCTGTAGGTGTGTATGTGCCTACAACAGGGAAGATGAACATCATTTCCCTCGAGAATCCTTTACTAAGCATGTATGGAATGGAAGCAGGGAAAAACAACCTTGCCTTACCAGTGCCCTCCCCATATGTTAAAGAAAAAGAGCATAGATCTATATGTTTGGCCACTAAAGCAGAAATCATAAGAAAGGTGGAGACTGGTGAAAGGAAAAAAAAAAGTGCCTGGATGTATTTTGAGAGATGGTTTCAAGTGGTCTCTAGAAGGCTGAAAATGTTTTTTGTTCACTTATGGAAGTCTTACCTGACCTGGTTGTTTCATTCGACATGTGCATATTGTTCGTTTTGGATAAAAAGTTTTCCGAAACATGTTGAGGTGTTCTTCTTTCTGTGGCGTAGGAACCTCCCTGTTGTTTCCATATTGTTTTGACACTGGCAGTAGAGCTTCTTTGAAAGAAGTAATACTCAGGAACATATCTAAATTATTAACAGAGGTATACCTGTATTGTATTGTTTTAAAATGGTTTTTATTTCACTGCACCCAGCCCCCCAGTCCAGCAAAACCATCAAGCTTTGCACCATTTCCCTTTTTGTGTTGCAGTTTGATTGAAAAGTGTTAGGGACATGACATTTTTAAAAAAGTAAAAATATTTGGATTGTCACATACTTTTTAGCTTTAAATGTTCAGCCTCATCTGCTGTCACTGCATATAAGGGTAGAAACCTAGGGTAAGTACAGATCTTCCCACACAAATGTGTTTTCTTTTGGAGAAGTTTATGAGGGTGCCATGAGTGTTAAAAAGTTAATAAAACACACAGAGTAGGTAAGTTCTTTCAGTACAGGCAGTTCTATGCATGTGTTTGTATATGCACTTTGTGAGATATATACCAAGGTATTCAATTGTGACGGTTGAACATAACAAGATAACAATGCCATTGGACAGAATGGCATAGATTGAGACAGGATTTACAGTATGTGATATAAGGATTGGTGGACTGAATGTGTCCCCTTATCTCTGGGAGGAATGGGAACAGAATGGAAAAAACAGACAAAAGAGGTCATTAGAAGCAGAAGAACAGGTATCTGTGATGTCGAAAAAGAAAGTTAATGAGGTGGGAGTGATAAAAAGATGAGAGTGGAACATATAAGTCCAAGCCCTTGCATTTACTGCTAAGGATACGAAGCAGGGTCAGCTTTGCTTGGCATTTAGATGAGAGACCACACAGGAATACCAGTATTGTTGGCTTTATTCCAGAGGAAGGAACTAGTGGAACCACCTGTCAGGGCTCCTTGGTTAAGAAGACTCCATGAAATTAATGGGATCCCCATACATCGACAGGTGACTTGAAGGCACACACATGCACAGGTGGGAACTAGCTCATTGTTTTGATTTGAAATCCTTGGAAGCAGCTCTCTGCTGCTGAAGTATTTTTAATAATAATAATAACAATAATTTATTTATTTATATCCCGACCCTCTGGGTATGCAATCGGGGCACTGTACAACATTTAAAAGCAATTACAATTAAAAAATAACAATTCAATTTCCTCTCTCACCCCTTAAAAATAAATTAAACTACGATAAGATTTAAAAATACTAAAACAGAGTAATTACAATTAAAACATTAAAACATTGAAAAGCTCTAATTAAAAATGATGGGCGGCCTCGACAATATCAGATATCCCAGTGGAAGAGGCAAGAGGGACAGTAGTTGGCAGAAAGGTTAATCATTGTCTGGGAAGGCCTGCCAGAAGAGGTGCGTCTTGGCAGCCTTCTTGAAGCCGTCCAGGGTTGTATTAAGGCGCATCTCATCCTGCAGGCCATTCCATAGCATGGGAGCGACAACAGAAAAGGCCATCTGGGAGTTCTGTGCCAACCTAGTTTTTTTAGGTTGTAATAGGTTTCTCCCAGAGGACTGGAGTGTACGAGGGGGCTCATATGGGAAGAGGCAGTCCCTAAGATAGGATGGACCCAAACCTTGGAGGGCTTTAAAGGTCAAAACCAGCACCTTGTACTGTGCCCAGAAACTGATCGGCAGCCAGTGGAGAGATTTAAGCACTGGTGTTATATGCTGTCTCCTAGATGCCCCAGTGATAAGTCTGGCTGCCATATTCTGAACCAGTTGAAGTTTCCGGGTTAAGCACAAGGGCAGCCCCATGTAGAGCACATTGCAGTAATCTAAATGTGAGGTGACCAAAGCATGTACCACAGTTTTCAGATCCTTCATCTCCAGCTGGGGTATCAGCCGAAGCTGATAACAGGCACTCCTGACCATCGTATTCACCTGACTAGTCATGTGAAGCGATGAGTCTAGAAGTACCCCTAGGCTGCGAACAGGGTCCTTTGAGGAGACTGTGACTCCGTCTAGGACCAGGAGTTGCATTCCCAGACCTGGTTTCAGGCCGGTGACTGTCAGCACCTCCGTTTTATCTGGATTTAGCCTCAATCTGTTTCCCCTCATCTAATCCATTACCGCTGCCAGGCAGTCATTGAGAGAGGAGACGCCATCTGAGGTCTGGACAGACGATCTGGTCATGGAGAAATAGATCTGAGTGTCATCAGTGTACTGATGGCACTGAGCTCCGTGCCTCCGAATGATCTCTCCAAGTGGCTTCATATAAATAGTTGCTGATTGAAATATATTAGGCATCTTAAATATTTTCTGTATATCTTTGCGAGTGACATCTCTGTTTATGATTAAAATACCAGTAGAATTCCCCCAAGTGAATAAAATGTAAAAGTAGTCACCTGAATCATACAGTCATAATTTAGAATTCAAAAATATAGCTGTGTTAGTCTGTAGAATAATATGTAGAGAGATCTTGTAGCACCTTTGAGACTAACCAATGCATCTGAAGAAGCAGACTTAAGTCTACAAAACCTCATGCTGCCAACTTGTTTCTTTAGTTGGTCTGAAAGGTGCTATAAGATCACTCATAATCACCATAATTTTTGGTGTATAACTTACGTGTAAAGCATTGTTTGTTTTTGCTTTTACAAATAGGATTTAATGTCATTCATTTTAGAGATATGAAAAAAGCAGCTAGTTAGACAACCATTTAAATAGTTTAGATTCAGTCTAAGGATGCAAATGCTGCGAGCATTTCTCATAAGGTATTGATGATATATTACACATTATGCACAGTGTCTAGTGAGATCTAAATATTAATTTAACCTTGTAGAGACTTTTAAAATGCAAATAAATAAAATTTTGTTTCTCATGAGGCTCTTTGTGTAGCCTATGGGATAAGGGGGTAATCCTGCCCCCCCCCCCCCACGATTTCAAATTTGGCATGCCTAGTTTCATTCCCATTTTGTTTGTGAAATATGAAATGCATAAGCCTAATCAGTTCTTCCCATTCTTTGCCACCACCTCTGCCTCTGAGAATAGCTCCCAAACATTTTCCATCTGGCCTGGAATGGCTACTGTGGAATATTGAGGGGGGCAGTCTCTGGGTGCAGGTCAAGGGTGAAGTTAGGCAGGTGGCTGGGGAGGAGGCTGCTGGTTGTGGGTGGCAGTGACTATGTTATCTCTCCCTCCCCACAATGTCTTAAGGTATCTTGAGGGAACAAGTGCACTTCTAGTGTCCCCCCAAATTGGAATGCGGCCTGAGTGTGGCTTGCCAGAGTAATTCACCTCTGGCTCACAAGGGCATTTGTGTGATCAGTCCTTTGCTTACAAAGTTACAGACTGGCAATTTTTCAGTGTTTCCCAACATAAAGACAGTTTTCTCAGTTAAATAATTTTCTTTATACAGATATATGGACAAGAAGGAAGGGCAGTTCTTGCTTTTGCTTCTTCCCTTTTTAGTGTTCTCCATGGACCTTATCAGACGTTGGAAATTGGAAGTATAATGGCAATCCAAACGCAATCATGGGGTTTCGCGTTATTGCGAATTAAAGTATCTCATGCAATTTTGGGCAAAAGGAAAGTCATTCCAGACGCAATTGTGGGTTTTATGTTATTGCGAATTAAAGCATCTCATGCAATTTTGGGCAATGGGGGGCCATTTTCGGGTAATGGGAAGTCATTCTGAATGCATTCTGAACGCAATTGGAATTCACGTGAATTTGCTGAACTAGCGAATTCACGTGAATTTGAATTGGCTCCAATTGGCTCCATTCGCAATAAAGAGAAATTCCTCCCGTCTGATAAGGTCCCATATTGTGATGACCTGGTCTGAGGCCTCTTAAAAAGCCAGGGCAGAAGCTATTAGAGATGGTATTTTTAGATATTGGTATGTTTTTAATGATATTTTTGTTGTTGTTGTAACTTTCTGCTTCTTTAATTGAATATTTTATTTGTTTTATAACAATAATATAAACAACAATACAAAAATAACAAAAGGCCTTGATGAGTCCTATAAAAGCTGTGCAGAATAACAATCAGAGTAGAGGTAGTATCAGTAACCAAGAGTCTAAAATCATCACTGAAGCTTTGCTGGTTGGTGGGTGCAGAGTTAGAGTGTCCTTCCAAAGGGTAAACTGATGGGCAGGAGGTCTGATGTCAGGGGAGTTGTTAATGTGATCAATAAGAACTGACCAGTTTTCAAAAAAGGTGTATGGTTTCCTTTGTCCATTACAAAGTCTGAAGGTGTTGGAAAGTTTTTCCATTAACCAAGTGTCCCAAACCTTTGTCCACTAGTCAGCTATTTGTACGTTCCCTGTTTTCCAGTTTCTTGTGATTACATTCTCAGCTGCTGCCATAAGAAATATGATGAGCTTGCGATGTTTTAACTGACTGATTTTTTTTAGAGTAGATGGACAACAAGAGGCCTAGACAAAAAGGTACATTTTGTTTTACAGTAGAAGAAATTTGAGCGAGTATAGGACAGTTCAGCCACATGTGCTCAAAGGAGCCAACAGCGGCAGAGCCTCTCCAGCATTTTGGTGAGACATTCTTTATTATCTGAGATAATTTTACAGGAGTTACGTACCATTTATATATTAGTTTTAGAGTTGCCTCTTTATATATTAGTTTTAGAGTTGCCTCTTTTGATAATGCCGATCTTGATTTATATCTAGTTGAGGTCCAAATGTGTTCCCATGTGGCTTCAGAGATATCTAAATTGAGGTCCGATTGCGGTGGCTGATTGATTTTTGTAAATGATGACAGCTGTCTCTCCTTTGCAACCACACCCATTTCTCATGCAAAATGTTTCATAAAATGTCATGAGGTGAGGGTAGTTCTCCTTTGACATTGTATGTCTTGCAAAAGACAGTACTTGTGATATTTGCATCCAGTTGTGGCTGATTTGTCCCAGAACGTTTGTCAAGGTTTCTGCATTTTTTTATTTTCCCATGTGTAAAAAATCAACAACTCTGTAAATACCACCCTTCTTCTGTCCATTAAATTGGTATATGTCATAAAAATGACGCTACAATAAGAATGGGCAGATAAGGGATGGTCTCGGGGCCAATGTATAGTTCCATTGTTTCTAAATAAGAACAGAGTTATATAGAGATGGGTTTTTTATTTTCTTTAAAAACACTCCATGTCTTAAGGGAGAAAAGCAACTTCAGTTCAGCTTTACTGTCCAGATCCCTCTCCATAGGTATTGAATACCTTGGTATATATCTCATAGGTATCCAGTGGGAGAGTTGACTTAGCTGGAATGCATGATAATGCAATTTGAGGTTTTTGGAATTGGTAGATCTCCTGCTCTTGAGTTGGTACATCTAACAGATTTGGGGAACCTAGGCCATTTTTTTATTAAATATAAAATCTGCAATCTTTTTTTTTTTTTTTTTTTGCCAAAGTTTAAATTTGGAAGGAGCTGGTGAGATAGGGATGAATTGAAATAGAAAGGATAGATGTGGGGTGAGAAACATTTTTATGATAGCAATCCTCCCCAACAAAGAAAGGTTCACATGTTTCCATTCCTTTAGTTTAGCCCTCATCCATTTAATGACAGGATTGTAGTTCCTGGATATCAGTTGAGATAGGTTCTTTGTTATTAAGGATACCTATATATGGAAATCCCGAGGGGCATAATTGTAAACCAGTGGTATTTGCCAGCGTGGTTTGGTCTGCAGCTGAGATGTTTAAGTACATCATTTTAGATTTTAGATCTTAAGGCCAGAATATTTTCCAAAGATGTCTATTGTGTCCTTTATTTCAGGGAAAGAATTTTTAGGGCGTTTTACCACTTGTAAAATGTCATCTGCATATAGCATTATTTTGTGTTGGGTCTTGTTAATGTGTGAACCTGTTATATTTGGATTTGATCTGATGAGTTCAGACAGAGGTTTGATATAGTAACTTTCTGTCAAGCAGCTTGAGTCCCTGTTTGAGAAAAGGATGGGGTGTATATAAAGTGTATATATAGATGGATGGTGTTGGAAAGACAGGACTGAAACCAGAGTACTGGTGCAGAAAGTTCAAATTAATACTTGATAGAAAAACAAAGAAACCCTATCCTAATGCTGCTTGAAGATGCTGAGTTCTAACCTAGTCGCAGGCTGATGAAGACATGGGAGAGAGCCTTCTTGGAGACTGCTCTCACACTGTGGAATATCATCTCATGGGAAACTCGGTTGACACCCTCTTTGATCTCTTTTCCCTGGCAACCTTTTTATTTAAACAAGCATTTGGTCTATAACTTGGTGTGTCATAAACACCTTTTTATGAGATGTGCTGTACCTTTATCTTATGTTTTGTATGTACTTTAAACTGTTTAAATATTTTGATTGTCTATTTATTTTTTTAAAAAACTTTTGTAATACTGGTTTTAAAAGTTGTTCTGGGTCTTCAAGTCATTTCTGACTTATGGCGACCCTAAGGGGAAACTATCACAGGATTTTCTTGGCAAGATTTGTTCAGATGGGGTTTGCCTTTGCCTTCCCCTGAGGCTGAGAGAATGCAACTTGCCCAAGGTCACCCAGTGGGTTTCCATGGCCGAGTGGGGATTTGAATCTTGGGTCTGCCTTAACTGCCCTGCCTCAATGCTAGGGAATTCTGGGAACTGCAGTTTTGTGAGACACGTAGCTCTGGTGCCAGAATCAACTACGATTCCCAGGATTCCCTAACACTGAGCCTAGGCAGTTAAAGCAGTCTCAAACTAGATGATTTCTCCAGTGTGTTTTAGATCAATGTCTCCAGAACTGTAATCCAGTGCTCAAACCATTACACCACACTGTCTCTCTGTTTTAAATGTGCATTGCTTTAATTCTGTACTGTAAGCCTCCTTGGTTTCCATAATGGTTAGGAGAAAGACAGATTATAAATAAATTAAATAAATAAACACTCTGCTAGGTAAAATCTGTGAATAGGGGTGTCACTAAGAGGGTTCAGAGTGTGTGGACAATACTGGGTGAGACCACATAAAGGGGTGAGGGAGCCAAGGCAGTGGAGAAGCCCAAATGAGAACCCCCCTCACTCCCACTGCGTTGCTTGCCTGGCCACCTTCCCACTCCCCAGCAACCTTTTCTGGTACTGGTCAGGTGGCGGTTGAGGGGCCTGCGAGTGAGGCAGTGGGGAGGGAGGAAAGGAAGAAGGGGGAGTCTGCTGCCGCCTCCCCAGCAGCCCTGTTGAGGCATGTGCATCAGGTGGCACCAACCCTAGTGATTTCACCATCTATGAAGCCTTCAGAGGCCTCTTGAGACGCGCATACCAAAAGGGAACAGAGGTCCGAGAAGGAAGAGGAGGAACCTGGCTCTCATGCCTTTGCTCAGTTTCCATGAGAACATCTGAGCTCTTCTACGTAGCTTCAACAAGTGACTTTGTGGAGTCTATGGTAGAGAACAGACATGCCAGCTTAGGATTTGATTATGGCTGACTATCCTCCTTCCCTAATACATGGACAGATTTTCTAGCCTGTGTTCTTTGAGTGAATGCAAGAATAAAGAATACTTACATGTGTTCTTTTCTTTTCCCGGATGAAAAAAAAAATGTTTGCCTTCCACTAAATGTTTGCATTTTGTGACTTTTTAAAGTGAAAAGTTAATTTGTGCAAAAATGAGGGGGGTTTTGCACAGAAAATGTCTTTTCTGCAAAATACATTGTTTTCTGCCCAAAATCATCATCATCATCTTCTTCCTCCTCCTCCTTCTTTTTCTTCTTCTTCTGGACAAAAAAAGCCCTAAAATGTGAGCAATGATTGAATAATACATAAAAAAATATTGCAGTATTACTCACAGGGCAGAAAACCTTTAAAATTCTTAATTCTTGCATGTGAATAAGAGAAAAAATACCTCTCTACTGATAAATGTCCCAGAAGGCTTCCCTCTGCTAAAATTTTTTAGAGGGAAGGAAGACTAACTTTTGCTTGTTGGATCATTTACTGGTACTAGATACTTTTCCATATATTGTTCCATCTTCCCTTGAGAAGATCAGTGTTTACTGGTTACACCCACATAGAGTTTATATGGGGCTTCATGTGATCTTTTAATGAATGGGGAGTAGCTTACCTTCCAGCAGTTCATTGAATGCTTCCAAGTCATTCCCTGGAGTACCACCGGTCCTTTTGTCCTCAGTACAGCCATGTTTCTGAGATACCCAGTGATTGCATTTGTGTGACATAACATGTCCACTTTCCCAGGAAACCCTGGTTTGTCACAGGCAAATAGCATGTTGGTGCAAAATGAGGCTCAGCCAGTGAAACTTCTTGGTTTGTTGAATTGCCTTCATGCATGTCTTGAAAATATTCTCTCTCGTTCTCGTGCTCTCTCTTTTCCAAACAGCAAAGCCTGATTTTGCTATTTTATATAAGGGACACCATTTTATTATCCCATTGTATTTAACTGGACTTGAGCTTCCACCGATTTTGGTATCCACAGGGAGTTTTGGAACCAAACCTCAGTGGATATCAAAGGCTGACTGTACTTTGAAACTTTTAGACCTAGGTGTACTTCATGACTGGGCTTTTATTGTCTTTTTCTTACCCTGTTTCCAGTGAATTGTCCTAGAATTCATGGTCTAGATCAGACCACTCCCTGCTACAAAAATTTGCCTTCTTGATATTGTGTATAATACCAAGATTTTTCATTTCTTTTTACAATCCGTATCAGTTTGACTGAACATTGAAAAATTTAAAAGATTTCACAGAAGAAAAAACCTTCACAGATTTCTAAAATCTGTCAAAGGATGATTAGCCGTTGCTCAATGCTATTAATGTTGTTATTATGCTTTTCAATTCCCACAATTAAAACTCTTTGAAGACTTAGAAATGATTCATCCATCTGTTGGACAGACATGGAAACTAGACCTAATACTTTTTTCTTCCTTATGCCCAAGAAAGCTAGAGGAAATGATTAACTCTTTCTTAGAAACTCTCCAAAACTATGAAAAAAATGGATTGCATTAATAATCCCACTGGGCTGACCAAATTTATTTACAATATGAGATCTATTTGTAGTTTCCAGCTCCAACCCTAGAGGGCAACCCGTAGAAAAACTGGGTACTGCCCGATACAATAGGCTTCAGGTTAAGCCTATTGTATCTGGCAGTACCCAGTTTTTCTGTGAGTTGTTGTCTAGTGATGGTGTTATAACTATGCTAAAACTATGTTACAGCATTTGCAACAAAATTTGGGGGAGACACCCAGATTTCTCACAATTTTTGAACTGCAAGCCATGGACTAAAGTACATTGTTAAAGACAAGTATACTAGATTGGTTTTTTTTAGTATGCTGTATTCCTGGTTTATTGATACCTTTTACAACATCATGTTTAAATATAAATATTACTGTACATACTCATGTATATGTATATGAAATTTTAGTCAAAAAATTGACCCCAAAACCTTAGGTCGACTTATTCATGGGTCAATGTAAATACTGTACTTTAACTCTTATTTTAAAAAAAGAACCATCCCCATGTGAGCATAATCTGTCCTAGAAGCAGCCACTGATCCCTCCCAATTTTCTCATCCATCCAGCTTTTAGTATGAGCACAAACAGTTATACCTGCTGGGATTTTTAAAAGTTCTTTGGAATTTTGTGCCTTAGCTTCATCCTTTAGAATCATGCCCTTAAGTTTTACCTTGACTTATCCTTGGATCATATCAAAATCCATCTCCCCCCCCCCCCGAAAAATTGCCCTTGTAGTATACATGAGATCGACTTATAGTTGAGTATATAAGGTATGCTATTTGGGAATCAGAACTTGAAATACCAGACTTGGAGTGGTCTAAACCAGCGGCAATTATAGTGTTGGTGTCACCCAGTGTGCAGTGAAGCTCCTGCACCAGGTGTCTCCTGGTGTGGGGGAAATGGCATGCCCCTCACCTTGCTGCCGTGCATCACTTTATTCCCAAGTAAACCAGTGCGCAGCACTCCAAAGCACCCTCCCTCCCTGCTGTCCACCAGATAACTCTGGAGTAAAATGGTGTGCAGCAGGCAGAGAGTATGCCCAGAACACTCACCCTCCCTACCATGTGCTGGTTTACTCTGGAATAAAATGGCATGTGGCAGATAGGGAATGTTTTCTGGCACTTTCCCTCCCTGCCGCTCATGAGTAAACCAGTGCATGGCAGGGAGGGGCTGTGCTCAGCTGGGTCTCACTCCTCTTCTGGGGTATCACTTAGTGTGTTTTGCACCCCCTGCACCTCCTAGTGATACCACTGCCAGTGTGGCATCGCACTCCTCACATTGACCTCACATTGCCACCTTCACATTGACCTTTTCCCATCATACAGAATCCTCAGTAATGTTTTTTGTACTAATATTACTCATAAATTGTAATTCCCGTATATCACTGAGTGCAATGGCAATAGTTGTGACATAAACAACTAGCAAAATTACAATTATATTTTAAAATTACAATATCATATGCAAAGCCTAAATGTATTTACATGTATATTTTACATGTACTGTACTCTCCTTTCTCTTCCCACTGAGCCTTACCCCACTCACACAATTTCTTCAGCATTTTAAAGGGACTCAAGCGAATGCTACAGCCCACTTTTCAAAAGGCAGATGTTTGGGGAGAAATGGTGTCACACACCCCTTAGAGTGTCACCTGGTGCAGTCAACATACCTCATAACCCCATAGTGACACCCCTGGTCTTAACTATAGTTTTCTCCAACAGTGAAGACCATATCTGCCTCCATGAAATCTAAATCAATGTGAAGATTACATTTCACCCCAGCCAGAGTAGCCAAAATAAGTTTTAATATATTTCCAGTTTGCTAGAGTGTATGTAGTTCTGTAAACTGTTATCTTCACATTTGATTTGAGTGCCTGTTTATGCACTGTTTTTGGTCTCAGTTTGTACAAGAGATTTCTCACTTAACCAATCAGAACATTACAAATAGTGGCTCATTACTTCTCTTATCACTGTTGCTTGGAAAAAGTAAAGATTAACAACATATACATATTATAGTGTTCATGCTCTTGGCAGCTAGGCACAAATTGCAGACTCTTGCAGATTAATTCAACAAACCTGAACAACCACACCTGGTTTTAAAAGGTTTGGACTAAATTGTTAACTGAAAGCTTAGGTCAAACGTCATATGCAATACTGGGAACTGAACCTCAAGGCAAATTTATTGAAAAATGGGTTGTTTTTATTAGTTGCATTCACTGCACAGACATCTCTACCAAACCTCCAAAACCCCATAGTCATTTCTAGAGAGATGTGATGAATTGACTTCAACTGCTTTTGATGGAGGACATGATTTAAATATGACTGTCTCTAGGCATCTTGTCTCTGCAGAGTTGGAAAGGTGAGGATAAGCAGCACATGACTCCTTTTAATCGTTGTTTAATATAGGATATTTCTTTTTGTGAAGCGAGCAGCTGGGCAAGCCTGTGTAGAGCCAGGATATCACAGCTCCGGGAATGTTATGAGGGGTGGAGCTGTGAGAGAAAGAATATATAAAAAACTACAGGTGTACCTGTGTAATGATTACAGAACAGAGAAATAGTAAAGGATGGGAAAAGAGAGGGATAGTGAGAGAAGAAATGAATTTTGGTTTGATCGAACTGAGAGTGCAGGGAGAAGTGTTACTTTGCTCTAAGGGTGTTACATTGCACTGTGCACTGTGTATAGAGTACTAGATATGTAACTTAAAACCCTATTGCATGGGGTTAAAACCCCAGTTTACCTTTCACAAATTCAGTCCTAATTCGGGAGGAGGCCAAGTGTTATCGCAAAGAAATCGATGTTCAATCACTGCCCAGGCCTGCATCCTGTAAGATTCTTTGATGGCCATTTTTAGAAGTCAGAAGCTTCCAATTTCTAAAAACGGCCATCGAAGTGGCTTAACGGTTCCGGGCTGCACTCAGGATGGACCCAGACATTGATTCAGCAGCATTTTCTTTGTGATAACACCCAGCTTCCTGCTGTATTAGGACTGAATTTGGGAAAAGTAAGCCGGGATTTTAACCCCATGCGATAGGGTCCTTACTTATTACAGAATGCATTTTTACTGTTATTTTCTGTGCCTCTGTCTGGATATATTTTCATTCAACTAATGAGGAGCATTCTTAACTGCACAGAACCAACTAATCCACACAGCCACTTGTCCACTACAGTGGTTCCTTTTAGGCTCAAGTACCAGATCCAGGGAGGGATCTTAAGGGTAAAAGGACCAGGTGAGTGATAGGAGAAAAGTTGGAGCTGTAGGACCAACTTGGAGAGCGACCTGCCATATTTTTTAAAGGGAATTTTGTTTCTTCATAGTATCCAGACATTGTCATCTTCAGTTTGTAAACCACACAGTTCCCCACTCCTATATTTTTTTTCTTCCTCTCTGTGTGCATGTCCCTTCAATTCACCTGTTGACTTGTGGTGATCCCATTAATTTTGTAGGGTTTTCTTACACAAAGAATACTCAGAGGTGGTTTTTCCATTTCCTTCCTCTGAATTAAAGCCTACAGCTCCTGGTGTTCTCATCGAAGTACCAACTCGGGTTGATCTTGCTTAGCTTCCAAGATCAGAAATGATCTGGTGCCTTTATGGTATTTAGTACCCATCCCCTTCCCCCCCCCCAAAAAAAAAATTAAAGAGGAAGAGAGAATAGTAATGTGGTATTTTTTGGTTGATAGCAATAAGAGTTCTCTGTTTGGAAAATACTCATCTCTTGCACAGTGTGAGCGAAGACAGTTGGAATGGTCAGCATGTTGGAGCGAAAAGAAAAGGCATGTGAAAGAAATTCCTTGGAGCCTGAGCTTTAAGATTATCAGCTGCAACTTTTTCTCTTTCCCCTCCTTCTTTCCCCACATTTTTGTTTGTTTGTTTGTTTCTGGCTATCTAATATCTTAGCAAAGATCAGTATGTCTACTGTTTCTGTGACTTCTGCTGGGTTGTGTTTTGTATTTTGTACTTTTTCCTGAAGAATGTCAGGGAATGCAATCATGTTGTAAGAAGCACAGTTTGCAACACATAATACTGACTGCTTGAATTTCCAATATTTATATTTGGGAATTAAAAGATCATTTTGTATTTGCTTTTCCAGCAATTTCCAACATGGGTTGCATTGCTGTGGTGGCTTGGTGTTCAGTTATGTTGGTTGCTCCTTTCTTCCCACACTTAGCTCTCCTCATTCTTTGTGTCTTGTATGCACAAATAAGGGTTATGGGATTGCCCTTTTGTCTCTTGTGAGTACAGGAAAGCTTTTATGAAATACTGTGTTTACTTTGTGCCCTGAAAATGGTTAAAGCGTGGGCTTCTCAGCTGATCTGCTGATGTTGGATGATGGAACAAAAAGGGAAGAAAGAGGTACTGTAGGTATTGCAGGATTTTAGGGCCACATTAAGTGGGATACTGTTCACACAATTAAAAACTGGATTAATTTTTTTATTTTAAAAAGAAAATAGCAATGTTGGGCCCCCAGTCCAGATCTGAAACTTGATTTTGGAGTGTTTTTTTTTCAGGGAGGTGGGGCTTTCATTTTCCTTCATCCAACTCTGTGATCTTTGCCTGGATTACAATGTCATACTTTTTATGTCTTAAAATTCCTTGATATCCTTGAAGATAAATAAATTAGGATTGGGGGCTGGAATGTGACTTGAACCTACAAATTACTTCCCTACATGTAGAAAACTTGCATATCAAAGGCACCCTGGCTTAGCAAAATATCTCCTTAGTGTGCTTTTTTTTTTAGTCGCAAGGAGGTTTTAACATGTTCAGATGTCCCATCCTTCAAGTACACTTGGCATACATAGGATAGTTCAAAGTCCCAGTCCCATGAAAAGCCAAAGCAGGTACTACTTTATGTTTTCCTGATTTACTAAAATAAGGACTGGAGCCCATTTGCATTAGAATATTTATGTGTGGATAGGGAGCTTTATCCCTTTATTCTTTCCCCGTTGACCCAGTTACGGGTATAGTTACTGGGGCTGGGATTGGAAATAAGGGCAGTCCCCCTCCAAATTAGAATTATGCCCCTTATTAATTTTCCCTTCAATCCTCGCATTTCTAGCATAGCAGTAACTTAAAATTTAAGTTGAGTGTTTAGAAATACAGTGTAGAAATCCAAAGAAAAGGGTCAGACAAAGTTAGCAATGGAATGAGATGTTCTAGGTGTGAACAATTTTCAATATCTTAATCTTTGTTGGTGTTAGAAATTTGGAGAAGGAAATTTCATTTATGGGTGAACAGAACTCGTATTTTGGGGACTGTATTCTCATTCCCTCCTCATGCCTACACCTCTATTCCCTATTAGTGGTGTCTCTAAGTTTGGCATTACTCAGTGCAGTAACTCATGGTGTCATCCCCCCCATTGATCTCCTCCCATACCTAACAGAACCTGTAGTAATTTTTTTTGTACTCATGTGACTCATTAATCAAAATTCCTGTATATTACTGAATGTAATTCCGATAACTGTGATATAAACAACTAGCAAAATTAAAATTATACCTTTAAATCACAGTATCATATGCACAGTCTAAATGCATTACAGATGCATTGTCTCATGTGGCTCCCGTCCCTACAGTTGTCATCTCAAGTAGATGCGACAGCCAGGAGTGCTTGGTACCAACTTCGGTTGATACACCAACTGCATTCCTACCTGGACCAAAAGGATCTTGAAGCAGTGGTACATGCTCTGGTAATCTCTTGTTTAGATTTCTGTAATGCGCTCTACATGGGGCTACCTTTGTACCAAGTGCGGAAGCTTCAATTAGTTCAAAATATGGCAGCTAGATTGGTCACTGGTTCTCCAAGGCTTGACCATATAACACTAAAAGATCTTCACTGGCTGCCGATTAGCTTCTGGGTGCAATACAAGATGTTGGTTATTACCTTTAAAGCCCTACATGGCTTGGGCCTGAGTTACTTCTGGGAATGCCTCTCCCTACATAATCTGCCCCGCACTCTCAGGACATCTGGGAAGAAGTTGCTGGAATTAGAAACAACCAGACTAGCTTCAACTTCCCAGAGAGCTTTTACAGCAATGGCTCCAAAATTGTGGAACAGTCTCCTGGAAGAGATCTGTCTTACTACCTCCCTGGAGGCTATTAAGAGGCCAGTTAAGATGGATCTTTTCCAGTGAGCTGACCCACCTGACCTTGTTTAAGAAATACTGTTCTATCTCAGAACTGGGATTGAAATATCTCTACCCCACCATCGCTTTTTGATAGTATTGTTTTAATTGTTTTAATTGTCAATTGTTTCTATATTTTATTGTTGTGCCTTGTTCTTATGTATTTATATTGGGTTGTAATCCCACCTCGATCCACCTGGGAGAGGTGGGAAAAAATGAATAAAATTTTTATTATTTATTATTATTTTATAAGCCTCACCCCATTAAAACCATCTCTTCAGCATTTTAATGGGATATAGGTGAACATCACAGCCCATTTCTGCCCAGAAGCCAATGTTTGAGGAGCAAGAGTGTCACCTGGTGTGGTCAGCACTCCCTCACTCCTTTTAGTGATGCCACTGTTTTCCATCTATATAGGGGCTAATGTGCCTTCAATTTTTATAATAGTGGCCTGATAAACTAATGAATAAATATTTAGAAATTGCAAATACGGTAGAACAAATCCAGATTTGTCTATAAAAAGTTGGAAAAGGGTTAGAGCCTCCCTATTGCCCAGGGTAGGATTCAGTTCCTCAAGGTGGTGGCTGTATTTTTAATAAAGTAAAAGACCTCATAGCTGCTGGTTACCTCTTTAAAGCGGTGTCTTTGGGCTTGTCTACACAGGCAAAAAAACCCGTAATCACTCTGCAGCTGCTCCTCTCCAAACACATGAAGTTCCTGAGGATTCACAGGGAACATTGGGCTTTTTCCTAAAACTGTGGAGAAAACGATGCCACCTCTTAGCCCGCATTTGCTTGGAAACTCTGGAGCAGACATACCCATGTGGCTGGAAATATGCAACATAATACATCATGTTATCATCACGTGGTCATTGTCATCTTCCAGGTTGCTCCAATCTTGCCATAATGAGTGTGGCATTATCGGAGACACTGCAGACTGTGAAATTGTGCTGTGGCTGGATTTTCCTGCCAGTGTAGACAAGACCCTTGTCCCTCAGTTCTGCAGACTTGCTTGGCCCTTATCTTTTAAGGGCTTTCTCTGGTCACCCTTGTCTTCAGAAATGAATCAGGTGGTGGCTGGGGCATGAGTGTGTTTTTCAGTCTCCAAAGAGTGACTCATACCTTTGGGGATGGCTTAAACTTAATTTTCCAAGCCCTTAAAACTGCTATGCGAGATTTGACTTTGTTCTTTGGCCTTTGCTGTCTCCGTTCCTGTAGTTAACTTTTGTGGCTCAACATATATTGCTTTATATCTAAAAATCTAGCGAGTGATCATAAGGGAAGAGAGTATTTTCTGTAGTGGGGTTGCTACTGTGGAAATTCATTTTGCTTGTTCTTTGTGTTGTCAGAGGGTGAAGACATTTTTATTTCAAGGGGCTTCCACTGTTGTAATGGCTAGCTTTATTGACATATCTTTCGGAACAGGAAGCAGTACAGGAATTGATTAAATAAATAATGAATGCATGAAAATTTATTGCTGCTAGTTTTAACACATGCTGTCATGAACCCGTTTCTCTCTTTTGGGTTTGCCTTTTAGTGTTGCTTGTGTTATGCGTTCTGTTTTGTTTCTTTCAGAAATGGGTTGTTACTGCTACTTTAAAAATGGATTATAAAATATTTACATTAAATATTCCTTTGGATACTTTTAGGGGATACATATATTTTTCTTGCTCTTAGCTATAGCTAAGGGTAACCTATCTAATATATGTTTATCAAATAAAAATTTACAGTTGACTGTATATATTCAACGTTATGTTGCCAACACACATATGCACACACCCATACACATGGAGGGTGTAAGTGGCAAAGGTAAGGCTGATGCTTGTCAATGGGATGGGATGGGATCTTTCCCCCCTCTCCATTCTAGGGACAAGATAGGGACACATATTTACCTAACTTTCCCCTGGAATCATTACAGCTCTTGCCAAATGAATAAGGCTTGGGTTAATGTCTTAATTATAACCTCAGATCTTGTACTTCCGCGCTAACAATATGAACATTTACTGACTACCATATGCCCCAGTACATTGCACTTCTACTTTTGTTAAATTGTATTCCTGATGAATCAAGAAATCTAGAAAGATAAGACATTATCCTGTCTAATGTTGATGCAAGGATTGCCTGCTTACACTATTTATGGAGTTTACTCTGTGCAGTGCAAGAATAAAATGTGATGGTCCCACGTGGCAAAACAAAGCCAGATCTGGATAATGGGCCCCTTTTCTTCTTGTAGAGAAGCAGAAGCCACTGCACAGCCTCCCCCCCCCCCCGTTTCTTTCGTTTATTATGTTCAAGACCACTTTTTCTTAACCTATTCCCCCTTCTCCTCCCAATTCTTGTTGGGCTTCTAACTTGCAGACATCCCAGTCACTTGGCCAACAGGCAGGATTTTGGGGAACTATACAGTCAGTCTTCCATATCCGCAAGTTCTTTATTCACAGTATCCAGGGCTTGAAAATATTTTAAATATATATAAATTCCAAAGAGAAAATCTTGATTTTGCCATTTTCTATAAGGGACACCATTGTATTAACGGGACTTGAACATCCACAGATTTTGGTATCCACTGGTTCCTGGAACCAAATCCCAGTGGATACCAAGGACCCACTGTACTCCAATAACATTATGGGAACCAGAATTGATAAACTCTGTGCTAGACCAACGTGGTATTCTGTGAATGCATTGGACTACACCTCCCAGAGTTCTTGGCCACTGGCACTTTTGGCTCAGACTGATGGGAGTCCAAAACATTGGAGACCATCCCATTGGCAAAGGCTATTCTAGACTGTCTCCCAGAACCTTGTGGGTATATGTTTTGAAGGAGGGATGTACAACATCAAGGCTTTTTCTGTCCACAGAACAACAGATTTGATTAAACTAAAATAGGCCTTTAAGCAATGCTTTTTGCAGTTGCTAGTTTTGATTAACATGTTTTGTGAATTAATTCACAAATTAGACAGTTTCAAGATAGGGAAGATTAAAGATCATGTAGTCATTACAAACTTTTTTCCCTTTAAGCTGAAAAAAAAGCTTTAGTTCCTCTGTCCCCCTAGCTTTTATTTTCAGTTTGATATGTGAGTGCCTACTCTCTCAACTTACTGAATGCATGTGCAATACCTTTGTTGCCACCCTCTCCCAAAAACGGTTGGGTGTATCCCTTTAGGTTGTTTCCATTGTGTGGTATGTACAGTGCTATGGTGCCAAGTTAAAAATATAATGTCTTCAATGCAATTTAGGTTGGTGATGGTGACTAAGATAAGAACAGTTGGCTCTGGTTTCCTGAGTGACCTTGAAAACACTTTGTTTTTACCAGGAAGTGGAATATTAACCCTTGGATATTATCCAGAAATGAGTCCTTAAAAGACCTGTATATTCATTTGCTTGTGTATGGATGTTTGCAATCTGGTAAGCATTAAAGTTGCTTGATAAATTTAAACTGACAAGACAATTTTCAGCCATACTTTTCTTGCCAGCTGCGTTTTCACTTTCAGTCTTTAAAATGATTAAAGTTTAGCACCATGGATATGCTCCCCATCCCTGGATAAATCTTATAGGGACACTACAGTTTATATTTTTATTCTTTCCAGTGCATTTGTAAACCTGATTCCACAAATGCTCAACTTTTGGATCATTACTATTTTCAGATGTTTATCCTTAGACATAAAGGCAGAATTTAAGTAATTCAATGTGTGTGTATATGCCTTCAGTATTGTACTGTAAAAAGCTAGGTTATCATATTTAGGCAAGCTGTATACACACAACTAATTTATTACAGATGATTTATTCAGAACTAGCAAATAATTATACATTTAATCTTTTTAAAAATTGCAGGGGAAATGATGTTTTGTTGTTGATGTTGTGCCTTCAGGTAGTTTCCAACATATGACTGACAACTTTAAGGCACCACCTATCATGGCAAATTTCTTCAGAGGAAGTTGGAATTTGCCTTCCTCCGAGGAGGAGTGAATGTGGCTTTCCCAAGGTCATCAGTAGTTTTCCATGGCCAAACAGGGATTTGAAACATGGTCTCCCAGAGTCCTAGTCCCCCACTCAACTACTACACCACACTGCTCAGAAATTATGCTTTCCTCAATGCTTTACTTGCTTTAAATAGTTGAGTTTAATGTGTAACTCAATGGTTCTAATATCTAACTGTATGCATACTTTACTTACTATAGATATAGATGTGAATCTTGTTATATGTAAATATATATTTGTGATATTTTGTGATATAAATATATACTCCTGATATATTTATGACACACAATTATGATACACCAATTTGAGAAAAGAGGGAGGACCATGCTAGTTGCCAGGAGGCTTAAGGGAGGAAGAAGTTGCTGTCTGTTCTCTTGGGGCTCTGCTTCACCAGTGGGACTGCCTGCTCTTTGCAGGGCTAAGGTCCTGACTGAGCAATTACGTCCATTCAGTTCAGCTACCTTGCCTGTCCGGACACTAGGATTCTTATGACGATTTCATAAGAGAGGAAGGACTACAGCAGCTAGTAGGAGGCGGTCAGGAAGTATCCCTCTTGGGTGCCTTGCTAGAATGGGACTTGTGGGCACAGTTTTGTTGTCAATCCTTTCCTTTCTAGTGGAGCAAGACTACATGGTGGTGCTGGGAGATTCCTGTTTGTCACTGGCTGCTGTCCTGCGGAGTCCCTGGGGCTTTGTTTTGTCCACCAAGAGGCTGTACAGATTGGCCAGTAAGGCTGGCCTGGGGGCGGAGGCAAGGAGTCCCTATGATGCATGCCCCAATTCCTCCCCCAGGCTGCACCACATGGTGGGTGGCATCATGGTGCTCCTCTGGCACTGTGTCTAGATGACACAGTGCTAAAGTAGTTCAGAAAAGGCTATGGCTCCCTTTCCACGGCGCAGAAAGGTGAGATTGGGGCTGTGGTGTGTGGTTGCCGCAGCCTTGATCTGGCACTAAAAGGGGCAGTCTGTACAGCCCTCAAGTCTCTGAGGAAATTACTAGGAGAAATTGTCCAGTGGTTTAGGGTATGGTGCCAGTAGTATGCTGATGACATCCCATCCTATTTTTCCTTTCCACCAAAGTCCAAAGAATCTGTTTTGGTTTTAAACCATGTCTGGCAAAAATAATGGACTGGATGAGGATGAACAAATTGAATTATTTTTTTTTAGTCATACAGTCTTTTGAGAACATGCTTTTTAAAGGGAAAATGTTTTTATGAGGATCCTCTACTGTTTTAAGTGCATTTTTAAAAACTGCTTCTTACATTTTTCAGATTGTGGTGTGCCAGTTCTTTAATTCCATTTTAATGTCAAAGGTTTATGGGTGTCAAATGAATGTGTTTATTTTGATTTGTAAGCTGGTTTGAGTCTTGGTTTTAGGGAAACTGTGAGGTGTACTTGATTATGATAAGTTAGTATGTATCTATATTAATTCTGTATATTTAGTACTTTCCAATACAAATTGTTATGAAGAAGTTCTAAGGGCAGAACTAGAAAGTGTTAAGGAATTCAGTTAGGCACATCTTAATGGGCAAGTGTCCTTTATGCATGCACAAAGCCTTTGGAGGTTAGTTTTCCTTTCCTCCTCAGTACCCAAAGCCCTCCCTCACTTGCTATAAAGCCCCTGATCACCATAGCTAGATACAAAATGATGACATTCGTGCTGAGATATGCTCTCACTGCTGCTGCAGTCATTGCATGTATGCCTTTGGGGACACAGCCAGACCTGCCTCCTTGCCACAAAGCATGAAATGGCTGTGCAGGGTGGATACAGGAGCTTTACAGTAAGTCGGGGGAGGGTACAAGGCTCAGTGTGGCATAGTGGATATAGGACTGAGGCCATTATGTATGATACGAGGGCTGCTGCTGCCAAAAACATGGCCCCCTATCCATTTCTGTTCATGATGTCTGGACATTCTTACATCTGTTTCTCCACCCCAGCAGACACAGGCCAATATTATACTGATGGGGCAAAGAGATGAATATAGTGTCTAGTTCTGCCCAAAGCTATTTAAATGTTTAATGTCTGCTTCATTGCATGGCAAGTTAACAGGCTAATTAATTAAACAGGCATGAAAATGGCTGATAGAAAAATCTATAATTCCTCCCAAGATTCAGTTTTTGTGTGCTGCCTTAAGTAAAATAGCCCCCAATTATTTGATGAGGTGTGCTGAAGAAGAAGAAGAAGAAGGTTGTGGTTTGGTGCTTTTTTGTGGGATGCTGGCTGAATTGCTGTAGCGTGCCTGTGTGCACAAAGTAAATGTTTTAATCGGGCAGGAAATGATCATAAGGAGAGAGATACTCTGAACTGGGTGCCTGTACCTTGTGAGGCAGATTTTCTACAGGACTGTGTTATATGTGCTTGCAGGGAAGGATAGCCATCTGTTTGCTTTTGAAAAGAGAGCCTTGTGTCTTGAGGCATCTTGATGTTTTCTCAGTACTCTGCTTCTTCCGATCCTGCTGCATTTTGTCCTTCCTCGATAGATTTAGATATCTGATGTGACTGCTTGGGGTGTTCTTGGGTTATGAGAAAAGGAGGTAACATGGAACATAACTTTTGAACTGCTGTTTATCTAAATCAGATGAGTATCATCTCAAAAGAAATAATTAATTTTGCAGTGAAATGTCTTGTTCCATACAAACTGCCTTTTCTAGGACAATGTCTGTCTGTCATTTCTGTTCCTAGTTTTGGCATATCATACATAAACATTATCAATAGATCTTCTTGACTAATGCCATAGAGAGTGTATATTAAAATTAAAAGCAATAGGGCACTTGACTTCCAGTTCAAATTGAGGATCGAGGTGGGTACATGGTATAGCCTTATCATTACAGAGTATGCTATGGTTGGTTCAAAAATGCTTTTACCTCAGGCTCTTCCTTCATGTCCTTGCTAGTTGTTTAGCATTAAGGGATGGCGTTACTGAGGCTTTATTCACATTTAATTAGGTATTCTCTCTTACTGATACAGTACTAATGCCAGGAAGGGCTATAGCTTATTGATACAGTACATAGCCTGTATTCCTGTAGAGAGCGGGCAAGAAAAGTGTGCCCCTCTATATGTTGTTGGACTATGACTCGCTATTTTCGCCATTGTCTGGCTAGGGCTGCTAACAATTGCAGCTGGACAACAAAAACTGGAAGGCAACCCCCTGATCTAGAAAGCTCCAGGTTTAATGCCTGGTGTTTCTAGGTAAGAATGGGAAAGACTGTTGGGGCATATAGAGACGAGCTGTGTCCTTTACGCACACACGAAGAGTGGATGCACATAGGATGCCCAGACGAAGATCTTTGTGAAGAATGAAGGCTCTGAGTTGCACAGGAATTTTCCTCCCACGCACAGGATGCAGCTTTGAGTTCCCGGCCTGCAGGAATGACTCTCTGGACAGCAAGACTTCACTCAACACGAGGGCTTTAATCTTTGTTACAAACTATATACAAAGATTACACAGAGTACCAGACAGCCATCTTGGATACTCGCAACTATACAGACTAACAAAGTGCTTCGCCAGCCACCGTCCACAACAAGCCAACAATGGAGATAGTCACCTTCTCCTTATATAGGTGGTGTTCCTGGATGTCATGTGACAGCCATGCCACCAATGAAACCTGGCTAGTTTCATACTCAGTACCTGTCGCATCAGAATACTACCCATGATGCTGTGCTAGCTGGCTTCACCTTCTGTGCATGTTGCATCAGACTTCCCATGATGCACAGCTCACCAAATGCTGACTCGTGCACCTGCCACTTGAACTGTAGTAACCTCAGCTCCAATTGCACCTAGAGGCCACATCCATGACATTTTCAGACCAAATGTGCCACATGGTCCTGACAAAGATTCCTTCCCAAAACCCTGTCGGAGTGCTCCCTATCAATGTAGGCCAGCCTTCCCTGATTCTGGCTTTCCGATGATGGACTGAATTGTGTGGGCCAGTGCTCTAACCTGTTAGAAGAAGACATCTTCCTGTGTAATCTTCCTATGTATGGTCAGACTTTGATGGTGTACAGTTGAGCAATGGAGCTGTGATAACCACCTTCAGTCAATGAATGTGTATAAGGAGAGATGCAGTATTGTAGCTATAGTCACCCTTGCCTGTTCACATGTCCATGTTTAAAGCAACCCTGCATTCACACCTTTATATATTTATAGGGACTTCCATGCAAATGGAAGTGGTAGAGATCTTCCCATATGATTCTTGTGTGAGCTTATTTGAGAAGTTTAAATGCAGATGATTAGGTCTGAGGGTACAGCTTGCCATTTGCCACTACATTGACCCCAGTGCATTTGGTATACCTAGAATGACTGATTATCTTAAGAAAGCTTAGAAAAATCTTTGGTTTTCTCCTCTGCAGATTCATTCCTGACATGCTGTATTGGAAGGATGATACTGGCCTTCCTTAAACCTTTGTACACCCTCCAACTGTCCAGATTTGACAGGAACAGTCTTGGTTAATACCCGCATCTCAATTTTTTTTCAGCTGCTTTTAAAATGGAAGTTTCTCCCTCCCATTTTCCCCCTCTACCTGTAGCAAGCAACAGTTCATACACAAGAGTCTTAGCACAGAAGCTTGGGATTCTGATTCTTTATAAATAGCCCATGAATAAAATAGCAACATTTTGCATATACAGGACACATTTTAAAAACTGCGTTCCTCATAATTTATTGTTCTTAGTTTAAATTGAACTGATACTGAAGTAAATAAGAAAAAACAGGGCTCTGAAATGAAAAATGGGTCCACTTGATGAATCATATTTTGTATATTGCGTTGTTCAACACTGGTAGGTAGAAAGAAAAGATGATGCATTAATATTGTATGACAGTGATCAGTAAGCATGGAATACTAGAGTTTTGAGAAAATTGATAACATGTTTCATTTTATTTGCAATAATCTATTCTAAATTGTGTAGAGAGCCTCTGTGGCCAGAAGACGATCTTTTCCGAAGAAGGTTGACCTCCAAGCTAGGCCTTCTGGGGGTGGAAGTAGAAAACCACATTTTACCTTATAGTTGCCATTCTGCAGTAGCCACTGGGGTAAAACATACAAATAGAGGCTTTGAATTTTTAAAAGATGGAAAATTGAATAGTAGAAATGCAGTTTAAGTAAAATAATAGCAGCAAATAGAAGGGTGATCAAAAAGAAAAAAAATATTATATATGTCCCTGTAGGGGATCTGTAATGGAAACCTACCATTGGCTTTAAATGTATGATGTATAGAGCAACCATATGTATGTTTATTTCTTCCTTTGTTCTTGGGTTGTTTTTTTTTCTGGCAGGGGGGATGCTTTTCCTTTTTTCTGGCAATGTGTGAGTGACCACCTTAATCTGGTTCTGGAAAGCATTTTGTAATAGCTTACCATCACTACCATAAAAATGGAACTAAATGGATTCCAAATTCAGTAAATCAGACCAGCCAAGCTTGGCTTTATGGTCATGCATCTGAAAGCCAAGCTTGGCTTTATGGTCATGCATCTGATCTTTCAGACTTGAAGAAAGCTTAATTTATCCTTCAGCATTTCACAGGTGGAAACAGGAACATGGTCATCTAACATTAATGCCTAGTGCCAGAGCTTCTCCCCGAGTCATAGCAGCCATCCCATATGGAGTGGTAATCTTCTTCCATTCTTAAGGTTTAACTTTAAACTTTCCATAGGCCAAATTTGGAAAGTAAGTATAAAGGTTAAAGGGATCTTACCAAGTGCTCACTAACCCACATCTTTCACCACAGTGAAGATGTTAACATTACAGGCAGCTATCATTAAGAATTTGTCACATTCTCAGGCTGATAAGGGAAGTTTTCAAATGTTAGAATTCATGGGATCATTTACTCTCCCCCCCCCAAAGTATTTGGTACCCAGAGTAACTAGAAGAAGTTGGTAGCATGAACTTTTGTAAACTTGACCCCACTTCCTCAGATGCACTTGATACTGTTACTTTCTAAGACTTGTGGTGTTATGTACGAAGGTGAGATCCATTTCTGTGGGAGCATCCCCAGCTTTGGAAGACATTCCCATAGGAAGTTCAAAGAGTACTGACTATATAGTGTTTTAATTTCCAGGTCAAGGCATCCTTCTTTGCCCAGCCATGGTCTTGCTGTCTTCCATTTTATTGTTCAATATGTTGTGTTTTATTACTTTTTTCCTGCTGCATTTTATTATTATACAGTGCCCTGGATGCTTTCAGAAATGTTATTCATTTATTTAAAATAAATATGTACATGATAAATTTTATAAGTTGCATCCCTAACATCTTCTTAAAAGTAAGAAGCAGGGATAAAATTTTAAAGAGTGTTTTAGGGACAGGCATGTCTTTCTCTGATAGTTGCAGAGTATCTCTGAATTTTTATTTATTTATCTAAAAAAAAAAATAAGAAAAGGGAAGTGTCTTCTCTAGCAAGGTTACAAACATACAACAACCTTGTTGTAATATTATAATACAAAAACACTGTTAGCAAATGCCAAAATGTTAAGAACTAAGTGAGCAGTAACTACATTTAAAGTAATTTAACACATGTGCACATCCATAAAGATGCGCCACCAACAGCCACCAATTGCCTCCCTCATACTACCCACCTGCTAGTCCATTAAACACAACCAGATCTCACAAGTTACCGACCGCATCAGTATGCCCAGTGGCACATTGGCATAGCATGATCATGGAGGCCCCAGTACATGCCTCCTTTTCCCTTTTCCCACATGATCCCTGTTGGACCAGCTAATTTGTTAATATTATGATTAAATCTATGGTATTGTTGGCAACACCCCTTGCTCCTTCTTGCTTCACTTCATAGGGTGTGTTATGGGTCAGTGGTGTAACTAACCATTTGTACACATGTGTGATTGATTTGCAGACAGGTGACAAAAAATTATGTAAGGGTTTGAATGTTGGACTATGACTCTGGAGACCAGGGTTCAGTTCCCTGCTCAAGCATAAAAACTCACTGGGTGATCTTGGATAAGTCACACTCTCTCAGCTTCAGAGGATGGCAATGACAAACACTCTCCCCCAGAAGATACTTGCCAAGAAAACGCTATGATAGGTTTGACCTAGGGTCGCCGTAAGTAAAAGATGACTTGGAGGTATATAACAACAATACAAATGGCCCTGTCTCCGCCTCTCTCCACACCAGCATTCAATCCGCACACTGGCATGATAGTTCCCTGCTCTCCAGCTTGAACTGGAACAAGTCAGTGGTTATTTTGGTCTTGTGTTTAACCTTGGAGCATGGCTTCATCCTGGATTCTTCCTGTGTTAGGATCTTATCACACATTGGAATTTGGAAGTATAATCTAATGGCAATCTGAACGCAATCATGGGGTTTCACTTTATTGCGAATTAAAGTATCTCATGCAATTTTGGGCAAAAGGGAAGTCATTCTGAATGCAAACATGGGTTTTACATTATTGTGAATTAAAGCATCTCACACAATTTCGGGCAATGGGGGGTCATTTTCGGGTAATGGGAAGTCATTCTGAACACATTCCAAACGCAATTGGAATTCACATAAATTCGCTAAATTGGCTCCAATTGGCTCCATTCACAATAAAGAGAAATTCCTCCCGTCTGATAAAGTCCTTAGGCATGTTCATGGTTTAAATAGGTAGGTTTCAGAGCAGGACGAAATCACATTTTACAACTTGTGTGCACAGTCCCAGAGTCTTAAAAAGAGAAGGGAAGGGAAATATATTTTCATGGAAAACAGTGCCTCACACACTAAACCTCAACTACACACTGCTGAAGTTTCTTCTTCAGAGATGTATCTTTTAACAAGCAACCATACATTTCTTTTGTTAAAAGAAGGCCAAATAGAAGCTTTAATCTTACAGTTGATATGAATGAGCTTGTGTAAGAACTGCTGCAACTCAGATGCTTCCATGGTGTTTTCAATCTGGATAAAAAGTTCGTTATGGGGAATGTCTGTATGGATGGGTCAATTCAACAGTTTTGTGTTGGGGGTCATCAGCAAAGAACTGGCAAAGCCACAGTCTGTGTCTGGCTACTTATTTGTGTCTGATTGTAGTTTTGGAGATAAACTTTTCACATATAAAACTAAGACACAATCTAGCACTGCCTGCACATGTTGAAGCATGTCTTGGATTTGTATGCCCCCTCTTTCTCTTTTACAACTGTGAAAAAGAATTATGCATTCAGTTTTAAATTTTGACTTTGCAAATATTGAAGGGAGTATTGAAGTAAACCAGGATTAAACTGAAACTCATGATGCAGTCTTGATCGTCAACCATTGTTCAAATTAACCAGAGTTTCTCCCAAACAAACTGTAAATGTAGCAACAAACTTTGATTGATGTAAAAAAAAAAAGGAGCTGAAAGCTTGAGCAGAATGGGGGAATGAAAGTCAGAAGTCTATATGTCCCCTCTGTGTGTAGTATGAAATTCTGATTTAATGTTGCATCTGTACCAGGTGCTTCAGTTCAAGATTAGTGCAGAAAATTTTTCCAGGAGAGTTCATGTCTGTCTGTCAGTGGGTCTATCTGTCTGTCTCCCTGTCTGTCTATTAATCCTTTTAGAAACAAATTAAACATCTGGATATTAATTTGTGTAATTGTGAGTGCATGTGCATTCATTTGTTTAATTTTTAACCCAGAAACGTTGAGCTGGAAGAATATATGAATTACTTATGCAAATTTCTTTCTTTGGTTCAAGGTAAATCTGTTCCATACCACTCCCTGTTTATCTATTATTTAAACAGAAAACATATACAGCTACATCACTGCTTGGCAAAATGTTTCACATTCACTGTGCTGAGGCCTCCGAACACACAGTTGCTAATAATTTATTTCTTACTCACTAATGCGGACTTATGAATGATTTACTAGTCACAGTAGGAGAAAGCTGCATAATTTAAGAACAAAGCAGGGTAAGGATTTCAGTCCACCATGGGCAGTAGACAGCCAGTCTTCAAAATAATTTAATAACGGGAATGAACCTTTTTCTCTGTTCAGGAAATCAATGTGTAAATGTACTAATTCGAACAGCAAATCCAAAAGAGATTAAATATCAGGCCTGCTATCTTGATTGGCCATATCCCAAGGCAGGATATAGTTATTCTGTACACAGGTATTGCCCCTTTGGAGTAAATGAGAGCAAAGAGACTATCGTATGGAAGAGGAATATTATAGAACATATATCTATCTATCTCCCTGTCTCAATCTCAGTTTCTCTATATACGTATGCCAGTGATTCCTAAAGTGGGTGGTATCCCCCCCCCACTTGGTATGAGAGGGGCAGTGGAAGGATTCACTGGTGAGTGAGGGGAAAAGAGGGAGCAGAGGGGCCTTCAGTCAAAGTATTGGTGTGCAGGAAAGACAAGGGGAACCAGTGGTCTTTACGACCATGGTAGGGATGAGCATTACATTAAACGTCTTCTCAAGACTCCCCAGAAAACCACCACAGAGCCTCACTGATCATTTGTGTGGTGGTTTCTTTTGCTCTTTGCCTGCCCATGTGAGTTCACTCGCTTACCATCATCTTTCACTAGTAGTGGCAATTGGGAAACTGGTGTGAGGCTTGGGCACAGGTCATCAGTTCTGTGGCTCAGAGCAGTACCATATTGGAACAGACTAGAGCAAAGAGTTGAAACACATGGTGGTGGTGGTGGAGAAATGGAAGCAAAAAGGAGCTGTGAAATTTGGTGCCCTGCTTAAGTCTTGTGGGCTTTGCTGGGACATGACTAGCAGGCTGGCGTTGCACTGCTGCTCCTGCTTTTTTTCATCAGACAGACAGAGAGAAGAGGTAGCAGAAGAAACAATTTTTTTTTGTGGGAGAGTGTGCACTTAAAGCTGTCTGGGGAAGGATTATCTGTGCTTGATTCTTGGAAAGAGTCCTTTGTCTTGGAGCAGCTCCTGTTGTTAAAATCTCTCCCTTTCCAGCCCACACCATTCTCCAGTCAAGAGCATGTGGCCCCTGTAAATCCCCCCACACACCAGTTGTGCCTTTCTCTGCCCTGATGAAGGATTGAGAGTCCTTCCTCTGTGGCCTTTGCTGCAAGGCTGGCATGGGTGAGAGTCCTCTTGGTTGCTGCTCAGACAGCGGCTCAGTTGCTGCTTCCAGAATGACATGGTGCAAAGGGAGCAGCGATTGAGGAGCCAGTCAAGCAGAAAACAAGGAGCCTCTCGCCTGCGCTGGCCTTAGCTGCTAGGCTGGCACAAGCAAGAAGCTTATTGGTGGCTGCTCAGCCATCTGCTTGGTTGCTGCTCCCAAGGTGACTGGGTGCAAAGGGAGCAGCAACCAAGATTGGTTTTTTTGAATTTGCAGTGGAAAAGGTAAAGATTTTCCCTTGACAAGCTTGTCTAGTTGTGTCCAACTGCAAGGGATGGTGCTCATCTCCATTACGAAGTACTGTCAGGGATGATTCCATGGTCATGTGGCCAGAATGGCTACACAGAGAACAGTACACCTAATTGCAAAAACTATGTGCTGGGGTGGTGATGTTAGGGTTGCTGCCCAAAAGGAAAGGAGGTGGTAGCCCAAAGAAGTTTGGGGACCACTGAGTTATACAATAATCGTATATAATTGTATTATAACTAATCTAGAAGATTTATCCAATTATGGAGGACTTTAGATATTTGAAGCATGTGGAAGCCCAGGAATAAAAGGACTTTTCTCTGGCTGTACTTCAGAAATGGTCATTGTGCTGTGAACTCAGTATGTCCATCTTTCTATCTATCCAGATTACAATACATTTATCAGTTGCTGGTGCGTTAACTTATTTGTTCTTAGTGCTGGATTTTGTATCTCTTTGTGCTGAAGTGAGAGGCTCTATCAAATATATTTGAGAATTGTATTTCATAACCTGCAGCCTTCCCATTTTTGGGATGCCCTTGCTGGATAAGAAAGCATCCAGCCAGAGTGAAATTTGTTTCACTATAAGGGCTCCACACTGCAGAATTAATGCAACTGGACACCATTTTAGCTGCCATAACTCCAGCCTGTGGAATCCTGGGTTTTGTAGTTTGTTGTGACATCAGAGCTGTCTGACAGAGAAGGCCAAATATCTCACAAAACTACAAATCCCAGAAAACCCTAGCATTGAGACATGGCAGTTCAAGCAGTGTCAACTTGCAATAATTTTGCAGTGTAGATGCAGCCCCTGTCCCTTTTTCTACTAAGCCCATTGTTACCAAAATGAATTAAATTACTTCTGATATTTTCTGGCTTTGTTAATGATACTCCTGAACTAGAAAATGAGAGCTTATTAGATTCATCTGTTGATGCTGAGAAGTGGAGAAGAATCATCCTGAAATGGAGTGCAAAAACAAACAAAGTGGCATTGTGTCCAGTTCAAGTGTTCAGTTCAGGATAAGAACAGAAACGCAGGAACCTGCCTGATACAGAGCCAGGCCATTGCAGATGCAGATGCAGGCTGCAGCTGCATTTGGAAAGCAAGATAATCCCTACAATACCTGGGTATTTCTGGGTAATCCCCCATCCAAGTATTAATCAGACCTTTTTCTTTATTCAAGAAAACTCTCAGCACATACAGGCATTTCCCACAATAAGGATGGTGAGGCAGACAGATGTCTTACATAGAACAATCAGCCTGTTTGAGCTAATGAAATATGGAGTACAGTACATTTTGTAGCATACTTTTTTACAGGCACCAAAGAAGGCTTACATAAGTGATTAACTGTTGGTATCATATGTTAAATACTGTATTATAATTTCCTCATTGGGTAGAATATTGCATTATAGACATTTCTGATAAGCACAACTCCTTGGCTCCCAAAAAATTCCTGGGATGTAAATTAATTCAAGCTTCCAAGTGATGATACCATGAGAACTAATTGCTTACATGTCAAGTCGAAGGCTTTCATGGCCGGCATCCATAGTTTTTTGTGGAACTTTCAGGCTATGTGGCCATGTTCTAGAAGAGTTCCTTTCTGACATTTCACCAGCATCTGTGGCTGGCATCTTCAGAGAAGTGTGGCTTCTGTACAAGAATGAGAGTCAATCCAGAGCACACATTTACCATAGTTTTTGCAGAGATATTTCCCAGTGGTTGAAGACATCTGTTTGTCATTACACCCTTTTCTCACCTGTTTATCTTGCATTTAGTGTGGCTTATTTTGTGATTGGTTATTAGAAGATAAAGTTTTAATTTGCAAGACAGGTTGATGAGGCATGTCTCAGTGAGGAAGTCTTGTTTTAGAAAGGAAAATGGGTTTAGAGCAATCAAGTTAGGATATTTACCCTTTTCACTGTCCTGATCTGATGAATGCTTTTGTTAGCTATGTATATGTAGAATTAGGATATAACTTCAAAATATATCCAGTAATTTATTAATGGGGTAAGAATATGAGGTTATGTCTTGGTAAATATGAATAGGATTTGGGTCAGCAGAGTGGAGTATGTGGAGGTGATGCAGTTAAATTGACAAAGAGGTAGGATAAGGAGTGGACACATGTGAACATAACACTACTCGTAAGACTGATATTCTAGTTTCAAAATCCTCTTTTCAATGGTGAATTTGAAGGGACTGTTTTATCTCATCTTTCTTGAGAGGGGAGAGTGCTGCTGGATGCTTCTTTTATTTCAATTAATTGGGGAGGTAGTTTCTCTGAATTTTTCCCAGGAGGGAAGCTGTGCTTTGATATTCATGAATCTTTATCTTGTAGGAGCTGATGTCATTTTTTTGTTCTGTAATGAGAGTTACAGTGAGCTGTGACAAAGGGGAAAAGAAATGTGAAATGGATAGGTAGAAGAGTGCATGATATTAAGACTAATTTAGTTTTTCCCTTTGTTTAGAGTTTTGCTAGCAAACAATTCTATGGTCCAGTTTATTAACTATTCAAAAGAACCCCCAAAGGGGAAAACTTGAAAGCATGGTGTGTTTAAATGTATGGTGAAATCTTTAAGTGTGTTTCTTGGAGTAAGTTCATTTCAGATGGGTCTTCCTTCTAAAAAGAAATGCATGTAGAATTGAAGACTGCTTTACAGGTTCCCATAGCTGATACCAAACACAATTTCATTGGTTTCATACATCCCAAAATGTAGGTAGATGTGAAAACATGTGTGCTTCGCAGAGATTGTGGGCTAAATCTGTCACTTTGGTGGCACTCACAGCAGTACTCCCCTCCCCAACCCTGTGCTCCAGTGCTTTGTGCCACCTTAAAAGTGGTTCCAGGTAAGTTTCCCAGTCCCATAGAGACCATTTTGAAGGTCTGCTGGAGGGCTGCAGTGGATCTATGCATTGCTCCAGCCCTAGGCTATCTTTGGATACCAACCATTGTCTCCAAAGAAGAAATACTGTGCAGATTCATATGGGGGAAACAGCATACATGTGTGTATGTGTGTGTGTGTATGCCTTCATGTCTTGACCCCAGGAATTTCATAAGGTTTTCTTAGGCAAGGAATACTCAGAAGTGCTTTTGCCAGTAAAAGTCACAGGATATGCATGCTTACCTGGACCCCCCCCCCCCCCAACCATAGTCATTCTTGGTATGATCTGTAATCTTTTTAAAATCAAGCCAAAAGCTTAAATGTTTCTTTACTATAGTCGCTTTGTGAATTGTATGTGTTTCATTGTCCCACAGATGTGTGCCCTTTTTTTTCTATATTCACTGACGTCATAGTTGTGAGGCTATCAGATTATTTGCAAAACTCTTCTCTCCCTTTTATTCCCACCCCCTCCAATCTTTAGTGTTAGCTATATGGCTTACAGTCATCTTGCTGAAAGAGACTACAATGATGGATGCCCCTTTAGACCATAGTAAATCAAAACCCTGCCTTCCCCCCTCCCCAAACTGGCAACACACTGTATGCAATAAACTAGTATATCTTATTTATTTATTTAAGTTATAACATATTTTATTCCTAGTGACAGATTCAAAGCAGTTTTCAACATTTGAAAAATAAAGTCTAGCTAAAATTTAGATTAAAAAACAACCACACACACAATAAAACAGAATTGTATTTAAAAAGCACATACAGTAGTTAAAACAAAATTAAAATATGTTTAAGACAGAATTAAAATATAAAAAGATGAAACCACAACTAATGATACAATGTATATAGTACATCACATCATATAGCAAACACACAGAAAATCCTTTGTGTTCCTATAAGAATGGTGATGCAGTTTATTAATGCACCTTGCAGTTGCTGTTATGTGTCTTCAGTTTATGGCAATCCTGTTCCAGGGGTTTCTTGGCAAGATTTCTTCAGAGAAGGTTTGCTTTTGCCTTCTCTTAGGTTGAGTGACTTGTCCCAGATCACCTAGTTGGTTTCCTTAGTGGAAAAAGGATTCAGACCATGGTCTGAAATCCTAAGCCAATACTCCACACTGGCTCTTTAATTAACGCATTATTTAGTGCTACATAAATGAGGCTGTCTATACAACAAAGAGCAAATCTTAATTCCACCCCTTTGTTACTGGGGCCTTGGTGTTTGCTGTCATTGTGCTCTGTGGTATCTATATTTTGGTATTCTGGTACTGGGTCAGAGAGAATAATTGGCATTCTGCCTAATGCCTAAGGAGTGGCTGACAATATGATAAAGAGTTGATAAGTCATGTTGATAAGTAGCCTTTGCTCTGTTTTTGCAAGGTGCCATGACAACATGAGACGATTTTATACGTGTTGAGAAAAAAGAGGGGTGGAATGTGGCACGATAAGACCATCCCAGACACTTCTGCCACATAAAGTATCATATCAGTTAGAAAATGGAAGAACAAGCCATAGCAATTTGTTGTGTAAAGGAAGAAAAGCTCACAAAACAGAAGTGAATGTTAAGGGTGACTTAATATGAGTTTATATAATAGAAAAGAAAAATATGGTAGTACATACGGTAGTGGGAGTATTTGAGAGTATGTGATGTATCACTGTGTGAATTTGCTCATTGTTGTAGTATGTTAATAAGCTTCTTGAGTTTACATTGCAATATTGCATGGAAGAGAAACACTTGGGACAGGGGATAAGTCAAATAGCTTGGTGACCACTCCATAATTCTTGAATGTGAACTGTAGAGTGAAGTGAAGAGCTTCTGCTCTTTTCTCTTGTTGTGTGCCTTCAAGTTGTTTCTGACTTATGATGACCCCAAGAAGAACCTACCACAGGGTTTTCTTGGCAAGATTTGTTCAGAGGAGATTTACCATTGCCTTCCTCTGAGGCTGAGAGCGTGTGATTTGCCCCAGATCACTCAGTGGGTTTCATGGCTGCGCAGGGAATCAAGCCTTGGTCTCCACAATCATAGTCCAGCACTCAAACCACTATCACACACAGTTTTTCTCTCTTCCTCTACTTTGTGCGAATGATCAGGGAAAAAGTCAGAGCTTGAAAAAGTCCCCCAAATTCCCCAATCATACCATAGTACTGTATGGGGTTGTGAAAGTTGCAGTCCAAAAAAGTACAATTTCCATGGTCTCAAAAGGCAATTGACATACTCCTTTCAGAGGACTCTTTCAAACGGGGAGGAATTTCTCCCAACTCCGAATGGAGCCAATGCGGATTTATGTAAATTCGCTTGTTTAGCGAATTTACATGAACCCCTGCTCCGTTCAGAATTACTTCCCATTACCCGAAAATAACCCCCTCCTGCCCGAATTTGCATGCGAAGCTTTAATTCGCAATAAGGTAAAACCCATGATTGCATTCGAATTGGCTTCCCTCTTGCCCGAATTTGCATGTGAAGAGTTAATTTGCAATAACATAAAACCCATGATTGCATTCGAATTGACCTTAAATTATACTTCCAATTTAGCCTTGTATGAAAGAGTCCAGAGAAGATTTCTTATCGAAAAGGATGTGGAGGCATCGTAAGTAAATGTGATTGTGATATAGACAAAGAAGTATGCTGGGAAAAACTATGTTACGACAAATTAAGCAGACAAACCAAAACTGACACAGATGCCCTGGTGCTAAGATCTGAAGAGTGCTTGCAGTCACTGGGTTTTTGTTTTTGAAAAAGATCAAGTGACCCAAAGATATTACCTGCATTGTCAGCTGATGTTGTAAAGTAATTGGCTAATGTAATGGGTTGGAAAACAATGAGTCATAATACCCCCACAGGCCTCTGGGAATGGACTGAAAGGCAGGGAATGTAATTACTGCAAAATATAGTATTTATTGTTTCATTCTAGAAAATCTGGGAAACCGGATTGTTCTACACCATGATTTGAAGATAACTTGTTTTCTTAAACCACAATTTATTGTATACACAGTTTGTCCATGTTCAGACGTAACTTTGAATCATGGCTGCTTAAAAATGGATACAAAATCTTCTGGTGTCCTCATCACAGCCACAGTAGGAAAAAAAAGGGAAGAGACATAAATCAAGAGTACATTCATGTGGTGCTAAATATAGTTTAACATTACATTTGGAAAAAGTAATTGTGTATGTTCAGAAACTTCAGATAGATTTTGGAACTGTTGGTAAACATTAATCAATTGCAGTGACTATTGCAGATAAAATGCTTACAAAAGAAGATAAACGGGAGTAATAAAAATTGATAAGATTAAGTGGATATCTTTGGAAATGACAAAAAGTGTTTATAAATTATGAGTTATGTATTTTGCCAAAGTCTGTAGGCCAACAGCCTGTTGGTGTGGAACATTTAATCGAGACTGACCAAAACAATAGTGTTAGTTTTATCATTAATTAATAAGATATTTTTTTAAAAAACCTATTGGTATGCAGGTAAAATTTTGATAACATATTTATATAGGGTTGATAGTGGCTCTTTCATGTCTCATATTTCAAAGTCTCCTGCTGGACATCTCTATTTGTTGCTCACTTACAAAATGCTACGTTTGGCTATCTATATATTTACTTCATTGCTGTTACTTTGAGATGTCCACAGAGACACTATGGTCTGTCTGTTCTAGAAGATCTGTTTTAGATGGAGTTTGCTTTGCTTTGATTGTGTTTCTGTTTAGAGTTCTGTGTATGTAAAGCATGCACTGGTGGCAGTCCATGGTATACATACTCATATGGAATTTTCTAATGGATCTATGCACACATCTGCAAACTGTGTGCAGACAGTGGGATCACTGGGGTGGGGCAGTAGAGGGTGTGAACTGCAACAGGTGACACCTCAGAGGAGGGATGACACCTCAGAAGAGGGGTGACATGTGATAGGGCTCTCCTCCTGCTGTAGGTGAGGCCTCTCCTATATTTGCCATGGTGGCTCCCTCCTCAGAAGGCCACTACTCCAGCGAAGGAAAAGGGAAACTTTTGTTGTGGCAAAGGAGAAGGCCAAGTGCACATTTTTGGCTACCCTGCCCCCCCCCCCCCAACGAGGTGGACATTTTTTAAAAAAATTCTTTCTACACATAAAAACAGAGACCAAATCAAGAAACGAGAGGAAAACATTGAACAATGACCAAATAAAAATTCATAGAATAGTGCTCCACTGTGTGTACCAAAGAGAAAAAGAGGTTAGAATCAGGAATCTTTATGTCTTTACTGTTTACAGTCGCACTTGTGCTTTTTGCAGGGACTGTAGAAATTGGAGCAACCAGATTGAAAAGGGCTCGCTGACTTTGACACATATAAACAAGGGGTGGGGTGGGATGAATTGCTGTTCTTAAGAATTAAATAGACTGTGAATAGCCTGTGTGCTCTTTCCTCTATTTTATGACACTTACCTTGTTTTGTTTTTGTGCAGCCTTAACATATTGGTATCCACACTTATTTTTTTGTATAAACTGAAGGCTTTTTTGCACACTGTGTTATCAAAACAAGGCTGTGTTTCTTTCAAATCTAAATTAGAAAGGAAAACAGTTAACCTATTAATTTAATTTGCCTATGGTTATCTGCATATGGAAAATGAGAATTTGTATATGAATAGGGACTAGTACAGTAGGTCTGAAACAGCTTTCTGTGCAAAATATATACAGGCTGAGTCTCCTTTATCTGGAATTTCAAAATTCAACCAAATATTTTTTAATTGGTGGCTGAGTTCGTGGCCCCTTTGCTTTTTGATGGTTCAGTGTACATAAATTTTGTTTCATGTACAAAATTATTAAAACACTGTATAAAATTTACCTTCAGGTAATTTAATTTTTAAAATTAAAATGTGTATAAAGTGTATAGGAAACATAAATGAATTTTCAGCATGAGCTTTAATAGACTTCAGTCTACTTGCTTTAGTGGAGTGGAAACCAGGGACACAAATATATATACCATTGGTTTGTGAAAATGTCCATTCAAAATCCTTTGTGTATGGAAAAGAAGTAGCAAGTCCAGTTTTAATGATGGCCATTAGTGAACAAAGACATTGGGATCTGGCCAATGTGTATGGAAACGAAGAGGCAAAACCAGTTTGGCATTGGAAACTACCCTGTGGGTGGGGAGAATAGATGAGTGTAGGATTCCCACCCCCAGTATGGGGTCAGATAGTATTGAAATGTGTATAGTGAGCCAGGAAGCCATTATCTCTGTTTAATCCATTGCTGAAGTACTGTAGTTTGTGGATGAATTCCAATGCTGTTACTTCTCTTTCCAAGCTATGCTTGTAGTTCTTTTATTCAAGAACTGCTGTTCTGAGGTCTGAGAGAGAATGCCCAGGGAGATTGAAATGTTCTTCCCCCTGTTTTTGTGCATCCCCATTCCTAATGTCTGATTTATGTCCATTTACTCCACTAAATGCATCTGAGTTCTTTCAGTTACTCTCAAAGGTGCTACAAGATCTCTACATACCGATTCTACAGACCAACACAGCTATATCTTTGAATAAAGACTTGAGATGAGTCCCATCTCCAAGATATTTCAGTGTGTGTGTGTGTGTGTGTGTGTGCAAATGCAGGTATTGCAAAATAAAAAAAATAATATCCAAGATTTAAAACACTTCTGGTCCAAAACATTTTGGATAAGGGATATTCAACCTGCATCTTGATAAAGTGATTCTCTTATTCACTGAGTGAGACTTGAAATAATGGAAATTATGTAATTTTTGTGATTTATTAAATCGTATTAAGGAAAACACTTGGTATCTGCATCTCAGAGTATCATTCCTCCACAGTTCAGTTATGGATGACTTTTGCATGTCATTATATTAATGAATTTATTATATTTAATATTCCAGGTCCTTCTTTTGATGGTCATAAACAGTAATAGTTTCTCACATTGATCTTTCATAGGTTGTGTTCTGTTTTTAACCAAGAGTATTTTGATTTAATCAAATCAATTTATACATGTCTTTAATATTGTACAGATCTCCAGCTGAGCTAGTATAGTAGCAGCACACTACAATTCCCAAGGCTTAAAAGACTCTCCAGTGGGTCTATGTATTTACAGTATGAGTCTTCCCCATAAAAAATTCCAAAATGCTCCAAAATTGTCCACATGAATGGCTGAGATAGTGACACTTTTTAATCTGATAGTTCAGTTTACAGAAACTTTGTTTTATGCACAAAACTATTAAAAATATTATGTCTAAAATTACCTTGAGGCTATGTGTATAAAGTGTATAGGAAACATAAATGAGTTCCATGTTTAGACTTGGGTCCCATCTCCAAAATATTATGTATATGCAAATATTCCAAAATCCCCAAAACTCTGAAATCCACAATATTTCTGGTCCCAAGCATTTTGGATAAAGGAGATTCAACCTGTACTGCACAGGTTTATTCCTAGTCATTGTGACACTTCCTCTACTCTGCAGTGCACCCACCTTCTGGATAGAAGCAAGTTCCTGGTTAGAAGCAAGAGTGAGATTAAATGTTCCTCATGTTATCTTCTCTCATTTCACCTTGATCAGAAACAACTAAGATTTCGGCCCTAATTAACCTTTTTACTAAGATTTCTGCCTTAATTTTCCATCAGGAAAATATATGTGTGCATGTGTTTATGTATTTGAATGACAGGCTGTGAGCAACTGTAATTGGTGCTTAATGCATAAGAGCTATTGACATCACTAGGAACTGTTGCTAAATCTCAGGTTTGGCTTGGAAATGTCAGTATGGGAGGATCCTGTATTGGCAACCCTAGGCCTGAGACTAGAGGGTGACACATGATATATAGAAAATTCAGGTCTTGGCATCTTCAAGCCGGTCTGGGATAGAGTGCTAGTTAAAACACCAGAGAGTTCCTGCCCCTCAGTGTAGACATTACTGAGTTTACTATGGTAATAAAATTTCTAGATGGGAGGATTGAGTAAGGAATCATTCTTACCACTGAAACTGTTGCCTATTTTCGATATATAAAGACATCTTACTGTCTTCCTGTGAAATACTTTTTGATGGCTCAGTTGTAAATTGTTGTGTAAAATCAATGACCTTATGTTTTGTGAAGTCGAAGGCTTTCATGGCTGGCATCCATAGTTTCCTGTGGTTTATTTTCGGGCTGCGTGGCCATGTTCTGGAAGAATTTATTCCTGAGAGTTCACCTGCAACTGTGGCTGGCTTCTTCAGAGGGTGGTGGCATGGAAGTGTGTGGAGTATATGTATCTGTGGGATCCTTGTTTGGGATGAAGTGGGTTTTACATGTTAATGGTGGAGTTAGTTTGTAGTATGTGGTATGGCACAGCCTGGAGGTGTGTTGTGTGAAGGGTATGTGAGGGGGATTTGTGCTTATTTAACTGATAATCCATTGTCTGTTGGGAAACCCCTTGAGCCTGGGTGGTGTTCATTTAATTGTCTTGAATTTTGATTTTGGTGTTTTTCAGGACTGGTAGTCAAACCAGGATTCCACTATTAACATGCAATAAACCACTTCCTCCCAAATAAGGGTCGCACAGGTATATATACTCCACACACCTCCATGCCACCACCCTCTGAAGATGCCAGCCACAGATGCAGGCAAAAAGTCAGGAATAAATTATTCCAGAACACTGCCATACGGCCCAAAAAACCCACAGAAAACATATTTTTTTTCATATTAGTGTGGGAAGGAAGCATCTCTCTACACTTGGCCTGGTCCTTAGATTGGTAGCAGTAGTAGGACTGCAGCTGAATGGGGGTCTACACAAGAGAAGCCAGTTGGTACTCATTCCTCTTGGTGATGTTGCAAGAAGTCTACCGTGGCCTCTTCCATCATTGCTTTGTCACGATATCATTGCTGCTGACAGGGAGATAGGAGGGAGGCCACATAGATACATTGGTCAAGCTGGCCCTTTCTTAGGTGTGCATGCCCTCTGCATGCCCCCTCATTTCCTTTCATCTTTCAGTCTCTTAGTACAACAGTTGTCCCTCCCCATTTGCAGGTTAAGCATTTGTAGATGTAATTATTTGTGGATTACTGTATTTGCCGCCTCCTCTGCTGCTGCCCTGGTGGTGCGGTGATTGTCAGTGACGCACACTATAGTCAGTGCAACCATTATTCCTGGTTTGTATTTTATTTATTTTTTTGCCCATGACCTCACTTCACATCCTTTATTGTTTTAGAATGGGAGCCTTTGTGCTAGAAATGCTTCAGGAGAGATGCATACTCTTCTGTGTTTGGCAGAGCCGTTTAAATGAAATGGTCTGATCTGGGTTACTGTGGTGACTAGATTGCTAGACTGGAGAGTTAACAAGAGAACTAATATTGCCATTGCCTCTTTGATTAAGTAATCTTTAATTTACTTGGTGTACATTGCCCCACTGGATGGTTTTCTTCTTAAACTGGCATACAGTATCTTTTGCATAATGATCTTTCTTGTCACCAAGAAGGTGTTGTTATCATGTTTCTAACTGTTAATTAATTTGTCTTTCACATAACCTTCCTACTCTTTGAGATTGCCAGTGTTTTGACCTCTGCTGAGTTGGCAGGTGCTCCTTTTGCAGGGGATGCCAGCTCTGTTGTCTGGTTTTCTGTCTTGGTGCCAAACTATGCAGTGTGGTTCTTCGGCTTTCTTTCCCCCATGCCTCCTGTTTTCCAAAGGTGGTGTTTAAATTGCTGTTACAGAGCCAGCTTGGTCTATTTGGATACTGCCAGCTGGCCTGCATTCTTGACTAACATTTTTGCGATGGTAATGGGCAATTCATATGGTCTCCCATTTCATTTTCTCAAACGGATTTTAAGCAGAGCTCTTACTTTCAAGGAGGCTGGGGCGGTGGTGTCAAAATTCAGGGAGGGTGGATTATTGTATAAAAGCTATTGAAAGTGAGGGGAAGTATCACTTACAGTAATCACATACTGACTCTTGAGGTGATGCAATAATGGAAAATGATCCTGCTATAACACCGGAGTGGGATTTTTTAAAAGGTTTCTTGATTTTATTTCTTTTTGCGTTCTTGGTGTACAACCAAATGATTGTTTGTTAAACGTGAACTTTCTCTCACATAGTCTATGCAGAGATGCATTCCTTCAACATGATGGGGAACTACTGGTTCCATTTTACGAGACCTACTCCCATTGATCGGCCCCTATCTGGTTTGCCAGATCAGGAGCAGTCTAGCCGCTGAGATTTCAGGGTACAAACCTGAGACCTGGCTGATGATGATGGCAGAGGGAGTAGCCCCTGGTGATGACATTAAACACAATGCATTGAGCATCCATCACTCATACTCTACTCAGAGCATAGCTTTCAAATAATGTAACAAATTACAAAACATTTTTCTCTCCTTCCTTCCTTCCTTCCTTCCTTCCTTCTTTTTTAACCATCAGTTTATGGAATCTTCTTCAGCCCTGAATAATCATAATGCTACTAATAATCACCAAATTTGTTGGATGAGAGAGGAGGAGATAATGATGACAGATGGTTTTTAAATTGTGGGCTTTTAAATTATGAATTGATTGCTTTTAATATGCATGCTTTTTAAACTGATGTTACACTCTTTTAACTGATTATGTATTTTTAATTAGTGTTTGTGTTTTTAACTGCATTATGTGTCTATTTGTTGCTGTATTTTAATCTGTGGCTCCATGCCTCTATCCATAGGGAGAGGTGGGTAAGAGATAAATATCATCATCCCCAATCATAACCATTATGATCATCATCAGACCAACAGAGCAATAGACAGCGGCACGACAATCCTATTTATGCATGTTTTCTCAGGACAAAGTGCACCTGATTTTAGTGGGACTTGCACCTTTAAAATCCAGATAAACATAACCTAGTCATGTTTTCAAGGTTTTTTTAGGGGACACAGAGGATTTAGGAGAAAACATTTGTGCAGATACAAAAGCAGGAACAGCGGTGTCACCAAGGTTGGTGTCATCTGGTGCTGGGTGGCAGTACTGGTTGCAGATGTCCGCACTCTCCCTTCCCTTCTGCTGCCTCGCCTACCTGCCAAGCTAGACTTGGGAACCTGGACAGGCTGGTAAGGCAGCATACTGCCCCAACTTCCCTTCTCTCCCACTGCCTTTCACACCCAGCTGGCTTGCCAGACTCAGAAAGACCTGGGCAGAGAGGTGGGTGGGGTGAGCCAGCCTCCCTTCCCTGCTTTTGTCTTCCCTAGAGGAAAGGGAGGATGAGGCAATACTCTGCAATGGGGGGGTCTCCTCCACTCTTTTGCAGAGGCATCCTGAATGGCAGTGTGTGGGGTGTGTGAGATGGACAAGTGACTGCCCCACAAGGTGTTCACTCCCCCTCTGAGCTCTCACCTGGTGTGATCTGCACCCTCTCACCCCCTAGTGATGTTCCTGAGCAGGAAGGAGGAGAGATGAATGTAGCTGCAAAAAGGAGTAGAATATGAGAGAGAGAGATGGGGAGGGGAGAAGAAGATAGAGAAGAAGAGGAAGATATGCTGCCAGGAGTTGGTGGTGGGCTGAGGAGAGAAAAAAAAGTTGAAAAGGGAAAGGATATGGAGAGGAAAAAGCAGGAAGAAGATGTTTAGCCTGCAGTTCACTGGGGTGAGAAATTGAGAATGGGACTAGGGAGTTTATCATGCGATGGAATTTGGGGGTATAATGCAATGGCAATCCGAATGCAAAGGAGAAGGAATTGCAGGGAGGGGGAGGAGGAGAAGAGGATTAGAGATAGAGAGAGAGGAATGAAAAGACTTTAAATAGTAGTTGTGGAAGAAAAAGACAAAAAAGAAAGAGAAAAATATGATTAAGAATTAAAAGAGAAAGGAACCAAGTGCTAAGCAGAGTTGAAAAGTACCATTCATAACATACATGTTGCTAAGAGCAGTTGAATGCACTTTCAACCTGAGATCAGGAAAGGAAATTGTACTTCAGCTTCAGCCACAGGGACAGAGCTGGGAAGGTTAACAGTGAGACAGAAAAAGCTGCAAAACATCAGTCTTGTACCATATTCAGCAACTTCTGGGGCAATGAATACGGAGGCAGTTCAATATTTCCTACCTTGAGAAGGGAAGTAGATGGCCAAGTAGGCTTTTCTGCAGAAACTACAGCAAGTGCTTCAGATCTCCTTGTAGCGCAGAATGATGGGGAGCACAGGGGAAGGCCGCAGCACACAGTAAACAACAACAACAACAACAACAACAACAACAACAATCCTTAAGAGCCCCTTGCCCTGAGGCTCAGTGAAGAGATGGCAGCTCTGAGATTACTGGCGGGTCCTGAGAACTTTAGTGTCCACTTCTGTCTAGATCATGGATTCACAATCCTCAAGTCTATCAAGAAAGAAAGTGCATCATTTCCCTTCTAAGATGGGTTAGCTTTGGTGACATAATGCATTTGCCTCTGCTTTTAAAAATATACAGATAACTTACATTTCTTGGAAGGGCTGAGTGACACCTAGAAGAATGAACTAGGTTTTCTTCCTGCTCTATTCCCAAATGAAGCCTAAGCCTTCTGAGTTCTCTAAGTCCACAGTGGGAAATATTTGGCCGTCTAGATGTCTGAAGCTTCAGCTATCAGAAACCCCAGCCAACCTGGCAAAAATGGCATAATTGTGGGAGTTGTAGCCCAAATCATCTAGGGGGCCAAAGGTTAAATACTGATTTATTTCTACAATCAGTGTCTATACCTTGGTTACAACTTCTTTGGTAGCCTAAAATAGCATTCTTATGTGACCAGAGCTGCACCTACTTGATACTGTAATTATCATGCTTCACAATAACATCATTGTGCCATAAAACGTCCAGGGATAGCCATGTTGACCATATAGCAAATCCAGTAACATCAAAAATCCACCAAACAGTGATATCTTTATTGGATCAACCAAAATGCACAATAGACATGTTGCAAGCTTTTAAAGTTCCACTGGCTTCTTCATCAGGCAAGGTGTTAAAAATCATACATATTTTTTTGGGGGGAAGATGTTATCCAAAGGCCTTCATTTTGCTGTTTTTGTTCTCAGTTCAGATAGTATAGAGGGGCATTTCTTGATTTATACATTTTCCCCAGAGTATTTTGACCCTCTGAAAACCTGATATTGTAGAAGTCTGCAGATTGCGCCTTATGAGGGGGTATCGTAAAGTAATAATTATCACCCGGAAGTTATTATGGCATATTGATGAAATTTTGTCAGTGGCATCATTGGTCCCTAAGTGCACATTGCTGAAAAAATCAGCTCATTGTGTCCTTTATTTTTGTGACTGGCTGTGCCAGAAGTGACTAAAGTGTAAAATCCTCATCATGCACAATCTGCAGACTTCTACAATATCAGGTATTCGGAGGGTCAATATATGCTGGGAAAAATGTATAAATCTAGATAGTGACTACATAGAGATATGTTAACAACCACAAATCAAAACAAACTTTCTGTCTTTTTTTTTTTTTAAAGGTGATAATTAAAACTTTTGGATAGCCCCTCTTAAGTCCCGGAAATTTAACATCCATTTCCAGTACAAAAAGATGTTTTACCATTGTTGGAGATAGAAACTTCAGATAGTAAGGTCCCAGTCCACTTTAGGATTCCCTGTTGTGGCTATAATGGGATACCTTGAAATCCAGAAAACATCCAGTAATTGAGCAGGGCTGGCAGTAACCAGCTGCTAAATAAAGCCCCAGCCATGAATCCAAGTGTCCTATGTTTCGTTGGAGAACTTGCTAGCATGGAGTCACTTGTACGTACCTCATCTTCTGACAGCTTTTACAGAGGGGAATAGAATGATTTTGCCCTACAAGCAGCTTGTGCAACAAGATAGGCCCAATTTGACTAATTGTTATAGTTTTGCTTAATGGAGATAATGTGAAATATAACTCGGGCTGTTTTTTTATTGATGTATTGAAGCCACTAATAGAAAGATTTTGCTTGGACATCTTTTTGCTGTCCACCAATTCTCTGTACTGTCACTCTGATGAACTTAAAGAGATAGAGAGAGACTGAAGCCTTCAGGAAAGATTGCTGTTTCCATTCATTCATACTCCTTAAGGTACAGTCTTTGATAAAGAAAGAGATAATCTTGTATTGTAGCTCCTTTGGGAGTTTTGGAAGAGAAAACTGCTAGGTGAGCTTTTTATTACACTGCAGCCTTGATTTTTGGCTGCTTATCAGCACAGACAGTAAGCTAGGAAGGCATGGGCATTCCACAGACCTTCGGTGCTAGCATTAGTAACAAAATAATAGGCAGAAGTGAAGCAAATTTGAATCAAAATATCATGACTAAATGGCATAAGATTACCTGAGATTATATTTGCTGCAAGGTCCTTGCTGGAGACTTATTATGCCATTTTAAAATCACAATTTTATTGATATGCATTGCATTTTACGATTTATTGATTTCTGGAAGCAGCTGGAAGACTCACCAATATCAGTGGGACTTATTTCCCATTAAGAAAGTATTGTGATACTGAAATATCACTCATAGAGGTAGTCTTCATTGCCTAGCTATGTGGGTTCTCTTTGGAAAAACAGTATAGCTAGATAGTCCTTCAAAAGCAGGAATACATTTTATTTTACAATAAAAGAATCAGATTATTTAGAGTTAATAAGAGACATGTAGGCACCATAGTATAACAACTAAACAAATTAATATAAATGTTTAAAGTAAACGTAATGCTTTTCCTCCCTCCCCCCTTATTTCCTGCCCCTCCCCTTTCCATTTCCCTTTCTTAACTTTCCAATCCTTTGAATTTTTCTCTGGCCCAACATGAGTACACTTGGAGAAGCTGGGAAAGGCTGCCTGATCTTCTGAAACAGTCACTTCATTGTGTAAGATGTGGCTTAGCCCTGTACTGTGCTTAGCTGGTGCAAGGCAGTGCATTAACTCTGCTCCAGCCTAAAGGTGGCTGCCGCTTGGCCTGTTTGGATGGTAGATTTTTTAAAATAATGAAAATTGTATACAGTACCTGTGCACACATCCCATCAGTAATATATCTTCCCACAGTACTGTGTTGTATGATCTACACTGGAATAAAAAATAATTTGTAACAAAAGAAGTGATCAGTTGTGAAGTTGAAGGCTGTCAAGGCTAGTATCCATAGTTTTTTGTGGGTTTTCCGGGCTATGTGGCCGTGTTCTAGAAGAGTTTGTTCCTGACGTTTTGCCAGCATCTGTGGCTGGCATCTTCAGAGAAAGATCTTCTCTGAAGATGCCAGCCACAGATGCTGGTGAAACGTCAGGAAGAAACTCTTCTAGAATATGGCCCAGAAAACCCACAAAAAACTAAGTGATAAATTCTTAATCTGTCATACAATGTGCTATTACATTTATTCATTAATTACATAATATTAATGAATCTTCCCCCATATAAAGCATGTCTGTCCGTCTATCTATCTGTCTAACTATCTATCTCTCCTGCTGCAAGCAAAGATGACAAAACTGAGGTTGTCATATTTTGGCCACATCATGAGAAGGCATGGCTCATTAGAAAAAGGGAATAATGCTAGGAAAGGTAGAAGGTAGTAGAAAGAGAAGAAGACCTCATGGCAGATGGCTAGACTCAGTCAGAGAGATCATGGGCCTGGATCTGCATGATCTGAACAGGGAAATAAGAGAACAAGGAGTCATTGTCCAGAAAATACTATGGCAGTATTTATCTTTAATTTCAAATATTCCTTACAAGGAGCATGCTTTCTTTCCTGCTGTTCCTTATAAAAGTATTCAGGACATTTGTACTTCTGCTATTTTATATTAATTTTACATTAATGAAACAATGTAATATGCACTATATAAATAACTAGTGCCATCAGCTCTAGTAACTGCATGTTCCTTTGATGTAATTAAATGCTATAAAATTGTGCATGAACATTTCATTCCCTAAGGTGGCTATTTCCTCAGAATTTTTATGAGCTTCCTCTATAGTTAATTTTTTTTAATAAAGGATTTATAATTCTGATAATGTTCATGTTTCACATAATGATCATTCAGAAATGCTGGCTTTATATAGTATGATGTGACTGAACTCCATGATGGTGCATGCAACCCATTTTGTCTTGCTTTGTTCCTTGCTTTATGCAAGGGGGTAAATAAACCAGAAAGGGAAGCTCGGGATTAGAGTGAACTGCAGCTTTAAAAGAAACCAGATTTAAACTACGATTTGTTAATTACGAATCATGGGTTGTTTGATGCAGCTATCCATAAATCTAGCTTCAGACAGAGTCCAGTGCTTTCCTCTTCCTGGATTGTTTACTGGAGTCTATAAAGTGAAGAGTGAGACAGAAACAATACGTGCATGTTATATATTCTGTAGTCAGGATTCCTGATGTATATGTGGCCACTTTGAAATCCAATGAAAATCTTTATGCATTTGAGTGTGTTTTCATTCCCATGGAGCCTTCAACTACAAAGAGAGATCCCTGCATAAACAAGGAATGATTCACTGACCCAAATATGAGTAAGACAAACAGGGCCATGTTTGAAGAGGACTTCTTTTCTTCATACATAGCTAAATCTGTATGTATTTCCCCAAAATATACTCTCTTTTTTTGCAGCCAATTTCCCTAAATGTGCACATTTTAGTACATTTCCCCTTAGGCATATGTTTGTATATATATTTTTTAAAAAAAGTCAACAAGTGACTTGAAGGCATGTACAGGTTGAATATCCCTAATCTAGAATTCTGAGTTCCAAAATACTCTAAAATCCAAAGTGGCTGAGATAGTGACATATTTGCTTGCTGATGGTTTGGTGTACACAAACTTTATTTCATGCAAAACGTTATTTAAAAATACCATGTGTAAAATTACCTTCAGGCTATGTGTATAAGGCAATGTGTATATCAAACACAAATGAATTCCTTGTTTAGACTTGGGCCCCATCTCCAAGATATCTCATTATATGTATGCAAATATTTCAAAATCTGAAAATATCCAAAATCAAAAATTCTTCTGGTCCCAAGCATTTTACATAAGTGAATCTCAACTTGTACACACACACACATACATCCAACAAATAAATAAAATTATTCCTCATGAGAAAAACAGGCTATTCAGACATGGAGATAAATTATCGATGAGAGTCACATATGTAAGTGGAAAAAGTACAAATCTCACACCTTTTCCCGTTCTGTTTTCTGAAGAATGTTTAGTTTACTTTTCTCATGTTGATGGGTACTGAACCAAGGCAGATATATTTTGGAAACACAATTCAACATTCCTGCTCTTCACTCATGGCTTTCTTCATAATTTTCCCACCTTTTGATCACAGTATGTTTGGCTCCACATGTCTCTTGGAATTTTTTTTTTTTTTTTTTGTATAGCATAGGGTTAAATGGTCTGAGCATTGGACTATGACTCTGGAAACCATGGTTCGAATCTTGGCTTGGCCATGTAAAAACCCACTGGGTGATCTTATCTTGGACAAGTCACACCCTCTCAGCCTCAGGATAGCAAAGGCAAACCTCCTCTGAAGAAACTTGCCAAGAATACCCCTTAATAGGTTTGCCTTAGGGTCACCATAAGTTGGAAAAATGGTTTGAAAAACAATAGCAACAACAACAACACAAGGTACAGCATAGAACAGGCAGCCCATATTGCACAACTAGTTGATTAATGGAAAACTGTACTGAATCCCTCTCGGGCACTATATTTAGACATGTATTTGCATTAGCAGAGTGTAACTTGGACTTGTGCAATGACATAATTGGATTCAGACCAAAATAAGTGAACAATTACATTTCTCCTCTCATGACAACCTCCTGTCCAAGGCAGCCTTTTCACTGTCATTCAAAATGGCAGAGACAGCCATGTGCATACATTGTTCCTGAAATGTTGAGCAACAAGGTCTTCATCTACTCTCAGAACAAATGCAGTTTGACACTGGTTTAACTGCCACGACTGTGGAACTCTGGGATGTGTAGTTTTATGAAATATTTAACCACTTATGTCAAAGAGGTTTGGTGCTACACCAAACTGCAGATCCCAGGACTCCGTAGCATTGAGCCATGACAGTTGAAGCTATGCCAAACGCCATTAATTCTGCAGTGCAGATGCAACCTAGGTTGCCTTCAGCCAAATCATTTGTACCATATGTGCACCTTTCCTTGAGCACATGCAACGTGATTCCCAGAGCCTCACAGTATCAGTTTAACTCAAGAGCTTTCAGGCACTCTTCTCTCAGTGTGTTGTAATATAAACATGGGGATACATTCCTGATTCACCGCTTCTTGGGAAAATCATGTTCTAATAAACACAGTCACTTTAAGGTAAGCAATTGAGAGCAATTGCTTTTGGGTGCCAAGAAGGTGGGAAACAAAGAATCACCCCGTCCCGTTCCTCCTCCCTGTTAACCCTAATTTATATGGTTATTTAAATTGTTTGTTTTCCCTATTCCTTTTGCCTTAGGAAGTGTGTATTCCTCCACAGCAGCTCTGTTCATGAGTCTTGGGACTTAAGATCAACATTATGCCCACGCTCTACATTATGCTCGCAGGGCCCATCCAGTGATCTACTGTATTTACAATCCTTGGAACCCTTCCTAGGATTGAACTCACAACATTGTGGCTGCAGTACTGGCATTTAATCACTGCATCACCGGGGTTGCTACAGGGTTATTTTCCAGCGTTGAGGGCGGAGCCATCCTTCATGAGGGTTGGTTCCCCCTGTTTGCTCCAATCAGGCAGGACTATGACTTTTGGGCGTGTCCACCAGGGGAATCCATCCCCCTTGTTTGCCCAGTCTAGTTCCTGCCTTCGCTCCGTCAGGTCGTGTTTTCCTAACTCTCCTTTACTCACAAAACAAAATCTTCTTTATTCTCCTTTTACTCCTTACCTCTTCTCTCTCTGTGAGGGCCGACTAAGGTCCGAAGAGCTAGAGGGCCCAGGCATGTCTGGGGAATCTGGCCATGCTACACAGGCTCTCCACAAGAGGAATGGATCAGCCCTGACCCGGGAGGTGCGGCCTGTAGGCCGCTCGGCGCAGCCGGAGGAGGGATATCCCTTTTCTCCGCGCTTGAAGGCGCCGGACCGCGGGAACCTGTCCCGAAATCGGGAGGGTGCGGTTAGCAAGGAGGACGCCGAGAGACCGTAGGAACCTGTCCCGAAATCGGGAGGGTGCGGTTAGCAAGGAGGACGCCGAGAGACCGCAGGAACCTGTCCCGAAATCGGGAGGGTGCGGTTAGCAAGGAGGACGCGAGAGACCGCAGGAACCTGTCCCGAAATCGGGAGGGTGCGGTTAGCAAGGAGGACGAGAGAGACCGCAGGAACCTGTCCCGAAATCGGGAGGGTGCGGTCGGCAAGGAGGACGCCGAGAGAAATGTGAGTAATGCTGCAGTGAGCAGCTTGGGTACCCTGCAGCCTCTCCCTCCCGAACGTCGGCTCCCTTCTCCTCCTTACTAGCCTTACAGCTGGCGCAATCCTGTATTGCCTCCCAAACGGTCTCCTCTCAGAGAGGGGCCCGTTTTCAGGCTAAGGCCGTGGCAGAGAATTCTTCCCAAGAGTCAGGGTCAGAGGCAGAAAGGACTCAGAGATAAAGGAGGGCCAGGGAATTATCTTCCTCTCCCTCATTCTTCAGATTCTCGAGGGACGCCTTCTCCCCCTTGGAAAGTCATCCCTCCAAGATGGACCCCAAGCTCACTGGAGGGAGCTCAGTGGTCCTTCAGCCCCTGGAGTCGGGCTCACAGAGGGACAGGCTCCTTTACAATTCCAGGAGACCTAGGGAACCCTCTTCTTCTTTCCCCCCCGCCTCCCGCTCTTCCAGGGATGCCATTCCCCTTTGGAGCAGGGCAAATTTGCACCCAAACGTTCCTCCTTGGCGCACAAATTCAAACTCAAAAAAGGCGGGAGCCATGCCAATGCTACTTCAGGTTTATTCCTCCAAGCATAAACATAATGGAGAGCGCCATCTAAGGCTAAGAAGCAAAATGCTTGCGGTTAAAATCCTCAGATGAGGATGTTCTCTCCAAATCTCAGTCCTCTTCTGCCTCTGAGGGAGAATGGTCTGAGGGGGGCCAGAACACCAGCCCCAGGGTGGTGAGATAGAGACCCTGACAGACCTTGGCGCGGCTGGAGGCCCTGTCCCTGGCCAGATTGCGCCCCACTGCGGACATCAAACCCGGCAAGAGGTTTGGACAGTGGGAGAGAGAGAGAGAGAGAAGGCAGATTTCAAGAGGTGAGTGAGGATTCAGTCCTTAATCCTATGTTTGTGGGTTAAGCTTTACCCAAGAGATTTGTTTCTGACTTGCATTGCCAGCTTTGAAGGAGGCTTCAGTTGCTTCAGAGATTCAAATGGAGAGTTTCCCTCCAAAACCAACTGCCTTCTCCTCTCCTTCCTCCAAGATCCACTCAGACTGAAGGGATCAGAGAGGATTAACAAAAGGATTTCCAGGTGCAGGGAGTCTGCTTCTGCCCCATTGTCCCCTGGTCTAAGGTGTCAATCTCTCCTTGGGAGAATTTGGCCAAAAAGACATTTATTTATTGTGCTTGCCTTTTTAAAAATAATAGGCAAAGCTGGAACTGAAGGTGTGGCAGCCATTTTGATTAAGGGCAGCTAGGCAGAAAAGGAAAGGCCTGCTGCTTCTGCTAACTAATATGCCTTTTGTAAAACAAAGGAAAATAATACCTATAGTTCACTCCTCAGAAGAGGAATGTGATCTGAAAAAGAGTTAAAAATAAAAAATAAAGATGAGGGCCTTTCAGTACCTCCTGAAAGCTCCTGAAATCTGTTAGATGTTTGGGGACTGATGATCCTTCATTATTACTGTATTTGTTTATTATTACTGTACTTGTTTTATGGTATTATTGTACAAAACAACTTATATATTGGAATTTAATGTCAACTCTGACCAGTTGAAGCTAGAGGATGATCCATCCTGATTTCCTCAGGGAAGGATATTCCTCCCTCCTCCAAGCCTGGGCCTTCAACACCAAATACTCCATTTCATGCAGATTTTATGAGGATATTAACAAGGCCTCCATAATTTATTATTGTGATTCTAAATCCAATAGCTGTTTACATAGATATGGTTACATCTCAGCCCTCTTTGTCATGAGAATCAACAGATGCCACTTGTGGCTGCCAGAGTTTATGCTCAACTAAGGTGTCTGCTATTTCCTTTTTTTCTGGGGCTAAACATGTGTGGCCTAGCCCACTTGTCAAACAAACAAACACTTAAGGTCAAAATAAAGTACTATCAGGGTATTAACTATGGTTAAAGGTAGTGGCTATGTCTGGAGACGCTAGCCTAAATGAGATTGGATGTAATCCAAGACCAGTTCAAGGACAGACTTTGACTAAAGAACTGACACATAAAAATGCCCATTACAAAAAATATCTAAGATTCTCACCACTTAATGGGGACAAATTGTTTGGAATAAAGTCTCTTGGCTGAGACTAGGAATAATAAGAAGACCTCAACATCCTTAAATGTCAGCCCTGGTGGCGCAGTGGTTAAATGCCTGTACTGCAGCCACTCACTCAAAACCATAAGGTGGCGAGTTCAAGACCAGCAAAGGGCTGAAGCTCAACTCAGGCTTGCATCCTTCCGAGGTCGCTAAAATGAGTACCCAGATTGTTGAGGGGCAAATAGCTTACAATTGTAAACCGCTTAGACACTCCTTAAGGGTATGAAGCGGTATATAAATGAAATGAAGCTGTTTGTTAAAATATACTTTGATATATTTTTCTATACCATTCATATGACTTTTCATTGCCTCCTTAAGGTAGAGGAAGGCAAACAAACATAGATTGATATAAAAGTCACAAAATGTCTGATTGATATTGAGGCCATAAAAACATCAAACACACTTGTCGATGGCGCAAATCAGACAGTCTATTTGTCTCCTTCGGTCCTACATACCTGGGAAGTTTTTCTTCATCGACCCTGGCTTGATGGATCTGGGCTTGCATCTCTCAGTGTGAGTCGATGATGGGTAATACGCTGCAAGGAAGGGTCAGCGCTCATTCCGCTCACAGTGCTGCCACACCTGCCGCCCTAACCACTAATGTTCTTCTCTCCAATATTTGCAGGGTGGCCGCTTGGTCATCTCCTTCCATATTTATCCGTCGCTGCCGAATCAATGCCTTCCAACTGGCTGGGGCATCATTTGGTAGACGGATCCTTCAATCCATCCTATAATTCCTTACCTCAGTTCCCACCCATCTAGGGAGCTTTGGTATGTCCCTCATGAAGGATGGCTCCGCCCTCAACGCTGGAAAAACGAACATTGGCTTACCTTGTGAGATGTTTGTTTTCAGCGATGAGGGCGGAGTCATCCTGCCCACCCGTAACTGAGGAATTTTTTCTCGGTGTCGGGGGGTGTTGTAAGGTTAATAGGATCCTTGTTCTAGTGTCTAGAATTGTTATAGTTAAATGGTTAAACTTTCTCTATTGTTGTTAGTATTTCTTCATTGTTATAAACTCTCTCTGCTTGGCTATACATTGACTGGGCAAACAAGGGGGATGGATTCCCCTGGTGGACACGCCCAAAAGTCATAGTCCTGCCTGATTGGAGCAAACAGGGGGAACCAACCCTCATGAAGGATGACTCCGCCCTCATCGCTGAAAACAAACATCTCACAAGGTAAGCCAATGTTCGTTTTCCTCTTCCACATCTAGATGAATATGGATTTGAAGGTAAACTTTTCACTAACAGATTAATCTCTTACTCTGTAGTTCTGGATGTCAGCCTCACAGATAAAGTTAATAATCGAGCGATAGGATATTTTTACTTTTGACTAAGGACTTTATCACACGAGGCTAAAAAGTGGAATTTCAACAAGATAAAAGTGTATTTTGCTATATTTATCACACAACATTGCGTCTGTCCTGTTGTTGCTTTACATTCCATCAGTTCCCGGAGTGTTTGTTTTCATTGACAGGTAAAAACCCATCAATGGCTCCAAGCCAGTGTGTAAAGCCAGTGTGGCATAGTGGTTTGATGATTGGACTGCAAATCCCACTCAGCCATGAGACCCAGTGGGTGACCCCGGACAAGTCACACTCTCTCAGCCTCAAAGGAGGGCAATGGCAAAGCTCCTCTAAACAAAACTTTCCATGAATATTCTATAAGTAAAAAATGACTTGATGGCACACAATAACAACAACTCCCCATCGCGCTGCTTTTCCACCATGGATTGCCTTGTGATAGGTTCTTTCTGCCACAGTTCTGCTTCTCAGATAGTCCATGTGGTGTGTGTATGCATGTGATTCTGCTCTTCTATTTCCTCCCTGTTGCTATTTCCAAGCAGGCTGTTTTCATTTTCATTTCATCACATAATAATAATAATAATAATAATAATAATAATAGTTTATTTATAGCCCGCTCCTCTGTACATACACTCGGAGCGGGGTACAAGTAAAAAAACATAGATTAAAACAATCCCATGACCCGTTTCCAAACCTCCCACCCCTTAAAAATAGATTAAACCGGCAGTGATTAAAACAGTAATTATTTAAAAACATATAACGACATCCTAACTCTTCCTTATGCGGCCACGTCATAAGTGGGGATCAGAAACATGGGAGTAGGCAGGAAATCAAAGTCTGGAACCGAAGCCGGGGATAAGGAATTTCAGGGGAAGGCCTGCCGGAAGAGATGCGTCTTTAGGGCTTTTTTGAAGCAATCTAGAGATGTCATGAGACGCATCTCATCCGGCAGACCATTCCAGAGCTTGGGAGCGGTCGCAGAAAAGGCCCTCTGGGAGGTCTGTGCCAGCCTGGTCTTGATAGGCTGTAGCAGGTTCCTCCCAGAGGATCGAAGTGTGCGGGGAGGATCGTACGGGGAGAGGCGGTCCCTGAGATAAGATGGGCCCAAGCCATGTAGGGCTTTAAAGGTTAAAACCAGCACCTTGTACTGTGCCTGGAAACTAATTGGCAGCCAGTGGAGAGATTTAAGCACTGGAGTTATATGTTCTCTCCTAGATGTCCCAGTAACTAATCTGGCTGCCATGTTTTGAACCAATTGAAGTTTCTGGGTTAGGTACAAGGGCAGCCCCATGTAGAGTGCGTTGCAGTAGTCTAGTCGTGAGGTGACCAAAGCGTGTACCACAGTTTCCAAATCCCTCATCTCCAGGAAAGGGCGCAGCTGGTGTATCAGCCGAAGCTGATAACAGGCACTCCTGACTGTTGCATTCACCTGACTAGTCATGTGAAGTGACGAGTCTAGGAGTACCCCCAGACTGCGAACAGGGTCCTTCGAGGATAGTGTGATTCCATCTAGGACCGGGAGTTGTATTCCCAGACCTGGTTTCGGGCCGGTGACTGTCAGTACCTCCGTTTTGTCTGGATTCAGTCTCAATCTGTTTTCCCTCATCCAATCCATTACCGCTGCCAGGCAGTCATTGAGAGAGGAGACGCCATCTGAGGTCTGAGCAGATGATCTGGTCATGGAGAAATATATCTGAGTGTCATCAGCGTACTGATGACACTGAGCTCCATGCCTCCAAATGATCTCACCCAGCGGCTTCATGTAAATATTAAATAGCATCGGGGACAGAATGCCGCCTTGCGGGATGCCACAGCTTAGCTCAATTTTGGAGGAGCAGCTGTCCCCGAGCCTCACCTTTTGGGTTCTGCCGGAGAGAAAGGAACAGAACCACTGTAAGGCGGTGCCTCCGATCCCCATCCCTCTCAGCTGGTCCAAAAGGATGGCATGATCTATGGTGTCAAAGGCCGCTGAGAGATCCAAGAGCACCAGCAGGGTCACACTACCCCTATCAATGCTCAAGCGGAGGTCATCTGTCAGAGCAACCATGGCAGTCTCAACTCCATATCCTGCTCGGAAGCCGGTTTGAAATGGATCAAGATAATTGGTTTCATCCAAGACAGCTTGGAGTTGGGAGGCGACTGCTCTCTCGATCACCTTGCTTAAAAATGGCAGCAAGGGAACTGGTCTATAGTTGTTTCGGTCCAGGGGATCAAGGGAAGGTTTCTTCAGGAGGGGCTTTATGGCCGCCTCCTTCAGACAAGAAGGAACAGTGCCTTCCCTGAGGGACGCATTGATTACATCCCTAAGGAATGTCTTCAATGCGTCCCCTCCCTGGACGACCAGCCATGATGGACATGGATTGAGAGGGCAGGTTGTTTTCCTCACGCTTCCAAGGAGCTTGTCCACGTCATCAGTACTTACAGATTGAAACTCATCCAATAAAGTAACAGTAACGGAGTTGCTAGGTGTCTCATTTACAGATACTGCTAAAACATTGGCGTCTAAGTCGGCCCTTATCCGAGAGATTTTGTCTGCAAAGTAGATGTTAAATGCGTCACAGCAGACCACTGTAGGGTTAAGTAGGGGATTTGGCGCAGGGGGAACCTGCGTCAGCTCCCCAACCACCTTAAACAGCTCCACTGGACGGGACTCTGCAGACGCAATGCGTGCAGAGTAGAAGGATCTCCGTGCTGCACGCAAAGCCTCCCGATAGGCGCGAAGATGCTGCCTATGGCGAGTTCTGTTGGACAAGAGCCGAGTCTTCCGCCATTTGCGCTCTAGTCGTCGTCCAACCCGCTTCATCTCCCGGAGTTCCTGGGAGAACAAGGGCTTACGATTGGGAGCGGGTTGGAGAGGATGCTCGGGAGCGATAGTATCAAGGGCCTTGGGAAGGACGGTGTTCCAAGTATTCACCAAGGTCTCGGTAGAGTCGCCGGTGCTACCAACCATTAAACCCTCTAAGGCATTCTGGAAGCCTGTTGGTTCCATCAGCCTTCGGGGGCGGAGCATTCTAATGGGTCCGCCACCCCCGGGGGGGCGGAAAGTGGCCTTAAGTTCCATCTTGATCAGAAAGTGGTCCGTCCATGACAATGCGGAGGTTTTGGTTACCTCCGCCCATGGATACTCCTGTTCCGTACTAAAAATCCCATCGAGTGTATGACCCGCACAATGAGTAGGCCCGTCGACCAATTGGGATAGGTTCATGCTTGTCATGGATTCCATGAACTCCCGAGCCGCTCCAGATAGATTGGATGGGCTGGTCTCTAGAGGGATGTTGAAGTCGCCCAAGACCAAAAGTCTGGGTGAGTCCAACAACAACTCATAGACCAGCTGAGTCAGCTCGGTTAGGGAGTCCGTTAGGCAACGGGGTGGCCGGTATACCAACAGAATCCCCAAGCTCTCCCTGGTCTTCAGGCTAAGGTACGCACACTCGATGTGGGTTGTTTTCCGGACAGGCTTTCTGATCAAGGTCAGGTTGGTTTTATGGACTAAAGCCACACAGCCCCCTCGCCCACTTTCCCTTATCTGCTCACTGACTGTGTAACCGGCTGGGAGAGTTTGCGCCCATGTTACATTACCAATTGTTGTAAAAATAAAAATAACAAAAGCAAAAAGGTATGCTAGGTAGGGCATAGAGCAGGAAGACAGGACTATGGAGGCTATGTGGAAGAGAGAATGTGTGACTATGGCTCACCAAAGTGTTATTGGAGAGAGAATACATGATGATAAACTAGCAGAATTGTGACAGGACAGCAGGCTGGTGTGATAAAGTTCTGACAAAATTATGTCACTTGGTGAACTTCATCAGATTTCTCAGATGAGGAGGTCAGATTTTGCAGAATAAGAATTGGAGAACAAATCTCTTTTATTACCAGCCTTATTTAAATGCAAAACTTTCTATTTTAATGTGCTGTGATATCCTACCTAAATAAAATTAACTCAGCCAGCACTGTATTGCACTGTATTATGGGAAAAACTACAGCTTTTTTTACAATCTTTCATGAATTGCCAGGGAGTTTAGAAGACAGACGGTAAATCTTATTAGGGCAGCCTGATTACATTTTGCTGGGAAACTTAAGATAGATTTATAGTAAATGTCCTTAAAAGACGGTGCTTGCAGTTAGCAGGTAACACTTGTGTATCTTAAATACAGCATAATAACAAGAATTAAAATGTTTTCCTTGCTTTTATTGCACCAGTCCCATCTTTAGCAAAAATCATGTCAACCAAAATTATTTCCCAGCCAATTGCTGCATATTGATTTTATATTATTTAATTTGCTGGCCTTGTTCTTACATTGGATTGCTGTGCATAGCAAGTTAAGAGAAAGATTCCTAGGAACAGTTCCAATGTTAAAATTGTTTTTAAAAGTTTCACAACAAATAAAAACAAACAAAACAACCCTAAATGTTAATGGGAACTTGGATTAATAATAGGAAGTTGAAATACCATGAAAAAACAGGAACCATTAAATCCATTCAGTATAGTCCAAGCATTTTATATTGAATCTGGCATCTACCACACCCAAAACACACCTTCATATCTTCCTTCTCAGTATAAATAGGTCAGGGATTGAAGGTGGCAATGCAGTGAGAACATAGTAGGTACAGTCAGCCTGCACACATGATCCCATTCCTTTAGTATGCCCACTTTTTGCCCTACTGTGTTCAGGGCAGTGTCTGAGCAGGGCTAATGGGGCAGAATATAATCACACAACAGATACTCAGATCTTGACTAGTTTATTAGATTTTCCTGTGTCCTTTTCATTGTAACTGCCATCAGTCGACTGCAGTAAAAATGTGGCCCTAAAACCAAATGTGTTTTAGGAAAATAAGGGGAATTTGCAGCAAAGACAAAATGTTTAGTACAGGTTGAGTATCCCTTCTCTGGAATTTCAAAATCTGAAATCCTGCAAAATCCAAAGTCGTCCACAAGGGTGGCTGAGATAGTGATATCTTTGCTTTCTGATGGTTCAGTGTACACAAAGTTTGTTTCATGCACAAAATTATTTTAAAAAGGTACGTGTAGGCTATGTGTATAAGGTGTATATGAAACATAAATGAATTTTATATTTAGACTTGGGTCTCAGTTATAAGACATTTCATATATATTAAATATTCCAAAATCTGAAAAGCCCAAAACACATGTGGTCTCAAGCATTTTAGGTAAAGGAGTCTCAACCTGTACTGGGGTAATTGCTGGAACCGGACGAACTTGGATCTGTATTAAGATTTCATTTTATTTCAAGTCTCAGATAGAAACATCATGCACTTCATTTTCTTAGGCAAATAGCAGCTAATCTGAGTAATTTTTCCTCATACAGTGAGATTTGAAGGGTATTTGAGATGTGACCATACTTCTTATTCCTAGCAGCTGGATGTGTGAGGTGTGGGACATAACATCTTGGATTTTAAAGTATCACAAACATTTCTAGGGGTGATTTCCCATACACAGCTTAAGTTGGTTGTGCCAACATTGGTCCGTGATGCTAGTGTAAACCAAGAATGTGTATTTAGGTCCATTTCCACAAGGGCTTGCTTCATGAACAACATCTCTACATGACACAGGAGCATTCACATTCTCATTTGTTTACCATGGCATTCTCATGAGGTGTGTGTGTTTTTGGTTCTGCTGATAGATTTGACTACACTTAATTTTAATTTACTGGTATAGTAGTCTGAATGATGGACTAAGACTCCGGGTACAAATGCCTACACAGTCCTGGAAACCCACTGGGTGACTTTGGGCAGGTCACAGTCTCAGAGGAAGACAATCTTGCTAAGAAAATTTTGTACAATATAGTCTCGATTATCTAAACTTCGGTTATCCAACATTCCGGATTATCCAATGGCGTGGCTGTTGTGATTTCTTTAAATTTTCTGTGATTTCTTTAAATATCCTGTGATTTCTTTAAATTTTTAAAGGACTGAATTGTTTATACTGTACAAGACAATGTTGATCAGTGATTTCTTTACATTTACTTTTACTGTTATTGCAATAAAACTTTAATACATTTGCAATTCAGTGGCCCGTTTTAGACGGGGAAAAGGGGCGTGAATAGGGCTAAAAAGCCCGTCTTTAGGGTTAGGGAGGGCGTAGCGTTTACACCCTCCCTAACCCTAAAGCGTATGGACGCCGCCATTTAAAGATGGCGGCGTCTATACGGAGGCGCCGCAAAGGCGTCATCACGTGCGCAGCGTTTTGACACGCTGCGCACGTTATGACGTTTTTGCGGCGCGGGAGGGCGCCAATCGCACCCTTCCCGCGCCGCAAAAAAAGAGCTCCATCTCGGAGCTCTTTTCTTGCGGCGGGTCTTTGCCGCAGCCCTTAAATGGCCGCGGCAAAGACCCAGGGTGAAAGGGGCCGCGGCCGCGGCCCCTTTCCCCCTTCAGCCCCGCCGAGGGAAGCGGGGTGCAGCGGACGCCCAGAGTGCCTGCTGCAACCCGCTTGGAGGCCGCAGGGAACCAGCAGTTTGCCGGTTCCCCGCGGCCTCCAAAAGCGGCGGGATGAAGCCTCGAGGCTGCCCGTGCGGCAGCCTCGGCGTCATCCCGCCGCTGAAAGGGGCGAGAATGGACCACCCCTTTTGGGCGGTCTAAAAAGCCCCAGTGATTTCAAGGCTTTTCTTGGACCTTCCGGATTATCCAACATTGTCGGTTATCCAGCTATCAGCCAGTCCAGTTTATGTTGGATAATCGAGACTCTACTGTACTTGGTTTGCCTTACTCAGAAGTAACTTGAAGGCGGGAAATATGTTTTTCGTGGTTGAGATCTATATTTTAATAGTGTCATAGGCTTTTTTAATGTTAACTTTTTAAAAATCTTGTGAGTTGCCTTGAGGGGATTTTATACCTTAAAACATATTAAACAAGTAAACAACATGAGACCTCAAGTCATTTTAATGGCTTTGTTGGAATAATCATATTTTGACTTAATAAAATGGGATCTGAACAGATTATTTGATTATGATGCAGTCACTAGTTAGGAAACAAACCAGGATTAATAAATCAACTGGTTTATTTTAGTTATAGACCAGAATGCAAACAAGGATCCCACCTCCACCCCCACCCCCAATTCAGTATAGCTTGCTGTATTGGCTAACCTAAAAAAACTCTGCTTCATGGCTTCCTAACAAGTCAAGGTATGAAGGCATGGTGATTTGAAATGACAGTTTGTTCTGAAGCTCCTTAGTTTCTTAGTGCAGACAAAATTGAAAACTATAGTTAGTAGATCATGTGAACATGGTCATTTTGTTATGTGTGAAAACAGTTTGAGGGATGGGACTTAACATAAAACATGTTGAGATATTTCGCAGTGTTTGAAAATGGTAATGTTTTGCATTGAAATAAACAATGGAGTTTATCACACGGAAGTAATTTCTCCCAAGTTCAAATTGAGCCAATTCGAACTTACGTAAATTCGCCAGTTTAGCAAATTTACGTGAAGTCTAATAGCGTTCGGAATGCATTCAGAATGACTTCCCATTTCCCGAAAATGACCCCCATTGCCCAAAATTGCATGAGATACTCTTATACTCATTAATGTAAAACCTATGATTGCGTTCGGAATGACTTCCCTTTTACCCGAAATTGTGTGAGATACACTCATTCGCAATAACGTGAAACCCCATGATTGCGTTTGGATTGCCATTGCATTATACCCCCAAATTCCGTCGTATGATAAACTCCATTGTTTTTATTTTGCAAAAGAAAGGTTCACTGCTCTAGAGACCTATTGTCCACTAGGTTAAAATCCATGTTCATGAACTCATTAGCTAGTCTTAAGTTGATGACTAAATTTCAGCCATGTTTCCACCTCCATATTTCAAAAACTGGCTAAATATTGTTGCTCATAATAATAATAATAATAATATAATAAAATTTATTTATACCCCACCCCTTTGAGATCAATCGAGGCGGCTAACACAGTAAAATTCCATTACATCAAATAAAACAAATTGTATCCGCCCCCCCTTAAAAAAAGTATTAAATCAATTACAGTTTAATGTGCCTTCAAATGATATCTGACTTAGCAACCTTAAGGTGAACCTATCATGGAGTTTTCTTGGCAGAATTTGTTCAGAAGGGGATTTTCTTTGCCTTCTTCTGAGGCTGAGAGAGTGGGACTTGCCAAAGGGTTTCCATGGCCAAGCTGGCATTCTAACTCTGGTCTCCCAGTGTTCTAGTCCAACACTCAAGCCACAACACTACACTAGTCCTTTGTGGCTCAACATACTATCTTTCTAAACATGAAAATCACTGGGCTGACTTTTTTTTAAAAAAAAATCTCCACTCGATTTTATTAAATGAAGTGGAATAAAGAGAATGATGCAGACGGAAAGCCACAGACACCACGGCGAGTGTTTTGAGTGCTCACTAGAATTTAAACAGTGTTTATGTAAGTCTTTACCAAGGACCTTTGGGACTCATTTCTGAATAACATTTGTAATCTTTGTTTTAAAAAAACACACACAATACTTGGTGTTCGATAGACTCCCTTCCATTTTTAGCTATCACTTGTAATTTGGAAGATTAAAGTATGGATTAATTTGTAGAAGTGCTTCTTGAGCAGCCTTCCCCAACCTAGATACTATAACACCCATAATGCCTAATCAATATGCCAATGATCATACTGGCTAGGAATGTTGGAGATTGTATTCCCAGCACATCTGGAGGCTTCCCAGTTGGAGACAGCTACTTGTAAGAAGATGTTGGTAGAATTGCCTGCAAAGATACTGAGGATGGTAGTTAGCAGCAACTTTACCTTCCACACAAGCATATATTTTCTTCCATTGTAAGTAGCATGATACAGTACTCTGTTGAGCTACTTTAAAAAACTGCAACACACTTCTAGTTCTTCATCTCTGTGCCTCACACATATGGGGTCTTGGATCTGCACACAAACTCAGCTGAAATGCTCTGGAGCTTCTGTAGCATTGTCAGGTACTCTTCCCACTCCTAACTCTGCTTTCTTCAGCATGCCAAAGCTGCTAGTCCTCAGTAGTCTTTTGTTGCCAGCTTTTTGTCAGATGTGATTTAATTTCACTGCTGGAGGATAAGATTTTAATGTACATCTTTTCTAAAGTGATTAAAATAGATTGAATGAAAAAAGTTGGGGGCAGGTTCTTTGTGGAATGACATCAGGGTCTTCCTTTGATGATTAGAATCTATATAGCTCTGTGATGAAGATCACCTCGATTTCTCTTGACCTTTGCAAGTATAGTTTCAGTTTAACACAGAACTACTAAAATAACATCTGCTCATAAATGGAACAGTCTGAATCTAGATCATAATCCAATGCATACATATTTGTTTAAAACTGAATTTAGATCAGTGGGATTTACATAACATAAGCATGTTCAGGACCAGGTCAATAAAATATTCAGAGTAGTGATTAATACTGCTAGAAAAACTCACACAGCCCATTTTAACAATAGCCTGCAGGAAACTCTCTTCTTTGTGTGTATTTCCTTTGAGGACTGGATGCACATCTGCAATGGGATTAAAATCTTTGAAGGATGCATTATCTAGAACTAGGGTTGTTGTTGTTGTTGTGTGCCTTCAAGTTGTTCCCAACGCATGGTGACCTAAAGCAAATCTATCATGGGATTTTCTTGCCAAGATTAGTTCAGATGGGGTTTGCCATTGCCTTCCCCTGAGGATTGCCAGTTCAGAATTGTCGTGAACCCTGAGGTTTCCAAGTTAAAACCTGAGATCTAGAAACGACCCTCTAGTTATGTCATTGAACATTATGCATCAGGCATCAACCACAGTTGCTCACAGCTTATCACACACACACACACACACACATACACACTGGAGGGGGAGGGAGACATAATTTCCTATTTGAACATTAAGACAGAAATTTTAGTTAAAGGGACCGTTCTCAGATCAGGGTAAAATGAAGAGATTATTCCTTCTCATTTTTGCAAACAGGATAAGGAATATTTAATGTAGTGTACTTGCTTCCAGTAACGACTCCAGGGGTGCGAGGAGTGCAAATCACACCAGTTTACTCCCTAGGAGGGGGTGACATTACTGCTCCTCAAACATCTGCCTTCTGGCAAAAACAAGCTGTGGTTTTTCCTATGTCCAATTGAAATGCTGAAGAGATGGTGTGAGTGGGGTGAAACTCACGGGATAATAATAATAATAATAATAATGATGATGATGATGATGATGTTTATTTATAACCCGCTCCTCTAATGGAATACTCGGAGCGGGGTACAGCAGGTTAAAAATTCAAGGATAAAACAACAGTCAAATCCCTTCCCAACCTCCCCCCCTTAAGACTAGATTAAATCAGAACTGGTTAAAATTGACATCAGTTAAAAACTATTAAAATAATAAAATAAAGTGCAATTGATGGGCAGTAAGGAAGGAAAGGCCTCAGCAATTTTTTTTTAAAAAATTAAATTTCAAAAAATGAATTATTAATTCAAAAATCTTTATTTTTTTAAATTAAAAAAAACCATTTTACCAAATTATCACTTGAAGCACGTGAAGCTTTGTAAATACATTTAGGCTGTGCGTATGACATTGTAATTTTAAAATACAATTTAAATTGTGCTAGTTGTTTATGTCATAACTATTACCATCACATTCAGTGATATATGGGAATCACTATTTATGAGTAATAGTAGTACAAAAACATTACTATGGATTCTACATGGTGTGGTATAGGAGGAAGTCAATGGGGGGGGGCTGACACCATGAGTTACTGCACCGGGTGACACCAACCCTAGTGATGCCATTGCTTGCTTCTAGCCAAAAAACGTATACAAAGCAGAGTGCAAGATGAGCCCTGATGCTAAAATTACTGGGAAAGAAGGAGGGATCTAATTAAATAAATACACTGACTCGCCTGGTGTGTCTTTGAAAGTTATATCAACACATTAAACCTAACATATTGTAGCAAGCTGCTGCTGTACTAGATTAACTAGAAATTTGTACACAGCCCTTTCCTCTTGCTTGGAGCTGAGGCCCCCATAACTGGAGAATTTGTACTCCCATCTCCTCAATAGGGATGCTGCATGGAAACTGGAGTCCCAGGGCCAGTCTCTGAGATCTGGCAACCCCAGTGACTTGATAGACACTAATGTAGAGGTTAGAAGCTAGGTTATTCATCAGTTTATACACTTTCTAAAATTTCTAACACAGCTCTTAGCTCAAAAATGCATTTTAAAATCTGTATATCGAGAAGGGAAATTAAAACATGCATTTAGAAATTTATTTGAATATTTATATAGTTTTCTTTCTGTACACGGTTCATTGATAACCACAGAAACAAGAAGGAACACTGGCAAACGTGATATATTGCTGATAGCATGATTCTCCCATCCGTATTTCAAATGGCCTCTTTATGCTGACTATTATTTTTGTTGGTGGTAATTTGTAGTTCAGTCAACCCTCCATATTTGAAGCTTTGACTTTTGCAGATTTGATTATTCACCGATTGGATTTACATGTTTTCTCTGGGAATCTCCAGTTCCTCCTGCATCTCTCTGTGGCCAATGGCCATCAGAAGTTATGCTGGAGGACCTAGAGATTCCTAGAGAGAACACATCTCCAGGTATTTGTAAGTCCTCCAGTACAATTCTACGTCGCACACCTTCTAGCAGGTGTTAGCTATAGAGTTGTGCTGGATGATCTGGAGATTCCTAGATGAGTGTTCTCTCAGGTTAAAAAAAATAGTATTTTTTTATTTTCAGTTTTTCCACTTTCATTGGGGTCCTCTGCCCCTAACCCCAGCAAATGTGGAGGGACCACTGAAGTTTGGTGATACTGTGGACCTTACTTGTGTTGCTACTTTATTTTGAACTGCCTCAATAGTCAAAAGTCCATACAGAAATGTAAAGTATCCACAGGGAATGGACGCTGACATGCATTCTAATCCATTCTTCAGTGCAGATATTACTGTGCATCTACTCTCTTGGGCTACTGGTTATGTACAGAGTGACAGCTGCTATATTTTGCCCTGTATAACAGTTGGTGTGTGCATTATTTTCTTTTAAAGAAAACATGCCACACATTGTCAGATTACTTGTCTTAAGGCTATGTAACAAATAAAGCTAGTGCCAATGCCCCAAATAATCATAGTCTACTTTTGTTTGAGATAATCACTCTTAGCTATTAACTATGATTGAAAAAAATGAAGTAGTTGTAATAAGTCACTATGGGGCTTTCTAGATTGGCAGGAAAGTGTGACATGAAGTTGCCTTTTCCTTAATGCTTAGCAGCTGCACCTCAGCCTTTAGATGGAGCTGCGCTGTTCCGTAGTTTTTAAAAAAGAAGCTGGGAAAACCAGCACCTTTCTAAAGGTGCTTCTTCTCCCCTAAAACGCAAAAAAGGCCTTTTCATGGCACACTTTCCCTTTTTCTCATCTAAAGGCTAGAGTTTCATGCTGCCATGAACACACTTCTTTTTGCCAATCTAGAAAGCCCTTATATGTAATGGTTAGCGATTTGGGCTGGAATTCAGAAATCCAATTTCTAGTTCCTAATGAATCAAAAAACTGTGTGTCCATCTTGGGCCACTCATTCTCTTTCAGGTTAAACTATTTCACATGAATGTGAGGAGGAGAGTCATGCGTATGGCTTTGAACTCATTAGAGGAAAGGTGAGATATAAATATATAATAGTGTGGAGGAAAATGCTACAGTAAATGAAAGGCACAAGAGAAGACAACCATGCTGTGGAAGAGTCATGGTGGAGCAACAGCAGAATCTAAAGTTGAGGTTTTTAGACTCCAGCACTAGTTACTGAAGGGAATACAGTTTTTCTAACTGGGATAATAAAATGTTAGTTGTATTGTAGATCTAGAGTACAAGAGATCATTGAGGATTTGAGGATGGTGGGAGTAAAAATAATAAGTTTTGTAGTAAAATTTTTAATACTACTGCTGGCAGTATGTTGCACTTCAGCTTTAGCACGTAATTTTGTCTTGACTTGAGGAATTGGAAAGGTTTTTTTTTTTAAAGTTTTTGTTTTGGTCTGCTGAATATAAGAGTTATGGATTCATGCCTGATTTATAAATCATGCCTGATTTCTTTTGGGTAAAGCTTGACCTAGTTTTCTGCATGAAATAGGCACACACAAACTAAGCTGGAAGGAAAATGCTGCTATACAGGGAAGGCTGACTTTGATTTTTGTTCATGGATCATCTGATCCTCCAGACTGGTTCAAGCATCATGAAAAACCATGGTTTGTCATGATAGGAATGAACTGCAGTAAGCCTTGTGGTCTCATGTGCTTTTCTTTCTGGTGTGGCTATGAGATGGTTGGACAATTTTTCTTCCTTTTTGAGTAAAGGTGGTGGAGTGTTGCTTCTAAACCCTGAATTTTGGTTAATTTTAATTGTGGCTTGTTGGAACAAGCCAATTTCATTAACTGGGAACTGAAATCAACTTGCTGTACACAAACTATAGTTAAGACTAATCATAAATTTTTAAGTTAAATCAAAACAGTAAGCTGCATTTTATCAAAACTAAGAATGAAAACTTCTTACCACCTTCTCTCGACCGTGGAAGATGAGGAGAGGGATATGTGGGAAATCGGAGCCTGAGCAACATGGCGGCGTGTCACAGTGAAGAATTATGTCTAAGGATGTAATGCAAGTCCCCCCAGCTTCCCTTGGCAATAGTCAGTTAGCATATCTATGTGGTGAAAAGATCCTACCATCAACCTGATTTGTTGTCTGTGTTGATTTTCATTTTTCAAGGAGTTCTCAGAACCAGAGGAGTTACAGAAATATGGCGATTCCCCTCCACCATAGGGTGGCTCCCTGTCCTACTTTACAGAGGATATTCCTCTGTTTGAAAGTTTCCTTGACTTGAAGGGCTGTCTTTAAAATTATGAATGCTGATGAGGGGCTTGAGGTTGCCCATCAACACCTGGACACCAAACAGAACGGGCCCAGTCTTCCCTACTCAGGGGGAGATGTTTTCTATTTTTTCTACTAATCATTTTTAAACCTGCACCTCTAAATTTATGGCAGTATTTTCATATTTTATGCAAACCTGTTTCCTTCCCCCCCCCCCCCCCCGGCCAGATGTCTCTGTTTCTTTTTTGGCAATACATTTCATTTTTTTTATGGCTATGTGCAAGTAGCCAACCTGCCTGCCTGCCAGAGTGATACAGTCTGTTCTGTCGCTTTATTGTTTAGTCAGCCAACTAGATAAGACCTTTTGGGGAAGAACATAGCATAGATTTCTCCTGGCAAGGAGTGGCAAAAGTAGCTTCTCCAGAGAAAACTGAGTAAGATATACATCATGTGGAATATCAGATGCTTTGCTCAAATGATAAAGATAGGGATTTCTGAATTATTTAAGGAGCCAACATCTCTTCACTTGTTTAGAAAGTACCTTTTCATTATAATACAAACTTATTTTCCTCTATTTCTGCCTAGCAGTGGTGCAGTGTTAGATGTTAAATTGCAGATTTTCATCACTGTAATTCCACCGGATATGGGCCCCAAGGAGAGGCAAAAATGTAGGTAGTTGTGTCAATAAATGAATTCTAGAAGCTTTCATTTTCACTGGGAACAAGTATTTTGTAAAGGTAATGAAACTTACTTGCCTGTTTTAAGGGCCACTCTGGATTACAATATTTTATAACAATATATTGTTGCTGGGATGATGCATTTTCTGTCCAGCTGCTGTGAGATTTGCACAGGTCAACTATAGATTGCAGGGAAGCTCAACATCATGGTTGATGATACCATCTTTTGGTAATCAAAATGTCCCACGCTACCTAAATATAGCACTATTATTCCATTTAAAATGTCATGGCTGCATCCTATGGAATCCTGGAATTCACAGTTTAGATAGTGGGGCCTTTACGAGAATCCTCAGCCAGAAAATTATTGTCTGGGGCCTCTGATCAAACTGATAATCCCAGGAGGATTTTTTAGGATGCAGCCATGGCAGTTAAAGTGGAATCATAGCACGGTAATTGTGTAGGATGAAAGGGGCCCCTTGGAGCTTCAATCCTGAAAGCCTTGGTTTCATGCCACACTACTCCCTAGCTTTAGCCATTGGGCCACTGCACTGTTTTCTGGGAGGCTGTAGACCAGATCACAAGGTTCCCATGAACCATATTGGAATGACTTCCATTCAGCTAGTACAAACCATTGGGCTCTGTGCTCTTAAAACTGGCATCTTAACAGTTTTTAGGAACAATGCAGAGGTTGCTTTTGAATGTTTAATGCCTAAGGTGAGTTTGTGTAAACTGGGTAGTTCCAGACATATGAGCAGTATTTATTTCAAATAATTACATTTTGCTGTCAATTTGGGAAACTTTTTGTATCTTAAGATGACACCCTCTCTCCAAGGCCTGTATGCCAAAAATTGTTTAGGTCTCCTATCTCTGCAAATGTGAAGGAAGGTTTATAATATATTGCTTATCTTTTGTTCTTTAGAGATCTTTTGAGTGAAGTGTCTCCTACATAAACAAGATCAAGATGACAAGCTCAGCCCGGGAGCATCTCCTTTTTGTGCGACGGCGCAATCCTCAGCTACGTTACACTTTGAGCCCGGAAAACCTCCAGAGCTTGGCTTCCCAGGGCACTGTGCCTGAGAATATGAACTTGCAACGTGCCAACAGTGACACTGACCTGGTGACCTCTGACAGTCGCTCTAGTTTGACTGCAAGCATGTATGAATATACCCTAGGACAGTCTCAGAACCTCATCATTTTCTGGGATATTAAAGAAGAAGTGGACCCTACGGACTGGATAGGGCTTTATCACATTGGTAAGCAAAGCTCTTGAGTCCATTCTGTCAAGCTACTAGTTGTTTCCTCCTTTTTTTCTATTTGTTGTTAACAAAAAGGAACAGGCAGCCCAAGGTTTTTATCAGGATCATGCTACCAACTGCTTCATACATGAAAATACAACTGCCCACTTAGAAAGACTTGGATCTGTCTTTATCTGATATCTATTGAGTCTTCTTCATTACAGACAGTATTCAGATTCTTTCTGTTCCTAAATATTGGTGGTTGCAGAAATAGTGGCTCAAAGAGGGGACTCATTTTCATGTTATAGAAACTAATGAGTTTATCACACAAGGGAGATGAAGGGGTTAATCCAAAGATATCCCGGAGATATCGCGAAATTACGCGACACCGTTTCACACGACGTCGCGAAAAACCTGCAGTTAAACTAGTTTTAAAGGAGGAGAGGATTAATCCACATCTTTTCAAGTTTGGATCTCTACAGAAAGTGTAAATTCGAAATTGCGTTAATTACGAAATCATGCATGAACCTTGATTGCGAAATAATGTTATTTCCGCTTTAATTTGCTTTAAATTTGCAAAAGCTCAAGTTTGCTTTAACCCCACTGCAATGTCATTTTAACATTGAAATTGGCACCTAGTGTGATAAACTCCTAAGATGTGAAAGTGTAGCTTTCTTGCTTTATAATTTGGCAGATTTGTGGAACTGGGCCACTGAAAAATGACAGGGATATTTTCTGCTGTTTCTGAAAGTCTGGCCACATGATAGGTTCCTCTAATACCAGAGCTCACATTTGTTTATATTATGCATCTCCATTTTCTGGGAACTTTTGCTTTACAAAACTGTAGTGTGCTAAGGGCATAATATTGAAGAAGAATGCATGGTTTTAAAAGCCCACTGAAATAATTGATTTAAGCTTACTTAACTCCTTCCCCATTACACTCTGACTGTAACAGTACATAAAGGTTCTTGCAGTGATGAAAGGTTGCAGTGCCTTTCTGAGTAGGGTGAGAGGATTTTAGAATGCAATTATAATACTTGTTTACTACTTCAGATTGAGTAAACAGGATTATGCTAATAGAGTATTCAGTGCAACCAATCTCTGTTGTTATTGTTGCGTGTCTTCAAGTTGTTACTGACTTATAGCAATTCTGTCATGAGTTTTCTTGGCAAGATTTGTTCAAAGATATTGCCTTCTTCTGAGGCGGAGAGTGTGACTTGCCCAAAGTCACTCAGTATGTTTCCATGGCTGGGGGGGGGGGTTTCAAACCTCAGTCTCTAAAGGTGTAGTCCAGCACTCAAACCACTACGCCATACTGTCTCTTTAGAATAAACAGATCCCTGTTCTGTACCATCTATCCACTTAATTTGACACTAGAGTTTATCACATGGGAGGAATTTCTCTCAATTGCGAATGGAGTCAATTTGCAATTACGTGAATTCGCTAGTTTAGCAAATATACGTGAAATCTGATTGCATTTGGAATACATTCAGAATGACTTCCCATTTCCCGAAAATGACCCCCCCCCCCATTGCCTGAAATTGCATGAGATACTCTAGTACGCAATTACGTGAAACCGCATGATTGTGTTTGGAATGACTTCCCATTGCCCAAAATTGCGTGAGATACACTCATTCGCAATAATGTGAAACCCCATGATTGCGTTCGGATTGCCATTGCATTATACCCCCAAATTCCATCGTATGATAAACTCCAATATTTATCAGATTGTGTTGATGCCATGAACAGCTCTCTGTTGCATCTCATGATAGTGTCTGGTGCTGACACTCGTTAATCCAAATTGTATTGCCTGTGCTGTTTGTTAATGCCATCCCAAGAAGCCATGCATCTGATTTGCCCACTTGTTGCAAAACCTCTGACTGTCCTCATCTGGCAGGGACAGTCCTGATTAATCCTTCTGTTGTCCCACTTTTTCAGCAGCTTTTTAAAGGTTCCAATTTCTCCCTCCTTCTCTCTTCTTCCTGTATCCTTAGTTTACTTCAGTTGCTGAAAACTCAATTAACATAGTAGTGGGGAGAGGAGAGGAGGGGTAGAGTCTTGTCCAGGCAGCAAACTACTGCAGCCTCTCCTGGCTTATGTGTTCTGCCTCATTAATAACGGTTGACGTCTTGACTACACTTTGATGTTGCTTGCACCCATATGTCTCAGTTTTAATCTGTTGGAGGGTATACTTGATGATGCAGCAGCATGTGCACGAGTTGTACTGTTTAATTTTATGTACTTAATGTTGTCCATACAACATTCCCTGAAGAGTTTTTAACACAATCAATGTGCAATTGCCCATTAATTAAACATCATCCTGATAATCCTGCTTCTCTTCAGATTGGCTTTCTTAGAGGCTATTGAAAACCGGATGTGATTGTTTTGTGTCTGTGAAGATGAAAATACAGCCTTCAGTTAATGGATCTACTGATACAACTTCTGTTTTGTGTGGTATTGTTTATGCTAGTATAGTGGCTAAGTGAGTAAGCTAAGAAGTGCAAATTTCACTTCAGACATAGTACATGGTATTATACAAGCAACAGTCCCTTCATTTGACCTTTGACTTATCTTATAGGGCTTTGAAAAATGATTACAATATGAACAATATGAAGTATCTGAATACTGAAATACTTTGCATAAGTGGTCACTCGTATACTCTTAAGGTGTTCTTACACTCATAAAATGTGAGATATTTTTCAGATATCTTGCAGTATATTTTATTTCTTGTCTGGAATGGACTTAGAATCATAGAATCATAGAATCATAGAATCATAGAGTTGGAAGAGACCACAAGGGCCATCCAGTCCAACCCCCTGCCATGCAGGAACTCCAAGTCAAAGCATCCCTGACAGATGGCCATCCAGCCTCTGCTTAAAGACCCCTAAGGAAGGAGACTCCACTACACTCCGAGGGAGTGTGTTCCACTGTCGAACAGCCCTTACTGTCAGGAAGTTCCTCCTAATGTTGAGGTGGAATCTCTTTTCCTGCAGTTTGCATCCATTGTTCCGCGTTCTAGTCTCTGCAGCAGCAGAAAACAAGCTTGCTCCCTCCTCAATATGACATCCCTTCAAATATTTAAACAGGGCTATCATATCACCTCTTAACCTTCTCTTCTCCAGGCTAAACATCCCCAGCTCCCTAAGGCGTTCTTCATAGGGCAAGGTTTCCAGACCCTTCACCATCTTAGTTGCCCTCCTTTGGACATGCTCCAGTTTCTCCACATCTTTTTTGAATTGTGGTGCCCAGAACTGGACACAGTATTCCAGGTGGGGCCTGACCAAAGCAGAATAGAGTGGCACTATAACTTCCCTTGATCTAGAAACTATACTTCTATTGATGCAGCCTAAAATTGCATTGGCTTTTTTAGCTGCCGCATCACACTGTTGACTCATGTTCAGCTTATGGTCTACTTGGACTCCTAGATCCCTTTCACATGTGGTCTCATTCAGCCAGGTGTCCCCCATCCTATATCTGTGCATTTCATTTTTCCGCCCTAAGTGCAGAACCTTACATTTCTCCGCATTGAATTGTAAGGTTCTGCACTTAGGGCGGAAAAATGACTTAAACCCTATATATCTGTACCTTTCCCAGTGTGGTGAACTCTAGATGTTTTAGATTTCATTTCCCACTACCTCCAAGTCATGGATAGATAAAAGATGACGTTGATTATCTAAAGCTAGTAAAATGTGTTATTTAAAACATTTGAAGAGAAATGTGGGCTTGCAAGTTGCTACCTCATGAAATCATGTGCTCTCCTTCCATTTTCAAAGAATCAATTTAATTTGCAGTCAGTTTATGCCATTTGCATCCTTCTTTTCTGTTTTGCTGATTTCCGCATATGGCATATATTACATGCATTTTTCCAAGTTTCACAGAAGAAAGGTTTCTTGCTTGATGCCAGTGTAATGCTGCAGTTCAGATGTAATTTTATTCTCCAAACAGCAGAGAGCTGCTTGACAGGGGTGCCATTAGGCAAAAGAAAAATGTTTACTTCCTAGCATACAAAAATAGAAAGGGAGAGGAGAGAATTACGAAAGTTCTGTGTTTTGGTCTTTTTTTTTTTAAACCACGCCATTGTTTTGTTTTTTTACTCTTGCGGTGCAAAGGAAAATCAATTGCTTCCTTACCCACAAGTTAAGTGTAATTATCCATCATCACATATTTGGTGAGGAAATGGTATGTCTTGGGGAGAATGAAAGAATACAAAGGTATAAGTGTCTGCCTTAGGTAGATTCCTCACTGGTTCTAGTGACATTGTTGAATTGTATTTTAAAAGATCATGGTGCAGATTTATCTCTTTCATTTCATTTTCTGTCTTTTTGCAGGTTTTTATCTTGTGTGGTAGGGTTTGATGCAGAGTATAAAATATGCTTCCTACTCTTCAGTTTCTTGCATCAAAAGAGAAGCATTCTTTGATGTGACAGAAATAGGCAAAAAACAAAACAAAACCAACAACCCCCCAAAACAGGTTCTTCACCTGTATGTAGAAAGCTAATAGTTTAGCCTTTCCAATAACAATATGAAAGAGAGTGCTGCATTATCCATCTCATATTTATCCAGTTAAATGAGATAGATTTTATTTCATCCAGTTAGAATGTTTGTTCAGCCATTATGACTTGCTATTTGGTTCAAGTGTCTGTGGTATATTGTGAACTGAGCTTATTTCCTTTACTGAGCAGCTCACCTCAGCATGAGATCTTTCACAGTGTTTTTATTAGTAAAATGAGCATGTTAATTAAAAGTTGCTACTAATTGTCTATGTGTTGTAATTTGTGTTGGCACATAGTGTAGAAAGCTGCTAACAGGCAGACATGTTCTGCATTTTGATTATAATTTGAAAAACAACACATCATTATTAAGGTGTAAAGTTAATAGCTGACACTCTTTTTTATAAATTCGTGGCTTTTAAACTAAAGTTGATTGAGCCATCCCTATTTACATGGTACATTCTCAATCAAAAGCAACTAAAAGAAAGGAAATGTTGATTTTAGAGGAGGATGGATATGTACAGATAAATAGGCACAAACCTATTCTGATGTGTGTTCTACACCTGGTATGATTCACCTGATTTTGTCATCTGAAGTTATATTTTCTATGTGCACATTTTTATATATTTTTGTATTCTGTATTCTATAGTTTATGTATTTATACCCATGCTAAGCCATTCCAAAGCCAATTACAATAGCTTAATAAATGAAGTATTGCTTAAAACAATGAGAAGCATTACAGAATTGATCTGCCTAAATCAGTGAAAACTAAGCACTGGTGGTTCAGAATTTAATCCCCCACTCATACACACATTTGAAAAACAAACAAGCCAGAAATAAAGACAAGCTTGCATCCAGTTGGTAGTTCTGATCAAATTTCATTGAATCTAGTTAGGATTGGAAGTTGGACTTAGCTTAATTTGACCTAAAGCCAGTGATAATGTAAAGTATTGAAAGACCACACAGGATTTTAAACAAGAAAATTCATTCAAACAGTGTTTAAGAACTGCTTGTAAAGTTTTGAAGGGGTAAAAAAAAAAGGTCATATATGTAATACTGTGGAGGGGCTTCCAAACATATATGGTCACCATTTAATAGACATTTTTTTAAATGCAAAGATCAATATAATAGATTAAGACAGACTTGTACATTCTGTCAGGAGGGCCTATTGGCCTCTGGGCTATCGTGATTCTCTCGAACATAAGTAATCTACATTAACAGGCATTATTCTATTTTTTCATTTGTGAAGAAGATGTGATATTGTCATTTGTGTCACTTACAATACTCATTACAGCACACACTCAATGTATTTTATTTTGAAAAATGTAAAACAAAATTTGAATCTTCCTTTGAACTTACAGCTATTTTAGGCTGGAAGGGGCATTCTCAGGAGATAGTAAGTAGCAAGATAGTATAATTTGGTGTCTTTGACAAATTTATCAGGGTTCCTTATGAATTACTAGTAATCAATTCTGTCTTCCTTAGTGGAATAAAATCAGGAAATAGCTCTAGGTTTAGCAGTAGTGGTATGTCTTCTCTCAGCAGTCAACCCAAATTCTCAGAATTTTAGACACAACAGCTATGAGGGCTAAGGTTTTAATGTAAAACTGCTGGGAAGCAGCCAAAATTTTGTACCATTGGGACCATGGAAGGTAGAGAGATGCCCTTCTAGAAGTGCTAACCTTTCTCTGATTAAACCAAGTAAATTCTATATATAACTTGACATTGATAGGTGTGAGATATAGCCTATGGAGTGGATCCAGCTTTTTTCCCCACCAGCAAATGCATTTTCGCAGTATAGTTTGATTCAGTTTTCCCACTGTGAGAATGGTTAGAGGAAAGGGTAATTTTCTCCTCCCTTTGCTGTACCTGGGCCACCAATCTCCCATAACTGGTTTTGAGAGGAACATACAGGGCTGCAAGAAATGGCAGATTGGAGTGGGTGGGCGCAATGAATTATTTGACCTGTGTTTACTTGAGGATTGATTTTAGACACCAGTATACACATCATCAGTGTTACACTTTCCAGAACATAAATTGGTATATACAACAGATATACTCTGCTGTGTTTTCACTCCTTCTTTCCTGCTTTATTCTGAAGATATACTTAAGTTTATGTGTGTGGTGTGTTTGTTGCTCCATCCCAGGGAATACCAAATGTTCTACTTAGACTTGGGAGCTCTTCTGTCAGCCAGTCTGGTTTTATGAGGTACTCCTTATTGTCTCTGTTCCTACAGCTGCACAAGCTGCAGTACTTGGAAAAGTTCCTCTTTTGGACCACAACATCTAGAATGCCACAGCCAACATGGCCTGGGAGCTGTAGCCCAAAAGCGGGGAAAAGATTTTTACAGATTCTTGACCAGCTGTGTGCAGCTTGCCATTCTCTTCAGCTCATCCCATGCTGTTCTTGGATTACACTGAAACCATTGATCTCTTTGTGCCAACAGATTTATTGTTAAATCACCCAACCATGCTTCATAGTTGGCTGAAGATAAATCACTTTTTTCTTGTTCATTTCCTAGTTCTTCCCAGGGCAAACATTTTATTCTGGGGCTTCCTCCAGAGTGTATATATCCAGTGAATTGCTTTGAATGGAGGAAGATTTTTTTCATCTTTGGGCCCACCTGCCCTCAGAAGTGGTTCATCCTAGACCCTGGTTTGGCACTAGGGTTTCTGGATCTTCAGACATGGGCCCCAGATTTAAGGCATGCACTCTCATATCCAGTCCTCAGAGTGAGGGTGAGTGATCTCAGAATTAGCACACTGCCTTGAAAAGCACGTTTGTGTGTGTGTGTGTGTTCCTCATTTCTGGTGGTGTTTTTTATCGGAGTGGCATAATTTGTGCAACTGTGGTCCATATACATATACAATGCTTCTGAATTCTATAAGGATGACCTCTGAGTTTGCTGAGGAATCCTTATTGTCGATGCTTGTGTGTTGTTACAGATTGGAGTCCAGATTTGATTATATGCTTAGCATATATTTAAAAGTGGTTCTCACCTGAATTATTCTATAGATCATAGCAAGTATTTTTTTATCTTGCTTTGTTTGCCATTAAAAGGTAAACACAGGCTTAATTTGCTGGTCAGATTGTTGAGGTATACATCTCTGAGGAAGTCCTGTTATAAAAGAAGACATTTGCTAATTAAAGGGAATATGCATTCCCCCTAATGCTTAGTTTAAGTCTCACTATGTTTAGGATTAGTGCTGTTGGCCACTATGCTACACCAGTTTTTGCTATATGCATGTTTTCATTCACACCTTCTAATGTGAAGTTATACTTAATCCCAGTGTCACAGGAAATGGGGGTACATTGGAATTCCAGTCATCCCAAATGTCCTTCTGTCCTCCTCTCCCAAAGGAGGTTTAGATTGACCACTGATCTCACTAGACTGGGCTTCCCTAGGCTTCCCTTCTACAGGGCAGAAATCATGTTTTTAAAGCACACAGAAACATACAGGTATTGAAGCAATCTTTATCACAGCTCGCTTCACCACTGGTAGGGTGTAGCGCTAGATGGTGCACTGGTTATCAGCGCTGCTCCACTTCCATTTCCTTCCTGTTAACCCATGCAGATCATTGGAGGGAAGAAGGGTGATCAGTTGGTGGGGGAGCAGAGAAAGTAAGATCAGGTGGCAGGGGTGGCAAGATTGGTGCCGGGGACGGGGAAACAAGATCAGGTGCGAATGGGGGAGTCAGATCAGGATGGGGTCAGAGGAAGAGAAATCATGCATAAGCAGGTGAGAGGAAGTGAGATTGGCAGTGAGGACAGGGGAAGGTGAGATCAAGCAGTAGGGTGGGGTGAATTGAGATGATTTGCTTGGGGGCAGATGGAAGAGAGATTGGTAGTGGAGGTGGGGGAAGCAAGATCAGGCACAGCAGGGGGTTGGGAAAGGAGGAAGCAGGGAGATAAACCTTCGCAGCTGCCAACACCTTCTAAACAGCAAACAGCAGCTGGCTTGGGGAAGTTATTGGCAGCTGGGATTGCTGTGAAGAACAGGAACAGAGGATCAGAATCATCTCCCACTCATGCCACATGACTGCCTAGGAAGCAGGACTGCCCTAGAAGGGAGCTGCCACACCAAGGCAGTCATGGAATAGCAGAGACATGGACAGACTATTGACAGGTTTTGCCTATGCAATGAAAAGGTGCACAACAGTAACAAATTTAATATAAGACAGCAGCAGGACAAACATGATGTAATAAGCACAAAGCTAAAAAATCTTTTGTCTTGTTAAAATTCTGCTTTTTACGCTCGTGTGATAATCTCTTAAGTGACTCTGTTTTTCTCCTTCCCCTGCACACTTCTAAAAAATATCTATGCTGGCATAAGTTTCTACATAAGGAACCAATGGCAGCCTGGATTGGGATGAAGTGCCAGACAAGAGAGATACAGTCAAAGTATCATCTTGCTGAATGTTGAACCAGGATCTAATATAGAGTTAAATGTGTTTCAGGCCCTTAAAATTATTATGGATGATTAAGTTTTGTATTGGAATGTCCCCTTGTTTTACAAAACATTCTGCTGATGAAACCCAGGAAGATAAGCTAGAGCATTTGTGTGGTGTTGACGTAAATTTGGCCTGGGGAGTTGACAGTTGCAACTGTTGTAAAAGATCAAAGTCTGCCTTCCTATGATTAGTTAAGAATACCTATCTAATTTTGAATAAAAACTATACACAATTAGGAATCAAAATAAGTTCAGAGTCTGATTTAAAGGGATTGCCTTCCACGCTCACGTTGTACCCTATTTTTGTGCAGTCCTTGGGGAGACAATTTATTTACTCAAAACAAACTGAAATCTGGATCATGACAATTGTGATGATAAATGTTTAAGACCTCTATGTTTCTAACATTGTTTCTTAATCTGGTTGTCATTCCCCCCCCCCCCCCAAATAAATACAAAGCTGCTTTGCAATAGCACATTTACCATTATAAGGACTATATTTGACAATTTCAATAGAATTGAAGCTTATACTAAAACCTGCTGTGGACAGGGAGTTTTGGAGGATTTCCATTTCAGGTCAGACAAGATTAAAAAGGAAAAAAAGCTTTCACATAAGCTCTTTTTTAATGCACTTACGCTTGTAGCTCTGATTGAACCGAGAGATTGGGAAAAGTTAGGCATCTTATGTTCTATAATGAAGACTTTGTCCAGCCTCTCCGCTTCTGAACTGAAAATATTGATGTATTAAAACAAGGCTGGTTATCTGTCACTGGTATTCTTAATTTAACAACATATAGATACAACAGTATTCTATATTAGGATTTGTTTGCCCTTTCATGTACCATAATGTGTTTATATTTGTTTTTTTAATTGTTTGTGGCTGTTGAAAAACTAACCTCATTAAAGTCCAAGGTTTTCTGTAGAGCTTGGGTGCATCTAGTAGGATTTTATACACTTGCCTGCTCCTCTAAACAATAAATCTTTTCATGCTATATCACATGCTATGTATGAATGTATATATTTACATTTTATATATTTATATAACACCTTTCTTCCAAGGAACTACAAGCTAGAATGCATAATCCTCCCCAGTATTACCATATATACTCGATCATAAGTCGACTTCATATATACGGCGAGGGCAGGTTTTGGGAGCAGAATTATGGATTTTGATATGACCTGTGGATAAATCAAGGGTAAAACTTTGCAGCATGTAATAAAGAATATAAAGGATGAAGTAAAGGAAAACAATACTAAAGAACTTTAAAAATTTTCACAGCCGTAACTGTTTGTGCTCACCCTAAAGGCTGGATGGATGAGATAATAAAGGGAGTTGGTTGATGCTTCTTTTAGGTGATCCAAGAAGGGATTTAAATTCTCATCTTTCACCAGGGGATGGATCTTTTTTTTGATAGTACTTACATTGACATGTAGATAAGTCTACTCAGTTTTTTGGGTCAATCTTTTGACTAAAATTTCTAGACTTATACATGAGTATACACAGTACTCTTTGCAACAGCTCTGTCAGGTAGGTCCAGCTAAGAGGTATTGTCTGGCCCAGGGAACTCAGTGAGGTTCATGGCAGATGTGCTCAGCACTCAGATTCAGAAAGTGAGACATAGGAGCAAGATGAGGCAAAGAGGCTAGAGAATGAGGCAGTGGGCCCTGCCACTGTGACAGAAAGCCAAGAAAGCCTGCTAATTTCTCAAAAGCAAGATGCAGAATTCTAGTACTTACTGTAGCAGTCCAGTGGAGAGAGAGAGAGGCCCAGGGTAAGTTGGAGCATTAAATGCCAGACACTCAATAATTAGAGAACAGCTGTGTGCTGTCACCCAGCCATAAATTCCAGCACCTCCCTCAAGGCAACATGTTGCTCATAAGCAACCTTTCCTGGTGGCTGCAACCTTCTGGCTTGTGTTCCTGCTTCGTGTTGCCTGATAATGTCAGATCTTGCTCTGTTTGCAGACTAAGCTTTTGGATCTGTATTTTGGGCTGTTGTTTGGATTGATTGCTTGACACTGCTTGGCTAGGACTGACCTTACTACTCTGCAACATCATCCTTGCTGGTGAGGCACCAGAACAGGACAGCTGAGTGAAGGTTTTATCCTGCGTCTCCTCAGTTTCAGTCTAACCATCCAGCCACTACACTGCAATGGCAGTTTGTTTATGCAGGTTGCTGCAGGTTGAGTTTCACTTATCCAGAATTCCGAAATCTGAAACACTACCAAATTCAAAGCTTTTTTCATGGATGGCTGAGAGAATGACACTTTTGCTTCCTGATGGTCCAGTGTACACAACATTGTTTAAATTAATGTATAAAATTACCTTCAGGCTATGTGTAAAAGGTGTATGTGAAATGTATGTGAATTTTGTGTTTAGACTTGGGTCCCATCTCCAAGATATCTTATTATGGGTGTATATGGAAATATAGGTATTTCAAAATCTAAAATCCAAAATACTTGTGGTCCCAAGCATTTTGGATAAATGAGACTAAATCTGTATTCATGGCTATAAAATATGCAAGGGGGAGGGGGGTTGGATTGCATCTATACACAACACTAATTTTTGACAATTCCAAGTGGCTGTTAAAGAGCTAAGGGCAGCTTTGGAAAGCTTGGGAGCCAGGTTTTCACCCCAGCACCATTACATTCCACATCAGGCTCAAACATGCGAAATAATAACTGGAATTGCATGGAGTGCATCCACTTCCACTTCTGTTGATGAGGTTTGGGTTTCCTCTCAACATGGTTTATGTAAAAGCTACCACTCCCAGATTGCCCCAGGAGCAAAAAAAATCAGATTTTCTTCAGAAAAATTGGAGTTGGATGGCTTTGTAGGGCTCATCTAGACAGGCCAGTTGTGCTGGGAGGGATCTGGTGGTTTTCATTGCTGTTCTTACTACTTTCATTTTCCAAGTCCAAACATTTTTTTTCCTTGCACTATTGCATTTCACAGTAATTACCGTCAGTGTGTTTTTCCTTTGTCTTGTGCTGTGGGAAGACACAGAAGTATCGCCATAGCAGCTTGTAGCCATAGCACTGAAGTTCTAGAGAGATCAAAAAATAAAAATAATAAAAAATGTAAAAAAATAAAGAGGAAAGAGGAACCGTGTGAAGAATGCTACACATTTGGAAACACATCTGGAGTCAAAATGGAGAGGAGTGCAAGGAATGCTACTTCTACAAAGTGAGACTTTTTAAAAAGTTGAAGAGAGCGTTTGGAAGAGGAAATGACAAGGAGTAGCATTAAATGGTGTAGTGCCATGTGGCACAAATCACTGCATGAGCCCTAAAATAGTATTTGAATGGCCTATCCAGTTAAGAAAGCACTAACTTCTACAGCTAGTCCACTTCCTGAGAACCTTCTCCCAAAACAAAATTGCAAGCAGTATGTATCCACTGGATGAAGCAGATCAAAGTTTGATAAAATTGGTGCTTTTTTCCTGAAGGCTGTCACCGTTTTTTGGTTTTAAAAGCAAAATTAATTCTAACATGTAATCATTGAGAGAAAGTACATTTAGAAATGTGACAAAGACTGGGAAAATACAGGGTTATTCATACCTATCCATATCTCTGCTTCCCTAAAATATGTGACTGTTTTTCTGTTAATCATCATATCATGGTCAGCAGCCTTCTCTACAACCAAAACAGCCAATGGTTATGCTGGCTAGGAATAGTGGAAGTTGTAGTCCAATGCATTTGAAGGGGCAATCAGTTGGAGAAGGTGGACTTAGATTAGAAGAACTCTAATCTGGGTGATATTCAACCTTTCATTTTTTTCAATCATTCAGTGTCTAAGCAGTTTACAACTGTAAGCTACTTGCCCCCAACAATCTGAGTACTCAATTTATGGACCTCGGAAGGATGCAAGCCTGAGTCAAGCTTGAGCCCTTTTGCTTGTATTGAACTCGCCACCTTATGGTTTTGAGTGAGTGGCTGCAGTACAGGCATTTAATCACTGCGGCTGCACCACCAGATAATAGCTGTTGAAAACTTAACAAAAACGTAAATAGAACAGATAAAATTTCTGTTCAACATGATTAAAATGTCAGAATCTATAGCACTGAAGCAATTCACTCTCATTTGTTATGAGCATGTAGAATAAACATCCTAACCAAGCATGTTACACAAGATTAGATCATTGCTATAAAAATAAATTCAGTTTCAGGGAATACGCATCCTAGGAAAAGCCTTATTTCTTTTAATGAATGACAAGAGACACCCATGTGCAAATACCTCAATTTGTAGAAGCCCAGATTATTTCAAGATGTTGCTGGTGAAAGTTAATGGCAAAGCTGAGAGAAGAATTTTTTTAAGGACACAAAAGTATGTATGCTATTTTTAAAAAATTGTTTTGCTTTGGATATCTGGTTCCTCCCTCCCAAATCTGGGGAGTGTTGTTTTTGCAATGACAGCGATTTGTAAAGGCCTGCTGGCTTGCAGGGGCTTAATATGTCAGTATATTTCCACTGTGAAGACTGCTGGCAAATTGCTGGGATTTATGGTCTTTCAGGCAGAAACCAACATTCCATTCCTTCCTGCTTTTATGATGCATTCAGTAGCTTTTCCAGATGGAGATTATTTTGAAACATTAGATGAGCTTAAGGCACGTTGATAGTACCCACGGCCACACATACGTGGGGGGAAGGGGGCACTTTAACATTGGGCAGAGAACTAGACTGCAACTCTATTACAGGGAGAACATGAGACTAAATTGGTGTTCATATTTTAGTATATTTATAGAAACTTGTTTCCCTGTATCTGTATACCTTGTTGTCCCGATCTTGTGGGATTTTCTGAGATGAAGATGCCACATTCGGAACAGAGATTTGCCAGCTCAGGCTGTTTTCCAGAACAGATGGGATGATTATGTGAAACTAGATTGGGACTTGTCATTAGTGTGGCGAAGATTTGTGCTCCCTATGCGATCTGCTACCACCAGTCCCTGTATTTTTTTGTGCACAGGTGCACATTTTCTTCGTGGTTTCCCTCTTGTCTTTCACCATCTTTCCACAAATCCTTGGAGTTCCAAGTAGTGTTGTGACAAACCAATTTTTTTTCTTCTATTGAGAACTAGATGCGATTTTTTTTTTAAAAAAATATTCTTTTCAAATTCCTACTTTCAAAATATTTTTTCTCTCCCTGTTGAGAAGTATTTTTCACAAATTTCTCAAATGAAAATAATAGACAAGGGAGGCAAACATTTACACTAATTACCTGGCATTTCAAACTCAATTAATATGTCAAAAGGAAGTTTGACAGAGGTTTAAAAAACATTCCTCTGTTAGGAAAACCCAATATGAATGGTAACTTTGCTTATGCAAAATACTCAAATCCTGGCCATCGAATTAAAAACCAAAATTCTTACTCGTTGATCAAGAAGTGTTCATAATTTCTTCTCTTTAAAAAGCTATGGAAATCTTTGAATAACAGAAATTTCTTCTGTTTATCGAATTTTGACGAATATTCTTTACATCACTAGTTCCAAGTGTATTAAGATCCCTTGTTGGAGGGTTTTTATTTGTATTTTCTGGTGACTGTGGGACAGTGCTTCTCAGGCTACCAGACATGGAGGACCGACAATTATTTTTTCTGACACATCAGGGACATGCACCATATTTGTGCTCATTGGCTTCAGTTGTTTCTTTCTTGGAAACTTGTCAGAGACTGGCAGCCAGTGGCTCAGGGACCAGCACTGGACCAGGGACCACAACTTTCAGTAGCCCAGGTCTAGCCCACAATTCTACAGACGGTTCAACCAGAAAATTTGGAACTGTTTTGGCATCATCATCACTGTGCCCTTCCTTTCTTCCAGTTTATATGAAGTAGATGTGTGAATGTGTTTCATTATTGCATTGTTGTTGACCTGTCATTGGACTGGTGAATAGGATCTCAAACACACTGCAGAAATAATCCAGTTTGAGACCACTTTAACTGCCCTGGGTCAATGCTAGGGAATTCTGGAAAAGGTAGTTTTTTGAGACATTTAGCATTCTCTGTCAGAGAGCTCTGGTGCCATGACAAACTACAATTCTCAGGATTCCCTAGCTCTGAGCCAGGGCAGTTAAAGTGGTCTCAAACTGGTCTCAAGCTCAAACTTCTGCGGTGTGCTTTGGACCGAAATCTCCAGTTTGTATATCAGAGGGCCGTTTTGCTTTTACATTGTTCCCTTTTGTACAAAACAATGCAATCCCATTTTTTATTTCTTTTAAAGAGTTTCTTCCAACTTACAGCTATTTCCTTCTGAGTGCTTCTGTTCTATAGAACATTACACAAAACATGGTTGTTGTCATATATTGTGTGTGGTTGTTTGCTTTTTTATAACTAAAGGCTAGCTTTAAAAAAACCTACACATGAATGTTGATTTATCCATGTTTGTATTGAAAGCCACTGGAAGCTAAATGCAGCAGACTGTGTTTGCATCTCCTTCTCTCCTTGCTGCTGTCATACCCATTTACTTGCGTCACTCACTGGGATCAGCTGGCATGAGCTCATCGAAACAGAAAGAGAGTAGACGAGGATGTAGGGATTTCCGCTCCATCCCCGTCTTCCTTTTGTTTCTTTCTATACCCAGAAGGGAGTTACATGAGATCCTTACTGAGGTGTGGCCATGGCAGGTACCCAGTGATGTTCTATTTCCATATCTATCAGTGTAATGGTAACTCCAGAAATTTCCAAGAATTAGAACTGATTTGACCAAGGTATTTTTGGTTGAGTGGAGAGGTGGTGTTTAATGCTGGCAATGAAATGAACTGCCTTCTTTTGAAACCTCAAGGACCCAATAACTGTAACCAAAGACCAGCCTTGGAGAAGCAAAAGCTGTCTGAGAAAAATTAGGAAAAATAATTGTGATCTTGTTTGTGTTTTGAAGAACTCCTAATATGATATGAATATTATATCAAACACTTCATAATCATACTATTTGCAATGAAATGAATTTGTCTTAACATATAGTTAACTAGGAACAAATAACCAAAGAGACATTTAAAGAACACCCTTTACTGAAGGCTAGGAATTCTTGTAATATGGATTTTAATACCATAATGAATGTTCTGCTTTTAATTTTTTAAACCTTAATTTCAATTTGTTTTTTTTAACAGAGGAAATCTGAGTTAGTGGGAACCATTCATGCACCAAAAACCAATTGGAGCAAAATATTTTATTGGACAGCCTCACAGCTCACTCTATGATGATTGATGTTCACACTGAATTGTAGTCATTCTAGCTTAATCTTGCATAGCCACACACTTGAGCCATGGCCACAGTGGCAGCAGTCCAGTTGAAAACTAAATTTAACATGTATATCTCATTTTTTTTGCTCATTGTATTTCAGTGGACCTATAGAACATATAGAATATATAGAATTCAACTATGATGAGAGATGCAGATGTTATGACATAGATTTGCATAGTCAATTGCAAATGAAAAAGTACTTTGGCTATAGAATTTTGATTTTGGGGCGGGGGGTGTCTGACAAAACCTCCACTTAACTCAGAATAATTGATCTTGAGTCCCCCGCCCTGAGTTTTCATAAAAGATTTGTATTATCGGCTGTGCGAATAACCAATGCAAATAGACCTAGGATAAACCAGGATAAAACTCTGCATGCCTTGAATGTGTTTCAAATACATCTGTATTATTGACTCTGTCTTTATTTGCAGTGCTGACATGTGTGAGCAACAGAATTTGCAGAGATGCTCAGACACGTGGCTCCAGTTTTTCTGTCTCTTTTCTCCTTCCTCAACTTTCCCTGAGCTGTGATTTGCTGACTCCAACCAGGCCTGCCCACCTCCCCCCATCACACCAATCTTACAACAAAATCTGAAAATCTGAAATCCTGGTTTCATCTGCACTGCAGAAATAATGCAGTTTGATACCACTTTAACTCCTGTGATTCAATGTTATGGGATTCTGAGACTTGTAGTCTTGTGTGAGATTTAGTCTTCTCTGTCAGAGAGCTCTGATGCCACAACAAACTACAGATCCCAGGATTCCATAGCATTCAGCTATGGCAGTTAAAAGCGCTGTCAAACTGCATCAGTTCTGCAGTGCGTATTAGAACCCAGTTAAGTGAATCAAAACAGGACATCTGGTTTGTGTGTGTGTGTGTGAGAGAGAGGGGGGATTACAGCCCCTGCCCCAGTCTCCATGGGTTGATCTAGTTCTTTTGTCAAGTTGTAGGCGAGTTGTACAGATGTAGTCTTTTGCTCTCTGCAATGAAAAATGCTGCATTTGCCAGAATTCCAGATTGTGTCTATAGAGCCCAAATATATACATCATCCAATCGTACAGGCTTTGTACAGAAGAACCATTTAGGACCCCAGGAATAACCTCTGCTGCCACATGTAGGAAATTATCACACCAGTCCTTTTCATGCTGCAGTCCTGCAAGCCAAAGCCAATCAGCAAAATACCAGTTTTGGAGCAGGCAACACCACACTTCTTCCATTTGTGTGACGGGCTGGTGCCAGCATCGCACTCCCTTCCTGTCGTCTCCCTTCACCCCTCCCTCCCTTATGCCTTACCCAGTATACCTTCAGGTTTTTAATTTTTTCCCAACTGTAAATACAGAGCTCTGTGGCCCCAGTTTAAATTTTTCAAAATTTTGAGGCTTCAGTGCTCCAAAATTGTGCAAAAAAGGAAATAATAATAATAATTTTAAAAAAGAGGGGGAGAAGGGAAAAGCAGGAGGAGGGGACAGTGACACCACGTGACTGCCAATCATGCAGATGTCCTAAGAATGACTTTTTGCACCCATGGCATTTGTGTGATTGGCAGTTCATTCACGAGTTTCTCCCGTGAATGAAAAGGGACGGGGCATCTACTGGAGGGAAGTGGCAACGTGTGGTCAGCATCACCGATGCCACTTTCCTCCCATGGGAATCATGGTTTAAAAGCCATGTGCGATGATCTCCATAGTCTGCAAGCCATACTTTAGGAGATTATCACACGGGGATAAGAAATGGGAGAAAAGTGCTATGCTCTCGTCATGTTTGTGCGATCGCAGGAAGATTTTCACATGACATCATGCACATACTGTACTTGTCCTATCATCAAAGTGCTGCGCTAGTGCAACTTCTCATTAATGACAAAAAAGCGTTCATGGCTTGCCAATAATGCTTCATTACTGCTATTCCAAATGTATGAAAGGCAATCCTATTCCAATAGTGCCATTGAGAAATAAATTGAATCCCCCGCCCCCCAGTGTGCCATTCAGCGGAATAACTTATTTTGTCACATTTGTGAGTCATAGGAGAGTTCCTTAGCAGCAATCTAAGTTTTTTTCTCTCCAATCACAACTCATTCCTTTGATGTGTGGAATGTAAAAGTGCTATTTTACAGTTTGTCAATAATTATCGCCCTGTTATTGCAACACTGTGTGAAAGTAAGTGTTGCGAGTTCGCCATTGTATCGTTCTTGCCAAATAACATTTGAATAGCATTATTAAAGTGTAAATAGCTCCTGTGTCATAATCTCCTCAGATTTGATGCAGGGACAGTCCAGACATGAGGCAAGATGAGATTCATGGAGCCTAAGAGTAAAACAAAAAAATGGTGTCTATCACTCACCTACTGTAGCTTTGTGTGCCTGCCAGAAACAGGCAAGGTAAATAGCAGGTTCCTCAGGAATCCCTTACTAAGCATGTAGGAACAATAAAACAAGAGAGAAAAGGCAGAAGCAAGTAAGCTTGCCTCACAAGCTTCTGTCCAGCATGTTGAAAATGCATAGTTCTGTAAATTTGGCCACTAAAATGAAATGGAGAAATTAATGAATTAATGAAAAATATGAATGAAAAATTAATGAAAAATAACTTTTGGATGCATTTTGGAAAAATCTTTCACGTAGACTATAGAAGAAAGATTATATATATAATTTATGCAAGGATAACTTGACCTGGTTCACTTCACATTGTCATATTATAAGTTTTGGAACAAACATTTGCAGAAACATGTTGAGCTGCTCTTCTTTTTTTTTTTTTTGTATGATATAGAAACCTATCCCTATTTTTTCCAGGTTATTTCTGTTTCTGGTACCAGATTTTCTGCCAAGACGTAATTTTCCAAAACACTTCTACTTTTTATTAACTGAAATAAACCTGTATAGTTGTCATTGCAACAACATTAGAAAAGTAGACTTTGAAGACCTGAAAATGAAGTCTGTGAACTTTTATCGCAGCTTGCCCTCTTTCTTCCTCGGACAAAAATGCTTTCATTTGTAAGTCTCATCTATTTCAGTGAAATTTACTTCCCGTTGAAGCTGTTTAGGATGAAAATCTTGCATGAATCTTGTTGATAGTGTAATTGATATTCAATTAAAAAGAATATTAAAAAGAATACAAATGACAAAAGCACCATTCTGATTTGCTGTAAGACTTTCTACCTTCATGAATACTTTCCATGTTCACTTTTCTGTTGAGGAGCCATTCTTTGTTGGCAGAATATTCTTGGAAATTTGCATACATAATCTGTTTTAAGGCACTGGCTGGACCTGATAGGTCTTATTATTGCTATGAGAGTTTAGACATCGTAGAATAAATAGTATAGGAGTGGGCTTCCAGAGTTTAACTGCAACTTTCAGCAGCCCTATTCAGCATAGCCAGTGAACATTGAGATTCACAGTTCAACAACATTTGGAGGACCATGCAGTTCTCACCCTCAAGGTGACCACATTTTGAGGACATGTCCTACATTTCAACTTTATGTCCAGGAGGAATTTTAAAATGTCCTCCATTCTGAGCACCACTAAGCGGCATGAATTTATATTAGTTTTTAGCTTTTATTTTGTCACATCCTACATTTTCTTAATGTCTTACATTTTGCAGTGCCTTGTCCTCCTTTTCAGTGAAGACATCTGGTCAACCTGTCTTATATAGCATACATCTGGATATTGTGGTAAATGATTAGCCCAGGTCAGCTTGCTTGCTGGCTAGTGCTGATTTTTCACAACAACAACACAATATTTATTTATAGTGCCCTTTTCATCAAAGTGCGGAACATCAAACATATACAGTCAGAGACAAAGACAATAAAACATAACACTATAAATATGCACACACTCCAACTTTCCATTGAGAATCCTCTAATAACATTCCAAATGGATTCAGCTACCAAGATAATTTCAGAAATTGAAAAAAAAAAACATTGCTGTAAGCAACCCAGTAACAAGGAAACAGTCTGGTTTTGCTTTTATATGCGCAGATTTGTTTTCCAGCTAACTCAAAACCATGCAGAAATATTTATGTTGTACCTGGGCCTATTTATTGGGTTCCTCTTTGACTCATAGGAGTAATTTGGTTTTCATACGGTGTGTGTATTTTTAAAGAAAAGAATAGTTTCCCCTGCCCTTCTGAAACATCTGTTGTCTCTCCCCATGGCATCTAGTAAACACGGATTTCCACTTACAGGCATTGTCTGGACAAAATCCTAGAAAGTCCTGATAGTTGATTTTTATGTTCTTCCATAATCTTTGATTTGCCATTTGCTATATTTTAAAAAAAAAATCCAGCAATTAACCAAGTGATGGACAGGATTTACTTTTCTGTGTTCAAGCTATGTTTCAGAAAATTTGTGTGTAGCAATGTGTTTTGAAATTATAGGCTATGCAGGACAATTTTCTAGTTCTGTAAGAGGGACTTTGCACTGAAATTTCCATTCCTTCCAGACACTAGATAGCCCTGTGTAGTTTGAAATTACTGTATTACTATTTTTTTTACATAGTGGTCCACCTTAAAAAAAAAAAAAAAAAAGAGAGAGAGAGAGAGAGAGAGAGAGAACTAGGCTTTACTAAAGAGTAAAGATTATTGTTGGAATCGTCCGAACTATCATATTCTTCATCATCATGTATGGATGCAAGAGCTGGACAGTGAAGAAAGCAGAGAAGAAGAAAATAAATTCATTGAGATTTTCAGAAATGAAGATGCACCATTGCCTCTTCTTCCTAATATACAATCTACATTTTTGGACTGAAGCTAACCACTAACCTCATATCTACAACATCTGGCCAAATTTTAGGATTTCCCCATATTTTCTTCAACTTTTTTTCTAATACCACTTAGCTGGATACAAAGTTGTGGAGAACTCAAAGCCTGGCATAGTCATGAGACATTTTGGTTAATTTTAATGATATTACCAAACTACAGTATATGGATTTGTTTCCCCGTATCCCCATACTTAGAGATGGATCTGTCTGTGTTTCTGTCCCAATCAGCCATTCCTAAGATTGTACTTTGAAACACTGATGTCTTTCACCAGGAGATTACATGATTGCTTTTTTGTTTAATTCAGATTTGTCTGTAAACCGTTGGAGGTCAGATTTGTGTTTGTTACATGTTTTGCTTTTTTGCTGGAAACATTTACATAATGATTACATCTCTATGCAGAAAGTTTTCATGTCAAAGGATCCACTGTATGTTTGGCTTTTTTTAAAAAAAGTTTTTTTAAAATGGTTAATAATCACAAAATCTTCAAGTATAAAATCTACAAGGCCATTAAAATAACATACTAAAATGGAACTGTCATTTTCTTACCAAAATCAAGGCTCATCCAGTTCAGTCACAGTGTGTTTCATCTAGTACTATCTGAATGGATATTCCATTCATATCTCTTCAGACAAGACACCTATAAGTACTTTTAAAATCCATTTTGCCTAAACCTCTGTTGGTCTGCAGGAAGAGACTGTGGTGACAAATTCTCATTAAGAAACAAAATGAAAATGTGCTATACTTCTAGAGGTGTATTGTTCTTTCCAGAACTTCTTCATATTTTCACATTATGGGTGATTATAAGAGCTCAAATATAATAATTGTTTGTATAGTGCAGGGACAGCAGGAAAGAAGATGCAGGAAAATAGATTTTGGACAGACACAGGTGACATGTGGTTTGATGCAGTTCTACGTGGCAGAGGTTGCTGTTCCGAAAAGGATCCTATTTCCCCAAAAATGCCTGCTATCAAAAGTGTGTTGCCCAGCCTTCCCACTTGGGTCCTGTTGAGAAAATGGAGAGAAGACTACATCCAATAGTCAACATCATGTCATAGGGAAGAAGAGAGTCTGTGACCTTTCAAATGATAATAGACTGCAACTCCCATCATCCCGTACTGTTAACTATACTGGCTAGGTTGGATGGGTGGCACAGTACAAAATGCTACACAGTGCTACACAGGTTCCTCACCTCAAACCACACGTTTGTCAATCTCTGCTTAATAAAAGGTATTATTTTAATATACCTATAAATTGCTTAAGATGTTGAAATTAAATGCAAAAAGTGTTTCAGTCTTTGTGATTCCCCCCCTCCCCCTCTTTGGGGGAGTGTTTTGCATTTTCAGAAGAGCTGGAAACAAACTGTCCTGCGTGCGATTTCAGTGGTTTTCTTGCAGGATATGTTGGCTTGTTTCCTTGATTACTTCAAGTTTTTTTTAAACCCCACAACAGATAACTAAGGAAGTGAGTAAGTTTCTTGAAATAAATCACTTGGCAGGCTTTAGGTATTCAAGAACCACATACTCTTTGGCTGACCTCATGGAAGTGAACATCCTGACTCTTTAGAAATTGCTGGAGCACTGCTGTGCAAAGGTGAAATTCATTCTTAAAAGAATCTCAAGTGTTAACCTCTAAGGGGCTATTCAGACTACCATAGAAACCGGTTTGTAACCCGGATTAAAATCGGGAAGTTCATACTGGCACCGTTTTTTTCACTAGGGAATCCAGATCTTGCACACCCGTTGTGGCGCAAACCTGGTTTTTCCGAAAGCAGAGTATTTACCATTTCTTTTTGGAAAAACCGGTTCAATTGAATGTGAGCTTGGCTCTGATTGTGATTGGGTCAAGTTCAGGGGAGAGGTAAAGGCCAGGGGGCAGAACATGACTCCTCTCCCTGCAACCACCGGCTTTAATCCGGTGCTGCCGAATACTTTTTGCAGCAGGAGTGCTTCATCGGGCACTTCTGCATTTTTTAAAAATTATTTTTACAATTTGACAGCTTATGCGCATTATGGGGCTTGAGCTGGATCTAACCAGGGCAAATGGGGCCGCAATTACCAGAAATATTTGTTAGGATCAAGTTCTCCTTTTTGAGTCCCATCCAAGCCTGACTCTTTTACACAGTCCCAGCTAGAGTAGACCCTTTGAATGGATGGGATTTACCCAAGTGTTGACATAACAATTGATTCAATTGGCCTAATATAACTAGTTTCAAGCTTCATCGGACACTCCTGCATTTTTTAATTATTTATTTATTTTTATTTTATTTTTATTTTATATTTATTTATTTATTATTTTATTTTTACTTTTTTTGCAAGTGAATACAGACAGTTTATTTTTTGTCAGAAAAGCAAGTCAGAAAACTGATGTTTTGTCAGGAAAAAAACAAGGCAATTATGTATTTTGAGCTGTTTGGTAAAATGGGCTATCTTGCTATTTGGGAGAGGTCTTCACAACCTGGACAGGGTTTGGTTCTGTTGTGTTTGTTTTTTCCTAAATTCCATAACCAAACAAAACTCTGTTGGACAGAACCCCATGAACTAATATCATGCATCACTGATCTCCATTGATTTCTTGTATTTCAAGAGGAAACAAAGGAGGATATGAAAGTGTTTTGTTTCTGCTGGAACACTTTTTTTTAAACATTTTGACAGCTAATGCTGAGAAGATCTGTTTTTTTATCCCTATTTAGGGACTTTACAGGAATGGAAAGGGCAAAATAACCCACCTTTGGGTATCAAAAAGTGCTGTACAAAATGATTTTTTTAAAAGACAATGATTGGTCAAAGTACTGTGTAAGGAATATATCCAACAGCAGCAACCTACTGCATATACTCATATGAGTATAGAAATTTTAGTCAAAAAGTTGACCCAAAAAACCTTGGTCAGCTTACCCACAGGTCAATGTAAGTACTGTACTTTTACATACATATATATATGGAATTTTGTATATTCTTTGGCATTGTTTCCCTTTGCTTTATCCTTTACATCCTTTGTTATATTCTGGTAAGTTTTACCTTCAACTTATCCATGGACCTTATCAAAATCCATAATTTTGGTCCCCAAACCTGCTCTCAACTTATACATTGGGTCAACTTATAGTCGAGTAGATATGGTAACTCAGTTGTGAAAAGAATGTGTATTTCTTGTACACATTGTAAAAGACTTTACGCTATACAAGAAGAACCAACTGAACTGGGACAGATTTTAGCAAACATTGTAAAAAGAAGAACTTGATTTCTCAGTTTTATTCATATATTATGCGCTTAACGCTGTATTTATGGAACTAATGACCAAGTACACTGGTCTTGAAGGAGTGGAACCGAAGAAATTCACTTTTCAGGTAGCGGCAGCTGCAGTGATTGTTGACTGAATGCTGGGATTTGTCCATATGCAGAAACAATGGATCTGACTGTTACAGTGCACCCTCCTTATACGTGGATTTGCCATCCGCAGATTTGAGCATCCGCAGGTGGCAAGCCCATATTGTCCCCAATGACGGCTGCACAGCCATTAGGGACAAATGTCCCTCCGCCCCCCCCCTTCTTACTTCCTTCCCCTCTCCTTCCCTCCCTCCCTCCTTCCCTCTAGCCATCCTTCCTTCCCTCTGTTCTTCATTCCTTCCTTCTTCCTTTTCCCCTCCCTCCTTCCTTCCCCTCTCCCCCTCTCCCTCCATCCCACCTTCCCTGCTTCTTTGGAGGCTTCTGCCCCAGCTTGGCTGTGGAGGCAGCATCTCCTGGGGCTGGGAGCAGGGCTGAGGCTTGGATTTCAGAGCCCCAGGCTCAGCAGCCAGGGCAGAGGTCCTGGGCTCTGAAATCCAAGCCCTGGCTCCCTCTAGCCAACAGGGCTCTCAGGGAGCCAGAGCCAGGTCTTGGATTTCGGATTAAGGACCACCATTAAGGCTAATGGGACTTGAGCATACATGGATTTTGGTATTGGGGGAGTCTGGAACGGATCCCCTATGTATAACGAGGGCCTACTATAACATGAGGGAGGATTTTGTACTTTTTGGTTTTACTCATGGTGCACTTGGGAGGAAAAAAGTTTAATCCTATCTATGTGAATTTGATCTGGTTACAAATGCAAGCTGTCTTCAGTTTCAAGAATAGAATTTTGCATGTTACAGGATTGTTTGCAGTGTTTGGTGAAGTAATCCTGTGTCAGATGGCTTTCATTTTAATTTGTTTCTGTTAGGCGTATAGCTGTGGAAAGGGGGGAGGAATGAGGGCATTGCCCACATAAGACATCTGCCTCCACTGGAAACTTTTCCTTATGCAGGTTTCTAGCATTTCAATAATTTAACATTAGGCCTGAAGCAGATGGGCCAAATAAAGCAGCTTCTGGCTGCTTCGGGGGCAGAACATGCAGACAACGCATGTCCCCGGAGCAGCTAGAAGCTGCTCCGAGGCCACCTAAGGTGGCCTCTGGCCTTTGGCAGAAAGAGCAGATTCTAGTCCTGCTTTACATATAATGTTTTAGACAAACAAGTTAAATACTGTAGCTAGCGTGACAAGATGCAGCCGTGTCTGATCCCCTTGCCAATTGAAAACCATTTTTTCTCCGTAGCTTCTTGTCCTGAGTACAGGTACATCAGGACAATTAAATGTTGTGTGATACCCATTTATTTAATAGTGATCCATAGTTTTTCATGATCTGTACAATGGGCCTCTTGCATCAAAGGAGTGTAATGTCCACAGCTCACCATGCCCCCATATTATTCAATAATGGTATATGCATGTGGACATGCTGTTGTGGACACACACATGTTGCCATCCATTGAATGATATGGAGGCTGACTGTCTGCATTTTCCCCCATCTGGGAGGATGGAGGTGGGGAGGAGCTGAACCTCTGTGGGTGAGAAGGATACAATCAAAAGCTTACTATAATCTAGAAAGCACAGGCTGATTTTCTTTGAAATTCATTGATAAACCATTATCCAGCATATATTTGTAATACGCTCCACAGTACCTCTTCCTTTCTTGAACCCAGCTTGGACCTCTGGCATTTCTTGTTCAATATATGGTAAAAATCTTTGATGTAGTAAATGGTCTCTCTGAAAACAGACACTGAAATTATCGTCCGTAACATTGGAGTATTCTGACACAAGCCATATCCTCTAATTTCTGTTTTAAATATACAGTATCTAGCAACCATAAAAGTGGATTAAATTAATCCAAAAGGACCCAGTTAATTTAATTCAAAGCTATTTTAATCAGCTCTTTTTTGTTGGCTATCTTAAAGGAGGGAGAAACTTGTGGTTTGCCTTCTTGAGCCTCCTCTGCTGTCTATTGTTCTGACGTTCCTTGAACAGCAACAGGTACTAGTCATGCAAAGGAGAAGCCGGAGGAGGCAGACATGGTGAAGGGGGAAGGAAGGAGACTAGGCAACACTCTCCTGCCAAAATGCAGACTGATAACTATAGAGACAGGAAACAGAGCTGGATATAGAAATCTTGGCCTTGCCTCTCAGGCAGCTAGGGGATGTTATGAAATGCAAACCCTAAGAGAGCTAAGCAGGCTGAGTGGCATGGTTACACCAAGGCATTCCCACCTTAAACATTTTTGTGAAGTTTCGTTGTTGTTTTTTTAATGCCAGCATATTCTAAAATTTAATGCAATAGAGATATAAAATGTAAGGAAATTCAAAAACAGTGTTCAAAAGCAGTTTGTGTTAGGGTATTTTAAAATGTAATGTGACACTGATACAAAGTTTGAGGAAGTGTAAAATCATTTCAGTCACATAGCCTTGAGGAGGGGAAAAAAATCCTGTTTTTAAAAGACTAGCCCTTAGTGCTTAAACAAAAAAATCTAAATGCCAGATGCATATTTTGAAACATGATGCAGTTAAATAAGATTATAAGCAAGTGGTATAAAAATAGCAGGCAAACAATTCCATTTTAATTTGAGGCATGCCTGGGCCTAACTGAACCAGAACCAGCAGTGTATAATGGGAGCCTCCTACTCTGTCTTTATTTTCAAACTGACATACGATATTTGTATACACACATGCATGTGCATGCATGCACACACATACACACATTTATTTTCATGGTAGTCTCAATAACTCATTTAAAAGATTTAAGACAATACCCGACTCGATCCAACACAGGGAGATGTGGGATACAAATAAATATATCATCATCATCATCATCATCATCATCATCATCATCATCATCATCTATTGGGGAATGGGCAAATGCAAACATGACTGTCTGTTTACCACTTCCTTTTTTACAACATATAGTCCAGGCACAGAAGTCATAAAATCACACGTATGAGACACAGACAGTCAGATTAATTCAGACAGAGCCAAGAAGAAGAGAGACACATAGATGTGTGCAAGAACATATGCACAACTAAGGATGGTTGCAGATTTTACTAGTGTAGCAGGGTCACCCCTTATTTCTTACAAGTTGAGCCTCCCTTATCTGAAAAAATTGGGACCAGAGGCATTCTGGATTTCAGATTTTTTTGAATTTTGGAATGTTTGTATATACATTATGAGATACCTTGGAGATGGGACCCAGGTCTAATCATGAAATTCATTTATGTATGCTCTGCATCTTATAAACATAGCCTGAAGGTAATTTTAGACACAACATTTTAAATAGTTATGTGCATTAAACAAATTGTGTATACATTGAACCACCAAAAAGCAAAGATGTCACTAAGTCCAAAACACACTGCAAAAATAAACCAGTTTGAGACCACTTTAACTGTCCTGGCTCAATGCTAGGGAATCCTGGGCACTGTAGTTTTATGAGACAATTAACCTTCTCTGTAAGAGTTCTGGTGCCACAACAAATTACAGATTCTTAGGATTCCTAGCATTGAGTCAAGGCATTTAAAGTGGTGTCAAACTGGATTATTTCAGCAATGTGTTTTGGACCACTATCTCAGCCACCTGTGTGGACAATTTTGGATTATGGAGCATTTCAGAATTCCTGAAAAGAGAGACTCGAGCTCTACTGGGTCACCCTGGGTACCCCTCAGCCCTTCATATTTCATACATTTTCAGTCAGGAATGGGGAGAACTTCAGCTTCTACAGGAAAAAGCAGCACGTTCATGTTATTAAATATATTATTAAAGAACTCCACCCATTGTTGCTTTTTACCTCCTCTTACCTACTGTTTTTGGACTACTATACATGTTATTGTCCAGTCGTGGCTAAAATAAAATTCTGGATTTTTCAGGCTACAGGCCTGCTATTCTTCATGTGAAAGATGGGAATTTGGGCCAATTAGTGGGACCAAATGAGATGGTGGACAAAGACGGTGGCAGTGGGCGGGGAGGCTGCAGGCGCCTAAGTCCCTTGGATTGATCTGCCATTTGGAAGATGAGCTATGATGAGTCTCAGCTGGGAGACTCTCCTTTGTCTTGCTGGAAGATGTGGCTTGTTGAAGAATAACTTATTTATGAGGTATAAGGCATCTCTATATATAAGGATAGGAAGGGGGGAAATGATGGATGAGTCTAATGTTTTATACATAAGAAGGAGGCTTGTCAGCCTCTGAATTAAGATGGTTTCAAGCTGAGCAACACATGGTCTCTGGCTTATCACCTTTGGCCTAAACCACCTGCTCCCTCTTAACAAGAGGGCCATAGGGGAATCCAGAATGGGGAAGGGGGCAAGAGAAAGAAAGAAAGAAAGAAAGAAAGAAGACAACACCAGGCATTTCTGCTTCACCTGAGCTGGTTTGATTGAACTTTTCGGTGTGTGGACATTTGTGTATTCATAGCACAAGCTTTGAGAACTACATTCCAAAAACAAGATTTAAATCCACTTAATAACAATAAGTCATAATGATAGGCCCATTGGGCATTACATTTTTGTTATTCTCTCTCAATCTCCTTCCTTTTTGGTAATAACCATATTTTAAAAAAAAACTCCTTTTGACTCCTTTGTAATTCTTTTGTAACATTTAGGTTTAATTGTCACCACACTTTAAGCCTTGTACACCTGCAGCACAAGGACATTTTCTCCTTCATCTTCCACAGTCTTGACATAATAGGAACAGACAGGATGTATTATCTGGCACTATGTTACGATATCTGTGTGTCGCTCCAAAATACAGGTCATTGGCTTTAAAATATATGTTTTATTACTTGTTTTTAAATAATCTAAAAACAAACACAATCACATTGGCAGAGGTTGCATGAGTGGCTTTCACATCAACCTGAACAGTGGGTATAAAAACAGCCACAGCAAATATACATCAGTATCGCTTTAATTAGGGTTTTGCAGCTCAGTGAAACACCCCATTGTTATAAACAATATTTTTCTAAACTGATTTTTATTTTTGCCAGTAATGTTTCCCCTGCTTCAGTCTCGCCTGCACCTGAACACACTAGGCAGTGAGCCCAATTTTTAAGAAATGGCATGCAAGGGGGAAATTATTCCATGTCAGTGAACTTCTTGCTCCAAGAATCCTTAGTGGATGTGGGATCTCCTCCCCACCAGTCATTTTTGATCAGATGGATTTTCCCCACTGAAATCAATGAAGTAATCTTCCATTCAGTTTCAGAGGAAAATGGCTGAGGGTAGGGCGGGTAAGAAGGTCACTCCTCACCAGGAGCCATCTTGTCTGAACGTTCCTTAAAAGACAGGATTTGCTCATATTTCATCCCAATTCAAAAGAATGGAAGTACAGTCACCCCTTGAACCTCACGAGAGATCCATTCTGGACCCCCTGTGAGTTCCAAATCTCATGCATGTTCAAGCCCCATAGGCTTGAATGGGGCACGTGCTTGCAGGGGGAGGGCATGCTGTGGCAGGCACCCCATTAAAGTTAATTATTTTTACATTTAGCTTTTGTCGCTCCTCTGCAGATTTTCAAGTCCATGGATTTCAAGTCCGTGGACTTGGAGGGGCAACTGTACAGTTTTTCTCTTTGATCCTGGATTTTGACTCAGTGAAGAGATTCCACTAATGTTTACAAAATATTTCTGGCATTTATTTCTATGTAGTCTTTGTTATATTTCAGAGTATTTTCCCTATGGGATTGCATAATGCGTAAACTGATAGATTATAAATGTAGTTGATTATGATTGGTGCTTTTTTTAAAAAAAATGAATGTTCAGGAAATGACATCTTTATGTGGCAATTTTCTTCCTGTTTTCATATACTGAGTGAGCAACTGATGATGAATTGGTCTTAATTTTCTCATTGAAAACCTTGAATACAGAGGATATGATTTGCTTGCTGAGGAGTGGTGTCCCTGTTTATTTTTGCTATTGGGGCATCCAGCTTTTCCAGAGAAAGCATTCCTTTGTTTCATATGGCACATTCTTACATTTAGCTTTTGTTACATGCCATGAATTTCACATGAAAACAAAAGAAATACAGAACTCTATCAGTCAGAAAGATTTAGAAATAGCAGTGCCATCCTAAATGCAATTCTAACTGAGCAAGTGGGTCAAAATCCAGCTGAGCCACAACTAGGCCAGGTGACACTATGCTGTATCCAAACCACAGTCCTTCCAGGATAGGTGTGGTGGCTCCAGTAGATGGATTAGGACCCAGGGATTTCATTTTGAAGGAGATCCCATTAGTTTTCATGTGCTGGAAATAATTAAGGCCAATGCTAACCTTGGTATGGGTATGGTATGGGCTCAGGGGCAAAGTTTCAAGGATGAGTGAGGTTCAGATGTGGCATAGCTGAGCTCTTCTCCCATTTTGCCACCTTTTCAGCTGTCCTTGAAACATATACAGTATAATGCTTCCAACTGAACAGCTGCTCATGCTACTCATGCAGCTATTCCAAGTTTTCCTTTCTTAATATGTTTTTATGTGTGTGGCTTTAAAAAGTGGGAAAAGCACCAGAGGAATAAACCCAGGAGGACTGCAATAATATCACCTGGATTTCTCCTTAACATTTTTGAATAAGTTTGTGCACAATGAAAGCCTTCTCTGGAAGAATTCAAAGTCAGACTTAAATTGAAATGAGAAATTTCTGTAGTAGTGTTTTTTTTAAAATGTGTTTTTATCTTTTGTGCCAACTTACCTTCTTTTCTGGGAGAAAGGCAGCATAAAAATGAAATAAATAAATAAATAATTTCCAGACATAACCTCTGACCTTCCTCAGTGGCTTCTATATGCAGTTCAATCCATTTTTTTCACGCAAAATACAAATTTCCTTGAGTAGTTTGGAGAAACTAGGTATAGCTTCAGAAGTTACTGATAGCTGGTGTAATACTGGATGGGGGGGGGGGGAATCAGGCCACTTCTGTTTTTGACTGAATTGAGAGCCTGTTGGGTGCTAGGCAAAGCTTGATGTCCAATTCTGGGGCAGAATGTGACAGACAGCAGATCAGGAGAAGGTATCAGAAAGAGAACTGGGGTGGTACCTAGAAAGCAGTCACACTCTTCAGGATGTGTGAGAGTTGAGTTTTTATGCAGTATAGCATGAGTGCTGACTGCCAAAACCCCAAATATGTATTGGGAGCTGGCCAGTAGTAGTAGTAGGAGCAGAAACCCATGGGTTGCTGCTTTCCACCTGGAATTGTTGGGTGGCCTCCAGCTATTCTGTCTTCCTTGGGTTATAAAAAAATTTGTGATGTGTGGTTGCTTGCATTGCATGAATACAAAGTTCTAGCTCCTCAGTATACCACCATACAAGATTGATATTGCCAACACTCTCTAAGCGTTTTAAGGATGTTAATAGGCTCCAAGCACACACAAATCGTCAAGGTAAGCATGCATCCTGTGCATGGATAGTAAAAGAGCTATGTGGCTCACTGAACCCTTTGAAATAGTTTATAGCAGCTTATTTTATTAGTCCCAAAATTTAAGACAGAGCAGTTTGGCAGATCATCTGGTATCCAGCCCAGGTCTAGACTTCTGTGTGAATGAGAAAACACATACAGCTTTGGTGCAGCGAAAATATCATATTTGTTGATACTGACTGTGCTGAAATTTTGCAGTTAGCAAATGTCAGAACGTCAAGTTTGTTATAGTATTTAATTGATGTCAAAGCAATGATTAAGGGAAAAACCCACAATAGATTGGTGGGTCATATGTTTGCTTCTATGACTAATGCACTTGTCATCGCTAAGTTTAATTTTTTTCCCCCTTGTTTATCTTGGTCTGCATGATTCTGTCCTGGGATGGGATTAGTTGTTCAGAGTTCTTCCATGGAAAACAGAAAAGGAAGGAAGCTAAGGGAGGATGGAGACTTCGTGTCCTGTGCCCTTCAAGGGGAGTGGCTACAAATAATCTGAAGGATGAACTACTTTGTATATGTTTGAACCCAGATAAACGCTTGCTTTAAAGCGCAAGAGCCAGTTCTTATCTCTCTGGCTGAAGTAGCAAACAAAGGCAACAGAACAATTTAGTATACCAAGGGCTTTCTTTTAAGCTACCTAATCTGGCAACAAACAGAAGATGGAAAATGCAGAATTATATCTTAAGTGCATTCACAATGGTGCCAGTGGTGTTGCATCACCCTTTCCAGGATCTCCTTTCAGGAAGACAGCTTTATTTAAAATGGAGAGAAGAACAGGCATGTGGATAACAGAAACCTTCCAGAAGAGCCTCCATTGTTAGAATAATTCCAGGTTATTAAACAAATGAGAAATTGAGCAAAGGTGCTGGCATTGAATATCCTGTTCTGCAGAAGTCAGGTAAGATGAGAAAGCAGCAGGAGCAGAGTGTGGTATAGGAAAAGGCAAGCGTAGAAGGCAGTCTTGAGTATGTCTGCTTTGAATTTCCTTTGAATCAGTGGGATTTACTCCTAAATAGGTAGGCAGAGAAATGTAGTCCTCTTTGTTGATATGGCAGAATTCCATTAGAAGGTGTGGTGTAACATCACTAGATTTGATGTGTCAAATTAATAAAATAACAGTAATGGAACTATTTTTAGCCAGAAAGTGTATACCAAGTTCCAGGTGTTAATAGCCAAATTCTAATGAGTACGGTAGTTTGAAATGTCTCCACTAAGCTTTATGTTGACCTGACTAAGCTTTACATTGACAGAAGACTGTGTGCCATCTCCCCTCTTCCTTGCTTTTTAATACATGGGGAGTTTTTGTAGTTAAACACATGGAAATTGGTCAAGTTATTCAGAAAATAGGGATACATAAGGCCATTAAATATGGAAATGTGTTGTTGCTCCTTTAAAAAGCATTTTTAAAATATTGTATAAATTTATAAATGCAAAGAGCTTTTGTTCCTTAATTTTAAATTGTGCATACAAAACTGTGTCCACCAGTTTTATTGTACTGATGTTTGCAAAATACAAAGACTGTTATAGAACAACTCCTACATATTTTGGCGAAATGAAATCCATCTTTGAAGACCATAATGAGCCATATGGGGTATGCTGAAGTTTTGCAAAGTAGTTTTTACACTGTGTTTTTGTGAATTTATTCTAAAATTTAAATTTGAGTCCTGTTGGCTTGGAGTGCTGCTGTGGCTCTTGGAGTCCATTTTGAAACATTCCATAAACAAGCGGGATCAAGTTTTCCAAAGTAGTGAGTAAAATCACACCACAGTTGGTCAATGATCAATTATCTGAAGTGCCAATTGATTTAAATGTCGTTGTTTAACATATTTGCAATTTTCTCCCAATTAAATAATCTGGAATTGAACATATTTAGATTTGCCTGATTCTTGCCAATGAAAAGTGACATGGTTTATCTTTGTCATTTACAGTGGGTTAAAATTTCTGAGCCTTTGACATCTAGATGCCATCAGAAGGAGATGCATATGCATGTTGTTCATGTTCTTTCTGCTGTAGTTGCTGTTACTGTATTCTAATAAGATGATCATAAAGCAAGCAGTTTTCCCCACTGCCAACCTTTTTACTTTTATGCCATGTCTTTTTGGACTGTAAACCTGAGGCCAGGAACTGTCAGATTAACAGTTTGTCAGCCACTCTTGGACCCTTTTTGATTGAAGGGTGGGATATAAATACTTCAATAAATAAATAAATAGTCTTGGATTTTCAATGATAATCAGTCAACAGATGGCTGCCACACTGCAGAATGAATGCAGTTTGAGAGCAGTTTAACTGTCATGGTTCCATTCTGTGAAATCCAGGGATTTGTAGTTTGTTGTGGCACCAGAGCCTTCTGACATAGAAAACTAAATAGCTCACAAAACTACAAATCCCCAAATTCCATAGCTTACGTTTGTATGTTTTTGATTGCATTTTTTAAAAATTATAAGCTTCTTTGTTTCCCAATTTTAGGAGAAAAGCAGGAAATAAATACATATATAAATAATAGATCCTTGGCAATTAAAGCAGTGTCAAACTACATTAATTCTGCAGTATAGATGCAGCCAGAGTTCTCAGTTCAGAAGTAGAGAGGCTGGACAAAGTCTTCTGAATGGAGCACTAGATGTCTAACGTTTTCCAGTCTCTCAGTTCAATCAGAGGTACAAGCAATTTCAAACAGCATTAATTCTGCAGTGTAGATGCAGCCGTGGCTAAAAGGATAGCCCACACAAAATGAAGGAACTGATCCTGATCAAATGAAAGAAAGACCCTTGCCTTCAGTGTGATTAACGTGGTAGTAAGGAGGTTTAGCTGACTAGCTTTACTTCAGTGGGCATAGCTTTTTGTGCGTTGCACGTTTTCCGTTAGAACACTGTCAGTAGGTGGATAATGATGCTTTAATTAGATTGGTGGGAAGGTGCTGTTTGTTTTCTTTAACACACTACCGGTATTGCTCATAAAAGGTGGAAATAATTTTTCTTTATCCTTGGAAACAGAGGAGCACTACCATATATTTACTGCTTTTTTGGCCTTTGTGACCAGTCTGTTGCTAGGTTGTATTTCCAAGCAGAATGATGATTTCTGAAATTATAGTACTAGAATGATACCCAGAATGATAAGGGAATATGTTTCCTTGGTAACAGAAGGAGGTTGTAGTGTAGGAAATACAAGCCTAAAGGTATGGCTTGTGGAAGTAGTTACGTTTTAAAAAAATAAAAACACTCCCCAAGACAGTGAATCTGCTGCCACTTTCATCATATGAAAGAGAATCTGGATGAATCTGGATGCCGGGGACAAACTTTCAACTTGAGACAACTTCAGGGTGTCCCTGAGAAAACATTTTACTAGGAAGATACATGGTTGACCAAACAGCTTCAGACAGCTATGGCTCCCAGATCTAACCAATCACTTTGATTTTGTTGAAAGCTACAAATTACACAAAAGTTTCGGAGTTTTTTACGTATATACATTCACTGGTGGTATATATGCCATCATATAACCCCCCCACAATGTTAATAGACTTTTCAATATGTATGTTTGTATGTATATAAAATAAAAGATGGATGTTACACTATAACAGTCCAACTTTCAACACTATAATATATTAATATTAAATTTTAAAAATTGTTTCAGAAAATCTTCCCCGCCACTGCCATTTTAACAACATGGTTATTGGAAGTGTCTGGAAGGACTTGTTGTTGTTGTTAACTGCCCTCGAGTTGACCTCGTGGATGAGACATGGCAATTTCACTCAAGATCACTAGAATGAAACTTCCTTGTGTACTAAATGAGAGCCAGTGTGGCGTAGTGGTTTGAGCACTGGAATACGACTCTGGAGTCCAAGGTTTGAATCCTGGCTCGGCTATGGAAACCCACTGGGAGGAGTCCCTGTCACTAGTCCCAGCTTCTGCCAACCTAGCAGTTTGAAAACATGCAAATGCAAGTGGATAAATAGGTACCACTTCGGTGGGAAGGTTACAGTGTTCGGTGCAGTCATGCTGGCCATATGATCACCAGAGCAGTCCTCAGACAATGCTGGTCCTACAGCTTAGAAACAGAGATGAGCACTACTGCCTACAGTTGGTTACAACTAGCCATTCACGTCAAGGGACTACCTTTACCTTTACCTTCACCATTTCCAGACACAATTCAAAGTGTTAATTTTGGCATAAGAACCCCTATACAGCTTGGGTCCAGGCTACTTGAAGGACTGATATCTCTCTTTATGAGCCCATCAGAGCTCTAAAATCATCTCCTCTCTGTCCCACCACCTTCTCAGGCTTTTTCGGTGGGAACAAGGGAGAGGACCTTCTCAGTGGCTGCTTCCAGATGTTAGAACTCTCTCCTTATAGAGGCCACGATGGTCTCCCTGTAGAGGTCTGTCCTTGCTCTCTTTCTGCCAGCAAGTCAAAACATTTTTGTGCCATCAGACTGTTTCAAACTGATTGGTGTTGAGCTGTTAATGCTATTCTCCCTGAGGATGTGACAGCACCTGGAGAGCTATGTGATCCCCCTCTTTAAACTTTAAGTTCATACTCTGTCAACTGTTGATAAAGTAATCATTGCTGTTTCTCTTTCCTGTACTCCATTTCCATCTGAACAGCTCCCATTCCACTTCTGTGAACAGCATAACCTGTAGTTCAGCCAAACATTTCAAGTATCAGATTAAGTGGACACCAGTCCATGGCAGCTTATGTACCCCGGTGAGTTGCTCCTCTTGACCAAGTTGGACTAAGTAGTTAGGTTATCCTAGTTGCTGCTGCTTTGTGCCTTGAAACTGACTCCAACTTATGGTGACTCTACTGTAGTTCTCTCCCCCCCCCCCCCCTTGGCAGATTTATTCAGAAGAGGTTTGTTGTTGCCTACCTCTAAGGCTGAGGGAATGGGACTTGCACAAGGTCACCCAGTGGGTTTCCATGGCTGAATGGGGAATTGGACCCTGGCCACCAGAAGCTCTAGTCCAGTATTCAAACCACTAACCACAGACCATACTGACTTAGGTAGTTTTGATGTGGGCTTTCAAGTTGCCTCTTAACGTATGGCAATTCCATAACAATATTTAAGAGGTTGTTTTGTTAGTTCCTTTACGTGAAATATAGCCTACAGCACCTGGTATTTGTTGGTGGTTTCTCATCCAAGTACTAACCAGGACAGACTCTGCTTAGTATCCAAGATCAGACAAGGTCTAGTGCCTTTACCATATTTAGGTCTCTTAGCCTGAGGCAAATTGGATTTGAGGAGTATTCTCCCATCCCCCCAGTTGTTGTCATATAGATTTGTTGCACTTATATTGCCATTGCTTAGCTTTCAAATTGGTCTTGCTTCAGGAAACCTCTTTGCTTGATGATAGCAGTGAAATGATCATGAAGTGAAGAGTTCAAAAAATTGACCCCAAGCTACATCCACCACGAGTTACTGCTAATGAATGGAAAGCATCGAAAGGGTTCCTGTCAGTGCACTTGGTTTTGTGACTCTGAGGCAAGAACACTGCTTACTAAACTACTAACCTTTGGCAGTATTTGACCCTTTAACTGTTTGGGTGTATATATATATAGCTGCTGACACAAGCTTAGAGTTCAGATCCCAGTTTACAATTTCAGCTGGTTAGAAGAAAAAGGAGAGAACCGTGTCAGCTGAAGCTTGCAGGCTTTGTTGAAATGATGAGGCAGCAGGCAGTTTGTACTTGGAGGGGGCTTCCCACTTCATGAAGAGGTGACCCTGCAGCTTAATTACAATAGATTATTATTATTATTATTATTATTATTAATTATTATTATTTGGCCATAGATTGAATGTAGACACGATTTCTTCCAGTTCCTTTAATTAGAGGACGATGGTTCCTGGATGCATGGCCAAAAACAATTAACTCTCCTGTGTTATATTCAAAGAAATGACTGTGTTAGTCTGTATCAGTATATAAAGAGATTATATAGCACCTTTGAGATTTAAAGAAGTTTGTAGCATAAGCTTTTCTAGACTTTGTCTGTCTCGTCAGATGCAAGATCTTGTAAGCATAGGCTACAAACTTTTTTCTCTCAATTAGTCTGAAAGGTGCCACAAGATCCTTTTGTCTCTTATGTTAGTTCCAGTAATCATGATAAAGGAAGCTGGGGCTCTTGGGAAAGAGGCTGCACACAGTGTGTATATGTGTGTGTCTATGTGTTTGTGTCCAATGAAAGTTCTTTCACCAGTTTATTAAGCAGATTCATGGTTTTACATACAAAAACCAAAAGTCTACTTCACACCTTGAAAAGTTATAAACGTAACTGAAAGTTACATTTACACCACAGAAGAGATGATGCTATTCCTTTTTAATTTAGAACTATAATTTGTTATTGGGGAAAGGGATTTTTTAAAAATTATATTAAATTTAAAAAAATCATGCATACATTAAAAAAGGAAGCATCTCTTAACATACAATTCGAGTTTGAGTACATAAACACAATATCCACACAAAGATATGTGAAAAGTAAGTATACTTCGTAAATGTGGAATAACAATTATACCCTTACTATACATTCATATATATATTCTTATATACATATTTGCCTACATTCTTCGTTTCTTTAATGAGGTATCCACTATTTCTACTACTTCTTCTCCTTCCTTCTTTCTTTGGATCTCTTTCTCTTTCCCTACTGCTTCCTCTTCCCAAAATTACTTTCTTCATACTCCCACTCTTTCTTGCCTTCCTAACTTACACTTCCTCTCTTAACCTTCTTCTTCGATACATTCTTTATCTCATTCCCTTACTTTCACTTCCATCAGCTCAACCTACTCTCACCTTCATCTTACTTTTTCCATTCATGCTTCTCTCTTCCCTAAATCTTCCTCACCTCTCACACTTACTTGACTTCCCTCTCTTTACCGTTGGGTATATTTGAGAGATTTTTACAGACCTTTTTATTATCTCTTCTAAACGCCTCTTTTGACAATTATAATATGCCTTACTTGTATTATCTTTGAAATATACTATTAGGGGGAAAGGAATTATTTGAAGACACTTAGACATCATTTGGGTTTGATGACAAATTCAAAGCTTGCTGAATCTGTAATGTTCCTGACAAAATGGATTGGTGGCTAAAGCTTTAAACAACTCATTTGTTGTTATAATGTTATTATGATGATTATTTCTACAGTAGGTTTGATTATACCAGCCTTACTCTGCTTCTGAGTTACTAGTGTCCAGAGAACATCAGAAAGCAAGCTATTGATGTTTCATGTAGTATAGTATCTAAATGCATTTTCTGGCAGGTACTTCTGAACAAACTGAAGGAAGTTTTGATGAATCTTTAACACTAATCCTGATTCTTTCTTCAGAATACAAACTTCAGCTGTCCCAGCTGAGGGTCATATTTATATAGGGTTCTTTGTTGCCCTTCTATAGGAAGGTGTAAAGTTTCAAGACAGCTTTGATAGAACTGGCTGTCATTTGGAGGAGGATGTGTTTTAATAATAGCATACTATTTTATTAGCATATCCTTGGACTGGCAGGTAGATAACAAGTAGAAACATATAGGTAGCTAGTATTAACTTAAAACCTTGAAAGTTTTTTTCTAACCAGCTCCCAAAATTATATCAGAAATGTTGTTTGTCTTAGGCCAAATTCAAAACTTCTGTCTTTCCACATCTCCCACCCTGCATTTCCCATTTAGGTTCAAGTCATTAAGTGATGGAAGTAGACTTGTACGTTTAAAGCACTTTGTGCATATATATGTGGGCACTAAAATTTCCTGCAATTCAGTGTGTCCACCCCTCAAACTTGTCTTAGATGTTTTTTCTCTCACTTAACATCTACCAGTGGAACTATGGCCGGGTCTACATGGGCCAGAATGTGCAGGGATATGAGAATCCAGATAATTGCCAGTTAGTCTTCTCTCCAGCCACTTTTCTCTTTTATTCATCAAATCATGTCAAAGCTGATGGGAGGTTTCCAAAAACTGGGTCCAGTGTGGTTGTGGTGTATGTTGAATTAGAGAATGTGAGCGTAAGAACCCCCATAGGCATGCATCCAAGGAAAATCCATAGCCAACACAGCCTAGGAGGAAAAGAGAGCAATAGCAAGTGGATATACGCTGCGTTTCCATTATTACAATCTTGGTAACAATGTCATCAGAAACACAGACATTAAAAAAAACAACACACAAGCCAGTAATAAAATCTTACATGATAAATGATTGGTATTATATGTATAATTACCTGGGAGTTAACTCCTCTGAGCTCTGTGGGGCTTACAACTGAACTTTAAGAAAAGATCTTCTGCGCTGAAGTGCAAAATTTAGTTTTTGGTTAAAAATGCAAACAATCTAAAGTAGTCAGATACCATTTCAAGAGCTAGCATGAAGGAACTCCACCCAAGGGGGGAAAAAATATGCAACTCTGCCTGATTATTTTCCTTATTCTCTGAACTTCCTTATATAAATCTGTCACAAGCAAAAATAAAACCTGAAAGGCTCCTTATAATTTCATTTGCTTGATAGTGCAAGAACATTTGGTCAGTCCCCTTTGCAATCTGGCAGATAATATCATTGGTTCTGCTCCAAAAAAATTTCTTGGAGTTCTGTTCCACTCTCATATAGTTCTTAATGGGATCTCATAAGGAATAAACAGAGAACAGATAAGATGTTAGACAAAAGGTCATGGTCTTCATGGAAAGCAAATATGAAAAAAAACCACTTTGCTTTGACTATGCTCCTCCTGTTCTAAGGTGTATGTGAATATACAGTTAATATATTTCAGCAACTTTATATCAAAATAATATTTAGGAGTTCTTGAATGTTTGAATGAAAATCTGTTCATGGGATGTGTGTATACTCCATTCTATCTTCTGCTTATGTTGCTGAATATTGCAGTATTCAGCAACATAAGAGTCAAACGTCAGGACAATTTTATATCTGCTCAAAGAGTTGATTGACTGTATGTGAAAGAATGAATTGTAATATTAGTTGTGTGCTTGTTTTGTTTTGTTTTAATAGAATAAACTCCCTCAGTCTTTAAAATACAAAACCTTTTACAATTACCTCATGTTTGTCTGCCTAAAATAGTGCCAATATATGTGCATATCTGCATTCACATACACATGCATGCATTTGCCCACATACAAGTGGAAATATTTACAGGCATACTTTACTTTAGAGTGCTTTGCTAAAACAGTGTTTTTCAATTTTACAGTACAGTACCATTTTGAAACACGCACGCTGTCTGTTTACAGCATTTGCACAGCTCATATCTCAGTGTTGTGATCTGGCATTTAAAAAATTTATTGTTTTTAATTTTATACTTTTTTAGGCCTAGCACTATTGAGTACTTGATAAATGATAGTGTAAATTTATTTTTAGGCTTTTATATGCATTGGCAAGTGAAAAAAGAGGCTATGATTTGCTTTAAGATCACATTTGCTTTATGGCACTGGTCTGGTACCAAACCTACTTTATTATAGAAGTATGCCTCCATTACTTAAAATGGTTTTTAGAAATGTTTATCAAGTAGATAACATGATACGAAGTTGCATTTGAAAAGAAAAGTGGTTTTATTTTTCACAACCTGGAACTCACTTGGCTGGTTGTATTATTATCTATCAAAATTTTAAAGAAGGAAAAAATTTATAATCTTTCTTTTTTAGATGAAAACTCACCAGCAAACTTCTGGGATTCCAAAAACCGTGGTGTGACCGGAACACAGAAAGGGCAAATAGTATGGCGAATTGAACCTGGCCCTTATTTCATGGAACGTGAGTAATCTAATTAACAATATGTGGAAGAAGTCATTCTGTGCTTGAAGTGACAGTTTCAGAAACACTTTGGTATGCTATGGAGATGATTTATTATTATAGTAAAGGGTAGAAAACACACTCAGAATCTTACTGGGATGGCTGGAAGTAGTAATACTGGTTAAAAACTAACCATTCTGAAGTATTCCTCGTAGGCAATTACTTTTCCCTTAACAAAATAAATTTGCTCATTCTCCAGCCAGAGTAATTTATTTTAGGTCGATTTTGAAGCATAAGATGAACAGAATGTTAAGAGTATATGCTAGTTTGTTGAGAGCAGGGTGGAAATTTGAATTATAGATGCTCAAAAAATGCCTGGAGATAGTTTTTGGTTGTTGTTTTTTTTTTAAACGTAACACGTTTTGCTGTATTACAGTATATACTCGACTATAAGTCAACCTCATGTATAAGTCGAGGGCAGATTTTGGGGCCAAAATTATGGATTTTGCTATGACCTGTGGATACATTGAGGGTAAAATTTAGGGGCATATAGGAAAGGATCTAAAGGATGAAGCAAAGCAAACCAATGTCAAATAACTTCCAAAAGTCCATCAGACATAATTCTTTGTGCTTATTCTTAAGACTGGATGGATGAAAGAGTAAAGGAGGGTCAGTGCTTCCAGGACAGGTTATACTCTTGCTTTTCACCAGGGGATGGATGGTTCCTTCTTTTAAATAAGAGTTGAAATACAGTACTTACATTGAACCGTGGATAAGTCGACACAGGTTTTTTGGGTCAATTTTTGGACCTAAATTTCTAGACTTATACATGAGTGCATACAATAACTGTTTTTGAAAAATGACCAAGGAAGCAAGAGAAAAATCAGATCAAAAGACATGTTCTCAACAAATCATTGTCATCATCATTATCATCTGCAGTTGTGTTAGTGGTCATAACACCAATAATGTATTTGGGCAATTTTTAGACTCTGGGCCTGATTATTTCAGGCCTCTTCTCTTTCTTCCTTTAGATTATTATTGTGTATTCCTGGATGCTCTTCAAAATGCGCTAAGTAAGCCCTTGCTTCATTTGGAGATTCCTCTGATGCAAAATCTGACCCTTTGTAGTAAAGTGCTCTGTTTTTTGTTTTTTGGTGCCTGTTTAAGTGCTGGATCTTACACTACAGGGAACTGAGCTACATGGTTGTGGTTCAATATTGTGTCTCATTCTGATGCTGTTGGTAGTCTAATTTAGTCTTGGATTGGATTGTGTGTTATCTTTTAATATTACAACTATGTTATAATATGCATTTATCTGGGTGTACATACTACCTAAAGATCACTGTCAAAATACAAATAAAACCCCCCCACCCCAGAAGGAAGAGTTAGGCCAATAGAAGTTAGTTGGGGCTTTTTACATTGGCAAGAAAGTGTGACATGAAGTTGCACTTTCCTTAATGCTTAGCAGCTAGACAGCAAGCCCCAGGTGTGCATTTAAAAAGTACAGGGCAGCTAGACTGAGGTTTTTTCTGTGGCTCAGCAACTACATGGGAAGCTGTCAAAACGCTACAAACACAGGCGGAGCAGCTACATGGGCGGCAAGGAACGTGGCTTTTAGCCGCGCTTTAAACATTTTTTTCCCTTGCTGGCTGCGAATTGCGCAATTGCGCAGGTACACCATACAGTCGGAGCTTATCACATGGGGGAGTACAGGACCATTCCGAAAGAGGGAGAAAGTGAGGTCAGTTCGGAAAAGCACGTGATTACGCACAAGCTCATCACACACAAAACAAGAGAGCATCTACACAAAAAGAAAATGCAGAGTCAATACGAAAGAATTCATCACATGTGAACATACTGGTCGGCTTTCTGTTGCAAATTAAGGCATCTTGGGAAATGGTAGCAAAGGCTCATGGGAGTTGTAGTCTGTGTTCTGTCAGAGCATTATATTGAGTTGTCTTGAGGTTTCAGCCCTCTGTCCAGGAGGGATTCCCATATGTCCTCCATTCTTGAGCAGAGGCCCCCCTTTTCCAAGTTGACCAGGCACGTCCTCCTTTGCCAGGACACGTCCTACTTTTCCAGCCTTCTTTTTGAAGAGGAAGCAGGAGGGCCAGGCGTGCTCTGGCCAGGCTCTGGGGGTCTCTTCCTGGCTCCTTCCCTCCCTCCCTCCCTCCCCGCTGCCTTCCTCCTCCCTTTGGCTGAGAGAGTGTGACTTGCAGGGAGGAAGGGCAGCGGTGGTGCTCCAGGTCCCTCCCCTTCTCCTCCTCCTCTTGCCAGCTTGCCCTGGTCTGGCTGAGCGCCTCCAGTGCCCTGCTGTCTCCCTAGAAGTCACACTCTCTCAACCAAAGGGAGGAGGTGAAGGAAGGTGCAGGCGCACTCTGGCCGGGCTCTGAAGGTCTCTTCTTGTCTTGGCACCTTCCCTCCCTCCGCACTTGTATCGCTGCCTTTAAATGGGCGCTTTAAAGATACAGAGCCCCATTTAACCGTTCAACTACACCTTAGCCTTTAGATGCAATAGGGGTGCTTTTTACATTGGCTAAAAGGGGCGGTCCAAACTCGCCCCTTCTAGCGGCGAGATGAGGCCTAGGCTGCCACACGGGCAGCCCCAGAGGCCTCATCCCGCCGCAACGACCCGCCGCAAAAAAGAGCTCCGGGATCGAGCTCTTTTTTTGCGGCGCGGGAAGGGCGCGATTGGCGCCCTCCCGCGCCGCCAGAGCGTCAAAACGTGCGCAGCGCGTCAAAACGCTGCACACGTGATGACGCTTGTACGGCGCCACCGTGTAGACGCCGCCATCTTTAAATGGCGGCGTCCATGCGTTTTAGGCTTAGGGAGGGTGTAAAGGCTACGCCCTCCCTAACCCTAAATGCGGGCTTTTTAGCCCTAAAAGCGCCTTTTTTTGCCCGTGTAAAACGGGCCAGCAATGCTGCACCCTTTTTTAAAAAGTAGTGGGGAAATCAAACTACTTTTTAAAGGCACTTCTTCTCCCTTAAAACTCCAAAATAGTGTTTTCATGGCACACTTTCCCTTTTTCTCATCTAAAGGCTGGGTTTTCAAGCAGCCTTCAACACACCTCTTTTTGCCAATGTAAAACGGACCAGTTGTAACCAATGGAACAACAACTTTCTATGGTCAGCAGTTCATCATGTTGGGATATGTTGAGTTTGAAACCTCCCTAATAGATGTCTTTCCCATTTTGATTTATGCTATGTTTATCTGTCAGCATTCCAGACACACATTCATCTCTTAACTTTTCAAAAATTAGAGGCATGTCTTGAAGAAGAAGCAAATTGAATCCCCAGTAGCCTTAACAGTCCTTTCTTTCTGCCTTATTTCTCCTGCAATAATAATAATAAATAATAAAATTTATATACCGCCCTTCCAATGATCAGGGCTAGTTAAAACATTCCGACAATAAGCAATAACAATATCAATACCAATACAGCAATACAATAGCAGTAATACTATAATACAATAATACTGTGTTTCCCCCAAAATAAGACATTGTCTTATCTTAATTCTTGCTCCCAAAGATGCACTAGGTTTTATTTTCAGGGGATATCTTATATATACTATATATATATTTATATACAAAAACTTTGTTAGGTCTTACTTTCGGGGGAGGCCTTATATTTAGCAATTCAACAAAACCTCTACTAGGTCTTATTTTCAGGCATATCTTATTTTCGGGGAAACAGGGTAAACTCAAATAATCCATGCTCATCAGGGTGAAAGCTCTGCAAATTATACATACACACACACACAGAGAGAAGAATTGTAACTTCCAATTTGGGAAATCAAAAAACACTAAAATGTGAGGTGATTCTAGGCACTTGTGAACCTCATAGGAGTATAAAAGAAAGCTGTATTTTGAACTTGAAACAAATGAGTTGAAAGCCAAAGTTGATGTACCAGTGGCTGCACTAACTTTAAAACTCTTTTTTTGTTTGTTTCTTCTGGTGTTTTTCCTCCCTTTGTGTTGCTTCTGTTTATGTTTGATCATAGGGGTGGGGAATAAAACAATTTAGCTGAAATTCTGTAGATGGGAGACAGAGAAACTCTGATATAGACATCAAATTAATAATGAAAACCAAACTGCATGCCACATCAAGGATTTCAAAAACTTCAAGGCTTGCTTCAGAACTTAATTTCTTTTCAAGTAATGAATGTTGCTGTGGGGGTAGTATTGTCCTGTCATATCTGAAAGCACATGAGAAGCTTTTAAACATACAGAAGCCACTTGCGTTGTTGACTCATGGAACTGTAGGAGCTGGAAGTGGGAAAAATGTGGTCCAGATGTAGAAGTTGGTATCACCACTCACAAAGCCAAGCATTTAGTTTCCCATGGTCGAACTACATGTGACTTCCCAACCTTCCTCTAAGCTACTACTACTAAATAGTGAAACAAATGGGACATGTGATTGTAGAAGCATTGTGGCTGAAGTGCTAGTATTTTTGAGAAAGGAGCGAAAATAAAACAATCAAGTATGTATAATATTTATATAGTTCTGACTTTTAATGCAAACTCCCTCACTCACAGATTTATGGTGTGGACTCTGATTCCCTCCGTTGTGCAGGGTGGAGAACCCTTCCTCCTAGTCTGAGGTCCTGATATATACTGGGACCTCCTATGCCTATCATTTTGTATTTTAAAAAAGGAGGGAGGGGAATTATTTTGCAATACAACCCCTACTACCTCTATCTGAATCAGGGCCAGAGTACAAAGGGGAGGTTTGAAGATTCTTCCTCCCACGCTAGGGCCCTGATCTGAGTGGGTCTGGTGGCCATTTATGGAAAAAAATATGCAATGGCAGAAATAAACAGTTAAGATCATGTGTAGTGTCATACATATGTTAAGTAAAGTTGTGCATATCCAAATGCACCCCCCTCTTTTTGTTCAGAAGTAGAGTGCTCATCCTTCACTCACAAGTTCTTTGTCATCACTTACCCTGATGTTCTTAGCATTAAGTAGTGAGCACTTAGGAGGAGTGCAGGGAGGTAAACAGTGTGGATAAATGCAGTCGTGCTTATTTAAAGTGGTGCTTTCCTTCCACAAAATGAGGTTGCAATCTTAGGCTCTGGTCTGCCAAAAGATACTTTCAGACTTGTTTAACATGATGAATGTGAGCTGTCACTACCAAAATCATGAAGGCATAGGTGGTCAGAATGGGAAATTGATGCAAGTGGCATTGGCAGTGAAATGGTTAGAGGCACTCTTAAATTTGGAGCATGAAGGCCCATTGTCTTGGATGTGGTGTAGAATGAGGTCTGCACACCAGATGCTTTCTCCAGTGGAGGACTCCTAGACTAGGGTTAAAATTACCCCTGAGATTAAAGAGCTACAGATGTACTTTAGTGTACTCCTAGACCTCCAAGGCTTAATTTGTGGTGCATGGGTCCATGTGTTTGTGCGCCTACACATAAACTTGTGGCATATTAATCAAAACGTTAGACCACCAGTGCCTTCCAGGTCTTAGCATACAAGGAGCCTTTTCATTGACCTCTCAAACTTTAAGTTTGGTTTTTCCATCTATCCTTCATATTTTTGTTTTTGTTGTTGTGTGCGCCTTCAAGTTTTTTCTGACTTATAGTGAGTAAATTTAGTAAATTTAGTGCACATACAGACTTTGATTCTTTTACTCAGGAAGCAATGTGAAGATAAAGAAAAAGAATTACAGTGTTTTGTTTATCATTGTAATGAAAGAGTGCCCTTAGGCTCTCATTTACTAAAAAGACATCTGACTTCATACTCCAGGGCTAATGTCATCAGAAGTGTCAGGCAATGTCACTCTTCCTGGGCTTAGGGTGTGAAATATCTGCCTGAATTGCCACACTCCTCTTGACTGGAGCTTCAGGAAAGAAGAGACATATGTATACACGAAAGTCTTGCTCTATACTGGGAACATGTCACTTCTGGAGAGATTGTAATTCCTTTTGGGGGGGGGGCATATCTCCGGTCTGCAGAGAGTACTTTCTGTCCTCTCCTTCCAATAGGATGATGAACTAAAGCTAAGTACAGTTGGCCCTCCACACTTACAGCTTTGCTTTTGAGGATTTGACCATTCACGGATTTGATTAATAACTCTTCTCTAGGCATTCGTAGGACCTCCAGCATGATCCTGTGCTCACCTTCTGGTGGAAACCATAGAGTTGTACTGGAGCTAGAGATTCCTAAAGAGGTATCCTCTCAGGTTAAAAATAATAATAATAAAATAAGTTTTTTTTAATTTGTAGTTTTCCACTTTCATGGGGGTTCTTGCACCCCTAACCCCAGTGAATGTGGAGAGCCCACTGCATTGGGCAAAGCTGGCCTGTGGTGGACTATGGGGCAGATGTTCTTCCTGCTCAGACTACTGGCAGTATGAATATGCTTGCACAGTGTGTCCCAATGTTAACACATTTAATAGGAAAAGCTTGGTTTGTTTTCAGTGCTGTAGAATGACATAGAATAGGTACTCAGACAAGATCTGCTTTTCATTAGTGAAAAGTCCACCTCCCCTTTTCAGCCTTGGTGTGGATGTGTGGATGTGTGTGGGGGAATAGGGCCAAGTCTTCATGATGATCCACTGCATGCTGCATATCAGTACATGGTTCTGGTGATCCACAGTTTATCTGTCACACACCTGAGTAGCTGATTTATTTTGTTTTTCAGCATTTTGTTCTCTAAGACTGAGATTGTGATGTAGCCAATCAGATATATCCTCATTTACTGGAAGCAAATGAAGCTAATTTGGTGTGAAGGCAGTCAGAATAAGGACTATTTGAGGAAGAAATGGTGCTGAAGCAGGAAGACTTTCAGTTAACAAATCCACACCTTGTTTTTGGCTGAAAATGTTCACACACAAATGCACGCATATGCTTTGACATATACTGATTCCCAAGTTGATTCAATCCCATTTTTCCTTTCACATAGAAACATTCATTTAAAACCATATTTAAATACATACTTTTGAATCTGTTTTCAAAGGAGGCTGCAGTAAATAAAGCTGAGTTTTGTTTACTTGTCTCTGGACTTTAAACTTTTCCATTCATCTTTAATTTCAAAGAGAATTAAAACCTTCTGCAATCAGGTTTTTTTTAATTATAACAGTAAACCAAACAGGATTAATTGAATCTCATTCCCAGTGTGAAATTTGTGCCTTAAGGAAAATGATTTGTGGATTAGATTTCAAAATAGAAATTTGCAGTGTGTCATAGAAATCAGCCGTTCCTAATGATGACATGTCATGCTTGAACTGCCTCTCTTGAATCCCATTTTGCCTATACTGTATGTATCTTTTAAAGAGTTTAATTTAAACAGAGCTGTTTACTTGAGCAGCAGTATTTAAGGAATTATCCCTCCGTGTGAATATTGAAAAACTGTAAACTTGTTTAGAGTGGGATGGGGGAACCTGTGGCCCTCCAAATGTTGGGACTTCTACTTCCGCCAGTCCCCACAAGCATTATTCAAGATCTATATTGGCCTAAATTTGGATTTAGAATGACCTGTTAAGCTGATGTTTTGACTGTCTTTTGTAATGAAAGCCACAAGATTGTTTATTTTTAAAAATAAAATAGCAATTGATATTCATTCTTCAAATCTACATCTGCATAATATGAATTCCAGGTTCTATATAATATGGATATCGGGTTTCCTCTATACCAGATGAAAATAGTTAGTACAGGAGTGTTACATTTACTAATGTTGTTGTTGTGTGCCTTGAAGTCATTTCTAACTTTTGGAGATCCTTAGGCAACACAGTCACAGAATTTTTATGGCAAAATTTGTTCAGAGGGGCTTTATTCTTGCCTTCCTCTGAGGCTGAGAGTGCAACTTGCCCAAAGTCACCCAGTGAACTTTCAGGCCTGAGCGGGGATTTGAACTCTGGTTTCCAGAGTCATAGTCCATGCTCAAACCACTAAGCCATGGTGGCTCTCTATATTTCCTGTACAAGCAGTAAATATCATAATGTATGTGTTACTGCTAACCTAACTTTTTATTTCCCAGTAATTTTTTTTAATGAACAGTAAGAACAACTGATTGACTATGGTGTCCGTAGGATCAGTTACAACTGCTGCTAGACTCAAAGTGAAATTGACTCTAAAAATTAATTGCTTTCCCAATCCCTGAAAAGATTCTGCTGATCAATGGCATATTAGAGATAAAAATTCAATGTGTGGCATTTTCATCCAGTATAGAAGACACTGCAGATTGATAAATTTCGGTGGTATCTTTTAAAAAGTTAATTAATATGATGAATTTGTGTCTCCAGAGCTTTCATACTGTTAACATGATCAATATCCATTAATTGCTCCACACAGAAACTCTGTCATTTCTCATTATTTCTTTCCTCGTTTGATTTATTTAATCATGAACGTCTGCTGGAAATGAATAGTTGGTAGAGAAGCGATGCATATTTTTTCTGTTGCTTCCAAAAAACAGATCCTTATTAAAGACTATATTTGAAATAAAAATGGGGGTAGGCTCCAACTGTTACATTAAAAATAGCACCTGGGACAGTCATACATAATAACCTGATTTCTGTTTACCTTTGGGCTATATAAAATTTAGTCACATTTGTAAATTGCTAAAGGAACACATTGAAGATGTAAACATTTTTTTTGTCATGACTGGTAATTCACTTCCAGCTTGAACCTCTAAAGTGATTGAGCCCAAATTGTAATGCAACTTCAAGCATGTATTATCCTTTATATGCACATGGACTAGTGTCTTGCTTCTAATTAGGGGAAGATCTGTTTAACCTCTGCATCAGCAATATTTATTTATTTATTTATTGGTTTTATATCCCACCTTTCTCCCAAAATGGGATTCAAGGTGGCTTGAATCTTACAAGTTGGTGGACTTCCAGTAGGATGATGTCTGTTGACCTCCCAATCCACATGCCTGTGCTCACTGATTTGACCATCTAAATAATGCTACCACTTCATCCCAACATATGAATATATGTTGGGGTGAAGTGCTGGCATTGTTTAGAAAGCTTCAGCTGTGGTCACAACAATGGTGTTTAATAAATTATGTCTTAGTGAAGATTCTCCTCAAAACATGGCTTATGTACTCTGCCACTCCTCACCTGAATGGTTAACTTAGCATGTCAGAATCTCCCATCATCAAATTTCAACTCCTGGACAGATACTACATTCTATGATCTCATTACAGGCTTAGAGTTAAATTATTTTTAAACTGAAATCAGCTTTGATACCATTTCATTGTGCTCTTTATTATAAAGTATACAACACTACTCCACTCAGAGGCTTAAAGGCTAGAGATTCATAGTCATAGCACAACAATAAGCAATATTTAAACAATGGTATTCTTTTGTATAAATTTAACAGTTCTTTTTAGCAGATCTGATAGTGTAGTCCCTGCAGAGCTTTCCAGTTAGAGGAGCTGTGATTTGGGGCCTTTATGCATGGACCAAAAAGCCTGTGTTCCCCCTGGCCTCACATTGTCCTGTATGGACGACACAGGCCAATAGCCCTAGGCCAGGATCGGTCAGTCCATATGCCAATCTGGTGGTTCTGACCCAATCCCAGCTCAAAAGGCCTTAGCACTGAGCCAAAGATGGGCTGTTTGCTGGGGGTTCTTGAAAACTCAGAGGTGACAGGTGGTACATCACACAACTCCATGTGCCCCTTACCTGCCACTGTCATCATGTCTTCCCTGAAGGCCCCTGTTGCAGCTTCTGATGTCAGATGGGGTGTAACCAGGCATGTCAGATATGGGTGTAACCAGGCATCATGTTTCCACTCCTACTGGCCATAATGAGAGCCTTCAAGAAAGACATGACAGTGGAGGCTGGTAAGTGCCATGGGGCAGCAGCTATTCCATAACATTGGTGGTGGGCAGATCAGTAAATACCAGCCCATTTCTGTGCTGGTTCAGCTGAACTGGGTCGGAACTAGGGGCTTGGCCTGTGGTATCCTGCCTATTGGCTCAGACCCTTTTGAACCTTCTTATAGAATTTTTAATTTTATCTCCTTTAAGACTTTTCCGTCTGAGTGCTCTTCACTTTGTATCCACTTCTGAAATTATTATTACTGGGGAATGGTCTTTTGCATCACTCAATGTAAGCTTTGGATATGCGCAGCCCAGATGTTCCTTTGAACCACATTCTGCAGGATCTTGGCTTTGTAACTTGTTTTTGGCAGATGTCCACTTATCTGGCATTATATGATGATTTTGCTAAGTAAAGATTTTGCTAGTACTGCCTTTTTATCACTTTGTGGTGCCTACATGTTTTGAGCTTATTCTAAGACTTTTTTCCTATGTATTTTAATTTATATGAGAGTCACCAACAAGTGTTTGTTCTGCATCCAATAAATTTGGTTAAATACATTTTACCTTGACATACGTTGCCAGCTTCCTGATCTGATATGTGTCTAAAGGTTAACCGTAGGTCTCTCTTCCCAGAACTTTGTAGAATAGGTTTTATCTTACTTTTTAAATCTAGAATTAATTATCGAAACATTTGTGATATTGGTTTAATATTATTTTCATTTTAATACATATCCCACTAGCTTCTTAATAATGAATCACCAAGTATTTTCACTTGTCATCTCATATAAAAATTACCCTGGTTGAAATAAGGTGAGTTGGAAATCTCTCATTGGTCTTTCCTCAGCCAATGATAATATGGAAAATATGACATAGCAGTGACATTGGCTACTGTCAGGGCTCTGGCATTTTCTTGAATGCACTACAAGTTGCTGCCAGTGGAGTCTGGATGAAAAAAGTATTCATCACAATTTGTTTCCTGGACAAAAATGGGTTTCATAGCATTCCAGAAACTCAGCAAGGAAGGATAACAGAGAACTGAGAATTTTCTGCAGTTTGCTTGGTATTCACACATCACACATCCCAAATTTTCACAAACGTACAATTTTTGCACAAAAATCTCTGTGTATGTGTATGAAGAATAATTTCCTGAAAAACTTTAGGATGTGCAAATACAAGGAAAAACTGAAGACAGATATTTGTTTCCTCCCGTGGTGTGGAAAAAAACTTTGGACATATTTGACGATTAACATACCTGTGCTGAAGTTATGTCAACACGATAGGGCAAAAGCCCAGAACTAGAAAAATCATGGTCAGATGATCTTGAGTGTAGGTCAGTGCTCTATGAACAAAAGTCTACTTATGGATGTTGTTCCTTGTACTGTATTTTGGAGTAATTTTGAATTAGTTTGAAAAGTTTTCCCGCGCTTACTATGTAGTTTATATAGAATTTATAACTTATCTGTCTCCTGTCATGTTTTATCTTTATGTAATAGCTGTTTGTCACGATTTATAGTCAACTGACAATACACATTGTGAATATATTTATATAAACATATGAATCTGATTCACAGTTTCTGCTTTAGAAGCCAAATGATTCATTGTTACTGCTGTTTAAAGCCTTTCAAATTCAGGACATCATCAATTTCAACTAAGCAGATGTAGAAAGATGATTACAGCTATATCATTCCTGAATATTGTATTCTTCTGGCTGAATTCTGAGGGCATTGTAGAGGAGTTGATGTGAAAGAAAATCATGCATCTTTTGAAAGGAAGAAGTGTCTGTGGCTAACTTGAGCCAAGATCTTGGAGAATCAAAAGCCCAAATACATTTTTCAATTTCTGTATCTCTCAGTTTTGATTCATTAAAGATATGAATTAATAACCAGTAAGGTTATTAAGTTTGTAAGGTTTTGGCTTTTATCCAAGGAAAACCATTTGCTAGAATTAAGCTCTGCACTCGTCCTTTCATATTTGCAGCTCTGACTTTTGTGGATTTGATTATTCATGAATTTTATTAATATGTTCTCTCTAGGAATATCTAGGTCCCCCAGTGCAACTCTGTGGTCAATTTTAACCAAAGGTTGCACTTAAAAAATTAAGGATTCCTAGAGAGAACACTTCAGTAGGGATTTTTAGCTCCTATAGTGCAATTCTATAGTCAATGTCCAGGCGGTGTAAAAATATTAGAAGGACCACAAGTTGTCTAACTCACTACCTACCTAACTATAAATATAATGAGCAATATAAAGCTGATAAGCACATGTATTTGCAGCTACCTGGCAAGAGGAAGAGAATGCTGAATTTTCCTCTACACAATTGGGCTACTTAAATCCTGTTGCCTTCAGTAGAGTTTAAGCAGTTTAATGGTAAGCATGTTGCCATGACTCTCTCTGGATAGGAGAAATTGGCACGTTTAAAGGAATATAAATTTCAATGAACTTTGATCTCAAAGTAGCTGTTCCTTTGCTAAACAGTCCTCATTCAGCATGAATCTTACAAGAACTACCTTCTTTTCCCCTATTCTTTTTTTCCAGCTGAAATAAAGATTTGTTTTAAATACTACCATGGCATAAGTGGAGCCCTGCGAGCAACAACTCCATGTATCACTGTGAAAAACCCTGCTGTGATGGTAAGTATATTTATTCATTTTTGACTAAAGGCCAAGTTTCTCTTTAACACTAACATTAAAACTGCTAATTTAAGATGGCAGCTAGTATTTTCCAGTAAATGATCTGATCTAATGAAGTTGTTCAAGGTGAAGATGTGATAAGTGAAATCCTTCCATTATGAGTCTTCTGTTTATGAGAGATTGTGGAATAACCCTGCAGTTTACAGTGTTTTAGGGATTTTTTTTAATCCCACACATTATTATCTGAAGCAACAACAACAAAATCAAAACAAAACTTTTTTTAAAAAAAACTTGAATAATCTAATAAGAAATAGAATTAAAATAACAACCAGCAAACAATTAATATAATTGGTTTTCATTACACAACAACAACCAATTATTTGGTTATAATATTTCTAAGCTGAAATATTGATGGGTATAATTATGTTGAACCATTTATATTATAAATTATTTGGAAAACAGAAGAACAAGAATATTTCACTGTATGCATCATATGAGCTCCTCCATACTGCAAACTGACTCACACCATGAAATTTTGTAATACTTCTTGCCTCTTTTGCTCATTGACTGTCCAAAAAGTCTTCTGTTCCTTGCTAAAATAACAAAAGTCTCCTTTTGCTTCTTAAATGGAATGATCTTGCTGTCATTGGGGTAGGATTCGAGGCCTGGGAGTGAGGATGAAACTTGAGAGATTGGAGAATGAAAACAAAGGAGATAGAGGGATTGAGAGATTGAGAGACGGGGGTGGAAGAGAGAGATATTAAGAGATCCAAGAAGGAAGAATAAAGTCAGATCATCTGATGGAAAGGGAAAGGGAACAGATGGATAACTACTGTATATACTCAACTATAAGTAGACCCCATGTATAAGTCAAGGGCAGATTTTGGGGCCAAAATGATGGATTTTGATTTGACCCGTGAATAAGTTGAGGGTAAAACTTAGGGGCATGTAACAAAGGATGTAAAGAATGAAGCAATGGGAAACAACATCAAAGAACTTACAAAATTCCAGCAGGCATAACTGTTTGTGCTCACTCTGAAGGCTGGATGGCTGAAAAAGTAGAGTAGGATCAGTGCTACCAAGACAGTTTACACTCTTGCCTTTCACCAGGGGATGGTTCCTTAAAAAAAAAGAGAGAGAGAGTTAAAGTACAGTACTTACATTGACCCATGGATAAGTCTACTCTGGTTTTTTGGGTCAATTTTTTCATCTAAATTGACGTATACATGAGTATATACAATAGATGGGGATGAAGGAAATAAAGAGATTGCAGGGGAAAATGAAGATTGGGAGAGCACACCCTTTTTGGGGAAGAATATTGAGAAACAGCCAGTAGCCGCTGTTCAGTGTCTCTTCCTTTCAAGACCTGAGCAAGATGCTCTTTGGGAGGAGGGGGGAGATCTATAGTCTTGAGTGATAAGCAAACGTACCAATCTTTTGTTTTTAAAAAAGAGTTGCTGTTAGTGTAGAAACAAAATACCCCGAAAAAGGATAGATGAAGCTTGAAATATCTCACGATGAGCAAAATGCCATCTGGATCAAAATTTAAAAGTGGTAAATGCAGCAAGAAATACTGCCCACTCCTAATACAGTCACCCTGCCTGGAAGAGCAAATATGTCATGAATGTATTCTCTTTTTATGCAGAAAACTCCTCTGGCTCAGGTATAAAAATGTCTCTTCTTATAGATGATCCAGTCAGTTTCTCCTCTGTTTGGACATTCAGACCTAATGCAATTGCTAGTCCCAGCTCAGGTAGACTGTTCTAGTTCTAGTTGGGGCTAGTCACTAGTGGAATTTTAGACTATAGTTTTCCCCAACTATCCATGTGTTGCTTCCCCAGTGTTTCACCTCACATCCCCTCCCTTTTGACAAGATAATAAAGGCTGATATATACACTCCTACTTATGCTCATATCTTGACCTGTGTGCTTCTGTTCAGGGATACTTGTCAAACAAGTCAATTTACTCTCCTCAGCCCTGGTTTTCTGGACCACTGAGCATGCTTGGTTACTGTGGGTTTCCCTTGGGGTTGTCACTGTTTTTTGCTCCTTTTGTATTTATACTTTGGCACACCTTGAAGTTAGCCCAAACATGATGATATGTCCTCCTTGCTTTTCAGTGGCTCCATTTTGGTTCTAATCCTGTTGGTATTCAGCCACCTCGGTTACTATCGGAAGAGGATGTTTAGCTATATACAAGTTGAATGTAGAAACATATAACAACAAATCAGTAAAGGGGCTTTCATTGATCTTTGACACATTCTACCTGCTTTGTCAGGAGTATTCTCTCACACCAACTGTGGCCTAATGAATGTTTGCTGGCCTAATTGTGCAAAGCTTTTGTGTACCTATGTTACTGATTTCCTATCAAGAATCTTAAAAGCACTCAATGTATTCCCTTGTCATATTCTTTCACCTTACGTATAAAATCATGTTGGGAAGCACTGTTACTCAGCAAAGAGCAAAGGGTATTCTGATGCCTTTGAATTTAGGTTACATTTTCTAATGTAACAGAAGTAGGTAAGAATTACAGTCAGCCCCCCATAGCCACAGATTCAAGCTCCCACAGCTTTAAAATATTCAAAAAAAAGTATACATTCCAAATAGCAAACCTTGATTTTGTCATTTTATATAAGGGACACCATCTTACTATGGCATTATATTTAACGGGACTTGAACATCCATAGATTTTGGTGTCCACGAGGGGCCCTGGAACCAAACCCCAGCAGATAACCAGGGTAAACTGTATTTATAGTTATCTTTCTGTTTTACTATGTTCCAAGGGTAGCTTCAAAGAGGTCCACATGTTAATTCTTGTCATGTGGCTGTTAGCAATCTTGGGACAAAGTCACATTCCTTTCACCATAGTACACACATTTAGTGACAGACTGAAACAGTGGTTGTTTTCTAGAAATTCCAGTAACTTAAGGGCAATAACAGTTTATAGTTTATTCATACATCTTAAACGTAAAGTGCAAAGCATGTCTGCCATATTCATTTCTATTTGTTTGTAGGTTTTTTGTAAAATTTATATACTGTTGTCACATGCAAAATCACTGTAAAATAAAAATTTGTCTTTTTAGATGGGGGCCGAAGGCACTGAAGGTGTTTCAGCAGGTCAACATTGTAGAAAATTAGTTAGCTTTACACTCTCAGGTAAGAATGTGTGTGTGTGTGTGTATCTTTTTTTGCTTTAAATTAGGGAATTTTGTTAAAGGAACACAAGAACATGACCGAATGTAATATGTAAATTGGAATATAAATATATACATGTATAACACATTCTCCTGTGTTGGAGAAGGGTACTTTCCTGATTCCTTATTTCCAATTATACTGTTGTCCCTTATAAAGCTGTCCCAGCCAGAAAAATACTGAAAGCGGCATGACAGGCTGCAGGGAGAAAGGGGAATTGGCAGAAATCTCTGCCTTACCTGCTTACTTTAAGAAAAATCTTCACTGAAAATCTCTCCATGGAAAGTGAAGTCTGGATCCAACTCAGTGCTTATGGACTTGTGATTCAGCTATAAGTAAATTAGTATTTTCTCAGAAACAAAACAAAACATCTCCCTGATAATTAATAATAATCTCCAAATCAAGGCTCAAACTAAATGTGACAAATCCGTGATTCAAAATACATCACACTGAACTCCCACAAAGTGGGTGGGATATAGGAGCAGGAAGAAATGTAATTAAATGCAATTTTCTTAGTAAAAACAGCATTTTTTCAACTCTTAAGCAACCCATGTCTCATCCCAGGAATTCACCGGTTTGTGAAACATGTGGGTCACTTCACAAACAAAGAAACTGTATGCATTTTCAAATGCAAATAACCAAGATATGCATAATAAATACTGTATATAGAAACATATTTTAGTCAGGAGGAAAAGTTGTATGCATCAGTGAAATTGTGCAAATAAATGTGCACATTAAAACAAATGCATACAAATGCACACATCTCACTGCAGGAAAAAAATGCAAAGTCTTGGTACCACTAAAAATCAAGAATGCAAGTAGAATTCCTAGAAATAGAAATAAAACTGAGATTTTCCTGTCCCTGGAGGAATATGAAGTGCATCAGGTATGTGTGGGAAGAAGTGCAGAACTCACTTTTTGCCCACACCTATGTTTTATCTCTCCCCCCAAATGAGTCCCTACCCCTGCTGATGTTTTTTCCCTCTCAGAGGGAGTTCTGTCAGATCTCAGAGTCCTACTGATTTTCCACACAAGAAAAGATGGGTGGGGAATATATCAGCATTCAGGTCTTAATGAACTTTATGCTCTTCTGCTTTATAGGGAGGTGGTGGAAACCTGATTCTGACTGTGCCATCATATCTTTTGCCTTATGCCAAGCTAATACCAAAGACATGAACTTGGTTTTTTAAAAAGTGCCGTATGTTGCAGATTGTAAAAAAGTAATTTTGTTTGGCTTCCTAAAAGTATTTACTTTCAAAGTAAAGGATAAAACTGTCTTTTTGCTTCCAAAGATAGAGGGCATCTATCTTTTGCTGCAGACATGAGCTCAGACTTGAAAGATAAAATAGGATTGCAGTCCCATGAAAGTTAGAACTGAGATATGGCCCATATTACATTCTTGTACGGGAAAAAAGCATGTGATGAAGCATTCAATTGGAAGCATTAGCAATATTTCAAAATATTCACCAAGACATCAAAGGAATTATAAATTAAAGTTCATGCAGCTGAGAGAAGCTTAATGGAAAGGTAATCTGAATCAAGTTAATTTGAAAAACCTGCTATAAAGTATGATGAGGCTGGAGGTGGAGGGCGGTAGTTTACTTCTTAATATGCTCTTTCCCAGAAAAATCTTGGAAGTGTGATGGGGATGTGAAGCAATTTTGTGCTTTCTCTCCCCCTTCAAGCCAGTAGTAATGAGGAAAAGAAAGCTGCAAGGGCTGGAGAAGAAGGGCGAAAGGTGATGGGGTTGGAAATGGTGGCAATCTTTCCTGCTCTCCAACTTAACCATCACTCAAGGCCTGTTAATATGAAATGCGACATCAAGATATTCTCTGATCTGTTCCTGCTTACTCCAAAGTTGTCACAGAACCTAATTGTTTCTGCATGATGATTTGTCCTCCAGTCTTGGTTAATGTTCACTTGCTTGCTTTTTTGCTTTCGTTCCTTCTAACAGTGATCATATTCTGCAAGGTCAGCTATCTTGCACCAAATCTATTTGATATTATACATAAACTGACAGGTGGAATTATTCTATTTTAGAGGGGAAAACATTCAGCATGTGTTCTAAGATGGTGACCTAGAATGTTCAGCTGTGCTGATGCTGCGCACACTTTTCTAGCAGCTGGACGGATGACCTCCTTGTTCGGAAAATAGTTCTGTTGGAATATATTATTATTCAGTATAAAGATGACAGAAAAAGGTTTTGGGTACGTTAGTAAATAGCACAGAATGAATATGAAACAGAAAAAAACAGTCAGAAAAATTAATTGATCTGATGTACTAATTTTATTTTGTGTGTGTGTGTGTGTAGTGTTGAAATCATAGCATCTTCTGAGGCATGAATAAAATTGTTATTGTGTGCCTCCAGGTCATTTCTCGCTTATGCATTCTTGGCAAGTATCTTCAAAGAGGGCCTTTTCTGCTTCTGCTCCCGGGCTATGGAATGGCCTGACGGATGAGATACGTCTCATTACAACGTTAGACTGTTTCAAAACAGCTCTAAAGACGTATCTCTTCTGGCAGGCCTTCCCAGAAACTGCATGATTCACCCAGCTTCTACAATCTCCCAGCCAATTCCCTGCCCTCCCTCCCTTCGTACTTTGTTCTACCCATGCTGTGGCCAGCAATGTGGTTTTATTTGTGTAATATGTTGGTTTTATTTTTATTGTTAGACATTTTATTTTAAACTCAGCTAATCTAATTCTATTTTAAGGGGTGGGAGGTTGGGAATGGGATCATTGAATTATTTTAATGTAACTGTTTTTAAACCTTGCTGTACCCTGCCTCGATTGTTCCTTCAGAGGGGCGGGTAAGAAATAAACATCATCATCATCATCATCATCATTATTGTTATTATTTGCCATTCTCTGAGGCTGAGAGAATATGACTTGCTCAAGGCCACCTAGTGGGTTTATATGGTTCAGCTGAGATTTGAACCCTCGACTGCAGAGTCATAGTCCAATGCTCAAACCACTACACCTTCACTAAACTAAAGGCATGTTTAATTTATTATTAATAATAATAATAATAATAATAATAATTTTTATTTATATGCCGCCTCTCCACCAGGATTGAGACGACTTACAAAGCAAACAGATAAAATACTTACAATGCAATATAGTCCCAAAAATTAATCCCTCCCTCCCTCCCTTTAACATATAAAATCCCTACATTATAATAATAAATATCAATTAAAACATTACAATAAGATCATGCGGACCGTGAGCCCTGGCTCCCAACAGCTTTCTTCACTGACTAGCTTTCACAACCATATACAGACACTGGAAATATAATGGCATGGAGAATCCTAACTTTAATATTTAATTATATATTTTTATACTTCTGGATCTTGTCTGGTTCCTTCATAGCTGCCCTTACAAATCCAAGGTTTCTGATTTTTTGACTGCAGTCTCTGCTCTGATCAATGGATGATCTCAAGCATTTTATTAATTTATTAATGACTTGGATGACAGTATTGAGGGCCTAGTTATCAAATTTGCAGATAACACTAAACTAGGAGGAGTAGCTAATACCCCAGAGGACAGGATCAAAATTCAAAATGACCTGAATAGACTAGAAAGCTGGGCCAAAGCTAACAAAATGAAATTCAATACAGAGAAGTGTAAGGTACTGCACTTAGGGCAGAAAAATGAAATGCACAGATATAGGATGGGGGACACCTGGCTGAATGAGACAACATGTGAAAAGGATCTAGGAGTCCAAGTAGACCACAAGTTGAACCTAAGTCAACAGTGCAATGTGGCAGCTAAAAAGGCCAATGCAATTTTAGGCTGCATCAATAGAAGTATAGTGTCTAGATCAAGGGAAGTAATAGTGCCGCTCTATACTGCTTTGGTCAGGCCCCACCTGGAATACTGTTTCCAGTTCTGGGCACCACAATTCAAAAAGGATGTGGAGAAACTGGAGGGCGACTACAACGGTGAAGGATCTGGAAACCATGCCCTATGAGGAACGACTCAGGGAGCTGGGGATGTTTAGCCTGGAGAAGAGAAGGTTAAGAGGTGATATGATAGCCCTGTTTAAATATTTAAAGGGATGTCACATTGAGGAGGGAGCAAGCTTGTTTTCTGCTGCTCCAGAGAAAAGGACCCGGAACAATGGATGCAAACTGCAGGAAAAGAGATTCCACCTCAACATTAGGAGGAACTTCCTGACAGTAAGGGCTGTTCGACAGTGGAACACACTCCCTCAGAGTGTAGTGGAGTCTCCATCCTTGGAGGTCTTTAAGCAGAGGCTGGATGGCCATCTGTCACAGGGGATGCTTTGACTGGGAGTTCCTGCATGGCAGAATGGGGTTGGACTGGATGGCCCTTGTGGTCTCTTCCAACTCTATGATTCTATGATTCTATGATTTTTTAAAAATTGCTTGGTATATTTTTTTTAAAAAACTTTTGGTTGTTTTAAAAATTATTTTAATATTCCCCACCCCCAATTTTATTTTAAATATTTTAATTTACTGTTCCTAGAAGCCATCTTGAGTCCCAGAAGAAAGGTGACATTTAAATGAAATGAAATGAAATAACAAATAAATAAATATAATTTGAGTCAAGGATGAAAATGCCATATACCCATCTCCTGAGACAGTTGACTGGATCCATATTCTGTTGTAGGCTATTAACAGAAAAGCTCTGTATACTTTAATAGGAAGTCTTGTGTAAAATGGCATTGCTTTATAAAGTAATCAGTCTGTCACTGGTTCTCAGGGGCTCTACATCATGATTTTTCTCTTGCTCCAGAGTAATGCAAAATTAAACCAACAGTATACAGGGTTGAAGAGAGACATTAGAATTGCCTTTCAGTAATGAGGTCTCTGTCTGATTTATGTATCTTTTGCATGATAATTTACTAAGTCATATGGAAGGCTGTCTTTTAACAGAGAAAGCTGCACTATCACATGTTGAAAGAGACTGCCTCAGGGCTTCAGATGAGAGAGGTGTTCATTTTCTGTAGCTTCTCATTTTCTCATGTAATTTGAACAGAATTTTACTGGTTAATTAATTGCTTCTGTTCCTGTTTTAGTCTATGTTGAGTTTTTAATCCTAACATAGTGAGTTGGTTATGCACATTCTAGGTTTCTCACCCATCTTCTCCAGTCCTCTTTGTGATACTCAGCCAGCTTCTAGGATCTACCTAGATTTTACCCATAATCCATGCCCAGAGCTCATGAAGAATGATCTGGAATGTGTGATTTTGGGAGAAAATAGAGTACTTCAAAGTTTATCTTCAAATAATAGAATTTATCCTTCTGTTAAGGTCCTTTCTTTATGCTGGTCAGGAAGCTTTCATCAAATTGTTTGTAATCCGTAAAATTGTTCTGAAAATTTCATGAAAAATGGTGTATCATCTCAAATTATTTGTGGCCACAACCCAATTTAGAGTTTGTTCTCATATGAGGTTGTCAGTGGATGATCATTTTTAGTTTGTTTGACACAAATACAGAATCTCATTCCTTCCCAAATGAAGTGTCCTCCAGGTGAAATGGGCTACAACTTTCATCATCTACAGCAAGCCTCACTTTCATGATGGCTGCGATTGATGGAGGCTGTAGTCTGAACTAAATTGAGGGATACTCATTTAGGTAAGTAGTGAGTCCATAATAGATTGTGCAACTTTATAGACAGATTTTATGCATATTGCCTGATAGACAGCATGCAAGAAGCAAGAATCCTTAATGGCAACCTGAATAAAGTGAAGGCAGTTGAAAAGAGGGAGTGTTTTCTACTTTCCTTTTCTCTTTTTCCTTTTCTGTCTTTTCAAGATATTAGAGCAGTTGGACTTAAAAAAGGAATGTTCTTCAATCCTGACCCTTACTTAAAGATGTCCATTCAGCCTGGGAAAAAAAGTACGTTTCCTACATTTGCCCACCACGGCCAGGAGAGGCGGTCTACTATCATCAGTAACACAACCAACCCTGTTTGGCACAGAGAGGTAAGGAACAGCTTTCTAAAGAATGTTTTCAGTTGCTGAGGTTGTGCTAGTGAGCTGGTTTAGTGTTTTGGGACCTTGAGTCTTGCTGCATGCTATTATGCCAAAATATTAGTTGGTTATTGGAATTGACATGGGAATTGCAAGTGAGAATATTTATCTTCTGGGTTTCTGACTCTTTATCTGAGCCATGCTGCTGTCAGCCGTTCAGCTTTTCCTCCTGGCATGATGAATGTTTCATGGATTCCTGGAAATGCCAGGAACAAATTTTAACAGGCAGCTATTTTCACAAGATAGCAAGCCATTTTAGGGGTCTAATTAGACATTATATGCAAACACAAATAACTTAGTGATTCTGCACATACACATGCACTGGCCAATTTTTCTTTGGGAAAAGGCAATTAAGAAAGGGGTCATTTTTAGCACAAACACATTTTGAGCACAAAAAAGTAGGTGTTGAAAACGGCTAGATTTTCTCTCTCACTACAGGCAATTCACTATTCTATAGCCTCTGGTCTCTGTAGGATGCTGTCTAATAGTAGAGGTTATTGCTTAGCATTTAGGACAGGGACAATTTGCACACCCCTGTACCACAGCCTGTTTCTGCCAAAAGGTAGATGTTTATGAAGTAGTAATGTCACACACACCCCTTTAGGGTGTCACTGGTGTGCTCGGCAACCCCCCCCCCCCATGACATCCCTCTCCAAAACTAATAATGTGCACGTGTGAAAGGAAACAACCAGGTCAGGGAAGCTTTGTAAAAGTAAACAAAAGCATTTTGAACTGCCTAGAGAATAACTTTTTCCTTTCATCACTTTCCCCCTCCTGATTTCCATTTTAGTGCCCAAATATATCAATATATGTCATCATTTTTTAACATGCTGGGGCAGCTGGTGAGGCAGGCTTATATGCTTTCCCTCTTCTCTCTGTTTTGTTGTCCACTCATTCTCAGTAATGGATTCTAGAAGCAGCTGCTGTTTACCTTACCTGTTGTAGGCATAGAATCATAGAACCATAGAGTGGGAAGAGCCCACAAGGGCCATCCAGTCCAACCCCGTGCCATGCAGGAACTCTCTATCAAAGCATCCCCAACAACTCTGAGGGAGTGTGTTCCACTGCTGAAGTGCGCTTACTGTCAGGACGTTCCTCCTAATGTTGAGGTGGAATCTCTTTTCCTGGAGCTTGCATCCATTGTTCCGGGTTTTGTTCTCTGGAGGAGCATTGGCTGGAGCAGAATCCTCCTCTGTCCCAGCTCAAGCTTTATTGCATTGTTTACCACAGACACACTGCTGCAATCCAACATGGAAAGTCTGTGTTTCTCAAGTCCTCCTGCACTGTCCTCCCAATACCAATACCAATGCAGCTAAAAAAACCAAAAAAACAACCTCATCCTCTTCCCACCACCTTCCCCTGTTCCTTTTGTGTTGTCTCTTTTAGACTGTAAGCCTGAGGGCAGGGATCCGTCTAATTTATGATTTTATGTACAGCACTGTGTAAATTTACAGCGCTATATAAATAATAATAATAATAATAATAATAATAACCTTCCAGCTACACAAAAGCAAGCCAGCAGTCACACCCAAAAATCCATACTGTCATCCCCTCCCAACAGATCCTTATTATCTATACTATATCTCACATAGATAAACATATTTTACCTTAAATTCTCAAATAAACACAATCTTTTCTTCAAAAGTCCACAACATCACAACACATAGACAAGGTTTACATATTGGTCAATTTAATTAACATGGCATTCACTCCCTTGGGTCTAAAGTTAGTTAGGCAACATGTGCCTATATTTCAAAATATATTGCAATAGGTTTTTGTTTTGTTTTTTAAAAAAACAACCCTTCTGTCTTTGGGATTTTTTTCTAATCTGGCAGCACATTCTTAAACTTGTTTGTATCTATATGCAAAAGTTAAAAACTTGGGAAGTGAGAAACCCCAAGAATGACAGCTAAACATTTACTGATGTAACAAAATATTGTGTTTTTAGAAATGTTTTAAATGCAAAGGGTATCATATACCTATGCTCATTATTCTAATTTAGCTAACAGTATAGATACTGCCTTCCAGTTCATGTGGAAAGTAGGCTAATTGGATTATCTTTTCTTAGAATGAAACACACTCTTCTTCCATTGTCCTACGGCATCTTCCAGTGACTTATTTCTTAAATTATTATTCATTTAAATAGAACACATGCTATTTCCTCATGCACAGGAATGTTTTTGTAATAAAAACCTGTTTATGTTTTTGTATGCCTGAAATGTATTATATTTTCTCCACTGTTGCTTTCTTGTTGGAAGTTCGCAAATTCCAAAATGAACTGATTGCTTTGCAAATTTATGTTAAATAACAGGCCACCTTCACCCTGAAAATAAGTATGATACAAAGGGATTCAAGTAGTTTTTTCATCATTGTGTTGACCTTAATCTCATTACTGGAATTATTTCTCAGCTAATATGTTGAAGGGTTGTTGGGTTTTTTTGCATCTGTGGTGAAACCTAACCCTCATGCCTTGCATTGCAGAATTAAATTGTTACAATGAGTTAAATTGTGGGGAAAGAAGTCAGATTTTAGGTACTATGTTTGGTTTTGAAATACCTCTAAAAGAATTTGGTAGTAGGAGAGGCTGAAATATAATTTAGACTTTTCTAGTTTAATATTCAAAACAGAGGACCACAGATATTTCTGTAACATGGAAGATCAAGCATTTATAAGGCCCAGGAAAGCTATCTTGCAAGTTCTGCTTAGAATTTCCCATAGTTTTAGTCTTCTGGCATGATCCATGATAATAATCCTAAACCTGAAAGTTCTTACCTGGGAGAAAGATGAAGTGATAACAAAAGAGGAAAAGGGGTGATCAGGAGCCTAGAAATTGTTACCTCTGGAAAGCTTCTAGCCAAAAAGACAGTAGCAGATGATTGAAGCAAGCGCTACTAAAATAATCTCTTAAGAGAAGGTTTGAACCCAGAGACAAGATCTGCCTGTTACCAGTATCTGCAGATTTCTCAGAAGCAGACTATAGAAACAAGGCTACTTCTTTCAGCATCCTCCCACCAGCATGATCTCTGGCTGTTTTGTCTGGGTGATTCTAAGACTTGTGGTTCTATAAAGTAATGTTTCCAACTTGGACTCAAAAGCTTGATCACTAAAACGTATTAGGCCTTGAAATAACAACAGAGAGTCCAATGCCACCTTAACAGCTGACAAGCTTTATTTATTTAGATTTTGACAGAGAAAGTGGTAAAAGCCTCAGATCAGCACCTTGAATAGCTCCTTCAATGTTCAGTATAAAACCTGGATTCATCACCCCACTGACATAAGAGCCACCAGCTGCCTCTGGTGGCATGTTTCTCCTCTTTCCCCTTCCATTTTTTACATTATAGAAATACCACATGCTTGTCTCCATCTTGTCAGCCTCATGCTGGCATTGTATTGTAGGTGAAGTGGCCTCCAACTGGCATGAGAGATTTCTTGTGATTATTTTCTTCTGGGTGGAGATGAGGCAGTGACATTTCTGACTGTTGTGTCCTCTAAGCTTTCTGTGACACATGGGTTGCTGCTGTAAGAGGGCATAATAAGGTCGGGTGAGATATCATGTCAACTTAAAATTACCACCTTTTGGGGGGGGGGGCTGGTGATGTCAAACTAAAAACATTTTCTTCAGTGATGGATATAGAAGTGTGTGGGAATGTGTATTTTTCATCTTCACTGCTCAAGATCTGAAGAAGCAGTTTGTGGAAAAAAATGAAATTTATAAAGACAGAGAATGTTTCATGTACAGTTTATTTATGCGTATAGTAGCTTAGTATTTTTAAAAGCTTTCTGGAACAATATTGCACAGTTAGTCATGTATACTACTAGTCACTGATGGATAGATCTCCATGCAGTATGCATGGACTGTTGAACTGTAACCATACATCTTTAAGTAGCTGCTTAAAATATATATTTTAAGATGTGCCCAAGTAAATTAGATATGCTATCTTTATTTATTCCCATTGCTTGTGATATGAAATGTATTTTTTTCTCCTTGCAGAAGTATTCTTTTGTAGCACTTCTAACTGATGTCTTAGAAATTGAAATCAAAGATAAATTTGCCAAGAGTCGGCCTATCATCAAGCGCTTTCTTGGGAAGCTCACTATTCCTGTCCAGAGACTGCTGGAAAGGCACGCAATAGGGTAAACAAATATGATTTCATTGTTTATTTTACGTTGGTTAGAAGGAAGAAAGATTATCTTTCCCTAACAAAACTTAATTCATTCTGTAATAAATCTTAATTCAGTAATCCTGATAATTGATTGTTTTACTGGAAACCTAAGCCCTTTTGCATTCTTACAATCTGGTTTGAATTTATTTTGTCTTAAAGCGCACTCCCCCATTGTATACACTGTCTTGTTCTTTCCTTTGGAAACACCATATATCATGGTTTACAACTTGGAATAGTTTTTGTTTGAATCAAAATTTTAAAATATTGAGTCATAAGGTTCATACAGTAGTGTGCAAATTTATTTGGAACATGTTTGATCTTGTTTCTTATATAGTTCAAAAATTTCCAAATATTAATTTTATTAATAAAAAAGATGCATCTAATTTCAGTGAAGGTCAGGACAGCACTAATACACCAATGGACTCCCATGCTCACTATATATTTATGAACTTTTTGCCACCTTAACATTATATTATCGATTCTTCAGTTTATTAAATATATTAAGCTCATTTGGTTCTTGCATAACCATCAGTGAAGGGTTGCGTGTTAATATATCTTTGATATTGTTGTGAGCCCTCAAGTCTAATGTTTACCCTAAGCCAAATTTATTACAGGTTTTTCTGGGGCTCCGAGTGTGTGATTTGGCCAAGTTCACCTAGTGGGTTTCCATGGCAGAGTGGAGATTCAAACCCTGGTCTCCAGAGTCCTAGTCCAACACTCAAACCGCTACAACACTCTCACTAATATATCTTAGCTGATATCAATTTTTAGATTGTACAATAAGAGACTAATTGACTTTTTAGTCAAGTGGTCTGATGATACAAAGTGCTCACATGGTGAAGATATGCTAAAATGTATGTCAGTTTGTGGAATCATTATTTGTTGAGATCAACTTGTCCTTGCTGTCTGTGAGACTCTGGGAGTAACAGTCCCAAAAAGTAATTTCTCCAAGCTCTAACTGTTACTTTATTATATTGCCTTGCTGGAAATAAAAAAAAGGAAACATTAAGAGAGAAGCCCATCACAGTATTTAACTGAGGCCTTGCAAAACAGAATAATAAATACAATCACTATAACTATTATGAAAAATATTTTCATGAATAGTATCAGGAACCACATATGTGAAGACACTGGTCATAGATCCACTGAGTGCTTCCCTAGATGGTCCAGTGGGCCTCCTCAGGTCCATTGAAGGTCTTCCCTAGAAGGTCCATAGATGTACACCATAGGCAGTATCTCACAAAGATGCTTAGAGAGATGTTTTGGTGCTGCAACATCTTGTGCTATTCTTGCTGCCTGTACTATTTCTGCTTTTGTTGCGAGGATGAATAGTCTCTGTTGGGAGAGATCAGCACAGTATGGCATGTGGATATCATAGGTGTTGTTTCAGCATGCCTGGTGCACATGTTCCCATCTGGGTACACCTCCAAGACTCAGTACAGTTGTGTCTTAAACTGATCCCAGTATGTCATAAGTAATTTGCAAGATTGTGTCCAGGAGACTGATTACACAAGGAATGTTACTTGATGGTTTGTGCAAGAGAAACTTCCATTCAGAGCTTTGCAAGAGAAATTCTTAGTGGCTAGAGCAAAATAGTTGTCCAACCCAGATGTGTTGAAACCCAAAGGACTTTTCATTTTGACTTCATCTGGCTGCCAGTCATTTCTACTTGAGATACTTTATTTTACACATTGAATCAGAGCATTCTGAAGTCCATGGGACAATTAATGCTTGACTATAACAAGCATCCAATCAGGTTGATAATATAGATTTTTTTAAAAAAAGTTCTGTGAAATTTTTAGTTCATCACAGTGTTGTCATGCTATTGCATGGCTATCAAGAATCAACACAGCTTGTAAACAAATGGCCTCCTTTTTCACAGATTTCCACACCAAAATAACACGTTGCATAAAAGGAGAAAGACAAATTCAGTTTGAAAATACTTGTCAGCTTTTTCCAAGGTGGTATTGATGCAGGTAAGCAAAATACATTGCAGAATTGGCCAGGCTAATTTTGACTCTGCTTGGCCCAGAAAAAGAGAGTCCCATTGGGGTGATTAGTTCTTTTAAAATGTTCTAGAACATGTTAGCTTACTCTCAGAAAATGGGTAAGGGCTCCCTAAGATATGCTCTCGGGTTATGGTTTTTTTTAAAAATTATAAAGCATTCATACTCAAAATTGTGAGTATTATGTTTCTTTTTGCTCCAGTAAAAAAACCCTGAAATTCAAGCTCTGTGGTATACTAATCTACTAGAGTTTTTAATAAATTTGCACACTGCTGGATGCTAGAATATCATCATTATCATTATAACCAAAGTTTTGGCATGTTGTTTAATTGTTCACATAACTTTTAAAGAACTAGAATGCCGTAATCATCACCCTCTCTTATTCTTGTGCATTGGCTAAATTATGGGCCCACAACTGCTCTGAATGGTTTTCCTTAGTATAACTCTTTTAACACCCTCAAATATTGGTTAATAATACCAGGCCAGATTTCACCTTTAGGCTGGTGTATTCTTTGATGGGAAGGGATTCTTAGATTATGTAGCAATATGTTTTTGTCAAGTATTCAATCAGAGCTAGTTTACAGTTTATGACTGCCATCTGGGGGTCAGTTTAAATTCTTCTGTGTCACATTGGGTGATATAGATGCAAATTTTGTTATATTCATTATTTACTTGCTTTCAGAAAGTCATTCAGTACATATTCATAGCCCAGAAAAGTTTCCTGCACAGAAAACAACATTTTCTGTTAATATATGCTTTTATTTTCCACACAGGAAACACTGTTTTCTGTGCAATACTATTTTCATCCTTTTCAACCACCTTGAAAAACTATTCCTTTGAATTGCACATCCCAGAAATCCTCAGACAGCATTTTTAGGATGCTGGCTCAGATTCTGAGAGTCATAGTCCAAAACAGCAACTTTTCCAAGTTCTGCTAACACCCAGAAGGAGGATTTACATTTGCACGGGGAAAATGGCCTTATCCACACAGTAAAAAATCAAGAGTCATCTGGGGTGATTGAGACCAGTCTATGTGATGGACTTTTAATAAACAAATGACATTTATTTTACTACCATTATTCTAACCCAAGGATTCATGTAAGACATATTAGTGGAAAAATGAGTTTTTAAACAACCCATCAAAGAAAATTCCTGGGCTAACAGCTGTTGTTTTCACTGAAGTTCTATGTTTTGGAGAGGTTCCATTTTGCATCCTTAGGACAGATTCCATATGACATTAGGATCCAAAAGTGTTCTTACATGGCTAAGTATTGAGAATGCCCCCTGAAGCTTGAATAAAACAAAGTATCCTATATGCTTCCCTACAAATAAAAATAATTTGTCCTGATAACTGTGATAGAAGCTACACTAAATACACATTCAAAACCTGTTGAATTCAGATTCCAAAATAAAATAATGTTGTGTTCAGCTGAGGAAAAACTATAAATACCTTTGTAAGAACCACTAGAGGGCAGAATGTTTTCACAGAACAAAATTTTATGATCTTGAAATTCAGATTCAGAAAGAAAGAAAAGAAGAAGAAAAAAGATTGGAGAGGCACTTTTGTAATTCTGAAATATGCCTCCCCAACCTTTTTTCTTCTTAAAATAGAAATGGACAGTTATAGAATGTGGTACATGCATTCATCTTGACCGGTGTTATCTAGAAATCATAGCTGCTCACTCTTGTCCTATGACAACTTTCTTGTATTGCTAAGAACATGAGATTTTGAAAGTAGGTGCTATGCCAAATTTTCAGGGGTGAACAGTTCTGGCACAAAATTAGCTTTTGGATCTGAAATATTTGTGAAATTCCAAACTCTTCTCCACAATCTTATTTTTTTCCCCTTGTTTGTTTGCTTCAGCTTGTTACCCCTCTTGGCTTCTTCTTCAACAGCTTTTGTTACAAAACTCTCCTTGCTGGCTGTGTGATCCCAAACATTCATGGATAGCATAGCTTTACAATGTGACAAGGAGCATTGGTCCATTACTTCCCTTGGTCTATTCTGAGGTCTCCTGCAAACAGTTTTTGTCTGGGCCTTATTGCATGAGAAAGGAAAGCTGAATCAGAGTGAGGAAGTAGCGGCTTTCTCCATGTCTCTCCACAAACTGTCGTAGCAGTCCATTCTCCTTCCAGAGGGAGATGGTTGTAAAAGCATGCCTTTTGCCAAATGGATTTTTCCAGCATGACAAAAGGCATGTTTTTACAATTGTCTTCCTTAGGAAGAGAACAGAAGTGGTATGACAGCATGCAGAGAGGCATGGAGAAAGACACTACTGTCTACTCCAGTTCAGCTTTCTTTTCTCATCAAGTAAGGCTCTTTGTTGCAGGAATCATAGCAAAAGGCCATGGTAACGTTGGTGGTGTGTAAAGTTATTTGTGAAACTGTTTTCCATGTGCTGGCTTAGCTATAATTAATACATTCTGATAGCTTTAAAACAGACAAGAGAGCTCATATCTTTGTTCCCCTTTGCAGAGACCAAATTCTCAGCTATAATCTTGGTAGAAGGCTTCCAGCTGACCATGTTAGTGGCTGTCTTCAGTTTAAAGTAGAGATTACATCTTCTATTCATGAAGGTGAGTTGTTTTCATGTTTGGATTATAAGTACTTAACCTGGGCTGTGTTTTTGATTTATTGTTGACCATAACTGTATTTTAACTATTTTATTTTAACTCTAATTGTGAGATACATTGGATTCATATTGAGAGAAAGGTGGGATATCAATTAAGCAAACAATCAGACAAGTTCAGTGAGTTTAGCAATAGCCACACTGCATAAGAGAAATTTATCACAATCCTTAAACCAAGCACAGGGAAGCAAAAAAGAAGAAAAAGGCAGAAGTAGAAAGGATTTCTTAATTAATGTACATTCATTCCTGTTATATACAGATCATCATCCCACCTTTCAAGAAATTTCAGCAAACTTTTTATCCAAAAATAAGTATATATTATAAGAAATACCTAGGTCAAGTAACCTTTACAAAAACAAACAAAAACATTTTCACTCTTCTAGAGACGACTTGAAAGCATCTTCCAAAATGCAGCCAGGACATTTTTTTCTTTCACCAGTTTCCACCTTTCTTATGATTTCTGTTTGGTTGGCCAGAAATATAGATCTATGCTCTTTGTCTCTCATTTTTAAAAACATACTGTGGGGAGCTGGTAAGCCAGATTTATCTGTTCTGCTCCTTTTCCATTTCATGCATGCTCAGAAAGGTATCCTGACAGGAGCTGCTGTTTGTCTTCCCTGTTTTAGGCAGGCACATACAGTTACAGTAGTATTGGCTGGAGTAAAACCCCATTTTTCCCATGTTAGCCTCCTTACTATGTACCTGGATGGTGCTCTATTAAATATGTCAATTAATAATACAAATGTGCTTTCTCTTGGTGTGAAATGAACATGTTCTAAAACTGTTCTCACTTGTCATCTGCCATTTACTAGCTCTTGGTACATAATAATTCCGTTTGTAATGAAAACTCAGCTCTAGCTGATATGGAAACTTGGTTCTCTTTCATAGGTTACTGCAGTACAGCATGTGCCCAGAGTATGTGGCTTTCCTGCTTTTCTCAGGCATTGCTTTTGTCTGAATGTTGTAAAAGCTCCACCTCACTGCTGCATCACTGTGTGGTTATGTGCTAAATCCAACTTCACATGCAAGAGGGTGTGCTTTAGAAAAGTAGATACCTGTCTTCCTTGCTCGTGTTTATGTGCTAGAAAGACCTGACAGCATCCAAGAATTTATGTTATGGGTGAATTTCATAAGAGTAGTTGTGACTTTATACAGTAATAGTCTTTTGAAAGAAGGCTCCAAAGGATTTGTGTGTTCCATGGGTAATCTCCCCAGTCATATTTACATTTTATTTCCTCCTCTCCCCATTCAACTGAGGAGAAGAAAGTTCATGAACTACATAATTAGGATTAATTATGAACCTTCAGGATGTGTTAAGAAAGGCTGTAAAATCCTCAGGCAAATGGGGTAGCACAGCAATTCTGTGCATTCTGCTAAATTTAAGTCTCTGAAATGTCTCCCAGAGTAAAATGCTTCTACTAAACACTCAGATTTGTACAATAATGATTGTCTTTGAGAGAAATCAAGATTAGCAGTTGAGGTGCATAGATATGTTTCCCAGCCCAGCCTTTGAGTTCTCTCTTCCTCTCTCTCTCTCTCTCTCTCTGTAGATGCTTCACCAGAAACAGTAGGAACCCTGCTTGGCGTGAACTCTGTAAACGGGGACCTGGGTAGCCCTTCTGATGATGAAGATATGCCTGCAGGACATCATGATCCACCTCAAGTTTGTTCAAATGGCCCCATCCCTGAGGAATCTTCTGGAGAAGCCATTCAACGGCATTCTCTGAGGACTAGTACAACTCTGGAAACAGAGCCAGAGGATTTGACGTCTGCAGCTTCACAGTCATTAGCTCCTAGAGGCCGTCAGGACTCCCTGAACGACTACCTAGATGCAATAGAACAAAGCAATCATTCTAGATCTGGGACTTCCACTTGCAATGAACGCACTATTGGTGCATCTCCAAAATTAAGAAGTAGCTTCCCTACTGACACTAGACTTAATGCTATGCTTCACATTGACTCTGATGAGGAGGAACATGAATACCACCAGGCTTTAGGGTTCCAGTCATCACTGGATGATGATGGTGGTGGTTTGGTGATGGTGAATGGTGCTACCAGGAAAGCTGAAGCTAGTTTCTTAAATTGTTCATCAAGTCAGATACCAAGCCAGGGCCCTGAAGAAAATGAGCAAGCAGCAGAGACAGAAGATTCCTCACAACCCTCTGATTGTCAGCAGGAAACTCTTGAAGGGCCTGTTGAATTGGAGCTGGGAGGAGAAGAAGCTGAAACCACTCAGGTGTCTCAGGACGATGTGCCAGTTGATCTGGCTCCCACTGAAGCTTCGGCACCTCAGGAGGCAGAGCTGCCAGAAGCTCTCCCAAATGCTGGAGTTTCTGAATCTGTTCCTGAAGATAGAAGCAGAATTATGGAAACCGAATCTGTTGATCAGGGATCAGAACCTTCTCAGATTTCATCAGAAACGGAGCAGAGTGACCCTGCTCGTACAGAAAGTGTTAGTGAATCGAGCACTAGGCCAGAAGGAGAAAGTGATGCAGAAGGGGCTGATGGCTCGTGCCATGAAACCACAGCTCCCCGACTCTCATCTGTTGACACTGGGTGCTCTTCCTTTGAAAGTGCCCGCTTTCCTGAGACACCAGCCTTTTCTTCTCAGGAGGAGGAAGAAGGAGCTTATACAGTGGAAGCCACTGGTAGTGAGCCTCCCACAGAAACCCAGGAAATTGTATGTACGCAGGCATCTTTGCCTGCAGTGAACATACCAACTGCATCAGAGGAAGGGCAGTTGCCTGAGTCAGGTGGGCTGCAGGATGGTGATGAGAGTGAAGAAATCTGGCAGCCGAGGCAAAGTCTGCAGGCTGCGGCTGCACATAATAACCAATCCCAAGAAGAAGAGGCAGAAGGGGCCCAGGCAGCTTGTGAGGGAGCTGCATCCCAGGTGGATGGAGCTAGTGGAGGTAATGACGGCAAAATAGGGCACTCTTTTTGCCCATGGTGAAATCTCTTGAGCTGAACTGTGTTCATTCTCTGATGGAATCCACTAACCCTGAAAAATTAGTCACTAATCTTGAGGACATAAATATCTGTGCCAGATATCTCTAGATCCTCCAGTGCAGCACTGTGGTCAACAAATCATTCATTTCAATAGTTAAATGTGAACTATTCCAGTTTCGCATTTCCACAATAAGTCTGAAAACATATTCCACATTGATACAGAGGTCATACTGTATACTCTGAGCACTTTGCACAAGGAGGCATCTCCCACTCCCTCTCTTTGGTCACTCTCCTTCTGTCTCCCTCCTCCTTCTGCCTCTGCCTCTTTGTCCAGGTATGTGCTCTCAGGCAGTTGTGAAGAAGGAACTGGAGACTATAGCAGAGTTTCCCCATCAAGCCATCCCAGCCTAGCATCCTTGTTTGCTTAAAAGAAAATACAGCTCCTTAAATATAGAAATCAGTTTAAGTAATTATTCAAATTGCCATACCTTGGTTACACAGAATAGACACGTATGTATTTGTGTGTGGTTGATTGATTGAGAGAAAAATAATGGCGTTCATATTCATGGTTTTTATGTTTAGCTTGTCATAGGAATTAGATTCTGAGTCAGAATTTCTTCCTTTGGAAGATTTAAGGCTAGACAAAGTTTTAACACTGGTACTCCATGTTTTAATGTCCATTGTATCTAATTGGATTATTTGTTTTTTGGTCTTTGGTTTTTAGGTTCCCAAGCCAATGGTCATCAGCCTCTGAGAACACTTCCCTCTGTTCGTCAAGATGTTAGTCGCTATCAGAGAGTGGATGAGGCCCTGCCACCAAGTGAGGAACTTTTATGTACTAATTCCAAGGAGGCAGAATTAATGCACCACATGAGGGCATAGAAAGCATCACTAAAACATCACATAGAGCTCTTTTCTCTGGAAGAGACTAAATAAGTGCTTTTTGGTTCCAATACAACCTTCTTTTTCTCAAAAACCATACAGTGTGTTTAATCTGTTTGTTTCTATGTCCCTGGATATCCTATTGCTGCAAAGTTCTCCCAGAAAGGAGGGAATAGTATCAAGGGGGCTTTACAGACCGCCTCAAAAGAGTGGTCTGTAGCCTTCTCTTTTTACTGTGCGCCATCGCCGCAGCAACTACACGGAGTGGCAAAGGTGTGCAGTAAAGAAAAGGAGCACTGAAACCCAACTCCTTTTTGCGTCATAGTTGCGATTTTGGAATGTCACAGCTTTGTAGCGCCGTCTAGACACTGCGTAGCTGCGACTTTGTTGCAACACCCCCATCATGTGCTAGGGTTGTGGGGCATGTATAAGCTCCGCCCCAAGGCAACCCTAGCATGTGACAAGGGCGCCCGTTAATGCCCATCTGTTTCGGGCCAAAGAGACAGAGGAAGTAATCGAGTCTGTTGACTGCTGGAAATATAGTCTCAGAAACTGCAAAATTCACTTTTTACAGGTGTGAAAACACTATTTTCATTGATTGTCAAATCTTTTCCCATCTCTGGGATATGTCCTACCACACCACTGAGCTGTGGTCGCTTCTTGTAAAGTAGCTGGTCTGTCCTATCCATTAGTGGGAGTGGTGAGGAGAGGGAGCACCTGAGGAGGTGGAGCACCAAAGGTGGTGAATTCTACCTTCTTGCCTCAGGAGCACCTCTGGTACTGCCTTTCCACATATACCTCATCCTGAAGACATACATCACTCCCTGCCCACCTACCATCTCTGTGTATAACAGCCTCTGCTTTAAATGTCTGGGGTGTAGTTTGGTCTCTGTGAGGCAGCTTTGTGCTTCACATTTTGGGTTGGGCTGCGGCATGACAATGGTGCTGCTACTCATTAAGTTGAGGTATATGGAGTTGAGCATACAGACACAGAGGCAATTATTATGAACAGACACCAGTAAGCATGCTCCTCCAAGAGTAAAATACCTCTTTGAAACCTTCAGTTATTTAATAAATTGGTTTCAGAACAGGCAGACAAGGTTGCCAATTTTGCTTTTTGGACACTAAATTAAATTAAACCTTTCGACAGAGATGACATATGCCAAAAATAGAGACCTCACTGATCCATCAGTGTGTGTGGGAAAAACTGCCCTCATAAAATATCCAGTTCCTTACACTTTCCAATGTTTCTTCATATCTTAGATTGGGAAGCACGTATTGACAGCCATGGGAGGATATTCTATGTGGATCATGTAAACAGAACAACAACATGGCAGCGGCCTACAGCTCCTCCAGCCCAACAAATTCTTCAGCGTTCCAACTCCATACAACAAATGGAACAGCTGAACCGCCGGTGAGAATTATTTAGATTGTTATTGTTACTGCTTCAGAACAAAAGAAGCACTGTGTAATATCCCTCCCCCCCCCTTTTTTTTTTGCCTAACAACAGTCAGACTTCATTATTGCAAACCATGTAACTTCCTTGAACTAAATCAATGTAGAAATATTTATCTTAATCTTAATAACTTCCAACATAGTTAAAGCTTGGCACTAGCCCAGAAATACGACCTCGAGAGACATTTCTCATTCTGTGAATCAACAGGGAAGATGTGATATGTTTTCAACTTACTGTTGAGACCCAAGGAACAAAGGGGAGTTTCATAAACTTTTGCTGTGGCCACTGAAATGTATCTTCTCTTTTCAGACATGATGGAGGAGGCATGGTTATGTCTTTATGCATAAAAATCTTAACAGGAATCTCCAGAATTATTTTAAAGCCTTTGCATTTATGTGCCTTAGTATACAGCACTTGAACTGAAGAAAAGAAGTGTATGTGCAATGCAGCTATATTTGCCTTCACTGATGGTGTCATATACCTAACTCAGAATTACTTGTTTGATGCTATCCTGTTCACTACATAATCACTGATTTCCTAGGATCATGATAAAAAGAAGTCTCTTTAACTCTTCTTTTGCTTCATAACATCAAGACAAAAAACAGGGTGATAGCATATTGGGAAGAATACTGGTGAACAGGTGTAAAAAAGTATAACAGAATAGATAGTAGTGTATTGTCTAAAATGGTATTATGTCTATATTTCTCTCCTTTAAAAACTGTAGATTTCACAATGAAATCAAGTGTTCAAAAATCTGTAGCAGGACTGGTATAGTCTTATGAGACCATCATTTACTGGCTATATCATTAACCCCTCACCACCTCTAAATTTATGAAGTGTTTGGTTCATCTGCTGTAAAGCTGATTGTCTTTTAAAATTTTACTTATGGAGACAAGGTAGCAGAACAGTTAGCAAAAATGAGTTGATGGCTTTGAGATTGTGCTTGCTATCATCTTTTCTGCTGCCTTGTCTCCACAAGTAAAATGACATTTAAAAAAGATAATCAGCTTTACAGCTCATGAACTGATCACTTCATAAATTTAGATAGTGGTTAATAACATAGCCAGTAAATGATGGCCTCATAAGACTATACTAGTTTTACAGATTTTTTAAAACTGGATTTTATTGTGAAAGATACAATTTTCATAATATTTTTTTTTATTTAAAGCATTTTCACTTTCCTCTTAGCTGAAAAAGTCTGACAGAGTTTCTTACAGAGATCACTGATAAGCTAGTCTAATCTCATGCTTACAATCTAAAAAGTGTGTGAGGGAAGAGCAAAAAAGCAAACTTGGGCACTAACTAGTTCTAAGTTCTTACGATGACCATCTGGAACATAGAATCATAGAATCATAGAATCATAGAGTTGGAAGAGACCACAAGGGCCATCCAGTCCAACCCCCTGCCATGCAGGAACTCCAAGTCAAAGCATCCCTGACAGATGGCCATCCAGCCTCTGCTTAAAGACCCCTAAGGAAGGAGACTCCACCACACTCCGAGGGAGTGTGTTCCACTGTCGAACAGCCCTTACTGTCAGGAAGTTCCTCCTAATGTTGAGGTGGAATCTCTTTTCCTGCAGTTTGAATCCATTGTTTCACGTTCTAGTCTCTGCAGCAGCAGAAAACAAGCTTACTCCCTCCTCAATATGACATCCCTTCAAATATTTAAACAGGGCTATCATATCACCTCTTAACCTTCTCTTCTCCAGGCTAAACATCCCCAGCTCCCTAAGGCGTTCTTCATAGGGCAAGGTTTCCAGACCCTTCACCATCTTAGTTGCCCTCCTTTGGACATGCTCCAGTTTCTCCACATCTTTTTTGAATTGTGGTGCCCAGAACTGGACACAGTATTCCAGGTGGGGCCTGACCAAAGCAGAATAGAGTGGCACTATAACTTCCCTTGATCTAGAAACTATACTTCTATTGATGCAGCCTAAAATTGCATTGGCTTTTTTAGCTGCCGCATCGCACTGTTGACTCATGTTCAGCTTATGGTCTACTTGGACTCCTAGATCCCTTTCACGTGTGGTCTCATTCAGCCAGGTGTCCCCCATCCTATATCTGTGCATTTCATTTTTCCGCCCTAAGTGCAGAACCTTACATTTCTCCGCATTAAATTTCATTTTGTTAGCACTGGCCCAGCTTTCTAGTCTATTCAGGTCATTTTGAATTTTGATCCTGTCCTCTGGGGTATTAGCTACTCCTCCCAGTTTAGTGTCATCTGCAAATTTGATAAGTATGCCCCCAATTCTGTCATCCAAATCGTTAACAGAAACTGTTTAATTGGGGGGGGGGGGTTAATGTTACTAGTATTTAGTTGCCCTGCCTCTCTTTTCTTCTCTTCTTCAATTGCTTGTCAAACTACCTTTTAACATTTTACTACAGTCACATGCCAGCATTTTGGGTGTGATAGAGGAAAAGCCTGTGATATTGTTAATTTATTCTGAACATAAATACAATCTTGGAATTTCAGGTATCAAAGTATTCGCCGAACAATGACTAATGACAGACCAGAGGAGCACCCAAATGCTATGGATGGGGCTGGAGAGGATCCTGACTTCCACCACCCTAGTGCAGGTAAAAACTTCCTTCTTGCCCCCTTTTGTTCTTTAAAGTACACTCTGTGTTTTCCTTCATATTCCTTCAGATTCAGAGTGATTCACACTGAAAAGTGTGCTTTTCTGTTGCTGGACATTGTTCAGTCCACAATTGCAAGCAGCTTTGATTCTTTCCTAAATATTGCAAGATTTTAAATGAACTCCTTGGACTTAATCCAGTGGAGTCTGGCTTCCGGTAGAACAGACACATACTGACAGAAGAGATTGCTGGTGTTTATTTGGCCCTTTCTCCCATCAAACCCATCAAATATAACAGGATTTTCCAGAGCAGAACAGGAGGGGGTGCTGCAGGGGAAGAAACGAGCCTCTCCCATACATAACAGGTGCCCACACACATGGCATTGAATTTAGACCTCTATACTCAGCACTCACTTTTCTTCTTCAACATCTCTGTCTGTAAGCTGTTTGTTAGTGGTGGATGGGGTTTCCCATGTCAGGGTGGTGGTTGTCAATCTACTTTGTTTTAGTCCAGAGCAGTTACCTAAGGTACTGAACCTATTTAGCAGGTTGTGTTCAGCACCCTGGAAAACCCAGAATAGAGTCTCTGCACCATTGACATGGAAGCTATCAACCATTTCTGTCTTCTGTTTGGGTATCTTCTACTGCTCATTGGTGGACCTCATTTCATTCTGGTGACGGAAAATGTCTCATATGGCTTTAAGATAAGATTGGTCATTCATGTCATGTGCTCCCAAAATGCTAAATTAATTTAATTTGGGGGAAAACATACTTGATATTTAAGTTCCCCACTGCCCAGCAAGAAATGTTAAATTCTAAATAGACTCACCTGTTTAAGTTGATATCTTGTCTAGCTACAAAGGGGAGAAAGGATGAAAAGATGGCTTATTTAAAGATCCATAATGAAGCTGCGCCCAGTTAACATCTTGGATCTTGATCCAAGAAGAGATATGTATAGATGAGCATGTATCTTTGTGTAATGAACATTTGTGGTATTTATAATAGATTCCCATCACCCCCTTTAAAAACTAGAAGAAAAACATTGGCTTTTTCTTATGGATCTATTCATTTCACCTTGTAGTGGTGTCTGTGTGGTTCCCTTTAAGGCAGATCTGCACAACTTGGCAGTAGGAAGGAGTCAACTTCTTGGGACTGCAGATAGGTTTTAATTAAAAATTAATTAATTAATTAATTAATTGGTATTATTAATATTAATTCCATCTTCTTCCTCCTCTGCCTGGCCCTTTTCACAAGCAAAAGCTGAGCAGCGGAGGAACATTGCAAGTGTTCACCCATCCTCATCCCCCACCCAGCCTTCTCCTCAGGAGAAAGCCAAGCAATGGAGTAGTGTTGTAGGGCAAGTATTTGCCCATCCTCCTCTGCCACTGCCACCCAGCCTCTTTCTCAGGAGAAAGTCAGATGGTGGAGGAGCCTTGCTTGGCAAGCATTTGCCCAGCCTCCTTCTCTCTGCCTGGCGTTCTTCTCAAGAGAAGGTTGAGCAGCAGAGGAGCCTTGAAGTCGTTACGCATCCTTGCGGGCCACATGAAATTATTTGGTGGGCCACATGCAGCCCCCAGGCCATATGTTGTGAAAGCCTGCTTTAAGAGAACATCTGCACAGGCTGCTTAATCGAAGGCCAGTCCATAGCATTATGCCCCAGACCAGCCCTGGACTGACAACAATGGCTGGGTTAAATCCCATGCAACGCCATGACATTGAGCACATGGGCAAGCTGCACCGACATTGGATCAGGCCCACTGAACTGTCCCCTGTTTTCAGACCTGCCACCACTGCTTCATCATGAACAGGAACTCCATTGTCACTTCTGCTGAGGTCAGAAACAGCTGCCCCGACATGCAATCACCAAACAGTCCAGGCATCCATTTCTGAGCTCAGCAGAAGCAGTGGCTTGCCAGACAGGAAGCGAGTGTGATGGCTCTAAAAACAGGCTATTCCATTTCCCTGTACTACTTAGTGTGAGGAAGGGAGATGACGTGGCTCTTAGCGTGTGGACAACTGGATCAGGCTAAATTGGACTTGGTCCAGCTCTCCACATGCCAAAAGAACCTGCTGTTACTTCAGGGTTTCTGGGAACCACCGACTTTTCCCCCGACTTTGCTTACTTTGGAGCAAAGTTGGGTTAGGGGCAAAAAAACACAGATGCTTTCCTGAAGTAGCCATACATTGTCAGGTTAAGGGCAACCCCCCCCCCCCCCGGAGATCCTCCTCTGAAGTAGCCATACATTGTCAGGACTGCCAGCACCAGCTTTTAAGTGATGGTGACATTTTCCCTCAGTGTGCAGAATCCCTAAACAACTCATTTAAATTTTTCAAAATGTGAGCCACTGCTAGTTAAGCCTTCTTCAGCTTTGTAATGTTCTATAGCAGGAGTAGGAAGTCTGGGGCTTCTCAGATAGTTTGAATTTCTGCTCCTGAAAGCTTCAGCTGGCATGGTCATTGATAAAATATTATGGGAGTTGTAGTGCAAAATACTTTGCATGCCAATGGTTCTCCATTTCTAGCCTGTATTGAGTCAGAGACAGAAACAAGAACCTGGTTGATTTTTATTGCTTACTCTCACGTTTCCTTTAAGTCCTGCCACTTTCTTTGTGTTTCTGCCAGCTAGGATTCTTTCTGTCTTCATTTTAAAACTAATAATGTTCCAACCAGTTGCCCATGGCTAGATCTTGCAATAACAAGGGGCAATAATTCTACCTATAAAATCCTTTCATATATGTTAAAAGCAGATTTGTTACTTACAGAAAAATTCGTAAGTATTTCAAGCCTCCTGTTATGGATCAACTGGTATTCATTGTTCATCTGAACTGATTGTGTAACTGGCACAGCTTTCACTTTTATATTTAATTTAATTTCAAAAACAGCATAAAGTTACCCTCCTAATTGTTTAATATTAATGTGGGGGGGGGGGGACCTACAGCAAATGTAAGAAACACTTTTTTTTACATCTATGAAACTGGCATGAAACTGTTAGTGATAATATGTGTTGGTTGTAGATTTCCGAAGGGAGAATGTGCTGCCTCATTCTACCTCCAGATCCAGGCTTACGTTACTGCTACAGTCGCCTCCTGTGAAATTCCTTATCAGTCCAGAGTTCTTCACAGTGCTGCATTCTAACCCTGTGAGTATAATATACATATGAAGTTATGAAGAAATACTGGATAATATGATGTACAGTATTTGCATTTTTAATAGTGCCTGTAATGCCTTGTCTATGTTTAACTCAATGAACACACTTCATAGATGAAACCAGAAAGAGTTTATTGGAAAGATAGCACAGTAGCACGTCCTTTGCCAGATCCGAGCTAAGAAGCTAAATTTCACATCTATACCTGCTTCGGATTCATCTCCCTCCTCTCTTCCACATTTCCAGGGAATGCCAACCAACTGGATGATCTTTGTTTACACACAATCTCCCCTCCCGCAGCTGCTCTCCCCTTCCTCACCAACCATGGGTACAGCATGGCTAAGGGAGCTATGAGGGGTGGCACAGGGAGATATGAGGGGTGACTCTGACAGTGCTCTTTAGTATGATGACCAGTGGGACTTGTTACAAAGTGTGTGTGCAACTGAATCATTTTAAAAAAACAACAACTGTACTTTCTTTCAGTCTACCAAAGCAAAATGCCACTTGTGGCATAACAAGGTGGAAGCAGATATTAAAAACCTAGAATAGTGGGGTTAAATCCTTTCATGTTTCATTAAAATCCATTGAAGTTAAAGCAGAGTAAACATATTCTCGCTTTTCTTCTAAAGTCCAGTTGAGTTGGAATGGATGTACTTAGCCTTTCCCCAACCACAGACTGATAGTCCTCTATGGTAACTCAGCATGTTCATCCCTCAGTGATCAGATCCCCCTCCCCAAAAGAAATGGAGGTTCAGGTTGAGTATCCCTTATTGAAAATGCTTGGGACCAGAATTGTTTTGGATTATGAATTTTGGAATATTTGTATATACATAATGAGATATCTTGCAGATGAGACCCAACTCTAAATAGAAAATTGATTTATGTTTCATGTTCATCTTACACACATAGCCTGAAGGTAATTTTATAGAATATTTTAGTAATTTTGTGCATGAAACAAAGATTGTTTACACTGAACCATCAGAAAGCAAAGGTGTCACTATCTCATCCGCTCATGAAAAACATTTTGGATTTTGAAACATTTTGGATTTTTGAATAAAGGATACTCAAGCTGTACCAACTTATACAGGTGTTGTTCCTTTGGCTGTACAAGCAGACAAACCTTTTGCTGCACTGTATAGACCAGGGGTTGACTCCTTGCTCGGTCATGGAAACCCACTGAGTGACATTCCAGGATGATTTCACAGTTGCACTCTCTCAGCTTCAGAGGAAGACAAGGACAAACCTCCTCTGAACAAATCTTGCCAAGAAAATCTCACGGTGGCCTTAGGATCACCAAAGTCGGAAAGTTACACAGCAGCAACAACAACTATCATAAAATGACTTCAAATGTCACATTCTTTCATTTTTATGTGCTGTAAAATATTGGGGAGATAAATAAATGGTTGAGAGAATATTGCACCACATCCAAATCTGTCATATTTCTGTGGATTTGCTAATTTTATATTAGGAAGGACATTTCAACAAAATGAGTAAATCCACATGACAAAACAGGATCTTGGGCATACTTCTAAATCACTTGTGTGTTTGTAGAGTTTTGCTGTGTGTGAGCCCCCCCCCCCCCCCCGGTTAGACTAATACAGGGTCATATAGACACTGGATTCTTTGCTCATGGGGACAGAGGTAGCTGTTTATCTCTGTTTTGTTTCTTTCCTAACAAACTAGAAAAAGAACCCAGGATTTGTTCTTGGTTTGGTTGTCTGATTTGCTGATAGAGAAACAAGCCTGTGAGCGATTTGCACACATCTGCAAACATGATAATCAGGCTGCAAGTGGGAGTGAGCAAGTGACATGCACTGGCAGGCTGCTTGTACATTGTAAGCCAGGGTGCACATAGATATCTGTGCTGTCAAGTCATACAAATATACCTAATGGAAGCGGTCCCCCTGTGAGTAATAAAACGGTCCTTATTAATGGCTTCGCCTCAGCACTGCATCATTTTGTGTCCATTGAGCACACTCAGTCCTTATTGGACTGTTTGGGGTTTTGGTTTGGGTAGAGGAGTGTGGTACATATTTTGGTGGGGTTTTCCCCTCTACATTTTTTTTCCTGAAAACCTTAAGAACAGAGTCCCTGAGTCTGCCTGAGTCCCTCTTTCTGTGGATCAACACAGCACTTTTAGAAATTCCTGTATCTGTTATTGCTGTTCTTTTTGTTATCTGTATTTTTTTATCCCACCTTTTCTTCAGTTTGGGACTTCAAAGGGCTTACAACAAATTAAAAAATATATAGTTAAACATCCACAAGACAGAAAAGTTAAAATGATATTAAACAATCAGAAGGTTAAACCCAAATTAAACCATCTATCATTAACATGTGCACACACACCAGCACAACAATTAGCAATGTCCAGCACATTATTTGGTGGGATGGGCCATATATCGTCAATCGTCAAAACAGAAAAGCCAGTCATATTTCTCTGGGAAGGGAGTTACAGAGTTTGAGGGGAGCCACTGAGAAGCCCTCTCCTGTGTTCCCACCAAATGTACCTGTGAGGGAGGTGGGACATAAGAGATTATCACACGGTGGAGGCAAGTGTCCTCCTTCCATCATTAAATTGACATTAAATCCAACAGCTCCTCTGACTACTGTTTTACTGGAACGCACCATTCAAGGTGCTGGTTATGTCCAATAAAGCCCTATATTACTTAGGTCTAGGTTGTCTGAACAGAAAAAGTATTCTTCCATATAAACCTACTTGAGCTTTGAGATCTCCAATCCCACCAGAAATGCAGACAGTGGGAGAGGGCCTTCTCACTTGCTGTTCATAGATTATGGAATTCCCTTCCCAAGGACGTTAGGTTAATCTCTACCCAGTTGTCCTTCCAAGGGTAAGCAAAGACTTTTCTTTTCAAGCAGGCCTTCTGCAGTTTACTGCCTGTTACGGTGTGAGGTTCTAAAATGAACAGGCTGGACTTCCGGAGATTGTACTACTTTTAGTTATTAGTGTGTTTTTAAATTTTTATTTGATGTTTTAATAATTTCATTGGTTTAATTTCCATTGTAATATATATATTACTTATTTAAATTAAATAAAAATTGAATTAAATTTTTAAAAAATCAACTCTCAGTTTTGGTTGATTTATTTTATTTTATTTTTTTCATTTCTGGGTCTGGTGCGGCCTGGGGCAGCTGCTGGGCCCAAAATTTGGTCCATAGTCCAGTCAAAATTGTCGACTCCTATGCGAATAGCAAATTCAGAATCCTTGTTATCTTCTTTCTGAAAATCCTCATAGACATTCCAAACCAGATAATTTCTGAAACTTGTTTATTTAATTTTATTTCTTTTGTCTTCACCAGAGTGCCTACCGCATGTTTACAAACAATACGTGTCTGAAGCACATGATCACCAAAGTCCGAAGGGATACCCACCATTTTGAGCGCTACCAGCACAATCGAGATTTAGTGGGCTTCTTGAATATGTTTGCCAATAAACAGCTGGAGTTGCCGAGGGGCTGGGAAATGAAGCATGACCATCAAGGCAAGGTAACAAAAACAAAACAAAACAAAAAAAAACAGCATATAAAATGGCCTAACCTTATCTCAGTCCAGATACTAAAGGAATTGAGAAAGATGCTTTGGAAGGAACAGATGCTCCAACCCTTTTCCTTCCAACAAAACAGGATAATTATCTTCATTAATTTTTTTCACTAACTCTAGCTTCAGATGGTACAGCATCCTGACAGGGGAAAAAAGGGGGGAAGGTTTTTTCTTCTTAGAAAGAAAAGTACAAAGTCTTTATATATGATCAGACAGAATTGAAGAGAGTGGTTAACTGTTCCGTTGAGTGATGATTATCTGATAGGTTGTACTTGATCATTACTAGTGGGACAAAACTTTCAGTAGACAGGATTTGCTCCTTGAAACACTAGACTAGAAACCTCTGATTCAATGGGTCAACGTTTTAGATTTGACTGCAAAATGAAAGCAGAATTCGGCTGCTACAGTGTCTTCACCTGCTCTAGAATCAACATATGTTATAAATTCATTCACAAAAACCTGTGTTTAATTCCACAAGGAGGAAATACTGAGGTTCAACTCTAAAACCTAGCATTACATTAAAAAAAAAGAACCATTATAAATAATAGGTATTATGTGCTTTAGAAAGAAAGTATCAACCTCCATCTAGTACCATTCCCAGTTTTGAAATGAGATGTCATCCATGATCACTATAAAGTCTTTATCTAATTTCAGTTGTTTGAAGAAGGCAAGACAGGCTGAGTTATGGGAGGAGGGATATTAGATTATCCAAATTATCCTAATAGCTCAGTGCTAGTAATCTGCTTAAAGATAATTCATGTCTTCATGCAGATGCTGAGACTTGGGTGTCATTACAAAAGAATGCTGATTCTGTTCCTCGTTTGCCCTGTATTGGACAGCTGTGAAGTTGAATGGCTTACAGAGATATGGAAGGGGATTGCAATGAGTACTTATGATTTGCCCGGTTGCCTGTTCTTTAGTCTACCAACAAGCAACAGTGCTACAACTCTGTGTTACTATTCTGTTGTCAGCAGAATACTGTCACCAGACTCATGGATTGTGTTTATACGACCATATCTTGGCACAAGCTTTTTGCTTCCACAAACAGACTGGGTTTCTCCTATCTTACTGACATGCCTTAATGAAATGCAGAAGCCTCCATTTAACCATTGTTTCCCACTTTGTTCAAATGGGTGGCAAATGTATTTTCTTTATATGGGCTGAGTATGTTGGCAAAAGGCTGGATGTCAGCTTAACATATGATTATGTACAAACAGGCATGGCATCACCACTTTGAGCCAGGACTGAGAAGCTTTTGAGTAGATAGACCTAATGTAAGAGGGTGCTGAAAAGTTCTCGGACCAAACAAGAAATGACCTAGAGTAATGAAGCTTACATGTTATTCCACATAATAATCCTAAATTTGACCCACTTTGTATATCATTTCTCAAGTTTCTTTAATTGTTCCAAAAATACATCTGATGTCTAATCACTAAAATACAGCTCTGATGTGGTGGCTTAATGGTTAAGAAGCCAAAGTGATAATCAGAAGATTGAAAGGCTGGCAATTTTAGGCCCAAGTACTACATGATGGGGTGAGCTCTCATCACTAATCCCAGCTTCTGCCAACGTAGCAGTTCAAAAGCATGCAAATGCAAGTAGATAAATAGGTACCACTGCGGTGGGAAGGTAACAGTGTTAGTACAGTCATGTTGGCCAAATGATCACAAGAGCAGTCCTCAGAGAATGCGGGTTTTTTGGGCACCGCCTTCTACAGTCAGACACGACTAGACATTCATGTCAAGGGACTAGTTTTGCCTTTACCTGCTGCTATCACCCCAGAATCATTTTAAAATGTAATTCCTTTCAAACTCTTTTTAAGGTTTGGAAACAGGAAATAGTCAGATGGAGCAAGATTTGGTGGTCTATGCACTCAAACTCCAAATTCTTCACAACATCCATCTCCTTGCCAGCCCTTGAGCAGGTCCATTGTCCTGCCAAAAGAGAATCCGTGTCCACAGCTTTCCTCAATGGTTTTCCTTCAGAGCCTCCAAGTAGTAATCTGCATTAACTGTTTAGCCCATCTGAATATAGTCACTCATCAAAATGCCTTCCTTATCCCCCAAAACTCTGGCCATGATTTTTTCCTGCTGACTTTTAAGTCTTCACTTTCTTTGGTCAATGGAACCTGGGTGCCACCACTGCAAAGACTGTTGTTTGGTGTCTAGAACATAATGATGTAGCCATGTTTCATCAACCGTGATGCATTTTTCTGGGGGGGGGGGGGGGGAATCACTAAATCACTCAAAATGCTTCAAAATCAACTTGTGGGTATCCACTTGATTTTACATCTGGTCAGCACTCATATGTTTTATCACCCGCTTGGCTGATAGCTTTTGCATTACCAACTGCTCATGAATTATAAACTCGGTGCATTCCCAGGTTACTTCTAGTGTCTGAGCAATTGTTTTAGTTGGGATGTGCCAGTCTGCCAAAATTAGGTCATCAACATGCTCAACAGTTTCAGGAATTGAAACTGTTGAAGGTTTCCCAGACCTTCCAACACCTTTGGTCTCAAAATCTCCACACTGAAATTTGGCACACCACTTCTTCACAGTTGAATATGACAGGCACTTGTCACTCAATTTTTGCATCACACACTCATGGATTTCCTTGGGCATTTTCTTCTATAGGAGCAAGAACTTCATGACAGCCCAGAGTTCAGCACTTGTTGACATGATCTTTCAATGATCTGGAAAAAAAATCAGAAATTAGAGCTATGATCCTGCAAATTGGAATTTTACAAAACAAAAGAACACTCTTTCAAGCTATAGTGACAAAATAATGGGAAGTGGGCCAGGCTGTGAACTTTTCAGCACCTCCTCATACAGTCTGACACTGAAGTGGGATCTCCTCACTTGGGGCCCTCTTTGACCTCCAAGCAAAGGACCTTCTGAAAGGAAAACTTTTCCTCATCTAGGTCTAACATATTTCAAAATTCATGTAATTCTGTTTAAATTCTGCAGTGGGTTCTCGTAGGTAACCTCCCAGGCTGTGACCATGTTACAGCTTAGAGATTGTAATTGCAAGGGCTGCTTTGCAACAAGGATCTCCTACCTAATCCTTTCTTTTTGACCCTCCATTGCTTATACCTTAAACTAGGAGCTGTGCAGCAACCACATGTTTTGTGGTCATCTTCATCTTCTTTTAGGCATGAGATAGGCACCTCCCCCCCCCAAAAAAAAAACAAAACACAGAGGAACCTCTTGCACAGAGGTCTTATGAAATCTACTTTTCTCTTGCAACTGTAGTGAACAGCTGGAGTGTATGTAAGAGAACACATAGATAAGTTCATTTCCTTGGCCATATGCCAGTGATGAGTCACACCAGAAGAGTTTATCAGGAGCAGGAACACCAGTGTGACTAGACAAGAATCTCATTGAATGCTGTAATTGATTTTGTAAGTTCAGGAAACCAGGAATTGCTCCACATTTTGGTTATAAGAGAGAACCAATGTAGTCTACCAAATAGTGCTCACATGTGACTGAAAAATATTTAGCTGGGAGCTGGCCACTGAGTGACCTTGTGCAAGTGACTTTTCATTAAAAAAAACCCAAAACGATAAATGTGCAATGCTACATGGGAAGGCTAGGTGTTATTTAGAGTTCCTGGTACCAGATAAGATAAAATAGAAAGAAATTTAAAACAAAAGAGTTTTTACAAACTAACTGGGGTACTGCTGCGGAGAGAGAGGTACTGCTCATTTTAAAAGCTAGATGAGCACTGGCATGTGCTTTTTTAGTTTAAAATTGTAACTTTTTGAACATTGTACATTCCTTCTCTCCAGAGCAGCAGTAGCACATATCTTTGGAATGTGGAGGGAGGTTCAGAGAGGAAGCAGCTCTGTCAGATTCATTTCCCCATTTCCTCCTGCCTTTCATGGCACAAAAGGTCTCTTGTAAAATGAGTTATGACCTCCTAGTCAAGGCTGGGAGGCAGCAGTGGATTTATCATTCTGAATGTAGTGTAGGTTCTATACTGGCAACTGTGTAGGACATCATACACATGCGCCCCCTCCAAAGAATACCCCACACCTCTGTGTATACAGGCCAACAGAGGGTATGTTAGCCCAGTGGGAGCATGTTTTCCCATAGTTAATTGTAGCCATAACAGTGGCATGTGTTTGTGATGTCACAAAAATGGTTTCATAGACTGTGCTCTTATATAACCTTCCTGTCTTTATTAAAATTCATCCGTCCTTAATGTCAGCAGCTGGATTGTTTTGCTTATGTCAAAAATATTCAGACTTCGAATGGTTTTCAGATTTTCAGCATTCCTTTATTTCCAATGTTCAGGCTCTCAGTGCTGTTGCTTATACAGCCAAAGCAGTGTTATTCACATACCAGCAGGAAACTATTGTTGGCCTTGGAGGAAGTCCAGAGTTTGCCACAACGGAAAACCTTTTCCTTATTTAAAGCCTAAGGGAGAAGAGGAGCTCTCTCAATACAGGCAAATGAGGACTTAGCATGCTTAGTGGCTTAGGAGTGCTGATTTTCGGGTGAGCTGGGGAGGGTGTGTTGGGAAGGAAGGATGAAATGGCTAATCTAAACAGCAACCCTCCACCCTACAACATTTTGTCCCAGGCCCCACTGGTCAGCACAAGTGTGGCAGAACAGGGTTGGCCAGTGTCAAAATGATCTCTGTCCCTGCAACAGGGCAGTGTAACACAAGGAAAAATGGAATAATAAGAAGAACAGCAGCAATAAAAGCAGCAGCAGATTTTTAAATGTAAGGGTGTGCATGTGTACATTTTTTAATGAAAATTCATTTCGAGACTGCTGCTTGGAAAACGAAGCAGAAATACAGAAACAGTCAATCCCTGCTTTAGACAGGAGTGAAATTAAATTTGTTGAGGGGTGATTTTATTAAATTACAGCTAAAATTCAGGTTAGAGACAATGATTGGCAGCCCCTGCCCTTAACCCAGGTCCACAGACGTTGCCATCCGAGAAGAGTAGGTGACTATAAACAATGAGATTCCCTGGGCAGGCAGTTTGTTGGGAGGAACTGGATCCAGCATCTTCCCAAATAGACCCTCTACCATAGTGATGCTCAACCTTTTAGGCCTGCATCTTGGCTAGAGGACTGCATTTACAGTCAGAGAGCTTGCCAGATACACACACACACACACACACACACACACAAATGGATCCATATCCACCAAATTTCCACTTTAATTTCATTTTAAAAACAAACAGTCATTAAACTTACTCCAGCTTTATTTATTTCAGCAATTTGACAAATACATTTATATTACTGATTGTTATTTTCCTGCACCTCAGCTATCCAAAGTCTTTCCAAATTAACTGTTTGAAGATGGAGGGAGGAGGACTTACAGGAACATTCATTGGGTCATGGAGTCCTCACCTGGTAGGCCACCAGACTGCCCTTCTCATAGGGAGGCTGTAAAATCAGATCCTACCATATCCCCCTGGAAGTGACACTGATTTAGAAGGGAAAGGGGGTTATGTCTTGTGGAGACCCCCAGCCCACATTGTAATTTCAACATCTTTTCCAATTGCAACATTGGTGGTTATTTCAGGAATGGCACATCATGGTGGGCTGCAAAGAACTCCTTGGTAGCTACATGCAGATAACACATTGTACACTCCTAAATGCACAATGTATAGACCACTGATGAAAGGAAAGACAGCAGTGTCTTGCAGTTTTACAGAGGCACTACACAAGTGGCTGGGTCTTCTTTTGAGTTTGTCATTTAGATCTAGGGAAGAATTCTAGGGAACCAGGTATCTACATTTTGGCCCAGTTATGCTTGTTCATTGTCTTAGCAGGTACTGCAGATAGTACGTACATATGGATGCATCTGTGCATACTGTGTTCATAGTTTTGCTCAATACAAGCATTTGTGTTTGAATAGTTACATTGCCCATCTCAGTAAAATGCAAAGCTTGTCCAAACCAAAATACCCCGTTCCTTTTCCCAGTAGGCTACACCCTTTTCCTGTGGCCACTGGTAGATATAAAATTAGGCCTTTAAAAAAAATCATGCTTCAACCCCCTTTCCAGCTGTGGTGCCATTGTCCAGATTAGCTCAAAGCTTTGAAGCTCCAGTGACTTTCCTTTTCTCTAATGAAGCTTCAAAGCGGCAATTCTGGGTTTCATTATGTGGTAGACTGCTACCGGCTGGCCTCAAAGCACTTGTGCTTAACAAGATATGATTGCATTCATTTAGTGTAATCGTTAAGCATCTTTCCTGTTTGTTTAAGTGTATGGCATAAACGAGTGTTACACGCTTTGCTAAATTGCAGTGTTAGAATACGAATTGTGCATATACAGCATTGTTCAGATGGAAACATTTGTTTCCCTCCAGTCAAACTTGCACTGAATTTATCTTTGAAGTTATATGCTTGATTTAGGGTTCATCTGATTAAAATTTTAGCCTTTGGGAGGCCTGTGCTCTGCTCTAAATGCACTAGTTTGAATTACATAGAAGAGATACCAAGCAGATTCATAAACCAGTTAAGCAAGAGCGCTTGAAGTAAACTGGACTGAACAGGATCTGAATATATAAAGACTCTGGTATAATTGGGTGAATGACACAAATGGCTGGATCTAACCTCACCCAAAACAGGCTCCCCAAAACAGCTGTTTGAGCTCCTAGGATTTTAACTAAAATAATTTACGTGTGGTTTTCACATATCAAGTTCACCTATTGATTCTCCTCCAGTCCCAATCACACACAGTGCTTACTTGCTACAGTCAAGATCTAATCAACTTTGTCATGGAAGGATGGAGTACTAAGTACCTTGTGCATTTTCTGTTGCTTGTAAGACTGTAAGCACTATGGGGTTTCACTAAAATATCAGTACTGTATGCCAGAATAAAAGCATGATAACAATAGCAAGTTTTCAGATGTCTCATGGTCCAAATTAATTGTTAAACACAGATGACAAATACATGTATAGTAAGTGTGAAAATGAGGAACGTCTGTCCATTTGTTTAACATGTGCTATGCCACACAGCTATACTCGTGGCTGAGACTGGTTTTGCAGTACTCTTGTTGCTCCATCTTTGGCCTGTTGCTGCCGTGTGAAGACAGTACTCTTTTTCTATCCATTCATTGCAGCATTTCATCATTACTTCCTATTTTGTTCATAGATGATGTTGTTGTTAACTGCCTTTGAGTTGATCTTGACCTATGGCAACCCTGACTCCCTGTCCTCCACTGCTCTGCTGTGTTCCTTTAACATCACACCCATGACATCCTTGATAGAGTCCATCCGTCTAGCATCCAGCCTTCCTCTCTTTCTACTTCCCTCCACCTTTCCTAGCATTGTTGTTTTTTCCAATGAGTCATGCCTCTCACGATGTGACCAAAGTACAACAGCCTCCATTTAGTCATTTTAACTTCTAGAGAGATTTCTGTTCTAGGGCCCATTTGTTTGTCTTTTTTTTTTTGGCTGTCCACGGGATCCTCAGAACTCTTCTCCAGCATCACATCTCAAACGAATGTAGAAGATATATATTCTTCAGCTGTAAAAGGTTTATTTAAAATTTGCTCACATGTTTTTTGGGGGTTTTTTTGTAAAGTATCTATAAAAATTGACTTTAATGTTTAAATAGAGCTTTTAATATCATCCCCATTTGTTTCTTTGTTTTACGAGGGACGTATTTGCTTGTGCAGATCAGAAATACTGCTATAAACAAAATAGAGAAATGCTTTTTAAAAGTCACTTTCATGTTTAGTAAACATCCCTGTCATCCATACGACCTGACTTTGCAGGCTATGCTTTGTTCAATGTTGCGTAAGCAGATTTCTTCTAGAGGCCTGAACTTCCATGCTTGCAAGCCTATTCACATGCCCCAAGAATCTGCTCTAGGATGTTCTCCAAGCCTCCAGAAAACATTTGTGTGAAACACAGGAACTGTCTTGTTCTGGGTCAGGTCTATGGCCCAGAACAGTCATCCCTTGGTGTCCATGGGGGATCCGTTCCAGACCCCCTCATGGATATCAAAATTTGGAAATACTCAAGTCCGTTGACCCCAATGGCAGCACATGGAGCCTCACTGCCATTGGGGACAATGGGACATGCCTGCCTGCCTGCTCCCCTTTGCGAGGCTTTTGTCCTGGGCTTAGTTTGGGGGCGGACATTGGAGGATCATTGGCTGCAGGGAGCCAGCACAGGATCTTGGGTCTTGGAGTCTCTGCCCCCAACCCCAAGCCCCTTCTCCCTGCAGCCAACAGGGCTCCAGCCTCTGAACCCAAACTAAGCCCAGGACAGAAGCCTTGCGGGGGGGGGGGGGCGAGAAGGAGGTAAGGGGGCAGGGAGGGAGAATTTGCCCCACTGTCCCCAATGGCAGCACAGCTCCATGCATGCGCCACCATTGGGGACAGCACGGGCTTGCCATCCGCAAATTATTGAAACCATGAATGGCAAGTCCCTAGATACCGAGGGATGACTGTATTGTCAACTCTGGCTGGCTGCTGCTCTCTAGGATTTCAGCTAGGGACTTGATCACACAGGGAAAATTGGAAGATTCAAATAGTCACAATGCAGGGTCATCCAGGGCGTTGGGAAACCTCAGCCTGCCTTCCTCTGAAACAGTTTCTGGGGCAAAGAAGACTTTTCTCCCCAGTTTCCCTTCCCTCTCTGTAGCGTGTGTGTGTGCACTTGACAGTTTGACAAATGACAGTTTGGAGCATGTGCAAAAAAGTTATTTCCAACTAGTAATAGGGATTTGTCCTCATCCGTCAGAAACCCAAATTCATTTTTGACCCACCTTGGTGCCTAAGTGCTTTTAACCCCTTGTTGTGCTCTGTGTGTGATGAGCATTAGTGAACTGGCTTGCTTTTCTGGGATGCCAACACTTTAACCAGTTTTGGGATGGAAGCACATAGGTCCCTGTGTGATAAAGTCCTAAGGGTGGGCTGGAGGAAGGTTTCCCCTCTGGCATCCACTGCAGAGATAGCCTGCCCTCATTAGCTGGTGCTGGGAAGAAGCTGCTGGGAGCCTGGGGTTGACACAAAAACAAATTTCATCACCAGAAAGTAAATGGAAGCCAACCCTGCCTCCCCTCACCCTGCAGCCAATAAATGGGGTCCAAGCAGGTCTGGGACCCATACTTCTGTAGCAAAGTACAATATCATCCAAAATCCACAAAACAGTGATGCCTATATGGGGCCAACCAAAATGCACATTAGACATGTTGCAAGCCTTTAAAGCTCCAATGGATTCTACATCAGGCAAAGGTGTTTAAAAAGGTACAGATGAAAGTCAGGGGGTGGGGGGAATTGATGATTTTAGCCCTAGCCCTGTATTTGGTCAAGATGCTGTGGTTGTTATCCTCTGTTAAGTTATGGAAGCATATTCATTCAGGTGGGCCTCCTTCTGGCCACCCCTGGATATGTTCTCTAAGCAAGTTTACAGCACTATTTTGTGCCTCTCTTTCAGTTATCTCTTTAAAAACCAGCTTTTGTTTGTGGCCTTAACTTTTTTATTTCTCATTCACCACTGTAACCTAAGATTGACATACCTTAGCATCTTAATTTCTCCTTCCTTCCTTCCTTCCTTCCTCTCTCTCTTTCTCTCTCTCTTTCTCCCTACACACTCTCTTTTGTTCATTCCTCATTGTAGGACATAAACTCTCTAGGGACATGGACCTACTTTTTGTCTCCTCCACAAGGAGTTCTGCGTGCACACTAAAAGGGTTAGCTGAGTGGCTGGATGAGTAAATGACCTAATACAATGGAAAGGCTCATGGCAACTTACAAACTAACACATTAATTATGGCAGAGGTTTTTTTAAACTAAATGTTTCTGAATCCTTAAGGGTGAAGTGTCAGCTTCCTGAAATAGTTATACCTGTTTTTAATCACATATACAAGTTTCTAAAGTAGATCAAATTGTTAAGTCAAATTCCCAAGCGTGCTTAACCTGGAAACACGATCAAAGTGTGCACCTACAAGTAAACAGGATTGTGACTGGCTGCTGCTTCGCTGGCAGGAGATCATTTGATGATGTCCTTTCTGTACATAAAAGTTTTCTGGCTTAGTCAAGTGTGCAGCTGCTCCTCTTGGCACTCGTGCATTTTTAAATCCGCTTTTGGAATCCACTTCTTTTTTGGTTACCCATATTTTATGTTGTTGTTTTTTTTTAAAGAAGCTATTTCTTTAGTTGGTCTACCTAGAATAGCCCTACTCAGATTGCACCAGGCATGCTTCAACCTGTAATCATATTGTGCCATGGAACTTAATCAGATGTTTCACATGTATACTCGCCCATTTGTGGTTGTAATTATATAGCAAGCAGTTAGGGTTGTGTGTCTTCTTTAAAAATGTATGTCAGTTTTAAAAATGTTTTTAATGGGAATCACTAGTGTCATTCTTCCCAGATATAAGTGAAACCAGAGACCTATAGGTGAGGATTTGACTACCTGTTTTGAATGAATGTGTCACTTTTTGCTTTCCTCATCTTCCCCACTGCCAAGAAAAGAGCCTATCCTTTTCAGTAGGCTCTGTGCAACTTTTTTCTTGCCCACTACCAGTCCCCATCCCACACTCACCGTTTGTGAAGGCACTTAATGCCCTCTGGTCACTTGTTCAAGCCCTCTCCTTTTTTACTCACTTACTTTTCCTGTACTTGACTCTTGAGAAGCACCATGCCTGTGAAAATCTTAACTGTAAGTATTTTAAAGGACTTCCTAGTGTTAATCCTATGTTGCCAAACCCCAAAATACATGAAATCCATGAGTTTCCCCATTGTCTGGTAAAGCTCAGAGTGCAGCAGTTGTTAGACCTGGGACTTCCTGCGTATTTAACCACCCGATGCTTTGCTTCTCACAAATATAGGTTGTGCAGGAAGACATGCCATGAGAAATACCCACAATAACAGTGAGAAAAGAGAAGTAATACTGTGTGCTTTCTTTTCTTGTCTTACCCTGCTTTACTAGGCTTTTTTTGTTGACCACAATTCCCGCACTACTACGTTCATCGACCCACGGCTTCCTTTGCAGAGCAGCAGGCCAACCAACGTGTTGGTCCACCGGCAGCATTTGACGAGGCAGCGTAGCCACAGTGCTGGTGAGGTAAGGCTGCACCAGGCTCTATGTTTGCGTGTGTGCATTAGCCAATCAAGATTACCGGCTGATTAGTTTTTCATAGTCCACTTTTATAGTCATGATTGGCACTTCCATTATTTTGCAGGATTCATGTTGCTTCTTCATACCTCTATTTTTTAAAAAAGTTAGGAAATTTTTTTCCTAAAAAATAAAATAAAATCATGTGATCAGTTTGCGGTGATTCCCAAACTCTGATCTTCCAGAGGTTTTGGACTTCAGCTCCCAGAAGTCTCTGACATCTTAACCAATGAACTGGGATTCTGAGAACTGAAGTCCAAAACACCTGGAAGAGTTTGGGAATCACAGAGTTAGGGGTAAAAATCCAACATATCCCTGAATGGGGATTTGAACCTGGGCTGCCTTTCCCATGCAAGCCACATTTTTAGCCAAGGAGAACAATGGTGAAGTAGACTAGGAAGTATGACAGAAAGTCACTTATGGTTCTGGTACCTGCCCCCTACCCCAAAAGCACTTTTTTTGGTTGAAAAATCAGCCAAAATTGTGTAAATATGGGGGGGGGGGGACCTGGGAGCTTCAAGGATCTCGAGGTAGGGATGGGTTTTGAAGCTACAAAACTGGGTCTCAGGGATGACACTTTCTCATCTCTGTTCTGGTGATTACGTAACATTAGCTCTGAAAACCATTAAATAATTTCTTTCATTGGACCAATTTTTGAAGCCAAGCTTGGAGAAGTTACTCTTTGGAGTACAACTCCTTGAATCCAGTGGCCAGCACAGTGACTGGGGATTGTGGGAGTTGTCTTTCCCCAGTGCTTTTTTAAAGTTAATATTCCATTTCCTATTGAATTAAGGATGCGGCCACACTCCAGAATTAATGCAGTTTGACACCTTTTTAACTGTCAAGGCTGCTTCCTATGGAATCCTGAGATTTGTAGTTTGCTGTGGCATCAGAGCTCTCTGATAGAAAAAGCTAAACATCTCACAAAATTACAAATCCCAGAATTCTATAGCATTGAGCCATGGCAGTTAAAGTAATTCTGCTGTGTAGATGTGGCCCAAGATATCAACCTATGCTGCAAGATTCTGGGGAACTATTCAGACATAGCAGCCCATAGGAGTGCTAGCTGGATACAGGTACTGACACCATGAGTCAGATTATTGCTCCATCTAGCTTAGGGCTGTGTAGATTGGTTGATAGAGGCTGTCCAAGTTTTGCAGTATGGAGTCTTTCTCCCCCATAGCTGAACATGTGTGGAATTGAACCTGAGACCTTTGGATGTAAAGCATGTGCTCTACCATTGAACTACACCCCTTTCCAAGAGCTGACAATGCATCTTTTATCTCTTATCTTGAGGTCAGAAGGCTCTAAGCTCATGAACTGTGTTATAGTTGCCTTCTACCTTCCTAGTGATTTCAGCAAAGGCAGATGTTGCCTGTGAAGTGGACTGAGCCTGGCATGGAAAACTAAATATGTAAACATTTGAACTGCAGTGATTACCTATCACACGTATCCAAGGTGACAAACTGCAGGAGATCTCAGTTGCATCTGGTCATGAAGCGGTGTGTGTCAGGTGGCAGCCTAAGAGTCATCTGGATTCAGGTTATACCAGCTTTGCAAAAGCAGCCTGACCTTTGAACTAACAATTTAATCTTTTGCAAAATGCCCTTGTCATCTTCCCTTTATACCACTGGAGGGCCCTTGCATGCAGATAGGCTCACTGAACAATAGCAGCATAAACAGCAGCCTGCTTTTCACACCCTGCCTTTTGAGATGCTTATCTGTTTCAAGGCTTACCAAAGGGTGTACTGCCAGTCAAAAGGTTGATGGGTTTTGGGTGGGAAGGAGTTCATGTTTAATTCTGGTAAGGAGATCAGATCTATGTTCATCACTGGGGTGTCAGAATCTTTTTAATACTGTTGGCAAGTGTATTTATTTGATAAGCATATATTTATTGGTTTTTAATCTTTTTTTGGGATCAAAGCATACTTCTAGATTCAGTTAAGCTGATCCACATACACTCTCCTGCCACAGCGAAATACAACCTCACAATGCCAGAGAACTGGTTAAAAGTTTAGAAAACTTTTGTTATCAGAAAGGAGTCAGGCTGAAATGAAATTTCTAACAGTGAAACTGAAGTGAAACTTCTAAAGCAGATTATTAGTAATTAACAAATATTTGCAGGGTGTCTATTTCTTTAAACAAAGGGTAGCGCTAAATAGCCTAAAAGCACCAAATCTCATCTAATCTTGGAAACTAAGATGGGTCAGCCCTGGTTAGTATTCAGGTTGGAAACTGCCAACGAATACCAGGTGTTGCAAGCTATATTTCAGAGAAGGAACTGGCAAAATCACCTCTGAGTATTCCTTGCCTAAGAAAATCCTGTAAAATTCTTCAGGTTACCAGAAGCTGACAGGTTACTTGAAGGCACATACACACACGCAGTGGCTCTATTTTCTCCAAGACATTTACTCTGTTATCGCACACATATTGGTTTGTATCCAGTGGGGTGATGAAATGAATGACATCCACATGCAGAATAGAAACACCTCCCTTTGCAAGACCCTTTGATTCTGCCCCTCTAGTCTAACCTGGAGAATTGAGTGACTTTCCGGAGCTGTGTGAAAAACCCGAGGGATAGGGGCAAGTGGAGGGCAGGGGAGAAAAAATCCTATTGTCTGAGTTGAAATCCATTGCATGCAGTATTGGATGTACCCATTTATTCAGCCATAAGTCCTGTTGATTTCACAGGGCCTTACATCCTAATTAGTGTTCTTCGTTTCAAAACCTGAAGGAGGGCTACTTTCCATAAATGGGAGAAAACATGTGAAGGACTTGAAGCTAGCAGTACTTGCATTTCCATTTCCTGGCACAAACTCCAGGAGGAGATGTTCTTTCCTTTTTTCCAAAAAAGAAACTTCTCCACTGCTCAAGAATGTACAATCTAGCTTTGGGTGTCTCTCAGTATTTTTGCTTCTTTGTGGTTCTTTAAAGCTGGTTCAATCTCAGTTTGATCTATTTCAAAGACGTTGAAGTTTGTAGAAGTATAATCTGTTGCTTGGGTAAAGATTTCCTGGTATGTATGATTCTCTTACTGACAGGAAATAGAGTGCAGTGAGCATTTTAAAAGGATGTGCTAAAAAGCTATAGTTTGTGCCACAAATGAACAAAAAACCGCTGGAGCCAGGAAATTGCAGAAGTAAAGATTGTTCTTAAAAAGTAGGCTGCACCCACTTTGGGACAGTTGTAGGAATTCCCTATGAGACTCAAGTGATATACAGCAGTAAATGTTTTTATTACAACTTCTGCAAAGTTTAATGACGTTTAGAACAGCTGAGGATATGTGACTTTATTGGCTGCTTATCCTTGTGCCAATCACATGCTGATTTTTTTCAAACCTTAGTGAGAACTTTGAGCTTGTACCAGTTTGCAGTGAGAGTTATAATCCCTCTGTGAAGATTTTTACTTCATAAAACACATAATGAAATAAGTGTACTTGAAACTCAGAGATGAAAGGTTCAGAACTTTCATGGCTGGGGAGTAGAAGAACAATGTTATCTTCTCATGTAGCCTTCCCTAACCTGGTGCCCTCTGGATGTATTGAACTAGAACTCCACCACCATTACCAGCCAGAATGGCCACTGATGGGAGTTGTAGACCAATAGATCTGGAGAGTGCCTGGATGGGGAGGTCTACTAATACTTGCACCTGTAAATGCGCTTAAATGAATAGTGGTGTCAATTAACTTAGCATTTTTAATCTTCTGAGACTGCCTCAGTTTTTATGGTGGATTATAAAAGACAGAGTTGTGTTGTTGTTTTTAATTTGGGATTAAAAAAACATGTCTGCTATATGGCATGAAAAATAGAAGATAAAAATTCTCAGATAAAAGTCAATAAGAGTTTAAAAGGGGCCATAGATGATGTGGAATCTCTTTGTAGGGGACAAGTTTTGGATACCAAAATAATTATTACTTTCTTTTTCAGGTAGGGGAAGATTCTCGCCATTCAGGACCTCCTGTTTTGCCACGGCCATCAAGCACATTCAATACAGTCAGCAGGGCTCAGTACCAGGACATGGTTCCTGTGGGTATGTCTGTGCTGTTTGACCTCTTCAGAGTAGCATGCTTTGCTTGTGTTTTGCTTGTAAGGGTTGTATTTTACACCACAATGTCTTCTGCTCATTACCTTTTTCCTGGAAAAAAAATATGTATCATAATATTAGCTGTTTTGGAAATAAAAATAAGAACAATCAAATGTGGTTAGCACAATTTGAAGTTGTTGCATGGCCAATTTGGGGTGAAATATATGTTGTGAAGCTCAAAAGGTGGTTGACGTCTACCTGGCATGAACTCTAGGCATTAAAAGTTAACACATGGAAATAATGACTTTTACTTGTCCCAATGGGTTGGTAATGAGATTATCAACGATGCTTTCAGTGTTACCTATGAGTGAAATAGTTCTTTGATTTTGCTCTTTGTGACCTTTTTGGCATGGGAATTCAGCTTGCATACCATAAAGTTGCAGAACACCCAGTAAGGTGTAAGAGTTCCTGTGGTAAAGGCCATTTGGTGACCTTTCTGCAAGAGTTGAGAGAAAACAGAATGGGATAACTGGATAAAGCAGAAATGCCTATAAGGGCTGTGGGAGTTATATCACCTCTCAATTATTATTTATTATTATTATTCTATTTATTTATATCCCACCTTCTTCCCATCATGGGGAGTCAAGTTAAAACAGAATGAAACATTAAAAATAGAAAGTTTAAAAAATAATTAAACAATTCAAATGATTAAAACATTACGTTATTAAAATTTAAAACTCTTTAATATAAAAACAAAACAGCACTCATCTCAATATGCAAAGGTCTGGTGGCATAAAAATGTTTTCATCTGCCGTTGAAAAGAAAGCAAAGATGGAGCTTTTCTAGAGAGGGAGTTCCAGAGCTTGGGAGCAGCCACTGAGAAGACCCTCTCTCTTGTTCCCACCAAATGTGCCTGAGAGGGTGGTGGGACAGAGAGAAGGGCCTCTCTGGATGATCTCAATGCTCTAGTGGACTCATACAGGGAGATACAGGCCTTCAAATAACCTGGACTGAAGCCAAATAAGGTTTTATAGGTCAAGACCATCACTTTAAATTGTGCCCAGAAAAAGACTGGCAGCCAATAGAGCTGTTGCAACAAGGGAGTTGTAAGATCCCTGTAGCCAGCTCCAGTTAACAGTCTGGCTGCAGCTCTTTGGACCCGCTGAAGTTTCTGAGCACTTTTCAAAGGCAGCCCCATGTAGAGTGCATTACAGTAATCCAAATGGGATGTAACCAAGGCATGTACCACCATGGCCCATTCACTTCACCAGGGATGGGCACGCTTGGCACACAAATTTTAGTTGTGCAAAAGCACACCTGGTCACCATTGATACCTGGACTTCCAGGTTCAGTGCTGAATCCAGAAGTACCCCCAAAGTATGAACCTGAGTTTTCAGGGGGACTGAAATCCCATCTAACAGGCTGAATCCCTATTCCCAGATCTGTCTTTCAGTTAATCAGCAGCACCTCTGTCTTGTCTGTATTAAGCTTCAGTTTGTTTGCCCTTCCAGCCACTCCCAACCACTAAGGCCACTGCAAAAAGAATCAGCTGGGAATGTAGTTGTTCAGCTGGGCACATTGTGTAAAAAGATTCTGAGAGGAGTGGAGGGTGAAGGGCTGACAACTGCAGTGTGTCTTCTGCATTTGTACCAAGTGTAAGCCACCCTAGAGGGAATGTAGATCAGTTTCAAAGCAAGGCAGGTATTCCCCACATGCCTTGTTTTCAAGTGGAAGAGCCTACTTAAAGGTTGAGGTTTTTTTGCCCCACCACTATGCTACTCAGTTTTCATGGTTCAACAGGAAGGATGCCATGGCTGTTGGCTTTGAAGGTAGCAACACATCCCCTAGATATTGCCCCACTACATGAAAACACACAACACTAAAGGGAGAGGGGTGGAGAAAGAAAAGAAAAGCCAAAAACACAACCATCCTTCAATGCTTAAATGCAAATCAAATGTTCCATTGTTTAATAATCCTCATTTGTCTACCTTAGTGTGCAGGAATAGTTTATAAAAATAAAAATAGAAGTTTAACAGTTTAATATAACATTTGCACATTGTTTTTGTGCAAAATGCTTGATTGTGTAAGATAGAAGTATATGAACTAATTGGTTGGTTGGTTGGTTTCCATTCACTCCAGTATCAGTGTTGCCTTTTAATGAGTTAAGTTGTCTTGGAAACTGCTTATACACTTGATTCTTACACATGACAAAACCCATTTGCTTCAGTCATGGTGATTCATGGCTTTCAAGAACAGAAGTTTATTCACTGAGTTCAGCAGCTGTCACATTGTGGGGAAGACACCCACAGCCCATTAACCTGATGGAGTGTCTAGATGTTTGTTCAGCAGGACTGTTTCTTGACAGGCACTTCTGATTTAAACTTCTGTTGCTGCCCATTTCTTCAGCACTGCTTTCAGGAGTGCTTTGAAAAGGCTACTCTACTGAAAATCCTACTATGGGGTGGGTGGCTACTATGCCTTTTCATTGAGGTATACCTTGGGAAATAGGTTTATTCATAGAATCATAGAATCATAGAGTTGGAAGCAGGACTCATAATGTGATTCTTTGTGTGTGTGTGTGCACGCTTATCTTTCTTACAGCATAGTTTAACTGGATTTTCATTTTAAAGATGTTGAACATGCATTTGTGAGATTAACACTCAGTAAAAACAAGCAAATTTGTTTAGAATCCCTTGTTCGACTGTGGTTCTTGCCACAACAAACACCACTATTTGTTTTACTGTGAGGATAAGCCACTAAAGATGATGTTACAGGCACCAGTTGGATGGTACTCAACAATATCCTTGCTAAGTGGATCACATGTTCCTCCACCTGCCTCCCAAATTAAGCAACAATTCCCTGCTTTTGAGGATGTGTAGTGCCCAAGCTTCACCTGGACTAGCAGTAACAAATGACAAAAACTAGTAAAATTGTCTCCATGAAAAAAGGGACTTATGTCAGGAAAAGCATCTATCTGTAAGACACTCAGGATTTGAACCTAAAACTCCTGAAGGAAATGAATGGTAGTTTTACATTTTCACCAAGATACTCTCTGTTCTATTTTCAGCTTACAATGATAAAATTGTTGCATTTCTGCGACAACCCAATATCTTCGAAATTCTACAGGAACGACAGCCAGATCTTACCAGAAATCATTCACTCAGGTGAGCACAGTATTGGCCTTTCCTCTCCATCACTGAAGTTCTTAATGCAGTTTCAAACAAAATATAGACTCCATTCAGATGTAGCAACAATCATTAAGTTTATTGTTAGCTGCTTACGCTTCAGGTCAATGTACTCCTCCCCCTCCTTTCCTCTGATGTGGCTGCAAGGACAGTAAGCTTTTGCTTCTGTTCTCACTTAAGTTCAGTTTAATGCCACAGCTGAACATTGGTTTATTTGAACCAAGTGAGTTTCACAAATTTAAACTGGTTTTATTTTGGCAAACCATGTGAAGACTTAATGTGGTTAGTCCAGGTTTGAACATAATGTTAAACTGTGCTTCATGCAGAAAACAAGGAGCCCCATCTGTATACCTCTTACTGAGTAGTTGTACATGATAACTGGCAGTCTAACTGTGGAAAGTGTAAGAGAGCTGTGGAAATGTAGCCTGAAGCAGATGTCTGGGCAGGGATCAACCACAGTCCCTTCAACAACTCCAACAACCCATTCAAGAACACCCAGCAGTGGCAACTAAAATGTACCCAGGTGGGGCATGTGTGAATGAATGTTCATGCTGTTTCCATCTAGCCAGCATTTGGCAGTGGGAACTGTTACTGATCTGTGATGACGGGGGAAGGAACACTGAAATCTACAATAGCTACACAATGTTCTTTCAGCATTATGCATTTTTTTGGAAGTATTTGAATGTGATGAACAGTAACAATACAGCGAACAAAGATGAGAAAAAACCAAGAAGGCATATATTTACATGAAGCCTAAACTATAAAGATGGTGGCTTAATCTTTAAAAAAAATAAAAACAAAAACATACTGAAATAACGCCTTTAAGCTTTATAAGACTCCTTTATAGGATAGAAACAGTATAATTGTCTATTAAAAGACATGTTAGAAGGGAAAATACCAAGAGTCTGAAACAAATTAAAATACTGCTAATGAGGGCAACACCTCCACAGTACCTAACTCTGGTTAGTTTGACACTGTTTTAACTGCCATGGCTCGATGCTATGATAGTCTGGGATTTGCAGTTTTGTGAGATATTTAGCCTTCTTTGTCAGAGAGCTGTAGTGCCACAATCAACCACAAATCCCAGGGTTACATAGGATCGAGCCATCACAGTTAAAGCAGTGTCAAACTGCATTAATGCTGCAATTTGATAGCAACCTCTGCCATCTCATTGCGATATGGTGGTGCTTGAGCTCTCAGAGGCTGTGCCAAAAGGACACAGTCTCTAGCAAGTATGGCCTTAGTGACAGCCTGGCTCTCTACTGTCCAAAGGCCAGCCAAACCATTACATAAATACTTGGTCACAAGAACTTTGCTGAAACATTGTAGAACAGTTGCAGTCTGTGTTTGTAGAGGGTCTAGGGGTGTACATGTACAGTGTGTTCTTGTTATTCACTGGGGTTTGTTGCTAAAAAGCAAGCCTTAATTTTGCCATTTTATATAAGTGATACCATTATACTGTGCCATTGTGTTTAATGGACTTGAGGATCCACAGATTTAGGAATCCATGGGGGGTTCTGGAAACAACCCCTAGTGAATAAGAAGGGCCCACTGTACTTGTATATATTAATCTTTCCAAGCCATGGTTGATTGAATCCGTGGATTTAAAAAAATCTGTGGTACAGAGGGCCAATGTTCTTCATCCTCTCAGGCAAGAATGAATAATTTTCCCTGCTGGATGAGAACATGAAGATTTCTGTGCATTTTGTATTTTAGGAAGTATTCTTCTGTGTAGAAACAAATCCGTTTTCTGCACAGAAGTATATGTTGTTTTTCTGTGCAGAAGTATTAATGGATTTTGCATAGATGAATACTTCCCAAAGTTCAAAGACATGCAGTAGCCTCACAGCTTCCTGCATTCTTCATAGTGGAGTTTCCCAAGCATCAGAAAATCCCTTACTCAGCTGAGAAACAATAGAAATGAAGATTGTTTCCATCCCTAGGTAGGTACAAGCTGAACTAGGTACGTACTGGCTGAACCAACATGAAATATTGGATCTTGGAGGTAATGAATGCAGACAGAAAGAGAAACAATAACGAATGGTGTAAATAAGACAAAGCTGTTGCATCAACGTACAGATTTGAAGGACTAAGCGATGTTTAAATATTAGTAACAACAAGAAATTGTGTAAATGAGATGGAAATTTGTGGCAAGTTCTAACCTTGAAGGACTAAAAAAGGATTAATTTTTTAAATTAACTCTTTTTAAGACATAACTTTTTATAGACTAGAGTCCACTTCATTTGATATATCTAGCCCACAAAAATCACATACATGTGTTTGCCTGTGCTGTTGCAAAAGTACAACAACAAAACCTCACATTGCCAATGCTCTTTGCTGCTTTCCTTTCAACAGGCTAACCTAGCTACACCTCTATAAGCACTGGGGCACCTCTTGGGATGTGCAAAAGCTTCAATATGTTAAGAGGCAATTTACATGTTAATATTCAAACTCACCAGCATGGCCATGGCATTTGATATAGTTAGAAACCAGAATGGCAGAGATGGTTACAATGTCACTGTGTTTCTCCATAAGCTTTCTATATAGAAATTCACAGCATTCTCTTGACATTTGTTCTATGCAAGTAGGGGAGAGAGCAGGTGTATGTATTTAATTGATTCTCTTTAGGAATAGCAACATCCTTCTCCAGGGCTTCTCTTGGTACTTCTTGAAATTCAGGGCCACAGCTAGAATTAATTCCAAATTGGTCAGCTACCTGAAGTAGCTTGAGCATCTGAGAGCTTGAAGGCGGCAGAGGAGGACAAAAATTCTTCCGAATGTATTAATTAAGGGGTGTAGATGTATTAGTGTTCAGATGGGGTTGATTGCAGGATTCTTCCATTCATTCAGATACTGTGTGGAATGTTGGAAAATGGTGTCTGAAATACAGAGAGATTGTCTAGAGTTCTGCTTGATATATCCAGTATTTTTCCTTGCTACCCTGGTATACATTACTTCCTTATTTGCAAGAGACATTTTGGAACAGTTTATCTGCATCAATAGGGAGAAGATCCAGTTTATTCGGACTGAAGGGACCCCAGGACTGGTGCGCTTATCCAGTGATGCAGACCTTGTCATGTTACTAAGGTACGTCCTGCTGTTCTACAATGAATTTGGTATGGAATCTTTTATTGCATTGGTGTATATACATATGACCCAATGCAGTGACCTTTATAATCTCAGTCATCAGTTCTTTGAAATACAGCTAGGGGAGTTGCGGCAGAGGATGTATATGATGGAATTATCCATGCTAAATTTTGCAGCTTACTTACAGTCAAGGATTTTTTTAAAAATGGGTCAATCCAAAGAGTCTTAAATTGGACCTGAATAGCCATATGATAATTCGTCTAATGTTTCCCACAGATGCATACATAATATATACTATATGTACAATATAATGTAATAGCCTCTTTCTGTTTGTATGTAGACAGATCACATACATACATAAACATATATACATATATATAGTAGAAAAAACACAGTTGTCTAATGTATTCACATACTAACCTGGTGTCTACCTCAGCATTCTTTGTGTATTGTTTCCCTTCCCCCTTCATCCTTCTTTGTCTATGTGTAGTTTCTTTCTCCATGAGATAGATTTTCTCTCTCCCCTTTTCCAGAGTTATTAGTGTGATTTTTGTGTGTTTTCTTTTTAATTGAAAATGTTATATTGAATATATTGGATTCAAAACCCAGAAATGTTTGTAGTGCAAGGGAAGCATTGGAGAATACACTGGGAACTACCTAGACACTTATTTAAGAGAAAATTGAAAAGTGCAAATGCTGTTTTTTGAAATAGCGACATTAGCCTTGTTTCAGCTAAGTCTGTTAGGTTCAAAGGTGGGTGGTCACAAAAACATGAGGGGAGAGAAAGATGCTATATTACAAAAGAAAGAATGGGAAATTGGTTAGGAGGATCCAGAATGCAAAGCTACATTTTCGTTTACAAGGGGAACATGGTTTGATAGACTCTAGGAAATAGAGTGCAGCTATGACTCCAAGGATATGTTGTGCACTTTCCTTGGATGAAGACCTGTGTATCCTTCCACTCCTTCATTCCCTTCCTCTTGTTTTCTTTTTGTTGACTGCTGGATTTGTAAGTTCCACAAGGTGAGGCCCTGTCCTCTAGTGCTCTGTAGAGCAGGCCAATAACAATAATGATAGCAGCAAATTGGGAAAATTTGTGTGTGAGTTAGTGTGAGCACAGCTACTTTTGCCACTTGGGCATCTACCTGGGGCTTACCTTGTACAACACAAAATTGATGTGAAAAAATTGCACTGTTCACAAGTATTTTTTGTAGCCCTGTGTACAGGCATGGTCTCCATTGCATGAACATTTGATGCAGGGTGAAGTTGGCCTAGGTGGCCATGATACACTCATTCACGCTCAAGTCTCTTAATCCACTATCACAGAGATTTTTCTAAATCTCATTCATCTCCTCGTATAGCTCATAGCATCCTTACTCCTTCCTTTTTGAAATACAAAATATTCTCATATATGACAGATGGCATTATCATGTTAGAACTGTAATGCCTTTGTTTGTCTCAAATGCTTGTCTGGGCCTAAGGTAGATTATATCCACATCTTTCACACTGTCTCTTCCCTGTAACCTCTAGCAGTACAAACAGTAGCATCTAGTTACTACAGACAGTAACTGTCTCTTCCCTGTACTACAGACATAAAGTCTGATATCAGCATGTTTCAGCTTTCCCTGCCCTGTTCCATTTTGTTGATGTGTGTATTCTGGTGCATGTGTGTGTACACACAGAGAAGGATATACATGCATGTACACATGAGAGATGCTAGCTGACATAGATCAAGATCCTATTCAACTGCACCAGGAGTATAACACTTTTCCTGCAAACTTAAACTCTGGGTCAGAGGGAAGTGAAGGCTGCTCCTTCTTTTCTGGCTGTGCAATAGCAACTGAATAGAGATCTAAGTGAGCTACATGCACACACCCCATAGTCACTGATTGTCCACAGGGGTACACCCAGGCGCTCTCCATCTGCTGTTGTGCACCCAGGGAAGAAGGAGCAGCCCTTCCTGAACAAGAATGAAAGCTGCAGTGGCCTGGTTGGGTGGAACATTGCAGTGCACAGGAAGAGATACTACAGGCTTATTTAATTCTTGGTGGTGTGAAATAGTGGTTAGAGTGTTGGACTAGAGCAGTGGTCCCCAAACTGTGCCCTGTAAGTGATTTTCGGACTTCAGCTCCCAGAAGCCTCAGCCATGTTGGCCAATAGTATGGGATTCTGGGAGCTGAGGTCCAAAATCACTTAAAGAGCACAGTTTGAGGACCACCAGACTAGAATGTGAGCTGTTCAGATTCAAGTCTCTACTGAGACCTGAGCCGCCTTGTGCCAGTCACACTCACTCAGCATGATCTGTCTCTCAGTGTTGTTATCATGATTAGTTGGGATGGAGTAGAGAACAGGTGAGACATAAACATAACTCCTGTCCACTCAGATGTCCAGGTACTAACTGTTGAGGGATTGCTCTGGCCTGGTCATTATCACCTGCTCTGTTCCCAGAATTGATCTGGGAAAAACTTCTGTCTGGCAAGGGTTTGCCACAAATGCCCCTGATGTCTATGAAGAAGCAGGGCAGCTACCCCAAGCCTCTCCTGCAAGTGTAGCAGCTGGCAAGAAGTCAATTGCCTGATACAGGACTGTGTGGGGGAAATGGTCCTATCTTTCTGACCTGGGTGGTTAACAGATCTTTCTCTAGTTCTTGGGAAGAGGATAATGGTTTCCTGGGATGGGTTGTTCACCAAAGCAGGCATAAAGTGAAGGCGTTTCTTTCTTCCTTTGAGGATGGAATTGCTACTCTGGAAATCCTACCACTGCTGCAGCTGCACAGATATTTGTTTTCTGTTATGCAAGCCACTTTAGAAACGTTAAAAAAAAAAGATGATATATAAATATACTAAATCACTAATTAAATAATTTTAATTGGTATTAAAATGGGTGCACAGGATTGCTTAAAAACTAAGTACGTAAGAACATAGTTGTATGGGGCTTATTCAGGCTCCCTCATTTGTGAAAGTTTGTAAAACAATTCTTGGATGGATTTTGAAAAGTGTTGCTTATTCCTCCTTTTGGGGGGAAAAGTGTTTACAATCACTTACAATGTACATGTATGTACAGTGTTACCTTCTTTTTAATAGGATAAGAAGTTTTTGGCAATCAAAACTATTCTGCTTCTGCTATTGTGTGCATTGAAAATACAGAAGATTAGTTAAAAGATCCACTTCTGTTGTGTTTATAATGGAATGATTTATGTTTGTAGTGGTTTGGAAATACAGGATATTGATTTTAACATAAGCATGAATGGTGTGGCTTCAAAGAAATCGGCAAGTTTGTCTTATTTTTGCTAATTTCTCTCCTAGCTTATTTGAAGAGGAAATAATGTCATATGTACCACCACATGCCTTACTTCACCCCAGTTATTGCCAGTCACCACGAGGCTCCCCGGTATCCTCTCCTCAAAACTCTCCAGGTGAGCCTTGTTGCAATGGCCTGCAAAGATTTTAGAGAATAAACTAGGTAGGATCATCATATTTTCACAGGATTCCTTCTGAGAATAAATAGTAGGAGAATGTTTTCATTATTGAGTCCATGCTAATTCTGTGTTGTGTATCAAACTTCTCAATAGCCTTTCTCAAAAGCAGTTTGATGCCGTTCATAGGGGTAAATGCCTGTACTGCAATCACTCACTCAAAACCATAAGGTGGCGAGTTCAAGACCAGCAAAGGGCTGAAGCTTGATTCAGGCTTGCATCCTTCCGAGGTCGCTAAAATGAGTACCCAGATTGTTGGGGGCAAATAGCTTACAATTGTAAACTGCTTAGACACTCCTTAAGGGTATGAAGCGATATATAAATGAAGCTGTTTGTTGTTTAAAAATATTCCCAACTGGTAGAGTTTTAAACATATTCAAAGTGTTTCATTTTGTTGAATAACTGAATAACACAGAATGAGGAGTCTTCTTTCTTACATAATTATGATGAATTTATGGTCTTAAATGTGAATGATTAATAAATCATTGGAATCATTAACTCTAGTTTCTGCCTGAACAACATTACCTGTCTGTCTGTCTATCAGGGATCATATCCAGGATGTTGAATGTAGACCACAGAACAATTTGCCCCAACGGACTGCTTTACACTCCCATTTGGATAACATCAATACCATAAAATTACTCTTTAGTTATCCCTTAAATGCACACATATAGACAACTAGAGGTATCATGTATATAGAGCTTTTTGTAAAAATAATCTTTCCATTCTTTTGTTATTCTTAAGGAAGGAATAATTGCTCTAATTGCCCCAGAGATTTTTTGACAGTGACAGCTGATCTGTAATAAAGACTTGCCATGTGTTGAGGGGATAATTTAGGGGTATTTTATGAAACGGGAGGAAATGTGTTCAAATGTCAGTTGTCATATTAAGTTGCTAACTAGGTCTGGATAACAGCAATACGAGTAAGAACTAGTTGAAGTATGTAGAGGATTCATCTGTAGCAACAATCTCCAGCTATAGATCTTCTAAAAATGTTGGGGAGAATACCTCTTAAATATAAAGTCTGTGCTCTTGTGGCTGTATGTTCTTTGTGCTTTAATAACAATAAAATAAAATATGAAATATCAAAAATTACAGTGTTGCAGCCCTATATTTTGGTATATCATTGCTCTGTATATTGAGGAGGCAACTTACATATGTAGCTCTAGGGTTAAATACCACCTTTCAGAACCTCCTGGGGTCAACACTCACTATTGAATAGCTGACACCATCACTGCTAGATTTTTCTCAAGCTCCAAAAAGTTACCTTTTCCCTCCTGACATCAAAGCAACGGGTTTGCTGCAGTAGTGCTTTTGCCCTATAGTGCCAGTTATATAGTCTGCCCTCTCATTTTAAGGTTGCATGTATCCATTGCTCATGGTGTACAGTTTATCCGTGCCACTGTAAAATATTTTTTATTTTATTTCATTTATATGCCACCTTTATCCTGGAGTGGAAACCAAGGTGGCTCAAAAAATGATTAAAATATTTTTTTAAAAAATCAATTAAAATTCAGTTCATTAAAACAGTATAAAATCATGTAAAAGGCAGAAAACTCTTCAAAACCTATCAGTTAGATAAAAGTAGTATGTGGTATACAAACAAGTGGCTTGAGAAGAGTGCACTCCCTGCCAAACTACTTTCAGCGCTCTCAAAAACCATTGTCTACATTTAGGCATACAATGCAATCCTAAGCATGTTTATTCAGAAGTTAGTCGTCGTGATTTCAATGGGACTTCCTTCCTGATACATGTGCATCAGAATATAGCCTGAATTCTGTTTCAGCTTTCTCTTTTTTCCAAGTTTACTAGTCTATTTATATGCTGTTTTATCACAGAAGACTGCACCACATGGCTTAGAGTAAACCCCAACATGTCAGGCACATTACATCTGAAGAAGAAAACATTCATACGTGAATGTGTTTACATTTATAGTAATTGTAGGTTTATGGCTTAAATCCAATTGCTAGTCCCAACTAGCGTAGACAGTGAAACAGTGGGATTTGTATAAGCATTGACTTGTCAATGCAGTGGGATTATTCTAGTTAGAACTAGTAGCTGGATTTAAGTCCCTGGGTTTTTGTCCTTGCTACTCCATTACTCTGTCCCCACACTCATTATCAAGATGAAGACACTAGTCTCCTTTTCCTTCATTATTTCCTCTCTTGTTAATCCATTCAGCTATCCATCTTGTTCCACTTGGCGAGGTGTCATTTCTTTTTATCTATACTAGAAACAGATAAGACTTTATCAGCAAGCCTGACTAGAGAATTAACTGCCAGCTGAGTTATTGCCACCAAGTCATCGCTTTATAAATGTGATTTCTCTTGTTCTGTCACATACTCTCAAATGGAATTTTTCTTGAGATTTCTACTTCAGATGTGCATCATACTATTAGTATACGCAAACCATTCATTAAGAAATTAAGTATCATTTTGGTATGTAGCTGTTAACATTTTAGATTTGATTACATTTTAAAAGTTTTAAACATTAGACATCCATACAGCAGGGCATTTATACAAATGAATTGAAATGTACCCGCTCTAAGCACCCACATTAGAATGTATTGAAGGCTTCTTTCTGACTGATTTTTACAGTGAGATAGGGTTAAAATAGGAAGCAGCTTCAATACAATTTCCTGTAAAGATGATAGTCCTTGTGGTTCATTTACCTGTTTTGCTTGCAAGATTGCATTAACCATCTGTACAGTGGATGTGGGTCTGCTTTGAGGTCTGGTTTGAGAGACATTAAGTCTTGAAGTTAGCTGCTATAGGCTAAGCATGAGTTTTGTTATGTGTCATTTTATACCAGAAGTGGAAAGTGCATTTCTGAGAGCACAAGTGACAATTACATTATTTGTGATTTCTAACATTTCCACCATTGACTAAAGCATATGAAATCAACTCAGATTTGAATCTTAAAAAAAGAATGCTACTTTTCTAGCAGTGCAATCTTCCTCAATTAGTTTAACTGAAAGGAACTTTAAATGTCCATTAAAAGTGTATAGTGGATTACCCCATGAAGCATTTTAGAATAGGTTTGTGTTTTTGTGATAGCAGTCCAGTAGGGTTTACATCTAACTAGGCATGTACAGCATTATATAGCTGGAAAGTTAGTGTCCTGTTTAAAATGGAATTGTACTTTTCCACTTCTTTTGCAATTTTCCTTTTTTACAGAAAATCCATTAAAGAAGAGTGTGCATTTATGTTGCAGATATATTTTTAATTGTATGTGCTCTGTTTCATTCAGAAATGTGTGTTCACATGTGTTCTCTGAGCTGAACAAAAGCATTACGTGTGAAATTCAAGTCTGAATTATGAACTCATGTCTTTCCTTTCTTATGAGCAAGAAAGAATTTACAGTCATAGTTCACACGGTATGCTTGTACAAAGCAAAAGTTCTCTTTTCCAATCTTAGGTTCTTTTACTGGTCAATAAATGTTTGAGACTACTCACTCAGTGCAGCAGTGTTGGACTGACTTCAGTCTTCTGTGGTTTCTCTTTTTATTAACTTGAGTCCCTTTAGTCCATTGTTATTAAAGCTACAGAACAAGGGCTCATACTTAGGGTCACAATAGCTAAGGCATAACTGATCTGTGTTAAGGAATTTAAGCACCTCTGTTTAAAGACTAAGAACTATCATATTGAATCAGACCCAAGATCTGCATAGGCCAGCTTAGCAAGAATGCATTTTTAAAAAAAGAAAAGAAAGAAGAATTATCACAGCAATTGTTGGCTGACCTATAATTGGTGGGTGGGTAGTATGCATTTCTGCTGACTACCCCCATGTTAAAATTGTCAGCCTTTTCTCCCAGTAACTGATGGAACCTGTGAGAGCATTGCACAGTTGTCATTCATCTAGCCTTGAATATTTCTAACAGAAAGGTCAGTGATAACCTCTCTATTTCTCATGTTGTTGCAGGTACCCAGCGTGCTAATGCTCGAGCTCCAGCACCTTATAAAAGAGATTTTGAAGCCAAGCTGAGGAATTTCTACAGGAAACTGGAGACAAAAGGATATGGTCAAGGCCCCGGAAAACTGAAGTATGTAGAAATGTTACAGAAAACTGAGTGTGTTTCAGAGGTATCAAAAGTACTGACATCTGTCAATTTTTTTCTAGTATTGAGGAATAACTGAAATGGGAATTGTAAAACAGAGGATTTGGTGGACTGTTTTGACAATTATCTTGCTCCAGATAGTGATTGCTTAGCTATGCCTGGTTCTGCCATGAGAACAGCGTCATTTGGCTGTTCCTCCTGGGCTTTGCTTCTGTTAAATGATAGAGATGAGGGGCGGCCTTACATGCCAAATGGCCCATCTTTGTCCCCTAAATTGCACTGTTGGCTTCAGATGTCATAGAAGAGGCTGACCTATCACCAGTATTAAAGTAAGATTCCTCTGGGTATCCACTTGGTTTCTGTATATAGAATGGGGAAGCAGGTGCCATTTGGCCCTTTGCCTCAGGCAGCAAAATGTCTTGAGCGTGCCCTGCATTCCAGCATTTGGAGACCTCTGTTCTCTCCCTTGCTGCCTAGTATGATAATGTTGCATTGACCTTTTGTCCAAATTCCATAGAAGAGCCATAGTAAACCCAGTGCCACTCAGATGGAAATGTATAGAGTTCCATATTCTGGACCTCCAGGATGGTGCTGTCTATGTGCAATGCTATATGACTGGCGTAAATGAAAGACACTAGCATTGCCTGAGTTCCCCACACAGCTGCTTTCCCTGGGAGAGCACCCATTTTTCCTAAATGGAACAATAACCATCCTTATCTGGAAAATTCTAACACAGGATGTTGGTGGAAGTCCAAAAAAATCCAGTGTAAGTCTAAGGAAAGATTAAACTACTGACCCTGATCAAAGATTAGGTTTGGTATGATACGGAGTGGTAATTTATCCAGGCTGTCTAAATATAACCATGAAGAATAAACATTGTAACTCCAGCTTGTGAACTGCTGTGATTCAATTTTTCTCACTGTGCAGATTAATTATCAGGAGAGACCATTTGTTGGAAGATGCCTTCAATCAAATTATGGGTTATTCAAGAAAGGACTTGCAAAGAAATAAATTGTATGTCACATTTGTCGGAGAAGAAGGGTGAGTAAAAAAGGGAAGTGGCCACCAATACAGTGTGTACTTTATACCATGTTTTGCAGCTGTGTTCAGATATTTAATTGTGCTCTTTGTGGTCTAGAGTAAAAAGAGGAAGGATTACAGCCAGGAAATACTTCATATAAGCCTAGAACCAACAGCTGTATATAAATAGTTTCTCTTTGTGACATGTGTGCTCCTCCTTTACAAAGCCAGTTTTTGTGTGTACATGTTGAACTCTTTCTAAAACTGATTCAATAGGTAGTGCTCAGTAGATCTCTGATTCAGTAGATAGGGATCATCTACTGTTCTGCATTCCCAGTTCTCCCTGTTCAATTTCTGTAGTTATTTTCCCCTCAAAGCCCTTGCAGCAAATGCTTAGGCACTGGATGGAAATAGGTCGACATTGCAAATTAAGCCTGGAGGGTGAGGTCTGACATGTGTAGGGTCCTTGCATGATTTAGAATCCTGAGATGGGCCTGATTCATGCAGATAGTGTATATATGTAGAACAAATTTTTTTCTTTGGATTTTTCTCCCTCCCAGTGGATGGGAGATGATATGGAGGGGGCAACAGAGAGGGAGCTCTGAACATGGTGCTTTCCCCCTTGCACAACTGTGGACAGTTGAATATAAATACTGAGGTAATTTATGGTCTCCTAGAGTGTTGCCCACTTCTGTATTCTTTTACCATGTTGGCATTGATGCACAGAATCACAGAGTTGGAAGAGACTTCCAGGGCCATCCAGTTCAACCCCATGTAGGAATACACAGTCAAAGCACCCCGACAGATGGCTATCCAGCTTCTGTTTAAAAACCTCCGAAGAAGGGAACTCCGCCATACTGCCAAGGGAATGTGTTCCACTGCCAAACAACTCTTATTGTCAGGAAGTTCTTCCTATTGTTGAGGTGGAATCTCTCTTCCTGTAGTTTGTATCCATTGCTTCTTGTCCTAGGATCCTATCTCACAGAGGCTTACTGTGGGTAAAACGTTCCTGAACTGTTTCAGAAGTGAAAAGGTATGATCGTGCATTGCTCTTCTAAGATGTCATTGAGGCGTCCCACTTTTCTTCCATTGTCGAAGCATTTGTGGAGAAGCCATTTTTTGAATAATGGAAGATCTCGTTATTCAAAAAATGGCTTTGTTGACAGCAGAGAAGTGGGATGCCTCAATGACATTTGAGAAATGCGACGGACAATCACACCTTTGTGCTTCTGAAACAGTTCAGGACCGTTTTGCAAGCATTTTACTCATGATAAGTGCCTCCGTGTGATAAGGTCCCTAGTCTCTGGAGCAGCAGAAAACAAGCTTACTCCATCTTTAGCATAACATTTGTTCAGATATTTAAACAGGACTATCATAATACCTCTTAACCTCCTCTTCTCCAGGCTGAAGATGTCTTTCTTTCCCTTTGGTTGTTTGTTTACGCACTATGCTACTTCCATCCTAAATATTCTAAGTTATGAGGAAGGAAGAGCTCCATGATATCTGTATGATTTTCACTAACAGCCATTCACACTTCTTTTCTTTCAGATTGCAACAAATGGCCTAAGTGATAATCTATTCAGGGAAGGTGTGTTTCTCTAGCGTACATGACTAATACTTTGTTATTTTCCTCTGCTGCCACCCCCTTCTAATAATACTTCATAATACTAGTGTTGATGGTGGTGGTAGTTGATGGTAGTGGTAGTTGGTGCCACCAGGACCTATTAAGGAGTCCAGTGTGATATCAGTGTCTCTCTTTACCTTTCCTCATTCTATCTGAATCACCTTTTGAAGTCTCAAGAAGCTGAATTTTAACCTATCCTTTATATAACTACTATAGAGACCACTTATTGTCCTGCACAGTTGCAGCAGTGAGGAAAATACGTTCCTTTAATTCAACAAAAAACAAGCAAACTGCAGCAAGGCTGTCCCTTCCCCCAAAGCAATCCCTTGTCATTTATTTAACGCCCTTGCTATTTATTTTTGTATAATTTCTATGAGGGCTGCAAATTCTCTAGCTAAAATGGCCATCTCACTTTTTTGTGCTTTTAAAAAAAAACTCCTTTTCCCGTCCATGACACGGAGGCAGGATATAATTTTATTTGAACTGGATAAGGTCTAGTGAGAGTATCATATTAAGAAAAATCATGTTTGTTTAATCATCTGGGAATAGCTTGAAACCGCTTCAGTGTCAATGCTAAATGCTATAATAATGAACAAAGAATCCCCAGTGAATGTAGTAAAACAAGTATGGAATGTTCCTCATAAAATAATTAGAGCAACATGAATCTGCTTTAAAAGTTAATTTTTTTTTCTCTGAAAAATGTACCAGATAGAGGAAGTATCCTTAAATTGTTATTCGATATCCCCAAATTATCAAACGAAATCTCTCATATCTGAGCCTTTTCAGATGTCAGAAAGCTGATATGTCATCTAAAAATAAGCATTCAAAGTAGCTTTGAAAAGAAGACCATGTGAAGAAAGTAATCACAGCTTCTTATTATGAAAGGTCTATTGCATTTGAATACCTATATGAAGGGAATAAATGTTATGGATATCCCAGTGGCTGAACCTGTAGAAGTAGTCTGTAATTCAAATTGTATAGAAAGTTCTGCTCATGAGACATCTGATAAATTATATGTCATCTATCAGACAACAACAAAATGTGAAGAGCCTTCTGTGTGTTTTACTAGATGGCCAAGAGTAAGCCACAACTTTTGGTAATTCCATGCTGGAACAACAGAACATGTCCTGCAGCTTTTGTGAGCAAGCGTTGCCTGTTTGACCTTTTTTGAATCTTGTGCCAAATTTTCATTGTCCAAGAACTATGATGGTCAGAATGTGTTGTAGTGAATGAACAGTGCAACAGGAGTCATTTTAAATGATTGACTGAAAGTAGCTGGGTAAAGAGGTGAAACTTAGCATGTTTACATATCTTAGGAGCAAGCTAAATTAATTCTAACTCTAGCTCTTCATGTATGTGTGTCAGGATGGAAAGGGGGGGGGGTCAGTTGTTGCTGTATACATAACCTCTTATGGCAGCAGCTGATTCAGATTTTTCCCCCTGGTATTCTACCTTAGGCACTTGCAGAAACAGAAAGTTCATGAATTTCGGAGGAGGAGGAGGAGGAGGAGGAGGAGGAGGAGGAGGAGGATTTACTGCCTCTCCCTACAGATCGAGGCAGGATCACAGCAATAAAACAATACAAAAATACACTCAATAAAATGTTATTATTATGCTATAAAATTAAAATAACTTTGCAATCATCTACTTTTATATTCTGCATTCACATCTACATTCATTCCAGCAAATCAGAGGTGGTGTATTTGTTAAGATCTCTTCTAAGAGGTCAGATGGATAGGTTCACCGGAAGAGATCCGTCTTAAGTGCTTTCTTGAAAGCATCTAAGGTGGAAAGAAGACGGATCTCTTTCGGCAATCCATTCCAGAGTCTAGGGACTGCAGCAGAAAATGTTCTTTAAGATGTCGTTTTTAGCCTAGGGTGCTCCAATAAATTCTTTCCTGATATTCTGAGATAACATGATGTTGTGTTAGAAAAATCAAAATTATGTGCTAAGGCAAACCAGATTCTTCTCTAAGTAGTTTTTAAAATATATATTTATAGTGTTTTCATATATTCTACCACTCCTTCCCTCAAGGCAGCTAACAACAGTGAAACATATCCATAAGGCCTATTAAACATAGGCTAAAACTTTAGCAGGAGCCAACTATCATTATCCAAAACCTTCCTGAAAATATAGTTTTTACAGCTTCCTCTGAGAAATATGCTCTGAGAGGCTTCTTCTGGGAGGCTACAATCTTGAAATTATAATGCTATTCAGGATAGAGGAGCAAGCCAGAACTTGGCAGTATCATTACAAATAGCTAGTTGTTTGTAATCAGTTCCTTTCCTTGTTAACTAGGGTATAATCTCTGTATACAGGAAGGAATAGCATCTTTCCTTATGTGACATACATATAATGTTCTGTCACTTTCATTTAATCATACTCATTTGTTTGATTCATACATATAAAGATAGATAAAATCCCAAAAACTCTGCATGTGTGCGTACATGTGTGTGCACCTTCAAGTCACCTGTCAATTTAGGGCAACCTCTTGAATTATGGAGTGTTTTGAAGAGTAAGGAATACTCTGCTATTATCTAAAATAATAAAAATTAGAAATATCTATAGCCAAAAATTACAAAAGCCCACTGCAGTGTAATAAAAAAAATTCAAGAAATATAAAAGATAAAGTAAACCCTTGCTTATTGCCCAAAGGTTTTTAGACACATGCGACGCAAGTCCCATTCAGGCATTCCAAAAGATGGGTTGATGAATGTATGTGGAAGGAAATATGTGAGCCCTTCCATGCCCCATTGTTGCTCTCTATATGTAAAGACCCAACAATCTGAAGAAGACAATATGAAGCCTTTCCATGTGATTGCAAATCCTGATATTTTTTTTTTTTTAGCGTCACTGACCATCATCAGAGATACTCCATTTGACATTGGGTGTAGCCACACTGCAGAATTAAATCAAAGTGACACCACTTCAATGGCCGTGGCTCTATCCTACAGAATCCTAGGATCTGTAGTTTGGTGAGGCACCAGAGCTCTTGATAAACCAAATACCTCCCCGAACTACATATCCCTGGATTCTGTAGCATGGCAATTAAATTTAAACTGATTTAATACTGCACTGTGGCTACACCCGCTGTTGTTCTTTACACATAATTAAAAACAATAGGGAAAGAGTGGGTGCTGACATGCATCTTTCCTCATGCATTCAGAACAGCCCCTCCTCCTTTCCCCCCTTTGTTTCTTTGAATGCCTTAATAGGACTACAGATATATCTTTAATTAGTTTCTGAAAGACAAACATGGAGAGACAGATCTCTGATGGAAGGGGGTTCCATAGTCACCTTACAGTTGTGGGGTGTAGCTTCACTAAACATGGCAGGAAATATCACATGGTGCATGTGTTGACTTGTGACGCTGCGTTGTGATGCTCGTTTGAACTCAGTTGTACAGGCTGGTAGCATTAAGGTGACTTCTTAAAAAGTAACCCAAAGTTGCTTTTGAGAAGCAGGAAAATAAATAATTTATTTTTAAATGTTGCATTTATAACATTAATTAATTCAGCGGTCCTTGGCTTATAACTGTGGTTAATTACACTTTGCAAAAGTAGCTTTCCAATCTCTAGGGCAAACTCCATAACCAATAAAGATAGCTAGTGAAAATCTCAGTTTGGGAGGTGCAGTTTAGAAGGCTAAATGTACTGATTTTACCCAAGAAATTCTTGCTCCTGTAATCAAGAGGACAAGTGAAGAACTACAGGCCACAGTGACAGTAGGATATCCAGCCACTGAAAAAGCCACTTCGATATTTTGAGGAGTCATAAGTAACTTACTTTAAAACAAAAAACCACACACTGATATTCTTAGGATGCTGTGACTCCACAGTATGCTGTGCGGCTTTTGATATTTGTATAGAGCTGCAAAATAAGTGCACTCAGCATAGAGTTCTATCCTTTGGAGCCTTTCTTCTTTTTTACCCTTCAAAAGATTTCTTTTTAATTTATAGCTTTTGTTGAATCAGATGTAGAAAACTGAAGACAGGGAGGTATGCCCACAGAACATCTGGCTTTTTATGTTGCATTCAATGAACAGCTGCTGTTAGTTATGGACAACCTGTCCAGTGCAGAAAAAGCCATCATGGAGATGTTCAAGTTGTAAAAGCAGTTCCAGACTCTGCATTCCTGAAGGGAAATTTGTTTATGGCAACCCCACAAGAGGTTGGTTTTGCCACTCACTGCAATCTGCAGTGACTGTATGGTTTCCGCAGAAGCCACACCTTTTGATGTGCCCCACTGCAAGCTCACACAGGAGAAGTTTCCAGGCTGGGTTTTATCCTTTCTCATCTTGCGCAAACACAGAAAGAGTTTTAATGACATCAATGTGCTTCTGCTGATTAATGTCCTCCTTCACAAAAAATAATAACAACAATACATCTATGGGAGTCCAAGAGAAGTTATTTCAATGCAAACATGTTAACTTATGGATTTGTAGCCCAGACTATCTTTATTCACTATCAAAACTGTGGGATGAATCACTGTGAATCAGACCAACCTGTCTGCTCCTAAAATCATAGTAGAAGAAATATTTGTCTCCTGCTTGTGTTTAAGTCAACTTACTTACTCATCTATTCAAAAGTAAGCTCCATTCAATTCACTAGGGCTTGCTATGCATAGTAAATATGATTGCAACCTCAGGTAACTCCACAGGAACTTACTGCAAATTCATATCAAAATCCATAGCTTGTGGCTTACAAATTAAAAGAACAATACAATTAAAAACATACAAAAGTGAGCATTAAAATAGAATTAAACTAGTACGGTATTAAAACACACCAGTCATTAAAAGAATAAAATGCAATGAAAAAGATAAAAACACTTAAAACATTCATATTAAAACAGTTAAGAATACTAAAATGCATTAAAACAATAAAACTAAGGCTACATACAGTACTTTAAAAACCTTCAAATCCAGCACTACAGAGCATTAAGAACCCAACATCAACTGTTAGTAAAGGTATGGAAGGACAAAAATGTTTTAATTTGCTGCCAGAACAGTAAGGATCCTGGCCTCTCTGGGGAGGGAGTTCCAAAGTTTGGGAGCAGTCACTGAGAAGGTCCTCTCCTTTCTTCCCATTAAACAAAACTGAGAAGGTGCTGAGAGAGAGAGGTCCTCTCCAGGTGATCTTAAAACTTTAATAAGCTCATACAAGGAGATAAGCTCCTTCAAATAGCCTGGACCATATAGGGCCTTATAGGTCAAAACCAGCACTTTGAATTGTGCCGGGAAATGAACTAGCTAGAAATTATGACAAACTGGGTATGAACAGCAAAGAATATATCCAACGTATGTCAAATGGCATTTCCCAACTTTGAAGGGAAGGGGGGAGTTTGATTCCAACAGATTATATTGCCAAACTCTCCAGAAATTTGGTAATATCCATGAATTGGACCATAGCTGAAAGAAGCTTTGTGTTTTCAGGGGACAGGAAGTGTATTTGAGAGAAAGAGAGAGAGAGAATATGAGCATACTGGGTATTCTTTGTTTCTTTGCATATCTCTCTCACACAATATATTTTGCATCTTGTTCTTCAGGGTGATGGATTAAGTTTACTAGGTGTCAGAACATCAGACTGCATTCACTGTGCTTACCATATCATCATCAATCTGTCCTAAGATAATCCCCTGTGACCTTATTTTAATAGGTAGTTTAACACCCAAATGGCCACGGCTTTTGTGAATGTTAGACAAGAATGCATTAATCTCACATTCCAACACTGAGCTACCGCCTCTCCTCCCCCCCCGATGTCTGCCCTACCAGAAATCTGCTTGAGAGAGTTTTGTAGCCCTCTAAATCTAATGTGGGGATCACTGGGGGCTGTAGTAGGGAATGGGTATCCCCACCTGTGGAAATCCTGTCCAGTGTTATTAAAGGGCATGTCAATATATTTAATCAGTTCATATTGAAGGGAAGTTAGAAAGCAATTCAGCATTTGGACACCAGTTTTTTAAAAATGGCAAATCTACCTAAATGCCCTAATTTAGGTGGTAAGATTTAGCAGCAGGATACAGATGGAGACTAAATTGGTCCATATTCCAAACAGGAGCCATTAATTCTAGTGAGAAAGCAAAAGCTTTCTTCTGATTCAAGAAATGAAGAATGCACTCTCTCATTCACAGATCACCTGATGATGTCAAGAAAGCATATGGAGCTGGCTTTTATACTAAATGCTAGATTCCACCTTGACTCCAAGCAACCCAATACAATGTAGGATCAGTCATAGCACACTTCCTGTGGAAGCTACACTTACTGTATAACTGGAGTTAATAACTCATACTGGAACCACTCTGGATATAGGCAAGAAAAAGGGAGAGTAGTTCTTTCTCTTTGTAGGATGGATGTGGCATGGAAACCTGAAATCTTTATGTATACAACTTCAGTTGGCTTAGTGGCTCATTGTGTGGGCATGAAGGTACCATAGGGGTAGCAAACTAACTATTCTTGTGGGAAATAACTGCCTAAAGGACAGAAATCTTATAGAACATGTTTAGATGCACCTGAATTTATCTTTTCCTGGGAGTTTAAATATGTAGGGAGCCAAGGTTCCCTATTTCTTTACATGCCTTCTGAGTAATTTTCTGCCTGTGGCTGCTCCCCGTGCTCTAAATGAGGCAGATGGTGACTAAGGAAGGACCTTTCAGTTGTGAAACCACATTTATTAAATTACCTTCCTCTGGGGAAATGTCACCTTTTCTGTGCCAGGAAAAGAACTTTCTATTTCCCCACACTTTTTAAACCTTTGGTATTATTAGGTTTTTCTGCTGCTGTTTTCTCCCTTTCTGTTTTTATTTCATATAGTACTTTGCAGAAATATTCACCCCCACTTGAACTTTTCCATGTGTTGTTGTGTTACAGCCTATAATAGAAATGGATTGAATTGGCATTGTTGGTGCTTGATATTTTTCATAATGTCGAGTAACACGTGTACAGAAAATAGTTTGTTATTCTTGTTCAGTCGGCTTGGACAGATGGGCTTTTCATGAGCTGAAGTGAACTTGGGGCAGTTAAAAACAATAACAGCAACAAACTACTTGATGTACACAAGATATCCAGCGCGTTGAAGGCGCAAAATATTTTTATTGTGTTACAAAAGTTAAGTAAACAGAAAAAAACCCAGAACTATGCCGTGATACACCTCTCAACCCAAAATGGGTTGGTGAGCATAGCTAAACAAACAGCATCATAAAGATGAAGGAGTTATGAGACCAAATCTGGGGAAAATTTGTGCAAAAGCACCAATCTGTGTGGTTTCTTTTTTAAATATCCCAAACTATGAACATCCTCCAGAACACTGTTAAATCCAGTCTTACAGAATGGAACAATAATGTCTCAACTGTGCCTAGGAAGGGCCATCGGTGAAAAGACAGTGCCTGCTAAAGGAGGGCATTAATTAGTGAAATGACCAAGAAGCCAATGGTAACTCTGAAGGAGCTGGAGACTTCTCAGCAGAGATTGGAGAAACTGTCCATGGAACAACTGTCACCTGGACATTTACAGGCTGGGCTTTTGGAAGAACCAGACCTTAAAAACCGGTGACAAGTTTTGAAAGTGGCTGTTCAGTAATGATCCTGACCAATTTTGCTAAAAAGAATGGGTGAAAATTGCTAGATCCAGACATGTAAAGCTGAAAAGAGATTGACCCAAAAAGACTCTCAGCTGTAATTTCTCCCAAAGGCATTTCCACCACATGTTGGTTTGGCTGAATACTTACGCAATCAGCAAGTGCCCGGTTTTTGTTTGTTTGTTTCATCTTTTACCACTATAAAAATATTTTGCCCCTTCAGAATGTTGACTCTCCTGTTTACATCAAGTGATGACAACAGAATTTATTTCCATTCCAGATTGTTAACACAACAAAATGTGGAAGCCAAAGGAATGCTTCTGTAAGGCACTGTATGATATGCCTGATTTTCAAAATATTATGTTTAAGTGCAGGATACAGAGTTATCAAGCAAATACATAACTGGGCACATGTTCAGCTCTTATCCAAAACTAACAACCCTGCCTCAATGTTAAAAGAATGAAGTGGAAAGAGCCAGTGGTTTTTAGTGTGCATTGAAACATAAAAATGTGCAGTTGGAGAAAAAATGTGCAGTATAACAGCATATGTGGGAGAACTGATAGAATATCTCATTGAATTGTGTGACAAAATATGTAATTGGAAAAGAGAGGAAAGACAGTAGATGTAAGTTATATGTAGGAGATATGGTACTGGAATGACAATTTCTGAAAGTATGAATATGCAGAAATTCTGAGATCATTTGACTGTGAAATGTTTGATGGGACATAAAGAAACCTCCTTTAAAAGCAATCCTAGTAAAAGACAAATGTCTGTCAGACATGAGTCTACTCATTTATTTATTTTTTATTCAAGACTGCTTCTTCTGTCTTTAGCAAGTGCCTTGTTCTTTGTTTAGCAGAGCTCTGGATTTAAACTGGTTGGAACTCATATGATTGCAGGTCAAATAAAACTTGTGTTACAAATACTTACTAAAATGGTAGGTGTGGTACAATGATTCCTGTTTTATTATCCAAATGGTTATGAGGTGATAGTGCTGTCATTTGATAATGGTGATACACAGTTACTAGTTCTCCTCCTCATTATCATACCTGTCATCTCTCTGAAATTAAACTTGTGCAATATCTATTTTTATGGGTTTACGCCTTAAATCCATATCTAGCTACCGTAGGAAAGGAAGCCTGCATAGTAAGTCAACATTGTCTTTAGGAACATAGATTGGAATCCAATGATGTAAAAGTGTACATTTTATTTATTATTGCTTGATCTACGTTCAAGTGTACATGTTCAGTCTGCTGACAGGAAATTCCATATTTTAGTATTGCTCCTCATCAAAATCTTCATTTTTTAAGAAAAATGGCCAATGAGGGAGATCTTTCTGACGTAGCCTTCTTTCTGATTTGATATGTCTGCATGAAGTGAGGCTTTATAACAGAATTATTCCTAGTCAAATAGCTTTTTTTTTAAAATGGTGTGCATGGCTGTTAATTAATTTCTGAAACAGAGGCAAAGCGAAGTGCAGAGGGAGTCACTAAATGGGAAATATTGCTGAAACTGCCTTTTAATGGGCCAGTTGACCAGGCTAGGAAGAAAAGTTCAGCAAATCATGTCCTTTCAAAAATCACGTCACTGCTTTATAGGAGATGCTCTCTTTTGGTAAGGCAAGATAGATATAAACTGAGGAGTATTTGGGAAAGTCTTCGGGTGATCCTGGTTGTTAATTTTCTGAAATGTAAAATATTAACACATCAGGTTAATGGCATTGTTTTGTTAAAATGAATGTCATTTAGTATTGCGTATGGGTTGATTTTTGTATGTATCCGGTGCTGAAAGTAAAAACCCATTTTAAAACATTCGTGTGAGTGGTAAATTGACGGAATTAAAGTCTGGTTAATTTTCTCTGTAGATTGTGCACAGTAAAGGAAGGAGATTTCACAGAAGAAGAAAAACAAATATTTTAGATTATAAGGGACAATTTTGTTGGTGTACTGTGAAATAGTTAGCAATAAACTGATTAATCGCTACAATTGTACAACTGGGACTTGCTTTCATTTGTTTTCCCAAAGAGAAAACTAAAACTGAAATGTTGGTCCACAACACACTGCAGAAGTACAGTCCTCCCTCCATTTTCACAGGGGATCTGTTTCAGATCCCCACGCAAAAACGGAAAATTGCGCATATTCAAGCCCTATTGGTTTGAATGGAGGCGCATCCCCTCCATTCACCTCCTGTGGATAGTTAAAGGACACGGATCCCAAGTCTGTAAGAATGGGGGGAGGACTGTAATCCAGTTTGAGACCGCTTTAGCTGCCCTCTCTCAGTGCTAGCGAATTCTAGGAATTGTACTTTATTGTGGCACCAGAGCTCTCCAACAGAGAAAGCTATATAACTCAGAGAAGTGCACTTCCCAGAATTCCCTAGCATTGAACCAGGGCAGTTAAAGCAGTCTGAAACCGGATGATTTCTGCAGTGTGTTTTGGACCATAATGAACTGTTAAAACAAAGGCAATAATTATTCCTTGATACAGAAGCCTTCATAGTTGTTGAATTGAGAAGTAATTCTTATATTTCTCCCAGCTTGCTGCAAGTTCAGCTCTATCTGACAAGTAACTCCTTAGAAGTAAATAATTATCTCCCCTGGGACCACTCGACCTACCTTTCAAGAAGACTTGGGACTAATGGAAACAATATAAAAACACAGGATTGCTGTGCTGAATATTCTACCCTGCCCATTGTTTCTCAGTTACTTTGGACTAGGACTCTTGTTCTGGACTGAGGTGGGGTGGATGGGTGAGGAATGCTGCTAAGTATTAGGGATCTTTATGTAGCTCCCCTGTCTCCTCTCTTCTGAAGCTCTTTTTGTCCCCTGATAAACCTTTTTGTGATTTTGGGTCTGCTTCTGTAAGAGACTGACATGTCAGATGGCAAGGTTCAGAAGGAACGCATAATAGCAGGGGAGAAATGACCCGCCTATGTTTAAAATCATCAGTCTCCCAGGATTTTATTACACGGGGTAAAGGGGGATCACTCCTGTCCTTACCCCATCCTTATTGTGTCCACACTTATCCTGTACATCTCCCGTCAGCAGCCCCGCCATTGTATTAATAGGAGTTTCCATAAATCCACAGTGACAGGGCCATAGCACTTCAGTGACAGGAGAAGGATGGGATAAGTACAATGTCATCGGATAATCTTATCATGATCGCACAATAAGGATGGCTGAAGGACGGGATAAAGACAGGCGTCATCTGATAATCTTTGTGCGATCATGTCATAAGGATGGGAACAATCTGTCCTTTACCTCACATAATAATTTCCCCAGACTTTTATTTGAAGTCAAATGTTTTAAATGTATTGTATACCAAAGTATTGGGCATTTTTTCTATTCCTAATTTTAAGTATAGATCTTTATTTTAAATGTTTGTGTACCACTTTCTTATCAAATATGAAGCATCATTAATGATTATGGTCTTTCTTGCTGAACTACTGTTCTGATTCCTGCAGCAGCAGAGAAGGGCCCGAATATCATTCACCAAGAAGGGTATCCTCCAGACTCTTCTTCCCTGCACTTCGCCTTTCTTAGAGAGTTTCAAACAGAGAAGATGATTTCCCCTAATTGGATAAATACCAAAGTCTATGCAGCAGCAGCTGCTGCTGTGGCTCACAATGCAAAAATAAAAAGTGAGGGGGGAGGTAAGCCTGCCTTCCATCACTAACAAGTGAACAAAGCAGTCCCTCTCTGCCTGGCCACAACAAGTGAGGCCAGAGAGCAACTTCCCATTAGAATTGAAGCCAATACAGGTTGAATCTTTCTTAACCAAAATGCTGGGACCAGAGGTGTTTGGGGATGTCTGATTTGTTTTTATTTTTTATGTATTAAAAATATTTTATTGATTAAATCAACAACAAACATAAAATAAACAATCCAACAATCATATCACACAATAGAACTTTGTCTGAATTTTTTCTTCTTTTTGATCAACTTCACTTTTCGGGCCTTTATCCTTTTTTTTAAAAATGTTGGAATATATGCACATACATAATGAGATGTCTTTGAGATGAGACCCAAGTGAAACATGAAATTCATTTGTGTTCCATATACACCTTCTACACATAACTTGAAGATAATTTTATACATAATATTTTTTATAATTTTGTGCATGACACAACGTTTGTGGACACTGAACCATCAGAAAGCAAAGGCATCACTATCTCAGCCATCCAAGTGGACAATTTAGGATTATGGAATGCTTTAGATTTTGGAATTCCAAATAAGGGAGACTTATTTGTTCAATATATGTCCAGAAAATATCACACACAGCGCAGGCTTAGACTCGGAGGCAGAAGGAGTGAAGTTTTGAGGAACAAACATTAACAACCTAAGATATACAGGTGAAACCATACTACTAGAGGAAAACAACAAAGACCTGTAACAATTACTAAAGAAAGTTTTTTAAAAGACAGTACTAAGGTAGGCTAGGTTTAATGCTAAATATTAAGAAAACGAAAATAATGACCACAGAAGAACTACATAATTTCATCCTAGATAACAATAAAGTAGAAGTAGTCAAAGACTTCCTGTATCCTAGAATCAAACTGATCAGAGTGGAGACTGCAGTCAAGAAATCAAAAGGAGACTAGGACTGGGAAGGGCAGCTATGAAAGAACTAGACAAGATCCTAAAGTGCAAAGACATAACATTGAATACTAAAGTAAGGATTGTCCAAACCTTTGTATTTCCCATGACTACATATGAATGTGAGAGTTGGACATAAAAAAGCAGAAACAAAGAAAATAGCCTCATTTCAGATGTGGTGTTAGAGAAGTGTGCTGAGGATACTGTGGATGACCAAAAAGACAAACAAGTGGGTCCTAGATCAGATCAAGCCTGAACTCTCTCTGGAAGCCAAGATTACTAAATTGAGGTTGTCATACTTTGAACACACCATGAGAAGGAAAGACTCATTAGAACAGGCAATAATGCTAGGAAAGGTAGAAGGCAGCAGAAAGAGAGGAAAATTGCAAGCCAGATGCCTGGACGAGATCAGAGAGGCCACAGGCGCGAGCCTGCAGTACCTGACGAAAGAGGTAGAGGACAGGGGGTCTTGGAAAGGGCTCATCCACAGGGCCACCATGAGTCGAGGTTGACTTGAGGGTAGCTAACAACAACAACCTGTAAAAGGAACTGTCTTAAACCATATAGCACTATGATTCCACTTTGACTGTCATTGTTCTACAATGGAATTGGAGTTGAAGGAGGGAGGGAGGGGACTTTAGTGTCTTCAGCCAGAGAAACCTTTGGTGCCTCTGGACAAAACTGCCAATCCTAGGGTTCCAAAGGATGCAGCCAAGGCAATTAAAGTAAAAGCAAAGTGCTAAAATTGTCTAATGGGAAGGGCCCCATGGTCTTGGATTCATCTACCTCAGTGTTGTCTCACTGTCTGGTAGTAACTGGCCTTAACAGGCTGAGGGATTCTGGGAACTGCAATGAAAAAAAAAGCACTTTTATATTACATTATATTAATCCGTGCCGTGGATTTTCCCCAGCTTGGAACTCCTCAGGATTGAACTAGGACGTTATACATACAAAGCACTGTAGCCATGTATAGTCTAGACATTTTAGTCAAAACATTGACCCAAAAAACCTGGGTCAACTTATCTATGTGTCAATGTAAGTACTGTACTTACTTTAAATTTTATATTTTTAAAAAAGAGGGGGACCTTTTGAGTGTCAAAATGTGAGAACTTAGCTCATCCTGGGGAAACCTAAAAGAAGCATAACCACACTCTAGATGCTCTCTCTACCATGGTGCTGCTTCTGGCCTTTTCGAATGATTGGATGGGAAAATGGTGGCAGTGGCAGCTTTTTGGTGCTTTCCATCAAAGGAATGCCAAGAAAAATCAGGCTTTGAAGGATCTGGAAAAGCCATTTGTGTATGTTTGTCAGCTTTTCTGGGTTAAAATCAAGCAAAGTTATCATATTAAAGTTTATAATCACTGCTTACGTTGTCGCCATTTGCTTTGCTTTGCCTTTTCCTCATTTTGGCATTTTCTTAACCCTGCTGTACCTGTCCCCTCCACCACTTATTTCACAGCCACCATTTATTGTAGTTTCATTCTCATCCATCCAACTTTTAGGGTGAACACGAACAGCTACACCAGCTGGAATTCTGTAGGGGTTTCTTTTGGTGGGGTTTTTGGGCTATGTGGCCATATTCTAGAAGAGTTCATTCCTGACATTTCGCCAGCATCTGTGGCTGGCATCTTCAGAGAATGCTGGCCTGGAAAAGAGAGAGAGAGAGAGAATACTGTGTGACTCTGGGTAGGGAGGAGTGATTTCCATGTTGATCTGTGTATTGTTCTGTTGTTGATGGCAAGGCCTCTGGGTGGGAGGATATGAAAAGAGGATTAGCATCTGCATCTCTCTGCATATCCTCCAACCCTGTGGCCCTGTCATCAACAACAGAATAATACACAGATTAACATGGAAATCACTCTTCCCTACCCAGGCTCATATACCCACTCTCTTCCAGGCCAGCATTCTCTGAAGATGCCAGCCACAGGTGTTGGTGAAACATCAGGAATAAGAACATGGCCACATGGCCCAAAAAACCCACAAAAAATATGGATGCCAGCCATGAAAGCCTTCGACTTCACATTCTGTAGGTTCTTTGGCATCATTTTCCTTTGTAACATGCTCCTAAGTTTTACTGTTGACCTATCCATGGATCATAGCAAAATTCATAATTTTGGCCCCCCAAAATTTCCCTCAACTTATACATCAGGTTGACATATAATTGAGTATATATGGTGTGTTCTTTGCCATCAAGTAACTACCTTTTCCCAGATGTGAGGAGGAGAGGTTACAGGGAGCACTCAACTCCTAATGAAATGTGCATCCATTATTCTCATTGTTGACTGTCCCTCTGGAAAGGCCAGGGAGGAAAGAAAAAAAAATCTTTTTGCCCATTTGCTGGGTGGTGTTTTGGTCACTGGAAAGTGTAATACTCATCTGGTTCAGGCTTCTTCATGTTTTGGTTGATGCACCCAGCAAAACATAATTAAAATGTGTAATTGTATATTTAATCTTTTTAATAAACTCATGTTTATACAAATAGACAGAACTTCATCTTTGGTTGCAATAAAAACAAAGTTGGGAAACAAACTATCTACCAGATGTGGCTGGCTGCTGAATATGGACTGAATCCTCATTAATCCTTCTTGTTTATAAGCCCATGAAGATTGTCAAAGCAGTGACTTTAGTTCACTGTTGTTTAAGCAACAGCAGATGATCTTTTCAGTGTGTGTCCACTTAAACTGTTATTTGAGAAGTGAATTTCCTACATTTTCTGCAAGTTTATAATTGCTGGGCCAGATAAACAAAAGCACCAGATTGAGTTGTAGCTTCCTCAAAGTAAATAAATAGGAAGAAAAATATAAACTAAGAAAAAGGGTAGCACCAGAGTAATGCCAGAATTGTTCCTAATGGAAAACATTGGTTGCAAAGGTGTGATGATTTGCCAGGGTGACACAACGATTTCTCATTTACAGTTTTGATTTGTTAACCTGAAAATGTCATGGTATTTATTGGGATATGCTTTTTTATTGCTGTTTTTGAGTTAGTTATTTTGACTAAGGATATTATTATAAATCTCCCTTTCATGTATCCTAAGGGGCTAAATCTGATACTGCAAACAAAATTTGTTTTAAGAAGCAGCAATAAAAACTAACCAAGCATTTTCCCACAAAGAATGTTTTTGTCATATAGGCAGACCAAAGCAGGTATAGTTTGATATGCAGACCTCTCACTCATGCCTTGTTGAGTGTAGCATTTCACAAGAGGCACATTTGGTAATCATTCACTGTGCAATAACCATATAGTGTGCTGATGTGAGTGAACAGCCTGCAGAGTAACCTTTAGCAAGGCATAGCTTATGTCCTCTCTGAAGCTTGCTTTGGAAAAATCACAGTTCTTCATTAAGAGTTTTGTACAAAGAGATGAACAGTAGGTACCATTTACTTCCTAGCCATCAAGACACCGGGGGGGAATATGGAACCCTAGTTCAGAGCTCTTCAGAGAACTGGAGTGGTCCAAAATGGATGCAAGAAACAAAATATGCATCCTTGTCTGAAGAGGGAATGCAGACAAGAGCTAATGTGATGTGGTGCTTAGAATGTCACAGGAGGACTCGGAGAAACAGGAAACCCCCATGATGGTCACTGGGTGACTTTCAGCCTCGACAAACGTGACGATAAAGGCCAGCATTGGGGAGGAGTGAGGGCATGATGTCCATGTGACATGCGCCTTGACTCCTCTCCCATGCTGGCGTGATGCCGCATGTCCTCCCCACAGCGGTGGCATCACAGTGCTCCTCTGGCACTGTGTCCAGATAATGCAGTGCCAAAGGAGGACTGAAAAGCTGCATCGCCAGCAGCTATGGTGCCATTTCCATGGTGCAAAATGAACTTGCTTTTTGCACCACAGAAAGGCCAGATTGGGGCCGTGGCATGTAGTTGCCACAGCCCTGATCTGACACTGAAAGCGGCGGTCTGTTCAGCCCCTTTGAGCCACTCACTCTCTATTTGCCTAACTTACTCTTTGTTATGAGGATAAAATCAATAGAACCTGTGCTCACAATCTAGAGCTCCTTGGAGGTAGGAAATAAATAATTCAAACAATATAGTACCACCAGGCTTATATATAGCCACGTTGAATCCCATTTTGAGAGAAAGGCAAGATAAAAATAAAATATAGAGGGCCAGTTAAACAGGAAACTTAAAAAGTACAAATTTATAATTTGTACCTTTAAATATGAGACAAACAATTATGCTACTCTGAGTACAATAATTCAGCATATTCCAAAGCAGAAATCAAAACAATATAAATGCTATTGAATTAAATATTGATTTGTGAAAGTGCACACAGTACACCAGAGGATAAGGACCTTTTATGAAGATGATGGGGAAGGAGGGATTCATCCTTTACATGAAATACTTTAAAAAGAAGAAGAAGAAGAATCTTGTGCAACAGTTTCTGTAATTTATTTTTCTTGTTTAATGATATACAATATTTTTATTTTCTCTTTTTCAAGATTGGACTACAGTGGGCCTTCAAGGGAATTTTTTTTCCTGGTATCAAGAGAACTCTTTAACCCATATTATGGATTATTTGAATATTCAGCCAATGATACATACACTGTACAAATCAGTCCCATGTCTGCTTTTGTGGATAATCACCATGAATGGTAAGTTGGATGAGTCATCATAGTACTGTTATTTTCTGTTGTTTTTATGAAGCATCAGAGACACTCTAATTCTGTTATTAAATATCCATGCTCTATAAAGTGAAATAGGTGTGTTTATTTTCTTTTTACAGAACTGGAAAGGATGGTAAGAATTTAGTTGTTTACTGAGTGTTTTGTGGTATTAGCCAGTCAGATCTAAGCAACTAGCATTCACGTTTGGCAAGAATAAACTTCTGTAGATCGCTAGATCTCCTAAATTTTACCCTTTCAAACCCAGTTCATCAAAATATAAAAGCAAACCTGAATTTTAGCCAGTCTAGCGTTGTTGTTTTTTTCTTTACCAGGTTCTCTTCAGGCTATGAAGCAGTACTAAAATTTATTTTTTGTAAGTCAGTTGTAAAATTTGCAGCTATGTTTTTTGTTTGTTTGTTTGTTTCTCTTGTGCTTGATCCTTCTCTTGTTCCTCACACTGTCAAAAAAGCTGTGGTTTTGTGGATGACTGACTGGTTTTTACCAGCTCTATGGGAATCCACATTTTTACTAGAAATCACACAGTCATCTACTCTATCCATTCTTGGAGCATGAAATGCAAAATAACATTAAAGAGTCAAGTCAGCTGGAAAAAGGAGATTTCAACCAGTGTTCGTTGCTTTTTGGTCTGAGCCCTTTCCATGAATACAGATTAAGGGATGGGGGTGGAAACTGTGACCCATTTTCTTACAGGGGGAAAAACAGTACAGCTATCAAGAACTGTCTCCACTGCAGAGCAGGAGTTGTTTACAATTCAGTCTGTGGCATCTCTTAGTAGGTGACTTGGAGAATTTTCTTATTTACACCATTACTTACATTACACCGTTACAGCAGTTCGATACGATCTTAGCTATCATGGCTCAGCCTCTCTCTTGCAGAATCCTGGGATTTGTAGATTGGTGTGATACTTCTAGGAAATATAGTCGGAAATGTAGTGCACTTTGTAGGAAATGTAGTTTCAAATGTAGTTGGAAATGTAGTGCACTAGAGTTTTCTACAGGGAATACTAATCATTTCACCAAACTACAAATCCTCAGATCCCATAGGAGGAAGCAGTGGCAGTTAAACTGGTATCCATCTGCATAACAATATCGTGTAGATACAATCCTGATCAGCCATGCTTGCATAGTAGAAGCAAGCAAACAAACAAATCATAGTCTGTAAACATAATGTAGTAGTAGTTTGAAGGGTATACCTGCTATTTCATACAAACCACATGTACTGCTAGTGGGCTTTCCACAGATATGATCCTGTAGCTGTTGCCTTTAGGCTTTGTCAGTATCCATGTTACCTGTCTGATTGGTAGCGCTGTGCAAGCCTCCTCCTTCTTTTTCAAGTCCTCCCTCCCCATTCCTGTTCCTCTAACAAGAAGCTACATAGCAAGCAGAAATCCAGCTGAAGCATTTTTCATGCATATATCTCCAGCTTTGTAAAGGTCTGGGTTTCTTTGTTTGTTTGTTTGTTTGTTTGTGTCTTGCTGTCATTCAGATGCCAAAGACATAGAGAATAAAAAGTTATTGATTTGTCCCTCCTTTAATTTCCTCTGATCAGGAGTGTGGATGCGTGCTGTTGAACGTAATAACCTAATTCAGAAGAATATGTATCAGATCTGAACACGAGCTTGGAAAAGTTACCATTTTGGACTATAGGTTCCCCAGTCAGCATGGGCAATGCAAATTCATCCTGTCATTGAAAAATATAAAGCTAAGAGTGTACAGAGGGAGGAAAAATATTGCAGTAGTTTTTTGCAGACATAAACTTTCATCCAGAGATTCCTTGTGTGAGCAGAAAGGCACTTTGGGTTGTAGAAGGCCAAGGTACAGCTACCAGAGGGGGAGATGAGGACATTGCTCCCCCAATAAAATAATTCCCCGTCCCTGAAATTTTCCTTCACTCCCCAAATTTGTAGCATTGCAGGAACTTAAAACTTCAGTTGAGCATTTAGAAATAGAGTTTTGGCATCCAAAGTAAAGGAGCAGGCCAAGTGACCCAAGAAATGAGAACACAGGAAGTGTAAGAGTTCTAAATCTGAATAGTCTTCCATATCTCACTTTCTGAAATGCTACACATTGGTGTTTGAAGGAAAATTATATTTGTGGAGGCACAGTGGTTATTTGGGAAAGCAATGCCCTCATCCCCTCTTTGTAGCTTCACCCCTGCACAATGCACCCCTATACAGCATAGTGGCCATGCTAGCTGGGAGATTCTGGTAGTAGTAGTTCCAAAAAGTAAAGTTTCCAATCTCTTATCTAAACTTGTCCTAAAGCAAGAGAATAAAGACATAAATACTGACATGGTGTCTGTCCTCCAAAGGCTGTATTTCTGATGGTAACTTAATTTCTTGAAAAAATAGATATTTCTGTTCATGGCCACTTCATTTATGTACAACAGCTGCAGCAGTTTCTTAAAAATGATCACATGGGAAAGTGATGAAAAATACTGGCTTTGTCATAAATATGAACTCCATGTTTCTCCTTAAATGATTTTGTTTAAGGAATTTTTGTGGCTGATGTTGTAAAGGCTGATTGCTGAACCCACAGTAAACCTAACCTGATTTTTTCATTTCTTGTTCATTTCAGGTTCAGGTTTAGTGGTCGAATCCTTGGTCTTGCTCTAATACATCAGTATTTGTTAGATGCCTTCTTCACACGACCATTTTATAAAGCCCTCCTCAGAATGTAAGTAGAAGAATGTTTCAGATCCCATACAAACAGGAGAACGTGGATAGACAGGCTGAAAATTTCTTGCTTACCAAATAGGTGACTGTATAAAGTAATAGTAGTTTAAGGTAAATGACAGCCTAATTAAGATATTAGTGGCTAATTAGATTGTAGCAATTGTTTATAGTAAAGAGGGAAGCTTAACTTGGTTGATTTAACTTGGTTGATCCCATCCCAGTGATTGATAAGTGGAACACCAGACTCTTACACCCATTTCAGCACACTTCCCCCCACTCAGCAATTCCTAGGGATCCGGGCACCCTCCAAAATGTTGTCTGAGGGAGGGCCCAGGGAAGTGTGTCAGGGCAGGGAAAATGAGAATACAGTGGGGCTGCTTTGTACAAGTAAAAGTGCTCACACAAGGGATCACTTGATCCAAATTCATGCCTTCCATAAACTATTGTATTCTTTTATTCTTCCACAAAACCTTAAGATTTGTGTATGTGGGGTATTTTTGGGTGGTGGTGGTTTGACAGGATGAATTTGCAATGGCCATGTAGAGCAGACAAGGCAGTTGGAAGGCAAAAATCAAAGATTTTTCTAACTGGACTAGTTGGCTACACCTTTCTGCATATTAATAGAACGGTTTGATATTCTTTTTACATGAATGGTTTAATGGGATGTGAACAGCAAATTAATCCAATCTTCAGTAACGATGTACAAAGTAGTCCCAAAATTATGAAGATGATGATGGGTTGAATAAAAGAAGGAATGTTACCAGCCAGGGCAACAATTTACTTTGTGAGAATTTAATAAACGAATTGTAAGTTTGAACAGAGTTGTTATGTCGGGGCAACCACTGCCACCATGGGGCAGTGAATCTATTCTGGATTTTACCATCAGTTCCCCTGCAGCTGCTTGGGAGATGAACAAGAGCTCTTGACCACAGTGAAGCACAAGCAAATATCCCATTCAATTGCAAGCTGCTACAGAAGTCACAGAAGTAAAATGCAGAGCAGATTCATCACACACACACAGAGAGAGAGAGAGAGAGAGAGAGAGAGAGAGAGAGAGAGCAGCAGCAGCAGCAGATGCACCAACCACTCTTGGGTTATGAAAATGTTGGTGTTAAGTTGATGTTCCCCATTTTGTGAGCCGCTCTGAGAGCCTTTGTAGCTGAAGAGCAGGGCATAAATACTCTAATCAAAAATAAATAGAGCATCAGGATCTCTATATTCGTAGAGATTTCTGTACCTTTTTAATGTTTTCAAAGATGAAGTTACTTTTCTTGTGGACATGGATTCGTTCCCTTAAACTTAGCATTGGTGCTAGAAGCTGCAACAAAAAAGTGTGTGTGTGTGTGTATGTTCCAAATGAACGTTTTATTATTTGTTTAGTAGAATTATTTAGGATTTTGGGATATGTCTTTGAAAAGGAAGCACTGCAGATCAGATAAATAATTGTATCTTTTGGAAAGACTACTTAGCTCAAAAGAATCTAGTGGCAATAGTTCTTTAGATTCCTCTCTTTTCCTTCCTAGCATTGTACAAGTGTCCTGCCTAACTTCTCTTCATCAGCACACACAGCCGTTATCACTGCCTCTGCTATCATTTCCATTCTTCTATTTTCTTCTTGTTTATGTTAGACTGTGTGACCTGAGTGACTTGGAATACCTTGATGAGGAGTTCCACCAGAGTTTGCAGTGGATGAAAGACAACGATATACATGATATCCTAGATCTCACATTCACTGTAAATGAAGAAGTCTTTGGACAGGTGTGAAACAGAATTTTTTTTTTCAAAAATTTTAATAGAGGTCTTGTGGCACTTATCTTTTCTTTCCATATTCCCTTAAAGGTTACTTTATCTTTGTTGAAATGTTGTTATATTATTCTTTCTGCAGATTTCTTCTTTCAATAAAGCAGTATTTCACATTGATGTTTAAAAGTGTGGAATATTCTCTTACCTGTCCAACCTAATTTTCTTGTTCTGAAAAAATGACTTTGACAATACGCATAGTGTTACAAGCAACTTGAAAATCCTAGCTAGTTGGTCCTTTGTGAAAATGAATAATTTCCTGTTGTAAAAGTTATGCAAACACCAGAGTAGGAATTTGCCAGATTCACAGCTCCAAAATCTCCTGAAAGTTATTAAGGTTGCTCGTTCTTTATCCAAATTGATGAGGGTTCTTTAGCATTGAAATTAGCAGGTGGAATATGGAAACACTTGGTTGAGCTATTGCCCATTGAGATCTATGGGGCTAGGTGCACAACTATATGCTTCTATCCATGGGTTTTAACATGGGCTATGGGATCCCTGGTTTCCTTTCCTTCACTATGTCTGAACCACTCCATTGTGGGGGCAGTGCTTTGCTCATTTAGCAAGAAGTGGAATTCGGACATAGCCATGTTAGTATGGAATATCAAAAGTCTGTAATATTTTATACAGTACCATTGAGATTAACTGAGCGAAAGAAATTGTAGCATAGGCTTTCATAGATCTGGTCTGTATCTGTGAAAGTAGACCAAGGATATTACCGCACAAACCCTGTTCTCACTGCAGTTGTGTCAGTTAAAACGACACAGACTCATACCTGCTTATGAGCAGCCATTATCACTTGTCTCGTAAATCCCACAACAGAGGCTGCTTCTGCCATTACACTCTTTTCCAACCCCCCCCCCCCCAAGCTTGCCTCTCTGCCATATGCCCTACCCAGAAAGCCTTTTGGGGTTTATTTTATTTTATTTTTCACTTTTTCACACAATTACAGAGCTTTGCTACTGTGATTTAAGTTTTTTTAAAAAAGAAATATAGAGGGGCTTTTGTTTTTTTTAAAGGCGCTCAGCTTCTTGGAGTTTCAGCTAGGGGGAGGTAGGAGACGGGGAGACATTGACACCACTTGACTGCAAACATCACAACCTCCACGTCACCAACATTTCACACCAGAGGACAAGTACAGTTGGGTGCTCATTGATGGGTTTCCCCCATCAATGAATAAGGATGCCCTAACCATGCTTTGGGAACAGAGCAGATATGGGTCGGAGGCGGCGATGTACAGTAAGCATCTTCAAAGCTGCTTTTCCCCCACTGTAATCATGGTTTAAAAGCCGTGTGTAATAATCTCACAAGTCAATGAAAGCTTATGCTACAACTTCTTTCTCTCAGTGTCAAATATGCTACAGGATCCCTTTGCTTAGTAGGAAGTGGGCAAACTTTCTCCAGCATCTTTGAATCTGGAAAAGAAAGTTCCCTTTTTGCAGCCAGCCTGATGCATAAGTAACCATTTGTCGTTTTGCTGCCTAAAAGGAACATTCCTGGTCAAGGCTGTACATAACAGCACATTAGATGAGATAGGGGGTATGAATCGATCCTAAAAGTTGGGAGCTGTGGTGATGTAGTGGTTTGACCATTGGACTGCAAGTCTGGATAAATGCAACTCCAGCATAAAAACCCACTGGGGGACCTTGGGCAAGTCACACTCTCTTAGCCTCAGAGGATGAAAATGGCAACCGCCTACTGAAGGAACTTGCCAACCATTCTTGTATGTGTGTATCAAGTTTGAGATAAAAGGAGACTTGGTTCAAAATTCCTTTGTTCCCTTGTGTTTGAATTCTTGTTGCAATGGTGTATGTTAGGAAGCTTCACTTAAAATCTGCAGAATCTTGTTCTGCAGAATTTAAAGGCTTCTTTGTCTCTCCCACCTTAGAAATTTCTTGCCCTTGATACTGTTAGCTCAAAAGAAAAAAAGTTTTATATCCTTTTGAGCAGCCCTAGTTCCAGCAGAAGCACTTTAATCAGACATTTGAGGGAATTATCACAGACTGCTTTATGTATAAAAAGTTATGTTTGCAATAGATCTTCACGTGACATTTTGGTGGTTGTTTGCCTTTAAGATTACTGAACGGGAACTAAAGCCTGGGGGTGCCAACATCCCAGTCACAGAGAAGAACAAGAAGGAATATATAGAAAGAATGGTGAAATGGCGAATTGAGAGAGGTGTTGTGCAGCAAACAGAGAGTCTGGTACGAGGTTTCTATGAGGTAAAAAAAACAACCCCAAAATAATAGTACTCTTTATTTTGTTTCAAACATATTACAATATATTTAGTATCCCCACACTTACGTAAACCATTTAACAGAATTATTTATGATCTTCAATTAATTCTTGTCCTGCAAACCAGCTAAGTTTTACCGAGAAATAATGTATTTTTTTGTGTACTGTTGTGTGTGGAATTCATAAATAACACCACAGAGTCAGGTCCCAAGGTTGCATTTTACAAAGAAGTGGGAAAAGGTAATGATTACCAGTCACACAGTTAAACAGTCCACAAATAAGGTGCAGGCTTAGAATGAGTCTGAGAGCAACATTTTGGTGCTGTTCAATTTACTATTTTCTCCCACCCTGTTACAATTAGCTAGGATTTTTTCTGTTTGCTCTCAAACTGTTTGCTCAGTATCTTCTTGAATTAGAGATTGGGAAGAGGTGCCTGATCTCTGGTAAGTGACGCCAGTTTTACAAGATGGATATTGCTACAAAAAGGAGGGGTAGCACCTCTCCAGCATCATTGTCAATACCAGTTGGATTAGATTCACTGAATCAGTGGAATTTATATTAGTGTTAACCTACCATCTAGCACTTCATTTTATGGCCCTACTTCTGTTGGGATTAGAATTACATGTGGCATAGTGCTAACAGTAGCCTTTCTTGGAGACCAAAACTGAGGCATTTTCCCAGTCTCTACCAACTTGACACTCTGTGAAATCTGTACTAATGATGATTTTTAAAAAATATAAACATTGATAATAATAATAATAATAATAGTTTATTTATAGCCCGCTCCTCTGTTCATACACTCATTGACTGCAGTATGAGTTAAATGGAAAGCACCACTTATATTGTCATACTGTCAAAAGTAATTCCTGGGTGTTGGCTTAATATCTGTAGAGCAAATCCTGCTGGAACATCTGGCATCTTCTTTATGCTAAATATGTTTTTTTATTATTATTTGTTAGGTGATCCTCTTATTATTACTAGTAAAGAATATAAAGAATTTACTAGAATTTACATTCTAGTAATTTACTAGAATGTAAATTACTAGTAAAGAATATGAAGAATCTCCAACCAATATATACTATTTAGTAATTGGCAAGTTTGAAAAGAAACTGCGGAACATATATGTTGGATATGGTATTATTATTATTATTATTATTATTATTTTAATTTAATATTTTTTAAATTTCATTTCATCTCTGTTCCACCTTTCTCCCAGAAAGGGACCCAGGGCAGATCACATGATTTTTAAAGACTGTACAATTAAACATTTTTAACGACCGTGAAATAAAAAAAATTAAAACAATTAAAATCATCTACTATATTTTTTTCCTTTCTAGGTTGTTGATGCAAGGCTGGTATCTGTATTTGATGCAAGAGAACTGGAGTTGGTTATTGCTGGCACTGCAGAAATTGACTTAAGTGACTGGAGAAACAATACTGAATACAGAGGAGGTGACTTTTCAAAACTATACATACATACATTTTGGTCCCAGCTAGTTGTGGTGGTGACAGTTTGAATTAAAGAAGAAGAAAGAGGAGGGGTGGTTTCTGATTTTTAGAGAAATCTAGTAAATTATTCTAATTTAATTTTAGAAATTAATCTCTTGCAATGTAATTTTAGAAAGCCAGTGCTCATGTTTAAGCTCTATTCCAGAAGGCTTGGATTTTCCCACTTAGCTTTTGGAATGGGGTGAGCTTTTCATTTGATAAAAGGGCTAAAATCTAAAACAGCACAGCTAGTAATATGTGAGACCAAGTAGGTTAATCTGAGATATAAAGGTACACTCAGGCTTAATTTATAGCAGATGGCAAAGATGGCTAGACATGGAAGAGGTTAGGTTCTCCAGTGAAAGATGAGAAGCCTCCATCCTCAGAGATTTTTCTGTGACAGTTATCTTAAAACTAATTGACATTCTTGACTGTTCTGTAAAAATTTCAGTATATGTTAAATGAACCAATCGGATCAGGCCCTTGCTAAGATTCATTCGAAACATCAGGGTGCACAGCTGAACATTTGTGCACTGATTTATAGAAGACAAAATAAATAAAGATACTGAAACATTGACACATTTATTTGTAAATGGCAGTAGTCTGTCTCTGTGTGTTCATTCCAGGGCGCTCCAGAAAGCAGAAATCCAGAATCACTTTGGGCATACAGTACAGTACAGTACAGTACTTGGAATCATAACACATTTAAAGATAACATAGATGTTTGGATTGTATGTGGACTGTTTGTAGATTTAAATTGTAACACAGATGTTTATGATTGTAATAATAGTGTCCATGTCTCATTGCCTATTCCACTCTTAAAAGGTCTTAACCTCTCAAACCAGCTCTTATAAAAAGAACAGGTTGTCAAGTTTATTAAAATGTATTTGATACTAACTATGGTACAAAAAGCTCATCCTGTCAGACATTTACATGGGCTTTTCTGTCTGAAAATAATGTGTTATTCCCCCCCCCCCCCCCATACACTGTGCTGCTGGGCCCTATAATTCTCTTTCTTTTTTGGTCATTCTCTGCAGTTCAATCTATCGATCATATAACCTGATCTTTCAGTCAACATAGAAATGGCAGAACCTCTCAGTAAAATTATTTAGCTAATTCTAATCCATGTTCAGAAACATTTCTGCTAGGCCTTTATTTCATGCACACACTGGAATCTAAACTATGAATAACCCCTATCCCATTGTAGCTTGAGTTTTAGCAGGGAATATATATGTTCTTTCTAATGTCATAGTTGCACATTTCAAAATTTCCTTAAATTTCCCACTCTTGTTATGCCTCCTATTCTGCCAGTCTTTTCTGGCATTATAACACCTTTCTAATGTGTCTTTCCTATACTGCATCAGGAATTTACTTTCTGCTTCCTCTTTTGCTAAGTTTCCTCTCTTGCAACTCCACAGTGGACTATGATCACATTTCTTATGCTGCCTCCTCTGTCCTTCTTTTCCTAACCCTTTATTGTCCAGATGTCCAAATGTACCCATCAAGAATCTGCCTGTACTTTATGTTTTGTACTCCTGTGCACATGTTCAAATGCAAAACGAACATGACTCTTACCTGAAGGATATATATATATATATATATGTAAATTTTGGCAAGTGTATCTTTAAATTGTTTAGAAATTGTTTTCCATATCCCATTGTCACATATTTGAAACATTCCACCTCATTTTACAAAAGCATGCCCTTTGGCCTTGATCACAGTGGCATGTCTTTTTTTAAAAAAAAAATCTATATAAGAATACACAGGAATAGAGAAACAGTCCTGGTGCTACAGTGATCTGGATTCTGAGTGTACAGTGTCTGCAATCTCACTAAAGAAACAACAGGAAAGCCTTATTTCAAGCTGTTCCTTTACAGTTCTTAAAAAGACTAATATCAACCAGTGTTGTGAAGACATTAAAAAAGAGAAAGGGCAAAAAACTGTAATCACTTTTATTGAGATGGATAAATCCTGACATTTTATTTCACATTCCTATATCCTTTTTGTGGCAGAATACTCCCAAATAACATGGTTTTAATTTTGACCAAACAGGATACCATGACAATCATATCGTAATCCGATGGTTTTGGGCTGCTGTAGAAAGATTCAACAATGAACAACGGCTAAGACTATTGCAGGTGAGCAGTCAGTTGATGTGTGTAAAATATTTTCTGTTATTTTGAGCTGTCCAATTTAGACTGGCAAAATTAAGAAAATGTATAGTTTCAAAACCGACGAATGTCTTGAACACACATGCTAGATGCTTGCCATTACAAATGCAAATGATATTTTGAAGATACATTGCTAAGGTTTATTTTTTTTAACAGTTAAGTTACAACGGAAGAAGCACATTGGTGGTGTGTATATTGTTGCATTTTCTCCACAGAGCTCTCAAAAGTAGACTCTTTCTCTTTAGCTTGGGAAAGTGGAAGAAGTTTAAATCTCTTTCCCTCCAGCATGCCCTGCCCCACAGAGTTTTAGTAGGTATATCCCGCTGTGTTCTGTTTGATGTTTTAAATCAGCTCCTGCTGTGTTCGCTTGATGTTTTAAATCAGCTCCAGCTTTCTGACTTCTAAAAAGTGCTGGCGGAGTGCGGCTTGGACTCAGCTGGGACCTGTGTTGATGGTGGCTAGCAATTCCATGACGATTTAGTGTATGATAATCCCCGCCTCCATCCTGCGTCCTGGCTGCAGCCCAGGAGGCTGAAATCGATTTAAAACACCAAGCAATAAGCTCCTATATTATAATGTCTTGGAGATAGAATGGTATCAAATTCTGTTGTAAATCATACATAGGCACTAACAGGGTGTTTTTTTTAAAATGTAGCATGATGAGCAGTCCCAAATATACACCTCTTTTCTGTAATGCTCATTTTGGTGTTTTGCTTTCAATTTTGCAGTTTGTGACAGTCACCTCAAATATACCTTATGAAGGTTTTGCTTCTCTGAGAGGTAGCAATGGACCAAGAAGATTCTGTGTGGAAAAATGGGGGAAGATTGCATACTGATATTCCAGACTAACATAACTATGTCTTTGAACTGGGCACCTTCTTAGATTGGACTGGGGAAGGCCAAACTCCTCAGTCACCAGCCATTCAGGGCTGTCAGAAGCAACCTGCATTGCTCCCCTCCCATCCCTGCCATGGAAGGAGGAAGGGGAGAACAAGGGAAATGATAACAGCTCTAGCTATCCTTGCATGCTGAGAGAGAACGCTGCTGCCACCACTGTCTTTATTTCCTGTTCTTTCCATAATGATGTGAGTGTAGAGGTGTGTGTGAATTAATATGTTCACACTTATTAGTTGTTTCTGTCACCAGCTGCTCTTAGAAAAAGAGGGGACCCTACTGGAACAGTGTGATGGCAGCAGTGGTGTCCCATTTCTACTACTTGTCTCTGAGGCACTGATCTTTGCCACTGCTGGCTAGAATTGATTGTGAGATTCTCTGGATCCTGACCTTCATCTGAAAATGCAAAGTATTCCCTTTTAGTCAAAATGCTCTTTATGCCAGACCATTCCCAAAAAGGATGCCTCCAAAGAATCTGATAACCTCGTAGAAGTAGTATATTTAGAAGTAGAAATGATAGCCCTTTAGAAGTAGTGCATTAGAGTCTAGCCCAGGGCATCCATGTAGCAGTACCTACTCAAGGGTTACAATTTACCTGATAATCTGTGTGGGCACCATCTTCACGGAGATGAATACTAGTGCATAGATCAATGCAGAATTTACCTTTCTTCAAATTCTGTTGTAAATCATACATAGGCACTAGTAGGGTGTTTTTTAAAAATGTAGACTGATGAGCAGTCCAAAATATGCACCTCTTTTCTGTAATGCTTATTTTTGGTGTTTTGCTTTCAATTTTCCAGTTTGTGACAGGCACCTCAAGTATACCATATGAAGGTTTTGCTTCTTTAAGAGGTAGCAATGGACCAAGAAGATTCTGTGTGGAAAAATGGGGGAAGATCACTGCTCTGCCTAGGTAAAGTAATACTCATTGGCATTGGCTGAGATCCTACATCCTTCAGCATTGTATAAACATGTCCTCGCAAAGTTATGTTATGCAGCCCCATACCAATTACAAAGTTATGTTATGCAGCCCCCTACCAATTAAATGTTTTGGATTTTAGAGGGTTTTTTTTGGGGGGGGGGATATTTGCATGTACACAATGTGATATCTTGAGGATGAGACCAAAGTGTAAACATGAAAATCATTTATATTTCATATAATATAAACCTTACATCATAGCCTGAAGGTAATTTTATACACAGTATTTTAGTTTTGCATGCAAGAAAGTTTGTGTACATTGAACCATCAGAAAGCAAATGTATCACTATCTCAGCCACCCGTGTGAATGATTTAGGAGTATTTCCGATTTTGGAATTCTGGATAAGGGAGACTCAAACTGTACCAACATATTGCAATATACATGGATCAGTGATCAATGTACATGACTGACAGTTTCAACACACAATGCAATGCTCAATGCAATGCATAGAAGCAATGTGTCTTTCTACGCTACTATGTATACTATAATATACATATTACAACATGCACAACTCTACACCTCAGTCAACTGGATTCAACCATTGTGTATTGTCCAAAAAAAAAAAAATCATTCTACTCGTACAGTGCAACTTATGCTTTCACCGTTATATCATTACCAGGATGCCAGCCAATGTATTTAATATAAGTACAGTGAACACTAAAGAACACAAGCTTGTATGAGCAAATACTATTTTAACTGATGATGCTAGTGATTTACTTAATGAAGTTTTAGAAGAAAGTAGGGTAAAATATAATACCATGTTTTTGGAAATCAGTTTGTGGAGGAGGGCTCCTTCTTCTTCTTCTGCTTCCCTCCACCAAAGCAGAACATATTTTGTGTGCACACTTGAGAGTTCCTGTGGAGAAAGGGAATTTCCTTCTGCCTGCTTCAATGGCAGAAGCAGTTCTGTCAATGGAAGAACCTGATTGCACCGTGTTGCCTTTTATTAACCTACTGAATATAAACTTTCTGAAAGTTTTTATCCTTAATTTTGCTTGGAGCTGTACTAGTTGTTCTTTTTAAGTCTCAAAAAGTAAGTCCCTCGTTGAGCAGCTATCTACATTCAGTGCATATACACTGATTCCACCAGTGTAAGCATTTTTAAAGGGATTACTTTGAAAGCAAATACAGGTATTAAAATGAGCAAAAATTCAGCTTAGCCACAGTTCTACTTTGCTCATGGAATATAACAATTTAAATTGGAGATGGTCCTATCATGAACCGTGGAAACTGGCAAACTGAAGTTCATGCTGAATAATGTTTTCAGAGCAGCCATTCTTTTAAATATAAGTTTACATTATTATTATTGCAAATAATGTTTTTCTTGTTTGTCAGAGAGTGAGTTGTTTCTATTTGCGGGGGGGGGGGGGAAGCTTCTTTCAAATTTGCTAATGGGAAGAGTTGTTTTTTTAAAAAGCAGTGTTATTGGATATTGCTAGAAATACACCACTTTAATCAGTTAATAGCAGTGTTGATTCATCGCTGCATTTGCTTGTTTGATTTATTCCAAGGCTGTGGAGATCTTGCAAAAGTGAGTCAGAAATCCCTGCATGGTTTGCTCTTTTGGAGCACTATTGTAAATCTCTTTTCCATTTAAATTATTAAGTGTTGAAACAGAGAGCTATGGTTAGTAGACAAATCTGTTGTTAACTTTCTCTCTCTTTCTTGTTTTTGGCTTCTTTTGCATTGGGTTAAAGACCAGATTCATGTTGTTTTCCTAAATAGTCAAGCAAAGTTTCCAAATGGAATCTTTGAGCCAATATTAAAGTCTTAATAGAATAGAGGTTTTGCCTGGATGTACTGGGTATGGCTAACAGTGTTCTAATTTTTGCTGCACACTAACGTGTACATGAGTGGAAAGGGGCAGTGAGCTCATCTCTCATAATGTAATGTGCTATCAATGTCCTCAGTATACTGGCAATAGGCAGCCACAGGTACATAATTCTTCATGTTTGAACATCACATTAAAAACAGCTGGACAACTTCCCTGGATTGGTGGGCTGTGTTTCCTTTCAAGAACCCAGTGGGGGCCACATTGCTGCCTTTTCTGGAAGATATCACCACTAGTGAAATAGCCATGATCAACATGGAAACATGATGTATAGAAATGCATACTACATATTCAAGTACAATTCGGTTCCTGCCAGCCCACTGGGAATTTGTGCCTTCTGGAAAACAAGGTGTGCACTGAGTGACTATCATGTTTTCCAGTGGAATCACTGATTTTTGTAGCAGTGACAACTGTGGTAGCAAGAACCTGGGTTGTGGTGGCCCATAAATAGATGCAGGTGGGGGGCTGCACATATGCTGTGTGTTGCCTTTCCCTGTAGTAGAACCAATTTCAGCGTGATGAAAACGAGTGGCACAAAGCCTGTGGCATATGTGCTCCGCATCCCATCCATACTCACATCATTGCAAAAAAAAAAAGGAAAAAAAAGAAAGAAAACACCTTTCACTTCCATTTTTGCTTAACCACAGCTTGTGGTGTTGTCTGAAACAACACACTGTGATCAATATGTTTTGTTTGAAAAGAACCAGCTTGAAATTATTGTCATTATCTCTCAAACTGAGCTTTCTGTCAGTAAAATGAGAACTAAGGAGATCACATGCTTGCTGTGAGAATGCATGAGAAAACAGAATCGTACTATGGCTAAGTTGGTGTAGCATCCCCCTCCCGAGGTCATGAGAGGTTTCCTAAAGATAAATTATTATTTTATTCTTAATCTTCTCTTTGGTCATTCTGGGTCACAACCTTGGTGTGGTGCTTGAGAGTATATAAGACTTTGTTTAAAGAAATCATGGGATGACAACCCTTCCTTCCACCACAAAACTTTAAAGAAATTATCCCTTGATACCAGGGATCGAGTTAATATTTCTACCTCAGCAACAAGCAGAAAGAAAGCATTTTCCCCTAAGTTCCCTGGCTCCTCAATGTAGAGTTTCATCAGCCCTGAGCAGTACTGTAGTCTAGCGGGCTCCACTAGCTAAGGTAATATGTTGCCATTACTAGGAAAATGAAAGTTGCATGTAAACATGATGTGCTCTAGGAAAGCATTCTTGCCTTAAATACAATCTCTCCTTTGTAACACCTAAGCCCTTTGTCTGGGTGGGTGGAGAGCTAATATTATCAAGAAGATTTAGTGTTTTTTTAATAGAATAAGTAGAATTGTTGGACATGAATTCTATGGGACAGAGTTGTTTTCGCTTTTTGTTTTTAAAAAATGATACCATTTTGGGACTGCTATTATTTTTATTAAACAAAATGACTTGTAGGTCTACATTTCTCTCTTCTGTTAAGATATTTTGGACCTTATCCCATGGGGAAAATCAGGGAAGAGCGGGGGTTTAAACTGTCATTATCTTGTGAAAGTTGTGCAATCGCACTGAAGATTTTCACATGACGTCGCAATTAAAGAGGACTTATCATGGCAATAACCAGGTAATAACCAGCAACAAATCATTCACAGGGAAATCCCGTGAATTTACTTGATTATTGCTGGAATAAGCCCTCTTTAATCAAGATATGTGTGAAAATATCTGGGTAATGACAGTTTTAACCCCTGATTCCCCCCCCCCTTTCCCCCATGTGATAAACTCAAGAGGTTTCTAGTTTTATTAGCTAGCAGTATTCTGTTGCCTAGGTTCTGCTCTTTTTGCTGCCTTACTAAAAATGAATGTACTGCAGCAATTATCTCCTTTTCAGAATGCTGGAGACAGAAAGTGCTTGAAATAGTGGTCACTCTGCCTCTGAGTTTATTTGCTGCTAGACAGATAGTAGCCTAAGGGTAGGGAGCGGAGCCACCCTGGATTATAGGCCTGAACTTACAAGTTTTCTCTCTAAGAAGATATTGTTTTAGAATTTCTTGGATCTGCACCAAGTGGAAAGAAGAAAAGTGGCTTTCAGGTTCCCCACCTCCCCCACCTTTTGAAGGCATGGTTAAATTAGTTAGATGATCTTTTAAAAAGAAAGTTATCTCCCCCAAGAAACATTTTCTTGGTGAACTCTCACCTAAGAAGTGAACTTTTAACCCCTTTAAAAGTCTTATTTTCCCCAGCAGTTTTGAGACAGAGAAACAGTAGAGATTTTACCGTAATATTGCATCTTCAGAAATGAGTGCAGTTATGTCATCATTCAATTCTCAAAGGCAAGGAAATAGAAATCAAGGGCCTCGCAGTTTTGCAATAGAGGCAGAGAAAGAATAATAAATTTACTGCAAAGTTCATGTTTTAACTTAGGGATAAGCTCACTTTGAAATCAGGATGTGATCTTGCTGTTTGCTCTGCTTATCTAAATTTTTAAAGTCACTCTGAGTTCTCCAACTTCTTTTTTTTTTTTAGAGCTCACACTTGTTTCAACCGCCTTGATCTTCCTCCTTACCCATCATTCTCCATGCTGTATGAGAAACTGTTGACAGCGGTTGAAGAGACAAGCACATTTGGACTTGAGTGAAACACAAACCATAGTGCCCAGCCTCTTGGACCTTCTGTGGACCATCCTTCAAAAGGATACATCAATGCATCAATTGTGTTACTGAGAACAACAATTCAGTTTGAGTAAAAGGACTTCATGAATGAGCAAAACTAGTTTGGGGAGCCCTAACAAGCTCCAGTTTAGCTACGCAAGTACTCCAGAGCAAGTGATGTGGTTTCTAGGGAATACCAACAACCCACTGTTGACTTTTCCCACTTCTGGCCACAAATTTAATATTTGGTATTAAATATTTTAAACATTTGATTTCAAAATAAAGAGATGTAACAAGTGATTGGCAATATCATGACTACTACTTCACCTTTCACATCTCAAAAATGGATTTTGCCCAAATACTTGGAGTTTGAGGTGAAAACAGGAAGCATATTATCTCACTGGCAATTGTAGGAGGTCAGGTGAAAACACTATTATTATTTGTTTTTTAAAAAGCCTGTTAGACGTTACTTCCCAACTATATGCCATATACAGTACAATACTAGAATATGCTATACATGCTATACCTAAGAATATGAGTGCCTGCATGACATCAATTGCGTTTCAAAGATACAATATAAACATCAGTCTTCTTGGACTTAACAAGAACATGAAGAAAAATAGGCAACAACATATGGCCTGAAAGTGACTTGCAATTAGGTGGCTTGTACAAATGTAATATGCAGATAGTGTATTTGGCATAAGATGAGCTAATATAAGAGGATAATTATTGATTTTATGCTTTATACTGCATGTAAAGAGTGATTTTTTAAAAAAAACAACTAGACTTTATCACAGCACATCAGGAACAGAACTCTTACACGGTGATTTTTGTTTATTTTTATAGTTTCATTATATTGTGTTTGTTAAGAGTGTAAATATGAAACTAGATGACAAAGTACCTTCTTTGTTCTTTTCACCTTTCCATGCTTAATTATTGTGTTTGATTCTTTAAACACTCTCAAGGAAAAAAGTGTGTGTATGTGTGCGTGTGTGTATGTGTATATATACACACACACATATATGTATATATGCCTTTTATTTTTATAAAGGTAAGATATTCCTGAAACTATTTTTTGCACTGAATGTACCAAAGTCAAAGGGACATTATTATCTGACTGGCAGAAAACTGTATCACTTGTACAAATCTGTAGGAAGTAGAAGTAGTCTGTAGATAATATCAGGACTGTGCACATTTAAGTAATAATTTTCTAAGGTTCACAACATGTCATAATGTGTAATGCATTTATTTCAAATACATTTAATTTGTTTTTTCATCCCTCAACGGACTTTATGGTATAGAGCTGAATACAGATATTTCATATTTTCCCTGCAATATTTTGTGTGTATGTGTACAGCACTGTTAAAAGCACTACAGTGGATCTGAAAAAGCAAGATGGCTACCACCCAGGAGTATGAACCTTCACCTGAGAAATAACTTCACCACTCTCATATTCAGCAGTGAACCATCTCCAAGATGCAAACTGTTTGTAGTGTCTTTTTAAGCCTGCGTTTTCACTAAATAGTTTTCTTATCAATGTTTATTAAAAATGAAGTACTTTTTCTATTATATATCTGAAAGCATGAATCCACCATGTCATATAAGCTTTTGATTTTGGAAGCATTAAAGGATGTGAAACTCTTCGCAAGATCTTCCATGCTGAAGGCCGTTTCATGTGTTGCAGTGGTGAGTGAACGTGGAGTCTTGTGTTTTTATTCCTGTGATCCGTTGAGAACTAACACACGCCACCCCAAGCACACTACCGAGTTTAGGGGTGAGCAACTGTATTTCTCCAGATGTTTTTGCCTTACACCATTTGTTAGCCCAAAACAGCATAACCAATAATATGGAATAACAGGAGCTGCAATCCCAAAACGTTTGGAGGGTCACAGCTGCCCACCTAGATTGTATCCAGGCGTCACCTATGGCATTACAGGCCCAGGGACTGAAAGAGATAGGAAGAAATTAGGAGCTTTCATCCTTCTGGAGGTTTTGACAGGTACTGTATACTTGTTCTTCAAACCAATCATTACTGTGAGAACATCCTGTCACTCACCTGGAGAGCCTGGGTCAGTTACAGTGATGGCCTAAAATGTAGACATTTTACACTTTCCCTAGTTAGAATATAAATTCTATTGGGATGGAGGCAGTGGATGGAGTAACAGAGGTCAACCTTAAACCACAATCAAGTAACATCTTCTTTCACAAATACAATTCTTCTGCTGTTTTTTGTCAAGAGAGCTCAAACAGTTCTGTATTTGCTGAACAAATATATTTGTTGAACAAACTGGTCCCGATCTTAAAAAACTTAAATTGACTGCATCTTATCAGAGAACTGGGGATGAACAGAATACCTATCCTCAGAGTGGGTCATGTTCAACGAGATCATTTTAAAAATAAAATCAATAAGATTATTTGGGATGGGATGCTAACGTTGCTTGAAAAAGGAATGTGGACTTTAATTTTTATAACTTTATTGTTATATCATGCAGGTACTAAAGAAAATTTAGAATGGAAATTAAGATATAAACTGGAAAACAAGCAGGATAGTCCTGTGCTTGAACTAGGAGATAACACTATCCTCATCTGGTATTTCAGTTATTCAGGTTTAACTCACAGTTTCACTTTTCAGGTTTGACCTGAAAATCAACAGATTTAACATAGATTTCAAATGGGAGGAAACCATTTTAACCCAAGACATGTTCAAGATTATAGACCGTTAGTGGATCCTAAATAGAATTCTTAGAAATCCATTGTTATGTTCTGTCATCTTGGGCTTAGGTCTGGGACCTTTTTACATTGCAGTTATAGTTCTATGATTTCATTTTAATTGTCATGACTAAGGAATCTTGGAATTTATTGTTGGATCAGAGGCACCACAAGAGCTCTCTGGCTGAGGATCCTAAATGCCCCCTGCCCCTAGATTTCCGTAGGATTCCTATGTTAAAGTGGAGTTATAGTGATATAATTATGTAGTATAAAAGGGCTCAAAGGATGCTGTTGATAAATAACACTTTTTTTAAAGTGCTGTACTTCTAGAAGATGATTCTTTAGAACAGTTTTTGTCTGGATGTTTTGCACTTCAGCTCCCATGGCCAATATTCAGGAATTTTGTGAGCTGAAGATTCAAACATCTGAAGGACCAACATTTGTGAACCTCTGCTGTAGAATATGATGGGTAACTCTAAATCTTTGGATGCTGCCAGTCTACAGGAGAAAATCTGTGACTTTGTGATCTGTGACAGTCTACAGAAGAAAATCTGTGAGCTCATATATCCCTCACATTTAATCTGGTAGCCTTATTACAATCTCGAAAGGGGTTCAGGCAGCATAAAAATCGTTCCAAGCTTCTTATTGCCCTGAAACCTGTTGCTTTGCTTGTTCATGCAATGTTCAGAAACAACTTGAAGTCACCAAAAAAATAATACCTTACTTGGTGATCTTGGCGTAGTATGTGAAGACAGGGTTTCTCAGAATTTCTCCAAATAGTAATGGCATAAAATAAAATCATTTTCATTGTTAAGCTGGGTCTAGAAATGAAGGGAAGGGGGCTAGAATTGACTTACTGAAATTGCAATCTAGAAAATAAATTTTTAAAAGGAAGGCGAGAATGGGAAAATCCCAAAATAATGAGGTGATATTGTATGGGGAGATATCTTTAGTGGTGCTCATCGGGGCTCTTGTTGCCCTTTCTGTATTTAAATTAGGTAAGTGGGTCTGATGGAATAGTACAGTGGAGAGGAGAGCAAGATATCACAAACAGAGGGAGACGTTGAAAGCATGGGAAGAATAATGTTCCTTTCTATCAAAGTACTAGCTGACTGGTGTTTGCAACATTGACATAGCCACTTTCTTCACCCCTCTAAACTGTAATGAATGCCACACATGAGAAAGGAAAGATTATAGTTGAGTAGATTCCCTGCAATAGACAATTGTGGGGAAGGGAGAGACATTTTGGATTATTCGGATCAGCAAGTATGGTATTATTTTTGTGTGTGCGTTCAAGTTGTTTCTGTCTTATGGCAACCCTATCACAGGGTTTTCTCAGCCAGGTTAGATTTTGTTATTGCTTGTCATAGAATCATAGAATCATAGAGTTGGAAGAGACCACAAGGGCCATCCAGTCCAACCCCATTCTGCCATGCAGGAACTCTCCATCAAAGCATCCCTGACAGATGGCCCTCCAGCCTCTGCTTAAAGACCTCCAAGGAAGGAGACTCCACTACACTCCGAGGGAGTGTGTTCCACTGTCGAACAGCCCTTACTGTCAGGAAGTTTCTCCTAATGTTGAGGTGGAATCTCTTTTCCTGTAGTTTGCATCCATTGTTCTGGGTCCTGTTCTCTGGCGCAGCAGAAAACAAGCTTGCTCCCTCCTCAGTGAAACATCCCTTCAAGTATTTAAACAGGGCGATCATATCACATCTTAACCTTCTCTTCTCCAGGCTAAACATTCCCAGCTCCCTAAGTCATTCCTCATAGGACATGGTTTCCAGACCCTTTACCATTTTAATCGCTCTCCTTTGGAAATGCTGCAGTTTCTTTTTGAATTGTGGGGCCCAGAACTGGACACAGTATTCCAGGTGGGGCCTGACCAATGCAGAATAGAGTGGCACTATTACTTCCCTTGATCTAGACACTATACTTCTATTGATGCAGCCTAAAATTGCATTGGCCTTTTTAGCTGCTGCATCGCACTGTTGACTCATGTTCAACTTGTGGTCTACTTGGACTCCTAGATCCCTTTCACATGTGGTCTCATTCATCCAAGTGTCCCCCATCCTATATCTCTGCATTTCATTTTTCCGCCCTAAGTGCAGTACCTTACACTTTTTTGTATTGAATTTCATTTTTTTTAGCTTTGGCCTAGCTTTCTATTCTACTCAGGTCATTTTGATCCTGTCCTGTGGGGTATTAGCTACTCCTCCTTAATTTGGTGCCATCTGCAAATTTGATAACTAGGCCCTCAGTACTTTCATCCAAGTCATTAATAAAGATATTGAATAGCACTGGGCCCAGGACAGAACCCTGTGGGACCCCACTGGTCACTTCTTTCCAGGATGAAAAGGAGCCATTGTTGAGCACCCTTTGGGTTCGGCCAGTCAACCAGTTACAAACCCATGTAACAGTTACCTTGTCTAGCCCACATTTTGCAAGCTTGTTTGCAAGAATGTCATGGGGAACCTTGTCAAAGGCCTTACTGAAATCTGTACTGTATCCACAGCATTCCCCTCATTTACCAAACTGGTAATTTTATCAAAAAAAGAGATCAGATTTGTCTGGCATGACTTGTTTCTCTGAAACCCATGTTGGCTTTTTGTGTTTATGGAATTATCTTCTGAAGCTGTGAGAGTATGACTTGCCCAGGGTCACCTAGTGGGTTTCCATGGCTGAATGAGGATTTGAACCCTGGTCTCCAGTGTCCTAGTCTAACATCTAAACCATTACACCATGCTGGCTTGCTTTAAATCTCTCTTGCTTTAAATCCCTATCGGATTCAACGGGAGGGATTTATGAGTGCTACAAAATTGTAGATTTTCTTCTGTGGAGTGGCAGCATCTAAAATGTAGGGGTATCCATCATACGCCACAATCCTTAATAAAGCAAAGGCCTGTAGGTTGCCTTGATTTCCTTTCTTTTTGACCTCCCAACAGTATCTCTGTCCATTAGGAACTTGTTTGTATGAACTAAGTGAACTATGAGTATTGTCTGATGGGTAGAACTAACCAGGAGGCAGAGCTGTATGAGTCTTTCTTTGCAGAGATGTCTTGTGGCCATTAGCTATATCCATTATTATCGTGATGCCCTGGTTTAAATGTTTTAGAGTGACTTGTAAAATAATTTTATACTTTACTCTCCCATCTACAGAAGTTATAGGCATAAATGTAGCTTCACATCTAAGATGTTGGTGCTGGAGCCAAACAACTTCAGAGACATCCTTTTCTTTCTTAAATGACCTCAACACTAGTTTGCAAATAAATGTGTAGACAAATGCTTCCAGGCAGAGGGCTCTTAATGCTACCGGTTTTTAAAAAACAACCCTACATTCGTCAGCTGTTCCATCTTTTTTTCCCTTGACAATTTTTTTTGTGGAAAGAGAAGAGATGGAAGAAGTAGTAGGAAAACATGATGAGGTTACTAGTGGAAGATGATATTATCTCAGCCCCATGTGATACTCTGTAAATGAGGATGGGTGGCTGCCAGATAAATCTCTTCTGGAAGCATCCTATATAAAAATGTGTGTTTGCAAGCTATTACACATTTTACAGTGATACAACATTTGTTCAGTAAAACAGTATGTTTTTTCCTCCCTGTTTTTGGATACTTCACATCGTTCACGTGATTTTGGAAAAAAAAAATCCTCTGTTGTGTGGAACAAATTAATTCTATTGCTCACAAATCAGAGGCCTGAAACGGACAATCATATCACTCCGAGTTAGATTTAGGAGGGCATCTAAGGTGAAATTCAATCCTGATCAAAAGTCCAGCCTGTGCAGAAAATAAGCTCCGTGATAAAGTTGTCTCTCCCGGTTCATTGGATATATCGTGAACGCACACAACATATAATCTTCAAAGGAAGTTGGAAATCTAGGCAGTAGCTGCCTGGCAAAGCTTCTGAAAGAAAGTCATTGGCAGGATTTTTTTAAAAAAAATTGGCAGAGAACCATGGGTTGGCATTTTGTAGACCTTTTTAAAGTTGCGGGAATGAAGAACATTTTGTGGTTTTCAGTGTTTCCAGAAATCCCAAAAAGCTGGAGTTTTCAGCACTGCGAGCTGGGTCTGCTTGCTTATGCTTTGACATTGAAGTGTAAAGTGCAGCTGTTTGTAAAGCTGTGGATTATTGATTGCAGATGTTTTCCAAATATGTGAAGTGCTGCAGTCGATTTTTTAAAAGGCTCCTAATCCTGTACTGGGAGTATCCTAATGTGTGCATGTTGAATTTCTGGAAACTACAGGCCTTGGGTCTCCTCCCATTGAGTACTAAGCAATATGAACATTCTTTTAGGAAATTGATGGTGATTCATATTATAATCCATTTAAACTAAATATTAAAAAATGAATGGTGTTTTGCCCATATTTAAAGTAGGAGTGGAAGCTTTGAGGGATGCTTTTGAAGTTACTTGTATGGAAACACTGACCAGGTCTAAACAATAAACAAAGGTCTTACTTTAGATTGCAAAAAGTTACTACTTTTTTTTTTTACCCACCACTTCTACCAATTATGTAAATGAAATAAGCAGAAGGCAGTCTGTGAGACAAAAGCTGATGCGGAAAAACAAATTTAATTTGAAATGGGATCAGGCTTTTGACACCAAACTTTTCAAGCTATGGCTGCTTTTATTGTCTCACTGTTTTCAAAAATACAACATATTTTTTGTGATTATTTATATCAATTTTGTATTGTTTTTATGATTATGTGTTGATCTGATTTTATTGTGAATTGTGTTAGCCTCCAAACTGCCTTGACGGGGCTGTCTAGCTTTCAAGGGCAACAAGTACAAATGTGTAAAATAAATAAATGACACATATCTGGGCGCCCAAAGCTGGGAAAGGCTACATCTGAGGAATGTCGTACTTATCGTAAATATTTCGTTAATCTATGTTTTTGCATTTGTAGGACGGTAGGGACTTAATGCCACTGGAAAGCTGATTTGATAAAGAAACATATTACTCAAGCAAATGTTGACCCAATTATAGTTTGTTCAATTTAACTGTCCTTTTCTTCTTTATCTTTATCAATGGCAAAAGGGGAGGGGGAGAAATCATGACTTTCCAGTCCGAACTAAACTATTTGCCCTCCTTCAGAGAGAGAGAGAAAGAGAGAGAGAGAGAGAGATCAGTGTGTCCTTGCAATACTTGGAGAGTAACTTCTTCTTTAGATCCTGTAGGACCGGTTGGGATTCTTACATTCCTCCCCTGTCTCCATTTCCTGCTTTGGAATTTTAATTGCTTGGTAGCACTCCGTGACTCAGCGATTAAACTCCTGTAACTTTGTGCAATGGTCCTATATCATTTCCAGTGTGAGGTAGAGAAGGACTGTCCTGGCATCTCCGACTCCTCCTCTTTGGCTGGTGTTGCTTGGAAAGTGTCACTTGATGGACTGGTTTGGTTCAGCCAGCTTTCTGTTTGCATTACCAGCTGATGCCAAGGTTTGTGACCTTCCAAAGAAATCATAAGATCATAGAATCACAGAGTTGGAAGAGACCACAAGGGCCATCCAGTCCAACCCCCTGCCATGCAGGAACTCCAGATCAAAGCGGTCCAGGAGAATAAATGGAGCTGTTGAACGGCTACTGCTTGAAGACTCATGGTAGATCCATACGGTGAAAAGTGGTGTGGGAATATGGTCTGAGCCATGTGGTAATACCCCTCAAGCAAAGTAGTCAGCTGAAACATGATTTTAGAGGAAGAGAGTAAGAGATGCGACTAAGTTACTTAAATTGTATATTAGGAAGTCTATTTTATACCATGATTCAATCAGGGTATGCAGCCTGACAGATTATTTAAAAATACAGTGGGCCCTTGTTATCCGCTGGGATTTGGTTCCAGGACCCTCCGTGGATAACAAAATCTGTGGATGCTCAAGTCCCATTCAATATAATGGCACAACAAAATGGTGTCCCATCTATAAAATAGAAAAATCAAGGTTTGCTATTTGTAATATATACTTTTTGGGAATATTTTCAGGCCGCGTATGCTCAAATCCATGGATAAGAAATCTGTGGATAAGGAGGGCCAACCGTAGCTCCTTTCAAGCAAATATACTACTCTTGATCTTAGCCAAAAGGCTGAGAAGCGAATATTTGAGGCAAATATTTAAAATCAACCTAAGACTAAGAATAATCTTGCTCATCCAGAACTTTGGAAATGTTAGTGTTGGTAGTAACATGTTAGAATCAAACCAGTCAATTCGGAATAAAACATTTTTAAAAACATAATCAAATAAAATTAATGAGAACAAGTCATCGCAACTCAAAAAACCTGGAATTGTAACTCAGAAAGTAATGTCATTGGCATTTAACAATCAAAGTACCTTTTTCAAAATAATTGTCAAAAAATTTAACAAATTAGTAATAGCAAATTAAATTTTGAGGAATTCTTTTCAAATTGTCAGATCACTACAATTCTGCCAGCATTTTGCTGGCAAAAATAACCTTGTAGTAGATAACAAATGGTGGCTGTGATGGTGACAACATGGTACTGCCCAAACTCTCTTTAAAATCTTTCACTCCTTTTTACTGTGTGCCACCGTTGTCACAAATTTGTCATGGTGAGTTTCACCCACCCAACTACTTTTCTCAGATGGTAGCATAGTGGGTCCTTTATATCTACAGCGCAGAAGAAGAAGAAGAAGAAGAAGAAGAAGAAGAAGAAGAAGAAGAAGAAGAAGAATATCCCACCACTTCTACCAATTATGTGACAGGTAAACTCAAACTCAGGTCTCTCCCCTAGTGTCTCCTACACTAGAACTCTCTTCAGATGCCAGTCCTCTGGGTCTTCAAAATGCCACTACAGCTTGGCACCAATTGTTAATCGATAACTATATATCCCCTTTCTGACATGTCCCACTTAATAAAGGTCTTCTCCCTTTTGGTAGTGTTTTAAATATGTTTCTTTAACCATTTCAGACAACTACTTGTTGAAATAAAGGAACAAGTTTTATTTACAAGCAATGTTGAATGCAGTATCTTTCTTGTGGATGTTATTCAAGCTTGATACTGGGTATAAATGGCTTCGGTAGTTAAAAAGTTTAACCGTTTCTTTCACTTTATAAACGTTTCCTTCTGATTTCAGTTTCCACAGAACTTCTATCTAGCCTCTATATTTCTTATCCCTATTGGATAATGGTCCCCGAACTGTGCTCTTCCAGGGATTTTGGACTTCAGCTCCCAAAATCCCAGACTATTGGTCAACATGGCTCAGGCTTTTGGGAGCTGAAGTCCAAAAACTTTTAAAAGCTCACAGTTTGGGGACCACTACGGATGAACTTCCTCAATTTCTAAAGATTTTATTTCATCTGTTCACCAAATGACTTCCATAATCTCCATTGTGTCCTAGTCATCTATACTGTACTGTATATTCCGCAGGTTAACATATACAGTTTAACTCCTGACTCCCTCCTAACTTGGTTAACAAAACCCCTTCTAACTGGACCTCGCAGCCAGTCTCCCTCAGCCTTCTCAGCTGCCAGCCCCCTCCGGGTACTGTGACACATTCCTTAACACTGGACTTCTATGTCCCTTTTATACTCGGTTGCCTGTTCCGAGAGTCTGAATCTCATTCAGGCTGAACCCCTTTTTTCCCCAGCCACTCATTCTGGCAGTCTTTAAAAACAACCCCTGCTTCCGCAGGCTTGACACACTCCTCTAACACACAGCTCTGACTCTCTATTTATATCTGCTCCTGGAAGCAGCCTCCATCTATTCTAGCTTCACGCCCATTGCCTGATCTTGTCCTGTTGTTTTCACAACATCTGCTGTATTCTGTTAATTTTTTACCTATATTTAACTGTTGTAAGCTGCCTTGAGACCTGAATTGGGAAATGGGATATTATAATAATAATAATAATAATAATAATAATAATAATAAGCTGTTCAGCGATACATTACTGATGAACATGGAGTCTCCATTTTGTTATCTAAGGTTCATTAAGAACACTCACCAAGATGTGCTAAAATGTTTCGTGGCTTAAACTTTGATAGAAACTGAGGTGCCAAAATTTGGGAGTATTTTTGTTTGCCAACCCTCTTTCTCGTATGATAGACTTATAAGTAAGGAGAGAAAAGAGTTTATATTTTAATCTGCTACTTCATCTGTATGAAGAGTTTCACTTATTTACTGGAGGTGCTTCCCGACAAAATAATTATTTTAATAAAGCATTTAAGTCCATATTTTCATACGGCAACTTATATTTGAGGATTTAAAAAATGACTCCACTAACAAAATTCACCCATACTTCTTAATCCACTTTATTCAGGTAGCTGTAGTCCTGTTCCCATTATATACATACAGGTTGGATTGGAATTCACATATAATTGAACAATGGATCGTATGTTTCTGGGGTGGGCAAGGATCCTTCGGGGACTATATTGACAAAGATCCCAAACAACAACAAAGCCCCAGAAACAGATGAAAGTCCAATTTTGGTTTTGAAAAACGGGCTATTTTTATATTTATTCTCGCTCAAGAACTCCGCTGCAGAGTTCAGAGAAGTAACAGTTATGAAAGATAGCTGAATACCAGTTGATACATGCATTTCAAGTCTCCAAAATCTGGCTAGTTTATATCCAAGTGGGAATCAAACAGATATCCCTGGTCAAAGTTATGTCTACAGATGTATTTCTGTTTAAATAATAGCAATTATTTCTTAATTTGCAATTTAAGACATAAAAATGAGCACGTGTAAAATTTATGCATGTATATTTCTCTCGTTTTTTTATTACGTGTCACCTCATTTTGAGCAATGTGTAGGTGATCAACCTAACTGAAAATCTCATAGACACCCGGAGGTTATTGAGGAAATCCCATTGATTTCAAGGAAAGCCTATAGTACTCCATATCTGGAAAGAGCCAGTGAAGGCACCATTAGATCAGGTACTATCTACTCCTGTCCCAGTAACAGTTGTAGTTATGTAGGATGATTTGTGTATAAGATGTCTTTGCCATTAGTCAAACACTGGCAAGGATGATTGTGTGAATGTCTGTAGCTACAGTCATGTCTAATTATTTGATAGGGTTTGGATTCCAAACTGGTTTGTAATAGGTGACAAATTCTGATTACTTTCTACTTAAGGAATTAAAAAAAACACATTAGTCTGATGTTCTGCCAAAATGATACTAGATGCTAAAATGCAAAGCAAAGCATTCTGAGGGATTTGCTTGTGTAGGAACCAGCTAAAAAAAGGCCAGCACAGTTTGTGACTCAACAATCCCAATGTAGCTGCCCATGAGCCACACACTGTGACCTTCCAGAGATTGGAGAAACTTCATATGGCTGGTGGCCTGTATTTGGCTAGCTGTGTCACAAGGTAGGCAGAGAAAGAAGGATATGACTGGGACTACAGTACGTACTTCTGTCCACAGTGATCACGGTCTGTTCTGTTCCCATATCTAGATTTTGTTATTTAAAGTTATTTTAAATTATTTCTGACTGTCCATTGTCTTTTGCCTCTTTTTCTATTACTCCTTTCTCTAACTTGACACAATGGTCTGGCTTTTTTGTAACCCAAGGACTTGTTGGTAGAAAAATCTAAACCATAACAACTGTAACGATTAGTCCTTGTGTTGAAGACCTAATGTAGCAGGAAATTCTAGAGAATGTATTTTGATAAAATATGAAGCACTAACCATTTGTGGGCTCAGATATTGTACCACAAGGAAATACAGAAGGGCATGGTCTTGACCACAGATGCATAAACCACAAAAGATCATCACAAAGACATAGGTAAAGAATATTAAAGAATATAAATTCCAAAACAAATGAAAATCATTTTTATTGTCAATATGAATAACGGATGAATAGTTAACTGTTTAGTTTGCAGAGCTAAATAGAAGGTCACAACTTACAACCAATAAGAAAACAGACATGAAACACTGCCAAAAGTAATATTACAAATATAGCAGGGAAATCTAGAAATTGTCTCAGAAAATAGTGCAAGAAAGGACATAAATACAAAAATGAATGACGTTTATAACAATATGTAAATATACCAAGTCAAATTTATGTTGTCCAAAGGTAAATAAACTAAAGGACTTGTCTTAATTATGCATCCCAAAAACTCGTTAATATGAACAAGCATGATTTGTCTTCTCTGTCAGTTCCATGGTTCCAACCCTCTACCTTTTCTCAGACCTTTACTTTTATGAATCACTCCTCTCACCTTCAAGGACCACATTTTCAACAAATCCTTTCTGAAATCATCCTAGGTCAAAACGTAATCTGCAGGTGCAACAAAATCAGGTGGCAGGATACTGAGGTGGTGGGATGGACCATGCCACTTCAGGTGTAGCTCAGGGCCCTCTCCAAATAAGAATTCTTCCCCCCAGTTAAATTTTCCTTCAGTCACCAAATTTCAAGCATTGCAGAGAGTGAGACATTGGAGTTTATCATACGACGGAATTTGGGGGTATAATGCAATGGCAATCTGAACGCAATCATGGGGTTTCACGTTATTGCAAATGAGTGTATCTCACGCAATTTCGGGCAATGGGACATCATTCCAAATGCAATCATGGGGTTTCATGTAATTGCGTATTAGAGTATCTCGTGCAATTTCAGGGAATGGGGGGTTATTTTCGGGAAATGGGAAGTTATTCTGAATGCATTACGAACACAATCAGATTTCACATAAATATTCGCGTAATTGCGAATTGGCTCCATTCACAATTGAGAGAAATTCCTCCCGTGTGATAAACTCCATTGAACACTGTTCTCACCTAGAATTCTTCTATTAGCTGTGTTCTCATTCCCTTGGTAACTTTGCCTCCACCTTTTCTTTGGATGCCTAAACTGCATTTCTAAATGTGCAACTGAAATTTAGAGTTACTGCATTGCTAGAAATTTAGGAACCGAAGGAAATTTTCATTTTGGAGAGCGGACAGAATTCCTACTGGGGCCAGTGCTCTCATTTTGTCCTCCATAGTCATAACCCATGTGCCCTCAAGTTAAGGTGTACTGTTTGGCACCCAAAGCCTGCGAAGTTATTTTGACAGAATACCCCTGAAGTGCCTCTTCCTAACACCAGCAATAAAAACACAATAATGACAGATCACTGCCAATTTGTTGTTCCTTAAAGAGTCTGTTGCCTGAAGTGGCTGCTTTACATGGCCTAAGGGCCAGCCATGAACAACACAAAAGAAGGCAATTATTAGAGCAAGAAGCATGTTTGCTAGAATGTGGTTTGCTCTTTTGTTTGGCTTTGTGTTATATGAGGCACCAATAGATCCATAAACTTAATTCTGAACTGATATAGTCAATTTAACTATCTCACAATTCTATCTCTTCAGAAGCAGGTGGAGTGGCCACTGCCACTCCATGACTCTCCTGACTCCGTCCCGAGGAACATTCATCTCTGACTCGCCCTTATCCAGACTGTTATCATGTTAATCCAAACAGTGCAACACCTCTGGGCAACAACTCACCGGATTTTTTAAAGTAGTGAAAACAATATTCTTGTTAATTTTATGATGCATGAAATTTTATGCATGATTTGAGTCTTTCAACGTTCAGAGGCCTCTATTCATGCAGCAAAGACCAAAGAAAAGAACAGAAAGGATCAGAGCAGAATGGATGCACAGTGTAAGGCAAACAAATGCCAACTGTACATCATACCTGTCATGCCATTTGCCCTAACATAGTTGTTTTTCTTGTTTGCTTATCGAAAAGCAAATTTGGGACAGCATGTGGGGGGATATCAAGGCTCATAGATTGATGCGGACTTAATTCCCAGATAGAATTAGGGCCTCCTGTACCTGTTATTTGCACTGGGAGGATAGTTCGTATTGGCATCAGTGGGAGTTATGAAAAGCAAGTAAGAGAGGGTGGAAGGGGGAGGTTAACAGGGACCACAGAGGAGGTCCCCCACTCTCAGTATTTCCCATCCGGCTCCTTCCTTGTGCTGGTTATTAGTTAAGGAAGAAATTAGTACATCCAAGTGCAAGTAATTATTAATAAGCAATTCCCATTTTGGTTGTCTTCATTAGGGAAAAATTCAGCACCAGGTAAGACAAAAATTGCATCACTTTCTAATGTGGCCTGTGTAGAGGATCACAAGGATAATAAGATGAATAATGCCTTTCTGTGGTATATTACACTATCATGCCAGAGAGTTTTGTTGATAATCCTGTCCTGAACCTGCCTAACTCTCTTTTGATACCATTAACATGTCCTGTATTTCATCTTGATTTATTGGGTTCTTTCATATACTGATCGTCATATCTCATACAGGTAATCCTGAATTATATAGGTGATCCAGAAGACATTGTTTTTCTTTAGTAACCCATGTTCCCCCATTACTTATTCCGTCTTTCTTTCTTATCAGAGAACATTCATAAAGGAAAGAAGGTGGCATAGCTGCCCGATCACTTTTGCCTTCTCTCTGGAAGCACCAATTTGTCTTTCATAGCCGATTTTATCTCATTAAAAAAATACAAACTGGAAGGAGAGGCAAGAAAGTGTTTCAAGCACAATGATGATATATGATGTTGTCACCTCATAATGCTGCATTGCATAAGAGTTGATTTTCTTTAAGGCAGATTGAGCAGATAATGAAATGTGAAGATTGAATTCTGTAAGTGACATTGCCTTTTCCCCCGTAGCCAAGAAATGTATTAAAATTGCTGGCTGCTCCAAGGATTTCTAACCTCCCAAGCAACATATTCAAATTGTGTTGAAATTAAACTTAATTTACTGTATATGATTTATTTTACTTTATGGTTTGATTTTAAAACTGTGCCTTTGTGTGTCTATGTCTGTGCCTTCAAGTTGCCTGTCGACGTATGCCGTACCTTACCATAAAATTGCTTTTCCTAAGTAAATCTAGACCCAGACGTGCCATCTTATGAAACAGAAGCAAAAACTAGGCAACCATCTGAAGCGCCAGACAGAATTACAGAATTACCTCACTCTGCCTAAAGGTATGGCTGGCACTGATTCCTTGGACAATATTGCCCATTTTCCAAGGGATACCATCAACCAACCTTCTGGTCTTCACTGGCTAAGGAGGCCACAGGCAAAAATGTACAGATAAAGATGTTTAGAAATGACGTATTAAAAATGAAAATAAATATTCAGATATTACAAAATAAATCAAAACAGGAACCAACTGCCTCCTGGGATCACAGGGTTGCTCCCTTAGGCATTTATTGTGCTGCCATTGCATTTCTTCATGTAAAATAAGACACAGAGAATGAAGCGGGAACAACCATGTCTAGAAACACACTGCAGAAATAACCCACTTTGAGACCTCTTTGACTAGCCTGGCTCAGTGCTAGGGGATCCTGGAAACTGTAGTTTCTTGTGGCACCAGAGCTCTCTGACAGAGAAGGCTAAATGTCTCACAAAACTACAGTTCCAAGAATTCCCTAGCATTGAGTCGTGGCAATTAAAGTGGTCTCAAACTGGATTATTTCTGCAGTGTGTTTGGGAATCAGTTTAATTTGGCCAGATCAATACAGCAACAACAAAACCCATTTTTGTCAGCCCTGCTGGTGCAACTCTCATTGAAATGAATGGAATGGCCCATGTGTATCAAATCATTGTTGTGGCTTTGGGACAATAATTTCTTGAGAATGTACTTTTCTGTTAGCTTGCAGATATTTCTTTCATACTGGCTCTTGGCTTTATGGCAATCTTTCTAGAACTTTAAAGAGGAACGTAGTGGGGGGAAATTAAAAGAAAAAAAAGAAGAAGGAAGGTTTGATACATTGGTTAAAATTAGCAGTCACGCCTGAAGTTGCTATTGAAGAAATCAATAGCAACAAGTGCTAAAATGTTTTATTTTCCCCACTGGGTTTGAATGTGTGAAGGAGCTAAAAATAGGACGAGTCTCAAATTATATTAATTGCCTGACTTCCATGTTTGATGGGGTATACATCTTTTAAAATAATTAAAGAATAGCAGCAATAATATAAATAAATTCAAAGCCAACCAAGACATTTTCCTGCTTGAGAGAGTAAGCAAGGTGGCACCTTCCCCCGTTCCATACACAGATGCTGATTGGAAAGCCAGTTGTGTCTTACTTTAGTACTGGTGAAAGAATAGCATTTTTATTTTTTTAATATACATTTTATTTAATATCCATACATTGCATCAAACATCATGAACAGCATTACCAAGAGCATCAAACACATTATCTGAGATATTATATTTTTTAAAAATTATCTCTCACTACACCTGCCACATAACATTTCATCATACGTTTTCATCTCATCATACAATACATTGTCCCTCCTTCCAACCTTGCCTCTCCTTCTTCACTCCACTCCTTCCATAAGCCTCTTCATCTCTGAAAAGCTAGCATTCTCTACTACATCTGAAGGTGGCAGACCAGTTAAGGGGATCCAGACATGTGGCACACCCAGCTCTGACCTCCAATAGAAGAGGAACAGTCAGGAGATTGCCACTCCTACTCCTTGTGTTTGTCACTGAGTCGAATGTCTTTGCTAATGGTAAGGCCACATCCTGGTTACATCAAAGATGTTCAGAAGGGTGCAACTGTGCTCACATCCTTCTTGTGGGTTTCTCATAGGCATCCAGTTGGCCACTATGGGAACAAAATGTTGGACCGAATGGACATTTGGTCTGATCTAACATAGTTCTTCTGACGTAGATCGCCTAATTATGAACATGACACATCTCCATCTGCCTCTGTTAAATTACTTGATGACATGGTGTGACAGACCAAGCAAGCTAGATTAATGATGGGAGAACTGGATGTACATGTGATTTGGTCATCCTCTGGTAACCAACTTTGTTTCTAGATAGTATTACTGGGTTATATAAAACATGGTGTTTTAGCACCTGGTCATCATGTGTAACCTGCCATCTCCTCATTGTCTGTTTAGTTTATAATACTAATCTGCATTTCTTGCATCATTGCATAATCTCTTCTTGCTATTGCATACTGTGATTTAGGGCAAGTTTAAAAACAACAACAACAACATAGCGCATATACTCGCCTATAAATTGACACCATGTACAACCCAAGGGCAGATTTTAGGGCCAAAATTTTGGATTTTGTTATGACCAACCCTATTCTTGATCAGAGTGAAGTGATTGCTTCAGATGGCAAAATTTGGGAGGTGGCAGTCATGGGGGCCTCCTGGCTTTAATTCTCCAACTCTTTACTGCGGCAGGAAGTCATAGTTGTGCATGCCACATGAACTGTCCCAGGGGCCCAAAGTTGGCCTACTGCTTCAGATGTAGTAAAGGACACTATGCAATTCTTAGAATTCAAGTAAGAATTCTTTAAACAGTGGGTCCAGTCAGCCTTTGCTTATGGATAGGGAAGATGATAACCATCTTGTCCATCACCTCAGGCAGCAAAACATTCTCTAGACTGTGTTATTTTGGGTTCTCATGCTATCCAGTTGGGCAGCTTTTACTCAGATTCTACACAGTGTCTGTTTGGACCTATCATTTGACCTGGATTCCAAGCAAGTCAATCCAAGCCCAGATTCCAAGCAAGTTAACCCAAAAGCAAGTCTCCAAACCTTGTAGGATTAAGAGTAATGGAGGAAATCTACAGTCATAATTCTATCCAATTATTCTGTGAGAAATAAGGCTGCTCCTGACTTTGTTCAGCCAATGAATGAAGTCTCCCAGCTGTCAGTGACATTTGTAACTCATCTCCTCTCAGTTCCAGTTTCCAGTTCCTTGAGTCGATGTAACAATTCCACAGGAAACACTAGCTTTTGGAGGAAAGCCTGTCTAAAGTCTGTTTAGTAGAGCTCCCTGCAAAGACTGTACAGAAAGAATGCAGACTTTGGAGTGAATGACAAAAGATACGACAAAACAGGGTAAAATCTGCAACACAATAATTTGCTTAAAAATCAATGGAGTCTGTTTTTGCTCATGAGTACCTTGATACAGAAAAATTATACATTTCTATTAAATATTCAGGAAAAAAAAATCAAGTTCAGTTTTGTAAAGAGTTTTCCAACTGTGAAATATGGGAGGAAGGGAGCCATCTCCCATAAAGCTGGGGTAAGGGAAGGAGGGTAGGTGGTGCAGCAGAGGAGTGAAAGGGGCAGAAGTGAAGTGGGGCAGCATTAGGTGAAGTGAAAGAGAAGTGAAGAAGAGAAGGAAAGGTAGGACATGCAAGTGGTGGGTGCAAGACATGAGGGAGGCAGTCATGGTGAAAGTGCGAGGTAGGGGAAGGGAAGAAAGGGTAGAAGGTGGTAGGGTGCAAGTAGGCCTAAGATAATAGAAAGTGCAAGAGAGGGCAGAGTGTTGGCACAAGGTGTGATGATAGAGGGGAAGGTCGAAGTTGTACAAGAAGCAAGGGAGGGGCAAAGTGAGAGAGAGATGTGCACCTGCAAAGATGTGCAACCGACATAAGTCAGGAAAACCTGGGTTTTCTGCTTTTGCCCCGCTTTATCGCGACAGAATTTGATCGAATAAGGATCGGAATCTATTTCAAATGGGAACGACGGTCATATAACCCGATTTACAGTTTGTAGTAAACTGTAGTGGGAACGACCCCAAGGTAAAGCAAGAGAGAGGGAAAAGGGAAGAGAGAATGAGAGGTACAGTGGGAAGTGTTCAAGGAGCAAGAGAAGTAGGCAGAAGAGAAGGCAAACTGCAAGGGAAAGATGTGTGGTTCTTACTTTCTTCTGCTATTGTACTATACTATACTATCTGATACTATACTATACTATATTAGCATTCAAAGTACCTGGGCATGACAAAGTATAGTGGTTGTCACTATCACCAAACAAGCAATGTATGCAGCCACTTGACATGGTTTTAATCTTGCTATTAATCCCAACAACCCTGTAATGTAGATTTGCTGAAAGCCCAAATTCTAGGACCAAGAAGAGATTTAAACTTGGGTCTCTTGTGTTCCAAGTCCAATGCTTTAAACATTACTCTGTACTCATCCTTTCAGAAGGGTGTGTAGTGACAGAAAAAAAATCCAACTATTAATGTGCCGAATTTGAGCAAGTAGAATGCAAATTAATATGATGCATAATAATAAGAAACTAAATGTCAGATTTGAGAGGCTGCGATATAGCACACCTAATAATATTGGACTTCATAACCTTCTATTGCTATAACCCTTACTTTCTTCTCACAGCATTACATTCAGCCTCTGACTTCTCCGGCTCTCTTTTTTCCATATCATTTAAATTCTGAGGTCCTTGGGGGCTGCGTTCTGTCAGCTCAATTCTCCTATAAAGCATGATGCATGCCAAAAAGTGCTGCATAAATAATAAATATTCCAATAATATTCCCAGGGCTCTCCACTTCTTAAGTGTGTTTGTTTATACGGCTTTCCGAGCACTGCGGAGTGAAGCGCTTCTGGCTCCAAAAAGGATCTACGAGGAGACATAATAAGCTGAGGAGACACACAAGTGCTGTCAGTCTCTGTGTTGGCGCAGTGTCTCCGAACAATGCAAAGCATCTTAATTGCAGCCATCTTTTAATTTTCATCCTGGCTAATATCTGGTATGCTAGGAATGCTGTGCTTCCCCCCTTCTCCTTCATACCATGCCGGATGGGCTCAGAGTCTTAACCCAGTGAGGCTCCAACATAGTGTGCTTCTGTTTTGTTTGGCAGAGTGACATGAAGTTATAATAAAACAGGTGCCCTGAGCTCTCTTTTGACAGGAATCTCTCCTAAAGATCCTAGACAGTGATAGTGAAAAGCACACGTGGTTTGCCATCGTACAGTTTAGGGGGACAGTTGTATGAAAGTAGATAGTATGAAGGCAACAGAAAGGGGACAATATTTTGGAAGGTGAATCTGTTGCCCTGAGCTCTAGAGTAAGGATGAGAGGCAGGATGCCAGTTTTGCTTTTTCCTGCATTGGCATTTTTAAAACATCAAGTCCTGCTCAAATATGAACCAGTTGAGGGACTGTAGTAAATGCAACATTGAACTGGAACAAAATTCTCCTTCATTTGGCACCTGACCAGCTAAATCTGTACAACTATTTCTAGCATGGAGATACCCATGTTGTACTTCCCTGAGTGCAGATGGGGCGGGATATAAATAATAATAATAATTATTATTATTATTATTATTATTATTGGTGTTAAGAGCTGAAGAGCCTCAAGAAAAAAAAAGGTGGCAACTCTAATTCACGGATTCAAACCCAGATGCTTGCAAACTGAAACATTTCAGCTCTAGTCTTGGATGTACAAATCAGTTTTTGATTTCTCTCACGTTCAGGTTTTTTTAAAAAAAATAAAATTTGAGTTTTTTTTTTATCCAGAATACAAAGAAATGTGTACATTCTGGTAAATTCTTAACAAAAAGAAACTGAAATAAAAGTCTCTTTTATTCCTAGTAGTATGTATTGGATTAGACAAAATGTATTCCTGCATCTTTTATCCTGAGGATCTTTTCCAAGCATTTTCCCATCATTTGTACACCACTCAATTAACAATGCCCTTTAGATAGTTAACAAATATTTTTTTAAAAAAAATATAACATAAAACTATCTACACATAATAAAAGCAAAATACACGCAAAACTCATAAAACCAAACTGACAACCTTTATAGAGCAGAGCAATGTTAACACAGCAGAACTAAAACCCTTGAAGCGCTTTACGTGATCTAAGCAAGTCTGAAAGAATAACGTTTTCATCTGGTGCCAACAAGGTAATGCCAGGTGAGCGTATAAGTTATTATTTCATACAACGTGCCACTAGTGGAAGATGTCCTTTTGTGGAAGCCACCCACCATACACTTGGTGGGGGCACCCTGAAAAGAGCCATTATAACTCATTGTAACTTTAGGATTGAAATAGTTATGTATGGGAGGAAATGGTCCAGATAACCTGGACCCAAACCATTTAGGACTTGGAATGTCAAAAACAGAACTTTGAATTCAGAAACCAGAGCTTGGAAATAAGGTGTTAGAGGTAACCGCCTTACTTATAACATGTTACTTTTGTTATCTTCTCACTTGATAAAATTAATGCAAATGGGGAGGACTAATGGATAGGAGTAACTTATTATTCTCAAAGTATTGCTTTTGAAGGTTTATTTCGTGGGATTTTTTGCAATTCTTTTGGGCAATTCTGTCTTGCTCTACAATTGCTGTAATTGTAAATTAATGGGTAATGTGTTCCCTTTCTATAAAGTATCTCTGACACATTGGCACATTAGAATGACATTCAGAGCTATACTGTAAACATACTGGCATCCAGGACAGGTGACAATTACTGGTGTAATATGATCAGAACAACCAATCTCAGCTGGTAGTCTCAATGCCCTATTTTCAGCCAGCTGAACTTTATAGACTGTTTTCAAAGTCAGCCCTATGTATGAGGAGGTATCCAAAAGTTTTAATGATCTCCTTTTAAAAAAATTGACAGAAAATTTGTTTTGATTTGTAGTTGTTAACCTATCTCTATGTAGTCACTATCTAGATTTAAACATTTTTCCCAGCGTACCTTGACCCTCTGAATACCTGATATTGTAGAAGCCTACAGATTTCGCCATATGAGGGGATATCGTATAGTAATAATTATCACCCGGAAGTTATTATGGCATATTGATGAAAATTTGTCAGTGTCATCATTGGTCCCTAAGTGCATGTTACTGAGAAAATCAGCTCATTGTGTCCTTTATTTTTGTGACTGGCTCTGCCAGAAATGACTAAAGTGTAAAATCCTCATCAGGCACAATCTGCAGACTTCTACAATATTGAGTATTCAGAGGGTCAAGATACGCTGGGAAAAAATGTACTGTATAAATCTAGATAGTGATCTGGATGGTGACTATATAGAGATACCCCCTCGTATAACATGTTTCAGTAAATCCAAACAATGGTCCACCCACCTGTTACCCAGAGGATGAATAACTGTAACAAGGTTGTGGTGTTGTTGTTAAGTTGTTAAGCTGACTTCAACTTATGGCGACCCTATGAATGAGAGACCTCCAAGTCAGCCTATCCTCAACAGCCCTGCTCAGGTCTTGCAGGCTCAGAGCCATGGCTTTCTTGGATTGAATCTATCCCTCTGGAATATGGTCTCCCTCTTCTTCTACTATCTTCTACCATATCAAGCATGACTGTGTTTTCTCTTGATATAGCCAACGACAGCATTAGTTTGGTCATCTTGACTTCTAGGGAGATTTCAGGCTTGATTTGCTCTAGGACCCATTTATTTGTCCTTTTAGCAGTCCATGGTATCTGTGGTATCTTCTCCAGCACCACATCTGAAATTATTTGATTTTGTTCCTATCAACTTTCTTCACTGTCCGGCTTTGAGAACCATAGAAAAGGGAAATCTAAGGGCACGGACAATCCTAACTTTAGTAATCAATGATATATCTTTATGCTTCAATATCTTCTCTAATTCTTTCATAAGTACCCTTCCAAGTCATAATTTTCTTTTGATTCCTTGTCTACAGTCTCCATTCTCATTAATGATTGAGCCATGGTCTGGAAATATATTGAACTATTTCAATGTCTCTGTCGTCTGCTTTCAAATTATGCAGGGGATATATGGTCATTATTTTTTGATTTCTTAATGTTCAGCTGAAGACTGGCCTTTGCTGCTCTTCCTTGACTTTCTTCAGCAATTGTTCCAAGCCCTTGCTATTTCCTGCTAATTATATGGTACCGTCTGCATAGCTTAAAGTGTTGTTGTTCCTCTTTCCAATTTTCAAGGTTATCATTGTCCAGTTAGGATTGTAAATTTTAAACTAGTAACCAAGTAGATTAATACATTTAAAAAAACCCTTTATGTGATTAAGCTGTGCTCCCAGTCAATTGGACTAGCCAATGAAATGGTTGATAATTTACTAGGTAAGCCCTAAATCCAATAGTTAGTCCCAACTAGAGTAGACTCACTGAACTAATAGAATTTACATGATCATTCACTCACTAAATCCCCATTTAATCAGTGGGTCTAAAGTTGGAATTAACAGGTAGATTTTGGCCTAAATAATTATACGAACCATGAGGCAGTCCCTGTCTTGGAGGTAACTTTCATACGTTTCACAGAGACAAGTTGATGTCTGATGTAGGATCATTAATTGTTACTTTTTAATATTTAAATATATGCGGATTTCATTTAGAAAACCTCCTATGACTCTGGAAGTGCTGTTAAGAATCATGGAACAAGTATAGCTTTTACTTTGAACTGTCATGCAGATGATTATCTTGTTTAAAACAACAACACATATACATAAGATAACATAATTGTTTATTGCTTAGGCCAAAGACAATTGCAAACAAAACAGTCAAGCATATCCAGTTACTGGCTTCACAATTTGTTTAATCAGAGTAGCAGCCCTAATAATGTTATATTTGGATAGAACAAACCTCCACGTATTACTTTCCCAGCAATAATGTCATTGCAGAAACAGTAGTCTCCAACAGTGAGAATGTGATAATGGCTCATTTATATTACACTTTTTACATATGGAAGTTTAATGTATGTCTGCTGTGTAATGGTATCCTTGGTAATGTGGTTGCTTCTGTGTTTTACAATGCTAGGCCAAGCCCATGAAAGTCTTGTCAGCCTAATTTGGCAGTCCATTTCTATCTACTTTTATGGAGATGTCAGAAACACTTGGGACAAGCATCCCAATGGATGACTCTGATCCGTAGCCATTCCTTCTGCAGAAAACCTGAAATTAAAAAGTAACTCATTGCTTTTTATACAAATTTAAAATATTAAAAATAACAAATATCTCCCCACAGGACCTCCCTGCTAGCATGTGGGGAGTAATGAATAAATTTTACTTGTTATCCAAAAAAGGTATTAAGTTATTTTGCAAAAACAACAACACACACACACACACACCTCAGTCAGGGTGGCCAGATGTCCTAACCGCAAAGGAGGCCAAGGCACCTCAAAATGTAGGACATTCAAGAAAAAAAATGTAGGAGATTATAGAACAAAGCTAAACACACTCATATAAATATAAATTCATGCTTCTTGGTTATGCTCAAAATGGAAGCTCCCAGTCAAAAGGCTGAAATGGAAATGGTCCTGGAAGAGGAGGACATCTGGTCATCCTGCCCTCAATGTTGTGCCGTGGGTCTCTCCAAAATTTATACAATTAATGTTGTTGACTGTGATGTATTACTTCCAAGCTCTGCTCTCCTCTCACGGGGATGGATTTGACCCCCAACCACCACTTGACATTTCCCAGAAGTTCCTTGAGCACACAGGAAAAATTCAAAATGGTAGCCAAAGGTCATGTCATCCATCTGGCTGTGGCCGCTTCCACATTAGGTTTTGTATGGTATGTATTTCAAGTGACTGTGTGTGTGTGGTTGTGTGTCCATGCCTTCAGGTTGTCTTTTGACTTATGGTGACCCCATTAATTCCATACGGTTTTCTTAGGCAAGGAAAGCTCAGAGGGTTTTGTTGGGGTTTTTTGCCAGTACTTTTCTCTGAAATATAGCCTGCATCACTTGGTATTCATTGGTGGTCTCCCATCCAAGTACTAACCAGGACTGACTATGCCTAGCTTTCAAGATCAGTTGGGATCTGGTGCCTTTACAGTATTTAGGCTAGTTTAACATTAAATAGCAGGATAGTTAGAAGAAGGCATGCATTCTTTTAACTAACATTTATAAGGTAGACAATATTTTTATGGTATGGAACCATATACCATTTATACATATGAATGGTTAAAAAAAATTATATGGTATCAAAAGCAAAGTGGAACTGTTTCTGTACTTTGAAATGAAAACTAATACATCCTAACAGGAATGAACTGCATATATCATCACAATTAATATTCAACATTTAAACAAGGGATATTTTAACTTAACTACCCCATAAAGTTGACAGATCATCATTGTACAACGATATTGATTTTAAAAATGCGGGTTAGGTATTGATTTTCTCTCCACTTTTACTTAAAGAAAAGTAGGAAATAGCAATTGAACAGAGGTTCAGAACTACAGTCCCTTGAGATAGCACAGATTACATACAGACACCACAAGGCACAAATGTGTCAGCGAAGGGAGTGCCTGTCAGTTAGATTATTGATTTATTGGCAGATGAAATTTGCGTTTTCTAAGCCGTGATTTGGAGGGAGACGTTCTTCCCTGTTCCACTTTATGTCGACCACTTTCAAATATACATTTACAGACTGTTTATGGATATGTATGTTTATGAATGCCAAAACTGAAGGGAGGGCCCTTGAGATCTGCTCTCACATACGCTATTGCAAACAACAAACAAACAAGATGCTAGGAGGCAATCTGTTCCAATTTATGGTGGCTTCAAGTAGTAGTAGTTCATACCCTCCAATGTATCACAGATGACAACTGGGACGTGTGTGGCCAAGCGACATCAGAGTGTGGTCAAGGTGACCAAAATTATTAATGAGGAAGAATAAACAATCTGAAGCTGCATCTACATTGCAGAAATAATCTGGGCTGACACCACTTTAACTGCTATGGCTCTGTGCTATGCAATTCTGGGAACTGTTGCCTGCTGTTTGCCACCACAAACTACAATTTGCCACAACAAACTAAAGTTCCCCAAATTCCGTACCATTGAGCCATGGCAGTTAAAAGTGGTGTCAAACCAGATTACTTCTGCAGTGCAGATGCAGCCTTGGAGAGATGGCCACAGTTTGCTTTTGCCTGAGCCTACAGGGAAGGCAAGGCTATATCCCTTCCTTCCCTTTCCCTACTGCTACTACTACCTTTCCACTTAAATTCTCTTTGCAGCAACTGAAATAGGCCAAGTATAAAGGGAGAAAGAAGAAGGAGGAGAGAGAAAGTGGGACGTTTTAAAAACAGCAGAAACAGTGAGATTTGTGTGGTAGACGTGGTATATGGTATAAATGGTACATAGCAATGGGACTCATTGGGACTGCCCTTCGAATGAAGGGTATGATACATGTACTGCTGCATCCATCTTGGACTGGGCTGTGTTGCAACCTGGTCAAACAGTGGCAATGGGTTTAGTATTTAGTGGGCAAGGTGCCCTGAAACAGCAGTGGGAACAGGGTTAGGGGGTGCTTTGCCCCATTTCATTTGGATGGACAATAATGGGTTGGCTTTGGAACGTGGAGGCAGCTACTGTGCCAGGTTGGGATGAGTATAAGGGCATAATAGAGAAAATTCCTCTCCCAGACGGGATTTAAAAAGGTGCCCTCATGCCAATAAGCACCTTTGTCACCTGTGATGATAATATCATGCCTAGTGAGCCCTGGTGGCACAGTGGTTAAATGCCTGTACTGCAGCCACTCACTCACCAACCACAAAGTTGTGAGTTCAATACCAGCCAGGGGTTCAGGTTCGACTCAGCCTGGCATCCTCCCGAGGTTGCTAAAATGAGTACCCAATTTGTTGGGGGCAATCAATTTACACATCGAAAAACACTTAGGAAGTGCTGAAGTAAATGTACTTGCTATTGATATTGCTATGTCTCTGTTGTTGCTGTTACCAACTCTCTATCACCCACATTCCCCAAGAGCAGGGAGATGTTTTCTCCACTCTCAAGGAAGGCGCTCATCTCCACCCAGAGTTAAGCTGCCTACTTTTTGGCTGATTGCCACTGCTGGCCAAATATATATAAGGACACTTTTGCTTTGTCGCTTCACAGGTAACACCCAGATGCAGCAGTTGCGTACCTAGATATTCTGAAGAATGACAGGCACACAGCCACACCCCTTAAAAACTCCTGGTACACTGCAATTTTCTAGGGAGCAACAGGAAGTATATGAGCCCAGTCACTGCAGTGTCCTAATTCTCTCCCAATGGAGGTAGGAAGAGAGTCAGAGGAATGAGCCCTGGCAGGGAACTCTGAGTACTGTACTACTCCCTCTTCTCTCTCAGTGCTTCAAAAGTACCTACAGTCAGCATCCATGGATTCAATCAACAACAGCTCAAAGGACGAGTTTATCAGACAACGGAAATTAGGAGTTTATCAGATGACGGAAATTGGAAATATAATCCAATGGCAATCCGAACTCAATCATGGGGTTTCATGTTATTGCGTATGAGTGTATCTCACGCAATTTCGGGCAAAAGGGAAGTCATTCTGAATGCATTCCAAACACAATTAGAATTCACGCATTAGAATTCAAATTGGCTCCATTTGAAATACAGAAAAATTCCTCCTGTCTGATAAACTCCTAAGATGTTATTTACACTGTGAAAATAATCCAGGATGAATCTGGGTTAAATCTCCCTTGTTCACATGCATCCCAAATGCACCGATTAAGTGGGGGCTACCAAAAACTCACTTAATCCGGGATAATCCATATTGGATTTCTTGCTGAGATTTCAAAAAGATTTTCGTCATCAATACTGTGAATAACCGATGCGAATAGACCAGGGATAAAATGCTACGTGCCCAAAAAGGGGTTTCCGAATGCATTTGCATTGTCGACTCCATCTTTATTTGAATACTTGTACAAGTGAGCAAGCAAACTTGTGGAGATGCGCATCAATGTGGTTCCATAGTGTGAATAACAAACCCAGAATGTGTGATTGTATCATTGTGGTAAAAAAAAAAAAGATGTTTGAATGGCCCCTTAGAAAAGGATAGCTTTGGGTTCAATGCTCAAACAGGGAGGGAAAAAGATTTTGCCTAAGAAACAAATGGGAAGTCACAATGACAGCCACAAATACAGGGCATGCATCTCTTGGCTCCCCACAATTTTCATCTGATCTGTTGTTGCCGTGTGCTTCTGACTTAGGGCAACCCTAAAGCAAACCTATTACAAGGTTTTCTTGGCAGAATTTGTTCAGAGTGCCTTTGCCTTCATCTGAGGGTGAGAGAGTGTGACTTGCCCAAGGTCACCCTGTGGGTTTCCACGGCTGAGCAGGGCCTCAGACCCAGGTCTCCAGTCATAGGAGTTTATCAGATGGGAGGAATTTCTCCCAATTTCGAATTGAGCCATTTTGAATTCACTTAAATTCGCTAGTTTAGCAAATTTACATGAAATCTAATTGCATTTGGAATGCATTCAGAATGACTTCCCATTTCCCGAAAATGACCCCCCCCATTGCCTGAAATTGCGTGAGATACTCTAATACGCAATTATGTGAAACCCCATGATTGCGTTCGGAATTACTTCCCTTTCGCCCGAAATTGTGTTAGATACACTCATTTGCAATAACGTGAAACCCCATGATTGTGTTTGGATTGCCATTGCATTATACCCCCAAATTCTGTCGTCTGAAAAACTCCATAGTCCACCAATCGAACCACAACACCATGCCTGGTTCTTGGGTTTTATAATTACCAAGTCCTTAACAAGTGGAATAATTGTATCAATTTTCCTGTGAGGTGGCCAGATGTCCTGACCACGAAGGAGGTCCAGGCACTGCAAAATGGAGGACGTTCCAGGAAAAAATGCGGGATGTGACTACACAAAAGCTAAAAACACTCATATACTGTAAATATAAATGCATGCTTCTTCATCACGCTCAAAATGGAGGACCTTTTGGAATTCCTCCTGGACCTGGACAGGAGGTTGAAATGTAGGTCATCATGTCCTGAAAAAGGAGGACCACTGGTCACCCTCCATCTGAACAACTCTTAGGCTGTGCATGGTGTGCTAATAAGGTTATGATAGAGTTTATCAGACGATGGAAATTGGAAGTATAATTTAATGGCAATCCGAATGCAATCATGGGGTTTCACGTTATTGCGTATTAAAGTATCTCACGCAATTTCGGGCAAAAGAGAACCCATTCCGAATGCAATCATGGGTTTTATGTTATTTCGTATTAAAGCATCTCACGCAATTTCTGGCAATGGGGGGGTCATTTTCGGGTAATGGGAAGTCATTCTGAACACATTCTGAACACAACTGGAATTCATGTAAATTCGCTAAATTAGCGAATTCATGTGAATTCGAATTGGCTCCAATTGGCTCCATTCGAAATAAAGAGAAAATCCTCCCGTGTGATAAACTCCAAAAATTATCACACACCAGGGCCAATTCCAGAACCATTCCACAATCATTCCGTTATTGGCAACGAATATCCCATTATGGGCAATGGGATGATTGTGGGATGGTTCTGGAATTGACCCTAGTGTATATGGCATGCTAATAAGGCCCTGGTGTGGTTGATGATGATGATGATGATGGAAACCCACTGGGTGAGAGTCACACTCTCTCAGCCTCCTCTGAGGAAAATTTTGCCATGAAAACCCCATGATAGTTTCACTTTAGGGTTGCCATAAGGCTTTAACTCTTTGTTTGACTCAATTGCTATGGAATTCTGGGAGTTGGAGTTTGTTGTGGGCCCTTTGGGCCCACAACAAACTCCAACTCCCAGAATTCCATAGCCTTGAGCCACAGGAAGAGTTAAAGCGGTATGAAACCGGGTTATTTCTCCACTGTGGACCCTGACACAAATAAAACACGGTGGAGGTGTCTGTGAGAGAAATATGGGACTCTTTGTTTCTCTGAGGCAAATCTTAGAAAAAGTTACTTTTTTGGACTACAGCTCCCAGAAGGGGACCTGACTAGAGAGCAGGTGCAGCGTCTGGGAATTGTGGTCCAAAAGAAGTAACTTTTCTAAGCTCTGCTGCTGACAAAAACAAGAGTCCTATATCTCCCTCACACACAACCTCCTTTTTAGCCCCGCCCACTTCTAGATGTCGTCATCGCCTTCAATCAATCAATCTAGGTTTTTGCCCCGCCCACTCCGCTCCGTTCGTGGAACGCGATTGGCCGAAGCGACCTGCCACTTAAATAGGAGGAAGATTAAGTGAGGAAAAGAAAGGGACGAGGATAAGGAAGGGAAAAGGGGGCGGGGCTTATTTCATTCTCTGTATGTGTGTGTCCCTTCTTGTCTGTCTTGTCTTTCCTCTTCCGTGATTGGCTGGGGTGGTGGCGGTGGTGGTGGCAGCAAAAAAAGGGGCGGGGCCATCACAGACGCCGGCGTTCTATATACCAGCCTGGCTGGCTTTCTTTGGCGCTTTTCAAAAAAGGCCAACGAACGACGACGACGTCAGCGGCTACGAGCGCGAGCACGAGCGCCGCTGTTGAAAGGCTTTGGAACTGGAAGGGAGAGAGAGAGAGAGCGAGCGCGCGGGTGGGGGGCGCGGGAGCGCGCGCGCGCGCGAGGAGGAGGAGCGCGGGGGCGCGCAATAAGAAAAAAGACTAAAGAAGAAGAAGAATAAAGAGGCGGTTGCTGTTGTTGCTCCTTCGCTCTAAATAGAAAAGAAGAAGAATAAGAAGAACAAAATATAAATAAAAATAAATTAAGAAGGAGAGCCCAGGTGAGAGACCTTTCCTTCCTTCTTTTCTCTCTCTCTCTAATCTAAGGGAAGGTTGTACTACAACTCCCATCATCATCATCCCTTTCTCAGTTTGGGGGAAAGGGAAGCAAGGGTGGGATATGTAGTCCTCCTCTTCCTCTTCCACTCTTTGTTTTGCTTCTCCAGGTTTGGGGCTCTTGTACTACAACTCCCATCATCATTATCATCATCCCCTCCTCAGCTTTGGGGAGAGGGGGTCTAGCATCCCCCCTGAGGGGAGGAGAGCAGGGATGGGAAATGTAGTCCTCCTCCTCCTTCTTCCTTCTCCCCTGTTCCCTGGCGATGCTGCCTCAGTTTGGGTCTCTTGGACTACAACTCCCATCATTCTTCAGCTGAGGGCGAGGGAAGTGGGGGTGGGAAATGCAGTCCTCCTCTTTCCCTTTGTTTCTTGTACTACAACTCCCATCATCATCCCCTCTCAGCTGAGGGCGAGGCAAGAGGGGATGGGAAATGTAGTCCTCTTTCACTTTGTCTCTGGTACTACAACTCCCATCATCATCTCTTCTTCAGTTGAGGACGAGGCAAGTGGGGATGGGGAATGTAGTCCTCCTTATCCTTCACTTTGCCTGTTGTACTACAGCTCCCATCATCCCCCCCCCAGCTGAGGGCTTCTAAAAAAAGTGTGCTCTAGCGCCCTCTTATGGAGCCCTGGGAGGCTCTGACTTCTTGCCATTATCATTATTATTATTATTATTATTATTGCCCTTATTGGCTGCATTACGCCTTGGCTGCGTGGTTGCTCTGTGGCTTCAAGACCCTTCAAGGTTTTTCTCCTCGGCAAGGTTTCTCCAGAGGGTGGTTTGCCATTGCTTTCCCTTGAGAGGCTGAGAGAGTGTGACTTCTCGCCCAAGGTCGCTCCAAGGTTTCCGTGGCCAAGTTGGGATCCTAACTCTGGTGGTGAGGGGTCTGGAAGCCATGCCTTACGAGGAACAGCTTAGGGAGCTGGGGATGTTTAGCCTGGAGAAGAGAAGGCTAAGATGTGATATGATATCCCTGTTTAAATATTTGAAGGGATGTCATATTGAGGAGGGAGCAAGCTTGTTTTCTGCTGCTCCAGAGAACGGGACCTGGAACAATGGATGCAAGCTGCAGGAAAAGAGATTCCACCTGAACATTAGGAGGAACTTCCTGACAGTAAGGGCTGTTCGATGGTGGAACACACTCCCTCGGAGGGTGGTGGAGTCTCCGTCCTTGGAGGTCTTTAAGCAGAGGCTGGATGGCCATCTGTCACAGGGAGAAATGGAGAGTTCCTGCATGACAGGGGGCTGGACTGGATGGTCCTTGAGGTCTCTTCCAACTCTGTGATTCTATTTTATTTTGGTTGTTCATCAGCTCTGCTCTGGGCCCACAACAAACTCCCAACTCCCAGAATCCCATAGCCTTGAGCCAAGGCAATTCAAGCGGTGCCAAACCGGGTTATTTCCCCAGTCTCCCTGCAGCTTAAATGGGCCTTTTTAAAGTCGTAGGTCAGGGCAGGAGTTAAATTTGTGGGATGCGCGCAGCCCAGCCCCAGGCTTGCAGGTGTCGAGATTTTTCGCTTTTTGCTGGAGCAAGCTTTTTTTAATCGGGGCTGGTAATCGGCATCGCCTCTATCCTTGCCTAACCCCCAGCATCTTGCCTGCAGATGCTGCAAAGAATAGTTACAGGGGGTGGCTCCTTTTGCTTCGACATCTTCTGATCCTTTTCGATGCTTTCCCTACCACCCGCACTTGTCTTTCCTATATTGTTTTTCCTTTGCTGTGTGCAATCGTTTTGTGCAGGTGAGCATGCAACTGCGTTATCAAACAACAACAACCCTCGTCTGTGGAGTTAATGAACACCAAGATGTCAGTCGGGATAGTTCGTAAGATAGCAAAGTGTCTAAAAATATGTGCGTCTGTAGCAGAAGCAGCTGCTGGGCAAGAAAGGGAGCGCCTTTTGTGTGTGGAATAGGGGCCTTTTTGTTGTGTGCGATTGCTGTATAAGTGTGTACCTTCTTGCTCCATGCTCTAGATCAGTTGTCCCCAAACTGTGCTCTTTAATGGATTTTGTACTTCAGTTCCCAGAATCCCAGACTATTGGCCAACGTGGCTGAGGCTTCTGGGAGCTGAAGACCAAAATCTCTTAAAGGACACTGTTTGGGGACCACTGCTCTACAAAATATATAGTGAATGAACAATGGCTTAAAGTGCAAATGAAACCTTAAATCTAGTAAGAACCTAATGCAGTGGGCCCTTGGCATCTGCTGGGATTCGGTTCCAGAAAACTCCCACGGATACCAAAATCTGTGGATGTTCAAGTCCCATTATCTACAGTTGGGCCGTAAAAAGGATGCCCCTTATATAAAATAGCAAAAATCAAGGTTTGCTTTCTGAAATGTATATGTTTTTGGAACATTTTCAAGCTGTGCGTGGTTGAATCCGTGGATACGGAGAGCTGACTGTACTTGTGTGTCGGGAGTGGTGTAGCTCTTGAAGTACTAAAAGGTCTGTGAGTGTTGCTTTTTCTGCTGCTTCATATAAAGCAGCTTTCTCTGAGTCCACTTTGTAACCCCTCTTTCAGCGCCAGGAGGGGTTGGTCTTGTTGGGCACCTGCTGGGACCCTACCTTTCTGCAAAATGGTCCCTCCGGAAGCCTTCTGGTCCACCGGTTCCCCTTTCTTGCAGTCACGGCCTATCCATCGCTCCTCTGAGCAAGCCAACTTTGGCAAGTGAAAGGACGGTTGCTTCCATTGGGCAGGTAGATTACTTACTCCCCTTTTGCACATTGAGCTCAAGATGGTGCCTGTGGCTTTCCTCCTCTTCTCTTCTGGCCTCATAGCAAACTGGGAGGTAGGTCTGGGTGAAAGCGAGGGAGGGGCCCAAGGTCGCCCAGCGAATGCCATGGCTCAGTGAAGTCTTGAAACCGGCCCTCCCAAGTCCGGTCCAACACTTCAGCCACTTACACTAGATTGGCTCTTCAACCGTTTTGCATTGGCTGGGCATTGCCCCTGGGATGACTGCTTGGAAGGCAGAGTTAGTCACGGTACAACCAGTGCCCTGCCTTCACTTGCCCTGCAGAATTTGGGAGAAAGTGGCTCACTTGGAAGGGATTCACTTAAGGTACTACCTTGCCTCTGCCGGAGCTGGTGCTGAAACTCTTTAATGAGAAGTCACTTTGCAGATGACTGCCTGCAAAAGGTATTGGCTTTTCTATTGGTTTTAGAACAGGTTATTTATGGTGTTTCAACATCATAACTACAGCCCCTCCTCCCCGCATTACAAGGCTATTTTCTTTTCATGTAGTCCTTTGCATCCCTTAATCCTTTGGCACTGAGTTCAATGGGAATTATTCCCTAGTTACTAGTTTAGGATTGTAGTCTATACATTATGAGCCCTCAGGAGGCAGAACTGGGAGCATTAAGAAAAATCTGCTGTAAGTCACTCTGATCTATGGAAAGGTGGCCCATTCCTTCTTAGTCAGATCAGTGCATAGCTACATAGAATAAGGCATCTTAAACTTCATCATAAAAGCAGACTAGGAGCCAGTAAAGCATTATCTCTTCTCCATTTGTAGTTCAAGACAGGAGATTACTTGCCTGTCATTGTACTCCAAGATAAAATTATACCACCGGTCTTGCTTTTTAGTCCCTGAAAATTGTGTGCATCTTTAAAAGTATTTGCATTACCCGTCAGTGTAAATCTTTGCTAGAGTTGTAACATTTTTGGAAATTTTTAAATGATAAGAAAAAACAAAATTGCCTGAAATACAGGCAAGACTTATTTTCATCATAAACCATACTTCACCAATATAAACTTTTACTGGTTTAGAAACATAGAATACTTCATAACTGATATAAAATATACATTTTTACTGTTTGGCATATTTCTGAAATTTACAAAGATAAAACTGTTGGCAATATATGTGAAAAACTGTGAATATACTCTCTACCAGAGGAGGGTAACTATCACAATTGGAAGGGCTGCATTGGCCCTCTAGAAGGCCTTGCAAGGTTGTGCTCCCTGCAAATGATGATGATGATGATGATAATTGTATTTGCCAGCAAATGCCCTTGGAGGGGATGGGGGCATTTTTGCCATGTTTTGAGGGAGGTTAGGCCAGGAGACAAGGTCCTTTTTTCTAACAGGAAGTAAGGTGGAAGCCAACATCTGTTTCACTTCCTTTTAGAAAAAAGGCCTCTTGGCAAAATTTTCCTCCACATGAAGGCTACTGTAATTCCTTTTTTCAGTATAAGATTTTTGGACCCTGGAGGGCCTCAGAAAGACTGTATTTTCTCGCCTCTTCTCTATACTAAAAAATGAACATAAAAAACATTAACTTTGTAAAATAAAAGAACATAAAAATGGATTATCTGGACAGAAAATAGGTTCATGTAGTTGGATTTTATGCTAGACTAGGCTACCAGCACAGTTGTATGTTAAAGGAAGAGAAAATATGTCCTTTGACCCCCCCCCCCCGGCCCAGTATGGTCCACACAGTTTCAGGCTTTTTTATTGGAAAAATTGAAAATCTGTTGGGCATGGCAAAAATGAAACTGGTATTTTTCCAAACTGTTTTGTTTTTGTTTTTTTTACTCTTCACGCCTTTGGTCTTTACTTAAAATAATTTTATTTGTGGGCATTTTTTGAGATGCTTACTGCTATACCTGTAATCTTAAATAACTTTATATTCAAACAGTTAATAGCAGTGATTCTCAAATATTTACTCCTGTGGCCCCCTTTACATGTACATGCCGACATTGTCTTGGAGGGGCATTCCAGCAAGCCTAGCACCCTGTCTGGGTTCTGAAATGGTAAACTCTATCATATTAAGGGGGATTGAATGTTTGTGTAGTATGCATGTATGTATAGCCGTGGATCTTAGGCTGACATTCTTTAGAAGTAAGGCCCATTGAACCAAGGAGTAAGGCCTGCTGCACTCAGTGGGACTTACTTTTGGGTGTCACATACCTGTAACTGGGCAATGGAAAGGAATGCCTTTGCAGTCACACATGGCTCTTGTTCTGCAGTAATATTGCTCGCTGAATCTTTTGGGAAAGGAAGCTGGTCCTGGTCCGGCAACACAGAACCACAGGATCCTCACCTCCAAAAAGTGTTTCAGGAAGTAAGGGTTTCCACTGATGGCAAAGAAGAGCACAGCCAGCTGCGGGGGCTTGATGTCCTGCTGGATCCAAACCAAGCTGATGTTGAGCTGCTCCATGGCCCTGGTCTGCCTAGGGCGCATGCAGTGGTGGGGCATCAGCACATGCAAGTGTGTGCACGCCGGGCTGCTGGCACAGTTGAGTCTGGCCACAAAGTGGGTCACCACCAGCTCTGTCACCACGGCCGAGTCCTCCACCAGCGTTCAGTGCAAGCCTGCCACCTGTCAGAATGTGTTGGCCAGCCATGTCAGCTCTATTTTCTGCACCGGCTAGCTGTAGGTCTGACGGTGTAGAGTCACTGAGAGCATCTGGCAACAACACAGCAACTCAAGTCATGCCCTCCCCCAGCAGCTATCCAGCCCACCCACCCACCCCGAGTTGTGCCTCAGTTTGAGAACCATTCATTAACAGAATTCAGAACAAAGGCTTTTATAGTCTTCTGAAGGTTCAAACACTGTAGCTCCCTTTATATATTTTAAACTGTTATTTTGTGCCATGCATTTTGTGAGTCAGAAAAAGTTTTAGTGGATGTGATGTAAGACATAAGACTTGTAGCCTGTTCCATTGTGTTTACTTGGATGTAAGCCTGAATGCATGAAAATTACAACCATATATAAAAAATTCCTGCTTACTGATTGTTTGATGGACAGCTTTGTTCATCTTGTGTCCAAACTTCGTCACTTAAGTGACTCATTTGCTCAAAAAATTAAGTTCTTAGCTTTTCATTGATTTAAACAGAACAATATAACTTTTAACTCCACTTTTGGATCCGAGATCCAGTGTGGCATAGTGGTTTGAGTGTTGAACTATGACTCTGGAGACCAGGGTTCAATTCCCAGCCTGGCCATGAAACCTATTAGGTGACCTGGGGCAAGTCACACACTCTCAGCCTCAGAGGATGGCAATGGCAAACCCCCTCTGAAGAAACATGCCAATAAAACCCCCATGATATTTTGCCTTAGGGTTGCCATAAGTCAAAAGTGACTTGAAGGCACACAACAACAACAACCTCCATTTTTATAGTTTAATACAATATCCCACTTACTTATGCACATTGTGTTTTGGTTTTATTTTTTATTATTTTGTCTGGTCACAGGATGTTACAATCCTTGCCATAAACCCAGAAACACAGAACCTTCATTTGCTTTTTTGTGGTTTTCAGAATATATTATCAGCTTTGTATCAGTCAGGATGCTGGAATTCCAAGCCAACAATATGACATGCAGTGGTTATAGATCTGTCATAAAGTGTGAATCATGAGAGATTCCGATAAGATACAGAGTTAAAGACGTCAGGACAAAACTTCTGCTTTTCTCCGGAAGGGGTTGTGGTATATTTTCAGTATGTTGACTGACGTTCTATTGTAGTTACTAGTACTGTTTTTTAAAAAAATTGCACAACTTATATATAGTTTGACCAACTTGTACATTTATACCTATGCAAAATATGAGGTAAAATATCTAAAACGATTTTAAACTGTTAGAATGTAAGTAGAGAGCCTAGTTTAGTAACCTCTAGTTATGCTTTACCAGACTTCTGCTTAGAGTGTGCATCCGTGGGACAACATGAAGTGAAGGGACAGGAAGGATGTGAAATGCATTAGCAAATGTTGAGACTTTAAAGTCCAGGCATTCGGATGCTACTTGAGTGAACAGCTCTAAATCATAGCTAAGCAACAGAGTGAACATTTTGGACCGCTTCCCAGTTTGCTAGGGATTACTATCATAAATCATTTGCCAATTTATAGATGACACCAAATCACACTGTACACTCTTTAATTTATGAATACGTGAAATGGTATTAGTTGTTATTTGTCTAATCTGCTTTTAATTACTTAGTTGCTGATCATAAGATCTGTTTCTTAACTATTATATATCCTTGCGATTATTTTAGACCAAAGATTTTTAAAAAATATTGGAGGGAGAAAAAAGTTCTGCTGTCTGCATGCTTGTTCGCTTGCTTAGAGTAATGTGGAAGTCATGATGGTTCTCCCTTTGCAAAATTAATTAAATATTCAGCCTTAAGAAGGCATTCCAATAATTTATCTGCAATAGCATGAATTTAGATGATCTATAAAGCCTTCCCCCACCCAATGGTCTTGGGTTTTGTTTTGTTTTTGGAAATTTTTGAATTGGTAAATAACATTTTCTAGTGTCGTAAATAAATGTTATGATTTAACATAAGTATGCAATTGTATATTTAGTAAACCAGCCTTGAAATAATATTGTCTTAAATTTTACATGCTGCTTAAATGTCTCAAATGCTTTTTTTAATAATCAAAAGTAGTGGTACTGAAATATTTAATGAAGAAATAAATCAATTAAACAAACTTAACATGGCCTAAATATAAGCAATTTCAGAGCTTTATTTACTTTTGTTGACATTCTAGTAAATATTTTAAAATCTATCAAAGAACATGCCCTCCCTTAACATCGTTGAGATCTTAACAAAAATATTGAAGACAATGAAAACAATTAACATACTAATTTTAATATGGATAGAAAACTATTAATCAAAACCCTGACTCCTTTTCTGTTTATCATTAAATATTGTATAGTCAGCCTCTGTATCCACCGATTCTTTATTCATGGAATCAACCAAGCAACCATGGTTTGAAAATATTTTTTTTTTAAATATAAATTCCAAAATGCAAACCTTGATTTTGCCATTTTATATAAGGGACACCATTTTACTACACTGTTGTGTTCAATGGGATATCAGCATCCACTGATTTTGGTATCCATGGAGGGGGCTGGAACTAGACCCCAGCAGATACCAAGGGCCCATTGTACTGCTTTGAGATGACATTTGCCATAGCAAGTAGTACAGAAATTAATCAAATAGTAATAACGTTTCTGGGGTAACCTAAGGCCCATAGGTTGCTTTAGTGCAACGTCATGTATTGCACTAACAAAAATAATTTAATAGTTCCACCCTTTAAAAAAGTTTGCATTGATTATCATATACCATTTACATGTTACTTCATAGTGGGCAGGGTCTAGTACTGTCACTCTGCTGATGGAAGTGCTTTTCTCGATGGAATTGGAATTGGGAATGAATCTCTGCACCCCTTACACACCATGAAAACATAGTCTAGAGTTTAGGGAAACCTCCTGGAGCCTGCTCTTGGGTTGTGCAGAGGGCTTCAGAGGGGCAGGGAGTCCTGTCATGCTAATGGATGTCTGATTATTGTGACATGGGGCATAATCCAGTATGCCAAAGTATTTTCATTCTGTGTGGGATGTATTTTTAAATAAACAAAATGTAGTTTTCAGATTTCAAAACTAGCAGCTTTTGTTGTGCAATAAGTACATGGGTTCCATATTGGGAGAAAAGCTGGAGACAGAATTCCAGCTGAAGCTAAGGGTACGAAAAATAGCTGTGCGCTAGGACTCTCTGGCACTTACATTTAAATAAATATTGCTTTGACAGGTGAAAATCGGTAACCAGAATTGGAGGGACCCCATGCACTGACTATGTCCAGGAGGAAGTCTGAGAACAAAAGCCTTCCAGGCTTGTTGCCTGCATCTCTTCAGACACAAATAAAGACAGAGAACTTTCACAGTTTCTATGAAGTAGAACCAAAAGAGTTGGGAAGGTAAGAATATTTGGCTTTTATATTTTAACAATTGTTATTCTGCATTTGAGTGTTCATTCATGTGGGGTAACTTCTATAATATAAATCATAAATCTTAACTTGAACCAATTAGTTAACTATATATATATATATATATATATCGTGGCTCAACTGATTAAGGAAAGAAAGGTCCCAGTCCTGTTTACTTGAGGGGAGTAGGCTGCAGAACATTTTCATTTTGAAGCCCCACCGTAGGCCTTTCTTCTTCATCCATCTTGCCTTAGTCCTAGGCCATGTTGCTGCTGTACTGGCTTGGCCTCCTCAACTTTCTATTGCCTCCTGTATCTTAACTTGATACAGACTTCTCCCACTTGCTTGCTTTTGGCATGGCTCCTATTAGGCTGAAAATCACATGCAGACCGGAGTCCTATACAAAAGCAGTTCATGGAAAGTGAAGATGTGAAGCATAGGGAGGAATGTTCCAGTCATGGTCAAGTATACAACAGTCAAGCTGGTCTTTTGCTTGTTATGTATCTCTTTCCGACAATGACTTGGCTTCATTTACACAATGTAATTGAGATGTTCCCTAGTTTTCCATGCATTGTGGAGAACATGGGATGGGAAGAGTCTTTTAATTTCATCCTCTGCAGGAAAGACAGATCCTTCCAAGTTTCATGCAGTGAACATGTGGGGTGGGGGTACAATCAATCTCTCACTTCATGCTGGACTTTGAAGAGTCTATAAGAGGCAGGCTTCCAATGCCTGCCATGAAGGAAGAAACAACCCTCTCCCAACTCATCTGTTCTGGAGAAGTATGGGTCATTGGTTATTACAAAATGCTGTAAATGTCATTGTGGTGTGGTACTGAAGAATTATTTTAAAGAAGTATCCATTCTCAGCAGATTTTTCTTTGAATCGAGGGATGTGTGTGCCATCCATCTATTGATCGAAATCAGTTAATGCATAATGCAAAATATATGCAGTATGAATGAAATAAAAATACAGAAGGTTGTCTAGTGTTGACGGAGCTTTTGAGAAATGAGCGGCTGGAAATGGAAGTGTTTTAACTTAATTTCTGTGGACAACACATTAGTGTTTGTGGAAGTGAAGATGTTGGCTGTCATTTGCTTATCTGGATGTTGTCATGGAATGTTGGGAGCATTCCAGCTGCCCAGGGAACAAGCTATCCATATGTTTGCAACAACACTTTTACGAGGGAAAGGAAAGCCATCAGTCTGTCTGGAAGTAAAACGTCACAAAGCACAGTGTACTCTGTGAGATCAGGCGAGGACTAGGAATGTTCCCAGGAGGTAGGAGGACTTAGGAAATTGTGGTCTCTTCCAACTCTACAATGCTATGATTCTATGAAATGTGACATTGCTGTGACTGAATTTCACTGTTTAATATTAGCCAACAGTTGAAAGCTTATAGTTTTGTGCTCTGAACTTGAATATGAATTTTTCTTTTAAAAAATTATATTTTTGTTGATCCAGAGTAGATTAAATCCAAAATGAGATGAGTGGGAGTGCAGCTCCCTGCACCCTTTGAAAGCCATTCCTCTCATGTTAGGTGCTTTTACCTGACTTTGCCAATACATCCAACGCCACAGCCCATGCTGCTCTGGATTGCCTGTGGAGAGGCACTGTAAGGAGCAGGGGAAAAGAAAACCCTGTGGGAAATGGCAGTCTGTTTCAATCAGTCAATCAATCAGTCTATACATTGTCTTTTCCCCTAAGACTGGCACTCAAGTCAGTTTATGATTAAATGAAATACAAATAAAACCACATGTAACTAAACACATACACAACCTCCAAATTGAAATAGTATTAAACTGTTAATAAAATTTCATATTTTCCAGCCTTGTGTGTGTGTGTGTATGTATGTATGTATGTATATAGTGCCCTCATGTGGAAGATTTACTGCTTTTACAAGTTGGCTTAAATCCCTTTCCTACTGTTGAGTTATATTTGAGTTATGTTTGGTTTTCTTTGTTCCCCCTTTCTAGCTCCATGCAAGCTTCTTTAAACTTCCTCACTTTATTGACAGTGGCATGTGTCTCTTCTTCTAATGAACTCCTCTCAGGCCCTCACTTTAGGTGAAACATCCTCTTAATTCAAGCTTTTTCAGAGGTTGCTGGGTGCCTCCTGCAAATCCCCAGTGAGAAGAGTGAAAATCATGCAATGGTGAGGTTCGGCAACCTCAGATTTTGGCCAGCTGGTAAGCAGAACCAACATGCATTGAGCTCTGCTTCCATGCCCAGTTGTGTCATTTCATTGTACAATAGCACACCTCCCATAGGATTAATTTTTCTCCATGGCTTTTGATTGGATCTGTTAAGATAATATGCATTCTACATAATGCATATTGCCAGCTTTTAGAAACATACATTTTACTGTATGTACTTGTGAGGTACTTCCACACTGAAATACTGTAGATGTCTGTGGTCCATCATGCATGTTTTTTGTCATGTTTGAATTATACTGATAGTAGAGATTGCAGAGAGTGACATAGGCTGGGTCAGGCCAGGCCAGATAGTTCTCCAGCCAAAAGGAAAAAAGGATACAGTAAGTTGACTAGGACTACTGGATTTAACTCATGGTTCTCAAATATATGAATATACACTATGAATAGATCTGGAGAATAGATACTCCACATACTATGATCATCAGTCTTCTGATCAAATGCGTAGTAGTTATGCCAATGTACCTGTAGATAAGTATGCATAAAATGCATTGTACTGTGTATGTTAAGCTGTGTACATTAGTTCCTTCTTTATTTCATATAATGCTAGGAAACTTCCTCATAGTAATTTTGTACCAGAGAGTGAGTTTGCAGAATGAGGCAACAGTAATTGTGTGAGCTGTGCTTATCCTTTATTGTGTACAGAATGTGGCTGATTCACTCCCAGTTGCGTTTTTAAGAAAGTGTTCTTTTCATGTTGGAGGTACAGGCAAAATATCTAATATATGGTTCGTGGGGGAGGGCACAGCTTTTTCTGTTTGTATTTCATTGCACAATTTTTTGCTAATTTTGGAATGAAGCACCCTTTGTCTTGTTACATTCAGAGTGTACTTCTTGAAAAATTCTTCTCCTAATTGCTTTATAATGGCGTCCCAAGGGAACTATTCAATATTTTTAAAAAAAGAAACAAAACAGTAATTTTCTGCCAAGTTTTTCTGAGAGTTGCACATCATTTTACTTGTAAGCAGGCTTGATTAGTGTTAGGATCTTCCTACTTGAAAGACCCTTTAGCGAAATTAGATGCTTGTGGATTTCCCCCGTACATGTAATATATTTTCAATTATTTATCTTTAACGTGTGTAAATTCTACCACTTGTCATTGTAAGCTATTGAACTAGGAAAGTCTTCTAAAAAGGGGACCCTTTGTGTTGTTTACCCATACAGTTAACATTTAAGTTGATTTGTAGAGCAATGTTCTGAATGGCTGGCCCATAAACCTGGACCTTTTCCCAAAGTATTTTACACTTTCTCTGTTTAAGCAGGGTTTTAAGCAGTGATGGTCAGAACTGGATCAGGAATATTGCAATTAGGAGTATATTAACATTTTAATGTGATTTTTTTAAAATAAAAAAAGTTCACTTGCCCTGAACCTAAGGAAAAATGATAGCTCAGGAGCTTAAAAGTACATAAACAAGGGTTTTTAGAAAGCTTTTTCTACATAGACACTTTTCATTTCAGTATCTTCCAAGTCTTTAAAGACTTGTTTTTGTTCCCAGTTTAATCTTAAACATTTCACTATTATATTTCTGGGCATACTTATAAACATTAACATTGGAATCAAAATCCTGGTTTATAGACATTCATAACTTGGCCGAGGGAACACATTTTTCTTTACTTCCTAAAAGGTCAACTTGGTTTCTAAGCAGTGTGTGGTTTTCTTCTGAAAACACAAGCTTACCAAAATGCATTTTTGGTTCTACAGTTAAACAGTTGGTAAGGATTCAACATTTGTATGACTTGTTTTTTTGCCTGCAGTTTAAAATGAGCTGTTGTTTGAAGGCTTGGGGCTCTACTTTTGTGCTTTACCCTGAATATCCTTTGTGTGTCTGAGTACATTTATGTACACATACACTTTTGTCAGGCTTGTGCATTTGCTGGTCAGATACAAGTGCCCAACCTTAGGCATTTTATATCCTCTCTGCCTTTGACTTTTCTTATCTTAGATATGTTAGAATGCAGCTCGATTCAACCCCTGTGGCCATAAGGGATGGCACTCATGGGACTTGTAGTCCAACATATTTGGGGTGCTCCTCCTTCAGGAAGGCTGGTATAGATCAATGCTTTCTCTTAGGTAATCTGATGGGATGGGGGGGAGCCAATAATTTTTTCCAGGGTTCCAGGAACATAGTATATTTGCCCCCATTGGACACAGTTGTTTCTTTCCAGGACATTTGCCAGGGAACAGCAGCCAATAGCTCAGGGGTCCAGCACTGGTCTGGGAACCACCATTTTGAATAACACTGGCTAGATAAAGAAAGCAAACCAACCAATACAGACAATACACTTGTTTGTGTTTATAATAATCCAACACTGTGATGTTAACATTTTAAAAATGTTTAAATATTATTTAAACATTATTTAAATATATCTATTTTTAATCTGAAAGTCTTTGGGATGGGGCTGGTGTAGTATTTCACAAATGGCTTTTTCTAATTTTACAGAGGAAAATTTGCTGTTGTTAGAAAATGTATTGCAAAATCTTCAGGCCAAGAATATGCAGCTAAATTTCTGAAGAAAAGGAGAAGAGGCCAAGACTGCAAAGCTGAGATCCTGCATGAAATTGCTGTTCTAGAAGTAACAAAGCTGAGTCCTCGTATAGCAAATCTCCACGAAGTCTATGAAACAACAAATGAAGTCATCTTAGTATTAGAATAGTAAGTATACATTACATCACCTGTACATGTGCTTGATGGACCTATTAACATATTTGTTGCATATATTAGTTGACTGAACAAAACCAGAAAGACAGGCTTAGAGAACATGCATGCTTTACTTTTTGTGTTTGGTGCTTATAAGTTTTGGATTTGTGTTCTTTGTTGGAGTGACCTATGTTTCTATCTATTACACTTTTTATCTTATGTGCTGTTGTCTGTTTTGTGGCTAGCAAATCACTATCTTTAAAATGTTCGGTGGTAACTTAAATACGGAAAATGTTAGTTTGCATTCCATGATGGTTCATGTATGTTGATTTCTTAGCACAACCCTTGTAGACATAATGAATAAAACTGGTTAATTATAATAAAAAAATTAAAAGATCTAAGAATAGGTACAAAGTTACACCTGTCCTTAGATAGGTGATTCTTGAGGGCTTTTGTTCTGTTCGGTTGTATTTGAGTGCAAGTGATGATAGATTTCAGATGACTCTCACTTTGACAAGGAAATCTGAATGCCTGAATTGTGGTCATGGGTCATACTTGACTGAAAGATTGCAACCAAGATTCTTACTGAGCCAGTCTCTTACAGGATGGTAAGGTAGTAGTGTGGCTATGTGTTATCTCCAGAATGAGAGACAATATGTCTCTGTATAGCAATTGCTGTTGAACGTGGAAGGGAAGGTGGCTATTAGCCTGGGTCCTCCTGGTGGACTTAACCATAGCAGTTGGCCATTGAACAGAAAGCTGGAAAATCTGTATTTTGTCTGGCCCAGCAAGGCTCTTCTTATGTTTGTTATTTTGTATACTTCACCCATTTCTTTATACTAGAAATTGTAAGCCACTGTTTTATATGTCAGTTTCTCAAAAGGTTTCAACTGCACACCTGTCACTTTACTTTGCTCACTAAAGCTGCCTGATACTTCTATCTATAGCCGTGTTTTAGTTCTAACCCTATGAAAAACCCTGCAGTATTTTTGTGGCTGGGGTTCAAGTTAAAGTACTGGTAAGTTGTGTTACGGCTCTAATAGTCTACCAATCTTACTGATTGTGTAAACAACTACTGTACTTTGTTCATGTAAAACTGGTAAACTCTGTTAAAATGTGGATAAATGACTTCCTGATTAACTTGCACAGTTATGTTTATGAAGGCTATATCACTCATTTTTCATGTAATATGAAATGGTGTGGTGCAGATGTTAGCAGAATACACTTAAGGAAATAGCCTTACAATTAATTTTGTTGTATTTATTTTTGTTTTGAAGTACAGCAATAGATTAGTTCCAGCAAATTTCACATTGAAAGTAACTTTTTAGCTACATATTGATGTCCTGAATCAAGACTCCTCCTTTTGGAAATTATCAGAAATTGTCATCCACATACCTTTTAAAGTCAGCTTGACCAGTTCTATAACAATGTCTGATTCTTGGTATTGAGTTGTTCATTGTTGGCACACCTGAGTCTTTCTACCTGAGTGTTACTTCTATCTTTGGAGCTTTAATAAGTTCATCATTACTCTGCCAAATTTGTCTGAGATAAATATATTATAACTGTAATTTCATTGTAAATGAAACCTTTAGTATCTTGCCCTTGCATACTATTTCATTTTTTTTAGAGCAGTGTATCATAAATCTGCGTAAGGATTTCTCTATCACAACTTGCATTTGGATGAAGAACTTTCAGAGGTGTTGTGAATGTGGTGTTGTGAATGTTCCTGTCTCAGCAAACATGTACAAGCACTTTATCGGGCACTTTAGGATTTAATGGAATAAATTTTGTCAATATAATATTTGTGGTTCTGGCACACATCTTGTTTTCATCTTGCTTCTAAAATCATGTGTATGTTAAATATAACCCAATGAGATGGCTTTAAGAAAAGTATGAGGCTAGAGTGCCAAGATGAATATGTATTCCAGAAAATACAAGGGCTACATTTCTCGCATTTCTTGAAAAGTTGTGGTGAATTGACAGGTTTATAGTTGAAATTCTTTTGTTTTTGTTTTTTTTTAGACATAGGGGGACTGTTATTCAGGATAAAAAGGGGCTGTACAGACTGGTGATGGGACGCCGCCCCGGTTTGCCCCAGATTCAGGTCGCGGCAACCACACACTGCGGCCTCTGGAGGGAGCAAAAAGAAATTCCAAAAAGGGGCTTCTTTTTATGTCCCAGAAGGGGCAGCATAGGTGTGCCAGCGTGCCATGATGGCGCCATTTTTGCGCTTTGCCATTTGGGCTCTGCACCCGGCGTGCGTTATCATGGTGTGTGCTGTGTGGATGGGCAACATGCCAAAATGGCACCCAGGCAGTGCAGCAAGGGCTTCAAGTGTGTGGATACTCAGACCTCAACATGTGTACAGAGTATCTTAAAGGTGCTGTTCCTTGAAAGTGCCCAGAAAACAGAGCTGTCTTAATGTTTGGCAGTGTAATCTGTTTTCTAGAACACTGTTGTTTCCGTTGGTTTGGAAGGCCTCTTCATTACTTTTGAAATAAAATATCCATTTCCTCTGCAGTTAGTAACATGCTGTGCTGAGATTTCAGTTTCCACTAAAACCTATTTCTTTGTTTTCTGGTATCTGCTGGCATCCTAGAAAGGGATGCCATTTGACTGAGCTCACAAATGTGAAGCTTGCATATGGTTTTGCATGTAATCCACATCACTTTTCCCCCCTTTCGCAAGAATTTGCTGGTGGAGGGAAAGAAATATCCAAAATTAAGTTATTGTTTCACTTTTCCCTGCAGTTCTGTCTGATTTCATTGAAAGAGTGATAGGTCACTTATCTAAATCAAAATCAAACAGTTTGAAACTATAAGACAGTGATTAACCTCTAGAACTGATCTCTGACTAAGCTAGAGGCCTTCCTATTTGAGAGTTAGGCACTTAAATTTTGTGTGTGTGTGTGTTTTTCAGTGCTGCTGGAGGCGAAATCTTTAATTTGTGTCTTCCTGATCTAGAAGAAACCATACACGAAATGGATATTATTAGGCTTATACGACAAATACTGGAAGGCATTTGTTATCTGCATCAAAACAACATTGTGCATCTTGATTTAAAGGTAACATTACATATGAGTTTTAAATATTTGTGTACTCAGTTACTTTAATATTCTACCCTTTAAAAAAAGCTTTAATAACAATGGGAAATAAAAAGAAGAGGTTGGCACAGTTGGCAAAATGTTTAATGTCTAGTAGAGTGCCTTTTATAGTAGCTGCCTAAATTAGAGCAGGATGGACATTGTTGGGCCATGATGGGAGTTGCAGACCAACAATATCCAAAGGTCCATAAAATTTTAACAAAATTAGCTCAGGCATTTTAAGGCACTCAGACAAGGCCATATAGACAGCTTTTCCTTCCTTTTAAAGAGGAAAGCAGCTTGAAAGACTGTGTCATTTGACAGTTCAGGCCACAGTGGAGCAAAACTAGGTTCCAGTTTAGACAAACCAATGCAACAACCAAGCGGTTCTGTCTGTTCATTTTGCTTACCGGGACAGATACTACCACTTTGAGTGTTCCCTTATGGCTGTGCATTGATGCCAGGTGCATTCATAAAATTTGTGGTGCCGCTAGTGGAAAAGGGGATACAGATTCTCCCATATCTTTATGACATAATCCTGAAAGCATCTGAATGATGCAAGGTTGAAAGAGATCTGGAAACTACTGTGGAATACCTGCTGAGGCATAGTTTCATGACAACAAAAGTCAGTTGAAACTTACAAAATGCTTAACACATCTGGGAGCAAACATACACAAAGAAGTATGGATTCATTTCTCCAAAGTGAGAACAATAAAAATAGAAAGAAAAATCAGATGTTTGTTAAGGGTCTGTACAAGGTGATATGGTACACATAGCACATATTCAGGGATTGCTAATAACAGCAATATAAATTCTACCATGGGCACATTTTCAAATGTCTTGGCTACACTGTTTTTTACATCCTCTCCAAATGTCAATAGTAAACAAAAGACACTGCCAATTTATGATGTGAGATCATTGTGGACATTCCTGTTTGGAATACCAAATACCATTTGCGGATCCAAAAAGAGTAACAGTAACAATAGATGCCAGCTTAACTGGCTGGAGAATGCATTGTTTAGGGGAGACAGCTCAGGATATATGGTCTCCAGAGAATCCAGACACAATATAAATTGGCTAGACTGGAGAGCAGTCTGTTTAGCTGTCAAGGCTTTCCAAAATTTAGTTTGAGGTAACATGTGCAAATTCATATGGGCAATACAACACACTTATGTAAGCAGTCAGGGGCAAAGAGTGTAGAATTATTGCAATTTGGCTTGGAGAAGCAATGTTTAAGTCACATTCCTTCCCCACCCCACCCCCCATGAAGGAAGCAAGTGGCTCAGATCTTTCTTTCAGAAGCTGGGTATGCTTTTATAATACACTCTCAGACTAGCTATCTTAATGTCAAGTTTAGAAGTACAGTGAGGAATAATGTTTGACAGATAAGTGTCATATAGGTTGATCATATATAAACCTTTTAGAAGCTTCTACAATGTGCGTTTAAGCATATTGTTAATTATATTTGAATAGATTTCTATTTGTCCTGGATTTTTTGCCTTTTAAAACAATTGAATAATTGCTGCCAATCTTTCAGACTGGTTTTGTTATTATTTCCACTGGATTTCTGTGCTATTTGGGTTGTATTCATCTGTAGTGATGGTAAGCTGATCTTAGTGAGGTTATATCACTATGTGTACGAATTCATAGCTAAACAATGTCTTCAGTATTGTATATTAACACTGGTTTTCTCCCCCCTTAATTGTAGCCCCAGAATATTTTGTTGAGCAGTGTGTGTCCCCTTGGTGATATTAAAATAGTTGATTTTGGTATGTCTCGGAAGATTGGCAATTGCTGTGAGCTACGGGAAATCATTGGAACCCCTGAATATCAAGGTATGTCTCTGGGCCCATATGTTCTGTGTATGGTAGGAATAATCGGCATCAGCTCCATGCTCATGAAGGGAGCTCCCTTTGCTGTCCTGCATAGATAAAGAATTATCCACCTTAGGTGTTTTCATATTTTGACTTTCATCCCATCTCCAAGATATTTCATTTTATATTAAATCAGATGCATATCAATTACTATAAATGTCAAGAATCTTACCATGACAAAGTCATTATAATGATCTGATAGAAGTCCTTCCATGTTATACTATGTTGAGTGACCCCAACTATCACAAATAGCAGTTTGTTTTAGTTACATCCTTCTCTTGGGCTATGTACTGGGCTATATCCAGTGCTTAATGTTCATGTCGGGACTTCCTCCCCCCTCCCCTTGCAGCTTCCTGTGGTACTGCAGGCCAACTCCAGAGGGTTTCGCAGCCTCCCAGGGCATGTTTATTGGGCAAATGTGGGTGGTAGGAAAGAGGGGGATCACCCCTTCTGCTGGTGAAAGCTTCTGCCTGCAAGTGCAAACTTTTGGATACTACCCATGTGCTGTCTCTCAGTCACACTGGAGTATAACAGAAATATATTTTGTTGCACACAATACAGAGTTTGATGGTCCTTAAGCAGTAGAATTCATACTGTAAATCAAAATAAGCAAGGGTACCATTTGATAAAAGACTATTGAAAGTAAAAATGGGGAATGTTGTGAGAGATCACAGAAACAAAATAAACACTGTGATGATGACTGTTGAATTCTGGAGTGCCTGGGAAAGAGCAGGAAGTAAGAACTTAACAAAGGGAGAAATTACAGTAGTGGCCAGAGCACTGAGGAGTATGTTAGCCATAAATATAAGGAAATAAATATGGGTCAGTGGGCCAGGTAAGTCCTACAGTCTATAGACGTCTTGAGGTGGATAAGCCTTGTGTTTGCTTGTGTTCACACAAACATGTACATGTGTGCGCGTACACACACAAACATACAGAAAGGAAAATACCTCTTGTGATCTACTGCAGTTAAGAGATGACTAGATTATTTTAGTTTATGCCTGTGTTCCTCTGCATCTAAATTAATGGTTTCCAGCTCCCAGAGGTGCTGACCACTGTGCTGTGCTGGCTCAGGGCTCTGGGAACTGAGGACATATAAAATATGACAGCCTATGTTTGGAAACCGCTAGTCTAGAGCATGCAAACTTTAAGGATTATGTGAACTATTCTGTTGATTTTGAGTAGGAGATTTTTTTTTTTTAACTCCTGTAAGCCTATACTTTAAAATAGTATCACACATCTGCAGTAAGGGAGTTGTGCTGAGTATGCCAAAACATGTTGCTAGTTAGGCATATAAGATAGTTCTTTTCAGACTGTACTCAATTGTATTCTTTTCTCCCAACAGCACCAGAAGTCTTAAACTATGATCCTATTACTACAGCAACAGATATATGGTAAGATGAATTTTTAGGTTAAAATGACTTTAGTTTGAACTTCAGAGTTTAGTACAAAAACTGCTTTTTACTGGAAAGTTTTTATTTATTTATTTGGTCCTTCCCTTCATATATGTGGCCTTTGGGAGCAAGCTGTCATCAAAATGACGGAGAGATAATCAGTGGATTAGTGAAAAAGGTGGAGATGAAAAGAGGGAATGAAAAGCAATAGTGAAAATTTAGGCAAACTAGTGTTTTCTGTGACTCCTTTTTTTCTTCAAGGATATCTGAGGATTTGAGCAAGGGGGATTATCCAGTGTTTCACTGCGGTCTTGTTTCACTGTCTTGAACATAAATGTAACATAAGCATCGAGACCCAGTGTGGTATAGTGATTTGAGTTCGACTATGACTTTGGAGACCAGGGCCTCATTCACAGTCACGTTTTTGCATTGAGGAGATCTGGGTGTCCTTGGGAATGCCACGCTGGATCAAATAGAGTCATAGTTCCCAGTATGTTTACCCTGGTCAAATTTCATCCTGCTGTTCACACTGCAAGGGACTCAGTGGCGGCAGTGGCAAGGGGAGGCGAGGAATAGGAGAGAAACGGCAGTGATGGTAGTGGGGGGGGTGAGGAGGAGAAGGAAAATGAAGAAAGAGGAAGAGGAGAGAAATGAGGGGCAGTGAGGGGGACAAGGGAGAGGATGAAGATGAAGGAGGAGGGAAAGGTAGGAAACGGTGAGAGCAGTGGCAGTGAGGGAGCCGAGAAGAGGAGGAAGATGAAAGAAGAGGAAGAGGTGGGAGAGGCAGAAAATGGCTGTGGCTGTGGCAGTGAGAGGGATGAAGAAGAAGAGGAGGAAGAGGTGGGAAATGGTGGCAGCAGCAGCGAGGGGGCAAAGAAGAGGACAAAGATGAAGGAGGAAGAAGATGGGGAGATGGGAAACAGTGGCAGCAGTGAGGGGGTGAGGAAGAGGAGGAAGATGAAGAAGCAGAGAGAGGTGTAAAATGGCAGCAGCTCTAGCAGTGAGGGGGCAAGGAAGATGAAGGAGGAGAGAGAGGCAGGAAACAGCAACTGCGGCCGTGGGGGGGGGGATGAGAGTGGAGGAAGATGAAGGAGGAGGAAGAGGTGGGAAGCAGCGGGAGCAGCAGTGAGGGGGGCAAGGGAGAGGAGGAAGATGAAGGAGGAGAAGGGAAGACACTGGAGGAAGCAACACGGGGGAGAGGAAGAGGGAGGTGAGGGAGGAGGATGTGGCGGCATGGATTCAGATCAGTAGTTCCCACTACCAAAGATATGCATCCTTGTGAGCTGCAAAAAACAAAACAAAACAAAAAAAGCCTCACTAGTTCACCTGGTATCAAATGTTTTTTTTTGGTGGGCCCCCACAAACTTCACCAAGTGCAGTCATGAGAAATATGAATGCTTATGAAATAGTCCTGGTTCCACATTGGGTTATTTCATAGTATGAATGAGGCATTACAATTTGTTAATTAGACAATTAATTTGAATCTTAGAAGGCTCTTCTCTGTTTCCTGTTTTTCTACTTTCTTTATCTTGCCTTGAGAATCTTGACCCCTCTCCTAGTTTCAAGATTAAAAAAAAAATCCGGATGAATTATGACACGCCCCTAAGAAGCCCACTTGGAACCATGACTTTCACTGCAACAACTATAGATAACTCTTGTCAAATTTTGAAGCACCTGGAATGATGTCCTGACAAGTTATGGCAGCCCAGACTGTGTGCACACATTTTTTGGCATTTTTTTCCACTCATTGTCTTTATTAGTACAGATATTTCTAGAGCACCTTTTAAGGGCTAAGTCAGGTTGCGTGTAAATTTACAGCACTATATAAATAAAGGTTAATAATAATAATAATAATGTGTGGTAAATTAATATAGAAATAAAATCCCATACATAAATAAAACATAAAAAATAAACACAACTGCCAACAATAAATCTGAATTCTTAACCCTGTATTTGAAACTCCCTGTTAGAATAAATTAAACGTTGTTGAATCTGTCAAAAGGATTTGCAGCTTTTTGATACACCTGTTGGAGCTCTCAGTGGGTACAGGTGTCCATGCTCAGTTTCATGGGCCTGACCTAGATTTTTGCCCTAAATGAGAAAGTCTGTTTAGTAGAAGTATTAGTTTGAGAGAGGGAGTGGTTGCAGAAGAATAGTAAAATGAATACAAAGACCTGCCAACATTAAGCACATGTATTTGGAACTCTTTATTGTGGCTTTAATATGGTACATGTCTTCCAGGATTTTTGAGTCCGTGTGGAAAGACTCTTGTTTCTTACAAATTGATAACAAGCAAGTTGCTTGGCATGTCCTCCTTGTAAACATTTGGATTAATATTTTCTACAAAGTACTGATGAGGCAAATATCCTGCTTTCTACCTGGCAAACAGCTATGAAACAGGTTAATGCTTCAGAAGGGAAACTCATTTTACTGTATCATGTGTATAATCTGACTTTATGAACAACTCTCTTATATCTGCTATTATTTCCTACAAAATGTGAAAGAAAAAAAATATAAAAAATGAAAGAGGGAACAAAATTTCAGCACCTGTGAGTACAAAAAAAAGTGATCTCATTTTGTCTGGTGAAAAGAAAATCTATGTTCTCTAATTTCAGGAGTGTGGGTGTAATTGCATATATGCTGCTTACGCATGAATCTCCATTTGTGGGAGCAGATAAACAAGAAACATACCTCAATATTTCGCAAGTAAATGTGGATTATTCTGAAGAAACTTTTACTTCGGTTTCATTGTTGGCTAGAGACTTCATTCAAAAGCTACTTGTTAAAAATCCTGAGTAAGTACATGGTATGAGGGAAAGAAAACTTAAAACTGTATCCTGTAATGTGAATTCATAAAATAATGGGGTTTTTTTTTTCTTTTCTTTCTTTTTTTCTTTTGGTATGATTGTAGATTGTAAATGAACCCCAAGCTTAATTTAGCTTTAAAATCTTCAGTTGTCTCATTGGGCAGTTACAGTTGTCCAATAAGTAGGTACAAAACTGCAATGCCCCACAGATTGTTAAAGATCTGGGGTTGGATTTAGTGTTTGTGACTTGAACCTCCAGCACTTCCATGCATAGCTTTATAGTTCTGAACAGCTAAACAGAAGTTGATTGTGACTTTTTATTATTTTGTCTGTGTCCCTCTGAGACAGCGAAGCAGGGCTTTCTTTAAGAGATAAAGGTGAACAGCCATGTAGTTAATGTAATCTAGTGATGCCACAAGTGATTGCTTGCAACATATTGCAGTGCCTCTCTCCTTGCCTCAAAAAAGGCCTTGTAATTGTAGAATCTCAGTTTAGGAAGTGAACAGTGGGAATGGGCTCCTTATGTCCTGGCTTTATATTAGAAGACCCAGTCCTGGTTAGTTTGCCTGTACATGGAAAGGAAGCAGTAGGGGGGTGAGGAATTTTCATCTTCCCTTCCTCATTTAGTCCCACATGCTTATTTGCATCTCAGACCTGAAATGTCTGGAAGGAGCATAAGCTGTAGCATAGCAGTTTCAGGCAAATTCTTGTCTCGATCTCCCTTTCCTTCAAGAACATGGAGGCAAGGAGGAGGGATAGATCCTGGGGTGTATGCTACTTGTTAAAAATCATGAGTATGAAGGAAAGGCTGTTTTCACAGCTTTGGCCTGCCCTTTTCTGTTCTCTCTACAAGTATCAGCCTTTAAATAGGATGAATAGCCACTTAATTCCCCCCTCTCCCCAGCAGTCTCTGCAGACCTTAGAGTCTCAAGGGCAGAATACTGGCCCTTGAACCACCACAGTTGCCTTTCACTGCTTTAGTGGCTCAACTGTATTGTTCAGATAAGTTCTGTATCTTAAACATATGCCTCTTTTGATTTTTGTGTTTAAGAGATCGACCAACTGCAGAAGCCTGTCTATCTCACTCTTGGCTTCAGCAAGGAGATTTCCTCTTGTTGTACAGCCCTGAAGAAAGTCCCAGTTCTTCTCCAACATGTGATCATACGAACAAGTGCATAGAAGAGAGAAATAATAACAGACCCATGTGTAACGGCATGTGTGGTGAACGAGAAGATAAAGAGAATATTCCAGAAGACAGCAGTACAGTCTCCAAGCGATTTCGCTTTGATGATTCCTTGCAGTACCCTCAAGAACTCCCAACAGACTTTGTATGTTAACAAAGGCACTCCTACAGCTTATTTTGAACTGACTAGGATTATGACCTACTCATGTGGCATATGCTTTAAGGTTGTGGCTTGTCCACTACTGTGTTATGGTTATCCTGGAAATGCACTTTTGAGTTGATCTTGTGTTGACCCTTCTTTGTGCTGCCATTGCTGGCAATGGGTTTGACTCGGAGGGATCTGGAGTCTGGCACCTGAAGTGGCTTGTCTTTGGAGGCAAGTAGATAGTTAAGTATAATTGCACTTTTTACATTTAAGTCCCAAACATGGTATTCGGTGTGTTTAAAAATAAAGTAGGCAAACTAGGAAGAGGAATCTTCTGAATGCTAACTAACAAAGCCTCACTAAGCACATCCTAACTATGTTCTAAGCCAAAGAGTGATCTAATAATACAGTTGCATTTGTATTGTAACTAAAGCTACATGAACTTGGCACAGCCGAGAAATGAGGCATTCTGTTCCAGTCTAGCAGTATAGTTTCATGCTGTCATCTTTTGTTAAAAGATTCAGATCAGTGACTTATTAGTATATAGTAGTACTGCAATGAAGCTTTTTGTTCAGTGGGGCTCAGTTGCTTGGACTGGATTCCTGATTGGCAGCCCAGTCTTTTTGCATGTTTACTCAGAAGCTGAGCCTCAGTGGAATGAACATAAGAGTAACTGCGGACAGGATTGCAGTCTTGGATCTTGTTCATGTGTGGCACTTCAATCAATATGCATTCCTCAGGTTTACAATACCTAGTTTGGACAGAATGAACACTTTGTAACCTTCCACTTTCTGTATGCACAGATAATGTGGAAGAGGCTCAAAGGCGCTTCTTGTATCATGCATGAAAATTGCCTCGAGCTGCTTCCTTACAAAATGTTTTGGTGTCCTTCCATACTGGCAGGAGAATCTGTGCAATGCCGTATGCCAATTAAGGGCAGGTTATATCTTGTAAGGCTTAGGTTTGAGGGCTCTTACTCATATCATCAAACCCAGTTTTATTGACTGCGATCACTGCACTTAAAAGAGTGCAGTATGACATTTGTTTTAATTCTTCTCACCCTGAAGGTGACTTCACCAGATTAAGCCCCCATATTTACAAATATATTTCCGTCCTCCTATTTATCAGATGAATCTGTTGATCTTACTTACCAGAGTTACAGTAGTACTAATAGGTGTGTAATAGCACAATCCTATGCCTGTTTACTCAAAGGTAAATCCCACTGTTTTCAGTGAGGCTTACATTAAGGTAGGCATGAATAGGTTTGCAGCCTAAAGCCATATGTGCACCTAATACTTTTACAAGCGCAGGTGAAGTGAAGGAAAGTATAGAAGAACATCAGTGTTTTGTGGCATTGAAAAAGCTAATCATTTCACAAATGCTTATTCCTTAGATGCCAATGATTAGCAGAGGGAGTGCCACTGATTTCCCAACATAATCTCACAAATAATGTGTGGCTGATTCTGCAGGCGGAAGTGCTTGGGTATGCATTTATTATCAAACTGATGCAGATTCAAGTCCACATTCAGAAAGTCAGTGCAAAATTTCAATACCGAAAGCCATATTTTCTATGGAATTATCAGTTAAAAACTTTTGAGAGAAACAGGGGATTACCAATCCATCATAATTTCATTTTTTTAAAGTGTTAATGTTAGACCGTTTAAAAAACAATCTCCTGTTCCATGAATACATTTTTAATATGGAAGAAAGGTTAAGAGTGACACAGCATATCACAAATAATGGTAACACCAGCACTTTATAAAACTGAATATGGTAGAATAAGTATGTTTCCATTGTGGTATTTTTTAAAAGTTTACATTTCTTATTCTTTCTTCTAGTCTTAAAACTTTGTAAAATTTTTGAATAAGTCAGTTTTTTGTCTCTAGACAATAGAGTGTTTCAGATTTTATAAACTTGTATATGTAAATTCAGGGTATAACTTGAATCTGACAATTCTAAATGTTTCAGTATCTCTAATTTTGTAAGATTTTTTTTGTTTAAGCATAAGTTTGTATATAATTTTATTGGAATATAATTGTTCTTGGAAATCTTTGTTTTGTATTCAATTTCAGTGGGACTTTGGAGTTGGTTATAAAAGTTGCTCCCAATATACCACAAGTAGTCTGAATTTACAGTTCGACTAATGATATGCCAGGTTCTGTTTATATTCAGTAGCAGTATCATAACACATTATCAGTGCTGGGGAGAAAAAGTGAAACAAAATTGTGCAACTCTCACCTAAACTTGATGCATCCACATAGAACTTTCTTAGTAGTTATATGTAGAAAATACCACTTGCCATAGTAGAATTAATACTTCCCAATTGTAAACAGTAATCCACTCACACATAGCTAGAGCTGGTCAGATGCAGCAACAGTAATAACAGCCCTTCCACAGTTGTGTGCCTTCAACTCATCTCCGACTTACAGCAACCCAAGCCATATGACCCTAAGGTCATATCATTGGGTTTTCTGGATCTGAGATTTCATGAAGAACAAATTATGAGGGGGGGGGGGGGTTTCTCACTCCTCTTGTAATTCATAGGGAGATTGTGTGACTCACCCAAAGTCACCCAGAGGGTTTCCATGGCCCAGCAGAGAATTGAACCCTGGTCTTCAGTCTCCAAAGTCAAACTCCATCAGTCAAACCACTGGCTTCCACAGACAACAGATGCTGGTTGTAAACATATTTCCTGGAGATATTTTCCACTTTCTAGACTGTAGGAGAGATAGCCTGTGTAGATGAGCCACTTGGCACAATCTTTCCTCTGTCTAGAGTGAGATGAATAGCAAATCCCAGCAAAGACAAGGGCCCAAGTATACTGTGTAGAACTTATCAGTTGTGTTTCCTTGTTAGCAACAGCCAGAGCAGCATTGTCACAGAAACCACATCAGCTTAATGAAAGCTGCTTTCATCTAATAATTTCTGGGGAGTGCATGGTAGGTCATGATGGAGTTATAGGTATCACTTATTAAAATAGGTAAATGGATCCCTATCATTTGTTGTTCTGAGCCTTCAAGTCATTTCTGATTTAAGGTGAACCTATCATGTGGTTTTCTTGGCGAAATTTGGTTCAGAGGAGGTTTGCCATTGCCTTCCTCTAAGGCTGAGAGCATGTGACTTGCACCAGGTCACCTTGTGGGTTTCATAGCTGAACTGGGAATCAAATTCTGGTCTCTCACCCTTCTCATAATTCATAGTAATTTGCTTGCCAGATTATGAATACACCATAAACTCAAAATTCAAGAGTTCTTTTACTGTGTAATCTCATAGTACTGAGTTGTGTACATTTGGACATCATCATGGTTCATTTGGGCAACATGACAGACATAATGACATTTTTCAGTCCTGTACATCACAATGTTTTATTTCTTATATCCTCTATCTAGTTACTAACATTTAAAAAAATGTAGATGAAAATGAAGCCTTGGATGAAGGCTGACTATAGAGTCAAATCATTGCTTTTCCACTCCGATGGAGCACAACTCAGTTCCATTCCTTGTCCACAATTACAAGTCAAAAATGTTCAAGTGTCTTTACCTGTGCCAACTAACACTTGATACTTGTCAAGAAAATTTTCTCTCTGTCTCAGTGATCCTCAAGAAATGTCAGCCATACAAGTCAACATACAGCTAGGATAAATGGATACCCAACTCCACTTGGGAGGAAAGTGTTTTACAAAGACTGAATGCAAAGCTATGTGTCTAAGTTTAATTGCTTGTAAGATTTCAGATACCCACATTTGAGCCAGAAACCTCTTGGAGCACCATGCTAGCATCAAGGTAATTGTACAAATAGCCCCACTTTCTTAGCGGTTGTGTAAATGTCCCTTGTGCAGGCAATAATTCCCTTTTGCCAGGTTGGTATGCTTATATGTGTATACATGGGACGGGAAGGGAAGATCTCTATACAATCAGAGGTGCAAAAAGGGCAAAGTAACCCCTTGAACTCTTCCCACTAAGTCACTGAATTTTAAGGTGCTTATTTAGTGGGTGGTGGTAGCTGAATGAATTGGGTGAGGGCTCTCCAACTCAGAGTAAAAGACAGAAAAAATCCCAATGCCTTGGGGGCATTCATATCTTTTTGTCTCTAGGAGATGCGGATTGCTGCACTGATGCATATCGGGTTTGTTGTTCCCATTACATTTTGGGTTTGTGAATCTCTGAATCATTTTAACCCTTGTATTATTCACACATGCCATCATTTCGGGTTAAAATGGAGCGGCCTCCCTTGAATGATAAAGAGCGATCCAAATCAATTCAAAAGAGTATTCACACTACTGACGATGCAGATTGATGCGGATCTTTCAGGAAAATTTGTGGGAAAAACTGATATTGTATATCCCAGGTTAATTTTTTTTTTTGCCAGCCCCCCCCCCCCGGTGCATCAAGTGCATTCAGGACGTGTGTAAATACCAAGGATTTAACGTGGATTATTTTTGTATTGTGAATGGAGCCTTAGTCTCTCACTTTTAACTTGCTGAGGAAGACTAACAGACTGTTGCTGAATAGAGTTGCTCAAGCCCCTGGAGCCCACCGTTCACACAGTTGAGCAACTTTGAAAGACAACATAAATACACTGGTTTGAATTTATGCCGTGCTAAAAGCATATAGCACTTTGGTCTTAAAATGGTTCCCCTGGAAAAGAATGACTTAAGGGGTGAGGTAAAACCCCTTTATGTATATTGCAAGTGAGAAATTTTCTTGGAAAGCAAAGGGGTACCAACCAAGAACAGCAAAAATGGCACTTTGGCTGATTAGACATTTAGATTGCACAGGCACAGAAAACATAAATGAACTCAGTCTCCACTTAAATGTCAAAAGGATCACTTTGTTGTATCAAACCTGGAGCTCATATATTTGAAAATTAGGAACCTACTAGCCTGCTTATGCATTGACTAATTTCCAGTTTGATTTCTGTAGTTATGATGGATATACATGCACTTGTTCCTAAAGCCACGTGGAGCCTTTCTGTTTGACCCATGTTGAGTGGTTCTTTTTATTATTTTTATTTATTTATTTATTTTATTTATATACCGCCTTTCCAAAAAAGATCAAAGCGGTTTACAAAAGTGGATAAACAAGGGTTCTCTTGCCTCAGGCAAGCCCTGGTGGAGCTGGGCTTGCCTCTTCTTTTTAATTTATTTTATTTTTTTATTTTATATTTAATTTATTTTAATTTTTTAATTGACCACTGACTAATATTTGATATCTGGTGATATTATATCTGTATGGAGGAGCACTTCAGTACAATGGAGCAGGTGCATCATTATTTTTTCCTCAGAAGTAATGATTATATGCTGTTTTCTGAAACAAACATCCAGATGAGGTGAAAGGATACAAGTGAAACTTGAAGGGCCAATGCTCTCTTGATTAGATAGCTATAGATTGGATATCTGCACAAAAGTTCTTACAAATACATGTAAATTCTAACATGTTTACATTTGAGTACTGATTAATTCAAATATACCAGATAATAATTTAAACCCTTTTTTTGGTGACACTTCATCAAAATCTGCTTAGACACCAAAAGGTGAACTCTAAAAACATCAAATTGATGTAAAAGCCTATCAGTGTTTTGACTATGAATTGTTTCGTAACAGTAACTAGACTTTGATCCTGAAGAAGTTTTGGCAGCCTCTCCCCTCCATGTGGGTGATCTTAAACCATTAGTTAAAAAACATGAGAAGACACTCCCGTTTTAATTGGCAGGCTCCTAGTTTCTGACCACAAGCCACTTGGCATGCTGTTGGGGCCATTATTTTTCCCCCATCTCTGGAATACAATTGTTTTGCTGCATTTCAACTTGGGACATTTGGAGTTGCAGCTAGATTTCAATTAAGGCCAATCTGACCCCTTTGCTTCTTCAAAACAGGATCTAACCACATCAAAAAGGAATAGATGAGATCTATATCAGCAAGCATGATAGGAACAGGGGTGGGAGCAAGTCAACAGAAGGCAAGGAGAACATTACAATTAGACAGAGTGTATCTTCAACCAGGTCTTATGGTCTGAAGTCGAGCAGGATCACAAGTAATGGAAGATACGATGTATGCTGCCATAGGTTCACCACACCACATTGCACACCCACTGTGGAAGTACACTGTGAAGGAAGCACATCAGCTCTTAGCTTAGTACAGCTGATCTGCCGTTTCCACATAGTTTTTTATCCACGGCTAAGAAATACTAAAAAAATAAAAATAAATTCTAATAAGCAAACCTTGATTTTGCTGTTTTGTACAAGGGACACACCATTTTACTATGCCATTGTATTTAGTGGGACTTAACATCCACAAATTTTGGTATCCACTGTTGGTCTTGGAACCAAACCCCAGCGGACACCAAGGGACCACAGTTGTCCCTTCCACCTGCTGCTTTTGCATGATTTGGGGCAAAGCCAAGTGAAGTGGGGGAAAGATGGTCAACTTCCACAAACAGAACAAACATTTCAAGCGTTGTTTTGAAAACTTCAGCTGCAGGCCAGCGTTCAGTTCTACACAGCTTCAGCTACGAGTATGCCAATATCTTAAACAGAAGTGCCAGTGACTTGTAGTTTGAACAACTCACCCCACCACTGAGAAACAGATGCATTAGCATATTTGGGGGAAGCCCCAAGGTTTGCAGCAGGAAAAATGTAATGGAGACAAGAAGGTAGCCCCCAACAATGTAGTAGGGACTGAGCAGGTTCAGTAGTCAGGTTGAGTTTGGAAAGAAACATGAATTGGGATGAAGTTTGGGTTAGGGAAGAGGAAGGCCTTCCTGGAAGGAACTGCTGTTTGGAGCCCTGATGCAGAGAACAGTACCCTGAGGATAATGCTGCAAGTTTGTATTGTATGTCCTACTTGTTATGAATTACATGGGCATTCCAATATTTCTCCTTTATCCTACAACCAGCTGAGGGCAGACCATCTTGTCATTCATTGCCATACCCTGCTGCATTATCTGGAAGGTAAGAGAAAACCTGTTTAGTTAAAACCTCATAGGTGCATGCATGAAGCGTGCATGTGTATGTGCATACTTCGGTATCTCTCTGTTGCTGCTCTAATACTCATAGCGTACTACATTGGTTCTCTTGTAGCAAACTCTAGGGAAATCTAGCTGACTCCACGTTTTAAAATACACAATCCTCCCAATAGCAGGCATTACAAATAAAAACAGATAGATGATACTGCTGAGTGAAAGAACACCAGAGAGACCAGGGAAGTAAAGAGTAGGTCATTATTTGCCTTGTCCCCTGAAAGTATGTTGCTATCAAAGATTATGCCTTTCATCCATGCATTCCTAACTTAAGTCACTTCTTTATTTGTTTGGTTGTACTTTGTCAAAGAACAAAATATCCTGTGGGGTTGTTATCCATTAAAAACAATGGGTCCATCTGCCAAAAAATAGAATTTTTGATTTTAATAAAGATTCTAGGGTCAGTAAAAGAGCTGCAACTTTTTCAGTGGCATTGGCTTATCAGGCATTCCCCAAACTTTGAGGTTTCACGGCTCTTATGGCTTCATTTTCTATATTTAATTCTTACTGGCAAGTTTAGTAGTATCAGAAATGGTCTTTGAAATTGTACATGGCCTTTTATACATTTATATTTCAACTTTGTTATTTGACAATTGTATCATCTCTTGGTTATCTACTGTGATGACCTATGGTTATAAGCAATTCAGATTTGAGCTCTCAATCTTAAGATAACAATTCCTTATGAGCAATGAGCTATTTTGAAGCTGTAGTAGTGCGGAGACAACCTTGAACATCTTATTGATTTGAATTGGTCTGATTTGTTGAAACATGCCAAGGGATACCGGCAGGAACCAGTCTTGTAGCTTCTGCATACCAAATGTCAAGGTTTTGCAGTGCGTTAAAGCCAGTCTCTGGGAGACCAGAGATGTTATGAAGAAAACATTGACCTGGCTGGCATTCCAAAAAGAAAAAAGTGACCTGAATGTGTGGTTTGAGGTAATAGACTAGGACAGCTTGTGGTTTCACCGCATTAGCTACTATCACATCTGCCTCTCCTTGCTAATAAACATGATTGTCATTCCTGTTTTCTTTCAGAGAGAAAGAGAGAGTTTCTCTTCACCAGAGATGAGATGGAGGTAACCCTCCAGAGGTTGTGAGGTTGCAACTCCCACCTTGAATTTGGGGAAGAGACAGGAGAGACAAGGTGAGCAGATGTCATATCTGCAAAGGAGGATGAGGCACCGCAAAATGTACGGCATTCGAGAAAAAGGAGGATATTACCAAAGAAAAGCTAAAAACGCTCATCTAAATATAAGTCCATGCTTCTTATGCTCAAAATGGAGGACCTTTTGGAATTCCTCCTGGACAGAAGGTTGAAATGTAGGACATGTCCTGGGAAAGGAGGATGCCTGGTCATTTGGAGGAGAGAGCCTTCTTGATGGCTGCTCCCAAGTTGTGGATTGCTCAGCCAAAGAGACTCCATTGGCCCCCATCTGCTCTCTTTCCACTGGCAGGCAAGGACCTTTTTATTTAGAGAGGCCTTTGGCTCTTTACTGTAGAAGAAGGAGCTGCTTTTATCCTTTTCACTATGGGTTTTAAACGTTTTTTTATCAAATACGTTTGAGCTGGGTGTTGCTGTGTGCCTTCACGTTGTTTCCAACTTATGGTGACTCTAAGGTGAATCTAATCACAGGGTTTTCTTGGCAATATGTATTCAGCAGGGGGTTTATCCTGGCCTTCTTCAAAGGCTGAGAAAGCGCGACCTGCCCAAGGTCACAGAGTAGGTTTCCATGGCCAAACAAGGATTTGGATCCTGGTCCCCCAAACTCCTAGTCTAGCACTCAAGCCACTACATCATGCTGGCTCTCGGGATTTAACTGTACTTTGTTTTAATTTTTAAAAGCTGCCTTGTGTCCTATACTGGAAGAAAGGAGGGCTGATCCCTGGCTATGCTAGTTAGGGATGGTAAGGGTAACATTAGGAGAGAGCCACATTATCCAGCTTTTCTCTATAGCTATGGGGGAGAGACCATATTTTTTTTGTCCATGTTAAACAGATGCATAATTATTGTAAAGAGAACCGGGATTAAAGGAAGAGTATAGGACCATTTACAATCTAGAATAGCTTTTTTCTGCCCCTGGAGAAAAGTATTTACAGTATAGATGGGTAGTTAAGGAAATTGTATTATAATTGTTATATATGTTAACATTATGCTGGTATTATAATACAGAATGAGTGCAGTGTAGTAGTTTGAGCGTTAGATGATTATGAGACCAGAGTTCGAATCCCCACTTGGCCATGGAATCCCATGCGGTGACCTTTCAGCCTCAGAGGGAGGCAAATGCAAAACCCTCTCTCAACAAATCTTGTCAGGAAAACTCTGTGATAGGGTCACCTTAGGGTTGGTATAAGTTGGAAATAACTTGAAAGCACACAACAACACATTATAATATATCTATATGTGTGTTATATCAATATATCATGCCCTTCCAGTTAAAGTCACAGTATTTAGAGCGATTTACAAAGAGTGCAAATGACAGCATAACTTTTTAAAAAAGTTTGCAATAAAATAATACACATTAATAAATGTAGCAAAACAGAGAAGCAGGGATTGCTACCTCAAATAGTTTTAAAAAAATAAAAGTTCAGTGATGGTTATCTAGTAAAAATTCTGGGCTCGTTCAAAAGTCTTAATGTGCTTTCAGTAGTTCTGTGAGTTTCAATGAAATAGCTGATTCAGACGTTATCTTGAACTCTGTGTGTGTGCATTGCAAATGGAAAACCATACACTACAGTATGAATGCAAAACAGAAGTGAAATATTTTATATAGAGAGGGTTCCACAGAGCAAAATCTGGATATAATCGCTTAGTAAAAACAAGAAGAATGTGTGTGAAGCGCAGTTTAGATTGATTATGTTGATTGATGGTCCTTTTGAATTTATGTATTTCATTAATATCTGGTGAACAAGACATCCCAAACAAAGCTTTACATTTGAACATTAAGGAAAGATTGGGATCTATCAGCATAGCATAGCAGATAAATAGTGACTGAATTCTTTGTTGGCATTTACAATCTTAAAATTAGAATAAAATTGCAAAAAGCCTAACATGATTTTCACGAGTACAGATTCATTGCAACGGATGGACTGTTGCATATAAATTAAAAATCTTTTGCCTTGTATTGTTTCTTTTTTAAGCATGACTGAATTCTTGTGTCTTCAGTACAATGTTCCCATGTATTTGCTTTGGTTTTACAACAGCCTTCAGTTTTCTCAGAAGTACTGGGATGCTTTATATTTATGGCACGTAAAGCTCTTCCAGAAAGTGCATTCCATACACAATGAAAACAAAAGTATAAATTGAGACACCCGGATTTCTTCTTGTAGCAACACTCTAAATCACAGGTGGCTGTCCGTGGCATAAACATTTTGTTCCTTGCAGTCTATTTTTGGAGAAGTGTAGTAATAATAATTCCATTTTTATAGGAACAGCTGATAATTCAGGAAACATTTTTCTCTTGTTGATCACAAGTTGATGTCTGCTGTAAACAGCCGGAGCAATGGAGAAAACTTTCCTGTAAAGTTTGCTAGAAGTCTGCAAACTCCGGATCTCAGATATACTGCTGCCAACAATTGTTGCAGTGGGTGGCACAGAAACCCATCTATCTTAATCTGGCAAGAAAGAATCCTGTTTTTCCCTTTATCTATTCAGTTTACTTGTGTACTTTGTGTCAGTCATAACCCCCCACTCCAGCCACATTTTCACATGAGGGAAGAGTTTTCTTCACAGGAAACGGTATATTGTTTGCTCACAGGAAAGGTATACTGCTTATTTGCTAATTCTTTATTCCATTTCTGGTTCTATACTTAAGATGACTCAACTTCCCACAATGATCAAAGTATGCACAAACTGTTGACATTGTTCATTCACTCCTCATACAACACATACACGCACACACCTTTCTGGGGTCACAGGCTCAGAGAAAAGAGTCTTGCCCTCTCCGTCATGCTAGGTTTTGTTAGGGGAAGGTACACACAACCCCTCCTTGTGTAGAAAGAAAATTCAAAGGGGGTTGTGTGACTTAACTTCATCCACCGCGGGAGCTCCCAGTACACTCCCAGCACACAGTACTGCATTCAGGGAGGCAACCTGCCTATTCAAGGGGGCTCCTTGAGTGTAGGAGCTCTCCACATTTACCTTGCTGTACCAATGTGGTATAATGCTTTGAATGTAAGAATAGGACACTTGGGTTCAGGGTTCAGATCCCAGCTTGGCCATGGAAACCCACTGGGTAAGTCACACTCAGGGGATGGCAAAGGCCAACCCCCTCTGAAGAAATTTGCCAAGAAAACCCTGGGATAGGTTTGCCTTAGAGTCACCATAAGTTGGCAATGACTTGAAGGCACACAGTGACAGCAAAACACACAGGAAACTAATCCATCACATATATGCCCATTGGATGTTTGCCAGGGGACTGGCCAGCCCTCGGAAGCCATTGATTCATTTATGAGACCCCCCCCCTCCCCGTGGTCATCCTGCCATCTGAAATGCCACGATTCAGCATTCTCCCTGCCATGTGAGGTGGTGCAGTCCAGAAATCTAACACTTCAGTCTGTGTAATGCACAGGACAGTGAACGTTGCGCTAATGCTCCAGGCACATTGATATAGATGTACTGGTATGATCTGCCGCTCTCAGCTTCTCCGTGCCTCATTACACGTAAAGTCTGCTCACCTTCACTGGTAATTTCGTGGACTTTGAACACCCTTTGACACACAAAGCGTTGACACTCTGTGAACTTCGGTTGGCAAGGGCAGAGTTTATTCTGCTGTTTTCCTTAAACATACATACCTTAGTTTATGGCTTTTTGCAAAGTTTGCTTAACAGGTTGATGATGAGAAGGAGGCACGTGATGTAGGCACCTTACTCTAGTTAAGGAGGTTTGGTTCACCTCGGTCCCAGAGTGGAAGGTGGCCTAACAGCTGCCTAGGATTTCAAGGGAGATTAATGTAATAGATAGGATTTTTGAAAGGGACAGAGAGAATTCCTTCACCCAACAGCATACTTTAAAAATATAGCATGTGCACAATTTCGATCATGATATAGTAATTGCAACATACCTGTCTCTGCATCCATCTGGACAACAGGTTCAAAACTTTTGCCAGCTACACTATACTTTTTGACCTACTGATGTTCTTCGTTCCTCTATCCATAATACCAGTCACACTGAGAAAAGGCTCTAGGACAGCTTGTAGGGTACAAGCCAGGACAAGCCAAAAAGGAGATCATGATTCTAACATTACAGAATAGAATTCAACAAAAGACAACTCTTGGTTCATGACTGAGTCTTCAAATGGCAATGGAAAATATTTTATAAAGTTTGATGGAGAGCCAGCATGGCATAGTGGTTTAAATATTGAACCTCTGGACACCAAGGTTTGATTCCTAGCTTGTTCATGATACCAGCTGGGCGATCTTGGGTCACATGCTCTCAGCCTCAGGAGAAGGCAATGGCAAAGCTCCTCTGAACAAATCTTGTCAAGATAACCCTGTAATAGGTTCTCCTTAGGGTCACCATAAGTCAGAAACAACTTGAAGGAACACAGCAGCCACACAAAGTGGAAGGCACTAGGAAAATGTGAAGCTCATATTACAAATGGATTGGTTAAATGCAAGAAGCCCCAGTTTTGAGCATCCAAGACCTGAGCAGAGCAGTTGATGATTGGTGCTCCTGAAGGTCTCTCATTGGTGACAATGTCATAAGTTTAGGTTGACTTTATGGCAAATTACAATAACAAAATTACACAATACATAAGCCATACTGCTGCGGGACAAACAGGTGGACATAATACAAGGTCTCATGAAATGTCTATCTATCTGATAATGGTTATTTCAGGATATTTTCCACTGTGGCTTTAGACTGATCAGTCCTAGTGAACCTTAAGGTGGCTTCACTGTGACAATGATGTGGTTATTAAAAGGTATTTGCATTTTCTCAAGAATTCTCAGTATTTGAGTACTGTACCTGTATGTAGCAGCTTTCTGTCAGTTTAGTTAGATAAAAGTCAGTACACAGGTTATGTGGTCATTTGGCTGGACTGGTTTTAGTGCTTATAGCCTTCTGAAACAAATGGATAGAAGTGCCCAGTTAAAACATCATTCCCCACTGTGTTGAGGTGAACATCCAAGCCTCACTAACTCCAAAGTGTCTGAATTGATGATTGTGGTGATATTTTTAAATTAGGTTACAGGGACCCTTAAAATATACCTTTTCTTCCTTGAAATGCCATTGCTAGAGATGACCTCTTGCTGTAAATGAATGCTATTGCTATAGATGATTTCAAAAGAGTAACTTTTCAATAGGGAAGAAGTTGTCTCTGTGTTTGTACGTGTATGTGGTGAGATTGAGGGCTGTAAACTCCACTGATCCAGTAAATGGAACATGTATGCTTAAATTGTTTGGCAAAATAGGAGATCATCCTGGGTTCTTTCTCACTTCCCTGTGCATTACAAGCACAGAGATGAATGGAGTTGGTGGAACTTGGATGGTCCTCTGGCTCAAACCTCTGCTGATACAGGAATGTGCCTCTTCAGTATCTCCATTTACAGCTCACCAACCCAGAAATAAGGGAAAATAAAAATTGCCTGGAACTGACAGGTCACAGAGATCCAGTATTTGCAGAGTCGAAGACTTATGTCATTAGGCCTCAATTTTCTACTCAGCTTACGAATGGATTTCCATATAATATATACAAGTTTGAGGATCAGTTTTGCACTGGTAAGGGAACTGTGCCATTGAAAAGGGCCTTCTGGGCTGTTTTTGGTTGAGTGTTAGCTCTAGTTATCTGAGTGGCAGTGAAATTCTTGCACATGGAGGCTTTGAGAGATGTTTTAGGACTATAACTCTCAGAACCCCCACCCTGACATGGCCAAAAGGCATACTGGCTATGGGGTTCTGGGAGTTGTAGTCTAAGAAAAGCAAACCCAATTCTCTTTGCACATGGGCCTTTGTGGTTGTGTGTGTCCTCCTTGAGTATTTAAAAACAACAACAACACGTTCTTTTTTAAAATCACTTGCAGATTTTGGAAAACAATCATTGTCAAAATACCTCGTGGTCTATGAAGTCCTTTGGATGACTTTGGGTTTTATCCCGTGCATTCACTGACTGGCTTGGCTAGTTGTAAAAAAGAGTGCTTCGTGGAGGTGGCACCAAAGTTTGTTTTGTTGCCATAGGCAATCCTGTCAACACATTCCATTGAAATGAAGTCAAGGACTAATAAAATGTGATAAGGTGTTTTCTTGGAGCAAATAAAAGAAAAGATGGAATATGAACCTACAAGCTATGTCACTTTCTTATCTTTAAATGCTAGGAGAAAGTGGCATATGACTTAAATAATGAGGCATAAGGTTAGAGGACAGGTTAAATGTGAAAGAAAAAGAGAGGTTGTGCAGATTGGCTGGAGTGAGAGCCACACTTTTGTGCAGGAATAAGAAGTACAAGGAAATGACATCTTATAAAACCAAGCAGCAACTCTTCAGTTTTCACCAAGGAAAAGTATAGAAGTCCCACAATCTCTCTCGTTCTCATTCTGTGTGTGTGTGTGAAGTGTGTTTGTGTGAGAAGTGTGCTTGGTGTTCAAGGTAAATGACTTCCTCCTTGCTTTTTATTTATTTTATTATTTATTATTCAAAACATTTTTATCCTGCTTTTTATTATGGGACCTCTGGGCGGCATACAATACAAACACTATAAAACATTCCCAAACCAAAAACCATAAATAATTGCAACAAGATAAAAAAACATATTAAATGAAACAACTTTAAAAGCATGAACAATTTAAAACCACATACACGTACATTTGGGCGTAAATTTGTCTCCAAAGACTTTAATAAAAAGTCATGCTTTGGCTTGGCACTTGTAAGAAACTAGTGTTGGCACCAGCAACTCTCCAAAGGGAGTGTTATCTCTATGTCAATATCAAATTGATATGAATGGGATGTTAAAATGCAGCCGCAAGTGTGGGAAATTGCTTTATCATATAGGGAAATCCAGTAAGTTTTGCATGGAGAAGCAATGTAGACAGGATAGATTGGTTGAGATCAGAATCTGTATAGTCCCTGCACTGACAGGAGTGATGGTGGGTGATAAACCTGGCAGTCACACATGAACAGAAATCCAAGTACACTCCCCGCCGGTAGTGATATACTCTCATTGTCCAAGGACATTTGCACTGATTGTCATTCTCAACTTCTTTGCTCTTTCCTCCCTCTTGGAAATCCTTTCATGTCCTGAAACCTGCCCTGGGATATGTTTTGCCACATAAAAGTGCCTGCCCAAGTATTGCCAATTCAGTCAGAAACTAGGTTCATCTTTTGTCTGACTCCTCTGCATTAGCTGGCCACCTCATGGCTCCAAGGCGGTGCTGAGCCATTTTGCAATTGGAGTTACACATCTAGAATTCTGTACAGTATTATCAGTATCAGATAATACAATATTATCCCCTGCGAGTCCCTTTTAGTCACTAGCTGCTACCACCTTTATATACAGTAATTCGTTCTTGAACGTGTGCATGAGTGGATGCCTTCCTTGTGTGATTGTTGATTTCCTGTGATTACAAATAAAATTGCATTGAGCTTGCACTTGGGAGTCCTGTTTCTCAGAACTGTTATATGTAGTTTGATCCCTGCTTCGGTTGCCCTAGCTCTCTTGCTGCTGTTGTTGGAGCTAATAAAATCCCCCTATTTAAATATTGATTCTGGGTGCCCTCTCAGGGCCCCTGCATTTTGGGTAACAGGAGGGCATTTCCACAGTCAGTGTGCCACAATCAAGAAGGCCCTCTCCTATGTCCCCCTTTATTGTCCCTTCCAGTGGGACACAGAGAAGAATTGCCCCTTCAGGCCTCAGTTCTCAAATCGGTATGTTTAGAGAGACAGGCTCTTCAGGTATTGAGGTTGCATGCCTTGTACGAGTACGAGCTAAACGTCATATCAACAGGAGATTAAACGAGGGCAAGGCAAACCAGGATTATACAGTATTTTCATTTGTAAGGTTTGCACACAACCCCTGTATGATTATTTTTTTGTCACGGGTGAATGCTAAGGAATGACAAGACTCAGGAGGAACACGAGAAATATTATTCAGCAAAGAGGCCCTTCCACATACTTTCCATGTATTGCCCTGGTTTGCAAGCAAAGGCCCCAATTGATCCTCTGTGCTGTTTCACTTTCTCAGCTGGCTTTAAAATGTCCCAATTTTTCTCTCCTCCTCCCACTTTCCCCTTTCGTCTTCTATTTCCTTCACTTGCTGAAAACTGAGTTCCAAGTGTAAAAGTAGTTGGTAAGTGAGGAAGGAGAGGAGGAGCAGAGCCATTGGGCTTGTTTGGGCTTGCTTTCTCTTTCTTTCTTTCTTTCTTTCTTTCTTTCTTTCTTTCTGGCTTCCCTAAACTTAACTTAGAGTAGCACCTGTTCAGATATATCTGGTGTATCTCTGTTTAAAATAGTTTTGTGTGGTCTTCTTCATTAATAACTTTTGCCCTCTTGGTGCCTAGGCCAGACCCTGTTGACCACACTCTAATACTGCTCAGCCCCACATGTCCTGATTTTTATCTGGGAAATGTCAGAGGGTATGCTTTGGTCAGGGCTAGGCAACTGTGGTTGGCCTGGGATCCCATTTCCTTAGAATCTTGGCACCAACACAGTTCCCTTGATGCTGAAATGCTTGTTTTTTGCCTTTTGGGAATCAACAGCAGATGTCTGAAACTGATTAAGTTTACGGAATGCCCAGCAGCTTTTGCAGAATTAGGGCTTACTTGTTGACCTGTACTAGCTGAAAAGCTCTGCAAAAGTGAATGGGCTGCTTCTATTCCATTTGATCAAAACTAAACCCAAATGAAGGATGACCTCCTTCCTGAAAGCTCAGTCAAACACTGAGTGAATATCAACTACATTTGGTGAAAAGGTAATTATATTTATTGTTAAAAGTCCACACTGTTCTGAAAATGGAATCCGTCACAAAGATTACACCCACACCGTTCCTTGGCATGGGGCCCAAGTCTGACTCTAACCATTCTCTTGAGTTAAACATGCATCTGAGGAAGTAGGCTAGAGTCTATGAAAACTCACGCTACCAACTTTTCTTTCAGTTAGTCTTAAAGCTGCTACGAGATCCCTTTGCATAATGATTTTCCAGGCTAACACGGCTAGGCCTTTGTATTCTCTTGAGTGTCTCTGATGTGCCAACCAATCTTTCTTTCTTTCTTTCTTTCTTTCTTTCGAAGAGAAGATCGAGGATGCTAGTTCCCATGAAAAATGGACTGACAGAGTAGCATCTGTCCAGATGCTTTTGACCAACTTAATCTAAGTCATAGTTCTCTCTTTCCAAAGTTAGGGTACTGCGAAGTCCTAAGAGCTGGTCAGAGTATGTTTTCCTCACTGCTGCATAATGATAACCAGACCCTTCTCAGATCAAAGTGAACAGCGTTCTCTGGAAAGATCTCTATTACACAAGCAAAGCACTGGCTTTTGAAGATGAAGATTTAATGGGGAGCTTGAAAGGAGCGAGCCATGAATTTAAGAGACTATCAGGAAGCTGTGGGAAAAGAAGACCTAAGGAAAACCCTTCTAAAACGTGTTGCTTGTCAATGCTGAGCCATGCGTTAACCAACACATTAACTCATATGTTCTTGGAAAACGATGGCAATACTTTGGATTTCACGAAGATCGTACAAGAGGAACTGATATTGTGAGGGGGAAAAGCCTTGTATGTGGTACATATATGCCTACATTTCTGTAGCTAGTGTAATGTAGAGTTTGCTTTGAAAGGGAACACATGCCCCTCAGTGGTCAAGGAAAATTATTACACTTGCTAAAAGTATGAATTAAAATACTTTATAAAATGTTCTGCCCTTATTTGCATGGATTATGATGAGTGTGTCCAGCTTTTTTAAACCATTCAAAAAATAGCTAGGTCCAGCTATGAATCTTCAGGAAGAGGGATGAGAGGAGAAGGTTCATATGTCTGTGCCCAAGGCAACGGAGGCATTTCTCCTCATATCCTCCAAATGCTGTGAGTCATTTCCTTGCCTTTTGTGAAGCTTAGTGTTCCTCCACCGGTGATTCAGGAAGGATATATATTACAGAAGCTCATACAGTCATTGACTTTCCAATGAGAATGACTATTTTGGCCAAGGACGGAGGCCCTTCTGTTGTTGCTGAACTGCCACTCCCAGCATCCAAGATCATGGACTGTGAGGGCTGGCCTAATGGGAATTGTAGTTAAAGAGGAATTAGAAGTGATGTATTCAAGTCTTTCACTTCAAGTCTCAAGTCTCTACCTTCAAGTCTTGAGTCTCAAGTCTGGGAGCCACCTTTAACAGAAAAAAGGAGGTGGGCATATTTCTCAGAGGGGAACAGCAAACATGTTAGGCAATGGGCTTGAGTTCTGCTCAGCGTTCTGTCCCTGCTGCATGTCTAAGGCTTTTCAACAGTGTGAAGTCAAAGGCTTTCATGTCCAGCATCCATAGTTTTTTGTGGATTTTTTGGGCTATGTAGCCATGTTCTAGAAGAGCTTATTCCTGACATTTTCCCAGCATCTGTGAGTGGCATTCTCTGAAGATGCCAGCCACAGATGCTGGTGAAACGTCAGGAATAAACTCTTCTAGAACATGGCTATATGGCCCAGCAAACCCACAAAAAAGCTTTTCAACAGCTTTAGAAAGATCCTTCTGCCTCAAGCCGTAATGCAATTGCTGCTCCTCTTGGAGAAATGCATCCCATGCTCTGGGGGCAGGTCTTGAATGACACCAGCAAGCCAGTTGCTAAAAATATAGAAGTTGTGAGTCTAGATTAATGGGCATAATTTATTGGCAAGTCGAGTCATTGAAGTGTCTTGGGTCCAATTTGAGTCTGAGCCAATCGACTCGAGTCTACATCATGGCTAGCAGGTTTCCATGGCCGAGCAAAGATTTGAACCCTGGTCTGATAGAGTCTTTGTCCAACACTCAAGCAACTAGTATGGCAATGTCAGTTTAGTTTTCTTTGCTTTTTAGGGAGAGTTCTTGAGTTTTTTCGTTTGGTTTTTTTGTCAGGCCGGGGTATCCTCAGCACTCTTCTCCAGCAGCACATTTCAAATGAGTTGATTCTCCTTCTTATCAGCTTCCTTCACTGTCCAGCTTTCGTACCTAAACACAGAAATAGTAGTTTGTCATATCGTGAACTGTTGTTAACTGCAAAACAAGTAGACTTATAAAGTCACTTCTAAAGTCACCATAAGTCAGTGGGAGACCTCCAAGTCACCATATCCTCAACAGCTCTGCTTAGGTCTTGCAACCTCAGGGCCATGGCTTCCTTGATCGAATCTATCCACCTGCAATGCGGTCTTCCTCTTTTGCTACTGCCTTCTACCTTACTACCAAGCACTGTCTTTTCTAGTGAGTCATGTATTCGAATGATACGGCCGAAGTAGCAAACAGTTTCAGTTTAGGCATCTTGGCTTCAAGGGAAAGTTCAGGCTTGATTTGCTCTGGGACCCATTTATTTGTGTTTTTAGCCATCTGTTGTACTTGCAGATTCTCAGTCTATGTAGGACCTTATCACGCTGGTGAAATTGGGCAAAATCGGGGGTTTAAACAGTGATTATCCAGTACAAAACGCAATATTGCAATTAAAGTTTTCACACACATTGCTGTTAAACAGGCAATAGCAGGTAATAAACTGGCAAGAAAAACAGACAATAAAGAGCAACAAATATACAGTGACTATCCAGCACAGAACGCGACATCGCAATTAAGGTTTTCACACACATTGCTGTTAAACAGGCAATAAACAGGTAATAAACTGGCAAGAAAAACAGGCAATAAGTAGCAACAAATGTACAGTGATTATCCAGCGCAGAATGTGATATTGCAATTAATATTTCCACGCACATCGCTATTAAACGGGCTATAAACGGGCAATAAACAGCAACAAATCATTCTCAGGGATTTTCCTGAAAATGATTTGTTACTGTTTATTGCCTGTTTATTGCCCGTTTAATAGCAATGTGTGTGAAAATCCTAATTGTGATGTCGCGTTTTGTGCTGGATATTCGCTGTTTAAACCCCCGATTTTTTCCCCGTGTGATAAGAAGGTCCACATTTTATTTCAATCTGCGTTGTTATACATTTCGCTGTTTTCTATTTTAATACGCATTAACTGTAATCGCTGTTCTTAGAAGGTACGCCTGTGGCAGGCCTTTTATTTTGTCTTCACATTATTGATTACTCTGTACAGAAATAACAACAACAACAATAATAATAATATTTTTTATTTATATGCTGCCTCTCTCACAGAAAAATACCACTACTACTACTAATAATAGTAGCAGAACTCTTCTCTGGCTACTTATAAGCTGCTTGGTGTGTGCAGAAAGGCCCAAAAACACTATAAAATAATCCGTTTTTTGAGACAGTTTTAACTGCCTCTGGCTCAGTGCTATGGAATTCTGGGAAATGTAGTTTTTTCCACAGCCCTCCCTCCCTCACTCTATTCAAGGAGGCGTGGCTTTCCCGAGGCCACGCCCCCTCTCCCCCTCAGCGGGGCCAATGAGCGTCCTCCTGGCTCTCCTCCTGCTGCTGCTGCTGCTGCTGCGAGTGGGAGGCCGAGATTCGGCGGCGCCTCTGCAGGGCGGGGCTGGCGTTTGGCTCCGTTGCTAGGCGACGAGGCTTCCTCCCTGTGGACGCTCCCCGCGCGCGCCTGGTTGCTGATTGCCTCGCGCCCCCCTTGATTCAGGGATCGTCGTCATCATCAATGACATTCAGTCAGAGGCAGAAGGAGCAGAATCAGCAGCAGCAAAGGCAGAAGCCATGAGCAGCAACCAGCAGGTGAGGGTTAAGTTAAGGATAGGAAGGGAGGTGGAGATAGAGAGAGACATATACAGATACACACATACACATCTTGTACACAGATATGCCATGCACTCATCTATACAGACACACGCACACACACACACATATGTATATACACACAGATATACACACACATACACATATAAATAAATAAAAATATACACACACCCATATACACACATAGATAGACACATACATACATGCACACATATGCACATACACACATAGATATACATATACACATATGCACACACACACATATATACAGACACACATACAGACATAGATATACATATACATATATAAACACACACGTATACATATAGACATATAAATAAAAATATATATACACACATATATACACATACACATATAAATAAATAAAAATGGACATGTAGATATACACACATACATATGCACACATAGATACGCACATACATACAGACATGGGCACACACATATATACAGACACACATACACACATAGATATACATATACACATATATATACACACACACATATACATATACACATATAGATACGCACACATAGATATGCACATACATATACATACAGACACACATGCAGATATATATACACATATAGATATACACACACATACACAGATAGATATACACAGACACACGCATACATACATGCACACGTATAGATATACACACATAGATATACACATATATATATATATAGACACACATACATGTATATGTATACTGTATACACATAGATATACACACACATATATCTATATATACATATAGATATGCATACACATAGATATACACATACATACACACACATATACACACACAACACACATAGATATACAGTACACATATACACACATATACACACACACACATACAAATACACGTACACACAACACACACATACACACAACAAACATACACACATAGTAGATATACAATCATGCACATACATACACACATAGATATGCACACATGCACACACACACACGCACATATACACACCTACAACCCCCCCCCCCCACTTTTCAGTAGGGCCCCATCCAGCCCCTTGTACCAGAGGTTTCCCAGCATTAAAGACCTGCCCTTCTTCTCATCATCGGGCTGTAGGATTGCCAGATTTAAAACTGGAGGGAGCTCCTGCGCCTTTGAATGCGTAGAATGGATGCATAGAAGAGGGCCTTGTAGCAGCGGCTGAACTGTCCAATTTTCCAGCCCCATGAAAGGCACAGGAGCCCCCTCCAGTGTTGAAGCTGGCAACCTGATGGGTTTTGTCCTGGGCCCTGGGCACCTGCTTTGCCCATCTTTATTCACTGGATTCATGGCAACAGAAGAAGACATCCAGGGCAAGTTGGAGGAGGTATTAAGTCAAGACTTGTTGTTGAGACTTGGATTCGCCATACACACACATTCCAGTTCAGTGGTGCAAATCATTTCATCTGCCAGGTATTGTTGGTGAACTGTGTCTCCCATCGGTACTAGTGAGGATGATCAGTGGTAGGGGATGCTGGGAGGTGCAGTTCTTCAACAACCACTGGAGGGCTGCATCGTCCTCATTATTGTCGCCATCCTCTTTTTTCCCTTAACAGACTCACAACTCAAGGTGGCCCCCGATTCCTTCGCCAGGATCTGGTCACCGTCTCATTCATTGACTGCTAGGTGAGACTGCAAGATGCTCTTGGATTCCAGTGCCTATCAGCTCCATTCAGCATGGCTATTGGCCAGGAATGATAGGCGAGGTAGTCCAATAGTCTATCTGCAGGGCCACATATTTCACCTTCGTACATTTACTTTCTTATCGGGATAACTTTGGCGACATCTGCGCTGCAGGAATCATGCAGTTTGACACCACTTTTAACTGCCATGGTGCCATCCTGTAAAATTTGTAGTTTGTTTTGTCACCAGAGCTCTCTGACAGAGAAGGCTAAATGTCTCACAAAACCACAAATCCCACATTTCTACAGCACTGAGCCATGGTGGTTAAAAGTGGTGTCAAACTCCATTATTTTTCTTGTGCAGATGCAGCCCTTGCCGAGGCCTGCCTTGGGTTTTACTATTATTAGGAGATGTTTTACTCTTTACTAGGCATGAGATCTGGGTTTATCAGTGAATATACATTTAATGGGAAGCTCTAGTTCTCCCTGGATTTTTCATGAAAATACCTTTATATTCATATTCACGAGAGAGCCAGCATGTGTAGTGGTTTGAATGTTGGACTAGGACTCTGAAGACCAGGGTTCGAATCTCAGTTCAGCCATATAAACGCACTGGGTGACCCTGGGCAAGTCACACTTTCTCAGCCTCAGAGAAGAGCCATGGCAAACTCCCTCAGAAGAAATTTGCCAAGAAAACCTCATGATAGTTCTGCCTTAGGGTCATTATGAGTTGGGAACGACTTGAAGGCACACAACAACACCACTAACACCACCAACAATAGCACCACCTTTATAAACTGTAATTGCAGCCAATTTTTGCAGGCTTTTGCCTTCCATGTCCTCCCTCCTGTGCTTTTAGTCTTTTCTTCTTAAACTCAATGATTCCAGGTTCCCACTATTAAAAATGTCCTACAATGCTCTGAAGTATCTAACTACTATAGTACTGGTTTGCTGGCTTCTAGAATATTTAAAACAGTGCTCACCATCCGCGAACTCTTCACAGATGAACCCCGTGTGTGACATGATCCTGCTTATCACATCTGCACATAACGTGGTTTTTTTTTTTTTTTTTTGGTACACCTAAAAAGGAAATATATTTTTTAAAGTTCTCAAGTGCTCACATTCGGACTGATTCCATTTCTGTCACCAGTATCCTGTGCTGGAAGAAAGGCGAGATGTAAATGAAATGAAATGAAATGAAATATAGTGAAAATACAGACAGCCCTCCATACCCACAGATTCAAGCATCCATGGCTTGAGAATATTTTAAAACTATATAAATTCCAAAAAGCAAACCCTGATTTTGCCATTTTGTACAAGGGACACCATTTACTATGCCATTGTATTCAGTGGAACTTGGGTATCCACAGATTTTGGTATCTATGGCGGGGGGGGGGGGCAGTCAGAGGTCCTGGAACCAAACCCTAGCAGATACCAAATTTTAGAGCAGCAATCCCCAAATGTCGATCCTCCAGGTGTTTTGGGCTTCAGTTCCTAGAGTTCCTGACTACTGGCCAAGTTGGCTGGCGCTTCTGGGAGCTGAAATCCAAAAAATCTGGTCGACCACAGCTTGCTAACCACTGGTTTCGGGGTTAATGTGTTTGTAAAACAGTAGTGCTTATTGTTCTAAACTTACCTCCCTTATTTTCCTTGTTGTTTAATAGTCAGACTCCTCCATGGATGGCTTGTGGACCCAGTGTGTATAGACTTGTGGCTGGTGAACTCACAGTTTTGTTCTTGAGCTCCTGCTCAGCTCCTTCCATAAACTGTTGGACAACTACACATTTTGGCTGGAGTCTTGCATTGGGAGCCCTAGGTCTGGCATGTAACTACATCTCTGTAGTGATGTCTCCTGGTGCGTCCCCTCATATGCACCATTAAAGTAATGCACCCTTCCATCATGGCCATTTCTGTGTCATTGGAGAGAGTGCAGAGGCATCCAGCTGTTCTCCTTTTTTATTTAAGACCTTTTTATCTAAGCAGGCTGTTAAAGTATAACCTGTCAGTAGGAGGTCTGCTATTTCTTTTAAAACTTCTGTATGTACCTTGCAGATTTTATACCACTTTAATGCGATGATTTTAAATTGTTTTTAAATTTTTATTGTTAGGTTTTATCTGATTCTTTTTGTGAGCCACCTTTGGTCCCACTCCAGGAGGAAGACAGCATAGAGATGGAATAAACAAACAAATAAATGGGTAGGGGAGATGTCAGTCATTTCCCCAGCTGTGTAAATTTGTCCATCCCCAAGAAAGCTAAAATAAGGGAATCTTCTTTTTCCTTTTGGTGGAAATAGACATTTTCCTGCCAGCCCCGTTCAACATGATCAATGGTAAACATGATCAGTGGTAAGGGATTTTAGAGTTTGTACTTCAAAAAATCTGGAAGGCAAAATGTTCTCAAAACCTTTTTCTTTTAGAGCAGTGGTTCTCAATCTGTGGGTCGCGACCCCTTCGGGGATCGAATGACCCTTTCACAGGGTCACCTAAGGCCATCGGTAAACACATATTTCCGATGGTCTTAGGAACCACAATTTTATGGTTGGGGGGTCACCACAACATGAGGAATTGTATTAAAGGGTTACAGCATTAGGAAGGTTGAGAACCACTGTTTTAGAGGAAGGGGGAACTTGTAGGGGATGAAGGTTTAAACTTTTACTACATGTGTGTGAGAACAAACGTGATGTCGTGGTATGAGTGTTGGACTAGAACTCTGGGAGACCAAGGTTTGAGTCTCCACTCAGCCATGGAAATCACTGGGCAAATCACACTCTCTCATCCTCAGAGGAAACCTCTTTTGAATAAATCCTACCAAAAAACCCCCATGATAGGTTTGCTTTGGGATCACCATAAGTTGGTGATGACTTGTAAGCACAGATACACATACATATGTGTAGCTGGCCTGATCTGAATCAAAACCTTGCACTATTACTTTGGAGAAAGAAAAATAAAGTCAGATTTATCTGAATGTTGCATAGTTCAGTTTCTAAGTCTCTGTTCTGTGTAGCATTTACCAGCGTCCATTCACAAGTCCACAAAATTTAATATAAAAATATCATATTGTGGATGTATCATGAGATGAGATGACTCCTTGGAAAAGACAAGAATGCTTTGTAAAGTCGAAAAGAAGGAGACTGCTCTACAAGTGGATCAGCTGAGGAAGCCATGGCCCTGAATTTGCGAGACCTGAGTTGATAACTTTTGGTGACTTGGAGGTGTCTCATTTATAGGGTCTCCAGAGGTCAAAACCAACTTGGAAGCAAATAAGAACAATAAAGAGATAAAAGAATTTGCACTAATTGTGATGTTCTTGCCCAGATTTCTCTAGGCAACATATTGTGTGTTATCAGATCTGGGAAATTGGCTGAGATATTAGCATCTACATTTTAAATTTTATGAAATAGGCTTTTTACCTAAAAGGCACATAAAAAAGTAAAGGTAAAGGTAGTTCCTTGACACTAATGTCTAGTTGTAACCAATTGGGGTGGGGGGGATGGTCGCGCTCATTTCTGAAAAACCAGTGTTACTTGATTGCTCTGTGGTCGTGTTGCCAGTGTGACTGCACTGAACACTGTTACCTTCCTACCAAAGTGGTACCGATACCTCTACTTGCATTTGCATACTTTTGAACTGCTAGATTGGCAGAAGCTGGGACTAGTGACAGAAGCTCAAACAGTGTTTTTCTTTTAAAAAAAGCATTTGGTCTTTATGCTTCCTTAACATGTAACAAAGAAGCCCTAAAATCTGAGTTTGGGGCAAACATCAGAAACCAAACTCCAGGACCCTTCTCACTTCTTGAGGTTTTGTTTCATTGCGAGAGGCCTGCTGGATCAGGCCAAGGGTTGTTCTTATCCATGAGTGGAAACTGTGTGGCTCTCCAGATGCTGTTGAACTGCAATTTCTATCATCCCTAGGCAATCAAGCCAATGATGAGAGATGCCAGGAGTTGCAGCCCAATGACATCTGGAGGGCTACACAGTTTCCACCTCTGCTTTAGCCTAATGTTGTTGTTAACAGCACTTGAGTCGACCCTGACTCATGGTAACCCTGTGGATGAGACATCTCCAAGACCCCCTGTCTTCTGCTTCCCTGCCCAGGTCCTGCTGATTCAGGCCCATGTTCTTCTTGATTGAGTCTAGCTAATCTCTTTTTACTACGTTTTACCTTTCCTAGCATTATTGTCTTTTGTAATGAGTCATGGCTTCTTATGGTGTGACCAAAGTACAACCGGCTCAGTATCTTCATCTTGGCTTCCAGAGAGAGTTCAGACTTCATCTTTTCAAAGTACCCATTTGTTTCTTTTTAGCCATCCACAATATCTCCAGCATTCTTAAAACACAGAGGTGGGTCTCTTCTTGCTTTCCAGATATTTCGAGCCACAACTCCCAGAGCCCTTTATCAGTGGCCAGGCTGGGTGGTGCTGATGGGAATTACAGGACCAAATAGGAGGGCCAAAGATTTTTCACCCCTGAAACCTATGTAAAGCAGCCAGTCCAGAGCCATCTGTTCAGCTCATTGCCAAAAATAAGCATCCAGAAAATGTATTTCTGGCACACGTCCATTTTGTTTCACTCGTCCCCTGTTTTTTCATTCTTCCCTGAAGCCTAGACCTCTGTCCTGACTCTACTGGCAGCAGGGTACATCGAACCTGATATGTTTTGCAATAGTTAGTGTTTTCAGAACAGATCAGAATAGATAATAAATTATGGTCTAATCTGCACTGCAGAATTAACACAGTTTGACACCACTTCCAACTTCCATGGCTCAATGTTATGGAATCCTGGGATCTGTAGTTTGTTGTAACACCAGGGCTCTCTTTACGGAGAAGGCTAAATATCTCACAAAACTACAAATTTCAGAATTCCATAGTATTCAGCCATGGCAGTAAAAGCAGTCAGACTTATATGATATTATGGGTCTGTGGTTGCTTTATATAGGCTACTGATCGCCTGATTACCATCTTATACATCAAACTGAATAATATAGGAAAGGTTTTGCACATTTTAGGAATTTTACATTGCTTTTTTCTCTCTCTATCTCAAGAAAGGAGTTATCAAATATGAGCAACATTTAAAAAAATAGTCATGCATTAAAACACATTTGTGACATCCTAAAAAGAACAGCAAAGGCAGAGAACTAAAACTCTCAATCAACCCAAAATAAGTATTTTTTTAAAAAGAAAAACACTACTATCCAATTGATGTTGGACTGCAGCTCCCAAAAATGATTGTGCTGGTCAGAGCTGATGGGAGTTGTGGCCCAGTAACATCTGTGGGACAGCACTTTGCCCACCTGTATTTTAAATGTATGCAGACATTCCTGTTTCATATTTAAAAGTCCATTTTAGAACTCAGCCCCAGCTACTGGTTCAATAAACCTTACACATTCCAGTCTTTTAAAGTCCTCTCAGTCATTATCCCATGACTTTCTGTGTTCGTTTCTCCTTGAAGTAAATTGCACAGCCCTGGTCTTCCCCCCTGCTTGAGATAATAACTCTGTTGTGGGTATGCTTCTTGAGGTCAAAGAGAGGTATACCAGGGCACACTAAATCATGGGTGGAAATCATACAGCTCTCCGGATCTTGGCAAACTGCAGTTTCCAGCAGTCCTAGGTAGCAGAGGGCATGGGGAGGAACAATGGACATCATAGTCCAGCATTATCTGGGAGGTGTATGTTTTCCCACCCCCTGCTGTAAATAACCAGCAGCTCTTTCTCTCTTGTGTAAGTCTCTGGTTCAACTAGAAACCAGAGACTGAAACCAGATAAAGCATGGTCCAGTTAATGATTTGGCAGAGGATCTATCAGTCCAATGGGATCTAGCATCCAGAATTGGGAATGTGTGCAGAATATATTTCATCGGCAGAGGGCATTCTTTCACTAGCTTGGTTGCAGGCATTTAAAGATGGGAGCCTTGCTAGTCAGTGTTGCTCTAGACTTGGCAAGTTCTCTCCCCCCCCCCCCCCCCCCGTTTTGAAGTGGCTGACATTTATTTATTTTTGCTATTTTGTGTAAAGTAAATAGATTGAATTCACGATGGTTTTTTCCTTTTTTTGAAATGCCTTCTCCTCCTCCTTTCTCTGACATTTACTTAAACATTCATGCTGTTTGAGGAAAGAGCAGGTGGTGTAGCCATATTTGTTGAAGGAGACTTTAATATATTTGTCTCATTAGTGGAAAGTTGATTGCAGGATGACATCCTCTAGGAAAACAAAAACGCAGCCCGAGCTCTTCAAAGTCAAGCGTTTAAAAGGGATCTAATCCTCCTTGCAGCTGTTCATATAATTTTTAAATTAGTTTTTGAAATGTAAACTTAAGCAGACAGTTTACATGGGATGCTAGTGGTAGTCATGTCCTTACAACATCTTAAAGGGCCAGAGGATTTCCCCCCTGCTATGAGCTTTTTTAAATAGGTAGGAGGCCAAGTCATGCCATAAAAAATGGCACAGGCAGGGTTCTGCTTGGAGATGAGAAACCTCAATTTTTGTTTTCTTTCAAAACAATGGATTACATGTACAGTGAATATAGAATAGGATATTATTTGCTTCATTGAAGCTGCTTGGAACTGGATTCTACCAGTTAGTGTCCAGGCAAAGTACAAAGTGTTGGTTGTTATCTTTGAAACCCTACATGGTTTGGGTCCAGGTTGTCTTTGGGATCATCTCCTCCCATATAATCCACTCCATATACTCAAGTCTTCTGGGGACGTTTACTTTAACTGCCCAGAACTAGACTGGCAACTGTAAGCTAGAAGACATTTGTATCGGCCACCCCTCGACTGTGGAATGACCTGCCAGTGGAAGTTCAACAACTAAATATCTCTGAATCTGAAACAGCATTAAAGTCTTGTCTCTTCCAGCAGGTCTATCCAATCAATTTTAAACTATGAATCTTAAATTGGTATATTTAAATTTTGTGTGTGATGATTTTAATTTGTCATATGTTTATGTGTTTTAACTTAATGTATTAAAATGGTTTTATGTGTTCTAATGTATGTTGTACCCCTTGGGGAGAGGTGGGTAAGAAATAAATTTCTTCCTCTTTTTCTTCTGTCATTCGCTCTTTGGTTAGACTTTCATAAAAGACAGTCCTGGCTCAGTCCAGCGATCGCTCTGTTGCCTTTTGCATCAGCTTGTGGTATAGAAATGTAGCTTACATTTAGTCTTATGATAGATGCAGATAATACGTAAATCCAATCCTTGGCAGGATATAACTTCTGAATGCAGCTAGGATGTCATCCAGCTTTCAAGATGCATGAGCAGGGTTCTTTTAAAAAATGTTATGGGATTCTTGAAGTTGAGGACTCCTATCTGTAACAATGTTTGGAAGAAAAACTTCTATCTGTAACAGTTATTACCGTTTTCTCTGAGTACTTATGAGGCTTTCAACCAAACTGGTCAAAACTTACTCAGGCAGGAGCTCCATATATGCACCAGAAAGCAAACAGGGCCTGAACTGTTGATGTTGTGTGCTTTCAAGTTGTTTCTCCTTGCAGCTGTTCTGGAGGCCCTAAGGTGAACCTATTATGGGGTTTTCTTGGCAATATTTGTTCAGAGGAGGTTTGCATTGCTGCCTCCTGAGGCTCAGAGAGTGTGTCCTGCCCAAGGTCTCCCAGTGGATTTACATGGCCAAGCTGGGATTCGAACCCTGCTCTCCAGAGTCATACACCAATGCTCAAACCACTAGACATAGTTATAAAAGACCAGTGATATCAAAATGGATGCAGTAAAATATCTGAACCCTCATTCCAGAGATTTTCATTTTCAGGGGAGGTGTCCCCTAAATTGTTTGACAGACAGTGGCCCGATCTAATGAATGGATCATTCCTTGGTTGATTGTTTCAAAATGTGGGAAAAGATGAATGAGTGACTCTAAATCAAGGTCTGAATTGTCTTCCTTTCAGTGCTAGAAGATTTTCAATGGCACTAAATACTTATTAAGATGTAGCACCTCTTGCAGAAGCCCTTCCTTTTCGGGACACCCACATGAGAGCACCACTCTACCTTTCGTTTGAAATTATAGCTTTCTGAAATATGAATCAGCTAAAGAAAATGGGGAAAATATATGCCTGAATGTAGCTACTGCACATAGAGAGTACAGGAACCATGGCCATATTGGTGCGACGTGACAAGCCAGGGATCCCCAGCTTGTGATGAATGAGCAGTGTGTTGGTGCATTTTGCCTGATGTTGCCACTTACAGGGGGAACAACTAAATAGACCAGAGAGTGTCGTTTTTTCATTCATTTAATTTATTATAGGAAATAGCCGGCATAATAATAAATAAATACAAATATTACAAGACCATCTCTGGAAGTGAGCTTGGTCTCATGGGGATGGTGGCTCCCATGTCATTGGGGACGTGATTTTGCTCTGGGGGGATGTCCATGGTCCTAAACTTATTTGGGGGATAGGGTTCAGCACCTTGAATAGCTCCTTTAATTTTCAAACTGAAACAGAGAATGGACTTGTTACCCATACTGATATGAAAGCCATGAGGCATCCCTGGTTCTTGCACAACAAATGAGGAGGAAAACAAAATCTAGGGTTTGTTCTTGGCTTCTTTCTGAGTTTGTCAGGAGGGAACAAATCAGAGAGGGAAACTGCCAGGTGGCAAAATGAACCAGCTTTTTATTTTTGTAAATCATCTGATAGTAAACAGTCTGTTGGATCAGCCACTCCTGCTCCAGATAGGAGCGTGCAACAGCACTACTCTTTCATGACAAGCCATGCATTCTTGGCTTGCCGTGTTGTGTGAATGCACCCATGAGTAACAGCACAAGCCTAGGGATATTCATTCAGAAATAAGCCTCACTCTTCCATGGGTTTTACCCTCTAGTGATTAGTTTGATTAAGATTGCAGCCTTTGAGGTGTATGCATTTTTTGTTTTATTTTAGGAGTGTGGGTACATATGTCTTGTTTCGCCTGTTCTTTGTTTCTCCTCACAGTCCAAGCTGCCCAACAAAGGGAAATTAGAGAAGACTACAACAAAATTTTTACCACAAGTGGATAAGGTATTTATTTATTTATAGATTGATTGATAAACAAAGCATTCAAAATCTGCCTTTAGTTTAAAGTAGAGAAAACTGTAATGTGGAGCAGGAAATCTGTGGGCTTCTAGGTGTTATGGACTGTGTTTCCCATAATCTCTTACCATTGGCCATGCTGACTGGCACATTTTAGAACTGAAGTCCTGCAGTAATGAACCATGCCTCTTGAATATTGTATTGTTGTATTGCGTTTTATTCAGACTTTCCTTTAAAGAGCTCAGAGGCATAGTCATATTTCCTAGGAATATAAAGCCACAAAAAAGATGGGTTTTTTTTTTCCCCCAGAAAAAAGTTGGAGGCTTTTTTGGATTTTTAAAAAATGCAATATTAGCACTGAAAGTCATTTTTATTTACCTACTTTGTGGATTTGCTGCTACATGTATAATTAGTGGGTGCTGATATAGATATGTAAGGCAGTTCTTTGGATCTGCTGTTATTGCCTCTCTCTTGTGTGTTAGGTAGCTGTTCTAGAAGCACAAAGCCCTTATTGTAACTAAAATTGCAAGAAATTATTTAAGTACAGCAAATGAGCTCTACACATATAATCATCCTTTACCTATTATTGCCAACGTAGATGTGTAGTGCCAATACAGAGGTATCACCGTGTCCATCCAGAGTTATTTAACTACCTGCATTTAGATATAAATAGAGATACAGATTGGCATGTGGGGTCACCAGTTGCTACATGTGATATTATCTTCATGATTACTTCCTTTTGGGGAAAAAATCAGCCAAAGAAAATGGAGCAAATAGAAACAAATTTGGATCTGGATTACAGTACAGGTTGAGTCTCCCTTATCCAAAACGATTCCGAATTATTCCAAAATCTGAAATATTCCAAAAAACAAAACTTTCTTCATGGGCAGCTGAGATGGTGACATCTTTGCATTCTGATGGTTGAGTGTATACAAACTTAGTTTCATACACAAAATTATTAAATACAGTATATTGTATAAAATTAACCTTCAAGCTATCTGTATAAGAAACATAAATGAATTTTGTGTTAAGACCTGAATCTCATTTCCAAGATATCTTATGTATGTTTATGTAAATACAGGTATTCCAAAATCTTTAAAAAATAAAATAAAATCAATATCCAGAACACTTCTGGTCCCAAGCATTTCGGATATGGGAGATTCAACCTCTGTACACATTTTAAAAAACTAAACTGTACTCTAATTTAAAAGCAGATGGCATCTTACATATTACATATGGCATACAAACAGACCCCACTGTGATCTTCATAGATTCACAACATCTGAGATCCTGTGGGTGACATAATGCCTGTACTTTCTTATGTTAGTGTATGTCCTTTGAATGATGTTGTACAAGGAAGTTCCCTGTACTTCACCACCCAACATGAATGACCCTAAAGCATGAGGGCATAAAGGGGGATTTCCGGCATGGGTTTGTTCTCCCAACCACTGTTTGGGCATGGGCACAGGGCTGCCCCAAACACATTTTGGCTCCTCTAAAGCAACCAGTGAAGAAGGATCAACCTTATGTGTCTGCTCCTCCTTCTCCCCTAAGTGCTCAATATTTGCTTATATAGGCCTGGGAACAGCCCAGTGTCCAGTCAGTGATCACGGCTGCCTCTGGCTGTTGTGGTAAACGGGAAGGGGATGGGGACAAGGATGCTTACATGGATTTATGCTGGCATCCTGGCTGCACCTAGGTCCTAAGGTTTAAAGAAAAGTTTTGGACATTTTTATCTTCTGGATGGCTGCTTACTGATATTTTATTTTGTTGAGCCACAGATCTTTTATTTAGTGTTTAAAACGTGAAGGTTTGTTAGAAAAGGCAAGAATGATGCTACTGGTAGTGGCTGACATTTCTGTAAAGGGTAAAATCAAATCTTTCAGATAAACTGTAAACCTCTGTGGCATCAGAATCCCCCTGCATTCCAGCTGCGAGGAGAAAATGACACATATGTTCCAGAACAGTTTCTGCTAAGAAATGAGCTAACACCGGGTAAGAATAAAATTGGATGTTTGCTTTGTAGCAAATACGACTATTGTATCCTTGTGTATAAGTCAGCTTCATGAAAAAGGTGAGGGCAGATTTTGGAGCCAAAATTATGGATTTTGCTATTACCTGTGGGTTGGTTGAGGGTAAAACGTAGGGATACGTAATGAACACATATTTTGCTCTCCTTTAAAAAAAGCATAGAGGGAAAATACATAGGAAGAAATGGGTCCAGTTACTTATGGGATCACCTCCTCCCATATAATCCATTCTGTACATTCAGGTCCTCTGGTGGACATTTACTCCAGCTAGGATAACGATGACTACTATTACTACTACTACTGCTTCTTTGAGAAGGACTGGATCTGTTTTTTGGGGGGGGGGGGTGTAAATGACATTGCCTATCTTAAAATGTCTACATCTGAACAAATACAGATGGGGAAAGGAATTTAAATGAAAAAGAATGAGAATGTGGCCTGAAAAAAGGGGGCAGACAAGAGCTGCCTCTATTAGGGACCCAATGCAAAGGCAATCACAAGAGGCTAAGGCAAGAAGCCCCTCCTGGCAAGGAAGCAGTGTTTCCATCCCTTCCCCAAACCAGAGAAAGAAAGGCGGCCCTCTCTCCTTTCCTATTTCCTCACCTACTTTTTCAGCCCAAGCGATGTTTAGCAGCAACATGGTGGAACCCAAGCAGAGATTGCAGCTATTTTTGATAGGAGAATAGTGTATAAGCCTCTCTGCAGATGGTGCCAAGCCTCACAAGCCATGCATGGCTCAGCATGCCAAGAGGGGGATCTAGTCTCTGCCTCCTGTCACTGCCTCCATGCTAAGTTCTTATTCCAGCATTGACCCATGTATATGTTAGCCCAGGTTTTTGGGGTTGATTTTTTCTCAAATTTTTGTGACTTATACACGAGTATATACAGTATATCTGAAAATGGCTCTCAAAATACAGTTGGACAGAATATTTTGAAATGTCACTGTAATAAATTTGTAAGAAATGATCTACCCACTTACCTACCTACCTACCTACCTGTCTATCTAAAATGATATCTACTGGTAGATAGACATATACATTATTATGTAATGTTCATTATTACATGTGATATATAATAATTTCCATTAGTGTGTAATATGTAGAAAGATATAATAATCTTGAAGGTTAAACAATCTTAATAATAATATATTCTGTGAGTGTATTAATCTTTTGATCTCTTATTTTGGGGCTTTCTTTTACAATTTATGTCCAATATGGAAATGAAACTGACTTCAACATAACATTTTTATGAGAATTTTAATCGATAACTATGACCAGGCAAAGGTCATCTGCCAGGGCAAAATCCTACTGTGTATGTTAGTGATACCACAAGCCTAAGTCCATTTTATGACTGTGCATGTCTTTTTTGGTCATTGTGGAGGTTGGTATTCCCTTCAAGCTTCTGCAACCACCAAAGCCCCTGATTCCACAGATTCATGGTTTTGCTTTGATAGCTCATCTAAATGGCCATTCTCTGACACAGTGGAATAGAGGAGCCTCTGACACATAGCCAGACATAGACTGATGATACTGTCCTCTGAGACCATGGTGGATCTTGACAGGAAATATTATTGGTCTGTGTCTGGCTATGGAGCACAGCCAGATGCTTCATTGTTGGGCCATTCCATGGATCAGCCATGAAATGGCCTTTTGGTAGAATGTTTGCAAGAAAACTTTGAGTCCTTAGGGTGGAGAGTGGTGAACCGCAGCTAGTGGAGTTCTGCCTGTGGAAATCAAATGCTATGCTTGGCCATATAGACGTTTGGCTGATGTTTCTGGCAGAAAAGTAGAATCCAGCAAAAAGGGGAGGAGGGTGGTTTGTCCTTCCCACTGCAGCCCCTTGTATACTCCAAACATTTTTGTTGATGTTGTGGGGAAACTTGGAAGGTTGCAGGAGAGAGAATAGAGGAAGGAATTTCTGTTATGCAGGCACTGTAGGGCCAGAGCAACATTGGATTTATGCCCTAGCTTGTAAAATGTTTGTGTCTGCAGCTCTAATGAAGAAAAACTTACCCAAGTAGTGACCTGGCTTGTTCTTAGACCACCCTTTTCCAAGCCAGCGAGAATGCAGAAAATGATTCCCTCTTCTTTTCAGCCGCATAGGCTGTTTGTTGCCAAAGTGAGAATAGGTCTTATAGTCATAGATCTCCTTTCTTGATAGAAGTCTGGTTTTCCTTGTATCAAGGTGTCATGCTTTGTTCCCTCAATTAACCACCAAGATCAAGTAGTGGCTGAGAGACAACTTTAACCCTGCATTCCTTCTCACAGGATTGGAGCTGGCTCCTGGCCATCTATAGATTCTCTTTGGGGATCTGACTTCTGAGCATTCATTGTTTGATGATTTTAAATAATTCATGTGTTTACACCTGCATAATTTTCAATGCCATTGATGGAAGACATTGTTCTTGTTCAGAACAAGAGGCTGAGATAACTTTTCACTGAAAGAGGCTGGAGCTGATTCTGCAGACCTTTGCAATACAATATGTATGTAAGTAGCACATTTAAGCTTGTGCTGAATACTCCATATCTTCCCTTTTCCTTCCTCAAGGAGAATATCTCGCTCAGAGACCTAAGAAGCGTAAAGTACAGGATGCTCTAGGTAATGATGATGCTGGACCATCAACTTCTAAAGCAAAAACTAGTGGTAAAAAGGACCGGGAACATTTCAGAAGTGCTCTTGTTAACATCATCATGTGAGTTTCTTTATAATTTGTAAAACACATCACGTGTGAAAGATGCTTTCTTTTTTAAAGTGATGAGTGGCAAAAAAGTTAGAAACAATGGAGTTTATACAGGAGGAGAGTGACTTAATTCTCTTGCTTTCATAATAAAAGTTTGTAGATAGGCTTGATTTACAGATTAGATGTTTGAAGACCATTGGTACTAACCTGTTGTGTTGGTTTTGTTAGGCAACCAGACCTTCCAGAACAACCTCTTTCAATAGAAGCAAAACCGGGCACATCTGAGTCTGCTGAAATAGAGAAAGACATTTTGGTAAATAAAGGGTAGCAGGGTGGTAGAAGAGATGGGCCTGAAAAAAATAGGACTGCACAAATCAACAAGTGTAGCCTGTGGGTTGTTTTCCAGTGCCATTGTGGGTTATCAGTTTGGAAGAGCAAGATATGGGGTGTGGAAAACTCAACTCACAGTTGCCACATGGCAAGCATCTGTGCTTTCAGTGGTAACATTCTCGTGGTTTAATTTGTGAACTAAGGCCTGATACAGACAGGCAAAAAGCGCCATCCTGGGGCCGAAACTAGGGCTGGGGAGTGTGGAGCGTCCGCACGCTCCATGCTATCCCAACGCTATTTTGGGCACATGCATCCAAATGGTGTGCACACAGATGACGTGTCATGTGTGCCGCTTCCAAACAACATGGTGCACAAGAGACATCGCCCCTCCAGGATGCTAATGGCGCCTCAGCAGCAGGATGGAAAGGACCCACATTTCGCGGCTCTTTTTTGGAGCGCATTGTTGCCGGCACCATGCAGTCACGGCGGCAACAATGCAGGGCAGAAAGGGGCGACATCTTGCCCCTCCTTCCTGCCCATCTGTACAGGGCCTAAATTAGATCAATTATTTGGTCAAGAGTAAAGTTTTAAATCAGGAAGAACTCATGTGTTCAATTAGTTGGTCAAGAGTAAAGTTTTAAATTAGGAAGAACTCATGTGTTCATTAAAACCAGAAAAATATGGTTTTTCTACACCAGTTTCTTGTACTGCGCAATTGTGTAATGTTCTTATTTTGCAGAAATATTTCTATTATATTCGCCATGGAATAGATACAGAACATGTGGCACCAATGGAAGACTCATGGCTGGAGCATGTCTTGGCACTGGTGCCAGAACACTTAAAACTGCTTAATGAAAGTATTGGTGTACTCTCAGATGAAATGCGAGAGGACTATCTTCTCAGTGTGAAGAAAGCAATAGGTATGTTAATTGTAATTCATTCTTACTTTATCAAATTAGAGAAAGTCAGCCATGAATGTTGTCTCACCAGACATTGGATTTAACCTAGTTGCCTTCACAAGAAAGCAAGAAACAGATGTACCATTAGGTATTGGTTCCTGCCACATTAGAAAAAAAAGGTGGTCGCTCACATCAGATAGCCTGAGAAGCACTGTTTTGTATTACTAGGTATAGTCTAAGAACACATAAATGAACTCATACATGTTCTTAGTACACATGCCTACAAGGGACCTTGAGACCTTAGTCAATATTGCATCTTAGGCAGACTGGATTCAATGCTCACATTTACCCCCTCCCCCCCCCCAAAAAAAAATCTGAAAGAGGAAGTTTACTGAACATATAACAGTACACACAATAAGTGCATTGTAGAACAGCACATACTGTGGTCGAGCTTTACAAATGGCAAATGGTACATGCGAAATACCTTCCTTGGGGAAAAGCTAGGAAGCATTGGCACTCCTGGCTGGAACAGTGTAGAGACAGCACAGGTTCACCAAAGTCCACCAAGCCAAGGCTAGGACTTGGGGAAAGAGAACAAGCTAACGAGTTTCTGGACAAAGTCCTGGTTGAAAGAGTGATTTTATCTTCAGAGGAGCAAAGCCTAGTCTAAGCGGCGATTTCAGCAAGAGGCCTCCAGAAAGAGGAGGCAGTTCAGAATTCTTGGTTGATACTTCATGTAGACCCCACCTACAAACCCAGCTACTTTTTAATTTGAGATTTAATTTGAGGAGTGAAAGACCCCTAAAGCTTGCTTAAGTTTGTATATTTCATAAACTGTCTCAGGATATTGCCTCATTTTGCTAACTAAAGTTTGCCTTTAGTTTAGAGATTACTATTGTATCCTGGCCAGCAATGATCAAATTGTTAAGCTGACCGGCCTGTGCCCCAAAGGTGATATTTCTTTTCCATAATGCATTTCCTATCTATAATGCATTGTTTACCAACCCCAGAATCACTTGCTGCGAGAGACAGAAACTTGTCTGGCAGCTATTCACTTGTGCCCCAATAGTTTATTTGGGAATATAGCAGACTTGGTGATGGAAAATAATGGAATGTAGCATGGTAGCTGGCTATAGGATTTGATCAGGGTCCTTTTCAGCTACCACTCACTGTCCTAGGCCAGAGAGCCAATGAGGTTCCATTTTAGAACATGTACATGCACATCACGGGAGGAGTATTGTATAGATCTGTCTGTCTCCTATAATCTCTTGGATCCTAGATGTCTTTAGAAATCTATTACACCTTAGTTACATCCTGGTTGGATTACTGTTATATGCTCAATGATGATGATGATGATGGAGGAAACAGAAATATCTCGGAAAATAAATATCTCTGAAAAGCAGCTTCCTACTTCCACTGCTTTTCTCATATAGGAACAAAAGATAATACAGTCGTACAGTCTGCCCTGCACATTTGATGGGGTTTGGGGAAGTGGAAAAACCATGGATATGTGGGGAAATGTGGAAAGCATGTGTATTGCTCTGCTCTTCTCTCCCCGCCCCCTGTGCATGCGTCTCCACAATCCCCCACATATTCCCTCAAAAGCATTCCGGCCAAAACATGGGGGGAAGAGGAGCACATGTGTACACCGCTCCCGCCTTCCCCCGTGCTTTGGCCGGCCATGCTTCCTGGTGGTTCCCTCCCTCGTGGGCTTTTTTCCTTCTAAGAGGAAAAATCCTGGAGGGAGGAGGAGAGTAGGTGCACCCTTCCTGATAATCAAATCTGAGAAAGTGGAGGGCTGACTGTGCACACAGGTCATAGAATCATAGAATTGTAGAGTTGGAAGAGACCCCAAAGGACATCCAGTCCAACCCCCTGCCATGCAGGGAATCACAGTCAAAGCATCCCCAAAAGATGGCCATCCAGCCTCTGGTGCTGGTGAGGCCCAGCAGGCCTAGCAAACTCTCCAGGTGAACCGAGGGCGCTCCTTAGAACATTTCCACATACCCAGAATCCTTTTTAGGTTTTCTATTGCAATCAGGGATCCATTGTAGGGGAAAAGACGATCTCTCCTGAAAACTAAAAGTTGAAAAACCACTACTTTAGCCTGTTTTTTTGTTGAATGATGCCTTTCAACAGAAGAGTTGCGTGCCTGTGTCCAGCCTAAATGCACATTGTTGTTGGGAGGAACATTTTTGGAAGACATCCATACCTTCTGCCAAGAAGTGTAAACAAGCAGATTTGTTTTTTTGGAAAAGAACTTTAATTCTGAGCATTGGATCTTGTTTTCTTGGCTGCAAAATTAGACCTTATTAAGAATGAAAACTCATTGAGCACTATTAGGATTATTTCTGAGTAACCATTCCTGTGCTGTTAGTATTCTTCCTTCCAGCTGCTTTTACATTTTTGCTATTTCAGCCCTTTTTATATGTATGTATATTTCCTTTTGTTTTGCTTTGCAAAGTGTTCTTAAATCAGATGTCTTTGAGCTGCATGCTTTCAGTTATTCTTGTATAACACCTTTGAAGTCTTCCTGAAAATAATTGCTTCAGTTTCTTTGTCTGTTTTTCTGTTTTGCGGAGCTTATTTCTGTTTTGTTCTGTTTTTTATGCCTTATTTCAGTTGACTTTGTTTTAAGAGATCCCAGAGAAAAAGAGGAAGGCAAAATGCAAATTCTTCCACCTCATCGTGAAGAGTAAGAAAATGTTTATTTCAAATATTTGTCTAGAAAATGGAGCAAACAGAAGAACACAGGAAGCCTTAGGATGTAGATTGAGAATAAGCCCCGTTGAACGCAATAGGTCATTTATAAGCTGTTGTTGTTGTTGTGGTTATTCTGACCCCTCTTTCTACATATTGTTGTTGTTAGTGTCTTCAAGTTGTTATGACTTATGGCGACCCTAACGTGACCCTATCATGCGGTTTTTCTTTGCAAGATTTGGTCAGAGGGAGGTTGCCATTGCCATCCTCTTGAGGCTGCCCAAGGTCACCCAGTGGGTTTCATGGCTGAGCTGGGAATTGAACCCTGGTTTCCAGAGTCCAGCTTTCAAACCATTACACCATGCTGGCTCATGTATATTACATATATTAATAAAATGCATAATTATACTACATAAACCAAATACATATTATATATTATTAAATATATGATATTAAATATATAATATATTATAAAATATATAATATATATTATTAAACAAAATATATAATTAAATAAAATATATTACATATGCTGTTTTTTATTACGTGTTCAACCTGATGAGGTTGGCGATGAACCTATCTTCTTTAAAATGCCTCGTTGGCTTGTAATATACTTACAGAACTTTGAGCAAGACAAATACATAAACTTGTACTTTACTAGCAACAAACCCTTGACTGAACCGACATTCAGTCCATCCTGTCCCCCTGTTTGCAGCGAGAAGAGGCTGCCAAGAAGACAGATTTCTCAAATGGGAAAAGCAAATGCATTACTCAGGTTCAAAGGACATTTTGGAATTCCTCCTGTATAGAAGGCTGAAATGTAGGGCATGTCCTGGAAAAGGAGGACAACTCCTGTTAGCCTTCCTCAAGCTAAATGAGAGCTGTAATCTCAAATGTCTGCAGGGTCAAAGTTTCCTACCAATTCCCTGCTCCAGTCAGTAGGTGATTTTATTCTACTCTGGAAAAAGAGAGGTCAAAAATTCCATTTCCTGATTTCAACCTGTTGTACAACAGTGAAAACCAGAATCTCTGTCAGCAAAGAGATAACAGCTCCCCTCTGGAAGAACTGCACAAAATAGGGGATTGTTGTTCTGCTTATTGCTTCTGAACTATAAACTGTTTTGGGGCCCTTTCACACTGCACAGTTAGAGCAATATGATTTCACTTTAACTGCCATGGCTGCATACTATGGATTCCTGGAATTGACAGTAGAGAGGAGACACATTTAGAATTCTCAGTTTTTGCCTCTGGCCAAAACTCCAATTTTACGATTCCATAGGATGTGGCCATGGCATTTAAAGGGGGATCATAATGCTTGGTATACAAACAGAGAGAAATATTAGATTGGGACCATAGGGAGCTCAGTGTATAAATGTTGGTAGATCAAAGAATCCCAATGAAGTTGCACTGTGATTCCTTCCCTGAAACTTTGCTCTGTCCAAGTGAACTGATACATAGCATGACGTTTAAGATCCTAATCTTTTCATTTTAAAATACATTAAGTAAATGTGCGCAGCTCCTATTCTGCTGGCAGGGCATATGGGAGGGATGGCATTTTTGTTCTTCCTCTCACTTTCCTTTTACAAAACAATTTCCCTCTCCTTCTGTACAACAAGAGAGTACGGATTCAAACTAGCTCCAAAGCAGGTCTGAATTTTTAACCTGATGGGCAACATGGTTGAGGAGTGGGATCAAAATTTGGAGACGTTACTTTTTTGGCCTGCAGTTCCCAGAATCTCACAGCTAGTGTAGTCTCATTTGCTTGGCCCATATTGTGTCCTCTGCTTTTCCTTTCTGTCTGATTTGGGAGCTTTCTTTAGGAGCAGCAAGAGAGGGTTTGAAATTGGGTCTACTGTCCTGAAACCAGAGAATAATAGAATCATAGAATTCGAAGAGATCACAGGGGCCATCCAGTCCAACCCCCCTGCCATTCAGGAACTCACAATCAAAGCACCCCTGACAGTCTCTGTCTCTGATGCTAGAGATGGATTTATGATCTATTCTCTATCCTTAAAGAATTTTCCCAGAGAGCATGGTGTTGCTCTATAATCATTAGGTGTGCTGCAGTGTGCTTAACGCTATATGCTCCCAGCAGGGTCTGGTGGACCCTGAGTCTTTAAAATGAAAATTAAAAAGATTCATTGAACTCTGTAGGGCTCCTTAACAACATGCATTTCTGAGAATGGATTGTGCCCATTGGTAAACTTTGTGCTTCTGACAAATCTATTTTTCTCTATCTTTGTATGATTAGAATCCTAATATATTTCTAATTGGTTAATTAACTGCCTAAGTGCTATGCATATGGCTAATTAATTTGCCACTGCCTAGAAGTTCACAAGGGATATTGGTTTAGTAAAGGAATTTTAAAATTTGAAAGAAAAATCTTACCCCCTACCAGCTTAATTTTGATGTATTTTCCCAGGAGAGTATGTTTAATTTCTGATAAGTCTGTGAAGTTGGCTTTATTTCCTGAATTTAAACACTCAGTTATAAAAACTAGATATATTAATAGCTTGGGGATCTCTGGGGACCATAACATTAGTTGCGTCTTTGTTTCTTCTTCTTTTTAGAATGGAAATGGTGCCCAAACCTTGGAATAGATCCTTTTTGGCAGCTCGACACTATATAAATGAAAATTTGCATGCAATGAATCCCACCATGTTGGCTGTTCTTGACCTCTGGCAGACAGCCTTTTTGTAAGTAAAGTTTTGAATGCATAGATGTTGCAGTTGTGTCACTGAAAATGCACACTGTATTTACAGAGTTTTTCCAGGTTTTCCAGAGTAGGAGGGCATATGCAAGGCTTGCTGTACTGTTAGATAGCATGAAACAGCCACTTCAGGTAGCTAATTTTTGATGTCATGCAAAGCAGAAAGTTGTTGCTTATTTTTATGCAATTACTTTTACTGCTACTGGCTGTGTCTCCCTTATTGGAATTCCAAAATCTAAAATTATCCAGATGGTTGGCTGAGATAGTGACACCTTTGCTTTCTGATGGTTCAGTGTACCCAAATTTTGTTTCATGCATAAAAGTATTTAAAATATTGTGCAAAAATTACCTTCATGTATATATGAAACATAAGGTATATATGAAACATAAATGGATTTCATATTTAGACTTGGGTTTCATCCCCAGGAAAGCTCATTATGGGCATGCAAATATATTCCAAAGTCTGAAAGTCTGAAATACTCTGAAATTCAAACATTTCTGATCCCAAGCATTTCGGAAAAGGGAGGCTCAACTTATGATGATGAAGTGAGGGGCTTGTGGGATATTCTAGTTCATATACTGAAATAATGTGGCTGGACTTGGGCACATGTTTCTTGATCTAGGTGTGTGGTATGTGGGTTTGGGTTTGAGATGTTCCATTTTCTGTTCCACACCAGGTCATAAAATGGCTTGGCTTGGCCCTGAGCATAGGGAAATATTCTAACCAAGGTTCTGTTCTTCCACTTATGGATCAAGTATGTGATCTGTTTGAAATGGTGGAGAGGAGGTTGTGCCCTTTTAAGTGAAATGGACAGTGTACAACTAAATTGATGCTAGCTGTCCTGAGCTCTCAGAGCAAACTGTAAATCAAAATAATAAAGAAATATATTTATCTTGTCTTGCTCACATCTGTCCTTCTATCCATCCAGTCTTTGAAAGATTTATGATATAACTTTCCAGGTATGCTGCCCTTACAAGGCACTTTACATAGATTTCCAAATACGTAAAAATAACAGATAACTTTCCCATGGGTAAAAGATATGTTAGCACGAGAGTATTACAGGGACCACAGAATATCATTTACATGGCTAAAATGTTTACGCTTCGCTCATTGTCTACATTTTGGAAATCTCTTAAGATTGTTTCCTCCTTATATAGGTTTGCCTAAGGGCTGTCATAAGTCAGAAAAGACTAGAAGGCACACAACAATCAGCTGTATTTGGCTTTTTAAAATAGGGGTCATTTTCATTGCTTCAAACTGCAAAATGTTATGATCTCACAGATGAGCACTCTCATTCCATAGTATTTTGTAATCCCGTCTACAGCTGTTAAATGTTAAACGTAGGCAAGCAATAAAATAATAAAGAAATGAAAGAGAACTAAAATGAGATTAATAGCTGAAAAATGTTCACCCTGGGCTGCCTATATGAAGGCAAATAAAGCAACATTTGCTTAACTTGTTCTGTTGAGGTAATATCTCATTCTGACAGCTGGAGCCCTGAAGGAACTAATTGTTGTCAGAGAACATTATCTTTAAACTATTTCTCAAGTTAAGCCTGATCAGAATAAGGTTTCTGTTCCTGACAGAGCAAGGCCATTAAACATCACTGTTATTCATTTTAATCAGCAGTTGAGCCACTTTCCAAATGAGATATTTTCATCCCTGAAGCTTGAGATTATATTATTAATATATGTGACATTTTTAATATTAAAGATATCTAAGTATGTATTAAATAATATATTTCTTAATGTAGATCGAAGCTAAGGAAAAAATTGAGGGAGAACTTCAGATTTTTTTTCTTTGCCACATTTAGGTTTTTGTTGTTGTTTTGCTCTTCAGTCCCTTAGATAGTTATGTCTTACAGGGAAGCTTTAATTGAGTTGTTCTTCCTTTGTTTCTTGGGAACAGAGAAATAAATAATATCAGATAGTTTAATAAATTATAATTTGAGATGCAGGGTTGTCCAGAAGATAATTCCCATTTTAATAAGCAACAATCATTTTTCTTTTAAAGATGTTGAATCTGATTAATTTCATGGCACAAAGACAACATTGTGGCTCTGGATGAACCATGAGAGAGCCAAGGGTTTTGTTCTCCAAATTTTCTCTATTTGAGACTCTGTAGTATATATCGCTGCAGTGTTTGGTTTGTGTCAGGCAGGCCTTTTTCCAAGGGTCACAGGAGACTGCTTTGCTACTTTCAACCCACCAAAGATCACAACTGTTTTGCCATGGCTCTCTGATGAAGAGAGGATTAGCTTGAAGGAGGGTGATACAGAGTTTGTGGCCATATTTTTCCCCATTCACTGAGGCTAAGTCCTTTCCTTCTTGAAGTGTCTTTTACCCCAATTCTTGTTATCCAGAAGAAGCAGCAGAGCTGTTTCAAATGGGTTGCTTTTAGAGGGTAGCAAAGGTGTATGCAATGAGTAGGGACACTGTTATTATTCTTTCTTTGTGTAATGAGTAATGTTTTCTACTTAAAAAGGACATTTTTAGAGGTATTTAGGGACTGGAATTTTTCAGGTTGTTTGCCATTGCCTAGGGAGCCCCCCTCAAAGTAGTAAATAATTTAAAAAGTAGTAAAGCAACAAGTTTTAGAATTTGGCTTTGGGTCAGAATTGTCATTTGGCAAATCCAGATGTCATTGCATTAAACTGGCTACTGAAATTTTAAACTCAATGCCTCCTCCCCACATCATGCACACAAATATATACGTATCGGGCTGTTAACAGCAATGAATTATAGTTTGGGGGCTTTGCTGCAAGTGTCATACAGAATTTTAGAGAGAGTAACTTTCTAAGCTGAAATTTCAGACTTAAAGTACCTGTGGGGTTATTAATCAGGGATCAAATGGATATGACAGTGACAGTAAATAAGGCACTTGCCACCTAAATGTTCCCAGGAGAGGCCTTTTTTTTAATGCAGCAGTTTTCTGGTTAATAAAGTGATCACTTATGCCTGCACCTTACATTTCTTATTCATTTTAGTTGGTTGTCTCTGGTTTTTGCTTTTGTTTTTTTCTGGAGTCCTTTCCTTTGTGCATTCATTGTTTAGCATGAGCCAGGACACCTTCTTATGCCTCTGCAAAACGATCCATGCTGGCTGCTGCAAATTTCATTTCATTCCATTTATTAAATGCATTTGCCTCCTTATGCCTGCAGAGGCCCTCTAGGCAATAAAACGAAATGTTTTCAAAACAATCATGTGAATAAGTACAAATGAAAATGAAGATAAGCAACCACAAACAAAATCTGTGAGAAAATGAAGATGAGTGATGATTCATTGAAATCACAATAGTTTAAAAATTCTGATAAATTCACCTGAAGCATATTGTTCAAGTCACAGACTTCCTTCAATGATATACATGTTAAGATTTGCATTGTACATGGATTATGACCCTGAGGCAGCTCAAGGTGCATATGTTTATAATCAAGTTTTGTAGCTGTTAATGAAATTAAAATAAATGTAAATGTAACCACAAATTAAATGCTATGTGCACTTGAGGTACCATTGCATGAAATCAGATTTATAGCCTCAAATGACAGTCCTTAGAGCATGTATGGCAGTGCCTAATTAGAACTAGAAATTAAAGCTGTGGCTATGAGAAGTTTTAACTTGTGTGAAACAAAATAAGATAACTAATTTTTCACAGATGGGAGATTCTTTGTTTAAGTATTAAACAGCAAAGGCAATTGCACTGTGAAAATACGCTTGCAAACTCTTGCTTTTATGATTCTTACAGTGATTTGCGATTAATTGATAAAAGCGCATTCCATGCACGTCAAGAATCTATGGAGCTCTCCTTCTTCCAGAATATAGTTGTGAAGCATATGGAATCTGCCAAAGATATTCTTTTTAAAAAGTAAGATCAGTATAAATTTTATTAGTGATGGTGTTATGTACCTTCAAGTCAGCTCCAGCTCATGGCGACTCAATCATAGGTTTTTCTTGGACAGATGTATTCAGAGGTTTGCCATTGCTTTCCTCTGAGGCTGAGAGAGTGTAACTTGCTTAAGGTCACCCCATGGGTTTCCATGGCTGAGCAAGGATTTGAACCCTGGTCTCCCTGGGTCCTAGTCCAGCACTTCATGGAGTGGATATTTTAATTTTATTTTGTTGCTGAATAAACTGAATAGTAGTTTTCATGCTTGCCATACACATTTTCCAATGTTCATTGTTGCTTCCCGCTTCAATTAATAATAATAATAATAATAATAATAATAATAATAATAGTTCTTTTTTGTCCTAGACAATGACACATTTTTGGACAAAAATGTCCTATATCATTGTTTTGTGAATCATGATGCAGAGATCGAAGTGGCATACTCTGTCAGTATGTTGGCATTAATCAGGTGGACATGGAATTCTCCTTGGAATTCTCCTTGGAATTCTCCTTGGATGAGGAAATAAAAAGTTTAGCTGACACTCTCACTGTAAACCTGACCCTTACCCTGGCCTTAGACACATCCTTGTACACACAGTTGAATTCTCTGGTTAGAAAAGGCCCCAAAACTCACTTAATGCTATATTTTTATGCTGGTACATGCAGCTTAAAAGTCGGCCACACCTAATCTTGGGATTTTGTGTTCTCGATCAGTTGTCAAGAAGGATATTTTCTTCCTGTCAGAGAAGAAATAATTGATTTTGAGATGAGGTTTCTAATCTCATCCCATAGTGGGCTGTTGCATGCAGATAGCACTGGCCATAAAATTGGCAATCACATTGACATTTATTTGGGTTGGGTGTGTGAAGATGGTAATGGTTACATGTGGAAAGATTCTCAGCAATCACACACTGACTACAGAGTGCCCTTCCTAACCACGATTGATACCATGCAAAAAGATTATTCTACGTGGGCATTTAAATTGTTTGGCAACATCAAGATTTTATCTGTTAAAAAGAAATGTGTATTTGCATGTGTGTGTGCATGCATACATACATATAGAATTGATTGTACATAGGCTTGAAACCTGATAAGATAAAGTGTGGTGCATAAACATTTAAAATAAATAAATATAGCAGTCTACTGCTACTTACACTTGCATTTACAACATGACCTTTACTATGCAAGCATCCCAATAGACAGTGAAGAATAAATCGCCTTTAGCCACAAATTAATGATAGCATTTTCAGTATTATTTTTCGTGCATTTATTTCCACTTCAGCCATAATTTTCCTCACCAGGAAGGTCGTTTACAGGTGATTAAAAAATAGATTTTAGGTCTACTCCTTCATAAAGTAGGCAGTTTATATTGTACGTAATTTGATTACTTTGCATGAGAGGTATTCATTTGTTTGATTGATTATATTCCTCTTCTGTGAGGTCAGGATAAATAACAATAATTCTGTCTGGGACTAGGATAAAAGACTGTGATCTTATGCATCACTTTAAGAAAGCCAAAAGGTCCTTTACTGTATGTGATGTCTATTATAATTTTTTAATCTCAGGGAATTTAAAATGGCTTTTCCTGGATTGTTTGAAAACTATTTTTCTTCTTTGGTACCACAAAAAAATCTTGCATAGAAGTAAAACTATTGAAAAATATGTTCAGGTGAATCCTTGCTTCAAAACATTTCCTTATCCTTTCAGGTGGTTTCCAGAAGTGCAAAATATCTATTACCAAGGCAATAAAAGAAAGCAAGTGCCCACAAATGCCAGCAGTGCCAAATTAGAGTCTTTCTTCAACTGTGCTGCGACCTTAATGACCCAGCAACTGCAGAGTCTGGCTTTACTTTCAATGCAGGATTTCACAAATTTAATTGTACAGCCTGCAGTAAGTAGGATTCACTAGCTGGACCACAAGTCTCTCTATGTCGGTTGCATTTCTTTTTTACAAAATGGTATTTTTCTAAAGCGGCAATAGAAAGGCAATCCTCTTTTTAGGAAGATAGACTTTTGGTTTTTAAGCCTGCAGCATTTTCATGCAGTGTTCTGTTAGTAAAGAAAAAAAAAGCATCAGCATTTCCAGACAGCCTCTGATCAACAAAGCAACACAAAAACCAAGTACTTTATTTGCCCCAGTGAGCAAGAGAGTAAAACCACAGAGGACCAGAGGCAAATTTCAAGTGCAGTGCATTTGAAATATTTATTTAAATCAAAATAGAGAAACAAAGAATCAGACTTATGATATAAAAGTACACAAGAAATCAGAGGCAGATAAATAGATGAATGCATTTCCCCCCAGAAAATATAATGTGTCAGTTAAATGAAAAACAAAATCTGGAACTATATATGTTCAGGCATAAGGTAAAGTGGCTCTCACATACATAGCTTACAGCAAACACAATTTATAAAATTTATAATAAATAAATAGTAAATAATAAATACAATGTATTAAAGTCTATGATTGCCCTGAGTCTTGCACCAGTTTCCATTTCCAATACTGAGAGTCCTTCCAAGTGAGGAAAAAAGTATCTGAAAGTCCCAGATCTATACAAAAGATTTATGTACAAACCAGTTTTCTTTATCCCAAAGTATTTTCTCAGAACTCCTAGTACAGTTGCCCCTCCTAACTCAGAGATCTGAGATCCCACCCTTGAATATCCGCAGAGGGGCGACCTCTGCTATCTTCAATGATGTGTGCGCCTGGCACGCATGCCCGGTCCACGTGCACAGGCGCATGCCCCATTCAAGCTTTTGGAGCTTGAATATGCGCAAGCCTCTGTTTTTGCACCCGGGGGGTGGGGTGGGAGTCCAGAACAGATTTTTATTTCTGCTTCTCAAGTCAGTTTAAATTAAACCAGTATTTTCTGAAATGAAATGTATTTCTACTTGGTTGTCTGCTTTTATTACCCAGAACTAGCTAAGATGTTTACCTCAAGTAAACAAGGACAGCAGATTCAGGAGAGTTGAAGCGAAGGAAAGGGGAACAATTGCACCAAAACAAAATGATCCTAATCTTTAATTAGTGTAATACTGTTAAAGCCCTTTAGCTGTTAATTCCTAAATAACAGTAAAGAAGGTTCAGTAGAACTAGGTGAAAATCAGGTGTTGAAATGATACATGAGTTTAGATATGACATATGATAAGTGTCAGGGGAAGAAAGAACATAACAGGAGGAGTGAGGGAAATGCAGGATATTTCAAGAAAGAGTTTGGATGTAAACATGGCCATATAATAAAGTTTTTGACATGTTTTTATTTTGTGAGTTGCTTTGGGTCCTTCTCTGGGAGAAAGGCTACATAAAAGTGAATGAATGAATGAATGAATGCAGGTAAAATCTAACCAAAAAGAACGGGAAATTCTTCTTCGTGGTCTCTGTGCCTCACACAATAGGGTTTGCGCCTGCGCAGAAGCTCCATTTGGAATGCTGAAAAGCTGAGCAGATTGGCGGGAGCCCCGCCCCTCCCATTCCCTGAGCATGCCCAATCCCGCCAATCTAGCTCCTCCTTCAGTTCTCTTTCGTCCGCCGCAAGAGTAACATCTCCTTCAGAGTGCTCTTCATCGCGACGGAAGCTGAGTAGCTAGACTCTTGTCTATTTTCTTTGGTTTCTTTATTTTACTTTATTTTACTTTATTTTTGTTCTTTTTTCGTTTTCTCCCGTTTTTTCCTTGAGCTGCCCCCTTTTTGTCGGAACTCGAGGGTTTTGGCCCGGACGGGCCCCTTGCGACCGGATCGGCCTCTTATGGCCGCCCCGTTCAAGAAATGTTCCGACTGTGGCGGTAAAATCCCGGTTGTGGATGGACACTCGAAGTGCATTTTCTGCTTAGGCAGTTCCCACATCCCGGAGGAATGCAAACATTGCAAGGCTTTTAATCCCGCCATGCTCCGCCAACGAGCAGACCGGCTCAAGGCCCACCTGTGGGAGAAGGCCCTCTCAGTCTCCCACTCCTCAGATCCGTCCACGGACCCCTTAGGACGTCTTCCAATCTCTAAGTTCCCGAGGATCCCGAAAATCAAAAAACCAACCTCGACGTCGACCTCGACCTCGACCCGACGGTACCCTCCTCGACGCCGGCCTCGGCCACGACTACTATGCCTCACCCTGAAGGGCAACACAGGGAGCACAAGAAGCGGCCTCCTCCCATCGAGCTGGAGAAGCCGAAAGCGAAAAAACATAAGCATAAAGAGGTCCTCACTTCGGTTGCCTCGGCGGCTGCCCAGGCAGACCTAGCCATGTCTTTCCTTAGACAGCCTTCGGCCATTGACCTCTCAGTCCCGGCCCCGGTCACTGTACTAGACTCGGCGCCGGAGACTCTGGAACCCGCATTTCAGCCTGCATCCACCCAGGTCCTCACCCCTACGGGGACGGTCTCGACCTCGGCCTCTACTGTTTCGCCGATTTCGGCTCCGACCTCTGTACCACCGAAGGAAATCCTAGCCTCTTCGGAGTGTATTTACAGGCTGCGGTTCCCATCTCCTCCACCCCGGAAGTCTCCGGAACCGTTTGAGGAGCACTACTTCGACTCGCCCCACTCGTCGGCCTCCTTTTTGGCGCGACATCGGGCTGAATCATATTGGAGAGAGCGCCATCCGTCTTACCGCTCCTACTCTCCTTCGTACCGGGATCGGTACCATGTTCGTGACCTCCATGTCGGAGACTTCTCACGATCTCGATCTCGCTCTCCTTCTCGGTCCCGGACTGAATACAGGACCATATCACCTCCGCCGGCCTCGACAGCTACGGTGTCGAAACCCCCGGAATCGAGCGCCATTATGACCGTCTCGGCCTCGGCTACCGCTACTACTTCGACGTCGATAGTCTCCGCTCCGATCAGCTACGCGGACGCCTCGACGTCGACCTTCTGTACGGCGTCGACACAGCCCTATGTGGATCCGCAGTTGCCAGCCTCCCAGTCTACGGAGGAGTCTACGGGAGAGACGGACAACCGTCCTGACTCCCCTCAGCCTGCCATTTCCTCTCCCAATGAGGAAGTTGAGGACCAAACACCGGGCTCGCCTGTCGAAGACCTCCATCTCTTTACTGGAATTGTCGACAGGATGGCTAGGGCAGTAGGCCTCCAGACGGCGCAGACGGCCCAGCCCCCTAGGGACCCCATCGATGGCCTCGTGGTACGTCCCCAGCAACCAGCAGTCATTCCATTCTTGCCTTCTTTCTCGGACATTATAGTGGCCTCTTGGACCAAGCCGGCCTCGACGCCACCCGCTTCTAAGAAGTTTGACTCGTTGTACCGGGTACAGTTGGATACGGCGCCATTCTTGTTCACCCACCCAGCTCCTAACTCTCTGGTGGTGGAATCTACTTGTAAGTCTACAGGCAAGTCCCATTCTGCCCCCGTGGACAAAGATGGCAGAAGGATGGACATCTTTGGTCGGCGTTTCTATTCATCTGCAGTGCTGGCAGCAAAGGTCGCCAATATGCAAGGTTGCATGGCCGGCTATCAGAAGTTCCTGTGGGACCGTGTGGCTGCTTTCATTCCCTACCTGCCTCAGGCACAACAAGAGGCAGCTCAGGAATTCTACGCTGAGGCACTCTCCCTCATTGCTCAGGAAGTGCATTCAGCTAGACATGTAGTGGACTGTTCTGCGAAAGTGATGGCCGGTGCAGTGGCACTCCGCCGTTTCGCCTGGTTGAGGTCTACTTCTCTCTCCGAGGAAGCTAAGTCCAAAACTGAAGATCTTCCTTTCGATGGTGAAGGTCTATTCGCTGCTAAGACTGACGAATCCCTGGACACCATGGCCAAGGCTCGTCTGAACGGGAAGAGGCTTGGGCTGACACCTAGCAAGCCCTCATCCAGTCGTGTTTGGCGCCAAAGGCCATACGACCCTGGTTTCACCCGCTCTCGTTCGGCTCCGTCCTCCACTTATAGGACCCAGCCTTACAACAGGAGGCCTTACAGACAGCCTCAACAGCAGCAGCAACAGCAGCAACAGCAAAGGCAAGGCCAGCAGCGTCAGCAGCAACAGCCTTCTAGAAAGCCATCCTCCAAGTCGCACTTTTGACGGGCTCTTGGAGGCGACACCTAATTTTCGTTTGCCAGTCTCCCTCTCCTCAGTCCCCAGACTTCGCCATTTCTACGAGAACTGGTCCAGGATCACCACGGACTCCTGGGTGCTTACCATCATCCGCTTGGGATACGCCATAGAGTTCTCAAGTATTCCACCAAATGGCGTTTTCTGTTCCACTCCCTCCTCTCCTCCTCTTCTGGAGGAGATTTCCTCCCTTCTCGACAAAGGAGCCATACAACGTGTTCCACCGTGCTTCAAACACCAAGGCTTCTACTCCAGGTACTTCACAGTTCTGAAAAGAGGAGGAGGTCTCCGCCCCATCTTGGATCTGAGAGGCGTCAACTCATACATCACGATTCGCAAGTTCAAGATGGTGACTCTCCAATCCATCTTGCCGTTCCTGCACCAAGGGGACTGGTTTGCATCCATAGACCTAAAGGATGCTTACTTCCACATCAGCATCAGGCCTCAACATTGGAAGTATCTCCGTTTCGCTATAGATGGAGATCTCTATCAATATACCGTTCTTCCTTTCGGCCTCTCTACCGCTCCTCGAGTGTTCACAAAGTGCATGGCAGTGGTCATCTCTCACCTTCGTCTCCAAGGAATAAAGATTTTTCCTTACCTCGACGACTGGCTTCTGGTGTCGTCCTCCAAGACACAACTGTACAAAGATGTCCAGTACACTCTGGATCTGCTAGCAGACCTGGGACTCAAAGTCAACCTGCCAAAATCCATTCTCCACCCTGTGAGGGTGATAGACTATATAGGCACGTCCCTGGACTCTGTGATGGGTCGAGCCTACCTTCCCACCAGACGGGCGGAGGCCCTCTGGGAACAGCTGCGGTCTGTCCTTCTCTCTCTCCGTCCGTCAGCAAAGGACATTCAGAGACTGCTAGGCCACCTGGCCTCAACTACAGCGGTGACCTACCTGGCTCGTCTCAGGCTCAGGCCTCTCCAAGCTTGGTTCCTGGCTGCCTTCGATCACTTGAGGGACAATCCGTCCAAAAGACTCTTGTTGCCGCCTCATGTCAGAGACTCTCTCAGGTGGTGGATGTCTCCCTCCAACATCCTCAAGGGGATGCCCTTTCAGACGCCGGAACCATCCAGGATGGTCACTACAGACGCGTCCATGTCAGGATGGGGCGCACATCTCAACGGCTTGTGTGTGCAGGGACAGTGGTCTGCGCAGGAGGCAGAACTGCACATAAATGCCTTGGAACTGTTGGCAGTCATCAAAGCCTTCAGGGCATTCGAAAATCACCTGCTCCACAGAGTTGTGCAGGTAGTATCAGACAACACAACCACTGTCTGGTACATCAACAAGCAAGGAGGAACTCACTCTCCAGTCCTCTTGCGTCTCTCCCAGCAGCTGTGGACGTGGTGCCACCACCGATCCATTCATCCAGTGGCCATTCACTTGGCAGGAAAGGACAATGTGCTAGCAGACTCCCTCAGCAGGGACAAGGTGCTGCAGCACGAATGGACTCTGTCGAGCCCAGCCTTCAACCTCCTGACATCTCGTTGGGGAATTCCCTCAGTGGACCTGTTTGCCACGCCGGAGAACGCCCAGTGCCGGGCATTCTATACCAGAGCTGGCAAAGGACGAGGATCCATGGGGGACGCCTTCCTTTGCAGTTGGAGTCGGGACCTCCTGTATGCATTTCCCCCCTTTCCTCTGATCTCCAGGACGGTGGCCAAGATGGCCAGGGACCGGTCCAACGCCATATTGTTGACTCCGTTCTGGCCCAGGCAACCATGGTTCACTCCTCTTCTTCATTTGGCCAGGGGCCAATACTTCCACCTGCCGAAGTGGCCAGACCTGTTGTCCCACTCCAATGGAGCGGTACTACATCCGGACTTGGTCAATCTACGGATGACGGCGTGGAGGATCCAGCCATAGAGTCTCCTGACTTGCTCAGGGTCCTGTCTGCTTCGAGAAAGGACTCCACCAAGAGATCCTATGCATATAAGTGGAAGCGTTTCTGTGCCTTCGCAGAGGCTAGGTCTGAACCTTCCTCACCTGTGAGCCTTACTACTGTTTTGCATTTTCTGCTGCACCTCAGGGATCAAGGCCTGGCCTTCTCTTCCCTCAAGGTCTACTTGTCGGCTATTGTAGCCAACCAGCCACCTGGCTCACGGTCAGCTCGCCTCTTCACGTCACCCACGTTAAAGAGGTTCTTCAAAGGACTACATCACCTTTATCCACCATTGCCACCACTGGCTCCGGCCTGGTCTCTCTCTCTAGTGCTTACACAGCTTACGAGACCTCCCTTTGAGCCTTTGGGCTCTGCTTCCTTGAGACTGCTAACACTCAAAGTGTCCTTTCTTGTGGCCATCACTTCAGCCAGACGTGCTTCTGAACTGACAGCCCTACGCTCAGATGAGCCTTACTTGACTTTTCATAGGGACAAGGTGGTCCTCAGACCGCACATTTCCTTCCTCCCTAAAGTGGTTTCTCAGTTTCACCTCTCCCAGGAGATTGTGCTTCCTAATTTTTATCCAGATCCTTCTTCGCCTCTGGAAAAGACTATGCACACCCTGGATGTTCGCCGTGCTTTGGCTTTTTATGTTCAGCGTTCTCAAGAGTTCAGATTATCCAATAGATTGTTTATTTGTTATGGTGGTGCCAGGAAAGGCAACCCAGTTTCATCACAACGGTAAGCTTTTCAGTCACCCTATTGTGTGAGGCACAGAGACCACGAAGAAGAAGTACAGTTTGCTTACCTGTAACTGTGTTTCTTCGAGTGGTCATCTGTGCCCTCACACAAATCCCGCCCTACCTCCCCTCGGTCAGGTCCCTGCCTTTTTGCGGCGGACTTGAACTGAAGGAGGAGCTAGATTGGCGGGATTGGGCATGCTCAGGGAATGGGAGGGGCGGGGCTCCCGCCAATCTGCTCAGCTTTTCAGCATTCCGAATGGAGCTTCTGCGCAGGTGCAAACCCTATTGTGTGAGGGCACAGATGACCACTCGAAGAAACACAGTTACAGGTAAGCAACCTGTACGTCTCTATTTGCTTCAGAACTTTCTTTGTTTCTGGATGAGCCCCGTGGACTGAAACAGACAAGCCAAGTGATGCGTGGCCCCAGTATAAATAGTGTTGCTGTGGGTCTGTTGTGGTCCTTTTGTCCCATCTGTTTCAGGCCTATAGCTTACTACATTCTCATTTGTGTAGAACTTTGGCCTAAACATTAATGAAGAGATACATATCTTGGCTTATCTCAGGCAGAGGAGAAAGAGTTCACATGGTGGAGATAAAGGTTAATACAGGGGCTAAACAGACAGGGGAAAAAAAAGAGGTGCTTTCAGGCTAGGTTGCAGACGTGGTATTTAGATGACGCATGCCTTGAAGCCAGCAGGAAAGTGCCGTCTAGGCGCCTTATGCAGAGAAAAGCCATTTCAAAAAGAAGCAGCTTTTCCCACTTCTTCCTGGCTTAAAGACATGTCATGTGGTCATGACACGAGCACTCCAGCTCCCTTGGGAGTCGGTGGTGCAGTTGGTGGGGTTTCAATGTGGCTTTAGAAAATGCAACTTCAAGCCACTTTTTCCTGCCCATCTGTTTCGCCCCATAGTGACCATTCTGGGTTGGAGATTCTGGAAGCTATAATCCAAAAAAAGCCTTCTCCAAGTGGTGAATTAACCCACTGTCCGTTGCATATAACAACCATAGAAACCAAACCAAACTCACCTATAACAAAACACCCTGAACTGCTGATAGAGCCAAAAGGCATCATTGACCCTAATTCCCTGTGGGCCAGAATGGCATCTGTTCTGTGATATGTCTGCACTAAAAACCCAACAGACTTTACACTGGAACATAAGAGTATCAGAGGATCCAGGATACTGTGAGCAAGTACTACAGAGCTATAGAATGGAATGGAGTGAATATTACTTAAAGTGACCATTGTTAATTATAGGACTGGAGTGACTATTACTTAAAATGACCATTGTTAATCATAGGACTAAGAAATGTTCTTATTCCTTTTTCAAAATTGCTGTTTTGATGTTTGGATCATGATCAATTGGGTCAATGCAATTTAATACTGATGTGTCAGTTTCTCCCTGTTTTAATGCAGATTGTCAGGGCTTGGCGGGCAGCAGAGGACTTTGGAGGACTATATCACCTCCAACATCCTCCCAACTCCATATTGTGCTCACTTCTGATTTCATAGTTCTACTCTATTCGAGTTAGACACAGACCTATTGCTACAAGCGTCGGTCCTGATTCTTGTTCTGATAATGTATGACCACTTTAACAAATGTGTTTGATTAGATCTCCCTTTCTTTCTTATGTGTGATTTAATCTTAGATGTACTCAGATGCAATGAAAATACAGCCTCCCTATTTTCTGTAGCTTTTACATGTAGCAAGCTGCAGCTAGCTGGTTCAAGTGATTTTCCTGGCCTTTTAGTTGTTGTAAGACTATAGCTTCCATCATCCCTGACCATTGGCAATGCTGGCTGTATGTTCTCACACTTTCTTTAGGAGGATATACAAAGGCATAATTTTATGCAAAGAATGTAGGCTATCTTGAGAAATAGATTGGTGCCTGAGAGATAAGCATTCATACACCTGTGTCATCGTGAGTTTAGTCATACTGATTTTTTTATCCCAATTTTTAATTCTCTTTTGGCAGAAGTCTACTCGAGCCTTTGAACACCCAGGATTTATAATGAGGCTGATTCTTGAAAATGATGCTGTTATATTTGAACCTGCTTTTTCTGACTATGAAGCCATCTTTCTTAACATTTATTTAGTCATGGTGAAAGCTGTCAATCTCTTCCCAAGGGTAGAAACCAAACTGTATTCAAAGTGGGTAAGACATTCCCTAATGACACAGATTTAGATTCCTTGCTGTGATTCTTCTTCCCCTCCCCCCTTTTTTTTGCCAGTCCTGAGCTGCAGTCTGAATTAATTTGCTTGAAAATAAGCTCTATAGCCATCATAGAGGACAATATCTCATTAGACACAGACAATTGTGACTTATGTACTCTCTCTTACTTGCAAAAGCTAAAATCATCTCAGTTACTAGGCAACCCTGTAAAGAAGGTGTTGGGATGCTCCAAGGATATGATGCACTGCATGGAAGAAGAAAATGGTTGAGGATATACTTCTCTGCTAGGAACTGACAAATCTTTACTTTTCTCCCATATTACAATTGGTTAAAAATTCAAACTCTTTACGTTAATTTGGTGACATGCTCTGCAAATGCTAATAACGTATTTTAGAAAAATGCATAACTATCTCTGCTAGGGCCAGGATCCTGAAATATCCACTTGTCATGTAGCCATTAGGGATCAAGACCTTGACAGAAATAAGGATGGCAACCCTAGTTCTCCTTCTCCTCCTCTAATGCATTTGTATCCTGCCTTTCCCCACCAAAGTGGAGAACCAGTCAGTTTACGAAAATAATAAACATATGAAAGGCCAAACCCAAAATACCATCATTGTGGAGATATTTTTATTAGGCTGACTCAAGGTGTAAAAAATTACACTAGCTTTGAAGCCCACTGGCTTGTTCATCAGTCAGGGATGGTTAAAAAAAACCATTCAAGGGAGAAAAAGTGAAATTGTTAGAGTAAAACTCTGCATTTTAGTTGTTTGAGATATAGGAAAATAGCTACGCAGACAGAAAATCCCAGCCTCCTTTCCCCCAAAGGCTATTGATGTAACTGGGAACAAAGGCAGTAAGGGAAGGCAGTGACATTTCCTGTCTTCATTCGCAGTCACAAAATCTCTCTAACATATAAAAAGTAATGGTTTAAATGCAGTTAAAGTATCCATAGAATTAAAATGTTTAAAGCAAATTCCTTAAAAGACAAAAGATAAAAATCAGCAAAACAGCACACTGTTAAAAGCCCTTGCAGCCAGTTTCTAAAAACCTGTCAGAGCAGAAAAGTTTTTACTGGCTGAGAGAAAGGGCCTGAACAGATAGGCCAAAATAAAGCTGCTTCGGGTCACTTGGGAGGTTTGCTGTTTAAATGACACACACATCTTAAGAGGCCAGATGCTGTGCCAAAGCTGCACTCCAGTCCTTAGGACTGAAGCGTAGCTTTGGTGTGGCTTCTGGCCTCTTAGGACACATGCATCATTTAAACAGCATACCTCCAAAGTGACCCGAAACAGCTTTATTTTGGCCTGTCTGTTTGGGCCCAAAGTCAGCAAGCTGTTCTAGCATCCCTGTGATGGGAGTCCTAAAGCCTGGAAGGAGCCACGTAGGAGGCCCTCTTATGTTCCCACCACATGTGCTGAAAATGGTGTTGGGATTGAGAGAAGGGCCTCCCCCCCAAAATATTACTGCCTGAACAAACTCATTTATGAAGATGTAGTCCTTTGGATCTCCTGGACCTGAACTGTGTAGGACTTCATAAATCATTACAAACACTTTGAACTGTGCCCAGAAAGGGACCATGGCAACCTGTGGAGCTGTTGCAATGAGACAGCTGTGTGCTCCCAGTAACCAGCCTCAGATAATAGTAGGGTTGCAATTTTTAGGGCCAACTGAAATTTCTGAGCTCTTTTGAAAGGCACCTTTATATACAGTGTGCAAAGGGATCTTGCAATACTCAATGAAAATGTAATACTGTACGAGCTTTTGTAGACTTAGGTCCAAAACAGACTGCAGAAATAATCCAGCTCGAGACTGCTTTAACTGCCCTGGCTCAGTGATAGGGAGTCCTGAGAATTGTAGTTTATTGCCAGAGAAGGCTAAAAGTCTCATAAAACTACAGTTCCCAGAATTCCCTAACATTGAGCCAGGGCAGTTAGAGCTGTCTCAAACTAGATTATTTCTGTAGTGTGTTTCTGCAGTTCTACTTCCTCAGATGCACAGCTGTGTCTCTGAATTCTACCCCATGTAGAGTGTGTTACAGGGGCCTCAAGGAGATGGCTCAAAAGGGCCGATGTTGGGCCATGTTGGAGGTGTGGAGTTCAGATGACGCATGCCCGAAATACAACTGGAAGCTGCCCCAGGCACAGCTCTTTGCCAAAGAACATCCTAAAAAGGAGCAGTAAAAGAACAGCAGCCCTGGTTCAGGACTGCGGTGGTGGCCTGGATCAAGGCCAGGCATGTGCGGCTGTCACAGTCCTGGAATGAGCGGTCCCGGCATGGACTTTTTGCACGGTGTGCTTCACTCCTGTAACACAAATGCAGTGTGACTAAGGCCCTTGTCACCATGGCCAAATCAGGCATAGCTGGTGTACTAGCTTTAATTAGGCAAATGCACTGCTGAGATCAAAAGCTGCCAAGAGATCAAAAACTCCCCAACAGGGACAGACACACTGCCTATCATGCACTTAGGTGACCAAAACTGTCTCTGTCTAATAACTAGGCTTAAATGGATTTAGATCATCAATCTCATCCGACAATCCTTGCATCTGAAAAGCCAACATGTGCCCTAGTACTTTGCCCAAAAATGGAATGATGGAGCCTGGCTGACAGTTATCCAAGATGGTGGGATCGCAAACACGGTGGCTTACTGCATTCCTGCACTTACCAGGAAACGGGTGTAGTGCCTGAACTGGAAGAGCTAAGCACTTAGAGCCCTTGGACTGGGTGGGTGTGTTTGCCTGGATGGGTGAAAAGTCTCAAGTTTTTCTTACGTCTGTTTCTTTAAACATCATCAAATATGTGAAGAAATTTTGAAACTTTTAAAAAATTCTTATCAAAAATGGGCTGACATGAAATTCTCATCTGTTCCCCATGCAGCATGGGGAGGTAGTCTGCAATGAATATGAGTGTACTTCCCTTTGGGAATCTATAGAATAGGAAAATCTCTTTGCTATAAATTGCACCCTTGGTCTGATAACATTAAACATTGCATCATGAATTTACCTTTTGTACAAACAAAAATAGTGCAAGTAAAGGAACTACACCTCTCTGTTGTTTTGAAAGCCTGACACCAAGACCAAATCCTTGAATTTGAAGCCTATAATCCTTGATGAAATTTTGGAGGTGCACAAGCAAAAGATTAAGGATGAGATTGCCAAAGAGAGCATAGCACCCACTGAACACCTCAAACTCTATGACAAGTACCAAGACTTGATCACCAAGCAATCAGAACGGGAGATTGATCAGTTCCTGTCAGAGGAGCATACTTTTGAAGAAATAACTGCACAAATTGCTAAGTTTCAAAGCATCCGGGATGAAATCCAGTACACTTCTCGAAAGGTAATGTATGTTTGCAAGGGGAAATTTCACTTTTATTTAATACCCTCCACTAGCTCTGGGTGGTGGTAGAGATGCACCACAATTACATTAGACTAGTAGAGTATTATGTCCTTATTAGTTTCAGTCACCACTTTGAATTGTTGGTAATGATCAAAACGTGTTAACAGCTATTTATTTTGGACAGAGCATACCTTTGGGTTGTAGAAATGATGACTGTAGTATATAGTCACTGGCCACTTGTTCCTCTTCAAATGTGTTTGCAGAAAATGAACATTTTTCTGCAAAGAGGAACAGACCTAAAATATTCTGCTGGAACATCACCTATTTTTACTGAAGGGGCTGTTGCCTCAAGCTGGGCCATGTGTGAGAGAATTTTTCAGAGTGCTGCTTTTTGGAGATGTTTAATCTACAGCTATGAAAATCAGTAGAAAATTCTCAGATGAAAGAGGAAAAGATTGGAGCGAGGCAGAATTGATTTTATAGCTGACAAAGGCCTAATCCAGCAGCCTCTTTTCCACAGTGGCCAACCAGAATCCCTTCACCATTTTTGTAGGTCCATTTCCTACCTCCTTTGCACAGTTTTCCCTTCCCTGAAATGGAATTGTTCAGTGAAGTTGGTAGAAACAGAGATTTTTGTTTTGAGAACAAATGTCAAATAGGGCTGAAAGAAACTCCTTCTGTACCTTATAGTTGCTGTGATATTTTTTCAACAACAAGACAAAAAGAAGGACACATTCCCGTAAACAAACAAGATTACTTTTGGTAATAGAGAGATTACTCTCTATGACGCTCTCTGTGATTCTGATAAGTGATTCTTGCTCTTTGTTAGTAAATATCTTCTCATTAATACTTGTGCTTCAGTGTATTCGTTTAGGAATGTTTGAGTTACACTGCGATGAGCTGATCAGAGCCCTCACAAAGCGAGCTGATGGCATTTGTTCCAAAATTATTGCCAAAATGTTCAAAGATCATCAAGATCTTAATACAAGGTAAACACTATGTTTTTAAAGTCACGAATAAATGTGGCCATGATCTACCTTTGGTTATGGGCTATCATCTGCCAATAGGGAGTTGAATCCTCATTAGTATCCAGCCAGTTCAGTGGGGCCTTGAGAAAATTTCAGGATGAACAGACCTATTTTGGGAAGTTTACTGGTGGGTGAGGCTGTGTTCCTGTAAAACAGAGATGGGAGAACTATAGTCCTTCAGATCGTTTGGACTATAACTTCTACGGAGTTTATCACACGAGGGAATTTGGGGTATACTCCAAAGGCAATCCGAATGCAATCATGGGGTTTCATGTTATTGCGTGATAACTTATCTCACACAATTTCGGGCAATGGGAAGTCATTCCAAACGCAATCATGGGGTTTCATGTAATTGCGTAATAACTTATCTCACGCAATTTCGGGCAATGGAGGGTCATTTTTGGGGAATGGGAAGTCACTGAACGCATTCCAAACGCAACTGGAACTCACGTAAATTTGCTAAACTAGCGAATTTACGTGAATTCAAATTGGCTCCATTCGAAACTGGGAGAAATTCCTCCCCATGTGATAAACTCCGTTATTATCTTACCTTGGGATTAGGGCTTCTAGGTCATGATGCTCAATATATCTGAAAAACCAAGGGGTTTCCACATCTCTCTTAAAAGATGCTTTACTCTTAAATCATATATCTTTTGCTATTATAGGTTTTACTCAAAGAGCTCAGTTAAAATACTGTTTAATGATGGTGGGAATACCCAGATTGTTAGTCTTCCATCCTTCTACTCTGTATGTGTTAGCTTTTTTGGGTAAATTAACTTATAGGACTGTTGGGTCTCAACACTGTGGTCTTTATCATAATTGGTGGTTTTTCCCTGTTGTGCTCCAGATACCCCTAAGTTGTTTAATTAAGGCAATCACTACCACTTGTGATTTGTTCATAAGTACTTGGAATAGGAAAGTTGCCTTTATCCTTTTTGATCAGGCATAGGAAGTAACTTAATATGTAAGACTGAGGTACTGTGACACTGGCAGGTGAATTGGAATATATCTGGAAAATAGTTGTATATGTACGGTATGTGTTGTTTTGTTTATGCTATATTTTTCAAATTTACAATTCCAGGCTTTGTGATGAGTTTGAGAAAATAGCAGAGAGAGCTCTTTCCACTCCATCAAACACGCATGAGCTGATGGAATTTAAGGTATGTGTGTCTTTTTTGAAAATAAATGGATTTTACCATTTTGAAAACAGAAAGGAAAGATTCTCTATGTTCTGGAAAAGGTTGTAGACCATGCAAAAGCACTTTTGAGAACGAGTGACCAGTAATTGTATGCTGCTCTTCATAAGCTAAGCTAAATTTGAGCCTAGATATTTGGTGTGTATGTGCCTTCAAATTGCCTGCTGACCTAGAGCAATCCCATGAATATCATAGGATTTTCTTAGGCAGGGAATACCCAATAGTGGTTTGACCAATTCCTTCCCCTGAAGTATAGCCTACAACACCTGGTATTTGTTGGCAGTCTCCCATCCAAGTACTGAACAGGACCAATCCTGATTAGCTTCCAAATCTGGTGCCTTTATGGTATTTCAGCCCTCTCTAGATGTTTTGCTCCTCTGTTAAAATACTGTTTTGCACAGACAGTAGTAAGAGGACCCTTCAAGTTCATTGGGAAACTTAGAATACGGAAAACCATCTAGTTTCCTTAGAAGAAAAATGTTTCATATTGCATTGAATGTGGAGTGTTACTGATTCTATGCTATTTTTAACATATCATTTTAACATTTCATTCCCATTGTGTTAGTGGAACTTACTACTGTAATGAAGAAGGCTTGGGGTAACAATTATGACACATTTATTGGTCTGCACCTAACTCTGTTATGGAATGTGGCTGATTCTTTCTTTCTTTCTTTCTTTCTTTCTTTCTTTCTTTCTTTCTAAATAGCTGCACCTAATTATTATTAATTTTTTGCAGGTTCAAAGAGTACAGACATGTATTGCAGCAAGTAACATCTATTGTTTAATGTGTCCCCTCTGTTAGGCTTATATAGAGAAAGTGGAAACAGTCGACATGCTTGAGATGGAGCAGAAACTGATTGATGCCAAAAATTGCCTTGCCTACCTGATAGAGTGTACAAACTTCTCGCCAGTAGATATCCGACTGAATAATAGTGTCTTCCAGTGGTATGGACGAATGGGGGAGATTTTTGAGGAACATAGAAATATAATTAAAGAGAAAACAGAACAATTTCAAGAAGGCCTTAAAGTTAGTGTTCCTTTTCCTTTAAATGGTTACTGGCTCTTGCATGGGATAGTGCTCAAAGCAGGGGTGGGAATCATGCTTCCCTCCAGAATGAACAGGGACTATTTGCCACAATACTGATATCCTAACTGAAATTACTTGCATATTTATGTAGGTTGTGTTTCTAGGATAAGGTTCTGTAAACTAATAAAGTCCCAGCCTTGGCTGGTATAGCCAGTGGTGAGGAATGCTGGGAACTGCAATACAACATCTGGAGGACCACACTGTGCACACCTTTCCCCATGAGTTCAGTGTTCAAATGCAAACTTACCACTGTTAAAGCAATATGGATCTGACAGGCTACTGATTATCACAGCCTATTACCCCAAATACTACTTAATTATTGTAAACTTATACCTTTGTTTTATAATACTGCAGTGTGTGCCTAGATCTCTAGTGATATGTCCCTCTGTCTACTTCTTTATTTTTAATAGATACGCTGTGAAAGATTTGTGGAAGAACTGGAAAGTTATAGTAAGCAAGTTGAAGAATTTTATTCTTATGGGGACATTCAGGAAGTCAATAGGTATCTGAAAAAAGCACAGGCACTGAATACAAAGCTCGATGCAGCTGCTGATAAGGTAAGGAGAGATACTTATTTTTCTTCATAGCAGACTGTGATCTTTTCTCTCAGGAAGTGCCTTAGCTTAATGACAGAATACAAACAATCTCATGTTCAGTTGCTGGAATCTCTCATTTAAAAGTTCTTAGGTGCCAGATGGTAGGAAATATCCCTGTCTGAGATTTCAGAGTGAATAGACACTACTTAGTTGGACAACATGATTTTAGTCAGTTTCAATGCAGTAATATTTGACAAAAATAGCTGTGTTAGTCTTCTATAGTGTAACAATTCTTAAAGAAACAGCTTGGAGAATAATGGAGGAAAAAATGCATAACATGCTGCTCCAGAGAACAGGACATGGAGAATTGGATTCAAATGAGAGGAAATGAGATTTCACCTCAACATTAGGAAGAACTTGACAGTAAGAGCTGTTCATCAGTGGAACACACTCCCTTGGAGGTGGTGGAGTCTCCTTTTTTTGGAGGCTTTTAAACAGAGACTGGATGGCCATCTGTCAAGTGTGCTTTGATTCTGTATTCCTGCATGGCAGAGGTTGGACTGGATGGCCCTTGTGGTCTCTTCCAACTCTGTGATTCCTTGATTCTATGAGCTTTTGTGGACTATAGTTCACTTCATCAGATGTGATAGGGATTCAGCCTGTGTTAGATCAGCTTACACTCCCCCCTAAAGATGCAGGTTTGCAGTTTGGGTATATTCCTGGACTCAATTTTGTACCTGGAGGTCCAGGTTTCTGCAGTGGCCAGGAGTGCTTTTGCATTTAAAGCTTGTTCACCAAGTGCACTCATTCCTTGAGATGTTGGCTCTGGCCATGGTGGTACATGCCATAGTTACATCCCTTTTGGACTGTTGTAATTAGCTTACATGGGATTGTCTTTAAAGAGTGTTCAGAAACCTCACCGGATCCAAAGAGCTGCAGCCAGATTAGTTACAGGGATCCTACAACTCCCCTGGCACAACAGTTCCACTGGGTGTCAGTTTGCTTCCAGGCACAATTCAGTGTGCTGGTTATGACTAACTATTGAGTGGGGTTCATATTTTGTCTCCTATGGGGACAACCTCTTTCTGCAACCCCCCCCCCCCCCCCCGGCTTCCAATTACATACTTCACTTTCTGCTTTATTGGCATGAGCCCAGCAGAGCGGACTGGATGATTCGTTTCCCACTCTCTGCCTTCTCCAGTGCACACCTCTAGGTATAGCAAAATAATGTGTATTATAAATTGCCATGTTGTATTGCAGTTACATGAATGCTCTGTCACACACCTAAGCTGCTGTTTGGCATGCACTGATATGACCTCATTTTTTCCCTACAACTTACCGTTCATGTGATGAAATCACTGTTTCCAGGTTCATTAGTAAATTGCTTTCTTCAAGGTCTTGAAGGTTGCATTCTTTTTTAATCAGTCCTGAGTAGAAACCTCTGATATTTCACAATACAGTATAGTCTTGGTTTCTTCCTGTAAACCTAGCCGGCCTTATCACAAAAGCAGTAACCACTGAACTACTTATATGTACCTGCCTAAAAGATGCTCACCCAGAACCATCCATAAATTGAAAAAATATCTATTTTTAAATTCCAGAAAACATACCTCGATTTTGCCATTTTATATAAGGGGGCACTGTTTTACTACCCCATTGTATATAATGAGACTGGAGCAACCATGGATTTTCATAGAGGGTCCTGGAACCAAACCCCAGAATACCAAGGGCTTGCCATAATGCTGTGACTATTCTGACAGATATTGTATAATCCATATGGGTGTCTTGCATTTGTGTAAAGTTTATGTCAAGTTATCATTTAATGTGGGGCCTGTGTTAATGCTTTAAAAATTATCTCTGTCATCTCTAGATTGATCAGATTAATGCAGAAGAGGAAGCATATGGATGGATACCCTCTCAGTATCCACAGCGTAAAAAAATTCAAGACACACTGAATCCATATCTTCGACTTTATGACATGACAGTAGAATTTAACACCAAATACAGAAATTGGATGGATGGAATATTCACCAAGGTGAATCCAGATCAAGTTGAGATGGATACAGGAAACTACTGGCGTGCACTGTATAAGCTAGAGAGAACCTTTCATGATTCACCAAATGCCTTATTTCTAACAACGAGAATCAAAACAAAAGTGGAAGAGTTTAAGGAACACATTCCTTTGATTCAAGTGATCTGCAACCCTGGTTTGCAAGATCGGCATTGGGAAGCTATGTCAGAAATAGTTGGTTATTCATTGAAACCCTCTGAAGATTCAACCGTCTCTTCATATATTGATATGCACCTTGAGCCATACTTGGAAAAATTTGAAGGCATCAGTGAAACAGCCAGCAAAGAGCATTCACTTGAAAAGGCCATGGTGAAAATGATTTCTGAATGGGATGCCATGGAATTTGTTCTTCTTCCTTATAGAGAAACAGGAACTTATATTTTATCAGCTGTGGATGACATCCAAATGTTGCTGGATGACCATATTGTCAAAACGCAGACCATGAGAGGATCTCCTTTTATCAAACCTTATGAAAAAAAGATGAGGTAAATAATTTCCTGAAGGAAGATTTCAACAACATGGCTTGCAAGTGACCTATTGTAATTTGTGACATTGATAATTCACAGTTAAGAGGCTAAACTACACATGATAATGGCAAAAAAGCTTAGTTAAAGGGTCTTAGTTAAAGCTGGAAGGAGACCTTGCCCATGGTTCCTCTCTTCCCAAAACTGCTTCACTCCAGTGTGTGTTCTCTCCATAAGACTGTAAGTACCCATTCAGGATAGCTGGAGAGATGTGTTTTCTGTAGGAAAAGCATGGTGGAGATAGTTCAGCCCCCCATAATAATAATAATTTAATGTATTGAATCAGCAAAAGTGAAGTTGGGCATACTGATTTCAGATCACATCCTGTAATGGATCAGGTTCACATTTTAAATCTTATATGTATTTACAGCTATACAATGTTTTCCCCATCTGTAAGATTCAAAATATAAAGGTGATGTGCCCTCCAAAGCTATAATGGTTGGGAAAGTAGATGCTCTTTCTGTTTCTTCTCTCATTCCAGTTTCTGCTTGTAGCTTGACTAGATCTTCAAGGAGTGAAGTTCTCCCTTTCCCTCTTCATTGTGTGTTTCTTAAAGCTCCTCAGCAATCTTTTTTCAGAGATGTGAAATCACACACACAGTACATTTTTTTTAAATATGATATTATTGTAGTGTGCTGTGTACACTGCAGTTCTTATCTCATGTAAACTCATGCAATCCTGTGAGGTGAAATACTAAGAGAAAATAATCAGGGATACCTGGTAAGCTTTTGTAGTAGGTCTTCTGCTACACCGTTGGCTCTTTCTTACCTTCATGGTCACTTTATGTTTCCTTATGGATAAAAGTGTGCTTCCCACTTTTCTCTGCATGCTTTTCACCACATAACACCTGGCAGAAATCCTCACAGGGGATGGGGAGTACTGGGTTCAGAAAACAGCAAGCAAATTTAACTAGCTTATTTCATACTGGTTATACCTTTTATTTATTCCCATCATATGACGAGAGGTCAGAACTTGAGATTTTCTAATCCAGAATTGGAAGTTTCTTTCATAATTTGGACTGTTTTTTCCCCCCTGGTAATGTAGGGAGTGAGGGACAGAGTATGAACTATTACATTTTTCAATAATCACATGTTCTGGAATTGCTTTCCATGGTGAATAGGAGATAGGATACTTCGGAGTCAGAGATGATCACAGAAATAGGAAAATTGTAGAGTTGTATCCTTGTTGAAGTCTCCTCAAAGGAGAAGTATTGCTACCGCAAGCATGATCCTGAAGGTGGGTGTCTTCTATTTTATAGAGAATGGGAAGCTAAGCTATTGTTGGTACAGGAAATTTTGGATGAGTGGCTCAAAGTTCAGGCTACCTGGTTGTATTTGGAGCCAATTTTCAGTTCTCCTGACATTATGGCTCAGATGCCTGAAGAAGGGAGGCGATTCACCGCTGTGGACAAAACGTGGAAGGATATCATGAAATATGCCATTCAGGTAGCAATTGTTCTTTTTGAAATAATTAAACGTGATAATGTCCTTGATAACAACTAATGTGAAAAAAATATTGCTATTAGAGACAAAAAGAAATTGGAGCTTATTTTACTGGCATAAAGGCTTAGTAGAAATTCACTGGAACTTCATAAATTAACTTTGTCAATTGCATATAAGTCACTTTATGGACATAAGACATCTTAGTTGTGTGAGAATACTTAACATCTGGATTGTAAGAAATAGGAGGAGCCCTCCTGGATCAAAACTTAGGCTTCTTGAGTTCACCGTTTTGTGGGCAACCAGACTGTGTATGTACTCAACACATCTTGGATTAAAATGAGAAAGATATAAGCACGTATTTGTGGCAAAAGATCAAGATATAAATACTCTAAATAGAAATGAAATAAGGGAGGGGGGAAGGTTAGTTTTGCTACTGCCACAGCCTTCATTGGGAGCAACAGCTGGTTTGCAGCCCTGGTGATGGTTCGTGTGGGTCTTTGGCCTTTCAGTCAACATAAGTTGCTCATTTTTTCCTAGCAAAATGGCACCAATGAATTCAACACAAGGCTGCCCTACATAGACTTTACATAGACTTTAAAGACTTTTAAACGACTCAGTTTGTCATCCTAGAATACCAACTCAGGGTCTATAGTTAATTCAATGGTACATCTGAATAATAATGTATTCAATCAAGTTGTCAAGTTGCAATCCTTTGCATTTCATGAGGCTGCTCCTCCTCATTGTTTCATAACTAACACATTTTTGTACTTTTCTGTATAAATAAATTGTTGGGATTCTTTTTCCACAAGGTGGCAGTGTATGCCTAGAAACAGTAACCAGATTTTATAGTGGGAATGTGTATCCCGTATGAGCATAAACTAAATCTAAGTCTCTGTTGATTTTTTGACTTGCTGTTGTGTTTTACAATAGCTATAAGAAATAATAAAAGCATTTTTGATTGCCTTATGTTTTATCCCAGTTCAGAAAATTTTTACCACGTGGCTCAGATCAATGTGAATGAAATTGCCTCTGTGATTTCACTGCTCTTTTCAATAAACAAATGGTGTAAAGGAGTAATCTTTTTCTGTATGAAAAGAGAAATGAAAGAAGTTAAATAAGCTTAAGAAGAGGTTGGCTCCATAGAGGAGCTATAAAAGCATGACATTTGAACAGTTTGTTGATTAGTCACAATTCTTTAGCTGTATGCTTATATAGCTTGTTTGTCTGCAGATCACTCACAAATTACATTTCTGCATTGAAAAACATCATGGTTGTCCTATTTGTTTGTCAAGCTACATTTCAGTTATAGCTCTTAAATATCAGTGGAGGTTTAGTATTAAAATGTGGGTAAAGGGGCCTCTCTCCTAGTCGCCTGTTTCCTGAGGAAATCATGGAAATAATGTTACGGGGTGTGTATGTGTATGCCTTTTTAGTTAAGTGTGTGCTAAATGTGTCCACTGAAATTGTATGTAGCTGCCACCTGAGGGTGCTCTTGTGGCATTATTCAGAATGTTTCCTCTGGGCTGAGGATAAAAAAGCAAAGCAAAGCAATAGGGTGGATATGAGAAAGACAGAAGATTCAGGATACTAGAGGAAAGTAGGTACCATGGTCAGGGATCGTACCGTAGTGTGTGAGTATAATTTGTGTACATAGTCTGCCTGCACTACTACAATGGTTCTTGTACCACTTGTGGTTCTACACATGTGTTATTTCTTTAAATCACCTGCTACGACATCTAGAAGCTTGCAGGTAATTGGAGAAAATCTTTAGCACTTGGAATGTGACACCACAAATGCAGATTACAAGAGGTGTCCTGAATAGTACTAAAACATTGTTTGGAACGAGGGATATTTAAACCCAGGGAGAGGAAGCAACACCAGCCGAGACGAACCAAACCAGTATAATCTAAAGACGATATTAGGTTGTTTCTTGCATTGCTACTCTTATTGTAATAATGATAGGAATTGTCAGGGAAGGCTCTCTGTGTCCTATAATGATTTTACTCATCTTGGAAACATTGGCTGACATTCTGCAGAACAAGGAGGAGGAACTTCAAATGATGTTTTGCACTTGAGCTCCCATAAGCCCATGCCCACAGAGCCAGTGGAGTTTATCATATGACAGAATTTGGGAGTATAATGCACTGGCAATCCGAACGCAATCATGGGGTTTCACGTTATTGCAAATGTGTGTCTCATGCAATTTCAGGCAATGGGAAGTCATTCTGAATGCATTCTGCATGCAATTAGAATTCACGTAAATTTGCAAAACTAGCAAATTTACATGAATTCGAATTGGCTCCATTCAAAATTGAGAGAAATTCATTCTGTGTGATAAACTTCAGTGATAACAGACCGTGAAAGTTCATGTTCAAAACACCTGGAGGTCCAGAGGTTTCCCTTGTTTGCCATAGACAGTGCAATGGAGCCTGCAGTGGTAGTACCTTTGGCAGCAGGAGGAGATGATAGGACTACCCTTGATCAGGATTTGGGCTCAGAGGAGCCTGGACTGCTTGTTTTACCTTTAGTTAAGGGAGCACAGGACAAGCTTCGTGGTGCACATTTTTTGAGAAAGCAGAATGAATATCTGGGGGCTTAGGAGGAATAGTTGAGGAGCACATACCTTGCCGTACCCAATATTTGCCCCCTGAGGCAGCTGCCACATTCTACCTAGTGACAGACCCAGCCCTGGCTGGCATACATGCAGTCAATGTTTGAGAGCACTCCTGGTGATTTCTGAGCTGGTGTAATAAAGGTATTCCTCCAACATGGGTTTTTGAAATTTTTTCTTACAGCCTACACTGCAACTTTTGTATTCTGTTGTGAATGTACATCAGTCTTTCATGACCTGACACAAAACGTGCCTCTCCTCCCAAATTGTTCTTGTAGTTTAAAATTTAAATAACAAAAAAGTTTTTTTTAAATGAAGAGGTACACAGCAACACTGACAACAATGTCAGATATGTCAGAAGGTAGTGCTGAAGTAAAATCCAACAATTTGGCTTCTGTTATGTGGCATAGTGAGTTGTGTACACAATTTATCTTTGGGCTGGCCTTATGGCAAGCTGTCATATTTCCTAAGATGTTGAGCTCTTCTTGTAAAATCTTGGAATGTCAGGTGATGCTAAATATAGAATGCTACGAGAATGCTTAGTCAGTAATCACATATCACTTTGTTCATTGTTTATTTATTGATCTCATTTATATTCCACTTTATAGATCCCAGAATGGGCTGGGACATTAGAGCTCAATCTCCCATAAAAGGCCAGCCTTGGAGGGGACTGAGCCCTGATTGAAATGGTCTGGCAGATTTGGGCCACCAGGGCCTCTGATTTGGTGAGCCTCTTCAGGCAATCAGAAATATACTAAAGGATCAAGTATTAAGAAATATAAAAGCAACAATTATTGTTGAGCTTCCCAGGAATAATGAACCCTGCATGCAATCTGTCCTGTGCACACTTAATTGGGAGAAGGCTACATTAAACACTACACCGTACTTGTAAGAATCTTCATATTTAAGGGTGTTTCAGTGATAATGGATGGCAAGAGTAATTTGTCTTCCGCATTCAAGTACTTGTAAATAGACAACATTAATAACAACCTGCTTGCCCATGTTTAGCCCTCTGCAATCTTAAAAACCTTTGTGGGGCTCTGTTCCACCTTGTGAATTAATGACCAAACCAGTCAAAGATTTGCATTTTTGGTTTTTTGTGGGGCTTTTGAGCTATGTGGCCATGTTCTAGAAGAGTTCCTTTCTGACGTTTCATTTTCACAAAAGCAAAGCAGAAAGCTAACAGCATATAAAAATATCAGCAAAATGACAAAAACTGAAGAGTAAATGTCAAAAACCACACATTGTATGAAAGCTTCCTCATACAAACAAACGCTCCCCAAATTCAGGGCAAAATGTACAAAGATCCTTCAGGTGAGCTGAGATTTAAAAGAGACATGTATAAGAAATACTTATATCCCACCTTTCTTCCAATATAGAGATTCAAGATGGCCTATAGCAAATTTAAAACAGTACAATTTAAAAATAATACAAAAGTATGAAAAAGGTATTAACATAAAGTGTAAAAACAATTAAACACTAGAAAAAATTAACAATTACACGTTAAAAAATTAGAATGTATTAAAAATAAAAAACAAACTTTCATCTCACTTGCAAAGCGTTTAAAAGCCCAAGCATCATCAGATCTTAAAAGCCTGACAGCACAATTTTTTTAACCTGCTGCCCAAAGGAAAGCAGGGGTGGTTTTGTGTAGGGTAGTGGTTTTGTGTTGGGTAGTGTTTTTGCGTAGAATAGTGTTTCTGCATAGAGTAGTATGTTTGCGTAGGGTAGTGTGTTTGCGTAGGGTAGTGTTTTTGTGTAGAATAGTATTTTTGCATAGGGTAGTGTTTTTGCACAGAATAGTGCTTTTGCATAGTGTTTTTGTATGCAATAGTGTTTTTGTGTAGAGTAGTGTTTTTGCATAGAATAGTGTTTTTGTGTGCAGTAGTGTTTTTCCATACTATAGTGTTTTTGCATAGAGTAGTATTTTTGCATACCGTAGTGTTTTTGCGGATAATAGTGTTTTTGAGGAGAACAGTGTTTTTGCGGACACTAATGCTTTTGAATAGTATAGTGTTTTTGTGTCAGGTAGTGTTTTTGTGTACAGTAGTGCTTTTGCGTAGGGTAGTGTTTTTGGGTAGAGGAGTGTTTTTGCCTAGAGTAATATTTTTGCATACAGTAGTGTTTTTACGTAGAGTAGTGTTTTTGCATAGAATAGTGTTTTTGCGTAGAGTAATGTTTTTGTGTATAGTAGTGATTTTGCATAGAATAGTGTTTTTGTGTAGAGTAGTAGAGGTCTTGTGTAGAGTCCTTGGAGGTCTTTAAACAGAGGCTGGATGGCCATCTGTCAGGGGTGCTTTGATTTGGATTTCCTGCATAGCAGGGGGTTGGACTGGATGGCCCTAGTGGTCTCTTCCAACTCTACGATTCTATGACTCTATGATTCTATGATAGTATTTTTGCGTAGAGTAGTGTTTTTGCATAGAATAGTGCTTTTGCAGTACTTTCCCAGGAATGGACACATTTGACACACTCGCTTTAACTGTGCCAAAGCACTCCTGGTCACTGCTGAAACCTGGGCATCCAGCCTTACTGCTTAATCCAGGACTACTTCCAAATGGTGAACCTGTGTTTTCAGGGGAGTGATACCCCATCTAACATTGGTTCAATCCCTATTCTTGGAGCTATCTTTCAACTGATCAGGAACCCTTGTGTGGATTAAGCTTCAATTTGTATGCCCTCTTCAAGTCCATTACAGCTGCCAGGCACCGGTTTAGACAGGAACAGCTTCCTTGGAATTAGGTGGAAAGATGTGATAGAGCTGGACTCACCAGCATACTGGTGACACCTTTCACAAAACTCCAGACAACCTCTTCCAGTGGTTTAATATAAATGTTAAACAGATTAGGGGATAAGACTGAACTGTGAGGAACCCCACAGGTCTGAGGACCGCTCTGAGACCACCCCTCCAAGAAAGAACGGAGTCACTGTAGAAAAGGACCTCCAACCAGCTCCATCCCAGAGAGGCAACTCAGAAAGATACCATGGTTGATGGTGCAGTGGGCCCTTGGTATTCTCTGGGGTTTAGTTCTAGGACCTTCACCATGTGGATACCAAACTCTGTGGATGTTTAAGTCTCATTTAAAAAGTGGTTAATAAAGTGGTGACCCTTATATAAATGGCAAAATCAAGGTTTGCTTTTTGGAATTCATTTTTTTTTTAAAAAATTCAAGCCATGGATGCTTTAATCTATGGATAAAAAATCTGTGAATATAGAGGGCCGACAGTATTGATAGCTGCTGAGCGGTCCAGCAGAATTAACTGGGACACGCTCCCCCGTCCAGTTCCCTGTGTAGATCATCCACCAAAGTGACCAAAGCTGTTTCTGTCCCATAACCAGGGCTAAAACCAGACTGGCATTGGTCTAGATAATCCATTTCATTCAGGGACCCTGGAGTTGATGTACCAAAAAGGAATACAAAACTATGGCCAATAATTGTAGTCTGGAAAGTCTGGAAAGCTAAAGCTCCTAATAAGCTTAGGTTCTATGGAGAGATTAAAAATAATAAAAAGTGGTTATTGGTGAAGAATAAGGAAGGTGGCAGGGCCAATGCACAGAAGAGTTGGTGGAATGCTAATGGAACAGAAAGAAGGCAAAATGGTTCAATACCTTGAATACATTTTCAAAAAAGGGAAACAATGTTCTAACTGGTGAAAATAGAATAAATGATGTCGTAAGGCGACTGCACTCCAGAATATGTAAAGGGGTAGTAAAAGTTATTCTACTCTTTTCTACACTAAAGGAGATCAGATTTTCAGCCCCAGGTGAATAACACCCAAGGGCACTAAAGGAGTATTACATATGTAATTTCAGAGCCACTAATGTGAATAATCGTTGAAAATTCTTGGAGGACAAGAGAGACCTAATAGATTGGAGAGTGCAACTGTCGTTCCCATCTTCCAAAAGGGCAAAAAAGAGGACCCAAAGAACTACCTATCAGTCAGCTTGACTTTGATACCAGGAATGGTTCTAGAATAGATTAGCCTTTGCACATGTAGAAAATAATGCTGTGATTACTAAGAGCCAATAAGAGTTTCTCAAAAATAACTCATGCCAAAGTGATCTCCTTTTATTGACAGTGTTACAAGCTTGGTAGATCGGAGGAATGCTATGGATGTAGCATATCTTGATTTCAGCAATACTTTTGACATGGTCCCTGATGATTCTTACAGCCAAGCTATTGAAATGTGGGCTAGATAAATCAGTTTGCTAAGGGATCATAACTGGTTAATTAACAGAACCCACAAAGTTGGGGTTGCTCCTCAACCTGGATAATTGGGCCCAGTGTTTTTCAACATTTTTATAAATGATTTAGATTATGGAAATAAAAAGCAGGCTCATCAAATTTGCATTGGCACTGAATTGGGAGGTAGTGATGGTGGTAGGAAATACCCAGGTGCTGGGAATTCAAAATGATCTTGACAGATTGAAGAACTGGGCCAAAACTAACAAAAAGAATTTTAATAGAGATAAATATAATGTACTACATCTAGGCAAGAAAAATGAAACACACAAATATAGGATGAACATCTGATTTGAAAGCAGTACAAGTGAAAAAGATTTCATGGTCTTAATAAACCAGAAGCTAAATATGAGTCAAGAGTGTGATGCAATGGCCAAAAAACCCCCCAAAAAACCCATTCAGTTCTAGGCTGCATAAATAGGAGCATAGTGTGCAGATCAAGGGAAATAGTGGGGGTGCCACTCTATTCTGCTTTGGTCAGACCTTACTGGAACAGTATGTCCAGTTCTGGGCACCACAGTTCAAGAGTGATATTGACAAGTTAGAACATGTTCAGAAAAGGGCAAGAGAGAATATGAAAGGTCTGGATACCATGCTTTAACTTGGAGAAGAGAAGACAGAGGGGACATAATAGCCATCTTAAAATATCTGAAGGGATGTCATGCAGAAGATGGACCGAGCTTGTTTCTGCTGCTCCAGAGATTAGAACACAATGAAATAGATTCAAAATATGAAAAAAAAAAGAGATTCTATCTAAACATTAGGGAGAACTTTATTGTGAGAACTGTTCAACAGTGAAATACACTGCCTCAGGAGGGGTGTGGACTTTCCTTCTTTTAAAAAGAGGTTGGATGGTTATCTTTCAGTAGCACTTTAGTTGTGTATTCCTGCATGGCAGGAGCCAGACTGGATGGTCCTTGTTGCTCCTTCCAACTCTGAGACTGTATGATTCTGTGAAATGCTGTCAGAATAGGGAGTGGGAGCATGTTCAGAACAAATCTTCATTATTAAAAATTTGCAGAGGAGAATTTGAAGAAAATGGAACAAATTCATTTTAGCTGTAGAGCCTAAATAAACATCCAGATTTTAAATTGGCCTAATTATTACTGTCATTTGCCACCCTCAGGATAAACATGTTCTTACAGTAGTGATGATAGAAAAGATGCTGGAGAGACTGAAGAAGTCCAATGAGTTCCTGGAATTGATTCTTAAAGGACTGAATGAGTATTTAGAAAAGAAGCGACTGTTCTTCCCTAGATTCTTCTTCTTATCCAATGATGAACTGCTTGAAATTCTCTCAGAGACCAAAGATCCTACACGGTATAGTGAGACTCAAAATGCATTGTGTACATTTTTCATTAAGGACTACCCATTTTAGTGCGTATATGTACACCTGTTTGCCTTATCCATTGATAATCTACCCTGTTGAACAGAAATATAGCCGTGGCTTCATCTTTGAAACCTCTCTCCCCATTATTCCCTATATTTTGTCTGTTGATGAATTGAATTGTTTCTCTTTTCACAATGCTGTAAAAACTACCATGCCTTTTGTCTATCCCTTTAGTAAAACTCAAGTCAATTGTTAGATCATACAGCTCCTACATTACCGTAATCATGGTCTTACAAGTTTTCTGTAGTCTCGATTGTTCCCTAACGTTTCTCCAGCACTCTGCTGCCTTTCTTGTTGCTCCTCTGTCTTTTTTTCTTACATCAACTCAACCTTGAAGGAAAAATTACATTTCAAAATTAGAGCTCCTACCCGGGAGAATGCCCTTGTGCAGTGGTTCTCAGACTTTTTACCCTTGTGATCCCCTTTACATCTATATGCAGATGCCCCCCCCAGCTTGACATAATGCATGAATAAAAATATTTTGTTTGCTTAGTGTGCATATTTCCCTCCACATATGAATATTCATATTTTAACATTTTATAGGGAAATAGCTCTCCTCCTTCTCCTCCTCCTCCTTCAGGCAGAGGCTTCAAGCACTCTGCTTGCCTTTCTCTTCCCCTCCAGAAGTTTGGGAAGTGGAGGAGGAGAAGGAATCAGGGATTCCAAGTCTCATGTTCCCCTTGAACAACTTTGCTTGCTTCCTGGGAGTCTTACCCCACAGTTTGAGCACCACCGTATATCCCAATATATCCTTATATATTCCACCCTCCACTATCTGAAACTGTGCTGCTCTCTCAAAAGACTCTACTCTTCCTCCTTTTTTGCCCTATATGCTTCTCTTGTGAGGTTGAACATATAAATATTAGGGAGGGCCAGGTAAGCCATAGGTGCTGGAATGGGCAGGAACAACCATTTCTTCATTTGTTGAATGCCATGTAAACAGGGGTTGAGTTGGGTTCTCAATATGAAAGCTGAGTTGCACTATGGCCAATGAGGCAGCAAGAGCCAATGTGGTGTAGTGGTTTGAGTGTTCGACTTGTGGTCCAAGGATGCATCTACACTGTAGAAATAATGCAATTTGACACCATGATAACTAACATAGCTATATCCTACAGAATCCTGGGATCTGTAGTTCTCTGAGGCATGAGCACTCTTTGGCAGAGAAGGCTGAAGACCTTGTAAAATTACAAATCCCAGGATTCCGTAGGATAGAGCTACAGCACTTAGTGGTATCAAACGGCATTATTTCTACAGTGTGGACATATCACTAGAGATCAGGACTTTAATTTAGCCATGGAAACCCACTGGTTGACCTTGGGCAAGTAATATTCTCTCAAGCTGCAGAGGAAAACAATGGCAAACCTCCTCTCAATAAATCTTGCCCAGAAAATCCTGTGATATGGATTGCCATAGTCAGAGTCAATATAAAGACTCATAGCAACAACAAATGAGGGAAAGGAATGACTATTTATCACAGCAGTAAAGCTTTGGGGAAAGTGGTCATTCTCATAGCTCTAAAGTTTTTTGGGTGCACCTCCTGAAGCCATGAGAACTAAAAACAAGTAGAAGGAGCATAAAATAATTTTAGGTATTGGTCATCAATTTACAGGCCTGCAGATTATTTAAAGCAAAATACAATTCCTGGTATGTTCCACCCTTCTGCTGGAAATCCAGTAGGAATGTTCCATGGTTGCTGTATCTGTGCCTAATGTACTTTGGAGAGGATTTACTGCAAAAATATGCAGTCTTTAATGTATGGAGTTTTTGCAAGTGTGATATAGGAAAGAAAAATGTCTGTGGATAGAATTAACTGTTCTGACTTGTTGCGATAGTATGAAGTTATTAATTTAAATGTACAATGTGTAAATAACTTGTTCTTTGAAGAAGTCGTAACTTGTTCTGTAATGCAAAGTTTGTTTCTCTTAATCCTCTCTTTCATTTCTCCAGAGTAAAGCCTCACTTGAAGAAATGTTTTGAAGGAATTGCAAGTGTTGAATTTACTGAAGTCTTGGATATTACACACATGAAAAGCAGTGAAGGAGAAGTGGTAGAACTCATAAACACAATATCAACATCTAAAGCTAGAGGTCAAGTGGAAAAATGGTTAGTTGAACTGGAAACAGCTATGATAAATTCCATCCACAAGGTAAATAAAGCACATTTTGCTTGAGTTTTTTCCCATAGAAAAGCAAACCGTTATAGTACTTATTTTCTAAGAATTGTTTTGAAATTTTGCTGTTCTCTTCATAGCCAATGTAGACACAATGTTAATTCTGTAAGTCAAGTTTAAAAAAATTCCTTTGTGGCACTTCTTCGTACATGTCCTGTACCTGTCCTTCATATACAGATCCTGACACTTTTTCATATACATTTTGGTATTAATTTGAGAGGAAAACTTCTGCTATTGTGGGGACTTCTTTGTAGGAACAGGGCTAGGACACACAGGAACAACCTGATGACTTCTCCGCCTTCCCAACTGCTACTTTTAGTGGTGCCTCTTAGAACAAATAGCAGCTTCAGACAATAGTGGATTTTTTTGGTCAAGATGGTGGTGAAAGGATTCAACTCTGTGCAACTCTCTTCCCTATGTGATGTTTTTGCTATCCTGCTAACACCCACTCACACATTTGCAGTGACTACTGCAGTTTCACAACTGTGTACTATAGTTGCTTACATGTCGTTTGTGTAACTTGCATTTTGTCCCTCTGTGGGATGGAGACTTGCAGACAGTATTGAAAATGACATGCCATGGGTCAAGGAAACAAACTTACCTGCAGTGGTTTGGATACTAATTTAGGATAAACTGTTTGTCATGGTTGTAGTTTCCCAAATTCTTTCTCTTGTAAGTTTCACTGCATCAGCATGCAGAGCCTTTTAGATGGGCCATTCCATGATATATAGAAATGCAATGATACAAAATGTGGTATCCCAGTGTAAGTAGAAGAAAATGCATCAGAATAAACTTTAGAGATGGGTACCATAATTTATATTTCAGGTCAAATATTTTGAAACTAAAACATCTCATGATCAGGTGCTTAAGTACTTACTGTATATGTTATCTTGGAGTTTATCTTTCTCTACTTGAACACCTAAGTAGTAAGGCAGAGAATGGCAATCTCTAGACCCCTGGCACCCACTGTGAACTTCTCCAGTGTCCTCATAATAGAATTAGAAGTATCCAGATGTCCGTCTCCTGTTTTATAAAACCTCTAGTTGATGGGAGGCAAAACAAAAGATCCCCTGTATTTGTTTTTAACGGAATTGTCATGTCTAGAGGTTTCCAGCCATAGGAACTGCATGCATCCCACAGGTCTCATAATTCCCACCTGTAGACTAAGGGCTGGTCTTGATATTGTGTTCTCCTGCTTATGCAGGCATTTTCCTGCTCTCAAAATCACATAAATTGCTTGTGATGAGCAGCACTGAATGCATTCTCATCACTGAATAAGTGCTTATACATGTTGGAATATTTGAAATTACTTATGGTGCAAGAAGAGTAACTTGTCTTGAGAGCTGGCGTTTTAAAAAAAAGGTTTAATGCGTTTTTGTGTTAGACATAAATGGGCTTTTTCTCATGCTGAATTTTCTGCAAATAATAGCTAATTTGAAAACAATGCTTTGAACAGCATAGCTTAAAAATGGATAGTCTAAACTTCAGTTTATCCTACCTTTTGGTCTCTACAATAAAACTTTGGATCCTTAGGTCTTATTTACTTTTCTTCCCATTGATGCCAGGTGCTTTGAAATCCATTGTATATATTGCAGCCATATTTCCCATGAATTATTTAGCAATCAACAAAACTGTAAACACTGAAAAAATTACACAAGAATCACAAACTGAAAAGCCATTTTTGTGAAGTAGTTTGCTATACTGTGAGTTGTTCTGTCAAGTTGACTGACTTATGGTGACTCCCATGAATCAGAGACCTCCAAGTCACCCTATCCTCAACTTCCTTGCTTAGGTCTTGAAGACTCAGGGCAGTGGTTTCCTTAATTGAGTCTATCCACCTGTAATGTGGTCTCCCTCTTTTCTTACTGCCTTCTACTTCACCAAATATGTCTCCTCTTCAAAATATGACAGACAGAGTGTAGTCATCATGGCTTCCATGGAGAGTTCAGGCTAACCTACCATGGAGTTTTCTTGGCAAAATTTGTTGAGGGGGGAGGAGTTCCCCTTGCCTTCCTCTGAGGCTGAAAAAGTGTGGCTTATACAAGATCACTCAGTAGGTTTCCATGGGAGAGCAAGGATTCAAACCCTTGAGTCCAGCACTCAAAGCAAGGCATGCTGGCTGTCATGCTGGTTTATCATATTGTGAATACAGTATGATAAAAATGCTAAATTGCTAGTTTTATTTTTGAATATGTTTTTGATTTAAATTCACTCCATTAACTATATTGATTTTTTTCTTCTCAATTAGTCAACCCCTTTTCTTTTTCCTTTTCTGTTCCTTTCCATTCCTTTCTTATTGTAATTGTCATATGGTACTTTACTCTGGCCTCATCTCCTGATGCTTAGATTGAAAAGCTTCATTGAATGGGCTAATCTTTAAACATGTGGTTTTAATCTTTTTATGTCAATCAAGGCTAGACAAGGCTTACAGACAATTCTTCCATCATCCTTAGATGGAAGTTGATTTGTTCCTTTCAAAGTCAAGGGAGCTAATTCCTCTTAAATTCACGTGCTCCTAATTGGCAGGCAACTAGGGTTGTCAAGCTTGGAACTTGAAAAGGCATGGATCAGATTCTGAGTTGAAAATCGAGCTGTTGCAGCAAAGTATGCAAGCCCTCCCACCATGCTAACATATATAATACAGTTGCTTTGCACACTTTATAATACCCAGGAAAAGCTGAGTTGCACAGATTGCCTTTGCTGCTCCTATATAGCAGGGAAGCCATGCACTACATATGTCAAGTTTCATGTGATGTTCATATGTGGGCAAACTGTGTGTGTGCCTTCAAGTCGCCTGTCGATCCATGGTGACCCTATGAATTTCCTCGGTTTTCTTAGGCAAGGAATACTCAGAGGTGGTTTAGATAGTCCCTTCATCTGAATAAATCCTACAGCACAAGGTATTCATGGACAGGCTCCCATCCAAGCACTAACCAAGCCTCATTACACTGTATTAAATGCATAGTGCTGCATGATAGCCTTAGTTTAATGTAATGGGCTCTTTTACTCAAAAGTAAGCATGTAGTTTGTCCAGTCAAAACTGGCCCACCAGTCAAGATTAGGGCTGCAGCACATGAAAAAAGAGTCTTTAGAGCATATTCTTGTTCTTTTCCCCTCCTCAAATTTGCTCCTGTCCTGAACGCCAAGGGGCTAAAGAATGAGAAAATAACAAAATTGGCACTTGAAGCCATATACTACTAATGTAGAATCGTAGAATCATAGAATCATAGAGTTGGGATACTGTGTATACTAGATTGTAAGTCAGCCTCATGTATAAGTTGAGGGCAGGTTTTGGGGCCAAAATTATTGATTTTGATATGGCCCATGGATAAGTCAAGGGTAAAACATGTAACAAAGGATCTAAACAATGGAGAAAAAGAAAACAATGCCAAAGAACTTCACAAAATCCTAGCAGGCATAACTGTTTGTGCTCACACTAAAGGCTGGATAGATCAGAGAGTAGAAGGAGGCAGTCAATGCTTCCAGGATAGTCTACACTCTTCCTTTCACCAGGGGATGGTTCCTTTTTTAAAATAAAATTTAAAGTTCAGTATGTACATTGGCCTGTGGATAGGTCGACTGACTTTTTGTGGGTCAATTTTTTGCTTAAAATTTGTAGACTTATACATGAGTATATAGAGTATCTTAACTTGTGTCTCACAGTAACACCTCAAGCATAACAAAGAGATGTGTCTCTCCTAGCACCTGACCTATTTCAACAAGGTCTGTGACCTAGCGAATTGTCTGCACTTTGCCTTAGTTCTAAGGAGCTGAATACTACTGAAAAATGTTGGAAATGGGGATTAAATAATTTATTTCTTACATTCATGTTCCACCTTTCCTCCCAAGCAGCTCAAGGTCACATACATGATTTACCCTAACCTCATTTTTATCCAGATGACAGCCCTTGTAAGGCAGGTTAGTTTGAGATTGGAAGGAGTTAGTTCTGCTACCATTGTAATTGTAAATGCAGACCTTGAGGTGCTGGTTAATACCTATAAAGCCCTACATGGCTTGGGTCCATCTTACTTGTAGGAATGCTTCCTCCCATATAATCCTTTCCGCACATTCAGGTCCCCTGGGAGGAACCTACTGCAGTTCGAAAAAAATAGACTTCCGAAGAGCCTTTTCAGCTGCCGCTGCAAAAATCCAGAGTGACGGAAAAATCCGGAGGTTCATCAGATCACATCTCTTGACGCTTTTAAAAAGCAATAAAAACAACCCTCTTCTGGCAGGCCTTCCCAGACTAACCTCTTCTAAAACAGAATCAACTCCCCATGTTAATCAGCCCCCCCGCCTGATTATTGCCCATTATTGTTATATAGCTGCCACTTTTTGCCGAGCTGTATTAACTGGTGTTATTCCAGTTAAATGTTTTTATTGTTATTATTTTGTATTATGGGAGGGAAGGTAGAAGGGTGGCGGTTTACAGGGACTGTTTTGTTATTATTTTCTATGACTTTTGTATTTGAAATTTTCCTTGCTATTACCCACCTCGATCCTCAAACAGGAGAGGCAGGATACAAACAAATATTTATTATTATGATGATGATCTTCCTTTGGCATCTCAGTGACATTTTCTTATCTCCAGGTGATTGCTTCTGCAATAGATGCCTATCCAAAGTCTCTCCGTATAGACTGGGTGAGAGAATGGCCTGGACAGACAGTTCTTTGTGTATCCCAGACTTTCTGGACTGCAGAAGTGCAAACAGCTATGAAAAATGGCCAGCAGGTAGGCATATTTGAATACCAGTGACTGTTCTAACCAGTATTTCCAGTCTCCCTCAGAAGAGAGGGTTGCTAATGATACTTTCCCTCGCACAATGATGTCAGTTTGGAAAACAATGGATATTGTTTTGGTGTGTCAATCATTTGAATTCAGAAAGCTGTCTGTTTGCATTCAATCTGAGACAATCTTGAGACCTATGAGCATGGCGGCCTGGTTACTGATACACACACACACACACACACACACACAAATAAACACGCACTTGATTCTAGCTGATCTCATTCATTTGTCATGGCCAGAAACTGCCTCTGTGAGTGTAGTCATCTTCAAAACCACAGGTGATTCTGGGGATGAATGAATCCACTCTTTTATAGGTCTTTCTTACACCTGTGTGGGTGACTTGGGCTCTTCCATTTGGAATCCATCAGCATACTGTTAACTGTCAAAAACCTGGAGGTCAATTTTAAACAAAGCACAATGGTGGAGTGTTGTGAATTTCTGTGGCTATGTGGCAAATCATCCATCTCTCTGTGTGTTTTCCAACCTCCCTCAGGCCCTTGAAAGTTACCTGGAGCAGTGCAATGGGCAGATTGATGGCATTGTCACCTTGGTGCGAGGAAAATTGTCAAAACAGAACCGCGTGACTCTTGGCGCACTCGTTGTACTGGATGTTCACGCCAGGGATGTTCTGGCATCCCTTGTAAGCAAGCACATCATTGATGACAGTGACTTTGAATGGCTAAGTCAGCTTAGGTACTACTGGGAGGTAAGTGACATTTGTGAATCCTTTTAGGAGGCAATTTCTGTTCACAGCTTTTCAATTTGGATTCACTTGCTGACACAGGAGGAAAGTCACACAAATATGAGCAATCTTTTTTTTTTTTTTTTTTTTGCTGATGACAAAAGATATCTCGCCCATCATTCTGTGGACTTTGAGGTAAGATGGCTAATAGCCATACTAATACAGTTTATAATTAAAATGACTTTTTCATCACCATGTTCCCAGCACACTTGCTGAATTTGCAGGAGACTTACAGATAAAACATTTTCTGTCAAAAGACAGAATTTAGTTTCCTTGATCTTGCTGGAGAAGTCTAGATTTTTTTTTCCGCACAGTAATGTATATTTGAGCTGAGTGGCCTTAACTCCTGTCAATCTGTATTTATTTCCTGAGCCAAGTACTGAGCATTTGAACTGGGGTTAAAATGAGCAGGACAGAGATCTAAAATATCCCATCGATCAGTGCAAGATGACCTCTGGGTTTAAAATGTTGCTGATTTGTGTGAGTTAGTGAGTCTTATTGATCTTAAAGACACAGAAAAAATATCTACTTTGGGCCCAATGATTTAGGTTAGTTGTTCTCTAATTGTTAACACCCATTTTTAGGAATGATTCATGAGGGTTGTGGCTGGACAACTGAAGGCATTCTTGAAAGATACCGATAATCTAGACTCAATAGTCTACACCCAAGAGATTGGAAATGATCAATATGCATCCCTATCCACACAAAAAAAGGAGACACAAGAGACTGCAGCAACTATAGGACCATAGCACTAATCTCCTACATAAGCAAAATTATGCTCAAAATTGTGCAACATAAACTCCAATCACATATGGAAAGAGAAAACCCAGAGGTCCAAGTAGGGTTCAGGAAAGGAAGAGGCACTAGGGATCACATTACAAACATATGATGGCTAATACAGCGCACCAAGGAATTAAAAAAAAATCAGCATGTGCTTTATAGTCAAAGGCAAAGCCTTTGACTGCATAGTAACACCCTTAAAGACATGGGAGGGCCAATACATCTGATAGTCTTGGTGAAGAATCTATACTTAGGACAAGAGGTTACTGCTAGAACATAACACAGAGAAACAGAATGATTCCCAACTGGCAAAGGGATTAGACAAGGCTGCATTTTTTCACCCTACCTATTCAACTTGTATGCAGAATATGTTGAAATAAAATCAGTATTGGACACAGAAGAAGGAGGAATGAAAACAGGAGGAAGGAATATCAACAATCTGAGATATGCTGTCGACACTATAATACTAGCAGAAAACATTACAGATCTCAAACGGAAGATTAAAGAAGAAAGTGCAAAGGCAGGGTTACTGTTGAATGTAAAGAAAACAAAAATAATGATCACAGAGAACTTACACATATTCAAACTAGACAGTGAGGAAATAGAAATAGTAAAAGAGTTCTCATATCTGGGATCAAACATTGATAGAAATGGGGACTACAGTCAGAAAATCAAAAAAAATATTAGGAATGGGGAGGGCAGCTATGAAAGAATTAGAAAAGATCCAAAAATGCAAAGATAAACAACTCAGCACAAATGTTAGCAAATCATTGTATTCCCTATTAGCATGTATGGATGTGGAAGCTGGACAGTTAAAAAAGAAAATAGGAAGAAAATAAATTCATTTGAAATTTGGTGCTGGAGAAGAGTACTGAGGATTCCATACACAGTTAGAAAAGCCCACAAATGTGTCCTAGAGCAGATCAAACCAGAAATCCCCCTGAAAGCCAAGATGACAAAATGTAGGCTGATATACTTTGGACGCATCATAAGAAGGAATGAATCACTGGGGGAAAAAACAATAATGCTAGGAAAGATAGAGGGAGGTAGAAGGAGAGCAAGGCCACAATCTAGATGGATGGACTTTATTAAAGAGATCATGAGAGTGTGTTTTCAGGAGTTGGGCAGAGCCATGGAGGACAGGGGGTCTTGGAGATGTCTCATTAGCAGGGACGCTGTGGGTCAAGATTGAAGTGAAAGCAGTTAACAACAAACAAAAAGACTGACTTCAATCTAGTTTTATGTCATATTTTGGCATCAAATTGGCCTTGGTCCACCTGATGGATAACCTTTGATTATATGATTATTTCGCATCTCTGGCATATACCAATATGAACCTACCCAAGCCCCAAGCATCTGCTTTGGAGGTCTTTCATTCTTTAAAATCAGATTGATGTGTAGCAGGCACGAGGCCTTTGAAGAGGTTGCACCTACTTCCTCTCAGGACTCTTCTATTTACATTTATTTCTAGTTTTATTATCCTCCAAATTTCATGTTTTTCTATAGGAGGGACATCTACAAACAAAGATGATCAATGCTGGGTTGCGGTATGGATATGAATATCTTGGCAACACCCCTAGATTGGTTATTACACCACTTACTGATAGATGCTACAGGTAAATCACAACTTCTTGGATGCGTTAATGTAGTATTAATGTAAATATGTCACCTATATTTAGCCATCTCACAATGAACAAATGAAATTCTGTTATTATTATTAGGCATTATAGCTGCTGTTCTGTACAATTAGAGTATCCTAATTTTCATGGCAACTGAGGGCTTCCATGCCAGGGTGCATTGAAACTGCTCTGGGTTTTAGCCCAGACTTCCAATGAGCTTTCCAAGGCACTGAACCTATTTGGGGGGTAGAGCTTATCAAGTTGGTTAACTTCTTTGACATCTGGAATAAAATCCAGAGCAGATTCATGACATCCTGATATTAGGGGTGGCAACTCTATAGGAGCAAGGGCCAGATTTCCCTTCTGTGGGCTACTCTGGCTTGTGAACAACACAATGGAAGCTGGTTTCCATTTTGGTCAGTTTGTGGCCATTTTCAGAGGGTTTTTTTGGGGGGGTGGCTTGAGGTTGGGGAAAGTGAGTAAACCTCTACATTTGCATGTTTTAGACACAATTTGGAGGATTTGGTAGCCAAAAATTGTCCAGAAATTGTCCTAAATTGTCCTAAAATATAATTGGAGGGGGGTTGACTGAGGGAATTGTGGGTATGCTGGGCTACACATTTGTGGGTATACAAATATGTAGCCCAGAGGGTGTCTTGAATTCATGGCCTGCACTTTCCAACCCCTTTTTTCATGGAAGTCACCAACCACAACTATTAACATGGTTGTACGCATGCAATTTTCAATGAAAGGTCTTTTACTGCATATATAACTCCAAGTGTTTCCAAATGTCAATGTATTTCTTTTTTTGAGAAACATAATCTGACTAGCATTTTAAAATCTGCTAGATACCTTATTTCACGTTCCGTTATGCAGTCATTCTGTCATTCACTCCCTTTTTGTTGATACAATTCAAAGGAATAGCCATGTTAGTCTGGCAAATAAGTATACCAAGGGATTATGTAGCATCTTTTAGACTAACTGATAGAAAGAAGTTGGTAGCATAAGCTTTCCTGTACTTCATCAGATGCATGGAGTGAAGGGCCTAGACACAGGAGTTTGTTACACGGGAGGAATTTCTCTCAATTTCGAAAGAAATGGAAGTGAGGCCAGTTTGGAATTGAGTAAATTCGCTAGTTTAGCGAATTTACTTGATTGTGTATTGACACTGTATTGCCTTCAGAACTGCCCGAAATTGCCTCCCAGTGCCTGAAATTGTGTGTGATAGTTTCTCACGCAATCATGCGAAACCCCATGATTGCGTTTGGAAGGACTTCCCTTTGCCCGAAAATGTCTGTGATCAGCTTTCACACAATCACGCAAAACGCTATGATTGCATTCAGATTACCATTGGATTATACTTCCAATTCCCTTTGTGTGATAAACTCCACAGACCTTTGTTGCTGTGAATGAGCTGGTTGTATGTGTGGATAGCAATTGAAATGCAAAACCTGTGGATATGGTTATGGGGTACAGCTCAGTTTTAACTGTAGCCATGGGGGTACAGAGGCAGGAAGAAAGATGTTGTCTTAAGTCAAGGTGAGTAGATAACCATATGAATGGTGGAAGGAGTATTGGAATGTAGTGTGATGCTGGCTGGAAAGGAGATGTGATAAATGGACCAAGAGAGCCCTCATAAGGTTGGGGAGTTAACTAGTGTTATATTAGGTGTTGTATGTCAGGCAACCGTTGTCTTTGTTCAATCCACTGTTGATGGACAGGAGTTTGTGGATAAACAGTGGGACCTTAGTATCTACGGACTTACCATCAGCGGATTTGAGCATCCTTGGATGGCAAGCCCACATTGATTCCAATGGTGGTGCGTGGACACAGCTGCACTGCCATTGAGAAAAGTGCACAGAGGTCCTCCCTCCCTCCACTCATTTTCCTTCCTTCCTTCCTTCTTTTCCCTCTCCATCCCCCTCAGAGGGTCCTTCCCTGGCTTGGCTTGGGGGGGGGGGGTTGGAGGCAGAGGCTGGAGCCCTCTCAGCCGGAGGGAGCTGGAGCCAGTGCTGGGCTGGGTCTTGGGTATTGGAGCCCCCCCTCCAGCCCTAACACCTGGGATGGAACCTCCAGGCTCCAACACCCAAGCTCCGGCTCTCACTCCCTACTGTTGATGGGGCTCCAGCTTCTGCCTCTGAACTGCCCCCGAAGCCAGTCCTGAGGCAGAAGCCTCAGAGGGGGAGGGAGGGGGGAGGAAGGAAGGAAGGAAGGAAGAGTGAGGGAGAGAGGGAGGACTTCAGGGCATTTGTTCCTAATGGAGGCATGGCCGCACGGCCACATTGCCATTAGGGTCCATGAGACGAACATCCACAGATCCCCCGCGGATACCAAGGGCTGACTGTATTCCAATTCTGCTGTCTCTTTCCAATCTTCCTTTGTAGTTTTTTTAAATGTTGTTGTTCAAGGACTGCTTTCCTGAGATCTGAGGTGGAATGTCCAGGAAGCTTGTTCTGCAACTGGTTTTTGTGTATTCCCATTCCTAATGTTTGCTTTGAATCCGTTTAGCCTTTTGTGCAGAGACTGGCCTGTCTGACTAATGTAGGTTGCTGAAGGGCACTGCTGACAGAGGATGGCTTATATGACATTAGAGGCTGAGCAAGTGAAAGTACCTCTAATATTGTGGGCTATGTGATCAGGTCCTGTGGTGATATTTTCTGAGTATATATGTGGGCAGAGTTGGCATCTGGGTTTGTGGCAAGGTCTTGTATCCCTCTCCCCATCTGTGTTGTGTGTCCTCCGATAGGTAAGTAACTGTGTGAAGCTGGGAGGCTGTCTGTAGGCAAGTAAAAGCCTGCCACCAGGAGCCCTTGAAGGGGCATCATTATTGTACAAAATGGATTGTAGTTCATTCATAATATCTCTGAGTGGTTTCAGCTGGGAGCTATACATGGCCACTAATGGAGTTCTGCCATCTCTTGTCTTTAGCCTGTTGTGTTATAAATTAGTCCTGGGTACAAGTCTTTCCTTGTGGATTTGTTTTATATGTGGGTACTATAGTTTAAGGAATGCATGTTGTAATTCCATGAATTTGGCATCTCTGGGATCTGAGCAGATGTGATTGTCTTAGAGGGCTTGGCTGTAAACTATTGATCTGGTAGTGTGTTCAGGGTGGAAACTGCATGTATGTAGTGATCACTGGGTTTCTGATATAGTGTGGTGCTCTCTGTTGTGTAGCTATATGGCAGTGTCCAGAAAGTGAACTTGTTCTCTTGATAATTCCATGTTAGGATAGATAGTAGGGTGGAAGCTGTTGAAATATTGGTGGAATGTATGAGTGAGAAGACTTCATTGCAAGCACTTAATTTTGTAAATCATTCTTTGCTGGAGCCAGTTATAACTTCACTTTGGCCCATTACAGAATTATTATTCTGGCAATGTTTGCAGATGTGTCAGTACGTCCTAGTAGAGTAAATTTACGTCAGAGCAAAGAGTACCTGTGCTTCAACAGGTATCACATTATTTGCTGAGTATTATCTGCAACTTTTCTCTTTCTAATTTCAGAACTCTCTTTGGTGCTCTCCACCTTCATCTTGGTGGTGCCCCAGAAGGCCCTGCTGGAACTGGAAAAACTGAAACGACAAAGGACTTAGCAAAGGCTATTGCTAAGCAGTGTGTGGTTTTCAATTGTTCTGATGGACTGGATTATCTTGCCCTGGGAAAATTCTTTAAGGTGCGAATGAATGAATATCGACCAACATTTAGTGTTCAGAATCAAAGCACACCATTTTAACAAGGCTTGAATGAGAAGTAACAGCTATATATTCTTACTTATCTTTGTGTGTGAATAGGATCTAAAGCATAGAATTAGAATAAATGGATATACCTTTTGCTTTACTTCAAAGTGGATTCCTGATTTATTTTTAAACTAAAAAAAAAAGTACTGGAAATGAATTGGTTTTTGTTTGTGTCTTAATAGGGTTTGCTTTCCTGTGGTGCTTGGGCTTGCTTTGATGAATTTAACAGAATTGACTTGGAAGTCCTTTCTGTTGTTGCTCAGCAAATTCTTACTATCCAGAGAGGTAATCTTTTTTAAAAAAATCAATGCTAGGTTAAGATAAAACCTATTTACAATTGTTATTAAAAAGATACCTTTCTCCCTTTATTCATAGGTATCAATGCTGGCTCTGATATACTAGTGTTTGAAGGAACAGAGCTCAAACTTAACCCAACATGTGCTGTTTTTATTACAATGAATCCTGGCTATGCTGGACGCTCAGAACTTCCTGACAATCTTAAGGTACATTGAACCAAATTTAGGGCTGGAATCCCAAATACTGTTACCAAGAAGTGAGCCCCATTGAATTCAGAAGTTGTATTTTTGTGTAAGCATACATAAGATTATGTTGGAAGTGTATTTCTTGTTTTTTTCCTAATTAAAAATTTTATTAAGTTTTTACAATGAAACACATAAAGTCTATAGAACAATGACAACAATAACAACAACAACAACAATTAACTACAAGGGCATGTATCTGATGAACAGTTTTTCTGCAGTACAATCCAAAGATTCGTTCTCAGCAAGAGCCAGAGAGTCTGGCTTGTTAAGGTGTAGAGTCTCAGTCCAAAGATCCATCTGTGAAGTAGGAGGTTGGATCCAGTGGGAGTGATGATTAACACAGGCTCTGTACAGGCCTGAACCTTGTGCTGACATGTGGGCAGAGTCAGGGTGTAGCGTCCTGATATTGGACTCCCTGACTCCATCCCCAGGGTGTCATGATGCTGTGTGCCATTCCATTCTATCATGGCCTGACTCCGATGCTTAATCCAGATGATGCAGCGCCAGATGGGCGCCATTCAGCCATGCCGCCGTGGCTATGGCATCCTTTGGAAGGCGCAAAAAGGAGCCACTTTTTACGATTTCTTTTTGCGCCCTCCAGTGACTGAATTGGGGCCATGGCGTGAGGTTGCTGTGGCCTCAATCCGGCCAGGAAAGGGCTGGTCTGTATAGCCCCATAGTCAATAAAGACCATCCATTCTTCTTGAAATGTGTCGGTCCTTTTTTGGCCAATGCAAAACCTCGTCATAGCAGACAGTTTCTTCATCAACAACATACCCCAAGTTCTCAATGGGTGTATTTCTTGTTTTTAAAATATTTTTTAGCCTAAAGCATCAGAATGAACCGATATTTTATTTTTCCAGTATAAAACAAACAGACAGATATCTGGGATGGTAGTGGTGGGGACGCCAAACTATGAAAAGCAGGCCCTTCCCTGAGGTGTATTAGTACAGCTGTGATATTTGGTAACTGCCACTGTTGCTTTCACGTTAGGTCAGGGCTGGGGAGCAGGTAGCCCTCCAGATGCTGTTGAACTGCATCTACTATTATCCTTCACCAAACTCTGTTCTAGCTAGAGGTGGTAGGAGATGCAGCCCAACAACATTTGGAGAGCTAACTGTGTTCCATCCCTAGTTATCTTACAGTCTTTACTTCAGCTCTTCATATGAACTTAGGGCACCAGGTGGACTTTCTGCCCTCTAGTCTCTGCCCTTTCTCTCTCCATCATCTTGCAGGGTTTTTCAGGGAATCTTCTCCATGACACTGATATGGTGCCACTACAGTACTTACTTGCTTTATCCCTTCCCTTCTGTTGTAGCAGCAACTGCAGCACAGTTAATGACCTAGATCTCTCTAGATTTCTGTGTCACTACTGTCTTTCTTTCACTGCCTCTGGCTGTGGAAGGCCTATTGATTCATATGTATATCTGACCCATAGACTGCTAGTTTTATTGTTATTGTTTACAATATTTCTAGGCCATCCCATATTATCAGCTCTCAGGGTAGTTTGCAATAAAATTGGTTGAAAAATTAAATGCCATGCCCCAATATAGTCAAGTTCAAAACAATAAAAATACATTGAATGTTCTAAAAGCAGACTCTACAATAGTTTAGTTTAATAAGTTCAAGTTAAAACACTAGGATAGGTCAAAGCAGAAGACAGTTGAGAGTTAGGTGTCTCCATTCTATAGTATAATGGGACAGAATGGAGATTCTAAAGAGGAAAAGTAACAGGATCTGATATAATACCCAGTGACCCAATGCCAATGTCCTTTGTGTCTTGCTTATGGGTGTGCCAGAAAATCTGGTTGATCATTGTGGGAAAGAGAATGTTGGGTTAGATGGATCATTGACTTGTCCTTTGGGGCTTTTCAAGGGTATTATTTGTATAAAGGAAACAGTTTTCTGTATTTCAACCAAATCTGTGTCCCAATCTTTATCAAGAAGCCTCATGCTAAAAAGCTTTATTCGTCCAGTTTGTTTTTGTTGGCTCAGGAAAACTATATAATAAGGAAATGGAGTTTCATATTCCTTATATATGGCAGAGTGAATCCAGTGATGTACATCTGCCAGCCCCTTCATCCCATTCTACTCTAGAGGGTCGGGAGAGCCTCTGAGCACATTTAGGGGTGCATGCAACAAGGTTGTAGGAGAGAGGGAGGCATGCTCATATGCTGTTAGATGCTGTCTTTACTAATTCAGGGAAAAGAGTATTATTATATAATTGAGGCTTATCAAGGTACTGTAATGCTGTTATGCATAGAGCATGAGAAGGTTAATGTTTTGGACCATAACTCCATGTTTTAGTCCAAAAAGTAATTTTTCTGAATTCTAGTTATTCAGGAGGATAGTGATGGGACTCTGCAGTTAACTTGACCATCAATGTTTGTTTAATAGGCTCTGTTTCGAACTGTGGCTATGATGGTACCTGATTATGCTATGATCGCTGAAATTGTCCTCTACTCCTGTGGATTTGTTACTGCTCGACCTCTCTCTGTGAAAATTGTGGCTACCTATCGCTTGTGTTCTGAGCAGTTGTCTTCCCAGCACCACTATGATTATGGGATGAGAGCTGTGAAATCAGTGCTCACTGCAGCTGGGAATTTGAAGGTAGAGAGTTTTGTGGTTTGATTAGAACCTTGTGTCCCAGTATTTTGTTGGAAGTAAATCTCTCTTTCTCATTCGTGTCTGATGTTGAATCAAACTGAGAGCCTTTCATGGGCATATGCCACAATTGCAAGAAGGCATTTTGTATATGGGTGTCTCAGAGCCAGCATTGCACAAAGGGGCACTAACCTGTGTTTGCATCTTGAAGATTTTCCTGTGCTACACAGTGGCCAGGCTCATAAATCTTTTCTGGTTTTGTAAACCATCAAGCTGGCAAGAAATATTAGGGCAAGCACTCCTTTGCATTGCAACTGTGGCACTTGATTCCTGTGTTATATTAAGCCTAAGAACCCCATCGCCTTCAAACTTTAACTAAATGCTAATGAACAAATCAGAATAATAAATTGGAATCAGGCCTGGAGCTGTAAATGAAAGTTCTTGTGTACCCAGTTGGTGATCAGATGAATCGATTTACTAACACAATGTTAGTTCCATACTACTCAGAAAATTATCATTAAATATACCTGCACATCAAATTTCTCCCCCTTCTCTTCCTCCTTCTCTTTATTTATATCCCAACTTCCTCACAAAATTAACACATACCAAATTAAAACATGTAATTAAAACATACAAAAGATCAGCATTAAAATAGAATTAAATAGTTACAGTAACCATATTAAAACAATTGAAAGCATACATTTCAAAAAGATGTTTACAAAGAAATCTTATTCATGAGACTAGAGAAGCCTTGAGTAGAGATTTATTTAGAATTTTCATAGATTGGGAAGTACCTCCCCTCATGCTGAATACTGTGACATTCCTTGGCAATATGACAGGTTAGCTATTTTTTGATCCAGTTTGCACATATCTTTTAATGCCAAATTTAAAAAAAAGTAGTTTAGGAGGAGCTGTAAGGCAAGAACCACAATAACATCTCACTAGAGCAAATTTCCCCAACACAGAGTGATTTTGAAATGTTCACACACACACACACATATTGGCCAGGCTGGTTGGGGATGATGTGTATTGTAATCTAACACATTTGGAAGATGCCAGGTTGAGGAATGCTGAACTACTCTTTTAAATATGAACCTAGACTAATAGTACAATCAGTTTTGTGTTTTAAAGGTTTCATAGAAGTTTTGATTATTTATATTTGGAACATGATAGTTACAGTAAGAGCTGCCAGTTAGGCATACTTCAAAGGAATTTTCCTATTGAAAACTCTGGCAATGCAGGTAAAGTCAAACACTTTAACTCTGAAAATGATTTTGCATTTTAATATAGCTCAAGTATCCAGAGGAAAATGAAGAAATTTTGTTGCTTAGATCCATTATTGATGTCAATTTGCCTAAGTTCTTATCCCATGATCTACCACTTTTTGAGGTAAGATACTTCAATAAGTAAAGAAAGTGCATGGGGTGCATAAGTAATATGTACAATTAATGGTTGACTGATGACATTCTCATGCTTCCTCTAACAGTGCACTGTTATAGGCCTACTTGGGAATTCTAGTTAAACATGTTAACACTGGATATTCAGCTGGGTTAAAGAACAATCTTCTACAAAATGTTGGGGTAAAAAAATAGATCAGCTGACAAAACAGCTGTTAGACAGCTCAGACACTGAGGACAGTACTGGTGCAAGTGCCAACAGCAGGACTGTGGAATATGTGGTTCTGCAGATGTTCCTGTGTTGCAGCTCCCATAAACCCTCAAACTGGCTCCACCATCTATGGTTGATTGGTGTCTTTGGCCACACATTCTGGATGGCCACATATTCCTGACCCTTACACTAGGTTTTTCTCTAGCAGTGTGTGCAAGCATCAGTGTGGGCTATGCCTGTGTAGTTCCATTGCATAGGCAAAAATTGCACCCAACAACCATTGGATGAGGAGAGAAAAGCAGGGTGACTCAAAATCTAGCTGTTGCTGACAGCTGATTGACTCCAATTTGTTATGCCTACTAATTTCCTACTCTTGCCATAGGTGAGTAGAATTGTACCACACATTGGAACAAAAAAAGCGTTGGCATTTAAGAAATGAACAACGAACCAATTGGAAGTAAGCCAGTAAGCCACTAGTACCACTGTGAGCCAGCCTCCACTCATACATCAGGTTTATTCCCCACCTTAGAGATGGAAAGAATATTTGCAATTACTAATTAGTAGCTTAAAAAAGTTTTAGGGTAGTTGGGAAGAACAATAGACTAGCAAGAATTTTGTTCAATTTTGTCCTGGTATCCAAACATCCTAACAAGTTGTGGAGTAATTATTCTGCATAAACCCCAACCTTTTTGCCCCAAAAGCCCACATATGTTTTTCTCCTCAAAATAGTTCCTCTGCAACATTTTGGGATTGTTGGAATCCATGGAGCATACAAAGAATATTCATTTTCTCCATATTAGGGAGAAAACTAGCCTATTTGTCCTTGCATGCAAGGACAAAATAGTTCAGCATTTCCATCCTTACCCACTTACCTTTAACCTGTAGTGGATCCTTCTCTCCCAGTCTCTACTTTTAAGACCCAAATCCCACCAAAGCCATGTCTTTTTGTCCTGTTTTTGGTGGGTTGGCATGGTGTATAATCTGAGTATTTTGAGCTCTCTGTTGTCTGACAGATATCTTTTTACAATAATGTGTTTATATTTCTAGTCTGAAAAAATGTTTATTTTTCATATGTACACTACCTACAATAGTTATAAGTAAAATATACTGTAATTTCTGTTTTGGCAGGGCATCACTTCAGATTTGTTTCCTGGTGTGAAGCTGCCGAAACCAGATTACAACGACATACTAGAAGCCATCAAGAAAAACTGTGATGAAATGAATTTACAAATGACTAGCTTTTTTTCAGAAAAAATCTTACAGATATTTGAAATGATGATTGTGCGCCATGGCTTTATGATAGTTGGAGAGCCCTTTGGGGGAAAAACATCTGCATATCGGGTTTTGGCAGCTGCCTTGGGTGATCTGTGTGAAAAGGTAAACAGTTTATAAATTTACAGTATTTATAAACTGTAGATTGGGGTTGTCATAGATGGTGAGTAGCTGAGCTGTATGCATGGCCACTCACGGACCCCCTGCCTCTTTCTACTTTCTACCAATCTCCTGTCCTTGATGGGTCTCCTAATATCCCTGGGCAGGAGAAAGAGGCAACTATGAAAGACCCTGGCTTCTTGGCAAAGCACCATGTTTTTGCCAAACAGGGACTGCAGGTCTTAGCATGCTGGCAGGAACATGGTATTAATTGCCTGCATTTCTTTTACTGTTACTCATGGCCAAATTAAATGTACTATCTACATTATAGCTATACAAATGTCGCCCACACATGCATAATATTTTTAATGAATGAAATGTACCATAGATTTATCAAATGTAATTGATTTTGTATATGTAGGGGCTTATGGAGGAAAATAAAGTGCAGATCACTGTCATCAACCCCAAATCCATAACCATGGGGCAGCTGTATGGACAATTTGATCCAGTCTCCCATGAATGGTCTGATGGTATCCTAGCTGTGAGTTTTAGAGCATTTGCTTCTTCATCTGTAAGTATTCAGTAAGATTAAAGTATTTTGTCATACAAATGCATAAACATATATTTTGGTTGTTGTGTGTCTTCAACTTGTATGCCTTCAAGTTGTTTCTGACTTATGGTGACCGTAAGATAGGGTTTTCTGGGGTTAAGATTGTGTGACTCGCTCAAGGTCATCCAGAGGGTCCATGGCTAAGTGTGGAATTGAACCTTGGCTCCAGAGTCATAGTCCAGTGCTCAAACCTCCACACCATGTTACCTCTCGAACATAATATATGTTATATATGTTACATATAAAAATATGTTATGCCAAATGAAGACTCCTCCCTCACTATGCACTGAATACCTCTAAATACATGTCCACCATAAACTAGTCCACCATAATTCTTTCCTGTCCTCACCTTTTTGATGATCATATGTTGCTACAGGTACCATCTTAAGGGAGACATTCCTTCCTATGTGTGAGGGAAGGAGGAATATGTCTGTTAAGAGGGCCTCACCCAGCATGTGAGTTCACATTCTTTGTATCAAAAATATATTGTTTTTTCTTTCAACTCAGACACCTGATAGGAAGTGGCTAATTTTTGATGGACCAGTGGATGCAGTATGGATTGAAAATATGAATACTGTGCTGGATGATAACAAGAAACTCTGTTTGATGAGTGGTGAAATCATTCAGATGTCACCACAAATGAGCCTTATTTTTGAACCAATGGACTTAGAAGTTGCTTCTCCTGCTACTGTAAGTTTTTATCTTTGGTATGCTCTTTCCAGTAGTGGAATTGTGTCAAATTAGTATTGTGGGGGAGCCTACTTAACTCTGTTCCCTTTCTTCTTGAGAGATGCTGGATTTGTAGTGTAATTAAAAGGATCATATGACCACTGCTTTTACCTGGGGTGTAATGGCTAAACACCCTATCAATGGAGAGGTACACTGGGAATCACTGGAAGCAGGGAAGAGGAGAAAGCCATTTGTGGGCCACTTGCAGCCTCAATTTTATAAACCATAGTTATAGTTATAACTATATATATATATAGTTATATATTTATAGTATATTTATTGTATTTATAAACTGTCCTTTTGTCCTCTGATGGAGCTACGGAGGTAAATAAACAAATAAACCTTTTAAAGGCAGCTTTGAAAAGGATTCAGTCATTTAATTGCTCTGCCAATAAATACTTTCTGCTTATCTTTTGTTTCTGTTGGTGTAGTTGCTGATGTTGTTTAAAGCTTAATTCCCAAGTGCACTACACTTGGAAGTTAATTTCCTTGAAATCATTGGGACATTTCTGAGTGAATATGTTGAGGATCAGCATGCCAAGTTCTTGTTAGCTTTTATTCTTTCATATAATTGCTTTTCTGGTTCCCTGTTTTTCTCATTTGGATTGCCACTTTCTTAAAAAATGGTTTAACAGTGTCAGTTGCAATGCTGTAGACAGAGCCTGACTTCTCTTTGTCCTGTTATCTGGCATTTTAAAAGTGGGACATAATCCTTTGTCTACAGACTGGGTTTTGTGTAATGGATATGTTAAACTGCATGCAGCCATTCTTCATCTATAGTTATTTTCAATTTGAATTTCCCTGGTTTGTGTATGTGCTTTCAAGTCTTCTGTTGACTTATGGTGACCCCATAAATTTCATAGGGCTTTTTTAGGCAAGGAGTACTGAGGTGGTTTTGCCAGTTTCTTCCCTGTAGTTTATTTTTGAAAATACAAAGGCAGTTGAATTTTTCCACGTAAAATTGAAACATTGTTTGATAGCACTACCACTGACTAAACCCAGTGCTCTTATTTATTTATTTTGAGTATTTATACCCCGCTCTTCAGCCACCAAGACTCTGTTGGCATACTACAGAATGACTAGTAACTAATCTAATTGTCAGAGTCCTTTTATTCAGGAGAGCAAGAAGAGCGTGGAAAATAAAAGCATGCTGTTGGAGATTGAGTATGCTGGGAAAAATGTTCAAAGGGCAAAGCAGATGGGGCAGTAGGAGCAGGCAGAGGCCCCTTCTGTTCCAATAGCCCCGGGACCACTGCAGTACCACAGCAACCAGACACTGTGATCCTGAGGGTGTTTGCTGCTGTGGTCCTAAAAAGGCTGCAAAAAGGAGTGGTAAGAAACTGCTCCTTTTGCAGCCGGCTGTGGGCCATGTTCAATGGCCCTGGCACAGACTTGGCACAGCCTTTCACTGATTTGGGGGCATACATCATGTGCACACCCCACCCCTGGATCAGCCTAACGGCAGCCCTTTTTAACTGTCTATTTGAGGCCTATCAAATAGACAGTTAACTATCCCAGAGTGGCTTTCATAGGGAAGCAAAAATAAAAAATAAAAAAGTCAGTTTCATTTTCATCCACATTTAGAATCATAGGCTCATAGAGATGAAAGAGTTACCAAAGGTTAGATGAGGTCTCATCTAGTCCCTCTGCCAGTGCAGGAATCCATAGCTAAAGTATCCCTGAAAGATGACCTTTCAACCTCTTCTTAAAAATATCTAACAAAGGATAATCCACCACTTTCCGAGAGAGGCTGTTCTGCTATATAACAGCTCTTAGGGCCAGAATTTATAGGTACTGTAATTTTAAATCCATTGGTGCTGGTCCTGTCCTCTGGAACAGCACAAAACAAGCTTTCCCCAAATCTAAATTTAGATTGGATTCTAAATTTCATACTTGATGAATTTTTTCATATACTAACCAGTTTGTACATTTTGGTAAATTTTCCAGAACTGAACTGAAATTCTCCCACATTTGCACGAGCAAGGTTTGGTGGCTATAGCATTTCTCAGCATGTTGAACCATATTGTACTTATCTATTGTATAAGTGTTGTAAAAAGGAGCATTTCAGGAAAACAAAATGACAACTCGAATTTAGCACTGACATTACTGAATATACAGGGTTTGAAAAGCAGACATTACAAGTTAAACATTTAAAGGTCCAAAGCCTAGGTGAACAAATCTTTTACTTTTTAAAAAGTCATCAGATGTTTTTCAGCATGAATATGAAGAAAATTGAAAATATTGGCACACCTGTCATCAAAAGTAAACTAAATTCTCACCTACCCCCAGGCTTTCTGCTTTTCTGTGGATGGTAGCTGAACCAAAAAGTTTCACTATTTTTACCAGGTTGTGTTCTCACTGGTATAGCACTTGTTGTGTTCTCACTGGTATAGCACTTGTATAGCATACAAAAAGCTGCTGATGACATGGTTTGGCCTTACTCTATGAAAACATATCCTTCTTCTGCAGGTTTCTAGATGTGGCATGGTCTACATGGAACCTCAGATGTTAGGCTGGAGACCACTGATGCTGTCCTGGTTAAATATGATGCCACCTACTGTGACCACAATGCATAAAGACTTTATAACAAGCTTGTTTGACAGAATAATCCCACTGTCTGTTGAATTCGTTAGAAAGTGTACGAAGGTAAGGTAAAGAGGGTTCTTATGCAATGAAAATGGCCTTTCTGGGTTGTATCTATTCATTATCAATCAATCAATCAATCAATCAATCAATCAATGTACATCTCAGGTTTCTTCCACCAAGGTGGTAAACACAGGGTTCCATGCACTAATCACATCTGAACCTGCTTAGGTTTAATAAAATGTCTACATTGCTATCATGGTCACAAGATATTCTCATTGATATTTCATTTCTTGTTCAGAGTACATGCCAATTTTCCATGCTACCAGTGTATAATAAAATAAATAATAAATACAACTTTTATTTGTATCCCGCTTTTCTGCTGTAGTGCAATCAAAGCAGCTTGCATGTTAAAACCACACTAATATAAAGCACATAATACATATACAACACAGTATCTACCCCCCCTTAAAAAGAATTAAACATAATGCAATTAAAATTAATTTGTTAAAATAGAATATTATCAAGAGTCCAATATTTCCAGTGGTCAAAGTGGTGGCATACTATATAAGAAGGGGAGAATTTATTCATAGCTGAGTCATTCTATTCAGGGAAGGCCTGTCGAAGAGATCCATTTTAACAGCTTTTTAAAAGCTGTCTAAGCATGTAATTTGATGGATATCTTCTGGCAGACCATTCCACAGTCTGGGAGCGGTTGCGGAAAATGTCTTCTGGGAGGTTGCAGTTAATCTGGTCTTTATCGGCTGCAATAAGTTCCTCCCAGAGGACCTGAGAGTACGGGGTGGATTATACAGAAGTAGGCAATCGCTTAGATAGGCTGGGAATCTATATAGTGCTATGTCTCTGAATATCCCTTGGAGCCAAGCATTGAGGAAATAGTGAATTGCATAGAGCCATCAGATGCTGGAACATAGATATGCTGGCAGAGCTTTCTACTCCACCAGGGCTGTATGAGTTCTTGACTGGTGGTTCCTAATTTGTAGCTCCCCAGATGTTAATGGATGTAAACACCCTGAAGTTCTGGTTAGCATGGTCATAGTCGTAGTCCAGTAGCATCTGGGGATTCCCAGGTTGGGAACCCATGTCCTGCTAGCATTTTATGGCAGTTTTGGTATAGGTATAAGTGGATCCAAAGTTACAGATGCTTTTTCATCTTGCAGTTGCATGACCCAGTTCATATTCTTAGATATGTATTCCATGCCAAAAAAAAAGGGGGGGGGGAATCACTTTGATCTCTGATTTCCTCTGTCATCTCTGTTATCATTGTTACATTTTGTCCTGTATCTCTAAAGCCTTTAAGAGATACAGGACAAAATGTAACAAAATTATGGTTCTCCCTGGCCACAATGTTTAATATTATATGTTGTTTAATTGTTCAGAGTAAATGTAAATAAGCCATACTGTGCCTTAGTAATCAAAACATAAGAGTCTAGTTTGTTGTTCCTGTACTGTGGAGCATGTGCCTTTGTTTTTCTAGGAGCTGTCTCCTACAACAGACACAAACCTGGTTCGGTCTTTAATGAACCTGATGGACTGTATGATGGATGAGTTTCAGAATGAAGCAAAACTTAAAACTGTTACTGACCGGGAAATTTTCTCTTGGCTTGAGGTGGGAAGAATTTTTTTTGAATGCAGTTACTAAGAGTCACATTTTGGGTTCACCTTCCTTAATCTTTGGAGAAAGAGTGGGCCAGATGCTGATGTAAATATTTCATTTGAATGTTTTAAGAAGGTGAATCATCCATTTAGGGGACTGGTAAATTTAGCAATAGACCCAATACATTATAAATGTGCAAATGCAATGCATTATTATCAGTGAACCAGACTTATTTCCTTAGCACACTTACGTCACTTGGGTAATTGTGGTGGCTGCAATCCAATCTATAGCAGAGGTGGAAAAGGTGAAAAGCACTTGCACGTTTCTGTGTGCACCGAGTTATATGGATATTCTCCAAATCTACACATGATCTTGTTTGCTTTCTTTAATAAAGACATTACAGCAAGCATTAAAATGCAAAGCACAATGGTTTGATTTTGGTTTTGGTACGTGAACACTGATACCCAACAGGAATGTGGAGTGCAGAAAGTTTTTGTGCATGTTGCTGGCCTACCCAGCCCTCCCCAGTCCATGTTTTCTCATATTGTAGAACAATACAAGTGAAGTCACTCCTGAGGAACTACTGCAACAAGTTTGTTATGCAATATCACTTATAAGGAATGTGGTTTTCTTTGGGCCATCATCTTTAAAGGATTTTTAGAAATGAGCAAGGTTCCAGCTGCATTGTTTTCATTCAAGAGTGAGAAGTCTTTGACCTTCTGGATTGTCTGGACCACAGTGCTCAGTACCTTTTCATTGTTTATGGTGTCTGGGGTTCATGGTTGTTGTAGGATGAAATGTCTTTAGCTGCAAGTATTCCTTGTACCTGAAGCTCTCTGGCAACTTGAGTCATGCAAGGGTGTTAGTCATGAGCTCCTAGGTGGATGTATAGTGGGCAGAGTTAACTACATTAAGCCTAAAATCTTGTGTCCTCATAATTGCAAATAGCTTCCATTGAACTTCGTAGGACTTATGGCTATGTAAGCATGTGAAATTGCATTGTAGGACTGTAATCTTATGCACATGTATTACGGAGTAAGTCCTGTTGAACTTGGTTGGTCTATACTTCAAGGCAATCTTGCTCAGAATAACCCTGTAAAAGCACCTCCACCAGTTGTGGGTCAGATCCAGACTTACATAGTTTTATTTTAGCCCCACTGAAATCAGTGGGACTGGTTAGTCACAACTAACTTAATTCCCATAGATTTCTATGGGAAATCTTTCTTTCTGCAGTGTGACTGGGTACATGCTTGACAAACATACTTTAGTGATCCATGACCATCTTGGTCATGGATCTTGCATTCACCTTTTATATATAATTCTTCCATCTGTTGCAATGTGTAAAAATACTCTTTTTTTAACAGTTGCCTTGAATCTCATCTTGGGAGAAAGGCAGGATATAAATTCAATAAAAAAGATAAAGGAAATAAATGAATTTTATAAACTTTTTCCCCATTAAGAAAGAGTGAGCTGCTAAAGCACATCGACTGTTGATTGTAATTATCAGTTTGCCATAGAACCCTTGAAATAAACATCTTTAGGGTGCTTTACAATATAAAAAAGATAAGCATCATAAAAAGATAGTAAGACAACAAATAACTCAGCAGCATAAAACAGACAATTAGCTTTTCAGGTAATATAATTCCTAGGAAAGAAATGAGATAGGCCTTTGGCATCAAGAATAAATGTCAGGCAAACTACCTTGTGGACTGAATTCCATACATGGGGCTTTACAAGAGAGAATGGCAGTAAGCAGAAATTGTTGTGACCTAGGGTGTTGTCCAGGAGTGTTGACTCACCAATGAAACTATATCCATCAGTGAAATGGGAATCTTCCAGAACTAATTTTGATGGGAAGGGAAGGGAAAATCTCTTTTGTGAGTTTAATCTGCTTATGCAGGATTGCAAATTGCCCTCAAACTGCCATGCTGTGAGTGAGATCCATTAACCATAGCAGGACATACATCCGACTAAGCATATCTGGGATTGAGCTGCATGTCTTTCCCTCATAGTTCTTTACTTTTGCCTTGTTTTGACTCCTTTGGTCCCTCTGTTCCATGTGTTTGCTAGAACTTTCAGCTCCAAGTAGGATTACATAGCTAACCACCATTTCATGTGTGATTCCTTTTCAACCATCCAGAGCACATTTGTGTTTGCACTTACCTGGTCTGTTGGAGCCAGCTGTGTAGAGGCTGACCGGCTGAAATTTGACAAGATAGTGCGAGAGCTGCTGGAGGGGCCAATGAGTGATGAAACAAGAGAAAAATATAAATTGTTGAGTGGTCACGAATACCTACGTGCAAAAATCCTGACTGTCCCATATCCAGAAGATGGAACAATTTACGATTACCGGTTTATTAAAGATGTGAGTGTGTTTATTCTGAAGAGGGATCTTTGGAAGATTACTTGGTATACTCCTTTCCATTGTAACCTGTATGTAAAATTAATATTCTTTACTTAATTAGGGAATTCACTCTGCAGAAATGAGTTAATGATAGTTGGAAGAAGGGGAATCCACTTATTAGAAACACATTTTTCACTCCATTTCACGATGACAGGACAAACAATAGGTACTACAGAATGAAATTAGCTCTTTATCTCTCTTCAAAAAAAAAAAAAAAAAAAAAAAAGCTTGCAAAGGGCATATTTCTGCCAGAATTGAGCACTTTACAATCACATTGCTTTTAATGAGAGAGTTGATAAAGCATATGCTTTGCTTTCTCCTGTTGAAATCTGTAGGACTTAAAAATAGTTTCTGTACCAGACTGTGGAAGATATTTTAATGTTGGTTTCCATAATTCATTTCTTCAGATTTTGGTACACTTCCATGTTTACACATACACATAAATGTACACATGTACACCATGTTAAAATACAAAACACAATTAAAAACACAGAAACCAACAATTGAAATACAATACTATAAAATTATTAGCATACACTCACATAAGTTCATGTACAAATTAAAAAATGATTTAAAATTGACTGGATAGGCCTGCTGGAAGAGATATTATCTTTAATGCTGTTTTGAATGCAGTCAACACTTTCAGATGTTGTATCTCTTCTGGGAGGTCATTCCACAGTCTGGGGGAAACAAACGAAAAAGTCCTTTGGGAAATCATTGCCAGTCTAGTTCTGGCTGGTTAGAGCAAACATTTCCCAGAGGACCTGAGTGTACAGGGCAGATTGTATGGGAGAAGGTTGTCCTGAAGATAATCTGGACCCAAACCATGAAAGGCTTTAAAGGTAGGCTTTAATGGTAAGCATGGATTCCTACCAAGGGTTGTTATTTTTAGACTACAGGTCACAAAATCTTTGGGGTTCTGGGAGCTGTAATCCAAAAAAGTAACTTTTCATCACTCTTCAGATGTACATTCCTGTTCTAAAAACAGTCACCCATTTGGGAGGGATGGAAGCTTGAATCCCATCACTTCTCAAGAAAAAGAATGGGCTTTGCTTTTCTACATCTGAGCAGGTTGATCAGCCCTAAAGTAATATTTTGGCTCTTCCAGGGCTTGATTCTAGATATTTTGATCCTGCCCATTCCACTGAGAGAGTGGAGAGGCAGTTGAAACTTACTTTTGCACTGGTGATAGAAGATCTTCTTGTACTGTGGAGACAAGAGCCTAGCTTTGGAAACACAGGACAGGCTAATCTAGAGAACATAGAAGGAGTGATATAGTTCTTCTTCGTGGTCTCTGTGCCTCACACAATAGGGGTTTGCGCCTGCGCAGAAGCTCCATCCGGAATGCTGAAAAGCTGAGCAGATTGGCGGGAGCCCCGCCCCTCCCATTCCCTGATCATGCCCAATCCCGCCAATCTAGCTCCTCCTTCAGTTCTCTTTCGTGCGACGAAAGCTGAGTAGCTAAGACTCGCTCTTATTTTATTTTGTTTTATTTTATTTTGTTTGTTTTACTTAGTTTTTGTTTTTCTCCCGTTTTCTTCCTTGAGCTGCCCCTTTTTGTTCGGAACTCGAGGGTTTTGGCTGGACGGGCCCCTCGCGATTGGACCGGCCACTTATGGCCGCCCCTTCAAGAAATGTTCTGAATGTGGCGGTAAAATCCCAGTTGTGGATGGACACTCGAAGTGCATTTTTTGCTTAGGCAGTTCCCACATTCCGGAGAAATGCAAACATTGCAAGGCTTTTAATCCCGCCACGCTTCGCCAGAGAGCGGACCGGCTCAAGCCCCACTTGTGGGAGAAGGCCCTCTCGGTTTCCCACACTTCGGAGTCGTCTGCGGACCCCTTGGGACGCCTCCCCATCTCTAAGTTCCCGAGAATTCCGAAGATCAAAAAACCGACCTCGACGTCGACAGCGACCTCGGCATCGACGGAGGTTCCTTCAGCTTCGGCCTCGACACCGGCTACCATGTCTCGCCCGGAAGGGCAACATAGAGAGCACAAGAAGTGGCCATCATCCACCGAGCTGGAAAAGCCCAAATCGAAGAAACATAAACACAAGGAGGTCCTCACTTCGGTTGCCTCGGCGGCTGCCCAGACAGACCTGGCCATGTCCTTTTTGAGACAGCCTTCGGCCATCGACCTCTCTGTCCCGGCCCCGGTCACTGTACTAGACTCGGCGCCGGAGACCTTGGAACCCGCATTTCAGCCTGCACCTACCCAGGTCCTCGCCCCTACGGGGACGGTCTCGACCTCGGTCTCGACAGTCTCGCCCATTTCGGCACCAACTTCTCTACCACCGAAGGAAATCCTAGCCTCTTCGGAGCGCATTTACAGGCTGTGGTTCCCATCTCCTCCACCCCGGAAGTCTCCGGAACCGTTCGAGGAGCACTACTTTGACTCGCCCCACTCGTCGGCCTCCTTTCTGGCTCGACATCGGGCTGAATCCTATTGGAGAGAGCGCCATCCATCCTACCGCTCCTATTCTCCTTCGTATCGGGATTGATACCATGTCCGTGATCTCCACGTCGGGGACTTCTCACGATCTCGCTCTCGATCTCATTCTCCCTCTCGGTCCCGAGCCGAATACAGGGCCATATCGCCACCTCCGGCCTCGACAGCCACGGTGTCGAAACCCCCGGAATCGAGCGTCGTTATGACTGCTGAGGCTTCGGCTACGACCACCACCTCAACATCGATAGCCTCCGCTCCGATCAGTTACGCGGACGCTTTGACGTCGACCTTCCTTATGGCGCCAACACAGCCCTATGTGGATCCGCATTTGCCAGCCTCCCAGTCTACGGAGGAGTCTACCGGAGAGACGGACAACCGTCCCGAGTCTCCACAACCTGCCATTTCCTCTCCCAACGAGGAAGTTGAGGACCAGACACCTGGTTCACCTGTCGAAGACCTCCATCTGTTTACTGGAATTGTCGACAGGATGGCAAGAGCTGTAGGCCTCCAAACAGCCCAGACGGTCCAGCCTCCCAGGGACCCCATCGATGGTCTCGTGGTGCGTCCCCAACAACCTGCGGTTATTCCATTCTTGCCTTCTTTTTCTGACATCATGGTGGCTTCTTGGAACAAACCAGCCTCGACACCACCTGCCTCTAAGAAGCTTGACTCCTTATATCGGGTGCAATCTGACACAGCCCCATTCCTGTTCACCCATCCAGCTCCTAATTCTCTGGTGGTGGAATCTACTTGTAAGTCTACTGGCAAGTCCCATTCTGCCCCTGTGGACAAGAACGGCAGAAGAATGGACATCTTTGGTCGCCGTTTCTACTCCTCTGCGGCTCTGGCAGCGAAGGTGGCCAACATGCAAGGCTGCATGGCCGGTTATCAGAGGTTTCTGTGGGATCGTATGGCTGCTTTCATACCTTATATGCCACAGGCACAACAGGAAGCGGCCCAGGAGTTCTACGCCGAGGCACTCTCCCACATTGCCCAGGAGGTGCACTCAGCTAGACATGTTGTGGACTGTTCTGCAAAAGTCATGGCTGGTGCGGTGGCACTCCGCCGTTTCGCTTGGCTGAGGTCCACTTCCCTGTCTGAGGAAGCTAAGTCCAAGATCGAAGATCTTCCTTTCGATGGTGAAGGTCTATTCGCCGCCAAGACCGACGAATCCCTGGACACCATGGCCAAGGCTCGTCTGGTACGACCCTGGTTTCACCCATTCTCGTTCGGCTCCGTCCTCCACTTATAGGACCCAGCCTTACGCTAGGAGGCCTTACAGACAGCCTCAACAGCAGCAGCAGCAGCAGCAGCAGCAACAGCAAAGGCAAGGCCAGCAGCGTCAGCAGCAACAGTCTTCTAGGAAGCCATCCTCCAAGTCACACTTTTGACGGGCCCTTGGAGGTGACACCCAATTTTTTCTTGCCGGTCACCCTTTCCTCAGTCCCCAGACTTCGCCATTTCTACGAGAACTGGTCCAAGATCACCACGGACTCCTGGGTGCTTACCATCATCCGCCTGGGCTACGCCATAGAGTTCTCAAGTATTCCGCCAAATGGCGTTTTCTGTTCCACTCCCTCCTCTCCTCCTCTTCTGGAGGAGATTTCCTCCCTTCTCGACAAAGGAGCCATTCAACGTGTTCCACTGTGCTTCAAACACCAAGGCTTCTACTCCAGGTACTTCACAGTTCCAAAGAGAGGAGGAGGTCTCCGCCCCATCTTGGACCTGAGAGGCGTCAACTCATAGATCATGCTTCGCAAGTTCAAGATGGTGACTCTCCAATCCATCTTGCCATTCCTGCACCAAGGGGACTGGTTTGCATCCATAGACCTAAAGGATGCTTACTTCCACATCAGTATCAGGCCACAACATTGGAAGTATCTCCGTTTCGCTATAGATGGAGATCTCTATCAATATACCGTTCTTCCTTTCGGCCTCTCAACCGCTCCTCGAGTGTTCACAAAGTGCATGGCGGTGGTCATTTCTCACCTTCGTCTCCAAGGCATAAAGATCTTCCCTTATCTCGACGACTGGCTTCTGGTGTCGTCCTCCAAGACGCAACTTTACAAAGACGTCCAGTACACTTTGGACCTCTTGGCCGACTTGGGACTCAAAGTCAATCTACCAAAAACCATTCTCCACCCTGTAAGGGTGATAGACTATATAGGCACGTCCCTGGACTCTGTGATGGGGCGAGCTTACCTTCCTACCAGACGGGCAGAAGCCCTCTGGGAACAGCTGCAATCCGTCCTCTACACTCATCGTCTGTCTGCAAAGGACATTCAGAGACTGTTAGGCCACCTGGCCTCAACCACAGCAGTGACTTACCTGGCTTGTCTCAGGCTCAGGCCTCTCCAAGATTGGTTCCTGGCTTCTTTCGATCATCTGAGGGACAATCCGTCCAAGAGACTCTCATTGCCACCTCATATCAGAGACTCTCTCAAGTGGTGGATGTCTCCCTCCAACATCCTCAAGGGGATGCCCTTCCAGACGCCAGAACCGTCCAGGATGGTTACTACAGACGCGTCCATGTCAGGATGGGGCGCGCATCTCAACGGCTTATGTGTACAGGGACAGTGGTCTGCACAGGAGGCAGAACTGCATATAAATGCTTTGGAACTGTTGGCAGTCATCAAAGCCTTCAGGGCATTCGAAAACCATCTCCTCCACAGAGTTGTGCAGGTAGTGTCAGACAACACAACCACTGTCTGGTACATCAACAAGCAAGGAGGAACTCACTCTCCAGTCCTCTTGCGTCTCTCCCAGCAGCTGTGGACATGGTGCCATCATCGCTCCATTCATCCAGTAGCCATTCACTTGGCAGGAAAAGACAATGTGCTAGCAGACTCCCTCAGCAGGGACAAGGTGCTGCAGCACGAATGGACTCTGTCAAGCCCGGCCTTCAATCTCCTGACGTCTCGTTGGGGAATTCCCTCAGTGGACCTGTTTGCTACCCCGGAGAACGCCCAATGCCGGACATTCTACTCCAGAGCGGGCAAAGGGCAAGGATCCATGGGGGATGCCTTCCTTTGCAGTTGGAGCCGAGGTCTTCTGTACGCCTTTCCCCCTTTTCCTCTGATCTCCAGGACGGTGGCCAAGATGGCCAGGGACGGATCCAACGCCATACTGTTGACTCCATTCTGGCTGAGACAACCTTGGTTCACTCCTCTTCTCCACTTAGCCAAGGGTCGATACTTCCACCTACTGAAGTGGCCCGACCTTTTGTCCCATTCCAATGGAGCGGTCCTACACCCGGACCTAGTCAACCTACAGATGACGGCGTGGAGGATCCAGCCATAGAGTCTCCTGACCTGCTCAGGGTCCTGTCTGCCTCGAGAAAGGACTCCACCAAGAGATCCTATGCTTATAAATGGAAGCGTTTCTGTGCCTTCACAGAGGCTAGATCCCAACCTGCCTCGCCTGTGAGCCTTAGCACAGTCTTGCATTTTCTGCTGCACCTCAGGGATCAAGGCCTAGCCTTCTCCTCCCTCAAGGTCTACCTGTCGGCTATTGTAGCTAACCAGCCACCTGGCTCTAGGTCAGCTCACCTCTTTACGTCGCCTACATTGAAGAGATTCTTCAAAGGGCTGCATCACCTTTATCCGCCGTTGCCTCCACTGGCCCCGGCCTGGTCTCTCTCTCTAGTGCTTACACAGCTTACGAAACCTCCTTTTGAGCCTTTGGGCTCTGCTTCCTTGAGACTGCTGATACTCAAAGTGTCTTTTCTTGTGGCCATAACTTCAGCCAGACGTGCTTCTGAGCTGACGGCCCTGCGCTCGGATGAGCCTTACTTGACTTTTCATAGGGACAAGGTGGTCCTCAGACCGGACATTTCCTTCCTCCCTAAAGTGGTTTCTCCGTTTCATCTCTCCCAGGAGATTGTGCTTCCTAACTTTTACCCAGATCCTTCCTCACCTCTGGAAAAGACTATGCACACCCTGGATGTTCGCCATGCTTTGGCTTTTTATGTTCAGCGTTCTCAAGAGTTCAGATTATCCAATAAGTTGTTTGTTTGTTACGGTGGTGCCAGGAAAGGCAACCCAGTTTCATCACAACGGTTTGCAAAGTGGATTGCTCAAACCATCGCCTTGGCCTACGAACTGGCTAAACGCCCTCTTCCGGTTGGTGTACGTGCCCACTCAACCAGGGCTACGGCGTCATCTGCTGCCTTCCTCAGAGGTGTTCCCCTGCCAGAGGTCTGCAAGGCGGCCACGTGGTCACAGCCATCCACGTTTGTGCGGCATTACCGGCTGGATTCCAGATCCCGGAGAGATGCCAGTTTCGGTTGTGCTGCTCTTTCGTCAATTTTGCAGTGACCTTCCCACCTCCACAGGTAAGCTTTTCAGTCACCCTATTGTGTGAGGCACAGAGACCATGAAGAAGAAGTACAGTTTGCTTACCTGTAACTGTGTTTCTTCGAGTGGTCATCTGTGCCCTCACACAAATCCCGCCCTACCTCCCCTCGGTCAGGTCCCTGCCTTTTTGCGGCGGACTTGAACTGAAGGAGGAGCTACATTGGCGGGATTGGGCATGCTCAGGGAATGGGAGGGGTGGGGCTCCCGCCAATCTGCTCAGCTTTTCAGCATTCCGGATGGAACTTCTGCGCAGGCGCAAACCCCTATTGTGTGAGGGCACAGATGACCACTCGAAGAAACACAGTTACAGGTAAGCAACCTGTACATCTTCTTCCAGCATCTGCCACTTGAGGAAGTTGCTTCACTTTGTCTTGTGGTAGGGCCAACCCTGCACATGTGGTCCTGTATTCTGGGTTAAGCAGTTTAGCACCCAATATGTGTCACATGAGCTGTTCTTAAGGTAGCAGGAGATGTGCCTGATCTTACTTGATAAGTGACAATATAGTACAATTTTGACCTTTTTCTTGCTCTTGTGATTTCTAATAGTTTTGATGTGATTTTTTGAAACAGGGAGCAGGAAGATGGGAGCCTTGGATAAACGCACTTCAGTCAGCTCCACCTATCCCAAAAGACATGTTATTCAACGAAATAATTGTGCCCACTCTGGATACCATTCGATATTTTTCATTAATGGATTTGCTGACAACACATCAAAAGCCTTCAATATTTGTTGGACCAACAGGAACTGGCAAAAGTGTTTATATTATAGTAAGTGTGTTTGAAACTTGATATATGGATTTTGTACAACTGCAACAAGAAAATATTCTATTTGAAATTAACCCTCCTACTGTAGGATGGAACATTTTATTTTTAAGAGTTATGTCTTGTTGAAGAATCTACACAAGATTAAATTTTAGCACCTTCACATTTCTGGACAATGTCCCTAAAGTTCAGCGACTTGTCAAGTACAATTTTTATATGAACAAAAACAGCTGGGACAAAAATTGTCCCATGAGAGCTATTTAATGGATAAAATCACAGCCAATTTAATGGATCAAAATATATATTCCATGCTGTTGTCTGTTGAACCATCATATTTGAAGCTAAACTGATGTATATTGGTTATCAACAGATTGGTTCTATTCTTCAGGCATTGACATTTTTTCTTATAGGGGTGGTGTTAAGAGGATTGGAATTTAATGGGATTAGGAAATACAGCACATAATAGAATTTCATGTTTTGTTTTGTTTATTTTTTGGTTCTGGTTTTTGCATGGAACATGCTTGATTCTGCACTAGGGATGCAAATCATTGATTATTTTATTCTCCCATGTAAGAATGAATAATTTCACAATTTTTCCCCTTGCTTGCTGATATTATGAGAGGTTTCATACATTCAGTGTTTCGCTGTTGAATTTCAGTAATAGGAAACTTCAAAGTAAAAGGAGCATACATTGTGAAAAGAGAGGATAATCCTAGGTTTAATTAGGAGATATTATATGTTCTAGGGGAAAGCATATAGAAAAGAGAGTGAATTGTTGTGCTTCAGGCAGCACTGTGAATTGTATATAAAAGGTATGACAAATGTTGGCCATGATGTGGGTGGGGGGAAGAGGGACATGTATCCATTCGGCTTCATAGAATCATAGAATCATAGAATCAGAGTTGGAAGAGACCACAAGGGCCGTCCAGTCCAACCCCCTGCCATTTCACTTCAAGAAGAAAATGTATCTTGGCAAAATTATTGGGCTGGCACTGGTACAGTGAAAACTGAAGACTGGGGTGGGGAAGGTGGGCAGAAGTTTTAAAATAAATGCAAGAAGTACGCACTGAAGCCCTTAAGCAATGGGTAGAAACGAGTAAGGCCCTGTCTCCATTTGGCAGAATACTCCGGGGTGCCTTTGGAATATTCTGGCTCCAAATTCCCCCTGAATTTCCTCCATCTGCTCTCTTTAGCTATGGGTTTTCAGTTCTTTCAGCAAACAGTGGGCAAATGCCTTCCCATGCAGTCCACATTTGCTGCTTGGCAATGTTGCTGTGGTCAGAACAAGGTGCCCAGCTGTGTTATCAACCTTGTTCTCACCTCAGATTGACTTGAGCCTGCAGTGTCTGTGGCGGGAGTCTCTCAGGGACCATGAGAAAAGGCATACTCAACTGTTTGTAAAAAAAGAGTCGGAAACCCACAGTAAAATGTGAATTATTGAAATGAGGGTTAGCGGGAGGAAGCCCTGAATCTATCACAAAGATCATGAAGACAATCTGGATCTGATTTGAGTTTTTGGCCCTGTGTCATGTAAACAGCATTACAGGGAGCCCAGGGGGAATTCCCAACATCATCACAAACACAGTTGGTGGGAACACGAGAAAGAGGCTTCTCGGTGGCTGCCCCTAGACTCTGGAACTCCCTGCCCAGGGAGATCAGAATGGCTCCCTCCTTGATGGCCTTCCGCCGGCAGGTTAAGACCTACCTGTTCACACAGGCATTTAAGGAATTCTTATGAGGACAGGCGGGGATGTTGAATAACTTTTTAAATGTTTTAATTGTACTGTTTGTAATGTTGTGAAGCCGCTCTGAATCCCACTCCTGGGAAGAGAGCGGGATACATATAAATATTTAAATAAATATATAAATATATAATATAAATAAATATATAATTCGGGATAAATCATTTCTGTAGACAAGTCCTAATAAGATGGTCTTAGTGAGAAGAAGATGACTGGCAGCTTTAGAGGAAGATTGAAGAGAGCTATTCAAAATCTTGATGACTTTGAGGCCAGGGTATCTGAAAGATCACCAGCACAGGAGCTTGGCTGAATTTTATGGTCTTTGGAGGCTCTGTTGTTTGTTTCTCACTTATAGAGGTTGGTGTCAGAGCCTCTCTCTGATACTAATCCGATTGTGGAATTCTTTCCTCAGTGAGGGGAGGTTGACCCTGTCCTTGCTCTGTTTTAGCCATGCTGTAATGATGTTTTTGCTCTGTTCATTTTTTAATGGTTTGTGCTTTCTCCAGTTTTAATGAAGGTCAGCTGGTAATTTGGTCTCCTGTTTTGAGCTTGTTTTAATATTTTGCTTCTTTGCACAGACTGTCTTCTGGGTTAAGAGGTGGAGTATTAACACATAACAACCAAAACAGAGAGACAGGTACATTACAACAGTGCGTTTTGCTGTGTTTCTTGTGTTCCAAACTTTCTATTGTAAAGAAAACAACAACAACCATTCTTGTCTCATTTTCGATGAATATTATGATTATGTTTTACAGTGGCATTTTGTATCAGATTTTGTTCATCTTGAAGACTTCCAAAGAAGTTACTGTTGATGGCCAGTTGTTTTTTTTGTTTTGTTTTTTATGGGAGCTTATGTGCAATGGTGAAATCCAAATTAGTAGTTAGTGTGAAGTCAAAGGCTTTCATGGCCAGCATCCATAGTTTTTTGTGGGTTTTTCAGGCTATGTGGCCATGTTCTAGAAGAGTTTATTACTGACGTTTCACCAGCATCTGTGGCTGGCATCTTCAGAGAATACTGGCATGGAAGAGAGTATTAGTAGATAGTGTTTCTTATCTCATTACTGTAGTATGTACAAAGCTTTTACTGTGACTGAGTGCCTACTTCTGCGCTGAAGAATGGACAACAGCAGAGTGAAAAACAAAAAGAGCAGGGAATATGGTTGACTGTGCAGAGTTCACACACAATGGTAAATCATGTTGTGATTTGTTGGATTTTGGCTTGTTGTTTTTGAACCCATTCCCTGCAAACGTGATTAGCTTTTTGCAAACCATGGTAAGCCCATGGCAAATGTATGGTTTATAAACTCTGGCTTACTTCAACCATAGCACATTGAAAACTAGTTGCTCAGGTTACAGTTTGTTTGCTCCGGAAAGAAATTTTGCTTTCTTTTGAACAATCAAGATAATGGTCTTGTGTTGACTCCTTAATTTAATACTGATTAAATTATAATTGTGATATAGGGTCTATTCAGCATGTTTTTACATGTCTTTAGAAATATAAATCTCGCCACACTGAAACTACTGTTTTGACATTCAGTTGAGTCATTTTGAGTTCCATGCCATTATCCACATCAGTGACATAAATGTACAGAATCCTTATTTAGAAAAATGATTGTTCTAGTCACAGTCAGAAGCTTTTGGGGGAAAAAACCAAAGTAATTGTTGCATCCTGTATATTCCTTTTCTTTCTGACTTCCCTCACTGTAAATGAATTTTTATTCATGCAATTAATTCTTGCATTAATGTTATGAATAATTAAATTTGCTCTTCGGTGAAAAGTAGAAAGTGGTCTCCTACAATCCTATGGAAGATACTGTTATTTATACATTTATTCTGGTTAACACAAAACAACTAAACTGGAAAATTATTTTTGCAATAAAGGCTATAATTAGCCTTTATTTAATTACACTTTAATATGACTTTGATGTATCGCTCTTATAAAATATTAGTAACATGGGACCAAAAGTTCAGAGAAGTCACCAAAGAAAAGCTTATGTTTTTAGCTGGAAAATTATCTTTGGCAAAAATTAAATATTAATTCGTGCTGATTAGAGGAAACTTGCAAGGCTCTAACTGTTTCAAGCTTGAGGTTTGAACTAGACAATCCAAATAGATATTGGGGCTCAGTGTCTTGACTTCTGCCCCTCTCCTCTTGAAATAGTTATGGATCGCCACTGTGTGTCATAGGTTACTGCCATACCACAGAGTTAATGCAATTTGACACCGCTTTAACTGTCATGGCTCCATCCTATGAATCCTGGGATTTGTAGTTTCTTGTGGCACTAGAACTCTCTGACAGAGAAGGCTAAATATCTCACAAAACTACAAATCGCAGAATTCTATAAATTGAGTCATGGCAGTTAAAGCAGTATGAGACTGCTTTAATTCTGCAGAATACATGCAGCTGTAATGTTTTCAGGTTGCAAATTTCCCCATCCCTCACAAGTAAGAGCCAATTATGTGAAGCAAGAGGAAGTCCACTACATTGTAGGATCTTTCAGCACTGAGAACATTGCTTTTCAAAAAGGAATTTGTTCCTCTTGCTTAATTACAGTGTTTAAAGAAGTACTTTCTGCTGACATGTATTACAGTTCATAATGTATTGTTCATTCCTTTTCAGAAGCTTTTTAAAAAAATATGTTTGGGATTGATAAGACAATGGCATAAAATTTGCAAAAAAATCTACATAAATACTAGTAAAAATACCCTTCAACCATAACTATAAGTAACTAGAAATTGCTTCTCTTTACACTTCAACCCCAGCATTCAAAAGTGCCTATTCCTTACATTACTATTAAATGAAACTTTATTGTGTCCCATTATAAATATGCACTGCCCCCTATAGTTGGTTATGACTAGACAAAGGGAAATCTTTACCTAGTAATACTATATTATAATCCTATAACTGAGCTTCATTGTTAAGCATACTTTCTTCTGGAATTAACTGCACAGAAATCAATAGACTAAACACTTGCATTATTTGATGCAAATCTGTTTTTGACATAGCATTTACTTTTTGTTATATGAAACCTCTGCACAGCTCTAGATAATCTGTGTGTTTGTAACACTCTCAGTTGTCAGTGTGATAAATATTGATCACATTGATCATATTGCTCACTCCACTGTATTCCCCCCCCCAAATATGTTTGAAACAGTTTTTGACATGTATTTTTGATAGCCGTACAACGTGCCATACATGGGGGTTATAAGAGGAGACATATGTAGCTGTCTCAACTTTAGCAAGTGTTTTATGTCTGTCTTTTTTGACTAGGCTAACACTTGCATTTCAAACACTGCAGCTTCAGGTCAGGCCAGACTGTAACCATACATCACTGGATTACTCTATGTCCCTGGTCTTCATCAGTGGTGTTGGGCTAAATTTGAAGAGTAGACTTTCATCATGCCTGTCCTCATAGATGCTGTTCCAAGAAGACTCCAAATCTATCTGTACATAGTTTTATCAATCCATATCTGGATTGCTGGGGAAAAAAACACACAAAAGTGGTTAATTTTCACACACGTCGTTGTTAAACTGGTGCTAACCTGAATGGAAAGTAGACAAAAGCCACTCTTTTTTACTTTTGGGATTTTCTGAAAGTAAAAAGGAGTGGCCTTATCTACTTTCTATCTTTTTTCTTTTTGCGTTAACACCACTTTAACAACGACGTTGTGTGAAAATCAACCTGCTTTTGCAGGGTTTTTTTTCTGATTTAAATCCCCATTTCTGCACGGGTTTCCCCGTGTGATAAACTCCACAGTGTTTTCTTCCTGTTCTATAAGAGCTGGAAAATAGGCGCTAACAGAATGATGTAAATGTTACACAAAATGAAATTGTTTTACAAACCTGTTTAGGGTTTTTTTAAGTGTTCAGAATAGAATAAGGTTTACTGAGATTATAGTTCACGAATCCACTTACTCCAAAAACATTTCCATTAAGTGTTTAGTGGCACTAAACTGAAATAAATGGGTCTTCAGCTTGGTTGTGCAACTATCTGAGTTGCTGTTTAATACAGATGGAGTTTCCTCCTTGCATGGTATATATTCAAAAATGATAATGAATAAACCTATTACAGTATTTGTTAGTTCATTGATTCTTTGGAGGTTCGTGTTTTGTGCAAAAATAATTTTTATGCACCTGGGATTTTAAGAAACATAAAAACCCCATCAATGTGGATGCCTCTACAAAACTCAGGTCAACCAGCAAAGTCAGATCTAGCGCCTACACGAGAGAATTAATTAACGAGGCAAACATTTTGTGCATTAATATGATATACTGTAACTAGTTAAAGCGTCTGAGATAATATTGTGAAATGTCGATAATGTATTGCATAATATTCTTTACAAGCACAGGTCCTAAAATTTTGAATCACTGGTTTATTTCTGCAGGAACCTCATTAAAAAGAGCTCTGAATGTTAATGACTGTGGTTTTGTTATCGTCTCATCATTTTTATACTCAGAATGGCTCACAAACTTGATGTGAAAAACCACCCCATTTAGATGACTTGTAATAAAAAGCAGAGCTTTGTGCCTTTTGCTGGAAGCTATAAGCGTCAGATTTATACTCATATGACCCGCTCTTTTTTTCTTTTTTTAACCAACTTTACAGGATTTTCTCTTAAACCGCTTAAATAAGGAAATCTACAAACCACTGCTCATTAACTTCTCAGCACAGACCACGGCAGCTCAGACTCAGAACATCATTATGTCAAAGCTTGATAAAAGGAGAAAAGGAGTCTTTGGTCCCCCTCTTGGGAAGAAAATGGTAACTTTTAAAAGTAAAATAAGAACACAGACTTATCATGCCACTTGCATCAGGTCTCAGAGCTTGGAGCAGTTATTATTATAATTTTTGGATACAATTTCTCAAATTTCCCAGCCATTGTGGCCACATCACTGTGCTGGCAGGGAGGCTCTGATAGCTGTACCTTTTAAAAAATAGCTTTTCCAAGCACTGCTTAGGTTCTTACATTATATATTTTCCTCCCATGAATAAAAATGTGAGTACAAAATGCACTAGCATAATGTACAGGTCGTGGAGTGTCAAATGTATATAAACTGAAGCTTTCTTCATCAACACACTGAAGTGTACCCAGTATTCAATTATCATTTGGTTCTTTGAAGGAGAAAGAAGCATTTTTCATATGGAGAAAGCTTATATTTTTGTTAGTTGAATGGTCTTCCCTATTTTATGTCTCAGTTTCTATAAGTGAATACTTTGGCCATATAGAGTAATCCTAAACATGTTGACCTGAAATCTCTGCTAGGTAGCCAGATGCAAAGGAAGACAGGGGTTATCACTAGGTATGAACTGGATATTTTGTATTGAGTTCAGGGATTGACATATCCTGCACAATCATGTGGTACAGTCCAGAGGCCCTGAAATGAAATAGTCCTGAGGTGGTTGAATGGAATAAAATCAAGGAAGGTGTGTGTGTGTGTCATTTTTTAAAGTTCTTTGTTAAGAAGGGGAAAATGCACAAAACGGAACAGAGATGGATTAAGAGTCTTTTTTTAAAAAAACTCCTTTGTGTGTGAGTGTGTGTGTGTGTGTGTGTGTGTATGAGGAGTATTAGAAATGGAATTTCCCCCAACTGCATCCTAAAATGGTACAGTCTACTCTGATTAAATCAGGATTCTACCACCTTATTTTGATGCACATGCAAACCATGCTTTTCTCTTAATGGTGCATACAGCTGTAATATTGCTCAGGCAGGGCGGATGGATGCAAGACAAGAAAGAGCTCTTGTACCTATAATTTTCATGCACTGTATTTTTATCCTACCCTTCTTAGAGCTTCCTGGTAGTCTATTGAGGTTTCTTTTCTTTAAAAAATTTGTTGGAAGGCCAAACTATTACATTGCTGTTATAAAGAACAGAGCATAACTAAAAACTTCCATGTTTTTGTGTATCTTCAAGTCATTTAAAACTTAGGGCAACACTAAGGCAAGCCTATCATTTCTTGGCAAGATAATAATAATAGTAATAATAATAATAATAATTATTATTATTATTATTATTATTTATACCCTGCTCTTCAGCCAAGGCTTTGTTCGGAAGGGGTTTGCCATTGCTCTCTTCTAAGGCTTAGTGAGTGTGACTTGCCCAAGGTCACCCAGTGGGTTTCCATGGTTGAGTGGGGTTTCAAAACATGGCCTCTTGAAGTCCTAGAGCTTTATTGCATTATTAAGCAAACTTGGCCGGCAAATGAAAAGACATGTGTGTTTTTTTTCCTCCTTCTGCATGACTTTCGTTCTATTCAGGTTGTAAAAGCATGGGGCAATCTCGTAAAAGGAGTGATTTTACCAAACGGATTGTGTCAGCTTGGCAAATGGGATACTTCTATGGGGTTCTACAGACTGCCCAAAAAGGGTGGTCTGGGGCTACCTTTTTTTACTGTGCACCTTTGCCATAGCAGCTAGACGGAGCGGTAAAGGTGTGCAGCAAAAAAAGAGTGTGCAAACCCTACTCCTTTTTTGCGTCGCAGTTGTGATGCAAAAAAGGGAAAAGGCACCATACGGGCCTGAGTTGCGTTGCAGGGGTGCAGCTCCGTATAGAAGCTGCATAGCTGCAATGGCTTTGCTATGTGTGCCATTTAAGCGGCGCTACGTAACGACGACGCCCCATCATGTGCTAGGGTTGTGGGGCATGTGTAAGCCCCACCCTGAGACAACCCTAGCCTGTGATGGGACTCCTTAAAGGGCCGGCCTATACTGGCCCTATGACACATTTATGACCCTCTCCCACAGTTTTACAACAAGAAGAGAACGAAAGAGAATGACGTCATGCAGAGGGAGAAAAAAGCCATGTCTCTTTTCATTTGCTTGCTGAGTTTGTTTAATAATCGAAGAAGGCTCCTAGTCAAATCACTACACCACATTGGCTTTCTGGTAGCTTCCTGAAAGAACCTATAAATCATACCAATCCCCTATGACTGAAGATCATTTCAGACAAACAAAAGATAATGAGTTGGAATCAGAGCAGCAGTGGCTTGTAGTCCAAGTGGGGATGGGGTGCTGAGGTTTACCCCAAAATATTGATGCCGAGCCCCCTCTCGTATAACAGGTTATCAGTGGAACAGAGTTCTGCAAGTGGAAGTCTTTCATTCACTAGGGCATTCTGTACCCCTTTTCTTTCCTGTGACTCCCCAAAGTTTATAGTGCAGGTTGGAGGCCTTGGGAGGGCTGCAGTAGAAGAGGGAAACAGCGAAATTGAACAGAGGCAGTTGATACAAGTGGAAAGGATATTGAAAAGATTCAGTCTGTAATCTTAATTCTCCTACATAGCTCACTGGCAGATGAACTAAGAAGATTATTACACCAGTGCTTACTGTAGGGTAAGTGCTGGTAAATTGCCTCTCAAACGTTGAGGAAGCGCATGTGTGTGAAAGCCTGGCACTGTTCCTCAATATCAGGGAATTGTCAGCTCCCTCTAGCGTCACTGAATCGTTTGGAGAGAGGCAGTTTCCTCTGTATGGAAACTTTGCGTTCAGTTGCCTCTCCCTGAATGATTCAGTGACGCTAGAGGGAGCCTACGATTCCCTGACGTTGAGGAAGTGCTCCAGGTTTTAACACACACACGCTTCTTAAATATTTGAGAGGCGATTTACCAGAGCTGGTGTGATAATCTTCTAAGAGATAATGAAGAATCTCTGTTGAGTCTTTGCTTGTCTACATATTTCAGAGTTTAAGTTTATAGTCTTAGGCTACAGATGTCAGTGTCATCTACTCAAGAAATGCAGGCCCTGTGGTGTGGTGCCCTTGGCAGCTGTGCCTGTGATAAATGCCTGTACAGTGGTCCCCCGGGATGCGAATCCCCCGAGGAACGAAATCCCCGGGACCCGAAACCGCCGGGGCCGCAAAAACGCCCCCGGGATCCGAAGAAAACCCCGGGTTGCAAAAGGGAAAAACCATGCGGCCCCTTTAAATTTGCTGCGCGGTCCGTCCACTAAAGCGGTCCCCCGGGAAATGAAGATTTCCGGGTTACGAAAAGTAATCCAGAACAAATTACTTTCGTAACCCGGGGGACCACTGTAATTCAGACTTTACCACAACCACACCTGACCAAAAACGTGAGTAGGTGTGTTGATCCATATCAGCGGTGTTGATCCATATCAGCAAACCAGATGTTTTCATCTCCATCCGGAGCACATTTCCTTTAAAGCCAATTTCCCATTCAAGACCACACCACTCCAAAATATTTTGCTATGCAACTGGTAGCTCATATCACCATCTTTTTGCGGGAAAATCCCCTCCACTGTAGCCACTGCTCTGAGGATTCCAGCTGCGCTCAAAGGGAATATTGATATTCCAGGAATCTGGCAGATGATATCACTGATGTTAGAAAGTCTCTTACTTAGGGGAATTATAATTAGCTCGAATATGCAGAGAGGAAGATCCTAACAGTCTTAGGCCAGAATCGTGGCCCCGATATTTTCTACCAGAGGTCCGCCGACAAACCCCAAGAGAAGTGACACTAGTCCAAATAAGTCCAATAAAAATACACAGTTTATTAGGGGGCATAAATATCACAGAGCAAGGGGGCACACACACACACACACACACACACACTCATTCCATGCTAGAGAAAAGGGAGGGGTAAGATTGGGAGTTAGGTTTGAGAGAAAGAGACCGCTGGAATATCTGCCATAGAAGTCTTCTCCTGGAAGCTGGATTGAGATGGATGATGATGATGAACACGACCGCTGGGATGAGGGGAGATGGGCCGCAGCAGCTATAAGCAGAAGTCAAACTGGCGTGGACCAGCCTGTCCTCCAAGAATAGCATCGAGGAGCAGTTCAAACTTGGAACCTTATATAGTGCTGAACATATCCAGAGGCTATTATCAATGCTAGACAAAAGTGTTGATTGCCTGGGCTTAAGCCGAGAACAAATAATCTGTTTACAATGCACTTAGGTTTGGACACAATTCGGAGTAGAAGCCGGCTTAATGGCTGAGTGGTTAAGTCAATCACCGACACATTAAGTGTGAAGCCAAGGCTATTGTCTTTACTCCAGAGGCTGTGGCAGAACTAGTCTGGCAACTCCCGACTTAATCTAGAGAGTTACTTACTATGAACTCAGTTCCTCCAAGTGGAGCCTGCCTATGTGACCTTCTCACTTGGGACTTATGGAGGGCCTTGGAATAGGTCAAGCAGGGGTCATGATACAGTCCATATGTCTCCCAAAATTTTATATCAAATGTAGGTATTGTAACACTGCCCCTGCTAATTAATACATCCAGGCATTTCAGCCTGCAAGCCTTGGATCCACTACAACACTGGATAGGTAGGATTGGGCTGCATACTTGGCAACATCTGTTCACAAGACCTTGAATCTGACATCTAGCAGTGTGAGCTCAGCCTTTATCTTCATTAACATGCAAAGAAACTGCAAAGATGGCATCATGCAGGGAAACTTTACTGTTGTTTCTGTTTAAAAATGCTTCTTTCTTGCAAACTCAGATCAGCTTATAGGCAGCTTACTTGACACTATTGTTGCTTAGCACTAAAAACTGAAATGTCCAGAGCAAAGGCAAAATCCAGCAATTACTTTTCAAGGAAGAAGAATGAAGCTTGAAAGTCAGTGTCTCCTGTTCAGATAGGTAGAGCTGGCAGGTTTGATTTCATTTACCCTGAATGCTCTTTCCCCTGGGCAACCTGCCCCCCCCCCACCAGATGTTGCTGGATTCCAACTTTTATCAGCCCCCATCAGCAAGGCCATTAGTCAACAGTGATGACAGTGATAGTCCAGCAACATCTGGTAGCCAAACAATCCTCATCCTATGTTAGAGAAAGGGAGAAGGAGATGAGTCAAAATGATTTAATTAGAAAAAGATGATTTGGATGCTTTCAGAGGCATTTACAAAAACGAAACACCTTTCTTTTCAGGTTGTCTTTGTGGATGATGTCAATATGCCAGCCAGGGAGGTCTATGGTGCTCAGCCTCCTGTGGAGCTACTTCGTCAGTGGTTAGATCACTGGAACTGGTATGACCTGAAAGACTGCTCTATGATAAAACTTGTGGATATTCAAATCATGTGTGCAATGGGGCCACCAGGTATGCATTTAAAAAAAACAACTTTGAGAATATACGGGAATAAATGCTTTTCTTGCTTTATTTGGATCTTTAGGAGTGTAGTTTTTAAAGCAGGGGGCTTTCAGGTGCATTTGCCGGCAAACAAGAAGTTAGTTTTTTTTACTGCAACTTTTATAAAAGGCCCTGACATAATAACACACCACATAATTTTTCAAAACTTTTGGCCACTTCTGTTGGCAGTCTGTGGAGCTCTTAGAGTGTCCCAGAGCAGAGAATTCTAGATCCATCATAGTTTGTCGACCCATGTTTCTTATCATGTTTGAAAATAGAAAGGTTTATTTTACATACAAACAGTAGTTTACATACTGGGGAGATCATAGGTGGTTCCAGATAGATAGTTCTTAGTGCTACCAGTAAAACACACATTGTGCAGGTCATCTTTCCTATTCAAATTAATGCTTTCTGGGTCACAAAAGCTGTTCTTGACCAACAGGATTTGTCAACTGATGTATGGGTGGTCAAAATCAATCCAAATTGGTTACTAAAAGTGTACAATATCCACAAAGTGATTTTATTTGCATTATTTCATTATTGTGACTTTGCATCCTAATTATAGGTGGAGGTCGAAACCCAGTCACCCCCCGATATATGCGGCATTTCAATATAGTTACCATTAATGAGTTCGATGATGCCTCAATGTACACAATTTTCTCAAGAATATTAGATTGGCATCTTTCTATATGGTAGGTGAATTCAGTATGTTGTAGCATGTTAAAATATTAAGATAACTTGAAAATCTGGCAGTTGTCTGTCAGAATGCTTTTCTGTGAACTTGCTCCTTAGACATGTTGTCACTTATGATCAAGATGCCAGGGTAAAATTTATAGCAGTTGGGGGACTGCCAGGCTTTTCCCTCCATAGTGTATGCCCCTGTTTTTGTACCCATAGACTACAGCTTCTTTAGAAACTTGCCACAGACCAGCAGCTATTAGCTCACAGACTGGCACTGAACCACCATTCTGAGTAACACAGGTTTACAGGATTGCTAACCGTTTCAGAATTTTATGCATACCACTTCTAACACTACTGCTACTAATACTTATTTCTTGCCCAGGGAACAATAACAATTAACAAACAACATCAGTTAAAATTGTATGAATTTAATGTATATTTAGTGTTTGCGTTTTTAAAATGTATAACGTGCTGCATCTTAAAAAAAAAGACAGAGAGAAGAAAACCCAAAAATGGAAACTGAGAGCTTCAGAACAAAACTGTAGCCTGAAACTTATTTTTTTAAAAAAAACTTTACGTTCTCAGAACGGTACAGAATGGGAGCAGATGGGACCAGAAGTGGCTGCTCCCGTTTTGTACCATTCTGAGGTTCTAAGAATGCAATGTGGTAAACTTAAAAGTTAAAATACCCCAGTATTGCTTGTTCCCATTTCTCAGTTTTGGCACAAGTGTGAATTTTTCCTTCTGTACTGTTGTAAGGAGGTGAGTGAATTTTAATGATCTTCCAGAAACACAGAGTTCTAGAGTTGTAAAACAATCTTGAGTTGCAATAACTCAAAAATGCTTTGCTGTTCGGTTTCTGCTGCCTCTGCAGTTTGAACACCAAAGTACTGTACAAATGCCTTCTATTTTTGTTAATATATAGCTATAACATTTTTCTTTATTTCTGCACTCTGTCCTGCAAGGAATGTATGAGTGCTGATTAGTCTGCATTTTGGGATTTCTAGTTCGACTTCCTTTCAGAAAAGTAAGATTGAACTAGAGAGTCAAATAATGGATAGTTTTTTTAAATGTTTTTAAATGGAGAGATTCTATTGCTTCTTTGTCCCAGCATGCTTGGGTACAACCTTCTAACCTGATAAAGGCTTCAGTCCCAAGCGATTTACTAAAAAGAAAGCTTAAACGAAGACAAGACTTAGTTCTATTTTGTAGGATTATCATCTCAGTCTCCATCCACACTGCAGAAATAATCCAGTTTGACACCACTTTAACTGGTACAGCTCAATGCCATGGATTTCTGGGAATTGTAGTTTTATCAGACATTTAGCCTTCTCTGTCAAAGAGCTCTGGTGCCACAACATGATTCCCAGAATTCCACAAGATTGAGCCATTGTAGCTAAACTGGTGTCAAACTGAATTATTTCTGCAGTGCAGATGCAGCCTTTATCTTCAAAATACATTCTAAATTCTGTTAACCATAGCTGTCAACACGACCTTTAACATGTAAGTTGTTTGTAATGATCAATACAATGAGTTATCTTTCTAAAAAGAGAAAGACCACCAATTTACTTTTTAAAAATAAATAACTTGGTAGTCTTTCTCTTTTTTTTAGAAAGGTAACTCATTGCAATGATTGTTAGTAACTTTTACCTTTATTAGTTTTTAGTTACTTTAGGGCAGGTCAGGTATTCCTTATTTGATATGGTTGGAGCCAGAAGTGTTTTGGATTTTGAATATCTGCATATACATAAAGAGATATCTTGGAGATGGGATCCAAATCTAAATATGAAATTCATTTATATTTCATGTACTCCTTATACACATAGTTCGAATGTAATTTTATACAGTATTTTGTGCATCAAACAAAGTTTGTGTACATTGAACCACTGAACATGGCCAATTTTCTGAAGGTAGGAAAAACCTTTGTAACTTGATTATTAATACAGTGGTCCCCCAGGTTACGAAGCCCCCAGGGAACAAAATCCCCGGGACCTGAAACTGCCGGGACCGCAAAACAGCCCCCGGGATCCGAAGGAAACCCCGGCTTAAGAAATGGAAAAACCGTGCGGCCCCTTTAAATCGGCCGCGCGGTCCGTCCATTAAAGTGGTCCCCCGGGAAACGAAGATTTCCGGGTTACGAAAGGTAATCCGAAACGGATTACCTTCGTAACCCGGAGGACCACTGTATATGTAATTTATAAATGGCATATGTATATTTTAAACTTTAAATTAAAAACAATAAGAGAGAAAAAAGAACCAATGAACTTTTGGCATCATCTTGATGCTTTTAAAGTTTAGGTTTTTGAAGCATTTCTGATTTTGGGTTTTCAGATAAAGGATACTCAACCTGTATACAATAAAAAAAGGTTAAAATCTGCTAAAATGATCTTCAAAAGAAACATTTTAGGACTAATGAATAAATCTTATTTATTATACTGTTTTATCAATTGTCACATTCTTTTTAAAAAGTAAACATCCTCGTAGCATAGTTACTTAAAAAGCATTACACGGCACATATGTTACTTGCAGTGTGCTATGTTCAAGTTGTGCAGACTACCTGTTACAACTCCTTTCAAGTTCCGCAACTTTGAGAAATTTGAAAGCTTGGATGTAAAGAGCTACCGGCAGTTTGGTTATATATGTAACAATGTGCTTTTGAGGTAATAAAGTTGCAACAAAATTTTATTTCAAAAATACTAGTGTGAGTGGAAATGAAATTATTTGACAGATGTACAAGTAATATTCCCTAGCTACTTTTAAAAGTTAGTCATAAAAGACATTGTTAGATATTTTTTTTATTTTGGACAAGACTTTAAAAAAGTTATGCTATTCTCTTATCAATTAATTTTTTAAAAAGGTAACAGAAAAGCAACAATATTTACACAACAGTTAACAGAAGCCTTAATGTTGTAAGAAGTAACAACAAGGATTACTTAATCACTGCAACAAGTAGTGAACAAGTGCTGGGTTATATTTCATTGTGTATTTAGCATTACACAAATAACTGTATTTCTTGCCTTTTCTTTAAAATTAACAGTTACAGCTTCCCACCGGAGTGTGTTGAACTGACATCACAAGTCATAAACAGCACCATGACTATATATAAAGAAGCCATGGAGAATCTGCTCCCCACTCCAACTAAATCCCATTATTTGTTCAATCTGCGTGATTTCTCTCGGGTTATTCAAGGCGTTTGCCTTTCAAGACCTGAAACAACCGAATCTCCAGGAACAATAAAACGTCTTTGGGTCCATGAGGTAAAATTCCTGTCAGTAAATAACTGAAGATCCTGTTTATATTTTATTTTTGAGAAATATTTCTGTAAGATGGTTTACTGAACAGTTGTGAGCTTTATGGCTACATTGGCAGAACTCCTAAATCAGAGCTGTGTTTTTCCCCCCATTGTTGGGTCAAATATGCATTTGACTAATTAATAAGATGTATTAAATGTAGAAATCTTGGTTACTGCAGCTGTTGGAAAAGCTTGGGAAGTTGTGCTTTTATTCGAAAGCTTGCTGTGTTGTTTGTTTTTGTTTTTGACCCTCTAATCTTTTTGTTCTCATTCAGCCCTAGCTGACAATAGATAGCCCCAAATGTGCAGATCCCTTAAATTACTTAATTGAAGTCAAAACTACTTAGGAATTGGTTGTAGAACATGAGTGTTCTTTCAATTACTTTAGTGCTAGAAACTTTATTACATCATTGCCTCATGTTTCTTCCTACATAAAATCTCTTGCAGGATTCTTTTATTAGGCCTATGTTTTCATTGACGTAGGATAGATGATGCATCCTAATAAACTTCTGTCCATTCCATCAGGACTTGTAAGGTCTACTAAGTGTGCTCTTAATAATTCCATCGAAGTGTCTGGTCAAATGAACAGTGCCATGCGCACAGACATTCTTTGTAGCTACCCCTAGTCTCCAGTTATGGACGTAACCTTCTCTGGATGTTTGCCAAATGACTAGTTTGAACAATTTCAGAATCACTGCCCACCAGAGAGGGTAGAGCAGAGATCAAATTATATTTGATGGTGGTGAAATCGTCTTAAATACTTGGCTCAATCTCTTAGGATGGGGAAGTACAGGACAAGACTATAAACCTCAATTAATAAACATCTGTCATCATCTGCATTCTGTTTCTGTCTTTGTGACTGGAAGGTTACCAAGAAGTCTAACAATTGTACGTATTGAGCACTCCTAATCCAGAAATCCTCTAAAAAATGTCACTTTTTCCTTTGAAGCAATTTAATTCAGAATGGGAAAAGGTAATAAAATTTCTGGGAAATAAATGGGGAAAGATAGTAATACTTCAGTTAAATTAGATAGATAAATAAATAAAAATCTGCCTTACTATACTATTAGTTTGTGTTGAAGACAGAGGAGAGGATTTAAATTAAGGTCAAAGAAAATGATAGAAGTTAATAGAGTAATGGGAATAATTATAAAGTACATAAAGAGATCATATGTAATATAAGATAGGGATATATAAAGATAACATAATATAAGATAGGGATAAGATAATGTAAGATAACATCATGTAACATAGGGATATATAAGGAGATATAGAAAGATGGCTACATAGGTAAAAAGGGATGATTCTTTTTGATAAAACAATAGAGGTTGTCCAAGGGAGGTGGAGAGTATAAGATGGATATAGGGAAGGGAATTTATGAGAGAAAAAATAGTATATTCCAGCAGATAGAAAGGGGCATGATAGGATAAGTGCGAGTGAGAAGGTGGGGTTGTAGGGCATGAAGGAAGGAATGAAAGGAATGTTAAGAGGAGAGGGGGGGTAGACAAGAAGGGGAAGGATAGGTTTTGAGAGATATATGTAGGTTGGTAGAAGGTATGAGAAAGTGTAGAAAGTGAGTGTAAGGGTAAAGATAGAGAATAGAAGTGAAGATGGAGAAGGGGAGTGAAGGAAGTAGGAGAAAGAAAGGAGAGGAGGATGTGGAGAGGAGGATAGGAAAGAGAGGGAGAGAAGGAGAAAGAAGGTTATGGAGCAATGGACGGAAAGAAGAGGGGGAGGGAAGGGAAGGGGAAGTAAGTAGGTATTGGGTAGTAGAATAAATGAGAAACGTTGGAAGGGAGGTATGAGTGCGGAATTATTACAAATTATATCATAAGTTATATTTTTTCTATGTTGCTGGATGGTTGTATGTTTCTTTTGAAGATATGTGAATCATGCGTTTTGTTTTTATATGTTTAATAAAAATTTATTTTTAAAAAATGACACTTTTTGGCGTCAACCACCCGCTTTTGGTTTTGAGGCAGCAGCTATGATGCTTCTGCTCATTCACCTCTCAGATCCTCAATCTCTCTCCAGCATCATGTCTCAAGTACAGCAGAAGTAGCAAATGAATGAGACATGAAGCTGAAGAGGAGGAGTACCACAGATGCCACCTAGAAGGTAGAATTCGGCAGCTGACGGCAAAAGGATGAGCTTCTGGAGAGAGACTGAGGATCTGTGAAATGGTGGGAATCCAAGCATAGTGCTCAGTGTGAATCCATGCCTCCTGCCATTTCATAGATCCTCACATCTCTCTCCAGCCTAGCAAATACACCACAGGTATGTACAGACTATGCTACTTTTGTATTCCAAAATCTAACAAAAAATAAAAATAAAAATCCCAACTCCAAAATGCTTCTGGTCCTAAGCATTTTGGATAAGGGATAATCAATTTCTATTATCATTTATTTTGCAGGTCCTGAGGGTTTATTATGATCGTTTAGTAGATCAAGCAGATCGATCCTGGCTTGTTGGGTGCATCCGAGAAGTAGTAAAAAACTCCTTTCAGGAAGACTTTGATGAACTTTTCCAGAAACTGGACTTCAATTATGATGGTAAGGTGGAAGAAGATGATTTGCGAAGTCTTATGTTCTGTGATTTTCATGATCCTAAAAGGGAGGATATGAACTACAGAGAAGTTTTGGATGTGGATCATTTGAGGATTGTTGTTGAGGGTCATCTGGAAGAATATAATAATATGAGCAAAAAACCCATGCAGCTGGTTTTATTCCGATTCGCCATAGAACACGTTTGTAGAATTTCACGTATTCTGAAGCAACCTCGTAGCCACGCCCTTTTGGTGGGAGTTGGAGGAAGTGGGCGACAGTCTCTAACACGTTTAGCAGCATACATGGCAGATTATACACCCTTTCAGGTTGAAATTTCAAAAAGTTATGGGACCAATGAATGGCATGAAGATCTAAAAGTTATCCTAAGGAGATCTACTGAAGGTGAGATGCAAGGAGTTTTCTTATTCACTGATACTCAGATAAAAAGGGAGTCCTTTTTAGAAGACATCAACAACTTGTTAAATGCTGGAGAAGTGCCAAACCTCTTTGCGGTGGACGAGAAGCAAGAAATTTGTGAAAAGATGCGACAAATAGACCGCCAGAGGGATAGAACCAAACAGACAGATGGTAGCCCCATTGCTCTTTTCAACATGTTCATTGATCGCTGCCGAGATCAGCTGCACGTTGTGTTGGCCATGAGTCCCATTGGAGATGCTTTCCGCAACCGCCTTCGAAAGTTCCCTGCTCTCGTTAACTGCTGTACTATTGATTGGTTTCAGGTAGGCCTCTTTGTAGTGTGCATATTCTGTGATGTAAGTTTCACATGAAAATAATGGATGCATTCAGATTATCAGATACTGTCTTAGGTATCAGGAGGTTCTTGTACCCACCACCAGCTGTTTTGTTTCTCCTTTAATGCAAGTTGGGAAGCAAGTCAGGAAGCTACAGTAAACCATAGTTTTCTGTTCACTCTAAACTGGAGAACTATGGTTAATAGTTTGCAAGCAAGCCATAAAATGGAGTTGTGGTTTAAAGTTGACCTCTATATTGATCATACTTCCTGGTTCAGTCATACTGATCTGTGGTTAACTTTGTTTTCCTTCTCCCCCCCCACCCCCACTTCCACAAGGTGAGTGGGGAAGCAAAGTTGTTTTGTGAAAATTTGTTATTTTGACTAATTAAACCATGAAGTGATCTGTAGGATGCAGTCAGTGAAAAACATCATTTCTTTAATGTGCAAGTCTAGGTTGAAGATTTTCCAGCTTAGAGTTCTAACCAGTGTTGTTCTGTGTTGGTGTACCACCCACCCACCTACCTACCTATCTACTGCTCGCCCCAGTGTTCAACAGTCTCCCTTCCTGAGATAGTCAGGTTGGTCTGTGGGCTGGTATTGGAATCCCATCAGTTTGCAGTGCTGATGGATTTCAGCATCGATAATGAGACTGCTGGCTTAGGACTTCATGCCTGCCATGACAATCAAGGGGCTCTCTAAAGTGGAATCTAGCCCGACTTATGTTGCTGGCCTTGTTTTCTTGTTTGGAATGATGGTGATCTGAGAGTGGAAGAACTGTCTATAGTTCCATTGTCATGGGCAGATCACTATCTGATAAAAATTTTACTTGCAGCTTCAGTCATTTTGCAGGGCATAGCATTCAACTGACACAGGCCCTCAAAGTGCCTGGAAGCTGCTTTTACACCATGATCCAGTCGTTTGGATTACATCCAAAAGAGCAGAAAAAAATCTGGCTCCTTGCCTCTTTGGAAGTGGGCTGTACAGTTGCCACAGTCCCAATGTGATTGTGGCTGGAGTGGCCGGAGGCCTCTCCTACAGAGCCATCTGCTTCACCCCTCAGAAACTCTTCAAGAGTTGATGACATATTAAAATGGTCCACTTGAGGAGGCTTATGGATCTTGATAAATTCATGATCACACTAGCAAGATCCCATGGGCAAACGGGAGTTAAACATGATTTAAGTTAAATTTGAATTTAACCAAAACTTGCACGTTCGGGATTTAATCACACTGAATTGCTTCCAAAACGAAATAATCGAAATTAAACTGCACTTAAAGCAGAGAAAACTGCTTTTTTATTTTCGAGATGTTCCGAAAGTAAAAAGCTGCCGGTTTTCTCTGCTTTAACTGTGGTTTAACTTTGCCTTATTTCACATTAACTGCAAAGTCGTGTGATAAACTTTGGGCATTTTGGTTTTTTCTTCGTGTTAAATCATGTTCAACTCCCATTTTCCCATGGGACCTTGCTAGTGTGATAAACTCCTAGGGAGCAAGGCCTAAAAGGCACCAGATCCCACTTGATCTTGGAAGCTGAGCAGGATCAGTCATGGTTAGTTCTTGGATGAGAAACCACCAAGGAATACCAGATGCTGTAGGCTATATTTCAGGGGGAGGAGCTGACAAAACCATCTCTGAGTATTCCTTGCCTAAAAAACCTATGGAAACATTACAGTAAGAGTCCTCTTTAGACCTCACCCTGTTGGATACTTATCAGCCAGTTTCCAACATTCCATGGCAAGGTACTGGAGCTTGTGTGGTGGCCTCTCAAATTCATGGGCTTCTGGAGAAGACAGATTATTCAAATGCATTGCAATCTCATGTCAGGCCTTCTTATGGGACAGAGTAGCCTTAGTGGATGACTTATACCTGGAAATGGGCAGGGTGAACATGTCTTTAATGGTGCTTCTGGCCCTCTTGGTAGATTTTGATACCATTGACTGTTAACTTTCTTTTGGGCCACCGTGTTGGAGTGGGACTTTGAGGTGCTGTTTTACAGTGGCTTCATGGGAGACTCATTGGCTGTTTGCCTGTGTGGTCTGTCAGGGCTTTCTTCTGTTCCCCCATGCTATTTAACATATACATGAAACTCCTGGGATAGGTCGTCCAGAGTTTTGGGGTCTGGCATCATCAGTATGTGGATAATTACTGTAATATGTTGTATGTGGGGCTGCCTTTGAAGAGTGTTCAGAAACCTCAGCTGGTCCAAAGATCTGCAGCCACATTTGTTAACTAGGGCTACAAGGGGCAGTTGTTGTTATGTGTCTTCAACTTGTTTTTGAATTAGGGTGCCCCTATTACGGGATTTTCTGGGGCTGAGAGTGTGTGATTCACTCAAAGTCACCCATGGGCATCAAGCCCTGATCTTCAGAGTCGAAGTCCAACACTCAAACTACTACTCTCTTATTTTGTAACTACTCTGTTGGGTGTCCATCTGTTTTTGCGCACAGTTCAAAGTGCTGGTGATGATCTATAAAGCCTGGTATGGCTCAGATCTAGGTTATTTGATGAACTGTGTTCTCCCATGTAAACCTACCCATGTTTTGAGATCTTCTGGGGAGGCCTTGCTCTGTCTCCCACCATTCTCACAGGTACATTTGGTGGGAACATGGGAGAGGGACTTCTTGGTTGCTGCTCCTGGATTCTGGAACTCCCGTCCCAGAGAGGCTAGACTAGCATCCTCTTAACTAGTAAAGGTAAGGAGATAAAAACTGTTTTATTTCAGCAGGCCTTTGAGAATAATTCTTTTAGGCGAAACAGGCCTTATATAATGTGCTAGGACTTTCATTTGCTGGGCTTTTTTGTTTATGTTATGTTATTAAACAGGTTTTTTACAAAGTTTATTACCTTGGCTAATAGGACCTTTATGGGTCTTGAGTTCTGTAACTAAGGGCCAAGATAGATGGCCCAAAAGCGGCGTGCTGCCATCGATATTAGGGTTCTGGAGCGTGCAGCAATTGCACGCTCTGGAACCCTAACATGTATGGGTGGTGCCATTTTTACGTGGTACTGTCCATACGTGGCATGTGTGCATGACGTAAGAACAACACCATGTCCGCACTGCCAGGCACTGCGCTTGTGTCTTGGATGTGTCACAGTGCGCCAATGGCATGCTGATGATGTAGTCCGCGTGTGCCAAAAAGAACCTGTTTTTCCGGGTTCTTTTTGGTCCGGAGGGACACCGTGCAGTTTGGCATCTGCGGCATCCCTCCCCAACAGAAAGGGGTGGCTCCAGACCGCCCTTTTCAGGCTGTCTGTCGAGCCCCTAAATGTATTTTATGCTGCACTAGCCTGTGTCTTTTTGCAGAATTCCTCTAGCATATTTTCAGTTTTGGCAACTTCAAGTATAGAACTTATCATCAGAGTTTTTGCAGTAGATATTCTTTGTGCAGTAACTTTTTTTCACAATAAGAGTAAAATATTTTCTCTTCCTCAAATTTAGTCATGGCCTTCAGATGCTTTGCAGGCAGTGGCCACTCGCTCCCTGGAAGATATTGAAATGTCTGAAGAAACTCGGCAGGGCTGCATTGATTTGTGCCAAAAATTTCACATGAGTACTATTAACTTGTCCGAATTGTTTTATAATGAACTCCAGAGACATAATTATGTCACACCTACTTCATACCTGGAGTTGATTTCCACATTCAAATCCCTACTAGAAAAGAATAGAACGTAAGTATGATGAATACAGCATTGGCTAATGATAATATATGTAGTAGTGTTTCCCACTAGTAGTGTTTTCCACTAGTGTTGTGTGTGTTTCATCCCATAAAACACACACAAGCACACCCATTTCAACAAGGGATGGTTGGAAACAGAAATATGGTATCATGCAAACATCCCTGACTGAGGGCTTTATCGCACAGTTTAAAAAACCAACTTGCCACTGCCGAATTCAATTCAAATTCGGGATACATCTGGATTTTATCACATGCATTTTTGCCACCAATGCTGCTGGGCAGATGCATTTCAGCTAACAGCTTTGCAAAATTGGCTAGCTGAACTCAGATTCTGCTTGGATGTTACCTGGAATGCATATGCCTGTCAGTGTTGGCAACAAACATGTGTGCAATAAAATCCAGATGTATCCTGAATTTGAATTGAATTCGGCAGCGGTAAGTTGGTTTTTTAAACTGTACGATAAATTCCTGAATCTTGAATGCATAAGGTTCTTATTATTCTAATTAGTCCTACTGCAGAGATAGTCATAACATTTGGAATGCTATTACAATTGTTTTTGGCAAACTTCAAACAGTTACTTGCATGGTTACTCTGATGATGAATGATAATTTACTTTATACAGACAAACAAACTGTTAGAGAGTTTTGGTTCTTTTCTTTTTCTTTTGCTCTCAAGGTCTTGATTTCCCCTGAAATGACTAGTTTGGACATACAGTTGGCCCTTCCCTTATGCGGGGATCCGTTCCAGACCCACCCACCCCCAGCATAAAGGAAATACCGCATATGCACGATCCCCATTGCTTCTTCTGGCGTGTGGCTTCAGCATAAGGTGAAGGCCAAGTATGGCGAGCCCGCGTATGACATGGGTGCACTGTATACATAGATGGTGGATTAGTAAAAGCCTTGTGAACAAATAACTGAAGGTTTTTTAGGTTGTTTTTGCAGAAACATTTTGATCTTGCCTCTTCCTTTATGCTTGTAGGTTTTTAAAAAACCTTTGGACTTTAAAATGGTTTTGTAATTAAATGGTGCTGAATACTGTATTTTGAAGATGGCTGTAAGATATTGTATTTATTTCCTTATTCATCCACTTTTATACGTTGCTTTTCCATTGCTCAATGTAGTTTACAGAATAGAATTAAAAGAACAGTATATAGCACTCTAAAGTGCTCAAACTCGTGAGTGTGAAATCTTTGACTAACAGATCTAGTCCCAGCTTGCAGATGGTCAACAACTTGCCAACATAGGGTCTGGGAATGCCTTCTTTCCTAAACTCTCTTAACAGAGAAGGCTGTAGGATATGGGAGAGCAGTTTCTGTGTTTTTGCAGATTAAAAATAGTAGATAAAACAAGAGTTTTCCCCCCACATTGTCTACTCATCATCACAGATGAGAAGGTGAGCAGGTGATGGGCTATGTTGTCTCTGATTAATGAATAGATGTAACATGGAGATTTCCATGTTATCAATAAAAATGAAAAGCAATTTAAAAAACTTGTAAAGGTGGTAACACCAACAACAAAGGTGTTAAAACAACAAAACACAAAAATTACTTCTAATGATTGTCACATCCATTTACTTGTAATTACTTGCTACTTCAGAGGAAAGGCATGTCAAGAGAGAAATCAGTTGTGTATCATAAAATTTACTGAGGACAGTGTGATCACCTTTTGGACTCAGTAAGAGGTCCTTACATAACTTTGATGTGATTGTGATGAATGTCCTACTTCTGATATACAGAGCAGGGCTTGGTCTGCCAAATCCACACAGTACAGTAGTTGATATGGTGAGAAGATGATTATCCAAATGGAAGGGAAAATAGGAGAGTGTTCATCAAAAGGAAATTTTACACTCCTAGAGTTTAAGAGTTAACCTGATGATACTTACATGAATGTCTTGTACTGCATGAAAGCCTCCTGAATTACGTTCAGTCAGGTGATGAAAATGAAAAAAAGATATGAAGTTGGCTTGGATAAACTGGACTCGGCTGCAGCACAGGTGGCCACGATGCAGGTGGAACTGGAAGCCTTGCAGCCCCAACTCCGGGTGGCCAGTAAGCAGGTGGATGAAATGATGATTGAGATCGAGAGAGAGTCCTTAGAAGTGGCGAAAACAGAAAAAATTGTGAAAGCTGATGAAGAGGTTGCCAATGAACAAGCAATGGCTGCCAAAGCCATCAAGGATGAATGTGATGCTGATCTAGCAGAAGCCCTGCCCATCTTGGAAAGTGCCTTGGCTGCTCTTGATACCTTGACTGCACAGGTAATGGTTTATGGGAAGTATTTTTAAAATCACGTCTCAATTGAGACACCTGATTTTAAAGCAACTGGTGTGTCAGTGTAAATTGCTGTGCCCATTTTATTTATAAATCACTTTTGATGTGCAGTTGGATCTCCATTTTCATTGGGGGGATTCCTTTCCGGACCCCCTATGGATAGAAAAGTCCACACATACTCAACTCCTGTTTTTCTTAATGGTGGCGTGGTGTGTGCTAGCATGGCCATGTTCACGCGCTGCCATTAAGAAAAATGGGGGCTTGATGTCCATGGATGGTTAAATCTGTTGATGGCAAGTCTACCAATACAGAGGGTGGATTTAATTCTGTAGTTTTGCAGCTTTGCAACAAAATTAATATTTTGTGCAGTTGTAGAACTGCCTTTCAATAAACTAGAAACACAGATTCAGCTTGGAAGTTACACTCCCTAAAGCTAACATATTTGAGTGTTGGACTATGACTCTTAAAATAGGGAGGGTTTCAGAGAATGTAAGAAAAGGGTCATAGAATCATAGAATCATAGAGTTGGAAGAGACCACAAGGGCCATCCAGTCCAACCCCCTGCCATGCAGGAACTCCAAGTCAAAGCATCCCTGACAGATGGCCATCCAGCCTCTGCTTAAAGACCCCTAAGGAAGGAGACTCCACTACACTCCGAGGGAGTGTGTTCCACTGTCGAACAGCCCTTACTGTCAGGAAGTTCCTCCTAATGTTGAGGTGGAATCTCTTTTCCTGCAGTTTGCATCCATTGTTCCGCGTTCTAGTCTCTGCAGCAGCAGAAAACAAGCTTGCTCCCTCCTCAATATGACATCCCTTCAAATATTTAAACAGGGCTATCATATCACCTCTTAACCTTCTCTTCTCCAGGCTAAACATCCCCAGCTCCCTAAGGCGTTCTTCATAGGGCAAGGTTTCCAGACCCTTCACCATCTTAGTTGCCCTCCTTTGGACATGCTCCAGTTTCTCCACATCTTTTTTGAAATGTGGTGCCCAGAACTGGACACAGTATTTCAGGTGGGGCCTGACCAAAGCAGAATAGAGTGGCACTATAACTTCCCTTGATCTAGAAACTATACTTCTATTGATGCAGCCTAAAATTGCATTGGCTTTTTTAGCTGCCACATCACACTGTTGACTCATGTTCAGCTTATGGTCTACTTGGACTCCTAGATCCCTTTCACATGTGGTCTCATTCAGCCAGGTGTCCCCCATCCTATATCTGTGCATTCCATTTTTCCGCCCTAAGTGCAGAACCTTACATTTCTCTGCATTGAATTTCATTTTGTTAGCACTGGCCCAGCTTTCTAGTCTATTCAGGTCATTTTGAATTTTGATCCTGTCCTCTGGGGTATTAGCTACTCCTCCCAGTTTAGTGTCATCTGCAAATTTGATAAGTATGCCCCCAATTCTGTCATCCAAATCGTTAATAAAGATGTTGAATAGCACTGGGCCCAGGACAGAACCCTGTGGGACCCCACTGGTCACTTCTCTCCAGGATGAAAAGGAGCCATTGTTGAGCACCCTTTGAGTTCGGCCAGTCAACCAATTACAAATCCATGTAACAGTTAACTTGTCTATCCCACATTTTGCAAGCTTGTTTGCAAGAATGTCATGGGGAACCTTGTCAAAGGCCTTACTGAAATCGAGGTATACTATATCCACAGCATTCCCTTCATCTACCAAGCTGGTAATTTTATCAAAAAAAGAGATCAGGTTCGTTTGGCATGACTTGTTTCTCTGAAACCCATGTTGGCTTTTTGTGATTATGGCATTGGCCTCTAAGTGTTCACAGACTCTCTGCTTAATGATCTGCTCTAGAACCTTTCCTGGAATTGATGTCAGACTAACTGGATGATAATTGTTGGGATCCTCTTTTTTTCCCTTTTTGAAGATGGGGACAACGTTTGCCCTCCTCCAGTCTGCTGGGACTTCTCCTGTTCTCCAAGAGTTCTCAAAGATTATTGCCAATGGCTCTGATATTGCATTTGCCAGTTCTTTTAATACTCTAGGATGTAGTTCATCTGGTCCTGGAGATTTATATTCATTTAGGTTAACCAGGTATTCCTGTACTACGTCTTTACTTATTCTGTGCTGAATTTCCTCTATTCTGTCTCCTGTTCCATTATCCTTAGGTTGAGCACCCTTTGCCTTTTCTGAGAAGACTGAAGCAAAGAAAAGGGTCTAGGACTATGCTTTTTCTACCCTTTACTGCAGGGTGCAAACACCCTTTTAAAGTCAGTTTTTAAAAGAAACAATTAATGACAGAGGTCATGTCTGTCAAACTTCTCTAGTCTTCCTTTGCACCTCTGGTTGGAGGAGGATCTTACCCATTTTTCTAAAGGGTTGAAGACCTTCCTTTTCAATTCATTTGACTGCTGAATTGCTGTGTGTGCCTAAGGTCACCAAGATGGGTAGTGACTGATGTTTGTTTCAGTATATTAGCACATTATTTTAGTATTTTAGCAATTTATAGTGTTGTGTTTTATTGTCTGGATTTGATTCTATATGCTTGAAGTTCTGCCCTTTGATGGAAAGGGTGTTATAAATAAATGTTGTTGTTATATTATTTTTGTTGTTGTTATTAAATTGCTACATCTGCTGTAATGATAACAAATTAATATTGTTGGTATTTGAATAGCAGATAACCAGCATAGGTTTTGTGGAGTTTTCGGGCTATGTGGCCTGTTCTAGAAGAGATCTCTTCTAGAACATGGCCACATAGCCAGAAAACTCCACAAAAAAACTATGGATGCCAGCCATGAAAGCCTTCGACTCCTTAGATATTTGTGTTTAGGGTGAAATGGAGGAAGATACAAAGATCATTAACTAGAGGTAAGATTTTGTGGTATCATCTTGAAGGCACTTAAGGATTCTTGAGAAACAGTTGAGTTGAATCACTGTAAAAGCTTCAATTGTAAGTTATGGCAATGAGGATGAAGTTACAACATTTGCTAAGTATCCTCCACCTTCAAATTTATTAGTAAATGACCGAATGTTCTGGCTTACCAGTATCCTACAGTTTAAGAATGACTAGTAAGTGGCAATGTTCACTGAGTTTGTGACATGTTCTGCAAGAATTCCAAGTGTTTCAGAGTACTGACCTACCATTAAAAATTGAATTAATTCACATTGAATAGGGAGCAAGAGAAAAGAAGCCCACTTGTTATATACATAATATGACAGGTTGCTGAGTCACATAGCCTGAAGCTCTAGAAAGTGCTTTAATTGAATAGAATTATCATGTAAGCTGAAAATAATAAGATATAGTGCCCACTTTTGAAAGAATTTAAAGAAAGGCTAGGAAAATTATATACCACTCCACTATGCATGCTGGTTGCATATTTTTGAAAATGGATTGAAATTACTGGTTGAGAAAGATGTTAGTGTATGTGCATGTTATGGTTATTTTTTTTAACAAAATTCAAAACGTTGGAACACAGTTGTGAAACCTTATTTTAGTTAGAAATGTCTGATTTCAAATGCTTTCAACAAAAATAAATAATCTTGTTTCGGTGTGCATTACCAATAAGCATTTTAGAATCCCTGAAGCTGAAATCCTGTACACATTTACCTGGAAGCAACCTCCATTGAACTCATTGTGGTTTGGCACTGAGTAAATATACTAAGGATTCTGCTGGCAAATTTAAAATGTGTAGAAAGTTTAGATGGCCATCAAGTAGGCATGAAAAATGCAAAAAGCAGGGACAAGTGTGAGGTATAACATTAAATGGTAAGTTTACTGCAAGAATTATAAAACGAATACATGGAAATTTAACTAAGTGCTTGAATTATGGAGACAGAAGACACCAATCTAGTCTTTTGATTGCATTTTTATTTTTTAAAGGATATCACTGTTGTGAAGTCCATGAAGAGTCCTCCTGCTGGCGTGAAACTTGTTATGGAGGCAATTTGCATCTTGAAAGGGATCAAGGCTGATAAAATTCCAGATCCAACAGGCACAGGCAAAAAGATGGAAGATTTCTGGGGTCCAGCTAAGAAACTCCTGGGAGATATGCGATTTCTGCAGTCACTGCATGAATATGACAAAGACAACATCCCTCCAGCTTACATGAGTGTCATCAGAAAGCAGTACATCACCAATCCCGAGTTTGTTCCTGAGAAGATTCGAAACGCTTCCACAGCTGCAGAAGGACTGTGCAAATGGGTCATTGCCATGGATTCCTATGATAAGTAAGGGCTTATGCCAAAAGTGTACTATGAATGGAGATTGTTGGGCTTTCTGTATATTATTCTCCCTTGTTCCCACTTCCCCAGGCAGTAGAACATTCTGAGAATAGACTTTTATGTGGTCATTTACCTTATAAAGAGAGAATATTGTGACATTATCTTTTTTTATAATACAGTGGGCCCTTTCCATCCAGAGTGAGGGTTAGTTCCAGGGGGCCCCACGGATGGGAAAACATGAGGGAGATCAATTCCATATTAGTCAATGGGAAGCAATATACATGTACCTGTATCAACATACCCATGGATGTGTGCTGCTGTGGGAGCTCTAATCCATGGTTTGCTAGACAGAATACATGGTGAACAGGCATAAACTGCCATCCAAACAATCAGTATTAGTCTCTAAAGCTCCATTGGTTTGGGCCAACCCATTAGCTTAACTTTGCAGATTTGTATTATTGGTTGGCAGACAGGTACCTAAAATCTAGGTATACACAAGTACACATGGGGGTGCCTTTTTTTCTGGGTACACACATGAATGCCTCTTATAACATTTGAAGGGCCAGGAGTTCTTTAGTGTTGCCCTGGGGACATCAGCTGGCTTTCAAAGTTCATGAAGTCTATCCAGATAGGGAAAAAAACCCATAGAGAAGGCAGATATTGTTTTATATAATGAAAGAGAAAGCTTATAAAAATGATATTTTGATTTGGTTAAATAATAGTGTAGAATGAGCTCAGAACTCTGGTTTTGACAAAAGGTAGGCAGCACCATATTTCTAAAATCAAGGAAATACTATTATTTCTTTATGTTATCTCCCCTCATACTTTGCTCCACAATCCCAGTATTGTAAAGTGCAATGTGAACAAATTGTTTTTATACATGGAATGAATGGAGGTACCATTAGAATATCTTGAGCCTTTTCTGGTACTTTGCTTAGCTGCACATTGTTGCCGACTTGTTAATGGAATATGTCTATCTGGTGTAGTAGTGTCTTCAGGCAGATGTGCAAAGACAGAATACTTGACATGTTACACTTTACTCTTTAGAGTGGCAAAAGTCGTTGCCCCTAAGAAGATTAAGCTCAATGCAGCTGAAGGGGAACTGAAAATTGCTATGGACGGTTTGAGGAAGAAACAAGCAGCCCTAAAAGAAGTTCAGGACAAGCTAGCTCAATTACAGTTGACACTAGAACAAAAGAAGCAGGAGAAAGCTGACTTGGAAAACCAGGTATAAACATTCATCTTCAAAGAGCAGGCACAGGCACATGTCTCTTGTGGAGACATGCAATAATGGCTTTTCTAAAAAAAGGTATGTTTCCATTTTCATGAACTAATGTGATTACAGTGAGAATGGGCTAATGTGGTAATGTCTTAAGTCTGAATTATTTCTGCTAATAATAATAATTTGTATTCCGCCTTTTTCTGAAGGAATCAAGGCGGAATACAGAAAGCGGCAATAAAATCCAAATTACAATAAAACCACATTTCAAAATAATCCCTTACACCCACCTCCTCCCAATCATAACTCCCACCATTACATAATAATGAAGCCCAGTAACAGTGCTGCTGAATTGGGAAGGTTAAGGGAGAAGCAAACAAGGAGGATACTTTTTTGTGAATGCGCCGATGTTAACTCCTAGATTGTTTGTCTCACCTTCTTGCTTGTTATGCAGGTAATATATATGTGGACAGGGCTGATTGGTTCCTGTGCCAACTGCAAGGCTTTGCAAAATTTCTGCTGTCTCTCACATTTAGTTAGACATCTTGTAAAAAATAAACTACAATATGCATTCTGTTTATTGTCCATATCCATGTGAAAATGACCTTCCTAAGTCAGCATCATGCCCTCCTGAGATATGTATTGCTTTTTTGGATACTACTGTTTTCTATATTGCATATAAATCCATTATCAATTTCACATTTCAACATGAAGGCAATAATTTATTTGAACAAAAGAAGAATGGAATTGCCATAGACCTTGCTGTATTCAGCCATGACAATCTGTCACACACATTTTCTCTCCCTTTTTTCCTCACCTTAAGGCTTTACACCTTCAAATCCAAAGGCCATTTATTTTATTGAAAAATAATAATATTGCCCAGCAAAAATAAATGCATCTGTAGTAGTTTTCAGATGCGTTAAAAGCAAAATGGGTAACCATTTCCAGTCACAAAACTTGTGATGGCTAAAGTTTGTATTTTGGTTTTCAGGTTGACCTGTGCAGCAAAAAACTGGACCGAGCTGAAAAATTACTTGGTGGCCTTGGAGGTGAGAAAACCCGCTGGAGCCAGACAGCTTTGGAATTGGGAAAGCAGTATGTCAATCTGACAGGTGATATTCTCATCTCGTCAAGCATTGTGGCTTACCTGGGAGCCTTCACATCCAGCTACCGACAGGTAAGGAATGAATAAATGACATTTCTGGAATCTAAATGCTTCTGCAGCAAAGAAGCAAGTGTTTTACCCAGCTACCCCAAGATAAGCCCTATTAACTGAGTTTGGAATAAAAAGCAAAGGAAATAAAGTAATATCGGGGCTAAATAGGCAAAAAGAGATGCTTTCAGGCTGGCTTGAAGGTGTTGCATTTAGATGACACATGCCTTGAAGCCAGCAGGAAAGTGCCCTCTAGGTGCCTTACGCTATTTCAAAAAGAAGCAGCTTTTTTCCGCTTCTTCCTGGCTTGAAGCCATGTCATGTGGTCATGACATGAGCACTCCAGCTGCCTTGGGAGCTGGTGGTGGGGTTGATGTGGCTTTAGAAAAGCAGCTTCAAGCCACTTTTTTCTTGCCCATTTTTTTCGCCCCATCTTGACTTTGTTAAAAGCAACATGCGAAGGTGCCTTGTACTAAATGAAATCATTGGTTAGTCTTGGCCAGGGGTGGACCAACTGTGGCTTTCTAGAGGGTGTTGAACTGCTGCCTTCCATCAGCCCTGATTTGTGTAGTCAGTGGTGAAGGATGATAGGAGTGAGGTCCAACATCTGGGAAACCACAAGTTGCTCACCCCTGATCTAACTGGATATTGTCTTTCCCATTTATTTTCTCTGAGATCTTTTTAACTTAGCTTTCCAAACACAGAGTTTCCACTTTGTGGCTGACATCCTGTTGCTTAGTCCAAACTAGATCAGACCCATTCAATCAATTCCTGAATGGCAGGTGAACATGTAGATAAATCTTATTGATTTATGAGTCTACTTAAGACAGGATTAACAACAAGATCTAGATCTTTTTTGGCCTGCAACTGCTACCTTGCTTGACTGTTGTCTATGATGACTGTGGCTGATGGCACGTTTACCCTAAGAACATCTAGAACCCAAGATTAATTAGAGATACCAAATATTGAACTTCAGTTCCTGCATGCAAAAACCTTTCTACCACTAAGCGTGGGTCAGGGCTGTAGCTCCATGACAGAGCACATGTATAGCTTTCCATATTCAGTCTCAGTCATCTCTAGGAAGGCATGGGAGAGACCTCTGTCAGAAACATTCAGAAGCCTCTAACAGTCAAAATATCTGGCAATCCAGATATTTTCAAGTTCACTGTCCAAAATCTCCAGCCAGAATAGACAATAGTAGGAGATTATGAGACTTGTCATTATGTTTATTTGCCGCCAACAGCCCATGAAGACATCATATTAAAACACATTTTACTAAAAATACATATTAATACATTTATGAAAATAGTACATTACATATGATAATAACTAGTCATCATTGGCCTGGTGAAAATAGCCAAATTCAAATACTTAGCTACTCATTGACTGGGTTATTAGAATCCTACAGCAAAGTGAAATGAGTGAGGGACTCAAAAGATGATTACACATGATTTTTCCCTCAAGCCCCAGCCAAAATGGGCAATTATAATGAATATCCCAAATGAGCAAAGGAAAATTATTATGGGAGTTGCTGTTCTAAACACGTCAGTAGTTCCTCACCTCTGAGATGTAGGATCTGTTGAATTAGGTAAACCAGGGCTTTGACTCAGTCAGTACAAGGCAACTTCCTTGTTCTTGTTCTTTTCAAGTGTGATAATCCTTAAGAAAGCAACCAAATAGAACATGTGCATAGGAAACAGCTAAAGGTACACTTTGTATGGCTACATACCTAGGAAAAATCAGGCTGATCTGAAATTCAAGGGTGCCCCATCCATGTGTTACCTCCAGCTGTTCTTTCATATTTTTTTTAGCTGGTCACAAGAATGGTGACTGAGTAGCTGTAATCATGGATGGCTTTAGTCAAACCATTCCATTTCATATTTTCCATGTAAATTTATTGCTAGGAACTGTTGGGACAGATAAGCTTTTGAATGTCTAAAATTCTTTATGCTAAATATTTAGTGGATTTCCCATTATATTATGCTGAACTTCTGAATATCTGTATTTCTGAAAAAACATAATGCATCAGAACTAAAGCACACAAGATCTTTCCCAGATAATTGCAATGATCTTGTCAGAAGTAAAGGAACTCTAAATTGCTTTCATTAGTTTCAATGGGAATTAGTTGGATCAAGACTGATAAGCCTAATGGCTCTAGTTCATAGAGAAGCATTTATATCATTTTCTGGTTGTCATTTTTTCGGATTCTAAACCATTGCAATGCAATCATGTTTTCCTTAATCGGGTCAATGTAGCAATTTCTGTTAACAGGGCTGAAACATTTATTCTACAAGTGCTGGGTTTATAATTAAAAAAATAATATTGGGTATTCTGCTTCTTTTTATAGTGCATAGTAACTGATATTCTATTCCACCCTCATCACCCCTGAAAGAAACATTCTTCTCTTTTCTTTGTCAATTTCTTAATAAGGGCTTTGGAATGTATAAACAGTAAGTGTTAAACACAACCAATAATTTCAGAAGGGGAGATAAAATTGTATTTTAGTGGCTTCTGTTATAAGCAATCAAAATAGCTGTAATTTATTCTAATTCTCGCTATCTAACTGGATTTTATTAACAAGTGACAGGCAATTATCTGTAAATCAATGTTTTGAGAAAGATAAATCTAGAAATATTTAGTCAACTTTATTTTGAGAAGATATTAAACTCTTTGACATACCATGATTTTGTATCTGCGCCAGTTCCCATGTCCACTGTTTCAGCTTGTTTGTCTAATTTGTTTCATTCTTAGAAAACTATGAACATATACTGTAGTGCTCAAGTGTAATTGTCTCTAATCCAAAAAAGGTTTTAGCTTGGTTTCATTTATATTTATTTAACTTTAATACTTCTTTAAGGATAATGTTAAGAGACTGGAGTTTCATCCTCTGGATACAAAGAAATGTTGGCTTTCCTGTTTTCAACCATGATAGTTGAATAGCCCCATGTAGAGCGCATTGCAGTAATCCAAACGTGAGGTAACCAGAGCATGTACCACAGTCTCCAGGTCCCTCATATCCAGGAAAGTGTGCAGCTGGCATATCAGCCGAAGCTGATTACAGGCACTCCTGACCGTCGCATTCACCTGACTAGTCTAGAAGTACCCCCAGACTGCGAACAGAGTCCTTCAAGGAGAGTGTGACTCTGTCTAGGACTGGGAGCTGTATTCTCAGACCTGGTTTTGGGCTGGTGACTCTTAGTACCTCCGTTTTGTCTGGATTTAGCCTCAATCTGTTTTCCCTCATCCAATCCATTACCGCCGCAAGACGGTCATTAAGAGGAGAGACGCCATCTGAAGTCTGAGCAGATGATCTGGACATGGAGAAGTAAATTTTGGTGTCATCAGCATACTGATGACACTGCGCTCCATGCCTCCTCTGAATGATCTCACCCAGCAGCTTAATGTAGATGTTAAATAGCTAAGTGAAAAAGCCCAACATGTTCTATACTCGGTGAGCTTTGTGAACAAGATGAGTGTGAATGAACAAGCTTGAAGGTCACAAAAAGCAATATCCCACAGTTATTGTTTTACTGATTTGAGAGCAGTGCCATAACCCAGATGTAAAAGGTGGGATGATGACAGACCAACTGAAGCAGCTTTTTGGGCAACAGATTTTGACCAAAGGCTTATGTAGCCATCTTGAGACAGAAGTAAACCTGTGCCCAATTTTAAGATTATTAACCTTAAGCCAGACTTTAAAAGATGTCAACCAAACCTTTGTCAATAGAGGGCATTCCCCTGTTTCTAACAATAGAACTGTATTAGTAGTGTATCTGGGAATTTGGAGGAGAGCCTGTAAAAAATTTAGCTTGAAGATTAACTCTGGACTCTTTCAAACGGGGAGGAATTTCTCCCAACTCCGAATGGAGCCAATGCGGATTTATGTAAATTCGCTTGTTTAGCGAATTTACATGAACCCCTGCTCCGTTCGGAATTACTTCCCATTACCCGAAAATAACCCCCTCCTGCCCGAATTTGCATGCAAAGCTTTAATTCGCAATAAGGTAAAACCCATGATTGCATTCGAATTGGCTTCCCTCTTGCCCGAATTTGCATGTGAAGAGTTAATTTGCAATAACATAAAACCCATGATTGCATTCGAATTGACCTTAAATTATACTTCCAATTTAGCCTCATATGAAAGAGTCCTCTGACTAACTCTGTTGTTACTCCTCCAATCCACATAGCAGAATCAGAGTTTAATGGCAGTTGGTATATATTGCTCCACTTTGGTATAAAAACAACTCAAAATGAAAGACTGACAAGCTTGTGCTTTCTGATAGGCAGCAGATCAGCGAGTAGTCCAAGACATTGTGTGATGGAACATCAGCCCTAAGTACTGAAAACTTGTCACTTGTACCAGAACATGACCATCTAGTGTCTGTTTGCATTGGGAAAATTGCTTTCCAAAAAACATAACTTTTAGATTTCCCAATTTTTATATCATTTTATAAGCAATATTTTCCTTCCTTACTTCCTCAGTAGATAGTTTAGCCCAGGTCTCGCACATGAAAGAATAACTGCATCATCAGCATGGAGGGAAAATTTTCTAGTCTCCAAGTTTGGGCAAATGAACATTGGGATCCAGTGAAGCATTTTCAGTGTCTTTTACAAATAGGTTAAACAAAGTTGTTGCAATAATACAGTCTTGTCTGACCCTTCTGGTCATAGATATTACTCTAGAATGCTGCCCCTGGGTGCCACACCTGACTTAGCTGGCTATTCTATATAAAGCGTTTATAAGATAGAAAAGTCTTTGTTCAGCTGTTATCCAACCTTTCCCATAACTTAGGGGCAGTACAGACCGCCCAAAAAAGACGGTCTGGCGCCACCTCTTTTTGCTGCAGAACTTCACCACAGCAGCTAGATGTACCGCCCCTAAGTTATGGGAGAGGTTGGATAACAGCTGAACAAAGACTTTTCTATCTTATTAAGGCTTTATATAGCAATAGCCAGCTAAGTCAGGTGTGCCACAGTTGTGGTGCAATGAGCAAAAAAGGCGCCATTGGGCATCTTTACATCGCCGCAACTGTGCAGTTCCGTTTAAAAGCCTTATGTGACAATGCAGGCATTGTCACATGCTAGGGTTAGGGAGCTTGCAGATGCTGTGTGCTCCCTAAACCTAATCCCGCCCCACAGATGGCCTTTTTGGGCCATCTGTATTGAGCCTTAGTTCTGGAGATCAAAAGTAACAAACAACATGCCTTGCTGTGGTCTAGAATATTTCTCAGCATGATGAGGGAGGACCAAACAATGATCAAAAGTTGAATAATTCTCTCTGAATGCAGCTTGTGCACCAATAAGAATGTTATTAGAAGTCAAAAATGAAGTCAGTCTGTTGCATAGGAAATGAGCAAATAACTTGACCCATTATTGATAGTAATTGGTCTATAACTCCCTGGATTAGTGGCTTCACTTTTCTTGCACACTGACACCACAACTGCACAACAGAGAGTATGAGAATTATCAGGATGTGGTTCAAAACTATTAATATATATAAAGATGGATGATGTTCTCAAACCTGAGCTGTAATAACACAACTTGTGATTTGAGAAAGAGAGTGTAAATCTCCTAAGACAAAGTGCCCAAAAGTTTTTCATCATTATTCGGTGAGGCTTTCAGCCACAACAGCCATGAATTAAGTTCACAGTGTCGCTTTTTATGAGCCAGAAGGGTCTTATATCTCTTTTTAAATTGGAAATAAGTAGAAGTTATACCACAATTTTGTATATAAAATATATAAAATATAGGAGTCTCCTAAGGTTTTGGTATTCAATTGGCACTCCTTGTCAAACCAAGAGTCAATGCAAAGAGTCTGCACCAGAGCTCCATATGTTATGTCTTTCTGAAGAAGATGGGTCAAATGGAATTTACAGGAGATTACTCAGACCTTTTAAAAGTTGCTGGATCAGAATTCACGTTCACCTTCACAAAACTACCTATTTCTGATGGTCACTATCTGTCTGGTATCTATAAAACACAATTAAACTACTGGTAACTGAAAAGCATTTCTAGAAACCAACCAGTAATTTACTGTACTAGACCTGCATAAATTTGAAAAAGTAAACTCTCTTATATAGTCCCATACACAATTTCAAAATAATAAATCCAGCGTAAATTGTATTTGGGCCAAATAAAAACCAACAAAAAGCCTCAGATCTTTTGAGTTTCTGATGGGGAAAGGATCAATCCTCCTTTAGTTCCCTTAATACTGTATATTTGGCTTCTAACTCAGTTATGTTGAATCCTAGCATTTAGCTCTCCCACAATGTATATGTAAGCCTTAGGGAACTTTGTAAGTAGAGAAAAAAATATGTATATAATGCTCAACTTTGCACCAGGTATCCTATATCTGAGCTTTAAATTAAAGGGGGGAGGGGCACATATAAACAATAACAATAATAATGCCCTTAGTGTTTTGCTTTTTTGAAAAGTCTCAAAGTAGGTTGTTCACATTTAGAATAACCATCGATACGATTGATACCAAAACTGCATTAGGGCATTAGGGCATCTTTTTAAATTTTCTGAATAGCTTTCAGTGTGTTAGCGTCAAAGCCATTCAGAGCAACAGTAATAATATCCCATTTTTCCTGCAACAACATTACATCAAAAGAATGAATACAGTGACATAATGAACTGCTCTTATTTGCCTGTCTTGGAATGTTCCAGGAAATTATCCTTAAACTGGAATCTTTCTGGGGCCATAGGCATCATTCTGCAGGACTAATGAGATCTAAAGGGCCTTCTTCATCTCTTTTGATATAGCCATTCTCAAGAGCATCAAAACTATCTGAGAAACAGGAACAGTAATGCTGGAAGATGGAATGAAATTCTGCAGGCTAAAAAGGTTAGGATTAGTCCCAACTTTTGTAGGCTGTAAATTGGAATGAGCAGCAGTTATAGTTTTTGTATGGTTTGTTAGTGATGATTCAGAAGATCAATTCTGTTCCAGATCTATGAGATTTATTTTCCTAGGAATATCTTGACCTAAATAATAATAATAATAATAATAATAATAAATTTTATTTGTATACCGCCCTTCCTGCGATCAGGGCGGTGAACAACATGAGAACAAGCAATATAAACAATAAAACCAATTAAAATATTAAAACAACAGTAAAACAGTATATCAAATTACAGTGGCAGTATGTCAAAGTATGAGACCAATAAGGGAGGGGAATCAGGTGTGAGAAGATGTCAGGGGTACGCATGATCGAACAAGTATGTTTTTAAACCCCTTTTGAATGCGGGGAGGGAAGCAGCCAAACGGAGCTCAATGGGCAGGGAGTTCCAGAGGCTAGGGGCCGAGATGGAAAAGGTTCTCTTTGAGGTTGTTACTAATTTAGCCTCTGGAACTCTAAGTAGCTGTTGCCCCGCGGATCTAAGTGTGCGGGGCAGATTGTGTGGGGAGAGGCGGTCCTTTAGGTACTCTGGGCCCAAGCCATTTAGGGCTTTATAGGTGACGACCAGCACTTTGTACTGAGCCCGGAAGCGAATAGGCAGCCAATGAAGATCTTTCAAAATAGGTGTTATATGGGCGGTCCTGGGAGCACCAGTGACCACCCGGGCTGCCATATTTTGCACTAATTTTAGCTTCTGAGTGTGATACAAAGGCTGCCCCATGTAGAGCGCATTACAGAAATCCAACCGAGAGGTTACGAGAGCATGTACTACTGTTTCAAGGTCCCTCCAGTCCAGGTAGGGACGCAGCTGGCGTATCAGCTGAAGCTGAAAACAGGTGCTCCTGACCGTCACATCCACCTGAGAAGTAAGATGGAGCGACGAGTCAAGGAGCACCCCCAGACTGCGTACAGTGTCCTTTACGGGGAGCGTGACCCCGTTCAGGACTGGTGGAACCACCTCCAACCCTGGGCCGGGGGAACCTACAACGAGTACTTCCGTTTTCTCTGGATTCAGGCTGAGTCTGTTTTTCCTCATCCAGTCCATTACCGATTCCAAACAGGCCAAATGTTATTAAATCTGAGATTTCTGTATTGTCATTGAATCCTAAATCCATATCATGATCACACAACAAAGATAGTTCATACCTGTTGAGTAGCACAGTGTGACTCTGGCTCAATGAATGACAGTTTGAAAACCTTAACTCAGGTTGGTGTAATCTGTCAAATAGGTCTCTTGGAGCTACTGAAGATACTTTACGTGCCAAATAAATCAGTTTCTGCTCGGTTTCAAAGTGGGAAGTTTAGATGACACACGCCTCAAAACCAGGCAGAAACCATGCCCATTCCATGCTCTGGGGTTAAAAACTGGAGCAAGAAGAAGCTGACTTTTTCCAACTTTTCTGGGAAAATAGGCACTTTCACCCATACATATAAATGCACTGACACCAGGATGAGTCTAAAGAAGTGATTTATCCTAACTCTAATCCTAATTGTGCATATAAATGCCCCAACGTAGGAGCACATTAAAAAAGAATGGAGCTACCATATCCAAGTGGTGGGGTGGAAATGATCAAAAGTGAAAGTGTGACACCTCCAGTGGATATAACTACAACATACACAAGCCACACTGTGCCAGAGGGTGCATGGGGTGAAGAGGACATGAAGGGGGAGGCATGACTGGAAGTGCCAATGCCAAGGGTCACAGGTACGACTGTGTGGCTATTCAGAAGGGGGCTGCCATCCAATGGGATGGATCTAAGGAGGCGGCGGCGGCTGCTGGTGTGGTGTGTTTGTGTGATGGTGTACAAGGATGGTGAGGAGACAACCCGAACAATTACCCAGTGGTGCAGCTTCACACTGCACTGTGCAGTAGGCTGCGCCATGCCGTCAGGCTTAGGACCAGCCGATGTGGGTTCAATTCAGTTTTGGAAAAAGCAGCTTCAAGCCGTTTTTCCTTCCCATCTGTTTCACTCCTTAGAAAATCAACTGAAACGTTCTTCTGTTGTATCATCAGCATTTGTTTGTGTTTCATAGTTGGGCATGGGTTCTATAAAACTAGTGAGCTTGGTAGGAGTATTGTGATATTGGCAAGAAAGAGCTGGGCCTTTCTTAAGAGGAATTAAAGAGAAGTGCTAGAAAACACCAAAGTTTGAAAGTGCTTTTTTCTTCATTAATAAATTAGGGATAGTGGATTTTGTGAAACAGAGGAGAATCCTCAGATATTGTGAGAATGAAAACAGCAATTCAACAGACAATAAATTAGAGGATCTGATAGTTATTTTGTTTAAGATTCAAATTAGCCCTTGAAACTGGGAGCCTTGACTGACATGTCGTCCACACAACTCACACCCTGACAGCCCCCATGCTGGTGTGACACCATGCACCCCATCACATGGCAGGCAGCATCACGGCGTTCCTCTGGCGCTGTATCCAGATAACACCAGTACCAAAGGAGCTCTGAAAAGCTGCGGTGTTGGCGGCTATGGTATCCTTTCTCCGGCACAGAGAGGAGCCACTTTTTGTGGCTCCTTTTTGCGCCATGGAAATGCCAGGTCAGGGCCGTGGCATGATGTTGCAGCGGTCCTGATCCAGTGCTGCAAGGAGTGGTCTGTTCAGCTCCTGAGTTGCAATAATGAATTTGTCCATTAAACGGATACATACCTATCACTACTTGGAAAGCTTGTAAAATCAGGCAGCAGTCTTTCTGCTATGTTGATTTTTTTTTTTTTTTAGCCTTTAGGGTTTGAGCAGGCATTAAAGCTTCTGTTGGAATACTGATGAGATCCACTGGATTGACCTGAAAAAGAGGTCAAAGGATGATTATCCAAGTTGCCTGAGTCTAAATGCTTCTATGAGGATAGAGATACCAAATTTGTTACAGATCTCAGCTTTTCTAATTGAGAGCCAATCTTGTAGTGTTTGTGCAGTCCACATTGTTCTGATAATGGTTCAGTAGAAGGAGTATTGGATTGTGGATTTTTCCACAGGAAAAGAGTCTTATTTTTTCTTGTTAAAATGCTGTTACCTGGTTCAAGCTCTTTCTCCTCTACTAAAGGTACAAACCTGTCTGTAGTTGAAATTTCAAACACAGAGGGCATCTGCAGTGCAATAAAGTTATCCAATTTGCTTTGTTTAGAGCTGGGTTGACTGCTAGTATTAGTGGGTGAATTGGTCCTTTTTGTTCTTTTTGTCATGTTAATGACTGTGCGAAAAGCAGACCTAGCTCTTGTGCCCAACAGCAAGATTCTTTGTTAGCATGAAGAATCTGTTCACAGAGAGAGCAGAGGCATAACACCGATCTGGCAGCAACACAAGCAATGGCTTCTTAGCTGTAGTCAGTGCAACTTAAGTGGTCAGTTACTAAGCAATTACTCTGCTTAATTAAAAGTTATAAATAGGCAATAAAGACTTAGAACTATAAAATTGTTAACAGACGATTATAAAATAGAAAAATTATGGGGTATGACGCAATAAAACATATCGATAAAGTCAAACAAACTGCAGAGGTCCCAGCAGAGCTACCACCTCCATTGTCATCTTAGATGTGCTTGGGTAGACTCCTCAGGAAAAACTCATGGCTAAATACTGGATTCTTGAAAGCTGTTTTCACATACCATTTCTGGGGGCCAAAGGTGCACATAACCCTTCTTGTAGAACGGGGATGGACAACTGTGGCAAGTAAAGAGAGCCTATTTCCCCCCCTGAAACCCTCTTGGAGCCTCACAGGCTGCAGCAGAAACTCCTCAAAATCAGATCAGAACTGGCCAGAAATTTTGAATTTGAAAACAGTAATTTTTAAAGTGTGGAATAATGAGAGGGTTTAGTTTCAACCTATTCAGTTGCTGTGAACTTGAACTTGAACAATGTGAACAACGTGAACGTGAACAATATGTGAACAACGTGAACAACGTGAACAACGTGATGTGAACAACGTGAACGTGAACAATATGAACTTGAACTCCTAGCACAACAAGGGAAATATGATATAATAGGCATCACTGAAACCTGGTGGGATGAGTCTCATGATTGGAATGTAGAAATAGAGGGGTATAACCTTTTTAAGAGAAACAGGCCAAGCAGGAAAGGAGGAGGAATAGCATTATATGTCAGGGATATTTACACCAGTGAAGAGATCCAGGAAGTCAATACTGGAAGCCAGGTGGAGAGCATCTGGATAAAAATTAAAGGAGAGGGAAATAACAGGGATGTTACTGTGGGAGTCTACTACAGACCCCCGACTCAGGCAGAGGAATTGGATGATGCCTTTCTAGAACAGATAATCACATACTCAGAAAAGAGAGATGTAGTAGTGATGGGTGACTTCAACTACCCGGATATTTGCTGGAAGTCAAACTCAGCCAAATCCTCAAGGTCTAGCAAATTCCTCACTTGCCTGGAAGACAATTTCATTGTCCAAAAGGTGGAAGAGGCAACAAGGGGATCAGCCATTTTAGATCTTATCTTAACCAACAGGGAAGACCTAGTTGATGGGGTGCAAGTGGTTGGATCCTTAGGTCGAAGTGACCATGTTCTCCTGGAGTTTGTAATACAGTGGAAGGGAGAAGCTAGGCATAGTCAGACACGCACTCTAGACTTTAGGAGAGCTAATTTCAATAAACTTAGAGAAATACTGGGAGTGATCCCATGGTCAGGAATACTAAAAGAAAAGGGAGTTCAAGACGGATGGGAGTTTCTCAAAAGGGAGATATTGAAGGCACAATTTCAAACAGTTCCAATGAGGAAGAAAAATGGAAGATGTCTCAAGAAGCCAGGATGGATGACTAAGGAACTTTCAAATGAGCTAAGTTTTAAACGGAACATGTATAAGAAATGGAAAAATGGAGAAATCACGAAAGAGGAATTTAAACAAATAGCCAGCACATGTAGGGGTAAAGTCAGAAAAGCTAAAGCGCAGAATGAACTCAGGCTTGCTAGAGAGGTTAAGAACAATAAAAAGGGCTTTTTTGGATATGTCCGCAGCAAAAGGAAGAAGAAGGAAACAGTAGGGCCACTGCGTGCAGAAGATGGCAAAATGCTAACAGGGGACAGAGAAAAGGCAGAATTACTCAACACCTTCTTTGCTTCAGTCTTCTCAGAAAAGGCAAAAGGTGCTCAACCGAAGGATAATGGAGCAGAAGACAGAATAGGGGAATTTCAGCACAGAATAAGTAAAGAGATAGTACAGGAATACTTGGTTAACCTAAATGAATATAAATCTCCAGGACCAGATGAACTACATCCTAGAGTATTAAAAGAACTAGCAAATGTAATATCAGAGCCATTGGCAATAATCTTTGAGAACTCCTGGAGAACAGGAGAAGTCCCAGAAGACTGGAGGAGGGCAAACGTTGTCCCCATCTTCAAAAAGGGAAAAAAAGAGGATCCCAACAATTATCGTCCAGTTAGTCTGACATCAATTCCAGGAAAGGTGCTAGAGCAGATCATTAAGCAGAGAGTCTGCGAACATTTAGAAGCCAATGCCATAATCACAAAAAGCCAACATGGGTTTCAGAAAAAGAAGTCATGCCAAACGAACCTGATCTCTTTTTTTGATAAAATTACCAGCTTGGTAGATGAAGGGAATGCTGTGGATATAGTATACCTCGATTTCAGTAAGGCCTTTGACAAGGTTCCCCATGACATTCTTGCAAACAAGCTTGCAAAATGTGGGATAGACAAGTTAACAGTTACATGGATTTGTAATTGGTTGACTGGCCGAATTCAAAGGGTGCTCAACAATGGCTCCTTTTCATCCTGGAGAGAAGTAACCAGTGGGGTCCCACAGGGTTCTGTCCTGGGCCCAGTGCTATTCAACATCTTTATTAACGATTTGGATGACAGAACTGGGGGCATACTTATCAAATTTGCAGATGACACTAAACTGGGAGGAGTAGCTAATACCCCAGAGGATAGGATCAAAATTCAAAATGACCTGAATAGACTAGAAAGCTGGGCCAGTGCTAACAAAATGAAATTCAATACGGAGAAATGTAAGGTTCTGCACTTAGGGCGGAAAAATGAAATGCACAGATATAGGATGGGGGACACCAGGCTGAACGAGACCACATGTGAAAGGGATCTAGGAGTCCAAGTAGACCATAAGCTGAACATGAGTCAACAGTGTGATGCGGCAGCTAAAAAAGCCAATGCAATTTTAGGCTGCATCAATAGAAGTATAGTTTCTAGATCAAGGGAAGTTATAGTGCCACTCTATTCTGCTTTGGTCAGGCCCCACCTGGAATACTGTGTCCAGTTCTGGGCACCACAATTCAAAAAGGATGTGGAGAAACTGGAGCATGTCCAAAGGAGGGCAACTAAGATGGTGAAGGGTCTGGAAACCTTGCCCTATGAAGAACGCCTTAGGGAACTGGGGATGTTTAGCCTGGAGAAGAGAAGGTTAAGAGGTGATATGATAGCCCTGTTTAAATATTTGAAGGGATGTCATATTGAGGAGGGAGCAAGCTTGTTTTCTGCTGCTGCAGAGACTAGAACGCGGAACAATGGATGCAAACTGCAGGAAAAGAGATTCCACCTCAACATTAGGAGGAACTTCCTGACAGTAAGGGCTGTTCGACAGTGGAACACACTCCCTCGGAGTGTAGTGGAGTCTCCGTCCTTAGGGGTCTTTAAGCAGAGGCTGGATGGCCATCTGTCAGGGATGCTTTGACTTGGAGTTCCTGCATGGCAGGGGGTTGGACTGGATGGCCCTTGTGGTCTCTTCCAACTCTATGATTCTATGATTCTATTCTATGATTCTATGATTCTATGAATTGTTGTTTTTTTAGTGGTCACGGAAGGAGCAAGTCATCACATTTTATGATCAGAAAATAAAGAGGCTATAGGACAGAGTTGGGTGGAGTTGGAGCTCACGAAAACACCCTTGGCAAGCCATGTGCCATCTTGCTCACCCCTTTTGGGCAGGAAACCAGTATAACTGACCAAGCTGCAATTACATTCCATTGGAAGTGAACAGAGAAATGAAGCAGGAGTCCCAGATGACACCCATGTGATGAAGATACCTGCACATATTTAGAATTTATGCTCATTTCTAGGAGAGAGGGAGTGTGCTGGGTGTATACCATCAATAGCAGGCTCAACTTCATTTGTCTCTCTTTAAAAAACAAAACAAAAAACTGCTGCCAGTTCCAACCTTTGCTGGAAACCTCAGATGCTACAAAGGGAAATAATAATTATTATGAATAAATATAATAGTACTGGAAGTATCAGACCACTTAGGATGTATAATTTGGTATAATCAGTGAGACAGGTTTGAGCAAAAAATGCTTCATATTGGCCTTGTTATACAGTATTAACTTTTTGGTTCTGTTTTCCAGCATTTCAAGCCTGGTTTAGACTGAGCATTTACAGAAACCATTATTGCCACCTGTATCCATGAGAGATTCTATACACTTTGCATTATATTTAAACCAGTTTGCTGGCAGCCCGGTAGTGATTCATTTATTTTTAGGTTATTTATTCATTTTACATATTTCTACCCTGTGCTACATCAAAAGACCTCAGGGTAGGGCACAGCATTAACATGTCACAATGGCATACTCCCAAACCAACATATCAGTGGTGTCCTTATCTTGCATGTGTAGGTGTTAGAAGTACCAATTAGTCAGCAGGTGTTGACACCTTGCTTGTGTAAGGAGCTTTTAAAAAACACACCTGGCATTCTGTTTCAATGGTCCCTGCACTCAGTGGAAGTATTGGAATTAATGTGATGGTGAAATTAATGGCTTTATCATCAGTCAACAGGTGACTTGAAGGCTTACAGAGAGAGAGAGAGAGAGCATTAGGACAGATTTGGGTAGCAAACATACTCCCTGTGTTTTGTTACAGCGGCTCTGAACTCTTTTCAGCTATACTTTGAAAGTGTAGAGCAGTAATCCACACAGTTTGGCTTAACAAACAAAAGACCCACCCTCCATGTGTTATTTGATTCTATCATATCTTAAACAGCTTGCTTTTATCACACAAAAATACAGAGTAGATTTGGATCTGGACTTATTCATACTTAGTTATTTAGTTATTTAGTTATACTAAATCCAATAAGATCATTGGGACTTAAATTTGAATAATTCTGGATTTGACTTAAGTTTTTAATTATTATACCTGAATGAAGTAGACATCATAATCTGGGGACCTTGAAATAATTTTCCCTTAACCTAATACAGGAGTTGGCATTATTGGGAGCCTGAAGGGCCACTTCATGTGTGACTTTTACAGAATGGGGTCATCTGATATAGTCCTATAGTGCATCTGATGAAGTGGAGTGTTATCCATGGAAGCTTATGACAGAGAACCTTTGGGAATTCTGAAGATGCCACAGGACTCTTTGTTGTATATATAATAGCAGTAACTCCATTGGGTATTTTTTGCATGAGTAGGGTTGCCAGAGTGAAAACTGAAGAGGGTTTCTGTGCCTTCTATGGTTGTATAGATGAGGGAATTTCAGCAGGTATTGTTTGTCATGCAGCCAGATAGCAAGCAACAGCTACTGAAGTTCCCTCTTCTATACCATCATAGGAGCCCTCTCCAATTTCCTCTCTGGCAACCCTATTTAATAGTCTTCCTTGTTTATTTTTCCTGCTGCAAGATTAATTCTGGGTTGTAAATGAGGGTTGCCATAGGGAAATGATTAGGAGCCCTGGTGGCACAGTGGTCAAATGCCTGTACTGCAGCCACTCACTCAAAACCATAAGGTTACGAGTTCAAGACCAGCAAAAGGGCTCAAGCTCAACTCAGGCTTGCATCCTTCTGAGGCCGCTAAAATGAGTACCCAGATTGTTGGGGCAAGTAACTTACAGTTGTAAACCACTTAGATACTGCTTAGGCAGTATGAAGCAGTATATAAATGAAGCTGTTGTTTGTTTTGTTTGAAATGCCCACACTTTCCTCCAGCACTGGTTCTTGTCAGTCCTATTTTTCCTTACCTCTTTGGACTCTCCTCTCAACCCTTTCATGACAGCTGGCGAACAAGCTGCTTGTGGAAATTATCACAGTCTTCTATGGCCTCATTGACAAGATAGGGTTTCAAGGGTTTTGATAGCTAATTAATTAATTAGACTAATCTGTTAGAACATTGTGATCAACAGATAATGGTGCTCCTCATTGAGTAGAAGATTTTAAATGTTTGCTTTGTTTTTAATCCAATTACTTACAAAAATTGCCTGTGACAAGTACCATCTTAAAGAAGACGTTCTCCGTGTTTGAAAGAAATTGGAATGTGTCTTCTAAGAAACATATGGATTAAATCCATGGACTATGTTATGCTGGGACATATTAGATTTTCTTCTCCTGCCCAGCCTATCCTGTACTGCCGTAAAGCTGTTTTAGTGGGATTCTAAGGACTCCAAAGCAGGTTTTGAGGTGCATGGTGTTTTTGAGAGGGGCTGTCCTCTTCCTATTCCATCAAATGGAGATAATTGCGTCAGTGGAAGAACACTATTGGATCCTGGTCTGTGTGTGCATCATCAACACATAAAGCAGTTTCCTCCTCTTCAGAAATACTTTTTCTTACATGCAAATATGTGTGACATTAATTGGTTATTTATTTATTCAGAAGGATGAGATTCCAAATTTGAAGAAATCCTGGTCAGTGACAGAAGGTTAAAACAATAAGAAGTTGTTGTTATTGTTGTTGCTGTTGTTGTTGTTTATATCCTGTTTCCCCCCCAAAATTGGGACTCAAAGTGGCTTACAATTTAAAAGCACAGTACAATTAAATCAGTAACACTGATATATCCCAGGCAAGGGTCTTACCAAGAGTGAGAAGACTTTCATTGTGAACGTCAATGATGGCATCGTAAGGCTAACATCATTTCTCGTTCCGATCTTATGGCAGCTGATGAGAACATTGGCTAACATTTTTCCTTCTTCCCTTTCAGAATCAAGCCCGTGACTGGATATTGACCCTGAAAGCCAGAGGCATCCCTTGCTCAGATGATTTTTCTCTAACCACTACTTTAGGAGAACCAGTAAAAATCAGAGCCTGGAACATTGCTGGATTACCTTCCGACTCATTTTCCATTGACAATGGGATCATTATCTCGTAAGGAGAAGATGCAGTAGATGAGGGGTGGGAACATCTAGGGGCTGAATGGGAAGACTGAACCTCCTGGAACTCCATGAGAGCTGAACTTTATACCTTCCCCTCCTGAACTTGCCCTGGTGGCAGAATTAAAATAATTGATTTTTTTTCTATGTAACCAGGGTGTATTGGGCCGTGGTCTTGTTTTTAAGGTAGATTCCACTCCTGAAAGTCTTCAGGAAGCAGGATCTACCTTAAAAACAAGAAATATAACCTCTGCACACCTTGTTTAACTTAACTGTAAAAAGTAAAGCTGCCACAAACTGATTGGCACAAAAATATTCTGATTCCTACATAATAGGCAAAGCTCATCCATGAAGTTTGTATGTTTGATATTCTTTCTGTTTCTGTCTCCCTCTCTAGGAATGCAAGAAGATGGCCTCTCATGATAGATCCTCAGGGCCAAGCAAACAAATGGATTAAGCACATGGAAAAAGCAAACAGCTTGCATGTTATTAAGCTTACTGACTCTGAATTTGTGCGGACCCTAGAAAACTGTGTTCAGTTTGGCACACCTGGTAAGTGACCAAGTCCGAAAAGTGCACGTTGTCAAGAAACATACTCTCTTCTGCACAATCCAGGGAAAGCAGGGTTAATTATAGAGTCAGCATTGGTTGAGAATCGTCACATTCTAGTTGCATCAGTTACTAAGAATATTGGTACTTGTGATCTTAATCATTTTTTATATGAGGTACTTTATTCAGTCATTATAATAATTTTCTATTGATTGGATCTGCCAAGACACCTGTCCTATTAGCCTCCTGATTAAATTGTCAGTTCCTTCCCTGGGTGTGTTTATCTTTAAAATTATCTAGTATTTTCAAATGACTCATACTTCATGTCATTACAGGGCTGATTCATTCATAGCCATTCATTTATTTTTAAAAATCAGGATGATCTTGAGGATGTTCTGGACTACAAATCCCATCAGTAAAGGAGCTGCAGTCCAGGACATTGTCAGAGAATCCATTGGATATGAAAGGTGAGGTTGATAGGGGATGTAGCCCAAAACATCTCAGACAAATATGTATATCAATGGTGAACAAAGTGAAGCCTGCAGAGCACATGTCGCTCCTTCAGGGCCCTTTTGATGGCTCCCAGGGATCAAACAATGTTTTTGCTCCAAAATGCTTCAGAATGACCTCTACAAGGTGTGGAGTGTATTTCCACTATGTTTTGACCCCCAGGGGACCAAAGAAATATTTGCCGAGGTTTTCACAAAAGTGTTTTTGTTTTTGATTTTTGGCCTGAAAATGACCCAAAATGACCCTTTAGGGACACAGGAAGTTCCAAAACATAGTGAGAGAGCATTTGGGACATTTCTGGAATGGGTGTGGGTGGGGAGTTGGGTCTTTAAGGTCTCCATTTTTTTTTTTAAAAAAAAATAAGGAATAAAAGTCTGGGACAGAAAAGAATTACCCAAGATGCTAGTCATTTTCATCTATCTGAAAAGCTGCAGGAATCATTTGTCCTATTGGAATCCACAGAAAGTTGTACTAAGAAGATGGCAGACTTTACAGTGATATCTGGAGCTACTTTAGCTTCTAGGCACTGAGTAAGCACATGGCAAAATTAGGTATTTCAGTCAGTACAGGAATGCCACTAAAAGGTGTCCCCTGACAAGCCGTAGGAACTTTATCACATTGCATTGTTCTTTTCCCTGCTTCCTGTCTTTATCTGCTGCTACTAGGGGCTGAAGAATACTTGATAGGATGTTGCAGGGACAGCGTTCTTATACATGGGGGATAGGGAACAATTTGATACAGGAATAGCTTTTGGGTAGCAGCTCTATGTCAGGTATAATTGTAATTCCACCACAGCCTGATTAGTAACCATACCATTATTCTCTTTTTACAGAACAGCTAGAAAATGTTTAAATCATTCTTTAAAACACATGAAAGTGAAGTTCAGGCTATGATCATATAAACTGGAATTAAGTTCCATTACATTGTATAGGAGTCACTAATGAAAAGACATGTATAGCAGTACTTTTCAAACTTTGGTCCTCCGTGTATTTTGAGCTTCTGCTCCCAGAATCTCTTACCATTGGCCAAAGTAGCTGAGGCTACATCTTGGAGGAGCAGAGTTTGAAGACCACTGGTATGTAGGATTCTGCTACTGCTGTCATGATGTCCTGATTTTTTCAGCATCTGAAAACTGACCTTCCCAATGGTAGAGTATCATGCTGAATATTTTGTTGCTCTTTTTATATTTGTGAGTACAGTAAGTTGCGTGACATTTCCATCATGGGGTTAGAGTTCAGAACTCAATTGCTCATTTTTTAAAAGGGGAAGGGAATTGAATGATAGTAGATGAAACCGCAATCTAAACTTGTTATGGAAACTCCAGAAGACTTCACCTTTAAAACAGGCGAAACCCAATCAGGTTAAGATTCAGTGGTTTACTGTTAAGAAAGATATAAAAAATCAGCCTTAAGTGTATCCTAATAATTTGGGAGAGTAGGACATATGTCTCATCAAATAATACCTCCCACACATAATCATGGATATTACTGAAATTATGTTTTCCCTTCTAGCCAGTATGTATCTTACAAAATTACCCAAAATTGTTTATCGTAAAATCCACAAAATCCAACGTTTGATTTTAAAAAAATGTCTTTGGTGGTTTTTACTACATTCTACATGTGTGCTTAGTTTCCTTAATTTAGGATAGGTCACAATTTCTAATACTGTTCTGAACTGGTGGAAATCTTCTGTGGTCCTCCTTGATTACCACTTAATCAAAATTAATAATAATAATAATAATAATAATAATAATAATAATTTATATCTCCCGCCTCTCCCTATGGATCGAGGCTGGATTACAACATGATAAAAATACAAGGCAATAAAATCAATAAAATCAATATAACATTACCACAATTTAAAAACAACTACATCGACAACAGGTACATCACAACAACTGGGGGGTAGCTCTGATTCAGTGGGGAGTTAGATAAGATCAGGTGGATATGCCCGCCGGATTAGTTGGCTTTCTTAATCTTCAATAATTCTAAGCAATACTTTCAGAGTTAAAATGATGGCATGCTATCATTTCAGAGTTAAAATGATGGCACTTTCCTAAAGACTTTGACCTTTGGGCAATCCCATCAAAAATGTATAAAATGTGCTTTCTCAGCATTGCATTGCCAACAATTGCCTTTCTGGTTTTTTTGTTGTTTTTATTAATTGCCCTTGTTCTTTCTGCTATAAAATATTACTTGTATCAGATTTCATAGTGGAGTTCTTTAAAATTTATGCAGGCAGCTGGAGCTATAGTAAAAATATTTTATTTTCCACTGATCTTTGAACAATTGAGTATGTGTGATTGGTTTCCCCTTTAGGGTAAAATTTGTTGTCTGTATACTTTTATTTCTAGAATAAAGTTTTCTTTCCCTTTACACCTCTGTTCTTGTTTTGTTCCCATTTCCTGCAAATGGGATCAGGGATTTATGATTTAACTGAACCTGTTTTGGGTTGTATTCAAGTGCTTCTGGAAAATATTGGTGAAGAACTGGATCCTATTCTCGAACCGCTTCTACTCAAACAGACCTTCAAGCAGGCTGGCAGCATCTGTATCCGCCTTGGGGATTCCACCATTGAATATGCGCCTGACTTTCGTTTTTATATTACAACCAAGCTGAGAAACCCACACTACCTTCCAGAGACATCTGTCAAAGTGAGCAGTTTGCATACAAACTGTCTGGTTTCTTTTATTATTTAATAAGGAGAGAATGATATGAACTGCACAGTCTTTCCTGTCATATTGTCCTGGATGGTGGCCCATTTGCCTAGTATCAATGCCTGTGTTTGCTTTGTTTTTATTTCTTTTTTATTGTCTTGGTCTTTTTCACATTAACCCCATATCACCACAATATGGCAAAAAATGCAAAAGAAAGATTCAAAGACAACAAATGCTCAACACACAACATGTAGGAGTAGGAAACCTGTGACCCTGCAGCTGTTGTTTTGCTTCCATCATCCCTGATGGCAGCTAGAAGTCAGCACTTTCTGAAGAGCCACTGTCTTAGATTGTTGGTTCTCCATTAGTTGGAGCAAAAATGTTGAAAGATCTGGCTGCTTTCAATCACTGAAAACTGACAAATATTCTCCTGCTGCCTGGAAGGGAATCCCAACTTGAGCTAGTTCTTCAACTTGCTTGTAAACTCCCAAAGGCGTGGTAACTGATAAACCCAGAATTGTTACATATCTTAGCGTTGCAGCAATTCCTAAGCAATTTGCTGCAACTATACAAATTTTCTGCTATGTTGATTATTTGGCTTTTTCTCCATTTCTTTCCACCCCACCAAGCCATTCTGTACAACCTTACCATAATCAATAATTTTAATGTGGTCAATATTCCAAAATTTATTTCCATACATAAAATACATGTACCAACAAGCATTAGTTAAAATCTAATTAAAAATGTAAATGTAATTCATATAAAATATGAAATATAAAACCTGAAATATACAGTAAGTTCATATACACATAATAAAAGCACCTTACTGAATCTTTGAGTCTAGGAGAAAGGAAACTTCAGAAGTCAGTATCTACATGCTATATTCTGGTCAGCCCCTGGATTAGAGCACTCTGTCTGGAGTCATGTCATCACCAGCAATGGCAATATTACATGACATTATCACATTTATGTTTTCAGAGGCTGTAAATTCTAAAGTACCTTTTGTATTATCCTTCTTAAACTCCAGATAAAATTAATTTCCTGCAAAAAGTCTCATGTCTTACCTGCATTTCCCCCACTTTCCCACATTGCAGTAATGCAAACTCGGTAGAAGACCTTCCTCAAGAAAGCAAAATTTCTGCTTGCTGCTTAATTGGTTGCACCTCTCTTTCTCAGTGATATATCTCAGTATCACTTTCACACACCAGATTAATGGGAAAAAATAATTGGAGATATATCAAAAACATACATTTCCTCTTGAACATAGGATATACAGTGATTTATAGGCTACCCATAAATCTGTGTCGCTCACAAATGGTAAATGCCATCCTGGATTTGAAAGTTTCATGTTTTAGTGGCTTGAAATTAATAGTAGTTTATGGTTTATCTCATGGGTAAGGAAACTTTTACTTTCTAGATGTTTTAAATCATCTCCCAGCTGCTTCACTAAGCATTACCAATGGTAAAAGACTGGGCTAGTTGCAGTCCAGAATCTCTAGAGGGCCAAGAGTTCTCTACTTCTGGTTTATCTGTTCTCTGTGCTCTTTTGATTTGGAACTCTTCTGAATTTCACAGGTAACATTATTGAATTTCATGATCACACCTGAGGGGATGCAGGATCAGCTTCTTGGAATTGTTGTTGCAAGAGAGAGACCAGATCTTGAAGAAGAAAAGCAAGCCTTAATCTTGCAAGGCGCAGAAAACAAACGGTATAAAATGGGTTTTCTTGACAAACTGTCTTGACAAAATGATAGTGGTTGAGGGAGAGGGGTAGTTAATGCTAGATATGGAATCATGTAATTGTGGATCCACTTGGTAAAAAGCTGCTGTTATCTTACATTAACTTGATGAATGTTGTTTCTTTGAAGACGTGGTTCATGTGAGCACATCTGATCACTGAAATTACACTCCCCCCACACACAACCTTGTGATGGGACTTACATAAAACTGGACTATGTCCAAGAAATGGTTAAAAAAATCTGATATTTTTAAAGACCTATTAATCTATATTGGTGTGAAGTTTAAGGGGACTGTAAAATCAGTCCTAAAGTAGAAAGAAAATTGTATGGTAAAATTGCTGCTAAGGTTGACAGAATTGTTCTATACTGGAGCTGGGTGTCATTTGAGGCTTCCCCAGGGCTTCATTTAGTCTTGATCATTGGCACATGTTACAGCTATAAGATAAGCTTTATTGGTGGTAGATGCTGCAGCAGATGCCATACAGTAGAGAAACATTCCAGCCCTTATGGTGGTAAGGTTCAGCATCCCCCTCACAGCCACTGATAAAACTGGGCCTCACAGCTAATTCTGCCCAAAGTATCTCAGTAGTAATCCAGTTCTCCATGGCTGGCTAATTCTGCCCAAAGTATCTCAGTAGTAATCCAGTTCTCCATGGCTGGCTCTAGGCAGCCCCTGGCCTTGGGTGTATTTCTTCAGTCAAGGCCAATGAAAGAAAACTTATCACACTAGCCAGTTGTCTCAAGTCAGTCTGTTTAAAAAATGGCTTCTTCTGTACTTGGAAAAGTAGTGGAATGGTAATGCACTCTTTCACATTGTCACTGCGTTTGTGCTTAAGTGGTATTGTTTTTTGTGGGGTTTTCTGGAAGAGTTTATTCCTGACATTTCACTAGCAGCTGTGGCTGGCATTTTCAGAGAATGCTGGCATGGGAGTGAGTGAGTGGGATATATATACAGTGTGAACTTTGGTTGAGAGGAAGTTATTTACATGTTAATCTCTTTGTTGATCTGTTGTTGAATGGCAAGGCCTCAGGATGTCTATTTAATTAATGATCCATTGTCTCCTGGGAAATCCCTCTGACCCTGGGAAGATTCCATTTGCATGGGCTGGGTCTTGATCTTGGTGTTTATCAGGACTGGTAGCCAAACTTCATTCACTTTAAGGATTTCTTCTTTCCTGTTGAAGTTTCCGGGTATTTAAGGATTTCAATGGCTTCCCTGTGCATTCTGACTTGATAGTTGTTGGAATGGTCCAGAATTTCAGTGTTTTCAAATAGCATTTTATGCCTCGGATGGTTTATAGCATGTTCTGCTGCTGCTTATTTTTCTGGCTGACCCAGTCTGCCATATCTCTCGTGTTCCTTGATTCGTGTATGTAAGCTGTGTAGACTTGTCCGCAGCTGCATTGTATGCAGTAAACTCTTGCAGCCATGAGAGGGTGTCTCCTGTCCTTTACTGAGCATGGCATTTAATGAATTTTCTTGGTCAGTTTGTAAATCATTTGGAGGTTGTGTTTCCCGATTCTGTCTGTGGCTCCTTTGATGTATGGACGACTTCAACAGGTGCTACTCTCATTATTCTGAAAAATGATTTTTAAAATGTTGGAGAACAGAGAATGAACAGGCAATCGTTCTTTTGTGAACTCTTGAGAATCCCAGGAACCTCCCAGCCCAACACCAGAAGTACTTCCCTATTGGAGATCCCTGTGGAATCTCCAAGGGAAGATCAATGAAACTGTATTCACACTTCACCCACTATGTTCCCAGTCATCTCAACAAAACAGAACAAAGCATTCACACCCAAGGAGGTTACTAAACCATAGCAGGATAAGGGGTCATTAAAGGATTATTTCAAGTGGGAAAAGAATTGATTTCCAAATAACTCAGTTGTGGTACAGCACAATGTAAGTGCCAGGGGAGCCATGATGGCATGTGATAAGCTGTAGGGAAAGACAAAACTAATGCAGTGAAGTTGCAATATAGCATTGTCTGATAAATTCCAAAACACCCCAAAGAAAACCACATTGTGCAAGCCTAATACATTTGTCCGTCTGTCATTACTAAAACGAAAAGTTCAGTCCCCCAGTGTGTTCCCTTCACCTCTGTTTCCAGCTTCAATCTGCCAAGCTAAAGCAAACAGTATCTAACAGTCACTGAATACAAATGCCACTGTGAAGCTCATAATATCGGGACATGATGCAGCCAAGGACTCCAAACCCAGCTGCTTAGGGGCAGAAAGCAAAATCACTACAGTCCTGTTTTCATATCACTTCATACCAATGACTGTAATGGCATGGTCATATGAGTTCTTACTGCGTAGGATCTGGTGCAAAGATACCCTAACTTTGATGCATTTTCTAATGATACGCTTATGACACTGGTGTGCTATGTTTTTAATGCTGGGCTATACACATTTTAATGGTTTGTATTTTAACATGTTAATTTTAATTTATAACAGTTTTAATTCTTAAAATTGTTTAATTGTTTTTTTTAATTTTTATATTTATATTTTAATGTTGTACTCTTTTTAAAGTGTATTGTTTTATACTGTTGTTCACCATCTTGAATTCCTGTATTGGAAGAAAGGCGGAGTATAAGAAAATAATAATAATAATAATAATAATAATAATAATAATACAAAGCTCCAAGTGCTTGGTAGATGGTTGTTTTTATTTTGGAAAAAAACCCAAAATGTTTCAGCATATTTTCTTCAGGGACTACATGAAAATAAATATAAATATAAGAAAATATATTTAGGGCTAGCCACATTGGTCATACAGCAAAATACAACAAAATCTAAAATCCACATAAGAGGGATAACTTGGTTGGCCAACCAAAATGCACAAAATACATAATGCAAGCTTTTGAAGCTCCACTGGTTTGCTTCTTCATCAGGCAAAAACTGATCATACAGGAGAAAAAAAGTGATGATGGTACAACCACAGGCCTACATTTTGTATCAGATGTTGTTTCTATTGTAGTTCAATTGTTCTGGAGGGATCTCAGGATCTTTCCTGTGTTTCCAAGCAGTCTTTCACAGCCCAATCTGGAAATGTCATCGATTGAGGCTGGGACCTTCTGCATGCAGCTCTGGCACTGATAGAATATATACCATTTTAGCATAAACAATACCAGTGGAAAGCATTATTTCTATGTCTTTGGAAATCTTTCATTAGCAAGTATGGTGTGTGCTGATGTCTGAACCTGTTTGTAAAATGAATAGACCAACTAGTTGGAGAAATACTGCGCACTGTCTGGAGAAAATGGATCTTCCATCATCTTATATGACTAATCAGAATGATTAAAGGCATATTTAATGAGAAATAACAGCAGGAGAAGGGTACTGCCTCTATGTCCTGGTCAGTTTCCATGAGCAACTGGTTGGCCACTGATTGAAAAAGGATCCTGTAATGGTTAGAATTTGATCTGATCCTTCAACTTCCTCTGAATAAGACAGCTTTGAGGACAATTCATCTGAAGATGGAGGGAAAAAAATACAGTGTGGAATTGTAGTCCAGAAAAGATTTTATAAATTCCTAGCTAAAAGTGTAATCTCCATAACACTTTAATAATAATAATAATAATAATAATAATAATAATAATATTTATTTTTGGTCTGCCCCTCTGAACAAAGCAATCGGGGTGGATTACAACAGAACTTAAAAACATAACAGATTAAAATATTCCCATCCATCCCCACCTCTCCCCTTAAAAAAGGATTAAATCAACTATAGATTAAAAACATATACAATAAAAAAAATGTGCAATGAATTAGGCCAAAAAATGCCTAAACAAGGATTTCTAGCTCTAGTAAGAAAGAGCATACGGGCGGAGGTTGGGAAGGTCTATACCCAGATTTGGGGCCGGGGGTATTAACTAGTATCTGGAAAGGCCTGCTGGAAGAGATGCGTCTTTAAGGCTTTCTTGAAGCCATCGATGGAAGTTATAAGACACATCTCATCCGGCAGGTCATTCCACAGCTTGGGGGCCACTGCTGAAAAGGCCCTCTGGGAGGTCTGCGCCAACCTGGTCTTCATGGGCTGTAGCAGGTTCCTCCCAGAGGACCGGAGTGTGGGGGGGGGGTTCATACGGGAGGAGGCGGTCCCTAAGATAAGATGGACCCAAGCCATGTAGGGCTTTAAAGGTTAAAACCAACACCTTGTACTGTGCCCGGAAACTGATTGGAAGCCAGTGGAGAGCTTTAAGCACAGATGTTATGTGCTCTCTCCTGGATGTTCCTATAATAAGTTAAAGCACTTCTTGAAAATTAATCTCTGTAATAAAAGAATAAAGACCATTACTGAGTCATTATCTGTCCCAATCAGTAGACATGATACCTTGTGCCAGCCACTTGGAATTAAATTGGAGGTGCTGTCATGACAGAACTCTGCTTGCTGCTTTGTTAGATTGGAGAAAGTTCTTCGACTGGTTTTAATCCAGAATTTGATCATTTAGGAAATACCATGTTCCAATTACCTTTTGCTCTAAAATGGATTTTATTCATTTTTGTGGGAAATGGGAATCAGTATGGTAATTCAGGGCCAAGCCTATGAAGGCCTGTCTTCTCCTCCCCGTGCAGTTGTGATAATATAATGTAAGATCTGTGATAATGATTGCTCTGTAACCTGTATGTTTCCATTTTTTTTAAAACTGACGCAATAGTGGTGAGAATGGGGGCCGTGTGGTAATGTTATTAATGCCCCCCTCAAGTAAGTCAAGTTTCCTTGACCAGCGTTTAACTGCCGTTTGCCAGCTCACTATTCTATGACTGTCAACTGATTTACATTGCTCTGTCTACTACTACTCATTATGATATTTGTATACACAGAGACACATGCACACACATCCTCTGACAGATGTGTATCAACAGCCTGAAGTTTGGGGCTTTCTGGAAGTGTGGCTATGGAAACTGTGATGATAGGTATCTGCTCTACAGAAATTCATGCCCAACCATTATAGTCAAAACTTTAATCCAACTACACGGCCATCCATATGGTTGGTCTGCTTCTCTATAGCAACTTTATCTAGATCTATTTGCCATGTTCTCACTATTGTGGGGGTGGGTTTAGGAACTGAATTCTGCTCTCATTTATCTTCTTTGAGACAGATGAAAATGGAAGCTTTGTGTGTCGGGCTATGTTACTTCCATCCCAGCTGCTGGAGCAGGATAGGTTTCCTAAACTGAGCAGTTCTTTTTGAGTTGTAAAGCTTCATAGAGATATGTATGGAAAAATCTTCAGCTAAACTGTGACAAAGTTCTTTTGGGGGTATTTTGAGAAAGCTCCACCCTGTTAAACTTATCAAACAGTTTATAAAATTATCAAGCTCTGCTTGTAAACTAATAATGTTATTTGGCTCCTTTGATTGCATCAAACCCTCTTTGGATTTATTTATTTACTGCTTCCCTGACATGATTATCTGTTTTTTAACTCTAGACAGCTAAAAGAAATTGAGGACAAAATTCTGGAAGTCCTTTCATCTTCTGAAGGAAATATTTTAGAGGATGAAACTGCCATCAAGATATTGTCATCTTCTAAAGCGTTGGCTAATGAAATATCAGAAAAGCAAGCTGTTGCAGAAGAAACAGAAAAGAAGATAGATGCTACTCGAATGGGCTATCGTCCCATTGCAGTTCATTCATCAATTCTGTTTTTTTCCATTGCGGATCTGGCCAATATTGAGCCCATGTATCAGTATTCCCTCACATGGTTCATCAACCTTTTCATTATGTCCATAGATAATTCTGAGAAGTCAGACGTATTACAGGACAGGTATGTGAAATATTTTTATGTTTTAATTTTGCACATCCTGTTGTTCCTCCATATTTTTTTTACTTTGAAATTTAATCTTGGAATACCATTCTTCATTTTGAAGAACTATGAATATGCTTCCTCCAGATGTAGACATGCCTATTGACAGACCATATGCTCCCCCTATATACCTTCCTATAACTTGAGATCTGATGAGGAGGCCCTTCTGTCTGTCCCAACACCTTCACAGGTACATCTGGTGGGAACATAGAAGAGGGCCTTCTCAGTGGTTGTCCCCAAGCTCTGGAACTCCCCTTAGATTAGGCTGGCATCCTTCCTACTTTCCCTAAAAAAGTGAACATTATTTTGACAAGCCTTTGAGGACTGATGATTTAGGCAAGATGAGCCTGGTAAAATGTATTGGATGTACTGTCTATCGTTATTTTTGATTTTTTTTAATGGTTCATGTTTTAAAAATTTATTTACAGTATTTATTTGACGGTTAATCAATTTTTAACTTGAGCATTTTGTTTACTTTAAACTATTTAAAAAAATCTTTTGTAAGCTGCATTGCGTCTTGCACTGGGAAAAAGGTAGGATAATGATGGTGATGATGACAATATTGATTTCAGTGGAATTTAAACATATGCCTAGCTTTTCAATTGAATCAATGGAATCCAGAGTTCCTTAACTATCAAATCGAAAGGATTCAGGGCACCTTAATTTCCTCTGAACTGTTTCCAGTATACACAGTGGGAAAAGTTGCCATATACATAAATGCAGGGGAATTTAAAATATTGGATTAAAATATTAAGTACTTTGAAGCAGTTAAGCAGTTAAGATGTTTGTCCTTGAAGAACTTTCTAAGAATATAATGTGATACTTTCTTGGTAACAGCTACACAGAAGTGATTGAAAAGCTCATAACTTTTTAGATAGAATCATCCCCATCAAGTTTTTTCTTTATTAAATTCAGTATAAGGGATAAATGTCTAAACAGGCCTTAAATAAGAAAGGTTATGAAAATTAGGGGAGGCTAGCTTGACTAATTTCAGTATCTTCAGTTAATTGGACACAGCATTTAAGTTGACTTCACTGGAAACTCATTTAAAAAATAATGTGCTGTGAAAATTGAGTTCAGTGTCAGATTTTATGTGATACTCTCATATATATATAGCTTGAGAATAAATCATAAACAAACTCTTGGAAGTTTGTTCTTCCCACCACTTTGTATTTTGTACTGGGTGGATGCTTCTCTCTCTCTCTCTCTCTCTCTCTCTCTCTCTCTGCATGTGTGTGCCTGGTATTTCCAACCTTTGGAATGATAGTTTCATACTTGACTTTGTTGACACTTTGGGTGGGCCAGCTGTGTTGCTGATGACTGTTGAGATAAGGGCACTGCTGTCATGTTTGGGAAGATTGGTTCAGTTACTTTGCAAAAGAATGGGGAAACTTGTAAGGACCCTCACAGAAATATAACCCACATAGCTGTCTTCAAATGGGAAATGCACTTTCTGTTAAGTAGTGTCTTAGTGTGCAGATAAAATTATGCCTCTTGTCCACTGAAATGAACAGATGGATGGGTGTAAACATTAGTATATCAATGACCATGGTGTCAGGGCAGGCAGCTTTGGCGCATTTGGAGACTAATTTCACACACAGAACCTGCCAGGGGGTACATACCTTGTTTCAAATGATAATCATGCTTTCTGGACACTTCCAGTAGTGTGACTCCTCTTTAAAACAAGGTAACTGCTCCCTGTGCACCTTGTTTTAAAGAAGAAATTCTGATTTTTTTTTTTTAAAAAGATACCATTGCACTACTTCATTTCAAGGGTCAATAGGGCTGCCAAACCAGAAATCCCTCTGGGAACCAAGATGATGAAACTGAGGCTGTTTTACTTTGCTCACATCATGTGATGGCATGGCTCACTCAAAAAGTCAATAATGCTTAGAAAGGTGATAGGCCGTAGAAAGAGAGGAAGACCACATGTCAGATGGATAGACTCAATCGGGGAGGTCACAGGCATGAATCTATAGGACTCGAGCAAATCATTGGAGGATAGGGGTCCTGGAGATGTCTCATCCACAGGGTCGCCATGAGTTGGGGCCAACTTGAGGGCAGTTAATAACAAACAACAAAGTCATGACCTAGCCTGTCTGACACATTTAAAAATGTGTTCATTTCAACTACATTCCAAAATTTTATGGTTATAAGTGTTTCACATATCGACTGAAACTTTTGATTTCAGCATGGTGTAGTGGTTTGAGCGTTGGATTGCGTCCCCAGCTTGGCCATGAAACCCACTGGGTGACCCTGGACAAATCATACACTCTCAGCCTCAAGGGAAGGCATTGGCAAACCTCCTCTGAACAAATCTTGCCAATAAAACCCCGTGATAGAGTTGCCATAAGCAGGAAACAACTTGAAGGCACATAACAGCATTAAAAAAGTATATGATATGGCCTTTAGGAATATAATGCAGGCAGCCTGTCTAGTATTGGCAATAATTTACAGAGCATGTACAGCCCTTTAAGGCTTCTGAGAAATTAAAAAAGGAAGGCATGTAGTCTAGCAAGTCTTGATTTGAAGAAAAGGGGTGTGAAACAAATGGATTACACACAAGATTTTCTGAAATGTGCAGAACACACCTTTTACTTGGTTGTATTTCTTTGTGCTTTAGTGAGAGGTCAAAATGTTGCTTTATTTCACTTTATTTCACTCAAAGGAGCTGTTGTAAATGGACAAGTGTTTTGAGTCTGGAGGTGAGACCAAAACAGGTTGCCAATAAGATATATCAGAACACCCGTGGGCTGTGTTAGTTACCTCAGACTTTCATTCAGGAGTGTCTTAGCAGCTATAATTAAGATAGCTAAAGTAGCTGGTCCACTTAGTGATAACTGATCCATTTCTGTGTTTGAAAAACTGGTGAAACATCTCCTCCATTTTAGCTAGCTCTCTATTTGTAAAATAGGAAGTACTACTGAATGAATAAGTTGTGGGAATGTCCCAGTTCAGTACTGATGGCATGCATATTCAGTGCCTAGGGTAGAACAATTATAATTCTTCAAGTTAGACCCATACATAGTCATGATGAAGCCAATTCAAACCAGTGAAATTTAAACTAGTCTTGACTTCAAGGACTTTAACTCCAGTATAAGTCTACATTGAACCTTTTATTTGTTCCAGCCACGCAGGGCATTATAAAGCAAAATGAAATTATATTAGCAAACTAAGAACGCAATGAGTAACTTGCCACACCTGAATGTTGTTAATTTATAATGCATTCTTACCACAGCAAAAGCAAATAAAGCAATTTTTTCAAACTCTTGTGTCACCATTGGTTGAGGCACCAGTAGGCTCATCTGTGCAGAGCATGTATATGCTCTGTATATTTAAAATGTATCTCCTTGTAATGAGAACAGTGCATCATATATGTGATCCTTCGCAGTTCCTGCATCATAAATACTGTGGCTTGCAGTACAGTCCTATACCTATATAATCAGAAGTAAGTCACAATAAAATTAATGAGGTTTACTCCCAGGTAAATGGGTATATAATTGTATACTAATTTGATTGGGACTTCCAGAACTGGAGAGAGTGTGAGCTGGAAATGAAGAACATTAAATATTCTCTTGGCCTGGACAGATAGCCATGAGTGTAGAAGGCATCTAAAGGTGGTTATGAAGGAACAGCATCTATGACAATGGACAACTGTCCAGGAATGTTAGTGGTGGTGACTTGGAACTTGGCCCTCTTCTTTGCTCTCTCTTGACTTTGGCAGAAATAGTCACTGTCAAAGAGGTAGATCCATTAGTAACAGTTTGAGCAATATGCAAACTACAGTATCCCCCTTACCAACTGGATGTGGAAGTTAAACAACAACAGGGCAGCCACCCAAAAGAAATGATGGAGAATATTCAGAGAAAAGTCTGCAAGCTGGAAAGACCAAGAAAACAAACAAACAAACAAACAAAAAGCACATTCAGAATTTTCCCAAGAAAAGCCACTTCTGAGAAATTTCACCTTGGCTCTATTTCTGCTCTGAAATTGCTGTGTACTGTTAATTAGTATTTCTGATTATTTGTGGATAAATGGACCAGGACAGCAGAAACCTAAGGAGTTGGCAATTATATGTATTAAATGGTTAGCTGCAAATTGATATTAATTTGGGATCCCCCCTTTCTTTTCTTGCTTGCAGGCTGAGAATTCTCAAAGATCACTTTACCTACTCCCTCTATGTCAATATTTGCCGTTCCCTCTTTGAAAAAGACAAGCTGCTCTTCTCCTTTTGCCTAAACGTAAACCTTTTGAAGCATGATAAACTGGTTAGTGTTGCTAAAGGAATTACTGTATGTTATATCACATGTTGATGTATTAATCTGTTGATCGAGTTTCAAAATGCTGCCCCATGTTGTTGCTTCTTGTTGCTTTCATTTGCCTGACATCCACATGCATTCAGAGCTCGTGGTCTGGAGAAAAGCAGGCAGTCTAAGCAAGGAAGGGTAGGCAGCTTTCTGTTTGCAATTGGTCTGTGCCTGACTTAACCGTTTTTTAGAACAGGGCCAGCTCCAGATTTGCTGGGAGTCCAGAGGTTCCCAGTCATTTGGCCCCTTCCAGGCCAAATCTAGTCCAGATTATGGGGCTGTTTACAGGGAGCATGTTGCTTTCTCTTTACAGCATCTTTTGTAGCTACTGTCCATTGCTAAGAACAAATTTAAAATGTTAGTTGTGATGTATAGATGCTCTATGCAGTTGGCCCTCCGTGATTCTGCATCCTCAGATTCAACCACCCATGGCTTGAAAATATTTTTTAAAAATTCTCAAAAGCAAAACTTGATTTTGTCATTTTATATCAGGGATGCCATTGCATATAATGGGACGTGATTATCCACAGATTTCGGTATCCTTGGGGGATCTTGAAACCAAGCCACAGTGCATACCAATGTTTCATTGTGCAATTTGAAACCAGCCTGGTTTATATACCCCATTGTTTCATATATGCCTTTTTAGTTTTTAAGATCTTTCAGGGAAACACTGTTCTAAATTATGCCACCATCAGAGGCAGGTTTAGTAGCCATGTTTGTTGAAAAGCAAGAAGTGGCCTTCTCTGTGGTTTCTCCCATCCTTTAGAATTCTCTATATAGAGAGATTGGGTTGCCCCCCACTTTGTTTGTCAGGTCTTTGTCAATTCAACTAGCTAGCTTGCTGAGATGAGTTTATGGTTTGCTGGGTCCTCTGTATTTCTATTTATTTGTCGAAGCAATATAGGATATTGACCTTTGGGTGTCAAGAAGAGGCAGCCAATGTCCCATAACTGGTTTCTTGTTTATCATCCATCAGTCCCCCCCCCCCCAAAAAAAGTTCAGGTTTGAATTGCATATTCATCTTTAAAATTCTCTGAACCAGTGTGTGTATTTGCACCCAGAACATTTTAGCTTTTTATATTGTTGTTATATGCTCAGCAATGGAAGAGTAATGCACTGCCTACTAAAGAAGAATGGTTGCTAAAAATAATGAATTTGCAGAGGTGGATGAATTGTCTACTTTGGTGAAAGTAATTGGTAACTTTCATGAAGGATTGGGAACCCTTGATTGACTTTCTGAGAAGTAATGAAGGTGATAAGATTACCATTGGTTTTGAAAATTAGCATGAGTTATCATAAACTGGTAGATGAAGTGTAACAATGTTTTATAGAGAGTGAGGCAGAATTTTTAGCAAATACCATATAACCATAGAAAAGTTACAGATGGAAGTCATCCTTTGTGAGATTGTGTAGTAGTTTAGTTCGAGAGGTTTTTGTTGTTTTTGTTTTTGTGTGTTTTGGTTTGTATTAGGTTGATTGTGTTTTTGTGCACTCTGTTTTAATTTTAGTATTTGTAGAATTTTAATACAAATGATTTCAAAACGAAGTAGTAGAAGAGGTAGCCAATGTTTTCTGGTGTGCCTTCTTCCTATGCTTGCACTGGTGCATTAGTGCTAGGACCTAAGAAGTCATATGGCTATCTAGACAGCATACACAGAATATTGTACATGTTGTTTTTCTGCCATCAACAGTAAATAGGGTTGGTTGTGCTCTTGCACACTGTAAAATTGGAGAACCCTTCCCCTGAGGTTCACCAAAGAACAATCTAGTAGCAGCTGGCCCTTCCTCTGAAGTTGTGGAGGGAGAAAACCTGAAGGCTAGTGACTGCCTTCCTGCCTTCTTCAAGAACAGGAATTTGGGGTAGATAGAAGGTTCCTAATGTTAGATTTGTTGCACGGATGGGTAGAGAGATGATGACTGGAGTTAGTGTAAGATACCTGAACAGTGTAATTTATAGATTTTTGGCCAAGAACCACTTACTGGTCCTGACTGCTCTCCTGTGCCCTTGCTCCTGCCCATTCACTTGCCCTTTTGGACCCAGTCTGTAGTAGTTCACATAGAGAGCTCAAGGCAACTCCTTCTTCTTGCTATTCTCATTGTGTAACTGCAGAGGGAAGATGGATGGGCAGAAACAGAAATAGGAGGAAAAAGCTGAAGGGACTCTGGTAGTCAGTAGCATCTTCTCAAGAAGATGGGCACCATCACAGAAACACAGTAGTCCTGAACTCTGACTCCAACTCTGGACTTGACTTTAATTCCACAAAGTAACTAATTCTGAACTTAAAATAGGAAAAGGTGAGTGAGAATGTAGGTGCTCCTTGGTTCCTTCATTCTCACCTTCCCTTTTGAATTTTAAGAGATTCTCTGTTTCTTTGAAAACTGTTTTTGAATTGTTAGCCTCCATATTTCAATGATCTTCTGAAATAGTTTTGTTTTAATCCATTGCAGATTGATAATGCTGAGTGGAAGTTTTTGCTGACAGGAGGCATAGGCCTAGACAACCCCTATTCTAATCCCTGCCCCTGGCTTCCTCAGACGTCATGGGATGAAATCTGCCGCCTTGATGACTTGCCAGCCTTCAGAGGCCTTCGGAAGGGATTTATTCACTTGAAGGATGGATGGAAAGCAGTCTATGATAGTTTGGTATGTAACCCACCCTTCTTTATCCCCTTTTGCTAACTGATGAAAATAAACATTCATTACACACTTTACCATCTTCCATCTGTAAGCTTCTACATCTTTTTACATGTTTTTAAATGAATAATTGTTGTTTTAGTTACTGCTGTTACTACTACTAATAAATATTTTGCCAAGGAAAAGTATAGCTTTTAGAGTAATGAAGAAGTCGAATGTAAGCAGTTTAATTGCTTTAGAATTGATGGGTTTAGATAGTAATTCTTAGGGAGGGAAAAACTGTCAAGTTTTTTCTTTTAAAATTTCATTTCGATTAAGGCGGAACTGAAGGTAATGGTTGGTTATTAGTTATATCTTAATAAGAAAAGCTTAATAGTTCCACATCACAAAGAGAAACATTGTCCAACTAATTCATAGCTGAAGGTAATGGTTGGTTTACTGCTTAACAAGTGACCAGCCTTTGCATTGTGTTTATTTATTAGGACCAGGGGAATACCTCTGCTCTGTTGCTTGGTAGCAGAATATGTTCTTTGTATGAATAAATGTCTAAGGTTCGTTCTCTACAAGTTAAATTATATGAAGTTAAAACCAAAGCTTTGAAAAATTCCCTTTTTGGAACTCTCCAAAAACCCCAGCCATGCTAGGATATTGGGGAGTTGTAGTCCCAAAAAGGAACTTTTAGAAACACTGATCAAGTAGCAAATAATGGGCAAGACTTCTGTTGGGTTCTCTTAATTGTTGCTCTGGTGCCATTAAGAGTTGGTAATTAATGCAGTTTTATACTGCGTTAACTGTCATGGCTCAGAGCTATGGAATTCTGCAATCTGTACTTTTGTGAGCTATTTATCCTTTGTTGGAGCTCTCGTGCCATAGCAAATGACAAATTCCAGGATTCCATAGGCAATAAAATAGTGTCAAATGGTGTTAGTTCTGCAGTGAAGTGTTCTCCTAGTTGCAAACTAGTCACCTTACTTAGTTACCATCAATGCACTGCAAATGTTTCAGTTGTTCAGGTTGCCTTACATACATTACATTACATAACAGATCCCTAGTTATCATTAAAAGCAATAAAGAGAAAGTAAAATCCCAGAGGAGTGGCTTATGAGCAAAGTGCTTAATCGCTCCATTCCAAATACAAATGTTCCGATAAAAATTTATTTGGAATACCACAGGGAGAGAGGGCTGTGGAGTATAAAACTAGATGTCTGGAAGGTTTCACTTTTCCTCTAAGTTACCCCTTCCTCAATACACATTAAAGTATCAGGATAGTTGTGGGTTGTGTGTAATAAAGCCTTTTTTCATGAGATAATTCAAGTCTCTACATGCAGTCAAGATAGCCAGAACTCTGTGATGCTCATCTGTAAAATGGGCATCTCTTGAGTTTGATAAAAGCTGAACCAAGATATGCATGCTTCTGTTTTTAGGAACCTCATCATGAGAATTTTCCTGATGATTGGCAAACCAAAATGGGAGAGTTTCAGCGAATGCTCATCATCCGCTGCTTAAGACCTGACAAAGTAAGTGTGGAGGGCGGAGGGATAGAATATGCTGAGTTGTCAGAGGCTTAGGGCTGATTCACACTAGCATTTTTATGAGTAGTAGACCTGGGGAGATTCATAGACTCAAAGAATCATAAAATCATAGAATAATAGAGTTGGAAGAGACCACAGGGCCATCCAGTCCAACCCCTCGCCATGCAGGAACTCTCAATCAAAGCATCTCCAACAAGATGGCCACCCAGCCTCTGCTTAAAGACCTCCAAGGAAGGAGACTCCACCACTCTCTGAGGTAGTGTGTTCCACTGTCCAACAGCCCTTACTGTCAGGAAGTTCCTCCTAATGTTGAGGTGGAATCTCTTTTTCTGTAGCTTGCATACATTGTTTTGGGTCTGGTCTCTGAAGCAGCAGAAAACAAGCTTGCTCCCTCCTCAATATGACATTCCTTCAAATATTTAAACAGGGCTATCGTATCACCTCACTTTGATGATGCAATACTGAATCTAAGTTCTTGATCGAATCTCTCCATAGCAATTTAACCCTGATGAAGTTCACATTATCATTTGTATCGATTTAAAATGGAGCCGCTATTTCAATTGTTCTCGGGATTTTTTTTTAAAAAAACCTGTCAATCAAATGATGTGCATCTACATCACACTGTTTGGCCAACCCCCCACCCCCCACCGTCAGCCTTGGAGGTTGGCAATGGCAAGTCTCTCAGAACCCTTAGCAAGAAACCCTGGGATAGGTTAGCCTTGGGAGGGGGAGTCACACACTCTCAGTATCTAATAATATAATCTTTCAGCAATATAATATGTATATGAGAACTTTGGTTTGCACCAACTTGGAAGCAGAGTCTGTTGTGGTTTTATTTCTTGGGAAAGAGGAAAAGATGACCCCCTAACCCACAGCCCCACTGATAGGGTTTTTTAAAAAATAGCATGCAAATCATGTGCACGTTTGTCATACTGATGACATGAGTATTTAAAGATGCAGTCTACTGTGGCCATGCAATAGCAAATATGTGCATAAGATGTCATTTTTTAAAAACACACACACACACACACAATCTTAAGTTATGTTCCCAGGAGAACTCCCTCCCTGTCTTTGATAAGCTGTGGAAATCAGACATCTGTGCAGATAAGGACACTAAAATCACTGGCAGAAGAGAGAAAAAGCTGGGCTGTACTTTGGAGAGACTACTTTCCAAAGCGCAAGAAATTTGAATCCACTGCATTTCTGGAGCTGCTTTTTTCACTCCCATGACCTTGTGCCTAGAGGGAAAAACAATGGCACTTGGCTGGCAGGGAGAGAGCAAAGGGGTGGGCATGATCCACCCCCTGCACATTAACTCCTCCCTCCTGGCTGCCCCGAATGGGATTGGGAGCTAGTTCCCATTGGTAGCACCCTGATAAAATTGGTGTTTTGAAAAAGAAACGCGGAAAAACCAGATTAAGGGGGATTTGCACTGTACCCTCTTGAATACAGGTTGGGAAAAACTGGTGCAAGTGTGAATGACTCCCTTTTAAATCAGTTTGCAAACCAGTTTATAACGTAAACAGCCTCCTACTGGATTAAATATGTGGTAGAATTCAGACACATAGCAATATTGGTCTGGATTGATATGCAAAAGGATCTTATAGCACCTTTATTTATTTCATTTACTGTGTATATAAACTGAGGGCAGGTTTGGGGGCCAAAATTAGGGATTTTGATATGACTCAAAGGTAGAATTTAGGATCATGTAAGAAGGGACGTAAAGGAAGACAGTGCCAAAGAACTTATAAACTTCTGGCAGACATGACTATTTGTGATCACCCTAAAGGCTGGATGGATGAGGGGGGCTATGGTTGTGTGGGGGAGGCAACCAGGCATGGACAGGGCTAGGAAGATGCAAAGGATGTAAAGGCAAAGAAAATGGAGACTGCTTCTGGGATTACAGACTTTAATTTTAATGTGATGCCTTTGCCTGGTTTTAACCCAGAAAATCTGCCAAACAAACACAAATATCTTATTCAAATCCATCAAAGCCCAACTCCTCTTGGCACTCCATTGAGGGAAGCACCAAAGAGCTGATGCTGCCACCATTTTTGCACTGAGGCATTCAAAAAGGTCACAAGCAGTGATGTGGTGGAGAGATCAGAGGGGGCTGGTGCCTTTTTTAGGTGCTCTGGGATGGACTAAGCTCTTGCCTTTTGACATTCTACTCAGAGAAGGGGATGGTTCCTTTTTTGATAAGGATTAAAGTACAGTACTGTAGGGCTGAAATAGGTGATTGTATAGGGGCAGCTTGACACCACCCCTTTTAGCTCTGGATCAGGGCCACAGCAACTGCACACTGTGGCACCAGGTAGGCTTTTTGAGCTCGCAAAAAGCCAGATTTTTCTGTGCCACTGCAGCTTTGCAGTGCTGGGGCAGCATCTGAAAGCTGCACCACTGGAGCGCCATGAAGCCAGCCCACAAGTAGGAAGGTGAGTGGCTTCCAAGTGGTGTCAGGACATGCGTCATGCATACACCACGCTGCTTGCAAGGCAGTGTTTAGTGTACTGTCTGTACCGGCCCTAAGTTGACCCATGGATAAGTCATCCCAGGGATTTTTGGGTCAATTGGTAGTATAAGCTGCTGTAGACTTGCATCTGTTGAAGACTTAGTAGACAGAAGTTTATGCTATCAACTTCTTTCTCTCAGTCTAAAAGGTGCTACAAGATCCCTTTGCATATAGATTAAATATGTTCCCCTCAGGATTCTAATTGGATCTTTTATCAGAGTATTATGCTGGGGAAGACAAACATGTGTGATGTGTGGATACTGCTTACTGCTTCTAACCTACAAAAGTATAATCGACAAGGTTGTGCTAGTCTCAGCATTGAGAGACATTCTGCTACAATTTTAGCAAAAGCTAAGTTGAGGTGCAGTTGAGTATGAGTCTGTCCATTTCACTGCAATTTACCATAAACTTCTCTAGAACTAGTACAACAGTGGCACACAAAAAATCTGAATAGGCATAACTAACCCCCATGAAGGTGAGCCTCCATTATGCCAGGACTCTTTATTGCCCAGTTAGCACTGCAGATTATTGCATATGGCTGCAAACATGGAACCTTCTTCCTCTACATGCGCGCCTCATCACTTCTCTAACCAGTTTCAAAACTGAGTTAAAGACTATATTGTTTAGAGAAGCGTTCCCAGATGTGTGACTTTGTCTGGCCCGTTTTAACTGTGCATTATGAAGCCGAGCCCTCCCTCTAGTTCATCTGCCTTGGTCCAGGCCTCAGAGGGAGAGAAGAACCACCGGACCTGATACCCTTCCCCATCACCTTTCCCTTCTCCTTTTGTGTCGTGTCTTTTAGATTGTAAGCCTGAGGCAGGGAACCATCTAATTATAAGTTTATATGTACAGCACTGTGTAAACCTACAGCACTATGTAAATAAAGGTTAATAATAATAATAATAATAATAATAATAATGGTAACCTTCCTCTCCATTTGAGAGATGATTCCCACATTTCTATCCAAAATTCTTTATTTAAAAATTGTCTCCCTTCTTTCTCTCAGCTCTCATTTTGTTTCAATGAGTTTCATAAGTCAAGTATTTTCTCCCTTGTTCCATTGCTGGTTTCATGCAGAACAGGCATTGTGCACAGACAAAACAATTCTAGCCTCAGGAATGCAGATATATCCCAGGATTACTCTCTCATCCTCTGCCCCCACCCCTTGTCCATACTACCAAATGTTTCATTTCAGAGCTTCTGGCCAATACAGGCATTATGCACATGCAGTTCATGCCTTTGTCATAGGTGTATGCTTTCTTCAACTGTGCTTGTCAGCAGAGCAGCCTCGCTTTGTCCATTCTGACTCATCCTCTTCTGTTCAGCAGTTAGCTCACAGCTTTCCTTTGCAGCAATATCTGTGACTGGCAGAAATGTCTGGGGTGGCTTTTTCCAATCTGGAATATACTGGTACTTATTCACGAAGTGATCCATGAGCCGCTTCCTAGTTAGGGCCACTTCTTTTTCAAAGGCATGTATTACACTTCTGCCAGTTTTGCACTTAAGAAGCAAGCAAAAAATGTTATTTAGTTGTTAAGTTTAGAAGTTAGGCATGCAACGTTGAATATTATAAGATGGGACAGGAAGTGCAAGTCCTTCATGCATCCCTTGTGGTTCTATTATAGAAGAAATGGAGTGTCTGCATGTTCTTCTAGATACTGTACAGAACAGTATACAATGGGATTGTGTAGCACCTTTGAGACAAACTGAAAAGAAGAAGCTGGTAGCATGATGCATGTTTGGAGAAGCATCAACTTCCTCAGATGCATGTTTGGAGAAGCATCAACTTCCTCAGATGCATGTTTGGAGTCAAACACATTATCTCCAGATATCCTGAGGAAGTATATGAATTTCCAGAGTTGCATCATCCTGCCAGCATCTTTCTTTCAGTTTGTCTCAAATGTCCTGCACGATCCCTTTGTATATTAATTTTCCAGACTAACATGGCTGTGCCTTAGGGGCACAGCCCTAAGGGATGGTTCCATGCTGCCTCTTTCCTCACCAGATTGGGGCTGCAGCAACTGCATGCTGCAGGCCCACTCTGGCTTTTCCGTGGTACAAAAAGAAGCTGCAAAAGCAGCTCCTTTGCACTGCGGAAAGGGCACCCTAGCTGCCATGGTGGTGGCTTTTTGCCACTTCTTTGGCACAGCGCAAATAAACGCTGCCATCTGGCCAGGCAGGCGGGCGGAGTTGGGGTGGCCAGCATGTGTATGCCATGCCCCCTCACTGCCCCATGCTGGCATATAATGCCGGTCTGTTGAGCCCCTTAGATATGAAAACATTATCACTGGTAGGGAAGGAGGTTAAAACCTGTCCCACACTATACTGCTGGTGAGGAAGCTTTCATTTCACCCAGCAACTAAAACTAGGGGGAAGTTAAATCCTTCCCTCAAGCTCCTCGGGAGCTGTGATGGAAAAGATGAATGGAGCGATTTTCTTAGTGTCCTCTTTCTCAGAACTCTAGGTTCTTCTAGGAGGTGGTGTGAGGAGTGTCATCCTCAAATGCCCCATTTCCCAACAGTGGCAGGTGTCACCCGCCTCATTTGGTATGCGTAGTGGCAAAAAGGGCATCCAGAGAATATTCTCCTTATGGACTCTTTGTGATATCAGGAGGATGGCAATTTAAGGACACAGGGAGGCACAGGAAAGCCCCCCCCCCTTGACCAGTATATGAACTTCAGGGGCACATTACTTTTCTCATGAAGGTAGAAGGTGCGGCTGAGGAAGCATGAAGCACCAGAGCTTTGGAGCATTCCAGTTCGGGAAGCTCAGAAATAGACAGAAAAGAATAGCTGTACTTCTTGAGAAAGGATTTCCCTTCCACTCAACCACTCACCAGATCAGAATGTTGTCCAGTTTAGTAAAAAAGAAAGCCTGCCCTCTATGAAGTGGCTGGTATCCTGTTACTTTTTTTTGGAATCCTGTTCCAAAATTACAGTGTTGTAAGTCTGCCTTACAACATCTCATTTCCCCCCGTCATTTCTTAGCTTGGAATTCTGATTTGGCAATGCAACCACAAAAGGCCCCCAAAACCCATACCTCTACCCTCACCCCCCATCCCGCAGCAACATAGCCATTTCTGAGTTAGCAAAGAACAAGGGCATAAGCAGCTGTGCATCCAGCTATTTTCCTTTAGCTGGATGTTCAAGGGCAATCTCTACATAGAATTTCCAAGGACCTTTGGAGGTCCCTGCTAGTGCCTGTCAAAGTGCTTTCTGCTAAAGGAAAATAACTGGATGCATTTGCCTTGATCCCATTGCTCTCTAACAACACGGAAATGGCTGTGTAGGCAGGGCTGCAGGGCTTATAAAGTGGGTTTGGCAGAGGGTGACATCAAGAGATGAAGCTACATGACATGTCTCCCAATGCCGGTTCTTGGCCAGTGTCTCTATGCAGTATTACATTAAAGAAATCCCTCTGATTCTCCCTGTGTCAGTTCTGTTCCAGGAGTTTTTTTTTTTAATCAATACTACTTAATTGTATAGCATCAAAATAGATTAAAAGTATGCCCAAACCTAGATTTTCCTGCAATATCTGTTCTTGTGATAGAGCTTCAGTGCTCTCCTACCTGGTTCAACCAGTTATATGCATGTGGTGCATATGTGAAGATTTACTACGACTATAGTACTTAGGGTGCATTTTTCAGCCTCGGGGTTGGGAAAGGGTTCCAGTACTCCCCCTTTGCATTTTCAAGCAAGGGAGTCAATAAAATGACAGCTACCTTTTCCCCTAGTGTTCACTGGGAGCAATTCTACACCATGACACAACATGGTTTGGAAAGTTGCAGGGAGGGAAGATAATGTTAGCCTTCACTGACATTGCTTAAAATAGGCATGGGGGAAAGGTGGCTGCAAATATGCAGCAGCATAAATCAGCAATTTCAAAACAAAACACACACACACACACACAAAAATGAGAACAGCTAAAGCCATCACATAAACCCTTACTTCCGAAAGTCATGCCAATTTTTTATCCCCACCCCAGGGAAAAAAGATCTCTCACAAATTCTCTACAAATTATTTATCTCTAAATTTGGGAGTGGGGACGAAGGAGATAATTTTCAGCTGAGCACTAATTTCAAGCCACTTTAATTTAAAAAGCATAACCTGCTACTTACAAGGAAAATCCTGACTCGCTCCATCTCTTTTTCATAGTATTCCTCCAATGTTAGGTCATCAAAATTCTTAGAAAGGGACAAAAACCCACAAGAGTCCTTGCTCCGCTTGGCGTGTTCCAGCCTGCGGAAGAAATATTTCTTTAGTAACATGCAGAGCAAATTACTTGGGAGTAATGGTAAAGAGAGAAGGAGCTTTCCGGTGCACTGTTTCAGATCCATAAGTGCTCAATGATACATAGATATACAGGGCTGGAAATCATGTGATCCTCCAAATGTTGTTGGACTGCAACTCCTTACATTCTTCACCATTGTGTGTGTTGGATAGGGTGCCTTGGAATCACAGCCCAACAACGGTTTTTGTGGGGTTTTCAGGCTATGTGGCCATGTTCTAGAAGAGTTTATTCCTGACGTTTCTCCAGCATCCGTGCCTGGCATCTTCAGAGAATGCCCCTTGGGAGACAGCCAGGCTGGGCGAGCACTTACCCTACCTCCTTGTCTCACCCTGGCTGGAGAATAGCCAGGGTAGGGACAAGGCTTGCGGGGCAAGGGCTTGCCCTGTCTCCTTCTCCACAGCCCAGCTATCCTTTGGGAGACAGATGTGCTGGGGAACTTACCATATTGATCCATATATAAATTAACCCAGATTTTTGGGGTCTTTTTTTTTTGCAAAACAATTCAACTTATACATGAGTGTGATATATGTCCTGCTCTCCAGAATTTTCAGGAGCACATTTTTATTTCTCTTATATGCAGAGTGTGCAGAAAGAACTGTGGGACTTATAGTCCCCAAAAGGAACTTTTGGTAGCTCCAATTACACCTTCCTATTAGAAGGCTGATATTACTAGAGCAGGTGGTAGGAAAAACTCTTAATATTTCTTAAACATTTCTTCATTCTATATGAAATGGCTAGTGTAGAAGCACTTCTGTGTGATGGACTTCACTGTTCCTTCTCCCAGCAGCTTAAATTCAAATTCCCACAAGCCTCAGGCTTTATGGCCAGTGATTATGGGAGTTAAAGTATCATTTTCATGTTTCTCATCCTGTTGAACTGTTTTTGTTTGTTCAGACATGCAACAATATTGTCCCAAATATAATGCCTACCTTTTACTCCTTTCACTCTAAAATCTGTAACCACTAATATAATCTAAATTCTAGTCAGATGGAAAAATGTAAGCCAGAGATGGGAATTCTTAAACCCTCCAGATGTTGTTGAACTTCAGATCCTATCAGCTCTGGTCAGCATACCCAATAATGAAGGATGCTGGATGTTGAACCACATCTGGTAGGACATATAGTTCTCACTCTTGATGTAAATTAAACCAAGCTTTAACCTGCAAGTCAGTCTTACTCAAATAGAGTAAGCTTATTATTTCAAATTATCATTGTGAGCCAGATCTGTGGCTTTCTTGTAAGCAAGGCAAGGACAAAAAGCTCGGCCAGACTGTACTTACCATGGGTCATGATCGGGCTCCCAGCCCTCCAGCTCTATCAAGCAAAAGAAACACTTCACCACATCAGGTTCATTTGTGTTTGGACAGTGGATAAAACCAGCACTGGCCATCTGCATGAGAAGAGGGAACCAGACTCAGAAGACATAGGCAGGATTGATCTGTTGGGTTCCATGGGATAAATCCAGACATTTTCTAATATTAAGAACTATTGGACTCATTTACTTTACCCATATACTGTAAATGTGCCACTCCACAGACTCAGGGCAAATCTACATCTTTAAAATACTCCTCATTCCAGTCAAATAGAATGTGATCCACCTACCCACAATTCAGAAGAGTTTGGGGTTTTTGGGAGCTCCCAACCCCCCAAATCCTTAAACTCCAAGGAAAAAGGCTTTGCGGTTTTTATTGGAGTATCAGCTGAAAATCCATAGAAATGCACATCATCCAGAGAGCTGCATATTGTCTGCAGAGGGTGGGTGAATAGATACAAATGGATGTGAATTTGTGCAGGAAAGTGAAGACAATTACCCGTCAATGCGACTGTGCGAAAATGTACACCAATTCACATAGTACACTTATGTTAGACTAGCCCTCAGGCATCTTACAATATTTTAACATTTCCCTGCCATTTTGAAAATAATGCTAAGAAAGTTAGGATGTCTTTGCATTTCTGCTAGTCACATGCAATACAGAAATACTTTAAAGCTCAGCAGCAGTCTTATATTAAAATTGTCCTTTTCACTTCTGAATTCTGTTCTAAGTGCCTTCTGCTGAGCTTCGTCGTATAAACTTGTGGTTCGTAGGATCTAAAATACGAGCTCTCAACTTTTATTTTGCACAGTTTACAAGGTTAAAGGAAGTCTTGCTCTGATCCAGCAGCTGTCGGCAAGGTTTATTCTACTTAGTTTGCAAGGCTGTTGTTGTATTTGTTTAACCTTGCATATTCAGTTTTTGCAGAGCTTGCCCTAATTACAACTAACATTGGCTCAAAGAAGGAAAGGTGGACCAGAGCAAAGACAGGAGAGCAAAACATGGAAGTAGCTAGTGTTAAAGTGAAAAGGCTTCAAGGTTGGAAAAGCAGGTTTCTTCCTAAACAAGAAGGACTTCCCATTTCTGCTACCTTTCTTCTCCTTACTCACCCAACTGTCCCCCAGATTTTCTTGGAAAGATCTTCCAAGGAAAGGAAAAATCTGATTGATTGTGTGATAAGAACAGATTGATTTGATTCACCACTATTCCACTTGAGTAAAGCTGGGTAGGACCTATGCAGTTCTCTAGATGGTGTTGGACTGCAACTCCCAGCAGCCCTAGCTAACATAGCTAGGGATGAGAAAGGTTGAGAGTTGCAATTGAAGCACACCTGGAGGGATACATGATTCCCACCTTAAGGAATTAGCCTCGCCACCCACTGTTGTTATCATATCCACCTTTTCCCCAGTACTGGTACACTAAATAGCCTACAAAAATGTACACAATACAGTTAAACGATAAAAACATATAATAGTTATTACGGAAATCAGTTAAACTCTCATAGAATTAAAACTGTTTAATACCAATCCACTGAGGCCAAAAAATCAAAACAAAACAGCATACTATTTCAGCTTTTTCTTATGAGATTTCCTTGTGCCCTTAACAGCAGGAGCAGCTTTCTTCAGCTTACAGAGGCAACAAAATGAAAGCGTGTCCCCTATTAACATCTATTTGTTGTCAGAAGAAACAGTAGTTTTTAAGTGAGATTTTCAACTTGGATTGTTTTTTACTATTTGAACCTGTTTTGTGACTCAGTTTTGTTTTAAATTAGTCTTAAATATGAGGCACTTAGAGGGCCAATTTTTGAGTGAAAGGGCATAGAACAACAACTCTAACCATGGCTGGAACTTATGAGAGTTGTAAATAGCTAGATGACAAAAACCCAGGATTTGGGGTAAGAAGAAGTGTTGTGCCATACTACAGGAAAATGTAAGAGAATAATATATTGAAATAAAGTTTTCCCACAGGGTATTTAGTAGATTTTAAGTAATCTTGTTCAAGAACATACACTTCTAAAGAATAACATGTTGAAGTGTTATCTATCTAAGCTTATGTATATTTAAGCCCCCTTAAACTCACTAGCACATTTTTGGATAAGCATACATAGTCCCCAAGCTTGTGTGCTATTTATTTTTAAACAATGCATCACCAGCATAGTTTGATAGACTTACATTTTCAGGAGTACATTTGCAGTTCTCCTTAAAAGGCCAGTGTATGAAGGTTTTCAAGCGATTTTCATACTCATACATATCCCTAAACTCAAAAAGGATGTTGGAAGTTGCACGGATATCTTTCAGGATCACCTCCATTTAAGAAATAAGTTTAGTAACTTTCTTTCTCCACTCTGACCCTCTTGCATGGTTTACTTCTTTGAATTTAAGTCATTTGGTTAGCTTTCTGGATTGTTTTCACCTGTAGACATCATTTAAAAATTAAGTGTCTGCAACTGTCAGAAGTGAAAGAGTTGTGGCAAAACAGTCACTTCTGAAACAGTCATATATTCCGTTATTTTCAACAGATGAAATGTTCTGAAAATGAATTATGCAAAATGCATAGTTCAGTTACTTCACTGTAGTTGTTAAGTTGTTAAGGTGTTGTTTTATAGCTATATTACCCAACCCATGGCTTTTTGGTTTTTACAGAAGTGACCAATGGATCTTTCTGTGATTTCATTGAGGAAAACTCCAGTATTTGTATCTTGAGGATGGTTGTCCTTTCTTCAGCAGAAGGGAATTCTGCTTTGGTCAACAATAACTTACTCTTAAGGAAGTGTTTTTGATTTTAGCCTAAAATAAATGGCCACATCCAGGGTGACCAGATGTCCTCACTACAAAGGAGGACAAGGCACCGCAAAATGAAGATATTCAGGAAAATTGTGGGACATTACAAAATAAAAGCTAAAGCACTCATAAATAAAAATTCATGCTTCTTCATGCTTGCTCAAAATGGAGAAAATCTTGGGATTCCTCCTGGACAGAAGGCTGAAACGTAGGACATGTCCTGGAAAAGGAGGATGTCTGGTCACCCTAGCCACATCGTAGTCTTGAACAAGCTTGTAGCTGGCCAGAACATGTTGGTTTGGAAATATGTCTAATTCTGGTTGATAGAGGTTGCTTCATGGATACTATAGGGTAACCCTATCCATGTTTTTTCAGGATTAAGCCCCATTGAATTGAATAAGACTTACACCCAAGAAAGTATGTATGTAGCACTTCAGCTTTTAAGTAACCTCCATTGAGCTCTGTGGTATTTACCCCCAGGATAGGTTGCAAAGCTTCATACTATACAAGAATGCTTGCGATAACCAAATGCAAAGGAAGATCCTATTGTTTTCATGGCTTAGTATTTGGGGGAAATTCAATGGGTGCTGTATATCTTACTCCTCTGTTACACGGCATAGGCAGCTACTCTGTATATGAGTTAAGGCTGCATGTTTGATTGTTCTGTTAACACAGGCTGCTGCCACACTGCAGAATTATTGCAGTTTGACACCACATTAACTGTCATCACTCCATCCCATGGAACACTTGTGACTCTTTCACACGGGAGGAATTTCTCCCGACTTCGAATGGACCCAATGCGGATTCACGTAAATTCGCTAGTTTAGCGAATTTACATGAACCCTGCTCCGTTCTGAAGGCATTCGGAATTACTTCCCATTACCCGAAAATAACCCCCTCCTGCCCGAAATTGCGTGCGAAGCTTTAATTTCGCAATAACGTAAAACCCATGATTGCATTCGGAGTGGCTTCCCTCTTGCCTGAAATTGCATGCGAAGATTTAATTCGCAATAACGTAAAACTCATGATTGCATTCGAATTGACATTAAATTATACTTCCAATGTCCGACGTCTGAAAGAGTCCTTGGATTGGTAGTTTGTTGTGGCATCAGAGCTCTCTGGCACAGAGAAGCCTAAGTAGCCTACAAAACTACAAATCCCAAAATTACATAGCATTGAGCCATGGCAGTTAAAGCCGTGTCAAACTGCATTAATTCTGCAGTGTAGATGCAGCCACAGAGATATTATGTTGGCACAATTCAAACTGAGGTCACATGCTCTTTCTGGAGCTAGTTTGTTGGGCAAGATTGAGAAATATAGCCCTAAAATAACTTTTCTAAGCTCTTAACTTGTTTTGTTCAGAAATTGTCCCCCTGCAACTTACTTAAGCAACAAAAACAATGAAGTAAAGAAAAATGCTCTCCTTTTCTCTCTGCACACACAAATTCAAACACCTGTAAATAGCATGAGCTTAGATTCTGAACAATAATCTGATCACTTGCAGGTTTTAAGTGCAGTCCTTATTTAAACACTTGGTTTAGATAATATCCACTTATTTATACATGGATGCATGTATTGTATGCGCATATACAGTCCACTTTTGATTTTGGAAAATAAAGGCTTGCAACCTATGTAAAAGCTGTTCCTGGAGGGTTTGAGATTTCTTTTGTTTATTGCCAGAAAAATCATGGTCTGAGGGCATCTCAGGGTTCAAGATCACAAAAACTACTTTGGACCACAGGACTTACTCGTCACCATGCTAGTGCAATGCCTACTGAACTGTTGGTTATACATTTTCAGAGTGCAAGAGTGGTATCCAATACTGTTTATATTGTGCAAGTGATTGTATAACCACTTGTACAGTTGGTTTGTGCAGCTGCCTTTCAAAACTGTTTTGCTCAAAGGTATAACCCAGTGCACTTGTGATAGCAGGGATCTTTACTGTCCGAGTTTCTTGTTTTCTGGTTTTTCCCTAGATACTATATAGGAAAATCCACTGTAGGTGCTTATGATGATTCTGGAGTTTTGTTCTTTAAATGATTGCATGTTTTCCCACTAAGGAAGACCTTGAGGTCAAGATGTGTTCTGGGTACCAGAATTTGTATGTGTCTATGCCTTGTTAATTCAGTGAGCTGGTTATTTACTGGTTATTCACCTCGGAATCAAAGTCCAATCCCTTTATTGCTGTTTACCTTAAAGTAAAGTAAAGGCTTTAGAAATTTTGATGGCCTTGTACATAACTTTATATAACTCCCCCCCCCTTCTTACCTCAGTTGGATAGTCTTTAGGAGACCTCAGACAAGGCACTATACTACAGCCTTAAACCCTAGTGAACTAAATGAGATGATAATGCACATGTATTTCAGATGGCTTTTATGAAGAGTTTTCAGATAACACATATGAAAGGGCTGTGAACCTATCTTATCTAAAGGCTAAGCATAGATAAGAAAGCCAGCCTGGTGTAGTGGTTTGAGTGTTGGGCTGCCTCTGGAGAGCAGGGTTCGAATCCTGACTTAGCCAGGTAAACTGACTGGGTGACCTTGGGCAAGTCACACTCTCTCAGCCTTAGAGGATATCAACGGCAAACCTCCTCTGAATGAATCTTGCCAAGAAAACCCATGAGAGGTTCGCCTTAGGGTCAGCGTAAGTTGGAGATGACTCGAAGGCACACAACAATGACAAGCATAGATAAATAATTACAGGACAAAGTTTCTAGTTCCTTCTGGTTCCTGAAAGGCAAAAATCATTAGGTGAACATGAAGGTTTTCTCCGCATGGGCAGGTAGTGATGTGAAAATTATGGGTACCAGCTGAACTGTGCAAATAAGGAATAGTGTCTAGATGTTCTTCCCCATTCCTTTTCTCCCACTCCTTTTGTGCTGTGCCTGTTATATTAACTTGCTCCTTTATTTTTAAAAACCTAAAAGTAATAATACAGCATTTTTTATCTGTTCATTTACATTTGTGACTGAATTGTTTGTACTGAGTACTTCACTATGAATAATCAAAGAACTATGTAAATAACTCCCATTACAAACCCATGGCATTTTGACCTTCATTGAAATATATAATGTACAAATGATGATTTTAAAGTGTAAATGGCCATATTTCCAGTCTTCTCTCTTGACTTTCTAGATTGTTCCAATGGTGCAGGAGTTTATAATTGGCAACCTGGGGCGTATGTTCATTGAGCCACCTCCTTTTGACTTGTCAAAAGCATTTGGTGATAGTCACTGCTGTGCTCCACTCATTTTTGTATTGTCACCTGGTGCTGATCCCATGGCAGCTCTTCTCAAGTTTGCTGATGACCAGGTATGTTCATGTTCAATCTGACACTGTTACAGTACTTCACCAGTGTGAGGTTTTAAAGCTGGTACCATCAGTCATGCATCACTAGTTCAAACTCATTCTCTGGTGAATGCCAGGGTGCTAGTTTACAGGTGTGAACTCCAATATACAGTCTGCTCTCTGTGTCTGTGGATTCAACCATCCACCGCTTGATATGTATATACACACACACAGTGAGACTTCAATATCTGTGGACTTACCATCCCCAGATTTCAGCATCTAGGGTTGGCAAGCCTGTGTTGTCCACAATGGCAGCACGTACACTTCATTTGATGTCCCATTGTCCCTAATGGTGGTGCGCCTGCATGCACTCTGCTGTGCCACCATTGGGGACAATGCGGACTTGAGCATTCATGGATTTTGGTGTACATGGGGCAGGGGCAGAATGGATCCCTGGCAGATAATAAGGTTCCACTGTATGTGTATGTGTATATGTATATGTGTATATATGTATATACACTTTCCAAAACAGAAACTTTTATTTTAACACTTTATATAAGGGACACCATTTTACTACCCATAGTATTTAATGGCAGTTGAGCATCTACAGATTTTTGGCATCCATGGGAAGTCCTGGAACCAAACTCCAGCAGATACCAAGTGTTCATTGTATATTTCTCTTTGAATGATACACATTGCAGTACCCATGTATGCTGGGAGATTCTAGGAGTTTCTTATGACTCCACGATTTGTCCAAAAAAGGGAGCTTTTTCAAGCTTTATGAATATATTTATTGTTTTTTGATTAATAGACATATCTCTCAACCTCTGGCTGGAAATACACTCATCTTTAAGGATTCTCTATTTGTTTCATTGGAAGAATCATGTGACCTTCCAGATATTCCTAGCCAGAATAGCCGCTGGTGATAAATTCAGAGAATTGTGGTCCGGGAACATCTATATGTATGTATATGTATGCCTGATGCATACAAGGCCATGAGTCTCCTTCCTCCATTGTAGGAAGTGGAGGAAGCTTGTGAACACCTGAGATGAATGCCTGGAAGCCTTTAGATAAAGGTTTTGCTATCCAGGATCTCACATGGAGACATAATAATTCACAAAGCTGTGAGTTTAGTATCAAGTACAACATTTTATTATCTATATGAATAAGGTGTGGTACAAAGATAGGCCAAGCTTAGAAAGGCCAAGAATGTTTACTCCTATAGTTAGATTCTTTCCTCTCCTATTTATCCCCATCCCAAGCTTTATAGCCCACCTGCTGCTGCTCCTTATTTGCTATCAAGGAAAAGGCAGACCCATGCAGAGATGGTATTCACTGAGGGCATCTTACCCATTGGTTCTGCACATCCTGAGCCAACAGTGACCTTGAAGACCTATTTAAGACCAAAAGAGAGGCAGAAGTGTTAGTAACAACTGTATACAAGAAGAAAAATTATTATTAAGATGGTGGTGGTGATGACGAATAATCGAGGAAACCTTTTAAAAACACCCTTGCACATGTAGAGATTACAGTCCTATGCATATCTTCTGAAAAGGAAGTTCCCTTGAGTTCAATGGAGTTTACTCCCGAGCATAAATTTAAACTTGCATCTAAAACTGAACACTTAGGCCTCAATCCTATTGGTAGTCCCAACTAGAGTAAACCCATTGAATCAATATCTGAATGGGGAGTGAATACAAATCCTACTGGTTCTGTGAGCCTACTCTAGTTGGGCCTAACACTAGGATTCAGGCCTTAGGCTGCAGTCTTATTCCGTTAGGAATAATTTCTGCTGAACACTGTAGGATATATGAGCAAACATGCATAGCATTGCAGTATTTGCCTTGAAACTCAAAACACAACCAGAACAGGTCTTGTTCTTGTCAAAGAGAATATTATTATCCAGAGGCATAAGCCACATGAAAGAAAACCAAGATTTTATTAGAAGGGCTGACATAAAGCCACATGCTGAATCTTCTTTGCAAACCATGCAACTCAACAAACAAAAGAAAATGAGAGGGCCTTTTCTGTGACCTTTACTGACTGCATTTGTTTAACATGGGAAGCTTGACTTGAACTGACATTATTTCATTCAGCAAGTTTGTTGTGTTACAGTGACCTTCAAAGGTGTCTTCTCATTTCTACCTCACTCAATGGATTTGTTGTACATGCAGGGCTTTGGTGCAATGAAATTGAGTTCTTTGTCACTGGGCCAGGGCCAAGGCCCCATTGCCATGCGCATGATTGAAAAGTCAGTGAAAGATGGCAGTTGGGTGGTTCTCCAGAATTGTCACCTAGCAACATCATGGATGCCGATGCTGGAAAAAGTCTGTGAGGTAAATGCTACAATAACTGCTGTTTACATATGGGTGCCACAAGGAGATAATATTCTTCTCAACAGTAGTTACCACAAACAAGAGGAAGCCATTGCCTTCATGTTCTGCTTATGGGTTTCTCATAGGTATCTGTATAGTCAGGGTGGGAACAGAACGATGGACTGGATAGGCCTTCATTCTAAACCAACAGGATTATTCTTAAGTTCTTCAAGGTTGCACATAATGCAAAATAAGTACTTTCAGAAGTAAGATAGATGGAACAAAGAGTGTGAGGAAGGTAAAGGAGGGGACCCAAGAAGGATAACTTGTAACATGATGGTCCTAGACATCTTTGAATGGATTATGAGAGTGGTGCAAAGAAGAGCGTTATTTTGTATGTTCTCTTTCAGAGTTCACCTCTTTGCAAATAACCCTTGCATAAACATTTCCATAACATTCAATCTTTAAACTTTCCATAAAGCTGACGTTCTAGGCAAGGGTGTCACTAATGGAGTTCAGGAAGTGCAGACTGCATCAGATGAAATGGGGGGAGTGAACACCTGGCTTGAACTGACACAATTGCTCATTTGCTCTCTTAAATATCCTCCACCAGCCAGGGCGCATGTGGAAAAGGGGGAGGAGGATGCCCCCACTGCAGTGTTGCCCTGCCATCCCTTCCCTCCCACACTATGCTGGTTCACCTGCCCATCTAGTCATCCAGGTCTTTTCAGGTCTGTAAGACAGAGAGAGGGAAGAGAGGCGGTGTTGTTCAACGGCTCATTGCCCATCCACCCAGCCACCTGGGTCCTTCTGGGTCTAGCCAAGTCTAGTGGGTGGCTGAGGGAAAGGGAGGGAAGGGGTAGGGCTGCCCACTGCCTTTCCCTCCTGTCCATCCAGCCACCTGGGTCTTTAGAGAGCCCTGGTAGTGAAGTGGTTAAATGCTGGTAGTGCAGCCTCAAGGTTGTGAGTTCAATCCAGGGGGCTCCAAGGTTGACTCAGCCTTCCATCCTTTTGTAGGTCAGCAAAATGATTGCCCAGCTTGTTGGGGGCAATTAGCGTACAGATTTTAAACTGCTTAGAGAGTGCTGAGTTCACTGATAAGCAGAATAGAAATGTACATGCTATTATACATGCTATTTCTGCGGCTGACCAAGTGGACAGGTGAGGTAGAGGGAGGGAAGGAGGCAGGGCCACTCACTGCCACTGCTGCCATCCCACACTGGGTGATGCCAGCTTGAGTGATACCACTGGTTCTATCAAGAAATACATTCCATTTGACTTAAATGGGACTTGAATTCTGGGAACAAAATCCAAACTTTGTTTTTGGCATATGTGGTGGGGATTTATTTGTCTCCTTCACTCTCCCAAAATCTGGTGGAGAGTGTTTTTCAACCCTCTGAAGCATATTTTGTGAGCTCCTAGGAGGCTATTTCAACTGAAGAAAGTGGTTCAGATGGCATAAGAACTTTGTCAGATTCCACTGAAATATCTGAATATACTTCAGAGGAGGTTGCAGGATGCATTTCCTTCCAATATCAAATTGTACTAAATGCTGAAAACAAGTCTTATCATGATATATACTTGATTCTAAAATGGATGTCAACAACTTTTTGTAAATTGAGTTTTTAAAGCAGCAAATTGTTCAGAAATGCCTAGATTTGAATATGCCATTCAGAATATTAACTTAAAAGTATTGTACATACACATCTCTTCGGTATGTAGGTGTGCTTCCATTTCTCCAAAAGACTGACTGTACATCGGGCCTGGCCTCAAGTTGAGTGCCCTCTCTCCATGGCAACACCATCTGGTCTAGGAGGGAGTGAAAGGGCAGGCCAATTGGCCAAATTCCATCTGGCCTGTCCTAGATTAAGAAGCAGAGCCCTCCCTCCATGCCACCTGCCTTGGTCCAGGCCTCAGAGGGAGAGAAGAACTGCTGGACCTTCTCCCCTTCCCCAACACCATTCCCTTCTCCTTTTGTGTTGTGTGTTTTTAGATTGTAAGCCTGAAGGCAGGGAACTGTCTCATTAAACTAATAATTGTAAGCCGCTCTGATAGCCTTTAGGGCTGAAGAGTGGGTTTAAAAAAATCAATCAATCAATAATAATAATAATAATAATAATTACCCACCAGTTGACTCCCTTTATTACTGTGAATAGGTCAGCCATTTTTATGTTGGGGAGTTTCGCTTGCATATCTGTTTTGAACTGAAGACCACACTTGGAGAATTGATGGTTCTGATACAAACATTCAGAAAGTTGACACTGCAGTGAACACAAATCTAGATGCTTTGGGCCTAAATCTCATGTGGTGTCTTGATTTTTGTCCCTTTCCTCTTGCAAACTGCTCTTGGGCTGAAAACTCTCTTTTACAGCTCTCCAAAGCAGTTTTTTTGGGTGCATGGAGATGGGGGGGGGGAGGGAGTCTGCAGGAGGCAGGGAAGTTTATGCTTCCCTCAGCTTACATTCCATATTCCTTTTAATGTGTCTGGCAGCCTATCATTGGTTACAACTCTGTCAGGAAGTTTGACAATTAGCATTCATAATAGCCATTTTAGAGCATAACCGTGTCCAAAAGATACTTTGGTTTTAGTGAGGAAAAGCAGGCTGCTGCCCTTACACAGAATTTTCTTCTTCTTTTTTCTCCTTTAGGAATTAAATCCAGACACGACACATCCTGATTTCCGAATGTGGCTCACAAGCTACCCATCTCCCAATTTCCCTGTTTCAGTACTGCAAAATGGAGTGAAGATGACAAACGAGGCCCCGAAAGGTTTACGGGCAAATGTGATCCGTTCTTATCTGATGGACCCCATCTCTGACCCTGAGTTTTTTAATGGCTGCAAAAGGCCTGTTAGTACACCATTATTAGCTCCGTTTCCTCTTTCCTGTCAAGCGACTATAAAACAGACCCTGGCAAACTGATGATGTGTTTGCTGGTATAAAACCTTCCAAATGTAATAGTCCTCCTTCTCTGCACTGATGCCTGTACTGATTACTGGCTCCTGGGATGCAGTAATAGTGGGTTTTATTAAAATTTTATTTTTATTTTATCACCAGGCTCTCCTTTCCTCCTCTGCCAAGCTTTGGTGGTGTCCCATCAATAATATAGCTTCTCATTTTAAAAAATCAGGAAGAAGCCATTTCCTGACACAAATTTGCAAGGCGGGGGAGAAATTTTTGTTGCAGAAGAATAGCTGAGCCTGGCACTGCTGTGAATGAAGTCTTTAATCAACAGCATTAAAATGGGAGCTTCCTCAAACTGGGATTGCTAAAATGGCCAGGCAGGGTTGATGGATGGCACTCATAAACACCTTCTTTAGAATAATGGCTCAGACTGGGGAGCCACCTGCTGTTTTCATAATTAGGTTTTAGAAAGCGAGTAGCTTGACCCAAGATAGTTTCATGATCGGTGTCATAATTAAGAAGGGGAAGATAGTTGTGGTTAAGCTGAGCTACTGATCCTTTTCTGCTTGCTTGGCAATTAAAAAAATCCAGAACTTTTTTTAAAAACAGGAAAAAAAAATACCCAAGAACAGTATTTTGTAGCTGGGAGAAGCTGAAGAAGAGAAATGCATCCATTTTATAATGGTACAGACTTCATATGAATTGGGACATAGTCCACAAAAGTGTCTACTGTGGTTCTTAAGGAGTCCTGGAACACATTGTTGCTTTTATTGGCCAAGAGGGAATCATCTCAATGTATTCCTGAGTTAACTTCCGTAGCATGGGAGACAATGTATTGCATTTACTCTATTACAGGACATGTTGGAGTATAAAGTATACCACCAGTCTTGGGACGTGGTGGTTTAGTGGTAAAGACGCTGACTCTGACGATTGCAAGGTTGGCAGGTTGACAGTTCGAGACCCAAGCACCACATTACAGAGGGTGCTCCTATCACTAGTCCCAGCTTCTGCCCACCTAGCAATTCAAAAGCATGTAAAAGTGCAAGTAGAAAAGTAGGTAGCACTTCAGTGGGAAGATAACAGTGCTCCATTCAGGCATGCTTGCCACATAACCACAAAGCGGTCTTTGACAACACTGGCTCTCTAGGCTTAGTAACGGAGATAAGCTTTACCCCCTACAACTGGACACAACTAGACAAACTTGTCAAAGGGGAAACCTTTGCCTTTGCCTTTATCATCAACCTTCTCCTGGACAAATTTTTGTTCTTCTGGTCCTTCATAAGGGGCATAAAGTCTTCAGTAGAGGCATAGCGACAGAGGCCAAGAACACATTTGTCCTGCTGTGGCTTTGGTGGGTAGAATGGGATTCCAAAACATTGTGGTAAATAAATAACTTAAATTAGCCCACCATCCCATGTTGCATTGTGGACCTGAAAGGATGGTCTGAAGACACTCTATGCTGTTCTGCTACTCAGGCTCACCAGAACTGTTCTGCTAAACTACCTGGATGGTGAAGCCTGCCCAGGGACCACTCCAGGAGCTGTTCTGAGCTCCCTGGAGGAAGTGAGTGGCATTAGGTCAGAAAGAATGTAAATGTAAGGTCAGAAATGTAAATAAGCAGGTTTCTATGGCTGTGCATCTAAGACTCACAAGAAAGGTAATTACAAATGTGTCATTCATTTCCATGTTTTTCTCTTACCCCAACCCTACAAAGGCTGAATTCAAGAAGCTGCTATATGGCCTCTGCTTCTTTCATGCATTGGTTCAGGAGAGACGGAAATTTGGACCACTGGGTTGGAATATTCCTTATGAGTTCAATGAAACTGATCTCCGGATTAGTGTCCAGCAACTGAATATGTTCCTGAATCAATATGAGGTATCATAACATTTTGTTGTCTGTACATGGAGGTATGTCTGTTGAATGGTTTAACTATAACAAGAATCAGCTTCATCCAGGAATGTAAGCTTACACCTGATCAGAATTTTTTATCTCAGGATCATCCACTTCGACCACCAGCAGTTGTCCAGGGTTTCAGGCAGGGATTGTCTACTTGTAAAATGGCAGGGATTGAACCTGGGGTTTTTTGCATGGCAAGCAGGTGCTCTGCTACTAATTTAGGTCCCTTCCACGTTTTCTGATGCCATTAGGAACTCTTGCAACTACTTCACAGGAGCTATGGGGGACCTGCAAAGTGTAGTCTCATTGCACTACACTGTTATATCAATATATTCTACTTTTAACTGTCATGACAACTGCTTGTTGAATCCTGGGACTTGTAGTTTAGGAATCCACCTTTAGAAATCTCAGCCAGGGAGTTCCTTTGCTGCCTCACCAACCAACAAACCCCAAAATTCCACAGGATGTTGCCATGGCAGTTAAAGTGGACCATAGTGCTATAACAGTGTAGTGTGATATAGTGTCAAAGGAGTCACAACATGAATGGAATGACCCTGTGCTAGTCACTGTCTCTCAGCATAACCCGCCTCATATCATTTTATGAGAATAAACATTAAGGGAATATAGGTGCCATCCTGAAGTTTGTGGTGGAGTGGTGGGATAAAAATCTAGTATCTATAGCTTAGTAATGAGCCAGATTTTTGGGATCTTGAAAATTCAGCCTGAACTGATCATAAGGGTGGGGGAGTGTATTGCCTCAAAGGAGAGAGGGTGAAACTCTCCTCTCTTTTTTTGTAATTAGGGTTGGGGAAATTTTAAGGGGGTAGAAGAAAAAAACTCATGAGGGTCCTCCCTATCTTCTTGCTTCTGTCATGTTTAAATAATTCAAATGCCCCTGCAATCCTGTATTTAGTTATATTTAACAGTTCTCTGGGCAAGCTAACATGGTTTCCTGGGAATGCTCTGGGGACTTTAAACAAGTCAGCCAGCATCTCCAAGAAGCCAAGTGCTGAGGAATGTTGTCATCACCTCATTCCTCCTTCTTCCAAATAGCCAAAATGGCCTCTCCTCTTTCACTGTCTTGGGCTGTAAAATTGCATGTGGTGTCGGATTCCCATTTACCAATTGACCATCATGACATGATGTTTCAGGCCTTTTGGATGGTACATAGAGTTGAGGGGTGGGTCCAGGGACTATAAGGATGCTGTTGGCTGTATGATTCCTTGAACTATGTGGAGAGCCAGATTAGAGATAGTATTTTAAAAAACAAACAAAGTAAAATTTTTGGAGTCCAAACTCCTGTTAGTTTTAACCTTCTAGGCAAAATTTAGTTAAGAGCATTCACATGTTGAGAGAACACGAGCACAGATAATTCACCAATGTGTTGGTCTTGTACATTTCAGGAGTTGCCATTTGATGCTCTCCGCTACATGACAGGCGAATGCAATTATGGTGGCAGGGTTACAGACGATTGGGACCGGCGCACATTACGCAGCATTTTAAACAAGTTCTACAATCCAATCATTCTTAAGGATCCTGACTACAAGTTTGATGCCAGTGGCATTTACTATGCCCCTCCTGAAGGAGAGGTAGGCATCTTAACTTTCATTGGGTCCACTACTGAAAGTGGCTCTCCTATTCATGATTTATGGAAGTGGGGGACAACTGGGTGAACAGTAGAGCCAGGAGGAGGACTCACGGTTTCAGTGGAGTCCAACTTCTAAGACAGCTGTAGGAAAGCCAGATGTGCTCGATGGTTCTTTCTCTCCTTGGTGCAGACCAAGCTGGAGCACGCAGTACATCTAGCCCCCACCCCAATGATATCACTGAATGAGGTGTGTACAATTCTCTGCACATAGGGACAATATTACAGTGGAAATTTGACCTTCATTGCTGATACTAAGTGGCCTGACGTCCCACTTACCTGGAGTTCTCAGGAGGTGGGACACATCTCTTGGTGCAGGTCCAACAATGATGTTTCTGTATGCATGCACAGATCCTCTGCACTCCACTTATATCATGCTCATCATAATCAGATTTGCTGTACCATTAGACAGAATGAGACAACTACCTCACATGGCAAATTTTGCAGTGGAACAGTGGTAGTTCTCTAGATATTCATCCTAAATATTCTGGCCATTCCTTTCTCAGAGAATAGAGCTATGCAAGCCATTGAATTTGTCATGATTCTTAAAACCAGCTTGATGGCCTCAGCTGTCATAGAGGATTCTGCCCCACTAGCAATATTAAGATGGAATTGAGAGTCCAACTTCCATAAGGGGAGAGGGGGAGCAGGTGCCATCTTATTTTTTGTCTCAAATATAACAAAATGCCAGCCCTGAAGAAGTGGACATAAAAAAAATACTAAAAAGGCATTCAGATCACTCTATAAATTACAGGGTGGTTGCAGAAATGTTAGGAAATAAACTTTTGCATCAAAACCAGTATAACTTCACTAATTTAGAGACCTGACTCCCAGCTCAGGAGAGACAAGTTTAGCTCTTGGCCTCACCTCTGGCTATAATCAATCCCAAATCGTTCAAATGAAATTTCTCAAGGCACTGTCATTCAGTTGTCAAGCCTCATTCCCCTGTTACTAGAATAATCCCCCTGTGCAATAAAATAGATGATGCCTAAGAGCTTGATCTCAACAGAATGTTGAAGGTAGGTACAATGATAGCATGCTCCAGATAGTTGAGATGTAGTAATAATAGTAACTGTAGTGCCAGCTCTTCCATTAGTGAAGTAAGGCTACTGTCTCCCTTAGCTGTTTCTGGATTACATCAGTGATAGTCTCCTGGGCCTGAAAGAGAGGGGCCAAAAGTGCCGGCTTCGACCTGATCCAAGGGCATGGCGTTCAGATGACGCAGGCCCCTGGATCAAGCCAAAGCTGCATTGCAGCTGCCTAAGACAGCCCAAACCCAGCGCAAAAAGGAGCTCAAAAAAGCACTCCTTGGTGGCTGTCCGTTGCAGGCCATGGCTGCTCTTGGGACTGCGGCATCTGGTTGCCATGGTCAAACTACGAATGGGGAGTGATTGCCTCATCTGCTCGAGGTCCTGGTAACAAATCCCAGGTGCTACAACTATTCCTTTTGCTTGAGTACAAAACTGTGTATGCCAGGTGTTTGTGGTCACCTAAGTGAGCCTGTTGTCTATGGTTGGATGATACCATCCCATCATCAGTATTGAAGTTAGATTATCTGGAAGCCCAGTCAGCTTCTGTAAGTAAAATGTGGGAAGAGATGTAATCTTGTCCTTTGCTTCTGTAAGAAAAATATCTTGGACTTTGCCTGGTCACAATGAAGATTTTCAGACCAAGCTCCCCTCCAGCATCTCTGAATCGTTCAAGGAGAGGCAAATTCCTGTGAAAGGAATTTGCCTCTCTCTGAATGATTCATGGATGCTGGAGGGGAGCTGATGATCACCTGACGTTTAGGAAGCATGGAAGGCTTTCACACATGCATGCTTCCTAAATGATTTTGCAACCTTTTACCAGTGCTTAAATGCTGCTCTGAAAATCTTCCATGATGGGCGTCTTGCTAATTGACGTGGGCTAAATTCCAGGCCTGAGTATTGTTCTCTTTCTGAGGATGTCAGAGCTTTGGAAAACCCATAACTTTCTTTCACAGCAAGGATTTTACAGCCTAGATTCTATTTGATGCTATCAGAAAATTAAGTTCCATTAGTGTACTTGTGGAGGATATTGCAAACCAAGCAATTCCATATGAGAGCTCCCTCAGTGCACACCCTCCTGGGCCAATCATTATTTATTGGGGCTGGAGGCATAGAGCTACATCTGGAAGGCACTGAATAGTCATTGCACAGCCCTGAGAAAATTAATTGTGCAAGGAAGTACTGGAAACCACCTTGGGCACTGTTGGGAAAAAATGTTTACACCACTGTGACCCCAATTACACAAGCAGTCAAACAGAGGAATCTAGCCTATGTTGGATGAAATATTACATATGAATTTGGCTCCCAGCACCAGAAATGTCCAGGATCAAGCAATCTATAATGTTCTATCCCCTTCTGTTTCAGTATCTGAGCTACATTGAGTATACCAAGACTCTTCCTCTGAATCCTGCCCCAGAAATCTTTGGGATGAATGCCAATGCTGACATCACCAAGGATCAAGCCGAAACACAGTTGCTGTTTGACAATATTCTTCTCACACAGGTACAGCTGTTTTCATGTGAGATGCCAGGGGCATTAATATTACTGCTGATGTAGTTCTATCAAGAATTGTTTTATCATTGATCAAAATTTAGCATAAAAGTTAAAATTCTGAGAAGTTGCACTTTTTTCTTTACATTACTGTTACTGCAATATTCACAAATTCACTGGCCCTCAATGATGTGGCACACCATGATGAGCTTTCAAAAGAGCAATTTTCTAGAGAATTCACAGGAAAAAAATCATGGAAAATTCAAGAAATAGTATCCTGGTCTACCTGAACATAGTATAGCTTTCTAGTACTTCATTCTGATTGCAGAACACAGTCACACAGATACCTGAAATGTATAAATTCTACTTTCTGTCTGTTTTGTTGTTTAAGAGACAACAAAATTCCTGTAGTATCTTACAAAATAATCTTAGCTTAAAGACTTCTAAGACTTAGCAAAGATACTACCGTGCATCATAGTTCTGATGCATATTGAAGCATAGGTAGATGACAGCAGCAAGATCCTGTCTGACAGCCTAAATGGAAAGATGGAGTGCACATTTCTTCTGAGCCAGTCTGTCCATTTGGGCTAGGGGTGTAGACCTACAGTCACTACATACTATAAGAAAAAAAAAACATTGTGCAAAGAGGTCCTGGAAACCTCCTTGTGCAGTGTTGAGGAAAGTGTTGGTGCCAGCATAATCCCAAGGTAACTTTGCTCTCTCTCCCCTCCTATAGGATCCCCTCCACTGGGGCTTTCCAGCACAGCCCTGTGGTGGCCAAGGGAGGCCAGGAGTGGTCAAAAAGTGCCCCTGCAGCCAGACATAAAATAATAAATACATATTCCAGGACCTTCTGGAGTTGTGTAAAGGTGTCATACTTGCACATCTGACTACAAGGGACATGGTTAGATACCTCTCAGATGCTCCTGACTGCTACTTAACTGTGTTAAGGAGGAAATGGAGGTCTTTCTATGAAGGAATTTGCTGCAACAGGAACGTATGTGGCTAACAGGATGCCGCTGTGGTTAAGTTTACCATGTATTTTGAGGAGGATGGTAGTCATATATAGGATTGGGTTCACACTGCTGGAGGGATGGCAGGTCTTCAAACATTTCACCCCATACTGTCTTCTAGATCCAAACCACTCCCCTAACTTTTTTTTTAATTACATGGGGGGAAAACATGCAGGTTTTATGAAGGCACCCAATCAGGTTAAAATCTTTATTGAGTTGCTGTATGCTAAGCAGAAGGGTGTCTGTGAAGGAGGGCACACATTTATTTTGAATTTCTGGCAGCACTGCTTGGCCTAGTGAAAACAAATGGCACAGGACTTGTCACAACCTAATTCCCATTGATTTCTGTGGATCTTGTCAGCTCTTAACAGATTGAAACCTACTTTATGTGCTTATATTAAAATAATATGACTGTGGTGGCTTAAATTTGTCTTTGGAAGCATTACACATTTGGAATACAACTCCCAGACTCCCGAAGCCAACAAGGGTCCAGCAATAGAGGACAGAGTCACAAAAGATGGCTCAATGCCCATTCTAACAGAATGTGGTTCTTTTTATGTTAAGGAAGCTAGGTTAAAATAAGGTCCCATCTACCCAGTATACATGCTCTGTAAAATCTCACTATGTTGAAGTATCTTTTTAAAATTTATTTTTATATATTTTAAAATAGTAATAACAAATTCCCATTACACAACTAAGTGTAATCTTAACAAATTGCCTCCTCTGTTTTTATATACTTCCATTAGATTGTCACATTATATAAGGGTCTTTACTTAAAACCTCTCTAATCTTGCATCATACTAAATTGCCTTGTTCTACGAAAACCTATATCAATTCTACTTAGGTTTTCTATATTGAAGTATCAAATTGGCTGGCCCTTGCTGTGTTTAATCAGTCTCTTTTCAAAAACAGTCTCGGGAGTCGGGTGCCGGTGCGAAATCATCCGATGAAATTGTTCGTGAGGTGGCGAGTGACATCCAGAGTAAACTTCCCAATGACTTTCACATTGAAGCAGCCATGAGGAGATACCCCACCACCTACACCCAGAGCATGAACACCGTGCTTGTCCAAGAGATGGGGCGATTTAACAAGCTCCTGCAAACAATACGAGACTCCTGTATCAACATCCAGAAAGCAATCAAGGTAAGGTGCCCGTTCCAGGAGGCATGTTAAAGTTTGAGCTGGCTGGTGAGAATTGCTGTCAACTTCCATTATTGTCACGGATGCCTCTGGGAATGTGCCAATTGCTCTTTTAGCTGGTAGTGTCATCATAATGCCGGAGCTCTGCCCTTAACAGTTGCTTGTGAGTATTACCCGTTCCTGACCAATGTGCTGTGCTGCATAATGTAATGCTGCTGATCTGGAAATGAGAAAAGGGGAACTGAAAAGCGTAACATGCTGCAGATGTTACAAGCATCTGTGGCCCCCATGCAGCCAGAAAAGCTCTTATAACCCCCTCCATGCAGTAGTTACTAGTAATAGTACTCATACTACTACTGGTGGCTACAACGCAACAGTAAGTGGGCAACCTGAACAAAAGAGCAATTCCTATCACTCTTCATTCCTGGCTATGCTTCAAGGGCAGATGGGAGATGCAGTACAGCAACATCTAAAGGTCTGCAAATTGCTCCCTCCTCCTTTTGCAAAGATCTAGTCGGAGATATATGGACTCCTTCCCCATTCCCCCCATAAGAATGTTGAATAATGTATGACTAAATCAGATAAAACTTAATTGTGTATGTGTGAGATAGTGTTATAATCTGGCAGGGATCTGGCTGCTCCAGATGTTTGGTGAACTGCTACTCCCATGAGCCTTTATTTGTCCCTGAGAGGGACTAAGTGGAATTGAAGATTGACATCAGAAAAGCTGCAGGCACACATGCACCTGTATTACAAGTGTTGCACAAAAGTGAGAACTCTGAGTGAGTTTTGCCTTACACAAGTGTAAATGGAACAGGTCTGGCAACACTAAGTGCTATTACAGCCATATCATCGATCATCCTTGCCTACTGATGCAACAGAAGATTATTCTGAATCTATGAGTGCAAGCTTGTAAGACCAGATGATGATGATGATGATGATGATGATGATATAAATAGATAGATCTGCTATCCAGATCTTTGGATAGCAACTGTTTTACACTACTGCGAGTGGTTGCCAAAGAAATGGGCTAAACAATCCAAATAAGTAGCTCGAGGAGGCTGAGAAACTGCCTGGTAAGTAGTGAGAAACTCGGCTCATTAATATGTCTTTCCCTTTCGTATGTCTCTCATCCAGGGACTGGTGGTGATGTCTGCAGAACTTGAAGAAGTGGTAAATAGCATTTTGAAGGGAAAGATTCCAGGCATGTGGATGAGTAAGTCTTATCCCAGCCTCAAACCACTTGGCAGCTATGTGAACGATTTTCTTACCAGGCTGAAATTCTTGCAGGTGAGCATAGCAAGTATACAAAACCTGCCAAGCTTAGCCTATGTGTGTGTTTTCTTTTTTGATTTTGCACGAAAGTAATTTTACTACTGAATATTTTCCTTCATCCACTCTTGCTGTGTTGCAGGGATGGTATGAGAATGGAACTCCTCCGATGTTCTGGCTTTCAGGATTTTTCTTTACTCAAGCCTTCTTAACTGGTGCCCAGCAGAACTTTGCCAGGAAATACACCATCCCAATAGACCTCTTAGGATTTGACTATGAAGTCCTGGAAGACAAGGAATACAAATCTGCTCCTGAAGATGGTGAATTTACTACCAATTTTTTCTTAATTTTTAATAGTCATATTGGTAGCATACCCTGGATGTAAGGGTGTTTCTTTGGAGAAAAAATATGTGGTCTCTTCTGTTCTCCAACACATCATAACGTAGATTAGGATGTTAGATTGGGAGTTGCTGTTACAAAGTCATCTGTGGAGCTTCATGGCTGAACAGGGATTTGTTGAGCCTGTTTTGCTACCAGTTCTACTAGATGAGGCAGCAGCCTCATCTGGCTGGCAGCAAGTTTCCTGCTCCGTTGCTCCTTTTGTAATGTGTGTTTACAGAATTCTCTAAATCCTGTGAGGTTTTCTGGTTTACTGTCTTCGTAATTAACTCTGTGGTGTGTTGGGCATTGGGTCAGATCTGTTTTAGGAGGGAATGGAGCCTTTAAGGGTTCTGGGAATGAAAGCCTGTAAGAATGTACCCAACCTGGAGGCTGTTGGTCCCATTTTACCCCTAGCAGCAAGGGGTTCATGCAGTGGCCTGCAGCCATACAAAATGTGATGCTAACCCCCGCAGTCACACTGTCATCTGATGACTGGATCCAATTCTAATGCTGTACCAAGAGTTGAGAGCCAGTGTGGCATAGTAGTGTTGAGTGTTGGATAAGGGCGGACAGCCTCCCATCATTTTAGGGTAGCATAGATGTCCACTACAGTATGCTGTTATTATGTAATCCCTAAAGAAAATACCAGTGTATGTGGATGTGGTCAGTTTGCATGGTTAACAGCCCATTGTGCAAATGCAGTGCAACAGCAGAGGCGATGGACATTTTTCTGCTACTTGGAGTACTTCCATGTGCTACCATATGCACAACGGTTCCACGTGTGCAACTCTGCTTCAGACACCATCAGCTGGCTACAACCATTGCATATAGGATAGTATACAGAAAAATATATGCCAGAATATGTCACCAACCAGGTTTCTGTCCCAGAACTCCGGGAGCCTTGGGTTCAAATCCCCACTCAGCCATGGAAACCCAGTGGGTGACCTTGGGCAACTCCCTCCCTCTCAGCCTCAGAGCAAACCCTCTCTGAATAAATCTTCTCAAGAAAAAACCCCATGAAAAGGCTGCCAGAAGTTGGAACTCACTTGGATACTGCAACTATAAGATGGGGCCTATTTTGCTCACACTGTCAACTATGCCATAGTCCAATGCTTCCGTTTTAGTTCTAGAATCAATGGAAATGATGAAACGCGTGCTTGAAAAATGTTGGCAGCTGTTTGTTGCAGTACAGCAGTTATGAAATCCTTGATGATATGGCAACTATTGGGAGCCCTGCCCTTCTAATAACAACTACTATGTGCTCACATTTGTCACAAAATTGACCCCAAAATCCCCAAGTTGACTTATCCATTGGTTAGTGGAAGTATTGTACTTTAACAAAGGGAATCATCCCCTGGTGAAAGGCAAGAGTGTAATGTCCTGGAAGCACTGGCCACCTCTGTTCATGGATATCCAGCCTTTGGTATGAGCCCAAACAGTTATGCCTGCTGGAATTTTGTATATTCTTTGGCATTTTTTCTTTGCTTCATCCTTTCAATCCTTTGTTACCTGCCCCTAAATTTTACCCTTGACCTTTCCAGGAGTTATATCAAAATCCACAATTTTGGCCCCAAAACCTACCCTTTACTAATACAAGAGATTGACCTATAATTGAGTATATACAGTATATGTGTCCCTTACTTTGTTTTGCCGTTTGGTGTGCTATTTCTTGTTTCTTTCTAAATAAATATAGGTGTCTACGTTTATGGCTTGTTCCTGGATGGTGCTCGCTGGAACAGGAAGACTAAGAAACTAGGAGAGTCATATCCCAAAATCCTTTACGATAACATGCCAGTGGTTAGTATTTACACTATAAATCTTAATTTGAGTAAAGAGCATTCTAGTTTGAATTACACTAGTATCAAACTCACTGGAGACTTACTTTTGAGTAGATGGTCAGGCTGGCTCTCATAGGCTGCAGTCCTATGTACCCTTCTGTGCTAGTACTGTAAATTCCATTGAGCTATTTGGCATAGCATTGGGCTGAGAAAGGGTAACTCATACATGTAAGTTCACAGGAAGCTGTCATATAGTCAGACCACTGGTCCATTTATCCAGTATTCTGGTAGAAATGAGGTGTATGCAGGAGTTTTAGTGGAACAAAATGTTGTTAAGCCACGATGTTATTAAAAATTTGTCCTTCTGACACAATTTAGGAAAAACCCTCCTTCGAGAGCTATAAAATTACAAAGTTTTTTTAAAAACGTGTTTGCCAGATAAGTGAGCAACAGATCACCACTTAGGTCAAAAGAGTAAGTGTAATACAGAAGACTGTTTTAACATGAACGTTGTTTAAAGTTTTGTGCATAGTTACGTTTGAGCTTGTCCATATTATGTAGTATTCACTAATAACATAGCCTACGCATAGAACAAGACATTTCTTCTTATAATAAAGCATCCAATTTCATGAGACAGAGTACTCTAAAAGGGTAAATGAATAAAATCAAGTAGTGAGTCTATACTGATGGTTTGTTAAGCATTTTGCATGTAAAAGCTTTTGAAATTTTTAAAATAGGTATGTTTAACATCTGTCAAATGTATAAACTTTGTAATTTTGTAGCTCATGTATTTCCCTGAAACTTGTCAGTAGGACAAATAAAAGCCTTTTTAACAACAGCATGGCTTAGCAAAATTTTGTTTCACTAAAACCCCAGAGTATAGCTCTCATTTTCCTGGCTTTTATGGGTTTCTCCCCTTCAACTTGAATCTACCTCAGAAACCAGGTCTCTACAACCAACATTTTGTTTACCGGGGGGGGGGGGGGGGGATGAGTAGTAGTATCCAATAATTCAACCCATTCTTGGCAGTGAGGGACTTGGCAACAGGCTGCTATAGCCAGACCCACAAGGACCTAGTGGTTGCCTGTCACTGCCACATATGGACTGCATGTTTTTCACTCACTGTCCCTGCTCCTCAGCATCTCAGAAATTTGTATCATGGAGGCTGCTGAGGTAGGTTTTGGAGGCTCCTTACATGGGAATTCCAAAATTTACGACGTCATGAATCTAACTTTTGACAGTCTAAATACTGAGCAGGATACCAGCCAGGATTTTCATATTCTGTGACTGATTCAATGGGGTTGCTCTAGATGGGACTAGCTATTGGATTTAGCCAGTGGCCAGAGCTGTATGAAGAATGTTGAATTCAGTGTTGAAGAAGGGATCTTGTGTCTGCATGCATGTTCTTTTTGTTTAGACACATTGTACATAATCCAACATGGCTGATGACCCTGCCCCCTTTGTGCTTCCCCTGCAGATGTGGCTAAAGCCTTGCAGAAGGGCAGACATTCCTGAAAGACCCAGTTACTTGGCTCCAGTGTACAAGACAAATGAAAGAAGAGGAACTCTGTCCACTACTGGCCACTCCACCAATTTTGTGATTGCAATGATTCTTCCTTCAGACAAACCACAGGAACACTGGATTGGACGAGGGGTGGCACTTTTATGCCAGCTTAACTCATAACCCGAGTCAAGACTATGGCAAGAGACTGATCTCTGATCCTACCACTTTAATGATTCTTTTTTCAAACCCTACTTTCTGAAGAAATTCAAACCTTTGGGAGTTTTAAAATACACACTATTTGTATCTTTTGAGTTTGTAAATAAAAAGTAAACCAGTAAAAGAATGTTCCTTTAAAAGACTTGGGAAAAAGCAGCAAACAGATTTGCTTATTCAATAATTTTATTTCTGTACATTCCTTAGGAATAAGGAACATACATAAGATGAACACAACACTGTTGACAATGAACAAAAACAGCATCTCATCATTTCCAGCTTGATAGTTTTTTCTTCTTCTTTAAAAAATGGATTTTGATATAAACAAACAAACGAACAAACAAACAAAAAAACACCACCCCCACCCCAGCTGATATCTCAAATATCTTTCAGGACCATAATCACATTGTTTTAACCATAAGGAAAGAAGTCACACTGCCTCCTAGGATACCTACAGCATTTTCTAAGCAATAATTATCACAGCTGATTGAGTGCAGTGTGATCAACATGGGATGTCACACAGTGACAGCATTGTAAAATACAAGTAACATTTATGTCCTCCTACAAGTACATGTTTAAATGAGACTGGACTCCAGCAGAATGGAATGATGAAGCCAGGTAGAAATGTAGCGGAATCCCAATTGCCCCCAATGTGACTTAAAACTATCGCATTTCAAAATATTCTGGGAATTCGGTACTCAAGGAAACAGAAGAAACCATTATGACTCTTTACAAAGCTAACGTGCCGTGTATGCAAAAAACGAGGACGCGTCCCATTGGGAAGGAAAACGCAAATCCTACTACTCAACTTGTGCATCTTTGTCAAAAACCTTTGTTACTGAGAATGAAATTATTGTTTTGTTTCCCTAGACAAGGCAACATTAATATGATACCACATGCCAGCAAAACGGGGAAAAGGGTACTACCTGAAGTAGAGAAAGCTTTATTCATAATTACAAAAATAAACCTTAAAAAGCAGATCTCCCCACCCCACCATCCCCCTGAAATTTTTCTTGACTAAAAAAAAAAGTCACTTCAGCAATGCCATGACCCTTCTTTTTATTTGGCAAATTTAATTAAAATGGAGTCAGAATCTCCAAGCCAGAGACAAGAAAAAGTACCACTTATTTCAGTGGGAGTTAGTGTCCTTTTCTCTGGCTCCATTAAAAAGGGCACCCTCTCTAGTGAGGAGGGCAAGACCAACTCAGTAGGACCCAGAAAGACAAGTTGCAAGACTCCCAGTGATATGAGCAAATTCTCCTGGATTTGAGCCTTGGTCTGAACACCAACTGGTAAAAAAAAAGGTCAATACTTAACACTATTCCAACCTCCCCCAACATAAAAAGATGCCCAACAAAAGGCATCTAACATACCTTTAATGTAGACAACAGTGGCCACGTATTATTATTATTATTCTTAAAAAAAAAGAGGAATGACAAGAGATATGAACTAGAAGAATCCAAAAGAAAAGCTGATTTTAATTTGGAATGAAGCCTTGTTCCATTTCCCAACCTAGCTCATCTTTAGGCACTACCTAACATGAGCCTAACTACCAGTGTACCTACTCAGCTTAACTCCTGTATCAAGAGATGAACTGAGAGAGGGCAGCATGTTCGCAGAAAGCAACTGCCGTGCTAATGTTAATACTATTAGGCTGTGTTAGCATCAAATAGGAAAATGGACAGGGTGTGCACTTCTTACAAGTGCCCACTCCTATCAGATTACAGAGAAGGCCAATCTGTACCTAGCAATACAAGCTGCTTGGCACTGGACAATGTAGTATTAAAGCTGATCTCTTCTGGTTAAGGCTTTTGGCTGAGCCCATCCTCCCAAGCCACATCCACCATGAGTCTACAACATGCTTTATTATAAGCTAAAGGCTTGCTCCTACGTTGTCTCTGTGGTACCTATCCTTCCCATACTGTTTCAGTAATACAGGAACTCTGCAGTCAACATAGGAGACCTCAACAAGACAACAGGGTTACTTTAGCTCCCTGGAAGATGTTACCTCTGAGGCAAGAACGTACCCACCTTGCCCTTTCAGTTGGATGACTGAGAGTTCCTGTATTACAGCAGCAACATAAGAACAAGCCCTGTGTAATAAAAAGTAACCAAAATGCCTGCATAGCCAATGCCAAAGAGTGAGCCTTTTTATTTACAGAACTCCCAAGTCCTAGCAATGGCTTGAAGCAAAGGTGGCAAGGCATCCAACGTAATACATTCAAAACTGTTCTGGGGAATTATGTAAACAGTCACCAGGACTGCCTCTGAGAATCACTGGATCAGCTCTTCTAGCCTGGATTTTAAGGTTATAATGTGAGAACAAATTTGGCTGTCATGACCAAAGAAATCCAATGCATGCGCTTCATTATAGGAGGGAGGAAAACAACACAATTTCAGGTTTTGAGTAGTACTGCTACATAGCATGGTAATGCAACAAAAGGACCAGAGAGAGAGAGAGAGAGAGAGAGAAAGGAAGAAAGAAGAAAGTCCACAAGCAGTATCAACAATTTGGCATTTTGGTAACAAAAGTTTACAAGCTTAAATTAAATACCGAATAGCTGTCACCTCTCTCACCCCCCAACTGTTGGGAACCTAGCCTTCTAAAACCTGTGGCAGAAATCCACAGCCTGCTTTCTTGGGCTTCCAAAGGACAACAATGAACCATGGTATGACTCTCATCCAGGGAAAGGGGTCCCTGGATCTGTTGTCCTCTTTCCCAAGGGAGCCTGAAACTGCAGAGCTGATGGAGGTAGAAAAGGAGACAACAGTGGCTGCAGGCAATAAGGTCTGCTCAATATCCTGCAATGACTGCTGAGTTTAGAAAAGTTAATTAATGGGACTCCAATGTCCGGCTAGGAAATTCTGGGTGTTGTAGCCTCATCAAATCAACTTTTCCAACTTCGCAAATAGGGGTAGGAATCACACAGCCAACCAAAGCATGTTGGGCTGCAACTCCCAGCTGCCTTAGCTGGCATAGTTAATGGTGAGGAAAGCTGGGAAAGCAGTTTGGGAACCTCTGGAGGGCTGAGGAGTCCGACTCTTCCTCTAAAAGGACTGAGCAAATGGTGAGGAAATAGAAGTGAAAGATCTGATCCAGAAGAACACATGGTTTCACTTTGGTCACCAACCATTCAGCACAGTGCAGAACAGCTGACTGAACATTATTAAGAAACAATGTCCAGAGCAGGGAGGTGTAGGGATGCACCCCTGATACTGCCAAAAGGCAATTCACAAGTAACAAGCTTGAAACCCTTCATTTAATTTAAAAAGAAAAGAAAAGAAAACGCAAACCCAAGCACCCAGAATTCCAGTCATGCATTTCTGGATTGTTTCTTGTTGTTCTTTGTGTGCATAAATGGTGGGAGGTCAGAAGCTGTGACAAAGCCTATGAACCACCTGTCAAGGATGGTACACCTTGGAACCTCATGCTCTGGCTCTTGGCAGAGGGTGAGCATGTCCTCATTTGCTTAACTATTACACAAAAGGCTTTGTCAGCAATTTGACTTCAATAGCACAGTGCAACAATAAGCTGACATGGGAGCGGGGGCAGGGGGAGAATCTCCAATACAACTGTTAACAGCATCCTGAGCATTGGGGTTGGATCTCCTGCTTCCAACATGGCCTGATTAGAAATGAAATCAAACCAAGATCTGACCTTTGGAGAGCTGAACCTCATTCAACCAGGCCTTTCGTATCGTGTGTGTGTGTGTGTGTGTGTGTGTTTTGGCTAGAAAGCAGGATCTTGTTTATACAGACACCAGAATACTGTTACTTGTAAGGTAGCGCACGCCATACTGCTTTGCCTGGGAACAAATGTGCATACAGTACAACAGTGCAGACTGAGAAGCCATACAGTAACGTGGTTGTAACCACAGTTATGTACTGCAAATGGTCAAAACTGGATGTCCAACACTATTTTGTCTTCATAAAGGGCAATCACCAACATAATGGCAAATCCCAGGACCAATCCTAAATTCTGAAGGATAAACTGTCCCACCGGACAGTAGCCATGCTCTTCATTGTCGCCATCCCCATGAAGCATCTCTGGAAGCTGAAACGGAGAGAAAAGGTAGAATAATCATCTGTAACCTAGCCAGTTCAAACTTCTTTTTGTGAAAATGATTAGCACTCTTGCATTTTACTTAAGCTGAGAGTCCAGAAATGGTGGTTCATTGCATTACTTGCAATGAAACCAGGCATTGCTTAGTATTACTAGATAGTTAACCTTAATCAGTACAGACATTAGATACAACTCATCACTTAACCAAAGTCAACAAGCTAGCCAAAGGTTTATGTACACCTGTCACTATCTGCCAGGTTAATTATATTTCTATATCCTCTAAGGCAGGAGGTGGGAAGTTACTACTATGAGCCACTGTTGGTACCTTAGTCATGGTTAAGAGACATCCCCCCTTCATGTCCAGCTCAAACATGTTACAGAATGTCTTACTATTTCACAGTAATTGTCATTCTATGTTCTGGTTTACATTTTGCAGTTTACCAGCAAGTACGAATTCATAATAGTAAAAGGGCGGGGGTGGGGGAAACACTCTATAAAAGATATTTAAACTACAGTGGTGCCCCGGCTTACGAATCCCCCGGGTTGCGAAAACCCCAGGATCCGAAAGCCGCCGGACCGCTGCAATATCCCCCGGGATCCGAAAGATCCCCCGGGATACGAATAAAAAAAACCGCGCGGCCCCTTTAAATCGGCCGCGTGGTCCATTGAGTTTAGTGGTCCCCCGGGAAACGAAAGCTTCCGGGTTACGAAAGTAATCCCGGAACGGATTACTTTCGTAACCCGGGGGACCACTGTAGTGAGAAAACAGATACTGAACAAACAAAAACTGTTTTAGCATTTGACTAAAAATGTCCAGCAAACTGGCCTGACAGGATTCCCTGAGCCAACAGCCAAGATGGATGAAATGAGGCTTAGGGAGATTCTGCAGAAACAATTTTGTACGAGAGGTCTGGAAAAGGAAAATGTGCACTCATGTGTGTGTGATGGGGGACAGAAGATGAAATGAGGAAAAGAAGCCCTTGGATTTTTCCTGCAAGGGCCAAAAGTCCTGTTCAATTCCCCATTTTGGTGTCATCCTGTTTGGATGACATATGTTACAAATCCCAGTTCTGGTGTGGGCAGTCTGGATGACATCCAGCATGTTCTACACAAGCCTTGGGGGTTAACAGCCTTAAAACACATATAAAAATATACCTCCATTCCTGTGACACCCACTGCCAACTGTGTGCCTCTCATTCTGACCTCAAAAGCAAGTGACCTGTGGTGGATGCACCAAGAGGCCTAGTGGTATGCATAGCGGCGTGGGAACAGAGGGCCAGGTACTGGGTGGGAGGGAAGACTGGGGCACTGTGGAGCCAGTATACTCTGGAGTGCCCAGCCAAGGCAGAGAGGGCCTTGGTAAAGGAGTTCCACAAAACACTTTAATGGTATTTATCAGTCCTGCCAAGCAGGCCAGGTAGAGATATTAAGCAACCTTCTAACTCTGAATATCCTACAGTAGATTTTCCCATGTATGTTGTGCATGGAGGACTGAAAGACAATCTTCTGGCAACAGAAACAAAAATCTAAACATAAACAAAAATGTCTGCAGCACAGAACATCTCATAAGCTTCAGCTATAAATCTTTTTTATTTCCTACTCTACATTAGGAATGGCCGTGTACATAATTTATTTTATTATATTTACTGTAACATAAGTTGAAGTAAGAGTCTCGGGATGTTGGGGCAAAAGAATTAGTGAAAAGGCAAGATATGCTTCCTCTTCCTCCTGGCAACTCCTCCCCTCACAGGTTAAAGGAGGGGCAGATGGGGAGGGGAGAGTAACTGGCTTGAAAAGGGCCTGTACTGCAGAGAGGGAGCAAGTATCATAGTCACAGAAGGTACCTCCAGGAGTGTCTCCTCACACTATATCAGCAGCCAGGGAAGTGTTGCAGAACATCTCTAGCTCATATGCCCTGGTCCACTTGGAATGTGTCCCCACCAACTCTCTCCTACATTGCTCCCTCTTCTGCAGAGAGATTCTGCAGCATGGCCTTCCCCCAATGTCTCCAACATTTATCTGCACCCTTCAAAAACACTACCCCTTCAGATGTATCTGCATTTCAATTTCCACTGTTCCCGGCCAGTTCTCCAACTACTGACATAATGCAAGAAAGAGCCCTAGATGGTAGACTACATGTAATTCAACAGCAAAAAAAGTGTAACAGGGAGTAACTGTACCTCATTATCTTGCATACCAAGTACTTGAATGCTGGGCATGATTTTTTAAACTTACAAAACAGTGACAGGAGCATACATATGCTACTCTCTTAAGAATACAATATAGCCTCCTGTCATTCTTACCATGTCCACAAGGGCTACGTAGAGGAACATGCCAGCAGTGATTGCAAAGATCCAGAGGGTGATGTTATTGGCATATTGTCCCACGGCTGTTCCTATGAGCATTCCTACATAAGCCATCATGGCTGAAAGGAGGTTGTAAACAATGGCCTGCTTCACAGTCATGCCTGCCTTCAGAAGCACAGCAAAGTCACCTAGAAGGAAGAGAAGAACAATACCACCATCACCACTAAGCATGTCTTGAGCCTGATCAGAGTCTTCTATTATTATTATTATTATTATTATTATTATTGAGGTAGGATTACATCAAGGATAAAATAGACATCTGTTTTCTGTGCCAATTATCTGGTTTCATCTTCTGCTATGTCCATGTTATAAGTAAAATCTACAAATAGGCTAAAATCCTGTTGCTTTCACATGCTGGTGTAACAACTCCCAATTAACTAGTGGGCTTGAAGTATCTTGACCATATTGAAATATTTGCTAAATCACGAAGTCCTTCTGCTGTGCAAACCATGGTGCTTACTTTTTCTAACAACATGTCAGAGGAGAGTCAAGTTTCAGAAAGGGTGAGGGGCGTACAATCCTTGATTTGCTCCTATGTATTTTCAACCATGGTAAGGCACTGGGCAATACTAGAGCCGTATTACCACTTCATGTGTTTTCAGAAGCTGTGATGTAGTTTTGTGAACTTGGTGGTTTTTATTCCACCGTATCAGCACAAATCTTCTGAATCAAAGAGCAACTAACCAACCCACAGCTGTTGCCACTAGGAAAAGTGATGACTGCAACCATAGACTGGAAACACAGCTTAGTTGCACAGTAACTGGACGCAGTGCAAAGAAAAAGAGAACAGAAATCAAAGAAGCCTTTTGATGGGGTAAAGCTGGCTGACAGCCTTTAAGTCTACGACATGATCAATTGATCCTTCCTACATTCCTATCAGCTTGTAGGAGAAAGAACAGAGCCTCAATAAACTACTCTGTGTTGAAGTGCTTATGGCAGCGGAGAAGAAAAATCAACCAGAGAGAATATAAAACACCTGAGAATGAAGCAGAGCAGCCCAGGACTGAGAAGCAGATTTCCTCTGATATGCTGTTGGGATTTAAAAGCCCATCTGCCCTTATTAGCATAGCCAACAGGGAGAGAAAATGGATTCTGCACCTCACAGCGTCAAGGGGAGAGATGTTCCCCATCCCTGTATGCAATACCGAGGCACATGGCTGGGCAGGAGGTGCTTGAGCAGGAAGGTGCTTGAGCGCTAAATCAGAAGCATAATAAACAGTTGCTTGAACCACAGACAGCTAGGAAAGCAACATGCTCTGAACAGGGGTGCCTGAATTTTGTGAAGATGATAGAGTGCCTTAAACTCTATTAAAATTAGTGGCAGAGACTTGCTAAAAGTCTCTTTTTTTAGTCGGGGTTTTTTTTTTTTTTAGTCTCAAGATGGCTCCGTGTCATAGCACCAATGGTCTGATTTGCATAGTTGGTTGTGGATAAGATCCATCCCATGCTTACAGTTCACCAGCAGTTGCAGCAACTTTCCAATCTAACAGCTTTAACTATCTGCTGGTATTACTTTTCCAACAAACTCTTTCAATGTTGCTACTCACCCTTCCATCAACAAGACCTGACTTAAAGCAAGCAGTAATGTAGCACCTGCAGTTCTAAACTGACAGCTGCTATCACAGCTCCTGATCACACGGTGATTGCTTTGCAGGACTAATGTGACCCCTCCATTCCATTTTCACACCCTTTCTACATCCAACAGGTTATGTTATCTCAATTAGCATAACACAACTCTATGGGGGGTGGGGATGATTTGCAGCTTTCATGCTCATTTAGTCTCAGCAAAATCTGAAATGCTCAGAAGTCCAATGCAAGGAGATCATGAATACAATGTGGCTTTATGGCTGCATTACCAAATCAGATCTATACCATTCTGGAGACAAAACAATTGCTTCTATTACTATTGCAGCAAAATTAGAAGAGGAAAGCATGCAAAGCTGACATCAGATTAAGTGTTTACCCAATTCATGGGGAAGCTCATGACAAAATACTGCTACGGAGGTGCTGATTCCTCCTGTCAAGCCAGCACTGAAAGCTGCCCCTGTGGTGGGGAGAAAACAAAACAGAGAATGGTTATTTCAGTTTATCTACTGTGCAGCAAACTGTCAGCAAGGAAACAATAAACAGAACTCTCTTTGTTCAAAGACTCTTAAAAAACAGCTGGATTTGTATGATGAATGCTTATGGTTCCACCTTCTGTGTTATAAAACACTGTACACATACATGCATGAGTACACATACACATCCCAGTAAAAGGTACTAAATTATATTTGGGATTTGGGAAAATCTGAATTTCTTTCAGAGAGATCAAGATGTGAAGCTTGGCTTTGATCCTGTCCTTTCACATCAGAGATTCTACATGTATCCCAGCTCCTATCTCAATCACTTAGTCCTGTGGCATACGGCTGAATAAATTTTCTCTTTCTTGATAGAGCATTAGGTCAAGAGAACACCAAGCCATTAGCAGCACTAAGAAGCAAAATGAAACCCACCCACCACTCATGCTGATATTGCTAAGAACAGCAGTTGAATGCTGAAAGCTTCTCCTGGCTGGAATATACTAGACAAGTAAGAAGGTTCAAGGTATCTGGCAGCTCTTCTGAAACATCAGACCAAGGAGATTAAGGCAAAGGCACAAACATAGTTATTTGGCCTGGTGGCTGCTACAAACAAAAATTACCTGCAGTTGTAGACTCCAGCAGATTTAACAGGTCTCTGTATGCAGATAGGCTAGTAAAAACATTTGTGGACTAGTTACTTAGGTGGGCTTATTTCTGAAGCTAGTCTCATGTTTTGCTATGACCTTAGGAATAGTAGAGCTAGAGGAATAGACAGGGCATACTGTGGTTCTGTGGTCATGAAAAGCCTGCATTTCTAACAAAGAAATTAAAGAAGAGATCCCACCGTGCTCCTCATCACAAAACAGAACCAGGCTCAAGAGAGCACCTTCCCTTCCACTGAGGTTGTTCTGGTGCTGATCCACAACTGTAACTAACTGAGGACCACAAAGTCAAAAGCAGGGCTGGAGAGTAGGAGTAAAGGAGTAAGTTTTTTTTTAACAGGAGCAGGAATAAGGAGTAACTAAATATATCTTGTGCATGCAAACATAAAAAAAAATTATATTGCACTGGGGAAGGGACTGGAAGGCAAAGGGAGACATTTACACACACACACACACCAGCCTTGCAAAGCAACTGGGGCTTTCCCCCAGGGCTGGGGTGTAGGATTAGGAGTAAGAAGTAAGAGGTTTTTACAGGAGTAGGAGTAACATTAAAAAAATCTTACTCTGGAGTATGACAAGGAGTAACCCCAAAATCACCACTAGTCACCAGCCCTGGTCAAAAGGCTCCTGAAGCTCCTGGGAAAGACTGTAATGCTGTCAATTTGGAGGGTCAGGGATGGGTGGGTGGGGCGAATGAAGAGAACACAACTTCTTTGGCTGAGCTGCTGCATGACCTGCTAGACTGAGGTGAGCACTCTGAGGCCAGCAGAAACCTTGCCAACAAAGCATTTTGATTTCAAATCAGGAGTTTAGGGAGCATGATACTTCTGAGAGTGCAGTTTGGGCTTCAAAATGAGACAAGGGCTCCGTGTGTTCCTCGTTTCAAAGTGAATTCCACTGACACAGCTCTAAATTTGGCAATATGGTTGAGAAACAGCAACAACCCAAAAACAGCAACAGTCAAAATGGATCAAGCAGCTTACATTTGTGTGAAAGACATTTCTTCTTCTAGCCTAGCTTAGCTTATTTTCTAAATTATTCTACAGTGCCAACACCTCTACCATCCTATTTTATACACACGCACCAAGATCCTTCTTTCTGCTTACCAATGGCCAGACCATCACTGAAATTGTGGATACCATCTCCCATGATCACCATCCAGGCTATGTTTGCTATGCCGGTGTCTTTCAGGTCCTTCCCAGAATGACAGTGTCCGTGAGAATGGTGGGAGTGCTTGTGTGACCAAAGGTGGTTGTGCTTCCTCATGATGATCTTGTCTGCTCGGTGGTTGCTTTGGTGAGGGAGATCGTTGTCCTGAACAGCATGGGAGACATCGTTATGGGAATGGAGCATGCTATTTTCCTCCTCTACAGACAGGAAGGCTTTTGGCAGGGAGTCCAGCTGCCCTTCTAGGTCAGTTAGTTCAGTTTCATTAAGTCGATCATCGGATAACACAGAATCATCTGCTCCTGTGTAGAAAGAGCCAAGGAAGCCATGTATGTTAATTAGGAGTGACAACGGTGCTTTAATTAAGACAGGGATGTTGCCAATACTTTCTTGAAACTCTAATCATATACATCAGATGCTGAAGGAAGCAACACTCCTAAATACATGCAGCAGAAACAGCATGAAAAACACAGAAGAGCCTGAATGGATCAGACCAAAAAACCTACAAGTTCAGCATTCTATTCACAGGATAGAGCATGACAGCTCCCTCCCATTTGTGTTCCCTGACAACTGGCATTTAAAGGCACACCTCCAACATCAGAGGAGATAAACTAGCATCCAATGACAGCGCTATGCTCCACAAATCAACCTGACTCCCTTTTAAAGCTGGGCAATTTGACAGCTATTACTACATTTTTACAGTTGCAAGTTTACAGCTGTAGTTTGGAAGTCAAGCTGCTGTCTTGATAGAAACGCAGCAACAATGCAGGAAACCACAAGTATAAAAGAGCAATTGGCCTAATTTATTTTTAATTTGTCAGACTACCCTGTTTTTAATCTACAGTTCTGATCATTTTTAATGTGTAATTTGTCAGAAGAAAAATGGCAAAATTTCAATAGTGTGCATGTGTGCTGCATATGAAAATTAAATTAACTTTAAAAGCTATATGGTATGTATAAATAAGACTCTTTGGCAGGCTCACCCCACAGTGGTCTGTCTGGCATCTCGGCTTAGTGGCAGAACCACACAATGTCTGTGCAAAAGTTCAGTTCCTGGTAACTCCAGGAAGGGCTGAAGGAAAACATCTGTACTGAACTCTGGTAAGCTGCTACTAGTCAGTGTAGACAATGCACAACCAGGTGGATCAGCAGTTCAACTGAGCATAAGGCACTTTGGATTTTTGTGGGGTTTTTTTTTTTTTAGCACAAAACGATTCTTTTCAGTGACCTCTAAGATACAAGTCTAATCCTGCTAAGCATTTTTTTAAAAAAAACAAGCCTCCTACAATCTTGCTTCTGTCTAGTTCTTGTACATTTATGCCTGAGTCTATTCAGTCTGTAATCATTTTTTTGCTTTTCCCTTTATTATACAACTGTCCTGGCATTCTTTCATCCCTCCTTATTTAACAGGATCGTAAAAATATTAAGTAAATCTATTTACTATGCTTGTCCATAGAAAGGTCACCTGCTTTCCACTAGAAGGCACCAGCTGTAAAATTAAAATAGCAATAGTAGCTTCATTTGTATACTGCTTCATACCACACAAGGCAGTCTTTAAGCAGTTTACAACTGTAAGCTAATTGCCCCCAACAAGCTGGGTACTCATTTTAGCAACCTATGAAAGGATGCCAGGCTGAGTCGACCCTGAGCCCCTGACTGGGACTGAACTCACAACCTTGTGGTTTGTGAGTGAGTGGCTGCAGTACTGGCATTTAACCACTGTGTCACCAGAGCTCCTTAAAATTATTTAACTGAGCTGCTGTGTATTTTCTTTGTAGTCCATCCTACAAGCAAGTTAGCATTATCATTATTCAGAAGCTGCCCAGGTTCAGACCTCCATGGAGAAATAAATTCCATAGCTAAGGGAAACCAAGAATGCCTAATTTGCTATGGCTCTTTCCAGGGAAATACCCAAATCTATGAGTGATTTATTTTCTAATTGGCAGGGTGGGACGGGGTCAATCTAATCTAGATTTTTAAAATGTAATGGAAGTACTAGTTCTTGTTTTTTTATGAAAAAAATCACAAAGCATAAGTATTGTGTAAACTTTAGATTGTAAGAGTTTTCCTTTCCAACTATTTTTACTATTTGTGGTAGACAAAGGTGTCTTACAAGCACAATACACACCCCTGCCTTAATTCCCATGTAAGCAAAACTAGGAATCATTCACTTCAAACTGAATTCCAATTTTAATTTTGTTAACTGGATTAAATTAAGGAGGCAAAACTTGATCTGTATCTACTGGTAGCTCTTTAGTGTGATCTGTACTAGATTAGCAAGGGTTTCTGATTCACAATTCACTTATTAGGAGCAATAGTGAAAAAAACTCTTCAAGAACATAACACCCCTCCAGTTTATAGCAACAAGATGTCAACTTGGGAAAAAGGTTGGCTAAGGAATGACTGTGATCCACACATATTTCATACACAGCAAAAACTCCTGGAGACAGAATTCTTTAATTCTCACATGCAAGTCATTTGCATATATGTCTGGCTGGTGGTCTTGGTATCCTAGTAGAACAACAAAGTAGATTCCACAAGCCTGAAGTGTGCCTATCGCTGGATTAAGAGGCTAAAATATTTTGCTTTATTAAAAAGGTGTCCCCTTTGCCAGAGTACTGCAGCTCTTGCAAAACAGTAACTTACTGCTACATGTACACAAATCATATAAAAATGAAAGAAGACTGCAAAATGTCTATATATAATCAATTTAACTACTGCTTGGAACTCCTACGAATACTTTAGTTCTCATTACTGTCAATTAATGCAGATTTACTCAGGATGGTTTACACACAAGAGAGCAAAAAGGCTACCAAGCCAGATTGATGGCTAGTCCAATGTAAGTAGGTGTGTTTGCATAACACAGAGAAAGAACAGAAGCAGCCTAATAATAACTAGTTACCAGCTAGAGGCTTGAGCTGAAGCCAGTCAGCATCGGGTCTGTTTAGTTTATGATCTGAAAGTTTCCTCCCAACTGGTGATTCATCAACCATCTGTTTTTTCTTACACCATTTCTGCTTAGTCTGAAACAGAAGAAAAAAGACCAGACTGTTAATTGTTAACTTGTAACAAGAGGATGCTAATGAAGAAACAAGCAAAAGGAACAGTTATCTACAGAAACCAAGCCCACTTTCATTTATGATGCTGGAGTCACTCAGCCACAAAATGCTAATCCAGGCACCTACACTGTTCCAATGCATTCCCTCAATTCATAACAGTCTCCTATCAGCAGCTATGTTCTTAGCAGAGGCTCCCCATTAGAAATGTTTATGACAATAGCTTTCATTTCCACTGTTCTGGTATGCTGTTCAAAAGCATTTACTAATCAGCACAATATTTCTGTTCTTTTTCCAGTGGAACTCAGTGCATGTGAAGGGAACACCTTCAGTTTTCCACAGAGCCCTCTTGTCTATTCGGCACTTGTTGTATTGCCGCTGCCTATACATAACTGAGAACAAGAGGGCCTTCCATGCTGTACATCCAATGATCCATGGTACCCACTGGTCTTTTTCTTTTCCAGGCTCTCAAGTACACAAGCTAATTGTGCTCCTTATGACGATGGCCGGGTCCACTGCAGTGTGCCCAGCACAGCTGCAGCATCCCAGCTGAGGACCCAGTGTGGGTAAAGCATGTGTGTTTTCAATAGATTTCCGAGAACTGATGCTCTTGTTATCACTCTACGGGAAAAAAAAAGAGTCCTTTCAATTTCCATAAACCATATTTTACTCCAGATTTAGGACCTTTTGGGGAAGTGCTTTCCTTTCACATGGAGATCTTCAGCATCAAAGGTAGCACAATGTCTCTCGTGACTATTTTTGTATTTTCAAGGAAAGAGCTAAAGGCAGGGATGGGACATTATCTCTAGGTGTTCCTACTGAAATGTTCAAGTATACAAGTAACCAAGTGGTTGAGAATTTATCCTAGTCGTAATAGTAATTTTAAAAGACAGAGAGGGCAGCATGGTGTAGTGATTTGAGCACTGGACTATGACTCTGAAGACCAGGGTTCAGTTCCCTGCTCAGCCATGGAAACCCACTGAGTGACCTTAGGCAAGTCACATTTTCTCAGCCTCAGAGGGAAGTACTGGCAAAAAACCTTTTGAACAAATCTTGCCAAGAAACCCTGTGATATGCTTGCCTTAAGGTCACCATAAGTGAGAAAGAACTTGAAGGAAAACAACAGCAACAAAGAGGACAAACATGTAATAGCAACCTGTAACTTCAAAATCAAGCTAATTTGATTTCTAGAAAAACACAAGCCCTCTGTCTTCATGGAATTACAACTCATGATGCTCTTTTAAAAAAAAAACCCCAATCAACACTTTCAAGTTATATAAAAGGCTACATAAAGACCAATTAACATTTCTGATGGCAGCAGTTAGGTTTTATCATTACAAAACTGCTCGCTCTGGCAACTCCTTTTTTACAAGTCAAGTCATCTTATGACTGCCTAACCATCTGACAGACTAAATCCTATTCCTTTTACCCTCAAGGAGAAATAAGCGAGTATGTTTGGTTTCTCTGGTCTGACATCTTTATCAACCGCCAAACACATAACAATTTGTTTTAGCTGCTTCTCAATAGGCCAAATGCCAGGATGGGCAAGACTTTAAGTCAGTACTGGCTGCAGTTTCTGGAGACAACAAAATCAGAAGGAACCATAAAAGTGAATGTTTATACCATTGTGAACCATGGATAACTGAAAGAAAAGAAAAAACTACACTGTGGAATGCGAGAACATGGTTCAGCAATTCCATTTGGTACATCTTTTAACAACCAGAAGAAGATAATTATGTTCTCCCCAGCAACAAAAATGGATTGGCTCTGATATGTGGGTCATTTTTACAATACACAGTTACAGCATTTTGATATCACTTGGTTCCATCCTATGGCATCCTTGATTTGTAGTTTTACTTGTTTAGTATACACAGCTCAAGAGCTCCTCCGGTGCCTCTGACCAAAGTACAAATCCCAAGATTTCACAGAATGCAGCCAAGGCAGTTAAAAAGAATCATAAAACTGTAATTGTGCAGTGTGAAAGAGCCCGTACCCCAAGGAAAGAAAAAGATACTGTTTCATTTTCATCATTTGTGAATGACAACATTAACCACAGGAATATTAAGGAATATTTTCTCCTCAAGCAGTCATGAGGTGACCAGGTGAGAAATAAATGGGAACATGTGGACCCGAACAGACAGGCCAAAATAAAGCTGCTTCAGGTCACTTTGGAGGTATGCTGTTTAAATGACACACACATCTAAAGAGGCCAGAAGCTGCACCAAAGCTGTGCTCCAGTCCTTATGACTGGAGCATGGCTTTGGTGCAGCTTCTGGTCTCTCAGGACGCATGCATCATTTAAACAGCATACCTCCAAAGCTTTATTTTGGCCTGTCTGTTCAGGCCATGTTATTCCACACTCCAAAAAAAAGCCCTCCAAGTATCAACCAGAATCTATAAAGTTGTTATGTTTCTCAGATACGTAAACCAGAGGGCCCTTCAGGAAGCAGGAAGCTAGGCTAGCCCCCTTCCTGCTTGCTTTTCATCTGCAAGCCAAGACATTTTTCTTTAAGCAGGCATTTGATATATAGTTCTTTGGCATAGTTTTCCTTTGTTTCATCCTTTAGATTCTTTGTTACATACCCCTAAGTTTTGCCCTTGACTTATCCACAGATCATATCAAAATCCATAATTTTTGGCCCCCAAAACTGCTCTTGAGTTAGACATGAGGTTGACTTACAGCCAAGTATATACGGTAGTCCTCTCAATAAAAAACTTCCCTCCCCCATATCAGAATATGAGAGGCATCAAAAACATACCTTTTGTTTGTTGTAGTGCTTGAACATTCTTATGCAGTGTTCGATAATGAATAGGAGGTAAATCCCACCAAGTGCCACCAGTCCCTTTAGTACAGCATCATACTCTTCTAGGAAGCTGTGAACCAGTCCCCCATGCCCATGGGAATGGCTATGGAGATGCTGGTGCTCATGCTGGTGGTGACCTTGGCCTTCATGGTGACTGTGGTTGTGCACCCCTTGGGACTAATTGGTAGGGAAGAGAAAGACACAGAGTTAATATTTCCCCAAGTAAAGCCAACATAGCATTTCTTAACTAAAGATAAAAACAAAGTTCTCTTTCCTTTCTTCCTCCCTCTCCTTCCTTCCACACCTTCTCTCTGGAAACATTATGGTACCATTTTAAAACAAGTACTACTGATGAATCTGAAAGCTCTGAATTCACACTGACAGTATAATGTACTGACACAGAGAAAAAAGCTAAATGGAGAAAAATGAGCTTCACGAAATTTGAATTATAAGACTTTATAGCATAACCACCATCAACCGCAAGGCCCCGATTGCATATATTTTGTCCTGGAAAAATACTTCTGTGGTACTGAAAGTGCTGATAGTACATTCTTAAACTTCACTGGTCAATTACCATGTACCATTTAGAACAGAGGTCCTCTAACAACAATATTGGCCCACTACTACCCTCTGAAATGGAGAGAACACCACAGAGCTACCAAACCCATAAAATTTCTATCAGGTGAGGATTCTAACTATAACAACCTTTCCCCATGCGTTCCACCACAAAAATTAATAAACTGTCTCTGTCATTGCACATCTATCATTCATCTTATATATTCAACTACGATCTGTCTCAGAATGGCAGACCATAAACTTGCTAGCCTGAAAACTTGCAGCAGGGCCATGACTTCTTGGGTATTTTTAACAGGTCTGTTTGCTTGAAAATGTAACATTCGAAAGGGAGAGAAATATATCTATGTGTTTGCTGTAAAAACTGGAGGGTGGGGATCCATCCACTGCTTTCTAATGAAGAAAGTTAAGCCCACACTTAACTCCCTATGGAAAAAAAAAAGGAACATCAAGGGTGATTACCTTTGGTTGGGCCACACCTTTTGGCACACATCAACCTCAATTTCCCAATACTTTTCAATACGCCACAAACAGAATTAAGACACAAAAGCCCCGGTCTTTTAATGCACGTTGCACATATTAACCACCAGTGGTGTTAAAACATTCATAGTATTGGCGGGCGGGGGGGGGGGTACTTAAAGAGTTCAAAGGAAAGGGAAAGCACTGGGATGAGGCAGAACTTACATGTGGCAACAGATGAAGTAGTGCATCTCCACTCATTGTTCCCACCGCAAGAGCAACCAGGAAGGTGAGGAGAAATTTGAAGCACCCTTGGTTAATTATAGGAATCAAGATCACACCTAGCAAGGACAGCAGGCTAATGACCGTGATAGAAATGAGACCACAAATCCAAGCTGTGGAAGTGGAGGGGGAAAAAACATTAATCAGGAAGTTTTCAAATCACGAACATTAAAAAAGAAATAAATCAGTTAATGCTCAAAGAAAGACACCCCCCCCCCCCATTATAAAGATAAACCTAGGATCTGAAACATGAATCATCATGACTCACTACATATTTTGTATTATCTACATTGCTGGGCTGGGTGCTCTTCTCAAAAAATCTATATGGTCTGATTACATATCAGAAAAGTTAATGCCTTGTGCCACAAACTGTAATCTTGTTCTAACACTTGTGTAAATTTAACTCCTCCCAAATGGCTCCACTGAGTTCAATCCAAAAGAGCAAAGAATCAGAATCAACAGGGTTCGACCTCCCATCAAGGGTCTCTGAAACCTCGGTGCAGCTAGACAGCAGGTGCCCCATGAACAGAGGATTTTCTGACACAGTGATGGCTAGAATTCACTGTCTCAAATGAAGTTCTTGCAGCATTTTTCTTTACGTATTTGTCCATAGTAACTTGTGGCCCTAACTAGCAAATGAGGATTTCTTGGTAACAAGAACAGTTCTTCCAGAATTAAATGTCATTGGCTGCATCTGCATGGCAAAATTAATGAAGTTTGACCCACTTTAACTGCCATGGCCTTATGCTGTGGAATTCTAGGATTTGTAGTTTCATGAGAGATTTCACCTCCTCTGTCAGAGAGTTTTGGTACCACAACAAACTACAAATCTCATAATTCCATTGCACTGAGCACTGGTAGTTAAAGTGGTGTCAAAATGTATTATTTCTGCAGTGCAGATACAGCCTATATCCCTTATATTTTACAGCCTGTCAAAAGCAACTTTCACATGCTGACTTTCCCCAGAAGAAGAGTAAATGCATTTCTGAAACTCATGAAAAATGTATGCTTAATACAAGAAAGTAGACTTGAGACATAAAAAGACAAGGCCGAAGTGGGAGACTAAACTGATTCCTACATAACTGCCTGGCATATTCAGGGTAAAACCTATGGGGATGATACCAAAAATTGTATGTTTCTATCTTCTTCTGGCTGTGAAATTCACAATGTATGACAGCACATGGTACAGGTGAAAGAGGCTTTTTCTCCTGATAGACTGACATAGCATGCAACTTTGCTCCAAGCATGTGACATTCTTATACCTCAGTTGTTCCTAAGGGGCAAATCGCTCTGGGCAGAAACAAAAAAAAAACCAAACAGCTTTATTTATATACCGCTTCATACCCTTGAGTGTCTAAGCGGTTTACAATTGTAAGCTATTTGCCCCCCAACAATCTGGGTACTCATTTTAGCGACCTCGGAAGGATGCAAGCCTGAGTCGAGCTTCAGCCCTTTGCTGGTCTTGAACTCGCCACCTTATGGTTTTGAGTGAGCGGCTGCAGTACAGGCATTTAACCACTGCGCCACCAGGGCTGTTCAGAAGCTACTGAAAAAATATGGAGCGTCCACACAGGCCTCCTACTTGCATGAACAATCAGAGTAGTTTCTAGTCCATCTGCAGCTTAGTCAGATAGGTAATGGCCTCTGATTTAGTGATCTAACTAGGCATTTACCAGAGTCTGCCACGTCACACTTCCTTCAAAATGGCTTCTCTAGAGTAAGAGGAAAAAGCATCACCACAAAAGCTGAGAAGTGGGCTGTTGTTGTGTGCCTTCAAATTGTTTCGGCTTTATGGCAATCCTAAATCGAATCCATCATGGGAATTCTTGAGTTCAAGAGGTTTGCCATTGCCTTCCCCTGAGGCTGAAAGCATATGACTTGCCTAAGGTCACGCAGTGGTTTTCATGGCCAAGCTGGGAATTGAACCCTGGTATCCAGAGTTGCAGTCCAGCACTGAAAACACTAAGCCATGCTGACTCATAAGAAGTGGGCTGGCAGACATACAAAATAATGTATCTTTGGGGTGCACATTTTTGCCCAGGAAAGAACCTGCTTCCTCTTCAATTACCCTTTTTCCAGGTTCCACGGCTGATGGGGGAGGGTATTTAGCTCTTTATAATACACTGGCAGATGAATGGCTGGCACCTGAGTTTAATTTAAATCCCCAAAGGTCAGTTCTGGAGCTGTGAAGGGTACTGTCTATTCAACAACACTGTCATTAAGAGAGGAATATACCAATGTCTTTAGAACACTGTATTGAACAGACGTCTCTTGTCCCCTATGTTGCATAAAACACACAAGCTAGGTTATGAAAAGAGAAGGGGCCAATTCAAGGGAAACTGGATCCAGAATCCACTGACCCATGTGTTACCCAAGGCTGATGTTGGAAGGGCAGTCAACTGCCCCAGATAGTTCCAGTTCCCTGGCTCCATGGTTTCTCACCCTTCTTGAAAGCCAGGCATGTAGGAAACAGGCAGACTAACCTGAGAGTGCCATACTTTGACCACATCATGAGAAGGCATGGCTTACTAGAAAAGTCAATAATATTTGTTAAGGTAGAAGGCAGCGGGAAAAGAAGTGGATTGCATTCCAGATGGACAGCTGTGGCTTCCTTGAGTCTGCAAAACCTGAGCTGGGCTGTTGAGGATAGGTTGACTTGGAGTTCTCTTATTCATAGGGTTGCTATAAGTCAAAGCTGATTTGATGGTAGTTAACAGAATGAAGCTGGCAGCCTTCTCCTCACTTCACTGCTGCCATCTTCTTTTCCCCCCACCTCATGCTTTTCCTAGCTATCTTTTCTGATTTCCCACCAATCACTGCTGTGACGATGTGGGTGGACCCAACAGGATTTTGGTCACTGAAGGTCTTGAAAAAGGGATGGGCAGCAATGACAGGGGGAAAGAAGGTTAACAGGGAGAAGATGTGTGGATACCACATCAATGAAGCAACAGACAAGAGAGTAGAGGAAAGAGAGAGTACATGCATCAAAGAATATTGCTATGAACAAAAATGTATATGAAACAAAGCCAACCGAGAACTAGAAAAGGATCCTTTCATTTTCCTATTTAGTCAGCTGCAGACTAACTTTATGGCAATATTTTCATATTCAAAAGGTAGCCTTCCTACTAGTTGATCATGAAGACCACCATCAATACTAATTCATTAATTAACAGAGCTGTTTTTGTTTTTTGAAGGCAGGAAAATATGACAATTATTCCAGTGTGTCACGCAGATCATTCTGTAAGCACAGTACAGAACAAGGTGATAAAGCAGGCTGGTTCCAGATCACTGCTATAAACTGGCATGATTTTCATTTGTTCTAAGAAATGCTAGCAACTATCCCAAAGTGTACCAATACGTCTGCCACAAATTCCACTTATTCTTCAAAATTGGGTCGTTTAAAACTTTGAAGGTCTTCAAGATTACTTATTCATCAGTTCCCTCCCTCATTATCGAGAGAGAAAAATGCTTTCTTTAAAAAGAAGCGCTCATCTGTGGAAACTTTCTAATTAACTTGGTTCAAAGGCATATGCATGATGAGAGAGTTTAGGGGATGTGTATGCGCGTGCGTGCGTCTTTAACATGCACACACAGTTTCAACATTTTAATTGGCAGAAAATGCTTAGCAGCTTTTTCATAAACTCTCCTGGCAATTAAACTAAGGCCAACTCTCACTAAAACAAGACTACCCTAAGAAACAAACAATTTGCTACCATATGCAGCATATATAGAGTATTTAGTATTATCAAATCTTTGAACACAGTTAATGAGGTAGTAGCTGTGTCACTATGGGAAATTTACATACAACAAGTTAACCTTTCTTAATGATGCCACAATCATTAAAAATAATTACCACGAGGGCATCCTTTTAGACAAGTATGAACATATATCAAGACATACTCAATTTGTGCTTCATTTCTGACAATGCTAATAAGTGCCTGTAAAATGACTAATCAATATTCACCATTAGCTAGACCATTATTTTCAAACTAAGGGCAATTCCCTCCAAGCTTGTCTAAGATTACTGCAATTGTGCCAGCTTTAGAAACAAAATGCCATTAAGTGCATCATCCAGCAGTTTCACAGAAATCTGTGGATAATCATATGATAAAAGGACTGAGAATAAAATGCCTGTCTCTTAAAAAATGCAGTGTTTCTCCTACAATTGCATAGCTTCCCCATTATCTAGCAAACTACCTGACACATTCAAAGCATCCTCTGCAAACAGAGAGGTTGGCCTTTCCTCCTGATGATTCTGCCTGGAATAGACTGGAAATCTTGTGCAGTTCACACATTGCATTCCCACTTTCCTGGGTTCCTCAAAATGTGTCAATGGCTCATCCTTTTCTAGCTACACTGAACAGGTAGGTCCAAAATGAAAAGACTCTGCTCCAAGATATGTACCTATGCCAGAAGGAACATCTAATGAAGAAATTCACTTTCTCTGTCACAAAGGGGTGGGGAGAGGATTATTCCCTAAAGAAACATATTATCTACTGAAGATCACAGATGATTCTTGCAAGTAAGAGCTTCCAACTGAAAACTCTCTAGAGAAGTGGTTCCCAAACTTTGGTCCTTTAGATGTTTTGGATGCCTGAGTGAAGTCCTGAGTGTTGGCCAAGCTGGCTGGGGCTTTTGGGAATTGAACAAAACATGGGGAGGACTAAAGTTTGGGAATCAATAATCTAGAGTAAATGTTTTGGGATTGTGTGTGTGTGTTCCCTATCTGCCCTCAGCCCTGGATTCTGAAATATTCGCATACCTGTATACATAATGAGATATCTTGGTGATGGGATCCAAATCTAAACACAAAAATTCATCTATGTTTCACATATACCGTATACACATAGCCAGAAGGTAACTTTATACACAGTATTTTTAATAATGTTGTGCATGAAACAAAGTTTCTGTACATCAAAGCAAAGGTGTCAGTGTCTCAGCCTTCCATGTGGACCATGTGGATTTTAGAATATTATCTGGGTTTCCAGATAAGGGATACTCAAACTGTATTGCTTTAAAATAGACTACTGAGACTGTATGCTATTTCAGTTGATCCCAGTGCATCTATATGCTTTTTAACATTTACACGAAGCCGCTGGGAGAGACACAGTACGCTGATGACACCCAAATCTATTTCTCTATGTCTCCGACTGAAGCAGTGACCAAGGATGGTATCTCTCCTCTGAATTACTGTCTTGAGTCAGTAATGGGCTGGATGAGGAAAAACAAACTCAAGCTGAATCCAGAGAAAACAGAGGTACTCATGATAGGTACCCCTAGACCAGGTATAGAGATTTGTCAACCAGTTCTGGATGGGGTCACACTTGCCCTAAAGGATGAAGTTCGCAGTTTGGGAGTGATCCTGGACTTATCTCTACAGCTATTATTGCAGGTGGAGGCGATGGCCAGGAGTGTGTGGTATCAACTTCGGTTGATACGCCAACTGAGTCCCTACCTGGCACAGGGAGACCTAGAAACAGTAGTACACTCACTGGTAACCTCTCGGTTAGATTTCTGTAATGGACTCTACATGGGGCTACCTTTGTACCAAGTCCGGAAGCTTCAATTAATCCAAAACGCTGCAGCCAGGTTAATTGCTGATTTACCTAGATCTGAGCAAATTACACCAGTACTAAGATCTCTTCACTGGCTACCGATTAGCTTCCAGGTGCAATATAAAGTGTTGGTTATTACCTTTAAAGACTTGGGCCCGAATTATTTGAGGGAACTCCTCTCCCTACACAATCCGCCTTGCACTCTCAGGACCTTGGGAGAAAAACTACTAGATTGTCTAAAAATATTCACTGCTGTTGCCCCCAGACTCTGGAATGGCCTCCCTTAAAAAGGCACTTAAGATGGATCTCCTCCGGCGGGCTTACCCATTCGACCCTCCATGAGCAACCACACAGAATGTTTCTTTTAAACGACTGGAGTATTGGACTGACAAAGGAAATTGGATATGTTTGATTATAGAAATATGTTTAAGATTGTTTTAATATTGCTGTTATACTGTATTGTGATTTTAAATTGTTGTACTCCCGCCTCGATTCATGGGGAGAGGCGGGAAATATAAATAAATTTATTATTATTATTTTGAGAGTTCACTCAAAAAAGAAATGTCATTTCAAAAAAGTTGCAAACCACTAATAAGCACTCCAAAATAGCATACTCTCTTGAGCTTTTGGTGCTCCTCCTAAATTGCATGTGAACATGTGACATGATGTTACTACTCAGCAAGACTCATGGTTATCCTATTACAGTCAGCCCTCCATATCCACGGATTTTCTATCCATGAATTCAAGCATCCATGACTTGAAAATATTTTCAAAACAAATACAGTTGTCCCTCCGTTTGTGTGGACTTTGGATCTGCATCCCTCGCTTACTTGCAAGGGGCAAATGAAGGGATTTAATGGCTGCACCACCATTCAAGCCAACAGGGCATGAGAGTATCGGCAGATTTCCATTTTCGCCTGGGGGGAGGTCCGGAATGGATCCCCCATGAAAACAGGGGCGACTGTAAATTCCAAAAAGCAAACCTTAATTTTGCCATTTTATATAAGGGACACCATTTTACTATCCATTGTATTTAATGGGACATGAACATCCATGGATTTTGGTATCCTGGAACCAAACCCTAGCAGATACCAAGGACACACCACTTTACATATGAAGATTCCAAGATTCTGCTCTTCTTCCCATATCTTGAAAACTGGCATTTGAAACATGTTATTTTGTATTTTATCTTTGTGACTGTTTAAATAAAGCAAAATAATAAGCGCTGATAATTCAGATCAATGTTAGACTTCCTTTAAATGTAGGGTCAGTGGTTAAAGAAATCCAATTCTTTAAGTATATGTGATGTAGGTTAGGGCACATGGCACAACCAAGTAATGAAACAGCAATTGTGTGGATCTTTCATATGGAATCAATAACTACTAGAGATGTGTTGGTCTGCTGGAGTGGAACGTAACTACATGCATGCAGAAGCCAGTAAAAATAGTTGGGACTATAATGAAAAACAACCTAAATGGAATAAAGGAAAGAAACCACACTTTCTAAGTGCTATTAAGTTACTCTTCCCTGTTTAAAAACATCAGCATGAACATTATTTGGATCAAGAGCTGCAACCCACAAGCCATGACGTAGAGAATGCACTTTCAATGCAGAGGCCTCTTCTACATGGGAAAGTGCTGATGTGCAATGGTTAGGTAGACTAGAGAGTTATGTCTATGCAAAAGCAAAATGGCTTGTGGTGTTGTGATAAAGGAACCTTAGGATTTGCATGGCAAAGTAACCTCACATCAATGGCTGGCCACTTGGAAGAAGCTGCCCTGAGAAGCATTTGAAATCCAGCAGTACTCATGTGTAATGGCTCAAATTAAAAAATCAACAGATAGCTCCAATGAGTGGAGGGCAAACATGTAGGTATTCCTGAGCATGGGTAGTAACATCTTCCAGTCTACGGAGAACAGATGGGAATTGTGGTGCCTTCCAGATATTGTTGGACTGCACAGCCAAGAGAGAGGAATGCTTGGGCCCCAATACAACAACACTTGGAGGGCCACATGCCACGCTTCCTACTCTAAAGAAAATGTTGTGAATGCCTGAGCAATCATCTTTTCACACAAAAAAGAATGGGGAGCTCAGGAACTCACAGCATTTTGGACTGCACCTGGTTACTGAGTAGACCTATCAACTCTAATCACAATAAAACAAAAACCACCACCAAAAAAGGGGTTAGTCTTAAAACTGTTTAAGAAACCAGCTTCAAAGAGGCTATGCTTTCCTCTACTTGAGGCAGTGAAATTAATGGGTAGAGGATAGGCCTTGGGAACAAGTCCAAGAATAAGAAGAACTGTAGCTCTATGGTGAGGTGGACAACTGCATGGAGGCAATGGGCTGATTTCACATCCCCCAAGACCCTCCCCATGGGCTGCACCTGCCCTAGACAGTGGTCATCCAAGTACTTGCCAAAATCATGACCGGGACTGACATTGCTGCCATTTTGAGACGGACTCTAATGAAAGATCCCTTTGCATGAAAGGGGAAAGTAGAAGCATTTGGAGGTTCTGGGGGTGGGTCTGTATGAGGCTGAGGGTACTTTTTCACATGCCATGTGGTTTGAGGCCATAAAACACCTGAAACTGGTGCCTATTTTCCTCAAACTGGTGGGCTGAGCTGCTTTGAGGGACTGCTGGGTGGCTTCAGGGATTGCAACAGTTGGGTCCAGAGGCCACACTTTGCCTGCACATCAACCTCTCCAGTAATAGTAGCAAGTAGATGGATTATTTTACATTAGGTGGCCGGACTGAACTGCAGTGCTCATTGTAAACATTGGGCATACAAAGCAAAAAAGGAAATCTGCACTTCATGTTGACATAGAGGCAAAACAGACCACCCCTTTGGAGTGGCATCCTGCCGTCCCTTTCCTTGCTGGATCAGGGCTGCAGCAACAGCACGCCACGGCCCCGATCCAGTGCTTTGCCAGCACTAAAAAGAGCAGCAATATGCCACTACTTTTAGCACTGGCAAAAAGGCGCCCTTGCTGCCCCCACGCTGTGTGGTTGGGCGTGCGGCGGGACACCAGCATCAGGGCAGAGTCAGGGTGCGACTCCACCCTGATGCCAGCATTTGTAGCTGGTCTGTTTTGCCTCTTAGAAACAGAAAAGGACATTAACAATAAAGACAAACACATGGGATTTCCGGTCAATTCTGACAACAAGCCTCTTACGCTTCTTACCTGATGCGCCTGTTTTATTCATGCTCCCAAGCGATGCATTTTTGCCTTTATTCAAGTCTTCAATCACTAAATCCTCAAAATATTCAATACAAAGTCTCCTGTCAATCTGATAGAGCAATGCAGGACACAGGTATGTAAACAAGCTGGGAGAAATGGGAGAACTTGGGCGAAGGCCATAATGTCTTAGCAGCTGGGTGACATTTAAGCACTGCAAACAAGTTAAGGAGAAGAAAATTAAACAGGCAAAAGCAGTAGTTTCATTCTAAAGCAAAGGGACACAGAACATTTAAAGATTAATATGGACACTCATGGTTAGAATGGTGCAATTGGTCCTGGTACTCCCCATGGATTGCAAAAGGTCTATAGGAAGGGTTGCCAACTGCATGGTGTGCGTAAGTGTGTGTAGGGGCCAATTTTCAGTTTATCGCAACACTTCTGGTAGCCATTTTGGTAGGTTTCTGGCCATTTTTTGCTTTGGGAAATCCTCCCTCTCCCCAACAAGCAGTTTTAAGAGTTCCAGGGGATGATAAACCTAAACATGCAGGCCATTTTGCCATTTGAGTTAGTTTTTCAAGTGTAACATCACTTTTATTGAAATTGCTGCATGTAAAGGGGTCTTGTATCACCTTTTGAGACTCACTTTGGCCCAAAACACAATGCAGAAATTATCCAGTTTGAGGTCACTTGAATTGCCTTGGCTCAGTGCTAGGGAATCCTGGGAATTGTAGTTTATTGTGCACCAAAAGTCTCCGACAGAGAAGGCTAAATGTCTCATAAACCTACAGTTCCCAGAATTCCCTAGCATTGAGCCAGGATTATTTTTGCAGTGTGAGTTGGACCTGAAAGAAGGAAGCTGGTAACATGACTAACTTTACAAGACTGAAACGTCCAAATAAGGTTAAAAGTTAAACTGACAAAAGAGATTCTCAAGTATTGGAGAAGAATCTAACCTATACTTGTACAAAAGGAGGAAAAGCTACTCAAAGAAATAAACACAATTTAATGAAGAAAAAGAAATGGAGAAAAATCAAAGAAACCTTTGGGGGGGAGGGTATTTCCTCCTGTTATCTAATAAACATTTTAAAGCTCAAACTTAACATTCAGAAATTATGTTAGTACGATTGGCCCTCTGTACCTGTAGAATCTGCATCCATGGATTTAACCATCCATGGCTTAAAAAAATATATTTTTAAAAAAATCAAAAAAGCAAACTTTGATTTTTCCATTTTATACAACGGACACCATTTTACTATGCCATATACAGTGGAACCTGAGCATCCACAGAAATATAGTTTGGGTCTCTGAAGATGAAATACCAAATCACTTCAATTGACAAGACACACAAGAAACATCATCTGACAGTATTGCAAACTGAGAATTTAGCAAGGAGTATTTCAACCTCAGTGGGCCATTATGGTATAGTGGTTTGATTGTCAAACCAGGAATGTGGGAAAGCAGTCTTTGAGTCCTACTCAGCCATGGAAAATCACTAGATGACCTTGGACAAGTCACACTCTCTTCTCCTAAAAGGAAGGCAATGGCAAACTCCATCTGAACAAATATTACCCTGAAAATCATATGACAGGATGGCCAACTGGAAGACATGCAAAGGTAACAAATTTTAGTCTTCCTGACTTACCAATAAGAAGGTAAAGAAATGCTATTATGACTGTCAGACTGACAAAAAAAAATGGTAATTTTCATCTTGTGATCACATGCCATATCAGAAGACCTGTTCAAATAATTGAACAAAAGGAGAAAACTTGCTATCTCAATACAGTTTGTTACCTATGTTCAACAGGATGTGAAATAGGTAGCTCTTATAAATTTCTCCTGCTTTTGTTTCCTGAGAATTAATTCTTGCTACTATAGATAATTCAAGACAAGTGTCTCTTTTCAGGCTAAGAATGTCAGCCCCACCACAGTCCCAGCTTTTAGCTTTATTTTGCCTTTAAGTTGTTTCTGATTTATGACAAGCCTAAGGAGACCCTATCGTGGGGTTTTCTTCACAAGAGTTATGATGTGTGTGTGTGCCTTTACCTTGCCCTCTGAAGCTGAGAAAGTGTGACTTGCCCAAAGTCACCCAGTGGGTTTCCATGGCTGAGTGGGGACACAAACCCCAGTCCCCAGAGTCCCAATCCAATACTCAGACCACCTCACCACATTGCCTCCATTTTATTTTTAACATCCATACCCATTCTGGAAGACAAGCCTGGCACTGACCTCTTCGTGATAATCTTCATGTTTGTTATGGTCCTTGTGAACATGCTTCTTCATGCCATTGTGATTATGAGGGGCTTCACGCTTGCTAGCATGCCGATAGCTGGCTCCACTGGCAGGATTTGAATCTTGCTGTCCACGAGTGGGTGAATGGTCATTATCATGAAACCGCACACGTGAGAGAGGTCCTTCATGCACGTGGTCTTCTTTTTGAACACGATTGTGTTTATATTGCTCATTGGAGTCATGTTCAGGAGCAAAATCTTGTGTGGCTTCAACAGCGGTCTCACTGTTCTTCTTCTTGTCTCTTCGCCTCTTCTTTTCCTTACATGGTTTTATTTCACAGTGTTCTTGAGTAGTGTTGGTTTCTGTTGAAGGCTCGTGACTTGGTTCCCCATGATCACTGGCACTAATGGAATCATTATGAGAATGATGGCTACCATTATGGCCCGGGTGATGGTGGGGATGGTGGCAGTGGCAGCGCTGGTGGTGTCTATGGTGGCCATTATGGCCATGGGTGTGTTTTCCACCAGGTTTCAGGGATGGCTCTGTTACTTCTTTCTCAGGGTCACACTTCTGGTTTCTTTTAGTAGGCCCTTCATTCACAGTCTGGTTTTCTGAGCCTGAGTGACTATGGGGATGGGGATGGCTATGGGAATGAGAATGCTTTCCTTCTTGTACCTCTATTAGATCTAAGTGAGAAACATGATCGTGACCAATGTCCTCATGATTTAATTCCACTACTTTGACTTCGCCAAGCCCAAGGTTCATTAGCAATTTCTCCAGACCCCAAAAATGCAATCTCCCATTTTCACCATAACACTCAAAGAGTTTTTCAATGTAGTATTTCTGTTCCTCCTCAGCTTCCTTACTTGGTGCAGGTTCTGTCCTTCCGTTCTGGAGATACGGCATGTTTGAGACCTGATCACTATGGTGGTTGTTACTTTGGCCCTTTTCAGCACCATGGCCATGGCAATGGTGGCATTGGTGAAATACAAATGTCAGCAAACATATGAGGCAAAACTGTGTGTGCATATGTACCGTCATTTCTATTTTCTGCAACGAAAGAAAAGAAGACATTTAGTTGTTATGTTATCTTAGGGTAACCCCATTTTATCTCTAGCAAACACATCTTCATAGTTGCATGAACTTGGCAAGACCAAACCTTTAATAGCCAACTAAATAAGAATTTCTCTTACCATCCACTGTTGATAAATTTAGATGAGAAAGATGGTCATTTATTATTTATAACATACTTTGTCAAACAGAATGCAATTTTGCCGTGGTGCAACAAAGCTCTCAGCTGCATCTTTGTTAGCCTCAAAGATACTACAAGATTCCTTTGCATACTGATATCCCAGACTAATATGGCTATGTCTCTGAATCCTAGCTGCATCCTTGGTACAACAATTTAACAAAGCTCTCCCTATGGAATCTACAGGCAATTTCTGAAGAAGCAGGTACAAGGAACAACTGAACTGGAAACATATGCTTAAAAGCCATCCACCTTAATTATGGCAAATCAATCAACACCTGAAGACTCTATACTGTAAATCAGCTAGTCGGCAATTTCTTTGATACCCATGTGCTGAGGTTCAAATAAAAACCCTAATTACAGGAGGAGGAGAGGGAAAACCCTCAAATTTTATTTAATTAAAAGGTCTCAGAATCAAAGGATTTTTCTGTAAAAGTAGAAAGTGAAAGTGAGTCATAGCTTTTCTAATAAATGCCCATTCATTAGAACACTACTATCGTTCTAAGCCCCAGGGTAGCATAATTATTTTATTATGCCCAAATTAGGATTTTTACATTTCTCTCTCTCTTTCTCTCTCTCTCTCTGAAGTATACATTTAACCAACAGAAGACAAGTGTACATGCTACAGAAAGTGGACGCTCCCAATCAGAACATTGCACAAAACTGTTTTCACAGCCTCTACTCCTCAAAACGTATGATCACAAAACTTACCTGTTCCATTTTTATTAATCTAGACTGATGTTCCACTAACCTTACTCAGGTTCCATGCATCAATATGGTAGAAGCTAGAATTTGTTCAAGTGAAGAAGTCAGTATCATTTTCAAAACAGTTACATGTTCATGGTTTTTATAGCCTCAACAGAGACTCTTTAAAAAAAATCAGAGGAAAAAGGTTCCTCAGAACATGCAGTGAATTGTTTTTAAGTTATGCCCTTTGTTGTCTTATGCTCGAATAGGGAAAAATACCCACGTGAAAAAATAAATGCAGAAACATTCAACAACATCTGTATGACCCCAGAAATTGAGCCACATGGACATTCCAGGGAGTTCATGAAGAACACGGGGAGACATCAACCAGAATAACATCCAGTTACTTATTTATTCCTGATTTTGCCCTGCCCCAGAAGCTCTACACAGAGTCACAATCTCACAACAAGCCTGCAAGTCAGGATTAGTTGGCATATAATAACTTTTTCATGGTCATCCAACAAACCATAAAGACAAATGGAGATTAGAATCTTCAGTTTCTCCATTTAAACCCAGCAATGTAACCTCTACAAAAGGTGTGCTCATGTGCATTACATAGTAAAGTGTAAATTTCTCTTGAAAGATAAACTCTTTTCCCAAATGCAGTAACAAATCATACGGGATGCACTCATGGTTGTTAACCCAATGGCCCAGCCCAGCCACAGGATCATGAGCTCAAGTGTACACATGGGACTCCTTTGGCCAACACAGGATGACCTGACCATTCATTGTAATGAGGGGAGCGTACCTGCGTGCAGCTTACTTTCGGAAAACAGCAAAGTCCACCTCCGTGTTCACAAGCTGGCTGTGTAGAGAACTGGAGAGCATTCAAGACCTCATGTTCAGAGCATGAAGGTCTAGGCCTCCACAAACTTCTTTAAAACTAAATAAAAACCAGGCATGAGCAGCAGACATTCCTTCTTGGCAATCCTATGAATTAGGGACTGCATTTACTCTTCACAAAACAGGCTAAACAATTTCCACAGGTTTGCTGGGAGGGCAGAATGGAACAACACTATGTTACAAACATGATGATAAATCTGATTGAGTACTGCAATGCTTGTGGATGATGAATGTACATTTCTTGTTTCATCTTTCTCTCTGGTCCACTTTGTATCATAGAATTCACTTGGTATGACAGAGGCAAAGAAGTCTTAATTAGATGCCATATCTAACCTACAAGCTTGCTCCAGCCCGGTAAATCAGATTGTAAAAACTACTAGAAGGAAAAGAGTTTTACAATTCTCCATCCTACATGTCGATGAGGAGAAGCCCCATGCTCTCTCTTATGCCCTTGCAGAAATGTTAGCTTTTAGCCTCTTTGTAAAAGCTAGTTCATGAGAAGCCTTTGATCAAACTTTGGCTGGTGGAGGAAGGGCAAGGTGATCTTGCCTCATTTTGCCAGCAACTGTCTACTGCCATACACCCAGATACGAAAAGATGCTGAATGAATACTCAAGTGAGGGCAGAGTCCCACAAATGGTAATACATGGTATTCCTGACCAGTTATGGCTACCAGACAAGTTGCTGAATACAGCTTACCTCAAAGCCTTGTTTTTCTGTGTCATTAATACTTTCTCACTAGCAGGTGGACCAAGATAATCCAGATAATAAGTTGCAGTAGGAAGTCTACCTTTTTTCTTTGATGGCCCTTAGAGTCAGTGTCTGTTTCAAAGGCAGCTTGAACTACCCAGAAAATGTTTTGCTGGGGCTATTTAATGTATCATGTTGTGAGCTGCCTTGGGTCCCTTTTTGGGAGAAAGGTGAGATTTAAATAAATAAATATCAGGGACATTACCTTCTCCATCCCACCACACAAACTCTGTGAGTGAGTTAAATGAGTTCTTTGTGAATATGGCAGAAGATAAACATCAAATGGCTGCATTGCTTTGGTTTGAACTGTCACAGACTGAGATGAAATATGAGAAATATTTTTTATAGAAAATCTCTCCTTTTGAACAACATGTTCTTTTCTACAAAACAGACAGAAGGAGACCATTCCAAAAGTAGGGAACATAAATTCTTTGCCAGCCCTGCTGTCCCATTGGCTGAGAGGCACCCGCTGCAGGACTGGAATCAGAAAGTGCCTGAGGATAAAACACTGAATTAACAGAAAAACAGAAAACAAGGGTAGACTCACAGCTGCACGTGGGGTAGATAAGATGCACAAACACAATCTGGAACTTTTTTCTGATAACAACACAGTAAATATACAGGTATTCTGAAGAGAAGATTGAAGCAAATCTATTCAGTTTGGGCCAAAGACTCATGCAAACCCTCAAAATGCAGACCATCCCATTTATACTGTTCAAAGTGTTACCAAACATTTCCTTACCAAGACCCAAAATGCAAAGCACCGCATCTGCAACTGTTCTAAGGGTCACCAAGAATTTCCTTCTCAAGATTTTACCCCTGACTCAAGTATGATCCTAATCCTTTCCAGGAGCTCATGATCACTTTCATGTGACTATCACATACAGCAGAACTAAGACTATACTTGGAAATTTAGTCATGCATCCCTAATTTTAGACTGTACCTTTTCTCTGGTACAGACATCACATTTGGGGAGCATGGATATCTGCCCACATTGTGACTGCAATGAACTTTTCTGATGGATTGCAGTCATGGTCTATCCCTGGCTGAGTGAGGGGGCAGGGAACAGGCTGGACCCATCTGGAGCATGGCACATCTTACTGCATGACCACATGTACAAATTCCTTTCCTCACACAGGTCAACAGCAAATACTATTCCTTTGTGTGTATGCCAAGTTTTTCGTCCTTCCTTCCTTCTGAAAATGCTACAAGGACAAAGGAGCTGGACAAGATCAACAGTAGGTAGAAGTGGACTGAGCCACATCTGTGGGAGGGAGAATAAGGAGCATCTATACCCAAGATGGTAAAGAGTATAGTAGTGGTGGTGGGGATCATACACATATCAAGAGACATGACTTCCACCCTCAGGCTCCTCTGTCCAAATGGAAATAAACCACTGGGTATAGCTCAAAGAGCTGAAATAAAGCACCTTACAAACGCTCTTACTGTTTAATTGCTTTTTCAAAGATACAGTATGGGTAAAAAAGACCAAAGCACTCAACTCATGATAAACTTCCCATGCCCCACCACCTCATGCTTCCCTGCTGTGATTCACTCCCCAGTGTATTTTTAAATCTGTCTGAAACCCTCTCTGTGGTTTTCATGCCAACTAAAAGCAAAATGGCATCCAAAAGGAGGTGGTTTCACTATTCTTTACAGCAAAGGTGGGCACATTGTGTCTTGCGGACTAAATGCAACCTCTGAACCTCAATGTGTGGCCCTGAACCTTCCCACCAATCCCCGAAAGCTCCTCAAAACTGGTACAATATTCAGGCAATTTTTGCCCCCAAACCATGCAGGAAAACCACTTAAAATGGAAATACGCAAAAAATAACCCCACTCCATCAAGCACTCCATACCTCCATACTACCCCCTATCTCCATTTTCCTCTGCATTCCTACTGAAAATAGTAACAGGAAGTGATCTTACCATTCTGAGGATTGCAGAGGGATATGGAGGTACACTGTGTCCTCTACATTAGCTGTGTTAAGGTCCAGGACCCTCATGAACATGGGAAAACTGCAAATAATAATAAAAAACCACTACAGTTGGCCCTCTGTTTTCGTAGGGAATCTGTTCCAGACCCTCCTGCGAAAATGGAGGCTCGTGCATATTCAAGCCCCATAGGCTTGAATGGGCCATGCCCCCAGGTGCACGTGGCATTGAAAATAGTGGAGGTTGCCCCTCCGCAGATATTCAAGGACATGGATCTCAGATCTGCGAGTTAGGAGGGGTGATTGTACAACTCTCTAGGAATCTCCAGGTCCTCCAGCACAACTCTGTGGTCACCTTCCACCAGAAGCTGATCACAGAATTATGCTAAATGATCTACAAATTCCTAGAAGTGTTCTAGGTCTTCCAGCACAACTCTATATTCAACATATGGTGGGTATTGACCACAGAATCATGCTGGAGGACCTAGAGATTCCTAGAGAGAACATATGAATCAAATCTGTGAATAACCAAATTCTTAAAAGTCAAAGCTGCACATGTGGAGGGCTAACTGTATTTGGACTTGCTGAGGGGAAATGGGTCTGCAGAAAATGGGTCCCTGCGCTCCTGCAATTGCCCACTGCTGCTTTATAGGGATGGGTTTTGGGTTGGAAGAGAGACAGAGAGAGGGGAACTCCTTAACCCATTTGCCTCACTCTCCCTGGGTATAATCCCCAAATATGCTCCAAGTGTCCTTTAGAACTGATGTGGGGGCTGCAGGGGCATGGGGAGGAAAACTGTTTATTAAACATTGGAGGTCCCCTAAAAAATGTGAGATCATTCAAGCAAATGTTTTGAGTCACATGATAATACCTGACAGAAAATAAAACTGTTCAAAGTGAGATAACCATTGCCAGTAAGTTTCATTTGCCTCATGTAACTATATTTCAGAGGAAGGAACTGGCAAAAACACGTCTGAGTACGCCTTACCTAAGAAAATCCTATTAAATTCATGGGGTCACCTTGATATGGCAGGCGACTTGAAGACATACTCACATATGCACAACTCAATCTGACCAGCTGTATGATGACTTCATGGTTTCTAGAAAGCTGGTTTTGGTGAAGAAATTGACTCTAAAGTAGCACCCAAAGAAGAGCAAAGAAACTGAATGAAAAAGGTAAGACATGAGGGGAAGCTTAAGCAACCTGTTACTCACACCTGAAAACATGATTTGACAGTTATGATTAGAACCTGGAGAAAATGCAGTACAATTGCATTATAAAATGTGGTTAATTTCAAAGAAACTCATGCAGGCAACACAGCAAAAAATGTCATAGTGACTTCCAAATGATGTATTTGTCTTTTTCTCACTCATCATTCTGTATGTTTCAATAAAGTGCCTTTCCTGTGTTTCAGATCAGGGATATCCTGTTGATGTAGGTTACTATAGATTGAAAGTGCCTAGGCAGTTTCTGTTACGTAAGCTTTTTTTGAGTCATAAAATGAGTTATGGGAATCCTCTATGTTCCCATGGAGAATTAATGGAAGCCCCGAAGCAATGGGTAATACAGGTTGATACACACAGAGGTAAACAACCTGTTCTAGCCTAACATTTGCCCTTCAGGAAAACATTATTTTCAATCTGATTCTCATCATTATAAGCCAGACACAACAAGAATCCTGCTCAAAGATCTGACAGGTCTACCCTGGAGCAGGAAGAGGTTTCTTGGGATTCTGACATGCTAAAAATACATACACCTCTGATAATGTTGTTTTAGTGTGGGTGCCTCTATGGGATTGGTTAAAGTAATGAGCCCAAACCTTTGGAGATTTTTTTAAAAAGAAAAGATACAGGCTTATGCCTTACCAGACCGATTTTGAAAGGCATAACCACAGTCAAGTTAGAAGAGCAAAAGCAAACTGTTTCCTGTTCACAGAAAATGAAGTGTGTGGGAATCCTCCCAAACAAACTCCTGCTGCAACATGGGATCATTTGGTGAGAACTGAAAGTCACCCGATTACGTTAACTGGTAATTCATTCCAATGCAAGACGATGGTAATGGGTAGTAATTTGAAAGGCTTTTTAATGAGGGAGGAGCAGGAGCTGGGCTTGTATGCTTTCCAGGGGCACTAAAGAGGACAGAGTTGTGAGCTTGATGGACATTGGTTCTGCTACAGTCAGGGCATTCTGGCATTATGGGAGTGCTTATCAAAATATGAAAGAATGAGCTATGATGAATTTTTATCTATCTGGGAAATGACTGCTAAATTGTAGTCAGAACTCCTCAACCTTATGTAATGCAACAGATCTGTAACATCATTCATATTTGGAATGACAACAATCTTCTTTCAGTTGTTATCTATACAGTTAAAGAATCCAAATCACCAAAGTCGCTTCTCTTTATTAGCAATCTGAGAAGAGAGGGTGTGACAATTCAATGTGACGGGAACCTCCTTCAAAACTAAGACAATGAGTTCTTTTTAAAAAATCAATTCCATGTTATCATCATTACCTTCGTCTATCTTTTGCCAAAATCAGCACATATTCTCCAGTATTGGAATCACTGCAATCACATAATCATAGAACAGAATCATAGAGTTAGAAGAGACCTCAAGGGTCATCCAATCCCTTTCAGTGCAGGAAGACACAATCAAAGAACCCCTGACAGATGGCCATTCAGCCTCTGTTTAAAAACCTTCAAAGAAGTAGACTCCTGTAACCCAGGAGCCAGCCCTCAGTCACCCCTCTGTGATCCTTGAAATCAAATCAATATCAAACAGGAAGGGTGCTAGCATGCAGGCAAAAGGGGGCTCCCCAGTGCAGGAAAGCAACCATACTATACTGGGACATCCAGATGGTTCAGCATGGGATAAGCACTTAGCCATGAAGTGATCTCTCAAGATCGGAATCGGTGTAATCTCTACACTAAAGAAGTGATGGTGAGATGACTTGGAGATTGTTTGCATACATCAGACAAAGAGAGTCTCCTTCTGGAAATGGAACTCTTTTTGTCTGAGGACATTCATGTTGATTGTCCAGACTTTCTTCCATATTGCACCCCATTCTTCTCCCTTTGAAAGCCACTAAGCCTTTCAACTCCTGAAACACTGCCCTCGGGACATGATACTTGCTATATATACATGTGCCCAGAAACTAGCAAATTGATCTAGTTTGGTACGGTAATTCCTCTTAGCCACCCTGCAATTCACTATTACCTACTACCTTTGTATATGTGTGTGAGAGTGAGAGTATGCTTGCAAGTGTGAATTCCTTTTTTAAATAAACTAAATTAATTTGAGGACATTGCCTTTGGAGTTCTCTGGATCCGGAACTGTTGTACAATCATTCCTTTGTATCCATGAGGGATCCGTTGCAGACCCTCCTGCGGATAAACTCAAGTCCTGCCATTTTCTATGGTGGCACAACTGCATGCAAACGCTTCCATTCAAAACAAAGGGGTTTGCCATCTACGAAAGGTCAAATCTGTAGATGGCAAGCCCCCCAATAAGAAGAGCCCACTGTACAAAAGCATAGATCACGTCTTTCTCTTACCAAAGCCTTCTTGCCACTTCACATTAACCTAAATCAACTTCACCACTGAATAGAATTTGTGGGTGCTACATTTGGATGTCACAATAAACCAGGGCTCCACATGAATTCTGGCGTATTGAGGACAAACTATGTACCAGTAAGTTCTGTCTCCTGTTTTCAACTGGAGTAACTCAGACAAACAACAAATCTTCCCTCTGTGGTTTGTTTACTATAGTGTTAATTTGACAGGAGCCAGCTCTCTTGTTTGCCTCCCTCCCAACAAAAGAGACAATACACCACACAACAAAAACAGGATTAATAATCTGGTTTACTATAGGGCAAAGACAAAACAAGGAATAGTTGGTATGTCACAATAAGCAAACTGCACTTTGCTTGGCTGATGTTTCTGCAAGAAAAATTAGCCAGAAGGAAATTAGCTAGCATGAAACATATGTGTCTTTGCCTGCAACAAGGTAGAATTAAAAAGAATTCCAGCTTCTTGTGATGTCTGAGTAGAGCCACTTTATTATAACAATGATCGAGTAACTTTGTTCTAGTTTCTTTGGTAACTAGCCCAAGCCCCTCTTCTTTGTCAGGTTAAGTAATTTAACGTTTTAAATCTCTAACCATAACTTGACATGTCCAATAACATTTAAATGAAAAACTAGGATGGGTGATTTTATTTTTATAACTGAATTTTATAAATGTGGGGTTTTTTTGTAATACACAGGATATTTGAGGCCAAATAAAACCAATATTTTTGATAAAGAAAATCCAACACCAACTGATTCAGTTAATCTCTGGAGTTAAAACATAAAGAGTCCAGCCAGATAAAGATGCCACACCAAATCCTCTTCCCAGAACAAATTCCTCAGCACTTCTATTTGTTCTAAGCTGCTTTAAGGATTCATCTCAGGTCAAAAGGCAGACTAGAACCTTAGAAAGAAATAATTAAGACTAGCCACAGAAAAGCTTGGCATCTCAACGTTATGGGAAACACTGGCTAAATTTTGTTGTTGTTGAGTGCTTCCAAGTCACTTTCAACTAATGGAAAGTTAAAACTTATCGTGGGGTTTTCTTGGCAAGATTTGTTCAGAGGTGGTTTGCCATTGCCTTCCCCTGAGGCTGAGAGAATGTGACTTGCCCAAGGTCACTCAGCTGGTATCATGGCCAAGCAAGGAATTGAACCCATCTCCAGAGTTGTAGTCCAACAGCCAAACCACTACGCAACACTAGGAAATTACATTCACATATACTGTACTGCATATATTAAATAAAAACCAGGGAATATGAAAGACGGTCAATCCTTCAGGAAGATTTTACAGAAAGCATGAGAGAGCACCAAAAACTTTGCTAAAGCATCTTGTCAGTTAAACAGCAATTCTGAGAAAGCTGAGGTATATCTGTTCTTTTTATAACGTTGCCCCCCAACCCTGTCAACATCATGACCTGGTTTCTGAAGTAATTACATTTCTTAAATGTCTCTCCACACACTTACAATCCTGAACTACTCTTATCAGGTAAGAAGCAGAGTCAGAACCATGAAGGCTCTGTCATCAAATCAGCCCAGGAACACGGGACCAATTTAATGTGACAACATCTTAAAACTGCCCTTTCAGACTCTGTCAGATTAAGGCCTTGGCGAATGCAAGCAGCACTTAACATTTTCTCAGTCAATTTCCCACTGTCAATGCAGAGATGCACAAGGGTAAGCACACAGCCCTATGTCCACTTAGATGGGGGGGGGGGGGTTGCCATTAAATTCACTGGTGAAGATTTGTGTATGTGTTGTGTGCCTTCAAGTCGTTTCCGACTTATGGCGACCCCAAGGCAAACCTATAGTGGGGTTTTCTTGGAAAGATTTTTTTTTTTAGCAGAGGTTTGTCATTGCCTTCCCCTGAGGCTGAGAGCATGTGCCTTGCCCAAGGTCACCTGGTAGGTTTCATGGTCAAGCTGGGAACTGAACTCTAGTCTTCAGTCGTAGTTCTACACTCAAACCACTATGCCAAGCTTGTGAGGGTTTATTTACCAAAAAACACTGATAGGACTGGGATATAAATACAGTGGCATACCTAAACAAAAACAAAAACAAAAAGCTTCATTTATATACCGCTTCATACTCTTAATGAGTGTCTAAGCGGTTTACAATTGTAAGCTATTTGCCCCTCAACAATCTGGGTACTCATTTTAGCGACCTCGGAAGGATGAAAGCCTGAGTCGAGCTTCAGCCCTTTGCTCGGCCCAACACTCCAGATGGCCCTGTTTAAAATATTCATGTTATAAGTCCCTGGGTTCAGGCAACATCTCATTTATCTATAGGTTCAAGAGTAAATTTGAAGATGGGGTGTCACTGAAAACAAGACGGAGTAAGACCAGAAGCTCTTGGCTCTGTTTTCTTAAATAAACAGAAGAAGGGTTATCACCAGAGTCAAGAGGTACATTCACTGTTTCACAGAGTAATATAGGTCAGTATCCGCTTAATTCTGTAGTCTTAGGCAAATGTTAGACATGCCTCCTCTTCATATCATTGGGGAGAGGATGCCTGTAGCAAACTGCTGTAGAAATATGAAAAATTCTTTGTGACGCATCTTGTGCATCCACTAGTGCTTACTGCATTTTCAACTAGATAAATAAGTCCAAATACCCATTAGTGGCTATCCTTACTATGGACCAAAGCTTGCATTCCTAGGCATACTTATTAGGGAAAACAAAGAAGGACTTCCCAGTCAAGACTACCAGAAGAATTTAGATCCTAGCAACAACACTGTATGAATCAGTCGGAAGTTATTAAATTCAAAATTGCCTTTTAATACTCAAACCTACGGCCCTTCTGATGTTGATTGATTGAATTCCCATCCCTCACTACTGGCCCAGCAGACTGGGGCTGATGGAAACTGGAATTCAACAATATTTGGAAGGTCACTAAGCCCTCATCCCTGATGTAATGTGCCCCACTAATTCACACTACAGTTTCTACCTCATAACCAACTCCCATCCCAGATAACCACAAACTACACATGACCTGAATAGAAGTATTTCAGCCACTGAAAATGGTCTGAGAAGTGTGAAAATGTGTTTTCGATCGGCCACCATTTCCTTTAGTGACAATCCTGACACTAGTGCTTACAGCATTTTCAGCTAGCCTTTTCATTTCAAGAAGGATTTCAAAAGGAATTATGGCATGACTAGAACCAAAGAGATCAAGAAGAGAAAACAAAAGTAAGCCCATAAAAAGTGAACTGAGAAAGCATGAAAAAAAAATACCCAATTATAATTCAAGCTCCTTAACTTCAGTTCTAGAAACAACATAGACAGAACATAAGAAAGTAAAACCTGAAGATATAGGCAAACTGTACGATTAATATCAGATAGCAGTGAGTGTTCACAATAACACAAAACCAAGTGTACTGATGTTTCAAATCATGATAGATAAAATCTAATGTCCTATTTAAAATCAGATTTTTTTTTTTTAAAAAAAAAGCCAGGTTCAGAGCAATTATTTGTTGTTTCATTTTTGGGGGAAAAAATGACCCCAAACCTTGATTCAATGCAAACATTAAATTCTAGACACACCGCTTAAAACAGAATCCACAGACAACGCATTTGATCCAGAGGTGCACGTCTATGAGCAGAAGCCCTCTTCTGAGCTGGGAATTTTCTGACTGAGTACCAGAGAACTGAAATAAAATGTTCTGTTCCCATTTTTGCAAAGTGTTGCCTAGTATCTTGCACCATGCACTGGTCCCAAGCTCTTATATTACAGTTCACAAAATGGCACCACTGCCAGAATTTACCCTGCTAGTGCACCTCTGGAGCAGTATAATGGTTTCAGCATTGGACTAGGACACTGGGAGACCAGGGCTTGAATCCTGGCTCCGCCATGTAAACACCCCTTGGGTAAATCACACACTCTCAGCCGCAGAAGATGGCAATGGCAAACCTGCTCTGAAGAAACTTGCCAAGAAAACCCTGTAACAGATCCACCTTAACTTGGAAACAACTTGAAGGCACACAACAACGAGTGAACCTTGCGGAATATAAATAGGTTGTTTCAGTGTAAAGGGGAAAATCATGGAGAAACAGTAAAACATAAGGAGAGTGCTGCTGGGTCAGACCAACATTTTTTTTTTCACACAGTGGCCCACTAGATACCGTATGGGATGTGCAGAAGCCAGAAATGAATGAAGGAACACTTACACACCCATGTACCCCAGCACAGGCTGTATTAAGAGACACGCTGCCTCTGATACTGAAAAGAGTACATACCCAAACTGACCAGGAGCCACAGCCTTGGTATGTGCCTTCACATCACCTGTCAGTTTCCTATCGTTTTCTTAGGCGAGGAATACTAGAGATGGTTTTGCCAGTTCCTTCCTCTGAAATATATCCCACAGCACCTGATATTTGTTGACAGTCTCCCATCCAAGTACTAATCAGAGCCAGGGATGACCCTGCTTAGCTTCAAAGATCAGGTGGGATCTGATGCTTTTAGGGTATTTAGGCCCTTCCCTGAGTTCCATGAATTTATCTACACTGGAGCAAATGTATAGCCTGTATAAAAAAATTATTTTTTTCTCTTTCATGAGCACCCCCACACTCCACTTCAGTTCAGGATTCCAGTTTCTGGTATGATAAGAGACGAAGAAAAACATCCTCCTATCCACTTTCACCACAATAAATGCCTAAATTTATATACCTCATGGATGTCTTCTTTTGCCACCCCCCCCCCCAAATTTTTCTAAGCTAAACAGAATCTTTTGCTAAACTAAATTTCAACAAAAAGAAATTAGCTTTTGTTAGACCTCCCTTTAATAAAAAAAGGCTACACTTCAAAACACCATTTAAAACAGACAGCCATGAGATTACAAATGAAGAAGTGGAAGAGAAACAAACACAGCAAAATTTAACAACTCTTCTTAATTCTTTTATTATTTTAATGTCATTTAAAAGGAAATTACAGTTACTCTATTTTGTATTCACATCATCTGCCAAAGTTTAAACTTTTAAATACTGTATTTAATCTTGTAAATATTTATAGTTCAATCCTATACATTTCCTACTCAGAAGTAAGTTCCTCTGTGTTCAATGAAATTTACTCCTAGGTGTGAGTAGGACTGCACTATTATTGTACTTCAACGTTATTATCCTCTAAAAATCGTTAAGTTATTCAGCACCAACAAGCTAGAAATCTTATCAATATTTCTTTCTCAAAGTTCACTGAAGACAGTTTTGTTATATTCTGAAACACAAATTTTACTCACTGTTTTTATAAAAAGTGTATATCCGAATTCCTCGTAGAGTATGTTGATATTCTGAAATACAAGTTTTACTCTCTGTTTTTATAAAACGTTTATATCTGGACTCTTCTCAGAGTATGTAGTTGAGAAAGCATACTCATCCATCCTCTTACCTCAACTCATCTCACTAAGAGTATTGGTCCACTTTAATTCTTAACAATGTAGATCCTTTTACACATTCTTAGAATTATTCAAACATATCATGTGCTTGGAGAAATCACTTAGAAGGATTTTTCCCTCAAGTCATCACACACACACTAACATAAAGAACTCCATATTTATATATTTCAAGATGAACATTAACCCCTACACACCACAAATCATTTAAATATAATTTGCTGGCCATACATTTTATATGGTTATACATGAAAACTTATTATTAGCCGTTTCTAAGTGCCTTTGTAACTTGATTTGCTCATGGAACGATCATATTTGGGTACATTAAATTTGAAAGTGGAGTTTATTCAGACAATAGTTTCACATTTATTAACTGTTTTACTTTTAAGTCTTTTAAAATCGTGTTACAAACAGAGCTACAAACTGCAAAGGGATAGTAAAGCACCTTTGAGACTAATTGAGAGAAGTTGGTAGCATGAACTTTCATAGATTTAAATCTATTTATCAGATGCATGGCTGCTGAACTATAATAAATTTAACATGTCTCAGCATCTGCCAGCTTGTGAGAAATAGGGAAATGGCTGAAGCTGAACATGAAGAAACAATCAACACTGTGCTACAAGCAAGCAAAGTTATAAATTATGAACTTAGTCTCCCCTAAAGACTCAAGTAGACATACATAGTACTCATTTTTAGAAAAGAATAGGTTTGTGTGCGCACGGGGGGAGGTTGTTTCTGAAACTCACTGAATACCTGCTTTGCTTGATGAAACTTTCCTTAGTTGATCTCCTTTCCTATAAAATTGCTACCAGCAATTTCTGATTCTCCTTATCTTTCATTTTTTAGAAGTCCAACTTCATGGACTTTTGGGTACTTCCAAACCTAAACCAGTATTCCTACCACATGTGGCAGAAGTCATAGGAATTTGAAGCAGGTAAAAAGCAAGAGGAGCCAAAGGCTATGTCATGCAAAAGCTATGGAGAAGGGAGATGCTTGAGGAAATCCCAGATAGCATTCCTAGACCAAATGCCAGAGGACATTTTGTATTCTATAATATGTGCAGGTTCTGTTTCAACATCAAGTCCTGCATATGAGAAGAAAATCATTTAGAGGGAGAAAAGAGCAGATGGCAATATATGAAGGTATATGAATACAGTATATGACCTTTCTTCTTCTTGTTGTTATTCAGCATTCCAAAGTAGTAACACTACATAAATGTCTAGATATTTTTGCCTCCATCACCGTAGCTCAGTTTATAGCTTCTTTATTTGGGCCTACAACAGAAGCTACTGAAAAATAAGTTTACCTCCTAAGTACACCATCCAGACCAGTGGTGGGAATCACAGAGCCCTTCAGAGCTTTTTAAGATTGCAACACCCAGGAGCCCCAGCCAGCATAGCCAATGGGAGTGCTAGAAAATGCAGTCAAACAACCTCTGAAAGGCCACATGATTCCTGCCTCTGCCTTAAAACAGTGCATGAGAAAGTTACTTTATTGGACTACAATAAAGTTTTCTTACTCTTAATTACCATGCTGGCTTAGGCAATCCATACATTATGGTAAATAAAAACATTCCCAGGCTCTAGTCCTGGGCTCCAACTATTGGTCACATGGAATTGTAACCACAATGTTATAGATTTCCCACTTTCTCTTTTATTATTGTAAGAAAAGAACAAGAATACTACACTGAGGAAACAAGATTTTAGAACCCTAATTTAGGGTGAAACAAGTACATTTTCTAAATATTGATGCAGAAATCCAATATACTGTACTCTGAACCATTTGACATAAAAAGGACAGAACAGCCTCAGACCTAAAATCCATTCCTTTTCTCCTTCAAACCAACTTCCGCTGACAGCAGCTTATGGAAAACAACACCTTGCATATTCAGCTCTGAACTGGCACAGCATTCCACAAATCCTTACTTCAGTACATGTCATTAGTGAAGATACAAGTTTTAATACAGGACAATTATAACCTTGGATGTCTTATTTTGCAACATTCCAACTCTTTGTACTGCCTCTCAAATTACAAGGCATTTTGTCAAAGCAGAAAATGAGAGAATATAATCAAGCAGCTATATTCTGGCAACTGCATCGAAGCAGGCAAGTCTCTGCCGTGTTTTACACCCCTCTCCTTTCACCCAAGAACTACAGCACGGAACAAATGGCTGTGTTTTTAACTTTCCCAGAACAATGCTATGAGTTGCTTGGTTGGAGTGGGAGCACCCAGAAAAGCGTCAAGGCAGAGGTAGAAGTTGTTCTCAGTTTCTGACTCTTTAACCCACTCTTTAAAGGGCAGGTGGGGAGAACCTGGTACTGCCAATGTAGATGAATTACTCATCCCATTATCACTGGCCAGGATGGCATGGGAAGATGAAAAACAGACTTTAGCACCATCTTCAGGGCCACAGGCTTTTTGCCCTTGCCCCAGGGTTGACACACTGCATCACACTTTGTTGGATTTCCTTAAAAGCTCTGGATGCAGGCTGGGATTTCCACTTGTGATATTTTACTACAGCGTACGGGATTTGAATTTTCTTGGAAAACTCAAGCTTTTTGAATTTAAATAACTGTGATAAAGATAATTCTAATCACTAAGAGAGATTTCCCAGGTTATTCTGAAAGTTCTTATCAGACACTTAACTTATCCTCACCTTTCCTTAAGCTGTATTATTTTTAAAAAACCAATGACATTCAAAACTAATTTCAGATGTCTGATTTTTTTGTGGGTTTTTTTGCACACAAAACTGTATGTTTGACCTCATTTTAGACATCTGAATTTTATTTTTAGTACTTGTTGATTCTAAAAAATATAGACCCAAGTTCTCTTTTGGAGACAGCATGGCTTTGAGCAATGGACTCAGACTGGAGAACAGGGTTTGATTCTTAGCTCTATCATGAAACCTACTGGTGACTTTGGGCAAGTCATATTCTCTCAGCCGCAGGGGTACAAACCTCCTATGAACAAATCTTGCCAACCCCACATTAATTCGGAAATGACATGAAAACACACACAACAAAAACAAGACGTTCTCTTAGTCCTGACCAACTGAATCCACTAGATTTATCTACATTTACTCAAAAACTGACTGAAGGGGTCTACTGTTGGTGGGACTAACTTTACAGAATGCCAGCCACAGTTTGGTTCAATTAAAATCTGCATATAGGCATGTAACACATACACTCCATACGTTTGATAGAGGGCCACTGTTTTAAGTGATTTTATCTTACAGAATAATACACTGTGAGCTTTTTACTAGTACTGTATTAAAAGTTTATCAAGAGACAGTGTTTTGTAGTAGTTTGAATGTTCAACTAAGTTGAATGTTGAATGTTGAACTAAGACTCAAGAAGACCAGAGTTTGAATACCTGATCAGCCATCAATTTCTCGGCCTCAGCCTCAGCCTCAGAGGAAGGCAATGGAAATATATCCTGAGAAGAAAACCTTGATAGGTTTGACTTTGAATCACCAGAAGTTGGAAATGACCTAAAGGAACACAACAACTTTATCACTAATGTAATATATGTGCCTTTAACTCACTACACTGAAAGCTGATATGCCACATTACAGGCTGACAACAAATTGGCCTAGGAAATCACACATCATACTGTTCTTGGACCAGGGAGTAGCAACTCTATATAAATGCCAGGATCCAATCCTTGACTCTGGAAGTGGTATCCAATATACCACTAAAATAATTTTCCACTGTGCCCATGAGAGTGAGCCTGCCTAATTCTATTTTATTCTATTCTATTTTTATTCTACAGACGAACACAGCTGTATCTTTGAATTCTATTTTATGCTATTTAACTAACCAAGTGCTATACTTTACTCAGTCCCAAGTTATGAATATTAACTCACTATAAACAACCAAGGAGTTTTCATTTTATGAAAATAAAGTGGTCTACCAGATCTTTCTTCTGGAACATTCTGGTCCCTTTACCCTAGCCTGAGATGATGATGATGATAATAATAATAATAATTATTATTATTATTATTAAATAATATTTTTATAGCCCACTCCTCTGTCAAAACAATCGAAGCAGGTTACAGCAGATAAAAAATTACAGAGTAAAACAATTCCAATAACCCACTACCCAACCTCCCACCCCTTAAAATTAGATTAAACTAGCAGCAAGTTAAAACCAGAAAGACAATTAAAACATAAGCAATATCAGAAAAAAACTAACCATTCCGTGGGCGGTGTAAACTGCGGCGTCACAGGTCAAGGTATCAGGAGCTGGTGGGGGAAAACATATCCCAATTCAAGAGCCAAGAATTAAGAGGTTTCTGGGAAGGCCTGCCAGAAGAGATGCGTCTTTATAGCTTTTTTAAAGCAATCGAGAGATGTAATAAGACACATCTCGTCCGGCAGGCCGTTCCATAGCCTGGGAGCGGTGGCAGAGAAGGTCCTCTGGGAGGTCTGCACCAACCTGGTTTTCATAGGCTGTAGCAGATTCCTCCCAGAAGACTGGAGTGTGCAGGGGGGAACGTATGGCGAGAGGCGGTCCCTGAGATAAGATGGACTCAAGCCACGTAGGGCTTTAAAGGTTAAAACCAACGCCTTGTACTGCACCCAGAAAGTAATCGGCAGCCAGTGGAGAGACTTAAGCATGCGCGCGCACACACACACACAGCACATATGCTGTAATAATCTAAGGTTGAAGAACAGTGGTTGCCAGCCTCAGCAACCTCACACCGCGCCCCCAATCCGGCCTTTCTAGGGTGCAAAAAGGAGCAACAAAAAGCAGCTCTTTTTTGCGCCCCGGGAAAGGGTGTCATATCCACGGAGGCATGGCTATGTGGCGTTCCTTCAGCATTGTGTCATACGGACACTGTGCCAGAGGAGCACCATGATGCCCTGCGGAGCAGTGTGGGGTGTCATTGCACCCTCGGGGGGGGGGGTCAGGGCATGTGTCACAGAATCATAGAATAGAATCAAAGAATCAGAATTGGAAGAGACCACAAGGGTCATCCAACCTCCTGCCATGCAGGAACATCTAGACAAGATGCCCCAACTCTGTCCCCAGGCTGGCCTTTCAGGCCGGTCTGAACAGGGTCTATCATTCACCTTTGTGTTATAGGAGAGCAGCAAGAATGATACAATTTAAGGCAAGAGACACAAATATGAACAGGAAGCAGAACATAACCTTCCTAGATAATGTGATAATCTGTAACTTCTACTCTGTTGTAAATTAACATGTTTGACTGGTTAGGTTAGCCAATAAATATGCATATTTGCCATGCATCACTCTTAAAGAAGTATGTATTAACTATCAACAGGAAACAATCTAAGCCTTTTTGCTTGGTTATTTAAATTACAATTTAATAAGCCGATTCAAGTGGTAAGTCACCTTTTCCTTCCCACAGTCCCCCATCCACCCCATCATAGCCTTCTGTAGCACACATTCCAAAACTCTTAAGGAAGATAATACTCTGAACCTTATTAAAAACTATGCTATACATCATTGAGAGTGTACAACAGCTATTTTGATAAGAATGTATATAACTTCTAATAGAGGAGGGTGACTAAGTATTGAGAAAGCAATTCTCAAGTCCTTTCACCCGAACGCTTGAAAAGCTCACCCCAGTGGAACTTGCTTATGTGAAATACCAAACTGCTCAGAAAGAACCAAAGCAGAAAATTTTAAGAAGCACCTTACTGATCTTGGATGAGTAGACTCCCAAGCAGTCCATGAATAGATGGCAGTCATAACTGGCCTAATTCAATAATCTAGGCATCAAACACCTAGCATTTTTTAAAGATGCAAGTCTTTTGCATTAGCAAGAGCCAGATTACAAGATGTCAAATTGATTCAAGTTCTCAAGAAACGGGATCATTCTCAAATGCCATAGAAGACATATAATTTCAAGTTTAAAGCAATGCTCAGAGCCCCTTTCCGATTCTTATTTCTCTTTTCAACAGAGAGAAGTGATAGCATTTCGTCTTGGCTACACATTTAGCATGGGTACCAACATAATGGAGCAGGCATGTCAACAAGTCACAACAAATAAACACAACTGCGTTAAAATTAGAATTTTACAGCCCAGCGTAAGGCTGCGACCTTTTACACGCTGGCCCAGGAGCAAATCTCTTTGAGTTCAAGCAGGACTTACTTCAGAGTAGTCACACATAAAACTTCAAGTAAGCAAAATAATTTCTTTAAGAGCCTATGCAGACTGCTCATAAAGGCTGGCCTGGGGGTGGAGTGGGGGCATAGTATCTACATGACACACACCCCAACTCGGCCCCCAGGGCAGCATGACACTGCACAGCGTCACAGCACCCCTCTGGAGCTGCATCCACATGACGCAGCACCAAAAGAGCACCTTAAAGCCATGACTATCGCGCCCTTTCCAGGGTGCAAAGGGAGCTGCTTTTTGTGGCTCTTTTTGTGCCCTGGAAAGGCCAAATCTGGCGCAGCTGAAGGCAGCTGCAGGCCTGTAGTCACTATTTTAAAAAATGACTGGAAATTTTGAAGCCACAGGAAAAGTAGTGCTTGTTTTGTCATCCTCAATGCCAAACAGAATTTTTTGGGAAAACTGAACTATATGCAATACAGTTCTATATCCACCAATTCAAATATCCACCGCTTGAAATTTTTTTAAATATATATACATTCCAAACACCTTGATTTTGTCATTCTATATAAGGGACTTCATTTTACTATAAAGTGACGGGACTTGAGCATCTACAGGTTTTGGTATCCATGGGGTGAGGGGTCCTGGAACCAACCCCCAGTGGATAACAAGGGCCCACTGTACTTATTTTCAGTATCAAAGCTAAACTTTTTTTTTTTACATAAGATTATGAAATTTAGAAATATAAAAGTTTTAGGTGTTTTTCAAGCAAAATTCTGAATATTTCCCATACTAAAGAAAAAGATGCAAACTACTACACTCTGTGCTGCCTAAGCAACAGTCTTAAATTCTGCCATTTAAAGGGGGGGGGGGGGAGAGAGAACAAGAACAGAACTTTTTATAATTTTAATAATACATGGTATTATTTTGATAGAAGCAGTCCAATGAAGTTAAAATCATAAGCACAAGGCAGGCTGAATATTTGGACAGAAAGTTTAATTCAACATTAAAATGCTCAATTCTTTGTGCATTAACATCACAATAAACCTCCCCCATGAAGACACTCCCTAGTGACAAAATAAATTTTAGATTTGAGCATTTATGACTACAGTATGCACAGGAATTACCACTCTTTAATTTTGTAGACTATCTTACAAAGAAAACTTCATACTATGCGGTTCCTAGCATTTTGAGTGTGTAAAACATTATCTAAAAGGCATTTCAACTATCCACCAAAAGGAAATATGCTTCCACATTCCCAAAAATTGTCATGGAAAAAAATGGAAAAGATTGTCTGTAGGGGGGATGGGGAAAAACACCCTCTCCTCATGTTCTGTCTTTGTCCAGATTTGAGACTTCATGTCTCTAGTTCCAACCTGAGGGGTCCCAGTATGTACCAATTTAGTAGATGTTCATTCCTCTTCAGCTTACTTAGAGACTTATTTAAGAGAGATGTGACCAATTTACACAAGCATGAATCTCACACTGACCACATGGTTATGAGGAATTCCTTCCCTTGAAAAGGACTGTGGGTGTGATGTGAAGCAGAGCAAAGACTCATGTTTCTATTCTCATAGTTTATGATGGTCTATGGAAAGAAAAGATTATACTGTACTAACCATTCAAATAGAAGCAAAAACCTTAATATGTGGGGTTTTTAAAAAAGAAATCTTATTTGTTACCCACTCTTCTTTTAGAGAGAGAGAGAAGAGGGACTTGCCTCTTTCTGAAAAGGTTTTATCTCCTCACACACAATTAACCATTACTGCAAAATTACTTTTCTTTTTTCAAGTAAAATATACTGACATGTTTATAACTTGTTAAGTGTTTGGAAACAGAATGGCATGAAGACATCTCAAGTCCCTAAGTACTTTTAAAATCAATAAAGTATTCAAATGTAAAAACAAAAAGACTTGTTTCCCACTTTTTTCAATATAAACATAGAAAGGAAATTCTCAAATGCCTGTAATACCTCTAGAATTCAGGGGAATATTTACCTGGTTACATACAATGCAGATTATTGTATATACTCATGTATAAGTCTAGAAATTTAGGTTAAAAATTGACCCCAAAAACCTGAGTAAAATTATCTACAGGTCAATGCAAGTACTGCATTTTAACACATATTCTCTGTGTGTGTGTGTGTGTTTATAGATAGATAGATAGATAGATAGAGACAAGAGTATAATCTGCCCTGGAAGCATGGACCCCCTTCTATTCTCTCATTCATCCAGCCTTTAGTATGTGCACAAATCATTATGCCTGCTGGAATTTTGTAAGTTATTTGACATTGTTTTCTTTTACTTTGTCCTTTACATCCTAAACTACATGTGCCTAGGTTTTACCCTTGACATATCCATGAGTCACATCAAAATCCATAATTTTGGCCCAAAAACTTGCGCTCAATTTATATATGAGGTCAACTTACAAGTGAGTATATACAGTAATCACCAAAGACTAAGGCAATAGTTTTCAAGGGCTGTGGTTAACATGCTTTTAAAAATCCAGTTAATCTTTCAAATATATATGGATTTATTTATTTCAAGGATTTATATCCTGCCTTTCTCCCGCAATGGGATTCAAGGCAGGTATAACAGCATCAGATGGATTTCAGCATCAATGTTAAGAGTATACAGGACAAGGGCATGACAATGACTTTTCATTTAGATTTGGCTCCCATATATTTTGAAAAGGACTAATCAGATCACGACACTGAAATCCCATATATTTTGCAGGATCTAAGACTCAGACATCTATAGTTGAGATTCTGTAACAATGCTTTGCATTATCTTTAGTAACTGCAATGACTAAGGCATTTTTTCCCATCTGGACTGCTGTATGAATTGTGTTTTGACAAGAAAAAGTGAGAATATTGCTCTTAAGAATGTAAAACACAATTCAAAAACAGTTTGATTATGGAACAAAAAAATCATTTATTTATTAAATTATTATTAAATGCTAATGCATTTCAATTTGTTTTCAACATGCTGTTTACATGCTCTATAGCTGCACTGCTATTTTGAAGCAAAATGCCGATTTGGAAAGTAAATTTAATTTTCTACTAAATACTGCATAAATAGGAGAACTGTAGCTTTCAAAGGCCGAGTGCTAGCATCATAATTTCCCACAGAAATCAGTACACAAAATAATTAATTTAGGATCTGACTGTGGTTTTTAAGCCATGCAAACATTTCTTGTATATACTCATGTATGAGTCTAGAACTTTTAATCAAATAATTGACCCAGGTCAACCTGGGTTGGCTTATCCATGGGTCACTGGAAATACTGCATCTTATGGAAAAAAGGAACTACCCTCTTCTCTGAGTAGAGTAGAGTAGAGCTTACTGTATATATTCCACTATACGTCGATCTCATGTATAAGTCAAGGGCAGGTTTTGGGGGCAAAATTATGGATTTTGATATGAGCCTTGGATAAGTTCAGGGGTAAAACCTGGGGGGGGGTGTAAGAAAGGTTGAGGCAAAGGAAAATAATACCAAAAAACTTACAAAATTCCAGTAGGCATAAATGTTTCTGTTCACCCTAAAGGCTGGATGGATAAGAGAGCAGACAGGGGTCAGTGCTTCCTGGACAGATTACACTCTTGCCTTTCACCAAGGGATAGTTCCTTTTTTTAAAAAGAGTTAAACTATAGTACGTACACTGGTCCATGGATAAGTCAGCTCAGGCTTTTTGGGTTAATTTCTTAACTAACATCTCTAGTGAATCAGAGCTTTGTGTACCAAAACCAGACAGGCTGTGCACCATGTGGGCAGAAGGTTCTGCATGACAGTTTGCTCAGCATCTTCAGTGAATATTATATAGTATATATACATTACTGCTTATTAGGGAATGGCACAAATTTTCACTTGCTGCACCATACTCCTGGAACGGCCTCCCTGAACATCCGGGGACTATTTCTTCTCTTACTAGTTTTAAATCCAAATTAAAGAATTTCTTGCTTTGTAAAGCATTTGGAACTGTATTTTAACATTACCTTATAATTTCATATTTGATTATATATTAGTTGCTTTTACAGTTTGTATTGCATAACTTGCTTAGTTTTGTATAGTTTATATTTTATGAATAATTTTATTGTATAGTTTATTTTATTGGCAGGTTATGCTTTTTTGATGATGCCTGGAAAGTGACATGCAAATTTAAGGCACTATATAAATAAACATTAACAACAACAACAACAAACAAACAACACACAACAAACTAAATCAGAGGTGGGAACCAGCCAGACTTCCAGATATTGTTGGATTGCATCTGCCTTTGTTCATCACCACTGTCTATGTTGGTGAGGGCTGATGGGAATTGCAGTTCAACATATCCAAAAGAGTAACCAGCCCTTTGACATAAGATCAAGGAGAAATAATTGAGAGGTATGAATACCAGGTGCTGTAGACTACGTTTCAGAGTAAGGATCTGCAAAACCACCTCTTAGTATTCTTTGCTTCAGAAAACCCTATGAAATTCCTGGGGTCGACCAGGAAGGCAAATGCACGTGCAAAGGGAGCTCAACCCCATGGAAGTGAGAGAATGGACAGGCAGGAATGAACACAACTATGTTAGACAAAAAGAGAAAGAAATAAGCAAACATTGCCAAATCATTGAAAAATAAATGCAAAAAGATCTACAATGTTGCACGTAAAGATCTATGGTCTCCTGGCCAATCAAAGAAAACTAATTAAAGAAATGTATGTTTACGTTTGTGTGTGTGTGTGTATGTATCATTTAGAGCCAATTCTAATTTTTCATGTCTAGTGTGGGTAACACTACAAGGCCAGCTGACCGACACTATAAAATAGTATTTTCGAAAATTAAGCTTGCTACAAAGGCATAAATTAGCCTTTTGATCAGAAAAAGCAGTTTTCAAAACAAATTGAAGATGCCCAGATGGTAGAATACTGCCCACAGATCACATTTGTTAGCATTTGTTATTAACTAAATAGACTGATAAAACAAATACAGAAGTGTTTTCAGTACCGTGTTATTTTCAACCTCATTCTGTGTGCTTGTCTAAAAGTAATTTTCAAAGTAGGTGTGTTAGTCTCTTGCAGCATAAAAAGGAGGAAAGTAAGTAAGCCTCACTGACTAATGGTTCTATAGTACAAATATACCTATGTTGACACAGAAGTAATGCCTTGCAGAAATCTTCACTTCCCATTGATTTTTGCATGTTTTGTTGAATTATAACCTGGAACCGAAGAGGATTTAATTATAATTGTTACTTTTTGACATATACCAAAAATTTTAATCCGGGGACAATACAAAATATTTTGAGGCCCAAAGTTAATTAAACAAAATCCAGCTGCCACTTGTTGACTGCCTAAGCGCTCACCTCCAAGTTAATAAAAGAACATTGACAAAAACATCTTTGGCAGCAATTACAATTGGAAGTTTTAGAAGTCTCCTCTATATATCCCAGCTTTGGGAAATGCATGGGTGACAGATGGGTATCTCCAAGCATCCAACTGCTCTCTTGGTTCCTTCTCCAACTAATGATTTCTTATCCAATCACTGAGGTTTGGTTGACAATCTTCTCTAGGTGATGTTGTAGTTAGACCAAATTATTTGCAGTTTTTAACTAGGGATTTAACAAAGCTATTAGTGGTGGTGTTTTTTAAATGGTGCTTCTGTGTAACTTTATTCCAAACTCATTTTGATAGCTCCTTGGTCTTCATGATGCTGTTTATTCAGGAATTCTCCCCAACAAATTCAGGGGCCTCCCCATAACAAGTGTCTTTCATCCAAGATCATGTAGCACTGGAACTGCATACCAGTGGATTCCAACTACAGGTGAATCTCCACTGTAGAAATAATGCAGTTCAACAGCACTTTAACTGCCATGGCTCCATCCTACAGAATCCTGTGATTTGTAGTTTGGTGAGGCACCAGCACCATTTGGCAGAGAAAGGCGAAGACCTTGTAAAACTATAAAACCTGGAATTCCACAGAATGGAGAAACAGCACTTAAAGTGGTATCAAACTGCACTATTTCTACAGTGTAGATGCACACAGAGAATGTGATTTCTGGAGATGAGATGGTTGCATAGAACTTATTTAGTCATATCACTGCAAAGGGGGTGAAGACCTATGCAACTAACATACATACTTAAGTTTTGTGTCACAACAAAAATACTTTACAACTTAGCAGTATTGAGTATATTGTGGACATCAAGTAGAAACAACACCAATTAACTCTGTAAAAAGAAAGGAAGGAAGAGGAGGGGAAGAAAGAGAAATCTAGCCGTCTTTAATTTTTGCACGAGCTTTCATGCACGCAAACCCACTTCTTCAGATTAAGTATCGTGCAGTATTAAGGCCTTATTTATACTACTGTGGGAGTGGGGCAGAATATAATATGATCCAGAAAGATGGAAATCAAGTCCCTTGCCCTAAATTTTCAAAGGGCTGTGGAAGATAATACATCTCTTTCAGATCTTTACAAGTGGGTAGTTAGTGCTGATGTGTGAAAGCAATAAATCTGCTTGCCAAAAGTCAGTTTCCTAGGGTTCAAAACTCTGAGAAGACTCGTTTTATGTGCAGCAGCAAGGACCACATAAACATATGTAGTGTGCCACAAAACCACTGTCTTTGTGAAATGGCCTCATGACATGCTACATATATTAACATAAGACTCTTCACTACTGTATGTGTAACCCTGAACTCTGGGAAACTGACTTTTGGTAAGCAGAGTTAAAGCTTTTGCACAGCAACACCAAGTGAAGAGTATACAGATATAAGACCTATATCATATGATGTCCTTTGAAATTAAGGGAAAGGCTCATAATTTGCATCTTTCTGGATGCATCCCACTCCCACAATTATGTAAATATGCTGCATATCTGGGCATTTATTATCACTCTGTACTGTATTTGAAGAAGTATGGTAGGTTTATATTCACAAAAGCTCATCCAAAATAAAAATCAGTTAGGTCCAAAACACACTGCAAAAATAATCCAGTTTGACATCCTTTTAACTGCCCTGGCTCAGCACTGGAGAGTCCTGGAAACTGTAGTTTGTTGTGACACCACAGCTCTCTGACAGAGAAGGCTAAATGTCTTACAAAACTATAAATCCAAGAATTCCCTAGCATTGAGCTAGGGTAGTTAAAGTAGTCTCAAACTGAATTATTTCTGCAGTGTGTTTTGGACCTTAGTCTTAAAGGTACTTCAACATGTCTTTTTCCTTTTCTTCCCTTTCATTCTGCTTTTTTATGCTGCAAGAGACTGATACAGCTACTCATTTAAAAATTAAACCAATTTCAAGTTTAGGTTGTAAAATAAAATGTGGAAAAGTCAAACAAGTGAATACCTCTGACAATGTACTGTAGGTCTTATTCTATTTAATGGTGTTCACATTCAGCTAAACACAGGGTTACAGCCTAGATCCAATTATTGGTCCCAACTAAGAGAGACCTACTGAATCAATTGCTGAATGATAAATCAATACTTGTGTAAGTCCTACTGATTCAAGGTGTCTCTTTCTCCTAGTGCTAGCAAGTGGTTTGAGGTGTGCCTGTATATACTCATGTATAAGTCTAGAAATTTTGCTCAAAAAATTGATCCAAAAAACAAGGGTCGAGTTATCCATGGGTCCATGTAAGTCCTGTACTTTATCTTATATGTGTGGTTAAAATGCAAGCGCTTTGTCCATCCTGGGAGCACCTAAAAAGAAGCACCAACCATCTCTACTCTTGCATGCATCCAGCCTTTTTACGCTATTTTATACAATATTTTAAAAATAATATTGTGCATGAAACAAAGTTTGTATACACTGAACCATCAGAAAGCAAAGGTGCCACTATCTCAGGATTTATGCCTGCCAGAATCTTTGGCATAATTTTCCTTTGCTTCATCTTTTACATCCTTTGTTACATGGCCCTAAGTTTTACCCTCGACTTATCCACGGGTCATAGCAAAATCCATAATTGTGACCCCAAAACCTGCCCTCAAATTATACATGAGGTCGACTTATAGTCGAGTATATACAGTAATCTACCATTTACAGTGTATACATGCCTGGAGATAAGTCCCACTGAATTTGCAGGCCCAAGGTGTATGTTTAAAAAGCCACATTGCATATTAATGTATAGTTTGAAAAGTGTGTGCTAGCCTCTTCTCAAATCTCTCCAATCAATATTCATTAGTACATGACAAATTACTTGTCTAGCAAGATGAATGGTACAATCCAAGTATAATGTCTGGAATAACTGGACACTGTGACTTTAATTTTAAAATCAAATCTAGTCCTTTTCCAACAGGCGAGAGTCCATGTGCAGAAGGCAGAAATCCTTCCTTTAAAAATAACCCTTTAAAATCTGGGAAACTCACTGCTAGGCCCCTGTAGGAACATATTAACAACACACGCAAAGAATACTTTGTCTTACTACTGAGTACACTATTAACATCAATCCAAATTGTACTGTAGGATTATGCACACATTCAAATTTATTGTTTTTTTAACCAATCGCCATGAATTTCTCTGTACTACTAGCTCAAAATACAGCTGCTGGAACAACGGTGACAAGTACTGGCCTTGTGGCTGCAGCAGATGCTGGTACATGCAAATACTGTATTGTTATCTTAATGTCAGCTGCATCATTCAAATTCTGGTCCACAGAGATGGTGTGCTCTACCAAGTCTCGGCGTAATCTAACTTGAAACGTATCCTACTCTAAGTAAGACGATCTACGTACAAGGTATGGAAGTAAACTGCTTGCTGAATTAGGAACTGATTCAGTTACAAAACAAAAGTGCACCCAAGTGGGACCAAAGTTTATCTGTGTGGCACTGTTTTGAATGGGATTTCTGCACATCTCCCATTGGCATTCTTTTCCTACAAGCTGAAGACTAACACCTGATTTATATGCCAGTACAACAAGGCTGGAAGCACTGTCTTTTTAGTTCCTTTATCATATTCTGAGCAGGACAAAACTAGTAAGTCAGTTTCTGCCAAAAGCTGAACTCTTCCATATTTTTTTATCTACATGCTGTGCTGCTGTTGCACTTGTTAAGAGTTTACTTACATTCCTACACTGAATTTAAGAGCTTGTACCAGAGTTTTATGGGGCCAGGTGCACTGTGAGAACTTTTTAGTGGGAAAATCACCTGCGTGTGGGAAACAGGAGAAAGGAAAGCCACACTGGCTGAAACCTGGGATAGGAAGGAGTTAAAAGGGCATGCCAAAAAAAATTCAAAGGAGGGGCTTTTTGAAACACAGAGAGAGCAATCCAATGCTCTGAGAGCAAAGAAACAATGGGCTCCACAATCCTAACTTGCCTTGTCAGGTGTCTGGAAATCACCCATAAAACCTAAAGGAGCAGACAACACAGGAACCTGAGAACAAAAGAGAGGAGTGCCTGCCTGGCTGTTCCCTGTGTGTGTATATATAAACATAACCTGATCGTTGAAGTCCACAACTGTTGAGCCCCCGCACAGAGCCATGTGAGTGGGTGGGAAGGAAGAAACAGAGGAAGAGGCATTGTATAGCACTGCAATTGGCTGTTTCAGGTCATGGGCCCACACCCACCTACCACCCCAGGAAACTGAGATCAAAGGAGTCACGGCAAATAAAACAGAATAAAGATCAACCTCAAAAAGAAAAAAAATATATGGAAAATGCTTATATTTGTCTCTTCTGCCGACTTCCAAAAAAAAGGGGGTGGGGGTTACCTCCAATGTATGGAAGTATTTAAGGAACCCTAGCTAAGCTAAGTATTGAAGGGACTGTATTTAAAGAACCCACGTTTACCTCCATTGGGTATTTAATGAGCTGTACCTAAGGAGCCCAGGTTTACCTCACTGTATAAGGTATTTAAGGAACCCAAGTTGACCTCTATGGTATGGAAGTATTAAAGGAAACGTGTTTAAGGAACTGAACTTTACCCCACTGTATGAGGCATTTAAAGAACTGTATTTAAGGAATCCAAGTTTACCTCCATGGTATGGAGGTACTGAAGGAAATGTACTTAAGCAACCCAAGTTTCCCTTACTTTATGTAGTTAAGGAATCCAAATTCACTTTCATTGTATGAGGTACTGAAGGAATTGTATTTATGGAACCCATGTTTACCTCCACTGTATGAGGTATTTAAGGAACCCAAATTTACCTCTTTTGTATGAGGTATTGAAAGAATTGTATTTAAGGAACCCAAGTTTAGCTCCAGTTTATAGAGATATTGAAGGAACTTTATTTAAGGAACCCAACTTTACCTCTATTTGGTATTCAACTAATTGTATGCAAGGAACCCAATTTTACTCCACTGTATGACGTATTCAAGGAACCCAAGTTTACCTCCATTGTGTGAGGTGTTTAAGGAACCTAAATTTACTCCTTATATTACTATTTTTTTTTTCTATACACACACACCCACATATATAATGTCACAGACCAGCATGGAGAAAAGGAAATAATGGAGGCAAATGTGGGTTCCATATATATATATATATATATGATATAGAACTCAAGTTTACCTCCATTGTATGTGTTTAAGGAACCCAAATTTCAATTTCTCCATGCTTATATACCATATATATATATATCTCCATATAATTAGGTATGAAACCCAAGTTGACCTCCATTGTATGTGTTTTAAGGGTTTAAGGAACCCAAACTTCCTTTTCTCCATGCTTATAAACTATATATATATATATATATATACAGTATAAGGAACCTAAATATATATGGTATGGTATGGACCCAGGTTTGCCTCCACTGTATGTGTTTTAAGGGTTTAAAGAACCCAAATTTCCTTTTCTACATGTTTATATACTATATATATATATATATATGGTATGGAACCCAAGTTTACCCCCATTGTACGCGTTTTAAGGGTTTAAGGAACCCAAATTTCCTTTTCTCCATGCTTATACACCACATAGATATATAAAACCATATATATATATATATATATATATATGGTATGGAACCCAAGTTGACCTCCATTGTATGTGTTTTAGGGAACCCAAATTTCCTTTTCTCCATGTTTATATACCATATATATATATATATATATATGTGGTATGGAACCCAAGTTTAACCCCATTGTATGTGTTCTAAGGGTTTAAGGAACCCAAATTTACCCCATACACACACACATTATTATTGTTGTTGTTGTTATTATTATACTTTATTTATATAGCGCTGTAGATAAGTGTCTTTCCCCAACACGGTTGGGTTTATTTTATCATCATCATCATCATCATCACAGGGGGAAAATGGTGGGTGGGGGGGAAGGAAATGGCGGTCCCTCCCGCCGAAACTGAGTGTCCGTCGCCGCCTTCCCTCCCTTCTCCTCAGGCCAGGGAGGGGGGCACAACGGCACGGCGACGCGTTAACGCGTCGCCGTGCCGTTGTGCCCCCCTCCCTGGCCTGAGGAGAAGGGAGGGAAGGCGGCGATGGACACTCAGTTTCGGCGCGCCGCCGCCCTCCCTCTCCTCAGGAGCCGTCCGCCGCCACCGGCGGCCAGCCCCAACTGAGGGGAGGGCACGCCAACCGTCGGGGTTTTTATAGCTACCTCAGCCCGAGAGTGCCGTGTGCATAATCGCCCCAGTCTCTCCGCTCGGTACCAAAAAACCGCCGCGCGCGCGGGGTGGTGCCGCCTCCTCCTCCTCCTCTGCTGCAGTGCTGCTGCGTGCTGCTGATGCCTCGCGCCTGCCTGCTTGCCTGCCTCGCGCCGCCGCCGCCGCCGACTACACTAGTTACGCCTGTCGTCACTACCTTACGCAATTCACAAAAGCGTTTTACGATCTTTTACTTTAATAATAATAATAAAAAAATACGGTGGCACCTTTGCGGCCGGCGGCGAGGGCCCCTAACGCAAACAGCGTACTAAGGGAGGGTAGCTAGAGACTAGAGAGAGAGAGAGAGAAAGGCCGCATGCGCAGTTGAGTCCAAGCGCGCGCGCGCGCCAGGTGGGCGGGGGGAGAATTTATACACTCCGAGAAAGAGAGAGGTTATTTATTTATTTCTTCATGCGCCCGCCCTGGTCTTTTTTTTTCTTTTCTTCCTAAGGTGCTGCCAGTCTCTCTCTTCTACACCTTTGGACTTCAGCTCCCATAATTCCTAGCTATTGGCCAAACTGGCTGGGGCTTCTGGGAGCTGAAGTCCAAAACAACAAATGGAAGACTTAATGGTTGCTCTGCACTGTGGAAATATAACCCAGTTTTACACCTCTTTGGCAACAGGGATTTGTAGTTTTGGTGAGGCAACAGCCCTCTTTTGGCAGGGAAAGGGGGCGAGGAGCCTTGCAGAACTACAAATCCCAGGGTTTCATAGAGAGATGTAGTGATTTTTTAAAACTATATTTTATGTGATTTTATATTATATTTTATTGTATATATTTTGTGTGATTTTTAAAAAAATATATAGATGTTTTAATTGTTTGATTTTATAGTAATTTGTAGTGATTTTATCTATATTTTATGTGATTTTATATTTTATGTGATTTTTTAATCTATAGATGTTTTAATTGTTTTTATAATAATTTGTAGTGATTTTATCTATATTTTATGTGATTTTATAATATTTCATTTTATGTGATTTTATATATAGATGGTTTAATGGTTTGATTTTATAATAATTTGTAGTGATTTTTTCCTATATTTTATGTGATTTTATATTATATTTCATTTTATGTGATTTTGTATATAGATGGTTTAATTGTTTCATTTTATAATAATTTGTAGTGATGTTATCTATATTTTACTTGATTTTATATTTTATTTTATGTGATTTTATATATGTATAGAGATAGATGTTTTAATTGTTTCATTTTTAAAATAATAATTTTATAGGTTTTATCTGTGAGCCACCTTGGGTCCCTCCGGAGAGAAAGGCGGGATATAAATAAAATAAAATAAAATGAAAGGTGGTATGGACTATCTTGGACTGTGACCAGAGTTCGAATCCCAGCTCGGCCATTTAAAACCACTGAGTGACCTTGGGCAAGAAGTCACGCTCTCTCGGCCTTAAGGGATGGCAGTGGCAAACCTCCTCTGAACAAACCTTGCCAAGAAAACCCCATGTGTCATAACCTCAAAGGGTTATGTTGGCCATTCAAGACAACATGGAGGACGTTCCGAATCAAAAACTAAAACCACAATCTATAAAGATAAACCCATGCTTCTTATGCTCAAAACAGAGGACATTTTGGAAGTCCTCCCGGACAGAAAAGGTTGAAATGTAGGCCCTGGAAAAGGAGGACAAGTCTGGTGTGAAGGAGAGAATGGAGAGCGATTAAGGGGATTCATCACGCCTTAATCCGTCGTGTTGTTGATGGGTGCCTTCAAGTTGTTTTGGACTTCCATTGATAGGGTTTTCTTAGCAAGATTTCCTCAAACGGGGTTTGCCTTTGCCTCCCTCCAAGGCTGAGAGAGTTTGACTTGCCCCACAGCCAACCAATGAGGTTCAGTGGCTGAGTAAGGATTCGAACCCTGGTCTCCCAGGCTGCATCCACATTGGAGAAATAATGCAATTTGACACCCCTTCAACTGCCATGGCTCAATGCTATGAAATTCTGGAAAAGTTGTGAGAGATGTTTAGCCTTCTCTATCGGAGTGCTCTGGGGCCACAACAAACTACAATTCCCTAAATTCCATAACATTGAGCCATGGCAGTTAAAGCGGTGTCAAACCTGATTATTCCTGCAGTGTGGATGCAGCCCCAGTGTCCTGGTCCAGCTTTCAAACCACTCGCTCCACAAGAATCCTCTTCTCATTGGGATGAATCCTGTTTGCTCCCTCCTTCCCCATTTATTTGACCGCTTCACTTGCAAAGCAGGTGTATTTTTCTAGGCTTTTTAAAGCAACACAAAATGTATTTAGCTGCAAGTCCTTCTGCCCTCAGTCTCTTCAAAGTGCCCTTAGACTTTAGCTTGACCTTTGATGAATAACAATTTGACCGTGTATTGATCTGTCTGTTCTTTTTTTAAAATTTCATCTTACTTGTGAACTTTAGTGTGTACCTTCATTTGGGTTGCCAAAACAAACAAACCCAAAAGAGAGAGGGATTGAAAAGCAGCCCTTTAGGTATGCTGCGTTTTTATTTAGCTCATTGGCTGCATCCACACTGCAAAAATAATCCAGGTTGACACCTTTTTAACTAGGATGGCTCGGTGCTGTGGAATCCTGGGGACTGGAGTTTGTTGTGGCAGAGCTCTCTGACAGAGACAGCTAAATGTCTCACAGAACTACAATTCCCAGAACTCCATAGCACTGAGCCATGGCGGCTGAAGCAGTGTCAAACTTTACTATTTGTGCAATGCAGATGCAGCCATTGCCTCGTGGTTTGAATGTATTTTTTTTTCTCTTCAAGTCATTCATTACATTCATGATTTTAAAAAGTGTCAACGTTCATTGGGGCAATCAAGTGGCCCTATATTATTGGAAGAATGCTGCGATTAAAAAAAATGATAAAACTCCCAAATTCTCTTGCATCATTTCAAATCCATGGATTCCACAACAGTGGTTTGCTGGATCAAAAGAATCCATAATCCAGATCTGATTATATTCTTTAATAAGTTTTCAGCAAATGAGATGGGGATAGTTGCTTACATCTCTGGCAAGAATTGGGCAGCAGAGAGTTTTGAACGAGGAGCACAGCTTTAACTTTTAAAAGATCAATTCTGCAAAGCTGGCGGCCTGGTCAGTCTCCTTTAGTCGTGTCATGGCCTGAATAGTTACCTGCTGGGTTTGGGAATATATTAGTCAAACTGAGTGAACTACGATTCCATGCTAACCCTCTGGCCTACAAAAATAAGAGAAATACAATATATTGATGAACTGATACTTAGTGTGGCTGTTTAATGTCGGTCACAATCCACCATCTAGAAGTGTTAAGACTATGCCCCCATCATCCCCAGCTGGCATGGTTCTTAAATGGGAACATGAGAGGTGTAGTCCAATACCTGGGGTGGGGTGCCAAGTTGAGGAAGGCTGATTCAGAGTACTGAAGATGTTGCCACCCATCCCTGTCCTCACTGAACTCTTGTAGTTTTCTTTCTGAGCTGTACCTATTTCATACTGTTTACTAAATAAGCATACACACAGCGTTGTATGTCAAAAAACCTGAATAAACAGCATTTTAAGAAAATCTTTCATTTACATTATTCATATGCTATATTCTTAACAAATTGCTTAAGGCAGTGTACTGTATTATTTATGTAATGCACACAAAGCCCATTTTTTTATTTGAAATGAAGACTACGCAAAGACATCAAGTAACTCTGAAGTACCCAGAGGATAAAGATAAGCAAAAGGCAGAAAGCTGTCTCACTTTGCTAAGGATTTTAGGGACTTTTTACTCCCAAAGTGAAATAATATTAGATATACAGATTATTAACACATTATGAAATTATTTGGCACTGGTCAGACTTATTTCATTTCTGAAAAACAGTTAACCATCTGCAAGTGGAGAGGAGCTTCTTGCTGATCAAGAGCTTCTTTACAGAACAGCTTTTACAGGTGCAAAGCAAAGATCAGTTCGATACATTTACAGGTATTTAAAAAGAAAGATATTTAGAGTTAATGCGCTCTACTCTAAGCAACAGTTTAAAGTTTTAAAGTTTAAATGCTGTGCTCTTATCTCCTCGGAGAGAAGAGCAGGATTTTCCCAGCAAGGAGGGAGTAGGGGAATTTAATTTTAATTTATCTGGATGTCACAGGGTTGAACAAAGGCTGGTCTTGCCTATATTTTAGATCCATTGCTCATCATTTAAAACACACATGTCAAGGGTTTTTTTTTTTTACAGATGTAGGTGACTAAAGAGAATGTGGGCCTTTCCTATATATTTTTTTCTTCTGGGTAATAATAATAATAATGGGTAATATAATAATAATAATTTATATCCCGTTTATATATATTATTTATATACAGTTACCATATACAGACACCCACCAAGGAGAAAAACACCATGGATTCCTCAGTCCAGGAACAGAAGGACTCTTTCAGCTGCCAGACACTCAGTTTGTGGAAGGTGCCTCCACATGACTTTCAGAGATTCCCCCATTCTCATAGCCCACCCCTTTGTGACAGTGTTCCCTAGCCCCCTATGTACCATCGAGGAGGGGTTGGATGGGCTGCCACATAGATTCTGCTTCTATCGGCCCAATTGTACATGCTTAAAGCTGGATTGAACTCCCTACTGCATAACAGGGAAAGGGAATGAAATCACACATTGGCACCTGTACAATAGGATGCTGATACAGTACTGTGGTGTATTGGTTTGAGTGTTGGACTGTGACTGTGGAGACCAGGCTTCGAAGCTCCGCTCAGCCATGGAAGCCCACTGGATAACCTCAGGCAAGCACATGGCCTCAGCCTCAGGGGAAGGCAATGGCAAACCTCTGAACACATTTTGCCAAGAAAACCCCACGATAGGGTCGCCATAAGTCAGACACAACTTGAAGGCACATAGTAACCAACAAAAAACATTTTCGTGCAGTTATAGTTTGCTTCTGATACAAAACTGGTAGAGAAATTCCAGCATTAACGGTGCCCGGGGATGGACTGTACTGATAGGGTGTTACAGAGCATTCTGTTCTGTCTAGATAGCCAGTTGAGGGCACACACGTGGGTACTCAGAATATCAGTCTAAAGGGAAGGGCATGGTCAATGGGCTGTAGCAAATGACTGAAGTGATTACCCTGAAGTACTGAAGCCAAAACACACACAAATGCATACACAGAGAGAGAGAGAGAGAGAGAGACGATTTGTAGTATGGATGAATCCTGTGTGTCCAATAGATAGACTACTCGCTCGCGTGAGAGGCTAATTTTCAAAAGCATTTGCAGATCAGCTGTCCACTGAGTCAGCTCTGCAAAAGTTCTGGTTTCAGACAGAAACCTACGGTAATTTCTTTTCTTTGGCTTTAGGAATTTTCTACCGATTCCTTCCATTCTGTCTGTCTGCAATTACTGCTTCATAGAATCATAGAGTCATAGAAATTTAGAGTTGGAAGAGACCACAAGGGCCATCCAGTCCAACCCCCTGCCGTGCAGGAACTCCCAATCAAAGCATACCCGACAGATGGCCATCCAGCCTCTGCTTAAAAACCTCCAAGGAAGGAGAGACCACCACCCTCCGAGGGAGTGTGTTCCACTGTCGAACAGCTCTTACTGTCAGGAAGTTCCTCCTAATGTTGAGGTGGAATCTTTTTTCCTGCAGTTTGCATCCATTGTTCCGAGTTCTGTTCTCTGGAGCAGCAGAAAACAAGCTTGCTCCCTCCTCAATGTGACATCCCTTCAAGTATTTAAACAGGGCGATCATATCACCTCTTAACCTTCTCTTCTCCAGGCTAAACATTCCCAGCTCCCTAAGGCATTCTTCATAGGGCAAGGTCTCCAGACCCTTCACCATTTTAGTCGCCCTCCTTTGGACCCGCTCCAGTTTCTCCACATCCTTTTTGAATTGTGGTGCCCAGAACTGGACACAGTATTCCAGGTGGGGCCTGACCAATGCAGAATAGAGTGGCACTATTACTTCCCTTGATCTAGACACTATACTTCTATTGATGCAACCTAAAATTGCATTGGCCTTTTTAGCTGCTGCATCACACTGTCGACTCATGTTCAACTTGTGGTCTACTTGGACTCCTAGATCCCTTTCACATGTTGTCTCATTCAGCCAGGTGTCCCCCATCCTATATTTGTGCATTTCATTTTTCCGCCCTACGTGTAGGACCTTACATTTCTCTGTGTTAAATTTCATTTTGTTAGCTTTGGCCCAGCTTTCTAGTCTATTCAGGTCATTTTGAATTTTGATCCTGTCCTTTGGGGTATTAGCTACTCCTCCCAATTTGGTGTCATCTGCAAATTTGATAACTAGGCTCTCAATACTGTCATCCAAGTCATTAATAAAGATGTTGAATAGCACTGGGCCCAGGACAGAACCCTGTGGCACCCAGTAGGATTTCCTGTATCTGGTTTCCACTTCCTACAGCTGGAAGTCACCCTGCCTAACATATGCCATAAAAAGGCTTCCACGTTTGCTATTATTTAGTTCTTCTCCCTATGCAAAGGGATCTTGTGGTACCTTTGAGACTAATGGAAAAAAAGAAGTTGGTAGCACAAGCTTTCCTAGAAATGAGCCTACTTGCTCAGATCCATGTTTGTATCTCCCTACATTAAGTCTCAGTCCCACAAGGATAATTAATACAGTAGTCCATCCACTTTTGCTGGGTTAGGAGTAAAGGGCCCCCGTGAATGTGTACAAACCGCAAAGAAAAAGCACTGTCCTTTTTACCTAAGAGAACACATCTCTAGAAATCTCTAGGTCCTCCAATGCAACTCTATGGTCATAATCTGTCAGAAGTTGATCATAGAATCATGGTGGAAGGCCTGCGAATGCCTAGAGAAGTGTTTCCTCTAGAAGCATTTAGCTTCACCAGAACAACTCTATAGTCAACGTCCAGCAGAATTGCGCTGGAGGACTTAGAGATTCCTAGAGGGAACATATTAAGCAAAACCGCAAATAATAAAATCTGCAAAAGTCAAAGCCGCAAATGTGGAGAGCCAACTGTATTAGTAGTTTATTGGTACTGTATTCTAGTTGAGATTCAGAGCTGAGTCCATCACAACCCTGCAGAGCCTGACGGACTAGTGGTGTTATCTTGTTTGTGGGGCCATGCTAATATCCAACTGGCAGAGCTTGGAAATCTCTTTTATTAAAACAGTTGCAACCACTGTGCCAGCTGGTGTGCTCTGGAAATTGACGCCTGAAAGGTAACTTCATAGCTTCTCACCACTTCAGCTCATTCAAGTGGTATGCAGAATACTGGACAATGACAGCCCATAGTCTGAATGGGAGAAGCACTCTGTGATGGCAGGAGGCAAGTCCCCTAATTCTTGCTGAAACCATAGTTTTCCATTGTCTGGCAACACCAGAGTTTAATAACATCTGGTTTCCAGTGTCAATTCCAATGTGAATGTATTCTGAAGCAATTTCCCTCACCCTGAGAATTGTACCAGTAAGTGCAACTTTAGTTTAACTGCCCCCAAAATAGAAGTGAGGATGGCTAGACAGAACACATAATGGCCATGGTATCAGCAAACCCAATTTGTCAGCTGCATTTCCAGAGCCACAGGTATGGAGAAGTAGAAGGGAGAGGTTTCCATTGCCCTTCATAGTGACCTACTGTCCCTTATTCTGTGATCCTTTGACTTTAAAGTGGCTCTGCTGAAATCACAAGCCCAGCTTCTTTTACTTCTCAGCCCTCTCCAATCCCAACCCCAGCACAATTGAGACTCCACACTGAAGGCTCTGTTGTACGAAAATGCACTCAAGACAGTGAATTAGGCTATGGAGAATCATACAGACAAAACAGTCTACTGACAAGGGTGAGACTGAGTCTTCTTCATCTCAAAACCATAGAATCACAGAATCATACAGCTGGAAGTGACCTCAAGGGTCATCCAGTCCAACCCTCTGCCATGCAGGAACTCACAATCAAAGCTGGAGGCTCAATCGCACTCTGATGGAGTGTGTTCCACTGTCGAACAGCTCTTACTGTCAGGACGTCCCTCCTAATGTTGAGATCGAATCTCTTTTCCTGTAGTTTGCATCCACTGCTCTGTGTCTTATTCTCTGGAGCAGCAGAAAACAAGCTTGCTCCATTCTCAACATGACACCCCTTCAAATATTTAAACGGGGCACATCACCTCTTAACCTTCTCTTCTCCAGATTACGCCTACCCAACTCCCTAAGTCTTTCCCCATTAACAAATTCGCACCACTCTGTGGTGACCTCTGGAAACAGTGATGCAGTCTGTTCATTCTGGAACTATGGAGCACCCCATGGCCACTCCCTTTACCTGATAATATAAATTAGTGTCAGGCTGTGGTTCAGCCTTGGAACCTTTGGCCCAATTTGTGGATCATTGTTTAAAGCATTGTAGACCCCAGTTCCATCTCATATATGGGACTCCATAGACTTTATCAATAAAAGAACAGTTTTAAGGCTGGAGGAGGAGGATTTATTAGGCATCATGGATACAAGGTCACTAACATACCCCAGAAGAGATTTTGTCCATCACAAAATTAACTCTGGACAGGAGGGAAATAAAACACCCTCCTTCATATAAATATAAATATATATAAATAACTCTTTGGCTGAAATAACCAAGCTACTTACCAAAAACTACTTGAAATTTGAAAATAATTTCTGCCCTATGGCTCTAGAGATTGCCAATTTTTGTACAGAGGGCTTTGAAAGAGAAATTGCCTGTTCTAATAGGATGTTTAACAAACAGCAGATATTCTAGGCAAGATTTTTGGATGATTTTTAAAAATATATATTTGGGGAGGTAATGTAGCTGATCTCCAAGGGTTCCACAGGATAATCAATTCCATTAACACAAACATACAATTTGATTTCCAAAGCAGCCCATCAGAAGTCAATTTCCTGGACCTGACAGTAAAAAAAGTCAGATCATCTCATTACCTCTCTCAATAGAAAATCCACAGTGATAACACCTATTTAAGATTTGATAGCTCACATCCCAGAACAATGAGATGCAATCTAACTTATGGCCAATTCCTCAGATTCAAATGAAATTGCTCTCAGGAGGAAGAGTTTAGAAAGGAGTCCTACAAATTACCCAAACAACTCATTGAAAGGAGTTATCCACATCATGTAGTAGCCAAAAGGTCTGAGTAAGGCAAATAGGGGGCATTGTTCAGAACTGATACTAAAACAACACAAACCACAGACTAAATGCCTCAACTCCTCTCTGACTTACAACTATATCACAAAAGGCTTACAAGGATTCATTAAAAAAGACACTGTTGAGAATATTCCAGGATATAAGGAAAAACCACAGACATCTTCAAAAGAACTAAAAATATTAGAGGCACTGTGTGCAGACTAACTTTAAGGATCAAAATAAAAAGTAGCCATACACATTCATCAGCAAGATGCACACACCACCACCCCTGCAGCCTCTGCATTTATTGCAATTATTGTTGTTGATGTTGTTGTTGTGTACCTTCAAGTTGTTCCCAATTTATGGTGATCCTAAGGCAAACCTATCACTGGGGTTTCTGGGTCTGAAAGTGTGTGTCTCACCCAAGGTGAGTTTCCATGGCCAAGCAGGGAATCAAACCCTGATCTCCAGAGTCATAGTCCAATACTCACCACTACACCATGCTGACTATTACGCTTCTAAAATTACTTGGGTTTATAGTTCATAGTGACACACAGAAATATAATTTGATTGACTTCAACACATGTGACACCTGTTTTGTTGTATATGCCATTCAACCAATGTAAGTGTAAAAAAATGTATGTGGGAAAGACTTCGATATCCCTAAAAAGGGGTATAGGGAAACATTTGTCTAATATGAGGAATAGGAGAGTGGGTGCACCACTGGTAAGTCATTTTCTGGAATTGCAACGCTTGCTCTGCCACTGAGCCTAAGTTCTGGGTGTTGGAAAAGGTAGAAAATCATAATGAAAAAAATTGCTGAGAAAAGAATTAGATTGAATGATTGAGATGCCTGAACTTGGACACTCTAAAGCTAAGTGCATGGAGGGTGTTTCTCTAACTTGACTTCCCAACGCCATTAAGAACATTATTGCAGTAGCACATAGGTCCTCCACTCCACGTTCCTATGTGTACAAACTGAAGATGTTTCTGTGAAGTTGAAGGCTTTCATGGCCAGCATCTATAGTTCTTTGTGGGGGTTTTTTCGGGCTATGTGGCCATATTCTAGAAGAGTTTCTTCCTCCTGTTTCGCCAGCATCTGTGGTTGGCATCTTCAGAGAATACTTGTCTGGTAAGAGTTGGGTATATATATATATACTATTTGGCCCTGGGAAGTGCAGAGTGATTTGCATATGTTAATCACTTTTGCTAATGAGTAGGAGGATATGCAAAAGAGGATTGGTGTCTGCTAATTGGTGATCATTGTCTGCTGGGAAAGCCCCTGGCCCTGGGTGGTTTCTCATTTGCATTTGCTGAGTCTTCCTGTTCTTCAGGACTGGTAGCCAAACTTTGTTTACTTTCAGGGTTTCCTCTTTCCTGTTGAATTTGTCCAGGTGTGTGTGGATTTCAACGGCTTCCCTGTGCATTCTGACATGATAGTTGTTGGCATGGTCCAGAATTTCAGTGTTTTCAAACAGCATTTTATACCCAGGATGGTTTATAACATGTTCTGCTACTGCTGATTTTTCCAGCTGATCCTGTCTGCAGTGTCTATCATGTTCCGTGATTTTTGTTTGCACACTGCATTTGGTGGTCCCTATGTAGACTTGTCCACAGGTGTATGGAATGCGGTAAACTCTTGCGGCTGTGAGAGAGTCTTTCTTGTTCTTGGCTGAGTGAAGCATTTGCTGGATTTTCTTTGTGGGTTTGTAAACCATTTGAAGGTTGTGTTTCCTCACCAGTTTCGCTATTCTGTCTGTGAGTCCTTTGATGTATGGTAGAAATACATTCCCTTTGGGCGGTTGCTTGTCTTCTGTCCTTTTGTCACCACAAGGGATCTCTGTCTCCAGTTCAAGTACAAGTTGATCATATGCTAGTATTTATCTTCTCCCTGTCCAATAGAGGATTCTCTCTATCTTCCATCAGGTGTTATTGAGCAGCAATCTTGGCTAATTTCCAGGTCATCAGCAAGCAATCTTGTTTCCATAACCCATTGGTTAGAAGGTTTTTCAAGATTACAAAAATGTTCATCCTCCAGTCTCGGGTCCAACACCTCAGTGGAGCTTGGAATTATTATTGTCCCAGCTCTCCAGGAAACCCTTCATACCAATGGCACCCTGAGATGCCTGCCTACTTATCTGGAAGATGGCCTTCTTGGGGACAATTACATGAGCCAGAAGGACAGGAGAGTGTTGTGGTCTCAAGATACACCAACCTTACCTGCAATTCCACATGGATAAAGTTGTCTTCCAACTGGTCTTATCTCTCCTATCTAAGGTAGTGACAGCTTTCCATATCAATCAGGACACTGTGTTGCCTGCATTGATGCAGAATCCTACGTCAGACTTGGAATGGACTCTTAATTGCCTTGATATCAGAAGGGCCCTGGTCTTTTATGTTGACAGGACTGCAGGGTTCTGCAAGTCTCAGATACTCTTTGTATGCTACTCCTCAAAGAACAAAGGCATGCTTGTTTCTTTGCAACACTTCTTGAAGTAGGTGGTTTCTGCCATTCATTTGGCTTATGAACTTGGCAAAAAAGACCCTATAGTCCATGTGTGTACCTATTCTATGAGAGTGATGGCTACTTCATCAGTTTTTCTCAGAGGGGTTCCCTGGCACAGTTTACAGAGAGGTTATGTGATCTTAGCCTTTGACCTTCATCTCTCACTATGGAATAGATGCAAGACCCAGAGCTGAAGATGAATTCAGGAGAGCAGTGTTGTTATTCTGCCTAAGCATGATATTCTTGCCTCCTGTGGTTAATAGCTTGCTAGTCTCATTTATGTGAGTCACAAAGACCATAAAGGAGGACAGGTTGCTTACTTGTAACAGGAAGCCTTCAAGAACTCACAGTCCCGTGAACTCACAGTCCCATCCATCCTCCCCCTGTTGTGTGCTGCCTCTCCTTAGATATCTGGCTGTTGGTTTGGTGTCTTGTCTATGGAACTAAGGATTTAGGTTGGAAGCATGCTTGTTAGGTGTGTGGGAGTGAGCGGGGCTACAGCTAAAATGTAATATGTATGTAATAGTTCTAGAAAATTCCCAATGATGGCATGCATAGGCACAGATTCATTTGTGAATTTACAGACGGCCACTCCAAAAGTACAATTACAAGTAAATAATCTGTTCATCTCTCCCATTAACATTTTAAAAAATTAGCTAGCAAATTGAGGCTCCAATCCTTTACACACTTTCCTGAGAATAGTTCCTACTGAATTCATAAGCAATAGGCTGGGGCAGATGGGTGGGAAGGAGTGGCCCAAGGCTGCTTTGGCTGCAAGCAGATCATTTCTGTGGCGATTGCATGGTCCACTCCCAAAAGGTGTCGCAGGACCCAAGCTGTGCCACCAGGAACCAGATTATCCTGGATCCTTTGTGCTGTGGTCCAAAGAACCAGAGCATGGTGTCAGATCAGCTTTGGGCTGCTTTGGAATATGCATCATGTAAATGCCACGCCCCCATATGTTTTAACTTGTTCTAACCTTTTGGCCCATCTGTTCTAATTTGTCTTAGGGCAATACATGGGCTGCACCAAATCCAACCAGGGATCTCCAAGAGTGTATATCCGACATTCCCAAATAGCTCTCAAACTGTGGTTAACATGACAGAAAAAAGTGTGTTCATTTTAAAAGCTAATTTCCCCTTTTAAATCATCTCAATAGAACAACTAGAATTTAAAAAATAATCAAGACAAATTACCACAAACAGTACAAGAATGAATAGAGAACCTGGACCTGCTAGATGTCTGGAGATTTAAAAATGGAGAAGAGACAGATTACATATCCTTCTTGGATAGGCACCAAAAATGATCCAGAATTTATATATATATATATATATATATATATACACACTAGGTGTATGAGTAAGAAAATCCAGAAAATTTAAACACTTCCAAGAATGTTTTCATACCACAGCCCTATTAAATTAACATTAAAAACCTAAACTTTCCCCAGATGCCAAGATGCCAAAACTAAGGCTGTTGTAGTTTGGCCACATCATTAGAAGGCATAATTCACTGTAAAAGACAATACTGCTAGAGAAGGTAGAAGACAGTAGAAAGAGATGGAAGAGATGAAGTTCACACACCAAGTGAACAGACTCAATCAGGGAGCTCATGGACCAGAATTCACAGGACCTAAGCAGAGCAATGGAGGACAGGGGGACCTGGAGAGGTCTAATCCACAACGTCACCCTGAGTTGGGGTTGACTTGAGGACAGTTAACAAAAACAACAAGGTGAATTCATGGGGGAGGGCTTCTTGGCATGATTTGTTCAGAGGGGGTTTGCCTTTGCTTTCCTCTGAGAAAGAATGACTTTCTCAAAATCACCCAGTGTGTTTCCATGGATGAACGAGGAATTGAACCCTGGTCTCCAGAGAGACCTTGTAGACTACTGAAAAAAAGATGTTGGCAGCATGAGCTTTCATAGACTTCGGTCTACTTCCTCAGATACACTGAAGTCTATGAAAGTTCATGCTGCCAACTTCTTTCTTTCAGTTAGTTTCAAAGGTGCTACAAGATCTCTCTACATACTGATTCTACAGACCAACACAGCTATTATCTTTGAATTCCTGGTCTCCAGAGACATAGTAGAATGCTCAATCCAGTACACTGCTCTGACTCTCTAGTGACTACTGTACAAGCAATCAAACTAAGATCTGTAGCTGTCTTTCCCAAGTGGTTTTTAAGACATACCTCACTTTTCCCTCAAAATCATGATTTTATGACAAATTGCTCTCATGAATCATTAAAGACAGGAAATAGGGAGAGGGTGAAATGCTCTTGCTATAAGCCTGTTATTTCTTATAATATTTTTCTGACTGAGTCACATTTTTTACGACTGTGTTTGTTCTAGCTTTTCTGAAGATCTTTTCAGAACTGGTCTATTATCCAGCAAATGGCACACTACAAAGATCTGGATGCAAACCACTAATCACGGTGCTCATACATCCTGTACATAGGTAGTGTATAATTTAGTAACTGGTCTGCACATGTCATTGGATGGCTTTGAAGGTCTCGCTCCCCATTTACATAAGTTATTTGGAAGCCAAGGTAGTAAATGTTTGCTCAGCAGGACTTAAACTTTTCTAAGTCACTCGGACATTGTATTTTCATTTAGGAATTCTTTTTAACTGACAGGTTTGGAAAAAGCAGAGAGAAAACCACTACACCATTTTGGCTCTCTCAGAGATGATTAATAGAGACTTGATGCAGTGGCTCAAGTGGTCAAGATGCTGACTCTGTTGACTGCGAGATCGGCAGGTTGGCAGTTCGAGGCCCGGGCGCAACATTATGGGGTGAGTTCCTGTCTCTAGTCCCAGCTTCTGCCAACCTAGCAGTTCAAAAGCATGCAAATACAAGTAGATAAATAGGTACCACTTCTCAGTGGGAAGGTAACAGCATTCGGTGGAGTCATGCTGGACACATGACTACCAGAGCAGTCCTTGGACAATGCTGGCTCTTTGGCTTAGTAACGGCGACGAGCACTGCCCCTAACAGTCGGTTATGACTAGACATTCATGTCAAGGAACTACCTTTACCTTTTACTCTCTCCCCCACCACTCTGCTTGAAGGCACAAGATATTTCTGGTCATAAAAAATAAGCCACTTTTCTATAAATCCACCTAGTGGGAGATTTTTAATGGCTGAGCACTTGTTTTGCATGTGCTGCAGTCCTGCAGGATGCTTTCTTCCATTTCCATACGTATTTTGACTGTGACCCTTTCTGACACTATTAAGTTTATGCCCATTTTACTCCTACTCCACTGATGGATATTTTGTTTCTAGGCTCAGTTCAAGGGTTTGAATCTTTAAAGGCCCATATGAGCAGGGTGACCAGAAGTCAAAAGGGCAAAAAAGAACAGGGTACCGCAAAATATAGGACAGTCAAGAAAGATATTGGACATTACAAAATAAAGGTTAGAAACACTAATATAAATATAACTTCATGTTTTATAATATAAATATAAATGTATATAGATATAATTTCATCATGCTAAATTTAAATTAATCAAAAATGGAGGACATTTTGAAATTCCTCCTGGACAGAAGGTTGAAATGTAGGATATGTCCTGGGAAAGGGAGATGTCTGGTCACCCTGCATATGAAATGGAACCTGTTGATCTCAAATACTTTTTTATTCTGGATGCCCCTTCCATAAGCAAGTTCCTTTCAAGCATCTGACAGCTTGCCAGGAGCCACATAAGGAAATGTGGAGGGACAAGCATGGCTATGGTCCAAGGACTGAGAAGAGGACATTTTTTAATTCTCTGGAGCCTTGGTGGGATGCACCAGTGTGCCCAACAGTCACCAGAAGTGAAAGATAATTTAACTGGAAATCCCTTCTAGTCTTCCCTGGAGGGTTTTATTTATTTATTTATTTATTTTGAGGGGGAGGTTATTTTGTGTGTCCCCCCCAATTCCAGATTTTTCAGACCCAAATGGATCTCCTGACCTCTATTTTCAATATCTGCAAAGGACTTCCCCTCCTAAAAAACTGCACATAGCTGAAAGGTAACACAGTTCACACCTCTGAGCTAGGCCTTGTTGGTAGTGGCCCCAAATGGAGGAAGGAGATTTTTTTCAAGCCCTGTTACTTCAATCTTTCAAGCATCTTTGGTTTATTTAAAAGCTTCATTCTTTGTTTATATTTTCTGGTTTTCTTGGATTTCTCCTTCCATGTTTGCTGCCTTGTGAGCTCTGGAAATATTTGCAGGGAATATGTTTTCAATGTATTGTATGATCTGGGTATGTGCTAAGCTTCTTTGTGTTCTCTTGTGGAAAAAAAGGTAATGTATAAGGTTTTTAAAAGACACACTTACCTAGCTATGGCTGGGGCACACCTTCCGAGCCGAGCTACTTGTTTGCTTGTTTTTCCTCTGGCTAGTATCTTCTCCCCAAGTTCAAGATATTTGATGAGTTATAATATGGAGGAAAGGATAGGATCTTTCCTTGCAACATAGCAGCAGAATTTGTGACTAGTTGCATATGATTTACAGCTGTAGGGAAAGTAGTTCAAGGAAGCAGTTACTTTAAATATAAAAATATGACAAGCATGAAACAGTGTGAGTTTTGATATTCCACTCTTGCTCTTGATGATGAGCAACACTTGTATCAGCCTCAGATATTTCATAATGCAGCATGTCAGAAATTATGATATCAATATTGAATTGTTTTACAGTCTTCCGTGTTGAGGATGATGGGAGGTGATGCACTTCACCCAGGCTCCGGTCCTCACCATCTGGACAAACTGGGCTGATCAGAACTGATCATGATGTGATGTGTTGCAGGTAGCAGAGTTGCCCATGAAGCGGCTCAGGAACAAAACACCAGCTCTGGAACTTCTGGAATCACTGTTGCTGCTTCTCCTTTCATGCAGTCAACAAACCACGCGAGCTGTTCACTATACTATCTTTATTTACTACTTGAATAATACAATCTCTACAGTAAAACAATAAACATCTTTGCAACACATTTCTTACTTTTGCTAAACACTCTGGCTATGCTAATCAAACTATATACATACTCATCTCCTCCTGCACAAAAGCTTAGTTACAAGTCCAGGTTCTTCCTTCTAGTTCACATTATTGATGTCATCGTGGAGGTTCAGAAGGGCAGAGGTGAAAGGCTAGATACAATGGCTCACCAGAACAATACTGAAAAAGAACAACTATTGTTACCACCCACTGGGTGTGCTCTGTGTGTGTTCTGGGTGTGTACAATTAATACTATTGGTTATTTCACACTTTCCCATGCTAATAGTCCAACCTTTTTCTATGACCTAAACACTCATGTGATGTTTTCCATGTTGTCTTTGTTTACCTTTTCCATGACCTTCTTTTCCGGAACTTGTGTTGCTATTCCGTGTGTGTTATGGCTATACTCACATCTGTTGTTGTTGTGTACATGTCTGACTACACTTTCTCACCTCGTGCTGGAAAATCTTACTGACTTTGGTTCTCACATACAGCTTTGCATTTCTTTGACTATAATTCCCATGCTCCTTGCCTTAACAATCCCCTCCGAAATGAAAAGATGTATGTGCCTCAAACTGTCAAACCTATTTGTTGTGTAAAACTCTCATGTTTCTCTGCTGTTAATGCCTTGGTAAACAAATCTGCAATGTTGTTTTGAGATTCAATGTACCTCAACTCTATTTCACCTTTCTGTACCATGTCACGCACATTCTGATATCTCACTGCCACATATTTACTTCGATTTCTCAAATTTTCTGTTTCTGCCATTGCTATACAAGATTGTGAATCCTCCAAAATTTCAACTGGTATTCTATAACTCTCATCCAAATCATCTAACAATTGTGTAATCCATTGAACTTCATTCACTATTTCATTTAATGCTGCAAATTCAGCTTCACTTGTGCTCAAAGCTACGTTGTTCTGTTTCCTGCTCCTCCAAATAATTGGACTCTCACTATATTTTACAATCATTCCTGTAATCGATTTCTTGTCATGCATCTCAGAAGCAAAAGAACTATCAACAAAACATTCTAAATCTTCATCACTACATCTAATCACTAACTTCTTGTCTAAAGTACCTTTCAAATACTTTAACAAATGTTTCACAGCTGTCCAATCCTCTACTTTTGGACTGTTCACTCTCCTTGACAATACATTCACTGCATAAGCAATATCTGGTCTAGTATGACAACTTATAAACTGCAAAGATCCTAACACACTTCTGTACAAAGTCTTGTTTTCAAACTCTTTGGTTGTCTCTTCTGAAACAAAACCTGTTGTCATTGGTGTTTTTACAACCTTAGCAAATTGTAAACCACACTTGTCAATTAACTTCTCAATTTTCCTGCTTTGACTCAACAAGTAATCTCCTTCATCTGTCTTTTCAACATCAATTCCTAGATATGTTCTCAACTGTCCAAGATCCTTTAAAACAAATTTTCTAGACAATTCCCTCTTCACAGAATCAATTTGTTGTTGTGATTTAGCTGCCACGCATAAATCATCAACATATATCACAAGCACAATGTCTCCTTTGGTATATACACAAGCATCTGCCACACTTCTCTTATAACCAAGTTTTATCAGTTCATCATTTATGCACAGATTCCAAGCTCTGGCACTTTGTTTCAAACCGTACAATGCTTTCTTCAACTTGTAAACTTTCTGACTATTATTTTCTTCAAACCCTTGTGGCTGCTCCATAAAAACCTCATCCTGCAGATAAGCATTCAGATAAGCCGTTTCAAAGTCAAAATGTTCCACAATTAAATCTCTTTTGGCTGCCACTGCTAAAACCAATCTTAAACTTTCTGGTTTTGCTGTTGGTGAAAACGTTTTATCAAAGCTTTCAAATTGCTGCTGTGCAAAACCTTTTGCAACAAGTCTAGCTTTATATTTTATGTTGCCGTCTGGCAATTCCTTCTTTTTGTAAACCCATCTACAACCAATCACTTTCTTATCTCTGGGTCTGTCAACAATTTCAAACACATCTTTGTTTACTAAGCAATCAAACTCATTATCCATTGCTTCAAACCATTTAACTTGTTCTTCTCTAGGAAGCTCCTGTATTTCGTCAAAACTTTCAGGCTCCTCAGTTACTAAACAAACTCTTGCACTTTGAACCACAAATCTATCAGGTGGTTTCCTCACTCTTTGTGTGCGTCTAGGCTGAAAACTTACAATTCTGTCAGTGTCATCCTCTGTGTCTGTCTTGGGTGTTTCTGTCCTGTGACTAAATCTCTTATCTTGTGTCATCCTACTTGTTGTGGGTCTATCTTGCATGTCATCATCTGATGCACTACTGTGACTGTCAGAAGATTCTTGTTTTGTTGAAACCCCTCCGTTTCCTGAAGTTGGTTCTTTTTGTGTGTCTGTGTTAGTGTCACCTAACCTTAAGAAAACTTCCTTATTTGCATGTAATTTTTCCCATCCAGCATGCTTTTCAAAATTTGCAGACCTAGAATATTGTACCTCTTTCTGCCCAAGTAGAAATCTGTACTTGTTTCCAGAATAACCCAAAAACATTAGTCTCCTGCTTTTAGGATCACCCTTTCTCCTAAAACAGGCTGGAATGAAAACATGTGCATATTGTCCAAACACTCTCAAATATTTAAAGTTTGGATTTCTCCCATACAGCACTCTGTAGGGTATGTCATCTATTCCTGAATGATACAACCGATTTTTGATATGGTTGGCAGTGTAAGTTGCTTCACCCCAAAAACAATCTTTGACACCTGCATCTGCTATCAAACAAGCTGTGATTTGTTTTAAATCTTTGACACATTTTTCTGCAAGCCCGTCTTCCGCTGGCGAAGCGGGAGAAGTCGTCTCACGTCGGATTCCCATCTTTTGAAACCAATTAGACAATTGTTTACTCAAAAATTCTCCACCTCTATCTGTGATTATTGTGCCTACTTTGAAATCAAACTCTCGTTCAATCATTTTCACCCATGCTTTCAAACTTTCACCGGCATCTGACTTATTTTTCAGAATTCTTACAAATGAAAACCTTGAATACCGGTCTACAATTACAAGAAAATATTTACAACCACTCAGTGACAAACAATTTGCTTGAGCTACGTCAGCATGAACAAACTGAAATGGTCTTTCGGCTATCCTCTTTGTTTGTTTTGCTACTGGATAAGCCCGGACCTTCACTTGATTACAGACTGTGCAATCCAAGTGATTTCTGCATTCATTTACTTTTACTTCAGGACACAACTGAAGTAATTTTTTCAAACTTTTAAAACTGGCATGGCCAAACTTTCTGTGTAACTCATGAATGCAATTGGAATGTAAAGGCACATTATCAACATGGTTCACATTTTCATCATTTCTACCATTAACTCTATCTTGCAAATAATACAGTTTCTCATATTTGTTTCCAACACCACATAATTTTCCATTACGTGTTATTTGACATTCATTGCCCTGAAAAATCACTTTGTAGTTATCCTCTGTTAATCTGTTCACAGATAACAGGTTGTTCTCCAATTCTTTTACATACAGTACATTGTCAAAACTTGCATTTAAACCTGGAATAAACACTGTTCCCATCTGTCTAACTGTTCTGGTTTGCTTTCCATCAGCTAACACAACAGAACTTACATTAGCAGGTTTTAAATTAGTCATCAAATCAATATCTTTGCACATATGCGAGCTCGCTCCGGAATCGATCATCCAACCTTGTACATTATTTAATTTCCCTTTAATTACTTTAGCAACCCCCTTTTTGTTACCAGTGTCCTTAAAACTTTGATGTCTTGGTTGTTGTTGCTTCTGTTGCCATCTCTGTCGCTCAGGCCGCTTAAACTGCTCCCGAAATTGTTGCTCCTTCCGATCTGCAGCTAATTTCCTGCAAAAACGTTGTATATGTCCCAACTGACCACAATAAAAACATCTGCGTCGCTCCCTTGAAGAAGCTGCTTCATCACGGTGCCTTTCATCTGTGAAAGGTTTTGAAGTTGCGGGCTCTCCTCTCTCAGATTTTCGCCTCTGGTTTTCCTCCAAGATTCTGGCTATTATCAAGTCTTTGTTTAACTCAGTCTCTGGGAGGTTTTGTAAAAAACTGGTGATGTTTTCCCACTCTGAATTTAATGATTCCAAAATAATGCAGCACTGTTGATATTTACTTATCACCACACCTCTCTGCTCAGCTTGCACAAATAAATCCATCATTTTTTTAAATGCTTTTCAATACATTGTCCTTTCTCCAACTTTTGTCTGTAAATACGTTTTGACCATAAAATTTTTGAATAATTGGACTGTGAAGCATAAATTCTTTGCAAAGTGTCCCAAATCTCTTTTGCAGTAGTAAATTCCCTAACTGCATTTAGCTCACCAGGATCTATCAGTAAAAATAAAGTAGCTACTGCTTTTTCATTCCTTTCTTTCTCCGCTTGGCTTGCTGCCGCTGGCAGGCCGTTTATCACTGAAGACCACAATCTTTCTCGGACTAGCAGAGATTTCGCATAAATCTGCCAAGTCATAAAATTGCCGCTGTTTAGCTTCTCAAATTTCAACACCTCCATTTTAAAACCAAAAATGTAACTTTCTATCTCAACACAAAAATAATTAAAAATCACAGTCTCTTGGTGAATGTGTGCAGTGACTCAATTTAACTCAGTCCTTCCGAGTTTGCACAGACTGATTCCCTCAGGAACAATTAAGACTGATGATTTATTTGCTTACTTACATAAGCCGTAGACAAGCGTTGACTCCCTGCTCCGGACTGTTCCGCAGACTCCGGCCAGGATTTTCAAAGAGGCTATAAATTTTGTAATCCACAAGAATTTGTCAGCGTAGCACAAAACAGCTTACTCTGACCTTCGAAGAACTTCAGCTTCGGCATTCATCGGTGTTTAGCATTTTCAGGAACATCCAGCATTTCCCCTGTAGCATCCAGCATTCACACGCTTGAACCTACTGTAGTGCTCAGCATCCACGTTTCTGGGACGACTGGAGTGCCCAGCATCCACGTTTCTGGGATGACTGTAGTGCCCAGCATCCACGTTTCTGGGATGACTGTAGTGCCCAGCATCCACGTTTCTGGGCCCATAACCTTTGTTGAGGATGATGGGAGGTGATGCACTTCACCCAGGCTCCGGTCCTCACCATCTGGACAAACTGGGCTGATCAGAACTGATCATGATGTGATGTGTTGCAGGTAGCAGAGTTGCCCATGAAGCGGCTCAGGAACAAAACACCAGCTCTGGAACTTCTGGAATCACTGTTGCTGCTTCTCCTTTCATGCAGTCAACAAACCACGCGAGCTGTTCACTATACTATCTTTATTTACTACTTGAATAATACAATCTCTACAGTAAAACAATAAACATCTTTGCAACACATTTCTTACTTTTGCTAAACACTCTGGCTATGCTAATCAAACTATATACATACTCATCTCCTCCTGCACAAAAGCTTAGTTACAAGTCCAGGTTCTTCCTTCTAGTTCACATTATTGATGTCATCGTGGAGGTTCAGAAGGGCAGAGGTGAAAGGCTAGATACAATGGCTCACCAGAACAATACTGAATGGCTGGGGCACACCTTCCGAGCCGAGCTACTTGTTTGCTTGTTTTTCCTCTGGCTAGTATCTTCTCCCCAAGTTCAAGATATTTGATGAGTTATAATATGGAGGAAAGGATAGGATCTTTCCTTGCAACATAGCAGCAGAATTTGTGACTAGTTGCATATGATTTACAGCTGTAGGGAAAGTAGTTCAAGGAAGCAGTTACTTTAAATATAAAAATATGACAAGCATGAAACAGTGTGAGTTTTGATATTCCACTCTTGCTCTTGATGATGAGCAACACTTGTATCAGCCTCAGATATTTCATAATGCAGCATGTCAGAAATTATGATATCAATATTGAATTGTTTTACAGTCTTCCGGAGTCATGATGCAGCTCCAAATCAAAACCTGGAATGTTACTTTTAAGGATTAATATAATGGCATGCAGTTGAAGCCATCTATAACTGAACAGTGGTAGGACAACAACTAGGCAGCAAGAGAAAAGATGAATCCAGTGCTGAAGCTAAGAAATCTACCTTGTGATCTTTACTATTGTTTTTGCATCGTCAATAAAAGACAGCAGATTTTTGCAAGCTTTTAAAAACATTATATTGTAAATATCCTGAAAACATTATTGTTCTAATACATATTTTGGAGGTTTTTCTTTTATGCAGCACAGGTATTTTGGGTTTTGTGTCTCAATTTTCTCTCTCTTGGAACATATGACTTTTACATATTTTGTAAAATGCTGAGAATACCTGGACATTTTCATTTAGGAAGTTTTGCTCCTGTTTTACCGGTCACAAAGTTATATTTCATGGATTTAGCACTGGCTATGTACATGTGAGAACTTTTGTGGTATAGTAGTTCAAGTATTGGACTAGGGCTCCAGTGACCAAAGTTTCAATCACATCTCAGCCATGGAAACCCATGGGGTGCCCTTGGGTAAGTCACACTGTCTCAGCCTCAGAGGAAGACCAAGACAAACTTTCTCTAAATAAATCTTGCCCTAGGGCCACTATAGGCCAAAAACAACTTGAAGGCATGTAACAACATGTACCAGTGAGAAATCCAAGATTTTTTCTTGGTCTCTAATTTAATGATCAAATCACAGTTTGTCACACACAGCACTTCTTAGATTTAGCTATTGAAAAGGGCCATCCATTAAAGCAATTAACCAGTGATCATTTTGAAATAAGGCATAATCTTGGGATCAACTGAAGATACTGATGCCCTGGTTTTGTATTTGCAAGAAAGGACAACCACACTTTGCAAGCTTTAAAAAACATTATTGTGCAAATGTATGCACTTTCCATGTGAATTAACACACTTATTTCCCTCATCAAGTCTGCAGAAAATAACAGTCCATCCTAGATTATCAGAATTAGGCTAAAACACCTTTCTAATTTCTGAAAGAAATATTTGAAAAGTGTGAGATGATTAAGCACAAAAACATTCAAAATTACACCAAAGCCAAAAGCAATGGTTCTGTTGCTTACCTTCAAAGTCATAAGGCCAACCTAGCATGGGGCTTTCTTGGCAAGATTTGCTCAGAGGGGGGTTGCCATTGCCATCCTCTGAAGCTGAGAGAGTGTGACTTGCCTGAGTGGGTTTAAATGATTTTGCTGGGAGTCGAACCCTGGTGTCCCAGTTTACTAGTCCAATACTCAAACCACTAAACCACGAGGGCGTGAAAAACATGTAACATATGCTTTTTTTTGTTTAAATGTTTTATCTGTCAATGTTTTCTAGTACAGACTAGTTAGACCACATTGCAAACATATGATTGGCAAAAAGGTCAGGCAAGGCTGTATTCTTCTATCACCCTACTTGTTCAGCTTGTATGCTGAAAATATCATATGACTAAGAAGAAGGAGGAGTGAAGAATAAATAGGAAGAAGGAACATAAACAATCTGAGGGGCTAAACAGACAGGCAAAAAGAGGTGCTTTCAGGCTGGCTTGAACGTGTGGCGTTTAAATGACACATGCCTTGAAGCCAGCAGAAAAATGTCCTTATGCAGAGAAAAGATGTTTCTTCCTGACTTGAAGCCATAACATGTGGTCATGACATGAGCACTCCAGCTGTCTTGGGAGCTGGCGGTACAGTTGGTGGGGTTTCAATGTGGCTTCAGAAAAGGCAGCTTCAAGCCACTTTTTCCTGCCCATCTGTTTCGCCCCTAAGATGCACAAATGACACCATATTACTAGCAGAAAACATCATGGACCTGGAACAATTACTAAGGAAGGTCACAGAAAAAAGTGCAAAGGCACGCTTGCTGCTGAACTTGAAGAAAACAAATTCAACCTAGACAATGGACTCTTTCATACAAGGCTAAATTGGAAGTATAATTTAAGGTCAATTCGAATGCAATCATGGGTTTTACGTTATTGCGAATTAACTCTTCGCACGCAAATTCGGGCAAGAGGGAAGCCAATTCGAATGCAATCATGGGTTTTACGTTATTGCGAATTAAAGCTTTGCATGCAAATTCAGGCAGGAGGGGGTTATTTTCAGGTAATGGGAAGTAATTCCGAACGGAGCAGGGGTTCATGTAAATTCGCTAAACAAGCGAATTTACATAAATCCGCATTGGCTCCATTCGGGAGAAATCCCTCCCCGTTTGAAAGAGTCCAATGAGGAAACTGAAATAGATAAAGATTTCCCATACCTTGGATCAAAGATTGATCAGAACAGAGACTGCAGCCAAGAAATCAGAAAAAGACTAGGAATGCGCAGGGCAGCTATGAAAGAACTAGACACAGTCCTAAAGAGTAAAGATATACAACTGAGCACTAAAGTCAGAATCACCCAAACCTTTGTATTCCTCATCACCATGTATGGTTATGAGTGTTGGACAGTGGAAAAAGAGGATAAGAAGAACACCAACTCACTTGAGATGTGGCGCTGGAGAAGAGTGCTGAAGATACTGTGGACAGCCAGAAAGACAAACACATAGGTCCTTAAACAGATCAAACCCAAACTTTCCTTGGAATGATGACTAAATTAAGGCTGTCGTACTTGAGGCTGTTGTACATGAGAAGGCATGGCTCATTAAAAAATACAATAATAGTAGGAAAGGTGGCTGGCTGGACCCACTCAAGGAGGTCACGGGCCTGAATTTTTTAAAAAGAAATAATGACTTTTTATACCCCCTCCCAACACAAGAAGGCTGCAGTGATGCCTCTGAATTTTGAAAGTTTCCCTTCATCCTTTTTGAAACTGTACATGAACTAGGTGTAACCTTGGGAATCCTGCAGGTTAGTTCTTGCAGACTTTTTAAAATAATTAGCTTGGCAATTATAGTTCTTTGATTTTAATTAGGTCATTTACCACCTCCTGAATAACAGAGGCATTAGAACTGGTTCTCACAAAGTCCCTGGAGTCAGAGATTGCTTCACTTGTGTGTAGGGTGGCCACCTTTTTTCTGGGGCTAGGCTTTTGTACCTTTTTAACAGGGATGTGAGATGCAGAGCTTCTTTGTTAAATGCTGGCCTGCTCTCAAGATGCTGTGAAAGAAACAAGGCATAGCTGGGAGTGGGGGGGAAGAGACAGAGAGAGAAAAGGAGTCTCTGCCAATGGAGAAGCATATTATTAAGGATCATGGGAGATCTATGCAGTGGTGGTACCAAGAAAATATGTATCATGGTGGGTGAGGCTCACAGATGGATTGGAGTAGATTTCCTGAGGTTGGTAGAGGTTTACCACACATTATATTCCTGCAGAGATATCACACTGTATTTCAGGTTAACGCTCAACATTGACAGGCAGCTTATCTGTTCTCCCCTTTTCCTTCTGTTTTGGTCTTTGTGCTTGCCTCAGTAAGGGATTCTGGAAGCAGCTGCTGTTTGCTTTGCCTGCTTTTGGCAAGTATGCACAACTAAAATAAGTTCAGCTAGAACAGAATTTACTTCTTTCTCATCTCAAGCTTTTATTGTTGTTTACTGCATTGTTTACTGTAGACATATTGCTGTAAACTGATGCCAAAAGGCTCTTCTCCAGCCCTCCTTCACCATCTTTTCAATGTAGGTACTGCTAAAAAAAATTCAGCTGGTCAGAAGAAAAGGACAAAAATATGCCTTATTGGAGAATTTTTTAAAAAAAGTTTTAAAAAGGGTATTCTTTCTCAAAAGTCTTGTTAACTGATCTATGGGCCTGTGCAGACCAGCCATTACGCCACCCTGGGGATGGAGTCGAGGCCTGGCGTCTACATGATGCACACCCCAACTCCGCCCCAAGGCGGCACCACAGTACTCCTCTGGTGCTGCGTTTAGATGCCACTGCTTTTTGCAGCTCCTTTTTGTGCCGCATAAAGGCTAGATTGGGGCCATGGCGTGTGGTTGCCACAGCCCTGATCTGACTCTAAAAGGAGTGGTCTGCATGGTCTGCACAGCCCCTATGTCTGTAATATAATTACAGTAAATTAAAAACCAAAACCAAATGAAAACAAAATGTGTTGCATGATAATAATAACTAGAACAACCACCCGAAGCATCAGGCTTTATGATCACTATGAAAGCAATGGCAAAACAATAATTCAAATAATTCAAAAACAAAAACCCTCAATATATCATTCAAGGGGAGGGGATATGTTATAATATCCTATTACATGAAAGAAGAGATGCCTACAAAATTGTTAAGGTAAAAGCTAATAAAGCCATTGATAACCAAATGAAACCAATAATCTCTGCCATTAATGATCAATAGTTCAGCCATAGAGCAAAGGAAAAACTTGTACTTTGAATTAGGCTTGAGTTGTGGGCTGAGGAAGGAGGGGGAAAGACAAGAGGAAGAAAGCTAAAGCGTGAATTTCTCTTCACTGAGGAAGAGATGGGCCTCTCCTCAAGGTTACTGCTAGTCAGCTAAGCTGATAAGGTTCTACAAGGCATTCATTGTAAATCAGGCCAGCAGAGAGCCAGCCGGTTTGGACTAGCTGAATAATACAGATATATATGATGATGATGAATGTTAAACTACGCATGCTCAATGAATATTTTGTGGGTTAATAAAAACTGTTTGCGCCATGTTTGGGGCATTCAGTCAATGGAATGATTCTTGGCTGAACACTGCAGACTAAAGCTGTTTTGAATAAATGGATCTGATTGGAAATCTTCACAAATGCCTCACTTTGCATAATTGGTAGTGAATGGGTTAATTAACCCTTTGTTTTCCGTAACAAAATCTCCTATCACATCTGTTCCTCTAGCACAGTACTTTTAAAACAAAAGCTCTGTACATAAGACACAAGATAGAGATTTGCACAGATAATAATTCAACTGTATATCTAGCAAGCTGGTGGCATAGAGAATCAAACAGTGGATCTAGTCAGGAAGAGGGCAAATTAATTCTCCAATCTGTTGTCACATACCTTCCAACTGTCAGGGTGACTAGATGTCATAACTGTGAAGACACCGCAAGAAAAATGTAGAACATTACAAAATAAAAACAACCCCCCACAAATATAAATATAAATTCATTTTGTATGGTTCATATACAGCTATATTACATACCGATACACAATATAATATTTCTCTCTCTCTCTCTCTCTCTCTCTCTATATATATATATATATATTACATATAGGGATGCAGTGGCCTAGTAGTTAAGATTCTGATGGAAGGTTGGCAGTTTGAGGCCCAAGTGCTATATGATGGAGTGCGCTCCTGTCACTAGTCCCAGCTTCTGCTAGCCTAACAGTTCGAAACTTGTAAAAGTGCAGTTAGGTGAACAGGTACCACTCTGGTGGGAAGGTAATAGCATTTGGTGCAGTCATGCTGACCACATGATCACTAGTCTTCGACAACACTGGCTCTTCAGCTTAGTAGCAGAGATGAGCACCACCCTCTACACAACTAGACAATCTTGTCAAAGGGGAAATCTTTACCTTTTATATTAGATATATTGTATTTTTTATGCATTCAACCATATATTTTTTAATGAACTTATGTTAGCTAAAATCACTCCTCTCCATCCCTGGTTTTCTCCCAACTGCACCTTCAGATATTCCCAGATTTCCTCCTCTTTCTTTGAGCTCCTGAAACAGAGAAAACTTGAACTCCAGCTGTCTCCCATACTGATGCTACTCCCCTCTGTGTACACGTTTCTCCCCTTCTGTCACCCAGCCAGCCTGTGCTCAGTGCAAGCCACTTTTTCCCAGAGCTTCCCACATGTGTTTGGTTTTTGTTTTTGTTTTTAAGTGGGGCTCCTGTACCAGTTACAACCTACAATAAACCTTGATTTGCTTGGTCAAAACAAGCCCTTTGCAACAGCAGCGGAGGCAGCAATAATAAATCTGTTGAGCTACCTCTTGCTCAGCTGCTGGGGTACCAGATGATACAAGGGACCTTATCACATGAGGCAATTTGGGGGTATACTCCAAAGGCAATCCGAACGCAATCATGTGGTTTCATGTTATTGCGTGATAACTTATCTCACTCAATTTTGGGCAATGGGAAATCATTCTGAATGCAATCATAGGGTTTCACGTTATTGCGTGATAACTTATCTCACGCAATTTTGGGCAATGGGGGGTTATTTTCGGGTAATGGGAAGTCATTCCGGAAGCATTCCGAACGCAACTAGAACTCATGTAAATTCAGTGTACAAAAGTAGTTTGCACTCAAGTTAACTGGGGTGGTGGTGGTGGTGGTCAAATCTTGTCCTTCCCAGTGGGTTCAGGAAAAGCAAACTGCTGCAGCCTCTCCTGGCTTGTTAGTTCTTTCATAGTCATACAGTCGTAGCTGAAACCCCCTATTTACCCACATATCTGGGAGTAATGTCCTACTGAATTCAGTGGGGCTTAATGCCTGAGTACACTTCTATACAATTACCCGGTTAGCCACAACACAATGCCAACAGACAGGTTTGAGGTGGCTAATGTACAGCCTACCTCCCCCAGCAAAAGAACTTAGATAAGCCATACTTTTTCTGAGACTTCTACCTATGAAATGGGGAAAAATCATTTTGTTTAGTGTCAGTCAAATTAGGAATAGTTAGGATAAGACTTGAGTATTAACATGGACACCAGAATAGCAAGGTGGGATCCATGGGGGATTCAAACACCCCTTGACCACAACATCTCTCAAGACACAAGTTGTTTCAACTCTATTTAAAAAAAATGTAAATTAAAACAGCATCTTGATTTTGGCCTAGAAAGCTCTCCTAAAGTGAGGTTCAATTAATTCAATGCAGGTACTCCTGACAACAAATGAGTAGCCGTATTCTGGCACTGTACTCAGAAGTGACCCTTTCATAAGTGTTTTTGATTTGTCGTGTCGTGAAGTTACTAGTGCATACAGAGGAGAGGCAAAATCCTTAATTTTCTGACTGGTGGGCAGCTGGTGAATAAAAGTAAGTGCTTGGCAACACTCACTAGTTGAAAATCCACATGGAAAGCAGAGCATTTTGGCCCTTCGTGGTAGTGGTGAGGAGACAAATCTCTCTGCTTGTTTCTTTGACTCTCACACACCCTTCCCCATCAATGGACCAAATCATCTTGATTTTGCCTGAAATTAGCATCAATTTATTCACTCTCATCTAGAATCATAAAATCATAGAATCATGGAGTTGGAAGAGACCACAAGGGTCATGAAGTCCAACTCCTGCCATGCAGGAACACAGAATCAAAGCAACCCAAACAGATGGCCGTCCAACCTCTGTTTAAAAACAAGACTCCACACACCCTGTGGGAGTGTGTTCTACTATCCAAAAGCTCACACAGTACCTTCAGGAGGTTCTTCCCAATGCTGAGGTGGAATCTCTTTTCCTGTAGTTTGCATCCATTGCTGTATGTTCTAGTCAGCAGAGAGTGGGGAGAGGCCTCCACGGCCAAACCCCTGGGGACTCCACCCCCCACCTGACTCCACGCCGAGCAGAGAGGGATAAAAGCCAGCCCAGAAACACCAGCGGCACCGGCAGAGAGTGGGGAGAGGCCTCCACGGCCAAACCCCTGGGGACTCTACCCCCCACCTGACTCCACGCCGAGCAGAGAGTTATAGCCATCACCACACCCCGGCTCCACGCCAAGGCGAGCGGCGGACAGGACTAAGGCATGCTTGGGATTATACCCTTTACCAGTATCATTGGCCGAGAGAGGACGTTGTTGGGGTGTGGGGATGTTAGTGCTAACCGCACCTTGCATTTTACTTGGCTTGTTCAGCCTCAGAGGGGGGAATTATGGATATGTGTGGAGGGTTGGAGGGGATGGCAGAGAACAACTCCCTTGACACGAATGGGGCTCCTATTCAAGTAGTGTGGGGCAGGGGGAGGTATGGCGGTAGGAGTATGGGCCAGTGTTCCAAGGGAAGACGAGATCGATACTTAATATCTATCTCTTCTTCCAGCCCTTCTCCTAACAAAAGGGACCTGAGGGTCACTCCAGCCGTACCATAAACCCTGTCTCTGCTCCTGTGCAACGCCAGGTCTATTAAGAACAAGTCCCACATTCTACACGATCTCATAGAGGATAATAACTGCGACCTGGCGTGCTTTACCGAGACCTGGCTTGGGCCTGAAGGGGATGCTGTGTGGGCTCAGGTCCTCCCTCCCGGGTACTCGGTGAAGGACCAGAACAGGTTAGGTGGGCGGGGGGGGGGGTGTTGCCTTGGTGCATAAAAACACCTTGTCTCTAACCAGGAACCATGTTTGTCAGACTTCCTATATCGAGTGTATTTATCTGACCCTGAAGGCTAGAGACAGTCTAGGGATTCTGTTGGTCTACCGGCCACCCCGTGCGCTAACAGACTCCCTTAACGAGCTGACACAGTTGGTCTCGGAGCTGGTGTTGGAGTCTCCCAGGTTTTTAGTCCTGGGCGACTTCAACATCCCCTGCGCGGCCAACAATCTTTCATCTGGTGCAGCTCGGGAATTCATGGAGACCATGACAGCCATGGGCCTGACTCAGCTTGTCACGGGTCCAATGCATTTTGCAGGGAATACACTTGATTTGGTTTTCTGTACTGACATGGAAGCTCCGTGGGCGGAAATCACTAACATTTCCGCCCTGTCATGGATGGATCATTTCCTGGTGGAGGCAAGCATCAAGGCATCAACCCAGATCCCCCCCAGGGGTGGCGGACCGATTAGAATGGTCCACCCTCGAAGGCTGATGGAACCTGATAGGTTCCAAGAAGCCCTAGAGGGACATATGGTTGGAAGTGACGGCGACACTGTTGATGCCCTAGTTAACACCTGGGATACGGATCTCTCTAGGGCTATACAAGTAGTGTGGGGCCTGCTTCCAAAAGGAAGCCCTGGTATACGGAAGATCTTCGGACCAGGAAGCGGGACCTGCGACGGCTTGAGCGCGTCTGGCGGAAACACCAGCGTTTATCCGACAAGGCTCGCCTAGACCACCTTTTGGAGGACTATGGAGAGGCGATACGAGCAGCTAAGAATTCGTTCTATGTTGCCCTATCACGTCCACAGAGTCGCGTCCAGCAGAGTTGTTCAGGGTAGTGAGGGAGCTAACCCAGCTCCCTCCTGCCCCGAACCAGATCCTTGAACCTACTAAGGCCTGCTGTGACCAATTTAACAACTTCTTCGCGGATAAAATCTCTCGGATAAACGAAGGTCTGGACACCAGTCTTAAAGCAGAATCCAGAGTAGAGGCGTCCAGAGCTTCCGTGGACTCAGTTGTACTGGATCAGTTTGAGTCTGTCAGTACCGAGGATGTGGACAAGATCCTTAGAAGTGTTAGGAAAACAACCTGCTCCCTCGATCCCTGTCCCTCATGGCTAGTGGCACAGGGGGGACCGGTTGTAACCTCATTGTTACACCAGATTATTAATACATCGTTGAGGGAGGGACAGTTTCCTGATCATCTTAAATTGGCCATAGTAAAACCAATACTGAAAAAGCCCTCCCTCGACCCCCTGGTATATAATAATTATCGGCCAGTCTCGCTACTGTCATTTTTGGGGAAGGTGATCGAGAGGGCGGTTGCAATCCAGCTTCCATCGACCTTGGATGAAACGGATTATCTAGATCCATTTCAAACCGGTTTTCGGGCGGGCTACGGGGTTGAGACTGCCATGGTCGCCCTGGTCGATGATCTCCGTCTGGGCATTGACAGGGGTAGTGTGTCCCTGCTGGTGCTCTTGGACATCTCAGCGGCTTTCGATACCATCGACCATGGTATCCTTCTGGAACGCCTGGCAGAGGTGGGAATCCGGGGCACTGCGCTCCAGTGGTTCAGGTCCTACCTCTCTGGGAGGTTCCAGATGGTGCAGCTGGGGGACGTGTGCTCCGATAAGAGGGCCCTCAGCTCTGGGGTCCCTCAAGGAGCCATTCTGTCCCCCATGCTCTTTAACATTTACATGAAACCGCTGGGAGAGATCATCCAGAGGCATGGGGCGTGGGGTTATCAGTACGCTGATGACACCCAAATAGTCTTCTCTATGTCTCCGACTGATGCAGTGTCCAGGGATGGCATCGCTCCTCTCGTGGCCTGTCTGGAATCGGTAATGGACTGGATGGGGGAAAACAGACTCAGCCTGAATCCAGAGAAAACGGAAGTACTGGTGATAGGTTCTCCTGGCCCAGGGATGGAGGTGGTTCCACCGGTCCTGAGCGGGCTCACGCTTCCCGTTAAGGACACTGTATGCAGTCTGGGGGTGCTTCTTGATTCGTCACTCCACCTTACTTCCCAGGTGGATGTGACGGTTAGGAGCACCTGCTTTCAGCTTTGGCTGATACGCCAACTGCGTCCTTACCTGGACCGGAGGGACCTTGAAACTATAGTACACGCTCTGGTAACCTCTCGATTAGATTTCTGCAATGCGCTCTACATGGGGCAGCCTCTGTATCACACTCGGAAGCTGCAATTAGTGCAGAATATGGCAGCACGGGTGGTCACTGGTGCTCCCAGGGCCTCCCATATAACCCCGATATTGAAAGATCTTTACTGGCTGCCTATCCGCTTCCGGGCTCAATACAAAGTGCTGGTTATTACCTATAAAGCCCTAAATGGCTTGGGCCCAGGATACCTGAAGGACCACCTCTCCCCACATAACCCGCCCCGTACACTTAGATCTTCCGGGCAACAGCTACTTAGAGTTCCAAAGGCTAAATTATCAACCGCCATGAAGAGGGCGTTTTCCATCTCGGCCCCCAGCCTTTGGAACTCGTTGCCCATTGAGCTCCGTCTGGCTGCCTCCCTTACCTTGTTCAAAAAGGGGTTAAAAACATACTTATTTGGACAAGCATACCCCTGATTACCCTCCCCCCCATTGTGATCCTCCCCTTCCCCCCCTCCTCTCCCCGCATTGCAAGCTGGCCTGGCATATTGTTTATATAGTTTTGTTTTTATATTGTTTTTGTTTTTATTGGAATGTTTTTAACCATGTATATGTTATTTATGTTGTGCACCGCCCTGATCGTTGGAAGGGCGGTATATAAATAAAATTTATTATTATTATTATTATTATTATTATAGTCTCTGGAACAAGAGAAAACAAGCTTGCTCCATCCTCAATATGACATTCTTTTAAATTTTTAAAACATGGCTAACATGTCACCTCTTAGCGTTCTTTTCCCCAGGCTAAACAGGCTAAGCTCTCTCAGTCTCTCTTCCTAAGGCATGGTTTCTAGACCCCTCACCATTTTGGTCACCCTGCTTTGGACATGTTCCAGCTTGTCAACATCCTTTATGAATTGTGCTGCCCAGAACTGGACACAGTATTCTAGATGAGGCCTGACAAAAGCAGAATAGAGTGGCACTATTGCTTTCTTTGATTTGGACTTGGAAGGGCCACTGTGAAGCTTGTCAACATCCTTTTCTTATCTCCATCTAGTCCATTTAGTTACTAGTTCAGGGGCTTCACTGGCTTCCCTAGACCCATTGAAATATAGAAACAGATCAACATGACCAGCAATTACTAAATAAAATTCTCATAATCATATCATCTTCCTTGGAAAAACCAGGTTGGCTAGGGGATTGGAGGAATTGCAGTGAAAAATGAACAACCTTCTTCCAAGCTCTGTTTAAAACCATGTTCACAGAGGAACTATATGTGAGAAATCCAGATTTCGTGTCTCCCCTGTGGTCTAAAGGAAGCATCCCAGTATTTCTCAAAGAAGGCTTTATCAATAGTCTCGTGCAACATTTCCAGATGCATCTCCATTCCTCTTCTCTTCTTCCTTTTTCTCAGTCCTATCAGAGGTCCTTTTATGCTACATTCTTACATCATCATCATCGTTGTTGTTGTTGTTGTTGTTGTTGTGTGCTTTCAAGTCATTTCTGATTTATGGTGACCCTAAGGTGACCCTATCATAGGGTTTCCTTGGCAGAATTTGTGTTTACCTTCCTCAGAGGCTGAAAGAATGTGACTGTAACACTTGCAGGCCAAACATGGATTGAGTGTGCTGCAGGTTGGGTATGAGGTAGGCAGACTGATGACAGAATTCTGGTCTTGAGAAAGGCTGTTTTATTTAAGCAAGTAAAATAAAAAGATAGCAAAGCATAGATCCACAAATCCACACTCCAGTTCCAAGCAAGTGAACATAGGAAAAATGGAGAGAAGCCAAGGATACAACACCATGGTCAAGCAGAGCTGCAAGCTTTTCTGTGGAGCAAAGGTTCTTTGTGTGCTAGCATCTTATATACCTTTGTTTTCTTCTACAAGCTTCTAGAAAAACATATCATTTAACCTACAGTTTTTGGGCCCAAGGAAAGGGGGAAAGATGTTTCCATGCCAATTGTTTTCCATTTACCAGGATGAGCTGGGACATCTTGTCTGTTGACATTTGGATGGAATTCTTCTACCTCCCTGTACCAGCCAGCTGCAAGGAGAGATCTTTCCTTGACCCATTAACTTCTTAATAAACAAGGGGCACTTTCCCACTATGATTTAAAGAAAATTGCTGATTAGGCTATATGGCCGTCCTTCCCATTTGAAACCGGTTCTGATCCTGCATTGATCAATTTCTATCACAATAAAGCAAGGCAAATGCAAAAAAATCCATTTTTCCACACACTAGTTTCCTAGCGGTTCTTTTGAAAATAATCTGTTCCGAAGCATGTTCAACAAGTAGGATTGACAGATCTGTGTCGCATCATGCCGGAGGGGAGGGATTAATGGCAGAAGGGTGTTTACCATCTCTCCTCAGTTTTTGGTAGATACACCCCCCCCAGCACTGCCGTAGTGCTTGTGGTGTGACCTATGGGTGCATGATTTTTTAAAAAGAAAACGATAGAAGATTCGATTGATTTTGCAACTATTTGCAATCAGTGAGGCAAGTGGTTGCAAAACCAATTAATCGAATCTACTATCAATTTTTTAAAAATGAAATTGATAGAAGATTTGATTGATTGATTTTGCAACTACTTACAGTAAGTGAGGCAAGTGGTTGCAAAACCAATGAATCGAATCTTCTATCAATTTATTTAAAATATGTATATATATAGTTCCCAAGCAGGGATGACGCACAGATGATTGATATGCATTTTGAAGTGGCGCAAACTAGTGGGGAATAACAATTGTGACAAAAAAAGAAGCGATTACAAGAAAAGATCTGCTTTCATAGTGGGAATGACAGACCTTTTGGAATTGATTTACCAACACAGACCGAAGATGAATTGCACATTGGTTTAAATGTAAGTGGGAATAAGCTCAAGGCCTATCATGCAGCTCAGTTTGAACCAAACTTTTGCTAAAGCCATAAGCCCCAGGCATAACAGTCACTTGCCCAAGGTCACCCAGTGGGTTTCTATGACTGGGTGGGGATTTGAACCCTGGTCTCTAGAATCCTAGACCAATGCTCAAATCACTATATGACACTGGCTCCCATTCAATTATAACAGTTAAGGCTATGTCCTGTGGGATCCTTCTGGGATTGGCAGTTTGGTCACAGACACTGGAGGAGGCACTAAATGTTCCTCCCTCCAGTGCCAATCCCAGGATTGCACAGGATGTAACCACAGCAATTAAAGTGGAATCATAGTGTTGTAACTGTGTAGGGCAGTGGTACTCAAAATGGTGGGATGGGACTCCCCCCCCCGGGGGGGGGGTATGAGAGTTGCTCAAGGGTCTGCAAGATCTGGAGATCTTGATCCCTTTTCCTCCTCCTCCTCTTCCCAAACTTTTTTTTCATGTGTAAAATTTCCATGTCTTGAGTTAAATAAAGCTGTTCTAATCTGAATTATATTATCTCCTTATAAATGTTTAAATATGAATGTGCAAATGAAAATATGCCCACTAAATAAACAAAATAGTTTTATTCATACACTTCATTAAGTGGGAAAGCCAGGATAGTGTAGTGGTTTATGCATTGAACTAGGAATCTGAAAATGAAGGTTCAAATCGTGGCTCGCCCTGTAAATTCACTAGGTGCCCTTAGGCAAATCACACTCTCTCAGCCTCAGAGGATGGCAATAGCAAGCCCTCTCTGAAGAAACGTCCCCTGAAGACCCCACAATATGTTTGCCTTAGGGTCGCCATCAGTCAGAAATGACCAGAAGGCACACAACAACAAGAAATGTAGATGTAAAGGGTAGTCCCAAGGATAAAAAGTTTGAGTATGACTGGTGTAGAGTGAAAGGGTCAAACTTCTGAAATATTTTTTTTTTAAAAAAGCATGCACCCTCACTCATTACTATGCCATTATGTATCATATTAAAATTAAAATGGCTAAATTAGTTCTTATTTTGTCACCTTTTTCTCAGTTATGGTGCTGGACAAATGTCTGGAAAATGGGGGATATAAGCCAAACCTTTTGTAGGAAGGCAATATTTCATTTGAAAGAGAGTGCTGATGTTTTGTTTTGTTTTGTTTTGCTCTGGAACCCATTGCTTATAATTAGAGCCCTTGGGCGGCTCGGTTATGCACAATTCATTTAAGTTACTTCCCGCAGCAGCAGGCGTTGTAATCTTCTCCTCCTAGTGCATTGAGAGATACTCCAGAGCTACAGAAATAACATTTTCACAAATCACATCATCCTGCCTCCCTCTAAGCCACATCTGTGTTTTGAACTACTTTGCCAGAGAGGGCTTCATGTATACAATGCATAGATTATTTTCAGGGTTTTATGAATGTCTTGCTCAGCAGCACTTAGCGAAGCAAAAGTGGAGCAATTTGGGCTCATAACTATGTCCAAGGTAACAGTTGGTGTACTCTTTATGACATATATATATATATATATATGGAATGAGAGAGAGAGAGAGAGAGAGGGAGATAGAGTCAACATGGTGTAGTGGTTTGAGTGCTGAACTATGACTTTGAAGATCAGGCTGAATCGATGGATAGATTCCATTGCGGAGTGTGGTTCCCAGTACATTTGCCCCGATCATATTTTCCCCCACTACATTTGCACCGACTGCATTTTTTCCCCTCCAAAATAATCCACTTGTGGTTCCCATTCACCAATGAATCAATTCAAAATGAGTTGGTTCCAGCCAGCTGAAGGCAAAATTTGAATCGATTCCGATCTACATGTTGTTCACACTTGCGCAGAATCGATTTATCGAAAAAGAAGTGGAAAAAATCAGAGTAAAAAGATGCAGGTTAAATGGGTCTAGTGCATGGGCCCCTCTCAGAATCGCATCAGCGATTTGGATTAAGTGGGAACCAGGGTCGTTTGAACAGGTTCAAACCAATTCACAATCTGATTTAAAAGGTAGTGGGAATGAGGCCTGTGTGACCTTGGGTGAGTCACATGCTCTCAGCCCTAGAAAACCCTGTGATAGGTTTGCCTTAGGGTTGCCAGAAATCAGAAAAGGAAGGAAGTCTTGAGGTACCTTTTAAGACCAACAGATTGATTTTAGACTGAGCATTTGTGGCTTTCAATCTAGTTTCTCACATGCATCGATGGTGTAGACAGAGCTGGATTTACTCCACCAAGTGCATCTGGGGAACTGGATTGTAATCCATGAATGATTTTGCTAATATAATCTATTATCCATTCATTCTTGCCCTGCCTTTCTCCTAAGAATGGTACACAAGGCAGTTAACAAATTATTAAAATCAGTGAGATTAAAAACATAATTCTCTCACACACAACAATTGAATGATCTGCAGGGTTAAAACCATTTCAAATTATTTAAATCAGATTATAATCTTTTCTGCTTTTCTCTCTTTCTCCCCATCCTCAATCTTATTATGATTTTACACAAAGGACACTCAGCCAGTCTAGCTCAACATCTAGTCTTTTTCCTCCCCAGCTGCTCTTGTGTATGTTGTGATGACAAATGATGCTTTACTCTGAAAATGATTAATCCTCCAGTCTTGTGAATGGCATGATTGTTTGTAGACACAGAAGCACTTGCAAAATAGAATTTTGCTCTGGACTTTCATATCCCAGTAATCTCACTTGATTTCCAAAGTGTACCCATGATTCCAAAGTACCCACATTTCAGTAGTATTTGTCGTGTGCCATCAAGTCTCTTCTGAATTATGGTGACCCTATGATAGGGTTTTCTTGGCAAGATTTATTCAGGGGAGGTTTGCCATTGCCATCCCCAGAGGCTGAGAGTGTGATTTGCCCAAAGTCACCCACTGGGTTTCAAAGCCATATTTAACATTCCCTTCAAACACCTTAGGTGTAGTCTGAAATCAAAAGAAAGAGTAAATGTGACAAACATCCTCATCATTTCATATTACATAACTGTTGGTTTTTCTTTCTTTCTGTACAATGTATGTTTTGTGCTAAACCCAATTTTACCTCTGTTAAGGAGCCAGTGTGGTGTAGTTGTTCCAGTGTTGATCTAGGTCTCTGTTCTAGGTTTGATGACCTAGTGTTGATCTAGGTTTGAATTCCCGTTCCGCCATAGAAACCCATTGGGTGATGTTGGGCAAGGCACACTCTTTCAGTTTCAGATGAAGACAAACCTCCTTTGAATAAATCTTGCCAGGAAAACCCTAGGGCAAGTTCATCATACATCAGAGTCAACCTGAGAGCACACGACAACAACAAAGTAGGGAACCTGTGGCCCTCCAGACTGCATCTCTCATGCCGAACAGACAGGCCAAAATAAAGCTGCTTTGGGTCACTTTGGAGGTACTGTATGCTGTTTAAATGACACACTCATCTTAAGAGGCCAGAAGCTGTGGCAAAGCTGCGCTCCAGTCCTTAGGACTGGAGTGTGGCTTTGGCGTGGTTTCCAGCCTCTTAGGATGCATGCATCATTTAAACAGCATACCTCCAAAGTGACCCGAAGCAGCTTTATTTTGGCCTAGCTGTTTGGGCCCTTAATCAACATAGCCAATGGGTAGAAATGATAGGAACTGCAGTCCTACAATTGCGTATGTTCTCCATACTGGGTTTAAGATGTGAAATAATCCTGAATAAATTTTGCCAGTTTCCACCAGGGTTGATCATCTGTGTGTGTCTGTGGTATTTCAGTTCCATACTCAGATTTCAGTCATTTTTCTAGATTTTGGGGTGAGTAGATCCTGAGGTTTTTGTTGAGAAGGGGAAAAAAAGAGGCAGATCCAGGTTCCAGGAGTCCAAAGAGACTCTTATGCTGAAAAGGGCTGGCCAGTGATTTAAGTATCTTCAATGTGGAAGCATCACACCCCTTGAATAGAGACAAAGAGGGCTGTGGGCACCTTGAATTGCCTCACTAAGCTCCCTTCTTTTAGCTAAATGGTAGAAATATGCCAGTCCCTTTGTGTTGTGGAAAATGCTGTAGGCAGAGGAAAATAGAGTTGAGGCTCAGAGGAGAAAGCTTATGGATTTTGTCAGAGTTAATCTGTGTGGGGAGATTACCTGGTGGTGCAGTTGGTGGGGGCAGGGAGAAGCAGTAGACTGTTTGTATTCCTTTTTGGACTTTCCTTATTGCTTTCAGAAATCAGAATGCTTGGCAAGGCCAATCTTACCATAAAGTGATCTGAAGCCGCAGCTTTAATAGCAGAAAGAGGACTGTTTTCCTCCATAAAGTGGCTAGAAAATACATCTTTTAAAAAAATTGCACGTGGTGAACTATTTAAAAAATGATATATTTCTTTAAAATGTTATATACAACTTTCAGAGGTCCAGTAACAGCAGCATGCCATTGCCTTCAACATGAGGTAGCTGTTTCTGGAATACAGTTTAATTTCATATTTTTTAAAACCCCACATCCCTTTCATTTTCTGCATTGGTTTGTTTCCTCGCCCTGTACCATGCTGTATCCATGGATTCTCTCTATATCCACAGATTCAACCATCCATGCTTTGAAAATATTTAAATATATATATCAATTCCAAAAAGCAAAGCTTGTATTTTTTTACTCTTTCCTTTATGATAGTGGAGGGTACAGAAGCTTCCTCAAAGAATGCTCTTTTTCAAGGCTTTCTCATCCAGTTGAGAGCCAGCATGGTGTACCGGATTGAGTGCTGAATTCAGGTTGCATCTGCACTGAAGAAATAACTCAGTTTGATACTGATTTAACCGCCATGGCTCATTGCTGTGGAATCCTGGAATTGTAGTTTTGTGAGACATTTAGCCTTCTCTGTCAGAGAGCTCTGGAGCCACACAAAACCTACAAATACCAGGATTCCGTAGCATTGAGCAGTGTCAAACTGGATCATTTCAGCAACGTGAATGCATCCTAAGACTCTGGGAGATCAGGGTTCAAACCCTCACTTAGCTATGAAAGCTTAGTGGGTGGCTGTGGGCAAATCACTCTCCGCCTCAGAGGAAGGCAATGGCAAACCTCCTCTGTGCCAATCTTGTCAATAAATTCCTAGGAGAGGGTTGTCATGAACTGGAGTTGACTTGAAAGCAATGAATCCTTTTTTTCACCAATACCTGCTCCAGCCAAGGAACACAGTACTGTCGGCCCTTCGTATTCACAGATTCAGCATTCACTGATTTAACCATCCAGATCTAAAAAAAATCTTTTTAAATATAAATTCCAAAAATATAAAGTCCAAAAAGCAAACCTTGATTTGGTCATTTTAGAGACAATCCTCCATATCCATGGATTCAACCATTCATAGTTTGAAAATATTTTAAAATATCCCTGTCCTTCCTGTCCTTAGCAATAAACACACCACTCTCCTCTTCCTCCAATTGCCCTTTCTTGAAACCCCTAGTCAACTGCTACAGTCACAATATTCTGCCTAAATGGTTGGCTTGTCCTTGCAGGAACCTTTCCAAGCACCAATATGAATATACCCTCTAATCATTAGACCGCAGGAGTAATGCGTAAAGACAACTAGGAGAGGATGGGTAGGGAATCTACTCACCATTGTTTTCCACCATGTTGGAGGAACACATTTATTGTTATGTTTCTACAAAAAGACTTCAATTTTATGCTTTTGGGGTTTTTTTTTTCCATAGAGGGATTGTCTTTGCCTTCCTTTGAGGCTGAGAGAGTGTGACTTGCTCAAGGTCACCCCCATGATTTTCCATGCCTAAACAAGGATTTGGACTCTGTTCTCCCAGAGACCTAGTGTACATCTGCACTGTAGAAATCACACTGTATGACACCACTTTAAGTGCAGTAACTCCATCCTATGGAATCCTGGGATTTATAGTTTTGCAAGGTCTTTAGCCTTCTCTTCCAAAGTGTGCTGGTGTCTCACAAAACTGCAAATCCCAGGCTTCCCACAGCAGTAAAAGTGGTATCAAACTGCATTATTTTGACAGTGTAGATGCAATCCTAGCCCAATATACAAGCCGCTAACACCATGCTGGTTCTCAATGGAAAAAGATAGTTCTCATGAACACTAATACAGATGGAATTTCCAAATAATCTTATATAAGAAGTTTTCCAATGGAGATACAGTTGAAACAGCTATGAACAAGTGTCCTGGATTTATTGTTGCATTGATGCGAGTCCTGCTTTTCTGGGAGCTCTCTTGTAACATTTAAAGACCAGTTACAATGTGGGTAGCACCAACCATGCAGGGCATTAGGTTGGACCTACATGATTAGCCCTACCCAGGCTGCTATGAACTTTGGAACAACAGAGCAACGCCACGGGACAGACCTATGGAAAGCAGCTTCCATACTGCTGCTGTAACTCTTATTGGGGATTTCGGGAAGGTCTCTTCAAAATGACAGTGGTCCCATATGAATTATTTATGAGTATAGTGACACCCTTGTAGCCATTTGATGTTCATGCAAAGACACTGGTTACTTACTTAAGAAGATGCAACTAAGTGATGCCTACTGGCACAGCTTGCCTCAACCCACCTTAAGAGTCAGCAGTCAGCTGGACAAAGGAGGTATATCAGCTTCTATTTTGGGCACAAAGAGGGTGATGTTTCCACCCTTCTTCCACCAGTGAGGGAGGCTGTAGGAAGGACTTGTGAAAGGGGTACTGTACTTCAGATTGTCACAGCCTCACTCGCTACCGAGAGTGGTGTGGAAATGCCATCCTTGCATCCTGACTGGAATCTGAAGAGACATCCTTTGCTTGATACGGTTGCTGGTTCTTAAGGTGAGCTATGGTGGCATTTATGTAGATTTCCAGTAAGACTATGGTCTTACTGAGTACAGACCAGTTATAAAGCCATAACTGCAGGTTATGAATCCATAACTGCATTACTGAATACCAGCCAAAGTTTTAAAGAATTGGTACTCTAATGAGAGCCATCATGGTGTAGCTGTTTGAGTGTTGGAATATGAGTCTGGAGACTCTTGGCGATGAAACCCTGGTGACCTTGGGCGAGTCAAATGCTCTCAGCCTTGGCATTGGCAAATCTCCCCTGAACAAAATCTTGCCAAGAAAACCCTGTGATAGGTTGCCATAAATTGGAAATGGCACACAACAACAACAACCCTGATGTAGTAGTAGTCGATATTACTGTGCCCCCTGCTGCAGTTGTGCTACTCATGGTGGCCATGTGTACTCCAAATGGAGTTGTTGTATCTCCTGCAAATCAGCATTGCCACATGCCTAATGGCAACATCCACATGATTCTCAAGGGGACAACATGGCGCGTGGGGGGAAGGGAGAAGTATGTGAATCAGTCCTAAGCTTGGAATGTACAACATGTTAAGAGATCCATTGATGTACATTGACATTTGAACATGTCAGGACTGGCAATATATTCAATTTACTTGTAGACATAATTTACAGTGGGCTCCTAGTACCCGCTGGGGTTTGGTTCCAGGACCCCCCATGGATACCAAAATCTGTGGATGCTCACATCCTGTTAAATGCAATGGCAGAGTAAACTGGTGTCCCTTATCTAAAATGGCAAAATCAAGCTTTGCTTTTTGGAATTTATATGTATTTGAAAATATTTTCAAATAGTGGATGCTTAAATCTGTGGATAAGGAATCTGTGCATACTGAGGGCCAACTGTAATTACATTTCCTGACATTCAAATGCACACTAGAGGACTGTTTCCCTAAAATATATATTATATGTGTTTTTTCCAACGCCTTTTAAAACAACACCACTCCTGTAATTAAACATGTCTATGTTACATTGGCTGGAAAGAATCTCATTTGTTGGAGCTGGTGGAATTCCACTGCTACAGTTCAAAGGCTTAATCTTTTAGAGTCCTGTGATCACTGAAGTGCTAATAATAGTCTTCCGAAGCATTGTGTGTTACTCTTGAGGAAAAAATAAAACACATGACCAAAAAAAAAAATCATCCAAAGAAACAGGATGATTCAGGGTCTGGTTGTTTGTCACCCTGCAACCAATTTCCACTAATTTGTTTACAAGATGGTGGATGCATGTGCTCCAGTTGTCACTCCTGATCAGTGTAGATAACAGAATATAATGTAGACAAAGTACACTATTCAGCAACTTGAACTGAAGTGGGATGCGGATATCAGATATACATTTTACTTTGTGGTGGTGGGTTGTTAACTCATGTGTCACTATTTTATGCATGGTCTGTGTAATGGGATAGGTGAGGTTGTAAATGCATATAGAAGAAGACTGTTATTGGCAATGTAAGATTGAGTATTAGTTATTACAACAGTTATATCCTATCTTTTTGGTGCAGAAGTGCCAGAGTAGGTTATGGAATTTAAACAGCAATGTAAAAAAAATATTTGGGAGACAAGGCTAGTAATGAAAATTCATATATTATTTACCAGACACACTTTTGCCTTTGGTTTGCTCACCATTGGCATGTGACAGTGAAGCACTCTGAAACTGAATGGAGCCGGGGGTGCCTCTCCAGATGTTGTTGGATTGCAGGTCCCAACATTACTCAACTTTGGTTACCCTGGCAAGGACCACTGGGAGCTGCAGACTAACAACATCAGGAGATAAAATATCTGCACATATAACAAATGGAATCTTCTTGGAATGAGTTTTGAGCCTAGGTAAACTGACCTTTGGTAAGCAAAGTTATTGCTTATGACATATATTACATTGGAGGAAGAACAAGTAAATATAGCCCTGGTGTTGTCCTCTGTAATATGTAGATGTGAGTACAGTTGGTAACTGAGTTTGTGGCAGGGCCCAAGGTCCAATGTGAGATATGCCATTCTATGTCAGCAATGCCCCTCTATACTCTGCATTGGACAAACAGGACACTCTCTGTAGAAGAGGATAAATGGACACAAATCTGACATTAAAAATGGCAATACTCAAAAACCAGTCGCAGAAAATTTTCAACCTCCTTGACATACAGTATGGGATTTAAAAGTTGCACTCTTTGAACAAGGGAAACTATGAAGAAAGACTAGAAAGAGAAACAGCTGAAGTGAATTATATTTACAAATTCCCATCCGTTATCAGAGGAATGAGGCTTCATGGTGCTGCTACACCTCTTTTTTCCTCTCCCCCTTCATTTCTCTTTTTCAAGCCACTACGTCACACTGGCTCTACAATTAATGAGATTTCCTGGATTGCATTATTTTAGTGAGTTACTTGGAGCCAATGGCCTGATACAGACGGCCCTTTGGGCCGTCTGAGCAGCGGGATTAGGGTTAGGGAACGTGCAGCATTTGTATGCTACCTAACCCTAGCACACGATGATGCCTGCGTTGTCACGTAACACCGTTTAGAGGGTGTGGGTAAGCACGCTGCCGCAACTGCACAGCTTTTAGATGAAGCTGCGCAGTTGTGGTGGCAGAAAGGTGCCCAGTGGCGCCTTTTCCTTTCAGTGCACCGCAACTGTGGCACTAAAAAGGAGCGTGGTTTCCCCACTCCTTTTTGCTGCGCAGCTTCGCCGCTGCATTTAGCTGCTGCAGTGAAGTTCCGCAGCAAAAAGAGGTGGTGCCAGACCGCCCTTTTTGGGTGGTCTGTACCACCCCAATATTTTCCTTTTAAAAAGTAACATAATAATAGGGAGAGTTGTTGAGTTTTTCCACTTAAAAAATAAACTTGCCGCATTACTTTTATTTGGAGGCGATTTTTCAAATATAGCAAATTTTCTTAGTTTTAGACTGATTTTTTAAAATTGATTTTTTTTCCAAAGGGAGAGAAAGAGAGAGAGATGGAGAGAGAGTAGCCCATAAATTATGAACAAGTCACCTAGTGAGTTGCTGTTTAATAACCCAGGAAGTAACAACAAAGACATTTTTTTAACTTTTAGAAAATGCAATTATTAACAATAGCAAGTTACTGTATTTTAAAAACTGTAGAATTCAAAGATACAGCTGTGTTATTCTGCAGAATCAGTAGGTAAAGAGATCTTGTAGCACCTTTGGGACTAACTGAAAGAAAGAAGTTGGCAGCATGAGTGTTCATAGATTTAAGTCTACTTCAGATGCGGGATGTGGTAGCTTAGTGGCTAAGATGCCAATTCTGATGACTGGAAGATCGGAAGGTGGCAGTTTGAGGCCCAAATGTTGCATGATAGGGTGACCTCCCGTCACTAGGCCCAGCTTCTGCCAACGTAGCAGTTCAAAAGCATGCAAATGAAAGTAGATAAATAGGTACCACAGCATTTGATGCAGCCATGCTGGCCACATGATCACCAGAGCAGTCCTTGGACAACATTGGCTTTTCGGCTTAGTAACAGAGATGAGCACCATCCCTTGCAGTTGGTTACTATTAGATATTCATGACAAGGGATTACCTTTACCTTTTCCTCAGATGCACTCTCCCAATGCTTCTGAGGAAGTAGACTTAAATCTACGGTCGATTATGCTGCCAACTTCTTTCTTTCAGTTATTCTCAAAGGTGCTACAAGATTTTTCTATATATTGTTCAAAAACTGTAGTAACAGTAAAGTTTCTTTTTTAAAAGTATCTTCACAAGCTCTGATGATGATGACAAAGACGACGATTTATTGTATTTATACCCTACTCTTTAGAAATGCTGTCAGAGTGGCTTACAGATTATTAATTAGACAGTTCCCTGCTCTTAGGTTTACAATCTAAAAAGACATGACACAAAAGGAGAAGGGAATGGCAGTGGGGAAGGACATCAAGTCCAGTGGTTCTTTTCTCCTTCTGAGGTCATGGCCATGGCAGATGAATGGAGGGAGGGCCCTTCTTCTGTTTCTGGGCTAGGCCTGGTGGATGCCTGCCCCTTCTCTGATAACAGCTGTGTTCCTAAATCTAATTAGGACACCAGGTTTCAGATTTGTGGTTAGCCATGGAAATTCAATGGGTGAAATTGGGCAAGTCACATGGTCACAGCCTCACAGGAAGACAAGGGCAAACCCCCTCTGATTAAATTATGCCAAGAAAATCCCATGACCCTTAGCATTCCCATAAGTCAGAAATGACTTGAAGGCACCACCAACAAAAACAACGGACAGTAAGAGGACCTAATTGCATCAGGAACCTATCACCATCATCTCGTTCACCAGCTTGTTCTCAGTTGTGATAGAAGCCATCACCTTCTAATAATCTCCTTCTGCTATCTCCATAGGACAAACAGCTCACTCTTCTTGGAAAAGATTAAATGGACAGCAAATCTGACATCAGAAATAGCAAGATTCGGAAAGCAGTGGGAGAACATTTCAGTCTACTAGGATACTCTGCGGTTGATCTTGAAGTCAATACTTTCCATCAAAAGAACTTCAAAGGAGTCGTCCAGCATGAGATGGAGAGCTCCAATTTATCTGCAAATTGGATTCTGTTCATCTTTGGCTCATTTGGGACAAGGTTTTTCTCTCCGACTTCAGATATTAGCATAGAAAAGCTAAGCTGTGTGATTGCCAAATACATTGGCTGTAGATCATTACAGTGTTTGTCTTGTATACATTATTGCTGCTGGTAGAAACAAAGACTGTACCTATTGTTTTTTATATTTTTTTAGCCTAGTGTTTAACATTCCTCTCTCTACTGATTTGCTTGAGTGTCTCCCTCCCTCCTTTTGTGTTTGTATGTGCCATATGAATGCATAGAAGTAAAGATATGCCAATATCTATGTCAAATATAAGATGAATTGGGCCTTAGCTCACAGAGGCTTATGAACGTGCATCAAGGCCTGCTCAAGAGATTTTGCTGCTTGAGCCAAAAGACAAAATGATGCCTCATCCCCTTATTCCACCTATAGCATACCTGCCAACATTTCACAGATGAAAACTGGGACACATGTGACCAAGCAATATCAGGGTGTGGTCAACATAGTAAGAATACATGGCAATAAGGAAGACACACAAAACAGGAGAGACTGCAACAGTTTGCTTTTGCTTGAACTTACTGGGAATGGCAAGATGGTCTCCAGTCCTCTCTCACTCCTGTGTTAAATAAGTGCAAACTACTCTGAAATTAGTTTGCACCAATGGAAGTAAACTGAGGACAATAGGGGAAGTGGGAGGAGTAAAGAGAAACTGGGACATTTTGAAAGCGGCTGTAAAAAGTGGGCCAATTCAGAACTGTCCCTGACAAATCAGAACATTCAAGGGCATGCCTACAGAACCCCAACAGACTAGCTGAGGGGATGCCCACAGTTCTGTAAGGGGTCTTTACCAACTATCCATAAGGCCCCCCTCCTGATTACAGTAGAGTCTCGATTATCTGACATAAAAGGGCATGCTGGTAGTCGGATAGCCGAAAATGTCAGATAATCTGGAGGGTCCAAGTTTGGGGACCTGGCTGTGCCCGTTGCTTTCCCCATTGCCATGCTCTGGCCCTTGTTTTGGGGCCTGGAGGTATGCGCTCTGCTCACTGCCACTGCCACTGCCACACTTGGGGCCATGTTTTTGGGTGAGGCTTCACTTGCCCTTCTCTCCTTGCCCATTGCAGCCGCCATGTTTGGGGGCATGCGTGAGGGCGTGGAAATGCCTACAGCAAATGCCCCCAAGCAGCCGCGATGTTGGATAATCTGGAATGTTGGATGACCGAAGGATGGAAAATTGAGACTCTACTGTACCTTGCATCTGCCCAGGGTTGCAGTTGTGAGGAGGGGTGCAAAGTGAGGGTATTGCCCTCAAAATGAAATTTTCCTTCAGTCCTGAAATTTCTGGCATTGCAGAAACTCATGTACATTCCCTTGGTAGCTTTGCCTGCTCTAAGAGCCATGTTTCTTAATGGAATAAGAACCATATTTCTTAATGGTCAAGTGAAGTTTTAAATTTGGAGAATGAAGGAAATTTGGAGAATGAAGGAAATTTTCATGGAGGAGGCAGAATTCTTATGATGGGAGGCAGACAATGCTTTCTTTTGTCCCTTCCCCCATATCTACATCTGTTCATCTGCTACCGGAAGACACCTCCTCACTCTGCCTAATAGCAGGATCAGTTTGATTCAGATCCTAACTTTTATTATGTCAAATCATTTCAACCTTTAGTGGTTCTGATGGCACTGTGAATTGTACTCAGAGTCCCAGAAAAAGCCTATGCCCAAATGTGGCCTTGTGAATCACAAAATTATGAAAGAATCTAGAGAGTAATTTTAAATTTATGTGAGCGTGTTGGTGCAGGGGAGCAGGTTAGATGTGTGGGCTTTCTGTATTTCAGGTATATCACAGCTGATCAGAAACTCAAGAGCATATTTTGGCAAGAACTCAGGAGTTAGAAATTGCCTGTGATTATATGTCACTGGTTAGATGGGAAGAAATTAAAGGCTGAAGTGAAAGAAATGGAAAAGCTAGGAAAGGTTGCTAGCTGCTTTTGTATTTCTGGATTTTAGCAGACTGCCTGGGGGAGAGCTGGTAATCTCTGAGTTTTTGATTGTTAGTGTTGAAAAGGTAAGAAAGAGATTGATTGCAGAGGGTGGCTTTCAGACAAAGACTGAAAACTCCATGTCTGAATTGGAAATTCAGTGAAGATGGATAGACAATGAATGTGGCTGGGATGGGTCAATGACAGTGAGCTTTTTTAAAAACTTTTTTTAAAGCACTGTCTTTATAACTGGAAATGCTTCTCTAGCTCCTAAGCCTAAATGAAAGCTGAAAGCATTGTCTGGAACAGGATGAAAGGCTCAATGATAAATAAATGTTGGTGCTTTTCAGCCAGACATGAAAGATGACATAAGCAGACCTACCCTGTTTCTCTTTCATAGTGAATGTAACTCATTCTGCTGCAGTTTCCCTGAAAATAAGACAGTGTCTTATATTAATTTTTGCTCCCAAAGATGCACTAGGTCTTATTTTCAGGGGATGTCTTGTTTTTTCCATGAAGAAGAATTCACATTTATTGTTGAACCAAAAAATTTGAACATTTATTATATACTGTATATATATTTATATACAAAAACTTTGCTAGATCCTACTTTTGGGGGAGACCTTATATTTGGCAATTCAGCAAAACCTCTACTAGGTCTGATTTTCAGAGGATGTCTCATTTTAGGGGAAACAGGGTTATTCCTATAACAGATATTGTTTCTGACTTATGATGACCATCATATGGGATTTTCATGTCAAGATTTGCTCAGAGTGGGTTTGCCTTCATTTTCTTCTGAGGCTGAGGGAGTGTGAATTGCCCAAGGTCACCCATTTCTATCCCTGAGCAGGGATTTGAACCCTAGTCTCCAGAGTTCTAGTTCAATGCTCAAACCACTACACCACACTATAGGTCATGTCTTAACTTGAGTGAATGTAAAACCATTCTAGGGATCGAACCAGATTTAGGAAGTAACCCCTTTTATTATGAGTTGCTGTGGCAACTATTTTTTGTGGTGATGAGGTGGAATGTACTTATTTTTTTAAATCTGTAATTGCTGTGGCAGTAATTCACTACTTTTAAGTGTAACAGGAATGGGTCATGTGCCTGTTCCTCATTACTCAGTTGTGTTCTGATTCAGTTTGTGCAATGGGAGGGGGAGAAGGAATGCTGGTAAGGATTTTTTTTTTTTTAAATGGGTCTTTTACATTTTTCTTACAATTTCCAAAGTGCAATATCTGAATGGGTCACTTGGAACCAGTGAACGTTTGTCTGTAATTTTTGATGTCATAATAGTAACAGTAATGGTAATGTCAAACAAAAATCCACCAAACAGTGATACCTTTATTGGTCAACCGAAATGCACAAGATACTTGTTTGCAAGCTTTTGAAGCTCCACTGGCTTCTTCATCAGGCAATTAGAGATGTCAGTAAGATGCCTGTATTTTGTTGTTTCTGTCCTTAGTTAAGATGGTATGGGGAGGGTGTCTTTAGCAGGCTGGCCACTCTTCCTCTGACCATGCCGCAATTGAGCAAAGCCTCGAAAATTTAAAGTCCATTTGCCAACACACCTTACTCCTGCATGTTTTCTCGACTGAGTAATGGTAATGTGTTAGTAATGTATCTCAGGAAGTTAATTAAGGTAACTTAGCATTTGGGAGGCCTCTTTGATAATTCTCTCAAATGAGACCCTGGATCTGTGCCTCAAAGCCTGGCCCTCATGACACCACTTTCATAACTCTGGAGTGAGCTTGAAACCTAGCACCTCTAGTTTTGGGAACTGACCACAATAAACAAGAAACCATATTTAAGAGGGACGTCATGGAATGCTTGTTGTAAAAACATTATAGCCCTCTAATAAACAGCTGATTCAGGAAATTAAAATGCAATGGAAACAGAGGTCAAAGATTTCAGTAGAAGAGATTGAGAAAAAAGATTAGATATGAGAAGCAAAAAATTCTGAACATGCTAATAAACCAAAAGTAACTGGTCAAGACAAGATTAAAAAGGTCTTCCATAAATTTTTTTTCTTTGTACAAACCAGGAAAAGTGGGGATCAAGAAATAGAAATATAATTATTTAATAATTTCTTTATTAAATAATGACTACAAGATTTTCTCCATCATTTTGGTTGATACTGGTACATGAAGATTAAGCAGGGTTTTTACCCAAGAGATATTTGGGAGATAATACCAGATGTGTTTTGGGTGTATTGGATACTCCAAGAGGCATGATGAACAATAGGTAGCTGTTTGATATTTTTGGATGCTGAAAAATTGGCTATGTATATTTATGGTGTTGGAGAAGATGAGATTTCGAGAAAATTTGGAGATTGGATCAAGCAGATATATCAAAACCAAGAAGCACAGATAATGATAAATGGAGAATTGACTAAAACCTATAAAATTAAAAAAGGCACAAGGCAGGAACACCTTTTACCTCCGTTGTTCTTTCTTATTGGCCCCTATACAGATGGCCCAAAAGGGCCATCTGTGAGGTGGGATAAGGGTTAGGGAGCGTCCAGCTTCCGCAAGCTCCCTAACCCTAGGACGTGATGACGCCTGTGTCATCACATAAGGGCTTTTAGACGGTGTGCATAAGCACGCCGCTGCAACTGCGCAGCTTTTAGACGGAGCTGCACAATTGCGGTGCCAGAAAGGTGCCCAATGAAACCTTTTTTGTTAATTGAACCGCAACTGCGGCATTAAAAAGGACCAGGGATTCCTCGCTCCTTTTTTGCTGTGCAGCTTTGCCGCTGCATCTAACTGTTGTGGCGAAGTTCCGCAGCAAAAATAGGTGGCACCAGATCGTCCTTTTTGGGCAGTCTTTACCGCCCCATTGGTGATTGAAATTTTGAACAGAGCAATTTGGGTAAATGTATAAATAAAAAGCAAGAACACAAAGGATTACAGTTTTAAACTAAAAGTTTTGTAGATGACTTGATGAGGTTTTTTTTTTAAAGTTATTTTGTAAAATATTGAAGATTTGAATTGAACTATGAAGATAAAAACTGTGATTTTGCCCCCAAACATGAAAAAAGATGGAACAAAAGTCTCTGCATGATAAATTGGGTTTTTAGTTTATGAAAAACATTAAATTTGGGGGAGTGTATTTATCAGATAAAAATATGAATGCATTTAAGGAAAACTATGTTAGAGTACAGAAAGAAATAAAAATGACTTGAAGAAATGGAACAATTTAAATTTTAAGGGGTGGGTGGTTGGGTATGGGTCATTGTAAATTTTACCTTGTATTTTTAATTGTTGTAACCCGCTCTGGTTGGTTGACAGAGGAGCGGGCTATAAATAAAATATCATCATCAGCAGCAGCAGCAGCAGCAAAAGACCAAGAGTAAGATACTATAAGGTGAAAAACAAAAACAAACAAACAGTAGGTCTACGTTGGCTAGATCTAAGAGCATATTATTCTACATGCTGTTTGGTATGGCTGAAGGACTGAATACATTTAATAAATTATAGGCTGTTACAATTAGAGAGTTCAGAACTGAATTTTGAGTTTCATGATTATCTTTGGTATGATAAATCCAAAGCTGATTCAAGTTTTAATAATATTTATGTGAGCTCATAATTATTATCTAGAACAGATAAAAGGCCAGATTTTGTTCAAGATTACTTCTTCACTGATAGAAGTATTCTTTAAGAGAGAATTGTATATGAAAACTAATTGGATGACACATAAAGATTTGTTGATAATAGAAAATAGTCAATATAGATTGAAACTTAGAGAAGAGTTAGAGAATAAACTGGTTCTCTTATAGACATTTATTTGAAAGATTTAAAATGGATTAAGAAATCCAAGGATTTGAAACAATTAAATTTGTGTTTGAAACACAACTATGTACTGATGATGAACATTTGATTGCTAAAATGTATAAATTACTGCTGAGATTTGAACCTGAAGGGGAACAAGTAAATGATTGTATGGTGAAATGGGCTCAAAAATATTGGCTCTGCAATTCAAATGGAGCAATGGGAAAGGATGTGGACAAAGAGTTTGAAATTTATTTTGATTTATGATTTAAGAAAAATGTTTATAAAAAGATGTGTAGTTGGTATCTAACACTGGAAAGATTATTAAAATGTTTTAAAATTGGAAATGTAAACAGAAGATGGGGACCTTTTATCACATGTGGTGAACACATATTGCTGGGCTCAAATACATCTAATGTTGAAGAACATTTTAAAATTAAAATACAGTTGAAACCAGAAGCGTTTCTGTTTGGAAGCTAAAAGAACAAATTGAGAAGAAATATGGAAGAATTTTGCAATATATGATCCTTGCAGTAAGAGCAGTCTATGCCCCAAAGTAGAGAAATGCTACCATTCTGATAAAAGAAGAATGGTTGGTGAAGACAATTGAATTTGCTGAAATGGATACATTGACTAAGTTGATTGAGGTGAAATCATTGAATAACTTTAAGAAAGACTGGGAATTGTTTACTACTTTTTTACACACTCTTTGGGGTCATATATTAGTTTTAGGTTTTGTAAGTTATACAGAGTTTGTATGAAGTGGAAGCTCAATATTTTTGAGCCTAATAAATATATTATAAACTAAGGAAGTATAGTCAATAGCTGAATGGGCTGATCCTTTGAAGGTGGGAAGTCAGTAGTGTCGGTATTTTTTCTGTTCTTGTTTTTTTTTTAACTCATGTTTATAGTCTTGTTTTTATATGCGTATTTTAGATATATAGATAAAATGTATGTCTTGCTGGTTTTTATGTTTAATATTTTTTTAAAAAAATAAAACTATGATAGCCTATGTTGCTTCTTTATCCACAAATTCCCTTTGTTCTTCTCTGATTAATCTGTGAATTTTTTTTCAGTGACTAATACACAAGCAACCTATCTAGCTGTTTCCTCCAGTCTTTTTTAAAGACATGCATCTCTTTTTCTCAAAATACCTAGATTTTCTGACAAATTGCTCACATGAATTATTAAAGACAGAAAAGAGGGAAAGGGGGAAATGGTATTGCCGTAATCCTTTTATTTCATACAACATTTTTTTCTGACTGAGTCACATATTTTACTAATGGCTTTGTTTTATCTTTTCTGAAGAACTGGTCTATTACCCTATAAATTGCACACTACACAGGTCTGGATGCAAACTACTAATCAAGATGCTCAACCCTTCACTCATCCTATACATAGGTAGTATATAATTTAGTAACTGGTCTGCACATGTCATTGGGTGGCTTTGAAGATCTCACTCCCCATTTACATAAGTTATTCGGAAGCCAAGGTAGTAAATGTTTACTCAGTGGGACTTAAACTGTCCTAAATTATCTAGACAGTGAATTTTAATTTATTTCTTGTTTTTAACTGACAGGTTCTAAGAAAGCAGAGAGGAGTGTTTAAAACCCAGTCCCCTTTTAGATTCAGAAGATCTTGTGGTAAACACTGCAAATCTTCTGGTGTCTTTTTAAAAAAAGTGAAAAAATTGATTATTGCATGAGCTTTCATAGGTAGATGCTGCCCTTTCATCTGGCCTTCACTAGGTTGGATGGGCAATTGGTCACCTGCTTTTTCTTTTTGGGACCTCCCTCCCTTGCAGCTGGTGAACAATACTATGATAGTATCCAGGCTGGCCCCACAATGCAGTTCCAACCCTTTAGCTCCTGTTACTTATCTTGATCCCTTTCTCTTTCAAGATCCCTCCCTGGATTGGGTACTTGGGCATCAAAATGATCCCTAGGTGGACCAGTGGCTATGTTTTTTGTGGGTTCACTGTGATAAGCGTGACCAGACTTTCCATCAAAATTTTACAGGAACAACAAGACATAGTTGTTAAAAAAGGGGGGAAAAGTAGAACTTTATTAGGACACCTTGAGATTGCACATTAATCCCTAAACTACTACTACTATTATTACTAGTAATAAAATTTATTTATATCCCACCTCTCTGGATGAAGGCAACCAGTGTATTAAACAATTAAACTATTCATAGTTCTCAAGGTGTTCTAAAGGACTGCAGAGAGATAAGGGAATGATGGCACAGGGGTAGGGGAAAGTGGTAACAATGATAGGACGGCTAGGCAGGAGAGGGAACTGAATAGGGTTTTGGAGAATTATTAATAGTTCCCCAAAAACCCTATTCAGCTCCCCCGCCTGTCTGACTGTCCTAACTCTATTACCGCTTTCCTCTACCTCTGTGTCATCTTTCTCATCTGTCTTCTGTTATTTTTTCTCTCCCTTGTAGACCTCTTTTCACAGCATTCCCTAAATGGAGATTGACTGGCTCCAACCAGGTTTGCCCAGCTCCTCACTTCACAAATATGTTATTAGAGAATAGCATATTTTACAAGTAGGACTGGCTCTACCAATAGGCAGAGTGAGGTAACCACCCCAGGCAGCATATGTCAGAGGGCAGTGGTTGTATCCTGCTACCTGTTCCTCACAAACCTTCCATCTCTTTCCCTCTGTTGGACAATAGATGCAACCTGTGTATGCCATACTACCTCATAGAACTCATAGAATCATAGAATTGGAAAAGACCCCAAGGGAATCCAATCCAACCCCCTGTCATGCAGGAAGTACTCCTGACAGATAATGTTTAGGTGAAATCTCTTTTCCCTCTCTGGACCCCATAAACTAGTGAGCAGAGGATTTCATTCTGTCATTAGCACTGCAATTACCAGTCCAGTTACTGGTTACTGTGTATGGAGTGGGGGAGAGGTGCCCATTTTATCTTCCACCTCAGGAAGAAAAATATCTTGGCCCTTTGTTCAAAAATCAGCTGGGATGGTTTACACCCTGTTGCAGATCTCCTGGGTGAGGGCTCAGTTTTCACTGGCCAGAACAGGGGAGACACAGAAGGGGCAGCTCATTGTATTGTGAAAAGTCACCTGAAAACTACCTCTCAGAATAACTTGGGGGGATTCAAAAACTGGATTCCTGTACCCCCCCCAACTATCTTAATTTGATTAATCCTCTGTTGTCCCATTTTCGCAGCTGCTTTTAAAATGTCCCAGTTTCCTCTCTCCCCTTCTTCTTTTTCCACTTTTTTCTCAGCTTACTTCAATTGCTACAAACTGAGTTCAAGGTGCAAAAGTAATAAAGATTCTCCTCTGGTTGTCACCTTCTTTACTATAAAGCAGCAGAGAGCTCATGTCCTTTCAGTACAATTGCCTTGAAGACCTTCAGTATGCCAGCAGATGTAGCGACAGCCGCAGGAGAACACCAACAGTATCACAGCCAAGTGTTGCATGTACCAGCAAGACTGTGCTGCTCTGACTGTATCGAAGTAGCCCCACTCTGCAGATCAGGCCAGTTGTGCATGAGTGGAAAGGTGTGATTTGCAAACCTCCAAATCATTTACAGTAATAAAGAAATATTAAATAATAAATATTTCTTTATGACTTTGAATGATTGGGACATTTGCAAATTTTATTTATACAGTGGGCCCTTGGTATGTGCTAGGATTTGGTTCCCCCCACCCCAAATCCATGGATGCTCAAATCCCATTGTAAACAATGGCATAGCAAAATAACATCCCTTGTATAAAATGGCCACATCAAGGTTTGCTTTTTGGAATTTATATTTTTAAAATATTTTCAAACTGTGTATGGTTGAATCAGTGGATAAAGAATCTGTGGATACAGAGGGCAATTTTTTTCCACTTTACTACCATATGGTACCCAAAGTGGTTTACACTGTATGTTAAAACAATATAGCTAAAATAGTGTGAAATACAAACATTAACCCCCCACATTAAACTACTTAAAAACATTAATTTAAAACAGTTAAAATACATTAAAACCTCTACACATTAAAAACCAGTATACCTGTTGTAATACCCCAACCAGTTAAAACCTAAAGTCCTGTTTAAATCACAAAAAGGATTCACAAACGTGAAAATAGCACAGGGAGGGGGCCAACTCAGCCTCCCTTGGCAGATTCCATAGCATAGTTAAGTCCCTCTTTTGGATCCTCAACAACCATATCTGTGATAATGGTGGAACTAAGAGAAAACCCTCCTCTGAAGATCTTAAATTTTGGGTAGGCTCATATATGGAGATAGAGTTTTCCAATAGCCTGAATCCAAGCCATACAAGGCTTTATAAGTCATAAGCAGTACTTTGAATTCTGCCTGGAAATGACCTGAAAGCCAGAGAAGCTGTACCAGTAACGGGGTTATAAAACCAGTCACATCTAGCTGCAGCATTTTGGATCTGCACGGTTTCCAAAGTCAGTTCCACATGGAATGTCTCACAATAATCCAAACAGGATATAATCAAAGCATGTCTTCATTGTGGCCAGGTCTGATGTCTCAAGGAATGCGTGCAGCTGGTACACTAGTTTTTAACTGTACAAATGCACTCTTGGTCACTGCTGAAACCTAGGGGCTTTCTAGATTGGCAAAAAGAAGTGTGTTCATGGCTGCATGAAACTCTAGCCTTTAGATGAGAAAAAGGGAAAGTGTGCCATGAAAACGCTTTTTTTGCATTTTAGGGGAGAAGAGAAGAAGCATCTTTAAAAAGGTGCTGGCTTTCCCAGCTTCTTTTTTAAAAACTGCAGAACAGTGCAGCTCCATCTAAAGGCTGTGGTGCAGCTGCTAAGCATTAAGGAAAAGGCAACTTCATGTCACACTTTCCTGCCAATTTAGAAAGCCCCCTAGACTTCCAGGCTCAGGGTTGAGTCCAGGAGTACACAAGGCTGCTAACCTGAAATTTCAGAGGTAGTGAGCCCTGTCTAGCATGGATTGAATCCCTATTCCTTGTCTGTCTTTTGACTGACCAGGTGCACATCTCTTTTGCACCCATTCCATGACTTTATTCATCCTTTGGCTAGCAAGAACATCTGAATGAGTGAATCCAAACTGAAGGTGTAGTGAGGCAGAACTCTGCTTAGTTATGAAGACCCACATAACATGCAGAGGGATAGTTACTGAAGGAATTCAATTCTTTCTTCTTTATACAGGAAGCAGATGTTAGGGAAGAATTCTCAAGGTCCCACTAAATTGTGAGGCAATGTCACCCCACTCTTGTGTCCAGGGATATTAATTACTTCTGCCCTGGGACAACTTTCTGCATCCTGCAAAATAGGTTCAGCACCATGCATTTAGACTAAAACTAGGAATGGATTTACTGCCCCTCAAAATGGGACCTTCTGTCACCACTGCCAGCTAATAATTCCAGAAGCTGATACTGTCAGGTAAGGATAACAGTCCTCCCCAATTATTTGTCTGCAGCATCTGATGTGCCATTCCTGAAAAAGCTATTTGAGTTCCAATACCATGTAGTCAGTCATCTTACCTCTTCCATGTGAGAGTATGTACACTTCTGTAGGGGTATATATTTCTCCCTCCTGCTGCTGTTATAGTTATTTGTTTGTCTTTTGGCTGTCCATGGTAGTCTCAGCACTCTTCTCCATCATCATATCTCAAAAGCATTTATTTACTTTCTGTCAGTTTTCTTCACTGTCAAGCTCTCACATCCGTACATAGTGATGGGGAATATAATTGTTTGGATGATTCTAACTTTAATGCTCATTTGTATATCTTTACCTTTAAGGATTTTGTCCAACCTGCTATGTATTTATGAATGACTTTCCTAACTTTCTAAGTTAGTAAGTTAGAAGGGACGCAGCTTTACAAATTACAGGAGTTGAAGACCTAACCCGTCTATCATTTTGGATGTGCCCCGTGGACAGGGACACACTGAAGGGGAAAAACACTCTTGCATTCTATTACTGGAGGCTAAGGAAATGAAGCAGCAGGAATGCACAGCAGGAACCTTGTAGAGATCAGTAGGACAAGCCCTACAACCAAAACAAAGAAGGCAGAAAGCAAATTTAATGCACCAAGTCACCAGGAGACTGCCTGAGGGTTTTTAATGGCAAGCACTACAGGAGATGGAAACCCCTTTGAGTTTGACCTTGTATTTTGTCTGCTACTGTTCCAGAAACACCAGCACAGCATTTCTGAAACAGCAACATATTTGCCGCATTGGGGAAAAAAAGGAGAATAGAATGCCAAGTATTTGTTCTAATCTTTCTCCTCTCCAAGTATTTTTTTAAAAAAATCAAGTGGGTTACTCATAGAAGCTGAAGAATATTTTGAAAGCATCAGTGACAGGCATGAGGGTCTCAGGGTTAGGGTTTGCATGCCTCAGTGCACACACATTATGTAGTTCCATTCCCATTAATACTAACAGAAGCTGCTTAGCAACTGCACTCCTAAGTTTTACTCTCCAGGCTGATCTTGCAGGTAAAGGAAATAGTCAAATGAATGCATACAGACTTGTGGAAAACAAAATTAAATCTATTCATAATTTTCCTCTGCATTTTATGTTGCTCTCTCTGACTCTTCTTATCCTTCCTCCTATGAGACAAATGCCTTTCCAGTGTCATTTCAGTGGCCACTTCTGGTTATCTTAGTAGGACTGGTTCTTCGGTTGGAAAGACTGAGGTGTCAGGTGCAGAGAACAGACCGTACGATGTTGGAAGAGAAAGCTATGTACCACCTGAACTGCTATGTAACCCCCTAAAATAGCTTGCTGCCTTCAGGTGCTGTGATAGATGTATAAGCTCCAACATTTTACAGATAAAAATGGGTGCTTATGGCTTTTGTCAAGTTTTGTCAAGACTGCAGAAGTTATTAAATCAGGGAGAACAGACAAACTAGGAGAGGATGTGGTAGTTTGTTTTTGCCTGACCCTATTGGGAAGGACAAGATTCCACCCTTTCATCGTTCCCTGTTAAACTGATTGCTAACTGCTTTGGCACTTTGCACTCAGTTTGCAGCAACTGAAGTAAGCTGTGAACAAAGGAGGAAAGAGGGAGGAGAGAGAGAAAATTGGGATATTTTAAAAACAACTGGAAAAGAAATCAGAACTTTCACTGCCAAATCAGGACAGTTGGAAGGCCTGCAGATGTTGTTCCATCATCAGTATTGAAGATTCACCTGCCAATACAAGGTAATTTGGAAAATGGGGATGCAGCAGGAGGGAATACCACCTTGCTCTTTGCTTAGATTGTGAAAATATCCTTGCCTCTTAGCTTCTGTTCTTAGACCCAAGGCAGTGATGGATATCTTTCCTTTATTAGGCTTAGGGTTGTTCTTGGTGTGATTTTTTTTTTTTTCATTATTGGTGTGAGGCACAGAAACATATATCTTCATGTTATGACCATCTTAACCACTCTTTCTCTAAGGAATGATAGGAAGCAAGAATAACTCCAAAAGGCAGATATTTGCCAGAGTCCTGAAAGTAATGAAAAAGGGTCCAGACCTAAACAAACAAACAAACAAACAGCTTCATTTATATACTGCTTCATACTCCCTATGGAGTGTCTAAACGGTTTACAACTGAAAGCTACTTGCCCCCAACAATCTGGGTACTCATTTTAGTGACCTCAGAAGGATGCAAGCCTGAGTCGAGCTTGAGCCCTTTTGCTGGTCTTGAACTCGCAACCTTATGGTTTTGAGTGAGTGGCTGCAGTACAGGCATTTAACCACTGCTCCAGCAGCTGTTTTCATATTGCATGGAAAACCCAAGAAGATTGGGAGAAACATGAGGCAATTCTCTTCCTCAATCCATTTTGAGGAGAAGGAGACATAACACAGTGGCACAACAAACATTATCCATGCAGAAGGTCCCAGGTTCCTTCCCTAGGGTCTTCAGGTAAGGGAAGAGTAAGCCTTTATCTGAAACCCTGAAGAATGTGTTCCACACAGTTTAGACAATATGGTAGATAGGCCAATTGACTGATTCAGAATAAGAGAATCCTAGAATTGGAAGAGACTTCAAGAGCTATCTAGTCCAATCCCTTGCCATGCAGGAATACGCAATCAAAGCACTCCCGACAAACATCCATCCAGATTCTGTTTAAAAATCTCCATGGAAGAAGACTCCACCACACTCTGAGGCAGCATATTCCACTGTCAAACAGCTCTTACCATCAAGAAGTTCCTCCTAACATTTAAGTGGAATCTCTTTTCCTGTAGTTTGAATCCATTGCTACATGTCCTAGCCTCTGGAGAATCAGAAAACAAGCTTTGGCATATGGTACAGTTCTCATCGTCCAAGAACCATAACATAGCTCCAAAACACACTGCAGAAGTAATCCAGTTTGAGACCACTTTAACTGCCCTGGCTCAGTGCTAGGGAATCCTGCGAGTTGTAGTTTATTGTGGCTCCAGAGCTCTCTGACAGAGAAGGCTAAATGACTCACAAAACTACAATTCCCAGAATCCCCTAGCATTGAGCCAGGGCATTTAAAGTGGTCTCAAACTGGATTATTTCTGCAGTGTGTTTTGGACCTTAGAAAAATTAATTTTTAAAATAACAACACCCAGAATTTCCCAGCATGCATATAAAACCTGATTTTAGTTACGGTCCCCATTGGTAAGAACAGCATCCCACTTCTGAAATTCTGCTGAATTCGCTGGGATGAGTGTTCTAGAAAACATGCCATTATGGAAGGCTCAGGAGACACATCAGTTAGGCAGGCAAGGAATAATTATTGTCTCTTTTAAACCCCACAAGGAACTCTTGACCCCACACAGATGTAGCTATATCCATATACCATGTGATGCTACTGTCCACACATGCACTTGAGATTGTAGCTTCAGTTAAAATAGCTGTATCAATTAATCTTTTAAAAAAAACAACCTCATAGAGGAAATGCAAATATGAATAGCATAGTTCATCTATCTATCCATCATTGTTGAAGTTCAAGATTTTGTTCCAAGTTCCAAGTTTTTTAAATGGGAAGTTTGATGGGAAATGCTCATTTTGCCAAGTTTGATGAGAAATGCCATTTTGAAAGATTTCTCTGTGGAGCAGAGCATGGAAATTTATTTTCAAAAAATAATTCATCCCAGTTACTTGTTATGGAAAGCCCTGTTACTTGTTACTTGTTATGAAAAGCAACCTGCTGCTGTTGATTACTGTAGTGTTTGAAAAGGAACTTGCCACATTGCTTGTTACGCTTCTCATTACTTGTCTAATTTGTTGTTGTTAACTGCCCTTGAGTCCACCCTGACTCATGGCGACCTTATGGGTGAGACATCCCCAAGACTACATGTCCTCCACTGCTATATTTTGATCCCATAAATTCATACTTGTGACCTCCCTAATTGCATTTATGCATCTCGCATGTAATCTTCCTCTCTTTCTACTTCCTTCCACCTTTCCTAGCATTATTGTCTTTTCTAATGAGTCGTGCTGTCTCTTGATATGGCCAGACTACAACAGCCTTAGTTTAATCATCTTGGCTTCCAGGAGTATTTCAGCTTTGATCTGTTCAAATACCCATTTGTTTGTATTTTGAGCTGTCCATGGTATCCTCAGCACTCTTCTTCAGCACCACACTTCAAATAAGTTGATTTCCTTTTTATCCACTTTCTTCACTGTCCAGCTCTCACATCCATACATGGTGATGAGGAATACAATGGCTTGGACAATTCTAACTTTAGTGCTCAGTTGTATGTCTTTACTGATTAGGATCTTTTCTAGCTCTTTCATGGCTGTGCTTCCCATCCCTTGTCTTCTTCTGATTTCTTGACTGCAGACTGTTTTGACTGATGTTTGATCCAAGGTATGGGAACTCTTTTACTATTTCATTCTCCTCATTGTCTAGGCTGAACGTGTATAAGTCCTCTGTGGTCATTATTTTTGTTTTCTTTATGTTCAGCATTAAGCCTGCCTTTGCACTTTCTTCTTTGTCCTTCTTTATTAATTGTTCCAAGTCTGTGATGTTTTCTGTTAGTTGCATAGTGTCATTTGTATATCTAAGACTGTTGATATTTCTTCTCCTATTTTTACTTCTTCTCTTTCCATGTCTAAGCTTGCTTTTCTTTTGATATTTTCTGCTTACAAGTTGAACAAATAGTGTGATGGAATGCAGCCTTGCCTGAACTCTTTTCCAGTTGGGAACCATTCTGTTTCTCCAAATTCTGTTCTAACAATACTCTCTTATCTTAAGTACAGATTTATCATCAGGACTATCAGATATAGTGACATTCCCATGTCCCTGAGAGCCATCCACAGTTTAACCCATAATGCCTGGGAAGATGCCAGGAAGGTAACCAAAAAGTAATTACACTAACAAAGTAACTTCACTCGTATTTGTTTTGTTACTTTTGAAACATGACTTCATTATATCTTTGTTACCAAACAAAGATCACAAAAACTAGTTACAGGTAGCCAAGTTATTTCCTGATTCTGCTCTGGAATCTTATTCATTTTTTAAAAGTACTTTTTGCTTATATTTGAATTTAGTTAAAATGGATAGGATTTAGTTTTAAGGCTAAGAATTGCCAATATGCCATTCAATGAAATTTTAACAATGAGAACATGTTGGGAAGTTGATGAAGTACCAGATGGTGGCTGAATGAATGAACACTTTGGTTTCCACAAGGCTAAGTTTCTCTTTTCAAGGTTATCTCATTTCAGTGAAGATAAACAGCCAGTGAGAAATTGATAAAGACAGCAATCTCCTTGTGCAGAATGTTCAGTGAACTTAAACAAGACAAAGTAGGTGTTTTGCCGGTTACACATTTTGGTGGTGATTGACGAGAATCTCATTGAATAAGTCTTTGACAAGAATTACAGTCTAAGTGAGTCCTCTTTGGTCTGAGGGGAATGTTCTAATTTGTAACAGTGACCAGTATTAGCTCAAACATTTTGATGGTTCAGGGCATTTGCAGACTTTATATAACCAGTGTATTTTCAATCAATAGTATATACAGAATATACAGACTTGCAAGCAGTAGTAGCATGTATCTTCAAGTTGCCTTATGGTGACTCCATGAGTTTAATGAGATTTATTTAGGCAATGATAACTCAGAGGTGGTTTGTGATTGCCTTCATCTGAATATAAAGTTCACACCAGCTACTATTCCTTGGCAGTTCCCCATCCAAGTATTAAGGCCTGACACTGTTTAGCTTTCAATATCAGATGAGGATCTGGTGTCTTTAGGTGTTTAGGCTGATCCAGTGTGGGTGTAATGGTCTGAGTGGTTTGATTTTCTGCTCAGTTGTAGGCACCCTCCAGGTGATCTTGGCGGATCACATTCTCTCAGCCTTATGGGAAGCCAACAGAAAACCCTCTCCATATACATTTTGCCAAGAAAACCCTATGAGAGAGTTACATAAGTTGAAGTCAACTTGAAAGCACATGAGAACAATTTGCAAACATGATTTCTTCACAGCTATAACTAACTTTTGCCTTCCTCTAAATATAAAGCTTACACCAGCTGATATTCCTTGGTAGTTCCCCATCCAAGTATTACGGACTGACACTGCTTAGCTTCCAAGATCAGATGAGGGTCTGGTGTTTTCTGTAAACTATAGTCAAAACAAATGTGTGAAGTCCATACCAGGTAATCTGGGATTCATTCATTTTTATCAATGACTTTGCAGGAAGGAATAGAGAGCATGCTGATTAAATGTGCAGATGATACCAAACTGGGAGGGTTTGCTAATTCCCCAGAGGACAGGATTAAAATTCAAAATGACCTTCAAAGATTAGAGGGCTGGGCTAGAGATAACAAGATGAATATCAACAAGGAGAAATGTAAGGTCCTACACTTAGGCAGGAAAAAAAAGAAAGAAATGCACAGATATAGGATTGGAGACACCTGGCTAGACAACAGTTCATGTGAAAGGAATCTAGGAGTCTTAGGGGTTATACAGACCAGCACTTTGTGCTGGCACACTGATCCAGCCACTAAAGGGGCGGCTGGATGCCGCCCATCTATACAGCCCCATAGTAGACCACATGCTGAATATGAGTCAGCAGGGTGATACGATAGCCAAGAAAACCAACATGATTCTTCTTTACATCAACAAGAATATAGTGTCTAGATCAAGGGAAGTGATAGTGCCACTGTGTTCTGCTTTGGTCACACCTCACCTGAAATACTATGTCCAGTTCTGGGCATCTCAGTTCAAGAAGGATGTTGAGAAACTGGAATGCATGCATAGGAAGGCAACCCAAATGGTGAAAGGTCTGGAAGACATGGCCTATGAGGAGTGGCTTAGGGAGCTGGGAATGTTTAGCCTAATGAAAACATGATATATTTAAATATTTAAAGGGATGTCATATTGACGTGGGAACAGGCTTGTTTTCCATGGCTCCAGAGACTGGGACAAGGAGCAATGGATTCAAACTCCAGGAAAAGAGATTCCACCTAAACCTCAGGAGGAACTCTCTGTCAGAGCTGTTCAACAATGGAACACACTCCCTCAGAGTGTGGTGGAGACTCTTTCTTTGGAAGTGTTTAAACAGAGACTGGATGGCCATCTGTTGGGATGGTGTTTGCTTGGTGTTTTTGCTTGGCAGGTGGGTGTACTCAGTGGCCCCGTGGTCTCTTCCAACTTTATGATTCTTTGATTCCTGCACATACATGTAAGCAAGCCCCCTGGAACTCAATGGCTACTGTTTCTGAATGGATGTGGATGTCATGGCCAGCCAGGCTGAGGACTCAGAGGAAGAGGCTGAGCCAGGCCCTAGCTCTGCTCTGCCAGCTCAGGCACAGCCTGTGACTCAGCAGCCCAGCCTCCTCCCAGCAGAGATTCCAGGCCTGGGAGACACAGAGGAGCAGGACGAGGAGGTACTTACCTTCAGCCAGCGAAGGACAGAAAGGGCGTGCCTCCATTGATCCAGAAGGTTATTTGAGAAACTCTCAGCAATCACTAAGCACCTGTGATTAGGAACTGGGCCAATATAAATAGGTGCAAGACACTCAGCTTCTTTGTTAGAGCTTATCTGCGTTTCCTTGCGAAAGCATCTTGCTCTGTCTCCCTTGGACTGTGTTGCCTGCAACCTTGCCTCCTGAACTACGGATTGACTTGGAACCCTTGACCCTGGAATTGACTCGCTGACCTGCCCTCTGGAATCCTGGACCCTTGGCTTGCCCCCTGACTCTGCTCTATTGAATGTTGGACTGGTACTGTAATATTGGACTTGGGTGGTTGCTGCTGCAAAGCCCCTGTATTTGTTTGTCTGTAAAGCTGGCCTCAGCCTTTATCAGCAGCCCATGGGCTGCTTTCCCAGACAGTGTATAGGATGCATCATCATACTCATTATATATAAAAACAACAACAACAATATTGGGTTTCCCCCACAAATGAACAGTTTCCTTAGATACTTTATGCCACACTGCAAAATTAATGTATTTTGACACTGCTTTAACTGTCATGGTTCAATCTTATGGAACCCCCGAAGTCTACAGGAGGCCGCCATAGCAGTAAGATTAAAATAATAGCACTATAACAGTGTAGTGCAGTATTGTATGACTATTTCACCTTTTCTTTCCTTTTTCTCCCCCCCAAAACCTTTGTCAGGTCCCCACTGCAGATCCAGGGAATCTCTACAAAAAGACCCTTAAAAGAATGGAGACAGCTGGATACAGAGGCAACACCAACTTGTAAATCCCAAGGAGTATATTGTGAGAAAGGATGCTTGTTTGGACTAATCTGGTAAAGTCCATGGACTCTTTCATACGAGGCTAAATTGGAAGTATAATTTAAGGTCAATTCGAATGCAATCATGGGTTTTACGTTATTGCGAATTAACTCTTCGCACGCAAATTCGGGCAAGAGGGAAGCCAATTCGAATGCAATCATGGGTTTTACGTTATTGCGAATTAAAGCTTCACATGCAAATTCGGGCAGGAGGGGGTTATTTTCGGGTAATGGGAAGTAATTCCAAACGGAGCAGGGGTTCTTCCGAACGGAGCAGGGGTTCATGTAAATTCGCTAAACAAGCGAATTTACATGAATCCGCATTGGCTCCATTCGAAGTAGGGAGAAATTCCTCCTGTTTGAAAGAGTCCCATGACATGGCATCTAGTGAGTCTTTCATTGAAATGTAGTTTATATCCCCCCCCCCCCCAAAATCCCCCAAACAAAGCTTTTGGAGAACCTGATTCTTGGTATATGAAGGTATACTTATATTTGAAGGCCATACTGAGTGTAATTCTCACTTTGCCACCTGCACCTTATCCAAACTAAAAATCCTTAGATTCTGCTAATAAGACCTTTTTTAAATTTTTGGTGTGGAAGAGTTAGTAGCAGGTAGCAAATATGTTATGTTTTCATTTGAAATCTGTAATCTACTCTAGCAATCTGTTAAAGCATATGTACAGGCTTGAGCACATGTCCCATATTTAAAGCAAGACTGCAATTACCGAAGTTTTATTCACCCAAGTTCTATGCAAATCTGTTAAGAACAAGTGTCTGTAAGAATCAGTGTCTTGGGTTCATTACTGAATAGGCACTTTGATGTCAGCTTTGAATCTAGACTACAGAGCCATGAATAATGTCAGACTGTAAGGATTCTTGCTTCCTAATGGCCTTCTATGCAGAGGAGACATGCCACCTCTATATTTCAGCCAACTTGTTTTAAATTTTCTTTGCTTTTAGAAGCTGAGTCATTTAAGAGTAGAGCTTTTTTTTTTTTTTTTTTTGCTTTTTTGCATTGTTTGTTTTATTATATTTGATCATGTATATGTGATTTTAGATCAAGGTGAGCAAAGTGCAGCTTGGAATGCTACTCCTATCAGTCTTTCCCTGCACAGACAATGGCAAAGAATGGTGAGATCTGCAAACTAAGAGTATCTGTAGGGTTACACTTTGGCCAGCCCTGTTTCAGTTATTTGCAGTGTGTGGTTTTGGATATTTGTAATTTCTGGTTTTAAGCTGTCACCCACTCAGGGCTCTTGTGAGAAAGGGTAGGATATAGATGACAATAATGACAATGCCATTTCCTATGGATCTGCTAGCTAGGGATGACAGAAGTTGTAGACTAACACATGTGGGAGGCATCAGGTTGAGGGAAGGATGGTGGAACACTGTACAAGACTGAGGGAAATATCCCCCTCACTTTTAAAGGTACTACAGAGCAGATAGGCCATTTGACATTAAACTTGTTGACTACAGTAGCATTTCAACAGGAATAAAGAATTATCAATGCATGAATCTTCTTCTCTCTCTTTCTTTTGGTTGTTTTGTCTTAAATTGATGGATGCATACAGTGGGCTCTTGTTATGCAATGGGATTGGTTCCATGGCTGTTCAACAGCCATTATATACAAAGGGGTAGTAAAATGGTGTCTCTTATATAAAATGACAGAATCAAGGTTTGCTTTAGGGATTAATTTTTTTTTCAAGCCATGGATGGTTGAATTCGTGGATGCAGAAGATGTGGATATGGAGGCCTGACTGTACCTTTCTTTTCCAGTACTGGAATACACGCTTCCAGGCAAAAAACCTGAACATCTGCAAGAATGTTGCAGCTTCCTAAGTACATGTATTAGGCTTCCAAAGTTTGTATCGGCCTCTTTGAGTTTGAAGGCGGATGTTTCCTTGCAGCCTATGTGCCAACCCATTCATTAGAGCAAGAATGTTTGTGCTACCACCTACCTCTGTTTGTTAATAGCCACTGCCAAGGTGGTGATCAGTGTTTGTACAAACAAACAAACAAACAGCTTCATTTATATACCGCTTCATACCCTTAAGGAGTGTCTAAGCGGTTTACAACTGTAAGCTATTTGCCCCCCAACAATCTGGGTACTCATTTTAGCGACCTCGGAAGGATGCAAGCCTGAGTCAAGCTTCAGCCCTTTGCTGGTCTTGAACTCGCCACCTTCTGGTTTTGAGTGAGTGGCTGCAGTACAGGCATTTAACCACTGCGCCACCAGGGCTTTTTACATGTACTTTTTACATTTCAGCTTCTGTTGATGCTGCTTCCCCACCCACGCAAGCGTATGTATAATAATATGCTAACTGAGTCAACACATCTTAGAAAGAAGACTGCAGTCTACAAAAGCTTATGCCAAACAAGGTAGGTCAGGTGGAAAGAGTCAGAGGTCAGATCAAAGGTTACCCAGTGAGTTTCATGTCTTATTGGTGCCTAGAACCTGGATCTTGCAAGTCTCAGTACATCACCGTAACCACAACATCATCATATGGTGTATAAAATATAGACAGGGTATTGCTACCGGTGGTGTATTGGGCAAGTTGGTTGCGCCTTTCCTTTTCAGAATAGGCAAAAGTTTCATCCTCTCTCTTTATAGACTGCCCTCCTCCCAGCTCTATAACCATAGTTTTATTTCTTCTCGTATATTTACAAAGACAAAAAGTTTTCCCAGTGTAAAAATGTTTGTCAATAACTGTATGTCTAAGAACATCTGTGACTCAGCCGCTGCAGTGCAAATGAATATTTGAATACAAGGAAACAGCATTTCCTATAAACTTTTGTTGTCTTCCTATCTTCCCAACGCTTTCTGTTCTGTCACTAACTCTATTTGAAGCATGCTCCCCACTGAGAAATTGGAAAGTGTGGGAAGGAAGCAACTAGCAGCTTCATCAGTATATATTCCCTGCAGCCAGCACCACTATATGCTGTTACAGTCAAAGTTTGCACAGTAAAAAGCCAGCATTTGGTTGAGGTGCATCCTTCAAAGATTGATTGCCCAGGCACACGTCTTTAGAACACTCTTCTGTACTGCAAGGTAACCTGAAGGAAAATGTGTCTTGTAATGTGACAGTTTAAAGGAATGTTGTCCTTTTGCATAGTATAATATTAAATTGAAAGTTCCTAAGATACCCATTCTGGCGCTCCTCGCTCAATTTAAAGGAGCAGCAAAATAGACCCAGCAGGTTTCCAATTTGATGCTCTCTTTCAGTTTGCAAACCTATCATTCAAAGCCTGCGCAGATGTTTATTGCTTTGAATTTGCCAGTTTGTGAACATTTCCCACAAGGCCTGGTTGATAACATCTCCCATGAGCTGGAGCAGTAAAAAATTGAAGTTTGAAGCCAATGGAAAGTTCTCTTGCCCCAAGGTCTTGTGGAATAAATGTGAACACGGGAGTGGTCCTGTGGAGATTACATACAACTGCATCTAGGATAGGAAACATAGCCAGGAATAGTACAATAACAAGTACATAAAAAGTACAATAACAACGATATCTTTATGGGGCCAACCATAATGTGCAAAATACATGTTGCAAACTTTCTAAGCTCCACTGGTTTCTTCATCAGGCAAAGCAATTCATTTCCAGGCACAATTCAAAGTGCTGGTCATGCCCTATAAGGCTATATATGGTTTGGGTCCAGACTATTTGAAAAGCCATACCTCCACATATGAACCTGCCAGCGTCCTAAGATCTATGGGGAAAGGCTTTCTCTCAATCCTGCCAACATCCCAGGTGCACTTGGTGAGGACAAGAGAGGGAAGCTTTTGGGTGGCAGCTCCCACCCTCTGAAACACCCTTCTGTGGAAAGCTAGGCTCGTTCCCTCCTCCTTTCCTTTCCCCAGCAAGGAAAAAATGTTCTTATTATAGATGCATGTTTTAGCTGGTTTTAACTTTTGTATGATTTTTATGTTTTAATGTGGTGATTTTAAACTGGCTTTAAAACTTTTTGCAAACATTTTTATTTGTTGTTCTGGAAGCTGCTATGGGTCCCGTCCTGGGAGAAAGGCGGCATATAAATAAATAAATAAATAAAGTAAATAAATATATCTCTCCAGATGTGGTGAGATACCAGTCCAGTGGACTAGCCACTCCCTATATCGGCTGGGGTTGATGTGATTCTGGATTGCAATAATGTTTAGAGTAGGATTTCTTAAGGTCCAGGAATGAGCTTCGGAGTTGGATGGATCAAGAGCAAAAGATCCCACCTCCATTTCTTTCTTCTCAGTTTAAAATTCGTTGTTGTGAATCCCTGGTTTTTTTTTGGGGGGGGGGGGCGGGGGTTCAAATTGTGTTATTAAGGCATAGTTTCAGTCTTCTCTCACTGGAGCTTTTAGCACCAGAGACCTTTCCCTTTATCTCTGCATTGTTACTATATGAGAGTATGTAACACACAATTGTCATTGGACTCTTTCAAACGGGGAGGAATTTCTCCCAACTCCGAATGGAGGCAATGCGGATTCATGTAAATTCGCTTGTTTAGCGAATTTACATGAACCCCTGCTCCGTTCGGAATTACTTCCCATTACCCGAAAATAACCCCCTCCTGCCCGAATTTGCATGCGAAGCTTTAATTCACAATAACGTAAAACCCATGATTGCATTCGAATTGGCTTCCCTCTTGCCCGAATTTGCGTGTGAAGAGTTAATTCGCAATAACGTAAAACCCATGATTGCATTCGAATTGACCTTAAATTATACTTCCAATTTAGCCTTGTATGAAAGAGTCCATTGTCACCAGTTTATGGGAAGGAGGTCTGTTGCTTTCCTCACATGAGGTTTGGGACAACCCCCCCCCCCCCAAAGGATTAAGAACCACTGATCTAGAGGCTTGCAGGATCTCCAGCCCTGATTCAAACTTCCACAGGAGTGCTTCCCTGTGGATTGTTCCAAAGGTTTTAATGCCGTGGCAATATTTGGTTAAATCTCATTTTAGAATACAGCATCCTTATTCTCAAAGTATGAGAATCTATTAAAAAAATAATGCAGATTTCTTGAGTTTAAAGAAAAGTTCCATTGCATAATTTTAATCAGCCTTATAGGGCCTGAATATTTTAAAACAATATTTAAACATGCTACAAAATAAATAAAATAGGTAGTTGTCTAAAGGCAGTGTTGGTGAGTGGTGGCCTCCATGTCAGTGGGGTAGTTAATTCACTCTGAGATCTAATCTGAATTTTAAAGGAGCTATTCAATGTGATGAACCTATTTTGGGGGTTGGGGTTCCCCATATTGGATTGTTGTTGTTGTTGTTGTTGTTGTGTGCCTAAGGCAATAGGGTTTTCTTGGCCAGCTTTGTCCACAGGGGGTTTGCCTTTGCCTTCTTCTGAGGCTGAGAGAATATGACTTGCCAAAGGTCATTAGGGACCTTATCAGACATTGTAAATTGGAAGTATAATCTAATGGCAATCTGAATGCAATCATGGAGTTTCACGTTATTGTGAATTAAAGTATCTCATGCAATTTCAGGCAAAAGGGAAGCCATTCCGAACGCAATCATGGGTTTTACGTTATTGCGAATTAAAGCATCTCACACAATTTCGGGCAATGGGGGGTAATGGGAAGTCATTCTGAATGCATTCTGAACGCAATTGGAATTCATGGAAAATTCACTAAACTAGCGAATTCACGTGAATTTGAATTGGCTCCAATTGGATCCATTCGAAATAAAGAGAAATTCCTCCCATCTGATAAGGTCCTAGGGGGTTTCTATGGCCAAGCAGGGATTCCAGTCCTGGTCAACACTCCAGTGTTGCATATTTCCTTTAAAATTTAATCTAAAGCCTAGAACAGATATACTGCTTCTACTGGCATGAAACCACCACTGCACAAAAGGCACCTCTGACTTAATGTATTTGGAGGAAGTGGGTGTCCCACAATATCCGAAGGGCCACATCTTCCCCACTGCTGCCTTTAACCCACAACCAGGATGCACATTCCAACTCAACCTCTGCATCCTCTGTTCTTGCTCTAAAGAAGAACCAACTGATGCCAAAAGTCAGAAGGCACACAATTCTGCTTTGTTACATCTTTCAGCTTAAGGTAATCATATTTAATCCCCATTGATTTCAGCAGCAGAAATTTAAGCAAGGGTTTAGAAAGGTTCTTTCTAAAATCAATGGGTGCATTTTACATTGGCAAAAAAAGGTGTTTTGAAGGCTGGGTGAAAACCCAGCTTTTACATTATAAAATGGGAAAGTGTGACATGAAAACGCCATTTTGGCGTTTTAAGGGAAAAAACGCGCTTTTAAAAAGTAGTTCGGTTGACCCACTACTTTTTTAATAAGTGCGTTACAGCGCTAGTGCATGTAAAGGCTAAGGTGTACTTGCGCAGTTAAATGGGGCTCCGTTTCCTTAAGGCGCCCATTTAAAGGCTGCGCTGTTGGTGCGGATCAGAATGGATCGTAGTTGGGAGCATGCGTGGTGTGGACTCCACTCCTAATTAAAACGTTCTATGCCCTCCAGGTGTAAAAGCTGGGGTTTAACTGCGCAGTTTTTTAAAGCTCCCAAACCCTAGCTCCGCCCTTAATCCTAACCCTAGACATGCGCAGTAGCGCCTTTGGGATATTGACAGTTTTGGTGGCGGATGTTTTTACAGTTGCAGTGATAAGAGGAAACTTTCAATTTTCACACGAACCCCCACACACATTCCAGCGCCATTTCCCACTTGCATTTGTCCAAGTCAGCCGCTCCTAGGGACACTCTTGCCGAGGCTTTGCTGTGGCACTTTGCACAATGGCAGAGACTTCTACAAGTGGCCCAAAAAGGGGGAGAGGGATGTCTTGGTCTCATGCAGAGACCTCAGACCTCATTTCCATCTGGTCAAGGCCCAATCGGACATAGCAATGCCACCGGCTAATTCACACTGCTCAAGCAGTGAGACACCAACTGCAGCTGTTCTCTCTTCTGTATCATCACTGTCATCATCAGCTATCATTTCAGTGGTCACAGCAGTCATTTCAGTGGTCACAGCAGTCATTTCAGTGGTCACTTTGACGATCCTGGCAGCACTAGCGGAGGCAAAGGCGGCAGCTTTGGCTGTGCTTTGAACATTGACGACAAGTGCCGACCACAAAGGAGAGGAGGCATCCATGTTGGTGATGATGCCCACAGTGACCCTGTGCTGACGAATGCCAACGTCACTGGGTCAATGGCCAGCACTCCTCCTCCTTTGTCTTCTTGCAGATGCTCGGTCTGTGGCTGCTGTCAAAATCAATGAGGAGCCCCCTTTAAATCATTTAAAACTGCGCAATTCGTAGCCTCGACCCTCGCAATAGCGCAGTTCAAGACTCGACCCTCGCAATAGCGCAGTTCAAGACTCGACCATCGCAATAGCGCTGTTCGCGGCGGTACGAACCGCGCAACAGCGCAGTTCGCAGCCGGCAAGGAAAAAAAAAATTTAAAATCGCAGTTTAAAGCTGCGTTTCTTGCTGCCCATGTATCAGCTCCGCCTGTGTTTGTAGCGTTCTGACAGCTTCCCATGTAACTGCTGAGCCACAAAAAAGACCACTCAGATAAGTCGTTCCCACACCCCTCAATGTAGCAGCTCTGCACTTTTTTAATGCAAACCTGAGGCTTGCTATGTAGCTGCTAAGCATTAACATAAAGGCGAGTTCAGATCACACTTTCTTGCCAATGTAAAAAGCCCCATAGGTGCTTAGATGAGTTTTGTCTTGGTCCCTGTGGATGGAGCTACTTTCCTCCTTCTGTGTAAATGGAAAATCCGTATACGCTTCACTAGACTAATGATACGGTGCCAGCCCAAAGTGACCTGAAAAGGCAGGCCTACGATCCCCACAGCTCACACACAGTAGTTCTACCTCGCCTCCTCCTTCCTGTTCAGGACTGTTTGGTGATGCGGATTTTCCATCACCACAAGAGTAAGATCTACACAGCAGTGCAGGTTTATAGGGGCATGGGATCTGGCTGTCTCTCATGCAAGCTCCTGAAATTCAGCACAGGCAGCAAGGATCCCTTTTTCTGCCTATGGTGTGCTTGACAGGATTTCATTTTTGCCTGCCCATGGTGAAAGGCAGACATGGTGGTTAGAGCACTGTACTTATGACTCTAGAGACCCAGGTTGGAGTCTTCACTCAGCTGTGGAAATATACTGTTGACCTTGGGTAAGTCACATGCTCTCATCCTCAGGGGAAGGTAAAGGCAACCCTTCTATGAGTAAATCTTGCCAAGAAAACTCTGTGAGAGGTTCACCAGAGGGTTGGAAATGTCTTGAAGGCACACAGCAGAAGCACCATATTGTAAACTGCTATTAATTGCTTTCATGTAAACCAAACTTAGACCATTAATATCTGGAGGGAGGAGGGGAAGGCTTTATGAAAACACATGAAATGTTTTTCACCATTAGACCCTATTTGGTTTTGTGTAAATCTGGGTGAGAGCCAGCATGGCATAGTAGTCTGAGTGTTGGACTATGACTTTGGTGACTAGGCTTTAATTCCCTGCTCGGTCATGAAACTCATTGGGTCGACCTTTGGCAAATCACTTGCTCTCAGACTCAGGTGAAGGCAATGGCAAACCTCATCTGAACAAATCTTACCAAAAAAATCTCATGATAGGCTCACTCTAGAATCACCATAAACAAAAAATGACTTGGAGTCACACAACAACAACAAATTAAATTTAGCCCATTAATCTTGGGGTGGAGGGGTGGGGTCTTTATGAAGACAAATACAATGCTTTTCAGTCTTCTGCCCCATTTAGTTTTGTGTATAGCTGGGTGGCAGCACAGAGCTGCAACTAGACTTACAAATGTCTTCATTCTTCCAGGTTCATCTACTGGCTTACATGTTGTGGGGCAGTAGATCTTTCTTATGGTTTTATTCTTGATTTGAATGGAGCTATCCAGAGAGCTGGTGTGGTGTAGAGGTTTGAGTTTTGGATTACAACTCTGGAGATCAGGGTTCAAACCCCCACTCAGCCATTGAAACCAACTAGATAATCTTGAGCAAGTCACACATTCTCAGCCACAGGAAACCCCATGGGTCGACATAAGTAAAGAAATGATTTGAAGGCACACAACAACAACAAAAATCCAGGATTCTAAACTTATTTTGGGAGAATAACACCCAGCACCCTGTATAATTCCTTTTAAAGTCTGACATAGACCTCAGAGTGGATTCACTGCATCCCTAACTTAGAAGCCACCCACTGTCCTTAATTTATTGTAGAATCATAGAATCGTAGAGTTGGAAGAGACCACAAGGGCCATCCAGTCCAACCCCCTGCCATGCAGGAACTCCCAATCAAAGCATCCCCGAAAGATGGCCATCCAGCCTCTGCTTAAAGACTTCCAAAGAAGGAGACTCGACCACTCTCCGAGGGAGTGTGTTCCACTGTCGAACAGCCCTTAAAGTCAGGAAGTTTCTTCTAATGTTGAGGTGGAATCTCTTTTCCTGTAGCTTGCATCCATTGTTCCGGGTCCTAGTCTCTGGAGCAGCAGAAAAAAAGCTCGCTCCCTCCTCAACGTGACATCCCTTGAAATATTTAAACAGGGCTATCATATCACCTCTTAACCTTCTCTTCTCCAGGCTAAACATCCCCAGCTCCAGTCGTTCCTCATAGGGCATGGTTTCCAGACCCTTCACCATTTTAGTTGCCCTCCTTTGGACGCGCTCCACTTTCTCAATGTTCTTTTTGAATTGTGGTGCCCAGAACTAGACACAGTTTTCCAGGTGGGGCCTGACCAAAGCAGAATAGAGTGGAACTATTACTTCCTTTGATCTAGACACTATACTTTTATTTGTTTGTTTGATTGATGCAGCCTAAAATTGCATTGGCCTTTTTAGCTGCTGCATCGCACTGTTGACTCATGTTCAACTTGTGGTCTACTTGGACTCCTAGATCCCTTTCACATGTAGTTTCATTCAGCCAGGTGTCCCCCATCCTATATCTGTGCATTTCATTTTTCCATCCTAAGTGCAGTACCTTACGTTTCTCTGTGTTGAATTTCATTTTGTTAGCTTTGGCCCAGCTTTCTAGTCTATTCAGGTCATTTTGAATTTTGATCCTGTCCTTTGGGCTATTAGCTACTCCTCCTAATTTGGTGTCATCTGCAAATTTGATAACTAGGTCCCCAATACTGTCATCTAAGTCATTAATAAAGATATTGAATAGTACTGGGCCCAGGACAGAACCCTGTGGGACCCCACTGGTCACTTCTCTCCAGGATGAAAAGGAACCATTGTTGAGCACCCTTTGGGTGCGGTCAGTCAACGAATTACAAATCCATGTAACAGTTACCTTGTCTAGTCCACATTTTACAAGCTTGTTTGCAAGAATGTCATGGGGAACCTTGTCAAAGGCCTTACTAAAATCAATATATACTATATCCACAGCATTCCCTTCATCTACCAAGCTGGTAATTTTATCAAAACGGCCAGTTCTTTTAATATCCTTGGATGTAGTTCATCTGGTCCTGGAGACTTATATTCATTTAGATTAACCAGGTATTTCTGTACTATCCCTTTACTTATTCTGTGCTGAAATACTCCTGTTCTGTCCCCTGCTCCACTGTACTCAGGTTGAACACCCTTTGCCTTTTCTGACAAGACTGAAGCAAAGAAGGTGTTGTGTAATTCTGCCTTTTCTCTGTCGCCTGTTAGCATTTTGCCATCTTCTTTACACAGCGGCCCTATAATTTCCTTCTTCTTCCTTTTGCTGCGGACATATCCATAAAAGCCCTTTTTATTGTTCTTAACCTCTCTAGCAAGCCTGACTTCATTCTGCACTTTAGCTTTTCTGACTTTATCCCCACAGGTGCTTGCTATTTGTTTCTATTCCTCTTTGGTGATTATAATAATAATAATAAATATAATAAATACTGGGATCACCCCCAGTATTTCTCTATGTTTACTAAAATCAGCTTTCCTAAAATCTAGAATGTGTGTCTGACTATGCCTGGCTTCTCCTTTCCATTGTATAACAAACTCCAGGAGAACATGGTCACTCCCACCTAAGGATCCAACCACTTGCACCCCATTAACTAGGTTATCCCTGTTGGTTAGGATCAGATCCAAAATAGCTGGCTCCCTTGTTGCCTCTTCCACCTTTTGGACAATGAAATTGTCTTCCAGGCAAGAGAGGAATTTGCTAGACCTTAAGGGTTTTGCTGAGTTTGATTTCCAGCAAATATCCGGATAGTTGAAGTCACCCATCACTACTATGTTTTTCTTATCGAGTGTGTGGTCATTTGTTCTAGAAAGGAATCATCCAATTCTTCTGCTTGAGTTGGGGGTCTGTAGTAGACTCCCACAGTAACATCCCTGTTGCTTCCCTCTCCTTTAATTTTTATCCAGGCACTCTCCATCTGGCTTCCAGTATTGATGTCTTGGATCTCTTCACTTATATAAATATCCCTGACATATAATGCTATTCCTCCTCCTTTCCTGTTTGGCCTGTTTCTCTTAAAAAGATTATACCCTTTTATTTCTACATTCCAATCATGAGACTCATCCCACTAGGTTTCAGTGATGCCTATTATATCATATTTCCCTTGTAGTGCTAGGAGTTCAAGTTCATCTTGCTTATTTCCCATGCTCTGTGCATTAGTATAGAGACATCTAAGACTGTGTGTCCCCTTTGCTTGCTGCCTGTGCATATTTTTTGCCTCCTACTGTTGTGTCCTTTCACTGTTTGCCTTGTTCTGTCTATGACAGTATGACCATTTCCTCCAGCACTTTTGTCTCCCTTCCCCACACAACTCAGTTTAAAGCCCTCCTGATCAGATTCTTGAGGCTGTTGGCAAAAATGTTTTTTCCAACTGGCGTGAGATGCATCCCATCCCTTGCCAGAAGCCCCCTCTCATGAAACCGCAGCCCATGATCTAAAAATCCAAATTGTTCTCGGCGACACCATCTGCAGAGCCAGTTGTTGACATCTGCTATTTTCCTCTCTCTTCCTGGACCATGCCCTTCAACTGGCAGAAGAGACGAGATGACAATCTGTGCATCCATTTCTCCAGCAGGAACTGGTCTAGAAAGGTGTAGAAAGGCTCTGGGAGGGGTTATATAGAGCTAGACTGCTAGCTCCACCCCCTAATGACTCACAGGTGTGACTCACAGAAGCTCCACCCCCAGCAACAAAACACTCTCCCAAGAGTTTTCAAAATTTCAACTCTCACCCACTCTAAAAAGGCCACCCAGAAAATGCTCTCCTTCTCCTCTCCAGCAGGAACTGGTCTAGAAAGGCTCTTGGGGGGGGGGGGGTTATATAGAGCTAGACTGTTCATCCACTACATCTGGCTTTTGTTGTGGAATTGGATTAAAAGTAGTTCAAGCTAGCAAAATGACTCCTTCAATAGCAGCTTCATCTATATACTGCTTCATACCGCACAGTTTACAATGTGTAAGCTAATTGTCCCCAACAAACTGGGTACTAATTTTAGCTACCTCAGAAGGATGCTAGGCTGAGTTGACCCTGAATCCATGGCTGGGATTGAACTCAACCTTGTGGTTTGTGAGTGAGTGGCTGCAGTACTGGCGTTTAACTACTGTGGCACCAGGGCTCATCCAGCATCTGATCATCCACCATTTCTGTATCCTCTGTCTGGATGCTGTTTTATCTCCAGCTCTTTCTATATAAAAACAGCCTACATGCACCAGGGGTTACACTGAGAAAGGAACTTATGAGCCATGCACAAGATGGAGGCAGTTCTGAGTTTACCGTACTGTTCTATACTTGCAAAATTGCAACACCAATGATCTCTGGTTTTCTTCTTCCTAATAAGCCTTGGGGATCCATCAAGCAATATGCCCCCTTTCAGCATCTGCAATCCTTTCTTCCCCTGAGAAAGTGGTCAAGCCCAAGAATACCAGATTGGGGAAAAGAAGGTAAGAGAACAGACAACACAAAGAGGGAAGACTGCAGGAAACTCTAACTAACTATCTCTACTTCTTTTGCCCCCTAGTAGCACACAGTAACTTATGTGAATTAGTTGCATTTCTTCCCCTTCATTTTCACATGGCACATACATGTGGGGCATACAGATAACCACAGCTCTGGCTGATGTATCTCATCTTCTGGACACAGCCCCTGGCTATATGTCCGTGGAGAAAGAGTGGTCTGAATGCACACTAGTGTGCACTTCAACAAACTTTGGCAAGAGCTGGCCATGGAAAATCTTTGGTGCAGAGTTGTGTGTTGCTCCATGCCATAACCATCAATGGCTTAACATTAATCCTGGAGGAACTTCTGGTTTGGGTCTGGCTGGTGGCAAGTTTCAGTTGTTGCTTTTGTGACACAGGGCTCAGTTTGCAGGTTTTTGTGTGTTTGGCTTGGAAGGTTTGTTAATAAGTATTATACACCAAGCAAAAGCCACTGCCCGGCTTTTAACTTTTGATGGATTTCCAGGCAATGTACATACAAAGTGCTCACCAAGATAGAATGAAAACATGATAAGCCATGAGTTTCCAGGCCAGAGGGCTGTCCCTTTAATTGCTCTTCAGGAAATGGGCAAGGCCTGAGAAAGTGTTGGGTTGACTTGTCCATGGAGCTGTCTCCACCCTGGGCTCTTTTCAGGGTCCTGAAAAATCTTCCTCCACTTACTTTTGTTACTGGGATCCTGATATAAGATAAAACCCTACTTTTTGGGCCACCTTTGTTAGTAATGATTTAGAAGGAGAAAAGTTAAATGTAACCCATTAATTTGGGTGATAATGATAGCATACTGATGTTCCTGTTATAGATGATGAAATGACTGGTAACGGAATTATTTTATAAGTGCAATGAATCATTTTTATTCAAGATCTCCAAACTGGTTCGTAGTGGAAGGGGTATGATGTAGTGGTTTGACTAGGACTTGAGAGACCATGGTTTGAATCCCTGCTCAGTCATGGAAGAACACTGGGTGACCTTGGGCAAGTTGGGTGCATGGTGGTAGTTGGAAGGCCCCTATTATCACTTTCTGTGTTCCCTTTTTCCCCTTTGCTTTTGGCACACCTTCACTCCATGCCTCCATTTTCTTTCTCACTCAGCAGGGTTCTGGAAAAGGAATAAACCACTGTTGTTAGGAACAGATCTTTCCTGAAACCAGGTCAAGGGCTCTAGTTTGTCCACTTTTCTATTCAGTTATCTGTCAGCTCTGCCCCAATGGGACTGACCTTCCTGTTTGTCTTCTGGGCTGTTCTGAATGGTCTCTTGATTAAATTCCCTTTAAAAACTATTTGCACAAAAGCTTCAAAAGTCTAGTTTTGTGATTTTATTCTTAAAATATATCACATTGAGATTTTAGCTATGCTTTAAAACTGTCTGGAACTATGCCACCACGCATGTATATATGTGGGATATGTGTGGATTAGTGTAGTGCGACAAGAGAGACAGTGTGGTGTAGTGGCTTGAACACTGATTGGATTATGATTCTGGAACCAGGGTTTGAATCCCTGCTTAGCTTTTGAAATCCATTGCTCAGCTACGGGAACCCAAGTGGTTCTCTCTCAGCCACAGAGGAAGTAAAGGTAAACTCCCTCTGAACAAATCTTGCCAAGAAAACCTGGTGATAGGTTCACATTGGGGGTCACCATAAGTCAGAAATGTCTTGAAGGCATACAGCAACAAGAGTAGCACTACATAAACAGAATTAACAGAATAAGAGTTTTTGGGAAGGGGTGTTGAAATGATTTATTTTCCTTACCATCTTTCTTCGTTGGCATGGTGAAATGAACTTTGTATGCATATATATATACTCTTACAATCCCTGCTACTCCCCCATTTTTTAAAAAAAAGACCAAGAACTTTGCCAAAACATGAAGTTAAAGAAACAATAGATTACTCCAGTTATTTTTCTTAAAACAACAACAGTTCACACACACACACACACACACCTAGTTGCTTCAAAAACATTGGCCACAACTGAGAAAGAAAAAGAGAGTAAGTGAGAGACAGAGCGACAGATCCTTGAAGGCATCCGGCGTCTTTGTTTTTATTTGGAGAATTAAATTGCAGTAGCAAATTTTTGTAGCAGCCAAGATTTGTCATGGTTTAAATGGGCTGTTTCCCTTATCTAATGAATTCAGCCACTGTAAACTTCTAAGCCTTTAAACTGATCAACAGTAAAAGTCAACACGGATTTGAAAGACAGCTCATGCTACAGATTCAATGATTCTTGGAGACACTTTGGGAAGGTAACACAAATTTTGTCGAAGCCCCTGGAAAGTTAGACTTGCATTGGGAAAATGAAGAAATTGCAAAATTATAATGCAGCAATGCTCCTTCTGAGTGCCCAGGGCTGGAGCACTGTGATTCTGTGCCACAGACTGGGTGGCATGGTAAAGTCCAGTGCTCTATGGGGTCAGAGCCCACTGGGGAAGGAGAGAGGGTAAATCTCTTTAAGTTTTCATCTTTTGCAGTGAGTGGGTGGATCACAGTGTCTCTCCAGGGGTGAGGCAAAATCATAAGAAGTGAAGGGAAACCAAAGTAAACTATAGAAAGAATACCACAGGAAGGTCAAATAGATGTAGAGCGAAGAGGTGCTCAGAGTCTTTTCCAACAGGGATGAGTATTGTGTGTTGTCAGATGTTGTTGGACTGCAACTGTTACCATCCCTCTCCACAGAATTGTGCAGTCCTACAACAGCTGGAGAGCTGCATATGACAATCCTAAAGGTGACCCTATCATCGAAGATAGGCAACTGGGCCATTACTGATGAACACTTTGGTGAAGAAGTGTTTTCTACATACAAGCTACAGTTGCCCAAAACATGCGTAAAGAATAGCAAACGCTGGTAGTAGCAGGCATGTCTTTGAACAATAAATACCAAAGAGAAAAGAACAAAGAGAAGGAGAGGGAGGGAGACATGGTGAAAATGAGTACTAGTAATCCAGGTGCAGCTTTAGCTTCACACCTTTCAAAGAAAATGGGCTGGATCCCCATTAAATATTTCAGAATCCCTGTCCCATTGCCAGTGATAGCACAGCAGTCAGTTAAAAGATATGGGCGTGGGCAGATGTGCTTGCCTGCAGGCTGAGCCAAGCTGTCTACAGGAGATAAAAATCCTATAGCTTTTTTTTTGAGGAGGGGGAAGAAAGGGGAATGAACATGCCTTTTGAAGTAATATCTCTTCACAGCCAAGGCAGGTTTACTGTCCAAGGCTGGGTGTGCACTATTTCATGCAGAATGAGCTAGCAGGAGCTATCATGCCAGTCCCTAACTCATTACCCAGTAAAGCATTTGGAAACACCTTGAGTATGAAAGGTGCTCTATAATAACCATTGTAGTATATAAGAAAGACAGACGTTGCTGGGCTGAATGTCTTCCAGTTGCTGCTGTTTACTAGGGAGAGTCTGGGTTTTCAAGAACCTGATCAGGAAAGACACCTCATCCAGAGAAAAGTGAGACCTGAAACAATCATATTGCATTGTATCTTTCTGCCTAGCCAAAGTAGTCCTCTTCAGCATTCCAGTCTGCCATTCCTTCTACGCAGAGTGGTCTATTCCCTTTATTCCAAACAAGAAACTAGAAATTTGGAAACAACAAATAGGTACAGTTATAATTCTAGGTACTGAAAATTCTTAGTCACCAATGCAGCCAGTTTTAAAAAAGTATTTACTCCCCCCCCCCTTTTAAAAAAAGTTAGTAAATATTTCCCTTTTGTACATGTCCCCCCAAAAATCTATGCAACTTGAGCTGAGGCAATTTGAAAGCTTTTATAGCTTGCTGGGCTTTGAGATGTGGAAGAGAGTGACAGTTCTCTAGATCCTAACATCTTCAGAGATATAGCTGCATCAAATCTGAGACACAGCCTTTTTGAGTGCCACTCCTAAATTGTGGAATTTTCTTCCAATAGAGGTTAGACTGGCACCTTTCCCAGTCAATCTTCTGCCATCAGTCAAAGAGTATGTTATTTCGCCCAGGCTTCAACTACTGACTTCTTGTTATTGTCAAAAGTTTTGACTTTTGGAGTGGGAGCATGGTGTAGTGCTTTGAGTGTTGCACTAAGACTCTAGAGGAGACCAGGGTTCAAATCCCTGCCTAATCTTGGGAGTCCATTAGGTTGCCTTGGGGAAGTCATACCCTTTCTGCCTCAGAGGAAGGCAGTGGCAAATCTTCACTGAGGAAATCTTGCCAAGAAAATCCAGGTTCGCCTTAGGGTAACCATACCTTGAAGGGACAGAACAACCCCAACCAAAAAAGCTGTTGGCCAGTGGTACAAAGCCAACCCGTTGCTTCAACAGCTAAAACAAAGCATGAGGCACAGATCAAACAGAAGCTTGAACTTTACTGCATTCTTCCTTCCCCATTTTCTAACATCATTCATCCCTGCTACTATAAAAGTAACTAAATGTTAGTTGTGTTATTTGTAATAAGTTCCAACAATAATGTAATATAACAGAGCTATATACTTTGGTGATCTAATGCTTCAGATCTGCTTCTGTCCTGTTCTTTCAAAGTTGAAAGGCATCCTTTTGCAAGAAAGAACTCCATGTGACCTTTTACTGAAATCTTGTGATAGCTTGAGACTAAAAACAGATAGGCATTCAGAACAAATTCTTTTGATTGAACTTAACTTTCCACCACAAGCATACATGTGAAAAGGGATGTTCTTCAGTATTGATTACTGAAATCATCCAAAAGTTTTTTTGAGGTTCATATGGGTTAGAGTGAACTTCTGTTTCCTACTTTTGGTGAACCTCTACGAAACACAAGGCACTCAACTAATCAACTGAAACAGCTCAAGACACATCTAATGTGAAATTTCATCTTCCCATCAATGGAGTTGATTTAACCTTCCAACCTCCACACAAGTATACAAAGCACCAAAAGTATTTGCCAAGGTTATTTTGGTTCCACAATGCACAGCACAATTGCTTAGAGTTAACTGTGAACTTTGGCTAAGCAGAGCTTTCAAAAGAAAGCCCAACTAATATAAATAAGGAACACAGTACACAAAGGTTTTCATCTCCAGTGGAAAACAATATCACAGACAACAGGCTAAAATATGATGCAGGGCACAAGCTGACTCAACAGAGAATTGCTCTAAAAGCTCAACAGCACCTCTTTATCATCTTTAACGGGGATGGATGGGTGGAAAAAGGGACTGTGATGCTTTTAGCCCATGACTGCTCCAAGGCTCTGAAACACCTTTCTCAGAGAGGTTAGACTGGCACCTTCCCTACCATCTTTCTGTGTCCAGGTGAAGAATTTCTTATTTTGACAGGATAATTGATTTTTTTTTGAAGCGAGAAAAAGTGCCTTGTATAATCTTATTGTTGTTGTGCTCCTTCAAGTTATTTTCCACCTTAAGAGAACCTATCACAGGGTTTTCTTTGCAAGATTTGTTCAGATGGAGTTTGCTTCTCTGTCTTCCTCTGAGGCTGAGAGTGTGTCACTTGCCCAACCTGACCCAGTGGGTTTCTATGGATGTGCAGGGATTTGAGCCCTGGTCTTCAGAATCATAGTCCAATGCTCAACCCACTACGCCCTGATGGCTATCTACAATGTGCTAAATTATTATTTATTATTTTGATGGTTTTTGTTTTAACTGCCTTTAATTTTATTTACACCCCCGACAATTTAATTACTCTTTAATTTTTGTATGCTATGAATTTTAACTACTATATGTTTAACTTTGTAAGCCACCTTAAGTCCGAAATGGAGAAAAAGGTAAGATACAAATAAATATAATAGTAATAATGTCAGTAATAAGCAAAGTTTTGTAAATTAGTTTTATCAAATGGGTGAAGCTGGGATTTGTACAGAGCATAATGTTAGTCAAGGCTGCCACTACTGTTTCATTGCCTGGTAGAATGAAAACTGCAATATACACAACTTCTCACTAAGAACTGCTGAACCTTTCTTGGGGTGCCAAGATGAAAGTGTTACTGCTTTCTCAGAAGTTGTTGTTTTTTAACAAGCCAGCCTTGTACTATGAGGTGCCTCATTCCTGTTCAATATTTTGTACAAGTCTTTCATGTTGTTTCAGAAATGGGTACTGCGTATGCCTTTTGTTGCTGCTGCTATTTTTGTAGCACAACCACAAAGAAGATGAAGATGATGATGAAGCGGAAAAAAAGAAATATGGAAATTCATTAAACTGCCAAAAGAAAGTGAGAAAAAGAGTCTTAGTAATACTATAGATAGATAGATAGATAGATAGATAGATAGTATTTGATAACGGTGCTGAAGCTGAAGCAGGACTTTTAGTCCATCTATATAACAGGCGTGAGCAGTCCTAACCCAATGTTATGATCCTCTACAACCTTCTGGCCTCTTCCACTGTCCTCCCAAAGGCTTGTGGTGAACCAAAAAGCCTGCTCAGCTGTGAAACAAGATGGGATGAGATCATTATTATTTCATTTAACCCTACTTTGAAGGGCTGTCATAGCATTAAAATTGGTGAAATGATGAATTATACCCAATGGTGGTCTGAGTAGAAGATACCTCATGCACCTGATTTTTGTCTTACCTTTCTCCACTGAGTAGCCCATTCATTCCCAAAGCCAAAGTGGGTTGTGTGGTGGTGGGCACATCCTGGATAGTGATACAAGAGCTCCCCCCCCCTTTAAGACAATTGCTGCCTTCATGGCAGCACTGCAAGTTACATCCTGCACCAGTCAGGGGGGGGGGGCACCTGATACCCTGGAGAGAAGGAGCTTCAAGAGAGTGGAAGGGAAGAGGGATGATGAGAGTGGAAGCTGCTTTCTGTTTGTGCCATCTCTGAATACAACTCCTTCTATGTCATTGGCAAGAAAGCTGGAAAACAAATATGGAATATAAAATATATTTCTGGAATGCCATAATTTAGCTTTGGAAATCGTGAACTGAGAAACCTATGATACTGAGCTATAAATCTTCCATTAGAATTTAGGAAAGAGCAGCCTTTGGTGCTAACCATATATTGTCAGGCATTACCAATCCCAAATAATTCGAGTCACACATCTCTGCTTCCTATGTTTTTAGGGACATTACTATACACACCCCATTCTTACTGCAATCGTGTCAATTAATAAAAACAAACATAGCTCCAGAGCAGGCATTATTGCACATTTTGTCAATCATACGACTGGGGCTGCTGCCGCCATCACACTCTCTTCCTAATGGATTTTGTAGCACAATGTACAGTATCCACAGATTCTGCATCCATGGATTCAACCATCCGCAGCTTGAAAAAAATATTTGTAAGGAATTCCAAAAAGCCAATTTTGAATTTGACATTTTTAAAAAAAAAATAAGGGGCACAATGTTAGTATGCCATTGTATATAATGGGACTTGAACATTTATAGATTTTGGTATCATTGGGGTGGTGGTGGTGGTCCTGGAACCAAACCTCAGCAGATACCAAGGGTCCACCACATTATAAAACTCAAATGCACTTTTTGTGTGCCCAGTGAAAGAAAAACTTAAGATGACAACAGCAATTGGTTTCCTTGTTTTTGAGCCTTTGTACTCTAAATCAAAAAATCTGGCTTCTTAAAGGTTAGGTGGTGGCTGTCTTTACTGGTTTTATTAACTGTGATTGTGTGTGTGTGTGCGTAGAACACCCATGATCTCTGAAAGCAGTTATAATAGAACACTGTCTCTATGTAGCCCTATTCATAATAACATGAATTATAGAACAAACTTCACGTGGAGAGAAACTTTCTAAAGAGAAGAGCCTTTCTTTGTGAAGAGGACATTCTAGCTAATCTAGAAACAGTGACTTTCCTGGATCATGTGGAACTTTTCCATGGATAAGGAAAATCCCTTTCTGTATAAGAAAAGTATCAAAAATGACTAAGGCAAGGATTAAACTAGCGCAACCGCTCTGTTCACTTATTTTTTTTCTTTGACACCTGGATCCATTGATCCATCCATCCTTCATTAGCTTGCCCTTTGAATGTGAAAGAGAATAAAACATTTTGCTTAAGCAGAACCACAAAAGCTTGTGCCACCTAAAACTGTCTAGTCTTTAAAGTGCTGTGAGTCTTTTCACTTAAGCAATGTTTCCTCAAAGAGTTCCTCAGAATTACAAAAGAATTGAATGGAGCTTCCTGTTAATGAGTATATGTCAAGTGAATTCATCCTCTAGTTTTTGGTCTTGTTGGTTAGAGAGAGAGAGAGAGAGAAGAAGAAGAATCCCCCCTTTCTCCTTTTGTATTTTAAAGATTATACAAGACTTTCCTATGAAACCTGTATGTCAGCTTCTAGTAGAATGTGACTGATTATTCTTAAGGGAATTTTCTTTTTAAATCCTTCCCTTTCAACAGAAAAGCAGAGGCTGATGTTGAATTCAAGGGGCATATAATGCTTCCAGAAATGCCTGCCTACTCATTATTGGCCAAAATGACTGCATTAATACCTCATTTAAACAACACTTTATAATCATTGCAGCCAATTAAGATGATTTGAAATGGCTCATAGCTCACATATATTGTTCCCCTTATAAAGATGACTAGAATAAAATTGAGGCTATATAAAACAGGAAGGAGATCAGCTTATTATAGGCAGGTTAATGTCCACCAAATGTTTCCATGCAATCTATCCTGAGACACCAAGGCTACTTCATAAGGTCCCTTCAGGTTCTGTCATGCTGTCATATAACTTTCTTCTTTAGCTCTAAAGAACAGTTAAAGTAGTAATGGGTTGGCCGGCCTTTACAGCCATGCAGACTTTCCATCAATTTACACCAGCCATTTTCTAAAGAAATGAGAAGGTGAGATCTGAGATTGTAAGCCTAACAAGGAACTATTTTTCCCTTGTTCTTTTTCTTGCAAAGCACCATGTATAGTGATGGTGCTATTTTTTCCCCTCTACCAAATCCTAGAATATAGAGTTGGAAGGGATCTGAAGAACAATCTAGTCTAAGCCCTGCCATGTTGGAATTTACTGCTAAAGCAGTCCTGCAAGATGGGGACCTTTAAAAACATCTAAAGATTGTGGGATGCAACCTTAATTTAAAAACCTCTAAAGAAAGAGAGACCATTACCTTTGGAGGCAGTCTGTTCTACTTTCAAAACAGCTTTTGCCATTAGGAAGTTCCTCCTAATGTTTAGGTAGAATCACCTACCTTATAATTTAAATCCATTGGTTCATGTCCTATCTTCTAGAAGAGCAGAAATCAAGCTTATTCCCTCTGCCATGTGACAGCCCTTCAGGTATTTCAAGAGAGGAGCCAGCATGAGTGCTTGTCGGGAACTCTGGGAGACTAGGTTTGGGATTCCCATTTGGCCATGGAAATCAACTGGCTGGCCTTGGGCAAGTCACACTCTCTCAGCCTCAGAAAAAGGCAGTGGCAAACCCCCTCTGGACAAACATGGCCAAGAAAATCCCATGAAACGTTCATTTTAGGTTTGCCATAAGTCAGAAATGACTTGAAGGCACATAACAATAAATCATATCACATATTTGGAATAAGAAGGGCCTGGTAATAATCCTCATTGTGGCGTACTAGCTACAGAGGTTTATACCTTCTATTCCTATCCATGATGAGGATCTCTTCCGGCAGGCCTTCCCCTGAAGAGGGAATAATATATCACCAACCCCCGACCCTAATAATGCAAATGAAAAAGTAAATGGCATCGGGGGAATTAACTCTAGCTGTCCCTCTGTTCAAACCTTCTGATCTCACCCACTGGGGATTGCACTCGTACTGCCCATCAACTGCACTTTATTTTTATTATTTTAAATTTTTTTAACTGATGTCAATTTTAACTAGTTTTGATTTAATCTAGTCTTAAGGGGGGGGGGGAGGTTGGGAAGGGATTTGACTGCTGTTTTACTCTTGTATTTTTTAATTTGCTGTACCCCGCTCCGAGTATTCTATTAGAGGAGTGGGTTATAAATAAACCTTCTTCTTCTTCTTCTTCTTCTTCTTCTTCTTCTTCTTCTTATTATTATTATTATTATTATTATCATTATCCTATACCTGTTCCACTAGTGATTTGGAGACATGCTATTTATAAAAACCAATCAGCCCAAATATTAGTTAATGGATGCAAAATAAAACCATGTAAGATTATGAATAGTACACGACAAGGTTGCCCATTATCTTCCTTATTATCTATATCTATTTTAGAAATCCTGAATAATAAGTTATGGAGAGATGATTAAAACAAGCAAAGCAAGATTATCTATCCAGGGTCATACGATACAAACTGCATGCATCTGCGGATGACCTAGTTATATTTCTGGAAAACCCTTTTGAAACTACTGGAAAACTGCTCATGGTTTTAGAAGAATTTGGAAAAATGTGCTGGTTGTAAATTTAACAAAAAGAGCAATAATTGGTAAAAACTTAACAAAAGAATAAATTGTTTTGCCTCACTTTGATGATGCTGGCAGGGAAAGATATAAACTAAGTTAGCATGAGCTGATGAGGCCCATCTGCATCTTGGAAAACTTCCTCCAGACTCAGATAACATGATAAATAGAAACATTCTCAACTTCTTGTTTGATGGCAAAGCAAAACACAGATGTGGGCTCTGTGACTGCCATCTGCTGGACCTGATGCAGATTGTTCGTGTATCTCACTCTCTCTCTCTCTCTCTCTCTCTCTCTCTCTCACTTTTAAAATCCTTTTAATACTCAAAATCCCAGAGATCAAGCTGACTGATTGACAAAACAACAAGAAGAAAATTCTGGTTTGATATAATTCACTGAACTGCTCTTTTGAGACTATATAAGACAGATGGTTATATTTCCTATTCCGAATGCTTAAACCACAAATGCAAGGCAGGTTTTGACTGTTAGATATTTTTTTAAAAGTTTAGTTTTTCTGTTGTGATATATGTCTATATTAAAATATTCAGGACCAATGTTTGCAGTATTCTGGTTATACAGTTCTGTATGGACCAAGTAGTCTACCTGTGTCTTCCCAGTGATAAGCAATATCTTCCTTATCTTCCCAGTGATAAGCAATATATATTTTTTAAAAATATATTTTTCAGCACAGAATCCCCCCTCCCATAATAGATTTCATTGCTATGTTAAGCAGAATGATTTTTAGCTTTTCACTTTACAGTAAATGAGGGATTGTTTTTTACTTTCTTTTGTTGTTGTTGTATGCCTTCAAGTCGTTTCCAGCATATGGCAACCCAATGGCAAACCTAGCATGGGGTCTTATTGGCAAGATTTGTTCATTTGCCACATTGCCTTCCCCTGAGAGCATTTTGCTTCCCCACAGTCACCCAGGAGGTTCCATGGCGGAGCTGGGAATTGAACCCTGGTCTCCAGAGTCCTAGTCCAACACTCAAACCTCTATGCCATGCTATGCAAAATTATTTTTTTGGGATAATGGCGTCATATACAGAAACCAGATGAATTAAGATTAAGAGGGGAATCTTGAATACTGGTGATGGGACTGTATCTCACTCTACCATTCAGCAGAGGACTAACTTGCAGGCACACCGCCACACTGAAGCACACCAAGGTCTCAGCATTTAACATCTCACCACCTTTTCATGTCCCCCTATCTGCTACTTGAGGTGGGTGCTTCATTTAACATAATAATAGAGTCAGTTATGACATTCTTATGTTGTTGTTGTTGTGTGCCTTCCAGTCATTTTCAATCTTGGTGATCCAAAGCAGGAACATCATTAGGAGTGTGTGTGTGGTGCAGATTACATCCAGTGACAGGCAAATATCCAGTGGGGTGAACATCTAGTGGGGTGGTTGCTCTTGATCCATCTTAATCCCACCCCCCAACCAGAGTGCCTTTGCAAAAAGGGGGAGGATGCTCCCATTTCAGTGTTGTCTGGTCCTCCTATCCCGGAACCACTTGCTCACCTGGCCAGCCACCTGGATTTTTCTGTATATGCTTGGCAGAGAGGCAGGATTGTTTGCAATTGACAGCAACGCTAAGGTTTATCATGGGGTTTTTGTGGAAAGATTTTTTTTTTCAGAAGGGGCTTGCCATTGCCTTCTTTTTAGGCTGGGAGATTGTGACTTGCCCAAGATCAGCCAGTGGGTTTGCATGGCTGACCAGGGATTTGAACCATGGTCTCCAGAGTTGTAGTCCAATACACAAATTGTTACATCATGCTAGCTCTTAAAGTAACAAGCCTAGCGCACCCTGAAAAGCTAAGTTAAATACAGGATGGTTTCATATGTTTTGTAAAGTCTAAAGAACTCCAGAGAGTTCTAATGTAAGAAATTAAGGTGGAAAAACAAAGGTTCCTAGCAGAGTGGATCTGATGTTACAATGAAAAATTTGCACTCAGAATAGAATAGATAACTGTAGTAAAAATTATCAAATGCAAATGCATGCAGACAATAATATGTCAGTATTATTCCTTCCATGTGATTAGAAGTCCAGGGAGAGTGGGCAGAGCCGAATGTTGGCCCTGTTTCTGCTCTGCCATCACTCATCCTCACACTGTGTACCCACTGTCTGTACAGAATAATCCACCTGAACATGTTGGGTCACTGGCCCTGCCATGAGACAGGGCAAGGCATATGCCTCAGGCAACTGGTGATGAGACTCAAAGAATGAACAGAGCCATAAATATATGGTGGCCTGCCCTAGACATCCCAAGCTACCCTTCTGCTCTCAGGTGCAGTGAAAGATACTGTCTTGACACCAAGGTTGGAGCAAGGATCAGCAATAGCAATAGCAATAGTAAGTACATTTCTAAACTGCTTGTCAGTGAACTAGCAATCCCTAAGCGGTTTACAATGTGTAAGCCAATTGCATCCAACAAGCTGGGTACTCATTTTACCAGCCTACGAAAAGATAGAAGGCTGGGTACTCATTTTACTGACCTACGAAAGGATGGAAGGCTGAATGGACCCTGAGCCATGCCTGGGATCAAACTCACAACCTTGTGGCTGCAGCACAGGCATTTAACCACTGTGCCACCAAAGCTGCCAGTCTAGTCCACTTTGGTATTTATAACAGAAAAAGTATTGTTCTTTCTTTAGGTAGCAAAAAGCATTGGGTCAGCACTGGATTAAGAACTGACAAAGAGAGAATAAAGCTTAAACGGGGCAGTTAAGCCAGTAGTTCTTTGTTCATTCCACAAAAATGGATGCCTGAACATTGTTGGGTACATGCCCTGTTTGCAGCATATTCGTTTAACGGGCACATAACTTGTTTAATTATACCAAGGTCAGTAATTGTGCTAATGAATGAGGTACATTGTGAGGCCTTTAGAGGTGTAAATGTTCATTTACTACTTAGAACACCCTCCAACTGTGTAATTCCGCAAGGCATACAAAGAATTTTTTTTGCTGAACTCACGGAAAGTTCAAGGAACAAGCTCGGCACCCTGAAAAGCTAAATTAAATACAGGACAGTTTCACATGCTTTGTAAAGTCTGTTACGAGGACTCAAAGAGCTTAATAGGCATGCTCTTGACTTGCCCCTTCTTTTCAGTAATAAAAAGGTAGCAAAGAAGCACATTTATTATTGATTACCTAATTATTTAATGATGTTGCAGTTGTAAATAATTCCTGGAAATTGTCTTCCTGACCCCTTCCCATCCAGTAAATTCTCATTTGGGGAAAAGAGAAACGTGCTTTGGTTGTTGCTGACGGACTTTTTCATACTCACTCTCTCTCACACACAACTAGTAACTGTTTCAGAATGACATTAATTATGTTAGACCGTAAGTCTATCATGCGTATAAACAGTTATTTACTCTATTACAGAGCAAGTATCCAAGTCAGCTGAGAGCAAAGTGTTTGGCAACCAGGGATCAATGGTAAGAAAGAGAGATGAATCTAGAAGGAGCTGGAGGGGAAATACATTGCTGCTGCAGCCTCATTAGAGAAGTGAAGAGTCTCTTAATTGTTTTATTGTAGGTTTTATTGTAGGTAAGCCTTGGGCTGCATTGTAAAAAAAATATTCGTTGTCTTGTGGTGGGGTTATGTGGCCGTCAAGGAAGTTCAGGACCAACATTTTCTTCAGAAACAGCTGTAGTTTTCTTTACATTTAACACCACATCCTATCCTAGTCACATTTAAGTGAGAAAAAATCCCACTGAATGGAGTGGACGTTACTTCTGAGTAAGCATACATAGATTGTATCGTATGTTGCTGAAAGTAGCATCAGCATCTTGTTTTACATCCTCCCACTTATAATAATAATAATAATAATAATAATAATAATATATTTATTTCTAACCCGCTCCTCTGTGCAACAATCGGAGCAGGGTACAACAGGTTAAAAAACACAAATTAAAACAAAGCTCATTACCCACTACCAAACCTCCCTCCCGCCCCTTAAAAATGAATTAAACCGACAATAGATTAAAACCGAACCCATAATTAAAAACACATAACATACCATCCAGAAACCCTTCCTTAAGTGGCCACGACATTAAGTTAGGGGTCGGAATATTGGGAGTAAGCAAAGAGATCAAAGTCTGGCTTCAGAGCCGGGGATTTAGGGAATTTCAGGGAAGGCCTGCCAGGAGAGATGCGTCTTTAGAGCTTTTAAAAAGCAATCTAAAGATGTCATGAGACGCATCTCATCCAGCAGGCCACTCCAAAGCTTGGGAGTGGTGGCAGAAAAAGCCTTCTGGGAGGTCTGCGACAGCCTGGTCTTAATAGGCTGCAGCAGTTACCTCCCAGAGGACCGAAGTGTGCGGGGGGAGGGGGTCAGATGGGGAGAGGCGGTCCCTGAGATAAGATGGACCCAAGCCATGTAGGGCTTTAAAGGTTAAAACCAACACCTTGTACTGCGCCCGGAAACTAATTGGCAGCCAGTGGAGAGATTTAAGCACAGGTGTAATGTGCTCTCTTCTAGATGCACCAGTAATAAGTCTGGCTGCCATATTTTGATCCATCTGAAGTTTCCGGGTTAAGCACAAGAGTAGCCCCATGTAGAGCACATTACAGAAATCCAATTGTGAGGTTACCAAGGCATGTACCACAGATTCCAGGTCCTTCGGGTCCAGGAAAGGGCACAGCTGGCGTATCAACCGAAGCTGATAACAGGCACTCCTGACCGTCGCATTAACCTGCAAACAGAGTCCTTCGAGGAGAGTGTGAATCCAACTAGGACTGGAAGTTGTAATCCCAAACATGGCTTCAGTCCTGTAACTGCTAGTACCACCATTTTGTCAGGATTCAACGTCAATCTGTTTTCCCTCACCCAATCCATTACCGCTGCAAGACATCATTAAGAGGAGACATGCCATCTGAAGTCTGGGCCGATGATCTAGTCATGGAGAGGTATATCTGAGTGTCGTCAGCGTACTGTAGACATTGAGTTCCATGCCTCCGAAGATCTCACCCAGCGGCTTCATATAAATGTTAAACAGCATTGGGGACAGGATGGCGCCCTGAGGGATGCCACAGTTAAGCTGAATCTTTGAAGAGCAACTGTCCCCGAGCCTCACCCTTTGGGATCTGCCCGAGAGAAAGGACTGGAACCACAGAAGAGCGGTGCCCCTGAGCCCCAACTCCCTCAGCCGATCCAAGAAGATGGAATGATCTACAGTATCAAAGGCTGCTGAGAGATCCAAGAGCACCAGCAGGCTCACACTACCCCTGTCGATACTCAAGTGGAAGTAATCAGTCAGAGCAACCATGACAGTCTCAACTCCGTGTCCTGTCCTGAAGCCGGTTTGAAGTGGATCAAGATAATTGGCTTCATCCAAGACAGCTTGGAGTTGGGAGGCGACTGCTCTCTCGATCACCTTGCTTAAAAAAGGGAGCAAGGAAACTGGTCTGTAGTTGTTCCTGTCCAGGGGATCAAGGGAGGGTTTCTTCAGGAGGGGTTTTACAGCTGCCTCCTTCAGACTAGGTGGTAAAGAACCCTTCCTAAGTGACACATTGATTATATCCCAGAGGAATATTCTCAATGCGTCTCCTCCCTGGATGACCAGCCAAGATGGACAAGGATCGAGAGGGCAAGTCATCTTCCTCATACTTCCAAGGAGCTTGTCCACGTCCTCAGTACTCATGGATTGAAACTAATCCAATAAAATGGCAGCAGCAGAGTTGTTGGATACCTCAACAGTGGATTCTGATAAAACATTGGCTTCCAAGTCGACCCTTATCCGAGAGATTTTATCTGCAAAGTGGGTGTTAAACGTGTTGCAGCAGGCTGTCGTTGGGTCAAGTAGGGGGTTTGGTGCAGGAGGAACCCGCGTCAGCTGCTCCCCCACCACCCCTAAATAGATCTGCTGAATGGGACTCTTGAGACGCAATGCGTGCAGAGCAGAAAGATCTCAGCGCTGCACGCAAAGCCTCCTGATAGGCGCGAAGATGCTGCCTATGGCGAGTTCTGTTGGACAAGAGCCGAGTCTTCCGCCACTTGCGCTCTAGTCATCGTCCAACCCGCTTCATCTCCCTGAGTTCCTCCGTGAACCAGGGTTTATGGTTAAGAGCGGGCTGGAGAGGACGCTTGGGAGTGATTGTGTCGAGAACCTTGGGAAGATCGGTGTTCCAAGTATTCACTAAGGTCTCGATGGAGTCGCCGGAGCTGCCAACCATCAAACCCTCTAAGGCCTTCTGGAAACCAATTGGTTCCATTATCCTTCGAGGGCGGACCATTCTAATGGGTCTGCCAACCCTGGGGGGGGGGGACGAAAAGCAGCTTTTAATTCCATCTTGATCAGGAAGTGATCCATCCAGAGGTTTTAGGTACCTCTGCCCACGGATACTCCTGTTCCGTACTAAAAATCCCATTGAGTGTATGACCTGCACAATGGGTGGGCCCGTTGACCAGTTGGGATAGGTTCATGTTTGTCATGGATTCCATGAACTCCCAAGCCACTCCAGATAAATCATATAAGCTGGTTTCAAGGGGAATGTTGAAGTCGCCCAAGACCAAAAGTCTGGGGGACTCCAACAGCAACTCAGAGACAAGCTGAGTCAGCTCGGTTAGGGAGTCTGTTAGGCAATGGAGTGGCCGGTATACAAACAGAATCCCCAAGCTATCTTTAGTCTTCAGGCTGAGGTAAATACACTCGATGTGGGTTGTTTTCCAGACAGGTTTCCTGATCAAGGTCAGGTTGGTTTTATGGACTATTGCCACACCGCCCCCCCTGCCCACTTTCCCTTATCTGCTCGCTGACCGTGTAACCATGTTACAGTGCTGGCATCTCCCAGCCAGGTCTCAGTAAAGCATGCCAGGTCGGCCTGTTCACTTCTTTATTATTTTTGCGTTATTTTACTTATGTTTTGTGTTCTTGCAAAAATGTTCTCAGGCAGCTGCCACACAGCAAAATAAATGCAGTTCGATATCACTTTAACTCTCATAGCTCCATCCTATAGAATTCTGGGATTAGTCGTTTTGGGAGATATTTAGCCTCCCCTGTCAGAGAGCTCTGGTGCCACAATAAACTATAGATCCCAGGATTCCATAGGGGAGAGTCATGACAGTTGAAGTGATGTCAAATTGCATTAATTCTGCAGTGCAGATTAGACCTTAGACTATGCTACATTGATTTTTTGGAAAACGAAAGTGTGTGTGTGCTTGCAAAAGAATGGAGAGTAGTTGTTTTACACGCAAAACCCACATATGAATTTACATGACTTTTGGTCTCTCTGTTTGGGATTTTAACATTTACTGAGTAAGCGGATCAGAAATATATGTGCTGCATGACATTTGGTCTGAAAACAATCTTCGCCTGTGTATAGGTAAGGGAAGGAAGTTTAAGTGGCCCTCCATAAAGATCCCTCTTTTTCTTACATATCTTTTTCTAGTTCTCCCCCTGTTCTACTCATTTCCTTGTCCTTCAGATTCACTTTGAAGTTTTTTACTTTTAGGGGAAATTATCATAGCCACTTAATAGGCACAGAGAGTCTCAATACTAAAAATGAGGTGCTATTTAAAAGAAGCACATGAAAGCTCATAATACAGGGAACAGGTTTCTTTTCTAATGTTTGTCATGCTAACATGATTTCATTTCAGAAAGAAAGGCAAATGTTGTTAGAAGTCAATGAAGCAAATGGAGGATGGGATCATGGAAAGGAATGCTGATAAATCTGCCAGCTGATTACATTGCCTTTCTTGTCTTACTTAGACTGATATTAAATATTTCTCCGTGTTTATGACTTTTAAAATGTGCAGTATTAAAAAAATGTATTTGGGACACTAGTTGATGCTCAGCCAAGGTGACAAGGTGACTCTTTAACATTTGTACAAAAGATAGACTGTTGAGGTTTGATGATATTCGCAATAAGAGAGTAAGGCTGTCATCTCATATAGAGCAGATCCATTCAATAATGGTTGAACAATAAGAGAAAATGTAGGTAAATTGTTTTGTAGGTTAAACCTACATGCATGTTATGTGTAGATAAATTTGTTGCTTTAATTTGTTGAAAGATGCCTTGGGTCCTGTGCAGGGAGAAAATCAAAATACAAAACAAACAAACAAACAAACAAATCCAATTGATTCAGCATGTTGACTGCAGTCAGAACTAATAGGATTTATGCCAAAATCTTCCTTGTAGAGCTTCTCCAGACAAGAAAAAAGTTTCTGAAAGTCCCACGATTTGCTCATGCACAGTGTGGTATAGTGGTCTGAATTTTGGGCTGCAACTCTGGAGACCAGAGTTCAATTCCCAGCTCAGCTGTGAAACCTACTGGCTGAACTTGGGCAAGTTACATGCTGCCAGCCTCAGGGGAAGGCAATGGCAAACCTCCTCAGGACAAATCTTGCCAAGAATATCCTGTGATTGGGTCACCATAAGCCAGAAATGACTTGAAGGTACACAACTACTACCACCACCAATTCTATTTTGGAGATCTACATGATGTTCTCCCCATCCTGAAGTATTCCCAGGGAACTCCTGGCATTATCAAGGCCTTTGCATTCTAAGTTTAAATTAACCCAGTATTTCCCAAAATGAAATGTACCTCCCCATGTCTGTCTGTCTGTTTTATTCCAGAACTAGCTATAAAGGCCAGCCCCCATGAAACATACCGCCCCCCTGACTAAGCTTCAATAGAGATCAAACGAGGGAAAGAGGAATGCTAGCAATAAAAGGAAATGATCCTAATGCTTAACTAGTGTATTACTGCTAAAGCACTTTAACACTTTGACTATAACTCCTGAATAATAATTAAAAAGGGATCAGTGGAAATTGGAGAAAGTCAGTTTCTGAAAAGTTGCCTGAGTCTAGATATGGCACATGATCAGTGAGTGAAAACCCAAGGGAGGGTTGGAGAGAAAGGAATTGTTTCAAGAAAGGGTTATTTTAAGAAAAGGTTTGGATGCAAAACCATAAATATGCAGGTGAAATCAAAACAAAAAGTACTGAAAAGTAAAACATATGGTTTTCCACCCCTCTCTCTTATACTACAGGACTGAGAGTTCTTACCACTTGTCAACTAATTTTGAATTCTGTTTGGGGTCCATTATCAACTTTAAGTCACAAGAATTCCCAGCTTATATTGGAGTTAAACCAGACAGGACAAGTTAACATCAACACTTTACTTAAGAATTTTTAAGTACTAGATTCCCAGGATATTTGTATGGGAATTTATTTATTTATTTACTTTATTTATATGCTACCTTTTGTTTGGTATTCTTTTTAGGCTATTTATTGTAAGATTCATAGATATGCATATAAGTACATGCCCCTTATGGAAAAGCATAGGTGTGGCAATATCTGGGTGCTCAAGCTCCATTACATAACATTACACTGCATTGCATGTGCCTTAAAGTAATTTCTAACTGCTAGAGACTCTAAAGTGGGGTTTTTCATGGCAGATTTGTTCAGAGTGGGGGTGGGGTGGAGATGGGGTTGCCTTTCTCTCCGTCTGAGGCTTAGAAAGTGTGACTTGCTCAAGGTCAGGGGGTTTAAACCCTGTTTATAGTAATAGTGCAATCGTGGTTATAGTTATGGTCCAGAGTTATAGTCCAATGCTGAAACTACTACACCACTCAAAACATCATTTACATCATATTATATGGTCATCAAAATGTTATAGTTTCATACGGACTTTCATGGGCTTTGAACCTTGACCTCTCTGCATCACTTTAATAGGCTTGGTAATAATTAACACATGTACGAACATTATCCTTCTAAATCATTTAACATAGCTTCTTATCAATAATTATTATCTTTAGATTCTTTCATTATGTCCTAGTGTCTAATAAGGCATTACACAGATATTTCCTAAAAGCCTTTGCTTGTATCCAAACCTGTTTCATATATCACAACCATCTCTACATTACAGTTTAACCAATTAGTTACTCATTCTCATTTTGAGGAACTATACCCCTCTTATTATTATTTGAGGAACTATAGCTCTCTAACGGCTTCTGTAATTACAAAGACATTCAAGGGTCAATCTCCTCAAGCATTAATAAATGTCTTAACAGCAACTGTTACCATAAACATGTTAATGGGCATCCATTACAAGCATAATGGGACCTACATCTCTATTTTTTATCTGCTTACCAAAGCATAACTCAACATTTTAGGGCAGCATATCAGGACCAAATATAGAATTATCACATCAGATGTCTCCCAGACAGCATCTTCTGAGATGGAGGCATCCAAAGGTAGCCTGATAAGATGTTTCTTGGCTTCTTTTCATTTTCTCTTACACCCACTCAATTAGTTGGTTGACCAATAAAAATGAATCACAATGGAGGTCTACTCCAGCTCTTAGCCAATTGAAACTGAGAGTTGAGATAGGGTAGGTGTCCCTTCCATCCCAGTTGGTGTACCTATTTTGGTTCCCAAAATCTATTGTTCCTTCCCCCCCCCCCCCCGGCCACTCTTGAATACCAGTGCACCAGCATTTTGCTTCTTTGTTTACATTGCAAAACATCTGTCATTCTTTCCAGGCTGAGCTGGACTGTAGCCAAAACCTAAAGGAGCCTATAACAAAAGTTGCAATACTTCCAGGGACTTTTTTCCTTTCTGGATAAGTCTGTAATTGTGACTGGCCACCCTGCAGGTATGGCTAAAGATGAAAACACCTCTAGCCTCTAGATCTTCAGAAGAAAGGTGAGGCCCTCTACAGACCAGCATAAAGAGCCGATATGGAGCCCAAACTGCTGCCACGCTGCCCGCCTGATCAGACAATGGGTGGCGTTACACCACATTTTTTGGCATAGTGTTTACACATGCTGTACCAAAGAAGTGGAGAACATCCGCGACGGCGGCAGCTAGGGTGCCCTTTCCACAGAGCAAAATGGAGCTGCTTTTCACGGCTTCTTTTTGTACTGTGGAAAGGCTAGATCAGGGGGCCATGTGTGTAGTTGCTGTGGGGCTGATCTGGCAAGGAAAGGGGTGGCTGCAGGCTGCTCCAAAGGGGTGGTCTGTTGAGCCCATTATTGCAACCTTCTTTGAACAGAACTGCTCATGTTCAGAGCCATTCCCTTCTGCCTCTTCCTCAGTTTGCCATTTTTCTTTTCCAATGATCACTGGACATTCTGTGGTTAATGAGCATGCTGTTCTTTTAGGAGTTTGCTCTGCTGTTTTTCCCCCTGTCCTCTTGCCCTGTAAACCCCCCCCCCCCATACTGTTATAAATCTTCAAGTTCTTCCCAGTTGAGTTTGGAAATGTTAACTCCTTGAGCATGCTGGTGGTTGTGGGAGTTATAGTACAAAAAGATCTCTGCTGCATGGGATCCTGGGAGATGTAGCCCCAAAGGTAATTTTTTTCCCCTAAACTCTGCTCCATTTTTTTAAAAACCAGTTCCTCCATCTTTTCTCTCTCAATGGCCATGCTCCCCTTTTGCTTATAGACTGAATGGTAATCCCCACCTGAGCTGAGTTTGAAAGCAATGAGTTACAAGTAAAGCAATTACTTGCAACTGGTTACTTTTGGGATAATGAAAGTATAATGAAACTTCATTTCCAAAGTGAATAATGAGTAAGAGCAAAATAGTTCTACTGCTGTACTGACTGATGGTTCTCAGTCACCTGTAAAACACATTTCAAGAGGCATTTTTACAGGAATTTCTTCATGTTTTATGTTATTCTCTTTTCTGTTCTAAGGTTTTCCCCCTTTTAAAAAAAGGAACATAAAGTAAAAGAAATGAAACCAGTAACAGGTTACAAATATCATAACAAGTTACTCATGGGCATCATTTTAATGAGTAATGACAATGAGTTTTTTTAAAGCACAGCATCCAGTGATGGATCAAAGATGGTGGGATTCAGAGAAAGGTCTTTCCAGAGGATCTCAAAGCCCAGGCCAACTCATACAGAGACATATGATCTGTCAAATAGCAATAGCAAGTGCATTACTATACCACTTATCAGTGCACTTAAGCAATCCTTAGGTGGTTTACAGTGTATAAGCTAATTGCCCCCAGCAAGCTGGGCACTAATTTTAGCGATCTTGGAAGGATGCAAGCATGAGCCAATCCTGAGCTCCTGGTTGGTTTGTGAGTGAGTGGCTGCAGTATTGGCATTTAACCACTGCACCACCAGAGCTTCCAAATAGCTCGGACCTAAGCCATATGGAGCTTTATAGACCATAGCCAGCACTTTGAATACTTAATTCATAACATCCTCACATAGCACACCATCCATTCTATAGCGTACCCACAAACACATTCTTGTGTGCCTTACACATACATACAGAAAGGCACCCATATGCTCCCAATATGCAACAACAGAAATTTTGCCGCCTGTGGCAGATCAGCCAGTCCTATCAGTTGTTCCCACAAGCAGGATGTAGAATTGCACTACTGCTGTACTGACTGATGGTTTTCAGTCAGCTGTAAAAGACATTTCAAGAGGCATTTTTACAGGAATTTCTTCATGTTTTATGTCATTCTTGTTCCTGTTGTAAGGTTTTCCCCCTTTTAAAAAAAGTAACATAAAGTAAAAGAAAAGAAACAGTCAAAAATGTTGTTTTCATGCTGTTTTGCATCTTCTACTTGAAGCAGTGGCTTCATTCTACCCAACTCTATGAACAAAACTGGCAACCAGGCTTGAAAAACAAAGTTTCTTGGGTCTCAGTGGAAGATTCTCCCCCAGTTGTCTTGGGGGGGGGGGGATTATTTGACAAGTGCAATGCATGGGGAGAGGGATGACTCTTTCTGTCCTCGGCTACAACTCCACTCAATGGCTTTCTGCCCTGCAATAAGTCTTAGAAATAAGGCCAGTGGAACTCCTTCTGCTCCTCAAGCCTAATTGCCACACTGCGGAAATAAAACAGTTTGACACCACTTGATCTTCCATGGCTCAATGCTATGGAATTGTAGGATTTGTAGTATGATGTGGCCCTGAATTCTCTGACAGGAAAAACTAAACACCTCACAGAACTAATGATCCCAGAATTCCATTAAAGTGGCATCAAACTGGATTATTTCTGCGGTGTAGCAGCATTGAAACGGAGCAGCCGTGAACTCCATGGCCTGCCTCTTGTTCTTCTGCTTTTAGTTCCATCTCCTGCCCTAGAGAGCAAAAAACAAAGATGGTCATAATAATAGATCAGTACTAGTTGTTGTTATTCCTCAGAATGCACCTATTGATAGACTCACCATCTAGGTCGGGGTTGGGGAATCTTTCATCTTCCACCCAAATGTTTTATTTTTCCTCAGTCCCTTGTCACTGGCCAGGCTGGATGGACATCAGAGGAGATAATGTCTGGGCCACTAGGTATGCACTACCTCATGAATGGGAAAAGTTAAAGAGGCAATTTTGTACATTCATCCGTGGAATGCGAATGTTACAAAGGATCTTGATTGACACCTCATACAACAACTCACCCCTTTTGATACAGAAATAATTCGTGGATTTTCATTCAGGATTACACCAGTCAATTATTAACCAATTATTTGTGTAAATGGGACAAACAGGTGTTCTTATGCATTCAAATGAACAATTGCAGCGCCTTACTTAATGTAGTCCATTATTAAGTTAATCTACTCTGTTCTTTTATCTCCATTAATTCCTCCCTCTGTCATATTTCTTTATTAAATTCCAGTAATTGTAGCAATAAAGTTGACATGCCGAATATTATATGATGGGTGATTTTACATTGCTCTGACTGCCTTTTTATAATATAATTATTAGTGCCTTCATAAGTGTGATTCATTAAGCTAATAGGATTTTAAAGCAGCTACTCCTGCTCATTGATTCTTACCTATAATCTGGGATGTTTCCTAATAATTGGGTGCGCTGTCACTTTTGAAGTTGACGCCTGTAAGGGGAAAAATAAAAGGATTTTTTCTTTCATCTCATAGAAATGTTACTTGATGAATAATTCAATACATAATCTGTACTTCGAACATTGTTTAATGTCAAGAATTCAAATACAGGAAATGCTAAAGGGGACGTTTTTCATCTAGCCTTAGCCTCTGAGCCTTTTCTTGTGATAAAAGCCAGTGTGAGGTAGTAGAAGGAGCTGCCTTCTCTAAGATGTGTTGGGCTACAACTCCCATCATCCTTGGCCACCATAGAAGCCTCCTTTCTTCGGATGGTTTACACAATGCATAAGCAACAGTACAACAGGGAACAAATGCGAGTCCCACTCTCTTGGTCCCTGTGCTTATGTGAAATGTTTTCTCCCCAGACAGGTCTGTAATATTATTGCCACTACACCAAGGCGCCATTCTTGTAAATATGTAATAGGAGAGATAGTCCACTAATGTACAGTAAGACCTCCATGTTCACAGATTCTGCATCCATGGATCCACAGCCCCAAAATATTAAAGTATGTGTGTAGTCAATCCTTGATTTTTTCCATTTTAAATAAGGTACAGAATTTTATTATACCATTACTGTATATTTAATGGGATTTTAGCATCCATAAATTGTGGTATTCATGGTGATCCTGGAACCAAATGCCAGGGGATATCAAGAGCCCACTGTATTACTCTTTAATTGATGTATCAACTGTGCATGCTTCTTTTTGAACATTAAGCAGTTATAAATATGTTGAATAAATGTAATAATATTTCCTGTTTGTCAGTGATTCATTTATTATTCTGACTTTTCCCTCTAGATCTACCCAAGCCCTGTTGAAGTGTCATTTATTTAGGCATAGGAAATGCATGCAGAGAGAAATTGTACTAACTCTGTTATTTTTTACCACAGTTTTTAGGGTAACAAGTTGTGTGGAGAGCCTCCATGAAGAAAAATGACCTTAAAGAAGCAGAACGGCTATGAGGAAACAATGTTCTCCTGTTCTTCTTGTTGTTGTTGTTGCATGCCTTCAAGTCATTTCTTCCTTACAGTGACCCTAATGTGAAGCTGTCATGCGATTTTCTGGGGCTGAGAGTGTGTGACTTGCCCAAGGTCATCCAGTGGGATTCCATGGCTGAGCAGAAAACTAAACCCTGATCTCCAGAGTTGTAGTCTAGTGCTCAAACCACTACACCTTACATTTTTATTATGCCCAGTTGGAAAATGCCTGAATAGGGATTTCGACATTCTGAATTACAAAGCGGCACACTTAATGAGTAAATATAAGAAGTAAAAGCAACAGTGTGTGCCATATCTAAAATGGTTATTTTTGTTACTTCAAAAAGCTTTCACAGGCTTTGTCTGGGCAGTGAATCAAGGCAGACATTCTTCCTTGCATCCTCCCCAGCTGAGATAAGGGAATCAATTTTACTTCAGGAAAGATAAAACTATTGGTGCAGAAGATTAATGGAGATCTCTAGCTGCTTTATGGCAGTGGTGGCTTGACGATCAATCCCAAATTGGACAAAGGTCTTGCACTGTGTCACTACCCTAGGATATTGATATGCTACAGAGGCTTGGGCACAAATGAGTCATACCTTACACAACAGTTCAGTGTGACAGGGAGATAATTCACCAGCGGGCACTCAGGTAGAGCTCTTTGGGTAATCACAGGTTAATGGTGAGGTGACATTGTGGAGGGAAAGAGAATAGGCTCCTTCAGCAATGGGGTCTCTTGAGTCTTTACTCCAGCATAAGCCCAACTAATCTCAATTCAGTACATGTTTGAATGAGTAAATAAAGCTTCTGTACTTGGAGCAATCACCACTCAACACAGAGGGACTTACTTCTGATTATATATAGTACCATAAGAGTCATAGAGGCTAAGGATTTTTTCATATGGGAGGAACGTGTCTCCATCCCGGAAGAAAAAAAAGTGGGGCCAATTTGGAGATGAATGCAATTATGTACAACTGCATCACACACAAGACGAAAATAGCATCCATCCAAAGGAGAAAGCAGTGCCAATACAAATGAATTAATCACATGAGTACATACCAATTGGCTTTCTATTCAAATGAACGTTTTTGCGCCTGCGCGGCAAGGACAGGATCGCATCTGATACCTGTCTTAAAGGGATACACACACACACACACACAAACACACACACCACTTTCCCTTGTGGGGCTGGTCTCTTCCTCCTGCAGCAGGTAACATCTGGTGGGAGAGTGAGAGAGAGGACATTTTGGAATTCCTCCTGCACAGGAGGGAGAAATGGAGGATATGTCCTGGAGAAGGAGGGCATCTGGGAGAGTCAGTCCTCACTGAAATCAAGCAAGTTTATGGACTAGCCATTTCCTCTTTCTTTCTCTTGTATGTGTGTGTGGTTTTACGGGAGTTTGCAAAGGGACACCTCAGCCTCCTTCCCTTTGAAACAGCTTCTGGGGCAAAGAGAATTTTCCTCCCCAGTTTCTCTTCCCTCTCTGGAGCATATCTGTGTATGCGGTTGTGGAAATGACAGTTTGGAGCATGCACAAAAAAGTTATTTCCAAGCTAGAAACAGGGATTTGTCCTCATCCGCCTGAAACCCAAATTCACTTTCGGCCCACTTTCTTGCCTAAATAAATGTGCTTTTAACCCCTTGTTGTGCTCTCTGTGTGATAAGCATTGGCGAATTGGGTTGCTTTTCCAGGATGCTAACACTTCAACCATTTTCGGGATGGAAGCACATAGGTCACCAAGGGAAAAAGTCCAAGGACACATCTAGCACTTTTCTGTAGCGAATGCACCCATGACAAGATGTTCATAGGGACCTCTGGGGTTCGTAGATGATGTACTTGCAGCACATCTGGCTACAAGAAAATAGCTGCACAAATTCCTGTTGTCCCCCCCCCCCCCCCGTTGTTGTGTGCCTTCAAGTCATTTCTAACTTATGGAGACCCTAAGGTGAAGCTATCATGGGGTTTTCTTGGCAAGGTTATTTGCCATCCTCTGTGGCTGAGAGCATGTGACTTGCCCAAGGTCACCCAGTGGGTTTCTATGACTGAGACAAGATTCAAGCTGCGATGTCTTAGTCCAACGCTCAAACCACTACACCACACTGTTTTCTCTCTAGTCTCTGGCAGTGTTCAAATGGCTGTGTTAGAGTGTGTGTAATGCTTACAAGACAGATTGGGTTATTGCATGGTTGGAACAGAATTGCGATCTCTACAATAACTAAAAACATGAGTAGCTATTCCTCCCCCCCCTCCCTTACACCATAGTAATTCACTCACAGAATGCCAGCCATTATGTTCCTCTGTTGTACCACTCTCTGTGTAATACCCTTATGGCCCACTTTAAGTTAACATGGCAGAAGATTATGTACTCCTTCTTTTATTTATTTACAAGCACTTAAATTGTAAATTCTACTCTTTTATGCCATGCACAGCCAAGGTGACTTTCACCAACTTAAAAAAAAGGGAAAATATGACATGTTTAATTTAAAAAGACAACCAAAACACACATAATATAGTGAAGCAAGAAAAAAAAGAACAGAAAAAGAGGGAAAAAAGAGGAAAAAAAGAATGAAGACAAACACAGCCTCTATTTGAAACGAGCTGAACACAAAGAATAAAATGGGATCCACTCCAGTTTAAAAATAATAAATAAAATAAAGAGACAGATAATTAAGAGACTGGATGCATTTCTCTGTGGAGGCTATTCTTCAATTTGTTCACTATTATTGAAAAGTCTCTTTTTCTCATCCTCATCAAAATACTATCTACATATCCATCTGCAGAGAAAGGACAGTGAGAAGGACTATCAAAACTCAGTGCAGGTCTCTATGTACATTTCTTGTCCAGGAAGGAGAAAGTGAAATGCACCTTGACTCATAAAATCAACACAATTGGTTGGCATCCTATTCAATAATTATGATGTTGTAAGCTTGATGTACAACAGCAAGTAGGAGCCAGTGTGATGTAGTGGTTTGAGCATTGGACTGGGACTTTGGAGACCAGGTTTTGAATCCCGGATCAGCCATGTAAACCTACTGGGTGACTTTGGGGAAAACCACTGTCTCTCGGCCTCAGAGGATGGCAATGGCAAACCTCCTCTGGACAACTCTTGCCAAGAAAACCCCATGATAGGTTCACATTAGGATCACCATATGTTGGAAATGACTTGAAAGCACACAACCACAACAACAGCAACAAGCTTGACTTAATGGCATAGTAGTGATTTCAACTTTAAAGTCATTGCACAGCAAATGACCAAACATACACCACTCCCAAATCTTAACTTTGGAGCTTCACAGCCTGCCTATTACTGGAGTTACTGGAGGGTTGGGTGGTACATCACTATATCCGGCCTCTCCTGGTTGTGAGTCACAGTTAGATAGACAGCTGCAACAGGATCATGAGAGGATTGCCAGAAGTCTCTGTAGTCAATCTCAGTGCACCCTGTAATTTTGAAAGGGTTCGACACATCATTAGTCACCACTATGTCATTTCTCACTGCCTTGCTCTTCAGCACTTTGTAAATGGAGGTGGTGGTGGTGGTGAATCTACTAAATTTCAAGGTAGAATTTTAGAGGGTAGCCTCAGGAGACAACAACAACTGATGATGATGATGATGATGATGATGATGTCGTCGAAGGCTTTCATGGCTGGCACCCATAGTTTTCTGTGGTTTTTCTGGGCTATGTGGCTGCATTCTGGAAGAATTTATGCTTGAGGTTTCACCTGTATCTGTGGCTGGCATCTTCAGGGGGTGGTGGCATGGAAGTGTGTGGGGGCATATATATACTTGTGTGGCCCTTGGTTGGGAGGAAGTGATTTACATGTTAATCTCCTTTTAGTCTGTTGTTGAATGGCAAGGCCTCAGGGTGGGAGGATATATGAGGTGGATGTGTATCTATTTAATCATAGAATCATAGCATCATAGAGTTAGAAGAGACCCCAAGGGCCATCCAGTCCAACCCCCTGGCATACTGGAAATCACAATCAAGGCATCCTTGACATGGCCATCCAGCTCCTGTTTAAAGACCTCCAAAGAAGGAAACTCCACCTCATCCTGAGGGAGTGTGTTCCACTCTCAAACTGTCTGCTGGCAAACACCTGACTGTGGGTGGTGTTCATTTGCATGACAATTACTATTATTGTTATTTTTTACCTACCTCTCCCCATGAATTGAGGTGGGGAACAACAACAAATCAACAATGAACAACATCAGTTAAAACATATTAAAACATGTGACAGTTTAAAAAGACAAACAATGCATATACATTTTAAAACAATCCACATCATATAAATTTAAAAATCATTTGGCTAAGCCTGCTGGAAGAGACTGGTCTTTAATGCTCTTTAAAATTCAGACAGCATATTCAGTTGTCACATCTCTTCTGGTAGGTCATTCCACACTAGTGTAGGGGTGGCTGAAGAAAAAGTCCTCTGACTGACACTTGCCAGCCTAGTCTTGGATGTCTGGAGTAAATGTCCACTACAGGATCTGAGTGTACAGAGTTGTTTGTATGGGAGGAAGCCCAAACTATGTAGCTACATCTCTTGATGCAGGGTCATGGCCAATCCTTTCTTATCCAGCTCAAAAACAAAGTGCCCCTACTCCTAGATATCTTATGTTTACTTCATAAAGGACACAGCTAAAACTCAAGACCATTTTAATAGAATTCTGTAATCGCATACCTTTGGGTATGGGCAGAGAGACAGGTGGCAACACATGGCCATCTGTCAGGGATGCTTTGACTGGGAGTTCCTGCATGGCAGGGGGGTTGGACTGCATGGCCCTTGTGGTCTCTTCCGATTCTATGATTCTATGTCCCATAAGCAGACTTCCATTTGAGAGGCAGGACAATCTATATGCTTTCCTCTTGTACCCCGCAATATCTGATTCCTCAATGGAGAAGAAGAAGGTTGAGTGTCAAGCATGGGGGGGGGGGGGGGAGGATCAGAGATGGGAGGGAGAATCTTTATGTGAGAGATGCTGTTTCTTTAGCAGATGGACTTTCCATACCAATTTACTCCATAGAGAGATTAAGCTGCCATAATGTGAATTAATTAGGTAAAAGATGCTCCTCCCGACAATAACAGTTTTGGATATCTTCTTCTGTTAATGAATTGCAAATGCCTCACATGCATGTTATGTGTCTCTGTGTGTGAGACAAAAAGAGAGCATGATAAATCTCTGGCAGCTGTGTTTAACTTTCTAATATGAGAGAACGGACTGATCACAGAGGTTTTCGCCTCGGTGCTCCAAAACTGTAAAATGGGACAACTGACTTTTGCAATGTCATCTAATTAGTATAAATGTGTACTTGTGTCTGAAAGAAGATGAGAGAGGAGAGGTGCTTTCCCTTGTAAAATGTGGTTTGATTCACCTTGTTAATAATCTAGCACTGTTTCTTCTCAGTTCACACCATTCTCTCTTTGTTTTTAACCCATGACATGTTAATGCTCATGTTGCTTGCACATGATGGGAGCTGTAGTTCAACTAATAAGTTTATCGCACTCCATATCCAGACCATTCTGGGCACAGGATGGGATTGGCATGGAACGGATGGGAACAGGTGTTAGCACACAGGAGAACACCGCCAATGCTGCCGGGAGTCCCCAAAAAGTCCCCAAGAAATTCCCCATCTATTCTATTGCAGCCGATTTTGAAGAATGATTCAAAATAGTTCAAAATCGTTCTTCAAAATCAGCTGCCATAGCAGGGATGGGGAATGGCTTGGGGACTCCCGGCAGCATCGGCGGTGTTCTCCTGTGTGGTAACACCCATTCTTGCCCATTCCATGCCAATCCCATCCTGTCCCCAGAACGGTCTGGAAATGGCATGTGCTAAACTTATAGATTTGACAGTTCAGGATAAGTATCTGGGATCTAAGACCTAACTGAGACTCAAGGACAACCGCTGGTGATGTCATTAAACATTGCACATTAAGTATTAATCACAGTTGCTCACAGCTTTTCATTCAAACACAGACACACAGAGGCACACAAAAACATATTTTCCTGTTTGGAAACTAGGATTGCTGCCAGAATTAATGCAGTTTGACAGCACCTTGTCATGGCTCCATTCTATGGACTCATGGATTTGTAGCTTGTTGTGGCACCAGCGCTCTCTATCAGAGAAGGCTAAATATCTAACAAGATGTCAAATCCCAGAATTCCATAGCATTGAGCCATAACAGTTAAAGTGGTGTCAAACTGCATTCATTTTACAGAAATTTTAGCTAAAGGGGCTATTCCCAGGTCAAGATAAAATGAAGAGTTAATACTTTTCATTTTTCACTTATTTGAAAGAAGGATAAGAAACATTTAATCTAGTTTATTTGCTACTAGACAGATGGTGGATGTAGAGCAGAGGGTGAACCCTGGAGCCCAAAAGGCTGGAAGGGGAAGGAAGAAGCTAACTAAATAAATCCATAGCACTCCTGGAAATTCTTTGTAATTTGCATCAACAAATCAGCGAATCCTTGGAAACTGAAGAAAGATGCTCCTCTACTAGTTGAACTGTAGGACTGCACATAGTTCTTTCCTCTTTCGTGGAGATGAGCCCACCAGAACTGGAGAATTTCTAGTCACGTCTGCTGCCTGGTGATAGCTCACAAAAAGTGGTGACTAGGGCCAGATTTGTCGATCTAAAGTCCAATGGTATCAGGACTGGTGATTTAATATCTAAACCTCTAGGTGAAGAACAGTGCTGGGCCAATGGACATATACTATTTTTTTAAAAAAAGCCTTTGTCTATCTTGTAGGCTCTACAAATGTATCTTGTATCTTGTAGGCTGTACAAACATAGTTATCAAGGCTACAAACCAGAATAGATTTTGTCTGCTGATGTTCCACTGATGTCTGTGGATTTATGCACATTTACACAAAAGGGTTAAGCATTTTCCAATATTGATATTAAGGCACATTGCAATGAGTAACAGGTGCGTATAAATTAGAATAAGGTGGCAGGCTAATTGTTATTAATGAATTCCTCTGCAATAAAACTTTACATAATGAAATGCTTAATTAGAACATTAATGACCAAGAAGATTACTTTAATTTTATTCCACTTATACCACATTTTTAGCCTGAGGTGAAACCTGCTGTTTCTAAAAAGCTGTCATTCATACCATTATTCTGGTGTTTGTTTTACAAAGAACCTCATCCTCCTACCCCCTGACAGTTGTCAGAGATACTTGCCTTTCAATATTCATGGAACCAAAGAGGTCCCTGTTCCAGCTGCACAATTTAATTGTTAATGTTTTGTTCTGAGTTTAGAACATCCTAAATGTGTTCCCCACCTGCTTTCGGAAATGACTCTTTGGCTAATCTTGGTGGAATTCTGTCCATTCAAAGACAGTTGTTTTTAGTACGGGTGCATTCATTTTTGCTTTCTTTCTTTTTTACAGTTTTACTTGGGACTAGATGTCTATGGAAAGATTCAGTTTCTAATTTATGGAAATCATTACCTCCAATGTGCTAATTTGGCTAGTAGTGTGCAATAATGTAACCAAATTGATTCATAAAAACCCCTTTCAGTGACGAAAAGGCTTTCTAATTATTCAGGAAGCACTTTTAACATATAGATTCACTCATTCAATAATGTGAACCTTTATTTCTCGGAATTTCATAGCATTGATCCATGGCAGTTAAAGTGGTGCCAAACTGAATTATTTTTGCGGTGCAGATGAAGCCTTTGTATATTTAATATACCAAGGTTGAGTGCTTGTCTCCTTTACATACAGAGCTGGCCTCGCAATGCTGCAAGTGAAAGGATCCGCTTCAGGCAATACTGTAAAAAGTAGCAGGTTAGGTGAAGCCTCAGATTTCTTTAAAATTATATATTTCTAATCCATGTGCTTATGAAAATTGCTGGTGGTAAACAACCTCTTTGAAGAGGCCTCTCCTGCTTCTTCCTGCAAAGGATGGAATCCCTCTACTTAACAGATACCTGCAATAATCTGCATATAAATTTATGCAAATGGAATCAAAGAATTAAGGAATTCACTAACTACAACAAAAGTTGAACCCCTGAACCCACATACTTGAAAATAAGGCCCACTGAACTCTGTGGGACTCTCTTCTCTATAAACAGGTAGAGGATTGTTTATTAGAACTCAAAACAATTTATCAACTACTGTAAGCTTTTTAAATTTAGTAAAACCTCTTATAGCGTACCCTTCAAAATTTTACAGATGAAAACCAGGACATGTGTGCCCAAGCAACATCAGAATATGGTCACGACAGCAAATGTTTTAATGAGCAAGAACATAATTCATCTGGTTCCTGGTCAATTAAGCTTAATAGTGCAAATCTGTTTCTTACATTTTCTTTAAATTCTGTTGGAATATTTTCCCGATCATACATAAACCTTAAGAACAGCATTGCACAGCATTAAAAGTCCAACTGTTGTTGGTTTGTAAAAGCCTGTCACAAAAATGTTTTGGCCTGCTGACGGAAGAACAAAGATGGCAAAATCCTGGCCTCCTTTGTCAAGGGGCAGTCACCAAGAAGGCCCTGTCCTGCATTCCCACCAACCGTGATTGTGACAGTGGTAGGACTGAGAGAAGAGCTTTTGTAGATTTCTGTGGGTTTTTTTGGGCTATGTGGCTGTGTTCTGGAAGAATTTATTCCTGATATTTCACCTGCATCTGTGGCTGGCATCCTCTCACCCTGAGGCCTTGCCATTCAACAACAGACCAACATACAGACTAACATGTAAATCACTTCCTTCCAGCCAAGGGTCACACAGTATATATATACCCCACTCACTTCCACACCATCAGCCTCTGAAGATACCAGCCACAGATGCACGTGAAACATCAGGAATAAATTATTCCATAACACAGCCACGTAGCACAAAAAACTATGGATGCTGGTTGTTAAAGTCTTTGAGTTCACATGAGAGAAGAACATTTCCTGATGTTTCAGGGAGATGCAATCTGCCAGACTGTTAACTTGCCCCAATTAACAGTCTGGCTGCAGCTTTTTGGACCAGCTGAAATTTCTGAACACTCTTCAAAAGCAGCCTCAAATTACAGTTGTCCAAATGGGATGTAACTGTGGCCAGATCTAGCAGTTGGTGCACAAGCTTTAAATATGCTAAAGCTCTCTTGGTCACTGCAGAAACCTGAGTCTCCAGGTTCAAAACTAAGTAGTATCTTTGGAGGGAGGTTAACTCCATCTAATACCGGCTGAATCCCTATATCCTGCTGTACCTTTCAACTGACCAAGAGCATCTCTGTCTTTTTGGGATTAAGTCTCAATTTGCTTGCCCTGATCCAGTCTATTGCTGACATACACAAGTTTAGGACCAAGACAGCCTCCATGGATTTGGGTGGAAAGGAGTTGTGTGTCATCCACATATTGATGACTCTGCATGCCAAAACTCCCAGCAGTTTTATGTACATATTAAATAGCATGGGGGATAAAACCACCTTGAGGAACCCCACAGGGCAATGTCCATGGGTTAAACAGGGGTCTCCCAGCACCAGCCTCTGTGTTTGCCCCTTCAGGATGGAATGGAGTCTCTGTAAAACTATGCCTCCAATTACTTTCCCAGTGAGGCAGCCCAAAAGGATACCATGATTGATAGCATCAAAAGCCACTGAGAGGTCCAGGAGAACCAACAAGGACACCAGTTCCCCTGTCCAGTTCCCTGCATACGTTGTCCACCAAGGCAACCAAAACTGTCTCTGTCTCACAGCCAGGACTGAAGTCAGACTGAGATGGATCTAGACAATCCATTTCATCCAGAAACCCCAGGAGCTGGGAGTCCACCACATGCTTCAATCCCTTGCCCCAAAATGGTACATTCGATACTGGCTGATAATTATTCATTATGGATGGATTCAAGGATGGCTTTTTCAATAAAGGACTCACAAATGCCTCTTTTGGGCAAGTTGGAAATCTGCCTTGTTGTAAAAAGGCACTGACTACTCCCTTCACTCCTCAGTCAGCCCTGTTTTGGCCTATTTAATAAGCCAGGAAGGACAAGGGTCTAGCACTTGTGGTGGCTCTCACCTCTTCAAGGATCTTGTTCATATCCTCAGGGTGCACAGCCTGAAAAGTCTCCAATAACACAGGACAAGCAGAAGCCAAGGCTACATCTATATATGAGATACTATATCTCATTTAGTAATGTTACCCACAGTAGCAGATGAGTGGCTTGGCTTGTCCTACACTGTGGGCCTAATTTCTTCATGTATTATAAGGTGTTTGCTTCATGTGGCTAAGGCCAGCAATGTAAAAATGGTGCTCTGGGAATCAAACTCAATTGATATGGAGGCATTATTTACCCCTGGGTTTGTAAATGAAGAGACCCCATTGTGTTGATAGTTGTAAAAAAAAGACAGATAAACACAAGGGTAGGTTGCTAGTTTTCATGTATGACTGTATCATCAGAGAGGTCAGCGGCATGCTGAATAATAATAATAATAATAATAATAATAAAAATAATAAATTTTATTTCTAGCCCACCCCTCTGAATGGGCAATTGGGGCGGAGTACAAGAGAAGTTAAAAACATCACAATTAAAATATCCAATCCCATTCCCAGCTCCCCCCCCCCTTAAAAAAGGATTAAACCAAAGGCAAGTTAAAACAATTACAAATAAACAAAATCCACAATGTCACACCAAGAGACTTTCTGAGCTGTTTAACAGGATGGAGACTAAGAACTAGCAAGAGGTAGAGCCGGGAAATGTTAGACATTTTCCGGGAAGGAAAGCCAGGCTTGTTGACCTATCACAAATGATAGCAACTGAAAGCCTAGATTCATTAAAACTGAATGCCAGGTCCTGTTGGATTGGTGAAAGTGAGCATAATTTTATCAGAATTGTGAAGCTCAGGTCCCCAGCAGGTGTTAACTGGATTAACATTGGGAAATATAGAGGAGTACAGGTCAGTTTAAGAAAAGCCAAGGTTTGGTGTGCAGCACAATGTACTTAATGCTATGCCTTGAGAATCTGCCTTGGTTTTCCAGGTATATGGTTGTTTGCTTATATGTATGTACCATTGAGCATTTGACTATGCCTCTGGAGACCAGAGTTTGAATCCTTGCCATAGAAACCCACTAGGTGACCTTAAGCAAGTCACACTCTCTCAACCTCAGAGGCAAATTTGCTCTGAACAAATCTTGCCAGGAAAACTCTAAGATAGGGTGACCTTAGGATTGCCATAAGTCAGAAATGACTTGAAGGGACACAACAACATATCACACTCTACATTCACACTCTTATATTTCAAACAAAAGAAGTACATTCTCTGCTATTAAGCTATCATCCAAAAAGACACTATCTGAGTGAAAAGGGGACAAGGAGAACAAAGAAATGCAAGAACAATCTGGTAAAAGTTCTTAAATGTCATGAATAGCAGCAGCAAAATGCAAGGGTGCTGGCTTCCTAGAATTGCGGATGATGGCCCAGCACAATTCCATTTAATGTATGAAGCCCTTAAAAAGTAAGATAAAGTATTAGACACCATATCAGTCCTTATGTTTGCATGCAGTTTCTAAGAACTTTCCAAGAACTTGTCACAGGTTGACCTGAAACCTATTGATTTTTCCCAACTAGAAGTCATCCACTGAATAAATGGCTGAATATTGAGTCAGTGCTTTGATTCCATGGCTCTTCTCTAGTTTGTACTAACATTAGGATTCAGGACATGATATTTTAAAAGTGCATACATAAGGCATTTTTAAAAAGTATACAATTTACTAAGTGTGAGTGTGACAAACAGGCATATGAAAATGCTGATTTATTATACTTAGGAGCATTGAAAGACAAGCAGTATGGGAATGGGAGATGTTTCTTCAAGGTATAACTTCTGGCAAGTCATCTAGCAAAGGAACAGGAGCCTCCAGGCTTTCTGTGAGCTAAGTGGTAAAGAATATGGTCTTGCTAGTATAACCAAGCTGCTGCCAAGAATGTTTACAGTTGGCTGCTCCTGCTTTTCTCACAAAGGATCATGCATGCCCTCCCCCCCACCCCCGAGAGATTACATGTCTCAGTACTGGTGCACAAGATACTGAAGTTTATGCTAAGGGAAATTATGAACCACTCTATACCTACTGGGGAGAGCCAGCGTGGTTTAATAGTTTGAGTGTTGGACTATGACTCTGGAGACCAAGGGGTCCATTCCCAGCTCAGCCATAAAACCCATTGGGTGACCTTGAGCAAGCTGGAAATGACTTGAAGGCACAACAACATCAACATGACTACTTGAGCTATACTATGCTATTACGTGAGTACTTGAATATGTGCCATTCCTCCTTATACAGCTGACAAGTTCTTTGGTGGTCAGGGCCCCCTCTCATCACACTTTCTAACCACCACACCATACTGGATTTGATCCAGCAGGCAACTCCTCATGTTCTCATGTGCTTATGAGGGTTGCGCATGTTCAGAGACAAAGGTGGTTGAGCCGCTCCCTTCCTGTGGATAGGGATGTGGGGGCAATGGATAGATTGAGCAATATGCCATCTCAGCTCAAAAAGCAGGCATATCTAATGTAAGTCAGAGCCAAACATAAAATAAACTGGAATATTGATATAAGGGAAAAATTTATATTTTGGACAAGCAGAGATGTCGGATCGATGAGCTCACACATAGCTCGATTTCTTTACATTCTGCACCAGTTATACAATGGCTTGTGTGACGAGTTGTTTGTGAACCTGAAAAACTGGGATGTCAGCTTTCTCACTGACAGCTCCATAATTCACTTCCTTAGTAAACTCAATTAGAGCTGCAGCTATGGATGGGGAATGGCCTAAAGGCATATTATTGCCCATAAAAGAATTAGAAGTCCAACGATTATATAATGGAGGGTAAGCAACTACTTCCATCATCTCTGAAGTAACATAGGACATAGCTGTAGAGACATTTATTCAATGATAATTCTATGTTTGTGTGTGTGTGTGCGTGTGTGTACTCATTCGTGACAGTCCTTTGCTGCCTGTGATTTAATCCAATTGTAATTCAGAAGTTCTTAAATAAATGTGAAGAATCTGAGAAATGTATGCAACTTGTCATGTATGCATACAATTCCGTGAGGCCTACTTTTCTTGCTGGGACCTTTGTATCTTTTTAATACAGCACCTCTGAAGATGCCTCTAATATGTAAGTGTGTGCATGAAAAAAAAAAAAAAAAAAAAGGTCCAGACTATAATGGGCCACAGTATGGTAGTCCAAATAACCTGCATTCCCCATTTCCTCTGCGGAATTTTGTGACATTAGTTCAACAGATCCCATGACTGCTGTGGCAATGAATCTATTGCCCTTATGGACACCAGGTACTACAGACTACAGAGGAAGGAACTGGTCAAAACCACCTCTGAGGATTCTTTGCCTAAGAAAACCTTATGAAATTCATGGGGTTGCCATAGGTTGACAGGCAACTAGAAGGCGCATGCACATTGAAAGAGAAAGACAAGGAAAACAGAACAGAGGCAAACTATGGCTTCCTGACTTTGTCAAAAGGATATGCAAAGTTAACAGTATATCTGATTATTTTTGAAACATTGTTATGCTACTTTGATGGGCTTTAGAAAGAAAATCAAATAAATGCTCCCATGGAAGCAGGTTTAAAAATGATAATTATGACAATGACAATGACGATATCTGGAAGCGGCCAGTTTTTTAGTTTTGAAAAACATTTTTTTAAAAAAATGCAGATCACTGCAACCCATTTTAAAGGTAAATTGTTACTAATGGAGGCTTCCAGGAGAAGGAATTCAGCCCCTCTTTTTTGGCCAGAAAAAGAATGATCTGGGGAGTATGAAGGGATTAAGGGCATTCCCCTCCCCCAACATAAAATAAACCTGTATTGCAACAGAGCATACAGTATTGCGGTCATCTTTTGCCCATCTCCAAGTTTATAGGTTCTTTCCTGCCCCCATAGTCATCACTTTGTGAAAGAATATGGGATATTCGCAGCATAGGCCACCCTGCTACATAGGTGTCTGACCTGTAAATGTGCTTGAACAGTTTCTGAGACTTGATGAAACAACTCATGACTTAATTTATTTAGATTTATTTTCTATTTTTCTTCCACCACGAAAGTCAAGGCAGCAGACACATTGTTCTCAGGAGGTCTTTAAGGCAGGCGTTGATTTGATCCTAAACTGCTTGCCATCACCAAGGTATTTGCATCCCACACCTTCACACCATGCTGTTGGATATTGTTGCTTCTGGCATTTAACTTTCACTGAAGCCCAATGCAGACATCACTACCACCACCACTATAATTTCATTTCATTTTTATCCCACTTCCCCCCATCTCTGGGACCCAAAGCCACTTGCAAAAGTTGAAGCAGATACAGCTGAAAGTACACTTCATACAAAAGCCTAAATATAATTAAACTATCAGGAGAATGAAAAACCTTCTTTTTTTTCTTTTAAAAGCAAATATAGTCAATACAACACATTGTTAAAGGTCCTTTCTTCAGAAGCAATCTGTTCTCAAAGGCCTGCTGAAATAAACAAACAAAAAGTTTTCATCTGACTATGGAAGGATAGGAGGAGGATGTCACTTTAACCTCTTTTAGGAAGTGAATTTTAGAGCCTGGAACTTATAATCTTAGCTTTTGGTTTTCCCTCATATATATCTAGGAGTATGTATGTGAGTATATATGCATATGTACTATGTGTGGCCACTTCCAGTATCTTGAAGTATGGCAAGCAGTACAGAAATTAAATAACAACAATGTACTGTATTGATTTAGTCCTAGTTCAGGGGAAAAGCAAGTTAATTTTGAGATGTGGAATTGTATGTCAGAATAATTGGACGGGGAACCCTTGCCCTCTGTATTTATATAGAGCAGTAGATATGCCAAGCATTTAAAATAAAACAGAACCAGAATATGATATGAGAAAAATGAAGCAAGAGCACTACATTTTACTGCAGGAAGTATTTTTATCCCCAGCATTCCAGTTTTGAATGCCTACTGTTTTTGACTTTTTTGTCCTCTTTAGAGTTGTTTGGATATAGTGAAAGACCAACCTGGGGTAGTAGTGCATATTGAACAAGAAATGTTTAGGTTGCTTACAAATGTGTATATCTACTTAGTCAGAGTAAAATACGTGCAAATAAATGGCATCTAAATGCTCTACTGGGCCCCAGGGGAAATAATCTGTGTAAGGAGTACTGCAGGTCTAAGCCAATATAAAATATTCATAAGAACACTGAGTAAAGCTCAAAGAAAAGCTTGTGAAGGCGAAGGAAACTGTTCTTTGAAGAAACGTCTATGTTATTATGGGGTTATGTGGCACACTAGATTAATATACCAGGCTGTCACTTCAGTGAACCTGGCTTTAAATCTAACTCATAAAAGGGTTACTTGTATGCATGTGAATTGAGAGCAAATTCCTCTACTAGAAAAGGGGAGAGAGAAAGAGAGAGAAAGCAGGCGAAGGGCAGATGTTTCTGAAAGACAAACCTAGGCATGAGTCTTCATATGCAGGGGATGGCATTGGGCAGTTACTGCAGTGTGTAGAGGGAAAACCTGTGAAGTTTGTTCAGGATCAGGTTAAAAGACAACACACACACCCATACGCACCCACACCAAGAGCTATCATACTTCCTCTAACTAGCAAATTACATGTCAGTAAATGAGGGGTTTTGTTTTGTACAGTACCATGGTAACCAAGGGCACAACACTGTCTATATTTCTGTATTCTTAGTGCCTGATTTCATGTATAAGCTACACTTTAGGGCCTTAGCTTATCAAGGGCCTCCAAATACATTTGATTTCTTTTTTGTTATTGCTCTTCATTGTGGCATAGCCTAGTGCAGTGGTCCTCCAGTTGTTTTGGACTTTAACTCCCAGAAATCCCAGTCAGCACAGGAAATAGTCAAGGATGTTGGGAGTTCAAGTCTCAAAACGTCTGGAGGACCAAAGGTTGAGAACCATTGTCCTAGAGCTTTGTCTTAATATGTCCTTGTTTGTTCTTCTCTCTGAAGATGGCACAATATATCGATTCCATTTTACTTCCATTAAGTAAGAAAATATGTCTATTTGACCAATTGTATTGGATCGTTTTTAGGAAGATGGCCTGAGTGATTCAAAGGACAATACAGTCCCTTACCCCATTCACAAAATCTGACCAGAATGGCAACTGATTTATGTTCAACACTGGTGGCAAACACTGTCCTTTATTGCGTCTGAGAACAGCAGCTTAACTTAGGTGATATAGGGTAAGATATGTGGCACATATACATTAATTTATTTCTTAACTTCTTCTTATTTCAGCTTCATTTATCACCTGCCACCACATGCTAACGGTAGGGCTAGCCCTGTCAAACACTCATACATGTCAAGCAACATGGAAGCTCATCAGTCAGGGGGTTAGTATTGGAAACATATGACAGCCAAACTTTGCATAGGGTGGGAAATGTATGGCAGGATCTCCCAATGGACTCTCTTTATTCAAAAGTGGTTGTAGAGAAGAGGGACAGATGGGTTGGAAGAAAGTGAGATGTCTTCAGAGTATGACTATATCCTCCATGCAAGGACTCAACTGAAGGCATGAAAAATATCCACAGGGATTGCAGGCTGGGATCCTCCTTGGAATCAGTCAGGTAGAATTCAAAGAGAGTTGTGTTAGTCTGGAATATCAGTATGCAAAGGGATCTTGCAGCACCATTGAGACAAACAGTGAGAAAGACTGGAAACAGAGGAAAGAAGAATCCCTTAAAGTGAACAAAGTTTGGCTACCAGCCCTGAAAAACAGCAAAATCAGAGCAAATGCAATTGAGAAACCACCCAGGGTCAGGAGCTGTCCCAGCTGACAATGATCACTAATTAAGCAAACACTAATCCTCTTTGCATATCCTCCCACTCACAGGCCTTGCCACCAACAACAGAATACAAGATTAACATGGGAATCCCTCCTCCCTACCCAGGATCACACAGTGTGTGATACACACATATACATATATATACATACACACACACACACAGACACACACCCTACTCTCTTCCATGCCAGCATTCTCTGATGATGCCAGCCACAGATGCTGACAAAACATCAGGAACAAACTCTTCTAGAACATGGCCATATAGCCAAAACAACAACAACAACAACAAAACCATGGATGCCGGCCATGAAAGCCTCTGACTTCACAGTGAGAAAGACATTGTAGCATGAGCTTTCATAGAATGAGATCTGAGGAAGTAGACCAAGTCTATGAAAGCCCATGCTACAACCTCTTTCTTTCAGTTAGTCTCAAAGTAGCTGCAAGATCCCTTTGCATACTGGAATCAGACAGTGTATGTGTAAAGAATTGTTTGTCTACATCAGGGGATGAAGAACCTTTGGTACTCCAGATATTTGGACTTCAACTTCCAGAAATCCAAGCCAACACAGTCAATGGTAAGGGATTACTGTTGATTTTAATTGCTTGATTAATGTCAGAATTACAATGGTGTTATTTTATCATTTATTTTTTCATTTATTGTTAATCTTTAAAAAAAACACAATTATTTGTTCACTGTCTGCATCATTTTAAGTAAATAAATAAATTGGCAAAATGAAAATAATGATGGGAGCAGTCATCTAAAACATCTGGAATGCCAAATGTACTCCACCCTTCTTGGACATTAACCTAGTGGAGAATGGACAAGTGATGCGCAGCTGTGTGTATGTTCAAGGATTTCATTTATCCCATATTTCAAAGTGAGCTAAACTGATCCACATTTCTTGAGAATGGAAGGATCAGAAAGTGGTTATCCTTCTGATATGACACTTAAAAAGGTTCCCAGGTGAAAACCAAACCAAACCAAAATGTGTCTACAATATATATGTTTGTGTCAAGTATTTGGAATTGCCAATTTTGTGGGAGGGAAAAGACCATTAAAAATACTGTTTAAATGCATTTGTAAGTACAAATTCCCCTTCCAAGTCACTGATTAATGTAGAAACAGGGTGAGAGAGGCCTGTGAATGAGTACATCAAAAATGGTGTGGGACTAGAAATAGGATGACCAGTTCATCCCTACATGTGATAACTGACAGATTTGTGGGATTTGTTCCTGTGTAGTCCCAGGGCATAAAGATAGTATTTGCTAAGCCTTTTTTTCTCTTTTCCTTCCACTATCAATCACTGTTCAGGTATAAAAGAAAAGCAGCCCTCAATAAACTTTTGCTTCGAAATGTCAAAACATTCAGTTTCTTGAAAGGACAGCTCCTTTTGTTGACCTCCAAAGGTACCCCTTGCTTTCTCTCCCCCTATTCTCTTTAACTTTTAAAAAATAAACACAGCCGACAGATTCTTAAAATAGCCACCTGAACTTGGGTCACCTATACATTCCAGAAGCAATTCCAATGAATGGTTTGTCAAACTCTGTGTAGAGGTGTGAATTAAAGTGGGTGAACTCCAGATATTAAAGAAAAATACATTGGTTTCTAAGGGCACGCTGCCTGCACTGGCGTTCACCTTCTCTGCACTCTTCTTTGGATCTGTAGAATTAATTACTCAACTCAGTGCATGGGAGGAACTTCTCAGAGATTTCCTAGGTAGCAGCTGTCAGATCTGGAGCAAAGTTAAGCCTTAGCAATCTACTAATGAATACTGAAACATACCGAGTGCAGAATGGAGACTCCCTTTTTTTCAGAATTGTTTATTATCTGCACATCCTTGAGATGGGAAGAACATTAAAAAATATTTGGAAAATGACTGAAAAACTTGGCTGCTGCCATATTGCAGAATTAATGTAGTTTGTCACCACATTTACTGCCAAGGTTCAATGCTATGAAATTCTGAGATTTGTAGTTTGGATAGATATTTAGCCTTCTCTGTCAAAGAGCTTTTGTGTCACAACAAACAACAGTTTCCAGGATTCCACAGGATGGCACCATGACAGTTAAAGAAGTTTCAAACTGCATTATTTCTACAACGTAGATGCATCCCATGTGTCTTGATTGCTGAGAAACCTTGACAAAAAGAATCATAGATGGTTATGTTTTACTATGCAGAAAATCCACATATGGTTATTTTGCATAACACATTTTCTGCATAGTAAACAGCATTTTCTGTGCAGAAAATATTTGTCAGCAAAAATATTATTTTCTGCCTTGCAAAACTATCACCTATGAATTTTATGTAGAATAAGTCTTGTAAAATTAGTTTTCCAAGACTTTCTCACAGTAAAAAGCAAATTGCTAAAATTACTTGTTGCTGATTGAAAAGGAAATCAGCAAAGAATTACATCTCTGGAATTACATCTTCCAAGGAAATCATGTCTCTTCCATCATACACTTTCTCAACAACAACAACCCTGCAAAGTAAGTCAGGGCATGTAAGAGAGAGATTGGCCCAAGGTAATCCATTGAGCTTTATAGCTCAATTGGTGACTAGAACCTGAATCTACTGGCATTCCTGAAAGGGAGGGAGGGAGGGAGGAATGGTAGAGATTTTGAAGGGACGTTCTTGCCCTACCCTTTTCTGCAGAGTGTTGCTGGGAAGCTCTTTAGCCCAGGGACCAAATTCTAATTTGAGAAGAGTCTAGGAATGAGGGAGCAAGCATTCTTCAAACAGACAGATCTTAGAGCATAGTGGGTAAGGCCAAAGCAAAGTGAGCAGGGTCAAATATAATTCTCACTGACTCAGACATTTCCACAACAAACACATAAATTGCAGTTCTGTGCCTGTCTGTAACCTGTCTTGTGGTCCCTAGTGCAACAGTTTTCCAGTCCACAAGGCACAATTCCAATCTATAAAACAAATTTAAAGCTGAAGAATTTTAAAATACTTATCTCCAATAAACACTTCAAATACTCCCTTATCTTCAATCACAACAGAAGCACCCTGTGGACCTGATGAGGAATACCCATCAGCTGGAATTTCCCTACTCCTGTTGCAGAACCTAATCTATCAGCATACTCTATTAATCACAATAATACATTTTTGCAAACTGTTAATATGCTTAAGATTCCTCCCCTTGTTTTTATACAAAAATAGGTAGTGGTAGTTCCTTAAGGAAGACCATGGTACATTTTGCTTAATAAATGATCCATTTTGCTTGACTAGTGCTCTAATTAGATTTTCCCCAGCTGATCTGTATCTGACTTTTCAGTTTTTGGTCTTGCTTATGTCACATTTTGTACTGTGCCTGTTGGCATTCAGTCAGCCTTTGTTGTGTACATGATATTTTTCTAAGTCGCTTGTCACATTTGTGAAATGGAATATATAAACTGATGGCTGATTCTGCTTCATACAATTAAGGGCTATAGTTCTTTTAAAATAACTTACAATCATTCTGAATGACATTGACTACTATTCTACCACTTGGGGCGACTGAACTGCAATGTCCTTTGATAAGATTTTCTTATCTCCACGCTAGGCACAAAGTAGACTGAGCATCTGTGATGAAATATCGGAGAAGCTTTGGTATCTCTGTCCAAGAAAATGTACAGCGTGGGAGCTCTTGGTGTTAGATATAGATTAGTTCATGGTCCTATGAAAGGGGAAGGAATTTTTTATTGGACCCTCCAAATGTTAATGAACACCATCCCACCCTCAACACACCCACTCTCATTCAATTTCTGGGGCTAAGCAAAATAAGCAGGGTTCAGTGCTTGGATGGGAGACCACAAGGAAAGACCAGGGATTGCCAGAGCCTGAGAACCATTGCTGCCAGGGACAGTGAGAGAATGAAAGCTTCACTGTATATGGAACTAACATGTTGATGGACCCCCCCCCCCCAATAAATAAATAAATTAATACCAGGCATTTATAGGGGGGAAAGATAGGGGCTGGACAGACTGCCCCAAAAGGGTGAGGGAGACCGCAGCAGCAGCAAAACTGTGTGGCTTCCCTCCTTAGGTTCTTTTTATGGCACAGTCAGGATGCCATGAGTGTGCCATTGTCGTACTGTCACGTGTCCATGACATAATCGCAGTGCAGCAACGTCTGTACACTGCATGTCACAAATGTCTTGATGGCGTCTCCATGTGCATGGGAGGCCGCCATTATGGCACCGCTGTTATGTGCATGCTCCCAAACCCTAGTTTCAAAAGAATCTTCTCTTCCTAGATGCCATAAACAATTAGTATTGTGTGGGGAAACCTTTCTCTTTGGCTAATCGATGCAAAAGGGGAGAGGAGATTGTTATTATAGAAAAAACTGGGAAAGGAAAAGTTACCCTGCTTCATCATTCTGTGTGACGATGCACATCAATATTCCACCTTCCTCCATGCTGGAAATTTAATTTGGGGGAAAGAACAACCACAGATTGTTCATTGCATCATTAGCTTCCCATCTTCTGGGTGCCTCATTTTAAGAAGGCTATAGACAAATTGCAGTGGGTTCAGAGAAGGGTGAAAAGGATGATAAAAGGTATGGAGAGCAAAACATATAAGGAAAGGTTGAGTAAGTTGGCCATGTTCAGCCTTCAGAAGAAAGGACCTTGAGGTGACATGGATGTACTCTTTAAATATCTAAGTGTCCTGAGAGATCTCCCTTCTCATAGCTGTGCAGCATCTTTTCCAGCATATTTAAGTTGTTCTACCGTGTTTCCTCGAAAATAAGACAGTGTCTTATATTAATTTTAGCTCCTAAAAATATGGTAGGTCTTATTTTCAGGGAATGTCTTATTTTTTCCATGAAGAAGAATTCACATTTATTGTTGAACCAAAAAAATGAACATTTATTATATACTGTATATATATTGATATACAAAAAAACTTTGCTAGGTCTTACTTTCGGGGAGGTCTTATAATTGGCAATTCAGCAAAACCTCTACCAGGTCTTATTTTTTGGGGATGTCTTATTTTCAAGGAAACAGGGTAGTCATAGCTAGTCACATGTCACCTGCTGGTTCCTGACAGGACTTCAGATTTCCAGGCATTCTTACAAAACAACCCCCCTCAACAGCTGGGGCTGGGAAATAAGAGGGCTGTCCCATGAATACATAATATTACAGTATTTGGATCCCAGCAGCCAGGAAGCAGGATTGTGATTCTAATCACATTTGGTGTAAATCACACTCACCTGGAAGGAATCTCACAGGGTAAAGGAGCTTTGAAAGACAGAAGCAAAATTTGAGAGTAGGTTCCACTGGATTCAAATTGCAGCTCAGACATGGCATTCATAATAATACTAATGAAATAATTTATTTATATGCTGCCTCTCCCCATAGGATTCACTGGGTAGCGTTCACTTGGAAGGGTCATAACTCAGTAACAAAGTGGTTGTGTTATACCCAGAAGGTTCAAGACTCAAATCTTGTCATCTCCAAGTAGGACTTCTGCCTGAACCTCTGGAAAACCATTGCCAGTTAGTGAGCAGACAGTCCTGAGCCTGGTAGACCAAAGTCTTGACTTAGTGTAAGATTGCCTGTGATGCAAATTGTGCCAAATGCAAAGGGGAAGCTTCTCTGTATCACTACAGTCCTGCATATAAAATGCTATGAAAAAAAAAAGTCTGCAGAAATACCAACTATTACATTCAGGGATCCTAATTACCAGGAAGAAATAGATCTGCCTCTTCCTTGACATAGCAAATGGCAATTACTATAATACTAGTGATGAGGCAGGTGAATGTCTTGCTCCCCAATTAAAACATGAAGCACGGTTAATCATCTTTCAGTTAATAGCAGTCACAGTGATTAAGAATTCTACAAATCTGTGAAAAAGAACAAAGTCTTTCATGAACTTTATGGGAGAGAACATAAATCAAAGGTGACCTGAAATGTTTGGATTTTCTTTCTTTTTTTCTTTCCTTTTATTTAAAAAAATATAGGCTGCAATTCTTTTGGGCAGTTAGAAATAGATAACCTACAGTTACTGATTCATAACTGCTATGTATTGGCAATCCCTATGTAGCCTCTAGTTTAGGGGCTACATAGGGACTGTGAAAGTTACCAAAGCCCACTTACTGATAAGATGATGCTGGGATATATGGGCATCTGTTTCCCTGTCGATCTACCAGAAACAGCGGCCTGACATATCTTATCCCTCTGTGCAAGAGATCTGTTGTTGGAAGGAGATTTGCAACAGGGGTCCTTTTTCTTCCTTTCACATCAGAGATTGCTCATGGAAGGGGGCAGGAACATCAGGCAGCCACTTTTCAATCGAGAGAGAAACGGATCCCTGTAGATCCCAGCAGCTGCTTATCAGTAAGTGGGCTTTGGAGAAGGAGGGTCTGGACAGAATCCACTATGTAACATTGTAGGTACAGCACTACGTAGTATGCAATGATCATACAGGATCCCACCAATAGATTTTACACAGTTTGGATGGTAAAGACAATCTGCAGTGTAAGATTTGGGAGGTTATCTCTAGTCAATATGTGAAACTAAAATTCAGCCTTCTATATATACACAAACATTTTGTGAAGCTGTTCTCTGAGTAAATGCTTAGGGAACATGGACCAGATGCTTCATACCACATTGCATCTTCCTTCTTTAAATATATGGAAGACAGAGAGCAGGTGCCAGGAAAAAAGGGAGTTTCTAACTCAGATTTCTGTCTGTTCCGTTTATGAAATGCCTTGACCATAAAATGAGTTTGGCAACAGCACTGAATACTTCAGGGCCAGTAGCTCTCCTTCAGTGAAAGTCTTTAAGCAGAGGTTATATGGTTCTTATGGGGGTGCTCTCGTTTTGGATTTCTTGGATCAAGCGAGGAAGTGGGCAGGATGACCTACAAGGTTCCCCCCAGCTCTTTGAATGTATTAAACAATATAAACATGCTGCCTGGTTAATTCTGGGATGTCTTGTCCTAAAACTAACTTTGCCAAGTTCCTAATATTTTTAGAGGGCATTTTGAAACCATGTCCAATTTATCAGCACTTACCCTTCTTGATGAAACAGCAAAGAAATATTAATGCAATTAAAGTTTTATTAGTATTTTTTAAAGATTAGGTTTTGATAGAAAATATAAAAGGTCAGTGTTTTTTTAAAAAATGTATCAACATCTCCTGCAGTCCTTACCTTAAACTAAAACAACACATTGTACGAATGCAGATTAAAATCAATTAAAATAAACATGAATGAAGCGAGACATCTAGGGCAGTCTGAGGGCAATCCATATCAGTAGACTGGGACAATCAATCAGGGAAGGCCTGCTGGAAGATACCTGATTTGATAGACTTTTTAAAATCATCGAGAGTGGTGATATATCAGATCTCTTCTGGCAGGCCATTCCATAATTTAGAAGCGGCAGATGAGAAGGTCATCTGGGTAACCGCAGCCAACCTGGTCTTCGTTGGCTGCAGTAAGTTTTCCCCAGAGGACCTGAGAGTGTGGTGTGGATTGTATGGAGTAAGGCTACTTTCACAGCTACACTTCCCAAGTCAAGTCTTCTAATTTCTTGGCTGCGGTCTCTGTCCTGATCAATATTTGATCCAAGGTACTGGAACTTCTTGACTAATTCAATTTTCTTGCTGTCTATGATGAATTCACGTAGATCTTCTGTAGTCATTATTTTAGTTTTTTTAAATGGTCAGCACTAAGCCTACCTTGGCACTTTCTTCTTTTAGATTTAATCCTTAGAGTTAAATAAAATGGATCTGAAACTTTGAAGGATTGTTTTGGTGTATCTCTAAACATCTCGCTCTCAGTTTTGTATTAGATTCTTTATCATGCTGATCATGATTACCCTTGTTAAGATTGGATGTGAAAAATGGGGAATCAACACATATTCAACACATTGCAATTGATTTGATTTAAGTTCTGGAAGGACAGGAGACGTCAGTCTTTATTTTGCATTTCTGAATTTGTCACTGCTGACAGCTGCTGCAGATACACTCTGGCTCAATAGGGTTTTGTATACTTAAAAAAGAAAGAAAGAAAGAAAGAAAGAAGCAAAAGCAATGCTTGTATCTTCAGTGTGCATAAGAGAAAGCTAAAAGAGCAGAGAACAGTGGAATATTACAAGCCATATTAATCAAATGCAAATTATGCCTCCAAAACATCACAGTTTTATGAAAGAGAAATAGAAGTGTAAAGTTTGGCCAGTGAAAAATTGCAAACAGCTGCACTGTTTTTTATTGAAAAAAATTCCATGAGACCCATTCTTCCTATGACTGAAATATTCACAAATCAGCCACTGGCACAACTAAATCTCTTCTAAATGGGTGGCTTATGTATTTATGATGGGCATTTCCCATCCCCCGACCCATGTTACCATAGTTACAGTGCAGCCCTGGATGTAACACCCTTTCCACACCATTTTACATATTCATGTGTATGAACAGCTGAAATGCATTTTCTCCCCAAGTTCAATTTGAGTGCAACAACACAAGTTGGATCCCACAGTAGAATTTTATAACAGAAGATCTTTACTGCTAGATTTAAAAAGAATTTGAAAAAGTCACTTGATTGCCCTGTACAGGATCCCTAGCCACGATGGCTAGTAGCGGTGCTGGTCAGAGGATTTGAGGATGATAGTTTAAAATGAACTTTTCCATGCTTCAGCCATTATAGCCATTCATTCATTCATCCACAATAGTTGTGGAGTCCTGATTTAATAGGGACAAGTCTGAACCTTAAGATCTTCAGAGGAGGGCTCTCTCTCAGTCCCACCACCCTTATATGCTTGTATGGGGAGGAAAAAGGCGATTGCTTTCTCAGAGATTTCCCTCCCAAAGAAAACTCCCAAGGCCTCCTCTCTGCTCTCCTTTTGCCAGCAAGCAAATGACACCATGCAATTCAGTGGGCCGGCGTTGTTGCTGGGGCAGACAGGTGCCCCACTTCCACATTTGTGGAACACCCCCCCCTGCCCCAGTGGCCTCCGGTCGGGTGCTCCTCAGAACCATTTTAGCTTGGCTCTCCCACCCTCCATCCCTTGGCTAGGGTGTTTTTTGTCACAATTTTTTAGGGCAGAGGCAGCATAGGTCTTGGATCTGGTTGGTGTGGTTTCCAGAGCTCTGTAGCACTGGATCAGCAGTCCTTTGGACCTGGGAGCACTGAGGGCATGCGATGTGGCCATTGTGGAGGCCACATTGCGTTCATCTCCAAGTGACTAGGAGTTTATTATTATATTTTCGACTGGCCGGTTGTGCAATTGTGGAATTGCAAGAGGGTGTTTTCATTGCTCCTACGTCATCCCAATGCTTGGCAGTTACCAAGCAACCTTACATCAATCAGCAGAGGTGTTGATTGATGTAACCAGATCCAGACCTTATGCTTTGGGGCCAACCCTATCCTTTGTGCTGTTTGTTAATAAAGTTGTGGCCTTTTCCTCCAATCCCATGTTATTGTCTTATTGGGCACCTTCCCTCCCACAGCAAAGACCTATTTACTTAAACAGACCTTCAGCTTTTAGCTGGTTGTAGAAGGGTTTTTTAAATTGAGAATGCTTCTGCTGTTGCCTCCTCCTCCTCCTCCTCCTCTTATTCTATTAGACTATAATATTTTTAACTCTTTTTAGTTAATGTTTTAATTGGCCTGTTGGTCTTAAACTTTTTATTATATACTGTTTTGGACATATTTTGTTTTAACTTCCACAGTGAGCCCTTGTTATCCTCTGGGGTTTGGTTCCAGGACCTTCCTTGATACCAAAATCCACGGATGCTCAAGTCCCATTATATGCAATGACATAGTAAAATGGTGTCCATTATGTAAAATGGCAATATCCATTATATAAAATGGCAAATGCTTTTTTTGAGATCTTTCTTTCTTTCTTTCTTTCTTTCTTTCTTTTTTTGGTGAGGGGAGGGGGATATTTTCAAGCTGTGGATGGTTGAATTTATAGATGCAGAAACTGTGGATATGAAGGGCTGACAGTATTGTAAGCTGCTTCGGGGCCTCTAGTGGAAGAAAGACACGATATTATACAACTAGATAGGCAGATAATCATGCTTTTGAGAACCATTATTATATGGTCACCTAACCCACCCAAAATCAAGTTTTGATCCTTAGTGTTCAGATATGTCCATTCATCACATACCACAACAGTTTCCACTATTTTGAAGCATATAAGAAGAACTATAGGATATCCATTTGAAAGATCTACTTCTTGTAGAATTAATGAATAGCCCACACTTAATCCTGTTGGAATGAAGCCCTTACTCAACTAAAACTGATCATGCAGGTTCCACTGAAATCAACTGGTTGAGACTCACAAAAACTCGGCCCTATGGATTTCAGTGGAATTTAAGATGACTAACTTACGTTAGAGGGGGGCAGCCAGTTCTTCACTACTCTCAGATTCAGGGGCATACCAGCTTACATCTTCAAGATCCCCTCACCAGCTGCTCTACATGGACAGAGTATTTGTGTGCATAGTGTGACTTGTCACAATCTGGACCTGTGCTCAAAGAATTATTTCCCAGCTTTCCAACAAAGCAAGCAAATTCCATACAGAGATCACTTTTTTTCCGTGCAGAAGGTCCTGAGTTCAGTCTCTGCTCTGGTGTATTTTCAGTAGAATGCATCAGACAGCTGAAGTGGTAAAGATATCAGTCTGAGATCCTGGAGAAGTTTTTGCCAACTGCATTGGACTTGATCTGTTTTACTAAAACTGGTGTCATCCATATGTGTGTTGGACTACAGCTCCCAATGTAACCCATGTGAATGGACATACTGGCTGGTGATATCGGTCATACTGGCTGTACATGTGGAGGGCTGGGCAAGTCTGGACAAGACCCCAGTCTTGATACCCTAGTCATGAATGATGGTCATATAATCTGATCTGTCAGATACCTTCCTTGGCTGTAAGTGATCAGACTTTGTTTTTAGCATTTTTGTGATGAAAAGAAATTTGCCAAATTAATTGAAGTTTTTTTTCTTTATTGATGTGGTCAGAACTGGGGACATTTGCTGGCTCTAACAGAAAAGTGGAGAAGCTTTGTCTCCGATTGTTTCATTTGCAGAGGTTCTGTTTGGTGACAATGCCATCTGCACTGTTTGATGCTTCCTACAAAGCTTGCTGTAGCCTTTCAGTAGGAAAACAAGCAGATTTGTTCCAAATGTCATAAGATCCAGTTCATGCCTACAACACTTTCCTCCCAAAGACACCAAAACCTATAAATAACTCCCAGCATTCAAGAGAGCATTGTGCTTATGGAACATATGTATTTGTTGCATTAAATTTCTGCCACATTTATCCTTATTTCAGATCTATGTTTATATAAATATGTATTCTAAATCTGCCTAAAATTTCCCATAAGTATTTGACTGAGGTTGTTGTCAGCCTTCCCCAATGCTATCCTAAGAAAAGTTCAAAAGATGACTGTATCCTGTCCAAGTTGGCTTTGATAGCAGACTGTAGCCTTTAAATAGAATCACCAATTACATTAAAATGGGCTATTCTATGAATGAAGTCCCATAATGAACTATCATTGACAAAACATTCAGCCCATTGCATGAAAATTAGACTATGTTGATGCAACTTTCAAAAACTGTAGCAGCTGAACTCTGTTGGTGAAGTTGAAAGTGAAGCAGCTGACTTAGAATATGTGTTAACCATGCACCAGTAAAAATGACCCGAATCACATTGGAACTGGGTATGGCATTACCAAAGGATGCTTTAAACATCAGATTTTGTAGTTTAAAAATTTCAGATAAATTTATTCATTTACATATGGCAGTCTCCTGCATTTCAGGAAGGCAAGAGTTTCTAAATGTTTGGGCAAAACTCATAAGGTACAGAGTAACAGCAAGCAGCGTGCATGTTTTCAAGATGGAATTGCTTTGCTTGTAGGCATTGTTAAGCTGTCAAATGAGTGTAAACAAATACAAAAGCTTCAGATGTGCCCTGTGTCCTAACTGCATCTCATAATAAGTGACAACTTCTGTAGCTTGTTTGCTAAAAAACATGTTTACTATGCTTTTCGGTTGAAACGGCTCTCTGAGCAGTTGACGAAGGTCAGGTATCAGAGAGTATTTGACCCTAACAAGATTTACAGTATAAAAGACAAGACACAATAGCAAATGAGGGAGAGAGAGATAACATAGAGAATGGCATCATGGATGCGTGAGCTTATTCCGGCTGTACAGACCACCCAAAAAGGGCGGTCTGGTACCACCTTTTTCAACTGCAGACCTTAGACCGCAGCAGCTAGACACTGCGGCGAAGGAGCACAGTTAACAAGGACTGGGGAAACCCCTTTTTTGCATTGCAGTTATGACGCACAAAACATAAAATGTGCCATAGGGCACCTTTGCACCATTGCAACTGCACAGTGCTGTATGGATGCTGTGCAACTGCGATGGCAGCGCTATGTATGCTGTTTAAACATTTAAATCGCGCTACATATCGATGACACCCCCGTCACATGCTAGGAAGCCCTGCCCCAAGGCAACTCTAGCACATGATGGGGTGCCTTAAAGGGCCAGTCTGTACCTGCCCTTAGTTACATTAAATGAAGAACCATGGCATCCTTTCACACTACACAGTTGTAACACTATAATTCCCCTTTAAATGCCATGGCTGCATCCTGAATTCTGGAATTTGTAGTTTGGTCACAGGCAGTAGAGGAGAATTCTCTGGCTGAGGATCCTAAAGGGTCTTCCCTCTAAACTGCCTAACCCAGGATTCCATAGGGTGTTGTCATGGCAATGAAAGTGGAATCGAAGCGCTAAAAGTGTGTAGTGTGAAAGGGCTCATGGTCTCCTTTTTATGAAATGGACAGGAATCTTTGTCTATTTGCTGTAATTTCTGAGAGCTGTTTTAAGGAGAGACATCATCTCTTTTTTATGAAATGGACTGAAATGCTATTACTGAACAAAAATATCATTACATTAAATGGCTTCATGAAATTGACAATTTTTGCACGTCATGAGCAATTCTACTCAGAGCCTACAATGCAGAACCATTTCACCAGGAGTGTAGTAGATTGCACAGACCAAAATGCTTGGATAAATTCTTCTTTGATATATCTGAGATAAGCTTCAATTTAGGTCGGTATAGTTCCATAAGATATTTGGCTTTTAGCTTGATTTGACCCATGTTAGAGAGAAATACCAATTAGCAAATCTTTTTATTAGCTGTGTTTTGATTTCCATTTCCTTCAGGGCTGCTTTATGGTAGATCCTCAGGAGAAGCAAAATTCTAATCATATATGAAAAGACTTCATTTTAACACTTTTAGCCCATAGATCTTTGTAGTCATTCGGAGTTATGCAACAATTATCCAGCTGCTTATTGGAATGAACTCCATGCTGAGAAATCTTATGTTAAGGGAAAATGTCCTTTACAAAATAAATATTTCTTATTCTAGAGTACATCTTATGGGTAACAATCTAGGGAGTTTATCACACTAGTGGCCAATTTCAAAGTTAAAATGACACCGAAGTGGTGTTAAAGCAAACTTGAGCCTTCATAAATTTAAAGCGAATTTAAAGTGGAAATAATGTTATTTCGCAATTAACGTTCATGCGTGATTTTGCAGTTAAAGCAATTTCGAATTTACACTTTCTGTAAAGATCCGAACTTGAAAAGATGTGGATTAATCCTCCTTTAAATCTAGTTTAACTGTGGGTTTTTCATGACGTCATGTGAAATAGCGCCGCTTAATTCTCCTTTAAACCTAGTTTAACTGTGGGTTTTTTGTGATGTCATGTGAAACGGTGTCGCGTAATTTCGTGATTTCTCCGGGATATCTTTGGATTAACCCCTTGATCTCCCTCGTGTGATAAAGCTCTAGGAGCGTAAGAGCTAAAATTGTGATAGTGACTGTCAACAAAGCACCCAAAGGTAGCCTGAGGACTTTTTTACAATGGCAGGAAACTCCATATTCACCCCAAAGCGGCTGCAGCCTGGACGCGTGGTGTTCCTCAGGATTTTCAGGCAATGTGTGGCTTTTCTCCAAAATACCTGCATTCACCTGGAAAATCTGTTTCGACAGCAAGGACATAGTTGTGTGGCCAAAAGTACTCTGCACTATAGCACATGTGATTGTTGTAGGACTGCCCTTTTCTTCTGGCCTCATCATGATGAGTGATAAAGTACTTATGTAAACTGAGAATTGGAGTCACTACAGACTGGGAAACTGTGCTGCGGCTATGGGATAAGTATGGACTCAACCCATTATCAACATTATTAATGGAAATGTATCCTTCACTACACCTGAGGTAAGCAGGCTAGCTTAAGGGACTCCATGGACATGAGTGGATGGGTGGGTTGCCTCTCTTGGGCTATTCCTCACTTTGCCTAACAGTAGAGGTAGTTTTGTCAAGGGGTTCCCTTGGGAGAAAATTTGTCCTGCATTCTTAACAATAGTTTCAAGCACTGATTCTGGATCCTCTTTGGGGTTGTTCACACTACGTTATAAACTGGTTTGCAAACTGGTTTAAAAGGGGGTTGTTCACACTTTCATCAGATTTTACCAATCTGAATTTGTCCCTCCTCCCAGTGCAAACCCCCCTTAACCCAGTTCTTTTTGAAATGGGGATTTCATTGCCTCTTCTTTGCTCTCTCCCTGCTGGCCAAAGCCAAAGCCAAAGCCAAGGCCAAGGCCAAAGCCAAAGTCAAAGTCAAAGCCAGGGAGGGGAGTTCTCTTGGGAAGATCCCATTAGACGGTGTACTTTTTTTTTTAAAAAAAATAAAATTTGACAGCTGATGCACATCTTTGCTACTGCATGGCCACAGTAGACAGCACCTTTAAATACTGGCATTATCCGTATGACAAAAGTGTGCATGATTTGATTTGAAAAACACACACCCTGTCAGTGGGGATGGGGGTTAGGGGTTTTTCCCCCTCTTTCTTCAGAAATAAAATTAGAACAAACTCTGCTCTCAAGTTGGTGCAAACAAAGCTCTCACACGCGCTTCATTTATACCCCTCATTTATTTATTTTTTTAAATAAACTTTATTTACATTAAAACATATATTACATGATGTACCAAGATATAATGATGTAAAACTATTCGCACAACATATCCATCATTCTCATCTATTTCAAATGTACAGTACTTTATTCATTTTCTTTCCCATATCCTTCTTTGTTTTTACTTATCTATCTACCATTTTCTATTGCATATCACTTAAGCAATCCATGCCAGCAATTTATACCCCTTATTTAAACCAACAGCTGAGAAAGTGTGATTTCCCTCAAAGCTAATCTATTCCCAGGGGTTACTTGGCAAGGTTTCTTCAGAGGGGCTTGCCTTTGCCTTCCTCCAAGGCTGAGAGAGTGTGACTCCCCCAAAGGATAACCTATCCCAGGGTTTCTTGAATGATCAAAATGGCAGCTCCATTTTAAATTGATACAAATGGTAATGTGAACTTCATCAGGGTTAAATTGTCAAGGAGAGATTTGATCGGGGTAAACATAGTGGGAACTTTGATTCGGTATTGGATCTGCTCAGCACAAAAATGCTAGTGTGAATGAGCCCTTTCTATCAAACGGATAGGCAACACCTCTAGCACAGCATGTGGAATGGTACATAGAATAACTCCAAAGTGGCAGATAGATGCTATTTAAAGTCAGCATGAATGAAAATATTTAAGTTTATTTCTGGCATCTTAGCACTAACAAGACATCCTTAATTCCTTCTTCATACAATGCCCCCAAAAGCTGCTTCATGCTGTCAGCCATGTCTTCTTCCAGTTTTTAATTGAATGTATGAAAGGTTTACAGCTACAAGCACAAGGGATGTAAATCATTTTAGATTACCATGTTGCGACATTGCGTTCGTGTAGCCTGGGAAAAAAAATGCCTGCAAAAGCTGATGGCAAACCTCCCCCAAATAAAGGATTTACAAAAATGTTACAGAGAAACCTAAATTAATCTTTAGGCTTTATGAAGCTCTTCATAAAATACAGCAGAATACACAATTGGCTTCCCTGGCCACGGAAATGAGACTTCAGCAAATATGCGATTTCACAAGGGAGCTTCGACAGGGATGTTTTTAGACATTTAAAAATAGCAATTTAGATTTAGTTCTGGTGCTGACACACAACGGTACTTTAGAAAAGTTAACTTTCCTGCTAGCTCTTGACAGTTGCACAGAATACACAGTAGCTGAACTGCAGTGAAAGATATGCTTACAAATTTAATTAGATAGAAAAGGATATCACACCTGAGGGCTTGGGAGCCATCCCATGACATTTAATATGGGATTTACTTTTAGAAACATCCTCAATTCAGATTGGGCTATAGAAATACTGAATCTTGTGTGAAAAGAAGAATGCCTCATAGGTTATAAAATTTAGGCAGCACATGGAGGTTTTCAATGAGATGCCAGTGGGGCAATTTATTATGAAAAAAGACCTTATAATATCACCCTCTTGTGTCCACTGGCCACCTGACCAGATTGCTACACTTCATTTACCAAAAGAACAAAAAAGAATGGCTTTTAATATCCTGAATAGTGGCCAAGCATGCCCTCTGAAAGGTGAGGTCCAAAATTCTGGCAATAGCCTATCTTTCTCTTTCCCTGAACTCCCTCCATCCCACATTCCATCTTAGCAGAGGTAAGGAGTACAGTAACATCCAGAATACACAAAACAGCGATACCTTTATTGAGCCAAGTAAAATGCACAAAATAGATGATACAAGCTTTCAAAGCTCCATTGGCTTTGTCAGCAGGCAAAGGTGTTAAAATTAAAAAGGAATAACAAAAAAAGATGATATTAGAATCATAGGCCTATATTTTGTCAAGCTGTTGTTATAGTTGTCAGTTAAGATGATGCAACAGGATATCCATGTAGGCAGAGGCCATTCCTCCTCCTTGGCCATGCGGGCTCTGGGAGACAGTCCAGCAAAGTCCAGGCAATGAAATTTAAACTCCATTAGCAACACACACACAAAAACCTCCTTTGAAATCCAATATTGTCATTTTCTTTCTTTCTTCAGTATGATTTTTTAAATCACCTTTCCCTGATAAAGAAACCTGTGGCCCTTCAAAAGCTAGCATCATGTATTTTATGCATTTTGGTTGGTCCAATAAAAGTATTGCTGTTTTGTGGATTTTGGATGTTATTGTACATTGCCATATGGCCAACATGGCTATCCCTGGATATGCTTTGTGAAAGAAATCGAGGTAAACAAACCCTGCTCCTTGGCTTTGAGTGCTACCAGTCAAAAGACTTGATGGAACTCTTTTGTCTTTCCCTCTTTAATCAGGTAAGAAAAAAGTTGGAATAAGAGATGCCAAATGATAGCAGTATCTGGACTTTTCCCCAAAATAAATGAGGCTGATAATTGTATAAGGAAGAGCTCATTTGGAAACACTCAGCCAACAACACTGCATCCTTATCAGTAGGAGAAGACAGCATGTAACCTTGTATGGTTTTCCTTTTTCTTGCTCTTTGGAGATCTGATGTGTGGAAGTAGATTTTCTGCTTGTAGAAGGTGCCTGCACCTGCTCCCACCTATGATCATTGTTGTGCTTGTATGCGTGTGCATTTTTATGTGTATACATAAATATGTATACATAAATCCATATATGACAAAATGTCATAAGAATTATGTGATTCTTCCGTCCATAGGAAATGAAAACCTGGTAAATTACTTGGTTTTACCGGTAACTGAATTACACTTTTAACTTTTATATGATGTGATTTTTTTAAAGCTGCATTTGTATTTATTTTCAGGACCCAACTCGAGTCCTTGGACGATGATGGTGGTGGTGGTGATGATGATGATTTTAATAATTGTGCAGCACTGCCAGAACATCTAACTGCTAAGGAAAACATCAAAGAATGGGCCATTGAAGCTTTCTGATTGCTAACATTAATTACCTTCCCAATGTAGGTCTCCTTTCTTTTTTCATGACCTTAACTTGCACCCCTTTTAGGAGCCAGGAGGCTTTTCTCTCATCAATAATTGTGAACCTCAAAATTCCAGATGTGTGTCTTGCCACTTGTTCACCAACCTTCAAAGGAAAACAAGTGTATTCCCATGATCGTTTTCTGTTTATCTAGGGAGACTGACTTCAACCCTTTTCTTGCCCACTCTTAAAACAACTCTATCATCTCTGACAGTGTTGTGTTTTATTTTGTGATCTGCCTAGGCTTTCTACATAATAATCAGATTGAGTAGCCATTTAAGGATTGCCAGCTAATAATATGCCACAAGAAAGGTTTGTTGTATGTAGGCGAGGTTGTTGTTTTGATATTTGAGATTTTGAAATGCTCTGCTTTTCTGGATATATTAACAACTGAGATGGCATGTGTGTGAATGTAATGCGGCTGTTGTATATCAGGAGGAGATGCTTCTTGGCATTTTTCTATAAATCTGAGATTTTTTTCCCCACTCTCGGCTTTCAGAATGATCATTTTCTTGTAAAACCCTGAATGGATTATGAACAAATAAACAGAACAAAAGAAAACAAAATAAGCAGACCAGATCATGTTCGCTCAAATTTCTGCAGCATATGGTTTCCAGTGTGTGTAAAGTTGTACAGGTATATATCAAGGAATACAGCTTCCACTCCTTACATGCAACATTACTACTTCCAGGAGAAGGTTTCCTTTCATGTCAAGTTCTCTGACATCTGCTAGATGTTTTGGACTGCAGCTGCCATTAGACTCAGCCAACATGTTGTAGACCAAAACATATGGTAGGCACCAGTTTTCCTATTCCTGTGACAGATCTTTATAGGAATTCACAGAAAATAACAGCCACAAAGGAGGGATGGGGATCACTGAGCAGATGGCTTAAACAGTCAACCAACCTTTGCTCTCATACCCAGTCCAAAGAAATCTTGTTGCACCAACCTGCTGTCAGGAATCAGCTTTGAAGGGGTTTTTGCCATGACTATAGAGGTGAAGGAAAATGTTAGAAATCTTCCACTGGTACTGAGTGAGAGTTGCAAACAAACAAACAAACAAAAAACACCTGGCAAATTTGTGTCTGAGGTGGGATTTGAAGCTTTACGACTTTAACTTATTTATACCGTGATCTAAATGATGCTGATTATATCCAGCAAATTTTTGAGAGCGATACTTTAGCCCTTGGTGAACTTCAACTCACACCTAACCCCCCAACCAACCAATGAACCAACCAAAAAACCCTTGTCATTTAAAATGTGCAGTTTTAAATTAGAAAAAAACCTGACTCTTTAATTTTTTAAAAACAATCCGATTGTGTGTCAAAGTGACTCTCTCTAGCAGTAATCATGCCAGTTACTGCAACTTCATTGCATCATATTCAGTTTTGCCAGGGTCAACAGGGAGCTTATCAAATAGGTACAGAAGTGGTTTGGGCTTCCTTACACAAAATACAAAAGGCAAAGTTGGGGGGGGGGGGCGGGATTTTATCCTCTCAAGACGGCTTGATAGCTCTCTGAAATTTCATGGTTACTCAGTCACACCTGATTAGATGGGCACATCTTGGCAGATGAGTGAATATTAAGCAGCAACTGGCCTTTTCACTATGCAGGAGAGAGAGAGAGATACCAAAATGCTTGTCATTGATTTAGTCCCTGGTTCATTTTTGTGTTTTAATAGCTTTGGAAGCTGTCAGAAAATAATTCCAAAGTATCTTGTAGCTGAAAACAGTCTTGCAAGATGGTGAACTCAGCCTTAACCTCAATGGGGACCATATGTTCCATGTTCTGTAAAAACTGGGCAACTGGTGTGCTTTGAAATATTTATTCTAACCATGGATGGCAAAATGGGATAAACAAATGCACCCTTATAATTTTTTTTTTTACAAATATGTAAATATGATTTGTTGCCTTTGGAAAATGATGGCACTACTCACCACCAGAGACAAGGAGAAAAAGAATCTCTCTGGTAAAGGTGGTAAAAACCAGGTGTTTAGATTTTGGTCCCAAGATATCTCATAATATATATGCAAGTATTCCAAAATCCAAAAACCTCCAAAATATGAAACACTTCTGGTCCCCAACATTTCAGATAAGGAAGACTCACGGTGCATAGACTAGACATCAATAAAGGCAATTTTGTCAGTTGGATGCATATGAAGAAGAACCTCAGAAAACAAACTGCAGGAGTTCATGCCCAAAGTTTCCAAGTGCAGCAGATTTCTTTTCTTTTTTAGATATATATTACAGGCAGCTATTTCTATCAACTTGTTTTCATGGTTCTTTATTTTGGTTGTAAATAATTTTAAACAGTTAAAGGAAAGAAACCTGTGTTTACATGAGACACCTGCAACCTTCACAGGAAAAGCTGTTATGTTAGCTGTAAAGTTGTTTCTGTAGTTCATTCCTGCTTATTGCTGTCACTGCTGATTTAACAGAACTGTGATTGCACCATTTTTTTTTAAAAAAGCCATAATGTCTGTTGCTAGAAGGCCAGATCTGTTTTAAAGCTTGCACAAATGATGGCACAAATATTTTGAAGAGATTCAGTGGGAACTCCAAAGGGGAGAGCTGTTTTTTAGAGGGATGTTATAGCTTCCCTAAGAGAAAGCACTCTGAAAAAAGTTTTATTGGGCTGAAGGACTCATTCTGCCACTTTGACCACACAGATCTCTGCAAGGTCTTTGCCCTTGAAAGCAGGGTGAATGCAGATGTGTTGTTGTTGTTGTTGTTGTTGTTGTTGTTGTTAACTGCCTTTGCATCAATCTTGTCTCATGGAGACCCTGTGGATGAGGCATCTCCAGGACTCCCTATCTTCTACTGCTCTGCTTCAGTCCTGCAGATTCATACCTGTGACCTCCATCTAGCATGTGGTCTTCCTCGCTTTCTACTTCCCTCCACCTTTCCTAGCATTATTGTCTTTTCCAGTGAATCATGTGTTCTCATGATGTGTCCAAAGTACGACAGTCTCAACTTAATCATTTTGGCTTCCAGGGACATTTCAGGCTTGATCTCTTCTAGGATCTATTTGTTTGTCTTTTCAGTTGTCTATGGTATCCTAAGCACTCTTTTCCAGTTTTGTAACTCCCCTCAAACCACAGAATTACAATGTTTGGGTGGACAACAAACTGCTATTTTTATATCAAATAGAAAGAAGTAACAAACTGCTCAATCAAACAAACAAACAATCAAACAAACCAAAGAGCAGTTTGGATATGATACCTTATAGAGTATGTGTCTTCTCTGCCTACTCACATTAATATTATGCTTCATATTTTTGGTTAGAAATGTAAAGTTCAGTGAACTGTTTGAAAATTGAACAAATTTCCTTCCTTCCTTCCTTCCTTCCTTCCTTCCTTCCTTCTTGTTGTTTAGAAAGTTGTTAGAGCTTCCTTATATCTCAGGCAATGATAAGACAATCCCTGCTCTCAGGATTACAAGCTATAAAGGTGTTACAGAAAAGGAAAAGGGGGTAAGAAGGGAGGAAAAAAACCTTAGACATAATTTTGAGTTTTATAGGCTGAATGACTGCTGAACGGTTGAGGAGAAGCAGTGTTCAACAGAGTTGGCTAAGGGTGACGATAACCTCGATTTTTTCCACTCATCCTTTCCCAGCCTGAAATGGCTGCACAGAATTTATTCTTTTTTCAGTGTGCAAGGAAAAGAACTGCAGCTCTCTGCTGACCTTTGGAAATACTGCGTAGCCATCCATTTAATGGCAAAATACCTCGACAGCATACCATCATAACTCATGAATAGTAAACTTATCTCCCTGATACTAAATAAGGAGGGGTAGCTAATACCCCAGGGGACAGAATCAGGATTCAAAATGACCTTAACAGTGTGGAGGGCTGGCCCAAAACTAATAAAATTTATCACAAGGGAGAAATTGTGAGCCACCTTAGGTCCCACTCCAGGAGAAAGGTGGCATATAGATGAAGTAAATAAATAAATAAATAATAAAAGGAATTGGCGGCTCTTGGTTTCACAGCAGTATATGTAAAATGGATCTAGGAATCTTAGTAGACCACAAGTTAAACTGACGCAACAGTGTGATGCAGTGGCCAAAAAGCCAATGCAATTCAAGGCCTCATCAACAGGAGTATAGTGTTCAGATCAAGAAAAGACATAGTGCCACTCTATTTTGCTTTGGTCAGAGCTCACTGGGAACACCGGGTCCTGTTTTGGGCAGCACAATTCAAGAAGAGTATTGACATGCTAGAATGTGTTCAGAAGCAGTGGGCCTAGATGGCCAAGTTTCTGGAAATGAAGCCATGTGAAGAATGACTAAAGGTGCTGGGTATGTTTGGCTTAGAGAAGATAAGACCGAGAGGAGACATGACAGCTATCTTTAAATATCTGAAGAGATTTCATATAGAAAATGGTGCAAGCTTAATTTCTACTGCTGCAGAAAGAAGGATCCCAACCGATGGTAATACAGATATACACAGCTCAAATATTCCCAAGAGATTGCCATACAATGTCAGTCCAAAGACCTCCAATGAAGGAGAGGCCACCCTCTGAGGCAACCTATGTTGAAAAGCTATTACTTGACAGAGGGTGGCTTCATTGGAGGTCTTTGGACTGACATTGTATGGCAATCTCTTGGGAATATTTGAGCTGTGTATATCTGTATGGCAGGGATTGGACGAAATGGCTCTTGAGGTCCCTTCCAACTTTATGTTTGTATGATTTTCAGCTAGGACAACATGCATTTTGGATTACAGCTCCCAGAATTTTCAGGCTGGAATGATCAGTCCAAAATGTAAATTTCCCAACTCTGATGCAGGGGAATGTCATTCTGGTTATAGCCAGACTGAACACGCTTGGACATCTGCTGAGCCCCCAGTGCTCAAGCAGGGGACACTGGCATCTATGGGTACTGGCTGGCTAAGTCTGAGATATAGTGGTGTTTCCCAGTGGTTGTCAGGTAAACCTGTTGCTGAAGGTCCTCACCAGTTGGTAGTTTGCTAAGTAGTTAATTGCATACAGTGACTGCAGTACTAAGATTTATTGGAAGATACATATTTATACTGGAGTTGTGGCACGTTGAATGTTTTTGGGCCCTTTCACACTACACTGTTATAGCACTATTATTCTACTTTAACTGCCATGGCAACATCATATGGAATCCTGGGATTTGCAGTTTAGGGAGGGGCATTTAGAATTATCAGCAGCCAGAGAGCTCTTCGGTATCACTAAACTACAAATCCCAGATTTCCACAGAATGTTCCCATGGCAGGTAAGGTGGAATATAGCCCTGGTGGCGCAGTGGTTAAGTGCCTGTACTGCAGCCACTCACTCAATACCATAAGGTGGCGAGTTCAAGACCAGCAAAAGGGCTCAAGCTCGACTCAAGCTCGCATCCCTCCAAGGTCACTAAAATGAGTACCCAGATTGTTGGGGGCAAGTAGCTTACAGTTGCAAACCGCTTAGTCACTCCTTAGGCAGTATGAAGCGGTATATAAATGAAGCTGTTTGTTTTGTTTGTTTTATAGTACTATAACAACACAGTGTGACAGGGCAGTTTGTAAGTCTCGTCTAACAATTTGCAGTGGGATGTCACCAAGTTTCTGAAAACTATACCAGACACTGGCTAACTATTGATTCCACATTGCTATGTGGTGCAGAACAATAAATACCTTATTAATACCAGAATCTCTTGAGAAAAGAAGAATTCAGTGAAGGAGCTTGCAGGTTTCCTAGCAACAGACTGTGGCTAGGCTCTTTGTATCATTGCCAGGACCCATAGCAATGAGTATTTTCTCCTTCATGGACACTTTTTACAAGCTGAGTCTCCCTTATCCAAAATGCTTGAGATTATGTGTGTTTGTAATTTTGGAATGTTTTCAGATTTTGGAATATTTGCACATACCCAATGAGAAATCTTGAGATGGGACCCAAGGCTAAACATGAAATCCATTTATTTTTCTATTACAGCTCATTCACATAGCTTGATAGTAATTTTATAAACAACATTTTAACATATTTTTTGCATCAAAGAAAGTTTGGGTACACTGAGCCACCAGAAAGCAAAGATTTTACTATCTCAGCCACCCGTATGGACAATTTTGGATTTTGGAGGATTTTGGATTTTGGAATTCCAGATGAGAAAGATTCAACCTCTACTAATATCTGCAGTACTGCAAAGAGCCATTGAATAAAAAAAATTGGTTCTGTCCACTACAGAAAATATTATTTAGACATAGTTGGCATGGAGTAAAAAGCAGTGGCTAGTGCATGTGTGAATTTATTTGTGGCTTGTAAATCTTCAGCTATGTGAAGGTCTTCAGGATGTGCTTCTCTGGTTACAAAATCTGAGTGTTACCCCTCCCTCCGTCCCCACAAACATGACATTTGCCTACTTGGTAATACAGCAGTGCTATGATTCTCTGGGGCTGCAAAACTAAGGCACCACTTCAACTGTCATGACTGCCGCCTCTGGAAACCTGGGATGGGTAGTTTGTTGTGGCACCAGAGCCCTCTGACAAGGAAGGCTAAATATCTCACAAAACTACAAATCCCAAAATTCCATAGCACTGAGCCATGCCAATTAAGCTGATATCAAGCTGCATTCATTCTGCAGTGTCGATGCAGCCTAAATCAAAGTCTGCTATTCTTGTGTTCCTCAAATGAAGCATTGTATAGTAGCAGCAACAAGTCTTGGAATCCTAGCATCATGGAGGAGACTGTAGCAAGCACTTACTATTCAGGCAGCAAATGTGTGGCTTGAAGTTAGCACCTAGAAACAAATCCTTGTTTTCCAATTAATTAAAGTGGCAATGATTATCATGCTGCTGGGTGTGTGAGGGTGTATATTTCACAACTGTATTTCGGCTTCACAACTGAAGTGTAAGACTATAGCTGAGAATTCATCCAGGAATATGATTTCTCACCACTTGGTGTCTCTCTTTATCCACATTTGATCAGAACAGTTTTCCCTCCCTATGACAGGAGGAGATATATGTCTGTAATAAAGTATCCTGACAGCTTTGAAAGAGTTCCACAATGCTTATTTTGGAAACAAAATTTGGATGATCTTGGGTTAAAATAAGCTCACCTGGCCTCTGTCCAACATCCAAAGAAGGAGAACTGGAAATGGGGACAGCTACCTTTTACCATCACTACAATCCTGTACCTGCTAATCTGAGAGCAGGCTTGGTGAACTCAGTGGACTTACCTCTGAGTAAACATGTCTGGAATTGCACCATATATGAGCCATCAGCAGAATCATCTGACCTGTCATTGACTTTTTCTGATTGCTTTCTAATTCTCTTATAGATCTGAGGTTTAACCTGAATCTTCTTTCTATAATAACAAGACTCAAGACACACATACTCTCAATTCCCTCTCCCTCTCCTTTCCAACATATTTCCAAGGCTATGAAACCTAGACACTTGAAATGTAGTATGGATACTAAGGAGACACTAGAGACATGTTTTTCTTCAATGTGTTTCTGATTTATGGTAACCCTAAAATGACCCTATCATGGTGGTATTCTTGGCAAGATTTATTCAGAGGGGCTTTGTCTTTGCTGTCCTGTGAGTATGAGAGAGCATGACTCGTCCAAGGACAGTGTCTATGGCTGAGCAGGGATAGAAGTTCTGCTCTCAGAATCCTAATCGAACGCTTAAACTACTGCACCATGCTGGATTTCTAAGGGCATGCATTTTAGGATTATTTTGTTTTCTATCATTGTGTAATGGTTTGAGTGTTCAACTACGAGGCTCTGAAGACCAGGGTTTGATTCCCAGCTTGGCCATGAAACCCACTGGGTGGTTTTGGGCAAGTCCCATGCTTCCAGCTTCAGGGGAATGCAATAGCAAACCACCTCTGAGCAAATCTTGCCAAGAAAACCTCATAACAGGCTTGTCTCAGGGTTGTCATCAGTTGGAATTGACTTGAAAGTGAACAACAACAACAACATGTACTAGTTAATTAAATGTGATTGTGTGATGATCCCAGGGGTTAAGCAGCCCAGCAGCACCCTGCTCTTGGCCCTTATCCTCAGGGGATCTCTTTTAGATTACCTCTATAGCCTCCTGGGTCCCTGTTTCCACTCCCTGCTGAGTGGAATGGGCACCCTTGAGGTTCTATAGTCTTGCTGCCACCACCTAGTGAATTTATCAGTTCCCCCTACTTTAGCACACACTAGGACTTGCCAAAAGGCATTTGTAGTTCTCCTTCCACTTCCCACTTGCTACCAGCAAGCAGCCACCGAGCTAAGGCACGTATTGTAGGAACAGAGAGCAAACAGATGTGTTTCAAGAAAATGGATTTATTCAAACTACACAAAAAAAGAGCATAGAGGTATCTCATTCATGCAAGACCTCCTTGCCTTGCAGGTACAGGAGCATAGTTACACAAATGTTCATTTCAAGCAAGCCATAGATAACATAATAAACAGGCCTAAAACGCACTAACTAGTACAACTCTAAATTACTCACACAGAGATAGGAGTTGCAGTCCTCGCTGGGTCTGGGTGTGAGAGCTAACCTTTTGGGCCAGCTCAAACCACATCCCTGCCTTGCTGACAGAGGTTCAACAGCTGGACTTCCCAAGGAAGAAGAAGACCAAGACCATGTGGCTTCAGGGTTTTTTAAAGATTTTGCATGGAAGGTTCTTGAAAAGTCCCGCTCTTATTTCACTGATTGGCTAATGGCCAAAGGTCATCTGTGATGTAATTACTCATTAGCATGTGCTGCAATTAACATGTACCACCCCCCCCAAGATTAACCCTTTCTAGTCTGAGGAGGCCCCCAAGTGACTGGTGGGTCCCAGTCACTACAGATTGAATTAGAGTTTAGTACCATTTTACGACACTAGCTGCCAGAGGCAGGTCTGGGAGGTTCATATTTCCATTTCTAGGTAGCTCACCATCTCTTCACAACTCTATAATTCAGAGAGATAAAGAGAGTGTACTGCTGCCTATTCATTGGGTGCAGTTAAGAGATGTAAAAGCTGAACAAGCAATGTTATCAGCACAGAGGAAGAAATATTGACATAAAAGATTTAAAAGGGGGGTGGGGGGTGGGGAATGAGTGAAAAGAGGAGAAGCCCTGGGTTGAAGGACTAACAGGTAGTGTTGTGGCAAACCATTTTTTTTCTTCTTGTCCATCGAGATCTAGATGCGATTTTTTTAAAAAAATTATTTTCAAAAGTCCCACTTTCAAAAGGTTATTTTTTTCTCTCCCTGTCAAGAAGTATTTTTCACAGATTTCTTAAATGAAAATAAAAGATAAGGGAAACGAACATTTACACTATTTACCTGGCATTTCAAACTCAATATGTCAAAAGGAAGTTTGGCAGAGGTTTAAAGAACATTCTACTGCTAGAAAAACCCAATATGAATGGTAGCTTTGCTTATGCAAAATTTTCAAATCCTGGTCATCAAATTAAAAACCAAAATTCTTACTCATTGATTGAGAAGTGCTCATAATTTCTTCTCTTTAAAAAGCTTTCGAAATCTTCGAATAACAGATATTTCTTGTTTATTGAATTTTGATGAATATTCTTTACATCACTACTAACAGGTTTCTTACTCAAGTAAGAGGGCTACAAGCTGAATGAAAACTGATGGGGAAAAAGAGAAAGATCTCTGAGATATTAAAAAAAAAACCTTGGGGACAGAAGAGAAAGAGTAGTGAGTAGGTGGGGGAACTAAGGGATTTCTAACCTACATCAATATGGTACTTCTACCTTAATACACTCCCCCCCCCCCACACACTGCACATGTATTTATATGCTATACTACCCAGTTTGGCTACAAATGTAAACCACGTTGATCATTTTACCAACCTGAGAGGCAAATGACAAAGCTGACACCACACCATTTTTACTGTGGTGATTTAGATGAGTGAGTTTATCTGCCTCTTACAGTTTCCTCCTAGAAGCATACAAACTGGTAGTAGCAACAAAGAACTGCTAATGTTCTGGAGTTTAAGGGCTCCAGGTCTTTTGGTGCTGTTCACCCTGTATCTGGGCTCCTCTTTTTAGGGCACCTGTTACCCAGAGGACGTGCCATACTATTATGTTATAATACTATGATTCCACTATGATTCCATGACATCATCCTATAGAATCCCAAGGCATCCTATGAAGTGTAAGTTTAGGGAAGGGCACTTATCATTCACAGCTGGATGGAAAGCTCCTTTGCTGCCTCTGCTGACAAAACTGGGAATCCATATTGATATGCTGGAATGTATCTAGAAGAGAGCAACCTAGGTGATTGTAGGTGTGGAAACCAAGCCTTAGGAATGTCTTAGGGAACAGTACATGTTTGACCTGGAGACGATTAAAGAAGTGTCATGATAATCATCTTTAAATATATGAAGGGATATCATGTAGGAGATGGAGCAAGCCTGATTTTCAAGCTCCAGAGGGAAGGGCCCAAAGTAATGGATTCAAATAGTAAGAAAAAAGATTCCCCCTAAATGTCAGGAAGAATCTTTTTACTGTAGAAGCTATTTGTGAGTGTAACAGACTGCCATGGTAGGAGATGGATTCTCCTTATTTGAAGTTCTTTAAATGGAGGTTTGATGGCCATCTTTCAGCAGTACTTGAACTGCTTATTCCTGTATGGCAGCGGACTGGACTAAATAGCATTATGGTCCCTTCCAAGTCTATGATTCTGAGTTTATATGTTTCTATGACTAACACGGTAACCCTTTCCAAAATAACTAAATCCTGTTAAAGTCAGTGGACTGGTAAGCATTCAGCAGCATGATTTATATTTCCACTAGACTAAGGCAGATCTTAGATTGTGATCACTGCTGAACACAGAAGAGCTAGTTTTTATTCTTATGGGAAAACAATGTCCTATTCTTCACATGTATGCAGTCTTAGGGTTAGTGTACTGTCTTTATATCTGTTTCATTGGATATACCTACTCCTCCAGAGAAAAAGGGATTGCTCTTGCTTATTCTGTTATTTTGCCATGTGGTTCAATAGAGAGGCATGCGCTGCATTTCAGTAGCTAGGAATTCGGCATCACTAGCTTTCTAGAGATAGTCCTGAGGGAGAAGTCGAGGAATTTCTGCTGAGTGCACTAGTTTAATCAATTAATTGGTTGCTGGAAGGTGAAATGTATATAGGTTTTGTAGACTAAGAAAACTGCACTTTCACCGTCACTGAATACATGCTCACCTTAGAATAATGTTGGCTAATGTTAGCCTTAGGAGTAGTTTTTTTTGGTTCAGTTACTGCCCATTTTATTTATTTTTTTACAAATATTTATAAACTGTTCACATTTAAAGTCTTTAAAGATACATGCAACAAAAATAAAATACACAGTATAAAACACTGTTGTATAAAACAGTGCATATGTATATGCAAGCGCGCGTGCACACACACACTCACAAATATACAGTGGGCCCTTGGTATCCTCTGGGGTTTGGTTCTAGTACCCCATCCCCCACGGATACCAAAATCCATGATTTTTCAAGTCCCACTAAATACAAGAGATAGTAAAATGGTGTCCCTTACATAAAATGACAAAATCAAGGTTTCTTCATTTTGGGGGGGGGGGGGGATATTTTCAAGCTGTAGATTCTTGAATCTGTAGGGAAAGGATCAATGGATACAGAGGGCTGACTGTACAGCATTTAGATTATCGATAAAATAGTTCCTAAGTCTGAATTGTTCTAGGATGGCTTGCAAAAATAGGTATGTCTTCAACATCCACCAACAAATAACCATTGTTGGAGCATTTCTACAGGGCTGCCACCACTCAAAGTGCCCTGTTCTGAATAGCTATAGAGAAGCACATGGCGCCACCAGGAGAGCCTCTTCAGGTGACTTCCAGGGCCAAATTGACTTAAAAGGGACAAAGTGGATTCCCAGCTGGGATGCTTTCAGGCACCTCTTTCTCTGGCTTTTTTTTCGCTAACGAAGATTCAGGAAGGACTCATTCCACACTTTCTACAAGCGCGTTGATGACTAAAAAGTCAGATCTGAGATAAGCAAGTCTGGTTACAGAAAGCACAGCAGAAGGTCTCCTTGGGTGATGTTACCAAGTTGTGGTTCTTTCGGCATTGTCGTTTCTCTTCAAGATTCGTTTGGCGTGAGTTCTCGAACGAGGCTGCAGCATTGTGGATAGTGCGTCTGCATGCCTCCTGATGTGAGGCCAGGGCAGACCATTGTTGGTGATCAATTTGGCCAAGCTTGAGATGTTGTTTCAGGGAGTCCTAGTACAGCCAGTTAAAAGACAATGTGCAGGCTTTTAATCTTTTCTTTTGTAAGGGGTTTTCTATGCTACACAAAAAGGCAGGAAATAAGGGTGGGTTACCAGTGGAAATGATCATTCTCTGGACCTTTTGTAAAATTCCTTGAATTAGGGGAAGTGCCTGCACAATGTAAGTGCCTTACAGAAGCACTCTTGCTTGAGTTAAAGATAAAATTCTGCTGATTTAAGTTCATTTCTTTGATTGGAAGCATCTTCTGTGTAGTGCCAAGAATGTTAATTCCTCATGTGTTTTGTAAATAAAAGGACCCTTGGACTGTATGTGCCCTCTCGTCAATGTACAATGAAAGGCATTTTAAAGGAGTGCAGTAAATGGAGGAGTTAGTTAATTGGAAAAGTAAATTACTGGAATAAAAGATTTAATCAGTGTACAGTGAATCCTGATGCCTCTCTGGCCAATATTTTCACATTTAAAAAGAACCATTAATTTTACTCTTAGCAAAACCTTAATATTCAGCTGGCAGGAGTTCCAGAGCAGCCTTATACATTAAATGCTTTAGTCAGGGTTGTCCCAACAGTGCAGGCACTGTTTATTCCTTCCTGTGTAGGTAGTTCTCAAAACAAAAGGACAATAAAAATATTTATCATGGTTCTGAAAGTGTAGTGAATAAGCGGCTTTACCTATTTAGAATGGTCAACTATTTGCAGGGGGAAAGATAGATTGATAAAAGCTATTAAAAACAGGAATTAATGCATATTTTATGGACTCGGCAGCATTAAAGGGAAGATGAAACTTAAAGGTGGCCATTTCAGGCTTTATGCAGCACTTTATAATTTTATTTTCATCCCTTGAAGGAACATGGGTGTCATGCCAGCAGACCAATTATGCCACTCGGACAAAATAACCATCAGCTGTAATAGCAGTAAGAGTAGCTGCTTAGCAGTCAGGAAGCCCTTTGTCTGAGCATCTTCCTTCTGTTTAAGAAGAACAAAGCAAAAGCAAGTAATCTCTTCAATTCTAGAAGAAAATGTTAAACCTGTTTGGATGTATCCTATGGTAGCTCTGCAGAAACAGAAAATACATCTGCTGACTTAAGGTGGGATCTCTGATTTTTGGGCCTCCTATAGGCCCTGCATTTCCTGCCAAGCTGTGCCTGAGAACTATTGCTGGTTCTTTGTCTACCAGTGGATGCCCCAGACTGAGCATAGGGAGCTGTTGTCTGAATTTGCCCTGAACTAGGTTCATATGGTCTATGAAAGTTATCTGGACTATGTGCTGTATGAAGTTTCCAGGGCTCTGGAAGCGCCTTTGGTGGTTTGGACACCCTCAGATGAAATATGGAGCCATCTCTGTTTTTGACCCCCAAAAGGGTCAAATACTTTCTTGCACCAGGAAGAAAATTGCAAAAAATTATTCATTGCTTTCTTCCAGAAGAAAATTAGTGAAAAATTGCATCCATATTATGCATAAAGTGGCACCTTCAGCTGCTCATAGCTTATTATCCAAATGTAACACAGAGAACAGTATTTCCTGTTTTGGAACTGAAACTGAAATCCCATCAAAAGGCTGTTCTTAGATAAAGGTGAAATAAGAGGATTATTCATTCTTACCTACACTGGGAATAGTATAAGGAACATGATTTGTTGCTGGTTATTACTTGTTTATTGCCGGGATGGGTCCTCTTTAATCATGATGTGTGTGTGTGAAAATCTCCCCGTGATTGTGCCACTTTCCCAGGATAATGACAGTTTAACTCCCCAATTTCCAGCTGGATTTTCCCCTATGTGATAAACGCCACTGACTGACATTTGGAAACTTAAATAAATTAAAATTTAAAATTCTAACAAGTTACATGGGCATCTAGGAAAACGCAGGGCTATGTTTACAGAGCGTAATGTAGGTAGGTAGGAAGAAATCTTATAACTGGAGATTGGTACACAGCTCTTGCCTGTCACCCATTCATGAGAACTGTAGAGTTTGAACCCTTGCCTGGAGATGACCCATGAAAACTGAAGACTCAGGGAAAGGTCCTGAGATCTGGCAACCCTAGCTGTTAGTTTTGATCAGGGATTAGAGACAAACTAAAACTAGGGGAAGCTGCTACACTGAATTGAGCTCTGGTTTGCAGCCCAGAAAGCTGTTTCATGGAACTACTGTTGTTTGTTGTTTTATGCCTCCAAGTCATTTTTGACTTATGGAAACCCTAAGGTGAACATATTGTAGGGTTTTCTTTGCAGGTTTCTTCAGAGGAGGTTGCCATTGCCATCCTCTGAGTCTGAGAGAGTATAACTTGTCAAAGGTCACCTGGTGGGTTTTTGTCCTCCAAAATCGTAATCCAGCACTCAGACCACTACACTACACTTGCATGTAGTAAAAGTTATGGCATTGGATTTCCTCCCTGCGTATATGAGCAAAGACTTGTGCTGTGTTTTGTGAGAAAATATCCAAACTGGTAAGACCCTTTGCTCTTAGCTCCACCTACCACTGTTTATAATCGGATCAGCCATTACAACATGGCTTTCAATATTAACCTGGAGTTATCATCAGAGTTCAACACAAACTTATTAGGGGTAGTTCTTATGTAGCTCCTGTTTATTTCACTCTTTATTTCATTGTACCAGAGAATCGCTTAGTGTACTGAACTTCAAAATGCCAACATGGCATCTGTTGTGACTATTGGGAAACTCTGGCTGTGTTAGAATTAAGTAAGATTCCCCAAGGCAATAGCACAGCAAGTATTTCTAATTCCTCAGTTTGATTCCGAGTGAAGGTCCTCAGACTTATTTGACTTTTAATTAGGAAGTGCTTTCTTTTTCTTCTTTTAATTTTTTTTTTCACTGTTCTAGCCAAGATTCTTCCTGGACTTGCCCCAGTTTTTAAAATTCATCATGACTCATTAGATAATGACACACTCTAGTAATTTATAAAAGAACAATTTGTTATAATTGCTTGGGGACCTATTAATTTAGTACCTCATTCCCTAAAATAAAATTAAAAAAATCCAAATTCAAAACGGTAGAATGTTTTAAGAGGAAACCATTACTAAAATGGTATATTTGTAATAATGCTTTTAGAACTAATTTGCTATACAAGTGTGTGCTTGTTTGTGTTTATATATACCCTCGAGTCACCTGTTGACTTATGGCAATCCCAAGAATTTCTTTAGGGTTATCTCAGGCAAGGAATCCTCAGTGGTGGTTTTGCCAGTTTCTTCCTCTGAAATATAACCTACAGCACCTGACATTTATTGGTGGTCTTCCATCCAAGTAGTAACCAAAGTTGACCTTGCTTAGATCAAATGGAATTTGGTTACTTTAATGTATTCAGGCCATCATGTGCTAGTTTTATTGAGTGAATTGCAGCCAATGTAAAGTGATTCTTAGGCTATGCATGTTTTCTCAAATCTGTACCAGTGTCCCACTGTGTTTAATGGGACTTTCTCCCAGGAAAGAAAATGTAGATTTGAAGTCTTTGATGTCTATTGCTTTTGGTGGGGGGACTAAATGTATGCTCACCTTTCTCCCTCTGAATTAACAGTATATAAATGTTTTAACTTTAGCAGGACTGTACAGTATACTACATGAACAGTTCCAGCCTGCTGCAATCTCATGTGTTTGGCCAGTGAAATTACATACTTTTCATTTCAGATGTTATTGTCTTCCTTTATTTCTATATGAAATCAACAGCACTTCTTCCTTCTTGTAGCTTTATATTCTGACCATCCTCAGTTACTTATATCTCCCCAGCCATCTGCACCACCCAAGTGTCAGTTGCATACACTCTTTTGCATTCTTCTGAGTGATCTAGTGCCAATCTTATTTGACTTTACTGAGAAATAAAATGGGGCTTTGCCAGTATGAACAGACCTTTCTACTTGCTGGGTTGTCACTCTTGTGCCAACCTCATGGAATTTATCAGACAACAGAAATTGGAAGCATAATCCAATGGCAGTCCGAACGCAATCATGGAGTTTCATGTTATTGCGTGAGAGACTACCACATGCATTTTCGGGCAATGGGAAGTCCTTCTAAACGCAATTGTGGGATTTTGCGTTATTGTGTGAGAAACTATTACATGCAATTTCGTGCAATTTTGGGTAATGGGAAATCATTTCGTACGTGGTGCAGCATCAATACGCAATCATGTAAATTCGCTGAACTAGCGAATTCACTCATTTCCGAACTGGCCCTACTTTTATTTCTTTCGAAATTGAGAGAAATTCCTCCTGTGTGATAAAGTCCATATTATGTGAAAGCTTTCCATATGCAATATGCATTGCATTTCCTAGCTGAAAAGTCTCCCTTCTCCATCCCTCCCACTACAGTATTTTAGGGGAGTGATCCCACCATTCCTAAATCATATTAACTTTCCTTATGCAGATTGGGTCTCCCTTACTTGGAATACCAAAATACTCCAAAACTTTTTTCATGGGTGGCTGAGATAGTGACACCTTTGCTTTCTGATGGTTAAATGTACACAAACTTTGTTTCATGCAAAAACTATTAAAACATTGTATAAAATTAGCTTCAGACTATGTCTATAAGGTGTATATTAAACGTTAATGAATTTTATGTTTAGACTTGGGGCCCATCTCCAAGATCTCTCATTTTGTATGTGTATGCAAACTCCATAATCCAAAAAATTAAATTAAATTAAAAAAAAATCTGAAATTCAAAACACTTCTGGTTTCCCAGGCATTTTGGATAAGGGATATTTGACCTGCTATTTAATTGTATGAAATTTGTTATTAAACGAATGAATAATCTGTCCATGTTAATTTGTATTTTTAATAACTGGTGTGGTTAAGTGGCTGGGGTTATGAGGTTTTGAACAGGAAGCGTCAAATTTCACCTGTATCATAAACTTTTGGAGTGACCTTAGGGAAGCCATCTTCTCTTTTTTTCATGAAAATGCAGACAGTGACATATATATGGATAATAATATTTATTGAATATTGAATATTACATATTAAACATGAATCACTGCAGTGTAGTGTTGTGAGTGTTGGACTGGGTCTCCAGGAAACTAGGATTTGAATCTTCGCTTAGGTCTGTAAACTCACTAGGTGACTTTGGGCAAAACTTCTCTGATTAAATCTTGCCAATAAAACCCTAGGAGAAGGTCACCATGAGTCATGTTTGTCTTTAATGCATATAACACCAATAATATGGATTTATTTTACATGTTTTTTTTCTCAGAATATATAATGCAAAGTCATTGGGCTCTTCTCAATATTAAGTTACCATCATCATTGTGATTCTGAGCTTCAGATCAGTACACACATAGACATTGTCACTGTTGATATTGCAAGGAAAGTATGATATATTATGAACAGAAGAGTGTGTAAGATTTCATGGCAGTATTATGCAGAGTTCAGCTACACTGTAGAAACAGTCCAGTTTGACACCACTTTAAGTGTCGTAGCTCTGTCCTGTGGTATCCTGGGATTTGCAGTTTCACAATATCTTTAGCCTTCTCTTCCAAAGATTACTATTGTTGTTTATTTTATTTATTATATTAATTTGTATTCTGCCTTTCTCCTATAATTGTTGTTGTGTGCCTCCAAGTCATTTCTGACTTATGGCAACCCTAAAGTGAACCTATCATAAAGTTTTCTTAGCAAGTTTCTTCAGAGGAGGTTCACCATTGCTATCCTCTGAGGTTGAGACAGTGTGACTTGCCCAAGGTCACCCAGTAGGTTTTTGTGCTGGAGTGGGGAATCAAACCATGATCTCCAGAGTTCTAGTCCAACACTCAAACCAGTACTGGAGTACTGGTGACTCACAAAACTACAAATGCCAGGATTCTGTAGGATGGAGCCATGGCAATTAAAATGGTGTCAAACTGTACTATTTCTACGGTATAGATGCACCATCAGTGATTAAATTCAGCTTTATTTGTGTCGTTCCATCCAGAGATCAGACCCAATGCACTGATAGTAATTATGATAGTGGCTATGTTTTGTTTTGTGTTATTTCCCCTAAATTAGCACGAAATGTAGAGTAACTTCCCCACTATTAAAGATAAAGGTAAAGGTTTCCCCTTGGCATGAATGTAGGGAGTGGTGCTCATCTCCATTACTAAGCCAAAGAGCCAACATTGTCAAAGATAGCTCTGTGATCATTTGGCCAGCATAACTGCATGGGATGCTGCTACCTTCTCACCAAAATGATATATATTTATCTACTTGCATTTGCATGCTTTCGAACTGCTAGGTTGGCAGAAGCTGGGACTAGTGACTGAAGCTTACTCTGTCATGCAGTGCTTTCGGCCTCGAACTGCTAAACTTCCAACTTTATGATTGTCATGTTTGGCATCTTAACCACTGAGCCACCATATCCCCATGATAAACCTCCATATGGGAATGATATTGGGGATGGTGATGTGTGGTTCCTCATTCACTGATTTCCCTTTTATCCTTGTGCACATTTCTTTACTTTGTGCTTCATGGCAGAAGCTGTGGCAATCATTAATGCACAGTGCAACAGACAGTAAAAAACAGAAGGGAGGGAAGGAAATAGCCGATGGCATTCTGCCTCATGGTGCCACATCTCTGTGTGGAAAGGAAGGCTTGTAGCAAAGAAATGGGAGGAACCAGATGCACAGATCATAATAGGCAAGAGGACAGGTGAGAAAGGAAAGAGATGGGGAAGCAAGAGGAGAGGAAAGAGAGACAGGAGGGATGAAAGAACAGAAAGAGAGGGAGAAAGAAAGATTGAATGTACAGACTGAGAGGAAAGATGGAGAAGGTGTTGATGTCACATGCAACTAAATGGAAAACAGAGAAAGAAAATGGAGGAAACAGGACACATGACGTGGTAGCAATGAGGAGGACAATGCCGACAGTATGAGAAAAGAAGATTTTGAAAGAAATGAGATGGGTGTCTTAGATGAGTATGTGATCCCAAGCAGCTACCAAGGGGGCAGAAGGAGTTCAAATGTAACAGGATTAAAAAAAAAATCAGGGATCATTTTATAGGCATCAAAAGTAATTTGTAATCTTTTAACAAGTGCATTTTTAATAAGAAGGAGAGAATAGTATATGAACATGTTTTTACTGGTATAGATAGACACAACTATCTTAGATATTTTAACAAATGGTGACACCCCCCCCCCTCCGGAGGGGACCTGCTTTGGCTATTAATAAATTGTATTTTTTGTAGGGATTCATGAAGATTTCTGTTAAGTATTCCAAATATAACTCATTTCAGCCAAATGTGGATTAAAAATGAATCAGTTCCAGTTAGGAAAGCATACATACATCTGCATGTGTATGTAAGTATTAACTTCAACACCAGGTATTTTAATAAGTAAAAGTAGATACAGGAAGCTTGTTTATCTTAGTATGTGATTAGATCATGACGGTTTACAAATTTAAAGAATGACTTGAAATTGAAACAAAATAGCTGGCATATCTATCAATCATCCTTCAGGTGCTGCTGGTATTTCAGATATTAAAGAAGAGGTGGAGGGGTCACAACCATTCACTCTTGGCTGAAATAACATAGTGCCCTGTCAGTTTTGAAACAACTTTAGTGGTTATAACCAGGAAAAAGGAAGACCTAGGTCCAAAACACACGGTAGCTTTGTGAGACATTTAGCTTTCTCTGTCAGAAATCTCTGGGGCCACAATAAACTACATTTTTCAGGACTCCCTAGTGCTGAGCCAGGGCAGTTAAAGCAGTCTCAAACTGGATTATTTCTGCAGTGTGTTTTGGTCCCTAGTGAAGTACAACTAATGTAATCTCACAGTATCAGCAGCCATAGGTACAGAGACAAGTCCTCCTCCAATATGGAGCAACATTTTAAGATGGCAGTCTTCTAGGTTGTTTTTAGTTTTCATATAACAAAGAAAATGTCAGGTGTTCTGACTGTGCTATTGTGAATATGAAATGCTCCCCCACAATTGTGTTTCAGGGTTTCTTTCTTTTTCTTTTGTCTTTCTAGGAGCACATACTGAATTTATGAAATTATGGAGATCATTAAGGAGCCCTGTTGGTGCAGTGATTAAATGAATGTACTGCAGCCACAAGGTTGTGAGTTTGATTCCAGGCAGGGCTCCAAGGTTGATTCAGTCTTCCATCCTTTCGTAGGTTGATAAAATGAGTACCCACCTTGTTGGGGGCAATTAGTTTACAGATTGTAAACTGCTTAGAGAGTGATGAGTGCATTAATAAGTTGTATGGTATATGCTATTGCTATTGCTATCACTGGAGGAAGAAGAAGAAAGATAAGAAGAGCTAAATAACAGCAGAATGACAGTTACAGATGTGTGGCTGTATAACTGTTGTACTTTCACCAGAATATTTCTAAGAATAAACATTGTTTTCTTGGTTAAGTAGTTCAAGCACTATCTGTTTCTTGTTTGTCAAAAATAGTATCAATCGTGCGTCTAGGATTCTGATTTTTTTATGGTGGGGTATTATTAATGGAGAATGGGGTGGGTCTGGCTTTCTGTTTATATTTATAGATAAAAGCTTTTGTTTCTTGATTCTTCATGTGCGTGTGTGTGGGTTGTCCACACTGGCAAATAAAGCAGCTTCAAACTGCTTTGAAACCTAGCTGTTTAGAAGAAACATGAGATGAAACCAGGTGGAAAGCAAAATAAAGTTGCGCTCTTGGGATAAAAGCCAGAGCAAAAAAGAAGCTCAGATACTAATGAAGAAAATAAGCACCATTGCACCAGCATAGAAACAGCCTGGCACCAGTGCAGAAATGCGTCAAAGCAAAAATGCAAAAGTATGTCAAACAGGGAGGTCACCAATAATGCAATGGATTTAATTACAATGTGCACAAACTAGATAGTTCAACAGCGAGACATGGGGTAAAGGGGGATGTATGGGGGGGGGGCTCCATGATTGTGCTTTGCCAATGTATCACTGGTCACACTGATGAGCTGTACAGGTGGTGCATCACATTTGCAACGGTATGGCTGAACATAGGGGGGCACCCAATGCAATAACATCTAGGCAGGAAGAGGGAGGTAATTGAAGCTCACAGGTGGTGTGTTTGTGAGATGCTGTGCATGCATGGTAGGCAGGTGGTAAAAAGAAAACAAAACTGCACAGTGTTTGGTGCAAACAGCTCGTTGCTTTTTGGCCTGCCTTGGGAGCTGGAACATGGAAAGCAGCGTTTTGACCTGCTTACAGAAAACCCATGATTGATCCACTTTTTCCTGCCCATCTCCTCCAGCCCTGTCTCTGTATATTTCAACGTGCTCTTCTATGAATTTGGCCATTTACTGTTAAAAGCTGGGTTTTTTTTTTACAGCCATCTGTTACACTTTGTGGCAGTGAATTTCAGAGTTTTCACCTTATATTGAAAGAAAACAAACTTCCTTTTATCTTCTATTTTGTATTTCACCCTTCAGTTTCAGTGTATGAGTGACCTCTATGCATTTTCCCCATACAGTACATGATTTTATACACCTCTACCATGTCACTTCTTAGCTTCCCCCTGTCTAAGCTAAACAGACCCAAATGTTATAACCTTTCCTCAGAGGGGAATTGCTCCAGCCTCTTTACAACTAGCTTTTCCAGTTCTGCACCAGAACTGCTCATAGTATTCCATATGTGGCTGAGGCCCAGATTTGTATAAGGTCACTATGATAGTAATGTTTTATTTCCAATTACTGTTCTAGTTATGGCCATAGCCATGGCATTTGCCTTTTTATTATTTTTTAAAGAGAAGCTGTACACCACCACGATATTTTCTTTGAGTTATTCACGCCAAGATCTTTTTCAGGTTAGGTCAGATCCCACTAATATATGGGCAATGTTGGGACTGCCTTTCCCATTGTTTCAAACCCATTCAAGTTTCTTCTATTGCAGTGGTTCGCAAATGACTGGATAGAACCCGGGGGGGGGGGGGTCATAAGAGTTGCTTGGAGGTGTGTGAGACTTGGGAGATTATTGCATATCTATTTTTGCCCAATACAGGCACAGGCTGAGCATGGGCTTGAACAGGTGAAAACAGATGTAATTTTCAAATCATAGGCTTGAAAAGTATGCCAGGAATCCGGATTCGGTATGTGATGTGGCTGAGTTGGGCAAAACGGTGTGTGATAAGACCCATTTTCACTCGTTCAAGCTGGTGCCCAGCCCATGCCTGGATTGGGTGAAAACAGACGTGCAATAATCTCCTAGGAGGCCCTCTTTCCTCTTCCTCCCAAAATTTTTTATGTGTAAAATTTACATGTGTTGAGTTAAATATTGAATTTACTTAAATAAATTTGAATGATGTTATTTTCTCATAAAATATTAAAATTTGAGTGTGCATGAATATGTGAATGAAAATATTCACATTAAAAAACCCAAAAATATTATGGTAGGACTCCTCAATGTCTGCATCTATTTGTAAAGGGGGATCCCAAGGGTAAAAGGTTTGAGAAAGCCAGTGTTGCATAGTGGTTTGAGTATTGAGTGGGATGTGCATACAAGGAGCCCCTGGGTGCTGCAACAGAGGGCCTCAAGTAATAGAGGACAACAGGGCACCACCAGGAGTACTTCTAGCATATTCTGTGCATGCAGACACCACTCTGGAGACTAAGGTTCAATTCTCTGCTTGGCCATGAAATCCACTCTCTCAGCCTTGGGAAGGCAATGGCAAACCTTTTTTGAAGAAACTTGCCATTAAAACTCCATGATAGGTTCACCTTAGGGTCACCACAAGCCAGAAAGAACTTGCACAGAACAACAACAATCACTGTTCTAGTGGCAGTCAACCATTTATGAACTTTCTATAGCTAAGTTTAGTTGCTTATGTGCATTGTTGAACAATTGTCCACCTTGTTTTCCTATGTGTGTCTGTATAAGTGTATCAAGAAAGGCCCTCTCATGGAGTGCTGTGTTAAAAATGGTTCCAAAGAAGGAACTAATACCAGCGGATTAAGAATGCTTCAGCTTGAAATGCATTACTGATTTTTAGGAAGCACTTCTTATAAAGCCTTCCAAGAAAACCAGCACAACTGATAGCCAGTGGCCATTCCACCAGGCTGAGGCAAGCTCACAACATTAACAATGTTTTCCTGAGTTTTCTTGGGCCCAATACAGATGGGAAAAAGGGGTGTGATGGTGGTGGTATCAGGGCTCGGCAGCACACACCAAACAGATGCTGCCAAGCCCTACAATGTACGAGCGACGCCATTACAGCACCACCCCGCCCACATGGGGGACGTTGCAGCTGCAATGCTGCAACACAGCGTCCAGTCTGCTCTAGGTGGAAGCAGAATCATAAGGGCTACATTGCAGCCCTTATGATGTCACAAAAAAGCGCTGCTCTAGGTAGCTCCTTTTTTGCTGCGCAGCGGGGAAGCTCCATTTGGTTGCTGCTGCATTGCTCCACAGCAAAGAGGGGCAGCTCCAGATCACCTATTTCGGGCATTCTGTCGAGCCCCTTGCTCTCTTTTCCTCTCCCCATCTCCTTTCCCTTTTGTATTTTAGGATGCCCAAAGAACAAGGATTATATTGTCTTTTCCACTCATAGTAGTATTGACAGGATTTCAAAATAGCAATAAGGGAAAGTTGAAATTCATGACCTACAGAGTTGATAATCAGGAAGTAGCTATTGACAAGTTTGTGATTTGCCAAAATACCAATGAAAGCAGCCCCCACTTATCTGTGGGGGATACATTCCAAGACCACCAGGGGATGCCTGAAACTGCAGATAGAGCCAAGCCCTACACTAGTACTGTTGTGTTTTCAGATTATGATTTACTCATGCAGATATTTACCCTATCTGCATGAACCAAGTATAATGTCTTCTCCTGGCCTGTCAGTGTGGAATCCAGGTGATGCATGGATCAAACTCTGGTTCTGGTGCAAACAGTCTGGATAACATCTGGCCAGTTCAGTTCCAAACCCACAGGATACTCCCCTTGTAATGGATTAAAGTAAATCATCTGCTTTGGATATTCTCAGAAGAGTCAGAGCTTTTTAGTCCGATGCTAGGCAACTGTTTATAACACATCCCACTGTGCTGCTTGGTGTGGTTGTCGTGGAGGCTACTTACTTGCTCTGAAGTCAGAACAAGAAACCCAGCAATGCAATCAATGCTGGGTGCCTTGTTCTGACTTCAGAGTGAATGACTCACTGTGGTGGCAGCTGCACTAGGTGGCACAGCAGGACACGTATTGCAAGCAGCCCCTTGGTGCAGCAACAGAGGATCTCAAATAACAGAGGACACTAGGACACCTCCAGGAATACTCCCAGACTATTCTGGCCCATACAGACACCACCTGAAACCATGGAGAGCAAAAAACTGGATAAGGTGGGGCTATGCAGTGTTTCTGGACTAGGGCTGAATAAGGTTAACTGAAACCGTGGAAAGTCAAACTAAGGATAAGGGTGGACAACTGTATTAATTTCAGTTAACAGCCATGTGTTTATGTGTAAAATTAACATGCTCTCCACGTTCATAAATTGCATGAGGTACACCCACAGGATTTTTGGCATCTTGTTCGACCTAGAAAAAGCTTTCCAATCCTCAACTAGGGGATATCCTTTATAATAAGGGACACCTGCCAGCCCTGTAATGGACAAGCTTTCCAGACCTCAAATAAGGGACATCTGGCAACTCCAACTGATAGGAAAACCATTTTGAGAGCCTTTCCAGCTGCAGAGTGGGAGGCAGATGCTTCAAATGAATAATAAAGAGTCTTAATACTTACTGAACTTATTTTTTTTTAAAAAAACTTTTTTATTTTTTATTTAAAAAACATTTAATTTATACATCTTTGTTGTTTTATTTTAAAGATCTTTTTGCCTTCCTAGAAGGAACCTGCAGGAAAAGGTGAAATCTGAGACGAGAAAGAGGAGAAGAGTTGATACCACGGAAACACCTGAAATGTCTCTATCGCTTCCAACAGAGCACAACGCAGTTCTGGAGAACTGGTAGCATAACACTGCACTTCAAGGCTGGGCAAGTGAAACATAATCAGAAAGTAATGCAAATGAGAGCTAATGAAATAAGTTTATTCATCACCCATGATTAGGTGTGGATTTGGTTCCATCTGCCAAGTGCAGTCTATATGGCATACAAAAACAGCAAATGTGTAACATTTGTAAATATCTTTACTGCTGAAGTACATCCTCTGACTAGAGAAGATGCAGCTCAGTTGCCAAAACACTTCAGCTCCTTCACAGCTGAAACATGCAGGGGTTCAGCTCACAAAGCAGGTGCCTGTATTCAGTCAGAGCAATTTAAATAAATCAGCAGGAGGATTCATCTTTGCTGCTAGCATGCTCCAACAAAGTAGGAGTGGTGAAGAAAACTCTTTTTTTTTTTTTTAAAAAAAAGCCCAATTATTAACTTAAAACTCAGATCAGCAAAACATTTGACTTGCAAAGTATGTTACTAAATGAATGAATGCCATTCCAGTCAGGAGACAGAAGGATGCAAGCCATTAAATCGTACCTCTTAATGGTTGTGGTGGATAGGCAGAGGCACACAATTCTGATGAGTATTGTTTGATGTGGAAAATGGTATGAAACTTGGTTTTGGAAGGGACTGTGTGTTGTGAGTTCATGGTGTGCTAGAAATTTTTGAAATACAGGTATACATCATGACTATCCCCACAGCCCATGTGCCCAGGGAGAGCCCCTAAATGCCAAGCATATTTGTTGACCCATCCCATCATCTCTCTCTTTTTCAGCCCCCTCCACATGTACATACCTCTCAGTACAAAGTTTTCCAGGAGTTTCTTTTCTCAGCATTAGGAACAGAACTTGAAATATTACTTTTTAAAAGGAACTACAGGGTGCCCTTCGTATCTGCTGGGTTCCAGGACCCCAATGGATACCAAAATCTGTGGATGCTCAAGTCCTAGTGGCAAAGTAAAATGGTTCTCCCTTATATAAAATGGCAAAATCAAGGCTTGCTATTTGGAATATATATATCTGTGGATGGGATCAATCAATGGATAAAGATGGCTAACTGCAGTTAAAATACTCATTACTGTAACTACCCAAAATTACTTGTTACTGTTGCACCAATCCAGAATTCATTGAATCATTAGTCACAAACACTATTCTTATTGTGCAATTGATATATTTTGCTGCTGTTGTTATGTGCCTTCAAGTCATTTCTGACCTAAGGCAAATATAATGCTGGTATTTCTTGGCAGAATTTGGTCAGAATCTGCTACAAGAACAATTTAATCTTATGCCTTTCTACTCACAGATGAGTTTCACTGCGGTCAGTGGGGCTTAGACCTGTATAAATGGACTCCAGCCTAAAACTTTAAGATGTTGTGAGCTGTAAGAACACTCCCAAGGAAAGTCCAAAATTACAGGCCATTGTGATGATCTACCTCTGCCTATTTAATTTATTTTAAAAATTCTAGCAGTTTTCCTCTCCAGCAGAATTTTTGTGTGTGTGTGACATGAATGGGTCTACCCCACATAAGAGCAAGCCACCAATGAATATTTTGGATTCCAACAGGATAGCTCATGACAATACACTGTTGCTGGAGATCCTTTGGGATTTCAGCTACAATCTGATGGAAAGGGGGAGTCCCAATCACATGTGTGGCAGGTGATATAATTGTCCTGGTCAATGAAAGAATCCCGGGGCTTTGACCCTACAAGCCCTGGTTGTGAGACTCTAGTTGCAACAAACTAAGATGGTTACCTCTCTGGGATATGTGGAGAAAACCCATCATTCTGTTGGCTTGGCAAAACACACAAACACACACACGCACATTCCAGCAGGTTAAATTTTCATGTGAAACCAGGGTGCCAGTTTATGAAAGCCATTATCTGTTTCTTTCTAGAGGTTAGTGGGAGTTACCTGCATGTTCCCCAGGGACAGAATCAAGCCTGGAAGTGAGCTGAACAATTTTTCAAGCTCTGGTGAAGTTTAAGACGGCGCCTGAATAATATGCCGTTCTGATTGCTGCAATTCTTCTCCTCTTCCTTCCCTAGATTATTCACTGATGATTAATGCTCAAATAAATTGTATTCATTTGCTCGCTCAGAGGGGGAAATGCTACTTTTTTCAAGAAGGCTGATTTCATTACTTGCCAAGGGCCAGAGACTGCCACCCGCGGCTCATAATGAGCATCGCTTTTTCATGGAGGATCTGGCTGTCAGGCTGATGAACTGTTATGCATAGACTTGGCCCCCACAAAGTCCACACAGAAATGCTTTGAAAAGCGCAGTGAGGAAGTGAAGAAGACCTGGCATTCAGGAATATGCTGAAACAATGAAAATGCCCAGAAACAATAACAGTAAAAAAAAAAAGAAAAAGCCAAGAAGCTGCTTGACAGTCTTGCATGGCTGCCTGACTAACTGATGCCTGATGTCTTAGTTATTATGAAAACTGACTTGAATAATTAATATATAGGAAAATGGACGCAGTGAAAGCAGTCAAGGCTGGTGGTTCCCTGTCACTGAAGAAGTGAATCCACTCTTGGGTTTGGGCCAAAGGAGCTGTTGAGGTGTTGCATCTGTTCTGGGGATAGGGTTCTGCATGTTGGATGGCCCTTTTTAAAGTTTACAGTAAAAACAGGGACAGATTCACTATCCTGTTGAAATTGGAGCCATTAGGATTCACTGGAGGGGAAGCACTTTTTAAAATAGCAGTTTCTTTGGAAAACCTTTATGTTATGTGATTGGCCATTCTGATAATCATTTAAGGCTAAAACCAATTTCTAATCTCATCTACAGTAATTCCATGGAATAATATTGCCCTGGGAAAAAAATTGAGCATGCCAAAAACAGAACCGTTGTCAAGAACATATGATCTAATGGAGACAGTCAAACAAAGAAGACAAATAAAAGAAAAGACTCCTTGGAACTTTGAACAAGATTGGAACATGCTGGAATTGTTCTTGATGGAAAAAGTGGAAAACTTCACTGATCAGGGACATGATCAATTAGATAAGAAATGTAAATAAAAAATAGTTCACCTGAAGAAGAGTTTCACTTTAAATGCACAGACTGAGAATGAAATGTTATTTCAAAGACAGCCAATACCTGATTGGTAGGAGGCCATAATTTTAATGTTTTATGTTAGTTTTTTGTGTTTACCTTTTAGATATATGCATTTTTATTTTTTATTTCTTAATTAATTAATGTAATATATGTATGTTGTGTTATATTGTCTATCATGTGTTAAAATTAATAAAATATTTTAAAAAGATACTTCCATGGGTTAATCATAATACCTTCATAGGGAAGATTTCATAAGATGTTGTCTAGAATAGGGGTAGGAATCATGCAGCCCTCTGTGTTGGATTGCAAGTGCCAGCATGCCTATTGGCTATGGCTGCTAGGAACTGCTGTCCAGCAACATCTGAAAGGCTGCACAATTCCCAGCCCTGGAGCTAGAACATAAATAATAAAATAAAATAATAAAACTTTAATTTATACCCCGCTTTTTGTGGGAACAATCAAAGCAGCTTACAAAGACAAAATACAAATACAAATATACACTATATCCCACCCCTTAAAACAGAATTAAATGGTAGTACAATTAAAATCTAACATTGGTTAAAAACACAATAAAACTATTAACAATTAAAAACACAACAAAACTATTAGCAATTAATGGTGGGCAGAATTATTGTAACAAGAGTTGCACCAATATAAGCAGTATGGGGTTTTTTTAATGTGGCAGGGGGCTGTTCTGGGAAGGCCTGCCAGAAGAGATCCATCTTAACAGCTTTTTTGAAGCTGTCTAAGTTGGATCATTAGATGGATCTCGTCCAGAAGGTCATTCCATAGAGTGGAAGCAACTGCAGAAAATGTCCTCTGGGAGGTCGTAACTAATCTAGTTCTCACTGGTTGTAATAAATTCCTCCCAGAGGATCTGAGCATACGGGGAAGTAAGCGATTCCTTAGATAGGTTGGACCTTGTACTTTGCCCAGAAACTAATAGGCAGCCAGTGGAGCAATTTCAGTATTGGTGTAATATCGTCACTCCTAGTTGTTCCTGTAATCAGTTTGGCTGCCATATTCTGTACCTGTTGAAGTTTCTGGACTAGGCACAAGGATATCCCTGTGTAGAGTGCATTACAAAAGTCAAGTCGTGAAGTTACCAGTGCATGTCCTACGGTTTCGAGGTCTCCCAGTTCCAGGAAAGGGCGCAGTTGGTGTATCAGCCACAGTTGATAATAGGCACTCTTGACTGTCGCATTCACCTGATTACTCATGTGAAGCGACGAGTCAAGAACGGAACCACTGCAAAGCAGTGCCTCCAATTCCTAATTTTCTCAGGTGTTTCAATACTTGAGGAACAGTATAGTAATATACTGATAAAGCTAACTTCTGGCATCAGAGTAATGTACATTACTGTTGACTTTCTTTTTTGTTGTGTGCCTTCAAGTCATTTCTGACTTATGATGACCCTAAGGCAAACCTATAATGGGATTTTCTTGGCAAGTTTTTTCAGAGGGGGTTTGCCACTGCTTTCCTTTGAGGCTGAAAGAGCATGACTTGCTCAAGATCACCCAGTAGGTTTACATGGTTGAACCAGATTTGAACCCTGGTCTCCAGAGTCATCGCCCAATAATTAAGCCACTACACCACACTGGCTCCCTGCACCATGGTGGCTCCCTTACCTAGTCCCACTCGTTTCAGTGGATCTACTCTAGTTGGGGTCTATTCATTGGACATTAATTTATATCTCCTTCTGCCTGAAAAATATATGCAAAGCAGTCAAAATAATAGAAATCAGATTAAAACATAACACAAAAATTAACACAATTTTAAAACACAATAATCACACCATCAGTTTTATTAGGCTAATTCTGCTATGAGTTGTGTGCAAATATGTACAATCCTTCTATGGCATCCTCCCCCCCCCCCCCAATGTTCTAGCAGATTCTGCTAGAACTTGTTGATCATTTTGTGGAACAACAGCAACAACAATTAATTGTACAGAAGTTAATTTAATTTATCAACACATTTGATAGAAACAGAAACATTCCAAAGAATACTTCTTACATTTTGAAATTGTACATAGTTAATCTTGGGACTGAAGGTGTCCTTCACGCATTTAAAAAAGTGCAGACAGATTTGTTAGTATTTCCAAATTAATGTATGTTAAATGTTGCTCTATATTATGAAATAGGGCATTTTTCATTTTATAGTCCTTTACCTTGCATGTGTTTGCTAAATCGTAGCTTCTGCATTTAACATTAGAATGCTCTGTCACTTTTAAAATGGTAGAATCCATTACTTTGCCTTAGAACAGTTTTGAAATTCATTAGCATTTCAAAAGAAAAAAAAGGCTCAACTTTTCTGAGCTGTGCTGAGGATATGATTCTTTTTAAGCCTCAGAGATGTGTGAACATTACCTGCCCCTTCCACATTCTTTTGACTACAAATACCTCCGGATTTTCCTTGTTATCCTGCTTCACACACCTCCCCATCTCATCACCCAGAAGTTTAAAAAATTGCATGTTCTGTTCTACAGGGGGAGACTACATCTGATTCTGGAGGTAGGAACCAGTTGTGCATAAACCAAAATTAAAAATGGATCAGAACCTGAAAGAGGATGTAAAGCCATTCTGTGATCTCCAGGTCCTTTGAAAAGGTTAGCCACATTTGTTTTCCTTAGGGTCACCGCAAGTCAAAAAGAACTTGAAGGCACACAGCAAAAACAACAATGACAGAAGAGAAATGGATAGACTTTTGGTGTGTGCTGGTGGTTCTGACCAGGATCATATAGGTCAGGGTTGAAAAAAGTGTGTTCTGCGGTCTGCTTATGGCCCAGGATTGTGGTTTGTGGCCTCCAAAACTCTCAGGAGACCCCCCCCCCCTCAGAATCCTCAATTTAATTTTTGTAGGTAATTTTCCATTTGAGAACCAGTGCGGTGTAGTGATTTGAGTGCTGGACTAGGAAACTTGGAGACCAGGGTCTGAATCCCAGCTTGACCATGGAAACCCACTGGATAACCTTGGGCAAGTCATAGTCTTTCAGCCTCAGAGGATAACAAAGGCAACTCTTCTATGAATACCCTATCTTGCCAAGAAAATACCTGATAGGTTCACCTTTGGGTGTCCATAAGTCAGAAATGACTTGAAGACACATAACAATGACACATTTTCCATCTCCAAAGTATCCATGTTCTGGTCACCTTAGGAATGGGGAGAAAGTCATGGCAGGGATTGTGGGGGGACTGCCCCTGTCCTTTCGTGATGGTCCAAACATACTATAGCTGCTCTTCACTCATGTGCATGTGCAATGTTACATGTGCAGCACTACTCTTTCTATGCTTGTAAAGGAAGGTGGCAGTATTACTGTTGGCAGGAAAAGGCCCCTGACTCTGGCTTTGCAGGTGTGGAGTGGTGCAGTGTGTGGTGTGTGTGTATGTGACACCACCACTCTTTCCCTCTTTTCCTAACCATTTCATTTTACTTCTTGCCACCACTGTCTTTGCCTTCATCAATGGCATGATTATGCTGGCAGAAGTACAAGATCCCAGACTTTGCCTCTGAATGCTACTTGAAGCTCCAGACAGTGGAGGCTTTGAGTCGTCTTTGAGGAATTTGATTACCTGTCATTTCAGGAAATCTTGGTTACCTGGCTCTCTCTATCTCAGCTACTGTATATCTTTGGCAAACCATTTAGGTTGGGAGTTACATACAGGTATACCTCAGAGACATAGCCATGTTAGTCTGGAATATCAATGTGGAAAGGGATCTTTGAGACCAACAGCATGAAAGAAGTTGTAGCATGAACTTTCAAAGACTTGCATCTGAAGAAGTAGACCAAGTCTATGAAAGCTAATGTTACAGCTTCTTTTGCACATCCACCCAGTTAGCAAGCCAGGCAACCAGCCTGATCTGCCTGTCTTTCTCCCAAGGTTGGGACACAATGTGGCTGACAACATCTTAAAATATCACTGTTCAACCATCCATGGCTTGAAAATGTTTTGAAAAATATATAAATTCCAAAAAGCAAACCTTGATTCTGCCATTCTGTATAAGGGACACCATTTTACTCTGCCATTATATTTAATGGGACTTGAGCATCCACAGATTTTGGTATCCATGCGTAGCCCTGGAACTAAACCCAAACAGAAGCTCAGGGCCAACTGTATATTTGTTGTTGTGTTCCTTCAAGTCATTTCTGACTTATGGCAAGTCTATCATGGGGCTTTCTTGGCAAGTATCTTATGCATTAAATTACATATTAACTTGAAGCAGGAGTGGCCAACTACATGGGGGGCAGTTTTTCCTCATGTCCCCTCACAGGCTACATACCTCAAGAGTGAACCCAAACACCTCGGTTTTCACCTGCAGTCCTTCCCAAAAAGGCACCAGGAAGCAATGTGTAGCCTCCAGTCACCATTTTGAGAAGGACAAGTGAAAACTGAAAAGTGAAGTATTTGGGAGTTGTATGGAGTTCTGGAGTGCATGTGAAGATGGATGGGGATACTTCTGTCTGTTTTCATGTGTTCAGGGTTTTCATGTGTTTTACATGGTTTTTTTTGGGGGGGGGGGAATCACCAACCAATCATGACAAAATCCTTTAAACAATTTAGGGTGGTGGTGGTGAACTTTCGGGGACGGCTTTGATGCCAAAGTCCACATGCAGCCTGAAGTCCAGAATATGCCCACCACTGATTTAGAGCACCCATTAAAACTCTGCGTTGTCTTTTTTTAAAAAAACATTAAAATACTTAAAGTCCAGCACCTCCTTTGGGATCCAATTAGTTGCTGAATGTCTGCCTGAATAAAAAGGTCTTTGCTTACTGACTGAAAGAATCAATTGGGAGTCTGCTTTTGCTGGCCTGATTCCTTGCACATTTAACTGGGAATAAGCACCAATTTCTTGTTGTAAAGATGGAATATATTCTCTCCCCTCTCCAATGTATACTGTTCACCCTTTAACACCTACTAGTAGCTGATTATTTGAATGCTAAGTAAATGCATTGTTGTTGTTGTGTGCCTTCAAGTCGTTGCTCCCAGGCCCGCTAGGAGAAGGCATTCAAAAATATCTGGCTGCTCCCACCATGTCACCCGCCTCTGCTTTTGGTGCCATGTAGGAGACACTGCAGCTCTCACTGATGCCATGCCATACTCCACTTTCCTTCTACAAAGTTTCCTACAACCTTCCTATTCCGGAGGTGCTACCACTACTGCTGCCCACCTCTTTCCTCTCTTGTCTCTCTCTGTGTGTTTGTGTAGGGGTCCTGGCTGCTTGGCTGAATGGCTGTATTGTTGTATATGTCATCATCATCATCATCATCTTTCCGGCCTCTCTGCAAGGCTCGAGGTGGAGTACAGCATATTAAAATACAAAACACAATTAAAAAGAAAACATAAAACTAATAGTTAACAATACTATAAAACCATTAAAGTACACTTATATGAATAGATTCTTTTAAATATGCAATTAAAAAAATCATGTTTTAAAAATTACTAACTGGGTAGGCCTGCCAGAAGAGATGTATTTTTAATGTTGTTTTAAATGCTGTCAGCATTTCCACGTGTGGCATTTCTTCCAGCAGGTCATTCCTAGGGGCAGCAGATGAGAAGATCTTCTGGGAAATCATTGCCAGTCTAGTTTAGTGGTTTAAAGGAAGCAGCTGCCACCATGCACTGTGAGGAGATTGGACACTGCTTCCTACCTCAAGTGGCAGGAGAGCTTCGGTTGCGTTACAAGCATTGGAGCTTTAAAATCCTAAATGTGGATGGCTTTCCTCATGACCCTATAACAGAGTGCCTGATGGGAGATGACCTAGAGTCCTCCATGAGAGCACATCACACAACATAGATCTATGAGGCTGGGAAGGTAATTCACACCTTTGGGCAGATTTATGGCCTAGGATGTTCCCATTGGATGACCATTCTTTCACCTTGGAGACTGTCTATAGATCCTGCAAACTTTAATATGTAGATTTGGTTTTGCTTTGAAGTAGGGGAAATAAGTCTCCGCCAGAGGCAAGATTTTGTCTATTTAAGATCTCTCAAATATTTTGTTAGTGTTTTATGTTAGAATCCAGGCACACTCCTTGTGTGTCTGAGTTCTGATATAGTTACACTCTCTTAGCCATTCCCCCCCCCCCTTTGTGTTACTGAGTCTTTGAACAAATCTTGAAAACAAACAAACAAACAACATCCTAGGGGTTATCATAAACCGGAAACAACTTGAAAGCACAAAATAATAACAACGGAGCTAAAGGGCCTTGGTTGTTGCACTGCGCATAAAGGAGCACATTATACTTTTAAATATCCATGATTGGAGGAAGGGTTTAAAATTAAGTTGACACTCAGTATAGTAGCTGACACCTGATATTACAGTTTAATTGCTTCTATCATGGTTCGACAGGCTTTTCAGGATGGCAAAATTTCTGAGTAGTCAGATGAAGTCAATAAAGACTAAACATCTATTAGACTAATTTGTTAACTTAAGTGATTTATCAATAGCCATTTAAATGAGAATGAGCAGTATTATTTTAGTATCCTGAGCTCATAAAAAGGTCAGATGCTGAATTGTTTTATTAACTTTTAACGAACAGAGGAATCACTTTCTTTGCAGGTGAAAATGCAGCATCTTTTTAGGACCAAGTGTCACATCAAATCAAGCACCATGTTATCTTTACTGCAAGTCTGCCGACCTCAGCAGCATTTAACAACTTACATTGAAACGTTGCTGGAAATGATTTAACACATGTAGTTTTTTTTCTTTAAATCTTGCACAAAGTGACAGTGGAGCCCATGAGACTGCAGGGCTTGGGAGCACCTGGAGTTTATGAGTCATTAAGGGGACGGGAAATCATATCATGCTAAATGAGAAAAGAGTGTAGTGGGTGAAATGAGTCTGGCACAGATTATGTCCAAAGAGAGGCAAGACAGACAAAGAAAACACCACTTTCTTATAGATGTGTGAAAATGACAGGTTCCAGGCAGATCTGTAATCAGTAAGAGGAAAAGTATCAGTCTTCAAAAAGAAAGCTCATTCATTTTTCCTAGCTTCCTTTTCTCTTGCTCTGATTATTTTTAAATATCTTTTTAAAACTTGCTATAATTTATTCTCTTAGCTCAACAATAAATGAAACAGTTGGCACAATGTAGCCATACTTAAAGGAATTTCTAGGTTACATGGGTTTCAGGAAGCATTACCAAATTTCTTAAATCTTTCCCCTTGACAAAAATAGGAATACAAAATGCTTCATTTTGCCTGGTTGGATTGGACCCTTTGCTGTCTGATGCAGCTAGTTTGGGTGAGTTGGGTAAACATGCCCAGCAGTGGTTGCAATTTTGTTCAGTTTGCAGACTGAAACAGAAGCCCTGATTTACTCTGAGTGCAAATTGCATCAAGGATCTGGGGTGCTTTCAAATTGTTCAAACAGAAGTGTCACAGCATCTTTTGCAGAGCTGGCCCTACTATTAGGAAGAATGAGATAGCTGCCTCAGGTGAAATAAATCATTATTTACTTAATGAGCAGTTAATTGCATCTTTAGTGGTGGGGATGGGAAGTAAGACTCATGGAAATCCTGTGTTGTATACGAACATTTACTTCATTTTGGGTACTATACACCTTGACATTTTGATGTCTCAGTCAGCACTCGGTGTTAGTCAGTGTGGAGTTGAAGACCTTCATGGCTGGCATCCATAGTTTTTTGTGGAGCTTTCGGGCTATGAACATGGCCACATAGCCCGAAAGCTCCACAAAAAACTGTGGTGTTAGGCAGGTTTTTGCACCATATTCTGGGACAAGTCATACCAAGTGACTTCTAGCACAGGATCTATACTGTTCAATATTCTTAGCTAACTCCAGAGAGTGCAGTCCATTCTTCATGCATGTATGGACACACCTAAACCATCATAGAGAAAACAAGGAAGAAAAATACCAGTAGTGTTGGATATAAGGCAGACCCGAGACCATCTAAAAGACAGCTGGAAGCGAATCAAGATTGAATGGTACAGTTCCTGCTGCACATTCAACTCACTGTGTAAAAGTCATTTTTTTGGAAGGCATACAAACTAGCATTTCTAGTTAGACTCATACCTTTAAGCTAAGTAGGCAAAGGCCATAGCTTAGTGGTAGAGCACATGCCAAAGGTCCCATAGTTCAATCCCCAGTATCTTCAAGTGGGAGGAAATTGTGTGGAGTATTGAATCAGATGAGCCAGAGATCTGACTCAGCTGGCTGTGTATCTATCTGCATGCTATCTGCAAACTGAAGGAGCAATTCTGGGTATGGGGTGTGAGGAAAAAAGAAAAAAATAGTTAATTCATTTCATTATTTGTTACTCTTCTATGATCACCCCCCCCCGCCACTGAGGATTTTAAGGTGCACATGTACAAGCAACACATATGAAAAATTATTGGGTGGATGGAGCAGTTTTTTCTCTCTCTCTTTCCCTCTCCCCCTCTCCCTCTGTGTGTGTCTTAGTGTTGTTTTCTAAAGGGCAGGAGAGACTCTAAAACATGAGGTTGATTTTTTTAAAAATCTGCTTAACCCTCGGATTTCCCATGCATTTCATTACTGTATTGTGCGGAAATTTATTGTGTGAAAGTGGGGAATGGGGAAGAGGTTATTTAAAAACATTAAAGACATGGAATTTTTCAAAGCTGTACAACAAATACTGGGAACACAAAATATGCTTCGTGGTTCAAGAACAAAGCAGATAACAATGAGCACTATGTTGCTGTTTTTAACATGATATGTCAATACAGTGAAAGGGAACCTCTTGCAAAAAGCCCCAAAGCTGTCAGTTTGGATAGCAGCTGTTTGCTCAGTCATGCTCGGTTTTTTTTAAAATAAAAAGTTGAGCACTCATGGTTACAGTGAGATAATCCAGTGATTTCAAAACGGCTTCAGAAGCAGTCCCTTTGTAATTAGGCTGCCTTTCAAAGGAAGAGGTTAAGCTGTCTTTGGACTTGGCACATGATATTTATAGTTTTGTAAAATGTGATTCATTATGTATAAATGAGTATTACAGAAGGCTTTAATTTTGTATTACCAGAATGTCTATCAGCAGCAGCTGAGGGAAGAAACAGAAGGCCCATACATTACAAGATCCTTGTGGGGCACACAAACACTCTGGTCTCCCTGGATATCGGGGCATCTGACCTTCGCGAAGGTCAGTCCATCCTGTATTGCAAGCAGTTCTGCTTAGAAGTTAATTTTTTTTGGGGGGGGGGGATTACATCTGTCCAAATCTATGTAGCTAACAAGGCCTTTCCAGTGGCCCAGATTGCCAAGGGAATCTGGACACTGTAAGTCAAAAAAAGTAATCACCAACATTCTACATTGGCTACTTAGGTATGTCTGCATGACTAAGTAACATCTCATGGCCTGACTCCTTCTAGCCCACCTTAAGAACAAAAAGCTGGATTCAGCAAAGGAGATCCATTCATCTTCCAGCTGTGCACAATGAGGATGATGTTTCCAACCACTGTCTGCCACTGAGTGAGGCTGTGACTTGTGAAAGGGGTTCTGCTTCTGACTGTCATAGGTTTTTCCGCTGGCAGGGAAAGAGTGGAAATGTCAGCCTCTTTATACCCTTATTGGAAGCTGACTGGATCTCTTTCATCCACTGGCCCTTATGGTGGGCTGAAGTGACATATATGTAGTCTTACATTAAGACTACACAGTCTTACTGAATGCAGAGCAGTTATGAACTTGTAACTCTAGAAGTGTATCTACACTGTAGAAATAATGCAGTTGAACAACACTTTAGCTCCCATGGCTCCATCCTAGAGAAAGAAAAAGAAAGGCACTGCAAGCGGTTAAATGAAAACACTACAGAGTTAGAATTTATGGTCTTTTTAAAGATTGTGATGCCCTGAACCTCCTTGTTCCCTCCCACAAGAAAATGAAAGCATACATAAGCTAGATGCTGAATATTCATTTGAGATTTTGACATCTAGAAAAACAAAGTTTTACATGTTACTCCAGGTTATTTCCTTCCAAAATAAGTGAATCCCTTTAAACTGGTCAATATAAACTATTCATTGTCACACTCACATTTTAAGAGAGAAATACAGTAAATAAGGCTCTAAAACACCTTCTTCACCATTTCAATTTCCATATCTCACAGACAACCTCACTTTAGTCAGATAGAAAAAGTCATGCAAATGACTGTCTCGGATTTGGTTCCAGAAATAGACCATGCAGAAATAAACACAAGAAGCCTGCCTTTGCCCTCTAGCCTGTTCCTGGCCTTTGTAAAAATGTCAGCATTTGCACTTGAAGAATGCTGTACAGAAGGGGTGGGAACTATGCAGCCATCTAGATGTTGTTGGACTGTAAATCCCATCAGCCCTAGGAAGCATTGTCAATGGTGCTGAAGGTACAACTCAATTACATTTGCTAGTACAATATGTCAGATGTAAGACATACATGCGTCTAGCATAGATCCTAAACACCAAGTGAGATTTAAACAACAGGCATTCTCACCCCAGACCCCTTGAAACTATGGATGACTTCTTGACACCAGTTATTCTGTCCATAGTTTTAAAGTTGAAGGGGAGAATCTAAGGGATCATGCCTTGACATTCTTCAAAGGTTATTTAAACTAGCATTATAAAGGCTCAGATAAAAACAGACTAGAAAAGATCTGTACTTGCCCAAAAGGATGTCCATATGGCTATGCAGTAGTGTAAAGAAGCCATAAAAGTTTTGCATGAATATGGAAATATAACAATAGAAAACATCTAAGTGCTAGCTGATGATAGGAAAAATAATTGAATCTTCCCTGGTTGTGCCCAGTTCCCAACCACTGCCAGTTTATGGCTTCCATATTGGGGATAACATGAATCAGCACCAGGCTTCATTCTACACTTCAAAAGGACTGTTCAAAATGCAGAACCCTGTTCTCCAAATACATTCAGGATGGAGTAGATCTCATTTAAAGTTTGAAATGAAACCCATGGTAGATTCATCACACACCTGAAAGGGAAACCACTGTGCCCAAAAACACTGGGAAGAACTGTTGCAGGTGGGCAGGAGACTGAAGAGAAAACAATGAATAGTGAAGTTGAAGGCTTTCACAGCCAACATCCATAGTTTTTGTGGGTTTTTCGCTCTATGTGGCTATGTTCTAGAAGAGTTTATTCCTGATGTTTCGCCAGCATCTGTGGCTGGCATCTTCAGAAAATGCTGGCACGGAAGTGAGAGGGTCAAATATTTATATACTGTGTGACTCTAAGTAGGGAGGAGTGATTTACATGTTAATCTGTGTATTGTTCTGTTGTTGAATGGCAAGGCCTTAGGATAGGATGATATGCAAGGAAGAATTGTGTGTGTTAAATTAGAGACCCATTGCCTGCTGGGAAAAATCCTGATCCTGGGTGGTTTTCATTTGCATTTTCCTGCGCCTTAATTTTGGTGTTTTTCAGGCTTGGCAGCCAAACTTTGTTTACTTTAAGTGTTTCTTCTTCCCTGTTGAAGTTGTCCAGGTGTTTGTTGATTTCAATGACTTCCTTGTGCATTCTGACCTGATAGTTGTTGGTATAGTCCAGAATTTCAGTGTTTTGAAAAAGAGCATTTTATGCCCAGGATTTGATAACATGTTCTGCTACAGCTGATTTTTCTGGCGGACTCAGGCCCTTTACAGATTGGCATGAAAGGCTGGCCTGGGGCAGAGTCGAGGCATCATGTCTAGATGATGCACACCCTCCAACCCCAGGGCACCATGATGCCGTATACTGCTCCACATGGTGAGCAGCATTATAACACTCCTCTGGCACTTCATCTGTACAATGCAGCTCTGAAGGAGTACCATAAAGCCATGCCACCACGGCTATGGCACACTTTCAAGGGTGCAAAAAAGAACCACTTTTTGTGGCTCCCTTTTGTGCCCTTGAAAGGCTGGATTGGGGCTGTGGTGTGAAGTTGCTGATCCAGCTAGGATCATCCTTCGGGGCAGTCTTTCAAGCTCCTTACTCTTCAGTGTCTCTCATGTTCTTTGATTCGTATTTGGACACTGCGTTTGGTGGTAAATCACTCCTCCCAACCTAGAGTCACACTACACACACACACACACACACACACACACACATCACTCACTTCCATGCCATCATTCTCTGAAGATGCCAGCCACAGATGACGGTGAAACGTCAGGAGTGAACTCTTCTAGAAAATGACCACATAGTCTGAAAATCCCACAAAAACTATAAATAATGAATTATTTGAATGGTCTTTTGCTTTAAAAGGTGCTGCAGAGATGAGGGTGCAATCTACACTGCACAAATAATGCTGTTTGATACCACATTAACTGCTGTAGTGCCATCCTACAGAATCCCAGGAATTGTAGTTTTACAAGGTCTTTTAGCTTTCCCCATCAAAGAGTACTGGCACCTCGCAACCCTGCAAATCCCATGATTTGTAAGATGGAGCCATTAAAGTAATGTCAAACTGCATTATTTCAATAGTGTAAATACAGCTCATGGCAACACAGCTGCGTGGGGAGGAAGGCCTCTGAAGAGCTTGGAGATTTGAAAGGCTACTTTTTTGGACTATAGTTCACAGAAGCCATGGTTGGCTGAGGCATCCTAGGAACTGAGGTTATAAAGTAACATTTGAAGCTCTGGAAGAGCTCTGTGAAGCAGAGGTGACAGAGGATGACATTTGGGATCTAATGAATAAAACTGAAAATTAACAATTTACTACTGCTGAATTGCATTCACCCAACCATTCTGAAAGTACTCAAATGTGAAATTGCTAAACATTAAACTGAGCATTAAAACTAGCCTCCTTACCAGAAGACAGCAACACTGCCAAACTCATGCCCGCTTTAAAAAAGGACACACACTGGGGGTGGCAAATGTGAGAAAGTACCTACTTGCCAGCTTACCATGGTGCCCAAACTGAGAGAAAGCCTTTTTTTTAAAAAAAACTAGATCATATATGTATAGAAGAACATGCTTCACTGATAAGGCATTCTCATCACTGCTGCAGAAAGAATTTGTGTGGTGTAATGGTCTGAGCAGTGGACAAGGACACTGAAAGACCAAGGTTCAAATCCTGGCTCAGGCATGGAAACCCATTGGGTGATCTTGGGCAAATCACATTCTCTCACCCTCCAATGATGGCAATGGCAAACCTCCTTGCTAAGAAAACCTTAAGGGTCACCAGAGGTCAGAAATGACTTGAAGACACACAACAACAACAACAACAACCTCTGAAAATTCTTGATATCAAGGTGATTCTGAGAAGAGGAATGGGCAGTTTGACCAAAAATAATCTGCAGCACAGATATATTCATAGACAGTGGTGGTGTCTGCATAGGACTGGATACTCTGGGAGCAGCTCGGAGTATCCTGGGCCCAAAAGTGACTCAACTCCCCTGTTACTTGGTGCCCTCCAATGAGATGCTGGATTGCTGTTTGCATTCACATCCCAGTATGGAGCAGTGGTACTGAGATCAGAATGAGGTGCCCAGTCTCAGAGTGGGAGACTTGCCACCACTCACTGGGCAGCATTGCAGGATGTGTTTTAAAAGTCCACCCTACATCACAGTGGAGGTCTTCCAGGTCTTCCAAGAAGATTTGCAGAAAATAATAAGTTTTTTTTTAAAAATTTGTTGCTGTTTTGAGGTCTTCGTGCATAGCTCAGAGAAAGAAAAAACAAATGCTGATTTCAAGCCTTAGCTTTGAGTGTCAGATCAGCAGACTTTGAGGTTGCCATTCACTTCAATGGCCCATATATGAAGATTTGGCACACAAGTTTGGGGTGTAGTATATGGAGCATGACTGATACCATTTTATCACCTGTGCATGCTGTTTATCAAACTATAAAGTAGCACAACAGAATGCTAAAGGCTACTAAAAACCAGGCTGAAATTAAAGATTCATCAACAGTGGCTGCCAAAAGAAAATGATGCTGTTTTTGGAAACAAAACTCAATTAATGTTGTGTCACAGGATTACACAAAATCAGTTTGTCATGATCGGTGCACTTAGTTCTACACAGCAGGGGTTCTTGGCAAGATGGTTTCTTGCAATGCTCACTCTCCTCCTCAGAGGAACCAGCACTCTTTTTAAGCAGAAAGAAACACCTCAGAGACACATGCTTTCAAAGATAACATGTTTTGACATATGCCACGAAGAAGCAGTTCTTTGCCAAGTTATAAATATGGATAGTCTGAAACAGACATCTTTACATCTCAGTTTGCTGTGAGTGTCACTATGATTTGTACCCCTCAGTTCCTTCCTCTCTGGGTACCAGCAATATAATGAACTCTTCTGATATATTTGGACCACTTACCCATTCCTTGGCCCAAGCTACTCTGACTCAGTAGTGTTCAGGTGAACCTCACTTCATTTCTCTTCAGATATGCAGAGGCCCAATCTGGATCACGGCCACTGCACACAGAGGATATTTCGATCTCTCAACAATAATTTTCCTACCCTACTGAATTATCCTCATCAGTGTTTGTGGAAGTACACTTGCAGGGCTAGGATGGCAGACAGGAATAGAAATGTAGGGGTTATAATCCAGGATGAATCAAAGTTGAATCTCTGGGGTCAGTCAGATGTCACTTTTTTCAGTGTGACAATGTGAATAATCTCACTCACGCATTCCAGGTTTGTTATTCACACTATGGAACCGCATCAATGTACATCGGTTATTCACACTACCAATGATGCAGATCTTAAAAAAAAAAAAAATCTCAGGGAAAATCCCAGTATGAATTATCCTGGATTAAATGGGGTTTTTTTTTTTTTTGGCAGCCCCCACCAACTTAATTGGGTGCATTTGGGATGCATGTGAACATTGGAAATTCAACCCAGATTCATCCTGGATTATTTATAAAGTGTGAATAATCCCTCCACTGTTCACATGCATTCTGAATGCACCTAATTAAAGTTGTTTTTTTTTGGCAGGGGGTGACAACCTCCCCCCCCCCACTTAACCTGGGATAATTAATACTGTTTTTTTTTCTCCTGGGTTTTTTTTTAAAATTAGCATCCAGTGAGGGAATAGGAAGACTCTCCCTCTCTTGTTTCTTCTCCCCCACTGTCTCTTTTCCAGCAAAGGCAGCTGGGAGGGGACAGAGAGAGCGGGGGAGGGAATGTGGCAGGAGATGGGTAGCAGCTCCATTTGGCACCAAGGGCCAAGGAGAAGTCCTAGCAGGTGGTCTCTGGCTGGGAGACTGGCAGCCAGCGGCTCCACGGAGAAGCAGGAGATGTTGCTGCTGTCACCGCTGCCTTGAGATGCCTGGCTGCAGGGGAGGAAGAGGAGGAGAGATCCTTGCAGTATGGGGGGGGGGGGGCTTCTGCACCGGTTATTGGGGGTAGGACCACTGAAGTGGCTAGCGGACAATTTCTCCCAGGGGTTACTGGCAACCTTGAAGGGGAGGCGCAAGGCTGGTGAGTATATCTGAGCAACAGAACATGGAGAGAAGCAATTCTGATTTTAAAAAATTTATTATATACTGTATATATATTTATATACAAAAACTTTGCTATGTCTTACTTTTGGGGGAGGCCTTATATTTTGCAATTCAGCAAAAGCTCTACTAAGTCTTATTTTCAGGGGATGTCTTATTTTCAGGGAAACAAGGTAGCTTGATGGAGAAAAAGGAATAGGGACGGAGAATTAGGAGGAGTTTCATGCAAGCTTGTTTAGATAAAGTTGTTTCTCATAACTACTGCTGGTTCTCTGTTCTGTCAATGCATCAAAATTTCGCTTACCATATATACTCGATTATAAGATGACCTCATATAGAAGTCAAGAGCAGGTTTGGGGGTCAAAATAATGGATTTTGATATGGCCCGTGGATAAGTTGAGGGTAAAATTTAGGAGCAGGTAACAAAGGATCTAAAGGATGAAGCTAAGGAAAATGATGCCAAAGATTCCAGCAGGCATAACTGTTTGTGTTCACACTAAAGGCTGGATGAGAGAGTAAAGGAGGAATCAGTGCTTCTAGGACAGATTATACTCTCGCCTTTAACTAGGTGATGGTTCTTTTTTAAAAATATATGAGAGGCAAAGTGCAGTACGTACATTGACCAGTGGATAAGTCAACTCAGGTTTTTTTTTGGATCTTTTTTGCCTACAATTTCTGGACTTATATATGAATATATACAGTAAGTGTTAATATTTCTGCAAAAGACAGGGACTTGTTGAAGCTGCAATATCTGGTTGACCAAAAGTGGATCAAACAATATAAAAATCAGTGGCAGAAAGATCCAAAATACTTGAGTGCCACATACAAATTTACAGGTTGCCTCTAAGTGTACAACTACTTGCATTATCAGTTGGATGACACTGTATAGCTATTCAGATTTCATCTCCTTGACTGTTTTTTGTATTAAGAAAAAAGTTGGAAAAAGAGCTGGGAAAACATAGGGGGGATTACAAATGGGAGATGATGTCATCAGAAACCCTATAAAATGCTGCGATTAAAGTAGGGCTACTGCACAATAAAAGCCTTGCCTGGAAATTCAGCTCTACTGGGAACACCCATAAACACTTACTTAAAATGAAGACTACCGAAATGAAGTCAGCAAATGACTAAATACGGTAATCTTGTGTTCTGGTAAAGTGCATGGGACAATACTCTGCTGAATTAATGACTCACTATAGCACAAGTCCAACTTATGCAATGGTAAGTCACGTTTTCAGTTGTTGTGGATGTTGGAATTCTTAATGAACCTCTTGCAATGATTAAATTCCACCCTAGATCCATCTGTCAGTTGCAGGAATCCTTCCCATGACCATTCATTGTCCAGTAGAAAGCTGGGGACATCAGAGAAGTATCTGGCTACATGGCTATATCCAGACGCAGAGCAATGTCATCATCAGATGTAATCTCTGGGAGAGGTCTTCGTGGATGATGTCATTTTTCTCTGTATGCCTACGGGGATGTAGCAAGATACCTTTCAGATTTCCCCTGCTAGCAATGGCAATGGCAGTGGCAATGGCAAGAGCAAGAACAAGAACAAGAGCAAGATCATTTACATTAACTCTCTAAGACTTTCTAAGTAGTTTACAAAGTGGGGTACTCATTTTACCAACCTACGGAAGGATGGAAGACTGAGTCAGCCAGAAGCCCTGGGATCAAACTCACAACCTTGTGGCTTCAATACCAGCATTTAACCACTGTGTCACCAGGGCTCTCCAGCAGTGACTAGCTGTGGGGAGGGGAAGATTTTTTTTGGGGGGGGGTAGGGGTAGTGAGAGACAAAGCATAATTCCACATGTGGAACTTTTATACTGCATTTCCATAATGTAGGTTTGTGGTCAAGTTTGTAGGGTGATTTGCCTTTCAGAGGTGACATAGCTAGAAGAATCTCCTATTGTCTTTTTTGTTTCTGTTAAGATGTCTGATTATAGTGTAGTTAGAGGTCCTGGGCCTCAACTGATTTTCCTGCTTAAAAAAAAGAACTGAGTTGCTTACTAGAAAGCTGTGGGGCTTTACAGACTGCCCAAAAAGGGCAGTCTGGCACCACTTTTTAAAACTGCAAACCTTCACCACAGCAACTGGACGGAGCGGCGAAGGTGCATAGTTAAAAAAGGACCGGGGAAACCAAGTTTCTTTTTTGTGTCGCAGTTGCGACACAATAAAGGTAAAAAGTGCCATAGGGTGCCTTTGCAACGTCGCAGCTGCGCAGTGCTGTGTAAATGCTGCGCAGCTGCGATGTCATCGTTGCGTGCGCCATGTAAATGGCACTTCGCAGCAATGACGCCCCTATCACGTGCTAGGGTTGAGGGTCGTGTGGAAGCTCCGCCCCGAGGCAACCCTAGCATGAGACGGGGGCACCTTAAAGGGCCAGTCTGTACCAGCCCTGTGACTGTTCTTAGTGGAAGCCAGAGAATACTAGTGAATCTCTAATGCAACAAGTACATAAGGAGCCCAAAAGTCAGTCAAAAATGCTAAAATATAGGCAAAGAACAATGGTTCACATTGCCAATAATATTGGTATAATGTTGGTATAATTGGTATAATATTGGTATAATGTTCATTTTGGTTACTGTGTTTTAACATTTAACTATGCCATGAATGTAAAAAAAAGAAGAAGAAGAAGAAGAAGAAGAAGGTACAGTGGCTGCCCTAGATCTGTGTGAGGCAGTTCGGGTATATGCTAATCAAAATGTATGTTCATTTGTTAGATTATGTTTAAAGTAAGGATGTAAATCCTTTGGTAGGAAATTCTCTGTTTGCAAAGCCTGGGACGAAATCCTAAACTTAAAATTCCACATGTTGATCACAAGTCCCTGAGATGTCCATCAGATATCAGGCAAAATACAATGCCTAGTTTCCTATCTTTCCAGGAAAATCTCTCTGCATCCTTACTAATTGTGCATCACGGCCATGAAGCAGGCTTTTGTGTAGCCCACTGTACAATTACATATCCCCCAACTGTCCTGATTTCTCAGGGCCAGTTCTGATCCTCGGTTGTCCCACTTTTTCAGCTGCATTTAAAATGTCCCAATTTCTCTCACACTTTCCCTCTTTGTCTGTAGACTCAGCAAATTCAGTTCAAAGTGCAAAAGCTTTCTCTTCCCAGTAGGTTAAGGCAAAAGCAAACTGCTGCAGTCTTTCCCTGTTTATTTGTTCTTCCTCATGAATTACTCTTGCCACGTTGACCACATTGTGAGGTTGCTTGACCACATATGCATCCTGGTTTTCCTCTGAAATGTTGGAGGGTATGTGCTCACAGATGGCATTAAAATGCATGCAGGGATGTGAGCCTAAATGGTTACAGCATTTCTATTAACCAGCTATGGAATATAAACGCTCTCTCAGAACTTTGCATGGATTCAGATATTGGATACTACAGGTTAAGTACAGGTGATTCTGTGAACAGTAATCATGAAGGTTCGGTTTGTAAGCTGCATCAATAGACCAGTTTTAATAAGACTCTTGGGTGCAAATTAAAGACAAGAGAAAAATCCCCCAATTAAAATTTCCTAAAGTGTTACAATATAGAAGCATGACTGCTGTGATGAATTGTAATTGCAGAGAAAAAGGTCTCTAGCAAAGGTGAGTCTGCAGAGAACAGCCTGTTCCAACTAGAGATGGACTAAATTCAAATCTTCAGACATGACTATGGTAGGCCCTTCCTGACATTCTGTACATGAGAATGGTTTACAAATGGATTTCATTTGTAACACAGGGGTCTAACAACTTGTTTTGTGTCAGAGTACATGTGGCTTTTTTTGGAGCTGTTTGAAATTCTGTCAGGTCTGGGCTGTCCAATAATTCTGATTTTCTTTCTCATTATTTGCAAATAGAACAATTCACCTGTCCTCCCCCCCCCCAGGTATCTTCTTTAAAAAAAGTCAACAATTTATTACAGAATCTATCCCTTCTGCATTAAAAGAAATGATTTGAAGATGGCTTGTACCTCTTGTATTAAGTACCGATCTTTCTATAATTGAAAATGAAACAAATCTTACAACAAAGTGCCTCTTATTTTAATGTACAGACAATTGGACAAAACAGCATACCCTCCAACTGTCCCAATTTGTTAGGGATAGTACCAATTTATTATCTGTCACCCTAAGAGTGATCAGATGTCATAGCCACAAAGGAGGACAGGGAAGGAAAATGTAGGGCATTACAAAATAAAAGCAAAGAACACTCATAGAAATGTAAATTCCTGCTTCTTAGTCCTGCACAAAATAGAGGACATTTTGGAATTACTCCTGGGCGGAAGGTTGAAATTTAGGATGTGTCCTGAAAAAGGAGGATGTCTGGTCACCCTGCTCAGCCTACTTTGTTGTTTTAGCACTGAATCTGGTTCTTTGAAAAAACAACAACTATGTTCCAGTTACTTTCAGTTTGGTCTAGATGGCTTGGGAGATGATTGCACTAGCTTTTATTACCGCATTAGGCACAGGATATAAATACACAAGGAGGGATTCTATAGCATAGCCCCATCCCCAGGCAGTACTCATCCTGTACTTTTACATGCTTTCAAACTGCTGCAGTATATTAATAATACCATATTAATAAAAATAGAGTTAATATTTTGTTCTGTAAAAAGGAGGAAAAGGGTTAACTGTAATTATCTGTAATTCATATTCTCTCTCTCCTCATAGAAATAAATATGAAAGAGAAGAAGGATAAAGGCAAAAGGGGGAAACATAAGTTCACATTCATAATACTAGTGTCTCTGAGCAGCTGTTCATTTATAATATCAAGGAGTTGAAATGCTTTTAGGACCTAGGTGCAATATTGTACTGTTGTGTGTGTGGTTTCTTCTGCTTTCCTTCCGGCTGAAATCTGTGGGTGTAACCATCTGGTCTAGTCTTGTATACAGGATATTATCCTCCTCATGGCTGATCTCTGGCCTTGTTAATCCCTTTTCTTTCAAGTAGTGTGCTACTTCATCCGGTGTTATGAGTAAAGAGCTTTTGCCATTTGACGTTATTATTTGTTTAGTTGGAAAGCCCCAGCTGTACACTGTGTTTTTCTTAACAGAGTACTTCTATATGGGGTTGAAATTACTTCCCAGACAGGACAATTTGTGAGCTTAGTTCATGGATTAATTGAATAAGGCCATTACAGTAATTTTGTAGGCCTGTGCTTCTTGAAGCCAACTGTAATGGCTTCCTTTAGCCCCTTGTAGCTAAATCTTATTATGATTTCTTCTGCCTTGCGTGCCTTGTCTATGATCTTTATTTTAAGAAATAAATTGGTTAGAGTATCACTCACATAAGTGCGGATATTTCCCTTATCTCACTGTTCCACTATTTCTCATATTTTCAGGTTATTCTTCCTGTTTAAATTTTACAGGGTTGTTAATTTTTGATGCATATTTGAGGAACAGCATTGCCAAAGTGATGACAGTGTGTGGTGCCTTAGACTTTAAGCTAATAATAATAAATAATAATGGCTGCAGAGGCCATTTTTCAAATTCTCTTCTCATGTATTTGCAAAGGATTCCATTGGCCTATTCTAGATTGGCAAAAAGAAGTGTGTTCATGGCTGCATGAAACTCTAGCCTTTAGATGAGAAAAAGGGAAAGTGTGCCATAAAAACGCTTTTTTTGTGTTTCAGGGGAGAAGAAGCACCTTTAAAAAGGTGCTGGTTTTCCCAGCTTCTTTTTTAAAAACTGCGGAACAGCGCAGCTCCATCTAAAGGCTGCAAGCCTTTAAGGAAACGGCAACTTCATGTCACACTTTCCTGCCAATCTAGAAAGCCCCAATGATGCCTTTAAAGAGCTTATGGTGTCTGTCCCTTACTGTTTTAAGTTTTGTTTTTTGCTATCTGGGCTACTAGGAGAATCACATGGTCTTCTTTTACCCATTACCTCGTCACTTCCCTGGTTTCCGCCTTGGTCCCATTTTACCATAGTCAATTTCCCCTTTTAAAATGGGATCTACTGAGCTGGAGTTGTTGACATTTGGATTCATTCCTCAAGGGAGAGGAGATGTTTTGTTAATAAAATTGGTTGTTGTCCCTATCTTTCTGAAGATTATAACGACACACACTTAAACATCAAACACAGACACCTAAAAAAAACCCCACTATTCACATCCACACTCTTCTTCTAAAACAACATACACATTTCCACCATTCTCCATATAACAAAAACATTATTCCCACTCACACAGGCACACTCTATACTCACACCACAAACAAACATTTCCACCTTTCACTCATGCAATAACACCACATATATACTCATTTTCCACCATTCGCTCACACACCATTCTTCAAACAAGACACATGTTAGCTAATATTTATGCATGCACATAGTACACAGTCACACCACAAACACATTTCCACCAATAACTCACACACCCTTCCCTACATATTACAAATACAAACATCACGCACATCAAATATCCTTCCCCCACATACTGTGCATTCACACCACAAATACATTTCTACCATTCACTCACACACGTTTCTCCATATAAAATAGGAGATATCACACAACCACACCACAAATACACACATTTCAACTATTCACTCACATGCCATTCTCCACAGAACACACACACTTAAAAATCACACACTGACACTGCAAACATATTTCTACCATTCACTCACACACCTTTCCCAACATACCATAGGACACATCGCAAACTACAAATGCATACATTGTGACTATTCACCCAGACACCATTCTCCACATAACACACATACTTAAACGTCACACACTGACACCACAAACGTACACATTACTGCTATTCACATACATACTGTTCCCCCACCACAACACACACATTTCCACCATTCACTCACACACCATTCTACATATAACACAGATGGGCAAACATCTAGTGCACGCTCATATCACAAACACCTCTTCGCCATTCACTAACACATATTTCCCCACATATCACAGACAAAAACATACACCCACTTCAGCCATTCATATGAACTCCCTTCCCACACCTGCCACAGAGAAACACTGCATCTAACAATGAACCTTCACATTACGCACATATTTCCACAGTTCACTCACACAACCTTCCCTACATACCACACACACACACAGACACTCTACAAACACATCACCACCATTTGCTCACACACCTTTCCCTACATATCACGCACACACTGCATCTTCACAGTGCAAACACACACATTTCCACTGTTTATTTCTACATGCCATATACACACAGCACAAACACAAACATTTCCAACAGTCACACAAACATCAACACCAGAAATATATCTTTCCACCATTCACTCACACACCATTCTTCACACAACACCCATGTTAACACATATTCATGCAGGAACATATTACAAGTCACATCACAAACACATTTCCACCTATTACTCACACACCCTTCCCTACATACCACACACACACATCACACACACCACAAACATAGTCCTCCATTCAAACACTCTTCCCCCAAATACTGCACACACACACATTTAAACATCACAAACTGGCACCACAAACAAAACACATTACCTCTAATTCCCATGCACACTGTTCCCCCACAACAACACACATATTTCCTCCATTCGCTCACATACCATTCTCCAGCTCTCACACACTACAGACATCCTCCCTGAATTACCACACACACACACAAAACACACACTCATAAGGCAAACAAACATATTTCTTTTATTTTCCATAAAACACAAACACAGAGCACACTCAACACCAAACACACAATTGAAAAATTCATTCATACACACTTCCCATTCCCATTCCCATTAGGTTTCCTAATTACCCTTCCATTCCCATTCACATTACAATTCCCATTAAAATTCCGATTCACATTCCTTCCTATACTCATTTCCATTAATATTTCCAGTCTCATTTCCATTCCTGTTCCCATTCCCATTCCAATTTGAATATCCATTTCTATTCCTATTCCCATTCTCATTTGTATTCTCATTCCGATTTTCATTTCCATTTCTCTTCCCATTCCCATTTCTCTTCCCATTCCCATTTCTCTTCCAATTCCCATTTCCCTTCCCATTGCCATTCTCATTTCCATTCCGATTTCCATTTCCATTCCCATTCTGATTCCGATTCTGATTTCCATTTTTATTTCCGTTCCAATTCTCATTCCCATTCCCATTTTTGTTCCCATTTCTATTCCCATTCCAATTTCCATTCCCATTCCCTTTTCTGTTCCTGTTCCCTTTTCTATTCCAATTCCCTTTCCCATTCTCTTTCCCATTCCCATTTTCATCCCAATTATTATTCTTATTTCCATTTCCATTTCCATTCCCATTCCCACTTCAATTTCCATTCCAGTTTCCATTCCCATTCCCATTTTATTATCATTTGCATTCCCATTCTGATTCTGATTCTGATTCCCATTCCCATTCCATTTCCTTTCCTATTTCTCCTTTCATTTCCACTCCCATTCCCATTACAATTCCTATTCCCATTACTATTTCTATTTCCATTTCCATTTCCATTCCTATTCCCATTCCCATTTCCATTCTTTTTCAATTCTCATTTCCATTCCTGTTCCCATTCCCATTCCAATTTCATTTTTCATTTCTATTCCCATTCCCTGTGATTTTACTTGGCCAGAATACAATACTGTAACAGAAAATTTATTTTAATATAAGGAATAACTAAGTTAATTAGAAACTGAAGAAGAATTTTAGGGGAATGGTTTAAAACAGATTTCTCTAGCCCTTTCCATGACCAAACTTACAACAAAACATGCCACTCCTACCAAAATATCTCAAAGGTTACTGCTTCACTAGCTGTCACTCAAGTGATTCCTGTTCAGTTAATTTACCCTAGTTTATTCAGAATTGCACTCAGAACCATTTTTAAAAATACTTTCTCCTGCAGATCACTCAAATCTGTTTCCTTTCAGATAATTTATAATGTATTTCTTTTCCCTCTCCCCAAATCAAGAACCATCCACAATTATTTTTCACCCTTTGCACAACCAATGCAACTTCTACCTGCCTCCAAGTTAAAGAGGCTGGACTCCAGCCAAGAAATAGCATTATAGCACTCATGGCATTCTCAATACACTTCCTTAAAGAGTAGGCAGGAGTAAATTCTCCAAACCAAATTTCTGTCCTGTATGCCATGCCTGTACCCTAGTTCCCAAAGACTTAAGCCTCAATTATTTAATGCCAGCCTCAGAAGAAAGATATGGTGGGGAGTAATGAAGGAGATAAAGACAAGTTTGTTTACATCATGCCAAAAATAGATTACAGCCAGACCTTTGTATCTGCAGGGGATCCTTTCCAGAACTCGTGTGGATACAAAAAAATGTGGCACCTCAAGTCCCATTATCCCTAATGATGGTGTGGCCACATGCACGCACTAATTTTGCACTTGGAAGCTGATTTCTGTTCTATCCATTTTTGCAGAAGTCTTTTGGTGACCGAGATGTCCTTCAGTGGCCGTTGTTGAAAGCTAAATATGTCTATTTTGCTTGATTTTCGTTTCTCTGTGTTGTACAATTTTCATCATGCTTCCTCTTTATCTGAAAAAGCTGGAAGAAAAAAAATCCCAAGATATAGCAAATGCTACTAGATGGCCATGTAACATCCCTGCTATGCCATAAATTCTGAGTCCCCACCATCACCAGCAAGATGTTCCTCCTGAACCTTCCAGGCTGTTCTCCTCTCAAGTTTGTGCCCTGGTAGGGGGAAGTTGCTGGCCTGGGTGACCTATCTCAAGACATCAAAGAGAGAGACCCTTCCTAATGGCACTGACCCAACTCTTCCATATTGCCACTCAGGGGGAGCAAACAGGAGGAAATTAAAGATGGAAACTGATATACTATCTATCTATCTATCTCTATTGCTCAATCAATCTAGATGCTTTGAGGAGAACTGTTTGAAAGCACATTTCTCTAACTTTTCACAAGATCAAATTTTGTTTCTTTCTAATAGCTTCGAGGCAATTCTAACATGGCCTGATTTAAATATAAAAAAGAGTATAACATACACATCTGATTATTGGCTATTTCATATCTGGTAGATGGCTTTGCCTGTATGAGGGAACATAATCAAACAGAAGGCAGCCAAGCTTTCAACAACTGCATAACACTGTGAATATACACACCCAGAATATAATGTAAGAGAAATTTTAATACTGTAGAATGCATAGCTATATCAACTGGAAACATAGCTGGTTAAAATCAGAAACGCTTTCTTGTTTCTGGACGACTTAATCTCTGTAACCCCAGGGCAACTTACAAATGTCAAATTTGAGATTGGTTTTGAATTCAGATCATGGTTTGGGCTGGAGGTCCTGCACCCACCGAAGAAAGGCTTTTCTCCCCTCCGGATGACAAAGGATGGAGCCTGAAAGGGGTTCTTACCATGCTTGAAGAGGTCAGAACTAGTGACACCTATCTCCTAGGCAGTGGGGGTCTATGGGGTGAGGAGGGGACTCAGGAACCAAGAAGAATCCCTCCAGGTAGAAAATGGCAGGCCCAAAGGGCAGAAGGAGCTAGGAGCTGGAATGGGGCAGGGGAAGTGGGGCTACCCTGAGGACCGCTGAAGCCCACAATACAATCTACTGACAGTGGGTCTCCTTTGGGACCAAGGCCTTTGCCTGAAGGAAGGAGGACAAAAGGATGGAAGAGAGCAGCTTCCCCCCCTAAAATGGGAACTATTGAGCTGGAGTTTGTTGACATTTGGGTTCATGCCTCAAGGGAGAGGAGATGTTTTGCTAATAAAACTGGGTGTTGTCCCTATCTTTCTGAAGATTTTAACCGGCATCACTCTTTTGAATGTCTAATCATACCAACTGTTTAGTTACTGTCATCTTCAATCTCCGTTTCCAGCTTGCATTTCTGATGTGAGAATATCACACTTTTCCAAATAGATTTCAGTATTTGATACCTGTGGAAATGCAGTCTCCACCCCCACCCCCAGCATTGGTGTTGTCATTGAGCACTGTGTGGAACATGGCAGTGTGAATGTTAAGGGAGTGTACTAAATGTTGTTTATTACATGGTCTGTGGGCAACTCATAGTATACTGTGGAGTCGACTCCAATCACAGTAGACTCCAATTAAACATCTGTATCTTCCTGTGACTTATGGCAACACTATAGTGATGTTATCACAGGGTTTTCCTGGCAAGATTTGTTCAAAGGTGGTTTGCTATGAGGCTGACTTGCCCAAGTTCACCAGTGGATTTCCATGACTGAGCAGCGTTTCAAATTGTGGTCTCTAGAGTCATAGTCCAACACTCAAACCACTCTTGAAGGCACACAACAACAACAACCATCGTGTGAACCTACAGGATCTTTGGAAGTTTGCATTTGTCCTCTCTCACATTCTTACATACATCTGGCCAGATAAATTTAAAAAAGAAAGAAAGAAGGGGAGTAGTGTCATGTAGAGTTTATTCCAGACTTTATTCCAATGATCTATCATAATTGAAGAAAGAGAGAGAGAGTGAAAGAGAAAGGGAGGAATTTAAAGAGAAGCCAAAAAGATATCATCATCATCATCATCATCATCATCATCATCATCATCATCATCCAATGGAGGTGTTTACCTTAGTGGTAGATGACCTTGTAGTTTGCAGAACTCAAACATCAGTGACCAAAAACAAAACAAAGCAAGCTAAATGCAAGACACATTTGTGGAGAAGATTACATGCTATGACAAACAGACTGAGATGCTATGACAAACATAACTTGAGAGATGACCTGTTCTAAAAATGTGTAAATGTGTCCTCAATTTCACTTTCCATTCTTTGTATTTGGATTAGACTAGGACTTTTCATCCCAATACAAATGTAATTTTGTTTGTGTCTTACGATGTGCTGCTTATCTTTCCAATCCTGTTTGTTAAATGATCACTATTGAGATAATCAACAGTGTTTGTATTTTTGTATTTCTATCCCTTCCTCAAACCCTTCTCATCCAAACGTTTGTTTACATATCTGTCTATTGTGGTGATGCTCTGTGCATCTGATGAAGTGGGCTGTAGTCCACAAAAGCATTTGCCAAACACACCTTAATGGGCACTGGATGGCTTGAAATGATAACTGTAATTACAGTAATTACCTTTTAAAAAATGACTTTCCAAAGTCTGATTATCTTATTTATTAGTTCCCGTGTTCTGCTATTTCATCTGTGCTTTGATTTACATGCTGTATTATTTTAAACTGCTGCTGATTGTAAGCCACGCAGGATGTTGTCAAACTTAAGGATAGAGCATCTGACATTTAAAATGAATAACTCTATGCATTTGTTGGTGTTAAATTCATGCTAATTATTAATGTTAAATGGGAGCAGTAGTAATAGCAATATAGTCAAAGGAATATAGGCTGGAATCAACTATTTAGCTAAGTATACTTACCTAGTAACCTTTTCTATCTCAATCCACCCAGACCTAATGGAAATATTATTTATCTGTTCTCCAGTTGAAGGCAGAATAGTCTTCCTTCTTCCTAAGCAGTTGATGCTTGTAAAGAAGTTTTTTTTTTTGGGGGGGGGGGGGTTCAGTTGTGGCAACAGTGTCACAATCATGACTAAGCAGCGATTGGGAATATGAAATAATTATGGACTTACTCATCCGTAATCGTTTCATATTCATGATTGTTTATTAGTCATGATTGTGACACTGTTGTCAATACATAATTCCATCCCCCATGGAAACCTTACTTTACTGGACATTTGGAGAAGGAAAGTTATTGGAGAAGGAATCAATTCTGCTGGTGATCAGATCATGAGTAAATCACATTTCTATCAGATGGGGGCAGTCAGACCATGAGAGGTGGAAAAATCAGGTTTTGCTTTTTAGAATTTATAATTTTTTTCAAGACATAGATGCTTGAATCTGTGGATAAAAAATCCATGGATATGGAGGGCTTACTCTACCTCCTTCCACAATGACCAAAACCCACACATGGACTGACATAATAGGAGATACTATCTACATATGTCACCAGCCAAATGCCAGCCTTTATTTGTAATGACTTACTTCCATGGTCGGATCAGGTATTAATGACTGAGCAAAGAATTCACAACCTAGGTATTTAAAAAAACAACAATAACCCATGCTGAAAAGCTAACTTGGACAGTCTGTGAAGCTACTGAACAATTCCTTCCAGACATGAAAAGGAAATGTGATGAAGAAAAATAGCCATATGACATTATTGTGTACAATCCTTCCACCATCCAGGCAATGAATTGCTCAAGAAGCTTCCTTTCTTGCGTGGTGTATAGCCTACCTATGATGCAAAAGGCTGAAAATTGAGCTCAGAGATCTTGACAGTGCTGGAGAAAGCAACCTGAGCTCGGCTCCGATGACAGTAAGTGGTTCTGCTGAATGAATTGGAGGAATAACACTCTTCGGCAGACAGGTGGAAATTGCCTGCGAGATGATTGGCTAGAATTGATATTGTCAATTTGTTCATCCCATGGCTTCCAGGAGAGCACAAAACACCTCCAGCTTCTGCCAGGCTGACAGAGAGGTATGCTTCACCTAAGTGGCATCAGAATACAAATAAATTGGATATCACTTAGAGACCCAAAAAGCCATAGAACAAGAGCGGAACAGCGAGATAAAAGGCCAGCCCCACTGAAAGTGACAGCCCTATTTTCTTTCCTGGGCTGAGGTAATAGGAAAAGAAGAAGATGAGAGCATTTTTAATGGCTCAAAGCAGGGGAGGGGGAGAGAAAAAAAGAAGAGGAAGACAAAGGGAAGACGGAGAGCATCACATAGCTCTTGAAACAATTCTGAGAAAAAGAAGTGAGCTGCAGGGTAGGCCCAAGACTTTTTGATGCCTGAGTCAGAGAAACAAAAACATCGCCCCTTGAGACAAGGTGCATAGTATTTGAAGTCAGATTGGTTATTTGGAAAATGAGGGGTGGGGGATCTCAAATGCCACTCCCTGTTTACATCAATAAGAATAAACAAATAAAATTATTTATATAAAATAAATTTAAATAAAATAAATAAATATCTATCTTTCAGTGTTTTTCAGCTACACCGCAGGTTTGCTGCTTGAGGTGACTTCTTTACTTTCTATTACAACCCTCAGTGGACCAGCTGAGCTAGACTGCAGTTGGAAACCTGACTGATGATGAGGATGGTTTTTGTGAAATATGTAATACTTAGATACGGGGAAGAAAAATATCTCTGTCAGGTAGACTAGAACCATATGTGTGTGCATGTTTGTGTGTGAGCGAATACAGCTGCATCTACATTGCAGAATTTATGCAGTTTGACACTATTTTAATTGCCATGGCTCCATTTTATGGGATTTTGGTATCTGTCATTTTGTGAGATATGTAGCCTTCTCTGTCAGAGAGCTCTGGTGCCACAGCAAACTACAAACCCCAGGATTCCATAAGACAGAGCCATGATGATTAAAGTGGGGCCAAACTATGTTAGAATAAAACAATGAGACTTCTGTTGAATGACAAATGGCGCCTCCTGAATTAACGGGCCAGCGCTGTTGCCGCGCGCAGGAAGGCCTCTCCCCTACCCACGCGCCACGCTTGGGCGCCCCAGTGGCCAGCGCGAGCACGGGCTTGACACTGATTGGTCACCGGGAGGAGCGGGAAAGGTACCTGCCACAGCAGGGTATGGCGTGCCCGCCTATTGGTGGAGGGCTCAGAGAGGGCGGTGCCTCTGTTCTTCCTGAGCCCTCATTGGCTGTTGGGCCTATTTAAGGCCGTGTAAGGCGCGCGCTGGCGCCATTGCCAGTTCTGCTCTGGAGGCCAGCAGATCAGAGGCTTCGCTGCCTATTTTGCTGCATGGTAGGGGGTGGGGCTTTGGGTCTGACGGCCTTCCTTGCTGCCTAGTAGGTGGGGCATTTTGTTGGTGAGGGCATCCTTACTACCTCCCCACTTCTTGGCAACAATCACCTGCTCCCTCAGGTTTGTTGCTAAGTGACTGGCAGACAGGGTTCATGTTTTTTGAGAAGGCCTTTTTTGTTTTGTTTTGTCCTCCTTTTTAGTCTTAATAATTAATAATTGTTGCGCCTGCGGCCTTGGCCCCTGCTGATCACACATCCGGTGTTCGGAATTTTGGCTTCAACTGTTTTTTCAATTGCACGGTGCTCCCGGCAGTGTTCAGGATTTTGGCTTCAAACTGTTTTTTTCAACTGCACAGTGCTCCCGGCTTCAACCCTTCTGGGCACGTGCAAACAATCGTCTTCGTGACTTTGTGACTGCAAACTGTTCTTCGGCATGGTGCTGGGCACGTGATTTGTAACCAGTGCTTGTGACTTGATGACAGTGAACTGTAATCTACTCGGTGCTCGCGGCTTTGGCCCTGCTGGGCATGTGTTCCCTTCACTTTTGAGCAGCTTTGCGATACTTTTTCTTGCTGACCACAGCCACGATCTTAGTGTTGTCAGACCAACCGATTTCAACATGCCACCAAAATCACAGAAGTCAAGTGGTGCTTCACAAGCTACCAGTTCTTTGCGAAAACAAATTGTAGTTTCCTGGAAAGAGCTAGCCCCAGGTACTAGGAGGTGCCCAGTGCGTACGTCTGCCTGTAGACAGGGGAGTTCAACAGTCGTGGTGGAACCTGCGATGACAGTCATGGTCCAGGCCCATCCTCCCCCATTGCAGGCGTCTTTGATCATTAGCCAAGAGATGGCTGCAGAACTGACGCGGTCCTTCTCAGAATTCATCGCTAAGGCCTTGGCAGCCTCCCAAGTATCGACATCTGCTGGTGTTGCAATCTCTGGATCTGAAACCTGGGAAGGCGACAGGGAACAACAGTTGGCGGGTGATGCCCCCAGCCTGGGACCCAGCTCTTCGGCTTCGACCTCTATTGCTTGGGTGGATGTCTCCAGCTCAAGTTCTTCATCCAGCTCTAGCTCTACATCTTCTAGTTCGGAGGACGACCAGCTTATTGCTGGAACCTCTGTGTCTGGTGGCAAAAGGAAGAAGTGCAAGAAAAAAAAGAGTAAACGGAATAGGACTGCATCTGAGTCTCGTTCGGGACATGCTGGGGCAGGGGGTGTTTCACAGGTTGTGCCTACAGGTAGAGAAGGGTTCTGGGTGGATCATGCTTTGGTCCATGGGTTACCCTGTTGGGCTATCTGGTGCCGGTCCTGGCCTCCAAGGTGTGTGGGTGGACCCACGGGTCTTGGACATCCCTCTCTCGGCTCCTGGTGAGTGTCCTCCTGGGTCTCAACTTTCAAAAAAGGTGCGAAATCGAATTTTAATGGGTTGTTTTGTTGACATTTTCACACTATTGCAACCAAAAGGGCATGATGCCCTTGCTGTTACATCCACCAAATGGGCCAAAAAACACCCTAAGGTTCCCCCAGCAGAGCATACATTCTCCAATTGGCTCGAAGGGTTCACTATCTACAGGGCTGTTATCCCAATGGCATTCCTTGAGAGAGCTTGACACTTGGATTGCCACATGCTTCACCTTCTTAGAGCCAGAGCTGTAGCTGGTGAGGCAGCTGCTATCGCCTATGATGCAGCCTTTTGTCAGCAGGCTTCTCAGAGCTCTAGAGAGCGCTGGGATCTTATTCACAACGAAATTTGGTTGCTTGAGGTGGGCCCTCTGACCAGGTCCAAAGGTGCCACCAGACCGGATGGTAAGAGGGAGCGTAAGTTGGTCGGCTGGGAATTTAATGCAGGAAGGTGCTCCAGGTCTCACTGCAGATATGACCACATCTGTGAACTTTGTTGGGGGCCCCATAGTAAGGCAGCTTGCCCAAAATCAAGCCACCATCCCTTTCGGCATGGGGCCCTGCCCAATGTGACTTGTTCCCCTTCTCCTTCAGAGTCTAAGAATCTTAAATCGGCTCAAGACATGCCGGAGGTTCTTATGAAAAAGATTCAAAAAGAAATAGATGCCGGCTGCATTGAAGGGCCTTTTGATTCTCCGCCTTTCCCAAACATTCAGGTGTCTCCCTTAAGAGTTGTCCCCAAGAAGGGGAGGCCTGACCTGCGCGGCAAATGGCACCGCCCAAATTAATGGGCCGGTGCTGTTGCCATGTGCAGGAAGGCCTCTCCCCTTCCTGTGCGCCAGGTTTGGGCGCCCCGGCGGCCGGTGTGAGCGCGGGCTCGACACTGATTGGCCACCAGAAAGAGCGGGAAAGGTACCCACCTGATTGGCCACAGCAGGGTATGGCGTGCCCTCCTATTGGTGGAGGGCTCAGAGAGGGTGGTGCCTCGTCCTTCCTGAGCCCTCATTGGCTGTTGGGCCTATTTAAGGCCATGTAAGGCACGCGTCGGTGCCATTGCCAGTTTTGCTCTCCCACCCTCCCTCCCTGTCTTGGGAGATGATTGTCACAACGTCCGTTCTGGGTGGCAGCATAGGCCTGGATCTGGGGTAGGGGTTTCCAGGGCCCACTGGCACTGGATCAAGAGTCCTCGTGACTCGGGTAAGGAGCAATTCACTGTGGCCATTGAGGAGGCCACAGTCGATTAATCCCTGGTGACTAGGATGCCTTGCAATTGGATGTAAAGCAGCGCAGTTGCCTAACTGCGCAACAGGGTGGAGCTTGGCACCTACATCATCCCGATGTTTGCTCCTGCTACCAAGTGTACATCAACCAACCAGGGTGTTGCTGATGTCCAGATCCAGACCTTATGCTTTGGGCCAACTCTATGGTTTTTTCTTGTTCTGCATGTGTGGAACAGTTAATAAAGTTGTGGCCTTTTTTCCTCCAACCAGTTTTCTTTGTTTGGGGGGGGGGGGGCTGACCTGCACGGCAACTCTCTAAGACCTTTCTTGTTATGTAAAAATATCCCATGCCAGTTGCTCTGTGGCAAACTTAGAATGGCTGCTTATGAGCAGGCAGATTTTGCCTGCTCACAGAATATTTTTTTATACATAAATGTACCCTTTATGGGGATAAATTACTTAATTTAAGCCATGACAGCTTTTAATGAAGATAGTTGTGGCATCACCCCCTCCCACCAACAGAAAATATGTCATTATTCCTTAGAGGTCGTCAGTATGTTGCATGCTTCAAGTCATTTCTGACTTAAGGCAATCTTACGGCGAACCTCATCTGAGGAAGTAGATCTATGTCTATGAAAGCTCATGCTGCCAACTTCTTTCTTTCAGTAAGTCTCAAAGTTGCTATAAGATCTCTCTACATGCTAAGGTAAAACTATTATGGAGTTTTCTTGGCAAGACTTATTCAGAGGAGGTTTGCCATTGCCTTCTCCTGAGGCTGAGAGCATGTGACTTGCTCATGTAATCTAGTAGGTTTCATGGCTTATTGGAGCATCAAACCCTGGTCTCCAGAGTCAAACGCTCAAACCACTATGCCACACTGGCTCCCTATCTTTAGTCTAGTCACTGCTTTTATCTACTGAATGACTGGTCAAAACAACTGGGCTTAAAGACTTTGGAAAGCAAGCAAGCAAGCAAAACAAAACCAACCAACCAGCTAATTGACCTGTGCTGTTATGACTATTATGAATTAGGAATAGTAAACACAAGAAACCCATTGTTAAAATTTAACTACAATTTAATCTTTTGATCTGTCCAACAGTGGTCCTTTGAACTTTGCTGAGAATCCATCTTCCTTTCTACTGAAAAAACTTTGCTTCTGCTTTATTGACATGTGAAATGGCACCATTGACTAACTATTCAGAGTGCACAAAAATGTTTTTCAAAATGGCATCTTGGAGGAAATTAAGTAAAAGAGTAACTGGGGCTTAAAGGAAGCTACAGGAGCTTAGGGCAGCAGGCAAGCAGAATGTAGAAGATAAATTTAAAGTTGAAATGGAGAGCATAGGAGATTATCGCATTGAATTTAATTATTATATTTAATTTTAAAAGAGGGTGTTATTGCACACAGCTATAGCTGAACAGTGCAACTCATATGCAGCCCAAGTCCAGCCATGCTTTATCCAGCCATTTTTCAAAAATGACAAGTTCCCATTTTTGAAAAGCCACTGGATAAGCATGGCTGGGATCCAGGCTGCATACAGGTTGCACTCGCCTGGCTGCGGTTGAGTACTGTAACACTTGCTTTTAAAATTAAACACATCTTTATCCTGTTGGGGATAAGTTGCTTTAAATTCAATGTGATATCTCCATAGTGCCTGCAAGAGAGACCAGCTGGTTACCTATTTAAACTATTTAAAATATATGTTAGAATAGCTTCCCAAAGTATAGTATATAGCTTCAATTGTCCACTGGCAATGGCTATGTTGTCCAGAATGATAAAAGCTATTGTCCAGCTAGAGTTATCAGGGCCTGGCCCCTCTTCTCTAGTCTGCAGAGAAACGGAAGGAATCTCTGGGTGAGGGCACCATCTTGAAAAGTGTGATTCTGTGTATTTTCCTCATTTGTTATATATGGTGTTTTTGCTTTCAGTGGCACACTATGAGCAACTCTGGTTGATGCTTAATATATCATTCTCAACAACATCACTAAGGGCTACTCCTTGTAGCATCAGTCTTCTAACATCACTAGGGCATCCCCCCTGTGATATCATAACTCTCGAAGTCTCAGGTTTTGGTCCTGAAATCTCAGACCCTGGGTTAAGTCTTACCTGGCAATCCTAAATCCAACACATCTGGAGAACAACAAACTGGGAAAGGCTGTACTTTATCAAAACAAATAAACCCACAATGAGTTTGGTTCCAAAATGACTCAAGCACCAGCAGTGTTGAAATCTGCAACATTTATTTTTATTTTTCCTGTGAAATGTCTCTGTCACCACATGACTGTATGCTTCTTGTCTCAGCTTGTTCAGTTTCAGGCAGCCCATCTGATACCTTTTCACAGCAGATATAGACAAGAAGAGAATCATTTAAAGATTATTTATTGGGTTAGTAAAGTGAGCAGTTGCCTTTCTCAGCTCAGGTTTATAAGCCTACAAAACCTTCCAGACAACCTTAGGGGAGGTTACACTCCTTATAGCTGATGGCAATATAAAGCAGAGGTTGACAGATCTGTAACCTGAACCAGGAAAAGATCTGACCTTAGCTTTCTTTAGAGTTTACCCATAGAGAGATAGATAACTAGATGCACACATCCTTGGGGGCTCTAAATATTCTTCACAAAATTTTAACTACTCTGCTTTTCAAGCATTTCTTGGGATGCTTCTTGAAAGCAACCATATCAGATATTAACCAGAGCATTTCTACAAGGCCAAAGCCCCTGAAAATGTACAAGCACTCTATGGCAAATCATCCTAGGGATTTTATCACATGAGCCTTGGCCTCACCACAAATGCACTATTTTAAAGAATACTGAGTTTGGAGCTTTTGTTATCTGCCTCTCCTCAATATCATGATAGGGAGTATCAACACTCTCTCTTCCACTTTCTTCCTTAATCCTGCCTTCCTGCCCTATGCCCTATGCAACACACCTTTCCTTTTTTAAAATTATTTTTTAACAATTGTAACACAATTCTAGAAATAAAAAATAAAATACAGGAATACAGCTTGCTTGAGAATAGTGGGGAGGGGGGACACAGGGAAGGGAGGAGACACTGATATGATATGATTGCCAACATGATTGCCAATATCATAACTATCCCAGCAGTGATGTTTTGCATCCGAGGACTAGAATGATTGCAAGTGCATTGATGGGTTTCACAGACACAGCAGCTACAGTTTGGAGGTGTTCTTGTACAGTAATTACCACCAAAGCTGCTTTTTCCCTAACTCTTTTTATAGTTTAAAATCCTGGTGTGATAAGGTCGTAGGACAATATCACACTACATTATTACAGTATTATTATTCCACTTTAACTGTCATGGCTGACTGCTGTGGAACATGGGATTTGAAGTTTAGGGAAGAGTATTTAGAATTCTCAGCCCGAGAGTTCTTAGGCCTCCCTAAACTGCAAATTCCAAACCATCATCCAAAGGTACTGCAATGTTCACACATTTTAGTTAAATATTCCTCCTCCTCCTCCTCCTGAAAAGACAGTGATTCTGTGATAGTTAAAGAGATAGTTTATGGAACTTGGTTGATATTTGTATGATATAACTAAAGAATCGTAATCTAGGTATAGGCTATCAGATAAGAAATTTGATTAATATGTAAAGGATGAAAAGAAGTGAACAGAAATGAAAGCCAGTATATATTAGATAGCACCAATTTTCTGAAGCAAGGAGATACTTATTGGAAAAGAATTATTCATTTGTGAACTATGTATATAGCATGTACATTTTAGATGTGAAATTAATATATATATATATATATATATATATATATATTGAAAACATTAAATATTCCTCCTCTTAAGAAAAAGCAAAACATGCAAATCAAGCAGATATAGCAAAAAGGAATAAAACTGCCAAATGCATTTGAGTTTCATTTGAGTTTGGAAAAAAGTGTCATAGTGAAATACCCAGCAAGACAAAACACTGGTAAATCGATTCTTGTCTGAACAGGGCACACGGAGGGAACACAAGGATATGGCTCAATTAAGTCCAGTGCAACAGAAAGCATATTAACGACTTCTATATTTATACCCGGTCTTTGTGAAAATGAATTTCTCTTGCTATAAAATGTGACCTTTACTACTTCCTACACGCTTATTAATTCCTCAGCACTTCACAGTCTCATGTTGAACCAAAAGCTGGTGAGTTAGGGGCACCAAAAGGTCACCTACTTTTTCTTATTGCTTGCATGCTAATGAGCAAAAGACCTAAACAACTTCTCCTGGTTGTCGGAAGACAGAGGAATATTATGCAATCATCTTTGTAACTCCAGATGTGAAAAGCAGGCCCAGAAACAAACAAGTTAGATCAAAACTGATGTGTGTAAATGCTTTGCGAGCACCCTGCTATTAATCCACACTCCATTGCACATCCTTGATTTTTGCATGAGAATTTTAAAGTTAAAGTTTTAAAGTTCCTTTAGAGGACCCAGGAAAAAATCATTTGATGACCAGACTGCTCTTACAGCAGTTAGCTGTCTATTGTGACAGCTGCAAAAGCAGCTCTGGTTCATTGCTACCCTTTAAAGCCACTTGGTTGGATATTGCCACCCCAGCCATAGCTATATCAGCTGTCAGCTAGTCAGGCTCAATCCCATCCTCTAAGTCCACCTGGTATAAATCCTAACCAAAGTTGTCTGAGATTAGTTTATCTGCTTCTTTAAAAACGGCTCATACACACTCTTGTGTAAGGGTGTGCAAGAAAGAGAATGAAGAGAGGGGAGGGAAATGGAGGGAGAAAAAGATGAGTGAAGAGAAAATGATTTATTAGTTACATATATATTAATTACATATATTAATTACCTTTATAAAATGGTTAAATATATCCAGAGGTAGCTGTGCTGGCCAAGTAGCAAAGGACAATAACACCCAAAACCCACAAAACCGTCACACCTTTATTGGCCAACCAAAATGCACAAGATACACATTGCAAGCTTTCGAAGCTCCATGTATTTTGTGCATTTTGGTTGGCCAATAGAAGTATCACTGTGTGGTGGGTAATGGTTAAAGTGATGGATTAGTCCTGAAGAGAACCCCATTCAACCCCAGAGCAAACTAGCTAGCCATGGACCAGAAACTGTCTTTCAGCTCAGTTTCCCTCACAGGATTCCTGTGAGGATAAAAGAGGAGGCAGAGAAGGACAACGGTCGCCCATAAACCCAGAAAACACTGTCAAAAAGAGGAAAGGGGGGGGGGGTTATTAAAAATTATCCACACTGGGTGTTCATGAATTCCTTGGATGAATGGTTTGTTTTAAAATGTCTCAGCTGCCCTGTTTTCCCTACAAGATGCTGCAGTACTGAATATTCTCTTTAAGAGTTGTCTATTTGTAGCCACTGACAGCAGAAATTTCTGGAGATTGCTTGGGATACCAAGGGAGAGCTATGAAACTATTGTACATTTCTACTCTATGTACCTTTAACCAGATTAGAAAGTATATCTTATCCTATAAAAGACTGCTTTTTAAAAGATAAAAAACCCTGTTAGCACAGGTTTATACCTAGAAAGCATTTTAAAAATGTATAAGAAGAACTTGGCTCTGGCCCTTCATTATAGATGTGTTTGCACTCACAGTAATACATATTTAATACCTCATCCATATGGCAAAGGTAACAAATGTCCTTGTTGGTTTCCTTAGCAGAGACCAGGAATTCATCTGCCCTCCCTATACAAGGCAGAACTTCATTCTAATATTGTGCAGCATATGTAGTGTTCCAGGCATGAATACTCTTTGGTATTTTCCCTCCTTTTCCATTACACAGTGCTGCCAGTTTCTATAGGCACTTGGATCTCATTTCCCCCAAAAGGCCAAATGCCTTTAGTAGGCTTGAGGGGAACGTATGTTAAATTTATGCAGTGATTTGATTTTAAGAAGTGTTGTTTCTGACTTACTTCTGAAGTGGGATATATGAATGCTTCTTTCACTAGAGGGGCCTCAGTTAGAACTTGGAGGTATTACTTGTTTAAAACTACAACTGACCATGATGATTAGGGGATTCTGGGAGGTAGAGTCCAAAAAAGCAATATCTCCAAGTTTTGGTTTGGACCAGGCTCCTACAGCCTGGTGCCCTCCAGATATGTTGGACCACTGCTCCCACCATCCCCTGATAATTCTAGCTGATGACGATGTAATCCAAACTGGCTAGTGGCCACAGGTTGGAAAAGCCTGGTTTAGAAGGAGTTGGATTTTATTTTATTCCAGTCTAAACATAAATCATGAATTGAAGAAACATATATGCCCTATGAAGAACGCCTTAGGGAACTGGGGATGTTTAGCCTGGAGAAGAGAAGGTTAAGAGGTGATATGATAGCCCTGTTTAAATATTTGAAGGGATGTCATATTGAGGAGGGAGCAAGCTTGTTTTCTGCTGCTGCAGAGATTAGAACGCGGAACAATGGATATAAATTGCAGGAAAAGAGATTCCACCTCAACATTAGGAAGAACTTCCTGACAGTAAGGGCTGTTCGACAGTGGAACACACTCCCTCGGAGCGTAGTGGAGTCTCCTTCCTTGGAGGTCTTTAGGCAGAGGCTGGATGGCCATCTGTCGGGGATGCTTTGATTTGGAGGTCCTGCATGGCAGGGGGTTGGACTGGATGGCCCTTGTGGTCTCTTCCAACTCAATGATTCTATGATTCTATGATTCTATGATTCTATGATTCTATATCATTCTACACTGAATCTGTTGCAGCCTTCTGGTGGCACAGTGGTTCAATGCCTGTACCGCAGCCACTCACTCAAAACCATAAGGTGGTGAGTTCAATACCAGCAAAAGCTCGACTCAGGCTTGCATCCTTCTGAGATCACCAAAATGAATACCCAGATTGTTGGGGGCAAGTAGCTTACAGTTGTAAACCACTTAGACACTGCTTAGGCGGTATGAAGCAGTATATAAATGAAACTGTTTGTTTGACTGCTGTAATCTGCTTTGATTCCCCACCAGAAAAGGCAGAATAGAAATAAATCCCATTATTATTATTCTCCACTCATTTACAAAGTATGCTGAATCAACATGAAAGAAAGGAGTGGGTTAGTCCCATCAACCTCCATACAGTATCTCAATTTCCATAACTCTCCTCCTATGGTGAGCTATGAGTCTGAACAAGAGAGCTTCCCTCTACATGTAAATGCCCTTCTGCATGGGGAGCCTGGGGAAGGGATTATTGCATTACATAATTTTATTATTTTTTGCAATGCATAATCATTAAAGAAAAAAGTGCAAAGGCACACTTACTTTTGAATATAAAGAAAACAAAAATAATGACCATGGAGAACTTACACAAATTTAAACTAGACAATGAGGAAGTAAAACAGTAAAAGAGCGGTCATATCTGGGATCAAATATTGAGAGAAATGGGGACTGCAGTCAGGAAATCAGAAGAAGATTAAGAGTGCAGAGGACAGCTATGAAAGAACTAGAAAAGATCCTAAAATGCAAAGATATACAACTCAGTACTAAAGTTAGAATCATACAAGTCATTGTATCTCCCATTATAATGTATAGATGTGAGAGGTAGACAGTTTAAAAAAAAGATAGGAAGAAATCAATTCATCTGAGATGTGCTTCTGGAGAAGAGTGCTGTGGATCCTGGCCAAAAAGACAAACAAATGGGTCCCAGAGCAGATCAAGACAGAAATCTCCCTAGAAGCCAAGATGACAAACTCAGGTTGTCGGACTTTGGACACATCATGAGAAGGCATGAAAAGTAATGCTAGGAAAGGTAGAGGAAATAGAAAGAGAGGAAGGCCACATGCAAGACGGATGGACTCTATTAAATAGAGATCACAAGTATGAGTTTGCAGGGGTTGGGCAGAGCAGTGGAGGACAGGGGATCTCAGAGATGTCTCATCACGAGGGTCTCTATGGGTCGAGATCAACGTGAAGGCAGTTAACAATAAATAACGCTTATGCAAGCTTTCAAAGCTTCACTGGCTTCTTCATTAACCAAAAATGTTACAGATCTGAATATGTTCTCTGGTATACAGAGTGCTTTGTTTCCTGGTTTGTCAGTAAGAACAGTTATGTGAAAAGCAAATACTTAACAGAGCCAGAGTGGCATAGTGGTTTGAGAGTTAGATTATGATTCTGGAGACCAGGGTTCAATTCCCAGCTCAGCCATGCAACGTACTGGGTAACCTTGGGCAAGTCACATGCTCTTAGCCTCAAGGGAAGGCAATGGCAAATCTTCTCTGAACAACTTAAAGAAAGATATAGCCATGTTAGTCTGTAGAATCAGCATGTAGAGAAATCTTGTAGCACCTTTGAGGCTAACTGAAAGAAGTTGGCAGCATGAGCTTTCATAGACTTAATTCTACTGCCTCAGATGAATTCCTCTGAACAAATAATCATTATCCCTATTGTATTGCATTATAAAAATTAAGATCTACCAATTCAACTCATTGATCTTCATGTGAGGACAGCAGTGGATTTAAAGACAGAGGGGGCTAGAGTAAGAAAGTTCTTACTTGTTTCAACATGCTTTGTAAATGAGTAAATAGGGCTGTAATGAGTTAGATCCCACACAATCCAACACCATGCAGTTTCACACTAGGCTTAAATTTCATTTATCATGATTTGGAATTATTATTTAAGAATGTTGCAATAAATCATTTCTGATTGGGAGTGTCAAAGCTACTGTTGCTGAACTGTCTATGTCACAAGGGATGCAGGGAAAACAATACAACTCCTCCAGGTCTTTAGTTATCATCTAAACATGTTTATCCCTCTTTTGGTCTTTACAATTGGCACAATAAGGGTACCATTTATCAATTATGAAGGAAAAAAAGAAGTGGAACTGCATCTTCTGCCAAAGTACAGGTTTACATATGCTAGTATGTATGTATACATGTGGGTGTGGGTGTGTATGTGTGTGCTTATGTATACATGCACACACACATTTATATTTGCACATTTAGAAACAGTTCAAACAGAGCATATCTTCCTATGAAGCATTTTTGTTCCTATATCAACAAAAATGATGTGAACAAAGAAGAACAATGTAGACTAAGGATTTTATCACATGAGTCACAGTCTTGCTGCAATCATATTATTTAAAAAGAACAGAACATACTGAGTTAGGAGTTTTTATTATCACACCTTTCTTCAGTAGTGTGACAAGGGTGTTTAGCACCATCGATGGTCCACAATCTCTCTTCCACATTTTCCCTTAAGCCTTCCTTCCTTCCTTCCTTTCCCTATGCTCTATCCAGTATGCCTTTTCTCTTTTTTAAAAAAAATTGTAACAGTTCCAGAGTTATGGGAACATGATTTAGTAGAAAGAAAGAAAGAAAGAAAGAAGGAAGGAAAGAAAGAAAGTTATTTAGTTTAAAATGTGAAAAAGAGAGAAAGAAAACAGTCTATTTGGGAATAATGATGGGAGGGGGGAGAGAGGGAAAAGAGGAGTCTGACACTACATCACTGCTCAGTGTAGGGACTGACACAGACTGTCAGTTATCACATCTGTGGAATAATGGGTTAGGTGCAGAATTGATCACTTACTAACAGGTTTTCCTGTCAATGGAAAGATGCTCCCTAACACTTCAGAGGCACAGCAGCAACAGGTCAAGGATGATGTGAAATAGGTATTACCAAAAGTGCTATTCTCTTGCTACAATTGCAGTTTAAAACCCATGTGTGATAAAGTCCCAAGAGGCCTAGAAGGGCTGTGGCAGAGAATCCTCTAAAACCAACACCAACTGTTCACCCCCTTCTTCTCACATCCTTCTCCTCCTGTGTTTCTTTGACTAATTCTTATTAGCAGAACCAAGAGGGAGCTCACAAGGCTTTCAGAGCTGATTTACTGAACCTGTTTCAGGTATCCTGATGAACATGGGGTAGATGTCCCCCTAAATTATCTTGGGATTTCCTTTCAGTCAAGTTACCACTTTCTGGGGAAAAATGCTGCACACTTTAAGGATGTGGTAGCTTAAGACATACTCAATGTCCCTGTGGGAGAGCAAAAAAGGTCCATGGTTTACCCCATTCCTCTTTCCTTCGGGTTGAAAAATGTGTTTTACACAAAACCAAAATATTTGCACAGAAAAGTTTGTGAACTTTCCGCAAAAAATTAAGTCCCGAAATGTGAAAAAAGTAATTACAGTGCATGCAAAAAATGCCTCTAATCTCACTCACAGAGAGAACATTGTTGAAATATGTGTGAGAATGATATAAGTGAAGATTTATATCCCTAGTCAATTTATAAGGGTAATTTAGCACATGAAGAATTGAGTGGAACAGTCACTGTGGAGTGAACAGTGCTGGAGCAGAAGCAAGACCCACTGCATCCAAGTGACAGGATTTTTTATTACTGGGGACAATGATGTCATCTTCTTTTCACCTAAGGCTTTTTTGCTGTTTCTTCTGAGCTTTGGGGTGACTTGGTCTTGAATGTGCAGTTAAAAAAAAACCTTAGCTTTTCAAAGCTCCTATTCTTAGCAAAGATGGATTAGGTAAGTACATTGATGCATAAGGTAAGTAGTATATCAAAATTAATGTATATACTTTAAATATAAATATTTTTAAATAAAAATATATAGCTGTTTCGTCAGTTTTGGCTTGGAGGAAAGAATTGGAAATATGCCAGCACTTTTCATTGGCCACTGAGAAAGACTATTAGTTGAAAGTCATCTGGCCTCTACTGGATTGAAGACTTGTCAAAACTTTTGGCCAGCTACCTTCATTCATTTACTGATTTATATCTTATGGCTAATTATAACCGTGGGATGTGTATATTTTCCAAATGTGAACAACTGATTATTTAATATATTTATATTCTCATCAGGCATCTCTCTCTCTCTCTCTCTCTCTCTCTCTCTCTCTCTGTGTTGTGTTTGGTTTCAAACAACATCCAAGTGACAGGATTTTTTGATTACCAAGGATAGTGGCACCATCTTCTATATGCAGTTTATCACACTAGTGAGATCCCATGGGAAAACGGGAGTTAAACAAGATTTAAAGCAAAGAAAACCCAGAAATTCCCAAAGTTTAGCAGATGATGTTGCAGTTAAACTGAAATATGTGAAGTTAATCCAAATGCAAAGCAGAGAAAACCAGCAGCTTTTTACTTTCGGAACAACCTGATTAACTTTGCATTATTTCACTTGGGCAGTCCCCTAGTGTGATAAACTACCCAAATTTGCAAGTTCTGTTTAAATTTGAATATAGTTTAACTCCCATTTAACTCCGGTTTTCCTGCAGGATTTCACTAGTGTGATAAAGCTCTAAGTTTCTTCTGAGCTTTGGGGTGACTTGGTCTTGAATGGGCAATTAAGACCATAAATTTTCAAAGCTTCTGTTCCTAGCAAAGATACAAACATATAGATTTGGTGTGTTAATAGTGATTAAAAGGGCTACCTAAATTTTGGGACTCTCCTTGGGGACTGTCATGAGAAGCATCTATACCTAAAAATGTATCTCTATATCAAGAATAGTGATGCTACAATTTGAGAAATGGCCAAATGGCAGTCATCCCTGAGACCCAAGCCAGGACTTGCTCAATACATTTTGTGGTTTGAGGCAAAGGACAAGGTGGTACCCTCTCCTTCAGAAGCGAAGTGGACTGGTAAATGAATCTTGTTTCACCACTGATGACAAGATAGCAAGGCGAAGGGCAGGTTATGTGACCCAATGTGCTCTATATGCTCATCATCCTTTGAGACCTGCTTTCTGGGACTGCCTCCACACCGCAGAAATAATCTTGTCTGACAGCACTTTAATTGCCACTGCTCCATGCTATGGAATTCTGGAAACTGTAGTTTGTTGTGGCACCAGAGCAGAGCACAAGAAACTACAGTTCCCAAAATTCCATAGCATGGAGCCATGGCAGTGAAAGCGGCCTCAAACTGGATTATTTCCTCAGTGTGGATGCACCCTGTGTATCTCACTTCCCTTTGTCTAAAGATAGCCCCAAACAGTTTAATCAGAATTGATATAGTACTGACATAATAAATGGTAATCCCTGGAACTATTCTGGAGTGAGGTGAAGATGCATTTTACAGCAACTTTCATACATCTGTGAAAAATTCACTATACTAATACATCTCCCTAAACCAGATCCTCTTTTATATGTTCAGACCCAGGTTGCTCCCTCAAGCTTCCTTTGAGTGAAACACCGCATTAACTCTGATCTAGAAATAGAATCTCAAGACCCTGAATACAATAACATCCCCCCTTATGGCTTTTGGGAAAGCAACATGAACACTGTAACTAGTTTCTCTTGGTTGAAAGGAAAAATCCTTTGCTACATGCTTAGCAGTGTTATTAAGCCTTTAAAGAGAGAGAAAAGTTCTGTGAGCAAATGCAATCCTTTGCCCACAGTAAAGAAAGACAGAGAATAAATCTGTACAGTTGTGAGAGTAGGAGGCCTAGAAGGGTGTTGAATAAACACTTTCTCAATGGTTCTTCATAAATATTCCTGTTTCTTAATGCTACCTTCCTATTGTGTTGTCCTGCCTATTGTTTTCAGCTGTGCTGGTTCTCTCCCCTCCCCAGTGCCCGGCTGTTCCAAGGCCTGACAACCTGGTTGTCTTCTTCTGTCCTTTTTGCTGGGGCGCTGAACCATTGGTCGTCTCTGTGTTTAGAAATTGTTTACAATGATCAAGAGGTACCCGAGTGATTTCCTTGCTTTCTTCGCTTGAGATCCTGTCTAATGAATCAAAGCACTCACTGCTGCCTGCCTGGAACTGCCTAACGAAAGCCCTATTTCTCAGACATACAATAGAAAAATGGCACATGTGCTGTTCTTGAGTGCTAGTTGGTTGCATGCATCTTCTCCAACAGTGGGCATCTGTACCACTTGGCTGGCATCTGGAACTGCCACAGCAAACCATGAGAGGTCTCAGTGGAAATGTCCAGGGAGGCTGAAAAAGGAAGGTGTCATAGAAATGAGATATGGCTCACTGTGGCGAGAGCTAGTGAGGTGTACAGGTTAGAGTGTTCAGCTGGCATCTGGGAGATCCAGGCAACCCCTGCAACTTTGATACTCACTAGGTGGCCTTGGCCTGCGACTGCCACTTATCTTGATGTATCTCTCAGCATTATTGTGAGAATAAAGTGGGGAGGTAGAGAGCCATGTATGCTGCCTTTGCTGGAGGGAAGGCAGGATAGAAATATAGCAAATGCATGCATTCACATATCTTTCTTCCCTCTCTCTCTCTCTCTCTCTCTCTCTCACACACACACACACACACAAGTTATAGAAGTAGGTTATAAAATTAATAAGTAAGAATCTAAGAGAATCTAGATCTTCAGGGGATTTTAAAATAGCAAATATAGCCTTTATTTGCAGGCCTGGTCTACAATTTCCTAGGTACCAAGACCATTCTTAGGACTAGGCCTTTGCTGTAAAATGACACCAATTGTGAGTCTTTTGGACTGGAGGAGAAAAGATTTCAAGATGAAGTGATGGCTCCAGATGCACTTCCCCATAATTCTGCGAATGGGGAGAATCATGCCCAGAGATAGCTCCCCCACCCATAGCTATCTCGCTACAGACTGCTGTGGGAGGGGAGTCCTAGGAGTTCATACTATTGGCATGTGTTTTACCCAAGGGTGGGGTAGATCTGCCTACCTTTTTGTCTGACTTCAAGGATTCCTCCTTGGAATTCTTCAGGATGGACAGCAGAAAGATCTCCAGTGATAACGGAGCCTACCTATTAAGCAAGAATAGCAATACACAACCTGTGGACCATATATTACATTTCCTTGCTTGCTCCTGCAACTCTGCAGTTTGTTTTGAAAACAAGGTTTATAGAGAGTGTGCACTTTGCTTTAAAACAGAAGTGTGTGCTGGAAAGCTTCACTGTGATTCTGCTTTAGAGCAAGGCATGCACTATCATGAACTCATTGAGGGGTAAATACTGCCTTCTCAGCCATACACACCTCTGACCAAAGAAATACACCACAGATGGTTTATATCAGTTGTACTCAGAGTGGTGTTGTGAGCCACTCATTGCTAATCCCTGCCAGGTTTCCAGCAAATAAAGAGACAATTTCAGCCAATGGGCTAAAATATAGTATCGTATATACTCGACTGTAAGTCGACCTCATATATAAGTCGAGGGCAAATTTGGGGGCCAAAATTATGAATTTTGCTCTGACCCATGGATAAGTCAAGGGTAAAATTTAGTGGCATGTAACAAAGGATCTAAAGAATGAAGCAAAGGAAAACAATGCCAGAAAACTTACAAAATTACAGCAGGCATCACTGTTTGTGATCACACTAAAGGCTGAATGGATGAGAGAATAGAAGGGGGTCAGTGAATCCAGGACAGATTATGCCCTTGCCTTTCATCAGGGGATGGTTCCCTTTTTTATAGACATTAAAGTACAGGACTTGCATTGACCCGTGGATAAGTCGATCGAGGTTTTTGGAGTCAATTTTTTGACTAAAATTTCTAGACATATACATGAGTATATACAGTACTTACTGGTCCCTGGCACATTGGGAAATTGTTCTGCCACATCAGATAGTTTGAGATACACTGCTTTAAGCCACAACAGCGCCTGCTAGTCAGGGCAGAGTTAAAGATAAGTGCTTAACTGCTGGACTGTTTAATCTCACAGCTGGTTCCTCACATCTGCTGGAGCAACATTCTTAACTTTCTGCTGTATGGAAGCACTTGTTTCACAGGGAGCTGACCATAGTCTTGATCTTCACCCCTTTCCCCTCTGGGTCTTACCACTACCTTTGGAGGACCACACTTTAGAACAGCAGTAAAAGAAACTGCTTAAAGACAGCAACCTTGCTCCTCTCAACTATTTATAGAAGAGAAATTTAAAGAATGCCTTGCTTTATTTGTAGATGTACTGCAGCACTAAGAGACTAGTTTGGTGCTTCACACATGTTAAAAAACAACAACTGGGGAGATTTTTAGATTCTTACAAATAGCACCCTCCCTTCTACAGATGCACACAGTCTTTGGCCACCCTCTAATGTGGGGTGGGCAACTGTGGCAAGGCCATGGATCACTTGACTACCTCAGGGCCCTTTGAGGGCCTCAGAATCACCAAGACGGTCAGTTTGCAGAGTCTGTAGAGGTTAAGGCCACTAGAAACAGATTTGGGAGACTACTTTACCCACTCCTAATCCTCATTGCTTGATGGTTTTCTTAGGAGGACAAAGCCCACTTTCCCTTTGTTGAGCTACAATTCATGTATGAATTAAAGCACTTTGTAACTCATCCATGTGAGACTTTTGTGTTGTTGCTGTTATGTGCTTTCAAGTTAACTCTAACTTACCATGATCCTGTCATAGGATCTTGGCAAAATTTATTCAGAGCCTTTCTCTTAGGCTTAGGAAGTGTGGTTACTCAGTAGATGTCCATGGCTGAACAGGGTTTTAAATCCTGGTCTCCCAGAGTCTCAGTGCGCCACTCAGTCTACTGCACTATGCTGGCTTTCTGCAAGTCTTTTACCTTCCCCTAAATCAATGATTTAGGCACAATTCAATTGTCCCCCCTTGGCCCTACAATTGTCAAGCCCTGAGAAGGGCCACTGTTCCTATTTACCAGTGTGAATGCAAAAGAGGGGGAGGCAATGTAGGTGATGAAGGAGCACCTGGTCTCAGCCGTGAGGAAAAGAAGAGGGTGCATTCACAAAGCATCCTTCTTTCTCTTCCCCTCAGAGCCTGGATCAGCCACATGTCCATTGCCTGAACTGACACATGTCCATTGCCTGAACCATCTGTTGCTACTGGTATGCATCCACAGCAGTAGTGACCTCTCCCAGGGTTTGTCAGCTGCTCAGGCTTTTTTGGATTTGGTGCAAAGGGTTAGTGAATAACCTCCTTCACTCCCTTCCAAAAAGAAGCATATACACACTTAAGCCGCACTAGCATGTGCATATATCACTAATTTCAGAAGTCATGAATTGCCAATTTGGTATTTGCATCTCTTTGGTATTTGCATTTTGAAATGGTTTCACTTAAAGGGTTGTGGGTTTTGCATGTGCAGACTAGATGACTGGAATTTTAATTCACTTGGTTTCCAGTGTTCAGCACCTGATGGGCGAGCTCTTGTTCCTTGTTGAGCTTTAACTTCTATTCTAATTCAGAGCTCCTCATTAGTGATGATTTCTGCCATTATTAAGGATCGCTTAATTAGATTTATGGCCAACTAATTCCAGCACTCCGCTCAAATTACCAGCCTGCCGTGGTCACCCTATGTTTATCACTCTTTGTGTACTTTGAATGCCTTTTGCTGTTATAACCTTATTTTTATTAGGCCCAATGCAAAGGCTTTAACTCCAATACTCATTGACTACAAACCAGTTTACATTTTATGTATTAGCTGCCCACTTCAAATATGATGGTGATCATGCGCAGCACATTAGTTTCCAATGAATTTTCTGCCAGTGTCATTGTATTCATGATCTCACTTGTTTTATCATCTCCAGTTCCCTAGAAGAACCGAGAGGCCAAAGTTGGCTCTATTCTATAGAAGGAAATACTCAGGAGAAACTAGGTTCTGCCTATTCTCTGTTCCAGACATTGGCCAGGGCTTTGATAGAATTGTCTAGTGGGGCAGCAGGATCCTAGGAGGTGGTGGCACGGTATTAGAGAAGATAGCCCAGCTCCTAGGGATTGTCTGTGGTTTGAACTTTGCGAATGAAGGCATAGGTGGCTCACAGCTCAAGAAAGGGCAGCACCTATAGTGGTGCAGTGGTTAAATGTCCATATTGCAGCCACAACATTGTAAGTTCGATCCAGATTGACTCAGCCTTCCATCCTTAAGTAGGCTGGTAAAATGAGTACCCAGCTTGTTGGGGGTAATTGGCTTTCACATTGTAATAATAATAATAATAATAATAATAATAATTTTTATTTATAGCCTGCCCCTCTGAACTGGCAATTGGGGCAGGGTACAACAAAGTTAAAAACATCATAAAGTTAAAATACAGTGATCCCATCCCAACCCCCACCCCTTAAAATAGAATTAAGTAGCAATAGATTAAAAAACATCATACACGAGTAAAACAACTTAAAAAACAAAACTCTAAAAGCTGCATAGGTAACATACGGTGGGGGAAGGAGCTAAAAAGGAGTCAGTCAATAAATAAGGGGCTGGGGAAGGTTAGGTACTGTCTGGTAAGGCCTGCCGGAAAAGATGCGTCTTTAAGGCTTTTTTGAAGCCATCAATGGATGTAATGATGCATCTCATCCGGCAGACCATTCCACAACTTGGGGGTGATAGCTGAGAAGGCCCACTGGGAGGTCTGCGTCAGCCTGATCTTCATGGGCTGTAGCAGATTCCTCCCAGAGGACCGAGTTTACATTGTAAACTGCTTAAAGAGTGCTTAGTTCACTATGAAGCAGTATAGAAATGTAAGTGCTATTGCTAAGTGCTATACCTGAAAATGTTGGGGTTGGCCATCCCAGAAGGAGGGCTCTGTCCTCCCACATCTTGCTGCCACCTCCCAGAATCAGTAGCCTTAGGCAACTGCCTCAGTCATCCTAGTAGTGGGGTCAGTCCTGTTCATTTCTGATTTAAATCACATGGCAACACAACAGATTTTTTTTGCCTTGCATTTGAACCTTGAGTTTGATTTTCTGCTTACACCAATTACTTTAATGCAGACAAATAATCAGATCACAGGTTCACATGTTTCTTAAATGCTCTGTTAAGATTGGAAGAAGATCCAGCTTCACAAAGTAACTTTCCACCCAAACTGCATTTATTATTCTTGTTTATTTATTGTTGATGTTTTCTTTGTGGCAGGGGTTGGGGATCCCCACTCTTTCTTATTTTGAAAAAAGCGTGTGTTTTAAAGGTGGGAAGCTGCTGCAAATAAGAGCGGAAAGGGTGAAATCTTCCATTTCCCTTTTGAATAAATGAGCAAGCCCCTCTTATGCTGACAGAAGAAACAGAGGAAGCTACTGCCAGAAGAGAAAAACTTGGATGAGATGGGGCAGTTGTTTTTATTGAAACATCTAAACATCTCAGGGGTGTAGTCTAGAACAACACAATTCAGCCTTCAAGGATATATATTTCTGTAAAACACATAACCAAGGACACATTATGCTAAGATGAAGTAGTTTTGTAAATGTATTACTCTGTTTTATATGAGACAAGAGTATTTGTTGCTCAGACTGCAATTCCATGCATTTTTACTGGGGTGTAAATATCATAGAACGCAGTGGGAATTACTTCAGAGCAAATGTGACTAGGATTGCATTGTCAGTCACCTTTGTGGATTCTGAAAGCATCATGCTTCAGAGATGTCACTGTGCATATGGATATGTGTTAAATTACCCTTTAAAATCCTCTCAGATTTCTTGGTCATTCATATAATATTAGGGTCTGTTGGAGACCCTCTAGGCCATGGGCTTGATCCATCATGCTAGATCTCCCCGACTGGTGTGCTGAGGCCTGTGATAAGGACTCTTCCAAAGTCTTGCCACTCAGGAAAGGTGAAATTTGAGAAAGGTGGCTCTCTCAAGACCTGTTGATTCAAGGTGCAGAGAACACCTTAAAGAGATGGTCTTGAAGGTACCCCTCGCATCTCAAACCTGTCCTTTTAAAATTACAAAGGTAAGGAACCTTTGTGCCTAAGGGTTGGGTGGGTGAGTGAAATTCATGTGGACCCAGGCCTCCTTTTGTTGCACTCCAAGTCCTCTGAAAGCTCCCCAAGAACCCAAAGAAGCAATCAAAGCCGCTATATTTTGGCAGTGTGGTCTCTTGTGGGAGAACAAAAAGTTTAGGGGGAATGAATGTTAAAAACACACAGTGATGTAGTAGACAAACAATGTATCTACTTAAGTGTTAAAAAACACAAACTGGCTGGTGAAACAGTCAGTGCTGTGCTAGGTAAATTGCAAATCACACAAGTAACAATTCCCTGTGTCTCATTACATGGGAAAAAATGATACAATTGGAAGAGACACATCTGAGGCTAAATTACAAGGGATAACACAGTGTGTTCATGAGACCAAAGACTGCAAATCACACAATTCTCCTGTGTCTCATAATATTGAAAAAAAAAAAAAAAAGGGAATGTAAATACAGTGAAAAGAGACACCACTGAGACTGAATTACATGGGATAATGCAGTTGGCTCATTACATATAAAAATATCATAACCAAGACCAAACGCGTTTTGACAGAAGCGTCTTCATCAGTGGTCATGCATTATTTATAAATTTGTTATGTAGCATGTGGAACCACCCTGTCAATAAAGGTAAGTAGATGGTCCTCGTAGGCCTATGATATTGCCTAGGACTGGGATGTCCCACATGTGTTTGTAAGTGTGGTCTCTTGGCCATGTGCTTTAGCAGTGGAATTCATTTCTTAAAAATGAGAACAACCACCTTATCAAGAATATGGGGTGCCAAGATAATTGAGTAGCAAGCCACCACAGGAGTCCAGGAAATGTGTTCCCTTGCCTTCCTGTGGAAGGAAGAGAAGACACCCCCAATGGAAGATCAACTTTTGAAGATTTACGATATGGCCAAGATGGATGTATTGACAAGACTGACGAACGCTGGAAACTTGAAGAAATTTAAGAAAGGCTGAGACTGCGTGATGTTATATATCATATATGGGGTGATTTAGCTTCTGTGGGTTTTCAGGATTAGAAATCGAGGGAAAGGTACCAACAGTGATTCAAAATTGAATAAATAAGTAGTCAGAGATCTTAAGAGTGACATAGGAAAGTGCATAGAAATGGACAAAATAATAAAAGAGACTAACCAAGAACAATAGGAGAGTAAGGAAGTAAATGATTTATGTTGATGCAATTATATTTTAGTGTTGTATAGTAGTGTAGGATGTATTAGTTTAGATAATGTTATGTGGTGTATTGTCTGTATGTTATGAAAGTTATGCAATTTTGTTGGCTGAGAATGTAGACTATGTGATAACTGTTTATTTTATTGATGTAGAGTCCCGTTCCTGTCCTCAAAACGGTTAAGGAAGTGCATGCGATAAAGTCCTCTGTCCTCGAAAAAAGGGGAAAATCTATATGATTCAGGAGGAATAACTGATGCTTGCGTGTGCGGTAAAATGCGTTCATGCTGGCCCCCATGAGTCCTGTTCCCGTCCTCAAAACGGTTAAGGAAGTGCATGCGATAAAATCCTCTGTCCTCGAAAAAAGGGGAAATTCTATATGATTCAGGAGGAATAACTGATGTTGGGAGGCTCTACTTATGTTGGTAAGCTGCACTGATGTTGGCAGCCTGCCCCTTAGCATCTGCTGCCTGAGGCTGTTGTCTGATGTTAGACCTGACTGTGACTGGTGCCACATTGCAGAAATAAAGTAGTTTGACATCACTTTAATATTTAGGGATTATCGCACTGCTGAAAGACATGTCTTGCCACTGCTGATTTAAAGCTTCATTCAGGCTGCACCCTGCTGATATTGCATGACTTTTCTCCCCAAATCAGTACAACATGGCTCCAATGTGGGTCCTTGAACTCGCTTTGGCAGCCATTTTTCAAAGTCAGGAGCTTTCCGACTTTGAAAAATGGCTGCCAAAGCAATTTCAAGGACCCTCATTGGAGCCAGGCTGTACCAGGATGGTGGTATTTGGGAGAAAAGCCATGCGATCACACCAGGGTACAGCTTGAATGAAGCTTCAATTCAGCAGTGGTGAGGTGTGTTTTTCAGCAGTGTGATAATCCCCTTAGTCTTCCCTGTCAGAGAACCCTTGTGTTTTACCAAACTACAAATTCCAGAATTCCATAGAATGGAGACATAGAAGTTAAAGTGGTGTTAAACTGTTGTATTTCTGCCGCAATAGTAATACAGTAAGAGGTGAATATTGTCCCAACAACTTATTATTAGGACCCACTGTGGGCAATGAAATAAATTGGCTATTTTTGCATTCCACTTTTGGCTGCACAAATGGGATTCTCACATGCTATTTAGCAGAGCACCTGGAATGGCTGGGTGTGCGTTCAGTTTGGTAGCCACAAGGCATGTATTGCCACAAGGTATCTATGAAGAAAGGAAACACTTTGGTTTCTATTTTGATTGAGATATTCCCAGATCTATCTGCCACCACAGATCTGTCACCATGTACTTGACTGGTGACCTGAACATTTTGTTATATGTTATTGCAGAACAATGTGCAAGCAGATGGCAGAGGTAAGCATGCCAAAAAGCCAGAAAGAGGAAACTGAATTGTTTTGGTGGGGTGTTTCTTCTTTGCTTTGCTACATCAATTTGCATTAATAGGCTATGCCCACTAAATGAAGATAAAATGGAAGAAATAGGAAATGATTTCTTGCCATCTCAGTATAAAAATAAAGGCATCTGGAAAATTACATACTATTAGTTTGCAGCCATGCCTGTTCCCCTTTTTACACACACAGCTGGGTTTTCTCTCCCTCTCACAGCAAAAGTATTTTTGTGCAGATATTAGGGGGAGAGATGCTTGCATTTCAGATGTCAAAAGTTAGTTATGTGCAATGATATTCAGACTAGGCCAATGCTGGCTAGTAATTTTACATAAAAGCAAGGCTTTAGTGATTGACACAGGCATATATAATGCCTGCAGAAATTATAGGTATTTGGCCATTCAGCAAAGCTAAGAATAGAACCTTTCCCCACGCAATGCTTTTCCTGAAGGAAAAAAAAACCCTCTATACTTGCAGATTTTCCAACTGGGGTATGTAGCAATTTTGGAGGGGAGGAGTCAATTGGTAAAACTGGAGGTAATGGTTACCATCCCCTTTTCCAAAATTTTCACTGATCCAATGATTGTGTGGTGGTTTCATCACGGGGTAGATACACCTTGGTTGGTCCTCCCAATGCTTTGCTTGGCCATACCATTAGGCAGAATTAGGTGGCTGATACTGCAGGATGGGCCGGTGCAGCAAGGAATTGGAGGGCAGAGTTCAATGTGTCACAAAAGGGTGATCTGGGTCCCTAGAATTATACTGCTTCCCTGAAAAATGGTAGAAGAAATGAATCCCAGTGCAGGGATTAAAGGAAGACTCAATTGCTAGTACAGCCGGCTTCTCGATGTGGTATGGTGGGCACCTACAGAATTTCATTTCAGCTTGTTTTTAATGAGAATTTACTGAAGTGCGCACAGTCTGAAATTGTCAGAGTTGTCTGTCCCCATGTTAAGAGTGTGGGTTTCATGTGAGTTTCTTTTTTATCAGGATTTTGTTCAGACAGTAAAATGAACTTAGCATGCTCTCCACCAGAAAACAATTGATAAGATTTGATTTTGCAGCCTAATAAGAAGGGTGATAATACCGCCTCCCCAGTATGAAAATAAAATAAATTATGTTGGCCTATGCCTAATCTTGTATGCTCACTGATTTTGCTATGCGTGACATTATACTTATTTTTTTAAATGTTTGTGTGGGATAAATGAAAAAAAAAACCTTAACAAAAAACAAACACACACACACGAATGCTTTTGGCCACTGCTGGAACCTGGGAATTGTTTTAGCAATAAAGGCTAAACTGGTTTGTGAATGAGCCCTACCTGAATATATAATATATGGAGTATTTTATTGCCCTTTTGAAGTAACATTTGGTTGTAGGGAAATTTTTATATTTCACGTTAAAAAGAGAAGGCATATTTTGAGAATATGTGGGCTGTGTGCGTTGCCCAAAATCTGGTCCCCCCTATGAGAGATTTTGAATTTTAAAAAAAGAGATAGGAGAACTAGACAAATCTACTGATTTGTGTTGCCACATTTGGTAGCAGGACAAAAATGATAAAGGCATATTTGCGGAAAGGAACCTGTCACTGAATTCCAAGCTCAAGTCACTGTCTTCTCATACTTTTTTCTTTTTCTGATCTGGAAAAAAAAAGAGCATTGGAATTGCTAATCTGTGCTCTGAAGCGGAAAAGAAAAAAAAATACAACAAGAAGATCACAGTGTGAGATTAATGCAGTTTAAAATAAGTCAGTTTGTTTTGTATAGCGACCACTGGCAGATTTTTCTTTATAACACAAGCCTTTAATGACTTGGCATTTTGTAGCATTCTGTTAAACACCATCTGTGATTGTTAGCTGGATTTTTTTTTTGGTAGTGGCAGTCTTTTTCTTTTCTTAAAGAAGTGTTTCTTGCAGATAAAAATGTGAATAATCTGTGCGGTTTAATTTGAATAATTTATACACAAGGCATCACAGACTTATAATTGTAATTACAGTGTTCGGCTCAGCAGCAGTGCATTTGAAGCTGAATGCCTGATTGTAGTGTATAGCTTATGCTCTGGAATTTCATTTTGTTTTTCTACAAATGCCTTTGGAGTGCAAGGTGTCAGCTCAGCGCCTTTGCAGAAGTTCCTCAAAGAAGTTTGTCCAAAGAGTTCCTTTCCCCCCCTCCGCAGTCCTTTTTTTTTTGTCTCCCCCTCCATCTATACCTCCCTCCCTAGATTTTGAAATCCAATCTTGCATGCCAGTGTGGCATGATGATAAAGTAAAGGTGGCTCAAAAAGGTGACCATGGCTGGAGAGAAAGAGAGAGAAAAAAATTATCTTCTTGCTGTAGGAGCAGCTGCTCTCATCAATACTTTCCGGAAGAAATAAGCCTGGAGTGTAAACAATGCTTTATATGGGGGAGAGTGGAACAGAATATGCCATTTCTCTTCCCCCCCCAACTCCCCCACTCAATTTTTATTTTTTTATTTTTTGGCTGTTCTGTATGGAGAATGGATTAACCCTGAAGAATATCTCCAATTCAAAAAAATAAGTTGCTTTGTCAAAAGGAACATTTTCTGTAAGAGAACTATGCACTTTATCACACGTGGAAAAGTGGGGGTTTAAACTGTCATTATCCTGTGAAAGCTGTGTGATTGCGCTGAAGATTTTCACACGATGTTGCAATTAAAGAGGACTTATCCTGGTAATAACCAGGTAATAATTAGCAACAAATCATTCCTGGATAAATCTCGTGAACGATTTGTTGTTACCTGGTTATTGGCAGGAAATGTCCTCTTTAATCATGATGTGTGTGAAAGTCTTCCCGCAGTTGCATAACTTTCCCAGGATAATGACACTTTAAAGCCCCAATTCCCCCCCTCGAGTTTCCTCTGTGTGATAAAGTGCATAGTTCTCTTACAGAAAATGTTCCTTTTGACAAAGCAACTGATTTTTTTCCCCTAAGCAAGGAATGACCTTTTTATTTTATTTTAAAACACATACACATGTAGGAAATGTTAGAATTTGCAAAAGAGCAACAATGATGACAACAGCAGACAGATTTCTTCAAGCTAGAAGCCCTGAAGATAAGTGGCTTTTGACCATGATTATCAAGTCACATGTGGAAACTGGCTTGCATGACCTGGACATTTTAAAATTCAAATCCAGGGTTTTGAAATAGCTCTTCAAGAGCCAGATTACATACTGGTGAAATGTCACATCTTCATACTCTTTTGTAGCAGCGTATGAGTTTTGGTTGCCATGTGGCCAGAGCTGAATACAGGGCTATGGCAAAAAGCCCAGCATGACAGATTCATTAAATAAAGTGTGCCTGCACTGAGAAATGGGAAAGCTTCAGGTTTGCCTTTTGGTGCTTCTAGAATTTTCCATTGCAGGATTTCCCTTTCCACTAGATTTCCTTTTATTGTGTGCTGTACAACTGGCACTGTTGCATCTTTCAACCCTGGACAAAAGTTCCCTTTGCCAAGCTTCTGTTGGCCCTGTTAAAGACACAGCAGTCAGGCAGGGAATGCAGAGAATCAACTCTGCTGTGTAGTGATTTGAGTGTTGGACTATGACTCTGGAGACCAGGGTTCACTTCCCCACTTAGCCATGAAACCCACTGGATGACCTTGGGCAAGTCACATGCTCTCAGCCTCAAGGGAAAGCAATGGCAAACCTCTTCAGACCAAATCTTGCCAAGACAACGTCATGAATGGTTTGCCATGGGGTCACCATAAGATGGAAATGACTTGAAGGCACACAACACACACATACAACTCTTCCTTACAGCTTCCTTTTGCTTGGAGCAAATGCTCCTGTCAAACACCAACATAATCCATCATATTAAATCAAAGGTGAGAAGCCCTGCAGCCTAGGGGTCCATATGTGGCTCTTCAAAATCATTGTGTGGCTTTGGACCCCTTCTAAACTTGGTAATCTGAGGAAAAAAAAAAAGAGAACTGCTGCTTTTGGAAGCCCTCAGTAGGAGCCATTGCTTTTTTTTAAAAAAGGTGCACCCACACAACTTTTAAAGATCAAATACAGCCTTTTGCAAAACCAGAAGTGGATTTCTGGATATGTTCAGATTTTTTATTTTTTTGGGTGGAGGAGAAGGGCAAAATTGGCCCCCGGATTGACATTGCATGCTTGCTTCTGTACTAAATTATGGGGTGGGGATTGTATTGGTTTTGTGCTTAAAATAAGAAGTGCTTTGCACAGAATGTCCCATTTTACAATCTAACTGCAGGTGCAACAAAAGGGAGCAAGGAAGTCAGAATAGGAAAAAAGATTTTGATAGCACTGACTTTGAGCCACAATTTTTCACTCATAATTTTACTGGATAGTAGACCAGGTTGCAGTGCTCAGGTCATGAGGGGTAAGTCTGACTGAATGTGATCTATTGTCGGGTAGATTTACTGTTGTAGTGGTTTGAATGTTACACTAGGGTGCGTTTTACATTGGCAAAAAAAGGTGTTTTGAAGGCTGGTTGAAAACCCAGCTTTTACATTATAAAATGGGAAAGTGTGACATGAAAACGCCATTTTGGCGTTTTAAGGGAAAAAACGCGCTTTTAAAAAGTAGTTCGGTTGACCCACTACTTTTTTAATAACTGCGTTACAGCGCTAGTGCATGTAAAGGCTAAGGTGTACTTGCGCAGTTAAATGGGGCTCCGTTTCCTTAAGGCGCCCATTTAAAGGCTGCGCTGCAGATGCGGATCAGAATGGATCGTAGTTGGGAGCATGCGTGGTGTGGACTCCACTCCTAATTAAAACGTTCTATGCCCTCCAGGTGTAAAAGCAGGGGTTTAACTGCGCAGTTTTTTAAAGCTCCCAAACCCTAGCTCCGCCCTTAATCCTAACCCTAGACATGCGCAGTAGCGCCTCTGGGATATTGACAGTTTTGGTGGCGGATGTTTTAACAGGTGCAATGATAAGAGGAAACTTTCAATTTTCACACGAACCCCCACACACATTCCAGCGCCATTTCCCACTTGCATTTGTCCAAGTCAGCCGCTCCTAGGGACACTCTTGCCGAGGCTTTGCTGTGGCACTTTGCACAATGGCAGAGACTTCTACAAGTGGCCCAAAAAGGGGGAGAGGGATGTCTTGGTCTCATGCAGAGACCTCAGACCTCATTTCCATCTGGTCAAGGCCCAATCGGACATAGCAATGCCACCGGCTAATTCACACTGCTCAAGCAGTGAGACACCAACTGCAGCTATTCTCTCTTCTGTATCATCACTGTCATCATCAGCTATCATTTCAGTGGTCACAGCAGTCATTTCAGTGGTCACAGCAGTCACTTCAGTGGTCACTTTGACGATCCTGGCAGCACTAGCGGAGGCAAAGGCGGCAGCTTTGGCTGTGCTTTGAACATTGACGACAAGTGCCGACCACAAAGGAGAGGAGGCATCCATATTGGTGATGATGCCCACAGTGACCCTGTGCTGACGAATGCCAACGTCACTGGGTCAATGGCCAGCACTCCTCCTCCTTTGTCTTCTTGCAGATGCTCGGTCTGTGGCTGCTGTCAAAATCACTTAGGAGCCCCCTTTAAATCATTTAAAACTGCGCAATTCGTAGCCTCGACCCTATCAATAGCGCAGTTCAAACCTCGACCCTAGCAATAGCGCAGTTCAAACCTCGACCCTCGCAATAGCGCAGTTCAAGACTCGACCATCGGAATAGCGCTGTTTGCGGCGGTACGAACCGCGCAACAGCGCAGTTCGCAGCCGGCAAGGAAAAAAAAATTAAAATCGCAGTTTAAAGCTGCGTTTCTTGCTGCCCATGTATCAGCTCCGCCTGTGTTTGTAGCGTTCTGACAGCTTCCCATGTAACTGCTGAGCCACAAAAAAGACCACTCAGATAAGTCGTTCCCACACCCCTCAGTGTAGCAGCTCTGCACTTTTTTAATGCAAACATGAGGCTTGCTATGTAGCTGCTAAGCATTAACATAAAGGCGAGTTCAGATCACACTTTCTTGCCAATGTAAAAAGCCCCCAGGATTCTGGGAGGCGAGGGTTCAAGTCCCTGCTTAACCATGGCAACCCACATTCTCTCAGCTTCAGAGAAAGGCAGCAATAAACCTACTGTGAATAAAACTTGCTAAAAAAAAATAATCATGATAGAATCCTAGAGTTGGAAGAGACCACAAGGGTCATCCACTTTAACCCCTGTCATGCAGGAACTCTCCATCAAAACATCCCCGACAGATGGCCATCCAGCCTCTGCTTAAAGACCTCCAAGGAAGGAGACTCCACCACACTCTGAGGGAGTGTGTTCCACTGTCGAACAGCCCTTACTGTCAGGAAGTTCCTCCTAATGTTGAGGTGGAATCTCTTTTCCTGTAGCTTGCATCCATTGTTCCTGGTTCTGTTCTCTAGAACAGCAGAAAACAAGCTTGCTCCCTCCTCAATATGACATTCCTTCAAATATGTAAACAGGGCTATCATATCACCTCTTCTCTTCTCCAGGATAAACATGCCCAGCTCCCTAAGGCATTCCTCATAAGGCATGGTTTCCAGACCCTTCATCATTTTAGTCACTTTCCTTTGGACACGCTCGTTTCTCCACATCCTTTTTGAATCGTGGTGCCTAGAACTGGAGACAATATTCCAAGTGGGGCCTGACCAAAGCAGAATAGAGTGGCACTATTACTTCCCTTGATCTAGATGCTACACTTCTATTGATGCAGCCTAAAATCGCATTGGCCTTTTTAGCTGCCACATTGCACTGTTGGCTCATGTTCAACTTGTGGTCTACTTGGCATCCTAGATCCCTTTCACACGCCGTTTCATTCAGCCAGGTGTTCCCCATCATGTAGCTGTGCATTTCATTTTTCTGCCCTAAGTGCAGTACCTTACATTTCTCTGTGCTGAATTTCATTTGTCCAATAAATAATAATAATAATAATAATAATAATAATAATAATAATAATTTTTATTTATACCCCGCTCTTTAGCCAAGGCTATCAGAGTGGCTTACAATTACAATATAGACACTGTAAGTCAGAAATGATTTGAAGTCATACAACAATAAACATGTTTAGCATCATATTACGTATGGCAAGAGGTTCAAATTAGTCATTAAGGAGAATGATATTTCCTGTGATTCATGTTTGACGTTCCACATTAGGATTTTCTCTGATGTATATGGTTCAGCAACTAGACTTGTACATTAGGTCCAGCTTTACCTTCTCACAAAATGACTATATCAAAAAATTCAAAGCTTAAGTAACAAACAGTCATCATATTATGGTAACACTGCATGCAATTCTTATTTATTATGATATAATTAGTGTTATTACTGCTACCGTTTAAATGTAACATTATACACAAATCTGGATTGGTTGTCTTTGTTGCTGCTTATATATTGCTTTGTGGTTGCTGACATATTGGATTGCTGATGCATTGGAACCTTTAAGATATGAGTGTGTATTTGGCAGATGAGGTGGGAGATACTGAGTTTACAGCTCTTCACATGTGCAAGCTCTGATGGAAGAAAGTATTATTACTACTGTAAAGGATGGTGAGAATAGAATCAGACAACAAATTGGAACGTATATGGGACTTCATACTATTTGAGACTCTCATATTTTTTCTAATACATTGGAACCAGTGTGACACATGAGACAATGTTTTAGTTATATATTTGTGCATAATGCATATATTTAAATTGCAATTGAAATAACACTAACAATATTATATTAAGTAAGAACTGTATATAGTGTTATAATGTGGTGGTTGTTTGTTATATAAGCTTAAGATTTTGTTTTGATACAGACATGCACTGATGTTATTGGTAGTTGAGTCTGTGTCAAGCTAGGTGCTGAATATATTGTCAGTGACAAATCTTTCATCATCTTTATAATGTGATTACCTCTGCAACAAATGTAACACAAATTATTATCTAATTTGATGCAGAGCCTGGCTGCATTTCGGCATCATGCACTAAATTAAGGTTCAACGAAGCTGTGTCCACACTGCATAAATAATTCAGGTTGACACCACTTAAACTGCCATGTCTCAATGCTATGGGATTGAGGGAGTTGTAGTTTTGTGGCACACCAGAGCTCTCTGACAGAGAAGGCTAAACTACAGTTCCCTGAATTCCATACCATTGAGCCCTGGCAGTTAAAGTGGTGCCAGCCTGGATTTGTTTTGTAGAGTGGATGCAGCCTGAGACATGATCTAGCCTCCTTCTCCCCCAAAACTTGCACATTTCCTTCTTTTCCTCTCATCAGCAGGAATTTGGAAGCTTTTTGTATGATTAATCACAGCTAGGTTGTGATATCCAAATCAAAAATCAACCATGGGTATTTTCCCAGAGAAGTCATCTTCAAACCAGAGTTTACAAAGATGGATTGTTTGCAAAAGCCAGTGTGAAGAAAGATGAACTACCTGTTATGGTTTGGATAATGTAGCAGGCTATGTTTAATCACATATCACAAAATTACACAGGAAGGGGAGAAGAGGAGGTGGCAACATGTGAATCTGGGAGAATTGTTCAGATTAGAAATGTATATATATATATATATATATATACATACATACATATAGAATTTCCCCTCTTCTTCAACAATAAAATACAATAGGCCCTTGGTATCTGATGGGTTTTGGTTCTAGAAATATACCCCCCACCCCCGATACTAAAATCTGAGGATGTTGAAGTGTCATTAAATATAATGGCACAGTAAAATGTCATCCCTTATATAAAATGGCAAAATCAAGATCTATTATTAGGAATTGATTTTTTTAATGTCTCAGAATATCAAGGAAAGGGTCAACAGCTTTCAACCCCCCCCCCCCCCCCCCCCAGTTTTGGGACAAGAAACTATAGCTTTGCACAGAAAACTGCATTTTGTGCAAAATTCATTGTTTTCTGTTTTTGCACAGAAATCCAGGTTTTTCCTGTTAAAGCTATTCCCCCCCCCCACACACAGAAAGTACTAAATTTAAAAGAAACTGACAAACAAAAAATCAAATATGTTACAAAACAACAAGAACAACAAAACACCTCTTTTAATCATTCTTGCTTGGGAAGATGAAATAAGTGAAGGTTAGGTTTCTAGTTTAACTCAAATGAAAACATACTTTACTTGAAGTTTCTTTGGTCTGGCACCCTCCAGATTTGTTAGTCTACATGTTCTATCATCCTCAACCAGCATGGTGCTTCTGGAGAGCGTGATGGGGCCTGAAAGGTACTAGGATGGAAAAGACTGCTTTACTGTGACGTCTAAACATGCACCCCACTCTTTTGTCTAGCAAAGTACTAGTGCTGGTTTCCTGTCATTAAAATTTGGACAAAATAGCATGCCCTGGACAATAAAATCTGGACAAAATAGCATATCAGGCATACTAACGCACAAGCTAGAAGTTGTCCCCAGAGCATATGGATTTAAACTGTTTGGATTTACGCCAATCCAGCATTCTCCAGTGAAATTAAGTGGTCTTAAATCCAATTCTTCCTTCTTAATGTGTATTAGGCTGCCAAATGTTGTGGACAAATGAATCTGTGTGTATGTGTGCTTGCACGCACATGTATGTATCACAACAGATTCAAATAAATATATCTGATGGGTATTACCTTTTAAGAGAGAAAAAATACAGTACAGGAACTCAGCTGATGAACAGCATCAATACTTACTGAAGCATTGGGAGTTACATGAAGTTTCATTTATGTCTGTTGTTGTTAACTGTCCTCAAGCTGGCTTTGACTTACAATGAACATATAAATGAGAGACCTCCAAGTGATCCTATCAAGACCTGCCCTTTCAAGTCTTGCAGATTCAGGGCAGTGGCTTCTTTGATTGAGTCTATTCATCTGTAATGCCATTTTTCTCTTGTTCCTACTGCCTTCTACCTTACCAAGCATTACAGTATTCCTCCATCTAAATGACAGGTTAGGGACCAGAGCACTGTCAAAACATGGAAATTGTTGAAATGTGGACCCTGTATTATTGTATATTATATTACTGTATAAGCACAAATATACATATGAATACCTGTACAGTGCTGTATTATAAGCATACAATGATAACACAAACAACATCTACAGTATACAGTACATGGACTGAATGAAAAGATGGGACCAATGTGAAGTGTCATGCTAAGTGCCATCCTTTTGGCCTGATGGCAAAACAATTGAGATGACAAGAGTGAGAACCACATGGGTGAGTGCCTTGGTGTGGTTCCCCTGCCATGACAGGGTGCAGGAAAGTCACCATCCCCTGTGCCAGGTAAGACCAATTCTGCCTCAGCCACTTCCAAGTCCCTGAAGGGAGTCCCCATATCTTATCAAGGCCTACAAAACACCTGTAATAGATGTCCTGGATCCAGGACTCATGCCAACAACTCCCCAAAGCTATGACAAAAAACAATAAGAAAGGAAACACATATGGCAAATTACACATATGCTACCTTAATTACAAACAAAATTTGCCCAATAGAAGGTAGGTGGGTTGGACAGTGCTTTGAAAGCAACTGGTGACTGCGTGAGAGAAGACGCAAATCATACCCCTCCCCACCTGACAGGAGTGAAACCTATGTCTGGTCACTCCAGCTAGGCAATGCAGCTTAAATTAATTATCAGGTAGTTCTCACTTCCTTGCAGGGTGATGCCAAGGAAGGCAAGACCCTAGGAAGAAGATGCTGGTGAGTCACCATGCCCAGAAGAACCTATGATGTGTCTCTCTCCCTCTAATCCACAAAATGGTAAGTCGCACAGTGCTCAACGAATCCTTTGCTGCTGTTTTCATAGTATAGTTGGCCCTCTGTATCCATGGATACTTTATCTATGGATTCAAGCAACCACAGCTTGAAAATATTTTAAAAATATATAAATTAAAAACAACAACAACAACTTTGATTTTGCCATTTGATACATGGGACACCATTTTACCATGCCATTACATTTAATGGGACTTGAGCATCCACAGATTTTGGTATCCACCGGGGTCCTGAAACCAAATCCCAGCAGATACCAAGGGTTCACCAAATCCTGCCACCTGAGCTGGCCACCTCATCTTTGCCAGCAATGGATATATCATGGAGATGGGTGGGAGGTAAGAGAAGGAGGGGAGAGTCTTAAATAAAAACCCCTTTCCTTGGAAGCAGACTTTTAAGAACCCCAGGAGTTCATTTCCAAACCAGGCCTGGGGGAGCCTGCAACAAGATAGAGTCTTTGTCTCTCATGATGGAAGTGAATGGAAGACAAGCAAGGGCAGGAGCAGTTTTATGATCTGATAGCTGCTTCTTCAGCAAGCAGAATAAATTGGCCTGGAGACAAGAGAGAAGAGTGAGTTCACAGCTAGGCAGTTTCCCTCCAGGGGCTAGTGGGAAGATCAGCATTCAGTGGGGAAGACAGTGAAGCGTATTAGGAAAATGTCATGCTGTTGCCAGTGTCCCATAGCATTTCCTGTCTTTATCAGCTACAAAAAAGCCCTTAAAATAGGCAAAAGTGGCATTTCTGACAAGCAGTGAGACATACATTAAAGCAGTTTAGCATTTATCGGGGTGCACCGATAGCCAGCGAGAAAATGTGATTATCAGGCCAAGCATGTCACCTGACTGCAGAAATTTCACAGGTGGAAAAGGGAGTTAGAATGTCAAAGCTGCTTTAGAAAAGATAGGATGTGCCTTTGTTGTGTGGCTGCTTCTGCACAGGGAGCAAAATGCATGTATTCTACTAATTATTCAGGGAATCAGTATCCTGAATAGTGCATCATACATATAGCTATTCAGATGTCACTGTTGGAATTCTGTGAAATGTTTTTGCCATACAGATTTGATACAGAAAGTGAAAAGGGGAAAATATGTTATAGGCACTCTGTCAACAATCAGTTGCTATGAAACAACAGGCATCTTTATATGACCAAAGGGACACAACAGCCCCACATTTTGTGGCGGTTTGAGTGGTTGGATGATCTCTCCCCCCCTTTTTTTCCTTGATTGGCATTTTAAAAAAAGGGGGCAGAGATTCTGGGGCTTTAGGAATATCTTGGAAATCTTTGGGGCATAAACTGGATTGTATCTGGCCTATAGGCCACACCTTCCTCACCCCAAACTATATTTTATAATACAGATAAAGAATAGAATTTGTACTGTACAGATGCAGATCTTGTCAAAAACAAAAAGAAGACACTGAAAGATTTATTCAAATTGTGACCTGTTTTCCCCCACCCTCAAATCCAACACAGGGCCTAAATCAACTGTGAACTGTCCACATGTAGGATGATCAATCCTGAAGTGAATTTGGGCCATCCCTCCCTTAATGCACTTTAAAAAAATCTCACTCTTTGCTCCAGATCTTCCCAGAAAACCCAGAGCACTCTGGAGCAATGCTGGGTGGTTGTCTACACAGTGTCCCACTGTACTTACCATGGCCACCGTGAATTGCTCATTTCTAGGCTCAGAGGGAGCGAATCATGATGGCACCAGTGCCAGCAGGTGGCACAGCAGGATACTGTGTTGACAACTGCCTGGTGCTGCACCAGAACGCACAAGTACCAGGGGAAGTTGGGCAGCTTCGGGCAAGAATACTATGGGGGCAGCCTGGAGTATTCTGGCCAGTGTAGACCTGCCCTAGGTCAGGCAGTGCTGGGCTCTCCTTCACTGTGGCTTTTTAAACTCAGATTAGATGACAGTCTGTGAAGTTTGTAAGACTTCTGCAATGACCAGGAACTGAGGATTGAGTTTAGGGTAACATTCTATTATCCTATGAAGATGGATTGGGTTTATGTTCCTCTTTCTATGTATCCCTGAGTTTTGAACAAGGCGTTGTATGCATGTTGGACTAGTGTGGCAAGATGGGGCAACTGAGCTTTTTTCAAATATAAATGGGTGGATGGGATGGGTAGACAAGATGGATAGACAAGACAACAATAATACTCGATATGGGTGATTCCATCATCATCTTTCTCCCCCGCCCCTTCCCTTGCTTAGAGCAAATGTTTCTGTTTACAAGCTCCTTTTGTGAAATGGGGCTTTAGCTGCCACTCCGATGTTTCCAGCCAATTCCACATTTAGAGGCTTTTGCAGTGCTTCACTTGGCATTCTAATTGTCTGAAAGAAACAAAAGGAACCTCACGGCTTGCGCCTCACCATGGCTGGAAACAAAGCAAATTTAACAGATTGCAATAATCCATAAGCTTGGATCTGGAAGCACACACAGAAGAGACAATTACTTTGACACCCTGAATAGGAGAGGAAATGTAAAGCAAGCAAGACTGGGCAGGAGAACGAGGCTGGCTGGCATAGCTCTGGATGGGGAACGTCACTGAGCGATGGGAGCCTGAACTGGTTTGTCTCATAGACAAGTGTTTCTTTTCTTTTCTTTCTGGGCCACTATTGGGCTTGAAGTTTTGTTCGTTATTTTTTTTTTTGTGGGAAGGAGAGACAGAATATAAACTGTGGTTGTTATTACTCAGTATCAAAGACTTGTTTGTGTAGCACTGAGCTTTTCCCTCTTGGTACGATCAGATCTATGGGATGTACTGTGGGTAAATAACAAGGAGAGCTTTTAAACACGTACACAACACACACATACATTTATCCCTTGTAGGCAGCTGCCATTTACAAGAACTGTCTGGAGGAACATTGATTGATGCTGTTTTCCAATCATTTCCCCAACTTTTCTGTTTAACAAGGCCTTGGCAGCTTATTTACCTGGTAGCAACCCTTTCCCTCCAAGGGTCACTGCTCTTAATTATAGTAGTACTTGTTTATTGCTTTGAGGTCCCCTCAAGGATTTATTATTATTTTTTGTTATAACCCTTGTTCTCCCCTGCTGCTACACCACCACCCAATAATACCATTCAAGCTCAGCTAAAGAATGACAGGCAAAATCACAGGCAATGTTTATGTACAGATGGCATTTAAGGTATTCCTGCTTCTGTGGCCAATTTAGATATTGCATCTTGAAAAACTCTGAGAAAAATGCCGAAAAAAATTACACAGTGATCCCTACCATTAGCAGACTTAACATCAGTCGATGGCAAGCCTCTGTTTTGCTTAATGGTGGCATGTGCACCAGCCATGCATGCACTGTGCTGCCATTAATTTTAATGGGACTTGAGCATGCATGGATTTGGGTATCCATGGGGGGTCTGGAACTAAGGAAGACCCTAAACCAAATTAATCATAGGGTTTTCTAGGCAAGGCTTGTTCAGAGGATGTTTTGCCATGACCTGCCTCTGAGGCTGAGAGAGTGTGAATTCTAAGACTGTTGTTGTTGTTGTTGTTTTGTGTGCTTTCAAGCCGTTCCCCACTCTGAGTGACCCTAAAACAAACCAGTCATAGGGTTTTCTTGGCAAGGCTTGTTCAGAGGGAGTTTTGCCTCTGAGGCTGTGTGACTTCTAAAACTGTTCAGTAGTAGTAGTAGTAGTAGTAGTTGTTGTTGTTGTTTTTGTGTGCCTTCAAGTCATTTCTCAGTCAGGGTGACCCTAAAGCAAGAAAACCCTATGATTGATTTGGTTTAGGATTGCCATGAGTGGGAAATAACTTGGAGGTACACAGCATCATCAACAACAAGAACAACAACAACAGTCTTAGAAGAGGTAAAACCCCCTCTGAACAAGCCTTACCAAGAAAATCCTATGATTGCTTTGGTTTTGGTTTTGTGGGAAACGACTTAGAGACAATAACAACAACAGTCTTAGAACTCACACTCTCTCAGCCTCAGAGGTAGGCCATGGCAAAAAAAACCCCTTCTTTCCAAGCAAACCCTGTCACACGTTTGCCTTAGGATCACATCCTCTGCTGCCAACCTGATGTTGAGCAGGGGGCAGACTACATGTCCTCTAGGATCGTATGTATTCCTAGTTATTCCTTCATAGCGGAAGAGGGTTGGATTGGATGCCCCTTGAGAGTTCTCCCCCAACTCTAGCATACTTTATTGGGACTGCAACCAAAATTTATTTGTTGGTTTTCTTTTTCTTTTTGTGTGCCTTCAATTTTTTTCAAGCTGACGAATGTTCTTGGAGCTTCTGCCAGACTTCTTCTTGACATGTTAATTGAGTTTAAAATACAAATTCAATAGCACCAATACACGTAATTAGCGTAAATGTTCAGCTTGTCTTTTATTGTCATTTGGGAAATCTGTGAAAAATACTTCTTGCACCCCTGATAGGGAGAGACAAATAACTTTTTAAAAGTGGTCATTTAGAAACAAATAATTGTTTTTTAAAATTGCAACTAGTTCTTAATGGATGAGAAGAAATAACCACACTGTATACTATGTCCTTTTTTTAAAATGTGAAACAGACCAGATCTCATAGCACTACAAAATTTTACATGGAAAAGTTGACAAATAAGATGATCAGTTACTGAAAAGGGAAAAAGTAATTTGGAATAATAATTATGAATCAATTAATTGCATAGCTTACACAATTTTCTGATTGTCATTTTTAAATGAAGAACTGAAAAGCAAAACTGGGCAATCTTAGCTAAAATAGTCCCACTGAATCAATTGTTGAACGGTGAGTCAACACATATGTTCCTCCCATTGATTCAATGTGTCTGCCTCTAACTGAGCCTATGAATAGATCAGGACATGGAACACAAAGAAGTTCTTAAGAATACCAGACATGGGAACAGTGTAATCATTATAGGATCAAGCAACTATTTTCTACAATTTTTCATGTTGATCTTTCAAGCAGCTATGCAAAAGGAGAGTCAACAAATGCATTACAATCAGGTTTTAAAAACAGACAAAACAAATAACACATAATAAGATGTCTAAAGCCCAGAGTGCAGTTTTCAACATATGCTTAGTGAAAAATATTTGCCTTGGAGATTTACAGTAAACAGTACTTTGGCCAGAGTTAGCCAAGATGGAATGTTTTGCTGATTCATGATGTACACATTTTTTAAAAAAAGCATAATAAAATGGAATATATCTACTTTAGGAAGTCTCTTGATACTATCTTGTAATTTTGTTAACCAACAACCTTTATTTAAAGCCCGATCCCAGGAGTCTGTTTATAATGAGCTGAAAGTGCAGAGATAAGCAGTTATTTCAGAAAATGTGACTCCCTATCGATGTATATTTTGCTCAGGCTGTATATCTTAATTGAAGCAAAATGAGCATAGGACCCTCAAGTTTATTTTTAGGTCTAGTGGGGCATTAAACAGCCCAGAAGAAAGATTAGGAAGTGAAGAGAGGCATATTCATTCTAGTGCTTTGGTGCTGGGTACCAAAAACCTCCCATTAGCTTTTGCCAAAACTGAAAACACCAACTCCAAGCTAGACTTTAACCATTTTTTCTTTCCCTTCATGTTACCATCTGTTTTCCTTTATCAAGTTACAATTCTGTTCAAACTGTTCTCTCTGTCCACTTCTGTATACCTTGGGTTCATACTAGCCACCACCATCACCGCAACCATCAACTACCCCACCTCCTCTTCCTCATATCATGATCATAACAAAGATCACCGCCATCATGATTATCATGGCCATGATCATGATCTCTACATTAATCACTATTTACTAACCCCTTAAGGGGCAAACTTCCCTAGAGCATTTTTTCCCAGATAAAATGTATGTCTACCCAATTTCATGACCAATTCTTTCAGCAACTCTTGCAGCTCTTTCGCTTTCAGATACCTGAAGGAAACCCACACTCCTGAGCAGGTCTTATACCCTACCTATACTGTTGTTTTAGAAGGCTGTGCAAACAGGCCAGTCCCTGCACCAGAGGATAAATGGACATAAATCAGACATTAGGAATGGGAATACACAAAAATTGGTGGCAAAACATTTCAATCTCCTTGAGCATTCCATCTCAGACTTCAGAACAGTGATCCACAAAAAAACTATAAAGGTAAACTGGAAAGAGAAACATCAGAATTGGAAGTTATCCATAAACTACAGTCCCTCAGCAATGGATTGAACAGGAATAATGGCTTCCTGGCTCACTACACACATTTCAACACTATCTGACCCAATCCTCAGGGGGGCATCTATTCCCTCCATCTACCAGCTAGCTTCCAGTGCCAAGCTGGTCTTGCCTCTTCATTTCCTTACACATTGACCACTTCCCAATGTCTTTGTTCACTAACGACCATTGTTACTTCATTTCCATACACAAAGGATTTTGATTTTGAATTGACATTCTCACATAATAAGGGCATATATATGTGTGTGTGTGTGTGTGTGTGTGTGTGTGTCTGGTTTCCAATCCACTCAATGGATCTGAGGAAGTAGACTGAAGTCTATGAAAGTTCATGCTTCCAACTTCTGTCTTCCAGTTAGTCTCAAAGGTACAATAAGATCACTCTACATACTGATTCAACAGACTAACATGAAATAATGTAATATTTACATGAATTAATGAGACCTGGGTTGGTTTCATGGTGCCTCAGGGTTCAGTCCCCCCTCCCAGGCCCCCTTCTTGTCTCTAATACCTGACAAAAATGGCAAATTGTGCTGATAGATATATCCCTGGGAGGGGTGTAGTCTGTCATTTAAGAGCTATAAGGAGCTTTTGGAAGAGATCATTTCACAATGCTCTCATAAAACAGTTTAGGTTATGCCTCCAAATATTTAATTAATCCACAGTTAAACCAGCAACAGAATTAATTGACATGGGACCTTTCCATGGTAGGATATAACTCTCTGTTAAAATTTCAAGACATTTGGGTTTATTCATGAGATCTTGGCTGACACCCTATTAGACAGTTAAACAGCACAAGTCCAACTCATGCTATTGTAACCCCAATTCTTTTGGTAACTGCATAGTTTGGAATTCTTTAACAATCACACAACAACCAAAATCCCCTCCCAAACCCATACTTTAAGTGATGCAAGGCTAAGGTTGATGTTTTCTGTGGAAAAAAAAATCCATCCCCAGATTTTTCCTGTGGCATGATAGAGACATTAAACTCTAGGTCAATAAAAAAGGGGCCAAGCAAGAGTTCTTTAGCATCATGTTCTGACAGCATCAAAGGATCAAAATAGTAATGTTCTAGTAGTTAAATTTCTAAATTAGGAACATCAACAATCTAAGATACGTGGATGACACCATATTACTAGTGGAAAACACTATAGACTTGGAACAATTACTAAGGAAGGTCAAGGAAGAAAGTGAAAAAGCAGGCTTGCTGCTGAACATGAAGGAAACAATAATAATGATCACAGAGGACCTACATACATTCAACCTAGGCAACAAGGAAATCAAAATAATAAAAGAGTTCCTGTACCTTGGACCAAACTTCAACAAAGAAGGAGACTGCAGTCAAGAGATGAAGGTCAGTGATGAAGTGATGAACTATACAAGATCTTAAAGAGCCAAGATATACAACTGAGCACTTTTGCACAAATGTCCAAACCCTGGTTTTCCCCATCACTATATATGGATGTGAGAGCTGGGCAGTGAAGAATGTAGGTAAGAAGAAAATCAGCTCATTTGAATGTGGTGCTGGGGAAGTGCCGAGGATGCCATGGTCATCCCAAAAGACAAACAAATGGGTCCTTGAACAGATCAAGCCCAAAATACCCCTGGAAGCGAAAACTGAGGCTGTTGTACTTTGGCCACATCATGAGAAGACATGGCTCATTAGAAAAGATAATAATGCGGACACTTCCGGTTGGCAATGGCGTCAGGAAAGACGGAATTCTAAGTGCTGCTGTCCTAGATTTCGTCCGCTGAGTGTGGCTGGAGCTGCCTGAAACACCAGGAGCAACTCCAAAAATGTCATCTTGACTACAAGAGACACGGCCGTGTCCTTGCAGGGCCCGATCGCCACAGTGGGGCCAGTACAGAAGTACAGAAGACCATTCACCCCGCAACGTGGCGGAGTTTTAGGCCAAAAGGACGATACGCGGCCACACTCAGGCTACCACTTTGAGTGGCACACAGACGCCGCCAACTATGCTACAGACCTTTCACAGATAATCGAAAGCAATCCTAAGTGAAACAACCCAACTTGGAACAGATCCTAGCAATTTTGAGATCAGAGACGCCCAACGCGGCTAAAAGAACTTTTATTTGTTAGTTAATATGGATTGAGGAGCTAAAAACCCAGACAGTGCGGAACTAAGGCAAGAGTGAGAGTGGGAAAAGGAGTCTGGAACGGAGGAGTGGAGGAGGCGAGAAAGCAGAGAGAGAGAAAAAGTCGGACCGAGTGAGGGGGTAAGAAGCTGGGAGTGGAGGAATTAGAGGAGACGAGACGGCAGAAAGTGGAGAGCGGAGATCGGAGAGCGAAGTGGGAATCGGAGTGATCGTGGGGGAAAAGTGGTCGGAGTAGAGGAACAGAGGCGGCGTGAGAGCGGAGAGTGGAGTGAAAATTGGGAGTGGAGAGTGGAGTGAAAATTGGATCGGGCGTGGAAAAAGGGAGCCAGGAGTCGGAGGCGGCGAGAGAGCAGAGAGCGGAGAGCGGAGAGCGGAGGCTGGGGTGAACGTTGGAACAATAGAAGGAGTCCGGAGCAGTGGAGCAGAGGAGTTGGAGGCGGAGAGCGAGCGGAGAGCGGAGGGAAAGCCGAATTGTGTGTGGGAGAAAGGAGTCAGGAGTCGAAGGAGGCGAGAGAGCGGAGAGTGGAGGGCGGAGAGACAAGACGGCGTGTGCGGGAAGGTGCCTGACGAGGAGGAACTGGTGGTGGCGAGAGAACGGAGAGCGGAGTGAAAGCCTGAGCGTATACGGGGGAAAGGCACTTAGAGCGACGAAGCCGAAGGCAGCGAAAGAACGGACTGAAAGTTAAAGTGTGAGCGAAAGGAGAGAGTCGATCCAGAGGAGAAAAGAAGTCGGAGAGTGCGGAGGAAAAGCCAGAGTGGACTTAGGAGCTGGATTGGATCAGTTGGAATTAAAGGAGACTAAAATAAAGGCAAGAAAAGGAGTACGGAGAAAGGGAGATAACGCGGGTGGTGGGTGTTGGGAAGAGAGAGAAACGTAGAAGAAGGAAATCTGTTAATGATAGAAGGAAAGGAGGGGTGAGTGAGTGAGAGAGAGAGGAGACCAGTGCTAGTGAGCAGAAAAGGAAGCTATTTGGAAGGAATCGGCTCCGCGGGCGTACTGGGTGAAACTTGGAGGGGGAGGAGGAGGTCTATGCCAAAGTAAAAGGTCTCTACGTATGTTATAGACAGGTTGGGAGAAACATAACTTAAGAAAACAATACTTGGAAACTTACTCTGTATAGTTTGAATGATTTTGTTCTTAAAGGTCTAAGGAATAAGGCAGAGAAAAGGGGAAAAAAAAGGAAAAAGTAAACCATATCCTGCAAAGAAGAACTAGAATAAAAATTAAAACACACAAGAGAGACCGGCTCTAACAAAGTCTAGACCAACAAATAGTAAGTGACACCTAGTGGAGAGAAAGAAGAATTAACCTAACACACACACCCCACAGTAAAAAGAACAACTACAGAACAGTCCAGCTCCTTACAAACAAATATAAAACAATGTCAGTCAATACCAGACTACAGACAATCAGAATTCAACAAAGTCAAGGACAAATGCAAAGAAGACTATCCTCAGAGAATGTGGGCCCTCAAGACACATCCCTAATGTTGCTGGAGGAGATAAGGCAAATGAGACAAGAAATGAAACAAGACAAGGAAGACTTAAGACGTGATATGAAAAGAGATAGAGAAGATTTTCGGCAGGATATGGAAAAAATGAAAGGTGAGATATCTCAAGGAATTAAGACTGATCTGAATGAAATCAACCAATCCATTAAAACCATATCAGTCGATGTGAGACAGGTCAAAACTAAAGTGAAAATGCTGGAAAAAAAGAATCAAGAATTGGAAGAGAGATTAAAGGAAGAAATCGAAAAGAGGAAAGAGATGCAAGAAGAAAAAATAATCTGGGACCAAAAGATGAGAGATAGATGCCTGAAAATTCGAGGGCTCCCCGAAGTTGAAAATGAGAATCTTTTCGAAAATATGGTGATGATCTTAGCAGAATTCCTTAAAAAAGACAAATCAATAATAGAACCGGAACTTGACAAAGTTTTTCGTATTAACTCTTGGATTGCAAAACAAAAGAAACTGCCCAGGGATATTGTTGTTTATTTTGTAAGAACCAGAATGAAAGAGAAAGTGCTACAGAGACAATTCGAAGCTAAACTGATAGTAGACGGAGTAGAACTTCAGCTGATGAAAGACATTCCCGGATCAGTATTAAGAAAATGGAAAGAATACAGTTTTCTAACGAGGACATTAAGAGAAGAAGGTATACAATACAAATGGGAAATGCCGGAAGGCATCTCGTTCAGATACAGGCAAAAAAGAGTGAAAATCAATACAGTAGAAATGGGGAGAGAATTCCTAGAAGATCTTCTAAAAGACCTAGAGCAAGAAGAAGAGGAACAGAAAAAGCAGAAACATAGAAACTACGTACCAAAAAAAATAAGAGACACAAAGATCAACAAAGACGACAACATACCAGGAAAAGAAGATAATGACTCTGAAGACTCACAAAACTCCATCGAAGAAGACTCACAAATCTTAGGCGCATTCGGAACAAATTATGAATAGCAAAATTAAAACATTAACATGGAACGTAAAGGGATTAAATAGTCCACAGAAAAGAAAAAAAAATTTACCATTACCTAAACAAACTAAAGGCGGACATATTATGTCTACAGGAAACCCACATCAAAAATTCTGAAAAGAAATACTTAATCAATAGAAAAATGGGCAAAGAATTTATTTCTGCTGGGGAAAAAAGGAAAAAAGGGGTGGTAATCTATGTGAATGAAAAAATAAAAGCAAAAGAAATATTTAATGATGGAAAAGGGCACTTTACAGGAGTGGAAGTGAATATAATCTCAGAAAAAACACTGGTAGTAGGAATTTATGCTCCCAATACAAATAAAGACAAATTTTACAAAAAGATAGGGAAAATAATGTCTAAAACAGATTATACTGATATAATCATGCTTGGGGATTGGAATGGAGTAATTGATCCCAAAATAGACAGAAAGTCACTAAAACCCATAAAAGAAAAAAGGAGCAAACTTCCAAAGTCTTTTTTCCAATTGAAAGAACAATCCGCTCTAATGGATATATGGAGGGTGAAATACGGGAACGCCAGAGAATACACCTTTTATTCTGAATGCCACCAGTCGTGGTCTAGAATAGATATGTTCCTAATATCCCCATCATTAATCCCAAAAATAAAATCTGTAGATACTTTACCCAAAATAATATCTGACCATAACCCAATAATAATGGATATTGAAATAGGGAAGAAAGAATTCAATTGGCGTCTAAACGAAAATTTATTAAAAGATGAAAGGATTCTGGAACAAGCAAAAAAAAATCTTAAATTATTTTTTGAGGAAAATTTAGAAAAAGGGGTTGGGATAAATGTGGTCTGGGACACTTCCAAGGCAGTCATGAGGGGCTTCTTCATACAAAAGAATGCAGAAAAAAGGAAGAGTAGAGAGAGGAAAATGGAGAATATGATGAAAGATCTAAAAATAAAGGAAAATATGTTAAAAAACAAGGAAACAAACACACAAAAAATACAAGAAGAAATTCAGCTAATACAGAAAGAAATATCACTAATTCTAGCGGATGAAATGGAAAAGAAACTGAAATACTCCAGACAAAGACTCTTTGAACATGGTAATAAACCTGGAAGATGGCTAGCTTGGAAAATAAAACAAAATAGGGGAAAAGCAATAATATGGAAACCAAGAGAAGGATCAAAAATAGTAACTGAGCAAAAAGAAATAACAGATATATTTTATAAATTTTACGAAAGATTATTCACTAAAAATAATGTAAGTAAATTTGAAATAGAGAAATACCTAAAAGAGATAAAGATACATCAGATAAATAAAGAACAGCAGGAAGAACTAAATAAAGAAATTTCCCTTGAAGAAATAAAAGAGGTAATAAATGGGCTCAAGGCTGGGAAAGCTCCTGGGCCAGATGGACTAACAGCTTTGTATTATAAAAAGATGATAGATAAGTTACTATGTCCTTTAAAGGAAGTTATGAATAACATCTTAAGAGGGAGATTTCCGGAGTCCTGGAATAAGTCTTATATTACACTCATACCAAAAGAAGACACAGATAGCGAAAATCCCAAGACTATAGACCGATCGCTCTGCTAAATACTGATTACAAAATTTTCGCTGCAATATTAGCAAATAGATTCAAAAAGATATTAAAAAGGTGGATAAATACGGACCAGAATGGTTTTTTACCATCAAGACACTTAAAAGACAATATAAGAAACATAATAGACATAATTGAACTGTTAGAGAAAAAACCAGAAAGAAAAGCAGCATTGATCTTCATAGACGCCGAAAAGGCTTTCGATAACTTAAATTGGGAGTTTATAATGAGCACATTAAGAAAGATGGAGGTGGGAGAGAATTTCTTAGAATGGATAAGGGCAATATACGACCAACAAGAGGCAAATATCCTAGTCAATGGAGGTAGAACCAAAAGTTTCCAAATAAGGAAAGGTACGCGGCAAGGATGCCCCTTATCCCCACTACTCTTTATCACTGCAATGGAAATATTAAATAACAAAATAAGAGAGGAAAAAACCATAGCGGGCATAAAAATCGAGAGCAGTGAATTTAAACTCCAAGCATTCGCGGACGACATTGTCTTCACATTAGCCAATCCGATTGAAAACATTGAAGAGTTGTTGAAAAAGATAGAAGAATATGGTAAGGTAGCAGGATTAAAAATCAATAGCACAAAAACTAAAACATTAGCTTTGAATCTATCAGAAAAAGAGAAAAATATCTTAGCGGGAAAAACAGGCTTTGAGATCAAAGAAAAAATCAAGTATCTAGGTATAAACATTACTAATAGAAACACAGATTTGTTTAAAAATAACTGAATATAAATGGAAAGAAATTAGAAGTGATCTTAAAAAATGGGCTAAGCTAGGGTTATCCTGGCTGGGAAGAATTGCTGCTATTAAGATGTGCGTGACACCCAAACTACTATACTTTTTCCAAACAATACCGGTAATTCAAAATGACACCCCCTTTAAAAAATGGAACAAAGACATACCAGATTTTATTTGGGAAGGGAAAAAACCCAGGGTGAAATTAAAAATACTTCAAGACAACAAGGAGAGGGGAGGGTTAGGTGTGCCAAATTTTAGAATATATTACCATACTTGTTGCCTCGAGTGGATAAAAGACTGGATACAGATCAAAAAAGAAAAACTATTACAGTTAGAGGGTTTTGGTAACAAGTTTGGATGGCACGCATATCTGATTTATAACAAAGCAAAGGAAGACAAAAACTTTAATAATCATCTAATCAGGAAAACGTTGCTAAAAGTATGGACAAAATATAAAAGGTATTTCATTAAAAAGATTCCGAAATGGACGTCTACAAAGGAAGCATTTTTCAAAGATACAAGAGAGCAGAGGTCATACTGGCCAACATACAAAGACCTGTTGAAACAGGGAAAAGACAGATATGAATTTAAAACTCTGGAAGAGTTAAGGACTGAAGGCCACAGGATGAACTGGTTCCAACATAGACAACTTTGGGAACAATTTAAAACGGACCTGGAAAACCCAGAGATAACAACGGACGAGACCGACTTAGACAAAATAATGACAAATGATCTAAATCATTTCATCTCCAGAACTTATAAAATAATACTCAATTTAGAAATGGAAGACGAGATAATTAAACATTTCATGATAAGCTGGCCCCAGGAGGTGGGAAAAACAATAATGCTGAGTGACTGGGAAAAGAATTGGAAGAAGAGATTAAGGTACAGTTTAAGTGCAGAAGTCAAAGAGAGTTATTATAAGATGCAGTACAAATGGTATTTAACCCCTGTAAAACTGAATAAAATATACAAGAATAGCAATAAGTACTGTTGGAATTGTCGAGATAAACTGGGCTCTTTTATACATATGTGGTGGGAATGTGGTAGATCTAGACAATATTGGAAACAAATTCAAGGGGCAATAGAAGAAATGATTAAGGTTAAACTTAAATTCGAGCCAACTGTATTTTTACTTGGTATGGTAGAAGAGGACCCAGTGGAAAGAACGTATGGTAAAATAATATTCTACATGCTAACAGCAGCCAGAATAATTTTAGCTAGAAAATGGAAAAACAAAGAAGGCCCGAGTTTAAATGAATGGTACATAAAACTGTACGATATGATGTTATTAGACAAACTAACACTTCTGTTACGGGACCAGTCGACGAATGAAAGTGAAACAGAATGGGACTCTGTAATCAAATATATTAATGAAAAAAGAGGCTAAATCTTATAATACCCTCAGTCGTAATATATATTTAAATCGTTTGCTCCTGCTCCCAGGAGAATAACACAATATAAACAATTAAATTATTGATGCCAGTGAGGTATGTGTAATTTACGGAAATAATATTTAAGCTCACAAAATGTGAGGTATAGGAATACTCCGTAATCTCGGAACAAGAGAACATTTAAAGGTCATGCAATCAAAAGGTTCATCACTATACTAAAAGTTAGAAGGCCTCCAAGATCGGTATCATATAATGCTTATGTATACATTAAATGAATTCGTATATATTTAAATGTATTTTGTAAAGGTGTCGAAACAAAATCTTTAAGTAAAACAAACATAACATCCTTTATGTGGAAAATAAAGGACTTCAAAATGGGTTGTAAACCCGAAAGGTAGAAATGGAACAACAGGAAGTTCTTTTAATTTACATGGGAAAGATAAACTGTGAAGATAAGGGGGAAAGAGAATCCTATTACTCTGTATTAAACACTATGTAAGCTTTGTTTTATAGGTGAAATTTTGTTATGGAATTTGTGTTATGTTTTTTTAAAATCCAATAAAAGTAAAAAAAAAAGAAAAGAAAAGATAATAATGCTAAGAAAAGTAGAGGGTAGTAGAAAGAGAGGAAGACCACATGCCAGATGGCTAGACTCAGTTAGGGAGGACAGAGGTATGAATTTTCAGGATCTAAGCAAAGTACTGGAAGACAGGGAGTCTTGGAGAGGTCTCATCCACAGGGTCACCATGAGCCGAGGTCAATTGTAGGGCAGTTAACATCAACAATATATCAGTAGATATATTGCACAGTTACATCAGTTTGAGTCCACCTTAACTCCAATGGCTCCATCAAATGAAATTCTGGCAAGGGTAATTGTAGTCTGGCAAGGGTAATTGGAATTTCCTCCTGCTATGGAGCTCTAGTTCAGTCCTGAGAACTCTACAGTACTTGAGCTATTGAGCAAAGAATTCTAAGTCCATCTCTTCACAAAAAAACAAAAACAAAAAAATAAATAAATAGGGGTCCATAAGGCATGGCAGTTAAAGTAATACAGTGGGCCCTTGGTATCCACTGGGGTTTAGTTCCTGGACCCCTCATGGTTACTAAAATCTGTGGATGCTCAAGTCTCATTATATACAATGGCATAGTAAAAGGTATCTCTTATATAAAATGGCAAAAATCAAGGCTTCCTTTTTGGAATTATAAAAATATATATTTTCAAGCCATGGATGGTTGAATCTGAGGATGCAGAATCTGTGGATCTGGAGAGACAACTGTACCATAATTTTATGGTGCAGATAGATAGTTGGTTGCTATTGACAGGCCCAACAGAAACAACCCAGTTGCGGTCCTACTGACTAATTCATGGCATACATCAGCCATCAGGGCATCGAAAGCTGGTTCTGTCCCCAAACAGGACCCGAAGGATCCAAACAATCCACTTTATCCATGTAGTTGTGATGCAACGATGTGGTATATCAAAATTTGGAAGGTATATCACTCCCCCCCCCCCGGCAACTCAAAGAATCCTGAAAACTCCCTGGATTCTCGGAGTTAGTCATTTCCAATATTACTCTTTTATACTACATCAGTTGAAAAGAATAACACTGGAACTATTTATACTGTACCAATATGAATGGGGGGGGGGGCACTGGATGTAGTCTGACTCACTGTGCTGTGCTTCTTCAGAAGAACCTGGTCTTTTAAAGACCAAAATTCAGTAACCTGAGACAAGAGAAGCTACAGATCAAGAAATAAAATATAAAGTTGGATTTTGAAACCGTAGTAACTGTTCGATGCTGCAACCACTTTCATTGTCAAACCAGACATATTGAGAATTTCCATACCTGCCTGAAGGTCCAGGGCTTTTGTATAAGGTATGAGAGGTTTTGTATGCAGGTATAGGAGAATTCAAGGTCATTCAAGGTCAGATGAGATGTTGGAGATATGTGACTGGATTGCCTATCTCTCTTAATTTCTTTGAAAAATAACTGTAGGGAGAAGAGGAAAATTGAGATAGTGTGATGGGAAGGAATGAGTTTTTAATATACCCTCCCATTCATTTCCTTATCAAAATCACTCCCTTCAAGCTGCTCTTTCCTAAAGTAGGGGAAACTTATAGCTGTATCACATTTTAAGGGTTTATGGAAGTGAAATACATTCTATATTTAAAGTTAATGCAACTTGGCTAGCATTGTCAAAATGGTTGCATTTCATTTTGCTGGCTGCCAGATGTACAATAGAATTTTCCCCATCCAGGGCTGAAAAGTACAATGCAGATCATTGCTTCTGACACTCTCAGCTTGTGTCCCTTAACTCTCCTTGTGTCTCTAGGCATTTGATCACAGAAAGCTGACTTGCATGATCTCTCACTCTCTCTCTTTCTCCCCACCCTTCCTGCTCTTTACCTGCTTCTCCCTAGCTAGCAGGAAGTGACTGCAGCTAGCTAAATTTAGGGAACTTGCTAACTAAATATTTCATAACGATGGAGGTGTAATGAATTGATCTTTAATAATTATGCTTCTTCGTCTCCTCTCGTCCCAGTGTTACATTTTTTATATGCATGAATTAAAACCATATTAAATTGGAGAATAATGTAGATAAGGCAGCAGACATATTTTCAAGACTAGGTTGGACCCAGGGATGTGAAAAATTCAGTGGCTAGAACCATGGTGAACTACGCTGGTGGAGACAGGAGGGAAAAGGAAAGCATTAAAGAAATAGGCAGCTCAGAAGATCCACAAACTTTTTTGGGCTACAGCTCCCTTTCTTCTTGAATGACAACCCTAGTGACCCCTAACACATATTTCTTGATATTAGGCCTACTGTTCTGTTGCAAATTCAAAACAACCAATCTTGGCTGCTGTTCTCTTTTGGACTTGGTCACCATTGGCTGGCTGAGCTGTGACTAAGAAGGCTTTCGCCCAATCTGGCCTTTGTGAGAGACTGTGGCAGAGATTACTACTCTGCCAACTGCTTGGTTGCTGCTCCCAAGGTGACTCCGTGCAAAGGAGAAGCATCTTCCCATTGAGGAAGGACTTTCACTCCATTGCCAGGGAGAGAGGGGCACAGCCATCATTCCACTTTTCTCCCAACGAGGAAGGACTCTTCACAAGGGTGGAAGAGGTGCAGTCATTGTGTGCAGGGGGTTTATAGAGGCTACACACTCTGAACTGGAGACTGGTATGGGTGGGCAAAGGGAGTTAATGTTAACTACAGAAGCATCTCCAAGGTGAATTATTCTTTCCAAGAATCAACCACAGATACACCTACCTCTCCTTCCCAAGAGACAGGCCTTCCCCACACAGCTTCACAAAATGATGGCCACAGAAGCAATTACTTACACCCAAATCTTGCAAAAGTTTCCCAACCACTATCGCACTACAAGTGAAAGATGTAGCTAAGGGAGTGAGCTTATGTGGGAAGGCAAAGAGCAAGAGACACCACCACACAAAGCAATCAATGAGGCTGCACGGTGGTTTTAAGGGATCTTGAAAGGAGAAATTTCATGTAAACCTCTTCCCCACCATGTTCCTAAAGACTGCTGATTCCCATTGTCTTTCTATTCTGACTGAAAGCCCCCTTGCCACCCCTTTTTCCTCCCCACCCCCTGCTGTCCCATTTCCCTCAATGTCCCCCTGGATTTTTCCATTGCCCATGGGGGGGTGTACCTCCCAGTTTGGGAACCACTGGTGTATTCTGGGGTGGCCAAAAATGAGGGGAAAACGTTGGGCAGACCGTAGAAGCAGACCTGCAGAGCTGGCCTGTGGACCATACTTTCCTCACCACAATTTAAATTTGAATAGAACTTTGCTGGGTTTGGAAAGCAATAAAGGTGCTGCATGGGAGTGAGTTGAACTTTGTCGGTCGAAAAACCACCTTGTGGAACTGAGCTGTGCTTGGCAAGTAGTAAAGTCATTGTACAGAAGTGAACTGAGTTCAGCAAGCAGGAAAGTTGTTGCATGGAATTAATCTCTGCTTTGCACATAAGACACTTTTTGCACAGATTTGAGATGAGTCTTACAGGCACCAAAGTGTTTGCATGGAACTAGGTTGTGATTTGCAGACAAGGAAGTTGTTGCGGTGGAACATAGTAGGCATAGATAAAACTGAGATGTGCTCAATGAGAGAAGTGATATTGGTAATAAATACACCTTACTCCACCTACTCTGATGCTCTGCCCTCTTTTCCTTCTCCACTGTTGGAATTTAGCCTCCAAGTCCTATACTTTAAGAAGACATCTTACAGTATTGCTTGAAGAAGTAATCTGTGCAGGAATAGCTTCAAGGAAAGTGTTTACTCCTCTTCAGTATATTGTAATGCTCAGTTGGTTATGTTCACTGGTTTTATACCTCCAGGATCTTAATTTATCTTACCTTTCATTTTCACAGAGAATTTTTGGAAATGGGATTTGGGATGGTGTCAAAAATTCTTTATTAGAGATCTGTAGCCACTTCCATAGAATCTCGTTTTCTCTTAGTTTTGTGGGCAAAAATGGTTATGAGTAAAATGTTTTGCAGGTTATATATTCCCCGACCTGACAGTGTAGAGAGGTCAGTAGACTGCTCCAGTAGGGAAAGAGAAAAGCTTCCTGGACTTTGCCTTGGGCCTATGCAATGAACAGACAGCTAAACTCATTGCATTAATAAATCAAAATAAATCAAAAGGAAGTTCCAGAAAAACTGGAAGATTGTTATCTTTTCTTATCCAGTTTCCAAATTTAAACATACAGACAGAAGCCTGGAAAGGTCTTTTAATAAAGTTATTCTTTGTCAGTGCTTTTTTTACACACATCATTTGCACCCTTGAGATTATTATGGTGGGCAAGAATAGACAGGAAACTGAGCTGTCATTTTGGAGTTACAAACACAATTTAAGCTGAGGTTTGCAACAGTAGCACCCAGAACTATGTTTATTCTGATGTAAGCCCCATGGCTTAATCCATACCTGCTAAGTGTGTGTAGGATTTCAGCCTAAACATAAACTGACAGTTGCCTTAGGAATCTTTCACAATACACAGTTATAGCGCTATGATTCCACTTTAACTTTCATGACTGCATCCAGTAAAATCCTGGGATTGGCAGTTGCAAGAGGAGCCCTTAGCTGAGGAGATCCTCTGGTGCTACTGACCAAGCTACACATCCAAGGATTCCACCAGATGCAGCCATGGCAGTTCAGGTTGGGTCATAGTGCTATAACTATGTCAGTGAAAAGGATCCTGGTTAACTGAACTAATGTTCATGCTCTGCTCTTATATCTATTGCATGCTCTCTCTCATAGTTTTCCATGAGATCTAAGCCCAGTTCAGTGATTCCATTTCTGGCTTTACTCAACAGACAAAAGAAAGGGGGAGTTTTACCCACACATACCATATTGTAAGGTCTGACCTCAAACATTTTTCTGTTTGAGGCAAAGGATGGCACTCCATCCTTTCCACCTAGAGCAAGGAAGGGAACTCTGGCAGTCTTTGAGGTGCCAATCCAAAATCCCAACTGGACTGGAAATTCAGTCTCACTGGGGCAGGACAATTTCATCTCCCAGACCTGGGGCCAGAAGGCTACTTTAAGGAGATCAGGTCAGACTCATTTGGGAGACTTGTGGAAATGGCCAAGTCCAGCCACTCTGCCTTCAGCACCTCTACTGATGACACTCCAAAAGTTAGATGGCACACATCTCCACTAAGGGACCTTCTGTAGTCATGTAAGAACACCATGTGAGATCAAACTCAGGATTGCACCTCATGTGGGATCCTACACAAGCAGAAATGTTGGAAACTCAACTGCAGAAAAGACATCTGAAAAACATTTCTACCTTATGATGGCAATGGGAACATGGGAGTCTTGTCTTTGTTTCCCCATTCCAGACCTTTTCACTTGTTGATGAGAGCCAGAACTAGAAGCACTCAGTGAGGCATTAATTTAAAGTAATCCTGAATCACAGAACTAAGATTATTAATTGTCCAAAAGGTAATGGGAGCACATTCCAACCAAGTCAATTCAGGAGACATTTTTATTTGTTTCTATTATTGTCTTTCAAACAGGTATGGTTAGCAGGCAAAGCGGTTTGAGTGTTGGACTAAAACTCTGGAGACCAGGGTTCTATTTCCAGCTTGACCATGAAACCCCCTGAGTGACCTTCGGCAGTTCGCATGCTCTCAGCCTCAGGAAAAGGAAATAGCAAACCTACTCTGAACAAATCTTGCCATAAAAACCCCATGATAGGTTCACCTTAGGGTTGACTTCAAAGCACACACCACCATCATGCTTAGCAGATAAACCATACACACTCTTTAAATCTGGTTCCAAAGAAAGATAAATTAATAAGTAGATAAATTGATCATTCATGTGTCTAATAATATATCTGTTAATTATAAAACTGTAATAGGTTTAAATAGTTTTGTTAAAACAGATAAAGATAAGAATTGTGTGTTAAATGACAGTTAAGATCACAGTTTGAGGATCAGAAAAGTTAAGGTTGATTTTCTTTAATTGCTTTGCTTTATATGATAAGAGGAAATGTGGAAGGTTAAGTTAATGACTGCAAAAGAAGAAAGCTGGAAATTTTTATTGTATTTACTGTTAGTATGTTTATTTGTATCTATTAGTATGTATTTATTAATATTTGTAGGTATAAGTAATAATTGAGTGTTTTCTTCTTTTTTTCTTCTTTTCTGTCTTGGTGTATATTTATCTTTGGTTTTAACAATAAAGTTTCAGTTAAAGACATCTGAATGCTGCAAGCTACTGGCACATTCTCCTCCCACACAACTTATTGTCACATCAACACCCACAGGACAGCACAAAGCAACATAACATGAGCCACATTGCTTGAACTATGTGATGACCATCCTGAGTTTAGTGAGGCTACACCTCTGTAATGCTATAATAAGAGTTGGAAAACTTACTTTTGTGGAGGATTGTGGTTGGGGCACTCTCAGATGAAACTTTCTATGCAAAGGGAAGGCTGCAGCATCAGATTAACTAAGAGAAAGAACTCAGTATCATAAACTTTTGTTGACTTAAATATACTTCACCAGATGCTTGGAGGGAGGGGCCTAGGTACAGACCTTTATAGCTGTTAATAAATTGGTTGTATGTGTGAGTAGTGATAGAAATGCAAAACGTATGTGGGATGGTAATGACATAACAAGTTCAGTTTTAATGATGGTCCAAAGACAGGAGGAAAGATGTTGCCTAAAGCCAAGATAGAGGGAGTATTAGAATGTAGTGTGATGCTGGCTGGGAACCAGAAAGGAGATGTGATAAACTGGCCAAGAGCACCCTCATGAGGCTGGGATATTAACAAGTGTTATAATAGTTCTGTTCAATCCACTGCTGATGAACTGGAGTTTGTGGATGTATTCCAGTTCTGCTGTTTCTCTTTCCAATTTTCTTTTGTTGTTGTTTTTTGTTTGTTTGTTTGTTTTTGTTCAAGGACTGCTGTCCTGAGGTCTGAGATGAAATGCCCAGGAAGACTGAAATGTTCTGCAACTGTTTTTTGTGTATTCTCATTCTTAATAACTGTTTGGTGCAGAGAATGGTATGTTTGCCCAATGCAGATTTGAAGGACATTGCTGATAGAGGGATGGCATATATCACATTAGAGGATGAGAAAGTGAAAGTACCTCTAATATTGTGGGTTATGTGATTAGGTCCTGTGATGACATTTCCTGAGTGGGCAGAGTTGGCATCTGGGCTGGTAGCAAGGTCTTGTACCTCTCTCTTCATTTGTATTGTGTGTCCGTCAGTAAGTAAGTAAGTACATGTTTGAGACTGGCTACTCTTTCAGACGTGGGAAATTGGAAGTATAATCCAAGGGCAATCCAAACGCAATCCTGGGGTTTCACGTTATTGTGAATTAGAGCTTCTCACGCAATTTCGGGCAAAAGGGAAGTCACTCCGAATGCAATCATGGGTTTCACATTATTGTGAATTTAAGCTTCTCACGCGATTTCGGGCAAGGGTGGGTTATTTTCGGGTAATGGGAAGTGATTCCGAATGCCTTCTGAACGGAGCAGGGGTTCAGGTAAATTCGCTAAACAAGCAAATTTACATGAATCCGCATTGGCGCCATTCGGAATTGGGAGAAATTCCTCCCGTTTGAAAGAGTCCTGGGAGGCTGTTTCTAGACAAGTAAAGGCCTGCCACCAAAAGCCCTTGAGAAGGCAGCATCATTGTCCAGAACAGATGTGCTATTGTAGTTCATTGATGATATGCTTGAGTAGTCTCAGTTGGAAGCTGTATGTGACTACTAGTGGGTTATTCCATTTCCTATCTTTAGTCTTTTCTGTAATAGATTAGTGCTATGCGTGATGCCATCTTCACTGTAGTTTGAGGAGTGCTTGTTGTAATTCCATGAGTTTGGTGTCCCGATCTTGGGGGGGGGGGGGTCTAAACAGATGTGACTGTATTGGACAGCTGTGGATATAAACTGTGGAGTTGGAAGTGCATTCAGGAAAGAAACTGGAAGCATGTAGGTATGTGTAGTGGTCAGTGGGTTTGCAACATACTGTGGTGTTTATATGCCTGTTGTGTAGCTCTACGGTAGTGTCCAGAAAGTGAATTTGTTCTGTTGATAATTCCTGGTTAAGAATGATGATGGAACATATTGAGCGAAGCCATCCAACTTATAGTTATTCTATAGAGTGAATGAAGTTAATTACTTATTGCTAAATTGCAATCATAATGCAATGTAGTTCTGCCTTCACTACTGGGGAAAAACAACAACAAATTAATTACAGATAACTTGTACAGGGAGCATGTTATTTCCAAAGTATGTATTTGATGAAATGCAATGAAACAATAAAGACTTAAGAAGAAGTCAGGAGGTCTCCTGAAGCCAAGGAGAGAAGATCAAAGATTAATATCTGAAGGAATATCATTTATTATGCAAAGGCTATCTTTTCTGCTGATTTAAAATGCAGTGGTGAGATCTTTAACAGACAGTGATACTGGAGTGCACATATACTCAAGGTGACATTCCACAGGAAGATTTCAACTGAGGCATTTCAGTCCAGATTTAGGGATTAAATACTGATGAAGGTGAGTGAGAAGGACTTGAGACAAAGGTATGAAATTGGGACACTGGAGAATTGCATTGCAATATTTATATTAGTTATTAAAATATTTTTGTCTTTCCCTATATTTGAGGATCCTAAGGTGGCCTGGAATAAAATCAGTTTTAAACAGAATAATAACAATACTATACTTTAAAAAGATTACAAATATATTACATAGGGGCTATACAGACAGCCCTGTAAGGGACAGCTCTATGCCGCCACTGGAAGTGCTGGACTGGGGTCACAGTAACCGATGGTCAATCTGGGCTCCAATCCCGTGTCTTAGCCCGGAAAAGGGGTGCCCTTGCACCTCATGCACCCACTGCACCCTGACACGAAGAAGGAGAAAGGAGCAGATCCCTTCTCCTCTGGATTGTTGGCATAGGCGTGTGGTTGCTGAACCAATGATTCGCAGGCAGGAAGGAGCTGCCCAGAGCAGCTTCTTCCTTGCGCTGTCATAAGGCCTGTGATGCAGCCCTATGATGCTGCTTCCTGTGTGTGATGTGTTTATGCTGTGCACTGTGTACATCATCATGGCGGCCCCTGAGTGGACGGGAGGCCACCTTGATGACAGCAGTGGCACATTCTAGGGTTCCAGACCATGCGGTTGCTGTGTGGTCCCGAACCCTAGAATTGGCGCTGCCATGCCATTTCCTGCCTGTGTGTATCGGGCCTTAGTTGATCAATTAAAACCAGTTGATTTAAAACTGGTTAAAACAATGTTAAATAGTAAAATTATAAGACATGTGGATCCTGGATAAAATCAGTTAAGCCCAAAAGCTTTAATTTTGATTTCTTATTGTACTATGTCTAGCTTCCCCTGATTCATACTTCTCACATTTCACTCTCCTATAATGTGTTGTGCAGCTTCAGATTTTCCTTTCACCTCTGAGCATGTCAACAGTGGAACATCATTTTGGCTTCAGTCCAGTTGTGCCATTAGCTACAGTGCTACTTGTAGCTGTCCTCTGCTGTACCCCAGTAATTCACTAAGTGGCTTGCGACTGGGAGTGTCACCTCTTGTTTCATTTTGGATTGTCTCATTGTAGGGTTTTCAAGACAAAAGGCTTCAGAAGTGGTTTACCATTGCTTTCTTCTGTGCAGTACTAGCAAGCACTAACTATGGCCGAATTGACATCTCTGTGGGAGATCCACCACCAATGCCACCTCCCACAACTGCTGCTGCCCAGTAGCTGTTTGGCACATTTAGTCTGGCTCCTCAGCAGAATCTGGTCTGAAATGGGAGACCTTATCAGCAGCATTGTTGACATCAGCATAACCTCTTGACTCACAGAAGTGTGCATCCCTGTATGGTGTGGTATGGGAGGAGGTCAATGGGGAGGGAGATGACTATGAGTTACAACACTGGGTGACACCAATCCTAGTGACACCACTGCTTCTTCCTACTCTATTTCTATGGTTCTAATATCTGCTGAAGTTCCTTCTTCTGCATGCCTATTAAAGGTACAGGAGCGCTCTCCAGATTTCATTCTATGAAATTCTATGTATAGTACAGTAGAGGATACAGTGCAGAAAAATAGCGGGAAAACAACAAGAGCTGGCTTGAAAAAAACAACTCTTCCTGTTTCTATTAAGGGAAGGAACAGTGTTTGGTTTAGCAAGTACTACTAAATGTATCCACTGCTGTTCCAATATTCAAGGACCATGTAAATTATGTTCTACATAAGTTAAACCTTCTGGAGGACAGAGGTGGGCAGATCTAGGGGGAAGTCCTCAGGATCAAAGGTTGAAAGATTTCATTACATTTGAGGGACTTGTAGCCTGAAATCTCATATTAAGATAGGTTCATTCAGGTGCCAAGCAGAGTACATTGATAGATTGTAGCACAGCAATGGAGAAGGAGGAGAAGGCACTCTACTATTATATGGTGCTAAACTCATTTCACCTGTAAAGGAGAGAATATTGATTTCATTCATCTCACTTAGTGGTGAGTATGACTCAAGTAAAAAAAAAAAAAAAAAAGAAAGGAAAAAAGAAGAGGAAAAAAAATCCAAGTTCAATGACATCAGCAGCAAAATGACAGTGCTGTAGTGGAGGACAAAAAAGAAAATGCGGCCAGAGAAATGATGAATGTAACTTCATTAAAAGATTTTAAAAACACAATTTGTCTTCATAAGGAGACGGAGCAAGAATGGTGGATTCTGGCAGTAGCTTTGCTCTGTGTGATGACCTTTACAATGCTCTTGATATACGGGGTTTAAATGACAGTGGATTATTTTTGAGTGAGTGCGTACTTATTCATAATGAGCACACACAGACCACTAGGGCCCAGCATACGGAGTTCAGAAAATGATTCCCTAGCCCTGAACATTAGGAGGGGTTCAGTGCAGAAATCATTGCATTTCATTACGCAGACTATTTGGGTGGTGGTTGGCAGGAGTAAGCAAAACTTGGCATCGGCCAAGATTCACACCTGAATAGCATATACTCCAGGCTTCCCTGATTTGATGGGGGCAGTCCTGATGCGGCAGTGGTTAAAATGCCAGTATTGCAGCCACAGGATTGTGAGTTCAATCCCAGGGGCTTCAAGGTTGACTCAGCCTTCCATCCTTTTGTAGGTCGGGAAAATGAGTACCCAGCTTGTTGGGGGCAATTAGCTTACATATAGTAAACTGCTTAGAGAGTGCTGAGTTCACTGATAAGTGTTATAGAATGTACATGCTATTGCTATTACTATTACTATTACTATTGAAATACTGGATAGTGTGCAGAAGGGAGCTCACTACTGCTAATTCCTGGAGCCTTCTGGCCGGCTTGTTTTATCTGCCTATTTTCCCCCTTTGACAAGTGGTAAAAAGGTGAAACAAGCAAAGATAGATGGCATGTGCATACTCTCCCTTCCATCCCCTCTTTCTGGTTGGTGGATCTGATGAAGTCTTGAGGAGAAGGGTGCAAAGGTACACTGGTCATACCAATGAGCGGGATTGGAATCCACTGATAACATCTTGCTCAAGTCTCTCACACAAACATTGCATTGGCATAGTTTATGAATTTCACAGTTACACATCATTCTCCTGAGCTCAACAGGAGTGCACCCAACAAACCCACCACTGCTCTCTGATACATCTGCATAGCATAGCAGAAATAATGAAGTCTGAGTCCACTTTAACTGCCATGGCTCAATGCTATGGAATTCTAGAATTTCTAGATTTGTGAGATATTTATCTTTCTGGTCAGCAAGCTCTAGTGCCACAACAACCTACAATTCCCTGGATTTCACAGGATGAAGCCATGAGAGGAGTTTATTGCACAGCTAAAAAAAACACCCCAGTTTACCTCTCTCGAGCTGAATTCTAATTCAGGAGACAGCCAGGTTCCATTGCACGTCATTCACTGCTGAATTTGCTGGACAAATGCAGCCCAACTGCATCCAGGATCCCAGGTGCACTCTGTAAGCTGCTTTTCAAAGTTGGGAGCTATCTGACTTGGAAAAGTGGCTTGCTGAGTGCTCCTGGGACCTGGGCTTTAGCTGGGCTGTATTTGGCCAGTGGATTTGGCGGCAAATTACATGTGATAGAACCTGGCTGCCTCCTGAATTAGAATTCAACTCAGGAGAGGTAAACCAGATGTTTTGGCAGTGTGATAAGCTCCACAGTTGAAGTGAAGTCAAACTGCATTCATTCTTATTTTTTTTTTGATAAATCGGGGGAAAAGTTGGATACAAATAAATATAATACTACTAATGATGATGACAATGCCATGGTAGTTAAAGTGGAATCACAGTGCTGTACTTGTGTAGTGTGAATGGGAACCTGGTTTAATTGTTACTGTTGCCTGGTTTAGAGGGTTATAGTTACACTGATGCTGTGCTAACTTGCAGCTCATGTTCTTTTTTCTGAACACTGAGATTATCTTCAGCAATATTTTTTAAAATGAGAACCCCAGTGGTGTAGTTACATTTCCTCCCAACACAAATGCCCATTCCAAGAGTAGTTTGACTGGAGTAGGTTGCCTTCTTCCTGTGCCTAATCTATTTCATAGAGTGAGGATGAACTGACAATGAGGGAAAAAATAGTTAAGGTTCACATTCAAATCCCCCTTTTCTTCAACACCAGAGCATCTTTGTGATCCCTAATGTCTGATATGCTGAATCCTTTCTTACTCTATAGTAATAGTCACTGTGCTGAGTGGATCCCCTTCCCTGGCTAAGCCTGAACTGAAGTTCCAGCTGAATAAGCAAGAGCGGAAACCAGAGGGCAAGTGTGTAATGGCAAAGGCATTCTTATCAACAGCTGGGTTGTTAATTTGATCCCCATTTTTGTTTTGCTATTAACTCTGTGCTTCAGCTGCTGCAGATCAGTACTAACCCACCCGGGCAGCTGTGTAAACTCCACTTTAAAGTTTGATATTTCAGATGTGCAGTTGGCATTTAAGCTCTACAAGCTTCCTCTTGAGTGCACTAATGAACATGCCAAACAGTTTTCTTTGGATTGGTAGGAATCCTATAAAGGTCAAGTCCTTATAATCTAAAGCTTCATTAGTGCATAATTAAAAATTAAAAAAAGAATATTTCCAGTTGATTGCACTGTTGAAATGAAAACAGCATCTCTTGCTCCTACAGCGTTCATATTCATGCAAGGATGAGGAGATGGCAGCAGTAGTGAAAGAGCATTGAGGAGAAGCCTTGGACAACTCTTTTTCTCTCTCACGTCTTGGTTGTGTCTCTCACTCTCACAAGTAGGAACAAATTCTCACTATTCTCCCTGATGCACAAATAAAGGAGGAATTTATTTCCCCACACTCTTTGAATACCATTTGCACTTTGAAATAAGTGTGGTTTTTTAAAATAGAAAATATGCTGTTTTTCTTGCACATGACGCACTGTTGTTTTGGTGCAAAATACACTGTTCTCACTACAGGAAGCAAGTTGGTTTTTGCTATTATTGTTGTATTTTCTGTTCTGAGGGTAGTGTATTTAGAGCAGATAGAGACTTTGGGACTGTACAGACCTCTCCAAGGGGTGGCCTGCAGCCACCCCTTTTAGCACCATATAGGGGGCCATGGCAACTGTGGCCCCGATCTCGGGGGCCATGGCTCATCGTGGCCCTGATCTTGCCTTTCCATGGCACAAAAAGGAGCCACAAAAAGCAGCTTCTTTCTGTGCCACAGAAAGGGTGCCATAGCCTCCAGCACTGCTGCTTTTCAGTGTTCCTTTGATGCTGCTTTGGTGCTGCATCATCTAGAAGAGCGTCATGATACCATCCGCTGTGAGAGAGAAAGAATGACTTGTCCAGGTGAGTTTCCTTGCTCATGAGGGCCTTGAACTGGGCAGGGACTGCATGTGACTGAATGCTATGTGTTGCCCACTGATGTGGTAAAACAAGAACCAGTTGTGAACTAGTCTCTGTGGTGGAGGACCAGGAAGACATCCACTTCTGCCACACACCTACAAGTAATATTACAAGTGGACAGCCCATGAAGAAATCTACATGCACATTAGATTGATTCACCAGTTTCCTCCACCTTTTCTGAGGGAAGGTGTTGAGGGCAATTCCTTGTCCAACTGTAATACTTCCTCTGTGATATCCTTTACCAAATGAGATATCCTTTACCACATCCTTTAGAAATTGTGGTCAGTTTAACATTGCAAGGGGAAGTTTTTGATCTCTTTCTCTGGTGAGTGAAAGAGGAGATGGGAGTTGGAGTCCAACCTCTGCTACAACTTGTTCTGCTAGGAAGGAATGACTATTTTCTGTTATGTTAAGTCAGCATACTTGGGTAGGGACGAGAGAACCTGGATGCATTTGTTTTTGCTGCATCATTAGATTTTCGTAATTTCCTTCATGAAAAATTGCTTATGGTTTCAGAGCTTGTCAGTCATTATAAAAGTAAAAGCATGCATCTTATTTATCTTGGGGAACCATCTCCTCTAAGTCCTTCTTGAGACCTTATTTAGTTTTCCTCAGCATCTGCCACAAAGGATCATCCATGCTCCTGGGACAATATCCTGAATTTCTGAACCACAAACTAAAAAGGCTAATATCACAGGGAGAAAGTGTTTAATTCAAACGATTTATGCTAATTCAACTATTTGAAAGTCTCTGATTAACACAGCAGGGGCAAGCTGATCTTAATAGTCTGCATTCTGAAAAACAGTAATCACTGGATACATATTCTAATGTGATGGTATAGTGAAAAAGTCCTTTGATATATTTTTTTTTTGTTTCCTTCTCAAAATGGAGAGACACACTTTCAGTTTGCATAAAAATGAGCATCCATGGTATTGGCCCAAAACTATGAAAAAGCTGTTTTCAGTCATCAAAAGCAATCACTTTTCCTCATCAGGACAGAGGCAGCTACCCCCTTCAGTGCAGTGTTTTTGCTTTATAAAAGGTTGGTCATAAATTCAATTTTTCAAGCTGTGATGCTCATGTAGTCCTATGCCAGGAGAGATTATTTAGGGACGTTGACAAAAGGCACTATAAGGATGACCCTTGGTGATGTCATTAAGCATTATGCATTAAGTACCAACCACAGGTGTTCATAGCCTGTCATACATATACCCACCTACCCACCAACCACGTTCCTGTTTGGAAATTAAGACAAAAAATTAGCTAAAGGGGCTGTTTCCAGAATAAAGTGAAAGAAGGGGATTATTTCTACTTAGGAAATAGTATAAGGAACATTTGAATCTCACCTCCTTGCTTCTAGCCAACCTATGGATGCAGAGCACAATGGATGGGGAGCCTTTGGCAACACAATGACTAGAAAGGAAGGAGGAGATTAAGAGCCTGTGCAGACCAGCCATTAAGGCTGGCCTAGGGGTAGAGTTGGGGTGTGGTGTCCACATGATGCACATCCCAACTCCAACACCACAGTAGTGTGACACTGCATGCTCACCGTACAGCGCGCAGTGTCATGGTGCTCCATTTAGATGACGCAGAACCAAAGGAGTGCTGTAAAGCTGCAGTGTGGTGGCTATGGTGCCTTTTCCAGGGCACAAAAGGAACCGGTTTTTTTTTGCTCCTTTTTGTGCCACAGAAAGGCCAGATGAGGGCTGTGGCATCTGGTTGCTGTGGCCTCAATCTGGCTCTAAAAGGGACAGCTGCAGGCTGCCCCTAAATTAGCAAATCCATCTATAGTGAATTCAAAAACTCTCTTCTGGAGACTGAAAGTTGCAGAAACAAATTAATTAAGGCAAATTTTAACAAGCTGCTGCTGCCCTAGATAAGCTGGGAATTTGCAGAAAGTCCTCCTGCCTGACCCCCCCCCCCCCCCCAAAACTAGAGAATTTGTTTTTTCTTCTTCTTCCACTTGGAGATGACCCACAAAAATTGGAGACTCAAGGTCAGGGTCTGAGATTTGGCAACTGTAATAGAAACCTAGTACTGTTGCCTCTTTCCCTTCTCCTGGCACCTTATAATTTGTAATGGCACTAAATCCAGTGAGGTACTTCCAAATTGTGGATAACACCAATCAGAGGAGCACCCTTGCTGGGTAAGTTTATTGGGGAAGTGTATATGATAGAGAAGTGGTCTATTAGGGCGCATTATGCTGAGAGGGCCTTGAAAACTTGAACTGATACTGGCGTTAGGAACTATGAAACATTTAAGCTACTGCAGATTGAGGTGCCCTTGGAATTCATGTATCTTCTCTGGGGGTCCCTTCCTGGTGCCAGGAGAAATGTACATTTTTTGTTTTCTGGCCGTTCCCTGAAATAGGCCAGCCAGTCACTTCTCCTTCTCTACTTCTAGAAATGCACAAAAGGGCCCTTGAACAACTAGTTGAATTTTATTCAGAGTTGTTTTTTTTAGTGTTCATAACTAGCAGATGAAAGTCCAGTCAATTTCTTAAGCTGTATTAGTGTAATGAGCCATATATATGGGTCCCTATAGTCTTTGTATTTATACAGCAATTTCCTGATTAATACCAATTAACGACACCTCAGTGCACACTGGATATGAATGATGATCATTCAACCCTGCTAATGACGGTACACCCAAGCCAAAGAGAATAAACCGAGTAAACATGCTTGTGGTGTTCTTATTTTTAGCTAGAGTGAGTTGCAAGCACACATACTGTAAAGATCCCATTGAAATAAACTGAAACAGGGTTAACTGTGGCTGCATTGTTTCTAAAATGGGTGCCTTGAAAATTCAGAAAGTCCCGGATGGCTTGGCATGAGGGATGTTGTTTCCTCTGACCTTAAAAAAGATCATAAACATTGAGAGGCAGGCTGTAATTTGAAAGCAGACTTGGTCCAGAAATATTCTAAATCAAGCATGGCAACATAGAATCTATGGGATGCATGTGGCTTCTACCTGATTTGCAACCTCTGCAAAAATTGTATTTGCCAGTGCTGAGGTTGGTGGGCCAGACAAGGCAACAAGCAGGCCACATTTTAAAGCATTTCCACTTTAAAATAAGGCACATGGGGAGCGCACACTCAGTTTGAAAACTGTAGAGAGACAGCCTGGCATAATGGTTTGAGTGTTGGACAGCGACTCTGGAGACCAGGGTTTGATTCCTGGCTTGGCCATGAAACCCACTGGGTCATGTTGGGCAAGTCACATAGTCTCAGCCTCAGAGGAAGGCAATGGCAAACTTCCTCTGACCGAATCTTGCCAAGAAATAATAGACTGACTATAAATCGGAAATGACTTAAAGGCACATAAACAACAAAAGCATTCCGGGAACCACAAATCTACTCTAAAAACAAAATGTGAATTCTCCTGAAATCTTGTTTTAAAGCAAAGATCATGACAATCCCCCCCTCCCCCTCGCCAGCTGCTTCACTGGAAATTAGTCACCGACTCATCAAGATTGTTCAGCCCTGTTCTTAATGTTTTAGGTAGCAAGAATGATTTTAATTTGATCAGAAGGAATGACACTTATTTAAGAATCCTTTCAGGGAGTTATGATTGGGGCACTTTCACAGTCCCTATGGATCCCCTAAACTATACTGGGATAATGAATTTGAAACAGTTATGAGTGCTGAACTCTAGGCCATGCATTCATAACCGCCTGACAGGATTCCTCCAGCTGGTGTCATTAAACACATCAACTCAGTGATCACAAACAGAAGAAGCAATGTCCTTGCAAAATGTAGGCTACCATAATCTAAGCCAGTGCATAACTATGGGGTGTGGGGAAACAAAATGAGGGCATTGCTTCCCAATAAGAATGCTATCCTCTAATGAAATTTTCCTTCAGTCCCCACATTTTTAGCATTGTAGTAACTTGAAACTTCACTTCAGTTCCTGATTTAGAAAGAGAGTTGAGGCATCCAGACAAAAGCGGCAGACAAAGTGACCAAGGCCTCAAGCAGATGGGGCAAAAGGAGTGGTCCTGGTCGCTGTGGGACCATGGCAGCTGCAAGCACGCAGTCCTGATCTGGGCCACCGCTGTGGTCCTGAGCCGGCTGCTGAAAAGGATCAGTTTTTGTCTGCTTCTTTTTTGCCCAGCTCTTCTGGATTGGGGTGGCCTTGGTGGGCCTTCAAGCCATGTTTGAGCCATGCATCATGTAAACACTATGCCCCCAGCATGGCCCAGTTGTGAACCTTTTGACTTGTCTGTTTCAGGCCCAAGAAAATGTGGATACTGCAAATAGAAGAGCTGTAGATGTGTTTTTGTGAGGCAGCATGAGGACTAAACAGTGGTCCCAGAAAATAGAGAAACATACCAGCAAGGAGGACAGAGATAGCTGAAAGGAAGAGGACAAAATAGACAGGACTGAAAATTTTGTTGCAGAATTCTTATTTGGAGGGGCAATGCCCTCATCTTCCTTCCTCCCTTTAAGGAACTATGTAGTAAGTTCTGAACACCTGAGGGGGCTTTTCAATTCTCTTCTCCACAGATGTCTCCATGTTGCAGCTGAGGAGCATGTGCTTTGGGGTACGGATATGGATGGCAGAAAGAATAAGAGGGCAAAGGGAAAAGGGACATAGAAATGGCACATATATCACCTGTAACAAAGTGTTGCAGTGGATGATAGAATATAAAGAATACATATTAATTTTCATATCCACATCCCATCCCCCCCCCAAAGTGCCTTGAGATATGCTGCCTAGAAAGTGGAAAACAGCTGTGTGGTTCTTTGAACTTGGGGACTCTTTGGTGGGAAATCTGTTCAAAATAGCATATGCTTTCCTGTACAGAAAATGTGTTTATAAAAAGTTTATGTAGTTCCTTGTGTATAAATATTCCTCTGTGTTTTGTGCAAACTTATTTTCCTGAAAAGAGGCCCAAAGTGTGAGTAACATTCAAAAATTGTACAGAAACCTTATTCTATGTGATGAAGAGAAAATGGCTAAATTAGTAAATTCTTTAATAAAACAAAATAAGTGAAGATTCGCATTCCTGTGCGGAGTGTTGTCATTTAGGTTTTAGTTCATCCATATCACTTCTCTCCTTCATGCAAAATCTATCCAATAGTCAGCCAGCTTTCTGTGTTTTTTTAAAGCACATTCTCCCCATTTGGGTCCTTTGCCAAATATATATTTTACTACTGCTGCATTTTCTCCATAGCTTGCTCCTTTCTGTGTGGGTGGTGCTATGTTAGTTACACCACTTACAGAAATATGATGATGACATTTCACCCAGTTTCTCAAGACTGTAGTGAAAAGAGTTCCAGAAATCAGCTCCCCCTATTGCTTATATTTCACTAAAAGAACATAGGAACCTGCCTTATACTGAGCCAGACTATCCCAGTCACCCATCCAAGTATTATGAAGTCTGATGGGCAATGCCTTTCCAGGGTTTAAGGCAAGATTAAGGCTCTGGTGCCTCAAGAAATTAAAATTCCCAGAATTCTATAGTGTGGAGCCATGATAGTTTAAGTGGGGTCACATCTGATTATTTCTGCAGTGCAAATGCAGCCATGGCTTGACTTAGGGGCTCGACAGATGGATGACTCAATGCCTCCCCTTTTCAGCCTTGGAAGCAACCACATACTGCCTGTGCACAGAGCAAAAGGAAGCCCTGAAAAGGGGCTTCTTTTTGTGCCATAGAAGGCTCGCCATAACCGCCATGGTGCGGTGTTATGATGTCCTTTGTGCACAGTGCCATTTGGATGCTGCACATGAGGGACACCATCGTGGTGCACCCTGTATAAATGGGTGGGCACCAAGATGGCACCCCAGTGGAGGAAGAAGGGCTTGGAGTGTGTGAACGCTTAGCCCTTCATCACCCTTTAGAACGCAGTCAGGCCAGCACAAAGTGCAGGTCTGTACTGCCTCTTAACTTCTCAAATTAGACAAGAGTGTTTTCAGGCTGGCTGCTTGGTCCTGAAGTCTGGTTCTTTTGAGACTTGAAGTCCAAGCCAAGATCCTATCAATTCCATCACTACAATTATGGCAATGGAAGAGGCCAAGGTGAGGGTGACAAAAATAAAATAGTAATGGCAGCAGTGTTAAGTGAGGAAGAAACAAACAAACAAAACAAACAGCTTCATTTATATACCTCTTCATACCACCTAAGGAGTGTCTAAGCAGTTTACAACTGTAAGCTATTTGCCCCCCAATAATCTGGGTACTCATTTTAGCGACCTTGGAAGGATGCAAGCCTGAGTCGAGCCTGAGCCCTTTTGCTGGTATTGAACTCGCCACCTTATGGTTTTGAGTGAGTGGTTGCAGTACAGGCATTTAACCGCTGCGCCACCAGGGCTTCCCAAACAGGCATGGGAAGCAATGGGAAATTGATGCTTTTGGCTCCAATGCCTGGCTTTTAGTATACAGGTGGGTGGAAGTGTCCATGCAGCCAAGACAGTATGGAAGAGGGAGCTTTGAGAACAACCTTACAGTCAATTATCCAAGCCACTCCTCATACACAACTTTGCCTTTCCTTCTCCCATCACTGTAGTGTCCCTCTCCTGGCAAGAGTAGAGCCAGCTTGGTAGTTATTTGTTGTTATTGGATGCCATCAAGTCATTTCTGACTTATGAGGTCTCTTAGGCATCCCTATCACAGACTTTTCTTGGCATGTTTCTTCAAAGGGGGCTGCCATTGCCGCCACCTAACACTGTGAGAGTGTGACTTGCTCAATATCATCCAGTGAGGTTCCATAACTGAGCGGCGATGTGAACCCTGGTCTCCAGAGTTGTAGTTGTAGTCCAACCTCAAACCACTCTGCCGCAATGGCTCTTCTAGAACAACTCAGGTAACAGTCTGTTATATGAGTATCTTATCGCTATAAGATTGTAGGCCAAAACATGTTCTTTTTTGGGGGGTGAGGAGGTTCTCTATCTGTATTATAAGTAGAACTTCAATATTTTATTCATTTATTTAGATACATTTTATACCACTTTTCATTTTTAAAGAAAAATCCCACACCAATTGCTGGTTTTGGAGGGACTCCATGCACTCATTCACAGTAAGCCATTACTGGTGTGCACATGCTTGTCCGAACCCCATGCCACTGTCTGTTCTAAAGCTCAATCATACCATTATCAAAATGAGGGGCTAATGGAAGACTAATATGGCCCAACCTCTGATTCTGTCCTCCATGTCTCATCTTTGGTGTGGAAAGCCCATTACTGTTTCTTCAAAAGTAATTTCAAAATGCAAATAGGCTTGCTAACAGATTTTTGTCTCAGAGAGATTGTCAATTTCCATGCCCCATGCTCATTTATTTTTCATAAAGAATGAAATATGGGGCAGAGATTTATTTGTTGACAGTTATCAGCAGTAACTCAGCCTCAACACTGACCTAAATTTTCCCTGCTCAGAAGCAGTGAAGGAGAAAATAATGAAGGCAGTGTTATTTTGAAGAGGCAAAAACTTGAAATTGCTGGAATTTATTCAAGTTCCTTGAATGTCAGAGAGTTCAGGGCCTTGAGTTTTAACATCCTGAATGGCCAACAAATTTGGATGTAAAGGATTTCACCTTGCTACTTATGTAGTTATTGCATTGCAAAGAAAGCTCAATAGATCCCCCTTTTTATCTGTAACAGAGAAGTATGAAAAGATATTTGAAAGGTATGGGGGAATATAACACCACTACACGAATAGTATGTTTCCTCAAACAGGAAATAGAGGTCAGTTCAGCACTAGTTTAATTATAGTTTACATAACCATGGCTAGTATTCAGTGGGGGTGGTTTAGGCATTTGAATGTCTTTTGTTAGTGGAAACAGAGATTCCTTGCTTCCAAGTCTAGCATCCCAGGGCAAGAGACCCTCTGAAGCCAAGGTCTGGAGATGTGGGGGAAAACGAGGGGGATTTTTGTTGCTCTTTCAGGAACACAGGTGATGTGACACTACACATAACCCAATGTTTTTATCACAGTGCTTACAATTAACACTTGAACATCAATTACCTGAACACCTGTGATGTTGCCTTTTCCTTTTATACCGTAGCTTTTTCATTAGTTGATAGCCTTGGAGGAAATGTGTCCCATGTGATGTGTCCCATGTGTTAAGAAGGCATTTCAACCAAATGGAAATTTGACCTGACACTGTTTAGCATCCAAAATTGGATATAATTGGGTGTTTTCAGAGTGATATGGTGATCATACCAGCCAGCATGGTGTAGTGGTTTGAGTCTTTGGCATATGATTGCTCAAATTTCTGTCCAAAAGTCAGTTCCAAACCTAAGGATATGGATTCTGCTGAGGGAAAGGAGGGGAGCCACAGTAAAATTTGCAGCAAAATAAAAGATGGGAACAAAGGTTTAGATGTCTTTAAACCAGTGCATAGGGTATGGGAAACAAACAAGATGAGCTTGAAGTCCTAGTGCAAGAAGGTAAATACAACTTTATAGGTATAACAGAGACATGGTGGAATGACTGCCATGACTGGAATATAACAACTGAAGGATATAATCAGTTCAAAAAGAATAGATGGGGAAGTAAATGAGGGGGAATAGCATTATACATCAAAGACAAATTCACTAGTACAGAAATTCATGAGAGTGACTAAACTGGACCAGTTGAGAGCATTTGGATTAAAAAAAATGAGTTGAGAAAGAAAGAAAAACAACTGTTTGGTAGGAGTGTACTAAAGGCCACAAAACCAACATGGATGTTGCTTTTCTGAAAGAAATCTCCAAGATGCAAGAACTGGTCATTATGGGAGACTTCAGTTAATCTTATATCTGCTGAGAAGGAGATTATTGCATGGACAAATAACCTGACTGCTCCCTAACAGGATACAGCTGGATTGCGGGATGCAGGAGGATATTGTCGCTTGTAGTTTGCCATTGATTCCACTGGGCAGTTGCATCCTGGGTCCCAGGTGTGCTTTGGAGGCTGTTTTTCAAAGATGGGAGCTTTCCATCTTTGAAAAGTAGCCTCAGAAGCATTCCTGGGACTCAGGATGCAGCTGGGATGCAGCTGTCCAGCAGAATTATGAGCAATAATACTCGTCTGCATTTTGCAACTGGGCTGCATCCTGTTAGGGAGCAGTTGGGTTATTTGTCCATGCAATAATCTCCTATCTCTGCTAAGCATAGGTTCTCCAACAAATTCCTTAGGAGCCTTGCTGATAATTTCCCCTTTCTAAAGGTGGAGGAAGATGAGGGGGTCAACAATCCTGGGTTTGATCCTAAGCAACAGGGAGGGGTTGGTCACTGGAATCAAAGAAGTTGGTACTTTAGGCGGAAGTGACCATTTTAATACTAGAATTTGTGATTGTGATTAATCCTACTGGCAATACGGCTGTGTTTTGGTTTATTAATTATTTTCTCTCTCTGGCTTTTCTTTGCTAATGAAGATTCAGGAAGGACTTATCCCACGCTTACTACAAGCGCGTTGATGACTAAAAAGGCCGATCCGAGATAAGCAAGTCCGGTTACAGAAAGCACAGCAGAAAGTCTCCTTGGGTGATGTTTCCAAGTTGTGGTTCTTTCTGCGTTGTCATTTCTCTTCGAGACTCTTCGGCATGAGTTCTCAAAAGAGGCTGCAGCATTGTGGATAGTGCGTCTCCATGCCTCCCAATGTGAGGCCAGGGCAGACCATTGTTGGTGATCAATTTGGCCAAGCTTGAGATGTTGTTTCAGGGAGTCCTTGTATCTCTTCTTTGGGGCGCCCCTCTTTCGCTGACCCGTGGCGAGTTCACCGTAGAGTACTATTTTAGGGAGGCGGTGGTCCTCCATCCTGGAAACATGCCCTGCCCAGCGCAACTGCGTTTTCAGTAGCATGGCCTCAATGCTGGTGATCTCTGCTTGTTCCAGGACAGCAACATTTGTCACATAGTCAGTCCAGTGTACGTTTAGGATTGTGCGTAGACAGCGCTGATGAAAGCGTTCAAGGAGTCGTAGATGTTGCCGATAGGTGACCCATGATTCAGACCCATAGAGGAGAATGGACAGTACAATGGCTCTGTACACACTGATTTTTGTGCTTCGCCTCAGGTGTTTGTTACTCCAGACTCTTTTGTGAAGCCTTCCGAATGCACTATATGCCTTTGCTAATCTGTGATCGATCTCTTTGTCAATCTTGGCATCTGAGGAGATGATACTTCCCAGGTAGGTGAACTGTTGGATGGACTTAAGCACAGATTTGCCTATGGTGACGTGGGGGTGATAGTGCTCTTCCTGTGGTGTGGGCTGGTAGAGGACTTCCGTTTTCTTCAGGCTGACTTCCAGCCCAAACAGCTCTGCAGCCGTTGCAAAGCAGGATGTTAGGCTCTGCAGAGCTGCTTCTGTATGGGCAACAAGGGCAGCATCGTCAGCGAAAAGCAGCTCATGTACTAGATAGTTTAGAGTCTTTGTGCGGGCCTTCAGACGGCTTAAGTTAAACAAGCTACCATCAGTACGGTAACGTATATAGATGCCGTCTTTTTCTTCGAGATCTGCTGTAGCCCTTTGGAGCATCATGCTGAAGAAGATTGTAAATAGAGTTGGAGCGAGAACACAGCCTTGTTTCACACCATTAGTTATTAGAAAGGGCTCTGAGCGAGCATCGCCATATCTGACTTGTCCTTGCTGGCCCTCATGTAGCAAGATGATCATTTTGAGGAATTTGGGGGGACATCCTAGTCGTTCCAGGATCTGCCACAGTCCTTTTCTACTCACAGTGTCAAAGGCTTTGGTAAGTTGACAAATGTTACATAGAGTCCTTTGTTTTGCTCTCTACATTTCTCTTGCAGTTGTCTAAGAGCAAATACCATATCTGTAGTGCTCCTATTAGCTCTGAAGCCGCACTGACTTTCAGGGAGAAGTTCTTCTGCAATAGCAGGAACTAATCTGTTCAGGAGTATCCTTGCAAGGATTTTTCCAGCAATGGAGAGCAGTGTTATACCTCGATAGTTTGAGCAATCAGATTTTGCTCCTTTTTTCTTATACAGGGTGATGATAACTGCATCTCGGAGATTTGATGGCAGTTCACCTTTTTCCCAGCAACTCACAATTTACCATGGAGTACATGACCTCCGTGTTTCCAAGAATTTACCATGGAGTACATGACCTCCGTGTTTCCAAGCTTCAGGTGGGATTCCATCAATCCCAGCTGCCTTGACGTTTTTCATCTGCTGTATGGCCTTAATGGTTTCTTCCAAAGTGGGAGCCACGTCCAGTTCATATTTCATTGGTTGTTGTATCATATGTTGAATAGCTGAGCCTTGGACTTCTCAGTTGGCACCAAAGAGATTTTGGAAATGTTCAGCCCATCGATTCAGGATGGAGGCTTTGTCTGTGATTAGTGTTTGACCATCTGTACTATATAAAGAGTTTTGGACCTGGTAAGTAGGTCCAAACACTGCTTTAAGAGCTTCGTAGAATCCTCTGGAATCTCCCAGATCTGCACAACGTTGTGTCTTTTCTGCTAAATTGATCCATCACTTGTTCTGAATGTCTCTGAGTTTTTGTTGGAGTTTACTGCATGCGAGATGGAAGGCTGCTTTTCTTACATGGCAAGATGGCTGAGCGAGGTGTGCTTGATGAACAGTTCTCTTCTTTGCTAAGAACTCCTGGATCTCTTGATTGTTTTCATCAAACCAATCTTGGTTTTTCTTGCAAGAGAACCCGAGGGATTCTTCCGCAGACTGCAGGATACTGTTTTTGATATGTTGCCAAAGCACTGTAGGAGAAGAATCTAAAGGATGGTCTTCAAGTTTTGATTGCAGATTTGCCTGGAAGTTATCTCTCATGGCAGCTTGTTGGAGATTGTTGAGTGGCCCTGATTTATAATCAGAATAACTCGGAATATCTTATCTGACTTCTCCCCAAGCATTTATGTTAGAAATTATCCACAGTGCTGAATTCAGCACCAATATAAGGGGGTTGGGAATTCTGCCCAGGCTTTGAAATGAATTCGTTGAACTACTGATGGAATCTCAGGATTTTGTTTTCTGAACCATCTATCTATTAAACCCTGTGCAAAGGAAATAATTCAAGTGGGACTGGCTGGGCATGCTGGGAAGGTAGTAGTAGACAGGGAGAATATGTGAAAAGTTGATATGATCCTTAGCCCTCATATCATGTTAAATTAAACTTATGCTTTAGACAAATGGGATGTGTCCAATGGGGGGCTTTTATTGATAGAAGCCTCTTTTTCACTAAAGGAGGTTCTTGAGGTGGGGCACCCACATATCAGGACAATGTGCAAATATATCCAAAGCTGGCTGAGTTATTTTGATGCAAGAGGAAGAAAATCTTGCCAACATCTTTCTCTTATCTTGTAATAAAAATCTAATAATTATCCAATAAAAATAAATTGAATGATGAACAATTTGCTGCCATTTCATGGAAATCTATTGCGTGAAGGTGTATTTTCTTCTACTTAATGTTAGCAGAGGTCCTGAATGCAATAAGATTATTGCAAATTGTCCCATCCCTTCACCCAGTGTAGCTGATGAGACCTCAGAAAGAACTGCTCTTGAGGGCAGGGAGGATATGGGAAATGGGACAGAATGCTCACAGTAGGTGGTGGAAGGGTGGGTTTTTTTAAAGCATTTTTTTTTTGGGGGGGGGGTATCCTACCTTAGAAATGCAGAAATTCAAACATGCCTAGGATTTGATGACATTGCAGTCCTAAGCACACTTAGTTGAAAATAAGTCTCACAGACTTACATCCAAGAAAATCTGCATATGATCTGGCCATAGAATCCATTTGTTGCTTTCTGTGGAGTTGAGTTGTGATTAATTTTTTGTGGGACTGGATCTGTGGCATACACAGGGAGTTACATAGTGCTCTTTCTGTCTCTCTGAAATCTCTTGTGTTTCAGGGCACACAATGGACTTTTTCATATGGGCAAAAGAGACAGGAGCATAGAGCGATGCTCCCATCAGTGTTGCACGATTTGGTGAAGATTTTCAGATGATGTCACAATAATCCCACCATTATCCTGTGAACAAAGAGGAGTTTTCCAGCCGCTTTTCATTCACGGGACTTCATCAAATCATGCCATGCTCTTATCTCTTTTGCCTGTATGAAAATATGCTTTTTAGAGATTAAATCAAGCTATCTGGAAAAGCCTAAACTACTTTCCAAAGCATAAGCTTCTTCCAGGCCTATGGAGACCGTGGGTTTTCAACTTCACAAACAGCTTTCAAACACACTGCTGTTTTTTTCTCCTTTTTTCCCCTTTTTATTTAGAAAGCACGCAAGCTCCAGCCAATGATAATTAGAGCTCTTTGTGTCATTCTGACATCTCCCTAGGAAACATCACTTGTCCGCTGTGAGCTTTCAAGGTGTGAAACCAATAACAATATGGCTACCTCCTGGCACTCATTTCCCCCGCAGGTTACATTGGCAGGCAGCCTCTTCCCTCTCATGCCGCACCTGGTTTGCCAAAACACTCCCGTTTACTGTCATTTCTCCTTTACCTCTACTGTGGCTGACTAAATGTTGCTGATTTCTGGCTGACATTTGGGATTATTTTACCTTACAGGGGGTTTGTTTGCCTGACAATGAATTCCTTTTTCAGTTCACCATGGGTGACTGAATGGAAGAGTATGGGGTGATTGGAAAAAACGAATGATTCTAGCACATCCCCCCATTCTATTGAGTGAACATTTGTGTGAGTAGAAAACACTAGCTTGATAACCCCTACATCTTCTCAGCATAGATATAGAGAAGAGACTTCTATTTAATTCACTTCACTCCAGTTCAATACCACCTCAGACATGGGCATCTAATCACTCTGATGATCATCTTCATCATTACACATCATTAAAGCTTGAACAAGTAGTAATGATACCGCTAAAGTGCCAGTTGGGTTCCATCCAATGGGAGAAAGATACATGAATTGTGTAATATGTAAAGGGGAAAGACTGGAGGCCATCAGAGTGATGAATTTTGAATAGATGTTTTAAATCTTTATTTTCAGATTTGAAAGGGTTAGGAAAAAATGGAGGAACTGCACATCATATTCAAGAGACTTCTTAATACTGTGATTGTTGGAAGGACAGGAGACTGAGGAGGATTAGGAGGAAAAGGAGTGTGGAGTTGAGGATAATGGGCTGGGAAGGAGTTTAAAATCTTGCCGAGGCACCCTGATGGCAAGGAGGGGGAAAGAGCATATCCTAGGTCCAAACGATACGGCAGAAATAATCCAGTTTGAGACTGCTTAAACTGCCCTGGTTCAGTGCTAGGGGATTCTGGGAATGGTAGTTTATTGCGGCACCACAGCTCACTGACCGTGAAGGCTAAATGTCTCACAGAACTACAGTCCCCAGAATTCCCTAGCATTGAGGCAGGGCAAAGCGGTCTCAAACTGGATTATTTCTGCAGTGCGCTTTGGACCCTAGTTTTAGTAAACTTTGCACTCACAATCAAGCATGTGTCTCACATCTAGTATAAACATTGTACTGAGCTGAGTATTGAATTTATTGAAATACAACTGTTCTAATCTGAACAATGTTATTTCCTTATAGAATGTTAAAATATGAGTATCTATAAATGTGTAAATGAAAATATGCACTCTAAAAAGCAAAGTATTTTTTTATTCATAGACTACTTTAAGTGGAGGTCCCCAATGTGTGCAGGTAAATGTAAAAGGGGACCCAGGGGGGAAACAGTTTGAGAACTACTGATATGTATGTAGAGATTGTGGCATGCCTTTCTCACATGAAGATAAATAAATAGAAAGATAGAAGGGTTGATCCGTTTGACTGTGTGATTTATTTATTTATCCATCTGTTCAGCGTATTTATACCCCACTGTTCAGCCACAAAGGTTCTCACAGCAACTTACAAATGGTTAATGCTCTCAGATGTACAATCCCTGCCCTCAGACATACAATCTCAATAAGACGGGACTCACAAGGAAAAGGAAATGGCAACAAAGGAGCGGATTAAGTCCAGCAGATACAGTTTTTCTCTTCCTCAGAGGCCAGGGCAGTGGTAGTTGGGATGGATGGATTGCCTTTCATTTGTTATTGGGCCTACGTTTTTATTTCAAGTAAGGAATAAAACTGAAAGTGGCAGTGGGCATATAATAACCACAAGATGACAAAAGAAAGATATTTTGCCTTCTTTATGGTCTGACTCAATCCCCTAAGATAATACTAATTATGTCTATAGTGCTCATTAGGTACACCTGTCTGGAAAGTACACAAAAGAATGCTTAAATGCATACTTATGAAAACGTGATTAAAACAACATAAACATTGGGGGGGGGGGAGGTTTAAAACCCAAACAAAGCCTAGGACAAAAAACAACTTCAGGACAAGATCTAAAAGCACTCTGTATTTCTGTTTTTAATAAAATGAATACACAACAATTCTGATGATTAAAATGTAGGCCACTTGGCACCAAAAAGGCCACTACATAGGTGTCAGGTGAACCTCTCTGGGGAGGGAATCCCATAGTGGGAAGGAGCTATACTGAGAAAGCACCTAACCCCAATCCGTCCTTCTCCCGTCCTTTGCAATGAACAGTTAACTCCTTGTTTACGAAGGATGAGAGAAGGATGGATTGAGGTCGGGATGGCTAAGATTGGGACGCGATGCCTCTGATCTGAGCATGGAGGTGTGCGATAACACACCTATGATTTCAGGAAGAATGACTTTGCCCATTAATTAACTGTAGCCCCCAAGATCTGTTTGGAATGCAGCTCCCATAATGTCTCCTTTGTCTACATTGGCTAGGGTTGATGCATGTTTTAGGTGAAAACATGTTGAAGGCCACAGCCTTGGTGGACAGTACTGTAACCTAAACCAGTTAAAGCTTGTATTTGTAGTAATTTATACTGAAGTGCATGGAAGAAAACAAAAGAACAAACTCTCTGCCCTTTTTCAAACATCACAGGATATTTTGCTAACAGAAGATGTCATCTAACTAATGTAATTTTGTATTATTCATACTTGCATATTGAGTTTTCACTTTACATATTGTAATCCATATTTGATCTCATTACTACACTTTCCTAGACCACCAAGCCCACTAGGGAGTTGTTAGGCAGAGTATTTAGCCTAGTTTTATTTTTGAATTCATGCTGCTCCTCTCAGAGGTGTTGTTAAGCCACGAGTTTGATGTTTTATATTTTTAATCATTCGTGTACCTCTGAGGGCTCATTAGACCCTGGTATTTGAATTTGTGTTTATATAAACTAGGAATCTGTTTCAAATAGTTTGATATTTGGTGGAGATGGTGGTGAGTCCATCTATAAATAATGATCTATGGAGAGGAAAAAATACTGAACAATGATACAAGCAGGTACATCCAGAGGAAAACTCATCAATGGCTGATGCTGATTGAAGATCTGAGTAGCAATGCTTTTTTTTTACACTTGGGTGGGGAACATTTCGCCCTCCAAATATTTTTTTTAACTTTATTTTCCATAATCTGTTATCACTGACCATACTTAGTGTATCCGATTGGTTCTGGAATTTGAAAGATCTGGAGACCACAGCTTTCCCACTGTGGCTTTGCCCATAGAGGAAGACTATCTATCTTGTTTCATCCTCTGAAATGTGAGTGGCATTTGACCTTTCAACTTGCTAAACTGCAGTGGATAAAATTAAACTCTACGCTACTGGATTGTGTGTGTATGAGGATGGTAAGCAGAAAGGGCAGAGCCTGAGGTGCCATTGTTTGGAATGCCCTGCCTAGGAAAGCTTGCTTAGCTTTCTTTTTTAGTGGGGCAGTTACTCAAATGAACAGGTTCCATTTGGTCCTTCTCTGTCATTGGAGCTTATCGCACAAGCAGGGTGGCAACATCTATGGCTGAACCTTATAACACAATGTCATGACTGGTTGTAACTAATGTGTATTCAAACCATTACTGTTGTGCACTTTTTCATTGATGTGCAAAGCCCACCAGTGGGCTCTCAGTCTCATTGCTATTTCATGATAGCCTTGGTGCACTAAGTCTTTTCCACAGCAGTTCCACTTTTCAAGCAATCGCATTATGAGAGTGGGCAGGATTCTGGCTACCAATGAAGATGTCCATGGTTGTTGTGGCAGAAGTTTTTGAAGTTAGTATCTTATAGCAGGCATGTTGCTGTACCATCATAAGACCAGGCACCTATGGGCATTTCCTGTGCTGAAGAATTACACTGGGATGAATCTACAGACCAAGCACCTGGAGAAGATGCGACAATCCAAAGGTTGTTGGACTGCATCTTCTGTTAGCCACAGTCAAGATGGCTAATGGCTAGGAATGATGAAAGTTGCAGTCCCAAAATATCTGGAGGGATACAACATTCACATTCTTGATGTAGACTATTTCTGCTCCTACTGGCCACTGTACATCAGGAACCAAAATTTAGTATTGAATCAAACCATTCAAAGCAGGACATCTGAGTTTTAAATCAGTTTTCCTGGTGGCTGCTAAATTTCACTAATGAACTGAAACAGTCTTTTCAAAACAAGTAGGACATGCCATGTTTGGGGCAGAACAGGACTGGGGAACTACAAAAATAGTTTGGAGCAGGAGCTGTATACATTTTCCACCCTGATGTAGCAGTTACGTGGCTGTATGATATAATACTGAGAAATCCAACTTCATTCATTGGGGCTTTACAGACTGCCCCAAAAGGGTGATCTGTAGCCTTCTTTTTTTGCTGCAGAACTTCACCGCAGCAGGTAGACACTGCGGTGAAGCTGTGCAGCAAAAAAGGAGCGGGGAAACCCCGCTTCTTTTCAGAGCTGCAATTGTGGTGCAATAAAAGTAAAAGGCGCCATTGGGCGCCTTTACTCTGCCGCAACTGTGCAGCTCTGTCTAGAAGCTGCACAGTTGTGGCGGCATCATTATGTACGCCATCTAAATGGTGTTATGTAACAATGCAGGCACCATTACGTGTTAGGGTTCGGGAGCGTGCAAATGCTGTGCTCTCCCTAACCGTAATCACGGTGTGAGGGCGCCTCTTACTGCCCGTCTGTTTTGGGCCATAGTGTATTTTAACAACACAGGCTTATGTATATTTGCTCGAAGGTAACTTTTATCGATTCCAGTGGAATTAACTTCTTGTTTATCACATTTAGGCTGCTTACATGGGAGCACATTACACTACACAGATATAGTGCCATGATTCTGCTTTAATTGCCATGGCTGCATCCTATAGAATCCTGGAATGTGGAATTAGAGGCACCAAGGAAGAATTCTCTGGTGGAGGATTCCCCCTATAACCATCAATCACTGGATTCCATAGGATGCAGTCAAATACATTAAAGTGGAATCATAGACTAGAATTGTGAAAAGGCCCAGGATGTACAGTCAGCCCTCCTAATCTATGGATTTATTTATTTATTTATTTGCCCATGGATTCAAGCATCCACTGCTTGAAAATATTTCTAAAATATATACAACCCAAAAAGCAAACCTTGATTTTGCCATTTTATATAAGGGATACCATTGTACTAGGCCACTTTATTCAATGGGACTTGAGCAGTGTCCCATTCACAGTGGGTCCTGGAAACAAACACCAGCGGGTACCAAGGGCTCACTGTAGTTATAGGAAAATCATACATGCTGTTTGCAGTAGAAGTCTGTGATTTGTAAAACTTCCTATATGTTTCTAAGGGCAAATAAGGCCTTTGGAAGAGGCCCAAACCTATCATGGCTACTACTGTATTGGAAGGAGAATGATGATGAAGACAGAGAAGGGGAAGAAGAAAGAAGGTGTATAAAGACCTGGGGCTCCTTGTAGTCTAATTGTTCTTACATTGTTTCCCCGAAAATAAGACAGTGACTTATATGAATTTTTGATCCTAAAGATGTGCTAGGTCTTATTTTCAGGGGATGTCTTATTTTTTCCATGAAGAAGAATTCACATTTATTGTTAGGTGACAACAACAAAAGAACATTTATTATATACTGTATATATATATATTTATATACAAAAACTTTGCTAGATCTTACTTTCAGGGGAGGCCTTATATTTAGCAATTCAGCAAAACCTCTACTAGGTCTTATTTTATGGGGATGTCTTATTTTCGGGGAAACAGGGTACAGGTAGAGTCTCCCTTAGCTGGAACTCTGAAATTCAAAACACTTCAAAATCCAGATTTCTCCACATGGGTGGTTGAGATAGTAGCACTTTTGCTTTCTGATAGTTCAGTTTACATGAACTTTGTTTCAGGCACAAAATTATTAATAAATATTATGTATAAAACTTCCATCAAGCTATGTATATAAGGTACATATGAAACATAAATGAATTTCATGTTTAGACTTGGGTCTGATCTCTTAGTTATCTTGTTATGTATATGCAAATATTCCAAAATCCAAAATAAATAAATGAATTAATAAATAATAAAAAAATCCAAAACACTTCTGGTACAATCATTTCAGATAAGGGATACTTTACATTTTCTTTGGGGAACTGACAATGAAAGCATAAGTAAATTCCTATTCTGTGCTTTGGATAGTTCTTTCTGATATTTTTTTTTCCCTCTTGAAGCATAAAATTGCAAAGAACCACTGTATAATCTGTGGCAAACTAGTAAGGAGAGTTTTTCTTCCCATTTTAGAAAATGAAGTCCTTAAAGAACATGGGAATTTGCCAGAAATCACACATAGCTATTGATTCATTCCACAGACTTTCAGCTTGCTTGAGTGCGGTGCTGGGATCTATGCTTATTATCGGCACTAGAAACTCAATTCTTATAACCCCTTAATGGATTATTCAAGGAGAGCTGTCACGAGCACTCCTGGGTCACACTGTGTTTGGGAAGTATTTCTTAGGCTAAAGAAGTATGTTAAATTTGCAGTGTGCTATAAGCCAGAGTCAGGTCACTGATGCTTCATGCATTAAATTTCATAGTGTTTGTTTCTATTAAGTGGGTATAATATGGATTCCAGTGTCGCAGGTTTCTGAAGGTGTTAATTCAGGGATGTAGCTGGGGGGATGGGCAGATGAGAGCATCCAAAGGAACCCAAAAAAAAGGAGCTAGTAAAATGACCAAAGGAATGCAATCACAGCAAATTGAGTTCTAGGTGTGAATGATTTTAGTGTCCCACTCTTTGTAATGCAAAAATTTGCTTACTGAAGAAAACTTGCATTTGGGAGTAGGATTCTTATTTTGAGTGGCAATGCTTTCATTTTGACACCCTCCCTGCATAGTTACACCACAATATTAATCCAATATTTGCTGCGTGGTTCCCAATCCCAACCAACAAAGTGGTTGCTGTTGACGGTGGCATCATTGGAGATGTGGGGTGGGAGGTGGGGGTGTGCGGCACCATGTGACACTCCAGAAGGGAGGTGACACTCGGTTGGCCCCCCAGTCCCCTGCTGATGGTCTCCAGGCTTCAGGGGGATGATTTCAGCCCAGGCAGGCTGTGACCGGCCATTTCCACCACCTGTACGGCACTTTCCCAGCCCATGTGGGTGCTTTCCCAAGCTTACATGGTGCTTCCCCTGCCTGCACGGGTGCTTTCTTAGCCTGTGCTTTCCTTTGTGGCCCGCATAGCTGTTTCCTGGCCTCAGAAGTCAAACTGGAAGTCCCACTTCCTAGTAGTCCCACCCCCTGCACTCCATAACACATGCGGCAGGCTCCACACTTGATGCTCCTAGAAATGTTCCTAGAAACTAGCTACTTACACTGGCACAGAATTGCACCTTTAACAATGTGTGTGGATATTTTTGTTATCTTTTTTATTGTCGTTCATGATTTAATTTTAATGCACTGCAAAAATAAATGATTTTTTTTTTAAAAAAAACCCACTGATGTGGTCATGGACGTGTGTGTGTGTTTCTAGCTGGCAGAAATTCAACAGGTGGAGCTTTCTCCATCACTGAGGAAGCACTGCATTTATTCCTGACTGTTGATTTTTGACTATTGGCAAAATCTCAGGAATGCTTTATGTCTCCAGAATGCTTTATTCACGATTCACCCTCCTGCCCACCCTCCGTTGTGATGTTTCTGTTTTGCCAGCTTTGAGTATTTGAGTGTTGTCGCTGTTTTTGCTCCAAGCTATCCAAAATGACAGCTCTGCAAAGAACATATTGAAATAAAAATCTACTCTATGATTTATCACCCACTTGCCTAATTAAATCAGGTCTCCAGCTTTCCCCAATGCTGTTAAGGATAAATTGTTACAAGTCTACAATCTGCTAAGAACAATCACATAAGTGTATTAATTGTTGTTTCTGGGGAACCTAAATGTATGAGAGATTTAGTGAAAGCAGAAAGCTTAAATCTCCTGCTGGCAGGAACAAAAGTGCTCCAGTAATTTGATCCTGTATATACTGTATGGTCCCATACATAACACTATCAATCAGACCTGTCCTCTTATTCTTTCACATTTTCAATTATAGTTATAAAACTTCAAGAAAGAGCACATTACAACCATCTTACTTTTACAGTACTGGCCTGAAGTATTTTCTTTCTTGAGGTAAACAGAAAAATCTACTGCTCAGCCCATTTCACCTACAGAAAACAACTGGACTAGCAGTTTACTCTCACTTTTGTAAGAATATATGCTATTTACACTAATGGAGTACATAAGTGTTGAACACTTATGGCTATAAATCAAGATGGCAAAGTGAAAATGAAAAAGTTACTTGTATTGTTTCCAGGAAATCCATTCAGAGGTAGGACAGGAAAAAAGACCTTAGGCCCTCTTCAGATGAGCCATTAAGGCCAGCCTTGGGGTGGCATGGGGGAGCGTTGGGGTGCTGCATCCAGATGACGCACACCCCAAACCTGCCCTCAGGGTACCATGATGCCACGCACCGCTCCACATGGTGCGTGGCATCACGACACTCCTCCGGCACTGCGTCCATATGACAGAGTGCTGAAGGAGCACACCAAGTCACAGCAATGCGGCTATGGTGCCCTTTTGAGTGTGCAAAAAGGAGCCACTTTTTGAGGCTCTTTTTTGTGCCCCAGAAAGGCCAGATCAGGGCCACATCATGTGGTTGCTTCTCCGATCCAATGCGAAAATTCTGTAGAGACCCTTAGCCTCAATTAGACAAATCCCTAAAGCATGTTAGTAGTGTTATGGTAGCCATCCTGGGGAGAAGATACCCCCCCCCCCCTTACTAACCAAGGAAGTAGAAAGACTGACTTGTTGCAGTGAAGGAAAAAAAATACACCTGAGAATAACAGATATTACTCTTAGACTGTGACAAGCACATTGTACCCATGGGCTGAGAGTACATCAAATGAGTGGCTGCCTAGAAAGGTAAAGAGCTATCTGTCCCAGCTGCGGATTCAGGTTATTAAGAGCGTGAATGTTTTTCACTTCTAACAAGTTTGATATTTGTGAGGACACAGCATTTTCTATCACACATGGGAGCAGCAGACTGCCCATGGTCCTGTAGAAGAGAACAGTATGGCACCTGCCATTATGCCACTCTCTCCATGTCATCCAGCATCTGCGACACATCTAATGGCTCTATCAGCCTTGTGCATTTCTTTCAGGCTCCCCCATAATCATAGCACTTTCATTTTCTTTTCAAAAATACCAATCCCCCCCAAACCTTTTTCTTTTTTAAACCATGCTGAAGATAAAACTCAAAGCACCACAATACAGCAGACCTGCATGGTGTCTTCTACAAAGGTGCAAACTGGAAAGTAATTCTATCAATATCAAAATCAATGAAATAACAAATATCTTTTTCCATGGCACCATGTAGATTACAATCTTATTTGGTCTGGGGGGCTGGGTGGAATGAGGTTAGTCTCAGTTTCTTTCAGATCAGGGAAATAGCTCTTTTGGGAGCATGGATACTGAGCTGCAATGTTTACAAAAATGCTATACCACCAAGAAAAGGGCTTCATTGGCTATCAGGTCTGATCTGTGAGCCTACTGTCTCTGAATTTACCAGCATTTAGCAGATAATGGGTAGAGATGGAACCCATATGGTGTCTCGGAAATGTTTTTGGAAGTATATAATGTTATTATTATTAAAATACAATTAAACAATGCCTAGAATTAAAATCCTTTAAAACAGATCCATTAAAAAAAGACAAAAAATTAGCAGAATATGCTATAAATATTATACAAAAACTAACATTATTTCCATACCACCCACAAGATATGAAAAAAATGCCTGCCTTTATCATTTCTTCCCTTTCCAATCCTCCTTCCCAGTTTGGCCACTCATCTACCAGAAAAAAATTGCCCCCCACAATGAAGTTGATCATGGAACCAGAATGGCTGAAGCCTAGTTTCTCCCCTTTCTGCCTTTGCTCAATTCCTTGTCCAATCAGGATCTGTATGTGGCTACTTTTTCCTTAAAAAAGACAGCAGCCATTGCTAATTATATATGTTTTTAAAAATACTGCAACATGCAGTTGTGCCCTCAGATTGTAACAAACACTGTACACGTTGACTTTCTTTTCTCAGGACCACTTTTAGCCCATGAATAGAGTTATTGGGAGGGAGAGAAATGGTGGGTTGAATTGTCAGATGACAGTTAACAATTATGTACTTTACGCCCATTATATATTGTATATGAATGGTAGATTATGTCTAAGAGGGGTACTTATATCAGCAGAATCAGGGGAAAAGGATGTTCTCACCACTGAATCCCACATACACCCCTTTTGATGAAAAAAAATCTGTGTATTCCTAAATCCTTTGGAGACAATTTTCTTCTGGCATAGAGAATTCCAAGGGGAAAGGGAGAAGTTTCTGTAGCATCTATCTGCCGGTGATATTGGATGTAGCCCATCGACATCCCGCTAATGGTTGTCTAAAACTAATGGGATAAGATCCTTGAATTTTCACATTTGGTTTATCAAGGTATATTTGCTAGCACTGAACATGCAGTCCCCTTGCAGTAACAGATTATTTGTTTTGAGGAATCACAACAGAAAGAAAAGACACTGTTGCTAATTGCAGCTTAAATGCTACTGCTTTCTTTCCAGAACTGCAATTGCTTGGCACAGCAACATATTGAACAGGTGGCTATGCTGTATTTAAGGTGAAAGACTGCATTTACAGACTCCTCTAAAATATATATGTATCTAGGGGTGAAAATCCAAATGTGGACCATTAGGAATCTGGCTAGAAAAAAACTTAGTGACTGGAAATGCTCTAATATAGAAAGGTTTTAAGTAAAAGTTTAAGTAAGTATGTGTGTGTGTGTGTATATATATATATATATATATTTGGTAAATGTATTTGGGGATATAGCACAAGAGTAATCTCCAATGGCCAATTAAAGTCTCTTAACTAATTGAACAACTGCATTTAAACAGAGAGCTGGAGTTATTGTAAATAAGCATAGATTTCACAGAGGAACTCGAATAGCTAAACAAACAGAAAGCCCTGTTCTGATCTTTCAGTTTGTCAAACGTTTCTAATAAATAAGTTATGAGGAGTAGGAAAAATCCACACACAATTAACTGGTGCACCAACAATGGGATTTTCATTCTGATAAGAAGTGTTTTGTGCTGCTTGTCTTGAGGGGGAACACTATCTCAAGTGATAGGGTATTTACAAGATGTTCAAAGCTTTATGGGATTTTATTTCTGTCTTCAACTCTGAATTGCAATTATTTCATCAGTCCTTGCTCACCTTTCAATAATGGCAGTAAAGCTCAAAGCAGAGAAAACTGGCTATTGGCTTTGTTTCCTGGGGATTCTGGGAGTTGTGATCTAAAAAACAACTTTTCCAAGTTGCAGAGTCGTCCTTCCTTGTTCTCTCCCCATTTCCCACCCTACCTTTTCTTTTGGGAGGGGTGGCTGGGCAGTAAATCCTTGATGGGCCAATGAAATGAAACATCTGGCTTTCCATTGCAAGTTAGCTTTGGCATCCTGCCTGCCCAATTTTGATCCTTATGAAAGCCCTGCCGAGTGTGCAAACTGTGCCTCAATTAAAGAAGACTGAAGGGCACATACGGCAGATGAGGAGCAGCGTGTGTGCTGGGACTTGGTTGATGAGTTTCCATCAAGCAGGAGGATCAAGTGCAAAGCAGACAACTGTGGATAATTCGCTCATGAGCAAATATTTAATAAGTCAAGGATCAGATCAAACAACAACAGTCCAAGGGGGCTTGTTTTGCTGGCATGTTCATATTCCTGTCTGATTGAAGTGGTAGATGTCAAACAGGCAACAAATGCAGCCTTTCTCAAAACCAGTGAATTTCTTTCTGTGAGATATACATGAAAGAGGAAGGCCAAGAAGTTAATGTGTATCTTGCCTATGGCTGAAGCCACACATTAAGCCTCCCAACTTTTGAAATGATCCATGCAATTGCATCACACTGCTGTTGCCACAGCTGGATCTGAATCAATTACCTGATGGTACCATTTATTCTTACATGCCATGAAAAACATCCTTTCTTTCTTTCTTTCTTTCTTTCTTTCTTTCTTTCTTTCTTTCTTTCTTTCTTCAGATCAAACTGCTACTAAAGCAGGGGTGGGCAAAGTGTAGCCCCAGTTCCTTGTTTGTGGCCCTCTGCTGTTCAGGATTTCCCACAAACATTAATGGTGAAGGATGCAGGAAGAATAGGCCATGACGGGCTCCTGCATCCAGGAAATTTAGGAAACAGTTCCAGCATTTCACTGCTGAATTATGGACACCCCTTTTGTACTTGTACACAGGATTGCTGTCTGCAGGGACCTGTTGAAGGCCCACGCTACAGCAGGGGTCAACTGACAGGAACCTCTGGGCCTATTCTTCCCATTCACCAACACAAGCTGCTTCTTCACTCTTCTCTAACTGTGGCCCAGCCTGCAGTGGTGGTATAAAGGAAAAGCAGGAGATGTTACTGGCTGCTTCTCACTGGACTCTTTCAAACAGGAGGAATTTCTCCCAAATCCGAATGGAGCCCATTCGGATTCACGTAAATTAGCTAGTTTAGCGAATTTATGTGAATCCCCATTGCGTTTGGAAGGCATTCGGAATGTCTTCCTATTACCCGGAAATAACCCCCCTTGCCCGAAATTGCGTGAGAACCTTTAATGTGCAATAACACAAAACCCATGATTACATTCAGAGTGGCTTCCCTTTTGCCCGAAATTGCGTGAGAAGAATTAATTCGCAATAAAGTGAAACCCCATGATTGTGTTTGGATTGCCCTTGCATTATACTTCCAATTTCCCACGTCTGAACGAGTCTAGTGTTTCTTCATCTGGCAAGCAAGGAGGTGGTAGCTACCATGAGGAAGAGGAGAAAGAACAGCATTGGCATGCAGATATGCTTGTAGCAAGGGAGGGTCACTTAGATTGCTCTGTCTCTTGGAGGTGATCTAAAAGCCAGAGCAGGTACTTCCTATGTAAGATCCCTATTCTCTCTGCTGCATAATAATCTGAGACCTGCACACATTCATTTACAATCCTGCCTATTGACTCCCCCCCTCTCTTTCTGTTAGTTGCTGCATTCATTTAGTCCACAATAGCTAAGCCTGCTTTAGTCCCTGAAGCAGAGAGGTGTTAGTCAACTGACCATAGCAGTTTACTCCTTTAACATTAGCATGTTTATTAGGACATTGAGACTCTCAGTGGATCTGCTTGTAGTTATTACAGAGCAGCTGCAATACAAATTGGATATACTCATCAACATATTACCCTGGTCCTGTGTGAATTTCATTAGGGTCTAGCCAAAGTCATGGAGGACAATAGCTACTAATCATGATGACTTCATTTGACCTCCAGGATATTACAGGATATACTGTAATTTAAATTACCTGTCTGTTGTGTTATAGAAAACCACATGCTTGGTCACAAGTGACCTCAAACTCGGTATGTCAATAACTGTAGTAAGATTTTGAATATAACTCATCAATTACTTTGGGTGCCTCCTCAACAGACACTTTGGCTTTTTAATTTGCTTTAGAATGAACCTTTATGTACTGATTTTGACTAAGCTTGGGCCAGAATCCCCTTATGTAAGTGTATGTATACTTCGCTACATAGCAAAGGTGCAAAGAAACCCTGAAGATATGCAATGAGATAGCATTAGAAGTGTCTAAATATGCACTGGCACTCACTAGCCAGTGTCCTGATGCACAGCAGGACCATGTTGCATCAATTGTGTTGTGCATTAGTCCCATTATGCATCAGTGCACATCAGTCACTTTGCTGGCTCCCCTATATAGTAATATAACAGTAGCCCTTTGCTGGATATGGACATTACAGAATTGACTAATTCCAATTCCTGTAGATGTAAGTGCATTTGTAAAAATATAAGTCACTGATAGGATTCTGGCCTTGATACTTACTTTTAGGTTGACATCCCAAGTATTTTCATACAAGTTGTCAAACATAAACGTTTTTTCTTCATAAAACTGCTGGGTTTTCTCCATTTTGCATGAAACTTGTTGTGAAACAAATTGTGTAGACGCTAGGATAATATCTTTGTTTCATTCAAGCCGTAAGTGAAACAACAACCCAGACAGCAAGTAAATGTCCTAAAATTTATGGAAATAAAACTATATACACTGCCCCACCAATTTAATGGGCAGAGGGATCATTTTCATTTTCAGCCTTTTCTATCCCAAATGTGAAGAAAGTTGAATATTTTAGTAAATTCTTCTGAAACAAATTGAAAAGAAATTCTTCTCCATTTACACCATTGAACTCAATAGGTCCAATTTCTGCGAGTATTTGGAGGATCTTGTTGGATTTGTTTGTCATCTAGACAAGCAGTTCTTAATCTTTTCTTTACCATGGACTATCTTTTGTTGTTGTGGGCCACAAAAACTTAACTTATGATTTAAACCCTAAAGTGCATCGAATATTTATTTAAAGTTATTAAATATTTATTTATGTGGGATGCGTCATGCATCATACATTCCTTGCTCACAGCACCAGCCAGCCATCCTGCCCACCAGCCTACCTCCCTTTCTCCATCTCCCTTCCCCCCTGATTCTGTGCACACCTGTAGCCCCCAAATCTGTCATTCTGCACAACACAGGGTTTTTTTTTCCCCCATTCTGGTTGGAGAGCACTCCTCACACACAGACAGATGGCAGGTGGAGGGTTGCCAAAGTGGCACCCGGGAGCCCCAGTCCCACAGCTCAGCATGGCTTCAGGGGAGATGCAGCCACCAGACCTAGTAAGGAGGGAGACCTGGCTTGGGCAGCAGGGACTTGTTTGGCCCAGGCACCTTTGTCACAGGGAGCATTTTCTTGCCCCTTTCTTTCCGAGTTCCTGGAGGAACCAGAGTGGAAATAGCCAAACCAAGGAGGGTTAAGGAAGCAGAGACAAGAGAGGAAGAGAGAATGAGCATATAGAGGGTCTGTTGTTGCTGTTTGGGCTGCTGAGAAGGATGGAGCTCTCTGTCTCTCTCCTTTCTTCTTCCTTCCTCCCTCTTTCACTCTCTATTTTTCAACATGGGGTTGAGCCTGACAAGCCTTGGGAGGGTGAAAGGAGGAGAGTAATGATGGAGCAGGTTGAAAGGAGTAGTTTCATTATTGTTTTGTACTCACGTTACCACTATATAGTTGCATTGCTAATATGGAACTGGATGTTTCCAGCATGGCGGGAGGTTGACTACATGTCTCCTGTGGTACTTTCCTGTCCTTTGATTTTGTGATAGAGACTGGTGTGCTACACAGATTCCTAAAATCTCTCAGCAAGCAGTGAATATGTGGCCCATTTTCACAGAGAACATGGTTTGGCTTTGTCTTCCTTTTTTTCCTTGACTTAAAACAAGATGATCTACCCGTTGCATTGCTGAAAAATCTTTTCTACAGTGGCTACAAATAATCAGCCCACTTATTCTGTAACCAGCAGCTGCAAAAACCTAGGAAAAACAAAAATAAAATTCACTTTGTCCTCTGGAGCAGTTTTTAACTTTGTAGTGTGTGCACCTATGTTTTAATCAGGAACAGTGGTCCCAGGGGTCCTTGTACACAGCATTAAAACAAACAAACAAACAAACAAACAAACAAACCCCAAACTACATACAGTTCTTTCACACATCTTAGAATTCTCAGTATGACATATATGGGTAGGTTTTAGGTAGTATTTTGCCTTCCACATTGCTGCAGTAGCAAGGATTTCCATGTCTTACACAGCCAAGTAACAAATCTGTTTGCCATAACTATTTCCCAACACACAGGTAGTATACACTAATAAGACAGGACAAATTAGTTTGGGACTTTAATAGCACTCAACTATTCTTCTCCATGCCTTGTAGAGATGTAGATAAGAGGGAAATAAAGCATATCATTAATGATAATACCACAACCCTGTAAATGCTTCCACAGAATCTTTTAATGCGCTGCTATTCCAAGTGAAACTAATGGGACTCCTAATTTACTTTAAGTTCATCGCATGCAAATGCCTTTATCTAACTTGTTCTTGTTACGTCTATTAGTCTGTTGCCTGAGGAATCATGGCAGGGAATGAAGGTTGTTCTCTAGCTTGGTCCATCCAATAAAATTATCTTTGGCTCCATAACCCTTAATGATAGATGAAAAGCCAGCCAATACCAAATTCTGTCTGCTCTACCTATAATCCTCCAGGGAATCTTCACCCAAATTCCTAAACTGCTGGTTACCTTCAGACATGACCTTTCAGGTTCTGTCCTGGTCCTGCCTACTGGCCCTGTTGAAGACATCAGTATAGAGATGGGCAACCCTCTGTGGCAACTGGTAGCTCCAATGCCAATGAGGCAGCAAATAGCAATAGCAAGTACATTTCTATACCACTTATCAGTGTACGTAAGAACTCCCTAAGCAGTTTACAATGTGTAAGTCAATTGCCCCCAACAAACTGGTTACTCATTTTAGCGACCTTGCCAGGCTGCATTGACCTGCAGCCCCTGGCTGGTATTGACCTCACAACCTTGAGGTTTGTGAATATGGCTGCAGTACAGGCATTTAACCACTGCATCAGTGGAGGGATAGGGTTTAGCAAGAGGGCTTTATGAAGTTTGGATTAAAATGCAGAAGAGATTCCTTACTCGACTGACATAGGTGCCCACTGGCAGTCACCCAGTTGTAAAGGAGTCAGGGATTACAGTCTCAGTACTAAACCTTTTAAAAAGGAAATATAATGATATGATCTACCACCCAGTTCATGCTCTCCAGTTTCCTTTAAACTTAGCTGAAGTTCACACAGTAGTGAGGTTACACTGGTGGGAGCATGTTTCCTTGGCAATAATACATTCTTGTGAGTGGTCCCTGCTTTAAAGCAAAGTGTTTTGGGCTGGCTTGGTCTTGAATGAGCAAATAAGATCCATTAGCTTTACCAAAGACCTACTCCTAGTGGAAATAAGAAATGCTTGAACTAGTTTGTTCCTTACAGACTGTTCACTGCAGCTTTTCTTTGGGGATGTGGCTATGGGAAGAATCAGGACTGCATACCATACCTATATGCCAGAATGTATCATTACATCACTGAAAATAGTCCCAGAATTTTCCTGGACTGACCTGAAAATAATCTATATGTACCTCCAGACTGGAAACAAATCAGGTCACTTCCCAAGCCAATCTGGGAGGCTAGGAAAATGTAAAGACTTCCCTCCCAGTCAGTTCCTCTTCAGCATGATTGTGAGCAACCAGATTTATATGTCTTTTCCTCTGTAAATCCTATAATTTCTAACTTTATCACTAATATATTGTTGTTGTTCTTTTGTTCCTTCAAGTCTGATTTATGGTGACCATACCATAGGGTTTTCTAGGCAGATTTATTCAGAGGAGGTATGCCTTTTCCTTCCTCTGACGTTGAGAGAGTGTGATTTGCTCTAGGCCATCCAATGGACGTCCATGGCTGAATGGGGATTTGAAACCTGGGCTGCATCTACACTGCTTAATTAATTTGACACTGCTTTGACTGACATGGTTCAATGCTATGGAATTGTGGGGTTTGTAGTTTTGTGTGCTTTTTTTGGTGTGCCACAACAAAGTACAAATCCCAGGATTCCATAGGATGGATATATGACAGTTAATGTGGTGTCAAATGGCATTAATTCTCCAATGTGGCAGCAGACCTGGCCTTCTTAGTCTTAGGGGCTTATCGCACAGCTTTATAAAAAGACTTACCACTCCCGAATTGAAGCTTAATTTTGGCTTCACCCTGGTCCTATCACATGGCTTTTGTCTCCCAGTCCACCATCCAAGTACAGCCCGGCTGCAGCTGCATCCCTTAATGCACTTTGGCAGCCATTTTTCAAAGTCGGGAGATTTCTGGCTTTGAAAAATGGCTGCTGAAGAACAATAAATTACATTAGCTGCAGCCGGGCTGTACTTGGATGGTGGATTGGGAGAAAAAAGTTATGTGACATGACCAGGATGCAGCCCGAATTAAGCTTTAATTTGGGAGCGGTAAATTGCATTATAAAAGTTGTGTGATAAGCTCCTCAGTGAAATACTGAAACCACTACACCATACTGGCTCCTTTTTAATCTTTATCATAAAAGCAAACATGTCCCTTAAATAGAAAATCCATCTAAATAGATTACTGTTTTGAGTTCACTAATGGTTAAACATTTTAATCCAAAGTTTCCCTCTGTGTAACTAAGGGACGAAACAAAATGCCGGATTGGGGCTGTGGCAACCGCATGCCACGTCTCTAACCCAGCTTTTTGCTGGATAAGCCTGGCTGGCATCCAGGCTGTATAAGGGTTGCATTTTTGTCTGGCCATGGGTGAATGCAACAACAACCGTTTTGCAAATTAAATGTGCCTTTCCAACATCAGGAGGACTTTGCTGGTTTCCACAAGCATTACTTTTGAAATGAAAACTCCACACTGACAACAAAATCAAAACCATGGTGCTTAAGCAAAATGCTGTTTTAGTTCAAGAGGCTTGTTCTTCCCCTTGAAGCATACTTATGGCTCTCCTGTCTCCCTGTGTGCACTGTCTACGTGTGGGCCAGAAGAGACTGCACAACAAAGGTCTGCAGTTATGACTGACAGCTGAAGAAAAGTTGTTTGGAAGAAACTTTCAGCAGCGATATCAAATTTTCATTTACTTCCAGTGCTGCTTTGGGCAAAGATATGGAAAGCATAGGAAAAGAAATATATAACTCACTCAAAAGTAAAGGAGATAAGCACCCAATAGGTCACTGCTCCTAATCTAAAGAAGTTCTTTAAGATTGGTGTTCAAACTTTGAGGCTATTTCCTGGGAAAGTGCTAAATCATTAAAAATAGCTTTGAAAGAAAATGTCATATTTGCTGTAGCTGTCGTGTCACCAGCTGACTACTCTGGCTGTGTGTTCCCATCCTTCCTTTCTTTGTGTAATGTTTCAGTAAAGTAGATGTTTGCATGTCAGGGCCTTGTCTGATAATGGCATTGCCACTTACATAGTGCTTTGAAATGTTCAAATTGTAGCTGGGATAGATGGGATGGAGCAAAACCATGGGGAAAGGTTGGAGCCTAATGGCATTGTAGCCAGTGTGATCTCAAGACATTTAGCTGTCTGAGGCAGAGCACCAAATAACACCCTATCCCCCACCATGTTTAAGTGCACAGTTCACAAAACCAGCCATATTATTTCTCATGAGAGCCAAAATCTGCTATTTGAGATGGATGCCTCACTCTGACCAATAGTAGGGCTGGTCCTGCTTGTATCAGGCATGGAAAAGACCAGCAACACTCATGCTTAGCTATTTTATTACTTATCACTCTTTTTTACCGCAAATATAGTTACTTCATCACTTTTATGGCTTGGACTGTTCTTTTTCATTTTTTCTGTCCTCCTCCCAGGGCTCATTTGAGGAAATTTGTGCCCCACTCAGTGGACAGAAGGGTATTATTGCTGGCCTTGAACCATGAGGATTTCAAGCAGTTTGTTATGTGAACCAATGAATTCAAAATTACAAGAAAGGAGATTCTGACCAAATACTAGGAAGAACTGCCTGACAATAATGACTGTTGAAGAGTGGAATAGCTCATGTCAAAAATTGGTGGACTCTCCTTTGTTGGAGTTTTTTTTTTAAACAGAGATTGGATAGTCACCTCTCAGAAATGCTTTAGCTTTCCACCTGTGTCAGTCAACCTTTGTCTTCTTGGCACTTGCTGATGATGTTATTGCTGCATCAGAGGTTGTGGCTGTCTGAGAAGGCTCATGCAGGTTGCTCACCTAGGTTTACATAATACTTTAATTTACAAAATCTCAGCAATTCATAGAGGAATCAGGATAATCCTGTATTGAACATGAAGACTGAGTTTCTTTATCACACTAGGGGGCAAACAGGAATTAAACGATAGTTAAACAGGAAATTTCCTGTGATAAACATAGATCATTTCCTGTTTAACTCTTGTTTAACTCTTATTTAAATCCTGTTTGCCCCCTAGTGTGATAAAGCAGTTGAGAAAGTGACCCGTCCAAGTGTATGAAAGAGGCTAGATTTGAAACAGCTTCTTCCAGCTCCAAAGTTCAGGTCTTTTTGGTCTAAGTACAATTCCTAGTCCTAACAGAGTAGGCCTATTGAATCAAGGGCTGTACAGACTGTCCCTTTTAGTGCTGGATCGGAGCTGCAGAAACTACATGCTGTGGCCCTGTTCTTGCCTTTCTGAAGTTCAAAAAAGAGACACAAAAAGCAGCTCCTTTCTGTGCTGTGGAAAGGGTTCCATAGCCACAGACGCTGCAGCTTTTCGGTGTTCCTTTAGCACTGTGTCATCTATTGCATTCGAAAATACTGAATCTTTTTCCCCAGTGTTTTCCCCAACTGAATTTCTCTGGCATAATTTAACCCTCTCAAAGTTCACACTGACCAAAGTAATGATTCAAAATGGGTCCTCTGTATCAACTACATTCAATCATGTTAGGATCTTTTTTTTTTGTTGTTGTTCTATCAATAAAACGATACGCATCTACATCATTCCACTTCCATTGTCATCCTTGTCCTCTAAGAGTTAATTCCTCTCTCCTCCTGGCTACCATATCACTCTGCTGTTTTTGCCCAGCAACAATGTCCAAAATGTCCTCCATTTTGAGCAGGACTAAGAAGCACACATTCTATATTTATATGAGCTTTTACTGGGCTCCCATGATGACACAAGATTGGCACAGCGTTCACACGTCATGGCGCTGCGCTTGCATCATAGATGCACTGCAGGATGTTAATGGCGCCTGGGTGGTGTTGCCGGAAGGCGCTCCATTTTGGAGCTCCTTTTTGGGGTGGACCATTGTTGCGGCTGTGCGGTTGCTGTGGCAATGATCTGGAGGAGAAAGGGGCGGCCTTCTAATCTGTACCAGGCCTATGAGTGTTTTTAGCTTTTATTGGGACATGTCCTCCATTTTGCAGTGCTTTAGTCCTCCTTGGCAGTGACAGCATCTGGGATGGTGATGATGATGATGATGATGATGATGATGATGGGGAGCCTTTTCTTTCCACTCTGGCCAGGGAGTGGTTCCACAACCCTGAGCTGTCACCTCTGTTCACTTGGGAGGGTTTTTTGAGGTGTGTGTGCCTGGGGTTGTGGGATGACAAAGTGTGGATGTCTCTGTGTGTGTCTGTGTGTGTGTGTGTGTGGGAGGGGGACAGGGAGAGGCTCCCATGTCAAATAAACAGGTGACAGGGTGTGTGGGTGTGAATGTGTGGGTGTGTTTTTTTGCGGGCTCTGCGGTGGAAATGTGGGAAGGGGTGTGTGAGAGACACAGAAGGAAGTCAAAGCCACACTGAACAATAGAGAGAAAAGGCAAAGAGGAAGGGCTGGGTATGGCGGGAACCCCTGCTACTGGTGGTTGTGCTCCCTCTCTCTCTCTCTCCTCCTTTGGGAAGAAGAAGAGGAGGAAGAGAAGACCCCTGACCCCATAGAGATGGCAGTGATGGAGAGTGAGCAGTGTGTTTTAGTCTGTGGTCCCTTAAGTTTAGCTAGCCACTCTTAGATTGGTCAGGAGTAGAGTTTTAGCTGCCATGTTCCCACCCCCTTTACATTGAGAAAAAGCTTGCTTTGAGTACAGAGTGTTCTTTTGGTTACTGCTATCTTTTTCTGTTTTTTAAAAAGAAATAAATACTTTTTTATGCAAAAATACCTTATTCTTTTACTTCATTCTCATTCGGAGTCACTCTGTTGAATTATCAATTTTTAAAAGCTCCAGTCTGCAAGGTCCTGCAGAGAATTAGTGCCTGGAAGAGCCCCCCTCCCCTCCCAAAAAACCAGTAAAATCAGTGCACTATTCTTAACAGCAGGTTCTGAGATTGTCTTTGATAGTTCCTCTCAGTCACTGTGTTCCTAAAAGTAACAGTCTACCTAAGGTATTTACAGGTGATGCAACACTTTCAAACACAAGTGTGCATCCCTTGATTGCTAACTAGTGTTTTTAGGATAGCTTTTATCAGCAATCTCTTTACATGTGGTAACTGGTGAAAATCTCTAACTGGAGACTTGTTGATAGCTCAAGCAAGATGTTCAGAATCTGATAGCAATGGATGTTTTTCTCTAATTGCCATACTGCCAGAAATGGAACGCATTCGTGGTTGTTACAAGGCTTGATATCTATAAATATATTGAGTTTGTTGCCCTGGTGCAATTAAGCCAATGTCCACACAGGGGGGAGGAGAATTTGTAGCTTTATTTCCTGCAGTGAATAGGTATCAGTGGTCTCATGAACCAAAAGACTGACAAAGGAAAGAAACAGACATTTGTACATATATACTTTTCCGTATGATAATCACACAGCTATCTCTACATATCCATAGTGTCACTCATTAGCAGGTCACGTTTCATGAGCATGCATACTAAACAGGTCACACACTGCCATTCCATAATGACCCTAAATTGCCTAGCAACACAGAAATTGAGGGGGGTACCTTTGGCAGAGAGGTATGTTTTAGGGCTTATGGTGTCTATAAGGCCCTCTACAGACTGGCATAAAGAGCTGGTGTGGGGGCAGAGACGGGGTGTGGTGACTGCATGGTGGCTGCCCTGACTCCATCCCCATGCCACCCTCAGGCTGCCCACCTGATCAGATGGTGGGCAGCATCATGCCACATCTTTGGTGCCGTGTTTACATGCACTGCGCTGAAGAAGCAGAGAACAACTGCCACCACCATAGCTAAGGTGCCCTTTCCATGACGCAAAAAGGAGCTGCTTTTCACAGCTTCTTTTTGTACTGTGGAAAAACCAGATTAGAGCTGTGACATATAGTTGCCACGGCCCTGATCTGGTGAACAAAGGGGTGATCTGTTGAGCTCCTTAGACATCCAGGGTTCAAGAAAGCATCCAAGCTGTATCGGGCATCATATAAATTCTGGAGCCTGTTATCTATTTTGTTTTCCAGTTAGGCTTGCAGTTTTGTTCCTGTTACCTTCTCTCTGCATTTCTTTCTCCGCATCTCTTGTCAAGTTGAAAATAACAAGGTTGCTAGCTATATCTTGGAAAACTATAACAAAGGGCAGGGATACACACATACATTTTTCTATTCTATTCTGTTGGTATGACATTTCCAGACTGGTTCCTCTTACTGGTATCTCATAATGGCTTACCATTTTCTCACAGAATACCTTATCAGACTCATGTACTTGCATCTGTGTCTGTATCTCTTTCTCTATCCTCTATCAAAATGAAAGAATAAATGAGGAAAATTGGCTGTGCATTACCAGTATGAATAGAACAATAAACACATCCAGTTGCCCAGTATAGTGGCCACCCAAGGGCCCGAGTACCACATCCATGGAGGGATCTTAAGGGAAAAAGGACATGGTGAGAGATAGGAGCCCAAGTGTACCTATGGGGCCACCTGGAGAGGGGATCCATCATGTACTCCATACAGCTTCATTTTGTCCTCCATTTAAAAAAATGTTTCCCAGATTAACCCTTTGTGAATGGGGTGGTTAAAACTTAGGATGGGAAAATTTGGCTGTTTTAGAGTGGGACAGTCAGCTCCTGAGTGAATGATTCCACTATCTAAGCTGTTTTTGACAATACAGATTCCAGGGGGAACATATGCAAGATGGTGCTGTTATGCCCTGCTTTTAGATGGCATGCAAAGCCATTTTTGAGGGCATGGGGAGGGTGGGAAGAGGTGGACCAGGCCCATACCTGTTCCTCCTCTTCCTGGTTGCCCTGGGCCTTCAGCTGTCTCTGGGGAGGCAGTTAAAGTCCCAGCAGGATGGGGGGGGGGAAGAGAAGAAACAGGCACACACTTGTTCCTCCTCTTTCCCCCACCCTGCTGGGACTTCACCTGTATCCAGGGAAGTCCCATCCCAGAAGGCAGAAGTCCAGCCACCCTGACATTCCTCTCCTGATGTTCCACCCCCAGCATCAAGTGACACCTGGTGCGGGGACACCTTTGAGTTTGGGCACTCAGTCTCTAAAAGGTTTGCCATCACTGAGCTAGACCTTGCATGCTTTCCTAAATCAATATGATGAGGCTTGAGGCTTACTTTCTGTCCACCCTAAGGAATTAGTGAAATGTGTGGTATGAAGCTGTTCTGAAAAAAGTGCCACCACTGTTTGTGCAATGCAGTTTTTTTTTCCTTTCCTTTCCTTTCCTTTCCTTTCCTTTCCAGAATGTTGTTCAGCATCTCACCTGAGGTCTGTGTGTTGATTTGTGTATACAGCCTCTTGGATTTGCATTTTGAGCATCCTCCTTCTCATTCTGTGGTGATGTGAAGGGTTCATCATACACAATGGAGACTAACTTCTCTAATGGATAGCAAGCACCTCATAGAAGCTTTGAGAACATCTCTGCTCTTCCATAAATGCATCCTAGTAAAATCATCTTAATTGCTATCTATTTGCTCAACTGCCGTGTAGGAGGCAGCGTGGTGCGGGTGGCAAAGAACCTGAAAAGAAAGCAAGAGAATGTGGGAGAAAATGCAAAAGAGTGTAACTAATAAACTTCATGGAATTGGAAAGCAGAGGGATGCAAAATCCAGCTAATGAAGTTCCATTTTTAAATATTCATTTAATGGAGGCTTCCTCAGGCACTAGCAGATGCATCCACCCCCTCTCTGTCTGTGAGCTTCTGTTCCCTTTGTTCTCTTCTTGCTTTGCTTTTTAGCTCATCAACCATTTTCATGAACGAGTTCATCTCAAGATGACATTTGACATATTCAAGTCAAAGAGAGCAGTGTAATTCTCATGACCAGATTTCTCTTCCCCTTCTCTCTTTTTCTTTTAGGTTGATGGAATAGACTTTATAGAAGAGAAATACAGATGCAGTGCTCTTCAAACAAAGCTAATTCTTTCCATAATTAATTAATCATGAATCCATAATGGCATGTCTGAAATAGTGCTTTTTCTACCTCTAGCAGCCTTTGGAAACCTGGTGTTGGACTATAACTCTCATCATCCTTCAATTAACATGGCCATCTGGAGGGCATCTGATTAGGAAAGGCTGACCTATAGGACACAGAGAGGAGGTCATTACCTCACTATGAGTTTCATTAATTGCTTTAATCCATTTCTACCCCGATGTTTAATCCAGGTAGATTTCTGAGGCAGAGATGTCAATACAATTACATTAAACTGGAAGTATTCACCTGCCAATTCATAGAATTGCTTTTCTCCCACCTAAACTCCTTCGTTGATCATTCTAACAGTTCCCATCTGATTTTATGCCATCTCACACCCTCAACTGCTAGCAAATGGGTGACGTTTCATCTAGCTGTGGACACACTGCTTATTCTGTTCCCCAGAATGGCAAGTTTAAAATGCCGCTCAGAAATAGAAAACTGGATGTGACACTTTCAGGTGAGCTGTTGAGTGATTACAACTAGGGTGGTCCATTGATCCCTTCCTGACCAAGAAAATAGATCTTTCTTTTGTCCAAGGTATGGCCAGCCCTAGCCATAGGGCAGCAAGGATTATGTGCAGTGTCCCTCAGCTAGTTTGATGCCTTTAGGTGCTGTGGAGGATACTGCTGTATTATCAGAGTGATTCAACTGTCAGTCCCATTGGCCTTTACACATCCTGTATAATCTGCCCCATATACTCAGGTCCTCTGGGGGGACATTTACTTCATCTAGGTAGACCCAGACTGGCAACTGCAGGGCGACTAGACATCTTTCTTTTCCATGACATGTTCTACATTTCAGCCTTCTATCCAGGAATAATTCCAAAATGGCCTCCTTTCTGAGCATGACTAAAAAGCATGAGTTTATCATTATAGGACTATTTTTAGCTCTTATATGTGGTAATGTCCTACATATTCTAGTGCCTTGTCCTTATTTGTTAGGATACCTGGTCACCTTTCTGTTCACCTCCCTATACTGTGGAATGACCTAGTGGGAGAGATTCAATAGCTAAATATGCCTTAAAATGGTATTAAAGTCCTATCTCTTCTGGCAAGCCTACCCAGTCATTTTTAAACTATAGATTTTAAATTGGTATAATTTTGATTTTATGTTTGAATGATTTTAATATGTTCTATGTTTATGTGTTTAACCTATATGTTTTAATGGTCTTATGTGTTTTAATCTCTGTTGTACCCTGACTTAAGAAAATAATGATGATGGTGGTGGTGGTGGTGGTGGAATGGGAGGGGGTGCCATTTTCTTCTTTGCCTCTGGTAGCTATATGTCTTGAACTAGGCTTGGTCCAAGGATGGAGAGAAGCCAGATCTCCAGGTGGGATATGAAGTAATGACAGTTTGATGCTCTATTGCTTGGCTGTCATTAGTCTTTTTCCTGGAGATACCAGCTCTTCTTTACACAGGCACACACCATCTTTAGTAGAAAAGAAGATGAAGTGCCTGATCTGCTCAGTTTCTGATTACAGTACCCAAATTCCCTGAAATTGCACCAGCTCTTATGAATTTTGATCCTATCCATGAGAAAAGGAGAGAGAGAGAGAAAGGAGGGGAATCTAGCTGTGCAGCACTAGTTCTAGTGTTTTATTTCTCTCTCTCTCTCTCTCTCTCTCTCACACACACACACACACACACACCAGTTCCATGCCAAATGTTTTGATCTCTATCCCATCCTGTTTTGGAAAGAAATATCTTGGTCTCACTTGCACCATGAGCAATCAATGACTTCTTGGTCTTTAACCACTAGCCTTGTTAGTTTGTTTTATATTCCCATTAATGTAATTAGCACCAATCTCTAAAAGTCAATATTGTTAATGGGAAAATCTAACAGAATGTACTTTCTTTCTAACAGTTTTTCTGTTGGATTAACATGTTGGACTTTTAATGGACATCTTAATAAGGCACAATATTAACTGGAACTTTGTACAAATTAAAGCAAGGCTTTCATCAGATGGAGAATTTGCACCAGTCCTCTTTATTTCTACAATGTTAACTTTCTTTGTACTCCATTTTTCATACACTTGTTTTCCAAAATGTATAACACTCTGAGTAGCTTGACTTGTTGTCTTGGTATTACTTGATCTACTGTTTGCATAGCAATAGCAGATTGGGAAATACTGGTGCAGTACCTAATCATTCAATTCTTATCCATTGTCAAGAAGGACTTTTTGAGAGAGTTGAGCATCACTTTGTTTGTTCATAGAGGAGTGAATGGGGCAGGAAATTTGGGGCAGCACATGCTCAGTAGCAAGAGCATAAGAGTGACTATACCAGTTGGCTTGTTGTTTTCTCTAGGACCCAAGCATTCTGGATAGCATGGAGAATACTTATTACAGTCTGTGTAGAGGTGGACTCGGCATGGATATTAAATGGAATCATAGATTTTATGGCAATATTATATTCCTGAATCTATATCTGGCCTCTTGTTACATCTTATACTATCTACTGTAGCAAACCTAAACATATAATATTTTGATGACTGGATGGCAGGCAAAGACCTTCATTTATAGTACACAAGACTTCACATAACTTCCTCCATTTTTTGAAAGATGTTCTGAGACTGTGGATCCTTAGTCACACCACCTATCCTTCACATCTTTGGAATGCAAGGGAAGGGCCCTTATAAGCATCCCACTATACCACATAGAAGACTCCAGATCAAGGTCTAACCTTCCATTGATGAGATTGCTCTCTATATGAGAGAGATAGGAGTGATGATTTTAATATGTCCTATGTTTATGTGTTTAATCTAAATGTTAAAATGGTTGAGAACCTGTACTCTTAGAGACACATGTCTCTCTATATCACCTTCCCTCTCGAGAACTACAAGTCTCAGAGGTTGTTAGTTACTGCTGGGATAGGCAGGGGAAGTGTCTGGCACTCGACCAGAGGTAGACTGGTCTACTTTTTCTGGTACTATTATTTCTGGACAACAACCCCCATGTTTTTGGAGGCCACAAAAAAGGTTTCCCAAGGCCTCAATGCATCTTGTGCGCCACACCTTACCCATGCCTTATTGTCACAGAGGTTGTAGCCTCCATGGGCAGAAGTACATTACCATCTCCCCCCCCCCCCCCGCCCAGTCTGCATGTTGTCTCAATCACACCAAGAGTCCAGTGGAGTCACTAAGGGTTGGGTGGGGTGAGGTTGGCACAGGGTGACACTTCAGAAAAGGGTTGAAACTGGTCAGGCCCTTCTTCCACTGTGGGATGAGAAGGGATGAGTGCACCCCTCCCAGCATTGCTATGATGGTGACTTGATCCTTAGGAGGAACCTGCTGTGGCAGGGAAAGAGAATAGTGAATGTGCCCCTCCAGGCTTCGCCTCAGTAGCAGGTCTCTCCTCAGAAGGAGGCCACTACCACAGCAAAGAAGGGCAAGCCTTTTTCCCACTGCTGCCTCCTGGCAGCCCCCGCCTCCACCAGTCGATACGAGGCATGGAGATGCCACTGCCAGACCCTCTTAGGGTAGGGACCAGAATCTTTATTCTAAATGTAGACTCCTTGAATAGGGAAAATGGGCAATGCTTAAGTGAAAGTAGCTTCAGAATGAGATTCAGTGGTACACAGGTAAGTGGCTTCTCAATATAGACCTTGGCATGTGGCTGCAGAATGAGGAGCCTAGGAAGTGATAGACTGAGAGGGATAGAGTCCCAAGGAGCAAGCAAAAACATAAACAGACCAATAAAAATGATATATTCCAAGGCACAAAAGGATGCTTCACATTAGTCAACCCATATCTTCTTTTTACTCTGCAAATTGTCTGGTTTTCCCATTTGTAGAGGGGCTCATCTCCCAGCTCCCTCTAAGTCCCTCTTGATGAACAGCTTTTGTGCAGTCAAGAAAGATCTCAGCTAGCTTTTGCACATGTCTTTGTTCACAGATCTTCATTCTCTGTAACTCAGGTCTGAAGGAGATGCCTGCAGCCCTTCTCCTGTCTGGCAGCTTTGGCTTTCCAACTCTTTCCCTTCAGAGCTAGACTATGGTATTTTAGAAATGTCTTTGACCCCTGCCTCTCAAAAGCCTTTAACTGATATCAACTTGTTCTCCTTCCCTCCTGAGGTCAGGAAGCTCATATAAAGGATACAATTCACTCTTATATGAAACTAATAAAGGTATTCCCCGTTGATAAGGTTGTCAAGTTATTTTCGATGCTCATCTCCATTACTAAACTGAAGAGCTAGCATTGTGAGAGACTACTCTGTGATCATATGGAGAGCATGATTTCACAGAATGCTGTTTAGCTTCCTATCAGAGTGCTACCTATTTATTTATTTGCATTTACATGCTTTCAAACTCCTAGGTTGGCAGAAAATAGGACTAGTTATTGGAGCTCAACACATCATGTGGCACCCAGGCCTCAAACTGCCAACCCGCCAATCTTGCAATCAACAGAGTCAGCGTCTTAACCACTTGAGCCACCACATCCTATATAAAAATGCCATATGTGCACATACTTCACTCCTAGCACCTGTGCAAAGCAACATTAGGGCCAAGATTGCTCCTAATTTTTTGGGCTTCCCCCAATCAAAAGTGATTGGTTAAATGCTCATGTGTTTTCCTCCCCGCATCCTGAGCAATCTGAGAGATGTCAAGCTTCAGGTCTCCTGATTTACACCATCTCTGAAGCATTTGCTGGTAGCCTAGATCACGGTGGTCACTGCTGAAGTGAACAAGAAGGCACAGCTAGAGAGCTCTGAGCAGCTACTGCAGAGAAAGGGAAGAAAAGAGTGCAAGAGAAATGGGTCTGGTTTAGTCAGGTCTCAGTACACCCAACTGAAACATTAAAAACAGATGCAGTCCCGTGCAGCTGTGAAAGCTTAATTGCTGCTTCTCTGAGTGATGCAGAGTAACAGAGCTGTAAGTGCCTTTGCCTATTTGGCCTGAGCCGAAACTGCAGCAGAAATCAGAAGTTGCTTCCTCCCTCTTACACTTTTAACACGGCTCATAAAATATTCTTGAGCAGGATTAAGTAATGGAAAAATAATGGGTCCATTAAAATACAGTGCAAAGATGTGGGGCCATTTCATTTTCATGTTCCTATAAGAACAGGCCTCTCTCAACTTTTATATCTGGTCCTTTTAACTGCTGCCTATATTAGAAGAAGATGAAGAAGAAAAAGGAGGAGGAGGAGGAGGAGGGCTGTACAGAATAAACCACACCACAATGTCATCTCTCTCTCTCTCTCTCTCTCTCTCTCTCTCTCTCCTCTCTCCTTCTCTCCATCTGTCCTACTGCTTCATACTCCATTTCTCCAAAGGATGTTAATTTTTAGGGACAGTACCATGGGATCATTTCCTGAAAAGAAAGCATAGTTATGCTATTTTTGTTTGTAACATTTTAAAATCACAAATATACCTGTTGAACAGGAAGCATAGGATGAAACAGACCAAATAGATGAGTATAGTCTTTAAAGCAATGGCACTGAAAAGCAAGCAACATACCACTGGAGCATCACCTCCATCTTGACTTCCTCTTGACAGACACATGGAGAACTAACTTTTATGCATTCTTTGTTAACTATATTTAAATCCAGAATGCTTCTTTTAGCCTCGGCCCAAGGGGATAGCTGTTGGACACTGTGAAAATCAAACATCAACTAACTTCTAGCAAATGGTGCCCATGTAGGAAGCATTTGTAGCAATTAGCTACACTAAATGTCTAGGTGAAAAATTCCCTTCTGTTTTTACATAGTAATGTCTATATCTATAACCATATCTGTATCTTCAGGAGGATGTTGCTATATTTTATTTATTCATTTATTTATTTTATTTATATGCTGCCTTTCTTCCCGGAGGGACCCAAGACAGCTCACGGATAAACCATTTAAAATCTCAATAAAATTCAAAACAATCACAAAAATATATGAGCAACTTAATATTTTTCAGTGGTAGAATTCAAAGATATAGTCCCTAGAATCAATATGTAGAGAGCTCTTGTAGCACATTTGAGACTAACTGAAAGAAAGAAGTTGGCAGTATGAGCTTTCCTAGACTTCACTCTATTTCCTCAGATGCTTTTGGTGGAGTCCATTCCACCAAAAACATCTGAGGAAGTAGAGTGAAGTCTACGAAAGCTCATGCTGCTAACTTATTTCTTTCAGTTAGTCTTAAAGGTGCTACAAGATCTCTGTTTCTCAGTGGGGTTAGCAGAAGTTATACTCCCTGCCCCCCCAAAAGTGCTATGCCTTTTACCAGAGGAGCCAAGAGGAGGGATTTGGTCCTTAAGCTGTAACTTAGATTTCTACGTATTTCATTTTCTATGGGACATCTCATATATGAAGTTGTAAAGTTAGATTCCATGTTGGGATGTGATACAAAACACCTCAAACTAGACTGAACCTTGAGCTTTTGGCACACATACAATAATCAGACCTTATGTACCAATAGCTATTGATTGTGTTTGGTATGGCACTGTTGTTCTCTTCTGTCTGATCAGGGCTGATGCCAAACAGTAAAGTTCCCAATGTGTGATAGCTGGCACACCATCAAAGGATTTGTAGGCATTTTGAGGTTCCTGCTAGATTTGAAATCTCATTCTTCTGTAAATTGTGGCTATCCTCTTGGAATGCTGACAATAAAATCAAATCCTTACTTAACTCAATTGTGTGGTATGTGACTAGATTTGGAGTGGTCAGCCCTTCAAAGAGAGGAGAACACCCCCAAACAGTGGATTATCTTCTGATAGACCTTGAAACAGAGGACTGTCATCCATGAAATAAATCATATAGGGACCCCATGTTTCCCCATGTTTCCAAACAGATGTTTATTGTGCAAAAACTTTGCTTTTTCAGGTGTACAGAATCAGAATTTTATGATTAAAAAACATGGTGTGTGCAGTGGAATTCAGATTTAGAAATGTTTTAAGAGTATACATATATACAACAATAACAACAGGCTCTTCTTGGCTCTGAATCTATTATATGTAGCTTGCCTCATTTCCCTCTCCCTCGCTGCATGACATACGGCAGAGAACACACCTGGAATGATTCACAGTTTGCTGTCTCAGGAATAAACCACCTGCAAAAGTCGAAATCAACTCTCAATTAGTTTTTCAATGCCTTAATACATTTTGGCATGAGCAATTAATCTAATTTTGTGAATTTTACAACACTTCTCCCCCTCCCTCCCTGAAAAAGTGAGAAGAAAAAAGTAAACAGTCAAAGATGGTACACTGCAATCAGGATACACAAGGCAGATCTTTATTTTTCTCTGGAATGACTGTCTTTTATAAATGTCATCCATCATTTGTAATAAGAGCTGTCAGGAATATTTAGCTGAGAAACAGGTACTTGATATGCTAATGGAGGTCTCTTAGTGAATTCATTTGGTTCTGCTGCATGACATTAATGGTCTTCATAATCTAATGAATGATGTGTGTAATAGAGGTAAGGCCAGGGGAAACTGCATTCTAAAACTAGAGAAAGTACTACCTCTAGTATATTATTTATATTGCACCCATTCTGGTTTATTGCTTTTGGAGAAGAGAGCAATATTACAAAAGGAGCCCACCCTGCTTTCTGAATGATAGGAAGCTCTGAAAGTGAGGGGGGGATGTAAACTGTTTACAAAGTTGACTTAGGATGCATATGCTTTTTGAAGAACAAGTGAAAAGTGTAAGCACGTTAACCTCTTACCTTAAATTAAAGGATTTTTGATTTCTGAAAACCTTTCTCTCCTTGATAAAGGATTAAGCCTGAGCTCTGCACTGGCACAAATCCAGCATGCATTTAGAGCACATCTCTTCCCCCTAGTCTGCTCTAGAAATAAAATTTATGTATACATTTCTGTATAGTGGAGTCCTTTTGTTCAGGATTTTCCAATTTTTCCTTCCCAATGAGCATATTTATTCCTCACTGGGCTCTACTGGGACTCCCTCACTTTAGGGTTGTTGTTGTTTTCGTTCTACAAACTTGGGGTCCTTCTGAATCTGTAGATACCTCTCTCTCTGAGGCAGGGATGCTGCTGTATAACCTGGACATCATAAATAGAGGAACTAATTTATCATATGTGGTGGACTTGTGATAAAATGAAAAACTGGGTTCAGATTGATTCTACAGTGGAAAATATCCTGAAGCTTATTGAGACCAGAAATTTCTTTATTGCGAATCCTGGAAGAAGAGATAAGGAAAAAATATGGAAGAATTGTCCAATATATGCTTGCTGCAGCAAGAATTCTGTATATCCAGAAATGCAAGGATGTAGATACTCCATTACAAGAAGAATGATTGATAAAGCTGTATGATTTTGCAGAAATTGATAAATTGACAAATTTGATTACAGAAAGATTTGTAAGTAATTTTTAAAAAGAATAAGAATTTATAATTTATGAGAAAATGTTGGAGGAAAATAGCAATTTTAGAATTCGAAGAACAGTGGCTTGGATTGTATAAGTTTATTTTCCATATTTGTTTAGTGGAAGCCACATCATTTAATAACTATAACCATTGTTTGGTAAGTTGGACGTCATGTTTATTCTTTTTCTTTTTTGTTGTTGTATTGTTGTTATTATATGTAATATGTTAGTGTATGTATGGTTTAGTGTGTAATATGTGGGTGCATAGATGTTGTATTTCCTCCCATATATGCTGCTTTCTATTATTAAAAGTTGTGTTTTATAATTTTAAAAAATAGCCAAAAATGTGAAAATCTACAAAGGTAATGTCTGGAAATCCACTTCTGTGCTTGAAAAATGAGCATTTTTTAAAAAAAGTTAAACAATACAGAAGGCTTCTTTAACTTATTTAAAAGATGGCTTCCAGGAGAATCAAAGTGCCCTCTTTTCTGGGGCACGAAAAGGGCAGTCTGGTGAGTTTGGAGATGCCCAGGACTGCAAAACAGACCTGGGGAACCATACACAGGATCCAGGGTCACACTTTTCCAGTCCTGATGTAGGACTTTGGATATAGCACACGAAATTATGCTCCACAGTTGTGTACAGCAGTAGTGGCATCAGTTCATTTAGGCTCAATAGTGGAACAGCCCTTTGCATGATAACAAAAGCCCTATTCGGGCATTCTCTAAGTAGCAGAAATAAACATGGGAAGAGCAGTTGTGGCTGGTGCCTTCCAAACTTTAAATTTTGAATGTTAAAGTTTAAAGGAACTATCCATGGTGATGAACCCTATCCTTTAATTGGGATCAGTCCCCTGGGAAGCGTCTTTAATCTGACTGAGCCCAGGGTAGATTCACAGTCCTACTGACAATGGGAGAGCACACTAATCCCACTAATAGGTTTTGTGTTTTCTTCACTGTTTTGCATACACATTGACTTGATGAGGAGAATCTCTGCTAACCTATGTTATAAATTGTGTGGGGAGCCTCCAGGGATAGAGGAGGCTCTCCTTTTCAGAAACTTGTCTTCCATATAAATAGACAGTGACAGAAATGCATGAGGAATCAGTGAAACTATTGCACAGTACGTCTTTGCATGAGCACTCCTCCTAGGTTCTCAGGGCTCTTCCCACTAGGGTTTAAAGGGAATTGCTGATCAGGCTATATGTCCATTATTCCCACTTGAAACTGGTTCTGATACTACCATGATGTAGCAAGGCAAACATGAAAGAACCGCTCTTTTCTGACACTAGTGTTTTGTTTTTGTTTTTAAAAAAGACCCGAATTTAAACTGTGTTCAACAAGTGGGAACAATGAGTTGGATTTGCATTGAGGGGCTGTGACAGCTTCTTGCCAGCTTCTCTCAGCCAGTCCTGGTGCTCTGGCACCATTCTTGGGGGCACAGCTGTGAGGCATCATCTTTGGTGGCTCCCCTCTCACGGTGCTCCCTTTGGGCTCAGCAAAGGCTGGAAGGCAGGGCAGTTTGTCTTCCCTTCCTCCCCTCAGCAATGAGAAAGTTGAGAGGTTTTTCTCCTTGGAAGGAGAAGCTTCGCCAGCTCTTCCTTCCTCTGCCTTTCTCAGCTCAGCCATGGAATCCCACTCAGTGCCCCTGGGCAAGTCACACTCTCTCAGCTGGAGGAGACAAGGAGGAGGCAGTGGTGGCGGCAGAGGGCCTGGGAGCACTCTGGCAAGGCTCCCCAGTTGAGGCACCTGAGAGTGGGTTGAGGCAAAGAGGAGGAGTGGGAGATGGAGTGCCACTGCTGCCAACACTGCCATTCATAGCAAGCCCATCAGGAGGAGGTGGAGGTGGAGCTGCCAGGGCCCAAGCCTTTAATGTCATGCCACCCCCTCCTCTATTGTTGTTGTTTTTGTTGTGTGCCTTCAAGTCTTTCATGGGATTTTCTTGGCAAGGTTTGCTCAGAAGGAGTTTGCCTTTTCTTTCCTCCTCCTCTCTCTCTCTCTCTCTGTGGCAGCTGTTCTTCCTCTTCCCCACTCAAGTGTGAACGACAAAGAGGAGTAAAAGGAGAGTAAATGACCCCAGGGAGATTTGATAACAAAACAACACGGTATCCACACTGGGTTATTTTGTAGGGGGCTATGAGCCCTCAATTGCCAAGTAGGGCTAGTGTGTTAATATAAAATTATGCCCAAGACAGATAAATGTTTGGAAGTTAGTGGAAGCTGGTGGCTTCTGTGTAAGCAGGGTAATTAACACACTCCAGGTTTTTGATTCAATTTTAAGACACCTTTCCATGGTGCTGAATGTATTTTGGGATCAACCTATTTGAGAGCAACCACTTGGATAACTTATTTAAGGTTCAGACTAAAATCTGGGACACATTCACTGCCCCTCTGACATTCATTGTCCCATTGTTGTTGGTTGTTACTTTGCTTTGAAGCCAGGGTGATGTTTTTATTGCCTTTAAAAGCTTTAAGTAATGCACAGAACCCTCAGCGTCTTTTTTCTACTTTTAATTCTCTCCTCCCTCCCTCCCTCCTTTTCTGCTAATGATTTCACAATCTTCTTCAACACTAAAATTGAAACTATTCGTTCTGATCTTGCTGCTCCTGATCTTTCTTCAGTACCTACACTTCATATGTCTTTATCCTCTACATTTTCTATCTTTCCTCCTGTCTTGTTAGGTGAACTATCCAAATTACTGGTGTCTTCAAATCCCTCTACCTGTTTCCTTCATCCTGTTCCTTCTCATTCTTTAATTACTATTGCCTCTGCTATACTTCTTTCTCCTCTCCCTTTCTACTGGTTTATTTCCTTCAGCATTTTAACATGCAACAGTCTCTTCACTTCTTGAGAAGGCCTCACTTGATCTATTTTCTCTCTCTAACTATTATCCTATTTCCTTGTTGCCTTTTGTCTTGAAGATCTTGGAACATACTGTCTTGAGTTTCTTTCTTCCATATTGGATCCCTTTCAGTTTGGATTTTGTCCTTTGCACTCGACAGAGACAGCTCTTACAAAAGGCCTATATTCAGTTCTTATTCTTCTTAACCTCTCTGCAGCTTTTGACACAGTTGACCATGATCTCCTGTTCGACTTGCTCCATAACTTAGGGTTAGTGATTCAGTTTTCAGCTGGTTAACATCCCATCTCTCAAACTGCTTATTTACTGTGGTAGCCAGATGACATGTTTCTTCTTTCCCTCTCTCAGTCAGGGTTTCACATCTAGTATACAACTCAGCGGGGTCACAGGGCTCCATTTTGGGTCTGCTGTTACTTTCTCTGTATACATTATCTCTAGATAATCTTATCAGTTCGTATGGTTTTCAATATCATCTCTATGTCAATGATATACAGCTGTATTTTTCTACTCCAGAACTTTCGTCTGACATTGAACATCGGGTCACATCACATCTTTTAGCTGTCTCTTCTTGGATGCTGCATCAGTGCTTAAAACTCAACATGGAAAAGACAGAACTACTTATCTTTCCTCCAAAACTCTCTTTACAATATACATTCTCCATCACAGTTAATAATATTCTCATTCATCCTTTGAAGGAAGCACATAGTCTTGGCTTTATTTTTTACTTTTCTTTGTCTTTTCCTCCCCAGATTCAGGCCATAGCAAAGCCATGTTGATTTTTCCTTTATAACATTGCCAAAATTAGACCTTTTCTTTCTGCTTCCTCTGCCAAGACCTTAGTTCATGCCTTGGTAATCTCCCACCTTGTTTATTGTAATCTTCTTCTGACTGAGCTTCCACTGTCTCATCTTAGCTTCTCTGGTCTCCATTCAACATTCTGCTGGTAAGATTATTTTTCTGGCTCATCATTTTGATCATATTACCACACTTTTGGTATCCCTTCACTGGCTACCCATTCCACATAGGATTCAGTGTAAGCTTCTGTTTCTAACGTTTAAGGCTCTACATGATCTATCCCCCTCTTATTTGTCTGAACTTATTTCTTCTTATGAGCCTGCTTGAGATCTTTATTCCATAAGCTCCAGGCTTCTGATCCAACACAGGGTTACCTCTTCCTTGGCTCAGCTTTGTGCTTTTTCACTCAATGCTCCGTATTTCTGGAATAGCCTTCCTGAATACTTGTCGACTGCCTCCTCCTTGGCTAGCTTTAAATCTGAACTGGAGACATTCTTGTTTGCAAAAGCATTTGGAATTTTACATTAATACTGTTTTATAACTTCATATTTGATTATATGTTAGTTGCCTTTATAGTATTGCATTTTATTTGTATGATTTGTTTTTAATTATTGTATAGTTTATATTTTATCTTAGATTGTATGTCTCTGGCAGGATTAATATTTGAACTGATTCTTTCTGTAAAGGGCCATGTAAATTTTATGACCTTATACAAATAAATTATAGTAATAATAATTAAGTAGATTCATGCATTTAAGAAAACACTTTTATGGTCCCTTCCACCTTTTCATCACTTTATAGATCAAAATCAGCATTTTGAATTGAACATGGAGAGAAAATAGTGTTCGTGACTTTCTCCCCCTGCCACAATGACCATTTGTCTGATGACCATTGGCCCTTTCCATGTCTTCTCAGCAAAAACACTGTGGATGTGCTGTTTACCACAAGGATTAAGGTGCAATGCTTGTTAGAATGATTTCTTAATGGTGTGCTTAATGGTTGTTTGACATAATCGATTGGAAAGTTCTGTGGGATATGCGTCTTGCTATTCAGCTGTTGAATCTCTTCTAGCAGGTTGTTCCACAAAAATCAGTGTTTACAGAGCCATTGTACTATCTGATCTCCTCTATGAGTCTGAAACATGGGTCATCTATCGCTAACATCTTCAACTCCTCGAACGCTTTCATCAGCGCTGTATACACAGAATCCTAAATATACACTGGACTGACTATGTGATGAATGTTGCTGTCCTTGAGCAAGCAGGGATCACCAGCATTGAGGCCATGCTATTGAAAATGCAGCTGTGCTGGGCAGAGCACATTTCTTGGATGGAGGACCACCGCCTCCCCAAAATATTACTCTACGGTGAACTCGCCACAGGTCAGCAAAAGAGGGGTGCCCCAAAGAAGAGATACAAGGACCAAATTGATTACCAACAATGGCCTGCCCTGGCCTCACATCAGGAGGCATGGAGACGCACTATCCACAATGCTGCAGCCTCTTTCGAGAACTCACGCCAAAAGAGGCTCAAAGAGAAATGACAACGCAGAAAGAACCACAACTTGGTAACATCACCCAAGGAGACTTTCTGCTGTGCTTTCTGTAACCAGACTTGTTTATCTTGGATTGGCCTTTTTAGTCATCAACACACTTGTAGTAAGCGTGGGATGAGTCCTTCCTGAATCTTTGTTACCGAAGAAAAGCCAGAGAGGGATCTTGAAGATTTTCATACTTGCCTGAATCACTGGTAAATCATTCCCCAAACGTCATGAAAACAGATCTGGCTGCAGCGTTTGTCAAACTTGTAAGAAAAGCAGGGAAGGAGGCAGATTCCCCCCCCCCTTAATGCTAAATTAGCGTTAATAGGAATCTGCTTCCTTCCCTGCTTTTCTTGCAACGTTTGACAAATGCTGCAGCCAGATTCGTTTCCATGACGATTGAGGAGTACTTCCAGCCTTCACACACAGAGGCTTTTTTGCTCTTTCAGCCACCTTTGGAGGACTTTTGAGGAATGATTTACCAGTGATTCAGGCAAGTGTGAAAATCATTAACACTAGATACTTGGATTTGGGATTTCTTTTGGTTAAAGGGAAAAATAGACACAGCCAAGTGTATGATTTTAGAGAGCAAACTTTTTCAGCCATCTGGTACAATGAATCGCTTGCAAATTGATGACTGCATTTACATGCTGTCAATTTACCCATAGTATGTGGCTGATCTGGGGCTGATTTTGTGCTTTGGTGAAACTTACCTGCAAAGTGCAATGTATCTGTGCCTCTTATTTTTCCCAGAAAGATATGGCTGCTTGCTGTCAAACTCTAGGCCAGCAATTTTACAAATAAGTTAATGGGAATGCTACTTGGATGAGCCAGTCTTCACTAAGTGCCTCATTCAATCCTCTGATGGTGAAATATAACATACCAAGGTGCTCGCTGTATTTTCTGACTACTCTACATCAAGCAGAAGATTAATGGAAGGCTTTGATATCATTTCCGATTTCCCCCCGAGTCTTGTGAGTGATTGAAGGCATCTGCTGTTTGATTGTAATGGGGCACCTGGAGTGAACATGTAGGTAGAGTTAACATGGCAGCATTTTTGCAGTACGAACATACGCCTGTAGCGTGCAATGTGGCAAACTGGGATACTCCATTCTCAGTGTGAGTTCAGCTTTGTCTTCCATTACACCTAATGGAGAAGAGCTGTTGAGGAGTGCGTAAAAGGCAGGTGCAGCTGAGAGACGATATATGTGCCAGCACATCTTCAGGTATTTTTCTGCAGAGGATGCTGAGAATAAATGAACAGGCACAGCTCCTATTACAATATCAAGGAGAAGTGTCAGTGATATATGTATTTATTGACTTACCTGTTTTTTATAGACCCTTTTATGGCTTAAAAGATGGGAACAATAGCTAGTATTGTGAACAAGTTGATTCTCAAAATTCTCATTAGTGGGCAAAGAAATTTCACCAAGTTCTTTTGGGAGAGAAAGAAGAGTTCCTTAGGACCAGGGCTGACTAATAGCAGAGGCAGTAGCATAACATCTTTTATTCCCTCCCTGTGTCAGGTCTTTTGCACTGATTCCACTTATAGTTCAAGTAGCAGCAGCCTTGTTGATAGCCATTAACCACCATTTTGTGTATCCCACTAAGCAAGATCATGTTGTAGCAGTGGGGAGTGAAAGGAGGATCACCCCTCAAAAATCATGGTGGAGAAAAGTCTGTGAAATGGCTTTTCCCATGCAGGAGGTTGAAGAAAAGAAAAATGCCCAGAAGTATTAATTAAAAATTGCTTTCTGACTATAGTCTGAACTAGACTATTTAGAACTAGGCACATGGTGTCCTCTCCCCAACTACTGCAAGTTCATTTTGCAATCTACTTTGTTCTTATTAATCGGATTGCCTTTAATGTCCTGTAAACTTTGGCCAAAAGAAAAGACAGAGAACTAGACAGCTCCAGATTAGCTGGAGGTCTCAGTTGGACATAAAATGAAACAAAATTCCCAAACTGGGAAAGCACAAGAACTGTCATGTGAATGAAAATTGGTGCAGATAAAAACTTGTTTGAACACCCCCAACTGTTAAAACAACTATTTTCCTTGATGGGAAACAGGAATAACTAAGGCCTCATTCCCACTACAAAATAAATCATTTTTTGAGTTGAATCGATGAAACGATTGAGCGCCGAATAGACTTCACACTATTCGAGCCTAACCTATCTTTTTCAATTTAATCCACTTTGTGTTCGCATTTAGCAATGGATCAATTCAACATGGAGTTGCCTCACAAGGGTGACTGTGGCACAGGAACTGAATTGAATAGACAGCACGTTCACACTTGTGCTGAACCGATTCATTTGACAAGAAGCAGGGAGTGCTGTGGATCTGGAACAACAATGGGTTTAGCACTGCACCCTCCCTCGGCAAACCATGCCAGAAATTCAGCACAGTTGCAAACAAGGGCCATTTAAACCAGTTCAGGTCAGTTTGGGAACTGGTTTATTATGCAGTTGGAAGGAGGCCTAAGATGTTTCTTGGGCTGGTCTTTTCCTTACAGAAGGGTTTTTTTTAAAAAGCAAACAAACAAGGGCTGCTTTTGTTCACCCCATGAATTTCCATTTCCATTCCCTTTGGCTTCTCTTCAGTGCTGCATTCTCCCATGACTAATTTCTTTCTGGAGGTGATGTGCTACCTTGTTACGTGTGCAGCCATTTCTCCCTTCAGCTTACAAGTGGGGTGAAGTTTTATCTGTCTGTTTTATTATGTTAAATTATTTATCAATGTCATTACCTTTTCTGAGCCTATAGAACAATGGTGAACTACAATGGAAAACATCATAATAAAGGTTGTATTGTGTTAAATGCTCCAAAGCAATGAGCTTGTACTGCATTTACAATTCACAGCACTTGCATGTAGCATTTTATCTTCAAAGCTTCTATGTGAATGAGAGCATACTGTGAGAAGAAGCGAAGCCTCAGGCATGCTAGCAAGCTAAAGAGAATGAAACAGTCACCAGCTTGCCTAGAAGAGAGGAGTAAAGATTTAAACCCTAATAAAACCATGTTCAAATCAGAGAAACCAGAGAGATCCAGATTCCCACAAGACCATCTTTTCATTTGCTCTGATTCTGGGATGTCTCTTATGTCTCTTAGCATCTCCAGCCTTGGGATTCTGCCCAGAATTTCCCTGAGCTTGATAGAATCAGCATTCCTGAAATCCAAGATTCCTGTTTGAATCTTTAACCTGTGTCACAGTAATGAATTCTACCATTGCATGGTCACTCCTCTCTAAAATACCAACTGCCTTGATTCCAGTGACCAACTCATTATTGGTTAGGATCAAGTCTAGGATTGCTGATCCATCCCCTTGCTCTCTCCTCCATCTTTTGAAAGAGGAAAGTACCATAGCTCAAGTGCTCATGCTCACTGTTGGACTTCAGGGATGCAAGCTGGAGAACACATTCTCAGAGCTCAGTGTCATGTATTGCTGTCCATGACTCTGGCCTGGTCCTGATAACTTCATGATAAGGTCACTTTTTCTTTCAGAATGTATCTATACTTTACAATTATGGCTTTGTAATACCACTTTAGTCGTCATGACTGCATACTATGGAATCCCAGGAGTTGTAGTTTACTGAATGGTCCTTAAAAAGTTAGAATTCTCTGCTATTGGATATCTCCAATGCATCCTCTCCTGAACTACAGCAAACAATTATTAAATTCCTCGCTAAGCTAAAAGCCTTAGAATTCCATAAGATGAAACTATGACAATGGGATCACACTGCTATAACCATGCAGTGCACATATTTTATGTGTTCAAATTTGCTGTGCCCAACAATGGTGTCAACACAACACTTTAGAATCTCTCAAAGTACTTGGTAAGAGTTGCTTCAGCCCCCATTTAAAAACTAAGCTCAAACGATTAAAGTATGTGGAGGGATGTCAAACAACGTGTAGTGGGAGGCAGGGAAATATGCCGCATAGTAATAAGAATGAAAGCAGGCCCAGACATGAACAAACTTTGACACATTGGGTGTGAAGAAAATATACTACCAGAAAAGAAATGTCATCTCTGGTTTTGGAAAGCAAACAAGAAAACAAAACTAACAGCACCAGATATGAATTTGTTATTGCAATCACAGCATTATTGTACAGCTTCCTAAACTAATTCATTGTTACCTGATGAAGAAAAAAAAACCTATCTCCAGCATGTCACCTTTCATTAAAATTGTGTTTGTCTGAGATTTTGTTATTTGCAGTTGCTCATCTGTAAAATTAGAAGTTTTAATTCTTCACAGTTTGTCACCTTTTCAAATTCTGTTCTGTTGACATGTACTTTTTTTTTTTTTTACATAATGCAGGGAAGGCTGGAAATGAAATTTAAAAGAAAATTAGCTGATGCAGGAACTGCTAAATGAAGCACTTTTGCCAGAGACACTGTTGTTTTGCATGCAGAGCTGTGAGTGAGGGAATTTTACTTAAATGGAAACTAAAACGGTGTTGGATATTTTTAGCTAACTGAGTATCTCTGGTCATAGAGAAAATAAGTACACACTATTTGCAATGGGGGCATATAGACTGTGGCATGGTTAATGTGACTACATGCTCCTCTGCATAAAAAAACCTCCTTACACATGGAAGACTGGCTCATCTGCATGCCATCGTCCAATAGCTGGCATGCCACAGGCAGAGACTTTTCAATATAGGATGGTAATTGGTAAACCAATTTGTTACCTGCTTCCTAGGTTGATAAAGCACCCTCTCTCAATATAAGATTGAATCAGTATACTTGTGAGCTTCTAGCATCTTTTGAACTGGCAGATTGTCTCCTAGGAGTTTTAAGGATTCAATGATTTGTGCAGGACTTTCACAGTCGTTCTAAGGTGAGCCAAGAAGCCATACCAACAGTCAGAACAAGCCATGAAGAAGATTAGGGAGCAAGCTGGAAGTCAAGATCATATCCCCAAAACGAAAAACAGATCAGAGTTGCAGGCTGAGGGAGAACTATAACTCCTCAGGCAAGGCTCAATGATAGCATGATATAACAACAACAACAACAACAACAACAACAACAACAACAACTTTTATTTATATAGGAGGATGCAGAGATCAGCATAGATGGTTGGAGTCACTCTATGACTTGAGGCTGCTTAAGTACCCGCTGCACTCCAGTAGTTGATCTAATACAGGTCTTTTTCTCCGTAAGTTGCTTGCATGGCCACTTCTTTATTTTTGTCTGGGGTATTATTTTCAAGTCTCCTGGATTCTGGTGAGAGTACCAAGGCAAAGAAGCTGCTGAATTTTCTGTGGCTTGGTAGGCACTAATGACAGCTTAGTATAACAACATTTTGTATAACAGAGGTGGACAACTTGATAGATTCGGTGACCAGTTTTCCACTCTGGAGCTCGTCCTGGTGGCATTTGAAACATATGAAAATCAAAACAAGAAATGGCCAGAAGTCACTTCCTATTTACCTCCCACCCCTTGCTTTGGCCAAAACAAGGCGACGTAAGACCACATGCCTTATTAATTATACTGTTTTGGGAGGTGGCAGCAAGGGGAGACTCTCGGAGCTGCAAAAACTGGGAGGGCAGGGATGCATGTGGCACATAGGCTGTGTATTAACCCTATGGCATGCAACCTTTAGAGAGCAGTGCATCAGTTTAAAAATGATGGTGAGAAAGACTGCAGCATGAGTACAAGTGCAAGGCTCAGAGAGGATGACTCCTTATATAATGTTTTATACAGATAACCTATGTACAAAATGCACACATAAACATATGCATTGAACGGGACACACATGGTGATATAACTTCTTTAAACAGCTTCTCTATTATTCTGGTATACTACTGCTTCACAATTCAGGACTCTTATGTTTTTTTGGAGGTGGGGGCAGATGGCAGGAGAATGCTTTCCATCTAATTCAGGTTGTTCTCTGAATTCACACAATTTCAATACTTTTTTTTAAAAAAAATTAAAATACATTGGGAAGTGTGAGAGATGGTAGAGGATCTCTCAAGCAGAGATCAATTTGTTGTTGTGTGCCTTCAAGTTGTTTCTGACTTATGGTGACCCTAAGGTGCACCTATCACTGGATTTTCTGAGGCTGAGAGTATGTGACTTGCTCAAGGTAACCCAGTGGGTTTCCATGGCTATGACTCTATTACCAGAGTCATAGTCCAGTGCTTAAACCATTATGTCAAATTTGGCATGTATTCATGTTGTGGCCTCCATCTGTAGACTTATTATAAGAACCTCTGCTTTCCAACCTTTCAGAAATTCTGTATTTCCCCTTCTCCTTCCCTAGACATGACTCTGGAAAATGTGTTTGCAACAAATGAAGTATCTTTCCTCAAAGTTCAGAAAACTAAGTAAAATAAGGAAGCACTCACTGACATAACAACAAAACTTTCCTAATGTAGGCTAGCTCACCTGGGGGCTCCAAAAAAGCTTAGCTGTATTATTGCACCTTAAGCCATATGACTTGGAAATACATCTTCATCAAACATTTATGGGATTGTTGGCTAGCTTCGACTCAGATGCTCATTTTTATAAAGGCCTTTGCAAGATTTGTTTTAGATCTCTCAGGAAAGAGAGAGAGAGAGAGAGAGAGAGAGAAAGTTTTCAAGCAGCTATATGAACAGAGTAGGCAGAGATTTCAACCAAAATAAGTAGCTAGCTTGAGTAATGGGTAGCCCAATCAATCACTTTTGAAAAGGGCAGTGTGATTTCTACTATCTCAAATAGTCACCCAAATTTTTGCACTGAGCTAATAAACCTGTATCAGAGCTCGTATTCAGGGATGGCTGTATTGGACATTCAGTGAAGTACAATAATATCCAAAATCCACAAAACAGCATTACCTTTATTGGGCCAACCAAAATGCATTTTGAATGTCCAAAATGCAAAATGCTTTTGATGCTCCATTGGCTTATCCATCAGGCAAAGGTATAAAAAAAAACCCATATAGGTTATGTATGATGTTAGAGTCACAGGCAGTGGGATCAATAGGGTTGGCATCACCTGGTGCAGTAACTCATGGTGTCACCCACCCCTATTGCTCTCCTCCCAATCCATCCCAAACAGAATCTTTAGTGATGTTATTTGTACTAATGTTACTCATTAATCGTAATTCTTGCATATCATTGACTGTAATGGTAGTTGTGACATAAAACAATTAGCTGAATTAAAATTGTACCTTTAAATTGCAATATCATGTGCACAGCCTCAGTACATTTGCATGCACATAGTTTCATGTGATTGCAGTGAAAATTTGGTAATATTGATTTTTAGAAGAAAATTTAAAAATAATATTTAAAAAATTTAAAGTTTTGATTTTTTTTTTAAAAAAATTATTGCTTAAAAAAACAACAACTGAGACCTCTCCTTTCTCCTCCCACTGAGCCTCACCCCACTGTCACCATCTCCTCAGCATTTTAAAGGGACACAGGAAAGTGCCACGCCATGTTTTCTGCCCAAAAGCAGATGTTTGAGGAGCAATGGTGTCACCTCCCTTAGGATGTCACCTGGTGTGATCCACACACCCCACACCCCCTAGTAACACCACTGGTCACAAGGCTACATTTTGTCAAGATGCTATTGTTGCTGTCAGTTAAGATGGTATGGTGGGATACCCATGCAGGCAGAGACCTTTCAGTTTGGCCATGTGAGCTCTGGAAGTCAAAGAGTCATAAAGCCCAGGAAATAAAATTTCAACTCCATTAACAACAACATTTAATCTTATTTTAAGGGGTGGGAGTTGGGATGGGATTGTTTTTAATTTTGTACTGTTTTAACTCTGTTGTAATCTGCCCCGATTGTTTCTTCAGAGGAGTGGGCTATAAATAAAAATCATCATCATCATCATCAGCAGCAGCATCAGCATCAGCATCAGCATCTTCTTCTTCTTCTTCTTGACAAAATGTAGGCCTGTGACTTGCTGTTGCTGTTGTTGTGTGCCTTCAGTTTGTTTCCAGCTTATGGTGACCCTATGGGGTTTGTTCAGATTTGTTCAGAGGAGGCATATTATTCTTTCTTCTGTACATCTTTTCATGATAAAAAAGCCAGTGGAGCTTCAAAAGCTTGCGTCATATATTTTGCTTGGCCCCATAAAGGTATTGCTGTGTTGTGGATTTTGGATATTATTGTATTTTGCTGTATTAGAGCTGTACCACTTCAGTCTGCATGGAATTAGTGATCAGTGGCAGTTTATCCTCTCCAGATTATTGAGATGGGAGAAGACACATTACTGCCTCCTGTTGTCACACTGATGACACCCACTTCCCTGTCTCACTGTCTTGGCTTAAAAGTCTCCCTGAGAGGGAAGCTAATTCACAGCTCAGCATTTTGAACAGGGTTCCTTTGCAGATTGCCTATATGGGGAGGCAGGCACTGGTAGGTGTTGAAGCACCAAAGGGACATGTGCCCTGCAGCCCTGCCTTTCCTTGCCTAAAGCCACCTAGCTGCCCACAAATGCCTTCAAATGAGTTGCCAGAACAATGTGCTGGCAGTAATATTGAAATATGATTCAGTTGCTAGTCTAGTTAGTGTCCAAATGTATGCAAAGCAGACAGATGGCTACATGTGCAATAATGCACATTTTTGTGGATTTCAGCAGACACTTCAGTAAAAACAGCGAAGCCTTTTTCCATGGAGTTTAAGGAGTTTATTGGTGCCACTCCAAAAGCTCAAACTCCTGTGAACAGCATGTGGCCAGATCACATTCTAGTTGAATGGAATGAGGAATGTTTTAAACAAGTAGACTAGGTCCTTGGATTGGCTTAAATAGGGTTTTCTGGGAGTCAAAAGTAATATGATAGAAAAATTATTGCCTGATGAGGATGCAAAAGAGGTAAACAAACAAACAGCTTCATTTATATACTGCTTCATACCAGGAGTGTCTAAGCAGTTTACAACTGTAAGCTACTTGCCCCCAACAATCTGGGTACTCATTTTAGCGACCTCGGAAGGATGCAAGCCTGAGTCGACCTTGAGCCCCTTTGCTGGTCTTGAACTCGCAACCTTATGGTTTTGAGAGAGTGGCTGCAGTACAGGCATTTAACCACTGTGCCACCAGGGCTCCAGGTAGTGGTGTGAGTGTCCCTTCTATATCCTCCTGTCCCAGTGTTTGAGGGAAGGTCCTGATTAATCCCCTGTTGCTCCATATTTTCAGCTGCATTGTTTCTTTCTCCTCCTCTCACTTTCTCTCTTTGCCCTAAGCTGACTTCAGTTGCTGCAAACTGCATTCAAACTGTAAAAGTAGTTTGCATTCAAATGACCAGCAAGTAATGTGGGAAGATCAGAGGCTGAGAGCAGAGGGATCTTGCCTTCCCAGTAGATTCAGGCAAAAGCAAGCTGCTGCAGCCTCTCTTATTCTTTCTCATTAATACCTTTTTGCCATTTGACCACACTCTGTTCTTTCTCTTCAATACCTTTTTTCATTTGACCACACTCTGATGTTGCTTGGCCACATGTGTCCTGGTTTTCATCTATAAAATATTGGAAGGTATGATTTACCAATAGATAAAATGAGCAACTGCAAACTTAAGAGGGGCGTAGGGGGAAAGCACAATTATACTATTGCCTGTATTAATTTTTTAAACTCAGATTTTGTCCAGTAAAAACACATTCAAAGTCTTCTCTTCCTTCTCACTTGAGGCTTAACCTGACAGAGGAATATGTTAAGTTTCAGTCTGACTCAGCTGTAGTCTATGGTGTTGTGTTTTTGTGTGTGCAATGTTTGTGTCTAATCTTTCTGGAACGTTTGCTGTATTCCTTCTCTGGTTGTCAGAGCAACATCTTGGCTTGGGGCCTTGCTCTGACATAATGGTTGTAACAAGCATTTATTTCAGGGCACCCTGACTGGCATGTGAGCTGCACTAATCTGAAAACCTATGTCAGGCTCAGGTTAGGAAAACATTGGAAGAACAAAGCATTGCACTCTGCTTTGAACCATGAAGACTGCTGAAACAATGATGGCATCGAAAAGTGAGGAATATGAACACGGGAATCTGAAATTTGAAAAAAAGAAGAAGTAAAAGTCACCTGCTGGAAAGTAGAGTATTGAAGGTACACATTGGTCACGGTGATGACCAATGGCTTGTTTCACCAGTGCCAGTTACAAGGTCTAGATGACCTCCTGTTGGCCCAATTAAGTCACAGAGGATTAGCAATTGAGGTAAATAATATTAGGTCCTTGATATAATGGTTTTATGGGTGTGGCTTTAGATGGCCATTTGTATTATTTTAGTGGTAAGTGCCCAAGTACCCCTTTCCCCCCTTTCCCTTCCCTATCTTGCACCCTATTGGCATTCCATGCATCCCTCTATATTCCTTATGTGTTAGAACAAACAAACTGAGGCTACATCTGCACTGCAGAAATAATGCAGTTTTTATGTTGTTTTAACTGCCATGGCTTGATGCTATGTAATTCTGGGGTTTGTAGTTTGGTGAGATATTTAGTTTTCTCTGTCAGAGAGCTCTGGTGCCACAACAATGTACATAGCTCAGAATTCCATAGCATTGAGCAATAACAGTTGAAGTGGTGTCAAATGGCATTATTTTTGCAGCGCAGATGCAGCCCCAAAATCCAACAGTGCTCACAAACCCTCATTTAATAAAAGAGAAGAAGAAATGCTGTGAACATGTTCCATTTTGAACTTCACCAACCACAGTCCCTGTGACACAGAAAACCCAAAGTGGACAAAACAAAACAAAACAAAAACAAAAGGGTTCTGACGGAGAAGATACGAAATGAAACCCTGAGGCCAAAGTAATTATCTAAAAGGGTAAATACCCCACTAATATTATAAAAATGCTAAGGAAGATAATAGGTAAGAATATTAAAACCTACACCCCAGGGTAATTAGCCCTGGAAAAAGGCAAACTGAGCAACAGAAAGGGTGAAAATAACACCCCTTATCTTCGCCAATGGCAATACAAAATAACCAATAAGGAGATAAAAAACAAGGCCAAACGCGTTTCGGCCAAAGCCTTCTTCAGTGGCCTGCCTATGTAAATAATGAACAATTACTCAGCATACAATATGTGTATCCTTGCTAAATTCTAAAACTGTAATGAGCTTGGCCTGTTATCAGGGTGTCTTATATAACCAGCTGTGTTAATGCTGAGCTTGATCCTGTAAAAACTCAAGCGTACCTAGGGAAAATGAGGGTGTGAAGTGACTCAATAAATCCAAAAATACTCAAATTAACCAATTAACATTTTCATTTAAACCTCCTGGAGATTCAGAATTTAATCGATGGATCCATTTCAGTTCTAATATTTTTAATTGTCTGGTGGTCATCCCTGTGTAAACAAGTTTACAATGGCATACAATCATGTATATGACATTTTTACTTGCACGTTTACTTGCATTTTTACTTTTTACATAGGGATCACCACCAGACAGGTGAGGACCCATATTATTGAACACAGGAGTTGCATCAAAAATCAAAAACTGGAAGCACCATTGGTTAAACATTTTGTTAAGAAACAACACAGTTTTGATTCGTTTAAATTCTGGTGCATAGATGGATTACCCAATATGAAAAACATAAGACAATTACAAATATTAGAACTGAAATGGATCCATCGATTAAATTCAGAATCTCCAGGAGGTTTAAATGAAAATGTTAATTGGTTAATTTGAGTATTTTTGGATTTATTGAGTCACTTCACACCCTCATTTTCCCTAGGTACGCTTGAGTTTTTGCAGGATCAAGCTCAGCATTAACACAGCTGGTTATATAAGACATCCTGATAACAGGCCAAGCTCATTACAGTTTTAGAATTTAGCAAGGATACACATATTGTATGCTGAGTAATTGTTCATTATTTACATAGGCAGGCCACTGAAGAAGGCTTCGGCCAAAACGCGTTTGGCCTTGTTTTTTCTCTCCTTATTGGTTATTTTGTATTGCCGTTGGCGAAGATAAGGGGTGTTATTTTCACCCTTTCTGTTGCTCAGTTGGCCTTTGTCCAGGGCTAATTACCCTGGGGTATAGGTTTTAATATTGTTACCTATTATCTTCCTTAGCATTTTTATAATATTAGTGGGGTATTTACCCTTTTAGATAATTACTCTGGCCTCAGGGTTTCATTTCGTATCTTCTCCGTCAGAACCCTTTTCTTTTTGTTTTGTTTTTTCCATTTTGAACTTCAAACATGTTGAAATCATAGTCTTTTAATGGATGGGGAATCAAAACTCTACACAACATTTTAATATTCTGTGATTTTCCTCTGAACATTAAAGTTTGAACCCTGCCTCCCCCAAAAGAGATTCAACATCTTGAATAGCTCCTTTAGACTAAACCCCAAGGGGTTTTAGGGGTGGCCAGTGGATCTTTTGCTGTGGGATGTTGCACCCATTACAAGTTTTACAGCCATTCTTCCTGCAACTGCTCCCTGTTATATTTGAGCTATGGTGTGCCTCACTGACATTTAGACTTACTAGCTGCCACTGCTTGCTGGTTTGGCCTTGTCTGCATGGCCAAAAGCCCTACTTGTCCCCCATACTGGTGTAGTTATGTTCAGACAACACACATCCCAAATCTCAATTCTGGCATGAGCAGTGCAGGCAACATCTTGCCTGTTCCACACCAGAAACAGGATAAAATAGCCTAAAAATCCATTAAAAATACTTATATGTTCTTTGGATCTTCTGGGGAGATCCAGAGACTTCCATTCCCATGCCAGTCTGCATGGGTGTACCACTGAGCCACCCCTTCCATCTACTATTACCAGGTGGAGCTCATTCTGAGGTCAGAATGAAGCACCCAGCATACTATTGTCACTGGGCTCATTCTGACCTCAGAAATGAATGACCCATGGCAGTGAATATGCCAGGTGGATCAGAGGGATGGCCGTGCAGATAACCACTATGGAGTGAGAATATAGGGCCAAGAAATGGAGGCAAGTTAGGGCAGCTGTGGGGCAAGATGCTCCAGATTGCTTCTGGAGTATCCTGGCCCATGCAGACAAGGCTTTAGATTGCTGCTAAATTGGCTGTGTTAGTGTAGCTGCTGTTGCTTAACCTGGTCTCTAAGGTCCTTATCACATGGAGGCACTTACATGGGTAAGACTTTGCTGAACTGTTGCAGAAGCACAAAGGTGGGACCATCCGTCACGCTTCTAAAATGTAATGGAGGTTTCCAGCTCTCCTTCCTTTGATGAAGCATTAGTGGAGAGGCCATTTTTTGAATAAAAGAAGATCCTTTTATTCAAAAAATGGCTTCTCCATGAACACTTCTTCGACGGAAGGAAAGCTGGAAGCCTCAATTACATTTAGAAGTGTGACAGGTGGTCCCACCATTGCACTTCTGCAACAGTTCAGCAACATCTAACCCATGTAAGTGCCTCCGTGTGATAATCCCCATATTGAAATCCATTAATCATGATTGCCACTAGATTATTATTGTAATAAAGTCTATAATACAACTTAGTGCATATTTCATGTGCTGGTCTTTGACCATAATAAATCCACATTATATTGCATAAAATAAAATAATAAAATAATGGCATCATCATGACACATTTCCTTTCAAATAAGCCCCATTTTGCTATAAAAGGTAAAGGCATTCCCCTTTGACAAAGTTGTCAAGTTGTATGTGACTGTAGGGGGCAGTGCTCATCTGTTACTAAGCTGAAGAGCCAGCATTGTCAAAGACAACTCTGTGATCATGTGGCTAGCATGTCTACACAGAACTCTGTTAGGCAAGGATTATCTAATTTTTGAAAAAGAAAAATATTTAAGAACACACAACTAACTGTGCATATGCCTAGCTGGATGCATCTAATCATACATGTTAAAAATAAGAAGAAAGGAAGGATGTGATGGTCAGCAGCACCAGCCCTGGTGAAACAGGTGCTGACACTTGGCCTTTTTGCTGCAGAATTTGGGAAAGTTACTTTTTTGAACAACAGCTCTCAGAATATGGCCATTGGCTGGGGGTTCTGGGAGCTGAAGTCTTAAATTAACATCCCCAAACCTCTGAACTGCCCCCATGGCCTGCTACTTTCTTATTATTTGTTGGGGGGTGGCATGGTTTTGAGGCCATGGCATTTGGCCCTCAAGGGCTTCACTTATACCAAGGGGATATTTGAGAAGGAACCATTGCTCAGTGGTAGAACATGCTTTGCATAAAGCTTCTATGTTCGATCCCTGATATATCTAGTTTAAAAAAAGCAACCAGGAATAGGAATGATGCTTTCCCACCTGATATGCTGGAGAACCTCTATTTGTTAGAACAATTTATTTATTTATTTATTTATTTGATATTTTGCCTTTTTCCTTATACAGGATCCAAGGCCCAAGACAACACTGAGTTAGATGTATAAATATATAGCAATAGCATTTACGTTTATATACTGCTTAATAGTGAACTCAGTACTTTCTAAGCAGTTTACAATCTGTTAGCCAATTGCCCTCAACAAGCTGAGTAATTTTATCAACCTAAACCTAACCAATGAAAGGATGGAAGGCTGAGTCAGCCTTGGAGCCCTGGGATCAAACTCACAACCTTGTGGCTACAGTACCAGCATTTAACCACTGTGCCACCAAGGCTCCTTATATCTAGACCTAGTACAAAGGATTTTCCTATGCCCCTCCTGAATATGGGCATGAGAAGTTTCACAACAAGAATCTGTTGGGAAGAGGGGAACTGCTATGCTGTAGCAGGTGATATGATATATTAGAAGTGTCACCTTGCAGCCTGGGTACTGGTCATCTGCTGTTAAAGCTCTTTTGCAGCAGGAAGCAGGGAAATTACAACTTCTAATGTCTGTTCCATCCCTGGCTCTGTCTCCTGACCACCTTCTTCATCTATTGTGTCAAGGAAGATTTCAGGTATTCCACCTGAAGGATGAAGGTAGAATACTGAAGAAGCAATACGTGGGAGGAGTTGTGACTTCTCTCCTGCTGCCTTTAAAGAATGATGAATGGCTGTGTATGAATGGTGTCTCTGTTGCGAGGTGTCAACCCAATGATGGATTATCATTCTCCCACCTGTTTTCACTGCATATTGGTTTTGAAAACACTTGCAGAGCTGTTATTTTATACCTATACAGATGGAAATCTGCCATTTCAGGAGTTAATACTATAAAGTGTCCTAGTGTACACATGTGTCTCCATAATGGCCATAACATCCAATGTTTCGAATAAAATAAAATAAAATAAAATAAAAATAAATTATCACCATTTGCATATCTGTTGGGATTTCCTAAAATAAATACTGACATAGAAGTTCTAAAAATTCATGGGTGAATTAAGAGAGCCTACTGTTTTTCCTCACTGTATCTGTCAGACAACACCTTGAAGGTCTGTATGAAGTTTTTGAACACAGATTTTCATGTACCACAAAGCTGTAAGCTAGAAGAAGAAGCAACAGCCTTAGTAGTTACTAAACGTTATAAGACAGGAATTGGGATTTGCCCTTCAGAACTGGAAATCACATAATATAGCAAGTTCCAATGGGATATCACTCCTTCCCTTGGATGGCTTACTCATCGCCAAGAAAGTGGAAGTGCATCACCAGAGAAGAGGAAAGAAGAAAATATAGCTTTCCCTAAAATATGCTGATTTATATGCATAGATGCCAACTGAGAAATAACAGCTCTAATTTAAAAGAAACAGAATATAATGCAATTCATCATACTGGGGAAAGCTGAGACCAGGTGACCTGTGCATCTTCTCAGTCTGAGGACCATGTCCCTTCTTCTGTTTCATTATCTTTATGGTCTTGGCTTTATACTAGTGTTCTCTTCAGAAAGAGAACACCATCACAAAGAAGATTTGTTCCCAATGAGGCCTTACTTCCAATAAGGGGCTGTAAGACTTTTGTAAGCCTTACATTACCAGGCACTAGATAGGATTTTTGCATCGTTTTTTGCTGAAACAAATTAAATTATTAAAAAGAGTCATGTAAGAATGTCATGGGAATGAGATGGAATCAGGTCACATGTCATCTTCAGGTTGGGTCAATTCTGTGCTTTTGACCAGGTGCCTTTTAATAGTGAAGGAGCTTGAACTAAACACTGCTGCTTCTGTGACTGGCCCATCTTCCCCACAACAGGGGCTGTAGTAGGTGCACCACACACCTGTGTAGATAGCAGCCCTCTGAAGAGCAACCTAGGGCCCTAGCAGGATAGCTTGCAACCTGGTTCACCATTCTTCTGAATTCCTCAAAGTGGCCATGATACAAAAAGTAATATCCATGATGGTTGCAATTGCTTGAGATGTGAGGAATTCCTAAAGAATGGAATTCATGGTAGACAGCCTGTCTGTTCAGCAGAGATATTTAGAACATAACAAGAACTCCAAATTGGCCAAACTACAACATACTAGTGCCATAGGCTTCATAGTTGACCTGGCTTTCCCCATGGGTTCTATGGGGACAGCAGAATCATGGGCTGAAAACAGTGGCAAAAAATAAGTCGATGTGTCTTTGGTGGCTATTCCCTGATGTTGGAACTTGCTATAATATGTGATTTCCAGTTCTGAAGGGCTCTTTTGATGGAATAAAGATGTTCCACCTCAGGAAAGAGAAAAAAGAGATAGGGGACACATGTAGCCTAAAGCCATGTGTTCAGGTTCAAGACAAGTCCTTTTAATAAATGTGCATATGATTGCATCCTAAACAAATGCATTTGTCCATCGTGATGTAAGGTACCATTCTATACACTTCTCCCATTGTCTCAACTGAGATCTCAGTGGTTGAAGTCATTACTGTACAACTTTTGAATTCAAAAAGCCTGCTGTCTGGTTTTGTGTAATTTGTCAGCAGGTTAGGCTGAAACTGATTACATAAATGCTCTGATACAAATTCATCCCACTCTGGCGATGATACCTGCATTAATTATTCTGTTTTGAATTATTTCCCAAGGTGGCTCATTCTCACTGGAGCTGTGCTTCTCATTCATGAGTTAGTAATTTTGTTTAAAAGAAAAGGGAGGAGGACAGGAGGGTAGTAGTTTGATAATCACAGTCAGCATATCCCAGAAGTATATAAAATGAATATACTTTTAAATCTTGCTCCATCATGGATGCTATGAGAGAAATAGGCCATGGGACTCTATTACCACAATAGTATAACTTGGTCTGTTCTGTGCATCTCCTTTCCAAATGATAGTGATTGGTCTTCTTGGGCCAATTTATGGAGTCACCATCTTCAATCTCTACAAAGTCTGCAAAAGAAATAAACAAGGCAAAATTGTGTAGTGTGTCTGTTTATCTGTCTGTCTGTCTTCAATTAATAATAATTCTACAATGCAGCTCAATACAAATAATTCAAGCTGGTGAATATCAACCATCATATTTGAATCATTTTAATGCTCATATTCTTGGCCAAACCACTGCAGGACTTGAGCAATCATGTCTTTGGATGAGTAGAAATAAGTCATAGTTTTTGTGGGGCTTTCGGGCTATGTGGCCATGTTCTAGAAGAATTCCTTTTTGATGTTTCACCAGCATCTGTGGCTCACATCTTCAGAGATGCTGGTGAAATGTCAGAAAGGAACTCTTCTAGAACATGGCCACATAGCCCGAAAGCCCCACAAAAATCTATGGATGCTGGCCATGAAAGTCTTCGACTCCACATTAGAAATAAGTCAAATTGACTAAATGTTTTTAACCTTCCTATTTATTTGTTTGTTAATTTGATTTCTCCGAAAACTGCATTCAAGGTGACTTATAAGTAGACTAAGGAAAAATGATTTTAGATTTTTAAAAAATCTCAGAAAGCTATCACATTAATTTTTTTAAACAAATAATGATATTAAAGCACAATGGAAGATAAAAGCAATTTAAAGGCACAGCAATAAAGAAATAGCAACACACTCTCCTACTTTACTTGAATTACTTTAACTATCATAAGTTGGACTAAACCACTTAATGATCCTAAACATCAACATATCAAAGCAGTCATTCAGTCTGACTGAATGCTTCAGCTCTTTCCTCACTCCAGTTAAAGCACTCAAAATAACATGCAGAGACTACCATCTATTTTTGATACTCATGTCAATTCATTTCAATCTTCCCTTTTAGGGGAAAGTGAACCTGCTATGATTTAGAGCCATCTCTTTATTCATGGTTTAAAAGCTATTGCCTAAATATCTGTTGAGCCAGTTCTGCCATCAAAAGCACCTTTTAACAGCAGTTTCTTGATGTTTCTTATAAATACTTCATAGCTTAAACATTATTGACTTAAGGCCTATGGCACTGAGCATGTGGTGATGTGCATTCTAAAGGATCAACTGCAAAACTAGCAGGAAAGCTGTTACAGAGATAAGAGCAAAGATTAGGTGTAGAAAACCTTGTCAGAGTCCAGATAGGAGTGTGTAAAATAAATGATATGACATGTTATTCCTATAAAGTTGTGGTTGGACAGTTTTGACAGCTTTATACACGTAATGGAAATAGAAGTTTTGGCACCACAGTTCCACTAAGGAAGGCCACATAGCTGTCCTGAACTAGGGTGCAAAGGGTTGTATTTTCAACTTTCTTCCACATATATGATTCAAAAATAATGGTGCAAAACTGAATAAGAACAGCTTTACTTTCCCCCCATTATTTCTGAATCATCCTGTATTTCCTTGTTGGATTAGAAACCATGGTTATATCTGACTACATGGCATTACTTTTCATGGACTGTGCATTCAAATGATATACAGTGAACTTGTCAGGCATCATTCACAGAGGCAGAACACAGCTATTGGGTGAAGGACTTTGAGGTTGCTTCCGTGGAAGCTCAAAAGTCAGTGGAGGCTCAAAAGTAGAAACAGAAACAATATTCATTAGTATTCATTTCCTTATGGACAAATGGATTTTCTGACACCCAAGAAAACCTGCGTAGAAAAACAGAAGAATAGAGATTTTTTTTTTCATAGTTTATGTACTTTTTTGTGCCTGGCAATGGAGCTTTTGTGTTTCCTGGGCATGAACCATGTGTTTTGTACAGAAAACCCATGCCTCTGACTGTGCAGAATAATTCCCTGAAAGGTTAAGCAAAGAATTCCTAACTCAAGAATTTTTAAACACTTGGGTGCAGTGTGTGGGGACTCTTTTGAAACTCCCAAACAGTATAGTTGGTCCTTTATAGCCATGGATTCTGAACCCACAGATCCAAACATCCATGGCTTAAACATGTTAAAAAATACATTCCAAAAAGCAAACCTTGATTTTTCCATTTTATACTAAGTGACACTATTTCACTACACCATTGTATAAAATGGAGCGTGAGCACCCACAGATTTGTTATCCACAGGGGTTCTGGAACTGCACAGAAATATTTTTCCCCTTTCACAGTGGGGGATAATGCTATAGGTGACATTTGTCCTAGCAAGTGAAGATAAAAAATACAAAGGTTTACATACCTAGAACGTATGTCCTGTAGAATGAAACCTTTTAATCTGCTTGCAGTGTCAATGTCCCCTCTGGGCTTAGTCTGTACAAAACAAATCCCAGTAAAAGGGAATACAGGTTGAGTCTCCCTTATCCAGAATTCCAGAATCCAAAAGTGTCCACATGAGTGGCTGAGATAGTGACATCTTTGCTTTCTGATGGTTCAGTGTACACAAACATTGTTTTATGCACAAAATTATTTAAAACACAGTGTATAAAATTACCTTCAGGCTATATGTATACACTGTATACGAAAGATAAATGAATTTTGTATTTACAATCCAGTCCCATCTCCAAGATATCTCATTATGTATGTATATGCAAATACAGGTATTTTGAAATTCAAAAACATCTGAAATCCAAAACACCTCTTGTCCCAAGCATTTTGGATAAGGAAGACTAAGCCTTTAGTACTCCATGGAACAAAATAAAGGTTTTTATTGTGTTTCACCTTATATATTGGTGCCTGAATCCTATTAGTCCTAGATTTTATTGTTGTTAGCCGCCCTGATTGATCTCAAATAAATAAATTTTATTATTTTATTATTATTATTAGATAGAGGAGACTCATCAAATCAGCTGAATGGTGAGTCTACATGTACTGTAGGTATACCTTGTTAATCTAATGGTCTTACTCTATTCCAGGAGTTTATCACATGAACTTTGAAACTGGCTCCAGCTTCCTGGGCTGGAGCCAGGACACGGGATGGAGGAGGGGATTATCACATGCTAAATTGCTGCCTAATTGCTGCCTGCCATCAATCCAGGTCCAAGTCAGGTCCCAGCTGTACTCCACCAGCACTTGTTCGAAGTTGGAAGCTTTGTGACTTCTAAAAGGTTCTGGTGGAGCATGGCATGGACCCAGGCTGATGGCAGGCGATGATTAGGCAGCGATTTACATTGCAATGATCCCCCCTCCATCCCATGTCCTGGCTCCAGCCCAGGAGGCTGGAGTCATTTTTAAAGTTCATGCAATAAACTCCTTAGTTGAGAGTAAGAGTAGGATTCAGGCCTATGAGTAATGATTTTTGTAATGCTGTTCAGAGTTTGATTTACTGATGTTGCCAGTGCAGTAGCCCTCACATTTTTTTAAAACCCAGACTGTTGCTGAGTGACATACCAGGAATCATTCCATTTTTTCTGTGAAAGGGCTGAGGTTTCAAAAGTGCCTGTTTAAAACATAGAGGAACAAAAGGCACCCCCCACAGCCCCCTCAAGGCAGATGAGGCAGAGAAATTTCCTGCTTGGCAAGGGCAGAAGCAGTGCTTCTGATCTTTCCTGTTATACTCTTCCTTTTGTTTCCATCTCCCAGGGTATCTCTTTTTCTCTGTCTATATCTACACTTTCTGTTTTGAATATGTTGGAATCCCAAATGAACAATAGTCACTTATTTTATCATTCCAGGACTACTTGGATCTAGAGACCTGACTACATCTGCACATGCATATAGAAGAATCCATATGTGTCAAGTCCTGTGATTTCAGCTGGCATTGCCTGCAGACCCACCTTTTCATGAGGGGTACTCTATTCTCCCTCCTGCTCTTCTCTTTTTTCTCTCAGCCTCATAGTTTATTCCTAAATTGAACCCTATTCAGAAGTTGATCAGGGCTTTAAGCCTTGAGTGAAGAAGGGTAGAGTGGGTTGGGTAGGAATCCTGACACTGCAGCACCAAATATACCCTAGATATATTTGTTGAAAGCTTGGGAGACATCCCCACACTTTTGCAAGGTCTAAAGCCTTTGTCTAGTTTGAAATGTAAGTGAAATATTTCTCATTAATCAAACCCAGTGCAAATATTCCAGATATTCTAAATATTAACTCAGGAATTTTTAAACACTTTGGTGCAGTGTGTGGGGACTGTCTGGAAACTCCCAAACAGTATAGTTGGTCCTCCATAGCCATGGATTCTGCATCCACAGATTCAACCATCCATGGCTTAAACATGTTAAAAATACATTCCAAAAAGCAAACCTTAATTTTTCCATTTTATACTAAGTGACACTATTTCACTACACCATTGTATAAAATGGAGCTTGAGCACCCACAGATTTGTTATCCACAGGGGTTCTGGACCCAAAATGCAGCAGATAACTATGCCATTGTATATAACAGGACTTGAGCATCCACAAATGTTGGGATCCATGGGGGGTTCTGGAACCAACCCCAGCAGTTATCAAGAGCCCGCTGCACTTGGTGGTTTTCTCAAAAAGAAAAAGAGAGGTTTGCTGTTCTGTGGTTTGATGTCATTTTGTTAAAGATCTGGTCACACAGAAGTCTACAGAAGAGATACACCTGTTCATCCCAACCCGCCATCCCACCCTCTCACAGCAAGCCCAAATGCCTCCATTTTCTTCTGTAGCCCCTCTCAAAATGGCAACAGAAAGTAATATTCTTTTATTTCCTGTCACCATTTTGAGAGGGACTGAAGAGGAAAAGAGAGATATTTTGGGAATACTGTAGGGTTCTAGGTGCTTGTCGGGTTACGATTTGGATATTTTGTGTTTGTTTTGGGGCACTTATTGCAAGATTTGATTCCCACTCTTTGAGTCCCAATCTTGGGGAAAAAGTGGTATATAAAGGGGGGGGGGGAGTTTTGCAGACTTTGAGGAGCTTTAGGGAACCAAAGTGAGATCCCCTGGGCCTTAGATGGCCCCCAAGCCACAGTTTGCCAACCCTGATTCTAAAGTCCCACAGAATACCCATTGGATCAATTCATTTTAAAATCTTGGTTCATGGGTTTGTTTTTAATCCAACCATCTTTCCAGGTAAAAACATTTTTCTTTTAAAGTTTCTTTTAAATTTAAAAGTTTTCCTGATACAAAAATATGGCAGCTTCCTGAGAAATTCAGTGTTCTCTCTAACAAAGGATTCAAGACAAACTGATCCAGTAATCTCACAAAGGATTCAAGACAAACTGATCCAGTAATCTCACAAAGGATTCAAGACAAACTGGATTTCAAAGGCGGTAGTTTTTTGTCTTGTTAGTGGACTTTAACGTTTGTTTCCTGGACAGAATCCCCCACCGCCCACATGGCCAGAGAGAAGGAGGGGCCCACTTGCACCATCTGAACTGAGGTCAAAACCACAATGTTTTGATCAAAGGCAGGGTTATGATTAACATCATCATTATTTTTCTTTCTTTCTCTTGTATCATTTTTAACATCTTTGCCTAATGAAGAAGTCAGTGGAGCTTCAAAAGCTTGCAACATGTGTAATTTTGGTTGATCCAATGAAGGTATCACTGTTTTGTGGATTTTGGATGATATTGTACAGTGTTTTGAAAAATTGCACTGTGCAGAAATTTATGTGGGGTGGCGGTAGAGTTGCACAAAAAAGGTGGGATTTTGTGGAGGGAAAAACATACTGTTTACAAAGACCTGAAAATATGGCAAGAGATCAGTGCTGTATTATTTAACTTCTGGTTTGTCCTCACAGTTGTCTATTTAGAACAAAGTTATGGCTTTCCAAACACTGGTTATAATAGGAACAATTGCACTGAGACAGCATTCTTCCATCTCTGTGGAAGTCAGAATTTCATATAGGAGACATTGCTGTTTCGATAGCTGGTTTCTTGTGTGCCTGATTTTAGGTTGGTTTCTGATTTATTTTCACTTCATGGATTATTTGGAAAGGCTCACTTTCTATTGTATCTTTATCTGTTCAGTCTCATGATAACTGGATGCAAGTCTCGGTCTGAGTATCAGCAGTACATGGATTAATCGAGATCAAACCCCTTGCCTTTGACAGACGGGTCATTCATTTCTTTTTCCCAGAGTTCTTTTAATGGCCAGCAAACCCCTAGAACTAACTGCGGCTGATTATAATGGAGATGCTGGAACTTTTTAAATTACAGCACCAGGCAGGAACAGCTCAACTATAATTACTATGCTAATGACCAAGTAATATTTTAGCACTCCTGAGTGAGTTTCCAGTATTTTTAGTACCAATCACTTATATCCTGCAGAAGGTTTAAGAGCTGTTGCAAATCCCCTGCTGGCTTCTCCTGCAGAGCCAAGTCATTGTCAAGGCTCTTTTTCCTCCTCTTTGCCAAATCCTAGATGGTTGCCACTTTCTTCTCTGCCCCGCATACAATGAGATGACACAAGGATTCAGGGTCAATGCTAACCCACTGAAATCACCCATTGAGATAGAAAGAACTGTAATTGGTCTGATTGCATGGATCCATTTAGGTATACAGAGGCAGACAACATGCCTGATTTTTAATCCAGGGAATGAGAATGACATAGGAACCATTGTTGATAAGTGGCTCGAATAGCGCAATGCATTCCCAATCATTCTTACAGCTCTGAAAAATTAATATATAAATACATACACATGTATATACATAAACACAAACACAAACACAAACAGTTTTTGGTATAAGACAGTTGAAGGCCATTACAGTGTGCCCGCGCCATACCTGGGTGCACTATACAGCTTATGCTGAAGCCATGCGACAAAAGAATGGCGTGCGAGCCCATGGTGTGCGCTCTGCCGCACCATGCACATGAGCCCCATTATATTGAATGGTGCTCGAGCATACACGTTTTTCGCCTTACGTGGAGGGCGGGGCAGAACTGATCCCTGTGTAAGGTAAGGGACCACTGTATATTGATCAGGGAAGGATGTGTAATAGCAAGCTGGTCAGTAATGTCCACACCCACAACAGTTGTGTCACTTCCGTTGGTGTCAGGCAGTGCAGGGAGGTGTGCCCTTCCCTCCCTCTCCCTCCAGATTGGCCATCCACCCACCTCCAGAATCCAGCAAAGCATCCATGCCAGACTTTGAAGGCACTGGGCCACCCCAACAGAGGGCTTCAGAGTTGCACTGTAGCCACGCTAGACTCTCAAGGCACTCTTCCTCTGGTGAGTGGTCTTCAGAATCTGGTGCAGCCAGATTTTGAATACACTGCTCCCCACCAACAGTGGTCATTGCCGCAGCGGGTGGCACTGAGGCCTCCAGAGGGCCCATTCAAGGTCTTGCTTGACTGCTCACTGAGCAGCCATGCTGGAATCTGAATGGAAGGCATTACATGTGTGATTCCCCCCCGCCCCACAGCAGCAGCTGCTGAGCGGGCAGCACTACAGTCCCCAGAGGGCCTGTTCAGAGTCTGGCACAGCTGCTGCATGAGTGAGAATGTAATTGCGCCAGTCCCTCTGGGGTGTCATCTTGTGTGGTCCGCACTCCCCCACACTCCCTAGTACTTTAGTGTAGGATTCAACATTAAAGGACATAAAGTAGGGGTAAGGTTTCCTGAATTACTACCTGGGGCTGGATGTGAAATAAAGTCCTTTCCACAGTACAGTACCAGTCCAGATGGTGGGATTCCCCATGCCCTCTATGAAAGAGGAGAAGATGGAGGAATTAAGAAGAGGGAGATAATTTGGCTATGCTCTCTATTGCCTGAAAAGGAAAACATACCCTCCAAGAAACTGATGGCTGCCTCCACCCTGACCAAGTGAACCCATTACCCCACACACCTATTGAGGTAGGAGAAGGACATGGTGAAGGAGGACAAACACAGCTTGCATTGAAACAGAAAATGAAGAAATGGAGGCAATGATTGTTATGGCTTCCATATGCCTTCCAGGATGTGAGTTCTCTGAATAAGGCCAGCTGCTTCCTGAATTATTATTTTTTAATCTTTATTTTTTATACATTTAAATCCAACAAATTCAAACCTTTAAACAGAACATGTATCTAAAATGTTTCCTTATACCATAAAATTCATTCTAATAAAGATTTCATTCATATAGGTATCTGTGTCTTTGTCTTCTCCTCTAATTGTCCTTGTATTAACATTTCCCTTCGTAATCTAATATCCTAAAACACACATTTCTAATTGACACCATCACAGACTTCTGTTTCAGACCCCAATCTATTTTCCTATTTCGTCTCTCAGTTTATAGATTATAAAGTTCTTGATCTTGACCAACAATAAAAATCATAATCATCATTCATTTTTGTACCAATTATGACCATTTCTTTTTACAGTACTCAATTATCTGATCCCACTTATTTTCATTTTGCTTTTTCTTATGGCTGGTTAATGTATCTAATTCTTGCATGTCCATCAATTTTAATAACCATTCATCAATGGATGGAGTTTCTGGATCTTTCATTTTTTTTCCTGATAAAATTTTAGCTGCTGAAATCATATATAACAATACTCTTGGCTTCTCTCGTAATTTTTTTTTTCATGTTCAATAGGTATATTTCAGGTATTATAATTATTATTATTAGTGATATTTTCAGAAGTCTCATATACCAAGGATGAGCTATTTTAAAATAATTTTCTTTTAGATCTTGGCACTTAATTCTGGTCAATGTATCTTTTATTTGTTCTTGCTCCAATTCTCTTGATAACAAAATTTTATATAATTTTGATTTTGTCTTTGTATTTTCATGTATAAAGATTCGATCCAACTCATTGTCTTCAAAGTTTTCCAGTATGGAATCCATTTTAAATCTCTCTCGTAGCTGTTTATATGGGAGCCAAAGAAATTCTGGATACAAGTCTTTTAGTTCTTCAATGCATTTCATTATATACTCCCCTGTATAGTCTTTTTTCAAGATGTCTTTATACCTTAACCATATGTCTAAGACTGGCTATCTACCCTATCTTGGGGGGGGGGGGGGATATTCAAACAGGAATTTTCCTATAAATTTCTTTTTTTGTATTAACCTGTTAATAACTCCTTCCTAATATGATGGTTTTCAAACTCTTTATGAATCTTCACTTTCCCATAGCAAATATAGGCATGCCACTGAATCTTAAATTGAAGCCTTGCAACTGTAAAGTTCTGTTAATTTTCAAGTTAATCCAATCTATTATCCAGGTTAAAGCATTGGCTTGATACTAAGATCTGGCCTTCCAGATCTTAGTATCAAGCCAAAGCTTTAACCTGGATAATAGATTGGATTCATTCTTTTTGTCAAATTGGGAAAGGTTTTTAATTTATAATTAATGGTAAAAAACTTTTTTTGGGGGGGAGGGAGTGCATTTTTGTTAGGACCATCATTTCTATTACATTCATTCTTCCTAGAATTGGTAATTTAAGTTTAGTCCATTTTTAAAAATCTTTTGTAATCTGTTTCCATGTAGTTTTATAATCATTATCAAACGGGTCTGAATTTCTTTTGGATATCCATATCCTCAAGTATTTTATTTTCTTCTTAATCTTATAGCCTTCCTGAATGATTTTGTGTGTGTGTGTGTGTGTGTGTAGATCCTCAAAGTCAGGTTATTAGGAAAGAGGAAAAAGGGTGGCTTGGGAAATCAGAAGGGATATTTTTAGTTACCTTCTCTCACAGGGCTTGAATCTAAGGATGCTCACAGACAAGTATTCAGAACCAACCCAGCAGTGATGGGCCAGTGACGGCTGTGGGAATAGTTGTCTGTGATCTGTCTTCTAGAAGAGATGGGCTCCAGACTCTGGAGATCTGGGTGGATCAGCATCCGTTCTCCAGAGTGGCAAGGGCCATGCCAGAGCAAGGCAGGGAATACCAAATGTGCTGCCCACCAAACTTTCCCATTTGAGGAGGCCACTTCACTTTGGCTAAGAGAAGGCTGGCCCTGGCTCTCAGAAAGAAGTAGTGCCTATCATGGCTACATTGCAGATATTCCTTCTCCTTTCTCAAATCTAGCTCTCCCCACCAAAGCTATAAAATAAATAGGATAAAAAAAATGTTAATTTATACATATAAATTGTTGTGTGCCTTCAAGTAATTTTCACAGGGCTTTCATGGCAAGTTTCTTCAGATACAGATTTACAAATAATTCCTATAACTTCTATAGAAATACAAGACATCTCATCATAGAACAAATTTCTCTCAATTTCGAAAGAAATAAAAGTGGAGATTGAGTGAATTGAGTGAATTCGCTAGTTCAGCAAATTTACATGATTGCGTATTGACGCCACATCACGTTCGGAACTGCCTGAAATTGCCTCCCAGTGCCCAAAATTGCATGTGATAGTTTCTCACGCAATAACGTGAAACCCCACGATTGCGTTCTGAAGGACTTCCCATTAGCCAAAACTGCATCTGATCAGCTTTCACGCAATGACATGAAACCCCATGATTGCGTTCAGATTGCCATTGGATTATACTTCCAATTCCCATCGTGTGATAAACTCCATAGTGGGAAAGACCTGTGTTTTCTGAACAGGCTTCTCACCATGTGCTCACTGTGGATGGGCAGCTTCAAGATCCCCATTCCCACCCTTCCTTTCTCTGGCTTCTTATCATTAAACTAGGCTTGAAAAGCCCTTCAGGGGATGCTTTCAAATAAAGGGCTCTCTTTGGACAGTGCTTCAAACAGGAGTCTGTTTTCTGTGAATGCAGGACACATGACCAATGGAGTAAACTCGCTTTGCTACTCGCTCCCTTAATTCTCAGGGTGGATAACCAGCTCCTTAACATGACAAATAGGAGCATCATGGAATGAGTTATTTAGGCCCACAAAGCAGCACCCTACTAAAAACAACCCTTTGTGGATTCCATTTTAGCCTTTTTTTCCCCATCCAGAAAGCTTTCTGTCAAGAAAGAATGGAGGCTTCGGTACGATGTCATAAGCTGGAACATGACACAGTGTTGGCAGCACAAATGGAAATAAGTTCACTCTCATTTGTAGATATTTTATTTTTGACAGGAAGAGAGCAGTCTTTGTCAGCTAAGTGGCAGAATGCTTAATGGGCCAGAGTGATAAACTGAGTGGGCCTCTTGTGCTCAATGATAAAGTGCACTGTGGGCCTTTTTCTCTAAGCAATGGCCAAGGGATTTACATGTCTGACTCCCATTAGTACTAATAGTAGCTTTCACACATAAATCCCACAATGCATTGATTGCCGTGTGGGGCTTCCACTCTCTAACACTGGGTAGAGATAAATGTATTCCCTGCATACTTAGCCTGGGCTGCGTCTCTCCATTTGGTTCTGCTGGAAAGCACTTTGCATTAAACATTTACAGGTGGGGTTTTAGTTTGCATTAAAAGGCCACTTAACTGTCCATCCTACTTTGAAACCAAACCGGAGCATCGGAGCATTGATAGTTGTTTATTGCAGCCGATCTATATCTAGGTCATAAAAATCACTTTCCCAAATGGGTGCTTCTTGGGTTACTTTTAAAGCAAGTATTGGAAATTGGAAAGAGATGATTCTTTCAGAAAGCTGGTATGGAATCGTGGCACAGCTATGTAAGACAAACAGGTTTTCATTTCATATATATACAGGGAATGAGAGAGAGAGAGAGAGAGAGAGAGAGAGAGAGAGAAAATGAATTCAATAGTTAGCCAGATAAGTAGAGATTAAATTTCAGCAAAATATTTAAGGTGTCAGCATAGCCAATCCTCATATCTGAATATATCAGTGGGATCTTCATACTTGCTACCACATGGTGCTCTCACTGCATGCTTGCAGCAGCCCAGCAAATAGACTACTATTTGAGAAAAATGGTTTTCAGAGAGAAAACCAATGTGCTCACATCAAATATCCTGTCATTTTTGTTCTGCTCCACTCATTCAGTGGGTAGCCTTAATTCAAGGGGTAGTCATTTAGGCTCTTTTCATTCACCTTTCAAGTGGGTTTCCTGATCCACAGAATTGTCTGTCATGAGCAAAAAAATAAAAATATAAAATGAGCCTCATTAAGCTGAGCCAGCCCAGGGTGTTTTGCTGCCTGAGGCAAAGGACAAAGTGGTGTCTCCATTCTATGTGAAAACCTCAACCAGAATACTCTTAACAAGAATCTTCCACTGCCCTTGAGGGAAGCAGACTAGCTTAGGGGCAAATACGGTGGGGGTGGAAAACTTATTTCTTTCTATTTCATCTCCATTTCTATCTGCTGCCAGAGGCTGCTGCTGATAGAAGCTGAACTTGCATAGCAGTGTCTGTTGCCATACAGACCATACAGACTTTATTTTAGATCAGGGTTGGGGAAGATGTGGCCATCCAGACTACCCCTACCATCCTTCACCATTGTCTATCCTGGCTAGGAATGATGGGAGCAGCAATCCAGCATCACCAAGAATGCCACATGTTCCTCTTCCCTGGTTTGGATAATTCTCTGTGGGGCTCAACAGAAAGCCCCTAAGTGGTGGCAGGATACCACCCTTTTCCAGCTGCATCAGGGTCTTGGCAACCTCATGCCATGACCCCAATCCGGCCTTTCGAGGGCGCAAATAGGAGCTGCAAAAAGTGGCTCCTTTTTGCACCCTCAAAAGGGCACCATAGCCATGGAGGTGAGGCTGTATGGTGTTCCTTCGGTGCAGCTTCATATGGACACAGCACTGCAGGTGTGCCATGATGCCATGTGGAGCAGTGTGCAGCATCAGGGTGCCCGGGGGGGGGGGCAGAGTCGGGTGTGCATTGCGAGGATGCTACACCCCAACTCTGCATCCAGACCGGCCTCTCAAGTCAATCTGTAAAGGGGCTGTGTGGGGCTTCTGTCTCAACCTATGAAGAGTTTGGAAAATTCCACTCAACCCTACTTTTCTCAGTGGTTTTTAGTTGTCAGACTGGTATTTAGGACTGAACAGTACATTGGTTATTCTGGCCAGCATCTATATATGTGCAAAGAACCTCAGAGTTTGGGAAGAGCTCTTGAAATATAAGAGAATATAGGCCACACCTATATCTGAGCTGATTTCATATTGAGTAGGCCATCTCCCATAACCCAGTGCAGATGTTTTAACTACAATTCCCTACTAGCCTCAGCCAGCAGGGCTAATGCCACAGGCTATATGATGAACCATATTCTGCTATGAGAGGCTTGGTGTGTACGATAATAGCAAGTGTTTTGCTCACTCTTGCTGCCTTTTGGGGGGCATCTTAGTTGTCGGTGTAGTAGAAGGTTTTCCAGATATTTGCTCCTAGGCTGTATGGTGTTTCCTTGGTATCTTCCAAGGGAGGTGATTTTGACATGATCTTGTTGGAGTAATTGTGTCTTAAACAAAAGAAAGATATTTTGAGTGGCATGTATTCTATGTGACAGACAGCTGAGTCATGGGCACATGGCATGGGGCAAAGTTGCAGCAAGCTTGCATCATGCTATGGACCTTATCACATGACAGGAATTGGAAGTATAACCCAGTGGCATTGCGAACGCAAGCAAGCATGGGGCTTCACATTATTGCATGAGAGATTATCTCACGCAATCATTGGCAGTGGGGATGCATTCTGAACACAAGCATGAGGTTTCATGTAATTGCGTCATAGGTTATCACATGCAATCGCTGGCAGTCTGAACACAATCCTACAGCAATCCAAAAGTAAGCAAATTTGGTGAACTATCAGATTCAGAAATCCTATTCCCAGGCTATCTTTTCCCGGGCTATCTTTTCTTTCGAAATAGAGTGGAATACCTCCTATGTGATAACCTTTCTCATAATTGCATTCATATCTGAATTGAACTCGCTATCTTTTCTTTCAAAATTGAGGGGAGTCCCGTGTGAAAATGTCCTATGTGACTCAGAATAATGATCCAGAACCACTCTCCTATATAAGTGGGCCAAGAGACTGGTCATATGTGGGTTAGTGTGGAGCAATAATTGGAGTTGTGGTTGGAGTAACAATGTATGGTAGTTGGTTGGAAGTTGATGAAGAGAAGTCAGAAATGTGCATATATCTGTATTGTACACCTTGGCCCAATCTAGACGCGCAGCCTCCAGAAGCGGCAGCCTTGGCCCCATCTCGCCACTTCTTGGGGCGTGTATGGATCGCTTCTTTTGGGCGGTCTGGAAAGCCCAATTGTAACTGAAGATAAAGGAGATTATTACACAGGCTTTTATTCTGTCGTTTTCCCGCTGGGATAAACACACATTTAACTTCAAAGACGGGTCTTACCACATTCATGCATCTGCAGCCCACAATCCAGGCCACTATGGGTGAATGTGGTAGGACCTGCCTTTGAAGTTAAACACACATTAATCTAGTTGGGAAAATGGTGTGATAAAAGCCCATGCAATAATCCCCTAAGCCTCCAGAACTTTGGATGAACCACTATGTCTGTGAGTCTTATTTTGTGTGTGAAAAGTGGAGGTTTTTAAATAGAGGCTAGATGGGCATCATACAGGAGTACCTCAGTTGTGTATTCTTACATGGCTCTGTGGTTCTATGATTTTTAGGGCAGTTGCTGCTTAAGGGTTATTAAAAAGCCTTTTAGGAGGCTATTCAATCTCTCTTTTTAAATGAATGTTTTAATAGTATTTGTTTCTGTACGGCGAAGCAGTTAACACAAAAGGTCCATACTGGGACTGCAGTGCTGCCGTTCACTCTAGGACTGTGGCAGCTGCACATACCTGGTTCCATTCTGTGCTGCCACTGTGGACCTGAACCAGGCGCCAAAAAAGAGCAGTATTTTACTGCTCCTTTTTGAGCTGATTCTTCTTGGATGAGGTGTACCTGGAGTAGCTTCTGGTCACATTCAGGGTGTGAGTCATCTGAATGCCATGTCCCCAATATAGCCCAATGAGAGCCCTCTTTGAGGCCTATATGAATTAGAGTCAGAGGTCCTGATCACCCTTTTTTGGCAGATGAGCAGGATAATAAATAAATAACAGGAATTGTAGTGCAAAATATCTGGAGGGTTCTAGTCTCTGATTGTTAAAGAGATCCTTTCCATATATAATCCATTGAGTCCCTTACTGTTCAAGTCTGAATCCACTTTTGTTTGCTCTGGATAATTTTGCTTCATAAGATTTGTGTTATCTCTTCTTCTAATGTTTAAGATATAAGAACCACATGAGCGAAAGGGTTGACTCTTTTGGGGATGTGAAAATTGTGCAGAAGGAATTTTTTATGCTTTTAAGAAATGCTAAACATTAGCATTCGGGGACAATTTTATACAGCCGCAGTCCTTCAAATCTTCAAGTACTTTTGAGATTTGGGATTCTCCATTGCTACTAGTAAAAGGACTGCCCCCCTGCAAAATAATGGACTTTCTGGAGTTTCTGAATACACACATTCCTCAGTGCTGATTCCCAAGTGAAATTTTGAGCTGGTTATTTAAATTAATGTTTTGGAGCTTGTTATGTAAAGCAGCATTTGAATTCTCTGAGGCTTGAGTTCTGGCATGGTGAATAATTCAAAAGAAGACTCAAAGGGTGTCTTTTCAGTTTTTCACCAGTATCTCCATAGTGTTCAGAACCAGGAAGTCATTTAGGCCCTAAACATGCTAAGCCCTTCAAAACCTCAGTCTTCCAAAGAACAGTTTAAATACCAACATATTCTTAGAAAATTACAACAGACTTAATATTTGAACAACATAATGACATTGTGATTTTTTTTCCCTGGGGGAAAACATATTTGAAATCATTTCCTATGGACAAATCAGTAAGTGGACAATCACATCCACTGCAGTTAGTAGTAGGGATATAAATCTTTATAAATATCATTTTTGTGGGCAAGAATGAATAATTTTACCATTTTCCTCCTCACTTTGAGAAAGCCCTTGAAACATGCACAGTTCTGGAGGACTATTCACAATTTGGGACTGATTCAGAAAAGAAGTTAATTCTTCTGCAGTAGAATTCTGTGCAAAAAACCATGATTTTTCTGTGCAGAAATGTCTATGTAGGAAAGGTAGTTTCTGTGCAGAAAATGCTGGCATTTGAACAAAAAATGTACATGTTTGAAGTAGAAGTCCTAACCTGTGAAAGATTTTGGCTGTCCAAGATTCTCTTTGTTAGGCTTTCCAAATGTTTGGGAAATCCATTTTTTCAGCTATTACCGTATATACTCATGTATAAGTTGACCTCATGTATAAGTCAAGGGCAGATTTTGGGGACAAAATCATGGATTTTGATATGACCCGTCGATAAGTCGAGGGTCAGATTCAAGGGACATGTAACAACGGATCTAAACTGGGGGGGGGGGGGGAGGAACACCACTTCACTCCTTCCTGCTCCCTTTCTGGACCTCCTCCAAGGGTCACATTCTGGGCATGCAAAATGTGGACACAAACCTCCAGTTTCCCTTCCTTTCCCACAACTTTCTCCAAGGCTGATGGTTTGCAAAAAAAGGGGACACAGACAACCAGTTTTCCTCCCTTCCCCACAACTTTCCCCAAGACTTCTGGCTTGCAGCTGGTCAGAGCTGATGAACATCCACAACTCCATTCACTTTTCCTTAGTGTTGTCCATACACTACAGATGCAAAGACACCACTACAATGAGAGAGATTATCACATGTGCCTTATCCTGTCCTTTACCTAAAGGGATACACATATGTTTAATTACCAATAATGGATCTTACCACATTTTCCTGTGGCCAGGTAGCCTGGGTTTTTCCCTTCCTTGAAAAGCCACAGGATAAGCCCGGGTTGGATATCTGCCTTTGCCCAGCTATAGGAGAATGTGGTAAGATTTGATACAACTGACAGTTGTATCCCATCGGAGCAAAGATGGGATAAGGCATGTGTGATAATCTCTGAAGTAAGGACAAAGACTAGAAGAGACTATGCAACACAGAGTCCACCAGATGTCGTGGTCTACAACATCTGAAGTCAGTATGCAACAACTGAAGTAAGCTGAGGATGAAGGGGGTACATGGGAGGAGAGGAAAACCATTAACATCTTAAAATCAGATGAAAAAGTGGGATGGTAGATGATTAATTGGGAGTTTCCCTCTCAAATGGGGACAATTGGAGGGCATGCTGTCACTTTCTGTTCATCACTATGCAGTAACCAAAGCAAGATAAAGGAGGAAAAGCAGTTTCCATTTGCTTTATTCAGCCCTGAAAAGCAGTGAAGACTCAGCTCGAGGAAACAAGCAAGAGTAAAGGCAGAAGTGATACTGGTAAATAGAAGGGGTCAGTTGAGACCATTTTGCCCATGCACCTTGGAAAACCTGAAGCTTGCACTGTATACATGTCCGTCCCATGAAGTGCCATCAGTGAAGGTGAATTTCTCTTGACTCCCCAAAAGGCCACCAAATGATGGTGATCTCTCTTTTATATCTCAGTTAAAGTAGTAGATGTGTTCCTGGGCATTTTTGGGCTAAACAGACAGGCAAAAAGAGGTGCCTTCAGGCTGGCTTGAAGATGTGGCATTTAGATGACACATGCCTTGAAGCCAACAGGAAAGTGCCCTCTAGATGCCTTATCCAGAGAAAAGCTGTTTTAAAAAGAAGCAGCCTTTTTCTTCTTCTTCCTGGCTTGAAGCCGTGTCATGTGGTCGTGACATGAGCACTCCAGCTGCCTTGGGAGCCAGTGATGTGGTTGGTGGGTTTTCAATGTGGCTTTAAAAAAGGTAGCTTGAAGCCACTATTTCCTGCCCATCTGTTTCGCCCCTATGGCTTCAAGAGGAAATCACTTCTTTAAGAAAAAATTTGGTACTGGGGGAAGAAATAATATAGAAAGAAAAGTGATATGTTTCTGCAACATAAAAAAGAAGAGAAGTTCAATATTGTTTCAGCAAACAGTTTATTCAAAACTAAAATTATGTACATGTGAAATGAAACAATTAGGTTACGTGAGCCTTGCATAAAAAACAAAAATAATTTTGGACCTTTTAGAGATCACTTGAAACTTAAATCTTCTTTTAAAATGCACCCAGGGATGATTTTTCTACCACCAGCTTACACATTTTTATAATTTCCATTATAACTGCATCTTTTATTAATTTTTTAAAGAAAATCTGTTGGATAGCTGGTGAGGCAGGCTTATCTTTTCTACTCATTTCTCTCTTTTCGTTGATCACACATTCTCAGTAAGCAATTCTGAAGACAACTGCTGTTTACCTTGCCTACACAATGATCAGCTAGAGTAGGCCCCCATTTCCCCAGCTCTGTTTTGCACTGTTTTCTGAAGACATGCTATTGTGAGTCAGCAGTGAAAGTCTATGGTTAGTCTCAGCCAAAGTAGAGCCATTGAATCTGTTGTTTTGAATCATATTCAATCTGTAGGCAAAATCCAATTGATTTAATGGCTCTACTCTTGGAGAGAGTAACAAAAGGATTTAGACCAAGATGTGATGTGGAAAGGGGTTAAGGCTACATAGTTGGAAAGCCCCAAGATAGTGTGGCATTGTTCACATACATTAGAACAGAGCCTGGAAAAGTTACTTTTTTGTACTCCACCACCTGGAATCCTTCAGCCATGCTGGCTTCCTGACTGGAACAATTGTATTCCAGAAAGTAACTTCTACAAACTTTGTCCAAACAAGATTTAAAAACAGACAGAAATCAACATGTTGACGTTATCAGGCCAATCCAAAACTTTTTAAAAAGTTTCACGTGGACCGATAAGCATGCCAATTATTTTAACTTCATTTTTCCTAATCTTTAATTTTACAGTCAGTATTAATTAACCATTTTGGATGGTATTTTCCCTTTTACCTGATTAATTTCTTACAAAGACAGGAAATGGAAAGCAATTTTGTGTTTATTAACGTTAAAATAACTCCAGCTCAAATTGCTAGCAAAATGAGCAAGCACCCTTGATTGCTCTCCAGATAAGCACAGCTGGAGCACCTAACAAATTACTCCTCCCAAACTTCATTACTATTAGCTAAATGCAATTAGTAAAAAAATAAAATTATCTTCAATTGAGAGTTTTGTGAACATTATAGAAGTCATTCAAAAAAATAAGTTTGACTTATAAGTGAATTTACTCTCTCATTTCTTTGGGGTTCTCTTCACACATATTTTTCTAATTCTGCAGCACATCACTTGATTCCAAAAAGCCAGAGCAGGTTAGGCCAGTTGTTCTCAAATGGTGGGGTGGGACCCCTGTGGAAGGGACACCAGAGTTGCTCAAGGAAGTGCTTGAGACTTGGAAGTCCTGATCCCTCTTCCTCCTCTTCCCAAACCTTTTTTTAATATGTAACATTAACACTTGTGTCAAGTTAAATCTTGAATTTATTGGAAAAAAACCCTAACCTGAACAATTTTATTTCCATATAAAAATGTGAAAATATGAATATACATGAATTAGTGAATGAAAATACACACCCTAAATGAAGTATTTTTATTCATATACTATGTCGAGTGGGAGGCACATGATGTCAGCATGTAAATGTAAAGAGTAAAAAGTTTGAGAACCACTGATTTAGGCAACTGTTTAAAAACAAATGCTGAAAATGTTTATGTCCAGGACCAGCCCAAGACATTCTGCTGCCTGAGGCATAAGCAGCAAATGATGCCTCTTTCCAACCTTACTCAAGGAACAAAGTACCCAAACCCAGACATGTTATTTAAATCTTATTGCCCCTCTCCACCACCCTAGGCAGTAAAAATTTAGTAACAGCAAAGTAACTAGCTGTTTTCTGCCTTTTGTGATGCTCAGTATTTGCTGCCTGGGGCCTGTGATGCTCAGTATTTGCTACAACCCTAGGCAGTAAAAATTTAGTAACAGCAAAGTAACTAGCTGTTTTCTGCCTTTTGTGATGCTCAGTATTTGCTGCCTGGGGCACCCATCTCACTCTGCTACCATCTCTGTATCCTAAAGTTTATCCAAAAACTGAGGCTTGAGCATTAGAGGGCAAACAAATAACTGTGCTTACAACTCAACAGGAGTGTGTCTCACCTGCATCTTCAAAGAACAACATATGTTCAAGAAGAAAATCACTCTCACACTCAGCTAGGAATGAAACATCTGCTTCTGCTGGCTAGTTTAATCTCAGTTTCTAAGAGTGGTGGTGTGATGTCAGCAGAGGAGCTGTTGGGTCCCACATCAGTGGAGTGAAGAATCCATTTCAGGTGTGGGCTCTCTTTAAATGTCTGGAAACAATGCCCTATGAAGAATGGCTTAGGAAGCTGGGTATGTTTAACCTGGGGAAGGGAAGGTTAAGAGGTGATATGATAGCCCTGTTTAAACACTTGAAGGGATGTCATATGGAGAATGGAGCAAGCTTGTTTTCTGATGCCTCAGAGTCTAGGGCCCAAGGCAGACAGCCAGGAAGCGCCATCAGGGGCCGATACTAGGGCTCGGGAGCATGCACCAACCACACACTCCCGAGCCCTAGTCTGTAACTGCAGTGCACAGCCAATCATAGAGCTCCAGGAGTCCACCTAATGGGAAGCTGGCTAGGCAGGGCTATAAAAGAGCCTGAGCAGAGAGTGAAGGGAACATTTATCGGTTAGTTTATAGACCAGGGAAGGGTCTGAAAAGTACAGTAAGGAACTAGATAGGCTTGAGGGAGTCTAGGAGAGAGACTCATAGCAAGGCAGTTGTGATACTGAAGATAAGGTTGCCTGAGTGGCTGTAGTATTATTGTTTAATGAACTTTTGTAACCAAGAAATAAGACAAACAAAGCTTTAAAGATATTTCATATTTTATTTGGTTATTTTATTAATAAACTTTATTCATGTTTTGAAATACTGCTTGGCCTCTGTTAAACTTTTGAAACACGCTACCAAAGATATCAGTGCCTCAGTAGAGATAGGTGGTGACCAAACAAGAAAGGGTTTGTTTGGTTCGGTTTGGACCGCATATAATAAAATCGATGGCATTGGTGGGATCTAAAGGCTCAGGGTGCTGTCATCCAAGAAAATGTAGGAGTGAACAAGAAAGAGTTCACTACAGACTGTTCCACACAGGTGCCACGATCTTTACGTAAGGGACACACAGTGTACAGACATTACTGTGTGTCCATTACATCACTGGTGCACCAATGGTGTGCTCGTGATGTGCATGGGGCTCTGCAAAAAGAACTTATTTACTCTGGAGGGACGCTACATACTTTGGCTGCAGTGGTGTCCCTCCAGAGTTCAAATGGGTGCCTCTAGCCTGCCGTTTTCCGGTGGTCTTTCTTGGCCCTAGGAAATGGAGCAGTAGATTCAAGCTACAGAAAAAGAGATTCCATCTATACATTAGGGAGAATTTCCTGAGGATAAGAGCCGTTCAACAGTGGAACACACTCCCATGGGGAGTCTCCTTGGAGGTTTTAAACAAGAGGCCGGATGGCCATCTATTGGGGGGGGGGGTGATTTGCTTGTTTACCTGCAAGGCTGCATAGAGTTAGAACAGATCACAATAGCCATCCAGTCCAACCACTATTGTGATTTGTTCCAACTCTACGATTCTATGAAAGGGATGGAGGCTGTAGGATGGTCTCTTCCAATGCTCTCATTCTATGGTTCTAAAAGAGCTCTACAAGATAGTGAACCTATTTAAGAATAGCCTTCAGCACTGTCAAGCACTCTCTTAAAACTTGGATTAACACCTGGAATGGATTCACTGCCCCACTGACATGGAAGCCATGAGTCACCACTGGGGCTGAGCAAGAGAAGACTGTGCTGTGCTATGCTACGCTACACTATACTATTCTGTGCTATACAATGTTGTTGTGTCCCTTCATTTCCAACTTAAGGCAACCCTCTCTGGGGGTTTTCCGGCGCTGAGAGTGTATGACTCGCCTGCAGTCAGCCATTGTGTTTTCGTGTCTGATTTCCAGAGTGATAACCCAGTGCTCAAACCATTACACTACATTGGCTCATGTTATAGACTACTACAGTAATTCTCAAACTTTTTAGCCTTGGGACCCCCTCTTTACATCTACATGCAGATGTCTCACCAACTTGGTGTAGTATATGAATAAAAATATTTTTTTATTTATTTTGTGTATTTTCATTCACACATTCATATATATTCATATTTTAACATTTTATAAGAAAATATTGTTAAATTTTTAACAGTTTTATTTAAGTAAATTCAATATATAGCTCAATGCATGTGTAAATGTTATGCATTGCATAAAAAAAGTTTAGGAAGTGGAGAAGGAGTAGGGATCAAGGCCCCTAATCTCATGTCCCCCTTGAGCAATTCTCACACACAGACCCCTCACAGGGGTCCCACTCCATCATTTGAGAACCACTGGAATACTATGCACAATATCATATTATATTATACTATATTGCATTGTGTACGGGAGAATTAACAATCTTACCTTTGAAGAAGCCACTTTGATTTTTCATTTTTGCCACTATTCTTGCCTTAAGAAATGCATCCACTACCTCTTTCAACCCTCAGAAGGACAGAGAGGAAATCACAGGAAACTTTGAAGCAGAATTTCTAGCAGTATGTTAATACCAGCATGGTTTAAGCCAAACCACTGACCATGTGGAAGTCCTAAAATTGTAGGCAGAGCTCAAGAAGGAACCATAGCTATGATAAGCAGTGCGTGGGGGGAGTGTTCCCTGCAGGCAGCTTGTCAAGAGTTTGCCACAAGAAGCAGAGCTGGATTTGACTATCTCCAGCTGTATTCTTCACACTTGATCAATGATAATTTGGCATGAAATCCAGAAGGCGTGGGAGAGTAACTTCTTTTCTTCAGAGCCTGGGGGACAAAAGCAGGAGGAATTTTAGTAGTTTAATCTCAAGTGAACTGGTAGTGTGTGAACTACTCAAAAGTAATTTTGCTGCTTGCTTTCTCTGTCTCTCTCACACACAGAAAACAACATCCACTTTGTTCCCCCCTTTACTCCCCCAATTTCTAGTTTCCATAATGTGCTTTTTCAAACACTGATTTTTCTTTGTGTGGAGACAATTTTCTTTAAGGCAAATCAGCCAAAAGATGAAGAGGGGGGAAAAAGCGCTATGAAACCAGTTGTGGACTATGGAGAACTGGTGTGTGAGAATTAAGGTGGGGATTCCAAATGAAACTCCACATCTTTTTAAAGTACAACTCCAGTGCCGGGACACCTACCAGTTTTGTGTGTGCACATGGGGGATAATAACATTTTATAAAGTGGGTGTTGGTATTCAGAGATGGCACAACCAACTGAGTGCCTACATCAGAGGGTGGCTGCACGTGGCAATAGTAGACAGTAGGGATGCATTCTCACTTCACAATTATAGAAGTCTGATACCACTTTAATTGTCATGACTTCATGCTACAGAATCCTGGGATTTTTAATTTGGTGTAGGGTACTTAGGAATTAATCACGGGAGGGAAAATCAGGGGGAAATCATGAGTTTAAAAGGCATTTTCCCAGGACATTTGCATGATCACAGGAAAGATTTTCCCATACAACTTACTTAGAGAGGACTTATCTCGGGAAGCACCAGGAATGCTCCAGCAACAAATTATTCATGGGATTTCCCCATAAATGATTTGCACCTGGAGCATTCCTGGTTCTACCTGGGATAAATCCTCTTTAATCATGATGGCATGGGAAAATCTTTCCTGTGATCGGGCAAATGTCCTGGAAAATGCCTTTTTAAACCCCTGATTTTCCCCATGTGAATTCTTTAACTGACACCCCCCTTAACAACAGCACCAGAACACTCTAGTAGGAGAGATTTCTAAATAGTAATGGAAGTCTTGTGATCCCATAGAATGGAGCCATGGCAGTTAACATGGTATCAAAATGGCTACATCCTACATCAGGGATCCCATGTTCAGAGTGACAATAGGAGAATTCTCGGCTGCTCATAAGCATGACCAAAACTAATGTCCCTCTGTTCCCTTCTTTCTCTTGTGAATCTGTATGCTTAGCATGTGTGGCTGGGAAAATTTAAACTTCCCCTTCCTATACCTGGCTCCTCTCTGTCAAGATGAATGGTGTGGTGAAAAGCCGGGGAGCATAGTGGTTGGTGCAGCACCTAATCAGCTGGATGAGTGTGGTGTATGCACATGCGCATGATTTAAATGGGAAAAATGGCATGTCCTATTCATTAAAGCATGCTCCTCAGTGCCTATCTCCCTTCCATTTAAGTCATGCTCCTCAGCCTTCCAAACCCAAAAATGACATCCTGCAGACATGCCATATCTTCCATCACAATCACGCTTCCCTGCATCCCACCCAGCACCTAAGCTACACATTGTGCCAAGTACAGGCTCCATGGGGAAATTTGGCAAGTGTCATCAGGAAGGAAGCATTTGATTTGTTGGAGGCTTGGGAATCTGTTGAGGGCAGGATGGAAGGTCTCTGAGGATTGCATTTGTCCCCTGGGCTCTCCACCCATGATCTCCAAAAAACCAGCCAACTAACCAACCATGATTGTGGAAAGCTAGCATATTAAAGCAATAGGTACTAATCCTACCTTCTTCCTTTGTACCAGTTAATTTTGCTGAAGAGCAAATGCAAACAAGTACATCAATACACCCACTCCCTTCTGAAATGGTACAGCTCAATGATGGTGGCAGCTCATTCTTTTTTCTTACCATGTGGGTCCATTTTAATTTCTCTCACAGCACAGTCCCTCTGAACAATCACCTCATGTCTCCAATATGTTAACAAGAATGATAAAGAGGAATACCTCAACAATAAAGGGAATGAGGCTATGCTTTGTTGTCGAACCCATATTTGTAAGCTCTTGTAATATCTTCTTGTTTGCTCAGATACAGATGTCAAGTTGGATAAAAGAAATCACCTTGATACTGAAAACAGCAACTCTTTTTTCAGAAAACTAGATACAGTGTATTATGCCCAAGAGTTTCCACTGTTTCTTTTGGGTGTGATGAATAAATCTTATTTAGTAAGGCCTGGCATTATAATTTGTTATCGGAGTAGGGAATAAGAAGATTCTTTTTATTTTTTTTTCTCATCAGGAGTATGTATAATATTTACAGCCATATGCGCGTGTGTATTTGTGTGTGTATTTGTGTGTGAGAGAGATCAAAAATAAGGATAATATAAAGGGGAATAGAAAGTGAGATTATATGGGCAACCACTCTAGTATTCAATATTTAATGAGTGTAGGATTTGCAGGCTTCACAAACACATTTATAACTGCAGACATGTCAATATATTTAAAGGTCAAGTAGGATTCTTCACATTCCTTGTAATTACAATCTCCAGTCTGGAGGGATCCTGACTTGGTGATCTCATTCTGTAACCTTAAAGTTGAAGTTCAGTCCTCTGTGGAATTCACTCGGAAGGATTTATCTTTTTCAAAAGAAAAGGCCTGGTGAAATTTCGGTTAATCAGCCATTTTAATATAAACAAGGATTGTAGTCAGGTCTCCCACTCCCTGCTACTCTGTTCAGGGAGGATGCTCACATTTCTGTCTGTTTACTCAGTGCTCGCTTACATGACTGAGAGTTTGCAATATTCTTTCATGGATTTTTGACTGAGGCTCCAGTCCAAAATACCCTTACCAGGATACAAGCCCATTAAATGGAATTGCAATTACATACTATCTAACATTTCACAAATTAAAAATGTGTGGCCAAGAAACCTCTGAGTGTGGTCAAGATGTCAACAGCTGTTAATGAGGAAGAACAAAACAAGCTAGGAGAGGCTGTAGCCATTTGCTTTTGCCTGAGCATTATAATTTGTTTTTGGAGTAGGGAATCATGGAATGGGCAAGATAATGCACCCTCCTCTCCTCTCCTCCCTGCTAATTGGGTAAAAACTACTTTTGCATTTTGAGCCCAATTTGCAGCAATTGAGTTACGTTGAAGACAAAGGAGGAAAGTGGGAGGGAGAGAAACTGGGACATTGTAATGATCCCTCGGGGTTTATCAGCCCCTCAGCACCCTGCTCTGGCCCTTAGCCCCCAAGGGATCCCTTTTTGGATTACCTCTAGAGTCTCCTCGACCCCTGTTCTCACTCCCTGCTGAGTGGAATGGGCTCCCTTGAGGTCCTATAGACTTGCTGCCACCACCTTGTGAATTCTGAGTTCCCCTGTTTTAGCACATACTAGGACTTGCTAAAGGGATTATAGTCTCCTTCCATTTCCCCACTTGCTACCCAGCACGCAACAAGCGAGCTAAGGCACGTGTTGTAGGAATAGAGAGCAAATAGATGCATTTAAAGAAAATGGATTTATTCTAACTACACGGAATAGAGCATAGAGGTCTCATTCATGCAAGGCCTCTTTGCCTTATAGGTACAGGAGCATAGTTTCACAGATGTTCATTTCAAGCAAGCCATAGATAACATAATGAAAGGCCTAAACGCACTAACTAGCACAACTCCAAATTACTCACACAGAGATAGGAACTGCAGTTCTTGAGGGATCTGGGTGTGGTGCTGGCCTTTTGTCCCTGGCTCACCCTACACCCCCATCTGCCCTGCTGGCAGAGGCTCAACAGCTGGACTTCCCAAACAAAGAGAAAGACAAAGTCCACATGACTTCAGGTTTTTTAAAAAAGATTTCATATAAGGTTCTTGAAAAGTCCTGGTCCTTCTCACTGATTGGCTAATGGGTCATAGGTCATCTGTGATGTAATTACTCATTAGCATGTGATACAAGCTCTCATTAGGATGTACCACCCCCCGATTAACCATTTGTAGTCTGAGAAAGCCCCCAAGTGACTGGTGGTTCCCAGTCACTGCAGACATTTTTAAAGCATCTGAAAGAAATGGAATGGTAGAGTATTAATTGGGACGGTGCCTACCAAAACAGGACAGTTGGAGGGCATGCCATTAGATGGAACTCTGGAGTAAATATGTTTCTGAATGGCATTTGTTTCTTAAATTGTTGAACTAATTTCTTCCTTTTAAAATTAAATTGCCTTCCCCTAATCCTCAACAACAGGATCAACTAGGCTAACCCAACACAATGTGCCCCACCCCATCAAGGGCTGGAAAATCCCATAGTTACCTCCCCCTGTTCCTGGCAGTAAAAAAGAAAAGAAAAGGTTATCAATAATAATATAGTAATTAATGAACAATTTACATCCATACAGTGGCACCCTACATCTCCTGCATGAGGCAGTTGCCTCACCATGGCTTGAAAGAGTATTGATACTTCCAGGAATTTTTTGGAGGTCTTCCAAATGGGTTAGTTCCCCTACAGTTGTGTTTGGACATTTTTGTATGATGCAGAACATCTGCTTGATGTGCAACATCGAGAATGCAGAAGTAGAATTGTCCCTGTGGATGCACATGGTCATACTCATGCATGTTCAGCTATGTACAGTCGACCCTCCTTATTCACAGATTTTTTTATATACGGATTTGAACATCCACGGTTTGAAAATATATATATATAATATAATGTTTTATTTATACCCCGCTCTTCAGCCAAGACTATCAGAGCGGCTTACAATTTGTTAAACAAACAGCTTCATTTACAATTGTAAGCTATTTGCCCCCAACAATCTGGGTACTCATTTTAGCGACCTCGGAAGGATGCAAGCCTGAGTCAAGCTTCAGCCCTTTGCTGGTCTTGAACTCACCACCTTCTGGTTTTGAGTGGGTGGCTGCAGTACAGGCATTTAACCACTGCGCCACCAGGGCTGATATTCCAAAAAAGTATAAATTCCAAATAGCAAAGCTTGATTTTCCATTTTATATAAGGGACACCATTTTGTTGTGCCATTAAGTTTAATGGGACTTGAGCATCCACAAATTTTGTTATCTATAAGAGGTCCTGGCACCAAACCCCAGCAGATAATAAGGCCCACTGTACTTGCCTGTGGATTCAGCTGAACTATGTTGACCCTCAACACAAGACTTAACTAGTGAGGTAATTCTTCATTAATTTTCTCCTTGGAGGAAGCAACAAGTAATTTTAGCAGTTTTCTTCTCGCTGCAAGGAAGTCTTTAAAAAACTTTGAATAGTTTTCAAAGACTACACTGTTTGGGTCTTGTTTTGTGCAAAATCCACATGTGGTTGGTTTGAGCAGAGAACAGCACCAGAATTTCTTTTCTGTTTAGAACATAGTATTCCTGCACAAAGCTATTATTTCCTGTGCAGAAAATGCTGTTTCCTCCATTGAAAATGCTGACATGGGCTCTTAATTAATATCTTCTGCAGAGTGAATATGTTAAAATCCTTCTATGTAGCAACCCCTGTCAAGGTGCCTAAGACCCAAAGCATGTCAAGTTTTTTGGTGTATGATATAGGAAATTCCACAAGTTCACCCCCTAAGTGTTATCCTCCTTCTTCCTTGGGCCTACTATATCAGTGTGCTAGTAATCCGTGGATTCAACTGCTCAAAGGTGAAAGGCACTTTTCAGAAGATGACCCCCTTACTATTTGTAGCTTAACTGTAGAACAAACATAGAGCTACTATATATTGCTCAAAGTAGAATTTTGCTACCTACATCTGGATTATAGTGTTATTTTTCCAAACATGCATCTTTCCTTCTTGATTCCCTGCTTCCCAAGGTAGTGCTAATACACTGAATTGAAATTAGTCCATATCAGCAATCAACAGCATGTTTCTCCTGATGAGATTACCTTCCGCTTTTTGTGAGAACAAGCTCCTGGGCATCTCATATTCTATTCTACAGAGAGATTGCTCTAATGACTGACAACTGAAGCTTGGGAACTGAATGACAGTGCCCTGCGAAATTTCATTTGAGCTGTTTGGGATTGATTATAGCCAGGGGTGAAGCCAAGAGCTAAACTTGTCTCTCCTGAGCTGGGAGCCAGGGCTCTAAATTAGTGCAGTTACATTGCCTTTTATGCCAAAGTTTCTTTCCTAACATTCTAGCAATAAGCCAAGAATTTATAAAGTGATCTGAATGTCTCTTTAGCACCTGTTTTCATGCCCAGAGTTATTAATGGCACTTACTTCAAACTTACTTCAAAGCTATGTTTGAAGGTGACCTTGAGGTTCAACTCAATCAAAAGAGAGTCGTAGTTCATGATAACAACCCTGGCTAGTCTTTGTTACCAGCTAGGTTGCCGGGAGAAGTGGCCCTATCATTAGGCAGAGTGAGGCACTCTTTTATTTTTATATAACTCCCATGTTCTTGTGTAACTTCCGTGAATAATTGGTTTGGGACAGTCAGTCCTGAAACTCTAAAAGAGGGTTTGCCCTTACTAACTGAGTTAAGAAAGAGAGAAAGAGCTGGAGAGGAGAGGAGCTGCAGTGGCCAGAGATAAGAATTAAGCCCCTTCAACTTTGAATAAGGTAGCAGGATTTTTCAATTATGAATTTAGAAGGAAATATTCAACCCCTGTAAGGATACATTTCTTACAGTGAAGCTTCTAATATGCACTTGCCTCGATTTTGTGGCTCGTGGCCTGCTGCCACACTGCAGAATTAATGCAGTTTGACATTGCTTTAACTGTCATGGCCCTATCCTATGGAATCCTGGGACCTGTAGTTTGTTGTGGCACCAGAGCTCTCTGTCATGAAAAGCTAAATGTCTCACAAAACTAAACATGCCAGAATACCCTAGCATTGACCCATGACAGTTAAAGTAGTGTCAAACTGTATTAATTCTGCAGTGTAGATGCAGTCTTATTTGGGACTTTAATGTTGCAGCCACAGTTGCAATACTGCTGAGTAGCATATGAGAAGAGTCCTAAGGACAAATCCTGCACTGATATCCCACTAGATCTATGGACTGCTTGGGGAAGTTGGTATTTTTTTACTTTACTGTACAGTTTGTTTTTAAAACCACCCCCTTGGTTGTCCTAAGGATCTGGCAACAACAAAATGAATGAGACAGACACTAAACAAACAGGCAAACAGATTAATTTATATACCGCTTCATACCGCCTAAGGAGTGTCTAAGCAGCTTACAAGTGTAAGCTACTTGCCCCCAACAATCTGGGTACTCATTTTAGTGACCTCAGAAGGATGCAAGCCTGAGTCGAGTTTGAGCCCTTTTGCTGGTCTTGAACTCGCAACCTTATGGTTTTGAGTGAGTGGCTGCAGTACAGGCAATTAACCACTGTGCCACCAGGGCTCTGGAGCAACAGTGGCAGGAATCTCAGAGAGAATCCAACCGAAAACAGCCTAAAAACCACTTGACAACATATGGTGAAGCAATAAACGCAGAAAAAAAGGCTTTTTATCTAATACTATTGGAGCTGCACAGAACCGCTCAGCTGAGCTGTTTCGAGTGGTTAAGAATCCGTTATGATCTGGTCCTGAGGAGAATGTAAATCAATCAACAGTTAATTGTGAAGTATTTGCTCACTATTTTGCTGATAAAATCATTTGGATTTGCTATGTCTTAGACACCAAAGTTGATACAGTGTTGGTGGACGTAACCTTGGCTCCTCCTTGTCCAGTATTGATGGATATGTTTGTGCAGCCTGATGATGTGGACAGGATCCTTGGAGAGCCATTACATGTATTAAATAGGCCATAGGAGGACTGGTGGAGTAGGTTAGGGAAGTGATTAATGCCTCTCTACAGCAAGGCAGGGTCCCAACATGCCTAAAAGAGGCTGTGGTAAGACCTCTTTTGAAAAAAGCTTCTCTGGATCCCACTGTACTACATAATTACAGGCCAGTCTCCAATCTTCCATTTTTGGGCAAGATGCTGGAGTGTATGGTGACTTCTCAACTGCAGGCATTCCTGGATGAGATGGATTATCTAGATCTATGTCAGTATGGTTTTAGGCCTGGTTATGGGACAGACACAGCTTTGATCACCTTGGTGGATGGCCTATGCAGAGAACTGGACAGGGGGAGTGTGTCCCTGTTGGTTATGCTAGACCTCTCAGCAGCTTTCGATACCATTGGCCATGGTATCCTTCTGACCCACCTCTCTGGGTTGGGGATTTGAGGTACTGTTTTATAGTGGCTCCGCTCTTTCCTGGAGGGTTCCTCTCAGTACATGGTACTGGGGGATACCTGTTTGACTCCTTGGCCATTGGCCTGTGAGGTCCCTCAAGACTCAATCCTGTCCCCTATGCTTTTAACATCTACATGAAACTGCTGGGAGAGGTCATCCAGAGTTTTGGAGTAAGGTGTCACCTGTATGCTGATGATACCCAGCTCTATTACTCCTTTCCATGTAATTCTAAGGAAGCTATTTCAGTCCTAAACCAGTGCCTGGCTTCTGTAATGGACTGGATGAGAGCAAACAAATTGAAGATTAATCCATACAAGGTGTTCCTCTTCATTCAAAAGACAGATCCAGGAACAGGGTTTGAGCCTGTGTTAGATGGGGTTATACTTCCCCTGAAAATTTAGGCTCATAGTTTGGGAGTACTTTTGGATTCAACGCTGAGTCTGGAAGCTCAGGTATCAGCGGTGACCAGGAGTGCCTTTACACAACTAAAACTCATGCACCAACTGTGCCCGCTCCTGGAGAAGTCAGACCTGGCTACAGCAGTACATGCCTTGGTTACATCTCATTTCCATTACGTAATGTGTTGTACATGGGGCTGCCTGTGAAAAGTGCTCAGAAACTTCAGCTGGTCCAAAGAGCTGCAACCAGGCTGTTAAGAAGGTAAATGTCCACATGTTATTTATAAGGCAATCGTGTACCATAGTTCAAAAAGTGACATTTCTAAGCTTTGTCCAGGCTAGTACTATGTGTTACATTTTTTTTTTTAAAAAGGATTTATTTTCCAAATTGATAAAAAGAAATAAAGACAGATATCGACCAAGCCAAGATCATGAATATACAGGCTGGAATTCACCAAAGTACTGTAGTTCGAATGCACAACTACCATAGTTCCATAGCAATATAGTGTCTCTCAGTCTGACTCTCCCAATCCCGTGTAACAAACAGCAGCCTCTATGATTGATGAGTCTGTTCCCCTGCTGATTGGGAAACAGCTAAGTGATGTCTCCATCCCTTCCATCGAGTGATCTCAATTTTGGAAAGCAAAAGCAGAGTCCCTGTCTCAATTCTCCCTTGCACTCACCTAAGGGGATGGGTGGGAATGTCATTCATCTGCTTCCCAATTGACAGGAGAGGAGACCCCCCTAATGATTGCAGCAGCTTGTGCCTGGTAAGCGGGGATTGGGGGACTTTCAATGTGCCTATATATGTCCTAAACTAGGGAATATGTAGGGATCATGAATATGGAACAGTCATGAATGCCTAACTCTAGGCTATACATGTGTAACCGCCTTAGTGCATTCTGCCCAGAATGTAGAACCCAACACAATAAAATATAGTAAAAATACAAGGAAATAAAACCAAAATGAAGCAGTAGTTAAAACAACCAATATGTAATAGAGATTAAAATAGCAAAGATTTAAAAGGCCTGGGAGAACCAGAGTGTCTTAACTAGCAACAGAACAAAAATAATGTTAAGAGCAGGCAAATTTTCATACGGAGAACATTCTTTTAATGTTTACCATGTTTTCCATGGGCAAAAAGAAGAATAAATAAAAAGAACTAGAAATCTATGCAGAGCCTAAAACTGTGTAAGTTATTACAGACTTACACATCAAAGTCAGAAAACATGTGACATTAGTGTTGCCAGGTTTTCAAAAATAGCAATAAGGTATGCTCAAAATTCATGGCATCGCAGGGTTGATAATCAGGGAGTAGCTATAAACAATTTTGTGCTCTACTGAAATACCAAATAAAAAGATTGATTTCAGTGTACCTCATCATGCGTTTTTCTGTAAAATTACCATATTGTCCACATCCATAAATTGCATGATGCACACATTTCTGTCTTTATGTAAGTTCCACACCCCAAAATATGTAAATTTGTTTGCCATCGTGTTCAGTCTATGTAAAAGGAAAAGCTTCCCAAGCCTCAAATATAATCACACACACACACACACACACACACACACTGACTTTCAAGTTTTCCAATAAGGGGAGTCCAATAAGGGACAAGCTTTCCAATCCACAAATAAAGAAAATCCCTTATACTAAAGGAAACCTGGCAGCCCTATATGATATTCATATGTGTAGCACATTATTAAGAATTTGCACCTTTACAAAATGGATGAATTTTTCTAGCCTGCTTTAGAAGACATTTTACAGGTGGAGTAAACTAGTGAAATGTAATGTTCTTATTATGTCTTTTGCTTTCTGTTAACCCAACAGAAGTGAGAAGGTTAAAATACTAATATCCCAATTATCTACAACCAGATAGGTCAATCCCACCCTGAATTCTTTCCCTGAAGGAAAGCAACCAACATTAAGAACCTTCAGAATGTATTTCTCTACAAAATGCAGGCACTGGCTCAAGCTTTTCTTCTTAGTGAAGAAGTTCTAGTCCACTCATAATTTTTAAAGAAAGCTCCTCTGGAATTCTTAGAAGGCTTTTTCGAAATGTTTTTTGTACATGGGTGGACTATAAATGAATCAATGAGTATCAAATTGCATCACCAGTATTCTAGCAGAAAAGGATATTAACAAAAGGAAATGTGGCCACAGGAATACATTTATTTTTCAATGCTTTCTCAGCTTGTACAACTGTTTCTAATCCTGCCAGCAGTCCTCCCCGCCAAATAGCCTGTGTTAAAATCCAGTGTTTTGTATTAGCAGAAGTCCCGGTTGTGTAACTTGTGTAGTGCTGCAACTTTCACACTGTGCAAAAATAACTATATAAAGATGGACTGAGAAAGAAAAATTTTTCAAGATGAAAAAAAAAAATCTGAAAACCTGCAAATGTATATTAATCACAAATGCTAAATGTGTTATGTCCTCAAAGCACAGTAGATGTTAAACTTTCCACTGAAGATATTTTTTGAGAGTACTGCTCCACTGCTCATCCTACAAGAAAGTATTCATTCAAATTTTCAGCATTATAAAATGTGAAAACAAACAACCCTTCTTTTTGTTGAGCTGTAGACTATTTTAAAAATATTGGCTGGAAGTCACCAAGACAGTTACGGATGCATAACCAGCGTCTCTCTGTAGCTACATACTATCTCCTCACCCAACCTCTCCAATCTTTTCTTAGTGTTGCAATTGACTGGGGTATCTTCTCCTGTTTATTGGGAAGCAGCTGACTGATGTTTCTACTAACTCCTGTGAGTGATCTTTGTAGTGATGGCCAGAAGTAGGGTCCCTTTTGCAACCCAGTAGAAATTGCACTAGAAATTGCTTGCACAAGGTGGGTGGAAGTCAGCAGCTTCTTGATGAACAGGGGAACAGACCTACGTCGCTAGCAATAGATGCTGCTTGGTATGTGGGAACTGAAGGACTTCCATGGTCCCTACATATCCCCAAAATAGGGGATATTTAGGGATCTTAACTGCCTTAGTGAATTCTGGACATATAATTATTTCAAAGAAATAGAAGAGCCATCGCAAGCTCAAACCTGTGTTACGTTAATTCCCTTGACTCACGTGAAGCATGTACTTTTGTCCTGGCTTAGTTGGATGTTTTCTGACTTTGGGCACTGGATTTCATTTTTCCTTGTTTCATGCTGGCAATGACATTCCTAATTGTTTTGATTTTCTTCTACCCTTTAAAGCAGAAGTGGGTAAAGTGCAGTCTGTGGACCTCAGGGGATTGTGGGAGGCCCTCAGACCCCAAAAGACCCCTCCATGAAAAACTGTGGTTGAGGCAGAGTATTTGTCTGCTTTTGGAAGCCTCCAAGAATGGTGGTTTTACTATAAAAACCTTCAGGTCCCCAACTCCAAAGTGGAAATGGACTTCAGGGGGATTCCTGCCTACTGTGGTGTGTTCTTATTCTGCTTAAAAAAGATATAGAGTATTTTTGCACAAAAAACAGCATTTTCGTTGCAGATTTTCCCCCTAGAAAACAATTGGTCAGAGCTAACATTTCTGTGCAAAAAACCCCAGAATTTTCTGCAGTCTCTGTTCACGTGTGTGGAGAAGTAGTGCATCTTTCAAATTTTCCTTCTGTAATTTGTATTGATTTTTATTTTCTGGTTTTGAATTTTATTATTTGGAGTGAGCTGCAATGGACCCTTTTAGTATGTTTATTGTATTCACAATACTGAGCATTTGGATAACTAAGCAAAAAGATTTCTTCACCTCACCTTTTTTCCTCTGCTTTAGGGCAACCTTTTCACCCTTTCTAAATGGGTTGGACTTCTACTGTTTCCAGGTAACAATCATATTATGGGAGAACTTTTGAAGACGCCAATTACAAGAGGTGTTTCATGTCATTCTCTCTAAATCTTGCTGTTGAACACTGTTTCAAAAAATAATATACAAAGCAATTTATCAGCTAACACTAATTCAACAAATTAAATTATTTCCATTATTCATATTAAAGACACAAATTTGCTTCTAATGTGTGATGGCTAACATTAACAAATTAATTTTCAAATTAGCATTCTACATTCTGGGCATTTCAAGGTGAAAAGTCTGAGGAGCATCTCTCATGCCCTATGCTAGGAGTGAAAATTCAACAAAAACAAATGAAATAAGTAATGTTTACTGATGTATATATTTATTCAAATCAGCTGACATGTGACAAAATGTTTTGAGCTTTCAGCCCATCTACATATAGAATTGGCTTCCTCATGCCCCTCTCCTACATATCTATATCTGTATTTATCCATCTCCATCTCCATCTCCATCTCCATCTCTATCTATAACTATATGGCTGCATCCACACTGCAGTTTGAATCCACTTTAACATTAACTGTCATGGCTCAATGCTATGGAATTCTGGAAATTGTTTGTTGCAGCACAAGAGTTCTCTGACAGTCTCACAAAACTACAATTCCCAGAATTCCATAGCATTGAACTATGGCAGTTAGAGTGGTGACAAACTGGATTATTGCTGCAGTGTGGATGCAGCCTATGTATACCTGTACCTATACCTATATATTTCTGTAACATATATTCCAAATATGCTATTATTACCCCTCTCACAGGGGGAAAAGTTACAATAATAGCCCATAATAAAACTAATTCAGGAGGTACAACATTTTCTCTCTACAGCATTTTCATGCTTGCTGGAGGCTACTCCTGACAGGTACAGTCTGATGACTTCCATTAGCTCCAGAATACATCCTCTGCCATCAATGTGCATGGTTTATTAGGTTTTGGAAAGATGATTAGAGAGTGATTTGTAAGAGATGTATTTCATGGATGACAACACTTATTGAGAATCCACATTTTTCCTCCTGTTGCACATGTCCACATGTGCACATGTGGAGTGCACATACACACTTACTTCTCATCCCCTGCTCAAACATGAGCAGTAAAAGATATCTTCTAGAAACTTGAACACAACAAAGACAGGCTTATGTTCTGTACCATATATCTGACTTTTCATCATCCCAAGGTCCTCCAGCAAATCAATTAAAATTTTGTAATATTATCATCTAATCATTTTCGTGTTTTGATTACAATTTACCTTTCTAACCAATATTCAGTAAATGGCACTGTTTTAGATTCATAGGAACCTTACATGTAACCTTTTTTCCCTTCTTCCTTCCTCCTTCCTCTCTTTTCTTCCTGTTTCCCTATTTTTTGTCCCTTTTTGTATTTCTGCTTTTTATTTAAACATTTGTTATGATGTGTTCATAACTGTAATGACTGGAAAAATGTTGCATCTGTAAAGGGGAAGAAAAGTAACTACTCTTTTTTACTCTGCTGTATCTATGAAGTTTATCACACGGCAGGAATTTCTCTAAATTTCAAAAGAAATGAAATTGGGGCCAGTTTGGAAAAGAGTGAATTCGCTAGTTCAGCGAATTTACTTGATTGCATATTGATGCTGCATCGTGTTTGGAATGACTTCCATTGCCCGAAATTGCCCGAAATTGTGTGTGACAGTTTCTCACACGATAATGTGAAACCCCATGATTGCATTTGGACTGCCATTGGATTATGCTTCCAGTTTCTGTCGTCTGATAAACTCCAATGTTTGCTTATTCATAATAAAATATATATTTTTTTAAAAAAATGACAGTGGAAGGATTTTCTCTCAAAGATGTTGGAAGGATTTTGCCTACCTACAGCTGATGCTGTATTCCATGAACCTATTCCATAGACTCAATCCATGGCTCTGATTCTGCAAGACCTGAGCAGGGCAGTTGACAATAGGTGGTCTTGGACATTAATGATCCTTTATTAATAGGGTCACTATCAGTTGAAGTCAACTTGAAAACGCTTAAAAACAACAAACAACTGATGCTATCCTTGCTATCCTATTGTGACCTGTGGTGGTCCCAGAATAGGCACGGCTCCCTTTGACATCCCTGCAACAATTCTCTTTGTTTAATAGGTATATTTGTGTCAGAGCCAGTGTGGCATAGTGGTTTGAGTGTTAGACTATGACTTTGTATAGTCATGGCCATGAAACCTACTGGATGACCTTGGGCAAGTTAAGTGCTCTCAGCCTCAGAGGATGGCAATGACAAACCCCTTCTGAACAAATCTTGCCATAGGGTTGCCATAATCGGAAATGACTTGAGGACATACAACAACATATTTATATCTTTCCTTTCTTTCACTGAGCTCAAAGTGGTGTACATCGCTTTCCTTCTCTGCATATTATCCTCACAACAATCCTGTGAGGTGGATCAGACTGACAGGGAATGACTGACAGAAGGTTAGCCAGCACATTTCATGGCTCAGTGGGCAACTGAAGCTGGATCTCCATATTCCCAGTCCATTGCTGTAGCCACTACCACGCATGGCCCACAAACCATCTAGTTCAAGAAAGAGCATACAAGTGAACAGTCATCTTAATTTTGCTTACCCAAGGAACTTACTGAAGGTTTTTAAAGAAAGGGTTTTTACAAAAGTCCTGTATCTTTGAACTGCACTGTGAATAGATGTTTTTAATTGCTTTAATATTGTGGATTCTATTTTAATGTTGATCTGTTGTATGATTTCAGATATATTGCATTTGTTTTGAATTGAGTCACAGTTTTGTGAAGGGGGACATAAGTAAAGATGAGGATGGCCATTAACAACAATAGCAACAGTAACAATAACAACACTACAGCTATGGTTCCAGTGCTCTAGGAGCAATTCCAAATAGACTGACAAAACATTTGATTAAAATCATCATAGATCACAATAGCACCATTTCAAAAATTGACACTGCTTGTAATGTGCCACATTATTCAATGATACCTCATTGATTCCTAGATGCCTCGATAGAATGTGAATAATTTATGATCCAAAACCATCTGGTAACACCTGCTAGATGAATAATCTAATAAGAAGGAGGATGAGGATGAGGAAGAGGAGAGGAAGAAAAGGAAGAGGTAAAGGAAGATGAGGAGAAGAAAAAGAAAAAGAAGATGAAGAAGAGAAGGAGGAGGATAAAAAGAAGAAGAGGAGGTGGGAAAAGGAGGAGGAAGGAGAAAAAGAAGAGAAAAGAGGAGGAGGAGTAGGAGAAAAAGAAGAGTAGTGGAGGAGGTGGAAAAAGAAAAGAAGAAGAAGAGGAGGAGGAAAAAATGGAGGAAGAGGAGAAGAAAAAGAAGAGTAGAAAGAGGAGGAGGAGAAAGGATGAGAATGAAGAGGAGGAGAAGAAAAAGAAAAAAAGGAGAAGAAGTAGTGGTGGAGGAGGAAAGAATGAAGGAAGAGGAGGAGGAGGCAGAGGAGGAGGAGGAGGAGAAAAACAGGAGGAGGTGGTCAGAGGAACCAGAGGAACATACCCAAGACCCATTCAGACTGCACCATTATAGCACTGCATTTCCCCTTTAATTGCCATGGTTGCATCCTATGGAATCCTAGGATTGGTAGTTGAGAGAGAGAGACATTTAGTGCCTCCTCTGGGGCCTGTGACCAAACTACCAGTCCCAGGAGGGTTCCATAGAACACAGCCATAGCCATTAAAGTGGAATCAGAGTGCTATAATTATTTAGTCTGAATGGTGGCGATGGCGAAGGGAACAGCAGTAAGCCAAGGGTGCTCTGACATTCCTCACCAAGGCCCCCTCAGAAGCACTGCTAGAGGCCAGTGCAGTGCTTGACAGTGGCAACCCCCACTACCAGCCCTGGTTGCAACTGCCAGTATCTGTCTTATAAGAGACTGGGAGGTATGATGGAAACGCACACTAACAGCACATTGTTGAAGTTGGCACTTCTGTCATTTCAATTATTTATTAATTTAATAATTCCCCAACAAGGAGAAACTCCTATTTTATCCCCACAACCCCTCTGTGAAGCAGTTCGGCTTAGAATGCAATCCTACCACAGTAAAGTTTTACACGGCACTGAGTTATTTGCTTCAGAAGACATGTAGTATGGATTTCGATCTGTAGAAAACAACAGCTCCAAACTGGTGTGGCATATAAATAATAATGTCGTAGAGAACTCTTCTTTGGGAAGTTTGCCAAGCTTGTAAAGGAAAAGAGAGTGTCATGAAATAAAAAGTAGATAAATAAACTGGAGCTTCATCCTGAATTGTGGAGTGAATCAGTATTTTCTAGCTTGAAAAGTTTTATGGCACAAATGTATTATTTTTTATACTTTGAAATAAACAGAAACATAAAAATGCAATGGTTGGCTTAAGCTATAAAGAGTTTTCTAATCATTTAGTTCTTGCCAGAAGGTAGATTTTGTATCTCAGTGGAAAATTTGTTTTTTGTTGTTTTGTTTTATTCCAATTTTCAAAGTCTAAGGTCCATTGAAGTTATTTGACATAATGGAGAGTGGTTCAGAGTTGTTTTAGAGGAAAGATGCCAGGGCCAGATGAAAGCAAATACTGATATATGTGTGTGCATCTTCTACACTGTATTTTTATACTCAGCTAGCAAAGCTGCAGAAAAACAGGATGAATAGAGAGAAGCATATATAGAATGAGTTGCCCAGTATTGTGGCCTGTAGAAATCGGAGTACTCAAGATGGCATTCTCTGCTTCTTCCTTAAAAAGCTATTTGGTCCTTGTGAGTTAACCAACAAGAGAGAGACAACCCACCTTCGACCAGCATGAAAAAGGCAGTTATTTCATTTGGCTTTTGAACTGAGATGTGTTGGGGGTAAGGATTCTTTGTTGAGCTCCTTTAGCCTGAATGAACTGGGTCTCACAATCTTGCACTTTCTCTGCATTTTCACATTACATAATGGTCCTGTCTGCATAGTCCAAATAAAACAGCTTCTCTCCATCCTTTCAGCCGGGCAGTTGGAAAATGCATATTCCAACCCCTGATTCTGATGTGAACAGAATGGACAATATCTGGCCTATTCAGCATCAGAACTGGGGTGAACCCCTCCTGAAATGCATTTTATAAACTCCGTTTACTCCAGATCTTCCTCAAAAATTGGGAGCCTTCCATTCTGATGTTGGGTGGCTGTTTAAAATCATTGACTCTAAGGAGTTTATCACACAGGAGGAATTTCTCTCAATTTCGAAAGAAATGGAAGTGAAGCCAGTTCGGAATTAAGTAAATTCGCTAGTTCAGTGAATTTATGTGATTGCATATTGACACTGCATTGCATTCAGAACTGCCCAAAATTGCCTCCCAGTGCCTGAAATTGCATGTGATAGTTTCTCAAGCAATCACACGAAACCCCATGATTGCATTCAGGACTTCCCTTTGCCCGAAAATGTGTGTGATCAGCTTTCACGCAATCACGCGAAACCTCATGATTGCATTCAGATTGCCATTGGATTATACTTCCAATTCCCTTCGTGTGATAAACTCCTAAGAGCCTTAACACACTAGAGGAATCCTGCTCTGAAATGGGATTTTAAAAGTAGAAACAAACCTGCAAAGAGGTTTTTCAGACGTGTTTGCACCAAACATCAGTAACACGAAAATAAAGCAAATGGAAAGTGGACAAAAATGACACCTTTTTAATTTCGGGAAGTTCCCAAAAGTTAAAAGCTGTCATTTTTGTCCACTTTCCATTTGCTTTCTTTTCACGTCATTGCTGTTTGGAAGAAATGTCATTTGCAAAACCTCCCGCATTTATATTTTTTTCTACTTTTAAATCCTGTTTCTGAGTGGGATGGTAAGGTCCTTAGTGAGGCTTGCAGACACCTACTTGTTGCACACCCACCCTTCTCCCTCTGTCTTCCCAAATTTTATTGGACTGAAGCATCATTTTTCTACCAAAGCAGAGCGTTCTCACTGACTTACTTACCCTCTTTAGTGTAAAGAAATGAAGCAATGCATATTCTGTAGATAATGTCACATTTTGTGAGAATCATTTTCCACCTACTCTTTTTGTCTTACTGTAGCCTGTTTTTATACTAGCCAGAAAATGAGGCCCTGAGTCTTCAGAAGGCTCTGGGTTCTATATGTTTGCTTGAGAGTTGAGTTGTGTTGGAGACACCCACCCTTGTGTCCTGCCAGTAGAAGCAATACATTGTATGGGGACATGGGAAGGACACTTATCTGATGTGGCATTTCAGTTATGGAATACTCTCTGCTTAGAGGCCCAATTGGCACTGATTCCTGTATGAATTTGGCACCAGTCTTTTTTTTTTTTTTAATAAAGCCTTTCAGAGTCTGATGTTATCCAATCTAAACATGTTTTCAATTGTTTTAACCTATTTAATGCATCAGATAATTTGATATATTCAAAGTGATTATACTGTGCACCACCCTGAGATCTATGAATTTAGGGCAGGAGAGGGCCAGGGTGGTGTAGTGGATTGAGAATTGGACTAGGACTCTGGAGACCAGGTCACGTCACACTCTCTCAGATTCAGAAGTTGCCAATGGCAGCCCCCCCCCCCAAGAAACTTGCCAATAAACCCCCATGATAGGTTTCTATTAGCGTTGATGTAAATAAAATAATGACCTGGATGTACACAACAACAACAACAACAACAAAAACTATCTATCTATTCATCTATCTAGGACTGGATGAAAGTTAAAGTAATAAAGATTTAGAATGTCTAGAGGCTTCTGTTGATATCTTCTAAGAATATTATGTTTGCACCAGCATTTCCAAAGTACCATGAAAGAGCATGTGCAGAGATGACTTCAGTGTCTGGCACCATAGTTTTTATATGTGAAACCACTGACTGTCCACCGCACACAGAACCTACAAGGAGTCCTATAGGTCACACCTTTCTTGGAACTGAGCATAAAATAATATCCTTTGACAAACTTCTGACTTCATTCTCACTCCAGTTTTCAGTATGCTGCAATCACCAATCTTTTAAAAGGAAAGGGGATTGAAGCATTCCTGGAAATGCAGATAAAGAGGAAGTTTAATGCAGCTTTCATCTTCTCCTAAAGCTTTAATGTGTCCTGTCACAGAGAAAATGAAACTGAGTGTATGACAATATCCGTGCCCTCATAACTACGCACCCCTATATATATCTGTAACTGTAAAAGATTTCAGGGAAGAGGTTTACGTCTTGCCCACTGATTTGATGCCCAGCTTCTAGTTTTTGAAGTCGTGTTCAGGTTGTCAGGGCACAAACATATTGGGACAGGGGCACAGTACAATGTTGTCACACTGGTCTCTTCCAATACATCTATCACAATCTCATCCTATACCTATAATCCCATGAGTGATGAAATAAAAGAGAGCACATCTTCTTAGTACCCGCTCCCAGGCTCCTCTTACACACAAGACTCCCTCTTTGCACTTCTTCTTCCAGCAGATGTTAAAAAAACCAAAAAACAAAACAAAACAAAAAAAAAAAAACCCACAACACACATTTGAATTAAATAGTCATGAGGTGATTAAGTCAATATGGAGAAGAGTATTTTAATTGGGTTAGTGTGCTGTACTTTTAGTTTCCTCGTTATATTTGTTAAGTGCTTTTTATACTGTTTTACGTTAGTGGCATTTTTATAGGATGGAATCTTTCATTGTGTTTTAAGTTTTTTGCTAGTGTTTTTTCCTGTACTTAGTTTCAGTCTTTAGGAGTTTTCACACTACAAAATTGTAACACTATAATTCTACTTTATCTGCCAAGTAATAGCCTGTGGAATCCTGAGACTGACATTTTAAGGAGGTATATAGAATACTCAGCTAGGAAGCTCATTTGTTCCCTCTGACCAAACTACACATCCCAGGACTCCATGGGATGGAGCCATGGCAATTACAGTTGAATTATATTGTGAGCAAGGTCTTGAACTGTACTATTTGAGAAGAAAGCTACAGTATCAACCAACCAACAATCAACCAATCAAATCAAAATGATTTATTTTATATTTCTTACATGACATTATGGCCCACAATAATGATTTCCTTTTCTGTGCCTTCAAGTCATTCCTGACTTATCATGATAGGTGAAACCATCACAGGGTTTTCTTGGCAAGTTTCTTCAGAGGCAATTTGCCACTGTCATCCTCTGAAGCTGAGAGACTATGACTTGCCCAAGGACACCCAGTGGGTTTCATTGCTGAACTGAAATTAAAACCCTGATTTCTAGAGTCATAGTCCAATGCTCAAAATACAACACCACACTGGCTCCCATTCCTACCATGCACTAAAGATGGCAGTATAGAAGAGTATATGAAATCCAAATATGGTTTCTGATTAATAGGGAATAGATGCATTTGTTAGTTTAATTTTCTCCCATTAAAAGAAAAATCATTTCCCTAAAATTAATAAAGGGGCGAGATTGCCATGGAAGAGGAGGTCTGCAGATGCCTGTTTTAACTCTGAAGGGATGTCGCAGCACCAAACCATGCAACGTCCTTCCAGAGAAAAAGAACCCAGGTCTTCTGGGTTCTTTTTGCTGTGCCTAGCTCATAAGTGCACCATTGGTGCACTCATGACATAACTGACATGCAGCGATGTGTGGACAATGCACAGCAGTGATGTCATCATGACGGCACTTGTGAAGCCATCACTGTGACATTCTAGGGTTAGGGACCATGTGGTTGGTGCGTGGTCCCTAACCCTAGAATCGCCGCCGTCACACCACAAAGCACCCATCTTTATTGGGCCTTAGTCATTTGCAATTTTTGGGAAGTTCTTATGATAAATCAACTAAGCAAGATTCTTAACCATCAGCACTGGCAATATTCATTAGGTACTGCTATTCTCAATACTGAGAGGGCCATACTGTGGCTACCTTTCATATAATTATTGAAGATGAGGCACCTGCTAGAAAAAAAGAAGCGGTCATTTAGTTCAGCACTGCAAACAGAGTTGAAGACACAGGGATTCAAAGCAAGACTCCAAAGAACTAAGACTTTAGTGCTCTGGGCCTCAATGGATGAATCCTTTCACAGTCTTTCCCCTGCATTTATGGGATGAAAATGTACATAGTGAAATGTACTTCTTTGAATTTAGTGCATTTCAGAGTTAAGAAACCACTATCCCAGTCAATGGGAACATGCAGTCTTTTTCTTTCAAAGTTTGCCTTAGAAGTTTCTTATATTTGAAATTGTAGAAACGTCCCTTGAATACGTTTTTTTATCCTGTGGTAGAAATGGAATATATTTTAGTTTCCTGTTATCCGTGACACATGTACCTAAAATTTAAACATGAACATCTTTTTGTCTGTGTTTTAGAATGGTTTGTATTTCTGTTTTTAGATCAATGATTCCAAAATATGTCAAATCCAAATAAAATAGATGCGCTTTCGCAATTTTTTTTTCTTTTTCTTGCAGTGAGGTGCCATCTCTTCCTTTTCCTTCCCCAGACTTTAGAGGTAACTAGGAGAAACGTAAATAAATTACACTACATTGCACCTGCAACTTGGACTGCATCTGTACTGTGGAATTAATGCTGTTTGACACCACTTTAGCTGTTATAGCTCAATGCTATGGAATTATGGCATTTCTAGTTTTGTGAACTATTTAGCCTTTTGTGACAGAGAACTCTAGAGAACAACAGAGAACAACAAACTACAGATCCCAGGATTCCATAAAGCAGTGTCAAACTGGATTTTTTCTGCAGAGCATATGTAGCCTTAGTGAGGGACAGCACCATTCTTTTGTGATGCAAACATAATTTTTTCTTTGTTTTTATAGTTAGGTGGATGGGGCTTCTCTAAACAGTGGGGGAGGAATGCCACATGGTTCCTATGCCGGTTTGTAGTGTGTCTTTTGTGGGCTGTTTTGGATTTGAAACAGATGGAAGGAGAGCGTATTGTGCACCAGGAACTTGTACCAATTCATCTTCAAATTAAATAAATATGTAACTGGTTTGTGAGAAATAGGAAAGTTGAATAGTTACTTTTTAAAGGTAGCAACTGTAATGACATGTAATTGTCAGGATATTTTTGCCCCAGGCTGTGTAAAATGTCTCAAGTGCATGCAATGGGTTAAAGAGGAAATGCTGACTCAGAAAAAGCTGATGCAACTTGAGCTTGGAGATGAGTCATAGCAGTTCCAAACTGCACTGTCACTGTGGCTACATTACAGGAAGCTGATGAAACACTAGCAGGGGGTTGGATCAGAATCCTAGCTGTGTGGTGGTGTGGATGTCGGTTGATGGTGGAGCATCATGCTGGTTTGTGTAAATATTGCTGTATAGTGGTTGTAAATATTTGCTGCAACTAACATTAAAAGCCTCTTCAGAAGAACCTCAGCAATTGTGAACTATTTCCAGACTCGGCAGTGGTGTTTGCCTTCCTGGCTGGCAGTCTTCTGCATGTGGATTCGGTTTTTCCCCAGCACTAATGTTTGTAATTGGTGTTAATTAATGTTAGGTATTGAGTGCAATGGTGGTAGAACTATAATGGTGACTAAGCTCTGTTCTTTCCATCTAGACACCCTGACAGGTTCCTGCTCAGAATGGCACCCTAAGTTAGTATTCAGGTGGGTAGTTGTGATTGTGAAAATGTCATGCTTTTGCTCAGCTTGCTGATGCATAACGGTTTCTGGTTCATCACGGAGTAAACAAAAGCACTGGTCTATCTGTTTTAAATCAAAAGCTCTCCTCCAACTGATCTATATGGATTTCTGGGTAGAAACAGACTTGGTACAGTACAGCAAAGATAAAGCTAGTTTGTTAAAATGTGTCACAATTATTACCATGTCATCTCAAGTGTCTTTGATGTAAGTGGACTTATTAAACAGCCTCAGCACTGAGTATAATAGAACAAAACAATTAGAATATATTAAGGACTTATCCATTTGGGTCATTTCCATCTTAATATGCCATATTCATCTGGCTTCATTACTTAGTAAATTAAACACGGAGAAGACAAGTTCTCAAAATAGCTCATGCAATTACAGAAATATTGGAATAAAGCAGGTAGTACAACTCAGTGACTGTTGCCTGTGACAAGACATCAGGAACAGAAACATTTTGACCAAAAGCAGAATTACTGGGAGCTCTGTACAGATGTTACATTGAGAGCTATCCTGCAAATGGATAACAATGATACTCAAACTGCTATTATACAGACGGGCCTCCTCTTTTAGTGTTGTGTATAACAAGCAATAAATTTGGTACTTGGAGCAAAGCAAATTTAGTTTGGACATCAGGAAACACTCCCCCATCAGTAAAGAACAGTTGAGCAGTGGAACAAATTTTCCATGAAAGTTGATTAGCCATGATTTTATTTTTAGCTTAGTTCAGTAACAGGTTAATTTCTTAACCATGTGAATTAACCAACCCTAGACTGAAGTGTGTCAAAATTTAGCCAAGATGCTTCCATCAATCCAGTGTGTCAAAAAAAAAAAAATATCTATTTTAAACACCTGCTTATTGGTTGTAGTTATTTTCTGTCTACTAATATGGTGTTCAAGGAAGTTAACAAAATACAGACAATTATACACATCATAATTAAAACACATCAGGTAGAACACAAAAACACAATAATTAAAACACATCAGTATAAAAGAAATAAGCTGCACCTCCCCTCATTGAAACCTACTCCAGTAATTTAAAATAATTTTAAAATCTGTTTTTAATTTGTTTTTTAGCCTGACCTTTCTTAGGGAGTTCCAGGGCACGGAAACATCTCTTGCCTTCTTGTCCGTCATACCTCTATGGATAACAGACTAGAGAGAAGCATCACTTTCAGGGATCAGTAATTGTAAATTACAGTAAAGGTACAATTACTTTTAAGAAAAATGAATATAACAATATGTTTATGCCACCCATTACTCAGCAGTGGTAGGATGATGCTTGAATGGAAAATGTGCCAAGTTTTGGGTTCAGGAATGGAGGCATAACAAATTTAAGACAGCACTTTATTTAATGATAAAGTGCAGGTTCAGATGTCACCACTACAAATGAGCAATCTAGCTGCGACTAACATTAAAAGCAAACATATAGCTGAGTTTTGTAAAATCTACCTAGCAACAGCATACAACAACATATAGCAAGTCACAGAAGGATACTGAAGATGTATTGGCTAATCACGAAACAGTCATTAAGCCATAATGGAAAATTATCATGTGAGTATCACATAAAAAATATTCATGTTGAATCTTTCCCTTACATTTCAGATTGTTGTCACTATTAGTAGTAAGTACCAGTTACTTGATGAGAGAGTTTAAAAGTTCTGGCAACGCTTAATCTGCTTGTCTTTGAAATTGCTAAGACCTTAATAACTCTGCAGATCTAAATTTTCCCTTGATTTAAGCTGTATCTATCCTGCAGAATTAAGACAGTTTGACACCACTTTAACTGCCATGGCTCAATGCTGTGGGAATCTGGAATCTGGTAGTGTTCTGAGCTATTTAGCCTTCTCTGTTAGAGAGCTATGATACCACAACAATCTACAAATCCTAGCAGTGGCATCCCTAGGCTTGGTGTCAGACAGTATCAGGCAGGCATTCCCCATTTGCTTGCTTGTCTGTCCACTCACCCAAGGCTCTTGGGCGGTGGCCAGGCAAGCGAGGCAGTAAGTAGGATGGATGGGGCACATTCACCCGTTCTCCTTTGCTATCACTGGGCTTCCTCTAGAGAAAGGAGCCCACTGGCAGTGAACCCAGGAGGGGTGTGCTTGCCCCTCTCCTTAGCTGCCAGTGGGCATCTTTCTCCTAAGGAGGAAGCCCAGTGGGGGTGAAGTCAGGAAGGGTGCATTCATCCCTTCTTCTCACCTGCTTCCCTCCCCACCTGCCACCCGTCAAGACCCAGAAAAGGCTTCTGGGAGGCAACAGCTTACCCTCCCCACCCCCCCCCCCCAGTGTTTTCACATTGCCTCACTAGCTGTGGCCTGCATAGGGATGCTGCTGGCAATGGAAGGGAATGGAAGAGGCACACATTGCCCCTTCTCCTCTTCCACTGCCTTGGCTTCATCCTCATGGGACATTATCACATGGGGGGAAATTGGAATTTTAAAGCGGTGCCAATGCAGGCTTATCCAGGGCTTAGGGACAAATTCGCAGCTGCTCATCACATGACGCTGCACGCAATCAGGAGTGTGTGTGTGTGTGTATACACTTGTGGAAATGACAGTTTGGAGCATGTGCAGAAAATGTATTTATATAAGCTTGCAATGGGGATTTGTTTGTCTCCTTTTGATAGCCAAATTCGCATTGGGCCCTCTTTAATGTTGTTTTAACCCGTTGTTGTGCTCTGTGTGTGATAATCAATAGCAAATGGGCTTGCTTTTGTGGGATGCCAGCACTTTAACCATTTTTGGGATGCAAGCACATATGTTGACGGGTAGTAAAGTCCATGGAGGGAGTCAAGGTAGTGGAGAAAAAGGGGCATGTGTATCAGCAATGCATCCTGCAGCAGGAGAATGGCCTGACCAGGTGTCCCCTTCTTCTGAGGTGTCACCCACTGTATCTGCAAGTGATGCCACTGAATCCTAGGATTCCATAGGATGAAGCCATAACAATTAAAGTGGTGTCAAACTGCATTAATTCTTGAGTGTGGCAGTAGCCTTAGAATACTTTTTATTCTGCCTCTATTTACTGTGGCCTTGTGGTCAGTCCTATATCCCTTATGTGCCAGAGGGCCGGAGACTTCTTCTTAATTCCCTGCAATTTTCCTACATAAAATTGCTCCCTGGCTTTGAAGTTTTCAATGGAGTCCTATTGTGTGGATACAAAAACCCCTTGCTCTGTCTTGCAAATGATATGGTAATAACATTATATGGTGGCATAGATTTTGGGTTGAGTTATAGTGTTTTCCCACCTCTTGGGGCAAAAGGTAGGCTGAGAGACAATGACCTGCCCAAGGCTACCAGGGAAAATCCACCTGGGATTTCCAATTCATGTTGATAAAACACTATTGAAAGCACTGATTGTAATGTTCTAAGTGTTTTGTATCTGTTATCAACTAGTGGACAAAAAGCGGTCACCTTTGAGCAACATAATGTTGAGCATTCTCCCCAGCCAAGGATCTTTCCCCAGGGTGCACATGTAGTGTATTTGCTTTATTTCAAAACATTTACATATTACTTTATTGTGAACTAAGGTTCTAAATAAAAGAAGGCTATCTATGTCTTCTAGTCATGATAGCTATGTATTCCATTTAGTTTCAGAGGCACTGTGTCTCTTAATACAGCTGCTGGGATGCTTGAGAATGTGGCTTTGCACTTGTCCTGCTTCTGGGCTTCCCATCTGGTGGGCCACTGTGAGAAATAGAATGCTGGACTAGATATAAACCTTTTGTCTTGAAAACCTTGAATTTATGGTATGGTCTTGGGGGACCTTGGGCATGTCACACACTCTCAGCCTTAGGGGAAGGCAGTGTCAAATCTCCCCTGAACAAATCTTGCCAAAAAAACCCAAAAAATAAAAAAAACAACCCATTATAGGTTTGCCTTAGGCCCCATTCATACTAGCCCATTTGCCCTGGTTAGATTCAGATCAGATTGTGCATGCTGTTACCGAACCTCTTCGGAAAGAAGTTCATATTACCTTTTGCCCCGATTGATGCTTCCTGGTGCATTTTACCCCGGTGAAGTTCATACATGCAAAAGTAACGATTCAAGATGGAGCCTCCTAGTTGTCAATCAAATGTCATAGTAATGTCTGATGCAACCATTGGCTGTATGAGTGCTCCATCTGCGCTTTGCTTTTTTAAAAATACTTTTTTAAATTTGACAGAATATGCACATGGAGCATAGGGCTGGGAGCGGTGTGAATTGTGGGGATCCTTTTCCCTCCTCCTCCTCCATTTTTCTCAGCAGCAGGAGTGCTTCATCGGCCCCTTCTGAATTTTTTAGAATTATTTTTACAATTTGACAGATTATGCACATTCTACATGGGGCTATTTAAATGGGAGGGGGAACCCCCAATCCATATATGGATAGTTGGCTTCCATATATGGATTGGGGTTCTCTCTCCCTTTATTTGAATACTCAATATGAATGGGGCTCTTTCCTACTCTCGTTTAAAGAGCCCCATGTGAATGTGCATAATATGTCAAATTGTAGAAATAATAATAATAAAAAAAATTCAGAAGTGCCCGATGAAGCACTCCTGCTGCAAAAAGTATTCAGCAGCACCGGATCAAAGCAGGTGGTTGCAGGGAGAGGAGGCATGTTCCGCCCCCGGGCTTTACCCCTCCCCTGAACTTGACTCGATCACATTTGATTGAACTGGTTTTTCCAAATAGAAAAGGTAAATACCTGGCTTTTGGAAAAATTGGGTTTAGGGAGATTTGCGCTGCAATGGGTGTGCAAGATCCAGATTCCCTAGTGAAAAAACCGGCGCCAGTATGAACTTATTGATTTTAATCTGGGTTACAAACTGGTTTATATGATAGTCTGAATGGCCCCTAAGGGTCACCATAAGTTGAAAATGACTTGAAGGCACAGAACAATAACAACAACTTGATACTCAATGACACCATGGATGTCATCTGGATATATGCCCTAATTTTGGATGAGCATTTTCCAAGGGATCAGGGACCAACCTTCTCCCTATGAGGCCCACTGTAGGCTGTACTAGGTCTGAAAATATAACAGAACAAAGCACAGGGAGAGTTAAGGGTAGAAGGTTCATAAAGTGTGTTCAAGGATTATAAGGGAAGGAGAAGAAGGAGATAGTAAGTTAGGTTATGTAGGAGAAGATTGAGTGAGAGTTTGGAAGAAGTCAAGATGATCTACTTAAGAAGATAAGCAACAACATGAAAAGAAGATGATAAAAGGGAATCAACAATGGCTTCATAGAAGATGTGTTTTTTAAAATGTATAATTGTACATATAAAATCCCTGTAACCACAATCATTATCAAATAATAAGTATAAGTGTTTTTTGATTGTGAAAATGAATGTTTTTAACCAATAAAATTTTTTAATTTTTTTTTTAAAAGAACAAAGCACAGAAGAATGTGTCCAGAAAGCAAACAACCCCACTGAAAGACATATTTTTGTTGTTGTTAGGGGTTTAACCAAGGTATAGGGGAGGCTGTGTCTTGTTTTGATGGGAAATTCCCACATCTGGAATTTTGCAGGATTTAATTAATTTTTTTTTGGAGAATTAATTGGGCCCAGCAGATAAAAAAGTTCATGAGGAGTTGTTTGTGTGGTGTACAACCTACATTTTGTGCACCATTGTCCTAAAATGAACTCTAGAGATGCATTTTCAGGCTAAGAGAGTGCAGCCATTCAAGCATCAGAAGCAAACGCACTCATGTCTGCAGCTGACAGTGTAATGCCTGAACTGGCCTTGAGCTAAGCAGCAGATGTGGGATTTGAAGCTGAGTCACAATTTGCAGACCCAATATTCAGTATGCTCTACTGAAGTGGGTGGATGGGCATAAAGAGCCAACATGAAACAACAGAAGGAAACATACAGACATTGCAAGGACATTTTCTGAAGTGTTTCTGCAGAACATTGTTTTATAGTGATATTTTATTGTCAAAAGCTAGGGCTGAAAGGGAAAAGGCTGCCCCAAATTCTCCAGCTATATTTGCTGGTGGTGAAGTAGGAGAAGGTGGATTCCTCTGAACAGGCTCAGAGGGATAATTCTGCAACATTTTGAAGACAAAGAAGCAGAAAGGTCTTGGAGAAATTGTCAACTATGGGGCTGTACAAACAGCCCAATAGGGGAGGCTCTATGCTGCACTTGGAAGCACTGGGTTGGGGATGCAGCAACTGGATGTCATGCCCTCAACCTAGCAGAAAAAGGAGCCATGAAATGCTCCTATTTTGCATCACTACAGGGCACCATAAGCACCATGGCACAGTGCTATGACGCCCCTTGTGCACCACGTCATTTGCATGCAGTGCACGCACCACGTCATTTGCATGCAGTGCACAAGGGACGCCATCATGGTGCACCCGGTGTAAACGGGGATGCGCCAAGATGTCACCTGTGGTGCATGGTAGGGTTTGAGAGCATGTGAATGCTCCACCCTACCACAGTTGTAGTTTGGGCCCAGGCTGGCACAAAATACTTGTCTGTCGAGGCCCTTAGTTAATATTGGATGAAATTATTATTTGTTCATACTGGTGGATAAAAGAAGGAAGGGCTAATAGAAGAAAACTCACTGAAAATAGCAATAGCAAGTGAATTTCTATACTGCTTATCAGTGCACTTAAGCACTCCCTAAGCAGTTTTCAAAATGCAAGGTGATTGTCCCCAACAGTCTGGGTACTCATTTTAGTGACTTTGGAAGAGTGAAAGCCTGAGTCGAGCTTGAGCCCCTTGGCTGGTATTGAACTTGCAACCTCTTGGTTTGTGAATGAGTGGCTGCAGTACAAGCATTTAACCCATGGCACCTCCAAGGCAATAGAAAGGCCAAATCCATTGATTCTTTTAACAAAGGTATTCAGATGAACCCACAGTCATAAATCGATCCTATTTTCAGGGGAAGTTGGAGAGCAGTTTGGAGAATATTCTCTGACAGTTCGACAGTGGTAGAACTTGAAAAATATAGTTCTCAGAGAATTTTTCAGAAAAAAAAGAACTCTAATCCAGAGGCTGGGTGGGAATTAAATTAAATCAAAACCAGAGGCTGGTTTGCTTATTGTGGCAATATGATGTGCTGACTGTGAATATCATGCATACCAGGGAAGTTTATTCATTCCACCCATTATTTCTCCTGTTCCTTCTGAAAAGTTGCACCTGAGTGTTGCAGGAGTCCTCTGGAGCAACATCAAACCTGGAAGGAAAAACTGGCCAGGTTTTCATGTACAGGTACAGAAGAAAGCCTTTACACAAGATACTCTGAATTTCCTTTTTGCACTTAGTATCCTCCCAACTAGAGTAGACCTACTGAATCAGTACAATTTAACATGGTGTTCACTTCCTAAATTCCCATTGATTATTGTTAATTGATTATATGCCATGTTATACTTTAATTAGCACGTTATGCATTGTATTTTGTATTTTTGCATTTTTCACATTTTTCTTTTTTCTTGTACCTTGGTATTAGATTATGACTCAGTTTGTATATATTGTGTATTGTTTAGATATTTAACTTATTTGCTTATGCAAATCATTTATGTATTTTGTGTATTTGTTTATCTATGATTTGTTTATCAAACCGCTTATTATTATTATTATTATTATTATTATTTTTATTATTATTATTTAGAGTTCACTTTAGTTAGGTCAGTGATTGCCAAACTTTGGTCCTTCGGTTGTCTTAGACATCAACTCCCAGAAGCCCCATACAGGTTAGCCAATGGTCAGAAATTCTGGGAGCTGAAGTCCAAAACATCTGTAAGACCAACAGTTGGGAACCACTGAGTTAGGACTGGCAACTGGATTTAGGTTGTGGCGAAAGTATATGATCTTCAAGACTGCCTTTTGCCAGCATAGAAGGTGAATTGCTCAGAAGCTTCTCTAATAAATGGGAGGAAATTATTTTTTGAGTACTGAAAATCCAGCCCCTGAAATATCAGGCAATTTTTAAAAAAAAAGTGGGGGGGAGGAGGACGGAACGAAAGCAAGTACTAATTAATGCTTGGCTTATTCACTAGCAATTACTTATTTAAAAAGTAAGGGGAAGTTGTCAAGGCTTTTGACAGAACAAACAGATCAGCATCTCACGTCCCACTGCTTGTAAAAAATGGCAGCCTGCCATGTTTCCAACTGTATCAGGAGCACAAACAGATTGGGGGTGTGTCAGTAGCACTTAGCCTTCAGCTGTTACGTATAATGGCCCCTGCCAAAACTGAGGCGGCTGTCCACCTAATAGTGCAGTTGTCTCTTCTCCTGGTGACATAAATGGGAATAAAGCTGCTTTGTGGAGATGAAAAAAATGAAGCCCAGGAGGCATCGGGGGAAGGGGGGGATTCAGTGGGAAGCTTTTTGTGTGGCTTAATGAATCTCATTTCAGGCTTTTCTTAAAAATAAAAAATCTTATTTTACTACAGTGTCTTAATTCACTCTCTTTAGTGCCTTATTGAGTTTCATGTTTGTATTTGGCTGACTGTAGTTCTCCTGTTTCACTTTTATTTGATGTTAAGTTGTTAACTGGATTTTAATTGTGCATTATTCATGTTTTATGAATTTTGTAAACCACTTTGAAAGTCCCTGATTTACCCTATGGGTGACCTGTATATATCCTTAAATAAATAAATAAATAAATAAATAAGTTCCAAGATATATGTGTGTGTGCTCATAAACACAGCCACATACACACTCATAAACTTTATAGGTTAAAGAAAATGTTAGAGATTTTGAGATTGTTGACATTTACCTCTAACCCTTAATATTTTAGAAACCTAGTAAGAAATGTCAGAAAAATTCTTAATCTCTACTTGTTGTTATTGTTTTGTGCCATTAAGTCAGTTTTGACTTTTGATGACTGTATGAATGAGAGACCTTGAAGGGCCCTGGTCATGAAAAGCTCTGTTCAAGTTTTGCGAACTCAGGCCCTTTGCATCCTTGCTTGAATCAATCCATCTATGATGTGGTCTCAGACTTTTCCTACTGCTTTCCACTTTACTGAATATTATCATCTTTTCCAGTAGTCATGTCATTGCATGAATATATGATAGCCTCAGTAATCATTTTGGCTTCCAGGGAGATCTCAGGCTTGATTTGATCTCAGGCCCTTTATGGTCTTTTTGGTGGTCCAGTGTATCCATAGGGCACTCCTCCAGTGCTACATTTCAAATGAGCTGTTTTTCTTCCTGTTAGTTTCTTCCTGTTACAATGTTTTCTTCCTGTTACAATGTTATGTAATAAATTATTCTGACTTGTATTTAATCATATATATTTACAGTTGAGGAGCTCATTTAGTCCCTTCATAGATACCTTTTCAAACCCTAGTCTGATTTCTTGACTAGTCTCCATTTTGATTTATGACTGAGCCAAGCCATAGAAAATCTTTTACTATTGCAATGTCTTCTACTCTTACATTATGTAAATAGTCTGTGGTCATTATTTTAGTTGTCTTCATATTAATCTGTAACCCTGTTTTTTCATTTTCTTCCTTAACTTTCCTTGGTATTTCTTCCAAGTCTTCGCTATTTTCTGCTAATAATATGTTATCATGTACATATCTTCAACTATTAATTTTCCTTCCCAGTTTTCACATCTCCTTCCTCCAGGTCTACTCCTACTTTCTTCATGATACATTATGTATACAAGTTATTTTCTTTTTCTTCTTTTATTTTGGCTACAGGTAGTGTCTTTTTGCATTTTCCCTTTTTGCAATGTCCCTGGCTTCATTTCAGAATTCTCCTGGTTTCAGTACCTCAGGCTTAGCAATGCAAATCTGTTCTTTATATTGTCTGGCATCTTGTTAGTGAATTGCAATAATATGAGTCCATTTTATGCTATCATATCTCACTTTTTTGGGTACTGTGAAGGTTGGAATTATTTATCAACCACATAATGACCAAATCCCTCCCAAAGTCACATTTGAAGCAATGCAGTGCTCACTTAAACAGATATTCCTGTCCCCCTGCGAAAAGTGTGTGTGTGTGGGGGGGGGGGGGGAACTCAGCAGAGACTTAGACTAATAGAGTTGGTAGAGACTATGAGGGCCATCCAGGCCAACCCCTGCCATGAAGGAACATAGAATCAAAGCACTCCTGACAGATGGCCTTCCAGCTTCTGTTTAAAAACCTCCAAAGAAGGAGACTCCACCACACTCCAAGGCAGTGTATTTCACTGTCCAACAACTTTTACCATCAGGACGTTCTTCCTAATGTTTAGGAGAAATCTCCAGCTATTTTCCTGTTGGTAGACATTCTGCAAGGATGTCATCTGCTGGCATCTCCTGAAGATGTGGATGCCTATGTAGCTGTGTATGTGCACCTGGGAATGATGAGGCAGTCACAAGCCCCTGCAAAAGTGTGGAAGTTGCTTCTTCTTTTCCAAGTGCAAAAGGTAAAGCTTTATGGCCAATCAGTTGTTAAGGAGGATCTGCTTGTGGGAGCACCCATAGCACAGGTGTTGTGCAAGGAAGGATTTATGCTGATATAGATGGTGGTTATGACAGCATTAAGTGCTCAACAGGCATCTGGCCATTGTGAACCATACCTCCACAGGCTATTGAATCCTCTGTCACAGGATGGTCTCCTTTGACTTGTACTAATTTTCCATGCTGTCAAGCTCTTTTTCTGCCCAGCTGAGTACTAATTTGTCCCAGTTAGTACTTGGATGGAAGATCGCCAATAAATACCAGGTGCTGTAGGCTTTCCAAGGAAGGAACTGGCAAAATCTCTGAGGATTCCTTGTCTAAGAAAATCCTGTGAAATTCATTGGGTTGATATAAGTTAACAGGCAACATGAAGGCACATACTCACACAGCACAGATACTTAACTAGAAGTTTTCTGTATGGAAACATGCATTCTCTCACTGAATCCCTCACCAAATCCTTGAAAATATAACTTGAATAAGAAACCTTACAGTTCAGTAAAGGGCGTAACATCCTAGTAGCTGGGGGAAGAAAATCCTCAAGATGCTACCATGGAAATAACTAAACACAAAATTAAGGAGAAATATGCGCTCATGGGTGTCATTGAAACCACAACATTAATGCTGAGCTCTCAATGCAAATAACAAATGTAGCCATTCACACCTAATTATTATGATTACATGAAATTAAATTAAAAAGTAGGCAAAATACTGTGCCCTCAGTACGGCTGTTATGAAAATGGTAGCGACTATAATATTTGAGCATTTCTAGTTGTGAATAAGGCAATAATTTGCTATTCCCTAGGCTCTGATATATGAAATGTAACAAGCCATCAGAAGCCCATTTAAGTTAAGAGACCGGATGATACTGGAAATATATTCTCTCTCCCCCCCCCCCCCCCAGAACCCTAGATATTTAGAGCAATATTCTCATTTTTTAATCACTGCAAAGTTAGTTGCACCATACTTTAGTGATTAACTGACATCTTTGAATGGTGTCAGTTTTTTCCTTCACAGAACAATTTTTATCTCAATGAAAGCAGTTAAAATGAAACTGCTAAACTATATTTCAAGTCTGGAAATGGTGATGAACTTGATGTAGTTGTTAATTTTAATGAAAGCCACTGCGATCCAGCATCAGTGCATCTGGCAGAAAGCAGAGGAAGCCTTTTGCTCCAATGTGGCTGGCCAGCTTCCCATGTGTGCTGTCTTGTGCAGGGCTCCTTTGCCATGTTAGATGAATGGCATGAAAGACCTTGCAGGAGGAATACACCCCCCCCCACCGCACACACACAGCTCAGGAACTTTAGCTAAGAGAGAAAGAGTCCATGCTATGGTCCACGCAGTGGTTTAAGGGACAGATGAATCTGCCTGTCTTGACTTCTCATTTTTCTGTTTTTACACTCAGTTTCTCCTGAACTCTGAGAATTTTTCCAATTTCACTTGTGATTTACCCTCAACCTTAAGACTCCCCCTCCCCCTCCAAATATGTTCCTAATGCATGCCTTTTTATCTGCAGTTTTGCTTCACGCACACCTTTTTTCCCCAAGCAATTCTTGCCTTTGTGCTTATGCTAAACATGGCAGGGGAGACAGGGCTTCTAGAGTCTTCTTTAAACTAATGCCCATCTCGACTCAGCCTATTGCTTCATTCATCTTTCAGGGACATGTTGTTATTGCTGTTATGTGCCTGCAAGTTGACTCTGACTTACGGTGGTCCCCTCGTTGGGTTTTCTTGGCCCAGTGTCTTCAGAGAAGGCCCCCTCGTTGGGTTTTCTTGGCCCAGTGTCTTCAGAGAAGGCCATTACTCTTATTCCTAGGCTGAGAGAATGTGACTTATCAAAGGTGACTCGGTGCGTTTCCATGGCTGAGTGGGGATTTGATCCCTGGTCTCCCACATTCCTAGTGTGACACTCAAAACTTGATACCACCACGACTCCTTTGTTTTTAGAGCATGTTTTCTGGTTCTACAAGAAGCAACACATCAGATAATGCTTTCATTCTCTTTCTGTCATGACAGGAGGCCCCTAAACTGACTGTAGATTGGAGCCTGTCTTGCTTTTATTATCTACAACTCTTTCTCTGTCAGAGCCAAACCATTATAACATAGAACCAGTAACAGCAGCAACTGTATTAATATTTCACCAAGGCCATGTTTCTGGCATTACATTGATTTCTCTGGTGTTTCTCTGTGTCCTATCCTTTACATGACCCCTCCTATCCTCCTACTCTGTCACTATGTAGATACAAACAGTGCCTTAATAAAGAAGGAGACATGCTGTGAGTGAGAGTTTTTGGACATCCAAATGTGTACATGCAAGAGCTTGTGGGTGGCTAGATGTTATTAATGATCCATGCTGTTGCAAACCTCCTGAATAGCTGGACACTCCTTCATGCTAGCAAAAGCCAGAAATCAAACACAAAAATATTCTTCCCTTGTGGTCTCATGGGGAAATGCTGAATGATCAATGAAAACAATAAACAGCAAATACACTGTATATTTTTTCCAGTCAATGCAGAGGTTGGCAAAAATTATTATCTGAGCTTCTAAATCAACTACTTAGCTAAGTGTACTTAGGTGGTGTCTGCATGGGCCAGGATACTCTTGTGGTGCCTTGACCTCCTGGCATTACCTTGGGCTCTCAGTTCCCACAAAAGGCAGCTGTTTGTAAACATTTCCTACTGTGCTGCCCAGCGTGGCCATGATGGGGGCAACTCACCCACTCATAGGTAAAAACAAGGTGCCCACTGTTGATCACATGGCTAAGCAACTTGTTCTGACCCCAGAACAATCAACTCACTGTCACTATGACTGCACTGTTCCAATGCCTGCCATTTGTTTCAACACCGGGCAGCCCAGCAGGATCCATTTTAAAGAGACATTGAGTGTTGAAACACGGGACCCTGGATCTTCTGGAAAGATGTGGAGCAACTAGTGACTTTTTAAAAACTGTTTAGGAGTGTTATACTCAGGTTTGGTGCTGAGCGGGTTGGGCATCATCCATAGTGTTCATGTCAGATTTGGTGATTGGGCCCTGCATTGTCCATGCTCCCCACTGAGAGTATGGGGGGAGGCCATTTTATTTGGTCTGTGGACACAGGAACTTAACTAAGTAGCATTTCTTGGTTCCCCCCTTTCCTGAGTTATCAGGCAGCAGCTTCTGTGAGTGAAGGGAGTCTATAGTCCTGTCAATGAGGGGGTAGCAGACTAACATTTCCACCTCCTCTGGTGAGTGATCTCTGGTGCAAGGAGGAATTGTAACAGGGATCCTGCTTTTGACTGTCATACTGGAGATTGTTTGCAGGAATGGGAGTGGAAATGTCAGTCTGTTGTACCCCAAATGACATGAGAACAGATCCCCATTGCTTGCAGTGGCTGCTGCCTGATAATTCAGGATGTTTTCAATGCCTATATATTCCCTATATTATTGACTATAGAGGAACTGGGAATATAAATCAATTGTGAATTCATAACTCTATGCATTTATAACTGCAATTGTGAGTTCCAGCCATCATCATCATCATCATCATCATCATCATTATTATTTCAGACATTCAGTTCTATACCACTTGGCCTCTGTGAACTATTGATGCACGCTACCAAAGTTATCAGTGCCACAGTAGGAGATAGGTGGTGGGCGAACAAGAGAGGGCTATCTCGTTCAGGTTCGCACCACATATAATAAAAGTGGTAGCAGCGGTGGGTTTGCACCACATATAATAAAAGTGGTGGCAGCGGCGGGATCTAAAGGCTCAGGGTGCTGTCATCCAAGGAAACGTAGGAGTGAACAAGAAAGTGTTCACTACAACCATTGCTTCCCGAACATCTTCCGTTTGGCAGAAATAGATTGTGGCATTTGCTTTATCCCTATAAAATGCTAGAGCTAGGTGGATGACATGATGTCAATTGTGTGAAGCTCCATGGGAGGAGAAAGGAGAGGCATCATATTGATTTTTTAAATAAATAAATAAATAAATAAATAAATTTTTATTTTAATTTTTTAATTTTTAAAAATTTTCTTAAAAATGCCACAAATTACCAAATTTTCATTTTAACCACACGAAACGATATACAAGTAAATACATTTAGGCTGTGCTTATGAGATTGTAATTAAAAGGTGTAATTTTAATGTTGCTACTTGTTTATGTCACAACTATTATCTTTACATTCAGTGATATATGGGGATTATGATCTATTAATAACAGTAGTAGAAAAACTACTACTACTACTGCTACTAAGATTCATGTATGGTGTGGTCACACTCTCAGCCTCAGAGGATGGCAATGGCAAACCCCCTCTGAAAAAACTTGCCAAGAAAACCCCCTGATAGAGTCGCCATAAGTCAGAAATGACTTGAAGGCACACAGTAACAACAATAGTGTGGTATGGGAGGAGATCAATGGGGGGTTTGACACCATGAGTTACTGCACCAGGTGATGCCAACCCTAGTGATGCCACTGGGTCAATGGTATAACAAAAGCACATTTCTTCTGAGACTCACTTTGTTTTGACAAAGAATATGGCTCTTTTAAAATGTCAGTACTGAGCGAAACAGGCCCAGTTGACACAAATTCCGCTGTAAATATATTTGGTTATATTGGCAAATGGAGGTGTTTTTCTTGCATAAGAAGTATCTTGTTCTGCCAAGGCCTCCCCTAATTATCTCCCTAGTGTTGCTGCATGGTAGGAGCTAGTTAGTTGAACCTACTTTTTAAACTTGATATTTGTTTGGGCCAAACATACTTTAGATTAAGCAAACATTAACGCGTGCACACTCTGTCATAAAAAGTAATTATCATTAAGGCTTTTCACAGTTCCGAACATCTGGAGAAACCAAATGTGGGACAGAAAGTTGATTCATAATTTTTAAAAAGTGCTAAGAAAAGAACTTGGAGGATTATTCTTCTGTCAGTAATTTCATATCAAATTTGCTCAATTTACAAGTCAAAAGATCCTTTTTAAAGCTTGCTTCACATGCTCGGCTTGGGTATTTTTTAAAGCTATTTTCTCTTTGTCTCATAATTCTAGGGCTGCAAGTGATAATGTAACTGATAATGTTCATGATGATAAGGGTGAATAGGCTCCACCTTGTCTTTCTGGAAGTCTAATACTAACAATCTAAATTTAAATTAAGTCAGTCTGCACACTTACTTTCAGTTAACCATTGATTTACATATGATATTTTCCCTTCACCAGTTTGCATGGGTTTGGAGGAAAAAAAGAGTATGACAGTACCGTGCATACATTTATGTGACTGCTTCCACTATGCATTATAAGGTATTATCACCATCAGGTTCACAGCGCACACGTATGTCATAAATCAGAAAAATGTGTGCTTCAGATATGAAAATGTATACATGGGTCATTTTCTCTGGAGATTATCACATGAGGATAAAAAAGTGGAAATCTTTTCTAAACGCTCTTTTTTAAACTACAAATCCCAGAATGCAACAGGAGGCAGCCAGAGCAGTTAAAGTGGAATAGCAATGCTTTAAGAGTGTAGTGTCATAATCTCCTAAATGGTTTAAAATGTACAAGCTAATTGTCCCCAACAAACTGGGTACTCATTTTAGTGACCTACAGAAGGATGCAAGTCTGAGTGGACCCTGGAGTTCTTGGGATCAAACTCATAACCTTATGGCTGTGAATGGCTGCAGTTAACCATTGCGCCACCAGGGCTCTTTCACAAAGCAAGGAGGCATTCTGCTTCAGAGTGTAGCTCTCTGTGGCTGCATCTGCACTGCAGAAATAATCCAGTTGACGCCACTTTAACTTCCATGCCTCAATGCTATGAATTTCTTGGGAATTGTAGTTTTTGGGGGCACCAGATCTCTCTGACAGAGAAGGCTAAATGTTTCACAAACTATAGTTCCCAGAATTCCATAGCATTGAGTCATTGCAGTGGTGTCAAACTGGATTATTTCTGCCATGCAGATGCGGCCTGTGTAAGGAGAGAGACCTTGGCAATAAGGCAATAATACTCTGTCCTCCTTTCATGGGTTTACACCTTCTAGTTCAGAAGAGTTTAGCAGAGCTAGTTTCATGTTATCTTAAAGTCCCTTAAAGCCATCTCTGGTTTTCAGCTTGGTGACTACAAGGACTCAGGTGCTTTGGGGTAATTACCTTTCCCAGGTTCCCAGTTGCCAGGAATGTTAAGATTTCAGTGTTTTCAGGAGGAAGAAAAGATTCAAAGAAGACCTCTTTCTTTGTTGCACTTCCCAGGTCATGTCAAGCATACATGAGGAGAAATGGGCTTACAAAGAAGGTTGTAGGTCACCTGGAGAGATTGGAGGAACATTTGGAAATCCCATTACATGGATGGTGACCTTTGGGAGCATAAGGGATTCTCTGTATTTCAAATTTGTAAAAGCTTAGCTAAACTGTAAAGGTTTAGCTAAACTTAAGCACGAGACAGAGGGGCCAAAAGCAGTGTGCTGCTACCAATACTAGGGTTGTAAAGCACGCAGCGACTGCATGCTCCATAACCCTAGCACGTCACGGAGGTGGCCTAATGGCAGCTGCCATGATGATGCCACCACCATGCAGCATCTGTACACCACTGCCAGAAAGTAGTGTGATAAGGGGTGCATCCTGCAGCCTTCATGATGTCTCAGGAAGAAGCTGCTCTAGGCAGTTTCTTCCTGCCTGTGAAAGCTGCGCCAACAATCTGGAGGAGAAAGGAGCCTCTACTTTCTCCTCCTTTGTGTCGGGGTGCAGTGGGCACATGAAGCGCAAGGGCACCCCTTTTCTGGGTCAAGGAGAAGTGGCATTTTGCCGCTTCTCCTTGGCCCAGAAAAATGCCAGACTGTGGCCACAAGTTGACCTTCTGGTTACTGTGGCCCCAGTCCAGCTCTTCCAGGGGCAGCATAGAGCCATTCCTTAGTGGGCTGTCTGTACAGCCCCTTAGCTAAACTGAGGGAAGAAATGGCTTAATTTTGAGAGTCCAATTCTAAATCAAAAGAAGAGTCTGCTCAGTGCCCACCACTGCGTTGTAAAGTTATACTGCACATACAATCTGATAAAGTTCCTTTTTGCAGATTCTGCTGGACTGCTTTCCCCATTAAAAGCAGTGTAATCTCTATTTTTAACAGTCCTATAGTCTCAGGATTTGATGAATATTTAACTTCTGCCATACCCCATTCACAATTTTGTAGGATCATCATCTGTATCAGCGATTTTCAAACTGTGCAGTAAGAACCCTGGGGGTTTGTTGCAACGTTATAAGGACTTTCTTGATGAAATTAATAACAGCAGACAAGCTTCTCCGGAAAATGGTGTGCTTGCTCTTCCATATCAAACACACTGCAGTTATTAGTTGCTTTTCTCTCCTGGTTTCCTTCAACAAGCGAAAGCTGGCATTCATGGCCTTTTTGTCTCCCTACTTTATACTTTTAGCAAAACTATGAGGAAGGTCAGATTGAAAAAGGGAGGGCAAGGAAAACAGGATGATCAGGTCACCCTTTGAGATTTCGTATCTTTGGGGAGGCTTGAACCTGGATAAGCCAAGTATCAGTCTACCACTAACCACTACACCATATTTCTACTGATGGCAGAGTATACACTATTAAGTGATGCAGGGCAATGGTGCATTCCAACAAATCAGTGTCTGGTAGGAACTGATGTTCTCTTCAGATCCTGAAGCTGTAGAGAAATTAATCTTCTATGGGGAGAGATCATAACTGAATGCCTGTGGGTGCAGTATTGGGAACATACCTGCTAGCTCTAACCTCTGCTGGTGCTAGAAAATGAGAATTTTTGCTGACACTCAGACTCCCAATTGGTTCTATCTGTTCCTGCTATCCATGGCTATCCATGGCAGAATGAGTTCCTGTTTGGGATGGAACCTTGCTTGAGTCACAAGATTTTCCTGTCTTTGGTGCATTTTCATTTTCATGTAATTCCTGGCTCCCACTCAGGGCTGGCCTTTCCATTATGTAGAGTGTAGCAGCTCCAGAGGCAGTAGATGTTGGTGTCATGTCAGAGCAACACATCTATTTAACTTGGTAGTATTTTGTTTTTATGCCTGGGATAGGAAGAAGTACATGAGAAACTTTTTTTGCCTCATGTATCAAAATGGCAAGGAATTCTATAGGGCCGAGCATTTTGAGTTCTCAGAGTCAAGCCAGATCAAGTCAGCAGGGGAGGGCTATCAATTGAGACATCAGATTCAAAGAGGTATTGGTAGGAGGGCCAGCCCATGAAGCAGAATTCAAAGGTCTAGGAATCACACAAACAAAGAGTTAAGAGCAAAGTGGGTTGCAACCTCCAGAAAGGTTGGTTGTCAGCAATAACTGAGGCTGAGATATTTATGAGGGGGCATCATAAAGTTTTAATTATCACCTTTAAAAAAAATTGACAGAAAGTTTGTTTTGATTTGTAGTTGTTAACTTATCTCTATGTAGTCACCATCCAGATTTACACATTTTCTCCAGCGTTTCTTGACCCTCCAAATACCATTATTGTAGAAGTCTGCAGATTGCGCTTTATCCTCCACTACTGAAAATGTTGCAGATTGCACCTTATGAGGATTTTACACTTTAGTCACTTCTGGCAGGGCCAGTCACAAAAATAAAGGATGCAATGAGCTGATTTTCTCAGCAACGTGCACTTAGGGACCAATGATGACACTGACAAAATTTATCAATATGCCATAATAACTTCCAGGTGATTATTACTTTACGATAACCACTCGTAAGGTGCAATCTGCAGACTTCTACAATATCAGGTATTTGGAGGGTCAAGATACACTGGGAAAAATGTATACATCTAGATAGTGACTACATAGAGATAAATTAACAACTACAAATCAAAACAAACTTTCTGTCATTTTTTTTAAAAAAGGTGATCATTAAAACTTTACGATACCCCCTCATATGTTCTAGTAGACTCCCACAGCCATTGCCTGATTGCAGTGTATTTTCTTTAAATATGCCTTGGCTCACACAAGTTGTCCCTTTCTTGTCTGTGTTCAGTTGCAGTAGGTATTATCTGGTTTCTACCTTTGTCTTCTGGCTGCTGGGGGTACCCCTATCTCCTGCATGGTCACAGCCCTCTGCTCTGTCCCTTGGTCATGAGAACTGGGTCTGCCATCCTCTTCATCTGCCTTGCTGTTTGTATTGTAATCCAGATTGGGGATTTGGGATTTAAGAAACATTTGCCAATTCTTTCTGAAGATGTGACTTCAAACATAAAGGGGGTAAAGTCAGGGTCACTAGACACAATCCAGACCTGCACAGACACAAGTTCATTTGAATATAAATTTTATCTGTACAAGGCATGAGTATGCACCCTAAACTATGCATTTACCATATACAATTGACTGTAAGTCAACCTTTTGTATAAATTGGGGGCAGATTTTGAGGCCCAAAATATGGATTTTGACATGCTCTGTGGATAAATTGAGGGTAAAATTTAGGAGCATGTAAGAAAGGAGGTAAAGGACAAAGCAAAGGAAAACAGTGCTAAAGAATTTACAAATTCCGACAGGCATAACTGGTCATGCTTACCCTAAAGAATGGATGGATGGGGGGAACTACAGTAAACAGTGGTTCTGTGATGTGTGTAGGAAGCAACTATCCATGGGTGGGACTAAGAAAATGCACACATCAAAGCAAATGGCAGCTACATTAGCAGTGATTATAGCCTTTAACTTTCATCTGACAACTTTGCCTGATTTTAACCCAGGAAGGCTGACAAACATACACAAATATCTTATCCAGATCTTTTAAGAGGCCAGTTCCTCTCGGTGCCACTGTCTCCATTTCCCCACCCAAACATTCAAAAAAGATCAGAAGTGGCACTGCAGTAGAGAGAGTAGAGACGGTCGGTTCTTCTTTTAGGTGCTGCCAGGTTGGACTGAGCTTTGTCTTTCACCACTCTAATCAGAAAAGGGGATGGTTCCTTTTTAAATAAGTGTTAAAGTACAGTGCTTACACTGACCCATGTATTAGTCGACCCAGGATCTTTGAGTCATTCTTTTGAATATTTCTAAGCTTATACATGAGTATATACAGAACACTATTACTCTATGAAACTCTATGGAACTCTATTGTTTTATGTTCTAATATTCTATGGAACTCCAATTGGTGAAGGGATGTTTCCCAGGGACTGTTTTTTCTCCAGCTCCTGTGATCTACTTAGTTTGATCAAGGGTGCTATTTTGTGTGCCTCTATTTCAGCTCATGTTCTGGAATGGCACCACAGAAAGGTTTACAATTATTCCAGGGTTCCTTGGCAAATATCTTCAGATCCAAGTCAGAATGATAGGGGTTCCTTCAAAATAGAAAATTCAACAATCTCTAAGACTATATAGTTTTATAGGGAAACATCTCTTTTTATTGCATGCCAATTTTAAAAAAAAAAACTTGCAAAGTTACAGTATATCTTGTTATAGATCATAAGGATTTGAATTCCAGTTCAGTTTGATACAGCTGATACACAACACTGACAGGTCTTGCAAGTGGAGAAATCAGTGTGGTTTTGGGGACAAGCCAGAGAAAGACTGTTCACTTTTAAAAATCTTTTCAATAGCTGGACAATTCAAGGCCTAGTGGTTTGGCATCTCCTGGATCACAGGAAAATCAGTCTATACAAAAAGAATTAAGTAATATTGCGAGAATGATGCTGAATGCTCTTGAGGGGCTTTTATAAATGCCCATTACATCTTGTTACTCTTTTCAGTGAGAAGAGACACTCATTTTATGAAGCCTGCTTTGGCTATTGCAGGTTCATTACCTATTGTATATCTGAACAATAAATGTCCCATTTCATGTACAAAGAATTACTCCATAAAAATGAAAGAAAATGTCACAAGAAACATTTATAAACAATATCTCTGTTTTCTTGCTTATCTGGGAAACAAAGAAACCACATGTTCCTTTTTTTTATGAGGGAAAACGCTGAAGCAATTGTGAGATCAGTTTGGTCCAGGAAAGATGGAAACCCCTGATCTCTTTGGCTGCACCTGTACTGCAGAATTAACACAGTTTGACTCCACTTCAACTGCCATGGCTGAGTTCTATGGAATTCTGTGATCTGTAGTTTTGTGAGACATTTAGTTTTCTTTGAGAGTTCTGCTCCATTGTATTCCATTGTATTGAGTCATGACAGTTAAAATAGGGCTGAACTGCATTATTTCTGCAGTGTGACACTTTACCACTGTTAAATGAAAGAGGTCAAGCTGTGGGACTGTTGCCCCACCTTTGACTATTCCTCCCACTCCCATCTCCACGATAGCAAGGGCTGGGCTGGGCTGGGGGAACAAAGAGTCAGGCCTCAACTCCCCCCCCCACCTCCAATTCCATGGATTTCCAACTGCTGGTAATGGTTGAGGAGTAGGAAGCAAAGGTGCCAATGGGGTCATTTTACACTATGTTATAAACCAGTTTAAAAGTGGGTTGTTCACACTTGCACCAGTTCTTTCCAACCCGAATTCAAGGGAAAGTTTGCTTTAACCCATTTTTTCCAAAAGTGATTTCCACCCTCACGTCTTTTCAAAAGCACCAGATTTTATAAGGCAGCAGCCAATGGGAACTTGCTCCTGATCATATTCAGGGCATCCAGGAGGGAGGAGTTAATGTGCAGGATTGCATCATGCCTGCCCCTTTGCTCTTTCCCTGCCAGCCAAACCCATAGCCATGGAGCCATTGGAACATCCCATTAGACCATGTCCATTTTTTTAAAAAAAATTTTTTTTGACAGATTATGCAAATCTGTGTTATTGCATGGCTACAGTAGACAGTACCTTTAAATACTGGCATCATTGGCATGACAAAGATGCAGGGGGAAAACACTTCTATCCATGGGGGTGGGGGTTAGGGGTATGAAGAACCAAGGGTTCTCCAGAGAGGGTTGCCATCACCATCCTCTGAGGCTAACAGGGGGAATCACCCCAAGACTAACCTGTCCCAGGGTTTCTTGGCAAGGGATCCTCTGAAGGTCTTGCCATTTCCATCCTCCAAAGCTGAGATAATGGGAGTGGGGATAATGGAAGTTGTAGTCCACTACATTTGGAGCAGGCCATCTTAGGTAAGGCTGACATGAAGAGTTAGAGCAAAAGTGATTTAAAAAGTATGTGAAAATTTACTTTTCTTGGTGTATAATACCATTCACCTCCTGTTTATGTTTTTAGTCCCAGACATATGAGTAACGCACTTTTTTTTCTCTCCCCAAGATACAAAGATGTGTTTAATTTCAACAGCTATACTTGCTGATCCTCTGAACAAATAACCCACTCCTCTTGAGATGCCATCCTTATAAGTTGCAAAGCCCTTCTTAATTATGCTGTGTACTCATACAGTTTTTAATAAGATGAGATGAAAAATTAAATCTACATACATATCCAAGGTGAAGAATGACATTTTTTCCTGGCATTCTTTATGCCTAGATCTCTGTGTGTACAGGAATTATCAGATACCTCCAGATCAGATTACACATGTCCAGCATGTGCCACATTTATACTTTCACGTATGAAATAGCTAGAGGAGACCAGCACAAGTTCACTGAACCAGCCCTCTTTCATAGGCATAATTTTCATGGATAGCAGATAAAACTGAACACCTGTGAATGAAAGAGTAAAATGTTGCATATCTAGTCCAGCATTCTGCATTCACAGTGCCTATTACACAATAGTCCAGTTGTCTATTGAAAACCCACAAGGACATGTGTATATGGCAGCCTCCCTACAGTGTCAGATCTACGATTAGGAAAGACAAGGCAGCATATGCAATTGTGGCATCCCCTGAGGTATCCTGAACCCCTGGCCTTTCCACCTGTCTTCCACCTATTAAAATGGTTTGCATATCCTGGGCGTGAATGAAGATCCTATCTCATTGCTACTGTTTAAATAAGGTTCAACTTGAAGTCCAGTTGGCTTTATTATATAGAATGGAGGAGGATGCCATTTTGTTCTTTGTTGGTATACAGAACAATCCTGTCCTCCTCTCTGCACAACATGCTATGGGGAGGCTGAAATGCATCCTCCCCACAATAATGAGGTCCTATCAATTTGTATGAGTAATGAATTACTCAGATGGGTCATGGAGAGGGGGAGAAGTTGTGGTTCCTGTGGTTGTTCTTGTTGTTGCTGTTGCTGTTGCTGTTGTGTGCCTTCAAGTCATTTCTGACTCAGGGCAACCCTAAGGCAAACCTATCATGGGATTTGCCTTCTTCTGATGGTGAGAGAATGCAACTCACCCAAACTCACCCAGTGGGTTTCCATGACCAAACTGGGATTTGAACCCTGGTCTCCAGTGTTGTAGTCCAATGTTTAAACCAATACACCGCACTGGCTCCCAGTTGCTGTGTGCCTTTAAGTCATTTTTTACTTACTTATGGCAACCCTATGATTTTTTTAAAATTTTTATTATTATTATCATTATTTTTGGTGCAAGATTTGTTCAGAACAGGGCTGTTTTTGCTTTCTTCTGAAGCTGAAAGAGTGTGACTTGGCCAAGTTCTCCCAGTGGCTTTCCATGCCTGAGCAGGGATTTGAACCCTGTTCTCCAGAGGCTTAGTCCACACTGAAACCACTACACCATGCTGGGTCTAGTGGGAGGAGAGGTCCAGTAAAATGGTGAAAGTATAATGTTTCATGCAAGCAGTGCTTTCCTCTTCCCACCATGCAAGACCTGGGGGGGGGGGGGACTTTCAGGGTCATCCCTGTCCTTAGTCAGAATGAAATAGCTGCCTCAGGTTGGTGGATTTTTAGGTGTGCAGAGTTGTGTATTTGCATGATGTAATCTGCATTTTGACCCAAAAAGGCAAGTGCAGTAGGAGATGTTATCCTGTTGCCAGAGTCAGTATAAGTCAACTGCTAGTCTGTCTGCCTTTCGTACATGGAATAGCATGGGAAGAATGTACCATTTGCTATTTGCCATAGTAAGCTGCCTTGGGTGCCATTTTAGGAGAAAGCTGAGAGCCTTTAGGGCCGAAGGGCAGGGTATAAATATCACAAATAAATTAATAAATAAATTATAAGTGCAATAAATAAATAAAACATCTTGAGCCAATTCTACTGATTTTGGATTTAGGAATTGATCACTCTCCCAATTTCCTCATAATCCCAAATTGAGGAAGATGGAAGTTTAGGAAGAAACATTGTTTGATTCTCAAGATTGTTTTTATTGTTCTTCATGTGGATAGGATGTGAATTAGAGATACAGCACGTGTGCCCCAACCATGGGCTTGCCATCCATGGATTTGAACATCTGCAGATGGCAAGTCCCATTGACTCCAATGGCAATCCTGGGAGAGTAGCTGCATGTGCACATGCCACCATTGAATACTGCAGGCCTTGAGGTCCCATGGTTTCTACCATCTGGGCTCTGGAATTGAACCACCATGGATAAAAAGGGCCCACTGTAAACTTTCTCTCTTCTGATTTTTCTCCTCTGATGCTAAAGTTGGGTAAGTACTCCAGTTCACAAATCTTCAGTAGGGCACAAGCTGATGTCCAACTGGTATGGATTAGCCCCTTTCTTGGGCTCACCTATGAAGTAGGTTACTGATTAGAAAGAAGGGTGGTCCACAAGGGGGAATAAGTTCAGAAGCAGAGCAGGATGAAAGTTTTCCTTAAAAGTTTAGAAACAATTGTTATGTCATTTGGTACTACAAAATAATCCTCTGACCCTCTGGTTGTTCTTTGGAGGATTCAGTGACAGCCCCACTGGTTACATAAATCTTTTCAATTAAGTGTAGGATCCCCGTGGTTGGCATCTAATTCCACAATCATGCACACCTCTGTTTGTCTTGCAAATGTGATTGGCTTCTGTTTGTCTCTTCTTGCTGTGTTATACATTGCAAAATGTATTTTAATCAGATACCTGTTTTGTTGCCGTCAAATCGGTATCACTTTTTATCATACATTCTTCACCACACAAGAGTTCAGAAGCTTACTTGTAGAAAGCTCTGCTGCAAGAGAAGGATTATATGCTATAAAGATACCCTTTATTGTGTGCATGTTTTCTTAAAAACAAAAAACAAAACAGTTGTTTGAACTGAATATGTGTGTGTAACAAAGAGAAAACTTTGATGAACCCAGTTGACCATGTAGTTAGTTTTATGTCACCAACACTACTAAAACAGCAGTTTTCTGTGAGTTACAACTGCTAAGTGTCAAAGCCAGTTATTTTATTTTACCAGTTTCTGTATAAGCAGGACTATGCAAATTTTGGAACAAATACAACACTTGGTTAGGAACAACAACAAAATAATTGTTATTATTAACATTTATTTATAGAGCACTGTAAAGTTTGCACAGCACTTCACATAGTGAGGGTCAAAAAGAAAAGAAAAGAATAAAAACCTGCCAAGTAGCGTACAATCTAAAACAACAACATTACATGATTAAAATATCTCTAAAGTGATGCTAATTAGTATACAGTAAAAACAAAGTAAGCAGCAACAAAATCAGACAGAATGATCACTCATCCATTGTCTGATCACTAGAAAAATGGATCTCCTTCTTCCCATGCTGCGGATGCTTGGTAGATTGAGGTGGAGTTATGATTGTGTCAACAATGCCATGATTGTGACTAAGTAGTTGTTTGTTCCTTAGTCACAATTATGACACTATTGCCATGACTGTAATTCCCTCCGACCTACTTTACTAGGCATCAGATTGATGAGGTGAAGGAGGTCCATTCTTCTGGTTATCAGAGTACAGACATTTCCATCAGGTATGGGTGGGTTGGGTCAGGAGGCTCAACAACAACAACAACAACAACAACAACAATTTCTTACTTGCCTCTCCCTATGGACTGAGTCCTATGGACTGAGTTGGGAAAGAACAGATTAAAAGACAGCTACAAATAAACATATTAACACAGTTAAAAATATGAACACCGATTAAAATTAACATGATTAGTAAGAATAGCATAATGACAGTTTTAAAACCTTACATATTTAAAACAATCAGTTCATAATCTAAAAACTCACGATTTAAAAACCTTCTGAATAGGCTACCTGGGAGAGTCTTTAATGCTGTTTTAACTTCTGATTGTGCATCCAGAATCTGTTCCTGCTGGTCATTTCACAATTTGAGGATGAATGATGAAAAAAGTCCTCTGGTTAACAGTTGCCATGCTTGTCTTGGATGACTGAAGTAAATTTCCCAGAAGGCCTAAGTGTACAGGGCAGATTGTATTGGACAAGGCGATCCTGTAGGTATCCTGGACCCAAACCCTGTATGGTTTTAGAGGTAACAACCAATATTTTCCAACTTGCCTGGAAACTAACTGGAAGCCCATTGAGTGATTTTAATATACATGTGTTATGATAATTCCTAGACAGACTAGCAACCAATATGGTTGCCATGTTTTGCACTAACTGAAGTTTTCAAACTTGGTACAGAGGTAGCCCAAAGTACAGCTCATTGCAGAAGTCCACCATGAAATTACCAGCATGTGCACAACCATCTTTAGGTTCTCCAGCTCTAGGAAGGAGGGGGTAGCTGGCATATTGGCTGAAGCTGATAGTAAACACTCCTGGCCATCACATCTGTCATTTGGGCTGTCATTTGGAGTGGCAGATCCAGAAGTACTCCCAGGCTGCAAACACAGTCTTTCAGGGAGAGTGTAACCCCACCCAAGATTGGTTGATGCACCTCCAAACCCAAGTTAGGATCCTTGAAAAGAAGCACTTCCATCTTGTCTGAATTCAACATCAGTTTGGTTTTCCTCATCCAGTCCATTACCTCCTTCAGGCATCCATTCCGAGGAGACACACTATCCTTAGCTGATAGATAGTGTATAGAGAAATGTATTTGGGTTCTAATGAAATACTGATAGCACTCTGCCCAATTCTTCTGGATGATCTCTCCCAGTGGTTTCATGTAGATGTTAAAAGACCATTGGGGACAGAATGACACCTTGTATTATGCCACATAACAGCTGTTTTTTTAAAATTTTATTTTAAGGATCAACTACCCCAATCACCACTATCTGGAACTTACCTGAGTGATAGGACCAGAGCTACTGAAGCACAATGCCCTTGACTGCCAACCCCCTGGGCATTCCAAAAAGATACTATGCTTGATGGCACTGAATGCCACAGAGAGGTACAAAAGCATTAACAGGGACATATTCTCCCCGTTGATCCTCAGGCGGAGATAATCCACTTAGGAGACCATAGTAGTCTCATCTCTATATTCTGCTCTGAAGCTGGTTTGAAAAGTATCATCAAAGACTGCCTGGAGTTTGAAGACAACTTCTCTTTCCCCAAAAGGAAGATTCGATACTGGTGTATAGTTGTTAAAGTTCAGAGGATCTATGGAGGGCTTTTTAAAGAAGGGGTTCTTTTTAACAAGATGAAAAACTTCCCTCCCTGAGAGATGCATTAATAATACATTGAAATTGAGATCTAACTGCATCTCCTTCCTGGACCACTGGCCAAGAAAGCCTGAGATCAAGATGATCTGTTGTCCTCCTTATTCATCCTAGTAGTTTGTCCATATCAGTGGTACTCAACAATTGAAACAGATCTAGTGCAGTCCTACTCATGCAGTTGCCAGGCACCCCATTGTCAGCTTGTGCTCTAATATTGGCTTTTAAGTTGACTCTTATCCAAGAGATTTTATCCATGAAATGATAGTTAAAAGCATCTAATTGAACTGCAGAAGGCTCTAGAACTGGATTCGGGGGGGGGGGGGGGGTAGATGCCTCAGATGGAGCCCTCACCACCCTGAACACTTCAGGATGTGAATTCACACAGCCATTGTATGCAGAGAAGGCTTTCTTTGCTGCATGTACTGCCACATTATAGGAAAAAAGATGTTCTCTATATTATGTCTAGTTGGATATGTCAAATTTTCTTACATCTGCCCTCCAGTAGTCATCATTCCCATTCAGCTTTCTGAGGTTCTCTGTATACTGAGGAGCCTGATTAGTAACAGGTTGGAGAAGATATTTGGGAGTGATTGTGCCAACAGTCCTAGTCAAGACTTCATTCCATCTATTGATCAGGTCTTTGAAAGGATCGTTGTGGACACCAGCCATAAAATCCTTGATAGCTTTCTGGAATACTGGAGGATCCATTAGCCTTTGAGAGTGGGTCATCTTAAAAGGTCCCCCATCCCCACAGAGACAGATAGTAGATGTGATGCTAACCCTGATCAGAAAATGATCTGTCCATGACAACTACAACACCAACTTTAAGACCTGTTCTGTGAGCTTGGTCAGAAAGTCTGATAGGCAGCTGGGTGGCCTGTACATGCATAGACACTCCAATCTAACCCTGGTCTTAATAATAATAATAATAATAATAATAATAATAATAAATTTTATTTCTAGTCTGCTCCTCTGAACAAAGCAATTGGGGCAGATTACAGCAAAAGTTAAAACATAACAATTAAAATATCAACCCATCCCCACCTCTCCCCTTAAAAAAGAATTAAATCGGCTATAGATTAAAAACATATACAATAAAAGCACATAGAATGAATCAGGACAAAGGGTGCCTGAACAAAAATTCCTAACTCTAGGTAGGAAGGAGTGTGAGGGAGGAGGCTAGGGAAATCTTTTACCCTAGTTTGGAGCCGGGGGTATTAGTCAGTTTCTGGGAAGGCCTGCCGGAAGAGATGCGTCTTTAAGGCTTTTTAAAAGTCATCAATGGAAGTTATAAGACGTATCTCGTCCCGCAGGTCATTCCACAACTTGGGGGCAACAGCTGAAAAGGCCCTCTGGGAGGTCTGTGACAGCCTACTTTTCTTAGGCTGTAGCAGGTTCCTCCCAGAGGATGGAAGTGCGCGAGGGGGCTCATATGGGAAGAGGCAGTCCCTAAGGTAGGATAGACCTAAGCCATGTAGGGCTTTAAAGGTTAAAACCAACACCTTGTACTGTGTCCGGAAACTGATTGGCAGCCAGTGGAGAGCCTTAAGCACTGGTGTTATATGCTCTCTCCTGGATGTTCCTATAATGAGCCTGGCTGCCGTCTGAACCAGTTGTATTTTCTGGGTTAAGCACAAGGGTAGTCCCATGTAGAGTGTGTTTCAGTTGTCCAAACATGATTCAAGTACACACATTCAACACGATTCAGTTCCCTAATAGGTAGTCTGGGCAGGTTAGGATGATCTTGATAGACCACAGGTACTCCACTCTCCCACCCACTTTCCCTCACCTGCTCACTAACACAGTTTCCTAGGTCCATGTCAGGCCACTGTCAACTCCCAGCCAATTTTCTGTAAAGCATCCCTGGTCAGGCTCTTGTTCATAAGAAGATTATAATTTATATGTATAATCTGCCTTCCACATTAATGCAGGTTAGGGGCGCAAGACCCCCCATGAAAGTGGAAAAACCATGAATATGGGAAAAGACAAGGAGGAGGAGGAGGAGATGTGTATGTACACCCTTCCAGGCTGCTCCATTCCTGGGCTCCCCCCCCCCCCAGCAACTTGCAAATCCCCCCCCCAACTTGCGAATAATTAAATCCATGAATGTTAAACCTGCGAATGTGGAAGACTGACTGTATTTTACTTTTAACTGATTTGGCATTACCACAAGAGCATGGTAAGATTTTGTGGCTGGCTTGGATCACTCTCCAGGTTCCCTGGGCTGGCAGGGTGACTGGAAATGAGACAAACATTTTGCATCTGTCTCTCTCTCCCTCCTCTTTAACAACACTTAACCCTGTCATTGCCATATCTCTCCTCTGCCCCAGACCACATGTATTGCTACCCCATTTCCTTGGAACAATTGTGCTCAAGTAAAACAGTCCTTACAATCCTTACAACACCAATAGAGTACACAACGAACAATCAACACAGTTTAATAATTGAGAGCAGCAACTAAGTAGCGGATATAGAATACTGAACTACATTTTTTATCCCAGTCTTCCTGAAAATAGTTTAAGGTAGTATATTACATATTACCATGTTATTTTCACAACAGTTTTGGGAGCTATTTTAGATGGAGAGGTTGTGGCTGGTATAAGAAATATGTAAGCTTCAAGAATCTGTTACCACAATACCAGATATCCCCAATCTAAGTTAAATGGTCTAATAACTATATGAAGTTGATACAACATGGAAATGAAAGTTAAGAAGACAGCAGCTCTGTTAGTAGCACTTTGATTTGAGTCCTGTGGCCCTTTCATGCCACACAGTTATAATAGCACTTAATGATTGCACTTTAACTGCCATGTCTACATTTGATGGAATATCGAGGATTGTAGTTTGGTCTGAAGCAACAACAACAGCAGCAGCAACAACAGCAGCAATTTCATTTTTATCCTGATTTTCTCCCAGAAGGGGACCCAAGATGGCTCACAAGATTAAAACATTTTTTAAAACTTTAAAAACTCTCTCTGGCTGAGGATCCTAAATGCTCTTCCCTAAGTGGACAATCCCAGGATTCCATGGAATGCAACCATGGCAGTTAAAGTGGAATAATAACACTATAACTGTGTAGTGTGAAAGCCCCCTGGTGATTGCTGATAGAAATTTACTAATAGGAGACATTTTGTTGGTTGGATCAGAGGACCAAAGGGTGCCCCTTGCATCTGTTTTTTTTAAAAGAAGCTTCAGTCCTGTTGGCAACCACAATTATAATAAAGTCATTGAATCAACTGTTAAATGATGAATCAGAGCCTATACAAATCTCATTCATCTAACTGGTCTCCTTTAGAGTGACGTACCAATAGTATCCATAGTACCCGAACCAATAGTTTGGCCATAGCATTAAAACCCAGGCAAGGTATTTTGACAAATATGGTAGACAATACAAGTGCTTCATGTCATGCCTAATGATAAAAATACAATCAATTCTTTGCTGCCATTTTGTGACATACAACATCTGCTTATTCATCCTAATGGTGCAGCTGGCCCCTGAGTTCACAGAGATAAGTACAGCAGAAATATATCACTCTGTCCACTTTCTAGGAAGAATAGATAACATTATCTATGGCTGCACAAACCTCTGAACAGTGGCAGGTAAAGCAAGGATCAGCCGCACCTTCTATTCACATATCTATACTTACTGCGTATTACCTCTATGCACAAATAGAAGGGTTATGCCCTTTACAGCAGGATTCTGCAAGATCTAACGAATACCATCCTTGGCTGAAACGGAAACTAAAAATAAGCAGGATGCTCTTGGTCTATTGAAGTAACAGTTGATGGAGATGACACTTCACCAGTTAGTGTTAGTATCTATTTCTTGGATTTATACCTTGCTTTTCTCTCAAAGTAAGTCACTTGGGGCACCTAACAATGATAAAACAAAATGAAATAAAATGAATACAACTAAAATATTAAAAAGTAAGGTACAGTACAATTAAAACGTATCTGTTAAAAAGCAATTGAAGTGGGGGGGGGGGAAGACAGAAAAAAATGGGAGACACAGAGTGAGATTTGGTCAAAATATAAGCCTGCTATATGCATATGCCTCCCAGGATTCTTGAGTCTTAACCAAGATTTAACTATATTTCATAGTTGTATTTTATACTCTGTGAGGAGATTCTGTAGAAAGAATACTAAAAAAGAACCTTTGGGGCTCTTGGATGAACTAAACGAAAATGATTAATTCATAAATAACAAAGCTTCAGTTATTTTTAGAACAGGCAGCTCCATGTAGGTGAGAGAGTGCTTTGAGAATGGGATTGTGAGCCCTTCTAAATCATGTAGAAATGATTGTGTGAGGTTAAATATTCTTACCCCTGTTTCCCATTCACAGACTGTAGTTTAATTCTCTCCCACCCTCAGTTTCATAAATGTGTACATCAAGCTCCAAATGTTCTTAGCAAATGTAAACAGGTTGCATTACACTACTAATGTTATGAGACCATTGCTTATTCATAAACTCACTCAGCTGGGATATGGTTTCGTTAAGTCAACCAGGAAGACCATTTGACTGGGCAGAGTGGGTTCACAAACTTGAACGCACTGCTTCTTAAAATTACAGACATCCAAATCCAGCTTTGGTTGCCTTTGGCTACTCTTATCCACTGACACCAGAAGTAATGATACCCTTCTCCCTAACCCCCAGTATGCTCCTATCATGAAGATGGCCGAAATAAGTGGAGAAACAGATTGTGTGTTGTACAGGTCTAACAGCAGGGATGCAAATTATGTGGACCTCTAAATGTTGTTGGATTGCAACTCCCAGCCTTCTTCACCACTGGCTATTCTGACCAGGGTTGCAGTCCTTTCGTCTAGAAGGCAACAAGATTCCCACCCCTGGTGTGCGGTATACAAGAGTTGTTATTTTCAAATTCTATTAACTGCATTATATACAAATCTTCATAATATGCAGTTTCTGGCAATGTGGAGTGACTACAATCTTGTCTTTAAAAAAGCATTTCCCTTATTCCCAAAGAGGCACTGTGTCTGCAGGTTCCCCCCTTATGTTCCCTATAGTTTACAGTTTTTAAACATGGAAACTCAAAAATTTGTCCGGGGCAGGGGTAAAGTGAAGACCCCCTTGCCATTCCCTCTCCCTTAATTTTTTCTGCTTGTTTCCAAGTCTTCACGTCACTAGGATTGTTTTGGTTTTAATTGAGCCAAGTTACTCTGGGTGGAAAGTAGATTATACATGCTGTAAACAAATACCTGACAAATTTTTGGCACTGTTTTGGAGGAGATCTTCCTCACAATTTTTCATACCTGATATTGTGCACTTGAGAAAGCCAGAGTTACTCTCTCTCTCTGTGAGTCTCTTTCAAGCATCTTGATGAGATTCAGTTCGGCTAGGAATCCTATGTATGACTTACAACAGTAATTCGGGAAGAAAAAGTATCTATTAAAGATGCCACAAGGGGGCAATTTGACCTCAAACATTCTGCTTTCCAAATGTCCTCATCCATGAAACCTCACCACTGTCAAGCTCCCCCCCCCCCCCCCCAAATGCAGGCAGACAAGAAGCAAATCTTCAAATGGTAAAAAAATATATGATTTTTTTTTTAAAAAATCATCTATCTACCTGACATTAACTAGGAGCCTTCCAATATGCCTGTATGTTGGAAAGACTTGACAAAGTTGACTGACAGTGGGGAAATGTAACAAGCGAAGGGTGAAGGTGGGAGTGAGAGAACCTGACAGGAAAATGGAAGGGTTTGTAAGGACGCAGAGTCTGGGCAAAGTGTGGTTGCTGCTGAAACTACAGCCTGCTTTGATTCATGATCTTTTAGCAGCCTTTAATGAGGATGCTTCAGAAATCCCTTGGGGGATTATTACAGTTTTGTTTTTCTGTTATTCTTCACAATGTGAAAGGATAGGTAGAACACTTTCTTTATAAAGCTGCTGGGTATGAATGAGAGGAGATGAAGATTTTAAACAAAAGTAAGAAATCCTGAGTACATCAAGGCCTTTTCTCGCACACACACAAAGACACAGAAAGTCTTAGAATTTGGCGATCCATGGTTGTGTGATTTGTTTTCTGTATTATCAAAAGCCGCCTTCAGGGAAGAAGGAGGGAATGTGCACTCACAGCTACCAAAGCTGGATACTTTGTGAATGGGCACATAACAGCCAGCTTCAGGAAGGTATTGGAAGACAGGATTGCTCCTCTTTCCCCCTCCGAAAGCATGGGGCTGCTGTGTGCACATTCAAACACCCAGGAGGAAGCAGGGAGACAAGTGATTGCAGCTGTCAACTGTCTCCTGAAGCTGGCTGTTGTGTGTGTGTGCACACAGGAACTGGCTTCAGGAAGGTATTGGCCTCTACAATTGCTACAATGAAGAGGGGGAAAGGGGGAGAAGAGCAGAACAACGCCACCTGACTGCCTGAGATTTGGAACCATGGGGGAATGGACCTGTTGAGCAAAGACAATAACAGCAATAGCAGCAAAATTTAGAGCCTATTGATGGGTTTTGCCCATCAATGAAAAGGTGCACAACAGTAATGAATGAATTTGACAGGAGACTCTGGCCTGATACAGACCGGCAGTAAGAGGCGACTGGGTGGCGCCATTAGGGTTTGGGAGCGCACATTGTTCACACGCTCCTGAACCTAATATGTAATGGTGCTGGTGCCGTTTAGACAGTATATGTAATGGCGCCACTGCAACTACGCAGCTTCCACATGGAGCTGTGCAGTCGTGGCGGCACAAAGGTGCTCAATGGTGTCTTTTTTCTTTGCTGTTCTGCAACTGCACAGCAAAAAGGAGTGCGGTTTCCCCGCTCCTTTTTTGTGGTGCAACTGCACTGCAGCTTCTAGCTGCTGCAGCACAGTTGCAGTGCTAAAAGAGGTGGTGCCAGACTGCCCCATATTGGAATTTGGTTCCAGAAACTTTTCTGGATGAAAAAATCCATGGATGCTCAAGTCCTGTGGTATACAATGGCTATCAAAATGGTGTCCCATACAACAAATGGCAAAACCAAACTGCTTTTTTGAATTTAATTTTTTCAAGCTGTGGTTGTTGAATGTGTACGTGCAAAATCTGTAGACATGGAGAGGTGACTGTATATGATGCTCATGTATTAGAAAGATTGTGTTAGTTGATGTTTCTGAATACTGAAATGTATACAAACACCATGTTCATGTATTACAGGTCTCTTATGGTTGTACACCTTCAAGTTGCTTCTGACTTATGATGACCCTAAGGCAAACATATCATGAATTTTGCTGGCAAGATTTCAGAGGGGGATTGCCTTTGTTGTCCTCTGAGGATGGGAGAATATAATTTGTCCAAGTTCACCCTTGTGGGTTTCCATGGATGAATAGGGATTTGAATCCTGATTTCCAGAATCATAGTCTATTGCTCAAACTACTACACCATGCTGGGTCACATACTAGGAGTGCCCTGTGCCTTGTAAGTCTGAGATGTGCTCAGATAATATGCAGCAACAATGGCATATCTACAGAAGAAATGTGCCAAGGCTGTCATGTCTATGAAAGTTAATGCACTTAGGGTGAAGATTTCAATGTGATATAATGAACCACTACAAGGCTGTGTGTTTATTCCCTATAATATAAATTTCCCAAAGGCACCAAGCTTAAGGAGAATGCTGAGCTTGTTCTACCTACTAGACTAGTGGTACTCAAAGTGATGGTCCATGGCCCAGTACCTGGTCATGAGCTTTTGGCTGCCACTTTGTAAGATGTTTTCAGGAGAGAAAGAAATAATTGTAGTCAATGGGCACAAATATTGTGCCACTGCTAGCATATTGGGGGAAAATCCCTGCTGGATCTTCCATATCAGCTCGCTTAAGAAGCACTGTACTAGACAATACTGCTGGTTGCAACCTTGCGAACTCAGGGGCTGTGCACATTGGCCATTATGGCTTGCCTGGGGATGGAGTCGGGGGTGGCATCCACATGACGCATGCCCCAACTCTGCCCCCAGGGTAGCATGATGCTGCATGCCACTCCACAAAGTGTGCAGTGTCACAGCACCCCTCTGGTGCTGTGTCCACACGATGCAGCACCAAAGGAGCACCTGAAAGCCTCAGTGCTTCAGCTATCATGCCCTTTCCAGGGCGCAAAAAGAAGCCACTTTTTATGGCTCCTTTTTGCACCCTGGAAAGGACTGGTTGGGGCTGCGGTGTGCGGTTGCCAAGACCCCATGATCTGGTGCAGCTGGAGGCAGCTGCAGGCCAGTTCTTAAGGGCAGTCTGCATAGCCTCTACAACAACGGAAGAAGTAAATTCTAATAAACTCTATTAGGTACAGGTTGATAAGCATAAAGCAAATAACCTTCAGTCCCTCTACAAAGAGATGAGGTTGGGGAAAACATGCCTGTTTCAATACCAAATTAAAATTAACTTCATTATTAAGAAGGTTCTCCTTTCAAGCTCAATACCCTTTCAACCTGAATCTCAGTTTTTGAGGTTTCTCTTTCAAGCTTCAATTAGATTTTAAAGCTTAAAAATGACTAACTTGCCAGTTACAACTTTCTCATTCTCTGTGTAAGCTGGTCACCCAGTTTAAGTAGAGCATATAGCAAAAACTTTGAGTATTCCTTGCCTAAGAAACCCCTATGATATTTATAAAGTCACCATGAGTCGATAGCAATTTGAAGGCACATATGTACACACACATAAGCAAGTGAATTCAAAAGAAAATAGTTGATACTTACTTTCTTGTACTAAAAACACTGGATGGAAAAACATCTAGGTCCAGGAACAAAATGTTGTAACATGCTCTTAAGTTTTGCTTTGTCAGCCATTCTCCACTGGGATGTGTCACACCATTCTTCCTTGATGTTGGCTTCCCATTTTCCCCAACTGTATGTAACCACTGCACCATCTAAGGCCTTGATTAGATCTTTTGGAGCTTCAACTCTGCAGTACTTCCTCCCTTCTCGTAAGTTTGTTTGGTACTTTTGCAAGATTTGGGATTCCCAAACCATGCCCCTCTGTCTGCTATTATCCTGTGTGGGGCTGATGTCACTTTGGCTACAAAAGCAACAACATTCATGCCTGAACATCTGAACTAGAGGGAATAGTTAACAGTATAAGATCACTTTGACCTCCATAAGCTATCTCTCCTGCTTCTGAACAAATTTGGAAGCATGGGGCAAGGGAGAAGAATTTGACTATTATTCTATTTAGGAGAGAAATCAGGAAGAGAATTAGGTTAATGAGATTTTATCCATGAAACCATAAAGAGCTGCAAGGCATGAACAAATGAAATCCAATGTATCAGGGACAAAGCCACTGAGGAATGGAGCATTTTCCTAACTGAATCATGCAACCTCAATATTGTGTGCACTTGTAAGTAATGTGAGGTCATATGCATAAATTATAAAATACTGTGCACAACGCTTTCTTGGCCATGGATTTGAACAAATTTCGGGATGCATCTAAATTTTAGGAGAAACTATGATAGCTCTGAAGCATGCAGAACATCCCAGCATCTCCAGATTAAAAGATCCTATGGCAAATTATGGGAAACATCTCTGAAACCTAGCATGGTTTCACATCATAGAATTGTAGCTCTATGATTCCACTCCAACTACCCTGGTTGCATCCTATGGAATCCTGGGGTCTGTGCTTTGATGAGGTGCAAGAGGGGTTCTCTGGCTGATTCTAAATGCCCTCCCTCAACTACCAGTTTCAGGATCCTATAGGATGTTGCCATAGCAGTTAATATGGAACCATAGTGCTATAACTAAGTACAGTGGTCCCCCGGGTTACAAAAGTAATCCGTTTCAGCACCCCTTTCGTAACCCGAAAACATTCGTAACCTGGGGGACCACTGTAAGTATAGGAAAGGATTTGAATTTCGTGCCGCTTTCCTTTCGCAACCCGGGTTTTTTTTTGCAAGCCGGGGCCGTTTTTCCGGCCCCGGCTCTTTCGGATCCCGGGGTTTTCGTACCCCAGGGGATTCGTAACCTGGGGGACCACTGTAGTGTGAAAAGGGAAGCTCCTACTTATTAGTATAACAAATACCAGGCTACATAAACAAGTACAGTGTGACCTACACATTCACTGGGGTTAGGAGCACAGGATGCCTGTGAAAGAGGGGAAATTGCAAATAAAAATACACAATTTTTTAACCTGAGAGAACACTTCTCTAGGAATCTGTAGGTCCTCCAGCACAACTCTGTGATGGTCAACATCTGTCAGACATCTTTAATCATGCTGGGAGACCCACAAATACGTGGAAAAGTGTTTTATCTAGACATTTCTAGGCCCTCCAGTGCAACTCTATAGTCAGCTTCCAACAGAGTTGCACTGGAAGACCAAGAGATCTGCAAAAGTGCAAAAGCTAAAGCCAGAAATGTGGAAGGGCGGCTGAAAAGACCAGTCATCATATTAATTAAAAATCCCATGTAAATCTTTAAATTTATATGAATATGTTAAGATACATTTTTAACTGGGCATTTTATGTGATTTTTGACCCCCTCTCAAAACTAGATTTAATTTTTTTTTTAAGATTGGAAGGGGTCAATGTAAAAGAAAAAGAAAAAAGGACATGAACAGCACATACAGTTATGATGTCCTATACAAAAATTTGCTACATATGGACTAATCCAAGGTTACTGTTCGGGGACAGACAGGATTTAAACTAGAGTTAAATGAGAGTTAAACAGGAAATGTCCTGTGATAAACATAGGGCATTTCCTGTTTAACTCGTTTAACTGTTGTTTAAATCCTGTTTGCCTCCTAGTGTGATAGAGCAGTTAGTCTTAGGAGTTTATCACATGAAGGGAATTGGAAGTATAATCCAATAGCAATCTGAATGCAATCATGGGGTTTTGCGTGATTGCATAAAAGCTGATCACACACATTTTCGGGCAAAGGGAAGTCCTTCCGAACACAATCGTGGGGTTTCACGTGATTGCGTGAGAAACTATCACACGCAATTTCGGGCACTGGGAGGCAATTTCAGGCAGTTCTGGACGCAATGCAGTGTCAATACGCAATCACGTAAATTCACTGAACTAGTGAATTTACTCAATTCCGAACTGGCCTCACTTCCATTTCTTTCTAAATTGAGAGAAATTCCTTCCATGTGATAAAGTCCTTACTTAAAACAGACCCCTCTGGAATGGTTAGAAATTTTTTGTATCAACTACCAAGTTTCATTGATTTCAAAGGGCCTGATCAAGGTACCACTGATGTCTGATTAAATCAAACTGAAATCTGTTCAAGGATACTATAGAATTTTCCAGGCAATTTCCCCTTTCTAAACCATATCACGACATACAGATTTGCCTCTTGGAAAGCAATATCTAAGGTAAGAAGTATGAGTTGTCCAACATCTTATTTTCAGAATGGCCTTTCAATAAAGTTTTAGGAAGCAACTGCATGATTAAATATGTAAATTTACTATTTGTTTTAATAAGAGAGAGAGTAAAACTATTGTCCTTTCAATTTTAAACAAAGAAAGCTATTTACATAGGAACCTGGCTTGTATTGATTAACTCCAATTAGAGCTGAACCACTAAATCAAGTGGTGAATGGTGCATCAACACATAGGTAAATCCCATTGATTAATGGGTCTTCTCTAGTTAGGATTGACCAAAAAGATTCAGATGAGAGAGAGAGAGAGAGAGAGTAAGTGAGAAAAAAATATGCAAGAGTGAGTATGCTGTTTGAAATTAAATACCCCATTGGACTTAATTTAAATCCAGAAAATCCTGTAATTGTATCAGGCTTTGGCAGAAGACCCTTGCATACCTATGTGTGTATATCTATGTAAGTATAATGCAAATATTAACAGGACAGTCATGACTGGCAAGCATGACTGTAAGCTTTATTTGAACAGCAAGGGAGTAGGAGTTTCTATTGGCCTATTGTTATTTTCCTTCCAGATAGAAAATGAGAATGTTAACCACTCTGATACACCCCTTGTATTAAAAAAGTAGTAGGCAACTTGTGGTTTTCCAGATCTTGCTGGAGGGCAGCTCCCTTCAGCTTTTACCATAGTCTCTGTTGTTTAGAGCTAACTTAAGTTCCAGCCTGATAATTGCAAATGCTGGAATTACTGTGATGAGTTTGCTCCTTTCTACTGTGACTTCACGTGATTACCTTCACCTTACGTCTGATTTACACATGTGTGGCAGCATTTAGAAGTGATGTGCCTGTATGAAACATATTGAACATACACACACAACATTCATCGTAAGATGTATATCGTGCTTTCCCATATAATTAATTCCAGCATCCAGCCACCAGTCATCAAGTAAACAGCAATGAAATACAGTTGTGGCACTTAGTTGTGTGACCCAACCTGATAGTATACAATTGAACTCAACTACTTGTCTCTGCGTTGTCTCAGGAGACAAAAAATACACCCATAACCATGGACAAGGCAATGGGACTCCCTTTTACACATTCTCCACTTTCTGTGTGTAATTTATAAGCACATTAACAGGTAAGGGTCAGTAATTACTCCCACTTTGAATCTTTTTGCAGGTAAGACCACAGTTATAAGGCTAGTGGCTTTCTCCTTTGACTTATTTTATCTGAGCTGGTGTGTTAATTAGATCCTGGGTTTGGCTTCCTTGACTGTGAAATATAATTCTGTTATCAGTGAAACCACATTCTGCCCTAGGTGATTTTTGCTTAAGCTTTAATCCCTCTTCTTCTTTTTCTTTCTTTTTTTACCCCCCACCCCTGAATAAAGACTATTACCTCACTAGAATAAGCTGGAGCCTTCTGCTCTAAATAGAGGGGTTTTTTTTAAGACAGATATTTCTGATATGCTAAACCTCGGGGAAGTTTGATAAAAGGCAACTTTGAGGCTTTTTATTAATTATGCTCAAAACATTAACAGGCGTCCACTGGGAGGTGCTCCTAATAATCCATGCATGTAATATAGTGGAAACATTGTTTATAAAACTAAATGAATTGGAAGGCTTGTAACCCTTGAAACAAAAGGAGATATAACCTCAGAGTGCACTTGACAAAGCCGCAATTAAAAGCCATAAGTGAGGTAAATTCTGGTTTTATCTTAGTTTCCCAGAAATGAATTGATAGGAAATTATGTGATTGGGGAATCCTTATAATAATGCCTGATGGTTTTTTTTCCTGTGGGGAAGAAAGGAGTTTGAAATAATTCTTCTCCCTAGCAAAATAAAATTGCAAAATATCTAATTCACAACAAAGCACAAGCAACCATGATATGGATGAAAACAATGGTATTAAGTGCAAAAGGAATGAAAATAAAGACTAACTGAAACAGTTAATTGATTTTTTTAAAACAAGACCCCACATAAAGATTAGCATTCTGGGCCACAACTAACAACATGAGTTTCAACAGGGGAAAATATAGGTTACTACACTTGGGCAGTAAAAATGAAATACACTGATACAGGATGGGTGACACCTGGCTTGACAGTCGTACATGTGAAAGGGATCTAGGAGTCTTAGTGGTCCAAAAGCTCAACATGAATCAGCAATGCAATGCAGCAGCTGGAAAAGCCAATGGGATTCTAGGCTGCATCAATAGGAGTATATTGTCTGCTTTGGTTAGACCTTGCCTGGAATACTGTGTGCAGTTCTAGTCACCACAATTCAAGAAGGATGTTGACAGCTGGAACATGTCCAGAGGTGGGCAACCAAAATGGTCTGGAAGCTATGTCCTATGAGGACCAGCTTAGGGAGCTGGGTATGTTTAGCCTGGAGAAGAGAATGCTAAGACGTGACTTGTTAGCCATGTTGAAATATTTGAAAGGATGCCACATTGCAGATGGAGCAATCGATTTTATGCTACAGGAAATGAGATCTTCCTGGGGTGCAAAAAAAAAGCTCTTTTTTTGCGGCGGGTCTTTGCCACGGCCTTTAAACGTGGAAGCCACGGGGAAGCTGCACTTTGCCGCTTCCCCGCGGCCTCTGGAAGCGGTGGGATGGGGCCGTGAAGGCTGCTGGTGTGGCAGCCTTGGCCCCATCCCGCTGCTTCCTGGGGAGAATAGAGACCACCCCTTTTGGACAGTCTATATCATCCCTATCATTCTATAGTAAAGGTGTGGTTGTTAACAAAAGTATCAAAGTAGGTTAGGCAAGCCCAGTTCACAATTTTATTTCATTTGGTTCAAACATGTCACTCCAGCCTGCTGGGATAGGCACCACAAAGAATGATGTGAATCCCAAATTAATATCTTTATTAATGGACTCTTCTTCACTTTTCTGACCCTTGCTGAGGAGTACAATGTGGAGACTGGAAAAGCAGTTTTTTATTAACACTGCCAAATCATGCTAATCATCATAGCTGGGGCGGGGGGCGGGGGGGGGGGAATCACCTAGGTCCAAAACACATTGCAGAAATACTCCAGTTTGAGACCCCTTTAATTGTCCTGACTCAGTGCTAGGGAATTCTCGGGTAGTTTTGTGAGATATTTAGCTTTCTCTGTCAGAGAGCTCTGGTGCCATCACAAACTACAGTTCCCAGGAATCCCTAGGACTGAGCCATGACAGTTAAAGCGGTCTCAAACTGGATTATTTCTGCAGTGTGTTTTGGACCCTAGTTTCATTTTCTCCAAGAAACTGTTTCTCAGTTCTTTCTTACAAAGGCTTTTTTTTCTTTTCAGTTTGCATAGCCAGGAGGTATTGTAGTTCAAAAAGGTTATTCCCCCCCCCCCTCTGAAAATACTCAAGTCTCTCCCTTGGAGTTGCCAATAGTGAAAGAATCATAGTGAGATGTCATGCTTGGCCACTGTGTTGAGTATTTGCATTAAGGAGCCTAATCAGTTTGTAAGAAATGTTAGGGCTGCTCTGAGCCCAGTTGGACTAGAGAAATTGTATTGTGGTTTTTTAAAAAAGACAAAAAGTTACATTTTGATACTTGTAGGGATAGATGTACATTTATTTCTTTTTGGCCTGTCTTGCATGTGCCAATCCATAAGTTTATTCCACTCTGTGTATGCACTAATTTGACTTTCCTCTAAAAAGAAAAAAAATCTTTCATATTTAGGTTCACATTAGGATTGTAATAAGTTGAAAATCACTTGAAGGCACACACACACCACCACCACCAGCACCACCACCACCTAAAAGCTAGTCTCCTGGATTTTTGCAAAACTACTTTTCTTTCTTGCTTGTCCCACAGATTTGGAGAATTACAAGGTTTAGGTCATAAGATCCAAACAACTTATTCAAGACTAGTGATAAGAATGAATTGTGTTAAGGGTTTTTGTTCCCTCTCAAATGAATGGCTAAAAATAATCAATGATTTATATTAATTTTAAAAAAATTAATGTTTAAAATATGTATAAATCTGCAGGCCTTCAGAAAGTTCTAAAAACAATTGAGATTCATGAGAAGTAGGGACAAGAAGTGGAAGGGAATCATTTCTTAAAAGTATATTTTGAGAGAACTTTCTCCTCTACATTACTAAAGACTTTGGCTGAACACTGCCATTGTATAACCAACTGTGTATCTGCCAAATGTGCTTGCTTATTGTTGCTTTGTGTGATGGGAAATCCTGTTGCAGTGGTGATTTCTACAATCCTGGTGAATCAAGTTGAAGGCACTGATAAATAGCTACATAACATCCCAGAATGGACATTGTGTATCTGGAATCCTGTTGGTAAGTCCTAGCTATATTTCTTGTGGTCATGTGTCTTCAAGTCATTTCCAACTTTAGTTGATCCTAAGGAGAGCCTATTACAGGGTTTTCTGGGGCTGAGAGAGTGTGACTCGTTCAAAGTCATCATGTGGATTTCCATGGCTGAGCTGGAAAATGAACCCTGGTTTCCAGAGTCATAGTCCAGCACTCAAACCACTACAGCATGCTGCTAGATGAGATCCATTGAATGGCTGAATGGTGAGTCATGTAGATAAATCAGATTAATTAAATGTCTCTGCTGTAGTCAGGATTAACAATAAGATTTATGCCCATGTGAATAAGTTACATTTCTGGAACTCTGTTTTTCCATCTATGAACTGGGTGGGCGTGAGTGCATCCATTGCAAAATGGCCAAAATGTCTTACATACATTTTAAAAACCCACATACATACAACACTAACAATATTCAAGCCAATTACGAAACTATTTTTCTCCAAAGAAGAAATTTTGTTCCACAAAGTAATTTTAGGAAAATTTGTGTGCATTAATAATTGCAAATATAGCCCACTTCATCTAAATGGGAATTAAAAGTACAATGGATCAGCTTAAGCCAGTTAACAAAAAGAACAAATATAGAATGGCAAAATCAAGGTTTGTTATTTAGACATTTTTTTTGTATATTTTCCAGCATTGGATGGTTGAATCCATGGATGCAGAATCCATGGATATGGAACACTGTTCCTTCAAGTCAGCTCCTACTGATGGAACCCTATCCTAAGGTTTTACTGATACGATTTTTTCAGAGAAGATTTTATCACTACCTTTTTCAGGCAGAGAGGATGTGACTTGCCCAAGGTCATCCAGTACATTTCCATTGCTGAGCAGGGATTCAAAGCCTGGTCTCCCAAAGTCCTAGTCCAGCTCCACAATACTGACTCCTGTACACATGCCTACTCAGTAGTAATTAATATGTTTAAAGGATAGTGCATTGAATAAAGATGGGGGCATAAATTATGGACTGTTACTCTCATCATCCCTCATCCTTGGCTATTCTGGATAAAGGAGGTCAGTGCTGAAGTCCAGAAATGATGCATATTCTCTACATGTGGACTAAAGGATTGAAGCCCAAATATTACAGTCCTAGAGACAGATCCCTGTTATGTCAGCCTTGCTATATCATCTAAGGATCTAATGGGCATCTTTCAAGTATTTGATGTTACTGCTTCTCCTAAAATGTAATTTCTCAACAGTGCTCCGCATTTCTGATTTCCATGCGCTCTGCAGTTTTGAACAATCAACTTCATAGATGGTATCTTTGACAAGAATTACACTTTATTTAAGGCCCATAAGCACATAATTGTATTCAAATTCTTGCCTGATTACCTAGCCATGGTAATTTTAAAGTGATTCCTACCGCTGCGCAATACATCATAAAACTGCATCCCCATTAAAATAGATGCCTAAGAGCTGAAAAAGTTTCATTGATGCAGGAGTTTGCAAAGAAAAACACACCATAGCCTAAGGTGTCACTCCACAATGATAGTGAGGGACTATTTTATGAGAGAGAAATTCTGCTGAATGGTATATACATTATAAGAGCATGAGACAGCAGCTGCATATTGAGGTTTTTCCTATCAGGATTTTTGCCATGTTATCTCTCGTGAGAGCACCCCCCCCCCGTCATTTGGACTTCTTTCTACTCCAGTTCCATCCTTCTAGATCCCCCTTCAAAGTTTTATAATAATCAATCCTCCATAAATTAACTCCCAAAGGGAGGAGGCATGCATCAACATAGGCTTCAATAGACATTCCTTTCAGTATTTTTGTGGTACCAATTATTCTCAACTCTCCATGGGAGGCTATTGTGAGGACTTCCATGAACAGGTCCAATGAATGTTGACATTGCCTTTTGATGAGACTTTTAGTACTGTGGTGGTGGGCTGATATATTGTCTGGGATATTGCCTGAGAAATTAAAATACATTAAAATGGGCCCTACATGGAAGGAATGTTTCCAGATCCTTTTTACTCCCTTGCAGACCACAAAAAAGCTTCAGGAGAAGTGGAAAGGGTCAGGGATGGCTTCTAGAGTAGGCCGAAACCATCCCAAATGATATAAGCTGATCTCATGTGCACTCATGATCTTTGTCTCCTGTCCCAAAGATATGCTATCTAAGCATGCAAAAATACGATTTGCACCTATACCGATCCTGTTGTCAATACTTTTAAAAAGACCATATTATTATCACCTACAGGTATATACGTCAGTTAAAGAAGCAGATGTGATCCTGAACATTACTACTTTATCAGAACATTTGGTACCAGAGGCAGAAATAGCATGGTAAGAATAGGAATAGGTTCCCAGACGCCAAAAAAGAAGAGCAATTTTCCAGCAAACCTTTTATTGAAACCTAACAATAAACATGCATGAAATGAAATAACCAGATTAGCCTTGCATAACAAAATAAAGACACGATGGCTTCTTTTAAAATGCATTCAAGGATGATTATTCTTTACTTCAGTTCAACTTTGCCATTTTGGTGGCCAAAATTATAGATCTATTTTTTTTTTAACATGGGGCTAGCTAGTGAAGTAGGCTTATCTGTCATCCCCCTTTCCCCTCTATTTTGCAGCTCACACATGTTCATTAAAGAATTCTGGTGTCAGCTGTTGTTTACCTTGCCTATTGTAGACAGGGACACATGGGCACACTAGGCTTGGCTAGAGTAGATTCCCATTTCCCCCCAGATTAAGCTTTATTGCATTATTTACAACAGACACACTGCTGCAAGCGGACACTGAAAGTCTGTATTTTCTCACCCCTCCTTCACATAGAATCATAGAATCATAGAAATTTAGAGTTGGAAGAGACCACAAGGGCCATCCAGTCCAACCCCCTGCCGTGCAGGAACTCCCAATCAAAGCATACCCGACAGATGGCCATCCAGCCTCTGCTTAAAAACCTCCAAGGAAGGAGACTCCTTCACCATCCTCCCAATGCCAATTTTGCTATAAACATCTGGCTAGATAGGGTTCCAACCTAACAACATCTGGAATGACACAGCATGCCCACCCCTTAATTAAAATTAACCCGTTCACCTCAACTGCATTGCTTTATTGTGTGTTAGCAAACATTAACCATCTATGCTTATGTTGTTGTTGTTGTCCTGTGCCTTCAAATTGTTCTGGACTTATGGTGACCCTCGGCAAAGGTATCAAAGGGTTTTCTTGGCTAGATTTGTTTGGAGGGGGTTTGCCATAGCTTTCCTCTGAGGCTGAGAGTGTGTGACTTGCCTAAGGTCATTCATTGTTTCCATGGCTAAACATAGCTTTAATGGCTGAACAGAGATTCAAACCCTGGTCTCCGGAGCCATAGTCCAACATTCAAACCACAACACCACACTGGCTGCACCTGTGCTTTTAGATGTTTGTAATTTTAAATATTTTAAAATTTAATTGTATGTCCTGTATGCACCTTGCTAGCCTCCCTGAGCTGCTGAAACACAAATCAAAGCAGTAGTTGTGGTGATAGTAGTGACAATCGTAATAGTTACAGTAATCATCCTTTTTATTGAAGCAATAATGATTCGGGATGCAAGAGGATTTTTTTTTTGTGTGTGCCCAATCTTAAAGCAAACCATTTTTGCATTCTCTTTAGTAGTTTGCACACCAGAGTGCAATAATTTATTAATATTTGCAATTTTGCTGTACAGTGCTTGGCTCTCAAAATAATATAAAGTATATATTTTAGGGTAGAATGTATACAGAAGAGACTTTTAAGATAAACAGCATACAAAACTGAGTAATAGGGGAGGCAGTTGTAATGTATACAAAAATGCACATTGTCCTTCAATAGTAACTTGCATGTGTATTTTAGAAATGTCTTTTAGAAATAGCAAATGAATTCAAAAACGGTATGGCACAAGCTACCGTTTGTTCCTAAAGTGAACAAACACAATGCCATAAGTAGTCTGGAATAGGGTGATCTATCCCTCCAAGGTACAAATGTTATACTAGGTCATTTACTATGGTAACTTTGGATTCTGTTATGGTATAGTGGCAATATTTTGTCATAGACCAAATCATGACAACACAGAAATGGAGAGACGGGAATATTGGGGAAAGTACGTTGCCTGTGAGCAGAGTTTCTAAGCCAAAGAAGAATACAACATGGACATGGATATTTTAGCCCTATTCTCCTCCATTTTTATTCTTCACCTGTAATTCTGCTCATGAGAATGAGACAAACAAAATAAATGTCAAGTAAACAGAGAAAAATGAGTGAATGAGTATGCATATAAGCATGCACCAGAGAAAATCCTCTACAATTTTCCCATGACATTTTTTCCTGTTGACATGTAGTTTAAATCATGGGAGGTAATTCCTTCATGCATTGCCCATAAAATGATGATTTATCGTTCTTGCTCACAAGGCAATTCTTGTGATATATAGAAGTATACGTATCAGTGTTTGTGCAAATATATCCACTGCAGTTGATACATGGGTTATTTATTAGGAACAGATCTGCCATGTAACCATATTTAAAAAACTGTCATTTCTCTTTATTTGACACCCTTTTGCTTCAGCCATTCCCCCTCCCACCCCAATTTCACAAACTAAACTGTTAAACGAGTCTGCAAGGTCTTGTAAATGTCCGACAGTGTATACTTCAGTTGTTAACATGTAGTCATGAAGCATTGTGTTTTCATGTGCAAGCAAATCAGACATGTGGCTCTCCAAACAAGGGATATGAAAACAAATTGAGGGTAAAGCAGAAAATAAGAAAATGAGGTTTTGGAAAAGGAGTTTGGTCTGATTATCTTAGGCATTGACAGCATGTGTGTGTGTGTGTGGGGGGGGGGGGGTTATAGCAGTATTGTACAAAAGAAATGTGAAGGTCTGGAAAAAGAAAACCTAGGGAAAAATTGGGAAAAATATGGGTTTCTTCCCTCATAATTTTTATGCCACACCAGGTTATACATAAAACTTTTTATTTTCGTAAAGTAACAAAATGATTTAATATAGCATTTTTTTAAAAAAATTTTTTCCTGATTTTCCTCTCCCGATCCACCTTACCACCCCCAACCTCCAAACTCCCAAAACACTTTCCCTATGGCTTCAGTATTTCTAGAAAATTTTACATCTTTATGCTAGTGTTATCCCTACTGGCTTCAGTCATTACATAAACCACATGTTCACTAATCTCAGCTTCCTCTTTGTGAGGACATTTCCACATTGTTCTTGTTTTTTCAAAAAGAAATAAAGTGTGCTTCCTGACTTACTGGCTGGCAAGTTTGATGGCTGGGAATTGGAGTGGCTGGGTTCTGGAAAATATTTCAAGCTAATCTACTATTTGTGTGTGTTTTATATGGATTTGTTTGGTTTTGTGCAGGACTCAGACGAGCTTGGTGGTCAAAAAATTGAGGGCTACATTTATGAACAAGCTGCCAATCCAACCATCTATCCATCCATCATTTATTACAGTCACAGAGCAGTATTAAAAGAGAAGAGAGTTTTTACCACAAAGTACATGAAATACATAAGACAAAGTAGCATAAAATACAATAAACACATAAAATTTACTACTACTAAAAATGGGCCAGTATAAATGGGTGCATTGTGGTGTCCTGGGGCTAAAATTAGGGCTAGATAATGCTGGGCGTCCTGCTATCACCACAGGTTCCCGTGCCCATCCACATGGTGGGCACCACAGCTTCATAGCTTTGGGCACCACAGCTGCATCACAGCCCTTATGATGCCACAAAAAAGGAACTACCTTTGAGCTGCCTGTCTGTACTGCCCCAATAATAATAATAATAATAATAATAATAATATACCCAAAAGGAACTCTGCCTAAGCCCAATGTTTGTACATAATCCCCAGCCCCATATATCTTACAAGGCTAACTGGATACTTCTATAAGACTCTTTGTTGGCGTTATCTACTTCTGACTTATCAACTGTACAGTTTGCACAACATCTAGCTACCATATGCATAATCATATGCATTCTGACCAGGAAGTGGAAGGGGAAGATCAAATTCTTCCATCGTGCCAGGGATATTCCATAGAATAGATTGATTAAAGCAAGACATCTCCTTTGGAGGAAAAGGCAGTATAGAAGAACATGGCTAAGAATTTCTACTACCTCATCTGTGCAGGGACAGACACACTCATGATATGGTATCTTACTTTCCCCCTCCAATACAGCAGATGGTAGCACATTAAATTGTGCCAAGGTAAAAGCTTCCCTTAATTTAGGGATTTTTAAATTTGTCGAGCAATTGGGGTAGCTAAAAGGTTTTGTAGGAATTCCTAGAATGGGGTATTTGATGGTTAAACTGAGGTACTTTTGTAACTCTAACCATTAAAACATTATGTATTGTATGGATTTTATTGTAAGCCAGCTTGATCCTGATGGAGAGGCGGGGTAAAAATAAAGTTGTTTTTTATTATTATTATTATTATTATTATTATTATTATTTGTAAACTTGCATGTTAGAAGTGTCTTGTTTGCAATTCTGGGGGAATATTATCACTCCCTGATGTTTTTTTTAACCTAGTTTTAGCTGTAAAATTAATTTGGTCATCTCAGCATCAGTAGCAGGGGCATTCAGGTAAATTATTGCTACCAGCTGTCACAAAACACACATAGCAAACATACTATAAAAATAGGCTTTCTAAGAAGACACTGAAATATTACAGTCCATTCAGGAGACACAGTTATGGAAACTCCCTCTACTTTCTTTAGAAACTTATGGAATCATGTATCCTAGTTGCTATGAATAAACATTGCCAGTATTTTCCTGAGTCTTTGTCTTTATTTCCTTAATCAAGGTCTCCTTTTCAGGAGAAACCCACTCCTTGGGCAGGGTTGTTTCTTGTTCTGTATAGGCCGTATATATTACAATTAGGGAATTTTGAACAACATATTCATGATTAAATCAAGGTTTGAAATATAAAGGCCTATAAATGTTGTCAGGACTCAATCAACATTTGGAATAGGTCCATAGATGTACTTGGAGTATCCGTTCTTAGTATGGAAGAGTGTGAAGAAAGATGGGCCTCTGAAAGAAGAACTTTGCCTAGACATTGATTTAGTTCTTCAGACCATTTAATGCAGGATGGTGTTACATCTACTAACGTGTTTAATAATGGCTTATGATCTGCATGGATGTTTTTCTTATTAAGCTCCAAATACAAAACCAATGGTAAGTTTTCCCCTTTCCCACCACCTTTTCATTCTCCTTTTGTGTTGTGTCTTTTAGATTGTAAGGCTGAGGGCAGGGAACCGTCTAATTATAAGATTGTATGTACAGCACTGTGTAAATTTACAGCACTAGATAAGTAAAGGTTAATAATAATAATAAGTGGTTGCTATTTGAGTGACATTCCACCAGAATGTTGAATACCAAGCCCAGTAAATTATACAACACTAGGATACAATCAATTCTAGAAGCACCATTACTTGACAGGAAAGTAAATACTCAGTTTTTATTTCCTTCCGTGCTTCAGTTCAAAATTACAAAATCAAGCTTATTTATTATGTGCAGAAAACAAAATCCTGCACGGTTACATCCTTTGTTCCTTGATTGCCAACTGGATATGGGATAAGTGTCACTATTTTCTGGGGGAATTTCATGAAAGTGAAATAAAAGTATCCCATCATTTTCCTGGTCTCTGCATTAAAGTTTCCTGCCACAATGACAAGGGCGTCCAGGTACAATGTAGTCAGCTTATTGATATAGTCCTCCAACCTTTTTCAGTCCATCTTGACTTGAGTCAAAGAACAGTGAGAAGACAAATAGATATCAATAATCAAGAGGTTGACAATGACTATTACAAGGTTGGCAAGTTGGCTGGTTGGCAGGTCGAGGCCCAAGTGCCACCTGAAAGAGTGAGCTCCCATCACTAGTCCCAGCTTCTGCCAACCTAGCAGTCAGAAAGCATGTAAAGGTGCAAATAGATAAATAGATACCATTTTGGTGGGAAGGTAACAGCCTTCTGTACAGTCATGCTGGCCACATGATCACCAAGCTGTCTTTGACAGTGGCTTAGAAACAGAGCTGAGCACCAATAGTCAGATGTGACTTGACAACCTTGTGAAAGGGAAAAACCTTTAATCAAAGAACACGTGGATTGAAAACTAATAACTAATGCAGTAGCTACATGAAATAAGGATTCAAGTCTCATAATAACCTGAAGTTCAGTGGAAATAAGTATGCTTAAGTACGTTCTCCACCTCTGCACTGGGACATGGACAAGTCATAGCTGTGATTGACACAGAAGATGTAGAATGATTTCTTCAAATTGACTGCTTATGCCTTGGATAACCCAACCCAAGAATGGATTCTGTTAATGGTTAAAGGACCTCTAGTTCCTTTCCAATCAAATTAAATATCTGTTGCTCTGGAATGACATTCCTCACCTAAGTTTATATCTAAAATCAACAAAAAACTCTTTGGAGAATGTAAAGCAAATGAACAGATACAGGCTTGCTGTCTGTTTTAATAAAGATTAAGGAGCCAGATCTCCCTATGATGGACGTGACATTAAACAGAAATATGAGACAGAGTATAGCTGGCTGGCAAGACTGGGTTAATATGACTGTGATGAAACTTTGTTTGAATTACTTATTTAAATCTGAGTAATGTAATTTGTTCATTCTAACACTGACAAATTGGAGGGCACCTAGCAACAAAAATGAAGGAACAGCTGAAAGGACTGACTTACTGCCTCTTTATGGCAGAGGACAGTTACAGTCTGTAGGTAAGAGATTGTAAATCAGATTGACTGAATAATTGCCTGACCTTCATTTCCATTTTGTTATTTCTTGCTCTAAGAAAAAAAAAAACTGGAACAGAAATTCAAGCATCAGTTTGGGTGGGACACTGCCTGAATTCTCCTCCTTCCTTCCTTCTCTCTTAGTCTTTTAAACTGTAAACTGATAACAAAGATTGTACTATTATTGATCAGGGGAGCTTCTTTGAGACTTCCCGCTTTTTCTTTTGCTAAAGAATGGAATAAAGATACTTTAAAGAAATTATCATGGATAATAATTATGGAGAAATAATAATTATCTGGGGAAAAATATGGGTCCTTTGTATCCACTAGGATGTGTTTCCAGTGCTCCTGGGGGATACCAAAATCTGTGGATGCTCAAATCCCATTAAATACAATGGTGTAGTAAAATGGTGTCCCTTATATACGATGGTAAAATCTTGGTTTGCTTTTTGGAATGTATATATTTTAAAAATATTTTCAGGCTGCAGATGGTTGAGTCCATGGATAAGAAATCTGTGGATACAGAGGGCTGACTGTATGAAAATTTTAAAGGTCTTTAAAGAGCAGGATATTTAAACCTGTCACAGAAAGAGAAAACATAGAACATATATGGTTTTGCTTCTTCATCCCTAGCTGTAGCATCAATCTCTGGTTACTTACAGTGTGTAACTCCTTTGCTGTGGCATTCCAGTTATGGTACATCCTCCCCTTGAAGGCCTGACTGAAACCAACATTGCTGTTGTTTAAGGGGCAAATATAAACATGGCTGTTCATGAAAGTTTTGGGGGGCCTAACTAGTTTTACAAAATTTCATAAAATAGTTTTATAAAAATCCTCCACTGTACATGGTTTCAATTCATTTTAACCCCTTTAACCTGCCTTTTAATGTACTCATTGTTTTTATAGGGCTTTTTTTTTAAAAATAACGTTTAAAATTATTTTAGTGATTTCTACTGCTTTAAATTTGCTGGGTGAGTTTTATTGTATGCTGCTGTGAGATCTGTGGATAAAAGGGTGGATATAAATGTTTTAATAAATAATTAATTAGAATGGGTGAAAAAGCTATTGAGAGAGTATCTCTGTTTGCTGTGGGTTCCAGGGACGTCTACGAAAGCTCATGCTGCTGATTTCTTTCTTTCAGTTAGTGTCAAAGGTGCCACAAGATCTCTCCATATACTGATTCTACAGACTAACACAGCTATATCTTTGAATTCTACTTTGAAATAAGGAAGCTTTTTTCTCAAATCTCAACTATCACTGGTTGTTTCCTCTAGGGAGACCCCTTGAATTCAAACAGTGTGATATATTTGAGAAGCTACAAACTTCATTTTAGAAAACTACTTAACTTTGTTAAGAATGTAGAAAAATACAGAAGAGGAGAAGGATGAGCTACAGTCACAAAATTTGATAACTTCAGAAAAGCATTCACTCCCCCATCCCTAAAAAGCACAATTTCCCCAAAGCAACACAAATGGAAGACAAAGTGAGCTTGGAAAGCTTAAGCAATCAGAGAAGCTGACTTTGATGCTTACCAATGCAATTCTTGAAGAGCCAGGAGGTTTGGATGAGAGAACTTGCTTGCTATATTAATTCCCTCTATACTTATATGAACATTTTTAATTAGTTTGTATGTATGCAACAGCTAACTTGAAAGGTTCTTTGAACACCATCATTTAGCAATAAACTGTTGTTTAAATTTCAAGTTGTAAGCTAGGAGTGAATATATTACTAATAAGTTGTTCAAGTTTCAAGTTCTAATATTGACTTTGTTTTCATGTCCACCTTGGTTTAAATTGTTTGAATACATGAAATATTCCTTTTGTATTTCTTAAAAATGATGCCAAGTACCTCACATCTTTGCTTCTATACTGCACCATGGTTCTATCTTTCATAATCCTTACAAAACATTCAGATGCCAGAGATACAGATGGGCCGGTCTCAGTCTTGTTTTAAGAATTTAATTAAAACTATAGGCTCAAAGGGCAGATGTAAATGGTTTGGTGGGTTTCTAAGAGAGTCAAAGCAAAGGGAATGAATCCGTTGGAATCCAAAATCTAAGTTGAAAGTAATAGTAGAGCCCATCCGCCTGGGTAATGGGATGTTATTTTCCACTCCATCTTTCAGATTATATTTTTTAAAAAATTCGCACATAGTTCTCGATGGGAGAGAAGAAAAAAATTGGTTTGTCACAATTGGTTTGTCATCCTCAATTTGTGGGCAAAAGCAGTTCTGCTAGCAGAACAACCCATTTGGATCTCTGCCAGTATGATTTTGACTCATATTATCAATGGTTTCTTTTAACATTCATGATTTTTCCTGTCTATGTGTGTGATGGGATTCCACACTCCTTCTGTAAAAACCACATTATGCAGCTGTGTGTGACTATGGCTTGTGCTTTGCATCCCAGGACCAGTCCTTGGCATTTCCATTAACAACAAGAGTGGACAATTTCAAGAGATTCAGGGACCATCTACTTGTTTTGTTTGTTTCTGGAATGATCCAGGGGACAAATAAAGTGCTTCTCCTCTGAAAAGGGGGAAAAAAACCCAAACAAATCTGAAAGGGTCAGAGATTCACTTCTGGTTTTGAAATGTTCAAAGTGCAGAGGTGCAAAATTGTGAATACATGTTCTTGGAAGCTTCTGAGACAATAAATTCTTGCTCTCTCTCTCTCTCTCTTTCTCTCTCTGCTATACAAATGGTAGTCAAAGAGAGTTCAGGGCTGCAAAAACAGCTTTGAGGGCAACATGCAGCCTGGGGCCACACTTAGAACAGCACCAGTAGAAAGATCCTGTTTTATAGCTGGGAAGGAACATGGTGCTGCTACAATCTGAGACAAGACTACATAAAAAAAAAAAAAGGGAAGAATGGAAACCTGCCAGCTTCCAAAGCTCATGGTGCTAGTAAATACAGCTCTAGCAGATGCCATTACTAGATGATGGCTATAATATTGGTGGTGTTTATGTGTCTGTGTGTGGACTTTGGTGAGCATCATGAAAGAATCCAAGCAATTTTATCAGCAAAATGGTGAGCAAATTCTTCACAGTGAGCTGTTGATTGGCTTACATTTACCTCAAGACCAGATCATAACAGATTCTTAACCACTTGAAACAGCTCAGCTGAGTGGTTTTGTGCAGCTCCAACAGTATTAGTTAAAAAGCCTTTTTTGCTGCCTTTATTGCATCGCCATATGTTTTGAAGTAGTTTTTAGCCTCGGTCGGATTCACTTTGAGTTTTCTGTCACTGTCCTTCTTGTCTCCATCTCATTTGTTTCATTGATGCCAGATCCTTAGGACAACCAAGGGACTGGTTTTAAAAACAAACTTTACAGTAAAGTAAAAACATACCAACTGCCCCAAGCAGTCCATAGATCTAGTGGGGTGCCAGTGTAGGACTTGTCTATAAGACTCTTCTGCATATGCTGCTCAGTAGTATTGCAACTGTGGATGCAACATTAAAGTCCCAAATAGACATGCCTTCCATCTTCCCTTAGGACTTATGGTCATTTTCTTACCTTTCCTATTTAACTTCTGCCTGAAACTTGGAGAACTATTGCCACTCAGAGCAAATACAAGGTTAGATGGACCAATAGAAAGCCATCTCATAACAAGTCAGATTGTGTTGTTGTGTGTATGTGCTGGCGGCGGTTTTTCTGGACGAAAAAACTAGTGCTCAAAATTGAGTTTCCTTGTAACCGTCATGTAGTAGTGTTGTTCATCATTAATAATAAAATGTATTTCACATGTGTCTGACAAAAACAAACAAATAAATGCAAAGCATTGCACAATCAAGCACCATGATTTCAATCTAAGCCAACAAAGACAAGCGGCAGTAGAAAGCAACAACTCAGATTGTCAGCTGCATATATCAGGAGTCCTACCTGAATGAGAGTGTTGTGACAAAATGATGGAAGAAATAAAACAAAGCAGCAGGGTATATTTTTCAAGATAATGAATTTCACTCGGCTAGTGCAAAAACTGAGAAAACACCACCTCTAAATTTTCAATAAAAGATACATGGGACAGGACCCCATTTTCTGATCTTGTGGAACTTGATTCATCATCATCATCATCATCATCATCATCATCATCATCATCAAATTCATTCACACGCCACATTTTCCCCATTGCCGGGACTCAAGAAGGCTTACAAAAATTAAAAGAAGCCAAGTTAAAATATTTACAGTCATATATAAAATCATACAATTTATTAAATTCCCCATAGCATTAAAAGCAATAATAATGAATCCATCAAAGACATTACGCTCCATTAAATTTAGTAAAACAGTACACTCTTAAAAGTCCTGACAGTCAGCCTCTAAAAGACTATCGGAAGACTGCCTATGGAAGAAGAGCATGTTTGCCTCAGGAGGGAGTTCCAAAGCCAGGGAGCAGCCAGGGAGGAAAACATCTCTCTTGTTACCACCAAATGTACCGTGTGTGTGTCTGTCTGTCTTTGTCTGTGGAACAAGGTGAAGGTTCTTTGGAAAAGATCTTAATGTCTGGCTAGGCTCCTATTGGAAGATCCAGTCCCTAACATAGCCTAGAGGTGAGCTGTATAAGGGCTTTATAGGTCATAAACAGCACTTTGAATGTATACTATACTGGACCATGGAACACTCTATTGTTTTCAGAGTGCTCAAACAATAGATTTGGGTGTCATGAAAAGATGAAAAATATTGCTTATTTAATTTGTTAGATCTATCTATATCTATCTAGTTGTAGCTATCTATCTATCTAGCTGTAGTTGGGACAAGGTGGTTGTAAGATACGTCTCTTGGGCCAATTTAATTTGGTTCCCTTTGGGGCATAACAGATTGCCCTAAAGGGGTAATTTGAAGATGTCCCTTCCAAAAATGGATTGGGGTAGTGACAACCCAATCTGCCTTGATGCCAGATGAAAAAGGAGTGGCAAAGATTAGCTCCTTTTTTGGCTGGGGAAAAGCTGGCTTTTCCTGCCCCACCACTGCCCCATGGCGGCTTCATGACGCTTCGGTGGCATGCAGCATGTTAACACCATGCTGCTGGAGCATCATGAAATTGCCCACATCTGGGCAGCCAGGCAGCTTCAAGCAGGCTTCCTGGCATTATTGGGATGTGCAGCATCTGATCACCGCGCACTGATGAAACCCAGAAGCGGGCTTTTTTGGGCCATCTGTTCTGACTGTTTGAGTTCTAGGAACCTTTGCTTGGATTGGGTTGTGTGTGGGTAAGGCATTTTCTAGGTTCAAAATTTTTAGTAGAAAGAACCATTACCTTGCCTTGAACTGAGACCAGATGCTGACTGGTATCCATTCCTGGCTATATTTCATATCCAGTGTGATATATGGTATAAAATAGTGGAGGATAAAGTGAAGTCCTGGGGCTCCATGTAGCCCTCCTTGTCTGTTTTTTAAAACTCCTCCAGACTCCCCAAACTGGCCTCTTCCTGGCAAAAATTGATGAATTACCTATTGTGGCTTTGAAAAACTTCTGTATTTTTAAAAATGTTAATCAAAGCATTGGTGGTGTAGCTACTTTAAAAGCTGGATTTTTAGAATGAATATCCAATAGCCTCCGCAATAGATAATTCATCCCTTTTTGCCAGGAAGAGACATAAAATCCTGCAACCAACTCAACTCTTGAGTATTTGGCTCAAAAGCTTGGCTTTGAAACTCTATGTCTGGTGTTGGATTAGGGTTTACACCCTCCCTTAATAAGACCTTCTGAAAGCCTCTTCATTTTTAATATTCACATGGGAAAGAGCTGTTTGCAGCTGGTTGAGAATAATGGTCGATCCATTCTTGAGACAAACTTTCTAAAGTTCATGATTTTCTTAATAAATCAGATGGAAAGAATTTGAAAAATGTGATTGTGACAAAGTCATTCATCGTTTATGACTCTCACACTTTTTGGTGCTTTTCCTGTTTCACCAGTTCCTGCTGTCAAGACTGCAAACTCAGAGAAAAAGCAAATACACTTCAAATCTTTGACATGTTTATACTGGAGAGGAATAAACAGACAAAATGATATTCTCCTAAATCTCACTTTCAGTACTGTGACAACCTTTTGCCATTTATTCATCCCTGAACCTTCAAAGAACAAGTGGCATATATCAAGTAGGGCTGATACAGACGGCCCCAAAGGGGCAGGTCTGTGGCGGCCATTTATGCACTGGATTGGCGCCAGGGTAGCCTCACCGGCAGCCCTGCAGCCCCAATCTGGTGCTTTTCTGGACCACAGAGAAGCGGCAAAATGCTGCTTCTCCATTGCCCGGAAAAGGGGTGTCCTTGGGGCTTCATGTCCCTGGACACCCTGGGAGCCAGAGCCAGATCCAGGAGGAGAAATAATTGGCATGGCATAATTGGCATGGCCGTATAGTTGTTCTGCCAATGATGTGTGCGGGGCTGCACAGCAAAAAGGAGCTCCATTTTGGAGCTCCTTTCTGCGCCCCTGGAAAGACACAATAAGCGCCCTCCAGCAGCGTGGAGGCGTCACACATGCACTGCACCTTTTGGACACAGCGCATGTGTGACATCACCGATGGGCACAACATGTGGCCGGTACTGCATCATGATGATGGCACCCACATGTACTTGTGTTAGAGAGCGTGTGGCTGGTGCATGCTCACTAACCCTAGTATTGCTGTGGTCACACCCCTTTTTGCCTGTCTGTTTCAGGCCGTAGATACCTTGAGAAGAAACAGGACTTCTTCAGATGCATGAGGTGGAGTGTATAGTCCAGAGACCTGTTGTATATAAGCCTGTTGTATATGTGAATGTCGTTGGGGAGAAATGTAGGCGGAAGGCTGTTGCATAAAGCCAAGGAGAGCACCACATAAGTATTGGATTGTTGCATGGGAAAGAGAGAGGGAATGTCATTAGCTGGTTATAGAATCTTAGGCTTGATACAGACAGGCAAAAAGAGGTGCATTCAGGATGGCTTGAAGGCATGGCGTTTAGATGACATATGCCTTGAAGCCAGCAGAAAAGTGCCTGCATGCAGAGAAAAGCTGTTTAAAAAAGAAGCAGCTTTTCCCACTTCTTCCAATTTAACTGCCATGGCTTCATGCTATGGAATTCTGAGATTTGTGGTTTGTTGTGGCACCAGAGCTCTCTTATAGAGAAAGTGAAATATTTTTTTAAAAATAGAAACCCCAGAATTTCAGTGTCAAACTGCATTAATGTTGCAGTACAGGTACTGCCTTAGTCACTGCTGTGAAAAACTTTGGGCATCATCTCCTACTTTTGTTCACAAGAACCCAGGCTGGTGAACTTCCAAAGAGGTGATTCTTCTAGAAGAAATGAATTGTTCATCTGAATCTGATCTAATAAGCAAGAGCTTGCTTAGCAACAAAAACATGCAGCTCTCTTCAGGTGAGTAAAATAAAGGGTAATAACCTCTTGGAGGAAACAGTTGTGACATAATAATAGGTGAAACGCAAGGACTTATAGACTGGTAGGAAAATTCAGGAATTCAAGTCTTTGCTTTTATTTTTTACTGTTTTCTCCCAAGAGCATCTGGGTTTAATTTTAAAAAAGTACAAATATGGTTTCAGGGAATAATATGATGTATCAAAACATATTGATGTGCCCAGAGTTTTAAGCATCCACATGTGACTTTGTAGGCTTCCCAACTTTTCAGCTGGCTCTGTCACTGTGCTTTGAACAGCAGCAGCTTGGTATGCAGACAGTAGCAGGGAATAATGTTTATCTTCATGCTGTGAGAAACTCCACTTGCTATTTTGTTCACCTCATGCTGTGTAACAGCGGGCCAAGCTTTCTCCCCAGGGGTTTATGTATTTGGAAACCTGAATTTGTCTTGGTCCCTGCTGATTCCTCATAAGTCCAACAACAAATGAGGTAGTATGCATGTGTGAGTGTGAGTGTGTATATAATAATGCCTGCCTATTGCCCTGGTGGTGCAGTAGTTAAATGCCTGTACTGCAGCCACTCAAAAAGCACAAGGTTGTGAGTTCAGTACCAAGCAGGGGCTCAGGGTCAACTCAGCCTTGCATCCTTCTGAGGTCAATAAAATGAGTACCCAGCTTGTTGGGGGCAACTAGCTTACAGTTGTAAACTGCTCAGAGACTGCTTTGTGCAGTATATAAATGAAGCTGCTATTGCTATTGCTTCAAGTTGACTTATGGCAATACCATCAATTTTATAGGGGTTTCTTAGGCAAGGAATATTCAGAGGTGGTTTTACCAGTGCCTTCCTCTGAAATGTACCAGAGTATAAAATCTTCTAAAGCATAGCAAGGATGTTGATCTTTGTTTGTTTCATCACTGCATACAGGAACCAAAGATTGCAATTTTTTTCTCCCCCCCTGGATAACATTACAAGAGTTTTTTTGCGGATTTTAAAAATTATTATTATTTATTTATTTTTGGTTTTGCAACATGCTTCTACAACAAAAAAATCCCTGCAAAATACTTGAGGTTTGCACCAAAATAATGTTTTTGCATTAAAATGCAGAAAATTATATTCTTTCTGCTGAAAATGGTCCCCCCTCCAAAAAAATAAACAAATAAACAAATAAACCCCTAGTTCTTTTCCTGAACAAATTTCCCACAAAAATATTTCCAAAATGCAATACATCTTATACCTCAATGAGGTATTTTCATGTGTTGAAATACCTGTATTCCTTACAGCCTTTCAGCATAATTAGTGCCGTTTTCTTTCAGTATCTCCCCATAAAACCAGTGTAGACAAATCTGGTAGTGAGGCAGGCCTAATGGCTCCAATTTACTACCGATTAATCCAAAGTACAGAGCCCAAGTGCTGAGGATTACACATGAAGACTTCAGTTCACAAATTAGTTAATGCAAAGCTGGTTGGACAATACTCCTTCCTCATCTTATAGTTTCCTTTTTCTAGCAAGGTTCCGGACTGTGTTAAATCCTAAGTAGCCAAAGCAGCATCAACAATACACATGGTAAATGTCAGCAGTCTCAGAAGTAGACAAAGATTTTAGGGTTCTCCAATGACAAATACAGCATTCTCTAGAACCGAGTTGGTTATCACTGCAGTCCAGGGAAGATACTGGGTGCAGAGCTTGGACTACAGTTCCCAGAATCCAAACCACCTTGCTGTAGTTGGTTTGCAGATGATTCTGTCTAAACAAATGTAAATTCACACACATGTAGCCTTTTAAATCGAGGCAAAAACATTTGCAAAAGGGAAGACATGTTAAATATGAGATTTGTTTTCTGTTGTGTATATCTTACAGTATAGTGTTTTAGGCAGTACAGAAAGAAATCCATAAAGAAAAATAGATTGAAGGAAACAGTACTATGCAATAAAAGTACTCTTTTTTCATTTGCATGCACTAATTAATTTTTACTATATAACACCAGCGTTTGGGGCTGGTTGGCCTTATTAGCTAAAATGAATTTGCTCATAATCAGAAACTCAGTTCAGAACAACTGAATGAAGGTTACAAGTTTTTCTTTAAACTATTAAGGTTAATTATAAAATTAATTAGGCCCATTTGTAATGTTGATTAGATGAATGTATCTCATTTTACAGCTAATGGAGAATTTTGATCTTTTTGAAAAAGGCCTTTCTTTTCATCACCTGCAGCTGAGTTTTATAAAACATCATATTTAAAAGCTGTTTTGGGTTCATTCTCCCAGTCCAAAATATGGCTTTATCTATCCACAGTGTAATAATGAGTATCTATCCACAGTGTAATAATGAGCTTATGATTCATAAGTGAAATATGATTTCATCTTGATCTTCCTTGTACATTCTGTGTTCTGACTTAGAAAATAAATCCCTTTAGTTATTTTAGGGATTTGTTTCTCATATGAAACAGGAAAACTGCTAGAATGATCTTTTCGTAAATTATACTGGCTCAGCAGGATAACATCTTTCTTTTGAGGTTTCTCATAGTGATAGTCATTTTGCACTCACTATAGGATTGTCCTGAATGTTGAGTTGGGAATGCTTTGTGTCCACCAATATCCCAGTTATAGATTTACTGCATTCATATCCCATTGAATAGGTATAAAGGCTTTCAAAATAGTTTACGTATCAGAAAAAGTAAACAAAGGCACTCCCTGCCCTCAGGCCTTCAATCTAAAAAGACATGACACAAAAGAAAGAGAAGATAGGGAGGAAAAGGAAAACCGGTAACATTTATGTATGTTTTAAAGGTATGAGGTTTTTCATCCATGTGGAATGGCTTCTGAATGACTACCTGAGAAAGGAACAATTGGATGGTGTTGATGTCTCAATAATGGCTCTACTGAACAGGATGCCCACCATGATTTATAGGATCACATCCTTGCTGATAACGTCCTTCATTCCCATTGCAAAATTCCAGAAATATTGACTTGCATTAAATTCCTTTTTGTAAAAAGTGGGATCTATATTAAATCTATCTATCAGAAACACATTTGTCCATTGCAGCTATATCCCTCTGCTATTGCAAAACACAAACTTCCAAAATGAGCACTGTCCAATGAGAACCTGTAGGACAGTGTTGAGAAAATAGATGTTTCTGGACTGCAGCTCTCTGTGTTCTTCCCCATTAGCTATGTTGGGTAGTGTTCTTCACCATTGGCCACTGGGAGCTGCAATCCAACAACATTGGGTCAAGCACATTGTGACTGCCCTCAAGGTCAGGGTAAAAACCAAGCTGACTCAAAAGTAAACAAACAGCTACCAGAGCAATTCATTAGCTTCCTGTTGCAAGAAGGAAAAGTTGGAGAAGACGTTGAACATGTTAACACATGCATCCCTTTTGATATTGTGTTACCATGGAAATGTGGAAGAAGACGCAGATTAGCAGTAACTATGTGATCATCATAGGGTATACTTTGATATAATATTCTTATCTAACCCTGTACTTCTTAGTTATCAATTACTCTCTCTCTCTCTCTCTCTCCATCCATCCATCCATCCATCCATCCATCCATCCATCAGAAACTACTACTAAAACTGACAAACTTTATACAGCCCAAACAGTACCATCCACACAAGAACACTAAAATCTCTGGCGATGTAAGGAACGTCCAGATTTTGTCCAATTAAAAGACTTCAAGGGGAAAAAAATCCTGAATGGATTGGGAATAAAGGGATGAGGGGACAAAAAACTAACCAATGTGGGCTACACATCGACAGCAACCAGAGAATACTGGTTGACTGCTGGAAAGTAAAAGCAAACACAGTGGGAGGCAAAATGGAATGGAAGGAAGGTATGGCTGGCTGGTTGGAACACTAAATAGATGTACACTACTCAATAACATTTTATTTCTGGCCCTGCCATTATTGGCTTACTTCTGAAGAAATCAGCCCCTGCAGATTTCAATGGACTGTTTATCTGTGGACAGCACATCAGACCCACCTGTCTGCATGCCAGTGAAAATACAAGGCAGTAATGTCCTGTCACGTTACAATGAAATATCATGCTACGTCTACATCAGAACCAAGTGATATAGACGTAGCATGATATTTCATTGTAACTTGGCAGGACATTACTGCCTTTTCCCATTCTCTTCTTGTTTCAGCCCAGAATAGTTTGGCATCTGAAGGCTCTGTTCCTCTGAAGTGGCAATTGGATGTGAAGAGGTTGTAACAAATGAAGAACTGAGCCCTGCTGGCAGGTAGGTGGATGCTGGAACAGAGTCTTGACAGGTAACAGGTTCACCAGTACAGAAGTAGTTTCATGACCCATGAAGTTAGTCTGTGATGAGATGATGAGTCATGACAGATGAGTAAGTGTCTTCAGAATAAAATCCATGAAGTTGGTACATAATGCAAGTATGAGGCTGGATGACTCTCTTCTTCTTCCCCATGGAGAATGTCCTCCCAGTAAGTATACTCTTCCCATGTTACTGCCCTATATAAGAGACTTCTGGTGCACAGTTTCCCAGCTTCATAGAAAAGTTTTATCTGCCTCAACATAGTAATAAAACCAAAAGCTTTCTCAGTGGTAAGATAGCAGGGAGGAGGCAAACCAGACTCCTAGGGGAAGGGAATTTCATAAATTTGGAACAGAAACTGAGAAGATTCTCTCTCCTGTCCTCACTAGACATGCCTGGAATGGTGGTAAGACCAAGAGAAAGCCTTCCCCTGCAGATCTATAGCATATACAGAGGAAGACATTTGAAAAGATGACAAATGTTCCTTTAACTCTAAAGATACAGACCCAAGCCTTCTTTTGTGTATGGTCATCCTACAACAAGAATCTGTCAAAGTAATTGTAAATTCTAATCCTGCCCTCTGTAGAATTACCTACCCCTTCTAAATTGGTGTCATCTGCAAATTTGATAAGCATGCTCTCTATTCTATCATCTAAGTCATTGATAAAGATGTTGAATAGCAATAGGTCCAGAGCAGAAGCCTGTGGCACCTCACTACTTTCCAGAATGAAGAGGAAAGCAACCTTTGGAGGTGACCAGGATGAAGGTAACCACCCTTTGGGTTTGGTTGGTCAATCAATTACATATCTACCTAACAATTACATTGCCTAGCTCACATTTTACTAGCTTTTTTGAAGGATATCATAGGAGATTTTGTCAAAAGTTTTACCGAAATCAAGATATGCTACATCCACAGTATTCATTTCATCTACCAAGTTTGTAACTCTATCAAAAAAGACAAAGAAGATTATTCTAGCAAGACTTTTTTTTTTAAAAAAAGAAACCCATGTGGGGTTTTATTGATCATGGCATTTCTTTCTGTTTAATGTTCTGCTCTAGAATCTTTCCTGGTACTGATGTCAGGCTAACTGGGTGATGTTTGTATGGGCCCTCTTTTTGCTTTTTTAGAAGATGAGGACAACATTTGCCTTCCCCCAGACAGTTGAGACTTCTTTTGTTCTCCAGAAGTTTTCAAATGTTATTGCTAGTGGTTCTGATATTACCTTTGATAGTTCTTTCAATACTCTTGGATGTAGTTCATCTGACTCTAGGGACCTATTTAGAGTAGCCAAGAATTTCTGTACTGCTTCTTTCCCTCTTCTGTGTTGCATTTCCCTGACAATATCATCTGCTCCATTTTCGTTAGATTGAACACTGTTTTCCTTTTAGGAGAAGACAGAGGCAAAGAAGGTGTAGAGTAGTTCTGCTTCTATCAGATACTTGAGAACCTCTATTACTACTACAGCTCTCCTTTCTGCATGTATGGTCATCTGTTCTAGGAAGCCATTATCCAAGTCCTCAGGCTGGCTTGAGGCTCTGTAGTAGACCCACAGAATGACATCATTATTGTTTCTGTCCCCCTTAATTTTTACCAAGGTGCTCTCAACTTTCAGGATTTAAGTTATGGGTCTTTTTACAGGTATAAACATCCTCCTTTCTTATGTCATCTATTTCTCTGAAATAGTTTATACCCCTCTATTACCACATCCTAATCATGGGATTCATCCCACCAGGTTTCATTGATGCCTATTATATTACATATGCTTTGCTGTGTTAAGAGTTCAAGTTCATCTAATTTATTTTCCATGGTTTATATATTAGTGTAGAGACAACTAAGAGCTCAGGTCATTTTCCGTATCTGATCATTTAAGGTTTTCTTTTCCTCCTCCCATGTTTGTCCACTTATCTCTATAACATTTGGGCTATTGTCTGTAGCACTTAATGTACTGATCCCCTCAAGAATAATATTTCCATCCCCCCCCCCACACACAATTCAGTTTAAAGCCCTCCTAATCAGGTTTGTGGGACTCTTAGCAAAAAAAAAAAACCCTTCCTGCCAACTGCTGTGAGGTGCAACACATCACTTGCCAGAAGTCTAACTTCCTGACACTGCAGACCATAGTCCCAGAAGGCAAATGATTCCTGGTGGCACAACCTTTGGAGCTAATTGCTTCTTCACTCCCAGACAACCATCAACCCACCCAGCACAGAAAATTAGGTATGCAATGCACCCTGTGTTGTGGATGGCCCCAGATATGGGACAGACCCATGATCATAATGGAAGGCATGGTATCCTGAGCTGCTTCTGACAGAATGGTTTTGCCTTCTATTAATGTACAGCCACCCTGCTGCTCTACAGTCTCCCTTTGTGAGCTGTTGTTGGTGGAGCTGGAGTCCCAAGCTCCAGCTGGTTGTGTTAGGGGACTTCTGCAGAAAATAAAGCAGTGAAGCAGAGACATGAGCTGGCAGAAAGGCCTCACTTTTTTTCTGTAGGATGGTGGTAGTGAGGCTCTTCTTCTCTAAAGGGTGGAACACAGTTTATCACATTGCCAATACTTATATAGCATCTTGGTAAATAAACACTGAAAGCAAAACATTTTGCATTTATCTATATCATGGGGGGGGGGGGGGACTTAGTGCTCAGGCTGATGTTCCTCAAGATCTCTTCCACAAACATGTCTCTAAAATTTTAAATACTTTCTAGCCCTTTTAGATATTTTCCCCCTCCTAATTTTGTGTTTCAGCCAAGAGTGCTAGTTGAACTAATATCAGCAATTCCTTGAGGATGTGTAAAAGAAATAAAAAATAGACCCAAGTTAAAACCTTAAGATACATTCCCTTGCTTCAGAGAAAAATAAGTATGGCAAACCCTGTTTAAAGCAATTCTACAGCACTCTTGTGAAGCCTTCTTCAGCTGTCCAATTTTCTTGCAAAGCTTCATTTCTCTTTCTGATAAATCCTTGGAGTTGTCTTGATGCCATTTTGTCCCTGTCTATTGCCAAAAGATTAGCATATTATTTGTGGTTGTTCTGTGTTTGAGTTGTGAATTAGGATTGCCAGATTTGCAAAGGTCAATGTCTGTACATAAGAAGCTTTGAGAAGGAAAATTTCATTCGCAGCAACCCATCAGGCTTTGCTTTCCAATGGTCCAGGGCTAGAAAAGTGCATCTAAAGGCAAATCAAGCATGTCACTGAGGGCTTGGAAAGTGACTTTTATGAAGTAGCAAGTTATAATCATAGGCTTAACTCCATTGGGTAGTCTCAGCTAGAGTAAATACATTGAATAAATAGATCCTGGAATTTATGAATTTTATGAATTTGGATAATATTGTTGTTGTTATTAGCTGTCCTCCAGTCGTTTCCGACTCATGGCGACTCTATGGATGAGACCCCTCCAAGAATCCCTATCTTCCACTTCCTTGCCCAGATTCTCCAAGTCCTTGCCCATAACCTCCCTGATCAAGTCTATCCATCTGGTTCCAGCAGGAACGTGCCAGTAATGGTCAAACAGCACAAAATGAAAATGAGGAAACTCGTGTGTAGCCTACAGCCACTAGGTAGGTCTGAGAGTGGATGGATTTTGAGCCTCTTCATCTGGGGCTGAGTCACCTCTTTCTGAGGGTGCAGTGTGTATATTCCACATGGCTTGTTGACCTCAGATGATATCTTAAGGGATGTCATATTGAGGAGGAAGCAAGCTTGTTTTCTGCTGCTCCAGAGAACGGGATCCAGAACCATGGTGGCAAGCTACAGGAAAAGGGATCCCACCTACACATTAGAAGGAACTTCCTGACAGTAAGGGCTGTTTGACAGTGGAAGACACTCCCTCGGAGAGTGGTGGAGTCTCCTTCCTTGGAGGTCTTTAAGCAGGGGCTGGATGGCCATCTGTCAGGTATGCTTTGAACGAGAGATCCTGCATGGCAGGGGGTTGGACAGGATGACCCTTGTGGTCTCTTCCAACTCTATGATTCTATGAGGTGGAGGGTGCTGACCCATAACCAACATTGGAAATTCAGCTGCTTATTTACTCAGCTTTTGTAGATGAAACAGAGAGTGTGTGTACATGCGTAAAAATGATTGCTTCTTTGTGTGTTCATAGACTATCCTGTTCCTTTTCCTTCTTGACACATTGTTTTGTACATAAAGCACAGCTACATTTTTGAGTCTAGAAATAAGATATTTACTCTGAAACTCTAGAGTTAGATCCAAGATTATTGGTTGCTCTGAAGCAGCAAAAGTTGTAAAAGCTGGACAAATATCCTCCATTTTGCATGGCAGAATGAAAGTCATATGGCTAAATCACCATGTAGGTCTTTAACATTGCCTCCCAAGGTGGATAAATTATGATGATAGCCATCAACTCATCATGTGCAGTCAATTAGTACAGATTTTGACTCTAAGCAAGACTGTTCTCTCCTGCCCTAATGGTCAACTCATGATGTGTTCAGGATATTTGTAAGTGAAATGGACTAGTTAAGCTGACAAGTCTGTGTGGGAGTGTTGTTTTTCCTTCTAAAGGTTCCATTCTTGGCACATAATTTTTAAAAATTATCTCTTGATTATAATGTGATTTTTGTTTTTCACATTTCTTTTCATCTGCGACTTTGCTGCATGTAAAAAGAAAAACAGTGTGGTGTAGATATGGAAAAGAAAATTTGTTGGAGTGACATATCCTTATGAAAATATCCATCCCTTCTAAAATTTTGAACTCATGCAAAGCAAAATATAGGTTACCTGCATTGCCTGGAAAATATAGTGTTGTGATTATTTTGGTGAAGAGGAAATATACACAAAGCAATGTTTACATTTGAAAAATGCACACAACTAAACCTGCATTTACATGCAAACATGGGCAAAACACTCTTTTGTCAATGTGTATTGAAAATAAACAGAAAACACTCTAAAATTCTTCCCATTTTAAACATACAAGTAGAAATGCATACACATCACCATATAGGAGAAAATAAAAGATTCACAACCCAGTAAAGAACTGCAATGGGATGAGAATACTGATGGAATTTTGAGAAACACAAAATAATTAGATTGACAGAGTTTGACACCCATGATATAATCAAATAATAATAAAAATAATATATTAATAATAATAAAAAGAAAATAATTAATATAATGGAAGCTATTCATTTTTTGAATTTTCACATTCAATCTCATTTCAGGTAAAACTGAATTCTTGGCACTGTCAGATTTCAGTCTTCTTTTTCTCTTTCTCAATTATCACAAGCCTGATGCTTTTTGGACAATTCATTCTAAAATCACTGGTGGTTTAGGTAGGACTTTTAATGATTGCACCAAACTGTAGCAAACTAAAGTCATGATTATTCTTATTAAATATCTCTAGTTAATCTAAGCCATTAAATGTCTGTAGATGATATGCTGCTGTGCTCTTTATTATTTCAAGATGGAGGTTCTGGATATGTTAAGACAAATCAAAAGCTTGGTTTGATCAGGCAGCCATGAGCACTCAGCCAAACAAGGTTTGAAAGAAATGGCACATAGTTTCCAACCCATTGTGAGATTCTTTATTGCTTATTCTTGTTAATAGAGTTAAGAAATACATGCACAACTAATTCACTTGAGTGGAAAAATATGATTCCTAAAATTGGCTTTATCCAATTATACAGATTTTTTTGGGGGGGGGGGCAGGTGGCTCTCAAGTATAGTATCATAAAGAGACTAACTTGGAGAATGGCAGGTCAGATTCTTTCTGACTGTTGGAAGTGCAAAAAAAATGCAGATATTGTATACCTATAAATGAATTATTGCTGCTCATTTCATGGATGAGAGTCCTTTATTAAACTATTGGCCAGCTGGAAAATGCTTAAGAATTCACTTGAATCTTTGATATAGGCAGGTGGGTCCAGTTCCTCCAAATTTGTTGGTATTTCCAAATTTTCAGTTGGGAAATTAGCACAAGAAAAACCTCAGAATTCTTGGCCTTTGATCAAAATTGCCCATGCTGTGTTTTGATTGATTGTCTGTTTTAAAAATTCTTTAAATCTTTTCTTTATAAAGTGAGAAGGACTCACTGCTGGTTACTACTAGGGTTACATATGGGCTGCAATCCAATTTGGGGTCCAGTTAACCAACTTGGATTACACCTCATCTACTCCAGACAGAACCCAAACTACACTCTAGATCATAATTCGAGAATCTGAAGTGTTGTTTCTTCCATTCACTTCTGTCAGCTGCTACTTTTCTGTTTCTTTACTCATGATGACACATGGAAGCATGGTAGGCCATAATGAAGGGCTTAACTATGAAATTGCAGACAGGTGGTTTTCATGCTAGGCAGCTGCAAAGTTCCATTTTTAACCTTTAAAGTTCATTTAATTTTTTTTAAATAGAAAACTGTTGATTTTTCAGTATGGCAATTTTGATCCTGGCACTCTCTCCCCAATCTATTTTGACATATTTCTAAAACTCATAGAGTGTCTGCAAAATTCACAGTGGAATAACTGCTCCAAAATGACTAAGGCAGAGCATTGAGCAGTAGACAGATAAGCAAAGTATTTAGTAGGATCAGCCAGGAAGGAAGACCAAGAGGTGCAACAGTGGTCATCTGATTAGGACAGGTTATAATTTGGTTGTTTTGTTGTCCCAGCATCCCAGGGCTCATTTACACTGCCAGAATACTCTGAGTTGCTCTGGTCCCAGAACTGCCCCAGATTTCCTTGGTTATCTCCACTTTTTGTAGTGACACCAGGCAGCTGTTTACACACATATCCCATTGTGTTGCTCTCTGCCCTCACCACCGGTGCAAGTCACTCCCTCTGAGATCAGAAATGAGGGCCCCAACATTGATGACATGGCTAAGTACCTTATGATTTCACAGGGAGTGACTCGCACCAGCACTGGTGGCACTGGGTGACACAGGAACACATGTGTTGATAGCTGCCCCATGTTGCTATGGGGTGGTCCAGAATTTCCTACAAAAATCCAGAGCGAAAGGTGGGTTTTTGTACACCAGTTAAAGAGAAGGAAAAAGCAGTCTTCTGTTGTGCAGATAGTTCACACTCTAATAGATGATTTGGCCCTGCACCATGTGGACAGGTCACTGTGAGGATGGGGGAAACAGCTTCATTTGTCTCATGTTGTAGTGACTGGTACCCACCAGTCACTTGGGGGCTTTCTCAGACCACAAAGGGTTAATCTAGGGGGTGGTACATGCTAATATGAGCTTGCATCACATGCTAATAAGTAGTTACATCACACATGACCTATGACCCCATTAGCCAATCAGTGAATTGGACTGGGACTTTTCAAGAACCTTCTATCTGAAACCTTTAAAAAGCCTTGAACCCTTGTGCTCTTTTGTCTTCCTCTTTGTTTGAGTAATCCAGCTGTTGGACCTCCCTGCCAACAGGGCAGGCTGGGATGTGGTCTGAGCTAGCCAAAAAGGGGCCAGCTCCCACATCCAGACTCCTCAAGGACTGCAAATCCATATCTCTATGTGAGTAGCTTAGAGTTATGTTAGATAGTGCGATTTAGGCCTTTTATTATGTTTCTTATGGCTTGCTTGAAATGAACATTTGTGTAACTATGCTATTGTACCTGCAAAGCAAGGAGGTCTTGCATGAATGAGATACCTCTATGCTCTATTCTTGTGTAGTTAGAATAAATCCATTTTCTTGAAACGTAGCTGTTTGCTCTCTGTTCCTACAACACGTGCCTTAGCTTGGTGGTTGCTTGCTGGTAGCAAGTGGGAAGTGGAAAAGAACTATAACTCCCTTTAGCAAGCCCTAGCATGTGCTAAACAGGGGAATTCAGTTGTAATTCGTTAGGTGGTGGCAGCGATAGGTTTGGAGGACCGCAGGGGTGCCCATTTCACTCAGCAGGGAGTGGAAACAGGGATCCAGGGGACTCCAAGGGGGAACCCCAAAAAAAGATCCCTTGGGGTTAAGGGCCAGGAGCAGGGTGTTGCTGGGTTGCTTAACCCCTGGGATCATCACACGTGTGGACATTCCCCTAGATAGTTTCAGCTATTGACAAAAGTGAAGGAAGATAAATCACCTTTACAGTGATGTGTAATGTTTCTCTCTACTTGTATATTCTTGCTTCAAGTCTTTTTTTAATTTGATTTTATTTAGATGTAGTACTTTTATACAACTGTTTTATCAATATGTATCCAATTCTGAGATATCTTTGGTCAAAGACCGTAAATAAAGATTGACTGAAAGATGTGTATGTGAAAAGACGATGCTACACTAGCAGTCCTACTGGTGAGATTTTCCTGATAAAGGATTATTATGATGATTTTATTCACTTCTATCTTTTATTTTCCTGAAAAGTGGCACTCAGTTTGGCTTATGTGAATTAAATCCAATACGGATTACATTACAAACAAAGATACAAGTAGGAACAATGAAAAGTTATAGCCAAAATGCAATGAAATGATCTATAACTTTCAAATGAAGGCCATTGTCCTTCATGATTGACACCTTAATTTATAATTATCACATTATCTACCAACTACATTTCTAGATAAAGAAGCAGACTCCAGGCTAGTGAGGTGGGGTGGGAGTGGAAGTGAAGATGTGGAGTGAAGATGTGGAGTGATTTTAAGTAGAAGGGCCTTTTTAGGCACCAAATAAATCAGCGCTGGTAATGATGATTATGATTTTTTTAAAAGTGGATCCTAACACGCATGTGTCCTCTTGCAGTCCCTAAATGTATTCCCAGTGAAAAACAGGTAATTCTCTCCACAAAAGTAATGACAAAACAATTAAATTAAATTTAAGCCTTAAAAAAGTGAGAAAACCTCCATCTCCTAGGCATTTTCTCACAAATGCACACATGCAAGCAGTTCCACAACAGAATGACATGCACACATACAAAAACTTCTTCCTTCCCTAAGGTAACAATGAATAAAGAAGAGAAGAAATAGATGCCAACACATGCACAGCTTTTGAGTTTTCGCAATCTCTGTATGTGGGAAGCCCTACAGCACAATTTCTTGGTAAAGAGAGGAAGTAAAAACAGGGGAAATGGTGCCTGAGCAGGCAGGCACAGTTGCCGTGGGGCAGACAATCCCCAAGACAGCCATTTCCGGCACGCTGTTCTTCCCGCTAGCGGGAGCCCTGCGGTGCGTCTGCTTTCTGCTGGCGGGAAGACAGGCACGTGCGCACACACTGCTCAATGTGCGCCCACTTGGCCCTGGAGCTCAGGTGCCTGAGCGGGCACAGCAGGGATCGGCCTGGCCATCCTTCCTCCTCCTCCTCCCTTGGTGGCTTGCCTTGGGAGGAGGAACGCTTGCTGGTGGGCCTCCATGGTGGAGGCAGTCTGGGCCGGCACAGTGGGCATCGTGCCCCGATCCTTGCTTGGCTCCCCTCCCTGGGATTGGTGTTTCTTGTCACAACTTGTTTGTTGGGGCGGCAGCACAGGTACTGGATCTGGCGGGCTGGTTTCCAGGGCTCGGTAGCACTGGATCGGGAGTCCTTTGGACCCAGGAAACATCACGGTGCGATGTGGCCAACGGTGGGTCATATGGAGTTTATCCCTGTGACTGAAGCTTTCCTCCAGTAGCTGCGTAATTGTGTAATTGCGCAAGGGCATTTCGTTGCCTCAAAGTCATCCCGATGCTTGGCATACAAGCAACCTCACATCAGTCCAACCTCGGTGTTGGTGATGGGCAGATCCAGACCTCGTGCTTTGGGCCAACCCTACTTTTGGTTTTGCTGAAATAAAGTTGTGGCCTTTTCTAATGCCAACCTACTTCATGTTTTTCTTTGGGCGTACCTGCTTACACTGCAATGTATTATTTTATTGATATCATGTAGAAACCCAAACCATAAATGTTGTCATTGGAAATTTCAGGAGAGACTGTTGGCATAGATGGGAAGCTAAAATCACTTTATTCCAATCCCTCCAAATAATACCACTACAATGTCCTACATTGGAGTGGGGGAAACACTTTATTGGGATTTCCTCCCCCATTGAGCTATCTATTACTCTGAAGCACTCCAGAAAGCACAGAAAAACTTTGGGGAGTCATGACCCATCTGGAAAAAATTTGGCTCCAAACAGTCTGATTTGGATCCATTGCAGATTGAACTAAATCAGATCAAACCATCCTGAAAGCAAGCTTCAGCTTCATTGCATGCACACACTTATTTCTTACCTTTTATATAATATCCACAGTGCTTTGGGGCCCTACCTGTTATGACCACCATAAAAGCCTTTTTAATTGGGCACAAAAACTGGAATCATGCAAGCCATTGTATTCCATATCACCATGTAAGGATGTGAGAGCTGGACAGTTAAGAAAGAAGACAGGAATAAGATCAATTCATTTGAGATGTGGTGCTGAAGAAGAGTGCTGAGGATTTCACGGACAGTCAAAAAGACAAGCAAATGGATTCTAGAGCAGATCAAGCCAGAAATCTCCCTGGAAGCCAAGATGACAAAACGTAGCCTGGAGTATTTTGAACACATCATGAGAAAAAACAATAATTCTCTTAAGTATCCTTAATACTGATTCCTGTATCTTCCTTTTTGGTCCAAAGCACACTGCAGAAATAATCCACTTTGAGACTGCTTAAACCACCTTGGCTCAGTGCTAGGGAATCATGTGAATTGTAGTTTATTGTGCTACCAGAGCTCTCTGACAGTGAAGGCTAAATTTCTCACAAAACTACAATTCCCAGAATACCTTGATTTATGTTTATAGTGAATGGATGGTGCTTTTAGGGCAGGACACTGTGGTAGATACCAAGGGGCATGCCCAACAGAATAAGCACATTCTTTCCCTTTCGCTCATGCTTATAGGGCCATCTTAGCAAGTAAAATAATGTCCGGGAACCTATTAAATGCTAATAGAGTATAAAGCATATGTATGTTGTGGTGACAGGCTGGTGGGCATTTGGGTGATCATGTGTAGAGTAGAGTTGTGTCCACACACTGATCAACTTTTCAGCTGCCCCTGTGCACTGTGGGTGGATGAGCAACCATTTGCACTAAGAGGTACTTGAATATATTGTGCATCTACATTGAAGAAATAATCCAGTTTAATATTTTAACTGCCATGGCTCAATGCTATGGAATTCTGGGAGTAAAATCCCAGGATTCCATACCATTAACCATGCCAGATAAAATGGTGTCAAACTGAATTATTTCTGTATTTTGGATGCAGCCATAGTTATTCTCTTATGTATAGAGTACAATCATAAGTGTAACCAAGAGTTACACAAGCATAATATCCTAACAGGATTCTGACCCTAATGACTTTCCCTGCATTTAGATGATAATGTATAAGACTATGAAATTCACAGCCTAAAATTATTTAATTTCAGCTACTGTGTTGAATTGCAGAGTGAACTGGACTTTATCCACTCCCTTAAATCCACTTACCTTAAAACAAGTTGTTATCCCAGCTCTGCACTCTTATCTAAAGCTCAAGATTCAAAGCAATATCAAATACCTAAGACTTGTCACACCACAGGTGCTACTAAAAATGGATATGTGTGTCTGATCATTCTGCTGCTATGACCAAGATTAGAAGAAAACCTTGTGAATTCCCGCCTTAAAACAGAGCTGTTATCAAAGCTTAGAAAAGACTGGTCTGGATTTCTCAGATCAGACCACAAACGCTTATCTTATCTGTCAACAGTCAGAACATTTCTTCACAACGTGGAAGACATTTTGTGAATACCTGGTATTTCATTTCATTTTTTAAAAAAACACCTGCATTCTGCAATTTAATATGGAAATGTTTGAAGCTGTTTCTCCTAACAGTTTAAAAAAAAATCCACCAAACAAAACGAACCCATAAAGTGACAAATTGAAATGGCATGTACTTGCTTTATGCACAGCCAAGAATTATCTTAAAGTACGGCGACAGCTTGCTAATGTAGCTGCATTTCACTAAACACCAACCGTAAACAGATTTATGCAATCCCTTATGAACTGCCAGGTGGATACAAAGTTATTCTGAAAGTGCAGTACCTCATTTAGTGCTTTCCTTTTCACAGGCTGTTCCAAATATGGAGCTCAATCCAGCCAAAGGTATCTACTTCTTCAGTTTCAGTGGGAGAGTCCAGCATTAGTCAAAATATCTCCCAATTGAAATTAATGAGAGTTGTTGAGAGTTCACCAGGGGATGGTTCCTTTTTAAAATAAAAGTGAAAATACAGTATTTACATTGACCCGTTGATAAGAGTTTTTGGTTTTTTTTTTGGACTAAAATTTTTGGACTTATTTTTGTCATTGCTTGAGTTGAACATTATTTGTCAAACCTGGTATTATCAGAAATATAAACATCATCTTAAGTTAAACATTCATTTTTATCACAGAATTTTTTTTCAAACATTGATAGATTTTTAAACATATACATGAGCATATATAGTAAAATTATATCTATGTTAGAATCTTACCAGTACCAGCATAACTTAGGATCTTAGAACAGCATATCAGGGCCAAATAGAGGACTATTAGCTAAGCTGTCTGCCAGGGATGATGATGATGACTCAATGTGGCTAAACAACAGATTCAAAACAATATAATATAATACACTCACACTCACTCACACACACAAAGACAAATGAATTTAAATGTACATATGAAGTTTAGAAAACAAATAATTTTAAAAAATTAAAACATTACACATTAAAAATTAAAATATATTAAAAACTCTATGCAAACCTTAAAAATTTGAATTACACAGCATTTAAAACCTCAACCCTCATCAGCATGAAAAAGCCTAATGGCACAAGAATGTTTTTTTTTCTTCCACAGAAAGACCAGGGATGGGGCCATCCTGTGGGAAGTTCCAGAGCTTGGGAGCAGCCACCAAGAAGGCTGTCTCCCTTGTTTTCACCAAACAATTCTGACTGTCTGGCTGTCCTGTGGGACAGACAGAAGGGCCTCTTCTAATGATCTTAGTGCTCTAATGGGCTTGTAAAAAGACATACAGTCCTTCAAATAATCTGGATGCACAGACAGCCTGATTTATGGCTCTAACATCGCTTTTTATCTCTCCTTATGCTCACACATTTTAACAGATATCCAATTAAAACCCAAGATTTTACTATATGTCCAACACACTAAAGGTTTTTGCCTACTGGCCACTGTGCCACTAGAAAGTTTTTACTACTTGTCATCTTTCAATTTAGTGACCCACAGGGTTTATTCTAATGTACATATCTTTTCCTGATTAAAGGTGGGCAGGCTCTGTTTTATCATGTTTTCATTCCAGATAGTATATGGCAGTTTCCCCAGAATGAAAAGTGAAACCATTTTTTTTTTACAGTCCTGAGTGACACAGACACACGCTCTCACCAAGCTAATTGCTTAAATAAATTCTGATGCTCTATGCTCTGTAGGAAATCAGGTTATATTCTATGCTTTAATGTTTTATGAGCAGGCTAAGAAGATGACAGAAGATTATGTCTGACCTATAATAATGCAGCCCAAATAATTCATTCAATGTTCAAGAAAGGACAGTCCAACTAAACATTAGGAGGAATGTCTTGATAGTAAGAACTGTTTGACAATGGAATTGATTTGCATCAGTGGTGGTGGATTCTGCTTCATTGGAGGTTTCTAAATAGAAATGACATGGTCTCCTCTCAGGGATTCTTTAACTGGCAGGGGGTGGAACTACATGGCCCATGGAGTCTCTTCCAGCTCTATGATTCTATTTAGTCTGGTAGTATTCATCCAGTGCTTTCATCGTAATTTCCCTAAAAGCTTTAGAACTTTTAACCAACAGGAGACTTCCAAGTGAGCCTAACCACAAGTCAACATCTCTGAGTAGGGCTGCATAGCAGAGGGGTCATGAAGATGGGCCTGAAAAAGGGGTGCACATCCATGCCAGCACCGATCATGCCAGGACCACAACAACTGCAACTGCACATGCCCAGCCCCAAATCGGGCCACTGCCAAAGTCCTCAACCTGGCCACCAGCAAGGATTGGTTGTTTTGCTACTCTGCTCCTTTTTATGCTGGCTCTTCCAGGTTGGGGCAGGCTCAGCACAGCTTCTGGCTTTATTGAGGTGTGTGTCAGGTAAATGTCACACCCCCAACATAGCCCAAAGCCAGAACTTTTGACCCATTTGCTTCAGGCCAGAGAAAGCTTTGGCAGCGAAACTAGCTGGCTACAGCATAAATTCTAGCTAGCTCTAATTCTCCCTGAGAGATTGCCCACACATGCTTTAGAACATGGCTACTTAAAATAAAACCCCATAAACAACAGTGGTCCAAAGCAAGAATGAATGGGGGAGCCTCAGGAATAAAAACAGGCTCAGTCTGGCAAAAGAGAGCCTTGAATGGACATTGGACTTGAAAATTCTCACTTTCTTAATTATGTTTAAAGTACCTGAATTACAATTGTTGTGGCAATGATGTGCAGCAAAGCAGGGCAGTGTTTTGCTGCTTGTGTGTACAGGGCCTGAAACAGGACTAAACTATTTGCCTCGCAGGTCAGGCGCCACAAAGAAGCACAAGTACACCAGGCTGGAGTGAACATGGCCACAACTTTATTTAAAGCCAAACAAACAATAGGGTTGGCCCAAAGCATAAGGTCTGGATCTGGACATCAGCCAAGCCCCCGTTGGCTAATGAATGGTTGCTTGTAGCCAAGCATCAGGATGACGTAGGTGCCAAGCCCCGCCCTAAAGCACAGTCGGGCAACTGTGCTCCTCCCACTCGATTTGCAAGGCACTCTAGTCACCGGGTGTCAATTGACTGTGGCCCCCGCACTGGCTACATCAGCACGCTCCATACACCCGGGTCGCTAGGACTCCCGATCCAGAGCCATCGAGCCCTGGAAACCCCTCACCCCAGATCCAGGCCTATGCTGCCGCCAAACAGACGGAGAGGAACGAACCGCCTGCCGCCAACCCTATCAACAACGCATTCGGGCTCCACACAAACCCAATAGAACAGCAAAACAATCATTGAGCCCCTGCAAGGTCCCGGTCCGTTCGGATATAGCCCAAATAGGCCCTGGATTTCCAGCATCCCAATTGTTTGATAGAGTCCGCCGACAGTCCAATTTGCGCAGCCGAAGTAGCTGCCCCGATCCGGAAAGAATGTCCCCCAAATTCTTTCGCTGGCAGACCCAAATGACTGAGGGCCAAACGCAGCACTGCCACCAGCTGGTAACGCGTAACAGGGGCTCCGTTAGAGTGGCAGAATAAGGAACCTGTACCAGCCGGGCGTGCATCCAGGAAGGCGTGCAAGGTACGGACAGGGCACACCAGCGATCCCCTAAAGCGGTTCAATGTGATAGTGGACCCCTTCCCCAATTGGTCGCATTTGGACCTCCGAACCAATAAGGAAACAGAACTCATAGTGAAACAAACATCCCCAACCTGGAGAGAACGCTCGGAGGTGTCATTGGCGGAATTAGGAACAAGCTCCCCCAACCTCAGGGCCCCGAAAAAGGCAGTAACGAAAACAGCACGAAAAAGGCCGGCCTCATATTGGGAAGAGCAAATAACAGGTAAAGCAGCCACAAGCTGCTCGAGCAGCGACAGTGTGATGGGACGTCTGGCATCCAAGGAAGGACCCTGGGATCGCCTCCAACCTTCCAGGGTCCGCCTGACTTGGAAGGAGGCACAAGGATCACCTAGGCCGGAGGCTTTTGAAAAGAAAGATATGCCCGCCAGCATAACCGAAATGGCCCGAGGGGAGGACCCATTAGAAAATAGCCAGGCCATGAAGCCAAGGACAATAGGGGACTGAATGGGCCAGTGAGCCGGGATATTACAAGCTCTAAAATATGCTGATAGCTTGGGAAAAACCCTAGAATAAGCCCTCTGAGTGGAAGGAGCAATAGACGACAAAATGCCATTCATAATGATAGAGGTCCAAGGTCCCACAAATCCTGAGGAAATGGAACAGGGGAGGGGTCCGCCTCCAGAGCCAAACGACGGAATCGTTCCTCCTGGAAGCGAGAGAGAGCATCAGCGATGTTATTCTCAAGCCCAGGCATGAACCGTGCAGAAAAAGAAATGTTATTAATTAAGCAATCAAGAACCAGTCTCCTAACCAATAACATGACTCTCTCAGAAGAAGAAGACATACTGTTGACCACGTTGACAACCGCCTGGTTATCACACCAAAACGTGATCTTCTTGTTGGCAAAATCTTCACACCAAATGCGAATAGCAACCACAATCGGAAACAATTCCAGAAAAGTCAAGTCCTTCAACACATTGCCCTGAGCCCAATCCTGTGGCCACCTTTGTGCGCACCAATGGCCTTGAAAATAAATCCCAAAACCAATACTCCCGGCTGCATCGGAATGAACTTGTAAACGGTCACCTATCTGCCATGACTTTTGCCAAATGGCCACACCGTTAAACTTAGAGAGAAAAGATTCCCAAACTCTGAGATCATCTTTCACACCCTTTGAGATCCTAACCCGGTGATGTGGGAGGCGAGCGCCAACTGTAGCCCTGGCCAGCCTAAAGCAAAATGCCCGACCAGGCGCCACCACCCGGCAAGCGAAATTAAGGTGCCCCAGTAAGGATTGGACTTGCTTTAACGTGGCTTTTTTGGCAACCAGAAAATCCGCTAAAAGGGCTCTTAACGCTAACAGTTTAGCCTGTGGCAAGGATGAGGTGCCACGGACAGAGTCCAGTTGAATGCCCAAAAAAGTGAGAGATGACGCAGGGCCCTCAGTTTTTTCTTTCGCTAAAGGGACCCCAATCTCTAGGGCCAGGGCCGAGAAAGTGTCTAAGAGCTTCTTACACTCATCAGTGCCTGCCCTTCCCACAAACAAAAAATCATCCAGATAATGGGTCACCAAAGGGGAGCAAGCCCGCCGTTTGAGCTCCCATTCAAGAAAAGTACTAAAAGTCTCAAACGCTGCACAACTAAAAGAGCACCCCATTGGCATGGCCTTATCAAAATACCACCCATCTCCAACTTTGAAACCTAGCAAACGAAAATCGCTAGGGTGAACCGGTAACAAACGAAAGGCCGATTGAATATCACATTTGGCCATTAAAGCCCCTTTTCCACAGGAGCGAACCAAACGGACCGCATGGTCAAAAGAAGCATACTTCACAGAACACAACTCATCGGGAATAGCATCATTCACCGAGGCCCCAGGAGGGTGAGACAGGTGGTGAATGAGCCTGTATTCCCCAGGTGCCTTTTTGGGAACCACCCCCAGCGGAGAAACATGCAGATCAACAATTGGAGGGGAACTGAAAGGCCCTTCAATCCGCCCAGCCTCGATTTCTTTATTAATCTTGCTGAGGAGGACGTCAGGCATATCACGGGCCAATTTCAAATTTTTTGCCACCGAAGGAGGAGGAGAGGCCACCACAGGGATACGAAAACCGGATGAAAACCCATCGGCCAGCATTCGAGCAGCTTCCTTATTAGGATAAACCTCCAAAAGAGGTAAAAGGGCTCCCACATTAACGGGCGACCGAGCCAACGCGAACATCTGACGAGGAATTGAAGGCACCTCATTTTTGGCTCCCTGACCCACCGGCATCAGAGGCAGGGGCCCCGTCACGTTTGCCGGCTGCCGTATGGGCAGGGCGCCCCCGTCGAAAGGGCTGAGAACTATTGCGAGAACAGGAGGTCTTGGGGTGAGGACCCCTGCACAGTTCACAGCAATGCTCGTACCTACAATGTGCCCGCGTGCAACGGCCCGCATTGAAATCCCAGCAAGCGAGCCTACGATCCCGCTTGCCAGATGCCTTGAAGGCACCCCTGGCCTTAGCTAATGGGCCTACTTCTAAAAGCCAAATCTCGCTGTGGAGTTGATCCCACCTCTCACGAGAGCTAAGAGACGCCTGCTGTCTAAAAGCTGCGTCATACAGCAATGGCCGCTGCCTCCCCTGCTACGGACCTTGCCCGCAGGACATGCAGTAAATGGCAATCGAGATGCCAGGCCCTCTCGGGGAAAGCCATGGAAACTACGGCCTTGAACACAGTATAGCCCTCCAGCCAATTAGAGAAATTAGGCTCAGCAGGTGGAACTTTAGGGTGCCTCTTGGCCCGTTTTGGAGAAGTGACGGCCCATGCCTCCTGACCTTTCGGTTGGAGGAGAGTGAAGACGTCCACATAACACCCCCGCAAAATGAGCTTCCGTACTTTCTTGGAAAGGTGGGAGCCCGGAGGGCGGTCTCCCGGAGAAGAAACAGGGATGGAAGAGGCCTGGGCATCAACCCATACCCCCTGCAGACCGGGCCTCCAAGCCCTCCTCCTAATGGCCCACAGAGGTAAACCAGGAGCCCAGGCGTGCTCAACCCAGTATCCATCCCGACCCTCTGGGGCGCCCGAGGACGTACCCTCCTGCCCCACCACAGTCCCAGGTGCCCGTGAGGCAGAGCGCCTCGACTTCTTCCTCTTCTTCTTCGACTTCTTCTTATGTTTACGCTTCTTCCTGGTCGAATCAGCTGCCGAAGCTGACGCCAAAACTTCATCATCAGAACTAGACGAATCCGACGACGAACTGGAGCTGGAAGACGAGCTGGAACTCGAATCTGACAGCCGTACAGCAACCTTACGAGCCTGGGTCCCAGGGGTAGAGCCGGACGCCTGAACCGAATCTGCGATCCCGACCGAAGCTTGAGTAATCCCACCGGACACCGTTGAAGCCACGCCGGCCACTGCCGAAGAACCACTTGCTGCTAGTGCCTTGGAAATAATATCAGAGAAAGACCGAGCCAACTCCGCCGCCATTTTTTGAGAAATGACCGACGACGTTTGTGAAGAAGACCCGTCGCCTGACGAAGCATCTGCACCGGTTGAAGCGCCCGACGACACCGGACCTCGAGGCTCCTCATTCCGACGGGCCACCGCATCCGAAGCATTTCGACCACGAGATGAAGAATTGCGCCCAGTGCGAGCCGACGGGGCCGGCCGCTGCTTATTAGCACTCTTCGACTTCGAAGGCATCGTAGCCCAACGACAACGGGGCAACCTGCAAAATATACTGGACTACCAGACCAAGTCAATAAGATGGAGAGGGGCGGGCTCAGCAGGGACGAATCCGCGATCACCGCCCCCTAAAAAAAAAAATGAACAAAGGTTACGAGGGCAGGCTCAGCAGGGCCGCAGCCGCGATCACTGCCCACGCGTAAAGCCCAAAAGCAAAGCAGGCCAAAACAGGAGGCTAGGGAATCGCTCCCCACCCCAAAACTTAAACCCCACGAGTCAAGAAGGGCGGGCTCAGCAGGGCCGCAGCCGCGATCACCGCCCTATTATAAAGCCAAACAAAAAAAAGAGTAGAGGAACAACCCTCAATACAAGCTATGGCCCAAAGTTGCCACAGCCTAAAGTCCAGCGGGGGAAAAAAAGGGGGGGGGTAAGCCCCCCGAAGCCTATAAACCCCAACACCCAGCAACCGCGGTTTTATGTTAACCGCGGGGGAGAGAGGGGAGGGGGCGAAAGGCCACCCAAAGTGCCCACAGCCTCGTGTGGCGCAATCCTGAAAAGGCCACCCTGACCCCAGGCTGCCTGCCAGGGCAGGGAGAATGGCCCCAAAGTAACCGGGCCCGACTCACCCGGAAAACGACCGCTCGGCTCTGCTCGCCTCAGAGCCGAACGATGCAATGGCGCCTCACAGAGCGCGCCTCCCGAATATATAGCCCTACGGGCCAATCAGGGGCAGCCACGAGGCGTAGCCCCGCCCACTGGGGAGCCCGAGCCAATCCCTGCGAGAGGCGGGCCGCCCAAGGGCCAATCAGGCAGCCCGCCTCGGCGCAAGGCATTCTGGGACGTGTAGTACGTCCCCAGAAAAGGCGGGCTGGCTTCCCGCGCTCTCCCTCCCGGCAGCCAATAAGGAGGGAGCCCGCCCCCGCAAAGGCTGCCGGGACGGAGAACGCGGCGGGAGGCCCGGATGGCGCTTCCTGCGCGCGGCAACTGCGCCGGCCCGGTGAGTCGGGCGGCGCTAATAACTCAAAAAGAAGTTAATTTTGTTCTTTGGCACAATTCAATCATATAGTGGTCAAGGAGAAGAACTGCAGATATATTAAAAAATAGATTTGCCTTTCTGGTTTGCCTTTTATTATTATAAATATAGGTTTGCCTTTTGTTATTGATGAAGGTGTCAAATACCAAAAGATGAATAAGAATGATAGAAGTGATGAGTGGCTACTACAGAAATCTTGTAGCATTTATTTCATTAAATGAGATCCACAAGGAGGAATATGGTAAAATGAAGCAAGAACTGACATAAGATTTGAAAAAATGGTGAAAGAGGCTAAAGAAGCAGTATAGCAACTGACTGGGGATGAAAAATTAATTGTGGAAAGTAAAACTGAAATTATAAATAGAGAGATGGAAAAGGATTTGAATAATTTAGCATTGCTGGAACTAAAGAGAAAATAATTTTGTTTGAGATTCAAAGCAAATTTGGAAGATCCAGCTGAAGATATTGGAGAAAAAAATGGTTAAAGTTTTGGCAGATTTCTTGGAAATGGATGAAAAAGATGTGGACACAGAGATTGAGAACGTTTATAGAATTAATATAAAAATACAAACTTAAGTGTCCCCAGGAATGTACTTGTGCACTTTTTTAGGGAAAAGATGAGACATTAAGTTTTACAACAGCATGTTGAGACTAGATTGAAGACTGATGATAAAGATGTCATTATGGTTAAAGAGATTCAAATTAGGATATTATGTAAGGAGAAAAAATACCTTTTCATGACAGACAAATTTAAAAAGAAAAGGATTTTGTTTAGATGGAATAAATTGGGATTTTTACTTTAAACAACAAAGGTTTTAACTGAATTCTGTACAGAAGTTGGGAAAGTTTTTGGAGAAATTTGTGAATTGTATGTTGTTCCAAAATAATTATGTGAAGACATGGAATGAAATTAAGAAGGAAGTGCTATGAGAGGAGAAACTTAATCTATCAGTATTGGGAAAAAAATTGTGATAAAAATGAATGTTTATTATTTCCGATAATACCAGGTTTGACAAATAATGTTCAATTCAAACAACGACAAAAAGAAATAATCAAGTTTGTATGTCAAGATATAAAATATTAGAAAATGCAAAGGAGGTAAGAGGATTGGGCTTGCCTGACTTGAAATTGTATTTTGCTGCCTGCTGTTCGGTTTGTATGAAAGAATGAGTGACACTGAGAAATAAAAGATTATCAGAGTTGGCAGGAAAACCCAAGGTTTGTATGGCATGGATATTTATGATATGATAAGGTTAATGTTAATGTAGATTTAAAAAATAACATTATTTTTTAAAAATAAAATAAGTAGACTTTGTGGAGAATAATTTAAAGAGAAATACAAAACATATTACTATAATGGGAACATGACCTATGTGCTTGGCTTCTCAATTTGTGGTCTAGGTGCTCACTACTGAAGGACAAAATAATGGGCCTGCTTGACTTTCATATGGTTCATTGTTTTTCAACCAGATTTGAACTATACACAGTCCTTCAAATATTTTATAGTCCCCTTTAGACTGGAGCACATGGCCTTTCTGTACAGGCACCATACTGTGTCTTATACTAGCCCTCAAACTTTTCTGACCCAGTCTACAATCTCCCTTTTAAACTGAAAACTGTTGAATGGATGTAAGCCATAGTTGATATTTTAGAAATGTTGTCTCTTGAATGTTAAAAGTTTTGGGACTGACTATGATCACATATTGGCTAAGTATAGTTTGCCCTTTACACATATTCAGAGTTACTCTTTCTGGGGCAGCATGCATGTTTTATGAAAACAAGTCTCTGATAATGTGTGATTTAGGAATAGCTAGTTGGACTTAATGTAAAAAAATAAAACCCTGCAATATATGTACCGTTATTGTATGCTTTCAAGTGATTTCTGGCTTGAGGAGGCCAATCATGGGATTTTGATGACTGAGCATGAATTTAAATTCTGGTTTCTCAGAATCCTATACCATGGTGGCTTTCAATGTTTGTATGCTCACTCCCTTTCTGGGTGTCAGTTAATCAGCCACTACTCTTCTCTAAGAAACTCCATTCCATTTCCTCCCTTCCTCAATTACCATTTTCCTTTATTCCCTCCTACATGGCACTGAGAATATCATGACTAGTTATCATGGGATGTTGCCTCCTTTGGTTTAGTGGTTTTTTTTTTTCCCCTTCAAAATGTTCTGTTCTTGGACAAACCTTGTTGTTCCTAGAGTATGCCAATACTTCCATATTTCCTCTAAGCAGCCTCATTTTGGCTCTCATTTTGTCATCATCTCAGTTTGCTATTAAAGGAAGTGAGGCATCTTAGTAGTAAAAACTAATGGCAGAAGTCCAGCTGTTGATCCCTGGTTAGCTCGAACTTAAAGTGAATCCTACCCTGAATATCTTAAATATATCTGGCCTCTTGCGTTGTACCAGTCTATATCCATTTTATATGTCTTCACAAATGTGAAGAAGCTTCTTCTCCCTTCATCCTGGATAACTATTACAGGAGGAGAACACAAGATGTAACTGAAACATATAACTTCACTACACTATGGATCCTATTCTCTAAGGCCTTCATCAGCACTGTATTTAGCACAATGGTTTGTGAAATTTTACCAAGAGATAAAGATGTTCTTTTGTGAAGTGTGTGGGGAGTAGTTAGAACAGGTTTCTTCAAACAAACGTTCAGATGAATGTTCAAAAGAAGCATCTAGAGATGAGACACAGGTGACTCACAGCTCCTTTCCTGAAACTGCAGGGGGATTTTCTTGAAAGAGGCATGGCCCACATTTCCATACTGAGAAAAGCATGTCTTGAGCTGTGTTTCTCTTTTTTATCCCTACATCAGGATCCACTTCATGTGGCAAGATTTTATTTATTTATTTATTTACTTAGATCATTGAAGGAATATTCTGAAATGAAAAATTTGAGAAGTATATAGGGGAGGTATGTGTGTTGTTGTTCAGTACACATTCCTTTAAAAATTCCTTTATGGATGTCTGCTTTATAGCTAGTTTGTTCTTTATACCTGATCACTGATGGTGTATTCTTTTTTTTTCCTGTTTCAAGAATGTCTGAAAGATTTTCTGCCTTAGAAAGCTTTGCATTTCAGAGATTCTTTTTTCTTCACTATAATTCTCCATCTGTACATGGATATATAAGAAAATGGATACCTCACCTCACCCCTTAGGGAAAGCATAATAGAAATGAGAAGAAGTGGAAATTGTCATGCAGAGCCAATAATTTTCACTGTAATGTGTCAATACATTGAGGCTGAGTGGAAAGTTCTGTAACAAACTTTTTGGGCAGAAATATGGTGGCTCCAGAGGGATAACTTCCAGGAACTATTCCAGCTCACCAGTTTTAATTGCTGCTGCTTACTGCTATGACAGCGGCAACAGAGGCACTGGTGTTCCTGGAAATCTTGGTGATTGGTGATTGCAAAAAACAAGGCTTTCATTTGGATTTTATTTTTGGTAATCCTGTGCAATCTTTCAGTTGTATCACCATGAAGTCAGATTGGTTCCATGGAAACACTGTATTGGTTTGATCATCTTTTAAAATATTATTTTTGATCTGTGCTTCAGAGCAGAGATTAATTTTGCTTTTCCTAGGTCTTTTCATTAATTAAATTTGTCAGTCAAGGAGTCATGGCAAGTACATAATCATAATAAAATAATCTTGTAAACTACAGTATCATTTAACAATAGAAATGAAGCCATGTTAAATTCATCTTCTTTAGGGCCAGCTCTGCCATTAGGCAGAGTGATGCAGCCGCTTCAGATGGTCAGTCCTGAAAGGTGAATATTGGCAGTAGGGTGTTGGAAAACAGATTACTACACATGCCACACAACTTGTGAGATAGTGTGTTGCTGTCAAGTGATGAAGATACAGCTAGCACTGAGATAAGCTTCAACTGCTTATATGAACAACATTTATGAGCAGTGTACTATTGTTTTCTTTGCCTCAGCTAAGTGATCTGGCTGGTCGTCTGGCTATGGTTTACCTTACAAGCAATGATGCATATATCTACAATATTCCATATAATGTCAACTGTACATATATCCAACACTATTTTTCAGTGTGTGCTTATGTTTTTTCTATGTATTTTAAATGTTAGGAATTCTGTGTGCTTTATTTATTTATACGATATTTGCAGATCATGTAAATGAACCTAAGCCCATTGACAGTTTCAGTGAAAGAATGACCTTTAAATGTACTTACAACATTTGTAGAGGAGACAGATGGGAAACATAGTGGTTGTGTGTTTTTCCCAAACTGAAGTGCAATTATGATGTTCCCACAAAGTGCACTTTAGACACCAGCTCTGCTCACATAATGTAACATGTGGCAGTGTTATAAGGGAGCTGGAACAAAATCTTTTGCCTTTGTCAAACTGAACCTTCACTGAGATATTTAAAGAAATTGGAAGCAAAAAGAAAACCCCATGCAGAAAATGTCTTGCTGGTGTCAAGAGTTATCAAGCGCTGAAGGGCAAAATACTTTAAAGCTCAACTTGTTCCCCGTGTCATACAGGGCTTTTCGGGGGGGGGGGGGGGGAGAGAAGACACATAATATATTTTTTTAAAGAAAACTCATGAGAAAATCCTCTTCTAGACAAATAGTCTTGATTAAGGCACACCATGGAGTGTCGATGATCAAATGAATGATTCAGACAGTGAGGATTCTTTCTCCTCTTCTCCTTGCCCTAAAATTCAGATGATTATCTGGAGATTATCCAGCTCTCTTTTGACTAAAAGTGCTCAATTACAATTTTAGCTTAGACTTCAACAGTGCTTCTGAACTGACTAACATTGTTACACAGACAGAGACCACATCATTTATTTACTTTTTAAAACAACCTGAAGTCTTTCTTTTGCAAATGGTTGCCATTTTCCAATGCATAGATTGCTATAATGGTGAACAATGAAGTCAGCACAGAAAAATGCACAATATAATAGTCTATCTAATAAGTGAAAAAAGCCCAAGAAGGCGTGGTTATTATGTTGGTATAGCAGTATCTAAATATTAAGCTGTAATCAATGTACTTTTCCAAGGCTAATTTTTCATGTATTCTTTGGGGGAATGGGCAAGCAGAGCATGTCCTTTGGATGTTCTAGAAAGCTTTTTTTATTGTTTATATGTTTCCATGTATGTATTCATGTGTTGGTTTGAGATACATGAACATATATAAGGGCTACAACGTAGCATACCCATATATGTAGCATAGCATAAAAGTCCATACATGAAGATGTGCTACATGAACAGTACCTAGTTCCCATGCAGCACAGTAACATTGCTCAACACATGTCAATGATTAGGTACCATAGCATGATGCACAATATTTATTTTATTTTATTTTATTTTATTTTATTTCTATGCCACCTTTCTCCCAAAAAGGGACCCAAGCCGGCTCACAATATAGAAACACATTAAAACCAAAATTTTAAAGACAATTAAAATAACCTAATTAAAACACTACAGAGTTAAAATTGAAAACATACAAAAGTTAAAAACATAATCTAAAACAACACCCCACCCCCAAGACATGATTTGCAAAGACAAGGCACAGATGAAAACACTGTCTGTGAAACTATCAGCAGAATATGTCCATTGTGCAATGGCAACCTTTTTGGACTCAAGTGTATAGTGCGACTTACACATGTCCCTAACAGATTTTTAGCCAACATTTGTATACTGACATTCAAATCTGATTCTTAAAGATATTTTTGTAATTACCATCTCCACAAGATCTGCAATCTTTAGTAATACACCTTGTCCCAAAGTTTTCTGACTAGATGAGTTCCTCTTATGAGAGAGCTCTCTCATTTCAAGTTTTCTTCTGATTTTCTGCAATGAGGAGAAATTTTTGTTTGGTTTGCATCTTAATGTGAACTCACATAATTTACACTGTCCCAAATTATCCTGACATTAAACCACAGCTGTACTTTAATGGTTGCACTTTTCCAGATTTTGTAGTGTGGTTCTCCAGTCAAACAGTGCACTCCAAAGTAGATTAGGAAAACAGGGAGGAAGAAATGGAAATAATAGAAGGATGTGCATGAAAGCTATGCCATGTGAACCTTTACAAATATGTAGATTTTGGTTTACAGATTTTCAGCATACCCCCACCACAATGTAAGTGATTGAATCTAGGACTATTATCAAGTCCGGTAGCCATTTTCTTATTCAAAGTCTATAATACTCAACTTCATCGAATGTGTACAAATCCATATTTTCTGTTAGCAGAAAGAAACTAAGCATGGACAAATTCCCCTTTTCAATTTTGATTTGGCTGTGATTATAAAATCATTAACTTTGTATTTGGGTGGGGTGGAGGATATGTTTTCTATGAATTATTTCAGTGTTTATAAAGTCACATCACATGTGGTGTTTGAATATTAGGAAGACTTGCTTTCAGAAAACAATACCCTGAAAGTCACACTATGGCAGAGACAACCACCAACTTAGAGTACCTTTAGGATGTCACTCACTTTGTATTCTGAGCATCCTGATTGTCACCTTCTGAACTAATTCTTGGATCGGAATTGAGTTATTCTATTCATTTCTCTAAAGCTTATAATGCAATTCTTAGTTTAAAAAAATTTACAAAAATGCATATAGAGCTCTGTTTTAGGAAAAATGCATACATGGAGAGAAACTACAATTGGGAATGGATATTTTGTGGGAATATACATTAAAATAATGACAGAAATGGGATGGAGTGAATCAGTTACAATGTACACTTGTTTACTCATGCACAATGATATCCTATCTTTACTTGTCTTTATTTTCTCACTATCAGCCTACAGCAAGGAAAAGTCAGAAAACCATTCATGTTTCCAAAAAAAGTCACTTCACAGCTCTGGGCAGAGTCTGCTATCTATGGCCCAAATATCATTCAGCAGATTCAAGTAAAGCTACTGTCTGGCAAAACAATAACAACATGAAGTTCCAGTTGGCTTTCTCTTTTAGCTAAGGCCAAGAAGCTCATCTAATCTGTAAACCTCACTTTGAAGCTGTTGTACCAGCAGCGTCCTGCACCAGGGTATCACCTAGTGTGGGGGCGAGGCTTCAGGGCTTGGCTTTGGGAGCCAAAAGGGCCCTCTCCAAACTCCCTATAGTTTACTGCACAGGCTCCAGGCACAGGACAAGAATGGTCCAAGAGGGGCAGGGAAGGGAACAGAACAAGTGGGGGACTCATTCCCAGGCCCTTTCGTTCCATTCTTGTTCCATGCCTGGAGCCCAATGTGCAATAAACTCCCCTGTCTCATGCAGCTTTACTTCAGAGTAAAGCCACATGGGATAGAGACTGGAGCGGTGCCTGGCCCTCTCCCTCTCTGTCCTGTGCAGCTTTATTCTGAACTAAAGCTTTGTGGGGCAGGGACTGGGGAGGTGCTTGGCCCTTTCCCTACCTGCCGCCCACCATGGTGCACAACAGGAAGGTGGGGGGCACTCACCCACTGTCAACCCACCTTCTATGGTGTCGCTCTCCTTCAGTGTTGTCACCCATTGCAGTCTGCAAACCGCACACCCGCTAATGATGCTACTGTGTTGTACTCTGTTTGCCATGCTTAGCTTCCACTTGCTAGCTCCCCATAACTTCCATCACAAGAGGAACTAAAATTTTCTGTCCCTCTTGGCAATTTACATTACTTTAGATCTCCCCATAGTGCCTGTAATTTGGACAGATCTGTAAATTTTGGCTACAACCAGTTTCTCACCTTTGCTTTAAGTTCAATTTGATCACATTTGTTTGCAACATTTAAAATCTCAGTACAAATAATCACATACTCTGTGTTTTTTTCCATTCAGTTCCCAATGCGCACATTTTTCTTTCAGTTTTGCCTAATATATACATTTGGCAAGCAATATAGAGTATCTTAATATTATGCATTTTTGTATGTTATTTTCACTGACATATGCATTTTTGTATACCTTTTCCCTAATGTGTGCGCTTTTACCACATAATATTTTATTAGTAATATCTATCTAATACAGTACTAATGTAACAGGAGGTGAAAGTTGGTTTGAAACCGTTTAGATCTTTCATGTGTCTAAACTTGTGAAATGGGTCAATATGTTTTAGCCTGCTTAATATTATTTATCTCTTTAAACTTTTATAAATAAAATAAGTAAATGAACAAACTCCATCTCTTTAGTGTATCTGATTTCTTAGTGATGTGTAACCCATCTATTTATTTTCATTTAGAAACTTATATTCCTCCCTATATCATGGTATCTGAAGACAGCATACAAAAACAAACACCCCTTTATCTCTTTAAACTTGAAAGAGATAAAGTTTTTTTTTATGCTGCCTTCAGATACCGTGATATAGGGAGGGATATAAGTCTCTAAATGTAAATAAACAGATGGGTTACACATCATTAAGTAATCAGATACACTAAAGAGATGGAGTTTGATCATTGAGTTAAGATAGATGAATTATTCGCTCTCCTTCTTCCAGTTTAGGATGTGACCCACTTGCCAACTCCAAGTCATGGTAAACACTGCAGGGCACAATATATTTATATATCTATCTGCCTTTCTCTCCTTTCCTAGCTGTAGGCCTCCCTTGGTCATATAAAAAATGGAAAAGATTGTAAGTTTTTATTGCAATTCAGCCTTTCTTCCAGCTGCTTATTTTAATTCTGTTTCCATGCATTGTCTGAAAATGACAATGATTTTGCTTGGGAGCTGTATGGATATGCTATCAGGGGCTGAATCTTTCAGCTTGCCTGTCACGGTTTGGAGTGATGGGCTAAATGAGCAAAGCTTCACTTGATTCTTATTTGCTGGTTTATAATGTGTTATCCAATACTGCTGTTAAATGACCAGACCTGTTGCAGTGTGTTAACAGGAAAACTGTTGAAGACATTCCTTTGTGGTCAACAAGCAGGCAGGAAAGGAAGATCCAAGCACAATCTCTTGAGAACATTTGGAGTGAGAGAAGGAAGGGGAGTCCCACTGGAAAGGGGAAGGAAAATAGTATTTTGCTTTTTTGACTTATGAGAAGGTAGCCTGCCTAAGATTTGCAATTTTGTATGCCTAATTACGTTTTCCTAACCCTTGCTGGTTAGTTCTGACAACAAACATCTATGGAGAGCACCTGTAGTTTCTGAATAAAGGTTTACTGTGGTTTCACCTTTGGAACCTGGATTTCAGTGCATAATGAACTTGAGTAAAGGCAGCTATGTTTACCAAAGTGGGTTGAAATGACCCCATCAGACTAGGCTGGGGCAAGACTAAGCTGATGCCACCTTTCCTCAGACCTTTCTTTCAATCTAAGGGAATTTTCAAACATGCAGTTGTTATGGCTTTTCAGTTAGGTATTTTTAGTCTAAATGGTCACAAGGGTGACTACCTGGGTGGATGATGATGTGTATTATTTCACATATTTCAAAATGGATCATGCCAGTCCTGCTGGGTAAGATAGCCCTCCTACCCATGGACCTATGCCCCCAGGGAATACAATGAGAGGGAGTTTTCAGATTGAGAACCATGTTCTGTTGCTTCATTTTCTTTTAAAAAATGGTGATGGTGGTAGCTTCTATTGCACTTTGCAGATCAAGCAAAACTTGTTAAAAGCAAAGATGTGTCCTTTAAATGTATAATTTCCTTTTCCCTCCCCTCCCCTCCTGACCATAGATTTCTGATCTACTGTATTTTATTTCATTATAATCAGAATGTATTGGGGAAAGTTTAACTTGTAAGGATTATGCTATGTAAATGACAATTATTATTCTTCTCAAAGTGAAGAAAGGCTTGCTATAGAGTGGGCCAGTTTCCATGGTAATTCAAGGAAACTTTTGCACTGTGGAGGAAATGTCATATTACAAAGAGACAACCTTCATGGTTGTATGCTGTACTGTACACCAGACTGAGAAATTACTATTTCAGAAGAAAGGGGAAAGTTCACTTTTATGTTTGGAGCAGGGTTTCATTTTCAACTTTACAGGGCCCTGGTTGCACACTGTTTAAAGAGAACAAAATTAGATTTGACATTGCTCATGAATAATCTAGTATGGGGTGATGTTCAGACACCTGTGGCCCATTCTTATAGTTTGCAAGTGAAATGTAATGAGCTGTTGGATGTCAATAAACTAGTGTAACATCAACAATAGCTCAATTGGCATGAGTGAAATAGTATTGCTTTTACCCCAACATATCAGAAATCTGATCTGGTCAATAAAACTGTTGAGAATTCATGACACAGTGTGGCATTTTAGCAAGTAAAATTTTACCTTCTCATTCTGTGTTACCTTGATACCATCAATCACCATCCATAGTAGCCTGCATTATATAAAGGAGCATTTTATGAAGAGCATTATCGTTGTGGTATAGCAAAGAGCATTGTTAATGAAGCAAGGAAAAAGAATAAATTCGTCTAATGGGTATATGTGTCAAATTTCAATTAAGGATATGTTGGAAAGTGAAAGAGAGAGATGAGCATACAAATTAAACCTTTGACCTTCAGAAGAGCAGGAGAATGAGGAAGAAAGAGAACTGTTTCCAATTTCTGTACAAGGTGTTGCGGCGTTCACAAAGGAATCAGGATTTTAAAAGAAAATTATGTTGGAAGATGAGTAACATAGAATCGATCATATCCACTTCAAAGAGAACAGGTTGTCTCATACTTTGAAAAAAAAGAAAATAACCTGTTTCAAAATATCTGAAAGAAACCTGTGGAAGACTGAGTAAAGAAGACGGACATTTTGGAATTGATCATATCCACTTCTGTCTCTGATATGGCATGGCTAGTATCCTGTTAATGACTTATGAGGGCCAACATATGCCTGTGTAACTGACTTTTTGGGGTTGTTGCAGAGGTTGGAATTCTCTACTGACTCTGCAATGTCCAGGTCCCGCTCCAAACCTACCGTTTAAGCTTCTGAAATACTCCACTACATGACCATTTGCTTCCTAGTGGATAGTAGGGGAACAGCACGGATACTTCTTCTAGGAATGCTAGAAGATTAATGGGAACTTGAGCCAGCATGGTGTAGTGGTTTGAGTGTTGGATGACTCTTTAGATCATGGGTTGACTCTCCCCTCAGCCATAGAAACCCATTGGGTGACCTTAGTCAAGTCACACTCTCTTTACTTCAGAGGAAGGCAAAGGCAAACCCCTTCTGAACAAATGTTGTCAAGAAACCCATGCAATGTGCTTCACTTTCCCCTTTACTTTTCAATGGCCAGTAAATGCTCATGGAGATGGGAAACACTTTAAAAATTGCATCAGTAGATGAGAGAGAGTCATGTCATAGTTCCACTTGTGTGGAACTTTGCTATATTTTCCCCCAGTCCAGGATCTTGGACATTGAAAGGAATCCCAACAATCAAAACATATTGTGTTGTGCAGAAATAAAAATAAATGACTGGGATATGCAGCGTATGGCCAATGTGTAAGGAAGTGTGAGGGAACCATCTCAGGCTAAAAGAACTAGGTGCCTTTCCCCAGTTCCCATGTATTTTATGTATGGATTGTATATGCATTGTGTAGTCTCCAGATTCTTCCCCTAAAGAAACATCTCATACCATGTTGTGCCTCTGCCTACTCACTCCATGGTGAGTGGCACATCATAAGCCTTCGAATCGATCAACCTTCAAGGAGGTGCCAAGCCAAAAGCTCAACTAAAGTGGTTTATGTGCTCCAGTGATTAACAATGGGGCTTTCTAGATTGGCAAAAAGAAGTGTGTTCCTGGCTGCATGAAACTCTAGCCTTTAGATGAGAAAAAGGGAAAGTGTGCCATGAAAATGCTTTTTTTGCATTTCAGGGGAGAAGAAGCGCCTTTAAAAAGGTGCTGGTTTTCTCAGCTTCTTTTTAAAAAACTGCGGAACAGTGCAGCTCCATCTAAAGGCTGTGGTGCAGCTGCTAAGCATTAAGGAAAAGGCAACTTCATGTCACACTTTCCTGCCAATCTAGAAAGCCCTTATGAATGCTTCTCTAGCATTAAGATAGACCAACAAGCTTTAAGTTGGACAGGGACCTTTTAGAGGCTACAAGTTCAGCTGGTTGAGCATCTCTCTTAGGTCTTTTCTTGTTCTCTCCTTCACTGGCCAAGACCATATCTCTCAAAGAGGCAGTGGGATGTTTCTTCCCTCTCTGCCTTGGCCTTCTTCCAGGACTCTCCCTCTCCCTAAGGAAAAGTCCAGCACTCCTTCCACAGGCTGGCTGCTTCTACATCATAACATATTGCTCCCTGTGGCTACAATGCCACTTTCTATAGTTGGGTTGCTCCACCTGTTTGTCTATTGAGCTTCTACTGTCTCCCTAGTGCTTGTAGAACCCAAATCTGAATCACTGAACCAGGCTTTGAACCAAACTTTACTAGGATCTTGTCAGTGTGCACATCAAGTTTCAGGGGTCCACACTGCCCAGACTTGGGGTCATTGCTCAGAACAAGACATGTAGCCTTTTTATGATGATGACTTGATGACAAAGTCCTAAACATGGGCAATTCTTTCTTTCTTTCTTTCTTTCTTTCTTTCTTAAAATATGAACTTTTTCATTTGTAGTTGTGGTTCTATTTTGACAAGTTTTCTTAACTGACTTTAATACAATTTGGGTTTGTTTTTTTTAAAAAAAAGTTTGTTTGTTTCAGCAAAAATTATTTTCTAATCATCATTTTTTTAAAAAAAAGCCTAAATGCTTAAACCCTCAGTGTTGTTGTTTCTGCTGTAGTTTGGCAAAGAGCTAGGTGTTCTTCAAATATTCACCATGGTTGTATCCTTATGTCATAGGCAGCTTCGGAAACCTTGTGGAATAACATCTGCTCCTATTCTTTAGGCTTTAAAGCAAGATGAAGAGCATTGTCACTTTTTTTTTTTATCAACATGGGATGTAGTTCTTTTAGGCTTTGTTAGAAGAATGTCATAAAATATAGATTAATGGCTGCATTTTCATATGTTTGATGTGCCATTTAACGAAGTACGAACTCTTTCATATTTGGCATCAAAAAGGACCTGCTAGAATTTTATCATACACATCAAATGGTTTCGTTGCATTCATAGATATCATCTGAACTCTTGAATTCCTCCTATTTACAACCGCTGTAATGCATTAAATCATAGAATCAATCAGTTGCCATGGTGCAATTTGAGATAAACTGATGCAATTTAATTTTTGGTCAGGTGTTTCTCTGTAACATATCTTTGACTATAAGTAGAAAAAAAGTGGTGGCGGTGAGGAACAAGTTAGTATAAAGAATTTACTGGAACTTTAATTTAAAAAAATATATATTCCAGGCAGGCAGGCAGGCAGGCAGGCAGGCAAAAAAAAACCCCAAAACAAATAAAAACAAAATAAAAACACATATACATTTGATTTCTGTTGAACCAGTGTTAGATAGTGGTTTGAATGCTGGATGACTCTGGAGACCAAGGTTCAAATCCCTGCTCAGCCATGGATACTCACTGGGTAACCTTGAGCATTACATTCTCTCAACCACAAAGGAAGGCAAAAGTACCCCCCCTTCCCGAACAGATCTTGCTAAGAAAACGCTGTGATAGGTTCCCCTTAGGATTGGCATAAATTGGAAATGGCTTGAAGGCACACAACAACAACAACAACAACAACAACAACACTAATAATGATAAATAATAATTTAATTATATTCCTCTTTTTTGCAAAGGAATCAAAGCGGATTGGAACAGTATAAAATAACACAGCATACAGTTAAAATTAAAATTAAGGGAAATAATCCCAGAACCCAGTCTGCCCCCCCCATCATAAAAACTTACATACAAACATAGATGCAAATCATAAAATGAGATTAAACAATGAAAGATATAAAACTTGCCAAGGCGAACATAATACGATAATAAAATTGTGGGTGGATTGTACAGAACGGTTATCCTATAAAGGGGGGGGGGGGCGAGAAGGATGTTGACAACCATATTGATGTCAATATCAATGTTAGAACAGTAACAATAACATCAGCAGTAGTCATAGTAATAGGGGGAGGCAAATCAAGGAGGGTGCTCAGGAAAAGCCTGCCAGAAGAGCTCCATCTTGATTGCCTTTTTGAAGACTTCCACAGTGGTAATATGATGGATCTCATCTGGAAGGTCGTCCCAGAGCCTGGGAGAGGCAGAAGAAAAGGTCCTCTGGGTCACCGCAGACAGCCTTGTCTTCCTAGGTTGTAGCAGGTTCTTCCCAGAGGACCGAAGTGTGTGGGGTGGATTATATGGAAGGAGGCACTCCCACATGTAGTGTGGACACAAGCCATGTAGGGCTTAAAGCCAACACTTTGTATCTTGCCCAAAAACTAATGGGCAGCCAGTGGAAGCATTTAAGAACCAGTGTAATGTGGGCAGTTCTAGAAGTGCCCTTAACCAACCTGGCTGCCATATTCTGTACTGAACTTGGCACAAGGGTAGTCCCATGTAGGTGCATTGCAAAAGTAAAGCAGAGAGGTGACCAGCACACATACTACTGTTTCAAGGGATTTGAACCTTGGTCTCCAGAGTAATCCAGAGTCAGAACCATGGCTTCAGAACAGAAAAAAGACCAAATTTAAAAATTTGTGCGTGTATGTGATGTGAATGATTTTGGGAAAAAAATACCCCACTAGCTTGGAAACCGGAGCAAACTGTACACTAAGATCAAATGTCCTCTAAAACTAGGGTCTATTTTGTAACATTCTTTGTCCAGAACTAGCCCTAACAGTGACACCTGTTCAAACTCACCAAGGATCTGTGGTTACTACAGGCAGTCGTTACTATATAAAGGTCTTTCCTGATGATATGGCAGTCTATCAGGCACAAGGATAGATGATGATATAGCTCCCTACATCTGTGTTAGTTAAGGTGGTGGTCCTTGAACCAATTCTGGTCCCCAAGCCATCAGATACTGGTCTCTGGAGAGTTTTCAGGAAAGAAAGGAACAATTCTAGTCAATGGGCACAAATAGGGTGCGGTCCATGGAACACTTTTTAAAAAATGGTTGGTCCTAGACGTTAGATAGCAAAAGAAGCACTGTCCTAGATTACATACCCTCCAACAGTTCTGATTTGACAGGGACAATCCTGATTAATCCTCCATCATCTCATTCTTCAGCTGCTTTCAAAAAGCTTCAATTTCTCTTTCTTCCACCAGGTTTCATAAAGGATCAAGTGAACATTTAAAAAAAAAAATCAAGTGATTTGTCAGTCTCATACTGTTGAACAGTATTGCACATTTGGACATGCTGACCACCTCCCCAGTCCATAATAGCTTCCTCCAAGTCCTTGTGTCTGTAGCAATGAACAAGACATTTGACCCACACTAGGATATTCTGCTGCAGGATCCACTTGTCTAGCCTAACGTCTAATCTGCACTGCAGAAACAATGCAGTTTGACACTGCTTTAACTGCCATGGCTCAGTGCTATGGAATTGTGGAATTTGTAGTTTTGGAAAAAAAATTTAGCCACCGCTGTCAGAGAGCTCTGGTGTGACAACAAACTACAAATCCCAGAATTCCATAGTATGGATCTGTGGCAGTTAAAGTGGTGTCAAACTTCATTAATTCTTCAGTGCAAATTAGACCTAAATCTTGTCAAGGCTAACATGTGATCTGTTACAACTCATTGGTTTTCATAATGAACATGAATGGGAGACAGCCTGACTTAACATACAAATGGTTTATCTAGGAGCTCATTGCTGACTGAACACACTAGCAAATGTTTGTGTCCTTGTGTATCCCAGTCTCTCCCACAGTTTTGCAGGGTCTTTGCATTAAATCTTTGTGGATTTTTTGATTTTTTAAAAACAATAGGTAAATCTGCCACAGTATTCTTTTGTGGAGCTTATCATTGAATTGCTCCTAAGCGTGGCATGGCTGAGAGACTTTTGATATACTTTGGGCTGTTGATGTGCTATAACCAAATAAATTGCTTTAATATGCCACCAAGATTATTTTTCCCTTCTGGAAAGTCATTGCATTAGCATGAATTATTATCCCATATTTTGGCATATATTGTCTCAGTCTACCCCATCAATATAAACTTTAGAAAAAGGTCACCTGGGACGGCACTTCAAACTACAGCAGAAAGCTTTCAGTTGGGAGGCTTTTTGTTGTTGTTTTTGTTGTTATATTAGCCCAGTAAGTACCTCCTATACATTTTTTTGGTATTTTTATTGCATAAATTAAAACACACACACACAAACTTGAATTTGAACTGAGGAATCTCTGTTTCCTGCAATTGCTCCCATATTATTATATAGAATGCACAATGAAGGATGGAAGAAGATTTGCAGGAGATTTGAGAAGTGAATAAGAAGGCAACAGTAGGTTTTTTAACAGATCTATTGCAAATACCCATCTACACTCAATGTAAAGTGACTTGGAATATCCAGTAGTGGGTCAAGAAACTCTCTTGATGATCTTGGGCAATTCAGTCACTATCAGTCTGCTCTTCCTCCTGGGTCCCAGGATGATCTATTTCCCATTATTGTTTTGGACAATTCTTTGAGGGAGGAGCTGTCTCAAGTATGTCACTCTGGATTCATTCTAGGAAAACCAAATTCTTACTGTCTTATCACATGCAGGGGTGTGACCTTGGATGTGCTGATCTAGTGAGGTTCTGAACAAGAAAATTCTGTACATTGCCTTAAAGACTTGATACAAAGCACAATGCTGCTACTGAAGTGTCCCAATACCAGCATAACCAGGTGAAAGGAAGGATGTGGTCTCACAATTTTAAAAGTCTGTCCAAAAAATGAGAACTTCCTGAGTGCATAAATACCATTTTGGGACAAATTTATTTTTGTGATCCATACCCAAAAAGTTCTATATGTATGTAGTTGGTAAGATACTACGGGAAAGAGAGCAAGGACATGAAATGTTAATAAAAAGGATATTGTCAGAACCATACATGCATAGTTGTAAGATAGTTTTGGGAATTATAGGTCTGGAATTTGTGAGATGTGAGCTGCATCAGTGTCTGGTAGTAACAGAAGAGGGGTGGTGGATGGTGGAAATGCCTGAATCTGAAAGAGATAGAGTTGGTGAGAAGATTTTGAAGCAGGGCGGATTAGTAGGGGAGAATAGGCTGTGGGAATTGGAGGTGGATGCTAGTTTTGGTGTTTAATGGGGTTGGGGTGGAGGTTAGATTTTTGAGGTTTTAATATACTACTTGGCTGTTGGGAGGGCAGTTTTGACTTAAACACTGACTGGTGAATTATTGACTGTGTATTCAATAAAGTTCAAATCCTGGACTCTTTGATGTACATTGATTCTGAGTGTGCTCAAGTCTGACAGATATCCAGGGTCATTTTTCTCTCTCCATTTTTCAGGTTGAAAGGGGCAGAAGCAAAAAGGAGTACATTTTCAAAACACAAGCATGGATGGAGAATTAAAAAAAACCCCAAGAAGAACATTGATATGAGTATCAAATGTAGCAGGGCAGGGGAAATCTAATATCTTAAATTGTTATAATGAAATGTGTTGTCTTTATCTTGAGGCCGAGCTCATTTACAATATATTATTTATTTAAACAAGACTTCCATGATATATTTTTAAAAAAACTTAGTGTAAAGGTGGTGCCAGGTTCCTTACATTCGTCTGATTCTTTCTCCACAAAATATGGATGATAATAGTTGTGTCTCTTTTCTCCTTATCCATGTCCCTGACTTAAATTCCTTTGGACACCCTATAGTTCTGGGAAGGGGAAACGAATATGCTTAAGGAAGGGAAACCTCTGGGGGTCAGAGGGCTGCATTAACACTGCCCATCCACCAGGACCACTGAATCTGATCATGTCACAGTGGCAGTTAGAAAGAATTAAAATTCCTTAAAATGGGGGCCTGTCCCCCTCATAGCTTGTTTCTAAGTAGAACTAGGCTTCCAGGAAGCTGCCAGAAGCAGTTTCACTCATAAACAAGGCACATACCACTTGTTTTGCTGCTGCTACTGCTGCTGCTGCTGCAGTAATAATGACTGGGATGGCAGTGGTGTTAGGGACTCATCTCATTCCCCCATGGTCTCACAAAAATGGCCAGAAGATGAATGCAACCTGTGGGGCATGCACTGCCCACCCCGGCATAGGAGCATGTGCCCATACATTTTTCTTTCCACAGCTGACAGCAGCTTTTGGCTACCCAGGATTTAGTTCCGGGAGACATCAGAGGGTTAGGACCTCCTCCACTTGTTTCCTGGTTCATTTCATATCACTCTTCTATCCCCCCCAGCAACTTTTGTGAAATAAAGAGTAATGAGGCATTCACAGAACTCTCTCATCATCTATAGGTTGACAGTCTCCTCACAACCTATTAAATTCAGCTGAATTTACGGGGATAAGAAGCCGCTGGCCTGAATAGTGAGGGGGTGGCTCACTTTGAAATGGTGAAATAAAATCATCCCTTCACAGCTCGGAAGGTGAGCAACCAGTGCCTACAGATGAATGTGTATAGAATTGTGTGGAATTGTATACTTAGTCCTAGTTTCTGTTAAATATAAGGAGGCCATAACATTCCATGTATATACTTATGTAAGAGATCAGAATAGGGATATACAGGTACATGCTGTAATGTAAATGATGGAGGAAACAGGCTGTTTGGGGCTTTTCCCTTTTCTGTTCCAGGCATTGGGGAACTTATGGCACTGTGGGGCAAAAGGGAACTACTTGCATAAATGGGTATTGAGTCCTTCCTTGTACAAGTATCATCATTGGCTCAGTGCCCCAGAATAATTCTGGCCTTAAAGTACAAAAAGATGGTGCCTGTGTTTGCAACAGCAAGAGAGAGAGAAAGAACACACTGAGTGGCAAGTGACCTGGTGCTGCAAGAGAGATGCATTCACATAAGAAGTCTTCTTTCCCTCCTGTTGATGGCACAAATGCAGTAGCTCTGCATTGCCATCTGCCTTGCCACAGCAATTCCAAACCTATGGACTTGGCTGACTGCATCTTTTTCATGCAAAAGAGGATATATATTTGCATCTAGAGCCATCTGTTTGTTTTTTGTATAGGGGAACAGTTTCCTGGAACTCCAAGATGAATCACTCCTTGATGATTAACAAGCGTGAAATGTTCACAGCTATTTCACCAACTTCAGGAAAACAACAGCCACCAAACAAATCATTTCTGAAGTCCAAAGATGTAAGACAGCATCCATTTTATCCCTTACTTGAGTCTATTGCAGAAAATTTTGTTTGAAGGGTGTGTGTGTGTGTGTGAGAGAGAGAGAGAGAGAGAGAGAGAGAGACACACTCTTCAACATGCTGAGGTTCATTTGGGTGTCACCTATAAATACAATTAATTTTATGCAGGTTAAAAATGGTTGTAAACTGTCAGCAAGGTATATGATGCATAAAATGGCCTTCCAGAAAACCGTTGTACAGTAAATTGTTTTTTTGTTCATAATGAAGCCATATATAATCTACACAATGAGGCAAGCTGAGCCCACAGGGAACTGTTTCCTAGCATCTAAACCTGCTATTATTACCTCATTATTTTTTATTTTCTTCTGTGCACAATCTCTCTTGCATGTGTTTTATGAAATGTCTGCTATTTTTCTGAAGAAATTCTCCCTGGAAAAAGTTGGGTCAGGAGGTGCATACATTGCATTGATAGATATTGTTCTGTAACATATAATTTTATGACTCTTCTAGATGTAATGGAGGAAGTGGTGAGAAAGAGTGTGAAAGTGCACTGAAAGCCAAGAAGAAGTAAGAGAGACAGACATTCTTGTAAAAACATCAGGAAAGGGCATATATTGATTTGTTTAAAGGATTTTTTTTTTCAGAAGGACTAATTAGATTCCTATGGGATGGTTAATGAGATGAGCAAATCTTTCTTGTGGTGAGATACACAAATTCTTAGAACTCATAGACTGGCCTATAGATGAAACAGATAAGTCCCATTTTTAAGATTAGTGCATTAAGCTTCCTAATGAGAACTGAGCTATTTTTGTCTCCATTTTTTTTCCTCATAAAATATAGGTCTACAGGTATCTATTTCCTAACATCTTATGTTTTCAAAAAAGTAGCAGTGGATAACTTGTGCTCCTTCATACGTTGTTGGCCCAAAGCTCTGATTATCCTTTATCACTGGCTATACTGGTGAGGTTGATAGGAGCTACAGTCCAAAATAGCATCTGGCAGGCCACAAGTTGTCCATCCCACAGTGATCATGATCAATGAACCATTTGATTGGTAAGTAACAGATATATGGTTAACCATACCCAGTGTGCTTATCTTTTTAATTTTTTTTTAAAATGAACATTATAGAACAACAATACAGAACAGCCATTAAATTTTATTCATTACAAATTTGTTCTTTTATCCTTCTCCCGCGCTTGTCTATGGCAAAACAGAATTACTATGCGTCATTGATCTGCGCCAACGAGAGGCGCCCACAGTTTGTTCTCCTGCTTCAATTCACTGCTAAAACCTTCCTCTCCTCCTGTCTTCTCATCATTTTCCCCAACTGACTTTGCCAACTACTTCCTCACAATAGTCACTACTATTCGATCTGAAATTGTTCCTCCTGATTTGCCCCCTACCACTAATCTCCTGGTCCGTTCAACTAATAAACTCTCTGTGTTTCCACCTGTTTCTCTGGATGAACTCTCTATGCTGCTAAATTCTTCCAAACCTACAACTTGTTCTCTTGATCCTATCCGCTCCTATCTTCTAATCTCTATAATCCCTTCTTTTCTGCCCTCGCTCCTCTATATCTTTAATCTGTCTCTCTCCTCGGGTTCCTTCCCTTCTGACTTCAAACATGCTCTCATTTCCCCAATTCTGAAGAAACCGTCTCTCGACCCCTCTTCTTTGTCATATTCTCTCGCCGCTTTGACCATGTTTCTCCCCTCTTATCCTCCCTTTACTGGCTCCCCTTCCGCATCCAGTACAAGCTTTTGTTGTTGACTATCAAAGCCCTTCATGGACTGGCCCCTCCTTACTTGTCTGAACTTCTTTCTCCTCACACTCCTTCTCGTACCCTCCGTTCTGGCAGTCAAGGTCTCCTGTCCCAGCCGAGGATTTCCACTGCCCTGTCCCGGATTCGTCCCTTCTCACTTGCTGCCCCTCACTCCTGGAACTTTCTTCCCCCACATGTGCACCTCATCACTTCCCTAACCAAGTTCAAAAGTAAGTTAAAGACTATATTGTTTAGGGAAGTGTTCCCAGGATTGTGCCATCTGCCCCAGGATGCCTCCTCTTAACTATGTACTAAGGACCCGTGCCCTCCCTCCAGTCCATCTGCCTTGATCCAGGTCCCAGAGGGAGCGAAGAACCACTGGACCTCATCCCCTTCCCACCACCTTCCCCTTTTCCTTTTGTGTTGTCTTTTAGACTGTAAGTCTGAGGGCAGGGATCCATCTAACTATAAGATTGTATGTACGGCACTGTGCAAATTTACAGCGCTATATAAATAATAATAATAATAATAATAATACTTCCAAATAAGGAATCATTGCCACTTTTAGAAGTCCTTGAATATGATGATGATGATGATGATGATGATGATGATGATGATTTTCTTATATCCTGCCTTTCTCCCAATATAGGGACTCAAGGCAGTGAACAAGTATAAAACAATACAATTTAAAAATTGTACAATATTAAAATGTATAAATATCAAATTTAAAAACCAATTAAACAATTTTAAGAGTGAAAACAGATATAAATTAAAATATAACATGTAAAAAATACAAACCATAAAAATTGATACAGCACAACATAAAAAACCAGCCCTTATCAGTTTAAAAGGCCTGACTGCACAAAAACATCTTTACCTGGCATCAGGATAGTAGGGATGGCGCCATCCTGGCCTCCCTACGGAGAGAGTTCTAAAGCAGGTCTTCTCTCTTGTTCCCATCAAATGCATGTGAGAAGATGGTGGGACAGAGAGGAGGGCTTCTCCAGATCTCAAGAGTCTAGAGGGCTTGTATAGGGAGATACGGTCCTTCAAATAAATGTCTATGTGGGGATTTCTTGGCATATTCTACCTGCAGTGTGTGTGTGTGTGTGTGTGTGTGTGTGTGATAATAAATGGACATAATACAAAAGATGGTTACCATGGAGGAGGAGTATTCAAAAGATTGTAAACTCTAATAAAGATTCTAAACTCACATAAAGACATACACTCTTAGGTATTATGGGTCTGGGGATTTATTTTCTGTATGTTGGATGACACGGGACTAGGGCCTTGGTTGTCCCATCCCAATGCATTTCCAGTGTAACAGCCAGACCATTACAATGAACATCAGAGGTGAAATTTAATTTTTTTAACACTTCCAAAACTTTGCATACTCTCAGACACAGAATTTAAAGGCTCAAATATTTGGATTTCTGTATGTTGGCAAATAACTGCCCATTCATTCACCAACAAGGTACTGTATTGACCATGGTGGGTTTTTGTGTGTGTGTGTGTTCAAGGGCATCACTAGGGTTGTGTGGGGTGTGTGGACCACACTGGATGACACCTTGGGGGGTTTATACCCAGTGGGGCAGTACACCTGGTGGGACTAGTGCAACTGCTGGATGACTGACAAAGGGCATATCATCTTTTTCTATTTCTTTTTTTGCTTGCCCAGCATCTGCTGCAGCCCCTGAACAGGCTATCCAGGTGCTGCAGCACTGTCCCTCATCAGTGGCTGCTCATGACAGATGTGGTGCCTTTCTTTCCAGGCCTGACCTGGCCTGGCTGCTGGATGATCAAATGCATCAAACCCTGAACAGGTTGTCCTGAAGCTGCAACACTGCTCCCCAGCAGTGATCTGGCAGGGCAGTGGGAGGTAGGCTAGACGCCAGATAAGCAAAGCAGTGGGTGGGTGGGAGTCTGCTGCCTCCCCTCTGGATCCCTTTCTGGGTACCCACACTGGGTGATACCAACTGCAGTAATGCCACTGTTTGTGTTCATAGTGTGATATACTGTACAAGTACCCACCTAATGGCAAGTAGATCTCAGAAAACATCTAAGAAGTTGTGGCCACTGGTTCATTGACTTATAGAAAACAAATTCAAAGATTTAAAATGAATTAAAAGCTTCAAGGGTTTGAAACAGTTGATTTTGAAACTCACCTATGTACTGATTATGAACATTTGATTGCTAATATGTAAACATTGCTTTTGAGGTTCAAAATGGAAGGGGAACAGGTAAAAGATTATGTAGTGAAATGGGCTCAAAATATTGGCTGTGCAATTCGAATAGAACAATGGGAAATGATGTGGACAAAGACTTTGAAATTTACTTAAGGGAAAATATTTATAAGATGTATAAATGGTATCTAACACCATAAGGGTTATCAGCAATTATAGCAATGTGATTTAAATGGAGAGTAGTATGAAAAGAAAGTGAAAAAAAGATGAAAAGAAGCGGATTGGGAATAGTGATGTGTGGGAGTGGGAAGTGGGGATGAAGAGACTAGTGGCACTAGGTGATTTCTTAGTCCTGGTCCTGCAGCTGGAAACATTATCACACTGTTCTTAGAATATAAGCACAAATATGGGGTCCATTAGTGGAAGTTCCCCCTTATCGACCAGAGATGCCGCAAACATGCTTGGAGACACAGCAGTGACTGGATTGAGGTGACATTGCGTGATAAATCACGCCAAGGGTGCTATTTTCCTATATTAATCCTGGTTTAACAGCCACATGTGATAAAGTCCAATTAAACATGACTCAAATAGTTCATTGTGTGTCTATTAGTACAGCATGCCCACGCCAACTGCAGACCTATCATCTGTGATTTGAACTTCTGTGGATGGCAATTCCTAGCCTTTTCAAGGAGCACACATACACATGGAGAAGTGAGTGGGCACATGTGCCCCTTGAAAAGAATGGGACTTAAGGCCCAACATTTTTTTGCTATCTTTCAGGGGTGGGTGGGTCTGGAATGGATCCCCGCAGATAGCATGGGCATACTGCATTCTACTAACATGAGATGACCCTGGGGACAAATTCTACAAGAAGTGGAGATGAAGTGAGAGGTTCTATGAGACCCTCTCCACCATAAACTCTAGTACCAGGATTCCTAGAGCTAGTTCTACCAGTGATGTCTTTGGCTTTCTTCTCTTCTTGAACCCATGGCAGAATCAAAGTCCTGATGACCCTTTGTTGCCAGAGCCAATTTTTGTTTGTAGCAGTTCATGATCTATGCCACAGTCCATTCCTGTCCCTGTCCCCTGAGACAACAGAACTTTCCCATCTTCTGGTGTGTGTGTGTATATCAGGAAGAATGTGTTTGCAATGAACAAATGTCTGGCTTCACAAAAATTGATATATCAATTTCCTGCTTTGCTTCTATTGGTGAATAATAATAATTATAATAATTTATTTATTTATAGCCCACTCCTCTGTGCAGACAATCGGAGCAGGGTACAAGTTAAACAACAAAAAAAAAAGTTAAAATAGTACCAATTACTCACTACCAACCTCCCACCCCTTAAAATTACATTAAACCAGTAATAAATTAAAACCACACATACAGTTAAAAACAGATTACATGTCATGAAGATAACCCTTCCTTGAGCAGCGTTGACATTAAATTAGGGGTCAAAATATTGGGAACAAGCAAAAAGATCATAAACCTGGTTTCGGAGTCGGGGAATTAAGGAGTTTCAGGGAAGGCCTGCCAGAAGAGATGCGTCTTTAAAGCTTTTTTGAAGCAGTCTAGAGATGTCATGAGACACATCTCATCCGGCAGGCTGATTCAAAGCTTGAGAGCGGTAGTGGAAAAAGCCCTCTTGGAGGTCTGCGACAACCTGGTCTTCATGGACTGCAGCAGGTTCCTCCCAGAGGACCGAAGTGTGTGTGTGTGTGTGTGTGTGTGTGGGAGATCGTACGGGGAGAGGCGGTCCCTAATATAAAATGGACCCATGGCATAAATTGGATCTATACCATCCCAACTAGCTGTTTTGGTCATTCCAGGGGTCAGAGTTCTTTATCAATGGGGCAACCACTCCCTAAAGCCACCTTTTAAGTGAGACAAATCCTGACACATGGTCATTTTGATGTAATTAGAGAGCAGAGGGAAAAACAGAGCACCCATCTATTTTCCTGTTGAGGGTGTCATCTGCAGTGATCTCCTGAGGACACCTGGGATGTCTGTTGTAGTGTATCCAGCTACAGCAGAATAGCTGGATATATCTTAGCTGATCCTTTCACTCTCCAAAGATTTGGAAACAATGGTGTGGGGCCTGTGTTGCTTAAAATGTGGGTTCAGGTGTGGTAGCATGAGGACACTTGATGATGGAGATGTGGCTACATGCCATGTCTATGTTTCCTGAGTTAGGATTCTGGTTTATTCCATTCCATACAATATCAGCATGAATAGTAACAGTCAATTTTTTTTATTACAATTAAAGTCAGTTTGAGTATAGAGTGGGCCCTTGGTATGCACTAGGGTTTGGTTTCAGGACCCTATGTAAATATCAAAATCCATGAATGTTCAAGTACCATTAAATACAACCATATAGTAAAATGGTGTCAATTATATGAAATGGGAAAATCAAGACTTGCTTACATGTGTTTATTAATTTTTAAAATATTTTCAAGCTATGGATGGTTGAATCTGTGGATAAAAAAAAATCATCCATATGAAAGGATGACTAGAAGTATAGAATCATAGAGTTGGAAGAGACCACAAGGGCCATCCAGTCCAACCCCCTGACATGCAGGAACTCCCAATCAAAGCATCTCCGACAGATGGCCATCCAGCCTCTGCTTAAAGACCTCCAACGAAGGAGACTCCACCACCCTCCGAGGGAGTCTGTTCCACTGTTGAACAGCTCTTATTGTCAGGAAGTTCCTCCTAGTGTTGAGGTGGAATCTCTTTTCTTGCAATTTATATCCATTGTTCCACTTCCTAGTCTTTGGAGCAGCAGAAAACAAGCTTGTTCCCTCCTCAATATGACATCCCTTCAAATATTTAAACAGGGCTATCATATCACCTCTTAACCTTCTCTTCTCCAGGCTAAACATCCCCAGTTCCCTAAGGCGGTTCATTTATAGATAAATATACAATTAGTAATAAATATGATTGTAGGATTTAATTTGTTTATTTGTTATTTGAAGAATGAAAGGAGATAAAAGTCCCCTATGTTATGCACTGGCTCAAAACTTTTATTTTTAAAAATCCCAATGTGTTTCAGCCTTACCACCAACTGGCCTTATTTAGGAGCATTTCTGAAATAAACAGAAACTCATTTACTATGTATGTAGTGTTTGGGACAATATATAAAACATCTCTTAATATTTTTTCCTCTTAAAAATATAACGTATTTATATGTTATAAATATAACATATTTATAACATATAAATATATACATACCAATCCTCAAACATTTATGGAGTTGCAGTCTGTATTCTCTGTGCAGACTTGGGCTTCTTTAAAATTAAAAAAAATTTGACCATTGCATAGCATGTGGGACTGTATCTCCTTTCATTGTTATGCTGTGAATATGTGATTGCATTATGATAGTTTATTTGTTAATATTGAGGAACAGCATAGTGTAGCAGTGGCGTCACTAGGGGGTGCAATGGAGTGGCCTGCACCGGGTTACACCCCAGAATGTGGGTGACATCCGGTTGGGCCCTCCTCCCATGCATGCCATGTATAAGTTCTTGCCCATGTTCTCACACTGTCCCATGCTTCCTGTGGGTGCTCCCACCCTGCTGTGCTCTCCTGCACCCACTCCCATTCCCTGGAGTGGCATAGGGATGGGAGCACGCACTTCACCCAGACGCCCCACACTGATAGGCTTTGCCCTCTACATCAGGTGGCACCTGGTGCAGATACACCACTGTGGTGTAGTGATTTGAGAATTGGACTATTACTCTGCAGAATAGGGTCCAAATCCCCATTTGGTCATGGAAACCCTCTGGGTGACTTTGGGCAAGTTACACTCTCTCAGTCTTAAAGGCGTGCAGTGGCAAACTTCCCCTGAACCAAGCTTTCCTAGAAACTCCTCTGATAGGTTTGCATTAGGGTCACCATAAGTTGCATATGACTTGACAGCACCCATCATCAACAACAATGATGGGAAAATCTTTATGAATGTTTACAATATTTAATGGAACTTTTCTTTTAAATATGTTACTTATATGTAAGTAACATTTATGTATTTTTAATTAATTTTTTTTTAAAAAGGAACAACCTTGAAGCACTTAGGCCTGAAACAGATGGCCAGGATGGAGTGGTGCCCAGCCGCTCCAGCACTGTTCACGCCAGGGCTGCTGCTATCCTGAACAGGGCCACCTGAAAGAATGGATCCTATCTGCTCCTTCTTGGCCTGGTTCTTCTGAGAAGGTGTGGCATCTGTGCAGCTTCCAGTCATGTTTAGGGGCTTCGTCATCTGAACGCTATGCCCCAAACATGGCAGGAAGCCACTTCATTTGGCTTGTGTGTTTCAGGCCTTAGTCAGCCTTAACAGTGGGTTCCAGCTTAATGGCAACTCCCCACTCCCAGTGTATTGCAAATAGGAATAATAATAATAATAATAATAATAATAATAATAATAATTTCAATAAATTTTATTTGTATTTCCCACCTCTCCCATTGGATCGATGCGGGATTCCAATACAGTCATTTACAATCGCATCTAAAATATCTTAAATCATTATCTAAAACTATTATACAGACAATTCTAAAATAATACAATTTAAACCTTTCTATCAATTTCTACAGCTATATCTAGTTCAGAGTCAATCTTCAATAATTCATTATAACAGATTGGGTGGGTAAAATGGACATGTTACATTACACACAATGTACATCAAGTTTCAGTGTATAACAGACATGTGCTATGATGTAACAATCCATGTGTGCTGTTGTCGAATGACAATAGCCACACAATAAATACTGTGAGGAATAAATGTCTTGGGTAATTGAAAGCAAAGTAAAATGTAGAAACTTTTAACAAGGAAGTCAGTATGTGGGTGGGCTTGAGTCATGGTTTTGTAAGCCTCAAGCTGACAATACTGTTATATTTTCTCTATCCCAGCAGTATTAGAGAGCTGTGAGTAGGTGTTGGGTGAAGTGCACATGAGGGTAGATCAGAGTGATGTTTCTATAATGTCAAGTCTCTTTTGTGCTCCTCATAAAAACTTTTTAAACAGATTTCTTTGTTTGAACTCTTTTTTTTAAAAAAAATTGTTCAGACTAAGACAGAAAATGTGCTCCTATTGTCTGAGCCACCTGCAAGAAGCTCATAATAACTCAGAACAAAAATGCACACCCACCCAGTGGCATAAATTAGCTAATTCTATTTGCCAACTTCATAGCCGGATATAGGTTTCAAAATGCTGCATTAATTCAGATCAGGGCTGAGAAATGTGTAGCCTTAATGATGTTGTTGGGCTTGCATCATCCTTCATCACTGGCTATGCTAGCTAGAACTGACAGGAGTTGTAATCCAAGCACTTCTGCAGGGCTGCAAGTTGCTCAACATTGGTTCAGGTGATATTTATACACCATGCCAATCAACCCTATAATAAACACCATAAATATACTTAAGTGTTCCACTGACCTCAGAATCATGAGCCCCTACTGACAATGTTCTTCAATTTTATCCTTTCTTTTTAAATATTAAACCAAAATTGGATCCTTGAGGGGCTTCATCTTCCCAAAGGATGCTCTGAATTGACTCGAACAGTCCTCCAAATTAAATGTGCAATTTGAAACTCAACTAACAGCTATATAATCAGCCCTCCATATCCATGGATTCTTTATCCATAAATTCAACCATCCACTGATTGAAAATATTTAAAACATATATAAATTTCAAAAAGCAAACCTTGGTTTTGCCATTTTAGATAAGTGACACAATTTTACTACGACTTGAACATCCATGAATTTTGGTATCCATGGGGGGGTCATAGAACCAAACCCCAGCAGATACCAAGGGTCCACTGTATTTCACATTTTTTAATAGCTCAGGCCCAGGTTATCTGAAGGAACATATTTTCCCACATGAGTCTGCCTGTGTCATGAGTTCCTGCAGATGGCTTCTTTCTGTCCCATCACTTTCCCAGCTACATTTGTTGGGGACACAGGGGACCATCTTATTGGCTGCCCACAGGCTCTAGAAGACCTTTCCTACAGAAGTTAGATGGGCTACCTCCCTAGTGTTTTTCTGCAGACAGGTGGGGATCTTTCTCTCTCAACAGGTCTTTAAGAACTGGTTGCACAAGGTTTGAGCCACTTTTTTTATCTGTTGTAAGCTGCCATGAGTCCCAAAGTGGGAAAAAGGTAGGATATAAATAAATATAATAAGAAATAATAATAATTTTCCAAATGCTACTGTGCAGTTCTTGGCTCAAAAATATGGGATGTAGTGGTTAGTTGTTAAAATGTTTGTCTGGGATCCAAGTTCAAGTCCTCACATAGCATGGCCTACCTCACAGGGCTGTCAGGATAAAGAGATGGGGAGGAGAGAGCCATGTATGCTGCCTTGAGCTATTTGGAAGAAAGGCAGGGTCTGTAATGAATTAAACAAATGAATGAATATTATTTTCAATGAAAATATGTTTTAAAATGTATTTTAAGATGCATTTTTTTAGTTTCTTTTTTAAAATAAAATAAAATAAAAAAACCACAGTCTATTGTGAAAATGAGATAGATGGGTGAACACATACAAAAACAATATGGACTAGAAATAGACTTATTTCTGCATTCCTATAATAATTGGAGTTTGAAGAGTCACATTTATGTTTCAAATCTCAAAGCTCTCACAAAGATATTTGTCTGTGATGCCAAAGCAGCTTTATTTTTTATTCAATATTTTAAAAATGCCAGGTTTTGTGACATTACTCTAATATACCTATTGATTTACTTCATTCGAATCTCCTTTGTGCTGGGACAATAAGTCTTTGAATCTGTTCTTGAGAAAAGAATTATGAATTTTAAACCCTGCGGATTATGAGTTTAATGTATCTATAAAAGGTTTTTTACACAATAAGGTCACTTTTCATTATCATTTTGAAATGGCTACTTTAATCAATCACAAACAATTTTGCATGACAAAGAGGATCCCCCCCCCTCCTGTTGGAATAATAATTGGCACATTTAGTTGAGGAAAATATCTGTGATGATCAAAGCAATGGCATGCCTAGCCAAAGTCCTTGACTGGCAGATGGTCACTGAATAGGCACATAAAGCCAGAAGGCCATTGATTCTATGAACAAAACCAGTCCAAGCAGAAAACTTTTAATGTGGTTCTTTCCCCGAAAAACCCTTTGCAGAATATTTTGGGAAAATGACTTTGTCTACAATTGTGAAATATTCTACTGTTAAAGTTAAGTACCTCAGATAAGGTAAGAAACACTCCCTCCCATGCACTCAAAGCGAGGTTGCAAACCAATTTTTGGCAAGTTCAGCAAGCCACATAGTATAAACCGACAGTCATGAGGATATATAAAAAAAGATCCATTCTGTGCCCTGCTAGGTAATGATTTAATGCTGAAAGAGAAGCACGCATCGAAAAAGCCAGGTGCATTTCTGAACCCTTTACCTTTTTAGCCGTTACAGTTCTTTGCTAATTGTGCTGGAGAGAATATTGAAAAATTGGGAAAGTGCCCACCAAATGGTGGGAATGTAAACAAAGTACTTTTGTCAGCTGTTGTGCACTATGATATGTCCATATTTACGTTAGCCATTTGTTTTGCCTTCTGGTTTAGTGTGGGAGGTTATGGTAAGTAGGTATTGAAAGCATAAGATGGGGGCATATGTTGGGAGTATAAGTTCCAAATCCTCAATGGCACTAATGACTCCTTAAGAGTCAAAAGGAGACAGAATAATTTTATCTTAGAAGTTCTTAGAGTGTGGACACAGTTTGAAATCTTCACCTGACACAATGTTGCATGTTCCCCAGATATGAGGAGATGATATTGGGAGCTACCTTTTATCAAGTGAGATTGGTTCACCTCAATTCTTTTTTTCTACAGATTGGGACTAGTTTTCCTCAGATGGGATTCTTTCTCACCTCTTCCTGAAAATGCCAGGGATCAAACCAGGGATCTTCTGCAGGCAAATCACTTGCTCTATTACTCTACTATCCTTCCTCCTTTCTTTTGAAGTCTGCTAAGGTGTCTCTGGTGGTCAAACTGGCAATGTGATTCAAGAGGAGAAAATGGATGGTCAAGAAGTCTCACAAAGATGTGACCCAATCTAAAATAGAAATCATTATCTTCTTGATTTGGGACAGCTGGATTATCTTGGTCGAATGATGATGTGGCTCAGTTTACATAGTTTAGTAAGCCCATTTCTGCAAAAGAGCATATGGGAGTGAAAAGAAATGCAAAATCATTTTCCTGGGTGGAAACGTCCCATCTTGTCCCATCAAGGAAATGAGAAATTATTGTAGGAAATAGAGGGATGTGATAATTCTTTGGGGGTACCTAATAGAGGATCAGCAGCTGAATTACTTGCTTTTAGGAGCATAACCCTTCTAATATGCCATGCAGAAGTTAGAGAGATAACTTAAATATTTGGTATACTCTTGCATTTCAACCCCCCCCCCCCCACCTTACAGTGTTTGTTCAAAACTTCTCACTGGGAGAAGTAATGAAACCTATTATTACAACGGTTCCCATATTACAGTTTAGAGGTGTAATAGACAATGACCTTGTTCTTGGATTCTCTCAGTGTATTTTTCCAACATTTAAGTGAGGCAATCTGTGAGTAGTTGCTCTGGCATGTAGAAATGTACAAATTGTAAAGATGTGTCCATCTCATAATCATTGGGATTCTTAGTTTCTCACCAGCATTCTTGTTCTGTTCTCATTTGTGTTATCAGGGAGCTCTAAAGTCACCAGATCCCATCTGATCTTGGAAGCTAAGCAGGGTAAATCAGGACTTGGATGGGAAACCACTAACAAATAACTGGTGCTATAGGCTATATTTCAGAAGAAGGAACTGGCAAAATCACATTTGAGTACTCTTTCACTAAGAAAACCCTATAAAATTAATGGGTTCATCATAAATCAAGAGGTAACTTGAAGGCACACACCTACACACTCAAAGCAAGGTGCATCCCCTCCATGATGTACTCATTTTTACTTGCATATATCTTTAAAATATATGTATGTTTTTAAAGGATAGTGATGAATATCGCAAGCCTCCATCCAGATGGAATACATGCAGTCTGATCAATACATGTAAAAATAGACCAGCTAAAACTGCTGCCCATCATTTCAAATGTGAGTTAAGTGGTTCAGGGAGTATGTAATTTCTTCTTGGGGCTTTGCTGAATTTAAGTCTAGGAAAGAGCCTTCCAGTTTCAGATGATGAAACAGAGGGCCAATCAGGAAGACTTTTCTTCTAATGTTAATGATTTTCTTCTAATGTTAATAATTTTCTTCTAATGTTAATGTCAACTTGCTTGCCTACATAAATGGTGCTGAAAAATGATTCCCAGATCTTCACAGGAATATATGCATGGTTTGGTGCTCTGATCACTACTAAAGCCTCATAAATGTATAGATCCCTGAGATAAAGGGCTTTCCATTCCATGGGCAGTCACAAGAGGTGTGAAAACAATGTCTCCATTAAAATCTGCATTCAAGGAATTTCTTGGCCATCCATAGGTATTATATGTGGTTTTCTAAAATCAGGGACACATCACTTCCTTAGGATTTCATAGAACTGGAATTCATCAACAAACTACAGTCCCTCAGCAATGGATTGAACAAAGACAATGGTTTCCTGACACTTCACACACTTCAACACTATCTGATCCCATCTGCATGGGAGTGCCCTACATTTATCTATTCCCCTCACCAAAGGCTAGTCCCATTGCAAAACAGGATCCGCCACTTCATTTCCATGCACAAAGACCAGTTTCCTATGTTTTTGTGCACTAACGACTATTGTTAAAACTGGACCTGCAACTTCATTTCCACACACAAAGGATTTGTAATTTGTATTGACATCCTCACATACCAATGACATATATATGCCTGTACCTGGCTTCCACTCCACCAAATGCATCTGAGGAAGTAGACTGAAGTCTATGAAAGCTCATGCTGCCAATTTCTTTCTTTCAGTTAGTCTCAAAGGTGCTACAAGATCTGATTCTACAGACTAACATAGCTATATCTTTGAATTATACCACTTAGGATTGCACAGATAGAGAAAAGAGACCATGAGTTAGGGTAGAATACTAGCTTTGTATGCCAGAAGCCTTAGGTTTAATACCCATCATGCAAACTGCACTCCCCTCCCTGATGTGACCTGATCAGAAAATGCACAGCTTTTCCACGAAAGATTCACAGCTTACAAAGAAAATGGCATAGTTTTCCAGAAAACATATAACTTCTCTTGAGAACTGCACCTAACTCCCTGAAAACCACAAGATTTCAACAAAGAAAAGAAATTGCACAACATTAAACTTGTGCTATTAGCACAAGAACAGAAATTTTTTGGCAGACACGTGTGTTTTGTGCTATATTGGTACTTTCCATGTAAAAAAACCCCAACAATTTTGAACAACAAAAATCTAGAAAAGAAGTCTTGCTCATTCTTTGTGCAATATTGTTTGCACAAAGATATTTTGCATAATATTTTTTGTTGTGCAAGATTTTGCTGTGCAAAATTGCTGTCTTTAATGTAGAGAAAGAGCAATCTTGCACACACACAATGTGTGGCTTGAGCTTCAGACAGCCTGAGTTTTTTTTCCTGCTGCATAACATTTGAGTTTCATAACATTCAATATGACAAAGGCTGCAGCCATGATATTAGACCCTTTACCAGCTTGTTTGGTTGGGCATACAGCTTGCAATTTAGTTTTGCATTTTGCACAATTCCCCCAAGTACATACTGAAAACAATGTAAGCCAGCTCTTTTTTTCCTCTCAGAAAGCTGCATAGTTTTCTGTCTGTAGTCAAAGGACTTTGAGTGTAGATTTTTTTACCGCGAAGATGCACATTTTCTCAGATTCTTGTTCTCAAAAAGTGTGCCGTTTATGTTGTGTCAGGATTTGCAGTAACTTTTGATGTATTGCTTTTCTTCCTGTGTAAGTATCTTGAAGGGTCAGGAACTCTAAATCTCAATGCAGTTGGGAAACTGATTAGTTTCCATTCCATCCCTGATAGGAAATATCAAGTATGCTAAACTTAACCTTCACAAAGTGTCATCCCATAAAGGGGAGTGGGATATGAATTAAATCACTATTATAGTTTAAATGGAACTTAACAATTTACTTTGACATATGGCAATAAGATGATCTAAACAGACTTCCTCCCATGTTCAATTCACTTGTGATCACCAAAGGGAGCACAGTTGGCTAGACATATACCTCTCCCACTACAGGCTGTTTTAGCTGGGTCTGTCTGATTTTATGTGCCCGGGATGTTGTTGACAAGTCCTAGATAGGGCCAAAAATACATTACTGTTGGGCTGCCTTTGTTCTGTTGGATCACAAGTGGTGTAGATCTGGCTCCAATGAACACTGTTATCCTACACACAATTAATTTTTCTTGACCATCATTCTTGGATCATCAGTTTGCTTTTATGCTATTTTCCAGAATAAATTCTAGCCTTGTAAAAATATAACCTGTTAGTTTAGGAGAAAATAAAACTGCACCACACCCCTTCTTCAGTTAAGGGAAGGGATATTTTATATCAAGCACTGTCAGATATAAAAATGGACTGGAAAACAGTTTTAAAAAATCGTGTTTGTCCTGGAGACAGTTTGTAAGAAGTAAGAAATGCCAAATAAAAGGTTGCATTCTATCATACTTTCAAGGCAAAGTAACCAACCATCATTATTTGCAAAGGAAATCTTTCAGAATGCTTATCAACTTGCTCTGCTTCAGTTGATGCAACTACCCACCCCACTCCCTAAAGGTATCTATGACCAAAGAAGGAGAGTGCCATGTTCTGCAAGGGGATATGGTTTAAGTTCCATATTTTTAAAAGCCATGCCTCGATAATGAAGATTTGGGTTCACACTTCAAGCAGTATCTGATAATGCTATTCCACTAGTAGAAAGACAGAATACGGTAGGACTAGGAGGGGAATATTCCCTTCCGAACTGCAATTCCCATTAACTGCTGAGAAAGGATTTGAAGACAAAGCTGGTTTTGGGGCAGAATAGAGGTTGAAAGGGGAGAGAGGAGTATGATTGACAGCCAGACATTGGAATTAGCCTTTAGACAATGGAGATAATCACATGAGGTAAAGGACAGAACACTCCCATCTTTACCCCATCCATATGGTGTAATCATACAAAGATTTTCAGATGATGTCTGTCATTATCCCATCCTGAAGTTGTCTTTATCACTCGATTGCGATAAGATTTTCATACGATGTCGCACTTACCCCATCCTTCTACCATCACTGAAATGGCATGACCCCGTATGGGAACTCCTGTTAATACAACAACGGGTGCCACTGATGGGAGAAGGACAGGATAAGTGTGGATGTGATAAGGATGATTTCAGGATGGGGTAAGAAGAGCGATCCTTCCTTACACTGTGTGATTATCTCCTTAGTGTAGATCCAGTGAAATCAGTGGGCCTTAAGTATTCAAGAGAAATGTACAGTAATGCTTACTGAAGACATATCTGAAGGGGTGTCATGTACAAGATGGAACAGTCTTGTTTCCTTCTAATCTGGAGACTAGAACACAAAGCAATGCATTGAAAGTATAAGAAAAGACATTCCATCTAAACACCAGGAAGAACAGGAAGGAGATGTTTGAGAGTGGCCTAGGCTGCCTCGGAGAGTGGTGGATTCCCTGTCTTTGCGGGTCTTTAAGTAGAGTCTGGATGTGTATCTTTCAGAGTGCTTTGGATGCCCCCTTTCCGGGAGCTTCTGAACAGCTTGGGGCTGTAGATGATGCATACCTTCAGGCTGGCTGGAAGCCACTGTAAAGCCATCCGCCTGACCACACAGGGGGCAGCTTTGTGGCGGGTGGCATGGTGTTTAGACACTGCACACTGCGGGAGTGCAACAAAGCTGCAGAAAAGCTGGCTTTTTGCCAGCTAAAAAAGGAATGGTTTTCTACTGCTTCTTTTTCTGGCAAACAGCTGAGTTGGGGGCATGGCATGCAGTTGCCACTGCTCCAAAGGGTTGGCATCAAGCAGACCCTTTCAAAGGGTTGGCATCAAGCAGACCCTTTAGGACCATCTGTTTTGGCCCCTAGGGTTGGGTATTCCTGCATAGCAGGGGGTTGGACTGGAAGGCCCTTGCAGTCCTTTTCAATTCTGTGATTCTGTGATTTCAATGTTCCTAGTCTCAAGTCATACCGATTTCAAACCATCATCCTTAATTAGAACTTGGAGCTTAATCGCATGCAGGTTCTAAATTATGATTAAAACAGGGGGCAAAAGTGCTTTTGGTAATATTTACTGCATGACATTACCTACAAATCATGGATACTGTGTCCTGAAGTGTGGTCAGGGAATCCTTTTTCATTTATGGGGAAATCTTGTGAATAGGCTCCCAATTGCTCATGGATTCCATTAGCCCTGCTGTGTGATAATGTCTCCTGCTGCACATCCAGCATCAGCCAGTCAGATGGCTTCTTTTCCCCTTCCATTCCCCACCAAGTAGGGTGGTTTTCCACCCCCCACTAACTTTTCTTTTTTCCCCTCCCCCCTTCAAATCACAGTGCCACAATGGCTAAAATCAGTTTCAAAAAGAAATAAACAACAAAGGAAAAAACAAAAACAAAAACCATGTTGTGTAACCCATTCCGGGCAAGGAGATGGGGTTTAGGAGGAGGCTGGGAAAGAGAATCAGCCTTGATAGTGTTACTGGAGGGACAATGTGATAAACAAAGCTCCCCAAACTGATTTGTATCCTGTTTCTTTCTGTAACATGATTTAGATGAGAAAAGGGCTCATTTGATAACCTCCTAAATATGGATCCAACCCATAGTTATAGTAGGGATGAAAATTTTACTGTATTTCATTGTCATAAATGATAGTGAAAATTTTCAATCTTTTCCTTCTTGCTAGGTGAAATTGGACAAGTGTCCCTGCCTCATTTATTATTATCCCCCCCTTTTTTCAGGATTTGTTTGCAAAACTTTCATACATAGTTACATTTGTTACCACTTACACCCCAGTTTGTATTAATTTCCAAAATAAGCTATACTTCTAGAACATATTTCAGTGACCTGCAGAGTATGTCTATGTCTCAGTAAGGTAAAGAAAAATGAATAAATCATGAGATTTGCATGCAGTTCTGAATTCCACCTACATGGTTCTTGCATTCTCTTCCTGCATTGGCTTTCTAAGCCTAAATTAGGAAGACCATCTTTCCACATGCTGCAGGCAACCATTCAGAGAGAAATGGCACCTCCCACCCTGAGCGGGCAGGTGCAATTGCTGTGGGGTGTGGGAACCCCAAGCTGGCCATTAAAGGCCCACCGGCGGGAAAGTGGGCACTTGTGCGAGCTGCTGGGTGCGCGCCCACTTGACCCTGGGCTCCCAGGCTGTCCGAGTGGGTGTAGCAGGGATTGGCTTGGCTGTCCCTCCTCCTCCTCCCTTGAAGGTCTGGCCTCGGGAGGAGGAATGCTGCTTGGTGGGCCTCCATTGGTGGAGGCATTCTGGGCTGGCGCAGTATGCGTCGTGCCCTGGTTTTTTGTTGCTTGGCTCCCCACCCTCTCTCCCTGGGATTGGTGTTGCTTGTCATAACTTGTTGGGGTGACAGCACAGGTACTGGATCTTGCAGGCTGGTTTCCAGGACTCAGTAGCACTTGATCAGGAGTCCTTTGGATCCAGGAAACATCATGGTGAGATGTGAACAATGGTGGGTCACATGGAGTTTATCCCGGTGATGAGAGGCTTTCCTCTGGTAGCTGTGTAATTGTGTAATTGCTCAAGGGTGTGGCGTTGCCTCAAGTCATCCCAATGCTTGGCGTACAAGCAACCTCACACCAGTCCAACCTCGGTGTTGGTAGTGTGCAGATCCAGACCTCGTGCTTTGGGCCAACCCTACCTTTGGTGTTGCTAAAATAAAGTTGTGGCCTTTTCTAATGCCAATCTGCTTCATGTCTTTCTTGGGGCATGCCCACTTCTGCTGCAATGAATCCATTGAGAGAGAATGTTTCTGTATTCCACAGAAACAGTCTCATGTATTCAGAGATGGGACTCACTGCTCCCCAGTTTGTAATTTATGTGTTCTTTGACTTTGTTTAAAGAACAAACAAGAAAGCAAACTCATCAGCCATTGTTATTAATAGAAGTCATGACCACAAGTAATAGTGTACTTATGTATAGTTACATGCAAACTCTGGCTGATAGAGGGCCATAGACCTTTTGTCTATGAAAAGAGATGCTGATTATTCATGAATATCTCTCACATGAAGAATCTCTACATTGGTGTGTTTGGATCAGGATCCTTTTCTCACACTTATGGAATGTGCAGCCATTACAGATGATGCCAGCAGTCATGTTGGAGTAAGGATATGGGGCTGATGGGCATGATGGGCATCTTCATGAACTTAGGGTACTCATTTGATTGCATCCACCATCATCATGGTCAGTGCAAAAGCAGGTTTTTAAATCGAGGTGAAATTTTGATAGTGGTTGCAGGAGATCTTCAGCAATACTAATAAGACAATACTAATAGAACAGTTACCCAAGAATGCATAAGGGACATTCTCTTCTTTAAAGTGGAATAGAATCTGCATTAGATCACTTGTCACTTTGTGACTAATATCATGAGTCAGATTATTTGAGTCTCCAATTTGTATTTGGGAAAGCCATATCCTGAGGATAGTTACTTTTCTTTACTAAAGTTCCCTGGGTCCCTCAGCCCTGATAGCCCCTGGCTTTCCCAAACTAACTACTGTTGGGCTTTTTTTTTTTTTAAATGTAACTTTCCCAAACCTGGTGTGTGTGTTTCAAATATTTCTTATTTACACAACCACTGGATTTCTGTTCTAGAAATCATATTTATCAAAGATCATTAACTGTGAGATGTCTAGACCATCTCCCACCCTGCACAGTGTTTATTTCATTAGTCATTTCCTCAAAGTCTGGGGAGAATGTTAGGGATACTAGGGATTTAGAGGAAAACTGGAATGGAGCTGCTTAATAAAAAGGTTATGATTTCTCTGCAAGCCAAAAAATGATTAGAAGAAGAATGAACCTCCCCCACTCTCTCACAATGGGAGGCAGAATTATAGAATAAGCACATATGAGATAAGAGAAGAAGGTGGGAGAGAACTGTTTAAATGACCTTTATTCAGGAATCAGGTAAATAAAGAGGATTTATTTTGCTGAAAACAGAATAGAAAGCCTGACAGGTCTAAATCGCATATAATTCCGTGTAACGTAGCACATGCAAGTCTAATTCTAGACTTGGTGGTGCAGGGTGGTGGTGGAAAGATTTATTTATTTTCAGATTTACAAAAAGACTCTCAGGCTAATGTTGCTTAGAATGGAATATAAACAGAATTTGAATGAAAGCCATATAAATGCAATGATGAAAGAGACCTCATATTTAAACCAGAGGCAAAAGGGATAATGTAAAGCTGCCAACTGGATTTCCTTTTTGCACCATTAATAAGAGAAACATTATCTCAACCTTCCTTTTCTAATTGGCTTTCTAATCCCTCTGAAATCCTACTATGTATTTGCAGCCTAATGTCCCAAGATAATGCCCTAAATATTCATGGTATTATCAATCAGAAGTAGGGAAAACACAGCACTAGACATTTAACAATAGCAATGTGGGAATTTGTCAATGTAATATTGAATTTTGTTATAATTCCTTGCAGCTTTTTAATCACAGGTTGAGAGAAGCCTAAACCACTCTTGTATGGTCAGCTGTCACTACACTACCAAAGGCATATATATGTCTGTACCTGGTTTCCACTCCACTAAATGCATCTGAGGAAGTAGGTTGAAGTCTATGAAAGCTCATGCTGCCAATTTCTTTCTTTCAGTTAGTTTCAAAGGGGCTACAAGATCTCTCTACGTACTGATTCTACAGACTAACATGGCTATATCAAAAGCCCTGGTGGTGCAGTGGTTAAATGCCTGTACTGCAGCCACTCACTCAAAACCATAAGGTGGTGAGTTCAAGACCAGCAAAAGGGCTCAAGCTCGACTCAGGCTTGCATCCTTCTGAGGTCGCTAAAATGAGTACCCAGATTGTTGGGGGCAAGTAGCTTACAGTTGTAAACCGCTTAGAGATTGCTTAGGCGTTATGAAGCGGTATATAAATGAAGGTGTTTATTTGTTTGTTTTATATCTTTAAATACTACACTGCTAGGTTTTCCTCAAGTCTATACATGGTCCAGATTGTGAAAGGCCCAGCTCTTACCTGGGTTCTTTCACACAACACCATCATAGCACTACAAATTCCACTGCAATCCAGCGTCACGACGCCCCTTCCGGCCAATGCCATTTGGGCACTCTGATGCCCATGTGTCATCATGGCATGCCCCATATGGATGGGGGCAAACTAAGATGGTGCACAGGTGCTGATAGTAGGGCTTGCTGCGTGTAAACACCGAGCCCTACCAAGTTCTACTTTCAGGCCCAGGCCGGTGCAAATCACCCACCTATACCAGCCTACAATGTTTCTGAAGATAACACATGAATCAGATTCACACACATACGCATCACCCCATTTTGGGACTCAAAGTGGCTTACAACAATTTAAAAATTACATTATTAAAAATTCACAACATGCATAAATTAGAATGAAATTAAACAAGCAAAAACTTAAAATGCATGCCATTAGAAAAGAATGCACATGCACCCACACACACACCACCACAACAATTAATAAGATCTAGGACTGTGTTTAGTTGAGATGGTTCTTATTGAACCTAGATGAGTGCATTTGCTCTCATTGACTCTGACCCTTTCTTTCTTTCTTGGAAATTTTCTGCGAACCTGCAGCAGTGCATGGATTACCACTCTAAGTAGCAATGGAGCAGACAAGTTGTTCCTTGAGGGAACTGTCAATAGAAAGATGAAACAGTGGAGTCTCATTGCACATGTCACACTAACAAAGGATTTACTAATGGGAATTAGGAAACGAAAACATTGCATAATGTTGGTGATCATCATAAAGAAGAGACATCAAGCATCAGAATAAGCATTGATATAGAAGGAAGGAGAGAAAACAAAACAAAACAGATGGAGCAACATCTATCCTTGTGGAGATACAGATATCCACTTTTGGGCATCTTCATGACATGCTAGGGTTGCCCAAGGGGGCAAAGCGATTACACGCTCCGCAACCCTAGCAGGTCACCAGGGCGTCATCACTCTGCAGCGCTGTACAGACAGTGGGTGGAGCAATGATGTTGCAGATGCACAGCATCTATACAGCGCGGCGCACCTGCGACGCCATGGATGCACCCTATGGCGCTTTTAGCATCGCAGATGCGATACGAAAAGGAGCTGGTTTTCCAGACTCTTTTTTCCTACGCATCATCACTGTGCCGTTGGGTTGCTGCGGCAAAGATGCGGAGGAAAAAGAGGTCACTCCAGACCACCTTTTTCGGGCTGTCTGTCGAGCCCCAAAGTTCCTAATATCCAAGAAAGGATCCACAAGTGGGAGAGAATCCTCACAACTTTAATATAAAATGAAATCCCCACGTTTAAACTAGCTCCCTCTCCCCCATCATCAGTATCTGGCAGCTCAGGACTTTGGATCTAGGTTTAAAAACAATGACATTTGCAGGAATGAGCATTCTAAGAACTGGTTTCTTTGCACTTGCCTGGCTACCCATTTGAAGCAATGACCTAAAGTTTGTGGAATGCACCTCTCCTTTTCAGTAATCAAGTGTGGTCTCATAAAAACCACAACACATAATCTCCTTGAGAAAGTGGCATTACACTTCATTTACCTTCTGTGGAAAGCAGAGAGGCAGGGAGTATAAGTGACAAGAGAATACACTCCTTGGTGTTTGTATCCTTGAAAAAGCTTCAGGTGGTGGTTGAATTTTTAAAAATATATTTTTAAAGAATCCTTTTGCTTTGTTCTCACTGACTGAGCTGACAAGTGTAAAGATGAAACATCAGTTGAAGAGGAAGCTGTAAAACTCCTGCTACCCTTAGCAACAGAGCTACTGTGAGCAAACAATGCACACTTTTTTTTTGGTAGTGGGTGGAAATAAAAGATAAGGTGTTTGCAATAAATAAAATGTATGGTGAGCACAGTTGTGAAAGCTATCAAATTCATATCCCATAAACACGGGATAAAAAAAGTTTTACATTACAGCCAATAATAACCAGCTGAAGTATTGATAAAGATCTTCCCTGCAAAAGGAGGATATTCATTCACTAGAACTGACAGAAGAAATAAAGCATTTGATTATGGAAACTAAAGAAACAGAGGCACCGAGGACAATAGTCATCCACAAAAGGATACCTTCTCCAATATGAGGTATAGAGAATGAATGAGGAAAGGTTGTGGTCATCTAGTTATCTGACAGGAAAATCCAAGGCTGGGGAAAATGAACTTTTTTCCCACAAAAGAAAGACCTGCACAGAAGTAAAGGTAAATGAAATCTTTTTAAAATTCAGCCCAAAGATGGAGAAGCAAGAATGCAGGCTGGGAGATGAAAATCTGCCATCAAACAGTCTCAGAAGTGTGTTTCGGTTTCCACCAAGTTCATGCTATGAGAACCTGGGTAGGATGAATTAATGAATGCAGGTTTTATGTCAGTATAATTTGCAATTCAACACAGAAGGTTTTTATATTCTGCTTCCTCTTGGTGGGGATGAAGAATCGTTACATCAGAAATCAGACTGTGAATGAATGGCAAATGCCCAAATCATTTCACTGGATGTGAAACCACTTATGTGGGTTATTATTTTTATCAAGCAATTAAATTTTACTAGCTAATTAAAACATGGCTTCCACTGATCACTTAAATGATGCTTACCAGTTTAGTATGATACCTGCCTTTGCACTGTATACGATTAACCACTACAAGAGATTATTGTCTTCTAAAAAAACCCCACTTTCAATCTGCTTGATAGGTGAGGGTTATCAAATCTACAGCAACATAATTCTAGTCCTTTGGAGAAAGGAGTGGGTTTGAGGTTACCTTTTTATTTTTTCATATTAGATGCTCAATGCAGTGACATAAAAGGAATTTCAGTTTATGGGCTCCAATCTGCATCTGTTGGAGAACAGAAGGAAATATTGAAATTGAAGGTAACTTAATTGGAGGTCTGAAAAATCTGGAATAAAAACCCTGAAATGGCAATATGGTGTCCTATTTTTATGCCACACAAAAGCCTATCCTTGGGAAGCATAGTATGTGTGTAAAGGAGGTGCATGTACATCAATATTATGGATGAGAACTTATTTGACATTGGTGGGGTATAGAGATACACAAGTATACTCACAGGGAGATCTGTATGCAGGTCATTGATATCAGGTGCAAAGATGATAGAATCATAGAGCTGGAAGAGACCACAAGGGCCATCCAGTCCAACCCCCTGCCATGCAGGCACTCTCTGTCAAAGTATCCCTGACAGATGGCCATCCAGCCTCTGCTTAAAGATCTCAAAGGAAGAGACCCCACCACCCTCCGAGGGAGTGTGTTTCACTGTCAAACAGCCCTTACTGTCAGGACGTTCCTTCTAATATTGAGGTGGAATCTCTTTTCCTGTAGCTTGCATCCATTGTTCTGGGTCCTGTTCTCTGAAGCAGCAGAAAACAAGCTTGATCCCTCCTCAATATGACATCCCTTCAAATATTTAAGCAAGGCTATCATATCACCTTTTAACCTTCTCTTCTCCAGGCTAAACATCCCCAGCTCCTGAAGTGATTCCTCATAGGGCATGGTTTCCAGACCCTTCACCATTTTAGTTGCCCTTCTTTGGACATGCTCCAGTTTCTCCATATCCTTTTTGAATTGTGGGGCCCACAACTGGACACAATATTCCAGGTGAGGCCTGACCAAAGCAGATGAAGGCTTTGTAGAGGCTTTTTGGGTTGGAGGGGCAGAACACTGTTAGCAAATCTGTCATGTAAGAAGTACTGTCATGTAAGAAGTAAACTACAAATGCCAGAATTCCATAACATTGAGTCATGGCAGTTAAAGTGCTGTCAGACTGCATTATTTCTACAGTGCAGATGCAACCTCAGTCCTGTAAGTATAAATGAATTCATGTTTTCACACGGAGAGCACCTATGGTTAGATGAAGGTCTCCTGATCTAGATTCATCTAGAGCAACAAGAAAAGGACACAGAATGGGGTTGACCTAGCAGGTTCTCTTCATGTTGATTCAACATGCTTTGGAAATGAGTAACCTATTTGTTGGTCCATCATCAACATGAACCATCAGGAGGAGCTGAGAAACATTGGAGGTCAAGCTCTGTCTATAATTCACATATCTTGATGTCTGGAAAGTGATGCTGTACTTTACTAACAAGGTTTGAGTACTTCTTTGGATTACTTTTTAAATTCCTTTTTGGATTACAACTCCCAATATCCATGTGGCCTATGAGATTTTGGGAGATGCAGCCCAAAACGTAATGTTTACAAGCTCTCCTTACCCAAGCGTGTAGGTTAATTTCTTGGTACTCAAACTTTGTAGTTCACAAAACTGTCAACCTCTATGATTCTTTTAAAATGTACCCATTGATGTATTGCATTACTCATGGAGACACTGAAAGAATCCTTACAAATGCCAAAAAGTCACCAAATGAAAAATATTAAGTATCCTTTGGTGTCTATAACAAAGCTTATTAGTTATTTCCAAGTTGTGTCTGGAACAACTGGCTGACAGAAAATTACACTGTGTGTATATACCCCTTTTACCATGAGTGATAAATCATCTCAAGCAATGAGCATGTGGCTGGAAAAACAAGAGGGTTTGCCAGATGCCATGAAGCATTAAGACTAATACGATGCTGTATAGAACTGTAGACATTGAGACATCATTGAGAAAGAAAATCTTTCCTTAAGGGGATTGAAGGTACATCACCGAGTGAAAGCATAAGTGTGTCACAATTTATAAATGTCAGGAGAACAAAAGTAGAAACTCTGACTTGAATTAGTTGTTCAGTGATCACTCTTAAATAACAGCAGTAGGTCATCAATTTCTGAACTCATTTCTAAAATTAATTTGAGAACTACTCGGCTGTCCTTAGTTGTCATTCAGACAAACTAAACAATACCCAGGACTTCATGAATCCCAAAGAGATCAGGAAAGAAAAGAACACCATACAGCTTTCTTTCTAAAAATACCCCAACCACTACTGATTCAGGCTGGATCTGCACTGAAGAATTAATGCAATTTGACACTACTTTAACTGTCATGGCCCAGGAACTCTGGGCTTTGTAATTGTGAGATATTTAGCCTTCTCTGTCTAGATTTACCTCTGGTACCACAACAAATTACAAATCCCAGGCTTCCACAGTATGGACCCATGGCAGTTAAAGTGGTGTCAAACTATTAATTCAGCTGTGTGCCAGAATCACCGTTTACAAGAAAGTTCTAGGGCACCAGACTTTTGTATTTCTTCTCCTCTCCAGCTGATGATGTTCCCTTTGCTGCCTTCAATCTCTGACAGTGAATTGATGTAAAGGTACAAAATGGAATAGCCAATGATAGCGTCTCATAAATTTCACATTACCAGGAAGAAAGATATTCACATGAAGGACACTCATTTATAACCCAGTCCTATCTCAATATCTCTTTGGATAGGTCCACCCCAATGTCTGTGTTGAGCATGGAGGTGTGAAGAAGACATTTTAGTCATCAGCTGCTGCTGAATGGTTGGATCAATATCCTGTCTGGACACCGAGTATCAGGGATGTTTTATCAAATAGAACTCTACTGTATGATCAAACACTTCCTTTTTCTCCAGCTGTGTTGAGATGCATTTCTGTAATTTGGATCCATTATTTCTAAATGTCTAAGGACTCTATCACATGAGGGACTTACCGTGTGGTAACCGTAGCCCAAATGTTGCCCAAATGCTCCAGAAGTGTGGAGGTGGGATTATCTTTCACGCTTCTGAAACGTTAATTGAGACATTCCACTGTTCTTCTGTCGACCAATCATTTGTGGAGAAGCCATTTCTGTAATAATGGAAGATCCTGTTATTACAAAAATGGTTTCTCCTGAAATGATTGGTTGACGGAAGAACAATGAGAGCGCTTCAGTGATGTTTCAAAAGCATGACACACGATCTGAACTCCACACTTCTGGAATGTTTGGGCAACGTTTGGGCTACAATTACCGTGTGGTAAGTCCCCCGTGTGATAAGGGCCCAGGTGTACATAATATCAATCAGCATCTTCTGATTTCATGCAAAACTGAGTCATCTCTTTTGGGTGATGTGTAATTGCCTCAAGATCCAGTGTAAGACCATGTTTTGAGTGTTAGATTAGGACTGGGAGACTAGGGATACAAATCCCCATTCAGCCGTGGAAACCAACTGGGTGTCCTTAGATAAGTCACACTCTTTCAGCTTCAGAGGAAGGGAATGGCAAACCACCTCTGAATAAATCTCACCAGGAAAACCCTAGAATAGGATCACAAAAAGTCAGGGTTGACTTGAAGATACATCAGAACAAGAAATAATGACCTCATTCCCATAAACTGGATGGTTTTTTATTTCAGTTTGTTCAATTCTCTGTTTCTAATTTCTTTATTGATTGCATTAATATTATTAATATTGTTTATTAATATTGTTTGAGCTATTGATGTTTTTGAGCTACTTGAGGGCTCTGTGAGGAGTTAAAAAGAGCTAACAAAATTACAGCAGAGGAGGAAGAGACACAAGGCATGTATCTAGTTTTAGCATCACCTGAAATACATGGTGGAGAAATGAGAACTGGTAACACAAGAGGCTGCATCCACACTGCAGAAATAATCTATTTTGGTACCACTTTAACTGCCATGGTTAATTGTTATCGAATTCTGGAAACTGTAGTTTTGTGAGATATTTAGCCTTTTCTGTCAGAGAGCTCTGGTGCCTCATGAAACTACAGTTCCCAGAATTTCATAGCCTTGAGCTATGGCAATTAAAGTGCTGTCAAACTGGATTATATCTGCAGTGCAGATCCTGTAAGTAAAGAAGTCACATCACAAGATATATTAGGTCAGAGTTGTGGAAGGTATAGCTTCCAGATGTTGTTGGATTACATTTCCCATCATCCTAATCAGCATGATCAGTGGTAAAATTCAAAGAAGTGTAGCTGAACAATATCTGGAATGCCACGTGTTCTCCACCCCTGTATTAGATCAAACAGTCCCTCGATAAAGGCTCCATTCATAACATCCATTAAGGTTGTTGGTGAGACCACATCTGAAATGTAATATGTTGTTTTTCTCAGTCACACTTCCCAGAGAATAACTTGTAGATTCAAGCTGAAACAGGTGCAAGAAGGAGCAATTAAGATAATCATAGGAGTGGAGAATTTAACGAGGATAGATTAAAAGAGCTCAGGGACGAAAAACCCAGAAACCTCAGAGGGAGTATTATAGCTACAAATATGGTAATATAGAAGGGACACACAAGTACTTGGATTAAAGGCGGCTGTTTTTGTAGGAGCCAGTGGCAACAAATGAGTCATTGAATCACAGTCAAATCAAAGTTAGAAACCAGGAGGAGATTTTTGGAACTGTAAAATTCTGGTATAGTCTCCCTTGGAATAGCTGGTGGGTGGTGGAATGATGCTAGGCTCCTCAAAGTGCATTTTTGGTAGGATATTATGTTACTACTACTGCTGCTATCACTGTATTGTTACCACAGACTTTCTTGCTCTGGTAATATCCATACTAGACTACTGTATACTGCTTTACACTGGACTGACTTTAACTCTCATCCAGAATCATGTTCTGTTGCAGAATTTAGATGAATAAGGTTTACATTTTGTCACCTGAAAAGTTGAAATGTCTCCAAGTTTCAGCCAAATTACATATATAGCTTTTTCCTATTAGAAATGCTAGGTCCCAATATCTCACTAGCATCTGTCTATCTATCATCTATTTAACATCCATATCTAACCATCCCCTTCCAGCCTCCCCCCCCCCCGGGACCTAGTGTAAGGTAAATATATTTCCCATTCACAAGATTGTCAAGTCATGTCTGACCATTGGGGCCGGTGCTCATCTCCATTACTAAGAGAAAGAGCCAGCGTTGTCAGAGACTACTCTGTGATCATGTGGCCAGCATGATCGCACAGAACACTGTTTGCCTTCCCACCAGAGTGGTACCTATTTATCTACGTGCATTTGCTTGCTTTCAAACTGCTAGGTTGGCAGAAGCTGGGACTAGTGATGGGAGTTAGTGATGGGACTAGTAATGGGAACTGCTAGGGTGGCAGAAGCTGGGACTAGTGATGGGACTTGCCAGTCTTGCAGTCCAAAGAGTCAGCATCTTAACCACTGGAGACAGCTTCAAAAAAGGCATCTTAAAAAACAAATATACAAATACAGATAAAATCGAAAAGTTAAAATATAAACAAACTATCAATGGCATGGTAAGAAATTTAAAGACAAAGAAACTAACACAAATGATACAGCACATTACTGAAAGCCCATCATAAACAAACAAACAAACAAACAGCTTCATTTATATACCACTTCATACCGCCTAAGCGGTTTACAACTGTAAGCTACTTGCTCCCGACAATCTGGGTAGTCATTTTAGCAAACTCGGAAGGATGCAAGCCTGAGTTGAGCTTGAGCCCCTTTGCTGGTATTGAACTCGCCACCTTATGGTTTTGAGTGAGTAGCTGCAGTACAGGCATTTAACCACTGTGCCACCAGGGCTCTTCAAATAATAATCTTCAAACAATCAGTTCCCAAAGGCCTATTGAAACCAAAAGGTCTTTTTCTGCCATTGGAAATATAAGTAAAAGCTAGTGTAGCCCATCTAGAGGTTTATTTTTAGTATAACTATATCAGTTTCATATCAGTTTAACTCTCAGAGCTTCATCTTATGGGATCCTGAGATTTGTAGTTAGATGAGGGGCTAGGAATTCGTTGCCGGAGAGTTCTAATGCCTGCCCACAAAGCAGTTTCAGGACCTCTTCAACCTACAAATCCCAAGATTTCACAAGATGGGAGCCATGACAGTGAAAGTGGTTTGAGACAGATCTAACTGTGTAGTGCCAATATACCCAGGAGGAGAGTTCCAGGGCCTGGGAGCAGCCACTCAGAAACCTCTCTCTCATGATTCAACCAGTTATATATGGAAAGGCGATGGAATGGAGAAAAGGACTTTTCTGAAAATCTCAAAACCTGGTCAGGCTCATATGGAAGAATATAGTCACATAAACTATCCTGGAGAAATATGGGGCTTTATAAATTATAACCAGCACTTTCAATTCTGTTCAGAAACAAACAGTCAATGGAGCTGTTGTAAGAAAGGAGCTGTGTGATCACTATAACTTGCTTCAGTTGAAAATGAGGTTCTTTGAGTTTTGTCACTGAGATACAGTGGTCCCCCGGGTTACGAAAGTAATCCGTTCCGGATTACCTTTCGTAACCCGAAAATTTTCGTAACTCGGGGGAAAGAGGGCGGGGACCTCCTCCGAGAGAAAGGCACGGCCCGATCCGGCAGATCAGGCCGTGCTTTTCTCTCAGCCGGCCGAGAGGAGGCCTCCTCCGAGAGAAAGGCACGGCCCGATCCGGCGGATCGGGCCGTGCTTTTCTCTCAGCCGGCCGAGAAGAGGCCTCCTCCGAGAGAAAAGCATGGCCCGATCTGGCGGATCGGGCCGTGCTTTTCTCTCAGCCGGCCGAGAGGAGGCCTCCTCAGAGAGAAAAGCACGGCCCGATCTGGCGGATCGGGCCGTGCTTTTCTCTCAGCCGGCCGAGAGGAGGCTTCCTCAGAGAGAAAAGCACGGCCCTATCTGGCTGATCAGGCCGTGCTTTTCTCTCAGCCGGCCGAGAGGAGGCCTCCTCCGAGAGAAAGGCACGGCCCGATCTGGCGGATCGGGCCGTGCTTTTCTCTCAGCCGGCAGAAGGCCGTCCCTTGAGGCCTGGGCGCCGGGGGATCTTTCTTTTTTTTTTTCGTATCCCGGGGGATCTTTCGGATCCCGGGGGATACAATCGCGGTCCCGCCGGTTTCGGATCCCTGAGTTTTCTTAACCCGGGGGATTCGTATCCCGGGGGACCACTGTATTTTTTCTTGCCCCAGCAAATGTAATGCATTGGAACAAACAAACAAACCTATCAACCAGCCCACACAACAGTTATGTGACATATTCTAGTTGTCAGTAGTTTGGACTTATTTGTGCACTTTAATTCTCAGTGGACTCTGAAACACAAGATGTGTAAAGACAGGAATCCTTTTGACTACAAAACAATAATCAGACATAACAACTACAAACATGTGCCTGCAAACATATCCTTTCCACACACCTAAGGATGATTTCTGTATACCTACTTATATTAGACATTTATTTGTATATCCTATATTTTCTCCGTTAGGCACCTTTTTATATGGCCTCTCATCAGGGCAGTTATCTGACCCAAAGCTACTTTCATTGTTAGATAATGGGATACATTTTGACCTGCTATGTCTCTAACCTGAGCTGATTTACCTCTTCCTAGGCAACCTGATGGCCCCCAGCCCCTCACTGTGGGATACATTTTGGAGTATAAGAAACAATGCAAGAAATCACTTTAGAAATAAATACTAAAATTTAAAGTTAGTAAGGTGGCTACACCAATAGCCCCGAGACTGTGACTGGTTGATGTCTAAGGATCAAATGTGTGAACAGATACTACTAGAAAGCAGTGTATCATCTGTGCTGTTCTGTCTGTCATGACCCATGCATGCCATTCCCCTTTAGGAAGCTAGGACTTTAAATACAGGAAAGGCCCTAATCATATCAGATTTCATCATGCCATACAACTTGGTGGGATATGGGTTGGGGGAAGTCACCTTGTATGACTGTTGCAGCCAAAAGCTAGTCAATATATTTTTATTTCTGCTTTCACGGCTCTGTTTTCTGCTGTTTTGTGCTGCAATTTCTACTGGTGGCTGGTCATATGAAACCAAATGTCAGAAACCAGCAAGGGCTGTGAGAGTGATGGGAAAGGAGGGTTGTTATTATTTTATACTAGGCAGGCACTGTGTTGGAAATACAAATATAGGAGCCTCATAACCGTGAAATGTTATGATAAGAAAAGCTCCTCTCTGTTGATCTTGCTTTCTCTTGCCCAAGCTTTATACATACGTCGCCATCACATATATCAGATAGTGTTTCATTATCTTGCTAGACATGATCGTACTTGAGTAGTATATTTTCTAATAAATCTTAGATCTGCAGACCTAGCAGAATATCAATAACATTGCCTCCCAAACTACTCGCTTGTTGCACTGAAGCTACAATGGTTCATCCTTTGCTCTGACTTTTTTTTTTCCTTTGCAGCATACAATGATCAGACATGACAACTTCAGTAAATCGGTGCTTGCATCCAACAAGTCATGGTACATTTCTCTTCCTGCATACTTATATTGCAAAGGGTCCTCACACAGTGATTTTTATTTCTGCTTTCCTTTGGCAGCTACGAGGGGGGATCCAAAAGTTTTAATGATCACACCAAATACACTGGTTGATTAGCTTAAGCAGACAACAAATGGAAAACCAAAGGATAGATCTTAACAAGTTTCCAGGTAATAGGCAGGTGTGGTTGCTTGTGAACTGATATTCTTTCTGACACTGTTGAACACACTGGGGAGAAGGTTCATTATTCATTCAAAGGGCAAAGATGTCAGCCTTAATATTTTAAATTGGCTTTATCCAGAAGTTACCTCTGTCGCCAGAAACTCTTAGTATAAAGAAATTCTCTGGTCCTCCCCCCCCCCACTTCCCCATCTCTGACATTTGCAATTCCTATTTATTTATATATACATTTGCTTTGCTTTTCAGAGGATCTTGCACCAAATTTTCTCAATCAGTGTTTCATCAGAAAGACCTTTTGGAAATTGGAAGGACATCTTTTGTAGGGCTGATTGCTGGGGAAAAAAATCATAGGGTACTCCTACAGTAGGTGTTTATTTTTACTAGCACATTATGACGGGCAAACTTCTTCCCCCTGGGTTCTATTAAGATTGCTTGGTATAAACTTGAGCTATTCCATTCCATATTTGTTTTAGTTTGAGCCATTGGATCAGATCCAATCATGCCACCAGCCAGAGGTCCTATGATCTCCTGTAACTTCAGATCTCTTTCATCTGGAACCACTAGACATGAGAGATTATTTTCACAAAAATGTATGCTTGATTTATAATACAGCAGAACTTTTATCAGCTGAGCAAATCCATACCAAAAAACAACAACAGGTAATTTGGGATGTTGGTATCATTTTGGAAAAGCTGCTGTTATGGATTAGAATACCAAAATGCTTTTGGACTGCACCCTCTGGCGTTTCTGTGAATTAATATTTTTTTAAAAAAATAATTACTTCCATACTCCTGAATAATAGTTGTAGCACACTAAAGGCAGCTATAGTTCGGTGGGTAGAGAAGAAGAAAGATGAACAGTTCTTACTTCTTCTCCAACAAATTTATCCTCTGTCATAAAGATAATTGCCTTAGGCAAAGCATAATATGGGTCCAAATATGCTGTATCCAGCCTGTCCTCTGTTCCACCAAACTAAACAGACTTAATGCACTAAGGAAGAGGAAATGAATTATTTCCTTCTCTCAGTCACAAGCTTTGTTTGCGTTGGAGATGCTCTTTATCAGTGATAAGCATCTTCCAGAGATCCAAGGGTAACAACTCCCTCCACCCTTTGAGCCAGACACTCCTCAGATCCACTGAACCACTTGATTGTTTTGAACTTTGAAAGGTTCCTCATGGCAACATCGACCTATACTTTCCTGGGCAATGTTATTCACATCATGATCATTTTCCTCAGTCCAATCAGGTCCATGAATACATGCTGGTCCTTCTCCAGTTACCCCGTTATTGCGATGTGCCTTCAAGTCATTTGCAACTTAAGGCAACCCTAAGGCAAGCCTATCACAGGGGTTTTCTTGCCAGGTTTGTTGCCTTCCTCTGAGGCTGAGAGAGTGTGACTGGCTCAAGGTAACCTGATGGGTTTCTATGGCTGAACGAGGATTCAAAGCCTAGTCTTCAGAGCCATAGTCTAACACTGAAACCACTAATACCATGCTGACTCATTAGAACAGCCTATAGCACAGCCTCTTAATGCAGTTTGGGAAGTAAAATAAATCTCAATCTCCCACAGAGACTTGAAGTTTTAATTCAGTGTACAAGTTTTTATTTAGTATTTTTTAAATCAACTGGCAAGTGTAACCTTAATTAATTTTTAAAGCTAATGTATTTTTAAAATAAATACATGTTTTAATTGTATAATATCTATGTTCATTTTTTTAAAAAACATGCAACACTCCCAGTGAGTATACCAGGAATTTTATTCCTCACCTTCAGAATCTTCAAAAGCCTGGCTAATCTGGAAAAAAAAAGCTGTTCCTAGGTCTCCTGGTCAGACATCATCACATGGAGACAACCATGAAGGTTGTTCTTAAGATATTTCTTAGTGAGATACTACTTAACGTATCTTTTAGATAATTGTATTTCAGACATCACTGGGCTCAAACAGATAGGGCAAAATAAAGCTGCATCATGTCACTTTGGAAGTGTGGTGTTTAAATGATGCATGCCACGCCAAAGCCACACTTCAGTCCTAAGGACTGGAGCACAGCTTTGGAGCAGCTTTTGGCCTCTTAAGATGCACGTGTCATTTAAACAGCATGTCTCCAAAGTGACCCGAAGCAGCTTTATTTTGGCCTGTCTGTTCAGGCCCACTGTGATCTCGTTCTTCAGGCATTCAGTGTGAACCAAGATTTCCTGTTTGGCTGTTGACTTCAACTTTTACCTGGATGAACTGTCCAGTATTTCCTGAATCAAATATTTCATTTCATTTTCTATTGCTTGCGTGAAATTAAGGTTATACTTGCCAGTTGATTTCTCAGCTTGTCTGGGTGCAATTTTGGTGAGACCTCTCAAAAGCCCTATTATTCTGCCATTCATTTATTTAGAAGTAGATTCTTCCTCTTCAACCTCTTACATTCCACTTATAAATTCTGCCCTCTCTCTGTCTCTCCACTGCCCTCTCAAATAATAGCCAGTGTCATCTGGATGCTGTCCATGTATCTATCCTGTCTATTTTTATCTAAAAAGAATAGAAAAGTAAAGCATGTATCTGAATACTCAACCTCTGACTTATTGTCTGTTTGATGCTTTCCTCTTTTTCTGCCATCACTCTTGCTTTTTCTTGCACATCATGGCTGTAGGTTTAAAGTCCCAAACTTTTTTTTTGGGGGGGGGGGGGCGGGCATAGAGACAAAGGACATGTGGCAACACAAACGTGTGAGCATTTCTGTATAAATGTATTTTATAAACTGATTTTTCAAAACACCTTTAGCTAGAAAGGTCAAGAGCTGCTTTGGAATGGCAAAGGGCATGTCTGCACTGCAGAAATAAGGCAATTTGACATTACAGTACTTGAATTGCCGTGGCTCAATGCTATAGAATTCTGGGATTTGTAGTTTTGTGAGATATCTAGCTTTCCCTGTAAGAGAGCTCTGATACCTCCACCAAACTACAAATACCAGAATTCCATAGTAATGAGCAATGGATGTTAAAATGGTATCAAACTGCTTTATTTCTGCTGTGCGACAGGATAATAATGAGGTTATTATTCCCCCCCCCCAACAGTGGCTAGACCATAGAATCTGCATCACCCCTACAACAGAGACATTGCTGGCCTCCCTGGAACAGGGAAACTCAGCCATGACAGATATGCCATGGCAAAAGGAGGCTTGGGGGCATGTCCAGAGGTGATTTGAGCCCTGCCAGCCCCAACTGACTTAGGCAATTGGCCCACCCTCCCACTGCTGGTACATTACAAAGTTTCTTGGTCACTTCTGGGCTGGGTAAGAATTTTTTTGCCTTTTCCATGAGCTTTTTCGCCCACCCCCATACTGTTCCCAGTCAGACTTGGACAATTGGCTAGAGTGGTGTCTAAATAGGCTGCCATTGGCAGAAATGGGGGAGATTTAGAGTTCAGTGACAGGAAGGTCTCTGAGGGCCGAGATAGATAGCCCAAAAGCAGTGGGGCAGCAAATGCGTGGTTCGGAACCCTAGTATGTATTGGCAGTCCCAATGGCAGGGCCCTTCCATATGGGCGCTGCCATCTTGATGTAACAGATATGTAGCATCCGCACATTGCTGCACGTCTGTTACATCATGAGTACTCCAATAGCACACTCATGACATAACCCGGATGCCAGAAAAAGAACCTTGGTTCTTTTTACTCTGGATGGACGCCGCACAGTTTGTTGGCTGTGGCGTCCCTCCAGAGCTAAACCAGGCGCCTTCAGCCCACTGTTTTCCGGCAGTCTGTCTCGGGCCTGAAACTACTTCTTTAGGTCTTGGGACAAGGGAGGTGGGGAAAGAGACTGTCCTTGAGGCTAGTCTGAAATATAAACTCTCTCTTTAATCCCCTGAAGCTTGAGAGAGGGACTTTCTAGCTGGTCTTCTTGATGCGGGCTGGCCAGAGAGCAACCTAGCTTTTGGGTTCTTTTTGGGGCTCAGGTGTGATTGCTCAGGAGAAGCTGCAGAGGTGGTCTGGGGAACAGACCATTGGCTGCAATTACTCCCACATTAGGCTACCCCCCCCCCTTAGTTGCACCCTCTTAAGAATTCAATAAATAGGCCAAGTTAATAAAATGGCCCAATTTCAACCCATGCTTTGGTGTCTGTTTCATTATCGTGTCTTGTCTCATTGTTTCCAGGCTTGGTCATCAAACAAGAAGCTAATGTAAGTGGAGGGTGTTGTTGTTGTTGTTGTTGCTTTTAAAGAATGTAAAAAGTTCACTATTTCATCTTCACAAGTAAGGGTAAATAATTACTACCTTTTCCTCCCCCGTGTGGAGAAAATGTCTATTTCTGCACTGTCTTCACTGAAAAGAGACAAGAAGCTGAAAAAGTCAACTGGCAAGAATAACCTTGATCTCACTCACCCAGTACAAGGTATGGGATATTTGATTCAGGAAACTTTACATAGCCCAAAGTGTTTTGGAAATTTAATCCATGCAAAAATACACATATTTTCTTTTCATGGGAATTGTGTACAATAACTACACAATAGGAGATGTTAGCACACAATCCAGTTATTGAGCAAAGAACTGGTGTGTATTTCTATGCAGAACAATTTTCTGACAACCTTAGAAATAAGAAATCCATTTTTCAGCCGGCACAAAAATCACAGCAAATATTCATTCCATATGTATTGCCTGTTTGAACAGCCTGGAATCAGACTAAACATGGGGTAAAATCACAGGCATCTGTAAAATGAAATAGAAGCAGCCCATTTAGCCCATAGGGACTAAATCCAGAGGACAATCTCATTGGTAGAAATAAGGTGTAGGCAATTTTTGGCAATTCTCTGTTTCTTCTGATGTTCCCCAGTGATCTAGAGCTCCAAAGTAGATTTTTAAAAGCACTGGATGCTGCAGAAGGTAGAATGAATTAGTGAAGGTCACCTCCTTCATACCAGTGGAGTGTCTGTGAGTTGACATCTGCTCAGGTGATACCCCTACCAGAAGGACATAATACAATCTATTGAAATGTCATTGCAGGAAGGATGGCAAGAGATGTTGAAATGCTCCTATTTTAGGGAGATAAATTCTTACTTGGAAGCCAGTGCCAGATAGTGGTTTGAGTGCTGGACTATGACTCTGGAGATCAAGGTTCAATTCCCAGCGTGGCCATGGAAATCTACTGAGTGACCCTGGGCAAGTTGTATTCGCTCAGCCTCCTCAGGGGAAGGCGATGGCAAAATGACCCCTGAACAAATCTTGCCAAGGAAGCCCCCATGATACCTTTGCCTTAGGGTCACCATAAGTTGGAAATGACTTGAAGGCACCCAACACAAACATTCTTACTTGTCTCATTTTTGTGTGAGAGAATGAGAAATGTCATAAGAATGACATATTTTCTCACATGCAAGCCAGAGCTCATCTTGAGAGAATTTTCCCATTTATGAGGACATTTTTTGATGCAAATTCCATAATTTGAACAAATTGTTTAATAAAACTGCATCAGCTGCTGCCTTATTACTAAATGAATCAGATGAGTAGTTTCCATCTTTTTGGTCCACCACCTAATTCTTCTGTGCTTTCTATTTGTTTGTGTACCCTCCTTCACAGAAGGAAAAAAACACCTGTTTTGCAGATATCTTCTGAAAATTGTACAAAGTTTGTATAAATTGTAAAACAAAAACCAACCAACCAACCAACCAACCCTCCCCCCCATCCCTTGTCTCAGTCTTATATTGGAGATGAAAAACTCGCACAAAAATGGGGTATGTTCACATAACTTCTCTCACAAAGAATAAATTATTCAGTAGGGTCCCCCCTCCCAATATTCTTACATGGGAGATCCAATGGAATCCTTACAAGATGTCAAAGCTGCTCAGAGGTTTGCCGTAAATGTTTAGAAATGCACATTTGTGCTGCCTAATAACCTTTATGTAGCAAAGAAAGATTAAAAATTCATGTAATTTAGCTTAGTTCCAGTTTATTTTCAATTAATGAGAGAAAATCCTCTCTCACACATAATATGCCATTTTATGTATGGCTTTCATTTATTTAACTGACAAAACTAAGCTCCAAGGCTTGTGAATCGCAACCATTAAAGGCTGTTGAAAATACAGTTTATTAAACAAATGGATAATAATGAGAAATAGACAATAATATGCATGTAAATATACTAAATGTAATTGCTCTTATCCTTCCCAGTTAAAGCAAATATTTTTGCTAGAAGACAATCTCAAATGAAGAGGAACAGGGAGATGAAGGAAGCTTCTTACATTATATTTATATTCTGGTGTAAAGAAAATACAGTGGACCCCCCACATTCACTGGGGTTAGGGATTCAGGACTCTAATGAAAGTGAGAAAACTGCAAATAAGAAATCAATAGGTTTTTCAACCTGAGAAAACAGTGGTGCAACTCTATAGTGAACATCTTTGGGAATTTGACCATAGAATCATGCTGGAGGACCTACAAATATATCTTCCAGGGTGACCCTATGGTCAAATTCCAGAAGAGTCACATGAGAGGCCTTAGTGATTCCTAGAGAGGACATAGCAATGAAATTTGTGAATACTCAAATCCGCAAAAGTCAAAGCTGTATATGTATTGGGGCAACTATATTCTGAACACACATAATGAGGACTCAGTAGGGTGAGATAAACATATAGTTCACTCATGGTTGGGCCTATGGGTGCATCTATAAGCAGGGGCCAAAATGAGAGCACTACCCCAATAATAATATGGCTCTCCAATCCAATTTTCTTTCAGTTCTCAAATTTCTACTATTGCTGTAACTTTAAACCACAGCAGAATATTTAGAAATATTGGTTGCAACTGATTCATATCCAACACGTTCATGACCATGGCACTATTGCCATAGTCATAAAAGTCTCTCAATCCTGATTTAGCGAGCAGCAGACACTGTGAGTGATGGATGTTCTCCTGCTAGTAGGGTTGCACATACCGATGTTTCCACCCCTTATGACGGTGATCTCCAGTGCAATGAGTAATTGTCACAAGGATCTTGCTTCAGATTCTTACACAAGAGATTTTTAGAATGAATGTGGTGGAAAAAAACCCTGTCTGCTGCACCCCAATGGACCAAAGAAAAGGCCTCCCTCAGTTGAAGAAGCTGCTGCTCAGTGAAGCAGGACTGGGGTTCAGGCCAAAAGACTCTAATTAGTGTCTACTAAGTGTCTAGGTTCAGTGGGTGTATCTGCACTGCAAAATTAAAGCAGTTTGGCACCACTTTAATTACCATGAGTCCATACTACAGAATCCTGGGATTTGTAGTTTGGTGAGGTACCAGAGCTCTCTGACAGACCACGCTGAATACCTTACAAAAACTACAAATCCTAAGATTCCACAGGATAGAACTATGTTAGTTAAAGTGGTGTTAAACTGTTTTCTTTCTGCAGTGTGAATACACCCAGGGTGAGTCATGGGTGACTGTTGATTGTCATTTGAGTCTCTTTCTTTCTTTCTTTCTTTCTTTCTTTCCCCACCTTTTTTTGGACATAACATTTACCTTTCATTTTATTTGTTATTTTTTCCTTTTTTTGAATCCCTGTTTGTTTAGATATAAACTTTCAGGTAGGCTGAATCACCACAAAAAAGGGGAGAGCATTTTCAGGGACTAATCCGGTCAGAATAGATTCCTGGATTGCAATCTGACTCTGCTGTAGCAAGCCAAGGAGCAGGGTTAAATTGCCAAAGCATCAGAGCACCACCAACCTTTTCAAGTGCCTTCATGGACAGTATTGTTCAGGACAGAGGCAGAAAAAATTCAACATACAGCCACCTATATTTCCTATACCATCTTGTGCTTCTGACTATGCCTCTAAAGGCCTTTCTGTATTTAAAAATATGGCTGCAAATGCTTCATTAACAAGAATGGCCCTACCATTAGGCTGAGTAAGGTGACAGGTGTTAAAGGCAAGGAAGTAGCTGTAAGGTGTTGGAAGACAAAGCTCTGTATTTGTGTGTGTGTGCACACCATGTGGACTCCACGGCTCACAGAACGCAGAACAAGAAGAAGGTGACAATCTGCTCATCTCAGGCAGCAAAAATGTCTGCACTAAGAAAATGATCAGATCTATATCTGAGACAGATGCTGGCTCGTAGCTTTTCTACTATGTTTATATTTCTGAGATTCACATCTGGCCATTCCTGCATGACAAAGACACACTTCTGGCTGTGTCCTTTAGCTAGTTTTTTCCCACCAAGTGACTTCAAAGTGCAAGCACAGAAGTATAATGTTGGAAGCGACTCTTTCGGTAGCCTCAGGCAACCATTGCTAAAGTAGCCACTGTCCGAAAGGCATGCTGAAGAAGTATAATGTTGGAAGCGACTCTTTCAGTAGCCTCAGGCAACCATTGCTAAAGTAGCCACTGTACGAAAGGCATACTGAAGAATCTACAGACTTTCCCCTGCCCTCAACAGCATACGGAACAAGAGTCTCCAACAGATCAATTCTCCTGAAAAATACAACAGGCATCATCTCAGCTTTGCTCACAGCACAAAGATAATTTGCCACTTCAGTCCTCTACTGCAGCTTGCATTCTTGATTCCATGCCAGACTTGCAATATAGATTCTCTTTTTGCCCCGGCAACCACTGGGGCTCAAAATCTGGGCTCTTAATTAAAGAGCAATTGACACAGTGTGTGCTGTGCAACCCCATTGATTTGAATGGCTGAGAGGAGATCACGCAAAAGAACAGGAGGACTTTTAACAGAAGGTTACACCAATATGTGGCTAGTTAAGATGCTCAGTGAATTGACACAGCTCAGATGACAGGATAATGGACCCTCTGACAAGGGCGGTTCTTTAGAACACCTTTGTTACATGGAGAAGAGAGAAACAGTGTGCAAAGGGGAAGTGAAATCCACAAACTGGTTACAAATAAAAAAAGAAAATAGTCACCCCTTTTGACAGTGGAGGAGACAAGAGGTGATATTCTGCTCAGTAGTATCTTTACTAGCTTACCAAGGATCCAGCTGGGTCCATGGGAGCCTCTTCAGCAGTGGTTAAATCACACACACACACATGGATGGATCTGGTGCATTGTATCTGATGCTTTATATCTTTCTGGGTTGTCAGGAGTCCAGTTCTTTCAAATGATCAAGCAAAAATCCTTGCTCAAATTTAACCCCTCTCAAAGACGGGAATACCAGGAATTGCTTTGTTTTTTTAATGTGCTTAATCAAGCATTTCAAACAGCATCTCAAACACAAACGAAGCCAAATAATTCTGGCAATGTACTCTATTTGGTGACAGAAACAGTGATACATTTCATGGAATTGGGAAATAATACCCCCAAATATTAAGAGAGAGTGTTTCTGTGTATCCATATAGCCCACAACCATAACAAATGTTCTGTGGGCTGAGGAACCTTCTGCAGCAGGTCTGTAGGAAGCATGGAAGGAAGAGGGGGGAAAAGTCCCATCATGTCAGTGGTTGGCTGCCAGCATGTGGGATTCAGGTCAGTTGTTCTTCACTCCTGCTAGTACTCTCAGATGACCATATTTTATAGTAAAAAAAAAAAGTGTGTGTGTGTCTTTTTGTCACTTCCATGCCACCTAAACTTGGAAAATTAAACACATGCAATTTGGTGTGGATAATAAGGGAGCTCTAAGGACGTGCATCTCCGGTTTATTTTGTTTTCTTTTAATAGATTCATTAGTTTTAATTAATTAAAATCTGTCCATAGCCTACAGAATCACACTGTGTCATTGGATAACACTAAGACATTAGGGCACCAGGTGGCAAACACCCAACTCCTCAGGTGTAAATTCCTTGAGGTGTGGTCCAAATGCTTGTGACAGGTTTTGGGTGGGCAATAAAGGACCAGGTTATTTGGATTCCTTGCCTTTCTCACAGCTGGAACAACACAGATTTTACTTCTGTGTAACCTGGCTGTCTGGTGAACCTTTTCTGTTCCTAAGAGAAAGAAAATGAGAATTCCTGCTGACTGATAAGCTGGTGAAGGAGAATGAGGAGAGGCAAAGAAAAGGAAGATAAAAATGCTGCACGAATCCTCAGAGGTTGTCTACATTTGTCCTAATGGGATCTTTTCTCATCTATGGAGAGTTAAGAAAACTTCCAGAAATGGACAATATTATATAAAGGTGTTGTCTTATATATCAGCCATAATATTAAAGGTGCTAATATTATCTAAAGGTGTTATTTCTTCATTTTAGAAAACAAGAAGATTAATATATTTCTGATAAACAATAGAAAGATAGAAAATCCAGATTTAGTACCCATGTACTAAATGCCATGCCTCCAGACTGAGGCCCTGTTTTCACTGGCCAGGATACTCTGGGGCAACCTGGCTCCACAGCTGCCCTGATTCCCTCCATTACCTGGTCACTCTTTTGCCCTGTGGCAGCTGTTTGCAAGGGTGGCACATCCTCCCAGCTCATCCACTGCCACTGCAGATCAGTCGCTTCTGAAGTCAGACCAATGTGCACACTGACAATCTCATGGCTGAGTGTCTCATTATGACATTAGAGCAAGCACCTTGCAGTGGTGGAGCAGGTCTCAGGTGTCTCAGTGGGGCTCCATGCAGATAGCTGCAATGGTTCGAGAAGAGAGGGCTTTATGTCTTCCCAGAAGATCTGGAGTAACAAGTAAATTTTTAAAAACTTTTAAAAGGATGTTGTACTCTGGTTCTGGAAAAGAAGTGATCAGAGACCACACTTGCTCCAGTCAGTACAGGACCGCAGTGACCACATGGTCATGGTCCTGATTCAGGCTGCTGCTGTGGTCCCAAAAAGGATGCCAGCAAAGAGCAGACTTTCCCCACTCCTTTTGCAGCTGGCTTTTCCTGGCTGGGCAAGGCAGCCCTCCGTGCAGCTTCCAGCTGTGTTGGGGATGTGCATCATCTAAATGCCATGCCTCCAATGCAGCCTGAAGCCAGCACTTTTGTCCCATCTGCTTCGGGCCTAAGACACTATCTAGATTACCTCATTACACTCTTACAGTGCTGCTATTCCACTTTAACTGCTCTGGTTGCCTTCTGTTGCATTTTGGGATTTGCAGTTTAAGGGGCATTTGGAATTCTCAGCCAGAGAGCTCTAAGGCCTCACTGAACTCCAAACCCCAGAATGCAAAAGGAGGCAGCCAGAGCAGTGAAAGCAGAACAGCAGCACTATAAGAGTGTAATGTGGTATGTCTCTGATCAGCTTTAGTTAGATAAGGCTTTAATGCAGGCATAATTTATGTTAAATTTAACACAAACATGAAATAGTTGCATTTCTCCCTTCTAACTGAAATACAGTTGATGTAGATTGTTTGGCTTATTAACTAAACATACCATCACTTTTCTGCTAAATGTTGCATCTCTTCCAGGTGTGTTATTTAAAGATTATTCATCTAAGTTTCCATCCCGCTCTCTTCCTGCTGAAAATGTGGAGATGTAATGAACCAAACTGCTTCCAACTCACTGTGAATACTATAATGAAGATCTTCCAGTACATACCAATCTATGATGTTTGGGTTTTGAACAGAAGAACAAAATCCCCAGGTACTCTCAATGGTTTATTGAACATGTAGGCACTTTCATGCATATCAAGCTGAAATCTTGCACAGAGGAAGAATCCATAAAATAACACCGAATGATCAATTAACAGTGCATGCCTGGACATGTCTATTTAGAAGAAAACCCCACTGGGCCCCATTTTTAGATCTTGGTTTGCAGAAACAGAAGGAAATAGGAATGAAATTGAATGACATGAGAGCTGATGCTATTTCTTTTCTGCTCATCATTGCTGTACTGGCATTTTCACAAGTACTGTGGTATGTTTTAAGTCAATTTTACAACATGGGATATGCCACATTTTGAAAGGCAGGAAATGGAATAAACAAACAAACATCAGATCTGACATATTAAAACAGTATCTACAATTATCTCTTCCTTAGGTTTTCCAAGGCAGATTCTGCAGCAGCAGTGAGGAAATATTGGCCTTTCAGATGTTCATATGCCCAACTGCCAGACGTTTCTGCCAACGTGGCCAAGGGTATGCTAGCATGAGAGTGACAGTTGAAAACATCTCCAGGGCAAAACATTCTGGACAATTTTCTGACTTGGATTCTGGGAAATGCTGTTACTCCTCTGAACAGAGATGACAATCTGACCAGATCAAGCACCCCCCTTTAAAGTCCCATTCATGCTACAACTAATATGAATCAATTACATTATTTCAAAGAATAGCTAAGCTGGGACAATGAGGAGGGTGAATGCGACTTCATAATTTTAGGTTTGTAACTGGAAAAATCATAATCTTGTAGAGACTTCAGGTGAATAAAGGACCAAAGGTGCCCCCTTTAGCATCAAATGTATCTCTAATGCATGATCAAATGTATCTCTAATGCTTGAAAATGCAGCTGTGCTGGGCAGGGCACATTTCTAGGATGGAGGATCACTGCCTCCCTAAAATAGTACTCTATGGTGAACTCGCCACGGGTCAGCGTAAGAAGGGTGCCCCAAAGATGAGATACAAGGACTCCTGAAAACAACATCTCAAGCTCGGCCAAATTGATCACCAACAATGGTCTGCCCTGGCCTCACATCGGGAGGCATGGAGATGCACTATCCATAATGCTGCAGCCTCTTTTGAGAACTCGCGCTGAATGTGTGTTGAGGAGAAACGACAATACAGAAAGAACCACAACTTGGAAACATCACCCAAGGAGACTTTCTGCTGTGCCGGACTTGTTTATCTCGGATTGGCCTTTTTAGTCATCAGCGTGCTTGTAGTAAGTGTGGGATGAGTCCTTCTTGAATCTTCGTTAGCGAAGAAAAGCCCAGAGAAAAAATGCACATGGAAATAGAAATAAACACCTCGAAGGTATCAGCAACGTTAAGTAGATCAGTAGCCACAGCTGTTGGTATTTTCCCCAATAGAAATGTCTTAACTACATGTCAATGCTATTTTCTTTTCTATTCTGTTCTGCACAACATCCATCCGATCTGCTGCCCTGAACATATTTCCAGTCATTGTATTCATCTCAACACATGTTTTCTGGATGCATTAAAAAACAAAAACACCCTACAGAGTTGAATATTATCTTCTGCCAAAACTTTTTTCATGTGTGGCTGAGATTGTGGCACCTTTGCTTTCATACTTTATTTCATGCACATGATCATTAAAACATGTTGTATAAAATTACCTTCAGAAAGCAGGTACCTGTCAGTAAAGTGTATATGAAATATAAATGAATAGTATGTTTAGACTTGGGTCCCATCTCCAAGATGGGTATGAATATGAAAATATAGGTATTCCAAAATTCAGGAAAAAAAACCCACAATCTAAAACACCTTTAGTCCCAAACAATTCAGATAAGGGAGACTCAACCTGTACAGCTTTTAAATGTGATGTTGCTGGGGTGGTAGTGATTTACTCCAACTGTGCTGTCGAAAATCCTGCAAACTGCTTCGGTTGAGGGATGTGGGCCAGATGTTGATACCCTTCTTTCCTGGATTGAAATAACCTGGCCACACCTTTAGCTATAACAGTGCCCTGATCACATCTTGGTTAGATGACAGCAATGCTTTGAAGACTAATTAGAATCTTAAATTAGTTCAAAATACAGCTGTTGACCAGGCTTTGCTATAGGTAGCATATCCTTTTCAGTTGGACACCTTCACTGGCTGCTGGTCTGTTCCTGAGAATAATTCAAAATTTCAGATTTTAAAGCTATTTTAAAGTTGAGAATTGGGTGTGTAAATTACTTGAACATGAATCTTCCTGAATGCTTGGAACTTCATTGGATATCTTCTGCCCACTGTGTTTAAGTATTTGGTTACCCGAAGAAAGAGGTGCAGAATCTTGTCTCCAGAGACACTTACTTAGTACCAAATCTTGCACCTTTGTAACGCTAAGCAAACATATTTTAAAACATTTATCAAGGGATTGTAATGTTCATTAGACATGTTTCATGATACATTGACTTAACCTTTCTTCCTGAGTAGAGGAAAATTTGACATCATTTGATAGGTTGATGTGAGCCCCTGCACACCTTGTTTGATTCATTTTAATAAAAGAAAAAGTGGATCTGGATTCTTCTGGTAACTTCCAGTTTCACTGGTGGAATGGGACATGGAAAGCCACGAGACACTACGGGAAATTGGCCCCTGGATCCACTTCTCCACTCTTGATTTCTGTACATATATAGATTGTCCTTAAAGGTAGCAGTGTGTCTTTCATATTGTGAGAAGATGGTGGTGTTCTTCTGGCACACATGAAATCCAGAGAGGTTTCAAAACAAAAATGAGATCCAGTGGAATGTCCCGATAGACTGTTGAGCTCAGACTGTGAAGGCCTAGGTTGTAATTTCCCTCAATGATGAATCTCATGAACCCCAGGCTGGACACAATATTTCAGCCTAATCTTATTCACAAAAGTGGGGAGTTAAATTGGGTAGATGTATTTGTGGAACTTTATACAATGTACTAGAGCTTCCTGGGGGAAAGGCAAGATAGAAATATAGAAAATAAACAGAGTCAGAGGTTCTGGCAACTGAAAAAGGGAAAAAGACACAATTCAAGGAGAACTTTGAAAGGATAAATATAATAGGGTGGTCATATAAAACAAAAGGCAGCTCTCTCTCCCATTTCCTTCCATCCCCTAAAGACACGCTTCCACCATGGAGATTATCACACATCTAATAAATGGATGTTATTGCACGCCTCTGTACCCAGCTTGGAGGCATCGCATACCTGATCCAAACTTCTCCCAGACTTCACAAAGAACATCTGTTTTAAAATGGGTTAAGCCCATGTCCATCTCAGGAGAAAACGCCATGTGATAATCTCCTACATTAATGCATTTGTGGAGGGAACTGGCTCTTATGTGTTATATTCCAGAGTTAAATGTTACCTTTAACTTAGAAACAGAAGCTTTACCTTAGAAATCGGAGGAGGGGCACTTAATGGGTTCGGAACAATGTTTTTGGTTTTCTCACCAGAAATTACTTTTCTGTGTTTGACCTTTTCCCTCCCCTTGGTTCTGCTCTGTAAAAGAGAAACCAAGGAAATTTTAATTAAAAACAAAAAAATGTTTCATTCCAGTCCATATGTTGATTTATGATAGGGTTTTTTTCAAGTGAAAAGCTCTATGTTAGGGTTTTATTGGAGATTTGCAGTTTATTTATGACTGTATCTGGGCTCAGCCACATTCTTTACCTAATGAATTAAACATTTGAATTATCCAGCAAACTAAGAAGCCCACCAGTGCCACCCTGCTTTGTTTTCACTCTGTTTTCAGCTAACAGTGCAGTCCATGTGTTAAGGGCCAAACTTCAAACTAAAGTGCTAATCTGTGGAAGCATTTTCTTTGGAGATGACCTTTGCAGGTCATATCCTTCAGCATCAGTCAACTGTTATAACAAAAAGCTGGATGTTTTGAATTTTGAAAGCTGTATTATTCCAAAAAATATAAAGCTGGAAAATCCACATAGCTGAGCAAACAATCCCCAAGGTGGGCTCTCTTTCACCTCTACTCAGCTTGCCATGAATATAGTAGTAGTAGTAGTAGTAGTAGTAGTAATAATAATAATAATAATAGCCAATATTCTACATCATCATCCAAAAATATCCATGGAAGCCAAGATGATAAAAATGAAGCTGTTGTACTTTGGACACATCATGAGAAGGCAGGACTCATTAGAAAAAAAACAATACTGTAACACTAGGAAAGGTGGAGGGAAGTAGAAAGCCAGGAAGGCCACATGCTAGATGGATGGACTCTATTAGGGAGGTCACAGGTATGAGTTTACGGGAAATAAACAGAGAAGTGGAGGACAGGGTTTCTTGGAGATGTCTCATCCACAGGGTTGACATGGGTAAACTCAACTCAACTCAAGGGCAGTTAACAACAGCAACAATTTGTTGAGTAGATCATCTACTTTATGGTGTAGTGATTTGCGTATTGGATGACTCTGCAGACTAGGTTTCAATTCTTTCCCTGGCCATAGAAACCCACTGGGTGACCTTGGGGACAAGGCACACTCTCTCAGCATCAGAAGATGGCAATGACAACCCTCTTCTGAAGAAATCTTCCCAAGAAACCATTGTGATAGGGTTGCCTTGGGGGTCACCATATGTCAGAAATGACTTAAAGGTACACTGATCTTCTGACACATAAGTCAGAAATGACTTGAAAATACACAGTGCTCTGATCACTGGCAGAATGGACCTCCTTCTACCCATGCAGCTGATATCAGGTAAAGTAGGTTGCAGAAGAAGTTATGATTGTGGCAACAGTGTTGCAGTTAAGTAGTGAACAGTTATGAGTGAGTGAATCTAGGTAACTGTTCTGAATTCATAGTTGCTGCTTAGTTTCTGGGCACAATACAAAGTGCTGCCCATGACCTTTAAAACCCTATTTGGCCATGGTCATATATGACTGTATTCTACCTTAAGAACTTACCCTCATTTTGAACTCTTCTGCAGAGAGCTTTTCTCTTTTCCACCATTTTCACAGGCACATCTGACGGGAACATGGGAGACAGTCTTCTCAGTGACTTCACCCAGACTCCAGAACTTCCTTCTGAGAGAGGTTAGATTGGCACATTCCTTACTATATTTCCTCAGGCATATTAAGACTTTTTAATTATCTTTTTTCATCAGTCCTTTGCAAATTGTTCAAGGAGTGGTCTTGCAGAATTGTACTGTGTTGTCTTTGCTTTGTTTATTTGTTGTTTTCAATAGGTATGCTTTTAAACTTGTTATAATTTTATGGATAGTTTAGTTATATTTTTAACTTCTGGGATGGGATGCGGTGCCTCAGGTGGTTAAGACACTGACTTTGTTGATTGCAAGATGGGCAGGTTGGCAGTTCAAGGCCCGGGTGCCTCATGATGGGGTGAGCTCCCGAGACTAGCCTCGGCTTCTGCCAATCAGTTCGAAAGCATGCAAATGCAAGGAGATAAATAGGTACCCTCAGGTGGGAAGGTAAACAAACAATCATGCTGGCCACATGACCACAGAGTAGTCTCTTTGGCTTAATAACAGAGATGAGCACTGACCCCCTATGGTCGGACACAACCTGACAACCTTGTCAACGAGGAATACCTTTACCTTTACCTTTGGGCCTAAATGCCATTAAGGACCCTAGATCCTATCTGATCTTGGAAACTAAGCAGGGTCAGTCCTGGATAGCCCTTAGATAGGAGACTTCCAATGAATATCAGCTACTGTAGGCTACTTCAGAGGAAGAAACTGGCAAAACCACATCTGAATATTCCTTGCCTAAGAAAACTGCATGAATAGTTTTTTGTGGGGCTTTCAGGCTATGTGGCCATGTTCTAGAAGAGTTCCTTTCTGACTTTTTGCCAGCATCTGTGGATGGCATCGAGATTTCTCTGAAGATGCCAGCCACAGATGCTGGCAAAACATCAGAAAGGAACTCTCCTAGAACATGGCCACATAGCTCAAAAGCCCCACAAAAAACTATGGATGCTGGCCATGAAAGCCTTCGACTCCACAAACTGCATGAAATTTTTGTGGTCACCATCAGTTGACAGGACATTTGAAGGCACACACACATACACATTTCATTTTGTTTAGCTATGTCTCTTAAACTATTGTAAGACACCTTGAGTTTCAAAAAAGGGAAAAGGTGGAATATTTAAATAATCAGCATCATGGACAGAATAATTGTAACTCAGCCCCAACCTAATATTTTGGGAATTGGCTTCCTGGAGGTCCATTTCACTAGCAATAGGAGCATGGGTGATGTTTCCATCAGGTTTGGAAGGTCTGCCAAGGAGAGATTACTTACTTATTTACCTACTCACTTACTTAACTAAGTAGCTGATGTGGAATACTGGCCAATATTTATTTCTTATTTACCTGTCCCTATAGATCAAATACTATGGATTTATGCCTTCTCCTCCTCCACCATCATCCTGCCAAACAGTAAAGATTTCTTTCTCCCTTACATCAAATGTAATTTTTATCAGACATCAGTTTTAAATTCCCATTTAAACAAGAACTTTCAAGAAACTCATTACAGATAACAAGATACTTGTAGTGAGTTCCTTCTACTACTAAGAAAGGTAGTAGTAAAATTGTATTTGGACTGGAACATAATAAACAAACAAACAAACAAACAAACAATTTCTTACCCATCTCTTCCCATGGATTGAGGTAGAAAGCAACAACAATGAACAGACAAACAACATCAGTTAAAAAGACATTAGTAAAAATGCACATTAATTATAAAAGACAAATAAAATAAGACATAGTAAAACAATCCACATTAAAATTCACAATTTAAAAATCATCTGGATAAGCCTGCCAAAAGAGACTGGTCTTCAGTGCTGTTTTAAATTCAGACTATCAAATCTCTTCCTGCAGGTCATTCCACAGTCTAGGGAAGCTGAAGAAAAAGTTCTCTAGCTGACAGTCACCAACCTAGTCCTGGCTGACAGAACAAATGTCCTCCAGAGGACCTTGAGCCTATAGTGCAGATATATGGAAGGAAGTGACATAGTAGGTATAGTTGGACCCAAACTATGTAGGGCTTTAATGGTAATAAACAATACTTTGTACCTTGGCAAGAAACTAATTGGTAGCCAGTGGAGTGATTTTAATATTGATGTAATATGATCATTCCTGGATGTCCTAGTAATCAATCTAGTTGTCATGTTTTGAACTAACTAAGGGGCAAATCAAACTGGTGGAAGGAGCAGCTTGAAGCCACCCCTTCTAAAGTTGGATTAGGGCCATGTCGAACACACGCCGTGGCCCCAATCTGCCTTTTCCCCAGCCAAAAAAGGAGTGGCAAAGAGCTGCTACTTTTCAGTCAGCAAAAAGTCAGCTTTTCCCACCCCACAGCAGCCAGAAGACAGCTTTAAGATGCTTCAGTGGCATGCAGCGTATAAACACCACACCACTGGAGCGCCTAGAAGCTGTCCACATGGAAATGGCCAGGGTGGCTTCAGGACTTGCAGCATATAAACACTGCACTCCGGATGGTGGTGCTAAAGGGCCATCTGTTTCAGCCCTAAAGTAACTTTTGAAGCTGTCTCTAAAATATGTGGAGGAAGAATTGCTATCTAAAGGGTTATCACCCCACCTATAATGTTGCATGTAGGTTTTATTTAATTCCTGATAATATTTCCTTCAGGTGTGAATAAACACTGCCTCCTAAAATATTTTGGACATAAATATATAGATGAGAAAATAAATTTGGAATTATTGCCTTTGGCACTGATTGTCATGCACCTGTGGAGCACAGCCACAATTCCATTCCAAATCCCAGCATTAAAGTTATTTTCCATGGTCTGCCATTCAAGACATGTGCAGATGACACAAAAGGAGATAAATGTCTTTTATTACCATCTAACCTACTGTTACTTCAAATTTTACCAATTTTCCAATTTTCTAGGTTTCTTTCTTTTTTTTAAAAAAACCTATCCCTACAGGGCATTTTAACATCTTATGATTGGCACATTGGATGGTCCATTTATCACTGTTCCATAAAGCCTAAGATGGCTGTGTTCACAAAGGAGATGGGACTTCAGGGGTGTAATGGAGCTGGCTCTTTGATACACATTGAATCATTTTTATGCATGATAAATGGCAAGTGCTTGAAATTAAAATTTGAAACAGGGCACCATTTACAAAGGAATGGGTATGGTCTTGAAATCACTCTGTGTAATTAAAAAGTGTGTCTAATTTACCCCAAACAAATAATATTTACTCACAATTTCCAAAAATCCCAACAGCTCTGCACAATCATTAACAATAACCTAAGGGCAACCTCATATTCTATAGAGTAGTACAAACAGTGGCAAATTTGCACTATACATTTGTGTGGCTAGTTGTTGCACTTACTTCTGGCTTCCTGGTTCAGGCATTCACAAAGTGCTGGAAATATATGGAATGTATCTCGCTGTTTTCATGTACCCATGAAAGCATATGTTTTGTGCATGTAGATGGGCAGGAAGGTGTTGCTATCCCAGTTCCTTCATCCTTGTATTTGTGTTGGTTCCACAACTGTAAAATTGTATTTGCCCTGCTTGTGCTAACAATGTTTATGCATAGGTGAGCAATGTGTGAAGTATGATTTGGTTATATTTGGAAATCTGTTCTTGTTGCGAGGTGACACTACTATTCTTTAAGTAGAAATTCGTACTCCTGCCAGGTTCCTCTTTCAAAATTTGTCCAGTCTGTAATCAATTCCCTCTTCAGAGAACAGCAAAAATGTTGGGAAATATTCCTACAGAAGGGAAAGCTATACAATGTAATGCCTCCAATTTTATAACCACTATTTAAAAACAAAAAACAAAACACTAACTTTGAATATATTGTTACAGGCAATACTCTTTTTCTGAAATTTTGGAATAAATGATACCCCACATGGACCAGATGAACTCTGGTCTGCTGTCATCCATTATCCCCAAGGCGAGGGAACACATACACGATGCATCTAGGTGAGGTCAGCCTCAACAAACAATGTCTTTCAGATAATTCGGGAGTTGCTGATGAGACTATCATTTATCCAAATAACCAGGAAAATGTGCAATGTTTGCCCAAGTTGATCAACTTAGTGCCTCTCCTCAACTGTTGCCCTACTGGATTATCCCACTCAGACAATTAAACACCTCTGTCCAATTACACACTTTTGGCCAGGGCTTAATTTTGCCCTTAACCCCCCCCCCCCCCCCCCCCAGATTTTGCTTCTCAGTATGCTATTTTGGAAGACAGAGTGTCTCTATGTCAGTCTGAACACTGACTTAGCTCCGGCATTACCACTCAAACCTATGCTCTCCAAACGGTTGTGTCTCTTTGCCATCTCAACTAATTGGACTCCTGGAGGTGAGACTCGTCTTTGGTACATATCACCTGTAGTGTTGCCTATATTTCTATCCCACACTAAATCCCTGATTTTCCTGAGCCTTGTATGAATGTGTGTGCTAGTGAACTGCTGTGTGATTTCCCTTTTCAATAAAAAGATTTTAATGGAAGAAGCCTGTCTCTGGTTTTCATGGTATACAAATTGGGTAGCAGTATCACTAGGAATACTGAGCTAATTAAAAATTCACCTCATTAGATTCTTGGCTACAACACACACACACACACACACACACACACACATATACATACATACATACATACATACAAGCAAACAGCCAAAAGGGTGGCTTTTTCTGCTTCTTTTTGGGCCAGAAAAATGCTGGACCAGGGCTGTGGCATGTGGTTGCCACAGCCCCAATCCAGCAATCAAAGGGGCAGCATCAAGCTGCCCCTTTAGGGCCATCTGTTTTGGCCCATAATCTTCTTCTCTGTCCCTCAACCTACAGCTCTCACTGTCACTTGAAACATGGTTCCATAGAGTTTGTCAGCCCTCTAGAAAAGATGTTTGGTCTGCAGAGGAGTGTAAATGGGTCCCAGCAGTTCAGTTAGCACATGTCCTATTAGGCCTGTTTGTCTGAATAGCTTGCAAAAGGGAGGACACACATTTTATGAATATCAGGTTTGCTTGAGGCCAACAGGTCTGATCCAGGAGGAACTGTTCGCCCAGGGCTTTACATTCCAGATGCTAGAAAGGAGTGGATTTTGGAGCATCTTCTGGGAAAGGAGCTCCAGTGCTCTGAGTTAGGCACTCTAAATCTCTCCCTGCATGTGGTTGATATCCTAACAGCATGCATAATAATAATTACAAAGGGATGATGCTATTCGCTTTATTTAGCTCCAAGCTGATTTCTCATTTGTTTCCCTTTTTTTAAGGTCAGTGAAAAACATCTCTCACTGTTTTGCTTTGTTTTACTGATCTCATGAAGTAGAATAGTTTTGACAGTTAAATGTAAAGCCGGGCTGGTTTGTGTTCGGATTGCTGCATGGATAGTCTTACACACCGCAATTTGTTGTTTTATTTTTTACTACTACTGTCCCCTAAGATTGCAGTAACAACTCTCTGGTGTCACTGGAGACACCTGGAATGCCAAGAGATTTTTTAGTGTGAAAAGAAAAGAAAAGGATACAAATAGTCAACAGAAATCCAAAGTGTTTCTTCAAGTAATACTTCTGTCTTAGCAATATTGTTTAATACTTCTATTACCTCATCTACAAATCAGATGTCAGTCCTTCCATAATGATTGGATGAGATTAAAGAAATGTAGAAAGGTCTAGTTTCACAAACATTAACACCAATATTTGATACACACTTTCCCTCAGAGCAGAAAAATGAGCAAAAAAACCCGAAAGGGCAACACAGGAACTTTTGCTCTTTTAAGACAACTAAAGACTAACAAAACCTCACCAGAATTTTTTAGCTGCTACAATTGTCACTTTGTTCAGCATGACTAATAATTTCACCTCTATCTTCTTTAACATGTTTTGTTTTATGCAAAAAAATAAATAAAAAAATCAGCTTGCATATGTTGGCTGTATCACAAAGATCAGCGAGAAACTTTATTGCATTTCTAATGATATTAGATTATTGTACTTTGAGATGCAACTTGTCAACCTCATGTAGGAAATAGGTAGCATATACTTCTTGTTAACTCATGCTCTCTTCAGAAAGTGATAAATGAAAGCTAATGTCTTTTTTCTACTCTAGTGGAATGCTTCTGCCCCAGAATCTGGTCCTGATGATGTTCAACTATGAAAAATAAAGTAGGTGAATTTCTGTTGATTATATTAGTTCATGAGTTTAGCCTACATTTCCTCCTCTTCCCGAACATCAAGCTAAAATGGCTGTCCAATTGAAGATGAAGGAACAATAGAGAAGATCTGCTGCATATGTGAAATTTTTAAGTCTCTCTTCTCCCTTTTTCTCAGGCAGCCAGGTTGCTTGGTGATCTGAAAGAAGAACTGATGTTGAAACAAGAATGAATGTCTTCACAATTGATGCACAGCAGAATTTTCCTTCTTCTCAACTCCCTTTTTTGTTTTACCATTTCAGATGGTTACCAAGATCTAGTATGGAGATGCTTTTATTTTTTTATTTTTTTATTTTTTGTATTTTAAAAGAGGAGTTGTTGGATGGTGAATGTTCTTCACCACCTGCTTTCACATAACTACCCATCAGACACTGACAATTGTTATGAGAGGCTGGTGAGAACAGTCTGAAAGGACATTATTGTGAACCAAATGTTTACTGCATTGACTAAAAAAAAATCTTAGCTCTAACACTGCACAGAAAGATAGGAGAAAGGAGGGGAATTAAAAAGGGACTGTGCTAGCACCTTCAAGACTATTTCTCGTGAACTATTGTGGATTTAAACCCACTTCTTGAGATGCAATATAGAGTGATACTAAAGCCTCAGGTTATGAAGCATATTTATACCTCCTTTTATGCTGCAAGAGGCTTGGCTACTTCTTTGAAAACTACAGAAAGAGTTGTACAAAAGGAAGGTTGAAAAAAAGGCAGGAACTTTTGGAAGAGAAGAGGACTGTGAAGATTCCAGACCAGCGGCCTGTCCTCACAACATAGTTATGGCATTAAGATTCCAGTTTAACTAACATGGTTCCATCCAATGTAATCCTGTGGCTTGTATTTTACAGAGGGCCATTTAGATTCCTTGGCCAGATTGCTTCTCTTGAGCCTCTGTGCAAAATGCCAAACACAGGATTCCATAAGATGCAGTCATGACAGGTAAACTGTAACCATAGTTCTTAACTGTGTTTTGTGAATTGGTCCCAGAAACATAATAGGAAACAGACAGACAAGTAAAGAGGGCCAAGGAGATGAGAGCTAACCTCTCAATACTGAGAGCTATCTTAACCCAAGTCACTAGCAGATGACCACAGATGAATCAAAATGGGCAGTCTTTATGAACTACGGGCCAAAACAGACTGCAGAAATAATCCATCTTGAGACTGCTTTAACTGATCTGGCTCAATGCTGGAGAATGCTGGGAACTGTAGTTTTGTGAGACATTTAGCCTTCTCTGTTAGAGAGCTCTGGTGTAATAACAAACTACAGTTCCCAAAATCCCCCACACTGAGCCATGGCAGTTAGAGCAGTTCGAAGATGGATTAAATGTTAGCGGTTTTGTTTTGTTTAGTTTTTTCTTTCTTTCTTTCTTTTTTTTAAAAGTTAAGAGCAAAATATAGCATTGTTTGGAAGGGGAAGCAAAAAGAAGCAGCATTAAACATCAGAGAAAGGTATGACAAAGATCATCCAGATGAGCTCCTTAGAACAGTAGTCTTGAAATTACAGAAATGAGTGTGAGTGTATATTTAGCATGTAATGTGACAAGCTGATACAGAAAACCAAGTTAGACATTCCTACAGTTGTTTGGGTCTCTAACCATGTAGAAACAATCTTAGGTTACCATCATATGTCTGTGAGGAATGTTTGAACAGTCCCAATTATTTACATAAACCATTTACTACTACTTGGTGGCAATGTTGCTGGTCTTCAGTTATATTTTCTTCTGATGTTAATAAATGCAATGCATGTTCACCTTCAATAAGATAATTTATTGTCTATTTGCAGTATATTTTTTAAAAATCAAACATCCCTTGAGTCCGTCATTCTCTTTGGAATGCGGAATCTATTTGAGTGTGTATCTTTGAAGAAATAATTGCTTGCCAATTATCACAGCTCTGCAAAGACATATATCTTAATATATTGTCATTCAGACACACTCACATGCAAACTAACTCCCCCCCCCACCCCCACACAGAAGGCTCTCCAATATTTATGCAGTGTTTTGTTGGCTTTCTTTTTATAGTTCAGAAGCATTTCCCCTCATAATGTTAGAGGAAATGCACCAACCTATCTTTCACTCAGAACAGACCAGTATAAAAAGTCAGCTTCTTGGCATCTTGCTGGTATAGCATGCAGATGATGCATGCCCTCAAGGCACCCAGAAGCTGGTTTCAAGACAGACAGCCCACCCTTGCATAGGCTGGCTTCTGGGCACATTTATACGCCACACACTATTGGAGCACCTCAAAGCTGGTGTCAGGCCACAATGGCTGGGAAAAGCCAGCTTTCTGCCACCACTCTTTGCTACTCCTTTTTTTGGGTGGCTTCAAGGCAGACTGGGGCCATGGCATGTGATTGCCGCAGTACCAATTTGCCTTTGGAAGGGGTGGCTTGAAGCTGCCCTTTCAGGGCTATCTGTTTCAGCCCTGTCTTCTCTATTTGCTTGTTATGTTTGTGCTGCTGAAATGAAAAGCTTTTACGGCAGGGTAACTTGTACAATCAAAACAGTTCAAAAGCAACAAATAATATATTTAAGACTTTAAAAGTTTTCATTTCTTAAAAAAAACCAACAATAATAAAAAGCCAAGATATTTGGGGGGGTGGGTCTTTGCCTTTTATCAAAAGAACAGTGTGGAACTATTGGATTGGTATCATAAAGTTTTAATAATCACCTTTAAAAAAATTTGATTGAAAGTTTGTTTTGATTTGTAGTTGTTAACTTATCTCTATGTAGTCACCATCCAGATTTACACATTTCCCCCAGCGTTTCTTGACCCTCCAAATACCATTATTGTAGAAGTCTTCAGATTGCGTCTAACAAAGATTTTACACTTTAGTCACTTCTGGCAGAGCCAGTCACAAAAATAAAGGACGCAATGAGCTGATTTTCTCAGCAATGTGCACTTAGGGACCAATGATGACACTGACAAAATTTCATCAATATGCCATAATAACTTCCGGGTGATAATTATTACTTTACGATACCCCCTCGTAAGGCACAATCTGCAGACTTCTACAAGATCAGGTATTTGGAGGGTCAAGATACGCTGGGAAAAATGTATAAATCTAGATAGTGACTACATAGAGATAAGTTAACAACTACATATCAAAACAAACTTTCTATCATTTTTTTTAAAAAGGTGATCATTAAAACTTTACAATACCCCCTCGTATGTACCATCACTGAGAAGCTGTCCCTCTTGTATCATATTACTGCACTACACTCTTATAGTGTTGCTATAAGTTCAATGAGGTCTAAGCACTCTCTGGCTGAGAATTCTAAATGTCCCCTCCCTTGAACTACAAATCCCAGAATACAACAGGATGCAACCAGAGCAGTTAAAGAGGAATAGCAGCACTATAAGAAGGTACTGCGGTAATCTAGGTGGTTATTGTTGTGTGCCTTATGATGACCCTAAGGTGAAACAAATTTATCATGGTATTTTCTTGGCGAGTTTTGTTCAGAGGAGGTTTTCCAGTGCCTTCTCCTGAGGTTGAGACCATGTGACTTATCCAAAGTCAACCAGTGAGTTTCATGAATGAGCTGAGAATCAAACCCTGATTTCTAGAGTCACAGTCTAACACTCAACAGGGATACCTAGAAGAGGGCTACCAAAAATTATCTAAGGGACGGTCTGTCAGCCCCCAAAGAAATGCCAGGATGGGGCCAGGCAGAGGCTCCGTCCTGGCACTTCTCCAGGCCATGGAGAAGTGGCAGTTCACCACTTCTCCATGGCCTGGAAGAGGGGTGCAGCAGGTACACTGGGCGCCCACTGCACCCTGCCATCCCCTGCACTGCCAAGGGGAGAAAGGGGCTGCCGCTGTGGCCCCTTTTCCCTCAGGGCCCTTGGCGCAGCCATGTAAAGGCCACGCCAAGGACCAGGAGCAAAAAGGAGCTCCATTTTGGAGCTCCTTTTGGTGCCACTGAGAGGGTGCCCTAGGCGCCCTCCAGCGGTGACATTACGTCAGGAACATGCTACATTATCTAAACATGGAGCATGCCATGACTTTATGATGGCACACACATATGGACAGTGCCATTTTAAAATGGCACCACCCATATGCGCTAGGGTTAGGGAGGGTGCGGATGCTGCACCCTCCCTAACCCTAATCGCTCCGCACAGACGGTCCTTTTGGGCCATCTGTATCAGGCCTATGATCCCAGGCATGTTAAAGAAGAAATAGATTCTAGAAGTGAGCATTGCTTCAAACCACACCCCAAAGCAATCCCAAATCTAAAATTGCTAAATTTGAAAGTTCCCTGCCAAGGATTGCATGGATACTTCTGTGAGAGAGCATATATACACATACACTTCAAAAAAACTGAAACAAAATTCATTATTTCTTTATGCTAATAAGAAACAGTGGGATGGATTGGCTGCACAAACTCACAAAATGAATTTGCATACATTGCAAGAGAGTATGAATTTATACACATTGCAAACTTAGAAAATGAATTTACACACATTGTAACAGAATAACAGCAGAACTGTAAATAAAGAATATTTTTTCACTCTAGGGGAAAAAAAACTCTTCAGAAACATTTATTAAAAACAAGAAAGGGCAGAAAGAATTTTGAATTTTAATAAAGAAATGCAACTTGAGGCCACTCTGTCCCCAGTTCAACTGGAAAAATATGTTGTTTGCTACAGAATAATCAAGCAAATGAACAAGGAAGGAAATTATAATTTTTTGCATCCTCTCCCCACAGCATTATGGGTGGAGATCTTAGGTTAAAACTTGCCCTAGGATTAGAAGGTGGACCCACAAGTTACTCAACCCTATTTTGTATGCTTTGTTAGGGAAGATGATCTGTGTGCTATGCAATCTTACAAAATGAACTTTGTTAGTGCAAACTTGCAAAATGAATTTCCTTTTCTGAGGTATATGTTTTAGCCTCTTTACAGCCCTCCTCTTTTGATATCAGAAAGGCAGATTAATTTTCTCTTTCATGACACTACTGTGGATGCCATTACTGGGATTCTTACATCACATGTCAGATAGCAATAGGGCTTGCCATGGCCCTGTTTTTTTGGACACACCTTTGAGGAGGCATGAAATGCTCACAATGGGAAGGCACCAAGAAGTCAATGGCCCTGGCATCTTTGCCTGCTAATCCATCTGACTTCAGACATGTGTTCCCATCAATCACATTTACACTCCAATGTTACCATCTCCAAAAACTTCCTTCAAAGTGATTCAACCCCAGTTAAAAGGAAGCACTCACATTTCGCCTTTTCTATACCCTCCATTTTTCCCCAGAGCTAAAATTCCCTATATATACTGATGTTTTTCTTCGTTTTCCTGACTTAGTGCAGTATCAGGCATCCATACTGCCAGTTTGCTTGACTAAACCCCTCTCTTGCTTGCCAATCTCTGTCTGCCTCAGGAGCGAGTAAGTTCCTTTTATCTCTGCACTTGTAACAAGAGGAACAGCTATTCCATTCAAGTGCAGTATTTCCATTAGTTTGACCTTGTCTGTTCCAACATAAAGCCTTTGCATTTTCTAGTCCTTGTTTGTGTGCATGGTTGTATATCTTTAAGGATTGTTGCTTACTCCTTTTACAATAAATTACTTAGAAGCCTCTCTGAAGTTTCTTGTGTCTCTGGACTAGGAACTGGATCCCATGGCTCATTAACCCAGCCACTACCATTGAGCTAATTCACAATTCCTAAATATACATTGGTATTTGAGGGCCATTACAGATGGTCCCAAAGAGGTGGGTCTCTGTCGCCCCTTTTCACACTGTATTGGGGACAGGGCAGCCTCATCGGCAGCCCTGTGGCCCCATTCCACCATTTTTCCGGGCCACGGAGAAGTGGCAAAATGATGTTTCTCTGCATCCCTGAAAAAGGGTGTCCTTGGGGCTTCATGCCCCCAGACACACTGATGCTAAAGAAGAGAAAGAGACAGCCCCTTTCTCCTCTGCATAATTGGTGTGGCTGTTTGCTGTGCAAATGATGCGTGCACCCAAAAGGAGCTCCAAAATGAAGCTCCTTTTCACCCTGCTGGTAAGGTGCGATAAGCACCCTTCAGCGGTGCGGTGAGGTATCTTGTGCGACACACCATTTGGATGCATCGTACAGGACACATCATGCATGTGCACTACGTATGGACGGTGCCATGTAAAGATGGTGCCATCCATACGTGTTAGAGTTCCAGAGCATGTGGATGCTGCATGCTCTTGAACCCTAATATCGGTGCCAGCACGGTATTTTGGGCCCATCTGTTTTGGGCCTGAGTGTTCCTTTTTGGGACAGGTAGCTACCCAGGGTTACATATGTTCCCCAGTTTTTTTCAGGGCCCAGTTTCATTTCTAATTGCTTGGGAAAACAAATATCTGAATGTACTGCTTTCAGTTCCACAGCAACACAATTGTGTGAGCGTTGTTGCCAATTTTTGATAACCCACCCAGGTACAGGGTCTTCTTCCACAATTCAGCAAATCTAGCTGGTAATCTGCCAGCAACCCATATGCAGCTACTGCTTGACACCAATTTGACTGTTATTTTCATGAAAACAGAAACATAAATTTTCCCCACACTATTCTATTGACAAAATGCTATCTGTCCTTCAGCAATTTCTATTGAAATAGTAAAGTCAGAGATAAGTTTTTAATGATGTTTTATCCTAACTAAGACAACTTGTGTGAAAACTTCTCAGCTAATGATACTGACTGGATTTATTTTCCAATATTTCCCTGTATTAATTCCATGTTTGGGAAGTAGAGTGAGACGTGTTATTAATTAAATTCATGAAAGATAGACAACGACAGATCCATAAAAACCCAAAGAAAACACAGCTGCTAAAGGCTCAGGAAGCCTCTTTTCAAATGCAAGACACCCAACATTTATTGTAAGCCTTCAATGATACTGGGAAAAAATTTTTGCATTTAAAATGCTTTTGTCATATTTATAATAATTGCTAAAAGCTTCAGAAGCATTGGCTTTGATTTGGTAAGCACTGAAATAAGAATGTACTTCTTTTATCCAGATGTGTAGAGCTGAAAGCTATTTTTAATTGCTCTGCCATATGCTAAAGTCTGAAAGAAATATGAGGAACCTTTCACCTTACATATGCTTTAGATTACAACTATCACAGTCCCTTACCATTGAGCATGCTGGCTGGGGCTTCTTGCTGTTTTGGGTCAAAACACTTGGAGAGCCAAAGGTTTTTCAAACTTCAGCTCACAAGTCTTTGAATTTGTGTATCTTTGGCTACACCTGCACTACAGAAATAATCCAGTTTGACACTACATTAATTGCCATGGCTCAATGCTATAGAATTCTGTGATTTGTAGTTTGTTGTGGCACCAGAGGTCTCTAACAGAGAAAGCTAAATGTCTCACAAAACTACAGTTCCTAGACCTCCATAGCAATGAGCCATGGCAGTTAAAGAGGTGTCAAAGTGGATTATTTCTGTCATGCAGATGCAACCTCCATCAACTTCTGAAAGTGTGTTTTCGTATTATATGCACACATAAACTGCAAATCTGTTATCAATTATATGACATTCAGGGGCATAGCTGTGTCAGTCTGCAATAACAGTACGAAAAGAGGTCTTTGTAGTAACAAAATGAGCAAAAGAAATTGTAGCAATAGCTTTTGTAGACGTGGGCCTGGAACAGATGGTAGGAAAAAGCTGCTTGATCCTGCTTTTTCCCAAAGCAGGTTGAAACCCTGCTGCCCGCATGGCCCACTCCCAAAGCAGGCCAAATGCACACAGCCTGATTGCATGCTGCACCACTGATAATGTCTTTGTTGCTTCTCCACCATACATGTGCACTGTTGCACATCACCTGTGACCCCTAAATTTCTCCCATGTTTGCCCAGGTGTCATCCTATTGGATGGCTATCCCTTTGAATGGCTACACAGTTGCTTGTGCAATGTTCTGCCCATAAGCTTCTAAGCACTGGTGTTCAAGTGATACATTGGCAAAGCACAATCAGGGAGGTCCCTCATACATACCCTATTCACGCCCCTTCACCTCATGCCCACCTGTTGGACTATCTGGTTTATGTATGTCATAATTAAATCTATTGGAGTTGTCACACTTTCATTTCTTTGTTCTGCTGTTTATATCAGGTGCGAAGATGCACATCTTCTGTGCTAAGCTGGACTATCTTGGGTTCTGTTTGCTCTAGTTTTTAGCCCTGGAGCATGGTTTCAGCCTGCTTTCTGTCTGATTTGGAGGCATGCATCATTTAAACATTCTGCCTTCAGAGTGGGCAGAAACCATTTTATTTTCCCCATCTGTTCCATTTCGTGGTCTACTTTCTCAGATGCATCTGTGGAAGTAGACCAAGTCTACAAAAACCTATGCTACAACTTTGCTCAATTTTATGAAAATTTAACTATTAGGGAATCTTCTCATGTACAGAATTGTTGAGATGCTCTGTTGAACTGACACAAAACAATAGTTCCCAAGAATTCCTCCTTCCTTAGGGAGTTTTGAAACTGATTTTTTGGTAAGCAGATGTATCGCTTTCACACATCAAAACTAACTGGCCACTGTAAAAATCTGAAAGATCTGTATCACCTCACCCAGCCCTTTGAAAATTTAGGGCTAGGGACGTGATCTGCTTCCTTATTGATCCTGTTACATTCTATCCCACTCTCACAACTACATGAATATGTTTTATACCTGAGGCCCTAATACCAATCTTCACTGCATCTGAAGAACTGAGTTTATAGCCACAAAAAATCATGCTAAAATAAAAACCAGTTAGTTTTAAAAGTGCTGCCACATTTCTTCTTTTCTCCCCCTTCCCTTTTCATTTTTATATTTTTTTAAAAAAAATATTAAAAATATTATATTTAAACATATATACACTGAATATTCGAAAGTCATGTTTACAAAAATTCAAAAATAACATAGAAAATCTTTATTGTATCATTTCTTCAAGAATAACCTCAGGTCACTTTAGGCTTCCCCTTCCTCCACCGCCAAGAATTAAAGATGATATAAAGATGGTGATAATCTTGAATAATGGAGTTTACAGCAGGTGGAAGATTGGCGATAAGGATGTCATAGTGCTTAAGACTATTAAGAGATTCTGATTAGGGCAATACAAAGGGTGGGGGGGGGGGTCCTTTCCTGACAGGTAGATTTAAACAGAAAAGGATTCCATTTAGGTGGGATAAATTGGAAGAAGAGATTTTATACTTTTAAATAGCAAAGGCTTCAACTGAATGCCAAACAGAAAGAGAAAATTTTTTTGAGAAATTTAAAGGAGACATGAACGAAATGCAAATGGCAGAGGAATCCTTAGTGAGAACACAACAGAGGCAACAAGAAGTGGAAAAAAAGAAAGAAGGGTAAGAAGATCCTTCTACATTTGATGTTTCAGCTATGGACCCTTCTGAGCTACAGGCCTTATAATAGATTATAAAAGTTCAACTGGAATATAAATGGAGAAAATGTTGTACAAAAGAGGAAAAATATTTCATTATTTGAGAGAATTTAAACATTAGTATTGACTGATTAAAATAGGATGCTCAGGAGCGGTGATCAACATTCAGGGGGTTGAGACTGGTGGTGTGAATTCATGCCCCAAATAAAGATAAATCATTCTTTTATAAAGGACCTGTGGGGAAACTGTTGAATTTTTCTTATGTAAATTGGTATCTCATGGGAGACTGTCTCCCCATAAAAGAACAGACTGTCTGAGAAAAATATTAAAATTTCACAAGGCAAGTTACCAAAACCTTTTTTAAAAAACTGATGGGCAGTTTGGAGTTGGTTGATATTTGGAGAGAGAGAAATGGAGATTCTAGAGAATAGACTTACTTCAATGAAAGGTAAAGATTTTTTCCCCCAAAAAGATATATGCTCTGGATTTCTAAGGCTTTAGCTGTTGCTGGTATTGTGTACCTTCAAGTTGTTTCCAACTTATAGTCACCCTAAGTTGAACCTATCAAGGAGCTTTCTTGGCAAAATTTGTCCAGAGGAGGTTTGCCATTCTCTTCCCCTAATGTTAGCTACTACACTAGGTTGAAAAAGTGGAGATATTACCAAATATCAGATCATAATCCAGTGAGTTTAATTTTTTAAGAGGAAAACAGAGACTTTTAGATGGAAACTGATTGAAATATTGCTACAGAATGGAATGGCAGTGGTGGAGTGTAAAAAAAAAATTAAAAGAACTTTTGAGAGGAATTTAAACAAAGGAATGAATATTAGAGTGGCTTGGGATGCAAGTAAAGCCTTTTATCCAATGTAAACCTGACCTTAAAAGTCAGAAACAAGAAAAATGTATTAAATTTTGGATGAGAAATAAACAAAGGAACAAAATTAAAGAAGTCTCTATCAAATAATATTTTAAGATTTTACAGAGGCAATTGTCTATTGTAACAGTGAAAGAGATAAAAAAAACCAAAGATGATTTCTGTAAAACAACAAACCATCAATTTTGCAGATAAACCAGGAAAATAGTTGACATATAAACTGTGAATTTAAAAGGAAAGAAACAGTGATATTAAAGCTGAAAGAAGGTACTGAGATAATACAGGTAACATAAAAATATCAGATGTGTTTCATCAATATTATTTTCCCTATACAATCACCAAGAAATTTATTTGAAAAAAAATAGATGAATACTTAGATATACAAAACTTAACTATGTAAAGGCAGATTATGAATGGTCAAAAATTACAAAGAATATTTGTGCTGTAATAAAAAAGCCTAAAATAGGGAAGCAACCAGGGCTAGATTGTTTGTTACCTCCTTACTAGATTTTTTTTTACCCTTGCAACAATCAATCAATATTTTCCTGCACCATGGAAAGATTCCTGATAGTTGGAAAGAGAATAATATTGTATTTATACCTAAAGAATATCAGGACTTGACTTCAGCAAAGAATTATAGACCAATGTCATTGCTGAATAATGATTCTAAGTTGTTTGTAATGATTTTACTGGAAAAATTGAAAATAATCTTATAGGATTTTATTTATCAATAGCAATAGTAATAGCAGCTCCATTTATATACTGCTTCATACTGCCCTGAGCAGTCTCTAAGTGGTTTACAACGGTAAGTTAATTGCCCACATCAAGCTGGGTACTCATTTTAGCGACCTTGGAAGGATGCAAGGCTGAGTCGACCCTGAGCCCCAGGCTGGGATTGAATTCACAACCTTGTAGTTTGTGAGTGAGTAGCTGCAGTTGTGGGTTTAACTTCTGTGACATACAGGTGAAGCAGATGGCCAGGAAGGAATAGCCTCTGGCTGCTCTAGCCATGATCAGGCAGGGCCTGTGGTGATCGCATGGCCTGTTTCCAAAGTGGGCTGCCACCTGTGGTTTCAAGCCGGTGCCACCAGGAATCAGGTTAAACTGACTCCTTTTTGATCCATCCCATTGGGGCAGAGCACAGTGTTAGAGCAGCTTCCGGACAGTTTGGGGCATGCGCCATCCAAATGCCATCCCCCAAAAGAAGCCAGAAGCTGCTTCTTTGAGCCTATATGTTTTGGGCCATAGTTACCAGGAAACCTTTGCTTCCCTGTCATCTCCTGAAATTAGAATGAGTACTAATAGTCTGCTTTAGGTCTCATCATTACGCATGCAAACTGTTTTATTGTTTATTGCATTGACTGTATGGCACCTTTCTAGAGATGCTCCAAAGTGGAAACTAGAGAGACAAGATAAAGGATATGTTTCTTATTTACACATCTCCTTGCCTTGTGTCACCTCCTCATATACTTTAGTGGTTATGACTGCCTGAAAAGGCATGATTGAAAAGACCGATGAAACTAGTTCTGTGTTTGTGGAAAAACTCTTCCAGCCTGTGGTGAAGAATAGCAGAGTAAATCCTTGACAGAAATGCACCTCTAACTTCATCAACTCAAGAAGCCAGATTCTTTCCTGAATTGGCAACATCTGCAGTCTTCCATGCTTACTTAACTGCATCATGTTGTTTTTCATGTTGCATAGGGAACTTTACACATTGCCCAGTTAAGAAACAAAATGTCATGTCTGGAAAAATGTGAATTTTACCATTCTAAGCCATATTTAGTGAGTCCTATAGAGTGAGAAGCCTCCTACCCAATGAATTCCAATGACCTGTTCCAATAAAGTGTATTTTAACATTAGCATTAATAAGGGAATCTAATGAGTTAGGTGAAATCTTCAGAAAATCCATTAAATGAAAAGCTTAAGATAATTAACTAAGGGGCCAAAAGGCCCATGTACTACAGTGCCCATGCTGGCATCATCTTGTATGGACAAGGCAGGCCAATAGTTCTGTGCTAGGATAAACTAGATCACAAGCCAATCCAGCAGGTACAGCCCAGTCTCAGTGCAAAAGCACAGTTTTCAAAGACCTGCTGTTTGTGGCGGAGTTTCTTAGAAACTTCACAGTGACAGCTGGCAGACTGCACAGGTGCATTTTTCTTTAGCTGCTGCCACTGCTGCATTCTCTCTGAAGGCTCTAGTGATGTTGGAAGGGGGTGCCTGGCCATGTGAATGAAGCCAGATGCCCTGTTTTTGCCCTTAAAGCCCATGGTGGGAGGCCTTCCGAGGGTATGTAGCAGTGGCAGTTAAAGGAAGTGAGGATGTGAACATCCATCTGTCACTGTGCCAGCATGGCCAACTGCCATGCCAATGGAAATGAGTCAGAATCACGGGTGGGATACCATGTGGCTGGCCAAAGTGTTCCCAAGCTCTGGGGGGCATTGCTCTCGACTCAATCTGAAGACAATTAACTAAATTAGGGTATGCACAGCATAGTGTACAAATTCTTCTTTCTAGCATCTCAGCCTCTGATGCACCTCAGCATCTGGTGCCTGAAGCAGCTTCCTCACTCTACACCCGACAATAATATGGTTGACCCTGTTGCTCCCATAGCTTGGCTTGGACCCTAACATTCTTTATGTGTATGGAAAGAGAATGCCTTATCCCAAATTGCTACTGAGGATTGGAGGGTGCTTAGGAATGGTGCAGAAAATTGTGTGTGTGTGTGTAGGGGGGGTTAGATGGAGGAGAAATTGGTAAAACTAACCATCATTATATGAATGAAAGAGTGAGTCTGGAAGCAGTCCACTGTGTCTCAAGCCATGTAATTGGAATCAAAATGTCATGCATAAACTAGAATATTATACGATACACTCACCATGACAATACGTGCTTGCTCACACTGGCATGGCAAGTAATACATCACTTGGTGGAGTCACCCCAGCATGGGATTTGTGGTCACTTTGATTGTGAGATTCAGCCCTGAAAAAAAAAAAAAAAAAACACAGCTGCAAATTTTACAAAATTTTGAGAATGAGGGAAATGATATTTTTAAGTTGATTCAGGTAACTTCCAACTTCCTTAAGAACACACAGTGGTGATTTTGATCTGACACAGGAATGTGGTGTACAAGAACCTTGCCGATACACATACCTGAACGAGTTGCTTTACTGCAAGTGGAAGGTAGGAACAATCATGAGTCATTTTCAAATTGAGAATGAAATGCTTAAGAAGAGGAAGAAATGGAGAAATAGAGTCACCTCTGTCCAATTCAACTGAAAGACAGGATGACCTGATGTGACAGATGCTACATTATAATGAAACAGAGGGGTGCAGGCTGTATATTGATTTTGGCAGTAGCAATCAGGCTATGTTCTTTTGCAAATACAGTATTAATACTGAAAACATTATGGGAAAGCGATGTGTTTTTTAAAATCCTCTCTGAGGATGCAATGCCAGTATTTGGGGTATTTCTATAGTATAGCTGTATTGCAGCCACCCTGTGACAGAGGCTTTTAATGTCACCATTTGAACTCATCAGCCAGCTGACTGATAAAATGAGATGGGATTACCCTTTGGCAACCACTCTTTCTGTTTCTGAATGGAATGACCTTCCATGGATGAAACTTGAAGCAATCTATTCTTCACAGTGACCCCTGTGGTAGCAGAATGGCGGCTCACATTATAAGTGGAATGCCTAAGTGCTGTGAGTCATCATGAGAGCAGAGGAGAAATGTCAGCGTGTTCAAAGAGCAAAGTCTTTGCACAAAGAACACAATACAGAAAGGCTTGACAATGCTCCCGAGATAGGCTAATAGGTATGGCGGTTCATTTAGATTCATGCCAATGGTGTCTTCCTCATTCACCTCCTTGATACTGATGCCTTACTAGCACAACACTTACAATGTATGTGTGTGTGTCTTTGTGTGAAGACACACACACACATTTTTCTCACCTATTTCCAAAAATGAGTTGCAGGCATTTGAACATGATATGGTATCATTACATGAGTGCACGGCTCACACAGATGGACAGGTTATTGTTTTGACTCACATACTCTGGGGGAAAAAATTTGTAACCAGGAAAAAAAAATTCTCATGATCAGGCCATTTTTTGGAAGGGTCGATTGGATTTTGCTTTCTTCTTCATCATCCCAGAGTTGAAATGAATTGCAATTTTTCATTAAGAAAGGGAGTGCATGCTTTTTTTTTTTTTTTTTTAAAGAAAGAGTAGAATTGTACTACCACAAGGCTTCCAGGAGTGCAGTTCCATCCTGTTTGTTTCAAAAAGGATTTGTTTCAGTGAAAATGTGGTTGGGACATCTTCCCATTCTTTTTCCCATTTGTCCATGTCTTTTTAGTTAGATATAGCTGTTAATCTACATAACAATTTTCTCTTTCTGAGATGAAAACGTAAAAATTGTTTAAATGTTCAATGACTGTCAATTTCTCAAAATTTATAGTTTTTATGGAAGATCTATAAATTATGTGAAAAAGTTAATATGATATTTACTATGACATGAGATGGAAACTCTGCTGCAGTAGATAATTGTAGGTAATTGCAAGATGAGTAACTAATAATTGTAAATGTTATTTATAAAGCAAATAATTAAAAAAATATGGTTGGTTTTACCATCCTACCACCACTGTTCTGAAATCTGATAGGATCCAAAGCAGAAAAATTCTATCAGCACCCACAAAAACGACTAGGAGGTCTGCATGGTGCTATGGACTCTGTAATGTTCACCTATTGCCTCAGAAATCAAAACCTCAAGATAGTTCAACAGACGAAAGCATCCCTTGGACAGTTACTTGTTCCAAGAACTCAGCTTACTTATCTCTCAGAGCTAAATCTAATGTAATGTTCAGTCTTCTTGATTTATTTCAGTCAATTAGCCAGACACATCTTCACAATTTCCTTTCATTTGCCAGTCCCCCACCTCCACATCTCATCCTGAATGTATTCAAAGTAATTGTCTCTTTATTTGAAGGTTATAGGTGCTCATGAATTTGGGCACCCAAGATGGGTAGCCAAGTATATTTGTATGAGGCAATGTGGCAATTCTCTTATTTGGACCAACAAAACAGACTAAGGGTACAGACTGGCAGTAAGCAATGGCTTGGGGCCAACATGGAGGCATGGTGTTTAGATGATGCAGGATTGGGGCCACAGTGTGTGGTTGCCACAGCCCTGATCCGGCACTCAGAGGGGTGGCATCAAGCCACCCCTTCAGGGCTATCTGCACTGGCCCTTAAAGACTGGTCAGGAGAGACGCCAATAGGCATGCCTGTTCCAAATTGAAGGGGGGGGTTGTGAAGAATCTGGGACCTTTCAAATTGTGTTTTCAGGGTCTCAAGAGCAATCTCTGTGTCTCTTTTATACACACACACACACACCACACACACACTTAAATAGCTTCCTCTTTTTGACTCCTACTCCATAACCCCTAACCTTATCCCATGTCTGTTGCTGTTTTCTTAGTTTCATCATGACCAAAGGAAAATATCACTCTCAGACTTTCCATTTCATATTCTATTTTTGCATCCAAATTGTATTAGGATTCAGCTATCTGGTCTCATCAACATCATCCTTTGGGGTATTCCTAGATTATGTGACACATCAAGTTATCTAGGTACACAAAGTGACTATGTCTTGATCATTTCTAACCAAAAGACTATGTTTACTCTATGTTTCCATCTGCTTCCAGATTCTCCTTATTTTTAAACGATGCAGATGACAAATATGGTGTAGTGGTTTGAGTATTGGACTACGACTCTGAAGACCATCCACTGGATGACTTGAGCAAGTCACATTCACTCAACCTCAGAGGAAAGGCAAAAGCAGTCCTCCTCTGAACAAATCTTGCCATTGTAGTGTTATATTCCCCCTAGGGTCACCATAAATCAAAAACTATTTGAAGGCACACAACAACAACAAAAAGTGCCTCCTTTCACTTTATTTTCTCCTCATTCTTCTGAAATTATTGTGACTATAGTTATTCTGTCCCTTGTGTGGATCAATAAAATACATGTCACTCAATCTTTTGTTTCAGGATGGAAAGGAAATTCATATTAACCAATTGCTAACAAAACTATTAATGAAAGTGTGCAAATGTATTTTGCTTTCCCACCAAGAGTAATCAAGAAACTCCCTCCCCCTTTCTGAATTACATGTAAATAAATGTGTACAACTCAAAATGTGTTCATTTGAAAAATGCAGAGAAACAGACTGTTTAATAAGGGGAGTACAAAGTGTGTACATAAAGAAAAAATGTGAGGGACATACACAGAATAGGAGAGTGCAAGTTGTTAGCTCTTATTAGAGTAGATCCATTGAATTAATAAGAAGTATGTAAGTCAATATTTAGTGCATAAATACCCTGAAAGTACCAGCTCCAAAGTATATATCAATCTACACATGGAAAGAAAAAAAAGTCTCTTAAAGTAGGACGAAAAAAGCATGGGAGAAAAAACCCACAATAGAGTTACGTTATAAATTGTTATTAAGTTTCGAAATGGAGGAGGAGGTAGTCAAAGATACAATGTTTGCTTGGGTGAAATACAAAGGACATCAAATTCAAATGTTACAATGGGAAAGAATTTGGAAGAAAGGACTAAAATATACAGCCTCACAAAGTCTATGAGAAAACTGGTTCAAAATATTTAAGCCCAAACAATAGGTGCTGGGAGTGTGGAGAGACTCCGACGCCTTTCTTTCATTGTTGGTGGGCTTGTAAGCATGCTAAGAAATATTGGAAAACGATTAATGAGCAAATTGGCATAATCGTAGATAAGAAATTGGAAAAGAAACCATAAGGCTACCTACTTGGGATGTTTGGTGAAGAAATTGCAAAAAATATGGGAAAATTTTGTTGCAGTCGCTAGGATTACCTTTGTATAAAGATGGAAAAAGAAAGAAATACCAAGTAAAGAAGACTGGATATGGAAATTATACGCTGTAATTGAAATAGATAAACTAACATGTTTGATAAGAGACAACTCTTTAGAGAAATATAATGAGGAGTGGGGCAAAGTAATCAATTTCATGAGAGAGCAATGGGGAGATTTAGCAACTATAAGTTTAGTATAATGAAAAAGTAAAAATGATATAAGATAGTAAACATGCTAGTGAATTGGATGTTCTAGCTATAATATAAGATAAATATGACAGATTCGAGACAGTGTTGATAATTTAGGAGAAACAAATAAGATAATATATATAAAAATTATAAGACAAAAATTGCAGTAGTGTTATAAGGATAGTAGTGATATAATAAAGTTAACAAAAATAGCAAAAACAATGACTTATAGGTAGTGAGGAAGTTGATGTGTATGTTGTTATTTTAGGAGATGTTAGGAAAAGGTCCAAGAAGAAGATGAAGGGAAGATTAAGGAAAAGGAGAATAGAGGGTGTAGTAGGTCATTGAAGGTAAGAGTACAAGATGTGTGTATGTGATGGAGGGTATGTGAGTGTGAGAATAGGTAGATGAGGGGGAAGATTGATGTGGTTGGTGGGAAAGGAGTGAGAGGTATAGGAAAGGACTGGGAGGAAGAGGGTGAGTGGGAAGGGAGGATTCAAAGGAGGGTATATGAACATAGGTATGAACTGGATGAGATATGTATGAGAAGATATAATGGATGAAGACATCACTTCCATATGTCAACAGATATAGAAAACAAAACAGTGGCCAATGGATTGGAAACAATCAATTTACATCCCCATCCACGAGAAAGTAGACCCAAAAGCAACTATAGGACCATAGCCCTAATCTCCCATGCAAGTAAAATCATGCTCAATGTTCTGCAACATAGACTTCAACCATACATGGAGAGAGAAATCCCAGAAGTCCAAGCAGAGTTCAAAAGAAGAAGAGGCAGTAGGGACCACGTTGGAAACATACAATAGCTAATGGAGTGTACCAAGGAATTAAAACAAAACAAAACCAGCATGTGCTTTATAGACTAGAGCAAAGCCTTTGACTGTATAGATCATGAAAGGCTATGGAACTCCCTTAAAGACATGGGAGTGCCAGCACATCTAATAATCCTGATGAGGAATGTGTACTCAGGACAAGAGGCAATGATTTGAACCAGAACATGGAGAAACGGAATTGTTCCCAATTGGCAAAAGGGTCAGACAAGGATGCATCCTTTCACCTTGTCTTTTCAACCTTTATGCAGGACATACTATATGAAGAGGAGGCTTGGACATATAAGAAGGAGGAGTGCAAATAGGAGAAAGGAACATCAATAATCTAAAATATGCAGAGGACACCTTACTATTAGCAGAAAACATTGGAGATCTAGAACCACTACTGAGAAAGGTCAAGGAAGAAAGTGCAAAGGCAGGCTTATTGTTGAACATAAAGAAATCAAAAATATAGAGGATCTTCACAAGTTCAATGTAGACAATGAGGAACTAGAAATAAGTAAAAGTAAAAGAGTTCCTATGCCTGGAATTAAACATCAATGGGGGGGGGGGGGCACTGCAGTCAAGAAATCAGAAGAAGATTAAGAGGCTAAACAGATGGACAAAGAAAGGTGCTTTCATGCTGGCATGAAGGGGTGGCATTTAGATGACGCATGCTTAAAAGCCAGCAGGAAAATACCCTTTTGGAGCCATATGCTGAGAAAAGCCACTTCAAAAAGGAGCAGCCTTTTTTCCATTTCTTCCTAAAAAGGGCACACCTTCGCAAGTGCATCTGAATGCTTGGTGCAGCAGAAAAGGGATGCCAGATATTTAAAGCATTTATGTAGATGACCTGGAGTATGTGCAGCAGAAAATGCATCCGTGATCCAGAGCATGCATTGTATGAAGCAGGCTTCAATTTAAAGTGCACAATGCTCTCAATTCAAAGCGCCCTGCTCTCTTTGTTGTGGATGCACTACGACAAGTGTGCCAGCCTATTACAACTTTAGCCCTAATCCTAATTCTAACCCTATGCATGCACCCTAACAACTATGGGATGCTGTAAGTGTTGTTTCTGAATGTTTCACCTGGAGAAAGTGATTAGCGAGTGTTTAACTTTTAAGCTCAACCCCAACACACATTCCAGCCCCATTTTCCTGGTGGTCCTGTGCATCTGCGCAGCTCTGTAGCTGTGCGTCATTGGCACTCATTTACACTGGGCACAATGGTGGAGCCATCCACAAGCAAGCCAAAAAGAGGGAGAGGGATGTCGTGGTCCCACGCAGAGATGACTGACCAGATAGCTCTGTGGTCACAATCACATATTCTGGACAAATTGAAAAAGTCCTACTTGAATGCTGAAACATATAAGGAGGTGGCAGAAAGAGCCACCAACGCAATTGACAAAAGTGTCATTGGAAGTGCAAAAGCCTCAAGGGAGACTACAAGAAGTTTAAGGATCTCAAGGTCAGAAGTGGTCGGGGTGCCACCAGCATGCCTTTCTACAAGGAGCTCAATGCCTTCATTGCCAATGATGGGAACATACAACCCAACAGATTATGTACTAGTGGTGAAATTGTCAGGGTCCCAGTGGGCCAGCCAGAGTTGAAACTGTGGAGGACACCTCTGAGGCACAATGTGCCCAGGACCTTTGATGCCCTCTCAAGATAATATATGCCAGGGCCCCTGGAAAAGGGTGCAGGAAAGAGGGGGAGAACATGGTACCAAAGTGAGCATAGGGCAGAGATGACCCTCATCCCTTGTCATGTAGATGATTAGGATGAACACCCTGACTCAGATAAGACATCCTGTTGTCAGAAAGCTATGGACATCTCTGCCATGAGAGAATGAGCCTGTGCTGGGGAGGTTACCTCTATATGTTTCATGAGCAGACCACCATCTCGTGCTAGGGAGGGGAGCACTACATCTTCCATGATCAGTAGCTACTGTGACCGCTCACCTGTCACACAGACCAGTACAGCAGCCAGTGATGACAGTGAGGGTGAAAGAGGGCAAGTCCTGGACAATTCACCCAACTGATGGATCAGGCCAAGGCTGCACACAGTACAGTCATTCCCTATAATGACAATAAATGCATTCTGTCAAATATATGCATGGAGCCAACAGGCACAGCAGTTTGCATGGGTTCTTTGATGTGTAATGTTCATGTATGTAGGTATTCAGAAGAACTGCACACCACTTTTGCATCTGAGCATACTTGGCCGGGGAGGGGGGGCTCCTGGAGTAACGTTTGTCTGGGTTTACTATTGACTTTGTCCATTGCATGAGTACCAGGTGCATGTATTCAATCTTTCTACCCAACCCTCCCATGCCTGTACCTTCCCCCCATCCCTGCACAACATGTTTTGTGTCCATACTCTGTTGTCTGCCATATGTGTCCTATAGAACAAGAAGTAGCATGAGAAACAGGAGGAGAAAAGCTAATACCAGAGCTGTAATAGCATCGGTGGACTGCCTAGGTGAGATCCAAAAGAAGAGGGTTCCTTCCTTCTGTGAATGTGCACATATGCCTGACAGAGTGGGGAAAAAATTAAAGGAACGCAGTGGCCCAAAGCTGCAATCACCACAATATCCTCAGAGCCAGTGTGTGGTTGGTGGAGCCTGAATACGACTTCACAAAAGTTGCATTCACTCCCCATCAGTGCTGTTGTTCTGTCCTCTTTCACCCTGCCCTTGGGGCTGGCAGTGTAGTTGCTTTGGTTTTTGGAAAAGGCAGCTTCATGCCCTCTTTTCCTGACCATCTGCTTAGCCCCTAAGAATGGGGGAGGGTAGCTATGAAAGAACTAAAAAAGGTCCTAACGAGTTAAGCACGAAAGTCAGAATCATACAAGCAATTGTATTTCCCATTCCCATGTATGGATGTGAGAGCTGGACAATTAAAAAACCAATGGATAAAAAGAAAATAAATTCATTTGAGATGTGGTGCTAGAGAAGAGTGCTGAGGATACCGTGGACAGCAAAAAGAACAAATAGGTGGATCCTGAAATTTCAAGCCTGAAATTTCCCTGGAGGCAAAGTTGTCTAAACTAAGGCTGTCGTACTTTTGTTGTTAGGCTTTGAGGCCTGGGTTTAAAATGTACAGATGTGCACAAATGGAAAAAGAGGAATTGTGGCTGGAGTTGTCTGCAGCTGAAGGCTGGAAAACAGACACTGCTCAAGGTCAGTATGTGCTTGCTTGCATGTAGGACTAATGTAAACAACAAGAGTCTTCCTGACTGAGGGGACAATATTGTAGGTAACACAAGGAAGAAGAATCACTAGAAGAGGTTGGGTAATTGTGTTGAATAGTGGATGATTGAAGAGATTTAATGAGCGTGAATATTTCTAAATACAGCAACTTAAGAATAAAACCTCTGAGGAGAGAGTTTTGGCTCCAGTCTGTTTCATCAATTGGGAGGAGGATTCCTGATAAAGCCGAAACTCCAGGGTTGCCAGTAATTCTGAAGGCATCAGAGATTGCTTGAACTGTGCTCTTCTGCTTGTTTACATCAACATTTGTCACATCATGAAAAGATATGATTCATTAGAAAAGTCAATAATGTTGGGAAAAGTGGAACGAATTAGGAAGAGAGGAAGACCACATGTTAGATGAATGGACTCAATTAAGGAGATCATGGGTATGAATCTGCAGAAACTGGGAAGAGTAGTGGAATACAGGGGGTCTTGGAGATGTCTCACTCTCAGATGTCTCACACGCCATGAGCTGAGATCAATTTGAGAGTAGTTAACAACAATAGCAAAGTTCTACCTAGACTTAGCCATTGTAGTGTAGTGGTTTTAATAATGGAATAACACTCTCAGAGACCATGGATCAAATCCTTGCTCAGCTGTGGAAATCTACTGTGCAACTTTGGGCGAGCCACATTCTCTATGATGAAGACAATGGAAAACCTCCTCTGAAGAAATCGTCCCAAGAAAACCCTATGAGAGGGTCACCATAGGGTGAAGTCAACCTGAATGCACATAATAGCTAGCAAGTTATATTAACCTCTCAAACTCTGTCTTAACATTTCCCTTGCATTCCACTCACAAACCATAACTCACTTCCTCCATCTTATCTTTCACTACCTCTACTTATAGGACTTGGTGGGGGCAAGTGTTAGAGGGTAAGCTTGAGTGAATTTCATATTTTGTTGAAGTGCAGTGTAAAATGTACTGTGTGCCTGCCAGACTTCTGGAAAAGATTGCTATATATATGTTTTTGTGTTTGGCACATATTCAGGGGTAGCCTCCTGGGCCATATAGCAAAGTACAATAACATTAAAAATCTACAAAAGAGTGATACCTTTATTCAGCCAACCAAAGTGCATAAAATACATGATGCAAGGTTCAGAAACTCCTCTGGCATCTTCATCTGACTAACACTGCCATTTTATATATATTTCCCCCCTCCTGTATGATTCCTAACACTTTTGCCTGATGAAGAAGCCAGCAGAGCTTTGAAAGTTTGCACCATGCATTTTATGCATTTTGATGAGACAAATAAAAGTTTCTGTTTTATGCATTTTGGATGTTATTGTACTGTGTTTGTTTAGTACCTGTATGTACATTTGAATATATGTTTGAAAGAGAATGGAACAAGGTTTTCATGGCAGACATGGGTCATTTTTCCTTTTTCAGTTACAGTCACCAGATCATGCCTTCACAAACAGATAGCATTAATCGCAATCATGAAGATGGAAAATTCACTTCCGTTTTATGGCAGCACTACTGAGAATAGAATTCAGACTATTTGTCTGCACACTGTGAAGCAACATTGAGATCTGGAAACATCATAAACCTCCAGCATGGATTCTGCTTTCCACACTGATTGCGTGCTTGAATTAAACTTGTTCTCCAGACATTATGAAGGGTTTCCTTTGTACAAGATACCATGTCAACAGCCAGTGCATGGATTGCTTGCTAATGTGTTAAATGGTATTTGGAATGAGGTTTCTGCTCAAGATGTTGACCCAGCTGTCTCTGTGAAGCCTTATCGGAAAGCTTAAAGTCCCAACTGCAAAGCTGCTGAGACTTACCCTGGAGTCTTCTTCACTGTTCAGAAATGTTCTGCTTTATTACAAGAACAGGAAAAGGTGGTGGAAGAAGATTTGAAGAATTTAAAACTAATCCACAACTATGGTTGGAAGATTTTTTTAAAAAATATCTACACTAAGACAACTTTGCAGGGGAGGGGGCCCCACAGATAATAAATACACAGAGACCACATTATGGAAGGAAAAAGCCACAACTTTATTAAATACAGCTGACAGGTGGGGTTAGCCCAAGGCATGGGTCAGGATCTGGCATTGACCAAGCAGACTGTTGATTGATGAACCCCATTACCTAGTCCTGGCCAGACCCAGGGATGGCAAGCAGTCTGTGGATATCTGCCCTCCAGACCTTGTCATTGGGGGACACTGATAAGGAGTTTCCCCCCACATTGGTGACTCCTCCTACCCTCCAGCACTGCCGTGTTCCCATGAGACTCTTGATAATCCTTGCTCCGCAGCACAGATATCCATGCCCACCAGATCCATGATCCATGCAACCACCCTGAGAAAGTTGTGAAAAAACCTGCAACCCTCCAAGGAAGAAACCAGGATGGGAGGGCAGAGAGATCCAAGCTGGAATGGTGTCTTCCCCAGACACATGGCCTTCAATTGCCCCCCCCCAACCAATCAAAGAGGGGTGGAAGTCAATGGGATGAGCCAGAAGTCCTGTCCCTTCTGGTGGCCAGACCAATCAGCACCCACTTCCAGCTCCTGGTACATGCTGGAACTTGTAGGCTGATAGAACTGTAAGTCCCACCTTCCTGCATCCCAGCCAGCCCCGGTGGATCTTGGGAAGGTGCTGGGGCCAGGGCTGGAGCTGAGAAGACGAGAACACAGCAAATTGGCAGGCCTGATGAGCTATTCAGTGACATGGCGGTGTTAGCCTGGAATAGCAGTATGCAAAAGTATCTTGTAGCACCTTTGAGACTAACTGTGTGAAAGACATTGTAGCATAAACTTTCATAGATAAAGTCCATGCAAGCGTATGGTACTTCTTTCTCAGTTAGTCTCAAAGGTGCTACAAGAGCCCTTCGATAAATTACACATTTATGCAAAGTTTAAATGAAAACACACACACACATATATTCAGTAGCTCATGATGCTTTCTTATTCAAGTCATGTCTTGACACTGTAGTTATTAGTATGTCAAGGTGGGAGAGGAAAAACTCTGTAGGAATCAAGAGACACCCCCCCCCCCCGGCCAAAGATTTCAAAACCAGGGTAGGTTTGTAAAGGCAAGAAACAGTCCTTAACTTTCACAGCAAATGTTATATATATGTAAAACCTGAGGTTTGTCATTATCAACTTACTTTACTGTACACGGGGGCAAGTATTCAATGTTCTTTGAAATGTGCATCTAATGTAAGGCCCTTGAAATGTATAGACTGTACTGTGACACTCACTGAACTAACAAACAACTGATACAACTATACTCTGATTCCTTTGAATCAACAGCATGGCAAAACTTTTAAATATAGTTTAATCTGTTTCAGTCCCTCCTGCCCACAGACGTAATATGAATGGAGTGAATATCTAAGAGTATATTTTTTAAAAGCTCTCAAAAACATACATTCCTCATGTGTTTGGGAAGTCTTGATGAAGAAAACCTGGACTGAAATTTGCAGTTCAGGACTTATTATAATCAAATTTTGCATCTTCCTTCCTTCCTTCCTTCCTTCCTTCCTTTCCTTCTTCTTTTTCTGTTTTGCACAGAAAACAACATTTTCTATACAGGAAAAAGCATTTTCTGAGCAGAAATATAATTTTCTGTGCTCCAAGTGCTGTATTGTGGACAAGATACATGATAATTTTGTACAGAATAAGTCCTCAACTACAGCATTTTTAAAATAGGAAACAACATTTCTTTGCACACAGAATAATATTTCTGTGAAAAAAATACTTTCTGTGCAAAATATATGCTATTTTCTATCCCGAAATACCCCCACATACACATTTTCCACAGAATAAATCCCAAACTGGAAACAATCTTTGAAAAAAATTTGAAGACTTTCTTGCAACAGGAAAAATTACTACAATTACTTCTGGCATCCTTTGATAATGAACTTGGTGAAAATATAATAACTATGATTTTTGACATGTTGTTGTATTGCACCCCTCCCTTACCAGTGACTTTACTGGGTAGCACTGATGGAAGTGGTGTTTCAAGACCATCTGGAATGCTACAAGTTGCCCAGCCCTTTGTAGCATAATTTTTGACCATGTTCTAGTTATAATCCCAACCTCAGGTTCCTCTGTTGCTGCATATTTGGTGTTTCCTGTGTCAACAGACAGAGAAAGAGCTCTCCCTTTCTACCATTAGTGCATTATTTCATTAATATTAAATTAAACTATTATGAGACATTTTTCATGCTATCTTTCTATTTCCTCCCTTTCTTTCTTTTTAAAGATGCACTTTGTTAAAAGGTAAATGTGTTAATCTGATGCAAACCACACTGCCTTCAATTCTACTGACATTTGAAATGACAAACAACTGTGAGTCTAATGATGCAAAATATGTTTTTCTCTCTTTGAAGCCTGATGACATGCAATGCCTTTGAATATCCCCTGTTTAATTATAGTCTTCTTGCTGTGAAGACTTACAAAATGCAATCCACTGGCTGAGGATTTCTGCAACACTTCACTTCTTCACGGCTAAATAAATAAATAAATCTAAGATAGATAAGGTTCATATAATAGATGGAGACTAAGCTCAATGAATCAGAATCACAATCAGAATGATGTTCAAATAAAGCACTCACTCTTATCTTCCTCAAAAGAAATATCTTTTGCTTTGCTGGATTTGCCAAAGTTTTGTAATGCTTCAGCAAGTGGCTCTACAATCACATAAATTCGCAAAATAAAGTCTTCTAGAATCACTTAAGTCAATTGACTCAGACTCAAGTTGGACTCAAGCTGCTTCAATGACTTGGACTCAACTAGGTAATAACTGATGCAGTGATTCAACTCGGCTCACAACTCGTATATTTTTAATGACTGACTCGCTGGTTTAACTTAATCCAGAAACAGCAAACATGTCAGGCAATGGGGTGGAGGTGGTGGTGGTGGTGCTTTGAGGTCTAGTTATCAGCCTGTCCCCATTGCACACTGGAAGAGTAACCCAAAGTTTTCCAGTCTTCTAAAGCCTTAGAAGGATCCTTTTGCCTCAAGTTTTCATCTAACTTTGTGCATGTCTTTTTGATTTTGTAGCTATCGAAACTCTATGCCACCTGCACCTTTGATTCTGTTAAAGTTGGCTCCCATACTTGAGACTCGACTTGAGTCTTGATTTGAAAGTATCTTGCAAGGACTTGTGACTTGACATGAGGGTGGAAGGTAGAGACCCAAGACTTGATTTGAGACTTGGTGTAAAAGACTTGAATACATCACTGCCTAGAATATTATTTTATGACCAGTTCTGGCATGCCATGTGTGGTTTTTATTTGGTTTTATAAGATGGGGGGGGAGGAGGGAGGGAGAGGTAGAATGAAAAGGAGAAAAAGTAAAGCTTGCTCTCAGTATGGCCAGCCATTTAGTGACTGAAGAGGAAAACTGAAGGCCAGTTTATAGGCTACCAATGGCAGTCTCAATTTTATGCGAAAAGAATCTTGTTTTTCAGATTTACCCCCAAAGGCTTAACCATGGATCATATGGATTATATGGATCACATTGGGTTCATTTACACTAGCGTTTTTGTGCCAAGTAGATTCAGGGAGATTCAGTGATGCAATACCCAATCAAAGTTCCCACTCCATTTACTCTGATCAAATCTCTCCATGGCAATTTAACTGAGTTGATGTTCACATTACCATTTGTATTGATTTAAAATGGAGCCGACATTTTGATCATTCTTTAAAAAAAAAAACCTGTCAATTTAATTATGCGCATCTACATCACACTGTTTGGGCAAATCCAAACCCTTCTGTCAGCCTTGAAGGATAGCAGTGACAAGCCCCTCTGAACAACCCTTGCCAAAAATCCCCCTTGATAGGTTTGCCTTGAGGGGATTCACACTCTCTCAGTCTCAAAGGATGGCATTGGCAAGCCCCTCAGAACAACCCTTGCCAAGAAACCCTAGGGTAGGTTAGCCTTGGGGGGAGTTACACTCTCTCAGCCAAGAAATCCCCACAACTTTAAATGTGAGGTATAAATGCAATATAACATGTGTGCGAGAGGTTTGTTTGCACCAACCTGGGGGCACAGTCTGTTGTGGTTTTACTTCTTGGGAAAGAGGAAAAATATGACCCTTAACCCCCAGCCCCACTGATATTATTTTAAAAATGTCAATCAAATCATATACACTTTCGTCATACCAATGATGCCACTATTTAAAGGCACTGTCTACTGCTGCCATGCAATAGCAAAGATGTGGATAAGCTGTCAATTTTTTTAAAAGAAAAAGTGCACCCTCTACCTGGCTTCACATCATCCACATGAAAATATTGCATGGAATAATTGCAAAAATTGTCATCAGTCTAGGATTCTTCTCATCAGGGTTTCTTGATACTGGGGTGCGTGAGGCTTTTCAACCCCCTCCCCCAATATTTTCAGATATTCTTTCCACCTCTAAATAAGTGAGGAGGCAAGAGCAGAATTAGCATTAGAGTATTATTGCTGGAGGGTTCAAGACAAAAAGGGAATGTGTAATCAGGTAAAGCATTATGATTCCTTTCTAACTGCCATGGTGCTCCCTGTGGTTTTGTGAGATTTGTAGTTTGGTCAGAGGTACCAGAGGATCTCTCTGGCTGAGGATTCTAAAGGCCCGTCCCACAACTGCAAATCACAGAATTCCTTAGGAATCATAGCGATATAACTGTGCTGTGTGAAAGGCCCCAGAAAAAAGATACAAGGACAGAGAGTGCTGCAGAGGGCCCAGACTGCAGTGATATCAGAAGGTGACCTGAATCCAAGAAGAATGAGAACCACATCACTGACCACCAGGCTAAAATGAATTGAAAGACACTGGCCTAATCTAGACGGGCACTAAGAGGCGCCTGGGCAACGCTATTAGGGTTTGTGAGTGCGCAGCATTTGCACGCTCACAAACCCTACCACGTAATGGCACCGGTGCCATTATGTAACACTGTTTAGACAGCATACGTAATGGCACCGCCACAACTGCACAGCTTCCGCACGGAACTGTGCAGTTGCGGTGGCACAAAGGTGCCAAATGGCGCCTTTTCCGCTAGTTGCACCGCAACTGTGGCGCAAAAAAGGAACACAGTTCTCCTGCTCCTTTTTTGCTGCGAAGCTTCACCGTGGCATCTAGCTGCTGCGGTGAAGCTCTGCAGCAAAAAAAAGTGGTGCCAGATGGTTTGGGCGGTCTGGAAAGCCCCTTCAATTTGTTTACAGGTCTTGGCTAAAAAAAGTGAAATGGTTTAAAGCAAATTCCTTAAGCTATGACCCTGGAATCCTAAGAATCCTCTGGAATCCACAGAGAGGAGGAAGTGAGAGAAGGAGAAAGGCAGGAATATATATGCCATCTTGTTACTTTGAAAACTGTGTTTATTCTATTTTTTTGGGAGATTATTCATAGCATTAATCATAGTCCAAAAGGGTTACATCGCCTCAAAGAAGTCAAGATGTGTCTTTCTGAAAATGCTTCCCAATATTCTGATTGTTCTTTTGTTTAACTGCTAAAAACGTTTAAAACTCTCCGCTTGCCTAGTGAACCAACCAACCAACCAACCAATCAACCTAGAAACTGACATAAATATGGATGCCTGGCTGAGTGGTCTGGCCAATTTGAAGGGTCCAGGACACTGCTGAGGCTGCTGCCCTCCCAACCCCGGTGCCTGTGCCGGGGCCAAAAATAGTTCTGATTGGCTAGCTGGGTGGTGGTGGTGGGGGGGAGGTGGGATTTTTAGCTTCGGCAGACTCCACTTCCCAGCCTGCCCAGGGAGCCAGATGTGGGCTGGAATTGGCCCCACCACTGGAAGGGGCAGGACTACTGGTCCGGCCTCATTGGCCCAGTGGCTGGAAGGGCTAGGACTTCCAGCTGTGCTGAATGAACAGGGGGCCTATTAATGGCCACGTGGCCTGCCATGATCCCCATTCCAGCTTGGAGGCAACACGTGGCAGCAGTGGCACAGAGCCTGAGGCCCCTTGTAGGCCCAGATCGGCATCAGCAGTAGCCAGCTGATTGGGCCAGTGCTGAGGGCAGCCAAAGAGTGGGCCTTGGATCACCATGTGGGGCGAGGAGGAGGGCTGCAATGGTTGCCAGTGCCAGCTGTGGTGGCGGCAGCTTACTGCTCGACCTGGTGGTCATGGTGGTTGTGAGCACCTAGGCCTGTAACTCTAGTTCATGGGGATAGTGTGGCCCTCCATCTAGGTCAGAAGTGTTGCATCGGCTCTTGCAGGAAAGAAAGCCCCCACCCTCCCACCGCCAACCAGAATTCACAATTACATATTGCAAGCTTTTGAAGTCACCCTGGCTTCTTCATAATGCAAACTGGAGGGGAAAAAAATGAAGATGTTATTCATAGGTCTGCATTTTCTGTTTCTGGTCTTAGTTCAGATGGTAGGGAGGGCTATCTGCAGGCTGGCAGTGGCACCTCCCCCTTTTGGCATGTGGTTACTGGTAGATTTTCAAAGTCAACAGAATTTAACGTCCATCTGCAATTCAAAGAAGATGTTTCCTTGGAATACAGCATGTCTCCTTCCTTTGTGAAGCCACAGGCTTCTATGTAGGTAGAAAATACATCTCTGTATGATGCCAAGTTTGAACAGAACTATGCTACCATATATACTCAACTATAAGCTGACCTCATGTACAAGTTGAGGGCAGGTTTTGGGGTCAAAATTATGGATTTTATTATGACCCATGGATAAGTTAAGGCTAAAATTTTAGGGGCATTTAACAAAAGATTTAAAGGTGAAGCAAAGAAGAACGATGTCAAAGAACTTCCAAAATTTGAGCAGGCATAACTGTTTGTGATCACCCGAAGGTTTAGAGTTAAAGTAAAGTATTTACACTGAGCCATGAAGAGGTCAGCCTAGGTTTTGGAGTCCTTTTTTGACTAAGAATTTCTAGATTTATACATGAGTATATACAGTACATTTTTCATAAGACCTCTAAGATTGTATTTGATATTTTGATGGATTTTTTCACTGTTTTTCCTAAATCATAGTAATTGTGCAGGATGGGGAATTAAAAAGTGAAGCAAATACAGCAGAATGCCCAGAATACAGAATGATAGATCATAACATTGCTTAGTCCAGGGATCCATGACTTTTGATGTAGTGTCACAGTAAAAGCTGAAACATGGAACCATCATAAACATACTTGCCATTCTTTTAACGAGAAGGGCTAAGGCTCTCTCTTCTTGATCTGTGACAGATAATCTCAGACAATCTAAATGGTGATCTCATGAAAATTATGAAGATGAAGACACATGCATTATATGTATTGATTTTTGATAAATAATACATTTGAATCAGCAACCTCCACCCCTTAAAAAGAGCACACAGCACATTTTAAAGAGAAAAACTTGGCTGTGCTATGAGCAAAAGCTCACATAGAATGCAAAGACTGAATAACAAATAGCAGATAACATTAAATTCAAGGAGGCAGGGATTTCCCTACTTATCTCAGAACTTAATGTCCTGTCTATACAACTGATTAAACTGGCCATATGAAATATTATGCACAAATAAACCATCTTCAAAATCTTCACGGCTGGCCACTGATCACCTCAGTTTCTTCCCTGTAGAAAATTGACTGTAGATCAATATAGGGCAAAAAATAAATATAAATGAGAATTCAGACTTACGGCCTTGATTTGGAAGTAATTAAATAAAGTTCTGCAGTTTCAAAACAAGTCTGTAGATAGTGCCTGTTATGTGTGATGTTTTATTAGCTTCAGTTGGAAAGATACTGCCAAAGGTACAGCAAAACATTGTAACTATTATGGAGTATTTATAAGGTGGCTCAATTTCTCCAGCAAGATTCAATTTTAGGGACAGTGCAAGATTTTACGATATACTCAAGCTTGCTGCTGACTATTGCACATACATAACTAGTTTTTATGGCCTCTTCAGTAATGCCTAGCACCTGTTATGCCTCCCATGTGTCATCATGCTCCCATAATGCTCAACCAGCATAGTCTTGTGAAATTTACCCAGATTCATATCCCACAAAGTTGTAGGGATTGCTATTCCAACCTTCTACACTGCAAGCTGTCTTCTACTGAGTCAAACCATTCACCATTTTAACTGAGAGAGTCAACATGCTGTTGACATCTCAGTTATCTGATCTCAACTGTCTGATGCAGAGGACTTGAATCAGAGACTGTTACCATATTAATGCTCATTGACTATAACTGTTTCTTGCTTTTGGCCTGGCACCATCCCATCCCTCTGAGTAGCACTGGGTTACACTATTAGGGACTTGGGAACCTTTGGCTCTCCACAGGATTATAGGGGGAAACAGACTGGCAAGAAGGGGTGGCTTTGAAGGCCTCTTCTGAAGATGAATTGGGGCTGCAGCAAACACATGCTGTGGCCCCAGTCTGTCTTCAACCCAGCCAGAAAAATGAATAAAATCTTCTTCTTTTTTGCCCAAGGAAAAGCCAGCTTTGCCAGCCCTACTGCAGTCTCCTGGTGGTCTCATGACTGTCTGGCGGTGTGCGATGTGTAAACGCTGTGCCACTGGAATGTCATGAAGCCACCCATATCTGGGCAGCCGGGTGACTTCAAGCAGGCTTCCCGGCTTGATTGCAGTGTGTGGCATCTAAACGCCATATGCCAATGATGCTGGGAAGTGGCTTATTTTACATCAGAGTCTGTTAGGGTCCCTATGAGTAGTCTTTTCGTGTCCCTATGAGTATTGCCAAAAATACCCTTCTCCACCTGGGTGAGATGTGTTTATTCAAGGCATTTATTTAGCTCCTCTTGACTCCCCCAGGGCCTCCCAGGTGGTATGTGTTTGTCTTACCCATAGTTTCACTGTCTTGTATGCTCCAAAGTCCAGCATTTTGGTAGTATCTTCTAAAGGCATTTTAGGCCAACTATATTGTGGTATTAGACTTCCCCATTTTCTTTTTTCAATTATATATGTGCAAACACACATGAATAAAAAGGTGCATTAACATGCTTTACTGAATGATGAAAATGTGTAAAAAGGCACACATTAGGAAAAAAATGTGTCAAAATGTGTACCTTAGGAAAAGTATGGCCTAAAATACACATGCCTTTCCAAGTGAGAAGAAAAAAAATGTCTCACAATCTGATGATAACAGAACTTTGAAAGAGTGAGACTGCTGGTGAGATTGTGAGAAAGGCAACAAAAATTAAACTGACAGCTTTGCACATCCCTGCTCTCTCCATGGTGCTTTAATACCAAACAAATACAAAGCACACATTGTCCTTAAGTCCTGAAGCCCATCCTCAACTGATGGCATTTCTGTGCTGGATTAAAGATTTGCTTACCTGTCGATGAACAAAGCTATCTTTAAACCCAGAAGATTCTTTTTCCTTTATTCTCTTTTTTTAAGTGTTGAAGAGCCTTCCTTAGCATTAGTCTCTGAAACAGATAAGTTTTATCAACTGAGTATCAGCAAACCGATAAAAGAGGGATACAGCACAGCTGTACCATAAAACCCACAGTGACTTGCTTATTGGTGCAGTGAAGTGCTTCAATAGCTGATGATTGAAAATGGAAGCTTAATGGGGTGAGTGTGAGCAAAGAATTAGAATAAATGCCACCTTTTGCAACACGACATGAGGAGCTAAACAAATCTTGTGAAGTGGAAAAGCAGATTTGAGCCAAAGGACTTTGGGTTTTTGAAGACAACCTCCCTCTCACTAGATGATGCATGCTAGCTGAGCTATCATCATCTGCTGATACACGGATCAGTCCTGCGTTGTCTGGCTGAATAAAACCCCATCTCACAACAGCAGAGCCAGCAACAACCACACATGGGATTTTGCTGTAGCCACCTAAAGGCACTAATAATTATATCTGTTGCATAATAAGCAGCAAAGGGATCCTTCTCAGGTTTCATTGCTGGCAGAAAGGTATAAAAGAAGAGCACTAAACCCGACAAAATGAAACAGATGACCTTGGATATAGTCAACATAAATGGTTCCAGGCCAGTGTATTTTAAAGAACGTGAATTTGGGTTACTTTTAATTAATGAAAAATAACTGTAGCAATGTTTTTGGTATATGGAGCAATGGCATCTAAGGCTTGTGCTTCTGGATACAACATACCTGAGAGTGACTTCCATTGGATTCAATGGGGCTTGTCAGCAGCCATCCATACGTAGTCCCTCTCATGATTTCTAACAGAGATTCTTTCATGGTATATAGACCATGTAGTAAGTTTTTCCAGGTACAGAAAGTAAAACAGAAGAAGAAGTCATGCACAGCTGTTATCTGTCTGACTCAGCTGCATGAACTCTGAAGAAAGAGCGAGGGCAGGAATCAAGGTCACCTTGAGTGTCTGTATTAAACTGACTCTGTAGCCAGTATACTGTGTGCTGCCATGTCCTTCTTCAAGCCATATAAGCAGATCAACAGCCTAGGTACTTTGAGGCTGGTACATCATGCTTCCCCACTCAGCACGTGCCCTGGGTGGGCATGAACGACTTGCAGTGACAGATTCAGTCTTTCAGTGACTGAATTCAGTGAAGGTGTTCTGTGTAAACAAAGAAGGATTGCGTTGCCACTCAGCTGACCAACAAAGGTGATCCAAGTCAGATTTCTGCCTGTGGCAAAGAAAAAGAGTTCCTTCACAGCAATTTGATGTAGAAAAGTCAACTACACTGACGGTTGAATCTTATTTCAGCACTGATCACAGAACAGTTTTCTCCTCCACATCTAAAGGCAGAAGTTAACTAGCTCTGTTCCTGAGCTCCTGTGCCACAACAAACTAGTACTCATTGCTTTTTCTCTTGCATGCATTCACTTTTTTAAATGGTTAGGTTTTAGGACAGCAGGATTTTCTAGTTAGTGTGATAGGAATAAGTCTAATAGGTTATTTGAACTATTTTGGGGGGAAATGATAGTAGCATGAAAGATATTTTCAGGTCATTACTAAAGGGAAAAAATACTTTGTGCCACACTCGTTTGACAGGAAGCTACTCCTTACCACCAGCCTTTTTTACATGCAAAAGCAGCAGTTCCTTTCAAATATCAGTAGATATAATCTACAGGGGCTACCTCTGCTTACAGCTTCAGTGATCTCATGCCCAAGAACTGTTCAACGTATGACAAGTGGACCCAAGGGTCATTGTCTTTGAAATGCTACTGCGGAGTCTTTCAAATACACTCTCTGGACAAGAGCAAATGGGAGAAAGTTGCACTTTTCTGTTTGGCTGTTCATCTGTCAGAATAGAACTTTAGAGTCTCACCCACCAAAAATGTGGGGCATGTTCTAGTTCATAGACAGGGAATATATAGTCTTCCAGATGTGTCACATCTGTTCTAGCTGAATTGCAGCCATGACACCCATTTAAAGAGAAGTCCCCTAAGGCTCAATCATGCTCTGCTCTTCTCCACTCCCAGCAGTAGAGAGAGCTACCTGTGTAGATAGTATGAGTTGGATAACCATATGGGAATTGTGTGCCAATCTATTCTATCCCTATTGCCTACAAAAGTACTAGGGTATTGGTGGTTTGTGTGCCCATTAAATTAATATATTACTGTATTAGCACAGTAACAATTAATGGTGAAAATTCTGTGTAAGTGCAAAAATGATGTCTACAGTTCAGTCCCTATAGCAAGGACAGGGAACAGACAGCCCTCCAAACCTTATAACATATCACTTTTGGTTATGCTGGCTAGACCTGATGGAAACTGTGGCCTAACATACTTCATAGATTGCCACATCAAACCTGATTTAAGCCCTCCCATTGTCTAGCAGATGTCTTTGTGGTTGCAATCCTGAAGCAGTTGTGATCTTAGTGACAATGGCTGCTGGATATTTCCTTCTAAAACCTTCTACTCCTTTTCGGAAGAGCAACCCAGTTATCTGGCTTAATAAGAAAGGTGTGCAGAGAAATCTCTGAGAAAATCTCAGTATGCAAAAGCTAGGAATTCCTTCAGAATGAAGTGTCCAGGTATATCTATATAAAGCATAGTTCTCACTCACACTTGTAGTGTCTGTGCAGTAGTCAAGGCAGGTTACAATAATAATCTAAAGTTATTGGCTTGGACACTGGCTGGGCTCCAATGGATTTTTTTCTGCTCAAGACCTGTTTCCATCAATGGAACTGACATGGTACCACTAGTTCTCCTCCTCCATGCAGTCCCATGTGAACCATCAAAATATATCCTATAGGTTCAGAAACATTCTGAAACATATGTATGGGGAAGCAGAGGAGAGGAGGGAAGAAAGTCCCATCAAGCTAGTAGCAGGCCAAGGGTTTCTCAGCCTTGTCATTATCCTCAACTGGCTTTAACTTGTAAAAATACAAATGTGTACATATCTGTCTTTCTATCTCCACCATAGCTCCAAGACTGTGCAACCTAGGCACTGAATATGGATCTGAAGGGGGACACTGAAGATGTACATCTCAGAATTATTTTGTATTTGAATAAGATTAGTTAATTTAATTAATGAAAAGCTATTTGTGGCCTGCAATATTTCACTAAATGTTTCACTGATGTCTTGATGACATCATTTTAGTAAACCGATTTTGAAGGTTAAGAGTTCAAGAAATTAGTCCTTTTGTGGACATCAAAGAAACATCATCATCATCATCATCATCATCATCATCATCATCATCACCACAATGACACCTTTTTTTCCTGGGATTTAAGAAAGTTGGTGTCCTCTTTCTATATAGTGCTCTTCAATTTAGGAATTGGGTGCAATTTATGCAACCATGCTGTTAAAAACATAATATTCTTTCACTCTGCTGAATCTGGTTTCCCTCATAGATGCATAATACAATTGTGGTAGTATTGTCTTTTTCTTTAATTGTCTTCTCTTTTGAACAGTTGTTTATAGTTGTTATTTCTCAATTATTAGTTTTGTGGACATTTGTGCTGGAGTTTTGTCAACAAGTGGAATAGCTTCTACTACATCTTGTTTAAGATTTGATCCAATATGTCCAAAGACATCTTTTATAGATTCATCAGTAAATTGATTGGGCTAGATAGAAATAGAAAGAATACTGGTAATTTTTTAAAATATATATATTGGTAATATTTTTAAAGGTCAAACACATATTCCTCAAGTATCTGGAGACTTCTTATGAAGAGAATTTGAGACATAATCTATGCAAAACTCTCACATTGTATTTTTGCACAAAAAGGAATGCGATTTTATGAGTAGGAAATTGATTTTTTTTCCACAGAAAATACTTTTTCTTTGCAGAAAATGCTGTGGGGTTTTTTTTTTTTGTGTGTGTGTGTGTGAAAAAATTAGCATTTGTGAATTTTGTGCTGAATAAGTCCTGAACTGCAAATAGTATTGAAAAAACTGAACAATTTTTGAAAATTGTCTTGTAGCAGGAAGAAATTGCTAAAATTATTCATGGCTTCCTTTGAGAATGAAATTAGTGTAGAATTAAATCTCCAGTTTATCATAATTATCTATCCTTTTCTGTTTTTGTTGTCTCATTCCATTTTGGATTCCTCAGGCAATTCTTGTTGAACTGATGAAGAATTCTGGATTTTAAAGAATAAAGCCACAGTATCCTCAATAAAGCATTCAGATCCTCTTTTTATCCTGCATTTTTCTTCTTTTTTTTCTTTTTTGGGCAATGCTTGCTGATTAGCAAGTTTTGAAGTATTTTTATATGTTTTTTTATTTATAAAGTGGCTGGTCAAGAGAAGAAAAAGAACATAGATCTTAGTTCACATCTACCTTGCTTTTTGTTGTTGTTGTTGTTTTTATTTTACTTTCCCCCAAAATTAGGACTTACAATTTAAATGAACAATACAATTAAAAACATGCAATTAAAATAGAATTAAACTATTACAGTATTAAAACACATTTTAATACAACAATACAACATATTACACTCAATTGTTTCAGTGTCAGTTTGCCTAGTTTTATACCAGTTCATTACTGATGCCTTCACCCAAAAATATTGGGCCTGGGACAGACTGCCGTTTTGTGGCACCTTGGGGGCAAAACTACGGTTCGGGAGAACGTAGCAACCGCACGCTTCCAAACCCTAGTCTGCAATGGCACATCATGGCAGCTTCCCTTCCGCACAGGGGCCGCCATCATGATGCAACCATGGTGCAGCATCCACACATCTGCACATCATGGTGCCGCACTTGCATCATCGATGCACAACAGTGCACCAATGGCGCACTCATGGCACCCGTCGCATGCACCCCAAAGAACCTTCTTTTTAGTTAGGTTTGGCTGCTGCCGCACCCCTTAGGAGCAAAAACAGGGGCCTCCAGCCGATGTTTTCAGGGTGGTCTGTTGAGTCCCTTAGTTTGATGAGAAATATCCACCAATCACACAGTATATTCCTAGTCAATTACATTTTATTGATGACCCACCATGGTTCAGGGTACATCATATCCTTTGTAGACAGAAAGCCTCAGTTTAAATTACCTGTTGGTGCCGTTAACTGCTCTCAAGTCAACCTCAACTCATGGTGACCCTATGAATGAGACGTCCCCAAGATCTCCTAGCCTCCACTGTTCTGGTCAGATCCTGCAGACTCAGCCATGTGGCCTCTTTGATTGAGTCAAACCACCTGTGGTCTTCCTCTCTTTCTACTGCCAACTAACTCTCTGAGCATTATTGTCTTTTCTACTTATTCATGCCTTTCTATGATGTCACCAAATTATAACAGCCTCAGTTTAGTCATTTTGGCTTCCAGGGAGAGTCCAGGGTTGATCTGTTCTAGAACCCATTTGTTTTTGTTTTTCTACATCTATATCTATGTCAGAAATTACTTCTACATCTAGTTAAATTACCTCAGGACCTCTACGTGAAACCCTGGAGAGTGACTGCTTGCAACAGTTTTCATCCATATGGATCAATACCTTACTCATTCAAAAATGGTTTAATATGTTCATTAATTGTTCTTAAGTGACATAATTCAGTTTCCCTTCAATTCATTAATTTTTCTTATGAGACATAACTCCCTTTCCCAAGCTGATACCCTCAGGATGTGAAAGATGTTAAATACCATTGTTTCCAGATAATGTAACCAGGTTTAATCTAATGCATCTGGAAATCACCAGGTTGGAGAAAACTGTTTTAACTTGTTCTAAAATGGATGCTGTGAAATGACATGATTTATTTCTTCCCAAAGATACAGAAGAGAAGGCCAGCCTTGGTCGGTACAAGTCAGAAGATCAGACTATTTCAAATAATTTTTACTGTTGCTGTTGGAAAAGACCATCTGAGTTCATAATGCAACTGGAGCAAATGTCCTAAGGGGCTATAATTAAACCATGCTGTTTTCATTTCCTGTTCTAGACAACCTTTTCTTTCCTTAATGAACAGACACCTGCCGTTTTATGTTGAGTCTGATAGACTGGTTGATATAAAAACATCATGTGGTAGAAGTTTGTAACAGTTCTCTATCCTGTCTGGTAAAATGTGAACAATCATTTCTAATAGGGCCAGCTATTTTAGGGCTAACAAATGATGTCCCCAGACACCGTTGAATGGCCTGTTATATAGCTATGCATAATATAGAGCTGTGGCCATGAATGGGAGCATAGCTAGTTGTCCTGGCCTCAACATGTAAATGTGTTCTTAATCTAGGGATGGGTAAGAATTTGATTGCTTTTCTTAAAAAAGACATTTCATGTTTCTTCATAAATTTAGTGGCAGTGTATGAGAATCAAACTAATTTCATCCCTCGCTAGATGAATCCATCTCTCACCTGTTTCTTTTGTATCGAACCATCCAGGAAAATATTTCATGCTAATAATGATCTACCCAGGTGAGTATTGTTGATACTGTCCAGGTTGTTCACATGGAGTCTTTCCTGGTTCTACTTTAAGGTAAAGGTTTCCACTTTGCCAAGCTTATCAAGTTATGTCCAACTTCGGAGGTGGTGCTCATCTCCATTACTAAGCCAAAGAGCCAGTATTATCAAAGATGACTCCTTGGTCATGTGGCCAGCATGACTGCATGGAAGCTGTTACCTTCCAGCCAAAGTGGTACCAATTTATCTACAGTGGTCCCCCGAGGGACCGCTTTGTTTGTTGCGCTGCGCGCCAAATTTAAAGGGCCGGTGCTTTTTTTTCTATCATAATCCGGTTTTTTTTGCAAGCCGGGGCCGGAAAAACAGTTTTTGTACCCCGGGGTATTCGTAACCCGGGGGACCACTGTACTTGCACTTTTTATATGCTTTCAAACTGCTAGTTTGGCAAAAGCTGGGACTTCTTACGGGAGCTGAAATTGCTGACCTACCAATCTTACAGTTGTCAGAGCAAGCATGTTAACTGCTTTCCTATACAGTGGTCCCCCAGGTTACGAAAGTAATCCGTTCGGATTACCTTTCGTAACCCGGAAGTCTTCGTAACCCGGGGGACCGCTTTGTTTGTTGCGCCGCGCACCAAATATAAAGGGCCGGCACTTTTTTTTCTATCGTAACCCGAGTATTTTTTCACAAGCCGGGGCTGTTTTTCCGGCCCCGGCTCTTTCATACCCTGGGGTTTTCGTACCCCGGGGGACCACTGTAAATGCCAAGCCAAGGGATGCGGTTTATGTGTTCCAGTGTGTTCTTCCAATGAGAGCAACATACTGTGAGAGGATATGAGAGATGGCCTTCTCTGCTGTGGCACCCTGTTTGGGGATTTTTTTCCCTCTTACAGAACCATTTGGGACCAATGTTGGCTGTATTCTGGTACCAAATTAAAACCTTGGTGCTTAATGATTTCATCTGGATCTGTACAAATATATGGCTTTAAACCATTTAAAGTTTTACAATGTTCAGTCTCTTCTGACAGGCCTTTCCAGAATAATTTCCACCCAGCATGAAAGAACACCCTCCCCCCCCCCCGTATATGTTGCTTATTTTATATTATGCTACTCTTGCCTGTTGTTGGTTTAAATAGTTTAAATAGTATTAAATAGTTTATTTAATAGAGTAATTTTAATAGTAATATGTTTAATTCTTTTTTGGGGGGGGGAATGGGTTATTATATATAGTGTTTTGTATCAGATGCTTTTATATTGTAAGCCGCTCTGATTGTTTTATGGTAGAAGAGCAGGATATAAATAAAAGTTTGTTTATTTTTTTTTATTATTTAAGATATTTCTAGAATGTTTAATTATTTTGTTTTAAATTTTAAATGGTTTTAACTGATTTATAGGTCACCTGGAATTCTTATGTCACAAGGCTGCATCTGCACTGCAGGCATAATCCGGTTTGACCAATTTAATTGCCATGGTCCCATCTTATGAAATCCCGGGAACTGTAGTTTGTTGTGGCACCAGAGCTCTCTCAGAGAGAAGGCTGAATAGTTCACAAAGCTACATTTCCCAGTATTACATAACACTGAGCTATGAAAGTTAAAGAAGTGTCAAACTGGATTATTTTTGCAGTGCAGATGCAGCCAGGGAAAGACACAAATATTTTAATTAAGAAGTTAATACCAGGAGATGGCAAGGACTGATCCTGAGACCTTTCACATTCAAAATATGTATCTTAACTTTGAGCTGAGCACCCACTCTCTTTCCTGTCTGTTCTTCTCATCATATTTGCCAGTCAAGTGGGAAATAGCAGCTGGAAAGATGAACTGAAAAGCAGAAGTTGTGTGGTAAGGTTAAGCTCTCTGCTTGTTATCTTTTCCTTATAACATTCCATTAATAGTTTTTAAAAAAGACCTAATTTCCCCATTTTACCACTCAAAATTTTGGATTACGTTGAGAGCAAAGAGCTTTCCTCTTATCCCACTGGATTTTTCTGGCATCTATTTAGTCCTGTGCTTTGAGCTCTGCTCCCTAGGAGGTGTTTAATATCAAGTTAATACTAAGCCTGCCAAGACCCACTGACCCATATTTCCCAGTTCCTCCAAATCTCTCCCTCTTTCCCTCTACCAAATGCTGACAGCTGCTATGTTACTTTACGATATTGCAACTTCATAAAGAACGTGAAAGCAGCTTCATAACAGGAGGAAATATCAACAATTTCACTGTGGTGAGTTAGGCACATATTAACTTTTCCCTGCTTTATTTCTTTCATTGCTGTATTCCAGGTAGAAGGTAGAAAACGTAAGATTTAGTAGCTGATGCTTACATTTATATGAGGATAATCATAACCGCTTACAAGGAAAAGGCAGAAGTAATCCTTTTAATTTATTTTATTTATCCTATTTTTATGCCACCTTTCTCCCAGAAAAGGAACTAAGCCAGCTCATAATTAAAAACTTTTAAAAAAATTACAATAAACTTTAAAACAATTTAAGGAGCCCTGGTGGCCCAGTGGTTAAATGCTGGTACTGCAGCTGAAAAGTGAGTTTGATCCTGCAGGGCTCCAGGTTGACCCAGCATTCCATCCTTTTGTAGGTTGGTAAGATGAGTACTCAGCTTGTTGGGGGAAATTGGCTAACACATTGTAAACCACTTAGAAACTGTTTATTTCACTATGAAGTTGTATAGAAATGTAAAGTGCTATGGCTATGGCTAAAACAATTAAAAGCATTGAAGTAAAAACATAAAATTGGATACATTTTTTTTAAAAAAAAACAAAAACTCCCCATAACCCCTCCCTCTAGTCCCTCAGCACCTAAGGATGGCATATTCAAGAGCCTGGAGAATTTACGTGTAATATTCAACACATAAGGAAGCCCCAAAAGTGTATTATTAAGTTTTGGAAGTACAGAAGAAGAGCATTCATGGTGCAAGAATTATATTCTCCCTCTCTGGCTTTTCTTTGCAAATGAAGATTCAGGAAGGACTCATCCCACACTTTCTACGAGCGTGTTGATGACTAAAAAGGCCAATCTGAGATAAAGAAGTCTGGTTACAGAAAGCACAGCAGAAAGTCTCCTTGGGTGATGTTTCCAAATTGTGGTTCTTTCTGCATTGTCATTTCTCTTCGAGACTCGTTCGGTGTGAGTTCTCGAAAGAGGCTGCAGCATTGTGGATAGTGCGTCTCCATGCCTCCTGATGTGAGGCCAGGGCAGATCATTGTTGGTGGTCAATTTGGCCAAGCTTGAGATGTTGTTTCAGGGAGTCCTTGTATCTCTTCTTTGGGGCATCCCTCTGATGCTGACCCATGGCGAGTTCACTGTAGTGGTGGTCCTCCATCCTAGAAACATGCCCTACCCAGCGCAGCTGCATTTTCAATAGCATGGCCTCAATGCTGGTGATCCCTGCTCTCTCAAGGACAGCAACATTCATCACATAGTCAGTCCAGTGTATATTTAAGATTGTGCATATACAGCACTGATGAAAACATTTGAGGAGACAAGCAGTAGATGTTGGTGATAGCTGACCCATGTTTCAGACCCATAAAGGAGAATAAACAGTACAATGACTCTGTACACACTGTTTTTTGTGCTTCACCTCAAGTGTTTGTTACTCCAGAGTCTTTTGTGATGCCTTCCAGATGCACTTTGCTAATCTATGATCAATCTCTTTATCAGTCTTGGTGTCTGTAGAGATGATGCTTCCCAGGTAGTTGAACTGCTTAAGCACAGATTTGCATACGGTGACATGGGGATGATAGTGCTCTTCCTGTGGTGTAGGCTGGTAGAGAGCTTCTATTTTCTTCAGGATGACTTCCAGCCCAAACAGCTCTGCAGCCATTTCAAAGCAGGATGTTAGGTGCTGCAGAGCTGCTTCTGTATGGGCAACAAGTGTATTACACAACTGAGAAACAGAAGCCTACATCTGAATTTATGCTAATAAAGTTAAAATCTCCAGGCTCTGATTTCTAAAGGTTGAATGGTTAATCCAGGTTTTTCTCCCCCACTATCATGTTGTCATTGTTTCCAATGATCAAAATCGAAAATAATTGTAGCAAGCGGGAAGTCTCTGTGTTTAGTACTGCAGCAAACAAATAATGACCATGTGATGCATTTGGGTACCCAAAGTGTTTATAAATGCTTACAAATAATAAGAACAGGTGCCCTCAGTATCCAACAGTTTCTTGAATTAGCTGTTCAGGTAGCTCCTAGAGACATCAAGAATAAAATCACTGTACCAAAAAAGAACAAAGAATGTTACCCATGTTGTAAGTACAATATTTGCACTCAAGGTCCAAGAAAAAATAGTTTCCACAGATATTTCCAATGGCAAATGTCGTGAAGTAGGGACTGGATAAAAATGCTCCATCAACTTGTTACCCAAAGGGCTGCGGTCCCTAGAGGGCACTTAGAAATTAATATGTTTATAAAGTAATTTTATTAATAACTCAAATGAATTAATGGTTTGGTCTGGGCAACTGCCAGACCCATCTATGCCAGGTCCAAATCACACAGAAGTCCAGAGGCAAATCCAAATAGGTTTTTCTATTTTTATTAAGGGAATAATCAACACACATACACACAGGACACAATCACACACACACACATGCACACACACACAAACTAAGATGCAAAGGTGGGAAAAGTTGAATAGTTCAAGGTCTTCTTAATGGAGATACGTTACTGATTGTGGATCTTGATTCCAATCAATGGGAGTCCAGAATGGAGAAAGCAAGATAGCCACTGTGGCAAAGAGGGTGGTGGCAGAAGGCCTAGCCAAACTGACATAGTGCCTGCCTGACTGCTTGCAAACTAGACTGGAGAATGGCTGTTTTACTACCTATATCTATACTCAGAACTGTGTCTTGGGGGCAAAAACCAAGGCATGAAAGGACAATATTCTTGCTAAGAATATTGTTCCACAGTTGTTAACTCTTTTGTGGTTGGAAGAAAGATCTGGAGTTATCCTATAGATGGACATCCCTGTGGCTGCTATATAGACAAGCAACTGTATACAGAAAGTAGTCCCATTGAATTCATTGAGGCTTACTGCCAGGTAGATGGGCACAGGATTGAAGCATTTAAGCTCACGGGGAGGAGCAAACATTCAAGGTTAGAAATATTTTGGGATAGTGGCTTTCTTCCAGTTACATAAGTGTTCTTCTATAGTTCTGAATTTGAGTTCAAGAGACAAAATGAAATAAATGATGGTCACATTCACAGATCCCAATAGGTGTCCTTGGCCAAGTCACACTCTCTCAGCCTCAGAGGAAGACAATGGCAAACCCATTCTTAATAAATCTTTCCAAGAAAAACTTATGAGAAGTTTGCCATAAGTTGAGGGGCCTAGGTAGATGGGCATGATAGCATGTGCCAAGCCCATGCTATTCTGCCTCAGGACCAAACCCAGGCCAGTCCCCAGGATGTCACAGTGATGGTTGGGTGTTTACATGCATGCAAGCTGGTGCACCATAGACCCAATATTGCTGCGCACCCCATACTTGCCTTGCTATTGCATCGGCTGAGAAGACATTCATTGCAGCATGTCAAAGTGGAAACAGGCCACTTGGCTTCACCCCCTTTTCACCTCAGAGGCCGAGATGAGGATCTTCTCAACAAATGTGACGATGAGGCATGTATAGGACATGTGGGGCTATCTGGCCTGCCAGCTGCCATTGCAGAGTCTCCTAGAATCATTCCTATTTTTTTTAGCCAGTCTTTTTAGATAGGGTTAACATCCCTTTGGGCTGGGATTGGACTACATTATTCAGACAGGAAAACATGAGTCCGTCATCCAGAGAGGACAACATGCAGGCCCCAAGTCACCTTGAAGGCACACAACAACAAATGGTCATATGCTTTGCTGTGGGACACAGCCTAGATAGGAGTGAATTTATACAATCTGGATCTTACTTCCCCAGCCACTGCTTTAATCATTGTCATTTAATAATATGTATATTGATATTGTGACAGGAATATTCCATCTTCTGTTTATGCTGATCTGAAAGATGTCCTTGTTCCTGCATCTTCCATTCCTCCAAAATATTAAATACATGTAATTAAATACATTTGCTTCCAGGATACTCCTTGGTTCTTTCTAGTGGTGGGGCCACCCAAGATTATGAAATTAAAGTTGAAATGATGTAGAACAAATGACTCAATAATTCAGTTGCTGTGCAGCAGGAAAATGGAGTCCCCTCCAACAGTTTTTTTGTGGCCAGAGGCAAGCACAATGCAACTACAGAGAAAACAGGAAATGAAGGAAGGATGAAATGGAGCTAGAAGGATAAGGCAGTTAGGGCTGATCTAGACTGGCAAAAAGGGGTGTGTTCATGCCTGCATGAAAGTGTAGCCTTTAGATGACCCACACTGAAAGTTTGGCATGAACACACTTCTTTTGCATTTTAGTGGGGAAAAAGCAGCTTTAACAAGGAGCTGCTTTTCCCAGCTTCTTTTTAAAAAGGGTGTAACTGCGCAGCTGTGTCTAAAATGCTGCAGTGCAACTGTGCAGTTTTTTAAAGCTCCCAGACCCTAGCTCCAGCCCTAATCTGAACCCTAGACATGCGCAGTAGGGACTCTGGGATGCTGTAACTGTTATGCAACTGCACATAAAATGTCAATTCATTCATAAAATAAAGAAGTTTATTTTAGCCAGTTTATTTTGCAAACTTAAATTGTAACTGATTTAATATCTTTTTAAGGGGGGGAGGGATGCAGTTTGTTTATTGATGTAATAGTATTTTAATGTGTAAGCCGCTTCGATTGATCTCAAAAGGGTGGGGTAATAATAATAATAATAATATAAAGGGGTTCATTCATGGTGCACCGATGCAACTGCGCACTTTAGAAAGGGAAGCGAAACCACAATGGTAATTTGACAGATCTTCATAACTGCACAGTTCATGTACCTGTGCAACTGCACAGTTCGCAGCTGGCAATACAATTGCCTGTATGATGTACTGGTACAACTGCGCAGTTCACAGCCGGCAACAACAACAACAACAAAATATTAAAGGTTCAGTGCGGCCAAAAGGCCCATTCATTGCAGCTGTTTTGCCTGTGTTTCTAGCATCCTGACAGCTTCCAATGTAGTTGCTGAGCAAGAGAAAAGACTTCAGATAAGTTGTCCCCACACCTCCTCAGTGTAGCTGCCCTATGCCTTTTTATTACATACCTGGAACCTGCAGTGCAGCTGCTAAGTATTAAGGAAAAGGCAACTTCATGTCGCCCTTTCCTGCCAATCTAGAAAGCCCCTTAGAGTTTGTGAAGAGAATTATCATGGAGCTGGAATAGTAGGGAAAATGAAGGTAGTTGCAAAGGGTAGTGCCACAGGACATAATAGTCAAATGAACAAAACTCATTGGTTGAGGCCCATGTTGGAAGAAATTCACATTCAAAAAATAGTTTTCATTTTAAAAAGATCTAGAAATAATAGTTTTCATTAAAAGTCTGGAAAGATAAAAAGTAAAATAAATCCTGTTATATCTGGACAGGAACAGAATGGAAAGTATATTATATGTACCTCTAACAAGCTAGTTGTCCCAACAACAATAAAAATTGGCCTTGTGCTGCTCTAGCAGAATCCAAACACAACATGGTTAAACTCATTTTATGGATAACCTGCCATTCCGTTGCTAACTGACATGATATATTGACTAATATTAGGTTGTTAGGAACTCTCATGACAATTCGCAATGAGTCAGAATGTCAGATCCATTCGTCATTCATTTATTGGATCTTGATTGGCTAACTAAGTGATTAAAACATAATTAAGTTTGACTGGCTTGTATAAAGAAAGATCTAGCATATGAAAGTGTTATAATCAGTATTTAGTGTACTGAAGCCCTATGATTGTTTGGGACAGAGAGGGGTGGAATTTTGTACAGACACAGTTGATTATTTCATATTATGTAAAAATGCTTTCTATTTTTTTAAAAAAAAGAAACATGAATTGACACCAATGTCTGGTTTCTGCTGTGTCTGAAATTAATCACTTCATTTCCCCATGTAAGGAAAGTTTTAAAGGCTAAATTTACAAGTATGGCTTGCCAAGTCATGTGCTAGAGACTGATTTTTGTATAAGATGAGTGTAGAAATTATTGTAATTCCTTGTTCCTACATTTTAAATTTCATTGAATAAGTTGGTTTGTAGGGCCTGAAATCTCAAAATCACACAGCAGTTTTCCTTTGCAGCTGAAGAATTTTTGCAACATGATTTGTAGAAGCAGTGATGAGGATCACTCCAGAATGCAAGGAGTAAAAGAGAGTGTTCTGGCCCAAACATGATATTATGGCAATGATAGGGATTCTGTGGCTTTCCAGATGGTGTTGGACCTTTAGTGGGTGTATAGTGATCATGAGTGCTGTAGTTTACCAAAATCCAGATGGCAAAGGTTTTACACCCCCCTGCATTAAGGGGATGTCCTCCTACCTCTGCCTAAAGGTCTAGTAAAAGGCAAGGATATCCTTGTATTTCCTGGCAATGGAAACCGCTGTAATAAAGGAGAAGTATAGAAACCCAAGTCATATTGCTGTGATGTCACAGACACATGTCATTTCTCTCTGTAAATGTTATGTGTTGGGAACAGTCATACAGTCTCATGATGTCTAGTCCATTACAGTGGTGGTAACTGATGTCTTCCATGTAAGTGGGACAGTAAATCTACTCCAGGTTTTAGTTTAAATTTCGAAGGTTTTCAAATTTCAAAAGTTTTCCTGGGTGGATGGAGATTTGAACATAGATCTCAGACATCCCAGTCTAACAGTTCAGCCATGACACTACTTTAGGTCTTACTGAATACTAGCACTATTTCTACTAAGAGGGATGGAACGTCCTATGAATTGAATTGATTAATTGTTTGATAAACTGTATTTTTAATGTTTTATACTGTTTTAATTTAGAGTGTTGTTATTTCGCCTTGAGTCCCTGTACCAGGAGGAAGGCAGGAAATAATAATAATAATAATAATAATAATAATAACAATTCTTATGGCTTTATAAAACAGGGAGCCATGATGTGATATGGAATACAGGATAAAGCTATCCATCACATTTAAAATATCCACATCCCCCAATATGAACAACCCCCAATATTAATATCCTAAAGAAAAGGCTTTCTCTTGATCCCACCACCATCACAGACACATTTGACAAGAAAGAGCCTTCTCAGTGGCTGCTTCCAGATTGTGGATCTTCTCACTGGATGCTAGGCTGGCCCACTCCTTTGTCTCTTTCTGCCAGCAAGTGAAGAAATTTCTGTTTGCCCAGACCTTTCAGCATTAACTGTATCTTGGAGAAGGTCTTTTAATTGGAGTGTCTTGTTGGGTCCCATGTTAGGAGAAAGGGAACATATTCCATCATCATCATCATCATCATCATCATCATCATCATCATCGCTTAAAAGTGAAGTAGTGAATAATTCTATATGTGTCTATTAAAAATAAGTCCTGTTTAGTTTGATGGGACTGATCCTCAGATTTTGGAGTATAGCATTGCAGTCTGAAAGTACAGAAATAAATACACTTCAGGATGCTTATGTGTATTCCTACTCCTATATAGACCACTCTAGTGTGTATACTGGAACTATAGGCTTGTTTCTAAATGAAGGATTCTAGTGTTGTTGTTGTTGTTTTGTGTATTTGAAATTCCATCTGTGGAAAAAAAAGATCCTAAGATCTTTGGAAAAACAAATAATATTCTGGAGGGGTGCAGAGTATTGCTCCTAATACAAATAAATGTGTTTATATCTTGCTGGTAGAGACACAGTATCAGAGGGACTGGGAGGTCTTAACCCGGAGCAAAAGCCAGATTCTTTCAAAGACTTCACAGGCAAATGGGGTGTCAATGAAACATAAACACATTCACCATCTTCTTCTGATTTCACACGTAGATAGAATCATAGAATCATAGAATCACAGAGTTGGAAGAGACCACAAGGGCCATCCACTCCAACCCCCTGCCATGCAGGAATTCCCAATCAAAGCATACCCGACAGATGGCCATCCAGCCTCTGCTTAAAGACCTCCGAAGGAGAGTCGACTACACTCCGAGGGAGTGTGTTCCACTGTCGAACAGCGCTTACTGTCAAGAAGTTCCTCCTAATGTTGAGGTGGAATCTCTTCTCCTGGAGCTTGCATCCATTGTTCCGCTTCCTAGTCTCTGGAGCAGCAGAAAACAAGCTTGCTCCCTCCTCAATATGACATCCCTTCAAATATTTAAACAGGGCTATCATATCACCTCTTAACCTTCTCTTCTTCAGGCTAAACATCCCTAGCTCCCTAAGGCGGTCCTCATAGGGCATGGTTTCCAGACCCTTCACCATCTTAGTTGCCCTCCTTTGGACACGCTCCACTTTCTCAATGTTCTTTTTGAATTGTGGTGCCCAGAACTGGACACAGTATTCCACATGGGCCTGACCAAAGCAGAATAGAGTGGAACTATTACTTCCCTTGATCTAGACACTATACTTCTATTGATGCAACCTAAAATTGCATTGGCCTTTTAGCTGCCGCATCGCAGTGTTGACTCATGTTCAACTTGTGGTCTACTTGGACTCCTAGATCCCTTTCACACATAGTTTCATTCAGCCAGATTTCCCCCACTCTATATCTGTGCATTTCATTTTTCCGCCCTAAATGAAGTACCTTACATTTCTCTGCATTGAATTTCCTATTGTTAGCTTTGGCCCAGCTTTCTAGTCTATTCAGGTCATTTTGAATTTTGATTCTGTCCTCTGGGTATTAGCTGCTACTCCTTGTTTAGTGTCATCCACCAGTTTTATAAGTATGCCCCCAATTCTGTCAACGAAATCATTAAAAAAGATGTTGAACAGCACTGGGCCCAGGACAGAGCCCTGTGGGACCCCACTGGTCAGTTCTCTCCAGGATGAAAAGGAACCATTGTTGAGCACCCTTTGGGTGTGGCCGGTCAACCAATTACAAATCTATTCAACAGTTACCTTGTCTAGCCCACATTTTACAAGCTTGTTTGCAAGAATGTCATGGGGAACCTTGTTAAAGGCCTTGCTGAAATCAAGATATACTATGTCTACAGCATTCCCTTCATCTACCAAGCTGGTAATTTTATTAAAAAAAAAGGATCAGGTTTGTCTGGCAAGACTTGTTTCTCTGAAACCCATGTTGACTTTTTGTGATTATGGCATTGGCTTCCAAATGTTTACAGACTCTCTGTTTAATGATCTGCTCTAGAATCTTTCCTGGTATTGATGTCAGACTAACTGGACGCTAATTGTTGGGATCCTCTTTTTTCCCCTTTTTGAAGATGGGGACTTAAAAATTTCAGAACCATGTACATATGGTAGTCTTATTTGGAGGTCGCATATTAGGGCATTGAAAAATTGTTAACTAAGTATTTTGTTACTCAAAAAGCTGGGGTCCTGAGAATACACACATAAGCAATAGAAGAATTAATTTAGCTCCATTAAATCATAACATTCAGCCTGAGATCTTAACCCTTTTTATACCGGTTCCAAATCACACAGAACTCCAGAGGCAATTCCAAATAGTTTTTGTAGTTTTATTAATAAAATAATCAACACACACACACACACGAACAAATGAAGCAAACGTAGGAGAAGGGGAAAAGCAGATGCCTTGATAATGGTCATGTGATACTTATCCTGAAGTGTGGTTCCAATCAACAGGTGTCTGGAATGGAGATAGCTCAATAGCCACCTTGGCAAGTGGAGTGGTTGGCTTATTGAGGAGTCTAGTAGAACAAATAGAGTGTGCACCTACTCCCAAACTAGACCAAATTGCTAGTGCCTAGGTGGTGATATATATACTCAAAATCGTATCCTAGGGCAGTAAGTTCAGAATAAATGGATTACCCCACTGCTAAATAGTTTTCCAAGAGAAAAGAATGGTCGAGATATTGAGGAAAAATTCAGACAGTTGGCTTGAATATCTCAGACAAACACAAATCTTTAGCTATTAGAGAAGCATCCTGATTCTATTTATGCACAGCCACCTTCTTCAGTCAGAATCCCATCATCATTCTCCATAGACAGAAGTGATTATGCTGATGTCTTTGTGTGATCTCTACGATATGGACAGGCTTCCATAGTGGGTTTGCCTTTCTAGGTTACCCACCCTAGTGTCCCTTTTAATATTAAATTGATATCAAAATGGAGTGGTGATCAGAGGCCTAACCTTGGGCTAATTGGCCGTCTCCAGTTCCCTTGCTTTTCTCATGTCAAGACCAATAAATATGTCCAGGAAAGCTTCTACTATACATGGGTGCTGGCCACATGATTAATAGAATCACAGAGTTGGAAGAGACCTCAAGACCACCCAACCCCTTGCCAAGCAAGAACTCACAATCAAAGCATCCCTGACAGATGACCATCCAGCCTACATCTGTGCATTTCATTTTTTTCTGCCTTACATTTCTTCCTGTGGAGGTTCATTAGAAACATCATGTCATGGACTGCCCTGGGCCTGGGCCTGACTTAGAGGCGCAGTCAGAGGACAGACTCTAAAGATATGGAGGAGGCTGAGACAGAGGCAGATATGGGGCGGCCTGGATCAGCAGTCCCAGAGCAGGCTAAGGATGCTGCTGAGGGAGAAAAAGACTCTGTGGATTCCAGGCTGCAGGTGCTAGGACCTGTGCAGAGAAGGCAGGTCAAGGAGTCTTTGAGGCGTTCTTCCAGGCTAGAAGCCAAGAGGAGAGCTAATAGGTTTCAGCTGAGAGAAGCACAAGCCCTTTAAAACACCTCCGGCTGAAGAGGTTCTTTGCAGCCAATACCAGTTTTGCAGCCTTGTTTGTTTGTTTGTGTATTCCTTGCTCTTGGATTCAAGTTATCTGACCTCTGGACTTGCTTGTCACTATGCTCTTGCCTCTGCCTTTTGCTGTGACTGATTGACTGGTATTGGGTGAACCCTTGGATTGGATTCTGGACTATTCCTTTGGCTATTCCTCTGCTATGCTGCCCTTAGTAAAGCTAAGCAGGACACATCAGGCATCCTGGCCACTTGGAAAACAATCACAGGTAGGATATGTTCTCCTGCTCAGACTTGTTACTGTCCATAGTGATAAAATACACACAAAAAGTAATGTTAATATGAATGTCCAATTTTATTCCATACATATGTGCAACTCAGCTCCTGGGTGTTGTTTTAAATGGTTTTAGACTTCTTCTTCTTCTTCTTCTTTTGAAAACAGTTGTAAGTGTCAAATTGTTTAATATGCTTTTAGTATGCTTAAATTATTCTAATTGCTGCAATTGTCTTAAATTATTAAATTGAGTTTAATCAATAGCACCATGGGGTCTTTGCATACTGTGTGGTGTGTGTTTATGGACTGAAGCAGCCTGCCCGGAAGGGCCCCACCAGTCTGGGCTGCCACCATGGTCCTGAATGGGCCACTGGCAGGAGCAGATTTAATCTGCTCCTTTGGCCAGTGGCTTTAGGCTGCCTTGGCTAATCTCCAAGCAGTTTCCGGCTGCTTTGCGGGCATGCGTCATATAAATGCCATGCCCCAGAAGCAGCTGGAAACTGCTCTATTTGACCTGTCTGTTGTGGGCCTGTGTGTGTGTGTGTGTATTAAAAAATCCCAACAAAAACAACCCTTTATTGTTCCACAAGGAAAAACAAAACTGATATTATACATATGGTTAAATCAGTCATATGTAAAACTATATGATTGATTTCTTATCTTTTTCTTGTGATGTTTTCCCATGGTGTAGGAACACACAGACGACACTGCACAAAAGAATCTCGATGAAATCCATATCAAGATTACTGTTTTTCAGTGTTCTATCTCTATTGCCATGAGCATCATTAAACATGGTTGAGGGGAGATGAAAATGAACTGAAAACGGAAAGAAGCACACACATTCCAGCTCTGGAATTACATTTAGTAATCATCATTCTTAATCTGGAATTGAAGAGGAGTGGAACTAAGGGGGAAGGCAACCATAGGAGCATAATGAAAGAGAATGAGACAAATCTCTTCATCTTTTTTCATCCTGTGTGTGCCTATGGAAAGTTTGAGTTGGGGGTAGCTGATGTGCAGTCCAGCAAAATGTTCAGCAATTTGGGGGATATAGGAGTGGGAAACCCCCTCTGAAAGAATTCAGTAGGGAGCTCAGACATTTAAGTGTGTGTCACAAAAATTCAAGACGCATAATTAGTTAATGTAGAATTACAAGGATTTTTTTTTAAAAAAATGTTAAAGTTAAAAAGTGATGTAAGTAACTAAGAATCCTTCAGTTATTGTAGTACATTTTCAAAACTGTTCTGGAGATACTTTCTCAAAAGGACTCCATGTGATGCTGATGGTGCTTCATGTCTAGGAACACTGTGGCTAGAATACTGTTGGTGATGTATGTAGGTTTAGCTTCCTAGTATGCCACATACAGGTACAGTGAATCATTACCTCTTTATGCAATGACCAAATGGCATTATGACTAAACTTTCCAAGGCCAAAGAATTTCTCCATAGTCACTTATGGCAAGGGAAAGGTAGGAGGGGCTTGGACAACAATTATATGTAGTTCTGCACCCAGGAAATGAGAGAAAACATTCTCCGGGGTCTCCAGCAAGAATAGAGAATGGAGATCTGGGAGGATGATACTTTTTTTCTCTCACACAACTACTCAGAAGGAAGAAGCAGACACATGTGGTGGGATATCAATTCATCCATACTTCACTGAAGTATTTATAGGAAACTCCCAACTGGAACCATGTTAAAAGGTGAAGGTTGGAGGTCCTCTTTGATCTCTTCTTTTTCAAGTAAGGCACAGTTCCTTCACACTCTCGCAGTAAATGGCCTGACCGTAACTGGCCTGACATCCTTGGAGACCTGCCTTGTAATGATCTCCCTGCAATCTGTAAGTTTTAAAGTGAAACATGGTCAGGATCAGTCCCATGGCCATATCATTACCAGCAACTGAGACTCATCCATCCAGAAACCCACCATTCACCTAAATGGTGCTCAACCACCCTATAATGCCAATCCCTGTTCCACATTATCTTCTTGTGTAACCTATTCAGTCCCAGCACTCAGCCATTCATTTCCAATGCCCTGTGGCCAACCAGTGTAAGGTAAACTTCCCCATCATCTTTTTCTAATATTGCCAATCAGATGAACAGGAACAAAAATTCCTACCCAGTGTGGAAGTGACCAGTTGAAGCCTACACTGACCGATAAGGTAGAAGGGTGGGCTGACCAGTAAATGAAGAGACTGATGGCAGGACAACATATGTTTTTATGTTTTTTATATCTTCACTGGTGCTGCCTTGACACGGGATGCACCATGACAAGAACATTATGGTGATGACCCACATTGCTTTTTCTAGTGGGTCATTGAAGGATGGCCTCACCATCTCCAGCAGCCCATAGACCAATGGAGTAGAAATGGGAATTGGATTCTATTCTCTCTGCTATGGAACCATATCCAGGCACTGCCTTGATCCTCCCTTAGTCATGAATTTGTCATAGGAGAATTCTCTGGCGTAGAAAATATTTTTATCTTTGGGGATGAAAGGGAAGGACATCTTCATCGACAGAGTGTTCACTGACAGTTTGTTATGCTCTCCCAGGCTGATGTAATATCTCTTCATGTCTTATGTCTTCTATTATGGCTGTCCCATGGGAGCTTCAGTTTCTTTGTGATATGGCATAGAAGTCTGCTTTTCAAAGGAAAATGAACAGTTTCCAGAACTGACATCCAAACTCAAGGTTATACCTAAATTAGCTCTTTGGACTCCAGCCATAGACAGAAATTCTGATAAGATGTGTGACTTAATTTCATCTGAATTTCTACATCAGGAATAGGCAGCCTGGGGCCTTGTAGATGTTGCTAGATAGAAACTCCCATCAACTTTAGCCAGTATGGTTACAGGATGATGGGAATTATAGTTCAAGAAGATCTGGAGGGGAAAAGATTTCCCATCTTTATCTTAAAGCTTGTTTTCATATTCAAAACCTACTGATGCCTGGTGCATCTCACATCCTTCCTTGACCACTGCTCATGGTATAAATACTTCTGTCCTTTCCCATTATTAACTGATTCCTTATCTTTTCCTTTCTGCCATTAACAAACTGCTTCAATCTTATACCCTTGTTACATAGTAAAGTAACAATTGCACAGAGAGAGATATAATAAAATTATTTTTTAAAAAACATCAGGCAGTTAGTCAGCAACAACAATGGAAATTAAAAAAAAATGAGGGACAGTTACAAAGATTGGAGGAAGAGTGGAGAAAACGGCAGAGGAATGCAATATTAATATCTGTGTTCAGATCTTCAGCCTTAATTCGTATTGGCTTTTGTCCTTCGCAGTGTAGAATAACCTAATACAAATGTTAGCAATCCAAATACAGATGCCAATACAAGTTATGCTTCCTTTTCTCTTGGTTTATAGATTTGGACTTTGTGCTTTTAATGGCTCCATGGCAGGGAGAAAAAAAATAGCACTATCTCTTTAGCCAAGAATTTGGCTTAACCATTTATTCTCTATCTATATCTAAATTCAAATAACTGCATCTGCTGACACCCAGACTTCATGAGTCTCACCTCTCTTCTATCTTATCCCTTCCATTCCTTCCCTCAGTTAAAGCTTTGGCTCTAAGCAGTGGGGCCTCCCCCCCCCCCATTGCCACAATTTTTTTGTTTGCTTGTAAAACTCTGTACAGTGCCATGTATATTGGTGGCATTGTTGTTGTGTGCCTTCCAGGCATTTCTGCCTTTCAGTGCCCCTAAGGCAGACCTATCACCTATGGCAAGATTTCTTCAGAGGATGTTTGCCATTGCCTTCCTCTGAGGCAAAGAGTGTGTGACTTGCATCTGTCAAATATTACTTACCTTCCTCAAGTGGTATGAATTTCTAGTGCAGCCCTAGAGTTCAGTTTTCTTTAGATGTGAGTGGCAACATTAGTTAATAATGTTTTTTTTTTTTAAGGTAAAGGTAGTCCCTTGATGTGAATGTCTAGTCATAACTGATTGTGGGGGGCAGTGCTCATTTCCGTTACTAAGTCAAAGTGCCAGCATTGGCCAAGGACTGCTCTGGTAGGAGTTTATCACGCAACGGGAATTAGAGGTATAATCCAATGGCAATCTGAATGCAATCATGGGGGTTTCGCATTATTGTCTGAAAGCTGATCACACACATTTTAGGGCAATGGAAAGTCCTTCTGAATGCAATCTTGGGGTTTCATGTTATTGCATGAGAAACTATCACACACAATTTCGGGCACTGGGAGGCAATTTCGGGCAGTTCCGAATGCAATGCGGTGTCAATACACAATCACATAAATTCGCTGAACTAGCGAATTCACTCAATTCTGAACTGGCCCCTCTTCCATTTATTTTGAAATTGAGAGAAATTCCTCCTGCGTGATAATATCCATAGTCATGACTGCACCAAATATTGTTACCTTGCTACCAAAGGGTACCTACTAGCATTTGCATGCTTTTCAACTACTAGGTTGGCAGAAACTGGGACTAGTGACAGGAGCTCACTTTCAAACTGTCAACCTTCCGATTTTCTGATCATCAGAATTGGTGTCTTAACCACTAAGCCACTGCCCTAACTCTAATGATGTTTTGGCTTCATTCAGCCTTTCTTCCCATTTCACCTTGGATTTTCTCCAGATTGAAAGGAAATGTGGGTCCAAACTAGGGAAGTACTGTAAACTTTCGCTTATTTCATTATTGCATTCACAATGCTGTGGAAGTAAAATTCAAAAGCTGCTTCCCTATCTGGCATAACTGGGGCAGGATCCCCACTTGGAAATCTGTGTCCAGTTATGGGCACCATGGGTCAGGCTGCAACATGTCCAGAGAAGGTCAACTAACATGATCAGACATCTGGAAATCAAGCCTAATGGGGAACAACTGAAAGAACTGGGTATGTTTAGCTTAAGAAGACTGAGAGGTGACATGACAGCTATCTTTAAATATTTAAAGGGGTGTTATGTAGAAGATTAAACAGCCCTTTTTTCTGCTGCTCCAGAGACTAGAACACAAACCAATGGATTCAAATTACAAGAAAAGAGATTCCGCATTAGAAAGAACTTTTTTTAAAAAAATGTAAGAACTGTTCAGCAGAAGAATGGACTGCTTTGAAAGGTGGTGGACTCTCCATCTTTGAGGGTCTTTATTCCTGCATGGCAGAGGATTGGAGTTGAAGGTCCTTGTAGTCCCTTCTGACTCTATGATTCTATGATCAAGATTTTGAACCTTTTGCTGAAATATACTGCTTCATGAATTACAAATGCTACACACACACATTCACACACACAATTTACAATAGTTATGAAATGGTGACCATGTCTGGATTGCGCTGGTAGTGATGTAATGAATCTTCATTGCCTAAGATGCCATCTTTCTGAGCAGTTAATCCCCAAATTAATCTGCTCACAGCTGTAATGTAGGAAAACAGTAATACACCAAAACACCTGGGATCATCCCCTGTCCTCCCCCCCATCATAAGTTTCTGAGTGTTGTTGTTGTTGCTATTTTTGACCTTCTAATTACTTCTCTGTTTTGTTCTTTTATGCACAACAAGTAGCTGAAGATTTTTTTTTTTTGAACTCCTGCATCTGCTTCACCATCACCACCTCCTACATCTCACTGCAGGAAAATAAATAAACTCTTGGCTTAATGAATTGTACTTTGTACTTTCAAAAGAGTTTCAGGAGCTTGTGAAAAACCTTTCAGCTTTGAACATCCCCCACCCTACCCCCTCAAACAGAAATCAGCTTCTCTCTCTCTTTTTCTCTCCTTGTTCTCTGGTTTTTAACTTTCAGAGAATTCTAATTAGAATAGTGCCTGCGTGACATTACAGCCCACCTGCTTCTACAAGCACAGACAGTTGAAGGAGAGAAGAAAAACACACCACTGTATTCAGTTTTACAGATAGCTAGGGTTTCTCATTTGTTCTTCAAATGCTATTATGCTCGCCTGGGAGATTTCATCCCCTAAAAGCTTACTTTGCAGCTGCGAAGGAAAAGGCATGTTACCTCTTTGGTATAAGCTTTCTTGAGTGACTAAATGTTTCAGACCAGCATTCAGTGTCAAAGCCTTCATGGCGCACAACAATGTTCAGGGGGGAAATGTCCCTGAATCAGATCTGTCCCCAGAAGACACACATGGCCTGTTTCTTTCTTCTTAATACAATAGATATATATTGTGGGGGGGGGGGGACAAGGGGTAAATGAGAGTAGCGCTGGGGCTACCACTGGTACTTGTAGCAGCTGTCTTTCTTTGCCTAACCACAGAATTGATTTTGTGAGGAAAACACAAATCATCAAATTAATATATATTCAGGGGCAGCCGTGTTGGTCATGTAGCAAAACTCAACAAATCCAAAGTACACATAATAGTGATATCTTTATTACACCAACCAAAAAAGGCACAAAATGCATTAAGCATGCTTTCAAAGCTCACTGGCTTCTTCAACAGGCAAACTACAGGAAAAGAGATTCCACCTGAACATGAGGAAGCACTTCTTTATGGTAAGAGATGTTCAAAAGTGGAACACCTTCAGAAAGAGGTGGAGTTTCTCTCTTTGGAGGTTTTTAAGCCAAGGATGGAGGGCCATCTGTTGGGAGTGCTTTGATTGTGTGTTCCTGTATGGTAGGGGGATGGACTGGATGGCCCTTCCAGCTCTATAATTCTAAAAAGAAAAAAGTGGTGATATCAGTGTCAAAGGCAAATCACATTCTTGGGCAAATCACATTCTCTCAGCCTCAGAGGAAGGCAAGAACAAATCCATTCTGTGATAAGGTTGCCTTAGGGTTGCATAAGTTGGAAATGACAGTTTGACAATGGAACTAGTTGTCTAATTGTGGGATTTCCTCCTCTAGATGCCTTCAAAAATAGGCTGGACACCTACCTACTGGGGTTGGACTTCATGGCTCCTTCCAACTCTATCATTCTAGGCATTGAACTGGGCATAGAACTATGACTTGAAGGCATAGAAGTACCAGAGGTTTCAGGGTACCAACTGAAATATTTTGGGAATTCATCTGCCTTTCCAGAGTTTTCTGTGTGAAAACAGTGGCCAAGATCCTGCATTGTCAGATGTAGCTACTATAATAGGGCTCTATCCTCACAGCTATTTTTGCTGATGCCACCTGCACCCACAAAACCTACCTCTTAAGCCAGACAGTACTCAAATGTAGTGCTCCATCTCAGGGTAATGCAAATAAAAATGATGTTCCAGCGCTCTCCCAAGTGGCAGGGTGAACTGAGATAGGCAACTGCAGGGTCCTGCCACAGCCACTTGTTTCAATGACCAGAAAAGCAGCTCAGCCATCACCCTGATTTGCAATGCCTCAAGAACTCCAACTGCATTGTCTTGGAAGCCCTCAACTGAGGCACTGCCTGGCTTAAGGTCACATTAATGATCATAAACATGAACCCCCAAACTTACAGGCTCATAAATATTGAACAGGATGCCAGTTTATGGGCTTTTCTCCAACTGTAAATCTCCAACTGTAAAACATTGTTATTACTATTGTGTCATCGTTCATTGCAGTGCCACCCATTGCAATTGAGAGAGGTCTTAATAGTTTGAAGAAGGGTGGGGTAGTACTGGAAAAATATTCTTAGGGTTTAAAAAAACCCTAATGGATGTATAACCCCAAAACAAACCATCTCTGTTGGGTGGTGAGGATGGCAGAAAACCACAGAATAGAGTGATTGGAAAAGGAAGCATCATGTCCGTTAGTTATTTACTTGCCCAAGGTCACCTGTCTTGAATCCTGTTGTGGGAGAAAGGTGGGATATAAATCCTTGAAATAAAATAAAATAAATGTGATTGTTTTAGCTGAGAAAAACAAGATTTAATTATAGCTGGGACTTAGAACCAGTGCATCCAGTCCACCCGACATACCTGTCTCTCAAGCACCCAAAATGTTGCAGTACTGAGTAGATTTGTGGGTTTGTTTGTTTGTTCGTTTTTTGGACTATAGCTCCCAGACCTGTCCTGTCATCATGGTCCCTGGATGGCTGGAAGCTGTAGTCATCAAGAATAAAGCATTGGTGGTAATCATCTAGTAAAGAGTAAAACTCTAGTGCATGTGTACGATGGATTCTGTGCTCAATGAGCAAATAGTAGTCCAGCTCAGCTGTCTGATAAAGCATAGTTTTTAAGATGCATGTGTTTTCAAGCATCGGTTTCACATTTTGCTTTGTGTGTGTGTGTGTATGTCATTAGAAAGAAAAACGTTATAATACCTAAAAAGTGACATAAGTGAAGATCACCTTGGTTAAATGTCTCCTCTCTTCACCGAATTAAAATAGATATTCTCTCCTCCTCCTAAATATTTGAAAAATCTCAGCATGTACTCCATTAACCCCCTTCTGTTCAAGCCAGACTTACCCAGTTGCTTCTGTATTTTGTCAAATGAATAGTTTTGCAGGAATCCAAGAGATTCTTGTTAAAATACCACAAAAATAACCAGCATGGGAGCAGCCATTATAGAACTGAACAGAGTGAGTCCAATGTACAAGCCACTTTTAAAAAACTCTGTTGTTAAATTACTTAATAAATCAAATATTATGTTCAATTGTAGAAAATCCTAGAGGTCCAACTAAACATGCTAAGGTCATTTAATACCCTATTAGAAGACCTGATACAAACTGAAAAATAAATATGCACCTTCAAAACCATCCTATTGCCAAATACGTTAGTTAGATCAATGATTTGACATTCTTGCATGAAAGCACATTTAAGCTTTTGCCTTAGTAACCTCCTGATTCTGAGACATAAATCATTTATACCAGTTTTCTATTCTCTGTGTCTTTTCAGTGTTATTGGATCCTTATCTTTCATTCCAGTCTAGGCTCCTAATGTAATATATTCAAAACTTTAGCTCTGCTTCACTTTCCATATTTGGATGTCAGGATGACTGAGGTGCATGCAGCATCAAGAGAAAGCAAATGATCTTTGACTTTTAAAAAATTTAACAAGAAGAGCTTATTACAATGGAAAGAAATGGAATCTTCTGATGTGGCAATTTCTGTTATCAAGCTGAGAAAATAACTCCTGTTTATTTCACCATGGTATGTTCTTCCTTCTTATGAACTTTGTCCAGTCATCACCTGGGCCAAGTGAAGGCTTTTTGAACTTGAATGCAATTGAGTTGTATAGTTAATATGTTTCCTGACAACCTTATATTTCAGCCTTGTGCTTGAGTGCATCCATGTCTGTGCATCCTTGTCTCTATAGATGCCTCTAGTTCTTCACTTGCACTATAAAATAACTGGACAATGGCTGGGCAAATCCACATCTTCTGGGAAAACATGAATATGAAAGGTGAGGGATGGGTTTTCAGGATATCAGGCCCAATGGGCAAGACTCCCACCAATTCTCCTTTCCCCCTATCTTCTGCACCCAGTACTGCAAATGCTTTGTCTATAGTGTGGACAAAGTGAATAAGGAGGGCTTATCCTTCCTTTCTCATCATACTGGATCCCAAGTTCATGCCATGAAGTTAAATGGTGGGAGGTTCAGATAGTCAAAAGGAGGTACTCTTTTGTTCAGTATGTACAGAGTGTAAAGGGAGTCTTATATCATGAATGGCTTCCAAAAGCACTTAGAAAAGTAGAATAAACAAACAAACAAACAAACATATTATGCAAAGTCGAAGGCTTTCAAGGCTGGCATCCATAGTTTTTTGTGGGTTTTTCGGGCTATGTGGCCATGTTCGAGAAGAGTTTATTCCTGACATTTTGCCAATATCTGTGGCTGGCATCTTCCGAGAATTTCTCTGAAGACAGCCACAGATGCTGGCAAAATGTCAGGAATAAACTCTTCTAGGACATGGTCACATAGCCCGAAAAACCCACAAAAAACTAAACATATACATTTATATCCTGTCTTTCTCAAGGTTGATTACAACAACAACATTATTTATGTAATACATACAAACTACAAATTGTATAATTTGTGCAAACTACAAATTGTTTGTACTTTGTAAAATACTATGTATGCACTATGTAAAATATAAGTTGTTGAAATTGTACAAACTACAGTTCCCAGACTTCCATAGCATTGAGCCATGGAACTTGAAGTGGTGTTAAACTGGATTAAATCTGCAGCACTGATGCACCCATAGAGCCCTGATGCTTAATGTGGCTGGTCCCTCTCACTCAGCATTCCTATGACCATTTAACTCAGAAGACTACCTATGGCAATTTGAGAGAAATATGGTGAACCTATTAAATAGTGTGTTTTTCGCTTTTTCTTTTGTGATTATTAAGGTGAAGGTTGTGACACATCAATGTCACTATGTGCAGAAATGATGGATCATCTCCTGTCATTGCCATTTCAAAACAATCTGCATGTGAAGTGGTCTTGAAGTCACAAGTAGAAAACCTTCATAATTATTACTACTCCCGCTTTTTAAAGAAATAGTTTTAATGGGAGAATTATGTCGAGGCCCTAAGTTCCTGGAGGCCAGCTCCTCATTTTTGAAAATGTTGATGTTGTGAGGAGAATGTATTGGATCAAATATTTAAAAGTAAAACACTGAAGAACTTGAAAGTTATTCTAGGCTCGGCATAATTAACAACAAACAAACAATTCTTATATTGATTCCACCTGTCAATTACTTCAGTTGCCCTTTTGCAGACAAAGGGGATTTTTTTTCTCTCTGTGTTTATTTTGTACAGGCCCATTGACCTGTAAATCTGACATTTACTGTTACACACTTATGCACATTTCAGCTACTACCTAAGATTCCTTCTTCAAACCAGCAGAGCAAAGGTCCCAAGCAATAGCGCTGGCACCTTCAGAAAAAAGGAAACCAAGGAGTAAATGCTATTGTCATTATTGATGCTATTGCTTGCGGGTATAAATAATATATGATGCAGATGACACTTAACAATGAAGACCATGAACCTTCAGCCTAAATCTTCCATTTCAAAACTTCTTAAAGGCACTGTGCCTTTTTCCTTACAACTGTTTTTTTTTTTTTTTTTTTGCTAAAAAGTCCATGAGCATTTTAGGATTTGCTTGAATGACAATCTCTACACTTCTATGAAACTGCCCCTGTGACAGTTTTCTTGCTGTCTCCACTTGTCCTGTCACTGAACACCTGGAGGATTTGCAAACTGTGCCAACTGGAGATCTTCCAAGCTCATTTTGAGAATATTCCATCACAATTTTGCTGAAGACTGTTGCTTCAAACTGCCAAGGTAGGCAAGGAATAAGAAATGAGGCATTACCTTTGGGTTCTTTTTCTAAAAAAGAAAAAAAAATAGAGAGAACAGGATTATATTCTTGAAGAGGAATATGTCTAACAATTAATAGAATGAAATTGTAGAGTAGACTGCTGGGTGCAAAGGGAGCAAGGAAGCTTTTTAAAAGAACAACATGGAGGGGGTTAAGAATGAATTCACTGGATTTAGACTGAAGCCTCAAGCCATCAGTCCATTGACCCCAGTCCTGTGTAGTCTGATAAAGTCATTCTTCAAGCCTTTCTGTCTGAAATTTTCAACTTAGAAATCGTAGGGATTGCACTTGCACATGGCTGACCCATGGCTTCCTGAGAGATTATCACCATCCTTGTCATCATCATGCCCCCCCCCTTCCATTCCAATCCACATACAAATCACAACTGGGCTGGCAGTTGACTGCTTCTTCAGAATTGATATCTTCTAATATTTCACACATGAAACTTGGGACACGTGTGGTGATGCAACATCAGAGTGTGGTCAAGATGGCAAATGTTACTGATGATAAAGAACACATAAGAAGGGGGAGACAGCAGCATTTAATTTTGCCTGAGCCTACTGGGAAAGGGAAGAGTCAGCACCTCCTCTTTACTCCATCCTGCAAAGTTGAGCGCAAACTACTTTTTCACTTTGAACCCAGTTATCAGCAACTGAAGTAAGCTCAAGAAAAGGGAGCCAAGTGGGAAGAGGAAAGAGAAACTGGGACATTTTAAAAGAAGATGGAAAAGCAGGATGACAAAGGACTGTCCCTGCCAAATTGGGAGGGTAGGAGACTATGGATACTCCAGGCTAGCTAAGAAAGCACATTTCATGAAACACGGCTCTCTCTTCCAATATCTTGCGCAGCCTATGGTATCTGAGGCGATTGCCTCATTCAGTCAGGCCTCTAAAAATACAATATTTACTATAATTTCAGATATCACCAAGGCTTGTGACATCCAGATGCTTAAGCAGCTTATGTACCACAGCTAGCATTCAGGCATCCAGGATTTTATCATTAAAGTGGTAGACAAAAATATGAAATGTCATCTTTATTTGGGATTTTTCAAATACTTCTTTTGGCTGGTTTAGTGCATTTTCAGAAAGGAATTAAACTTGTTTCTCAGTTATAAAGAAACAAAATATAAAATGGTTATACAATGGTTGATTTGTGCTAAGAGGTGATATTCAAAAAGGAGAGATGGTAGATCAGCTCAGAAAATTGAAAAATTAAGGGGAAATTCCCTGTTATGGGAAAACAAACTTTTCAAGGCTTTTTGATTAGCTCAGAGGTTGAAAAGTGGACCTTAAATCATCTATAAACCTAAAGCGGACAAGGTAAAGCCAGGGTCAAATTAAACAGGGGATTGAAGGGTATTGTTTCAAAGGGCTATGTTTCTCTCTGTGTGTTGTTTTCACATCCAAATTGCTTTCATGGTTAACTGCTAAGAGTGTTTTAAAATCTTTTTCCTCTATACAAATATTGCAATAACTGTCAAATTGTAAAACCTTTAGTAAAATCCAAATTTGTTATCAGTTTAACTTTGATCTGATGCCTTCATTTTCATGCCACATTTTATTGCCTTGCCAGTCAGATCTGTATTATTTAAAGAAGGTGAAAGGCTGTACTAATAGAGGTTGCCAGGAAATAAATATGTTTTCTTGGTGGTAGTGATGAACACCAGAGGCATGGTAGAGTTAGCTGATATGCTCCCTCCATTCCTGATCATGATGCCTATTCGGTAGAGCATTTGACTGCCATTACACCTGACATCTCCAGAGAGAGCACTCCAGATTGAGAACTTCAATCATAAAAACTCAACAAGACTTGCTGAAATTCCCCTCAATATTGTTCCTCTTGTTTTACCTTCTTCGCATAATGACAATTCACATTCAAAATCCTTTGTGTATTTGAACTGACATTCTCCCATACCAATGGCATATATATGTCTGTCCCTGGTTTCTACTCCACTAAATGTGTTTGAGGAAGTAGACTGAAGTCTATGAAAGCTCATGCTGCAACTTCTTTCTTTCAGTTAGTCTCATAGGTGCTACAAGATCTCTTTATATACTGATTCTACAGACTAACATGGCTATATCTTTGAATTATACTCATTTGTTTTGTGTTGTTTTTTTAAAATATTAATTTCTTTTTGTCTCAGATAATATGATCCATAGTTTTTGATAATTTCTTGAAGTGAAATAAGATGTTCATCAATTTTCATCAGCCACATTAAATAATTATAGTTAAGAGTTGCCAAGGGAAATGAGGGACAGGGATAATATCTCTTTACTGGTTGTGTAGAAGATGTAATTTCTGCAGGTGCTGTTTGCATGACAAGCAACACATTTGAAAATGACCTCTTCTGCACAACCATTAAAGGGAAAGGAGCTTTGTCCTTTTTTTCATTTGACAACCTTAGATAGAGCTGTTTCCAGCAGGGAAAAACAGTGTTTCACATAAGTGCCATATACTGTAGCTTCACAATCATACACTAGGAGCTTTTCAGTCCAAAGAAACAGTGTTTCGCATAAGTGCCATGTAGCTTCACAATCATACACTAGGAGCTTTTCAGGCAACCCTCATTCAACACTACCATAATGATTCAAATTGAGACTTTTAAGATTTAAATACTCAAAGTCATGGGTCTGGATGACTGAAAATGATTCTTCTGTTTTCGCCAACATTCAATTTTTAAGGTCCAACTTCTTACCATCCTGAATAAGATGTAATTTCTGAAGGCTGGTAAATTCTATTCAAAAATGGAAATGAAACAATTTATTCCTATCATGGTTGTAAGGGAAATAACTTACTGCTAGGAACAGATAAGTTTATCACACAGGGCAAATGAAACGGTACAAAAGGGACTGGAAAGGGAATGGAACAAGTGAGGGATGGATTTTACCACACACCAGAACACTGCTGACGGTGACGGTGGAAGTCCCCATTCTGTTCCTAATCCGTCCTAGAGGAGGCCATTTTTGAGAACTGTTCTCAAAAATGGCCTCCTCTGGGATGGATGGGGAACGGAATGGGGACTTCTGGTGGCATTCGGCGGCATTCTGGTGTGTGATAAAATGCATCCCATTTCCTTCCCTGCCCCTTTTGTACCATTCCATTTGCATGCCAGGAGCCCTGTGCAATAAACTTAAGTGTGAGTGTTGCTTGTGTCTATTTTATTTAACCTCTTTATCTCATTCTGCTATTACAATTGATTGCTACGGCAAAAAGCGGGGTATAAATAAAAGTTATTATTATTATTTATTACAACCAATCAAAGAGCATACAATTGAGGGAGCAGGAGGTTCAAAATAATACTGGTGTTATAGCCCCAAAGGTCCTGTCTCTGGATTCTGCCCACTGAATATAATATATGATAGTACAGAGAGCAAGGTCTGTGAAGTTTTTTTTAAAAAAGATCTTCATATGGGAGTAGATGGTCTCCAAGGTGACCTGATTATGGTAGGTTTAGGGCTCTGAAAATCATCTTGGAAGATAAGTTCCTAACCAGTGCAAATTGCATGCAACTGGGGAAATTTGTTCTCTTGGTTCCAAGAAGCAAGCTGTTGTACCAACTAAAGTTTCCAGTTTCTACAAAAGTGTCATCATATTGTACCCAGTCTTATAGAGGACTTGGGTTTGAATTATTAGGAGAGAATAGGTACAATTTGAAAAAGTTTAGTTGAAGAGTAAGCACATGACCTTATTCTGGGGGCAAGAGGAAGAAGAATAATTGTAAAACACTTTCCTTTTCTGTGGACCTTATGGTCTGTCTCTTCCAAGTAATAATGGCAAAAGGTTTGGAAGAACATACCGGAAGCAACCCAAAAAGGGCAGAGACAGAAAGAAATTTCTAGTGCTGCAGATGAAGCATCCCCTTTCTTTCAGCATGTACTTTTGCAGTTAATCTCTGAGACTAGAAACAGCTGGTTGCAATTATAAAGCTGAAGGTGGTTTGAAAGATAGATTGTGATTTGGGGTGTGTACATCCATCCCATTTTCACATCTGGTAAACAACGTTTGCCTATTGCTTCAAAAAGAACAGTTGTGTTTGACCAGAGGTGTCTGGCAGTTGAACAAAACAATGGTACCTGCAAAGCAAAAATTATCTCCAAATTCTCTCTTAAAGACTCTAGTGTATGGATTATTGCAACTGGATGTAAACAGAATAAATAGCTCCAGTTTAAAGCTCCAGTTTTTAATCACCCAATAGGCTTTGTTGAACACAGTTGAGCTTAGTTTCAAACAGGGATGCTTGAGGGATTCAGTCTTTCTCATTTCTTATGCACATTGAATTGATCTGCACAGGAATAATGTGCATATTGGAATATGTTCATCCATCCAATTTTCTGCTTCTCAAATTTAGTTAGTTCACTGCTAAAAAAAAATTAACAAATTTTACCTACTTTGGCCTTTTAAATTTTTTTAAAAAAACTTTCAGTTAGTTAATTAGTTCAACTGAAGTTATTGAAACATGTAGTTTGAGGGAATTATTATTATTATTATTATTATTATTATTATTATTTTATTTATACCCCACTCTTCAGCCCTAAAGGCTATCACAGCGGTTTACAATTATTATTTTTAATTAGATGGTTCCCTGCCTCAGGCTTACAATCTAAAAAGACACGACACAAAAGGAGAAGGGGATGGTGGTGGGGAAGGGGATCAGGTCCAGCAGTTCTTCTCTCCCTCTGAGGCCTGGACCAAGGCAGATAGCCTGGAGGGAGGGCTCTGCTTCTTAATCTAGGACAGGCCAGATGGAGTTTGTCATACCCTTTCACTCTTTCCTAGGCCAGATGGTGTTGTCATGGAGGGAGGGCTCTTCAATTTGAGGGCAGGCCTAATAGTGTTGCTAGGCCTTCAACTTGAGGCCAGGTCTGATGTTTAGAAATACAGATTTTGAGAGGATTCTTTTGGTGCAGACCTTTAAAATTGATATTAATGTGGAAAGCAAAAGAAATAGATATATACATGTATATATCAGGGATGTACATTCTTGACTATTCTGTCCTCTCATGCATGGATGAATAATGGTGATAGTTTTTAATAATAATAATAATAATAATAATAATAACAATATTCTATTTGTATTTGATTGCCCCACAGTGTTGCCAAGGTTTATCAAGTTCATCAAAAATTACTGTTCTACACAAATGTACACATGCATACAGAAAGGACTTAATTTTCCTCTATCCTGACTTTGCTGGGAAGACTTGTAGATTTCATTCTGGGGAATGTGCTGCTGTTCACACAGCTAAAACCATACAGACATACACAGGCTCACATGTCACCCATGAGTGTGAGCGTTCAAAAAGTTCCTTAACACTGTTGTGGTATTTTTCCTCAATGGGAAGGTGACTTCTTATATTATATTTTGGAAATGTTACCTTCATTTATTTGTCACATTTTTTTAAGCTGTTGCATGTGTCCCACCAGTGTATGCAGTTTGCAGGCAGTTCCTGGCTCTAGTGAAGCTGCTGTCGGGCAGCTACCTGTCAGAATTGGTGTCTCCTTAACTTCCTACCCATGCCCTACAGTCTGGTAACCAAGGACAATTGTATCAGCCAAGGATTTCCACTTTGGCTCGGATCTGCCCCCTTTCACTTGCTGCCCCCCATTTGTGGAACCTTCTTCCTGCACAAGCATGGTCCATTACTTTGTTAACTAGTTTCAAAGCTGAATTGGAAAAAAATCCTGTTTGGGGTGCATTCCTGGGCTTACATGATTGTTAACCTATGCTGTTTTAACCCATATTTATTTTTTTGCTTCTAATTTAATATATGTATTAGTCTCCATTATTCTTTGTAGAGTGTATGCCACTGGCAGGTCTTTAATTTAATTTAATTTAATTTAATTTAATTGATTGTATGTACAGCACTGTGTAAACCTACAGCACTTTATAAATAAATCTTAATAATAATAAAATGTACTTATGAAGTACATATTGAGCTATTGATTATAACTGCCAATTTAAAAGGACACAAAAGATAGAGTAGAAACAGGGAGCCTGATCCAGATCAGGACTGCAAGATGTAGGCAGAGAATGAGGCCATTCCTTCCCATGATATATTCCTGATTCTTAGCCCCACCACCACTTTAATAAGCGGGCTAGAGAGAAACTTTTATTTTCAAATGAGAAAATGAGAAATGGTCAAGCCAGTTATTCACATACTTTGGTTCCCTAAATGTTTCAGATTTCAGCTCTGAGAATTCCTGACTTTTGTCCAAGCTGGTTAAGGCTTCTGGGAACTAAAATATCTGGAGAACCAAGTTTGGGAAATCAGGGCTACTCAGTTCCCCATGTACCCAGCTTCAGACCAAATTGTGTGCATAGGTACAGCAGCTCTCTTTTGAACACACTCTTTCCTCCTCCTCCTCTTCTTCTTTTAAAAAATAAATACACATGAATGTGATTACATCTTTGGATACTTGGGTTACAGTTATCTGAAAGAAAGACAGTAAAAAAAAAATCACTGCAAGGTGCCCAGAACAATTTGTACAAAAACTTTTATGTGAGTTCCATGGCCTCAACCCCCACCCCAGCCTCAGTCCTTTAGCAGGTGCAATGTTCCATGCGGGTAGATTGGAAGTGTCACATACTTACAGAATTAGCAGGAGAATCAGAAAACTGCAAATTAACTGAGGATATAAGGGTGCCAGGAAATGCAGTCATGCCTAAGTGGAACTCATCATGTGCTGAGATTAGTTTGGCAGCATTATACAGGTTTTAATCTTGTACCTCGTCCTTAAAAAAAAGTAACTGCATATTTAATCACTCATTTACAGACACTTAAAATTAAACATTTTGTCTTTTGGAAGTTGCTTCTTAGTTGTACCTTAATGGCAAAAGCTAGTGGAAAATCTAGTTAGCAAAACCTTAGAAAAATAGAGCAATATGAAAATAAGCGTAGCTTTCTTTCTTTTATTATCTGTGAGCTGTGCAGTCAGGAATTGTCTGTAATAATTAGCATGAGAATATACCCTTGATGACATTCAAATGACATAAAAGAGGTCTGCATTTCTTCTATCAAAGAGCATATTTATGAACTAAAACTCCAAAAGGCTGAAGCTCTGATCATATTCTTTTAATGATAATTTCTGCATATGATTTTAGAATTGGTTAAGTTCAACTTCTAGAAACTCTAATAGAAGAAGCTTTTCATTAGATTTCTGCCACTTGCCACATGCACGCACACAAAACACACCAAAGAAAATCTGGTAAAAACAAACATATATGGAAAAATTGCTATTCAGATGTGAAAGCAGATAATGCTGTACGCTGCAAAGAAATATGAATAAACTTATCTTTTCATCTTCCTCTAACAATTCTATGAATGGTGAATAGGAAAAATCCCATTCTGGAATCAGAAGCTATTATATCAATTGCATTTCTCATTTATTTAGTAGTTATGATGGTCTCTTGCAAACTACAGTAGGAATAAATAATATGTTCCTTCCATTCCTTCATGGATCATAAAACAATATAGATTTATTGAAACAATTAATGTGGTTCTTTTCATTCCTTTCATAATGAATCAAGTTTTCTTTTTTGTTATTGAGAAGTAAAGTACCAATCAGAGGTACTGTATATTTTGTGTATGGCCCTCTTTTTATTTTTCAAAGTTTTGATTTTGTACACTGTTCCCCTCAAAGGTTGTCCCTGTACTCCCTAGTGCTAAACTGCCCACGTTTCATTTTTGAATCTAGTCTTTTGCCAAATCTCTTTAGCCACTGAAAGCTAAAGTAAGAACCTTCATGTAAACTTCAAACCATGCCAGGGTTCAGGATTCATAATGGAGTTAGTATTCTAGATGTTGTGTTTTGTACTTGACTGTCATTTCCCAAATTGTCTTCAAGGGCAACCCTACAACTCAAGAAATTGAAGCAGGGTGTCATTCATGTAAAAATAATTGCTAAGGCTATTCTTGTCATTGTCCAAGAGAGGCACTGGGGAAGTTTCTTCCACCTGGATCTCTAAAGACACAGATCTAATCACAGGGCCCCAAAGCCCGTGAACTTGGTCATTCAGAGGCTGGATAGCTGTGTCCAAAACTGGCCAAAGGGCATCTCTCCAAACATCTACCAATTCCATCTCTGCCTTGTTGGATAGAGCTTCAGTTTATTAATGAAGGAAAAACATCTGTTCTCTTTGGCTTTGATGAAAAGTGAAAATATGAAGTTAAAGTTCATTGTTACACATTTGTTAGCTAAGCAACATTTTCCAAAATTGCAGTAACCATCATGCACTAGGTAGTCCACCAGAAATTCACTAATGATTTGCAATGTATCTTCTGTCTACTTAAGACACCAACTCTGACGATCAGAAGATTGGCAGTTGGAGTCCTGAGTGCTGCATGATGGGGGTGAGTTCTTGTCACTAGTCCCAGCTTCTACCAACCTTGAAAGCATGCAAATGCAAGTAGATAAATAGGTACCACTTTGGTGTGAAGGTAACAGAATTTGGTGCAGTCATGCTGGCCACATGACCAGCAGAGCAGTCCTTTGAGAATGCTGGCTTTTCATCTTAGTAACAGAGGTGAGCACTTTTCCCTATGGTTGATTACAACTAGATCTTCATGTCAAGGGCCTATCTTTAACCTTGTTACTAGATATTAGGCAAGCCTTAATATGAAGTAGACTGAAGGCTTGGAACATGGATCTACCAGGCTGAATAGTCCTCTCATCCCATGACTTTCAACTGTTGGGCTGGTGAAGATAAATAGCAGATTATTAATGGGTATTCTTCATATTCATAGTCCCAGCTTTGTCTCTCTGGGTACTTATTACATCACCAACCTATCCTGGATGGCTGACAAAACAGATGAAAGCCATAATCCATAAGTATTCTGTCCCTGTCATAAGCAAGACATAGTACAAATTTTGAGGGTTTTTATCTTGTAGTGGAGAAAAGAAACAGAACAGGTATGCTGTTGGCATATCGTCTGCCTTATTGTCCAGCAGTCTCCCTGCCTGAACTGGCTGAGGTAGTCTCAGAGACAGTGCTAGAGAACTTCAGGATGGTGTTTTGGGAGATTTTATCCATTCCAGGGTCATCTGGACATAGCTTGACCAGAACATCATGGCTACCGTGACAGTAATGGGGCTGATGATTGCAGATCACTGGTATAACACATGCAGATGGTCATATCTTGGACCTGTTTTTTTTTTCCTGTTGGGCATGGGTGGGTGGGAGAATATTCTTAGTGACCCTTTTGCTATGGACAGGCCATTGTTAAATTGTTACTCTGATTAAATGTTTTTAACTTGTGTATATGTTTTAATTTATGTATATGTACACCACCCTGATCATTGGAAGGGCGGTATATAAATAAAGTTTTATTATTTATTTATTTATTTATTTCCCCAGAAAGTCACAATTGATGGTAGTAGGCCATCCTCCCTGCAATGGCGGAGAACTGACCCAAGCATTTCAGATAAGGGAGACAGCCTTTATATATCTACCTGGCCAGAGATCTGTCAGGAAGGCCCTTCTCAGTGTCCCACCAGGGAGGTAAATAAATTCTGTGAAGTTGTAGGGGACATTTTTTCTTTTCTATAGCACTCTGACTGTGGAATGCCTTGGAGGCCCTAGCTTCATTTTGGCACTCAATTGAAACCTGGTTTTCCCCCACAGTTTTGGTGCCCAGATTATGGCCTGTCTATTTTTTTTAACCAGTGGCTTGATAGGATCAACTTGGATTTGCATCATGACATGAGGGATGGAGCTTTTAATTCTTTGTAATTGCCATGTTCCTCATCAGAATCCCACCTGCACCCACTCTTGCATTTTGTAAGAGGAAGAAAGCTCCCACTGACACCAGCTGAGAGCTTTCCTGTTACTAAAATGGGATAGATTTCAAATGGGATTCTAGGAAGGGCAGAATTGTCTCCTTGACTTTTGCCAGTGTACTGATGTGGTGTCAAACTGCATTATTTCTGCAGTGCAGATTACACCTAAATTTCAATAAAAACCAAGTATCTCACACACAGTTAACACTTTTTACACCATTAATGGGGAACCTGTGACATTTTAGCTGTTATGGGAATGTAACTCCCATCATCCCTAACCATTAGCTATGTTGGTTGTAGGTGATGGAACTTGGAGTCCCACGACTTCTGAAAAGGGAATGATTTAGCCTCCCTTTCCCATGGATTTTCGAGGGGCATTTGCTTTACAAACTGACTCATAGTTCCCAGAAGCAGTTACATTGTTCTAGTATCCCTTTTCTTGCTACCCCAGTGCAACTTTGTGAATTTAAAACATGAGATTTAATCAAAATTCCGAATGGGAAGAGGAATGAAAAAGAAAAGAAAAGGGTATTGGGAAGGTTCCCAGATGGGGAAAAACCTTTCCATTGTGTGGATAGTTATTTATTGAGAACAACCAAAGTGAAACATGAGACAAACAGTTTGCCAGCTCTAGGTGACAGCAGAGGTCAGGTAGAGAGTGAAAGAATGGCAGTCAAAGGAATCACACAGAAACAAATATAAGAGCAGCAACAAATATTTATAGCAGTGGAAAACAGCAAGAGCTACAGAAACAAAAGGGAACAATTTGAGGATAGGAACTGGATCCCAATCAGCACAGGGCAAAAAGCAAGCCCTGGTGCAGCAGGAGGATCAGCATTGTTTTGACATCTTGTATTCTAAGCCTGCCCCTGAACATTAAACACTGTTAGAGAAGAAGAAGTTAATTACATAGTTCAGTCCAAGCCTAGGGAATCAGTAAGGGTGGGGCAGGGTAGTGAGTTGTAATGCAATTGTTAGTTTGTAGGTATTGAACGTTCAGACATGGTAAAAAGGAGGAGACTGGAAAATAGTCACAAATATTCTTCATTGTCTACTTAAGTACAGTGAACCCTTGGGATTTGCTTGGGGGTGGGCCCAAGCCCCCACCCCCACCCATGGATAACAAAATCTGCCATAGTAAAATGGTGTCCCTTATATAAAATGGCAAAATCAAGGTTTGCGTTTTGGAATTTATATATTTTTTTAAAAAATGTCAAGCTGTGAATGGTTGAATGCATAGATTAAAAAAACTGTGGATATGGAGAGACCACTGTACATATGTGTACCTTACATATACTTAGGTATACAGATACATAAATAAGTAATATCTCCTGGTCTGATCCTGAGCCCAGCACACCCTAATAGCAAGCAGCTGCATCAAACAAAGGACATCTGCTCAGCTGCTGATTGGGGTGACATTTCCAGCCCCCCTGCCACCAGTGGACAAGACCATGACAAATATTTGCAGCAGAGCTCCTAATTTTGATTGTTGCAACCCTATGTGGTGGAAGGGGACTGGAAACATCATCCTGCTTGTGCTTGATAGGCAGTGGACAAACCTTATTTACCCAATGCAGCTACTGACAGCCCTGGTGGCGCAGTGGTTAAATGCCTGTACTGCAGCCACTCACTCAAAACCATAAGGTGGCGAGTTCAAGACCAGCAAAGGGCTGAAGCACGACTCAGGCTTGCATCCTTCCGAGGTCGCTAAAATGACTACCCAGATTCTTGGGGGGCAAATAGCTTACAATTGTAAACCGCTTAGACACTCAAGGGTTTGAAGCGGTATATAAATAAAGCTGTTTGTTTTTTGTTTTTGTTACTGGGTATTAAGGTGGACTGAGGGGTTACGATAATTGCAAAAGTACCTACATATTTCCACTAAGTATACAGAAGCTACAATTCTATAACTCCAAGGTTCTGCGTCTGTATCTGTATCTATAAGTACAATACAGAATACCAATTAGCGCCTCTCAAGCTTTTAGAATTCCTTTGACAAAACTCCTGTTACATTTTAAGGTCCTCTGGCCCTAAACCAATCCTTTGAATAGGCAGTGGTAGGGATATGCCATGTATATCCAGATCACTACTTTAAGCAATGGTCTCTAGTTGTAGTTTGTTGGTGTGCCATCAAGTTGTACCATCAAAATGGCTTCAACCTATGGGTACCCTATGTGTGAGAAACCTTTAAAAGCCCTGGTCATGAACAGTCCTGGCCCAGTTCTTGAAAATGTATGCTTCCTTGATTGAATTAATTCATTTGTAATGACATCTTTCTCTTTTCCTACTGACTTCTACTTTACTAAGAATTATCTTTTATTTGTAATGACTTTGCAATAAGGCTGTAAAGAATATTTGTAATTTTCCTCATCCCTAATGACCAAGGGTGACTAAAGACACCAAGACAGCCTGGAAGAAAATAACTGCTGTAAGATTTCTCACTTCAAGGGATTGTTTGGTGAAAAATTTATGCACAAATAACGTTTTTCATGTAAATACTTGTTTTGTTTTTACACAGTCCAGTATTTTTGGCAAAAAGAGTATATTTTATGCAGAAGAATCTGCCTTTTGTACACAGGTGTTGGTTTGAAGAATAGTGTTTGACAAAAACAAACAAACAAACAAAAAACAACAAGGATTTTAGAAGAGATTTTCCACAGAAAAATCCCAAAGTGCAAAACAACAAGGATGAATAACAAAAACAGAAAGGTTTAAAAACTCAAATAATCTCACCCAGTGGAGATTTTTTTCCTGTGTAATTATTCATTTTTGCATGCTGCAATGAAATAATAATAATAAAAATTACATGCTGATACAGAAAGTTGTTCTTGCTATATGCTGTAAAGTCAGCTTCAAGCCTTTTGGTTGGTCATATGAATGAGAGATTTCCAAAAGTCCCAGTGATCCACAGTCTTGCACATTTGGAGTCAGTGATAGAGAGAGTGTGTTCTTCTTCTTTTCTTTTCTTTGTTCCTTCATTTTACTGAGCACTTTTATCTTTGCACATATTATGGGAAGACATGACTTACTGGAAAAGTATAATAACTTCAGTTTAGTCATTTTGGCTTCTAGTGAGAATTCAGGGTTGCTTTGCTCTCCAACACATTTATTTGTCTTTTGGACAACCTGTGTTATCTGTTAAACTCTTCCTCCAGATACTGTTGAACTGCAATTCCCAGCCTCCTTTGCAACTGGCTACGCTGAGAATGATAGGAACTGAAGTTGAAATCCATCTGGGGCACCACATGTTCCCCACTTCCACTAACTATAATAACCAAGCCGACATACACTTCTGCCCCATGTGAGTGAACCAGAAGATCACACTGCCTACAACACCATTTGTGGCACATGCACTACAGACTGAAGCTTTTTTTCTTACACATTATGATGCTCCTTGTCGTTTTCTTCCTTTCCCAGATATTTAATGATATGTTTCCTAAATAATGGATGGTGCCACGTAGCAGCTGGAGCTCCTGATCCATCATCTTCAGAAAACACTGCAGGTGCACTGATAGTACCATATGGTAACCTTTTATGAATGGACAGCCCCTTTGCATGTGTTCCTAGTGAACAGCATATATTAATTTAGCTCAGATTTATTTTCTGAAAGAGTAATGATCTTTTCACACTCTCTTTTTTTTTAAAAAGTTTTCCTTTGCATATTGGTGTTGCCCATAGGTTTGAAATTTGAGTGTGCCATATTGATTCCTTTTCATATATTATTATTGAATGTGACATAAAGTATAAACCACTGGGAATCATCTGAAAAAACATGGTTTCAAGTCACCATCCAACCCCATGAAGCTCATAGGATGACCTTGAGCTAGTCAGTTTCTCTCTCTCTCTCTCTCTCTCTCTCTCAAATAAAATGGGATAAATGTTGTGTAAAAGGTTGCAGGAAAAAGCATAATTTTAGATTTTGCTGATGGGGAAGTAAGGAGATTCAATGTTCACATACACTCAGTGGGAGAAAAACTGCATTTCAAGAAAAATCCACTGATGTCACTACTTTCATTCTCCTAATAACTGCAGCAAGACATTCCTAAGCTTTGCTGCTGTCCTAAAACCTTCTATTACTATTTGGACCTAAATTCTGGTTTATTCCTGGATCCCACCTCCTAGGTCATCCTTAACTTTTGACAATCTTTGGTCCTGATGTTTGGCTTTGCCCCATCCCATAATTCCTGGTGTCTGTTTCCTGGCTCAACGGTGATGGCTGCCTGTGGTTTAACCCTGGTGTCTGGTTATCTTTATGTATATGTTCACTACTTGCCTAATTGGAAATGATGGAGAGTATACAGGCCAACCTCCAGTTAAGATTGTTAGCAGTGGCACTTAGGGTGTTTTTTTTTTTCTAATTAAGTTTTTATTGAGTTTTTACAATAAAACACATAAAGTCTGTAGAACAACAACAACAACGAATTACAAGGGCCAAGGGTACGTATCTGATGAATAATTATTTTTCAGCAGAATAATAATAAAAATAGTTCTCAAGAAGAGCCAGAGAGTCTGGTTTGTCAAGGTGTAGAGTGTTCATCCAAAGATCCATCTGTGAAACAGGAGGTTGGATCCGGTGAGAGAGATGATTAACGTAGTCAATAAAGATCATCCAGTCTTCTTGAAATGTGTCAGTCCTTTTGTGGCCAATGCAAAACCACGCCGTAGCAGACAGTTTCTCCATCAACCACATACCAAATTCTAGACCACCAGTTCTTAATGGAGAGCTCACCTGACTTCCAACATTTGGCTACTACTAAACTGACAGCAGTACTAAGAAAAATTATCAGTTTTCTATGTTTCAAATTAGAATTACTTTAAACAAATATACAATGCAAAAGCAAAACTGGACAGAAATTTATGGTTTAATCAGTGATACTTGAAATTTGATAGAGAACAGCTTTCCAGGATTTTCTCACTTTAGGACATTCAATCCACACATGCATATAAGAACCTCTGGACTTAGAACCCTTCTAGCAATCCAGAGTGTTTTAACCATTTTAGACAGTGTTACAGGTATGAGATACGGTTTTCAAAGTATTCTCTCTCACAGATGGTGAACAAGATTTGTATAGGGGTAAAGCCCAAATATGAGCCTATGCAGTGTCTGAAATTGTGGTTTTCAGTTCACCTTACCAAAATGAGTGCATATATTGGCCTTTCCCATATGTGTGTTTGTGGTGGCACAGGACTGTTGATAGCTTTGGCTGAAGAGCGGGGTATAAATAAAATGTATTATTATTATTATTATTATTATTATTATTATTAAGTCTAATGATTGATGTTTGTGGCACAGGATGATTTATGTTTGTGCAGTATGAAATCTGTATTGATTTAAGCTGACTAAAACTATAAGAAGTCGAAATGGCCTCATAAGTCTCTGGAGGTAGCCGTCTTACCCTCCAGGATCCAAAGACATTGCTTTACCCTCCAGGATCCAAAGACATTGCTATCTACATGAAGTGTTTGCATCACAAGTGTCATTCATTATGGTGTGGACTGTTTTGAAAAAATAGAGAACACATTGCACTATAATTTTACCTATATATAGTTTGCTCAGTTGTTTTCTTCTTCCAGTTTTGTAAACCTCCTGCATGTTGTTCTTCTATGATGCAAAGGAAGCAATCTGATGTACTTGGAGCCAGGTAATATTAGTTTGTTGTAGGGAAGTTTTTATTGTGGTGGTGGGCTAACAGGTCTAAGGTATGGTAGAGTCCACATCTTTTCAGTAATTTTATTAGTGGGAATTGATTATCTAAGTGAGAAACAGATTTTTATTTTTTTTAAATTTTAATGGGAGAGGGGTCTGGATCTAGTATGTGTTTTCATTTATGTGAGACGAGTAGGGAGCTAGATAAAAACAGATTAGATAACCTACCTAGTTTCTGTTTTGAAGTTTTGGTGTAGAGGCAAGTAAATTCAGTGGACTTCATATTATAAAGTTCTAGATTTACCCATCTGGTAGCTCTGTTGTCCGTAATTAATTGAATAGTTTGGCTAAGTTGGAAAGCCTGTAGTGCAATATCTGAGACTGCCAGACTACCATTCTTGGAAATGATGTGTCTAATGGATTTGGGAAATCTGGGTCTCTTTTTATTCAAAATAAATTGATCAATTAATTTTTGTCATTTCTTGAATCTAGGTGGGGGAGGAGTCAAAGGGATTGTTTGAAAAAGGAAAAAGAGTCGAGGGATCATAAACATCTTGACTAATGCAATCTTGCCAAGGATGGAAAGATTTAAAGCCTTCCATTTGTTAGATTTATATAGCATCCATGTGTCTACTGGGTTATAATTTCAGGGTATGAGCTGCTGTGTGTCTTTTGTGATGATTATTCCCAAATAAGAAAAACCTGAGGGACATAGTTGCAAGGCCATTAGATCCTGCCAGGATTTTTGCTGATGACACCCAAATATATTTCTCCATGTGTGGGTCATCAGCGATGATAGCATTTCTCCCCTCAGTCAGTGTCTTGTGGCAATAATGGACTGGATGAGAGAAAACAAGCTCAGGTTGAATCCAGAAAAAATGGAGGTACTTATGGTAGGGGCTCCTAAACCAGGTATTGGGTTGCAACCTCCTGTCCTAGAGGGGTTCACGCTCCCCTTGAAGGACTGTATTTGCAATTTGGGGGTGCTTCTTGATCCGTCGCTTCACACGAGGAATCAAGTGAATGTGATGGTCAAGAGCGCCTGTTATCAGCTTCGTCTGATACACCAACTGTGCCCTTTCCTGGAACTGGGAGACCTTGAAACTGTAGGACATGTACTTGTAACCTCACGACTGGACTTTTGTAACGAGCTGTACATGGGGCTACCATTGTGCCTAGTCTGGAAACTCTAAATGGTATAGAATATGGCAGCCAGACTGATTACAGGAACAACTAGGAGTGACCATATTACACCTATACTGAAGTCACTCCATTGGCTGCCCATCAGTTTCCGGCCACAGTAAAAGCTGTTGGTGATCACCTTTAAAGCCTTACATAGCTTAGGCCCAACTTATCTAAGGAATTGCCTCCTTCCATATAATCCACCCCATGCACTCAGATACTCTGGGAGGAATCTATTACAACCAGTCCGGACTAGATTGGTTGCAACCTCCCAGAGGTCTTTTTCAGCTGTTGCTCCCAGCTTATGGAATGGCCTGCCAGATGAGAACCGTCAAATATCCAACTTAAATAGCTTCAAGAAAGCTATCAAGATGGATCTCTTCTGGCGGGCCTTCCCAGAACAGCCCCCGGCCATGTAAAGCGCCCCCCCATCTCTCCTGAATCGATGTAGCTCTGGATGTGATGACCTGTGTATCGTTAATTTTAATTATGCAAATAAGAGTTTTAATTAACGTTGGAATTTTAATATTATAATTGTTTAATCTTGTTTTAAGGGGGGATTTGTTTATGTATATAATTGTACGCCGCTTGGATTGTGCATGCAGAAAGCGGGGTATAAATAAAAGTTTTATTTATTATTTATTATTAATTTTTTAGGATTTAAAGGTGTGAAGCCCAGGTTTTTGTAATCCTGTCTTGTCAAAACCATCATTATGACTTGTATATTTAAAATTCAAAGGGGACAACATCTTATGTTTGATAATTAATTCCCTTCCCTTTTTTCTTGTTGTAATTTTATTTTCCAAGAGAATTTAAAAAAAATCATACTGTCCCTTTAGTAGCTCTGGTCTAGCTATTCTGCTACTTACAGCCTCTTATAGCAAAGTAATTAGTAAATTCCTTTTTGTAGCAATTATATCTTATCTTACTTGTTACAATGTGTTCCTCTTTGGTTTCTTACTTGTTACAATGTGTTCCTCTTTGGTTTCTCAGAGAATTGTATCACAAGGAGTAAGTTAAGATAAGAAAGAGGTGGAAACTGGTGAAGAATTAAATTCTTTTCTTAGATTGCAGAGACGAAGCAATACGTCTCTTTTGGCCTCAGCTTTGTTATAGTTCCCTCTTCCCAAGGCTGTATTCCCCTATATTTCCTCCACTTGAATTGTTTTCTATGCTTTGCTTTGCTTTATTTTCTTTCTTTTTTCTGTCCTTTCTTACTCCTTCTTACCCCTTCATTTATCCCAGGCTTTCTCATAAGCCTTGGGAGAAGCTTGACACTTTTCTTCATACACATGCAATTCTCAGCAGCAATTCTCAGCAGCAGCCAAAAATTCTCAGCAGCCAAGAATAGAAAGGGAGCAGAAGGGAGGCGGCAAGAAGTGAAACATAAATGATAAAGGGAGAAAAAATAAGCGGCAATTAACAAAAATAGTTAATCAAAATAAAGAGCTGCAAACAATGCTACTGCCTCCACTGCCATCTTAGAGCTCTCCTGTCCATGTTAAAAAAGCAACAATCAAGTTTTACCTTTCCTTATACTATTCTTTCAAACTTGGGCAACACAATCTTGGGCAACTTCCTTGTGATTCATCCTTCTTTCCATTCTTTATACATGCTCTTTTCTTTTCACTTCCTCCTCAGGTTTACTGTGAAACCACATTAGCTTTGTCAGATGTTTCCCATTTTACTTCTTCCATGGAATTGTTTATGATTCTGCTTTTAACAGTTCTTTTTTCATGAAATTCTCTCCATGCTGGGTGCCTTTTCCCCATAGCCATGGGTTTTTGCCCTGTATTTCTCTAAACATGGGGAAAAAAAGTTTTCCTGAAGTCCAAGGTTCATGTGTGATTATATTCTGCTTTGGCCTGTCCAACAATAATGAATTCTAGCATTACTTGGTCACCCCCCCCCCTCAAAAGTACCAACTGGTTTCATTCAAGTGAACAACTCCTTCCTGTTGGTTAGAAGGGTAAGAATCAAGTCCATGATTGCTGATGCCCTTGTTCTTTCCTCCATCTTTTGAAAGTGGAAATTATCTGCAAGGCACATAGGAAATTTGTCCAAATCTATGCTTGGAGCATTAGGGCCTCTATAGATCAGCCAGAAATGCCAGCATTGGGGTGGAGTGGAGCCATGGTGACTGCATGCTGCATGCCCCGACTCTTCCCCGATGCCAATGTCACACCATCCACACTGCACCAAAGAAACCACAAAAGCAAGGGCAGCTTTTTGCTGCTCTAAAAAAGAGCAGCATTTTGCCATTTCTTTTAAGAGCAGCAAACTGCCAAATCAGGGCCATGGCATGTGGTTGCTATGGTCCTGATCTGGTGCTGAAAGGGGTGGTAGGACACTGCTCTATAAGGGCAGCCTGTAGAGCCCCTTAGTCTCCCAGCAGATATTATGGTAACTGAAGTCTCCCCATTACTACCAATTCTTGGTTTTTGAAGATTTCTGAGGTTTATTTCAAAAAAGCATCATCTACCTCCTCAAAAAAAACATCATCTACCACAATGTTGCTCTTATTCCTTTCTTCATTTATTTTTACCCAAATGTTCTCCACTGGTCCAGTTTGATCATTCATGTGGACTTCCATGCGCGTACATTTGTCTTTGAAAGATAATGCTATCCCCTTTCTTTATATCCTTCAGTTGCTATATTCCAGACAATTTTCTGTTGTGCCTATGAAGCCATAGATCCCTTCCTGCACTAGGACTTCAAGTTCATCTTGTTTATTTTGCACTTTCTATGCATTGGTGTATAAACATATAAAATGTTTTTTGTCCTCATTTTTATTGTCTCCCCATCCCTATTAGCTTTTCCATACTTCCATTCCACATTGTTCCACACAGAGAGAGAGAGAGAGAGAGAGAGAGAGAGAGAGAGAAGAAATTCTGGAGTCTGACCTCTTCCATTGGTTGTACTGTGATTTGCACACAACTAAATTTCACAGAACTAGGGGCTTAACATTAAAGTTTAAATATTTTAAGCCAGATATAAGCACCATTTCAGTCAGTCTTAAATCTGTATAAGTAGAAAACAGATATAATTTTAAAATACATGCTTCAGGGATTGCTATGGTCTCAGTATTGCTGTAAGTTAAATGCTCTGAGAAATTCAATATGTGCAAATCTGGCCGGGTTTCAATTGTATGCAAAAAAATAAGAAAGAATAACCCTTCCCACCATTTCAGATCTAACATTCATGGAGGTAATTAGATATTGTTATTCTACTTCCTTCATTCACCAAGAGAGAGAGAGAGAGAGAAGAAAGAAAGAAAATTTCTTTAAGTAGAAACACACAGGAAAGAAACTGATGCTCTTCATTTTGGAAAGTACACGATTAGTTTAAACCAAACTCAGGAGTTGAAATAAAGTCTTTGGTAATGGCAGGAACTCCCAGTAAATGCTTGTGGTTGAAGAAAACATCATATGAATCTTCAAAATAAAATCAATTTGTATAGGAACAAAACCTGGGTTTCTTGAGACTTTTTTCCTCTATCTGGTGGCACTCTATGTGTTAGGAGTGCTGAAGTGTCGATGTAGCTCCATGCTTATTTGTTATTTAAAAAAAAAATTGAAGAAAATAAAGAAAGAAAATATAGCCAATCCATTCCCCTTTGAGAACAATTGTGGTTCTTCCTCCCAACATCTATATTGCTGTTGCCAAGTTATTTTCACTAAACTATCTATTTCATTTATTTAAAAAGCTCTCCCCCTTTTTCACAATGGACAACTCTTGTTCTTTAATTAAAAACCTATCCACTGCAGAAATGATTAATTTAATGAAATTTCTATAATCATGCTCCTCTCTATAAAAACTTTGTCACCCACTTCATTTGAGTTTATGGCAGACAGACCTATTATCGATGCAGCATGCTCTCCAGAGAGGAGGAACAGCAAACGTAATAGCTGTATTTGTTTCCCATTTTGCAGCTAAACGCATCAGTGGCACAAAAAGAGCTTTATTCAGGACATACAGGGGAATGTGTTTTCCACTGATGAAATGACTGAACTAGGATAGGTGTTGCAGAGGTAAAGCCATAGTCAGGGTACTCTCACTAACAAAGGACTCTGTTTTGAGATGAGCAACTGTGAAACAGAAAGCTGGATTTATTGTATTATTGTGTAACATAATGCCATCAATGTACACAGAGAGTTGAAGAATACAAGAGGATATGTCTTTGCCTTCAAGGAGCTCACAAGGTAAAATAGGTGACAGAGAAAACCACAGAGCAGAGGTGACACAAAACCTGAAATGGTTCTTGGCTAGCACATTAAGAACTGTGAGAGAGCCAACTTTCTCTCTCACACACTCCTTCTTACAGAAATGCCTAAAAAGGATGTGTACAAACAACAAACATCTCCCACTACCAACGCTCAGGCTTATGTGAAATAGATGCCTGTGAAAAGTATTCTGGGGCCCTGATAGCTGCCATGCAGGGAAATACAAACTGGTCACTCAGTAGCCTTAAGGACTCCAATGTGAGTTGATCAGAACAATCAGTAATGCAAAGAGAAGAGCTACTGCTGAGTTCACTTGAAAGAAATTGACAGGCAAGGACCACCACAAAGAAAATTCTTTTAAGATCTGGTTGCTACAAAAGAAGAACAAAAAGAAGAGGAGGAGATTTATAGAAGAATTCCATTATGGATATTTCTGCAAGAAGCCTTCTTCAGGAAATGGACAGATTCGGTAGAGAGACAGATAAAATATGAGGACTTCTTAATTAAAGACCACCATAATAAATTCATAACGAATTCCCAGGAAAGAACTGTTAGCGCTGGAGAAAACCTAGTCCGTACACTGAAGATTGTCAGCCAGGAAAACAAACGCCACTGCCGAGTCTGGAAGTAGTTGAAGACAAAAGCTCCTGCTTCTGAAAAGGTTCACTCATGGCTGCTGAGGTTCTTATGATGAGGCTTTTAATCTTAGTTGCAGCAAAATATTTACAAGCATGAAATAGAAATGTTTATACCAACCAACATAGTGCTCTGCCACCTAACTCATAGTGTACTGGATCATTCTTCCTTATATACACAAACGCAGGCTAGGATTCTGATCCAACCCCCTGCTAGTGTTTCATCAGCTTCCCGTGATGTGTCTACAGTGACTGTGCAGTTTTGAACTATTATGACACAACTCCATGCTGAAGTTTCATCAGTTTCCTCTGAGTCAGCATTTCCCTTTTTTACACAGTGCATGTACCTGAAATATTTTACAGCCTAGAGCAAAACTTCACTGACTAGAATGAGAATGTCAGAGAATGAAGTGCATTTTTTTTTAAATACAAACAACTAACTGAAAAATTTCAGACTGGAAGATTTTGAAAGAGACAAGAATGAAATAAAGAAAGTGTTTTGAGAACATTGTAAACAGCAAAACTTTATAAATTTCTCCACCAAGCAGAACTGGAAGAAGAGATAAAGATTCAATGATAAAAGGGGACCAAAATATTGGTCATGCAATAGATTTAGAGCATTGAGAGAAAACATGGGGGGGGGGGGGGGGTTGAAATATTTATGCTTTGCCATGATCTAAAAGAAAAGTATTTTAAAATGTTACACTGGTGGTACTTTACAAAGCATGATAAAAATGTATAAAACTGGTAATAATAAATGCTGGAAATGTCAAGAAACAACAGGCTCATCCTTTCAATGTGGTGGAAATGTTCTGTAGGAAGGAGAATTTGGTCAAATATTCATACTAGACAAAATTTTCCCAATGAATAATGAGCTTTATCTACTAAATAAGACACATAGTTTGGAAGAAAACTTTTGAGAAGGAGTTTGTTGTATATGTTTTCCATAGCAAATATGGAAAAGTAAAGATATATCCACAGCTCTAGAATGATAGATAAAGTTCACAGACATGATGGAATTAGATAGCTAACCTATTGGATCAACTAAAAACCACTGGATAAATGGGAGAAAGATTGGAAATCAGTAATAACTCACTAGAAAGGAAAATGCATGCTTATCACATATAGAGTGAGGATAGACTAGAAATAAAACAAGAATAATTATGTTAATGCCATTGCAAGCCAAATAGTGAATAATGTGAAAATAAATTCTTTTATATACAGTACAATATAATCACACAGATATGCTATATAGTTTGAGTTTAATTGAGTTAAAAATGAAGAGAACAGATTTAGAAGTGGAATAAACAGTCTACTGTAAACACAATGTTGCTAAAGGAAAGGTCAGGAAAATAAAAAGATAATTTAACAAAGGCTAGGTTAGAAGTAGATAGGAAGTTGAAATAATTTAGATGGAATGCTTGAGAGACAGAAGGTTCAAATATTTTCAATTAATATGGCATTTTCATAAAATAACAATATGAAGAATTTTAATTTACTTATGCAATTATTATCAATGGATTTTTGAGATGTATTGAGTTTTGATTTATACAGGTTTATTGTTGTGTTAATAAAATATTTTTTTAAAAAATAAAGACTGATTGGATAAAGCAATTATCTGCTTCTCTTCCAATATGGGATCCAAAGCAGAAGCTTGCACCAATTTCATTTGAAATGTTTGTTGCTCCCTATGCCTTGCCATGCTGACAGAGAGTGTGGACTTCCCTCCCATGAAAGGCTAATTTGGCCCTTTTCTGTTTTCTTTCTGCCAACAGGAAAAGTCCTTTCTGTTTAACCAGGCCTTTGAGTGTTGCAGAAGGTTTTTTAATTTGAGTAGGTAGTATTTGTAGTTTCATCATCATCACCACCATCATTGTATTTTAACTGACTTTTAAAAACTGTTTTTAATTACTGTTTTAAAGTGACTGCTTTTTTATTTTTAACCTTTTTTATTTCTATTTTGTTTTTATGCAGATTTGTGGGCCACCATGGGTTCCATGTAGGGAGAAGGGCAGGATATTAATTAATTAATATGCAAATTAAATTAATAAACAAAGGGATCTTATAGCACTTTTGAGATTAACTAGATGTCAGTAGCACGAGCTTTTGTAGACTTGTGTCTACTTTCTCAGATGCACATTCTTATAGTATCCAATTTTCATACTTTCATTTTGGTTAGCTCTGTATGTTGTATCTGTCTGAATTACTATCATTTGTTTGATTACACTCATGCATATTTCTAAATAAAAACCTTCTTAATTCACCCAGACTTGGAGTTCTTCTCTGTTAGTACTAGTATACACAGGTGGAAATGATCCTCAAGTTATCCAACCTCTCATATTTAAATTTCCAACCTTTCAAAGTGAAGCCGACATGGGAACGAAGGCCGCTCCCACCCCGATTTCTGCGGGAACCCCATAGGACCATGGCAACCAGATGCCACAGTCCCAAGGGTGCCCGCTGCTGTGGTCCTGTATAGGCTGTGAAAAGAAATGGTAAGAAACTGCTCTTTTTGCAGTCAGTTTTGGGCCACATTTGGTAGCCTCTGTGTGGCCTTTGCACAATCCAGGGGTGTGCATCATGTGCATTTTGAGTATATAGCAAGCTACCAAGTATTCTCCAGATTTTAAGAACTCTTAGTTAAGCACAGTGCCTTTGGCTATGGTTAATGCAATGAAAAATTAAATTCAAAGCAAATGACCTGACAAAAACATGATAGCATGCAATTCTGCAAGCTGTGAGTGACATACAAATGCAACACATGGCTATTAATTATAACAACAAGAGTAAGTCATTCACACTGCTTTACTACTGTGAATCATAAAAGATGTTGAAATCTTTGTTGATTTTCTGCCAAAGTATAGAACATAAAGAAGACTGATCTCATACTGCCCTTCCTGGCCAAATACATTTGGTGAGATTTGCTTTGGGGTAAATATAAATATAAGGACAAGGCTAAAAGAATGCTGATAATTTGAGCCAGGTCATAGAATTGTATAGTCAAAAGGGACCCACAGCTAAAGCATCCTTGACAGGTTGCCTTCCTACTTCCTAGTAGTCCAGCACTCAAATCACTACACCACTATGGTCTAACATATAAATAAAGCTATCTAATTCCTGTATCATCTGAACCATTCACAGTTTTCTTATTCCTTTTCTCTCTAAATCCCATCTCACCTCATGCCTCCTCCTTCTCTCTGTGTGTTCTCTCTGAATTGTTTCACACATTGGCCTAATCAGCAGCTGGGGTGCGAAACCTGTACCTTGACTGCTGAAGTTATTTCAAGTTCAAACTGCAGGTGGTGGAAAAAAGAAAAACATCTATGTGTAGAACATGAGCTCGGAGAATATTGCACTTTCAAAACTCTTCTCTCTGGTGTGCTCATTTTCTATGTGCATTTTTTTTCCTTTTCCTTTTTGGACAAAGGGGCAAGCAGTTATATGATAAGAACCCTCACCTCCAGCCCCAGCACTAGTGTAGTCCAATCACTGTGTTACCACTTTGCCTGCAGTTTGTGAGAGCTACACTGTTAAGTAGCAGCAAATCCAATCTGACTAGCAGAAATAAACTTAATGGGGAAATGACAACCTAATCTAATGCCCTGATGAGTGTTCACATGTACATCTAGGGCTTCATAAAATATCTGTTTCAGATCATTGTATGTATTTCAAATGTCCACCACTGCAGAACCCCAGGAGGAACAGGTTTTAGGGGAGCATGCAAACTCTGTATATATCTTTCCAATCTGAAAATGTGTAGTTATAGGACCAGGCTAGGTAACAAAGAGGCCTTCTTAGTCCTTTCACTCACACATGCATTTCTGATGGGAAATACAAAAGAGAGCCTTCTTGCTGGTTGTTCCTAGTCTCTGGAATATCCTTAGCATGGAGACAGAATGGCTTCCTCCTTGCTATCCTTCCATTGGTGTGGGAAGACTTGCAAACTGTTTTTTCAAAAAAGGGCTTTGAGCCAGGATGCTGTCTCCATTTCAAGTCTTTTTCCCCTTTTAATTTGTTTTTAAATTGTGTAAAATGTTTATCGTATGTCAGGTTGGTGTTGAAGAGTACGCAGAAACAACAAATTGATAAAAATGCTACAGACAGATTGCTTGCTGGAGTATTTTATAGACCAATAACACCATTCATATATTCATAGGTTTTGCGTCCCAAATTGTTACAAAGATTCAGACTAGCAATCTACTAGATGTTACTTATCTTCAAATTCCATAATCTCTCAGAACTGGTTCTGGGGGCTAGGGCTGATGGGAGTTGCAATTCAAGAACATCTGGAGGGCCACACCTTCTCCACTCATGAGCTAAGTGGTTTGGAATATCTGAATACCATGCCCTAGCGGATGAACATGAATATAGTTTACAACCTCCTGAATGTATGTATGAATGTAATATTTCTCATAAATACAAATATAGGCTGGTGAAATCAAAATTGGGACTTCTGTAGGCCAGCATCAAGACTAAAGGATTTCCTCCTTTGGAGGAATGAGATTGGCTCAATCTTTGCTCACTTTCAGGCAAGTAGTAAAGATATTTTTGCTCCTTTAAGATTTTAGTGGTTTTTAAGGTAGAGTTTATTCTGCTCTCTGGAGCATTAATAAAAGCTCTGCTGTTAATCTACACTGTTGTTTTGAATTTGTCTGAATTTTTTCTTCTTCTTTTTGTTCATTGAGGGATCCATTTAGGATGAAAAAGGAGGTTGTAAATATTTTAATAAATAAACACAAACCTGCACACATTAATGTGTATTTCACTGTTCTCAAATGGAAGAAAGAACAAATGGGCAGAAAATTTAGAAATCCTTGCCATTATCAGTATCAAGAACAACAACAGAATACAAAACCTACATTCAGAATTAAGTAACTGTTAGAATGCAACATTTGGTAATGAATGGGAATGAATTAATTGTCACACATACACACACACACCCTCAAAACTCCACCCATGACATCTTCAGTTGAAAGCCATGACACAGGGACATAATGGGGTTTTGCTGATGAACCTTTTCTTTTCCCCCTGTCACAGCTGGAAAAGCTTGACATATTTATTCAATATATCAGTCAGAGACTTTCCTCCTGGGGATTTTTTGTTCGTTTGTTTAGTGTGAGCTTATTTAGTTTGAAAGCAAATGAAGTACAGTATGACTAGTGCTCTCTCTCTTCCCCCTTCTCTTTTTCAAGCAAAACATCAGCACATCCTCCCTTTCATGTTCATCCAATTGAAAGTGATAGCTCATGGGAGAGCCACAGGTTCTGGGCTGCTTTAACCTCCTCGCCCTCCCCCCCCCCCGCATTATTTCACCCACCCTTTTGACACTGGGCAGCTGCTCACACATACATCCTGCTATGCCATCTAGCATATCCACAGCTGTAGTGTGTAACATCACTCTGAAGTTAGAATGAGGCACCCATTGATGATGATATGGCTGGCTGCATCATTCTGACTTCAGAATAAGCAACCGTGGTAGGCACATTGGGTGGCACATGTTTCAAATAGCTGCCTGGCATAGGGATCGGAGGACCACAAATCTTCCAAGAAAATCCGGAGCAAACAGGGAGGTTTTCTGATGTGTTTTCAGTGGTATACTCTGGTTCTGGTGCTAAACTTGTCAAACATCATCCAATCAGTTTGCACCAGTTGAAATTACCCAACCTCAGCCCTTAGACTGAGTGAGAAAATTTCAGAAAATTAGTTATGGGAAAACATGGAGTGAGATGTAGTGCTAAGATTATATGGTGAGAGTTCTACCCACTGTTGCCCATCCTAATCTTTTCCAGTTTTGGGCTATGCTTCATCCAGACTCTGTGCCAAGAGGACCTAGGTTATATCCTAGTAGTTACTTTTTTGAAAGTAGTTTTTGTATTCTGTTGTCATTTCTTGATACTGACTATGGAGAAGACTTTTAAATTTAATCTTACTTGCAAAGCGGGGATTGAGAGAGAGAACACAAGTCATGCTATACTTCATTTCCTTTCAAACTAAATAAGCTCACACTAAACAAATCCCCCATGAGGAAAGCCTCTGGCTGATATATTGAATAAATACATCAAGATCTTCCAGCTGTGACAGGAGAAAAAGAAAGGGTTCATCAGCAAAAAACCTATGATGTTCTTCCATCACGGCTTTCAAATTAACATTTTAAAATAGAAACATTCAAAAGCAATGGTTATCTAGGTAGATAGATATATGATAGGTAGATTTGGTGTTATGTGCCTTTAAGTAATTTCTGACTTATGACAACCCTGAGGCAGACCTGTTACAAAGTTTTATTGGCAAGATTTGTTCAGTTTGCCTTTGCCTTCCTCTGAAGCTGAGAGTGTGATTTCTCCAAGATGACCTAGTAGGTTTCCATGGATGTATAGGGATTTGGCCCCTGGTTTCAAGAGTCTTAGACCAATGATCAAACCACTACACAATACTGCCCTCAGACCGATAGATGGACAGTAGGTGCTCATTGACATCAAGTTGGCTTCAACTTATGATAACCCTATGAAATAACTCCAAAACACTATTAACAGCCCTGTTTGGACATTCAGAGCCATGGCTTCTTTGATGGAGTCTATCAACCTATAGTGCAGTCTTTCTTTTTTCATGGTGCAAAACCATGAATGTCCAAAGAAGGGTGACTAAAATGGTGAAGGGTCTTGAAACTATGCCCTATGAGGAACACCTTAGGGAGCTGGGGATGTTTAGCCTGGAGAAGAGAAGGTTAAAAGGTGATATGATATCCCTGTTTATATATTTGAAGGAAATTCATATTGAGGAGGGAGCAAGCTTGTTTTCTGCTGCTCCAGAGTCTAGAAAGCAGAACAATGGATGCAAGCTCCAGGAAAAGAGATTCCACCTCAACATTAGGAAGAACTTCCTGACAGTAAGGGCTGTTCGACAATGGAAAACACCCCCTCAGAGAGTGGTGGAGTCTCCTTCCTTGGAGGTCTTTAAACAGAGGCTGGATGGCCATCTGTTGGGAATGTTTTGATGGAGAGTTCCTGCATGGCAGGGGGTTGGACTTGTGGTCTCTTCCAACTCTATGATTCTATGACTCTATGCTTCTAAAACAGAAGTCTCCAATTGGTGAAATTGCCCAACCTCAGCCCTTATATTGAGTGAGGAAATTTCAGAAAAAATGGTTATGGGAAAACATGGAGTGAGATAGAGACCTCTAAGATTAGATGGTGAGATTGCCACTCAAAGTTGCCCACCCCTCATCTGTTTTAAGTTACAACAGTGGCCCTCCAAGGTCCAAGGTTCGAATTGGAGATGTAATGGGCCACTTGCATTCAAAGCATGGGGAAAAAAACACACTAAATTATGATCCACTCTCTAAAGAAAAGTTCCATTTACTTGTGAAATATTTCTTTAATTATTATATTACTTTTATGCAGCCTACAATACATTTCAACATTAAAACCATTAAACCATGGCCAACATCCTGCATCAAGAGATGTACATGTATCACACAGCTATATTTCCATGCTTTCATCTCCCAATACTAGACCCTCAAAACTCACCTTGTAAGCAATGAATACCCCCGCCCAACCAACATGGCCATTCCTGTGTTTTCAGAGCAGGGGGACAAGTAGCGATGCATCTAGCTATCTTCCTGCAACTGGAAATGCTCTGAGAGACATTAAATACACGGACCTCCTTATGTTCTTACAGCACATCCAATTTCAGGAAAATAGCTGGAGATGTCCCTGCTTAGCCACCTGCTATTCAATAATGTGGAAAGAGTGTGTTGGGAGAGCTACATTGCCTACGAGGAGGAAGGAGGATTTGGTCACTGTGTGGTCAGAATGCATCCCTTATGTGTATTTTTTGTGCAATTTCTAATATTTAGATAGGTAGGTAGGTAAGGTAAGTAGGTAGATATAGATAAATAACTTTTCTCCATTAACTACAGTATACTTGTATCCATTTTCCTCCAAGTATCTGCATGTTCACCATTCCCATTCAGAAATATGTGCATTGTTTGATGTGCACTTTATTTGTCAGCCTCAGAAATGTGAGAATGCTTCAGAGGAGGGACACATTTTATGTTAAGGATTGGGAGGTAAAGCGATGCTATTCCCCCCCCCCCAGACTAAATTCACTGAAAATTCTACCTTCTCCCTAAGAAGCACATGTGTATGAACATGCACCCACAATATCAGCAAGAGAAATTTCTTCCTGCCATGTGGAAGGAGAATGATTTTAGATACACAATTCAGCCAGTCAAGAAGAAATTTTGCAAAGTACATCCACGCTGTACGCGGGCACTCCATATGCAGCTTCAAGCCTATGCTGAAGCCACATGGCAATTAAAGAAATTGTATGTGTGCTCATGGAGTGCATAGCACACTGCACCACAAGCACTTGCCCCATTGTTTACAATGGGGCAAGAGCATACACGGAATTTCCCTTACATGGGGGATCCAGAACAGATCCCCGGGTAAGGGAAGGGCCCAATCACTTATTTGATCCCTTGAGTTTTGTATGCCTTCAAGTCATTTCCAACTTATGGCAAGACTAAGGTGGATCTATCATTGGTTTTTTCTGGGGTTGAGAGTGCGTGACTAGCCCAAAGTCATACAGTGGATTTCCATGACTGTGTGGGAAATTAAACCCCTGTCTTCAGAGTCATAGTCCCGCAATCAACCCACTACACCATGCTGGCTCTCCTTGAGTAGACACATATAAAAGTACCAGTCCTCAACTGTATAGTAATTAAGCGAACTGAAATCCAGTAATGTGTCTACATGGATCAGTGGACTGACCCTAATATTTTAGCCCTTTTCTGATTAGGTTAATTAATTGCAAGACTTATCACATATATTCTGCCAATCAAAAATCTAAATTAAAAAGGCACGGTGTTCTCTCAGGTGCCTTTTGAGATCCTTTTAAGAACTTTATTATTATTATTATTATTATTATTATTATTTTCTAGAATTAAAATCATATAATTAGAAGGTGCCTTAAGGGCCACTGAGTCCAATCTCCTACTCAATGCAGGATCTCCAGCTACAGTATTCCAAACAGGCAGCGGTCCAGCCTCTTTCTGAAGACACCCAGAGAAAGAGACCTCATCACTTCTCTATTTAATTGATTCCATTGCTAAGCTACTTTTACTGTCAAGATGCTCCTTCCAATGTTCCATTGAAACCTATAGTCCCATAACTTCAAACCATTAGACCTGGTCCTATCCAATAGGGCAGCAGAATTAGATATCATTCATCTGACCAAAAGTAGGACAGAGGGGGGCAAAGAGCATGTCTATCCAGGCATTCCAACAAGTTCAGTGGATCTTTCAGTGGATCCACTACACAGTTGTAGCGCTATGATTCTACTTGAACTGCCATGGCTCCATCATATGGAATCCTGGGATATGTAGTTTGGTGAGGGGTACTTGGACTTCTGTGCTATAGTCAGCTTTAGTGTAATTTTCTTTCAAACTGAACTGCACTAGATCTCTGTTTCTAACGAGAACATTCTAGCTATCTCTCACTAAACTATAAATTCCAGTGTTCCATAGGATGAATTATAGGGGTATCAAGCTTCTGTAACTATACAGTGTGGGTATACTCTTAATCCCAGAAAATGTGGGTGGTAACATCAGAGATATTTATAGATCTATTAAAACAAAGTACTTGGCTATATTTAATATGAACCCAACAACATATACATTAGTTTATTAGCACATACAGCCCCACTCACCCCACACATACACCCTACCACACATCTTGTCATTTCAAAATAATTCACGTGAGGCAGGTTAAGTTAGTTATTTCATTTTAAATTACTAGACAGAAATCTGATTATCTTCTAATTTAGTTCTGTGTTCACCTTCTTTTCCCCGAGGGATTGGTTCCCCCTTCTTCTTCTTTTTCTTTTTTTTTTAAACCTATGTACTTGAAATGGCACGGAAGATTTCAAGACAATTTAGTGAGAAATAAATTGGAGCCATGCTTATATCAATTTCTCCTCAGGATAATTAAGAAGCTATTGGATCTTGTATTTTGGAATGTTGTTGCTGTGTTTGACCGCTGTGCCAATGGCCGTAAGGCAACTTTTTTTTTCTTTTTCCGCAGGTCCTGTTTCACATTTGGCAGATGAGTGGCTAATTTCAGCATTACAGGTTGTGGCCATCAGGAGCTGGGGATAGCAGCGTAATGCACTGCCGGGCACATGGCCACTTTGGCAAAAGGCAGTGAATTAAGTAGTTACTCACAGTGTGGTCATTTGGGAATAGATGTGATGAATTTTGGCAGATAGATACTTTCTAGACAGAAGCAGTATCTACAGCACCAGCACTTAGACTGTTTATCAAACACATACAGGGGCTGGGGAGGGGTGGAGATTCAGGGTTTACAGGGGGTGGCTAACAGATCAGATCAACTGACTATAGTCTAGAGATGGAAAGAAATTTCAAATATATATATATATATATTTGAAAAAAAATGTCAAAACATGTTTCTTGAATGTTGGGAAATCCTGACAAGAAGAATCCTGGCCTGATTAAAATCATCATCACAGTTTGGGAGTTATTCTGTGCAAAATGAACACATCATTGATGGCACCAAAAATACTGTTTTCTGTGCAGAAATACCTTTTGCACAGAAAAAGCTACTTCCTGCAAAAGTTGTGTATTTGAAGGTTTGATTTGTGCAAAATTTGGACATAGTAAAAAAAACAACAAAACCAGCCTCTTCTGTATAGGAAACATCCTTTTCTGTGCAAAACCAACATCTAGACAGAAATGTTTTTTCTTTGTAGAAAAGGTTTGTTGTTTTTTTCCCTATGCTGAACAGGCTGTAAAAAACATGTGCAAATTTTGTCAGAATACCTCTCAAATTATGAATAAATTTTAAAAGCTGTACAGTTTTCAAAGATTTTCTCATGTTGGGAAGGAAATTGCTAAAATTATTCATTGCTTCCTTGACAAGAAAATTAGTGCAGATTTACATCCCAGCCATGCAGTGTTAAATTCATACAGTGTTATTCCTTTACTACTAATAGGTATTGCTCACATGTGGGCAATTTATTTTATTGTAATAGGTTTTTAAAGAGTTTTTATTTGTGAGCTGCCTTGGGTCCCTTTCTGGGAGAAAGGTGGCATAGAAATTAAATAAATAAATAAATAAATAAATAAATAAATAAATAAATTTTATTTGTATTTCCCACCTCTCCCTATGGATCGAGGTGGGATTACAGCAAGAAAAAACAACAGTATAAAATACTACAATATAAACAACAGTATAAAAATCCAATCAATAAAATCATTAACTTACTAATCGCTAAAATTATCAACATTGTCTGTACCCATCCTTCGTAGTTATAGTGGGATTAGTTCTTATATTATTTATAAAAGATCTGGTGGGAAGGCTCACTGGAAAAGATCCGTCTTAAGTGCCCTCTTAAAAGTTTCCAAGGAGGCACTAAGACAGATCTCTTCTGGGAGGTCATTCCATAACTTGGGGGCTGTGGCAGTGAAGGCTTTCTGGAAAGTTGTTGTTAGTCTTGTTATTGTATATTCTAACAATTTCTTCTAAATAAATAAATAAAAAGAGTGGGCACTTATTCATTTAACATTGCTGGAGAGATATGAAAGGAGAGAGGAGCTATGACATCTACCCACTATTGTCTTCAAAGTATTTCCTTCCCTCCACATCAGCCTGGAGCTCTTTTGTTTCATTATGGGGAAACCTATTTGATTCATCACTTGTATGTAGCATTAGTTGGATCTGGACACTTCTAAATGGACAATACACTTCTAAATGGACAATACTGCCCTCAGACTGATAGATGGACAGTAGGTGCTCATTGCCATCTGGGGCCCAGGGTTTGAACTGTGAGACAAGCCTGGAGAAGGTATCCATCATATCGAGCAATTGGATGCCAGTTACTACTAAGCTGCAAGGAAAGAAAGGAACACCTGCAGCCATTGGGCATCAATATGGTGCTGGTCTCTGGCATAGGGGGGAAAAATAATAGGTAATCACACCAAATAGCTTTAAATGTATTGCACTGAAAAGTTTGAAGAACTCATATTGATAGGAGGTTGTGAAGTAAGTCCTAGAAGGAATAGGAGAAATCAAGAATGGAGATGATGATCTTCACACTATGAAATATCTCCTTGAGAGATTAGATGGTGCCCTTAGAGAGTGAACTGTGAAAACAGGAACAGCCTGGGATTGGTTGGGGGGCACGGCAATATGGTGCACGAGTGCTGATAGTAGGGCTGAGCACATGTGGATGCTCAGCCCTACTGAGCCCTAATTTCGGCCCCAGGCCAGTGCAAAATGTCCATCTGTACCAGGCCATAGATAAATTGACTACTTTTGTTGAGAGAAAAATCAATAGATAATTTTGTGAAAGAATTTCTTGCAATTTTGAGAGAGAGAGGAGACAATAATATATTTGCAGGTTTTGGGGACTATGCCGTTTCTTTGGGTGAAATAGTGTTTATTGCACTGAAAATGCTGTTTTCTGCAGGAAACAACCACGTGTGTGGGTTTTTCACAGAATAAGCCCCCAACTGAGAAGAATGAAATCAGTCCAGGATTCTTCTTATCAGGGTTTCTTGCATTCAAAACACATATTTTGGAACATTTTTTCAACTATATTCAAGAATTACTTCTTATTTTCAACCATTATTTTAATATTTTAAAATTATTTCCTATCCCTACTGCCAAAAATAATGACTCCTCCCTAACAAAAGAGACTCCAAAAGATATTAAAGTGCAGCTTATAACTGAGGATGGTAAATGCTGAAATTATTATTTTGATCAATGTGCAAAGTGGTTACAAAAAATGTGGCCAATCCATTAAATGCAAAAGTTAATAAGAAGACAGAACTATCTCACACTTCATAAAATAGAACAGCAAAATTTAATTTTTCAAATCTTGGCAATTATGGTACCTATTGCACCATTACTGATATAATGGGAAGCTAATAAACCAAGTAATTAGACACACTGGGTCAGAGTTTTCACCTTAACATTTGAAGGATACTGGACAGACAATACCTTATAATATGCATCATATATACTAAGTAGAAAGAAACTGAAAATAAACAAAGGATCACTTGATGTGGGGAAGCAGTAAAATATTGGAAGTGGTTTATAATAATAATAATAATAATAATAATAATAATAATAATAGTAGTAGTAGTAATTTATTTCTAGTCTGCCCCTCTGAACAAAGCAACAAAGCAATCAGTGCGGATTACAACAAAAGTTAAAACATAACAGTCAAAATATTCCAATCCATCCCCACCTCTCCCCTTAAAAAAGAATTTAATCAGCTATAGATTAAAAACATATGCAATAAAAACATGTACGGTAAATCAGGACAAAAGATGCCTGGACAAAAATTCCTAACTCTAGGTGTAAGGGAGGAGGCTGGGGAGGTCTTATAACCCTGGTTTGGAGCTGGGAGTATCAGCCTGTTTCTGGGAAGGCCTGCCGGAAGAGATGCGTCTTTAAGGCTTTTTTAAAGCCATCAATGGAAGCTATAAGATGCATCTCATCCAGCAGGTCATTCCACAATTTGGGGGCGACAACTGAAAAGGCCCTCTGGGAGGTCTGCATCAGCCTGGTCTTCTTGGGTTGTGGCAGATTCCTCCCAGAGGACCGAAGTGTGCGGGGGGTTCATATGGGAAGAGGGGGTCCCTGAGATAGGATGAACCTAAGCCATGTAGGGCTTTAAAGGTTAAAACCAACACCTTGTACTGTGCCCAGAAACTGATTGGCAGCCAGTGGAGGGATTTAAGCACAGGTGTTATGTGCTCTCTCCTTGATGTTCCAGAGACTAGCCTGGATGCCATGTTTTGAACCAGTTGTAGTTTCTGGGTTAAGCACAAGGGTAGCTTATGACCTAGGCCCAGGGAAGTATTTCATAGGATACTGACATGAATATTTTTAATACATGCATGGCTCTCTGATCTAGTACCTTGGCTCCCACTGCTGAACCATAGTTTGCCTAGTAGTGGGAACAGGAATACTGATTTGATGAAATAGAGATGTAACACTGATGGAGTTGAATTGTTGGATTTGTTGACATGTTTGATACAACTTTTGGAAGCCCAAGCATCATTTGAAAGATACTTTGGTTTGTGCTTACTGAACTCAAATTACAAATTGCAAAATTCTGGTATACTGATAGGAGAGCACCTTGCCAAAAAAAAAAAAAAAAAAAAAAAAAAAAAAAAATGTCAGGAAGTCAAACTTTGAAGGAAAATATCAGACTTAAAAGCAGAGTATAGATCTATTAAGCTATCACAAGATGCAAGGACTGAATTCTATCCTATGAACCTGCCTAGAACTGAGCCAACAGGTTGACTGATGATTTTGAATGTGAGGTTTGAAAGAGCTATCCATGGTGCCGAACTTTTTTTTTTTTATGGACAGGGTTCAGCACATCTGGATAACTCCTTTAAAATTCAGACTTAAATCCAAAATAGAAACATAGCACATTGCCTACAGAGACACCAAATGCCAGGGGGGCATGGCTAAACATTGATCATGGTGGGTGCATAAAACTTGAGCAGGACAAGATCTCTGCTTTTACCAGTTAATTGGAGTGAATTTTACACAACTTTCAAGATCAAAAATACATGTCTGATGCAAGGAACTAAAAGGTCAGTAGATTAAGCAATTTTGGGTTTATGCTCATCTCTTAAAGACCCAAAAACTCAAACAGGGGACACAGAGCTGACACAAGGGAAGGGAGGCAGAGGTGAGAGTCTCCCGACACTGGACCCATCATTTTCAGACCTTCTTGAAATGCTTCATGCAAATTTAGTGCTGGACTTACAAAAAGAATGGGCACAGGCCCTTGAGCTGGTGAACTCAAAGCTCAGTGCCCTGACAGCCCACATTGGTGATATAGAAAATACAGCTAATACAGCTCTTGCATCAACAACCAACACCATAAGGTTGTGCTTCATGCTGAGGATATGTTGATTTTTTAAAATCATGCCCAGAATTATCATTTCTGCCTCTAAAAAGGACAATTGAGTGCTATAAAAGATATTGATATGCAGTCTTCTTTATCCTCTGCCCACACAACTTCTTCTCCCGTCAGCCTAGGGTTGCAGTTCAATCTTGGGAGGGAGGGACAATATTTACTAAAATTGACCATTCCAAAATACTGAGCTATGTTTACTAAAGCACGATTTAATGTTATTGCCTCTGCCTTGTTAGAGGGCTGCTTTGAGGGAACCCCTTATAATGAACATGTCTGCCCTTTTGGTGAAGGTTCTGTTTAGTCTCTAAATCATGTTCTATTTCCCTGTATTTTTATAAGGATAAGAGACTAAGATTAATTTCACCCCTCCTGCTTAAGTTTCCAGATAGACCATTCAATTGGTACCTGGTGTACTTGTTAAATGACTCTGAGAAAAGTAAAGCAGAAGCAGTGGCAAAGTTTTTTCTTTCCACGTAAGAATATGACCCATGCATAACAAACAGCCCTGTCTATTGTTCTCTTAGTACCCATAAAAATGTCCACTTTGTCCCAGTGTCAGGCGGCCTAGTAATACCTATGTATCTGTAAGTGACTTTATGTGTGTGTGTAATTTATATATTATTAATACTATATTAGGATTGTAAGTATGTTTGTCTTGAATATTTGTTTTTATAATATAATTTCAGTATTTAATCATCATTTATTATTAGGAGTATATTGTAAATGTTTGTTTTATACTGCTATTTTAACATGTTTTTATATATTCTGTTGCCTAATGGCCTGTTGGCTAAAATAAAGGTATGGTAAAACTCAAGATGTGTTGAAACTGGCTAGGCAAGCAAGGGACAACAAACAGGATTTTTTTTTTTTTTTTCAAATATGTTTGAAGCAAGAGAATAATGAAGGAAATTATCAGATCACTAGTCAGCATGGCTGCATGGTAAAATGCTAACAGATCACAGTGATGAGGCATAACTGCTCAATAACTATTTTACTTCAGTCCCCCCCCCCCCCCACACACACACAAATAAAGAGAACTGTATGCTTCCATGTATCAATGGAGACCTTCTCAAGAAATCCAGGTTGCAAATCAACATTGATAAGGAATTGGTCAGGAATCACCTAGTTGACCTAAGTGAGTTTATATCTACAGAACCAGATGGACTGTATCTCAGAGTATTGAAGGACCTTGCTGGCATACTCACAGAACCACTTACCATCATTTTTGAGAAATCATGGCGAATGGGTGAGGTGCTAGAGGGAGGACTAGAGACGAGTAACCACTGTCCATTTTTAAAAAAAAAAAGGCAAAAAAGAAGAATAATGAAACTGCAGGACAATCACCTTGAACTGGAAAAAATATAAGAACAGAAAAAAAATATTTTTTTAAAATTTACCAGGAAAAAAAAGTATTAGAACTATTTATCTTGATGTCAATGCAGTGATTAGTGGGAACTAGCATGGGTTTCTCAAGGACAAATCCTGTCAAATTAACCTTATCTTTCTTTTTTTTTAAAAAAAAATTCAGGTCACTAACTTAATGAATGGTGGGAAAGCTGTGAATGTCATTTATCTATCAAATGAATCCATAATTGGTTGGAAAACTTGTTGGGATAAAGAGTCTCAAGGAAAATGTAAAATGTGTAATGGCCAAATACTAGCCAGGAGCATTGGCCAATCAGGTGCTGGCTGGGGAATTTGAACATTCCATTGACAGTTGGTCTTGACAGTTGGTTTTTGACAGTTGGGCTGTCAGTTGACAGTGTGGGTTCTTCGGTAGATAGATGGTGGACTGTGTAGATGTTTGTAGATAGCACTGTACATATTGTAACTTCTAAGAATAAAAGCCTCATCTGAGAGACCTTTGTCTACAGTGTCTCTTCAGTTATTCTAGAAGAAGAGAGGTACTTCTCCAACTCACAAGCTGCTGCCTACACTACAGTCGTGAAGGTGATCCTGGCACCAAACGTAACCATGGAATCTCATCACCGACTGTGCTACTTAAACGCTAACAAAACTGTGCTCAAAGAATTGTCACAACTGGCTGTGCTTCAGATTGGAAGAAGGTCTCAAGTGGAGTGCCTGGGGCCAACACATGTTCATATTTTTTACCAGTGATTTGGATGATGGGGTGGTAGGAATCCTTTTCAGATTTGCAGATGATACAAAAATGGGAGGGGTGGATAACACATTGGAAGACAAGCAGAGAATTAAAAATGATTTTGATAGACTAGAAAATTGGGCTGAAATTAATAAAATGAAATTCAACAAAGGGGCCACTCCACCTGCATTCAAGTCCCGATCAACCCAGGACCACGGCAACTGATTGACCAGCTACCACGATCCCAAATAGGCTGCCGGCAAGGAGTGGCTTTTCGCCATTCCTTTTGGTGGTTGCCTTGGGCCACCTTACTTGGCCTCAGAATGGCTTCCAGCCATGTCAGGGGTGTGTCATCTACACGTCATGCCCCTGAAGTGGCTGGAAGCCACACTTTTTGGCCCATCTGTTTTGGGCCAGAGACACATGCAAAATTCTTCATTTAGACCATAAAAACCAAATGCACAGGTATACGATGGGGGAGTACTTGGCTTCACAGTACTACATATGAAAGTGACCTTGGGGTTATTGTTGATCATAATTTGAACATGAGTCAGCAATGTGATGCTGCAGTATAGAAGAAAAATCCTATCTTAGCCTGTATTAAAGGAAACTTACTGCTTTTTCACACTAGGGGGCAAACAGGATTTAAACAAGAGTTATACCCACAGCCATAAGAAACCGTTTTTTTCCCCACACAGATTTGGGCCATGCTTGGTAGCCCTGGCACAGCCTTTGAGTGATCCAGCGGTGTGTGTTGTGTGCATGCCCCACCCCTGGATCGACCCATCAGTGGCCTTTTGGGCCATCTGCCTGAGGCCTCAGAAGCTTTTTAGGGGTTTATTACTTTAGGGAGAATGGTAATATTCCTTCCATGGAACTCCTTATGTTTACATATTGTGAGGTCCAGTCTATTACCTACATTCATTTATAGACAAGTATATCAATCTCGAAAAAGGATAATGCAAACTCTCCTCAGTGGCTGCCTCCTAATTTCAATTCCAATACCAAAGGACCCTAAACTAAAGGAAAGTGAGTGGAAAATTAATGCACGATCAGAGGACAAGGTGTTAGCCAACTCTCCATAGCCAATAATTTCATTTGGAAAGAAATAAACCGAGTTAGGTTGTTCAGGCCTATATTCAAGTTGCCATTTCTCCTGGATCAATCTAGCAGCTTGGAAATTGAACAAAAGTTATATTATGAAAGCGGACTTTCCATTTTAAAGATTTTTTTTTCATTTATTATATATTTTTTAAAGATATATTTTAAAAAAGGATATATTTTGATCCAACATATTTTTGGAATAAATAAAGTTAGTATGACTCCCATTTGTAATAGTAGTTTTAAACATACTCCCTATTTTAGGGATATAGGAATCCTAATATTTGAGAGCCATATACTAATTCTCTTACAGGCTAGAGCCACTGAGTAACCATTCCACAGGAGACATAATTAAGGCTGTAAAGAATATTCACCAGGGACTGCCATTCTTGACTAATTTTATTCTCAAAGGAAGCAATCATTATTTTTAGCAATAATCATTGTGAGAAGTCTTCAGAAAGTCATAGTTTTAAAGACTTTGAGGTTCAAGACTTAATTGGCATCAAATCTTCATGGGACTATCTTGCACAAAAAACATCATTCTCTGCACTCTAAACAGTATTTTGCTCCATAAAAAAGCTGTTTCCTGTACAAACAATGCCAATTCTTGCATGTAGGATTCTGTTTTTTATGTAAAATTATCATGAATGAATTTCATGTGGAGTATATCCCAAAATTTGAGCATTTTCTGTACAGGAAACAACCAAAGGGCAAAGATTCTCTCTCTCTCTCTCTCTGTCTCTCTCTGTAAATATACATAACTGGGGCATATGCATTTTATCCTAAACCTTTTGCTCAGATGAAACACTTGATTGAGCAATATATATACCATATATACTCGTGTATAAGTCGAGCTCGTGTATAAGTCGAGGTCAAATTTTAGGGCCAAAAATGTGGGCTTCTATATGACCCGTGGATAGGTTGGGGGTCAGACTTGAGGGGGGAGTCCAGCTGAGGAGAGGCTGCACAGCGATTGCACACCCTCTTCAGCATCTTCCTTGTTTCCCCAGGGAAGGAGCCTGGCTGAGGAGACGCTGAGGAGGGCAATCGCGCATGCCCAAATGCCTCTCCTCGCTTTTCCCTTCAGAGGGAGCCTGACCAGGGAGAGGTTTTTGGGTGCGTGATCACCTTCCTCAGCATCTCCTCAGCCAGGCTCCTTCTGTGGGGAAAGAGCCTGGTGGAGGAGACACTGAGGAGGGCGTGCGATTGCCCTGAAGCCTCTCCCTGGCCGGGCTCCCTCTGAAGGGAAAAGCCCAGCTAGGGAGACACTGAGGAGGTGTCTCCCTCACTGGCTTTTTCCCTTCAGAGGGATCCCGGCCAGGGTGAGGCTGCAGGGCGATTGTGCACCCTCAGCCAGGCTCCTTCTCCTGAGCCAGGCTCCTTCTCTGGAGAAAGAGCCCAGCTGAGGAGACACTGAGGAAGGCGATTGCATGCCCAAAAGCCTCTCAGCCAGGCTCTTTCTCCAAAGAAGGGAAGGGGACCAATGATGAGGGGTTTTGGGGTGTGCAATCGCCCTCCTCAGTGTCTCCTCAGCTGAGCTCTTTCCCCAGAGAAGAAGCCTGGCTGAGGAGATGCTATCGCGCTCCCAAAAGCCTCTCCCTGGTTGGACTTCCTCTGAAGGGAAAAGCCCAGAGAGGGAGGTGCTGAGGGCAATTGTGCACCCAAAAGCCTCTCCTCACTGGGTCTCTTCTGTGGAGAAAGAGCCCAGCTGAGAGGCTTTTGGGCGTGCAATTGCCCTTCTCATTGTCTCCCTTGCTGGGCTTTTCCATTCGGAGGGAGCCCGACCAGGGAGAGGTTGCAAGACAATCAGTCACCCTTCCCAGCATCTCCCCAGCTGGGTGTTCCTTGCAAAGGCAGCCCGGCTGAAGAGATGCTTGGTCAAAGGACCAATTGCCCCGTGGATAAGTCTACCTAGGATTTTGGAGGCCATTTAGGGGCAAAAATTTCTCGACTTATAGTTGAGTATATACGGTAGTACTGTCTTGCATTATTCAGAGTTTACTTACAAAGTGAAAAGACTTTTCTCTGAAAGTCAAGAAATATTATGTGAGGCAAGGCTTTTGGGACATGGCATATATTTAACAATAAAATATTCATAGGATCAAGATTGGCAGGAAGTATGGTGATTCCAAAGTACATTGTTCTCTGATTTCAGCAAACTTCCCCCATCATTTCATTACATTGTTTTCCTGGTGGCTAAGACAGAAGAAGCCTGTGCTTTAAAAGTACTTACATGGACAGTTAGAAATTAAGCATCCCAACAGACAGCATAGTCCCCTGACTTCTGATGTCCTGTGTATCTCCTGATGCTGTTGACTTGCATATCTTGCTAAAACTTAGCTCTTTGTTTCTCTTCTTTTGCATGTCATGCAAAAAACTAGTCTGATTTTCCAAATGCTGTGGCTTCAGGCCAGTTGCCAATCCCAGTTTTTATTTATTGCCTCAACTGAATTTACATTGACTTACTCATTGGGTCCACTCCATTGAGGGCTAGCAATTGGATATAGGCTTCTGCTATTTTTTTCACTCATGACCAGTCTTCAACATCCTTCTAATGGTGAGGTTGACGAAGGGCTAATGTTCAATTATTTTCTAGTCTCTTCCAGGCAGGGGCCTTTTTCTCTCAATCTTTGTAAAGTCAAATAACACAAAAAATCAGAACCAAACCAGAATGAAATGCTTCAAGGCTATGCATTTGCAAAATATATAATATGAATCAGTGTAATTGCAAAAGCATGAAAATAGAAAGAAATTGATAGACTAAATGAATGAAAGCCATAGGAAGGATAAATATGTGCAAAAGATGGACAAGTTTTTCAGTTGTATGCTCTTTAAGCATTTTGCTCTGATTTGAATCTTGATAAAGCATCATATACCAATGTGGTACATAGTTAACAACAATAGCAGAGATTGGTAAAGCAATTTAGATGAGGGACAAGTAGCCATGCTAACTAGGATATTCTGGAAGTCCAAAATGATAAGCTTCAAGCCCTGCACAATAACAATCACCACAACAAGAAACAGTGTTCTGGGCAACTCACTACACCAGACAGTTGCAACACTACTATAATTCACACATACTTGGATTTATTGTTTATTACAACAATTTTATAAATTAAAAAAACCCCAACATACCAGGAACTAACAAATCTGTGTTACCATAGAAGAATATTTTCTGCTCAGGAAAATATGTTGACAAGTTATTTACATAAATCTTAGAGCTAATGAGAAGTATGTGCGTTTTTTTGGAGGGTAGGTTTACAGCTTTCATTCAATCTGCAGAATTCACTACTGAAAAAAGTGGCAGTTAAACATATGCTTCAATTGGAGTTAAAATTAAGAAAACTATATAATTTTAAGGTCATTAATAAGAGTTGTAGCTTCTGAGCTAGGGTAATGAGGAGAGTAATCAAATCACATGTTTCAGGGCATTTTAGCACTTTCATTGGATTGAAAATATATTTTTTATCCTATGAAGCAATGAGTTACTAGCTTAGTCAGATTTAAAAAAAAAAAAGATAGTGACACTTTTCTTTCTGATGGCTTCGTATACAGACACTGTTCATTCTGGGAACCTCCCCCCCCCCAACTTGTCCTAAAAAAATAAAAAAAATCAAAGGAGTTTATTGCATCTTACTGCACAGGAGAACACTGCCACTGCTGGAAGTTCTCATTGCATTCTGGATGTGTCCCAGAGGGGCCGATTTTCGGGAATGCTTCTAAACCATTCCTGAAAACCACCCCTTGGGAACGCATCTGGAACGCAATGAGAACTTCCGGCGGTGGTGGCATTCTCCTGTGTGGTAAGATGCATCTCACATTCCCATCACACCCCTATTTGGAATGCGACAGGCCCGTTCCAGGGCCTGTGCGATAAACTCCTTTGATTTTTTTTTTAGAGCAAGTGTTTGTGTGGGGTAGTTGTTATTGTAAATAAGCAGAAGTGCGCAGTTCAAGCAATCTCTGATGCCTCCGATTCCAGCAGCCCTGGAGCTTCGGCTTTATCAGGAATCCTCCTACCAGTTGTTGATGAAAACAGACTGGAGCCAAAAGTCTCTTCTCAGAGGCTTTATTCTTAAATTGCTGTATTTACAAATATACACATGCTCGTCCAACAAATCTCTCCAACCATCCATTACAGAACAATTACCCAACCAACCTCACTGAGGTGTGTAGGCTGGTTATAGACTTGTGTCATGTGGTCACAAACCCCACCTCATTTGGTGATTCTACTTCTGTTTGTATAGCCTGCTTTGTTGTCCCCTCAGTAAGGAAGACACAGTTGTTTTCATTAGGTTTACGTGCAAGCAAGCACTCTGACCTTGAGTACTGTCTGCTCCCAGCCTTCAGCTGTAAACAAGTCTAGCCATAATTCCTTGTTTTCCCTTTTGTGCACATCTGTACATTTCATACTCAGACCTCAAAGCCTAACAGTAGTTCCTGGAAGGAACTGTGTCTGTATACTGAGCCATCAGAAAGCAAAAGTGTCACTTTCTCAGCCATATTTATCATGTGCAATACATGTACGATAAATTCACATGACTAGAAAGTGCTGTTTTTAAAATGAAACATTATCTTATAGAAGAAATCTGAAGGTCTGTTAAGCAGTTTCTTACTTCTGACAACCCTAGGGTGGTCCGATCACAGAGTTTTCTTGGCAAGATTTTTTCAGATGGGGTTTGTCATTTCCTTCTTCTGAGGCTAAGAGCAAGTGACTTGCCCAAGGTCATGCAATAGGTTTCATTGCTGAGCTGGGAATCTAACCCTGGTCTCCAGTGACATAGTCCGACACTCAAACCACTACACCCAGCTGACAAAAACACAAATCCCTTGAGTGCCAACCCTACCATTAGATAGCATCAGTCAATCTGCTTCAAGGAGCAGAAGCAGAGTCCTCTTAGCCATTCCTGTCTGTTGGAGAATAGAGTTCTGAACACCTTACAGGCTGTCTGTCATCTTCTAAACTAGAGTGCTGACCTCAGGTGTGGTGGGAGATACTATTCCATCACCAAAATAAAATACAACATCCACAATCCCTCCCGAGTCTCAAAAGTTCCCTGTTTCCTTCTGTTGGAGAGCAGAAGTGCATGTGCCACACAGCCTGCCTTGCACCTATAAATTGGTGTCCCTCAGTTATCATACAAAATGCTGATCTATTCTTAATACTGAAGAACCAACGGGCAGTTTAATCAGCTTCTAAACATGGAATGGAGAAGGGCTACCGTCTTGACCTCTGGAAGCAAAATGAGTTGAGCTGTTTAATACAGTAAATTCCACATCTCCAATACTGGCTACTACCTATTAATTAGTACTATGGAGCATTCAATGAGATGTACATATTAAATGGACCGATAACTTCAGGCATTGTGTAACGATACTGCTCAAGTATGGCCATCATCCCGCAAACTTAGTATGAACCATTTAAGGGTGCATCAACACAGTAGATATAATGCCCTTTGATACTACTTTAAGTGCATTAGCTCCATACTATGGAATCCTGGAATTTGTAGTTTTACAAAGTTTTTAGCCTTCTCTGCCAAAGAATTCTAGACTCTCTCAAAACTACAAATCCCAGGATTCTGTAGGATTCAACATTTAAGAGATGGCAACAGCAACATATTGTTATATTGTATTTATAACAATCTTATTCTCACAACAAAAAACGATTGCCTGAGTATGTGCATGCATACATGCATGTGCGCACGTACACTTGAAATTTTTCTTCTTCTTCAGCTATCACATTCTGTAGTCATTTATTCTGAAAAATAGCATGGTATGAACCAACTCGAAGATTCACTGCAGGTTTTTGAACTCATTTGTCTGTTTTTCCTTCCTATGGGGCTCATATGTTTGAGAAAAAGAAATAAAAATATACTGTTTTGAGATTGCCAGCACTATTGAATAGAGAGACAGCATAACTCACCAGATTTCCTTCAACTGAGACCCAAATTGAATAGGACAGGCTCAAAACTGGCCTGAGCCAAAGTGAAGAATTTTACAACTCCTATATCAACTCTGAATTATATCACCTCTGAAAAAAAAAAACTTTACTATGTAGCATAGATATGGTCTTCAGGTAAATTATAAAGGCACCCTAGCACCTTGGAGAAAACCATAGTGGTGTAGTGATTTGAGATTGGACTACAACTCTGGAGAACAAGCTTTGAATCTCTGCCTAGCCATAGAAGCCCCCATGACAATCTTGGGCAAGTCACACTCACCATAGGTTGGAAAAGACTTGAAGGGCCCATTCCCACTTGTGGAAAAATCTGCATTGGAACTGGGCTGTGCTCCACTTAGGAAAGCGATTCCAAAAGGCCTCTTGTTCACACTATGAAAAGGGACCTTGTTTGAAACCGATTTCTTAGCCGGGAACTCTTGTCATTCCCACTGGAGCTGCCATGTAAGGTGACAGCCCTTAACCCCCCCAACCCCTTCCCGCAGGGGAATTTTTTTATTGGGCAGGGGGGGGATATTGATCGCAAAATCAATCTTGTGCATTTGCAATCAGTATATCTCCCGGCCAGGGAGGACGGGCTTTCGTTTCCGGCCGCTGATGGGCCCGTGCTGCTCCCAGGGCTGACGGGCCTGGCAGCAGCAGCAGCAGCAGTCCTGCCAGAAACGAAAGCCCATCCTCCCCGGACGGAGCAGCACATACTGATTGCAAATGCACAAGATTGATTTTGTGATCAATAGCCCCCCCCCCAAAAAAACCCCACGATTCTGATCAGCGTTCCCACTTACAAGAAATGCTTCAGAATTGTGTTTTCCCCAAAAATACCACTTTAAAACTAGTGTCAGGAAAGTCTGGGCTATTTGCTTTTAACCCAGTTCTTTCCTCCACTAATCGATCCGATGAGGATTGGAAGTCAATTCGAGTGTGAACGAGAGTCATATAGCCCGTGTCACACTTCGAATCAAAATGTAGTGGGAATGGGGCCTGTGACACACAACAGCAACAAAGCTGAATACACAGTGCAACAAAAATCTCTTTGATAGCCAGCATGGTACAGTGGTTTGAATGCTGCACTATGATTCTAGAAACTTAGGACCCATTCACACTCAGAAATAACCTGGTATGGAAACTGGGTTATTTCCATGATTTGTCATGATCGAATCTCTCAGTGGCATTTTATACCTGACTCCATTCACATTCGCAATGGGATAAAATGCCATGGAGAGATTCGATCCTGGCAGGAGGGGGGAGGAGGAAGAGGAGGAAGAGCAGCAGAGAGAGGAAGAGGAAGAGGAAGAGAAGGAAGAGCAGAGGCAGTGGAATGCTCCGAATGGGATGAACTTTTGAGTTCTCATTGGAAGCTCTTGCAAAAAACCCACAACAAAATGGTTCTTTTGAAAAGAACCACAAAAATCCCTGTTTAAAAAAAAAAAAAGGTTAAGGGGGATTTTCACTGTTCCCCCCCCCCCCCCGCAAAACTAGGGCAGAAAACTCTGGCACAAACATGAAGAACCCCCTCATTGAGTCAGAAAACCCCAGTGCAAGTGTGAATGACCTCTAATTTGGGTCAGGAAAACCTGGCTCAAGTGTGAACAACCCCAATATAACCCCAAGGGTTCAAATCCTTGCTCCACTATGGAAACCTTGGGAAGCCACACTCTCTCAACTTCAAAGGAAGGCAACTGTAAACCCCTCTGAACAAATCTTGCAATGAAAACCCTGTGATAAGTTCATCTTGGGGTCACTGTAAGTCGGAAATGACTTGAAGGCACAGAACAACAAATGTAGTACTACAAAAACAGAATTAATGGAATTAAGAGTTTTGGGGTGAGGAGGTATTGAAGTGAATAATTTTCCCTTGCTTACCAGTTTTCCTCTCTGTTTGACATGGTGAAATGAACTTTATATGCAGATGTACTTTCACAACCCCACCTACTGGAAGGCACAGACCAGCAACAAACCACTTTGGGTTTAATCATTTTGTAAAAACTTGGAAATTATGCTGAAATATTTCTGCATAAGACTGACTTGTAAAAGAAATGTATACAGCAATTTTGATCTATAGGATAATTACTGCTGCACTCCTCGAGGTAATTTGTTTACAATTGCTCTTTTGCTCATTCTATATATTTTTTCTAAGGTTCATTCAATCCTATGCACAGAGTTTCCACATCAAAATGAGCAGTTAGCTAAATGCTAATTAAAACTAGTGTGCAACTTTAGCAAGCACAGCAGGAATCGGAGCAAAAGAACATTTTCCAGAATTAATTTTTGCAGTGTTTACTTCCATAGCTTCTTTTAAAAGCCTGAGAAAATGTTTGATAAATTGATCTCACTACCACGCTACACTGAAATGTCCATTCCTTGGCACTTGCATCTTTAGAACAACTCTGGTGAATGGCAGTCAAATATCTATACTGTAAATAGAAATTATTCTTGGTTTACTTGCACATACGTACCATGTTAGGATTGCTGAAATTCAAAAGAGGCTTCATTGTTCTGAACATTTCATATTTTAAGAAACTCCCTTTTCTTCTTTTTTGTGTCCCTTCAGATTTATCCCGATTTATGTTAATCCTAAGGAGAAACCTATCATGGGGTTTCAGAGGGTGATTGCTGTTTTCGATCATTCACAAATATCTACAATATAAACATCTCTTTTAAGATGTATCTACACTGTAGAAATAAGGCAGTTTGACAGAGCTTTAACTGCCATGGTTCCATTGTACTGAACCCTGGGATTTAAAAAAATAAATAATAAAACTTTTATTTCTATCCTGCTTTTTGTAACCACAATCAAAGCGGCTTACAACAGTTAAAATGATACAAATATATACAGTATTTCCCCCCCCCCCACCTTAAAAAAAGAATTAAACAGTTCTAGGATTAAAATTGCAGACATTAATAAAAACTCTTATGTTCCAGTCATACGTTAACCTTAGCAGTGGGCAGAGTCATCATAATTACAGTTGTGAAAATTACAAAAGATATATGGGGGTTCTTTAAATGGCCGGAAGCTGTTCCGGGAAGGCCTGCCAGAAGAAATCCGTCTCAACAGCTTTCTTAAAGCTATCTAAGTTGGATATTTGACGGATCTCATCTGGCACCAATCTAGTCCTCATTAGTTGCAATAAATTCCTCCCCGAGGATCTGAGCATATGGGGCGGATTACAGTGGACCCTTGTTATCCACTGGGGTTTGGTTGCAGGAACCTCCACGGATAACAAAATCCATGTATGCTCAAGTCCCCTTAAATATAATGGCACAACAAAATGCTGTCCCATATATAAAATGGAAAATCAAGGCTTGTTATTTGGAATTTATATTTTTGGGGAATATTTTCAAGCCATGTATGCTGAACTCCGTGAATAAAAAATCAGTGGATAAGGAGGGCCAACTGTATATGGAAACAGGCCGTTCCTTAGATAGGTTGTACCCAAGCCATGTAGGGCTTTAAAGGTGATAACCAACACCTTATACTGTGCCCTGAAACTGATAGCCAGCCAGTGGAGTGACTTCAATATTGGTGTAATATGTAGTTTTGTGAGGCACCAGCACTCTTTGACAGAGAAGGCTAAAACCTCATAAAAGTTCCCAGGGTTCCATAGGATGGCACTTTAGTACTTAAAGCAGTGTCAAACTGCATTATTTCTACATTGTATATACACCCTAAGCATTCCTGTTCCTGTTATGGTCTGTGATGATTCTCAAAGAGAAAGCATCAAGGTTGTGCTAGGAGCAGCCTAGGGAAGACGGTTCTGAACCTTGAGCTTTCCAGATAGTTTGGATTACAACTTCTCCATCCTAAACCATTGGCTATGCTGTAAAATGGGAGCTGTAATCTAAAATATGGAGGGACCTGGTTTAGGAAAAGCCAGTCGAGAGGATTAGGTGACAAAGCAGATAAAAACACTGTCTCTTTAAAGGAGGGGTAGGGAAAGTGCAGTCCCCAAATCTATTTTTTGCAGTCTCCTGAAGGTGCTTTCACTCTTCCTGACCCCAAAAAATCTTGGAATGCTAATCTTATTTAGATCATAAAAAAAGAGTCATTGTATTAGATAATATTTTTGTCATCCTAAATGCCCAATAAGTGTCTACCCCCACATCTCTTTGGGGTTCTGCTACTCATTTCCTTGTGTTTTGAGTTCTCGGTTATCTTTTATGACCCTGACAACGTTTTCTACTCTAAAAATAACTCCTATTTAGGCAAGTGAGAGAGCAATTAAAAACAACAACAACAACAAAGAAAGTACACAGTGCAGCAAAATGGTATTTGTGTGGCCATTTTAAGGGGAAAATATAAAGAGACTCACAAATTTGGGGGTGTATGAAAATGGACTGATGAGGGCCTCATATGCCTGATATCTGCCCAACATCTGGAAGTTGCCCACTAAAGCAAGGGAAGTTTGTCTCTCCTAATGTTCCTTTGTGACTCTCCAAATCCCTCAGTGTTGGCTGGGCTGGCTAACTGTTAGGGAAATTGTAGTTCAAGACCATCCAGAGAAGGAAAGCTACCTATCATTATCTAATATCTGAATATGTCCACAGATTCACTCCTCTGTTTTTGACAGCTGTCCAATGGTGTGCAAGCCTGGAATAGAACACAATATTTTTTGATGTGGTAGAATTGAACAAAATAAAAAAATATTTATAGATAGATATTCCAGAAGTCTTTTTAAATGCCCTTTACGAGCTTCAGAGTGAATTTCAAGTGCAAGATGTAGTCTGCAGTATTGCAGAATTGGACAATAAAGTAATAATTTCCATATTGTTTTACAACATATTCAGCTGCCCTTGATCTGCATTAGTGCCTTACTGATGACTATACAAGTTGCTCAGGGTGGGTGCTATGTGGTACTAAGTAGTCCCATCTTTATGTCTCTTGTCAAACTTTATTAGTTGCAAATGTATATAAAGAAATGATGATGGGGAAATCATTTTCCTTAGCAGATCTATCCTGTCTTCATCATCAGCAGAAGCTCAATTGCTTTACTTTCCTACAGTCTGCATAAACACACGCAAAATATTCCCTATGGGAGGAAGTCAGAGATTGGGAAAAACAGGGAACAGTAAAAATTACAGCGGAATGGTTTTAATCATCTAACATCTTCAGTCTTTCTGACAGGTAGTAAATGGATGATCAATGTGATAGCTGAAGCCCATGTCTGTCATGAGTATCACCCACTTCTAATGCAGGGTCATTGGATTTTACAGTCTCATAAGCTACCTGAAATTTGCCTGGCACATCCAAACAATGGCTAAAAGCACCATCAATTCTGCAGCTCACCATCTGCTTACCCTTCTTGACCTTTCAGATCTTAAAAATCAAAACAAAAAACCACACACACAACCCAGTAATATTTCACTTCATGGACTTCCTTTTAAAAAAAGCACAATGGATCTAGAAGGTTACTCCATCTTATTTAGGTAATAAAAAATGAGTCATTATATTAGATAACATTTTGCAGTGGTAGTTAGCCCCATACAAAATAGGCTATGAATGCTGTTTCTGACATTAATGGGATTTAAGGGCCCTCTTCAGTCTTTTCATTTCTCTGTAGACATTTCGTTTTACAGCCACTGCCTGCCCTCCTTGAGTTCACCTATCAGTCAGTCCGTAAAATGACAGGAAACAGTTCCCTCTGATTCAAAGAAGGTATTTGTAATGTCATTTCTCCTCATTCTTATTCCCTTCTTCTATCTTTCCCCTGTTTTCTGCTTTGGCTTAGTTTATAGCTATTTAATAGAACCAGACTATGAGGTTGTGCGGACTGGCAGGAAAAGCTGGGTTGGGGGCGGAGTTGGAGTGTGGCTTCCATATGACGCATGCCCCGGCTCCACCCCCAGGTCGACATGACACCGTGTGCCACACCACATGGTGTGCAGCATCATATCACTGCTCTGGCACTGCATCCACACAATGCAGCACTGAAGGAGTGCCATAAAGACATGGTGCCACAACTATCACACCCTTTTCAGGGTGCAAAAAGAAGCCACTTTTTGTGGCTCCTTTTTCTCCCCTGCAAAGGCCAAATCAGAGCCATGGCATGCGGTTACTGCAGCCCTGATCTGGCTGTAAAAGGGGCGGCTGGAGGCTGAACAGCCCTTACTTGTTCCAAATTGCCATTGGTGTTAAAAATGGTTTTAAAAAATTATCTTGTGCATAAAGAGGCAAATTACAAAAGTAATTGATAATTTTTCCTGCAATTATACATGGTAATGCTCTGCCACACAGCTGTGGTCATATATATTGAGTTTCTTACCCCTGGGGGAAGGGGAATGCTTACTCCTGAACATCAGCAAGACCACTGTTGATGATCCAAAGTAAGTATTGCAGCCACCAGTTTGATACGGTCATCAAACAACATGAGGTGACACTAAGATTTTACCAGATATTCTAATATGTCTGATTTTCACATCCATTCCTCAGTCAAAGTGAGCAAGCTCAGTCAACACAGACTGAGCATTCAGACTGGTGCTCCTGTGTAGTTAGGTAACCTTAGTTCCTGGATGGACCTGAATGATCTTACAAGGTGTGCATGTGTGTGCACATGTGAGATTTAGATTCCCATCTGTTTGGAAAGAGACAATGTTTCTTACCACCTCTGCTCTCCCTGCCTCATTCCATGCTTCATTCTTGAAATAAAGGGAGGGGGGAAGAGCACAGTATTAACAAACCTGGTAACATGCAGAGAGAGAAAAAGAGAGAAAGAGAGAATGAGAGAGTGGGGGGGGGAATGAGAGAAAGAGAGAGGGAGGGAGATATATACTTTGATCATGTACAGTTTCACACTCTAAACAATTGTGAATATTGTGAGTGTAGGAATATTATACATTTTAAAAGTAAAATAGTAAAATGTGTGTCATGTTTATTCTCATCCATCTGCCCCCTGACTATTAAATGAACACACCCAGAAGCTGCTCTTCAAGCCACCATATAGAAAGAAATTTGGTGCCCATTGAAACTGGATGCTTTCTTTCCTCCCCCTTTTAAGAACTAAAGGAGATCATCAGCCAGGGCTTCTAGACTGCAATTATAGTTGCAAAATGGTGGCTTTGGTGATAATTTGTTTCCATAGGAGTGCTAACTGGATATCTTTCACTTAGTTCAAGATGCTCCAGCAATTGTACTATTTGGTTAAGAAGGTAACATCCATCTTCTTCTTGTTCAATCTGTATTCTAACATAACATGAGATGTCTCCTAGTTGTTTCATTTCTATTTCCTTGTTTAAATAATCTATGACTTCATTACTGTCTCCTCTTTTCTCACAACAAATGATCAAGCCATCAACAGAGATTAAAATAAATGTCCACGTATTGTGTCTTGAGTAAAGGTTTTGTGTCAACTCCTTCTCAAGGAACATCTTATTCAATTTCTCATTCCATGCTCTGGCAGCTTGTGACATCAGCTTTCACCCTTAGTTCCTGTGTGTCTGAAGCATGGTTAGGGCATCCCTTTTCATTCACGGGGCAGGAGCATCAATAAGCTCCCAATTGTGCTACCTTCTCATTAGGCCTCAGGTAGGAAAGATCAGTGAAATGGCAGTTATGATATTGAGAATCACATGGCATCAGTGTCTCCTCCTCTCCCCCATTCCCCCTATTCCCAAGAAGCCTGATTTCCTTTATTATTATATTTATTTTGTTACTTTTAACTTAAGTTGCATTAGCATAACTCTGGAACTGCATTGAAAAATAAAAAATCTGAAATGCATGATGCATGATGAGTAGGACATAAGGCAGGAACACATAGAGTGTGTTAAAAGGCATTGCAGAAGAGAGTGTGATGGCAGTCATGCTTATTGAGGAGATGTGTGATAATGAATGCTCCCAAGCCAGTATGTTTCCATTTAACTAGTGCAATTGCAGCGAGAACGGGGGCTTGTGCAATAATACCCAGTGCCTGAATGAAGAAAAACTTACTGTTACACTTAAGGAAAATATCCTGTTAAAATAATACTGCCATATTTCCTGGAAATCCACCCCATTATTTTGAACATTGCAAATACAGACTATTATGGTTGTTTTTAAGAACCTCTCTGGTTTTACTGATGAAAACAGATGGTATTCAATGGAAGGATTTCTAAAGGATGATTAGACCGATATCTTGGGCCAAAATAATCTCTCTTCTTTAACCCTACTTTTTACCGTACAGTACATTATACCTGGCCTTACTCTGCTGTTGCAATCATGAAAGTTCAGCTTCTTCTGTACTTGTAGAGGACTATACTAATATTCACTTACATATTCTAACTATTCCTAGAATTCAATAGGAAACTGACTTTTACCTTTTAAAAAACAACAACCACTTAATGCTTCTCAGAAGTGAAATTGGTGGGATTGTACTATATAAGAATGCAGGATCAGGGGACCAAGTGATGAAATTCTGCCAGCTTTCTCTCCACATTACCAGAAGCATGTGGTCCAAACAGGGGAGATGTCTCATTCTGGCATTACAGGATGAGGTGTCTCTGCCACTATCACCACTTCCCTTGCTGTGATCCCAAGGTGCTGATTCTCCACATGGAAAAATAGCATGTTTGGGAAAAGTTAAATTAGAAGACTTCTCTCTCATTTCTTATGTCCCAACAGGAAGGAATGTTTTGATCAACCATCTTACACTCTTCCTGAATATTCATTTTAGGATGTTTGTTTTGACTGTGAAGGGAGGATGGACAATTCTTCATCCCTACTGTACTTTAATATATATTAAAGTATAGTAGGGAAGAAAAAAATTGTCCAATCTGTTCTGTTTCATTTCTGTATTAGTCTATAATTCATTGATTTTTAAATCTATATTATAATTCATGTGGTGTATTTGCTTTCATGTAACTATACTGATTTAATGTAACTATAGAGATTATCAGATGGGGGAAAATTGGGGAAGAAAAAGGCATTCTCTGGACAAAGTCATGCAATCAAGCTGAAGATTTTCAGACAATGTAGCGCTTATTCAGGACTTAACCCATGAAGATCCAGGAATGCTCTAGCAACAAACCATTCCCCGTGATTCAACATGTATCAATAATATGTGTTCAAAATGTTTTTTAAAAATTACATTGCTCCGTTTTAAATGCATTTTCTTATACTATTTTAAAGACATTGTCCAAGATCATACCTAACAGACATAATTACCAGTAACTATACATAATCTCCTGACCTGGTTCCTCAAGTATACTGATAGAGGTCTTCTATAATAGAAGAATATTTAGAGTAACATCTACCCATTGTTAAGTGGTGTTTTCTTGCATGCACACATTTCTAGCAAGTGGAGCTTCCACATCCTCTGTGGTATCAAAATTCAGAGACATGAACAGCTGGAAGGAAACAAAAAATATTTGCTGAGTCCTTGCTTATCTTCCAAATTGTGCTCCAGCTTCATGGATTAGAACAAAATTTGGGAAGACTTCCATAAATGGCATGGACCTAAACCTCTGTGTCCTGTTCACGATGAAATTTTGGCTGCAAAGAAGCAGAGGCTCTCCAGATTGTATTTAACTTTCCAACTTAGCAACCTGAACTGAGCAGGAAAATCTTGGCTTTGATTTTCTCAAACTCAAATTAAATTGTTTGGCTAGAGGAGACATGATAAGAGGTTTATTAAATCATGAGCAGCATGAATATAGGGAGGAAGGGAAATGGTTCACTTTCTCTTATTGAAAAAACAACTCAGGGAAAGCTACAGACACACAAATAGGCACTGGATGAAAGCCAACAAGAAGAAGGCATAAAATTTGGATTATGAAGAATGTATGCAGCTTGCAAATTGTATATAGGTGGAGATCCAGATGTGTGAGATCCAGTGTATCCCCACCTTTGTATTATGCAGTGTGGGTGCTGATGTGATTATCACCTATTTTCAAAGCTGAAACCAAACTATATTTTAGTTTGTATATGTTTTGTTATATTCAAATATCAGGGCCATGATGGGAATTAGAGCTGTGCTGCATGTAAGTAATTCAACTTTCTTTCTTTTTTAAGAACTATACCACATATACAACACTCACCAACAAAAAAGAGAACATATTAATACATTTACATCTCAACGTCTTCTCAACTGCCCTCTCCCACCTTATCCTTCATTCTTTCCTTCATTCTCTCAGTAAATTCACCCTCTTCTTTCTCTTTCCACCAGAGATTCCATCCCATTCTTCTCTTATTCACTTTTCCATTAATACACTTCCTCCAATCCTTACACACTTTCCCCAACCTTCTTCATTTCATCCAGCCCTTTCCTTTCAACTAAATACATAAATACATACATAAACAGCTTTCTGATCATTATATATTTCCCTACAGTGCTCTTGGATGTTGAAAATTTTGCCTATTTTCAAGCTTTTTTGCTGAATCCCTTATGATGCTGAATCAGTATGCTGTTTTCTTTGTTAAGGCTTTTTTCTCCTTCAGAGACAGATCCCAGCCAATCAAGGATCAAGCAGTGAATGGAATATTACAATGCCACCACACCATTCAATTATATACTGCCATCTTTGAGAACAAATGGAGCTAGTTTAGACTGAATACAGTTCCTCCTGAGCTGGTCATATGGTTGAGTGTATCTAATAAGGAATCCTGTATTATTGAAGGTGAATGTTTAAGGTGGTACTGTCTGATTGGATGACTTCATTCATCCCTTTTACAGAAATCCTTGAAAAATTGCCAAGGGGAAGGTGGGCCCAGTCTGCCAAACACATAGGCAAAAGTATCTCTGCTTTTCAGTTCAGCCCTGATGGAAAGTTTTATCCATGGCTATAAGCCATAATAAATGCATCAAGGCCACAAGTGTCTTCATATTCAGAGATGGCATTTCTTTGACTTTCAGATACTGTGACTGGATGGCTTTATAATGACTGCAAGTGGATGCATTGTAATAGCTTTCTTGTGAACTTTCCTCTGGTTTAAATCTGATGTATATCAGGAGACAAACAACAGAGCAAGAAAAAAAATTCATTGGAGGGCATAATTCTTACTTGTAGGGAACATGCTCTCATTTTGCATTTTGATGGGAAGGCAAAATAAAAGCATGTTCTCTCCAAGTAAGAATTATTCCCCCCAATAAATTTTTCTTCAGTATCCAATTTGTAGCATTTCAGTGACTCCAGACTTAAACATTAGGCTGTACATTTAGAAATACAGTCTAGGAAAGGGGCAGGCAATTTTTCCAAGGGAATGGGAATCTAAGTGTTCCAAGGCTCAATGATGTTCCAAGGTGTTCCAAGGCTCAGGGATGTTCATTGTCTCATTCTCTTCAGTGCTAGAAATTTTGGAACTGGAGTAAAAATTTCAATGGCAGGGGGCAAAATTGTTATCAGGTGGATTCCCTCATTTTATACCCCACAGTCACTACCAGCTACCACGAAGCTATCGCATCCATCAGTGTCATTCAATTGTGTTGCCATCACCACCACCATCATCATCATCATCATCATCATCATCATCATGTTTGTTGTTGTTGTTAACTGTCATTAAGTTGACTTTCATCTATGGTGACTCTAAGAATGAGAGACCTCCAAGTCACCAAGTCACCCTGTTCTCCACTGCTTTGTTCAGGTCACTGTATTTTCAACTGTCCTCCTGCTTGCAGACTCAGGACCATGGCTTTCTTGATTAAATCTATCCACTTGTAATGCAGTCTTCCTCTTTTCCTGCTGCCTTCCTTTCTAGTGAGTCCTTTCTTCTCATTATATGTCCAGAGTGCAACAGCATCAATTTACTTACCTTGACTTCAAGGGAAAATTCAGTCGTGATTTGCTCTAAGACCCATTTATTTGTCTTTAAAGCATTTTTAAAATATAGATACATGGGAGACAAGGAGAGAATGGTCCAAACTCAAAGAGCTATTAAAATAGTTGTGTGTGCCAAATAATGCTTTGGATGCCCTTTTCTCAAGGACTGATCCCTTAGGCCACATGGAAAGATAACTTTTAAAGAACACCTTCAAAGACATCTTATGATATAGGGTATGCTTGTGTAAGGGTTATTTTAGTTTTTAAAAGTTTAATTCTTGAATTAAAGTACATGTGCAATTTCTAGCATTCCTTTGGTTAAGCATCTGAATAACTGCTGATAGTATGGCCTTTATCTAAATCATTCCAACTAAGATTAGTTCTAATGATCACTCTCTATGCAGATCATGTACTTTCACATGTTTACCTGTAGACCTATACTGTCCTTTCCCCATTTTAGCTTAGATTTTTTTTTAAAAAAAAACAACCTCTGCTTAAAAATTGTGTTCAAATGTGTTTTAAATCCATATTAAATGTGCATTTTAAATATTTTTTTCTTTCAAATAACACATTTAAATACACATTTCTCTAAATGCAATTTCTCTCAAAATACGCATTTTAAATTGTTTCGGATAGCTTAGCTGAGCCAAAAATTGCATTAGAATATTGGAAAAGGGCAAAAGGCAAAGAGTCATCAGCACATTGGGAGGTACAGATCATGCTGTATCTGAATTAATGAAGATTTGAATTCCATATGCATCTATATCCGTTACACAAGATCAGTAGGAAAAAGTCTGCAGTTATGTGTAGTTACTATCTTGGGAATGAAATCAGGGGAATTGAGAACTGAAAATAAAAAAAGGAGCTCCTTTTGGGGTTTAAGAAAGGAGAGAACCAGTTGACAGTGTTATGGTGCCCACTGGACAGCAGCTGAATAGTCCATTTGGGGAAAGAATTCTGGGGCAGCCGGTGGCCCTTGGGACAGTGACTGCACTTTGGGTTTCAGAACAGTATGTAGGAGCTGTTCGAGATACTGAGCCATATACATCAAATAGTTCTGTCCTAGGACTAATTCTATTAAAATTCAGCCTAGACCTGGATTCACCACTACTTTGACATGAGAGCCATCAGGTACCACAGGAGGAGGATGAAGGAATTTACTATTGGAAATGTAGAACACGTGCATGAAAATGCCAAACATTAGGTCTGTTTAGATTACAAAAATAAAGGTATTTTCCGATAAAGTATTAATTTATTTATAAAGTGATTGAAACCTCCCACTTACACTGTGGGCAAGGGAAGCAGAAAAGGGCAATTCTATTAGTGCTCACAAGTTTGCTTTAGATCATTTGTAATGACATTTGGCCCAGGGGAAAACTGGAATACTTGCTTTACATACTGATCCCTTGATCTGTGGTATGTCTATTGCACTGTGCTGAATGATGGTGTGCACTATCTGCCATTCTTTCTCAATTAACATTTCAAATGATGCTTGTTCCCCGAAGACATGGAAATGTCAAGGAATAAAAAGAGAGTGAGCAGATTGAAAGGCATAGCAATGAAAAAAATGAGAAAGATGAATAATATCTCAGCAGGGAAAACTGGGGAGGGAAAATGAAGGGCTTTGCAAGCCATAAGGGATGATGTGCAGCAGGGCAGCACAGCCCTCTAGATGTTGTTCAACTCTACTGCTAATAGTGAAGAATGCTGGGAATGACCCTGTCCAGCAACACTGGAGTTTATCACATGGGAGGAATTTCTCTCAATTTTGAATGGAGCTAATTCGAATTCACGTAAATTTGCTAGTTTAGCGAATTTATGTGAAATCTAATTGCGTTCGGAATGCGTTCAGAATAAAATGCATAAAACACGTGCAGACTTTTGAAGACTCACTGGTTTCTTCCTCAGGCAAAGATGTTAAAAATCAGACAGGAGAAGAAAAATGACAGTTTTAAAGTCATGTTACTTCTGTAGAAAATTAGGATGGTCTGGAAGGATCTCAGTACAGATAGCATGCTCCCCTCCTTGGTCATATGAGGCTCACCTTTTGACTTCTGAAAGATTGTTTCTCTCTATACGAACTAACAAGTTTCCTAAGATCTTTAGGCAAAAGCCTTCTGTAAGTCTCACCACCATCACAGGCTCACGTGGTGAGGACATTCCTTTGCTGAGAAGACTGAAGCAAAGAAGGTGTTGAGTAATTCTTCCTTTTTTCTGTCCCCTGTGAGCATTTTGCCATCTTCTGTACACAGTGGCCCTACCGTTTCCTTCTTCTTCCTTTTGCTTCGGACATACCCAAAAAAACCCTTGTTATTGTTCTTAACCTATCCAGCAAGCCTGAGTTCATTCTGTGCTTTAGATTTTCTGACTTTACCCCTACATGTGCTGGCTATTTGTTTGAATTCCTCTTTCGTGATTTCCCATTTTTCCATTTCTTATACATGTTCCATTTAAAACTTAGCTCAGTTGAAAGTTCCTTAGTCATCCATCCTGGCTTCTTGAGATATCTTCCATTTTTCTTCCTCATTGGAACTGTATGAAATTGCGCCTTCATTATCTCCTTTTTGAGAAACTCCCATCTGTCTTGAACTCCCTTCTCTTTTAGTTTTCCTGACCATGGGAACACCCCCAGTATTTCTCTAAGTTTATTGAAATCAGCTCTCCTAAAGTCTAGAGTGTGTGTCTGACTATGCTTGGCTTCCCCTTTCCGCTGTATAACAAACTCCAGGAGAACATGGTCACTTCCACCTAAGGATCCAACCACTTGCACTCCATTGACTAAGTCATCCCTGTTGGTTAAGATCAGATCCAAAATAGCTGATCCCCTTGTTGCCTCTTCCACCTTTTGGACAATGAAATTGTCTTCCAGGCAAGTGAGGAATTTTCTAGATCTTGAGGATATGGCTGAGTTTGACTTCCAGCAAATATCCGGGTAGTTGAAGTCCCCCATCACTACTATATCTCTCCTTCCTGATTGTGTGGTCATCTGTTCTAGAAAGGCATCATCCATTTCCTCTGTCTGACTTGGGGGTCTGTAGTAGACTCCCACAGTAACATCCCTGTTGTTTCCCTCTCCTTTAATTTTTATCCAGATGCTCTCCACCTGGCTTCCAGTATTGATGTCCTAGATCTCTTCACTGGTGTAAATATCCCTGACATATAATGCTATTCCTCCTCCTTTCCTCTTTGGCCTGTTTCTCTTAAAAAGGTTATATCCCTCTATTTCTACATTCCAATCGTGAGACTCATCCCACCAGGTTTCAGTGATGCCTATTATATCATATTTGCTTTGTTGTGCTAGGAGTTCAAGTTCATCCTGTTTATTTCCCATACTCTTCGCATTAGTGTAGAGACATCTAAGAACATGTGTTCCCTTTACTTGCTGCCTGTGCAATTTTTTTTTTTTTTTTTTTTTTTTGCTTCCCACTGTTGGGTCCTTGCACTGTTTGCCTTGTTCCCTCTATGTCATTTTGACTATTTTCTCCAGCCCTTTTGCCTTCCAGAATAATGTCTCCTTCCCCCATATAACTCAGTTTAAAGCCCTCCTGATCAGATTTTTGAGACTATTGGCAAAAACGTTTTTGCCAACTGGCGTGAAATGCAGCCCATCCTTTGCCAGAAGTCCCTCCTCATGGAACCGCATAGTGTGGCATAGTGCTTTGAATGTTGGACTATGACTCAGGATGCTTGGCCATGAAACCCACTGCTTGACCTTGGGCATGTCACACACTCTCTGCCTCAGGGAAGGCAATGGCAACCCTTCTCTGAACAAATCTTGCCAAGAAAACACCATGAGAGTTTCACTGTAGGGTTGTCATAAGACAGGAATTACCTGAAGGCATACAACAACACAAACAAATATAAATTACACTGAAGTGCTTTAGACTGGGTAATATTCAATTCATTTACAGCAAAAAAAGTCTTATACATGCTGCATCCATCTTAATGTGCATCTGTGAAGACAGTAGGCAGGGAGAGGAGAGGGACTCTCTTGAGACACCAGTTAAATAAATGCTGCTTGGTGAAGTGCTCTACTCAGGGATCTAGCTAGCTAGCTAGCCAGCCAGCCAGTCAAGCAATCCTCCATGAACTCCCTCCATTTCCTAACTCTCCCTGCACAAATACTCTTTCATCATTCTGTGCCCATGGAGCATGTGCAGCTTTTGTTTGATTGTTTTCAGGTCCCATTTTAGTTTCTGGGGATGGGGGGGCGGGTAGGGGTACATCTCCAAGCTTTGGGTTCTCCTCATGTCTACTGATTCCTCCCTCATAAAGTGGATGATGCCACTTTAGCTCTGTCAGGATCCACTTTCCAAGAATGATTTTGTTATTGGTATATACCAATGGTTTGGTACATGGCACCTTGCCAACGGTGATGGCCTGTCACCTGCATCCATATATTTCAGATTAGATGAGATACAATTACTCATTTCGAACAGTGATACCTGTGTTTCTGATGAAGCTTTTTAGGTAAACATAACAAACGTCCTTAGAATATTTTAATCCTGCATCTCTGTATTGACTATATATAGGAGCAGGCCTTGAACTTTGTTGTGAACCTTGTGCACCCAAGCACACACACCCAGTTCAAAAGTAGATCTTTGATGGTTGCCATCAACCTGCCCCTTTTCATAGAATGGTTGTCTTTGCACCTTAGGGATGTGCCACATCCATTGTCAAACTTTGTCACATAAAGCTTTGACATCATAATCAGTTTCAGTTTTCTGGTCATGAAATGGAGCTAACATCTTCTAAGTAAAGGGTCAAATCCCCTAGAAATTTAGGACTCTCTATCACTGTTGATCTCTAACAGTAACTGAGCATTTCATATCTCCACCACCAATCAAATTCTTCGTGTAATTACTGTAAAGCTACCACTTTTTTTACATGCCAGCAACTGTGCCTCAACTTTTTATCTCACCTCCTTTCCTGCCAATTAACAATCTCCCTTTCAACGGTCTTTTTGGAACACACAGCATGTGGTGTTTTCACTTTGCTATATCTTATTTGAAAGCCAGCATTTGAATAACTATTAACATCCTTTGGGGAAAAAACATATCATAACAGATACAGTGATACACCTAGGGATGAATGAATTATAAATATTGAGCTGTCAGAATACCCCCTCAGAATTGCTTTTTTATCTGCTTATGCAATCTAAACCTATGGCAATACATCTGCGATAATACTGTGCTCTTAAATAATGCATTTGGTTAGAGATGTGCTCTTGTGGTTCTGTTAGATATTTGGGAAAGGAGGATTTGTTTTCTTTGTTTTTTTTTACAGACATTCATGCAGGTGAACAGCTAGACCCAAGCAGGGATATTGAATCTAAGATTTTCTTTTAGTTAATTATATAAGCTTGTCCATTTTCTTTCCATGTATTTAGAAAATTGGGAAGCTGCCATATACCAAGTCACAATATGATGGCCCACACTGACTGTGTTTCAGAAAACAGCCTTCTTTCGTCCTACCTGGATGCTGGGGACTCCACTCAGGAGCTTTGGCATAGAAAATAGTTACTTTACCACTCACTGACTTGTCTGAAGAGCTCTTGGAATAATCAACAATTGCCAATACTAGTTTCAGACCTTTGTCAAAGAATCTTTGAGAGACAACTGAGCAGTATGTATTTAATATGAAGTTGAAAGCTTTCATGGCCAGCATCCATAGTTTTGTTTTGGGGGGGGGGGGGTTGGGCTATGTGGCCATGTTCTGGAAAAGTTTATTCCTGATGTTTTGCCAGCATCTGTGGCTGGCTTCTTCAGATGTATATACTGTATGACCCTTGGTTGAGAGGAAGTAATTTACATGTTAATCTCTGTGTTGGTCTATTGCTGAATGGCAAGGCCTCAGTGATCCATTTACTTAGTGATCCATCTGCTGGGAAACCCCCTGACCCTGGGTGGTTTTCATTTGCACTTGCTGGGTCTTGATTTTGGTGTTTTTCGGGACTGGTAGCCAAACTTTGTTTACTTTAAGGGTTTCTTTTTCCTGTTGAAATTGTTTAGGTGTCTGTGGATTTCAATGGCTTCTCTGTGCATTCTGACCTGGAACACAAGAGACGTTGCAGACTGGGTCAGCCAGAAAAATCAGCAGTTTCAGAACATGTTATAAAGCATCCTCGGCCTAAAATACTATCTGAAAACACTGAAATTGTGAACTGTGCCAACAACTAGCAGGTCAGAATGCACAGGGAAGCCATTGAAATTGGTACACAAAGTGGCTTACAAATTAAAAGTGCACTCATAGTAGTAGACTTAGCTTCTTGAAAATGATAGTGCCTTTCATAGTGGCAGGATTTCTTCAGTTTCTCTGGAGTCTTTCTGGAGCCCTTTCACACTAAACAATTATAGCACTATAATCCCACTTTAACTGCCATGATTCCATACTGTGAAATCCTGGGATTGCTAGGAGGCAACTTTAGGATCCTCAGCCAGGGAGCTCCTCTGGTGCCTCTGCCCAAATTAGAAACCTCAGGATTCCATAGGGTGGAATTACAACAGTTAAAGTAGGATCATACTGATATAACTGTGTAATGTGGTCAATTATTCAAGGATCAGGGTACAGTCAAGGACTGGTGGCTCATAGTTCAAAACAGAAAGGTACCCTTTGGGATGGAATCGCCTCCTCTCCCTTTGGACTCTTAATACCTTAGCTTAGTTTGATGGTTTTCTGCGGAGTTTATCACATTGGAGGAATTTCTCTCAATTTCAAATGGAGCCAATTCACAATTATGTGAATTTACGTGAATTCTAATTGTGTTTGGAATGCATTCAGAATGACTCCCCATTGCCCAAAAATGACTCCCCATTGCCCAAAAGTGCATGAGATACTCTAATGCGCAATAACATGAAACCCCTTGATTGCATTCAGAATGACTTCCCGTTGCCCGAAATTGCGTGAGATACACTCATACGCAATAACGTGAAACCCCATGATTGCGTTCGGATTGCCATTGGATTATACCCCCAAATTCCATCGTATGATAAACTCCTACCTTTTTGTATGCTTGGCTTCTTCAGGTGCTGCCTTTGTTATTTATCAGATCACACTGTTCCAACTGACCCTTAACAGGTATAAACTGCCCCCTTTTATATAGTTTAAACTAGTTATCTAAAATTTAACATGATTTATCATCACCATGCCCCAGAGCTAAGAAAATGGAAGATTAGGCTAACATCTTCACAGAATGGTGATATGCAATATCACCAGTTCTACTTGCTTATCACTTACTTTGCATAAGGGATGTGAATAATATTTGGGGCTTTTTTTCATGCTCAACAAGGATTTTCTGATCCATGCAAAACAAAAATAAAAACAAAACACTATTGAGATCAGTTTTTGTAATTTTTTGTGAAAAAATGAGGGGAGATTGAGATTTTACACAAAATAGTCCAGAAAACAGGGTGCCTTGCACAATAATAATAATACAAAAACCACATTTTCCACAAAAAAGTCATGAAATGTGAAAATGTGCAAAAAACCCCAGTGTGGCATAGTGGTTTGAGGGTTGGACTATGACTCTGGAGACCAGGGTTTGATTCCCTGCTTGGCCATGAAACCCACGGGGTGATCTTGAACAAGTCACATGCTCTTATGTCAAAGGAAGGCAATGGCAAACTTCTGAACAAATCTTGCCATGAAAACATAATTCTAGTCATGGGGTACTCCCATTGATGGAAGGGGGAAACAGCTTTAACAGATGTTCGATTTCCCTGCAGCGCCCATAAAATGTACTAGAATAATAGAGACTAATATAGAGAGCTCTACTTTCTACAGAAGATAGTAAAATTCAGTGAAAATAGCAAGCATCCATTGGACTAGATTTCCATTCAATGGAAAAGAAGTACTTTTATGGGGGATTAGTCTCTGCTTTCTTTCTGCCAGCTAATAAAAACTTTAAAAAACAACAAGCATTTGGTGATTAATTGGCTATGCAGAAAGATCTTCGATGGGGGTGGTATATGCTGAATTTTTACTCCTCTTGACATGTTTTTGAATTATTGTATATTGTATTTTGGGTCAATTTTTCTGACCCAAATTTCTAGACTGAGTATATACAGTAAGTCAGTGCGATGACCAAGGTTTAAAGAGATAATTCTGAGTTAAAAGAAGCCTCAAACTATTTGTCATAAAACAGGAGAAGAATCCTGTGTAACCCTTTGGTGGTCACATAATTTGGTACCAATCGGGGGGAACTGAAAGACACAGTGTGGTGGTATCCAAGAGACCCAGTGTGAGGGGATCTGAAAGATCTAGTGTGAGAGATCTAAAAGATCCAGTCTTTACACTTGTGACTCAAATCAGTGATTTCCATAAAGAAAAAATAGTTTTATTTTCTTTACAATTTGACCCAGAGCTTCAGTGGCTTTCCTGTTGAAAGATACAAGTTCAATCTGTCCCTTAGCTTTGCAAGCAAACTGGTAGGCCAAGCTAAGTTCATGATCCAACCTCAAATCAAATGAGGAACTATAGAACATATTGTATTGAGAGATAAATATCAGCACCAAAATGGTTTCCAAAATACTAATTAAATCTCAAGGAAAAATACATTAGAGTTTTTGTTAGTTCTTTTAAATACTGAGCCTGAGCTCATTTCCTCGCAGAAATAAAGGAAGCTTTCTCATATTGATTTCTAATGAGCATGGTCAGTTTCAGTTGTCTGTGGTTTTTATTGATTGGAGGATAGAAGCAGGTTTTCTTCTGAAAGGCAAGCTCTCTGGTACCTTCAGATCTAAACTGGGAGGAAAAGCTATCACTAGGTTTTTGCCTCAACCAATTTATTGCAGAAAGAAAAGAAGTCTGGCAGTGGCAAGCATGGCTATAGGCCCTTCACTCACTACACATTGGAGGATGTGCTTGATGTCCCACCTCCATTGTTTAATCAAATTTCAGTTTGCATGCAATACTTTAGATGATGACAATTCAAATGTTACCTTCCCTCTGTTGGAAATAGAGGGTCAGGACTAATGCTTTCTCTTCTTCAAGTACTGGTTCTACATGCTTAAATAACAGATGAGTAGGACTCTTGAACAAGAATACCTTTGAGGTCTGGAGAGCCAATTGTGTCATTCTCAGATGAGGACTCAGGGGTTGTACACACAGCCCTTAAGGAATGGTTAGGGCATGACAGCCACTGTGCTGTGACTATAGGGCACTCCTTCAGTCCTGTGTCATATTTAAAGACAGCTAAAGGCAAAGGAGGGCATGGGGAAGAAGAGGCACAGGCACACTTCTCTTCCTCCTCTTTCCCCCACCCTCCTGGGCCATTAGTTTTCTCCAGGGTTTTAGCTGGGGGCCTGGGAGGATGGGGGGAAGAGAAGGAACAGTCCAGCCCTGGAAGGCAGAAGTATCCCCCCCCCTCCGGAAGTCCCTCTACCCTGGCATTGGGTAACACCGGGTGCAGGAATGCTTTTGAGTTTGGGCACTCAGTCTCTAAAAGGTTCGCCATCACTGGTATAAGCCACATATAATTTCAAGTTTGTTTCTTAATGCAGGCCCAAGTCATAAAGACAATGTAGATACAGGGCTCCTTACATAAACAGCATAATGTGCAGATATGACCTATTGTTTAGAGGATATATGAGTTTTTGAACATTTCCTGGATCACTATGATGGGTAAGACAGTGTGAGTAAAGTCAAAATAGACTGCATACATCAGGGATTTTTTTTAAAACATGGGTTCCATGAATTTCTAAGGTATTCAGAAATAACTTGAAGGGCTCCATGAATCAAGAACAACAATATTATGTTTCCCTGTTCAGTTTCATTCCTATTAGTTTAAAAACTGTTGTAAATTCTTTTTTTTTTTTTGTCAAATTATATTATTAAAGTATTGTTCCAATCCCTCACCATGGCTTTTAACACCCAAGATCTTTCCCTTTATCTTCATCTCGCTACTGTATATGTTCTTACAATGTACAATCGTCATTGCCACCATGTTGTGGGAATGGGGTCTATAATCTTCATTGGATTATCACATGAGGACTGTGACCAAAGTGGGAAAGAGGTAGGAAATACAGCACTTAGAGGGATATGCAGTGTACTCACTAATTCTGTAATGGTGTGAGGCATCTCTTAAGTCTTTTTCTAAAGTGTCACCTGGATTGCAATCCTGTGCCCAAACCCAGCGACTCCAATAAACATGTAATTGGGCACAGGACTGAAACCAAAGCTTCTGTAGTCCCCAGATATTAACTGTCTTGGAAGACACAAAGGGATATTTTATTTGCCATGTGTGCCTACCTTGCACATTAAATGCTGCAGTCACATAGCAAATTCATCAGCAGTCTAGACTGTAGGCAGATATTTTCAGACATAGCTGTAATGTTACCCCTGAGAATTGGGTTGTTTAAATGAATCCCCCATTTTCCTGAACTCTAGCTCTGCCAAGCTGTCTAGATGTAATTTGGGGTCTGGTGTGTCAATGTTTGCTTTTAAGAAATTGTCATTCTTCCAAGAGCTGTTTCCTGGTATGCAGCCCTCCAAATCTGGCTCAGAAAATGCCATTGCTCAAATTAATTTACATGAGATGAGATGTGATGCAGCAATTTGCAAGAGGATAAACATTTTGCATCAGATGCCTTTCAATTACATCCTCCCTTAATACTGTTATTGTAGTCCTCTGGGTCAGAGTCTCTCAACTTCTCTATTCTGTGGAACCTGGTCAGGCTTTTAATTGTCTAACCTTTTTGTAAACCATGTCCTCCAGATGCAGAAATTGAATATAATTTCCTTTTATTCAGTATTAATAAACTGTAAGCAACATCATTGCTGCTTCTTGGCAACTTGCCGGAATTAAATAGGTCTCATAATGTATCTCCTATCTGTACCACAAAGCCATTTTAAAAGCAATATGCTGAACATGCTCTGGGTAACAAGAAGACTCCTTTTAATTCCTTTGTTCTTAAGCACTGCACATTCCCACTGAGCAACAGTCAACATAGCTAGTGTTTGTTTTATTTTTTAGTCATGACTCTTTGTAAAATTAGAAGCTACACATACAAATAGAGGCACGTGTATTGTTTTTGACTCTCATTAGAATCCTGAAACCACTTGTATCTTTCCAGATCCTGGAGGCCTATTTACACTCTCCAACCGTAGCACTCAAAGATAAAGCCATATTAGTCTGGGAAAGTAGACAGAGGGACCTTGCAGCACCTTTGAGACAAACTGAAAGAAAGAAGTTGGTAGCATGAGCTTTCATAGACTTGAGCTTACTTTTTCAGATGCAACTGTAGTGCTGTTATTATACTTTTGCTGCGATTTGCAGGAGGGGCATTTAGAATTCTCAACCATAGCACTAGAGTGCTTCAAGAAACTGCAAATCCTAGGACCCCATAGGAAGTTGCTATGACAGGTAAAGTGGAACAATAGTGCTTTAACTGGATAGTATGAATGTACAAATCAGAAACTTCAAGTGAAGTGCAGTTAAGAGGAGTGGAGCTGTCCACTTTGCAGTGCTGGTTATGACCGAGTTTACATATATTGTGGAAGGAATGCCAGAGACAAAACAATCATTCTAAAATCAAGAGTTTGTGGTTGTCCACATGGTAAGAATAAGAATGAGCAGAATGCCAGTTTGAAGAAGACAGGGTACAGAATGGCAGAAGTGTGCGGCCTTGAAGAAATTACCTTGAAATTCCATTTTCACCTGTGACTTTAAAATAAATAAATAAATAACCCACCACCACCACCACCATACAATATACTTCCAGCTATTCCTATGGTTATTTTAGATCTTATCAGACTATCCTGAGTCTTACGTAAATGAAATAAGGTTAAATATTTGGTTGCAGCCATTTTCATTTTTTTCCCCTAGACAGCAAATATTTCTCAAATTTGAAGATTCTTACCCTGCAATATATTTATCAGCATTCCTTTTTAGGTACTAAAATAAATGGTAATCAATCCTAAATTGCTGCAGATTTCTATTACCTTGTCTCTATTTGTGCAAGTGTTCAGAGTTGCTAGAATGGCAGACACTATTTCGGATTGTTGTGGATACTAGTTTTGAGTTTGTTGTTGTTGTTATGTGCCTTCATGCCATTTCCAACTTATGATGATCCTAAGGTGAATCTATCATGGGGTTTTCTTGGCAATATTTGGTCAGAGGTGGTTTGTCATTGCCTTCCCCTGAGGCTGAGAGAGTGTGACTTGCCCAAGGTCACCCAGTGGATTTCATGGTCAAGATGGGAATCCCATGGACAAGATGGGAATCACACTCTAGTTTCCAGAGTCATAGTTCAACACTCAAGCCATTATGTCATGCTGGGTCTCTTGGTTTTTAGTACTTGCCTGAAAAACTATCATAAAATGAAATCATAAATGCTGTGCAGTCAGAATTGTAATAGAGCAGGGCAGAGTATTTCTTAAAACCTTTCTCCTTAGTCTTTTTTTTCTCCTTAGTCTTTTAATTTTTTGACTTTAAGTTCAAAACAGTACAGTCCCCTGTACCACTCAAAATTCTGTTGCATGTACAGATCTATGGTCTCAGGATAGTGACAAAACATTTTGAAGGTAATAGCAGGACAGAAAACCCTTGTTTACTTTGCTTATAGTCTGTTTATGGCCAGGAATAGGGAAAGTTCCTTATAGATTTTGCTGTCTTGTGTTCCAAAATAATTTGGCTGGCTTTGGGTGATGTGCATATTGAAATGGGGACAGGGGCATCTGGAGAGCCAGCATGATATAGTAGATTGAACATTGAACCATGACTTTGGAGGTGTCTTGAGAGAATTTGCATCCCTACTCAGCCATGGAAACCCACTGAATGTCCTTGGGCAAGTCACACTTGCACAGCCTCAAAGAAAGACATGGGCAAAATAAATAAATAAACAAATAATAGGACCATTTGGTGCTTTGCCTCAGATAGCAAAATGGTTCCAGTCGTCCCTGAAAAGAATGAGATTACAGAAACCTGAAAGGATAAATCCAAGGGCACCACTGCAGCAATCCCACCATGACATTATCTTTCTGCAGTGGTGGGTTTCCATGTTGCTGTGAGGAAAGAGTCTATGCTGATGGTAGCAGTCCTACTGGTAGGGTTTCCCGTGCCCAGCAGGCTTTTGCTGAAGTGCCAAACTAAAGGTGCCAAATAGTTCCAGGGGGGCAGCAGTAGTGTATATGTGTGGAGGATCTATCACAGTGACCCTGGTGGAGGATCTCTCACAGACAATGACAGCGGCACCATAGCTAATGCTTTTTAGTGCTGCAGAGAAGAAGCCAATGGTATCCCTTTTCGTGTCTTTTACCACAAATACCCTATGATTAGACAGTACAAAATGAACCAGAGATAGTGCCAGAAGTTGAGACTCCCAGGTTGCATGACACTCAAGAAGCAGAGGACAATTCTTAGTACTGCTGTGGGTCATGATGCAACTACTTTCATAGGGTCACTGTAAGTCAAAGTCAATTTGACAGTGGTTAACAACAACAGCAGTAGCAGTGGGTTCCATGTCAATTAGGTACTGAATCTGCTCTTAGGTTTAATCTGACCTCTTTAAAGGAGGTATCTAAAGTGATGACTGATGACCCCTAGGTGTAACATCCCAGATAACTGCTTTAAAGTTTAAACTAAAGCCTGGTCTAACAACCTCACTGACATGGGGATCACCTGACTGTAGGACCCTTTCCCTATTATAGTGCTATGATTCCACTTTCATTGCTATGACAACATCCTATGGAATCCTGGAATTGTTATCTTACAGGGAGTGTCATTTGGAATTATCAGCCAGTGAATTCTGATCTTGTGCCTTTGATCAAACTACAAACCTCAGAATTCAATGGGATGGTGCCATGGCAGTTAAAGCTTAATTATAACTGTGTAGTTCAAAAAGTCTTGTGTAGTGTTAAAAAAATAATAATCAAATAGCTGAATATTTTGCCTCTACTCCAATACAGATTTTTTTTTTTTTTACACAAGGGAGCATTTGAATGCAGAATGCCCTGCATGGGTATGAAATGTTCCAAGCCATTTGCCTGCCCGAACAGTGTACCACCTCACACATTGCAAAACACTTCACCCTAGGGCCAAATTGTGCCCATGGGTTGTCTAGATAGTGTAACAAAATAATACTATGAACGTAAGCACTTTCTTTTCACTTTTGTTAGTCCTGCGAATAATTTAGTAAGCTCCCCATGATAAGATAAATATACCTGATATGGCTACAGAGCTTTTAATTGCCTCACCAAGTGAGCATATGTTGGGAACAGCAAGAAATAAATGGAAGGAAATGGAATTTATTAATGCTTCATTGTCCTAGTAATTTTGGAAGATGTATAAGATGAAGTAGAACAAAGGAGATTTTGAAGAACCAGAATCAACAATCTTTTGCATTAACTATTTTTAGGAAAGTTAGTTTTTATGCCATGATTGGATAAGCGACTCTCAGTTCTACCATTCAGTATGGAGGAAGTGGGATATATTGTCCAAACTGCCCCACACTTGTCTCTGATCTATTCAGATGCTTTTTGCAAAGTGAGAATGGTGTTTGTAGGGTGAACAAATGCTCTTCTCAGGCCTGGAAAATACTACTCTCTGAAGCCAGGTTAAGGCAAAAGGCTGCCTAATATGTAATGGAAGGCTGAATGATATTGTGTTTTCTTTTTTAATGCATTTTTTTAAATTTCATAATAAAAATGATTTCGACTTTGAGAATAGGTTTTGCAGAAGTTAACACATGAAGAAAAACAGCAGAGTTCTGGGGAGATGATTTTTGATTTTCATCTCCCCCCCCTTTTTTTTCTTCTTCTTCTATGAAACATTCCTGAAAAATTATTTTAAATTTATATTCAAAATTGAATATAAATAGCAAATGATTTTTTTTGATGAATCTGTTTGGAAAAGAAGAAAGTCCCACTCCCATATTCTATGTATAAAACAGAGACTCAGCTACCATCCCAACTAGGAAGAGAAATATTTTAAAAGAATGTGTTAAAGATAAATAGTGGAGTTGATAGAAACTGATGCCATACCCTCCATGGCACATAGGAAAGGGTGCTGGGGTGTTTCCCCAACCCCTAACTTATTCAGGAGACCCAGGGACCCTCAGAGACAGTGGAGTACAGGATGGGAGAGCAGCAGGACCGGACTCGGGGACAGTGTGGGAAAACACTGGAAGGAAAGACTGACATGGGGCAGGACTTGGGTAAGTAGCAGGGAGTTTAAAGGGGGAGAAAACTGAAGGAGAAAGGGCAGAGAGTGAGATGAGACAGGAGGAGAAGAAACGGAAGGGAATAAAGGTGGAAGAAGGGGAGAGAGAGGGAAAACATGTTTCCTAGGACACATAGTCAAATAAAGGAAAGTAAGAGGAGGTGGGATTATGGAGGAAACAGGGGCTGGAAGGAAAATTGAAACTGGAGGTGGAACAGCTGGAACAAGTTAACGAAGGAGAAACAGCTGGCCCAGCAGAGAAGCAGGAGAGGGAGATAAAGGCTGGGGGCAAGAAGGTCAAAGAAGAGAAGCTGAAGATCCTCAAGATTTTTTTGCCACCAGATAGCAATAGCAGCTTCATTTATATACCACTTCATACTACACTAAGCAGTCTCTAAGCAGTTTCCAACTGTAAGCTAATTTCCCCTAACAAGCTGGGTGCTCATTTTAGTAATCTCAGAAGAATGCCAGGCTGAGTCGACCCTGAGCCCCTGGCTGGGATTGAACTCACAATCTTGTGGTTTGTGAGTAAGTGGCCGCAATACCAGATTTAACCACTGTTTCACCAGGGCTCCCAAATGAAGGAGGGGAAGCCCAGCTCAGGTGGATATGTGGTAGGGATGGCCAAATACCTAAGACATTTATGGGAAGGGACAGAAAAGGAAATGAACTTCTAAGAGCATGTACAACAAGAAGGGAGAAGCCTGACAACCCCAGGAGTGGAAGGCTTGCCTTATCACACCTAAGTTATTCATTATTTGTCCAGACAGGACTGACACTAAGCCTTTGGTACAATGGATGTCTGGAACCTGGAACAGTTTTTAAAAAATCACTGTTTACATTGATAATAAAGACTAAACACAACTCATTCCACTGGTGTGAAGTCTGTAGCTATGTTGGATAGAGCTTCATGGTACAGCAGGCCTGGAGCCCTTGCAAGCAGTGGGTGTAGCCACACCCTCAAAAACTAAATGTGGGTGGTTGTCTGTCATTGGAAAGGATCTAGATAAAATAAACTAGTGCTTTTTGTATATTTGTGAACCTCATTGAGTATGCATAAAGAAGTGTGATGGAAGCCAACTTTACATAAATGGAGATCTTCTTGTGCTGTGGCATTTTCTCTTACCTTTGTGTTTGAAACCCTTCTCTGACTCCCTGGCAATCTGCTCCAAATGATCCCCCAAACCTTCTGAGCAAATTTTGAATGTTCCCCAGTAGTGTTGACAGAAGCCGTTCTGGAGCAGAAAAACCTCACTAGATTTCAGTATCAAAATAAAAGTGATAATGTCTTTACAAGGAAATACGATCACTGACTTTGGGACTTTCATTGTTATCCTAACTCAAAGATAACACTGTAGAGCATAAGGCAGAAGCTTCTTATGCCAGGTAAACTAGTCTTTTTGCTGGCTGAAGTGCCCTTATGCCAACATAATGATCTTCTGCCAAACAATCTGAGATATCCTCTGGCAGAGGGATACAATGGCCCAATTGCTGCATTAGCCAAGACCATCAGGCAGAATAGTCAAAAGGCGAAGGTGAAGAAGAGGTGGAATGATGGAAGTTATGCCAGATCCAACCTTCTCTAGTTCAGGGGCACAGCTGCTATATTGGCACAAAGTTAGGTCAGAACTGGGGCAGGAGAAGGAGGAGTAATTTCCAACACTCCTAGGGTGCATGATGTTTGGATTAACAAAACCTCAGCTTGCCTAGTGTCAGCTAAACTAGTCTCTAGCTATCTTTATTATTTAAGATTACAAGGTTTGATAGCATCTGTATCATAGGCATTGACTTTGATAATGGAGAGATAGATAGGGAGTAGGTTAACCTACGTAAGCCCATACTGTTTTAAAGTATTCTGGAAGGCAGGGAAAGGCAAAGTACAAAATGCCCATGTGATAGTATTCAGTGTTTCTTACCTTTGTTCTTTCCTTCTCTCCCTCCCTCAACTATATAGAAATACAAAGCTTAATTTAGGGCTGGCACCCAGCTCCAAATCTGAGCTCCTTAATTTTTTATATCATCATATGATATGGTGTCAGGTGGTCTAGAAAGGAAAAGAAACTCCCTTTCCTCTTCCTCCACTGACACAAACATTCAAACCATAAATGTTGCTAAAAAGCTGAAGTTTCGGGCTATATGAAGAAGAGCATGGTGAGAATATGGATGTATAATACAAAGTTATGTTGCCAGTGGTTCCTTGTCTATTAATCTGTTTTGACAATTCAGTCTGGTAATTTCTTCTTTCATCTTTTGACTGTATCACAATGGCTCAGTGGCATTTCTTTGAAAGGGCTAAGCAAGAGAACATTCCCTCTTTTCTCAGCCTTCTATCCTACCATCAGGGATGATATTTCAGTTATGTCAAGGGTTAAGCAAACCAATCCAAGCAGTATCACTTCTTAAGGGGAAACAATGTATATCAAAAGCCATACATACTGAGGGAGCTCAACCAAGTGCTGAAGAATGATAAGAAGTAACCTGCAGTGCAAATACACGAAGGGGCTGTGAGAGAGATGAAGTACAATCTTACATTGTGCATGGATAAAGTGTAAAGATTTTGTTTGTCAAAACCAAAAGTGTGAGTGGAATAGGTAGGACTGTTGTTATAATTCCAGCCCTCCCCCTCCCCGCCATCTTCTTCCACTATCTTCAGGTTTAGAGTGAAGGCTTTAAGCACCAAATGCATATACAAATAATCAGGCCCCTGCACTGATGACTATCAAGAGAAGGGGATTGGCCATTAGGTATGTCAACAGATTCTGCATTAATCTTTCAGACAATGGCACCACTCATATTGGACAGTGGATAAAACATCTGTGCCCTTCTCCAACATGGAAGAACTAAAAAAAAAAACCCAGGAAGGAAACTACAAAGGAACATTCTGTGACAATGAGTAAAGGTTGCAGCTATATAGTGACTGTAATTTGAAAGCTACAATGGTTGCCTGGTCAAAACACCCTGGACCATGGAGATAGAGTACAGACTGTAAAACTGATGCCAAACTGAAATGATTCCATGAATGAGCTACCTTGGATTAGATAAAATTACCTAATATAGCATGATGTAGTGGTTTGCGCATCGGACTACCACTCTGGAAACCAAGTACTTTCTTGGTTATAGAAACCCACTGGATGACCTTAAGCAAGTCACCTCTCAGCCTCAGAGGAAGGCAGCAGCAATTCAACTCTGAACAAATCTTGCCAAGAAATCCCTGTGATAAATTTGCCTTAGGGTTGCCATAAATTGGAAATGTGTTGAAGGCACACAGCAACAGCACAATAATCTGACTGAAACTGACCGGGATACTTATATCCACCAATCTCTATATGATCAACCAGTATGCCTTCCCAGTTCCTGAGTGTGCCATCATGCCAAGTTTGCAGTGTTTGGATTGCATATCTTTTCTGAATCATCATTTCTTTGTTGATCTATAACTATTCAGAGTAATGTATAAACTAGATCAAGAGATAGAAAAAGAAAAAGGTTCTAGATCACTGCAAATCCAAATCAGAGAATTCTATGATGTATACAATATATTAATATGATTGGCATGTTTAATAGTAACAGATGTTATTTTCCCCCTACACATTGTTGTTGTTATCAACAACTTATGGTTATGGTATGAATACAAGACCTCCAAGTTACCCTGCCATCCACAGGCCTGCTCAGGTCTAGCAAACTGGGGACTGTGGCTTCCTTGATTGAATCTACTTGCCGTCTTCTTTTCTTGTTTCCTTCTACTTTGCCAAGCCTTGTCTTTTCTATTTATTTATTGATTTATTGATTGGGTTTATGTTTCATCTCTCTCCCAAAATGGGCATCACAATGGGTCATATTTTCTCATGATAAGTCTAAGGTATGACAGTCACCTCCATACCAGTGGCAGCTGATGCCTGTTGTGGCTGGTAGAGGGAGGGTGGAGTAACCAGAGACAAAGTCAAAGGCTCATCAGAGGTAGGACCAACCACATCTCATTTGCCATCCAGTATTCTATTTAGTGGTCTCAATATACCTTGTCCCTGCCATTGGCCAAAACTGTTGTTTAGGGTTACCAAACTAATTTTTTATTGAGATGAGTTTGGACAACACCAGATGTTTTCTGATTGCACCCTTGATAATCCCTCACCTTTGGCAATGCTGGTGAGATTTGATGGGAGTCTGAAGCATACAGCTGTGAAAAAGAAAAGAGAGGGTTATTTTTAAGTTGTATCACATTTTATAGTGATATTTCAAAAACTTATAAAAAGGGTATAACATCAAAAGGCCGCTTTTGTGGGGTGGTGGTGGGGATTCACACTTGAAAAAAAAATATGTCGACATAATCACAAACAAAGCAAAGTACAGAGAATTCCATTTTCCTTTCTGTTATTTCCTCAGTGTCCTTCCTCTTTAAAGCTGAAACAGCAATGAATTTGTGGAAGGGGGAACCTGTGAACAGGTAGAAAGGCTGAAGGCAAGCTGCTGCTGGTTACAATAAGGAAACCTTCATGAGAAATAGTGACCATAGATCTTGAAATCAGCTAGGAAAGATATCCGTCTGAGTGGCTGTATTGTTGTGATCTGGATCTGCACAGGGTGGAATTCAATTTTGGATATTTCTATCAATTTCCTCCCTGAAATAAAGTTAAAGAAACTAAAACAAAACATCTTGATGTGCCAAAGATTATGTTTGGAGACAAAGCCTTACAAGGGAGCAGTATTCTGACAGAAAATGGTGTTTTGCTTTTGAACAGCTCTCAGATCTAATCTAAAACCTGCTCTAGAAACTCTGGGGGAAGTGTATTTTTGTTTTTTACATTTTAAAGGCTTTCCCCACATATACCAAAAGGGAGAGTGTGAAGTGTGTATAAGAGACATAGGTTAATTTACTTGAGGCATGTTTCTCAAGCCAACCAGCTTCTGGAATAGTTTCCATAGAGTCCATTGGGCTTTCTAGATTGGCAGGAAAGTGTGACATGAAGTTGCCTTTTCCTTAATGCTTAGCAGCTGCACCACAGCCTTTAGATGGAGCTGCGCTGTTCGGCAGTTTTTTAAAAAGAAGCTGGGAAAACCAGCACCTTTTAAAAGGCACTTCTTCTCCCCTAAAACGCAAAAAAAAAAAAAAAAAAAAAAAAAAAAAAAGCGTTTTCATGGCACACTTTCCCTTTTTCTCATCTAAAGGCTAGAGTTTCATGCAGCCATGAACACTCTTCTTTTTGCCAATCTAGAAAGCCCCCATAAAAATAAGATAGTATTTTAAATGTTTGCAAGCCACAAAGACATGACAGAAAAGGGGAAAGTGGATTGAGGCAGACAAGAGGCCCTGCTTTCTTCCTAATTTCCTTCTGCTCCAGCTTGCTGGACTGGCTGCTGGTAGAGAGAGTTGAGGAAGGAGCCTTGGAAGTGATTGTTCCTTCAGCAGCGCTGATGGAATCACTGATCTTTTTCTTCTGTGACCCCCTGATGGAGGTACCAATCGAAGTAGGAGCTTTCAGAGAAGTGGTCCTTCCAGCAGGGCTTATGGAATCAACCTGCTCCAGTGTCATCTCCCTCTATTACAAGTGGTTGATGGTGGATGATGTGCCATTCAGACCATTAGGAGAATTCAGACAGGGAAAATAAAAGACCAAACAATCTATCACCCATTAATATGAAAATGGTCCAGTTGAGTTCAGCTTACTCTCAAGTATGTTTTGCCTATAGGATTGCAACATAAGCTGGATAAACATTAGCTAAGCTGGCTATATGTCATTTGTTTTTGGATTTTCTATTATTATTATTATTATTATTATTATTATTATGCTAATTTTCTGTTTGACATATTGCTTTATGTCAAGCAGAATTTGAAAAAAATAGTTGGGGGCATTAAAGACCTGTTCCAGCAGACCTACCCAGGTCTTCCAGCAAGCCTATCCAGTTGAGTTTAAAAACTGGCATGTTTTTAAAATTTTACATTGGGTGATTTTAATGTGTCCTATGTTTATGTCTTCTAACTAATGTTTTAAAATGGTTTTATGTTGTTTTTTTAATCTATTTTTTATTATGCCTAAAGCCTTGGGGGGAGAGGTGGGTACATAATTGTTGTTGTTGTTGTTGTTGTTGTTATTTTGGAGTACACCATCCAAAGGATGAGTGGGGAAACTGCAGCCCTTTAGCTAGGGTAGCCAGGTTGAATGTGAGTCAGGACTCCTATAATTTCAGTCCCTAACAAGATGAAATATTTTCAAATAGGACAAAATACCTGTCCTTTCTTGACTTTTAAACCTGCCTTTCAGCCACAACCATTCCCTCCCAACACAATTATTCGTCTCCCCAGTGAACAGCAGAAAGATGTGGCAGAGCATAGTGCCTCACATTGTTCTTTTTACCACCTCCTCAGCTCTCGATCTGGGAGGCAATGGCCATGGTGGGAGAGGATGGCTACAGCTGAAAGCTAGGATCTAGAAAGGAAGGGAGGACAGACGACTACATTGTTCTAGATAGGGGTTTATGGTACTTCATCCTGCTCCATGATTTGTTCAGGATTAAAGTTATAGGAGCCCCATCCCAGGTCCAAAGTGGCAAACTTCCAGCTGTTTTTGAACTTTGGGTCTCATAATCCACAGATAGCATAGTCAAGTGAGGAGGCATTATGGACTATCCAGTCCCACAGCATCTGGGGGGCCAACTCTAATCTAAAAAGACCTTTGGTAAATTTGAGAAGTCTCTGGAATTTACAGCCTATGGAATATGGATGCATGTGGCCAACAGTGGGGCAGTGGAGAAGGGATTCGTGGACCTATTTATACTGCAAACATGGAATCCATTAAAAGAAAATAGGGTTGGGCAAAAGATCTTTAACATCAATGGGCTTTGAATCAATCATCCACTGTGCTGTAAAAAGAGATAATGTAAATCCTTTGGTCCATGTTGCATCTTTCTTGAAGCTTAAAATGTCACTGCGGTGTTTAATGGAGCCACATATATTACTGCTCAGAATGAAACAAATGTGTATGTAATCTCCGAAATCTCATTATTCTCCAAAATGCTGCCAGCATAACATACTCTTTGCTTTCTCTATCTATTGAGACTAAATTTGTGACTAGTAAAATACACTGGCCAAGCCTCCTGCCTCCCAAATGACTGTGGGAATCAGACTTCTGTTTTAAAGTCTCATATTGTTCGGTTCCTAAAATGAACTTCTTTGAAAGAAGTGTGTATCTTTGTGGCAATGTCTTTGGCATTTGCAATGGTGAGTTTGAAAATCTAGCTTGGACAGTTAGTTTTGGTATAAATGAAAGATTTGAAGCCCTCACCAAAGCAAGAAAGGCCTGTAATTGTCTTGCCCTTTATCTCTTTGAATCTGACATGTGTGGGAGAATTCAATGAAACACAACTAACTGGCATATTAAAAATTAAGGTTGATTGGATCTATCATATGATTGCTTTACCATGCATGCTGTTTGCAGCTAGATTCACATCACTCATGCTGCCACCAGAAAATCAGAGGTTATGAAGAGTGGATTCAGACTTCTAAACTTGAAACTCTCAAACATTGTACTGAACACCATTATTCTGAATTACTTTATTTTCTAGTTTGTTTTGCTGTCTTTTTTATAGTATGGCTCATCATATGACATGATGCCTCAAAAATTTTGTCCAATTGGTTTTTTAATTTAATCTGGATCATTAGTCTATTTTGTAGGGGTGATACAGACAGTCAAAATAAGCTGGATTCAATCTCTCTTGGAGACAGGGTGACGATGCATGTCTTGAAGTGGGATTGAATTCAAATAAAATGTGATTTATTGGAGGGGGGCATATTTAAAAAAAATTGGTTTTATCTGCTTCTTCCTGGAAAATGTGCATCTTCACAGAAAGATGCTTCTTAAGCTAAAAAGCTTCATATTTCCTTCTGTGAATGAATCGTCACAGGGATGTTTTAAGTGGTGTGGCTATATATAATGAAAGGAAGAGCATGCAGAGTATGAATAAAAGGATGCTGAAAGTTCACCTACCAGATGTTACGTCAGTGGAAAGTGATAAATTTGACTTTCACTTCCCATCTGGACTCCCACTCAAACTCCAGCGCCATTTTCCCTTTGCTCCTGTGCACCTGCTCTGTGCATTGTCAACGTTTCTCTGTGTTGGGCATAATGGAGCAGTGTAGCAGTGACTGATTTGCCCGGAAGATTGTAGGGTTAGCGCTAGAGCAGGCCAAACAGCTGACGTGGCATCCATGATATTTGTTAGCTCCTTGTCCTGATGTGAATGGTGTCACTGCAACAATATGTACAGTCATAAGGATATGGGTGGGAGCATGGCCTTTGTAGCATTGTTCCGGGTCTAACAGTGTGTTTGGCAGGACTCAATCCAGCTTCAGAAAAGGCTGCTTGAAGCCAGTTTTTCCTACCTGTCTGTACCCCCCCCCCCTTACATAATGTCTACTTTTCTTTCTGATCAGCTTTCACCTAGAAGGAAGGAACTGGTGCATTAGAATTCCTGACAGCGTTGTCTCACTCCCTTTTATCAGATGTGGGCAATGCATGCACATATACATCCCAGGTATCCTTGACCATAACTTTGTGTGCATGAGAAATGGATGCAACAGTCCTGTGGTTACTGAAATCTTTTGAGTTTCTATTTTTCTAACTATTTTTTCTTTTGGCTCCTGTGTCAGGTGGATTGTATGAAAGAGACAGTGAATTTAAGGAAGAAAAATAGCTGGGAGGGACACTTTTGGCTTCCCAACCCATATGCAGTGGAGGATCAGTCTATACATGTTTACTTTAATGTAAGGAAAAAAGATTAGGGCTTAGCTTCAGGCTCTATATTTGACACGACATGCGGCTGCATTCCAGCTAACTAAATACGATATTCCTATATGAAAACTTTCCTCTCTTTTATTTGAGATTGATTTACACGAACATACAGGAAATCTATTCATTTCAATACTTAGATAAGTAAGGCTATCCTTTATATTTGCTTTACAAACAAGTAGAATTTGAGGTGTCCTCGTTCCTTTGGGCTCTCTTCCATCTGCCTGCAGTAGATGTAAAATAATTTCTATTCACTGTATGTGTAAAATTCCTCTTCATAATAATGATTCTTTTTCCAGATTAACCAAAAAAACAAAAAACAAAAAACCCTTTCCTCATAAAACAAATCAGTGGTATTGGATACTTTGCTATCTGATTCACATTTTGTGAATAATAATAACAATAACAACAACAACAACAATAATAATAATAATAATAATAATAATACCATCCATATCCATCAGGTTCATGGCTGAGGATTTTGCCAGCTCTTTCTCAAACAATCAGTCAACTTCCCTGCTTGTCAAGTTTCATTAGCCTGCACTCAGTATTTCCTATATCCAACCTGGAAATTATTTCTTTTTTTATCACATTAATTACATGTCAAACGGAATTGCCTTGCATTTGTCTTTGCAAATAATCAGACAGTGACTGAGTCTGAGGAATGCATTTATAGGAATACAGGAGTAAATGGCTATGGGAAGTGTCTGTGTCTCTCTCTGTGTGTGAATGATAAATATGACATGAACTGAACTCTGATGTGCTAACAATTACTCTATCTGTTTCAAAAAATGGATGTGTTATTCCCACTGGTATATATAGCTAGGAAGACTGTAGAGCAGAAAGTGAAATAAGTAGACTTATGTATTAGGACTTCAACATTGAAGATTTTCACACTTACCTGAATCAGTTGTAAATCATCCTCCAAACGTCCTGCAAACATCCTCCAAAGGTGGCTGAAAGAGCAAAAAAGGCTCTGTGTCTGAAACCAGGAAATGCTCCTGAATCGTCATGGAAAGGGATTTGCCAGAAGTGATTGTAAATCAATCAGAGAAAAGAAGGGAAGGAGGCAGACTCCTATAAACGCTGACTCGGAGTCAAGAAAGGAAAGAAGAAAAAAAGCCTGCTTCCCTGCTTTTCTCTGAATGATTTATTCAATAGATATTTACTATGTTACTTAGTGCTGAAAATACTAATAGGCCGATAATTATTCAGATCTTGCTTATCATTCTTCTTGTGAATAGAAATAACTACACACTGTTTCCAACCCACTGGAATTATACCTATACTGTTAATTTGAGTAAACACTTTTACTAACATCAAGGCCCACCACTCAGGAAAGTGTTTTAACATTTCTGGAGGCATCCTGGAGGCATCACCTTCCAGAGCCTTCCAGAACAGTCCGGCCAGAGAGAGGAGAAGGAGAGGAGCTGCTTGGCAGCCATTTTGGGACCGTGTGCTTGAGACCGTGTGCTCGTTGCTGAAGGGGAGGAGCTTCTGTGAGTCACATCTGTGAGTCACAAGGGGGCGGAGCTAGCAGACTAGCTTTATATACCACCTTCCAGAGCCTTCCAGAACAGTCCGGCCAGAGAGAGGAGAAGGAGAGGAGCTGCTTGGCAGCCATTTTGGGACCGTGTGCTTGAGACCGTGTGCTCGTTGCTGAAGGGGAGGAGCTTCTGTGAGTCACATCTGTGAGTCACAAGGGGGCGGAGCTAGCAGACGAGCTTTATATACCACCTTCCAGAGCCTTCCAGAACAGTCCAGCCAGAGAGAGGAGAAGGAGAGGAGCTGCTTGGCAGCCATTTTGGGACCGTGTGCTTGAGACCGTGTGCTCGTTGCTGAAGGGGAGGAGCTTCTGTGAGTCACATCTGTGAGTCACAAGGGGGCGGAGCTAGCAGACTAGCTTTATATACCACCTTCCAGAGCCTTCCAGAACAGTCCGGCCAGAGAGAGGAGAAGGAGAGGAGCTGCTTGGCAGCCATTTTGGGACCGTGTGCTTGAGACCGTGTGCTCGTTGCTGAAGGGGAGGAGCTTCTGTGAGTCACATCTGTGAGTCACAAGGGGGCGGAGCTAGCAGACTAGCTTTATATACCACCTTCCAGAGCCTTCCAGAACAGTCCGGCCAGAGAGAGGAGAAGGAGAGGAGCTGCTTGGCAGCCATTTTGGGACCGTGAGCTTGAGACCGTGTGCTCGTTGCTGAAGGGGAGGAGCTTCTGTGAGTCACATCTGTGAGTCACAAGGGGGCGGAGCTAGCAGACTAGCTTTATATACCACCTTCCAGAGCCGCGCGCCGAATTTTAGCTTTCTTTAACTGAACAACTCTGCTCAAGTGGCATTAGGTTAGAATCAGATATTGAAACAGAACCTTCCCTTTAAGTGTAAGATAGCAGCCAGTACTTACCTTTAAAGAAGTATTCCCAGTAGATTGACTGTTATATTTATTACTAAAGACTTTGCAGTATGGACAACGAGGGATCTGCCACAGTCACCTGCAACTCTTGTGGGATGTTTCTCTTCTTGCCTACAGTAGTGGAGAACTTCACATGCACCAAGTGCAAGTTGGTAGCACTCTTGGAGGAGAAAGTGCAGCAGCTGGAGTCCAGAGTAGCTACACTTCAGCAGATTAGGGAACAAGAGGATTTCCTGGACACAATAGAACTAACCATCTTGGATGAGTACTATGCAGAGGAAGATGCTAGGGTGGAAGAGGTCACTTGCCAAACAGAGGAGGCAGACAGCTGGAGGAATGTCACAAAGAGTAGTAAACCAAGAAGGAATTGTTTGGGGAGCTTGCAGCTAGAGAATCGATTCGAAGCTCTTTCCCTTATCAAGGAGGATGAAGAAGAGCAGCATGGACAGACTTCAGGGACAGAGCAAGGGAGCCTGAGAGTCCCACCCGAGGGAACAGTCGCTGCTAAGCCTCGGAGGAGGCGTGTGGTCGTAGTGGGGGACTCCTTGCTGAGGGGTACAGAAGCAGTGATTTGTAGGCCTGACAAGATGTCTCGAGAGGTGTGCTGTCTTCCAGGTGCAAAGATCCGGGATGTGATAGAGAGGCTGACAAGACTGGTCAAGCCTACTGACCAATACCCCTTCCTTTTGGTCCACGTGTGAACTAATGATACTGCAAGACACAGCATTCAGAACATCAAAAGGGATTATGAGGCGCTTGGTAGGAAGCTGAAAGGAATGGATGTACAGGTTGTCATCTCGTCTCTTCTGCCAGTTGAAGGGCATGGTCCAGGAAGGGAGAGGAAAATAGCAGAGGTGAACAACTGGCTTCGCAGATGGTGCCGCCGAGAAGGATTTGGATTCTTGGATCATGGGCTGCGGTTCCATGAGGAGGGACTTCTTGCAACAGACGGGTTGCATCTCACGCCAGTTGGAAGAAATGTTTTTGCCAACAGTCTCAAGAACTTGATCAGGAGAACTTTAAACTGAGTTCCGAGGGGAAGGGAGACAATATTAAGGAACGCAAAAGGGATGGCGTAAATAGTCAAACTGACATAGAGGAAACAAGGCAAACAGTGCAAGGACCCAACAGTGGGAGGCAAAAAAACTTGCACAGGCAGCAAGTAAAAGGGAACCATGGTCTGCGATGTCTCTACACTAATGCACAGAGCATGGGAAATAAGCAAGATGAACTCGAACTCCTAGTACAACAAGGCAAATATGATATAATAGGCATCACTGAAACCTGGTGGGATGAGTCTCATGATTGGAATGTGGAAATAGAGGGGTATAACCTTATTAAGAGAAATAGGCCAAACAGGAAAGGAGGAGGAATAGCACTATATGTCAGAGATATTTACACCAGTGAAGAGATCCTGGACATCAATCATGGAAGCCAGGTGGAGAGCATCTGGATAAGAATTAAAGGGAGGGAAACAACAAGGGTGTTACGGTGGGAGTCTACTACAGACCCCCAAGTCAGACTGAGGAATTGGATGATATCTTTCTAGAACAGATGACCACACAGTCAGAAAAGAGAGATGTAGTAGTGATAGGCGACTTCAACTATCCTGATATTTGCTGGAAGTCAAACTCAGCAAAATCCTCAAGGTCTAGCAAATTCCTCACTTGCCTGGAAGACAATTTCATGGTCCAAAAGGTGGAAGAGGCAACAAGGGGGTCAGCTATTTTAGATCTGATCCTAACCAACAAGGAGGACTTGGTTAATGGGGTGCAAGTGGTGGGATCATTAGGTGGAAGTGACCATGTTCTCCTGGAGTTTGTAATACAGTGGAAAGGAGAAGCCAGGCAGAGTCAGACACGCATCCTAGACTTTAGGAGAGCGGATTTCAGTAAACTTAGAGAAGTATTGAGGGCGATTCCATGGTCAGAAATACTAAAAGATAAAGGAGTTCAGGACGGATGGGACTTTCTCAAAAGGGAGATACTGAAGGCACAATTTCAAACAGTTCCAGTGAGAAAGAAAAACGGGAGGTGTCTCAAGAAACCAGGATGGATGACTAAGGAACTTTCAACCGAGCTAAGTTTGAAACGGAACATGTATAAGAAATGGAAAAAGGGGGAAATCACGAAAAAGGAATTCAAAGAAATAGCAGGCATGTGTAGGGGTAAAGTCAGAAAAGCTAAAGCGCAGAATGAACTCAGGCTTGCTAGAGAGGTTAAGAACAATAAAAAGGGCTTTTTTGGATATGTCCGCAGCAAGAGGAAGAAGAAGGAAACGGTAGGGCCACTGCGTGGAGAAGATGGCAAAATGCTAACAGGAGATAGAGAAAAGGCAGAATTACTCAACACCTTCTTTGCCTCAGTCTTCTCAGAAAAGGCAAAGGGTGCTCAACCTGAGGATAATGGAGCAGAGAACAGAATAGGGGAATTTCAGCACAGAATAAGTAAAGAGATAGTAGAGGAACACCTTGTTAATCTAAATGAATTTAAGTCTCCGGGACCAGATGAACTCCATCCAAGGGTATTAAAAGAACTGGCAAAAGTAATATCAGAGCCATTGGCAATCATATTTGAAAACTCCTGGAGAACAGGAGAGATCCCAGCAGACTGGCGAAGGGCAAACGTTGTCCCCATCTTCAAAAAGGGGAAAAAAGAGGATCCCAACAATTATCGTCCAGTTAGTCTGACATCAGTTCTAGGAACTATTCTGGAGCAGATCATTAAACAGAGAGTCTGTGAACATCTAGATGGCAATGCCATAATCACAAAAACTCAACATGGGTTTCAGAGAAACAAGTCATGCCAGACAAATCTAATCTCTTTCTTTGATAAAATTACCAGCTTGGTAGATGAAGGGAATGCTGTGGATATAGTATATCTTGATTTCAGTAAGGCCTTTGACAAGGTTTCCCATGACATTCTTGCAAACAAACTTGTAAAATGTGGGCTAGACAAAGGAACTGTTAAATGGATCTGTAATTGGTTGAATGGCCGAACCCAAAGGGTGCTCAACAATGGCTCCTTTTCATCCTGGAGAGAAGTGACCAGTGGGGTCCCACAGGGCTCTGTCCTCGGCCCAGTGCTATTCAACATCTTTATCAATGACCTGGATGACAGAATTGGGAGCATACTTATCAAATTTGCAGATGACACCAAATTAGGGGGAATAGCTAATACCCCAGAGGACAGGATCAAGATTCAAAATGACCTGAATAGACTAGAAAGCTGGGCCAAAGCTAACAAAATGAAATTCAATATAGAGAAATGTAAGGTATTGCACTTAGGGCGGAAAAATAAAATGCACAGATATAGGATGGGTGACACCTGGCTGAATGAAACTACGTGTGAAAGGGATCTAGGAGTCCAAGTAGACCACAAGTTGAACATGAGTCAACAGTGTGATGCGGCAGCTAAAAAGGCCAATGCTATTTTGGGCTGCATTAATAGAAGTATAGTGTCTAGATCAAGAGAAGTAATAGTGCCACTGTATTCTGCTTTGGTCAGGCCCCACCTAGAATATTGTGTCCAGTTCTGGGCGCCACAATTCAGAAAGGACATTGAGAAACTGGAGTGTGTCCAAAGGAGGGCGACAAAAATGGTGAAGGGTCTGGAAACCATGCCCTATGAGGAACGACTTAGGGAGCTGGGGATGTTTAGCCTGGAGAAAAGAAGGTTAAGAGGTGATATGATAGCCCTGTTTAAATATTTGAAAGGATGTCATATTGAGGAGGGAGCAAGCTTGTTTTCTGCTGCTCCAGAGAACAGGACCCGGAACAATGGATGCAAGATCCAGGAAAAGAGATTCCACCTGAACATTAGGAAGAACTTCCTGACAGTAAGGGCTGTTCGACAGTGGAACGCACTTCCTCGGAAGGTGATAGAGTCTCCTTCCTTGGAGGTCTTTAAACAGAGGCTGGATGGCCATCTGTCAGGGGTGCTTTGATTTGGATTTCCTGCATAGCAGGGGGTTGGACTGGATGGCCCTAGTGGTCTCTTCCAACTCTACGATTCTATGATTCTATGATTCTATGATTCTATGATCCTATTTTCTCCTGGAGCCTTGCTAGGAGCAAAAACACTGGGATCAAGTTCTTTTATCTCTGACACTGACACAGGAGTCCAATAAGGCAAATAAGTAATTTCAAAAATGATAGACTGGTTTTCTGTGGGTATAGATCCATAAAGCCTGCTAAAGTGAGTACACCACTGATGTAATAAAAATTGCCCAATGATTAAGATCTAGTAGCATGCATACAAATAGAAACAATATCCCCAAAGTGCTTCTCATTCTTTTCCATCACACCTAGGGCTAATTGTTCCCATTGTGATTTAGCTAATGTGTCTTTTTTTCTATTTTAAAAATACCTTATGAGATAATCTCATAGGAGTTTATCTGCCAGGAGAAGCAGTATCATTATTTCAAAGGGCCTGCTGGGAATAATCCACTACTTCTTTGGTGGCAGTTCTTCATTCATGAGCAAGCCATCTATTTGGTGACTAGTCTATTTAGATTACCCTCTTTGTTATAGACTAGTTTGAATTGAAGATTTTGAATAATGGTTTGATAAATGCGTACAATATTTAAAATAAAATCTAAAATGTCTTGGTGAAAGGATTGAAAAGTAGCACCCTTGAGTGTGTGAAAGATGGAGGCACCTAGATTAATTGACCACAGTATTCTCTATTCCCTAATATGAATTCCATTTAAATTTTGAAAAGGGCATGGGAGATGAAGAATTGGAAAATTAAATAACAGCAGCAGAGAAAAATAATAACTTCAACCCTGATGTCATACTTTAAATCCATGGATGTCAGCAAGCATATTGGAAGAAAGTGCCATATAATCTATTGTGCTACCACCCCTGTTGGTAACATAAGTACAGGCATCCTTTGTTACTCCATTATAGATTCACCTTAGGGTTACCATAAGTCAGAAATGACTTGAAAACACACCACCACAACAACCCTTATGTTACCTTATAATGGGTTCCATGTAGACATTGCAAATGGTGCAAAGACAAAATGTCTATTTGCCACAGGCCCACCTTATTTCTACTTGCATCTTGAGAAGCCTCACAGCAAACGTGACTTATGAGTATCGTTCAAAATTAGTACTCTCCACTTGTTTTTCCACTCTCCTGAAGGAGCTCCAGGAAGCAGCAAGGAGAGGTGGGGAAAAGACTCCATCTAATCACCTCTCCTATCCCGAAGGAGACTCAGGAAGCAACAAGGAGAGGTGCGAAAAGACTCCATCTAATCCCATCCCAGCCACATGAGTCCATCCCACCCCTGGCACAGACTTTCTCAGCCCCCAACACCACCTTCCAGAGAGAGGAGAGGATGAACAGCTGGTGGGGGGGAGAGAGGGAGGGAAAGCATCCATGTGAGTCCATCTCAGCTTTGGCAAAGACCATCTCAGCCCCTTCCCTCCACTTTCCAGAGGAAGGAGAGGAGAAAAGGAGAGGACAGAGAAGGAAAATCATACAAGCATCAGAAGATAAGTGAGAGACTAAAATAAAGAAGGACATGAGGGGGGAAGGGAAAAAGAAGGAGAAGGTGGAGAAGTTTAGGGAAACAATAAATTCAACAATAATCGGAGGAGGGAGAACGTCTCAGGAAAACAACTACTGGGCAGCAGCAGTGGTGGTGGGTGTCACAAAGTGAAGAACAGCAATGACATTACAGCTAACACTTGTTAGCACAGGGAGGTGAAGGTGGTCCTTATTGTGTAACCCCACCACCACCACCACCACCTAGAAAACCATATGAGGAGACATCGAAAGTGTCATACAGGCAGGACAGGAGAACTAACAGAGAGATAGATAGGAACTATAGGAAACCATACTTGCAAGACCAGTTAATGGCAGTAAAAAAATGACAAAGCAAACAGTAAACACTCTCAGAAAGACAAACCACATCAGAAGCAGCACCACAAATAAAATAGGGACATGGAATGTGAGAAGCACGAGCCAAGGAAAGCTAGACATAGTGAAAATGGAAATGCAACTCAAGAACATAACAGTGAGTGAGTTAAAATAGACAGGAATGGGCCACTTTGAATCAGACAACCACACAGGGTTCTGCTCAGGGAATGAAAGGACAAGAAGAAACGGGGTGGTTTTCATACTAAGAAAGGATGTTGCAAAAGCAGTCAGAGGGCACAATGCAAAACTATTGAATCATCTCAATAAGGCTCCACAGGAAACCTATGAATATCACCATTATTCAAGTATATGTACCAAACACTGACACAGAACAAAAAGAAATTGATAGATTTTACGAAGCAGTACAGGATAAAATTGACAACACACAAACACAAAATGTCAAGCTGATCATTGGAGTGAAGTCAAAGGCTTTTTTTTAGCCAGTATCCATATTTTTTTGTGGGTTTTTCAGGCTATGTGGCCATGTTCTTGAAGAGTTTATTCGTGATGTTTCACCAGCATCTGTGGCTGGCATCTTCAGACATTGCTGGCATGGAAATGCGTGGGATATATCTATATCTATATCTATATCTGTATAGTGTGACCCTAGGTTGAGAAGAGTGGTTTCCATGTTAATCTATGTATTGTTCTGTTATTGAATACAAAAGCCTCAGAGTAGGAGGATATGCAAAGAGAATTTGTGTCAGTTTAATTAGAGATCCAGCAGACAATGGATCTCTAATTAAACAGACGCAAATCCTCTTTGCATATCCTCCCACTTTGAGGCCTTGCCATGCAATAACAGAACAATACACAGATTAATATGGAAATCACTCTTCCCAACCCAGAGTCTCACACACACACACACACACACACCACTCCCTTCCATGCCAGCATTGTCTGAAGATGCCAGCCACAGATGGTGGCAAAACGACAATAACAAACTCTTCTAGAATATGGTTGCATAGCCTGAAAACCCCACAAAAATATGGTTATTGGACATTGAAATACAAAGGTTGGAAGTAAAGAAGAATAAAAAACAGTAGGCAGATTTGGAGTAGGAAAAAGGAACAAAGCAGGTGAGTGTCTGATAGATTTTCATGAAGTCAACAACCTATTCATTGCAAACACATTTTTCATACAACCAGAGAAAAAGTTATACACATGGATATCACCAGATAGCCAACACAAAAAACAAATAGATTACATAATTGGAGGTAAAAGATAGCAAAGCTCCATACTGGTGACCAAGCCTAGACAAGGTGCTGATTGTGGCAGAGATCACAAACTATTCATTTCAAAAATAAAAATAAAACTCAAGAAAAGAACAAGTCATCATACCAAATATGATTAAAACAACATTTCCACAGAATTCATTGACAATATAAAGAACAGTTTTGCAGTACTAAGAATAATAGATTGTGAACTGGAAGAGCTTTGGTCTGAAGTCAGGGACATAATAAAAGAATGCATAAAGACACTTCCAACAGACTACTATGCTGGCTATGTGCAGTAATAAATTAAATCGATCACTTCCAACAGACAAAAGGAAAGTGAAGAAACCACAAATGACAGATAAAATGCTACAAACAATAAAGGAAAGAAGAGAAACAAAACAAAAAGGAGATAGCAATAAACTAAGAATGATAAATGCAAAGGTATAACAGCAAATACACAAACATAAGGGAAATTACTACAATGACAAATGTAGAGAAATAGAAGACAAAAACAAAAAGGGAAGAATGAGGGACCTATTTCACAAGATTTGAGAAATCAAGGGAAAGTTTAAACCAAGGACTGGGACGCTCTATGAAACTAAAAATAACATAATTCAAGACCAGGAAGGCATAAAAAGATGATGGATGCAATACACAGATTTATATAAAAGATATGACAACACGAAGGGCATGTGAACAAACAGCCATATGAAGATGAACCCCAAATTATAAAAACTGAGGTGGAAGATCCAATAAAGGAAATGGCAAAAAACAAAAAAAAACAAAAAACAAGACTCCAGGAACAGATGATATTCCAATAGAACTGTTAGAATCCACATTGACAGAGTGCTAACCAATGTATGTCAACAGATACGGAAAACAAAACAATGGCCAATGGACTGGAATATCAATATACATCCCTATCCACACAAAAATGGAGACACAAAAGACTGCAGCAACTATAGAACCATAGCACTCATCTCTCATGCAAGCAAAATCAAGTTCAAAATTCTACTACACAGGCTCCAAACATACATGGAGAGAAAAATCCCAGATATCAAAGCAGGGTTCAGGGAAGAGGCACCAGGGATCACATTGCAAATATATGATGGCTAATGGAGCATAGCAGGGAGTTGCAAAAGAAAATCAGGATGTGCTTTATAGACTATAGCAAAGCCTTTGACTGCATCGATCAAGAAAGGCTATGGAATGCCCTTAAAGACATGGGAGTGCCAACACATCTGATAGTCCTAATGAGGAATCTGTACTTAGGACAAGAGGCTACTGTTAGAACAGAACACAGAGAACCAGAATGGTTCCCAATTGGCAAAGGAGTCAGACAAGGCTGCATCCTTCCACCCTACCTATTCAACATATATGCAGAACATATTGTAAGGAAAGCAGACTTAGTCATGTAAGAGGGAGGAGTGAAAATAGAAGGAAGAAATATCAACAATCTGAGATATGCTGATGACACCATAATTATAGCAAAGAAACCCACAGACCTGGAACAACTACTAAAGAAGATCAAAGAAGAAAGTGCAAAGGCAGGCTTATTGTTGAGCATAAAGAAAACAAAAATAACAACCACAGAGAACTTACACACATTCAAACTAGGCAATGAGGAAATAGAAATAGTAAAAGAGTTCTCATATCTGGGATCAAACATTGATCGGAGTGGGGACTGCAGCCTGGAAACCAGAACATTAAGAATGGAGATGGTGGCAATGAAAAAACTAAAAAAGATCCTAAAATGCAAAGACAGACAAGTCAGCACAAAAGTCAGAATCATACAAGCCACTGCATTCTCTATTACTACTCATGGAAGTGAGATATGGACAGTCAAGAAAGAAGATAGGAGGAAAATCAACTCATTTGAGATGTCGTGCTGGAGAAGAGTAAAAGGACAAACAAATCGGTCCTAGAGCAGATCAAGCCAGAAATATCCCTAGAACCAGGATGACAAGACTTATACAGTCATACTTTGAACACATCATCAGAAGGCATGAATCGTTGGAAAAGACAATAATATTAGGAAAGGTGGAGGAAAGTAGAAAGACAGGAAAGCCACATGCTAGATGGATGGACTTTATTAAAGAGATCACAAATATGAGTTTGCAGGAGCTGGATAGAGCAGTAGAGGATAGGGGGGCCTGGATATGTCTCATCCATAGGGTCACCATGGTTGAGACTGATGTAAAGGCAGTTAACAACAACACTTGTTTCAAATTGACCTCAATCCTAGCGTTAAAATTGCTGCAGAGGAGGAGCCTTGTGGAGGTATACTAACATTCTGAGGGGGTTTTATAGGCTATTGGGATTTACAGTTTTTGATAGAGTAAGTGGAAAAACAGACATTTATACAAATAGGAGAACCAAAATGTATACCCTTAATAAGCAGAACCTGTATACGTTGTGGAAAAATAGCCAGCAGTCGAATATTGATTTGCAGATCAACTGAGATAAGTATAGCAATGCCCCCACTTCCAATGCCTTTAGTACAAGTTTTAACAGCTGGAAGAGAACTTGATCAAAATCCATGTAGAGATGTTAAATTAGTTTCAAGGGTCCATGTTTCTTGCAAACAAAGTTATTTTTAATAAACTGTAAAACCTAGAAAGTTTTGGAACTTTTGGAAAGTAATGGTATTTAATAAACTGTAAAACTTAGAAAGTTTTGGAACTTTTGGAAAGTCATGGAACTTATTTCCCCAACATATAATATTCCAAGATAACAAATTTAATTGTCAAACTTGTATAGTTAAGGCTGTAGCATCACAAGTATCCAAGATTTCAGTTTGAACAAGAGCTTCTTATTTAGAAGACAACTCATGCAAAATGAATATATTGTTAACTCTCTTGGGTTTCAAAGGATGTGCTGGAATTGTAGGTATCAAGTCATGCCCATTCGTTGCTATTGTCAATAGAAACTCCATCCAGATCCCTCTCAGACTGAGGTGTCTCATAAGTGGATACTAAGGCCTGAAACACTTGGGCAAAATGATATGCCTTTGGGCCGCATTGCAGGCATGGCACTTAAACAATGAATGGCTCAAACATAGTGGGAAGCTGTGCTGATGCCGTGCCAAGCAAGAAGCACTGGGCCAAAAAAGAGCAGATATAATCCTCTCCTTCTGGCGACCCAGTTCAGGACCATGGTGGTAGCCCAGATTGGGCTTGGGCCCAGGCCCATGCTGTTGCCATGGTCAGGTGTGATCGGGGCCAGCACAGTCTTGCCACGGTTCTTTTGGCCCATCTGCTTCGGGTCTCAGTTCACCAAAATTCAACAAAATCATTGAATGTAGAAAGTATATTACTACAATCCTGTAATCTAGTGGCCTTATTTTCTTGTTCTTCTTTGATAATGCTTAGACTCAGTTTAATTCTGTGGGACAGTGCTGGAAATTTTAACTGGACCAGGCTGCAGTTAACATACAAGTATACCTTTTCTCTGTAAGCACACCAATACTATGCTTAAACGGCAGACAGATGAGTCTAAAAAACAAACAAACAAAAAAAACATTGGTGTTATTTGGAGGTTGTACAGGGAAAGCTTCATCTTCAACATGAGACAAATTGTGAACTGTTTAAATGTTATTGTCTTACATTTAAGTATTTTAATTCTCTTGAATTCATATATATATATATATATATATATATATGCTATTTATTCCATGATGATTTTTTTTTTTTACTAAACTCACTTGTTTTGTATGTGAATGGCCTATGCTTCCAGCATTAATAATAAGCTACTAAACAAAAGGGAAGGACAAAGAGATATAAAATGTAAGCCAGCACATAAGTCAAGAATCCAAAATAAATTAATAAGCAGAAAAAGTTTGGAAAGCCTCGTAAAACCACAAGAACCCCTGCAGCTCCTTGGGGATTTATAGTTGTCCGACCAAGCTATTCTAGGTGGTAAATTGTTCATTGTTCATTTAAATCTCTACAAGAAGTATTGCCTCCTCCAGTGCTCCCATTCCTATTGACATGCGGCAACGAATGGGGGTGTCTCCTGCAATTCTGGCTGAGGTAGGGATCCATTCTTCTAGTGTTCCTCATCAGCTATTAGCTACTCAGATTCAGGGATGTAACTCTCATCTAGAGCCATAGGTTTTTTATGATCATGTGGGTGATTTATGGCAGAAGAAGTGTTGTTGTTGTTATGTGCCCTTCCAACTCATGGTGACCCTAAGGCAAACCTATAATGGAGTTTTCTTGGCAAATGAGCCTGAGAACAAGTGACTTGCCCAAGTATGTTTCATGGCCAAGCTGGGAATCAAATCCTGGTCTCCAGAGTTGCAGTCCAACATTCAAACCACTACACAACACTGGATCTCTAGAGGAAGTCTAAAATACCTTTAAAACTAACCAATTTCTTTGGTGATGTGAAGATAAACATTTACTTTCATGACAATATTTTCAAAGTTCATGGAAGGAAAACCAGATTGGAGTCGATCAGACCCAGAACCTGAGGAAGAAAATGCTAAGGCAATAAGAGTAAACAGCAAACTGGAGAAATTTATAGGTAAAACGCAAAAGGGAAATTGGATAGGAATGATGGGTCAAGGGTTGGTGTATTAAGAACAGAGGGAAAGTGAAATGTGAACGTTAATGGATAGAGCCAGAGGGAGAGCGAGAAAGACAGGCTATGTACTGGTGAGGATGGATAAAAGCAGTAGACATTCAACTAACAGAAGATGGAATGAATAAGACATGTGGAATTGTTAAACAGAAATAATTGCAAGAGTGTCAAGAGAAAGAAAAAGAGAAGGTGCTGGAAAAGAAAGAGATGTAGAAGACAAAGACTGCATCTACAGTGCAGAAACAAAGTAGTTTGATACCACTTTAACCATCATGGCTGAATGCTCTGTAATTCTGGGATTTGTATTTTTGTGAAATATTTAGCTTTTTCTGTCAGAGAGCTCTGGTGCCACAACAAACCACAAATCCCAAGGATAGAGTCACCATAGTTAAAGCAGTGTCCAACTGCATTAATTATGCCAGGCAGATGCAGCCTAAGGGGGAAAAAGATAATTCAATTTTACCAGATGGATTCTATTTTACATTTAAGAAGGAAGCAACATCTCAAGCAAAAAGTAAGGAAAAGAGAAAGGTCTTAGCAAGGCACCTGATATTTCTAGAGTTAAGACGAGAGCAGTGTAGTAGTACATATGCATGTTTTTAGATAGATTACTAGTATAAATGTCCATGGGAAATATATTAAAATATTTAATTTACCTGTTGATAATTGCATTGGAGTACTGAGATTTGGTAATACATCTTTAACCAGTTCCAACTATATCCATTAAAAAAAAAAGTCTTGCTGAGTTTTATGTTAAATTTGTGCTAAAAGTAATAAAACCAGCAATTTGCTGCTGGCATTATTGATATATACCATACATTCCTGAACTGGCAAGAGTTATGTAAAAGAAGTAATACTAAAGAGGTGAAGCAAGAACTTGAGCAGTAGCTAGCAAGTGACTTCAGTCTGATATTAAACGTCCTTCAGAGTTTTTAAAAAGGCTGGAGTAGCAGTTGGAAAAGTTGGTAGTACTAGCAAGCCAAGCATCTTAATATAACAGTTTAAGTACATCAAGAGTAATATAAGAGTGCCAAGTGAAGAAGGTTAGCATGGATTCCACCATGGTGGGGTACCAAAAGGAAGGGAAAGGGTTCAGTTGGGTGATGAGACACAAGATAGATGCACTGGAAATAGAGGTAAAATGTTCAGTGGAGGTAAGTGACTAGATTCCATTACAAATGGAAGCTCACCATAATAAAAAAGCAAAACAAAACACAAAATCATAAATAAATGCAAGAACAATAAGATGAATAATAAAACGATCTAAAAGGGCTCATTGATTTGAAATATCTTAATTTCTTTAGCAGTCCTGTCAGGTCTTTGTTCAGGCCTCCTAGAAAGAGGTCTGAGCAAAGACCAGAACAGGAATGCTAAAGAAATTAAGATATTTCACTTCAATGAGTCATTTTAAATCCTTTTATTATTCATCTTATTGTTCTTGCATTTATTTATGATTTTGTGTTTTGTTTTGCTTTTTTATTATGGTGAGCACGTTAAAGTGGGATCTAGATTACTGGTTAGCTAGATGTTTAGAACGTTCTGATCTTTACATTCAGGATCACAATTGGTACACACATAGCACAATCATATCAAAAAAACAACAAAGACAAGCAGAAGTATCTGGCTTTGTCTGTTAAAAGCTTGTCATTCCTACTTTCAGGCCAGCACACACACCCTTTTATTTTTAGCTGGTCTCAGGCCTTCAAGATCCTTTTCTGGTGCTAGAATCCTATCTATAAAATTAGATCTATTAAACTGACTCAGACTCAGAAGCAAGTTCAACTGAGATTAATGGATTCATTCTTAAGTAAGAGGATCTAGCACAAATTACATCCTGGAACGCAAAGTAGATCCTGAAATGGGACCTTTAGCAAAATCTCATTCTTTGTCCCCCCCCCCCCTTTTTTTCTTGCTTTCTTGACCTAATATTCACTATCTCTCTTTCCTTCTCTCTCTGGTCCAAACCACATTGCAGAAATAATCCAGTTTGAGACCACTTTAAGTGTCCTGGCTCAGTGCTAGGTAATCCTAGGAATTGTAGTTTATTGTGGCACCAGAGCTCTCTGACAAAGGCAGCTAAATGTCTCACATATCTACAGTTCCCAGAATTCCCTAGCATTGAACCAGGGCAATTAAAGCAGTTTCAAACTGGATTATTTCTGTAGTGTATTTTGGAAAAAAAAAACACCTCTCTATCTGGGGCTATACAGATATAGCCCCAAAGGGGTGGTCTGCAGCCACCCCTTTACTGTCTGGATGGGGGCTGCGGCAACCTCACGCCACAATGCCAAACTGGCCTCTGGAGAGCACAGAAAGGAGCTGCAAAAGTGGTTCCTCTTTGCACACTGGTGCACACCAAAATGGTGCCCTGGGGCAGGGTTAGGGTGTCCATCTTGAGGCTACTGCTCCCTAACTCTGCCCACAGGCCAGCACAAAGTGCCAGTCTGTCGAGCCTCTCTCTCTCTCTTTCTAACTGTTGGTACAGACTGGAAAAAAGAGCCGGCTTCCTGGCAGCTTGGGGGTGTAGAATTCGCATAGCCCATGCCCTCAAACTGCTGGGAGAGGGGAGCAGCACATTCACACTGTGGGTGTTTGACAACGTGGAAAACAGATCACGCAACCATGGATTGCCAAAGCTTGAAGCTTGCAACAAGTATATAGTGCATTTCGGTTAGCCAATAAAAGTAACCCTGATGGATTTTTGTTTGTATATGTTAAATGACCAACACAGCTATTCTCTGCATGTTTTCTGTATTGTGAGATACCACATTGTAGCTGCAACATGGGAACCATGAAGAGAAGCCTCTGGACTGGGACTTCAATCAAGGTAAAACAATTTTCTTTTCAAATTTCGACTGAATTAATATGTTTTGCCTCTACACCACCAAAATGGGCAACCTTCACCTAGACAATTTGTGATCCATTCAGATGAACCAAAGGAGACTCAGTAAGCCTATTGTATTCTTAGGCTATCTTCTCAGAACTTCATGGTGGTGGTGGTGGTATTGATTCATCATCATCATCATCATCATCATCATCATCATCATCATCGGATTTAGGGTTTTTAAAATCTTGTTACTCGTTTGTTTTGGGGGTTGTTTTTGTATTTTAATGAGAAGCAGTATAGCGATGTTCATAAATAAATATGTGAAGCTGTCAAGACACGACACATAGCAAGTACAGTGTTCGGTTTGGGTGGCCATAAACTGTATCATGCTCAGTTTGGCTGGCATAGAACTACTGCATCTTGTGTGACTTTCTCCCCAAATCTCTGACGGGTTTTTGTTTTATCCCTCTTTTTCCAGAGCAAGATTTTTTTTTCTTTCCCAAGAGAGAACAAAAGAAGAGAATGATTCCAACAGTATGGCTCAGATGTGGTTTCCCCTAGCAACAGCTACGGCAAGCTCTTCTTATAACTTTATCTCCCTGCAATCAGCTAACAGTCTGAGTATTTGTTTCTGGATCTTATCTCAGCTAATGTCATTTTTAATACATCTATATATGACTCCAGGAAGGAACTATGTTGTTATGCCAGAGGAAAACCTAGTTTACAACTTATCTGAATTATTTTTAGGAGATTTTTAAACACAGGTTTCTGTCAACACAATGCCATGACAGTTGTATTTTCATATTAAATTTTCTCCTTGTGCAATGAAATGATATGTTTACTCTGAAGCTTCTGAACGTCTTTCTTTCTTTCTGCACACCACCAACTATGAATTATAGAATTACCAACAATTTAAAATGTATTAATTAAATAAGTAAGAAATCAAAACAGGACAACACACTATTAAAAGCCCTTTCCTAAGAAATCAGGAGAGTCAGAATTGCATAGTGGTTAGAGTGTTGGACTACAACTCTAAAAGCCAGGGTTCGATTCCCCATTCAGCCATGAAACCAACTGGTTACCTTGAGAAAGTGACATTCTCTCAGCCTCAGCAATGGCAATCTCCTCTGAACAAATCTTGCTGGAAAAATTCCATGATAGGGTCAGCTTAGGATCACATTAAGTTGGAAACAATTTGAAGGCACACAAAATGTGATAATGATCATTTCTGTGGATTTTACAGTCTGCTAAAAACTGTGAAGCCTTTTTCTACAGAGTTTGAGTAAGGGGGGAGACACAAAAAGTGTGAACTCTTGTGAATCACGTGTGGCCAGATCACCTTCTATTCAACTGGAATGAGGAGTATTTTAATCATGTAGACCAGCTCTCAGAGAAAGGCAGAGGCAACCCCACTCTGAACAAATCTTCCCAAGAAAACCCTATGAAAGGTTCACTTTAGGTTCACCATAAGTTAGAAATGACTTGAAGGCACAAAAGAACAAGGAAAAAAAAAAACCCTATCAATCCCCCAAAGCTTATTGAAATAATGAAGTCTTTGCCAATCAATGGAAGGACATCAAGCCAAGGAAGGAAGCTCCAAAGCATAAGAGCAACCACTGAGAAGGCCCAGGGAATTTCTAAGTATTAAGTTTATCACACAGGGGCTAGAGGGAATGAGACAAGAATGGAATGGCAGGAAACGAGCGTGGAATGAGTGGAGGATGCATTTTACTGCACACAGAAGTCCCTCACTCATTCTGTTCCATTCCATTCCCCATCCGTCCCAGAGGGGGAGATTTTCGAGAACTGTTCAAAACAGTTCTCAAAAATCGCCTCCTCTCTGGGACAGGCTGGGAAGGGAACAGAATGAGTGAGGGACTTCTGTGTGCAGTAAAATATGTCCTCCACTCATTCCAGCCCCATTCCACCCCTTTTGGACTTTTCTCCAATCATGCTGGAGCCCTATGCGATAACTCCCATGATTAAAGCAAGAGGAGTAGTTCAAATGATTAAGACACTGTAGTTTTTTACACAGAGGCTCAGGGACCACTCTCAGAATGGAATGGAAGGAGGCTGGAACGAGTGAGGGACGAGTGGGAACACATTTTATTGCACACACAAGTCTCTCACTCCTTCTGTTCTGTTCCCTATCAATTCCCAGTCCATTCTAGAGGAGGAGATTTTTGAGAACAAACAGCTTCATTTATATACCACTTCATACCGCCTAAGGGGTGTCTAAGCGGTTTACAACTGTAAGCTACTTGCCCCCAACAATCTGGGTACCATTTTAGCAACCTCGGAAGGATGCAAGCCTGAGTCGAGCTTGAGCCCTGGTCTTGAACTAGCAACCTTATGGTTTTAAGTGAGTGGCTGCAGTACAGGCATTTAACCACTGCATCAACAGGGCTCCTAGTGTTCTCAAAAATCAAGCAGTTCTCAAAAATCTCCTCCTCTCTGGAATGGACTGGGAATGGAAGACTTGTGTGTGCAATAAAATGTGTCCCCCACTCCTTCCATTTCCTTCCTGGCCCCCTCCTGTTCCATTCTGAGAGTGGTTCCTGGAGCCTGTGCGATAAACTCCACTGACTCTGATGATTGCAAGATCAGCAGGTTGGAAGTTCAAGGCCCAGGTGCCATGTGACAAAGTGAGTTCCCATCATTAGTCCCAGCTTCTGCCGACCTTGCATTTTGAAGACATGCAAAAATGTGAATAGATAAATAGGTACCACTTCAGTGGGAAGATAACAATGTTCCATGCTGTCCACATGACCATGAGATCATCTTTGACAACACTGTCTCCCTGGCTTAGTTACAGAGATGAGCACTTCCCCCTATAGTCAGACACAACTTGATAAACTTGTCAAGGGAAAACCTTTATCTTTAGAGAAAAAGAGGGAGGGAAAATATATAGGATGTGAACAAGGGATAGGCATACAAAGGTATCTCCTGACCATAAGAGAAGACACTCATACTGAATGTATGTACATATATTTTATAGTATGGAATATTTTCTGATTCACCTAATTCTAGTGCCCCCTGCCAAGTGAAGAAAATGGAACCAACCTACTTATAACCAAAATATGACACTTCTTCTTTGCTGCATCATGATTCACCTAAAATGTATGGGACATTTTTGTTGTTGTTGTTGTTCTAATGTCTGTCACTGAATGAGATAAAAAAAAAATAAAGGTACACCAATGGCAAAGATTAACCAAAGATTTGGTGCCCTTGATATTTGTTGTATATAGGAAAGAAAAACTGTACATGGCATGACGTTTCAGTCTGGAGATATTGTTTTACATTTGTGTATGTGACAATGTTCTAAAAAACTTGTATTGGAAGTCTGGTTTTATATGGATGCTGCAACTCTGGAGCATTAGCATTTTAACTGGAGCTTTCCAAAGTCCTGAATGCAATTCCCTAAATAGGTTCAGCCAACATGTTGTAGTGGTTTGGGCTTTGGAGTGGGAATCTGGAGATCAAAGTTTGAATCCCGGCTCAGTCATGAAAACCCACTGGTAACCTTGGGCAAATCACAGTCTCTCAGCCTCAGAGGATGGCAGTGGCAAACTCCATCTGAAAGAAACACTGTGATGGGTTCACCTTCGGGTCTCCAAAAGTCAGAAACAACTTGAAAGCAAACAATGTGAAACACACACACATATATCATGGATAACTCTGAATTTCACATGAAATCAGAAGTAGCTTCCCCAAAATCCAGCCTGGATTCATTGCACTAAAAGAACAAACCATTGGCAGCATCTTACTAAAATGTCCCCACTGCTGTGAAAGTGAATAAACTTGACCATCATGAACCAACTTTGCATTGTGACCCTCACTCTGTAGAGAGCAAATGCAGATACACTTTTCCTGAAGAGAGAAGTCTTTGTGCTCCCTCGAATAGATCAACAATACAAATATTATCTGTATATGTTGTGTCTAAGCTGATTTGTGAAGACTATGTAGAACAACATTTTGTAAGAGATCCTCTTGAGTAAATTATACTGGGTTGTTGTTTTTGAACATTCTGGACTTGTCTTTTTTAAAAGCTGGTCTGGCAAAGTGACCTGTATTTAGTCAATTATTTAATATGTAATTCATTCTATTCAAGTATTTATAATATTTTCAGTCTCCCACCTTGCCTTATTTCTTCAGAATAGACATGTAAACAAATCACACAAGTACTCAGCATTAAGTAGTAATGTAAGTGGATAACAGATACGAATCTGAATATTTCTTACCTTCATGCATTAAATAGTTGGAAAAAGCAGACAAAAGGAAATAAAAAAGAAAGCTTTATAAAAACAGTGCCATGATTTTGCTTTTAAAACAGTTTGTTTTACACTTGGCACATGACCACAAGTGGGAAAGTGATTTTTAAAAATTAATTAATTACAGTGATAGTCTCTCAGAATTGCTAGTTATCATTAGAGTTACAAATATAAAAGTAACTATTTATATTGTCCTTCTATAAAGTAACTAAAAGTTACTTTTATTTGTTTTTGTTTTTTTGAAAAAAAACAAACCCTGAATGCCACAAGTGACTGACCTGTGGTATAAAATGCACTTGGTAATTACCTCAGCACCTATAAGAGAGTGTGAGCCATAGCACATGAATTGTTTGACATCACCCTTCTTCCATTTGTGACATCACCATCAAGTATAAAAGTAACTAAAGATTACCATGAAAAAAATTGATGATATCCCTCATCTGGCTAAAATCATAATGTAACATAGCCGTATTTATTTATTTATCCCTATCCCACCTTTCTCCCAAAAAGGATCCCAAGGCTTATTCGAGGAAGCATAAAATTCTAGAGAGCATAAAATTTGAACCAAATTGGGTCATTGGTCCATTTAGCTCAGTGCAACATGCAGAGATTGGCCTCAGGGTTTGAGGTTGGTCTCATTCCCAGTTCTGCTTGCAAGAGCCAAGATTTCTCTCTTCAGGAAAATCCATTGGGAAATGGAACTTAATTTCAAGTTACCATTTATTTGCTCCTAGCTGTGTGCACAACATCAGAACACTGTGTTTGTTTTTGAAGGTCAAGGGATTGCTGCTTTTTACACAGACTGTAAGTGAATGGGTGGAATGAAAGAAGGATCTTGCTAGCCTTTTCTTTGCTCTTTTGGACTGCTCTCCAAGAATGCTATGCCATGGAGTCTGACCCCAGGGAGAGTATTTTTGGAGGGTCCTTGGAACCTGGAGGTCTGGTAAAACTCTGGACTACACTGAACCTTTTAATGGATGATAAGCAGTAATCATGATTTGGATCTCCACTTTCACAGATGTCTGACTGAATGTATGCCCTCACCTGACTAAAACATGTTTGTGTGTATTTTAGAAAGGGACACACCCTTTCTTGGTGTGTCTATCGTTTTCAAAAGTGTGCATGTTGCCAAACACATTTGGCTGGCATCCTGTTCAGTATTTACATGTCATAAGCCAAATGTATGACATTGTAACTATTGCAATCGTTGCACCAGTACACTACCATTACAATAACCAAAACTGCTCCCCATCAGCCAACCTTTGAAGCCAGACAGACCCCCCAAACAGTAGGATATCTAATGTGTTGCAGAATGGATCCTGTCCTTGCAGCCATGCAATAGGCTGCAGAAGGGACACCTGTGTGGTCTTGTTGCAGCTGTTTGTCGCAGCGTGCCCAATGCCAGGAGAAGGCTGGACATGTCATTAGTCAGAGCTCACTCTCTAGTGCTTCAGAAATCCTCCTGTTGGGGATCTGATTGGCTTCAAAGGTAAGTTTTGGTGGACAGCATTGGAAAATTTAGCTGTGATGACAAAACTCCATTGCAACAGCTACATCTTCTCTTGCAGGATTGCTGCCATTTCTTTTTTACTCTCTTTCACACAATGCCTCCCAAACCTGTAATTTCCAACTGCAAATTTCTTCCAGTGTGGGATGTTTAGTCCAGGAGGTGCAAATCCAGCTAAATCTATTTTTGAAAAACATATGTATCAGTTGTATCAGTTGTGTTTGGTGTGAGTAAACTGGGACATTATGTAGTAAATATTCAAACTGTGAATGGCAGCCACCATGTTTTGGAAAGCATCAGTCAATCAGATTCCTCGGGCCTTTATACATAGTTGACTATTATTATCTGTTTTGCATAGTTGCATAGTACCTCTCAGTATTTTTCAGGGATTTTTAAAACATATTTTTAAATAAATAATAAAATAGGAAGCATAACAAACATAACTAATAATAACTAGCTTAAGGAATTTTCTATTAGGAGGAACTTGCTGACAGTAAGAGCTGTTCATCAGTGGAACACTGTCCCTTGGTGTGTGGTGGAGTCTCATTCTTTGGAGGTCTTTAAACAGAGGCTGGATACATAGCTATCTGTTGGGGATGCTTTGATTGAGAGTCCCTGCATGGCACAGGGTTGGACTGGATGGCCCTTGTGGTCTCTTCCAACTCTGTGATTCTATGATTCTATACATGAACACATATCTGAGCATGCATATGTGTTATTCAAATACAAATTTCTCACATTTATTATGGGAAAACAAGTGTAGTGTATATCCAACAAAATGGTTCATAACATGAACAGTCACTTCTAATTTATTAGGGTCCCATGGTTTATTCTCCAAGAACTTCCATCTAGTAACTAATCCTTACCTACTCCACAAAACCAGAGCCAAATATAATATGAGCCAAATATAATAGTCACTGTGGCCAAAATATTTACTTCTTTTTCCTAGAGAGGTTATAATAAATGATTATAGACTTTCTTCAGAAATAAATCTGGTATGGTTTGTTTGTTTTTTTTGTTAGTTTCTTAATGAATTGGTGTTTCCTTATTGTAAATAGGTTTAGTTTAGTATTCAGTTCATTAAATGGACACATTGAATATATGTTTCTTTCTGAGTGCATGCATTCATGTATGTATTTATGTGACTGCCCATGCGATTGTATGTACACTGCTTCTCTATATAAGAAAAATGAAAAGTTCAAAATGTGGATATTACTGGACATTGTAAGGCAATCTAGTATGTACCTGGTAATTGTCCAAAATTTTATCACTACACCAGCAAGTCTTAACAATGTCCATCAGATGGCTATCCAATGTCAGTGATTTATTTCCCATATTTCTGGGCACTTGTCATGTGCAGATGGCATTCTCAGCATTGATTCTAGCAACTGCTACCTAGTACACATTTGGGCATTCACTGTAAAATATATCACAAATGTAGCAGACAGATAGATACAGCTATAGAACTATAATATTATGCTGTTGATTCACCATTATCATCCTCATTGCCACCATGAAAGCAACACAGAAATATGGTACCTAGGAAAGTGCATCATGAAGCTAGTGTCTAATATACTCGGTGTGAATTAAAAGTAGCTATTTACTTCTGCAGTAGGCAGAGCCTCCACCTGTAGAATGAATTAACCATGCCTGGTATATTGCAAGTGTTTCCCTCCCCTCCCCATCAATATACAGTTCACCCTCATTGATCAAGATTCATTGAAATTCTAGTGAGAGTAAAATCCCAATACCTGTTAGTGCAAAGACCTGGCTGCCAACACCTTCTTTGACTATTGCTGATTTTTCTGATGCCAAGCTCTTGATTCACTTCCAGGGAGAAGTCTAATTTAGAATCTGATTTGGGAAAAGGCTTTCTAAGGGTAGCTTCTAGGCCAAAGCAATTTCAGTTGTTGTGGACTCTAATCGTTACTTTGAATTTCACCTGACAGTTAATTGGCAAATGGTGGAGAAGCAAAGTAACACTAGCCAGCTGCACTGAAAGATAGAACAGCTGGAAGCTTCTCATGCCAAGTTGCTTTCTTGAACTGTTCCATACACTATACGATCCAGCAAGCAAAAGTAGATACAATAGAAGGACAATTCATTCTTCAGAGACACAGTTCAACCACTTGCTGCAGGGGGGGGGGGGTTTGCTATAATCAAGAAGACTGAAATGCATCTTCTGCTGTTGATCTTCTACAGCCCTGATGGCCAGCCTATGACACGCTTGTCAGCACTGACACGCATAGCCATTTCTGATGACACACGGCTCCTGAGGCGGCCTCATGCAGAGATGGATGTTTCATCCTCGGCTTCTGCACGGCCAAATGCAATAGCTGAGGATGAATAAGACTCTAGTTGCAAATGTTTCATCCTTGGCTACTTGACTTGGTCATGCTGCATTCCGCTGCTCCCTGCTCTGCCGGTGGAAGTGAGGGCAAAGATCCCAGCTTAACCAGAAGTCCCAGAGCTAGACACTCTGTGACTGACTTTTGTCGTTTTGGCCTACAGACCTCCGGCACAGAGTGTCTAATAGGGGAGGATGAAACAATTGTTGCTGCTGAGGATGAAACAAGTCGCAAATGTTTCATTCTCCCCTATTAGACACTGTGCTGGAGGTCTGTAGGCCAAAACAACAGAAGTCCATCACAGAGCGTCTAGTTCTGGGACTTCTGGTTCAGCCGGGAGCTTTGCCCTCACTTCCGTCGGCAGAGCAGGGAGCAGCGGAACGCAGTGGTGGACATATCTCTGGGGGCCCTGCCATTACCAGTAACCAACAGTTAACCACAGCAACCATTATCTACTGTTCTGGGGTGTTATGGATTTCTAATCCATCATTACTGAGATAAGTCATTTAAACTATAAATATATAAACTATAAAAATAAGTGATTTAAATTATAAATATTGAAAAATAATATTTTTTCCTCAAAGTGACACACCACTCGTGTTACACTCAGGTTTTTGGCGATGTTTGACACATCACACTCAAAAGGTTGTCCATCACTGTTCTACAGCATTATTGAACCCCAATGAAGCTTATCTTATACCAGTGATGTCTATCAGTTTCTTGGTACCAAACAAAGGAGATGATTACACTACACTCTTTTAACTGCTCTGGCTGGATTGGGGCCATGGTGTGTGGTTGCTGTGGCCTCAATCTGGCCGAAGAAGGGGTGGCTGGTGTTTGTACAGACACTTACTCCAAAAAATAACAAACATATAGTTTGTAGTTTAAAAAACAAATAATAATCACTTTAATAAATAAATAGCAAACAAACTAAACAACAAACAAGCATAACAAACTAAATCCTATCCTAACTGGTATGAATATAGCAGGAAGAGACTGTTAACCTCACTCAGAGGAGACTATTACTCCATCGTAGACTGATAGAAGACTGTTTAGAATCTTGAGAGAGAGTCTGTTAAATAGTCTCCAAGAATGAGTGACAGCAGTCACATGTTTAGATAGAATGAGTTAGATAGAGGGAAGTCCCTGTCCATCTAAGGAGGGAAAGGAGAATGCAATACATAAATTTTCCAACAGTGATGGGATGTAACAAGGTTTTGCCTTCTTCCCTACATCTCCTTTTAACCATGATAGTATTGTGGCAGTCATACTCCATCCCAGTCCATCACCAAGTCTGGGAAACAATGGGGATGCACTGCTTATTGCCTAGTCTTCTATGGCCATTGCTGTCCCCATGTCATCAATACAGCAAATAGGGAGGGAGGAACATGGTTGTGGGATGGCAGACAGAGCTCAAATATCCCATTTGAAGTCATTTGCAGCAGAAAAAATGCCCTGAAAAAGTAGGCATTAGCCATTGTCTTATACTTTAATGAATCAAGAACTATAGCATAGTTTTGTTCAGTGACATCACTAGACTTGGTGACATCTGGTGTAGGGTGGTGCTTCTGAGGGGTCACATTGACAGTGGCAGTGCCTGCCCTGCTGCTTGCTCCTCATGGCTTTGTTACTGGATCAGCTCCCTCCCCAGAGTGAGTTGGGCCATCAGCTCAAAGGCTGCACTCACCTCTGTGCCACCCTTACTGCCACCTTGAGCTACAAGGGGTGAACTCACTCACCCCCTCCATCACCCTCCATCATGAGTCTGAGCCACGAGAGGCTTGCCTCCCCCTTGAATGAGGAGTGGCAGTCTCACCCCTCCTCTGCCCTCTTGGTTTCCTGGAGCTATGAGGGATGTACTCACCCCTCCACCACTCTCTGCCACCACCTCGACTACCTCCCTGGGAAGAGAGCCAGAGCTTCAGGGAAGCCAATAGGAGTGCACTTGTCCCTCCGCTGTAGCAGGAGGAGGGCCCAACAAGTGTCACCCCTCCTGTGGGGTATCACCTGGTGCAGTCTGAACCCCACACACAGACCCAGTAAAACCACTGGGTTTGTCAAAGACAATTCCTACCAAAGTAACATTAATTTTTTAAAAAAACAAAATAGGTCACTAGTTTAGTAGATTGTGGGAATGCTATGGATGTCATTTATCTGGATTTCAGCAAAGCATTTTATAAGGTCCCCTGTAACACTTTGATTAGAAAACTGAATAAATATATAAAGAATGTAAACGGCATCAGATGGCATAATAGTTGGTTGGCATCTGCTCCTAAGGATAATGGAGCAGAAGACAGAACAGGGGAATTTCAGCACAGAATAAGTAAAGAGATAGTACAGGAATACCTGGTTAACCTAAATGAATATAAATCTCCAGGACCAGATGAACTACATCCTAGAGTATTAAAAGAACTGGCAAATGTAATATCAGAACCACTGGCAATAATCTTTGAGAACTCCTGGAGAACAGGAGAAGTCCCAGCAGACTGGAGGAGGGCAAACGTTGTTCCCATCTTCAAAAAGGGAAAAAAAGAGGATCCCAACAATTATCGTCCAGTTAGTCTGACATCAATTCCAGGAAAGATGCTGGAGCAGATCATTAAGCAGAGCGTCTGTGAACATTTAGAGGCCAATGCCATAATCACAAAAAGTCAACATGGGTTTCAGAGAAACAAGTCATGCCAAACGAACTTGATCTCTTTTTTTGATAAAATTACCAGCTTGGTAGATGAAAGGAATGCTGTGGATATAGTATACCTCGATTTCAGTAAGGCCTTTGACAAGGTTCCCCATGACATTCTTGCAAACAAGCTTGCAAAATGTGGGATAGACAAGTTAACTGTTACATGGATTTGTAATTGGTTGACTGGCCGAACTCAAAGGGTGCTCAACAATGGTTCCTTTTCATCCTGGAGAGAAGTGAACAGTGGGGTGCCACAAGGTTCTGTCCTGGGCCTAGTGCTATTCAACATCTTTATTGATGATTTGGATGACAGAATTGGGGGCATACTTATCAAATTTGCAGATGATACTAAACTAGGAGGAGTAGCTAATACTCCAGAAGACAGAGTCAAAATTCAAAATGACCTGAATAGACTAGATAGCTGGGCCAATGCTAACAAGATGAAATTCAACGCAGAGAAATGTAAGGTTCTGCACTTAGGGGGGAAAAATGAAATGCACAGATATAAAATGGAGGACACCTGGCTGAATGAGACCACATGTGAAAGGGATCTAGGAATCCAAGTAGACCATAAGCTGAACATGAGTCAACAGTGCGATGCAGCAGCTAAAAAGGCCAATGCAATTTTAGGCTGCATCAATAGAAGTATAGTGTCTGGATCAAGAGAAGTAATAGTGCCACTCTATTCTGCTTTGGTCAGGCCCCACCTGGAATACTGTGTCTAGTTCTGGGCACCACAATTCAAAAAGGATGTGGAGAAACTGGAGCATGTCCAAAGGAGGGCAACTAAGATGGTGAAGGGTCTGGAAACCATGCCCTAATATTTGAAGGGATGTCATATGGAGGAGGGAGAAAGCTTGTTTTCTGCTGCTCCAGAGACTAGGACGTGGAACAATGGATACAAACTGCAGGAAAAGAGATTCCACCTCAACATTAGGAGGAACTTCCTGACAGTAAGGGCTGTTTGACAGTGGAACACACTCCCTCGGAGGGTGGTGGAGTCTCCTTCCTTAGAGGTCTTTAAGCAGAGGCTGGATGGCCATCTGTCGGGAATGCTTTGATTTGGAGTTCCTGCATGGCAGGGGGTTGGACTGGATGGCCCTTGTGGTCTCTTCCAACTCTATGATTCTATGGTAAACTGCACTCAAAAAGTCATCATGAGTGATGGTGCTTCATATTGGAAGGAGATGAAGCACCTCAGACTTATGTCCTAGGGGTTTTACTGCAAAACAACGGTTTTCACACTTACCTGAATCAGTTGTAAATCATCCTCCAAACATCCTCCAAAGGTGGCTGGAAGAGCAAAAAAACCTCTGTGTGTGAAACCAGGAAGTGCTCCTGAATCATCATGGAAACGGATTTGGCAGAAGCGATTGTAAATCATTCAAAAGCCCGTTTTACACGGGCAAAAAGGGGCGCGTTTAGGGCTAAAAAGCCCGCCTTTAGGGTTAGGGAGGGCGTAGCGTTTACACCCTCCCTAACCTTAAAGCGCATGGACGCCGCCATTTAAAGATGGCGGCGTCCATACGGTCGCGCCGCAAAGGCGTAATCACGTGCACAGCGTTTTGACGTGCTGCACACGTTATGACGCTTTTGCGTCGCGGGAGGGCGCCAATCGCGCCCTTCCCGCGGCGCAAAAAAAGAGCTTCTCGGAGCTCTTTTCTTGCGGCGGGTCTTTGCCGCGGCCTTTAAATGGCCGCGGCAAAGACCCAGGGAGAAAGGGGCCGCGGTGGCGGCCCCTTCCTCCCTTCAGCCCCGCCAAGGGAAGCGGGGTGCAGCGGGCGCCCAGAGCACCTGCTGCACCCCGCTTGGAGGCCGCGGGGAACCGGCAGTTTGCCGGTTCCCCGCGGCCTCCAAAAGCGGTGGGATGAGGCCTAGAGGCTGCCCGTGCGGCAGCCTCGACGTCATCCCGCCGCCAGAAGGAGCGACAATGGACTGCCCCTTTTGGGGCGGTCTAAAAAGCCCCAATGAAAAGCAGGGAAAGAGGCAGACTCCTCTTTCAGAGACAAATGCAAAATTCTACACATAGGCAACAAAAACCAAAGCCACAGGTATATATGGCTGAGCATTATTACATGCAAAAATGACCTTGGGAGAATTGTTTCCCCCCCTTTATTCAAAATATGGGAGTATTGGTGATCATAAATTAAATATGAGCCAGCAGTTTGATGCTGTAACAAAGAAGGTGAATGCTATTTTAACTTACATTAGTACAAATATAGTTTCCAAGTTGAGGGAAGTAATAGTCCCAGTTTATTCTGTGCTAGTCAGGCCTCACCTGGAATGCCAGGTTCTTCATTTTTAGAAGAATAGGCAGGGAGACAAGTTGGAGCAGGTTCCAAAAAGGCCAACAAGGATGATAAGAGGTATGAAGAGCAAACCATAAGAGAAAAGGTTGAGGGATCTGGCCATGTTCAGCTTGGTGAGCAGTGACTCAGGCCCTGTACAGATTGACACTTTGTGCCGGCCTGTGGGCGGAGTGACGGTTGAGCGTCCCCACGCTCAAAGCCCTACTGCCACTGCAGGGTGCCATTTTGGTGTATGCCAGTCCACATGGTGCACACCATGATGACAGCCCTCCAGCGCTGCATCCAAATTGCACAGCACCAAAGGGGCATCATCACGTCATGTGGCAGTGGATGTGGCATCCTTTAGAGGATGCAAAAAGAAGCTGCTTCGGGTGGCTCATTTTTGCTCCCTCTGAAGGGTGGAACAGGGCCGTCGTGTGCGGTTCCAGAAATAATCCAGTTTGAGACTGCTTAAATGGCCTGGTTGAATGCTAGGGAATTTTGGGAACTTTAGTTTTTTGGGACATTTAGCCTTCTCTGTCAGAGAAGTCTGGGACCACAATAAACTACAACTCCTAGGATTCCCTAGCACTGGGCCAGGACAGTTAAAGCAGTCTGTTTATGAGTGTATTTTGGACCAAAGAAGTATTTCTTCTGAGCAACTGTCAGTACATTTTTGGCAATAGTGTTTACCTAGACAGACAAGCAATTAATAATTCTAATTTCTCAAAATGGTATCAACTCTATAAATTTGACCTTCAAAGGGAGGCTTACTTGGCAAAACTTACATTTCCAAAACGTAGGCAACCTTTATTTGCAAACCACACCAACAGTTACACTTTTGGCCGTACATTTGTGTATTCGTGGGGCTTCAGAATTTGAGGACTTGCCTCATTACTTGTTGTTGTTGTTGTTGTTTATACAGAATCATAGAATCCTAGAGTTGGAAGAAACCACAAGGGCCATCCAGTTCAACCTTCAGTAATGCAGGAACTCACAATTAAAACACCCCGGACAGATGGCCATCCAGCCTCTGTTTAAAAAAACTTCCAAAGAAGGACATGCAAAGGATATGCAAAACCAAGAATTGTTTTTTTGAGATCTATTCTGTCTTGCCTACATTCTAATAGAACTTGAGAAAAAAAGATTTTCTACCCCTATCTGATAATAACCCTATGGTAATTCACAAGATTTCTCTTTTTGCCCCGGTAGCAATAAATCTTCAGGCAAGATTTATTGATGATATTGCAGTTTATTGTTCTTGGAATGTTCTAATCTAATCATGACCTTTTATTTATATTCAACTATTTTAATCCTATTGATTTTTTTTAAAAAATATTCTAGCTTTACATGTTATTTATTTGATATTGTACTTTTGAGTCGTACTCACTTGTTTTTTATGCAAATGGCCTATGCTCCAAGCATTAATAATAAATTATTAAAAAAAAATATTAGTCACCCCAGCATATACCAATTGTAATTGTGGACACTTCCTTCCCACGCCATGTTTGCCTGTTTTACCTGTTTGAGAAGCAAGTGTTTCTGTCTCCCTCAGGGGTCCTTCTGGTCAGTTCCTTTGGCTTTCTCTTTTGGCTTAGGTCACCATGATGGCTGCCCTTCTAGCAATCATGAAAAGCTGCCTCCCATAGCACTTGCTGCCTTTAGGAACGAGGTGTTCCCCCCATTCTGTTCTTAGACAGAAATAGGCTAAGATAGCTATCTTTTTGGAAATCTATACCCATTTTCTTAATATTTCTGCTGTCTCTGCTATAGTCTTTATTTCCTAGGTCCATCCACAGCTTTTCCTACCTGCCTAATAATTCTTTCAATGGCTCTGTAAGGAGACATTTCCCCCTCTGCTTTCTGTTTCTCTGGAGTCTCTCAGCAGTGGTCTGTACTTGGCCCTTTACTATGATTTCTCACTACTTCGTTCTTAGGTAGCTTTATCACTTCCCATGTCTTTAAGTGCCACCGAACCTCTGATGGCACTCAGCTCTTCCTCTTTATCCAGATTGTTTGATCGTCATCCAGCCTCATACCTCTAACTATCTTTCTGACATTTCTGTTCACATGCCTCATTCTTGGATCTAAAGACACTCCATTCCTCCAAAGAGACACAAATCACATCCCTTGTGTATACTCTCTTGAACCTGATGTACCTAATTCCTCCTCCCATTGCTTCCAGTTGGGGAAGGTATTTAAAATAAAAAAAGATCTGCCAGGCTGAAAAAACAAACAAAACTTCCCTCCCCCCATAATACAGACCTTCTGCTTTGGTTAGCACACACTACCAGGACAAGGGACGAGACAAAAGACCTGAGTCTTTGTTTTGCATTGACCCTAGTTAATATTGTACTGTAAGCCAACCCAGTTTATATAAGCAAAAAGGGAATTGCATTTCAATTAATTAATTAATATATTTATATTCCACCCTTTCTCTGAAGATCCTGGGGCAACGTTAAAAAAAAATCAACTTAATAAATACATACAAGGCTTAAGAGATCCAAAATATAATAATTTTTAAATTAAAAATCAGACACTTTAAAACCAGTTAAAACCACCTTCAGTTATATGACTATAAAACATATACACCCTAGATAGAATCAGTTTGGCCAGCAAAGGACACAGGGTTCAAATTCCCACTTATCTAGGAAAACCCCTTCTGTGAACTCTGGGTTCTCATATATATATATATATATATATATATATATGGATCATATAGAATCAAATGCTGCAGTCCTCATAACAACTTACCCAGGACTCTGAAGACCAGGTTTTGAATCTCCACTAAGCCACAGAAACCCACTGGGTGACCTTGGGCAATTCCCACTCTCTCAGCCTCAGAGGATGACAATGGAAAACTCTCCTATGAAGAAATTGACCAAGATGTCCAGGATGAATACCAAAATGTCCTCTATTCTGAGCATGACTAACAAGCATGATTTTTTTATGCATGTTTTTAGCATTTGGGGATGTGTGTGTCTGTGATGGACCCCATTTTTTTGGGCAGGTCCTCCATTTAAGTTGAAGGTTTGGCTGGGAAAAGAAACCCACTCTCTGTCTATCCCCCCCCCCCCCATCATCTCTCCTCTCTCTTTCTGGGATGCTGCCCAGGCTGGCACTGATGACACATAGATGTGTGTGATATGATTGACATGGATGCATGGAATTCTTAAAATAATTTGCTTCCATCAGCCTGAATCAATTCAGAGACTCAGTGTTACTGCGAATCGCAAAGTGATTTAAATTCTAGTGTGAATGAGGCCGAAGAGAGGGAATTCCACATCAAGGGTGCCACTGTAGAAAAGGCCCACTGCCATGTCATCCCACAATATATTTCCCTTTCTGATGAGACACAGAGAAGAGCCCCTGTAATAGATCTCAGTTCTTGGGCAGTCACATAGGGAGAGGGCTGCTCCCTCAAATGCCAGTTTCAGGCTGTTTAGGGCTTTAAATGTTATTGCCAGCACCTTGAATTCAGAATGGAAATTCCTTCAGAACAGCTGTTATATGATCTTTGAATGGAACCACAGTCAGCAGTCTAGCTGCTGCATTTTGCACTAGCTGCAGTTTCTGAGTCATCCTCAAGTGCAGCCCCAGGTAGAGTGCATTGTAATAGTCTAATTGGGAAATTACCAGCACATGGACTACTGTAGCTAAGTTACCCCTGTCCAGGAAATGCTGTAGTTGACAGGCTAGTCAAAACTGGCACAAAGTATTCCAAGACAGAGTCTCTCTAGGCCTCCAGTGAAAGGATGGATCTAGGAATGCTCCCAAACTATGTACCTACTCCTTCAAGGGGACTGCAACCCCATCTAGGGCAGGTAACTTATCCAATTCCTGGGCTTGATGGTCACCAATCTAAATAGTCTACATCTTATCAGGATTTAGGTTCAGTTTATTCACTCTCATCTGGTCCATTACAGCATCCAGGCACTGTTCCAGGACCTTTACATCCTTTGTCTTTCCCATGGAGTAGATTCTCAGTGAGATCAACCATGTCTGTCTTGGTACTTTACCCTGGTCTGAACCAGATGAAAATGGGTCTAGGTAATCTGTTTCCTCCAAGAACATTTGAAGCTGCCCAGTTACCATATCTTCAAGCATCATGACCAAACATAGAATATTAGTGATAGGGTGGTAATTATCACCTCTGGACCTCTGGGTTCAGGGAGGTCTTCTTCAGGAGAAGGGTGCACTATATGCTCCTTCAACACAGCAGGCACTCTGATGTAGTGAGGCATTTACCACCCTTTGGTCCCACCCAATAAATCTATGTCTGCTACATTTTAAGAGCCAAGATGGGCAAGGGACAGGACTATGGAGATTATCACATTGCTTTTAAAGTGCCTTAGCCCCAACGTGATATAAGGCATATCTAATTTAAAATTGGATGTTATCACACTTGTCAGTGGCCAGGTAAATGCAACCTGTATGCAGCCTGGAATCATTGGAGAGGAGCAGCTGAAATTGATCCCATGAAAATTGTTCCAATGGTACACTGGAACCTCCCTACACCAAAATAACTGTGGCATCAAGTTCTAAATGAATATGAATGACTTTCTACTCAAAGTGCCTGACAAATTTACCACAGCAGGCAACCGAGTGCTCTAATTCTGGCTTCTCTGAGCCTGACCCCAATAGTCTCTTCTCTGCTTGGAAAAGCTCTGCTGGATGATATGCTGAAGACAGAATAGAGGAGGCATAATAAGTTCTTTTTGACACCTTTTACCCTTTTGACAAAATACACAAAGTGTGTGTGTTTGTCGTCTAAGTATTTCAGCCATGAAAGCTGTCCATCCTTAAAAAGGGATGCCACCCTACATGTATGAATATATATGATATATTGACTATGCAGTGGAAGAAAACACATTTTCTATTCTTCAATATATGGGAGTGTCTGAACAGCTGTCAAAGTTAATATACATACTTATTAAAAAGCTTGTTAATAGCATCAGGTAATTTTGTTTTGTAAATTTTTTTACACATGGGTCAATCTTGGGTTTTTCCTATCAGGAATTTGTGAGTGTGTGTTTGTGTGTGTATAAAATCAGAGTAAAGAACTGTATCTTTTGCTTTGTCGAGAAATTGTCTCATTTGATCTGTTTCCAAATTAGCCCGGATAGACCATGATAATAATCCAGCCGCAGAGCTAATCAAAGGATTGGAAAATTTATTTTAAAAAATATGCCTTCCCACATTTATGGCAAGAATCCAATGTTTATTTTGCCCATTAATATCAACTGGTTTCTTACACAGGTTTCAAATTTTCCTTTTACAGGATTATGTTTGTTGGATAATTTTAAGCTGTTAATGAAGGAAAATCAATACCTGTAACTATGAGGAAATTGATGTGATCCAGAGAGGCATAGAATCAAATCTTGTGGGCAGGGGTGGATTATTCACATCTGCTTTTGAAGGGAAAAAAAGCCCAATATTCATTTCATTCCCACATTGCAATTTTCTGTTTGTAAAATTTCTCCGAGCTGTTTTTTTTGTTGTTGTTGTTGTTGTTTTGCAGGTTGCTGGGTGGCAACCATTGTCTTAAATACCAATGCATAGGATTCAATCTATTTTGAGTATTGATGCAATGCCCCTGCCTGTGCAATGAATAACCTTTGAAGAATAACCCCAAAATAAATACATGTGCCAGCTCTGTCTCCCCTGTCTGCCTTTTCCACAATTGCAAGAGTACATTGAGTAGACATTGGCAAGACAAGTAACCATTTTAGAAAATGGGAGGATTGTTCAAAATTTCCATCTTCCTACCCAGCCTGTTCTCCATGTACCATGTTAAGTCACCATGTTAATCACTCCAGATATTAAGTGATTTAAAGCCTACAAAAGTTATTTTTTTTATCTTATAACTCTCAGAAAACCCAGCAATTCTGAGAGTTGTGGTTCAAACAGAACTTTCCCAGTCTTTGAAGCAACTCTAGAAATGTGCATTGAACATAATGAGAAGGCTTGTTGGAGATATGGGAAACACACAAGGACCTTTGCAGTGTCCTATTGAAGTTTATGCCCATCCATGCACCCATTTGATAGGTAAGAATGACTGGACATACAGGAATCTATTAATCTCTGCAGGAATCATCAGGGTTTATTTGAAGTGATTCAATGTCTTACAATATGAGAATGAAATACATCAAAAGCCAAGTTGTTCTACATTTATTGAGTCAACTCCAAAGCATAAAATACATCATGCAAGCTTTCAAAGCTTCACTGGTTTCTTCACCAAGCAAAGATGTTCCAAAATTATACAGGGAGAAGAAAGTTGATGATGTTAGAATCACAGACCTGCATTATGTCTCACAAATTATTCTTTTATCAGTTAAGATGATATTGAGGGATGTCAGTACAGACAGAGGCTACTTCCCTTCTTGACCATGTGAAGACTAAGGACAAAGGGCAATAAAAAAGGTAATAAAATTTTAACTCCATTAGCAACAGAGAAGTAACTTCTTTTGAGACAGTAAGTTTAAGTGTTCAAAAGACACTGCAAAGACACATTACCTCAGTACTAGGAAGTATTATGGTATGCAAAGGCAGACAAAGCCTTTCCTGGCAGTCGAAGCCTGCATAGGTCTGGTGATCAAATGTAGGGGCCTCTGTCTGGAGGACCTACCTTGCATCTGAAATTACAAGCATGGAGGAGAGGCACACTGTTCTGGTGGTGGTGGTGGTAGAATTGCGAGTAAAGATTACCAGAGCTTGGCTGTCTGAAGGGGACCCAGACCCTGACAATGTTGCATATGTTTTCTCTTTGGAGCAGATCAGTCCCAAAGCCCCTAAGTTTTGACCCACTAAGAGGAGGAAGAGTAGACTCCACCCATGCTCATAACAGACCAATATTCAAACCTTTGGTACACAGCAAATTGGATTTAAATTATATAACCAGTGCCACAAGGATTAGGCAACTGGGGCAAGAAATGCATGAGGCAGGCCTATATAAATCCAACCCCAAGTTGCATGAGAAGAGGGCCTCTTGTCAGAATGTTAGGCTCCTACGAGATTGAATAGCTAACCCAGGGTTGTTATGGGATTGTTTTAACTTATGCCTTTTAACTTATTGTACCCCACTCAGATTGTCTCTACAGAGGAGTGGGTTATAAAAATTATTATTATTATTATTATTATTATTATTATTATTATTTCATGGGTGGTAACCTACCAAAAGTTGTATCAGCTCCAAGACCTCTTTCTACTGCCTTCAACCTTTTCTAGCACTATTGTATTTTCTAATGATTATTCCTTCTCGTGATGTGTACAAAGTATGACAGCCTCAATTTAATCATCCTGGCTTCCAGGGAGATTTCAGGCTTGATCTATTCAAGGACCCATTTGCTTGTCTTCTTGGCTGCCCACGATATTCTCAGCATTCTTCTCCAACTCCACATCTCAAATTAGCTTATTTTCTTGTTATCCTCTTTCTTCACTGTCCAGTTCTCACATCTGTACATGGTGATGGGAAATATAACAAATTGTACAATTCTAACTTTAGTGTTATGTTGTACATCTTTACTCTATAGGGTCTAGTCTACTTCTTTCATCACTGCCCTTAGGCAAAAAGAGGAAATCCCTTCTCATAGGAATTTTCTTTCAGTCTCCAAATTTTTAGAACTGTAATCATTTAAATCTTCAGTTTGGTGCTTATAAATACAGTTTAGGCATCAAAAGGAAAGGGATAATCAAGACTACAAAGGGAATGAGAACACAACAAATATACAAGTCCTAAGTGTGAACAATTTTCTGCATTTCACTCTTTCCAATACTAGAAATTTAGGGAGAGAAGAAAAAATTTATTTGGGACAGAATTCTTGTTAGAATTCTTATTAGAATTCTGTGGCCACATCACTGAGCATCTTGTGGAGTGCACCAAGATGAAAGAACCCAGTTGCTCCTGAGAAATATAGTCATCCCAAGGGATATATCAGTTTTTCCCCAGGAAAAAAAATCCCTAAATGTCCCATGAGACACCGGGGTCTTTTGACATGGCACTGCAGGGGAAGGAGCATCACCATCCCAGCTGCTTTGTGGTGCTGCAGTTGCTCTTGCCATGGAAACAGAGGACTGAAAGGAGTTTGGGTGGGTGGATGAATCAGGGAGGGGATTTCGAGCTTCATGTGTGGGTAGTTGTAAATGAGAAATAAGTTTTCTATGCTGTGGGAAAAGGAGCTTGGCTTATTTCTGTACTGGCTCACCAATCACTAGGGAAGAAGACGGTGACAGTACAACTGATTGTTTCAGTGTGTTAGAACTAACCTTTACATTATGAGAACATTTTACAGTCATAAGAATGATAACAGTTTTACAGGAATACTGATAAATCCTATTGAGTATCAAGGTGTGAGCATCTATTGTATTTGCCTTAATAAACATGTTTGCAAGATCCAGCAGGTTGATGGCAGGTCATATTGAAAAAAGAAGAAATCACACATCCTTTCTTATTACAAACTTGTGGAGAGTGACTTGGAATCATGGCTAAATGAGATGCTAGAAAATCTAGAAATTAAAAAAAAAAGGTCCAGTGGCTATTTTGAGGGAGACTGGAACAATGAGAAACAGGAAAGTAAAAATTCTGGAATTCAGGGAGAAGTTTGAATGGAGGGGATGTTATAAGCACTCTTCTGGGAAAGTTACTGTATCTTCATAATACAGAGACAACAACCGATTGCAAACAACAAATCATTATGTGAATATTTATCCTTTTAATATCTATTATATATATATATATATATATATATATATATAAAATCTAGTCATGCAGCTCTTGCATATATATCATAGATAATTTTCTTATATGTCATAACTGCAAAGTGAAGGGGACAAATTGAAAATGCATGGTTAGAAATGGTTAACTTAATAACATCTATACCCTTAAAAAACATCAGTGCTAAATTAGCCACAAGACATCTGAAGATAGCAATGGTTGACAATCTATGTTAATATATACAAGCGGTGCTGCTCCATGACTCAGTAGTTTTCATCCAACTGCTGTCATGTGAATCAAGCAAAACTAAAAGTAGCAGTTGGGAAGGGACGACATTCAAGCAAAGTAAGTGATGACATGTTCTTAAGCCGGGACTGTAAAAATCCAAGGGAACAGCTGCTCTCAACCTCAGCAAATCTTTCAGAATACAGGCCAGAACAGGAGGAATAAAGTGGGAAAAATCTGACATACACAACTTCCAATGTATTTTGAAGTTGGCATACCTCATTTTGGAATCTCATTAAATAATCAAGCTAAGGGTTAAGCCTAGACATGTGGAATGTTGAAGGCATAAAGTTATATCCTTTTGTGCCGAAAACAGTGCATCAACATTTTTATCCCATACAAAGGTTTGCCCATCACACCCGTATATTGGAAAACACTAAAGCCCTATTCTGCTGCTGCGGCGGCTGCTGCTGCTCCTCCTCCTCCTCCTCCTCCTCATCTTCTCCTCATCACTCTATTCTGCTTTGGTCAGACTTCACCTCAAATATTCTGTCCAGTTCTGGGTATTACAATTCAAGAGAAGTTGACAAGCTAGAATGTGTCTAGGGGAGGGTGACCAAAATGGTCAAATGTATGCCCTATGAGGTGCAACTTAGGGAGCTGGGTATGTTTAGCCTGGAGAAGAAAAGGTTAATGGGTGACATGATAGACATGTTTAAATATTTGAAGGGATGCTATTTTAGGCTGCTCCTGGATTTAGCTCTGACATTCTTCCATGGCAGGGGATTGGACTGGATGGCCTTTGGGTCTCTTCCAGCTCTATGATTCTATTGTTTTATTTTGCACCACAACATCCTCTAGGGAATGATGGGTTATTTCTGACATGATTTAGGCCACCATTGAAATCTTCTCATACCACATCATACAGAATCCTTAATAATGTTGTTGTTGTTGTTGTTGTTTTTGGTACTAATGCTCTTCATAAAACATAATTCCTATATATTACTGAATGTAATGGTGATAGTTGTGACATAAACAACAAGCAAAATTAAAAATATACCTTTAAATTACATACATATGCACAGTCCAAATGTATTTACATGTATATAGTTTCATGAAAATTTTCATGAAAAGGTTAAAGTGAAAATTTGTTAAGATATGATGATTTTAAAGAAAATTTAAAAAGTATATATATATATATATATCCCTGAGATCTCTCCTTTCTCCTCTGACTAAGCCTTACCCCAGTCATATCCACTGAGATCTGTTATTTTAGAGGGATGCAAGCAAATACCACGGTCTGCTTCTGGCATAAGGCAAATGTTTGGGGAGCAGTGGTGTCACCTTTGGTTGTCACGCCCTTCAGAGATGCCAGCCACAGATGCTGGCGAAACATCAGAAAGGAACTCTTCTAGAACATGGCCACATAGCCAGAAAGCTCCACAAAAAACTATGGATGGCAGCCATGAAAGCCTTCGACTCCACAAAATGAGGTAGTGTCATTGGAATAACACATTCCAGTTCCATCTTCTACTAATTTTTTTTCTGAATATACCTTTCCCTGAAAGCGTTTACCCAATGTATGTTATCTAAACTTTGGTTAAACTGAGTTAGTGTTTGGAGGTGAAGAAAAAAGTAATTTAAAAACTAATTTAAAATTAACATAGTTGCAAGCAATATATATGAGCCATGTGATACTTAAAAAAAGAAGATAATGCTATTCCAGTGGATCTTTCTTTGGTCCACTGAATGTATTGTTCACTTCAACTAAATTAGCATGTGTACCATGTTTTCATGTAAAACAAGTTTTCTCTAAGGCAATTCCAAGAAAAGTAGCTTAAGCTAGGCTGGGCTTCTGCTGCCAGTTGAGATCACAGGTTAGTAAATCACTACTAGCACTGCTGCTACTGAATTAGTCCTTGTTTGCTCAGGCTTTTGCTTGGGCCTACTGCCAACCTACTTGTCAGTTTGAAAATGAGTGCCTTGGCAGTAGGCTTGCACCTCAGGGTGTTTATTCTGGCCAATTTAGCAGCCGATCATCTAATGCAGAAGTCTTTCACAATAAAGGCTCCTGGCCGAGGGTTCCAACTGAGAGCAGCTTGCCTCTAAGTTTTCTAAATCTCTACTGTACAATCCTAGTATCTGGTTCCTTTTTGATGAACAGGAGGAAGATTGCTCATGGGAATACCTGGACCTAAAATGAACTAAAAATGTATTACAACATTAAAGCTTGCCAAGCTGTAGAGCGGGAATTCACACCAATCCCATCTCTCACAACAGCTGTTGCTACAAGGTGATATTGCAAAGATGTCTCAAAATAGAACAAGGCTTATACTTGCTCCACATGGATTCTGAGAGCATTTTGGCAATCTCCAGCTGGACTCTAATTGTGTTTTCAATATGACATTACAGGGGAAGGGATGTCTTTGCTAGGATCCATATTATTTTAAATGTAGTTGCATTGAAATATTTAATGGGTCAATACATATTGGATTTGGGTGTTATGTCAGAGACATTTAATATGTCAATCTAATTCAAGATGGTTTCCCTTAAGACCCACTGAAATCCATGTTGGCTCAATTGGCAATGACTAGCTTGTCTCACTGAAAAATCATTAAATGTGCAAGCTTTCTAATTCTCCAGAATTCTTAATCAGGAAATATGGTACCAAAAAAGCAGGTATGTGGGGAAATAAAGAAAAAAGATGGGCTTGAAATCATAACATCTTTAGGGTCAAAATCTTAAACTAAAATTCACGAAAAGGGGTTTACAGTCATAGGCTTTACCAAGGCATGTGATTTGTTTTATTTTGTTTTTAACCTATTGAATTTGGCCAGTGCAGATGAGAGGCAGTTGTGTTTCAGTTCCATTTTGAAGAATGTACCAAAATTCATAAATCACACATTTAGGATAGGAATGTTTTCTTTTAATAAATACAGAAGAACGAGAAGCAGGAAGTTTTTCCATCTGCATTTCTAGCTGACTTCTGCAGTTTGCTTTTGCAGTCAGCAAGAGTTCTGATTTTACCAAGCACAGAAATGTTGTTTTATCAGCTTGAAGGTCTTGTTCAGAGCATAAACAAAATGCTGTTGGTGAGGACATTTCTTTTACCTAGAGGCTAATTTCTACTCTTATTCATACCTCTTTATGACAGGCTGATTCATAGTTCTTGCATTATATAATGTTATGATCAGTGGGGTCAACAAGCTGCTGAAATGCAAAGAATAATATCAGATGTCAGCCTCCGGGTGCAACTGCTGTAACTGGTATACTGGTGGTGGAGTGCTTTTTGTTGTGACACACTTCAACATGGTGGGTGAATGCATAATTGTCCAAGGAAATGAGAAGTCATAAAATTGGTTGGACAGTGCCAAACAGAAGAAACCTGAGGGCTCTTTGCAGAAATATTTGATATCTGTATTAAGCAGAATATATCAGGACTCATGCAATATGAATTTGTGAGAAAGGGGACAGGAGCTTGAAGAGACAGGAGTAATTATTCAGGAAGCTCTTGTAAAGTAAAAGAGAAAAAAGAAAACTTGCATTTATTGTCTCAGGAAATCTATCTTGGGATAGGAAAGAGGGGAGACAAAAGTGGACCTATAAAAGTGGTTGCCAGAGCCCCTAAAAGCTGTATCTCATGTGTAGATGTAAGCTAGTAGCCATTGTTGAAAATGAAGCCTCATGGAAGCCCCTTTCACAGACAAAGGGAAGAAAGAAACTAAGGGCCAGTACAGATGGGTGCTATGTGATGCCCTGAGGCCAAAATTAGGGCTCAATAGGGCTGGCCATCCAGACGCACCCAGCCCTAGTGACATCACAGGTGCGTGCACCCATCCATATGGCAGGCAACACAGCTGCACAGCAGCATACAGACACCTTCCACAGAAGTGTTGTAGCCCTTATGACGCCACAAAAAAGGAGCTGCTCTAGGTGGCTCCTTTTTTAGTGCACATCATGCAAATGCTGCTGCACAGATGTGCAGCAAAAAGGAGTGGTATTTCGCCACCCATGTGTACTGCCTTTTTGAAGAAGAGGAAAGGGACATCTATTAGAAGAGATGGATTGTGACAAATTATTATTGGAATGAAAGGCCTCTTGGAGCCTTTACTCCATTCATAGCAGAGGTGCCCATCTTAGCATGGTGACTTTGAAAGTACCAAATTTCAAGCAGAAAAATGAGTTTAGAATTATCAACAGGGGGGACATTTATTAAGGAAATATGTTCTTAGATAGCTATAGCCTGATACTTTCTAATCTAATCTAAAAGAGAAAAAGAAGCTGAGGGAGACATGTTGTAGCATGGCCTCCCTCATCAAAGAGCAGATGAGAAGAGAGAAAAGGGGCTCAATCTGGGCCAGTTCTTTTTCTTTGACAACAGAGGGCTGTCACTTAATTAACCCTGACTAATCCAGACAGAGGTTAGCTGCCCATAATGCTTTTGGTGAAACAGCTGACAAGCAAAAGCATGCAGAAAAAGAAGAGAAAAGAAGAGAAAAGATCTGGCTAAGCCATTATTCCTAGTGGACAAGACAGCAGCAAGAACAAATGCAGAAGCTGCTGTTTCTATCAACAATTTCAACAGGTAAGAAGGATGCAAAAGGCTTGAGTGCATAGACCAAAGAAAGATACACAAAGATGAAACAAAGGGCAGGTATTCTCTAGGCTCCGCTCACCCACTAATCATTTTATATATGCATTGATGCCTCTTTGCTTCCAATACACTTTGCAACCAACATTTCTCATACAGCAGTAGTCTCTCCTAACTGTTGGCCACTGTTGATGTAGGATGATTTTCATTAGCCTGGAGGAACATCTGCCAGCATCTAGCCTTCACTAAGGGATTATCTCTATGCTCATTCGATAGCAGTTCTTGCTACCAGTAAAGTTTGGCAAGAGAAACACCTTATCTGCAAGTTTTGTAAAGATAAAGCTATGAATTGTGACTTCTTCCTAAACATTCGAACTCTCATACTATGACACAGATGCCCCAAAAAGAAATAATAAGGTGCAGTCCTCTCAACATGTCATCTGGCCTATGAAGATTAAGTATAATCTCTTTTGAATTTTCATGATATCACTGAGCTTGCTGAATTAGGTGAAAGTAGATCTTGAATCTGGTGGGTTAGCAGCATCAATCAAGAATTTGAACTTCATTTCTTGATGACTTATTTTATAGTTCATTTTATCTGGATTGTTATGTGGATAGTGTCATGGCATGGATTAAACATTAGGTGACATGAGAGTTAATTCAATCAAGAGCAGAGTTGGGCATTTCATATGATTGTTCTATTTCAGAGAAAACATAATTCTAGCATAGCATCCTGACAGCTGGTCCAGTGGTCTAGATCATTTTAAAATGTCTTGCTATGAATACATTTAAACTAACTCATCCTGATCTTTGCTCTTCCTTGGTCTGTTGGTCTTCCAACATGGAAGAGATGTCAGACCAGACCTCTCTTCCATGCTCAGTGCTTCCATTTGTTGATACTCTTGCACACATTGGTTAGATTCTTCTCAGTGTCTTGGATGCAAGTAACTTACTTGTTAATGCAGTTGGGCATTTTTGTCTGATGCTCAATGTTCACAATTAGATCAAGGTTGTAGAAGTGCTGCTATGCATGTTGTGCTGTTCTGCGAGTGCATTTTGAACATATGCATATCTGTATGCCCCTGCTGAAATCTGCAGTAGTCATCCTTTGGTTGTGCATTCAGCTGCATAACACTGTCATCCAACACAATGGCTGCATTGTGCAATTGCTGCATAACTTTATATGTGGAAATGTATCCTACACAATTGTGATGCAGGATCTCTGCCAATATGTGTGCCCACACTATAATGACAACTGACATAAGTGATGAGCTCTTGAATGCAAGGTCAGGTAATAAGGGGAGGGCCCTTTCCCAGAATCAGCTGGCCTATAGCACTTAACGTATCCTTGTGGGCACTATTACAGGTACTCATACAAGATGCATAGAAGTCAGCTCCCACTCTCATCCCTTCGCAGCTATTCCTTTAAAATTATTACTATTTTAGTTGGACAATGCTTGCTTTAGGGAGACTCTCTACCTGTAAATTTGTCTTTCTGTGTTGCTTTATAAAAATAATAAATAGTAATAATCTTCAATTGTGGCTAGAAGCCATTAGGGAGGGCAGCTCTGTTTGTTAAATATTTACAGGATAAATAAACACTGTGCCAACAATTCACATTTGTCAGAGAACTAACCCACTTTCTCTGTTGCAAATGTTTGACTGAACTCCACAAAATTCTGCACCTCTGTATTCTGTAACCTTCTGGCCTTCATATTACCCAGCAGACACTGAGCTCTACATATTCTTCCTTCAAGAATATATGTTGGATAGGATAACTCTCATGCAAAATATAAATAGCAATCTGAGACAGAGAAATCGAAAAGATTTTGTTCACATGGGCAGAATTCATAAACATGGCAGAAATGCATGCATGATGAGCAAGCCAACCAAATAATAATAATAATTTGAATGTTTCTGTGGAAGTACTAGAAAACAGAGCTGTTGCTTGGTTATTTATAAAATGTTAATTTGAGAGACCAAGGTTTGCTTTGACTGTTTCTTTTCTTTTCTTTTTTTTTCTGGGGCAGAATTGCAATGCCTTCAGAAAATGCTGATAAATTTGGTTAAATTATTTAGAGAATGACACTGCAAAGAGTTTCCCCATGCTTTTAGTGCTAACTCACATCTTGGACTGTAGTGCTTAAGGGGCTATACAGACTGGCACTTTGTGCCAGCCTGGGCAGAGCCAGGGTGCAGTGTCCACATGCTGGATGCTGTGACTCTGACCTCATCATGTCATGATGTCATGCACCCTTCTAGACAGCACACAGCATCAAAGGGCAACCCCAGCACTGCATCTAGATGATGAAGCTCTGATAGGGCATCACAAAGTCACGCCGCCATGGCTATGACGCTCCTTAGAGGGCACAAAAAGGAGCTGCTTTTTGCAGCTCCTTTTTGCACTCTCCAGAAGCCGGATCGGTGCCGCAGCATGCAGTTGTTTGCGACACTGATCCGGCCAGTAAAGAGGCAGCTCCATGCTGCCCATCTGTACAGCCCCTCAGTCTGCTTTCAGGTTTCATATTAGAACTATATTTGTGAGCATTCAGGAAATGGTCATCTCAGTGAACAGTAATTAAGGAGGGCCAAATCAATCTATTTCTGGTCTTTGTTATATCACCCATAAACCCGTTCTATCCCATTTCCACATTAGTCTGCCTTTTTTTTTTTAAAAAAAAAAAAAAAATCTCCACAAAATTGTCTTTTCAAATATGTATTTATATATGCATTTCAAAAAGTATTTTTCATTCAAAGTGCATGCTTTCAAACATATTTTGATACATAATTTGAGCACAGAACTATGTAGGAATAATAGAGAGAAGTGAAAGCTCGCACAACACTAAGTTCTAATCCCACTCATGTAGGAGATGGGAATCTGTCAATTCACATTGGAATTTTTAAAGATTCTCTCCTGCAATCAATGCATAGCAAATTCTCTCTGACTGATCTTTCAGCAAGAACCATATATAGCCCATGTTGATCAAATCAGATTTAAATTTGCCCCCTTTTTAAAAAAGACAAGTTTCTTTATTGATAGTCTTAATTAAGATCATTATAGACAGTTTCAAATTATGATTTATAAAACTGACATTTTCAGGAAAATAACTGAACATAATGGTTTTGCCTGGAAGCATCTTATTTTCTCAAACAGAAGTTTAATGATCTCAGAGTCCAGACCATAGTGTCCAGACCAGAGTCCAGACCAGAGTCCAGACCACTCCAGAAAAACTAGGAGACTTGGGATAATCTCTTTTAGCAAACTCAGCCACAAGTTTAAGTCAATTTATGTAAACTTGAGTAAATCAAACATCGTTTCTATGGCTCAAACAAGCATTTTACCAGCTTTGCTATGAATAAGACTAGGAAGTTGTAGATTTAGAACAGATTGAAGTTGGGAAATCATTGGATACCACCACACTGCAGAAATAAAGTAGTTTGACACCACTTAACTTCCACAGCTCAATGTTATGGATTTCTAGAATTTGTAGCAGTAGCCACCATGTCTTGAGTATCAGGCACAATAAACTGGATCCCAAGTTTTGTTTTATCTATGCAAGTGCCCCCCTTCCCAAGCAGAGTTCTACTGAGAATTTCTCCACTGGTAGAAAGGTTAGGAGTTTACATTTCTTGATCACCCCTCTAGAGTCAATCCACCTTCTTTTCTTCTCCCCAGTTTAACCATGGAAAAGGTCTTCAGGAACTCCAGTGATGGAAACAGACTTCATATTTAAATAACATGAATAAATGACACCCCAAAAAACAGCAGTAAAATCTTGGGGCATTTTTTTAAAAATAATAAAATAAATAATTTAATTCAGATCACAATTTTATGATTAGTAAATTCTATAAATTTCAGTAAAAGTCATACCTGAGCCATGACATGCATGCTTCATTCTAACAGAGCAAATTTACATTTTCATATCATGCAACAGGATTCCACATACTGAACGGGTATACGTAGGTTGCCACACTGACTTCATCTCTGTTTGTTTATGCATGTAGATTTGATTCCAGTAGTGGAAGGAATGGAAAAGTACATTTGAGTGGATGCCGTGGCACCCAGTAGCTTCCTTGTCATTTGTAAATATTTTTAAATGGTCAAAACCAAGTTTCTTGAGTGCTGGGAAACTCTGACAAGGAGAACTTTGGCTTGATGGGATTCTTCACAGTTCAGGGCTTACTTTGCAAAAAATCCAACATGGTCTTCTTGTACAGAAAATAGATTTTCCTCACAGGCAGCTGATTTTGCTGCACAGAAAAGAGTGTTGGTTATTTAAATAATGCTATTTCCTGCACAGAAATGGCTGTTCGCTGTGTATAAAAAGCTGCGAAATTTGCACTAAGCCTAGACTTTCTCCCAGTTGGAAGAGCATTGCTAAAATTACTTTTTTTTTTTTTTTTTTGGTCTCCTTTGAAAATGAAATTAGAAAAGATTTACATCTCCAGTCAGGTGTGTGGTGAATCCACTTTAGATTGTATTCCAAACTATATATATATATATATATATATATATATGGTCTATGGATTCTTTACCAGTTGTCATTTGAAACCTGTGATAATTCAGGGCTGCCTAGTTGCAAGGAGGACCATCTTTGATCTCCCCAAAGGAAAAGAGCCAGTTGCATCTTTGATGCTAGAGTGGGAAGGTGTTAGGACAGAGTTGGAGGTTTTTAAAGCCTGCTATGAATTCAGTGTCTCCTAGAATCATAGAATCATAGAATCATAGAGTTGGAAGAGACCACAAGGGCCATCTAGTCCAACCCCCTGCCATGCAGGAACTCCAAATCAAAGCATCCCCGACAGATGGCCATCCAGCCTCTGCTTAAAGACCTCCAAGGAAGGAGACTCCACTACACTCCGAGGGATGTGTTCCACTGTCGAACAGCCCTTACTGTCAGGAAGTTCCTCCTAATGTTGAGGTGGAATCTCTTTTCCTGCAGTTTGCATCCATTGTTCCACGTCCTAGTCTCTGCAGCAGCAGAAAACAAGCTTGCTCCCTCCTCAATATGACATCCCTTCAAATATTTAAACAGGGCTATCATATCACCTCTTAACCTTCTCTTCTCCAGGCTGAACATCCCCAGTTCCCTAAGGCGTTCCTCATAGGGCATGGTTTCCAGACCCTTCACCATCTTAGTTGCCCTCCTTTGGACCCGTTCCAGTTTCTCCACATCTTTTTTGAATTGTGGTGCCCAGAATTGGACACAGTATTCCAGGTGGGGCCTGACCAAAGCAGATTAGAGTGGCACTATTACTTCCCTTGATCTAGACACTATACTTCTATTGATGCAGCCTAAAATTGCATTGGCCTTTTTAGCTGCCGCATCGCACTGTTGACTCATGTTCAGCTTATGGTCTACTTGGACTCCTAGATCCCTTTCACATGTGGTCTCATTCAGCCAGGTGTCCCCCATTTTATATCTGTGCATTTCATTTTTCCTCCCTAAGTGCAGAACCTTACATTTCTCTGTGTTGAATTTCATCTTGTTAGCATTGGCCCAGCTTTCTAGTATACTCAGGTAATTTTGAATTTTGATCCTGTCCACTGGGGTATTAGCTACTCCTTCTAGTTTAGTGTCATCTGCAAATTTGATAAGTATGCCCCCAATTCTGTCATCCAAATCATTAATAAAGATGTTGAACAGCACTGGGCCCAGGACAGAACCCTGTGGGACCCCACTGGTCACTTCTCTCCAGGATGAAAAGGAGCCATTGTTGAGCACCCTTTGAGTTCGGCCACTCAACCAATTACAAATCCACGTAACAGTTAACTTGTCTATCCCACATTTTGCAAGCTTGTTTGCAAGAATGTCATGGGGAACCTTGTCAAAGGCCTTACTGAAATCGAGGTAAACTATATCCACAGCATTCCCTTCATCTACCAAGTTGGTAATTTTATCAAAAAAAGAGATCAGGTTCGTTTGGCATGACTTGTTTCTCTGAAACCCATGTTGGCTTTTTGTGATTATGGCATTGGCTTCTAAATGTTCACAGACTCTCTGCTTAATGATCTGCTCTAGAATCTTTCCTGGTATTGATGTCAGACTTACTGGACGATAATTGTTGGGATCCTCTTTTTTCCCTTTCTGAAGATGGGGACAACGTTTGCCCTCCTCCAGTCTGCTGGGACTTCTCCTGTTCTCCAGGAGTTCTCAAAGATTATTGCCAATGGCTCCGATATCACCTTTGCCAGTTCTTTTAATACCCTTGGATGTAGTTCATCTGGTCCTGGAGATTTGTATTCATTTAGATTAACCAGGTAGTGTCCTCTTTGACGTGTCCTCTTTGATGAAGTGTCCTCTTTGACACTTCATCATTGAGCTCACCTGACTGCTTTGCAAACTAATGCAAGCTTTGGCTGGTCATGTTTACTGGGATGGGGGTAGGAATTTTTATCCTGCCAATCCAGGTTTTTTGAGGGGGTTGGTGGGGGGAGCCAGCATTGAATTGTTAGAGGATAAATGGGAATTGGCATTACAGTGGTCCCCCGGTTTACGAATCCCCCGGTGGACCCGAAACTGCTGGGACCAAAAAACATCCCCTGGGATCCGAAGGATCCCCCGGGATGCGAAGGAGAAAAACCGTGCGGCCCCTTTAAATCGGCCACACGGTCTGTCTCCTAAAGCGGTCCCCCACGAAACGAATATTTCCGGGTTACGAAAGGTAATCCGGAACAGATTACCTTCGTAACCCGGGGGACCACTGTACATTTTTTTTAAATTAGGTGATCATTTGGCAAGTAGATGGGGGGAAATGGAAATGTAGTTATAGGCCTGATCTAGACGGGCACTAAAAGGTGCCTGGGTGGCACCATTAGGGTTTGTGAGCGTGCAGCTTTCGCACACTCACAAACCCTAGCACGTGATGATATGAGCGTCATCACATCAAAGCCTTTAGACAGTGTGCGTGTGCACGCCGAAGCAACTGAGCAGCTTTTAGACAGAGCTGCACAGTTGCGGCGGGGGAAAGGCACCAAATGGCGCCTTTTTTGAAAATCGCGCCACAACTGTGGCGAAAAAAAAAGGAGCAGGGTTTGCCTGCTCCTTTTTTGTGGTGGAGCTTCACTGTGGCGTCTAGCTGCTGCGGTGAAGCTCTGCAGCCAAAAAAAAAAAAGGTGGTGCCAGACCGCCCCTTTTGGGCAGTCTGGAAAGCCCCATAGTGACAATCACTGCTTCCATTATTTGTGTGAAGAAATATTTTCAGACTCATTCTTATGGATTATGGGTTGTAAGGAATGAGAAAGTCGATGTTGTTTGGCGTTAGCCTGAGGCATATCTTCTTTTAAGTCTTGATGGAGGGCAGGCCATTGGGAAAGGAGAAAAGAGCCAAGCCTGTATGTTTTCTGTTAGGGACTGGATGATATCCAGGCATGTGGCTACATCCCCTGATGTCAGATAGCATGCAGAGATTAGAATCTGTTCTCCCTGACATAGTTTCCTGTACTGCTCTTTACCATGTGCAGTAGTTATGATGGAAATGGCCACAAGGAATGTATGCATACTATGTTTTGGAAAAACAACTTTCATAGAATCATAAAATTGTAGAGTTGAAAGATATCTCAAGTCTTCAGGTTGACCCTCCCTACCCCAAATGCAGGAATCCATACCTAAAGCATTCCTGAGAGGCGGCCATTCAAAAATTTCTGTTTCAAAATCTCCAGTGAAGGACTTCTCAACACAATTATGTACTTAAGTGATCAGAGCATATGAAACAAACTAATTTTTTTTAGTGTGAATAGCCCCGCATGCCACCTGGTAGCAGATTTCTGTTTATCTGCCAAGTATTTAGATATTCCATGTGATACAGTCACCATTCTGCGAAGAGGGATGCCATATAGCTGACATGAGTCCAATACTTCCATTTGCATGACAACTTATGTAGTGGCTTTGGTTATGAGAGAAGGTATTTGATGCCTCTGTAGCTGCTCAATGTCTATTAATGGCAATATGATGTCATTCCTGTTAACTGAAGGCTATTTTGTAGCTGTTATCGCACACAGTTCATTCCATATGCCCAAGTGGGATGATAATGTTTTTTCTTGGCACATCACACAGCCCACGTACCTACTCATTTGGAGAGATACAGAATGACACATCTTGAATGAGGAACAGGCTTGGGGAAGTAAATGACATTTCTGAGATGTGTGTAAATAGACATTCATTGTGTGGGTGATAAGAGAAAAATACACCCATTTGAAGGTCTGGAGTTTTTAAAACAGTTCCTGATTCTCTAGGCTGGAATGTTCAGCCAAACAGCATGCATCTGCCATGTTTAAACACTAAATCATTTTTAAAAAATTACAACTGATAAGCTAAAATTTGATAGATGCTGCAGTTGTATACAGACTTACCTGTGAGTACATCTCACTGAATACAATGGAATTTACTTATGAGCACACATGAATAGGATTGCACTGCTAGCTGATGTCAAATGCCTGCTAGTCATATGTTTCAAAATCAATGTTGAGGTTGTCAAGATAAGAAGAGCTCCTTTTTCCTATGTGATGGACAAGAGACAAACTTACTAACTCATACGTTACTAAAAAGAGAGTAAGTTAGATTTTGTAATGTTGCCAGAAATGTTTTTGTTGAGCATTATGTATAAAGAACTGGATAGTAAATATGGATCATGTCTTTGATATATGACAACAGCAGCAAGCATATTGTTTGCTTAAACTTGGAAACGGTTTGAAGCACCAACAATGGAAGAATGGATTAAGGTTGCTGAATTAGCCCAAATGGCCAAACTAACATGGGTTTTAAAGTTTATGCTAATTGAAGAGTTTCCCTCCTCTGAAAGATTGGAAACTGTTTATAGACTTTTTGAGCAATAAGAAATATAATGATGTAATAATCTTTGGCTATGGTTATTAGTATCTTAGTAGAATTATTTAGTTGGATCTGTAATGGTAGAATGATATTTTATCTTGTTTTTATTTTTCATTTCATTACAGTCAAGACTAGGGGAGGACAGACTGTTTTAGTTGTATGTCTTCTTTCTTTTTCTCCCTCCCTTTCTTTTCTCTCTTTCTCTTTTCTTTTTTCTTTCTCCCCCCCCCCCCAGTTTTGAATCTTTATTTGTATATTATTATTATTATTATTATTATTATTATTATTATTATTGTAAATCAGGTTGTTTTGTTAAAAATAATTATTATTATTCTTTATCTGAATAATAATGCCTGCTAGTTTTTATAGTTATAGATGATCTTTGGGTTCAGAGGTAATAGTGATACAACAGAGACCATTGCCTTCCTTGTGAAATCCAGAACCATTTGGCTGGCCCTTGGAATTAGGGATACTTGCAGAATCCAATCTCTGAGAATTTTGACCCATTTAGAATTATTAGTCCCATTCAGAATAAATCATTTGAAGCAGTGGACATTCATGAATGTTGATTTGTTATTGCTGTTGCTGTGTGTCTTCAAGTTGTGTCCAACTTATGGCAAAGCTAAGGCAGACCTACCACAGGAACTTCTTGGCAGGTTTCTTCAGAGGGGGTTTGCAATTGTCATTCTCTTGGACTGAGAGAGTGAGACTTGGCCATGGTCACCCAGTGGGCTTACACGATCAAGCAGGAATTCAAACCCTGGCATCCAGTCCAAAGTGCAAACCACCAAACCACACTGGCCCTCTGATGTACTGTTTCACAATTAATTTGGTTGATCTGCTCTGGTGGACTGTGGCAATTGAATTTAGGCCTGCATGTATGAATTGGAAGGTGATTATTGCACCCAGAAATCCCGCCAGGATAGGTGTGAGATTGAAAAGTCAAAAACAGGTGTTATCACACACAGCCATGGTGGGAGCTTGCAATTTTTGAAAAGCCACTGGATAAGCATGGCTGGGGTCCTGGCTGCATACGGGTTGTACTCACCTGGCTGCAGTTTTAACCTTTCAATCCCATGTCTATCCTGGCAGGATTTCCAGGTGTGATAATCTCTGAATTTAATTAAACCATTATGGATCTGCTGCTGTTGCTATGAAGGTTCCCAGGTCTCAGACCTAGACCCACTTTCCATTTCTGAAGGTGAGGGGAGGAATCTCAGGGTGAAAGCACTACCTTAAAAAGTGGTGTGTGTATGCATGCATGTGTGCATCCATATTCCGTATTACTTTGACTTGCTGTGTTTTTGAATATTTGAGTGTAGTTGTCTATGTAACTGTTATTGATGCTTAATGTAACATGCTTAATAACATCACCACAGGCTGCCCCTTGTACTATAATGCTTGTGGCATCCTTAGGGCCTCTCTCCTGTGACATCACAAGGAGTTATCTTTATGTCTCAGGTTTTGGTTCTCAAATCTCAGTTCTGGGGTAGTAGTGATCATATGGGTTATGAATTTACTACCACTCTGCCTGAAGCTGCTTTGAATTGAAAGAGAGTTTGGTTGCTTCCAAGTCTCTGAAAGGATAAAAGCCAACATAGGAACAACTTCATTTACTTAGAGCAGCATGGCAGGAGTGGCAGAAAAATCCAGAGTACTGCCCAGTATTTGGTTGCCCAATACAAGTACAGCATAATACAGAAAGGGAAGAGGAAAATCCCTGTAGACCATGGGTGGACAAAGTGCAATCCTCCACTGTTGCTGGACTGCATCTCCCATCAGTCCTTGATGTACAGTCACTTGTAAAGAATTGCTAGGAATTGTAATACAAGGAATCGTAGTGTAACAACATATGTGGGAACTGCTCATTGCCCAACTCAGCTGTAGAACATAGTAACCCTCCACCCCATGATGACAGAATTCATTAGTTGATGCTGGCAATGGAAGAATGATTTGATTTGATATATGATTGTTTTAATAGCAAATTGCTTCTTTTTGTTGTTGTTTGTTGTTGTCAGCATGTGGAAAAATGACACAGCAGGATTCCATTTCTCTTTTCTTCTTCTTTTTTTAAAGTAAAGGATAACCATCTGGTGGTCATGGGATAGATCAAAAACCTGCAACCACTTTAATCCAGTTTCTGGCTAAATCCATGCCATCAAAGTTTAATCAACATGGTTACACAAAGGACAGATGGTCTCTGTCAGCTATGCATATGTTAATTCATCAGTCCATTATCAGTAAACAGTTGTTGTTTTTTTCAAAAATGGAAAAATACATAGAAATTAATATTTATTAATCTACTTAAATATGAATCACTATGTATTTTTTCATTTAAAAAAAAATTGTTTGAATTATTTCCTCATAAGATGTGCATTTCTAAAGATGTTGGTCAGAATCCTTGGGGAGTTATGAATGACTGGAGATCATGAGGAGTGGTGGAAACATTGGTCAACTGCTCACCGATTGACAAGTGTAATAGACCCCCATCTATCGCAGTGCCTGCTTCCTGGTAAGTGAGGATTTTGGTGGGGGGCAGGCTGGGATTCACTGTGTAGCTATGTAACTACAGTGTAGCTACCCCAACAGGATTTTGGCCATTTTCTCTTAACACATGTTTTTCTAATCCATTTTAGGCTAAAATGGGTGCCTTTACACATTTTGTTAAAAATGTTGAGCTAAGGTCTGTATTCAAAATTAAGAGAAGTGTCAAATCTAAAGGATATCTGAGTGAACCTTCATATTAAACAGGAGGAGATACAAGATACATTTACTCATATCCTTAGAAGAAGTCTTGCTCATGGTTGCACTCACAGTGAAATGTCAATATTGTGAAAACCTCAAGGAGGTATTGTTGTTGTTGATGATGACAATGATGATGATACATTTATTTATATCCCACCCCTTTTCCAGTTTAGGATTCAAGGTGGCATATAATAAATAAATGCAGAATTATATTTTATATATTATATGATTATATTATATTTTATGTTGTTGCTCCTGCTGTTGTGTGCCTTCAAGTGATTTCTGACTGATGGTGATCCTGAGGAGACCCTAAACCCTTTCACAGGGTTTTCTTGGCAAGAAATGGTTTGCCATCCTGTGAGGCTGAGAAAGTGTGACTTGCCCAAAATCACAAAATACAAAAGTTAAGAGATGATTAAAGATGTTTGAAACCAGTTAAAAACCATTAACCTTTTTTAAAAAAAATTACAACAGCAAAATAGCAGATATAAAGTCCAATTTTATTTAGGTGGGATGGGCTTTGTAAATGGGCTCTTCCTGCTAGATGGTATCACTTTTGTCGCTGAGCCTAATCCCTGGACATGGATCTGCCAAGCAATAGAGATGTCTGCTTCCTTTCCCACGATATGAGCAATTGTATCAGCCATTAGACTATAGAAGCTGACTAGCCTTGACTGAAGTGATAGCTAGGTAATGTGTTTAGGCATAACTCTTAGTTTTGTTTTCTCCCACATTCAAATTTTGCAGATATTTGTCAATAATGGGAAAATAAACAAACAGACAGAAATGAAATTCTTACACATTGCAGTAACTTAAAATGTTAGTTGAGCATTTGGAAATAAAGTTTTGGCATTCAAAGAAAAGGGCAGGCCAAGTTACCAAGAGAGTGCGAACACAGAAAATATAAGAGTTGTAGGTATGCATGAATTTGGAAGACTGAAGGGAAATTTCATGGGGCGGCACAGAATTGTTATTCAGGAGGGGAAATATCCACATTTTGTCCATCCCATCCCCCTCACACACACATTCCCATAGCCACACCCTTGTAGCAAATAGAGGACTGGAATAAAGTGCCATAAATAGAAGGCATTGCCTTCAATTGGTTTGAGGTTTGCAAGCTTAATTGCACTTGCCTGTACCCACAAAATTAGCAGATAACAAACTAAAAAATAGCGGAGCAATCAAAGCCTTTTGTGAACTCCATTATGAAATTTCAGGTTTAAGCATTGAAATGAAAATTAGTAGCTTTGTTCATTGGCCGACACTTGTGTTTCATATTCTAGCCAGGTTTTTAAAAGTATATCAGTAGGAACATCTGTGTGTTTTGAGAAAGAGAGTGGAAATTTTGTGTATTTTCCTAACCACTGGGCTATGTCTGCTTAGGGACGATGATTGTAGTACTGTTCATATACCAATGGATAAGAGATGGTAAATGTTGCATCTCAAGAACCACTCCTACAGCCTTGTTTCAATGTTGACTATTTTTCCCCTGAGAAAATAAGCGTTATAACTTCAAGCTGCCTGCTAATTACTACTTTTCTATGTTTTCTATAATGAGAAATGATTGTGGGAGAACCCAAGAGCCAGCTCGCAAAAATAAATCATTCTAAATGGGGGTGTCACTGAGAGAATTGGATCTGACAGAATCAAACACATTTTTGATTAACAATTGAGTTTGATTATTTGGAGTGTGTAATAACTGCATTTTTTTTTAAAAAAAGAGAATATCTCAGATAAAATGTTTCATGCAAAGAAAATACTAGAGTGTGAAATTAAACAACGGCCCAGTGCCTACCTGCTGCCCTATACTTGTTCTCCATTCAGGTTCCAAAGATGTATTTTCTCTCATTTCTCGTTTTCCTCAGCAGGTACGTTTTTGCTCCCCAAATGAGCCAATTAATTTTATCAGAATACAAAGGCAAAAACCAGACTGAGAGCTGCTGGATTTCATCTCTTTCAAAGCTTTTTAACAATCGAACCACAAAAATGTGAAATCACAAATGTTCCAAGAAGCACAAGAGCAGCTGGAAGAAAATGGACACTGTTTGCTGACAGGTGCTTTTTAGGAAAGATGCCCCTGGTGACCGACGTGGCTCAATGTGAAGTCAGCCATAAAAGTCCAGGGATACAAATAAGAGCTGAGATGATACTGGAATGAAACAACTTTCAGATTCCATTATTTTTTTTAAAAAAAAAAACTTACATTTTCTACCCCGTTGCCATTAGTACTGTGAGGCTAGAAACAGTGATATGTATCTCAGTGAGGTTTCATACACGTCTTCACTAATAGTTGGGTCCCAAAAGACTGTGCAATTAGGTGGTTTTCTGATAGAACTGGGAGGAATTTTAGTACTCAGTTTGTAAATTGAGAACTTCACCATGCAGCTTTGCTTGTGATCGTTTTTGCAAAGAAGCTCCTTTGGCTGTGGTTGTGAGGTCTCAGGTACACATAGTTGTGGTGCCCATGGATTAGAGAACATTCATCACTTGCACCCATCTTCTGTCACTCAGGTCCCTCTGTGTCTCTACTTGGAATGAAATAATAGCATCCAAATGATTTTTATTTTACAACATCAACAAAAATAGATAAAAAGAGAAAACATATTCAGACACAGAGAAGTTGGCAGCTTTCTCCTTTCTGCCTATTGTTTCTACTAGCAGCATATCGTCTGAGAAGAGTGCAATGACTCACCACCTCACTTGGGGTGAGGAGCACCCGGCTAGGATTATGGGCTATTAATAATTGTTTCTACATCATTTAGCCCCTGTCTTTATGTCAAGCTTTCCTCCTGAAAGACAATGTTATTTCCAGTGAGTTGAAATAGGAGCAACTAGTTTGTGGATGCAAAGAATACTTCCACATTTTACTGCCCTTGGTAAATACACTGAGATCCTGCATTGAGAAAATGGTCAACTGCCGTGAGATTCATTTAAAAACATTTAAAAATATTTTCATGAAAAGGGAATCTGTTTTTCTGCCCCAAACTTGCTTTTTGTGCAAAAAGAAAAATTGTACAGAAAAGAGTTGATTTTGTGCAAAAGACATTGGCTAGTATTCAACATCAGCTCCTAAGTAACTTCTCCAGGTCCAAGGAAGAGCCAAGAGATTTACTCATCCTTAACTCTTCCATATTTATGATTGCTACTTAGGCATGTTTGTGACAATATTGCCATGATCATAACTTCCCCCTCCCAGCCTACTTTACTGGCCACCAACTGCCTAGCAAGAGCACAGATGAATGATGTTTCTGTAATGTTTGGGACAGTCAGGCCAAGAGAGGTTATCTAGTTAAGTATATGTAACTATTGTAGGTGACAGAGAATACTGGGCATTATTTTTTATGTACATTTTTACACATATCCCCAACAAAATATTCAATTTGTTGTTTTTTTTTTTTAAAAAGAAAAATACATAAAACTTCTTGCAATCTCACCCTCTAGGGAAAAATCATATGAAACAATCTTTTTTAAAAATGTGAGATTGATATTGGATCAGTTGCAACTGACACTGCAGAACTCTCCAATTTCCATCATTACCTTCATCCCTGGTAGACAACTTCGATTCAAGTCATGGGACACAAAGAACCTTTGGAGTGGAAGACACATATCATTTTAGCTTGTCCTGCAATGCCATTAATTTTACCATCAGACTGTAAGGGTCTGCTTTATAGCCAATGATTGTCAGACAGGAGAACTCCCTATGCTTGACCCACCCCTTGTTAACAGTCCTTGGGTAATGAACTCTAAAAATGGAGCACAATTTATAAAGCCATCCAAGCCAAAGATTTCAGTTCAAATGACAGGAGAGCAAGCTTGGCTTGACCCTGGGGAACAACTTGCAAGATAATTACACAGCCGTTCTGTGAAGTAGTGAGATCAAGTCACTGCAGTGCTTTGAAGGTCAATAAGGCAATTTCATATATGATTTAATGGGCAACAATCCTGGAATGCTAAACCTTTGGGTGAGTGACATACTGTGAAATCTCTGTGTACGGATGTCCTGTGATATATGACACTTGGACATCTGCCTTTTCCAGTGACCTTTCACTTTTTAAAGTCAAAGAAACTTGAGAAAGAAAATTGTTGGAGAATAAATCCTATTGAGCCCCCCCCCTCTTATATATCTTTTAACTGCAACTGTTTTCACAGCAAATAATTATGGTCCAGGACAAATTCCACTTTAATTGGGAACAAGCAAATTTTCACCAGAGAGCAAGGAGATTATTGCAGCCAGAAATCCTGCCAGGATATACACGTGGTTGAAAAGTCAAAACTGGGTGCTATTTCACCCAGCCATGGCCTGGAGAGTGCAACCTGTATGCAGTTTGGATGCCAGCCACATTTATCCAGCCATATTTCAAAAATGGGATTTTTCGTGACCATATAATCCACAAGCTATCAAGTAGACTGGGGCCAGGGAGTTTTTGCAAGGAGGTAAAGAAATCTATAATCCCCCCATTGCATGACTGAGAATTGTGTGTCCATTTGGAGCAGTGTCACATATGGTTCTCCAAAGCATTCCCCCTCCCCCCACTTATAGTGGATTTCGATGCAAAAATTCAGTGGTGCAGTTATCAGAGATGCTTTATGGTGACAAAAACAAAAACACTGCAAATAAACAATTTGTCCTGAAACTACAAAACTGAATGTCAGTAGCAAAATGTGCCATCACAAATAGGCAGTCAAGGTCAGGAAAGCATAGAGTATAGATACCAGCTTTTGTGGAGGATATGAATAATCTGTTCATTATGGATGGAAATAATTGACATATTTGAAATATGGTCAAAATTGTGTTTCCTCCATGTTAGGAAAACATGATAATGGGACTCTTGGATATTCACAATTTGGGACTTATTCTGAGCAAACTGTGCATGTTTTGCTTTGTTTTTGTTCAGGTAAAAGCATATCATTTTCTGCCCAGAAAATGATGTTTCCTGTGCAGAACATGCTGCTTTCAGTGTGGAAAAAAATCCCACATGTGAATTTTACTTAAAGGAAATCCCAAACTGCAACTAGTCTTTTAAAAGTGCAGTTTTTGCAGGCTTTTTACAACAGGAAGGAAATTGTGTTGCTTTCTTCTGGAACAAAATTAGCAAATATTTTCATTTCTACTGTTTATGAAGTAATCTCTGGAAGACCCTTCAATGTGTTTCTAACTTTCTGTTTCTTCCTGCTTATTCTTTATCTATTTGATATACAGTTTCAATATCAGGTAAAAAAAAAAATTGTTTGGAGATTATATGTGGATGATTTTGAGAAATGTGAGAGAATTTTCCTGCCTTAAAATCACTTACTGGTACATGTTTCAGTGTCTATATTCACTGCTATCTTGAGACTGATTTTTTAAAAATAAATATCATTTGAGCCAGCCATTATTTCTATTTTATTTTTTAAGATTTATCTTTAGTAGCTTGTCATCTTAGTAAAGGGTAGTAGCAGTCGCGGTGTTCACATCAATTCTTGGAAGCACAAAATTGGCCTGTAGGTACACAAACATTGCCCATTGGTGACCTATTTATTGGTAGACCAATGCTATCAAAACAGCAGAATCCTGGGGCAGAATCCTGTTGATGCCTTATGCTAGTGGTTATACTTTTTTCAGGATTGTGCAACTGTGATGAAGACAGGCAAAATAAAATAAAATAAATCTTCCAGCTCTGGTCAACCTTTGCTAGGTTCCTTTCTTGCTGCTCCAGCCATGGCCTTTCCTCCCTGTTATCATGGCATTGTCGTTGTGGTGGTGTACCTTCAAATCATTATGGCAAATCCTAAAATGAACCTATCTTAGGGTTTTCAAGGGCTTGTTAGAGTGTGACTCACCCAATATCACCGGTGGGTTTCCATGGCTGAGGAGGGAATTAAAACCCGTCCGTCCGAGTCCAACATTCAAACAACTACACCACACTGGCTCTCACTAGTGTATTTATGCCAGTATAATGACGCTGGTATAGTTACACTGGTGCAGTGCACCAACAGAATTCCAGCCACTGACTGCAGAAGTTCCTCTTGGTAGGAAACATGATAAATGATGGAAGAATGGTTGAACAGCCCAATTAGTTAGAAACTATCAACATTAATTTGAGGATAGAAAGAAGTAAAGGGACTATAGGATTAAGGGCAACATTAGGCAGCTCTTCCACCCCAAAACCACTGGATTGCACACATAGATTTGTGACAGCCTATGTTCAATTTGGTCACTTTGGGAAAAATTCTACTTTGCCTAGAGACTCCTCAAAATTTCTCTGAAGTGGTGAAACTTGAATTGAGCTTCAGAATTTGGCTGAAGCTGAATGAAGACTCTGGATTAAACTGCATGTTTTTGTCTGTATTTCCCCCCCCCCCCGCCCCCAGCCCCCAGCCCCCAAATTAGATGGGCTCAGTTTAAATAAGGGAAACCTGGAATTTGAAATTTTTACAGCTGTGTGGTATAATTAGACTGAAATTAAGTAAGAAGGGAAAATCTCAAGCACACCCATGTGGGTTACCAGATTTTGTAATCCTGATAGAATATAATTAAAATGTTCCCAGTAACAGATGCTGTTAGTTTCAGTAGTATATTACTTTGTTGAACAAATTAATGTTTGGCTTTTTTTTTTTTTGCCTTGTAGAATTATCAATGAGACTTAAATCTATGGTTGTAATGCTAGAGTTTTAGCAAGGATAAGAAGGAAGAATACATACAGATAGTGATGTGGTCAGTACTTTCTATATAGCTGAACTGATCAGCCCACTAGAAAAGGTGAACCAGGATCTCCTGAGATAAAATTGTTTAAATCTTCTGCTCTGTTATTGGCTCCAGAAATTAAATGGACCAATTTCTTTTGAGGTCAAAGAGCATGAGAACATATGGAATTTCCTCATTTTCTTCTTCCTTAAACAAAGGAAAAAATCCTAAATGTTGTGTGACTGAGTGGGTGTGTGTAGAATGACAGCTTGTCTGCTGCTTGCAAGGTAATCCTGGCTTACACCAGCTGCAGCAGGATCTATTTGAGGAGGGAAGGAGGAAATTGTGCAACAAGGAAATTAATTATTTCAGGTACATTCTATACCATAGAAGAGGATGCTCTTAGTGCCCCTCCAATAAATAAAGGGTATTTTGCCCTGGAGGTTGAATTCTGCCTCTGTCCCTGGCCTTGTGTCTTGTTGATTCCTTTAAAACTCACAATTTGGGACTTTTCCGTTACCTAGTGGTAGGTTTGTGCTCACAGAACGTTTTGTGGATGTAACTGGAATCTTTGTTCCCTGCCATATAGGGGCCTTCTGATAGGAATCCTTTTGCATTGCTAACTGAAAGAGTTTATTGGTTATTAATTTATTTCAAAGATTTATTTATCAGCTTTTCACACACTAGGCTTCCCACGGTAGTGCTCAATAAGTTGAGAAGTGTTTCTCAAATTCCACAGTTCTAATGGGAAATCACCAAAGAATCTTATGCAATTGGTACCTGACTCCTCCAAAACCTAAATAAGTGAGCAGTTTATCTCTGTTTGAGATAACGGTATACTAAAAGCAAATTATTTCCTTATGCTTTGGGAATATGAAAAAAAGGCAATTGCCTTGGAAAGAAGCTATTGATATTGTTTTAAAAGTTACTACGTGTCTGTGTCCAGTAACATCATGAAGATTATTCCTCAGACACAGTGAAACAAACAAGAACTGGATCACATTGAATTTTTACAGGAAGAATAGACATGGTTTGTAAATGGAGGGGGGTGGAATCATAAAAAACTGGCTGAATAGAGCTTAGAGCTTACATGTTGTAACATTAATACTTTTATTCAGATTTCACAGAGGTAAAGAAACCATGGTTAATACATGGAATGTTAAATTTAACTGAAACACATGTGTTCCTTTTTAGAAAAGTATTGCTATTTTCATTTTTGCCCAATGAACCCATAAATATAGCCTTTCTTGGTATATAACAGAGGCTTTGACATTTGCATTGCCATCTTCTTCCTCTTGAATAACAGGTCCTGACCACAGAAAATATCCCAGCATTCCACTGCATTATTTCCTGGAAACAGAGCATGTTCCAACATCTTTTCCTCCCAGTCCCACAGATGCTTCTATATGTGTAAAAGGATGACCAAATTGATCAAGAGAAAAAGTTTATGGCTGTGGCTATTTAGCATAGATGGATGTTGAGTAATTACGTATGGTGCTGAAAATATGAGTAGGGATTTTTTTTTCTCCCTCTCTCATAATATGGGATCATTCCACATAATAAAATTGTGGAATTCACTACCATAAGATATAAGGACATCCACCAGCTTACATGTACATAGACTAACAGAGAGTGGGTGCATCTGCACAGTCAAAATAATGCATTTTGACATCACTTTAATTTATAAGGCTATATAATATAGAAGCTTGGGATTTGTAGTTTCACATCCCAAAGCTGGACCAAAAAGGTGGGGCAAAAAGCTGCTCCTGCTAGTGGCTCATTTTGGACTATGACAGTTGTTGGCTTCAGTACCACAGTGTCTGGTCACTGTGGTCCCAGAGTGATCATGGCCAGAGACCACTCCATTTCACCCAACTGCTACAAAATCCCTTTGCATACTGACTTTGGGGCTCGACAGACAGGCAAGAAGGGGTGGTGAGATGGCACCCCTGTCTGCCCTGTAAGCAGGCCATGACAACCATATGTTGTGGCCTGCACACGATGCAAAAAGAGCTGCCATAACTGCCGCAGTGCAGCATTATGATGCCTCTTATGCACCTTGCCATTGGGGTGCTGCACATGATGGATGTCATAATGGCATGCCCCATGTAAACTGGGGCATGCCAAGATGGTGCCCAAGTCACAAGTTAGGGTTTGGGAGCATGTGAATGTTCCACCCTACTGCAGTCCTAGTTCTCAGTCAAGGCCGGCACAAAGTGCCATCTGTACCTCCCCTATGTTTCTGAATTCTTCACAGGGCACACCACTGAAAACTGTGAGGTTACTTGGACTTTTTAGTTTTTAGAAAATAGAGGTAATTTGCGTAATAATATCTAAACCTTCTTCTAATATGCTTCCGCTCCAACCTGTCAAATAAATGAGTTTGATCTAGGTTCAGTCTTACTTAGGAGTTTATCACACGATGGAAATTGGAAGTATAATCCAATGGCAATCTGAACGCAATCATGGGGTTTCGCGTTATTGTGTGAAAGCTGATCACATGCATTTTCAGGCAATGGGAAGTCCTTCCGAATACAATTGTGGGTTTTCACGTTATTGAATGAGAAAACTATCACATGCAATTTCGGGCACTGGGAGGCAATTTCAGGCAGTTTTGAACACGATTAGGCGTCAATACGCAATCACGTAAATTCACTCAACTAGCGAATTCACTCATTTCAAAACCGACCCCAATTTCATTTCTTTCAAAATTGAGAGAAATTCCTCCTGTTTGATAAAGTCCTTACTGTAGACTGTTTGAGTTCTTCATATCTAACTGAAGTTCTCTTTTTTTCATTGAATCTGCTCCAAGTACAGTGGGCCCTGTTCCGGACACCCCCCTCCAACATACCAAAGTCGGTGGATGCTTAGGTTCCATTGTCCTTAATGGTGGAGCAGCCACATGGCTGCTTTGCCAGTATGAAGAATGGGAGTGGAGCCTCCCTCCCTGCCTCCCTCCCTCCCTCCCTGCTTCTTCTAAGGCTTCTGCCACGGCTTGTCTTTGGGGATGGAGTAGATGCTGCGCTTATGTGAAGATGGCGGCACCCATGTAAACAGGGCACTGCCATTTTGATGCCCCTGTCATGTGCTGGGGTTGCGGGGCATGTGGAAGCCCCCCCCCAAGGCAATCCTAGCACGTGACGGGGGCATCTTAAAGGGCTGGTCAGTACCAGCCTAATGAGTCTATTTTAGTTAGGACTAAGAACTTGATTTGGGCCTAAGATTGCATCCAACCCAGCAAGATTTAATAATCAATTTAAAGAGTTTCAAGTGTTTGCTATATACAATATGCCAGCTTGATAAAGCACGGAGAGGTACTAGATTTTCTGCTCCCCCAGGGCAGTCGCAGATCAGATCTGCCAATGGAAACATAGGACAGAAAAACCTAGCAAGTTGACAAGTGGAAAAAGCAGAAGGAAGTCAATAGGCAATCCATTTTCTGTATGGATCCTATTGACTGTAACAGTGTCACACATTACATACTGCAACAGAGCTGGTGGCATTTAGACAATAAATTATTGTCCTCTTAGGTGATTAATGAGAAATAAGAGCCATGGACAGGGACAGATTGAAGTTTTGGTGTAGATTTGCAGATATAAAGCATACCAGACTAAACAGGATAAGTCTCATCCTCTCCCCACATGAACAGGCTGAACACTTGAATAAGTCTTAGTTCAATGAAATTTCCAAGAATATCAAAGGGACCAAAGGAACTGGCATTAGTACTTTCCTTGAAGATACTGTTACACATAAATTGGGGGGGGGGGACATAAAAGCAAGAAGTGTCATTATTCCACATACCACTGCAATAAAATAGTTTCTACCAAATATTAGGGTTGTTCTTGAGACTGTGTATGGAAATTTGTTCCTTGTGACTAAGATTCTGTTGTACGTTGTGTCTCTTGTTGATTAATTCTGTCTGGGCATTGCTCAGCCCCAGTATTGTCACCAGAGAAGCTGACAAAGGAGGAGTGGTAGTCATCATGGACAGATCTGCCTACATACAGAAGACTGAGAGTCAACTATTCAGCACCACATTTTACGGAATCCTATCTAACAATCCCACAGATGAATACCAGAAGGAATTACACAGGCTACTCGAGGAATTTCCCATGGAGGCGCAAAACCAAATCCTTATTGACATACCCCAGGAGCCTCAACCAGGCACATGCTACCTATTACCCAAATGCATACATAGGGCAACCCTGGACAACCTATCATGTCTAACATTGGAACACCTATAGTCAGCACCTCCAAGTATATGGACAATATCCTTAAACCATATACGACCAACACCCCCAGCTATGTGAAGGACATCACGGACTTCCTACAGAAGATACAATCCATCCACAACCTTTCAGGAAACACCATCTTAGCCATAATGGATGTGGAATCCCTGTACACCAACATCCCACACAAAAAATGGAATACAAGCTATCAGGAATATAATTCCAGATGGGAATTTAGCAGACCTAGACGCCAAGGTCTGGCTGTTTGTTCTCACACACAGCCCTCCCTCCAGCCCATCCACCTTCATCCAGCCTCAGAGGGGGAGAGAGGCAAGCCAGCTCCATCAGGCCTAGTCCAAGTAAGATGCCGAACCCTCCCTCCAGCACATCTGCCATGGCCATGGCCCCAGAGGAAGAGAAGAACCAATTAACTTGATCCCTTCCCCACTTTGTGTCATGTCTTTTTAGATTGTAAGCCTGAGGGCAGGGAACTGTCATATATATATATATATGCTTCCCGGAGAGCCTCAAACAATCAAACAAACAAACAACATATAACTTCAGGTTAATGGCACTGAGATGGGCACGTGTATGGCATCACAATATGCCAATATCTTTATGTGTATCTGTATCTGTGTCTGTGTCTTTGTGTCTGTGTATGTTTGTGCCTTCTAGGGATGGAAAGAATATTTGAAAATATTCCAAAATGGTCCAAAGGTTTGGTGTGATATTGGTTTAATGTGTTTTAAACACTTTTTGTCTTTTAAAACTGTCTTTGATATTTTAACATGCAATTTGTTTTAATATTGTATTAATTTAATTTTGTTTTAATGCATTATTTTTATCTATTAATTTACTGTTTTTAATATTGTAATAATAATAATAATAATAATAATAATAATAATAATAGTTTATTTATATTCCGCCCCTCTGGGTGAGCAATCGGGGCGGAGTACAACATTTAAAAATACATACAATTAAAAAAACACATCAGTCTACCCTCCCGCCCCTTAAAAATAGATTAAACTAAGAGTAGAATTTAAAACAGTAAAACATTAAAAGATGGATATTAAACATTAATAGCTCTAAAATTAGAAAGTGGGAGGCCTCAAGAGTATTACATGTCTCAATAAATGAGAACTGAAGGGACTATAGTTGATGGATAGTTTAGTCATTCTCAGGGAAGGCCTGCCAGAAGAGATACGTCTTGGTGGCTTTCTTAAAACCATCCAAGGTTGTAATAAGGCGCATCTCATCCGGCAGGCCATCCTGTAAGCCATCCTGAGTCCCAGTTTTGGGAGAAGGGCAGGTTATTAATACACATAATAAATAAATAAATATTTCAAGTGTAAAGAAAACCTGATGACAAGAATCCTGGACTGGCAAGAATTTTCGCACTTTGAGACTTACTCTTCACAAAATTTGCATGTGGTTGTTTTTTTTTGCAGATAACAGTATTTTCTGAACAGGAATCAGCATTTCCTGATGGAAAGTAATATTTCAGTACAGAAATATTAATTCCTGCACAGAAAATGTTTTCTAAATAGGAAAAAAAGAACTATAATTGGTGATCTGTTCTACATAAAATTCACATATTGTAGAACAAATTTTCTGTGCAGAAAACAACATTTTCTGTGCAGGAATTAATCTTTGTTTGCCACGCAAAACAACCATGTAAAAATCTTGCACAGAATAAGCCCTGAATTGCAAACAGCTTTTTTTGCAAACTGCATTTTTGAAGACTTTCTTGAAGTAGGAAGAAAAATGGAACAATTACTTGTTGCTACTTTCAAAAGAAACTTGGCAAACAATTACATGCCTAGTGTCTTCAAGATGTCTGTTGACTTATGGCAACCCCATGGATTTCACAGCGCTTTCTTAGGCAAGAAGTACTCCGGGATGGTTTTGCCAGTTCTTTCTTCTGAAATATAGCCTCTAGCTCCTTGTATTCTTTGCCAATCTCCCTGCCAGGTACTAAATAGGGCTGACCCTGCTTAAGCTCAGCTGCAGGAGGATATCAACAGGGCTGACACTAGCAGTCTTGAAGGAGGAAGAGGGAGAGGAAAAGGATGACAGACACCTGGGAATGGCAAGGAGTGACATGATCTGGTTTTATAGATACATGGATTATTTATTATGATGCATCACCACCTATGATATAGAAAATGGGGAAAGCTTGAGATAGTGTGTGAAATACATCAGAGGCTGGCAAAAAAGCCTTATACTGCCTAAATCCCCCATTGTAATCAGAATGAAAGAAGTGTGGAAAGGGTGTCCCAGATGGCATTTATTTGGGCCTGTTACATTGCAATATGCAAGAGGGAGCAGACTGAACTATTCCTGATAGGTTGTATGTCTGGTAAACACTCATAGAACTGGGCAGTACAAGTCACAACAAAGATTTTCATCTTTTTTCCCCCCTGTGTTTAGCTGTGCTTTCAGTAGAGCTCATGTTTATATAATCTCAAAATCATTATATTTATCTCCTGGATCAGCAATTACATTTAAAATAAAGATTATTAGATTTTGTGGGCATGGTCTGTAAGCACATGTTTCTTATCAGTGGGTGAATACTCTGTGCAATATTGCAAATATCCCCTATATTGATTCTTTTATTGCATTCTGTTTTACTTCTTAATGGTTGGTAGAGCCTGATATTGGAAATGGAAAGGCTGGAGTACAATGTGTCATGCAATAAAAATTGTGTCACAGAGAGGAAAACAATGCAAATGCTACAGATGGCATTGCTGCTGTGCACTAACTTGGACAGGTTTTTCATAGAGTAGCAATGGGTTGTGATGATCTGATGAATACTTGGCATTGGTATACAAACTATTTTGGTCAAGAATTTGGTCAAAGTTGTTATAGAACCATACTGAAGAATCCAAGAGAATTAAGTGCAGGCTGGGAACTGGTGCCGAACACAATGAGATGGGTGAAGAAAAGAGCACATAAAGGCAATTCTGAATTTAATTGTGGTATCAAAACTACAGAACTATGGAATTAGGCTGTATAGAGATCATTTAGTCTAAGTCCTTTCCATTCAGCATTATAATGTTCAACAATTACCTTTGCTTACTGTTAAAAAAAATCTGGAAGATACAAGCTGTTGACCTATGGTACAAGAGACATTTTCCTCCAGAACAAATCATTTTCACATCAACATTCAGCACAGCATGAGGCAACACCTCAACCATGTCCTATTCTGTCTCCACCATCAAGTGAGGCCACTACACCTATAAATATAATAGTATTAATTTTAAAAAAAATATTGTCATGATGCCAAATGAGTCAAGTCAGAGTTGTAATACAACATAGTTGTTCCTTAATTATGTGGAGAAGGGAAATGCATTACAAGTAACTATTCTGCTTCAGAATAAAAAGAAATAATGTAAAGTTAGCTGCCTGTTACAAATTTAATGCAATTTCACCCTGAGCCATGAAGCTCACTTGGAGGAATCTGCTCTTCTCATAATTACTGTTTGTGCTAATAAATATTATCAGTATAAAGAATAAAATACTAAATACTTTACTAAGCTACTTGAAAGAAGGTACAGGCATGCTGAATACTGCAACAGACCCAATCACATTTACTTGAAAGTAAGTTCTGTTGATAATGGAACTTAACCTGAATTATAGACTTAGAGTTTTTGTTTTGCTTTGTTTGGAAAGGCCAAGAAAAAAAGAGTGGATGTGGTTAACATTTCAAAAGGCAGAAAGGTGATCTAGGATAATAAAGGAAAAGTCATTGAGACTGAGCCACAATAATTGAGCCTTTGGTGGCATAGCTTTCCATTACATATAGTGATGGAGAGATGTAACAATGCCTTTTAGTAGACCTAATAAAAAATAAAAAATAAAATAAATCAGTATATTAGGTTCTGCTTTCTCCACCATGCTCTACTTAGTAACTTCCCTTCAATGTTTCTCTCAAGTAAGAAGCTGCACATTTGTTTCTAGATTTGGTAGCAACAAGTACAAAATGAGCTCCTGAGATGTTACTGTTGAACTGCCAAGGGGAACAGTTACTGTTACTGTTACTGAGATATTACTGTTGAACTGCCAATGTATTTATTTCCCAAAGATCTCTCCCAGTGGTTTCTGAAACTTCCTTTCAGTGTGATAAGGAACAACTACGCTTGAAAAATGTTAGAAGTAACAGGGTCCAACTCAACTTGTACTGAGAATACTTTTGAAGGAGGAGGAGGGGGAAGAACTCAGATCTTTAAGATAGTCCTTTACTTACATCTGTGTAAGAATCCTATCCTCTTATTTTTTTACTTTCAGGGTTTCTGATTTCACTTCTCCCATGTTCAGAAGTGAGCCCCTCACCATAAAGAAGACATTTTTTTCTTTTCTACCAAAATGGTGGCGGCGGGAAAATTATTCCCAGCATTTCTACTTTTGTTACACAGAAGCAGAGGTTTCTATTTTGTTTCCCATCACAAAGTACTTCTTACAATATACAGCAGCTTTCTTGTTTTGCTAAGTGAAGAGTCTCCATAAGATTGTCTTCCCAGCTAAAGCATGCTCCTGCAGGGCTCCTGATATTTTAGGGCTAGATATACTTAATTGCAGATGTGGGTAGTTGCTTTACTATTAGTGGGCTGGTGAATCCATTTCAGGATTCAGTCTGAACTTTAAAGAATCTAGCCATGATGTTCACCTCTATCTCCAAAATAGGTTCAGCAACTTAGACACCTCAACATTTCAGACCAAAATTCAGAATTGATTTGTTACCCTACTAAAATGGAAACTGACAACTGCCACTATTTACCAATTGTGCCACACTCACACTCTGCTCACAAAGAAGGTATAAAGAAGCAGAAATAGATGTTAGTTTTATGAGTTCCCATAAGAGGACCAATAATGTGTTCTGAAGAAATGTATTTTGAGAGACAGTCTTCTTTCATTCTAGACACTTTGGGTCTGAGACACTTGGAGAGAGATATAGATCCACAAGACATTTCTAAAGTCCGACCCCCATAACTGCAGGAGATCCATTAACATGGTTATTATGGATAGACAAAAACCACAATTAACAGTGAATGCTCTATATCTGGCAGAAAATGACTATAGAGTCATGCTGGAGGATTTCTAAATGCCTAGAGAGACCTTCCCTTCCCACACTTACTTATCCCACAGCTATGGGGGGGGGGGTCAGACTTTTGTTTCTTGATTCACCTGTTATTCAATATGGATTAAAGGTAATTTGTTTTTTTACAAGGCCGCTTGTGTCACTGTTAATTGATTTTGTGAAACATAAAGGATTTTATCATTAATAGAAATTCAATAATGTCTATTGTTAGGGCTGCCAGTCAGTCACAGCTCTTTTTACTTTTTCTAAAACCCTTAACACTAGAAAAATTTCCTAAGGAAATAGAAAAATAATGCAGAAAACATTCTATCTATCTATCTGAAGTATTTCTGTATTGCTTCCCAGCTGAATAGAGCTTCCAAGGCAATGAACAAACAAAAAATTAAAACAATAAAAAGATAAAGACATATTAAAATACCCTGTAAAACTCCTAAAATGGCATAGTGGTTAAATGCCAGTACTGCAGCCAGTATTGCAGGCACAAGGTTGTTAGTTTGATCCCAAGACTCCAGGGTTGACTCAGCCTTGCATCCTTCCATAGGTCACTAAAATGAATACCCAGCTTGTTTGGGACAATCAGCTTACACACTGTAAACCACGAAGAGATTACTTAGTTCAGCATGAAGAGGTATAGAAATGTAAACACTATTGCTAAAAGTAGTCAAAAAATAATCCTAGAATCCACTTTTAAAACAGTTAAAAAAGCAATTTCAGACACTGAATGTCATGCAGAACAACGCAGCTTTGGCTGCCCACTGGAAGCTTAAAAGAGATGGGGCCAGCCTAATTTCCTTGGGTAGGTAGGCACAGCTACATAGAAAGCCCTGTTAAGTCTACCCACCAATCTAACTCCACGAGGTGTTGGACATGCATCAGGGCCTCCTTTCAAAGATTTCAAAGATTTCAAATTTATGGCAAGTTAATACAGAAGGAGGCAGACTTTCAGATATCCTGATCCCAAGTCATTCAGAGCTTTGTAAGCCAGCACCAGCATGTTGAACTAAGCTTGGAAGCAAATTGGAAGCCACTGCAGTTCTTCCAAGACCAGTGTTATATGATCTCTACAAGGCACACCTGACACCAGTTTGGCTACTGCATTTTGCAAATGCTGTAGCTTCTGAACACTTTTCAAGGGCAGTTCCATGCACATTAGAGTAATTTAACTAAGGGGATTATCACACGGAGGCACTTACGTGGGTAAAACGTTGCTGAACTGTTGCAGAAGCACAAAGGAACAATGTCTTCACTATTTCTGGTGAAATTGAATTCCAAGTGTTCTTTATCCATTTCACTACCAAATCAGTGCCTGGTTTCATTAGGTTCCCTCTTTAAATTAACTTTGTTTGACCAGAACACATTCATTGTTGCTACATATTAGGCACTCCTTGAAAGGCTTGTTGAAACAACTATCTAATTGCTGTAGCATCTATGTTAGGTCATATGGAATCACTGCTAATATAGTTGCCATTTTCTCTGCTTTGTCCTTGACATCCTGAATGACATACACATGGAACATATCCCATTCCAATTATGATGGGTGTGATCTTACTGCCTATACTACACATTGCACAGGCACCATTTAGTGGCCTTCTTATCGGTCCAACCTTTAGGGTTGTGATCCATTTGGAGTCCCTCCACTTATCAGAGTCTTTTCCTTGGATAACAAGGGGAGAAGGGAGAGCCTTCAAGATAGTGCTGAGGAAAAGGCCTAAGAAAGCAGCAAGGCTTCAGCCTATTGGCTGGCCGGCCTGGTCTCTGACCTGGTAGACCATGAGGGGCTTCTAAACAATGTTCCAATGCATTGCTAAGTCTGTTTCTACTTCTGCATAACCTTGCCTGGGTCCGTTTTTCTCTAATATTGTTTTTATTACTATTTTAGCTAGTTACTGTTTTAATTCAATTGTGATTTAATCTCTTTTTAAGGGGGGTGGTAAGGGAAAGGACGGGATATTTTACTAGATATTGTTTTAATCCTTGTTGTAATCTGCCCCGATTGCTTGTTCAGAGGGGCGGACTAGAAATAAATATTATTATTATTATTATTATTACTACTACTACTACTACTACTACTACTAATGTAGCATAAATTAATCATTGGGTGGTGGCAGTGAATTCTTTAGGTAAAAGGTGGTCTCAAGGGGTTCCATCCATCTCAGCAGGAGAGGATGGGGACCTACAGAGAAATCTCACAAGGGTAAACATGAACAGGATCTGGTCTCAACTCCTAGGAAACCAGCATTGACCTGGGGATAATCTGACCCAGATTTTTAAGCTTAATTTTTGACTAAAATTTCTCAGCTTTGTCATTGTTAATTGCCCTTGAGCTGATCTCAACCCTATGGATTGATTGCTCTGCTTAATTCCTGCAATCCCATACCCATGACCTCCTTAATAGAGACCATCCAAGTCCTTCCTTCTCATGATGCATCCAAAGTATGACAGCCTCAGTTTGGTCATCTTGGCTTCCAGAGAGGTTTCTGGCTTGATCTGCTCTAGGACCCATTTGTTTGTCCTTTTGGCTGTCCATGGGATCCTCAGCACTCTTCTCCAGCACCACATCTCAAATGAATGGATTTCCTTCCTATCTTCTTTCTTAACTGTCCAGCTCTCTCATCCATACATGGTAATAGGAAATACAATGGCTTGAATGATTCTAACTTTTGTGCTCAGTTGTATATCTTTGTATTTTAGAATCTTTTCTAGTTCTTTCGTAGCCACCCTCCCCATTCTTAATCTTCTTCTGATTTCCTGACTGAGTATATATGGTATATTTCAAAGTCCTATCAGAAATATAAAGTCAGCCCTCTGTATCAACAAATTCTTTACACCGACATTCAACTATCACTGGCTTGGAAATATTTTAAAAAGATATAAATTCTAAAAAGCAAACCTTTTTTTGCCATTTTATATAAGGGCACCATTTTACTACTCCATTGTATATAATAGGACCTAAGCATCCATGGATTTTATCATCCACGGAGGGTCCTGGAACCAAAACTCAGCAGATATCAAAAGGGCCCACTGTAATCAATTGCCATGACATTTATATTTTTAACAAGCAAGTCTCTACTTTCTCCTTTTTCCCCAAAAGGAAATAAAATATGTAGATTCTAATTTGTGTTTTAAAATTTTGCCCTAAGGTACAGAACATATCTATTCAACTTGATACCCAAAACTGAGCATGGGCACAAAGAACAGCAGAAGCCAGTGCATGTACCATGTGATATTCCTCCTCCATCAGTTAATGAGGACACCACCCATAACTATGAAAAACTGACAAGTAATTAAAGTTGGATTTGGAAGCTTTATGATATAATGGACTGTTAAAAGACAATACACTGGAAAAAATTTGTAGAGATTGGGACTTGGTGATAAAATTTCTAAGAGAGCAATGGGGAGAAACAGCTACTTTAGGAATGAGAAAATGAACAAAAATTTAGCTTTGATTGTCAGTAATTACCTATACATGTAAGTTCACCGACAGAGATAAACTAGGGACATAGGAGGAAAGTTTTGATTGATGTCGGTAAAGGATAGAGTGTTCAAAACTGAAGATGTGTAAATGAAGATCTCTTGCTTTATATGTTTTGTGGTTTTGAGTTGTATGTTTTGTTCTGTTTGTTTCTATTGATTAGAATTAATGCAGGCATGGTATGAAAAAGATCATGAGGGTTTAAGTATGTAGAAGAGGGTAAGAGTAAGTAAAATGGATAAGAGGCAGATAAGAAGGAAACAAGGTTAAAAGCGAGAAACAGAATAGATGGAGTAGAGAGAGGTAAGGGAAGAAAAGAAGAAGAAAGGACTTGAGAGAGAAGGGGAAGAAGTGTAAGAACAGAGGATTTTGGAAGTGTAAGAACAGAGAGTTTATGATGTTAAGTATATTTATATGCTACTTGTGTTATTGTTGTATTTTTGTTAGACTTTGTTTTATGTAGTTGTTGTGAAAATTGCTTGTGTCTATTTCATAGGTTTGTTGTTATCTGTTTTTTCTCTCTGATGTTTGTTTGTTTTTTAGATTCATATAATAAAAAATTAAAAAAATTTTAAAAAAGAAAAACTGAAAAGTTAGTTACACCACAAAAGTGGAGATGTTATCTCTATTAAGTTATTGTAAGATAATGTGCAGTTACTCCCATTATTGACAAAGGGATTAATTGCTAGTTTTTTGTGTGGCTAGCTACTTCCAAACTCTGGTGTGTATACCTTCAAATGTCCCTGGCTTGGAGTGCTTGCAGACAAAATCAGGAAAGATTGCAGCCCTTTAAGCTCACCAGGTTGCAATGACCCAGGCTGCCTCACAGTGCTTGCTTTTCCAATTTGCTCACTGATGAAATATTGCGGAACATAAGCACAGTTCTGTGAACATCAAACTTCATGGGAAATACTAATTTCCACTCTCCTTATTTCCCCAAGCCAAAAGCACATACAGGACAAATGAAGTGATGTTGATATTGTGAGCTCTCATTAGCCTATATGGGTTAGCAATCTCCATATTTGCTCAGAATTAAAATTCAAGTGCATTTATATACAAGCGCTCATCTATTTTGTTGCCTCTTGCTAGTCTGCAAAGATGTCACTCCAACAAATAACACCTTGCCCCCCTCTGCTACAAATGAATGTAGATCATTCTGCAGCTTAATGGAATTCAGGCATGTCATTAAACTATACATCACACTTTATGCAAGGAAGAGTCGGGGTGAAGATAGTTTATGGGCCAATCTTTTGTGCAGAGAGAGGGAGTGAGATGTTTTTTGAATGCCCCTCTTATATTGTCACTTGGAAACAATTTTCTCTTGCTGGAAAGCAATTTTCGGGATGGTAAATTGAAGCTCCGATGCAGTGGGAGTAATGTATTAATTGTCACACTAGTGCTCAAAATGAGTATTATTTATTATCTATGACCTTAATATGTACATTTCTGGAAGAGGTTGGGACTGTGTATAACTTGCATTAAAATTAAAAAGTACAAGCTAAAAAGTTGTTCCTCGGAGACTGAAAGCAGCATTTTATTCACTTTTATTCAATTTTATTCACTATGGAACATTTTTTTCTTTTTTTGTGCCAGGTGTTTTACACCTCATTTTTCAAGTCGGTCTTTTACTTTCCCATTTCTCAAAAGTACTTAAAGTAGGTTATCTTTTCAGTTATTAAAAAAACAAAACAACTTTTCAGTGCTATAAACTGCTGGCTATAGTATAAAACATTGTCCTCCTATCCACTTTGTTCTTCCAGTGCCAACAACTGCGCATGATATAGCAGCATGAGGCCCAGCCTGAGCCAGTGATGTTTTGTGAGGACACAGTCACAACAGTTATAAAAATAACAAAAATGTATGGTTACATTATAAAAGGAATAAAGCTATTTCTTGCTAAGTTACAATTATTACCCATTGTAATGTGATTATCTTTTCATGACTGGGGAAAGGAATTAATTGCAAGCCCCTAATTATATATAATTAGTTGCTTCCAAGCTTTAGTCCTTAGCTGGGAGTGGGAAACATTTGCACCCTTTGCTACTCAGTTTTCCCTATCTAGAACATTCAAGTTTCAAGAATGTTGAAAATCCTTCATCCCTTCTTCCAGCAACACTGCCTAAAAGACTCTGGATGTCACAGTTACTCCCCTGTGGAGTCCTTTCTATACATCAAGGATGAGATTGCTCTTTTAGGAAGTACATTATAAGTACATTATAAGACCTGAAACAGAGACTTCAAACTCTTCATTATATATGCTATGTTGGAGTTTATCAGATGGGAGGAATTTCTTTTTATTTCGAATGGAGCCAATTCGAATTCACATGAATTCGCTAGTTTAGCGAATTTACGTGAATTCCAATTGCATTCGGAATGCATGCAGAATGACTTTCCATTACCCGAAAATGACTGCCCATTGCTTGAAATTGTGTGAGATGCTTTAATACAAAATAACATAAAACCCATGATTGTGTTCGGATTGCCATTATACTTCCAATTTCCATCATCTGATAAACTCCCTAGTGTCTGTAGATATGTTAACTTTACATTTTCTCCACTGAAGTTGGAGAAAGATGAAAGAGGAGGGGTAATCTCATGCAAATATCACCTCAGGTAAAAAGACAGCTGTCTTCACTAATTCAAAAATAAATGATACACACACACACACACATACACACATATGTTCAAATATGATGAATTAATAAGTCCCCAAATAATTGTATAAAACATTTATCTTAATATTTGCTTTAGGAATGCTCAGTTTCTTTAGAACAATACCTGTATCACAACATGCCTTACAACTGCTATAACAGGGCAGCCATTGAATGATTAAAATACATTCTTTAGCTGATTTTGAAAAAGCAGAAAATATGACAATAAAGGCAAATCCAGCTTATTACCATTTTCCTAATCCTTCCAAACTGACACTTTGTCTGAAGACAAGGAAAATCCACTAACCTTCTCAGATCAAAAGAATTTGCTTTCCTTAGAACTCTTAATGCATCATTTTCACACCTAATGCTCTAGTTTTGACACTTCAAATTCCATTTATAATTTGCATCAAAACCAGTTTTTCATAAATGACTTTAAACCCTGTGATTAGACACCCTTATCTCTTTGTTCAGTCACTCTCTATTTTCAACACCTTTATGCGTTAATAATATCGTTTGAATTGAATCTAATTCTTCATAAATAATTCTCAGATGCAAAATTACTGTGGACTTTTTAAATTACAGTGTCATGCAGAACAGTTAGAAATGTAAAGAAAATCCTATACATGTTTAATGGATGAGGCATGGTGATTAAAATATTAACTGTGGTTGGATTTAGGCCAGTCATTTTCAGCCCAATCCCTTCTGCTGTGTCAGTTTGGAAGTCAGTATCATGGAGCTCAGTGGAATTCTCTTCTAAGGAAGTAGTGCATAGGATTGGAACTTTACTTTGATTTTAAAGCTGATTTTTTTTTTGTTAGGCTTGGTTGAAAGTATGTTCTTTGGAATAACATCTTTCCTTTGACCAAAGACATGTCCACACAGGCCAAATGAACTGGTTTCCCCCAGCCCTCATGATGCTCTGTCTTCACAGTGCAAGGCCAAAGCCCCATTTAGACTTTGGACTTCATTCATGCTATGAGGCCAGCTTTGCATTGAATCTGGTTGTCAGGAAAATCCAGAGCACTCTGGAGTGATGCTGGATGGCTGTTTTTACACATCCTGCTGTGTGCCTGGTACCGCTGCCACCTCTGAGGCCACATCTAGGTACTCCACACCCCATTCATTGAAATACACACATTTTCTATTCATATTCTCCCAACATAAGGGGTGTTTTGAGACAGTGAACTCTTTCAGACGTGGGAAATTGGAAGTATAATGCAAGGGCAATCCAAACGCAATCCTGGGGTTTCACGTTATTGCGAATTAATTCTTCTCATGCAATTTCGGGCAAAAGGGAAGTCACTCCGAATGCAATCATGGATTTTGGGTTATTGTGCATTAAAGGTTCTCATGCAATTTAGGGCAAGGGGGGGTTATTTTTGGGTACTAGGAAGACATTCCGAACACCTTCCGAACGCAATGGGGATTCTTGTAAATTCACTAAACTAGCAAATTTACATGAATCCGAATGGGCTCCATTTGGATTTGGGAGAAATTCCTCCCGTTTGAAAGAGTCCAGTGAGAAAGTGATCTGAGAGATGGGTGATTGCAAGGCAAAGAGCTGTAATCAATCCAGTCCAAGTCATTCACAGGTACTCTCGAAGAGGAAGGGAGAAACAGGAGCACGGTCTTCAGTGAGTCCAAGAATCATTACTCCAAGCCAGTAGTCCACATAAAGCAAGCCAAAGACAATTGTACAGCAAAGGATGGCACAGAGTCATTAGTCATAGCTAGTCCAAAGGTCAGAATCACACAAATTCCAAGATCACAGTCAGAACAGTTGCAAACAACAAAGACTCCGGGGAGAAGCTATGCGATTTATAGGCAGCTTCCTCTAGCCGCCAGGTGCTTAATGAGGTAGCATCTCCTATTTATGAGACACTAGGACCTATGAAACCTCTCCTTTTCTCTTCTCTGAACTTTAAAAGCAGAGGGTGTATCGCCAAGTCCTGCTGAGGAGAAAGCCCCTCAACTGTTTCAGCCTCCAGCTCTTTGAATTCAAAGAAGCCACTCTTATATCTGGAGCCATAAACTCCTGGCAATCCAACTCCTCTATGTTTGACTTTTCAGATACCAGAGGAAGAATTGTGACAACTAATATGAATTATGATCCGCTAATAAATTTAAATGTCAAATATTGAACAGTAATGAAGATAACTTGGCTGATAACTTTGGAATGATAAATGTGATACTCTCATCATCATCATCATCATCATCATCATCATCATCATCTATTTAACTCTTTTAAAAAGGTTGGGGAACTTTTGTCTCACTAGATGCTTTGGCCTACTATACCTCTTATCTCCATCCAGCTTGGGATATGGAATGAAATTATGGTGTTGTAGTTCAAAACTTCTGGAGGTCAAACTGACTTTTAGCTAGATAGTAGTGCAGCAACCATTTGCTGTCTTATGTGGAACTGGGTTGTTTCTTTCAAGGTCTAGATTTGCCTCCAAGTGTGTGTGTTACACATTGCTAATTAAAATGGCAAGGAAATGCTCACATTCAGGCTGAGTTAATGAAACAATTTCCACCGTACTGAATTTGTACTTCACGAAGAGATGACAACCAAGTGGGCTAAAGCTATTATCTTCTGAGATACTAATTTGCCCCAAGAGCAGCTTTTACTTAACAGTACCATCTTGCTCCCTGTGCCACTTCTTCTGCACAACATCTTTCTCACTGTACACACATGAAAAAGGTTAATTGTTAAAATTACACATGAGGAATCAGATATAAGGGCTAAAAAGGGTTTCACTCTCCTGTTTAACAACCAGCACACTTTTAGTTCAGTTGTTTCATTAGGCAAATAGGATGTGTGTAGTGGTGGGGAGGGATTGATTGGAAGTCATGTACAGGGAAAACTAGAGATGAGAAAAGAAATTCAGAGGCTTATAGGATGATGAACTATAAGACAAAGGAGCAGACAGAACACAATTAAAATGGAAAAGGGATGACACACTGCCTTACACCAAATTCTTTGCCAGATGTAGATTCTCCTATTTGTGGAGATCATATGAAATGGCTCACTTAACAAGGAAACAAGCTGTGTTTGGCCTTGAGGCAGGAACATATATTATTAAGGCGACACTTTTATTAGGCAAGCCCCAAAAGCCACCACAAAGAGTGTTAACTTTCATCTTCTACAGAACTTCTCATCAATAGCTACAGTAGGTGGTGGTTGTTTTTTTAAACAGGACAAGAAGGTTAGGCATAGTGCCTAATACTGACATCATGGACTCTAAATGGAGCGAAGTGGGAGGCAGTTGAAAATCAGTTTCAAAGAAATGACTCCAAATATCTTCCTTCCATGTTCCATATAAAGAATGGGTCCTCCTCCAAATTACGCAATTGCAGAATTATGGTTCCATTTTAACTGTCATGATTGCAACCTGTAAAATCCTTTTAGGGTTTGTAGTTTAGTTGGAGGCACCAAAGGAGAAATCTCTGGCTGAGGATTCTAATAAAGGCCTCTCCCCTCAACCTCCAATCCAGAATTCCACAGGATGCAGCCATGGCAATTAAAGTGGAACCATAGTGCTATAACTGTGTAGTGTGAAAGGGCTATGGGATTCAATGCAGACTCTGTAGTTTTAACGTCTTTTTTTTTTTTTTTTTTTTTTGGTTTTCCACAATCAATTTCGCTTTGTCTACTACTCTAAGGAACAATTCCAAAGAATTCAAACTCTTTCATTTTATGCAATTTGTGACCTCTGTTTTTGGCTAATAAAGATCAAGAAGTTTTGTGTCTCCTGCCCTTGACAGCTTTGGAGTCAAAAACTAGTGATGCTCCAGATATTCTTTGCATGAAAAAAGTTCTTTTGAGGGCATCCTAACATCTCCCAAATGGACTTTACTACTTACTTATTTTATGCCTACCCACAATCCTCAGGGCTGCTGCCTTATTGTTTCAGGTTAGCTATATGATCCAGCCAATCCACTTCAGTCCCTGCTACATCATGATGATGATGATGATGATGATGATGATGATCCTGCTCTCTCCCCAAAACTGGGACTCTGAGCAGCTTACAAGATTAAAAACAGTACAGTTAAAAACATAGAAAAATGCTACATTAAAATAGAATTAAATTAAAACAGGAAGATACAGTTTGCCAAATACCCTGGACCTGAGTCATTACAGTATTAAAACAGATTTCATAAAAATTAAAATACAGTTAAAAAGATAAAGGTGTTTAAAATACTTTAAAAGAATACATTATCCAGCCTGTTCTTTAAAAAGCCTTCAGCTTTAAAAGGCCAACAAGGAGGTGGCCATGGAAAAGGCCCTTTCTTGTCTTTCCACCAACCATGCTTGTGATGGGAGTGGGGCAGAGAGAAGGACCTCTCCTGAGGATCTCAGAGTCCAGGCCAGTTCATATAGGGAGATACAGTTTGCCAAATACCCTGGACCTGAGTCATATAAGGCTTTATAAGTCATATCCAGAACTTTGAATTGTGCCCAGAAACAAACTGGCAGCCAGTGGAGCTATTTCAATAGGGGCATTGTGTGATTTCTATAATCTGTCTCTGTTTGGACCAGTTTCTGAACACTCTTCAAAGGCAGCCCCAAGTAGAGCAAATCACAGTATTCCAAACAGGATGTAACCAAGGCATGTACCATCGTGGCCATATCCAAGATCTCAAGGAATGGGCACAGTTGGTGCACAAATTTTAAATGTGAAATAGCACTCCTGGTCACTGCAAAGACCTGGGCCTCCAGGTTCAAAGCTGAGCCAAGGAGTACTCTCAAACTGCATATCTGTGTCTTCATGGGGAGAGACATCTTTCATAGGCTGAATCTCCATTCCCTGATCTGCCTTCCAACTGACCAGGAGCACCTCTGTCTTGCCTGGACTAAGTTACAATTTGTTTGCCCTCGTCCAGTCCTTTACTGATGACAGACACTGGTTTAGGACCAGAACAACCTCATTGGATTGAGGTGGAAAAGAGTAGTAGAGTTGAGTGGATATTGATGGCACTGAACCCCAAAACTCCTGACTACCTCTCCCAGCAGTTTCATGTATATGTTGAATAGTATAGGGGACAACCCAGAACCCTGAGGGACCCTGCAGGCTAATGGCCAGGGTGTTGAGCATGAGTTCCAAAGCACTACCCTCTGGGCTCACCTCTCCAGGAAGAAACAGAGCCACTGTAAAATGGTACCTCCAAGTCCCATCCCAGAGAGGTGGCCCAGAAGGACACCATGGTCGATAGCATCAAAAGCTCCTAAGATGTCCAACAGAATTCCCTATGTCTAGTTCTCTGCCTAAGGCATCCATCAAGGCAACCAAGGCTGTCTCTGTTCCATAGCCAGGCCTGAAACCAGAAACTAGATATGGTCAAGAACATGGAAGGTAAAGCTGGACATGTTCAGAGCAGAACCATAATCGTGTCCTTTCTATATACTTGTGTACCTTGTTCAGACATAGTACTTGAACTGAGCTCTACTATATGTCCATTGTAAAAACATAGACTACATAGACATAGAGTTTGCAAGAGCCACTGGCTGTTCTGTCTGGATGGAGCTGAGGAGATGTAGTCCAAAATGTTGGGTAATGTGTCAGACAGTTGTGTATTTCACAAACAGAGTAATTAGTATTTGGAAGCAGAAGGTGAACAACAACCAGTACCATACCACTATCACTTCTCTCTGTCTCTCTCTCACACACACACACTCACACACAGAGAGAATATCTAGAAGATAAATAAAGCAGTTTAGTATTCTTTATTTGAAGTAGAGTTGCTTATATATTCTAAAGATTTCATAACATCTTATGGTGAGAGACAATGTAACTTGTGCTCTTCAATATGGAGAAGAAACTGAGAACAGTATACTCCAAAATGGATCTACAAATTCAGCCTAACTGCAGAGTAACTGATGCAGGAGGAGAAAGGACATGGCTAAGACCAACTAAAAGGGAATTACATTAATTTATTTTATGCCTAAACCCTTACAGAGACGTAAACTAGCAGCTATTCAGCAAGGCTAACACGAAACACTTTCTCAGAATCTTAAAAAGGCAGTGCGATGACAATTTATGTACCAAATATTGTGGGCTATAGTCCACAATAATTTATGCTATAATAAGCATTTCTCTTTAAGGTGTCATAGGATTGTTTTCTGTTGGCACTGGACCTGATTCTATTCTACATGAAATTTAAAATGAGTCACCTTCATGGTCCATTTAAGATACTTTTGTAAGCCCAGGCCCTCCAGACTCTTAGGTAGAGATCCTTCCCAGACTAGGAATCTTATGGCCATTAGCCATGGATACCAAACAATGAAACTTGGGCCTTTCTGGATAGAAAGTCAATGCCCAACCATTTCTTCATGATGTTCCCCTTTCTGACACTAAACGAAGTCCTGTTTTGATAGGCAAGAAGAGGATACATTCATTCCCTGCATATTTAGCCTGATGAGGATTTTACACTTTAGTCACTTCTGGCAGAGCCAGTCACAAAAATAAAGGACGCAATGAGCTGATTTTCTCAGCAAACTGCACTTAGGGACCAATGAGGACACTGAGAAAATTTCGTCAATATGCCATAACTTCCGGGTGATAATTATTACTTTACGATACCCCCTTGTAAGGCGCAATCTGTAGACTTTTACAATATCAGGTATTCGGAGGGTCAAGATACTCTGAGGAAAATGTATAAATCTAGATAGTGACAACATAGAGATAAATTAACAACTACAAATCAAAACAAACTTTCTGTCAATTTTGTTTTAAAGGTGATCATTAAAACTTTTGGATACCCCCTTGTACACTCTATGAAATAATAGCATAATACATATAAAATAATGCATAATAATACATGAAAGGATTCAATAAAATAAGGCAGGCAACAAAAACATCAAATAACAATCACACATTAGACAATTAGACAGATTAGTGCAGTGCAAGAGAGCAGTGTAAGCTCCCTCCTTTCCCAGTTGCTTCTCCGGGGTACCTGGTCCTTCCCTTCTCTTTGAAATTAGCACTATGTGTATCATGTAGTCTGTCCTGCACTGTTTAAAGCAGCTTGGATCCTTTAGAGATGTAGGAAAACCTTCTCCCACTTCCATTGTTGAAGGAAAGTTTAGCTGCCCCTATAGTCATGGAATGGTGGGTACCATTTTGTCCTTTGCCTGTAGCAGCAAAATGTCACCATATGGGTGACATGCCCATGACTTTCCAACAGATCTTATAGGAATGGGCATGCCAGCCAAGCTTCAGTTATGCTAAACAGCTGATAGGTGGCAAATGGGAGAAGTGTGGGGCCAAAATGATGTGGTTTATTGCTGCTATTAATTCAATTTATATTGCACAACTTTCTGAACCTTCTCAGAGCTGTTAACAATAATAAAAAGCAAAATAAGTCCATATTTAAAAAAAATAACAAAAACTTCAGATGAAAAAATCTGGTTGAGTTAAAAACTTCATAGCAATTTAAAAGGACAAATAAAAGTGGTTATGCTATAGCAGTGTGCTTGAAAATCCCTACTAAATTAGAAAAGGAACCATGGAAGTATATAGATAAAGTTTTTTGTGGGTTTTTTGAGCTATGTGGCCATGTTCTAGAAGAGTTTATTCCTGATGTTTCGCTAGCATCTGTGGCTGGCATCTTCAGAGAATGTATTTGGATAGTAAGGTAGCTCAAAGATTTATTTATTTTTTTTGTCATAGTGTGTCTTCAAGTCATTTCTCACTTATCGTGACCTTAAAGTGACTCTATTATGGGGTTGTCTGGCAGTGCCAGCCTCAAAGTTTTTTGGTTTTTTTTTTAAAAAAATATGCCTTTCTCTTTCAGAAAGCTTTAAGCACATTAGGTTTGAATTCTAAGACTGCATCCACACTGCAGAAATAATGCGGTCTGACACTGCTTTAATTGCCCTGGCTCCATGCTCTGAAATCCTGGGATTAGTAGTTTTGTGAGATATTTAGTCTCCTCTGTCAGAGAGCTCTGGTGCCACAGCAAACTACAAATCCCATAATTCCATTGCATGGAGTCCTAGATGTTAAAGTGTATCTGTATTGGGCCATAGTTTCTTCTCAAAGGTAACAAAGGCCCGATTTAGATGGGCCCTAAAGAGCGTGATTAGGGCTCTTTAGGGTGTCATTAGGGTTTGTGAGCGTGCAGCGTTCGCACACTCATGAACCCTAGCATGTGATGATGTGAGCATCATCACTTAAAAGCTTTTAGACGGCGTGCGTGTGCACGCCGAAGCAACTGCGCAGCTTCTAGATGGAGCTGCGCAGTTGTGGCGGCACCTTTTCCTTTAATTATGCCGCATCTGTGGCACAAAAAAGGAGTTGGATTTCCCAGCTCCTTTTTTGCTGCACAGCTTCACCGCTGCATCTAGCTGCTGCAGTGAAGCTCCGTAGCAAAAAAAATGTGGCTACAGACTACCCTTTTGGGCGGTCTGGAAAGCCCCAAAGTGTCTTCTCAAAGGTTCTGACTTATGGTGACCCTACACCCACCCTATCATGAGGGTTTCTTAGCATGAGCTTTCTTCAGAGGAGTTTGCCATGGCCATCCTCTGAGGCTGAGATAGTGTGACTCCCCCTGCTAAGGTGAATAATAAAGCCATTGATAACCAAATGAAGCCAATAATCTCTGCCACTAATAATCAATAGTTTAGCCATAGTGAGAAATAGAGCCAAAGGAAAAACTTGTCCTTTTGAATCTGGCTTGTAGCCCCCACCTTAGGAGGGAAGAGGGAAGCAAATGCCTGCTAATGGCAACAAGTGTTCCTGATAAGACTAAAGACTGGCTGAATGCCCAGAAAATCAGAAGGCTAAAAGAACAAAGGGTCTCTGTCAGTAAGTCTAGCAGATAGATAATGATATATAATGAAATGAGGTGCAAAGAATATATATATAAATGAATGTTAAACTACGCATGCTCAATGAATATTTTGTGGGTTAATAAAAACTGTTTACACCATGTTTGGGGGGTTCAGTCAATGAGATGACTTTTGGCTGAAGCTCTGCATGCAGACTGAGACTGTTTGGAATAAATTGGATCTTTTGGAAATCCTCACAAGGCCTCACTTGCATAATTGGTTGTGAATGGGTTAATTGACCCTTTGTTTACCTTAACATAATTTGGTGCCCAAACAGGGACTTAAGAGGTCAACACCTCTGCCCCTGACCCCGGCTTTGTGAGGAGATCCAAGACAGAGAGATTTCTCTACCTCGCATCACTTTGAAATATGAGGGACTCTGGTGTTATCGATCTTATCAGGAATGTGGCTACCCCAGACTTTTTCTGGTGCCTGTTAAGCTGGAGACCGCTGGAGAAGCCCACATATTAGCAAGGTGACCTTTGAGGGATTCAGTTCCAAGCAGCCTTAGAATCCAGCACTGGAGAAAGGGGGTGGGGGGAAGAAAAGAAAAAGGAAAAAAAGGGAAAAAAGAAAAAAGCACGTGCTGGTGAGTAGGAGGAAAAAGGGTATTTTCTTCTGATTCTGTACCTTTAAAAAAAAAAAAGGTTTCGGCTCGGTTCAAACGAACCGAAGAGGGGGCTGATCCACCCCCTGATAAGGCTTTTTGATAAGGTATTTTCTGCTTTTCTCTATGGGGAGGAAACGGGTTGTGGGTTTCTTGTCGAGAGATTGTGTGTGTGTGTGGCTGCATGCTTGCCAACCATTTGGTGCCTGGGGGCGGCCCTGGGTAAATTGGTTTTCTGGGAGGCATTGCATAGCAGTGAATGAGTGAATTCCCGACCCCTTCAAGAGTCCAACTTCCCCCAATTTCCTACAGTTGGCTCGATTCCCTGTCAAAAATCCCTTTTGTGTCTGTCGATCTATCCTTGTTAGATAAATAAGATAGGCAGGTAGGAAAGAGGGATGGTGGGAGGTTTCTTCTCTCTTTTTACCTTTTTGAATTTAGGGATGCAATGCCATAGAAATCTGTAGAAGCCAGAAGAAAATGGTGATGGTGCACGAAACCCTTTCCCTTTGGCACAGAGCCATGAAAGTCTGAAACAGGTCTTTTTTGAAGATGGCTCATCTTTGGTTCCCCGCCACCTCCCACCTCAGGAATGTGATGATAAGAAAGCTTGAAGAGAATGGATTTCCAAAAAGAAGCCCACAAGCTAAGAAAAAAAAGGAAAAAGAAATAAAAAAAGAAATAGAAAGGGAACATTAATATTTGGAGTGAATGTACACAGCACATGACCTGCTGAGAGGATAGAACAATGAACAAGGAAACTTTAGCCAGCTGAGGCCCTCTACTATCTTGCATGGCTCAGCTTTGAAGCCAAGGAAGGTCCAGACTTGATACATTGCAACTGATTATTACCACTGAACATGTGCGGATGCAAACCAATCTAAAAGCAATCCTGAAAGCAAAAAGAATAATAATAATAATAATAATAGAAAGACTGAAAAAGAAAGTGGGCAGTATAAGCTTCCTAGACTGAAGTCCACTTCCTCAGATGCATTTGGATATGAAGATGAAAATAAATAATAAATAATAATAAATAAATAATAATAATAATAAATAATGATAACTGGACATACATGTTACCTGGTCAGATATGTCCAGATGCCCTGCAGGAGACCAAGATGGTTTCACTCAGGAAATAAAGAAGGGATAGAGACACCAAATAAACCTGGAAAAGGCCCAAGATGTGAACCCTGAAGACCCAAGGTAGATGTTTCCCAAAATGCCCTTGATGTTAAAGGAACCACAAAAGACAGAAGGCTTTAGAAGAGAATGTTTTCAGTCCAGTTGAGGGCCCAGTGAAGTAGATACAAGGAGAGAAATGAAGCAAGTGAGATGAAGGGAATAAAGCAAGTTACTGACAGCTGCAACTTAGGATCAAGAAGGAAAGCCAAAAGCTGCCAGAGAAAAGTTTGATGTGGATGTAGATGAAAAGCTGGAAGAGAGCCAAGCTCCACCTTGCCAGCACAGCCTGCAAGAGAGATGTTAGTGAAGCAAGAGAGATGTTGATGAAGGAAATGCTATACAGAGGACTGAAGATGTGGATGGCAGAGATCAAGAATAGTTAACCCCAGTTGCCTATGCTATTGAAGGAAAAAAAGTGCATTTTGAATTCAGCTTCAGAAAGGAGGGGCCGCAGCCCACCATTTCAGATGGGAGGGGGAGTGCTTCCCTCCAGTAAAACAAAGGGAAACATTTCACTCCAGTGGGCCCCTTTTCTCAAGGACATTTCTAGCCAGCCGCTTCTTGATAAGAAACATACAGTGTTCTCAGGCTGAAACTGCAAATTGGTAACTGTAAAATACAGTTCAAACAGGACATGAGTTCATTTTAATTCCAATTTGCCTATGCTATTGAGTAATGAAGACTCATTTTGCAAAGTGCAAGCAATCCTGCCCTTTCACCCTGAAGGCTTTAGGCACTGCAGGTGGACAAGCCTTATCCATCACCTGCTCCTTGAGAGAAGCTTGGAGAATGAGGCCAGCAATGAGATGAAGCAAGCTTAATACCCCTTACCCATGACTGCATGGCAAACTGAAGCCCAACACAGATACTTATCCTTGCTTTCACCTGAGACAACTCTTATAATGGAAGGAGAAGATAGTTCTCATAAGCATGCTTGCCTCGGGGACTAAGGGGTTCTCCCACTCTGTTTAAGGCAAGAATTAACCTAAAGATTTGCAATAGTTCCAAGAAGAAATAGAGCTTGTGCTACAGTATGTGAATAATCTACTTTAGTCATGCAGAACAAAAGAGAAATGCCTAAATGGCACCAGTGAACTGTTCAGTTAGCCTGAGACTGGATAGGCCAGCAAGGCTAAAAGCCACAGATGCCAGCAATAAGCAATCAAGATTAGTTATCTCCAAAGACATCAGCATCTTAGAAAGCAAGCAGGACTCAAGCTAATTGCAGCTAACCCCTGTCTTAACCAAGGGGAAATTGTGAGTGTACTTGGGAATGGATGGATACAGCAAGAATGAGGTCTCAGACTTTGCTTCCATAGTCAAGCCCTCATATGATATGCTAAAAAGAAGAAAAAGACCAGCCCAGGGGCTGCCAGACGTGAGCAAATCCTTCCAATTGTTTAACAGTAGTAGGAATGCTCACCCAGAAGCTTGGAACATGAAATTGTCCAGCGAGAATATGGATCTAATCTGGTAGCTTGTTTCCTATGCATTGCTGCTAACGTCCTATTAGAGAAAGCAATCAAATTCACCCATAGACGAGACATTGAGATTGTGGCTCCCCATCTTAAAGAACCCCCAAGCCAGTTACGCTGAGGTTCAGGAAGATGAGAAGCTGGTCCCCTTCCAGGAAGGACCTTAATTCAAAAACATTGAGCTAATTGCCTTAATGAAAACATTGCAGTAAGATCTATACTGATTCCAAGTAGGCCTCATTGATATGGGCTATCTACAATGAAAAGGAACTTCAGTATGCAAAGTGATCCTGGATGCTAGTACTTTTTGAAAAGAAATTGACTTAAATCAGAGACTTGAGATGAGAAATTTGGAAATGCTTATGTGTGCTTGCTCCAAAGACTGTGTTTCAAATTTAGAAAAGGGAGCTAAGCGAAGATTGAGAAGGAAAAGGAAGAGAGATAACAGCCTGGAATATCTAAAAGACAGAAAATTAAGGAATGGGTGTTACAGTGGTTCAATACCTCCCAAATAGACTGTGCAATATGTGGAAAAACATGATGAAGGAAAAAACAGAATCACAGCTTGCGTGAGACAATAACAACAGCAACAAGTGCAAAGATATGCAGATAATGACATCAACTTAACTGCTGAAGTAAAATTAGAGACTGACAGCCCTCATCAGAGCATTAAAATGGGCTACAAAAAGACATGATGCAGAAGTCAAGGTAACAGACTGTTTCAAGTATTCAAGTAGATTTTACCCACATGCCACCTGTAGATGGCTAAAAGACTGTTTTAGTAGCCATATGTACCCTTTTCAGATGAGTGAAAGCATGACCAGAGAAGTAGTCAAGTATCCCCTTGGAGACATCATCTCCAGATATGGATTACCCCAACAAACTTATAGTGACAATGATGCCTCATTTCAAACTCACAGAGAGATTGGACCTAAAGAGAAGCCAAGAGTCCAACTCCTTGTGAAAAGATCCTTGCTATTTTGCCTGTCATAGTAGAGACTCTGATACTAAAGAAGCAAGCAACTTGACCAAATAATACCTGCTCAAGAGTTCAGCCCTGAAGACATAGTTTGGATTAAAAGCTACAAAGAAGACATGGAAAAAGACTCTTTGCTGTTTTGTTGACTACTCCCACTTCCTTGAAAGTTAATGGGAATCCTGTTTGCACCCATTGAAGCAACCAACTGCAGAGCTGATTCCAGTAACCTGATCTGTTATCAACTAGAGAGTTCCAGATGACCCTGGAGACAAAGGCCAACGCCAGTCGCCCATCGAAGCCTCCTTGAATCTGGGTTCAAGGCAACGAAGCCAATGGACACGGCGGGAGAAGACTAACTTGGGACCAGGAAAACCGAGTTAGCGAAGTTCTGGAGGGTGCTGCAACCACTCCCTACCTGGAGAGAGGAGTGGTCACCACCTGAAGATTCACCTACCTTCAGCCAGAAGGCTTTGTTTTAAGCTGTTTCATTTGGTCATAATATTGTTGTTGATTATAGTTATTGTGGGGGTTTTGGTTCATTATCTGAGATGGGAAAAGGTAATCCATGCTGAGATTGCATCAAAACAGTGAGAACAGGAAACAAAATTGGGCAAACATGGGTTTATCAGAGTAAACACTCATGCACTAGTATACAATTGGCCTTTCACAACATCATATAACTCAACATGTTAAGAACTAGAGAGAAAACACTTGCTATGGTCCTGCAGAAAAACCAGTCCAAGGTATTTGCAGGCACATATGTTCATGGAATCTCATTGTCAAGAGTTAAGGTGGGGTTCGCCATGCCAGGGGCAACCATTGAAGCACTGAGCATTAGCAAAATGGCCAAACTGAGGAACTTTGGAGTGGCAAAGAGCCTACTCACTTAAGAACAAATACACATGTCCTGGAACACCCAGAAGAGGTAATGCTGATTGTGTTAGTCTGCAGGATGCTCACTGTCCCTTTTGGAAGTGTGTAATGTGGGCAACTTTGGGCACAGCAGACATTGATGCCAAATTGCACAAATTCCCAGTGCACACAGACTGCCAAGTCCAGCAGTGCAATTATGTTAATTTTACCATTCTCAGTCCACAGAATTCACATTGTTAAAACTTGGGAGCTAAGTTACACAGAGTTCCAATACACACAGATAGTGAGACCAAATAGTGAAGTGTGAAATGGGAATTGATGGTAAGATCTTGTTAAGTGACTGTTTGGGATTATTCTGTCTCAGAAGTACCAGATACACCTCCTTCTCTGAGTTTTGGAAAAAGAAGAAAACCTTTCCAGATTCCTGGTGTTGGTAAGAAATTGTGTTTCACTTTTGCAGAGAAGTGACAGTGGAAGAAGGAGCTGCAAGTCCACACAGACAGTGGATGCCAAGAGACTTGTTGGTTTTACAATTTTCATTAATCTTTTGTGGCCAAAGTCCCTAAGAAAAAGAGAAAAATGGACTTAGCCAATGAAATGTGCTGAAATTGTGTTGAAATTCTTATTCACAGCTATCAAAAATTTATTCATGGTTCAATTGGGTTTGGGGGACAAAAAAAATGAAATGATGAAAAGAGATAATTGCTGTTATTGATACATAAACTGTTTTGCATCATAATGTATGTCACCTATGGCAATCAATGGCTTTGTTGGAATAAATGCAGACAAATCAAAGACTTGATTTGTCAGCAGAAGAAAAGGGAGGAATGCTAAGGTGAATAATAAAGCCATTGATAACCAAATGAAGCCAATAATCTCTGCCACTAATAATCAATAGTTTAGCCATAGTGAGAAATAGAGCCAAAGGAAAAACTTGTCCTTTTGAATCTGGCTTGTAGCCCCCACCTTAGGAGGGAAGAGGGAAGCAAATGCCTGCTAATGGCAACAAGTGTTCCTGATAAGACTAAAGACTGGCTGAATGCCCAGAAAATCAGAAGGCTGAAAGAACAAAGGGTCTCTGTCAGTAAGTCTAGCAGATAGATAATGATATATAATGAAATGAGGTGCAAAGAATATATATATAAATGAATGTTAAACTACGCATGCTCAATGAATATTTTGTGGGTTAATAAAAACTGTTTACGCCATGTTTGGGGGGTTCAGTCAATGAGATGACTTTTGGCTGAAGCTCTCCATGCAGACTGAGACTGTTTGGAATAAATTGGATCTTTTGGAAATCCTCACAAGGCCTCACTTGCATAATTGGTTGTGAATGGGTTAATTGACCCTTTGTTTACCTTAACACCCCCAAGGGGAACCTATAACAGGGTTTTCACGGCAAGGATATCTTCAGGGCGTGGCAGCCAAAAAGCAAGTGTAGAGCTACAGCACTAATTTGTCAGTCGTACTCTCATGCGACAAGGGAACATTAAACCCCATAATAAAAGAGTCCAATTTATAATGTCTTGAAGATCTCAGGCTGTTTCTTGCAGTCCTTTAAAATTTAAGTATTCCTGACTGCTTTTTGCAACCCTTTAAACATTAAATATCACTGGCAGCCCTTAAAAAAAATAAAGACCCTTGCAGTTTGCACCCTTCAAATCCCTCTATAATATACAACAGGGGAATTCAGTTTAATGTTGAACTTGACCTGCACAATGTCACAGTGACAAAGGTGAATGCCATTTGAATGACAGGTTTTTTTTAAAAAGCCAGCTACGAGCAAACTTGTCAGCAACAGAGAATCCATTCTGAACCAATCCATAGGTAAATGTGAACTTAAATTGGGTTAAATTACCATAGACAGATTCGATCATGGAAAATGCAGTCTGAGCTTCTATTCGGTGTCAAATTGATTATGTGATTCAATTGTCATCAGTGCAAAAACATAAGTGTGAATGAGGCACATAAGACCTTCTGCAATAGACAGTTAATACTCAAAGTTCCAAAGTTCCTACCAGGGGTGTAGCTATGGGGGCCAGAAGAAATGCATTGCTATCCCAGATATGAATTCTTCTCTCCCATGCATTTTTTCTTCAGTCTCCAATTGCTAACATTGCAGAGAGTGAGAAATTTAAAACTGTTCTCAGCTAGGACTTTTATATTTCCTGCATTCAGAATTCCTTGGTCAATTTGTCTGCTCCTTTTCGTGAGATGCCTAAATTGTATTTCTAAATGTTCAGCTGAAGTTTAAAGTTACTGCAATGCTAGGAATTTGGAGACAGAACAAAAATTTAATTGGGGAAAGCAGCATTGTTATTTAGGAGGACCATACCCTCAGTTTGCCCTTCCCATGGTTCCTGTAGTCCCCAAACCACATATGCATGCATGCATACATACTTGAGTTTTACCCTTTTGATTTGCTAGTTCAAAAACAAGATCCTATGAGATATTAACATTTTTCTTTCTTGAGTACTGCCTTTAAAAAAACATCCCTTTGATCACAAGTATACCTTGAACTTCATTGAAGCATATGTTTATGCATGGTCAAAGAAGCAAGACGTAGACTGACTGCTATCTTTTCTACAGTAGTTGTTCTAGTTCATTCAGTTTCTCCAATTCCCTTCATCAAAGCAGCCTTCCTTCTCTTTTTTAATCTGCTGTTAGATAAATGGAGGCCTTTCCTCCCTCCACACCTCTGTTAATTTATATGTTCCAAGAACTACTGTCTAGTGTTTCCTCTCTCACATAGTCTCTTTCTACAACACACACTCACACATACTTATTTTAATGTAGAAGGAATATAAAAGTAATTCTGAATGCTGAAAGATTATGGCTGTCATCCAAGAAAGCACATAGATCTATGTAATAAAGCGCTCACCTAAAAACAGATGGATTCCAACAGACATTAATTCTGGGATAAAAGCATAAGAAAATGAAGGGTTTTTTTTAAAGCCACACATTTTTTTTTAAAGATAATGGGAGCTAAAAGGAGTAGAAATGATAGAATCAGTCTATTCCTGGTGTGTCTTACATTAATGGACATCAGGTCTTGTCCTGACTAGATTTAGGCTGAAAGAGACAGTGGCCTCAAGGAACAGATGGTGGTAAGACCTTGGAACTGAGCTATTTGCTGCATGTCTTGTCCACTACTAGCCTGCCTTTTTCACAGTGTGGTAGAAGATCCTCTCCTATCAATGGTGCTGAAGGAAAAAAATCAACTGCCAGACTAGGTGGACATGGAATGGATTGGGATGCCATTTTGTTCCCTCCCTCTTAGCCAAATATCAATGGCCAGTCCTTGCATTTTCAGTATTTGTTACACAGATGCATTAATTTAGGTGGTTCAATTTCTGCATTAATCTGGATTTTAAAAACAACACCCCTGCATGAAAATCCATGTATTTTCAAAATGTGCATTTCTGTCTTTTGCCACTATATGAGTCTCTGTTGAAGCATTGGCGCGGCCAGTAGTTCACCTCTCCGAAGCAGTATGCCTGGATCCAATCCCAAAGAGGCACTCTGAACTTGTGCTGACTGGATAAAAACTTCTCCCACACAGAGAAGCAGCACACAACATGCTGAGCTCTTGGTCAGAGGTACTTTAATCTTTGTTTCACTGTATACAAATCAGTACTCGCACGGACAGAATATCACACCTATATAATACACCATTCGACACCCGCACTGGGCACTGGTGCTCCTCCCTTATATACATTTGCCATCTCCAGGCATTTAGTACAGCCTCTTCCCAGTGTGTTACATCTATACAAGTCCCCCATGTGACATGATTTTGCACTTTCTTCCACTTGCTGATTTTATGTCCTGCCATGATTCCATCGTACCCCATTACCTCATCTGGGTCTAAATGCCTAGTCATCATGGATTCCTTTGACCTATAGTAATCCTGTTACTGTTGTCCCCCATTGGGACATTTTCCAGGATCCCTGAATCCTGACAGTCTCTCCCTTCCATGCCCTTCCTAGCCTCGGTGCACCTTTTTCTATAAGAGCTTCTCTGGGTGGGAAGCACACTTGTGTTGTTGATGTTGCTGTTGTTGTTATGTGCACTCAGGGTGAGTCTGAAAACCATTTCATAGGGCTTTCTTGCCAGTGTATATTTAAAGGGAAGTTGTCATTGCCTTCCTCTTTGGCTGAGAGAGTTTCAGAGTCACCCAGTGGCTTTGCATGGCTGAGTGGGGATTTGAACCCTAATTTCCTGGGGTTCTAGTCCAGCCTTCAAATCACTATGCCACTCTGGGAGATCACAGTAGTTCTTTGGAGGTGTGGGACAAGAAGAGTTGGTTACAGTGTCTCTGAGGCTTATTTGTCCTTATCTAGACAGTATGTCCTTTGTGTAAAACTCTTCACATGTGACTAAATAAGCAACCAAATCAATAAACATCACAGAGAGGCGTGCCTGATGCTGGGTGTACAGACACAGTAGAGAGATAATTGGCATCTCAAAAGCCCCTCAGATAATTAACTTCAAATGATATACAATTTCATTATTAGCTGTAGCTACAGGAATGGCTGGTGTTTCCTGGAGAGGAACAGGAAGATTTCTATTTGGTTGAACTGAGTGTGTGTGATGTTGGGCAGATTTGAAATTGCAAGAACATAATTCCATTAAACAGCTTGGTGACTGAGCTCTCCCTATTGAGCTCATACAAATTTATTCTAGTAAACTTACTAGCATAATATTGCAGTATGAAATATGTCTTTGTGAATGACATTATCGTTGTTTACTCTTATTTCCTCTCCAGACATCCGTACAGAAAAGTGTGCCATATGAGTTCTAACACCTAAGAAAATGCAGTTGTTAGACTTGCACATCATGGCACAATCTAGACAGACATTCTTGCCTCCAGTTATACAAGTGTATAATGTTTGCGATGGGGTACAACTGTGTTCACATGCAGAAGACTGTCAGCCAGGGAAACAAACAGTACTGCCGCGTCTGGAAGTAGTTCACAACTACTGAGGTTCTTCTGAAGAGGCTTTTAATCTTAGTTAAAGCAAATATTTACAAGCATGTTACAGCAATATTTACTCAAATCATCATAATTCTCTGCCATCAGCTGACATCCACACCACCACATTATGTACTGGAGCATTCATCCTTGTATACACAAACACAGCTAGGATTCTGATCCAACCCCCTGCTAGTGTTTCATCAGCTTCCTGTCATGCAGCCACAGTGACAGTGCAGCTTTGACCTGCTATGACTCATCTCTATGCTCAAGTTGCATCAGCTTCCTCTGAGTCAGCATTTCCTCTTCAACCCAATGCATGCACCTGAGACATTTTACACAGCCTGGGGCAAAAATATACTGTCATATAATACTGATTTAATGTGAATGGGCTGGGGGTGGTGTATGAGAATGTGGTTGAATCCCATTGAGACCAAACAAATGCTGAAAGGAAATCAACAAGACTTCAGAACTGTTACCTGTGGACATCCTTGTCATTCCATTAAAACAAGATTTTCCAGTGGAGAAAATAATTGTAACTAATTGTAACATGTTGCTGGGAGGCATGTTGATAATTTGTTGATAATTATGGTGATCATCACATTGGTAGGAATATGTGGGTTGCACAATTTGGAGAAAGAAACAGCAATAGTAGGGCATCAGTCTTCTTACACTCCTGGTGTGACCTAGGGGCAGGTTGGCAAATATGCTTGTTCTTCCATTGGACAACGTGATCTAATTGGCTTGGGTTATGCCTGTAGATCAGGTATATTTCCCACACATTTTTTTTTCTCTGCAGGTATTTTCCAGAGGTTAAGTTGAACTTAATGAGGCCTTTAGTTTAAGCCATGCTCTTGCCTTGTTATTTCTGGTTTCTGTCTTCAAGGAATCTGAAAGGAAAACTTGAAAACTAGGACAAAGTACATACCAGAAACTTGTGCACATAGACTTAAATCCAGTTTCTCATCCCAAATAGAAAAAAGCTCTGAATCAATTGCTATGAACACACAGGTTAATCCAAAAGAATTTATTGCTCGACTCTAGTTGTGACTAGCAACTGGATTTAGATTACAGTTTATAGTTTTGTAGCTTGTTGCAAATTTGTCTTGCCTGTTACAAACTAGGAATCAATAAGCTTCAGTCATTAGAGTCCTGAACTTGCAAGATCCATGTTTTAGTCTGCACTGAGCCCTGCCACCTTGGACCAGTTCCTTCCTCTTTTAGCCCAATGTGCCTCCTAGGAATAAAAGTGTGGAAGAGGAGAGTGATGTATGCTGTCTCAAGTTGAATATAGAAGAGATAGTATCTAAATATAGCTAATTAATAAAGAAGACCTCAGAGGAACACATAATCCTTCTTTATGCAGAGGATGGATACAAAAGAATAGGTCTGCTGCCTCTGAACTAAACATACATAAAAGATCCATAACTTGACTTCTGCAGCCACTAGGTCAGCACCCAACCAGACAGTAGAACATTTTAAAACACCTTAGCATTGGTACTTTGACTCTTTCACTCCTAAATAATTACAGTGATATATTCGAGTTTAAGAGCCTTGCATCTGTCCTATGGAATCCAGAGGTTTTTAGTTTGGTGAAGCACTAGAACTCTCTGCCTGAGAATTCTAAATACTTTTCCCTAAACTGGCAATCACAAGATTCCATGGAAGGCAGCCAGATAATAATAATAATAATAATAATAATAATAATAATAATAATTATTTCTAGCCCGCCCCTCTGAATGAGCAATCAGGGCAGGTTACAACAAGGTTAAAAAACAATACAATTAAAATATACCATCCCATCACCCAACTTAAATTAAAAGGAATCATAGCACTATAATCATGTGAAAGGGCCTCCGTTCTTTTATAATGCTTTGATGAGGTTAGTTTTTGACAGTTCTTTGCTGACTAGAGTTGTAATTTGGATTCTTATCTTAATACTATACATCAATAATTCTCCGTCATGGAGATCGAGATGCTGTTGTACTTCAACTCCTAGTTTCCCTGACCATTCTGACTGGAGCCCTCCAACAATATCTGGATACTCCTGATTGATCCCCACTCTTATATGCATCTATTCAAAATCAGCAACTATCCCATGAGCAGAGAGCTGCTGTCATGAGAGGACTGAGTACATATAAGAGGACTAGATGGATTAGCCTGTATATGTTGTTTTATATCAGAGCCAGCATATGTTGCAGAGGAAATAAGCCCAGGATGGAGAAAGATATAAGATGCCTATAAAGCCCCTATAAAATTATTTAGTATTGGGCACATCATTTGTTAGGTAGCTATGAAAGCTTCCAGCCAGATGTTCTTGGTGTGAACCACATGCTCATGTAAAATGCTACTGCGACCTTATGGTCATCCAGCTAGGGACAGTCGTATCACTACTTTCCTCAATGTTTCCTTCCTTATTTCTTTTCCTGCATTAAAGAGCTATCATGTAGAAATGAGTGCTTGTTAAGCTGAACTGAAGATGTGTTGCCTTTCTTCCATGAAACTCACATCTGCAATGATGATGGGGATGATGATCTTCTGTTGCTCTAAGCACATCTCAATTTAAATAAGCAATAAAAAATGAAAATACAATTCAAGAGATCTAATTAATAAAATGACATACTATCCATAATAATACTGCAATCAGATTTTATTAAACCGTCTAATGAAATCATTAAATGATAGAGTTTCCCAACTGGGTATTAGCACCTGTTTCATCACCAGTCTTCAGATCATGTTCTGGATCCCAAGACACTTTAAAATGCTTTTGTTACCTTTTATATGTAACAAAATTTCTAGATTCTTTATCGTAAAATAATGCTAGGTGGTTCACCACCCTGTAAGTTTAAAAATAAATAAATAAATAAATAAATAAATAAATAAATAAATAAATCATGTGCACTATAGTTTTTCTGAGGTTTTGAGCTGTGGTCAGAAAAACCTATGTCCATTTTGCTTTCTGCACTATTATTATTTTTTACTTATGGGGGGAGGGGGGAGAGCGTTTTAACTAGCTTTTGTGTCGATTAGTAGATGATGCCAATTTTGAACAAACTTCAGTGTCTCCTAGCTGATTTCTAGGCCCAGTTCAAACACATTTTTAGTGATTCCAGAACTGCCTAAATACAGTGTAGTCTTTCTTGCAATGTACTTGATCTTTATTACAGGCCCTGTATTATCTTTCCTCACTCTTTTCCTTGTATTATCCGGTACCGATTAGGGTGTTCCAGAGGGGATTTGGGAATATTTGTATGCTGAAAAGATTTGTTCCTCTGGTATCTTTACTGAGGATTTATTTATTTATTTACGGTTGCTGTTGATTTTGTTAATGCCCTGTTTGCCGGATTGAGGTTTTAAGTGCAAGTTGAGTTTTGGTTATCTAAAATGCATGGGACCAGAAGCATTTCAGATTTCAGATTTTTTTTTTTGATTTATCAAATATTTGCATATACATAATGAGATTTCTGGGAGATGGAACCCAAGTCTAAAGACAAAATTCATTTATGTTTCATATCCACCTTCTACACACAGCCAAAGTTAATTTCATACAATTTTTAAAATAATTTTGAGCATAAAGCAAAGTTTGTGTATATGAAACACTCAGAAAGCAAAGGTGTCACTATCTATTCCACCCAGGAAAAAAAAAAGTTTTGGATTTTGGAGCTTTTTGGGGTTTTGGATAAGCCTGTACTATATTTTGTTTCATCCATTGTTTATTCTCTCTGCTTAAAGGGTGCGATATTAATATTTTGCAGCTATTAGGACTATATTAAATCCTATTCAGTATGTATGTATGTATTATCCCTCCTTTCTGTCAGTGCATTTTACCATATAAGTTGACAAAATACATTTAAAACAAAGTATAATACACGGGGGGGGGGGGGTGTTAATGTAAAAACACAGTTAAAGCATTATATTAAAAGTATTAACTTACAACAATTTAAAGAGCACTTATAATACAGTTTTGCCTTTGGGCTGCCTCTCCACTTACCTAGAAATGAACTCAGATAATATCATTTGACAATTAGACATCTATATTTTCTGTCTTCTAGATTATTCATTGTCATGCTTTCCTTCACACAAGGGAGTATCATCTAGTAATAATAATGATGATAATAATAATGATAGTATTTATTTATAACCTGCTCCTCTTTTTCAACAATTGAAGCGGGGTACACAACAGTCGGAGTGGGGTACACCAGCGGGGTCTAGAGACCAGCCTATGTTTTGAAGATGTTTGTTGCTGACTTGATCATTTTGCCCTCTACAAAAATATTGCACTGTTAATAGAGGTAGATTTAGGTAAGAATATCCAGGATTCTGTTAATGACATATGCATGCATTTAAACATATGTACAACCTGATTTCGGCATTGCAAAGAAAGTATTTGGTGCCTCCTTGCATAATGTCTACACCTCCCAACAGCTTCCAAGCAACAGAGCATGCTACCGCATCCATTTACTGGCCAGCAGGACTTGCAGCATTCAGATGTACTCGTGCGGCATGGAGAAGAGACTTAATCTTGCCTTTCTGGTTCTCCAATGTGTCACTGAAGATATAGGATACAGGCGTGATCTAGACCAGTTTCAGGTTCTGTCTGATCACTCCTTCCCTGCATCCTTCCCCTTTGGCCAGCAAATGGCTGTGGCTGCATGCACTGCAAGGATACAGAACTGCATGATAAATGATTCTGGAGAAAATACAACAGCTGAATGCCCTAAGTTCAAATGTCCTGAATGACTATAATAGAGATTGTCCTGGGCAACCATTTTTTAAAAAAAATTTAAAAACACTAGCAAACCAGAAAGCACAATGTACATGTAATGGCTGCCTTTACATGTAATGGCTGCTCATACATGTATTAACAATGACAGTAACCTCAGTCAATGCATTGTATGAGTTGCATCACCTTCTCATGAAGTTGTAGACAGAAAAGAGCAAAGAGAGAAAAGGTGGAGGTTTCCAATGTTTAACTGTAGAATGAAAACAAAATATTCATGGAGAAAAGATGCTATAGTATGAGACATCATCAACTGGTAAAGCATAATGTATATGCATCTTTACATAGCCAATATGCTACCTCTTTGTCAGTCTAAGGACACAAAATTTAATTGGAAGGATCTGTTTAGGAGCCCTGGTGGTTCAGTGGTTAAATGCCTGTACTGCAGCCACTCACTCAAAACCATAAGGTTGCAAGTTCAAGACCAGCAAAAGGGCTCAAGCTTGACTCAGGCTTGCATCCTTCCAAGGTCGCTAAAATGAGTACCCAGATTGTTGGGGGCAAGTAGCTTACAGTTGTAAACCTCTTAGACACTGCTTAGGCAGTATGAAGCAGTATATAAATGAAGCTGTTTGTTTGTTTTGTTAGTTTGGCCCAACAAGTGAGTGGATTACACTTTTTTATATCCTTGATGGGATGGTTCAATATGATATTACTGTACAGTTAATATACTGGTCAGGGCAATCAGTTTTGTTCCAGTCTCACACAAACCACAAGATATTGTGAGTCACCTAAAAGTTAAGATACCTCAAAATAATCTGCCAATCCTTTTGGAATTCAGTTGTGAGGAATTAAGTAATGCATCTTCCAGAGAAATTTGATATTACCCTGATCTTAGGTAAAACAGACCCAGATGGTCAAGGAAGGCAGATGAATGAATTTTAGCTTTCCTTAATTCAGACCAACTCTCTGCTCTGCAGAAAGGTTATCACATCTAAGTCTTGGTTTGACCATGAGTGCAAGATTGCCAAGATACACCTTGTATGTCAATTTAAACAGCAATGGAAGAATAGTGCTAGGTGCATTCCACCCACAGTACAACTCTTAAAAGAGTGCTACAAACTGCTTATAAGGAAGAAAAAGAGAGGAGCACTAAGGAAATCCATGCAAAAAGTGAGTAATGCTACTAGAACTAACACATTTTCACTCTTCTAGCACATTGTGACAGATGGCTTCATGTGAGATATCCTGCCTTATTTCTCCTGATCTGTGGGCTACAGATTCCATTGTGATTGAAGGCAGCACTCTCTCCCTGGCCCCCAGTTACATCATCAGAAGTTTAAATGTTGATAGCACTATTAAAAAGGTAAGGTATGATTTCTCCATGGGTGCCAAATAACAACATAGATTGATGGGGTCCAGTGCTGGCAGCATTTGCTACATTTATTTGCCAGTCTGCACAATCCTTTAGTGACTGGGACCTACCAATAATTATGTCAATATATTAGAAGGCTTCCCAGAATGATCCCTCTAATTATCTTCTTAATAGCCTGTTCAGCAGAATGGGCAAGCTATGTGCCAGGCAGTTGTGCTAGAAGCTCGGTTTATCTTTAACAACAAAACATTTGAGCATAAGAGCAAATAGATTTCACACCTGGTTGCTCTACTACTCTTCAGTGTCAAAACATATATTATATGGCAGAAAATATAGTACAAGAAAATATAGTAAATGCATTAAAGACATTAAGTGCCACATTGGGCACTTAATGTCTTTAATGTATTTAAATCAGTATTCAGTAATATGCTCCAAGACTGACTTTGGGCCAAACGGGAAGGTTTTTGTATAGACTGTATTACTTATATATCCGTACAGTGTATGCTAACAAGTCCTTGCGAATGAGGAGTGAAACAGGGGTGTATTTTGGCCTCCTTATTGTTTAAATACTACATTAATAAAATGGTTCAGCCCCTATATAATACAGGCCCTCATCTACTTAAACCAGAAAATCATCAGTCTCTGTCATATGGTATGTAGATGACAGTGTAATCTTAACCTTTTTCGAACTGGCCCTCGGGAGAGCTGTTCAGATTTTTTTCTACTCACTGTGTACCAAAGAGTGGCTTACAATAAATCATTACAAGACTTGACAGGTACTTCTTTGAAAACTACTACAAGACTCATGGCTCTTTTCTAAAAAGTTCACCCAGCCCTGAAAAACTGAGGGTCATATAAACTTTTAAAGAAATGTGTGCAGGTTTTATAGGAATTTGGTGTTCTAGATCCATATATGACATCACATTTGCTTCATCACATACAGTTTTCTTCACAACCTGCTTTGACATTTTATGTTGTAATATGTGACTGAATCAAATGATCCTGTAAAGAAATTGTCCTGCAAAGAGTAAGAAAGGATTTAAAGTCTTCTAATAGACTTTCAAAGCACTTTAATTCTCTGATATGAAACACAACAATCAGTTCAAATAGATGAAAGGAAATCACACTAGAACATCAGCACCCACACTTAATAAAAACTGAATTGATTTAAAAAATCAGTTTTTGGTGTGTGTGTGTGTGTGTGCAGGTTGACATTTTTATTGTCTTTTTCAAATTCTGCACCCAACAATACATATTGAAAAAGTTTCCCCTCCTCATCATCACAAGCCTGTCTTATTGGTCATGGCATAGCACATGTTAGACTGTATAAGTATTTTGAAGTGGTATTTCAGACATTTAGAGCATAGAATCATAGAATCGTAGAGTTGGAAGAGACCACAAGGGCCATCCAGTCCAACCCCCTCCCATGCAGGAACTCCAAATCAAAGCATCCCCAACAGATGGCCATCCAGCCTCTGCTTAAAGACCTCCAAGGATGGAGACTCCACCACCCTCCGAGGGAGTGTGTTCCACTGTCGAACAGCCTTTACTGTCAGGAAGTTTCTCCTAATGTTGAGGTGGAATCTCTTTTCCTGCAGCTTGCATCCATTGTTCTGCGTTCTAGTCTCTGGAGCAGCAGAAAACAAGCTTGCTCCCTCCTCAATATGACATCCCTTCAAATATTTGAACAGGGCTATCATATCACCTCTTAACACCATTGGGAATACCTGAAGAATAGCTCCTGCCAGGTTTAGATCATCCCTTCCCCCCTCAAGGATGTTCACACATAACATCTGTCATAAAAATGTTCCAGGACAAAGTAATATTTCAACTGTTGTATGTTTCTCAACTATATGTTTAAAAGACTTTCAGCCGGTGGAATTGGTACAGACCAAATTTCTGTGTGCCATCCTTGCTGTTCCACATTGCCTTCTTGATGGTCCCACTCAAAGCATGTGCTTCATTCTACATAACCAGCTATTAGCTCAAACAGAACTTTACTTGTTTGAGGGATGTTAAACTGATATTACAACAATGTAAGTTCTTCTCTTCAGTCTGAGACTCCCTAGGGTTAAAGAAACAATCAACAGCCATACAGGAAGACAAACTTAGAACTCAGTGCTATCCTGCAGCAGGCAAACATAATACAAACTTTGTTCCAGTCAATTATCTTTATGCTATAGAAATTACAAAATATTGCAGAGCTTTTACTTTGGCTTGCTTTGATGTTTTGTCATCAGGCCTAATGGAAGAGAGATGCTTACAAATTCCTTATTCACAGCATATCTGTCCCTGTGAGTCAGGCATAGTTGAAACAATTGCATGTCATTTGTATATGTTTGTATAATACAGAGGTGATGAAGAACATCTTAGTAACTTATATTAGTGTAACTAGGGGTTACGTAGGCATTAGTCCTTTTTATTCCATTGAGCAAGGTTTTTTCCAGTACTTTCTTGTGCAATTGTTTCTTCCCAGTAACACAACAGCTGTCAGGTGCCACAGCGCCATCCCACTTCCCCAAAAGTACAGATTGGTAAGGGGCACCAGAAAAGCTCATGAATGCCGGCTCCCTTCCCGGCATCTGCTTCCTTCCCAAACCTCTGCCTTAATGGAACTTCACCAAAAAGATTGCTGGAAAGTCTCACATTACCAGCCTTTTTTTTTGCCTGACAGGCAAAAAAATCATCAGGCACAGATTTCCCCATCATCTCTGCAGGCCAAGTGGCACTGGTTGTTTTCCTTCTCTATCACTGGCATTTAGTCATGCCAGCCCTGCCTGAAAACAAGGTAAGCAACTGTAACATGAATTTTCCCTCCAGCTACCTTGAAAAAATTATGCTGCCTCCCAAGACAGAATCAACATGATCTGATCTGCTATAACTGGATTTTCAAACTCAGCCTGTATCTGTTCATAGATGTGATTTATTGATTATTATTTATTTAATGCTATTCTTCTTTTTCAGCCAACTGACATTTCATTCTCAGGTCTTTCCTTTTGCAATCTAAATGAACTTAATGATTTAGCCCTTTCATTGCCCCCCTTTTCTCATTGTTCATATTTTTCTCCATTGCTTTTGCCCCAAATCTGCACTTTCATGAAGTTCCATTCCCTTCTTTTCCTAGAGGGGGAAAAAAAAGGGGGGGGGGGAGGATTTTTTTTAAAAAATGTTACCTCTCATTCACTTGCTGACTTCCCCATCACCGAATGCTAATGTGATATTTTGCTGTCATTTTCTGGTTCTTGAACAGTCTATCTTCCAGGCAGAGCCTGCACCATGAAATAAATCTTAACTGAGTCAAGGAAGCTTCAGATCTTGCAGACGCAGCTAGTTTCTGCTGACTAAAGGAGCCTCACAACAACGAAAGCCTGAGGCTGTGTAGATTCATCTCTGGAGAAAGAAGGAGGGAAAAAATGAACCCCAAATGTTCTTTCTATCTGCCTTCTCAAGTTAGCCCAAGTTGAAAATAATTCTTGATCTCAAATTAACAGACATCTACAAACAGGGCTTTGCTCTGCTTGCAGAAATCAACAGTGGGAATGGATATCTAATTATATTGTTGCTTAGCAACATCTGGGCAAGTTGATGGTCTGTCAGCAGTTTCCCAACTCAGCTTTCTTGGCAAGTTTAAAGTTCACCATTGGAATTGGGATCAGATATAAAATGCAAAGGCAAATGATTTAGTAACGCTCACTCTTTCTCTCTCTCTCTTTCTTACACAAACATACCAAACCTCTTTGCCATTTGTTTATTAATTAGTTTTGTACCTTACCTTTCATCCAAGGAGCAGGCATAGTTCTTTACCCAATTTTATCCTTATGACAACCTTGTGAGTTAGGTTAACTGAGAGACTGTGGTGAAAATGCCACTTTCGTGGGAATAAATTCCATTGAACCCAGCGGAGCATATCTCTGAGTAGACACATACCGAATTGTAGTCAGTAAACTTCATAATCACAAGAGGATTTGAACTTCTGTGTCCCCCAATCCTAGGGCTTTCCCACCATTACAGCACTGCAATTCCACTTTAACATCTTATGGAATTTTGGGATTTACAGTATAGGGAAAGGTGTTTATGAACTTCAGCTAGGGAGCTCCATTGGTGCCTCTAACCAAACCTCCAGTCCCAAGATTGCATAGGTCAGTTATGTGGCATACACTCCTCTGGCAAATCTGCACAATTCAGCAGCTGACCAGGAGACATAATATCACAAACTTTAGGTCTTTCCTTGGGTACATACCCTGCCTAAAGAATTTATCACATGGGAGGCTAAGTGCCTAAATCCCATGCATAAATGGGATTTAAATCCTCGGAAAATCTCACAAAAGTGGGATCATTTTCAGGCTCATCAGGGGCATTGAGCATTAACACAAAAATTACTGACAGAGAAAGTGAACAAAATTGGCCACTTTTTACTTTTGGGAGAATCCCAAAAGTAAAAAGCAGCCAATTGCTGCGTGGGTTAATGCCAGATTAATGTTCAATGCCCCCAATGTCATGTGAAAATGATCCTGCTTTTGCGGGATTTGTCCACTTTCTGTGCACATTAATGCCTGGTGTCATGTGAAAACGATCCCATTGTTGTGGGATTTTCCTGTTTTAAATCCTGTTTCTGCATGGGATAAACCCCATGGGATAAACTCCTCAAAGTTTCAGTCTTTCTTTCGAAAGCAGTTGTAATTGTCCTTATATAGCATCATATATAAGGACAATTATATATACATTCAACAAAATGGGTTAGGCAGTGGAAACCTGAATGGTACCTTGTTTAGAGGGTCCTTTCTTGCTACAGTTATAGCACTTGCCAGGATTGACCTCATGTTCCTCACTGTGAGGGAACACCTCAGGTGGCAGGGTCTAAGAAGTGCAGAATGAACAAAGGAGTGCCACAATTCCTATGTTACCCTGCCTCCCTCAGACAGGGTGGAGAATATTGTCTTACTGCATGGTTAAGAAAAGATTCTACTGACATTCTGGTCACCTTTTGTACATGGGAGATGGGCTGCTAGTGGCAGCTGGTGGTTTCCATTTCACTGAAGCATTAACTTCAATCTGAACTTTAGAGGAACTCAATAGAAAGGTGCTGAACACAGTTTGGAGCCAGGGTTTAGCACCTTTTTGCAAACATGTGACAGATGTCTTTCCCCAAGCTGACTGCACAGTGCCAACCTTTGGGCTCCTGTCACTCACACTGCCCTTTATCCCCACCTAATCCCTTCCTGGACTGGGTACTTGGGCCTCAGGATGACCCCTTATATATGGACCTGTGACTGTGATGTTGTGGTGGGTTTACTGTGGTTAGCATGACTAGCTCCTCTGCCAAACTTAATACAGAGACAGTGGTAAAAAGAAACATGTGGAAGTTTATTAAGACCCAAATAGATATGATATTTAACCCCTGACCAATTTAGTCATTTATGGCAACCCAACACCATAGTCAGTGCTTTCCTCTAAGTGACTGTCCTGTCTCTATATCTGTTCTTCTCTCTCTGCAATTCTTTGCCTAACTCTAGGCAATCTTGTTACAGGAGATGGTTTAGAGGGGCTGAATACAGTTTAGGGATGAAGTTTACCACCTTGGACAGCTCCTTTAAAAGCTCAAGCTTGGCATTTAACGGTTCCAACACTCTGGCCAGTCCTCCTTCTATAAACTGCCATTCTGTGTACATTGCAGAAGCTCCCTGGCAGTGACCCACACCTCCAAATTCCACCCTAATTAAAACTGAAAAACTACATTCAGATAACAAGAGGCTAAATTATACAAAATCAATGAGTAATACAATATGTAACATGGTGTATTAGTCTCAAATGTTAGGCTCAATTAGGCTCAAATCCTTGCTCGCTCATAGAAATGCATTGAGTGACCTTGGGAAAGTCACTCTTTCCCAGTCTCAGGGGGAAGTGAGGCAAATGTCCTCTGAAGAAATCTTGCCAAGAAAACCCTAGGATAAGGTCATCTTAGTGTCACTGTAAGTTGGAAACAACTTGAAGCCACAACAACAATTGATTTAATTTGGTTTCAGTGAGAGATAACCACCCACCACCGTGCTGAATTTTGCTTTTTGTTTATTGGTACAGTGTAAGAACAACTTTAAAATCTAACCTTCTATACCAGAATGCAGGGACTGAATGACAACTTTAAAATTAATAGATGAAGTATCTGAGAAAGGGAGAAGCACATCTTGCCTCTGCTAGAGTTTGATCACATGGATAAAACTTCTGCCCAGAACCAGGCACTTGGATTGATTTTAGCTTATGTCTTTTGTTTTGACACAAAACATGTATACCCTTTGCTTAGAAAATGGAGTTCTTACTCGTGTTTCTGCTTGAAGGCACCCAATCTTAATGGAGAAGAAGAGGGAGTGACACTAGTCAGTGGTATGTTTACTTTGTGATACATGTTTTTGTTTGACCCACCTCACCTGAGCATCATAATGACTGCTTTCTTGTCCTAGAAGAAAGCTAGGTTTAAAGTGGTTTTCACTAACAAGCTGGAATAAGCTAAATTGGATTGTTCATCCACAGAGATTTCTCACTTGCTGGCATTCTATATGCAAGGCAGCAGTAAAAGCAGAAACATACATCCTTCATATCTCTGTTTTCCCACTGTTCAAGTTCTTTTGTATAATTGTCGACAATCCTATATTCAACCTGTCTTAATTATGCCTAATTTCCCATTGTAAAGTACAGATCAGATGTATTTGTGAGTTGTAAATAGTGAGCCTGCTAGGGGGAATAATAAGGGGTACTCGCTCATTAAATGACAACACAAATGTGGCATCAGATATGTGAGCACTTCTTCTGTTTTATCAAATTGTATCTCTGTCTACTGCTAATTACTTTAATCCTTCTTGGTGGAGGGTGAACATTTTGTTTCAGCTCATTTTTACGGAAATTCAAATGAAGGAGAAAGCAAAACTGGCAGCTTTGGCCAGTTTTAAGGATAGTTAAGCATTTTCCCCAATTCATCATCTATCATAATTTGCCAAAACTCACAAAATTTGAATGTGAGAGAAAGTGGAATGGGCACATGCATCCATCTCTATGGATTGTTCTTTTTGGCACACCTGCCTGGTAGCTTTCTTTGAAGAAAGAAAGCACTTTTTATAAATGAAAAAGAAAGAAGCTTTTTGAGGTTTCTGTTCAATGTTTTCTTAAATGGAGGAAAATATTCTCGACAATTATTTCCATAGTTTTCTGTACCACTGCAGCTATCTGTAGTATTATGGATACCACTATACTATCCTGAATGCACTGGTCACTTGTGATTTTAGAATCCAAGCAGGGCTGGGCCTGGTTAATACAGTACTGGGATGACATATCAGCAATCTCCAGACACAGCTAGGACAGATCTTGCCTGTGGCCTTAGAGAGTCATGCTAGGCTAGATGAAACTGTCACTAAAATGAGATTCATTGTCCAAAGTTATCAGAAGCAATGTGAGCAAAGTGTAAAGGGAAAAGTTTAGTTTTGCAGAAACAGGTCTACCTGGAAAGGTCCAAAGTGAGACAACCAGATATTTAAGAGTCCACCTTATGGCACTCTTTGGAAGCTTTTTCTTTTTAACACATAACTATTTAGAGAAATTTTTTATCACTTTTAGATCCAAAGCACATCACATCACATTCCATCTACTATATATCAGCATTTCTAGATTGTCCCAAGAATTGACTTTTGTTTGTTCTGATCAGTTTATTACACCAGATAGTATGTCCAAACGGTAAGAAATGCAATCAACAGGAACTTTTTGGCTTGTTAACACCATAATATGTCACTTTAAACAAGGAACTTTTAGAGAATGAATGAACAAGTATAGAGGAAGTTCCCCTTTCTCATCTATATAGTAAAACACATAGGATGAAGGCAAGGATGTGAGAATAAAAGCTCCTGTGAGAAAAAAAAGTCACCTAGCCTTTATACAACTCTCTTATATCCGAATGATGACGATGGCAGGTTACAGCAAGGGGCTTCATTAATTATATTTTTCCCCCACACTGACTCAGTGTAAAGCACATCTCGTGTTCTTGTGGTACAGATTTCTCCTGGAACATCAAGCAATGGCAGCTGCCATTTTATTTAGCTAGAATATCCTGAACATTGTTGACACCCCTACTCAGCCCTCTCTTTTGAGTGGCTTTCATTTTTAGCACAGTTGGCTTGGGGAATAAGAATGGCAGACACCAGGTAGTACTTCCAGAAGCAGATTTTCTGCTCCCCTCTTGTACAAGCCAAATAAGATTTTTAAGAGAATAAAGATGAAGGGAAAGAACAGAAGTATGAGTGATGAAATAAATAAATATCTTTAAAAAATAAACATTCTAGGAGAAATAAATAAAGGCAAAAATGAATTGCTCCCATGTGTCCACAGCTCTTTCAATGCTCCACCATTCAACAGCATTCTTAGCTAGAAAGCACTTGAACTCTCCCACTACCTTTGGCTTGGGACTGAACATTATGTTCAGTTTTGAGTTAAATTAGGACTGTGTGTCAGCATTAAACAGAGACAGCTTGTACTTGATGCACTTTCCAGTATGTGTTCTGGCTGTGTGAGAAAATGGAATGTGATGTTCTGATGCTCCTTCCCCTGCACATTCTTGCTGGGCTGCTCAGATTATGAATATTCCTTCTTTTTTCTGGCACACAGGAATCTTTGGGTATATATGTGTGTGTTGCATTACAGACGTTTCTCTTCTAAACACATGTTGTTTCCCAGTTCAGAAGTTAAATTTAACTGCATAAGAGCAGCAAGAGGCATCGTTTTTGTAAAGTCTGCTCACTAAACATCTATCAGCATTCAACAGTGAGGATGCTGAGAGAAAGCTATAAAACTGTGCCCACTGATATGGCAAAATTCTCTCCTCCCTGGTGCTCCTCGTGTTTTAACCTCATCAAAGGCTCAGCTTTCCCTTTCAAAGATTTCCGAGCCTATTTTCTTCTTTCAAATCCCCAAGTCAATGCACCAGTTTAGCAGCTCCTGATAAGACAAATGTCTCTTTCATATGTGTGTAGCATGAATGAAATGCATCCATTTGGTCTCCTAGAGATCCTGACATTTTACTCTTCCCCAGCCTTTAAAATAAAAGCCCCATAGTGCTGGCGGGGCATGTGGTCTTATACACCAGCTGGGTTGTGGCTCATAATGGATTCATTTGTCTTACAGTATCAGCAGGAAAGGTCAACAGAAGTGATGCTGTGGTACTGTACAGCTCGGGAGGTCACATTTAAACCTGACCAATGCTTAAGCTAACAGAATCTATTTACACTTAAATCACAATTACAGAAATGAGAATTGAAAATTAGAGACAAGGCTATGTCCAAAAGATTTTAAAGTACATGTCTCAAGTGAATGATCTCTTGTAAGCATTTTAAAGCAAGCATCCATCTACATCCTGGTAAATCTGCCAATTTTAGGGAATTAGTATTAAATCAGATTGGGCCACTGAGACTGCAAGTCAAAATCCACTTTCTAAACATTGGATTCTACATGCAAAGGATTTTGCGGTCAATCTCTAATGGTGCTATCTGCAAGCTATTGCATCATATATTTAGGGTGGGTGAGAGGTTTAAATCTATGATCACTGATATCTATGGGGAAAGTATCAATGTAATGTTGATGGCACTCAGATCTATATGTCATATTTGTTAAATTATTTGCTACTTCTAGTCAAATTCATTAAGCCAGGTTACATTTTAAAACAGGGATGGGAGCACTTAGCCCTCTAGATTTAAAAACAAACAAACAAACAATTATTTCCATCATGCTTGGCTATTGGATAGACTAGCGAGGATTGATGGGATCATCAACATGAAGGGTGGAGGGTTCTTCCCCATTCTGAAATAATGATTTATAAACGTATAATGACTTCTGAAAGACATAATGCGAAAAAAGGTGGAGCAACAGGATGCAGAGAGAAAATACAGCAAATTCAGATACTAAGTCTTTCATACTGTTAACAAAAGGATTGGAATGGTGACTGTAGGAGACAGTATTTGGAAGGTAGGAGCTTAATGGCATTTGGTCACAGCCAGGAAAAGGCCTTGGCGTCGCACCTCTTCCTCAGAGGTATTCAAAGGCAGATAGAAAGAACTCTAGGAGGAGAAGACATTTCTTCCCAGGGGATCTTGCTACCCTATTTACCCCAGCTACATAAAAAACTTGGTACATATTCTGTTCCTATATGAGCCTTTAGAGACTCATGACTAAAAGTAATTTCAAATATATCTCCACAAACTCAGGCCTTGATTACATTGTGGATTTTTCCTCATCATTTCTAGTGTTGTTTTTTGACCTTTCTCCAAAAGTGTACTCAGGATATCAGCTCTACAATTATTCATTGCTACACAGTCTTTACCGCTAGCTGATCCACTAGCAATGTCAACAATGTAGGAAAGCCAAATCTCTTTCTACATGTGCTTCAGTAGGAATAGTATGCATATAGCACACTTTCTCATCCAGATCTCCACAATGCTCCTTCCTTTCCCTGACAGTCGATTGACTTGGATTTAAGATGGACTCAAGTCACTTGAATGACTTGATTTGAACTTGACTTGGCAAAAATGACACACTGACTTGACTAGACATCAGACTTGTATACTTTTAGAGACTGACTATTTGGTGTCATTCACTTTGAGCTGCAGGCAAAACCCACCCTTAAAGTGCAGGGCACATGTCTCAGAAGGGAACAACAAATGCATTAGACAAGAGGCTTGAGGAGGAAAGATCTTTCTAAAGCTTTTGAAAAGCTTTAGAAGGTTCCTCTACCCCTGCTGAGACCAGTTGCCCTCTCTCTGTTTTAAGCTTGAAACAATTATTCTAGAAGGCAACCTGAACTTTTTTTTCCAGCCAGGCAGCCATTATAAGTTTGAGTTTGCATCCTCCCTCTGTATCCTTTATCCTTTGTGTATCATTTCTTAAATTGGAAATGGAAGCCTGAAGGCAGGGACTGTCATGCCACTTTTCTTCTAGTTCCTTTAGAACATATTTGTCCTGGTAAGAAAGCAGCATTAAAACTGCTTTCAACAAATCTAGAGAATGTGATACATGTGGGCCACTATTCAAACTGTCCCACAATGTAAGAATAATGTGTGAGAGAGGCTCAAGAGAGACACTCAAAAGATCATCTAGTCCATGGATGGACAAAGTGCAGCCCAGATAGCCCTAACCCCCTTTACCTTTACAGTCCCCAGGTCTGCCTGATTCCCCAGACCCTCAGACCTCCAAGTGTGTTTTTACAAACCAGAGAGAGAGAGAGAGAGAGAGAGAATATCCCATGTTGCTGTAAAACCCCACAACTCCTTCTAAACCTTTATATCTCACTGCTGGGGCAAAACCAAAACAAAAAAGGAATTGGGAAATGTAAGTGACTTCCAAGCCCTACCAGTTCATCTAATTGGTTGAATTTCAGGCACAAATGTGAAAGTGTAGCCCAGCAGACAAAAAATGTCCACTCCCCACTCTGCATTTGTGTACCCTGACCTAGCCAAATTCCAGCAACTTTGCACTGTCAGCAGTGTGAATAACTCATATGAATAGACACGGGATAATTCGGGATAAAACTTTGCTTGCCTTGAACATGTTTCAAATATGTTTGCATCATTGACTCTATGTTTACTCGAGTGCTGGCATGTGTGAGCAACCAAACTCCCAGAGGTGTGCATAGATGTGGCTCCATAGTGTGAATAACAAACCCAGAGGTGAGGTTATTTGCATCCTTTTGTTAAACAACAACAACAACAAACAAACAAACAAACAAACTACAATGTCTGCATGACCCCTAAGATCATGTATCCTTCTGAAGGCTACTCCATCAAGAAATAGCATTTTACTGTGGCTCATCTATCTTAAATTATAGCTCAATGATTCTAATTAGGATTGGAAATGGAGAAAAGAAGAGGACTGAGGACAGAGGGATTTGGAGAGCTGTAGGTCACAAGAGTAGCTATATAATGAAACAATGCAAAGTACATAGTTTTGTGGGGGGGTTTAGGCTATGAGGCTGTGTTCTAGAAGAGTTTATTCCTGATGTTTTGCCAGCAGCTGTGGCTGGCATCTTCAGAGAATGGCATGGAAGGGGGGGGGGGAATATATACTGTTGGTTGAGAGAAAGTGATTTGCATGTTAACTTCTGTATTGTTCTGTGGTTGAATGGCAAGGTCTCAGGGTGTCTATTTCATTAATGATCCATTGTTTGCTGGCATTTTAAAAGCCACTGAAAAAAGTGGGATGGGGGAGGATCAACTGAGACAGTTGGAGGGTATAAACCTCTCACCTCATCACTCCTCTAAAGCCTGAAGAAGAGAAGTGCCTTTTTCTCTTCCTCAGGGCTTGACATCTGGGGCTCTGGTTTGGAGGGAAAGAGTAAGACCTTCCCTTACTTCTTGCCCAACCACAGCAAATTTTCTTAGGAGTTTATCATATGACAGAATTTAGGGTTATAATGCAATGGCAATCTGAATGCAATCATGGGGTTTCACCTTATTGCGAATAAGTGTATCTCACACAATTTTGGGCAATGGGAAGTCATTCCGAACTCAATCATGGGGTTTCACGTAATTGCGTATAAGAGTATCTCATGCAATTTCGGGAAATGGGGGGGGGGTCATTTTTGGGAAATGGGAAGTCATTCTGAACACATTCCGAACGCATTTAGAATTCACGTAAGTTCTTTAGTTTAGCAAATTTAAGTGAATTCGAATTGGCTCCATTTGAAATTGGGAAAAATTCCTCCAGTGTGATAAATTCCTTAGTGATGACTGGCAAAGAAGAGGTAGGGAAGTAAAGGGAAAACTTTGTAGAAAGGCTTGACATCTCTGCATCTGAGAAGCCTTTAGCTAACATTCATGGTGGTTGAGATCCAGTATCAGCATTGTGATACACACAACCCTTGTGTTTAATAGCAATGCTGCTCAATGGCACCACATGTGCTAATCCTCTCCTGTAGCCTTGAATAGAGTGTAGGCAAAATATTCAAACACTTCTGCAGGGAAATGGGTCTGCATAAATAACCAAAAGATTCCAGACACATTTTTTTCTTCTTTCCCTTTGTGCAACTGGAAGAATAATGTTTTTGCCCTTTAATAGCTAGCATTACCTCTTGACCTTGCAGGTCAGTCAAATCTTGAGAATATAAGATGCCTTAAAGTGGAAAACATCCTTAAAAGATGTCATTTGTAACATTCAGTCTTTGTTATTCAGCTGTATAATTCAAAATGAGAAAGAAAAGGTCTCCAAACACTCACAATGAGTTAAGTGATATACCTCCAGGGAATTTTTTTCACCCCCATGCCCTTTGTAGAAGCAAACCTAAAAAGGTAGCATTTAAAGATATCTTCTTCTTTTCTCCATTAGATTTTTTTTTTTCAGTCCAAGGGCAAGCAAGCTCTATGCTGGCAATCTTCTGTGGATTTGAACCCGAAGTCTTCTGGATAAATAGGATATAAAGTTTCAGCAAATATATCCAGTCCCTGTGGATATTCATTCCCTTGTTTTCTGTTAAGTAAACCAGGCTTGTGTGGATGCTATTGTTATTATTTCCTGATTTCCCACTTTTGTGCTTTAGATTTAGACTGTGTATATCTGAAATTGATACAGTGGAAGTATGCATTTATAGGTTCTGTACCCTTTATAATGCATTCTGTTTTCCATGCACTAGGGGGAAAAGTAATACATCAGAAGAGAGATGTGCATTCTCTGTAGCAGCAGGATAACAGCACAGATGTGGAAATTAATGGGCATCAATAGATTTTTTTTTTTAATTTATATTTTTTAGCCTTTTTGGTGAGAGATGGAAAAAGTACAGGCACTTCCTAGTACAAACTGCGAGATCAGACAGAGGCTAAAATAGGGGCACACCATTTGGAAAGAAAAAAAGCGATATTTCCAATCTTTCTGATATGGATGCATATGCTAGCCCTTCCAATTTTCTGAACAGGACATTGTTGTGCTATTTTGTCTGTTGAGTAAAAAAGTTCACATTCTTGGAAAGCTGACATAGGATGATGATGATGATGATGATGATGATGATGATGATGATGATGATCCCACCTCTCTGTGTAGCACTACTGGGGTGGCTTACATGTTAAAACATACAACCCCTGACCCCAATATTCTACCCCCTAATATACAATTAAACAATTCATAATTAAAACATGCTTTAAAATAACAACAAACAGACAGATTGAACAGTGGCTGTGGAAAAAAAAATCATAGGCTGGTTATCTATTCAGGAAAGGCCTACCGAAAGAGGTCTGTCTTAACAGCTTTTTTGAAGCTGTTTAATGTGGTAATATGATGGATCTCGTCCGGCAGGCCATTCCATAATCTGGGGCTGGTTGCAGACAATCTAGTTTTTATAGGTTGCAACAAATTCCTCCCAGAGGACCTGAGTGGGCGAGGTGGATTATATGGAAGGAGGCGGTCCTGAACATAGATTGGATCCAAGCCGTTTAGGGCTTTATAGGTGACAACCAACACTTTGTACTGGCCTGGAAACTGGTAGGCAGCCAGTGAAGCAATCTTAGGATCAGTGTTATATAGTCTCTTCTAGTTTTACCTGAAACCAGCCTGGCTGCCATGTTCTGTACTAATTGGAGTTTCCTAATGCCATGTAGAGTGCATTACAGAAATTGTCACAAGAGGTTATCAGCACATGCATCATAGGACTCTTTCAGGCGTGGGAAATTGGAAGTATAATCCAAGGGCAATCCAAACGCAATCCTGGGGTTTCACATTATTGCGAATTAATTCTTCTCACGCAAATTCGGGCAAAAGGGAAGTCACTCCGAATGCAATCATGGGTTTAACGTTATTGCGAATTAAAGCTTCTCACGTGATTTCGGGCAAGGGGGGGTTATTTTCGGGTAATGGGAAGTAATTCCGAATGCCCTCCGAATGGAGCAGGGGTTCAGGTAAATTCGCTAAACAAGCGAATTTACATGAATCCGCATTGGCTCCATTCGGAATTGGGAGAAGTTCCTCCCGTTTGAAAGAGTCGATAGTCTCAATGTCCCTGACTTCCAGGAAAGGGTGCAGCTGGCGTATCAGCCAAAGCTGATAACAGGCGCTTGTGATTTGTCATCTGGAACAACGGATCTAGGAGCACCCTAAGACTGCGAACACAGTCCTTTAAGAAGAGTGTGATCCCATCTTGGACTGGAGGTTGTATCATGATACCTGGTTTCAGGGCTGCTACTGTAAGTACCTCCATTTTGTCTGGATTCAGTTTCAATCTGTTTTTCCTCATCTAGTCTACAATACAGAAATAAAGCAATTTGACACCGTTTTATCTGCCATGGGTCCATCCTGTGGATTCCTGGGATCTGTTTTCAGATCTTTGAGAAGTATTCAGCCTGGTCTGTATGTCTGCCTCACCACACTAGAAATCCACACTAGAAATCCAAGGATTCTTAAGTTTGCCCTAAGTAAGAAACAACTTGAAGGGCAAGCACACTCCCCCCCCCCATGCCGCTGCTTCATTCTGCTCATGAGGAGAATGATATGCCCATGCCTACATCTCTCCAACAAACTCTTTTTACACCTGCTTGCACAAGGTCTTTCACAATAGCTTTTGCACCTCTTCTTCTTCTTCTTGTTATTGTGTGCCTTCAAGTTTTTCTGACCTATTGCAACCCTAAGGCAATGAACCTATCATTGGTTTTTTGGGGAGAAGATTTCTTCAGAGGGGGTTTGCCATAGCCATCCTCTGAGAAGGCTGAGTGGTCGCCAAGTGGGTTTCCATGGCAGAGCTGGGATTATAACTCTGGCCCCCAGAGTCTTGTTCAACACTCAAACCATTATGCCACCATCATTTCTACAAAGGAGTGATACAGTTAAAAAAAAAAAAACTATTTTGAGGAAAAACATTTTACACAAATTACAGAAAACAATAAAAAGAGCATTTGTCTCATTCTTATGGTGGAGGACACCAAATCCTTATGTTCTTTAACAAATTTTCACTCAATGAGAAAATGAAAACCAGAAAATTAACGAGATTTTCCACAGAAAAAACAGAGAAAAGGAAATGGGATTGCTTCATGCTCCCATGCCGCTATACAATATCATGCAACTGTTGCAGATAGAATAATTATATGGTCCATACAGATACAGATCAATACAGTATAGCATATGTGATTGTATTAACCATGCAGATATAGATCAATAGATTTGGGCTGAAATGCTTAACATAATTTTTGTGGGTTTTATAGGCCTTAGGAAACCACTGTAGCTAACATTCTAGTCTTCTTGGCACAAGACCATTTTTGTGTGGTAGAAAGTATCCCTCCCTGCTCCATTCTTACATTTTGCTTTGTTCCTTTGTGAATGTTCTGAAGATCATAGGCCCGATCTAGACAGGCATGAAAGAGTGCGATAAGGGCTCTTTGTGGCACAAATAGCATTAGGAAGGGTGCAGCTTTCACACCCTCCCTAACCCTAGCACGTATGGGTGCCACCATATTAAATGGTGGCGTCCACAAGGGCGCGCCATGATGGTGTCATGGCATGCACAGCTGCTAGACGCGCTGCGCACGCCATGATGCCTTTGTGCTGTGGGAGGGCACAAATCACACCCTTTCCACGGCGCAAAAAAGGAGCTCCAAACGGAGCTCCTTTTTTGGCGCGGGTCTTTGCCGCGGCTTTTAGATAGCCACGGCAAAGACCCTGGGAGAAAGGGGCTGCGGCAGCCCCTTTCTCCCTTCTGCCCCACCTCCTCAAGCAGGGTGCAGCGGGTGCCCTGGGCATCCGCTGCACCCCGCTTAGAGGCCACAGGAAACCGGCAGTTTGCCGCTTCCCCGCAGCCTCTGGAAGCGGCGGGATGGGGCTGCAGAGGCTGCCGGTCTGGCAGCCTTGGTCCCATCCCGCAGCTTCCTAGGGTGATTGCAGACCACCCCTTTTGGGCGGTCTAGAATAGCCCCTCAAGACCAAAATTTTGTTGTGATGTGTTAAATTAGAGCTGTGACTTGAATAAGTATTCACAGAATGAAAATCCACAATGGACCATATGCATGTACAGAACACAAAGTGAAATTTCCATCCTAAGTATCATTTACCTTGGACCTTGGAATTTTTTTAACACAAAAGTAGGATAAAAATGGTAGGGATTGAATTGCCTTTAATGTGTTGCCCATGTAAAATTCCAGATCCCTTTTTTGTTTTTGAAAGTGGCTATATTTATAGTTTTTTCTAGATGTATGTCTATGAATCAAGGATATGTTTTATGAACATGGGGGGGGGGGGGGCGGTTCGGGCTATACATGGCCTCATAGCCCAGAAACCCACAAAAAACTATAGATGCCGGTCATGAAAGCCTTTGACTTGCCACGTAAAAGTCCAGAGTCTCCATTCTGATGGTTACATTCTGCCACTTTATTCTTGAAATGGTTCTGTCTAGAAAACAGAAAAGTATTGAATTATACCCACAGTGCACAATAAAACTGGGAACAAGAGGTTTTAGAATAACTTATTTTTCTTCTTCTATGACTTAAAAAAGGAAGAAAAGGGAAAGAAAAACTCAGGATATGTTGGTTGGGGAAAAATAGAATTCCACACAACTCCAGGTGAGTATGTCCCATCCAAATTAATGCTAGTGAAATTTATCTGAGAACAGGAACCACTGTTGGGGTTTACACTCTAGTGAGTGTGATTTTCTTTGTATTGTTTGTCATCCTTTATTAATTGTTGATTTATCTGTAGCTATCCTCTACTGTATTTCAAGCTATCAGGGATGTTATGAAGGAAACAGTGTGCTTTTTTATACAGAGATGCAATCCCTTCAAAGTCATTTGATTTCAATCAGAAATACAACAGAAGCAAATTAGGCAAGACTATTTTGTGCTAAGCATTCCTACCATGTTGCACAGGAAGATCTCACTATAAATTCATCTGAAATTCTGTATGAACCGCTACAGCAGAAACAGGAGCAAAATCATCCCTCTGACAAACTCTGCCTTTGTTTCAGAGCAGCTGACAAAGTTACCAGTTTTTCTGTCGATCACACAAGCATTTGCTTATCCTTCCGGGTATTTCCAGCTGCAGTTCAGAGAATGTGTGCAGAGAGATAGCAGCAGATCTTTTTCCTATTCCTGGGCAATATGTGTTATTTTATCTGATAAAGGGAATGGGTGGGAGGAAAAAATATGGGCCCAGTTGAGTTGATCAAAGATAGCCTCAATCACATTGGTCCATGTAAATATTCTTATCATCAATATCCAGGACAGTGAGGGAAAATAATAACTTTTCATCTTGGATCTCTCCTACAGGTGGTTGCGTGTGTATGTATGTGTGCACACACAGAGAGAAGAGATTATAACACAAGTCTATTGTCTTGCACAAATAGTGATTTTTTTTTCTACAAGTGGAAATGTGCTATTATGGAAATATGCCATTCAATACCATTGAAACATTTGCAGTAATGATGATTCTGTGCTGCTTCAGTGCTCTATGCTTCTGTGATTGGCCCTCTCCACTGCCCCCTTTGCCCTGCCTCCTGACCCATTATTGATGGTATGTGGCATTCATAGCACAGGAGCTATTCATTCATTCATTCATTCATTCATATGGAGGGAGATGCTGCAATTGTGCACGTTCTATAGTATGGAGTTCCCCTCCACCTTTCATGAGAAGATTCATTTACCCTGTAATCATAGCTAAGCTCCAAACAAACACCCTTTTCTGTCATATCAGTATTACAGTCTGATGCTCCTATATCTGTAACCTCACAATATTTTTTTTGTTGTTGTTGTTCTCACCATATCAAGCTGTGATCTTTCACTTCCCATTTCTCTTACTGGTCCACACACAAGCAATATCAGTTGGATGCAAGAATTGACTCTGAGCTCCCTTCTGTCTGTCCAGCTGGTTTTCTTGGTGCTGAGTATTCTGGGACAGCAGATGAAGGTCTTCTTTTAGTTTAAATTTTAGCAGCTGTGGCCATCATTATTGTTTAGGTTAGGGTAAATTTTTATTCCTTTGTGCCTTCAAGTCAACTCTGATTTGTAAGAACCTTTTCATAGTCCTTTCTTGGACAGGTTTATTCAGTGGGGGTTTGTGATCTTCTGCTGATGCTGAGGGAGGATGACTTGCCCAGGTCCATCTAGTAGGTTTCCTTGGCTGAACAGGGATTTGAACTCTGGGCTCTTGGAGTATTAGCCCAACAATCAGGCCACTGCATAACACACAATTTAAATTCTAGAAGCTTTAACCATCACTGTTGATTAGAAGTCACTTACATTGAAAAATATTCTGTACCAGGTTTTGCTCATACATGTGAACTTTTTAGTTTTTTCACTTCCTCCCTTCTTTTATTCTTTTTGTTGGTAAATGTATGTATTCACCTTTCTTTCATAAAAGATTTCAGAAAGCAACCCTGTGTGTTGAACTAGCTGAAGACTGACAAGACTTTAAGGGGTATTGCCAGTCATCCCTGGATGCTAAGTGACTTTGGTCTAGTTGCTCACCATGAGTTTTTTGGCCAAAGAACAAGAAAACAGTGTTGTAAATCAATAAGCAAACCAAACTGACTGGTGCTTTAAAGATGCTATTCTGTTACCCAGCATAGGCTGTGGCAAAAAGGAGGCAGCACAGTGGTGGGGATAAAGAGCCACAAGTACCATGGCAATGGGAGGATGCTGTGATAAGTCATCTCTCTGTGATGAAAGACAGCTGCCCTGCCAGCTGCCAAAATGCTAAGAAATGGGCAGGGTATTTCCCCCCTGGTTATTTCCCCTCCTGCCCCCATTACTAATGTTTACTGCTGTCTATTACTGCTATGCATGCCCCTAAAAGTGCCTTATGCTGAAATAACAGAATGTTACATCATTGTAAGTCACCAGAATCATTCCCATCAAAGTCTCCTGGCTGTTACCAGGATCCAGGATCTGAAAATAAACAGTCGGGTTGACATCCAAGCAACGATGTGTGCACAGACCTTTCCTGATGGATCACACTGATTGTATCTTTTTCTACAAAACCAATGTATTCCTACCACCCCTGTCCAGACACACGTACACACAGACATAGGGAGATTCAATCTAACCAATTTTTTCCTCTCCAAATGTTACAGAAATGTGAACATGGATATTGTGATAAATCATGACCAGCATCCTGTATCAGTTACTGAGCGCCAAAACACACTGCAGAAATAATCCAGTTTGAGACTTTAACTGCCCTAGCTCAATGCTGAGGAATTCTGGGAACTGTAGTTTTGTGAGATATTTATTTAGGCTTCTCTGTCCAAGAGCTCTGATGCCACAATACCCCCCCTCCCCGTGGTGTGAACTGAACGTGATAACCCTCTCTTGTTTGTCCACCACCTATCTCCTATTGAGGCACTAATATTTTTGGTAGCGTGTTTCAATAGTTCAACAGAGGCCAAGCAGTACTTCAAACCATAAATAAAGTTTATTTATAAAATAAAGAAATAAATTATGAAATATAGTTAAAGCTTTGTTTGTCTTATTTCTTTAGTTACAGAAGTTCCTTAAAACAACAATACTCAGGCAACCTTATCTCCAGTATTAAGGCCAAATCTTCCTTAAAACCTACAGGCTTATTCTGAGCCTCTCTTTCCTAGACTCCTTTAAGCCTCTCTAGTCCCTACTAGACTTCTCAGCCCCTTCTCTGGTCTATAAACTAACCTACAAATGTTCCCACAGGAACCCTAAGAGCACACCCTCCCTCCGAGGTGTCTCTTCCCTCAAAACTCCAACAAAACAAACCCCCTTTCACTCCCTGTCAAGGCTCTTTTATAGCCCTGCCCAGCCAGCTTCTCATTGGCTGGACTCCTGTTGCGCTGTGATTGGCTGTTTCCTCCGTCTGCTCACTACACCCCCACCCCACCACCAAGCCCAAGGGGGTCTTAGAAGGAAAACATGCAGAGCTTCTATCTGCACCCAAGCTAGTCCCAATGAAGAAAGGAAAGCCCGGGGCCTAAATAGGCATTTTGGCCTCTGGGACAAAGTTGAGAGGCTTCCTGGCCAAGTGGAGGGCACGTCTGATATGTAAGGTGGCACTTCCAAAGGAGGATTAGGGGGTGTAAATGACCAGATTCCTGCATCCGCTGTCAGACCGAGATGTTCACTTTGATTTCCCATTAACCCTAATATCAAGTAGAGAGGGGTAAGTGAAGGCTGATCATCCATGTAACAATGGTGAGATTTGCTTCCTTCTCTCAGCCTTCTTGCACTGTCTGATAGAAGGAGCTTTCTATCGAATCCTCATACATTCTATTGATTGTGTTCCTGATTACTTCTTGTTCTGATTTATGACATGGTAGGATGTTTTATTATTTGATTTTGGTTTGTCTCCTGCCCACCACCTCTGCTACCCTGTTTCCCCAAAAATAAGACATCCTCAGAAAATAAGACCTAGTAGAGGTTTTGCTGAATTGCTAAATATAAGGCCTCCCTTGAAAGTAAGACCTAGCAATGTTTTCGTATATATACAATATATAATAAATGTTCAATTTTTCCCCCCAACAACAAATGTGAATTCTTCTTCATGGAAAATCAAACATCCCCTGAAAATAAGACCTAGTGCATCTTTGGGAGCAAAAAAATAATATAAGACATTGTCTTATTTTCAGGGAAACACGGTAGTTCTTGCAAATGACAACACTGTTTTGAACTTCATGTAGCAAGTCTGGCCTAGGTCTATTTCTATCCTCCTGAGACAATTTATTCTTACTCATTCACTGCCTACATTGAAGGTAGATAGCAACCCTGAGATCCTCTCCCACATCAAAGTGTTTTCAGAAAATGTTTTGTCTCTTCTCTCATAACTCATACTGCCTGATTTCCATCAGCTTCTGACCTATAGAATAATAATAATAATAATAATAATAATAATAATAAATTATGTTTTCTGATTTTATTTTGAATTCTAATTTAATGTTTTTAAAATTACTATTTTAGGTTATTATGTTTTAATGCTGTCGCACATTTTTATTTTTATTTTTTACTGTTCCCTACTGCTGTTACCCACCTCAATCCAACACAGGGAGAGGCGGGATACTACTATTATTATTATTATTATTATTATTATTATTATTATTATTTCTTCCATACAGAATTGCTCTGTAGCAAATAATAATTTCACTGGTTCTTCTGTTACAGGGGTAGTGGAACCAATGAACTTCAGTTTCCATCATGCTTTACCACTGTCCAAGCTAGCTGTACATAGCAGGAGTTACAGGCTAAAATATTTGGGGGTTTACAGGTTCATGGTCCTCTCTCGTGCCACCCTTTAAATAATAGAGGAATTGAGCATGGTCCAAAACACAATGCAGAAATAATTCAGTTTGAGACCACTATAACTGCCCTGGCTCAATGCTAAGGAATTCTAGGAACTGTAGTTGTGTCAGACATTTAGTCTTCTTTGTCAGCGAGCAATGGGGCCACAATAAACTGGAATTTCTAGGATTTCCTAGCACTAAGGGCAGTTAAAACGGTCTCAAACTGGATTAATTCTGTGATGTGTTTTTGACCCATGACAAGCAGAGACCTTTTGTCTTTTGCCTACTATCTGTGAGGAGAAACAGAAGTAAAACATCAACAAAACTTTCTTGTGTGTTTCTGAAACTTTGGTACCTTTTCACATTCCTTTAGTTCTGTAGCTTCAACAACTATTTGTCAAATGGTTTATGTGTAATAACGATACTGAATGAACAGATACAAGAAAACATTTTGTGTCCTTGGGGAACTAATTTTTCAAATGAATATGCAGAGTGTTACACGGGAGAAATGAAACACAAATTGGCATGTGTATAATGCAGATGGAGAATATTGGTGATGATGGCAGGCTTTTCAGAAATAATTGTCATGTATTTCAAGTCAAGATTGGAAGGAAGAGAATAAGAACCTGATTGAAAAGGAGCACTATAAAGATGCATCCAGAGAATGGGGAACCATTAGAAATGATGATTTTTTATTTTATTTTATTTTATTTTGCTTCTGATGTAAGTTTTGATGGGTTTTTTTCATTTCAAATAATTTTGTATTAAATTTTCTGATATATAACAATACAATTCAAAGACTACAGAAATAAAAAAGGAAAGAAAGAAAGGGAAAAAAAATACCCAAAGAGCAAATCAAAAACAGAGAAGGAAACAAGATCTATTAAGGAAAAGTAAAGAGGGGCAAAAAAAGAGAGAAAAATGTAAAAATGACTTTCAATATTCTCTGCAGTAATAATAAACCAATATTATTCTATATATATGTCCTAGATGTTTCTTTAATATAAAAATTCATCTACTGCCTTTCTATAAAGTATACATGTTAATAATCATTCATTTAATCCTGAATATATATTGTACAGAAAATCAAACGCATTTCTATAAATTCTTTAAAATCATTAGTAAATATTCTTTGTAACTTTCCACTAATTAATAACTATAGTAAGTTCTCCATTAACCAAAGGTAATATAAAACTGCAGCACTTTGCTTCTTAACTGCTGCTGTTGTTGTGTGCCTTCAAGTCACTTCTGACATATGGTGACCCTAAGGTGAGTCTGTCATGGGGTTTTTTTGGCAAGATTTGTTCAAAGGAGGTGTGCCATTGTCTTCTTCTGAGGCTGAGAGAGTGTGACCTGCCCAAGGTTACTCAGTGAATTTCGTGGCTGAGTGGGGAATCAAATCTTGGTCTCCAGGGTCACAATTCAACATTCAAACCAATATGCAGCACTGGTTTTCAATTCTTAACTAAACCTACAACTTTTTTTTTTAAAAAAATCAGAGTATGAAAAGATAAGTTGTTTAGCTTAATTACAATAGTTATTCTTAGCTAAATCTTCTGTAATTAAGCTAAACATTTTCTCCATTCTCTGATTTAACAACCCTCCATCCTGTCAACAGTTATCAGGAGGTGCTGAAAAGCTCTTGGCCTGACCAAGAACCTACCTGTTATTCAACATATTCACCCCATATTTTGGCACACTTGGCACATTGTTTCTCAAGTATTGTATCCCTTTCTCCTATAAAAAAATTGATGCTAGATCATTAAAATACTGCTCTGCTACTTCTATCACCTCTGAATTATTCAAAATGTCCTTCCTTTGAAACTCTTTCAATGGTTTGGAAATAGGAAAGAGTCAGATGGAGCAAGATCTGGTGAGTAGGGTGGATGGTCTATGCAATCAACCCTCAAAATCTTCAAAACATCGATCATCTTGCCAGCCCTGTGAGCAGGTCCATTGTCCTTCAGTGCCTCCTTGTCACAGCAAGTCAGAGCTGATACAGATGGCCCCTTCAGGGGTGGCCTGCACCCGCCCCTTTTCGTGGAAGATTGGGGCCCGGGGCAGACTCAGCCTAGAGGTTCCAATCCAGTGCTTTCCCAGGCTACGGAGAAGTGGCAAAACACCACTTCTCCGTGGCCTGTAAAGGGGTGGCCTTGGGGCTTCTTGCTCTCATACACCCCAACAGCCGCAGAGATGGGATGCCCTTGTTCCCGCAGCCGTTTGGTTGCTGCGCAGGAACGAAGCTTGTGGTGTCGCAACAAAAAGGAACTGTCTAGACCAGCTCCTTTTTTGCGTCGCCACAACCAGGAAGTGGTGCCGTTATGACGCCACTTCCTGTATGCCACATTTGGGTGTTCAGTGGCAGTGCTCCCATGTGGATGGGAGGCCGCCATGATGCCGCTGCCACCACAGACTAGGGTTAGGGAGCATGTGGATGGTGCACACTCCATAACCCTAGTATCACCGCTGCCACACCCCATTTTGCCCAGCTGGATTGGGCCTTAGTCTGCATTTGCATTGCAGAAATAATCCAGTTTGACACCACTTTAACTGTCATGGCCCAATGCTATGGAATTCTGTGGGTTATAGTTGGTTGTGGAACCAGATCCCTCTGACAAAGAAGGCTAAATGTCTCCCCAAACTACAATTCCCAGAATTCTATAGCACTGAGCCACGCCAGTTAAAGTGGTGTCACACTGGATTATTTCTGCAGTGTGGATGCAGCCTACTTCTTTGACCATTCAAGAGATTTTACTCTTTTCCCACTTTTTAACATAACTTTAAAAGACCTGCACTCAGAACCCCCTGCCACAAAAGGCAAAAAAATAAAATCATGCCACTTTAAAAATCTTCTGAAAATTTTTCATAGAATTCCAAAAGATAGATAACTCCCCAAAGGATCCATTAATCACTGTTTTGAAAATTTCCTCTGTTCCTTAATTCCAACTATTAGATGTTAATAAGAATATACTTAGGAAAAAAGTGGTGGTCTTTATTCAGGCTCACGATGACAGGCAGAGTTGATGGCTTTGTCTCTTGATCTCCCACAGCTTTGGTCCTGTTCAACTAAACAGGCCACTTCTTCATGGGCAGATTCTTGATTTCCCCTTACCAAGGGGGAAGAGCACAGGTTGGCATTTATTTCCAAACCTTTGCTTCTTCACTGCTGCCACTTCCGTCTCCACTAAGCTTTTGTGAAGAAGGTGTCAGCTGGCCAGTCCAGCTTTGGCTACATGTTTTGAGATGATTAAATTTGTGTCCTGTGAGTTACCTGCTAGGAACATATGAGACTGAAAAATCCATACCTACCTAAATGAATAGATATCTTCTTGCATAGGGTAAATTAGAACATTAAGGAGAAGGCTTATCAGCCTTTTTAATAGCAAGTAAGACAAAAGCCCAAAACACACTGGAGAAATAATCCAGTTTGACACCACTTTAACTGACCTGGCATAGTGCTAGGGAATCTTGGGAATTGTAGCTTATCGTGACACCAGACCTCTCTGACAGAAAAGGCTGAATGTCTCACAAAACTACAATTCCCAAAATCCCCTAGCATTGACCCAGGGGAGTTAAAGTGGTCTCAAACAGAATTATTTCTGCAATGAATGAATGAAATTTATTACAGTCAGTGACCAGTACAAAACAATATAATGCGGTACAATATAACACAATGACCAGTAGAAAAAAAAACAATGCAAGCAATACAATACAATACAATACAAATACCAAAAGAAGGACAGCTAGAAGATGCTTCAGACAAGGGTCATCGGGTACTGGGATAAGTAATGTTGTAATATTGTACATCAAGTTTTATCAAATTTCTCAGTAATTCAGAAGCTAGATATATTCTAAGAACTATATAATAAGAAATTATTCAAATAATTAAATAGGATTGTTAAAATTAAAATTAAAACACCAGTCTGCATTGGCACACTATTGGAACGATGCAGAAATTTGCCACCTTGGCTGTAATCCTTGACTTGGGGTTAGCCCAGAGGTAGTAAGGTTTACCTGATATTATTCGTAAAATTGATACTATAAAACAATGATGAAAAACATCATGTTAGGATGAGTAATATTATACATCAAATTTAACCAATTTTATCAATAGATCAAAACCTAGGTAAATTCACATAACAATACCGAAGGAATCCATTCAAATAATAGATGAAATCAGTGGAATTAAAAGTTAAGACACCATTCTGTGTCGGCAAGCTATTGCAGCAACGCAAAAACTTGCCACCTTGTTTGTAATCCCTGGCTGCTGGTCAGACAGGAGGTAATCAATATAAAATGTATCAGGTTTTCCTGGTATTTTTTGTAGAACTGGTGCTACTTCTGCAATGTGTTTTGGACCAAAGTTTTACGTGCTGAAATTGCCTCTTGGCCTGCAACTCAGAGATGCATACACATTCCCCCCCCCCCCCCGACATGCAGAAAATTCATCGTTGTGTCCCAGACAACTTTAGTTATCGTTCCCAATGTTTCAGGTTGTGAAAGATGTTTTTTCTAAAAACCTTAGAGAATGTATGCCCATCTATGTAGACTGGGGATAGGCAAAGTTTTAGGGAGTAGGAGATTGACTCAACCCACTGAGGGCTACACCCTGCTGCCACATCACTGAATTTTGGTTGTGTAACTGCAAAGGCTAACTAGCTGACATTTTTCTTAAAACTGTTGCTATATTTCTGAACATTGGTAGTAGGACAACAGCAATAACCAAAGCATTTAAAAAAGCACATGAGAGGTGAACTCTATGTGCAGCCCACACCTAGAGTAAACAATACTTAGCTAAATAGAGCCATGCATCTGACAGCTTACAAGCCCTCTCAGCAGTGTATAGCTCAGGATAGTCTGAACTTTTGCTTTTGGTCTAGGCTTCACCAATCAATTCTCTGCAGATTTGCTGATAATTATATTCCACCATATTTGGTGGCACTTAATCCAAGATAGAACTACATAGGACAAACATGCTTAGAGGCTGATGACATAGTATTTTTCAAGTGTTGATACAGCACATGATACAGCTAAGTCTCTTCTGGCTTCTGAATACAGTGTTTCATTTGTCAAGGGAATCATTTGAAATCCCTTTTCTCTCATTAAGTAAGAAGAATTCAGGTGTTTCTCTGGTGGCTCAGGTGCCACAGTTTGGGAAAAAAAGCTTGAGAAGCCAAGATCCATAGGGGAGGTAATGCAAGTTAGTGGGAGTGAGGAGCTTTCTCATCATACTTTTTGGCTGTATTTGAAATGTCTGTTTGGAGCTTATCACATGAAGGGAATTGGAAGTATAATCCAATGGCAATCTGAATGCAATCATGGGGTTTCACGTGATTGCATGAAAGCTGATCACACACATTTTTGGGCAAAGGGAAGTCCTTCTGAACGCAATCATGGGGTTTCAAGTGATTGCATGAGAAACTATCACACACAATTTCGGGCAGTTCTGAACACAATGCAGGGTCAATATGCAATCAAATAAATTCCCTAAACTAGCAAATTTACTCAATCCCGAACTGGCCTCACTTCCATTTCTTTCGAAATTGAGAGAAATTCCTCCCGTGTGATAAACTCCTTTCTCTCTCCTCCTCCCACTTCCCCATTTCATCCTTTGCTTACTTCCATTGCTACAAATTAAATTCAAATTGCAAAAGTAAAGTTTGCACTCAATTAACTCAGTGGGGGAGAGGAGAAAAAAGGCATCATCTTGCTCTTCCCAGGAGTTTCAGGCAAAAGCAAACTGTTGCAGCCTCTTCTGTCTTGTGTGTTCTTCCTCATTAACAACTTTTTGACAACTTGATCATACCCTGATGTTTGGCCACATGTATTCCAGTTTTCATCTTGAAAATGTTGATGGTTATATTCATACTATGTGTTCTTCCAAGAAACCATTGTCACTCTCTGGGATGATCTTAGGTATTTTTTTTCCCCTTAGTCAATGTTGGGGTGGGGATAAAGGTCATTGAGAGAAGGGAAGCAATCCAATATATTTCAAGGTGTATGTGTGTGTATGTGAATCTCTGTGGATTCAAGCTGCTGTCAAGAATATGATCAAATAGTAAGCCTAAGCCATTATTTCAAAAGGGTATTTTTCATTTCCTGTCAACTTGAGGAACTGGCTTCCCAGGCTGCCATCTTTATAACAATGCATCCAAAACATAACAAGAACCAAACAACAATTAAGGAGACATGTGTCAGAGCCTGTCCCTTATTTCAGAGTGCCACACATATATGATACCGCTGCTTCTGTGTTTGAATTCAGAAGGATTCAAAGATACTGCCACACAGTCACTGCTATGAGGCTGAGTAGTATGTTTTCACAGCGACAGTGTGAGAAGAAGGAAAATGAAGATCTCACAAGAGTTAGCCCTAGAAGAATGAACCGGACCACTATGGACATGAGCTTATGGAAACTTATCCACTTCTCAGAAAACCTTGAGAGTGATGTAATGTGACCTGTAATGCAGGAAACAGTCTCCCCCTTTTTTCCCCCCATGGGAAGGGAGGAAAACTTAGTTCAACTTCCTTTTTAATATGAACTCACCTAATCTACATGTTCTCAATGAACATATGAACCAGAAAGAAGACTTTCGTCAGTACTCTCACTTCAAGATTTTGTGTGCAAATGAAAATCTATACATTTGAGAATGTGGGGGTATAAAAACATTATATAAATGTAAATGGGTGTAAAGAAAGCACTGGAGGCAAAAAATATGTATAAAATGGATGTTTCCTCCAGACTGATCATGTCAAGTACTGAGTGGATTCTGGGAGGGGAGTTGGTGAGCGTGGTTGGTGAGCAGCTGGAATCACCTTTTTTTAAAAACTAAATTTTATCAAATAATAAACTTATAAACAATAAAAATAACAGATTGTTGGAATGAGCCAAAAGAATTTCCACCCAAATAATACATTCTTTCAAAGTTGTTAAAAGATCCAGAAAGGGAAATCATAGATTATTTTGCTGCAGTCAGGTGGTCAGTGTCTAGGAATGCAGCCAAATGGCTGATAAGGCCAGCCTAGTTCCCAAACAAACAAACCCTCAGCTAGAAGAGTCAGTGCAAGCAACACAGTCTTGGAGATTAAAGCCAGTATCAGAAGAAGGATTACCAAAGAGTTGTCAAACACTCTGGACTCTTTCAAATGGGAGGAATTTCTCCCAATTCCGAATGGAGCCAATGCGGATTCATGTAAATTCGCTTGTTTAGCGAATTTACCTGAACCCCTGCTCTGTTCGGAAGGCATTCGGAATTACTTCCCATTACCCGAAAATAACCCCCCCTTGCCCGAAATCGCGTGAGAAGCTTAAATTCGCAATAACGTGAAACCCATGATTGCATTCGGAGTGACTTCCCTTTTGCCCGAATTTGCGTGAGAAGAATTAATTCACAATAACGTGAAACTCCAGGATTGCGTTTGGATTCCCCTTGGATTATACTTCCAATTTCCCACGTCTGAAAGAGTCCTCTGAGATTCAAGGTATGAGATAGGCAGGTTGATAAGGCAGTCCAAGGTCAAAGGTTCCAGATAATCAAGGTCAAGGGCAGCAGTCTAAGAAGCAAGGGTTTGGTCCAAAAAGCCACGGGAGCCAAAAACAAAGTCTTTCCTCCAAGAAGGTCAGATACTCGCTAGCAACCAGACACACTCTGATCCTGCTGCCTAAATAGGCAGGCAGCAGGCATTCAGGTGTATCTGATTACAAACTTGTTACTGATAAAGCCTCTGTTACCTTTAAAGGACCTCCTTTTCAGTTTGATGCTCCCTGAAGGTAGGCATACTTCCCAGATTCTCTTCTATGTCCACAGCCTTGGCCCCAGGCAGACCTGGCTGCTGAGTCTCTGGAGAGGCCACAGACTGGTATAGCAGAGCTAGGGCCAGCCTCAGCTCCCTGTGGCTTCCCTCCAGCAGAAAAACAAGTGCCGGGACGGCGCCCTTTTGGGGCAGTATGTACTACCCCATTGTTATTGACATAATTATTATTGACATAATCAGTAAAAACAGACCAATCCTCAATGAACGTGTGCGCCTTTTGGGGGGGGGGGGGTCTGGATCTGTTATTGAAGGAATAGGAAAGTTTTTCTGACAATCATGTGTCCCAGACCTTTTTCTACCAGTTTTCAAGTAACAAATTCCCCATCTTCCAGCATCTCACAATTGCAGTTCCAGCTGCAGAAATTAGGAATGTAATGAGTTTGTGGTGTTTCATATTACTATTGGCTTTGATGAAGATTAATAACAATAATAAGGCTGGGCAAAATTTCACTGGTTGTTTTATAACGTCAGATATCTACATCAGTATTGCATTCCATAAAGCATTGATTTTAGGACATTTGAGCCACATGTATGTGTAAGAACCTTGACCCTTACAGCCTCTTCAACAGTACGGTGAAACATTTTTCAATATCTTTGAGAGTTTCACAGGGATTAAATACCATTTGTGTGCTGCTTTTAAAGCTATCTTCTTTGCAGCTGCTGATCTTGATTTATATATGGAGGAGAACCAGATACTTGCCCAGGTTTCCTCTGATATACCCATATTTAAATCTAACTGCCAGGTTATTATGGCAGAATGATTTTTTTTTTAACCATAAGTGGATTGTATTAGGTTTTTGTATATAGTGGCTGCTCTGCCTTTGGATTGTCCCTTATCTATACATATGGATTCATAAAAAGTTGGGGTTCTAGAACTAAAACCTTTAACTGGAATCACCTTTGTGTTTCTTCCTTCCAAACATTGTCAGCGAATTTCCAAGGAATCTACCTTGGATTATATATATGGTAAATTGGAGACAATATGATTGGCTCAGAACATATCTGAACCCATGAATGGACTGAGGCTGGCATTGCCTTCCTCCTGGAATTCCATTTTTTGTCTCCACCGGGCTAAGAATCCCACATTCTCCCATTCCATTATTGGCTTAGTTCTTATGTCATGTCTTTACTTTGACTAATAATTTGGCTAATAGAGATAAGTCATGTTGGACTCTAAAATCTGTTTTACATTTTCATTCTAAGGGATAAGGAATGAAAATGTAAGACAGATGATAGAGTCCAACAAAATGCCACATAGGCTAAGTGGAAAATTCTGTGTGTGGTGATATTTTGATAGCTTATTTCCACCCCAATATTCACTCAAGATGCTTAATGAATATAAGGACTATTGGTTCGGTACATTATTAGGAAAAATCCTAATTTTTAAATTCAAACTAGATCTTATGAATGTTCATCAGGGAATGAGAATAATTCTTGACTTATAGATTGCAGCCTTAGGCTATATGGAGGCTGATTTAAATTATTCTTAGCAGTGGCTGTTATGTGGTAACTCCATTAATTTGGAGAAAATTATAACATAAGTGCTTTCTTTTCCACTAGCGTTGAGCTGCTTTACAGTCTGCATCGACATAGAAAATAACTTACCAAGCAGTGTGATAAGTGGATCCAAAAAAAACTTGATAATTTTTTTGTTATTTAGATCAATCTACATTATCTTCCTTGTGTTTACATATGAGTCACCACTAATATTCATAGAAAATAATAATAAATAATAAGCAGCAGCAGCACTCTGAGATGTACAATAAACTGAAGGTAATTGCTACAGAATAATTTAACACAGTTTTGACTAGATCAGCCTCATCCAGCTTAACATATGACTAAGCAAACTAAATGCAAATAAGCATTTGAGTTGTTCATAAATACCCTAGCTTTTCTGTCTGTATGATAACAGTGCCAAAAATGGCAGAAGAGGTTGTGATAGTAATTTTGGGACAAAATCATGGGAAGCAATGGAAGTAGTTGTTGCCAAACTGCTTGTGAACACTTATTAAAACATTAAGTAAAAGTTACCAGTAAGTCCAATAACTTATTAGAAATAACTGACAGTAAATTATGAGAGCAACAGTAAGAAACGATCATCCAAACAAAATACTGGAACAGGATTTTGATCATGTTCAGAAACCCTGGGAAATGATTCTCCATGAGCATCCAAGTGCAGGATGAGGATAATGCACACTGCAAACTGAGACCTTTGCCTTCTGTCAGCAGCTTTTGGCCTGAACCATTGACTCCCCTACACTGGATAAGGGGAGGGCAGTCATGCTGAGATGGACATAACTGAGTGTCCAGGTTCAATCTTGGGCATGACTACATGGACCAATTAAACCAGCTCCCTCCCTTGGCCTTCACCACAATCTGTGTACATGATGGAGGGCCAAAACCCCAATTTGAGCATGGACTGTCTTCATGAGGGAAGAACAGTTCCACACTGAATACATCCTATCCCTATGCTTAAATCATTTTTTTAAAAAAAATTACCTTTAAACAACTCACTCACCAAGGAGCCCAGCCATGTGATTGATGCCGGGAATCTTGTTTCTGATCTCAGAAGTACTAGCTCACGCCAGTGGTAGTGGTGGCACTGGGTAGCACAGCAGGAAGCATGTGTAGACTGCAGTACACTGCCACTATGGAGTGAGGAGATAACAGAATCTGGTGCAGCCCAGATTATTCTGGCCAATGCAGAAGAGCCCCATCTCATATCATTTCATAGCAATGGTGGTGTGGAGCTTCCTGTATTTTCATACCAAAAGGTGTCAAGTTGCCAATACCACAGCCACACTGTTTAATTCTTCATTGTTAACTGGTCATAAGCAACAACCCTTTCTCCTGTGAAAAGCTGATCTGGCCACCTTCTGCTAAGGCTGCTTCCTCTCAACTTTAGTTAATCTGGAGCTATCCATTGGTAATGACTGAGCTGTATTTTCCTCTTGACTTCACTGGCTGTGTTTCCTTCTAGAGCAGGATACTCAAAAGCTCAAAAGGATTTCCAGGATGGCAACCTTATCAAGAGTCAGACCTCTGTGAAATTAGAGGGTTTTCTGCATGATAACTCTCAGTATCCCTCAGCCAGCATGTCCATTTACCTTGCTGGCATGGAAGATTTTGGGAGTTGTTATTCCTAATCTCTGTAAAAAGAAAAAGATAAATCATATAAATGGGTAAGTAGTGGTGACGGTGGTAGTAATGGCTGTGGTAGTGGTGAAGATGATAATGATAGTGATGATTACCAGAAATGCAGAGGTTACCAGTATAAAAGCCCACAAGGAAAGATTTTCTGAAGACTGGAAAACAAATCACTAAAGAGCAAGTAAGAAGGAGAATGCTGCTGGATTAGATCCAACAGTTCAACTTGTCCAATGTGTTGTTTCCCTCACTAGATAACAGGATGCCCCCCAGACGTTCACAAGAAAGTGAACACAGTATGTTACTTAAGAATTAAAAGCAGGAACCCCACAGTGGTATGCTTTTTTTAAAAAAAAAAACAGCTTTAATCACAGCTTGTTTGGAAGCTATAGCTTATTTGGAGCATGTTTCTATGTACAAACTAACTTACTAAATGCATTTTTTTTTACATAGATGTAGATTGTCAAATTGCTCAATGCATGCAACCTCTTGTAGCAATTTCTCTGTGTTTTCTTGAATGTCAAGTTTTATAATTGTAGTTTAAGACAGGCTTTTCCTTCTGTGGTATATAGATAAAAAAGGTAAAGGTAGTCCCTTGGCATGAATGTCTATTTGTAACTGACTGTAGAGGATGGTGCTCTTCTCTGTTTCTAAGCTGAAGATCCAGCATTATTCAAGGACTGCTCTGGTGGTCATGTGGCCTGCATGCCTGCACCGAACACTGTTACCTTCCCACTGAGAAGTGGTACCTATTTATCTACTTGCATTTGCATGCTTTCGAACTGCTAGGTTGGCAGAACCTGGGACTAGAAACAGGAGCTCACTCTTCATACAGCACTCAGGCCTTGAATTTCCAATCTTCCAATCATCATCTTAACCACTAAGCCACCACAATTTAAGCTATAGACATACACATATAGACAAAAAAATTAAATTGTTGCAGCTGACAACTTTGTGTACACAGCTCATCATATTTCTTGAGACATTTAATCAGTGTTTTCAGAACAACCAGAAATGGCATGTAGTAAATAAACATTAACTCCTTTTTCCCCCTCTCCGTCTTCAGAAACATTACACTGCATTGTGTTGATACTACTCATAATGGCAACATGTTCCAGTGATGTTGAAATTACGTTTCCTAACTGACTATATTAAACTGCTCTACTGGAACATGGTTGTACAAATGCAACATGATTAAAGTCTTGATGCAGATGAAAGAGAAGTTGAAGTGACAGAGAATATTTATGTGTAACTGTTAAACAGGGATGCATGTGGCATGGACGAGAATGTAATTATATTTAGAACAGCAATTGCTGTTGCTCCTTGTTGCTGGATACTGTATTATGTTGCTCAGAGAGAGACAGAGACAGGGATTTCAAAAGAAAATGGAGAAGCTGGTTATAAATGAATTGAAACATCTCTTGCTAACAAGCATTACTTTCCTGCTCGCTCCTTATCATATTACTCCCATGTTGCCTATTTATACTGGTTCTGTACTACTAGTAGTTTATATTTATACTAGTTTTGTACCTTTGAACTCAGCTCATCTCTTACTTTGGAACTGCTGGCAGATGGTAGGACCCATTTTCTGCAGATAGTAAATAATACTTCTTACATGGATTCCAATGTATCACTGAAGCCAATTGATCATAGTTTTTAAAATATATATTCATTCTGTGAAATCTTAATGAAATTGTGGTCAACAATTTCACCTTTATCTCTACAGAGATGACACTGATCTCAGATATTCTCCCAATATTTTCCTTGATGCTATTTCTTCAGTTTCTTTTTCCATTGTCCTGCCCTACAACCATTAACTGATGTGTCATTTTGTAATCATCACATTCTACAAAATGTTGTGGTTATACTGTTAGGATCATCATCATCATCATCATCATCTGAATGAACAATGGATTGATTGTAGGAGATGGAGAATCCACTTGCTTACGCACTGATGATCCCTCCCTCCTTCCTTTTCCTTCTTCCCTCCTTTCCCTCCTTTCCTGCACTTTTATAAGCCACTCATTAACCAGAGTTCTCTGGGCTGTGTTTGTGTCTGTTTGTGTCTCTGTGCGTCTATATGTGTATGCCTTCAAATCACCTGCTGACTTATAGTGACTCCATAAATTTCATAGGATTTTCTTAGGCAAGGAATAGTGAGAGGTGGCTTTGCCAGTTCCTTCTTCTGAAATATAGCCTAAGGCACCTGGTATTCATTGGCAGTCTCCAATCCAAATACTAACCATGGTTGACCCTGCTTAGCTTCCAGGATCAGGGAGTGTACAGACTATTAAAAGTATAAAAAGCAAGAGCAATATAACAGCACAATAGAACAAAAAAACCTGAAAACAGCATAAACAACCAAGATCACATAAAATCAATTTGGGCCAGTTATTTTCTCTCAACCTGTCTGATCTACCTCACAGCTTATTGTGAAGATGAAGAGGGGAAAGAAGTGACTCATGCACAATGCTTTGAGCTCACTGCCAGAAACATGCTATAACTGGTAGTAGAAAATGACTAAATATGAGACTTTTCAGGGGGAAATAACAGTGATGTGATTGGCAACCAGGATCAGTCCCATGGCATATGGAGAAGAGGCATCTGTCCCACCATGCACACTGTGGAGTTTATCACCTGAGGGAATTTGGGGGTATACTCCAAAGGCAATCTGAACGCAATCATGGGGTTTCACGTAATTGTGTAATAACTTATCTCATGCAATTTCGGGCAATGGAGGGTCATTTTCAGGGAATGGGAAGTCACTCTGAACGCATTCTGAACACAACTAGAACTCACATAAATTCACTAAACTAGCGAATTTACGTGAATTCAAATTGGCTCTATTCAAAATTGGGAGAAATTCCTCCCCATGTGATAAACTCCTGTGACTCTGATCCTGATCAACCAAACTTCTTTTTCTAAACTTTTAGACAATTTCAGGAACTGTAGTCATGCATATTTGACTTATTATCAGGCTTGGGCCATCTATGACTAGTGATGTAAAGAATATTCGTTGAAATTCAATAAACAGAAGAAATTTCTGTTATTCGAAGATTTCAAAAGCTTTTAAAGAGAAGAAATTATGAGCACTTCTCAAACAATGAATAAGAATTTTGGTTTTTAATTCGATGGCCAGGATTTGAGTAAATCACATAAGCAAATCTACTTTATTCCTATTGGTTTTTTTCTAGCAGAGGAGTGTTCTTTAAACTTCTGCCAAACTTCCTTTTGACATGCTAATTGAGTTTGAAATGCAAGGTAATTAGTGTAAATGTTCCCCCCCCCCTTTATTTTCATTTGAGAAATTTGTGAAAAATACTTCTTGACAGGGAGAGAGAAAATAACCCTTTGAAAGAGAGACTTTTGAAAAGAATGTTTTTTTTTTAAAAAAAAAATCGCATTTAGTTCTTGATAGGAGAGAAGAAAAAAATTGGTTTGTCGCAACACTAGCTATGACAATGAGAAGCTGACGTAAATGAGAATAAAATGACAGTAAAGATCACTAATATTAAAGTTCACACCCAATTCAGACCACTGCATAGCTGAAGAATTCTCACTATATCTATATCAGAACATATGACACTTCCTTACAAGCTTAGGAAAGATGCTTTTGTATGATAAATTCCAGAATCCATGTCATTGCTGAATTAGGCTTGTCACCTTTGACAGATTATTGATTTTTATCACCCCAATAGTAAATAAATGCAATACAGTACTTTCCAGGAAAAGCTGTATCTCTTGAATATGACTAGTCCAATGTGTGGGAATTTTGTGTCAACTCCTTTTTTATGAACTTAACAAAATTTGCATTCACATTCAGGGCAGAAAGACTTTGAAGTTGTAACCAAATACTTTATTTAGGGGAATTATTAGTCAGTAGGCTGGGTTACTCAGCCTGGGATCTCTATGTTTACAGAGAAGAGAAGCAAATAGAACCACATGGACAAATTTTCCAAGAATTGTATTTAATTTAAGGGGAAAATATACACAATTCACATACATTCTCACAAGCACACAAGAACTGAGGAATAAAGGTGTTAAGTATGGAACAGAATAGGCCTTCTAATGGAGATACATTACCTGATGGTAGCTGCTCCTCTTGGGTCTTGGAAAGGTGGTAGGGACTCAATCGCTCCCTGGCTATGTGTGTTTGGTGAGTGAAAGAAGGGTCTAGCAGAGTGAAACCCAGCAGAACTTCTGCCAGCAATCCAAGCTAGTCCAATGAACAAAGGAAAGGTTGGGATTTAAATAGGGTTTGTGTGTGTGTGTGTGTGTGTGTGTGTGTCTAGGTCTAGGACATGTTCCAGAGGCTGTATGGCCACATGGTCTAAATCTTTGTTTAAGGATCTTCTGGGGTGTGAATCGGGGGTATGAATGGGCAAATTGTCTCTCCAGACCTGGTAGACAAAGATGTTCACCCGACAGGGATCATCCCATCTTCTATGATCGGATTTCATTTTTCCTCTTTTGTTAAACCCTTGGGTGACTCCTAAACTGGCTGGTGTGATTCTTTCATTTCCAATTTATGGCATTCATAGACTCATAGATTCATTGGCTCATAGAGGTGGAGTTCATAATAATTATATTGAACAAGGAGGAGTAAAATGAAGCCCAGGGTCCCATAACAAGGTTTAAAAAACCTAAAGGCGAGAGGAAGCAAAACTACCAGATTTTCCCATCCCTAGATATGAATCTTCAAGAGGTCATCATACACTGCCTAATTTGAAATTCAAAGCAGATTTCTTTTTCTGCATTTCTTTTAGCAATGCTGAAGATAAGATATCTGACTTCCTGTATGCAGGACATGAACTTTGGCTCTGAGCTGTGTCCCACTCCACTGGTTTTAATTGATTTGAGTCACAATGGAATTTTGCTGGGTTGTGCCCACTAAACATGGCATGTAGCCATTTGATCCATTTATAAATACACTTAGACCACAATACAGACTTGCTTCAGTTCAGTGCAGTATGACATCCTTATAAAAACAAATGTTATCATGGACACAGATCACTTCATAGTCTAATCACTAGAGAATATTTTGATATTGTAGCAATAACAAGTACATTTCTATACTGCTTATCAGTGCACTTAAGCAATCCCTAAGCGGTTTACAATATATAAGCTAAATGTCCCCAGCATGCTGGGTACTTATTTTAGTAACCTCGGAAAGATGTCAGGCTGAGAAGGCAAACTAGTTTATGAGGCACAGGCCAGGCCATGGATGAGGCCATGGATTAAAATTATATCGCTAGGGATACACATATACATGCATACATACACACATGCATTTAAAAACCTTGGCAGATTTCATGATATTCAGAATGGACAGAACTTCAAAATTTGTGGGTGAAATTGAAACTGACAGCAGATTTGTCCCGCCAAACACCCAAGGTTCTAGTATTTAAATCATAAATGTCTGCATAGTTTTTTGTGGAGCTTTGGGGCTATGTGGCCATGTTCTAGAAGAGTTCCTTTCTGACGTTTTGCCAGCATCTGTGGATGGCATCTGAAGATGGCCACATAGCCCCAAAGCTCCACAAAAAACTACGGATGCCAGCCATGAAAGCCTTCAACTCCACAAAAATGTCTGCCTTTGAATCCTTGCATTATGAATCCGGATTCTGGCACTGAATTGGAGTTGTAGGATCTTTCATTCTGAGAATCTCCTCATCTATTTTTTTTTAAACTATATGACTGGCAGGTACAACCTGATCCTCTCCATGTTAGGCAGAACTTATCTATTGAATTTGACTATTACATGTGGTTGAGAATTTAATTCCTGTTCTTTTAAAAAATAATTTATCAGTTTTATCTTCATCATCAGTCACCAGACTTTAGACTCATGTGGGTTTTTTGTGTGGGAAAAAGCAAAATAAATTAATTTCCTCACCCCTAGTCCCTCAGCCCCTCACTACTGTTCCTTATTCTACACTGTAGCATTTCTCGAGCATTCTTTTCATGGAAAAATAGGACATATATTAAAAAAATCTGATACTAAAGGCAGCCCCCTACCATATGCTTAATGTCAGGGTCAGTCTTGATGACCCCAAAGTGAGTTCTGCATCATAACATCCATCAGATGTGGCTACATTATTCTCTCACCTCTGTCTTTTGCAGTTTGACCTTGAATATCTCTATAAAGAAGAGACTTTGGATTTTGTTAATTTTCTCTCATAATATTCCAGGATATTAGTCTGGGTGGGGGAATGAGCAGCTTTTATATAAAAGATCATTGTCTGTCCATTCTTGGACTTAGGGAGCATCTTAATAAAAGATGTGCTGTTTCCCGGTAAACCGGAAGCTGCATTCATAGAACACTATAAGGAAATGAAAACCCATTCTAGCTTAGGCTGTCCAGACTCTGTGGATGAGCTGTTTGTAAGATTCATTTCACACCTTGCTTCTGAGCTGGAAATTTATAGAACTTGTTGTTCAGACAAATTCTTTGGAGTAAACTGTTTTGTTTTTTTTAACATCTTGTAAAGTGCAAACTGATTTACACCAGTGTCAAAAAATAAAAAGGTGAAAAATACTCAATGGCCATAATAGCAATTGATGCTGCTTTGAACTCATTGCCACGACGGAAATAGGGACTAAACATGATGCTGGGAATCAGAGCCTGTGGGGATGATGATGGACAGTTTATCCAATGAATATTGCATAATTCATGATCCACAGACAATAAAACCTAACTGGGCGGATGATTTTATCATTCACCTATTCTTCACTTGAATTTTCTTTCCTAACTCAATTTATATATTGAAAATATTCCCATGCTGGGTAATACTGTTTCATGGGGGATTCTCTGTCAATCCCTACCCTACTCCCCAATTAGGGGTGCAGCTACATGGAAGAAATAATGCAGTTTGACACCACTTTAAATGCTGTAGCTCCATCCTATGGAATACTGGGCTTTGCAGTTTTACAAGGTCTTCAGCCTTCTCTGCCAAAGAGTGGTTGTGCTTCATAAAACTACAGATCCCAGTATGCTGTAGAATGGAGCCATGGCAGTTAACGTGACATCAAACTGCATTATTTCTACCTTGAAGATGTACCCCAGGTTGCAGTTGATGGAAGTGAGACACCAACCCCTGTGCAAGGTTATGTAGTTTACAACTAAGGATAAAAATTTTGACTTCTGTTCAGTCATCATAGGCCATTTCTATCCATTTTTCATATGGAATGTATTTTTAAAAAAATTACAAAAAAGTTTGTATCTAAATACACACTTACAAACTTTTATCTAAGCTTATGCATTTCTAAATGTAATATGTCCTAGCATGTGCATTTTAAAACATACTTACCAGAAAAAGATTAAATCATCCACTTCTAGCTAGAAAACTTTCCAGGAGGAAAATAAATAAATAAATAAAGCAATCTGCAAAATAAAGCAACCTAGTGCTGTAATCTTATGCAATCTTACTTGGAAGTGAGCCTCCTTAACATATTGGTATTTGCTTTTGATAGAGTTAAACAAAGTATGTCAGCTAAATTGGGATGCATAACATTTTTCTCCCCAACAACCATATCTGGTGTGTATTGGGGCCCCTAGAGTAGTAATACACCAGTATGTATAAATATAAAGGCATCCTTTTAATAAATTTGATGATTTTCCTACACATAGCAACTTTAGCAGCAACTTTACCATGCCTATAACTAGTAGTTATTGGTCTGCATTTTTTTCAAAGAGTTTGGGCCTACCATGTCATTTCCTGTGCTTGGTCCTAGGCTGCTGCCATACTGCAGAAGTGTATAGTTTGATACCACTTTAATTGCCATGACTCCATCCTATGGAACCCTGAGATTTGTAGTTTGTTGTGTCACCAGAGCTATCAGAGAGAAAAGGCTAAGTCTCTCACAAAACTACAAATCCCAGCATTCCATAGCATTGAGCCATCACAGTTAAAGTTGTGTCAAAGTACATTAATTATGCAGTGCAGATGCATCCTTAATCATACCCTCTTTTTTCCTGCATTAGTTAGTCAGTACTAGTTATTGTGAGTTGGTTTGCCCTCCATTTTGTAGTCAGCAGTTCTCTCTTCTCTTTGTTGAAGATCACATATTTGCAGAGTCTTTTGCCATGAGATATTATTAAACCTTTAGTTTTTGTAAGTAAACTTATGCCATATGCCTATTTTATGGCCTGTGTATGGTGGTGGTGTGGGATTGTTTGTTGCTTACTTTCTTCTTGTGAATACGAATTACTATTTGTAAGATACACAGCTATCTACTACATTCCCCAACACAAAATACTGCTCAATTCCATGCATATTTACTCAGAAATAAGTGCCTGTGTAATGGTGTTCAGACCTTCAAACCTCCTTTAAAGCCTGTGCCTCCACTTTTCATACATTTTTAAAGTTTAAATAGCCTCCTCTCAAAAACCCTTTAAATATTTCTTATTAATATTCAATGTTGAGTTGAATATTAGCTGGGAAGGGCAGTTGCCATCAGCACCGGCAGGTATGAATGGGTGTGTGGGCGTGTTGTATGCCTTCAAGTCATTTCCAATTTATGTCGACCCTAAGGCAAACCTATCAGGAGTTTTCTTTGGCAAGGGTTGTTCAGAGGAGGTTTGCCAATGCCTTCCCCTGAAGCTGAAAGCATGTGACTTGCCCAAGGTCACCCAGTAGGTTTCATGGATGAGCTGGGAATCTAACCCTGGTCTCCAGAGTCAAAGAAGATCATCACACTGCTCTTTAATAGTGGGATAGAAGTGCAATGTTCACTCTAATGGTGGGATCCTATTTCACAGCCTTGTAGCTGGGCAGTAGCTATCTTGAAGTCAATCTGTGTTTCTGCCACAACTTTTAGTAAGTGGGAAAATCCTGTGAATAACTGTCAATCTCACAGTTATTGTGTTGAAGTATGTGCAATAGGTCATTCTGGGGGAATTCACGGAAAAGGAGATTTAAAGAGGTTTCTCTACACCCCAACCCCTGCTCCCAATGAAGGCAAGCCTTCTTACATTTTGTTTGCCAGGAGAAATGGGATTTAAAGAGGTTTCTCTGCACCCACCTTTCAATGAAGGCATGATTCTCTCTCTCTGGCTTTTCTTTGCTAACGAAGATTCAGGAAGGACTTATCCCACGCTTACTACAAGCGTGTTGATGACTAAAAAGGCCATAATACTTGCTTACTTAATCTCAGATAGCTGATGAGTAAACACAATGGTAGTGCAATAAGATCCATAGCCAACCTGTGATCAATTCGCAATTGCTTGGTAATGTGAAAAAAAAATGTTGCTGTTTTGGGTGTTTAAAAAGGTACAATAGCATTGGGAAGGAAGTTTTGTGCAATAATCTCTGTAGTCCAACAACCAAAACACTATGCTAATGGAAATGTTTCAGAGTCCTGCTCATATTCTGCCCATGGTTCCCACAGCTCCAGAGTGCAGACCTCTGGTATGGACTGTCACATCTTAGCAACACTTCTGGGATCCTATAATAACCCTCCTGTCCCCATATCCCAGCACATTCCCACCAAACATGGTCAAACTGAGTTATTTTACAAGGGTCATTGAGCTGGAAACCTGAAGAGGTCTGTGCAGAGTAGGCAAGACACCCCATCCAGTTTAGCAGGGAGAAAAAACAAATCACACTCTGTCTTCAAAAAACTGACTAATTTTGTACAGGTCAGGATATGGAGGTGAAGGGAGTCATTGGATGAAGTAGGCAGCTGCAGTGATGGTTTGGGCTTAAATAACCTAAGCTTGGGGTCCTATTATATAAATAAGGCATGCGAGAGTATTGAGAACAGCTTCACCTCCTCCTGACCTGGGTACAAATTGTGTTCCCAGTCTGGTTTGGGCAGGTGTGGGGATAGTAATGTGGATGTAATGTATTTCAGCAACACCTTTTCATGTGGGCTCATGTCACTCAGTGTCACTATGTCACTCAGCGATAGAAGATTATCACACTAGGGCTTACCATCTGTGAATCATCCCTGGATCGTTGGGGAAGCACACATGTATGAATGCCTGGCACGCTTCCTCAGTGTCATGGAATCATCAGCTCCCTCTAGCATCATGGAATCATTCAGGGATAGTGACTTTCCTCTTAACGGAAACTTTGCGTTAAGAGAAAAGTCACTCTCCCTGAATGATTCCATGACACTAGAGGGAGCTGACGATTCCATGACGCTGAGGAAGTGCACCAGGAGTTCATAGATGTGTGCTTCCCAGATGATCCAAGGATGATTCACAAAAGGTAAGCCCTAGTGAGATAATCTTCATACATAGCAAGCATAGAAGGTGCATTTCTGACAGCATCTGAAATATTTCTAAAGTACCTGGAAATTCTTTTTTTTAATATATATATATATATATATATGGAATTTATAACTACTAACTATATCCTGGGCGTTGTTCTTGAATGCTCTCCTTACATACTGCTTTGACAGCAATGTCTACATGAATCTGACATGTTTTGACATTCTTTTGTTTAGTTGGTTACTTTCTGAGTGACATAGCCTGCTTAAGGACTGGTGAATATGTCAGGAAAGGTGAATCATTTAGACTTGAACTATTCTGACCTGGTCAGCTAAACACATCCATTATAAGGGACTCTATGGTGAGTGCGGGAAAACTTGATTAAGAGGAATCCATTGACCCTTCTGAGACCTTTTGTACCTGGTGATGATCATTGGCCTCATTTTTGTAATTCTTCCATTTTAAAAATGAAATTAATTGTCTCTCAGAGTACAAGAGGGGAATGTGATGTAGGGTCATGTAGATTTATTTTTGCAAGTATGAACTTCTCTATATGTGTGTGTACAAGAGGGGAGTGTGATGTAGGGTCATGTAGATTTATTTTTGCAAGTATGAACTTATCTATATGTGTGTGTGTGTGTGTGTGTGTGTGTGAGAGAGAGAGAGAGAGAGAGAGAGAGAGAGAGAGAGAGAGCAATACAGGGGAGAATGAAGAGGAAGAGAGCCTTGCCAGTAAATAAAAATGAGGAAAGGAGATAAAGAAGATTATATGGTTTCTTAAAAGTGGAAAAGAAAACTTCAATGTGAGATTTTTTCAGGAGGGAAAATAAAACATACTTTTACTAAAAAGGAAAAAATAATCTAAACTTTCAGTTTTTACAGAGATTTGTTGAACCTGCAGATTCTCAGAATTCCTTCCAATGTGTTGGGAAAGAGTTAAGCATTTGGGCAGGAGCCATGGGACCCTAAAATAAGAATAAACCATATTGGATAAGTAGGCTACTTCAAAGATATGAAAAAGGAACTGAAAACATGACTTTGGTTTAGAAAGTGAGATAGGAGAATAGTCTATAAATATAGGGCTGGATCAGGCAGGCAGGAAAAAGCAGCGTGATCCTGGATTTTCTGAAATCCTACTGTTTGCCTGGGCTGCTCCCAAGGTGACTGAACACCCACAGGCTGTCTGCACCATGAGATGTCAAGCCACACTGCATGGTTTTGTTTTGTTTTGTTTTTGTTTTTGGTCATCTGCCCACCATACATGTGCACCATTGCACAAACATGCCACCAGCAACCTGCAATTTCCTCCTCCTTCTTGCCTGGATGCCATTCCATTGGATACCCACTGGTATGATCAGTCACACAGTTGCACATGTAATGCACCACCTGTAGTGGTGTGCTCAGTGATACATGGCAACACACAATCATGGAAGCCCCCATACATACTTCCTTCAACTCCCCTTCATCACATGCCCCTCTTTTAGACTGTCTGGTTTCTATATGTTGTAACTATATCCATTGCATTATTGGTGATTGTGTTTTTGCTTTGCCACAGTCCTGTACTTACACCAGGCTCTTTTTATGCTGGTGCGATGATGCACATTTTCTGCCTTGAGTCAGAGTATTCCAGCTTCTTTTTGCTCTATCCTTTAGCCCCAGAGTTAGAAGCCACTTTATTTGGCCAGTGCAGACTAACCCATAGCCAGTGCAGATGGTACCGCTACCTCCCAGCACAAAAGATTCTTCCTTTTTTCCCTGTAGTTGAGCAGCATCCAAGCTTAACAGTAGGCATGTATTTCTTTGCTAAATTATTTTTTTTTGAAAGAAGTAATGAGAATTTTTAGTCATTTTCATCCTGCTATGAGAAAGTCACCAGAAATGGGGCAGTTTTTGAAGACTATTTGTGGTGTGAGACTTATTCAGCATAAAATTTGATTTTGGTGGGGGTGAAAAACCAGCATTTTCTGAGCAGGAAACACCATGTCTGAAGTTTCTCAGTTCAAGATTTTTCTCAACTCGATTTTCTAACTGTAGAAAAAGTGTTTTCAACCATTTTCGAAATATTTTTAATGTTCTTTTCATCCCTACTTGAGAGGTTGCACGTACCATAGCTCTAATGTAAGGAGACAAGCAAGGCTGGCTCTAATATTAGTCACAGTGAGGCAACAGCCTCAGAAGGAAGATTTTGGAGGGCAGTAACTGCAGTCCTTTGGCAGTTTCTCCTAGCTTTTCTGTCAATTTCCCAACCCTCTGTTAGAGGAGAGACCTGCACATGCCACAGAGTTTATTAGATTCCCTTCACCTTGCCTTTTACCCCTAGGGGTGTTATTCTCTTGCCAGTATTTAGCTGGAAGATCCTAGGGCAAAACAGCGATATATGGGTTACAGATATGAAATGAGGAGAGGGCATGACCATGTCTGCCTCAGGCAACAAAAAGGCTTGAGCTGGCCCTGAAAGTCATCTATGTGGATCTTTAGAAAAAGAGGCCCTTTCAAAACATAAAGTCCTGATTATTATTCTAGCCGACCCCTGCAAATATAGTTGCCAGGAAACTGAACTATTGGAAGCTCAAGCAACAAGCTCCATAGATGTGGCTTTTTTCCACATGGATTGTTTTAGCAATGACCTAGATGATACAGATCTATAGTATGTCAGTTTGGTACAAGCAATGATTATTTTTAAATGGCTGATACAAGAAACAGAACACATTGTGAGAGATTATATGTGGGGAGCTGCACTGCTGATAGATTTTTATAGTGGTATTTACTTAGATAAGGCCTAAATAGCCTAAAGGCACCAGATCATGTCTGATCTTGCAAACTAAGTCGATGGTGCAGCTGGCAGCTCATGTGCCTATATGCTCAAATGGAAAAAAAAATATGGCAAGCAATCATGCCAGTGGCTGTGACTCACTGGGCCCAGAGTGCATGCTCCAGACTGGTTGTGTATGCTGCCTGGGTTTTCCCACATTCCTCCACTCACACAATGCTATTTATATGCCAGTGTGATGATGTGCATTTTCTGCATTAAAGTGGAGTATCAGAGCTTCTTTTTGCTCAAAGTTTTATCCGTGGAGCACAGCTTCATGTCCATTTCCCTCTGGTTTTGGGACTGGTACTGTAAAATCTTCCAGATGCAATCCTGTCCTCCCTGCCCAGGAGCAAACACATTAATTCACAATAATAAGCCAATCGGTATGTACTCATGTGATGAATGAATGCCTTTGCATTCACACTGCTTTCTCTTTTGGATGGGTGCCATTTTCGTCTTTGCGTGTGATGAGCTAGTACGAAATTTCGTGCATTATCACACTGGCCCCACTTTCTTCTTTTTTGGGATGGTGATGCATTCATCCATGTGAAAAAGTCCTTAGTCTATGGAGCAGCAGACAACAAGCTTGCTTCATCTTTAATATAACATCATTTTGGATATTTAAGCATGGATATCATATCACCTTTTAATCTTCTTCTTTTCTCCATTCTAAACATACCCATTCCACATATTAGGAAAAACCTACTGACAGTAAGAGCTGTTCAACAATGGAATACATTGCTTCAGAATGTGGTGGAGTCTCCCTCTCTGGAGTTTTTTTAAACAGAGGGTGGATGGCCATTTGTCAGGAGTGCTTTGATTGTGTATTCCTGCATGACAGGGGGTTGAATTGGATGCCCTTTGTCATCTCTTCCAAATCTTGGCTTCTTTTTAAAAAAATATACTTATGAGAGCAAATAAGTGGTTGTGGGGAGCTGGAAAGAACGCCATCAACAAAATACTTTTTAAAAATTATTTTCACCAAGTTTGAAAATAGGATGGTACATTTTTACCTGGAACAGACTTCAGTCTTCAAAGACAGGACTCTAATCATTGTCATTCAATCCTGTAAACAAATGCTCATGCTATTGGAAATTTTTTTAATACCATTAGTTCCTATTCAGTTCAATATGACAGAGAATTCTCCCCTTGCCACTTCTTGTTGTAATCAATCACACACTATAAGAATTTGATGTACTTATGCCATGAGCCAACATGTTTTTTACAAGTTGCTAAGGCAACCTAACAGATCACAAATATAACTGGGTCATTCGATTTGCAGGTCCAAATTAGAGTAAATGTTCCATTTTATAAAATGATTTGGAAGACTGGGTAAAGTGGGCTTTACCCTAACGTTCTCCACCTCAGTACACCCCTCAACTGAGACATCATGTGTTTATCTTTTGCATTGCCTGTAACATATCCTGTGCCATAACCAATTGCATTGCCTTTGTTTGCTTTTGCTTCTGTTTCCTTCTTTTGTTGCACTTCCGCATAAGAAAAGATGGTTGATAAACTAATACGTAGTGAATCCCTGAAAATTGAATTGTCTTCTCTGTGCATTTGGAATGAAAGCAAGTTATCATGAATGTCACAGGTTAAATTGCCTGAGTAAAATAGGTGCTGTATGTGCTGTATTATTCACATCACTGTACTATGTAAGTTGTAAAGAGGACAGGTGTGCATGTATACACGTCTCCTCTATACAACCTACATGGTATAGTGAACCAGAGTAAGTAATAATTAGATTAAGTATTACACTCACTGTTGCAGATACTTATTATCCTCCACCCCTAGTTTCATTCATTCCAACATTTTATGTGGCTAAGCAACATCAGATTATAGCTAAAATGGTAAAAGGATATTAATGGGAAAGAAAAGATAAGCTAGGAAAGTCTGCAGTAGTTTACTTTTGCCTAAGCCTACTGGGAAGGACAAGATTCTTCCTCCCCTTCTTCTCCCCTGTCTCAGTTAACTGAGTGAAAAATTACTTTTGGACTTTGTACTCATTTTGCAGTTGTTGAAGTAAACTGGGAGGGAGGAGTGGGAGGAGGATAGAAAATCTGGGACATTTAAAAAGCCACTGAAAAGGTGGCAAAGCAAATTAATTTGGACCATCACTGCCAATTTGTAACAGCTGGAGGGTATGAATAGATTTAGCAGGTTGCTGTGTCACTCCAAAAACATGCCCCATTTGGACATATGTGGATAATAAATGCACACATTTGGATACTGAGGGTGCATGCTGCATATTGCAACTGACTACTTCTACTCTCCGCTGTCCTACAAAGTGAGAGGCTAATGCAGCCATTGCCCTATGTTTTTAGCCAATACTGTTCTGATTTTCTTTAAATTCTGGCAATTGGCTATTCAAAAGTCTCAGTGTTAGTAATCTCGTGGTTTTTCCATCTGTCAAGGGGATGCACCTTAATAAAATTTCTTTCTTTCACACGCAGGTCTCATCATAAGCCACCAAAAGATACTGTGACTGAATCAAAGCATGTCTGGAAGGAATGAAATAAAGGAACACAATGAACGAAAGGAAAAAAATGCTTTAGGGGAGAAAATGTAGATTCCACTATACACCAACAACTCACATACAGATTTCTTCTTTTCTTTTAAAAAAGAAGGAAGGTGAAGATAAAAAAATATACTGATATACATCACAAAATCATAACGCAAAATCAAATGCCACAAAGCTTTCTGAAAGGCAATTTAAGATAAAAGCTCTACAGCTTGTAAGGTCCACAGACACACTAAAGAAAATATGCTTTCAACTGTTCTTCCTTTCAAACAAAATGTTCAGCTTTGTTCAGACAGGCTTGAAAGCTGAAAATATTTGATGCAGATCACTCTGTCCATCTGTATGTCTTATAAGTTAGAAAAATACCCAGTGTTTCAGTGGCTAAGTGGCCAGAGCCATTTCAGATTAGTGAGTCTGGCCATGATAAAAGAACTTCATGCATAGCTGAAGGCTTGCTTCCCCTCTTAGGAAAACAAAACAAAACAAACAAACAAAAAAACAGCCCTGTAATTCTGCTTTGAATAGTGAAGAGAAAAGCCATTGTTCTGCTTTAAAGTTGGTTTCCTCTTCAACAACAACAATTATCGCACCAAAAAATGATTATTTAAACTAGCTATGGTACCTAGCATTACTCAGGAAAATCAATGACCATTATCAAGGAACAGTTTTCTGCTCTTAAGCATAACTGCATATCTTTTTACAACAATATCCCAAATCTGCAAAGCAATGGCCCGGTACAGACGGCCAAAATGGGCCATCCCCAGGGCGTGATTAGGGCTGGGGAGCACGCAGCATTCGCACGTTCCCCAGCCCTAGCATGTAACGATGCTGGGGAGCCAGCACAAAGTGGGGGAAGAGGAGAGAACACCAGGCCACCCCACCACCCCAGGAAACAGATGTGTAGTACCTCCTGCTGCTGTGTAGACTTGTTGCTTGCTACCTGCATGCTCCATCTCACCTGGTGGATTGCTGGCCCCAGACTGTTTCCTGCCAGGACCAGGCCCCAGGTATCCAGCCAGGAACACCTGCTCCCCTTGGGAAGGGGATAAAGGCTGGGTGCCTGCTGTGGCAGGCTTACCACCAGTGAGCTGCTTTGGAGGGAGAGGGCGAGGGCGAGGGCAAGGGCAAGGGCAAGGGCAAGGGCAAGGGCAAGGGCAAGGGCCAGTCCATTTGGCTTGTAGAGGAGGATATAGTTTCATATATATTTTATGTAATTAATTTAACTGTATCTTGATATTGGTATTTTAGTTAAGGTAAAGGGAATGAACTTTTTAGTTATGTATGTATTAATTAATTGTATATGTAATTGTTTAAGCATTTTTGTAAACTGCTTTGATCCTTTGGAAAGGTGGTATATAAATAAAATTTATTATTATTATTATTGTTACATGGTGCCGTTTATATGGCGTACGTAACGACACCATAGCAATTGCTCAACTTGTATATGGAGCTGCGCAGTTGTAATGGGCTAAAAGGACCCAGTGGCACCTTTTCCTTTTAGTGCGTCACAACTGTGACACTAAAAAGGAGTGGAGTTTCTCCACTCCTTTTTAATTGCACACCTTTGCCACAGCAGCTAGCTGCTGCGGCGAAGGTCTGCAGCAAAAAATAGGTGGTGCCAGACCTTTTTGGGCAGTCCGTAAAGCCCCAATGATGCCTTTATAGGATCAACCAAAACTAACCAAAATACATCATGCAAGATTTCAAAGCTCCACTGTCTTCTTCATCAGGAAATGTATTGAAATCATACAGGAAGAGAAGAAGAAGGGATGATGTTAGATTCACATGCCTACCTTTTGTCAAGATGTAGTTTTGTTATTGTCACTTAAGATGGTCTAGGGTAATATTAATGCAGGCAGAGACCACTCCTTTCTTTGGCCGTGGGCTCTGGAAGACAAAGAGTTATAAAATCCAGGGAATAAAATTTCAATTGGCAATTTATTTATTTATTGGTATTCAAACATTTCTCAGTTTCAGTTGCTCATGAGAGAATTTTATTCTACAAATTGGCCATCATTCCCACTACTTTTTATGTATGAAAAAAAAAATCATGGTTGCCTTCAGACTGCTCCAGTGAATTTCATGCACACCCAAGTAGCTTATATGTTATGTCAGACAATCACGGACATTTCCTCGAAATCCAATGAAAATCTATCCAGCCATTTGTGTGTGATACAGTGACAAGGAGACACACAGAAACCACTACTGCACATATAACTAAAGGAATTTTCTCAGAGTTTTGAACCCTGGGAACCTGGCTTTTGGTAAGCAGATTTATTGCATCAATACTATTATTGTACCAAGTGCAATAACTGCATTTATTGTATTAGCACCCCACCAAATAATGGAAAGACCTGCATCACCTCATGCAGACCTTTGAAAATTTAGGATAAAGGATTTGCATTTTTTCTGGATTGTATTACATTCTATCCCACTCCTACAACTGTATAAATATACTGTATACTTGAAGCCTTAATGCCACATTATACTGCATCTAAAGAAGTGGGTTCATACCCACAAAAGCTCATGCAAAAATAAAATCCAGTTAGTTATAAAGGTTCTGCCACATTTCTTATTCTCTCCTCCTTCCTTCCTCCTTTTCATTTAGAAACTTAAAGTTATTTATACAGCTAAACCAAAGGATCATAACAGTCTAAAGAGAGATATGTGCACAGGTTATTCCAATATTTGATGGTATTAAGGAGCAAAGTATTAAAAGCAAAACAGGATGGGTCTGGCCAGATATATGCAAGTCCACACTTTAGTTTTAGTTTACTGTATATACTCATGTATATAAATCCAGAAATTGTAATCAAAAACTTTACCCCAAAAACCTCGATCGATTTATCCATGGCTCAATGTAAGTCTTGTACTTAAACTGTTATAAAAAGAGGAACAATCCCCTGAAAGGCAAGAACATAATCTGCCTTGGATTTACTGATTCCCTTCTATCCTTTCATCCATCCAGCCTTAGTGTGGGCACAAACAGTTATGTCTCCTGGAATTTTGTAGGTTCTTTGACATTGCTTTCCATTGCATCATCTTTTAGATCTTATGCTACATGTCCAAGCTTTTACCCCCATATCAAATCTACAATTTTGGCCCCAAAACCTGTCCTCAACTTATACAAGAGATTGACTTATAGTTGAGTAAAGACAGTAGTTTAGTTTTAATTTAGCTTTAGTTTTTAGTTTTCCACACTTTTGTTCACTCATAATTCAGAAAGAAGATTGTAGTCAAGAAGTCAGAAGAGGACTAGGGCTTGGAAGGCTAGCTCTGAAACAACTGGGCCAGATGAAGATATATCCTTGAATATAAAAATCAGGATTATTCATGCCATAGTATTCCTGAGTTCTATGTATGGTTGTAAAGGTTGCACAGTGAAGAAAACTGATAGAAAAAGAATCAGCTCATTTGAACTATGATACTGGAGGAGAATTCTGTAGTCATTATGGACAGCCAAAAAAACTTATACAGTGGTCCCCCGGTTTACGAATCCCCTGGGGAACGATATCCCCGGGACCCGAAACCGGCGGGACCAAAAAACATCCCCCGGGATCCGAAGGATCCCCCGGGATGCGAATAAAAAAAACCGCACGGCCCCTTTAAATCGGCCGCGCGGTCCGTTGGAAATAGCGGTCCCCTGGGAAACGAAGACTTCTGGGTTACGAAAGGTAATCCAGAACGGATTACCTTCGTAACCCGGGGGACCACTGTACATCTCTTCCGGCAGGCCTTCCCTGAATAGAACAGCTCTCCCCACTCCATCCAACATTACCAGATATATAACCGGGATATAAAAATAAAGTAGTAGTAGTAGTAGTAGTAGTTGTTGTTATTATTATTATTATTATTATTACATGAGTCCAATAGCAAATCAAACCTGAACTCCCCCCTAGAAACCAAAATGACTAGGCTGAGACTATCATACTTTGGATCTATAATTAGAAGGCATGACTCATTAGAAAAGACAACAATGCTCTGTAAGGTATAAAACATAGAGCCAGGATTGTGTCGTACTTTGAACATTGGACTACATCTCTGGAGACCAGGGGTCTGAATCTTCTCTCAGCATGGCAGCCCACTGGGTTACCTTTGACAAGTCACATTCTCTCATCCCTAGAGGAAGCCAAAGGCACCCCCTGACCTTCAACAAATCTTGCCAAGAAAGCCCCATGACAGGTTTGCCTTAGGGTCACTGTAAGTCTGGAATGACTTGAAGGCAGTCAACAACAAGGTATAATACAATAGGAAAAGAGGAAATCCACAATGCAAGTTATAGACTCAATCAAAGAGGCCAACATCTTGAGTTGGCAATACTTGAACAGGGATACAGAGTGACTTGGAAGATTCTCATTCATAGAATAATCTTAAATCTGCATCCCAATTAACAGAAACAACAAAGACCCATGAATTCATCAAAGTTATGTTATTTTATCTGATGATTTGTTTGTTGGCCCATCTCCTTTATTATCATTTTCCGGCCAATAAATTCTTTTTTTTAATCCCATCTTTAAGGTATATTTCAAAAGAAATGTGAACTCATTCCATTGGAATACAGAGAATGATCATCTTCCTCTAAGTATACAGTATTGGCATGGCCCACAATCTCATCTTTCCTTCTATTCACAATAGTCAGGTTGCCCACTCTAGAGACAATTTGAAATTATTTCTATGTGAATGTTGCTTTGTGTGCCATTAACCTAATTATTATGCACATTTTAGGAACGTAGTCTTTTGGATTACTGCTCCCAGAATCCCCAGGAAGCCTTGCCACTGACCACAATGGATGGGAGATTCTGGGAATTGTAGTCCTGAAAGCAGCCATTCCAAGTCTGGATTGGCTTAATTGTTGTGAACTTTAACAGACAACAGTAAACTTAACCAGTTTCTTTACAAGTTTTTCATTCCACACCAGTATGATAGGAAGAAGAGCAGATTCAAAATGACTAGTGTAAGTGGAATAATGTGCTCAAGATAGAAAACTTGTGATGTTCAGTTACAATTATAGTGACGCATTAAAAGGTTTTTTTTTTTTTTTTTTTTTTTTTGGCCCTCTGGGGTATTCCTGGCAAGTAAAACTGAAGTTAAATGTTCCTCCTACTGTGAATTGGAAGTCTAGCAAGGAAGTTTTGCATAGCTTTTCTTAGAGGGCAAGGGCACCCGTATTAACCAGATGGTTCCTGCTATTTGAGGAGAGTTCTGTTTATGGCAAGAGTTTCCATTTTGCAGCTAATGGTGAAACATTTCAGTAGAAGGAGAAAGTGGAATGTTAAAGCTGCTTGATTACTTTGCTGAGACAAAAAAGTGGCTTTTAACATAAACTTTTGTGTAGCAAAATGGTTTAAGATTTAAATAAATAAATAAATAAATAAATGGGATCGCTCAATGTTGTTTATTTATCCACTGGAGGCAAGATGGTGGGTTTAAAGTTTATATCAAGGATGAGCTACGGAGAGGAAATGGAAGATGTTAGAGTGGTTTCACTGGCTGCTGGTCTGCTCCTGGGTATAATGGGAATCAAAATGTCCATTGTGCTCTATAAAGCCTTATATAGCCTGAGACCACAGTTTCTAAAAGACTGTAACTCCCGACATATGCCTGCCTGAGCTCCCCTATGGGAGGGCTTTCTCTCAGTCCCTCCACTGTTCAGTGAAAACACATGAGAGGGCCTTCTTAGTGGCACTGGAACTCCTCAAAGTGGGAAACTAGATTTCTTCCCTCCCTCCCAACTTTTGACTATTAATTGGGTACTGCAGAAGTGTCTTTTGTTGGGGGATGGGTGGGGAATGCTATGGTTTTATTCTAGTTTTTTATATATCTAGTTCTTTCAAACAGTTATAATGCCCTGCTGTTTTAAACATGATTACATTCCAGGGTGGTGGCAGTGGTGGTGGTTGTTATTAATCCGTGCATCTCCCCCTACTCTCCACCAAGACAGAAGCGGCCAACCAATTCAATATGAAATAATGACAAAAATAAAATAAAAATAAAACAAAACTGGGTAGGATTTGGACAAATGCAATGAAATCAAGATTGAGAGGGTTTCCACATTGCTAGTGATATGATATGACAATCTGGACAGTGAGACACCAAGGCCATTATTTGCCTTTTAATCACTTGTAGGTTGAAGGATCAATTCCTCTGAAGTCACCTCTGATCTTTAAATAAGCGGAGGGATTTTGTACATTTCTCCTTGGCAGTATACATTCTTGTTCTAATTGCAGGAGGGGAACCTCTGCCCTTCTTGTGTTTGATAGATTGTTCTTGTTTCTGCCTCAGACACATCCAGGGAAAACTTTAGTCATTTTCCAAGTGGTTTATTAGGAAATGAGCACAACACAGCAACAAGTATGCATTGTCTAACCATGCCAATACTTTCCCCTTTCCCCTGAGAACTGGCATATTTAAATGGAGAGGGGGAAAAGAAAAGGCAATTATTTCTGAACTCTGTTGGATCAACTGCTGATCAATAATATGTTTGATTTAAATTCTTGGGCTTCCTTCCTTCCTTCCTTTCTGAAATAATATTGCTAATTAGGAGTGCCAGGTTGTAAAACAGAGAACAAGCTTTTAGCTTTAAGTGCCCCAATAAAGTGGAAGATGAGAAAGCCATGGTTGTTCTAATTATACACTGGCAAAGTGAGTTTCTTCTTAAATGCATTTTTAGACAGAAACTCTACTGGTGAAATGAATGGGAGAACAGCCTCTGAGATCTCCTTGTGTCAGACTGTAATATTTAGTACCGATCATCTATAGGCTTTTCTGGTTTGACCTCAACTCAGCCAACCCCTGCACTGAGTAAAACTGCAGCAGTAAAAAAAAGCAGTTTTGATTGTAAAGGACTTTGATGGTGATGCACTTACTGTGTTGGTAGCATTTGATGTGCAATGAGAAAAGGCTGGGGTGCTTTATGTTTAATCAAATTCTCATTCCCAAATACATAAATAAATGAAAGTCTGTCCTCCCTTTCCAGTGCAACTTATCAACACTGTCTAATGAATATGCCATTATTTCAATTATGTTGCTTTTATGGTTTATAGAGTTGGCTTGCTTGCAGAGCTTTTCCTGAAATCAGTTTTATTTTTCTTTTGCCAGTACATTTTATAGCCTTATTATTATAAGGCTATAACTAAAAGCATGTAGTTAGGAGAAAACTGACAAAATACATTCTTTGTGAGGTAGAAGAGGTGGCTGCTACCAGCATTTGGGAGATATCTGGGCCATGAATTTCAACATGAAGCAACAAATGAAGATTTTTGTTTGTTGGTTGTTTGGTTTGAAAGATTAGGACAGTGCCTGAGGGTATCCTGACTTGCCTAGAGGAATTGCTACCATTTGGGCTCATAAGGTCAGGTGGCAATTCACAGAAGGGTTTAGCAGCAATACAATATATGCTTCCTAGTGAATAACATCAAATGTGAAGTATGCTTCCAGGAGCAGCCACTGGCTTCCATGGGAGACATGTAATGAATCCACTCTAAGTCCAGAGCTTAGGTGTATAAGGCTAAAAAGTTTGGAATAAATCCCAGTGGGAATTTGCCACAATTGTGTCATGGAATCCTCTGGGTGCCCCTATATACTACTGTGCACACAAAGATGAATAACAGAGAAGCAAGGTGGTAATTGTTGTCTGCCTTCAAGTTGTTTCCAAGTTATGGTAACCCTAAGGTTAACCTTAGGGTTTTCTGGGGCTGAAAAGGAGTGATGTGCCCAAGGTCACACAGCTGGTTTCCATGGCCAAGTGTTGATTTGAACCCTCATTTCCCAAAGTCCTAGTCCTATGCTCAAACCATTATACCACACTGGCCCTCGAGGTGGTTGTAGACCCAGGTAAATATATAGTGAACATGTGCACCAAAAGCTGAGCAATGAGTGCCCAAACTGGTATGAATCACCACTATGGTTCTTTTTGGTACCAAATTTGTCACAGCAATGGTGGTTATAAGCTTTATTGTGTCCTGACATGTTAATTTCCTGTGTGATAGAATTGGTATTGATTTTTTGAACATGTGCATTCTCATCTGAAGTAGCCAGAGACAAGTTGATCACATCTGTAATAACTAGGCCTTAGTTGCCCTGGGAAAGGAGATCATCTGTGAAATCTGAGCTCTAAAAAGCGCTGAGTATATGTACAGCACAATAGAAATAAATAAATAAATAACCATATTTTCCCATGGACTAATCTGTTTCTGGGATAAAATCTCTCATGGTGCTGCTGCCAATCAGTGGCCAAGGGCTTGTATTGGGGTGAGATAGAATAAGTCACCCCAATGAAAGAGTTATGCAGTGGTTGTGTTATGCTGCACAACTGATTGCATATGTAAATTATGCCAGTTATTGCTCCCATTGCACAACATCAAATACAAAAAAGCAATCAAAGAAGGGTATTACTCTTCAATAAGTATACCTGATTGACAAATGGTTATACAGTGGGCCTTTGGTATCTGCTGGGGTTTGGTTCCAGGACAACCCCCCCCCCCCATGGATACCAAAATCTGTGGATACTCAAGTCCCATTTCATACAATGGCATTGTAAAATTGTGTTCCTTCTATAAAATAACATGATCAGGGTTTGCTGTTTGGAATTTATATATTTTTAAAAAATATTTTCATGCCGTGATGCTTAAATCTGTGGATAAAAAAAAAAAATCCATGGATATGGAGGGTAGACTGTATATGCAGATCTCTGGCTGCACAATCATAAACTACATGTATCCCTCATGCAGTGACCTAAACAGTACATCCACTGCCATATGTCACCAATGGCATCCTGACTGCATCTGCTTTGGGGGTGAAAAAGTGTTTATGTTTGTGTGCAGCCATGTGAACATCCCTCCCAAATTAACATAATGATTTGGATTAATTTATCAAAAAGGAAGTTGGATGGAAGCCACAATGGTTCATAAGGTGCACTGCTTGGCACGACTGTAGTTTTCACTTTTCACCATGTTGCTCTAAAATAGATTGTTTTTCTCCACTTTCAGGGGGGAAACTGAAGAACAATTAGGCTAGGACAACCAAGGAAATCACATTATAAAAAAGGGTCTTATCCTCAATGGGATACAGTTGCATTTTGGATTACAGGTGTGTTTATCACACTCAAAGACAACAACGCTGGCACTTGGTGACTGCAACCCGCATGCAGTCCAGACGATTTTCAAACACAAGAAGCTCCCGTCTTTGAAAATTGTCTGGCTAAGCATGGATGGGATCTGGGCTATATGTGGGTTGCCATCTGGTGGCAGTGGTGGTGCTTTTGAGTGTGATAATATCCGCTTGTAATCTGAAATGCACCTGTATCTCATTGGGGATAAGACATGATTTTTTTGCAATGCTATAATCACCCAAGGCAATTTGCTATCTGGAACAGAGCAGGGAATAATGCTTCTCCTGCCAGACAAGGTACCCAAAGCTATACAAGTTTTTATTTAATGGAGGCAAACCTGCCCAGCACCTCAGAAAAAAATACAATAAAAATAATCTACATAGCTAATAATTTTCTTTTCTGGGGGAGGGGACCCGAAATCACCTATTCACAGCAGCCATCACACTTTGTCTAATGGCCAAGTTGGCCCAGATAAGAGAAGGTGCACTGGATCGGATCAGATCAGATGTGTGATCAATGACATCCTATTTCCTTTTGTGGCCAAGTCCAACTACCTGTCCCTAGAATGCCCAGAAGCAAGACATGATCAGTAGCTTTCAGCAGCAAAAAAGAGATATTAAAAAGAACTACATAGTGCTTCTTGTATATTGGTGGTTGACACAGTAAGAAACAAGAATAAGCCTTGCCTCTCATGTACTGTCCCACCAGTCAATCTTAAATGAGAAAAAGGGCCACCTGACTTACTGGGCCGGCGTACTTGCCATGAGGGGTGGGAACCGCCAGCTGGGAAGAATGCTCAGCCCACCTGAACCCCGGCATGCCTTGTGCCAGGATGGCTGGGCTGTGATTGGTCATGTGGTAAGGAAGGGCAGTACTTCCCCTTTCCAGTGCCGGAACTACAACTCCCAGGGGGCGCTGGGAGGCAGAAGCGCCACCTGATTGGTTGTGGTGTGGTGCAGCAGGCAGTGCTGGGGATTGGTGGAGGGACCAGGAGGAGGCAGAACTTCTGTCCCCCCCCCCTGGCTCTGGATTGGTCAGTGGACCTATTTAAGGCCACGTGGTGCTTGTAGCCAGCACCATTCCAGCTCAGCTCTTCCCAAACTCCCTCCCTTAGTTGGGATTTTGGCCTGTGTTGTCACAATTTATCTAGGCTTGATAGCATAGGTATTGGATCTGGTGGGCATGGTTTCTAGGACTGCATAGCACTGAATCAGGAGTCCTTTGGGAGTGTTGGGAGCATACAGTGTTGTCATTGTGTTCAGCATCCCCCAGTGACTAGGAGCAGAGATACAAACATGTGATCAGCCAGTTACCTGAGTTGCAGAAGGGCATCTATGTCATCCCGAAGCTTGGCTGTGACCAAGCAAATGGGTTCATCAACCAACCAGGGGTTGATTGATGACAGGTCCAGATCTCATGCTTTGTGGGCTAATCCCACTTTATAGCTGTTGATGTTAATAAAGAGTTATGGCCTTTCATCATCATCATCATCATCATCATCATCATCATCATCGGTTTTATTTATATAGCGATGTAAATTTACACAGTGCTGTACATACAATCTTATAATTAGATGGATCCCTGCCCTCAGGCTTACAGTCTAAAAGAGACTGTAAACAATATTGTCTTTAGCTTAATTTTGAATCTGGTTAGAGAAGTGATGAGGCACACATGTTCCTTCCAGCTAATATGCATTGTGGTCTTCATTGTGGTGATTCCCCTCCATGGCAACCAGGACTTATGTCTCATACAAAAGACTAAAGCAGTACATCCTACTCAGATAATGTATCCAACTTTTCATACTAAGTGAATGAACAATGCAAATGTGCATGAGGATCTCCACGTAAGGGCTCCAATTCACTTCCAAAGCTTGACTTTTTTGCTGGGGAGAGTTTTCCATCTCCTAACATGCATAGGTTATATTCATGGCAATGTGTGAAATAACTCCTAAATAAGCATCACTGCTGCTACTAAAATAGCATGTGACCCCCCCTCTCCCAAAGTAACATCAGACCACAAGCACACTCTTCAAGCCTCCTTCTTGCCAGCTGTTTCCAAAAATTCTGTTTCTGCCTTTGCCCACACTGAAAACAGCTTATTTCTTCTGCTGGCATCAGCTGTGAGATAGAACATTTGGTTAACCTTGGTAAGCTTAACCTTGGTGAATAACCTTGGCATACAGGTATGGCTTGTATTCCAGCTATCTGAAAGAGCGGATGGCTAAATTAATGAGGCTTGAGTAGTAATTGTACCTGATTAAGCTACCTCAGGCTAATTCCACACGCAGACAGTATGCTTCTTACAAAATTATTCTTTGGATTTTTACTTGTTGTAACAGAGGAAGAGATGTGGGAGGAACTGCTTTTCAGTAGGAGCAGGGTCAGAGACAGGATGTGAGCTGCAAGATAAGGAGAGGAGTTATTGAGAAGGGAGAGGTTATGCTAGTTTATTATAGTAGAAGCATCCTTCATTATTATTCAGCAGATGACTGCCATTCTGCATGTTGACTTACTGAATAAATAAATACTTTGTAAAATCTTTTAAATGCCCATGTTCTGGTGAGGTTGATTACAAAGGTTGACAGAAATGAATGGAAATTGCTCATCACAACTAATTTATATCACATTGATTCCAAGAGGTCTATTCCAGTAAGACAAGGGTGGTCAAAGGACAAGGGTGGCCTGTGATGCACACACACACACACACCCATAACCATTTCTGGGACCTCAAGGATCCCCATGGGGCACAAATTTACATTTTAAAAAACATTATTTTGCTCCAGAGTAATGCAAAATGATCTCTAAGGGTTTTGGAAGGCCTTTTCATCATGTTTGGAGGGCCTGACGCTCAGGTGTGGGAGACGGAAATATTTTAAATATCTCCACATGTCCTTCAGAGGGTGTGAGAGACATTTCCACCAGATTTGGAAGGCCTCTTTGCCAATTTATGCCAAGGAGAAACAAGGAGCAAACAGGAAATGATGTCTACTCACTTCTTTCAATAAAAAAGGCCTCTCCTGGGCCAAAAGTGATTTAGGAAAGCCCCCAAACATGGGGGATGCCACATGCTATCTAGAGCGAATTGGGGAACACTTCTTCATTCATGTTTGTGGGAGTAAGTGCAGTGAGGGAGTTATAATCCTCTAAGGTTTAACCTAATCCACAGTTGTCCATCTCTGTAGTAGTACTAGTGGGATTTAGCCCTAAAGGATACTTTGTTTGCTACAAAGAGGAAAACAGTGACAGCTGCTACTTGGGAAAAGTCTGCACTCAGTGGGCTCTAGGGTCTGGAGTCCTGTGAAAGACTCCTCTATGGACATATCACACTTCCTTTTGACAAAGATGCTAGTATTGAGCCTCAAAAAACCGTACTACAGAAAGGAAGTTAATTGCAGTACCCACATCATTGTTAGTACAAAACATTTGTCTCAATAAGCTATCCCGGATGCAAAGTCAAATCTTTTAAGAAAATGCTTTGCTTCTTCCCTTCCCTCTCCCTGCTTATGGCAAAGGTTTTGCAGAAAATAATTGGTCCAGGGAAATTATTCTCTTTAAATTCAAACTAACTGTAGACATTTCTTATTAACCCCACAAAACGTTATTTCCTTGGGTCATCTTATTTCCCATCTCAAATGTCAGCCTTCTTCAGAATATAATTACTTACGTATTTGTGTGTGACAAAGCCCTCTTTTTTCATAGTTTGCACAATCTGATTATTAAGGCAGCATTTTCACTTCATTTCATACATCAATCCTTTGTCACAAATGACATTCTTTTTTGATGCCATTAACGAGTGCTCAACAGGATTCTGCAGTTTGAAAGTTTCTTTGATGTTTCTTCAGTATAGGGTGTGTTATTTTGTAGAATTATCCCAAACAGATTTCCCTAGAAGTAAATTAAACTTATTTCAGTGCCAATCTCATTTATAGATTTCTCCACATTCACTAGAATATTCATTAGAAATGTAGCTTGGTACACATATGCATAGGCAGGCAACACACACACGAGATGTCAAACTAAAATGATATTGAAGTGGATCCAGAGAAGTACTTGGTTGACTCGGTTCATGCAATGGGACTTTTTTCTTCTTGTCATAGCAATAATCCCTTTACTATAGCCTTAGGACACATTCTATATAAGGCTGACTATGTAAACTCTGCAGAAATTGGTCCAAAAGGCTACAACCAGAATGCTGACTGAGGTCAGTTACAAAGATTATATGTCTGTCTTGCAGATAGAGATTCACTGGTGAGTAGTCAATTTCCAGGCAAAATTAAAAATGCTGGTTGTCATCTATAAAGCCACATGGGCCTTAGGTCCAAACTGCCTGAAGGCTAGTATCTCCCTAAATGAAGCTGCCAGAATCTGAAATCCTGAAAGGGAAGGCTTTCTTTCAGACCCACCACATGCTTGTCTGGTGAGAACATAGTAGAACTTTCTCAGTGGCTACTTTCAAATCTGTCCTACAGAGGACTGGTTTGGCTCCTTTTCTGCTCTCTTTCCACCCAGTGCTTAAATACATTTTGTATTATTATTTATGTAAGACTTGTGTCAGTAGAGCGATCAATGGGATGTGCTTTTGTTTTCTCTATTTGCTTTTAAACTTTTTTTCGTTTCAATTAGTATATATAGTTTGGGCTACATTTTCCTTTGATTTATAGTATGAGTGACTTTGGAAGAAATCTGGGATCTCAAATAAATGCATATCTAGGCATGTTTAGGCAAAGTGTGAGAAGGACAGTACATTGGAACCACTCTTCTGTTTTCTAGACAAGGACAGCAATCTGAAACTTCATGTTAGTTTTAACTTAGGTTTTCCACATAGAGGGCAATGGAAGTGATGACAAAGGGTCAGGGATTGCACACTTCCTTTCTGTGTTTGGTAAATACACTCAAATAATGACTGAATGGGTCTCTTCCTGAATAGGTATACAATATATGTTACTGAGTGTAGATGCCAAGAACATACATTCCTATTCAGTACAATACATTCTTATTTCTCTTTATTCTGTCATATATCAGTAGGTTTAAATCTTTAAAAGTTTTATTTTGATACATTATCATTGCTTCCCCCCCCCACTGACTTGCCATTCAATTCTGAGATAGTATTATTATTTTTACCATTTAACTCTTTAACAATACACTGAATTATATCATCAATACATTCCAAAAAAATATTATTGACATCAAGAAATCTTACTGCTGTGAGAATGGAGTGATTCTTCTATAAACATTGATTTTGCCACACAGACCACTCTTTCAAATGGGAGGAATTTCTCCCAACTTCAAATGGAGCCAATGCGGATTCATGTAAATTCGCTAGTTTAGCGAATTTACATGAACCCCTGCTCCGTTCGGAAGAACCCCTGCTCCATTCGGAATTACTTCCCATTACCCGAAAATAACCCCCTCCTGCCCGAATTTGCATGTGAAGCTTTAATTCGCAATAACATAAAACCCATGATTGCATTCAAATTGGTTTCCCTCTTGCCCGAATTTGCGTGCGAAGAGTTAATTCGCAATAACGTAAAACCCATGATTGCATTTGAATTGACATTAAATTATACTTCCAATTTAGCCTCGTATGAAAGAGTCCAGAGAGACTGTGAAAACAGACTGTATTACAGGAGACATACATCCATCCACTCATCCAACCATGGAATCCATTCATCCACCCATTACTTTATTTATATTCCACCTTTTCCCCAGACTGGGACTCAAGCCAGTTTTCAAAAGAAAGAAAATTACAATGAAAACACACATGATGCATACAAAAAATTGATATCTATATCAGCATTAAATCCATTAAAATTCTAAAACAAAGAATAAAGGCAGTATGGCTCTATTAAAAAAAACACCCTGTTTTGTAAAACAATCAGTTCCCAAAAGCTTGGAGGAATAAAAAGATCTTCACCACCTCATAGCAAAGAAGAAGCCAACCTAGTCTCCCTTAAAATGGAGTTTTCAAGTATGGGAGTAGCCATTGAGAAGGCCATCTCCTGTGAAGATGGTGGAATCAAGAACAGAGCCTCTCCCCGACATTTTAGATCAGGTCCTGTGGGAAGAGATAGCATGACAGCTCAGAAGAAAGTCCCATTGAGCTCAATACAGCTCATTTCCCCAATAAATGTTCATAGGCTATTTCAGCCTTAAATACCAACAGTTCAACAATTTAAAGTGCTTCTCCCATGAAGCTGAAGAAATAGAAAATGATAGCTCATTTGTGAAAAATAGATTCCCATTTTTCACATTATTACCAGAATGATTGTTCTAATTAACCTTTAATCTCTTAATTATCTGCTTTCCTGTAGCTGCATTTTCTACCATTTCATAATTTTATACATAATAATCTGTTGCCAGTTTTAAAAATGTATTAGTAGTTAATTATTAACTATGAGCCAGGGTGGCATAATGGCTTGAGTGTTGGATTATGACTCTGGAGACCAGGGTTCAAATTATCACTCAGCCATGAAATCCACTGGGTGACCTTGGGCAAGCCACATATTCTCAGCCTCAGGGAAAGACAATGGCAAACCTCCCCTGATCACAAATCCTGCCAAGAAGGCCCCCTGATAGGTTTGCCTTAGGATCTCCATAAGTTGGAAATGACTTGAAGGCACAGAACAACAAAAACAACAGTTACTAACTGTCCACCAGTTTTACAAAACAATAGGTGAAGTTTAAGCATATGCTTAAATTGTACTTGTTTAAGTCCAAAAAGGTATCTTTCTAACATAGAAAGGTAGGTGCAAATCTCTGCAACTTTTCACCAGGAATAAGTTTCCAGAGTCTTCTCATGTGGCCCATGGCCTTCTCTCCTTGATTCTTGATTCTTCCTACAGAACAATCGAGTTTGAAGAACAAAGTATATCTTTGTTTTCAACTCATACCTAATCTCAAGCATAGGAATAATGAGGTTCCTATCTTGAGCCCCATCTTCCTCCTGCATCAACTTCTTTTGGAGGACTGAGATTAATGAGTAAGGAGTCTTTGCAGGACAAACTAGGGAAAACAATTTGCAGGATGAAGCCACCACACTGGGAATTATCTTCCCATGGGCTCATGTTGTCCTATTCTAGTAGAACTAATACATTAGCTGAACAACATTAGCTGGACAGATCATCACTGTGGTGCAAAGTCTCCCACTTTGTATCAAGTGTGTGTGCCTGTGCCTGTGTGTGTACACACACAGAGAGAGACATATATGTTCCTGTACATATGTCTCTATGTTAAAAAGGTACAAATGCATGGTAATATTGTGTGTGTGTGTGTATAATTTTAGCATCATGCTACTCAAAGTGGTGGTGCTGATGAACAAACCATTACCTACTATTTCCTGGCAAATTTTCAAGAAAGAAAGATACAATTTTAGCCAGTGGTACCAGTATGCCACTGGTCTCTCACACTTTGGAGAAAATAAAACTACTTGGTTTCCACATTGGCTTGAGAGGTACTGTACAAACTGCAAACAAGATCCAGAGGTACAAACCGTCTTCCCCAAGCTCACATTTAGAGCTAGTTGCAAATACCTACTTCTAATTAATAAAGGAAGCATTAACAGAGCTTGGTAAAGTTATTTTCAGTTACATTGATCAGAATTCACTCACCGGAATGGTCGGTGTACATGTTGTGAGGACAATCTGTGCATTTTAGTTCAAAAAAGGGCTTTTCAAAACTCTGACAGCATTACATTACAGTTGTGACTTAACAAGTTGAAACTATTTCTTTTGCAATGTATTTTAGTTTTAAGGACATGGCATCACCAAATATGAAGAAGTACTATAACTTGAATCAAATGCTGGATTGTGCTTCTGTTATGTGCAGGAAAGCAGGTGTTGAGACAAAATGAGATGGATGAAAAAAGAGTGTTTTGACTACAATCTGACCAAATCAGACCTTGTATCACGCTACCACTCTACCCATTGTTTATATTGTTGCTAATATCTTACTTTAAAAATTAATTTTAATTCTAATGTGTTTAATTCTGTTTTAAGGGGGGGGATTTTGTAATATTATATGTAACATGTATTGTATGTTGGATGTTTTAACTGTTAGCCATTTTGATTGTTCTTTTACAGAAAAACAGGGCACAAATAAAAGTTTTATTTATTATTTTATTTAAATTTTAGTTATTTTTAAGAAATAGAAAAGAAAACAATGCTTTCCTTTCATCTTTCCATGCTGGGGTGGGTAGCATTATTTAAGATGTCTGCGTTGCCAAAAATTCTGTTCTTTTTTCAGACCATCCCTCTCTGTCCTCCCAAGCAATATTTTGATACGTGCTGCTCACAGATAAACCAATTTATCTCTCTTATTTTTTAAGGTAATATACCCAGGTTCTCCAGGAGTGTTAGGCATGGCACTTTGTAAAATGGTGGCCTAGGGTTGCCTGAACTGGGATTTTATTTAGATGCCTTCCAAATCAATAATGTTATTCAATTTTTCCATCAAAAAGACAGGCCTTCCTGAGCTGCACTGGAGCTAGATCTGGTCTCTCTTGCAGAGCTCTGTGCATTTTTTTTCACCTTCATTGGGGAGGGAAATTTGTAGAATTAATAATCCATATCTGTATCATACTCTCATGGCTTGGAAAAAGTGGCAGCACATTCTTGCTCCAAGCCCTTTACCAATACAACCATTTATTTCTCATCCCCAGTTTGCCAACCCTGATAGGTGGACTTGTTTCCATCCATGGTACAGCAGGGATTTTTTTGTTTTTGTTTTTTTATGGTGAGAGATATTTTTGTACATGGTAAACCCAGGTCCAGAGAGTGTCTGATAAAGGACCTTTCCCCCTTCGAGCTCTCTTGGATGCAACTGAATCAAACTGCATCCTTTTTAGCTCAGCTTGTTAGGAGGAAAGAACTCCCCCCCCCCCTGTTTGAACGCATGTGTATAAACGAAGATACTTGCATTATAGGCAGAGTGGAAAAAATATATAAGTAGATGCTACACAAGACTTTCGGTTGTAGGCTGATTCATAAAGTGGGGTGGGAGATGAATTTAAACATTCAAATAACAGATTCAGAGTGGTTTAAAATCTGGAACACTGTCCCATATAAATCTAATTCTATAGGCCTGAAAGAAACCACTCTTAAAGTTGTGCATAGATGGTACCTCATGCCACTACAACTTGCATGCATTACTAAGAACCCCACCTCGTACTGTTGGAGAGGGTGTAGAAATAGAGGTACCTACCTGCACATGTGGTATGATTGTCTGAGTGAATTTGCATTTTGGCATTCTGTAGCTAACTTAATTTCAGAAATCACTGATCAAAAAATTGTCCCTTCCCCAGAACTTTTATTGCTTTCATTGTTTACTAATGAAAATAAGACATTACACAATAAAGATATTATTGCTTTTTGTTGGCATTGGCCAGGATTGAAATTGCCAGGACTTGGAAAACTGGAAAGGTCAATATGTCTGACTGGTGGTCTCGATTTTGGAATTTTTGGTTTATGGAAAAGCTCACAGATCAATCTAGAAGGTTGTGGGGGTGGAACCTTCCTCTGCCTTTTGAAGAACGATGGTCCCCACTTATATCTTATCTCAATAACATCGGAGCAGAAATGGGTCCTACTTTGTAATACGATTCCTTTTTGATGACTGAACTGGTGCAAAGAAGGTATCTCTGTGTTCTGTGTCCATCTCTGTTTTTATGTAATGTTGCTCTTTTATATGCCAAGTGACCTTGAATCTTTGAAGTTGGTTTTTAAGGATTTTAGCTTGTTTCTGTTTGTATTTGTTATTGGTTTCTGCGTTTTGGGGGGTAAGAAAAAAAAAGAAAAAAAGAAATTAAAATGATGCTTTTCAAAACTGTACTCACCACAATGAACTTCTGGTGCAATTGAGAGCTAGGTGGAGGTGGAGATGAACGTTTGCTCCCACCAACAGCAAAAGTGGATGGAAAAACTGATACCAAATGAATGAAACCCTCCCCAGTAAGAGACGGGCGAACGAGGAGGTCGTTGGGGGTTATGGAGTGCCTGCCTTGAAATTTAAAGGGATTATATCTCCTCAAACTACATGGACAGACAGAGACTACCATGCCCGCTTTTGCAACCATTATATAGGCGGCATTACTAGTACCTGAACTAACAGAGAACATTTAAAAAAACAAAACAAAACAAAAAAACAACAAGAGAGTAATTTACTTTAAAACAAATTTCTTCAGCAAAGAATTTTATAGGGGCTTTACAGACCACCCAAAAGGGGTGGTCTGTAGGTGCCCAGAGAAGCGCTGGACTGAGGCCAGGGCTGTCTCACCGGCAGCCCTTGTGGCCCCAATACGCTGCTTTTCAAGGCCATGGAGAAGCAGCAAATTGCTGCTTCTCCATGGCCTGAAGCGGGGTGCAGCAGGTGCCCTGCCTGCTGCCCCCCACCATGCAGGGCACTCCTGAGGGGATAGGCTGCGCCAAGGATGCAAGTGCCAAGAATGAGCTCCTTTTTGGAGCTCCTTCTTGTGCCACAGAAAGGGTGCCATAGACACCCTCCTGTGGCACAATGATGAAAGGCGCGCGCTGCGCTGTCTAAATATGGCATGTGCCATGACATCATGGCACTGTGCACGTATGGATGGTGTAAAACTTTAAAGACTCTAAATACTCTTCAGAGATACATTGGGAAGTTGAGGAAAACAGCAAAAGTGGCATAGGAGAAACAGAACATTGAGATACACCGGGAAGTCGAGGAAAACAGCTAAGGTGGCAGAGGAGAAACAGAAATCTGAGACACATTGGAAAAGTGAGGAAAGGCAACAAAAAAGTAAAACTTTAAAGAATCTAAAGCCTCTTCAGAGATATATTGTGGGGGAAACAGAAAGCTGACAAACACTGGGAAGGTGAGAAAAACAGCTGAGATAGAAGAGGAGAAACAGAAAGTTGAGGCACAATGGGAAGCAGAGAAATCAGAGAGGGAGAGAACAGACTCCAGCCTCCCTGAATCCCAAAACTGAAGACACAGTATTAAAACTAAGAGTCTATCAAAATATGGGAGATATTTAATGTAAATAAATAAATAAATAAATAAATAAAGGAAAAGACCAAAACAGACTAAGGCATGTTCCCATTTACCTGAAAATCTGATTCCTGAACTGATTCCTGAAACCAGTTCAGAAAAAATGTGGTTCCCACTATGTTTGTGCCAGTTTCAGGAATCAGTTCAGGAATCGACAAGTGGGGGGGCAGCTTGATGGTCTGTCCTGACCTCTCCTGGACCCAACTACCCCTGCCCAGCCTCCTTACTGGCTTCTGACCAGCTTCCCTCTGGCATTTTTTAAAATTTCCCATGGCCAGGGAAGCCGGGAGGAGGTTGCAAGACTTCCGGCTTCTCTGCAACCTCCTTCTGGTTTCCCAGGCCATGGGAAATTTTTTAAAAGGTGCAGGGAAGCTGGTCAGAAGCCAGTAAGGAGGCTGGGCAGGGGTAGTTGGGTCCAGGAGAGGTCAGGACAGACCATCAAGCTAGAGAAATACTGGGGATGATCCCATGGTCAGGAAAACTAAAAGAGAAGGGAGTTCAAGACGGATGGGAGTTTCTCAAAAGGGAGATATTGAAGGCACAATTTCAAACAGTTCCAATGAGGAAGAAAAATGGGAGGTGACTCAAGAAGCCAGGATGGATGACTAAGGAACTTTCAACTGAGATAAGCCTTAAACAGAACATGTATAAGAAATGGAAAAATGGGGAAATCACCAAAGAGGAATAGCTAGCACATGTAGAGGTAAAGTCAGAAAAGCTAAAGCACAGAATGAACTCAGGTTTGCTAGAGAGGTTAGGAACAATAAAAAGGGCTTTTTTGGGTATGTCCGAAGCAAAAGGAAGAGGAAGGAAACGGTAGGGCCACTGCGTGCAGAGGATGGCAAAATGCTAACAGGGGACAGAGAAAAGGCAGAATTACTCAACACCTTCTTTGCTTCAGTCTTCTCAGAAAAGGCAAAAGGTGCTCAACCTAAGAATAATAGGGAAGAAGACAGAATAGGGGAATTTCAGCACGGAATAAGTAAAGAGATAGTACAGGAATACTTGGTTAACCTAAATGAATATAAGTCTTCAGGACCAGATGAACTACATCCAAGGGTATTAAAAGAACTGGCAAATGTAATATCAGAGCCATTGGCAATAATTTTTGAGAACTCCTGGAGAACAGGAGAAGTCCCTGCAGACTGGAGGAGGGCAAATGTTGTCCCCATCTTCAAAAAGGGAAAAAAAAGAGGATCCCAACAATTATCATCCAGTTAGTCTGACATCAATACCAGGAAAGATTCTAGAGCAGATCATTAAGCAGAGAGTCTGTGAACATTTAGAAGCCAATTCCATAATCACAAAAAGCCAACATGGGTTTCAGAGAAACAAGTCCTGCCAGACAAATCTGATATCTTTTTTTGATAAAATTACCAGCTTGGTAGATGAAGGGAATGCTGTGGATATAGTATATCTTGATTTCAGTAAGGCCTTTGACAAGGTTCCCCATGACATTCTTGCAAACAAGCTTGCAAAATGTGGACTAGACAAGGTAAGTGTTACATAGATTTGTAACTGGTTGACTGGCCGCAGCCAAAGGGTGCTCAACAATGGCTCCTTTTCATCCTAGAGAGAAGTGACCAGTGGGGTCCCACAGGGTTCTGTCCTGGGCCCAGTGCTATTCAATATCTTTATTAATGACTTGGATGACAGAATTGGGGGCATACTTATCAAATTTGCAGATGACACCAAATTAGGAGGAGTAGCCAATACTCCAGAAGACAGGATCAAAATTCAAAATGACCTGAATAGATTAGAAAACTGGGCCAACGCTAACAAAATGAAATTCAATGCGGAGAAATGCAAGGTACTGCACTTAGGGTGTAAAAATGAAATGCACAGATTTAGGATGGGGGACATCTGGCTGAATGAAACTATGTGTGAAAGGGATCTAGGAGTTCAAGTAGACCATAAGTTGAACATGAGTCAACAGTGCAATGCAGCAGCTAAAAAGGCCAATGCAATTTTAGGCTGCATCAATAGAAGTATAGCGTCTAGATCAAGGGAAGTAATAGTGCCACTCTATTCTGCTTTGGTCAGGCCCCACCTGGAATACTGTGTCCGGTTCTGGGCACCACAATTCTAAAAGGATGTGGAGAAACTGGAGCATGTCCAAAGGAGGGCAACTAAGATGGTGAAGGGACTGGAAACCATGCCCTATGAGGACCGCCTTAGGGAACTAGGGATGTTTAGCCTGGAGAAGAGAAGGTTAAGAGGTGATATGATAGCCCTGTTCAAATATTTGAAAGGATGTCACATTGAGGAGGGAGCAAGCTTGTTTTCTGCTGCTGCAGAGACTAGAACACAGAACAATGGATGCAAGCTGCAGGAAAAGAGATTCCACCTCAACATTAGGAGGAACTTCCTGACAGTAAGGGCTGTTTGACAGTGGAACACACTCCCTTGGAGTGTAGTGGAGTCTCCGTCCTTGGAGGTCTTTAAGCAGAGGCTGGATGGCATCTGTCGGGGATGCTTTGACTGGGAGTTCCTGCATGGCAGGGGGTTGGACTGGATGGCCCTTGTGGTCTCTTCCAACTCTATGATTCTATGATTCTATGGTCAGTGACCAAAGAAGCAGGTAATGGGGGTGTGCCAGGGACGTCAGGGCCAGGAGAGGCCGGGCCATGCCAGCTGCTCCCCTGGGCAGGGCTACCAGTGGGAACCAGAGCGGATTTGAATCCGATTCAATTGGGAAGGGAAATCCCATTCAAATCCGATTCAAATGGGGGGGGGGGGGAACAAGGATAAAGTAGTCTTTACTATCTGAAGCTACGAACAAAGGGATGTGTGCCCTACCAAACCTTTTATAATGCACGCTGTCTAACATGGGTGGAGGAGTGGGTAAAGTTAATTGATGAAAGAACACTGAATACTGGGCCAAGTAAGAATAGATATGGATGCATCTTATGGTATGGAAAGCTAAATGAAAACAAAGGTTTTGAAAACCACTACCTGAGGAAAGCTCTGCTTAAGGTTTGGTTGAAGATTAAAAAGAGGTTTTATACGGGTATTCCCTCTTGGGTTTGTACGTAAGAAGCCTTTATGTACAGGAGAAGAAATAAAGATGAACAGTGGATAAGATATAGGGATATTCTTATTCAAGAAAAACCCAAGGGATTTAAATTAAATTCAAAAGAACAGCTAGGCCATGAGGGAATAAATAATAATCAGTTCCTGTATAAACAGATAATGGAAAGATTCAAATTGAACTAAAAAAAAAAAAGGATTTGAGAAGGAGAAAAATGAAATAGACAAAATATTTACTGATGAAGGGACACATCATATTGTTAAATATTATAAAATACTGATTAATAGAAATTTAGGATCAGAAACAATTAGACACATTATGACAAAATTGGCCGAAGACATAGGTAGGACTATACAATTGGGAAATTGGGAAAAATCTTGTACTCATATGAATAAAATCATGTTATGTCAAAACTACAAAGAAAATTATATTAAAATGATGTACTAATTGTATTTAACTCCTACTAGACTCAACACAATGTATAAAATAGGTAAATCATGCTGTTGGAAATGTGGAACTCTACAAGGCTGTTTCTACCACATGTGGTGGAAATGCAAAGTGACAAAAAATGGAAAACTATACACAGATTAATGACAGAAATCTTACAGATGGAGATCCTGTTTACACCAGAACTTTTCCTATTAAATATGACACATATATACCTGATAAAGAGGACTGGCTACTAAAACTTAAGGAGGCAATGGACATGGATATATTAATAGCCTTAATGCAAGAGAAAGAAGCAGCTAAGATAGAAGATGAATGGTTACCAGTGAAAAAATACTGGGCTAAAAAAACAGATTAATTTATGAAAAATAAAAAATCCAGAAAGGATAAATCTAAGATTCATAGATGAATAAATAAATTTAAAAGGATTTGAAATTGGACAAGTAAAATAATAAGGGAAAAGGGGAAAGCATAAAATTTTAGAAGTTTGTAATCTTTATAGGAGAAAATCAAGTATAGTAGGTCAAATCAGGTGATTACAAACTCAAAAGAAGTCATTTTATTATTTCTGTTAGTTATTTGTATTTATTTTTGTAATGTATTTGTTTCTGTGATGTTAGTTTGTTTAACTTTGTTTAGTAATTGTTGGAATATTCAATTTTTTTTATTAAAAAACTGTAGCTCGCAACAATAATAAATTATTCTGAGATTATTATTATTATTATTATTATTATTATTATCATCATCATCATCATCATCATCATCACTATCACTACTACTACTACTACTATTATTATTATTATCTTCCCTAGTGTCATTCCCTTCTCCTTTTGTGTCATGGCTTTTTAGATTGTAAGCCTGAGGGGAGGGAACTGTCAAATTAACAATCTGTAAAGTACTATGAGAGTTTTTGGAGATTATCACACAGAGGAGGCAAGGGTCCTCATTAAATCATAATTAAATCATCATTTAATTATGTTGTTCGTATCACATCCCCATGATAATCTTAAATGTTTTAATTCTTTTTTTAAAAGGGGGGGATATTGTGTATATGACATTATTGTATGATTTTACATGTTGTTAGCCACTTCGATTGTTTTTACTGAAATCAGGCTATAAAAAAAAGTTTTATTTATTTTATTATTTATAATCTTTGTGTGATAAACTTCTTTATACATGGGGTATAAATAGTCTAAACAACAATAAATCAAGGCAGGGAACAACAACATGCAATTTCACTTAAAACACACACACATCACTTAAAAACAGACAATGTAAAATTTAAAGAACAAATAAGTCAAAAAAAGGTACATATTAAAACATGACTCCCGTTCCCAGTGCTTACAGGGGTGCCAGTCTGTACAGGCCCATAGTCTTTCAGGGGGAATGTAAAACCCCATCCAGGACTAGTTAATGCACCTATAAATCAAGACAAGGATCCTTAATAGTAAACACCTCTGTCTTGTCTGGATTCTCTTTCAGTTTGTTTTCTTCACCCAACTCATTACCTCCTCCAGGCATTCATTCAGAGGAGACACACTAGTCTCTTTTTGAAGGCATGAAGAAGTGTATTTGATAGCATCCTGCCCCATACCTCTGAATGATGTCTCCCAGCAGTTTCATGTAGATGTTGAATAGCACTGGGAATAGGATGGCACTTTGTGGCATGCCATATAACAGATCCTTCCTTTAGGAGCAGTTGTCCCACCATCTAGAACCTGCCAAAGGGATAGGACCTGAACTACTAAAGCGCAGTGCCTCTGATTCTCAAATCCCACAAGCATTCCAGAAGGATACCATGGTCAATGATGTCAAATGTCACTGAGAGGCCCCAAAGCACCAAGCAGTCTCAACTTTGCATCCTACTATGAAGCCAGTTTGAAACAGGGCTAGATAACTTGTATCATCTAAAAGACTGCCTGCAACTAATTATTTTTTTAAGTAATCCCCTAAACTCTGCTCACACTTTTAGCTCATTAGGACAAGAAACTATGCTAGTTAAGTTTATTACTATGCTAAAATGAGTGCAGATTTTCCTTCTCATGGGAGTTTATCATACAACGGAATTTGGGGGTATAATGCAATGGCAATCCAAACGCAATCATGCGGTTTTACATTATTGTTTATGAGTGTATCTCACGCAATTTCGGGCAATGGGAAGTAATTCCGAACGCAATCATGGGGTTTCACATAATTGCGTATTAGGGTATCTCATGCAATTTCGGGCAATGGGGGGTCATTTTAGGGAAATGGGAAGTCATTCTGAATGCATTTTGAATACAATCAGATTTCATGTAAATTCGCTAAACTAGCAAATTCACGTAATTGCAAATTGGCTCCATTCACAATTGAGAGAAATTCCTCCCATGTGATAAACTCCATATTAAAAATATAAAAATAATTCAGGTGTCTAATTTCATAGCAAACAAAGCAAACATTCCTAATTAAAAAAATTGCATTCAAAATGACACTTTGTTTGATCTTCGGGGGGGGGGGGGTGTCACAAAGGACATATCACTTCTGCAAAATGCTTCAAAAACCACCTCATTCCTACATTAATTCAACATAACTGATTCTGAGAATTCTGTTAGTCAAATTAATATTTTACAATGGTGCTGGGAGGGATATTTTAACATGCATCATTGCAGCCTGCCTCTTTTGTCGCTTGTGTCAGCCTGTCACTGTGTACACCTTTCAGACACAGGAAGGCTGTTACTAATGAGCTCACCACATCATGTTTCCTTCTCTGAAAATTCACTGCTAATGGCGAGGGGGGGGGAGTCTTAAATCTGCACTGGCTCTCAAGATCAAATTGGTTCGGTTAGGCAAAACTGTCATGGAAACAATTCATTGTCTAAACTAATCCTGACACATTGGGATGGAATGGAATTGTGTGATTGTGTGCAAATGTATACAGCCCCCATGGATGCAAACTTGCAAAGAACTGTGGTGAACAAAAAGACCAAGAAGTTGTCTTTTTAAATTACACTGTTTTATATCTGTATTTTTTTCTCTTCTGTATTTGTTCCTTTCTCAATTCCCAACAAGATAGCCTATAATACACTGATCTGAGCTTAAAGTACTGGCCAGTCAAGAGGGACAGATCTGTCCATTTTGCTTCATCTATTACCCTTTAAAAATGAAGTTCTTTCCATCCTGTTTATGAAGGAACACAGAATCATGATGATTTTATTATGTTCTTTTTTTAAAAAAAGAACCATCTGTAGCAGACAAATTTAGCAGGGACAATAACTGATGGTTTCAGTGTTGGCTAGTGAATCCACTCTGGGTTTTATTTAAAGGAGATATCCAAGCTGTTCTACCCAGGAGGTTTATCTCCTTGTATCGATCTATTAAAGATGTTGTCAAAGATGCTGAACCCAATCCTTCCCAGAAGATTTACCAGCTGGATAGCCACTTTCAAATGAAATCCCAAAACAGATTCACAGACCCACTGATGTGGAAGCCACCAGCTACCCGCTACAATTAATAGCAATAGCAATAGCAATAGCAGCTTCATTTATATACCGCTTCATACCACCTAAGCTGTCTCTAAGCGGTTTACAACTGTAAGCTAATTGCCCCCAATAAGCTGAGTACTCATTTTAGTGACTTTGGAAGGATGCCTGGCTGAGTCAACCCTGAGCCCCTGGCTGGGATTGAACTCACAACCTTGTGTTTTGTGAGTGAGTTGCTGAAGTACCAGCATTTAAACACAGTGTAACCAGGTCTCTTAATATTATTTATTATTAAGCTAATAATAATATTATTAAGCTAATAAATTAAAAAAAAAACCACTCCCCTTGTTCCAAAACAGTGAGTAAAACACTGAACAATATTATAAGCAGTGCAATTAGTTGTTTCTTTGGTTTACATAGAATCATAGAATCATAGAATCATTGAGTTGGAAGAGACCACAAGGGCCATCCAGTCCAACCCCCTGCCATGCAGGACCTCCAAATCAAAGCATCCCCGACAGATGGCCATCCAGCCTCTGCTTAAAGACCTCCAAGGAAGGAGACTCCACTACACTCCGAGGGAGTGTGTTCCACTGTCGAACAGCCCTTACTGTCAGGAAGTTCTTCCTAATGTTGAGGTGGAATCTCTTTTCCTGCAATTTATATCCATTGTTCCGCGTTCTAATCTCTGCAGCAGCAGAAAACAAGCTTGCTTTACAGTGGGTAAGAGACTGAATTATAGTCATTTGTAGATATTTATCAGTATGCACCCAATTGTTGTTATTGTTATTGTTGTTGTTGTGTGCCTTCAAGTCATGTCAGACTTATGGAGACCCTAAGGTGACTCTATCATTGGATTTCCTGGGGCTGAGAGAGTATGGCTCATCCAAGTTCACCCAGAAGATTTATATCACCTTGCAAAACTGTAGAAAATGTAGAAACAGTGCTATAGAAGGCAATCATCATGTCTTCATTTGCTAAAATGAAGAACTTGAGATGATTCTTGACACACATAACAATTAGTATAAGTGGGAAAAGAATAACTGAGTATACTAGCCCCACAAATTCAGTAAACATTTGTCATCTAAATGTAACATTTACATGTTGTTCTTTGGCAGACATCTCTCCTTCCATGTCAGCTTTGATAAGTATGGATTAGTGCACAGTGTCCACATTTTCCACACTTATTTCAAGATAAAGTACAAGACTATGAGCCAAAAGTGTCATTAACTGATTAATACTCAGCCAGCTGGCCTCAGTGCTAGGAAAGGTCTAGACATTGCAAGTCAGAGAAGCACAAATTAGAGTGAGGGATGAGCAGGGAGAGATTTACAGATCTCAACTATGATGTTATCCACTCCTGTTTGGGGACAGACAAGTGGATTCATGATGCTACTTGTAGAAATGTCAGACACCTTGACTAGGTAATATATTATCTGCCCTGGCTGGTTAAATTTGGCAAATGGGGAAAAGGTAGTTGAGTTTTTCACTTTACAATCTATCAAAGAGAAACAGTAGAGATGTGCAGCACTTCTAAAAAGATGGGGACATTTTTTTAAAAAAATCTCCATGATGGTGTTAGGCTAGAAGTGCTTGATGTAAGAAGACACACTTTTGGACAACTCAGCTTTAAACACCTTTAAAAAGATTTTAAAAAACACCAAACACAGATACTATATGTCTTCCAAATTGTATCTGAAACCCATTGGCTGGTTTCAGCCCCAATAGGCTTGTAGCAAGGACGTATGTGGCCATTTGGGGAATCATGAGATGCCCTGTCAAAATGAAGGGTTTCTTTTTTCTTGGCCTTGTTTCAGTAGGGGCTAATGCTTCAGTGCTTCCTTCAGTATGACACATACTGATGCTCAAATTTTTGTTTACATGACTTAGAGCCTGTACAGACAGGGGGTGGTGTGGGGGTGTGATATATGGATGCTGGCCACCCCACACTGCCCCCACCCCAGCATTATACTGCATATGCAACCGCATGGCACAGAGCATCACAACACTGCGTTGGTGCAGCATTTAAATGTGCCGTGCCAAAAGAGTGCCGAAAAGCCACTGCTGCTGCAGCTAGGGCACCCTTTGTGCAGCACGAAAAGGAGCTGCGTTTTGAGGCGTGGAAAGGCCAGATGGGGGCTATGGTGTATGGTTGCCATAGCCCCGATCCAGCAAGGAAAGAGGCAGCACAGAACCACCCCTTAGGGGCCGTCTGTTGAGCCCTTAAGTTGAAGAATGCTGTGCTAACATTTGAAAACACAGAAGAGAGAATCTGAGAAGCCATGGCTTCTGTGTGCTTCTTCATCTGTAAACTAGAAACAGCAATGCTCTTACATGAGTTTTGTAAGGATAAATGGCAGAAGAAAATACTTCCAACCACTGTGTAAACTTTAAAGGGAATAAGTCTGTGTATAAAACCCATCATATCTAACTCAAGGACTGGTGTATTGAACAGAATGTTGCTGGTCAACAAAGTTCTAATCCCTATTTTATTTTTTTAAAATGCATTTTCCCAGGTTGTTAAATAGCTCATAGAAAACCTACCACCATCTATAGTACTGGAATCATAAAGGCCCTCACTGCATCACTGAGCTCTTCACCCAATATTGCCAGTGCCATCCAGAGTGCCTGTCTGAGGTTGCAGCCATTATCAGAACCCCCACCTGGGACTGCTACTTGCTGTCATCGTCCAGCCTCCATATCATTCCCAAAGATATATTATTATTTATCTTCTGAGCAGAACTCATCATTATAAACCCACTTATACGCAATGCATGACAATGAGTTCTTACACAGAATTAGGGATGGATATCTAATGGTGTCTCCATGACAACGGTAGTGACTGATTTACATCTGCTTGTGATGAATTACTTGGCTGTAACAGGTTGGTTATTTTCATGGAAGGACCATGAAAGCAGGGCAATCAACAAAGTTCCTAGGCATGCTTTAATAACATCTGTGGCACTTTAAAACTTCAACATCTAAACCAGTAAGTGTTGCTTGACTTCACCATACAATCATTACCATTGCTTTCCATCTGTGACCTGGGAATAGCTTTGCTCTTACTAATGTTGTACAAAATTTCTCTCTCTCTCTCTCTCTCTCTCTCTTTTTCTTCCACACACATACATACACATGATGTATGTGTAAAAAAACAAGCCTAGATTCAATTCCAGTCCTACGTGTGAGCTTCACTAAGAAAATTGATTCACCTTTTGCCACTTGTGATGCTACTCAATTATTCTTATGTCCAAATCAGAGCCTTGCTTCAGAGTTAGGTCTCCACATTGACTATGATGTTGGAATAAAGAACTACCATTTTGGTTTGGTTCGGTTTTAGATAAAGCTGTATGAAGTTTGCTATCAAAGTTGCTCCTCCTGAGGATGAAGAGAAGAAGGAGAAGCCTACCAAATTTCATATATATTGGACTGTATATGTGTTCACAAGGGGAACCTTAAAAGAAAGAAGGGAAATAAGTTATCTATTTTCTCATTATATGATGGGCCCATTGTTTTTTGAAGAAGTTGCAAACATAATAAAAGTGTTGAGAGCTGTAATAATCATGCCAGTTTTTCATCCTTTATGTGTTTTGGTTTTTAGATGTCCTTGGAAGCTGTGTGCAACCATGCTGTAGTAGAACTGTCATATGAAACTCTGTGTCTTGTGTTGTTGTTGTTCTGTGCCTTCAAATCATTTCCAACTTATGACAACCATAAGGTGAACCTATCATGGGGTTTTCTTGGCAAGATTTGTTCAGAGGAGGTTTGGCATTGATTTCCCCTGAGGCTGAGAGCATGTCACTTGCCCAAGATCACCCAGCAGATTTTGTGGCCAAGATGGAAATTGATCACAGTCCAACATTCAAGTTACTATGCCACTCTTGCTGGTGGTGGTGGAAGAAAGAGGTAAACAAATACTACACAATTTCACAAAGAATCTCTAACTTTGTATATGACTTCGTGTATGAAACCAATAATAATGCAAATGAGCAGCATGCTACCTGTGATCCTACAGAAATACAGTGGGCCCTTTATATCCACTAGGGTTTGGTTCCTGGACCCCCGCATAGATAACAAAATCTGTGGATGCTCAAGTCCCATTAAATACAATGGCATGGCAAAATAGTATCTCTTATATAAAATGGAAAATCAATGTTTGCTATTTGGAATTTATACTTTTAAAAATATTTTCAAGCTGTGGATGCTTGAATCCATGGATTAAAAATCCATGGATAAGGAGGGCATACTATCCTCAGGCAACACCAATAACAACTTTGCAGACATGCACACAGACTACAACTTGTGGATGATCAAGATTATCCTTTTCCACTTAATCCTGAAATGCAGGGGTGCAAATCATGTGGCTTTCCAGATATTGTTGGATTACACCTCCCATCTTCTTCAGCATTAGTTGTGGTAGTTTCCCATCCAATAACAACCCCAGTTTGCTTGCCTTGTTAAATCTGACATTCATACATTGAACTTGGAAGAATCACATTTGAGTATGAGCCTACAATGTACTCAATGTATGGAGGTCTGCTCCATGTGATCATTGCCCCTTGCTGGACATGGATCATTTAAATTATGCTGATATCATCTGATGGCCTCTGGGTGCATAGACCTCTGTTCAGCATGACACTCAATGACTGGCATCCTATTAGTGACATAAAGATGTATAAGTTGCACTATGCATGTGGAGTGAATTATTCACCATAGCACAGCAGACGTATTCTGCTGGTAGCAGCAGAAGTGGAATTGTGAATAACACTATATGGTTTGTTGTGGCTGCACATTGCTGTTTCACGTCATACATTGCACAATGGCACCCAATCATTGTCATGCGTTGTACAATGTTGCTATTCTGCACAAGGGTTGATTAGTGCTAATGTACTACATCTCTACATACCAATATTTACACTGTGCTGAGAGAATGTTGGATTGCAGCCCATCCATGTGTGTAAAGGGAGCTGGGGGGAGGGGGACAGGTTCACTGAGGCTGCATCTACACTGCCGAATTAATGCAGTTTGACACTGATTTAACTGCCATGAATTAATGCTATGGAATTCTGGGTTTTCCAGTTTTATTAAATATTTAGCCTCCTCTGTCAGGTGCCACAACAAACTACAAACCCCAGGATCCTATAGGATGGAGCCATGACAGTTAAAGCGGTGTCAAACTATATTAATTCTGAAGTATGGTGGCAGCCCTGGTAATGTAACCCTGATCCAGCATTGCTCTTTGGCTCCCTGAACTTCAGATAAATGAGGCAGATAGAAAGAAGTCAATTTTATTTTGTATGGACTAGGGTTAGGAGATATGTGTCCTTCTAGAATTTCTTGGACTGCAGCTCCTATTAGTTGCCTGGTGGGCAATGATGAGAACTACAGTCAGCAACATCTGGGGGAGCATGCATTCCATAGCCATGATAGAAAAAGACTAAACATTTATTTCATTTCTGAGGCTGAGGAAGGGACTGAATTAATTGGGAAACGCTTTCCCCCTAAAACTCATGCTAGCTTTTAAAAGGAAAATATCTTTTCCACAGCTCACAAAATAAGTTCAATATCTGATAAATCACAGTAGGAGAGGACACCCCTGTTCTCCCACCCACCACATCCTGACAGGAAATTTCTTTATGAACTTTTCATTCTCACATCTTTTTAAGCTTCAAGAAAGATTTGGTAGGACAGAGAGGTGTCAGCTACTTTTTACATTTCTGAGACACAGAACTAAATGCCAAGCAATCCTTTCAGTGTTCTTTTCCTATGTCCAAATATTCATTTGATATGAATGGAGTTGTGTCCATTTGACAGATGTTACTGTAATTGAAGTGCTTTGGTACTGCCAAAAACTTTCATATGGCTTAAGCTGACAGAGGAAAGATGGAAAATAAACCACAGGTGGCATGCGATCTTCTTGACAGATATAGTTAGATTTATATGTACCATTTAAATCTGCTGTCACCTCCTTCACCAGAGAGGAATGACAAATCATGGGCAAGATCCAGCGCAAGAATATTCAAGACAAAGTTTCAGGGAATGTTAGGAAATAGAAATTGAGGAAGTTTATTTGAAAGAAAGTTCAACTGAATTTTGCAATAACAGAAGTGTAAATAGTAATTGTCAAGATCGATTTACAGCTGCAGGACGGTCCTTTGTAGGGAAGGCCAAATGAATGAATTTGGATTTCACAAGATTTTTCTTTGAAATGAAACAAAAACTAGGTAAATGCATGCAAAAATGTCTCAGACAGGAAATAGTTCTATCTCCCTCTAACCAGTCCTAAAGACATTATCAAGGATTCTGTAATTCTTCTTATTACTTTAATGCCAGCGCTTAGAAATGTCACCTGTTGAACTATAACTCTCAGATTCCCATAGCTAACACGATCAATGGGAGTTGTACTAGATTACCGCACTACACTCTTATACTGCTGCTATTCCACTTTAACTGCTCTGGCTCCTCCTGTTGCATTCTGGGATTTGCAGTTTAAGGAGGGGCACTTAGTATTCTCAGCCAAAGAGCTCTTAGGCCTCACTGAACAACAAGCCCCAGAATGCAACAGGAGGCAGCCAGAGTAGACAAAGGGGAACAGCAGCACTCTAAGAGGGTAGTGCTGTAATGTGAGTAGTCTACAAAATTTCCCATACTCTGATGTAAATAAGATTAAGACTTTTGAAAATGTGAATATCCAACTTTTATAAATTTACATTGTTTGCACACTTAGCCTCATGTTATATTCCATTGGAAAGCACTACTACCTTCTTTCTGAGCTCCCATTCCTTTAGCTGTCACATTTAATTTGCATTACTCAGATCAATTTCATTGTTCATGAATTGACCATGCCAGCTGTTTGATGAAAGCTTTTTTGAAGTAACCAGGGAAAGTTGGTGATTTTTATAAATGTCTTAGTTATGACCCCTTTGTATATAAAACCATATATCATTGAGCTATTTCAATTAGACTACTTACAAGGGATAAATGGTCAAAATATGGAACACAGGTACTGTGGCCAAGTAGCAAAATGAGGTATGGTTAAAGTAATACACTCATACCATAGAATTTAAAGTTTCTATTTCTGCCATTTAATCTGTGATCACTCTTTACACCCAAGTGACATGAAAAATCAGTTTAAAATTGGAATCAAGAGATGGATTCCAAACAAATTGTTGTATTTATTTTCAAGGTTTAGATCCAGACATCCACTGTAATCCTCAAAGAAGAACCAGTGGTTAGGCACAAACTTCTTCTACCACCAGAAATGTTCCTCAGTTTCTGGCAGGACTCTTTCCAGCCGGTTGATCTCAGATGTCTGCCAAGAGAGCAATTTACTGGAAAAAAAAATGGTTCTACAAGCTAATCTCTGCCAGTAGAAGAACCAAAAAGGTGTGGTGTTACAACAGACTCAGACCTTTTTTCAGCCCAGTGACACAGCCACAATATTGTTGTTGTTATTTACTCTCCAGTCAACTTTGATTTATGGCAACCCTATGAATGAGAGACTTCCAAGAGCCCTAAATATCAACTGCCTTGCTCAGGTCTTGCAAACACAGGGCTGTGGCTTTCTTGATTGAATCTATCCACCTGTAGTGCAATCTCCCTCTTTTCTTACTGCCTTCTGCCAATCATTATTGTCTTTTCCAGTGAGTAACATCATCCCATGATATGCCCAACGTACAAGATCCACAAAGACAGCAGAAAATTAGGCAACGAGGAAAGTGTTCCTAAGTAATTCCCAACATCCTAGAGTCAGAGGTGTTTGGATTCAGAACAACTTCATCTACCCTGTTTTCAGCTTAGCTGGCTCATGAGCATATTGAATATTTAAAACTGCATCCTTATTTTATTTGGAGCAGTAGTGGCTGGTTGCTTCTAATTCATTAAGGTGATGTGTCTCTTCTGATTTTCATTTGAACTTTAATTTAAACATGCTAAAATAAATTCAGCACCTTGGACAGATCTTTTAACATCCAGTCTAAAAACTAGAGCATAATCATTGCCCCACTGACATGGAAGCCACTTGTCACCACTGATTTGGACTAAATCTAGAGCAATAAATTAGCTTGATGCCAACTGCTATTTATAATAATAATAATAATAATGTTTTATTTATAGCCCGCTCCTCTGTATCCAATCGGAGCGGGTTACATCAATTAAAAAATGCAAGATAAAATATACATGACCCATACCCAACCACCCGCCCCTTAAAATTAAATTAAACTAACATCAATTAAAATGACATAATAAAAATTTCAATTTAAAACGGCAACCCATTGCATAGAGATCAGGGTCAAGATGTTAAAATGCTAATGGGAGAGCTTAACCCAAACAGAGCCGGGAGGTTAAGAACTTTCTGGGAAGGCCTGCCGGAAGAGATGTGTCTTCAAGGCTTTTTTAAAGCAATCAGAAGATGTAATAAGACGCATCTCGTCTGGCAGGCCATTCCATAGCCTGGGAGCGACAGCCGAGAAGGCCCTCTGGGAGGTCTGCGTCAGTCTAGTCTTCATAGGCTGCAATAAGTTCCTCCCAGAAGACCGGAGTGTGCGGAGGGGTTCGTATGGGAGGAGGCGGTCCCTCAGATAAGATGGACCCAAGCCATGTAGGGCTTTAAAGGTTAAAACCAACACCTTGTACTGCGCTCGGAAACTAATCGGCAGCCAGTGGAGAGATTTGAGCACTGGTGTTATGTGCTCTCTCCTTGATGTTCCCGTGACAAGCCTGGCTGCCATATTCTGAACTAATTGAAGTTTCCGAGTTAGGCACAAGGGTAGCCCCATGTAGAGCGCATTACAGAAGTCCAATCGTGAGGTTACCAAAGCATGTACCACTGACTCCAGGTCCTTTGGCTCCAGGAAAGGGCGCAGCTGGCGGATCAGCCGAAGCTGATAACAGGCACTCCTGACCACCGCATTCACCTGACTAGTCATGTGAAGCGACGAATCAAGGAGTACCCCCAGACTGCGAACAGGGTCCTTCGAGGAGAGTGTGACCCCATCTAGGACCGGGAGGTGTATTCCCAATCCTGGCTTCGGTCCTGTGACAGTTAGCACCTCCGTTTTGTCCGGATTGAGCTTCAACCTGTTTTCCCTCATCCAATCCATTACTGCTGTAAGACAGTCATTGAGAGGAGAGACGCCATCTGAAGTCTGAGCCGACGATCTTGTCATGGAGAGGTAAATCTGAGTGTCGTCAGCGTACTGAAGACACTGAGCTCCATGCCTCCGAATGATCTCACCCAGCGGCTTCATGTAGATGTTAAACAGCATCGGGGACAGGATGGCGCCTTGAGGGACGCCACAATTAAGCTCTATCTTAGAAGAGCAACTGTCCCCGAGCCTCACCCTTTGGGATCTCCCGGAGAGAAAGGACCGGAACCACCGAAGTGCAGTGCCTCCGATCCCCAACTCTCTCAGTCGACCCAAAAGGATGGAATGATCTACCGTGTCAAAGGCCGCTGAGAGATCCAAGAGCACGAGCAGGGTCACACTACCCCTGTCAATGCTCAAGCGAAGGTCGTCGGCCAGAGCGACCATGGCAGTCTCAACTCCATGTCCTGTCCTGAAGCCCGTTTGAAATGGATTCAGATAATCAGTTTCATCCAAGACAGCTTGGAGTTGGGAGGCGACTGCTCTCTCGATGACCTTGCTCAAAAATGGGAGCAAGGAGACTGGCCTGTAATTGTTTTTATCCAAGGGATCAAGGGAGGGTTTCTTCAGGAGGGGTCTAACGGCCGCCTCCTTTAGACAAGATGGTAAAGAACCCTCCCTGAGGGACGCATTGATCACATCCCGAAGGAATGTTTTCACTGCGTCCCCTCCCTGGGCGACCAGCCAAGATGGACAAGGATCGAGAGGGCAAGTCGTCTTTCTCAAACTTCCAAGGAGCTTGTCCACGTCCTCGGTACTTGCAGGTTGAAATTCATCCAGTAAAGAAACAGCAACGGAGTTATCGGACACCTCACCTATGGGCTCTGACAAAACATTGACATTCAAGTCGGCCCTTATCCGAGAGATTTTGTCTGCAAAGAAGGTGTTAAACTCATCACAGCAGGCTGTTGTTGGGTCCAGTAGGGGATTTGGCGCAGGGGGCACCCGCGTCAGCTCCCCCACAACCCTAAACAGCTCTGCTGAGCGGGACTCTGCAGACGCGATGCGTGCAGAGCAGAAGGATCTCCGCGCTGCACGCAAAGCCTCCCGATAGGCGCGAAGATGCTGCCTATGGCGAGTTCTGTCGGAGAAGAGTCGAGTCTTCCGCCATTTGCGCTCTAGTCGTCGTCCAACCCGCCTCATCTCCCTGAGTTCCTCCGAGAACCAGGGTTTGCGATTTGGAGCGGGTTGGAGAGGACGCTTGGGGGCGATTGCGTCGAGAGCCTTGGGAAGATCGGTGTTCCAGGTATTCACCAAAGCTTCGACGGAGTCACCGGCGTTGCCAACCATTAAACCCTCTAAGGCCTTCTGGAAACCAATTGGTTCCATTAGTCTTCGAGGGCGGACCATTCTAATGGGTCCACCACCCCCGGGGGGGACAGAAGTGGCTTTTAGTTCCAACTTGATCAGGAAATGATCCGTCCATGACAGTGCGGAGGTTTTGGTTACCTCCGCCCACGGATATTCCTGTTCCGTACTAAAGATTCCATCGAGTGTGTGACCCGCGCAATGGGTAGGCCCATTGACCAACTGGGATAGGTTCATGCCTGTCATGGATTCCATGAACTCCCGAGCTGCTCCAGATAGATCAGAAGAGCTGGTCTCAAGAGGAATGTTGAAGTCACCCAATACAAGAAGTCTGGGAGACTCCAACAACAACTCAGAGACCAGCTGAGTCAGCTCAGTCAGGGAATCTGTTAGACAACGGGGTGGCCGGTATACTAACAGAATCCCCAAACTATCCCTGGTCTTCAGGCCAAGGTACACACACTCGATGTGGATCGTTTTCCGGACAGGTTTCCTGATCAAAGTTAGGTTAGTTTTGTGAACTATTGCCACACCGCCCCCCCGCCCACTTTCCCTTATCTGCTCACTAACCGTGTAGCCGGCTGGGAGGGCCTGCGCCCAGGTAGCAGCGCTGGCATCTCCCAGCCAAGTCTCGGTGAAGCATGCCAGGTCGGCCTGTTCATCCACGAGAAGATCGTGGATGATATGAGTCTTACCTTTGGCCGACCTGACATTGCAAAGGAGCAGATTAAGGGATTGTGGAATGGTTGGTACGCTCTCCATGTTATCTTGGGAAACAGGGTGAACTGAAGAAGGGATAGATATCAGACATCGATCCCTTCTTCTTTTGTAACATTTGTTCACTCTGTTGCCGCCATACCTTCCCTGCCCCCACACAACCTCAATTCCTGCTCCCAGGCTATTCCCGGCTCCATCATCTGGTGCTGGAAATGATTTATCCGTCAGAAGTTTCTGACCCAGAATAGGAGCTCCATGTCTAACAGACAATGGACAGATATTAACATTTTCCTGTCTAGTCAGCTCTCCCATTATAAGTATTATGCCTAAAAACAAAAGGCCCTGAGGTAGAATGTTCTCCTTTATGGCTAACCTAGCCATGCAATGATGACGGGGAAAGCAATATATGGAAATGTCTTAGCTCCTCCTCTTGCGGCCAATGCCGCGTTGTTTTGCTGAATGGAGGGGTGGCCTTGGCAGTCCCAGGTGTTGCTTTCTCCTTCCCCGCCGCCTCTCCGCGCTGCCTGACCTCTGCTGCCTTCTTGCCCAGATGGAGTTGGGGAAAAAGAAGACTGCTTGTGGCTTGGCTTGCTGCTGGTCTTCCTGAGGGGTGGGAGAGGAGTGGCTTTATAGTTCACCACTCCTGCCACACCCTCTTGCTGCTGTCTGGCCTCTGCTGCCTTCTTGCCCAGATGGAATTGGGGAAAAAGAAGGCTGCTTCTGGCTTGGCTTGCTGCTGGTCTTCCTGAGGGGTGGGAGAGGAGTGGCTTTATAGTTCACCACTCCTGCCACACCCTCTTGCTGCTGCCTGGCCTCTGCTGCCTTCTTGCCCAGGTGGAATTGGGGAAAAAGAAGGCTGCTTCTGGCTTGGCTTGCTGCTGGTCTTCCTGAGGGGTGGGAGAGGAGTGGCTTTATAGTTCACCACTCCTGCCACACCCTCTTGCTGCTGCCTGGCCTCTGCTGCCTTCTTGCCCAGGTGGAATTGGGGAAAAAGAAGGCTGCTTCTGGCTTGGCTTGCTGCTGGTAGTCTCCTCTCAGTATGACTTAACCTAAAACTAGTCCCATGGGAGTATTCACAGAATCATAGCATTGGAAGGACCACAGGGGCCATCCTGTCCCCATCATGAAAGAATACACAACAAGAGCACCATTAACATATGACTATCCAACCTATATTTAAAGACATCCAAAGAAGGAGATTCCACTCTGCTCTGAGACAGTCTATTCTCCAGCTGAATAATTCTTATAGCCAAGATGATCCTCCTAATATTAAGGTAGAAAATCTTTCCCTTTTAAGCATATGCTCATAAGCATATGCATATGGGGGTGTTAGGGATCTTCACCCCACCAATTCCCCTCTTTCTGATTCTGCCAAACTGGAGAGGCTATCAGCTATTGTGCTAAACAGTGATGAGGACAAAGCTGTGCAGATGACCAATCAGGATCCTTTCACACTTTACAATTATAATGGTATGATACTACTTTTTATTATTTTGTTTAATCATTTTAAGGGAGGGATATTGTATATATTATTGTGTTATTCTAAGGTAGTACACGACTTTGATTGTTTTAACATAAAGCGGGATATAAATAAAAGTTTTATTTATTATTTATTATACTTTAACAGCCATAGTTAAATCCTAGTTCTCTACTAGGATCTTCATTTGAGAACCTGATGTCTCTGGCCAAACTGTCAAGCCAAAGATTCCACAGAATGATGTCAAGACAGTTAATGTGGAGTCATAGTGCTATAACTGTGTCACATCACAGAACCTTGCTGGTGTGTGTGTGTCAACAAAAGGGACAAAAATAGAAGCAGTAGTTAGGGTGGGATGGGATAGAGTGGGGTGGGGGAAGAAGAAAGGGCAGTCAAAACTTATAGAATAAATTATTATAAAGTTTTCTTCAGATGGTATCTAACACCAACAAAAACACCAAATTCAAAAAAGGATTACGGGAGACATGCTGGAAATGTGGTCAAACCCCTGGCAGTTTCTTTGATATGTGGTAGCAATGCCCCAAGAGTTTCTTTGATATGTGGTAGCAATGCCCCAAGGCAAGAAAATTCTGGAAAGAAATCCACAAGAAAAATACATTAACTCTACAAATAAATACAAATTTATCACTTAAACTCTTTCTCTTGAACATGTTATCAGAAGTAAATGAACAAATATCAAGACAATATGGAAAGATCCTTTTGTATATGGTAACAGCGGCCTGCATAATTTATGCCAAAAAATCGTAAAACAACAAAATCCCAACTATAGAAGGATGGATTATAAAATTAATGGATTTATCTATTATGGACAAGATTACAAGCCAACTCAATAACAATACGAAACAGAAATATGAAGAAGATTGGAGAGAAGTTGGTAAATTGTGGGAAATGAGATAATACAATCAGGATATGTTCTGATTAGGAACAATTCCAAGCCGTCTTGGATGAAACTGATTTTCTTGATCCATTTTAAACTGGCTTCCGGGCAGGGTATGGAGTTGAGATTGCCATGGTTGCTCTGACAGATGACCTCCGCTTGAGCATCAACAGGGGTAGTGTGACCCTGCTGGTGCTCTTGGACCTCTCAGCGGCCTTTGACACTATAGATCATGCCATCCTTTTGGACTGGCTGAGGGAGATGGGCATTGGAGGCACTGCTTTGCAGTGGTTCCAATCCTTCCTCTCTGGCAAGTCCCAAAGGGTGAGGCTCGGGGACAGTTGCTCCTCCAAAATCAAGCTTAATTGAGCGCCATCCTGTCCCCGATGCTATTTAACATCTACATGAAGCCGCTGGGTGAGATCATCCGGAGGCATGGAGCGCAGTGTCATCAGTATGCTGATGACACTGAGATATACTTGTCCATGACAAGATCATCTGCTCAGACTTCTGATGGCGTCTCCTCTCTCAATGACTGCCTGGCAGCGGTAATGGATTGGATGAGGGAAAACAGATTGAGGCTGAATCCAGACAAAACGGAGGTACTGACGGTCTCCGGCCCGAAACCAGGTCTGGGAATACAACTCCCAATCCTAGACAGAGTCACACTCTCCTCGAAGGACCCTGTTCGCAGTCTGGGGGTACTTTTAGACTCATCGCTCCACATGACTAGTCAGGTGAATGCAACGGTCAGGAGTGCCTGTTATCAGCTTCGGCTGATACGCCAGCTGCGCCCTTTCCTGGACATGAGGGACCTGGAAACTGTGATACATGCTTTGGTCACCTCACGTTTAGATTACTGCAATGCGCTCTACATGGGGCTGCCCTTGTGCTTAACTCAGAAACTTCAACTGGTCCAAAACATGGCAGCCAGACTAGTTACCAGAACATCCAGGAGGGAGCACATAACACTGGTGCTCAAATCCCTCCACTGGCTGTCGATCAGTTTCTGGGCACAGTACAAGGTGCTGGTTTTGACCTTTAAAGCCCTTCATGGCTCAGGTCCATCCTATCCTAGGGACCACCTCTCCCCATATGAGCCCCCTCGCACTCTTCGGTCCTATGGGAGGAACTTACTACAACCTAAGAAAACTAGGCCGGCACAGACTTCCTAGAGGGCCTTTTCCGCCGTTGCTCCCAGGCTATGGAATGGCCTGCCAGATGAGATGTGCCTTATTGCAACCTTGGATGGTTTTAAGAAAGCCACCAAGACATATCTCTTCTGGCAGGCCTTCCCTGAGAATGACTAAACTGTCCGTCAACTATAGTCCCTTCAGTTCTCACTTACTGAGACATGTAATACTCTTGAGGCCGCCCACTTTCTAATTTTAGAGCTATCAATGTTTAATATCCATCTTTTAATGTTTTACTGTTTTACATTCTACTCTTAGTTTAATCTATTTTTAAGGGGCGGGAGGGTAGACTGATGTGTTTTTTAATTGTATGTATTTTTAAATGTTGTTCTCTGCCCCGATTGCTCACCCATAGGGGCGGAATATAAATAAACAATTATTATTATTATTATTATTATTATTATTATTATTATATCAATCTAGATATAATAGATAAGTGAAAGATGGTGAAAGCTAGATAAGTGAAAGATGGTGATTATTATGGTTTAACTTTTTTTCTATACAGGAGATTAAATGAAACTTCTAGCAAGCTTTCTCATATATAATTTAGCAAGATGTTACAAAAGAACATTACACATCAATTTAAAATAGCTGGTTGTTAGGAAGTACAATTAAGGTTGAATGATAGAAGAATGTATGGCTGTATATTTGTATGAATGTTAGTGCTACACATAGAGAATGGATATTAAAAAAATTAATTAAACTAGGAAGATGAATGAAATGGACAACAGTAAGGAAAAAAATATTATAGAAAGTGGAATTATAACATATTGTAGATACAGGTCTAAAGTAGAAATTCTTTATGTTTGATTCACTTAGAACTTAAGACTTAAAATTGCATGGAACAGTTTTTCGTTTTTGTATGATGGATTTTACTTAATAAAGTTTAATTTTTAAAAAGAAAAAAATGTGTAGAAGTTATTGGATTTGTCTCCACTCTGGAAGATTGCTATAATGGATGCTGCTACTAGAGGAAAGGAATAGGAATAAGGACAGCCAGCAACCCACTAAGGATATAAAGGCTTTCCCAGGGCAAGGGAGAAGAGGTAAAGGAAAAGCTCTTTAGCAATCTCTCCCCACCAGAGTTTGATTCCTGCTCTCACAAGCCCCAGGTTGTCTAGCTCTTTCACCCTCCAAGGCGGTTCTGAAGAGCCAGGAGAGCTTCTGCTCTGTGATAGAAGGGACTTTCCCACTCTACCTGTAGAAACTCTCTAGACCAGAGGCTTCTGTTGGGCTGCTCTAGCTGTAGGGACTAGTTTTCCAGGAACTGGTTCTTCATTAGCTCATCCTCTTTTTTATGCTGCAACCCACGTAGTCTTGAGAAGAGGCAAAAATGTTATCCTGATTTACCCACCTCTGATCTTGGCACAACCTAAGAACTGATTGTCCTCTAGGGAGAGACCTTGAAAGCTGGGTCTTGTCTCAAGCTGTGAATGAAGAAAGATGAGATGACTGGACACTTGGGAACTGTGTAACTGCATGGGACTAATGTCTATGGAGCAGAATTTGTGGTGGCACTCAGGTCCTGCAGGTTCAGGCCCATGACCTCCCTGAATGAGTCTAGTCATCTAGCATGTGGCCTTTCTTTCTACTTAACTTCAGTCAAATAATCTCTCTCTCTCTCTTTGATCTTGTCTCCCACTCACTTCAATTGGCTCTCCCCTCCTCAAAAAAATCCTTCTAGGAAGTAATAAAAAGGACCAGTGCAATTCCTAATATAGGAATTTCTGCTATGGTTTCATGCAAAGGCTTACTCTGTTCTGGGACGTTTGTCTTGATACATCTTGAGAAAACAAATATCTTGGGACACACTGCTGTAGCATTGTTTCAAATGTCGGGGATGGAATGGGAGAGATTGCTACCTCTTCCAATAGGGGGGAATATTGCAAACTGAAACACTGTTATATAAGAGAGAGGAAGAGAGATGAGAAAACAGAGAAATTAGAGGGCCCATTTGTTAGTATTATCTCTTTAGTTCCTGGTACCTTGTGACTTCCATGTCAACAGGGAAATAGATCCATGCTGCTTTTAATATCTGAACATTAAAGAAACTATCCCTGGGGATGAACCATAACCCTCCAAATATGTTCAGCATCTTCGAAATCTTCTTTCCAAAACATACAACTAATTCAGCACCAGCAGCCACTGCACATTGGCCACAGAGATCAAATGAGAGAGTCTGGATTCATTGACTGAGTGGGGACTCACAGGCAGAGATTCACAAGGGAGTGGCCTAGCAATTTCAAGGATATTAACACTCTACAGAAAAGATAATTACTATTTTTGTTTCTCATTGCTTGTTCTATTCCAAATCAACCCCAGGGTTCCAGAGCTTCACACATACTTCCCACCAGCTGGTTGATATTAATAGCTTTGAGCTGGAACAGCAAAAAATATGGAAGTCAGGGGTGCAAAACTTCAAATGAGTGTTAAGAGGGGAAAGTTTATCCTGGAAAAAAAAAGAAATGAAAATCATAAGGAGCTCGATACAATTATGCTCCTGAAATCCTCAGACCAATTCCAGGGAGGACTCTCTTGCAAGCTTCTTTTGGCAGGCTTCATCTCTGAGAGGTACACTTTCCTCTTTGTCTTGTCTGCTGGTAAACAATTACCCTGCTGAAAACTAAATAAACTCCTGGAGGAAATAGTTCTGTCCACAATTTAATTAAAGTATTTTATAGCATGTGTGTCAAAATGGCTGCATCTGAGTCTGTAATTCCCTTTATGCCCCTTATATGTAAAGAGTAGAGTGTATATTTACAAAGGAAGTACTTCCATGGGATTTCATCAAGTCACTCACTTGTCTTTCATAGCTAAGCTTGGAAAGCCCCAGATCAAATGTTAGCATCTAAAAGACAAAATAAAAATATTGCAACATCCAGTGGAAACTACAATTATTGAGTGTCTGCATTTTTCTAGATGTTCATGGTGTAATATGCTGGCTGAGAGGTGACTCTCAGTTCTTTCTGTCATACATTCTAACTGATAAATTTTCATTTTTGGTTTTAGCATTGAAAGCTTTCTCTTTTTTTAAAATAAATTTTATTGATTAAAAACATTACATAAAAACAAATCCTTTATAGATGTTATAGATCCATGTGGTATATCTAGTGAAAAACAAACAAGCAAAAGAAGAAAAAGATCGAGACACAATGTATACAACACGTTACAGCTGCTTCCAAATAAACGTCATATACCTCAAAAAAAAATTAATATTTTCTTTCTTCTTTTTCTTCCCTTCTTTCCTCAATAATCTCTTCTATCATTTTTACACTAGAATAAAAACGTCCTTTTTAAACTTAATCCATAGTCTAGAACGTGAATACTTTTTTTTCAGTTCACATTTAGCAGTTAGTAGCAGTTATGTTATCACATATTAATTCTGATGGTACTGATGCACTTTGGCTTTGATTGGTATGTGTCACTTAATTATAGTCGTTATCAATAAATGCTTATCAAATTGGTACTTTCTGTCTACCTTATTTGATTGATTTTTCCTTTATATTTTCTCAATTTTATCTGCACCCATTTTTTACACATCTGTTGCTATTTCATTTTACAGGTGTTTATAAGTTAAACGTAAATAGTACAGGATTAAGAGTGAGCTCCTATTCTTTCATTAATGTATTTCATAACCAATTCCCATTCTTGATTACATTTATCCATTTCATCTCTCAAGAGATATGTTAACTTATCCAGAGACATCATATCATACACCTTTACAAACCATTCATTTAGACTTGGCTCATCTTTACTTTTCCATTTTTTAGCTAAGATCATTCTTGCCGCCGTTAGCAAGTAAAATTCTGAGTTCAAGATATCTTTCAATGAAAAATGGGATGAAAGATCCTGGGCGGGGGGGGGGGGGGGAATGGGATCAAAAGCATATAGTTAGACGGTAGGTAAGCTAAAGGTATTCCCCATTGACAAGTTTGTCAAGTCGTGTCCAACCATAGGAGGCAGTGCTCATTTTCATTACTAAGGCAAAGTGCCAGCATTGTGAGAGACTACTCTGTGATCATGTGGCCAGCATGACTGCACAGAATGCTGTTTACCTTCCCACTGGACTGGTATCTATTTATCTACTTGCATCTCCATGCTTTCGAACTGCTAGGTTGTGACAGGAGCTCACCCCATCGTGCGGCACCTGGGCTTCAAACTGCCAACCTGCTGATCTTGCAATCTATCAACAGAGTCAGCATCTTAACCACTTTAACCAACACATCTTCTAATGTGTTAGAAGGTACATATTAGAATTCCATGTCCACAACATAGGATGGCATCCAGTTGGTGACTTATGATAGTATACACCTATCTTATGCTATCATAACCCCTCTGTTGTTGATGTAGATGTCAGAATCCTTTGCCAGTCACTTAAAGATCAATTTTTTCTCCAACCTACCTTTAAGCAATGGAGTCCCTCCCAACCCCTTAACCAACACAGCCATTTCTTTGATACCCAACCATGAAATAAAGAGACCAGACAAATGTAAATTAGATGAATAGAATAAAGTGAAAAGCCTGGTGCAGGTCCAGCAGAAGCCAGGTTTCAATCCTAGACCTCCTCTTCAGCCTTCCATTTGTGCACAAACACTGAACCTTGCTGGGGCAAGCCAGCAAGGCATGGGATCAGTGGGATCAAGCAAGCTGAGACAAGCCCAAGACAGAGCAGGAAGGCTCTATAAGCTGCCTGCACTGCCAGGCCAACCAAAGGGGAAGGCAACTTAAGGTATGGGGGGCTGGCAAGGCCTGGGCTGGAAGGAGGAGGAAACCAAGGCCTGGGATGAGCTGAGGATGAAGAGGCAAGGAAAAATCAAGGCCTGAAAAATCAAGGCTTAGGCTGGGGTGGAAAGGAAGCAAGGCCAGGGGCAAGAACAGACATATAACTCTGTCCCAAAAGTCCCAGCACACTGCCCAAGTTGCTAAAGGTGTCCACAAACTTCAATAGGTCCATAGTTTTTTGTGGCCCTTTCAGGCTATGTGGCCATGTTCTGGAAGAGTTCCTTTCTGATGTTTCGCCAGCATCTGTGGCTGGCATCTTCAGAGAATGATAGCCTGGAAAAAGATGGAGATATATATCCTTTGTGACCCTTGGAAGGAAGGAGTAATTTGCAAATGTATTGTTCTGTTGCTAATGGCAGTCCTCAGGGTGGGAGGATATGCAAAGAAGGATTAATGTCTGCTAACTGGTGCTCATTGTCTGCTGGGAATCCCCTGGCCTTAGGCTGTTTCTCATTTGCATAGGTTGAATCAATAGGTTCCTCTCCCACAAGACAACACAGAAACTTAGCCAGAGAAGGGGTAGTGTCGATGACAATGCTGCACCATCGAAAAGAGGCAGGATAGTGGATGGACTGCCTTTAAATACCAACTCTGATAGGATTATCACATGCCCAAGCTAAGGCCCATTGGGCCTTTCTTATTTTTTGAAACTCCTGGTCTGCTCATGGAGGGTATCAAAGCCCCACCATCCCTCAATGGCTTTGCCAATCTTTCTGATGTGAACTGTCATTGGTGAGCAAGAGAATCAACAGAGATATAGCCTACTATATTCTGCTAGTAGGCATATTACAAATACATAATCTCCAGGGACATCCTGAGAACCATGGAGGTCCTTATGCATATTTGTCTAGCTATTTAAAAAAATCTTGTTGAATCAAAAGAACAAACTCTTCATCATTAATAAGTCTGATCACTGTGTTACTGTGAATGGGCCAAATTTTGTGACCCTGAATGTTGTGATTAGGAATCTTTTGAATCCCATTGAATCTGGTAAAAAATGAAGACATTTACAAGTGAATGGTGAGCACCACCTAAGTGGGATTTCTATCATTCAGCACTACATGGGAGGGGAGTTCAGCTATGCTTTCCAGCTATGCCTCTATTGCTGCAGGTTTCCCTGTTGGCTCTCACTGTGCCTCCATCCACATGCCCGAGAAATGCTGGAATACATAGGCAGTAGGGACAGGAGCAATATAGTGAGCGTGGCACATCAACTGGAGTGGTAATCATTCCACATAGATCTCTGATATCAGGGAAATATGTAATGGTTCAGAGCATTCATCAACATGGGCATGTGGCCTTTGTAAATTTGTTTTTGAAGTTTTTATTCCAGGGTGTATGATTGCAATAAACAAACATTTCAATTGAGAGAGACATCGTAATTGAGGGAGGCTTTCAGCAATTGAGTGCTTGATGTGAAGCAGAGTCTGAAATGGACATGTGGACCTTTTAAAATTTAAATAGCTAGGGCTATTAATGGGCTTTAAGACCTAATTTAGTTTAATTTGTTTTTTTAAATGTTTTGACAAACTTGTGAACTGTCTTCAAGTCAGCCCTGACTCATGCAGACCCTATGTTCAGTGGCATCACTAGCGAGGGTGTGGTGGTACAGACTGAACCTGGTGACCCCCTGAGGTGGTGTCACCTAGTGGCGTAGTACACTGGAGAGGAGCAGCTGCTGCTGCCTTTCAATTCCTGAATGGCCATAGCCACACAGGACTCAAAAGGCTGGGAAGGAGATGAAGAGGTCCAAGCATGCTCCCCACCTCACTGCTATGGCACCTTTATCTAGACCCATTTCAAACTGGCTTTAGGACTGGATACGGAGTTGAGACAGCCATGGTCACCTTGGCTGGTGATCTCCGTCTGGGAATCAATAGGGGAAGTGTGACCCTATTGGTGCTCTTGGACATCTCAGCGGCATTCGATACCATTGACCATGGTATCCTTCTGGAACGCCTGAAGGAGCTGGGAATCGGGGGCACTGTGCTCCAGTGGTTCTGTTCCTACCTTTCAGGTAGATTCCAGATGGTGAAGCTGGGAGACAGCTGCTCTCATAAAAGAGAGTTCACATCTGGCGTCCCTCAGGGCGCCATTCTGTCCCCCATGCTGTTTAACATTTACACGAAGCTGCTGGGAGAGATCATCCGGAGACATGGGGTGCGGTGTTATCAGAACGCTGATGACACCCAAATATATTTCTCTATGTCTCCAACTGATGCAGTGACCAAGGATGGCATCTCAGCTCTGAGTACCTGTCTGGAGTCAGTAATGGGCTGAATGAGGGAAAATAGACTCAGCTTGAATCCAGAGAAAACGGAGGTACTTGTGATAGGTTCCTCCAGCCCAGGGTTGGAAATTCACCAACCTGTCCTTGATGGGGTCACACTTCCCCTAAAGGGCAAAGTTCACATTCTGGGCATAGTCCTGGCTCATCTCTCCAGCTGACCTCTCAGGTGGAGATGACAGCCAGGAGTGCGTGGTACCAACTGCGGTTGATATGCCAGCTGCATCCCTACCTGGGCAAGGAGAACCTTGAAACATTGATACATGCACTGGTAACCTCTCGTTTAGTTTTCTGCAATGCGCTCTACATGGGGCTACCTTTGTACCAAGTCTGGAAGCTTCAATTGGTGCAGAATGCAGCAGCCAGGTTACTTACGGTTGCTGTGACGGTTTTAGGATAATGATTATAATATTTGATTGTGTACTATTGTATTTTATTGATTGTTGGAATCCTGCCTCGATCCGATGAAGAGGCGGGAAATAGAAATAATTTATTATTATTATTATTATTATTATTATTATTCTACTCACAGCAGCAGTGAGGTGGAGAATGTTGGCCCTGCTCCATGGAAACCCCACTCCCTGAAGCCCAAGCCCCATACCAGGTGACACTCAGGGCAGGAACACCACTACCTATGGTTGAAACATTTCCAAGACCGCTTTCCTCCATTTTTCTGCTCAGGCACCTCCCTGATTGAGTCTATCCATCTGGTGTGCAGTCTTCCTCTTTTTCTGCTGCCTTCTATCTTCCCTAGCATTATTGTCTTTTCTAGTAAGTCATTCCATTTCATGATGTGGCCAAATTATGATAGCCTCAGTTTTGTTATCTTGGCTTCTAGGGAGGGTTCAGGCTTGATCTGATCAAGGAACCATTTGTTTGCCTTTTTGGCTGTCCACGGTATCCTCGGTACTCCTCTCCAGTATCACATCACAGATTAGTTTATTTTCTTCTTATCCACTTTCTTCACTGTCCATTTCTCATATTTATACATGGCAATGGGGAATACAATGGCTTGGATGATTTTGACTTTAGTGTCCATTTGTACACTTTGGTTCTTGTCTTGTTCTTTCATGGCTACCCTTCCCATTCCTAGTCTTGTTTATTTATGTATTTATTCTTACTGCAGTCTCTGTTCTATTCAGTGTTGGATCCTAGGCACAGGAACTCTTTTACCATTTTGAATTCCTCATTGCCTAGGTAGAATAAAGCTCAAACAGATGCTGGTGGTCAAATTTTGCCAGATCATTTCTGGAGGAGGTAGGGCTCTGACTAGTCTTGGGGAGGGATTTAGCACCCCCTATTCCCCTGCTTTGGAGGTCTACCTTCATTCTGACTCCAAAAGCCTTCCTTGTCCATATGGGACTGACTGCCATTTCCCATGTGGCCAAATTATTATTTTGGTGTGGCACATTCCAAACCACCACACAATGGTAGAATAAATAAACAAATAAATAAGCAGAGGGGAAAGGCAGAAAATTTAAACAGATGAACAAGCAATTATTTTAGAACATGCTGTACTGTTTCAAGCAGGTTGGTTTAAAGCACCAACAAGGTGACAGGTGTTATAACTCAATGTAAACAGGAGACAGCAATTAGCCAAGAATATTTGGGATGTTATTTATAGATATGACTGTGGCCTTTAAATCTCTCTACAATAGTGCTGCTGGGATAGTGGCTGAAACTGATCTATGTCATTATGAATATCTCAGGACAGTGACCAACAAGTTTCCTGAAAGGGTATAAATATACTCCTATTTTCAAGGCACATATAACTTCACTTAACAGTACCCTACTCCAGGCAAACAAGTTTTGTGTATCATTCATGAAAGCAAGGCATGGGGGTAAATTGTTAACAAAGTAAATTCTTATTTAATTGGGAGAAATAGTTTTCCCAATTGAATATCTTCAAATAAAAATCTAATTAGCATACTGTAATATTTTAATTTAATTAATTCAATGTATTGGTTAAAAGCACAACTGTTAATTGACCAAACACCTTTAATTGGTTGACATACTTCTTACCAATTAATGTTTGCTACTAGCTAGCTATAAACATTAGCAGTGACCACCAAAAACATTACTGTTAATTGAAGACCGAAGACATTAAAGACCTCTGTCAAATGAAGCTTTCTGTTATCAAGGATTAATATAAAACTATTCAGTGAAACAAAACTTTCTTAATAGGCAGCTAAACTGGCTGAATTAAAAACAAATTATTTTTCATAAAAACTTTTTACTGTGATATGGCATGGTGCCCTTATTATAGTGCTATGAAGTGGAGGTTGCTGTGAACTAGGAATGTGAGAATTTCATTTGGCTTGTTTCTGCACCAGAACACCAAATGGTCAAATTTCTTTATACATTTTATGTGTAAACATCTTTTAAAAGAAAAGAAAAAGAAAAAAAAAGAAAAAGATGAAGCAAAAGAAGTAAAAGAAATTTACTATTTCAGGCAAAGAATTTTGAGTGCATAGTCCTTAAAAACATGCATGTATAAAAAGTGCATATTAAAATATTCCTATGTATATTCATATTTTCCTATGTATTCAACCAGGTTTGGGGCACTGTATTAGAACTGCTAACTCGCCAACAACAGAATCTTAGGTCCAAAGCATACTGCAGAAATAATCCAGTTTGAGGCCACTTTAACTGCCCTGGAACAGTGCTAGGAAATCCTAGGAATTGTAGTTTATTGTGGCACCAGCAAGCTCTGACAGAGAATGCTAAATGTCTCACAAAACTGCAGTTCCCATATTTACCTAGCATTGAGACAGGACATTTAAAGCATTCTCTAACTGGATTATTTCTGCAGTGTGTTTGGACCTTAATGTCTTAGAATTAATCTCATAAACCTTAACAGCTACATTGCAGACACATAAAGCATGATACTCTCCATGTTCTGAATAGCTGCATCTATTGTATTTAGTTCATTTAGATGGGCAAGAAGAGAGCCAGCATGGTGTAATGGTTTGAATACCTACTTGGTGACACAGTCCCACTTGGTGGGTGCTGCTGGACAAGTCACACTCCCTCAGCCTCAAAGGAAGGCAAAGTCAACCTGCTCTGAACAAATCTTGCCAGGAAAACCCCACAATAGGTTCCTCTTAGGGTCACCATAGGTTAGAAAAGACTTGAAGGGATCCAACAACAACAACAAGAAGAAGATGGGTGAGAATTTTATTGAGCTCACTTTTTGAATAAGGACATAGTGAGATTAAGAAATTTCATCCAAAAATGCAAACTGGATTTAGATGAAGCCCAATGTCCAAGGTGAGTTTAGCCCCTTTGAACAACATAACGTACTTGCAAGATAAAACAGCCTTTCTATCAGTTCAATCAGAATCAAAACTGCATTAGAACTCTATGCTTCAGAAAGGTGGGAAAGGCCGTATCTTCAGCTTTCACTGTGGTGTCCAGTTGTCTAGATGATGGTAGAAGGAGAGCAACCTGATCTACTAGTGCTGTGCACAAAAGACCTCTGTGTACACAGATAAATTGAAAAGGGAGGGTAACACAGCTTCTTCGTTTCCCCATAATTTGTGTTATGTCTTATTTTTCCTTTGACATAGAAGTGATCAGAGAAAAAAACTGGAGGTCATTTTGCAACCCGGAGCCAACAATTATTGCACCATGGTTCCCCTTTAACTGTCATGTGGCATTTGGGGGAATTCTGAAGTTTGTAGAAGTACCAGGTGAGCTTCCTAGCTAAGGATGCAAAATAACTCTCCCTAATTTCCAATCTTAGGATTCCATAGTATGTTACCATGGCAGTTAAAGCAGAATTATGGTGCTATAACTGTGTTGTGTGAAAAGGCCACAGGGCATCATTTTGTATCCTCTGAAATAGCACAGACATAAACATAATCCAAATACACTGAATGGATGAATGAGTTGGACAATTCACACCCACAAATCGGTGGAGAGCATCCAATGAAACTTTTGGAATATAGCCATTATTTGAAGGGTAGTGTGTCTTGTGTAAGAAATAATGGTGACAACATTTTCCCAGAAAAAAGCAGCTTCTGTGATAACACTACCTTTACCTCCAGGTAAAGGATCTCAAATTGCAGAGTTAGGAAACATGGCTGTAGACACTGGAGAAAAACCACCGGATGGTACGGTTTTAGATCTGTGATCCAAAGGACTTCACCAAAAGTAGCCTATTAATTGATATGTATAAAAACGCCTCTGCCCCCCCCCCCCCGCAGTATGATGCAGACCATTAGTCCCAGGCCAGGATTGGACAGTCTGGATGATGATTTGGTCATCTTGGATGGATCTTGGTCCAACTGGGCCTTAATCCAGTCCAAAAAAGTTCTTAGGAACTGCACAGTAACAGCTGGTATCCTGGGTAGCCCCCACAACCCTTACATGACACCACTGTTGCATCCATCCTAAAGGCCCTATTGTGGCCTCTGTTGCTGGAGCCTGTTTTCACCCTTATGGGCTGTGGGACAGACCTGATGGCAATGGCAAGTAAGGGGCATATGGAAACAGTGGACCCATGGTGCAGATGTGAGCAGACATGTAAACACCCACCTGACACTACATTGGCCTGGGGACTGACCTGCATTGGACTCAGGGGCAGGATACCATGGGATTGGTTTGTGGAATTCTTCCCATCTACTCAGGCCCAATGTGAACTGAAGCACTAAATGAACGTAATAGTAGTGATGCTCTGTAACTCAGTGCTTCCAAAACCCCATTAAGAGTGAGGCAGCATGTGTTCTTCCTTCAAAAATGCTCACAAACAATAAGACAAAGAGTGTTCCATCAGAATAGCCACCTTTACCTTTAATGTGCCCCTTGACCTATAGTGGAAATGGCCACATGGAGTGAAGACAGGAACATTTATGGCCAAGAGGTGTGTATGTGGTGAAAGATTCTCATAACCAAGTGACTGAAAATATTAGGGAATACTTGAAAGAAACAGAGGGGGGGGGGTAAGCTGTGAATCATTGAGAACACAAATCCCAGACAAGCACACTTGATATCTCTGAAGGTGAAGTAACTTGATAAAAATTATGACCTCCTGCACCCTTTCCTCGTTTTGTTTTATTTTTTCCTGCACTAAAATATTGCTTGTGCCTGAGGCGTAAGTCAGAGCAAACCTCCATTATCACTCTGGAGACTTGGCACTTTGCTCATTAGGCTTCTAAGGTTCTGACTGAGTGACCTTGTTTAGTGGTGAAGACACAGATGGAATTTGTCAGTAAATCTTGTTAATGTAACAAGTATTTCCACTATTAGATGACTTTTGCACCTGATACAGGCATTTCCTTCTCCAATAAATATCCTCATTTCCCATCTCCCCGTGCCACCATTCCCTCCCACTTGTGTCAAGCTAAGCTCTTTATGCCACCAGGTACTTTAGAGTCCACCCCCCCTCGCCCCCAGCAATGTGTTATTACAAAAAAACATCTTGCTGTTTGCACTGGCCACACAGTCTCACAAAAGAAAAGCCTGTGGGTGGTATCTGAGGGGGGACAGAAGCTTCTTTTATACATAGGAACCATTCTCAAGCAAACAATTTCCTTTTGCTATGACTTTTTGCCTCAAAGGTTCAGGTCAGTGATAGTTTCCCTCCCTCATTCTTTTTTTCACGTGGAATTTGGAAAGTTTTTTTGTCATTGCGAGAACATTAGAGCATTGGGTAATGATTAGAGGAACATCATTGATTGTATTCAGTATTTTATTTCATAGTGACCAGGCTGAGAGTTTATTCTGGAAAAAAAAAATTAAAGGAAAAATTAAAATAAAGAATTGCCATTTCATAATACACAGCAGGCACATGCCTTTTAATTTCCCACCTTTGTCTTCCCGATAGCTGTTAGACCATGTGCCAACAAGCAAGTTCCTTGATATGCTGCACTGCATTTGAAAGGAATCAAAAGTAATGAGGAGAAAACAAACAGGAGACATTCTGATTTGGCTTGTACTAAAATGAGTTGTTTGCAGAAATATGTCCAGTGTCTCAGGGATGATTTGGACTAATATAATTTAAAACTGGTCTCTATCATATCAGTGGTGGAGGAGCGTTTAGCCTCTGATGTGCTATTGGACGGCAATGTCAATGGTGTGGGACATGGAGAGCTGAGTCTTCTAGGTTCATGACACCGCCATCACTTTTCTACTTAGGGACCATGGCACTCTGAAGAGATGAGTGACAGAATTGGAGGTGGTAGTGGAGGGTTGAGTCCTCCAAATGCCTGCCACCACTACCATTCATCTCCTTGGGGCCTGTGGCACCCCAAAGAGATGAACAATGATGATGGCAGGGGGTGGAGGGATAGGTCCTCCACATTCTTGCTATCACAATCACTTGTCTCCTTCTGGGGCTACAGATTGCCAAAGAGATGGGCAGTGGCGGCAATGGCAGGAACATTGAGGATTCAGCCCTCCACCTTCTCACCCCACTGCTGGTGTTTGTTTCTTTGGGATGCCACAGCCCCCAAAGGAGACCAAAAGTTGCCGTGGCAGCACCAGGAATGTAAAGGACTAAGTCCTCCACTCACTGCTGACACTGTTGCTCATCTCTTCAAAGTCCCACACACACAAGGAGACACGCACCAGTAGTTATGGCAGGAACATGGGAGACTCAACTTTTCACCCTCTACTGCCACTGCTGCACATCTTTTCAGGGTGCCATGACCCTTGAGGAGACAAGTGATGGAAGCAGCAGCAGAAACATGCAGTACTTGGGGCTCCACTGCTAACATAGAGGATTTGGTAGTTTCCATTCACAATTGAGAGAAATTCTTCCCGCGTAATAAACTCCATTCTCATTATTAAGCCAGCTAGAAGACCTCAGACAGACATTGGTAGGTTGTCTCCCACTTTTCTCTGGTGTTGATAAAAGGTGAGTTTTGTGCTAGGAGAGGAGAACAAGGTAGACTTCTCTTCACTGAATCTTAGCTATGTATTTGATGCAGGATTTTGACCACATGTTTCAAATCTTAAATGGAAAAGAAATGTGTTTAATAAGAGTAGTAGTAGTAGTAGTTTACTAATGCTTAGACCATAGGCTGTTTAGATACAAAACAAATGAGTACAAGATGTGCAACATGGAATAAACAGCATAGACTGCTACTACTAATGTTTAGTAAAAGTTATTCAGGAGAGAAGTATTCAAACAATACTTAATTTTTAATTAATCAATATTTAATTATTAATTAACCTAATACTCCATTAAAAGATTAAAACTTTTTAAAAAATAGTTACAGAAGCTGGATGGAACAGTTTGTTATTGGGAAGGTGAAAATGTGGCATGGATTGGAATCTTATTGGCTATCAGTGTGGGTGAGAATTCTGTCTGGGTATTACAAATGTGTAATCTGCAGTTATGTATTAATGACTATTACACATTTATAATCCCTGCATAGCTCCCAGTTTAGTTTAAGCTTCCTTACCTTGATCTGTTATGTATTTCTTTCTGTTTTTACTGTTTTTAATAACAGCTATGTAAAGTCACTATGATGTTCCTATTGTTACCACAAATATTGATATAACTCCTATAATTGTAAAGATGATGTACACCACCCTGATCGCAGGAAGGACGGTCTACAAATAAATTATTATTATTATTATTATTATTATTATTATTATTATTAAGAATGCTGTTTCTGGAAATGGAAATACTCCTATTTTTACTTATATTTCTTGTTGGTGATTGGCGGCTCCATTGTCTTGGAAGTGCACATTCTGAGTTTTAATCTGACCTCGTGGAGCTATCCAAGGTCCTGAACTATTTTGCCAACAATATTCAGCCCTTTTATAGCTCCTTTAGAATGCAGGATGGGTTCACTGTTCCACTGACACGGCAGCCACCAGCTGTCACTGATACTAGTGGTAATTCTAGAAGAACTATCAGTTGTATGAAAATCTGCTGTCATTTTTTTTTCTTCTGAAACTAGAGATGTTGCCATGATCAAAAGCATATCTACTGATGATAGCATTCTAGATATCAGTTCTGTGTCCACTGATCCTACTTCTCTTGTTACTCTCCTTTCATGGCCACAATCTTGCTGTAAGATAACTGCATGTTATTATTTTTTTATTCTTCTTTTGTATTTTTAAAAACTACCCAACTTTGCACTAGTTAAGCTGAAAATGGACCTATTCCATACTCAACAGAAGATAACACTTCAGCTCCCACCCTCAGTGGCTGCTGTACCATTATATCTCAAAAAAATAAAATAAAAATCAAGTCAGAATTTTCCACATTTTTATATGATGTCGCTATTGTAGGTACATTGTGCCTGAAGCAATGTGGGGAGTCTGTCCTACAGTGCTTATTTTATAGTTAATTACAATAGCTATGAAAGTAGAACATAATGTTGCTTTTGCATCACCACAGATGCACTTGGCAGAGATGTGTTCCAGTCCCAGCAAAGCTCTGTACTTCAGCGGAAGAACACCTACAATTAAAGCCTGAGGCAGTGAGAGGGAAATGGAGCCTAAAATTCAGATTGCCCTCATTTTATCAAAGAAGCAAAATTACCTTTTTTCTTCCCAGGGTACTTCAGGTTGCTATTTATATTGCTGCCCTGCTGTGGCCTCTCTCTCTCTCTCTGTCTTCCCTTCTTTCTCCATTTCTTTCCTTCTTCTCTCCAAGTCTCTCTTTCTCTCGCACACACTTCAAGTGGGTAGAGTATGGAAAAGTTTTGGTTCCACTGATTCCAGTGGGAGTTTGTTCCATCAGTGTGGTTGCTGCAATGTTTCATCCACAACTTGCACAACATTGTTACTCATCAGCTACAGGTGTATGTAGCAATAGATGGACCTATCAGTTTGGGTTTTTCCCACATCCATTAAAAAAACCCAAACCTCAAATTCTTCTCATCAAATTTACACTGGGTCCTTGCTATCCACTTGGGTTTGGTTCCAGGACCCCCAATAGATAGATACATAAGTCCATAGATGTTCAAGTACTATTAAATACAATGTCATAGTAAAATGATGTCCCTTATTGAAAAATGCAAAACGAGGGTCTGCTTTTTGGAGTTTATATTTTTAAAAGATATTTTCAAGCCATGGATGGTTGAATCTGTGGATAAAAAATCCATAGATAAAGAGGACCAAGTTTGTAAAGAAAATTTGGAAATTCTTCTTGATGGTTTGGCAATTAAACCAACTGCTTCAAGTGGTAATGGGGTCTCTTTCTCTGGACATCTTTAAAAAGATACTGGACAGCTACCTGCTGGAAATGCTCTAGCTGGAAGTCCTGCTTTGAGAGTGTGGTTGGACTAAATTGCTTGTGAGGCACCTTTCAATTCTATGGCTCTCCTCCTTCTATAAACCTAGACATAAGTACTGACTGACATGACAAACATGGTGGAATATATACAAAATGAAAGCTAGGCTTTTTACTAGCCACCCCCCCACACAAAAAACAAACAACAATGACAACAACAAAACAAAACAAAATCCTGAGAGTTCTCTTCCTGGGTAGATTTGTCTGTCTACTTAGATTCCCCTTCATTCATTTTGTTTTAATATCCCTTCCTTTCTGTTGCAATGCAAATTTTAGAAACTTCTTATTAGAAAATGAACCATATAAGCAATCCCTACTTAGAATCATAGAAACATAGAATCATAGAGTTGGAAGAGACCACAAGGGCCATGCAGTCCAACCCCTGCTATGCAGGAACTCTCCATCAAAGCATCCCTGACAGATGGCTTTCCAGCCTCAGCTTAAAGACCTCCAAGGAAGGAGACTCCACCACACGCTGAGGGAGTGCGTTCCACTGTCGAATAGCCCTTACTGTCAGGAAGTTCCTCCTAATGTTGAGGTGGAATCTCTTTTCCTGCAATTTGCATCCATTGTTCCACGTTCTAGTCTCTGCAGCAGCAGAAAACAAGCTTGCTCCCTCCTCAATATGACATCCCTTCAAATATTTAAACAGGGCTATCATATCACCTCTTAGCTGTCTCTTCTCCAGGCTAAACATCCCCAGCTCCCTAAGGCGTTCCTCATAAGGCATGGTTTCCAGACCCTTAACCATTTTAGTCCCCCTTCCTTGGACACGCTCCAGTTTCTCTGCATCTTCTTTAAATTGTGGTGCTCAGAACTGGACACAGTATTCCAGGTGGAGCCTGACCAAAGCAGTATAGAGTGGCACTATTACTTCCCTTGATCTAGACATACTTCTATTGACGCAGCCTAAAATTGCATTGGCCTTTTTAGCTGCTGCATTGCACTGTTGACTCATGTTCAACTTGTGGTCTACTTGGACTCCTAGATCCCTTTCACATGTGGTCTCTTTCAGCCAGGTGTCCCCCATCATATATCTGTGCATTTCATTTTTCCATCCTAAGTGCAGTACCTTACATTTCTCCATGTGGAATTTGATTTTGTTAGCTTTGGCCCAGCTTTCTAGTCTATTCAAGTCATTTTGAATTTTGAACCTGTCCTCTGAGGTTTTAGCTACTCCTCCTAATTTGGTTTCATCGGCAAATTTGATAAGTAGGCCCCCAATTCTGTCATCCAAGTCGTTAATAAAATATTGAACAGCACTTGGCCCAGGACAGAACCCTGTGGCATCCCACTTGTCACTTCCCTCCAAGACGAAAAGGAACCATTGTTGAGCTCCCTTTGGGTGCAGCCAGTCAACCAATTAGAAATCCATGTAACAGTTGTCTAGCCCACATTTTGCAAGCTTGTTTGCAAGAATGTCATGGGGAACCTTGTCAAAGGCATTACTGAAATCAGGATATACTAAATCCACAGCATTCCCTTTGTCTACCAAGCTGGTAATTTTATCAAAAAAAGAGATAGGATTTGTCTGACATGACTTGTTTCTCTGAAACCCATGTTGACTTTTAGTGATTATGGAATTATCTTTTAGATATTCACAGACTCTCTGTTTAATGATCTGCTCCAGAATCTTTCCTGGTATTAATGTCAGACTAACTGGACGATAATTGTTGGGATCCTCTTTTCCCCCCTTTTTGAAGATGGGAACGTTTGCCCTCCTCCAGTCTGCTGGGACTTCTCTTGTTCTCCAGGAGTTCTCAAAGATTATTGCCAATGGTTCCGATATTACATTTGCCAGTTCTTTTAGTACCCTTGGATGTATTCCTCTGGTCCTGGAGGCTTATATTTATTTAGATTAACCAGGTATTCCTGTACTCTCTTTACTTATTCTGTGCTGAAATTCCCCTATTCTGTCCCCTGCTCCATTATCCTCAGGTTGAAAACCCTTTGCCTTTTCTGAAAAGACTGAAGCAAAGAAGGTGTTGAGTAATTCTGTCTTTTCTCTGTCCCCTGTTAGCATTTTGCCATCTTCTCCACACAGCAGCCCTATAATTTCCTTCTTCTTCCTTTTGCTGTGGGCATCCCCATAAAAGCCCTTTTTATTGTTCTTAAGCTCTCTAGCAAGCCTGAGTTCATTCTGCGCTTTAGCTTTTCTGACTTTATCCCTACACATGCTGGCTATTTGTTTGAATTCCTCTTTGGTGATTATCCCATTTTTCCATTTCTTATACATGTTCTGTTTAAAACTTAGTTTTAAAACTTAGTTGAAAGTTTGTTAGTCATCCATCCTGATTCCTTGAGACATCTCCATTTTTCTTCCTCATTGGAACTGTCTGAAATTATCCCTTTAGTATCTCCCTTTAGAGAAACTCCCATCCATCTTGAACTCCCTTTCTTTTAGTATTTCTGACCATGGGATCACCCTCAGTATTTCTCTAAGTTTACTAAAATCAGCTTTCCTACAATCTAGAATACGTGTCTGACTATGCCTGGCTTCTCCTTTCCACTGTATAACAAACTCCAGGAGAACATGGTCACTTCCACCTAACGTTCCAACCATTTGCACCCCATTAACTAGGTCATCCCTGTTGGTTAGGATCAGATCCAAAATAGCTGACTCCCTTGTTGCCTTTTCCACCTTTTGCACAATGAAATTGTTTTCCAGGCAAGTGAGGAATTTGCTAGACCTTGAGGATTTTACTGAGTTTGACTTCAAGCAAATATCCGGATAGTTGAAATCATGCATCACTACTATATTTTTCCTATCTGAGTGTGTGGTCATCTGTTCTATAAAGGCATCATCCAATTCTTCTGCTTGAGTTGGAGGTCTGTAATAGACTCCCACAGTAACATCCCTGTTGCTTCCCTCTCCTTTAATTTTTATCCAGACACTCTCCAATTGGTTTCCAGTATTGATGTCTTGGATCTCTTCACTGATATAAATATCCCTGATATATAATGCTATTCCTCCTCGTTTCCTGTTTGGCCTGTTTCTCTTAAAAAGGTTATACTCCTCTATTTCTAAATTCCAATCATGAGACTCATCCCACCAGGTTTCAGTGATGCCTATTATATCATGTTTCTCTTGTAGTGCTAGGAGTTCAAATTCATCTTGCTTATTTCCCATGCTCTGTGTAGAGACATGTAAGACCATGTGTCCCCTTTGCTTGCTGCCTGTGCATATTTTTTGCTTCCTACTGTTGGGTCCTTTCACTGTTTGCCTTGTTCTGTCTATGAAAATATGACTATTTTCTCCAGCACTTTTGTCTCCCTCCCCCCATAACTCAGTTTAAAGCCCTCTTGATCAGATTCTTGAGACTGTCAGCAAAAACGTTTTTTTGCAACTGGCATGAGATGCAGCCCATCCCTTGCCAGAAGCCCCATCTCATGAAACCGCCAAATAATCCAAATTGTTCTCAGTGACACCATCTACAGAGCCAGTTGTTGACATCTGTGATTTTCCTCTCTCTTCCTGGGCCATGCCCTTCAACCTGCAGAAGAGACAAGATGACAATCTGCGCATCCATTTCTTTTAGTTTCTTACCCAGAGCCTTGTAATCCCATCTGATATTTTGAAGACTGTGTCTTGCTGTGTCATTCGTTCCCACATGGACCAAAAGGAAGGGGCATTTGTCAGTAGGTTTGACCAGTCTTGTCAGCCTCTCTGTCACATCATAGAACTTTGCCCCAGGAAGACAACACACCTCCCGAGACATCTTGTCAGGCCCACAAATCACTCCTTCTGTACCCCTCAACAAGGAGTACCCCACCACAACCACATGCTTCCTCCGAGACTTAGCAGCAACTGTTCCCTGCGATGGAACTGTCAGGCTCCCCTGCTCTGTCCCTGAAGTCTGTCCATGCTGCTCTTCCTCATCCTCCTTGATACGGGATAGAGCTTCAAATTGATTCTGTAGCTGCAAGCTTTCAGAACAATCCTTGATTTCCCTTTGTCTGTGTGTGACATTCCTTCAGCAGCCTTCCTCTTGTGTACATGACTTTACAGTCTCCCCCCTAGCTATTTCCTCTGTGTTGTCCCCGTCCAAGACTGTTTGTTCTGTTCTTTCCAGGAAAACCTCTTGCTCCCTGATATGTTGAAGTGTATCTACGCAGGCTTCCAGCTGCTGCACTTTCTCCTCCAAGAGGGCTAGCAACTTGCATTTGGTACATGTGAATTTTCCCATATTGGTAGGCAAGAAGACAAACATCCCACAAGTGTTACAGGTGACTGTGGCAGTCCCCTCAATGTCCATACTGAGAAGTCTAAGTTAGTCTCTGAAATAGGTTATGGGCTTCCTCCTCAAAAAAATCCCCTGGTAAACACAAATGTTAGATTTTTGCCAATCACTGCTAGTGATAAAAATTTGGCACGCGGCTCTGGGAGGGGTTATATAGAGCTAGACTGCTAGGTACACCCCCTAGTGACTCACAGAAGCTCCACCCCAGCTGGCAATTTCTAGAAAGATCTAGGAAGGCTCTGAGAGATAGACTGGTAGCTCCACCCCCTAGTGACTCACAAGTGTGACTCACAGAAGCTCCACCCCCAGAAACAACACACACTCCCAAGAGTTTTCAAAAATTCAATTCTCATCCACTTAAAAATGGCCACCCAGGAACTGCTCTCCTTCTCTCCAGCAGGAACTGGTCTAGAAAGGCTCTGGGAGGGGTTCTATAGAGCTAGACTGCTAGCTCCACCCTCTAGTGACTCACAGAAGCTCCACCCCAGCTGGTACTTTCTAGAAAGATCTAGAAAGGCTCTGAGAGCTAGACTGGTAGCTCCACCCCCTAGTGACTCACAAGTGTGACTCACAGAAGCTCCACACTCCAGCAACAACACACTCTCCCAAGAGGTTTCAAAAAGACAATCCAGCTGTCATCACATGCCTCACCCTACCTGCATTTTTTCTCTGCATGTTCAGTTTCATGTTGATCCCTGTCTGTGATGTGCTCAGAAAAAGGATGAATTCAAATTTCTTTTGTTGTATAGACTCTCACCTTAAATAAAGATGACAAGCAGGGAGATGAAGAGCAGACCTCTCAGGATCCTTCAGCCAATAGCATCATCATGCTGATTGAAGGATTCTGGGAGTTATAGTCCAAAAAGGTAACTTTCTACTTGCTGAAACACTTAGTATGGCTCAAAAAAATTTATTCCACATTTCCAAATAATTAGATTCCACTGGGTGGTTATTTTGTATGCTGATTTTTCTTTTCACCAGGAACAGAATAGAAAATGATTTTTAAAAATCCATCATGTTATTTCAAGAATCCATTTAGAATAGCAACCCAAAGCAGCTGAAATCTGTTTGTACGTGTAAGATTTCACTGCCTTATATACAGTTTGCCTACCTCTGCTAAAAAAATATCTAAAAATAGAAACATGTAGTATACAGCTTTTCTCTTTATCTTACCAAAGTATTTAAACAGAACATTTCAAAGTTATAGTGAAGGATGAATTCTGATTTGGACAATTGCACAAGACTATTTATGAATAAATACATTTTGTCTATTTGTCTCTTTCTTAATTTCATGCATACTTAACTGAAGAGAATAATATTATTCCTAGAGTAATCTGCCTAGACATCTAAAGTTGATTATTGATCGACATTGGCCCTCTTGTCCTTGCAGGTGACATGACACTAGGTGATGGCTCCAATTGATATAAATAAATTTCCAATCAAGGGGAAACAATTGCCTATTGGATTACTTTGATCCATTTACAGATAGTATTCTGCAAAGTCCTATGGATTTCATCAGCTCAAATTGTAGTCTAATTGGATGACCCCTGTGGAGCCACACACACTAAAACATTCTTGGTAATGTCACATTCAGAACAAAGTAAACACTTCAGTTTCTGTGTTGCTTGGTAGACTGAGAATGTGACAAAGATGTACTGAAGGATGTAGAAAGAATCAGACTCTTTCTGTATATGTTTATCAGTTGCATTCTTATGTTAAATCCTACACATTTCTATTGGTTTCTATGGCTGCAAGGCTGACTAAAATGTCAAGAAAGGCCATAGAGCTGTGACTTAGTTGCTACCTTTTCCAAAGCTTGGAAAGCTACTTAAAAATAATTGGTTACATTTATAATTCCATGGTTCCCAGAAAGAGTTTGATACCATTATAGTTACAGTTTTAAAGCAATGTGTTGCTTTCCTGTTACTTGAAGATCATTAAAATAAAGTTATTTTTTTCATTATTTTAAAATATACACACATATATCTGAATGCTATAAGCTGCTGGCCTGCAGTACAAAGCACACTTTCCTACCAAACACATTGCCATCACATCAACGTGTCCTCTTCCACCATTTAATGAGACCATAGTCAATACATGAAAAAAATAATTGAAAAATTATAGCCATGACTCTCATTACAACTGCAATGTAATGTTATGCCTTAATTCTTGGGGAAAAGAATTAAATACAGGTAATGCGGAAGCTAAGCAAGGCCAGACTTGGTTAGTATTTGGATGGGAGACTGCCAATACATACCATTCGCTTTATACTATATTTCAGAAGAAGGAACTAGCAAAACTATCTCCAAGTATTTCTTGCTGAAGAACACCTTATGAAATTCATGGTGTTGCCATAAGCTGAGATGTGACTTGAAGACACATACACAGAAACACACATATACAACATGTTATTCATAGTTCTTTATAACTATAATACATTATTTCTAAGTGCCAATCATTGCAAATGAACATTAAATCCAACTATTAGACCTGACTAGCATAGAGTGATTGAATTAACTGGAATTAAGTACATGCTGATTCACAATTTGACATTTGATTCTATAGGCTTGTCTAGTTTGGGACTAACAGGATTCCAGCTAGTACAAACATTCCCTAAAATTAATTAGTGGAGACACAATACAAAAAAAGGCAGCTTCCTTATCAGAATAGAATGACATTTCACTGAATTTATATCACTTCCTCACAAAATCTATGGCACTGTTCATTCCCATATCTTTGGTTCAAAACTACATACTTTAGTGATACTGCCCAAGAACCAGCAGTATCATGCTCAGTTGAAGTGAGGGGCATCCTCAGCCAGTGGAATTCACTGCTTGGTATAAAAATGCAGAGGGGGGGGGGGTGCTTGTATTGTCCTAAAGTTCTCTCATTTACACAGTATAAGTTACCAGTCACTTCATGGCCATGTTAAATCATACATATAGTACAGACATAATTTTAAATAGATGTACAAAAGTGTTATCTATCTATGTTTTTGACCTAAAGTAAAATTTACATTAAACTACAGGTGGGAATTATATACTTGTGATCCCCTAGCTGTCAGACTACAGCTCCCATCATTCCTGATGATTGGCTACCCACGCCATCACTGATAAGAGTTGTAGTCCAAAACCCTTTGAAAGATACCAAAATTGTCAATCCTGGACCATAGATTTTTGAAGCACAAAATTATCATGTTCTATTTTGCCATCAGTTTGCAAAATCCTGTATCTATTTGCATACATTCTCCTAATGTAATAATTGTAATATACTTTTGTAATAATTTCTTCCAACATATGCATGCATCTGCCAACCATTTCCTTAAGATCTGTAATTCCATACTCAATTTTCTCTAATGACTGAAGCTTTCTCTAATGTACACATTTTAATGCATTTTGAACACTGAATTGTTTCCTGAAACTGAAAGAACTGTGAAAACCAAAGACTTTGTGTTTTAGTTGCAGGAAGGTTGAACTAAGATAGGTCAGACTAAAATACAAACCAAACACATTTCTTCCTTGCCCTACTTTAAATTATTATGCATGAAAATAATAATAAATAATACAACTTTTATTTATATCCCACTCTTCTACCATAAGGCAATCAGCATGGCTTACAATATAAAAAACATCTGATAACCATAGTTTTTGTGGGGTTTTCAGGCTATGTGGCCTGAAAACCCCACAAAAAACTATGGATGCCGGCCACGAAAGCCTTCACATCTGATAAACACAATTATATCATAGCCCCCACTTAAAAAAGAATTAAACATATTACTATTCAAATCACTCTATTAAATAAACTATTAAAACCAATAACAGTAGGCGAGAGTAGTATAATGTAAAATATGGAGCATATATGGGGTGTTTTTTTATGCTGGGTGGAAACTATTCCAGAAAGGCCTGCTGGAAGAGATCCATCTTAATAGCTTTTTTGAAGCTATCCAGGTTGGTGATTTGACAGATCTCCTCCAGCAAGTCATTTCACAATCTGGGAGTGGTCACGGAGAATGCCCTCTGGGAGGATGCAGCCAGTCTGGTCTTTTTTGGCTGCAACCACAAGTTCCTCCCAGAGGACCTGAGAGTGCTGAGTGGATTATACAGAAGTAAGCGATTCCTTAGATAGGTTGGACCCAAGCCATGTAGGGCTTTAAAGGTAAAAATCAACACCTTGTACTGTGCCTGGAAGCTAATAGGCAGCCAGTGGAGTGACTTTAAGATAGGTGTTATGTGATCACTCTTAGATTTTCCTGTGACTAGCCTGGCTGCCATATTCTGTACTATACTGAACTAAGCACAAGGGTAGTCCCATGTAGAGCATATTACAGAAATTGAGTCATGAGGTTACCATTATATGTATTATAGTTTCAAGGTCCCGTACTTCCCGGAAAGGGCGTAGCTGGCATATTAGCCGAAGCTGAAAACAGGCGCTCCTGACCGTTGCATTCATCTGGTTTGTCATGTGAAGCAATGGATCTAGGAGAACCCCTAGACTTTGAACACAGTCCTTTGAGTAAGTACCTCCATTTTGAGTAAGTACCTCAACATTTTGTCTGGATTCAACTTGGGGTTGCTTTTCCTCATCCAGTCCATTACCCCTTTAAGACACTGATTGAGGGGAGAAATACCATCTGTTTTCTGAGCTGCTGACCCCATCACCATTCCCTTCTCCTTTTGTGTCGTGTCTTTTAGATTGTAAGCCTGAGGGCAGGGAACCGTCTTAAAAAATAATAATTGTAAGCCGCTCTGATAGCCTTTAGAGAGGAGTATAAATAAATAAATAAAAAATAATAATAAAAATAAAATATATTTGGGTGTCATTAGCATACTGATAACATCCCACCCCATGTTTACAGTTGATATATAAAAATGAAGTGGACTAGAATTAGTTTAATTATATAGATGTCTTGACAGGACTTAATGGAGATGACTGGACTGTAGCCTATTATCTAAAATTATTTGGGCTTATTTGATGTTGGAAAAAAGTTACAATGCAAAATTGGAATATTAAATAATAGATTAGAATGGAGGACAATTTCAGCTATTTATCACAAGAATTTTTCCAGATCACACATTTCTTCATAAACATGCTTTAAAGCTTCCTTCTTTCTTTCTTTCTTTCTTATCTTTCTAAGAAACAATGTAGGAGGAAATAAAATTGATAAATTTATCCATTTAGTAAAAGGGTATTGACTGCTTAGCTGGCTTTGAAGCTCTGCATATTCAACCACAATTATACTGAATTTTGGATTGTCATTTTTTAAAATGGTAAACCCCTCACACCCACCCACATCCTTTAACAACTACATGGCAGATAATACATGATAACAGTACCAGCTGTTCCTATTGAATTAGGCCAGTAAAGTTCAATAAGAATTTTGTATGATTTATTCATTGGAGTAGTATTTAACAATTTTCATTTTTTCCCCCTTGAACAAGTCAAAAATAATGTTATTTTAAAGAAACAAACAAGTATGAACTAAATCAGGCCTAAAAGAGTAAGTATGTAGAGAGATCTTATCGCACCTTTGGGACTAACTGAAAGAAAGAAATTGGCAGCATGAGGTTTCATAGACCTCAATCTACTTGCTCAGAAATCATCTGAAGAGGTAGACTTTAGTCTATGAAAGCTTGTGCTGCCAACTTCTTTCTTTCAGTTAGTCCCAAAGGTGCTATAAGATCTCTCTACATACTTAATCTCTTAGGCCTGATTTAGTTCATACTTGTTTGTTTCTTTTAAAATAACATTATTTTTGACTTGTTCAAGGGGAAAAAAATGAAAATTGTTAAATGCTACTAGCTCTCTCTACTTACTGATTCTACAGACCACGGCTATATCTTTGAATTTTGCCACTAAGAGATTAAGCCATCTCCACTGATACCCAATTTTGCCATCAAATAGGCAAGAATCCTGTATGAACGTGAGAGATATGTAAGTACCATAGTTACAGTGCTAAACCTTGAATTTTGGCACAACCTCTGCTTACTGGGCAGCAGCCACTGTGATTGATGGGGGTCTGTTTCCCTGTAATTCGAGATGGAACTGGCTGCCATTTCCACCTCCTCCTGTGTGTGTTCCCCTTTGCAACAGACAGAAATAGGGTCCCATCACAATTCCAGAAATTGCTCCAGTGAGGGAGGAGAGATGACAATCAACTGTTTCCTGAGAAACAAGGGAATGGACCCCCAGTGGCTGCTGCCCAGTAAGTGAAGGCTGAGGGTATACAAGTGTATAACTCCAGGTGGTGGTTGTTGTTCACTGCCCTTGAGGCAACCTCAAATCTTGGCAAACCTGAGGATGAGACATCTCCCAGACCCCTTGATTTCCATTGGTCTGCTTAAGTTTTGCAGATTCAGGCCCATGACCTTCCTAATTGAGTTTATCCACCTGGCATGAGGTCTTCCTTTCTTTCTACTACCCTTAGCCTTTCCCAGCATTATTGTCTTTTCTAGTGAGTCATACCTTCTCGTGATGATACAATTATGATACAGGATTCTTGTCATAATTTACAAATACCAATGATACTGATGGTTGCCTATTAATACTTTCTCTGTATTTCATGCATGTGATTACTGGGCTCCATAGTGATTTCAGCTATTACAAAAGGTATGGCTTTGTGGCCTGGAAAGAAAAACCAGACACCAAACCTTTACTACGAACAAGTGAGAGATGCCTGCAAATATCCAGTTTTCTATCCTTTTTTCTTTTTGTGTGTGTCCTTGAGTGGATGTCCTTTTTAAAATGTCACAGTAAGCCCTTATCATAGTAAAAGCTGCACATGCCACTAGCTCGTACACTTCATCATTTAAAAACACATGTGTCAAAGCTGAGAAAAATCAGTATTAAAAGACTGAGCACATTTCTCTTTAGTTCTAGGCTGTAAAAAGTGATATGATGGTGTTTTGCTAAAATACTACTTGAAGAAAGCCAGATAAGGCTCCCTCACCACACTAAACCATCACAGTTGCTTACAATTTTTTTTTTAAAATGGTAATGCAATGATTCAGCAACCATAAAGGTTCAGAATTAGGCACCTTTTGCCAACAGAAATGCTCCTTTGCTGTCATAACCCTCTTCTGACTCCTGATACCAGAGAACTGAAAAGAAGCTGCTGGCTGGCAGAAAGGGTTTCTAGCTAACACCTACTGGCAGAAGAGTCAAGGTGAAGAAGAAAAGAGGAGGAGCAAGTGAGAAGGCAACTTTTGCCAGCTGTAATACTTCTCCAAGAGCCAGTGTGGTACAGTGGTTGGAATGCTGGACTATGACTCTGGAGACCTGGGTTCAAATCTCCACTTGACCATGAAATCCACTGTGTAATCCTGGACAAGCCACAGGGGCTCTACAGATCAGCAGGAAAGACCGGCCTGGGGGCAGAGTCGGGGCATAGTGTCCACATGACGCATGCCCTGACTTCGCCCCCAGGCTGGAGTAATGCTGCATGCTGCTCCACATGGCACATGCCATCACATCGCTCCTCTGGTTCTGTGTTTACATGATGCCAGCACCAAAGGAGCATAAAAAAGCTGTGCATTGGTGGCTATGGCACCCTTTCAAGGGAACAAAAAGAAGAGATTGGGTTCATGACTTGTAATTGCCATGACCCCGATCCAGTGCTCAAAAGGATGATCTGTTGAGCCCCACACTCTCTCAAACTGAAACCCTCTCTGGCGAAACCTGCCAAGAAAGCCCTGTGATAGGGTCCCTAGAAGTCAGAAGCAACTAGAAGGCACACAACAACAGCACCAGCAGCAATAACAATAAGCCTTCTCCACTTCAAGGATACAACCCTTTCACAATGTTATAAAGTTACAAAACACAAAGTTAGGCAAGGCAGGTAGGTAGTGCCAAGTGATTTCCAATTTCCTAGGTTGGGAGGGGTTTAGATTCAGCACAGCTTCAGTTGGCCTGGTGTTGTCTCAACTGGCCTATGGCCATCTTGGTTGGTTAGAATCACACTCTTAGATATATGGTTGTGGCAATGAGAAAGCCTTGTGCCACACTAGCATCAAAATAAGCTAAGTTGCTTCCCACAAAAGTTGAAAAGCAGGTGTATTTATTTCTGAGGCAAGCAAAACTCATCCTTCTTTTATTTTTGTTATTCACTCTACTGCCTACTAGCCAACTCAAGTCCTGCTTCTATTGGTCCTCTAACTCCCCTCTGGTCTTCTCTTCCAACCACACTCACCTGGGGCCAATTCACACTACATAACTGTAGTGCTATATCTCTTTAACTGTCATGTCTAGATCCCATGGAATACTGGAATTGGAGGTTGAGGAAAGGACCTTTAAAATTCTCAGATAGAACACTCTAGTGTCTCACTAAATTATTGAAATGCAATGGAAACACTACAATTTTTTGTGTGAATGCAGGCTGATGCTGCCAGCAGCATGGAGTAAGGAAAATGATGGTGTGGTGGATAGTTCTAATCTCTGCTCCCTCCTGGGTTCAGTCTATTGAATTCTCCTGGGTTCAGAATATGGAATGTTGTGAAGAATAGGGCTGGACAAAAAGTTCAAAAACAGGTCGTGAAACAAGGAATGTGGATGTGAGGGCGATCTGGCTGTGACATCTGTCACCCCATTGATTGCCAGGACTGATTTGGCTGATCTGGGTGGCTAGGCGGGTGTCCCCTTCCTCCCTCACTGCTCCATGTGCGTCCCTCCCAAAGCTGCGCACTCGGTGGAAGAGGACAACCATCCCAGATAGAAGGAGTGTACTGTTCTTCGGAAACAAGGAATGTAATTTCTGGTAGGCCAGGAGAAGTCCAAAGTACCCTAAAGGCACCAGATCCCAGCTTTTTCTAGCAGATCTTTGGAAGCTAAGCAGGTCAGTTCTGGTTAGTACTTGAATGAGAGACTGCTAATTAAAACCTGGTGCTGTAGGTTACATTTAGAGCAAGGAAGGGGCAAAACCATCTCTGAGTATTCCTTGCCTAAGTAAACTCTGTGAAGTTCATGGAGTTGTCAAAAGTTGACAGGCGACTCGAAGACACATAGACACACACACAGGAGAAGGAGGGGAAGGGCAGAGTGTGGTGAACTTCAGGAAATGGTTAGGAATCCTACAATTGCAAGAAATTGAGCAGAACCTAGTAAGACAGTGTAGCACAGTTTATATTTAAAGAGAGGCCTTGAAAATAAAATCTAAAAGTATTATGTTTAAGGCTTCTCTTTAAATATAAACTATTATTGGCTAAGGTTTCATCTCTGCCTGAGCCTATTTTGTCATGGGATTTATTGGGTCCCAGCCACATAGCACCAGAAACATGAATTCCCTTTAGACAACCCAGAAGTGGGTGGCAGGGACCTCAGAATTAGAACTATAATGAGAAAAATAAATAGATAAATAAATAAATAAATATAAACAAGGAGTGAGAAGAAGCTGTCTCCTCTCTTTGCATTTCCCCAGGGTTGAGCATGCTGTGCAGGATTGCACTTAAATGGGAAGCCTTTTATGACTTCTGAGAAATACATGAAAAAGGGTTTGGGCTGGGTGTTGTTCTCTGGCTTAGAAAACAATGTGACGATTGGAACATTGACCTTATAGTTCTACCTCTGTTTTTGGCTCTAAGGATCCTCTATCAGGCTGATCATTATAAAATAAATAAATAAATAAATAAATATTCATTTGTGGTTGCCTAGCAGCAAGACTGCTCTTTGCACAGGACTGGAAAAATCAAAATGTCTTGTCCATTTCAAGATGGAAAAGCAAACTATAGTCCATAGCACTCCAGGAAAAGTTGACTTCATATGTGGACTTTTTTGAGAAACGTAATCAGACCTAATGACCACACAAATAAAAACTTTATGAATTTTTGATGAAATTCATTTATTTCATATGCCAGCCAAAACCCAGATGAGTTTTGGATCTCAATTTCCTGAGTTTATCTTGGGATGGATACATAAAATTACAGAAATTTATAACTTGATTTAAAGAATTGTCTATTATTTGGAAGAACTTTTAAATATGCTGTTATATATCATGGAATTGTACTGTCTTGGTTTATGGTTCCTAACAAATCTTTTTTAATTAACAAAACAAAACAAAACAGGACAATATTGTTAATCACCTGAAAGTAAAATATTTGAACTCTGAATTGCACAGCTCTCTAACTACAGAGTTTGCTAACTATTTAATATAGGGCTGATCTAGACTGGCAGAAAGGGGTGTGTTCATGCCTGCATGCAAGTGTAGCCTTTAGATGACCCACACTGAAAGTTTGGCATGAACTCACTTCTTTTGCATTTTAGTGGGGGAAAAGCAGCTTTAAAAAGGACCTGCTTTTCCCAGTTTCTTTTTAAAAAGGGTGTAACAGCACAGCTGCGTCTAAATGCTGCAGTGCAACTGTGCAGTTTTTTAAAGCTCCCAAACCCTAGCTCCAGCCCTAATCCGAACCCTAGACATGCACAGTAGGGACTCTGGGATGCTGTAACTGTTATGCAACTGTGCATAAAATGTCAATTCATTCATAAAATAAAGAAGTTTATTCATAATCTTAAATTGTAACGGATTTAATATCTTTTTAAGGGGGAGGGATGCAGTTTGTTTATTGATGTAATAGTATTTTAATGTGTAAGCCACCTCAATTGATCTCAAAGGGGTGGGGTATAAATAACAACAATAACTACTGCTACTACTATTATTATAAAATAAAGGGGTTCATTCATGGTGCACCGATGCAACTACACACTTAAAAAAAGGAAGTAAAACCACAATGGTAATTTGACAGATCTTCATAACTGCACAGTTCACGTGTGATGTACCTGCACAGCTTCGCAGTTTGCAATACAATAACTGCACAGTTCACGTGTGATGCACCTGCACAACTGCGCAGTTCGCAGCTGGCAATACAATTGCCTGTATGATGTAGCGGTGCAACTGTGCAGTTCGCAGCCGGCAAAAAATAAAATAATAATAATAATAATAATAATAATAATAATAAAAAAATTTAAAGGTTCAGTGCGGCCAAAATCCCCTTCATTGCCACCTGTGCAACTGCTCCGCCTGTGTTTCTAGCATCCTGATAGCTTCCAATGTAGTTGCTGAGCAACAGAAAAGACTTCAGATAAGTCTTCCCCACACCTCCTCATTGTAGCTGCCCTATGCCTTTTTATTATACACCTGGGACTTGCAGTGTAGCTGCTAAGCATTAAGGAAAAGGCAACTTCATGTCTCCCTTTTCTGCCAATCTAGAAAGCCCCATAGTTGTCTCTGTTCTTGCCAATAGTATTAGCCAGGGTCAAATCCAATGACTTCTCCCAGCTTGAGTAGATCCATTGAATCATTTGCTGAATACAGAGTTTTATAATTCTGTTGACTCTGTGGGTCTACTCTATTTGGAATTAGCAATTGGATTTAAGCCTAAATTGGATAAATAAATACATCTCCCCATTTTCACTAGTTTAGCATAGTGGATTTAAGCCTAAATTGGATAAATAAATACATCTCCCCATTTTCACTAGTTTAGCATAGTGAGAGCAGAAGAGCTGGAAGCAGACTAAAGTGATTTCCATAATTCATCCTCTAAAAAAAGGGTGGGTAGGTAGGAAGAGATGGTACAATGGTTAATGCGGTAAACTGTATCTGAGGAGCTCAAACCCTTACTCAGGCACTACACTTATTATAAGACCTTGGAGTCATCACTATTTCCCATCTTAGCTTACCTCATAGGGTTGTATAGAGTATAAAAGGTGCAGAGGGATTTCTGTATGCAATCATGATCTTCAGAGGAAAACTAGGATATAAATAACATGATTAATCATGCAGCTGTTCTTAATAAGATCTATGTGGACATCCTATCATATTTGTGGCAGCGGAGAGAACGGTGTAATTTTTCATCACATAGACTACAGCACCAGAAAAGTAAGTATAGGAACTGGGCCTGCACTTTTGAGGAAAGGTGTTGTGATTGTGTCCAATGATTTGGCAAATGAATGAGTTCAAAGGGAATTTTCAAAACTGAGCCCCAGTACTGGGGAAAGGGAGGGGAATAAATAATTGAATCATGAAAATGTACATCAATGATGACCAAAATACTTGGCCAATGCAGCATAAATAAAGTAGGAAACACTAGGTAGTGCCATTGTAATGTACCTATTTTGGCTTAAATCCAGTTGCTAGTCACAAGTGTAGATCCATTGAGACAATGTGATTTAGACAAGTATCAAATCACAGCTTGGAAATAAATTCAGTGGCTCCACTCTGTCTTGGACCTACCAATTTTGGGGGGCCATAAATCCCCATTCCTCCGCAATTTAGTGTAATTTTACCTAGGAATGAAAAAGAATATATCAATTTCATTGTTTGTTGTGCTTCTCAGAATCTTACCAATGTTGTTACATTCAATTTTCTTACCACATGGAAATATGTGTATCTTTTGCTAGGTGAATTATGATTCTGTCTCTAATTTTACCTTTGGTTGACTGAAGTGGTAACAGAACAGAGGAGACAGGCATGAGCCTAAGTGGCTCATTTCATCCAGTCTTTTATTTCCTACTCCCACCTGGATTCTGATTTCTAGGTTTTTCTTGCAGATCAGATTAAATGTCATAATGTCATTCAGTTAATAGTTACACTGTTTATTTCTGAAGTTTCAGTTTACTAAAAATTTTAAAATGAAATTTAAGTTCATGGAAATATATATATATATATATATATACACTGCCTATCTTTTAGATAACCTCTGCAGATATGTTTATCCAGCCTTCAGCTGATGTTTTTGTAAGGTCAAATTTCCATTTTTTCCCCTCTTGACAAAATCCCATTTTTATGGTGTTTATTAATCACCTCCATCATCTTGCTTATCAAGGTATTTCTCTTCTGATTTATACATGCTTCAGATAGCTGTATCTTACATATTATACTGTAGCTTTACATCATAATCACTACACTTATTTTTAATTTAATTCCTACAAAGAAGTTTTTTTTTTTTTTTAAAAAAAATGTTTTCCATATATGAAAACATAGAGAAACATAATAATTGAAGACCACCAGCATAATTCAGTGATTTTAGTGTTGGTCTAGGGTTCAAATCTCCCCTCAGCCATAGAAACTCACTGTGTGACATTGGGCATGTCACAGTCTCCCAGCCTTAGGGGAATGCAATGGCAAATTCACACTAAACAAACTTTCGCAAGAAAACCCCGTGATAGGTTTGCCTTAAGGTTGCCATAAGTTAGAATAACAGCAAATGTTACCACAACTGCATATTTAAGGAAAAATATTTCATTTCATCTTCACTATTAGTCACAAACAATTTAAAGGCAAAGAAGAAAAAGAGCAACAAAGGACTTGTGCAGATGGTCCTAAAGGGATGTCTTGATGCCTTTAATGGCCAGCTGAAGGCCATGGCAACCACATGCTGCAGCCCTGATATGGTGTTTTTCCAGCCCCCCAAAAGCAGCAAAATTCAGCTCCTTTTGGGGGGTGGAAAAAAGCCACCCTTCCTGCCACAGTGGTGCTTTTTTGGCGCTCCTGCAGTATGCAGCATATAAACATCACAATGTTGGAGCATTGGAACGCTGCCTGCCATCTTGGTGGGTAGATGGCATCACGCCGGCTTGGGGGCAGCATAAGGACATGTGTCATCTAAACATCACACCATCACACCACTCCCAACCCAATGTATTCTCCTGGTCTGTTTTGCCTCCAAGAATGCCCTGAAGCTTCTATTCTGAATCCTTCCCCCATGTGTTTCTATGCTATATAATGAATATTATTTTACTTTTATTATTGATTATTTTTATTCATACCAGATCATAAGAAAAGTTCTTACCTTTTTTGTTGTTACTAAAGGAGTAATTGTAAATATTGAGCCAAATCAAGTGAAACGATTCCTTCATGGCATCAAAGGTCCAAGTTGTACATCATCTGCCTATTATATGCTAGTCAATAGAAAACTGTACATTTTTATTTTATACATGATACCTTTTATCACTTACCACAATATCAGAACTGGGGGCTGGAAAAGAAATTGACATTAACTGAAAATATTGTTGTGTGAAAGTTTCTTCATAAAAGTGTGTACATATTTTATGACTTCCATTCATTGGGAGGGAACTGGAAGAATAAGATTCTTTTTTCTTGTTGTTGTCCTGTTTGAATTACAAAAAGGTAAATGCACATGATTAAATAAGCATACTAATACCCCCTATTCAATGTGGTAAAAATGTGGAAAGTTCACTTTAGATAAAACATACATTTGGAGATGACCCCTCTGTACAAATAAAATGAGGGAAGCTCTTTGAGGGTATGAGAGCTCTACATGTGTAAGGGAGTTCCTCTATTTGGCCTATTTCCTCTAAGCAAAAATAATTCTTAAAATCAATGTAATGAGCCTGAACGTTTGAATACAATAAAGTTATATCCCCAAGATGCCCACTATCAAGTACATAAACTCTCTATGGACATTTGTATATAGATCTAAGCCTGCTAAACATTTTTAAAAAAATATTTATGTCTCACTGGTATTTAAACAGTAGTAAAATTCAAAGATATAACCGTGTTAATCTGTAGAATCAGTATGTAGAGAGATCTTGTAGCATCTAACTGAAAGAAAGAAATTGGCAGCATGAGCTTTCATAGACTTTCAGTTTATGAAAGCTCATGCTGCCAATTTCTTTCTTTCAGTTAGTCTCAACGGCGCTACAAGATCCTCTACGTACTGGTATTTAAACAGGAGGACAAAGAAGGAGGAAATCACACAACCGCTTTTAACTTCCAGATTTTAGTCAAGGAGATGAATAAATATTCCAATTTTTGAATTTTCAGTCAGTTTTTGGACCCTTGTCAAAAGTGGACTGGTTCCAAATTAGTCCAAGCATCTGATTTCCCAGAGCTCTGAAAAAATTACTTTCAGGAGCTCTGATTTGCAGAATGTTCTAGTCAGAAGAGAGGTTGTGGGAATTGTGATTCAAAATGTAACATCCCCAAGTTCTGTTTTCTAAATCATCCGATGGACTTCTTGGCATCCATGCACATCCTTATCAGTTGCCTTTGCTGGACTGACATAAGTTCTTATGACAATCCATAATTTTCCAAAAGAAATAGTGCTCCACTGTGGCAACAACTGAGCAACAAAATTGTGTCTCTCTGCAGAATTTGATTACTTTTAATTAGTTAAGAATTAGTAATTATGTCTCATTTAGGCATAGAGTCTCAAGGATGTATTTTAATTTTCTTAATTAGTTATGTCTCGCCAGGGAGTGGGATGGCTGATTTATGCCCACTTTTTTGTGTTGTTTGTGTCAAGATGCTGTTGAGCTAAAAGGGCAATCTGATACAATACTTTACGACAATAAAAAGTCACCACATGTTGACCTTTCCTCACCTATCCCAAGGTGAAACTTTCTTGTGAATTCAATGCCATTGAGTCAGATTTATATTTAGTTATTTTCTCAGAAATTATCAGCATGTACCCTTCTTCCAGATGCAGTAAACTATAAATCTGACCCAGTGGAGTTGCATTTGCAAAAATATCTTTGTCACAGAAGAATGACAAAGGAAGGTCACCATCTGATACATTCCTTCTTTTTCTCAAGTGATATTAGAATCTTGCCCTCTGTTGAATAAGCATGGCATGGGGAAAACCTAACAATTACATACCTTGTATTTTGTAGTGTAACAGGCAAACAAATTGCCTATATCACAATAGTTTAACTATTATGTCCCCACTTTAGGGAAGGGAAAGAATTTCACTTGACACACTCAATGAATCTTTTAATACCCTTCAGCATTTTGGTATATGGGTAATTCTAAATGTGTTAAACTAGGCACGGGGCAGAATTTCACTGAATTTCAATTATTTTAAGTAAACTGATTTAATTTACATTTTATTGATGAACATGAAGGTTGGAACGTATTTATCCATCGGATTATTCATTTCTATAATCTACCACAACATTGTGTATAATAATAACAACAATAACAACAACAACAACAACAACAACAATAAATTTATTTATTTGTATCCCACCTCTCCCTGTGTTGGATCGAGGTGGGTAACAGCAAGTGGGGAACAGTTAAAAAAAATAAAAACCAAAAAAACCCAATGTGCTACAGCATTAAAAACATAATAATCTAAAATAGTAATTTTAAAAACATTAAATTAGAATTCTTAATAAAATTGGGGGAAAATTGATCGGGGCAGTGAGACAGATGGACTGTTAAAAAGTCTGAGGAGTTTAGTTAGGGAAGGCCTGCCGGAAGAGATCTGACATTATTGCCTTCTTGAAGGCCTCCAATAGTGTTATATGGCTGATCTCCTCTGGCAGATCATTCCATATTTTTGGAGCAGCAGCTGAAAGGGTCCTCTGGGAGGTCGCCACCAGCCTGGTTTTCTTTGGTTGCAGTAGGTTCCTCCCAAATGACCTGAGTGTGAATATACAAGATGTGTATATTGTGTGAAAGCTAGATACAATAGTAAATGCAATTTTTCATGCACTTTTTTAAAATTACAGACTGATGTGGAAATTGAAGAGAATAAATCCACATTTTAATGCATGTAAAACCACTACCCATTATGGTACTCCTCAGTCAGATATATGGAGCATGTTCATATTGCTTAAATGAGGTAAAGCATATTTCTTGATAAAATTTAATTACGAGACTTTAGGAAGGAAGGAAGGGTTCAGAAGCCAGAGTCTTTCCTCAAAATGGTCAGATAATCAGTGGCAACTAGACACACATGCTCCAGCTGCCTAAATAAGTAGGCAGCAGATGTTCAGGTGTGTCTAGCAGCTTGTTTCTGATAAAGCCTCCACGACCTTCAAAGGACCTCCTTTTCAGTTTGATACTCCCTGAAGATAGGCACACTTCCCTGTGTGGTGAGGTGAGAAGTCTGGTGAAGTGTGTTGCTCTCATGCCCAACCTGAAGGATGACTCCGAGGACTCAGAGGATGAGCCGGAGCCTCTGGGACCTGAGCCTGCAATTGGAAAGCCTGAGACAGATCCTAGCTCTGCTGTAGCAGAATCTGAGGCCTCTCCAGAGTTTCAGCAGCCAAGTCTGCCAGTGCCATTTAGAGTGGGGCCCTCACAAAACGTCTTGCATAAATCGATAATAGAACATTATAAACAACATTTAGAAAATAAAGAAAATAAAACAACCTAGTAGACTTTAATGCCAGTGCCCAAGCTTATATCATCAAAGTCTTTAAACTTTCAAAATAAAAAACAGGTATGTTTTTTTTAAAACTGTCAGAAACCTTGAGAAAACAGCAGTTTGAAATGAAGGACTGGCTAAAAGCCTATTTGGTCAATAACAGTAATAATGAAGGCGCTCAGTGACATACATCTCACTTTGAAAAGGACATAGGGCTATAAATGCTCCTGCGTTCTGCCATGAAATTTTATTTGTTAATGGAAAAAAAAACAAACAAACCATTTCTTTAATATCTTCCTACATTTGGAGAGTACACACACACACATCTCCTGAAGTCTGCCAGGCCATTTGTTAAAAGGTAGCACATTAGCTTAATCTGTGGGAAGCATAAAATTGTCTATCAGATCTTAATTAATGAGGCCCACAAATAAAATTCACATATACACATGATCTGAATGCATAGTACTGCATGCTTATTGACCTTTACTGATTTGGTGCCATTTCTAAAAAGCATACTGTAACTGCACATTATGCAGAAAAAAATGTTTATTTTCTTTCCATAAAATGTCAAGAAAGCACATTATTCTGGATGGCATGGAAATGAGAGATAGAGAGGGAATGAGAAAGAGAGAGAGAAAAGAGGTGGATTTGGGATCCTATGGAATGCTGTTAGAGGAGAAACAAAACAAAAATAAAGACTCCAGCAACAACTATAACAACAATGATAGCTGGAGTGTATCTTGTAATTACCACTTCTTGTGTTGCACGTTCAGTTTTTGCCTTTGGGAAAATGAAATGCGACAAAGTCCTGGGTGTGTGTGTGTGTGTGTGTGAGTTGCAAAAATTACAAATCACTTACACTATGGTCTCATTTATGCAAAGGGATCTTGTAGCATCTTTGAGACTAAAATGCATCTGAGGAGGTAGGCTCAAGTCTATGAAAGCTCATAGTACCAACTTCTATCTTTCAGTTAGTCTCAAAGGTACTACAAGAACCTTTTGCATAATGATTTTTTCGGAATAACACAGCTAGGTCTTTGATAGTGTTTTGTGTGACCAATTTGGTACAATGGGATCAATAGCTGGGGTTTTAACCCTCACCTACCTTCCTTTCTTCCTTCCTTTCTTTCTTTCTTCCTTCCTTTCTTTCTTTCTTTCTTTCCAATTGAATTCAGTGACTTCTAGGATATCTTTTGACCTTACAAGAAAAGCAGTTGTATTTTAGGAGATAAAATGTCCAATGTTCACAAAAATGTTTGAGTACCCAGGCAACCAAAGTCAGAAAATGTCTGTTCATATTTTCTTTCAGTACCTGACAGACTTCTTTTTCTTAAAAAAAAAACAAAAAAAAAACAATGTAATTTTTGTGTCCTAACACTAGCATTTCAAACTGAAAACACATACACTTATGACCAGTTTGAATAAAAGCATGGATGGAAACCCTGCAGGGGAGAAAAAAGCTGTCTTAATTTGCAGGAATACCTTGATGTAAGATATCACAGGATAATATCATCTTTCACAATATTTCATCCAATGCCGAAATATGGTTGCCACCATATTGTAAACAGGTTGAGTTTCCTGTACTGTACCAGTACATTTGCCCAGGTAAATGTCTCCTTTCTAAGGAAATGTGTCCTTAGCATTGCAACATTGCCAAATCTTTATTCTATATTTTATAGGTGGATTTGACAGAATGGTTTTTTCATCAATGGTTAGATCCATCCCCCATGTGTACTACTGTTGCTCAAAAGACATAGTCCACATATTCTGAAAGGTAGGCAGTTTATTGGTGACCCTACCCATCACTTTTATTTCCCTGCTGTCATATCAGAAGTATTCTTTATATTTGATGTGTGCCTGTGTCTACAACTGGTTTTCTCCTTAATGTCAGGGGTTTCAGTAACAGTTTTATTAAGCATTGGAACTGCTTCATCCCTGCCCACCAATGTGTCTTGGGACAGAAGATTTTCCAAACCAGACTTCCCTTGTTACTACTCCTTGAGCATGGAAAATGTGCAACTGCTAATGTACCAACAGAATTCTGGCCTAAGCATGCACAGATCCTCTCTTCTTATCAGCATACTGTCATAACCTCTAAGACCCCTCCTTTTACATGCTGGAATGGATCATCCTCTTATCTGCTTTATGTATACAAATATTCATTACATTCCTGAATTTATACAATTGTAAATCCATTAAAGGCACCAGATCCCCCCTTATCTTATAAGTTAATAAGGCCCAGTCCTGATTAGTACTTAGATGGAGATTGCCAATTAATAGTAGGTGCTGTAGGAGGAAGGAAGGAACTTGCAAAACAACTTGTGAGGATTCCTTGTCTAAGAAAAACCTATGAAATTCATGGGGTTGTCATAAGTTGACAGATGACTTGAAGACACATGCACACAGAGGTAGCAGGGATGTCAAAAACCTCTACTCATTTTCCAGAAGTGGTATTTGTTCATTTTTTAAAATGAAACTTCATTCAGACAAAAAATACCTTATGTGCAAAAGCATTGTATAGAAAATATGGGAAAATATGCAAAAATGTTGTACATTTGCCAAGCAGGAAGATTTTTTTTTTGAAACTGTGCTGCATCTGAAGAAGTGGATTTGTAGTCATGAAAATTAATGCTAAAATGAAACCCAGTTAGTCTTAAATGTGCTACTATATTCCTTCTCCTTCCTTCCTCCTTTTAATGTTCATTTGCACATGTGAGAATGAAATAATTGAAGGTTTACATCTTTCATACTGCTTTATTGCACTAGGGAGCAAACAGGATTTAAATAAGAGTTAAACAAGAGTTAAACAAGAAATGTCCTATGTTTATCACAGGCCATTTCCTGTTTAACTCTCGTTTAGCTCTCGTTTAAATCCTGTTTGCCCCCTAGTGTGATAAAGCAGATAGGCAACAGTCTGATGATCAGACCTGTGAATATTGTCATATGGATATGTATAAGGCACTGGGTAGACAGGGAGAGATCTCTTACACTCATTCATCTCTATGTGTTGAGTTGGTCAGGGCAGTATCATTTGAAATCACCCTGATTTAAACTGCTGCAATACCATCAAAACATTTGATTGCTGCCATTTCTCTATGACTGACATAACAAAATATACTATTTCTCAGGTGTGCACATTGATTTTGTGATCTTTGCTGTTTATGAGCCTTTTTGCTTGCTTTCTTGACAAGGGTAAGAACTGAACAGTAAGTCTCACCACAATGTTAAATGTCAGCTCCACGATGGAGCTAGTTGCCAGACTGTTTTTCATGTGGATGCAACTGCTTTGTGTATGACCAGCCACCTCATGATGTGTGGTCATCTGAAACAATCTTGGATCAAGATCAATTAGTTTGCAACTGAAATATTTCATGTGCATGCACTTTCTGTGCTGAACACATTTTATTTTGCACTCATTCATCTCTTATCTCTCTCAAGAACAAAACACAAATTGCAGTAAAATTGAAAAGTGTTTATATATCAGAAAAAATGTGCATTTAGTGAGTTGTGGGATTGTTTTCTGGCCTAACCACCTGGGTAAGAATGACAGTGTACTGAGGATTACATTACCAGTAGGGTTAACATTCATATTGGGCTTGGAATTAGTGGTAGGGTAAGTTAAGTTTCTTATATTTCTAGAGCCTACTGAGAATTCCAATATCCTTCACTATTTCCTCACAAAGGAGGCCAAATGCTTACAACCAGAGTAGGGATAAAAATCCCTCTACTATTTAACCTTGCATGTAGGGAAGAAGAATTGCAGGGTTTTTTTCCCTGCTGCAGGAGAAAAAAAGAATATTCCACTGCACCGCCTGCAGAATATACTGAATTAAGTTTTATGCAAAGGAAGTGTGTTTCGTGTGCAAACAAACAAATAAATAATGCTGCTTTCTGTGTAAAAATAATGTGTTTCATCCACCACAACTTAAGTCAGAAACTGGCTATAGTCTTTGAAAAACTGCTCAGTGTTGACAACTTTCTCACAATGAAGAGGTAAATGGTAATTTTTTTAAAAAAATGTCCCCAAGAACAAAAGTTGCAAAGATTTACCTTACTAAGTGTTAAGTATCTTGGCAGGCAGTTTTATGTCGTACTTTGATAATAATCAAAAGGGTAAAGGTCTCCCTTTGACAAGATTGTCAAGTTGTGTCTGTCTGTAGGGTGGCAGTGTTCATCTCCATTACTCAGTTGAAGAGCCAGTGTTTTCAAAGACAACTCTGTGGTCATGTGGCCAGTATGACGGCACAGAATGCTGTTACCTTTCCACCAAAGTGGTATCTTTTTTATCTACTTGCACTTTTACATGCTTTCAAACTACTAGGTTGGCAGAAGCTGGGACTAGTAAAGGGAACTCACTCCATCAGGTGGCATAGGGCCTTGTCAATCTTTCAATTAGCAGAGTCAGTGTCTTAACTGCTGAGCCACTTCATAATAATACAATAATAGGATAACATTAATAAATGCATTCTTTGATTACATAACACAAGTTATTCTTCAGTTTTTCTTTCGTTCTTTCATTCTCTTGTGTGATAAAGCATCTGGCCAGTAGGTCAAGCTCTTGCATTAAGGTCATTACACTTATATGAGGATGTCACATTATCTCAAGTGATACTTACAACTCAAATGGTCACTTATTACAAGGTGACCTTATGGCACGTTGCAAAACTACTGATAATCTGATCCGAAATGAGACTGATCTCTGAAATTTTATGCTGTTTTATATTAGAAATGTCATTTAATTTAGGCTTTTCGAACTGCAGAGCTTCATTCTTCTCAGGGTGAAATGAATAATTCAAAATTTCAAACATATTATTTTGTTCTAAAACTTGAATTCTTTGTTTTACTTTTCTAGTGGAAGATTGGGGAAAGCCAAATGTCAGCTACTTTATTTCACATTGCCAATCATGCATAGATGATTAAATAGATACTGTATGAAGAAAAGCTTCACAGATGGGAGTTGCTAATAGATATTGTAGTGTATAAAATTGTAGTGTATAAAAATTTACCCACTAAACCCAATATCATGTGAGCAGACTTTTCTTTACTCTCCTTCCCCCTCTAAATTTACTGTTTGCTGTCTTAACTGTTCTCTAGAATAGTTTTGGGGGTATTTGGGGAGGAGAATTAATCACATGAGAACGTATTCCCCAAATTGGGTGCCATAATAAACAAAGACCTATTTCATTCATTGTTCATAGAAAGTAAAAGGCATCTCAAAAAGTGCCCTCCCACCACAGATCTTAAGAAATAGGCAATCTGGTGCACAAAGAGGTGGTCAATTTGGTGGATGATGATGATGATGATGATGATGATAATAATAATAATAATAATAATAATAATAATATGCCCACCTCACTATATGGATATGACAGCAATTGACAAACACCTTTTAAACAGATAATCAGTTAAAGTACTCATCAATTTAAAAAGACAAACAAGATGTATACATATTAAAACAATCCACATTTAAAAGTCACAGTTTAAAAAGCATCTGGATAAACCAGCTGGAAGCAACTGGTCTTTAATGCTTTTTAAAATTCAGACGGTGTGTTCAGCTGTCAAATCTCTTCCACCAGGGCATTCCACAGTCTAGGGTCAGATGAAGTAAAAAAATCCTCTGGCTGACAGTTGTCAACCTAATCCTGGCTGACTGGAGTAAATGTCCACCAGAAGACCTGAGTACAGGGCAGATTACATGGGAGGAGAAGATCCTGTAGGTCACCTGTACCCATACCATGTAATAACTAACTTTAAAGGTAATAACCAACACTTTGTAACTTAAATCCACAAGAGAAACAAGAGACATGGCACTATTCATTTGGTCAATACATGGATATCATTTCTAAAGTTTCACTTAAACATGTTATGTTCGATTATGTTTCAGTCTGCTAACATATAGGAGATTACATTTGCAATATATAAACTGGGAGTTTGCATGTTACTGTAACATATGTCAAATTGTACCATGATGTACTTTATTGTAAATCAAAAACAATGTTGCTGTATGGAAAATTCTAAGGACAGTACCATACAATTTCATACAGAATATCATAATCCAGAAATTCACTTTTCAACTTCGCAGTACAAGTAGAAAATCTACTAATGTTAACACCTATATACAGTTACCCTGTCAGAGATATATTCTATTTGTTTCTGTTTCCTGAAAAGGATTCAGATTAGCAACCATAATTTGTTTGTCCTTATGGATAAGGTTTCATTGGACAGAGAGAGACAAGCTGGGGTGTTTTAAACCTTTTTTCACTTAGTCTTAGATGTTATTATGGTCAATGAAAGTATTCCTAACTTCTTGACATGTTACGATAATTTTTTTTCAGTGTGTATAAAATTGAGAGAGAGAGAGAAATCTTCAAATTGGAGTAGTGCGAACTGTAGAAGATACACATTTTATCTTGGAACTACATCTACACCACAGAATTAATGTGGCTTGACACTGCTTTAGTTGCTATGGCTCAGTGCTATGGAATTCTGGGTTTTGTAGCTTTGTGAAACAGCCTGTCAGAGAGCTCTGGTGCCACAACAAACTACAAATCATAGAATCTCACAGGATGAATCCATGACAATTAAAGTGGTGTCATACTGTATTAATTCTGCTGTATAGATGCAGCCTAGTTTGGGAAGAAAACACAACTGGGAATATTTATATAGAGCATATATGTGTGAGTTTTTGTTATGAATATGGTATATTTTTCATATAAATATTGTTTAGGAATACCTATGCATCAAAATGATGAACAGATACAAATTAAACACACACACATACACACACCGTTAACATTATGAGCATAACAGTAAATACAGAAAAATGACTATAAATTGAGCAGCTAATAACAAGATCATGGGACCAAAATTCTCAATCCTCTGAAACCAAAACAAAATTCCAAAGTAATTAATGCACAGATTCTAATTTCATTGGAAGAAGGAGATAATGGAACCAGATGTGTTTTTTGGAAGGAGGACTTCCCTGGTCTTGATGCCACCAGTAAAAAGCTCATGTCTGAGAATGAATGGAAATGAAGGGTTTGGGGTTTGTTATTTTCTTCTTTTCTCCCCCTCCCCTTTTTTTTGCCATTAATACATTAACAGAGATTGTTATCTGTAATCTTACAGCAACCTTTCTTACCATCTAATTTCAGTAACATCTGCTAATAGAACAAGTGAGGTGAAAATGCATGCACTTAACAAATGATGGTTTTTGACATTGTTTATATCTTCTTTCTTTGCATTTTAGTAAGGCATTTTTTTGATCCAGATTGTATGTCTGATAATAGAAAGAAGCAGATATCTTATTCTCATTGATACATAGTAATCACTAAGATGCTTAAAAGAAAAAGTCCCCGCTGGGGATTTCGAATTAATACTGCTTAATTTTTTTTCCAGCTGCAACAAAGATTTGTTCAACTGCTGTGAAACAAACATACAAACAAACTGCACCCATTATAATGGCATAGTTTCAAGGGATATGGTCCATAGATTTTTATGGATAAGCTAATCTCTTATATGTTAGAAGATGAAAGACAGGGAACAAAAGAGGTTTACTGAAAATTAGAACCCTTTTATTATGCACTGGGCTAACAAATATAATTATAGCTTTAATTCATATCCAATGTTTTTAACATTGCAATGAAATTTTTATTTTGGTATATAAATTTTTCACAGTTGTGGGGGAAAAAAACAAAAAACAAAATTAGGTCTGGCCAGTTCAAGAAACAAACACTGAGCAATTAACACAGAACATCCTTATTCTGTCCTATGGGTTGTTTGGATGGATTGATACTTTTGTCTGTTCTGCCATCTTCTAGGTCATCTTAGCTTTTTCTTCCTAACTGTGGATTTTTATGCAAATATTTACACATTATTATATGTACTGTACTTTGGTATTGTGAAAACATGACAATGGGACATATTTTATGGTCTTGTGTTCGCTAAAAGGTGTGCTTCCTTTCAGCTTTCTCCATCTTGTGACCACTTTCACCTGATATTTGCTCTTATATTCTGTCTTAGCCACACACACACACCATACTGCCATTTACCTCTAGAACTTTGTACCAGCCGAATTATGTCTGAGGCTGAAGAAAGAAAGAGGAGGCGACAAAATGATGATGATAATAATAATAATAATAATAATAATAATGTTTTATTTATAGCCCGCTCCTCTGTATCCAATCAGAGCGGGTTACATCAATTAAAAAATACAAGATAAAATATGCATGACCCATACCCAACCACCCGCCCCTTAAAATTGAATTAAACTATCATCAATTAAAACGACATAATAAAAATTACAATTTAAAACAGCAACCCATTGCATAGACATCAGTGTCAAGATGTTAAAATGTTAATAATGCTGTAATTTTAATGTCATTGTTTTATTGATATTTAATTTTGTATTGTCTTTACATTGTTCTGTTTTAGCCTCTAAATTGGAATGTTTTAACCATGTATGTGTCGTTTATGTTGTACACCGCCCTGATCGTTGGAAGGGCAGTATATAAATAAAGTATTATTATTATTATTATTATTATTATTATTAATAGGAGAGCTTAACCCAAACAGAGCCGGGAGGTTAAGGACTTTCTGGGAAGGCCTGCTGGAAGAGATACGTCTTCAAGGCTTTTTTAAAGCAATCAGAAGATGTAATAAGACACATCTCGTCCGGCAGGTCATTCTATAGCCTGGGAGCAACAGCCGGAAAGGCCCTCTGGGAGGTCTGCATCAGCCTAGTCTTCATAGGTTGCAATAGGTTCCTCCCAGAAGACTGGAGTGTGTGTGGGGGTTCGTATGGGAGGAGGCGGTCCCTCAGATAAGAATAAAAACCAACATCTTGTACTGCGCTCGGAAACTAGTCAGCAGCCAGTGGAGAGATTTGAGCACCGGTGTTATGTGCTCTCTCCTCGATGTTCCCATGACAAGCCTGGCTGCCATATTCTGAACTAGTTGAAGTTTCCGAGTTAGGCACAAGGGCAGCCCCATGTAGAGCACATTACAGAAGTCCAATTGTGAGGTTACCAAAGTGTGTACCACTGACTCCAGGTCCTTCGGCTCCAGGAAAGGGCGCAGCTGGCGGATCAGCCGAAGCTGATAACAGGCACTCCTGACCGCCGCATTCACCTGACAAGTCATGTGAAGCGACGAATCGAGAAGTACCCCCAGACTGCGAACAGGCTCCTTCGAGGAGAGTGTGACCCCATCTAGGACCGGGAGGTGTATTCCCAATCCTGGCTTCAGTCCTATGACAGTTAGTACCTCCGTTTTGTCCGGATTGAGCTTCAACCTGTTTTCTCTCAAGCAATCCATTACTGCCGCAAGACAGTCATTGAGAGGAGAGACACCATCTGAAGTCTGGGCCGACGATCTTGTCATGGAGAGGTAGATCTGAGTGTCATCAGTGTACTGAAGACACTGAGTTCCATGCCTCCGAATGATCTCACCCAGCGGCTTCATGTAGATGTTAAACAACATTGGGGACAAGTCAAAGCAGCATGTACATCTGAGTTGAGCCTGAAAACAAACAACAGTGCTCTAGTCTGGCACACTTTCAAGCACCCTACCTGCTGAATATCTGCAGACTGCAGAGTGCACACATGGATGCATGGACACACACACATACGCACATACCCCTATGATTTCTTCCATATGTCTCGTTTAGGCACTGGTGTGGCATGCTCAGAAGCAAAACCCATTGGATTCAATAAGGCTCATTCTCCGGAAAGGAGAGAAATATAGGAAATAAAAGGAGAATACAGCCAGGGAATTGTAGGGTTGGTTTTTATTACATTTCATTGAGAGGTAAGCTGTTTTATGTCATCTATTCCACTGTATCATATATATATATATATATATATATATATAAAACGATACTGCCAGTGGGCTAACTTAAAAATTGGACTGAGCTCAGCAGGACTCCAGTCTATAATGTGGCTGCATTAGAAGCACGACACACTATTTTTTTCTGGATCAATGTTTTGGGTGTGTGTGTCAGCTACACATTTATTCAGGGGGAAGAGGAGAGTGGGGGGACAGAGGAGAATACAGTGGTGATGAGATGGATGTGGGATGCTTTGATCTCACCCAACTGGCTCAGATATCCCACGATACAGAACATTCAGAAATGTAACATTTTACAAAAGCATACACATAATTTATTGCAAACATTTCAGTGAATGGCAGTTCCATTCACCTGCTGTCAGAATCTACTGCAAGTTCTATCATAATGTATGGAAAGGGCTTGAGTTGGCTACCGGGGAGGATGGGTATGTAGTGAACCTGCCGGCCTCTGCTCCAAGATCCTAGGACCTGGCAGCCTGGCATTTGGGAGTGAAATTTGATGGAAGAATGAACTACCCTTCTTTTTAGCTCAGGTATCTGAGAATATGACACATTTTCCCCAAAAAGGCCTCCAAGGTGAGATATGTGGCTTCCCATCTGGAGGGAGAGGCCATGGACCAACTGGTAAAGCTGTATGATGGGGGCACTCATGAATTACAAGACCTACAGGCTTTCATGGTGGGGCTGAAAACCCACTTTGAAGACCCCCTCTGTGTGGAGAGAGCCCTCACCCTCTTGATGTCCCTGGAGCAAGGGGACCAATCAGTGTCCGAGTATTCTGTGGAGTTCTGCAGTCTAGTAGCCCAAGTCTCAGATTGGTCTGAGGCAACAAAGGTCCAGTACTTCAGAGAGGAGCTGTGGTTGGACCTCCTGTAGTGGGCCCTCTCGAGGTCTTTTTCTATTAAGGCAAATGAGAGTGCTTTTGTTTTCTATATGATTCTAAATGAGTGTTGTCATCTTCCATTGCTAGAGGCCTTGTTGAGCCACCCTAAATGCCCTGAAGGCACCAGATCCCATCTCATCTTGGAATGTAAACAAGCTCAAGCTTGGTTAGTCCTTGGATTAGAGAATGTCAAGAAATGCCAGGAACTGTAGCCTGTATTTCAGAGGAAGGCAATACGAAACCACTTCTGAGTATTCCTTGCATTAGTAAACCACATGAAATTCATGAAGTTGCTATAAATCAGCAGGTCACTTGAAGATACACAATGACAAAATGCCAATAAATAAATAAATAATAAATGGAAGTTTTTTTCTCCAACCAGAATACAATTCACAACATTTTGTGAAGTGATCAATAAGATAAACTTAAAGTCCAGTTGCCATAATGTCTGTAGGTTTACTAGATGGAATGTCAAAGATGAAAAGAGAATTAAACCAAATCATCCAAAGCTGGTGTCTGCAGACCTCATTTCAAGGATTTAAGGTCCCCACAATATCCAAAACCAAACAAATGCATGATCTGTCTGGCCGTGAATTTAACAGTCAAAGTGAAAGATTAATACCTGCTGTTTTCAAAACAGTTCTTATTCAGAATCATTAAAAAGTCTGCTTTTTATAGTTTTCATTTAAAAGCAGAAGCAGTCTAGGCTAAAATCAGCTAGCCTAAAGACAAATCTCAAGTTGTGTTATTGTAAACTGACTTAAGTTGACATAAAGTTTAATTCCATGGCTGCACAAAGTTTGTATTCTCAGGAGAGGAATGAAAATGTAGCTATGGCATTGGGTCTATCATGCAGGCAGAGCCAGCATCATAGCCATTGCACAACATGTCCCAATACACAAGGTACCCAATGAACAATGGGAAGCCTTATACAACGGGACATCTTGAGTGAAACCCTATTGCACATCATCACAGTTCACTAGCATGTTATGTATTGTGTAGATAATGTGGTTCCATCATTAAAAGTATTCATCATAGCCTCTGCTGCAGTGTCACAGCCAAGGGCAATAAAAATAGATATATTTGTTCAAGATGACTTGTATCAAAACCAAATTAATGATAAATACAACTGTGTAGTGCATAGAGTACAGGGGCCCCTCCCTATTTGTGGGGGTTCATTTCTGCCCTACTCCTCCACCACAGTTAGAAAAAATGTAAGAGCTCCACTAAATTGGTGGCAATGTGTGCATCCTCCCATCAGTGCATCCTTGTGTAAGTGCCACCATTTACCAAATTGAGCAGGGCAATCCATAGGAGCTCAAGTCTGTGAATGGCTTCCCTGCCAATACAGCTAGCCCACTGTATTCTATAATACAGATATTTTAAATTCATTCATTAATAATCATTCTTACAAAATAATATTACCTCTAACATACTTCTCTCCACACTTCAGTAATCAGATCTATCATTTCAATACAACATTTCTTCCAAGATTTCAAGATTTCCACCATTGTTCTGGAAAATAATTAACCATTGTTATTTATTGCTCTGTTTCCTGTACTCTGAAAGGTGATTGTCAGTTAGAAAAACACCCTGTTGTAACCTGCCCCGATTGCTCGTTCAGAGGGGTGAGCTAGAAATAAATTATTATTATTATTATTATTATTATTATTATTACTCTGTGTTTCAGTGGCTAAGAGTCCCGAACCGTGTCAGCATACTTGGTTTGGCCATGATAAACTAACCTCATGCTCAACTGAGATGTTGTTCTTATTTTCATGAACTAGTTAACACTGCCAAAGAGAAAAGCTACGGGTCTGCTTTAGAAGTTGCTTTTCTCTTCAGTGACTGTTGCAGCCAAAGATGTATAGTATTTTCTATAAAGTAGGCCCTTAGTATCCACTGGGTTATGGTTCCAGGACCCCTCATGGATACCAAAATCCATAGATGCTCAAGTCCCATTAAATACAATGGCCTAGTAAAATGATGTTCCTTATATAAAATGGCAAATTCAAGGTTTGCTTTTGGGAAAAAAAAAATCCTTTAACATTTTCAAGCCATGGATGATTGATTCTGTGGATATGGAGGGCCAACTGTATTACCCTTAGCACCCAGTATTTCTTGGGAAAATCATTAACTGTCAATAACGATTACTCAGCTTCAAGGGCTCTGGAGAATGACTGCCTCTTTCTTTCAAATGTTCTTCATGTTGAGAATTGGATGCTCTCATTCCTGACAACTGCACTGGAGGAAGTGTGACAATATTAGTATTGTTTAATATACTAATATTGTCACACTTCCCAATGAAAAGACATTAATGTGAAAAGCTTAATAATAAAAATAAACTCAAGAGCAGAAGGAACCAGTATAATTTCTAAAAGGGTAGCAATCCCCCACTGATAAGTATTCAAATGCTAAAAATAGCCAAAATGCAACTTTTAAATAATAATACAACTCAAGGCCAGATGCGTTTTGATAGCAGTATTCCTCAGTGGCCTATAAGTATTCAATATATATATATATATATATATATGTGTGTGTGTGTGTGTGTGTGTGTGTTTGTGTGTGTGTATATATGTGTATATATATATATATATATATATATGAAACTATCAAACCCACAGCTCACACAATGTGACTCTGTTAAATTCAAAAGTACTGCAGAACAGACATGATCAGACCATTACAAACAGTCCTTGCATATCTGGTAAAAATCAATTCAGCCAGTTACTTCTGTGAGCTAAGGTAACTGGCTGAACGGATTTTCAATAGATTTGCAAGGCCTGTTTGGAATGGTCTGATTGCCCTGTTTGACAAACAGGGAAAAATGTAATTGTGGTTACTCCACAGCTTCCTGAAAGTAAAGAAGAGTATATTCCTATCCTGCCTTTTTCTCAGTTTGGAACTTGAAGTGGCAAAGCACAATCATGGATTCCCCCCCAGTGCCTCGTATATGCCTCCTTTCCCCTCTTCACCCCCTGCCCCCCTGTTAGACTGACCAGTTTGTGTATGTTTTTTATTACATCCATTGCAATATTAATGATCTGCCATGTTTGTCGCAGCTGCATGGAATGCGGTAGACTCCTGTGGCTGTGAAAGGGTCTCTCTTGTCCTTGGCTGAGTGAAGCATTTGCTGGATTTTCTTCATTGGTTTGTAAACCATTCTCAGGTTGTGTTTCTTCACCACTTTCCCTATTTTGTCTGTGACTCCTTGGATGTATGGTAAAAATATCTTCCTTTTGGGTGGTTGTTTGTCTTCCCTCCTCTGGGTTTTTCTGGGCCTGGCAGCCCTTCTGATGTCTGTGCTGGAGTAACCATTGGCCTGCAGAGCCTGGTCCTGGTGTTTCTGTTCATCTTCCAAGAAGTGGGGTTCACAGATCTGTTATAAACCGACGAAGAAAATCCAGGAAATGCTTCGCTCAGCCAAGGACAAGAGAGACCCTCTCACAGCTTCAGGAGTCTACCGCATTCCATGCAGCTGCAGACAGGTCTACATAGGGACCACCAAACGCAGTGTGCAACAACAATCAAGGAACGTAAGAGACACTGCAGACTGGGTCAGCCGGAAAAATCAGCAATAGCAGAACATGCTATAAACCATCCTGGGCACAAAATGCTGTTTGAAAGCAATGAAATTCTGGACCATGCTGACCACTACCATGTCAGAAGGCACAGGGAAGCCATTGAAATCCATAAACACCTGGACAATTTCAACAGGAAAGAGGAAACCCTGAGGGTAAACAAGGCTTGGCTACCAGTCCTGAAGAACGGCAAGGTTAAGACTCAACCAATGCAAATGAGAAACAGCCTAGGGTCAGGGGATTCCCAGTAGACAATGAGCACCAGTTAGCAGACATTAATCCTCTTTTGCACATCCTCCCACCCTGAGGACTGCCATTAGCAACAGAACAATACATTTGCAAATCACTCCTCTCTTCCCAGAGTCACACAGTGTATATAAATCCAATCGTTTCCCAGGCTACCATTCTCTGAAGCCACAGATGCTGGTGAAATGTCAGAAAAGAACACTTCTAGAACATGGCCACATAGCCTGAAAGCCCCACAAAAAACTATGGACGCCGGCCATGAAAGCCCTCTACCCCATTTCATTTTGTTGATTTTATGACCATATTGTTGATCTTATAATAACTACATTGAAACTCAGCATGCTCCATTTTACATCTAGTTCTCTGCAGGAAACAGTTTTGTATTCACATTTGATCCCAGTCTTTTGTCACATCAGAACTTGAACCTGTTACATGTTTGGGCTATAGCTCCCAGAATTCCCTAGTCACTTCTTGGGGAATTCTGGCAACTGTAACTCAAAATCTTTTCCATGTACAGCCATCTATTCTATTATGTATTCCCCTTCTCCTTTAAAGATATGGAATGTGATTTTAATTACATTGTCTCTTGCCTTCTTTACCCCATACTTTCAACTAAAATAGTTTACAACTGATGTACATTTATGCAACTTGCACAATTTATTTCCATCTGCAGAATTCAGGTTACAGATTTGGGGTGTTTTTAATTTGGAATTTCAAGGCCCAGAAATTTACAGTCTTCATTTTATAAACAAATGGATACCGGTGAATATGAAGAGAAAAAATATGGATGCATTATGTTCCACAGCCACCACTTTAGTTGCCATGAATTAGTGTAACCACACTGAAATAAAGTACAGCATTTACAGTTTAGGTAATCTCATTTTCTTTTCTCAATTATAGTATCTGGGGAGCACATACATTTTAAGGTTTCTCCTCCCAGATTGGTTTATTTCCTCTCTTAATGCCACATTTAAATGCAGGAGCATATCAATAATTGCAGAATATCACATCATAGCCTCTGCACTGCTTAAAATGTCTTCAGGTCTGTCATTATAATATACAGATGTTTTCCCAAGGTTGAGTTCATTGTTTTTACAGACTTTGCCTGGTGCAATAGTGTAAAAGTATAACAAAAGAAATATGGTCTCATAGCAGCTGAGGAAGAGTGAAATAATGGCCCAGAACAGGAACAACGGGAGGTCAGCTGGCCCCAGTATTATGAAACATATGCACATCTTTAAGAAGGCATATTATTTTGGGAGAACAGATCTAGATGAGCAATGATGACTACAGAGTGCTCTTGGCATAAATGACTGTAGCAGATTGAAAACAGATCAAAAGAATATTTTTAATGGTAATTTTTGACAATTTTTGTGACAAGGATCCAAACATTATTATCTATCACTACAGTTTCTACAAATTAAAAATTAAATAGCTAAATGCTTTAAAAAGTATTTTTACTTGGGGTTTCTTTTGAGGCATAGACCCTGCATCATCAGATATATCTATGATGGTGGAGCTCTGGTGTTCTATCCACTTTTCCTGAAGCCATGCTCCAAAAGCCTGCCTTTTAAGCCAAGTAGTTCTCCAGAAGAAAGGTTTCTAAGACACACCAAATCAGGATGTTGGGAAATGACAATATCAGTACTCTCCCACTTGCTGAGTATATAGCAATGGACAGCTGGAAACCTTTCTTGGGGTCCTGCTGCAGCTGTTCCCTACAATGCATTCTGTAATCTATACAATATTGTAGTCATCCCACAATACCATCGTAACCAACAGCAAAGTAACATCTGAACCAGAATGTAGGCCTGGGATCGAACATCATCAACCACCCCCATATGTTGTGGTGGTGTTTTTTTTTTATATCATTGCCCAATGAAGAAGCCAGGGAAGCTTCAAAAGCTTGCATGGTGCATTTTATGCTTCAGAGTTGGCCAAATAAAGATATCACTGCTTTTTGGATTTTGGATTTTGTTGAATTATTTGCTAACACTCCAACCTTCTGTGCCATGGAAACCTTTCAGCCAGGGAGCTTCATGGCTTAAATAGGTATTTGGGAGTCACATTGTGTCATTAATGATATACAGCTCAGTTACAAGATCATTAAGTCCAACTTACAATCTTATAACTAAAAAACAGGAAGCTAGCCTGAATGTGTTACATTCAGCAATATGAGTTATAGGGAGAGGCAGCACTTGGACCATGTGACTTCTCTGTTAATGCCTCCATTAAATGAGACCCCATCATTTTAAAAATAAATAAAAAGTTGGTGTTGCACCACAAAAAGGAGAGATGTTATCCCTTGTTAATTTGCATTTACAATACAATACAATACAATTATAATTTAGTGATCATAAAATGCATTTAGGTTGTAATTTGCAGTAATGAGTTATTCTCAACTAGTCACTTTCCACACTTTGGCGGAGACACAGCTGGTAAGAGCCTGACTGGATTAGCCTTAAAGCAGAGACATTTCTGGTTAGATGTTGGGAATGTGGGTTCCAATCAGCCATGAAGCTCAAGAGTGGGCTTGGCACATCACAGCATTGTGTCCTAGATGTATGCCCACAAAGTTAGACATATCTGGCTATGCAGCAAATAAATTTTAATCCTGTATAGTGTATTAATATTTTGTAAGTCTAAAGAGAGAACTCAGTGTTGCAAACAATTTGAGTCTCCCTATGTAACTGATGGTCTTGCATAGTCCCCTTCCTTTCCATCTCTATGATCTCCTCATCCCATATTTTAATGCCACGTAAATATATAGGATTCGCCCCCACCCACCCTTGGCAGAAGTGTCCCATGATACAGAGGGGAAGAGTCTAGGAGGTTTCTGGGTGGCCATTTTGGTGTGGCTAGTTCTGCATGGCAGTTTCATAATTACTGCTGTGGATCCGTTTTGGAGAAATATCCAAAGATGTATCATCAAGGGAGGTTGCTTTGGAGGCATTTGAGCTTCTTCCTAAGTGACATAGCCCTACATTGGACTGTCCTGGAAGATTTGAATCTGTTTCTGACCTTCATAGATTATTAGATCTTAAAGTCCCAAGGCTTCAGAGCAGGGACATCTCTGAGGGTACGTATTGATGCAGTTGGCCAGAATAAAAAGAAAGACTGTACCTTCAGGATCATATAAAGTGGAAAACCTACTTCTGGGAATGTTTCTATTGCTCAAAGGACTGTCATCCTATCATCTATTTTGGTGGATGAGCCTTTATCTCCTTTCCAACTGCTGCCATGATAGGTACAATTTGAATGAAAATCCAAATTGATAGGGATCAGAGTGAGAGGTGATAGACAAAGTGTTGAGTAAATTGAATTAAAATTTCCTTTCTCTCTCCTTGGAGGGAAGCACTTTGTGTGTCTGGTAGCTAAATTTGGAAAACAAAACAAAGTACCAGACCTTCTTCATGGCAGTACAAAGCACCCAAACAGGAATAGCAGAGTATTAGTCTAAGTTAGCCTGCTATCAGCTTCAGCTGATACACCAGCTGTGACCCTACCTAGCTCCATGGGACCTAGAAGCTGTTTTACATGTGCTGGTAACCTCTCGTCTCGATTTCTGTAATGCACTCTACATGGGGCTACCATTATGCCACATTTGGAAGCTTCAACTGGTTCAAAATATGGCAGCCATATTGGTCACAGGAAAATCTAGGTTTGACTGTATTACACCTATCCTGAAATCCTTGCATTGGCTGCCTATTAGTTTCTGGGCACAGTACAAAGTGTTGGTTATCACCTATAAAGTCCTACATGGCTTGGGTCCAGTTTACTTGAAGGAATGTCTTGTCCCATATAATCCTTCCTGCACAAGTAGGTCTTCTGGGAAGAACCTATTGCAGCCTAGAAAAACCAGATTGGTAGTGACTTCCCAGAGGACCTTTTTTATAGCTGCTCTAAAAATCGGGATTGACCTGCCGGAGAAGACTCGCCAGATTACATCTTTGAACACCTTTAAAAAGGCAAAAAAAAAAGGATCCTCTTCCGGTGGGCCTTCCGAGACTGACCTCTGATCAGAATGGAACTTTTTGTTTTCCCAAAGTAGCCCCCTCTGTATTGCCTCTTTGGTCTTAGCTGTTTTGATGACATTGTTCTTTATATGGTTTTACTGTTATAATATTTGAAGGAGAGAGGGTTGAGGGTTTGGGGTTTTAAGGGAATGTTTTCATTATTTATTTATGTATTGTATTTGATCCGGTTGTTACCCACCTCTTTCTCTGAAGATGCCAGCCACAGATGCTGGCAAAATGTCAGAAAGGAACTCTTCTAGAACATGGCCACATAGCCCGAAAGCTCCACAAAAAAGTATGGATGTCGGTTATGAAAGCCTTCGACTCCACATAGAACTACCATTTTCAAAGTGAACCTTTTGCTTTTCACAGAAAGTGGTTTCTCCCTAATATTTAAAAAGCTTGAATTTCCACATATTTTCTTTAGGTGATCTTTCTAGATATGTTGATTTTCAGCACCTTTGTTTTCAGTCAACATTGCCTAGTGCTCTTAAACAGATTATTGTTCCTCTCAAAGCCTAGAGCCCAAGAAGACACTCTGAATTATGTTGTCAGTAAAACTGTAAATTATTACAGAAAGATATAGCCTCCTCTTCTCTAGTTATCACCCCAACAGATGCCCTTATAACTCTTTGGTTCTTTAATACCTTCATGTACATTATTGTCAGACTGATTGACAGTAATAAAGATAAAACAACAAAACAGAGATAAATCATAGGGAACAGAGACTGAAAGAGATAACAGAAATGCCGCAGGGAGTGCAAACAGTCTAGGGACTAAAAATGGAAATGATAAATATGATAAGTTGCATCTCAATGAGTTTCAAATAATGCTTAGTTGTTACTTACACTTACATAGATCTACTTGATTGAGGTAATTTGCATACTCTGAAGGTCATTTCCTTCTGAAAGCCATGATAAAATGCTCTGATTATGATATATATTTCACTAAGCCAGGGCATGGAGTCAAGCCCTGGGAAATACAGGAAGATGAAGACAACAGCAGTCTCAGCTACAGAGGCCTGAGATAAATCAGGCCCTCTATGAACTATGCCCTCTGGTGAATGGGCATCATTGAAGGCTACTCAACTCATGCAATCTTTATGGCACAGGATGGTTTGTACACAACTCCTCAAAGGCTGTCAGCCATGGTCATTGACATATCAGGTGGATGTACATATTTATGAATGCTCTTTTCCTCAGCAAGAAAGGGCATCACATCTCATATGAACACATTACAGGAGTTTTTGTAGAGTTGTCACAGTTCTGGATCCTTTTGAAGAAATTTTGTCTGCACACACACACACACACACACAAAATGTATTCTGGAGAAAATATATACCTTTGCACAATATTAGATTTGTTCAAAATAACAATTTTGGGGGTTTGAGAAACTCTTATAATCTTGCTCAGGAAGGAGATCCCCCCCCCTAATATTTTTGTTAATAATAATAATAATAATAATAATGGTATTTATTTATATTCTGCTTTTTCTCAGAGGAATGAAAGCAGATTACAGCAATATGAAGATAAAATAGCATACATTTTTTTTAAAAAAAGACCCATCTTCCCATCTTCTATGTAGAGATGAAACAAGGAAAGCCTTACAACCCTGGCAGGGACAATGATTGGCAAGATAAAAAGCACAGGGATGATACTCTCATGATAGGCTGATGCATATTGTTACTTACAAAATATCGGGTGCTAGGCATTTGTAATAGGCTCTGTTAGAGCTTCAGTATTTAAGTGAGAAGAATTATGTCAGGCTGCTAAAGATAATTTTAGTGTGGTTCAGTTTTTCCCCTTTGCATTATTTTGTTTTGTTTTATGTGATTCGAATCATTTTAATTGTTTTTTAAAATGTACAATTTTTAAAAAATTAAATAATGCTAACTCAACATCTTGCTGCTCCTCTCTATTTCTTCATAACTCCACTCAGAAACTTGTTTTTGCATGTCTTTATACCCTCAAGGAGAGGGATTGGAGGTCCCTACCAACTGTGTTAGTGTCCCTAAATGTTGGGGGAATTTCTTAGTTCACAGAAGGCCTGTGAGAGGTGGGTAACTGCGGTGGGGAGTCATTCACTTGTGTATACCAGTACTAACTGTGGGAGGACTCCAAGTTTACTGAAAGATGGTTTTATTTAGAAATATGAAAGTGTGCAACCAAACACACAATAGCAATTCAATCAGAAACAGCATACAAAGCTAACAGATATAGTGGTATGGAATATTGGATAGTGGGAGCTAAGGGTTGTAGAGAGGATGATATTTACTAGTCCTGCAGAGCAATCCACAAAAAGTGGGGTGTGGCTCAGAGGTAATAAAGAAAGAGGGCAGTAGTTGCAGTTGCAGTCATAGTCATCATAATTACAATCGTAGATGTAATCACAAATTGGACATGTGTGGGGTGAATATTTATGTCCTGTTTAGTATCCTTGAGGGATACGTAATATGGACACACAAATGACAGTTTAATTTCCCATGGAATTATCAAAAAGAGCTATTTCAACTGATGGTCTTAATTGACACTCTTTTAAACCAGTTTGTACCAAATCGTAATCCAGTTTAAAATGTAGTGGGAGTGAGGCCCATTATTGCCCATAAGCAGACCAGTTTCCATTCTCTTTGGGAATGAACCTCATGAATGCCCATGGGTATCCACACTGCAGAAGGAAACTCCAGCTTCTTTCACTCATCTTCCCACATTATCCAAATCTGATATCTGCACAAAAGAGGAAAAGAAAAGGAGAATGCAGAAATGCTACACAGAGGAAAGGGAAGTCGAATTGCCACTGGAGAAGAGGAAAGTAGTATCAGATGTGTGTGTGTGTGTGTGTGTGTGTGTGTTCCACCAGCAACTGCCCAATCAGGATCTGTGGTACCACCAGGAGAGAGCCAGTGCACATCAAGATATGTCGGGGAACCTGGTGGGTCATGACCATTTACATCTCAAAGGGTTTCCTCACAAAGCGAAGGATCACATTTGGGAGCCTGGGGAAAAAAAGGGGGCTAAATTCAGAGTGTGTTTTAGGTGTAATCATGGCAACTAGAGAGTTTTCATCAATAACACCTGGCATCATTTCAGTACATTTTGCAGGCTGCTCCTTTATTTATTTATTTATTTGACAGCACACATGAATCAATGTGAATAATTCATCCAGGGAAGAGCATAGAGTTTCAGATAACTCAAGCTAACAAGCCAAGTTGAGTATAAGAGGACAATGAAAAAAAAAATCTCCCTCCCTTCCTCCCTTTCTCCCTCCCTCTCTCCCTCCCTGTCATCAGTTATAGGCAGACTTTTCTATTCTGTTACATCTTATCAAGATCAAACCACAGGGGGAGGCTTTTTTTATGCCAGTGACACTTAAATCAACACCGCTGTGAACAAATCATACATTATATAAAATAAAACCCACCATTTATTTTAATCAAATCTATTTTGAACTAAATTAGTCTCAGTAACCAAAGCTGAACCCAGCTGAGCTCACACACTGCAAAAGGAATGGCATCATTGTGTAGAAAATTAGTTGGAAATTCATTATATCTTTAAATAATTTAAGTTGCATTTTCTCTTGAAAAATCATGAATACCTAATCTAGATCAAGATTACAAGCTCCAATAGTTTAATAGAGCTGTAAGTTTACAACAAAAGCGCTTATCCTTGTTGGCGCTTTAACATAATCATTTGGAACTACTGCTATTAATAAGAATTCTTCTCTATTCTATGCATGGAAATTATTGCATTGAAAAAAAATCTGTGCTACTTCAACTCAGTCTAAACAAGGAACACAGCATGAGACTTAATGGAACAGCAGTAACAAAATATCCCTGTCATGACTCATGTTCTTCTGGTTGTAGAATCCCTGGCAGCAGAAGCATAGGATCTAGGGGCTGGCAGTGAGCTCCCCATAAGCCCCAGCAGCAACATAGGGCCTGGAAAGGTCTCCATATGTCATGCATGCTGTTGGTAAGGCCACACAGAAGGCAGCATCTGGTAGAAATGATAGCAGCTGGTACAGCTACTGCATGCATTTTGCCGGGCCACTGACAAATGCTTCCCTTGCCCCGTGTCCTTAGATACGTGATAAGCCAGTTTTTAATCACATTTAGTGCTATTTACCTTGATTGCCTTCCTCCCTATTCACCCAGAAGCAGTCCTGGCTCTCCTCTCCACTTTTGCCCACCCTTACATTTCACCAGAACTCAGTCTTATGACATCACAAAGTCTTGCCCATGGGGCTTCACAAGGACCTGCTCCCTAGTCTAAAAGTTTGGATATGAGTTCATAGGGAAAGGGTCACAACTGCTCTGACAATCCTAGTTTGCATGTGCTAATTGTGTTTCAATTGTCTGGTAATTACAGACACTAATGTTTTATGGGGACAGTGAAAGGAGAAGTTAAAGTAGAGAAGATGGCAGCTTTGGCCCAAGACAGATGGGCAAAAAGGGGCATGGTGATGGTGATTCTAGGGATACTGTATATACTCATGTATAAGTCTAGAAATTTAGGTCAAAAAATTGACCCAAAAAACCTGAGTCGACTTATCCACGGGTAGACGTAAGTACTGCATCTTTAACTCTTATTTAAAAAAAGGAACCATCCCCTGATGAAAAGCAAGAGTATAATCTGTCCTGGAAGCACTGATCCCCTTTGCTCTCTCATCCATCCAGACTTAAGAATAAACACAGAGTTATGTCTGATGGACTTTTGGAAGTTATTTGACATTGTTTTGCTTTGCTTCATCCTTTAGTCCTTTCCTATAGGCCCCCAAATTTTACCCTCGACTTATCCATTGGTCACAGCAAAATCCGTAATTTTGGCCCCAAAACTTGTCCTCGACTTATACATGAGGTCGACTTATAGTCGAGTATATACGGTAATAATAATAATAATAATAATAATAATAATAATATTTATAATCCCTCCCCATCTGCATTCAGGCAATTGGGGTGGCTTACAGCATTAAAATTATACATACCATATCCCCCAACACCCCCTCCCATTAAAATAGAATTAAACATTTTACAATTAAAACATGTTAAAAATGACAATTTGGACAATAAAAGAACAACAATGGGCAGGCAAACAGCAAACAGAATTGGTCCATTTCTTTCTCTCTTTGGTGGCTGGGTGTCTCTTCAGGAAAGGCCTTCTGGAAGAGATCCATCTTAATAGCTTTTAAAAAGCTGTCTAAGGTAGTTATATGACGGATCTCATCCAGCAGGCCATTCCATAGTCTGGGAGCGATAGCCAAAAAGGTCCTCTGGGCAGTTGTAGATAACCTGGTTTTTATTGGTTTAGCAGATTTCTCCCAAAGGACTTGTGTGGATTGGATTGTATGGAAGGAGGCTGTCCTGGAGATATTTTGGACCCAAGCTATTTAGGGCTTTAGAGGTAATAACCAACACCTTGTACTGGGCCTGGAAACTGATGGGCAGCCAGTGAAGAGATCTTAAAATTTGTGTGATATGGTCTCTTCTAGATGTACCTGACACCAGTTTGGCTGCCATATTCTGTACCAGTTGAATTTTCCAAACCAGGCACAAGGGTAGCCCCATGTAGAGTGTATTTAAAAAACAGACATGAGGTTACCAGAGCATGTACTATGGTTTCAAGAGCATGTACTATGGGATCCCTGAATTCCAGGAAAGTGTGCGGCTGACATATCAGCTGGAGCTGATAACAGGCACTCCTAACTGTTGCATTTACCTGATTAGTCATCTGAAGTAACGGATCTAGAAGCACCCCCAAACTGCGAACACAGTCCTTAGAGGAGAGTTTGGGGCTGCTACCGTAAGTACCTCCATTTTGTCTTGATTCAGTTTTAATCTGGTTTTTCTCATCCAGTCCATTACTGTTTTAAGACAGTCATTGAGAGTGAAGATGCCATCTGAAGTCAAAACTGAAAACCAAGACATGGAGAAATATATCTAGGTGTCATCAGACAGATATCAGACAGTCATCAGACAACCACAGACAAGAGCCCTGATGGTGCAGTAGTTAAATGCCTGTACTGCAGCCACTCACTCAAAACCATAAGCTTGCGAGTTCAATACCAGCAAAAGGGCTCAAGCTTGACTCAGGCTTGTATCCTTCCAAGGTCGCTAAATGATTTCTCCCAGCGGCTTCATATATATGTTGAAAAGCATCAGGGAGAGGATGGCGTCTTGAGGGATGACACACTTAAGCTCTATCCTAGTGGAGCAGCTATCCCTGAGCACCACCCTCTGGAACCTGCCCAAGAGGAAGGAATGGAACCACTGCAATGCAGTGGCTCCAATCCCTAGCCCTCACAGGTGATTCAAGAGGATGTTGTGGTTTATTGTGTCAAAAGCTGCCGACAGGTCCAGTAACACTAACATGGTCACACTACCCCTGTCAATGCCTAGATGAAGGTCATCACCCAGAGCAACCATGGCAGTCTCATCTCCAAATCCAGTCCTAAAGCCATTTTGAAATGGATTTAGATAATCAGTTTCATGAAAGAGAGCTTGGAGTGGAAGGGCAACCGCCCTCTCGAACACCCTACTCAAAAATGGTAGTAAAGACACTGGCCTATAATTCTTCAAATCCAGGGGGTCTAGGGAAGGTTTTTTTCAGGAGTGGTCTAACTGCCACTCCCTTTAAGAAGGATGGAAATATGACCTTCCCTAAGGGATTCATTGATGACGTCTCTAAGAAAGATCCTCAAGGCATCACCCCCAGTGGGCAAGGTTCGAGAGGGCAAGTTGTCTTCTTCACTTTACCAAGAAGCTTGTCTATGTCATCAGTACTCACTGATTCAAACTGATCTGGTATCATCAACTGATCTGGTATCATTCTAACACTGGCATCTAAGTTGGCTCCTCTCTGAGAGTTTTTATCTGCAAAGAAGTTGTTAAACACATCATAGCAGGCTGTTGTCAGGTTGAGTAAAGAGTTCTGCACAGGTGGAAACTGTGTCAGTTCCTTTACCACCCTGAACAGCTCTGCTGGATGGGACTCTACAGATGCAATACATGCAGAGGAGAAAGATCTGTGCGCTGCACATATTGCCTCTCTATAGGAGTAAAGAAACTGCCTATGATGCCTCTTGTCAGATAGGAGTTGAGTTTTCTGCCAGATCCGTTCTAGTCATTGTCCAACCTGCTTCATTTTCCAACCACAAAAACCACATGCTCCCTAACCCTAGTGCTTATGGGGGCCGCCCACACATCACATGCATCGGTGACATTGCACGCGCTTTCGGTGGCCTGGCTGTGGTGAGGAAAGGAGCTCTGAAACAGAGCTCCTTTTTGGCAGCAGATCGTTCCTGCGGCAACCACAGGGCCATGGGAATGCTCCTGAGGAGAAAGGGGCCACCCCTTTCTCCTCATGGCTCCCGGGATGTCCAGGGGCATGAAGCCCCACGGACACCCATTTTCCAGGACACAGAGAAGTAACATTGCAGCTTCTCTGTGGCCTGGGAAAATGCCAGATTGGGGCTGTTGGGCTACCACTGAGGTTGCCCTGGCCCCAATCCAATCTGGAGCAAAAAGGGGTGGCAGAGACCCACACCTTTGGGGCTGTCTGTCCAGCACCCATGCTATGTATCCTGGTTCTTATGATCTTTGGGGCAGAGGATATTTTTCTGGGTTAGAATTTTCAGTGTTCCTTTTGTCTGGGAATTCTATGAGTTGTAATCCCAGATAATAACTCTTCTATGTTCTGCATCTAAACACAGTGTATTTACTAGACTTTTTCGCATTATGAAAGCCCACATCTAGCTGAAGCATTCTAGAACTATTTGTTGGGCAAATATACATTCAAGCATTTAACCTTTTCTGAGTTTCTAAGACATTCTGTATAAAGTCATTATCTGTTTTAAATTTTTTGAAAGCCATTTCTTTTAAAGTCTGTCTCACTTGCTTTTTGTTAGCTGCTGTAGTTTCAAGATCTTTGTCCAGGGTCAATGTCATAGATAAGGTAATAAGAACAGTTTTGAAACTGACTGTCCTACCTTGAGAAAATCCATTTGTTTACAGGAATGATTATGATATTTATTACAAAGACTCTGCTCTCTAGGAATAAGGCCTTGCAAACTTATTTCTAGACTTTCTCTCTGTTTGTGTAATGCTGAAAGTTCTATAAATTGCTGATGTTTTCAGATAAGGTTTGTCTATCTGACTAGTTCCTATTTCTCAATTAGAAATTGAGAAATTAGCAGATTCAAACCCGGCCATAGAGCTGGTGTGTCTTCTCTCCTATCAGATTCAGGGCCCAAATCCATCTCAATGTACCACCTGGGAGATATGGTAGAGCTAATATTTTAGGAGATTATCGCATCTGCAAATTTCGCCAGGATAGAAATGGAATTGAAAAGTCAAAAACAGGTGTTATCTCACGCAGCTGAGGCTGGGCGAGTGCAACCCATCAGTAGCCTGGATGCCAACCGCACTTATCCAGCAGCTTTTCAAAAACAGCAAGCTCCAGTTTTTGAAAAGCTACTGGATCAGCACAGCAGGGGTCCATCCTGCAGACGGATGGCACTTGACTGGCCTCGGCCGTGTGTAATAACACCTGGTTTTGACTTTTCAGTTCTGCATCTATCTCGGTGGGATTTGCAGGTGTGATAATCTGCTTAGTCCACCCCAACAAGTCAATCAATCAGACCTTATTGTTTCAAGTGTATATTTTGTGCATAATTTTCCATAATGTACATATTTTTTTAAAAAAAATATCGATAGATAAATGCATACTGATACCCAGTATGGTGTAGTGGTTTGAGCATTGGTCTACTACTCTGGAGACCATGGAAACCCACTAGGTGACTTTGGGAAAGTCATATCCTCTCAACCTCAAAAGAAAGCAATAGCAAAACCCTTCTGAAGAAATATTTCCAAGAAAACATGTGATGTGTTCATCTTAGGATCATCATAAGTCAGAAATGACTTGGTGGCATTTAACAACTAATGAATATTGGTTCATATATTAGCAAGGGAAGTGTGAAGTAGGCCAATTTATTCCCAAATTTCATCCAAACCAATTTCATACTCCTTCCTAGATTTAACATGGGAATCAACAATAATTGAAATCAGAAATTGCAGCCTTTTGCAACCTTTTCATGTTGGAGGAGCCCTCAAAATAGTTTTCATGTGTTAGGGAATCCCTGTATATAAAAATATTATATCTACAACTCAAAAAGGTTTTTTTCTTCTTCCAGATCACAAACTCTTATAGAACTCTGGTTTAGAAACCATGTACTGGAATAATACTGCTGACTCCGCAATGTCTTTATTCAACTCCACTCTTTCTTCAACCCTTGACAGCTTTGCTCCTGTTTCTGTTTGCAAGTCCTCCTCTACATCTAGGCCTCAGCCCTGGCTCTCTCCCACAGTTAGGTTTCTCCGGTCCTGCTCTCGAGCAGCCGAACTCCTTTGGAAAAAGTCCAGGGACCGGGCTGATTTCATCCACTATAAATTTGTTCTTTTATGCTTCTCTCGCGCCTTGTCTATGGCAAAACAGAATTACTATAAATCATTGATCTGCGCCAACGAGAGGTGCCCGCAGTGATTGTTCTCCTGCTTCAATTCACTGCTAAAACCTTCCTCTCCCCCTATCTTCTCATCATTTTCTCCAACAGACTTTGCCAACTACTTCCTCACAAAAGTCACTACTATTTGATCCGAAATTGTTCCTCCTGATTTGCCCCTTGCCACTAATCTCCTGGTTCCTTCTACTAATAAACTCTCTGTGTTTCCACCTGTTTCTCTGGATGAACTCTCTACGCTGCTAAATTCTTCCAAACCTACAACTTGTTCTCTTGATCCTATCCCCTCCCATCTTCAAATCTCTATAACCCCTTCTTTTCTGCCCTCGCTCCTCTATATCTTTAATCTCTCTCTCTCTTCGGGTTCCTTCCCTTCTGACTTCAAACATGCTCTCGTTTCCCCAATTCTGAAGAAGCCCTCTCTTGACCCCTCCTCTTTGTCTAGCTATCGTCCAATCTCTCTTCTTCCTTTCCTCTCTAAGGTTCTAGAACAGGTAGTCTATTCTCGCTGTCTTGAGTTTCTTGAAGCCAACTCCATCCTGGATCCTTTTCAGTCTGGTTTCCGCCCTCGGCACTCTACTGAGACAGCCCTCACCAAGATCTCAAATGACCTCTTACAGGCCAAGGCGAATAGACTCTACTCTATTCTCATTCTTCTAGTCTTGTCTGCAGCCTTTGACACCGTGGACCACTGTCTCTTGCTTGACTTACTTTCTGACCTCGGGTTCTCCGACTCTGTTCTCAACTGGTTTAAATCTTACTTGTCAGACAGATCTTTTGCCGTGGTCACAGGTGGTCAGACTTCCTCCTCTGTTCCCTTATCTGTTGGAGTTCCCCAGGGCTCTGTCCTAGGTCCCCTTTTGTTCTCTCTATACACATTGTCCCTTGGTAAACTCATCAGTTCTTTTGGTTTCTCCTATCATCTGTATGCTGATGACACTCAGCTGTATCTTTCCACCCCTGACCTTTCACCGGGGCTTGAACAGCAAGTCTCCTCTTGTTTGGCTGCCATCTCGCAGTGGATGCGGCATCGGCGCTTGAAGCTCAACATGTCTAAGACAGAGTTCCTCATCTTCCCACCTAAGCCCACCCTTCAATACTCCTTTTCTGTTTCTGTTGATGGCACTTCTATCCATCCGGTTCAGCAAGCCCGCAGTCTTGGTTTCATCTTTGATTCCTCTCTATCGTTTATCCCCCAGATTCAGGCCACCGCCAAGACCTGTAGATTCTCTCTTTACAACATTGCTAAAATCCGTCCATTCCTCTCAGCCTCCACTGCCAAGACTCTGGTCCATGCCCTAGTGGTTTCACGACTAGATTACTGTAACCTTCTTCTGTCAGTTCTTCCTCTATCTCACCTCCATCCTTTAATCTCTGTCCAGAACTCAGCTGCACGTATTATCACATCTGCTCACCGCTTTGACCATGTTTCTCCCCTCTTGTCCTCCCTTCACTGGCTCCCCTTCCCCTTCCGCATCCAGTACAAGCTTTTGTTACTGACTTTCAAAGCCCTCCATGGACTGGCCCCTCCTTACTTGTCTGAACTTCTTTCTCCTCACACTCCTTCTCGTACCCTCCGTTCTGGTAGTCAGGGTCTCCTGTCCCAGCCAAGGATTTCCACTCCCCTGTCCCGGATTCGTCCTTTCTCACTTGCTGCCCCTCACTCCTGGAACCTTCTTCCCCCACATGCACGCCTCATCACTTCCCTAACCAGGTTCAAAACTGAGTTAAAGACTATATTGTTTAGAGAAGCTTTCCCAGATGTGTGACTTTGTCTGGCCTGTTTTAACTGTGCATTACGAAGCCGAGCCCTCCCTCTAGTCCATCTGCATTGGTCCAGGCCTCAGAGGGAGAGAAGAACCACGGGACCTGATACCCTTCCCCATCACCTTTCCCTTCTCCTCTTGTGTCGTGTCTTTTAGATTGTAAGCCGGAGGGCAGGGAACCGTCTAATTACAAGTTTATATGTACAGCACTGTGTAAACCTACAGCGCTATATAAATAAAGGATAATAATAATAATAATAATAATAATAATAATAATAATAATAGAATATGTATCTCCTTACATATGGTTAAACAAACATACATACAAAAGTTACAGCCACTGTAGTTTTATAATACAAATCATGGGGCAGGACTGAGGATTCAGATTGTCCAGTTTTGCTTGTGGTTTAGTGTTTGGATTCAAGGTTAGATTGTATTTGATCCATAACTATCTGTATCAAATCAAGATGTAATCTGAATTGTTGAATCTGACACCAAACACAATTGGACACCCTGTACAGAACTCTATAAAATACCCTGTAGATCCTCTCCCCCCTTTTTTGTGAAATGTCAAGAGTATTTTTAGATGAACTGTTAATATGTAACTATAAATCAGTTTGAATGATTGACACACACACACACACACACACACTTCTTGATTCCAAACATAGCTTAGAGATGTATGGAATGTGAGAAGAGGAATTTGTCATATCAAAATTTCCAGGGATTTACTTGCTGTAAAACTCTTTGTAGCAGGTAGTCCAAAACACAGGATAGTTCTCATTTCCTATACATGCCTGTTACACTCAACTGTATATTCATCTTTATACTCAGCCACTCATACAATTGTTTATGCAAACTCCACATATGTCAGAAATCATGCCTTTTGGGGGAAGCAAATTACCCACATTGATGGAATCCTGACAAATCTACTGCCTTGGCTATTATGAATGCTACTGAACACATTGATGCATTATTATTATGTGAGGTGCACTTAGGTCTCACAATTTCCATTTCATACTATACACTTACAAATAATTCTTTTGCTTTATGCCATGCTATAATCTTGTACTCCAGTGTTCTCACCTGCTGAGAAGCAAAGCTTCCTGAAAGTATATTCAAAATATCTTAAGGGCTTAAGAACAACAACAACTCAACAGTCAGGTTTTTAATATTATACTTTACAGCTTCTTCTTCTTCTTCTTCTTTAGATTTGTTATCCCACAACACCTTACTAGGCATAAAGTAAAATGGAAAATAAAAGGAGGAGGAAGAAAAGAAGCAGCGTTGCTTATCAGCTGTATCAGAACAGTGAGTGTATCTGCGTTCTGTCCTTCAGATATGGATATGAATTATACTTGGTGTCTGTTCTTGCTGCCTCTATTATTAAAGAAGGGTGGTCAAAGTACAAGATCTAAAATTGCATGCAACCCACCTCAAGAATGATTTTGTGGTCGTTGAGACCCTCAGAATTAGGAGACTGGCTTTGTCTCCTAGCCTCCCAAAATAGAAATAAAAAAAATGAAAGAAATAATAAAGAAGCTGATTTGCCATTACTTAGATTCATGGGCCTGATTCCCACTACCTTTTAAACTGGATCACAAATCAGTTTGAACCAGTTCAAATGACCCTGGTTCCACTTAAATCAATACAATGAAGTGAATCAGAGAGGAGGGCTATCATATCACCTCTTAACCATCTCTTCTCCAGGCTGAATATACCCAGCTCCCTAAGTCTCTCCTCATAAGGCATGATTTCCAGACCCTTCACCATTTTGGTTGCCCTCCTCTGGACGCACACTAGCTTGTCAATATCCTTTTTGAATTGTGGTGCCCAGAACTGGACACAGTATTCCAGGTGAGGAATGACCAAAGAAGAATAGAAAAGCACTATTATGTCCTTTGATCTAGACACTATACTTCTATTGATGCAGCCTAGAATCAAATTGACCTTTTTAGCTGCGGCATTACACTGTTGACTCATGTTCAACTTGTGGCCTACTAGGACTCATAGATGCCTTTCACATGTAGTCTCCTTAAACCAGGTGTTCCCCATCCTATATCTATCTATCTATCTATCTATCTGCATTTCATTTTTATTTTTATTTTTTTAGTTTTGGCACAGCTTTCTAATCTATTTAGGTCATTTTGAATTTTGATCCACTCCTCTGGGGTATTAGCTACTCCTCCTAACTTGGTGTCATCTCCAGATTTGGGCCCAGTGCTATTCTTTCATCCAAGTCATTGATAAAAATATGGAATAGCACTCGCCCCAGGACAGAATCCTGTGGCACCCCACTGGTTGCTTCATTCCAGGATGAATAGGAGCTGTTGCTGAGCAACCTTTGGATTCGGCCAGCCAATCAATTACTAATCCATCTAGCATTTGCATTGCCTAGCCCACATTTTACAAGCTTGTTTGCAGCAATATCATGGGGGACCTCCTCAAACGTCTTACTGAAATCAAGATAAGCTATATCTACAGCATTCCCTTCATTTACCAAGCTGGTACTTGAAGCCTACTGATGCAACAATGTATCCTTTAAGGCCTCCCTGTACTATTTAATATTTTTTAGAAGATACCAGTTTGGGGGTGGGGGGTGGGGGACCACAAGTGGACTTTAATTACTTGGGTTTTTTGGGGGGGGGGATTCCAAGTGGTCTCCAGAGAGTCTCAGCTCATATAAATGCCCTCCCCAACCTGCCTCAGTTGCCCTTCCCAGCAACAAAGTCTTACTGTCTTCAGGACAATGTCTCAGGTACAGAGCCTTGCTTCTTTCTACTTGTGTCTCCACCTTTCCTTGCCTCTCTGACATCTGTGGTTATCTCCAAATAACTGCTATTTCAAAAATATAGAATACAGCCACCCCTCCTAATGCACGGATCTGAGATCTGCACCCTTGAATATATATGGAGGGTGACCCCCATTATATGCAATGGCACACACGTCTGTACCGCACGCACAGGGGCACCTTCCATTCAAGCTGATGGGGCATGAATAAGCACATAGGGCCAACTGTATAAGGGAACACTCAAAGCAAAGCAAAGGGTATCAAAATGTGTCCTATGTGGCCCTAAGAATATTTTGTGCCTACTCCTCCAATAGAAACTGTGCAACCTTTCAAATAGGCAGCAGGATCACCCTTTTTGGCATAACATTTATTAAAATAGTGTGCATTTGTTGTTGTTTTTACAAAATGGGCCATCCCAAGGATCCCATGGTCAGATGCCAAAACCTGCTAAAATTGACCACTCCTGAGGAAAGCTAACACACTTCCACTAAACTAGTTGCCGCGCAGGTCAGGCCCCCCCCAATAAATACAGAAACCTGGTTGGAGGAAAAAAGGCCTCAACTTTATTAACTGTTCCACACATGCAGAACAACAAAAAACCATAGGGTTGGCCCAAAGCATAAGGTCTGGATCTGGCTATCAGCAACACCCTGGTTGGTTGATATACGCTTGGTAGCAGGTGCAAACATCGGGATGACGTAGGTGCCAAGCTCCACCCTGTTGCGCAGTTAGGCAACTGCACTGCTTCACATCGAATTGCGAGACATCCTAGGGGGCCAACGGGTATTAATCGACTGTGGCCTCCACAATGGCCACAGTGAATCGCTCCTTACCCGGGTCACGAGGACTCTTGATCCAGTGCCAGCGGGCCCTAGAAACCCCTACCCCAGATCCAGGCCTATGCTGCCACCCAGAACAGAAATTGTGACAATCAACTCCCAAGACAGGGAGGGGGGGTGGGAGAGCAGAACTGGCAATGGCGCCGATGCTCATCTTACACGGCCTTAAATAGGCCCACCCTTTTTGGCATAACATTTATTAAAATAGAGTGCATTTGTTGTTGTTTTTACAAAATGGGCCATCCCAAGGATCCCATGGTCAGATGCCAAAACCTGTTAAAATGGACCACTCCTGAGGAAAGCTAACACACTTCCACTAAACTAGTAAGCAGAGAACACACTTTCCCTTGTCCCAGTAATGATGTCTTAGGGACAGGATAGCATGGCTCTGGTGCTCACCTGACTCAGTCCCTGGGTTGGCATGGGAATGGGTGGGTGTTTACACACCTATGCCTATGCCAACCACAGACCAACTGCTGGCAAATGCTCCTTACCTTGCTGGTACCATCACTGGTACTGAGAAGCCCTCCATTTCCACATCAGATGCAGCTACAGGGAGCTTCTATCAGGAAGGGGAAGAGGAAACAGCATTTTCAGACCTATTAGATGTACCACCCAGACTAATGTTTCTGAAAATGTTGATGTACTTTTGGTTCTTTTGTTAAGCTGAGAGCTGCGTTCTAAAATTGGAAAAGAATAAGATCCAGTACATCTAATAGGTCTGAAAATGCTGTTTCCTCTTCCCCTTCCCGATAGAAGCAGCCCTCAAGATTTTGGATATATGCAGAATCCAATACCCCTTGGAAAAACCAAGAAGCTTAGCTTGGTAAGTGGTAACAATGAGCGTTCAGGTTTCAACAGGATATTGAGGATAATATCCACTCACCTACAGTTTTACAAAATTCTACAAGATTGTTCATAACCACAGGATTTTCAAGTTTTTTCATCTGTCTTGGAAGTGGAACCTCTAATACAGCAGTGACTCAAACACTGTACTTGTTCTTCAAGTGCTGATATGTTCTTCAAGTGCTGATATCTTCCCATACCTTGCAGCCTTTGTACTTGTATGGACAGCAGCATTCTCAGTTTAAACGACTTAGGCCCTATACAGATAGGCCAAAAAGGCCAGCCTGTGAGTGGAGTAAGGACAATGGACACCCTGATTGCAGATAGCACTTGGCATCATGGCACACCTCCAATGCTGCATACAGATGATGCAGCACCAAAGAGGCACCATACAGCTGTGCTGCTGTGGTTATGGCACCCTTTGGAGGGCACAAAAAGGAGCTGCTTTTTGCGGCTCCTTTCTGTGCCCTCAAGAGGCCGGATCAGGGCTGCAGCATGAGGTTGTCGAGGCCCCAATCTGGCCAGGAAAGCAGCAGTATCCTGCAGCCCCTTAGCGGCAATCTACAATGCCCCCAAGTTTCAGAACTGGAAATGAAGGACCCATCAGAGAAGAACCATTTGGCATAATTAGAAGCCTGATTCTTCCATGGAACACAATCATTGGAAATTTTTCTTTATAGTTACTGTTATACAGGGGTGGACAATGTTTGGCACACTAATCCACCAGGGAACCTTGGAGAACCACACCCCCATGATTCTTACATGACATAGTAGGCAATCTCATCACACAATGGATAACACAATCTCAACACATTTTTGGCCATTTCTGGGTCAACCTTCTGGTCATTTCATGATTGAAAAAGCCTTGTCCTGGGCTTAAAAAATACACCCAGAAGATCAAAAGCATGACAAAATAGTTGCCCACAACTCCTGGTAGCCTATAGGGGCAACAACAACAACATCTTTTAGGGGAATTTTTTTCCCCAAACTACTACTACTACTACTTCTTCTTCTTCTTCTTCTTCTTCTTCTTCTTCTTCTTCTTCTTCTTCTTCTTGCATTCTGAAGGCCATGTTCATTTCCAGGCCATATTTTCCCCATCCCTGCTGCAATGAAATGACTAGAAGAGAAGTATCTACTAAGGATGGTATACAAGAATGCTATATTCTGCAAGAACAGAAACTCAGGAAACTCTTGAAGTGCATTTGTGGCTGAGGAGGAGCGGGCTGGAGGCAGCTCAATCCACAAAATAATATAATGGGGCTTTCTAGATTGGCAAAAAGAAGTGTGTTCATGGCTGCATGAAACTCTAGCCTTTAGGTGAAAAAAATGGAAAGTGTGCCATGAAAACGCTTTTTTTGTGTTTTAGGGGAGAAGAAACGCCTTTAAAAAGGTGCTGGTTTTCCCAGCTTCTTTTTTAAAAACTGCAGAACAGTGCAGCTCCATCTAAAGGCTGTGGTGCAGCTGCTAAGCATTAAGGACAAGACAACTTCATGTCACCCTTTCCTGCCAATCTAGAAAGCCCCATAGATATTCAGAATGGATAAAGGTTATGCAGTAGAGTCCATGGCTTTTTTGTTGTTGGTCTCACCAATTATGTGTTTATGTGCCTTCAAGTCACCTTTCAACTTACAGTGACTCCATGAATTTCATAGGACTTTCTTAGGCAAGGAATCCTCACAGGTGGTATTGCCAGTCCCTTCCTTTGCAATATAGCATACAACACCTGGTATTCATACTAAGAAGGGCTGACCAAGATCAGATGGGATCTGCTGCCTTTAGGGTATTTAGGCCCATCTTCTCTTGCCAATGAAAAAGATATAAACATGCCTTGTATCATGTTGAAAGTTTATCTTCATTTCAAATGCAAGTTGTTGTTGTTGTTTACCTCTAAGTAATTTTTACTTACGGCAAACCTGAGGCAACCCTTTCATGGGAGCTTCTTGGAAGGTTTCTTCAGAGGGAGTTGCCATTGTCATCATCTGAGGTTGAGAGAGTGTGATTTTCTCAAGGTCACCCAATAGTGTAGTTGAAGACTTTCATGGCCCGCATCCATAGTTTTTGGTGGGGCTTTCGGGCTAAGTGGCCATGTTCTATAAGAGTTCCTTTCTGACGTTTCGCCAGCATCTGTGGCTGGCATCTGCCACAGATGCTGGTGAAACACCAGAAAGGAACTCTTCTAGAACATGGCCACTTAGCCTGAAAGCCCCACAAAAATCTCTGTCACCCAGTAGGTTTTTATCTTTTGGAACAGATATCCTGGATGAAAAGGCTGCATCAATTTTATGTGCTCAAGGATGTTGTTGTTTTGTTGTTGTTGTTCAGAGTTTACCACTAATTCATTAAAAAATTCAACTGCTATATCACAATTTGTTGTTTACCTCTTAAGTACCAACAATATTAACTTTTTAGTAACAATTTATATTTCATGTTAATTTCAGTTGCAGCTTTCAGGAATTAATTGGTATGGGAGAAATAATTTTAGGCTGTTTTTTAAATTGATTTTTAAAATATTTAAAATGGCTGTTATTAATGTGTGAATAATTATTAACATAACAAATTAGTGTTATGACTTTCCCCTTCACAATTTAATACTAAGAAGTTAATGTTCTCCTCAACATTGTTAACATTTATGGCCTAAAAAGGAACTTCATATTCAATAATTATACAAGTTCAATTATGTTCACTCATTGGTCTATTATGGGAATAAGACTTGGATATAAGTATATACTTCCATGTGCATGTTTCCTATTATACAGTAATTTTTGTATGCACTTTCCCTAATAGATGCATTTTGCAGCCAGTTTGCCCCAATATTTTACACACATATTAACTAATGTCTCCACTCATGTGTACATTTTTCTCTATTATATGTTTAGTATTCATTGTTCAAATTTTCAAATGATGCAAAATAAAAAATGTACAATTGAACATTTGAAAATACTGTCATATAACGGTATTCTGGTTTGAATGTCAGTTCAGGCACTGCAAGTTTGCTAAGTATGTGCTAAAATATGAATCAAACCCATTTTTCACCATCCCTCCTCATGGCCCACAGGCTTAGCTGCAATTAATAGAGGTGAGAAACACATTGGGATGTGCAGTGCAGAAATATCAGGTCATCATTAGGCCAGGGATGAGCAGTCCTCAGGGTATATATGACCTCCATGCTTTTTGCAGACCATAAAGCCTCCTATTATCTCTACCGAATTTTGGTGATATGACAGCAGGGCCAGGGGAAGTGTTATTTTGCCTTTAAAAGAAGCCATGTATGGAAGAGCATCTTTGTTTCCTTCTGACTTACATTTCTGGACAGCTTCCAAAATGACAATCAACTGGACAAGAAGACATATGTCTGTCACATCTTCTTTTTTAAAAAAATAAATAAAACAAAAACAAATATTTATTCAGAAAAAATAAACATATAAAAACATCTATATAAATACCATCCGTATACCCAACCATTATATAACATCGTCTAACCAACAACTAAATTGTATCATCAATATTACCATAATAACATGTTTAGATATAACAAATATTTTCGGGATGTTTAATACATACCAATTAATGTTAGGATTTCTCCCAGAGTTCTTCATCGTCTGTCACATCTTTTCTAAAGGTAAAATGAAGTTTCTGCCAACCTTCTACCACTGCTCTGTCACTGAAATCTGGTTGGCACAACAGCAGGAGGTGCAGAAACTACTAAGAATAGTGACTTGGCATTCAGTAAATTGTAGTAAGACAGTGCACAGAGATGTGCGCTGATAACCAGAGTATAAGAGAGTAGCAGCCATTAGCCTGAGATTGAAAGGTCACATTTTGAAAGAAGTAATGACTAACACTGTTGGAAATGACCTCGTGTAGCAAGTCACATGTGAAAATTTTGCATAGAAATAACTGACTCTTGGGAGATATCTCGCCAAATATCTATCATATCTGCTGTTTGGGAATGCAGCTTTGTTCAGCATTTCATCTCATTCTCTTCTCTCACCTTTTTTTTCCCTTTTCACTTGCCAAAACATCTTCAAGCTCCCAAATTTCAATTTTCTAGACTGTTCCAGTACAGGCTTTCAGTTTCTCTCACAATTTGTCTCTTTCCCCAGAGTTCCTCTAAGCTTCTTTTCTCTTAGGATTCACTATTCTCTAGTGGCTAAACACAAACTCCCCCCCCCCAACTAGTCCATAATGACCCCCAACTTTGCTGATAAATCAATCATCCATTCCTTTCCTTCACATTTTCTCAGCTCCCACTTGTGATTAAAACTTGATGTATTTTGTCTTGTTGTTTTAAAAAATTGCCTCCTAACTTCTATTCAGCAGGATCACATAGACCATCTGTGCATTATCACATTTGATGGGAAGAGGATGGAATCACACACAATTTAGACTTTTTTTTTATCTAGTAAACATATATTCATAAATATGCTTCTGATTATATTTCTGTATTTCATTTTCTTTATGCTCTGTTTCATTGTTATAATGAAATGTGGTTTTCTTCATTTGCCCTACTTGGAATCTTTCTGGCTTGGATTGAGCGGTCCACCTCTATTGCTTCTCAAGCTAAAAAATCACTAGCTTTGGACTGGAGAAACTGCAAGCTTGAATCTAGAAATTTTACACTCAAAACTGGTCCTTTTATACCACATATACTATGATTCCATCTTAACTGCATCCTAGGAACTCCTGGGGCTTGGAGTCCAGAAGAGACCCTAGATGTGATTTCTGGCCGACAATTCTATGTACTCCTTCTACGAATCCCAGATTTCCAGAGCATAGAACATGACAGTTAAAATCATAGAGATATGATTGTATTGTATGAATGGGGGTCTAGATAATAGTTCCACCTTGTGTCCCCTCTCCTCCACACAGTGGCCATTTGGCAAGTCATTCCACACCCACTATTTTAGACATTTTGACCTTTTTTCTTTATTGTAAGAGCTTTTAGACAATGAAATCATAGAATCGTAGAGTTGGAAGAGACCACAAGAGCTATCTAGTCCAACCCCCTGCCTTGCACCCCTTGCCTACAAGGGTGGTGGACTGTCCTTCTTTGTAGGTTGTTAAAAGGAGGCTGGATGGCCATCTCTTAGGGATGATTTAGTTATGTATTTCTACATGGCACAGGTGTAGAACAGATGACACTTGTGATCCTTTCCAACTTTATGATTCTATGACAGGGAAGTGGAAATCAACTGCGTACTTCTGCACTTTCTATCACTGCTATGTTTTAGTGTCTTTTTGTTTGCTAGAGTTTTAATTGCAGATTAATTAAAGACACACCTTGATGAATGGTGATGCTTCAGATGTGGTGCTGGCTTTTCCCCACTGATTTTTGCCTCTTTCCAGTTTGCTTGGTTCTGTGGAACTCTTCAAAATAACTTCTGTTTATCAAGAAGATAGTTTGACCTACCCTTTAGCATCATTTACCAGAGCTTTCCACTGTGTGCTAAATTATATCTGTATGCAATTATCCATTGATGCTATTTCACATTTGATGATTTAAAGCAACAACAACTGTGCAATGTCCTCTCTTCTTTTTCCTAGATGTAACTTATTTACTCCTTTCTTCTCCCAGGGGGTGATGAGAAAAAAAGGGCAACAATATCTTATTTATAATATACTACTTTCTTAACTATGTGAAATAAACTTTTCCCTTGGTTATTTGCAGCTGTGGAGGGTGGGATTAAAAAAAAGATGGTAAATTGAATTATCCCACCAAAGTATTTCCAAAATGTCAGATTTTACCAATCTAGATTTTTTTTTACCACATCAACATTTGTTGGTGTTGGAGTATATTTGTCTTGAAGTAATACAAAATGTTTCAGTGTGCTGAAGCTGAAACAGTTTAAACAACAATGCAGAAATACTTACAATATGAAGAACAATGTAGTTTCATGCAAAAACAGTGATATTGTTTAACAATGTAGTGTTGTTTACTTGGGGAGATGTCCTACCCTGTAAATTGACTTAGGTTTGCATTTTGTAGCCCTAATTTCATGGATCCAAATTATTAATGCCCATTAATGCTACACAGGATTGCAATCCCAGAAAGTAAGAGTATTTGACAAGATCACATCTTTTGTGTTGTATTAATAAGATGCTGGTATTAATTAGAATGGTGAGTATATGCAAAAGGAATTTACACCATCCAGTATGTATGTAGTCAATATACTCACTTATGGACGAAGTTCAACATGGCCATGTGAGGGATCAGCAAATTTTATGCATGTTTATGTCATCTTTTGGGTGATGCACCCAAGTTCTGAGTACCTTTACTTACCTAAAGATAGAACTGGTATTGGATGTTCATTCAATTTAATCCCTGGCATCCAAGGCAGATCTTATTCCAGAAGAAAGTCAGCTTTATGGGAAGCAAGTAGAATTCAAAGATACGCTCCAACTAATATTTTCTGTAAGAAATAAATATTTCAAAACATGAAAGAACACCTCTCTCCCTTGTGAAATGGTAAACTGGATGAGAATTATATTTACCCTGTACTTCCTCTAGGTCATTATGGATGGAGAATAGGGAAATGTCTGACGTTAGTAAGCCCTGTTTTTCCCCCATAGCTTCTTAAAAGGGGTTTTCCCCATCTTAATTTTCTCCTGTTGTTGCTGATAAGAAAGTTGCTCTACCTTCTGGAGGGCATCATGGTGCTGGTTTAATGTTCCCTTGGTGTTTTTCATAGTCTGGGATGTGATCCAGAAAAACATTCTGCTTTAAGAGATTTACTTGTCCAGCTCATATAAAGAAGCTGGAGTGGAAGATAACAGGAATGCAAGCATTTTGTTAGAACAAAGACATTTTAACAAGAATGGTTGGTGTCAGTTTGCCCAGAAAACATTTGCAATTAATATTGAAACAATATGCACAAAAAACAAAGCAGAGACCTAAAATCAGGAGGGTCTTAAACATACTTTGTGAAATTTGGAAAGAAAGCCTTTTGAGGGACTAACTGCAGAAGATTAGCAGGAAAAGTCTTTTCCTATCGTAGTATATTTACCTTGATGAATATGTGAGGTAAACTGTCTTCCCTGAAAGGCACTCCCCATGCTGGTATTACTTCGACAGTTGGGATTAGAAGTAAAAATCTCAAGTTCAATGCTAGTGGTTCAGAAAATGCCGCCCAAGGCCATGTCTTCCTATTTGATGTTTGTGTTCACAGACTGGCGTCAACATAACCTTGAATATGGGCCTAACTCAGGCTTTCTTCATTTAGAGTGGATGTTGGATTCCAGGCTGTTTCGTTTGATCCTTTCATCATTTTAGATCTTGTTTAAGACTTAAGCACCCACCTCAAACATCTACTTTGGAAGAGTGGTGTGTGGTTTTATATATAAGACAACTAATAAAAGATCTATGGCATTATGATTCCACTTTAACTGCCATGGCTGCATCCTATGGAATCCTCCTGAACTTTGTATTTTGTTGAAGCACTAGAACACACTGGCTAAGAATTGTAAATACCTTTCCCTCAACTGCATATTCCAGGATTGTCATGACAATTAAAATGGAATAATACCACTACAATGGTGTGATGAGAAAGGGCCCTATGACAGGGCCGTGCACCAAGATGCTTGCAGTCTCAATTGCCACAGCAACTCTTAACAGTGAATGATATGGCTGGTAGTTTACTTCAATCACAAGACACATTCATTTTATAGTAAGAACAACTCTTTGGATGAATGCATTCCTAGACCATCTCAGTGCATGCATTTCTCGATATATATCTGCAGGTGAGGAACAATTTCTGTTTTTTAGGGTTTAATGTACTGAAGCATATCAGAGCTGCTGCATATCATCCAGCACATAATGGGGGTGCAAGAACATGTGTGACAGCTTTTAAGAGAGCCCTAGAGAGGAATTCTACAAAAGGCTAGATCGCTGAAGCAGTAGAGTCCAAATTTATTGCCGTCATACTAGACTACTCCTCTGTCTACCAGCACAAAGACGCCTAGGGAGCTGTATTTGAAATGACAGTACCATATGAGAGTCTCATTAGGACTAAAATTTCTCAATAGAATTGAAAAAAGGGCAAAACAAATGACAAAAGGCAGATGGAAGATCTGAGAAATTACTTTCTCTGAGATAATTTTTTAAGAGGAAAGTTTGTAAGTAATGGGAAGGGAACTTTGCTAATTGCAAAACTATGAAAAGCTCATGAGAAATAATATTGGATTATATTTTAAAATTATCATTTTAAGGTAGGTCTGGTCTAAATTGTAAACATGGATTTTGACTGATACAAGACACATGATGCATAATTCCCCACCACACACGCACACATTTTAGTATGGCAAACCATCAAGCCTATCTTTTTTCATATTATTGCTGCCTTGCTCATCCTTAAGATGCTTTGAATTAGAACTCCTATCATCCTTTACCATAGACCATTTTGGATGGGGCTGCTGGAAGATACCATCTGAAACATGTGATCTTGAATCCTACTGATAGTTCCCAACTAAATGGATCCATCGTCTCAGTGGTACAGCACACCCATGCCATACAAGGGCTTGCTGTACATGGATTTGGACGTATGCATATGGCATGCCCTGGAGGACAAAAGGTGTATGCACCACACACAGGAGCGTGCCTTCATAACAACTAATGGGATTTGTGCATACACATTTTTTCCCATATGCGCATACAGATCCCCTGCATATAGGAAGGGCCCACTGTATTTATATAGCAGCTGACTTAATAAATTACTGTTGATTCACTAGCTGATTTATCACACTAGGGGGAAAACAGGATTTAAAAGAGAGTTAAACTAGAGAAAAGCAGGAAATGCCTGATATTTATCACATGACGCTTCCTGGTTTTCTCTAGTTTAACTCTTGTTTAAATCCCGTTTGCCCCCTAGTGTGATAAAGCAGTAGGTCTACTTTAGTTGGGATTAAGAATAGGCTTTAGGTCCTGAGGAGATCTGCATTCTCTCTCTCTCTCTCTCTCTCTCTCTCTCTCTCTCTCTTTCACACACAAACACACACAAACACAATTGCACATAGGGACAGCAATCAGTATCAGTCAAAACTGTTTCACATGGACTATTGTTTATTTTGCTTGAAACACAATGTTCCTATTGGTTCCCTTTTTGACTCAGAAGCTGCATGAGATTACAGAAGTATCTTGCTTCAGATGTTCTTTCTCTAATGCCTGAAAGGCAGTGCTAGGGAATATGATGGAGTGAGAGAGGATTAGTGTTGCATGAAATGAATATTGGACTTCTGTCTTCAGTTCTCTACCCCAAATTCTCCTCAGTCAAGCCCTGATTTTAACTCCCCGAAGAACTGTGCCTGAACACATGCAGCTCCATATGACATAATGGGAGGGGGGCTGAAAAGGGTGTAAGTTCACCTCCAGTTTTAGATTTTTGGTGTGTACGTGTGTTTTTGGTTAAAAAGTGTTGATGGGAGTGCAATCAGGATGTAGCTACTAGAAGGTTGCCCCTATAAGAATCCTGCCCTCCTGAAATTCTCCTTTTTTCCTCAAATTTCTAGCATCGCGGAGAGTGAGAAACCACTGAAAATCATTCACAGGAATCTTATATTTGTGTTGTTCACATTTCCCTGATTGTTTCACCTGTCTCTTTTCTTTGGGTTCCCAAACTGTATTTCTAAATACTCAGCTGAAGTTTTCCATTATTTCAGTGCCAGAAATTTGGGGAGTGACGGCAAAATTCGTGTGGGAGTCAGAATTTCCATTTGGCAGGCAATGTCCTTATTTAGCTCCTTTCCCCCATAGCTACATTTAAATAGTGAACTAATGCCACTGGGCATTTCTAGGAGAGACGATTCTCCCATTGTTTGGCCAGGAGAAAGGGACCTCATGTTATCTGTAGAAGATGGGAACTATAAAGACAACACTGGGGGATTGTACGTATCCCCAGAGCCACCCACCTTCAGATGCTCTTCTCATACCCTTGTTTCTTTCTTTGAACAAGATTAGATCATTACTACCTTTATTTTTATGCAGGTAGAAGGTGGTGAATTACACCACTCTGTAAATCACCATGTATGCCAACAAAACTTTCTCAGTTAATAATGAAATCCTACTTACCTGTACCATTTATATCACTTTCTCAATATTATTCAGACTCAACTGGATAATCTACTATGCAGCTTAACCCTCAAACTCTGCAAAAATTATATATAAAGCTTAATACTGAGCTCCACAAGTAATTTTCGAATCCTTTCCAAATGACTGCACTTTGGAGTTTTCTCCAACAACTACACACTGTCTAGTCCAAACTCTAATAAAAATGGACATTTTGAGAAAGAGACCTCAAAGGAGCAGAGACACAGAAGAAGCAGAGCGATTTTATGCTTATGTTCAAGCATCTTTGCTGGAATGCCCATTTGTCTAATGTCTGTCATTTGTCACAAATGGCATGCCACTGTGAATGATAGCATCCCTCTCTTAATGACCCCAATCCAGAAGAAACATGAATCCCAAATGAAATACAAGATATAAAATGCATCTTATAAATGAAATGCATGCATTGAACACTTAATCTACTGTAACAGTGTCATAGCCCGGCTTCTTAGCTCATCAGGAAAGGACAGCTTGGATGAAAACAGGTTTTGGTTTAATGGCAAGTGTTTCTGTATCACGCACAATCTTTATAAGATCTACTTACACATTGATTTCTGACATTATAGAATGTTGTGCAGAAGTCCCAAGCATATTCATTTGTTACTTCAGTGTTGTGAGGGCCTTAATCATATAATTTCAATATGGTTTGTTCCTGTACATTGTACAGCTTAGGATGCAGGAACATTATTGCTATTGGCATAAACACATACAAAAGACAAATCAGATGGCTGGGCATTAAATCCATGGAGGACTGCTGCTAGTCGTTGTAGACCAGGGGTTAGCAACTTGGTGGTATTGATGGAGGGGACATCAACATCAACCCCCTATGGTCCACTTCTGAGCACATCTAAATTCCTTGTTTTCCTTCCAATTCTTCTTCCTAGTAGTTACTGGGAGTGATGTCATGGCACTTCTGGTCTGGAAGGCCATCTGCAGAAAAAAAATGATGTTGTTGTTTGAAAATAATTCTTGTTTATCTTGAAGGGAACAGTCTCCCAATTACAGTGTTGTATGATATGAGTTATTCTTGAGCTTAAGTTGGACTGCAGGGCCATATATACATCATGTCTTTGTTCACTACATTCATAGAGCTCTGTTTCAAAGTTTTATGCAAGCAAGGAATGAGGAACTAGTAATCAAATTTTAGTACCATTTCAAGTAGCATCTATTAGTTTATGACCTTAGGCAGCAGCATCTTTATACAACCTCTACCGATCTATACACACACAACCTTACCATTTTTTCCCCTCCAGTCCAGAATAAGTAGATAGAAATGACCTGGGTTAATTGCTACTGATATGGATTGATAGAAAAAAGAGGCCAAGAACCTTATCTGGCACAGCTGAACTATATTTCATTCTCAGGACATTCAAAGTACAGAAATGAAATCACAGTATCCCACTGACAGACTTATCCCAGGTCACTCTTAGAGCCATTATTTTATGAAAAGTATAATCCCTTTAGCACTTTTCTGTGCAAGAAAATATGATGCTTAAATCCACTGAAAAATATCTATAGAGAATACACACATACACACACCCCGAAACACATTAATGTCTATAGTTTTTTTTTTAAAAAAAAAAGTCTAGTGTAGACCAATATGTTGTCTGTCTAGTACTTTATCCTTTCATTCTGAATCTGTCCACCATCAAACCCTTTGTATCCTCTGGAACAGGATGGGGTGGGGGAATGCTGCACTTTAGATCTCTCTGTGAGGCCGTTTCTTATCTCATCTCTCCACTTGTTCATATCACATTTGATTTTTTTAAATTCTCTAAAGAATGGTCTGAATATTGTTGCAGTAAAGCTTTTTTTTTTGTTAAATCTGAATGATCTGACATTGTAAGAACACAGGTGCAGAACCTGAATGTCTGCATCAGTAAAGCCCATTCCTTTCTAAAGAGGAGTTTCTCAATCAAAAGGAATGAGGCCTCGAAATCCAGAAATGCAATAAAATGAAATTTGGTTTGATCACTTGGCTTGATACATTTGGCTTGTATAAATGAACAGACTTAGTTCTATTTGGTGTGAGACAAACATAACAAAGCATCTTATCTAGTTGACATTGACTGCACAATGCTTTATTTTGTTTGCTTATTTTTTTTGATATGTAAACCCTGCCCTCCAACAAGTGTACAGTATGGTGTACAGATTTTCTAATTTTAACAAAGATGGCAACAGTTAATATGAAATCTAAAAAAACAACAACAACAGTAAATTATTCCCAGAGAACAATAGCAAACCAGTTGGCCAAAATTAAACATATCAAAAGCTTAAGAGAAACAACTCACGTAAGTAAAATGGATCCAGTTTTTAAAAGAGTAGCAAACACAGTTGCCCTGGCCAAATGTTTTCTACTCCAGAGCTGGAGTGAAGACATGGAGTGATCACATGGAGCGGTGTACGCATAAGAACTGCCGTCTTGAATTTAAGGAAGGCAAAAAAATCCAGGTGTGTAATCTTTTTCTCATAGAGGCCTGCTATCTCCATTGAAAGATTTCAGTGTATGCATCTGGGTTTCCTTTAAGGAGATCCTATACTTATAGGTATATATGAATAACACACAGAGGTTGCATGGAAAGACTCATGGAAAGAATGAGTCCATTCTCTCCCTTTTCCTGTCTCCATCCACATACAGTATACAGTTCAGGGGTGGGGGGAGATGTCTAAAGAGATTTGCCACTAGTATAATTCACAGATCATGTTGACACCATCCTGCAAGATCTACAGAGAACCCCGGGAGTTCTGGTGCCCGGATTAATGTTCCCTAGCTGTGGGGTGCAATCCTCCTCACTCAGTTGCCTCCTGGTCCTTCCCGATCCCCTCCTACTCAGTTAGGGAAAGTAGTTGATTGAGGCTTGGACATCATTATCTAACCAGTGATGGACAAACCTCCTTATTTGCCTGCCTTCAGGCATGAGTCTTTGTGGTTTGGAGAAGACATAGGGAAGCAATCAAGGAGAGTCATCTGTGGGGTGGGGAAAATGTAGTTGTATATCTCACTTAATTTGGGTAAAGTTTGGGTGCATCTACACTGCAGAATAAATGCAGTTTGACACCACTTTAATTATCATGGCTCAATACTATGGAATCCTGGGCTTTGTAGTTTTGTGAGATATTTAGCCTTTTCTGTCAGAGAGGTCTGGTGCCACAACAAACTACAAATTCTTGGACTCCATAGGATGTAGCCATGTTAGTTACTGTGGTGTCAAACTGAATGTGTCACATTTGATTGTAACTTGTATTTAGGAAAGGAAGCTACCATCAGGACAGAATATATAGAAATGGAATAGTTTTCACTTGTCAAGAGGGCCAGACTGCATTTCATCACTCTAAATGTTGACCTTGTAGGTTGAACATATCACATGCAAAGCAGGATCAGACTTAGAGGAATGAAGCATGAAAATTGGAGGAAGGAACATCAGCAATTTGATATGCAGATGACTTATTATTATTATTAGCTTTATTTATAAAACACCATACACGGCGCTGTACAAAAACCAAATAAAATCAAGAATATGTAAAAAGCCTGCCTATGGCATACAATCTAGAGATTAAAACAAGTTAAAAACATCATAAGAAACAAGTTAAAACAGCAGATATCAAATATTAAATCAAATACTACTAGCAGAATATAACTTGTGGTCTCTTCCAACTCTATGATTCTATGATTCTATAAAGACTTGGAAGATTTGTTGAAGCAAACCAGGGAAAAAAGTGCAAAGGCAGTTGAACATTAAGAAAACAAAAATAATGACCACAGACAATTTACATAACTTTATATTAGACAATGAAGACAGTGAAATAGTTCAAGATTTTCTGTACCTTGGCTCAGTCATTAATCAGAATTGAGAATGTTGTCAAGAAATCAGAAGATCAGCTTCTTCTTCTTGGAAGGTCAGCTATGATTAGGAACTACACAAGATTCTGATATATATATATATATATATATATATATATGAATGATTGAATTGTAAAATTAGGATTCTCCATGCCATCATATTTCCAGTTTTTATGTATGGTGGTAAAAGTTGGACACTGAAGAAAACTGATATGAACAATATTAACTCATTTGAAATGTGGTGCTGGAGAAAATTCTGTGGATACTGTGGACTACTAAATAGACAAATAAATTGATCCTAGAGCAAATGAAATCTGAATTCTCCCTGGAAGCCAAGATGACTAAGCTTAGAGAGTGAGTGAGGGAGCCAGGGCCCAAAGTGGGCAGGGATATCTTTTTCTCTTTTTCTATTACCCACTTCTCTCTCTCTCTCTTTCTTCCTCCCCACAGAGCTGCCAGGAAATGGACAGATTGTGCTTTTTAAAATCACAAACTGACATCTGGGAGAGAGTTTTTGAGCTCAGATGAAAGACTGAAAATGTGTGCAAAGGGCCACAGGTTGATCATCCTGCTTTAGGCAAGTGGTCATAGTCTTTTTAAGTGAGGGACCTTTGGCTCTCTGGATGTCTAATTCTAACTAAATCTGAATGAGATCTAGAGCATGCAAATTGAATACAACCAAGATCCAGTCCTGAACACATAAGTATCCAGAGGAACAAACAAAATCTTGAATACAACTCACTTTTGTTTACGTGAACATATTTTGTATAGTAGGAGATGACAGTGGTGTTGCTGTATCTTGTTTCATCTCTATATGATAAAGGTTGCTACAGGGAGAATAATAGCTGTTATTAATCTAGTAATAATAGAAGTGCCTGGGAACTGCAGTTTGGATCATGATCCCATTGTGTGGAACCACCAAAAAGAAATTAATCCACTAAACTGAATGAGCTTCACACAAACATGTATTTAGAATGCCGAAGTCATAATAAACATCAAAACCAACAAGCTATTATAGTATCAAAGCAAACTATTGGAGATCTATTTTAGTGACAAGCAATAGGATGATCAAACAGTCAAATACATGTTTCTGGATGTGGGAAGTGAAACACTACTCATGTGAGTTTTGTTTGAGACCAGTATGCCCCTGGAGTTTTCTTATAAACTGAAGTTGAGTTGATCTGACAGTTGACAAGATCATGGCATTTTGGTGCGAAAAAGTCTATGACAACAACTCAACACAGCAACTGCAGCATACAGGTAGATTTTCTATGCTTGAAGTAGAAGTAACATCATAATTCCCAATCCTCTAAAGCATTTCATCACTTTCCCCCCTCTCTTCCAGCTACCCATTCTGACACCATTTCTCTCTTGTGTTTTTATCTTCCTTGTAGACAGTCACTTCTATTCCATAGGTTTGCCCTGTGTTGGAATGCCTTCTAAACATTTTTTAAAGGTCAGTGGAATAGAAATACCCTAAAACTGCTTGAAGTAACAAACCTCAAATGTTTGAGAAAGATATGTAGGTGTAATTGTTTTAAATGGAACGACAATCCTCTACTTCGAGAGTGGGAAGAATGAATGAATTTGCTGGAAGTTAGCTTTTACTATTCATAACCTCTTTATGGATATTTAAATCCCCACCATTTTCAGTCTTGGGTTTTTGTCTTGGTTATGTCTGAATCAAACCTCAGACTTTTGGGTTTTGTTATTGTTAATTATCTTCAAGTTGATTTCACCCATAGTGATTTTTTTTCCATGGGAAGTTTGGGCCTGATTTGCCCCAGGGCCCATCCATTGGTATTTTTAGTGGCCCATGATCTTCTTAGAACTCTTCTCCAGCACCACATCTCAAATGAGTTGATTTTTTTTTTCTTATGAACTTTTTTCACTGTCCAGCTTTCACAATTGTACATAGAAATAGGAAATATGATGGCATGGACAATCCTAACTTTGGTATTTAATGATATAAATACAGAGTATAAATGATATAAATACCAGATACAAATACCACTGGCTGCCAGTTTGTTTCTGAGCACAATTGAAAGGTGCAGGTGATGACTTATAAAGCCCTATATGGTTCACGTCCAGGCTATTTCGCAGACTGTATGTCCTTATATGAGCCAGGCCAGGCTCTGAGATCTTCAAGGGAGGCCCTTCTCTCTGTCCCACCATCATAACAAGCACGGTTGGTGGGGAAATGAGAGAGGGCCTTTTCCATGGCTGCCCCTAGGCTCTGGAATTCCTTGCCCAGGGAGATCAGAATGGCTCCTTCCTTAATGGCCTTCCATTGACTGGGGAAGGACAGGCTTTCCAAACCGAAAGCTTTTAAAGAATGGCCTGGGGTGCTATATTGTTTTAATGTATTTTAAATATTTTTAACTTTTTAAAGTGTTTGATATTTTAATATGTAATTTGTTTTAATTACTGAAGTAATTTAATTCTATTTTAATATGTTATTTTTGTATGTTTTTAATTTAATTTAATTTTGTTTAATGTTGTAAGCCGCTTTGAGTCCCAATTCTGGGAGAAGGAAGGAAGGAAGGAAGGAAGGAAGGAAATGAATAAATAAATAAATAAATAAATAATCTTTACTCTTCAGGAGTCTAGTTTCTAGTTTCTTCATAGTCTTCTTCTGATTTCTTGACTGCAGTCTTCACTCTGATTGATGATTGAGCACAAGTATGAACAATCTTGAACTATTTTGATCTCTTCATCATCTACTTTAAAATTATATACTTTGGCTGTGGTCATAATTTTTGTTTTCTTGATGTTCATCTGTAAGTGCCTTTACACTTTCTGTCTTGACCTTTTTCAATAATTGTATTGTATTTTTTCAGTTCGGATAGATCCAGAAGGTTTGCATAGCATTATTTTCTGCACAGTAATTTATATTTCTGTATTGAAATATTTTCCATGTACAAAAGGCCATTTCCTCTGAAGAAAATGATTTATGCACAAAACAATTAAATACAAATTTTGCATAGAATAAATTCTGAACTGTGAAGATTCTCATAATCAAAACTGCATGGTTTTCAAAGACATTTTTGCAGTGGGGAGAAAATTGCTGAACTTACTTGTTACTACCTGTGAGAATAAACTTAGTGAAGAATTATATCCCTAGTAACTTCTGCAGTGGGGAACCTAGTGCAATCAGCTTTCTGATTTTTCCAAGGCAGTAAGCAGAGAACGCTCATAAGTTACTCATTCTGTATGTGTATAATGATGAAGTTGTATGTCTGAAATGGAATGTAATGGATGGAGTCCATGAGCATTTCTCCCACACTTCTCCTTAAGTGGATTCTAACTCTACAGATGATGAATGCCTGAAGAAGTCAAGATGCCTTGGCGTTCAGTGTGAACAAAATTTCACCTTCCTGCACTTGCTGGAAATGTTAAAACACAATAATATGTTACAGTGGGCCCTCCCATTATGTGGGGGATCCATTCTGGACCCCCCCCCCCCAATGTAAGGGAAATTGCGTGTATGCTAGAGCCCTATTGAACTGAATAGGGCTCATGCCCGCAGTGGCGTGCAGCATGCACGCCATGGGCGCACATGCCATTATCCCTTCTGGGGTGCGCCGGCTGAACTTCTGTCGCAGCTTTCAGTGTATGTTGAAAGCCGCATATGGCGCACCCATGTATGACATGGGCACACTGTATTTTCAAATTTTTCTAATTATCTAGGCTGCCCTGAGTTATATGCACTACTTTTCAGGGGTGTATCTCAGTATGCTCTCTGCAATGTCAGTCTGCAAGCCAGTCAGTAAGGTGAAATATATTTAGAGGCTCTGTGTGTGTGTGTATTGCATATATTTGGGCCCACATACATTTATGTGTTTACATACGTCATAATCAGAAATGTACAGCCCAGCTGAGCAGAGGCACGTAAAGCTGTAATGGCAAAGGCAGCAGGTAAACAGTGCCAAAGTGGCACAGACGGTGCATTCAAACACAGACATTATGCTTGTATCTAATAAGCACAGCGGGTGAACAATTGGATTTGAAAGGGAAATTAAATGGGCTGACCCGAGTGCAGTGGAATTTATTGTCTAGCTTGTTGTTCTCTGTGCCATACTTATTGCAAAGATTTCTTTTCCCCATAAACCACCAACAGAAAGGCACATGAGTACTGTGATTGGGCATCAATTAAAGTAGGGAAATCACAGTGGGAAATATAAATATATTTTTAAAAAGTCAAACTCAATCAGTTTGTACTTTCATGCTGTTATATTTTGTTTTCTTTTAATCTCTTTTCCCCCCCTCCCTGCATGAGGCCTACTTGAAATCTAACATTGTTTTCGGTAATGCCATTTTCTGATGCCTGATAACAGCACAAAGCAGACAAATTGCCAGATGACCATGAATGCTCATAAACTAATAATCTAGCCTGCTGCAACCCAAAATAGAAATCACCACCTGATAAAATAATTGCTTCCACTATTAGTAATGTTCATTTTATGTGTAGTTGCATACCCTTCTTTTCAGCCAATTACCTCTGACAAATGCAAATTTATTTATTTATTTATTTATAAAAAGGGTACACAGTGAGAAGTAACAGCTTAAAGCAGAAGTTGCTCAGCAAACACAAGTATTGGATGGTTTCCTTTCAGATTAACTCCAAAGCAATGCAGTTTTTTATGTTTCCTAGAAAATGGTTGGGAACAAATATTAAGTTTTATCTGATATTTTGAATCACAAACAACAAACAATCAAAAACAAAGCAAATGAACTTTCTTTGAAACGTGAAAAGGGGTAATTAGGAAAAAATTCTGCACAGGAAAGGTTTTGCTTTTACTTACTTGGAGAGGAATACTTTCCTACAGGGTGGTGTGTGTGTGTGTGTGTGTGTGTGTGTGGAGAATGCATAGTCTAGTTTCCACTGCATCCCAACATAAATATACTTTCCATGTTCTTTATCCATGACTTTCTTTTGGTCAGCATGGAGTTGTAGTTTTCTAAGCCTTCAGAAGTGGAAGAGACAATAAATGCCATGGCTTTCAGTGGGATGTAATATTCCTAAGTATGCTTGTGTTGATTGCAACATTTTTTTCTTTTGCTTGTTGTGGAGGTGGTAACAACAGGACATGCCACTAAAGAGATGTAGATGCATGATACTTACACATTATCTGAAGAATCTTGGCCTGTCTTTCAGATGGAGGTGGGCAACAGTGCAGGGGGGTTGGAGTGGCTTTGGGGAACTGGCAGGGGCTTTGGGATGCAAAGGCAGTCCCCTGGGGGTTGTATGGTGTTTCATACTTCTTGAACAAAAGTTATTAATGTGTGAAAGGCATAACTGACAGAGCTTCAGACTAACTCCATTTCATGATTTTTCCAAGTTCAAAAGTATGTGAGAGGGGAGAGGAGTCTGCATGTAAAATCAACGGGTATCCCTCTTTCCCCACAGCTACCATTGTTCTGCAGACATTTCGACTAATACAGGATGGCTTCAATCCAGTCTGCAGTCTTCATCAGGCCACCCCCACTGCCACAGAACATTGAATTTGATACCAGTGTTGGACCACCTTCTTTGGGTGCTTGGAGCTGGTGATAATTTTGTTTCAGTTCTTCTCCCACAACTTTGAAAAAAACTCAACAAAATTTAAATGTGGGAAGTCGTGAAAGCAAGAGATTTGACCATATCTAGAGCAAACTTTTTACTCAAAATACATACTATGCATTCCTAGCCTCCAAGGCATACTATTTACCCTCTCCTTTGACATTGGAACAATCTGTCTTTGCAAGTGGTAGGTTCTCCTCTGCTGGAAGTATTTAGGCAACGATATAGTGGTATGGATGCTACCTACCTACCTAAGATTCTTGCACTGAGTATTTGCTATTCAACGATGGCTGAAAGCAAAGGTGACAGATTTGCCTACCTCTCATTGTGACTCACAGAGTCTGGAGAACTGCTTTTCAGACTACATCTCCCAGAATCCTCCAGCCAACATGATCAATGGCCACACAAGCTTTAGGAGTCCGAGAGTTGCTGTGCAGAATGTGTCACATTTCCCAGCTCAGTAGATTTATGAGAGGGATGAGACCCTTATGTAGCCAAAAATCTATGTAGGGGAATTTTTGTTTAGCTCAAAACTGAGAGGAGGTCAGCTACCAAGGGACCGATGGCTTTTAGAAATGAAGCAAAGGCAGACTTCTCCAACTCCCCCACAAGTTTTTATTTTATTTTATTATGCTTGTATTGGCATGTTTTTATGCTATCTGCTGTTTAATCTTATTTTATGGCTTGGATTTATGTTTTTATGATGGGGGAGGGCTGGGTTTTGGGGATTTTCTTTTTAATTGTAATTTTAATTGTATGCTGTGTCATTTTACTGTTGTAATCCACTCTGATTCCTTGAGAAAAAGCAGAATACAAATAAATTATTATTATTATTATTATTATTATTATTATTTAAAAAGGAACAATCACACAGCAATTCACTATCACACACTCATTCATTCAAGGCTCAGGAAATCAGGGGTTAGCTTGGAAAAGGTTTGAGGCAGCACTACGGATGATATCTACTATAGATGAGGCTTGCTTCTGGGGTCCAATTGGGTGAAATAGAGTGAGACACAGCTGTTCCTAGAGTGTTGTTTGAATGGAAGTGCCAGAGCTAGACCAGAGATCCCAATGATGTAGAGTCATCATAAAATCTAAACTAGCACACTGAGGGGAGATTTCCAGGGGTTTTAAGGGCGAAAACTAGCCTCTGGGCAAAGGTGTTGAATTGTCTGGGGTGAGGTAATCTGGTCTGACAATAATTGAGGGAAAAGGGAAGGGAGTTAAATTGATAGCCATCTCATCAGGTGAGACATCTAGACAATCATCGCCCATTCCTCTGATTACTGGAGGTGAAGATAGTCCCATTAGCTACCTGTTGGGCAAGTCCAAGGGAAATTGTCCTCAAATAGTGCCATGATGCTGACCTCACCCAAGGTGTAATGTGTACATGTCCCATCACTTTGTGGATCATGGCGGACTGCAAAGCAGGGTCCATCTGAGGTCTTATGGAATACCACAGAAAAATACACTATGGCTAACACTTGCTGCCACCAGTCAATAAGCTGATATGGGTTCATCAATACAGAAGGGAGCCCACAAATTTTTTTAGTTCCTCCTCAAACCTGAAACTTCCCTATCCACCATAACATGTTACTGGTTCAGTTGAAATTGATATACAATATAAGACTATATCAGACAGGCTGGCTTGGGTTTGAAGTGTTTGAAACTGATGTTATAAAGGTGATAAAACCAAAACTTTGAGGCCTTACGTGCCTTGCGTGGTCATGTTCTGGTTCCCATTAGTGTCATATTTTTCTTCCACATTCCACAGCCACTAAATGCATCAAGAAGATACAGTCAGCCCTCCATATGCATGGATTTTGTATCCATGGATTCAACCACTGACAGCTTGAAAATATCTTACTACCCTACTATTTTACTACCCCACTGTATATAAAGAGACTTGAGCATCCATGGATTTTGGTAGTTACAAAGGGTCATGAAACCGTACTCCAGTGGATACCAAAAGCTTACTGTATGTCAGTATGCCTGTTTTTGTTCAAATCCATATTTATGTATCTAAATTTTGTCCAAATCCATATCTATGTGTCTATATCTACATTCTACACTACAGAAGAAATGCTTCTGGCTGTTAGCCAGAATGAACATATTTTCCTCCCTCATATTTAATGTAATTGTTAAAGACTTGCCCTGTAAGCTTGCTTAGACATCAGCATGCTTCAAGGCAGAATGCAGATCATTCAAACCAAAAGCAAAATAAAAAGAAATGTTCTGAATGACAAGTGGTGGATATGAAAGCGGGACAAAGAATGTCATGGGTAATTATAAAGATGCATCTGGCCCCTAGTTACTTTTGACAAAGCCGTTTTGGTGATTTATGGCAAGTGCTTGTTTATAAACCCATTTCAGCAGAGACACTGTACAGCCCATTCATCATTCTGCCCACTTTTCATTATTAAATAAACGTCACTTAAACAGAGCCAAAAACTCAGAAACCTGCTACCAAAACAGAGCAGCAAGGTGCTCCTATCTGATCCTTTTTTATTTGTTTTGATTGACCTAAGGCAGCTGGGCTTTGTTTGACACTTGGTACAATACCCTATATGTAATTCGACAAGCCCAAACGAAAGTCAGCATGGTGGAGGTCAGCTACCAGCAGACAGCACTCATCCCAACATTGATTTCTGTTTATTCTTGATGCCGTGTCGTTTCGCTCCATTGTCATGACGTCTAAGCAGTGCAATAGCTGTTAACAGATGCCCATTTTTAGATCTACAAACAACAGATGTAATATGTGCTTTTCTTTTTTGTTTTTGTAATTCATGTGCAAAATTCATGTAGACTGAGAAATCATTCAGATCACCATTACTATATTGTTGGAGGAGGGCAGGGAGCAGAAGGTGTTCTATGTAAAACAAACAGACAAACAGAAATAATACACTCATCCATGCTAGCCAAATGCATTGGAGCCTTGAAGATTTCATCACTCTATTGTGTGTGTGTGTGTGTGTGTGTGTGTGCATGTTTCCCATCAATTACCACAACATTTCTTCCTTCTCCAAACACAGACCTCCTCCTTCATTCACATATATTTGAATTTCCAAATTGAGATGTGTATCTCTATTGTTATGTTTCATTTTCTTTTCAAGCAGTGAATAGATCACAATGTTCAAATAAGCTTATCTTTCCTTTAACACAGCGGTTCCCAAAATTTGGGCATCCACATGTCTTCGCCTTCATCTCCCAGAAGTCTTGACTGTTGGTCAACCTGGCTAGTGTTTCTGGGAATTTAAGTCCAATTTAAAGTTTGGGAACCACTGCTCTAACACATACCCCCAGAGGTGTACATGGCTTCCTGGTAACAAACATAAATATGAAGTGGAAGTTACAAAAGCCAAAAAAGGGACACCATTTTTCTTTAAATGATACACCACTTCAATTGAGAGTTTTAATTTTATCAGAAAGTTTTTTCCATTAAAAGAGAATCTCACATTCTACACAACCAACCTGCCAGGTTTAATTGTCTGGGTTTCCACTTCTGAGCAATCTCCACTCTTGTAACAGCAATAAAGAATAATATTGTTTATATTTAAGGGTTTTTTTTTGTTATGATCAGTCCAAATTGACAAAAGTACTAAAGCAGGGCACATATATACAAGGTGTTGGTTATTACCTATAGAGCCCTAAATGGCCTGGGTCCAACCTATCTTCAGGACTGCCTCTTTCCATAAAATCCTCCCTATGCACCTTTTTATTCAGGAGCACATGGTATGAGGAGGTGTGTCAAGGAGAATCAAGAGACTACAATTGAATGTCATGGCACCATGAATCTCAGATCTTCATTCTGGATGGCCCAAAACTGCCACACTCATTGTTTCCCAAAAATAAATTATAATCAAAAGTATTTGGGCCATTGTAGAGAAAAGGCAGCTGACATTAGTCAATTAAATGCTGGCTGGGAGGAGATAAAAACCCCATCAGTGACAGTTCGAAGGTCAGATACGGTTTGGTTTTCAGAGTGATAGGGTCTAGTTGTGTCCAGAGAGCTGACAGATTTTTTGAGGGTTTCAGTGTAGGACTCTGAGGGCTATAGTCCAGAGAAGAAGGACTTAATTCCTGTTTAGAACTCTAAATGAAGTAGTTTTATTGAAGAGATATCCTGAGGAATAGAGTTAGTCTGAGCGGCAGAAATACTGGATAGGTTTAGGAAAATATTCTTTACAAGGATGGCACGAGTGTCCTTAAAGATTATAATCTTGATACTCAGTGAAAATTTGTATAAAGGAACCATTATTATAACAGTCATTAACTAAAAAACAAAACAAAAAACCTGCCATCTGAATTAAAAAAAACAACAACCACAAGTGCCTGCAACAAGAATTTTTAACGTACACTTTGTCAAGTAACTTTTGTTCGAACCATCTGTACAATAAAGTCTTGATCTTGTTTTGGAAAAAGCTTGTCTACATCTTGAATTACATCCATGTTACCATTACAAAGTCCTTTTTTACAGAGATTTTTAAAGGGTCTGTTTTATTTTGGGGACAGCAGTGGGGAAAGAAGGCCCAGGGTGCTGTCATCCAGAAAAATGCAGTAGTTATAAGAGGAGTGTGCATCACAGTTGTGCAGTGCAATGTCACGATGTCTTCTTCTTCTCCATGTGGTAATATAGAGCCTAAATGACTTATGAAGAAAAACATTTAGAAATGCATGGGGCTGGGGCCAATTTTTCCCTCCTGCCCCTCACTGTACCACCCAAGTGTGCCACCTTATCTTCTTTTCCCTCTATTTCCTCTTCAAAGTGACAACTAGAAGTGATGTTTCATCACAAGGTGATAGCATATTTTAGATCAGTGCTACTGAAAATGGAGATATATGGACTAGTCCTGGTCAATGAGCCATCAGTTTCTAGTCTATGTTAGGTTTCTGGGGGTGGGGAAAGAGAAGGTTGAAGGCAATCATGGTGCAATTCTTCACTAATTTTGTTTTCCAAGGAAGCTGCAAGCATTATTTTTCCCCCTTACAAGAAAGTCTTTGAAAACTGTGCCATTTTCCAGACTGATTGCAAAAGTGGTATTTTTTTTTGTGCAGAAAACAGTGCTTTCTGTGTGTTTCTATGTTGTTTCTCAGTAAATACATAAAAGATGTCCCCTGTTGAATTCTGAACCAGGATAAAATTTGAACAAGGCCCAGGCTTGTATGCTCGTATCTCTTCCTTTACCATTAAAAGAAAGAAAGGAGGGAGGAAGGGAGAGAAGAAAAAAAAGCTCATTCACCAGCTGTTTGTCAGGGAGTGGCAATAGTGGACTGAATAAATGGCTATTTTAAAAGGGGTTATGCATACAGTTATTAGGCCATTCTGTACAAATCTGAACTCAGCAACTGTATTCAAACATTGTTGCCAATTCTGATATGAAAGCCTTTGCAGCTAGCACTCTCCAGATGTGTTGAACTACAACACCTACCATTCTCAATAATCCTGATCAACACACCTGAAGGGTACCAAGTTAGAGAGACAAAGTTTGTCAAGTATATTTATCTAAGTAGCTGATCTAGAATCTTGGCCTACATTTATATTCCATCTTTCCTTTGGGGCTCAAAGCAGAGCACAAGGGTTCTTCTATTTCTCTACAAGAGCCATTTGGAAAAAATTAGGCTGAGGAACAACGAGTGGCCCATAATCAATCAGTAAGTGGAAATTTGAACCCAGCTCTCTGAGGTCCTAGTGAATCACTTTAACCCCATCTAGCTTGTATTGTCTGGAACTGTTTCCAATTGAAGTACTTTGGCTGTGTAATTTTCCAAACTTTTAAGAACATCTCCATTCTAGACTCTAGTAGTTTGGTTAACATTAATGTCTTTAGACTTTATAATCAGCACCCCTATTTTCACACATTAACTAAATCATTCTAATGCTAGCCATGAATTTCTCCAGTAAAATAAATATTTCCTTACAAGCTATGCAATTTCATTTTACTAGCATTTAAAAATATTTTATTGCATGTTTCATCTGCAGAGCTTTTGTTTTATGCATTACAGTGCTAAGAAGGCAAAGCCAATAAATGACTTTTCTTTTTCTTATGCCTCTCATAAAAATATGAAAAAGGGAATGACCGCACTCTTTCAGTGTAATGCAATTAGATTTTTCCCAGAACTTTAATAATTATGGATATTTTATTCATTGATGCAATGAGTGGATTGAATTGACCAGATATTATGATTGTATGTATGCAAGAACACTGATCAAGTGTTGTTATTTTAGAGGCTGTATCGCCCTCATCCATTCATAACTCCATGTACATGGATGACAGTTCTTAAACAAATGTGGTGTACTCTGTATTTCAATGGACAGAAACATGGGGAATAGGGCTCGACAGACCTATTGAGTTTATTTTCATTTCTATTTGAAGTTTTCACATTTAGGTACATCCTGATGAATTAGATGGAAATGTAATCTTACAAATTTTCTAGGAAGGTTGGGCAAATCTTTCTCCTATATTTGTATTTAACATTTTTTATTTTGATAAAAAACAGCAAAAAAAAAAAAAACCCAAACAAAACAAAAACAAATTTGAATAATACAATCATAGAATCATGAAAACCTACAATTGGAAGAGACATCAAGGGAAATTCAGTCCAACCTCTGGCTATGAAGAAATGCACAAAGTACCCCTGACAGACGGCAATCCAACATCTATTTAAAAACCTCCAAAGAAGGAGACTCCATCAGAGTCAGAGGCAGCAAAGTCCACTGTTGAACAACTCTTATTGTCAGGAAGTTCTTCCTAATGTTGAGCTGAAATCTCTTCTCCTGTAGTTTGCATCCCTTGCTCCGGGTCCTATTCCCTGGAGCTTCACAAAACAAACATGATACCTCTTCAAATATTTAAACAGGACTATCATATCATCTCTTAACCATCTCTTCATCAGGCTAAGCATACCTAGATCCCTAAGCCATTCCTCATAAGACATGGTTTCCAGACCTTTCACCATTTTGGTCTCCCTCCAGCTTGTCAATATTCTGTTTGTATTCTTTTTAAATTGTGATGCCAAGAAATATACACAGTATTCCAGGTGAGGCCTGACCAAAGCAGAATAGAATGTGCTATTACTTCCTTGGATCTAGACACTATACTTCTATTGATGCAGCCTAGAATCATATTGACTCTTTTAGCTGCTGCATCACACTGTTGACTCATGTTCACCTTGTGGTCTACTAGATAAGATGTTCTTTTCTTTTAATTGTATTGTTTTAATTGGTTTTTATTTGTTTGATGCCTCAGGAGCCTCAGGTGGCATAGTGTTTAAATGCCAGTACAGCAGTCAAAAGTTTGTGAGTTCAATCCCAGGCAGGGCTCAGAAGTCCACTCAGCCTTCCATCCTTTCATAGGTCAGTAAAATGAGTACCCAGCATGTTGGAGGCAATTGGCTTACACATTGTAAACTACTTATGGAATGCTAGTTCACTGCTAAATGGTATAGAAATGTACTTTCTATTGCTATTGCTATTGCAACCAGAATTCTAGGCCATTGAGCCATAGCAGTTACAGCAGGGTCAAACTGCATTAATTCTGCAATGTAGATGTAGCCTATGTAAACCAATGGTTAGGAAAAGAATATATACCAATATCCTACATCAGCTGTTTAGTAATGAATTTGTCATTAAGGCCCCATTCACTCTACAAAATAATCTGGGATGAATACGGGTTGAATCCTTGTTGTTCACACATGTCTCTAATGCATTTGATGCACTTTTGGTGGTGAGCTGGCAAAACCCCCACTTAACCTGGGATATTCAATACCATTTTTCCCCCTGAGTTTCCCTAAAAGATCTGGATCGATCCATATCTTTGACAGTGTGAATAAGCTTCTGAATTGATTCGGATCACTCCGTGTTGTTCAAGGGAATGGAGGAAGCTCCATTTTATTCTGAAATGGTGGCATATGTGAATAACAAAGGGGTTACAATGACTTCAAAAGATTTGTGAACCTAAAACAAAATGGGAACAACACCATCAGTGTGGTGAGCCGCATTTCCTGGTGACACAAAAAATGAGTGTGAATGTCCCCTAAGTATCTCCTCCTGGCCTGATCTGCTGAAGCCTATCTTAATAGCCATCAGTTGCATTGACTTAAAGAGGACTGTTCAGTATTTGATTGGGCTGAAAGGATGATATGTCCAGACCTCTCCTGTCCGTGAGCAAAGCTGTGATGAGGAATTGTGACAGAGGTCATACTTCTGATCCATGAGCCCATCAGAGATATGAGATCTTCTAAAAAGGCCCTATTCTCTACACACCATCTTCTCAGTGGCTGCTCTGAAACTTTTAAACTCCTTAGGGTTCCATTTTTGTGTTCCTTCTACCAGCAAATTAAAACATTCTTGTGCCATCAGCCTTTTAGAAATGGAATGGGATGGGCTTTTAATGATGTGCTGTGCTGCTTTGTGGCTGGCATAGTCTTTAAATAAATTCTAATCTTTTTAACTTTATAAATTGTTTAATTGTTCTTTAAATAACTTTTACATTTATATTTTATTGAGGTTTTTGTATAATTTTTTTTTATAAAAAATGCATTGTTTTAGATAGGTCTTAAAACAATTTGTGGCCCATTATTGGGAGAAATGTAGAATAATAATAATAATAATAATAATAATAATAATAATACATTCAGCCCTCTATATCAATGAATTCTTTATCATTAGATTCAACAATCTATGGCTTGAAAACAGATAGATAGATTCCAAAAAGCAAACCTTAATTTTTCTATTTTATATATTTGTTATGCCATTGTATTTAATGGGACTTAAGCACCCACAGACTTTGGTATCCATGGGAGGGGGGGGGGAGTCCTGGAATACAAAGGGCCAATGATGATGATGATGATGATGATGGCAGTCTCATTCACTGGGAGGGAGGAGGTGGGAAACATAATCTTTCTTGTATCCCAATCAGCAGCTAAACAGACCTCTTTTGCTCAATGTAGCTGCAGGCTTTTAACATTGATTGGCATGACATTTACAACCGCTGCAATAGTGCGAGTGAATATGGTAATGCTGCTAAATATGGAGAAGTTACAAATCCACCACTCTAAGTTGCAAATGTGTTACTGAATACAACCCTCATGACAACCCTCATCATGCTAACTACACTTGTTGCTCTGCTCCTGTGGTGAGGAAAGATACACACTATTCCATAATGAGCATAGTTTGTTTTTGGGTTTTTTTTTTAAAGTGTGCTATGCCTATTATTTAATATAGAGCCTCATATATTAATGGCTTTAACTTCATTTTCAACAGCTCTGTTCTTTCCATGGTAATGGTTGATAACTGGCTGCAATTATTTCAAAGGCTGAGCATACTAATTCAAGCTTGTCAGCAAATAGTTCATGCAGTTAGAAAACAAATGACAGGCTAAATTGAGTTTGACCTCAGAATGGCTGGCGATCCCTCCCCATCCACACATCTCCTTCATATTATATTCCTGCACGCAGAGGGGTAATTTCAAGCATAGTCAGGGGCATGCACATTGATTAATTTTGTGGAGAGCATACTTAGAACTGAATTACAGGACAGCAGAGATCTATTTTCTTTCCAAGGCTGCATCAGCACTGCAGAAATAATCCAGTTTGACGCCACTTTAAATATCAAGGCTCAATGCTTTGAGATTCTGGGAATTATCATTTGTTTTGGCACCAGGGCTCTCTGACAGAGAAGGTTAAATATCTCACTAAACTATAGTTCCCAGAATTCCGTAGCACTGAGCTATGACAGTTAAACTGGTGTCAAGCTGGGTTGTTTCTGCAGTGGAGACACAGCCCAAGAGTAAAAAAGCCAAGAGTCTCTCTACAACTTGAATAGCTAGTTGAAATACCTATGAAAACAATGTTACTCATGTTCTTGGGATATTCCCTCATGAGCATTTGCTGTAATTCCTGAAGCATTTGCACCTAGATTTTCAAAGTGATGGGGAGTTGTCTTGTAATTTAAAACTAAGTACTACTTTATGTTTGAATGTTGTCCCTTGTCTTTGGAACACCCTTGCTCCTCCAGTTGTTGAAGAGGTTTGCATATCCTCTGTTTAAAAAAATTTGGGGCTCAGTTTTGTTTTAAGGAGGCATGAGAAAATCTGACTGTTTTGCTTTCAGTGCTTCCCAATTTTGCACATTTTGGCAAATTCCAATGAAAATAAAAAACAAAATGATATTCTAATCCTAGATAGGCAATTCTGACTATTTCTCTTTCTCTCACATCCCCCGCTTGCCAGTGTTGATTCTGATCAAGAACAATATGAAATGAAATTCTCACTCATCCCTCACTGAAATAATCTGAAATGCAAGCATCCCATACACCTCATTGAAGCGCAGGATGAACATGTGACACACTGCAGACTGGGTCAGCCAGAAAAACCAGCAGTAGCAGAACACGTTATAAACCATCCTGGGCATAAAATGCTGTTTGAAAAAACTGAAATTCTGGACCAGGCCAACAACTATCAGGTAAGAATGTGCAGGGAAGCCATTGAAATCCATAAACACCTTGAAAACTTCAATAAGAAAGAAGAAACCCTTGGCTACCAGTCCTGAAAAACACCAAAATTAAGACCCAGCAAAATACAAATGAAAACCACCCAGGATAAGGGTTTCCCAGCAGACAACACATTACTAATTGAACAGACACAAATCCTCTTTGCAAATCCTCCCACCCTGAGGCCTTGTCATTCAACAACAGAACAATACATAAATTAACATGTAAATCACTCCTCCCAACCTAGGGTCACACAATATGTATGTGTGTGTGTGTGTGTGCGCACACACACACACACACACACACACACACACCTCACTCACTTCTTTCCCAGCAATCTCTGAAGATGCCAGCCACAGATGCCAGAGAAATGTCAGAAATAAACTCTTCTAGAATAATTGTGTCAGCTTTTAGCTTTTAACAATAAAGTTACTTACTTATTTACTTACTCTTCTAGAATGCAGCCACATAGCCAGAAAAAACCACAAACAACAACAAACATATTGTTGTCAGTGCAGATACACATGCTCATACAAACTTTTATAAAATACACTAACTAAAGAAAAAATAAGTTTTCTTAGAAGAAAGTCCCTGATGTTTTCCTGGTAGTATAACAATAGTGAGGAAGGCTACACAAGCCTTCTCTGTTTTAACCCAAGCTCCCATCAAGTTCTGAAATTTTCTTCTTAAACATCTACCTTTTGCTCCTCCTGGTAATAGAGATTCCAGAACAAAAATGTAAGTTTTGCAAAAGAAGCAGCGGCAGCAGCTTGTTGCTAGAAGTAAACACTTTGATTGAACCAGCCATTACAATGATTTGGCTCAGTCATCTTTCTGGGAAGATTTGTCCTCTCCATTTGTTGCAAAACTGCAAATTATGTTCAGTGATGTATGCAGATAGGAGGCCAAATAGGGAAGAAAAAGGCTAAAGTCTGGAGATAATGAAACTTCATGGTTTCATTTACCTACTGTTGGTAGGCAGGTGCAATTGTGACATTGTTCTATTGGTTTCAGGGCTCTTGTCAAGTTTGTGACTGTGAAGTTATATGTTCCTGTAGCAGCAGTGTTACATGGTGTGAGAATATATTTGAAAATAAATTGATTTTTTTTGTACTCAAGGTTTCTTCCTTTAAAAAACAACACACAATTGTGCTGGGAATACCAAAACATATTTTACAAGATACACATGCTCCGATACCTCAACTGATTGTCTGTTGGAAGGGCACTGTGCCACTGTAAGCCCACCCCTGAGATCAAATCAATGCAATCAGAGCTCAACAATAGCTGCCACTCCAGATACCCTTTCAAAATGCCTTTACCAAACCAGATAATTTTCTGATGTTGTTAACGTCTATCTCTCTATTGTTCATATTCTGTTTTCCCCCCATTATGACTGAATAATGACAATTCTCTTTCTTATCCACGGGTTCCTCTTAACATTGCTCTTACCTGATTGATTGATTGATTGATAACAGGAAAAATTCAATTGATCAATTGATTTATTGAGTCAAAGAATATTCAGAAAGCCTCAACTTATCTGGATTAGGTTCCTGAGAACTATCAGACAGTGGAGTTAGTTGAAAAGTGGAACCCAGGGTTGTTGGTTGTTGGGGTTTTTTTAATACTTGAAAATGCATTTTAGCCAGTCCCTGCCAGGGAGAAGAGGGAGAGAAGTGTATGGGCAGAGCCACTGGCAATAATCTTTGAGAATTCTTGGATAATAATAATAATAGTAGTAGTAGTAGTAGTAGTAGTAGTAAATATCCTGCCCCTCTACAAAATGCAATCGGGGTGGCTTTGAAAGATTTAAAAAATAGAATAGAAATAGGAAAATTCCCAGCTAAATGGAGGAAGGCAAATGTTGTCCCCATCTTCAGAAAGGGGAAAATAAGATCCCAACAATTATTGCTCAGGTAGTCTGACATCAATACCAGGAAAAATTATAGAGCAGATCACTAAACAGTCAGTGCATATTTAGAAGGAAATGCCATAATCACAAAAAGTCAACATGGGTTTCAGAGAAACAAGGCTAATATATATATGGCTTGATAAATGAAGAGAATGCTGTAGACATAACATATCTTGATTTCAGTAAGGCCTTTGACATGGTCCTCCATGACATTCTTGTAAACAAGCTAGTAAAATCTGGTTTAGACAATGCAACTGTTAAATGGATTAGTAATTGGCTGACTGGTTAAACCCAAAGGGCTCTTCTTCATCCTGGATAGAAGTGACCAGTAGAGTGGCACAGGGTTTTCTCCTGGGCCCAGTGCTATTCAACATCTTTATCAATGACTTGGATGAAAGAATAGAGGCTAAGCTTATCAAATTTACAAATTAGGAGGAATGGCTAATGACCTTAGATTAGACCTTAGATTAGAAAGCTGGGCCAAAACTAACAAAATAAATTTCAATACAGAGAAATATAAGGTATTAAGGGCAGCAAAAAAAAAAAAAAAAAAAAAAAAAAAGGGGGGGGAAGAAATGAAATATGCAGATGTAGGATGGGGGACACCTGGCTTAATGAGAGTACATGTGAATGGGATCTAGGGGGCTGTGCACACACACAATTTCAGCTCTTAGGAGAGCAATTCTTCACAAAAACAAAACATTATTTTCTTTCCCCTTTCCCATGGGAACATCCCTCCTCCTCCTATTGCAGGTGTTCTCAAGAGACTGATCTTGGATCTTCCCAGAACAGATTCAGTTCCCTTCCTAACTGGTCATTAACAAGCTTTAGGGATCCTCCACAAAGGAACACAGTCAACAGTTTTAGCAGTTAGCACACTACTACATGTTCCTTCATTTAACAACAGTACTGTATAATTCTTTGTAGACTAGCAAATAACAAGCAAATGAAGCTATACCAATTGAGACCAATATGCCAAACAATGGCAGGAATGATTAAAAATTCAGCTCCTGACATTGACTATTTTCACATCTGTCATTTTATGTTCATGGCACTGGTTGCCAGTAGTAGTAGTAGTAGTAGTAGTAGTTGTATGCATTCAATTTGTTTCCAACATATGGCATCCCTAATACAAACCTATCATGGGTTTTTCTTGGCAATGTTTGTTCAGAGGAGGCTTGCTATTGCCTTCACCTGAGGCTGAGAGCATGTAACTTGCCCAATGGGTTTCATGGCTGAGCTGGGAATCAAATCCTGGACTCCAGAGTCATAGTTCAAGACTCAAACCACTACATCATACTAGCTAATACTTCAGCAGAGTGATCACTTCAGTGTGTCTCTTCCAGTGAACAAATACATCTGGAATTGCTGTCTACTCTTCTGCCTCAAGGCACTAGTTAAGGTGAAATTAGCCAAAACATAACATAACACACTATATTCATATAAACCATGGACAATATGCATTTCCTTACACAAGTACTAGTTTATGAACCAGAAGCAGGGATTGTTGGAAGAGGTCATAATGAAGTTTCAACAGTGACAATCACTTACTTCAAAATTATTCCATGGTATTTCCAGTTGATCCAATGTCCCTCTGGAAAGGTAGGTAGTACCACTTGAACCCGTGTTTTGTCAACATCAGCAACTAAGGAGGGGTGGAGGAATCATTTGACAGAGTATATCATTGCCCTGTATAGAATAATATCTGCTAGTTCAGATAGAACTGTTGCTACTTCTTGTATAACATAAGCCATTACTTTTGAATGGAAAGGTATAGTGAGCATGATGAGATCAAATGGCACTGTTGAAATGACATTCTCACATACATAAGCTTACTTACATGAAAGATCTGCTCTAAACTTCCATTCTCTTCAGGCTTAGCTCTCACCTATCTGTGACTGCTTTCATGTTAATATGTCTTAGGCTTTGTATGATAATTCTAAAATATTACATTTTTATGAAGTGGGTTTGTTGAAAGGTTCCTTCCACCAAAAGGAATTCACACTGTCATAGTTTCAGAACCCACTTCTATCAGAAGAATAGTAATACAACCAGAATACATAACTGAAACATACTTGGTTTTTTTTCCTACATGCTTTTGATTATGAAGGTGGTATATTTGAAGATATTTAGAAGCTAGTCAAATCTGTGAAAGATATCTCCACTGTATTTCTTTTCAGTAAAATGAAACAAAGCCTCCATGTATAAAATGCAGCCTGCAGGACCTGAGCAGAGCTGTTGAAGACAGGGTGAGTTGAATGTCTCTGTTTCATACAGTTGCCATAAACTGAAGTTGACATGATGGCAGTTAGGAACCATGGTACTACATTTCTGTGGTGGTAGGATTGCATTCTCCCATGTCAGGCAAGCTTTTGCTAAGATGTCAGACAAAAAGTGCCAAACAACTACTGGGCAGTAGCAGTAGTAGGGAGTGTAACTGTTGGAGGATCCCTAAGGCTTGTTAGTACTTTGCAGAAGGAGGCAAAGGTAAACCCCCTTTCAATGTCTTTTAATAAAAAAACCCTATGATGAGAAAATCCAAATTGAAACAAGACATTGGGGCTTTCTAGATTGGCAAAAAGAAGTATGTTCATGGCTGTATGAACTTCTTTTTTAAAAACTAAAAGCTTCTTTTTTAAAAACTGCGGAACAGCGCAACTCCATCTAAAGGCTGTGGTGCAGCTGCTAAGCATTAAGGAAAAGGCAACTTCATGTCACACTTTCCTGACAATCTAGGAAGCCCCATAATGCCAGAAGATAAGACTCACAAGGCACTCAGTGAGATACTTGGCTACAGCAGAGGACAGCTATGAGTAGCATTGTGGCTAATGATGCAAATGAATTCAGCTGCTGACATGCTAAGAGGTGAAAGGAAAGGACATTTTCAGTTTTCCTTCTGATTCATAAGAAAGTACCATATGACAATTTTTTTCCAGTCTACTTGTCTATCTCACTTTGTCTACTCTGACTGGTAGAGGTTCTTCACATCATGTCTCCTTAATGTCCCAACTGCAGGCTTACCATCGCCAGATTGGAGCATCTGCAGATGGAAACCCCCCCCCCCTTGATTTCAATGGTCATGCAGGCACATAGCTCTGGAGAGCAGCCATGCACACACTGCCATTGGACACCACAGGAGTTGATGTCATCCATGGGACACACACACACAAACACACACAAGGATAAGAAGAGCTCACCGTACATCTTTGTCATAGTCCTTGACTTCTACCTCTCCTGGCCTGACACACACACATCACACACACCAGTCCATCATAAATGTCTGCAGCCAGATTGGGCAAGGAAAGAACTGATCAGGATGCAAGAAAGATTATGCTTCCACCCAGCTCCCACCAGCCAGTTGGATGTGGCAAGGACTTGAAACAGCATTCTTGCTTCTAATAGTCACAGCTAGTGGGAGACAGATGGAAACCTTATCTTTTTTTTTTTTTTATCCCTAATCTGAAGCTGAACAGACCTCCTTCATCTTTATCTGCTGATACTTAAGGTGGATTGGAGTAGCATTTACATAGACTTCCAGTACAACTATATAGTGCAAGAAAATATAGATAACAGTGCAGGAAAGATGATAGCTGTGGCATCTAGAACAGACCCAGTCCCTCCCCCACAGGTGAAGTGAGAGGCTGCATGCACACAATTGGTGAAACAGCCTCCTGAAATACAGTAGGAAAGTTTGATGGGGCTGAGTCAGCCTGGTTTATAAGTGAAGGGCTTTCCTCTTCCAGTTGCTGGAAATAAAATGGATACCTTCCCCGAGTCTGCATTTACAGCTAGATCTGACTCTGCTGGGGAAAGAATGGTCAACTGTTCTGAGATATTTCTCCTTCAGGACTCCCCCCCCCCCCCAAGAAGGCTCTCTATGACTGGCATAAAGAGCCAGTTACCACAGACCAGGTGCCCCAACTCTGCCTCCATGCCACCCAGATGCAGGGTGGCCAGATGGCAGGCAGTAACATGCCACATCTTTTGTGCAGTATTTACATTTGCTGTGCCAAAGAAGCAGCCCTTTCCACAGTACAAAAAGAAGCTGCAGAAAGGCCAAATCGGGACTGTAGTTGCTGTGGCCCCAATCCAGTCAGCAAGCCCTCCAAATCCCTGAACTTCCTTTCTACAAAAAAAGAATCTTATTTTACAGAAAGAAACATTGGTGGTTACACAAAAAGGGGTTTGCATAAATGATTTTTTTTTTACAAAAAAGCAAGAAGTTGTGAAAATGAAAGAACCCCCCCCCCCAAAAAACCGCAAACACTTTCATAATCTCTACTATTTGGTGGAGAAGGGGTACTGGAATTACTGGAATGGCACCATTTGTAGCTCTGCCTCATGCAGAAGAATAACTTGAGCTATGTCTGTTATAAGTCATACTCGGGGTGGGCTTGACTTCCCATTCTGTGCAGCTCATCATTAAAAAAAATAGATTAGATCATATTTGGAGAGTTGCCCAAGTCTTTAATCACATTACAGTTCAAAGTAACACAAGAGGGGCAGAGAGGAAAGGTATAAACTTATTTTGCCCTTTCATTGCCCTCCTTCCAAAAAGGAAATATATTCTTATGATGTACATTCCTCTGGAGAAAGTTTCATTAATAAAGTTGAAAAGGGAGCCAGCCAACAAAATTTTATATATTAATTCAATGTTTCATCTGCTCTAGCCTCAGTGATTCTGAGTGGTGAACGACAGTGGTGTAATGCTTTGAGTGTTGGATTACAACTCTACAGATCAGGGTTCAATCCCCTCTTGGCCATGGAAACTCACTGGGGCCTTGGGCAAGTCTAACTCTCACAATGTTGGAGGTAGCCAAAGGCAAATCCCCTATGAACAAATCTTACCAGGAACCCCCTGTGATAGGTTCACCTTAGGGTTTCTATAAGTCATCAATGGCTTGTAGGCACAGAACAACAAACCAGTAATATACCACACTGGCCTGATTATCTGATTTGTAATGGTGAAAATGTGCATCACTCCATCCATTCATCCATTCATCCATCCATCATCATTTTATGTGTATCCTGTCTTTCTCCCAGGGTAGGATTTAAGAAGACTTCTTGACACTGTTACCATTTGGCTAATTCTACTGGTAAAATTTTAGATTGCAACAAGAACCTTGGCCAGAATGGCTACTTACGATATTTCTTTCTCACCTTTTTTCCTTTCCTGGAATTCATGGTAATGTACATAGTAGAAATAACAATGCAGATCCTACAACACCATCCCAGGACTTGCAGTGTGGTTTGATAATCCTTTTCTGATGGGGAATAGGGGAACTGGTGATGCTTGTAGCTGTGTCACCAGAGACAGAGACAGACCAATATCCACATATTAAAATAATTCACATCTAAAATGCATCATTTAAAATTCACAGTTTAAAAATCATTTGGTTAAGCCTGCCTAAATGTGCAACATTAAATGTCTGCTGAAATCACATTTGTTTATACAGACATCCCTGAGCCAACAGTGTTGCTGAAGCTTCTGTTCTTGAATTGATATTGGAATGTTTTCCTAAAAATGATTTTAAATTGTTCCAAACTTTTTAATACTCTGCTTATACTATATTAAGATATACATTTTAATGTAAATATCATATACATTTTACCAGGTCAAGTACAACAGATGGTATATTCACAAGTATATAAGTACAATCAATCAATCAATCAATCAAGTGTATATGATAGCCTCCTTTTTTTCAAAATGTGGGAAGTCTGGTCCAGATGCTGTTTTCCATCATCTCCAGTCAGCATGACCAATGGTCAAAGATTATGCAAATTGTATACATTGAAGGAGAAATAATTTTTAGACAGGTCTGCTTTCTGTAACTGGAAAATGTTCACAATAACAAAACAAAGTTGGATGCAAATTTAACTATGTAGTATACACAATTTATTGACAATTGTTTCATGAAAATGTTTCAATACAGTCAGCTTTCCAAGTAATTGCTATCCATTCTGTCAGTACAATAAAGGATTCATTTAATAATATTTCATATTTCACATTCATTCATCAGACATATTCACAAGTTCATATGCCGTTTTCAATAAAATGTGCCAAACATATTTCAACTGCTAAATGAATCTGGAAAATACAAACTGTGCAATTATAATTTCTAGAAATACTCACAAGAAAGTATCCATAAATTAACAATATTACACATGTCCAAAGATCGCTAACATAAACATGGGTCTTGGTAATATACTGTAATCAATGGTTTAAAAAATATCTTTATGTGTCAAGGGTTTTATGTATCAAGCACCACATTTTTAAAAATTCTCTGAAAGGATGAAAAAAAAATTCTTTCTAAGAAATAAAAATAAATAAATATGAAAAAGACCCTGGTCCAGGCTTGTTTGAATGTTTCCTGCATGAAAAAGTTGCCATTTGTGAAGATTGTCCAGAGAAAAGCATCTATGTTCATAGAAAATGAAGTCATCACCTGGGTGGACACAAGACATCTAGTTGCCTGAGGAGGAGAAAGATAACATGTTCTCCCCATTTCCAAACTCAGTTCCACATAAAGATGCAAACCACAATGTAAGTTGAATCTTACTTCAACAGTACTGAAGGAACAGCATCCATTGTCATATCCGAGGGTAGCAAGGTAGCTTCCTAAGTCAAAATAACCTATATACCGCCTATTCTTTGGTCTGGTTTCACTCCCTAAGGCACCTACCTCTTTTCCTAAAGATATGGCCAACCATTGGCATCACATGATTTTTGGTAGAAGGGTTATGAAAGAGATGTGCTCGTATTTTGTTAACCGTGTGTTAATTTATTTTGAACTGTTTTTAATCCATTTAGGCTAGTACTTAACATCAGCAACTTAATTCATTTAACTAAGGAACTTCTCACGGCCCAATCCCAGCTCATCCCCAAATATGATGGAAATGTTATTCACCTGTGCTTTGATTGGCATCGGAATGGACACCCTTCTTCCTGTACTGCTGAAGCCTGGTCAAGTATGTTGTGAAATGCAGTTATGATCCTGGCAATAGTGTCACAATTGTGACTAAATAGCTATCATGAATATGGAACAGTTACCTAGATTTACCCATCTGTAACTGCTGTGTACCTGTATTCACAATCTCTGCCTGATCAAGATCATGACACTATTGCCATGGAAAGGGAGGCGTCGCAAGGAATAAACACAATACACACAACTGGAAATAAAAAAGACCACAACTTTATTGAATTTTGGGTTGGCCCAAAAACACATGTGTCTGGATCTGGTACCGACCAGCCCACCTGTTGATCAATGAATCAAGTTGTCTGATCATGACCAAGCTTCAGGATGACAAAGAGGTGACCACGTTGTGGGCCAGGAACATTCTCAGAACGGTACAAAATGGGAGTGGATGGGACAGTACAAAACAGGAGTGGCTGCTCCCATTTTGTACCATTCTGAGAACTTTCTGAGAATGTTCCTGGCCAGCAATGCGGTAAACTTATGTTTACATCTCAGGTAACCAGGTGATTTTATGTTCACATCTCTACCCCTTGTCACCAGGAGATGCCAATCTGGCATTGCCCTCTCAATGGCAACACCGTGATGCTCTCAGCACCCCTGGGTCCCCAAGTGATTCCTGATCCGGTGCTCTGCAGATCCGAGACGCCCACCAGATCCGAGACCCATGCTACCACCACAAAAGGCCAGGTCCACCCCCAGGGCCCATGCTGGTCACCTGTATCATATGGCCTTAAATTGGACCAACCACCAATCAGAAGCCTGGAGGCCTGGTAGTCCCACCCCTTCAGGCCTCCCAACCAATCATACTGCATTGCCCCAGTGCTGGTCAATGGGATGGAGCTTCTGGCTTCTGTTGCACACTGGGAGCTGTAGTCCTAACCACTGGACCATGCCTCCCCCCCAGCCCAGCCAACCAACCCGGGCTTCTGCAGCCCATCCCAGTGACTGCCAGGGGAGCACCAGGGCCCAAAAGATGAGCATGGTTCGATGGCTCCCCCCACGGCAACCAGGTTGGTCCAGTGTGTCGGGTTGCCTCATTTGCCACAATAATAACTCTCTCCCCCAACTATTTTACCAGACATCTGCCATATGAGAAAGAGGTCTGTTTTGAGGTGATCAGAGCATGGGGGAATGATGTCAGATTTTGGGGAGCAGGCTAGTACTGGAGCCTGATGTAGAATGCATGTCATAATTTTTAAAGGATTGTTGATCAATTGTTTTTAAAAGTTTTTCAAACAAAGATTTTATTACATTTCTAATTTACATTATTGTAAATTGCACTGGACATCATGTCAAGAGAAAAACATGGTATCAGTCCAATGAATGAATAGTCATTTCTATTTTTATCGGCAAAACTGACTGTGCACATACCACATAAGGAAGAGTGTCCCAGAAAATGAATGTGGCCTGCAAGGAGGTCTACCTTTGTGACATTATGCAATGGCCTTCCATTATCTGTACAACAGTCAGTAAGACCATCATGACAATTGCCGAGCACCATCCTAATGATTTTGCACATTGTGGAATCCATTTTAATGTAATAGGGAAAAAATATTGTCCCATGCAATTAACCTCTCATCTGTTTTGCTTTCGGACTTCTCTTATTTCCTGTATAGCTGTTGTCAAAGCACTGGAACAGAAGAAACATAGTGTACAGTGGATGAGTAGAAGCTGTAGAAAATTGCTTTATGGTGCTAGTGCAAAATCCCCACCATGCTTTATATAACACACACACACACACACACACACACACACACATATGGATGATACCTGTAATGGAATTATGCAGCGGAATGGTTTCAAAAGGTACAAAGCAAAAATTGTTTTCATGCTGCTTATATTGCATTTGAATAAAGGGAATAACTGCAACCCACTCATCTGCATTAGTGAAGCTGTCTCAGAAAGCAATCAAAATAAAACTGGGCTGCTTTTCTCCTGTGCTTAGGCTGGCAGAGAGCACTATAATTGCACCGTTTGAATGGTTTGGTTTCAATTAAATTGGGGAAAAAACAGAAAAGAAATAATAGCATTAAGTACTCTGCTGTTTACAGGACTTGAGTGAATACAACTTACACAATCCTGGCTAACACCCCATTAGTGGTCTTCTTTGTACCGAGCCTCAGTGATTAAATCATTGTATGTATTATTAGACAATATCCGGTGAGCATCCTCATCATTGCTATTAGAAACCTTGATGGGATTTTAAACAATTAGAAGCATCAACAGATTTTATGGATAGTTAAGATTTCCAAAGCCAGAAATGGTTTCCAAATGGGTTAAAAATGCTTGTAATACTGCTATATTTCCCCCCTAATGTTCCACTTCCTCCTTGGTTCATTAGCATTGATACCAATTACACCCACTTTGAGTCATTAGATTTCAGTTTCCACAGCATTGTCTTCCCACCACTGGCCATTAATCTAGGCTCATACAATCCTCCCAGCTCCTAGCTCCCCTCCATCTCCTTTCCCCAAAGGGAACATCCTTTTCAATATGTGCTTCTCAAAGTGACATGTGGAAACTTCCCTCATTGTGGAAATCTTCCTTTAATATTGCCGATTATGTTTTCCAAAGTGATGGCGGCGGCAGTGGAGTGTATTAAAAGCATGTGTGATCTCTCACATACCAGCTGGTGCCCTATTCAGTAGTTATAAGTGCATAAGCAGGACTTATGGTCTTGTCACTTTTGGGATTTGTGCTTATGATCATTAATAACCAAGTGTAATACCACTAACACTACCTTTTGAGCCATGCAGCACCTCAACTGAAGGTCAAGGCTCTAGGAAATTATATCTATAGTGCTCTCTCATCATGGACCACATTGTGAAGGTGAAGCAGGAGCTTAAGAGATCTCTCTAGATACCTGTTCTCAGAGTCCTGCAAAAATAATTTCCCAGCAACCCAATCTGCAGTGCCTCAGAAACATATGATATTGTATCTACCAAACAAGATGCCAGCTGGAATGTGAGAATGCTCACATGCTTTTGAACAATGATGGAGCTCTGTTGTAGTCACAACTTGCAAAGCAGGATATCATATCACCTACCATCTGTTTCCAGAATCCAAAGAGAGGGGAGATTCCTTGCATAATACTGAACACCCTGAATAATATCCCAGGGTTTGTTTGAATACATTTAAGGTAGTTATGGTTCTTGACCCTGAGAGATTGTGTGTGTATGTGGCTAAAATGTTCTTCATTATTCTCTCCCCTGGCCAAAGCCACTTTCTCTTCCTTACCACTATTGCTGTTGTCTATTCCCTTGTCTCTCTGACCCAAAGTAACATGGCGCCACTTTGCTGATGAAGAGAAGAAAGTGTATTTAGAGGCTATGGATGTTCATTCTCATTCCTTCTGTCTTCTGAGTGAACTCTGCTTGTTCTTGGGTACTTGCTTTAAATTTATGCCAAGGAAACATCTAGTTTCCTCATCCCACCCTTGCTGGACAGCCTTAGAAGTGATAATGCTGTGGGCAGAGCCTCCAGTTTAGTGGCAAAACACATACTTTTGTATGTAGAAGATCTCAGGTTGAGTTCTCAGCACCCAGGTAGGGATGGAAAGATTCTTGCCTGGAGAGCGTCAAATACACAGGACAACCTTACCACTATTAAAATACAAGAATGAAGGTTCAGCCTTGTTTAAACTTTGTTTGTTCAACTTCCCACTTATGGAAAGGCAATGAATCAAGCTCCAGGTTCCCCAATGATCAGCTGCCTGCTCAGGTTCTGCAAACTCTGGGCTGTGACTTCTTTGGCTGATTTTGCAGCACAGTTATCAGACAGAGAGACAGAGAGAGAAAGAGCAAGAATTCTCTCCTCAGGAGAAAACAAGCTGTAGTGTGCAGGCTAGATAAGATGTCTCAAGATGTGTGTTGTTTCCCTCAGGTGAGGATTGAAGATGTAAGAGAAAGCCTGACAAGACTCATTAAGCCTACCGAGTATCACCCATGACCAAAAGCTTAACATGAGTCAGCAATGCAACAGAGTTGTCAAAAAGGCCAGTGCAACTCTGGGCTGCATCAAAAGGAGTATAGTGTCCTGATCATAGGATACAATAGTACTATGTGACTCAGGTTTGGTCAGGCCTCACCTGGATTACTCTGTCCAGTTCTGGATACTGCAATTCTAAAAGTATACTGAAAAGCCAGAATATGTTCAGAGGAGGATGGTAGGCAATCTGGAAACCAAGTTCTTTGAGGAATGGATTAGGGAACTGTGAATGTTTAGCTTAGTGAATAGAAGACTGAACTGTGACAGCTATTTTTAAATGCCATGTTGAAAATGGAGCAAGTTCACCAATGGAGTCAAATTTCAAGAAGGAGATGCCCCCTAAGTTTTAAGAAGAACATCCTGACAGTAAGAGCTGTCCCACAGTACTTCAGAAGGTGATGGATTCTTCTTTTTCGGAGGTCTTTAAACAGAGGTTGAATGAATATCTCTCAGGAGTACTTTGATAATGTCTTCCTGCATGGCAGGGGGTTGGACCGGATGGCTCTTATGGTCCCTTCCAGACCTATGATTCTATTATTCTATGAATCAATCCATCTGTAGAGTGGTTTTTCACTTTCCCTATTGCCTCCCACTTTACCAAGCATTATTGACTTTTTTAGTGAGCCACATTATCTCATGATGTGTCCAGAGTATGAGAGCCACAATTTAATCATCTTCATGTTTAGTGAGAGTTCAGGCTTGATTTGCTCTAAGATCTACATATTTGTCTTTTTAGCAATCATTGGTCTCTTCTCCAGCAAGACATTTCAAATGAATTGATTTTCTTCCTGTCAGCTTTCTTCTCTCTCCAGGTTTCACAACTATGCATATAAAGCAGAAATGCTATGGCTTGGATGATTCTGAATTTTTCCAGCTACCTATATTAAATCACAGTTCTTTGTGATCTGGTGGTGTATGCATCTGAACCTCTATGGGTTTCAGGTATTGTTTGGGCAGGCAGGCAGGCAGTTTAGCGGAGGAACTTCTACTTAAATATCTCAAGGTATTAAGATTCGGGAAATAACAAAAGTTCCAGAGCAGAATAATCTTTTTAGCATTTATTTCTATTAGAAAGATTACAGGGTTTATTCATTCAACCTGTTTATGCATGTTTATTCATCCAACATAATACCCTTAAAGTACAGGCCAATACATGTCAACTCATAGTGTACAATATAATTCTCTTGTCATATACAATCTCTTTGGCAGAGAATTCCAGCTTAATCTGCCCTGTTTTCTATCCAGCATTTGCAGGGTACAAGAAACAACTATGCTTATCCAATGCAACTCAAATTTATCACAGGATCCCAGTGGTCTTGCTTCTATTCGGTATGGAAGAGGAATGCCCCAGATCACCAGAACTCTTGAGTTTATATAATTTATCCCTCATTTTTTTAACGTTCTATAAGCTCCTCTTCACAGAAAGCTGCCACAGAAGGTTTGTTATAGAAACTCTCTGTGAATCTCCTGAACTCTATGAACTCTTCTTCATGCACCTTGTCTTTTTGGCTCACTTCCCAGAGCTGGCTTGAAGCCCAGTATGCTGATTATCCATGGCATTTAGCAGCCAGGGACACACATTTTTCAACACAAAATCTGGTAATATAGATCATAAGATGCTGCCAGTTAGTGCTGACAATATTGGGCTAGGTAGACATGAGGATTAATTCAGCAGAAGGCAGTTCCTTGTTTTTATATGAGATTGGAGATGAGAATTCAAGTAGTTGCCTTTCCATAGCCCCTTTACTGCTGAAGCACTGCAGTAAATACCACTAAATACCACTGCAATGCTCACTAAAATAATCTCAACTCCCTGTTCTGCATCTTCCAGATGAACCAAATTAATAATTTTGCTGACAGTTCTGAGATATTTGGCAGTGTCACTTAAAACCTGAGTGTACCTAAAAGTGTGTTTTAAAATCTGGTTCAGAATTCTCTCCAGCGCAGACATTTCATTGCCTTAAAATTCTTCTATAAATGCATTTGTAGCTCTAGGTATCAATGGAATCCTGGAGAGCATTGCAAGTAGCAGTACAATACACAAAGGGGTAGTCATACCACAAAATTAAAGCCATTTGATACCACTTCATAAGGTTTTTTTTTTTAAAATAAAAAAGTCAAATTCTTTTCCTATTGAATATTGCAAATTTTGAATTTTGGAAAATTATTTTATAAAATGAATTGAAACTATATTGTTATTATTATTAACACATCTTTAGAAATGCCAGCCTGAACCTGTTATTATCCTTGACTAGAATAAACCCATTGAATAATAGATTTTACCTATGTGATGACTCTCCATTCAACAATTGTCTCAATGGGTCTACTCCATTTGGGATTAACCAACAGGATTGCAGCTGCCATGTGCTGAAATTCAGTCTTGAAAGAGTGCTCAGTTTGACTAATCATGCATACCTTTGCCATCATGAAGTACACGAAATGCCATCTGCATAGAATCCTTGCATTTAATAGTTTTGTGTGTGTGTTCATCGAATTGTCATGAAAAAAGTCATCTTCTTTGAACATGAATAATGCCAGTGTTGAAAAGTGGACTTTGGCACAAACCGAAGAAATTCTTCTTGGACTTTTAGTGGCTAATTCATAAATCCACCCTGTGTCTTAGCTCACAGAACAGGAAAGGTAGATTTAATGCTCACATAGTTCTCAACAAAGTGGCACAAATGTACTTCTATAATTTTACAGATACCCTTCAGTCTTCTTCACAGTTCTTAGTACTGTGAAAATCTTAATAAAGTAGGTAGTCTCAGTAAATTGAAGAGGTTCTTAAAGGAAGAAAAGTGTGTCAAATTTGAAGCAAATCAGTTTTGACTTGGAGCAGTTTAGCACATAGTTAGTGGATAGGACTGGAGAATAATAATTCATTGAAGTTATTATTTTATTTTCAGCCTCACTGAAAGATGATCACTTGCCAGGAAGACCCTCTGAGATTTTTTGAAAAGTATGATTCCGGAAAGAAGCTAGGTTCAGAAAGCTTTGACAGTTTTACAGCAAAATCCGATGCATGTTCACTTTGAAGTTAGTTCCACTGTGTCCAATGAAGCTTTTTCAATATAACTGTGGGTATGATCAATGTAGTGGTGGCTGGTGACTTCCAGATCAGTGAGGTGTAAATTCATTCCATATTTTACTCTAAAAGGACTATCCAAGATGCATGACATTATCCATCCACCCATAGATTCAGCATTTTCGTCCCAGCTAAAACCCACAGTGGATTTTCTGCCCCACTGACATGGAGACGGACAGCCACCATTGCACCTGAGGCTTAGTATATGGCTTATTTAGAACAATGGAGGCTGGTGATTTTTGCATCAGCGAGGCAATGTCTCCAATCTGAATGTGAACTTTAAAGGATCTATCTTGAGTTCTGAACGCTATCGTCAAAATAAGACCAGTGCCCTGGATACCTCTTTTAAAAAATTGGACTGAAATAAGGGGCTTGCCTACATCGTTCAAATAAAATAATCTCACCTTGTATTCACAGCAGGCTGCCTACATGATGTATGGGACGATGCAATCTAAAAAGTGGGGATTTACCCTGGATTTGAGCATAAAATCCAGATATCTGAATTTCTCTGTGTGTGGATTGTATTCCATAGTGACAGCGGTGTGAGTTTGGGGTTGGGATCAAATTTTGGTGGGTGGGATTGATTGGTTCCAGCAAGCCTGGTGTGTGCGGCCATGCTTTTCAATTTCAGTGGTGAGATGTTAGATTAGGCTACCTGGTTTCTATTCCTCTCCATATGAGTGTTGGAATATTTTCCACTATTTCACACTCTCCCCCCTCCCTTCTATTCCTCTTACCTGATCAGCCTTGTGCCATTTGTTTTTACTCTTCTCCCTCCAATGCTCCCCATTGCTCACTCATGGGAAGATCTCATACACCCTTTCCTGATCTGCCAAGATGGTATTTATTAGCAGATACAGAAACAATTGCAAAGTTCCTTTTTTTCTGTTGCTAAGACTTTTAAAATTATGATTCAGAGACATAAATAATACTTGGGGTTCACCTTCTTTTAACTGTGCTAATTGATACAAAATGTACTAAATGTTTTTCTTTTCAAGAAAGTATTTTAAACAACACTTGATTTTGCCTTCATCTGTTTTACACTACTTAGCTTTTTTCATGTTCCATATCACAGATTTTCTGTGTTTTAATGGTCTGTGACTGCACAAAAAGATTGATTGATTGATTATATTAAAACTGAGACACTGTGAAAGTTTTTACCAGATTCTATGTTACTCTCAAGGTTGCAGTGGATTTTTTTAAGAAGACCAAAAAGAACTACTGCAAGCGCCAACAAATGAATATATCTCATAATTTCAAGGGACCGGGGCTGGCAAGCCCACTAAGTTTTTTGGGTTTTCTTGTCCGTTTGCTCATTTTTGAGATCTCAATGTATTTCCATCCTGAACATAAATGATTTTTTTCTTTTTTAAAAAAGTAAATTGCTATCAAAATCAAAATGAAATGAAAGCCTCATCCACATTCACCAGCCAAATGTAAAAGCAAATGTTAGCTTGGCACGTAGAATATCATGTGGTAACTTCTTGTCTTCTAACTAAAATAAGATTCTTCCAGGGAAAAAAAGGAGGCATCCAGGAGTGACTTGACTTACTATCCAGAGATAACCAGTTAAAAGCCTCAGGTCTGCATACAGAAACCTGGAAGTTTCAGCTTCTCACATAAATACAATATGTTAATCTCAAAGGCTTTCTTTTTCCTTTCATAGATATCGCAGATACATTTGCCAGTTTTTGTAAATTCTGCTTTAAAAATTACCTGAAATGAAATTCTAACTCATCTTTAGAGGGCCCGATATTTATTTCATTTAATTATCATCATCATCATCATCATCATCATCATCATCATCATCATCCTTTATTTATATAGCGCTGTAAATTTACACAGTGCTGTACATAGAATCTTATATTTAGACGGTTCCCTGCCATCAGGCTTACAGTCTAAAAGAGACAACACAAAAGGAGAAGGGAAAGGTGGTGGGAAGGGGATGAGGTCCAGTGGTTCTTCTCTCCCTCTGGGGCCTGGACCAAGGCAGATGGACTGGAGGGAGGGCTTGACTTCTTAAAACCTAGTTAAAAGGAGGCATCTTGGGGCAGACAGCACTATCCTGGGAATGCTTCCCTAAACAGTATAGTTTTAACTTAATTTTGAATCTGGTTAGAGAAGTGATGAGGCGTACATGTGGGGGAAGAAGGTTCCTGGAGTGAGGGGCAGCAAGTGAGAAGGGGCAAATCTGGGATGGGGCAGTGGAAATCTTTGGCTGGGACAGGAGACCTTGACTACCAGAATGGAGGGTACGAGAAGGAATGTAAGGAGAAAGAAGTTTAGACAAGTAAGGAGGGGCCAGTCAGTGGAGGGCTTTGAAAGTCAACAACAAAAGCTTGTACTGGATGCGGAAGGGGAAGGGGAGCCAGTGAAGGGAGGATAAAAGAGGAGAAACATGGTCAAAGCGGCAAGCAGATGTGATAATACGTGCAGCTGAGTTCTGGGCAGAGATTAAAGGATGGAGATGAGAGAGAGGAAGCCCTGTCAGAAGAAGGTTACAATAATCTAGTCATGAGACCACTAGGGCATGGACCAGAGTTTTGGCGGTGGAGGCTGAGAGGAATGGACAGATTTTAGCAATGTTGTAGAGAGAGAATCTACAGGCCTTGGCGGTGGCCTGAATCTGGGGAATACATGACAGAGAAGTAAATGACAGTGGGGTCCCACAGGGTTCTGTCCTGGGCCCAGTGCTATTCAATGTCTTTATTAATGATTTGGATGACAGAATTGGGGGCATACTTATCAAATTTGCAGATGACACTAAACTGGGAGGAGTAGCTAATACCCCAGAGGACAGGATCAAAATTCAAAATGACCTGAATAGACTAGAAAGCTGGGCCAGTGCTAACAAAATGAAATTCAATGCGGAGAAATGTAAGGTTCTGCACTTAGGGCGGAAAAATGAAATGCACAGATATAGGATGGGGGACACCTGGCTGAATGAGACCACATGTGAAAGGGATCTAGGAGTCCATGTAGACCGTAAGCTGAACATGAGTCAACAGTGTGATGCGGCAGCTAAAAAAGCCAATGCAATTTTAGGCTGCATCAATAGAAGTATAGTTTCTAGATCAAGAGAAGTTATAGTGCCACTCTATTCTGCTTTGGTCAGGCCCCACCTGGAATACTGTGTCCAGTTCTGGGCACCACAATTCAAAAAAGATGTGGAGAAACTGGAGCATGTCCAAAGGAGGGCAACTAAGATGGTGGTCTGGAAACCATGCCCTATGAGGAACGCCTTAGGGAACTGGGGATGTTTAGCCTGGAGAAGAGAAGGTTAAGAGGTGATATGATAGCCCTGTTTAAATATTTGAAGGGATGTCATATTGAGGAGGGAGCAAGCTTGTTTTCTGCTGCTGCAGAGACTAGAACGCGGAACAATGGATGCAAACTGCAGGAAAAGAGATTCCACCTCAACATTAGGAGGAACTTCCTGACAGTAAGGGCTGTTCGACAGTGGAACACACTCCCTCGGAGTGTAGTGGAGTCTCCTTCCTTGGAGGTCTTTAAGCAGAGGCTGGATGGCCATCTGTCAGGGATGCTTTGACTTGGAGTTCCTGCATGGCAGGGGGTTGGACTGGATGGCCCTTGTGGTCTCTTCCAACTCTACGATTCTATGATTCTATGATTCTATGATTCTATAAGTATCAAAGATGAAACCGAGACTGTGGGCTTGCTGAACCAGTTGAATAGAAGTGCTGTCAACATAAACAGAGAAAAAGTATTGAAGGGTGGGCTTAGGTGGGAAGATGAGAAGCTCTGTCTTAGACATGTTCTGCTTCCCCCCCCCAAAAAAAATTTTTGGACTCAAAGTGGCTTAAAGTGGCTTGGAACTGCCCACCCATACAACCGAACTACAGCATTCCAAGGGAGATAATTAAAGTTGTCAAACTATCCTCTGGTTTCCAAATTTGAGTGGTGGACTGTGTTTTGGCTTTGTAGATCACAAGGCCTGCAGCAGCACTGTCTTACTATCTCAGTATACCTCGTATGATAGCCCAGGCAGAACAGTAAGCACATTGTTGGTCATGACACATGCTATGTGCTCGTGTTCTGGAAGAATTTATTCCTAACATTTCACCTGCAAATGTGGCTGAAATTTTCAGAGGGTGGTGGCATGGAAGTGTGTGGAATATACAGTCCACCCTCCCCATACATGGGGGATCTGTTCCAGACATCGCCCCCCCCCCCCCATGTATGGGGAAAAGCACATATACTCAAGCCCCATAGAATATAATGGGGAGCATGCTCGCGGTGGCACAAGGGGTGTGCGGCGCAAGTACGTGCCCCATTATTTCTGCTGGCACTTGCTTTCCACATAACTTTAAAGCCAAGGAAGGCAAGCTCACCTATATGGAGGGCCGACTGTATATACACATGGGACCCTTGAAATTCACAAACACCTGGACAACTTCAACAGAAAAGAAGAAACACTAAAGTAAACAAGGTTTGGCTACCAGTCCTGAAAATCACCAAAATCAATACCCAAGACAAACAAATGAACATCACCCAGGCTCAAGGGTTTTCTCCACAGAGAATGGATCACCAATTAAATAGACACAAATCTCCCTCGCATATTCTCCACATAATACACCTCCAGGCTTTGCCATTCAACACAGTACAATACACAAACTAACTCCACCATTAACATGTAAAAACCTCTTCCTCCCAAACAAGGTTCCCCCAGGTGTGTGTGTGTGTGTGTGTCTGTATACACACACTTCCATGCCACCACCCTCTGAAGATGCCTGCCACAGGTGCAGGTGAAACTTCAGGAATACATTCTTCCAAAAAATGGCCATACAACCTGAAAAACCCACAGAAAAGTATTATAACATCTCGGAAGAAAAGGTGTCTTGCCATGAACAGATAGATTTTTTTTTCATGTATTGCATAAGATCTGGAACATTCTCCAAAGCAATCATAGTAGGCAGAGCTAAAAAGAAAGTCTACTCCTGTGTTAACAGCAGTGGTGAGCCAGTGATACAAAGGGCAGCCACATCATAGAGAATAACTTAAAGACTTTGGGTACTATGTGCTTTGACTGAGGAGATGCAGGGGTGATATTTGTTGCTTTACTTCAGGCAACGAAAAGCCTTGAGATGGCCCTGAGCACATGGCAAATACATGCTCTATGAACTTCATATAATATGATATGCTACATCAATTACAGAAAAACAATTAACACTTAGTCCATTTCTCTCTTCTCTTTTATGTCTTCACATTGTCTGATTACTTTCATATTTTGAAATACAAATCAAATCTATCTCAGTTTTTAAATTTTCTTCCTGTGTGCCCCAGCTTATCATTTTTGCTTCATGCTGTTTACTTTTTGGGTAGTGTTATCATTAGATCAGGACAAAGTGATCTCATTGGGGATATGACCTTTTGGTTTCCCATTTTTATTGAATTAAGAAATAGCAAAGCATGAGAATCTCATGATCCCACTGTTCTCTGCTTCCCCCACACACATTTTTTTTAAAAGCATGGGTCCAATATGCTTATTAAAAGCAGAGCTTGGGGCATTCATTTGTTTTTGTTTTTTAAGTAACTAGTTACCTTTATATTACCAAAACTTTCACAGATATTTTAAAAGTAACCATTTATTCTTCCCATTTAATACAAGAATCCAAAATGCATAGGCCAAGATTCTAAACACTTGCTTAGTTAAGTGTGCTTAACATAGGGTAAGATTTTAAATCATCTAAAGCACATTTAAGTAAGTAGGTAATTCAGAATCTCACCCTATGTATTTTGGATTTTTGTATAAAACTGAAAGACATGGAGCTTCGAAAGCTCACAACAAGTATATTGTGCATTTTGGTTGACCAGTAAAGATATCACTGATGGATTTTTGTTTGTATTGGTTAAATGACCAACAAAGCTATCCCTGAATTTTTTCTGTATTGTGAGATATTGCATTGTAGTTCCAATAGGGGAACTATGAAGAGTAGCATCTGGACTGGGACTTCAACCAAGGTAAAAAAAAAAAAAAATCTTAAATTTGGATTTAATTCACATGTTTTACCTCAACATCAACAAAATATTCCTGATACAAAAACATGGAGACTTCTTGAGGAATCTGTTGTTCTCTGCCTACAAAGAGGACTGTGACTTCACTGGAATGGAGACATATTGGATTGCAAAAGAGGGGTCCCTGTTGAGATGCAAATGGACTTTAAATTTCCTGGACTCTGGACCTTATCAGATGTCGGAAATTGGAAGTATAATCCAATGGCAATCTGAACACAATCATGGGGTTTCATGTTATTGCTAATTAAAGTATCTCATGCAATTTCGGGCAAAAGGGAAGTCATTACGAATGCAATCAAGGGTTTTACCTTATTGTGAATTAAAGCATCTCACGAAATTTCGGGCAATGGGGGGGGGGAATCATTTTTGGGTAATGGAAAGTCATTCTGAACGCATTCCAAATGCAATTTGAATTCACATGAATTCGCTAAACTAGCGAATTCATGTGAATTCGAATTGGCTCTATTCGCAATAAAGAGAAATTCCTCCCGTCTGATAAGGTCATTTGAAAATTTCCCTCTTGCCACATGGCCAGAAGGAAAGGAGCCTGCCTGCAAAAGATAATTAATAATCTGATAATTAAAGGAAACTTGACAACTTCTCAGTCAGATTATCACCCAAATAGAATATTTCAGGCACAGAAAGAAAGAAAAAACAACCGAAGGGTGGAATATAAGTGTACTTGCTGTCCAATTAAAAGACCAGTCTAGATTTACAGATGGCTGAATCAACTCAGGATGATCCAAGCTCCCCCACCCCCTCCGAGGGAATGTATTATTTTCACTTCAACGCTCCCCTTACAAACCAAATACTTTTCCCTTCTTGACCTTTCAGCACCTGAATAGGTATAGAGCAGATGGATTTTCAGAAATTTTCAGTATCAAAGAAACAAATCAATAGCAGCAGAATCACACACACATTCACACAACTATCCCAAGCTATTTATTTAAGTTCTCTGGACATAGATAGGCTGTTATCTCTTACTGATACTTTTGAGAATTTCAGTTGCTATTGCTACAATACTTCAGGCTAGTAAATTAAAAGTAGAGTTTAACTAAAATCCATCAATACATCCTTATGCCAAGTTATGTCAGTGCCCTGCCCTGCCCTCAACCTTCTTCCAGTATCAATGTCAATTGTTAGTCAGTTGCACTTTAGTAAACAGAAGGAAAAAAACTCAACTGCAAATATTTCTCAAAGAGGAAAAAGAAAACCATATAAATCAGTATAACAAGAAGCATGCACTGGCTCTGGGGTGAGGGGATATACCGTGTACCTGTCATGTTTATTGTTTAAGTAATGATATATAATCCAATTTTCGACTCATGGAGTCTCAAAGTAGGAGGGCAGGTGTGTGTATGTGTGTGAGCGACAGTCAGAGTCACATATATTAAAATGTCCAAGCAAAAACAGGAAAAAAAATCTGCAGAAAAGTAGTACAACAACAACAAATTCTTTATTTATATTTCCCGCCTCTCCCAATGGATTGAGGCGGGAATACAACAATTAAAACCAATATAGCAATATATACACAAACATCTTAAAACATCAATCATTTAAAGCATCCAACAATATCATTTACATCCTAAGTTTGAAATGTTCAGGAGAGATGGGGATATTCCCAAACTCAGTGATGGAGGGTCAGATGGATAAGGTCCATCTTAAGTGCCTTCTTGAAGGCATCTAGAGTGTTAAAAAGATGGATCTCTTCCGGCAGGCTATTCCAAACTCTGGGGGCAGTGGCATTGTATGACCTATTGCAAGTCTATCTTAACCTGACTTTTGGGTAGTCTAATAGTTTCTTTTCAGATGTTCTGAAAGTGTGTGGCGGATTGTGTAGGGAGAGGCATTCCCTGAAGTAACTCGGGCCTAAGCCATTAAGTGCTTTAAAGGTAATGACCAACACTTTGTATTGCACCCGGAAGCTGACTGGCAGCCAGTGGAGCGATCTTAATACAGGTGTAATATGCTCTGATCTCGGTGTTTGAGTGATCAGTCTGGCTGCAGCATTTTTGATCAATTTAAGCTTCCAGACTTGGTACAAAAGTAGCCCTATGTAAAGCGCATTACAGAAATTTAATCAACAGGTTACCAGTGTATGTACCACTGTTTCAAGGTCCTTCATAACCTCATAACATGGAGGTTCTGTTGTGGAAATCTTTTTTTTTTTTTTTTTGGATAATAAAAGCTGAGATATGACACTGCTGACTTAGGCCTGAGGCGGACAGGCCCAAAGTGGTGTGCCAGTGACGTTAATAGGGTTCCAGAGTGTGCAGCAACCACATGCTCCAGAACCCTAGTCTGTACAGGCGGTGGCATCATGGCAGCATCCCATCCACATGGGCTCTACCACAATGACAACGTCCACACGTCCGTGCCAGGGAAAGACGTCACAAGGGCTGTGACGCAGCCCTAATGATGTTTCAGGAAGAAGCTGCATTTTGCAGCTCGTTCTAAGAGCAGATTTTTTCCGCTGCAGGAACGATCTGGAAGAGAAAAGGGCTGCCCCTTTGTCCTCATGGCTGTCGGGGTGTCCAGGGCCATGAAGCTTCACAGACACCCCTTTTCTGGGCATTTTGCAACTCCTCTTTGTCCTGGAAAAATTCTGGCTTGGGGCCACAGGTTGACTGTTTGGGTACTGTGGGCCCAATCCAGCCCTTCCAGGGGCGGCATGGATCTGTTCCTTTCGGGGTGATTTGTACAACCCCTTAGTAACAAATACATAACATAGGGGCTGTGCAGACCACTCCTAAAGGGGTGGCCTGCAGCTGCCTCCATCTTTGCCAGATCTCCTGCACGTTCTCTGGATTGTGAGATACCACATTGTAGCTTCAACAGGAGGAACCCTGAAGAGTAAGCCGGTGGACTGGGACCTTTAACCAAGGTAAATCAATTTTTTTCATCTCAAATTTGGACCGGATTGGCATGTTTTACATCTAAACCTGCTGAAATGTTCCTGATGCAAAAACATGGAGACTTCTTGAAAAATCCATTGTCCTCTGCTGACAAAGAGGCCTGTGGCCTCACAGGAATGGAGACACATTGGATTTCAAAAGAAGAGTCCTTATTGATATACAAGTGGACTTTAAAATCCCTGGGCTTTGAAAATCTCCCAATGCCACATGACCAGAGGTGGAGGGGACAGCTTGCCAAAGATGCCCTCCCCATACCATCTTGACTAAGGACAAAAACAACAAAATGAAGGCATCTTACTAACATCTCCAATTTTTCTCCTGTTAGGTAGGTAACATCTTGCATGATGAAGAAGCCAGTGGAGCTTTGAAAGCTTGCAACAAGTATATTGTGCATTTCAATTGGCCAATAAAGGTATCACTGTTTGGTGGATTTTTGTTTGAATTTACTGAATGGCCAACACAGTTACCCCTGCATATATATTTATATGTCATCCTTTATGATTTTATTTAAATCCATGAAGAAATCCTTAAGAGAATCCATAGGCCAAAACAGATCAGGCTTTGGGGCTAATAGTCAGACCACCTTTTGTGCATTTTGAGATATTCCTTTTGTTTCTTCTCAGGAAAAAAAATAAAACAAAACAAGTTACTTTTGGATAGCTTTTCTTTTTGAAAAGTACTCTCCATGAATTGAGTTCATTCTGAACTATTTTGGCAAGAGGCCTTTCCTATAAAGCTTCCAGAATTCCCCTATTAATATGGCCACTGACGATGGTGCCTGGGCAATTTTAGGAGCTGTATCTTCCAAATGTAACTTATCTACCTGTTTAATAGACAGAAGGAGGAGTTTTCTTTTTAAATTATCTGTAAAATTAAAGAGACAATATTTTAAACTCACTACTTTTTGTCAGTATCCAGCTAGGCCTATGATAGAACTGCCTTTTGTTTGTGTGTTTTCTATTCTTTCATTTCTTTGTTAGTAGATTTATTACCCATGCAGCATCCATAAATAATCAAATTAATGACAAAAATAAAGACAGAATGGGTAAGGGACACAGATACATGAAAACTATTCTGAAACACAGAAAGCTTTAAGAATGGCCCTCCTTCCTTTTCATCTAACTAAAAGACATAATACATCTCCAACACCTTTAATTGGTGTGAAACATCGAAATAAACCTTAGGACAGGAAGAGAACAAAACTGCAATCCCAGCAAAACTGTCAAATTGCCAGAAAGATCACATTGGAAAAAAGCTGTGCAAAAGAAAGGGATTTGCCCTTGGGGAACGATTAGAAGCCATGAAAATAATGCATCACCTTGAAGTATTTGAAGGAGATCACTGATGGAAGTGAAAAAGAAATGCTAAATAAATCTAGTGATGAAGAATATCTACTCAAAAAGACATACTTCCCTTCACATATATAAACGGTCTCAATTCATCTTTCAGGGCAATAATTGGGGGCCATCCCAATAGCCCTCCTGTGACCCAAATAAAATCTTCTTTTGGAACAAGAATTAAATTATTTATTAAACTATCATGTCTTTGTTGACAGATATACAGTGCAACAATGCAATTATAACCAATTATAACATATTTAACAATATAAACACAATATATATCTGTAAGGAAATATTTCACATGGAACTGCAAAATTTATAGAAGAATGTGCCACCCTTCTTCAGTAACTATGTTTGTAGGAGATCAGTGAATATACCTTTAGCCAATGTTGCAAGCCATCCAAACCATGGATGTATTTCTTTTTAAAGTATCCAAACCATGGACGTAAGCCTTTCTTCCAAGGAGCAGTTGCCGAGGTGAGAGGCTGGATAATGAAGTAAACGTGAAACAGTAGTAGCAAGAAAGAGTGTGATTACTGTCACATATTTCTTTCTTTCTGTTAAACACATTAATAGTTGCAGAAGTAAAAGGCTTAATAATGATGTAGGACATTTCTTCCCCAGGTAGTTAGTTAACTGTTGCATCCCCATGGATAACTTCATCAACTTAAAAGTATTGCACTTATCTCCATGGTTTGACTTACCTCCATGGTTTCGATACCTTAAAAAGAAAAAATTACTTCTATGGTTTGGCTGCCTTTCAACATTGCTGGAGAAAGGTCAATTCAATATTCCCCTACAAACATAGTTATAGAAGGTTTGGTAATATCTTTTTATATAAACTTTGCAGTTTATATGAACTATTTTCTTAGAGATATACATTGTGCTTATATTGTCAAATATATTATAACTGGTTATAATTGCAGTGTTGCACTGTGCATCTGCCAAGAAGGTCATGACAATTTGCTATAAAAGTAACTGTTGTTCTATAGAAGGCTACTTGGTGGCTAATTGCATTATAGATACCATATTCATGGTATCCCTACATTTCTTTATGTCCAAATAAAATCTTTTGCTTGGACATTGGGTACCTTCGTCATGCATTTAACAGCCTAAATGCCAGAACAACTTTGGAAATCTACCAGTTAGATTTAAAAGGCATTAGTTACATTCTTATTATACAACAGGGAAGGAGGAAAATATAACTTCAGGAAATATTTGCTCTGTGTAAATCTGTTTTGTTTTCTTCTCCTAATTAAAGCTCACCTCCTGTTAGGTTAAAGCAAGCGTTCCAAATGTAAATCTCTTGAAAGTAAGTAGGGCTACTGGATTTCTTTCTTAGGGGATCCATAACTTCCTTGTAATTCTGGTTTATGGGATACACTAATAAAATACACCTCATAATTCACCCCGTTAAGCTGAACACCATTTCTCATTCTATTGCTTACCTACCTGGTTAAGCCCTAAATAATTACAAGCAGTTAGCTTTGCTGGAATATTTATGGGACCTTTCCTCCCACCTCACTTCTACCACTTAGATAAATACACAGATGAAGCATAGACCTATGAGATGAGCAAATAAATAAAACTGATGTAAGGTTGATTAACCCATGCTAAGCAGCAATGTACTGCATTGTTACACCTGTGTAGCCAATGTCATGTCACAAGGACTATATATACATATATATATTTGAAGCATGGCAAATGCTGCAGTGCACCAGCCTAAGTAGCCAAGAAAATGTTCAGTGCGTTGGGTTGTTCAGATTTACCTTTCTCTTTTCTACTATGCAGGTGTGCTTCAGGTCAAGATCAAGGAAGATTTGAGGATGGAAAAGAATTCCACTGGAGTCAAGATTTTTGACTCCCTTAAGGCTGCTTCCACACTGCATAAATAATCCAGTTTGATGCCACTTTAACTGGCATGGCTCAATGCTATGAAAGTCTGGGAATTGTACTTTATTGTGGCAGCAGAGCTCATTGACAGGGAACGCTAAATGCCTCACAAAACTACAATTCTACAATTCCTACAATTCTTAGAAAAACTACAATTCCCAGAATTGTAGTCAAACTGGATTATTATGCTGTCAAACTGGATTATTTTTTGCAGTGCAGACAGCTTCTAAAACATTTTTCATACCTTACCTCCACAGTCTCCATATTTGTATGGCTTGGAGTGTGTTTTGTGAAAATGAAACCCATTTAAAACATATAAACTACCAAAAAAAAAAAATACATACAATTTGAAAGAGTTTATCATTTCATTTCAGTCAAATGGGGAGGGGGAAGACAGGCCAAAATGTGTACAGAATCCTTGTATTTCCTTCTTCTTTTATACTAATATACTCAATATATTTGCTAATTATGTAGGTATGGTGTAGTGGTATGACTGTTGGTACATGACTAAGGGAGGTCAAGGTTCAAATCTGCTCAGCCTTGGAAACCCACTGGATAACCTTGGGCAAGTCTCACTCACTGAACCTTAGAGGAACACAATGGTAACAATTCTGATCCAGGCCATTGTTACCAAATCTGAGCATTTCCATTAATACATTCCCTTTTTATACATTGTCTTCAGGAATGCTCTCATTTTTTGCATATACTTTCCCCAATTGTCAACATGTTGGTATGTATTTTTTTCTCTCTATTGAATAACTGCATCACAACGTTTGAATACGTGTGAAAAACTAAAGAATGATTTTACTCCAGATGCCTTATTGATTTTTATAAACTATGTTCATCATTAGATGCTTGCTATATTTTTTTTCAAATGTACATATAATTTGTATATGTTTTATTTCACCAATGAACATCATGAACCTTACAAATATGATTTGTTACCCAACAGGACTTGGGAGGTGGAAAGTGGACACCATCTCTGAGAATTTTTAAAACAAAATATTTTATTTTGTTAATACAATCATACAAAAATTACACAACATTATCTTAAAACAACAATAACACCAACAAAACCTCTTTGATTAAAGGGAAAATAGAAAAAGACAGACTTTACAGAGTCTCTTCTTACATTGATCAGAATTAATGAAAGAAGCATGCCATTACAATGGTTCATAGGGAATCTTGACTCCAGAAAAATTCTCTTCCATTCCTAGTCCTACAGAATAATTGTTCTTTTGTGTCCTGATCCTTCCAAACAGCAACTCTCTGGATATGTCATGGGGTTGAAAGAATGTATAAAATATCACACAGGAACAAGAAACAATTGTAGTTATGTCCCTTCAAGATCAACCCCTTATGACAATCCATATGCTAGCATTTTCTTGACATGATTTATTAATGGGAGGCTTGCATTTCCCTTCCTCTGAGGCTGAGAGAGTGTGACTTGCTCAAAGTCACCCAGTAGGTTTCCAGAGCTATGAGACAATTTGAGCCCTGGTCTCCTGAAGTAGTCCAAAACTCAAACCACTAGCCTATGGCTCTCAGGGACGATTAGGGCTGCAATATATGATGAGTGCTATATTTTTCTTATTTATTCACATCATTTTACTGTTTTATGTAATGTGGATTTATCTGATTTATCCAAATGCTTCAGCTAGCACCGAAAACAAGGTTAGAATGGCAATATGAATAGCAGGCACCACATCATAGCTGAAAAACAAATTCTAACCACTTTTATGTGGGTCATTTTGCCATCAGTTAAATTGCCAACGTATCTTATTTATAGCTGCGATATCAACATCATCTAGATAATTGCCTATAATGCCCATATCTGCATTATTTGAGGAAAGAAAAATCTCTTCAAAACTTAAAGGTGGTATAATTCTGAATCTGCATATGAAACACACTTCCATTATCAGATGAAATATAAAACTTAAACAGCATTATTAAAGGTGCCCCTTCGAAATACTCAGCAAACCAGTTGAAATCTCTCTAATGCTGGCAGCTTTTTTTATTCAGAGTGCTCATTAAAGGTAAATTGGAGAAGGATCCATACAGAAAGGTTCAAAAGCAATTTGAAAATAATTGAATTCAAAGTGATAGGCCAAGGAGAAACAGAAAGGTAAAAACAAACAATCGGTTGCTTTTGCCAAAATCTGTATTTTAGCCTATGAATATAAGAAACCCCAGTTTTAATGAATTTTGCCTCATCACCTGAAATGATTTTAAAAAATAGTCTTGTCATGATAAAATCCATAATTCAGATAGATGAAAATGGTTTTTAGCTGCTACAGGGAATATTTATATTTACCCTTCTCCTTTAGAAATACACACACTGCTACAAGTAGCTAGTGGGCCAACCCAAGATACTGTACTGCCTGAGGCAAAGGACAAGATGGTTCACCCCTTCATTCACCACATGAAGAAAGAGATTGGATTGTCAGAAGAATCTTACTCCAACACTATCACACTAGAGGGCAAACAGGATTTAAACAGGAATTAAACAGGAAATGCCTTATGTTTAACATAGGGCATTTCCTGTTGCCTTATGTTTAACATAGGGCATTTCCTGTTTAATTCCTGTTTAATTCCTGTTTAAATCCTCTTTGCCCTCTAGTGTGATAAACCTCCACTGACAAAGAGATAGTTTGTCCCTGAAAGCAATAAGCTAATGGAAAGGGTGTTCGATACATCATGGACAGTGCACTGTCTTTTAACATAAGGAGTAGCCAGAGCACTTAGGACTTATCCCAGTTGGTTTCTAGAGTTGAGGGAATTTGAACTCTGGTCTCCTGGATTCTTAGTCCAAACCTCAACCCAATACATCACTCTGGCTCTCTCTCTCTCTCTCTCTCTCTCTCTCTCTGACTGAATGACATCCCTTAAAAAAATGAGAGAGAGAGAGGGAGGGAGGGAGCTTGGGTTTCCCAAAGGACCATATGCCATCTGGCGGCTGCACTCTGCTGACCTCTGTCATGAATAAGAGGAATAAAATAGCCAACATGATGTACTGGTTCCAACACTGGATTACAAGCTTGGAAATCAGGATTCAAATCCTGCTCAACTATGGAAAGCCATTGAGTGACCATGGTGAGCTACACATGCTCATTCTGAGAAAACCTTATGATAGATTCACCTCACCATAAGTTGAAAATGACTTGAAGCCACACAGCAGCAGCAACAACAAAAATAACCATCAGTTTGAGTTGCCAGCTTGCACAATTCAGATGAACATCCCATCATAGACAAATGTATGTGTAGGTGGGCGGATTTGGCTCTGCAATGCTATTGCTCCTTTTGCATATTCATAGTTGAAACATAACATCGGTTGTGTATATTAGTTAGCAAACTAAGTGGAAATGTAGAACTGAGCAACAATTGGACCATGAAGGTGCTGAGACTTGTTACTCTTCCTTTCTTGTTCCACAGAGGCATGAATAAATATGGCATTATTTCAAAAATCTACGAGAGTGGGTTGTGTGAGTCTTTCTGCATATGAAGCTCTCCCCCATTACTTTGGTAGAGAAAGAATGGAACAACTCCTGTACCCCATACAAATGATCAGACCTTACAAAGAAGAAATTTTTAAGGTCTGATCACCTTGTTACTGATTGAACGGCTCTCTAACATTATACCCTTTAATCATAATCTTATCTTCTGTTAATAGCAATGGTAGGTAAAGTGGAGCTCATAAGTCACATGTATCCCTTTTGGGAACTCCCCTCTTCCCCAAATTATTTTCCTAAAAAATGGACTGATATTTAGGCAATTTTTTGTGCCCCAAATTTGCCCAAGTCATCCAAAACCACCTGAAAATACAGCCGTTTGGTTTCTTTATTCCCCCCCCCCCCCACACACACACACACCTTCTAAAAGCAAATAACAAAGAGGGGAAAAGCAAGCTTAGCCAAAATGGTAGCTGGAAGTGATGGAAGTGGTGCAGGGAAGAAAAATGGTTCTAGTCTGTCTGCAGTTGCCCATGCTATATGGGATTAGCAGAAGCTAATGTGCATTGCATTCATGCCATCCTTTTATTCTGATGAGGTCAAGGCAGAAGATATAACTCTCATGTTCCTCACTTTTATCCTCATAATGATCCCAAGAGGCATCTCAGCTGAGAGAGTGGAGTGGACTGGACTAGGATCACCCACGAAGTCTCTCTGTTTGTGTGTGCTACAGTTTCCCAAGTCCTAGGCGAAAGATTTTGCCCAATACAAAATGTTACCTCTGACACAGAGACTTGTGGGAGATAATTCTGAGACCACAGAATGTAATACTTTAATCATCCTTTCTTTTTTCTAACTCCTTTGGCACAATTCACCATTCACAGGAGATTATCATGCGGGATAAAGAGGGATCACTCCTGTCCTTATTGTGTCCGTGCTTATCCTGTCCTTCTCCCATCAGTGGCCTGTCATTGTATTAACGGGAGTTTCTGTTAATACACAGTGATGGGGCTATGCCACTTCCATGAAGGGAGAAGGATGGAATAAGTGTGAAGTTGTCAGAAAATCTTATCACAAGCACGTGATAAGGATGACTGAAGGATAAGGAAGACATCATCTGATAATCTTTGCACAATCACGCCATAAGGACAGGGTAAGAATGGGAGGGATATGTTCTTTTACCCCATGTGATAATCTCCTCAGTGTGAACCACTTCTTTATTAAGTTAAGCCAAGTTTGCTTATCTGACCACAGTGCTCTTTTGTCCATAGTCAATGTGTGAAATCATTGTTTCCCATATCTGAACAGAACTATTTAATCATAACAAGTGTTTACCAAAAAATGTTGAGTGTTTAAAGATGACCTCAGAAGATGGTGGACTCTTTGTAGGTCTTTAAAGAGGGATTAGATGCCTACCTCTCAGGAGTGGTGTAGCTGTTCTATTGTTGAGAGTGGTACTAGATGTTACTTGAGGTTCTTTCCAATTCTCTGATTCTCTGTCTCACTTCACCACCACTTCCAGAGTTATTTTTATTTATGTTTTATCACTGGGCAGACAGAGGTCATCTGTGAAAACAGGGAAAACTGTTAAGGAGATAAATGTTTGTATTTATTTGTAATCTCACCACTTTTTTGTTTATCTTTCTCAAGGGTATGTCCCAAGGTGTTCTCAACTTTCTTTCAAACATCTTAGTGAGTTTCTCTACTTCATGTTTGATTTTTATAAAAGTAGCTTGGGGAGAAAATATCCCAAGGATAGCCTGAAGGGCTAGAAGCTAAAGGCAAATAAGGAAATAAACATAACACTTCAAAATACTGTGATTTCAGAATACTTAAAGTCAACAGTATTGTATCATTTCATTATTTTCCAATGAATATTTCAGAAGAAGTAAAGAGGGTGGATAGTTGCCAGTGGAGCCAGAAAAACTAAGGGTCAGTTCCTGCACAGTCTTTGTGAATGAGCACTCAGCAGGCCTGTGGAAAGGCCTTAAACCCACCCATGTGCATGCTTCACTAAACATCCAGCTAACTACTGACCCCCTATTTATCTGTCCTTGTTAGCTCATTCTCATTAGTTTTATGAAAGAGGACCTTAATCTGAATTGAGTTGTGATCTGAAAAGTCAGCAAAGCCATGATCAAATTAATTATGATTTTCTGGTTACAAATATTCTCCAACTTTCGTGCGATGAACTCAGGATGACACACATGGGCCTAAATCCTCTTGGTTGGTCCCAGTCAGAGTAGACACAGTGTTTCAGTTGTTGAATGCTGAGTCAACAATTTTGTAAATCCCAGTATTGAATGGCTTTGTTATAGGAGGATCTAACAAACAGATTTTGGCCATTGTGTCCTGCCTCACCCTAAAAAGTTATAGTTGTAACAGACTTGTGAAATAGGTTTGATCAACTATCTCATGAGCTTCAATGTCAAATAAGGATTTCACCTGGACATCTCCCAGTTCTAAGCTAACATCCACCACACTGTATCCTTCACATGCAAACTGTCATGAATATTGTACAGATCCATTTACCAGCCATTTTCAACATCTTTTCCCAAGTTGGTTATACATTCTTTGTCTGTACAGGGAAAATCCAAAATGTTCTTAATTTCTGGAATTCAAAATTTTCTTTCCATTGGGTTGGGATAGGAATGTTTTGGCACCTGTTGATTTCATCTTTTCACAATTCAGGGCTTTCTGTGAGGAATATATTTGTGAAATAAAAACTTGGAAGAGAGATTTTGCATCAGTTGATTTTTGCTTGAGTTTTTGCAAGTGTTGAACAAAATTTGTAACTATATTCATATTTAGGATGGAAAAAACCTGAGATTTTTTAAAAAGAAAATCCAAAATGGGAGAAAACAAAACTGGTAGTGTCATGGACTGAGATTTCAGGTCCTTTTCATTTATCCAGGGAGAGGTTTGAACACCCTAGACTGTAGGACTTCTCAATGAGACACATGGGATAGCAGATCTGAGTTTAAAACACTTTTCATGTAACATTTATTGAAAAACAAGGACTTAACAAACACAAAAACTTAACAATCAAGTAACAATCAATTTAATACACAAAGACTTAAAAATCAACTAAAATCAAGAACTCTTTTCATTCACTCACACATTCATACACACACATACTCACAATCCCTTTGCTGAAGACATTAGACAAATGCTTCATGGAGGCCTGGTGGTCCCATTTCCGCAGATCAGGAAACCACAAATAGTTACAAGGTGAAGCTGTAAAGTCATCTCTTTTTGTTCCTTTTTTTTTTTCTCCTTTCTTGAGAAAAACATGTTTTGTTGGGGTAGTCTCGTTGCCGTGGATCAAGAAAACCACCACAGAGGAAACTTGGGGGACCTCTTTTTATACCATGTCCATCTCTAGCTTTTTTTTTGCTACTGTGGTTTCACAACATTGCAGCTCATTCTGAAGAAAACATGTTGTTCTTGTTCCCATAGTTCCAAACCTGTCAGTTCCTCATCTCGTTTCTCTCCCTTGCAGCTCAGGGTACAGAACACACCTGGTCATGTTCTTTGTCTTGGTCACACTTGGTCAGTGCCTCGTCTTTCTGGCCAAGGTTCTCAGTATTTCTCGCTTTGGATTGCCAAGTTCTTACAGCAATGCACCACTCTGGAATCCATTTTCTTTGGTTCTATGGCTTGTTTCTCTTGGTTTCAGTCACCCATTCCCTCTGGTTCTCTGGTTTCTTTTGTTTTAGGACATGCCACAACAGGAACCCATCCATTCCTCACAGTAGTCATGACAGCTATGGAAACAGCTTTGAGTGAATAATTCTCAGAATTCTGGGTTTGAAATATGGTGTATTCAACTATTTTAGTACTGAATTTCATAGAATCATAGAATCATAGAATCGTAGAGTTGGAACAGACCACATTAGAATTTGCAGTTCTAACTTTTTTGTTGGAAAGGCTGTTTAGCTTTTACATCTATATGGGAGGTATAATGGTCTTCTTGATGCTAGGAATACCTGTATATATTGAACTGAGATGAAGCAAAGGGAAAGAAAGGAAAGAAATTCACTTCAGTTAATTTTTGAAGAGTTTACCAATATTTCTAAATGTACCAATTAACAAATGGAAGACAAAACAAAATTGCAAGATTTTCTCATCCCTAGTCAGTGATTAAGACAGGAAACAATCCCTTGTGGACTCATTTGCAAAGTATAGGACAGTGTGGGCCCTGGTGTTTGCTTGGACTCAAGTACTGTTTTTGATAGGAATTTTTCTATCCCTATCTGGAGATGACAGAGGATTAAACATGGGACCTTCCACATGCAAATTGTGAGGTCTGTGATGGAACTACAATCCTTCCTTCCTTAAATGGAAGTAGTTCCTTATTTTCTGCAGTCAGCAATGCCTGTTCTCTTGTGCATCTGTAGGAAATTAATGGCCTGTGGGTGGTTATCAGTTCCGTTGCCAAAAACCTGTTGGATGCGATAATGGATGATGTCTCATAAATATCTCTTATCCACTACCCAAATGGCAATTAGGGCCATTTCCTCACTGGAAGCTGCAATCCCTTATTTATTTGGCACTAAAATGATTAGCTCTTTTAAAGAATTGCAAGATGGCTTAATCAATACAAATGCTGTTTATATTGTCCCGATAATGATCCATTATCTCTTATAATCAGATTCTGGATTACCCTCATGGTATGAAGGCTTTCATTTTTATTTTTTTTAAAAAATAGCATCATATTTTCTGTAATGGGTGCACTGAAAGGCTAAAGCATTTCCCCCTTCCTTAGCTGTAATGACGACCACATTATAGTTTGCCTGTTCTGGAAACTGGTTTTTAAAAAGGAAAAATAATTGATACATGCAGTAGAGGCCTATTTAAAATGCAGATGTAAAACAGAAATATTAAAATCTTCATTTACTCTAGGAAAAAAAAACCTCATATAAAAATTAAAATAAGCTATGGCTAGTGTCTGTACATTATTAGCATGTGCTTGCCTTTTGGACAGTGCAAAGTTTCTCACTACAGGGACTACAGCTATGCCCTGGATTTAGTTTTCTTAGAGACAGATCCCTGGAGACTTGGGTGACATTCTTGTGATACAAGGTGTTATGTATGTGTCAAAAGTTTTTGTGTCTAAGATGAGGGTGCTCCAAAATAGTCCACCTCTCTATTGGTTTCAGATGCCCACAGAATCCCTTAAGATTTCTTATATAATGAAGAGTTAGCTCTCCGCTTCTTTCTTAGATTCTATTCTATCAGAGATGGCCTGCTTCTGTTGATCTTTACCACTACTCCCTTAGAAAGGTAGATATTGAAGTAAGCCTCCTCACTTAGCAAAACATCTCTGTGACCATTGCAAGCCAACAAGGCAAACACATGAGTTATACCTGGAGGTATCTTCAAATCATATCTTCAAAACATATTCATGAGTAGCCATGGTGTCCATATAGCAAAATACAAGAAATTCCAAAGTCCAGAAAACAGCAATATATTGGACCAACTAAAAAGTATGAAAAACATCATGCAGGCTTTCAAAGCTCCACTGGCTTCATAATTAGAGAAGGTGTTAAAAGTCATAGAGGAGAAGAAACATATGTGAAGCTAGAGTCACAGCCCAACATTTTGTCTTAAGATGTTATTTTTGTTGTCATCTAAGTTGGTCTGGAGGAATATCATGGCCTTCTTGGCCATGTAGGAACTGAGTAAAAAAGAGCCACAAAATCTAGACAATAAAATTTGAACTCCATTAGCAACAGAAAAAGTTGTTTTTGTCTGAATAAAGGTATCACTGGGTTGTTGTGTTTTTCTTGGTGTTTTTTTTTTAATTATTATTTCAAAATTTGTTGTGCATCCCTGTTTTGGGAAACAAAGCAGTTGGCAGAAACAGGGACATTTTCTTACTTGTGAAAACAGAAGAAATAATGAAGTAATGGAACTGAGACTATAATAGGTAAAGTAGTAGTGAAGGAGTACCTAGTCTACTCTAAATTAATTCAAGTCTCCAAAGTCAGATGAACTGCATCCAAGACTACTAAAGGAACTTTTAGATGTAATATCATAGCCAATGCCAATCATCTTTGAGAATTCTTGGAGAATAAGAAAAGTTTCATCAGACTGGAGGAAAGTAATGTTGCCTCAATTTGGAAAGAGGCAAAAAAAGAGGACTAGTTAGTTTGAAATTGATACCAGGAAGAAGTCTAGAGTTGATCATTACAAAATCAATTTGTGCATACTTATAAAGGAATGCCATGATTACTAAGGAATTTTTCACACAGGGACCTATGTGTTTCCATCCCGAAAATGGCTAAAGTGTTGGCATCCCAGAAAAGCAAGCCAATTTGCTAATGGTTATCACACACAGAGCACAACAAGGGATTAAAGGCAATAAAGTGGGTCAAATGTGAATTTAGGTTTCAGACGGGTGAGGACAAATACCCGTTGCTAGCTTGGGAATACCTTTTTTTTTTTTTTTGTGCATTCTCCAAAGTGTCATTTCCACAAATGCATCCACACACATGCTCCAGAGAGGGAAGAGAAAGTAAGGAAAATCTTCTTTGCCCTAGAAGCTGTTTCAGAGGAAGGCAGGCTGAGGTTTCCCTTTGCAAACTCCAGTAAAACCGCAAACACACACATGCACACTAGAGAAATAAAGACAAGGGGTCTGCTCCATAAACCTGCCTGATTCCAGTGAGGGCTGAAACTCCCAGATGCCATCCTTTTCCGGACAAATTTGGACAGAAAATCATTGCGAATCTGCTAGTGACTGCTTGAACCATGTTGTTCTCCCAAATGGATCAACTTGGTTGCAGGTCAGAGTGTGCTGGTGCATGGCACTGAATTCCATAAATTAATTATTGCAATAGGCAAGGAAATGCTTTTCCCTTTTAACCTGAACCAATCTGAAAGTGGCAGATATATAGTTACTATTTATTTATTTCATGTATATGCTGCCTTTCTCCTGGAAAGGGACCCAAGGTGGCTCATAAATATTAGGCCTTTGCTGTCCACTGGGGTTTGATTCCAGTGGACTGCCCCCTGCCCTCCCCCCCCCCCCTTGACCACCAAAATCCTTGGGTGTTCAAGTCCCATTATGTATGATGGCATAATAAAATGAAGTCTCTTATATAAAATGGCAAAATTAAATTTTGCTTCTTGGGTGTGTGTGTGTTTGTATACACACACACACACACACACACACATTCATGCCATGGATGATTAAATCTGTGGATGCAGAATCTGTGCATTGAAGGGCTAACTCTACATGATAAACTGTTACTTGTGATATAGCAGGGGGTGGAATAGAATATATTTCAAACTCTTTATATTTTTTTACTATTATATTCTTAAATGTATAGCAGGCCTATCCAAATCTGTGATCCAATTTCTGACTCAATAGAGCACCTAGGAGTAGGAATATGAGAGAATTTCAGGTGGATTTCATTTTAATAGGCATTTACCCCAGTTATGCTTTCTGAATCAATATACAAACCAAAGTGTTGCTAGCTTTCAGTATCTGGACTCCTCTGAATTTTTTGATGCAGTTTTCCATTTTAAAACAAGTGCAAAATCTGCATGTTTTAGGGAAAATGTTCATTTTGTAATTTAGATAGTCATTAACATAACCAAAAGTAAGATACTATTCAAATTGAATTACATACAGAAATGTATTTATCTGTGTGATGCTGTCTAAGGGTTTTTGAGTGGTCTGTTGAAAAAGGCAGTAAACTGATAAGCAATCAGAACGAAACAAGCCTTAGATTAGAAAAATGAGAAACAGAAAGAAAAACTGACACACCTATCCATCTTTCTGAGCAACTATGCATAGTGGACCACAGATGTTCAATAAACATACTGTTTTTGCTGTCAGCCTGTGACTAGACAGCAAGACATACTGTCAGTCACCTGCCCAGATACATGGCTGGTGGCTGTGTTTTGTTTGATGTTCTGCAAGCTGCAGACAAAAATAAAATGGACAGAAAAGGGACCCAAGATGGCTGTGTGTGTACCAACGGATTCATACATTCAGACTTAAGAGAGGAGTGAGGACTTCCAACCGTATTTAATGCTTAACATCTACAACTAACTGCACATTGTTCCCCTCCCCAGCCCTTCCAAAGTCTAAGCAGGTGATGCTTTGTTGTAGCCCTCCACATTTGCAGCTTTGATTATTCATCAATTTGATTACTATGTTCTCTCTAATAATTTCTACATCCTCCAGTAAGAATCTGTGGCTAACATACACCATAAGGTGCTTTAGGACCTAGAGGTTCCTGGATAACATTTCTTTAGACATTTGTAGGTCCTCCAGTACAATTCTGTGGTCAGCTTCCAATGGATGTTGACCATAGAGTTGCACTGGAGGACCTAGAAATTCCTAGAGAGGTGTTCTCCCAGGTTTAAAAAAACCAGTGTTCTTTTATTTATGTTTTTTCCCCCACTTTCACAGGGGTCCTGTGTCCCCAGCCTCAGTGAACGTGTAGAATCCACTATACTATACTTACCTCCAGTCCCAGGACAAGTGCATCTTCAATACGTTATATATAAGTTAAAAATAAACTATATTAATTTATATTGTAGCCTAAGAAAACACTGAACACATGTTGGAAAAATCTATGACAAACTCTGTTTTTGGCTCATCAATAATCAGCACTTGTTGAATGTTAGAAACAAGTTGACATAACTTATATGGATGGAAAGCAGACTGGAAGAACATGAGATTTGTAGGTGCTTCTTCTTTGTCTTGGTTTCAAAAATATGAGATAAAATATATTGGCTGGTATAAAGTATTGCACTTACAGTTTTGTAACTTAAGGTTATGGACCAATAACTGATCTGTATTCAGAAAACATGCAGGGGTAGCTGTGTTGGCCATTTAACAAATCCAAACCCAAATCCATCAGTGATATCTTTATTGGTCAACCAAAATGCACAATATATTTGTTGCAAGTTTTTGTAGCTCCATGGGCTTCTTCATCAGGCAAGGTGTTACAAACCAAACCGGGGGGGAGGGGGGGAACAACTGAAGATGTTAGTCAGATGCCTGCATGTTGCATACCTGCATGATTTGTGGTGGAATATACATAAAAGCATACAGAAGATGTTAAAAATAGAGTTCCTGTGTACCCCTGAGCTATATTTACTAAACATGACACTTGTTTTGGGCACCGAAATTGAAAGGAAATTTTGGAGAATATTACTACACTTAACAGCGGCAAGGATTTTATTGGCTAAAAACTGGAAAAGGAACTACATACCCACTCTGGAGGAGTGGTTTCAGAAGATTGTAGAACTTAAGGATATGGATTGTTTAACAGCAGTAATTAACAACAAACCGAAGGATAAAATTGAAAAAGAATGGGAACCTGTTAAAGAATACTTGAAATTGACATGGGGAATAAAAGAAGGGTTGCTACAGAATTAGGGCAATGGTGAATGTGCTTATGAAGTTTTGTTTGTAAAGATTGCTAATATAATTTTGATATATTCCAAGGAATATCATGATTGTAAATACGACTGTAACAAGGAAATGAATATGGAAAATTAAAAATAAATAAATAAATAAATAAATAAATAAATACCACATGACATGGGAATCCACAAAGATGAGAAGGTTAGCTGGCATCATAGGCCCAATTGCACAGTACATTAAACACATAACAACATTTTAGGTGATTTTTTAAAAAAGATTCAAAGAATACATAATGGGAAGGTTTGAAAATCTGTCAGTTCCATTTTTTGGTGCATTTTCCAGAATTTCTTCAGTATCATAATTTCCCATGTTTACATATGGGCATTCATTCATATTTCAGTACACATTTCCCACAAAGTATGCATTTTTATATTCATTCTCCTTAAAGTATGTGCTTGTAGGCATTTTCCCCCATTGACTGAATAGTGTTTCTAAGGATTTTTCAACTATATAGATTTTTAACGGTGTTCATTTTTGAAACTGGCTTATTATTATTATTATTTTTAATTTCCCACCTTTCTCCCAAGGGAGACTCAAAGCTTGTGTGTAAATTTTTCAATTCTTCAAAACACCTTAGATATGTTGTGAGGCACTTCAGCCCTTAGACAGACATAGGGTGGATCAAAAATGAATATTTTTATAAAGAAAATATACCTAACATAACTCTCCTCCTCCGCTAACTCTCCTCTCCTAATGGGGAAGATCAAAGCGCACACCAAACAATTCATCTGGCCCTCAAAGTTAAAACTTGTCCACTTTCTGAACAAAGTATGCTACAGTTTTTAATATGGAAAGAAAGAAGAAGAAAAAAACCAGTGCTACAACTATTAGAAGTTTTGTGCATCACTGCTTTCCATTGAGTGATATAAATCAATTCCTATGAGTCATTCTTTAGACATGAGACAGGAGGCATTGTAGTCAAAGGGATGCAGAAGAAAGCCTGGCTTGACGGATCAGCAAATCATGATGTTTCTTGATGAACTTGGAATAACTTTGGCTGTTATTTAAAGTAACTTGGGGATATAAAAGCAGGCTTCATTTTGTCGTCTTGCTATCCCAAACAATATTGTAGAATAAAAGAACTGCCAATCAGAGAAAAAGACCAGACCATTTTTTCTCCCTTAAGTGTGCAGCTTTTTTCAGCGTTACATCAGATAACAATCTACTTTCCATTTAATCCTCACTGGCAAGCTTTATATCTAGGGTGTTATTAAAAGGCATTCTGCATTTTGCGCTTCACACTCAAGCAGTCAAAGCCATGAATAGTACAGTACTGGCAGCGACGGTAGCAGGGGGTGGTGTTGAGGGGTGGGGGAGTGATATAAAGAATAAAATTAATTCAAGATTAGAATCTCTGGGCTTTGGGCAAACTGTTTTGCAATTCAAGATATTTATATATTTATAAAGCCATTGTTCTGAGACTAAGGATATTGAAAAAGTTTTCTAATACTTTACATTAACTGCCCAGCACATCTATGGAACGCTCTTCTTCTTCTTCTTTCCCTTCACAAGGTCTGAGGAACAAGCAAAGAAAGGACAGAAACATGGAAGCACTGCAGGCATCCACAAAAATACTGAATCCTTCAAACTGAGATGAGAATTAATTCCAACATCTCCTTAGCCCTTCACAATCCATCACTCCAAGCCCACCCCCTCCCCCCCCCAAAAAAAATGTTACTGATAATAAGGTTGGGAGCGAACTTTATTGTAGGGAAGGAAAGAAGATGAAGGGGAAGGCCAAGCTGTCTTAATGTATGTCTCTAATTGGTGCTTTGGGGATTTGTGTGTTACCTTGTTTATACTCAACCCTTCCAATGCATTTGAGTAATTAAACAATAAAAAGAAATCAGTTCCTTACAAGAGGAAAAACAGGCTCTACTTCATCAAAATTGTTTTACTCATCAAGAGAAATGCTTCCAGGAACAAGAAATTTCCATCAGAAAACCAGGGGCTGTCAAATGATTCTTTGAGATAGCCATGTTTGTTATTTGCATCCCAAACCTATTCATGATTCTAGAACAAAGAGGAAGTTCTTTTGGCTGGGGGATTCTAGAATTTGCAACCCCCAAAAGTCACTTTTTCAAGTTCTTGGTATTTCTAAGGAGATTGTTGCATTACACTGTTACAGTGCTGCTGTTCCACTCAGTCAGATTCTGTGAGTCAGATTCTGGATTACCATTATCACCACCACCACCAAAAGCAACAACCACAGAAGATAACATCTGTGGATTTGGAGGCTGCTTTCCCTTAACATATTGCCTCCCACATAAACATTTCATTGATTGTTCTGGTATTGTTCACTGAAGGAGATAATTAAAAACCTAAAGTAGTCCCACATTAAGGCATTAGCACTTGCAATTTTAAAACGGTTCTGTCAATACTTTCCACACCGAGGTGGAGTACAGTTAGAGTGTCAAAGCTAAAAAGAAGTGAATTTCTTTTAAGAGGCAGCCCTTCACAGCCACCATTTATTAACAAATCTCTTTGCACATTTTCATAGACAACTCAAGGGCAATAGGACAGGGAGGATCTCAAAGTGGCAATTCACATGAGGGTGAAAGACATTTATCTTAATCATGTCTAATCAGGAAAAGCAGAACAAGCTAAGCTTATTCTACTTTACAATGTCCTGTTTGATGTGGTTCATCAGGGGAGGTAATTTAATTTTAAAGGATCAGGGGCTTGGTTAGATAAGCATGCCCTGAGGTATTTATTAAAAATCACAATCCAGGTAAAGGAAAGTTCCTCTCCACCTGCTTAAAAGCCATCTAGGTAGTGCCACACTTTGCTATGCCTTCTCTTTCACACTTGTTCTCTCAATCACAAACAAAGTTAATTTTCATTTATTTCAAGTCTCAGAGTTCTCAGCAAGATTCTGTTGGACTGCACAGTTGGGATGTTTTGCTACCTTTTATGAGAAGGTTATGAGAAAATGTATGCTGAGACAGAAACTTTTCCATATTTGTAAGGCTTCTAGGGTGTTTCCAAAATTAAACAGTGTGCATATTGTAAAATGCAGATGGCTAAAATATGCATATTTTTTCCCAAACAATTCACACAAACATGTTTTCAGTTCATAAAGAAAAGCTGCATAATTTAGGTACATTGTACAAATAAATGCACATATTGGAGGAAGGGAGAATGCATGCAAATTGCATAGATTTCAGGGCCTGAAGAAAATACCAAGGAAATACATAGTTTTCACCACCTGATATCAAACATAGATGTTGGTGCACGTTGGTGAGTTTTGGAGAAGCACAACAAAATTGAGCATCCATATTTTCTCTCTTGTAGGTAACTTCATCCATTCAGTTCCTGTAAAGTCTCAATATGACTTTGTGCACATTCCCCCCCCCCCCAACCTGGCAAAGAACCACATCATTCATCTTGTTGGCCTGATCTAGACTGGCAAAAAGGGGTGTGTTCATGCCTGCATGAAAGTGTGGCCTTTAGATGACCTGCAGTGAAAGTTTGGCATGAACACACTTCTTTGGTATTTTAGTGGGGAAAAAGCAGCTTTAAAAAGGAGCTGCTTCTCCCCACTTCTTTTTAAAAAGGGTATAACTGTGCAGCTGCATCTAAATGCTGTGGTGAAACTGTGCAGTTTTTTAAAGCTCCCAAACCCTAGCTCCAGCCCTAATCTGAACCCTAGACATGCTTATTAGGGACTCTGGGATGCTGTAACTGTTAAGCAACTGTGCATAAAATGTCAATTCACTCATAGGATAAAGAAGTTTATTCATAAAATAAAGGGGTTCATTCATGGTGCACCGGTGCAACTGCGCAGTTAAAAAAGGGAAGCGAAACTGCAATGGTAATTTGACAGATCTTCATAACTGCACAATTCATGTGCGCAACTGTGCAGTTTGCAGCTAGCAATACAATTGTCTGTATGGTGTACCGGTGCAACTGCACAGTTTGCAGCCGGTAACAAAAAATTAAAAATTAAAAATTAAAAAAAAATAAAGGTTCAGTGTGGCCAAAAGCCCTGTTCATTGCCGCCCATGCAGCTGTTTTGCCTGTGTTTCTAGTGTCCTGACAGCTTCCAATGTAGTGGCTGAGCAAGAGACAAGACTTCAGATAAGTTATCCCCACACACCCTTAGTCTAGCTGCCCTATACTTTTTAAATACACCCCTGGGACTTACAGTGTAGCTGCTAAGCATTTGGGAAAATGCAACTTCATGTCACCCTCTCCTGGCAGTCTGGAAAGCCCCTTGTCTTGGTTCCAAGCTCTAGAAGTCCAAGAAGATCTGTGACAGGAAAAAAAAAAATCTCATCCAGACTCCCAGTTACCAAAGTGGCTAAACAGACGTCTAAGGGAAGTCCACAAACAGTCCGTGCTCGTTTCTTCTTGTGATCCTGTACCAACTAGTTTTCAGTGGCAGTTTAACTGTGCACTGGAGGTTTCGTCTTGTCCCACAACTAGTAGTAACTATTGACAGATTTGTTCTCCTTCACAGATTTCCATTTGATAGTATCCAAATTGGTAGCCACCATTACATTCTGAAGCAACAAATTCAGTTAATTCATGATGCACTGTGCAAATAGAAAAGAGCTTTATTTTTCTGTCCTGCTCCAGTTAATGCCCTTTCCCTTAGTCCTACCAACTGTATCTCCATAATGATGGGAAATGCAAAATAATGACCTCTCTGATTGAAAGGGGGGAGCAAGATCATGTAGGAGGAGATAATTCAGGAAGCCTGGCTTTAAATCAAAGATGGACTAGGTGTGGCCCTCCAGATGTTGCTGGATTGTCACTCCCAGCATTCTTTACTATTGCCCATGCTGTCTAGAAGTGATGGGAATGGCAGTCCAACAACATCCAAAGGTCCCTACTTTATCCATCCCTTCCTGCAAACACTAAAACCTTTGAAGGACCTTAAATTCCACATGGAAATAAACTAGCAGTTTGTGTGTATATCTATGCGACAGAGTCATATATTTAGAATTTTCTGCTTAGGAGCTGTAATGATTCACTGAATTTATAGCAGCGGGACTTTCTAGCAGAAAATTCCTAGTACTCCTTTGTCAAACTATAAATCCCAGGATTCTGTAGGGAGGAAAGGTTACATCAAAATGTCACAAGGGTGTAGAAGTAAATTTATTGATGCTTGGACCATCGGGCATTCACATACAAAACAAATAGTACAACTAAAAAATTCAGTATAGAATAAATAGAAATTCAAAAAGATTGAAATACTTGGATATAAACAACAACACTATCATTAGATAAGAACATCCCCAGAACAGTCGACCAGGATATCAGTACTAAATCTTGTCTGAAATTTCATTGCCACCATAGGAAAAAGATTAATTTTGTGAGTTACCATAGAGTTAGTATGAGAAAAGAAATAGAAAGTATTTTGTGGAACACTATTAGAGAATAAGCAAGTCAGAATAGATCCCTAAAATGTATTTTTTGGTTCTGCTTATAAAAAGCAAATGAACAAATAAGGGACTAAAAAGGTGCAAGAGCAGATTAATGTATTTTCTATTATCCTTCAGATTTGCTTCTATCACACAATTGTATCACCACAAGTGTGAGGGGCAGAAGGCTCCCACTCACTGCCTCATACTTTAAAGTGCAAAGGACGGAAGATCTTGTGGAGTGCATGCAAATCAAGCTCCACTCTTTATTTCTGCTCTGCAGAACAACAACAACAGCATTCAACCTAGTTGAACTGAGAATACCTTTTGCAATTGGCACTGCCAGTGCACCTTGTATACCTTTGAATACTGCAGATATCTTGAATACAATGGAGTTCAGTTCAAGTTTCTGGTACCTACCTTTAAAGACATACAACTTCAAGAATACTTCACCTTGTTATCCACTGGTGTCCTTGTTATCCTCTGGGGTTTGGTTCCAGGAATGTCTGTGGATAACAAAACCTGTGGATGCTCAAGTCCCATTAAGGACAATGGCATAACAAAATGGTGTCCCTTATAGAAAATGGAAAATCAAGGTTTGCTATTTGGAATTTAGACTTTTTGGAGAATATTTTCTAAGCCTTGGATGCATTATTATTATTATTATTATTATTATTATTATTATTATTATTATTAATTTATACCCCGCCCTTCTGCCCTATAGGCTATCAGAGCGGCTTACAATTATTATTTTAATTAGACAGTTCCCTGCCCTCAGGCTTACAATCTAAGAAGACATGACACAAAAGGAGAAGGGAATGGTATTGGGGAAGGGGATCAGGTCCAGCAGTTCTTCTCTCCCTCGGAGGCCTGGACCAAGGCAGATGGACTGGAGGGAGGGCTCGGCTTCTTAATCTAGGACAGGCCCGATGGAATTTGGCCTGCCCTTTCACTCCCTCCTAGTGCTTGAATCCGCGGATAAAAAATCCCTGGATAAGGAGGGCTGGATGTATTGCCTTGGGTCCTTTTTGTGTCAGAAAAGGGAGAGAGGCTTCTTGGTTGTAGCACCCTCACTTTGAAATGGCTTTTCCAAGGAATTGGTGCCTAAAGCAAAATCTGCAGTAATTTCAGCTCTGGCTCAAACCTATTTTGTTTTCAGAGGCCAGTTCAGTCTGTATTTCCTTCTTTTCTCTTTCTACAATGAAGATATGTTTCTGGTGTTTATATTAATACTCTACCATGCTAGCTGCAGGAATGTTAAAAATGTGTCAAATAAATAAACAAATAAATATACATTGTTGATACCATCTTGTATTTCTTTCTTTTCTCTCTTACAGGCAATCTCAGCATTATTTGAATTTACTACAGGAAAATTTGAATTTACTACAGCACTTTAGAAACTTGTTTTGGCACAAGGTGTAGCTGTGAGGAGCCATATATATGCAGTTTCTAATGGTTCTCTGTGAGACAAACAAGCACCACAAAATTTTTTACTAGTACCTTTGGGATCAGAAGAGCAGACAGGTATAAAGTGTCACCTGCTTAAAAATAGATTTAATGAGATTGTTCCTGAAACCCAGAGTGAAAGCAAATCCCCCCTCCCCATGATATTACACATGTTCCTGGAGAAATAAACAAGCTCAACCAAAAGAAACAAAACTATGTTTCACAGTTTCTAGGACTGTGTGATGCCTCCCAGGCAAGATGGAAAATAAGACAAATAGGTAAATGCTGGAGAACATTCCTTGACATTCATTTTGAAAACACAGGACGTGCTGCCAGCCAGATGGAGTGCAATCCTTTCATACTTTCCTGTTTTATCATAGATGTATTTTGTTCAATAAAAGAAGAACACAACATAATAACTATGGAGAAGTGCAAAGCCTCTCCAACTATCCCAATTTGGCAGGGAGAGTCCAAATTTTGAGACCCCACCATGAAATAAAGAGACAAGACACGTAAATTGGATGCATAACATGGGCCATTTATTAGACCTGAAACCTACTTAACAAGAACTCTTAACTTTAACTCTCGAGAGGCATCAACTGAGGATGGAATCCTGATGCAGGTTCAGCTGAAGCCAGGTGTTGTTCTGAGACCATCTCTTCAGCCTTCCCATTGGGCAAAAACACCAGACTCTGAGGGCAACCAAATGCCTGGATCGTATCCTCAGCCAGTCATAGGGAGGTAGACATGAGGCACACTCTCCCAAACTCCCTTGAGATTGTAAGAGAGGATAAAACTCCCATATCTTCCCCAAAGGCTGTTTCTTGAGCAACCCCCAGGTTCTTTGACCAGTAAAGGCTGCCCAGAGCATCACAAGGGGATGCCTAGCTGTACACTGATTCTTCCCCAAACCCCCTTAAGGCCAGGGAAACCTAGGCCTGGTACAGACTGGTACAAAGCACAGGGCTGGGGCCAATTTTAGGGCTCAGGAATGTGGAGTGTCTGCCTGCTCCCAAGCCCTACTGAGTCCACACGGGGATCGCCATGATGACGTACATGCAGCACAGCCTCCCAATGGCACTGCGCCACACATACATATTGGTGTGTGTGTACAGCCCCCTAGTTAGCTGCCCACTGAAAGCCAATTACCAGTCCTGCTTACAATATGGGGTAGCCAAAAAAAGGGGGGGAGGGGAGAAAATTCCCACCCAGCCCTGAAACAACCAAGCAAGTTAATACTGTCCTTAGGGTGGGAGCGCGGGTTTCAAATTTGAAACAGGGCAGGAAAAGCAGTTGAGGAGCTTCACGTGCCCATGCTCAGTCAATGAGGCCATTCTTTGATTAAGGACCCTGGCCTCAATTTCTGGGGAGGTCTCTCCCAGAGGACCTCAGTGTATGGGGTGGATTGTATGGAGGAAGTCACTCCTGCAAATAAGCTGGACCAAAGTCCATGAAGGGCTTTAAAAGTTATTACCAACACCTTGTACTGTGCCTAGAAACTGACAGGCAGCCAGTGGAGAGATTTTAGAATAGGTGTTATATGGTCACCTCTGGATTTTCCAGTGACCAGTCTGGTTGACATCTTTTGAATCAATTCAAGTTTCTGAACTAGGCACAAGGATAGCCCCATATAGATTGCATTACAGAAGTCCAGTCGAGAGGTTATCAGTGCATGTACCACCTTTTCTAGGTCCCCTGGCTCCAGCTGGTGTCGCAGCTGGTGTATCAGCCAAAGCTGATAACAAGAACTCCTGTCCATTGCATCTATCTGGGCTGTCAACTGGAGGGACAAATCCAGGAGTACTCCCAAGCTGCTTACACAGTCCTTTAGGGGAAGTGTGACCCTATACAGGACTTGTGGACATTTCTCCATACTTGGATTCAGGTTCCCTACAGTGAGTACCTCCATCTTATCTGGATGCAATTTTAGTCTGTTTTTCCTCATCCAGTCCATTACCGCTTTAAGACATTCATTCAGAGGAGAAATGCCATCCTTAGTTACTGCAGCAGTCCAAGGCATGGAGAAGTATATTTGGGTGTCACCAGCATACTGATAACACCCCACCCCATGTCTCTGGATGACCTCTCCCAGTGGCTTCACGAAAATAATGAATAGCATTGGGGACAGGATGGCACCTTGAGGGACACCAGATTTAAGATCCCACTTAGTGGAGCAACTGTCCCCAAACATCACCCTCTGTACTCTGCCTGAGAGATAGCACCGGAACCACAGCAATGCATTTCCCCCCAATTCTCAAATCTCCTAAGCATTCCAGAAGGATACCAAGCTCAATGATATCAAAGGCCGCTGAGAGGTGAACAGGGTCAGATTTCCTCTGTCGATAACCAGACAGAGATTATGAACTAATGCAACCACAGCAGTTTCAACTTCATATCCTGTCCTAAAACTGGTTTGAAATGGATCTAGATAATCTGTTTCATCCAAGACTACTTGGAATTGAGTGGCAACAGCTCTCTCTATCACTTTGCTCAAAAATGGAAGATGGGAGACTGGCCTATAGTTATTTTTATTCAGGGGATCTAGGGAAGGCTTTTTCAGAAGCAGTTTTACCACCTCTTCTTTTAAATAAGCTGGTAATCAGCCTTTCCTGAGATATGCATTGATTATGTCTTGGAAGCATCCTTTTTGTTTCTCCACCCTGGATAACTAGCCACGAAGGGCAAGGATGGAGAGAGCAAGTTGTCTTTCAACCACCACCACATCCTTTCAAGAAGGTAAAAGGAAATGTTACTTCAAATTCAGATTACCTTTACTGGAGATGAAAATGTTTTAAGTTGTAGGCCTTGATGGGATTGCTGGGAGCTGAGACTCCATTGTCTGGCTTTGACCAGGCTTCCCCAAAATGGAGCCCCCCCTCCAGATGGTTGTTTGTTTTCAGCTCTCAAGAACTGATTTAGGTGACCAGATAATCTGGCCTTGTATATGGAGACCAGGGTTCAAATTCCTGCTCAGCCACTGGGTGATTGTGAGAAAGTCACGTTCTCTCAGCCTAAGAGGAAGGTAATGGAAAACCTCTGAATAGACCTTGCCAATAAAGCTCCTAAAATAGGCTTATGATATATCACAGTTGACTTGAAGGCACATAATATCACTACAATTGAGGCAGCTTCCTGTCTCTCCATCCAGCATCTGAGGAGAATGGGCTAGATACCTTGTTTCTGCAGATCATGCGAAGCATTACCAGGTATGTAGTTTGGCTTCATTTCTGTTTCCACTCAGTTGAAATCATATAAATGCTCCATCTTCAAAGCATCTGGAAACAGCTTTATTTTGCTTGTCTTTGGCTCTATCTAGATTGGGCTTCTTGCACCGATTTTAGGGCTAGGGAGGGCGCAGCTTTTAGACCTTCCCTAGCCCTAAAGCGTATGGATGCTGCTATTTTAAAATGGCAGCGTCCATACAGATGCGCTACAAGAACGTCATCATGTGCGCAACTTTTAGACATGCTGTGCACATGATGACGCTTTTGCGCCCTGGGAGGGCGCAAATCGCACCCTTTCCATGGCACAAAAAAGGAGCTCCTTTTTGTGGGTGGGTCTTTGCCGTGACTTTTAGACAGCCGTGGCAAAGACCCTGGGAGAAAGGGGCCACAGTGGCGGCCCCTTCCTCCCTTCAGCCCCGCTTAGGGAAACAGGGTGCAGCGGGCGCCCAGGGGAACTGGTAGTTTTCCACTTCCCTGTGGCCTCCAGAAGCGGGGGGATGGGGCCGCAGAGGCTGCCAGTGTGGCAGCCTTGGCCCCATCCCGCTGCTTTAAGGGGTAGTCATGGTCCACCCCTTTTGGGCAGTCTAGATCGCCCCTTAGGGGCAATCCAGACTGCCCAAAAAGGGTGGTCTGGTGCCACCTTTTTTTGCTATGGAGCTTCACTGCAACAGCTGTCATAGCCGGCATCCATAGTTTTTTGCAGGTTTTTCGGGCTATGTGGCAATGTTCTAGAAGATTTTATTCCTGATGGTTCACCAGCATCTGTGGCTCGCATCTTCAGAGTATTCTCTGAAGATGCCAATCACAGATGCTGGTGAAACATCAGGAATAAACTCTTTTAGAACATGGCTACATAGCCCAAAAAACCCACAAACAAAACAAAACAAAACAAAACAAAACATTATAAGGTATTTTTCCTTTATAAATATCATTGCTTCATTGGAAATCTCTGAGATTACAGAGAATAGCACTATAGATTCCACTGAACACAAGAGGGTAAGAGGTGTTTATTGACTCTTCCCCAGGCTTACTACTCCTTCTGCCATACATGCTTTTTAGGCTTTGACAGATAAAAGCATTTAATTTTTCAGAGTACTCTCTTTTCCATCGGCTGTAAAGCAACTAAAAATCCCCCCCCCCCTTTTCTAACCATTCCTCCAAACATACTACACTCCTGTTGCATCATTCAAATTGTACTCATGATAGGACTCTGGCGTTCTCTTCTTCTTTCTTTTTTCCGTTCCTTTTAAATCCTTGGTGGCATAAACTTTCATAACTCTGGGGTGAAACAGGCTTGATACATACAGGCACTATGAGGTACCTGGGCAGTACCATAGGGTTAGGGAGTGTGCTCCCTAACCCTAGCACATGATGACTCTTATGTCATCTCTCTAAAGCTTTTAGACAGCTTGTGTAAGCATGCTGAAGCAACTCAGCAGCTTCTAGATAGAGCTGCGCAGGTGCGGTGGCAGAAAGGTGCCGAATGGTGCCTTTTCTTTTAATTGCATCACATCTGTGGCACAAAAAAGGAGCGGGGTATGCCCGCTCCTTTTTTTGCAGCGCAGCTTCACCGCTGCATATAGCTGCTGCAGTGAAGTTCCTTTTTGGGCAGTCCGGATTGCTCCATAGACAAGCAAAATAAAGTTGTTTCCAGATCATAGAATCATAGAATCATAGAGTTGAAAGAGACCACAAGGGCCATCCAGTCCAATCCCCTGCCATGCAGGAACTCCCGGTCAAAGCATCCCCGACAGATGGCCATCCAGCCTCTGCTTAAAGACCTCCAAGGAAGGAGACTCCACTACACTCCGAGGAAGGAGTGTGTTCCACTGTCAAACAGCCCTTACTGTCAGGAAGTTCCTCCTAATGTTGAGGTGGAATCTCTTTTCCTGCAGTTTGCATCCATTGTTCCGCGTTCTAGTCTCTGCAGCAGCAGAAAACAAGCTTGCTCCCTCCTCAATATGACATCCCTTCAAATATTTGAAAATAATAATAATAATAATAATAATTATTATTATTATTATTATTATTATTTCTAGTCCGCCCCTCTGAACAAGCAATCGGGGCGGATTACAACAAGAATTAAAACAATATCAAGTAAAATATCCCGTCCTTTCCCTTACCACCCCTCCTTAAAAAGAAATTAAATCACAATTGAATTAAAACAGTAGCTAGCTAAAATAGTAATAAAAACAAGATTAGAGAAAAACGAACACAGCCAAGGTTATGCAAAAGTAGAAACAGAGAAGGGAGGCTGGGAGAAAAGGCCACTCTAAAGCCTAGATTTGGAGCCGGGGGATGTTTACATTCTCTGGGAAGGCCTGCCGGAAGAGATGCGTCTTTAGGGCTTTTAAAAAGCCTTCTAAAGATGAAATAAGACGCATCTTATCCGGCAGGTCATTCCACAACCTGGGGGCAACAGCCGAAAAGGCCCTCTGGGAGGTCTGCACCAACCTGGTCTTCATGGGTTCCAGCAAGTTCCTCCCAGAGGACCGAAGTGTGCAGGGGGGTTCGTATGGGAAGAGGCAGTTCGTATGGGAACAGGGCTATCATATCACCTTTTAACCTTCTCTTCTCCAAGCTAAACATTCCCAGCTCCCTAAGTCGTTCCTCACAGGGCAGGGTTTCCAGACCCTTCACCATCTTAATTGCCCTCCTTTGGACACGCTCCAGTTTCTCCACATCCTTTTTGAATTGTGGTGGACACAGTATTCCAGGTGGGGCCTCACCAAAGCAGAATAGAGCGGCACTATTACTTCCTTTGATCTAGACACTATACTTCTATTGATGCAGCCTAAAATAGCATTGACCTTTTTAGCTGCCGCATTGCACTGTTGACTCATGTTAAACTTGTGGTCTACTTGGACTCCTAGATCCCTTTCACACATAGTTTCATTCAGCCAGATGTCCCCCATCATATATCTGTGCATTTCATTTTTGCGTCCTAAGTGCAGTACCTTACATTTCTCCACATTGAATTTCATTTTGTTAGCGATGGCCCAGCTTTCTAGTCTATTCAGTTCATTCTGAATGTCAATCCTGTCTTCTGGAGTATTGGCTACTCCTCCTAATTTGGTGTCATCTGCAAATTTGATGAGTATGCCCCCAATTCTGTCATCCAAGTCATTAATAAAGATATGGAATAGCACTGGGCCCAGGACAGAACCCTGTGGGACCCCACTGGTCACTTCTCTCCAGGATGAAAAGGAGCCATTGTTGAGCACCCTTTGAGTTCAGCCAGTCAACCAGTTACAAATCCATGTAACAGTTACCTTGTCTAGCCCACATTTTACAAGCTTGTTTGCAAGAATGTCATGGGGAACCTTGTCAAAGGCCTTACTGAAATCAAGATATACTATATCCACAGCATTCCCCTCATCTACCAAACTGGTAATTTTATCAAAAAGAGAGAGAGAGAGAGAGAGAGAGAGAGAGAGAGATCAGATTTGTCTGGCAAGACTTGTTTCTCTGAAACCCATGTTGGCTTTTTGTGATTATGGCATTCCCTTCTAAATGTTCACAGACTCTCTGTTTAATTATCTGCTCTAGAATCTTTCCTGGAATTGATGTCAGACTAACTGGACGATAAGTGTTGGGATCCTCTTTTTTTCCCTTTTTGAAGATGGGGACAACGTTTGCCCTCCTCCAGTCTGCTGGGACTTTTCCTGTTCTCCAGGAGTTCTCAAAGATTATTGCCAATGGTTCCGATATTACATTTTGTAATATGCTTTGAAAATAAATAATAATAATAATAATAATAATAATAATAATAATAATTTATAGCCCGCCCCTCTGAACTGACAATCGGGGTGGGGTACAACATAGTTAAAAGCAGCACAAGTTAAAATACTTGTGGGTGGGACATTTATATGATTCAACTGAATAGAAACAGAAATGAAGCCAAACTCTGGGGCTACATACTGGAGCAAAAAGAAGCCAGGATACTCCTGTTTACCTTGGGAAATGCACATCTTCATGCCTGCATATAAACAGCCCAGCACCAGTGTGGGCTGTGGCCAAGCAAAAAAATGAAAATGCAATGACTCCAATGGATGTATTAACAACATATACAAACCAGACAGTCCAACAGAGTGTCATGTGCTCAAGGGAGGTGAAGGAGACATGTATGAGGGGCCTCCATGACTGTGCTTTACCAATGTATTACTCTATGGCCTGATACAGACAGCCCCAAAGGGCTATCTGTGGGGTGTGAATAGGGCTGGGGAGGGCACAGTATTTACACCTTCCCCAGCCCTACCACATATGTATGGTACCTAGGTCTCTTACCTCGGTTTGCATTCCTGTGGTAATCTTTCCTTTTTTGTTTTGATGCCTAATCTAAATGCTCAGCTTTAAATGCTCAACTAAAATTTTAAGTTACATCAATGATAGAAATTTGGGAGCAGAAGGCAAAATTTATTGAGGGCTATAGGATGGAATTATTCTATAGGATGGAGGCCATGACAGTTAAAGTGGTGTCATTTCCCGATTCCGTAATCTATTAACAAGACTAGTCCTAGGTTGAAACCCTCTTCTTCATTGGTGGGAACAGTTTCTTTTTTTGCTCCTCAGCTAAGAGCAATCAATGCCAGTTAAAACCATCATGCTAAATCGAGATATTCCCTGCACATGTCAATCACTTATGTTTGAGGCAGAGTGTGAATGAACCCCACTGACTTTATTCTGTGCTACTACAAAAGCCAAAAATAAATCCAATGCTTTTACAATCTTCCCCACACCATTCTTCTAGGGATAGAAAAAAAAACCCCCAGATATTTCATTTGTGCATTCCTCCTTCCTTTCAATTTTCTGCTATATTCAATGGAAGGCATCAAGTGTGTGTGTATGCACAGCATTTGGCCTTTAACATGCAATTTCTTTTAGCCTCATTTCACTGGCTGGTGAGCTTCAAACCATTCAGCTCTTGCTTCTCTTGCTCTATGAAAGTGACAGTGACTTCCCCTTTTGGGCTATCTTCCAAGATGATCACAATAATGGCAAATGAGGAGAGGTAAGCAGGCCAATACCATTGTGTGTTTAATGGAGCTTGAGGGTTTTCTTGTTATCATGGTGAGCCATTGTTTTTAGAATGTGTTTCATTATCTCCTTCATCAATTACAAGGGGATTTACTAGAGAGGAAAACAAAGGAGAAGATCCATAGTAATAATCTATTGTTATCTCCTTCAAATACTATGTGTGATTGCTGTCTGTAATATGCTATTCTTAGAGTTATCCAGGTCAGTCAAATGTCTTATTCCTCACATCATCTGACAGACATAGCAAAATACATGCATTTGTTCTCTCTCTCTTTCGTGGTAAACTATATCATATGCTAGGCTTCAGCCTTTCAGACACAGGATTCACATTCTGGGTGCATCCATACTACACAAGTACAGAATATCGATATCATTTCAACTGTGATGGCTTCATCTTTTGTGAGTTCAAGGATCTGTACATAATGGCAGAAACTTGGATTTTCTGCTACAGAGCACTTAGTCCACTTCCTTGAACCACAGCGCTAGAGCTCTGGGTACCTCACCAAATGACAATTCCCTCTCATAGGATGCGGCCATGATAGCTAAAGAGGTATCAAACAACTATAAATGTCCAGTATTGATACAATAGCAAACCACCTCTGAGTATTCCTTGCCTAAGAAAGCCAAATGGGGTCATCATAAATCAATAGATTATTTGAGCATACACAGTGAAACAACCTTAACTTTACCTGTGATCATGCTAGAATCAGAACATGGTCCAAAATAATGCAGATGATACCATTTGCAAATGAGAAGTTTGGTAGAAGGCTCCATAGTCCATGTGCATTTTTTTTTGGCAAAAAACCTCCATAGTTTATATGCTTTTTCCCCCTACAAAAATAAGGCCCCATATTCACTTCTAAGATCTCTTCAAGCCTCAGTTGGTACAGGTTATAAACTCTAAGTGCAAATCACTAGGATCTGAAAAGCAGGCAGGAGAGGAATACTTAAACTGTATATGGGCCTCCCATTTATAGCAATTGCTGTGTGCTCTGTGCTGGGCCATTATCCATATAAGATCTCTCTCTCTGTGTGTGTGTGTGTGTGTGTGTCAAAAGTTCTGATTTTCTATCGAGAAAGAAATTTTTACATTTTAAGGCCTAGAGCCAGTACAGTGGGTCCTTGTTATCCACTGGGATTTGGTTCCAGGACCCTCTGTGGGTAACAAAATCCATGGATGCTCAAGTCCCATTAAATATAATGGCACAACAAAATGGTGTCCTGTATATAAAATGGAAAATCAAGACTTGCTATTTGGAATTTATACTTTTGGGGAATATTTTCAAGCCGTGTATGCTCAAATCCATGGATTAAAAATCCGGGGATAAGGAGGGCCAACTGTAATCATTAGTGAACCAGAGTTCAGCCATATTGACTGTAGTGATAAGGACAGTAAGGGTAGGAACTGACCTTGGCTACTCTGGAATGTTAGAGATACTGTTGCAGCTGCTGCGAGACTGCTAGGTACTACCATTTCCACTGTTTATTGTATCATTTGTGAAATATAGATTAACTGCAGGTGAACTGAATGTCCTATTATTGACTGTTAAAACTAAGTCGGAAGTGATACTTTCACCTGTAGAGTTTAAGGGAATTCTTCCTCTGTACACATGGCTTTACAGCCTTCTATATTATTACTATGCAAGTTTATAAAGTCTTGATTAATGCTAATAATGTTTTTGTTTGCTACTAAACAGGCTGCAAGATGATCTGTTTTGGGAAGGAAGGGAAACTCTGGCTGAACATACTAATCTTTCCACACAGATTCAGGATCCGATCTGCAGTTCACATTTGACTTGGGGTTGGAATGGTGATGCTGATATCTCAGTTCTCCCACCTGATAACACAAAGACATTATCAGCAGGGATGTCCGAAAGACTCCCAGATCCCTGCAGATGTCTCTTGCTGCACATCCAGCTACAGAAAAATAGTCAGATGCTATCCCATTCATTTACCAGCTCTCCAACAACATGGAAATAATCATGTTAGGGATGCTCTGCTGTTCAAAAGGTTGATTTTTGGGGATTAAAAATAAGGAGCTCTAGCTTTGGTGATGTTAACTACATGATGCATTGTATCTCCAGTCATCAGATGCAGGATCTTGGTCCTTCCTTCCATCTGTTTTTTTTTCCTTTTTTTCTCACCCTCTGCCCTCTCATCCTTAAACACATTGCTTTCCAAATGTTTTGTTTTATTTCTTTGATCTACATCCCACCTTTATAAAAGTGGCTTACAATATAATTAACTAAAATGGTATGGGCAGTAACTAAATTAAATAAATCATAAAGTGAAGCAGTAAAACCACAAGAGCCTGGAGTTATATTTTGGGTGCTGAAGTGAGAAAGAAGTGTTGAGGTGGGAGTAGAAAGGGTATTTTGCTTGCAGTGTTTGGATGTGATTTCAAAAATAATTAAATCTCTAAAAGTAATGTTTCTTTTGGAGAAAAGGGCAAGTAAATAGTGACTTTTTGAAATTATAACTATAAGCACAACCAAATAGATTTGGGGTTCCGAATAACAGTAAACTAACTGATTTCAGAAATGAAATGTACAAGCTCTCTAGTCAGTGTGTTATGAGAGATTCAGTCTTAAAGATTTGCTCAAATTGCCTTGATTATTCATCCTTTTTAACAGAGATTCATTTCACTGAATCTGAGACAATTACAAGAGAGAGAAACAAAATATTTTTCTTCCTCCCCATCCCATCTTGTGTCTTTCTGGGGGGGGGGGGGGGGACATTGTCGAGGAGAAAGAAAATTCTACAAATTGGCCTCTTTTTTGCCTAGAAGGATGAGGAAAAAAAAAGGGGGGGGACGATAAGGACTTTATCTGAAAAAAAATCTTTTTGAGAAATTTCATTTCAGTTCTGGACTACTTCATGCTTTAGCTGATATCACTCTAAGTGCAATAGAAATTCAGTTTGAATGAAACACATTTTTTCTGATTTATCGGGATGTAATTAAATTTGCTAGGTCCAATTCCAAAGTGAACCTAAGGAGGCCAGGAGATGTAAAGTTTTGCTTTTCTCATCACTCATTTCATATAATTTCATGAGAGCAAAATGAACTTGCCAAAACGTCCATTAATTCTTCCCCCTTAGCTCTTAATGTAAAGCAGAGCTCCTCTCCTTTTATGCTTGCATTCTTTCCCTAGCTCTCCTTCTGTAAGATAACAAAAAGGTCAGAGGAAAGAATCTGAAGAACAGAAAGGAAATGGTAGTGAAACTGCTGCTCTTTACCTTAACGCATCCAGTAACTCACTTGTGGGACTGATGTTTGATGAATTACAAAATGGCTTTCTAATATCCACATCTATCTAAACAGACCCAGAGTAGGTAGTTATTTAAGCAGTTTCAGTGTACTGAAGGGGTGGGGGGAATTCCCATTGTATTTTCAACAGCCACGTACAAGAGCCATCACAATAGTTATGCATATTGCCTTAAACACTATGGTTACCACTGAGATGGGACATACATTTTAGAGATACACTTTACAAGAGCTTGAATGTTAGGTGTTGAAAATGATGACCGCTGGCAGTGTAGCTTAGATGGCTTCCATGGGGGACTCCAAACCTGGAGCCAGAGGATTCTCTTTGCAAATGATGCGTGGAAGTAATTTTACACCCAGGACCTAATAGTCTTATGCTGTTGGGGGCAAGGAAGAGGGACAGTAGATAGATATGTGAATTATTTGTGCATGAAACAAACAATGTGTATATCAAGCCATCTGAAAAGAAAAGGTGTCACTCTCTCACCCACCCATAAAATGTTTTGATGTTTGTAATATTTTGGATTTTAGTATTCTGGATAAGGGAGACTCAGCCTGTCCTTGCTTCACAATGGTGTGTTAGGGACTCTCCTGGTACTTCTGTTCAGTGAAACCTCAGGAGATCCCCCCAAGTCCCATGTTGAGGGAGCACCTACCCCTTTTACAGGATATATGTAACTATAAATTATATGTATAGTTGCCGTGTACATTTATGGTGCTGTGTACATTTATAGCAATATAAATGTACCATAAAGTGCCATGTACATTTATGGCACTTTATAAATAAAGATGATGATGATAATAATAATAATAATACAATTATATTACTTTGGTATCACTTTAATTATCACAGTTCCAATCTTAGGATCTGTAGGTTAGGGAGACATTTAGAATTCGCAGCCAGAGAGCAACAGAACTGTAGCTCAGGGAGTGGACTATAAAATTCTGAATCTCTCCCCAAATTATGAATCCCAGGATTCCACAGGTAAAATGGCAGGTAAAATGTCATGCAACTGCTGTAACTGTAAAGGGTGATACAGCCAAAGTGACAAAAAAACATTGCTTTTTTGTTACTTTTTTTATAATTCCTTGTGCTAAAAAACAGAACCAAAAAAAAAAAAAAAAAAAAAAACCAAAAACCCACCTCCTCAGGTTTGATAATAGAATGGCATAAATTTTTAGAATACCAATCAAGATGACTTTTTATGTCCTTGAAAAAGTAACTTTTTAAAAATAACTAGAAAATACTGACCATGTCACCAGTAAAGGAAATTATTTTTTGCTGCTATAAATATGATACCTTCTTGCTGGCATAAAAACAGTATCTTTTTTCCTTCATTGTCAGAGAGGTTAACTACTTTACTTGTACAGTCAGCCCTCTGTATCCACAGATTCTGTATCTACAGATTCAAGCATCCATGGCTTGAAAAGCAAGCCTTTCCCATTTTCTTTTAGGGACACCATTTTACTATGTCATCCTATATAATGGGACTTGAGAATCCAGAGGTTTCCTGGAACCAAACCCCAGCAGATACCAAGGGCCAATTGTAATTCATTATTCTTTCTTCTGCTTACCATCTAGGGTTGGCCTGAATAGCCCTTGAAAATGTGAAACACTGTGCATTACTCTAATTTAAAAGTTACATAGCACTGTACAGTTGGCCCTCCTTATCCATGGATTTTTTTTATACACAGATGCAAGCATCCAAGGCTTGAAAATACTCCAAAAAAAGTATAAATTCCAAATAGCAAACCTTGATTTTACATTTTATATAAGGAACACCATTTTTCTCTGCCATTATATTTAATGGCACTTGAGCATTCACAGATTTTGTTATCCACGGGGGATCCTGGAACCAAACCCCAGCAGATAACAAGATCTCACTGTATTCAGATTAAAAGCAGGGATGGAACACACTGTTTCTGTATCCTATGTGTTCATAGGACACACACCATACAGATAGAAAGAGGTGGTGAGCTCAGGCATTCTGATTCTGGATGTAATGGAAGAGAATTTTTAATGCATTGTTGTAATTGTGTCAAATAAACTTAGCTCTCTTTGGGTACTACATTCCTTGATTTGGGGAGTCAGGAACCATTTACCAATCTGCCTCATGAATCAAAATGTCTCAGGGCCAGAGGTAGTTAAACCATTAAGCAGATTGAGGTGGTCACCTCAGACTGCAGATCTTGGATAGCATGAAAAAAGCATGAAATGATTATATATTACTTTTCCTCCTATCTTTTCGTTGGATCCTCAAAGACTTGCAAGATTCTCTGACTCATGTATCAAAAGAACTTAGTTGGCCTTGAATAAGCAGTGGCAGCATTTGATGCTCTGTTTTAGGAAGCAAAATGCCTTGGTGTGGTCTTTCTTAGATTAGCCATTGCTAATATTAATCGGATGGAAGTTGGCAATCTGATTGAAGTGTGCATGCCAGTTAAGAAATTCTCATCATTACCTTGATTATTTTGTATTACCCATTTGTCAGACAGAATGGAGACATCTTGCTGTAGGCTGATTTTGTTATTAATATGTTCTTTAATCTTTAAGAGATATATCCTTTAGTCAAACATGAATGTTAAAAGTTGGGCTTCCAAGAGATGGATATATGCATAAAAGCATAAATCAGTATCCTTTTTTTTTAAAGAAAGAAAAGAAAGAAAATCAGGTAGATGAACCTTCAGGCTATTTTATGAATCTAAGGCCAGAGCTGCACACTTACACCTGTCCCCTACAAAATAATAAACGCTCTAGAGTAAAACAGTCATCAGCACTTAAAAAAGTAATACAATGCATATTGTACTTCCAAGTTTGATTTTTCTCTCTAATGATGACTGACAAGAATAAAAAGAAATGACTAGACGTATTATTAAAATGTGCTCTTTACATTTTTAAAATAAAAGAGCAGAGTTTTTTTTTTATGTATTTGTTTTACAATAGTAAATAAAGATAATTACTTTTGTCCTTGAAGGAAACCGCAAGTAATTTTAATGATTAATATTTTTTCTTCCTGCTGTAAGAAAGTCTTTAAAAATTATTTGCATATTGGGATTTAGTCTGTGGAAATTTGCATACTTTTTGCACACAAAACAGCATATTCTACGTTGAAAAAAATATTCACAAAATATTATTTTCTGCATAGAAAATTCTGTTTTCTTTTTTAAAAAAACATGCAGATTTGGTACAGAATAAATCTGAAACTGTGAAGAATGTCATCAATCCAGGATTCACATTTTCAGGGTTCTTGTCAGTTGGGAAGCATGTTTTCATCCATTTTCCTCCCCTGAATATTAACCAATATTATTTCCATCCCTACAAAAACGTCACAAAGACCCAGGCCCAGCTCTGATGTGCTGGATTTGAAATATCAAGGAAGAGGGATGTTGCTGACTTGTCCGATTGGACATCCCTGACTTAAACTAACTCTGGTTGGTCCAGTGCCTAGAGGTTCTATGTCACCACCTGCCTTGTAACAGAAGAGATTTCACTTTGAGAAGTAGCATTGCTTTGAAGAACTGCATTTTCAAAACATATTGGAGAATGCACAGTTCTGACAGGAAGCACAAAGGGAATAGAAGGCATTGAAATATCAGATCACTGACATGTTCAGAGTACTGAATAGTAACATGCTGTAAGATTAACACATCACATTTTCAAGAACCATGACTCCCTGAGAGAAGTATTATATGGCAGACTCATGCCAGTCTCCCAACCTGAAACAACAGCTCATTAGCAATCATGATGACGGCAGGACAATGACACCGAGATGTGAAGCCCTGCAACAAACCAAAACCTAGTTATAGTCATTGATTGACACTAAGAACATCATAGCAGGTTGCAGTACCAACACAAGCCACAACAGCCAAGGTATGATTGATCCTATGGATACAACACTCCAAAATTTATTTTTAAAGAAATGATATGTTGCTCACAGCGTCCCACAGTATTTTAGTGAGATCTTGTTTAATAAAGAGGATAAATAACCACAGAATTCTGACATAAAGAAAAGTAATACCATTCAGCTAGTATCCCATCAACAACCTCAAAGCTGTTCTCAAATTAGGATACGTGAGGAGGTCAGAAAAGAAATGCAACAAAGTGCCTCAGTAGTGACTATATAGATTCACCATTCCTTATAAAACCTGATGGAAATAATAAAAGTTCAAAATTTTAAGTTGAAGATGTCATGAAGAACTCTTGAGAGTTCATCTTCATGAGAAGATATTATTATTATTATTATTATTATTATTATTATTATTATTATTATTACTTTATACCCCACTCTTCAGCCCTAAAGGCTATCAGATCAGCTTACAATTATTATTTTTAATTATACAGTTCCCTGCCCTCAGGCTTACAATCTAAAAAGACATGACACAAAAGGAGAAGGGAAAGGTGGTGGGGAAGGCGATCAGGTTCTTCTTTCCTTCTGGCTCCTGGACCAAGGCAGATGGCGTGAAGCGAGTGCTCTGCTTCATAATCTAGGACAGGTCCAATGGAGTTTGGACTGTCCTTTCACTCCCTCCTAGCCCAGATAGTGTTGCCTTGAAGAGAAGGCACTTGAGGGCAAGTCCAATGGTGTTGCTAGGCCTCTCCTTTCACTCCCTCCTAGGCCACATGGCCCTCCTAGGCCATTGAGGCCAGTCCCAATTGAGTTGCTAGGCCTCTCCATATGAACCAGACTTACCTTTGCAAGGAGCCACAGCAGACTCGTGATAGCCAGCCATGTACTCCTTCAGTTTAACAAGTCAGGTCAGGTTCAGACCAGGAAGAGTATCAGGAGAAAAGGCCTCACAATTCCAGAGAAAGGCAGAGACCCAGTTTTCTGTGCCAAACCAGTCCGTGAAGATGAAGTGAGAGACTCTAATCAAAGAATCAGGAGGAGCACAACAGTGGAACACTCTAGCTAAATACTGCCTGGGATCTTGGAATTGACTGAACCTGCTGCCTATACAAGGAGGTTCAGCTGTATTGCTGAGTATAAGTTCTTGACAACTCAGCTCATGAAATGAAATATCATATTTACAACCACTGGATTGTTTAAAGACTCAGCTACCTTGACTTTCTGAAAACCTAACTCTAATTTATGGCTTTCTTGACCCTAGACTGTTTGGTCCTCAACAGATACATCTTGTTTCCATGGTTTACTGACTTGGGAACACTAAACTTTGTTTGAGGTTGAGAACATGACAGAACTTTCCAGCAGGGAAATTCCTTTTAAAAAGCAATTGCATCTAAATATGCAAGGAAGAAGTGGGATCATGTGGTCCTCCACATGTGCTAGATCACAAATCACAGCAGCCTTAGCCAGCACAGCCAATGTTAAGGAATTCTGAGCATTGGTCCAACAATATCTGGAGGGACTTATGATTCCCACCCCAACTTCAGCTTTTGCTTCTGTCCATTAGATCCAGCATCTAAGAAAGTGGACATTTCTTTCTATGAGACCTTATGTTCTTAAAAGAGGAAGAGGCTGTACAGACCAGTGCTAAATGCTGGCATCGGGGTGGAGGGGGATTGGCAACAACATGCCATGCACTCTGACTCTGCCCCCATGCCGGCGTGATGCCGTGTACCCCACCACACAGCGGGAGGCATCACAGCACTCCCTTGGTGCATCATGTACACATGCTGAACCGAAGGAGGATCAAAAAGCCACAGTGCTGACTGCTATGGTGCTCTTTCTGTGGTGGAAAAAGAAGCCACTTTTGTGGCTCCTTTTTGTGCTTCAGAAAGGCCAGATCATGTAGTTGCCATGACCCTGATCTGGCTAAGAAAGGGGTGATGTCCCGCCACCCCTTAGGGGCTGTCTATATGGGGAAAGCCTTTACTTTTTGACATAACAAACCCAGAGTTTATTCTGAGCTCCCTCCCCCTGACACAAAAACAAAACAAAACAAAACAGGGCCATACCAAGGAAACATTGTTCCCAGATCTATCTAGTATCACATGCTATTTTGAGTGGCCATGCCCAACAGAAGCAGGAAAAATTGGGGGTGTTTTAGCTATAGCATCAGGGTGGGCGTTGAAACCACTAGCATCAGTAGCATATGGACAAGGGGTAAAAGGATACCAATACATTGTCTGAAGAGACAGTGGCATTGCCCCTGGGGTGCAGTGGCTTTGTGGACTAAACTGAAATTGACAAAATGAATGGAATGGTGAAGTCATTAGAAAGCTTGGCCACATTTTCAAGGTGTGAGGAACACATTTTCAAGGTGTGAGGAACTCCTGCAGCCATAGTGCATAGTGGATTCAAACTACAGAAAAAGAGATTCCACTTAAACATTAGGATGTCCTTCTTAACAGTAAGAGCTGTTTGGCAGTGGAGTATACTGCCTTTGATTTTGATGCCTATCTGCTGGGAGTGATTTGATTGTGTCCTTTTGCCTGGCACTTCTATTGTCTTCAAACTCTATGATTCTAAAAGGAGTTCCGGATGCAACTGGCAATGCCTGCAGCAACACAGTGAATACAAAGCACCCAGAGATCTGTTCATGCAACTATCCTTCTTGGTCCTAATGTTATTAAGACTGAAGGGTAACAGTTGTCTCTTTAACGTTCTGTTTCTTTATATTTCTCTCATCTATTCGTTTTAAGAAATAACCTTGTTTTTGTGTGAAGTGGAAGGCTTTCATGGCCAGCATCCATAGTTTTTTGTGTGGTTTTCAGGCTATGTGGCCATGTTCTAGAAGAGTTTGCTTCTAATGTTTCACCAGCATCTGTGGCTGTCATCTTTACAGAATGTTGGCATGGAAGGGAGAGGGGTATATATGCTGTGAGACCCTGGGTTGAGAGGAGTAAATTCCATGTTAATCTGTGTTTTGTTCTGTTGTTGAATGGCAAGGCCTCAGCGTGGGAGGATATGCAAAGAGGATTTGTGTCTGTTTGAGATCCATTGTTTGTTGGAAAAAACCCTGATCCTGGGTGGTTTTCATTTGCATTTGCTGGGTATTGATTATAGTATATTTCAGGACTGGTAGCCAAAGTTTTCTAACTTTAAGGGTTTCTTATTTCCTGTTGAAGTTGTCCAAGTGCTTGTGAAGTTGTCCAGGAGCCCACTGGACACATCACAAACCATCATCAATCTCACACAGCAGAAACTTTCAAAAGAGGAAACATCCATTCACCGACCCCAAAACAAACAAACAAACAAAAAACAAAGCCAAAAACCAAAACCCCCCAACAAAAACTAAAACAAGATACCTTGTTCTTGATTAATGACTTTATTGACAATTGCACAAAAAAATTTTCTACTGCACATTTTAATTCCTTACTGAATATGATGTATCTGCTTGCACATTAGAATAATACCTGATAAAATCATTTAAATGTTTCAGAATGAAATATATAGGAAGAGGAAGAACTGGTGTTATTTGTTATTGTCCTGTCACACAATACACACCAAAAGATTATAATTACAATCTGGCAATTATAATCCAGATAATTATCATTGATATGACAGTTTCATTTTCTGGGGGTGATGGGCAGTTCTGCAGTTCTGGGCAGCTCAGAAGTATGGACTTTATCACACATGGAAAACTGGGGGGAAATCAGACGTTTAAACAGTGATTATCCCGTGAAAATAGTTAAATCACGATTAAGATTTTCTTTTTGTTTTGTTTCATTTTTTATTAACAAATTCAGTATTACAACAAAGTTCACACACCTTGTTATTAAAGAGCCATCATCCCAGGAACAACTAGGGAATAATCAGGTAATAAACAGCAATAAATCATTTATGGGATTTCCCCATGAATGATTTGTTGCTGTTTATTGCCTGGTTTTTCCCGGGGCAATGGCTCTTTAATAGCAATATCATGTGAAAATTTTAATTGTGTTCACGTGATTTTCACAGGATAATCACTGTTTAAACCCCCTCCCCGTCCTATGATGGATTTATTTGTCACATTAGTATCTATAACCCCATTGTTTAGGGGAGTGTACATTGGGATTTCCCATTTTATTTTTCCAAAAACATTGTAGGGTAAACTAGGCTTGATTGTGGTTTGCCCAAAGTTTTTTCTTGACCATAGGTATATCTGAATGGTTGTCTTTTTGGTCAAAATCCATCACTTATGGCTCCATCCGCAGTGGAATGTCACCTGGTTCTCTATCTCTGGTTTAAATGCACAACTCTTTTTCGTCAATGCCAAGTTGATTTGTTGTATAAACAACCAAAAATACAACCACAAACTACAATGACAAATGGATACCCCATTTATTGGCTCCATCATTTCTTCCATCTCATAAATAAGATGTCATATCTTCCTGCATTTCTAATCAGACAAGCAAACAAGTGCAATGTGCAAAATGGCTTAATCATAAAACTACTGGTATTCATACACTTCCATGATGCAGAAATAATTTTTCACCTGTCTGTATCCACACTTTGACATACATTCATAATGCTCTTCAGTGAACATTTCATCAGGCATGTTCCTATTGGAAAGTCTCCAAAATCTATACTTAGTTATCACAAAAACACTAGCCTTAATCTTCTTGGCATAAATAGGGTATTCTGCCATCTCTAGGGAATGTGTTATTTTTTTCCCTTCAAAATGTTTTCAAGTGATAAAGTTTGCTTAGTTTGTTCCAGCATTCTCATCTGGCACTGGAACTAACAGTGTGTTAGCCACCTGGGGATCCATTATAGAAGTTACAAAAGCTACAGTTTGATTTTGTATTTTCAAAATTGGGAAGATGGGATGTATCAGATGCAGCATGGCTTTTATATCTGAAATTGATAACAAAGACATCCAAAGCATCTTGATAAAGCCACATTAATAAGAGGAATGGAATCCTTCAGTGGAGTCGCATAAGGACCGCCAATATTTAAAATTTACTCTGTGGCCACAATTTGGGTGCAACTAGGTGAATTTCAAAAGAACTAGGCTAGCCCTGTCACTAAGCAGAGCAAGACAGCTACCTCAGGAACCAGATTTGGGGTTTCACAAAAGAATGGCAAATTGTTAGTATTTTGTTATTGTATTTTTACTGTCAGGGAGATGGGAGAGAAGTATTTTTGGTTCTCTCTACTTTATGTGCCAGCTAACCTTGGGTGGCTTTGGGTATTGTGCCCCTTGACTTGCTTTGATGAGAGCTGCTTCATCTCAGGTAGAAAAGTATAAGTTCTGGCAGGAGATCCAAGGTCTAAGTTGTAGTGCAGAATGTGACACCACTTTAGGTCATGGCTCCATCCTATGTAATCCTGGGATTTGTAAAACTTTTTGGCACCAGAGCTCTTAACAGGGAAGGCTAGCTTCCCTTGAATACATACATTTCACAAATCCACCCTGTGCATACTCTCTCATGATTTATGTTTATAGCTAGACATACCAGCCTTTTGTTTGTGTGCATGTGCATGTTTGTGTATCTCCATGTATCTGTGTGTGAGAGAATGAGGTGTCATATATATTCAGTCACATATACTTACATTGATCCCTGTTCCTGGGATCAATATTACTCCCATCAACCACTTTTGTTCCCTGTCTATGTACAGAGAACTCTGGGATGTGTGTTTCTTGAATGAGGACTTCACAAAGAGAACCAGAAATCTGTCTGTCAAGCAATTCCTAGTTTTATTCTACACACACACACCAATTTCTAGAGTGGATACTCAGTCAGCAATTCATTGTTCAAAGTCCTTCTTCAGCTATTTCTGTTTGGCTTCAGAATATCTCATACGAATTGGAGAAAAGGTGCATAGATGCAGTGAAATAAATGTCCATAAATTTCCTGATTCCTGAGCTATGAGAGCCTCATCTCTCCATGCTCGGTACTCATGCTTGGGTGTTGTGTGAGTTAAATAACATTATTTTAACTGGGGAAGATGGCACAGAAAATATGGTAGTGAAAAAGAATGCAACAACACTTTGCACAAAAACTAAAAAAAAAAAAAAAGCCTTAGCACCAGGAGTGAGAGCCCTAGGTAGCCCTGGTGGCACAGTGGTTAAAATACCTTTTCTGCAGCCAAAGGTTGTGAGTTTGATCCCAAGGGCTCCAAGGTCCACTCTGCTTTGCATCCTTCTGTAGGTTGCTAAAATGAGTACCCAGCATGTTGGGGGCAACTAGCTTATACATTATAAACTGCTTAGGGAGTGGTTAGTTCACTGATAAGTTATATAGAAATGAACTTGCTATTGCTATTGTGAGAAGCAGAGAGTTGGGGCGACCAAAATGCTACTCTTCCTGATTTGTCTGTTCCATGTGCACCATTATGTACACTGATGCTCTCATTCATTACTTCATTTCCTTCCCATTTCAGTCATCTTCTATCTCTCTTCTTGCATGTAACTGGTATCCTAAAAAACTGACGTAGCTTTAACTAAAGCTCCCACAATGGAAATTATTTGCATTACCATATATATTTGACTATAAGTTGAGAAATTTATGCCCCAAAATTGGCCCTAAAATTCTGAGTCAATTTATACATGGGTCAATACACTAATACTGCTTAGAAGGTTGTGAAACAAGCTCCACTGGTCCCCCACTCTTTGTGCGTTGAGGCAGGAGTATTTGTGTGTGTGTGTGTGTGTGAAAATGGCTCCTGGTCAGATCTGAAAGCCTCTCTTCCCGTAAAAAAACACCCCTTTTAGCTCCACTTCTTTCCCTTCCCAGTCTGATTTGAAATCCTTCTCTTCCCATCAAAGCAACACCCCATTTAACTCCACTTCCTTTCCTCCCCAACCAGATATTAAAACCTCTCCTCCAGGACCTGGGAAGTTGTTTTAAGTAGTTGGGAGAGGTCCAGAGAAGGAGAAGAAAGGACAGAAGTGGTGTTTACCCCTTCCCATCCTTGTGGGGGCAGCACATGGCGTCATGGTGCTCCTCTGGCACTGTGTCCATACAATGCAGTGCCAAAGGAGTGCCATATAGCCACAGCAACACTGCTATGGCACCCTTTTGAGGATGAAAAAAGGAGCTGCTTTTTGTGGTTCCTTTTTGTGCTCTCGAAAGGCAGGATCGGGACCATGGTGTGAGATTGCTGCAGCCCCAATCCGGCTAGGAAAGGGGCTGTATGTACAGCCCCTCAATCCCAGATTCTCCACGTCTCCTCTAATTTGGTCTTTCGACAAGTGGTTGTGGGCCACAGTATTCACTAGAAGAAAGAGAAGAGCTTCACATATTCAAAGGAATTTGGGCAAGTCAATCTGCTTCTTCTATTAGAAAGAAACAGAAAAGTCATGTCAGGCAGAACTCCAGAAGGACATTGAAACATGACTGATCAAAGTACGTTGCTGGACTGGGATATTCTCTTAATATTTATGTTTTCTGTACTCAAATATTTATATCTCATGTTCAAGCTAAAGAGCTCAGGTTGGCATCAACTTGATCAACGTGAAATAGTACCAACAACAGATTCTTTTTTTTACAAAAAGGCTAAAGCATATTAAATAATTTAACAAGTTAAAAGAAGATAAAATTAAACTGGTTAAAACAGTTGAAATGATTTAAAATCATGTAAATCTTTGAATCTGTATAAAACCAGTTAGGCCCCAGAGACTTTATTAAAACCACTGGAATGACAACACTGTTGGTGATGAATATGAAAGAATGGCATGTTGGCAGTCAAGCCATCAAATATAGTGGAAACTTGTTATCCACTGGGGTTTGGCTCCAGGATCCAGGATCCCCTGTGGATAACAAAATCCATTTATGCTCATGTCCCATTAAATATAATGGCAAAGCAAAATGGTGTCCCTTATATAAAATGGAAAATCAAAGTTTGCTATTTGGAATTTAGACTTTTTTGGAATATTTTCAAGCCATGGATGCTTGAATTCATGGATAAAAAAATCCGTGGATAAGGAGGGCTGACTCCTTATCCCCCCCCCCCACACACACCAAATGCATGATATTTATGCATGATAACATCTTTAGAGGGAAAATAAATTGAAAGTGGCTAGCACAAAGAATATGGGAACTACCTGAGTACAGGGGATATTTTTAATACCTGAAATATTTGAATTTCTGAATCTCAGTTTCGATTCAAGATCTGGATTCAAATAAATTTGTTATAAAGACCAAGTCCAAATCCACATTTGTTGTGGGGCAGGGGGAAAGGAGGATAAAGAATATCACACTTCCCAGTAAGGTCAAGCAAAAGCAGACGTCTCCTAGCTTGTGTCATCTTCATCATATTCTAATGTTGCCTGACCACACATGTCTTGGTATTTATCTGTGAAAGGTTGGAGAGTGAACAGTGGGGTCCCTAATCATTAAAGAGATAATTAAATGCATATTTTCCAAAGAAGAAGGATGGGTGAATTGGAGCCCTTCTCCATATAATAATCACACAGACACATATGTTAGGCAGACATGGAAGTAGGAAAAAGAAGTCTGATTATGTGATCTTCATAGATGTGTGCATCTCCAGTCCCACTGTGAGCTGAACCCACTTATTATCCTTTCTTCACACAGATCGAGTAATACTTATGTGGGCTCAGCCAAATATTCAATACCTTTCCTCCCCTGAAAGACTGTTGTCATGAAACCATTGCAAAAAAATAAAATAAAATAAAAAAATCACCTCTTGGGAGTGTCACTAATGCCTATGCAGATTAGTAAGTTATTAACAGATTTTTATTACCTGTCAAGAAAGCACACCTTGGTTGGATTTACAAGTTAGCTCTATTGTTCACTTTCTGTAATGAAACTGTGAAAAATGTAAATGCAGACTGTTAAGCTTCTGAGGAAGAGAAGTCAGTTTCCTCCCCCTTAAAATGCCACTGATAGCTTCAAGGTGCTTTCCAGTGGCTGATTCGGATAGCACTGTCTGTCACTGGTGTGATAGCCTGAGACCAGTCTAAAATAGAGAAGCTTAAGAAATTGTATCTTTCAAATTCTAATGCAAACTGATCTTATCTCTAACTCCTGGACTAATGTGCAGGTCTGAACTTTGTTACCCTCCAGGCTTTTCCTTCCACAATTGTTCCAGCAGAATTATTTTGCTTCAAGAAGATACCGAATGAATTTGAATAGGTGTACATCTTGGGGGGAAATGCATTTAAAGATATATTAAAATTATTATTTTTTCCTGAAATTTTTTTTTTTTAAAAAAAACAGGTTAATCTAGAAAGAGGAAGAGATGGATTTAGGGACAAGTACATGCAAAAGTATCATGGACCAAGAAATAGGGCTGGAGAGGAGAAAATATGTGCTGATCTAAAAGTGCAGGTACATTTCTCCAACAGTTGGTGGGATTGTAGCCTATTTTGATAGCATTTTGGAGCCTATTTCTCCTCTCTTTGATTCAAGCATCTTCCTTTCTCACTTCCTGTTCTTTCTATTAAAATCAGATTGTTTATTGCTGCTTACAGCGAACAAAAATATTTTTTGAAAGGGTGTGTGTGGTTGACTGACTGACTCAGTCCCACTAGCACCCTGCTAACAGATGCATTCATCCTCAGGCTAAAGAACTGGGTGGCCTGTTTCCTCCTACATTTTACTACTTTCATCTTGAATGGAAGCTCTTTGGATCCACAATACATGTTGTTAACTAAACACGTCGGTTTCCCTTTATTCCTCGAGTCGATTGCAAAATAGGTTCTATCTGTGAGAAAGGGAAACATGCTGTTGATCTGAAACTTTGTTTTCCTCAGAAGCGGAGCAGCGAAGCTCTTTTAAATAAAAGGAGATTCAATATTGCCTTTGTGTTTGGTCCCGAATAGTAATAATAATGTGCCAACCCGAGCATTCTTTTGGTTCTGCACTCTTGTGTACAATTATGACATGGGGCTCTAGCAATCAGCCCAAGAGCTATTGGAAATTTTCCCATCCTTGTATCCCCACAGGGCTTCTTGGTTGTGAACCCTTTATGCGGCAAAGTACGATAGCTGAAGCAACTGAAGTGCTTTAGACCACAGAGAATAATGTGTTTATTTTAGTCTCTCAAAAGGTCAGTAAAGCTGAACAGCAGTAAATTACACTGCTAAAAATGCATTGTCTGTCAACACAACACACTTTCACAGCTGGTTTCCTCACTGTTTGTTAGGTTTGTATTTATTCAATCAATGAATTGTGCTGACTGCCCGGCAACTTTGTTTTGTTATTGGGAGTGAGCATCTAGGAACGAAGGGCAATAGCAGCAGGGTCTTCTGTGATTTTTTTTTGTCCCCCCTGTAAAAACACACCTCAAATGGTGCAGAAATATTTTAAAATGGTGTTAATATTCCACCGTACTCATTCTCACAAACACTGACCTTTCATTCTGCTTGCACAAAACACAGGCTGCTATAATGCCAAAACGTTGTGTTTAAAGACGCATCACTTCAGATGGAGCAGAGGTGGAATTCTGCAGACAGCCAGGGCAAGCAATGACACATGGGAAAAGCATTGGCAGTTATTTCTCCCTCCAAATGGAGGAATGTGAGACATATGGGTGAACATATTAGTTGAGTTCTGAATTCTGCCAGGCGGTGGAGCTGAGACAGTCACTGTAACATTAATGGCTATGCTCTGTTTATATATCAAAGACATACTGCTTTATCACACTAGGGGGCAAATAGGATTTAAAAGAGAGTTAAAAGACAATTAAACAGGAAATACCCTATTTTTATCACAGGACATGTCCTGTTTAACTGTCTTTTAACTCTCTTTTAAATCCTGTTTGCCCCCTAGTGTGATAAAGCAGTATGTCTTTGATATATAAACAGAGCATAGCCATTAATGTTACAGTTTAACTCTTGTTTAAATCCTGTTTGCCCTCTAGTGTGATAAAGCAGATAGCTGTGTGAGTCTGGGAAATCAGTGTGCCAAGGGATCTAACAACCCTTTTGAAACTAACTGAAAGGAAGAAATTGGTAGCATGAGCTTTCATAGACTTGAGCCTCATAGGGGTTTTCCACACTGCCCAAAAGGGGTGGTCTGTACTCACCCCTTTTAATGGCTAGATGGGGCCATGGCTGCCGCACTGGCAGCCTCCGCGGCTCCATCCCGCTGCTTCTGGAGGCCACGGGGAAGTGGCAAACTGCTGCTTCCCCGTGGCCTCAAAGCGGGGTGCAGCAGGCGCCCTGGGCACCCACTACACCCCGCTTCCCTCAGTGGTGCTGCGGCCCCTTTCTCCCCAGATCTTTGCCGCAGTTGTTTAAAGGCCGCAACAAAGACCTGGAAGCAAAAAGGAGCTCCAATTTTGAGCTCCTTTTTCTGCCACAGAAAGGGCGCGCTTGGTACCCTCCCGCAGTGCAAAGGTGTCACAACGTGCACAGCATTTCTAAATGCTGCACACGTGATGACACTATCATAGAGCATCCATATGAACAACACCATTTTAAAATGGTGGCGTCCATACACTTTAGGGCTCGGGAGGGTGTTCATGCCTCATTTGGCGTGTCTAAATTGGGCCATAGAGTCTCAAAGGTGCTGCAAAATACATTTGCATTCTGTTTATATTTATTACTCACAGGAATGTATATGTTACCCCTCTCCTTTTGTGTATAAAAGGTGTGTGGAAAGTGCGACTTCAGGTTGTATGTGGTCCCCATGGTCATTGGTGGGAGGCAAGAGCCCCCTGGAATCAAACTTACAGCAGGGCTGTCTCTTTCATTGTTTTATTTTTGTACAGTGCCATCTACATCAATGTTGCTATCTAAAATCAGAATCAGAATGAAAAATGGCTGTTAAAGATGATGAGCCTCATTGAAAATAGATGTGGCTACCTTAATTCAGTACTAACATGGTTACAGTCTCAGAGATTCAAGTGCAGACTGAACAGTTTATTATGCAAAGCTCTAGGCCTGAATGGTTATAGATGTCAGTTTTAGCTTCTCCTACACTGTTTATTCTGAAATCAAATTCTTTCTATTTTCTATATGATTTCTTTTTGCACATTTGACTAAAGTCTTAATTAAAAAACAAACAAACTGGAAAAAAAACCTTTCCACTCATTTCTAGAAACTGGTGGAGGCTGCAAGATTGCCTTGGATTAGAGGCACCACAACAATAACCACCGACACTTCAACTGGAAGTAAAAGGCCACACCTTTATTAACAACAACCGAAACTAGGGTTGGCCTGAAAATGAATGAGGTCTGGATCTGTCATCAATCAATTCACTATTGATCAATGAACCCATTTGCTTGGACATGGCTAAGCTTTGGGATGACCAAAGGGGGTAACTGGTTAATCACCCATCCATCTCTGTTAACTGGTTGATTGCAACTTCACATCTCTGCCCTTTGTCACCAGGGGATTCTGACACACAATGGCAACATCACAAACTCCCAGCATCCCCCAGGTCCCTGTAGGACTTCTGATCCAGTGCTACACAGCCCTGGAAACCAGGCCCACCAGATCCAAGACCTATGCTACCACCCCTATAAAGTTGGGACAGCAAAGCCCAAACCAAGCACAGAGAGGGGGAAAGGGAGAGTCAGGGTGGAATGGCGCCACCTGGGCCACCACATGGCCTTACATAGGCCCTCCAACCAATTGGGAGGCAGGAAGGGTGGAGAAGTTCTGTCCCCTCACTCCCCACCAATCACCCTAGCCTGTCCTGACTCCACCCAATCAGGCAGCACTTCCAGTTTCTGGTGCCTGCTGGGAGTTGGAGTTCTGGCCCCAGCCCAGAAGTGCCATCCCCTGCCAGTGACCACAGCCAATTTTGGCCTTGCCAGTCCTGCCCAGCACCTTCTTGGGGCTCTGCTGGGACAGAGGGCCCCACCACCAGCAGCCTTTCCCCTTCCCCAGAGGCAATCAGGCCAGCCTGGTAAGTCAGACTGTCTCATTTGCCTTGGAGTTGCTGCAAGAATAACCACAAATACAGTCGTCCCCCGGCTTACGAATCCCCCGGGTTGCGAAAACCCCGGGATCCGAAAGCCGCGGGACCGCTAAACTATCCCCCGGGATCCGAAAGATCCCCCGGGATACGAATAAAAAAAATCGTGTGGCCCCTTTAAATCGGCCGCGCGGTCCGTTAGCGAAAGCGGTCCCCCGGGAAACGAAAGCTTCCGGGTTACGAAGGTAATCCCGGAACGGATTACCTTCGTAACCCGGGGGACCACTGTACTTCGATTGGAAATAAAAGGCCACAGTTTTATTAGAAACAGCTGAAAGTAAGGTTGGCCTGAAAATGCATGAGGTGAGGATCTGTCATCGATCAATCCACTATTGATCAATGAACCCATTTGCTTGGTCACAGCTAAGCTTCGGGATGAGCAAAGAGGGTTACCGGTTAATTGCCCATTTCATTTCTAGAAACTGGTGGAAGCTGGAAGATTGCCTTGGAGTAGAGGCACCACAACAATATCTACTGACATTCAATTGGAAGTAAAAGGCCACAACTTTATTAACAACAGCTAAAAGTAGGGTTGATCTGAAAATGCATGCAGTTTGGATCTGTCATTGATCAATCCACTATTGATCGATGAACCCATTTACTTGGTCACAGCCAAGCTTTGGGATGACCAAAGGGAGTTACTGGTTAATCACCCATTTGCCTCTCTGTTAACCAGTTGATCACATCTTCACATCTCCATCCTTTGTCACCAGGGGACGCTGACAGGCTGCTGCCCTCGCAATGGCAACAACACAAATTCCCAGCACCCCCGGGTCCCTGATCCAGTGCTACACAGCCCTGGAAACCACATCCACTAAATCCAAGACCTATGCTATCACCACAGAAGGTCACCCCACTTCCCCCAGTGGACACTTTCCACCAACCCACTGCAGCTGCAAAACCTTTTAAGATAGTCCAGGACAAGAGTCCATCCATGGTTGTATGTAGCCCGCATAAGCTCAAGATTTCCTCCTGCCCAGTCTTTTTATATAGTTTGCCAGCAAGCCGCATCCTGCAACAGATGTGGTGGCCCCAATGGGGAATGAATGCCCCCTGACCTCACCAGGTGGCAGACCAGCATGTTGTAATGTCAAGCGGAACACCAACACCTCTTAGCAAATGGAGGTATTGATGTACTGCTATACAAGAAGAAACACATGGAGTATTTAGCCATGGGCCTTGGGAACTTCTCCACAAGTGACAAAGATAATGTCAGAGGACTGAGAACAACATTTGAGAGACTGTGATTTTATCCAAACTTACTCAGCAAAACCAGCTAGGAAGGAATCTAATTTTTACAAAAGCTTATGGTTCTCATTTTGGGAGAAAGGTGGGATATAAATCCCATAAATATATAAATATTAAAGTAACATTGTTTCCATTTATTTTGCTATTACAAGCCTTTAAAACTATTGATAAATTTCTAATCAAACACAAATACATACACTCACACACTCCTACAACAAAGGATATTATATTATAGGATGTGTTGTAGAGATTATTGGCATTAATAGATAGCGAACTTCTTCTTAGGTTGTTTTCTTCTATTATCCCACAAATATATATACTATAAACTAACAATGCAATCTTCTTTCTCAAAAGAAAGAGCTACTAAGCTCTTATTGTATTGTAAATGCATGTGCCTCTTTTCTTTGCCTGTACTTTTAACTTTATTTCAAAGCTCAATAAAAATTTCATGTGAAAGAAGAAAGCATTTCTGCTCAGTACTTCAGGCATCTCCCAGAGAAGTCTCTTAACCCCTGAATAGAATCAAGAGCTAGAACCTTTAGATCAGTTTTTGTTCTTCTTTTTTAAAAATATAGATATGTTTTTGTTGGTTTTTTTCTATTACCTTTTGAAAACCATGTTAACAGTTTTAAAAGTAATTGGAAAGACTCAGTTGAGTATTATAGGGGCTGTACAAATAGCCCCAAAGGGGTGGCCTCCAGCCACCCCTTCTTCAGCCAGATCAGGGCCAATGCAACCACATGCCACTGTCCCAATCTGACCTTTCCAGGGCATAAAAAGGAGCTGCTAAAAGTGGCTCCTTTTTGCGCCCTGGAAAGGACACAATAGCTGTGGTTCCATGGCTATACAGTGCTCCTTTGCGTGGACACAGTACCAAAGGAGTGCCATGATGCCGCGCAACATGTGGTGCAGTATACAGTGTCACGGTGCCCTGGGGCAGAGCCAGGGAGTGCATCGTGGAGATGCTACACCCTGACTCTGCCCTCCAGCCAGACCATCAGGCCGGTGTGTAAATGCTCCTAGTCTTTTTAATGTGTCTGGAAATTATGTGATCCTCCAACTCTCTCAAACTGTTGAACGGTAACTTCCAGAATTCCTCAGCATTGACTAAACCGGATGGGGCTGTTGGGAATTGTAGTCCAGCAAGATCTGTAGGACTGCATAATTCCCATCTCTACTTTAGGGGGAGAATGGAGAGTATGTCATTCTCCACATGAGGGAGAATGACATAAATAAGTATCCTTCCGTATGTATGCTAGCACTGATGGCAGTTGCATTTGAATAACATCTGAAGGCCCAAATATCCCTCAAATCTGCTTAAAAAGAGAGTTGGTAAAATGTGTTGAAGGCCCATTATAACCCAACCTGCTGAGAAAGAGCAAGTCAAATTAAATTCAACTTACGGTCAAGAATTTCTGAAGTGACAGTGTGAACCTTTGTGGAAGAAGGAGTAAAACTTTTGAAAAACTGCCATTATGATGCAACTCTTGACACAGGCTTTAAGGGACAGGCTAGTCTATCAAATTAATGAACAGAAAATGAAGAGGAGGTTACTGTATGAACCACTGTTAGCTTTTGACTCTACACTAAAGTTTGCCCTAGTTATGGAAGATGAATGGGAGAATGTACTGGCACCCCTTCTGGGTACTGGGAAGAAGGGCAGTATACAGGTGACACCAGCAAATGCTTTTAAATGCACAAAAGAACCTGAATAGCTTACATCATTGACAGTACAAATGAGTAAAACTGTGTAAGATGGTTCCTATGGTCATTATAGGAAGCTGCTTTGAATCTGGATAAATCCCAAATCCCACACCAAAATAGATTGATTTGGGAACTGTTTGAATCAAGCCATAGTTTCTCTGAAGCAAAACAAACCCAAAGGCACTAGATCCTATCTGATTTTGGCACCTAAGCATGGTCAGCCCTGCTTAGTACTTGGGTGGGGGACCACCAACAAATAACAACTGCTGTAGGCTATATTTCAGAGGAAAGAATTGGCAAAACCACCTCTGAGTATTCCTTCCTTAAGAGAACCCTGTTGAATTCACGGGTCACGATAAAGTAACATGTGAGCTGAAGGCACATGCGTATAAGACATATATAGGATTATATGTAAATATGCTTTGTTGCAGCAGTTGGACTGAGAACAACTTGCCATTTTCACCTTCCTTGTTGTCTGCATTTATCAATCTTTGATCTCCTAACTGAAATCTTGGCAACCTGATAATCTGGTTTCTCTCCTGGCTACACCTTGCTCTTATTCATGATCTGATAGAACTCTCCTCCTTTAACTGACTTCAGCTTCTGTTCTAACTATTCATTTGACATGCCCCTTCAGATTATTATGCTTTGATATTGTCTGGGATGCTGCCGGATATTATCATATGCATTCTGCTGCTGCTGCCTCCCACCTAAAACCTGACTCCCAGCAGTGCTCAGCCTGCTGATTTGAAATATCAGGAGCTTCCTGGCTTTGCAAATTGACCAGCTGAGCTTTGATTCTAGCTGGGATTTAGGCAGGTTTTAGGTAGGAGACAGTATCAGTGGCTAAAATGCATATGAGAATATCCACCTGCATCCCAGAAGAGGATTCAAAACCAGGCAAGGTAAAATGGATTATTTAGCTGTGCGCTAAATTCTTGAATCTCTGCACTGATCCTGGTCTGATTCTGTCTTCAGGTATGAACACTATCTTGGAACTATTTACATGCTTACTGGCACAGTGGTAGTGTTGGACTATAACTCTAGAGACCAGGGTTCAATTCTCAGCTCAGCCATGAAACCTACTGATAACCTTGGGCAAGTCACATGCTCTCAGTCTCAGGGGAAGGCAATGGCAAACCTGCTCTGAACAACTCTTGCCAAGAAAAACCCCATGATAAACCCCATGATAAACTCATTTTAGGGCCATCATAAGTTTGAAACAACTTGAAGGTAGACAACAATAAACTTTGCTCCTCCGCCCTTTTGAGCATGTACACCATAAACCAGAACAGAGTGTTGCCAGCTTTGTTCCCCTCTCCACATGTGTGAAAATGAAAGGAAAACCAAAACACTGATAATGGCTGATAGCACAGCTGGCTTTTCCCTTTTTCCTCCCTCTCCACACAGAGAAAGAGGAGAAGGAGCAAAGTCAAGAATTGAATGCTCACTACCTTTCATCACTGTTTGGATATAGTAGGGATGATCTGCATGATAGAGGCATGTCTTGGGTAAGAGGATTTGGAAAGAGGGCAGAAAGTGGGCTAACCTCTGTGGAACATAGTGGGCCTGGAAGCCATAGGTTCTGTTTTTCTACTTGTCTGTATTGAACATGGACTACAAGGGCTAAGTACACATCTCTGTTATGTCATGAAATTGACTTGGTTACCATAGTATTATAGAAAAATAGAATCATAGAGTTAGAAGAGACCTCAATGGTCATCAACTCTAATCTCTGCCATGCAGGAACTCACAATCAAGGCACCCTCGACAGATGGCTATCCAGCCTCTGTTTAAACATCTCCAAAAAAGGAGACTACACAAACTCCAAGCTCTTACTGTCAGGAAGTTCTTTCTAATATTGAGTGGGACTCTGTTTCCCTGTAGTTTGAATCCATTCTTCTGTATGCTAGCCTTTGGAACAGCACAAAACAAGCTTGCTCAATCCTCAATATGGCATCCATTCCAATTTGCAAACATGGTTAGCCTCTTTTCTCCAAGCTAAACTTATCCAAGCTCCCTAATTTTCTCTTCACAGGACAAGGTTTCCAGGCTCTTCACTTTTTTGGTCACCCTCCTCTGGACACACTCTATCTTGTCAACATACTTTTTGAAATAAGGTGTCCAGAACTGGACATAGTATTTCTGGTGAGGCCTGACCAATGCAGAATAGAATGGTATTGTTATTTCTCTTGATCTTGATACTATGCTTCTATTGATGCAACTAAGAATTGCATTGGCTTTTTTAGCTGCTGCATCACACTGTTGACTCATGTTCAGCTTGTTGTCTATGATTATTTCTAGATCCCTTTCACATGTTCTGTTGTCAAGCCAGGTGTCCACCAGGTTATATGTGTATGTTTAATTTTTTTCTACCTAAGTGCAGTAGCTTATATTTCTCCCTGGTGAAGTTCATTTTGTTAGTTTTGGCCAAACTTTCTACTCTATTAAGGTCATTTTGAATTTTGATCCTGCCCTCTGGGGTATTAGTACCCCTCGTAATTTGGCATCATTATTAATTTATTGTTATCATCTGTAAATCTGATAATGTTGTAAGATTTTTGCATACTATTTCACCTACCTTAGATAGATAAGGATTTCCTGCATGCAAACTCTTTCTCTCTCTCATTCAAACTAACCATGTTATTTAGGTCATTCCCCCTTGGGGCTAACAGATTCTGTCTCAAAGCTTTCCAACTGAACTGTTAGGTTTTTTTTAAATTGTTTAAACTTCTTTTATTGCTTCTCATACAAATACAATTAAACAAATAAATGACTAAACAAATAACAATAATCAAAAGGAAAAGAGGAGAGGAAAAGAAAAAAGAAAAAGATAAATCTATAATCTGTCTACCATGTACGATATAGTAATATACTTCCCTTAATGAAAATTAACCCTTCTTCTTCAATCTCTTTTTCTTAATCACTATCTACTACTCTTAATTGTTAAACCTAATGCTTTCTCAAAGGGAAGAGAAGGGAGCGAAAAAAAGTAAATATACAAATAAAATAAAATAAAATAAGCTATATCTTGCCTGAGATAGTAATTCCAGAGAAAAGAAAAAAGAAAAAAAAGTGAAAAAGGTAAAAAAGAGTGCATTAAAAATTGGTTACTTGAACTTCCTCGCTTCCGACTTTCTATTTTCAACCGATATTTACCATCTCCCTATTTTTTATCGTTTCATTTACTTTGGTGTTATTCTTTCTTTTTCTATAACTTTGTTAATAATTTTTCATCTAGTCTAAGTTTTCCACTTAAATCTGATAGTTTATTCCTTACTCCTTTAGTTGTTGCTGTAATTGTTTTAATTTAATTTTTTTCCTTCCCCCCCCCCTCTTTTCTCTTTTCTCTTCCTTTCTTTCTTCCCTTCTTTCTTTCCCTTTTTTCCTTTTCTTTTCCATTGTCTGTTTTATCTGTCTTAACTATCTTGGATATATTGTTATTCTTTTTTCAAACCTAGAATTGCAATTTCTCCCCATTGTTCTTTTAAAAATTCAGTTACCAGATTCCAGGTTTTATAAAAAGTTTCCTGTGTTTCATCTCTCAGTTGTAGTGTCAATTTATCTGCTTCCATGATGTCATATATTTTCCAAATCCAGTCTTCTTTGGTGGGGATTATTTCTTTCTTCCAATTCTGTGCGTAAGTTAATCTAGCAATTGTAATCAGATGAAAAAGTATTCTGCCATAATTTCTTTCTAGCTCATCATCTAAAATTCCTAATAAGTAAATCTCAGGTTTCATTTCTATTTGTGTTTTTAGTATTTTATTGATAAATTTATTTATTGTACTCCAATATTTATTTGCTGCTTTACATTTCCACCAACAGTGGAAGAATGTTCCTGGTGCTTTCCTACACTTCCAACAATTATTTGTGGTATTCTTATACATTTTTGCCAATCTCTCTGGCGATAAATGCCACCTATAAATGATTTTATACCAATTTTCTTTTAAATTTTGAGATACTGTGTGGTTTAACCCTTTCTTCCATATCTTCTCCCATTGATCTAACTGTATAGGGTGACCTATATCCTTTGCCCATTTTACCATGACCTCTTTTACTACCTCATCCTCCATTCGGTATTCCAGCAACTTTTTATATATTGTTCCAATCATTTTTTTCTCATTCCCAAATAAAATCTCTTCTAGTTCTGTTTTACTGTCTGTTATTCCTTGACATTTCATATCTTCCTTAGTTTTTTCATAGAGTTGCCTATATTGGAACCAACCGAGATTAAATCCCCTTGCTTCTAGAATTTCCCGTTTCTTAATTTTAAACCCTCCTGCCTGCTTTACTAACATGTCTTTATAAGTACACCATTTTTCATCTATATCCATTTCCTTTCTATAAAATGCTTCTTGCGGCGACAGCCACATAGGGATTTTGTTTACTATTCTATTTTTATATTTTTTTCCAAATTTTCAAAAGTGTTTTCCTTATACAATGATTGTTAAATGCTTGATTAGTTTTCTCTTTGTTATATATTAGGTAGGCATGTAAACCAAATTTAATCCCTTCTCCCTCCAATTCTAGTAATCTTCTTTCTTCTAGCTTTAACCATTCTTTTATCCATTCCAGTCCGCAGGATTCAAAATATAGAGAAAGATCAGGTAAAGCTAATCCTCCTCTATCTCTTGCATCCTGTAATACCTTGATTTTTACTCTGGGTTTCTTTCCTTGCCAAATGAATTTCAAAATATCCTTATGCCAAATCAAAAATGGTTTATTATTAGTAATAATTGGGAGCATTTGGAATAGAAATAACATTTTAGGTAAAATGGCCATTTTAATTACTGAAATTCTTCCTAAAAGGGAAAGTTGTAGCTTCCTCCATTTAATTAGGTCTTTTTGAATTTCTTTCCAAGTTTTAGTATAATTGTTTTCAAATAAATCTATAGTCTTTTTTGTAATATATATGCCTAAGTATCTGACTTTTTTCTTTATCTCTATCCCTGTTAGTTTTTGAATTTCTTCTTCTTCCTGCTGTTTCATATTTTTTGTAATTATGGCTGATTTGGATTTATTGATCATACAGCCTGTCATTTCACCGAACTCATTCATCATTTCCATTAATATTTTTATATTTTCTTTTGGATTCTCTAGATTTACAATCCAGTCATCGGCATATGCTTTGACTTTGTAATTATATATATTTTTTTAATTTTTATACCTTTTAAATTGCTTTCATTATTAATTTTCCTTATCAGAGTCTCCATTATCATTAAAAATATTAGGGGGGAAAGGGGGCACCCTTGTCTAGTTCCTCTAGCTATTGAAATGGCCTGTGATTTCTCTCCATTGATCAGAATATGGGCCTTTTGTTGATTATAAATTTCTCTAGTCCATATAATAAATGATTCCCCTAGGTCTAATTTCTTTACTATTTGTTCTAACGCTATCCAATTGACCGAATCAAAAGCTTTTTCTAGATCAAAGAAAACACATCCCAATTTTTTATCACTGTGCCTTTCGTAATATTCTAAAACATTCAATATATACCTAAGATTATCTCGCATATATCTGCCTGGCAAAAATCCCCTTTGGTCTTCTCCTATTAACACATTTAAGCATTTTTTCAACCTTTTAGCCAGAATTGTTGTAAAAATCTTATAATCCACATTAAGCAGTGATATTGGCCGATATTTTGTTGGGTTTTCTAAATCTTTATTTTCTTTGGGAATTAATGTTATATTCGCTTCTTTCCAGGTATCCGGGATTCCTTCCTCCTTTATTTTCTCTATTGTATTTAGGAATGACACACTTATCTCGTCCTTGAATATTTTAAAAAAACTTGCTGGAAAACCGTCTGGACCCGGGGTTTTACCCACTTTGCTTTCTGATATTGCTTCTATTAATTCTTCTTTAGTGATGGGTACATTTAATTGCTCTTTCTGTGACTCATTCAGTGTAGGTAATTCAATGTTTCCTAAGTAATTTTTGAGTTTTTGTTCATCTATTGGGTGCTCTTTATATAACTTATTATAAAAGTGGACAAAAACCTCTTGAATTTTTTCTAGTTGGGTATACATTCCTTTCTCATCCTTAATTTTAATTATTTGTTTTTTTCTTTTTCTTTTTTCAATTTTAGTGCCAACCACTTCCCTGTTTTATTTGAGTGTTCGAAGTTATTTTGTTTTAATTTCTTTAGTTTGTGTTCCATTTCCGATACTAATTCCAAAGATATTTGCTTTCTCACCATTTTAATTTCGTTTAAGACAACCTTATCTTTTGGGTTTTTCTTCAGAGCCTCTTCCTTTACTTTAACTAAATCATTTAAGGTCTTTAATTTTTGTGTTTTTTTTTTCCTTTGGTATATCACATTTTGCTGAATAAAAAAACCCTTACTACTGCCTTAAAAGTATCCCAAATTGTTTTCATTTTAGACTCTTTACATGTGTTTTGTTCAAAAAAATTCATAATTAATTTTTTTGCTTTATTAACTATCTCTGGCTCTTTTAGCAACTCCTCATTTAGTCTCCAATATTTTCTCTTTGGTTGGTCTTTAAATGTCAAAATTTGGGGGTTATGATCTGAGATTAATCTCGGTAAAATTTCCATAGTTTTTATTTCATTCAATAAGGGTTTACTGAGTAACATTAGATTTATCCTGGCCAAGGATTTATAGCTATCTGAGTAAAATGTGTATCCTTCTGTTGATCCGTATAAGTATCTCCACACATCGATCAACATATGATCTTTTGTTAGATTAAAAAATGTCTTAGGTAATTTATCTTGTTTATCCTTGATTTTTTTAGTAGACTTTCTATCTACTCTGGGGTCGACTACCCCATTAAAATCTCCTAAGACAATAACATTATCATAATTATAATCTAGTAATTTCTTATTCAACTCTTCATAGAACTCTGCCTTATTTTCCAGTGGACTATATATACCCACCACTAGTACTTTTTTCCCTTTCCAGATAATTTCTACACCCAAGAGATGGCCTTTATTATCTTTAAATATTTCTTTTGGATTTAAATGTTCCTTAACATATATAATAACTCCCTTTTTTCCTTTTATCCATTGATGCCATGAATTCTTTGCCTAATTTCTTATTTTTTATTAGTCTAGTTTCTTCAGATTTAATATGAGATTCTTGCAAACAAATCACCTTGCTTTTTTGCTTTTCTAATAATGCAAATACTTTTTTCCTCTTTTGGGGAGAATTTAAGCCTTTAACATTTAAAGAAAAAAAATCATTTTAGAATAATTTGGTCTAAACAGAAAAAAAAAAAACCAACACGAGGTGCTTGCAGACCAACAGAAATTAATTCTTTATTACTTTGTCTATTTAGTTTCTTTCCTCTTCCTTCTAACTCCTTCCCCTTTTATTATTCAAAAACACTTAAAAGAAATTCAAACACTTTAAGAACCACTTAATATTTCCGTATCTCTTTAACTTTTTCTTTCCACCCAACTATACTTCTTCTTCTTTTGCTGTTTCTATAACTTGAAGTTCTGGTTCTTTGTCCGGTACTTCCAATGGAGAATTTTGTAGTCTGGGTCTTTTACCAATTCTTTGTTCTTTGGGGCTGCTTTCTTTATTTTCTTCAATTTCTTTTCTATATTTTTTCCAGAAATCTACTGCTTTTTCAATTGAGTTCAGTCTGTATCTTTTCAGTTTCCAGGTAAGGGATAAGCCTTCAACTTCTTCCCATCGGAAAGGAATTCCATGAATTTTCAGCTGATCTGTTAGGAATGTGTACTCTTTTCTAGATTTCAGCACCCTTCCTGGAATGTCTTTAAAAATACGGATCACTCTCCCCTCAATGATCAGTTCCTTATTATAGCTCTGTTGTAGAACAAGATCTCGCGTTTGTTTCCTCACGAAATAAACGATCACATCCCGGGGTACGTCTCTGGTTCTTGCTGCTTTAGAGTTGATTCTGTACGATCTGTCCAGTTCCCACGGAAATTGTTCTTCTGGTTCATCCCCAAAATTAGCCAAGGCTTTGGCTAAAAGTTTGTATAGGTTCTCACCACTGTGTTCCGGGATCCCTCTGAGTTTAAGGGAATTTTCTCTTTGTTTGATTTCCATTCTTGTCATAATTTCTTGGTCTTCTTTCTTTCTGTTGTTTCAGTACGCATTCTATTTTAGTTTCATTTTGTTTTACATTCACTTCCATTATTCCCATTTTGTTGGTTAATCTTCCCACATCTGAGGTAATCTGTTCTAAAGAGTGTTTCATATCTTTCATCTCATTCTTAATTTCTTGCCTCACTTCTTCCCTGATTTCTGCTTTTATCCTCAGATTATCTTCTCTCATCTCTTCAAGCATACGTCTCATTTCTTCCAGCATCAGTTCATTTTGTTCTAATAACTTGACTGCTTCAAAAGATGGTCTTCTTTGGCTAACCGGTAGTGTTTGACTTGGTGGTGGTTTTTTCGTAAAAGCCATTTTTAACTTTGCGTTATACCAACTGTACAATAATCTTAAATATCCAAATTCTCAATTTTCAGATTTCCCAAATTTCAGAGTTCCCACTTTAAACTAAAACATTTACAAAAAGCCACCTAATATCCTGTAATGACAATCAGCACTTGATTACAATGATTCTCCAAGTTTCAAAATTTCTCAGAATTTTTTAAATTTTTCTTAGAGAAATCCTCTATATTCCTATTGTTATTTTTCACACTCTCTGATTTTTTTTCCTTTCCCTTTTTCCCCCTTTTCCTTTCCCTCCCTTCTTCCTTCCTTCCTTCCTCTTTTTCTTCTCTTCCCTTCTTATTCCCCCCCTTTTTCCCTTTCTCTTTCCTTGCCCTCCCCTTCTTCTTCTTCTTCTTTTTATCCCTTTTAAATTCCTATCTAATCTAATCAGGGTCCAAACCTCTTTCCCTCTTTTACTGTCTCACAGACCAATTTGATTCCAATTTTGTTACTAATCCCCCAATAAAGATCCAAACAAAGGATAACAACCACTATGTATCAAACCCTACAAAGGAAAGGAGAAATGAGATACAAACAGTAACTTATTATACAAAGGATAACAGCAGGAAAAAACGGCTATAAGATAGTGAGATAATTAGTATCCTCAAATCTTTTAGTTATTTGTCTTTTTTTTCAGCGTATTAAACAGTCTGAACTGAACTGTTAGTTTTCAGTCTTTCTCCTCTCTCAACTTTCTGTGGAAAGATGGTGAGCTAAAGATTTCTTTTTTACTTTTCCTTGAACTATTCACTGGCTAGATTAGGATATAGCCTTTATGTATATATAGATTAAAGTCATTATTAAATTTTTGTTTTAAACTACAAGATACATTGTTGTTTTTTGAGTCAGTCTTAAGATAATCCAGCAAGAAGGTTCTTTCCTATGTCCCCATCAAATATACCTCCACAAAGTATACCTGAGTTTGGTAGGCCAAAAGAAGAGACTGCCTGGAACTTCTCAAAACATGGGCAGGGTAATATGGAAGAATATGATCCTTCAGATAACATGGACATGAGCTATGTACATCTTTATAGGTCAATTGTGAATTGTGCACAGAAACAGTCAGGCAGCCCATGGAACTATTACAACAAGAGAATTTATGTTCCTTGCAGCTCTTCCCCTAAGGAACCTATGAAAGTGAATATGGGATCATTTCATTTTTTCCATAACCTCTATAGAATTAGATGGTGCTGTTGGCTTCTCAGAAGAGCTAATTGTATAGTGATGCTTCCCATTCCTCTCAGAGTGCAGCCTACAAGTTATCTGTCTTGTCCATATACAGTTGGTGCTTGGTGTCCAGTGGGGCTTGGTTCCAGGATCCCCATGGATACCAAAATCTGTGGATGCTCCATTCCCATTATATACAATTGTGTAGTAAAATGGTGCCCCTTACATAAAATAGAAAAATTAAAGTTTGATTTTGGATTTTTTTAAATGTATATTTTCAAGCTGTGGATGGCTGAATCCATGGATATGCAGGGCTGACTATATCTCAAATTCTTTATCTGCTTTATCACACTAGCGGGCAAACGGGATTAAAACAAGAGTTAAACTAGAGAAAACCAGGAAACATCGTATGATAAACTTCAGGCACTTCCAGGTTTTCTCTAGTTTAACTCTCATTTAAATCCTGTTTGCCCGTTAGTGTGATAAAGCAGAATGTCTTTTTTGTCTCTTCCCATAATTCCTCTATGTCCTCATTGGACTGCCATTTTCTGACCATATTTGCTTTCTGTCATGGCCATTTTTCTGGGTCAAAGAGAATGGGGATCACCATGATACAGCTGCTTTTTGGGCTTAAAAAGAGAGAAGGCTCATGATCCTTAGCTACTTTTAAATTGGCCACATTAATTCCACTTGCAAAGGCATGTTTCACCCAAGTAAGCTCCCAGGCATCACAGAAATTCATGAGGACATGAAATGTAAATACAGTTTTAACAGCTTGCAAGAGGTCTGTTTGACAATATCAAGTGCTCTTTGTGCACTGTAAGTTAAGCCAAAACATTTAAATATTAAGTGCTGTGAGGAATGAAAGCATATTAGAAACTTTTAATTTATTTATAGAGACTAATGCTAATTTTCTTTTGCTTTTTTTTTTTAAAAAAACCCTCATTTTGAAAAGAAAAAGGCTTGCAGTGCCTGTTGAGTGTTCAAACTGTTTTGTGTCATCTGTAGGTTCATTCTCATGATATATTGCCACAGATGAGAAATGTTGTCTGCAAGTCCATACAAAAGAACAGGAGGAGAACTAAATTAGTGAATCTGTAGTCTTGTTAAGTGGGTAGTTTAGAGAAGATGCATGCTCTGAATGCCTGGTGTGAACTAATTAATCAGACAAGGAAACCTAGATTTGGAGATTCTACGGGGTCTATAAAAATTAACATTTTAAAATAGGCAAGTGAGAGGGGAACAGAGTCTTGTAAAGTCAAGATGGATTATTGCTGAGTGAGGGCAAGAGTGTGCCAGTTTCACATCCTTTTTTTTTTTTTACTCCCAGATACAGGGAAGAATTGTGTCACTTTTGCATGATGTGTTCACCTGTAAGTCTGTTCTTCTTTCCCATTTCTGCATTAATCTACCAATGTGTTAGGAAAAAATGTGCAATGAAAATTTGCACTGAAATAACATTGCATGCATTTTCAAATGTATTTTCATACTTTTGAATTTCAGACAATCCAGGAAAACATGGATTCCTGTGAATAACTGTGTTCTAGATCATGTGTGATTGGTCATATCATAATTCACAAGGATCAAACTGTTCAAGCACTCATATTCCTAGATCTTTTTGTTGTATTTGCACTGTGCCTCACCGTACTTTTCACATACACCTTCTCCCATATTTGACATCTTTTATAGCAGAAGAGAAGAATCACAATCAAGTATGAGGAAGTCCCTTCCTTGCAGCCCTCTCAAAGTAAGCCTGGAATGCTGGGTAGATCTTTCAAATAAGAAGGTGGAAAAGATGTGCGATGCTGTCACCTTGTGTTCACAAAGCCTGTATGAAAGAATGACTGGTGCAGCCCTTCTCCTCTTTTCACTTTAAAGGGAGGAGAGGAGAAGTAAGAAAGGAACATCCTCACTCCCTTTGTTCAGTTACTCCTTTCAGTCACCTTTGTAATACCATTTACCTGTTATGCTGCCATTTTCCTTTTCCCAAACTATGACTGAAATAGCTGTATTGACATCTCTCTCTCTCACCCAAATTTATCCTCCATGCCAAGCCCGGAGAGAAGCTCACCCAGGGGACTAGGCTTACCAAGAGACCTTAATAAATCAAATGGGAAAGCCTCACTGGCCAGGTTAGGTCCTGATGCATACTACAGTTGGAGAACCTATGTCTGTCCAGAAACTATTGGACTTCAGATCCCATCAGTATCAGCCATCATTACCAATGCTGAAAGAAGGTGGGAAAAGTAGCCTATCAACATCTGGAGAGTTATGGGTTCATTACCTATGCTTTTCAGGACTGCCTTCTCAATGCGTAAATCCAAAATGTTCAAGAAGAAGAAGGATCTACACTCTCCCAACCTACCACCAAACACCTGCATTTTGAACATACCATTGATAGGATGGAGTTACATGAAAACAATTTTAGCCTTAGTTTGAGGTGGGAAATAGAAGCACAACAGATAACTTGTGTTGTAAAGACACCTAAGTTAGAAATGTTGATTCCTGGATGTACTTAGGAAATATTTCTGCCCTACCTCTAGTTTCCTCCCGTTTCTGTTCCTTCCTGGCAATGGTGATGGTCACTGAAAAACTTACTTTTCAAAAGCTCTACTGCTGTTTAAATAAAAATCTATCTTGCCCAGATAACATTTTAAACACTTTTTTAGTCTTGAAGTGACAAGCAGATGGCTTTGTCAAGTTATCACAAATATTCCTTCACCTGTTTGACAGACACACAAGCAGAAAATACAATTTTCAATAGTTTTGTCACAAGTAGTTCAACTGTGAGATTATGTCATAGTAAGTGGTAATTAAAGTCTCCTAAAAGATGGAACAGTAATAGTTCAATTCAGAAGGATATGTGAGGACCATGATTGAGGGTTCCTCTCCTTTCCTGTAGAAAAGCAGTGGGGTTCAAAACATATTCATGGGAAAGAATGTGTGAAAAGTAGTATTTTAATTCAGGAAGAACTGATGCAAATTAATACCTGGTATACTTTTCTACCTGTATTAAAATTCTCATCTGGTTCCCACTGCTTCCATTTTTTATGCAGAATGGCATGTACATCTCTGTACATGACTGCTACATGTTGTTCATGGATTTAATTGCGCATGAATGGAACTGGATGATGACTCAGGGCCATAGATACTCCAGCAACCATTTACAGCTGCAACATACAATAGTATACACCATCATGTCTACCAATCAGAATTTTTGCTTGGGTGTTCACCTGGACTCATCTTGAGCCTGGATACCCAGGTGTCAGCAGTGGCCAGGAATGCATTTGTACAGCTAGTGCCCATTCCTTAAAACTAGTGCACCAGCTGTTCCCAATCCTTAAGACATCAGATCTGGCTATGGTGAAACATGCCTTGATTACATCCCATTTGGACTACTGAAACACACTCTATGTGGGGCTGCCTTTGGAAACTGTTCAGAAACTTCAGTGGGATCAAAATGCCACAGCTAGAATGCTGACTGGAGCCAGTTACAGGAAGCATATAATTCCCTTGTTGAAACAGTTTCATTGGCTACTGGTTTGTTTCTGGGTGCAATTCAGAGTGCTGGTCATGGCCTATCAATTCCAGTGTGGTTTCCCATTGGAGGCTAGACTGACCCCCTCCCTGCTGTCCTTTCATCAACAAGCAAAAACAATCTTAATCAGGGAGGCTTTTAATACATAACCATGAGATGGCTTTTATATGGGGTTTATGTTATATGGGATGTGTATTGTAGTTTTTAATGTATGTAATTTTATGTTGTTTTTATTTGATGTTTAATTTTTTAAATGTGTGTGTGTCTTTTAAACTGTTTTTATTTGTGAGCTGCCTTGGGTCCTTTTCTGGGACAAAGAAGGCATAAAAATGAAATAAATAAATAATATATGGCTTTACTTGGAACCAAGAGCCCAGACAGATCCCATTCTCAAAGAGGTTCTTGGTAAACTTGGTGTGTATACGTAGATTCAATGAAGCAAAATAAATAAATAAATAAATAAATATTAAAAAAAATGAAGCTTTTAGGAGAATTGAGAAGCTGACCTGGACAAGAGGAACAGTTCTGCCTTTTCATTTGTATTCCTTACACTTGACTTGTGCAGTTAAGGGACAAAATTATCTTGTCAATATGGATGGCTTTAGAAGAAGATTAGGTGACACACATCTTTCCTCTCATTTCAGACACCGTATTTCTCAGAGCATGAGTTGCTAGAGGACTCAAGATGAAAGTTGCAGTCAGCATCTGAGTGATCTTTGCATCAAGAAAACATTGAGCATTGAACATTGAGGAAGGAAAGGACTCTAGGAGAGGCCTAGCAACATCACCAGGCCTCTCCTCAAGTGAAAGAGCCCTCCCTCCATGACAACACCATCTGGTCGTCTAGGAGGGAGTGAAAGGACAGGCCAAATTCCATCGGGCCTGTCCTAGATTAAGAAGCTGAGCCCTCCCTCCAGTCCATCTGCCTTGGTCCAGGCCTCAGAGGGAGAGAAGAACTGCTGGACCTGATCCCCTTCCCCATCACCATTCCCTTCTCCTTTTGTGTCGTGTCTTCTTAGATTGTAAGCCTGAGGGCAGGGAACTGTCTAATTAAAATAATAATTGTAAGCCGCTCTGATAGCCTATAGGGCTGAAGGGCGGGGTATAAATAAATAAATAAATAATTGAGCAGATATGACTTGAGCCTGATGTCACAGGGTTCTTCTCTTCAGCACATTTTAACGCACAATACAACCAGTACTTTAAAGCAAAATTAAATCCCCAAAGCAGCAAGATGAAGGACAACATGGTGGTCCATTACTTTCAATGTTATTGAATGGTACATTTCTCTCATCTTTGTGCCTCTGAGCTTTCTGCTTACTCCTGATTATCATCAGATCTCATAACTGATGAAATTCAATGAGCAGAGGCAACGGAAACATTTGCTAAAAGAAAAATCATTCATAATTGCATCTGATTCGTTGCTCACATAGAACCTGTCAATATCATTCCTTTATTATTTTTTTCTTCATGTCAGAGGACTACAAACCACATCTGCCCCACAGGATTATTTTTTTTGGGGGGGGGGGAGGGGGACTTTAGTTAAGATGTAAAGCATCTTTTCAGGGATGTGGTGGCTTAGTGCTTAAGATGCCAGTTCTGATGATCAAAAGATCAAAAGGTTGGCAGTTCTAGGCCCAAGTGCTGCATGATGGGGTAAGCTCCTGTCACTAGTCCCAGCTTCTTCCAACCTAGGAGTTTGAAAGCATGCAAATGCAAGTAGATAAATAGGTACCTCTTCTGGATAAGGTGCAGTTATGCTGGCCACATGACCATCAGAGCAGTCCTTGGACGATGCTGGCTCTTTGACTTATTAACAGAGATAAGCACAGTCAGTTTTGATTAGGCATTCATGTCAGAGGACTACCTTTATTTTTTTAAAGAGAACTGTAATGCTGTTTTCTTTGTTCTCTTAGGCTTATCAGGCAAATAACAAAAACAAGTCAATTTAATCAGCTCCATCATACCTTCTGATATCACAGATAACTTTCTTGTAAATGAGTCATCTATACTGTTGGATGTAATTGGATTAACTGTTTTGGTATTCCAGATTGTATTCTAAAATACCATGATCCACATAACTTAGAACTGACTGAGCCACCTTTGAGTTTGTTTGTGCATGACCAACTTCTCTTAGACAGCAAATTTCCATATTTACACTCATAGTTTTTGGATTATCATTGTGCGAGTGAAGATCAGTGGATGGTTCATATCCTAGTACTGTGAGCCATCAGCAAGATGGCTACACAAGCCTACCCCAAAGAATCCGTTACTTCATAGTCTTGCATTTTATCATCGCCACATGAAGACTAATAACTCAGGTTCATGCTTTTGTCAAAACAATCTCTACATACATCTCCAAGGTTATTCTCACAAATTCAGGTTCACATAAAAACTTATGTGCCTATAGTTCAGTTTTCTGATTTTTTTTTTAATGATGCATCAACCAAGTAGATTAAAAGCTCTGAAGATTTGCCAGAAGACCAAAGTACATTTTAAGATGGGCTTGGAAGCAGCAGCCATATCAGTGAAATAGGATATGTAATGGAACTCAAGACTATTTCCAAAAGCAACCAAGCAAATGAATTTACCCTTGAAAAGTGGTATTGTCCAGCATTCATGTTTGAGACAGAATCTGTAGGCAAATACTGGTAACACAAGCAATACAGTACCTGTTCAATTTTTTAAAAAATGTAGTTCAGGTTCCTAGTCACCCAGATGAAATCAGCCAGGTGTTTGTTATGCAGTTCTGCAGTATAAAAATAGTTCTTTTTGTAGACACACTTTTTAATTCAGTGTGCTGTCAGCAACAGAATAAAAGGCATGCTGATGATTTATCTGTACACTTTCACAGCAGGTAGGAGCAGAGCTTTTGTCATAAATGCTTCTTTGTCAAAATGATCACTTTCTGTTGGGTATCTTCTACATGTATCAAAAGCAAAGCAACCAAAATGTTTTAAATGATGAAACTGATAACATTGAGCTTACCAAAACACAGTTCTCTACAGCTGAATGCTTAACCTGCAGCTATTTTCTTGAAAAGGGAGTGGAAATCAATTTTATTTCTCCATTAGAAATAACGTCTCAAAGCTTTCTCTGTCTATTGCATTCTTTCAGATCCCTTCAAAGCTTAATTAAGTTTACAGAACACCTGTCCTTGTGCACATTTATATATTGTGCAATGGGGATGCTGAAAACTGTTATGTGGTTCTTATCACATTTTAAGTGAATTAAGGGCTGGAACAGATGGTCCTTTTGCATTGCTGTCCAGGCAGCTTCGGAGTGCAGCATTCATACACCACTCATCCTGAAGCCATCCTGAAGGTGCCCTTGCCATTTACAGTGGTCCCCCGGTTTACGAATACCCTGGCCTACAAAAACCCCGGTCTAAGAAAGAGCTGGGGCTGGAAAAACGGCCCCGGTTTACGAAAAAAAAACCCCGGTTTAAGAAAAGAAAGCGGTGGGAAATTCAAATGGTGAGGGGGCTGGTTTAAGGGGCCCCGGTTTACAGACTTTTCGGTTTAAGAAAGGGGTGCTGGAATGAATTAATTTCGTAAACCGGGGGACCACTGTACATGTGGGCAGCTTCAAGGCACTCTGGTCGTGTGGTGTTTATACACTGCACATCAGTGCAGCATCTTAAAGCTGGCTTCTGGCCATGTCAGGGTGGGAAAAGCCAGCTTTTTGCCGGCTTACTGCTTTACCACACTAGGGAGCAGACAGGATTTAAACAAGAGTTATACAGGGCATTTCCTGTTTAATTCTTGTTTAAGTCTTGTTTAAATCCTGTTTGCCCCCTAGTGTGATAAAGCAGCAGGTTGAAGGCAGATGGGGGCCAAGTATGTGATTGCTGCAGCCCCAATCCATCTTTGGAAGGGGCTGCTTCAATCTGCCCCTTCAGGGCCTTCTGTTTTGGCCCTATCTTAATTTTAGCTTTCTGGAATAATACACAAGTCAGAACTCATTTATCCATTAGATTTCACATTTCCATGTGTGTGTGTGTGTGTGTGTTTTAACTTTGGTTTTTGGAACAAAATTATGCCAGGAAAAACTGCATACCAAATGGTGAACCAAATCTTAGTCTCAACACTCCTGGAGATTTGTTGACAAAAATATGCATTCAGTTGTAAAAGACACAGACAATATTTGTCTAAAATTCTGATCCACTTTTCTATAAGATCCTCAAGGCTGCATCTGCACTACCAAAATTATGCAATTTGACATTGCTTTAACTTCCATGGCTGAGTGCTGTGGGATCCTGGGGTTTGTAGCTTGTTATGTCACCAGAACTTTCTGACAAATAAGGCTAAATATCTCACAAAACTACAAAACTACTGTTTTGGGTATGCAACTAATGAATAACTAGCCTGCAGTTTAATTACACATTGCCAATGTTTGCTGTTTAATTCTGATAGTAAACATCTCTAGTACAGACCTATAGTTACTGAATAAAGGTTTGCCAAGTTTTAACTACCAAAGCCTGAATTTCTGAATTTAAGTAACTGCTGAATTTGACATTTTTTGTGCAAGAACTGGTTTTGATGTTCTGTTTTAGTGCAAATGGTTGCTAAACCAGAGATAATTTATCTTTCCTCCTGCTGTACCTTCTGCATCATCTGACAGAAGGAGATGTGTTAGCTCTCTTTGGCTGCATCCACACTGCAGAAATAATCCAGTATGAAATCACTTTAACTGCCATGGTTGAATGCTATGGAATTTTGGGATTTGTAATTTATTTTGGCACCAGAGGTCTCGAAGAGAGAAAGATAAATGTCTCACAAAACTACAATTCCCAAAACTTCACAACATTGAACCATGGAAGTTAAAGTGGGGTCAAGATGGATTATTCTGCTATGTGGACAGCCCCTTTCTCTCTTGATGTGCTTTGTCCATCCGGGAAGCCTGATCATTGTGACTACTTCAGCGCTATCAAAACACATTTCCCTATTCTCTAGTGATTGCCTATGGAACTGGCTCTCCCCATTTACATTAGTTTCATCAGTCTCAATTTACACCACAAGTCCAGAAATGATAGTCCAAACTATCATTGATGAATAGTTTGAGATCAGTTTTGATATAAATGTAAAATGAGAACAACCTGTAACTTAATTCAAGTTTTATGTCTGGAAGCCACAAATTACAGCACCACTGTCATATGATATAAAAATAGCTTTTTCACTTTAACTGCAGATTTCTTTAGAAGTCAAATCTAACCCATGAAACTATACAATTAAGTTTGTTACCCAAAATGCTTCGGGTCCAGGGAGAACACCCCAAAACCAATATATTTATATTTAGCGGAATTTTACTTAGCTCAAAGGGGCAACTGCAACCTTAAGGATCAAGCCCAGTGTTTATGGGGTCCATAATCACACAGAATTTCAAAGGCAGGATTCCAAATAAGAAGTATAACTTTACCAAGGGGAATAAGCAACACACCACACACACACACACACACACACACCACATACACACCCAAGAAGCTAGGAAAATCATAGGTGGGAGGAGTGAACAGTAGTTAGGTTTCACTAATGGTGATACATTTCCAGCTATGGGTCCAATCGGGATATGGAATGGAAGACTTGACAGTGGCTGCAGCAAGAAGGAGTGGCAGGTTTATCGAGGGCTCAAGTTTGGGCAAAACAGGGTGCCTGTCTGCATGCCAAACTAGTCCAAAGAGGGGCTTTTTTCACCCAATATTTATATCCTGAAGATAGTTTGGGGGCACTATCCTCATTGATGAATAGTTTGAGATCAGTTTTGATATAAAATATGATAGATAAATCAGGCAAATCAGGGACCCAAAAGCTTGGGGTAACAAATTATCACATGCCATGTGAGTGCAGATAGCTACTCAGTTGTTGCTCAGACTTTCCTCATGCTCTTGAGTTCTCCAAAGCATTTCTGTGATTTGAATTTAATCCTGCCTCCTCCTCCTCCTCCTCCTCCTCCTCCTCCTCCTCCTCCTCCTCCTCCAGCTGATTATAGTAGAAAGCTTACCTCGCTTTTGTTTCATTTTGCAACTTACTCTTTGCTGAATTGCAGTCAATTTTCCACTGAGGGCCAAACATCTGAATACCAATTAGCTATAATTTACGCCAACAAGGCCTTTTTTTTTTTTTTTTTTTAAAAATGCTATTTGTGTAATTTAAATTGTCCCGGAAATATACATGGCACATAAATCACTCATGAATAAAGTCATAGGTGGAACACAATGAAATACTAGCAATAATGTGTTTTTTGTGCATCCAGTTTAAACAAAACAATCCACAGGATAAAATGCTGACGCAAATCCCCTGTGATGAGTTATTTTCCAGAGGGATGTGATAATGCTTGTCGCAAATGTAGGACAATTGAGCGTCCATTATTTAATTGTAAACAGTATCATCAGGGATTCTGTTCTTTGTTTTGTTCTGAGCTGTTATTTTCTATCATGGAAAGTTCTCTTTTTCCTATGGCATCATCACTTATGGGCGGTTGGCTGTATTCCCAAAAGGGTGGGATTTAACAATGCCAGTACAGGTGTAAGCTCAGGCCTTCCACAATTGTTAGGCTGGACAGTTTTGCATACATTTCACCTTTCATGGGATCTGCTTTTACAATGGAAACACCACGTTTCCTCTAATGACCACAGTAGTGAACCCTTAGCAGGCTTGGAGAACCATGATCAAGGTAACTTGTGGTTTGTGGAACTCATGTTGCTCATCCTAATTTACAGACTCTTGGGGATCAGAGAAGCACTGAAAGAAAGGTGGAAACTCCATAGATAACTCTATATTGGTAGAGAGAATGGATCTCAGGCACTGAGTGATTCTAGTAGTATTTGACTTTAACACTCTAAGGGTATATCTATGCCAACAACAAAACTCTGAATGGATAGCCAACTATTCTGGCCCCAGAACTCCTCCAGAGTCTCTCCATTACCTGGGCACTCCACAGAGACATCAGGCAGATGTCTACCCATGTCATTCCTGTGTTGCATGGCACTGCTGAGATGAAGTGAGAAAAAAAAGATGCCTTTTAATAACCCACCCTCTCTCTGTTGATCACGTGACTGTGTGCTTGCTTTCTGACCTCAGATCAAGCAATAGTGTTAAGGAGGAGAAAACCTTTCCTGTCACTGTTCTGGGCTGGGAATTGGCCCAGACATTGAGGGGAATGGCGGCATGAAACACCAGAGTTTCTGCAAAATCCAGTGCAAACAGTGACTTTTTAAAAATCTTTTTTTAAGGCTAATGTAATTCTGGTTCAGTGTTTATAGAACATAAGGATCAAGGTGGTTTACAAAAATGCATAAAGAATTACATTAACACATGCACAACTAAAAATTCATCCCTTTATCTTAATTGATTACAATCAATTTTGTATGATAAAACAAAGAGCAGGATAAGACCAATCAGGAAGGAAAGATGAGGGGAGAGATAGAACTTACTACTTTAACAAAGGATGAGGCTATAACATGATATTTCAATATGAAAATATTTTGGAACTGATCATGACAGTCAATCAATATATGTTCACATCCGTTTTAAAATCTTGGGGTCTGTTATTTTGCCATGAATATTTAAAGGCTTTTGAAATTTCATTTTTTTTCTCAGAAAGCTAAACACATTTAGCTGTGTCACAGTGTTTTGCATTAAAATTTGGAGTCCTATACCCCAGCCATCAGATTCCATGATGAAAGCTGCCTTCCTCATTTAACCAGGGTATAAACCTGAATACAATGCGTGTTGGAAATAATTGCAGTTGGATGTTGTAGAGCATGAAGATGTTCAAAGTACAGTCATTGAGAAGTCAAACTGCTATTTTACAGTAGGACTCATTTTATCAGAAAATCCTTTAATGAGGGCAGAGTATACATAGATCAGCGAAGAGGAAAAAATGATGGGGTTGCAGAAGTTACTGTAGCCAAGGGCAGCTGTAACATTTGGCGCATACATTACTGAGCATACAACTTTGTTCAAATAATTACACTGCCATTCAATAAAAATGAATAATTACCTGAGCAATAAATGTCATTTATATGCTTTTTCGTGTTGCACATCTGAATAAATTGGATTCATAAATTTGACTCTTTCCAATAACACCCCCCCCAGTTTTTTTTTGTTTGTTTGTTTTTTGAGACAACGATTTTTAGAAGCTAATGTAGTTGACTGGCTGACAACTTACATTTTTATATCTTGTACTACCTTATTTGCCAGAATTAAAGGTTTGTTTCTTTTTAAAACGGTGTTACATAAATAAGCAAAACAATGAGTTCCTAAGAATTCTATTAGCTGTATTTCAGGGTTTGGGGCTGTTTGTTACACTGACCTCCACAGCTAACATAGAACTAGTTAATAATATAGTTGTTATTCAAGGTAGTAACTAGGATTCTATTGAAAATAAGCATAAAGACCTTTTTTATAGGATTGAGAAGAAAGCAGAGGTTTGGAAAGGTTGGCCTCCTTCCACCTACCTGCTGAGCTCCTTTATGAAGTGCAGAGGGAGTCTTTCAGCATCCCACTGTGTGTATCTTACGCATGATAGATGCAGAAATTTCTCTTCACAGTTTTCAGAACAAGATCATTAAGTTCTTCTGAGCAGAACACCTCACCTGGAGATGTAGAGGATGCTTGCATGACTTAAGCTTGACATTTATAGTTTGAGGGTGCAGTACTGTTCCACATGCATGTTTATATCTCCATTTGTTGTTGTGTGCCTTCATGTCCTTTCCAACCTATGGGAACCCTAGGGTGAGCATATCATCATTTTTATTTATTTATTTTATTTTGTGTTGTTTACAAGAGGTTTGCCATTGCATTCCCCCGAGGCTGAGAGGATATGACTTACCCTAGGCTTCCCAGTGGGTTTCCTGGATAAGTGAGGAATTGAATTTTGGTCTCCACAGTCGTAGTCCAACACTCAAATCACTCCACCACACTGTGTGTATCTCCATACCCTCCAACATTTCACAGATGCAAATCAGGACACTTGTAGCCAAGAAAGATCAAAGTGTGTTCAAGATGGCAAAAGTTATTAATCAGAAAGAACACGCACACCAGGAGAAGTTGTGGAAGTTGGGTTTTACCTGAGCCTCCTAGGAAGGACAAGACTGCCTCATCTGCTCTCTCTCTCTGCTGAGTTCATGCAGTGTAAACAACTTGTGCACTTTCAACTCACTTTGCAGCCGTTGAAGAAAGTTCTGGACAAAGGGGAGAGGAGGTGACAGAAACATTTTAAAAGCAGCTTAAAAAGTAGGATGACAAAAATTAAATGGGACTGTCCCTGCCAAATTGTGACAGTTGGAAGGTATGTAGAGAGACAAGGTTCTAAAGTCAGTCCCCATTGGAGCCAAGCATAGCATGCATGAAATGCATCCTTTTCAGCGATCAGTCCAGATGTCTACATTCACCACAGAAAAAGGCGTATTTTCAGTGTCAAGCCATACTTAGGAAAATATACCCAGCAACAGCACACAGCAACATATTAACTAATCATTAAGCAAAAATCATCAAAATGCAGTGGAACCTTTTTAAGCAAGCCCCACCTAAAATTATTCATGTTGTATCTTTTTCTTGAATTCAGTGGGACAATGAAAGAGAGGGGAGGCAAAGTCCATGTAAACTCTCATCCTAGCCCCATGGAAAGAAAAGGGAAGCAGCCAGACACAAGGCCAAAGGAGAGGCACAGACGAGACAGAACATACGGAATCCAACGGAAATCTAAATAGAGCCTGGAGGGCAGCTGAGGAAAGAAATAAGTACATGAGGGGAGAAGGGAAACAAAGGGAGGAAGGAGGAGATGGGTAGAGGAACAACCAATTCAACAACAATGGTGTGTGTGTATGGTAGTACTGGGCAGCAGCAACAGTGGTGGGTGTCACTAGAGAAAAAGAATAGTGACACCATAGCTAAGACTTGTTAGCACTGCGCACAGGGAGGTGAAGGTGGCCCTCATTGCATAACTCCCTCACCTAGTAAACCCTATGACGAGACATTCCAAGTGAGACACAGGCAGGATCAGAGCACTAACAGAGAGTTAGGAAAATAAAGATGGTGAGACAAGTAGTAGACACACTCAGAAAGGCAAATGCAATCAGAAACAACACTACACATAAAATAGGCACTTGTAATGTGAGAAGCATGAGCCAAAGGAAGCTAGACATAGTAAAAATGGAAATGGAATGCATGAACATAGCAGTGCACAGGAATTAAAATTAAAATGCACAGGAATGGGCCACTTGGAATCAGAAACCACACAATCTTCTATTCAGGGAATGAAAAGAAAAGAAGAAATGGGGTGGCTTTCATACTAAGAAAAGAAACAGCAAAAGTAGTCATAGAATACAATGCAAAATCATACTGAATCATCTCAATAAGGATACATGGGAAACCAATGAATATCGCCATAATTCAAGTATATGCGCCAACCACAGATGCAGAACAAGAAAAAAATTTGATAGATCCTATAAAGGAGTACAAGACAAAATTGACAACACACCAGCACAGGATGTCAAGCTGATTATTGGAGATTTGAATACCAAAGTCAGAAACAAAGAGGATTCTAAAACAGTAGGCAGATTCAGATTAGGCAAAATATATGAAGCAAGTGAGTGTCTGATAGATTTTTGTGAAGCCAACAAACTATTCATTGCTAAAAAAAAAAAAAAAAAAAAGCCTGTCAGAAGAGCTCCATCTTGAAAGTGTTTTTAAAGCTGTCAAGGTTAGTAATATGTTGGATCTCCTCTGACAACCCATTCCATAATTTAGGAGCAGCAGGTGAGAAGTACCTCTGGGTGACTGCAGCCAGACTGATCTTTTTTGGCTGTGGCAGGTTTTTTCCAGGGGACCTAAGCCTGTGGGGTGGATTATATGGAAGAAGGTGTTCCCACAAGTAGGCTGGACTCAAGCTATGTAAGGCTTTAAAGGCTATTACCAACACCTTGTACTGTTCCCGGAAAATCAAAAATCAAAAATAAAATAAAACTAAAGAAGAAAACAAAAACAATCATCATTCCAAAATATGATCTAAACAGTGTCTCCACTGAATTAATCGACAATGTAAGGAACAGATTTGCACTACTAAGCATAATTGACCAAGAACCAGAAGAGCTTTGGTCTGAAGCCAAGGACATTGTAAAAGAAGAATGCAGACAGACACTTTCAATGGGCAAAAAGGAGAAGAAACCATGAATGACAGATAAAACATTACAAGCAATAAGGAAAGAAGAGTAGCAAAACAAAAAGGAGATAGGAGCAAGCTAAGAATCATGGATGCAACAGTACAACAACTAGTGCATAAAGATTCTATAATGAACAGTGCAGAGAAATAGAAGACACTAACAAAAAGGGGAGAATGAGAGACCTATTCCTCAAGATCAGAGAAATCAAAGGAAAGTTCAAACCAAGGACTGGGACATTCTATGACAATAAAAATAATACAATTCAAGAGCCATATGAAGATGAACCCCAAATTCTAAAAAAAAAACAAGGTAGAAGCTGCAATAAGAGAAATGGTGAAAAACAACTCACCAGGAACAGATGATATTTCAAATGAGCTGCTGCAATCTGCTTTGACAGAGTCAACTATAATGCTAACAAACATATGTCAACAGATATAGAAAACAAAACAATGGCCGACAGACTGGAAACGATCAATATACATCCCCATCCACAAAAAATGAGACATTAGAGATTGAAGCAAATATGGAACCATAGCACTAATATCTATCCTATTTTCCTATTCGATGTCTGTACACCTTATTATAACCCTATTCAGTGTATGCCTGACTTTATGTTTCTTTTTCAATTTCCCCCCTCTTTTCTCTTCATCCTTACCAATTTATAATCTCATATCAGCTCCTCTTTCAAATTACATTTTTTGAACCAGTACTTTTCAATAGGTTCCCATTCCTTTATTACCTTATTTTTAGATTTGTTATGTATCATTGCCGTTAATTTATCAAATTCCTTAACTTTCATAATCTTATGAAACCAATCATCTATTAATGGAACCGTTTCCCCCCCCCCCCCCCAGTTTCCTGCCAGAAGAATCCTGGCTGTCGTAATCAAATATAAGATGACCCTCCAGTATTTGTTTTCTGTTGCAGTTCCCAAAAAAGACGTCTTATTCAGTAAATATAATTCCGGGACAAAAGAGAATTTGATTTTAAAAATTTCTTGAATCTTCTCATGTATTTTACTCCAAAACTTTTAAACTTTTGGGCACTTGTACACTTTCACTTCTGTCTCTATCTTTCTTTTCCCATGAAACTGCCCTGGGAGAATCCTCCCCCGCTCATCAGTAGAGGCTTTAGTCATCATTATAATTCCGATCACTGCCAATAAATCCCAAATGGACAGATATATGTTTTATCAAATCTATAATATAGCCATTGAAACATATGAATATTATCTTGGAACTGGGCTTTCTAACCCTGAGAGAGGTTTACACTATAAGATATATGCAATGTTAGTCTTATATACAATAGATTCATTGAAATCAATGGGATTTAATTTAGATATGTCTAACAAATCCCACTGTCCTTGCAAGGACATACCTGTGAAATGCTGCCTATAAATATTATCAGTGATAAAATAACATCTTGGTATTTTATATTCATCATCCTCATCCTCATTAAAAGTTCCATAAGTCTTTATTGATAATGAATGAATGAATGAATGAATGAATACTTATTGATTTACACTGCCTTCTAAATCTCATAGTTCCAAACACCTCTTCATATAATGCCAAAAGTCACAGGTAGAAAACTTAGAATGGAAGAGCTGATGACTAATAGAATGAACTGAGTATAAAGAAATTAAGAATACTGTAGCATTTTAAAGGCTGCCTCCCTTTTCCTTTTCTACTGAAGAATTCATGATTGGTTCAAGGTTATTCAGAACTCCTGGGCTATGGTACAGTAGAACTGCTATTATGTTTCAGAGTTATATTATCCTGGATACTGTCTAATGGTCAAAGGCAACTGTATTCCATTTGAGAGGAGGACATTGCTCTTAAGTGTCAGATATGCTACATAAAGATGAAAAATGATAGCATTTCTGGTCTGGAATCGTGAAGCAACGTGAATGTTGGCACAGAGTGGATTTTACCCTGAGGCTGAGGGACTGCTTAGTATGCCTAGGGGGCTCTTGAAATAACCAGTAGGGAGATAGAGTGAAGGAGAGTGGGAAATGGATGGCCCATTGCAGTATACAAATCATATCTACCCTTCCATATCTTGCAATAATTGTTTCTGTTCAGCCAGAGCATGTTAGGAGCCATCCCTGCACATTTGTGTGCGTTCCTCAAATAATAATAATAATAATAATAATTGATTAATGCATCACTTAATTTTGTGGACATTCCTGGAGACCTCATGGCACAGCATTCCTGACCACCAGAATTGCCCAGAAACCAGCAGGAAATCTTTGCCAGTCCTACTGATGGTGCAGATCATTGTATGCCTCCCATTATTTTTAATGAGAGAGGAATGATTTAGGAAGGGGGCATGAAACCAGCCAGGGTGAGAAGAACACAGCAAAAATGCTATTCCTTCGTCTGTTCCAGTCTGCTTTTCTACATGAGAGAGGAGAGCATTCATTCCTGAAATCTAAATGAAGGATTTGTCTCTCAGCCAAAATTTCAAACGGAATAGTTAATTTTCATGAAATGTTGGGACTTGCTAGGTGCTGTGGTATACACTACATCTGGATGGTTTTGTCAATCCAAACACCATAACAATAGTTAAGATTCTAACATGGTTTCTATCATTTTGGCATGACTAGGTCCCCGGATGCCAGTTTACATGTTATTCTTTGGATGACAAAAATGGTCATGAGAGAATCTTAATATTCAACAACATAACTAAGAGATTATAGATAGAAAAAATATGTATCATTTTTCTCAAAAAAAGAAAGAAAGAAAGAAAGAAAAGGAAAGGAAAGGAAAGGAAAAACAGGGAAAAAGGAAAAAGCCAAAAACAAAATACTTCTTAAGAAATGTCTCAACTAGAGGGAGAAGCATCCAGATTTTTTTTTTTTTTAGAAAAATTGAAAATATTTAAGAAATGAATGAAAAACATGATTCTTGATTGTCAAACAACCCTGCTGAGATGAAGTGACAAATGAAGTGATGGAATGACAAATATCTTCACAGTCTGAGACTTATTCTGTACAGAAATTCTGCATTTTCATGTTAAACAGAATTTTCTGCACAGGAAAGAAATAATTTCCTGCAGAAAAAAGGTTGTTTCCTGCTGTTAAAAAAATAAATACATGCAATGTTGCACAGAATAAGTCACTAACCACAGCATTTTATGCATGGGAAATTTCAGTTTTTCTGCAGGATTTTTTCCCCAGTGCACAAAATAAATGTTGAAATATAAAATTCAAAATCTCAATAGTTTGTGAAGACTTTCTTACTGGAGGGGAGGTCCTACTAAATCACTCTTGCTTTCTTCAAGAATGAAAGAATGAAACTAGGATAAAAGTATATCCCTAGCCTGGACACATCAAGATAGCCTGCTGAGAAAATGATCATATGACACAAGATTTTTTCCACATTTTTGAATGTTAATCTGAATTTTTTCCCCACAAAAATGTTTGAAAATTTTATACAAAAAACAGAGCTTTATTCCAAAATAGTTGCATTTTGTTTGTCTGCAGCAAACAAAATCCTTGAAATGTGAAAAATCATTAAAATGCACAAAAACTCAAGCAATCTTTCAGTTTCCAATCAAACTTTTCAAGTTATTTGGTCTTCTATGTTAAAATAAAATGAACAGAGATGTACATCTCTGTCAGAGATTCCCCAGCCTACTGGTGACATGCACTAGAAGTTATAGTTGCATATGTCTTTTATGAAAATTTGAGCCAAGAGGTATCTAGTATTTTCTGCCACAACACTTACTTTTGATTATTTTTATAGACCAGATGGGGATTTTAGCACAGCTTGGAGAGTGTACAGTTTTGGACTTTAACTCCCAAAATTCTCCAACCAGGCTGGGGTGCTGGTGTAAAACTTGCTAGTTCTGGATTTTAGGGCATCATCTATCTAAAGTGAATCCTCTTTAAGTGCCATTGTAAACTTGCTCTTCTCTCTCCTTAACTGAAATCAATGACTCTTTAAAGAGTTTGGTTCTGTCTAGATTGTGTCTGAATTGTAATGTTTTTCCTCCTCTCTGCACAGCTCCCAAGTGTCCTGAAAAACAGAAGACTCTCATCCAATCTGGGAGGCTTTCTCGAGCAGGATTCGCTCATCATCAAGGAGACCAAAGATCCCAGCACTGCCAGGAGTGGCACATTGGATTTAAGTCCAGCTCTTTTACCACTTGCGAAGCTTTAAATGCCAATTGAAATCCTCTAGATTATTCATTTGCTTATGCATTAAAATATTTATATTCTACCCTATATCATGGGATTTCAAAGTAATGTACAAATAAGAGAGAGAGAGAGAGATGTTCCCCATCAATCAGAAGGCAGATCAGAGAATAGAGAGTAAGTCTGTGCTTGATGGGGGGGGGGGCACACTCCCCCTGAAATCTCAGTTTTGTAACTTGGGTGTACTGTACTCCTGGATTTAGGTTTGAGCCTGGATGCTCTTGAGCCTGGATGCCCAGTTTTTGGCAGTGGACAGGAATGCATTTGGATAGCTAAAAAGGGTGCACAGCCTGTACCCATTTCTGGAGATTTCAAACCTGACTATAGTGAAACACGCCTTCATTAAATCCTGCTTGGATTACTGTAACACACTCTGTTGGAACAGTTGACTTTGGCAACTGTTTTGGAAACTGCCAGGGATCCAAAAGGGTATGGTCAGGCTGCTGACTGGGTTGGTTACAGGGAACACATAACTCCCACATTGCAACGTGGTGACGGATCTATTCCAAACCACGATTCAAATTGCTGGTCCACACTTACCAAAAGTCTGTGGTCACTGTCACACTGAAGAATTAATGCAATTTGACATTGCTTTAAGTGCCATGGCTCCATCCTATGGAATCTTTGGATCTGTAGTTTGTTGTAGTAAAGCTCTTTGTCCGACAAGGCTAAATATTTCACAGAACTACAAATCCCAGGATTCCATAGCATAAAGCCATGGCAGTTAATGCAGTGTCAAACTGAATTAATTCTACACTGTAGATGCTGCCTGTATCTTCTTCGGTGAGCCTGTCTGCCTGCCTTTTAAGGTCAAAGATTTTTTTAAAATGATTAAAGCCATGTACATGAACATTTGTAAAGTAAATCAAGGTGAATCATAGGTTCACTTTAGGATTGCCATAATTCAGAAATGATTGAAACACAACAACAGCAACAATTTTTCTATCTAATAGGGGTTTTGTGTACTTAATTTTAAACTTGATATGAGCTGCCTTGGGTCATGTGCTAGGAGAAAGGTAGAATATATAAGTAAGTAAGTAAGTAAATTAAATAAATAAAGAAAATAATTTTAAACAATTCCATATTTAAAATCATAAAATAATTTAAACAGCATAGGAACATATTAAGCTATTACAAATGTAAAACAGCTGAAAATGTTAAAATGATTAAAGCTGTGTACTTGAACATTTGTAAAGTAAACCATGCCCCAAAGACTTTAGTAAGTTGTTCACTTTGAACCAGAAAGAAATCTAGGTTGGTGTCAATCAGACCTCAAAGGTGATGACATGCATTTTTCCTCTTCTAATATTATTGTTTCTGCCCTCAACCCATCTATTTTTGAACAAAAGAACTTCAAAGACATCTTCCCAGGCAAAACAGTGGAACACAAAGTCACCAAGAGATTCAGCTCCACCTCTGAAGTCTGAGTTGAGCAAATGATTCTGAGCACGCTACTCAGCTTGTTGGAACAACAATGTATTATTGTTGATCATTCCATCAGTTGAACAATTTATGTGTTATCCTTCATCTGCTGTTAAAGTTATGACCACTTCATTCCATTTTCAGATTCCAGTTCCCTCTCAGATTAGTGATTGCAATCTTTCAAGCCACTCAAGTACCTAAGCATAAGAAAAATAATCTGGGGCCATTTCACACTACACAAACATAGCACTTTGGGCTGATCTAGACTGGCAAAAAGGGGTTGTTGTTGTTGTTGTTATTATTATTATTATTTCTTACCCGCCCCTCTGTAAAACAATCGAGGTACAACAAAGTTAAAAAACAGATTACAGATTAAAATATTTCAATAATTCCATCCCAACCTCCCCCCCCCAAAAAAAATTGGATTAAACTAGTTAAGTTTAAAATTAAATTACTGACAATAGAAATACAACACAACAGGATATACAAATAAAAACCACCATGCTGGCCACAGCATGGGTAGCAACAAAATACAGAGGGGGGGGGGGATAGGGAGTTGGGAATTGGCTGAAAAATTTTAGGAGCCGGGTGTATTCATGCTTGCATGAAAATGTAGCCTTTAGATGACCCACACTGAAAGTTTGGCATGAATGCACTTCTTTTGCATTTTAGTGGGGAAAAAGCAGCTTTAAAAAAGACCTGCTTTTCCCAGCTTCTTTTTAAAAAGGGTGTAACAGTGCAGCTGCAGCTAAATGCTGTAGTGCAACTGTGCAGTATTGTAAAGCTCCCAAACCCTAGCTCCAGCCCTAATCTGAACCCTAGACATGCACAGTAGGGACTCTGGGATGCTGTAACTGTTATGCAACTGCGCATAAAATGTCAATTCATTCATAAAATAAAGAAGTTTATTCATAAACTTAAATTGTAACAGATTTAATATCTTTTTAAGGGGGGAGGGATGCAGTTTGTTTTATTGATGTAATAGTATTTTAATGTGTAAGCCACCTCAATTGATCTCAAAGGGGTGGAGTAATTATAATAATAATAATAACTATTATTATAAAATAAAGGGGTTCATTCATGGCGCACTCATGCAACTGCGCACTTAAAAAAAGGAAGTGAAACCACAATGGTAATTTGACAGATCTTCTTAACTGCATAGTTCATGTGTGATGTACCTGCACAACTGTGCAGTTCGCAGCCAGCAACAAAAAAAAAAAAAAAAAAAAAATAAAAAAAAAAAATAAAAATTAAAGGTTCAGTGCGGCCAAAAGCCCCGTTCATTGCCACCCGTGCAGCTGCTCCGCCTGTGTTTCTAGCATCCTGACAGCTTCCAATGTAGTTGCTCAGCAACAGAAAAGACTTCAGAGAAGTAGTCCCCACACCTCCTCAGTGTAGCTGCCCTCTGCCTTTTTATTCACTTGGGTCTTGCAGTGTAGCTGCTAAGCATTAAGGAAAAGGCAACTTCATGTCTCCCTTTCCTGCCAATCTAGAAAGCCCCTATGATTCCATGACTGCCATGGCTCCTCCCTATAAAATCCTGGGATTTATGGTCTGTTCAGAGGCACCAAAGGAGGTCCCTGGCTGAGAAATTTGGAATGTCACGGCAGTTAAAGTAGATTCATAGTGCTATAATTGTGTAGTATGAGAGGGCCATAATGAAATATTGTATGCATCTGATAAAGTGTTCTGCAATTCATGAAGGCTTATGCAAAAATAAAACAAATGTTTTCATCTTTTTTACTATTTTCAGTGCAAAAGATAAAGAATTTTCCTCCATCCCAAAGTATTGCAACTCATTTCAAATCAGTACTTTCTTTCTTTTCTTTTCTTTCCTTTTTTTGGAATGGGGGAGAGAATTTTTTTGTTATATTCTGTGTAACTTTTTTGTTCTGTAAAGCTACCACATTGGAGTAACTTTGATTTTTTTTCTCCCCCTTGAAATTATGCATAGCTAAACAGCCTTTCTGATACAAATATAATTTTTGTTTCATCTAATGTTTCTGTCAGAGTTCTTTGAAAATTCAGCCTTGATAGAACTAAAGGAGAAGAAAAAAGGGATGTTGAGGTGCGGGGACCTTATGATTTCATTCAAATAGTTGCAAGTGGTGTGCTTCTTGCTTTTTATTGGCATGGCGCCTGAAGATCAGAAAATTGCTCCTAATTAGTGAATATGTTAAATCACAAAATTTACTGTGCTGAAGTTTCACACTGCATTAATTGTCCCTCTGAAAAACTTCCCTCTTTTAAATACTGCTGTACTAAAAGTCAGGTAAGTTTATTTCATCAGTCACCAGTTTCATATTGAAGGCAACATTGATTGTATTCCACTTCTCAGGGATGGTGATCTCAACCCATTGGGAACCATGTTATAGCAGCATTATGGCACCACCGTGGGGCCACATCAGTGATGTGCTGTCATCAGAAAGCAAATAGAAATGTAGGTAATGTGCCATAAACCATAAACTCCACAGCCCCTATTCATATGAGAGCCGGAGTTGTGTAGTGCTCTGAGCATTAGACTATGATTCTGGAGAGCAGGGTTTGAATCCCTGCTTGGCCATGGAAACCCACTGAGTGACTTGGGAAAAAAACCACAGTCTCAGAGGATGCCAATGGCAAACCCCCTTGGAAGAAATTTGCCAAGAAAACCCCATGATAGACTTGCCTTAGGATCACATAAGTCGTAAACAACTTGAAGGCATACCAACAACTATTGACAAGCCATAAACCACATTGCCCACAGTTTCTAAATGTTGATAATTTGCTCAATCATGAGAAGACATGACTCATTAGAAAAGACAATAATGTTCAGTAAAGTGGAAGGCAATATGAAGAGATGGAGACTGCATTGCAAGTAGATAGACTCAATCAAGGGAGTTACAGCCCCGAACTCGCAAGATCTGAGAATGGTTGGTTGTTGATAACCAAGGCTCTTGAAAGTCTCCTATTCAAGCGTTCACCATATGTCAGTTAATATGAAAGCAAAAAACGACAACCAATTTTTTTCAAAGAGAAGAAGATGCTTTCACCACTATGAAACGGATTTGTAAAATTGCCTTCCTTTGCAGTTCCTTTGTACTCATGATGGCTGTTTGTTTTTTCCTTCATTTAATATGTATCCCACCTGTTTCTGAGATGGGACTCAAAGTGGCTTATAATGTATGTTTAAAACAGAACAGTTAAAAAATAATAGTACAAAGAAGTACAAAGGTTTAGAAAGCTTTAAACTGTCAATCATATTAAAACACCCCTTTAAAGACGTTAACTTAAAAAACAATTTAAAACAAAACAGCACATCTAATTGCATGTCCCTTTAACATAATCATTTATGTTTGAAGGCCTATTTGTGAAGGAAGGTCTTCTACCAGCAAAAAAGACAGCGGAGAAGGTGCAAATTGAGCTTCCCTTGGGAGAGAGTTTCTTAGTCCAGGAGAAGCCACAGAGAAAGTTCTTGTCTGTGGCCTAGCCAATCCTGCTGTTATATTAAGTATTTTTTTTAAAAAAAAATTCTCACATAAATTGAGAATTATAATATATGCACAAAAGCAGGTGATGCACTCCCAATTTGATTTACTAATCCAAATGCTGGAATTGCATAGTGGGGACAGAAGCGTGGGGGAAACCTGTGACCCCCCCCCCCAGATATTGTTGAAATACATTTCCAATAATTCCTAGCCCTTTACTAATTCTGAACCTGAACTGCCGTTCATTCACTGTTTACGAATACAGGTAAGGAGTGGAATCAAATCCTCCCACCTTCTAGATCATATACACAAAAAAACATAGAAGAAACAAAGGCAGCAACCTCAAGTATACTTACTAGGAGGGAGCAATTCTCACTGAAATTAATGGGACAGACTGCTGGGTAGGACTATATTGCTAAGGAGACTCACATGATAGGATTTGAGACTCTGCATTACAATGAAGCCATATGAGGAGAAATAATAAAGCATATTAACACACATATAAAAAGAAGGGAAGATAATGCACAAAGAGACAGTTTAGTCAGAAGTACAGCATACATTCACAAGTGGCAGCCTGGCTGTTTTGTAATTATGCAAGTTTATTCAGTAAGCAAAATGATTATTTGCCTCCAGGATGTTACAGCTTGATGTGGAGAAAAAGAAAGAGATAAACACCTCCTGCCTGTTTTGACATAGAAATTCTCTCTCACAGACAAATCCCACTCTTTGCCCTGCAAAACAATCCTCCCTATCAAACACTTAACATAAATGAAAGGATTAAGCAATAATCACTGGAAAAAAAAGAAAGGCAAGACAACCACCCTCTGCACAAAATAAAAACCATATTTAAATGGAAACTGGAGAAAATTTTTAATTCAGAGACATAGCCACGTTAGTCTGGAATATCAATACCGTGTTTCCCCAAAAATAAGACAGTGTCTTATATTAATTTTTGCTCCCAAAGATGTGCTAGTTCTTATTTTCAGGGAATGTCTTATTTTTCCATGAAGAAGAATTCACATTTATTGTTGAACAAAAGAAAAGAAAAGAAAAGAAAACATTTATCACATGCTGTATATATATTTATATACAAAAACTTTGATATGTCTTACTTTTGGGGGAGGCCTTATATTTTGCAATTCAGCAAAACCTCTACTAGGTCTTATTTTCAGAGGGTGTCTTATTTTGGGGGAAACAGGGTATGCAAATGGATTGTACAGCACCTTTGAGATTGACAGCGTGAAAGATATTGTAGCATAAGCTTTCATAGATTTGGTCTACTTTCTCAGATGAAAAAAAATGTGGTATTGTGGAGTGCTTTTTGTGAACACTTTAATTTGCTGCAAAAAGCACCACACTTTTTTTGATTTGGTTGGAAATCTGTAAAAATGGGAAATATGTGTTTACTAATCCAGATTGCATTGTTTCTTTTCTAAATTATTTTTGCAACATGGTGTGCTAAACAATTCTGATTGGCTGCATCACACTTACAACCTGATCCTTGATGGTTTGAGATCACCTCTGTAGTAGAAACAGCAGCTAAGTTTCAGTGAAAAGCCAAATGGTAGTTGCTTTGTGGGAGGCAAGCACTATATTTACATCAAAAACCTTCCAAGAATTGATGCAACTCAATATCTTTCTTTAATCAAGTGTGTGTGTGTGTGTGTGTGTGTGTGTGTTGTGCCTTCAAGTTGTTTATGATTTATGGTGACTCTAAAATGAACCTATCATGGGGTTTTCTTGTCAGAGGAGGTTTGCCATTGCTTCCCTTGAGACTGAGAGCAAGTGACTTTCCCAAGGTCACCCAGTGGGTTTTATGGCCAAGCTGGGAACTGAACCCTGGTCTCTGGAATTGTAGTCCATTCAAACCACTACACCACACTGGAAACCTCAAATAATCAGTTTTTAATAAACATGTAGGACATCTGAGAAGCAGTCGATTTATAACTACTACATAAATGCATTTTATATAAAACAACTGATAAGAAGAACATGTCCCTGTGATACACCAACAATAGAAAAAATGCAATGTGTGTGTGTGTATTATTATTATTATTATTATTATTATTATTATTATTATTTAAAGGGTTATTGAAAAGGAAATGGCAACAAAAATCCAGGAATGATGGGAGCTGTGATTGGCTTGTGATTCAAACATACAAGAAATCAATAAGCATACAAGTCATAGACTGCATAGACATTTCTATAAAAGAATGCATGTAGTTTGGCATATGCCATTCTCTGGATGGTGTCTTATCCCTTCACCTACATACAGCAGAGGGCTTGCTCTCTCATGGACCATAGACTCACAGAGTTGGAATGAAGGAAAGTGAACAGCCTACTTCAGGTGGCAGATAAGGTGGGATGGCAAGTTGTATGGACTTCAACCACTGAAGGGCACCAGAGTGTTGGTTGCTCTGAAGAGCCAGGCTGGCTGCTCTTCTGCTGAAATAAGAACCACTACAGATGGCCAGCTTAGTTATCTAATGTAGATCCCCATTCATTTCTCAACCTGAGCATCCTTCCAGAGCCTTCAAGAATAGGGTGTGGTTTCCAGAGGAATTCCCCGCCTGCAAACATTTTTGTGTTGCATAGGCACACCAGCAACTGCACAAGGTCTAATCAAGGTGGAGAGTAAATTATTACTCTTTCAGCAGTGATAAACTGTAGACTTTACAGGATTTACAAAAATACATCCTCATAATAGAGTGTGGTTTTTATAAAATCTCCAAATTTCTCTCACTTCAGAGAAAAAAATCCAACACAAAGAAAAATATTTTTAAAAAACTATAAACATTCCCCCAAGCAAAAATTAATACAATGAAAAGAGGCATTTGGAAAGTCTTCAAGGTACTTCACGTATTCTCTAATTTCTTCCTTCCATTGTTTTTAATGGCATGTCATAAGTATATTACACTTACATTTGCGCAGGCCCAGGGGCTTTTCCTGGTCAAAGAAACATAAGAGTCAATGAGGACTTGATAACCTTCCTTGCTCACTAAATGGCAGGCAACTGAGAAGCACATTAGCCAGATGGCATGATGAATATTCCCTACAGAAATAGTCAACAGCCTGCATTACACTGTTTTCTAGCCTAGCTTAATTTAGTTCCTCTTTGCAAGGAAGCAATGATAAACAATAATAATATTATTTTTAAGATATTCTACTTGATGCCTTAAAATGTGTATGTTTTGGTTTCTTTAAGGGGTTTTCCCCTCTCTATTGTTAGGAGAACACTATAATGTAGTGCCAAGTCTAGGGATTGCTACTTGGTCATCCCTGAACCAAGTGCTATTGTTCTCTCATAATTAAAAGATTCAGAGTGAGCACAGACTGTCTGCCCTAAAAGACCCTTTGAAATATGAACATGCTTTTGGGTCAATGGTTATGAAGACTTCAGTTGTAGCACTGTGATCCCACTTTAACTGCCATGGCTGTCTCCTATGGGGTTTGCCATTTCATCAGCTATCTAGGTGAGAATTTTAAATATTTCATGGGGGCTACCCATGCTTTTCAAAGGCAGCCACATGTAAAAACCACTACAGTAGTCCAAATGGGATTTACCTTAGACATGTGTCACCATGGCCAGATGTGACTTTGGGGGGAATGGGCACAGCTAGGGTACAGGCCTTAACTGTTCAAAGGCACTCCTGGCTATTGCCCCCCCTTCCCCATGTTTCTCATTTTTTAAATGCACAAATTGCTAGTAATCTAGACTGGTGAAGATTGTCATTTTCATGCACCAGAATGACATACACAAAGTTATGAATCCTGAGAATCAGCCCAAGCAGTCAGAGCAGGAAGCAACTTATAAAAGTTACTGTAACAGATTGTAAAAAAAAATTCTGCAGTGATTTGTTTTCTGAACATTTTTATTGGAGACAAATTTATTTTCTCTATTAACCATATCCTCTCTACTCCCATTAATCTGTTTTCAGAACTGGAGGTGATATCTAGCCTTTTTTTTCTGTTCAATTCCCATGTTACCCTGCTTAACCATATCCTATCTTTTGCAATCTCAAAGAAACAGACAGATTCTAACGGAGAAATGCTATTCTCTTTATATCTTTTCTGCTTTGACAAAAATGATCATTTTGGCAAGTTTCAGGCTGAGAACAACTGATGCAGCAAACCTGATTTGAACCTTGTTCTTCATTGCTGCCAAATGTACATGGATGGAAATCTTTCATTTTCTGAAAGGTATGCTTCATTCCCCCAAATGTCCCCAAGGGGCTGCTTTGCCAACAATTGCCTTACAGTGAAAATCCTAACTTCTTCCGTGGCAACTGAAACAGGTGCCAATAGCAGTATATATCTTCAAAGTGTGTTCACAGTTCTGTTCCTTTCAATATGATATCTTATTGAGTGATGGGCTAGTGTTCCTACTTATTTCAAGACAAGGAGATGACATCCACACTTTATAGACACCATCTAGCAGGTGTTAGTTGCAACTGAATACCACTGAAATCAATTTCATCTATATTACTCATGTTAAGTCATCTGTAATTCCTTTCAGTGGGGCATAGTCTTGAAAAACTTTGACTATTGCATCTTCATATGTGAGTGCAAATTATTGTGGGATAAAAGGAGCTTCTGGAAAGCATAATTTTGTGCATATTTGTTGTGAAAAATATTATTTTTGCACCCCCACAAAAAATACCCATATGTGCCTATGGAAACATTGTTATTTTTCAAAAATTGTGAGGATTTGGGGGGCAAAAAAAGCTATCTTAATTTTTGAGTTGAATTATTTTCCCAAGTACTTTGGAAGATCTGAAGAGTGGGCAAAACTGTGCAAAGCTCTCATCTCTGTTATTTTTCCTGACTGAGTATCCTGAGTGTCAGGAAACCCCGTTCTACAATGGGAAAAGAATAATGGCAAGGATTTTTTCCCCTCCCTACCTCTGACTAATGTGTGTACATTAGTAGCAAAATTTCTGTTTTCAGATATAGCAGGGGTGAATGGCAGTGCCATTGAGATGGTTTTGGACACCAATTCCCAGTATTTCTCACTATTGGTTGTACTGGCTACATCTTTTTGGAGATGCAGATCAAACTGTGCCACTGTGGGATGGAAATAACTTGGGAATTAAAAAATAAAACAATGTGAAAGGAAAAAAATTGGCAGATTGGTCCAAGAAGAGGGCTTTGAGTGCTCAACATTTAAGCCTGGGTTTGAAACCTTGAGTATCTGCCATGCTGGAATTGAAGTGGGGTTGCTACCAATCCTTTCCAAAAGGCCTGCCATCTTTAACAGGTACATGACATGCAGGTACAAAATCATCCATTTCCTATTGAGGATAGCTTCACTCATTGAACTTTGTGTAAATGAGTGACCTTCAGTATGGTTCATTTTTAAAGAATTCATCAGAATTGGCTTTTTTTGGTATTAGGCACAGAAAGAATTTGTAATGTTATTTGAAAAAATAACTGACTTCAGGAAAGAGCAAAACTGACAAATTTTTATTATCTCTAATCATGGCAGCACCTTAAAACAGGGACTCTGAACTCATCATACCTGGACAGGCAGAGTACAAATTCTTCTGGCATTCTCTAAGCATACACACTTGTTCTAAGCTGTCAGTCCCATATATGAAATGAGGGTTCAGGATGCCCAAAGTACTACAGAGCTCAGTTCAGAGGCTATCTTCACCAAACCTAAGATGTGATGATGCACCTTTCTTGTTTCTGCTGCTCACCCCAGCTCCCCATTTAAGGCTGGTGAAGGTTCAGACCACAGATACTTTTAACTAATCTTCTGAGATAGTTTATTATGAAGGTGCAATTAGGTTTCCTCATGTTTCCAGATAGGTCCAGTAGCTGGGTCTATAGGTTCAGAGTCAAAGCCAATATTGCTACTTACAGCCAGACCTGTCAAGGACAGTCTAGAAACAGAGTGCATAAATAGGGGCAGAGTCGAGATAAATAAGACTACCAGAGAATCATGTAAGCCACAAGAGGAGGATCTGGAGCCAAATAACAACCAAGAATTCACTTTGGCTGGGGAGGGGAAGGTGCCCAATGAAACACATACACAGCAGTTGGATGTAAAGGCCACAACTTTATTAGCACAGCACAAAGGTAGGTTGGCCCAAAGCATAAGGTCCGGATTTGGAGCATCAAACAACCCCTGGTTGATTCATGCTAGGTTGTTTGGCCCTCCAAGCATTGGGGCAAAGGAAACGCTCTTGCTCAATTCCGCAATTGTGCAATCCAATGGTGGTATCTGTTAATGCCCCTAGTCACCGGGAGCTAAGCAATGTGGCCCCTGCAATGGCCACAATGCATGCGCTCAGTACTCCTGGGTCCAAAGGACTCCCGATCCAATGCTACAGAGCCCTGGAAACCACACCTACCAGATCCAGAACTTATGCTGCTGCCCACAAAAGTTGTGACAGTGGGAGAGCTGAACAAAATGGCTCTGGGACACATTTGAGAAGGCCTTAAATCGGCCTGTCTGCCCACAAGGAGCCTGGGAAGATGGTGGCACCACTCCCCAGGCTCCCCACACCAATGGGCTGTAACCCAGCCATCTGGGCCAGCCAATCAGCTGCCACCGCTGACAGCAAGGCAGGCCAGGAGATCTGGTTCCAGCTGCCAGTGAAAGGGCCACCCCTTCTGCCCCAAACAGCCAACAGTGGGCCATCCCGCCAGAAAATGGGCTGCTGGAGCAGAAGGCCCCCATCCATGGAGGAGTCACTGGGGCCCTCCCACCCCAGCAACAGCACCGGCCTGTTGATTCAGGTGGCACCATAGTCTGGTCCAGAAAAAACAGGAGGCAAGGATGTTCCAAAAGACAAAGGCAAACACATTCCAAAGTCAGTTCTAACAAGGCTCATAGGCTACAATGAGTACAGAACCAGAAAGCACAATATGATCTACATTTTCCCCACCCACTAACTGAACCAGTTCTGAAGCTTTAATTCAGCCCATTCAGAACTCAGGTATAGATATCTTCCTGGGGGGAATGCTCTAGACTTGAGAAGAAATTTCTTCCTGCCTAAGAGTCTCCTACTGACCTTATCTGATGCCAAGCATGTCTTCTGGAATCCATAAGCTAAGTCTATGCTTTCTTAGAGAGCTGATTCTGTAGATTCCAGTTTCACTTGGTCTCTACCCATGGCCACGTCCTCCTGTACCTCTGAAGCTCCTGTGTAAACAGGGGCAGCTGGTTCCTCATCATCCTTGGACCTGGGGTTAGAGAAGCCTGGAGGACATGACAAGTTCTAGATGTCTGGGTTGGGGAAGAATTTTCAGTTGTGTACATGCATCCTGGTAAGTTGGGAGGCTCCATTTTGAGGCCATATTAATCGCCTTGGCTCAGTGCTAGGGAATCCTGGGAATTGTAGTTTATTGTGGCACCAGAGCTCTCTGATGCAGAATGCTAAATGTCTCACAAAACTGCAGTTCCCAGAATTCCCCAGCACTGAGCCAGGGCAGTTAAAGCATTCTCAAACTAGGTTATTTCTACAGTGTGGTTTTGACCAGAGATGTTTGCACTAACCAGGTAGACGAGTGAGGCTGGTATTGTATCTTTCAGAGCTAGTGACTTACTAAAGATGTCATCCAGGAAACCGACATCTTTTGTTGTCCAGTGATGCATAAAGCAGTGAAGTTTCCTTGCAATTTCCTTGCAAATTCCTTGCAAAGTCATACACATCAAATTATGCTTAGAAGGCCCTCCCTGCAGGTTCCTTCACATTCATAATATCTTTAGTCTCTTTTGAATATTGCCTCATTTTGGTCTGTGAACAGTTGTAGTATACAACAGTTGGTAGCCCATCATCTGAAAATCTCCTTTTCCTTCCCTTTCTGCCTTTCCTAGCATGATGTAAATTGATTTGCACGGGTACTTTGGCCAGTCCCTAGTTCCCCATTTGCCTGTTGACAGATTTTATGAAGGACACTAAGTGCACAGTTGCCAGCCTCTTTCATGAGTTCATCTATAATGCTGCACCATGTGTGTCTTTCCTGTTGTGAGCTTGTTTACTGCAGTTTCAGACTGTGCCAGGAAAAAGGTGAAGGTTATTTTATGGTTGTGCAGATGATTGCCTCACACTTGGTACTGTCTATAATGTCCCTTGATCCCCCTTATAGCTTTCTGAAATATACTTTTCCTGTGGTTCTTGATGTCTTCCTGTGCTGTTAGCACTTTGCCATCTGCTCCTTTCCTTCCCCCACCACTTTTTAACTTCTGCAGTGGAGAATGGTATTTCTGTTGAATTTTGTTTAAGCCTTTTGCATTCAAATCCTTTCTCTGCTGCTATGTGTGTGCACAATCATTTTCTAAGGAAGATGTACCAGGTCTATAAAACAGGACTTTAGGTTGTCAATAAGCAATCCATTAATAAGCACAGTTGGCAAATTTGTGTGTTGGATAAGGCAGCATAGCTTCATAGTTTCTTCCCCAAAATGCCAAAGTATTAAGGAAGAATGTTGGCTCAGTGGTGATTTGTGGACTAAGCAGAAGTGGGATTCTCCCTTGATGTAGAGACAGGGAGGGACAAATGGGGATACTGCCCCCCAAATAAGAATTGTGCTCACACCATGAGTTTTCCTTCAGCCCCCAAATTTCTAGCAAATCAATAACTTAAAACTTTGTCTGAGTATTTAGGTTTGGTAATGGAAAGATGCAATCAGGGAGGTCTTGGAGATGTCTCATCAACAGACTCTCCACAAGTCGGGGTCAACTCGAGGGTAGTTAACAACAAACAACAATCCTACCAAGACCCAACACTAACATTTCATGAACTTACTAAAACATGATACATGTACAAGGAAGCCTTTCCAATTATGTATGCTTTGTATGCTGCAGCATTCCCCTTTGGTTCATCTATAGTCTTGTGTTAAAATTAACTGTCCACTTTGGCACATCAACTAACACTATACAGGTCTTCAGTGCTTCATCATAGAAAAACAAATTTAGTTATCCTGGCTCTTGAAACTAACATATTTGACAGAATTTGAAGAGGATAATTTCTCTAAGACTTCACAAAGAAATCACAGTGCATTAGACTTTATTAATAGTTCAAATCATTACAATATGATGATTTGCACATTACACATTTAATTCCTAATGAATGTTATTTAGTTTACACAATAATTTTGTATGATATTAATATTGTATTTTGAATTGAATTTCTTTTTTGTAACATTATAACATAATTGATGCATTTTATTGAAAGTTTTTTTGTCATTACCCAGACAAATCTTTTTTCTACAGAAACTATTTGCATACTGTCCAGTGTTCACCAAATGCATCTGCCCCTTTTTGTCTCTGTCCCCTAGTAAAAATTATCATCCTACACCCTTGAGATCCCCTCTTACTTGCTTACAAGCTACATGTCTTGGATCAAGCAAAGAAGTGAAGAACAAGAGTAAAAAGGCAGCATAGCTTTTAAAAATTGGAAAAGAAGTCAGGCTTAAACTATAACATGACGAGCAACATTTGGTGTAATTTATTTATCATGGGTGGAATTCATGATTACAATTATGAATGTGTAAGCTAGAGTTATACATCCATGACTCATTTGTATTCAAATTGCACCTTAACCAAGAAACAAACTTGCCAGATGTCCTTATTAATGGGCTGCTTATTGACTTGACCTAAACTCCTCTTTTATAGACCTGGTGTGTTTTCCTTGAAAGATGATCGTGCACACACATAGTAGCAGAGAAAGGATTTTAATAGTGGAGAAAATATGTAGGCAATATGTAAGTTTCCCCCCCCCCCCCCAGTCCTGCCTTTCTAGGCATCAGCCATTGCAACCAATAGTGATCTGCTCTCCGGCCAATTGAGACACAGCAAACTGAACTTTCCACCTCTCCCTGCCCCAGCAATTGATCTCTATTGTGAGGAAGAATTGTGACCAGAGTCCTGTTTCTGACTGTCACACTGGAGATCACTTGCAGAAGAGGGTGGAAATGTCAGTTTGCTACATTCTGATTTACAGACCATTGTCACTTGCAGTGGTTGAAAAATCAAGATGAGGGATTCAGGCTAGGAGACACAACTTAGTTACATATACTTGCTGACCCTCTCTCCACATTTATGACTAGCAGTGTTAATGCTGTCACATTTTTGTGTTTTGTGCTACATCCTGAATAATATTCTTTCCTGAATAATAAAATTCTAGCTGCTAGTAATCCAAGGAGTCCTTGAGTAATCAGAGGTGGAGAGCAAGTGGCCCCTCAGATGTCTGAGAAGTGCAGTCCCCATCAACCTTAGTTATCATAATCAATGGTGAGGGGAGATGCATTTGGACAGTCATGTGTTTCCCACCCCACCATTCCAGAGCCTCTCCACCCCATGCCCTCCAAAGTTGTGACTTACTTAGAGACAACGATAAAATGCTAGTTTAGTACCAGCTCATTTTAAGTGGCTCAGTTTGCCAGCTACCATAATATCTATTTTGAGATGTCAGTGTTCTTGCTTTTATAGCAATAGATAATAATGTATCTATTGGTAGCTGTTGGTTTTCATGTCAGGGGCATAGTGAATTTGCTTTGGTCCTCCCAAATCTTAACAGGAGTTATCCAATGTGCTGAACCTATTTTGCAGATTTAGGTTTTTTTTAACCTGTATGGGTACTGAACCTTAAAGTGGTCTTACCACCACCACCACCACCACCACCACCCCGACATGGAAGCCACTGTCTACAGCTGATGTCTAATCCATCCTGTCATCCAATTCAGTATAGCCTGATGATCTGAAGAAGAATCAAAGTGTCTTTCCCTCAAGCTCTTTTTAAATTCCTCATTGCTTCTTCTCTTTTCCTACAAAGGAAGAACAAAAAGGAAAATGATGGAGCAGAGGAGTGATTACCCTAAACTGCCTGTCCCTTTCTCCCTTTCCTAGCATAAATGACATTGCACTTGCATGCTGGTGGCCATATATCATGTTCTTTGTCCATTATATATTATTACAACTGGCCATGAGAATGATTTCAAGCATCTCCCTCACTTTCTCCCTCTCCATACACAAAATGCTAAATGCCATAGATGCAACAAAAGGACCTTAATATATATATATATATATATATATATATTAAAAATATGAGTGAAAAATTGAAATTTACAGATTTGTCCATTCTGTTAGAGGGTGTTTTAACTGCTTAGCTTTTTAAAATGAAATCTTGTAACCTGTGGGGGAAGGATTCCATGCCAGTGTGAATGATGGATCTGCTCCAGGTTTTAGCCTTAACTAAAAGCTTGGAATACACAGTATTACCATTTTTGTCTAGGCGTATCATCAACAATTGCCCCTCATCCACACAACAACTGCCTAAAACATTCAATGAAAATGAGGGAAAGAATTCAGCATTAACAACATGCTTGCAGACTCTCCTTATAACTTTGTATTCTTCCAGACCAGTTTCAGTATCTAATACGACAAGTAGGCTGACATCTGCCACATCTTAGGAGTAACTGAAATCTCTTCAAATGGCATCCAAACAAAAAGAATGCGGAACTTAATGAACTGAGCCTTGTAGAAGTTGCAAACCACTAAGCAGAGAAATCTCAAAAAAACAAAAACAAAAACATATTGATAGTTTGTGATACTATAAAGTCCCCCTTAGCATAGTGAGACCACTGAATGTTCATCAAAGCAAAGTCGGAGGCCTTGTTTGCACTGACCAGAATACTCCAGAGGCAGCTTGGAGTATCGGGACCCTGCATCTTCAACAATCTACCCCATATACCTTGGCCTCCATTCCTGTACCTCAGCGAATGTATGGGCCATCTATCATATCTGCCACTGGGCCACCCATCATGGATCACACTACCATGAGGTGCTTGTTTCTTAGGTCACAATGATGCACCCAGTGATGGTCATATGCTATGTGCCTCATTCATACCTCAGAACACATGACCTGAGAAGGTGGTGGGTGTGATCATTGGCCCAATAGGACACCTGTGCATACAGTGACCATGGTGTAGAAACAGAGGTTCTGGATCATTCTGGAAGATCCAAAGCAACAGGTAAGCATTTTTCGTCTTTTTAACCTTGTTATGTCTTGGTTCTAGTGCAGGGCATGCCAGACATCAGCTGCACCAGAACTGGGCTTTGGTCCATTCATCGTCTGAACAGGATGATGCCAGAAAGGGGGAAGGGTGCTTTCGTCTCATGCAGACCAGACCTTAGAGCTGAATCCCATAAAGACTGAGCTAAGATATGCATGCACCTTGTAGGACATGAGCAGAGAAAGGAGGCATTATATGAGTGTAATTCCAAGGACAAGGGTCAGAATGTCTTATCTGGAATCCATGTGAAATCCTTTGTTGAGTGAAAAGTTCACCTACAAAAGGCACTAGCAAGAGAACTGTTAATGAATATTGCTTTGAGACCTGCAACTTGCAATCAAATTATGTGGCAAGCAACCTGTTCAACTTAAATCTGGCAGATGCAAAGAGAATGAAGGAAATGAACTAGGGAATTGTGTTTATATCACCTATAAAGCAGTGATTACCTATGTTCATAGGGCACCCAGAGTGTTATATTCATACCATATGTTGCTTCCTGTATTCCTTCTGCTGGAAAAAAACATTTTGAATAGTAAAACCTTGGAGAAAATTTGAAATGCACACCTAAGCCAGTTGTTGTTCTGCCCTGAGCCCAGTGTGTAAAACAAATACTTATCCTCACTCAAAGCTCAGATGCTTTTGGTTGTACACACACATAGAGATTTTCTTCCAGAGGAGTAGTTATGTTTTATAGCCATATAATTATTTCTAAAATTAAAAATGCCCATCATATAAACACAGAGTGTTTAGAACCTTCTCAAGCAATCAGGAACCATTTAAATGTCACCTTCTGCACAAGAATGAGATGGGTGGAGGGTTTCCCCCCCTCAATATACCTGCAGTTGGTGCAAGAATTCTCAGAACAAAACTATTTCCCCTTTATAAAGATATATGTATGCATACACATATATACAGCAAGCAAGAGAGAGAGAGAGAGAGAGAGAGAGAGAGAATTATAGATAAATAGCCCCAACCCATTCTATTCTTCTCATGTTTAAACATCTGTGCAGTGATGGCAACTTAACTATATCATTCACACATTTTTGCAGCTCATATAATTCACACAATTTGTGCAAAAATATTCTTGCAAATGTGAAAATTTTCTCAAGTTCTCAAAAAAATGTCTCATTGTGTCACAAATGAGGAAATTCCCTTTCTTTCTTTTTTCTTTTTTTACTTGAATGTGAGAACAACACAAGAATGGCTCTTGGTCCTTAAAGCTACCCTAAATACTGTACATAGTCTTACAATAGGTATTGGACTTTCGACCTGGACATTGGAATATTTTTATGTCAAAAGAAGTATGAGTATTTTTTATCAAATTTCTTCCTCTTGCAAGCAAATCTTTTAAAAACTAGACAATTTTTGAGGTCTATTTACAACTATGAACCTATTTTACAAAAAAAAAAACAAAACACAACACCTTACATATGCACAGAAAATAGCATCTTTTTATTCAGAAAACATCATTCTATCTGCAGTAAATAATTCACAACTGCAGTTTCCTGCATAAAACAACTATGTGTGAATTTTGCACAGAATAAATTCTGAAAGATGAAAATTCTTGTCAGTCCAGGATTATTCTCCTCAAAGTTTCTCGAAACTAAAAATCAAAACAAAAACAAAAAAGAACAAACCTCACATGTTATGCCACAATTTTTTTAAAACAAATATTTCCAAATCTTCAGTAAGATGACAGTGGAATCCTTACCAAGATGACAGAGAGAGAACTAGGGATGGAAAGAACATTCCAAAGTATTTAAAAAATATTAAACAAACAAACAAAAATGGGTTTTGAGTCCTGGCCTGATGAGTATCTTGACCATTAGGGACTTGTTCTGCACCAAGTTCACATGTGATTGTTTTGTGTAAAGGTTTTGTGTTCTGCAAAGGAACCAGCATTTTCTGTATAAGAAACAGCATTTTCTCAATGGAAAATAATATTTTGATACAGAAATATTAATTCTTGCATGGAAAATGTTGTTTTCTGCATAGAAAAAAGGCCATAATTGGGGATTTGTTTTGTGTAAAATTTACACACAGCTAATTTATATAGCAAACTCACTTGTCTGCAAATGAATTAACATTTATTCATTGAAATATTATTTTCCATACAGAAAGTGCAGTTTCATGTACAGAAAATGCTGTTTCTCCTGCAAAACCACCACATGTGAACTTTGTGCAGAAGAAGTCCCAAATTGCAAACAGCCCTTTGAAAACTATGTGGTTTTGGAAGACTTTTGTGCAATGGGAAGAAAAACTGTTGCAAGTACTCATTGCTACCTTGAGATGAAGCTCTCTCCCCAAGAGAAACTGAACAGGTAGCTAGAGCAGCTGGAATTATGTTACTCAGTAGCAGCAGACCTTGGCCTACTTTTGTGTCATGATAGCCAAGTTAAGAATACCACAGGCCATGAGGTCCCTTCTGTTGCAAACCTTTCCAAACCTCTACTTCATACTTTAATATCCTGGGCACATACACTGGAGCCAGAGCAAACAAATCAAGTATGATGATTTGCCTACACTATGTATGGCGGGTGGGCATGTGGGAGACTTTAATAACTTTCAGGGTTGGATTCCTCTTTTTGCCTGTCACTCTGCATGTTTTAAAAATGCAGGGGGAGAATCTTGGCATCGGTATAATAAGCAAACCCCTCTACTTACACTCTCAGTCAATGTGGGCTGCAGTAAGCTATCCATCAGAACTGTGGACCTCTTAGAAAGCTAAGAAGAAGAACATAATGCGACACCATCAAAAACAAAATCGTTTCAAGAGGCTGAAAGGCAGAAGGTAGCAAAGGCATGACAATAAATGACAAGCTAGATCTGGGTGTGCTTTCTGGAAAACTTTTGCAGGATTTTCCATTCTTGCTTGCAAAAGGTGGGGGGGGGGGGGGGGAGAGAATAGAAAAGGAATTTCTCATCAGGTACAAGTCAACTACCAAAAAGTCAAGCTAAAGCTTATCGGATTGGCAAAGGATTACTGCACTTTCAGCTGTGTTAAGTCATTTAGTGACATAGTGTTGAAATAAGATAAGACTGGAAGTAATTACATACTTATTTAACAGACAAAACAGTGAAGTGCTGCAACGAAGAGAGACTTCCACCCTTCTGTTGCTGGCCCTTTAAAGGTCATCTGGATCACCTAAAAGGCATGTGTGAGTTGCAACTGGTGAAGCTAATTAAGAATGCAGAGCAGGGCCTGGCAAAAAAGCTAATATGAGTTATAACCAAAATAATGCATATGTACTAAATGTACCATTTTCTAAAATTATTCATATTGGGAAAGGAGGGAGGAAGGGGATGCAATGTATTTAATTATTAGAATAAAAATAAAATATGGCATCACATTGTTTTGTCATTGGTGTGCTGGTGATTAGATGTTACTTAACAATCTCAAAAGGAACTCATTGTTATCCCATCACCACCCCCATCATCCACAAATACCATAATATTGACAGGTTTTACCAGTCACGGAGTGTTGAATTTTCAGAATAACATGACATTTAGATAAATCTTTCTATCTTCTTTCTTTCTTTCTTTCTTTCTTTCTTTTCTTCCTTCCTTTTTCTTCCTGCCTTATTTACTGACACATTTCCAAAAAGAAAGGTCTTTCAGCTCATTCATTTTCTTTTGTTCTATACTTTATTGGCACATAGATTTAGTTTGACCTATAAATCAATTTTCCTGCAGCTGGATGATTAAAACTGTGCATACATGGTTAACATACCCATTTTTAAAATAGTGTCTGTGTGGACGAGTATGTATACACAATCACCTCCATAATACATTATACTGTCTCTGTTATTTTCTTGTTTCTCACCCAGAAATTAATCCACTGAGCTGAATTACACATTACTTAAACCACATGGTTTGTTATTGGGTTCAGGATTTGTCATGAGAAGGTAGAAAGCATGTGGATTGTGAGTTTAAATTCAAACCATAACATGGGGAGTCTGATGTTCATGTGTCTTCAAATAAAATTCAACATATGTCAGCTCTCTTCTTGGATTTTCCTGGCAAGATATTTTCAAAGGAGGTTTGCCATTGCTTTCATATAATAATGATAGAGTGTGACTTGTCTAAGTTTCAGCAGGGATTCAGACCCTGCCTTCTGTAGCTCAAGTCCATTATGCTACTGTTTTCTCGGTATGAGGGAGAACAGGGTTTAAATCGATTCTAAATCAGACTAGCCATGCCTATAATTTCTTTTAAAATGATTTTAAAACAATGCACATTTAAAACAGCTGCAATGGCCAGTCCTGAGTTTAAAGTCTGAAGGTCATGCAAAACATAATCTCAGTTGTCCACCAGAAGTTTAAAAGAGATGGAGCACATCTTATCTCCCCTGGGTGAAAGTTTCATCAGTTTATTACAGAGAAATAAACACACACACACACACACGTATATAAGCAGAGAGATCAGAGAAAGGGCAGATCTGATGGTCTAGCTCAGTGGTGGACAAAGTGCCCTCTCAAACTCTTTTTGCAACCATCAGCCACTCCAAAACTCCTTGGATTGTCCCTTTTTTTCCCCTGGCCAATAAAAGACGATGAATTATTTTTCCTGGAAACATTCAAGGGCAGAAATTCACCTTCCAGACTTATGGTACAATTGAGACAAATCTTCTGTGTTTTAAAACCAGAGGTAAACTTCCAATCACTTTCTTTTTGTTCTTTTTTGATGTAGTTCCCGTAGAGACTTGGGGGGGGGGGGAACTTTACCTCTGAGCCAGTAATATATTTATCAAATTGGCCAGTGTTGCATTAATATTCAGCATAATGTAATGGCTTGAGAGTTGGACTGTGACTCTGGAGACCAGAGACTGAATACCAGCCCACCCATGGAAACCAATTGATTGACCTTGGGCAAGTCATACAGAGGAAGACAAAGCCCCCTCTGAACAAATGTGGCTATGAAATCCCTATGATAGGCTCACCATAAGTCAGAAAAGACTTGAGGGGACACACAATGACAACAAATATTGACCAACATGTCTATCTTCCATTTTACCCATGAAGCTAGGCGCTTTACAGACATAAAATGTCTGCCATTTTACCTAGCTATGTGCTTGGAGGTGTATAGTTAGGGGCATGCTCTGTGACCTCTCTTTTCATATTAAATTTACCTTTGACTTATATCAAACTAACCAAATGTTCTTAAAATTGGGTATAGTGGCTTTGCGAATCCTCTCTCCTACCTATATTCCCCTTTTCTTGGAAGACTTTCAGCACCACAAGCAAATGTTATGTGATTTCTCCTCCCACATAAATCTTTATTTGGCAGTTTATTGTGCCAGATATAAGCCCAATAAATGCCATCTCACTTTTATGATACAAAGGAGAAAGGGGAGGGGAAAGTGCTTGTAATCATGGGTCTAATGATAACCCCTCATGAGAAAAGTTTATGTTCCAACAGTAAAATGACTGTTTGTTTTTAATCTTTTACTGCTCTCCTGGGTTTCATTGACACGGTTATTGCAAAGGAATCACACATCTCTCTGCCATGGAAAGTTAAAATCTGTTACACTTATTTTGTGTCTTTATATAGTACTTCACTTAAAATCATTTTATAGATTGGACATTTCTTTCATATGATTGTGTTACAAGATGCAACAATGTTGAATAGATCTTTGAGAATTTTATATGTGTCTTCCTAATATCAAACTCGGGTGGTGAATGCTTATAGAAATGCATCCAAAGTGGAGATGGGGGGGGGGGTTCAAGGGGAAATTGTTTATTTTAAACCAACCCAGATTTGTTTTAAATTTATACATTTCTAGCACAAAGTCACAGTAAGGATGGAGTCTGCTCAGGAATGCTGTGTGCTTAGTAGAAAATAAAATAAAAATGGAAAATTAGATGAAAAAAATGTTTTGCATGAACATCTTTCATCTTACAATATCTTACAGAGGGACATGAATGGCTAGCAAGACCCATTAACCAAAATGTGTCAGTGTCATAGTGTCAGAAAGTAAATGTTATTGAAGGGAAGTTCTCTGTCTGCACATATACATGTGCACATGTGTCTAGGAATTAGGAAGTGACATGAAATGAACTTCCTTGAAAGGAAGTCATATGTGTTTGTTTGTTTGTGTGGGGGGGCATGGGTGTGCATGTGTGGAGTTAGGAAGTAGGAAGTGACAGGATGTGAACTTTCTTGACCTGAGAGAAGGACAAAGAGCATCAGCTGTCATACACATCGATGCCCCTGGTAATGTGCAAGCATGATGTTTGGGTCCAGTGTTAATGGGGTGGTGAATCTAGTGCCAGCATTAATATGACTTTACAGTGATATCCAGGGTGCAGAATCCCATCTCAAAAGGATAGCTCTGGTAAAAGTTCTGACAATAAATCAGAGTGGATTCACTATCCCACTGACATCAAAGTCACCAGCCACCAATTGTCATGTCTGTCTGTATTTTAAAATAAACCACATTGCCTATGTGACAATTCCATTCCCTTTTTCCACAATAGGCAATCCAACACCATGTGTTGGGATGCCCTTTGTTTAGACCTCTGGTTCGCTGCTGCCTGGGAGTAGGAGTTGGAGCGGGAGCAGGGGAAACAAAATCACCATGGTACAAAGTGGGTCTCAGCTTATCAGTTATTTACCAAAGGGGGCAATTGATCAACATTATCTAATGCTGCTTAAACTTTAAATAAATTACACCATTTTATTTGAAAATGATGACCTTTCCTAAATGTCAACAAATAAAATGCCAGTATAGAGCAGAAGGAAGACTGTAAATATAAATCAGGATGAGGATGGAGGAATGAAATGAAACCAAATTGTTGAAAAAAATATATTTAAAGCCATTTGTGGCTATGGTGAAAGCAATTTGTGATCTTCTGTGGACTCCAGTATAGTGTATAGATGCAGGAGCCATCATATTACTACACATTCTGTTGTGTTTATCCAGTGATTTGATTCTTCAAGCTGATTAGGAATATTTGGTTTAACCCTGGTGACACAGTGGTTAAATGCCTGTATTGCAGCCACTCACTCAAAACCATAAGGTTGCGAGTTCAATACCAGCGAAAGGGCTCAAGCTCGACTCAAGCTTGCATCCTTCCGAGGTTGCTAAAATGAGTACCCAGAGTGTTGGGGGCAAGTAGTTTACAGTTGTAAACCGCATAGACATTGTTTAGGCAGTATGAAGCAGTATATAAATGAAGCTGTTTCCTTGACTGCTGTAATCCTCTTTGATTCCCCACCGGAAAAGGTGGAATAGAAATAAATCTTCTCCTTCTTCTTCTTCTTCTTCTTCTTCTTCTTCTTCTTCTTTATAGTCAGTTGAAAATTATTGATTAGTCAGTCATCTATCTCAAAACGGTTAACATTAAACATTTTAAAATACAGAGAGTAATGTGAATGAAATTCAATGGGATAAGATAAATTAGACTAAATTAAGTTAAAATATAAATTAATAATAATATACAGAGGTCAAAGAGGGGTTCAGGAAAGGAAGAGGTACTTGGCAGCACATTTCAAACATATGATGGCTAGTGGAGTGCACCAAGAAATTTCAAAAGAAAATCAGCATCTGCTTTATAGACTATTTCAAAGCTTTTGACTGTATAGATCATGAAAGGCTTTAGAATGCCATTAAAGACATGGTTGTGCCAAAACATCTGACAGTTCTGATGAAGAATCTGTACTAAGGACCAGGGACTTCTGCCAGAACAGAACACAGAGAAACAGAATGGTTCCCAATTGCAAAGGAGTCAGACAAGGTTGCATTTTATCACGCTACTTGTTCAACTTATATGCAGAACATATTGTAAGAAAAGCAGGCTTGGACATAGAAGAAAGAGTGAAAATTGGAAGGAATATCAACAATCTGAAACATGTGTATGACACTATAATACTAGCAGATAACCTCACAGACCTGGAACAACTACTAAGAATGACCTGGGAAGAAAGTGCAAAGATAGGCTTACAGTTGAACACAAAGAAAATAAAAATTATGACCAAGGAGAATCTACACAAATTTGAATTAGACAATGAGGAAATGGTAATAGTAAAAGAATTCTCATACCTATCAAATATTGATAGGAATGGGGACTGCAGCCAGGAAATCAGAAGAAGATTTCCAAGAATAGGAAGGCAACTATGAAAGAATAAGAAAAGATTCTAAAATGCAAAGATATACAACTCAGTACAAAAGTTAGAATCATACAAGCCATCGTATTCCCTGTTACCATGTATGGATGTGAGAGATGGACAGTTAAGAAAGGAGATAGGATGAAAATCAATTAATTTGAGATGTGGTGCTGGAGAAGAGTGCTGAGGATCCTGTGGACAGCCAAAAAGACAAACAAATGAGTTCTAGAACAAATCAAGCCAGAGATCTCTCTTGAAGCCAAGATAACAAAACTGAGGTTGTTGTACTTTGGAACATCATGAGAAGGCACAACTCATTGGATAAAACAAAAGTGCTAGGAAAGGGAAAGCAGAAAGAGGGGAAGGTCACATGCTAGATGGATGGACTCTATTAAGGAGGTCATAGGTATGAGTTTACAGTAACTAAGCAGAGCATGGAGGACAGGAGTTCTTGGAGATGTCTCATCTACAGGGCTGCCATGTGTCAAAATCAAATCGAAGGCAGATAACAACAACAACATACCAAGTCTAAGACTTTACCACACTGCACTAATTTGGCTTCTGAATCCATTTTCTTTTTCTAACTTTGCACCTAGATGATTTCTTTTAAACTAGATGATTTCATGGCTTAGGGGGGAAGTTGCCATTAACTATTTCCTAGATGAATTTTTAGAGGAATCTAGAGAGCCATGCTCATATGAAACATCTGTATGGAAGATGAGAGAAATACCATGCATTTATGGGGGAAATTACCATGAGAACTGAGTTACAGACATAGGAAGATGCCTTACAGTGTGTATTTGTCCAACCAGTCTAGCTTGTCTGTTATGACAAGCAGCAAGTCTCTGGTATCTTTCTTGCTGGCTGCTACATGATCCTAATAGATATCAGGCAATGTGCCTGGGAAACTAGTGAATTAAAAGAAAATAAAAGATTAAAATTAAATTCAAAAATGAGATTTTGCCCTTTTTGAAAAGCCACTGAATGAGTGCAGCTAGGATCCAGGCTGCATATCGGTTGCATTCACTTGGCCACCACCAAGTGTGATAACACCCAGTTTTAAAATTAAATGTTCCTTTATTCTGTTGGGGATAAGGCAATGTGACAATCTCCTTCCTTCCTTTTAAACTAAACCATGGAAAAGTGTTGGAACTCCAATAATAACTCACTGCTAAGAAGAAGGACATATGCAAATGCAACTAGTATGAGCAAGGCATCATTTTCTAAGCCGGAAAAAAAAGGTGTTGACATTTCTTTCCTTTCAGTCTAATTATTAATTCTACAGCAGAAATCCATTTTTGGCTTTATTGTTGCCACTGCCATTCCTGAGTGCATGCGTCTTATGCACAACAGAATCAATAAAAATAAAGTATTACTGTTTCTTGGGCTGTAGTCAAAACCAGAGTAGTTTGATTTACCAAAATCTGAATCCAGAAAATCAATTACTCTTTTGCTCCTAACATGGCTGTAATTCTCTCTGTTTAAGCAGTCAGTCAGTTATGTCCTGCTAGCTTAATTTTGCTAATCAAAGTGCAGTAAACAGTAAAATAAGTTGTAGATGAACAGTATCAAACAGTTGTAGACCAACATGAAAACTATTAATTTCACTAATCTGGATTTGTTTCTTAATATGGCTGTCAAATCTAATAATTAATTTAGTGCTAGATTTAAAAAAAATCTGTGAAGTTATGTATCTTTGAATCCCAATTTAGAGGTGACTGTAATATTGATGTGAATGATTAAGAAGATATGAACGCTCATTAATTTATAAGGCATATAAATATCTCTCGATTTAGTTTTGGTTCAGAGGGGAAAGGTTGGTGTTCTGATTTCTTTAACTAGAAAAACACAGTAAACATCAGCCACGTGACTGTGTTCTGTAAAGGAGGGATACTAGAGTTTCTTGCTGAGATGAACTAAGGAATGTAAAGGGATGTAGGCACATATGTTTCTACATCTACAGGTTAATAAATTGCAAAACTTGGAATAGTTACTTTTTGGATGACCACTAGGTGTGAGATACTGGGGGTTGTAGTCCAATGGTTTTCCAATGGGTTGTCCAATGGGTTTCCTTGGTCAAGTGGGGATTCAAACCCTGGTTTCCACAGTTGCAGTCCAACACTCAAACCACTATACAACACTGGGTCTCGGAAAGACTTAGGTGAGGTGAATATTGAGTTCCTATGAGATGAAATAAATTTGTAGCTCATTCCTCACAACTTGTTGACATCACAGGAAGAACAAATTTCTGTGGTGTGTGTGTGTGTGTGTGTGTAGATCAAGATGTCCTTTTAAAGCATATGTTGTCCTTAAAGGATTGTCCTGGAAGCAAATAGCCATAGTATTTCTTCCTGTACCAAAAATGGAGGTGATTCTGCTCTCTTCTATGGAGTTGGCATGACAGTAGAAAGGAATCATTTGGGATAGGGGAGGCTCAGTTACATCACTGGGGGGTGCGGGCCACACTGGGTGACACCTCAGAAGAGGGGTGACACCCCAGAAGAGGGGGATGACACCCAGTTGCTTCCTGGCCCTTCCTGGGGCTGCGTGGCTTCTCCCCACCCTCTCCAGGGCCATGCAGCTGCTCCCTCAGCTTCTACAGGGCTGAGCAGCTGCTCCCTGGGGCTCTGTGAGGGCATCTCAGCTGACAGTGGCATTTCCAATCACACACACGCACTCCCGCACACGTTGGAAGTCGGCTGGAAGTCCCTCCCCCAGAAGTCCCACCCCCCATGAGTGACTGCACTGGGTGACAACAATCCTGGAGATGCCACTGGGGGGATGTTTCTATTTCAGATGGTTTAAATGAAAACTATCTGGGTGTAATCAAATCTTAAATAGGAAAACTCATATATTAGTCACTACAGGGAATAAGCTACTATTGTTAGACATTTAAAAATGATTTGAGTATTTCCTCTTCATAAGAGCAACATATCAGCTAATCAGAGGGACCTTTTGAGTGCCTCAGCTATATCCTCATGGCTGTGAAACTATGGGGGTTGGGGGCAGGTGTGCAGATGTGGCTGGAAAAAAATGGAGACATTTTCCTCCCAAATAAGAATTCTGTCCTAAAGTGAAATGTTCTTTAGTCCCCAAATTTCTAGCATTGCAGTAACAACAACAACAATAAATTTTATTTATATTTCCCACCTCTCCCTGCAGATCGAGGCGGGATTACAACATGAAAAAGAACAATATAAAATGTGACAATATAAACAACAGTATAAAAATCCAAGCAATAAAATAATTAAATTACTACTCACTAAAATGACCATCATTGTCTGTATCCATGCCATCATAGTTCTTATATTCTCATAGGGGATCTGGTGGGAAGGCTCGCTGGAAGAGATCCTTCTTAAGTGCCCTCTTAAAAGTTTCCAAGGAGGCACTAAGACAGATCTCTTCCGGGAGGTCATTCCATAACTTAGGTGCTACGGTGGTGAAGGCTTTCTGGGGAGTTTTAGTTAATCTTGTTTTAGTATATTCTAATAATTTCTTCCCTGTCATCCTGAGACTGCAGGGTGGATTGTGTAGGGAGAGGCGTTCCCTCAAGTAACTCGGGCCCAAGCCATATAGGGTTTTATAGGTAATAACCAATAATTGTATTGTGCCCAGAAGCTGATCAGCGGCCAATGAAGGGATTTCAATATTGGGCTAATATGGTCAGATCTAGATGTTCCTGTGACCAACCTAGCTGCTGAGTTTTGGATGAATTGAAGCTTCCAAACCTGATACAAAGGTAGCCCCATGTAGAGAGCATTACAGAAATCTAAATGGGAGGTTACTAATGCATGTATCACTGCTTCTAGGTCCTTCTGGGCCAGGTAGGGGTGCAGTTGGCATATCAAGTTGGTACCAAGCACTCCTGGCCATCACCTCCACCTCAGATGACAGCTGTAGAGACAAGTTCAGGAGTACTCCCAAACTGCGAGCCTCATCCTTTAGGGAAAGTGTGACCCCATCCAGGACTGGTTGACAAATCTCCTTCCCCAGGCCAGGGGTAAATATCACGAGTACCTCCGTTTTGTCTGGATTCAGCTTGAGCTTGTTTTCCCTCATCCAGCCCATTACTGACTCAAGGCAGACGTTTAGAGGGGAGATGCCATCCTTGGTCACTGCTACAGTTGGAGACATAGAGAAATAGATTTGGGTGCCATCAGCATACTGATAACACTGGATGTTCTCTCCCAGTGGCTTCATGTAAATATTAAACAGCATGGGGGACAGAATGGTGCCCTGAGGGATGTCAGGTAATATCTAAAGCCCTGGTAAGGTCGTTATCCCAGGTATCAACCACAGCTTCAATGGAATTGCCATCATTCCCGATCGTATATCCCTCTAGGGCTTCCTGGAACCTTTTGGGTTCCATCAGCCTTTGAGGGCGGACCATTCTAATAGGCCTCTACCCCCAAGGGGTATGTGGGTAGTGACCTTCAGTTTCATCTTGACCAGAAAATGGTCTGTCCATGACAGGGCAGTAGGACTAATTGACCCTGCCCACAAATTTTCCTGTTCCTTGCAAACTATCACATCAAGAGTGTTACCAGCACAATGTGTCGGTCCCAGGACTAATTGAAACAGGCCCATGGCTGTCATGGAATGCAAGAACTGCCGAGCTGCACTGGTCAGATCTAATGAGCTGTCCTCGGAGGAGATGTTGAGGTCTCCCAGAACAAGAAGCCTGGGAGACTCCAGCACCAGCTCCGAGATCAACTGTGTCAGCTTGGCTAGGGAGTCTGTTAGGCAGTGGGGTTTAACAGAACATAAAATTGCCCTTTAATTCATATACATTTTTGAGTAGCTCTGCCCACAGACAATGCAGAGACAATAGCTTAAAAAAAAAAAAAAGAATCACCAGGATGGGTGGCATCATGATGTTGTATATAAAGCTCCACTCAGAGGTTTGGGATTGCAGAAAGACATGTGCTTTTCACTGCCTCTCCTGAATATCTGACAACCACAAACCTCCTTTTTTGCTGTAACAAACATTTCTCTTTAAGTAAAGCTTTGTGCTGGCCTGTGGACAGAGTCAGAATGCAGTGTCCTGATCCTGGATGCTCTGACTTCGCCCCAGGGTGTCATGATGCTGTGCCCCATTCATAGCGCGAATGTGGCTATGGTGCCCTTAGGAGGATGCAAAAAGGAGGTGCTTTTTGCGGATCCTTTTATCATCTTCCAGAAGCCAGATTGGGGCTGCAGTGTGAGGTTGCCACACCCCCGGTCTGACTAAAAAAGGAGCAGCTGTTTGTAGAGTTCCTTACTTGACATTAAGAAATGCAGTTTACACATCCAAATAAAAGGTGCATGCAAATTTACCAAAGAAATACTAACATGGCAAATAGAAGGACTGTAGGTGTGAAGAAGTTTCAATTTCTCGTGCTTTGCAAGGCTAGAAGTTTGGATACTGAAGAAAAGTTCCATTTATTAAGGGGGGGGGATCTAATTTGACATGGCAAATCCTCCTGAAGCTCCATCCCCATTGCGTGTGTGGTGGAGCAATTTCTTCAGATTTTTTGGTGATATGGAATAATTCTAAAGAAGATGCTATATTTGTTGCATAATGATAACATTAAGATTGTGCTTACAAGAGGGTGCTTTCTATGTTCCTTGGCTCCCTGAAAATGATTATGATGGGGTGGTATGCTGATCCAAACTTGAAAGACTCACTTTTTTGGGCTACCGCTTCCAGAATCACCCAGCAAGTGTGATTAATAACAGTCAGACATAAGCTCTAGTCAATATAATAGCATAACTGACTTCTTTTCTTCTTCTTTAATGACCACTTGGAAAATGACATGTACTTTCAATTTATAAAATGCTTTAAAAGACCCAGAGATCTTTTACAATCCACTCCTCTTTGTGTCAGCAGAAACCATGAAAAAAAGTTCAGTTTACCCAAGAGAAGACAGCTTCAAAGTAATGTTTTGCATAAATTGTGTGTGATTTCTGCTGTGGCATTTCCCAGAAATGCACTAATGAAAATAAGTATTTATACAGACTCCAAAGTTGATAACAATTAATGAGAATATTGCTTTTCCTCTCTTTGGGCTTTGGTTCAATAAAAAATGACAGCAGAGTGGATATTTTTTAAAAAAAAATGAGGGGGGGAAGAAAAGAAAGAAAGAAAGAAAGCACATTTTTTCTGAATTTAATGAATCTACCCATATTGTTCAGAAACTATTAATCTTATAATAGAATTCACATTGACTTGAAAAGTTCAGCCAAGCACTTAAGCAAAGTACTTAACTCTATGGGCCCAGTCAATGAAACACAGGCTGCAGCCCACATGCTGCAGAAGACAATGGGGGGAAATCCATTGATTGTAGACTAAACCTTTAGTGATGGCAGAACTGTTATTTGAAGCCAGTACTGACCTACTGCTAGAGGTATTTGTGTCCCCAGCTTTATAACAAAGATGTATAAAAGCTGCTGAATTCTGTTTGCTCTTAATTCATCATGTCAATACATTGCTGGTTTCTCTTAAGACAGATCTGGTACCACCCCAATTCAAACATGAATCAAGATTTGGAAATCCAAAAGTTCATATCTATCATAGGAAACACAAATCCGATTATAATTTTTGAGTTTGTTGTCGGAAATGGGTAAAAATGGTTGGACTGGAGCCCCTTAAGATCATGGCCTAAATCCACTGCTAGAACCAAGTAGAGGAGGCGCATTACAGGAATAGAACTTGTATAAGTATTTACTTAAAAAGTTCTCATGTATTTTATGGACCTACTACAGTGGTTCTGACAATTGTATTTTGGTCCATGACTTCTATATTGCTGCCCTCTATCCATAGAGGTGCATGTTGAAAGTTAGTTGGTTTTTTTAAAAAGGTATGATTAAAGTTTTTTACTTATTGGCAGGATTTGGAGAAAAGTTCAGGCATGGTCGCATCTTTTGAAGTCATCAGAACTGCCATATTAAAAGATGTAAGTACCTTTGTGCAAAAGCAGCCTTTTAATTTGGTTGAGGTTGTGTTGTGTCTCCAATTCATTTTCACTTTATTCATTTCCAGCTTCTGCCTCAATGCTGTGGAATTCTGGGATCTATGGATTTGTGAGATATTATTATTATTATTATTATCCTTTATTTATATAGCAAATTTACACAGTGCAGTACATACAATCTTATAAATTAGAAGATTCATAAGATATTGAGCTTTCTCTGCCAGAGAGGTCCCTTGCACAACAAACTACAAATCACAGGATTTCATAGTATGGAGCCATAACAGTTAAAACAATGTCAAATTGTATTAATTCTGTAGTGAGGTAGCAGCCTAAGTGACAGTCCACTCCTTTCTATATTTACCCAGAAGTAAGTCCAACTTAATTTAACAGTGGGGAAACTTAAATTTCAGTTTGATAAAGGGAAACCCTTAAAGAGAATCACCAGATATCCTTGTAAGAAAAAAAATGCTCACATAGAACTTAGTCCATTAAAGTAGACAGTCGATTTCACAGATGAAAACTTGGACTCATACAGCCGAGAAATATGAGTATAGTCAAGATGGCAAACATATTGATGAGGAGAGGATGCAGCAGTTTGCTTTTGTCTGAGCCTCCAGGGAAGGGCAAGATTGCAGCCTCTCCTTTCTTTTCTCCCCTAATTGAAATCAATTGATAATTAAGTACAAACCACTCTTGTACTTTGCACCAATGGAAATAATCCAGGGACAAAGGCAGGACATGGGAGGAGGAGAGAGAAACTGGGATATTTTGAAAGCAGATGAAAAGGTGGAGCAACAGTGAATTACTAATGACTGTCACTGCCAAATCATTTGAAAGGTATGTTAGAATAGAACTTTAAGATCTCACATCTTAAAGGAAAAGCTCACATTCCAAGGTAGTGAATGGCCAAAATCAAAGTGTAAAAAGCTTAGTATGGGCTAGATAACCAAGTTGTTGTGGCCAAAGTCAAACAGATTATTTCATTTTGGAAGACTGCAGAAGGAAGGTGATGCATGCAGAAGAAAGGGACTGAAGTATGACTACATCCTCCATTTTTTTAACAGACAGGCCTCTTTGCATAGGAAGTCTATGTGGACAGTAGAGAGGCAATTCTTTACTAACTTTGGCCAAGTACAGACTGGCACAAAGGGCTGGCCTGGGGCCAATTTTAGGGATCAGGAATGCGGAGCGTCTGCATGCACCTGAGTCCTAAAGCGCATCCCTAGTGCCATCATGGCTCACCCCCCCACCACCACCACCACATGGGGGCTGCCATGATGACGTACGTGTGGTGCCGTATCCAAATGGCTCTGTGCTGCACGGATACCATCAGTGTGCATGAGGGTGCCAATGGCTTCTCGCACACACACTAAAAAGAACCCACCAGGAAACAGGTTCTTTTTAGGACTCCCAGAAGCCACACCGTTTGGTTGCTGCAGCCTCTGTCAGGAGCAGAAAGGGGCAGCTGCAGACCGCCCTTTCAGGGACAGCCTCTTTGTTCTTGAAATAAGCAATGTATATTATTAGCAATTTTTCTTCTCACTGTTATGAAGTCTTGGAAAAGTGCAGTTTTTGAAGACTATTCATGAAGATTTACTCTATGCAAAATCTGCATATGGTAATTTTGCACAGTAAACATGTTGCCATGTCGAAATATTATTTGCTGTACAGAAAATGGTGCTTTCTACATGGAAAATGCAGTAGTTGGGGACTTCTGTGCAAAATCCACATTTATTTTGAGCCAAACACAGGATTTCCTATGCAGAAATCACTAATGTCATTTCCTGTGCAGTTCAGACAATGCCAGAGGATCGACTCCATAAAAGACCTGGTTTTCATAGATCTGTTCTTCTTGACTCAGCTGTAGCCACAAGGCATGGTCTACGTGTGATCATGAGTCATTACTCATTAATCAAAACAGACTAAATCATTTTGTATTACCAGAAACAAACTCCATTTCGGTGGAAATAGTTTGCATATCAAGCTCATCCCTTGAGTCACAACCTCTCAAGTGGAAACAGATTGACAATATGCACTAAGTGCTTTAGGAGTCAGAAACATCCCAGCAAACAAATTCATTTTCTTTATAGAGTCATCTGCTGGGAAAATCCAGATCTGGACTTACATGGTAAAAACACTGGGAATAGAGATGAGACAGGGAAGAAATACACAGAAAGGTTTTAGCTTCATTTTGCACTAGTCCATCTTTATTAAGACAGTGTTCAACTATTGTCATTTTTGGTTTGATTCATAATGAATGGAAACTTAAAACATGCCGGTCAGTCAATAGAGCAGTTGACAAATTTGTTTTGAGGATATGGCCCAAAAGGGACAATGGAAGTCTACATGAATTAAGTTTGGCAGTTTACAAATCAATTACTTTTTTTAGATATCTTGACCAATTGGAAAACAGATTATATCAGATTATGGTACTTTTAATTAGCTGCTTGTGATAGACAGGGCTCCGCAAGAGAAGAGAAAATCAATTGGAATCTGCCAGACTTGGTCAGCAGGATATACACTACCATATATTGAATTATATGTGTCTCTTCAAAGATGTACTTAGACTCTTGAGCTGAAGAAAGGATCACTTGATTTTTTTATATACAGATATTAAAGTAGATACAGATAAAATTGACCCTTTCTCAACCTCAGTTTTATTCCTGGGGTATTCAAACATGTCTACTTCAGCAGCTACTGTTGTTCCTGTACCAATGGTGGTTATATTTCTGGCAAGCTCACCCTCTTCCAAATATGTTTACTTTAAATATATAAATGAGAGAAGATGGCAACACTTCCTCCACAACAACACACAGACATCCCTCTTCCGGCAGGCCTTTCCCAATGGATCAGATCCAGAATGTAGGAATCTGTCAGTTCTATTACTCTCCTGTGCTAGTCATCATTTGTTAAAGAATACCATCTGGATGTTATTGTAGTGTTTTTTTCCTCTCTCTCACTTTATTGTTATAATTTTATATTCCAGAATAGGAGGGGTGGGGTGGGGTGGGGGTGGGGGTGGGGAATCTCTGTTGTTTTATCATTTTGTATTGTATTGCATATATTTTGTTGTTACCCATCTCGATCCCCAAAACAGTAGAGGCAAGCTATAAATAAATATTTTATTATTATTTATTATTTATTATCCCCCACCCCATAGGGTAGTGCTCCTGAGCTCCAGGAGGGGCAGAATAATAATAATAATAATAATAATAATAATAATAATAATAATAAAAGTTTATTTGTATACCGCCCTTCCTGCGATCAGGGCGGTGAACAATACACAATAAAATTCACATAGAAATTAAAACATATCAATAAAACAGCATAAATATAAAATCAAATGCAACAACAGTAATATATTATAATAAAGTCCCAGTCCAGTCATAGTAGTGGAGAGGTAAAAAGTCAACAGGGGGGTGAGTCAGGGAAAGCCTGCTCAAACAAATGTGTTTTTAGTCCTTTTTTGAACAGGTTCAGGGAGGGAAATGAAAGAGAGGGAAAGACTGAGCTGAAAGACTCCAGGCTAACATTGTTTTAGCCCCTTTTACAGTCAAAGCCCATCCCCACAGTATCCCCCACACCTTCAGAACTACAATTTGCTGAACCCCATGAAGGAGAGAATTAAGGGCAAAGAGCCACAGGATTTATATCTTTCATTTTTCCAACCCAGTCAGGGCATGTCTACATAGGCCAAGTACACCAATTTTCCCCACTCTCATCATGACCTGTCTACATGATGCAGGGCCAAAGCCCCAATTCAAGTGTGGACTGTTTTCATGAGGGAAAGCCAGTTCTGCACCAAATCTGCCCTAGAATTATAGAATTGGAAGAGACCTCTAGAACCATCCAGTCCAACTCCATTCGGCCATGAACACAGAATCAAAACACCCCTGACAGATGGCCATCCAGCCTCTGTTTAAAAACCTGCAAAGATGGAGACTCTACCACACTCCGAGGGAGTCTGTTCCACTGTCCAACAGCTCTTACTATCAGGAAGTTCTTCATAATGTTGAGGTGGAACCTCTCTAATTGTAAGTAACAGAGGGAATCTGGAGCAGCTCCAGGACCAGAATACTCCAGGAGCAGCCCAGAGAATTCTGGCCCATGTAGATGAGCCCTTAGTAATTATAATAGTTACATAGGAGTCTTATTTTAATAGCATGAGAAATATTGGAGTTATTGAATAATAACACAATGGCCTTACATGAATGTTTGGCTTTAACTGGTTGAACTTTTTACTAAATGAAGTTGAACTTATTTTTTGGCTATCTTTCCAGAGGAACATTCTGGTTTCATTTATAGGCAACAGAAACACAGACAAAAGATAAGGCAAACTTATTTTTTCTTTTCCTCATATATAATGGGATACTGCACACATGCAGATGCAAGCACATACACACATACACATGCTAGGAATATCACCCTTGCCATCAACAGAACTTGCCATGGCCACATGCAGAGTGCTTATAATGTTACTGGATAGCTCAAAACAGGCACAGGAAGTATTATGTAGCACAGACAGTGCCAGAGAGAGACCACACCACACTTTTTTCCCATTTAGTATTTCTATTGATTAAAAGACATGATTCAAAGTACATAGGTTTCACGTGAGAGAGTGGCAAAAAGTCTACCGAGTTGTCTCCATGTCCTACACAAAATTCTTAGTGCATAGAGACAAGTGTAGTCCAACATAATATGCAGTGTTTGGCTAACCAAATGGGCATTACACAAAGTTGATTGGATCCGAACAATTAGAACGCCAGATATATTTAGCCCTGTATCTGCTGGGCTGTGCTTCTCTCACCCTTTTGTGATTGCCATCTCTCTCATTATCCAATGAGAAGTTTTTGAGCTCTCTCCACCCAGTCAGGCAGGCTGAAGCCATAGTGACTTGTCTCCCAGCAAGAGCTCCTCACCATCGAAAAAGGTAATAAAAGAGTCTAGGAGAAATATGTCTCATTATAGTCTCCCTTTAAAGGAAAGAAAGGGATACCAACAGCCTAGAGAAATTGTCAGCTTGTGGGCCAATGTCCTGGGGGTTTATGGAGATGAGGTCTTTAAGTCATGGAGATGGGAAAGACTAGGTTAGATGGGCAAACAGTCTGAACTGATATTAGGCAAATTTCAATGCTCTTATTGGGGCAGCAATAGAAGAGAGAATTAATTCAGAACACATGACCTTTCCCAGTTCCAGATAAAGGTACAGCTGGCAGACATGTTTGATTTAACAGCATAGGTTGTCTACTTACTGCTCCAAAGTGGGTACATTACTTCTTTATATGCCCCAGCTGCAATGTTGAGTGTGGACATTCCCTTGCACTCTATTCATAAGAAGTGAGAAGTAAACCATTCATGTACTGAAGCTGTTTACATAGTTGCCCACAACCCTCAGAGATACTGATCTTATTTAAGCAGATGAAAACACCCACTATTTTTTACATTTCTGACAGAACTCTAGAGAAGAAGCTTGGCAGTGCCTTTCAATGTCCCCTTTAAAGACCACGTTTGTTTTCTTTTTGGAAAATAGTAAGCTATGTGTGAAACTGAAATCTCTCAAGTGATGACAATTTTATCTTGACAGTGGAGCAGTGTTGTTTTGTTCAGATTTGGGCATATGTTTATATCCAAACTTGATTTAAAGTTTACAAAATATCAAATTTGCATCATATTGACTCCATTTATCCTCTAGACTTCATCTACTGGTGTAAGAGCCAGTTCTGTATATGACTGTCTCACTTTCATTCATTCACCAGGAACACATATGATGAATGAATAGAATCAAAATGCCATAAAGGCTGTGCATTTATTATCACTCTGAAAAGACCTGTTCAAGTATATGCATAGGTTATCTCCATGGAAAACAGTGAGATGATATTATGTAGAACTGTTCACATGACAGTTGTTTCAGACTTTATTGAGAACAGATGCATAAACAGACACATACTTCCTTCACCATCTCCATGTCCAATCCCTGCCTGATTCCATCATAGGCTGTTTTCTCTGTATATAGGACAGCATCCATTAACAGGACAGAGAATAACCTTCCCTTTCTCATTTTTTCTACTTCTGTTCTGTGTATGTTGGAATGTGTTCCCTGCATACAGCAATATTGCTTGATCATCTGCAGATGTCAATGTGAGGATTCCAAAGTGCAAACTACTTACACCTCATGCACATGCTGGGAAATGTGGACTGAGACAAGCAAGCCCCTTGAACTCACTGAAACATCCCTAGTGCCAAGCCTCTATATGGATCATTGTACATGCCGATAATATCTGAAAGATTACCATGATAAATTAGATGTATTTTCCACAGCAGTGGCATAGACATTCTTCTCATTTTTTCTTCCAGAAGACACTTTCGAAATACATAATTCAAAATACATGAGCATAAAGAACTCCTTCCTCATGTGAATTTTCAGAGCAAAGCTTTCATTTTCGCCCCCCCCCCCATGTGGGCCTAAAATTCTAAACTAAGGGGCAGTACAGATCACCCCAAAGGGACGGTCTGTACTCACCCAAAGAAGCACCGGGATGGGGCCAGGGCTGCCTTACCAGCAGCCCCAGATGCCCCATCCCGGCGCTTCTGCAGGCCGTGGAGAAGCAGCGAACTGTTGCTTCTCCGTTGCCTGAAAGCGGGGTGCAGCGGGCATCCTGGGTGCCCACTGCACCCCGCTATCCCCAGCACTGCCGAGGGGTGAAAGGGACCACTGCTGCAGCCCTTTTCCCCTTGGGGTCCTTCGTGCGGCCGTCTAAAGGCTACGCCAAGGACCAGGCACAAAAAAGGAGTGCCATTTCAGAGCTCCTTTTAGTGCTGCAGAAAGGGTGCGCTTGGCACCCTCCCATGGCATGATGACATCAGGCATGTGCAGAGTTATCTGAACACTGTGCGTGCCATGATGCCATCATGGCGTGCCTGTATGGATGCTGTCATTTTAAAATGGTGGAATCCATACTTGCTAGGGTTAGGGAGGGTGTAGATGCTGCACCCTCCCTAACCCTAATCTCGCTGCACAGACAGCCCTTTTGGGCTGACTGTATCAGTCCTAAGGTTCAGATCAATCACAGGAAAAACTTCACATGATATGACCACAGACATGATTCCCATTAGCATTGTTCCCAGAATTGTAAGATGGCATCACAAGAAAGGAGTTCCCAAGCTGCTGGGTGAAAGATGTCTTAGCCATCTCTTCTCTGAGACCCTGTTTCTCCTCCATATTCTCCCTTGGCTTGTGAACCGCTTGGTTTGTCTCCCCCAAGCCCTTACTGGAAATGCATCCCAGAATCATAGGCAAAGGAACCTGTACATCAAACGTAAATGCTAATTATCACACTGGTATACATTTGCGCTTTCCAGCATCTCAGTGTTTAAATTTATGTTTTGTCTGGTCTTGCTTTGATTTTCATTGATTAGGGAAGTATAGAAGCAGAACTTGTTTGTCATTTCACTGGAAACTGTCTGGACGACTACAAAGTGTGCCATAAATCAATTCAACTTGGGGGGATGTTTGCCACAAAGTCAATACCAGTGTATGAAAGCACACACAGTGAAACAGGTATAGGAAGATAAAATAGCAATATTCTCTCTCTCTCTCTTATTCTCTCTCTCATCCCTCCCTCCATCCTCCTCAACACTCTCTTGTCCTCAAATGCATTAGAATGAAGTTGAGTTTGTCAGATGTGAAGCACTTCAATTTTTTTCCCTGATGACCATACAGTTCCTGAAGGAATTGTAATCTTTTTTTCATTCTCTGTGGTTCCCAACAATGTTTAGAGACATGAGGCCTTCAAAGAAGGAGACTCCAACACTCTCTGAGGGAGTGTGTTCCATTATTAAACAGTTCTTACTGCTAGGATGTTCTTCCTAATGTTGAAGTGGAATCTCTTTTCCTGTAGTTTTGGTTAGTTAGTTAATTAATTAATTAATACCCTGCCCTTCAGCCCTAAAGGCTATCAGAGCGGCTTACAATTATTATTTTAATTAGACCGTTCCCTGCCCTCAAGCTTACATTCTAAGAAGATACGACACAAAAGGAGAAGGGAATGGTGGTGGGGAAGGGAATCAGGTCCAAAAGTTCTTCTCTCCCTCTGAGGCCTGGACCAAGGCAGATGGCATGGAGGGAGAGCTCAGCTTCTTAATCTAGGACAGGCCCAATGGAGTTTGGCCTGTCCTTTCACTCCCTTTTAGGCGACCAGATGGTGTTGTCATGAAAGGAGGGCTCTTTCACTTGAGGACAGGCCTGATGGTGTTCCTAAGCCTGTTCTAGAGTCCATAGTTTGAATCCATAGTTCCATGTGCTAGTCTCTGGAGCAGCACAAAACAAACTTGTTCCTTCTTCCATATGGCAGCCTTTCAAATATTTAAACATGGCTATTATGTTGCCCCTTGACCATCTATTCTCCAGGCTAAATATACTCAGCTCCCTAAGCTGATCCTCAGGGCATGGTTTCTCAACCCTTTACCATTTTTATCACCCTTCTTTGGACATACTCTAGCCTGTCAACATCCTTCATTGTCACGACCAGAATGGGACACAATATTCCAGGTGAGGCCTGACCAAAGCAAAATAGATTGGTACTATTACTTCCCTTGATCTACACACTATACTCCTCCTAATGCAGCCTACAGTTGCATTGGCTTTTTTGGCTACTGCATCACATTGCTGTCTCATGTTCATATGAAAGGGATCTAGGAATCTTAGGGCTGAAACATTCATGTTCACTAAGGGCTGAAACAGACTGCAGAAATAATCCTGCTTGAAACCACTTTAACTGCCCTTGCTAGGGAATTTTGGAAACTGTTGTTTTTGTGGCCCCAGAGCTCTCTAACAGAGAAAACTAAATGTCTTACAAAAATGCAGTCATATTGGGGAGGGAGCAAGCTTGTTTTCTGCTGCTCCAGAGAACAGGACTTGGAACAATGGATGCAAGCTACAGCAAAAGAGATTCCACTTCAACATTAGGAGGAGCTTCCTGACAGTAAGGGCTGTTCGACAGTGGAACACACTCCCTCAGAGTAGACTTTAAGCAATCACAGAATTCCTTTCTAAGTACTTTCCTGGTATTATTTGGGTCCGCTTTTCCCCCTCTTTTGAAGATGGGGATAACATTTGTCCTATTCCAGTCCACTGGGACCGCTAATGTTCTGCAGGAATTCCCAAAGATCATTGATAGTGATTCTGAGATTACTTCTGCCTGTTCTCCCAATACATTTGGATGTTGTTCATCTGGAGTACTGAATTCATTTATAGTAGTCAGGTATTCTTTCACTAAATGAATATGATGGCTTAGTGATTAAGCTGCCAGCTCTGATGGTCGGAACATTGGAAAGCTGGCAGTGTGAAGCCCGAGTGCTGCATGATAGGGTGAGTTCTTGTAACTAGTCCCAGCTTCTGTCAATCTAACAGTTCAAAAGCATGCAAAGGAAAATAGATAGATAGATAGATAGATAGATAGACACCTTCCAATTTGATGGGAAGGTAATAGTGCTCGGTGCAGTCATGCTTCCCATATGACCATCAGAACAGTCCTTGGGCAACACTGGCTCTTTGGCTTAGTAATGGAGATGAGCACCACCCCCTACAGTTAATAATGACTAGACATTTTTGTTAAGGGACTACCTTTATCTTTTTAATGCTGCACTATCTCTCTACTTATTCTGTGCTGCATTCCCCAGACTGCATCATCTGCTGCATTTTTTCCCAGGTTAAGCACTGTTCTCCTTTTCAGAGAAGACCGAAACAAAGAAGTTGTTGAGTAGTTCTGCCTTTTCTGTTAGCATTTTGCCATCTTCTCCATGCAGCAGCCCAACCATTTCCTTTTTCCTTCTTTTGCTATAGACATAACCAAAAAGCCCCTTTTATTGTTTTTAAGCACTCTAACAAGCCTGAGCTCATTCTGTCCTTTAGGTTTTTTTTAATTTTCTCCTAAATTAACGGGTTATTTCTCTGAATTCTTCTGGTGATTTCCCCCTTTTTCCATTTCATATGCATGCCCCCCTTGAGTTTTAGCTCAGTTGAAAGTTAGACATCCATGCTGGTTTCTTCAAGTGTCTCCCTTTTTTTCTCCTCATTTGAAGTGTTTGAAATTGTACTTTCAACATCTCACTTTTATGAAATTCCCATCATTCATAAACTCCCTTCTTTGTTAGTATTCCTGACCATAGGATCATCACCAGCATTTCCCCAAATTTATTGAAATCAGCATTCTTAAAGCCTAGAATGTGTCTAGCTTGGCTTCCTCTTTCCACTGTATAACAAACTCCAGGAGAACATGGTCACTCCCATTTAAGGAACCTGCCACTTCCACCCCATTGACTAAGTCATTACTGTTGGTAAAGATCAGTTCTAAAACAGGTGATCTCCTGGCTGCCTCTTCTACCTTCTGGACAATTAATTTATCTGCAAGGCAAGTGAGGATTTTGTTGGATCTTAAATTTTTGGCAGAGTTTGACTTCCAATAAATATTTGGATTGTTGAAATCCTTCATTATAACTTGGTCTCTCCTTTCTGAATGTGTCCTCATTTTGGCTTGAATGTCTGTAGTAGACCCCTGCTGCTGCCACCACCACCACAACCCTGTTCTTCCTCTCTCTCTTAATTTTACCTTTGCCCATTCCATTCTAGTAGTTTCTATGCACAATTGGTGCAGTGTGTTAGACTTGGACTGGAAAGATTTGGGTTCAAATTTTCATATTGCCATGCTGTTCACCATGTATCTTGGGACATATTGCTGACATTCCTCATAGGGGTCATTTCATGTTATACAGATATAGCATTATGATTGCACTTTAATTCCCATAGTAATACTCAATAGAATAGGAGGATTCTATTAGGGAGTTAGGGAGGAGGATTTTTTAAAATCTCATCCAGAGAGCTTCTCTGGTGCCTCTGACCAAGCTACACACCTCAGGAATCTGTAAGATTCAGTTCTGGCAGCGAAAGGCATTGTGCTATAATTGTGCAATGTGACAAGCATGATGGGCGTTTTGAGATGAAATGGTGGGAATGGTGAAGGAAAACTGTATGCAGTCAAGTTAATTGGAGGAAAAGTGGTCTATAGCAGCTGAGACAAATCTGAAACCTGCCAGTTTTCACACTATTTTGGATAGTGAAAGTGAATGGGGACTGGAGGGATTTAAGTGGATATTTGCTAAAGGACAGCAGAATTAACCAGTGGAAGAGATGGAGGGGGGGGGGGAAGAATAAACCCATTTAATAAATGTTTGATTCAGTTAATATCAAATAATATTTTAGTCTCACTTTTGTTAGTGTCTTGTTCTTGCATGCCTTCAGGTTATTTCTGATGTATGGTGATCCTAAAGTGAACCCGTCATGGGATTTACTTGGTAATGTGTATTCAGATGTGGTTTGCCTTTCTCTAAGGATGAGAGTGTGTGACATACCCAGGCTCATCCAGTGGATCTTCATGTCTGACTGGGGATTCAAACTGTGGTCCTTTGAAGTCCTCATACCACTACGTTGTGCTATCTCTTTTCCTGTTGGTGTACATTGTGCAAAAAAGGTGGAACTGAATGGTGCAGGAGCCCAACCCTTTGAATCTTTCAACATGATCAAAATAATGTTAATTAATGCACACTTTGAATTCAGCTCCTTCTCCCTTTCACAGTTGGCAAAACTGGGAAGGCCATCTTGTCAAACATTCTGCAGAGGAAGATTGGGACTCTAGGTTTCAAAAATATGTGTAAACATTTTTGTTCGGAGACATTTCTGAGAACATAAGTTACTGTATAATAGAATATTCACTAATAAGGATATTGTGTTTTCCATGCTCCCCAGTGTGAGCCACAGCATTCTTATTGATGCCATGTGTATTTGTTTTATTAATATTGGCCTTTGATCTCTTCTGAATTTTAGCAGCATCACTAGCTTTATAGAATTTTTCACTTTAGTTCCTCAGCTACTTCATACCACAGTTTTGTGCACTGGCCTTTTTTTATGGAATCAACAAGGTAAATGGAGAATAAGACAAGGTTTCTGCCAGAACTACTGTCCTGCAACACTGCAGGGTTGGTGAGCATTGATCCCTTGACCTATGTGTGGCTTTAAAAGATGTATGTGAGGTGCATAAATGTTTTACACCCTGGAGATCAAGGGGTATGCTGGAGGTCAGATTCAACTCTCACTTGTCTGCTCATTTTAAAGTTCAGTTTAGGGTTTCTCTCTGTCTTTCACTGTTCTCTCCACATTTCAATTACACAGGATTTCCTTTTCCAGAGAAGTCACCTCTGTTTACTAGTCCTCTTGCACAAAACTTTCAAAGCTAACTCAAACAGTCATCAACATTTCCTTGCACAAAAAGGACAAGTTAATTACAAGCTCCCTCTCATCAGCAGATGAAATAAGACTGAAAAATAATGAACTACAAATGCTCCAGGTAACTGCAAGTGGAAGGATAAAGAAGCACCACCTGCCTCTTTAGCATGGCAAAGCGAAGACTTGTGCATATCAGGTATGGTTTGGTTGTTTTCATTTATATGTAAGCTAGATGCATTTTAATTGATGATTCTATTCAGCCCAGGTTTCTGCCCTACTCTCTTCTGCTCACAACCTGTGGAACTTCTTGGCTGTTGCTCCCAGATTGTGGAATGGCCTGCCTGATGAGACCCATCATATGACCACCTTAGAGAGCTTTAAAAAAGTTGTAAAGATGGATCTCTTCCGACAGGCCATTCCTGAATAGATGCCCGGCCACCACAGAGAACAAGTAAGGTATCATTATTCTTGTTTCCTGTCCTATATACTGTTGTTTGCTTGTACATTTATTAACTGTTTTAAATAGTTTTTATATATTAATGTGTTTTAGATTGTAAACTTTTTAATTCTATTTTAGTGGGCGGAGGGTTGGGGAGATATAATATGTATGCTTTTAATTGTTGTAAGCCGCCTCAGTTGCCTGAGTGCAGAGAGGCGGGATATAAATTATTATTATTATTATTATTATTATTATTATCATCATCATCTAGATCAGACATTTAGTTAAATATACTTATGTATAAATAATAATAATAATAATAATAATAATAATAATAATAATAATTTATTTATTTATATTCCACCCCACTGGGTAAGCAATCTAACTAAGAAGCCACTGCAAGCAGCAGAGGGCTGTTCTCCTGTTGGCTGGGGAGCAGCAGATTAATGTTTTCAGCACCCCCTTCTTGCCAGGAAATTCTAGTGCAAAGAGAAATTGCAACAGGGATCCTGATTCTGATTGTGGCACAGGAGATTGCTGGAGAAAGGGGTGGATAAGTCAGTTTACTGTGTTCCAGTCGACAGAAGAATAGTCCTGGATCACTTGCAGCAGCTGCTGCACAGTAAAGTGGGACTGGAGGACTTTTACAATTGTGACAACAGCACAATAATCATGAGTACATAGAGCCCATGAATATGAATATGTTATGGGTGCATAATTTTAAATTACACATCTGTTAATTCCATCCCTAATTCACCAGGGGTTTCAGATGTACAGGGCCTATTGAAATCAACACAAGCTATATTCACATATAGCAAGAAGTTTCTGCTAGCACATTTTGTTCCAACAATATTTATTTATTTACATTTATTTATAGCATTTGCCTCTCACCTCTCAGCCTCTTGGAACCCATGAGGTAATGTACAGCAGATAAAAATACTTAAAACATTGAATACACAAATAAAATAATTTTAAAACAGACTAAAACAACTTCTTTAAAAGTAGTTTAAAACCCAGAAGTAGGTTTTAAATAATATTTTTTATTGAAGAACAAAACATAAATGGAAATATATATCCATGTTCCATATCTTTAAAAAAAAAAAACAACTTACAAGGAAACATACAAAACAACAACAACAAATCTAAGTAACAAAAAGCAAAACTAATGGAAAACTAACATTAAAAAACATATAAAAACTAAACAAAAAGAAAAGCCGATAAACAAAGGCTTCCAGAATATCTGAACATGGTTTTTTTTACATTACTTATCTAACTTCCTGTAGTTTCTTCAAATATTTATGTGTGTGTGTGTGTTTTTTGAGGGGGGGGGATTCTCATTACATCTATCTCACTAATAATAATAACTCTTACCAAATAATTTAAAACATTTTAAAAATAAATCCCTTACTCTATATAACAATCTTTAAAAAACCTAAAAGCATAATAGCACTCCCTATCTTCCACACATTCAATTAACAACTTCCACTCTATCTTAAATTTACTTAATTTTTCTCATGAATTAATATAATCAGTTTAGCTTTTTCTACTAAAATTTCTACTAAATCATATAATTTCAACAACCAATCTTCTCATGAAGGGGTTGCCAACTCCTTCCATCTTTATGAATAGATCATTCTATCTACAGTTATCATATGTTGTAGTATTCTTCCATGAGTCTTCTCCAAATGATCATCTAAAAGTCCTAATAAAAATAACCCAGGATCCTATTGAAGTTCAATTTTCAGACTGTTTTCCATCCGTTTTTGAATGTGAGTTCAAATGTCTTTAGCTCTTTCACAAGCCCACCACATATGTTAAAAATGTGTGGAACCTGCAGATATCAGCCTGAGTCCCACTTGGAGTATTGAATCAATTGCAGAGTGGTAAGGAAGTAATTATTTGCTAATTTTGCTTTTGAAGGAAGCAACAACTTATTTTTTCAAGTTCCTTCTCATTGGGAAAAAGTATTTGAAAACGTTCATTTTTCAAAGACTATAAACAGTCTGAGACTGACCCTGCACACAATTTTCCTGTGAATTTTTGTTGTTGTTGTTGTTGTTGTTGTTGTTCAGAAAGCAGCATTTTCTTTAAATGAAACATATTTTTTTTCAGGGAGGAAATTAATATATTTTTAATATAGGCCAATCATTTTGTGATTGGGTTTGGGCTACCTTAGGTGGTCCCAGCATGGCCCCGATGTGGCTTCTGCGCAGTTTGGTGGCATGTGTCATCTAATTGCCATACCCCAAACCGCATGGAAAGTGCCTCTTTTTTTTGCCCATCTACTGGGGAAGTAGACCAAGTCTATGGAAGGTTATGGTGCAATGTCTTTTGCTCAGTCTCAAAGGTACTACAAGATCCTTTTCCATATAGACATTTTAAAGATGTCCTTCTGTGCCTGTGCAAAATGTTTCACAAGTTCTACAGACTGAACAGATGTTCCATGCTATGAACTGAACTGCTCTTTTGGCAATGGAAGACAGGAGCAGTGGTTTTGTGTGTGTGTGTGTGTGCAAACAGTGAAGCTTCTTAGGTGGACACACACAGCCCACAGGCTGTATTGCTCACTCCTATAATACATGGACAGGGTTTCTTCCTCATAGCTGGCACTGTGATTGTTGGCATGGCTCCATACATCTAATAAAATTCTTGCTTGTGTGTAGAGGGTAATAAGAAGTGACCAAGAGGGGAATCCTAATCACTATTATTTTAACCCCCATAAGATGTTTGCTACATCAGGAGTGCTAGGGAAATTAAAAAGTCAGTACCCAGACTTATTTCAAGAGAAAAAGGGAAGAGGCATGAGCCCAGAGCCCAGGGGCCTTGGAACTTGTCTGAATAAGCGTAGGACTGATAATGGCCCTGCTTAAAGATCCAATGAGGTGGTCAGCTCATCCCCTTCTCAAATTTCCCCCTCTTCTTGCTGTTTTGTTTTTGGGTTTTTTACAACTGTATGCTGTAAATAAGATGTTGCATTTATAGCACTGGCATTCAATAGTGATTTTCTTTCTCTCATCCAAGTCTGAATCATTACTCTGTCTAGCAAAGTGTCCATGCCCTCCAACATCCTTTGACTTGAGCTGTACCTGGAGAGATCTGCTCTTCCCCCATCCTAGATTCCCTGGGAAATAATCAAGGAATTCGCTTTATAAACTCAACTTTTTAGATTGGAATTCAGAAAGACATAGGAGTAAAACCATAGAACATTGAAAGAGGGAATGCATTCACCCTTCTGGCCTTTCTCCTTTTCTCCTTTTTTATTGCTGTACCTGCCAATTCAAAGGGCAGCCAAATTACACCAAAGGGAAGAAAATCCATTGAAATAAATGAGAACCACTTGCAAGCTACCTTGTCTAACAGCTTTTCGCAACAATATATTTCTACGCAGATGTGCAGATGGGATGACTTCCAAATTTTATGGTTTGTGCACAAGAAGAAAATTACATGAGAATGTTTACTTTAAAGGTACAGCCGCAGTCATCTTTTGCAAGGCCCCCTGAAGCAGACATTGATGTTCATATTTGGTTTTTAAGTGGGAAAGAAAACCGCAAGAGAGAAAGGATGTGAGAGAAGGAGGAAGCCAATTATAGGAGTGGACCGCAGAGAGGCAAAACTCAATAGCTCAAGCTTTAGAAAAGTGTTGACCTTGAAACAGTCAATATGTGCATCTCCATGGATGTTTAACAGAATGCCTCTTCAATAGATTAATTAACTGTGCAAACAATTAATAATGCTAAAATGTGAAGACTGAACATCTTCTGCATGACTTCATTTAAAATGCTATGTGTTCTCCACCTGTTAATCTGTGACAACCTGGATTTGTTTGTCAATAAAATTCCCCTTGTCTAGTCTGTAAATGCCTAAGAATCTTACTAGTGACAATCTTTTAAACTTTCAAGATGGTTGAACTGAAGAAGCATGAGGCACAGCAGGATCCAATGATATCAATATCTTCTTCAATAACTGAAAATCAAAATTAAACAATATTAAACACCTGTGTCATTTACTAAAACAGCAGCTCTGATCTATTGTGAAGCCAGCAGCTCCAGTTGGTCCCGATTTGGTAAATACCAATGGATCCTCTATCATCTATTTTTCCCATCTACTTTTAAAATGCCCCTTTTTCTCTCTCCTCCTCCCACCCTCCACCCCTTTGTCCTTGGCTTATTGCCTTTGATGAAATCTGAATTCCAAGTACAAAAGTAGTTTGCACTCCATTAACTCAGCAGGGGGAGAGAAAAGGAGTGGGTGAAATCTTCGCCTTTCTAGTAGGTTCAGGCAAAAGCAAAATGCTGCATGCTCATCAATCACGTGTGTTCTTCCCCATTACTAACTTTTGCAATCTTGGCCACAGTCTAATGTTGGTTGGCTACATGTGTCCAGGTTTTCCTCTGTGAAATGTTAGACAGTATGCACAAGAATATCCCTCTCTCTTAGGGTATGTGTGTGTAAGAGAGAGAGAGAGCAAAGAAGAAGAGCTTTTCGAAAGAAACATCCAGCTCTAACATTTCTCATAACATGTGAGAGGACAGGCAGAGAAACAAGCTGCCAAAGTCAATCTTGTGCACAACACTGTATTTTTTTTTCCTTTGGCCCTCTGATGAAATGTTGCTAATAAAAGTGCCTGGCCTTGATGATAAATGTTTTATTCTATGGTAATCTTGTCACAATATGGCTCCCGGGCTTGCTCCAGAGGACTTGGGATGCTGAAGTCAAAGAGGTGTGTGACCTTTCAAATTCTCACAGCAAGACAGCAAGACAAGCAAAGGGGAATGGACTGGGGAATCATGTGAAGCTCAGGGGGCCTCTGGGTGGTAAGATGTGCTGCAGAAAGAAAACCGTTTCCATTTTCTGAAGGTCAAAAGAGGCATATATTTGTGTCATTGTTGATCTGTATTAAAACAAAAGTGCAAAGAAGGAAGGAAGGAAGGAAGGAAGGAAGGAAGGAAGGAAAACATTGTTAGAAAAGGTATGAATGCTAGTCTTTCACAGAGTAAGCAACTCAACTTTTGAGGTACAAAGAAACACTGAAAAAGGTAACTTACCATGGATCTGCTTGTGAACCTGGGAAAGTGCATACCAAAAACATTCAGGAAAAATGGCTTATTAAAAAACAAGGCTTGCTTAACTTGAGCATTTCACCAAGCCAAACAGTAGTCCTATAGATGATTTGTTGCTGGTTGTTACCTGGTTATTGTCGGGATAAAGTCCGCTTTAATCACAATGTGTACGAAAATCGTCCCACGATCATGGAACTTTCCCAGGATAATGACAGTTTAAACCCCCTGTTTTCCTCCATGTGATAAACTCCTTTGGCTTGCATTCAGTACACATTGCACCATTGTACAGATAGGTAATAAAGACATGTACTTTAATCATGCCAAAGGTCCCTCTACTAGTCAACACCAGGTCTGGGAAAGATGTAGCCTCTAAGTATTTAGTGGAAAAGACCCTGATGTCATTTAGGTTGCATCTACACTGTAGAAAATATGCAGTTTCATTCCATGGCTGTAGTTTTGTGAGACACCATCATCCTCTTGCACAGAAAACTGAAGACCTGGTAAAACTATAAATCCCTGGAGTCCATAGGATAGAGCTACAGCACTTAAATTGGTGTCAAATTGCATTATTTCTACAGTGTAGATGCACCCCGATCCCCACAGCAAAAGGGCTCATTTCCACTTTCTTTTTAAAAAATAATTTGAATTAATGAGCAGTGAATAATTCTCTTTCCAGTCTGTGCTGCTTTTACATGTTTTCCCCACGGGTTTTTTCTACTCTATCCCATTTTCCGTGTTAATTTGCCTTAAAACAGCAACAACATTTGGCATGAAATTTGTATTAAAATAAGTGTTAAAATGCATGCTTTCAGTGGTGTGTTCTCTTAAATTATAATAAAAATATTTCTATTTATATTATTTCACAATGTTTTATAAAAATGTTGGAAGCCTGGCAGATAATTAAATTCTAGCCTGTACATTAGTTCAGTTTAGAAAAGATCTAATTTCTCATGGATTCTATGCCTTCAAAACAGGAAAGATTTGTTTTAAAAGTTATGCCATTTTACACCAGCGGCTAATGGCTTCCATGTCAGTGAGGTTATTCATTCATTCTGTGTTTTAGTACAAATTTTAAAGGAACAATCCCAAGTTTTAAACTCTATCCCAAAAATAGATTCACTACTTTGGATAGCTCCATGGTGGATAGTTTGGACTACAACCCAGTGAAGATTCACTACCCTATTGGCATGAGTGTCATCAGCCACCTCCAATTGAGTCAAAGGAATGGAAGTTGCTCAGATGTAGAAGAAGCAACATCTTTACATCATCACCCTATTGGAAGAGAAAGGATATTTCCTTTAATAAATATGGAAATGAATGGCCTGATTTGAGTTTTGCAATGAGGGAATGTCATGCTATGCAAGAGCAATATTCTGTTTATTTCCCTAATTATTTTCTTGAAAAATCAATGATTCAAAAAACAAACAAAAACAAAAACACTCTGTTTTTCTTACCATCATCTGTCATGACACCTAGCATACAAGCCAATTTGGGTCTGAACTCCCTGTCCCTTTAAAAGCCTGATGAATAGTTTCTCTGTCCAAGCTCCTGTTGTGATGGATGATGCTACCTGACATCTGCCAGGAAACATAGCTCTCTGGGTACCTTGAAAAAATGTGCACAGGAACAAAGGCTGTAGGAGAGCAAAAGTCAGTAAATACCACTTTGTTCTTTGTTGTGGCTGTTCTTGAACAATTTTGCTCTCCGGTTTGTACTGTATGAACTTGGGGCAGAGTTCTTCTGGGGACCCTTTAAACTACACAGTTAACAGCAGTATGATTCCACTTTAGCTGCTGTGGCTGCATCGTATGGCATCCTGGGATTGGCACTTAGAATCCTTTGCCAGAGAGATCCTCTGGTGCCTCTGAGCAAACTGGCCCCAGGATCCCAGTAGATGCAGCCATGGCTGTTAGTGGAATCATAGTGGTACAATTGTCTAGTGTGAACAGGCACCACTTTCTTTCTAGGTCTGAACAGAACTGAAACTAGGAATCTGCTTATTTGTGATTCAAAGAAGTAACAAGAGACTTATCTCAAAAGATGGTTGATTATTAGGAAAAAAATATTTCAGTCTATGTGTACTCTTAACGCCTCCTTCCAGGGGTTACTTTGAATCAAATTTCAAAAATCTAAGAAGGGGGAACTCTTGAACCATTTACTGGACAAATGTTTTTATTTGGCCTTTTGTACCAATACACAACCATATCTTTTTGCTACTGCTTCTTATTTGGAGAAATGAATGAGACTATCTGTCACAAAGATATGGAATTTATTTATTAATATCCTCCTCCCCCAAATACTCGAATGAAAACTGTTTTAGAAAAATCAAAGCAGACGCAGATTTTAAAAATAGGTCACAATAGCTTTAAAATGTTACAAAAGGCTACACTGTTCTTAGTTTCTTGCTAATTGTCATCCCTGCATGTCAATGAATTTTCACTGTCTCTTATTTCTGTTTTGAAAACTTGGCAACACTAGAGCACATATAGTGGCATCGCCTCCTTAAATAAGCCTGAAAGCTGAGAAAATGAAGTTCAAGCAGAAATACATTGAAGCTTCTTCAAGCAGTAGGCATTTTATGTATGACAGCATGCCAAGCTTCTTATAATCAGCCAACCATTCATTGTTTACAGCCCACTAGATAAAGCCCAGAACAAAAGCTTATATGTAGGTTGTGAGGGAACAAAAACAATCTAACAGAAGTTTGCCTTTCTTTCATGGTCCATCTAAGACTGGGGTGAGAAATGTGCAGCTCTGCAAATATTGTTGAACTGCAACTCCAAACAACACTGGAGAGTGTAGGCAATGTTGAAGAATGGTATGAGTTTTATTTCAAGAACTTGCAGAGGTTTGCATGGTTTCCACCACTGATCTAGGATTGTTTGGGAATAGTAGATGGGCTGCTGTGGTCAAAATGAAATAGTTTCTTCTAACTCACCATATGATCCATCTCTTCCACTTACAGAGGCTTCACATGTTCCTCTGATGCTCATTGATTTCAAGTTGGTAGATCTGGTATCCAGATTTTCAGTATCCAGTTAAGATGGTTGTTTTAGTCCCATTTTTTTAAAGGAAAAGAACAGGAAAAATTCACATCTCCCCTGCATGGCATAGCTGTGTAGAGGAGGAGGCACATTTGCTTGCTTCACAAGGAGAAGACAGGATGGAATGCATCATGACACTCAACACCATGATGGAAATCATGGAAGAAGAACCAGAGCCTATTTTAAGGCCCTGCTACCCCTCCTCTTTTTTGTATATGAGTCCTTAGCCCAGTCACCTGCCTCTTCCATAGTGTGAACTTCACTGTTTGATACTGGACCACATAGGAATTTCCTTCCTTTTCCATCATTTTCCCCCTACCCCACATTATTGTTTGGGCACTTTGACAATTGGCTAAAGTGAACACCTATGGCATACTTCCTTTTGCTAAAAGGAGAGGCCTCTGGAACTACCTCTTTACTCCTACAACTGGGGGTGAGTGGGGAAAGAGATTTTCCTTGGGGCTGGCCTGAGCATTATCCTCACTTTATGTCCTATGACTTGTGTGAGGGAATCTTGGATTGACCAATCTAGTTGCAGGACAGCCAGAGAGCAATCCACCATTTGGGTTCACTTTGGGACTCTAGTGTATTGTCCCAGGGGAAGCTGTGAAAAAAGTCTGGAGGACAACCAGCTGCCCCAAGCTGCTCCCACACTAGGTTGCTTCTTCCTTTTGCAGCTTTCAAGGAGGAACCAATAAATAGGCTAGATTTAAATAAAGTGGCCCATTTTATAACCCATCTCCTGTATCTGATGTTATTTTCTGGGTTGAACAGCAAAGAGGAATCTTGTGGTGCCTTGAAGACAAATCCATTCATTTCATGGAAGATATTGTGGCTGTACACCATTCTTTTAGATGCATCTGATGTAGACTGTAGCCAACAAATGTTTATGCTAAAATAAACCAATTAGTCTTAACAATACCACAATATTTCTGTTTCCCTTCCTCCCTCCTTGTTATAATTGCAGTGATCGCTGATTGTCTCAGCTCATATACTGAAGGAAACAAATGCCAAAATTATATTGAGACAGTTTCATAAGAAGTCTCTGAAGAGGAATAAAAAGAGACCACTAAGTTGTAGTTGTCACTGTCATCGTTCTTGAAGAATTATTTGTACAACTTCCCCCACCTCCATGTGTCTGACTTTGAAAATATTTTACTGCAAAAATTCAGTAGAGCACTAATGATAAGGGAAGAGACAATACATGTAGTACTCATTCTGCTTAAGGACCACTGTTTCTGTCCTGATACACAAGGTTTCTGTTTTGATACTGATGGCAGGCATGCTGTGTTCCTACAAACACTGGCTCAAATTTAAAAGGGCATTTTTTCCCCCACCGTTGTCACATCACTGTCACCTGCCATAATCAATAGACATTGGAGCAATGTCTGCTTCACACACACATATACAAAAAATGCCTGCAGTGGTTGAATCATAGGCAGCAACATCTAAGAAAAAGCCCATTTTAAATTACTTCGTGAGACAATGTTGTGACAGCTTTGGCTGAAAGCCACTGTGGTGACTGGCATTCTGGAAGTGCACATCATCATGACTTACAAGAATTTTGCAGAATGTAACAGGTATGAAAATGTACCAATTAAAAGCTAATTTGTAGCATACCAGAAATGAATTAATGAGTTCAGTTAGAAGCTATACGTGATGTGCTTACTCCTGCATTTCATTATTTTCATTTTCTGTTTGCTTGTATATTCATATAGTAACTGTTTTTCACCAGAGCTTAGAAAATATAATTGGGGGTGGGGATTACTACTCATACAGGTCATTGTATGGGTGTCCTTCAACTCCAATTAGCCATTCTTCTTGGGGAGTGGCAACTGGAGTTCAGAAAAGTAGCATTTATAAGCTCTGGTTGTCACATATGCACTTGTGTATGTATGTATGCATGCATATATATTACCATTTTGAAAACATAAATACAGTAGTATAGTATCAGGCACAGTTACCTGTCTGGATTCTGCAAAGCCAGTTACCTGAGTTGGATCCAGATTTACTTATGTTTAGAGTAGACTCACTGACATAAATATAGCTCAAACTAGTTATGATCTGGGCTATGCAGCTGCTTTGGGCAAATTCCAAATTCCAAGGTAAATGAGGATGATATGTACTGATTCAGACTAGGCTGAAAGTGTTAAGATCAACTTAATTAGGATTCAGAATGAATAACAGCAGATTTCTGCTTTCTTGACTACCCACCTACCCACTCTTTACTGCCCCCTACTATGCTCTTCAATGCAATAAAACAACAACAACAACAATTATTTATTACAATTCAGAGAGCCAGCAAAATCCAATTTGCAACACATGAAATAAATTAAAAGCACAAGGAACAATTAATCCATTCATCCTGGTAGAGCTTATTTTAGACATTTTCCAGTAATGCAGACTGATCCTGATCCTGACTGCTTCAGACAAAAACTTGGCAACCACCAAGGTCACACTGGGAATCTTATCTTCTAAGAAGCATTTGACATAAAATTGGGCTGATACAGTGCAGTAGTATGATTTTTTTTTACCATTAGGTCAGATCATTAGCCGTGTTCTTCATTGCAGCCATATTAGAACTCTGAACTTTGGAAATACTGTTGTAATAGGCTTTAGCAGAGTGCCTCCAATATGTTTTTTGTTTTTAATTGCTGTTTTCTTTCTTTTTATTGCACTCTGTGTGAGAGGGAAAGAGAGAGCAAGAAAGAGATAACGAAAGTAAGTTAGAAACTGTATAAACAGCCTGTTTAAGTGCAGTTCTGTGCTGCCCCTGGAAGGGCTGAGTTGGGGACATGGCAGCTGCATGCCATGCCCCCAACCCAGTGCAAATAGAAGGTGCAAAATGTGGCTCCTATTTGTACCCTGGAAGGTGCATTTAGGGCTGTGGCACAGCCTTATGACACCCCTCATGCACAGGGCGATTTGGATGCTGCACACAATGAACATCATCATGGCACATGCCGTCTGAACAGGCACGTACCAAGATGGTGCCCAGGTGGTAGACTGAGGTTTCAGAGCATGTAAATGCTCAGCCCTTATCAAACCCTAGTCTGTGTACTGGCTGGCATAAAGTGTCAGTCTGTACACCCCCCATGTTTCCTTCTTACTGTACAAGCAGCACGAAATGATAAAATGCTGAAACTGAACTATCAGATCTGAGCACTCAATTGACAGTACATGCTAACAAAAAACTGTTTCACTTTTTATTTTTATTTCTTTATTTTAATGGGCTATTTTGTCTTCACATTACATGCACGTATGTAAAACACCAACATATGCTGAAATTTATAGCTGTTTGGTGTCACAATGTAGGTGTATAGAAGTACCCACGATTCAGAATCTCAGCTGAGAGCTGGGATCCAAAATGAGGTTGGTTGGGTCTAAACTAGGGTCCAATCCAAATGACCAAGTCAGACTCTTAACTAAACTGGGGTACTCTTGCAAAGTCCTCATTAAAACTCAGTTCAGTCTCACTTATTTCAGTGGTTCTTTTCCTTAAGCATGATTAAGCCTGAATCCAGCCCACTGTAATCATTAGCTTTTTGTGGACATACAGCATTTAGTCAATTTATTCTTCATCTATTTCACTTATTAAAAAAAATATGTCATGTCTTTTTAATTTTTTTAATTTTTAAAAATACAATAAAGTAAAATATAATAAAATAAATAAAAGTTTACAGTTTATATGCAAATTTGTCATTGAAGCAAAATCTTTAGATCCAATGCTTCCAACCTTCAGACAGTTAATATGACCTCATTCCTGTTGGTTTTCCTTTCTGCTTCAGTGTCTGTTCTTTACTTATCTGTTCATTTTCCAATCTGAAATGTTATTCCTCTGCAATAATACATTCCTGTTCTGATCACCAACATGTCTATAATTCTCTATTATCTATTTACATAATTATTTGTTCTCCGTTGCAACTCTTCAATATTTATACATTTTTATTAACATTATATTTGACTAGATATCTTTATATAGTTGTTTAATTTCAAATTTTCTGACTGTACCCAAGTAAAAAGTATCCAAAAAATAATAATTATTAATACTAATTAAATCCTATAGTATTTAAAATGCCCCATCTTTGATTCATATTGTCAATTTCCTTTTTCCAGTCATTTGTAAAGCTTGATATCATGTTTTGTTTTTGTAGGCAAGTCAGCTTCATAGGCAAGTCTGCTAAATTTAAAGCTTGATAAACCAGTCATACGTAGAGGGAATATCTGCTGATCTCCAATTTTGTACATATATCAGTCTTGCTGCCCTAAACATATAGAGTGCCATTGTTTCATTGCACTTTCAATGTTTTCTTCAGTTATGTTCAATAAAGTTATTGAACTTTTCAAAAGGATATTAAGGGTTCCAGTGTAAGACAAATTAAAATATTTTTAACATCTACACAATTATTAGTGGTTGTTTGAACAAAGGAACACAATGTAGACACAGACACACATGTTTGAGGTACTTTCCCAGACTGTCACATACAAACGTTCCTGCTAGTAGGAAGCACCTTTCTATCTAGATCTACAGCATCCAATTGACAACCAGTGAAAAAGATTCTTTAAGAAAAAAAGATTCTAATGGATATGTTGAACTTCTTATAGTTTATGAATGTAAGTAACCAGTATTATTAAGATGTTTTAAAATTGTTTTAATTTAAGTGCTTTTAATAGTTTTTACTGGTATTTTTAAAAATAAAATGCTATGTTGATCTCAGTTCTGGGAGAATGGTGAGAGAAATCAAATAAACAATAAAGATAAAAAAGGGCATAGTACAAACTTTTATTGGAGACCAATCTGACTCTTTGGAAATGCTCTGGTTTTCCTCAGAGGCAATTCAATTTTGTTTGCTTGGTAGGTCTTGTTAAGGATCTAGAATTCCAGAATTATCTCTGAAAATCAAATAACTGTTACAACTGTTTTTAGTTTCTTAGAAATTTATAAAATATGCAGGCCTTATGGCCTCATTTGGAGGTGGATTATGACTGTCAAATTTCTGACAAATTTATCTGTTATTAAAACAGGGATGGGCACCCACCAAATGTCAGAGAGTCTCACCCATCCCATTTTCTATCTATATTCCTGTGGATCTCATGAGGAGTTTTAGGTGAAAGTTATTTTTTAAGAGCATGGAGATCTAAAAGAAGGTTTGTTTACTTTAGCTATGAATTGTGCTCTTTAAGGAAATTTACAATGAGTTGTACTCCTCAAAGGATTCTGGCAGTAGTAATCTCCTGGGGGGGGGGAATTTAATGAGGGGTTTGGTTTATTCTGGGGTGGGAATCAGGTTTCAGAGATGAAAGAATGACCTTAGTAGGATGCATATAGTCCATGAGTTAGTGCACTTGTTCAATCGCTGCCAATCATTTTTTATTATTATTTCTTGGCATAATTTACAGCCAAAGTTGTCCCTTCAGAATTGGCTGATAACCAGGGGCAAGGAATCATATTCCAAAAGCAGTGTTTACATTTTGAGTATATCCAAAAATATGGTGTGTGGGTGATTCTTTGAGATTCTTTAGAAATCATTGTTCTGACAACAACAGATGGGTTTGAGGCAGCCATAAATAAGAAGGCAGCAAAGTTTAGTGAGGATACATGCAGAGGGATGTGTGTAAAAGATGCTCTCATGCTTTGCATGGAAAAGTGATTTTGTTTCCCTTCCCCTGTAGATGGGTGGATGTGGATCTCTCTCTCTCTCTCTCTCTCTCTCTGTATGTGTGTGTGTGGTTGGAGGGGAATTGTATGACTATAGCACATATCACAGAAGTGTCCCCAGGTAAGAAACCTGCAATGATCTGCTACCCGTGGTTTTGTGCCTGTTTTTCCTCTCAAGGTTATATTGGAAGCCTTCAAATATGTATGGATCCCAAAGCAACATGCACTCCATTCAGCTATTGGTTTCAGAAGTTTGAGAATTGATATTTCCAAGCAAAAATGTGAATCCAACAAATTTCTGTTCCATCCCTAATCAGGAGGACAAAAGGGAAACTTGTTTAGATGCAGTATACTTCTTGACAGTGAACACCTTGAGTAGGAAAAATGAGTTCCTTTATACTCTGTCTGTCATCTTCCCGAAGATATCTGATTGACCTCTGGCCAGAAGAGGCCAGATGGAATGTGGAGTCGAAGGCTTTCATGACCAGCATCCATAGTTTTTTGTGGAGCTTTCGGGCTATATGGAGTCTACCGCATTCCATGCAGCTGCGGACAGGTCTACATAGGGACCACCAAACGCAGTGTGCAACCAAGAATCAAGGAACATGAGAGACAGCGCAGACTGGGTCAGCCAGAAAAATCAGCAGTAGCAGAACATGCTATAAACCATCCTGGGCATAAAATGCTGTTTTGAAAGCACTGAAATTCTGGACCATGCCAACAACTACCATGTCAGAATGCACAGGGAAGCCATTGAAATCCATAAACACTTGGAAAATTTCAACAGGAAAGAGGAAACCCTGAGGGTAAACAAGGCTTGGCTACCGGTCCTGAAGAACAGCAAGGTCAAGACTCAACCTATGCAAATGAGAAACAACCTGAGGTCAGGGGATTCCCAGCAGACAATGAGCATCAAGTAGCAGACATTAATCCTTCTTTGCATATCCTCCCACCCTGAGGTCTGCCATTAGCAACAGAACAATACATTTGCAAATTACTCCTTCCTTCCCAGGGCCACACAGGATACATATCTCCAATCCTTTTTCCAGGCTATCATTCACAGAAGACGCCAGCCATAGATGCTGGTGAAACATCAGAAAGGAACTCTTCTAGAACATGGCCACATAGCCCAAAAGCTCTATAAAAAAATCTAAGGCCAGATGGAACTTTGAATTGGTCCTCTGTATCAATTAATTTGTGGTTGTACAAGTGGCATCTGCTCTTTAAAAAAAAACAAACACCTAATTGAGCACTTCAGATACCTGTATTTCTTGTTACTAGGGAAAAAAAGTCAGATGATTTGATCATATAAACTATATGTTAGATCAGACATGGGAGAATTTACTTTTTTAGACTATAGCTCCCAAAAACAACCAACCTTCATGGTCATAAAGACATGATCCTCAAAATAACTTTTCCAAATCCTGTGCAAATCCTCTAGATAAACTGGAAGGAAAAGTTTGATTTTACTGACTTAGCAGAATTCTTGCTTGAAGCAAAAATCCAATTCAGCACAGGAAGGAAGGAACAAAGAGGTAGGTTTGTATAGCTTCTGTAGAATTAGGAGAAGAGGCCAATTTCAATCAGTAATTAAAGGATTATTTGATGACCCTACCAATAAAATCACTGTAAGCGTCCATTTCTAATGACTATTGTGAATGCCAACAGAGTTCAAGACACACAGTTTGTGCCACCTGGGTTTCTTGAAGCACAACCAACTGAAAGAGGGCTTCCAAAACACACCACCTCAAACCATACTCCTTGTCTCCTGAGTGTTCTGTGGGATTACACAGTCAGCAATTTCAGGGTCCCCTACTGGTATATAATTAACATCAGCAGAGGTTAATTACAGTTTCCCATAAAGATTCATTACAACCAGGCGGAGTGTAAAACCCATTTCAGCTCTTTAATTATTCTACAAAATATAATTACACAGTCCATGTAGTAGTCACTGTACAAAGGAGTCAGAACATGCTTTGTAATCACTACTAAAACATATACACATACAGACACAGAGACATGACAAATACGTTTTCTATGTTTCTTAAAAGAGAAAAACTAGAATTGCACCAAATCCCCACTTTTCCATTTCTTTGTCTCCATGTGAAAGGCACAGTCATTTCTTCTCCCATTTTTTCCAAGAATACATATTCAACCACAGCTGTGTTTACTATACAGAAAAGTAAAATAACATCCAAAATCCACAAAACATACCTTTATGGGACCAATCTAAATACTCAAACTATATAATGCAAACTTTCAAAGCTCCACTTGGAGCTTTGAAAGCTCCACTTTCAAATCTCCCATCTGATCTTAGAAGCTAGGTGGGGTCAGGTCTGGTTAGTACAGTAGCCCCTTTGGAATCTGCTGGAGTTTGGTTGCAAGAAACCCCCTCTCACCAGATAGCAAAATCTGTAGTTACTGAAATCCCGTTAAATGCAATTGTGTAGTAAAATTGTGTCCCTTATATAAAATGGCAAAAATCAAGGTTGGCTTTTTTGGAATTTATATATTTTTGAATATTTTCAAGCTGTGGATAGTTGAATCTGTGGATAAGAAATCTGTGATCTGGAAGGCTGAATGTACTTGAATGGGGGACCACCAAGGAATTCCAGGTGCCTTTTATTGGAGTAATTGTAGCTGAAACAATAGAAAAATATTTTGAGGGACAGGTGACATGGAATGACACATATTCCATGGCACAACCATAGACTGCATGAGCCAAAGCTTCTGCAAAGTTGCATCATACTATGTGGCACAGAGCAATGACTCAGAGCCAATCTCCTATATAAGTAGACCAAGAAACTGGTCACATGTGAGTAGTTGTGGGTTAGCTTGGAGAGTTGTTTGGAGCAGACATCAGAGCAGTTGATTGGAAGATGTTGGAGAGTCAGTGTGTGTACACATTGTATTATAGTGTACACATTGCAACTGAAGATAAAGCCTCCAGAACTTTGAATGAATCAAATGTGTCTGTAAGTGTTTCTTATGAGTTTGAAAAGTGTCCAGTGCATTGCCAATACCAATATTTGGGGATTTTTGTTTTTGAACTCTTCTACTATATTGTTTGACTGCATCTGGATAGACTTGTCCCCAGACTGTGCAGGAAGTTTGACTTTAAAAAAAAAAAAAACTTATGAAATCCATGGGGTTGTCCTATGTTGACAGAGAACGTAAGGCATATGCATATGCACATGTGCTCATAGCCATGTTAGTTTTTTCCCAGTACAATCATCTAAGAGCGCCATGGCACCTTAAGGACTAACAGTATAAGTTTCATCAGATACATGATGTACTTTGAACAGGAGCAAAAAGAAGGCAGGATAATCTGGCTCCTGGTGGTTCAGGCTGGAGCCAGTGGCAGAGGCTGCTTTGGGAGTGGACTGTGCAGTCTCCATGGTCCTGGCCCGCTTGTGGCCAAAGTGGCCTCAGGTCACTCCTTCCCATCAATCTGCTTCAGGCCTAACATATCCGGAGGTCCCAAGGAAAAAGGCAAAATGTACTAGACCCTAAGTGACTGGGCTATTCGGTTGGAAAGTACAAATTCATATGGCATAGACTAGAAGAAACATCTTTACATTTGATCCTTTTGCATGGTAAGTGAAATCCATCTCAGTACTCTGCAAGACCATACTTCAGTGATTATCAAACTTTTTACCCTTGGTAAAAGGATCAACCCCCCACTTGTCATAGTATGTGGATAAAAATATTTTGTTTATTCAGTGTGCATATTTTCATTCACATATTTATGTATATTCATAGTTTCTTAATAAACAGGTCAGCTTTTCCATTTCTGCACACCCCAAAAATTTTCCAAACCAATCTGACATTTTTGGTATTGTTTCCCTCTTCCACGTGGCTGCAAATATCATTCTGGCTTCAATCAGTAAATAAAATAATATTTTCCCATCTGATTTTTTCATTGTTTTATCTAACATTCCCAAAAGGATCTTTTTAGATCTTTTATGATGCTAAAATGCATGATTTCTTGTAATTCCTTATGAATTTGCAACCAATAGTCTTTAGCACAGAGGCAATGCCACCACATATGGATGAATGTCCCTTTTTCTCTTTTACACTTCCAGCATAAATTATCTGTCATATTTTATAAGGAAATTACATAATTAAAATTAGAACAGTTTTGTTTAAGTAAATTCAATTTTTAACTCCACATACATGCAAATTTTACACATGAAAAGTTTGGGAAGAGAGAAGGATGGATCATGGCTTCCAAGTCCTGAAAACCCCACCACCATCCATGAACAACTTTTCCGCCCCTGGGAGGTCACACCTCATCATTTAAGAACCACTGCCATAGTTGATCTTTCTCTTGTAAACTAACAAAAAGCAAATAAACACCTTACTGGATACAAATATAGAGCTTTGATATTTTGGATACTGTAAATTAGTAGGGAACAAACCCCAGATTGATACCTGATGCTTAAAATTAATTAGCAATAAGTTTAGACAGCTCCTTTGACATGTTGTTTAAAAACCATCCACAAGAGGTCTTTTTGATAGCTCTCAAATGTCTAAAAAGTCTACACCTTCATTTACCTTTAATCTAATCCCCCTACTTCTGTCTTGGTATTTATCACCATAATGTGCCTTGTAATGGGTTTTGACAACTGCTTTGAATGTGGGAGAGGAAGGGGTGGTGAAAAGCCTGTGGGAAGCATAAATTCTCCTAAAGTTGCGCAAGGAGGATGGTGTGAATTATTATGAGGGGGAAAAGGGAAGGTTCACTGCTAAGTAAATGGGGGGGGGGGGAGCTGTATGGCATTGATGTATCAGAGCAATTCTTTCATTTCAGTGGGCCCTTGGTATCTGCTGAGTTTTGGTTCCAGGATCTCCCATGGATAACAAAATCTGTGGATGCTCAAGTTCCATTAAATACCTACATTAAATACAATAGCATAGTAAAATGTTGTCACTTATATAAAATGGCAAAAATCAAGACTTGCTTTTTTAATATTTATACATTTTAAAAATATTTTCAAGCTGTGGATGCTTGAATCTGTGTATATGGAAGTTTCACTGTATATGTTCTTCATTTTTTAAAAAAAACTGAAAGGAATTTAAACACTGAGCAATTTTTAAATTCTAGATCTATTTTAAAAGAGAGCTAGTATGTTTGAGTGTTGGACTTGGACTCCAGGAGACCCCCCTGATAGGTTTCCCTTACAGTCACCATAAGCTGGAAATTACTTGAAAACATGCAACAACAACAAAGCTATATTTCAATATTCTCATGGTTCAACAGGATAATTCATATATTGTAATCAAGTAAGATGGACTAAATACAACAGATTTATAAAAGCGGAGCTAGAATCCATTTTGGGAAATCCTTATTATTCCCCCTAGAGCATCAGCAAAAAACTCACAGCGAGGAGATAGAATCATAGAATCATAGAATCATAGAAATTTAGAGTTGGAAGATACCACAAGGGCCATCCAGTCCAACCCCCTGCCGTGCAGGAACTCCCAATCAAAGCATCCCCGACAGATGGCCATCCAGCCTCTGCTTAAAAACCTCCAAGGAAGGAGACTCCACCACCCTCCGAGGGAGTGTGTTCCACTGTCGAACAGCTCTTACTGTCAGGAAGTTCCTCCTAATGTTGAGGTGGAATCTTTTTTCCTGCAGTTTGCATCCATTGTTCCGAGTTCTGTTCTCTGGAGCAGCAGAAAACAAGCTTGCTCCCTCCTCAATGTGACATCCCTTCAAGTATTTAAACAGGGCGATCATATCACCTCTTAACCTTCTCTTCTCCAGGCTAAACATCCACAGCTCCCTAAGGCGTTCTTCATAGGGCAAAGTCTCCAGACCCTTCACCATTTTAGTCGCCCTCCTTTGGACCCGCTCCAGTTTCTCCACATCCTTTTTGAATTGTGGTGCCCAGAGCTGGACACAGTATTCCAGGTGGGGCCTGACCAATGCAGAAAGAGTGGCACTATTACTTCCCTTGATCTAGACACTATACTTCTATTGATGCAACCTAAAATTGCATTGGCCTTTTTAGCTGCTGCATCACACTGTTGACTCATGTTCAACTTGTGGTCTACTTGGACTCCTAGATCCCTTTCACATGTTGTCTCATTCAGCCAGGTGTCCCCCATCCTATATTTGTGCATTTCATTTTTCCGCCCTACGTGTAGGACCTTACATTTCTCTGTGTTAAATTTCATTTTGTTAGCTTTGGCCCAGCTTTCTAGTCTATTCAGGTCATTTTGAATTTTGATCCTGTCCTTTGGGGTATTAGCTACTCCTCCCAATTTGGTGTCGTCTGCAAATTTGATAACTAGGCTCTCAATACTGTCATCCAAGTCATTAATAAAGATGTTGAATAGCACTGGGCCCAGGATAGAACCCTGTGGCACCCCACTTGTCACTTCTTTCCAGGATGAAAAGGAACCATTGTTGAGCACCCTTTGGGTTCGGTCAGTCAACCAGTTACAAATCCATGTAACGGTTACCTTGTCTAGTCCACATTTTACAAGCTTGTTTGCAAGGATGTCATGGGGAACCTTGTCAAAGGCCTTACTGAAGTCAAGATATACTATATCCACAGCATTCCCTTCATCTACCAAGCTGGTAATTTTATCAAAAAAAGAGATCAGATTTGTCTGGCATGACTTGTTTCTCTGAAATCCATGTTGGCTTTTTGTGATTATGGAATTAGAATCATAGAATCATAGAATCATAGAATCATAGAGTTGGAAGAGACCACAATATCTTCCAGATATTCACAGACTCTCTGCTTAATGATCTGCTCTAGAATCTTTCCTGGTATTGATGTCAGACTAACCAGACGATAATTGTTGGGATCCTCTTTTTTCCCCTTTTTGAAGATTGGGACAACATTTGCCCTCCTCCAGTCTGCAGGGACTTAGATAATCATGTGTTATCATGTGGTGTAGTAGTTTGAGCATGAGACTATGACTCTTGAGACCAGAATTCAAATCCGCTACTAGGTCATGAAACCCACACGGTGATTCTGTGAAAATCACATTCTCTCAGCCTCAGAGGATGGCAATGGCAAGAAAACCCCACGATAGGTTTACCTTAGGGTCACTATAAGTCAGAAATGACTTGAAGGCACTCAAAAACAACAGCAAAGTCTTCAATGGTCAAGCAATACCTTGGGTTACATGCATGTATATATTTTCTGGATTGTGCACAAGGAGATATTCACCAAGTCATTGTGCATGTCCAACATGCTCTCCCAAAAGTCATTGTCTCTTCCAGTGATGCTGCCATGGCATTTACTACCTGAGGGGCATGAGGTAACCAGGCATCACCCATCCCAGCTATAATTTTAAACTTAGGAAAAGGAATGTGATAATTCCTTTTGATCTCCAGTTAGGCTGTGGAAATCCAGAAGAGTGACCTCTTTCTTCTTCTTCCAGATGCATCAAGTCAAGAAACTGGCTGGCTGCTTCCCTACTCCCTTCGCTCACCCAGATGATAAAGAACCTTTTTAGCTGCCTTGGGGTGAGAGGAGAGGCATGGAGCTGGGTGTGTGGAGCCTTTGTGTGTGTGTGTGTGTGACTCAATACAAAATATTGGCCATTGGCATGCATTTGACTTCTCCTGAGGTTCAGTTGTACAAGAGGACCATATCACTTCAGAAGCAGTACTTCTAAATCTACTTTAATCCAGTGTGGACCTTGAATAATGTATGGTGGGGCACATCCAGAAGGTCTCCAGTGATAAAATAATGTTAAGCTGTGTGAAAGCCCAAACAACTCTTAAAATGGACATAGAGCAGGAAATAATAGACTTGGGGCTTCACACTGCTTCTTCTTCCTCTTTCCCTCTTTCCCTTCTTCCTCTAATAGCAGTGGTCTGTGTATGTGCCTTCAATTTACCTTTTGACTTGTGCCCCATACATTTCATAGGATTTTCTTAGCCAAGGAATACTCAGAAGTGGTTTCGCCAATTCCTTCCTGTAAGACCTTGCCTACAGCACCAGGTGTTTCTTGGTGGTTTCTCATCCAAGTACTAACCAGGGCTCACACTGCTAAGTTTCCAAGATCAGGTGGGATCTAGTGCATTTAGGATAGCCACACTTCTCATCTTGATCCAACTCACCATGTTTATGAAAATGAAAATCAAAAAGGTTTGCACAATATTATCTAGAATGAAGACAGTTACAGGCAAAGTTGTGGCTGAAGCTGACTATGAGGCCAGATCTCAACAAACAATTGACCACATGATAAAGCTGTTTCTGGACTTCTACTTCAGAATATTTTAGCAAATCGTTGATTAAATATTCCTACATTAAATTAAATGAAAACACATTGGCTGGTGTCCTGTTAATGACACACTGTGTATCTTGTGTATGTGTATAGCCTTTAGGTCATCCTATGCCAACCATGAAATACACAGAGATGGTTTTGCCAGTTCCTTCCTCTGAAATATAGAGATATGCATGCCTAAATCATGTTATGCATGAGAGGTGAACTGTTCCCCATAGCACAATGGACATATTCTGCTGGCAGCAGTCGAGACAGACTGGCACATATAACAACACTGTATATTGCAGTTGTGCGTTGTGCACATTGGTTACATGTTGCACGTTGTGGTTTTGCATTGTGCATTGAACACAGAACACACTGTCATCAACCTGTGTTGTGCAGTTTCTGGTTTTCATGGTGGTTGTGTAGTGCTGATGCAATGTATCTCTGCACGTGGATATTTGTACTACACTGATAGGATATTGGATTGTAGCCATAGAAAGAGATATGTCAGAAAGAGTTACTCTTTGTGTTGGCTAGAAATCTGTGGGGGAGTAGTTCCAGGGACTCCCCCCCCCTTCCTCGGATTTCACCCTGTTTTTTGTGAGTTGCATTAAATTTGTGCTCCAGAATATATATATAAAAGTGCACTTGAAGGTTGCCCATAGGAAAATGGGTGTATTTCAAATATGTGCAAAACTCTCTTTAAATGTGCTTCAGTCAAGGGGAATGCATTCAAGCAATGTGTACAACTTAAAATATGTGTCTAGGCATGCACCCATTATTATAACACCCACTGAATGTTTCACAGATTAGATGCAGATGTGGAAAAGAGAAGATGCCCATGGATTCAGACACTAGAGAATGGCATATCCATGGTGTTGATATATTACTTTTGATTTTCAGGATTTTTTTTTTAAAAAGCAGCCCAGAGCATTCATGAGATCTTTCACATGGTGTTTAAACTTGCACAGTTTTTTCTCAAATATAAAAAAGTAAAACAGATTTTTCAACAATTTTCTGATTTTTAAAAAATATTTTTTCCATCCCTAAAAATTTCTACATGTGGAATTGTGTAAAAAGAGTATTAGTGAACAATTGTACCTTTAACAAAAATTAGTGGCAAATTATAACTATAATGTATTTGTGGATAGTCATGGCTAATATGGAAAAAGATAAATATAAAATTATTATAAAAAACAAAACAACAAAAGATACTTCCACAGTTTTACCATACAGTTGGCTTGAAAAGAAGAACAGAAAGTGAGCATATCTCCATGGATTAACACTATAAAGCTACCAAGATGTTAGTCATATGCTACAGCTATCTGAAAAAGTAAAAACTGCCCTTTCCAGCTGAGAAGAGAGAGTGTTAATTTATCTATGATATTTTTTTAAAAAATCAGGGTCAAGTTTTATCTCAGGGTGAGTGACCAAGAGACCGTGGCATGTGGTAATTATTCTTTTATCCAGTGGGATCAGGGAGTTCAGTGTTCAATGTCTATTCATTGTGACCTGAGATCGCAAGTAAGGGCTTGTGAGTGTCAACAGTCAGTGCAATGCCCTGTTAATGGCTCCCCCTTTGGAAATCCAGGCTATAGTTAGTTAAGGAGATAACAAATAAGCTCCTAGCTCATAATGTCTCTAGATGGGATCTCTGTTTTCTTCCTATTTGCATTAGGCTTCTGTTTTGAAAGCCCCATTAAATGGCTATATAACTTCATTTGTTCCTAAGTATAAGCCAAGGCTGCATGTTAAATGGCCTGGAACGATAGAATAGGATGGCCTGATTATCCAGCATGCAACTTTGCCTTGGAGACACAAAATCCCTCATTGTTTATGGTGACTTAATTAATATCCCAGAGTTTTGTTTTGTTTTTAAAATAAAGACACACAAAGATACTCTGTGCCCTAGTACATCATGTACTAGGGAAAGGTACAAGGACCTCTGATACTTTGCATGTTACAGAGAGGCAGTGGTGTAAGCTCACATGATAACATGGCACTGAGACAGAACCCAACACGGATACAGTGTATTTTTCTTTGCTTTGATTGCTTGATGGCAATTAATCCCGGGATAAAATCCTGAAGGAAGTCATTTTAAAGATTAAGTTCATCACAGCCATATGTACAGTGCCTGTGCCCAACTATCAAACATGTATCTGATTAACAGGCAGTTGGAGAGACTGTAAATCCCCAGAGGAAATTGCAGGAAACAAATACATATTGGATTTGGAAATGCTGAGTGAATATTTATGATTTTGTTGTTGTTTTTCATGTGAAAACTGCAATTGCCATGGAGGGAAGTCATCACAATGAAGACCACAACACATTTTGTTGGAAGGAAAAGCCACAACTTTATTAAACCTAAACCTGTGAAGTAGGGCTGGCCCAGAAAGCATGAGGTCTGAATCTTTCATCAATCAGCCCCTGGTTGATGAACCCAATTGCTTGGTCATGACCAACCTTCGGGATAACATAAGGGCAACCGGTTAAATGCCGTTCTGCAACTCAGGTAACCAGCTGATTGCATGTTTGTTTATCTGCCCCTAGCCACCAGGGGATTCTGAGTTGTTGCTGTCTCCACAATGGCAGCACTGCATGCTCCCAGCACTCCCAGGTCCCTGAAGGACTCTCGATCCAGTGCTATGCAGTCCTGGAAACCATGCCCACGAGATCCAAGACCTATGCTACTGCCCCTGAAAAGCACAGCCTAAAATCCAAATAGGGAGGGAGGGTGAGAAGAGCCGAGCTGGAATGACACCGACCCTCGAATGCATGTGGCCTTAAATAGGCCACCTGTCCAATCTGGGGCCTAAAGGGGGTGGAAATCCCCCCTCCCTTGGGCCCTGCACCAATCCACTGCATTGCCTGCTGCAGAGCACTTCAGGTGGTACTTCCACTCCCCGACAGCCCCTGGGATTTGTAGTCCCAGCGCTGAGGAGAGGAATAACGTCCCATTCCTTCCCCTAATGGCCAATCAGGACCCAGCCAGTCTGGCTGAGCAACCTTCCCACAACTGGCTCCCCCCTGGCACAGCAACCAGGCTGGCCCGGTAAGTCGGTTGGCCCTATTTGTTTTATCTACTGTTGTTCATGGATAAATATCTCCAAAAGGGAGTAGGTATGAGTGTATTATTTCAGAATCATACAAACAATCTGACATGCCTGAATCAGAGAGCAGATAGAGATACAAATTGTGACAAAATGGAAGCTATTGTGGCAAAATGGGAACAGCTAAATAACCACATAGATAAAGGATAGAAAGGCAGATGCCTTCCAAATATTTTAGACTACACTTTCCAAATTGCAAACTAAGTTAGTGGTTTTACTGTTTACTTTGTCTTCAGTGGGACCTACATGTAATTATCCTAGACTTGTGACCATACAGGTGCGGGTTATGGGAACTGTACTCTAAAACATTTGGAAGGCACTAGCTGTATACACTGACCTGAGAAGAAACATGAATTGTTGATAAGAAGTAAAGTATACTTTAAAATGTCCTTGTCCTTGATCAAAAAACTAAAACAAACACACAAACAAAAAGGTGTTATGATGAATAATGAAGAAAAACCACTTGTAACCTCACACCCTGGTGAGATAATGTGTGAATTTATTCATACTTAGATAGAAGAATGAAATAAATGAATATTTACATCCCTAGTGCTTAATGATTAAAATAAATGGCCATATTCCTGTTGGGAGATGCACATATGCATAAACACTATAGTTATTGTACTACATTGTGAATCCTGTCCCGATCTTCCCATTTCCCACTTACTGGGAAGCAGCCACTGTGAACAATAGGGGCCTGTTCCCTTGTTGCTCATGAAGCAGCTGGCCAACAATCCCCCCAGAGCCATCGCCAGTGCTAGAAGCAGAAGTAGGATCCCTAAATATCACTTGTGGGGTGGGGTGGGGTGAAACATTATTCGGCTGCTTCCTGAGTAACAGGTGAATGGATTCCAGTCAAGCATAGCTGCTGCTTCTCAATAAGGTGTCCTGTTCACCACTTCTGAGGGGACAGCAGGGGAGTATATGAAGGAGTAGTCCAGAGTCCGGTCCAAAGGTCACATGATAACAATCAGTCACAACAAAGGGCAGAGGCAGGAGCATAGTTGCAAGGCAAATCCAGAGGTCAGATAACCGGGATCATAATAGCAAGGAACACAAGATCAATGAGGCTGCAAGATGGATTGCCGGCTGCTATTTCTGCAGCTGAAGTCTTTTAAAAGGTTTCCATGTCTCTCAGCTGAAATCTATTAGCTCTCATCTTGGCTTCTAGCCCGGAAGACCACATCAAAGACTCCTTGGCCTGTCTTCTCTCCACAGGTCCAAACACCTACAGCCTAGAGTCTATAGAATCCATTTCTCCCTCTGCAGTTTCCTGAGCTGCAACTTCCTGAGCCTTCTCTGGGACTGCAGATCCAGGCCGTCATGCCCAGCCTGGAGAATGACTCCGAGGATGAGCCTCTGGGACCTGAACCTGCAATTGGAGAGCCTGAGGCTGTCCCTAGCACTGCTGTAGCAGAGTCTATGGCCTCTCCAGAGGTTCAGCAGCCAAGTCTGCCTGGGGCCGAGGCTGTGGACTTTGAGGAGGATCTGGAAAGTGTGCCTACCTTCAGGAAGCGTCGAGCTGAAAAGGAGGGCCTTCAAAGGTCACAGAGGTGTTGTCAGAAACAGGTTTGTAATCAAACACACGTGAATGCCTGCTGCCTGCTTATTTAGGCAGCTGGAGCATGTGTGTCTGGTTGCCAGTAAGTATTTGACCTTCTTGGAGGAAAGACTGGCTCCTGTGGCTTTTTGGACCAAACTCTTGCTTCTTAGACTACTGACTTCTCTTTTTTTATTTTTTTTATTTATTTTTTTTTTAAAAAAACATACAAACATAAAACTCAAGACAGACATCCATATACACATATACATGACTTTGATTTTACATGTAGTTCTATTTACATCATCAACATTCGACCTACCTTCTTACTTATCTAGTACGTCTAAGTTATGAACCAATGATATGTAACTCAGTGTGATTTACCATTATCTGTGTTTCGTTTTTTTTATTTTCATCTTTTGTTTTCATTATATGCCCGAGAAAGAAAGAAAGAGAAAAAAAAAAACCAAACTACTAGCTTACCCTAAATAAGTCTAGTAATAGTAACATTCCATCCTTTCTTTTCACATACATTTATTTTGATTTGTGATTACCTCCTGTCTCCTAATTCTTTAGCTTCTCCTGTTATTTTCATTTTCCAGTATTCTGTAACTAAATTCCATTCTTCCTGAATTTCCTCAACTTCCTCTCCTCTCAGGCTTCTAGTTAAATAATCCATCTCTTTCATGTCTAACACTTTTCCTAACCATTCCTCTTCCGTTGGTATATGAAGAGATTTCCATTTCTGCGCATACAATAATCTAGCAGATGTTACCAAGTATAGTATCAATTTCCCATACTTCTTTTCTATTTCTTTTGGGATCGCCGATGTTATATTCAATAGGTACAATTCTGGTTTCATATAGAAAAAAGTACCCAAAATTTTCATACATGCCAGATGAATCATTTTCCAGTATTTTCTAGCCTTACAGCAGTTCCACCACATGTGAAAATAAGTCCCTTCTTTCTTTTTACATTTCCAGCATTTTGAGTTTAAGTTATCTTTTTTGTAAATTTTTGCCAATTTGTCCGGTGTAAAATGCCACCTGTACAGCATCTTCAAGTAGTTTTCCTTTAGATTTTGACTTGCAGTAAATTTATTTGTTTTATACCATGACTTCTCCCAAGTTTCCATGTCTATATTTCTGTGTATATTTTGACTCCATTTTATCATTACCTCCTTGACTACTTCCTGCTCTAGTTCTCTTTTCAAGAGAACACCATAGAATTTAGATATTTTTTTCCTATTTTCTCCAAAAAAGATCTCATCTAATTCATTCTTGTGAGTTTCTATTCCTGCATTATTTAGATCAAACTTAGCTCTTTCTAACAGTTGCCTATACCGAAACCAGTGTACTTTTATTCCTTCGTTCTCTAGTTCCTCTTTGGATTTTATTATAAGTTTTCTTCCCTCCCCTTCTGTTTTCTTTATTAACTGTTTGTATGTGATCCACTCTTCACCCATATTTTTAAATTTTCCCAGTAAAGCTTCTTCTGGTGAAGTCCAATAAGGTAATTTACTATAGAACTGCATTTTACACTTTGACCAGATTTTAATTAATCCTCTTCGTATACAGTGACTATTAAAGTCTCTGTTTATTTTAACTTTGTCATACCAGATGTAACCATGCCATCCGAATCTTAAGTTATCGTGTTCCAAATTAAGTATCCTTTTATCCTGCAGGTTACACCAATCTGATATCCATGTTAGCCCACATGCGTAATAGTACAGTTTTAAGTCGGGTAATCCAAAACCCCCTCTGCTCTTACAATCTGTTAAAAGTTTCCTTCTGATTCTAGGTTTTTTACCTGCCCAAATGAATTTCATTATTTCTTTTGTCCATTCAGCAAAACACTTCTCATTGCTAATAATTGGCAGGCTCTGAAATAAGTACAGAAATTTAGGTAATACGTTTTGTTTAATTGCTGCCATTCTTCCTGAGAATGACAGGTTTAATTTTGTCCATTTTTCCAAATTCGTTTTTATATCCTTCCATACATGTTTATAGTTATTTTCATATAGATCCTGTGTTTTCTTAGTAATCACAATACCTAGGTATTTACATTTACTTTGAATTTTAAAGCCGGATTTCTTTTGGAGTTCTAATTCTTCTTCCTTGTTCAAATTCTTAGTCATTAGAACAGATTTATCCATGTTCACATTAAAGCCTGCTAGTTCTCCAAAATTTGTTATTTCTTTTTTTAATTCCTCTATTTTTTGTACTGGTTCTTCTAAGAAATACACTACATCATCTGCATAGGCTCCCAGTTTATAATGATAACCATTAATTCTGGGACCTTGTATGTTCGGATTTTTCCTTATATTTTCATTTAATACTTCCATCAATAAAATAAACAAAAGTGGAGACAGGGGACAGCCTTGTCTTTTCCCTTTTTCTATCTTAAAAGGTTTTGACCTTTCTCCATTTATAATCACTTGAGCAAATTGCTCTTTGTATATGGCTTTAATCCACCCAAGGAATTTTTCCCCTATGTTAATTTCATTCAGCAATTCAATCAGAAAGCACCAGCAAACATTATCAAAAGCTTTCTGGGCGTCCAAAAAAAGAAGTGCCGCTTTCTTTCCAATATTTCTTTCATAATATTCGATAATATTTAGCACAGTTCTGTGATTGTTTCTGATGGTCCTACCCGGTAGGAATCCGTTTTGGTCCTGATGTATTTTGTCCTTTAATACCCTTTTCAATCTTTCAGCTAATATTGAAGTTAGAATCTTATAATCATTATTTAATAAAGTAATAGGTCTGTAATTTGTAGGTTCTTTTATGTCCTTTCCTTCTTTAGGAATTAAGATGATATTTGCTGTTTCCCATGACTTTGGTTTATTACCTTTCATTATGTTATTAAATAGTTTTTCTAAAGGTCTGATTAACACTTCCTCCATTTTCTTATAGTAAATTGCCGGGAGACCATCTTGTCCTGGAGCTGAACCCTTTTTCATTTTTTTAATACTATCTGAAATTTCTGCAGGTGTTATTGGTTTATTTAATATTTCTCTTTGTATATCTGAATATTTTTCCAAATTTAATTGTTGTAGATAGCTTCTTACTTTTTCCCTATGACTCTCCGTCTCATTTTTTTCTTTATATAGATCTTCATAAAATTCCGCGAATATATTTTTTATTTCTCTCTGTTCTTTATAGGTTTTCTCTTTATATATAATCTCTGTTATAACTCTCTTTTCTTTTTCTTTTTTTAATTTGTAGGCCAACCATTTCCCTGGTCTGTTTGCTTCCTCAAAAACCTTTTGCTTACAAAGTTTTAGTTTCCTTTCTGTCTCTTTAATTATTTCCATATTTAGTTCTTTTTGTAAAATTTTAAGTTCCACCTTTACCTTTTGATTTGCAGGATTAACCTCCATTATTTTCTGTTTTTCCTGAATTTCCTTTATGATCTTATTCATTTTTTTCTCCTCCAATCTTTTTTTTTCTGAGCACAACTTAATAAACAATCCTCTGGCAAATGCCTTACTCGTGTCCCAAATAGTGTTTATGTCCATTATTCCATCATCATTTTCCTTAAAGAAAAAAGTAAGTTCTTTTTTTATTTTGTTTACTGTCTCTTCCTTCTGTAATAGAGCATCGTTTAATCTCCAAAAATGTTCTCTTTTATCTTCCATCAGTTCTAAGACTATGGGGTTGTGGTCAGATCTCACCTTGGGTAAAATGTTCATTTCTTTTACTTTTGGTAATAAATTTTTTGAGATAATAAACATATCTATTCTAGATCTACTTTTATATCTCTCTGAGTAGAACGTGAAACCCTTCTCCTCCCTGTATTTATGTCTCCATAGATCAGATAACATACAATTATCCATCAACTCCATTACACATTTAGGCAGTTTTCCTTGGCTTCCTGTTTTCATTTTTTTCCCACATATACTCGACCTATCTAAAGCTGGGTTAAATACCCCGTTCCAGTCTCCACATATTATTATGTTGTCCATGTTTTGTTCCAAGATTTTGTCCCATAATTTGCCAAAAAAATTTTCCTTCTGTTCAAATGGTGCATATAGACATACCAGCAGAAATTTTAAACTTTTGTCTATTATTTCTATGCCAACATACAGGCCATTTTCGTCTTTAAATAAATGCTTACTCTGAAATTTTTTATTAATATAAACCGCCACTCCTTTCTTCCTTTTATCTACTGAAGACACATAAAGAGATCCCAATTTAGCATTCTTTAGGAACTTAATATCTTTATTATTTATGTGTGTTTCTTGAATACATGTTATGTCTGCCCTTTGTTTCTCTAAAAAATGATAAATACAGCTTCTTTTTGCTCCTGAGTTGAGGCCTCTAACATTCCAAGAGATAATTTTTAGAACCATGATAGAGTAAATGAAAGAGGGGGTTAGTAACAAAATTAATAATCGAATAACAAAAAAAAACACTTTCTTCTTTTCTTTTTCTTTTTCTTTTTCCTTCTCTCTCTATTTTTTTCTTCTCCTTTTGTCCTAAAGATGTGTCTTTTCAGACACCCAATCCTAACTTTGATTTTACTTCAAGAGTCCCTTTCCTTTGTAATAAATTTTCTTTATCCCTTTCTTTCTACTGTATCTAATACACGTCGTCTTCTAACTCTTCTTCTCCTGTTTCTTGGTCGTTATCTGAGATCACCTCCTCTGTTATTCTTGTCTCTAACTTATCTACAATTTTTTTTTGTCCCTTTCCTGAGTCTTCTCTATTGATTTTATCCGGTTCTATTTCTCCTTCTTTTTTCATGTCATTGTATATTTTTTCGTATAACTCTTTAGCTTTAGCCGTCGAATTTACAACATATCTCCTTTGTTTGTACCAAAGGGTGATTCCTTCTATTCTTTCCCATTTGTATTCTATGCGATTTCTAGCTAGAAATCTCATCAAGAATCTGTAATCCTGCCTCCTTTTTAACAATTGTCCTGGAATATCTTTGTAAATACTAATTTCCTTGCCATCAATTATTAACTTATTATCATAACTCTTCTGAATTATCATGTCCTTAATCCTTGTCCGTACAAAATATATAACTACGTCCCTTGGGAGTTTTCTTTCCTTTGCTATCTTCGAATTTATTCTGAACAACCTATCTATTTCTGAATCCATTTTATCTGTTGTCAATCCTATAAATTCTGCCAGTGGTTTCATTATAATCTCATATAAATCTTCATCGTCTTGCTCTGTTATACCTCTTAATTTAATACATTTTTCTCTATTTCTTAAATCCATCATCAGCATTTTTTGATCCTCTTGCCGTAAAGCATTTGACATAAATTTTGATTTCATTTCTAAGTCATCTGTTCTGCTCTTTAGTTCTTTAATTTCCCTTTTAGTTTGAACCACCTCAGTGGCTATTTTGTCAACCATTGTTCCTAGTCTATCTATCTCCTTCTTCATGTCAGCTTTGATTTCCACCCTTGTGCCTTTTATCTCTTCCCTCATTCCCAATTCAAATCTTGTCATTTGATCTAAAATATGTCCTATTTGTACATTCTCTTCCATTGATTTGTCAGGGAACTCTAGAGATGTCGTCCTTTGTGGTGCTGCCTGCGCGCCTCCTCCTCTTCTATAAACTCTTCTACTCATTATACCAATATTTTTCTTCTCTTTTTTTCAATTAGATAACCAATTTAGTACTGGGCCGTTAACGAGTGTAAATAATAGTAAAAAAAGTATTATCCTTGTTTACTTTGTGTCCGATGATATTAGAGTCTCTAATATAATCTCATGAATGATTATTATTATTTATTTATTTTTCTTCGCTCCCCCTCCCTTTTTTTTTTTTCCTTTTTACCTAACACTTCTTCTAATGCTTAATATGGGCATACACAGCAATTACAACAATCAAAACACAAAATTTGACACTCTCCTTTGTCAGGTTGTTCAATGCTTCAAGACATTAGTCACAGAATGTCCAAACATAAATTTGGAATGGACTATATTGGGTATGGTAACTCGAATCAAATTGATGCACTTAAACAGAACGAATAAACAAAAACAAACAAACAAACAAACAAAAAAATTCAGAAACCTACACCACTTCCACACACAAAAATGCACACACAAGTAAGAAGTGAGTCCCTTGCGACTCTCCCTCCCAAGGAGCAGTCTTACTGGAAGAAAAAACCAACCAGTATTCCCCAATATAGCCTGCAGAAGAGGAAATAAAAAAGATTTTCCTTCAACTGCACACGTGACCTAGATCAGTATAGAGAGTGAAGCTTTTTTTTTTTTAAATCAACATTGTATCACTGAGACGTACTACTATGGTTTCCACGGCTTAGCCCTTATATATGTCAGAGAAGCAAAAAGCAGACTAATAGAGCAAGTATAACTATTATTTGACCTCTACAACCTTAGAGTCCAGATCTTGTCTCCTCCTTATCACATGCTGCTATTGCTAGGCAGATCTTCTTGCAGACGTCCTAGGCGTTGCCTCGCTCTCCCGCCGCCGCCAAACGCCGCCGCGAGGGAGGCAGGTCTTCCTGGCCCTTTTCAGGGCCTTGCAAACGTCCTGGGCGTTGCCTCGCTCTCCCGCCGCCGCCAAACGCCGCCGCGAGGGAGGCAGGTCTTCCTGGCCCTTTTCAAGGCCTTGCAAACGTCCTGGGTGTTGCCTCGCTCTCCCGCCGCCGCCAAACGCCGCCGCGAGGGAGGCAGGTCTTCCTGGCCCTTTTCAAGGCCTTGCAAACGTCCTGGGCGTTGCCTCGCTCTCCCGCCGCCGCCAAACGCCGCCGCGAGGGAGGCAGGTCTTCCTGGCCCTTTTCAGGGCCTTGCAAACGTCCTGGGCGTTGCCTCGCTCTCCCGCCGCCGCCAAACGCCGCCGCGAGGGAGGCAGGTCTTCCTGGCCCTTTTCAAGGCCTTGCAAACGTCCTAGGCGTTGCCTCGCTCTCCCGCCGCCGCCAAACGCCGCCGCGAGGGAGGCAGGTCTTCCTGGCCCTTTTCAAGGCCTTGCAAACGTCCTGGGTGTTGCCTCGCTCTCCCGCCGCCGCCAAACGCCGCCGCGAGGGAGGCAGGTCTTCCTGGCCCTTTTCAAGGCCTTGCAAACGTCCTGGGCGTTGCCTCGCTCTCCCGCCGCCGCCAAACGCCGCCGCGAGGGAGGCAGGTCTTCCTGGCCCTTTTCAAGGCCTTGCAAACGTCCTGGGCGTTGCCTCGCTCTCCCGCCGCCGCCAAACGCCGCCGCGAGGGAGGCAGGTCTTCCTGGCCCTTTTCAGGGCCTTGCAAACGTCCTGGGCGTTGCCTCGCTCTCCCGCCGCCGCCAAACGCCGCCGCGAGGGAGGCAGGTCTTCCTGGCCCTTTTCAAGGCCTTGCAAACGTCCTGGGTGTTGCCTCGCTCTCCCGCCGCCGCCAAACGCCGCCGCGAGGGAGGCAGGTCTTCCTGGCCCTTTTCAGGGCCTTGCAAACGTCCTGGGCGTTGCCTCGCTCTCCCGCCGCCGCCAAACGCCGCCGCTCTCTTGAGTATCTGGAACCCTTGACCTCGGACTGCCTTATCGAACTGCCTATCTGATACCTTGAATCTTGGTCCATTTGACAACTCTTTTGGTAATCCTTCTGATACTGCCTTTAATCTCCAAGATTGTGTTGCTTGCACTGACTCTGCTAGCTGGGGGTTTGTTTGGGAACTACGGTGGCCTTATCAGCCATTTAACTTCTTTCCTGGACACATGCAGCCCCAGATCTGCCACTGCCTCAGACTCCTCCACATTTTTAGAGTCCAAATCTGACTGCGCCTCTAAGTCAGGCCCAAGGCAATCCATAACATAAATGGAGACTGAGGGACTTTCACAGTTCCTACGTAGCTCCTAAACTATGGGCTATGTAAGGGTTCTGAGTATGAAATAGCCACACATAGAAACATAGAATCATTGTTGGAAGAGACCACCAGGGCCATCCAGTGCAACTTCTGCCATGCAGGAAATTACAGTTAAAGCACCCCCTGACAGGTGGCCATCCAACTTCTGTTTAATCACCTCCAAAGAAGACCATTCTCTAAGGCAGTATTTTCCACTGTTGAACAGCTCTTATCATCAGGAGCTTCTTTCTAATGCTGAGGTAGAATCTCTTTTCCTGTAGTTTGAATCCATTGCTCTTTCTTCTAGCATCTGAGCAGCAGAAAACAAGCTTGCTCCATACTCAATATGGTATCCCTTCATGTCACCTCTTAACCTTCTGTTCTCCAGGCTAAACATATCCAACTTCCTAAGTTGCTCCTCATAGCACATGGTTTCCAGACCTTTTACCATTTTGGCAAATTAATAACATTCCAGTAGGATTCTGTCCAATAATACCAAAAATTTTGTTGGATATTTGAATAAATAAGTGGCTACAACGGATTTTAAAAAATACAGACTTCCAGTGGTGGAGGCAAGATGACCAGTCATTGCAGGCAATAGCTAATCTCAGCAATCACCAAATGAGGCTGGCAGAATGAAAGAAACTCTGCAATTCCTCTCCCAGTAAGGAGAAGATGCATCAGGGCTTAGAGAGGACCAATTTAGTTCCCATCAAATCAGTGGATTGGTGTGGTAATCCATGGATTTGATGTGGACTCTGGCCACAAAGCAGCTGAAGCCTCACATGGCAATCCCGTGGGACAAGAATCTTGCCAGCGACACACATTCAGGACTTTAAGCTACAGACAAGAACAACTTCAGTTTGGTGAGACTACTTCTTATTCAAAACTTTTCTCTGTGGATATGAACAGAAATAAAAATTTCGGAGGACTGGAGGACTGATCAAAATAAAGAAAGATAACAACTTTAATGTATGCTGGGATAAAACTGTCCCCTGCTATGGATTTACAAACCAAAAGCTTTGAAATAAGTTGGTACCACCCTGCACTGACAAATGGAAAAGGTAGAAATAAATCTTAATAAGAGTGAAACCGAGTGACATATACTTTATATTTCAACAATCGAACTGGACTGGACTTTATTTTGTAAAGTTTGAATCAGACAACTATATATCAGACAATTATATTAGTAAGAATGGGAGCAGATGCTGATGTGCAGGCAGGGAATATGGATGGAGGGAAAAGGAGGCGTGAGGGAGGAATAATAGTGGCTGGGAATTTTTGAGTCAGAAGATGAGTTAGGAAGACCAGAGAAGTAGTAGGATAAGTGTCAGGAAGACTGGGAAAGGAAAGAAATTGAGGGGAGAAGACGAGACCCCAGAAGGAAAAACAGAGGTTGCAGTGTGAAGACTGATGAGTGTGGCTGTTTTGAGAAGGAGGTGAGAAAGACATGATGGAAGGAGGACCAGGGGGCAGGGCAATGATTTTTTTAAAATTATTTTTTGGAGAAGCTTGGTGGGTAATGACAGAATGAAAGAGTTGATGGAAGAAGTATGGGAGATGGGGCAACAACCTCTTTTGTGAAAGTTTGCTGAGCAGTAAGAAAAAAGAAAAAAGAGAAAGAGTAAAGCAAGTGATTGGCGTTGAATGCAAGTGGAAGAAGGAGATGTGTGAAGACTGAGGTCAGTGGATCGAGATGATAGAGATTGATAAGAATGAAGAAGGAGAGAGAAAAAACAGAGTGGAAAATAGCTGGAGGTATCTGTTTCCCTTCCATCTTTAGATGCTACCATACACACCCACACATGTCAGCACCTAAATAAAGGAACAAAGAGGAAAGAGAAAATGGGAGAGACAAACTGTAAGTGATAATTCACCACACCCCTGTAGAAGTGGAGATATCATTAAAAAGTAAGAAGCATTAAATTGGATCGACACATAGAAAGTAAAATACAAAGCAGCTAAAAATTATACCTTTTTTTCAAAAATTCATAATTCATGGTCCTGTTTTGATATATTTTTCATTTCACCTAATTTGGGGGAAAGAGTAATTAAAATATTTTTCCTTCTTTATGGTGAGATCATAACCCAGTCTCTGTTGCTAAATCTAGGAAAAAGGGACTTTGTTTAGAGATTAGATGAATCCTTACTTTAAAAAAAAATGAAGAAATTGTTGATGAAATATTGGAACTGGTTTGATCTCAATAACAATAGTTAAATTACTTAATCTGTTATTTAATAAGATTAACGTAAATCTTAATAGATGGTACTATTGAATTTATATCTAACATGTAGCACATATATTCAAATTAGATAGCTGACTTGGTGTTTGGTATTAGTTTATAAGTAAGCAGTAAGGAAGTAATTGAATGTATAATTAAGTATTTGGGCATCTAAATCATTTTTAAACATTTGTTTATAGTATATTTAATACTGATACATTAAATGGAGAAACTCTGAATTTTGGATTTTGAAATATTTTGTAAAAGTTGTATTTTTATATATATTGAATACTTTGAATTCTTTTGAAATACTTTGAATATATTGAACTTTTGAATGTATTGGGTATATTGAATGTATTGAATATATGGATTTTTTTACTTAGATCTTGAACTGTAAGAAATGTGCCAAAAGAGAAATCATATAGTGCCATTAAAAATAACCTATGTATAGACTTACACTGAGAATCAATTAAGTAACCATGTTTTTTTCTTTACATAAATGAAATTAAAAGGGAGTAATTAATCTAAATAAACAGAAAATCTAAATAATATTTGGGTTAGGAACTAAATGAATGGTGTGAATAGATAATTTTAAAATTTATGAATTGATTAATTAGATGAATTGATTAATTGATGAATTGAATCTTGATTGGAAATGAATGGAAGTAAGACAAATTTGAATGAATGACTCAATGAGTTGTTTGAGCTGCTTAATTTGATGTGAATTTGAACTGCATTATTTGATTCATTGTTTGAATTATTGAATTATTGACCTTATTTATTTTGAAATTTAAAGTAATTTAAATCTAGTATTTTTGAAACTGATATTTAAGTATCGTTAAAGAGTGAAATGTTCTTTATAAGAATTTGGTTTAAAGGGAATTGAATATGAAGAGACTAAACATGAAATCTTGTAAAAAGACCTATACACACACCCATATACAAATTGTTAGTCAAAGAAGAGGGTCAATAGATACCCCGAAACATGCAGAACCTACTTTTATATCTTTGTTAGAAGAAATTAGGAATCTCAAGAACTGCTTAGATAGGAGACCAAACTGGACGGGTGCGGCTATGGTAGGGCTGGATGTGTGTGGATGCCCAGACCTATTGAACCCTAATATTGTTTCAAAGTGCCCATCTGTACCGGGCCATAGTCTTCTTTTTAGAATAACTAATGACCTCTATTAGAAAATTACAAACAATTCTATCAAATTTTGAAAAGATTTTGGAAGTGAAATTAAATAATGAAAAGATAGTGATACTTGTTAAAAATAAGACAAAGAAAGAAGAAAAATACTACAGAATAAATCAGGATACAAAATTGAGAAGAAAATTAGATACCTAGGTATTTGGAGAAACCAAAAAAAATATATGCAGATTTATATGAAAATAACTATGAGAAGAATGGAAAGAAATAAAAGAAGAACTAAATAATGGACAAAAATCCCTGTTTCGAAGAATAGAGGCAATTAAAATGATGGTGCTGCCTAAGATTAATTTCTTGGTCCAAAACATACCAATAATTGTGAATGAAAAGCCATTTCAAACCTGGAAAAAAGACTTGATGAAATTTATATGCTCAGGAAGGAAACCTAGAATTAAATGGAAAATACTAAGGAGGAAAATGTTGGATTTAACTTTCCTGACCTGAAGACTTACTATCAAGCAAATGCCTCAACATGGATTATGGAATGGATAAATCTGGACAAGGGAAGAAGTTTGGCTTTACAATGTTTTAACCTAAGATATGGATGGCATGTCTGTATGTGGTACAGGAAAGCTAACATACATAAAGATTTCAAAAATCATTATATTAGAAGATCATTATTTAAAATCTGGCCACAACAAAGAGGGGGAAAAAAACTACAGAAAATTGCCACTATGGGTGTCCACCCAGGAGGTGTTTTTCAGAAGATGGCATGAGGTATGTGAAAATAAAAAGGAAAGCTTTACACACACATAATTTCACCTGTAAACCTTTTTCAATATTCCATGTCATTCCTAACAGTATTTTCTCCTATAATTCAGTCGCCTAATTTTATTTTATTTTTTATTTTGTTCTTAGCTTTCACCTTATGAGTTGATGACATCTCCACTGTTCGCTGCAGTTAAAGAAGTCCAGCAGACTAATTGCTTTCAGTTGAGTGTCTTGGTTGATGGTGGGGAAGCTAAAACCCAATTTATCCAGTAATTGCAACGTTCATGAAAACCAGCATCAAAGCCTTGATACGTTTCACTGTTGTCTCCTGGGAAGGCTCATGTCTCATTCTTATGCTGATGTGGCTTAGAAGAGTCAGAGGACTACATTATATTTGCACTTGCAATTACAAGGTTTCTTATTCCATTGTGCACATTCCTCTGAACTAAGATTAGCTTAACTGAGCTCTCTTTGAAAAACTTGCCTACCCATCAAACGCATCAGGCCTAATGCATTCGGTAGCCACACAAAATCAATGAACAGCACCATTTTCTGCTTCCTGCGATGATCAATAGGATTCACATAATGGGTGGAAAATTTTTTAATCATGACAGCCCAGCATCTAGTGGGCATAAATCTTCCCTGCATTATAACCTCTCCCATTTCCCACCAGTGCGAATGTGCAGGTATTGAATAATATTTATCTAGCAGATACATGATGAGAAGCAATACAATTAGAACTTCACACTTCAGTGATGATAGGTTTAATCCCAGCGGCCTGTTTCCTAGACAATGCTCAGGCTTCCATATTTCCAGTTTTAAAAAAACCAAAAACCTTTGCTGAAAAAGTGAAGGTGTGGCTGTGGAGCAATCTATGCTGAAACTTTGATGGATTTGCAACAGTATCATCTCATGAAAACCCTTTAAATGGAGAATCAGGCAGGCAGTTAAAAAGTGGATGAGTGTGGGGATGGTTCAGAAAAGTATATTTAACATATTTCACCTCCCGCATAAACAATCAGGCTGTGGGAGTAAGTTCTGCTCTAAATTTGAAAGGTTAGGGTAAATAAGATGGTATTCTGAAGCCACATTTCTTGTCAATGCCTTACTGAAAGTGACTATGGTTAAAATTTCAATGCTGAAATAAAGAGCAAGGAGAGATAAACCATTTGGAAAGGTCAAGTCCTCTGTATTAACATTGACTTGAGGTGCTCTCTATTGGTTCAAGATTGTGTCCTAGAAAGAGTGACACCATTTCATTAATTATATGGATATCATATCACTTGAACAAAATAACTCCTACATTCCCATGAACTCCAAATGGTTTACATGGCTAGGAGGTGAATTACAAGTTGAAATGATCCTGGAAACTGGGAGAGAGAAACTGTTTGGCAAAGTCAAGTCTTCTATATTGACCTTGAATTGAGGTGTCCTGTATTGACAATGGTGGATGTAATGGGGAGTGCAGGGTGATGTTATTGTACAAGGAAGCCTGAACACACATAAGGAAGGAATGCTTACCAATATAAATCTTCACTTACTTCATTCTTACATGGGAGGATGAAAGTTTAACCCTAATGGATAAGTTTATAAGTAGCCCTGTCCCAAATTTCTGATAGGGTGTCTTCACTGGTCATGATATCTTTCTTGACAAAGAGAAAATTACTGTTAAAGTAATGATGACCACAAAATGCCCAATTGCATTTTTTAAAAAAGTTACAAAAACTAAAAATAAATAAATAAATAAATAAATGGAATTTGTACTTCATCAAAATGGCTAACTGGATTTCTTGGCAAAGATGATAGGATATTCCACATTTCTCTCATTGTATCTTACCATAGTGTCAGATGCACATCCGATGAAATTTCATGAGCTGACTTCTTCTATCACCCTCAAAGATGTTACTCCAATTAAGAGCAGTGTCTGCAGGCCAACCTTAAGTCATACAAAGCAAAGCAAACTATTATTCAGAGCATTTAAATTTTCTTCTTTGTAACTGGTGAATTGTAATGTCTCAGCACCTCATGTTCACCTTTTTCTTTAGCTGGCTTAATTGGATAAGGAAGAAAGTACTAACCAAGCCTAATGTGGGGAAAAAATAATAAAAGGTCAATTCAGTACAGATAGTATTGAATTACAGAATCTATTAGGCTCTAAACTCTTTGGTGGGAACTCTTTTACAGTTGTAGGAAATCATACAATCTTAGTTATTGGTTGTAATAATAAAAGAAATATAACCAAGGAACATGACCTGTGCTGCCTTAGCAAATATTTGATAGAAAAGCCTGGGTCTTCTTTCTTCCTCCGCTCCTTTTCATCTCTGTGTTAACCTATGCAAACTTGTTTAATCAATGACATAGAAGGACAGTCTTGAAGTAATCTGAGAATAATAGCATCCTAGAATGATCTGCACATGGCACAATATTATAAATCCACCTGTAGTTTTGAATAATATTTGACTGACACTACAGATTTGAGCTTTAGCAATTCCAGCAAATAGGGTTGGTGCCACAATTAGGTAGAATGATAAAGCCAATTTAGATGGCAGATGTTGGACAGCAGCACTGGTAGCCTCCTCATGAATATTTGGCCTTTCCCCTCTCTGTTCGAAGTCATTGCAATGTATCCCATAAAGCTTAGGCTGGACACAGTAAGGCAGGTGTGATGGAGGATGTATTCCATCACCAACCCTGAAGTTAGCATTTGTAGATGGACTATGAAGGGAATTCCATCTTCTTATTCATCTGTCACTGATGAATAGAAAAGTTCCTCCCAGCCATCATTTAATTGCTACTGTCAGGTCCATGGCATTGTAAAATTGGCTAGTCTTTAAGGTGTCACAAGATTGGGTTCCAAAAGTATGAGAAATGCATAATTGTACACCTCTCTGTCATGTCTCCCCTTAACTGTTTTAACTCATTGCTAATTTAATTTTGTTTTAAGGGGTGGGAGGCTGGGACTGGACCGTTTTATTTTAACTGTTGTTATTTTAATTTTGTTGTACCCCGCCCCAATTGCCTGTTCAGAGGGGTGAGCTATAACAACTTCTTCTTCTTCTTCTTCTTCTTCTTCTTCTTCTTCTTCTTATTATTATTATTATTATTATTATCTGAATTTTTCCCAAGCTGAATTGCCACAGATTTAACAATCTGTCCTCTTAGATGGTAGTTTTCAAAACAATAGATGTATTAGTGTATTAAACCATAACAAAAGAAAAAGGGAGGTGGAGGGAAGGAATCTAACAGTACTTTTAAAACTAAGGACTCTACAGACCAGCCCAAAGGAATGGCTCTACATTGTGCCTTTCATCACTGGTTCAGGGCCTCGCATACCACAGCCCCAATCCAGCACTTTATTGGCTCTAAAAGCCAGATCTCCTTTTGGCATGTGTCATAAAAACGCCATGCCAAAGTAGCACTCTGACTCCAACCACTATGCGGATGGGCAGTCGGCATGATGCTGGCATAGGGGTGGCATGGGGGCATGCGTTGTCCAAATGCCATGACCCCATACCACCCCCATGCTGTCACTTCAAGCCAGTCTCTACAGCCCTTGAGTGATTTATATTTTAGAATGAGTTTTCATGGATATCAACCTACAGTTGATGTCCACAAAAGCTCATGCTGAAATGGACACCAGTTCTTTTTTTACTTCCTCCTGGGTAAGTTGCTTCAGTCCCTTGGTCGTTTTGGTTATTTTCTACATCTTTTACATAATATGCTTCATAAGGGTGGTGGCCAGAACTACACATGCTATTCCAGATATGATTGTACAATAGATGATATGTATTATATTGTCATAATTTCATTTCTGAATCCTTTTCTAATTTTGCTCAACCAGGAAGTTCCTTTTTTAAAAAAATAAATAAAAGTAAACTGCTCACAGGTGCTCACAGATTTGACATTTACATAGGTATCAAACATGATTCTCAGATGCCTTGGTCAGTTGTTGTCAGCTCTGATCCTACCAAAGTATGTGTAAATTTGGATTATTTATTTGCCCCAATATGCATCACTTTGCACCTGTTTTCACTTAATTTTCATTTATCACTATAATTACATTTTCAAGTTTGAAGAGCTTCTTTGAAAACTCTTCACTATTTGTTTTTGTTCTCACCTCCCTAAATAATTTAGTGTTATGGATAGCAAATGTGATCACCACACTAAACACCCCCAAATTCATGTTTTTCATCAGCATATTACACACCAAAGTCAATAGGTATACATGTAGCCTAAATACCCTAAAGGCACAAGATCCCATCTGATCTTGGAAGCTAAGCAGGATGAGCACTATTTAGTACTTGAATGGGAGACTACCAATATTACTAAGTGCTGAAGACTATATTTCAGAGAAAGAAACTGGCAAAATAATCTCTGTGTATTCTTTGCCTAAGAAAACCCTATGAAATTCATGGGGTCACCCTAAGTTGACAGGCAAGTGGAGATCACATACACAGACAAATATACATGTATCACATTTTCCTTTGAGAGCATTTTTCCTTTGGCCCTGCATCTTCTAACATATCCCCACACAACTTTTGCTCTTAGAGTACTGGAAGAGTAGGTATAATAGGAGACCTTATAAGCACCTGTGTGTTCACTTAGTAGGGTGTTGTTTTGCCTGCACTTAATCAATAAGTTCTATTTATCTATTTTTATTTATTCAGTGGTATAATATTTTATTTATCCTTTCACCATTGCTTTCATGCTGATCAGACTGCTACCTGCTTCACATTGTTGTTGTTGCTGCTGTTTTAATGTAATGCATTCTGTGCTGTTATTGATTTGTAGGAAGCATTCTTGCAGTGTTGAGTCCTCTTCTGAGGTCCTTGATAGCTGATTAGCACCCTGTCCCTCAAAAGTCAAAAGCAAAATACAGTGAAATACTTGTACTTGCAAACCAGATGGCAAATCACTTGGGAACACATGTGCACAACCTCAATGAATTTACATTTGTTCAAAGAACTATTTTATACTAGCATAGTGCTCCAAGGATAGCAGTTTTTGTTTGTAAGCCTGGGGGCTGGACTTTCTTCTCTTTTATTGTATGGTCTCTATTGTAGAGCATCTCATTCCTTTGTTCAATGTGTAAAAAGAATAAATATGATGACACTGTGGTAAACAGATGGGAGTTTTATATCTGTAATTTAAGATGCTACTGAAGGGGTATACACAAATTCCACAAAAAATCTCCCCTCCAGAGGTATAGAAGCAAATCCAAATGATGGAGGCTTGTGGAGTGTCTCCATGTTGGTTTGCTTCTATACCTCTGGGGGGAATTCTCTTTGGACTTTGTGTATACTCCTTCAGTAGCATCTGAAATTACAGATATAAAATTCCCATCTCTTAACCACAGTGTCATCATATTTATTCTTTTTACACACTGAACAAAGGAATGAGATGCTCTACAATAGAGACCATACAATAAAAGATAAGAAAGTCCAGCCCCCAGGCTTACAAACAAAAGCTGCTATCCTTGGAACACTCTGCTAGCATAAAATAGTTCTATGAATCATGAAAAGTTGATCCCAGTGTTGTTGGTGGCTGGTGTAATGAAGGTTGCCAAGAAGTGGGCATCTTTAGACAATCTATTCTTAAGAACATATCCTAATCAGGTTGTGGTGTCTTGGTCTACTTGAAATGTTTATATTTAAATTAAGGTTTTTGCATAATGAAAAGCAACACAACAACTTTATTTTGGTATGGTATAAATTGATTGTGTCTGTCTATGATGAATCATCCCCTTGGTGTCCACAGAAAAACCAGCTGACAGTTTGGAAAAACTTATTTTAATGAATATGCAATTGTAAATAAAACTGGCTCTGGAGCAAAACAAGATATATAATATGTCAAGATATATAAAATGTCAAAGACATAAGGAAATGAAAGAAAAAAGACGAGAAGAGAGGACAACAAAATATACTAAAGATCAATACTCTTTATAGCTCTTTGGATTGATCTTACATGTATAAGTATTGATGTAAAGCCTTTTTTGTATGGTTACAAAAATACTAAATTTAAAAATGAAGAAAAAACAAACACCAGCTTTCTGTCTATTGACCAAAATACATAAACTGCTTGATCCATTATCCCATGCATTGGAGTTTTCCCTGTCAGTGATTCAGGGGCTCAACAGACCGGCCATTAAGGCCAGCCTGGGAGCAGAGTTGGGGCATGGTATCCACATGACGCACACCCAGACTCTGCCCCCAGGCTGGCGTGACACTGTGCACTGCTCCACATGGTGTGTTGTGTCACAGCGCTTCTCTGGCATGTACATGATGCAGCACTAATGATGCAGGAGTGCAGAAAAGCCATGTGCTGGTGGATATGGCACCCTTTCTGGGGTGCAAAAAGGAGCTGCTTCTTGTTGTTCCTTTTTGCACCATGGAAAGGAGAGACTGGGGCCATGGTGGGCGGTTGCCACGGCCCCGATCCAGCGCAGATAGAGGTGGCTGCAGGCCACCCCTTAGGGGCATTCTGTACAGCCCCTAGGTTCTCAGAGTATATGCCACTAACACTTCAACCTATCTGAAGAACAAGACTTACTTTGACTGTATCCACACTGCAAAAATAATCCAGTTCACCAGCATTTTAACTTCCATGACTCAGTGCTATGGAATTCTGGGATTTGTAGCTTGTTGTGGCACCAAAGCTCTCTGACAGAGGAACCTAAATGTCTCACAAAACTACAATTCCCAGAATTCCAAAGCATTGTGCCATGTCAATTAAAGTGGTGCCAAACTGGATTATTTCTGCAATACATATGCAGCCTTCCTGATTAAGATGCAATATATCCACCACCTTGCAGAAAATGCCATCCTAACTACTGGGGATTCAGAATCACTTCACAAGAACACTCCCTCATAAGGATGCATTGTGAGTCATGAATAATACTATTCTGTGTGTGGCTGCAGCACACCTTATTATAAAACTCTAGTGTGCCATAATTACAAAGCCTTTGGAAATTACTGTACATGTTCAAATTAAATGGCACTGCTATGGGCACATATATGAAAACAGTATGCAAACATACTTGTTGCTCACATAGAAAAGCTCATGTTGTTCACCCCAAACCCTCTCCTCTATCTGATAAATAATGATTACATTTTAAACACCAAGAGTCTTGGAAAGGAATCACTCAAAGTGTTCCACTAGAATTTTCATAATTTTCACTTTATCTTCCGCTTGTGATGCTAGCACAGGTGATTTCCATGCACAATGCTTGGCTGCAAGGAAGGAACTTTCAGAGATGGCATTTGACTCCGAGACAGCTTTGTGGAGGGCTGTGTTGGCTGCTTTGCACCTGTAGTATAAAGTTGGGTGCATCAGAGCTTGCAAAGGAGTGATTACAAAACAGCTTCTTCCTCCAGCAACTTCAGCTCAGCACTAATGCCTGGAGCCCAGGGAGCATTTCCCACACTACATGCACAAAATATATGACTAGTCTGAGAACAGAGAAGATGTCGTCCTGTTATTGGACTTGGATCAGCCATAAATAAAACTAAAAATTCTGCTGCAAAGACAAGAAATTGTCTGTGTGCTAAGGGAAAATATCTAGAAAAGGAAGCATAAGATTTAAGAAAGGGCTTCAGCTCATTAGCAGGGCACATCATTCACATTCAGAAGTTATAAAGTTCAATTGCTGACATGCCCAGGCAGGGCAAGGAAAGTGTTCTATTTCAATCCTAAGCAGCCACAGCTAGGCAGGGTAGAAAACGCTGAGCAAGATGGCTCAGTGATCTGACTCAGCACAAAGCTGCTACAATGTAATTAAAAACTATGCTGAATTTTTACATTTATTGTCTTGTTATCTCTCTACAGACTAACTGAAAGAGCCAGTTTGTAGAAATGCCACACCACTGTACAAGTTATGTGTTTGCTGCATGCACTCAAAAGGTTGGCCTTCAAAAAACAAAAGGCAATCCATAGTGCAATGCACTTGTGGCACCAATGTTCATGTGCCTATTTTAGGCATTGAGTGCCATATTGGATACATGTGCCCAGGACATTGACTGCTACCAAAGGACATAACAGAATAGCTTTTTGTGGGTTTTTCAGCCCATGTGGCCACATAGCCCCCCCCCCCCCCAAAAAAAAACTACAAAAAAACTATGGATGCCAGCTGTGAAAGCCTTTGACTTCACGTCATAACAGAATTTTACCAAAAGAAAATAATTTTTAGGCCAGTGGTAGGGATAGGGAGGAAATCCAAGCTGCTCTCTCCATAGTGCCACAGAAGACTAGATAATAGTTCCCAAACATTTTCTTTACCAGGGACCCCCTGTAAACATATTTTGTTTCCTTGGACCTCCGAGACTTAACTCAAGATTTTAACTTAATGATGATAATAAGTGTGCAGTACAGATGGCCTAAAAGGGCTGTCCCCACGGCGAGAATAGGGCTGAGGAATGCACAGCATTTGCATGCTCCCCAGCCCTAACACATATGGACGGCGCCATGTTTACATTGCGCCATCCATACACGCTCTCTGTGATGTCTCGGCACCTGCCGCGTCCAGACGGACCAGTGGACACCTGACATCATCACGCTGCTTAAGGGCGTCTAGGGTGCCTTTCTGAGGTGCTGAAAGGAGCTCCGAAGTGGGGCTCCTTTTCAGGAAGCACTTTGTGCAGCAACCAGATTGCCACGGGAACAAAGTGAGGGAGAAAGGGGCCAGGAGGACAGCCCTTTCCAGCCCGTGGAGAAGGGGTGTTTTGCCCCTTTTCCGCAGCCTGGATAAGAGGTGGATTGGGGCCTCCAGAGCTGTTGAAAGGCTGCCCTGGCCACAACCCGCCGCTCAAAGGGGCAGCTACAGACCGCCCTTTTTGGGCTGTCTGTAATGCCCCAATAATACCTAAACACTAAATCATTAATAATTGCACAACCATTATCTTCCCCACGAGGCGCCAGAGGGAGACTGAAGATTTTTCTTCTGATTCTTCCTGCAAGCTTGTGGCTGGAGCAGATTGAACAACAGCCTTGGGTCCCGTTGCATGCATTTTGCTGAGGGGCTAAGCAGCATTTGTAGACCCTCCATGAGGCCATTATAGACCCCTGGGGGGGGGGTTCACAGACCACAGATTAAGAACCACTGGCCTTGAATATATAGTATTTTAACGGCACAATGATTAGGCATCAACTTGCCATATAAACTGTCATTGTCTACAAAGAACATGCAGACAACAGAAATACCTCTTGACCTGATAATTATTTTTAAAAAACCGCAATAACACACACACACACACACACACACACACATCAAGGGCATTATCATGTTAAACAGAGCCCAGGGATGCTTACTCATTAGTGGTATCTTACATTTCCACAGCTCTAACTGAAATATCTATAAACAGGCTTTGAGGAACATTTTAACATAATGGGATTCATGTTTAATGTGGGGAATGACTTTTTTCTCTCCCTCAGGACTTCAATTAAAATATTTAGGAGGGAAAATTAAAGACTCATCTCAGAAAGATCTTGCAAAAAAGTATAGTATTCAAAGCACCTCACTGGCAGAAAGCTATTTTCAAGCCGTTGGGCTCTCTAAAAGGCAAAGTCATTGCTGGTAATTGTTACAACGTGTGGTAATAGAATTACAAAATATGGCAGCCATGACATTAGGAATGCATAAAGATCACTGTTATTTCTGAAAGACTGGCATCCCCCCTCCCTGGCATGCCTCTCCTCCCGAAAATAAATTAGCAGTTGACTAAGACAAGCTGGTGACATGTTTTCATTATTAACTAATGTTGTGCCATTAACAGATTTAGGTTGTGTATGAGCAGTTTCCTCATGAAAAGCAGTTTGATCAAAATGACTCCATATTTGCCTATTGTGACAGGAACAGATTGAAATCACAATATTTTGAGAGAAAGAGCATAATGTTTTGCTCTGCTAAGGAGGAATATTCAATATGATCCTCATATATGGCTGTTATTATTGCCATGCATGTTAGTGGCATCATCCAACAACACTTTGGTTATGGATGTCTACAGCGTGTGATAGTATTCATGAAACTTAAAAGTAACTTTTCAAGTTCTTTTCAAAATAGGGTGTTCCTTGCTAAGTAGAGGAAGTCTACATTTTGAGTCTCAATCACTCTATCAGTATAACTAGTAATACTATTCCTCCATTTTCTTTCTTATTTAACTAGATCAGTGCTGCTCAAAGTGGTGGCCTCAGATCAGTGCCAATCCATGAGTTAGTGCCTGCTGGTCCACAGAGAATTGTAGCCACTGGGAAGAAATATGGTACTTGCTGGTTACCCATAACAGATTCCTGAGAAGCACTGAACTAGAGGCCTGTTGACTACAACTCAACAAAATTTGGGGGTAAAAGTTGGATTAGATAATCATACACTGAGGGGTATTAATTTCAAGTGATGATATCACCACACCTATAGCCAAGCATTGGCCATCTCCTTACTTCTGAAATATACAGCCAAGGCATCTTGTTCTCTGATACTCATTCTTCTGGGATCTTCTTCTCCCCCTCTTTCATACCTCCTTATCACCTGCTGCCCCTCCAATTCTTTCCCTCCCTTGAGTCTTTCTTCTTCTTTTCTACATTTCGTTTTGCTAATGGCCTACTGGCTTGCTAGTTATAAATCAAGAGGGTTTTTTGTAATTAATTATTTCTTGAGAGCCATTGTGGTGTATTGATTTGAGTGTTGGACTATGACTCTGGGGACCAGGGTTCAAATCCTGGCTTGGCCATGTAAACCCACTTTTGGTTTCAATCTGCTGCCTCAATCAGTGGTGAAAGAGAAATACTATCTGGTTCAAATGCTGCCTTGCACCATGTTTCATGATTATTCCTCATGCTATACTGTGGATGTTGAGTCAATGATGGCATGTGGTGGAAGAGCATCTGCCTAGTGGACTTTTGCATTCTGCATTTGAAAAATAACTAAATGTTCTTATTTTAAATACTTTGTAGAGATGTTAATATAAATTGTTACGGTTTAAAAATGCAACTACAATGGTAACCAACTGCTTTTGGAGAGCCTTAGAATTACAAATGTAACTAATAATTGTTTTAAAAGTAACTTACCATGTACCTCAGTGTATTGGTCTATATTCCTGGCACAATTCAAAGTGCAGATCATTACTTATAAAGCCCTATATGGTTCAGGACCAGGCTATATGAAAGCTATCCCATATGAGCATGCCTGAGTTTTATGATCTTCAGGGAGGGCTTTCTCTTGGTCCACCACCATCACAATGCCATCTAGTGAGGAGACAGTCTTCCTGCTGGCTACTTCTACGCTATAGAACTCCCTCCCAAGGGAGGCTCAGTTACCCACCCATTCTCTTTTCACTTGACAGGCAAAGAATTTGTTGTTGGTGTTGGTGTTGCTGTTGTTTGAACAGGCACTCAGATTTGAAATGGTTAGGACAGAAGAGTATTCAGTTGCTGTGCTTTATCTTCTACCAAGTGCTGACTGTGCTTAACTGAATTGTCTTCAATTACTGTTTTGGCTGTTTATTATCTTTAAATAAACTTTTGTACTCTATATCATTTTAGCTATTGTGTTTTAACTCATAACATAAGCCGCTTTGGGTCTCATAAGAGGATAAAGGCAGAATATTTATTTATTAAATAAATAAATAAATTTTAGGGCAGATCAGTTAGTCACTTTCTAGATCAGTTTACATCACAAATGTCTACCCAATAGGTAATCTCACACTATGACATTCAACGGGACTCTGTACTGCTTTGTCACATTGGGAATGGGAGGACAAAAACTAGCACTTTAAAATCCATATTATGGATGCATGTTTTTAAAATAAAATATTTGCTTTACTTTATGAGCATTATCTAAATCTCTTTGTTTGGACATGGCCTTTGCAAAATGACTGCCGCAATGTAGTGCTACTTTTAACTTCTCCTAGAGAAAGATGTCACCAATAAAATGTGGAAATGACTTCAGACACATACATATCATTATGGAGGCAGAGTTTTACAATGCACTAAAAAGCTCCATAGAACTTCCATTCATTAACTGAGCAGAGTTGGGAGGTCCTGGAAATAAAATCCCATTCAAAGATACAACTCTATAGCAAATATATGTAAAAAGAACAACTTGACAGTGGGTAGCAGTGTATCAGTTTAAAGCCAGGGGGTGAGAAATAGCGATCTAGTCCTGACCCAGCATCTTTTATATGAAGAGCAGTTTTATTTCACTTTTCATGTATGAGAACCAACTGAACCTAGGAACCATTGCCATTACTGTGTTGCTGAAGTACAATATTTTCTGGAAGCCCCTCCAATAGCATAGCATTTTAAAATGGTCTCTGTATATGTTTATATAGCAGACAATTATAGTCACAGTAGATCAGTCTTAGTGTCCTTAGAAAGTACAAACAGTCTTAATCATATGCACACAGAAGTAATGCTGGTCAAAATGCAACAACAACAACAACAAAGTCTTGAGGAATTTAAAACTAGAACTGAAATGATACGATTTTAAAGACCCCTCATTTCTCCTTTTCTTTATTTACAGCGAGTCTTCAAAATCATCACATCTATGCTTAAGTTTATTATATAATAGAAAACATCTTTTTAAATTAGGGTCCTACATCTGCTTTAAAACATCTTCAACATATCTCTCTTAATTTTAGAAAGAAAAGCTGAGAAAGATAGGCTTCAAGGGTAATATTCTTGAACATGAAGCACTTTAGGACAGAAACAAAAGTTCACTGCTCTGGTTAGGTCCTGCAGGCTCAAGTCTGTGGCCTCTTTGATTGAGTGTAACCATCTGATATATCATTATCCTCTGTTTCTACTTCCATCTATTTTTGCTAGCATTGTCTTTTCTAATGATTCATGCCTTCTCATGATGTGGCCAAAGTACGACAGCCTCAATTTCGTCATCTTGGATTCTAGGGGTATTTCAAGCTTGATCTGTTCAAGGACTTTGTTTGACTTTTTGGCTGTCCAAGGCATCCTCAGCCCTCTTCTCCAGCACCACAGCACTTTAAAATCTTGTCTAGTACTTTCATAGCTGCCCTTCTCAATTGCAGTATTCTTCTAATTTCCTGACTGCAGTCACCAATATAAACAACAATATACCATTAAAATAGTCAAATATTTAAGTATTATTCCTGTGTATCATGGTTCTGATGGCTTCTGTGAGAAATGGAGGTGCCAGGAGTAGCTTAGCAAAGCAGTAGTCAGAGGTAGAGAAATTAATGATGCCACATCCTTTTCACTGGCTTCTTTTTCCTCTTCTTTTCAGAGAGCAAAGGTTTTTAATGGTTTTGGTGAGGTGAAGAAAGCCTGATTCTAAATTATGTGAAGCCGCAACATCATGTGGAGAAGATGAATAAATATATACCTATATATATATATATATATATATCCCAAAACACTTACAAATTTAACATCATTGCTAGGAAAAAATGTAATGTGTGAAGTGGTTTCAGCTCACAAAAATACTTCAGACGTATAGATTTATTCCTGGGCCATAATCCAGCAAATCTTATGACTAACCCCTGGGGAGGCCTTGGCAACATCTATTTTAGCAGCAGCCCTTTGCACAGCATGCCAAACTGGTTTGAAAACTTCAGGGAAACTGAAACACTTTTTATTATACAGCATGGAGGTACTGCTGTTCAAGGGGGGTGGGGGCAAAAGTCTTGCTGGGAATTCATTAAACATGGGATGTACTTTAAAAAAAAAGTATTGTCTAGCAGGCTGTGGCCTTTTTAGGATTTCAGGCACAGGACTGACTTCAAAATTGTAATGAGGGAAGTAGCCTAAAGCACTTTCAGTTTTTAGGAGAACCTTTTCTTGAGAGTCGGCACCAATTCCAATGTGTAAGCAAGTATGGCACCCCAGGTAATTAGCAAGCAGAGCCAAAGAAGAACTGTATTTAGCTCAGTAGCTTTTAAAACAAAGTTATTTCCACTTGTTTATTGAACATCTCTTGCCACTGAAGGCTAATGAACTAGTAATGGATCTGTCAGAAATCTGTGAAGAGACAAAGACCTCTAAATGTTGCCATTTTAGTCTATGAAAGCTGCTATTATAGTTTCCAAACACCTGATATTCATAAACATGACAGTGAAGAGGGACTTAGAATTCAATGGGAGTAGAGAGACAGCAATGTAATTTATGCACTGCAGGAGTGGAAGGAGAGAGTGAGAAAGAGAAAGTGTGTGTCATGAAAACAAAAGTGGCAGGAGGCTGAAAATATAGCAATCCAGTTTTGTCATATCACTCACTAGAGTTGCTTTCAGATATGAGTACTCATTCTGTACCTGACCTAGGTTTCTCCCAGACCTTTTAAAGAATGGGATTTTCCTGTTCTTTCAAAGGTCCAGGAGAAGCCCGGGTCAAGTAGCTTACAATATTTTTTTTAAAAAAAGATAGCATAAAAATTCACAAAATGCAAAAGTTAAACTTAATTAAAATATGAGAAAATAAAAACTAATTAAAAACATAAAACATTTTTGAAAAACAACAGTGATAACAAATATATATATATATATATATACACATATAAAACATTGTTTAGGCTGGATGGACCTTCTACAGTCAGTCCTCAAAGGCCTGTCAAAACAGAAATGTCTTTACCTGTCTATGGAAAGAAAGTAGGGATGTGTCATTTCAATCTCTCTGGGAAGGGAGTTCAAGAGCCTGGGGGCAGCCACCAAGAAGGCCCTTTCCTATGTTCCCACCAGATGTACCTGTGAGAATGGTGGGATACATTGAATGACCTCCCTGGCAGATCTCAAAGCACAGGCAGGCTTGTAAGAGAAAACACTGTATTTCAAATAGCCTGGACCTGTGAGTTATATTGAGAGGCTGGCACATATAACCAGTCAGCTTTACAGCTCCAAAACGGGGCTCCCTTAGGCCTCCCTGGTTTTCCTGAACAATGGAGAAGTGGCAAAATGCCGCTTCCCCACGGTTTGGGAAAGGGGTGTCCTTGGAGCGCCATGCCCCTGGTCACCCCTGCGACCACCGCCATGAGAGAAAGGGGCCACTTGGCCCCTTTCTCTGATGGCTCTATTCCCATGGCAGTGTAGCTCCCACAGGAAAGGAGCTTGTGGGGCTGCCAAAAAAAAAAAAAAAAAAGGAGCTGCCTAGAGAAGCTCCTTTTTTGGGGGGCTGCTCCAGTAAGTGGCGCTGTTATGACACCACTTTCTGTGTGCCCCATTTGGGCACTTAGCAGTGGTGCCTGCATCATGACAGCCCTGTGTGTACAGGAGGCCACCATGACTCCAGTGTCATGCCGTACTAGGGTTAGAGACTGTGTGGTTGCTGTGCAGTCCCTAACCCTAGAATCGTGGCAAATACGCTGATTAGTGGACATCTGTATTGGCCCTTTAACAGCTTATATGTGCAGTATTGGCTCATACAAGAGCAAAAGAAAGAAAGAGTGATAATAGTAAAGACAGAACTGTCATTTATTGTGGGTAGTGAGGTGCTCCACCTTTCAAGCTACATACATTTATGCCTCAGGTGTATCCCATAATTTTTGTCAACTCACTGGTCCTAGCACTGAGCAAATATTGTGATGAGGTAATTATATAGCTGTGTGTTACATACTCATCTTAAATGCACAACTATCCTTGTTTTAAAGTGACCTGAGCTGACAACATTGCTATTAGAGCTGCAATAAATATCTCTTAAAATATATTGTTTTGGAGTCACTTTATTTCAAATGACCCTTTGATCTAGGCTGGGAATTTTGCTTCCCTGCAAAAATGTATTCCTACCTATCCTCCAAATAGCAGTCTTTCAAATGGAACCATTAGAACCAAAATTACCATCATGCTTCATGTCAGTTGATTTATTGGAACGCACAGATTGAAACATTTATGCCATAGTATTATCTATTTATATATATGGTTGTAAAAGCTGGACAGTGCAGAAAGCTGTCAGAAGGAAAATCTATTCTTTTTAAATGTGATGCTTGTGATTCTACATGTGCCATGGGTTGCTAAAAAAGAAGAAAAAAGATCTTTGAGCAAATCAAGTGTGAACTCTTACTAAAAGTGAAGATGACTAAACTTAGACTATTGTAGTGTGGACTTATCATGAAATGATGTGACTCTTTGGAAAAGACAATAATGCTTGGTAAAGTGAAAGGCAGTAGGAAAATCAAGAAGGCCACAATACTGAGTTTGCAAAACCTGCACACAGCAGTTCATCTCTGGAGGTCTCTTGTTCATAGGGTCTCTATAAATCTAAGTCAGGTTGATGGCAAATAACAAGAACAACAACAGCAAATGTTTTGTGTGTGTGTGTAGTGTGTGCAAAAAATCTGGTAAAGAAGAAACAAAAATGTTTTATGGCATCATGGCTATGATAGAAATGTTCGTTTCAATATCATTAATTGTGAGGAGACGATCTTTCAGCATGTTCTTTGGAGACCATATAGTATAAACTACAGGTTTAGAAAGAAAAATCTATATGCTTAAGCAGTTTCCTTTTCTTCTAAAAATTTGCTTTCATGGGATCTTCAAAAGAGCCTCCATCATATTTAGGGCCAATGATTGCTGCTGAGAGTCTTCATGACAGTTTCAACCTCCATTGCTCTTCTCACAGGAGGAGAAAAAAGTCAGGCCCCTCTCCATCATGCTCGGATTTAGTTGCTACTGAATTTTTCCCTTCACTCCTACCTTTCCTCTTGTGCATTGTAGCTTATTTTGATTATAAACCTAAGGCAGGGACTATGAAATTAACTATGCCTAAACCACTCTCTGAAACTTTAAAAATACTTTAAAAAATAAATAATAAACAACAGCACCAGTTGCAAAAGTACAGTATCAATACCGAGTGTGCGTATGTGTCTTCAAAATACCTTTTCACATATTTAAGTAAACAATTAACACTACAGTTAAAATGCATGCTGGTGTAAATAGAAAGTTCTCCATATGGTAATGCTAAGACTTATCATTTCAGAATGATTTTGGAGTTCTCAAAAAAGAGCTTTTTCATATTTACTCTCTGTATTTTTTCCTCTCTGTTAAAAAACTGCAGGAAACATTATCATGGGAGTATTGGGTTAATGAAAACTCATCAATTCCTCAGGCTAATTCCTCAATTTTGACTTTGTCTTGATCTTCTGTAAAAGTCCAAATTATCATATTATGTAATAGTCCAAAACATTGCCTTACAGCAACAATTCTACATGGATGAAATGGTGAAACATGGTCTCCATTTAACTCATCTCTTTTGACAGCTCCATCACTCTTGTCCATTCTCTCCCCCCCTCCCCCCATTTAACCTCTGTGCATGGATCCTATCATCTCCTAACTTCAGATTTATGTCTTTCCTGACATTATTTTCCATCTCCGCCACCTAATCACTTACTTCTCTGGCTTTTGCATTACATCATTCAAATAGGCCACACTTTCCACTCTGTGAAACTAACCACATAGACACACCAAACACAAATTAAAAGGGTGGTTACAAAGATAAAAACATTCCCAATCAGTGCTACCATTTAATAGTCCTTACAACAGGGAAATTGTTACTACATTTTATAGTTTTGCCCATAAACCCATCTAAAAATGCGTAACATCTTTCTGATACTGGGGTGTGGGGGTAGAAGCACCTCACCTGTTACTTTATTTCATTTTTATTTTGCATTGTCCCATTTACTATGCAAGGATAAACTAAGTGGGGACTCACACACACACCCTCCCCAAGTGTGCACATTGCTATGGTGCAGGGATAATAATGACAACACTTCTGGTGACAAGATGAACAGAAGTAAGACAACAACAACAATAATAATTTCCTCTACTAAATAAACCTTCGGTATTCCCACCACCCACTCAAGGAAGAACAGATGGCAAAGAGGAGTGCCTACAGCTTTTCCTGTTTCCTTTGGCTTCTAGGATGACTGTTTCAGGGACTATTTGCTAAAGGCTTCTCTGGTCAGATTTCTCCTAAAACATTCAGTACTCAGTTCTGCAGCTTCCTAGAAGCATCACTGCAACTTCATTGCACAGATTTCAGCTCTCTTCATCTAAAAGTTGAGCCTCCTTTATCTAGAATTCCAAAACCTGAAATACTTGAAAAGCCAACACTTTTTTTTTAATGAATGGCTGAGATAGGGACATCTTTACTTTCTGGTGCACTGAAATCTTTGCTTCATGCACAAATTTATTTTAAAATGTTGCATAAAAACTACCTGTGGGCAAGGTATATAAGGTGTATATGAAACATAAATGAATTTTGTGTTTAGACTTAGGTCCCATCTCCAAGATATCACTATGTATGTATTTGCAAATATAAGTATTCCAAAATCCCCCAAAAATCTGAAGTAACAAGCACTTCTGGTCCCAAGCGTTTCAAATAAGGGAGACTCAACCTGTATCAGCTGTAGTTTTTATTCTTTCCAGTTCAGTTCCCATAGATGGGACTTGCCTCTTCTTCTCCTATCAGCCAACAACCATTAAGTGCCAGTCACTTCTTATCAATTGATTTGGGTTCCCTCCCCATCCCTTCTTGTTGACATCTGGCCAATCATAATCCTTACAGAACTTTGAATGGCCAATCACGTTTTTTAAGACTCCTTTGACTAATCAGAACAAAGGTTCTTCCCCTGGACCATTTTCAAATTGTCAGCTGAAAGATTCCCATACATAGAATTTATAACCAAAGCTTTAGGCTCAGTACTAAAGATGCAAACAATATTTGCAAATTTTCTTATCTTTGAACACTTTAAAAACAAAACCTTGCCTCATTGAAAAAACAAGGTCTTTTTGTTTGTTTGGTAGGTTTTTCCTGTTTTGACATTGAGGACTTTCTGTGAAAATGCGTTCATGCAAATAAATAAATAAATAAATAAATAAAATGCTGGGTTTGTGCCAAATATCTCCTTTGCAAACAAGCAAACAAACAAAACAAAATAACCACATTTTTTTTCTTTGCTAATTTTGTGGAAGCTTTTTTAATGTTGTTTTTTGCTTTCGCTCAAGAGTAAAAAAGTCTCGTAGCGCTTGACACTTTTTAATGGAGTGTGATGTATTCAGATATCTTTTCTTGCTTTAGTCTTTATGACTATTCCTTGTAAGCTTGGAAGTATGCAACTTCCAGGATCTCTATTCTGTTGCTGTTGCTGTTGCTGTATGCGTTCAAGTCATTTCCAACTTTTGGTGACCTTAAAGTGAACCTATAATGGGGTTGTCTTGACAGATTTTTTTCAGCAAGAGTTGCCTTTGACTTCCTCTCAGGCTGAGATAGTGTGACTTGCCCAAGGTCACCCAAAGGGTTTCTATGGCCAAGCATGGATTTAGATCCTGGTCTCCAGAGCCATAGTCCAACTCTCAAGCCACTACACCACATAGGCTGTCTTTCCTCTGAATGTCCCCTAAAACAGAATAACTTATGCTATTTGAGTGTGGTGTAGGGTCTTGGAAAGTATGAGCATATAATCCTCAGTGATGGCCAAGCACAGTACCCACCACAACTTTCAGTATTGCTTGGCTTGGAGTCAGTTAAACCCTCCCTTTCTGGTTCCTGCTAACTAATCTGTCCATGTATGACCACACTCTATGTATTATTAGCTATAGGATTATCTGAGTCTTGATATCATCCTGCTCTTATGATGTGTTTGCACTGTTTTGACATTGACAATGGGAGTCCCTGATCTGAACGGATTTGCTGACTGTAAGATTTGTCTTTAAGTTGTCTGTGACTGTGCCTCTGGTTTGTGATTTTTCTAGCCTTCAGCTGAGTGGCTTGTCATGCCCCTTGCCTTGGGCCAGTACAGATTCACCAGCCTAGGAACAGGAGAGCTAACAACTTGGGGAGCTTTGGATATGTAACAATATCTTTCCCATTTGAGACCAATAATTCTACTGAGCCAAGTGGAAATTTGTTTGTATGAAATCATTTTTAAGAGGATGATCTTTATTTTTGTCTAAAACAAGGTAGAACAATTGCAAGAATATGGTTCATTCTATATTTTTATACTTATAATAATAATTAATATACTTTAACCTTGGTATAGCAAAGAATGTACACATTTTGCTAAGAATGGATGTTGTGCTGGCCACTTATACACTGAATTACATGCACTGTAAAAAATGTTTTGGTAAATCTGGTGATTTTCAAGGGAAACAGCAGTCCCCGGACACCCACATTGTTAACCCAATATTTTCCAGAGGTACAAAAACAAACATTTTCTTCTTCTGTGACAGTCTACTGATGGAGACATATGAACTTAAGTAACCCACTGCACTAGAAAATTATCTGTCTCAGACTGTAAGCTGCTCCTGCATTCCACCTCTGGAGAGTTGCTGTTGTTTCAGCAAATATATGACAAGGACAAAGATGGACAGAGACAATTAACTGACTTTCTCATGGGCTTTGTGTAATGTACAAGCCAATGATTTGAAACCGAGCTCCCCCCCCCAAAAAAAAAGCTCCAAATATATAGTAGGGTAAGTGGGTTGATTTGATTTCTTAGCTACAGTAAGCCATTAAGCAGTTCAAGTCAGGGTTGCCTGCAGCAAAATGTTAGCTGTACTCAAGGATTGTTTGAGTCAAAAAATGTTTGTATGTGTATTTTAATGTCAGTTCATTCTAAGAGCATCATGTTCCATAGATATATTAGGAAGTAGTCTGCTCTTAAATTAGTTTTATATGTTGTCTATGGGGCAGTACAGACAGTTGGCTTCATGTCACCCGTTTTTGCCCTGCATCTGTACTTCAGCATCCACATGCTGCAGCACAAACGTGTTGTCTAAAAGGAGCCACTCTAGGCCCTATGATGGCTCTTCCGCCCATCTGTGTGGATGGAGCTGCAGCCTTGTGATGTAAGGATGCTTATATTAGGGCTTGGCGCATATGGATGCTTCACCTTATTGAGCCCTGATATTACCACTTTTGGCCTGTTTGTACCGGGCCTATGTTTGTTATTTGAGTACTGGTTTTCATCTCATTATTGAAGAAAAATAGGGTCACGTAGGAAGATTATATTTTTTTTGACACAGATATTTTAAATTGTGTGACTTGCCAAGGTTCAGCCTAGGATTTTTCTCTCTATCACACAGGTATCTAGGAGCTATGTCTCTCTGATCCACATGGCTTTTACAATCAGGTAAACAGTAGTCCAAGAGCAACATTGGGCAACACTGAGACAGTGGGAATTGAGGACAGAGTAACCATTTTTCACCAGTGATGTTGTTTTATACTGAAATCTGGAGTTAAACCTCCCCCCCCCCAACCTGTACAGCTTGGAAATTTTATTTGTTTTTAAGGTAGCTCTCAGAATTGCTCAGCCAGCATGTCCGCTGGCAGTTGTAGTCCAAAACAGAAACATTTCCAAGTTCTGCTCCTTCCAGTGGTGAACTGGTGTTTGCTGAATGGGTTTGCCAGCCTCTCTGTATGACCTCAGATTCTTTCTTCTTTCCTTCTGTGCCATTCCACTTCTATTGCTTCCCAATCAGCTTTATTTTCTTCTACAGTGCCAAGGCATCCCACCACAGGGTTGAAAGTCTGACCTTGGCTATATGCTATATGCACCGGTTGGTTCCTTTCATGTTTGTTCTGCACGCCCTTTTGAGATTCTTGCCTTGGGAATAGAAAAGGGTTAGGTAAAGCAACTTGTCTAGTCAGAACTCATTTCACGGAACATAGCACTAGACATGCTGAAGATAACAGCCTATATAAATTTGGGCTGCTTTAAAAAAAAAGAAGGTGATTGAAATTGACATGATGGGGCAGGATAGAGAAATGTATGGCCTCCAATGCTGCAGGACTGCAAATCCCATTAGCACTTGCCAGTGTAGCTCATGTTGAGAGGTGATGGGAGCTACAGCGCACCAAAATCTGCAGGCATAATGAACACACCTGATTCTGTATCATCATGTATGCACACAAAACACCCAGGCATATTTGATATGTGATTATCTCCACATGATTATCATGCCTTTTCATTACCAGAAAAAACAATTGTTGATATGATGAATTTACCCAGTTTGTCAGTACTAGGATTTAAAGGACCCACTTTAAAAACAGTTATAGTTAACTTATATCTTTCAGCAAAGTGAACAGAGAGAAAATAAAGGTAGTGGCTGAGTTCATAACTTGTGTAGGTGATCCCTGAGCCTTTAGAGATGTAATGTAAAGTACCTCCATTTAATTGTATTTTAACTGTTGTACAAAGAAGTTTTTAACTGTATGCTATTTTTAAAACATTGTATGCTGCCATGAATCTTGTGCTGGGAGAAAGCTGTCATACAAAATAAATAAATAAATAAAATGAATAGTGGAAGAAATGCTGAAGCTGATGACATTTCTGGCGCACTCTAGACTCAAGGGATATTGAGATATTCTGGAAAATGAGAAGTGGAACTCAGTATGACTAGAAGGAAAAGAGGAAGGAAAAGGGTTTGTCATATGGGCAAATATCATAGCTAAAAAGTTGTGAATGCACAAACATGCATTGGATGTATGCAGAATTCACATTTATGGTTTATAAATTAGGATACATGTAAGCATGTATTGCCCTTCTTCCATCCTTTCAATTGGAGTCAGTGACCATCTATGCATAGTGCTGAAATTCTGAACAATGACTTTTTGCAGAGTGAAAGGTGCATGACACACTGTAAAACTGGGGAAGGGAAAATTATTTTTTTCATAACCAGTTTTTTTTGGTATATAAATACTATTTGCAACTCTTGTGCAGAATAACCCCCAAAATAGCCACCCATCACAACAGAAAAAGGTTGTGCATACTGCTTATTTTCCACAGCACTATGATGAGTAGCCATCTTCCCATACGTAAAAAAATTATTAACAAAACAAAACAAAAATCTGCCTTGGGAACATGTGGAAGCATCCCTCTCTGAATATATCAGTCTAAAGTCTTAAGAGGGTCTATGAAAAATGACAATGGAAATATGATTCCATTTCATATCCTGTCTGAATAAAAAAATCAGCCCAGAATGCCGTTTTGGAAAGATCAGCTTCGTAGATAACTGAAGGAACACACAAATTTACTTTGACAAATATTGAGAATTTGGACAAATGATTGTCCAAAATGCATTGCAAGAAAATCTTCACCCACCCTAGTTTTCATGATTGCCTTATTTCATAAATGGAACTTGCCATTATCACTATCCATTTCAGATGCCCAGTGCTTTTTCTCTTCTGTAGCTATGGTTCATCAGAAGATGTCTTTCAATTAATTAAGAACTATTGCACAGTTCTTCCATTGGTGTCTGGGTTCATTACCTTTCTCTCCTTTGAGCCTTGCCTATCCAGGCAAACTAAAGCTATTGTACAGAGCACACAAAGACACTGCAATCATATTAGCCGACCTTTAATTATTCAGAGCTCTTTCTGATAAAATGGTGCTGTAGGACAATGAAAGCAAGAACTAATTCCCAATAGATTAGATTAGATTTTTCCCTCTTCTCTGTCTGTAATTATTTCTATCAGATAAGTTATTTGCTATGCAAGCTTACCTTCAAAGGCATGTTTGTTAAAAAGAGAAAAGGGGAAGAAATCCTTTGTAGGCCCTACATATGATTAAACAGCTTTGACAGAGCATAATGAATAATAATGATAAAGACCTGTCAAATGGAATTTTAAACACTTTGGCCTGTGCATCAGAATAACATCTGCTATCAAGAATCCAATACACTTTTTTACACAAGGAGAAATAGATAAGTGGTGGAATTGAGAGAGATTTCCAGATCTGTTCAAGGCAATATTTTATAAGTACCTACTGAGTTAATTAGAAAATCTATACATGTCATTCCAAGCCAGTCTTGAGTTAGAGCCAAATCTGAGAATACTGACTACAGCTTGCATTGGTAGGTATCAAGGACTAATAGTTCATGAATTGATAATGTCCTTTGGTATTCTTCCCGATTGAGGTTTGGCTCTCCCGATGCACTTTTGTGAGTAGCAATGTGACATTTAGGTCCCACAGATGCACATTTATCTTGCAGAATGTGCAGAGAAGTGAACACTACAATTAACAACCTAACAGTTTAGAAGATTACAACCTGCTCAATAGGAGGGACAAAATTCTTTGCTAATTTTGTTCTAGAAGGAAGTAATGAGTGATTGAGCAATTTTCTTCTCACTGTGAAAATGTCTTTGAAAATTGTGCAGTTCTCAAAGGCAATTCTGGACTTTATTCTGCACAATAGTTGCAAGTGGTGTTTATGTACAGAAACAGCAGTTTCTGCACAGAAAACATTTTCTGTAAAAAAAAATTATTTCTGCACAGGAACATTATTTTCTGGATAGAAAATGCTGTTTGTTTGTTTGTTTGTTTGTTTTGTACAAAATAACCACATTAGAATTTTGGATAGGATAAGTTCCAGACTTCAAAGTTTCTCATCAGTATAAATTCTTCACATCAGGATTTCTCAACACTCAAAATAAAACACATATTTTTGACCATTTTGAATATTCTTTAATCCTTACTCACTACTATAGTCTAAATCCTAAGGATACTCCAAGCCAGAGTAGAGATATTGAATCAATTGGTGAATGGCAAGTCAGCACTCAGGCAAATCTTATTGAATTAATGTGTCTAGTCTAGTTGGTACTACAAAGAGGATTTGGGTTCCAGCCACTTGCCATCCACAGTTTACTTTCTATAAACAAAGACTGTCTAGGACCCAAAAGCAAAAGCAAACAACAACAAAACAAAACATTTTTTGGGGGAGGGGGGTAAACTATTGGGACAAAAAATGTCCCATGACATTTGGAAGAAATTACAATGCATTAAAACTGATATAATGTATTAATAGGTTAGGGGGACACATTGAAATCTCTTTCATAGGAGTAATGGAATTCATTGAAGTGGGAAATTCCCCCTCATACAAAATGTGTGAGTTCTATTTTATCTCACGTTAACTTTTCTTTTTGAAAATTTCGTATTACTTTCATTTTTCCTTCTATGTTTCTTTGCTTGGCTCTGATGTTTGGGGAACATTCACCACACAAATAGTCCTTGGGTTGTCAAGCATATTTAGACTCCATAATAGATTGGAATTCTCTTTGTAGTCAGAAATACTTCACAATATGAATAATTAAAGATTTTTTTAAAAAAATGGAAAAAATGGTGTGTTAAGCACCTAGTAACATTGAACCTATGTTTCAATGATGAAGAGTTAAAATTATGGTATAGTTTAGCCAATAAATATGGCAATATAAACATTTAGGATCAGATTGTTTGGTGGTCAGCTTCTAATCAACAATGGAGAATGTGTGAGTCAATGTGTATTTATCCTGAATTACACAAATTGATTAAAACAATGTTGCTCTGAGCTTATTAGAAGCTGGGAAACAAGTATCATGAGATGATGGTTTCATATTGAAAAAATATTATGTTTGCATTCTTATTTTTTTAATTTCTTTCTGGAAAATCCAGGATTTGATTATTGGAAACATTTATTCATGGTTTGACAACTGTTCAGTATACTTGAAAAGTTATATTTATACAAAATATATAGAGATATGGAAGCCAGCATGATTTGGTAATGTGAGCATTGTACTAAGACTCTCGAGTCCAGGGTCTGAATCCCTGCTCAGCCATGGAAACCCTTTGGGTGACCTAGGGCAAGTCACAATCTCTCAGTCTCAGAGGAAGGCAAAAGCAAACCCTCTCTGAACAAATCTTGCCAAGTAAACCCCATGATAAGTTCACCTTAGGGTCACCATACATTGGACAAGACGTAAAGTGCCATTTTTCTAAGGTTTTTTTCTTTCTTCCTTTTTATTCTTCACAATTACAGTATGGACATAGATGAATAACTGAACAAAAACAGACAACAAACTAAGGCCCAGTACAGATTGGCACAAAGCACTGAGCTGAGGCTAATTTTAGGGCTCAGAAATGCAGAGCGTCCACACACTCCCGAGCCCTATAGTGCACCCCTGGCACCATCATGGCTCACCCCATCCACATCTCCAAACGGCACCTTCCAAATGGTGCAGCCTCCAAATGGCACTGCGCCCTGCTTATGGCATCAGTGCATGTGAGGGCGCCAATGGCACCCTAGGCATATCTCAGAAAGAAATTGCTGGAAGCGAGTTCTTTTTATGCCTCCTAGAGGATGCGCCATTTGGTTGGTGTGGCCTCCATGTGGGGCAAAAATGGGCGGCTGTAGACCCCCTTTCAGGGCTGCCTGTACAGCCCCATAGTCTTTGAAAGGGGGAAATGAACATGCTGGTTTGGACTTAAATATCTGACATCTCTGAATTTTACACCTTTCCAATTAAATATTAATTTTAATTATATTTTGAAAAAAATGGCCTTTAAACATGTATTTTGAGAGACAATATATGTTGAAACATGTCATTAAATATGTGAGGTTATTCTCTGATGTCTTCCATGTAGAGATTTATGGAAAAATCATAACTATAAAATAGTGACACTTTCAGTTCACTTTCTGTTAGAAAAAAGTCTTTCCTATGCTCCAAATAACCCACCCACCCCCAAAAGCACAGTCAGATTGCCTCCATGTACTCTAGAGGGCATTTGGGGCAATATAATTTTTAAATTTTGTTTTGTTTTGTTTTTTTCAAAAGGATTCTGAGGACCTTCATCCTCCCTCCAGGTTTAGAACATTTGGGAGAAGACAGGTTCAGAGAATCGGGAGGGTATGACTTCCTCTGATCAGATAAATCAGAATATTGTTTCAGATCATTTTAATAAGATTTTTGTACAAATTTTCAAATCCCTTTATATTCATAATGGAAAGAGCTACAGGTCTGTTGTTTTGTTCTTTTAGAAAATCACTATGGGAGAAAGCAAAAACTGTCAGAATTGTCCATCCTGGCGCAGATCTTTGCCTGTTTGACCTTTCAAAGTCTGGCTCTGAATCCCTACAAATTCAATTGCATCAAGTGTTGAATTAAAGTTTTCACCTAATTTTCTGGAAAGGCTCCTTTATAGTTTATGGAGAAGGTCATGCTGTTGGCCAATGAGTACATCACAGTCCTCTCCGTAGCTGTATCAAGTGCCAATGCAAATAGGGAAGGACGCATCCAACATTCTCAAATTTCTTCATTAGTTTGTTCATAATCAGAAATGAAAGAATTTTACGTTTGCCAAAATCTGAGAGAGAGAGGTTGCAGAACTCAGAAATTTCCAGTCATTACCATGGACTTTCCCATTCCTATCTTGGGTCCAAAACACACTGCAAAAACAATTCAGTTTGAGACCATTTTAACTGTGCTGGCTCAATGCTAGGGGATTCTGGGCATTGCAGTTTTGGGAGACAGTTGGCCTTCTCTGACAGAGAGCTCTGGTGCCATAATAAAATACAGTTCCCAGAATTCCCTAGCACTGACCCAGGGCAATTAAAGCAGTCTCAAGCAGGATTAATTCTGCAATGTGTTTTGGATCTCTGGCAACATCATAAAATGCTAGCACTAGGGTCATCCCTATGGGAGTAGTGACCATAGAAACTAAATTGTCTAGGACTGGCTAGCTCCTTCAGGTGTTTAGGACTATTCTCTAAGTGTGTTAACGATTCAGGCATTTTTTAATGTACTGCAAGCCAAAGCTGTGGGACTTTCTGCAAAAATTAAAGATTTTAGAGCAACATGGGGTGATCTTCAGTCCTGCTTCCTAATCAGTGAAGTCTGATTTGTAACTCCCTGAAAACATAACCCAATCAATATGCTGATTGCAAGTATCCTAGTTTTGTATCCAGTGTTCTGAATTGCATGTGTTGGGGGAATCAAAGGAAATCACAATGCCATACAGGTATAAGTATTTGCAGATCAGCAGAATCAGAAATATTTTAAAGAAGATTTAAAAGGTGTGATTGGCCAATTTGAAGAATAAATAGAAGGACTCTGAGTTATAAGAACTGAAATCATAATTAATCTGTATACACGCACTCCAGCATCCTGGAAAATAATGAGCTACAATATCTATGTTGGTCTATATATCTCATAGTGTCCCCTGACTATTGACTTTACAGCTGTGGAAAAGGGTAGATCAGGATGTATTAAACTTGCATAGGACTGTAATAAATAGGGCAAAAATAAATGTCTTGATGCCAGAGTAGAATTAGAAAGGAGCAAGGAAGCCACTGTTATCAATATAACATGACAGGAAGAGGGGAAATGGTAAAATACAAAGGGTTTAAAGCCCATAGGCATCCTTGAAGGAGCTGGAAAATGTCAGGTAACTATAGAGAAGCCGAGGAAAAAGTAACAATTCATGATTTGTAGCATAAAGGAGGAAAATGAATAGGAACTATATGTGATAATCTAAACGGTGTAGCAGTTTCAGTGTTGGAGACTGTAAGACCAGGGTTCAAATCACACTTAGCCATGGAAAGCCACTTGGTGATCTTAGACAAGTTACATTCTCTCACCCTTAGAAGAAGGGACTGGCAACACTATTCTGAATAAATCCCTAGAATTGTGTTGTCACTTATCTGGAGCTGACTTAAAGACACACAGTAGCAACAAACTGTGTGATTTTTATAATTCTTTATTTATTTATTTATTTATTTATTTATTTATTTATGAAAACCTGCTAGGTGTTTTGTGGAGAGGAGGACCTTGGATAATACTGATTTCATTTTTAATTTACATTTCAAATGGGAAGTGTTTCAGTAATGCCTCATTGGTATTAGATCTTGCTCTAAGTGGTGGAAGGGGGGATGCATATTCACAGGCTTTTTGTGGCTGTTATTTTTTTTTTTCTGACTTGCTTTATTGAAAGACACACAGAAAGATCTGCCAATATGTCACACCTCCGATACATTTGGCTTCTCAAGCTGAACTGAATAATGACAAGGAGTGAGAGGAGAAAAGAAGCGGAGTGGAGAGGTGATGGAGTGAAAAGGTGAAATGCATAAAGGTGAGCCAGCAGCACCTTGTTTAATAAAAAAAAATATTGAAAGGCCACAATCAAAGAATCAGTATCTAATAATATTTTGACTCTGTATAACTTGATATGGAGAGTTCAACGCAGAAGTTTAATTTGCAATGCTTGTTTACTTTTTGATTGATGAGGATCACTTCAGTTAATACAATCTCTGCACTTTAATTTATAAAGAAAATAATGGATTTCATTTAAATATTTTTGCCTACTGAATTGATTATGTCACTCATTGTGATGTAGAGGGAAGTATTGAATAACCAGCAACTATATAATATATATTATGTTTTATGATTAAAAGGCTTCAGTACAATACTTTTTGTATTCTAGCAATAGGCCAAAATCAACACAATCTTCCAAATAAACAATTACGCTCAATGTACAACCCAATCCATTAACATTTGTCTTCAATAATACAAGTGGGCTGAATTGATTGAAATTTTCCTTAATTTAGTTACACACAAAGCCCTTGGTTTGTTAATTTGGGCTGTGAGTTAAGTGCAAATTTGTTGGAGGTAGGGATTAAGCTGTTGAGGTTTATCTTTCATCCAAATTATAGCATCCTGCCAAAATATTTCAGAAGCATGATGAAAGTCCTGCAATTTAGCTGATGCTAAGAGATGGGTAAAAGCTGATGTCAAAATTTTAGAGACAGCTTGATGACAAACTCCTTTCAATCCAAGGACTTTGGACTATATCAGCTCTTGCAGCTCAAGTATTTTTGACAGCTTTCCAAGTTGTTTGGCCATATTACATTCTTATGAGGTATTCAGCCAAAGAGAAAAAACGATCCCCTAAAATTATTATTTATAAATTTATTCATTTATGCCCTGCCTTTTACAAATTTGGGGACTCAAGGCAGCTTACAGAATATTAAAGCCAGAGCAGATGTTCAAATTGTACAAAATCATCAGTAAAAATATATAAAATATTTTAAAGTGATTAAACAATCTATAGAATTAAAAACATTTTAAAAATTGTTAAAATACAGGATATAAAAAAACAACAACAGAATAACATACTATTAAAAGCACATTGTCCCAAATAAGAGATACAAGGACTCCCTGAAACAACATCTCAAGCTTGGCCAAATTGATCCCCAACAATGGTCTGCCCTGGCCTCACATCGGGAGGCATGGAGACGCACTATCCACAATGCTGCAGCCTCTTTCGAGAACTCACGCCGAAGAGTCTCAAAGAGAAATGACAACGCAGAAATAACCACAACTTGGAAACATCACCCAAGGAGACTTTCTGATGTGCTTTCTGTAACCAGACTTGCTTATCTCGGATCGGCCTTTTTAGTCATCAACGCGCTTGTAGTAAGCGTGGGATAAGTCCTTCCTGAATATTCGTTAGTGAAGAAAAGCCAGAGAAAAGCACATTACAGTTGATTTATAAAAGCCAATTAGAATAGAAAAGTTTTCATTTGCTGGCAGAATGAGAACAATAAGAGAGATCTAGGGAGGGAGTTTCAAAACCTAGGAGTAGGCTCTCTTTCTTATATCCAGTAAACCTATTTGGGAAGGTGGTGGGACAGAGAGGAGAGATTATTATTATTATTATTATTATTATTATTATTATTATTATTTTGGTGGGGCTTTCAGGCTAAGTGGCCATGTTCTAGAAGAGTTCCTTTCTGATGTTTCACCAGCATCTGTGACTGGCATCTTCAGAGAATGATAGCCTGGAAAAGGATTGGATGTATATACCCTGTGTGACCCTGGGAAGGGAGGAGTGATTTGCAAATGTATTGTTCTGCTGCTAATGGCAGTCTTCAGGGTGGGAGGATATGCAAACAAGGATTAATGTCTGCTAACTGCTGGAAATCCCCTGACCCCAGGCTGTTTCTCATTTGCATTGGTTGAGTCTTAACCTTGCTGTTCTTCAGGACTGGTAGCCAAGTCTTGTTTACTCTCAGGGTTTCCTCTTTCCTGTTGAAATTGCCCAGGTGTTTGTGGATTTCAAGGCTTCCCTGTGCATTCTGACATGGTAGTTGTTGGCATGGTCCAGAATTTCATTGATTTCAAAGAGCATTTTATGCCCAGGATGGTTTATAGCATGTTCTGCTACTGCTGATTTTTCCAGCAGACCCAGTCTGGAGTGTCTCTCATGTTCCTTGATTCTTGTTTGCACACTGTTTGGTGGTCCCTATGTAGACCTGTACGCAGCTGCATGGAATGTGGTAGACTCCTGTGGCTGTGAGAGGGTCTTTCTTGTCCTTAAATGAGCGAAGCATTTGCTGGATTTTCTTTGTCGGTTTGTAAACCATTTGAAGGTTGTGCTTCCTCACCACTTTCCCTATTCTGTTTGTCTTCCCTCCTCTGGGTTTTTCTGGGCCTGGCGGCCCTTCTGATCTATTAAATAGAGAGAAGAGCCTTTTTCAAGGATCATAGAGCATCTGCAGGTTTATATGAGAGATACAGTTCTTCAGCCATATTGGATCTAAATTGCATAAGGCTTCATAGGTCATAACCAGCACTATGAATTACAAACAGAAAAAGTCAATGGAGCTGTTACAGCAAGAAAGCTGTATGTCAGCCCCAGTTAACAATCTGTTTGTAGCACTTTGTGCCAAGTGACATTTCTCAGCACTTCTCAAAGGCAGCATCACATAGAGTACATTAAAGCAATCCAAACAGCATATGTTGTTGAGGCCAGATCAGATATTTCCAGAAATGAGCATAACCCTGAAATCTTTCGATACAGGGCAGGACATAAAAGTTTTAATGAAATAAACAATACATTGTTTATTGTAACAATGTAACAATACATTGCCTTGGCTCCTGGACTTGAGGAGGAGAAATGGGCCTTTTTCCTCCTCCCCAACATTTGCTAGTGAAGAGGCCTCGGTTGAAAGAGTGTTTGTTGCCCTACCTCCACCTGGGCTCCTCCCATGCCTTGTCTCCCAGACTTAAGGAGGAGAAATGGGCCCTTTTCCCTCCTCAACAACATCTGCCAGTGAAGAGGACTGGGCTGAGAGAGTGTTTGCTTGCCCTACCTCCACCTGGGCTCCTCCCATGCCTTGGCTCCTGGACTTGAGGAGGAGAAATGGACCTTTTTCCCTCCTCCCCAACATCTGCCAGTGAAGAGGACTGGGCTGAGAGAATGTTTGTTTGCCCTACCTCCACCTGGGCTCCTCCCATGCCTTGTCTCCTGGACTTAAGGAGGAGAAATGGGCCTTTTTCCCTCCTCCCCAACATCTGCCAGTGAAGAGGACTGGACTACTCCCATGCCTTGGCTCCTGGACTTCTTTTTAGATTGTGTATAGTTCACATTGTTTTAGGATTGGGATGGGGGTTGAGAATGGAGATTTTCTTTTTACTTGTTTTGATATGTTAATTGTTATGTATTTTGCTTTGTTAATTTTATTTTTGTTATAATTACTATGTATTTTTGTTGTTGCTATAACTGCTTTGTATTTTTGCTTTGTTAATTGTTATTCTCTTTTGTACCCCGCCCCGATTGCTCATTCAGAGGGGCGGCTAGAAATAAAACATATTATTATTATTATTATTATTATTATTGAGCACATGACTCTCTCTTGTTGCAACAGCTCTACTGGCTGGCAGTCTGTTTCCAGAACCAATTCAAAGTGCTGCGGTTTACCTGTAAAGCCCTCTACAGCTTGGGTCCATGTTATCTGAAGGACCATAATCTCTCTGTATGAGCTTGTAAGATCTGTCCCACCACTCTATTAGGCTTGCTTGGTGGGAACAAGGGAGAGGGGGCTTCTTGGTGGTTGCTCCCAAGGTCTGGAGCTCCCTCCCTAGAGCGGTCAGGATGGCCCCATCCCTGCTTTTCTTTGTGCTATCAGGATTTTTAAATCTTTTTTCTATTTTATTATGTTTATTTATTAAAAGCACATTTATGACATCAATGATAACAAACAAACAAACAAACACAACAAAAAAAACTTACATGAAAAACTAAATAGGACAAAAAAAAAAAAACAAATGAGGAAGAACAAATACAGACTTCCTGAACTTCCTTCTAAACCATGTTCTTTTCACTCCATGTAGTTCACTTATTCAATTATATAATGATACTCTTTTTCTCACTTTCTCTATTACTCTACATAGTATATCTATATCCTATATATAGCCAAAACAAACAATAATAATAATTCACACACTCTCACACACAGAGTGTCCTTGTCAGGTTGTATGACAATTCATAATAACCCAACAATTAATTTTTCTCCCCAGTTGTTGTTGTTGTTGTTGTTTTTCAAGTTAACGAATGGCTCCCAATCTCTTGTACATTTCCTCCACAATTTCCCTTTAAATGGGTGGGTAAGTTTATCTGTTTCCATATAATCTTGTAGTTTCTACACCCACTCATTACAATTGGGCCTCTCCTTACTCTTCCAGTTAGAAGCATACAGTAAACACAGCATGTTTATCATTTAAAATAGAGGTTTACCATGTTTATTTTCCAATTTCTCACTTGCAATCATTCCAAATAAATAAAATTGAGGTTCTAGTCTTTCTTTACAATTCAGAATTTTAGAAATCAAATCATGAATTTTCTTCCAATATAATTATGCCTGTTTGCAGTTCCACCATACATGAAAAAGGTACCTTGTTCTTCTGCACATCTTGGGCCCATTTCACCATGGATATTTTAATGCTTTCCTCTTGCATTTCCGATTTTAGAAAAAAAAAAAAACCTTACAAAATTGTGGTATTTTACAAGGATTCTCTGAATTTCTAATTTTATCAAATTCTTGATCTACAATCTCACTTGCTATAGTATTTATATCTTTGATAAATCTTTCCTTTAGTAGCCTACAATCAATTACAAATTTCTTGAGTTTTTTAATCTCAATCTTTGTCAACTCTATCAACTCTATAGATGTTATCCATCTTCCCTGTATTATCTCATCTTTTTTATCAAAAGTTTCATTAATTGATTCCCATTTAGGGAGACTTTTATAGATTAATGGCTTAAATTTTGACCAGGCTCCTATCAAGGATTTTCAGGATTTCTAAATCTGATGAGAGCTGGACTTATAAATATTGTGTAAATCAGATTTCAAGATTTTTATAGAGTTTTATATACATTTTCATGTTTAATGTGTAATATTTTTAACTTTTAAAATTGTTTAATTGTTTTTAAACTTTGTATCTACACTTTAAAGCTTTTGTATTGTTTTTAAACTTTGTATCTACACTTTAAAGCTTTTGTATTGTTTTTAGCTTGCACTGTTTCAAATTTGTTGTTAGCCTCCTTGAGTCCCTATATCAGGAGAAAGGTGGGATATAAATAAATAAAATTATAATAAATAGCTGGTGCACTATCTTTAACAGTGCAAATACATTCCTGGTCACTACAGAAACCTGGGCCTCCAAGTTCAAGGCTCAGTCCAGGGGAACACCCCAACTGTGAACCTGCATCTTTAGAGGGAACTCACAGGCTGAATCCCTTTCTTCAGGTCTACATTTCAGTTGATCAGCATGTTGACAAGGTTATACAAAGGTGAAACACTTTTTTTTAGAATGGCTTGCTTGAGAACCTGATAAAATAACACACACACACAACCATTCACAGAACAAAAAGTAAGTCTAGAAATAGTTAGCCCCAGTTGATAAGTAAGAGAGCCAGCATGGTGTAGTAGTTTGAGCATTAGATCATGACTCTGGAGACCAGGGTTCAAATTCCTACTTGCCCATGGAAACCATTGGGTGAACTTCAGCAAGTCCCATTCTCTCAGGCTCAGAGGAAGGCAGAGGCAAATTCCCTCTGAACAAATCTTGCCAAGAAAACCACATGATAGGTTCATCTTACAGTCACCATAAGCTGGAAGAAACTTGAAGGTACACAACAACAGGCTGATATGTATAGCAGTTAGGGGTGTAAACTCTCCCTGTCCATCTCCCTCTCCCTCTCTCTTTTTAAATCTTTCACAATAAAAGAAAGGGGTTTCAACAACTAGAGTCCCTCATTAAAAAAACAGAGTCATCAGCTACATGATTCTCTGACTTATTGCTGAATATTATGCAAAAAATTTTTTTGCCTGAAATACACTTTTTTGCTACCTCGTCCCCCAACTCAAGTAACATTTTGTGCAAAAGAAACCCTTTGAGAAATTTTCACAAAAATGTAAACAATAAATAAATAAATCAGTGAAAATGTGCAAGTCTTTTGTACACTTTGTACCTAACTTTCATTCAACTTATCCTAAAGAACCATCAGGAAGAAACTGCCAAGGAAAATGAATAGGCCTGTAACTGTGAGGAAATACCCTTGAGGACATTCACTGCCAGGAGCTGATTGTATAGATGGGATTCAAGATCTTTTCAACTAAGCAATCATTTTCTAAATCTTCATGAGGATAGCAGCTGTGATGATGCTTAAACACGAAACCAGAAACATGTCAAGAAGGCGCTAAAGTAACTGCCAACTACAACTAGAAAAGAAGAAAGGTGCAGGTAGTTGGGGACTCATTGCTCAGGGGTCTAGAAGCAACTGTGTGCCAGTCTGACAAGATGTATTGGGAAATGGACTTTCTTCCTGGCATATGTATCCAGGATGTCACTGACAAATAGCCAAACTCTAATAATAATATTTATTTATTTATTTATTTATTTATTTATTTATTTATACCCCACTCTTCAGCCCTAAAGGCTATCAGAGTGGCTTACAATTATTATTATTTTTAATTAGACGGTTCCCTGCCCTCAGGCTTACAATCTAAGAAGCCACGACACAAAAGGAAAAGGGAATGGTGTTGGGGAAGGGGATCAGGTCCAAAAGTTCTTCTCTCCTCTTGATGCCTGTATCAAGGCAGATGGCATGGAGGGAGGGCCCTGCTTCATAATCTAGGATAGGCCCAATGGAGTTTAGCCTTTCCTTTCACTCCTCCTGGGTCAGGTGGTGTAGCATTGAGAGAGGGCTCTTATACTTCAGGCCAGCCTGATGGTGTTGCTAGGCCTCTCCAGTCCTTTCATTCCCACCTGCTTAAGCAGAGGAGGAAACGGATGAGATCAAGGAGGACTGGTCCCTATTGATGGCATATCTTCCCTCCTTCCCTTTCACAGAGAGACAGACCCAGAGCCCTCTCTCTTTCCAAAGCAGAACCTTTCTTTCTCCCTTTCCTTCCTCAGTCTTCCTCTTTTCCTTGGCCTCCATTTTGTCCTTATTTTGTCATCAAGAACGTAGTCCAGCACCTCTTTCTATTTGTTTGTGTGGGAACCAACCACACTACTATTAAGAACACCTTTCAGTAGATCACCTCAGTTAGAAATGAAGCTTTGGGTGGGAAACAGAAAAGTATTGAGGCACAGGTTTGAATCTCATCACTTTTGCCAGTGAAGGATAGAGGTCTACTCAGGGACCAGAAGATACTAAAAGTGAATGATTTACTTTTTAGATGATATAGATGAGAGAGGTTTTTGCTTCTGATAACACAGCCTTCACTTCTTAGGGAGAGGACTACTGGCTACAGAGGGGCTATACATCAGAAAGCGAAAAATGTCTTTAGTAGTAGAATGGCAGATATGATCAAGAGGTCTTTAAATTGATTCCTCAGATGGTGTTGATAGCTCAGACATCAGCTCCAAAGCAAGCTCTAAACACAAGGATGTGACTTCTAGTAAAGAAGCACAAAACAGCAATACAAAACAAAACTGACACTAAATTAATAGGTGAGAAGAAACAACGCTTAATATGTCTATACATCAGTGCACAGAATTTGTGAAAAGAGCAAGATGAGCTTGATTTCTTAGTGCAGGAGGATAAATATGACTTTATAGTACAATGGAGATGTGGCAGGATGACTCTCATGATTGGAATATTTTATTTGAAGAGTATAGTCTATTCAAAAAGAATAGATGCGGCAGAATAAGAGGGGGAGTAGGATTATATCTTCAATCCATTAATGAAAGAAGAGTAAAGAAAAGCAGCTTATCCCAAGTAACAGTCTTCCTTGTAACTCTTTACTTCTGTTTTCTGGTGTGTTTGAGAGGCTTCACGCTACTGCTTTTTTCCTCACTCTGAAATTCTCTATCTCTATGGTCACAAGTGCTTTTTCAATGAGATTTGCTCTCAGTTAAGTGAGTAAACTTATTTTCCTCCTTTGCTTCTATAGAGGCTGTAACCTTTCTTATTTTGTTGCTACCATTATGTTTCCCTTGGAACACTGTAGATACTGGACTGCTGAAGAGCATCATGGGAGAAAGACCACTTCCTACAGAATGAATGGACGAATGGATATTTGGATGACTGAAGTGACTCCAGGCAGAGTGATGGAAAACGTTTCGGCTCTACTGATGATCCCACAAGACTATTAGATCCTATTAACACTTCATTCATAAAATACCCTCCATTTTATGCCTCCTATCAGGTACTTACCTAGCAATTCCTTAGATGTTTTGTCCAAGCAGAAACCTCCAAATTTTATGCAAAAAAATGTTGCTCCAAGAAGAAACAGTGCTAGAAAAAGTGGATGACATCTGAATGGATCGCAAACCTCCCAAGAATGTTCTTTTTAAAACAAAAACTGCAATCAAATAGTTAGGAAGTGTTCAGGTTTTTCTTGATGTCTTCTTGCAAGGAGACAGTTCTTGCCTGTCACAGGTAATCAAGTTCTTCAATATATGCTCTGCTTTGAGCTCTGACAGCCACAAATCTCCAAATTGCCAATGAAAAGGATGGGCTGTATGACAAGCTGAGCAACTTTAAAGGAACTGTCAAGAAGCTTTTTTGGGGGGGGGGGGGTGGAGGAGGGAAAATGTCAGTTAACAACACCTAACTCTAATGTGTGTGAAAAACTAAAATGTAACCTTCAAATGCGAGTCACAAAATGAATCACATTGGGCCCTTGGTATCCATTGGGGTTTGGTTATAGAACTCTCCATGGATACCAAAATCCATGGATATTCAAGCCCCATTAAATATAATGGATGGTGAAATGATGACCCTTACGTAAAATGGCAAAAATCAAGATTTATTTATTTATTTAGGAATATTTTCAAGCTGTCATTGCCTGAAGCTGTGGATGAAGGATCTGTGGATATGGAAGGCTGACTGTACTTTTTTCTCATTGTCTTTGAAATTTTTTGCTAACTGTTGATGAAAGCAGGCCAACAGGTGAGTTGGGCTCACTTTTTCTTTTCTTTTAAAGGCCATATTATATCAGGGAGATTTCTTGCAGGCTAGCAGAGGATTGATGTGTGGGACCAGAACCCAAAGTGGGTGGAATAGATGGCATCACGGGGGAGGGGGGGTTGCGAGGTCATGGTGGCCCACACTGGGTTATGCCCAGAAGAGAGATGAAACCCAGTTGGCCCATCCTGTTCCTTTGGGGCAAGAGGAGCACAAACATGCCCTTGCTGGCTGCTCTGGCCCTGGGCTTCTTTTTGAGGGAGAAAGCCTAGGACTGGAGGAGAGGAGAAGTGCATGATGTAGCAAAGCCTGGAAGGCCAGCAACCCCTTTTGGCCACCGCCACTCCTCTGGCAGCCCCCCTCCCCCCCACACACATTGGGTGACAGTATGGGGATGCCACTGGGTGGAGTCCCTTCCTTCCTTCCTTCCTTCCTTCCTTCCTTCCTTCCTTCCTCCTTTTTATCTGTCTCTGTCTTTCGTTCTCTGAAAAGACTGCACTTGCCAGCAATCTGGACTGTTTTGAAAGAGCCATTGAAATTAAACTGAGAGCTATATGGAATTTATATAAAGGCCACGAGCTTCCAACTCTTGGTTTTGGAAGGGACTGTTCAAATATCAGTAAAATAAGAAATGGATCTAGAATAATTTTGGGGATGCATTCTAGTGGCTTCTGCCATTTTATATCCTTAAAATGCCAAATGAACACCCAGGGCACTTCTACATGGGCCAAATAAAATGACCTCTCCCAGTTTTCACAGGAAGATGTCCAAATGATGTACGGGATTAAAGCTGCCAAATCTGGGCCTTTTGAGTGCCTCACGACTTTAATCCAGAGAGGGAAAGGTTGTATCCCAGTTTTGAGTGGAAAAATTGAATATTTGCATGTGTGTGTGTGGACTGAGCTTCATAGTGATGCCAGTGTGAGGCCTGGGAGGAGGAGTTCAGAAATGTATACCTAAAAATTTTGCATACCTAAAAATCCAGAGTGGCCATGAGTGTGTGCCCATCCATGCTGCAATTTATCAGGCTGGGATGTATTTGAAAGGGAGAAGTGTGTGGTCAGTTCTCTCAAACTTGCTTCAGTGTATGTAGACAAGCCTATGGTCACTAAAAATTGGAATATCCTGAAGGTAAACCAGGCAATTAATATTTTCAATAACCCCTTTGAGGTCTCTTACAGCTCTATAACTCTATGATTCTATGGTGCAAATCACACTGAAAAATAATCCAGTTTGGGCAAATTCCCACATTCTGGAAAATCCGTTGCCTGAAACGCTTCCTGAAACTGGTTCTGAAAAAAAATATGGTTCCCACTGTGTTTGCTCTGGTTTCAGGAATCGGTTCAGTAGTGGTGTGGGGCAGCTTGATGACCCTGCCCATCTCTGGCCTCACCTTGCCCCAAAATCACTGGCCCTATGTCCTTACCATCTTCTTTGGCCACTGACTGGCTTCCCTGGTCTTTTTTTAAAAAAAATTCCCACAGCCGGGGGGGGGGGGGGTTCACAGAGAAGCCGGAGAAAGCCAGGAAGGAGGTTGCAAGGCTTCCGGCTTCTCTGCAACCTCCTTCTGGCCTCCCTGGCCACAGGAAATTTTTTAAAAGCCCAGGAAAGCTGGTCAGTGGCCAAAGAACCCAGTAAGGAGGCTGGGCTAGGGATTTTGGGGCCAGGAGAGGCCGGGCCATGCCAGCTGCCCCCCAGGCCAGGCTGCCAGTTGGAACCAGGGCAGATTCAATTTTTCTTTGAATCTGCCTGCTTCCTGCTTGGGCTAAATCAATTTATTTATAAATAAATCAATTCAGCCCAAAAAAACCACCCCATTTCCCCAGCGTCTTTTTGACATGGGTTAAATGGGCAAAAATGGGTAAAACGCATGTTCCCCCCCCCCTTTCTGAAACCATTTCTAAAATCAGATTCAGTGGGAACCATGCCTGCTTAACCTGTATCACAATCCAGATTTAAATGTAGTGGGAACATGGCCAGCGTTAATTGCCCTGGCTCAATGCTAGGGAATTCTGGGAACTGTTCTTTTGTGAGACCTTTAGCCTTCTCTATTAGAGAGCTCTGCTGCCACAATAAACTGCAGTTCCCAGGATTCCCTAATACTAAGCCAAGTCTCAAACTGGATTATCTCTGCAGTGTATTTTGGACCTATGATTCTAGTCTGGGATCTTTGAAAAATTCTGTTTTCAGGACGGAATGTTCTACTCAGACATTTTATAAAGTATAAGTACTTTATAAAGTATTTTATAAAGTATATAGAAAATTCATTTTCTATGGAAATCATTATATTAGCATATATTTGCCCAATATCCCAATGAATAGCTTTATTTCTGCCACTGATGTTCATATCTATAGTCTTAAACTATTTTTGCACACTTTTTTTCTTTCTCTCTCTTTTAAAAAGATTTTTTTAAAAAAAAATAAAATAAAATTGTGCCATTAGGTAAAATTGACATAGACGCCTGAAGCGGCAGAATTCTGGTTTTATGAAAGGCAGCAAATTGCAAGTAATTTAATTTATTCTTATAGTAGTTTGACTGCTAGTAGTGCTCTGAGTATTTTCCCCTTCAGGTGGAATGCCAGGGATGGGATAGAAACAGACATTAATCTAGATTTTTAAAAATGAATCCAGTTCATTATCTGTGACAACAGTGTATACATTTTTGTTAGCTTTCCAACACTGGATGAAAGTAAGGGCAGCAGATTATTATTCTTTTTTAAATTATACATCTGTAAATGTCTATGTGCCTATATACTCTAAAGGCACCAGATCCCATTTGATTTTGGAAACTAAGCAGGGTTGGCCTGGGTTAATACTTGGGTGAGAGACTGCTAATGAATACCAGGTGCTGTGGGCTATATTTCAGAGAAAGGAACTGGCAAAACCACATCTGAGTATTCCTTGCCTCAGAACACCCTATGAAATTTGTAGAGTTGCCATAAGTTGACAGGTGACTTGAAGGCACATAACACATGAATGTTCATGAGTAAAAATATGTATATATGAATAATTATATTAAAGATGATGTCGATTTCTTACCCACCCGTCCCCATCAATTGGGGCAGGAAACAAGAACAATTAACAAACAAACAAACAAACAAACTTTAGATAAAAAGATATAAGTTACAACACAAATCAATTTAAAAGGACATGTATGTACATATATTAAAACAATCCACATTTAAAACTCACGATTTAAACATCGTCTGGATAAGCATGCTGGAAGAGACTGGTTTTTCATACTTTTTAAAGTTTCAGTTAGGGATGAGCTACTATTGTGCTACCTTGAAACAGCAGACACTCCCACAAGGCTGTATTAAGGAAGGCAGGGAACCTGGAAATCTTTAGGTGTACTAATTTCAATTTTAAATTGGTTGTACGAGAACACACATGTATACACACACACACTTTCTCTGCATAATTTAACATCTAACTGTACCTATTTTTCTACATCAGAACTGGATTTCCACCAATTTCTGAGGTGAGGATATATTTTTGTATATTTGTCGGAATAAAATTGGACCCAGATCTGCCATTGTGAATCAATGAGAAAACTATGTAAAATGTATACAGTAAGAAAAATGTATGAATAATGAAACTCAAATAAAATGGAAATATTAGCGGGAGTCTGAGGAACAGAATGCAAATGAAACAAACACAAGCATTCTTCCATACATCATCCGATACATCATCTTGCATTGATCTGGGAGGGAACTTTTGGAAGCACCAAATTTTTGATCATTGACAAGAGATAATAGTAGGATTCCTTGCATTCTGCTTTTTCACCCAACATCAAGAGAAGATCCTCCAAGTGGCAACCACAATCATGAGTATATAGGGAGAGGCAGGATACAAATTATTATTATTATTATTATTATTATTATTATTATTACTATTAGTGCATCTACACTGTAGAAATACTGCAGTTTGACACTAATTTAAGGGCTGTATCTCCATTCTATGGAATAACTGGGTTTGTAGTTTTATAAGATCTTTAGTCTTCTCTGTCAAAGAATGCTGGTGCCTCCCAAATCTACAAATCCCAGAATTCTGTAGGATGGAGCAATGGCAATTAAAGTGATGTCAATCTATATTATTTCTATAATATAGATGTACCTTGAGGTAGGAGCTCTGTATCTCTTTCTACAAAGAGAAAATTGAAATGAGTGTTGGGGTCCATGGGCCTGATGATATGGGGGGTGGGGGTGAGGGGGGAGGAGAAGTTTGGGATAAAGTCATGGCCTCTGGCTTCATCCAGCCTACTGGATTAGTCACAGAAGAGAGAGAAAACACAGGGCTAAAAAAATCCCTATTTCTGTCATATATACAAAGATTGATATAGGTTTGAGAGAATACATTTCATTTGGTGCCAATAAAGATTAAAGGTTTCCCTTTTGGCATGTTTGCCAAGTGGTATCTGACTGTAGGGAATGGTGTTCATATGCATTACTAAGATGAGGAAGCCAGTGTGGTCAAACATGACTCCATAGTCATGTGGCCAGCCTGACTCCATGGAACACTGTGACCTTCCTACCAAAGTGGTACCTATTCATCTACTCGTACTTTTACATGCTTTCGAACTGCTAGGTTGGCAGAAGCTGGGACTTGTGATGGGAGTTTATTCCATTACGCATCACTTGGGCCTCAAACTGCTGACCTTGTGATAATCAGAGTGAGCATCTTAACCGCTGAGCCACCGTGTCCCTTACTGGTGCCACTAATCAGAGGTAAAAGTGGATTTTGCCATAACACTGCCCCTACCAGTTGGGGTGAGGATAAGTGGCCTTGAAAAGTTTATTGGTCAAGCGATGAGAGTGAGATTACCTTGCATGCCACCAACTTCCCTACTTGGGTTGGCATGAGTGGTTCATAAGAGCATCTTCCCATTAACATCCCAGGAAAGAGATTTCAGGAAAGAGGGACTTTCCTGAAAGAAGGACATTCTGTGGGCTACAAAGAGAGCCTCTGTGTGCTGATTCTAGATTCATTTATATCACCACCACAAAACATGGGTCAAAAGCATGAAAAAGTTTGGTGCAAGCCAGAAAGGAACATGCAGTAGCAACAGCAATGAGAACAATAGTTTGTGGGAACAACAAGGACTGCACACATATTCTAAATAATGGTGGTCACATATATCCATATCATTCCTTGATACATTCACATAACTTTTGTGTCAGCTTGTGGTGCTGGAATATTTGAACATTAAGGGGGGAAATGACCTCAAATGTCTGCCTTTTATTCATTTTGAAAAAGTTCTGTTATCCTTTCTTTGCCTTTGATTTTGTCACAGAAATGAAATGGGAAGACCTTGAATAAAGGCTATTCATGGGATGCTTTAAGCACAGTTTTAGAGATACTCAACAGATGGGTCATGTTCAGGGCTCGGTCACATCATCAGTCTGAATATGAGTTCCATCACTTGCCTATTAGTACAAGTGTAGAAATGACCTAATGTCTCCTTCCCTCATTTGAGCAACTCATGATTTGCCCTTTGCATGACCTGCATATTTAGAAAATTCTGTAGCTTCCCAAATGTACTGAAAATGTATATAATTTGATAAGAAATCTTGGCCACAACATTGATTCACTATCTAGTTAGCAGAGAGGGGAAATGTGATCTAACAATGCAGGATGGTGCACTAATTGATTTCTCCTGTGAGTCATTTGTGATTTATATGTGTTCAAAAGAAAGGAGAAGCAAATACTTCAATAAAACAAGGAACATTCTTGATCCCAAGAGTGTTTTCTTGAGTCCCACTTTTTTCAATGGTGGCTCTCTTATGTAAGAATTCATAGAACTGAAACCTTAAAGGTAAGACTATGGAAAGTGGGAGAACAATATGCATGTGTGCTTATATATGCCTTCAATTCACCTGTTCATGTTTAGCAACAGTGGATCTTTGTAAAAACTTGTTCCATTACTTCCTCTCCAGATTCCCTGTACTTTACCATGCTGTAGCCTGGTGACAGAGAATATGGGTGTATCTACAGAAGGGAAAAAACCCATACCCACCTTGAACATGGTGCAGTCAGTTCATACAACATATGGCCTGTTCTGTAGCAAAACTACTTCTTTTAGCCTTTAATCTGACTTATGGAAACCCACAGGTGATTCCAGAGCTTCCAAGAAACTCTACTGTGACCATCTGGATTGGAATGGCTTTGGAGTGATCTAGTTGTCCAGATGACATAAACATCCACCAGGACAGATTGGTGCTTCCAGACATCATCATTTTCTGTCCTCACTGATCAGTGTTGGAAAGTCTTCCTGAGCCCACCACCATTGCTGCCTCATCAGCTAAGCAGCACCCTGGCAGAGCATTGTTGGTGACATGGTTTCTAGTGAGTTCAAAACAGGGCACTCAGCTGTGTGATTAATGAAGAGGGGATCCTCTAACTGACACTCCCCCCAATATTTACACAAGCGTGTGCGTGCACACACATACACACACACTCCGGGTATGCTGATTTTCAGGTGAAATTGTCATCTGAAACAGCCCCAAAGATACCTAAACAATGGTCATTGAAAATGTTGTCATTGTATTCACACCACTCCAGAGGACCCCAAAATCTCAACAATCCACAATGTTTTCAAAATCAACTAAAAATTCAGGGAGATTGGAGTGATGTTGCATCAGTAAGATGCCGGAAAAAATCCGCATTCAAAATTCAACACCCTCTCCCTCCCATTCAGTAGGCTAAGTAACTCAAGGCTATTTTTTTTTTTTTGAGGGGTAACCTAAATATTTTCCTCCTCAAAATGGTGGATATCAAGCTCCCAAGCCTCTGAGGAATCATGTTGCCTCTTCTTTTTATTTCCTGGCATGATTAGTCACATCATCTTTAGTATCATGTGGGCTTGTTACAGGTGAGGGAGTGCTCAAAGATCCTGACATGCAGCAAAATGGCAATAGAATCTCCTGCATGGTGATTTGGAAGGGGGAAATAATGGACCTACATTTTGGGAAAGGTGTGGTGCATCAGGGTTATGTGTAAGCAGCTATTAAGGCATCCCTTCTTCATAAAACTAACATCCCCCCCCCCAATTATCTTAATCTAGAATAAGATTAAGAATAAAAGTGGGCAAAGTATGGCAACTTGTGGCCCAGAATGATATTTTGGTTTTCTTTAGCCTAAACAGAGACTAAACAAAGAAAATAAAGAAAAAAAGAATGCTTTGCCAATCCTAGAAACCTCCAGAAGAGAACATTTGTCATGTAACTAGGTTGCAGGCCTCCTTTGCACTGTTCAACATTTTTAAAATAGTTTTTCAAAGATGCAGAAGAATGGCCCCCAACCCTGTTGGAGCTGCCCATCCTGGTATATAAGAGATAGTTGGAAACTATAAGTATAGGCTTCATTTTGATCTTAGCTTGTTACACAGTTCCTCAATCTGTATTCCTTTTCCTTGCAAACAAACCCTTGTTCTTTGCACCTCTCAAACCTAGTTCTGTTGATTGGATCTAGTATAATTAGTCATGGATGCTGGTTCCCTGTTTGGTTGCTTTGCCAATCTGTCAGTCACACCAAAGCTGACATGACAGTCACAGCACCATCCCCATCCATCACAAAGTTAGCAATCGGCTAAAGGTATTGTGGGGTTGATCAGCCCCTTTCTGTTTCTGGGGCCTGTAAGTGTCTGAGACAGTACTCACTGTATTGGTTTGAGGCTGATCTTTGGATTCTGTCTGAGTTGTCAGTGACTGTCTCCAGCAAATACATAATATCTGTTATTCTAAAGATGAGTTATTTACCCACACTACAGAGACACGATTGCTGCTAATGGCCTCATGCATTCAAACGGCAGCACCTTAGTGGCCTTTCCTGCAAGCAACTGTGCAATGTTGTCTCACCTGTTTCTATTTTTACTCTAGGAGAAATGAGGTTTGCAGCCTGAGAAGAGGCATGCAGCCCTGTGCCCCTTATCTGTCAGAGTTCCTATGCTTATAGAAAATCACTGAGGTTGCGATAAGCTTCTGCCTGAAGCTGGAAAGGACAGATGTTTGCCTTGTGCAAGGAAAATCATTCCCCATCCTTTCAAAACCTATTAGGAAAGGTGTGTGTATGTCTGTGGGGAAGATAAAGATCTCTGGAAAAAGGATGAGTATGGAAGTCATACTGAAACTTTGCAGGTGAGTGTTATGTTTCCAAGAAACAGTGCTGGTCAGATAAGAATGTATAATCCTTGCAGTAGCTGCATAAAATAATGGACAGATAAACAATCTATGGAAATGTTTAAATATATAATATAGTAGTTCTCAAACTTTAGTCCCCTAGGAGTTTTGGATTTCAGGTCTCACAAGCCCCAGCTAGCTTAGCTGTCAGGAATTCTGGGAACTGAAGTCCGAAACATCTGAAGGACCAAAGTTCGGGAAACAATGATATAATAAAGTGGACAGTGCTCACCATGAAATGAAGAAAGAACAAAAGAACACATTTTTCCCATAGCAAAAGGTGGATTAGCAAAATGTTCCATAAAATTTTGCTGATATGTTCATACTATAATGGAAAGTACTTAAGATTTTGAAAAATCCCAATGATGGAGGAAAAAAAACATGCAAAAGAAAATAAGCAAAGATTTATATTCCAGATGTTCATATGAAAGCTCTGTGTGATGTACTAGTTTGAATATTGGACTAAGATACTGAGAAACTAGGGTTCAAATCCTTGCCCAATGAGCTAGTTAGAGGGTATCCCTTATATAAAATGTCAAAATCAAGCTTTACTTTTTGGATGTATAGATTGATAGATATATTGGAATATTTTCAAGCTGTGCATGATTGAGTCTGTGGGTATGGCGGGCCGGCTGTACAATGGGTGGGGTAACAATTAAACTCGATCCCGGACATAAATGCATTTGAAGTGAATCTGTTACTCTTGACTCACTAATGTTTTAAAACAGCAATTATGAAACCATTGTTTAAGTCTTTAAACAAGCAAACAAACAAGAATTTGTTTCAAATGGATTTTTCTGATGTGTATCAAGCAAATTTAAAACAAACCAAGAAACAAAGACCCTAAGAAGGGAAAGTTCCTAATCACAAGCCTTCTCATTATACTCAGACAGTAGAGCCTGTTGATCAGACACCTTATATACTAAAGCAGATTCATTGGTCATGCAAATCCCCACCCAAAAAAGTCAAATGAAAACAAAAGCAAAAAACGCATCCTCTCATATGAAAATAAGCATATATACATATTCTATAGAGAGGCTATTTTCATATCTTATTCTGCAAACTTACCTCTCCTCTTGCTGAGGTCCATATTGGATTCTGGACCTAGTTGCTACTGTCAGTCACTTTTTGGTCTGGAGAGGAGAAGGATAAACAATTTTATCTGTCCATTCCAGAAAATTAGGACAGAAGGAAGGAAAAAGTAGGATATGTCCAATGATATTATTTTAATGCTATTAAGATAATTATTTCTAGATTTTAGGATGGGTGCCCCTCCATCATGGGGAAAGTATTAGAAACATATTCAGTGGGTCTTTTCCATTACTATTATGACTGTCCCACAGGTCTCAGACTATTGCTTTACCAGAATTAGTACTGTCCAGTTATCCTCCTTTCCCACTTCCAAAGTTTTCAGCAAAAACAATAACACTGTGAAACATGTCTCTTGGCATTCCTGGATGAAGCTAGTTTGTCTACTTAAATTTCTCCCCATCTTTTAGCATGTTCTATCTAGATGCCATGGAGAATATTATTTATTCACTCTTACTGACAATGAAAGGATAAATAGGTGCTTGGAATTACATGAGAAATATATTGGCAAGCAATAGAATAATGGCAAACATATTCCATCTTTTCTCTCTGTTTTTTCTTCTGTTTTACATGAATGAGAATCAGTGCACTCAAGCACAAAGTGATAAATCTTTCATTGGTTCCTGAACGTTGGCTTTAATGACAATGTTTGTGTTATTTGGTTATTCCTAAATGAATAAATCCTTGCAGGAAGGGAAGATTAGAAGAACAATAGAATAATAACGGATAGATACACATCTACTATGTATACCAGGATTTTCAAAATGCAACTCGATCTAAATTATGTACCACAATTCAGCTGTAGTGACACTGGCATGTGCCAGTTCTATTACTGAACAATGTATTTATACACATTATACAGAGAATCTATATTGTGGTTATTTGTCACACAGTGAATCATTGTGGAGAGAGCAGAAAAGATATTTGCTGAAAAAGCAATTGTCTTCAGAAATCCACACTTACTGCCACACCAAACTGTGAAATCAACACTTAACCTTCAAAATTCAATAGTGCTATCTACTGTTCTACACATTTAACTATCTCTTTAAATGTACATCTAAATATGCATTTTTATTAAAAAAAATCCTGCTTCATTTTTGATGCTCTTAATATATTTTAATGCTTTTTTGAGCACACAGCCATGCCAGTACCCTTTGGGAAGTCCATAAACTAGAGGCTAAATGTCAGTTTGCTCATTAGCTCAGAATTCAGAATTTACAAGACTGAGTTTCTTAAGGATTCCTGGGCATGATGGTCATTCATTTAAGCCATATTATTTCTTCCATTTGTTGTTAGGTGCCTTCAAGTTATTTCTAACTTATGGTGACGCTAAGGCAAATCTATCATAGGGGTTTCTTGGCAAAATTTGTCCATGCCTTCCTTTGAGGCTGAGAGAGTGTGATTTGCCATGCATTCACCCACCTATGAGTCTAAAAATAGTATCTAACTGGGGTCATCATGTGGGGCCTGTATTGGGGTGAGCAATTTCTTGTGGTTGCAATTTTGTGTTGATCACTACACAACTCTTCTGCAGCCATCATAGCTGCTGACCATTGGGTGCAACAGTGACAATTTTACGCTGCAAAAGGGTGGCCGTTCATCTCCCCTAATTACAGAGCCCTATGAGATGTCAGAGCACAACATCTTACAAAGTTTACTTTCTCTTACAGGTGACTGGAAGAGACAGTAGGAGAACACATCATGGAAGTTGTTTATACAATGGCTGGTTTAGAAAGGAAAAATTGAAGAGCAATAATTGGATAGTTATTTGTTATCACCATGGGATGCCACCTGGGTTCTGCCCTTCAGCAACTATAATGTCTCAGCACGATCTGTCTCTAGATTGAAAGAGAATAAATTTTCCCAGGTTAGGACATGGGTCAGGATAGTATGGGCCAACCCTGTGCTATCCCAGTCCAGGTCTTAACCTGGATTATTCTCTGGGCCAGTGTGTGGGGACAGATGAATATTTAAATGATCTTCCACCACTGCACCATGGACCCACTACCACCATGCACCCCTTAGCTTCCTCTTCTTCACCTCTACTGAGAAGATACCCATCACCATATATGATGTGGAAACTGGGTGCCTGGCTGTGCCCGTGCAGCCAGGCACCCTGTTTCCATGTGAGATGCAGTGATGGGGGTTTTCTCAGTAATGGGAACAGCACAGAAAGTTAAGGGGTGTGCAGGGCCATCCAGTCTGCCGGGTGTTCCTGTAGGGTTTCTGAGAAACTCCTTGGCAAGTGTTGGGTCTTTTTTGACCCGCACTAAGCCCCTTTTGTGCTAGGACTGGACCAGGGCCACCAGATCAGCATCCAGTGTGCCCAATCCCAGCCCAGAGGTATTGCTTTGCATCATTTGAACAGGATGACACGATGCTGGGGGGGGGGCATAGGCCTTTGGGACCATGTGGACAGACTCGGAGAAAGCTGAGCCATGAAGCAAAGAACATGTAAACAACCGCATGTATCTCTCTACTGTAAAATAAATGGACAGGAATGGTAATATGGAGCCGTAGATCATTTGCACTGTGGGTATGGGAGAGCCATTCATCTCTTGATTCCAAAGACTGGTATGACACCAAAGATTATTAGCAATATCAGGTATTGTCTGATAAATAAATATTGATTTATGGCCCAATTACACAGAGGCTATTTGTGTCATAGGGACTTACTTCCTACAACCTGAATCTCTGAGTAATTGTCAAATTAATTATGATTTACTTGCTTCCTTTCTACTACTACTTCTTGCAGTACGCTCTGATTAAAGATACACAGAGAAAATTAAAGACTTGTCCTAAGCAGGAATTTTGGGGCAGATTTTACATGAATTTGCCCATCAAAGTACATATGCACATGTCCTTGGATGAAGGAACTGATGAAGGAAATTTGTAAATCACACCAAAACAGGTTGGCAGTGGGGTGGGGAAGTCAGCTAATAGATCAGAAAACAGTATAGGGATTCAAGATGACTGTAACAGATTGGAGAAATGTACCAATACAAATATTAGAGTTTATCACACCGGAGGCTAAGTGACCAAATCCCATGCAAAAATCAGATTTAAATCCAGGAAAAATCCTGCAAAAGTGGGATCGTTTTCAAATGCATCAGGGGCACTGAGCATTAATCTGACATTAACCTACACAGAAAGTGGACAAAATTGGCTGCTTTTTACTTTTGGAAAAAACTCGAAAGTAAAAAGCAGCCAATTTAGTCCACTTTCTGTGTGCGTTAATGTCAGATTAATGCTCAATGCCCCTGAAATCATCTGAAAATGATCCCGCTTTTGCAGAATTTTTCCGCTTTCTGTGAGGGATGCCCCCGGATGTTGTCTGAAAAAGATCCCACTTTTGCAGGATTTTCCCGATATAAATCCTATTTTTGCATGGGATAAACTCAGTGTGATAAACTTCAGTGTTGAGAATATTGACATGAAGAGTTCTTGGTGGCTGATCCCAGACTGTGGAAACGTTTCCCAAGAGAGGTCAGGCTACTCCTGTTCCCCTCACCTTGCACTGGCAAGCATTTCTCAACTTGCACTGGCAAGCATTTCTCATATATATATATATATATATATACACACACACACACACACACACACACACACTGTATACTGGCAAAACTCCAAAGGTGTAGAAACCAAATAGCTCGGTGAGGATTGAGCATGTCCAGTGCCTGACAGACAGTTAAGTGAATCAGTAAATTGTGGATAGGAGGAAGAGAAAAGAATGTAGGAATGGAAAAGGACAAGACTAGCTGATTGTAACTCTGAAAGGGAGCATTTTATACTGAAACTTTTTTTTTTTTACAGATCCCACTCATTCATATGAATTTTATTACCCTTGCAAAACATATTGAATTGGCTATATCTCATCTCCTTTACATACTGCAGTTACTGTACCTAGTTTGGGAGCAGGCTAGTGTGAAGGACATGTAGATCAAAGCAGTTGATAAAACTCACAAAACTGGAAGAGAAAAAAAAAGGAGGACACTCAGATATATACTTCTCTCTTCACTTTTCCTATCTGCTTCCCATTAAGTGGTGGCCAAGTGGAACAATTGAAAAAAATGAATGTTTTGCATTAAGTTGGGCTCCTGCAGAAAGGTTATAAAAAAAACAAAGCTTATTTATTAATGTCTATAACATAATGTAATTTATTATTGATTTCTCCCCCCCCCCATTGCTTATTTAGCAACTGACACATGCAGATAATAAAAGTCCAAGGAATTGCTGAACTATTGATTATTCCAGCAGCTGTAGCTATATCATCTTTATCTAATTGTCAGCCTGTCTCTCTCTTCATCCACCTCTTTATCCTGGATGGCAGTTTTTCTGCATTATATCAGGTTGTTCAGCTACATGTGGAACCAAAGTTAGTGTAATTTGTAAATAACATGTATATATCTCTCCACTCCCACAGCTGTACCTTCTTTCCAGGGACTAGCCATGCCAATCCATGCTTAGTTTCAGCATGGTTGCCATAATAAGGAACTTAGGTTTGTGTCTTGGGGTCAGTTGGGATTCACACTTCCCCAAAGTTGAATTTTATCCATTTATAGTACAACCATATATGCTACTCAGAGGTGAGACCCATTGAGGCCCAGGTTGTGGGTACAGGATTTTAGCATGATGAAGAAGAGACTTGGACAGAACAATCAGGCCCTCTCATGGCACCTCATGGCTATAATATAAGTATTAAAGTGTCATGACTCACTAGAAAATACAATAATGCTAGGAAAAGTGAAGGGTAGCAGAAAGAGAAGCAGATCACACATTCGATGGACAGACTCAATCAGAGAGACCATGGTCCTTGGTTTTCAGGAGCATTACAAGACAGGAGTCTTTGAGGTGTGTTATATACAGGGTCATCATGAGTTGAGGTCCACTCGAGAACAATTAACAACAACAACACTGGGACCCAGGGGTTTCCAACCAGTGCAGTCATTCAAAAGATGAGGATATGATAAGAAACATTTTCAAAGCAGTGTGTTTCTCTGTCCTTTCATCACATGATGCCATGAGACATAAGATTAGTGTGATAATGTCCTGAGTTAGGTTACTTGCTTCAACATTATTGATTTAATTTCCATCAACTCTATCCCCAGTACTAAAGTGCAACTCAAGTGCTTGACTCTTTGACCTGTGTGGGTCTACCCAAGAATGAAGGAGAATCATAAGAATGCATCAAGAGAATCATAAGAGCAACAGACTAATTAATAAATAGACAGAAAATAGTTCAGTACTCCAGGGGTTGGGTTGGGTGAGAATTTCTCTCAGTTCCTTTATTGAGGTAAAGATTTAAAATTCCTGGACATCTCCATAAATGAGAAAAGAAGAACTTGAAATTCAAGAAAAATGAATGTGAGAGAAAGTGAAACTGAAGATTTTGCTCATCTATGCAAAGGGCTCATCTATGCAAAGCTCTTTAAAAGTTTTACTATGAAATCATGTGTACTTAACCATACTTCTTCTGTTTAATTAGGGCTGCTGCCCCCCTTAATTTTCTGCCATTTTTATTTTTAAAGACTAGATGAAAGCCAGGTAGAATTTAGAATCACAGGATGATAGAATAGAATAATAGAACCATAGAGTTGGAAGAGACCATCAAATCCAACCTCCTCTCATGCAGGATATACAATCAAAGCATCCCGACAGATAGCCACCCAGCCATTTAAAAACCTACAAAGAAGGAGACTCCAACACTCTCTGAGGAAGTGCATTCCACTGTTGAACAGCTCTCACTGTTAGGAACAACAACAAAAAAATTTTTACACCCCACCTCTTCAATGAGATCGAGGTGGCTTACAACAATATTAAAACATTAAAATACAATAAAATACAAAGCCCCATAAACCCATCCACCCACCCATCAAAATCACCTCCAGAAGATGATGGGAATGCCTGGCGGCAGCAGCGAAATTCTCCTCTGCAGTAAGATGCGTTCTATGCCACCTCCTGTTCCCATCACATCCCCTTTTGTAACATGACAGTCCCATTCCAGGGCCTGTGCAATAAGCTTTCATGGCAGTCTCGACACCATATCCTGCCCTAAAGCCAGTTTGAAATGGATCTAGATAATCTGTTTCATCCAAGACAGTTTGGAGTTGAAGAGCAACAGTCCCCTTGATCACCTTGATTAAGAATGGAAGATGAGAGACTGGTCTATAGTTGTTCATATCCAAGGGATCTAGGGAGGGCTTTTCCAGAAGTGGTTGTACTACTGCTTCCTTTAGACAAGATGGAAATTTGCCTTCCCTAAGAGATGCATTTAAAATATATCTTAGATAAGTTCTAAGTGCATCTACTCCTTGGATGACCAGCAATGAAGGTCAGGGGTCGTGAGGGTAAGTTGTCTTCTTCAAACTTCCAAGGAGCTTGTCCACATCCTCAGCACTCACAGACTCAAACTGATCCAGTAGGATCTTATTCGTGGAGTCACTGGACATTGCACCTATAGCCTCTACAATAATACTGGCGTCCAATTCGGCTCTTATCTGAGAGATTTTATTTGCAAAGAAATTATTTAAAGTGTTGCAGTAAGCTACAGTAGAATCTAATAATGAGTTCTGGGGGGGCGGGTGTCTGAGTCAGGTCCCTTACCACTTTGAACAGCTCTGCTGGATGAGAATTCACACATGCAATATGTGCAAAGAAGAAAATCTTCTTCACTGCACGTATTGCCACTCTGTAGGAATAAAGAAATTCTCTATGGCATGTCTTGTCAAACAAGAGTCGAGTTTTCCACCAGCAGTGCTCTAGTTGTTGTCCCACTTTCTTCATATTCTTAAGATCCTTCGTGCACCATGGATTATGATTAGAAGAAGGTTGGAAAGGATGCTTGGGAGGAATTGTGTCAATAGCCTTGGTAAGATTACAGTTCCAGGTATTAACCAAAGCATCGACAGAATCACCGGCAGTACCAACTATCAAACCCTCTAAGGTTTTCTGGAATCTAACACGTTCTATCAGCCTATGTCCTTTTTATGCTGAGAATAACTGTATTATATTCAGAAATGTAGCCATGTTAGTCTGCAGTACAGTATGCAAAGGGATCTTGTAGCATCTTTTAGTCTTAAAGGTGTTACAAGATCCTTTTGTATACTGCATTCTATTCAGTTTGATTAATGCCAACAGGGAGGAAATGAGTTTCAGTTCATTTTTTTAAAACAAATTTTCCAACTTAATTTGGTGGTACAAATAAGTATGAATTTTGTACAGATTGATACAGAGACAGACAGACAGACATGCTACCAAAATGTACAAATTTCTTTATAAATGGTATGAAAAGAATATGATTTTTTGAAAATAGAATATGGGAGAATGAGAAACTAATAGATGTGTCCATCCCTACTCTTTTGCCACCTCTAAAGACCAGACAGGTTGTATCTGTCTGGTTAAATAACAATACTTCAAATATATATTTCCCAAGCCTTCTAGGACTGTACTGTAGTTTTCAAGCTACAGTATGTGAATTTTTCTCAGATTAACTGCAGTTTTCTTCAGGGTCATTCTCAGAGCAGGGGAAAAAAAAGCTTAAATTATATTGTTTTGCTTGTGAAATTATTACCAAATAGACAAAGATTTACATCCCCGTCTGGAACCATATTTGTGCTCGTTGTTTACAGCTATTTATTTGTTCTCAGAAGTTCTTTATAGGCCATGAGCCTGTATGAGGTATATTACCATTCCATGATATCAGGAATGATACAATTCCAGGATTGATACCATTCCAGCCACTCAGCAACAGTGTTTGGAAAAATAACCTAGTACAGCCTACCCTCGCCATATGCACCCTCACCATACATGGCTTCAAGCTTACGCAAATGGTGAGTGGTGAGCGGTGAGGGACAAAATGGCACAAGTTGTTATATGATCAAATATTTGAGCCCCTGGTAACCTACCTGCAGCAATCTGAACCAAATAAGCTTCCAGATAGTCTTTCAAGGCAAAATCATTGGGGCATTGCAGTATCAGAATGTTGAGCACAGATAATTATGGCCATGTTATTTTCACGCAGAAGGGGTTGTGGAAGGCATACCAGCACACTGATAGAAATTGATCTGTCCTATAGATGCCACCAGTGTAAAGGAGCAGTCAGCAGGTCCTGATAACTAGCCAAGCTAAGTTCACCAAATTTTAGAAATCCTGTCAATATGTGTAATTTCACAGGTAGTGATTATACTTTGAACTTGTTATTGCCTTTTTCTCATTACCACTACTACAACTGCAACCTCTAGATGTCCAAGCTTAAGTAAAATCAATATTGCATAAGAAAACTGAACACATATGTATTATTCATTCTTCTGGAGCACTTCCCCATCTCTGACAACACTTTTCCATCGTTGGAACAGAGCAACATACACACACATAACCAGCAGTATGTATAAGAGGGAAGACATTTTCATACAGATCTCACACTGATACCTGAATTGACAAATATCCAAAACACAGGTGCCAGAATTTCATTGCTCATTTGGTCAAGTAATATCTTTTCCCCATGGGTATCCTTCCCCTTCTCCTTTTGGGGGGAATCTGAGAGCTATTCAATAATCATGCTGTATAATTTATGCTTCTGAACATTGCTGAATACTAACATCAAATACAAACTGTGCATGAGCTTTGCCATTGTTCCTGAAAAGGATGGCCAAGAGGATAATTGAGAATTGACAAATGAGAATGGCATACTGTTAGCACTCAGTTGCACAGCAGTGCTTTCAGTACAAAAACTGAAAGCATAAAGGTCAAAAAGAAACTTGTTAGCTAAGACTATATGATTCAATTCATTTTTTTCCAGGGTCTCAGTTTTTCCTCCTGTGAGGGCCACCACACTTGTCATGTATCTGTAATGGCACAACAAAGTTCTTGCTTTTTTGAATACAACTAAGGCTTAGGATATATCTACATTATAGTTGTATAACTGTCATGTTTCCATCCTAGAGATTTCTGGAATTTATAGAGACTTTACAGACTGCCCAAAAAGGGTGGTCTAGTGCCACCTCTTTTTTGTCTGCACCTTCGCCTCAGCAACCAGATGAAGCCTGAAAAAGTGGCTCCTTTTTGCATTGCAAAAAATGCCATAGTGTACATCTATGATGTCCCAGCTGCTCAGCGCCATATAGACGCTGCACAGCTGTGACGTAGACGCTGTGTATGCCATGTATACAGTGCTGTACAGCAACAATGCCCTCATCATGTGCTACGGTTGTGGGGGCATGTAAACGCTCTGCGCCCAGGCAACCCTAACACACGACGAGGGCACCCTAAAGTGCCCGTATGTATTGGGCCATAGTTAAGCAAGAATCTTAGAATTGTGCACTATAAAACCTCTGGTAAACAGGAGTCCACCATCTGCTGAAGAAGTTTGTTTCACTACTTGCACAATCAGAAAGTTGTTTTTGTGATTTAATTTTTTTTTAATTCCTCTCTTTTGTATTTGAGCTTCTGGAACAAAAGAAAAAATTTCTCCAGACTAAATATATCAAAATCTTTCAACTTTTTCTCACAAAACTTGATCACCATGCCTCAGGTATTTTTGCCACCTTCCTCTGGACAGTCCTAGTTGATATCCTTTTTTAAGGTACTGGTGTCCAGAATGGACATAGCCCTTCTCCTCTTAACACAAAGCAAACCATATGGCAAAGGTGGGGATCGTATTGTTGAACTACAGTTGAATTTGTTAGACTACAATTCCTGTCATTCCTTGTCATTGCCTAAGCTAGCTAGAGTTGATGGGAACTGCCATCCAATAATGTCTGGAGGGATGCACACACCCCAGCTCTGCAATACAATGTCATGGCACTGTGAGGTGTTTTTTTTTTTTTCTCCTTACAAATGGTAGCCTATTAAATCATATTGGGTATAGTTTAAAATAAAATAAAATGTTATCATGTCACCCCATGCATTACAAAATGTGATCATGTCGCCTTTGTAACTGTAGGTGCAATAGGACATAGAGCAGGAAGTAGAATACAAATTGTCTAAGAGCAGCTGGTAATTTAGGATTCTAACTGTAATGTTGCACAAGAAATTACAACTAATGTAATTTTATCTTAGTACTGGAACTTTGGTCCAACATGTACACAGCTGCAATCATTTGCAATTACTCTATCAGTCATTAGAGTTTATCACTGGCAAATTATTAAGTGCAGTTGGTTGTTCTTTTCTACAAGTTGTCAGAGCATTTGAGTCAATGTTTAATGAAAAAAAGTCAAAGTCAGTTTCCATTGCCTTATGTTTCAATTGATTTCATATGTGCCAGCTGTCTTATCAATAGCTACATAATTATACAATGGCACTAATAAAGCTGATTCTTTGTTATATCTGGTATTTATTGCAATACCAGACACTTCCATCCCATTTTTAGGGGGAGGAGTAATTACTTTTGATGGAAGGTAAAACTGTGACAATCTTTTCTGAGAATAAGCCAGAGTTACTGATGTGAATAAATTCAGAATGACAGTCATTCCCACTTTCCACTTCAACATTTGCAGAATGATTAAAGGTTTGGGCTTCTAAAACTAGAACATTTATGCCTAATGTAACCCGGACATGACCATTTATTGTTTCAAATGGATCCCCCCCCTCAAAAAAAACCTGTGACCATGTATAATAAAATAAACACTGGAAATTTCTTAAATCGTTGTTTTAGCAGATGGCAGACGAAGATGGCAATGCTATTTGTAGGTCAGGGCTAAAAAACCAAGAATACCTGAAGAATGATATTTGTCATAAAAACAAGTGATTCACAGGAAAGATATGTATAACTTTCAGAAGGAGCAGATATTTCAACCTTCTGCTCAACAAATCAGCTCACCAGGTGGATGTCATCCAGGTGGATGTTATTATCACAACAGGTGACAGTCAAGATGCAGATCATGTTTAGCTACAGAGAAAGAAAGAGAGAGGATTAAGTGAGTTAACTTGTAAATGTGCTTAGAAACAAATGGTTGTGTATATTCAAATCACTGTAAATTCCACTGTAGACTTTCCAGAGTCATTTGGAATTTACCTGTGTTGATTGAGCTGCTGGTTTACATGCATGCAGTCAATGATTTTTCTGGCATTTCTGGCATACATATTCTCCTCGGACCTCACTTTACTTTTGTTATTTAGAAATCCATTAAGTGGCACTCCATTCATGAGAAATTCCCAAGGTTGAAATAGTTGAGAGGTGAGGTTAACAGGTTCTTGCTTCCCCTCGTAGCACTGTTCTGAAGGCCTGGGGATTTTTTTGGAACAGTGTAGAAGGTGGTAAGGGTAGTTACAAGGGAAAGGGGAAATACACTTCCTGTAATAAAAGACCTATCTGCAAATGGAAAGAACTCTTCCTATCCAAGGAAGAACAAGTTGAGATCCTAGCTTATTAGGTGCATGTGTGTATGAAAACAAGACAAAGAAATCAATAAACAATAACCATACAGTCCATGCCATTTGAAGAATTCCTAAGGTCCTTTGGCACTGAAGCCTTTCAATGCAGTTTGCCATTTTTAAAAACTGCCATCTTCCATGATTAACATGGCTATGCATTATGTAACAATGAGCAAAAAGAAAGACATGTACCTGTAAATATTCCTTGAGTATTATAAAGTTTCTTTTCATGGTGCTATTATAGTCTTGGCAATAATGTCTTATTTCTTCATTTTTCTTGTTTTGTTTTCCCCCAAATCTTCACCAGCTTAGAAAGCCGACAAAAGATACGCATGAAAGGAAACCAAGATAAATGGTGGCAAGTCATGTGGACCAAGATTCATGGACCAATGTTTTATTTTACCAAACAAAGCCAGTTAGATGGGGTTCTCATTCATTCTTTCAGTATCATTTGTCTGCGGATAATGTGTTTTGTAATATTCATTTTGTGGCACAGTTGGAACTCAATTGTATTGCAAGCAACAATACACTGACCTTGTAGCATTTGTTGAACATGAATGCCTGATTTGTATGGGACAAGCAAACTCTTCAGTGAATAAAACTAGTTCTGTAAGCAACAGTACATTTCATTTTCATTTACATATGGCTTTCCCCCCACCCCCACCCCACAAGTAGTAAATGTTGTACATAGCTGAGGTTTCAGTAATCAGACAAAAGCCTTTGGTTCTTCCAAGCTATTTGTGCAAGAGTTTGGACTGATTAATGGCTGAATTAAAGCAAAGGTTGTGGCCAGCAATTGCATGGTAGGAAATTAAAAAGGAGGAAAATTAAAGCATGCCTGAAAATGATTTAGACAACTTAGCCTTGCATTGTCTGTGTCCTGCTGTCAGTTTCTTTCTGCTTTTCTTTAGGTGTCTAGTTAATACCATTAGAAATTGCTGGTGATGCTTTCTGACTCATCCTGCAGAAACAGGTAGGCTCCCTATCATCTTCTAAGCCAGAGAGAAAGCAAAATCATTCAGAACAAGAGCAAGACAAACCCCAAAAGGAAGAAAGCAGAGACACATATAGAGACACAAGAGGATTCATAAACTGAACTGCCATCCTATTGCAAAGGATTTTGTGGTTCTTTGCAGTTTGAAATAAGTTAATGGATTGTCTCGCTTTGGCTACTGTTCCCTATTGCAGAAAGAAATGAGAGTGAATGCACAGGAAATATGCCTCCAATGTGCTCTGAGTTCCTTTGGGAGTAAGCAGAGTATTCTATTAGCCCTTTGGGTGCTATCTCCTTTCAAATCACTGAAAAGTGGAAAACAGCAGGGAAACAGAGGAAGCTTTAAGAAAAACTCAGATAATTTTCACATATCATGTATTCCCTTCTGTTTGAGGACAGAACGTTGTCATACGAAGCAAAGAATATTCTTCCATCACCATGTTTTGGAAATTCCATGCTCTCTCCAATAGTGGGAACTCAGAGAAGTTGTATGGTAGCAAGACAGTTATAATAAAGGGGAGTCCTTCCATTTATCAGAGCCCCCCCCCCCGACAACAAAGAGTTATATGTGGGATGAGATACGGTTACATTTTAATGAGGGTCAGCATCACAGGTAAATGTCCAATGGGTTGGGCAGAAGCGCAAATCTTAAGGACAGTTCTGAGCAGAGGATTTAACAAGCCTGAACCTCCACAGGTCTCAGGTCCAAAACACACTGCAGAAATAATCCAATTTGAGACCACTTTAACTGTCCTGGCTCAGTGCTAAGGAATTCTAGGAACTGTAGTTTTGTGAGAAATGTACCCTTCTCTGCCAGAGAGCTCTAGTGCCACAATAAACTACAATAAACTATCCTTTAGATATAGTACGTCTTAGAATAAAGCTCTTCATTGAAAGTATCCTGTTACTCTCCCATTGCTTCTTTCATGTGCTTTAGCTTGAAAAGATCTAGCTCTTTCTCACAAGCGGGAAGTGGGAGAGGGAGGCATGTCACCAAGGCAGGGAGAGGAAATCCCTGACAACATCCTAGTACATTGCTAAAGAGGGGGAAGACAAATCGTTGGGTGGTAGCAGTGTGTCCTTAAGATAAAAAGTGTCCTCAAAGGGTCACATCCAGTTCAGACAGGAGAAGGGAAGGGGACCAGAGAATAGTTTTTTGTGGGTTTTTTGGGCTATGTGGCCATGTTCTAGAAGAATTTATTCCTGACGTTACACCAGTATCTGTGGCTGGCATCTTCAGTCTCTGTAGATACTGGTGAAATGTCAGGAATAAATTCCTCTAGAACATGGCCACATAGCCCGAAAAACCCACAAAAAACTATGGATGCCGGCAATGAAAGCCTTTGACTGGACCAGAGAATCCTCACAACAGTGCAACACTTGGGAGATTTCTGAGTGAGTACCTTGCATTGAGAAGATGTGTAACTCAAAGTCTTGACAGACGGTTGGCTAAAAGCTGCCTGTCTTTGCCCCTGATTGGTGCCACAGCAGCCACATGCTACGGCACCAACCCACTCCCTCAAAAGAAGCTACTCTAGGCAGCTTTTTTAAGGGGACTCACATACCATGATGTCGTACCTTGTGTGGAATGCCGTTTGGGTGCTCCGATGGCCGTGCGTCATCATGGCACCCTCCTGTATAGATGGGGGTATGCCAACATGGCACACAGGTGCCGATAGTAGGGCTGGGCACGTGTGGATACCCAGCCCTACCAAGCCCTACTTTTGGGCCCAGGCTGGCGTCCGTCTGTCCCAGCCCTACATCTGGCACCTTTTTGACCTCTTGGCCAAGACTTCTCCTCTCAGGGTGGTTGCTTTAAAGACCTTTAGCACAAAGCCTAACACTATTTTGTGTTACCAATAGCTATATTGTGCATACAATTGCTGTAAATGCACTAGCTCCTGAGATTGTTCACCTATTAGAGGAGTGTTTGCTGTTTTGGTGTGGAGCATAGTGTTACAATGCAAACAATATTTAACTAATATTTAACATTTCCAAACTCTATCATAACACTTTAGAGTGTTAGCTTTAGCTGACACCTACCCTTGCATGGGTAGTACACCAGGAACACACACTACCACAACCAAAACATGTGAAAACTCTTTCCATTTTCTAAATATACAACTCATGGAACTGCTTCTGATCTATAATGCTGCATGTGGCCTGCTCCTGAGCAACCACACAGAGACATCATTTTCTCCCTGTGTCCCTGTCTCTCAGATTGGCCATGCCATTCATCCAATTCAAATATGGAGACAGTTGGCTGTTATGGAATTTTCTTCTTGTGGAAACTCATAAGGGTTCATTCAAGAGAACAGCAAGACCTTTTTATTTGGTCTGGCTGAACTTGATTTTTAATTGGCCATTTCAGCGTGGGCCTTCCTGATGCTTGCTTTGCTTTCATAAAATATTTCTAGTGACACCCCTTTGGGATCTTCCTGTGATTGCTTCTGTAGCTAGCTTTGGCCCATTTATTTTCCTTCTAATGAATCTGAACATGCTCCCAGTGGAACACATCCTCTGCCCAGACACAATTTAATCCAACCCTGTGTTTCTACTGCTAGGTCCCCATTATTTTTTTATGCCCTTATAGATGTTCTCCCAAAATAATTGATTCCTGCTTATTGATCATGGTATAGAGAAAATAATGCAACATGTTCCAGTAACACAAGCTCTGTGCACAATTTACAGAAATTGCAAATCTATTCTCAGTAGACGAATTTAATTTTTAATCTAAGCTATATATTTTTTTGTTCTTTCATTCTCTGTCTTGGCTTCTTACCCCTCCATCAAGTGATTGGGGTGTAATGTTTCAGTTTGAATATTAACTCAGCCCTTCATATGCTGATTTGTAAAGAAGGTCCATTGATTTCCTCCAAGTCTACTTAGGATGCAAGCTTCAGCCAGTGTTTAACCAGGACTGTTTCTCACTTAACAATCATTGTCCTAACCCAGTGGTGTCACTTAATAACATTCCATTTGACACTTCTTACATGTTCCCCAATACATCTGTGGCAATGGCAAATCATTCCACATCAGGAGCAATTTAAGAATGACTGGCACATCAGCTGGAGAACTGGTTTTCAATTACATTTCAAATGCTGCCAAAGATTGAAAACATAGATTCTCTGGACAAATGGTTCAAAGCTAATTTGTTAAAAATAGATTCCTTTTTGCTCAAAATACTGTTTTAATGCCCCTTAGCTATTTAGTGTTTCCATAATGAGTAAAATTACACCATTGGGGAACTTTTTAAATACATTTTCTCCTAAGCAAATCAATAACACTCTTTTTAAAAAGTCAATAAGCACCACCCATGACTTATGAAGGTGACTACTCCAACTAAGTCAGTGCTTTATGAAGCACTTTCACCCTTCAGGGTTTTGTTTTGTTTTTAAAACCAGCACAACTTAATAACTGCAAGCTTTCTTTCTTTCTTTCTTTCTTTCTTTCTTTCTTTCTTTCTTTGCAGTTGTGCATGTGTCCATTCAGAAATAGGCCTCATTGAGTTTACTGGGGCTTACTCCCAAGTAAATGGTTATACAATAAAGGCCTAAGAAAGCAATGGAAATGGGGGGAGGGGAATCATATAGTATTATAATCAGAAATCTCTTAAGAAGTAATTCACAGAATACTTAAGGTCAAAATATCAGTTAGGTGTCAGGAGTTGCATATGCTTATGTTCTTCCGTAACAGAAAAAGAACTTTGCTACATAACCATATAGTGAAGGGATATATGGTAATAATAGTATGATTTAGAAGAGTGAGCTTAGACACGGGTGCTGAGATAATGCAGGAAAGGAGGCAAAGGTGCTCAGGGTTGTTTATATGAGTGTCTGGCACTAACAATAAAAGAAAAGAGGCTGTATTAGAAAGGAAAGAAAAAAGCATTTATTAATTACAATGAATAAGAAATGCACCCACCTGAGGTTTGACACGAGGATGATTTTTTCTCCTAGGCCCTTCTCTCTACCCCATCCGCATCACAAGCATGATTGGTGGGGATACAAGAGAGGACATTTTCTGTGGCTGCCCCTGGACTGTGGAACTTCCTTCCTTTCTCATGATAATATGATGGATTGCTTTTTTAGGGAAATTATTCCTTTGTTTAGATTTCTGGAATAATGGGTTTGTAAGAAATGGCCCTGATCACTCGTTTAGCAGAAAGGCAATTTAGTTACATATTAAATAATGTACAAACAAATATTAACCACACAACCTTAACTGAGGGTGAAGGAGAGGGATAGTTGGCCACATAACCAGATTTTCAGGTTAAAAACAAAAGGCAATGGGAGTGACAATTACCCATAGAAGCCAAGAAGAAGGAATAGAATAACGTAGCTCAGCCTTTACGTAGCTCTCGCTTAGGTCAAAATAAATGGGACCATTTTTGTTTTGTTTTTAAAGCATCTTTTAACAATATATTAGATCAGCAATATTATATATTGAAAAGATCACAAATCAGCTTAGATTAAACCCATCATGTTTTCCATGTTGAATTTCATTCCCCATTACATTCTATGCATCATTATGCTGTAAAATTTAGGTAAAAGGATTATTATTTTTGTATCCCCACCCCCCTTCCTTCTCTTTCCTTTCAGGCTTGGGTTGTGTAGATGGCTCTTGGAAATTTGAATATACCAGGACAAAGAGCAGAACCACTCATTGTTCAGTACAATTAAGGTTTTATTTTCTCCCACAGAGTGCATAGAGTCACATTCCTTTCTTGTGTTTCAAAGCCTCCTTTGGTAGAATCACAACACAGCTACGAAATTACAGTCTTCAAATTGTCATAAGGATGGATTCGATTTGCAGTACCAATCACTATTCTCATTATAATTATCATCACAAGAATGAATTCATAATGTTACACTTCCTATTCATCACAGCCATTGTCACAACTGAATGTAGAATAGGATTAGAATGCCTAGCACATAATCAACACACTATACATCAGACTTCTTTTGGCTTTGCTGGTGATTTCTTCCTCACAATTGAAGGCAAGTCATTCCTATTTGCTTTTCCATAGGAGCTGGCATACTTGTTACTGTAGCAACATCTTAGCCCAATTTTCATGTTCAGCATAAGCGTACAGTATAGTCCTGTTCAGATGTTTTGGTCATAGTCCTGTTGGTAAAAAGAGGAAAGAGGTATTCAGTACAACACTCTCAAATATGCACATATCTTGCAGAAGAGTATTCCTCCACACCCATTTAGTAGCTGAGAAAGGGCAGGGACACTTATGCAGTATGTGGCTGCATAACAGTAGCTGGGAGAAGAGAAAAGGCATTACCATCCTGGATCACCATAACAAAGTATTACTGAAGAGCCAAGAGGATGATATGAATTTTCTTCTCCAAATGGAAGACCTTAAGCAGGTTTCAGCGCCTACCACTCATTAAATGGCTGTGGGGATGATAGCCCAACAAAACAGAGTATTCTGCTTTGTCCACAAAATGTAGCCTCTTGCACTTCTTCAGATTACAACTGTGAGGAATACATGCTAACAGATACATTCCAACAGAAGTCCCACACAACAAGAAGCACAAGGTACTGCACTTAGGGTGGAAAAATGAAATGCACAGATATAGAATAGGGAACACCTGGCTGAATGAAACTATGTGTGAAAGGGATCTAGGAGTCCAAGTAGCACTGAGACAACAGTGCGATGTGGCAGCTAAAAAGACCAATGCAATTTTAGGCTGCATCAATAAAAGTATTGTGTCTAGATTAAGGGAAGTAATAATGCCACTCTATTCTGCTTTGGTCAGGCACACCTGGAATACTGTGTTCAGTTTTGGGCACCACAGTTCAAAAAGTATGTGGAGAAACTGGAGCGTGGCCAAAGGAGGGTGACTGAAATGGTGAAGGGTCAGGAAACCATGCCCTATGAGGAACACCTTAGGTAGCTTGGGATGTTTAGCCTGGAGAAGAGAAGGTTAAGAGGTGATATGACAGCCCTGTTTAAATATTTGAAGGGATGTCATATAGAGGAGAGAGCAAGCTTGTTTTCTGCTGCTCCAGAGAACAGGACCTGGAACAATAGATGCAAGCTTCAGGAAAAGAGATTCCACCTCAACATTAGGAGGAACTTTAGTGACTGTAAGGGCTGTTCGACAGTGGAACACACTCCCTCAGAGTGTAAAGGAATCTCCTTCTTTGGATGTCTTTAAACAGAGGCTGGATGGCCATCTGTCGGATATGCTTTGATTGAGAGTTCCTGCATGGCAGAGTTGGACTGGATGGCTCTTGTGGTCTCTTCCAACTCTACGATTCTTTGATTCTATGAACACATCAGAGAAAGGACTAAGCTAGTAACTTTTCTCATGATGTGCACATTGAAAAAATGCATATAAGATTATTAGGTTATTCTTTACATATGATGAACCAATATATTGGGCCCTTCCCATCCACGGGGGTTTGGTTCCAGATCCCCTCCTAGCACACCCCATGGATGGGAAAAATACATCTGTTCAAGCCCATATTAGTCAATGGGTGAAGAAGTGCTCACACTCACATCAGGACATCTGTGCACATGTACTGCCATTGGCTAATATAGGGTAGAGTGAACAACAGAATGGCTAGCCCACTGATATGGGGAGGGGGTGACAAGTCACTGTCAGAGTGGGGTTTCCCCAAGAGATAATCAGTCAGGCTGGTTGCAAAGATGGGGGCTACCTGAGGAGCGACATTGAAGATTATCACATGGAGGAGTCAAGCGTCTTCCTTACATCATTAAATTGCCATTAAATCCTGTTAATAGCATGATTGGTGGGAAGATTATCACACCCCCATGTGCTTCTCCCATTCTTGTCCCATCCGTAAACCATAATTGAGGCATCATTGGTATTAAAAGGAATTTCTGTTAATACCAAATGACTCCTCCATTACTGTTTACAGACAGGACAAGAATGGGAGACGCATGTGAGGGTGTGATAATCTTCCCCCTGATCATGCTGTTAACAGGATTTAATGGTGATTTAAAAATGGGAGGAGGATGCTTGCCTCCTATGTGATAGAGTCCTATAAAAGGAGAGGAGCAAGTAGAAAAGAGTTGGATGAGTGTGCCAGTTGGGAGTTTCAAGAGCCAGTTCAGGGTGGCTCATACTTATCTTGTTGTATGGGAATATTAAGTGAAATTTGAGCCAGATTTTCACAGTATTCATAGCCCTGATGAAGGAGCATTATAAGGACTTGTGTTAAGAGAATTAGAACACGGGCTAAAGTGGAATCAAAGCCAGTGAGGGAAGTGGAAAAGGAAATAGTTTGCAAGAAGGGAAGAGCTGCACATAATGTAACCACAGGATTTGAGAAACAACTGTAAAAAGATGCAAACTTAAGATCTGACAGTAAATAAAATTTATATTCCTTCTTGTTTACAGAAGAGTGGCCTGAATTATTTTATAATCAAAAACATCATAAGCACACTAACAAAATAATAAAGCACATATCAAATAAGGATACTAGGAGCCCAGCCCTAAGTCACTTATTAAGAGAGGGTATTAGGGAAAGAACTGGGCACGACTCAGAGTTAAATAGATGTTTCTGGGTTAAAATAAAAAATTCAGACCATCATAATGAAAGAAAAACCATGTGACTAGCCAACTAATATGGAGGGGGGGGCGCTTTCACTGTAATAAGAGGGAGGAGCAATGTACCAATGGTACAGTTCAATAGCAGTATTAAGTGCAATAAACCAATGGTACACTTATACAAATATTGTGATTATTATTACAATCATTAATTACTACTACTATTTCTACTACTAATACAATCATTACATAGCTATAGTTATTTTATATGATTGATTCTGAATAAAGGCTGTGTGTGTGTATGTGCCTTCAAGTTGCCTGTCGATTTATGGCAACCCCATGGATTTCATAGGCAAGGGAAACTCAGAGGTGATTTTGTCAGTTCCTTCTTCTGAATTATAGCCTACAGCACCTGGTGCTCCCTGGCAATCTCCCATCCAAACACTAACTATGGCTAACCCTGCTTAGTTTCCAAGATCAGAGAGGAACTGGTGCCTTTATAGTATTTAGAAAGATGAATAAATGGTACAAGGTACCTTCCTTGCATCCTTCTCCAGCATCCAAATATGCTGGGTAGCAGCATGTGACAGAAAACCAAGTGAACCATAAGAGATTATGTACTCCAGAATGCTGCTGTAACCATGTAACTATCAAAGTGCCAAAGAATACAACCTGGAAGGAGCCATCTCTGGGTGCTCCATCCATGATCACTCCAGCATCACGGTGATCAGACAGTCTGCTTAAGTGGGCCTTGCCACAGTACCAAATGGGCCGCCAGCAGGAGTGGATTAAATCCACTCCTTCTCGCGGTGGCTTTGGGCTGCCTTAGATGACCTCAGAGTGGCTTCTGGCCACTTCAGGGTGTGCATTATTTGAACACCATGCCCCCTAAGCAACCGCAAGCTGCTCTTTTTGGCCCACCTGGTTTCCTAAGTTGTGAGGCCTGGTGAAAATGTGTCATGTTTTAAGGATGGATAAATCATTCTAGTTCCATTCTGTATCACTTCCTGAACTGGAGGAACTTTCAGAACATTTGGTCTACAGAATTCCATAGTCTCTGTGATCAGCATTGCTTGTACTGGCTGGGGAATTTTGGAAGTTGTATTTAAAAAAAAAAGAAGAACATTTTCACGTTCTCATCACTTAGAAGTTCCTCCTATCACATTTCTTCATTCATCTCTCAATCAGGGATGGAAAGCCTGCATGAAAATTTGCATTTAGAAGCATTTCTAGGTATATTTCCCATTTGAATTTATATTTCAACATGTATTTTAGCAATTTAAGTTCTGAAATGGAAAGAAATAAAATGGGACATTCAAGAAGTATATAATTGGATGGATTTCTTATCCTTTCTCCACATATCACAGATCATTATCATACATTTTTGTGGTGCTAAACAGACATGGCTCACATACTGGTACTTCAAGACCAAATTCAGCCATTCCTGCAAGAGCTTGTTTCTGATTTATTTGTCCATTCATCTGTCTAAGAAGTCACCCTATAGTACATTAGACTAAACTATCATGGGCTATGGGACCTAGATATCCACCTTAAGAAATGAGGGAATATAGACCTCCTCCTTTTCTTATTAGTGGGAAAACAGTTAATGAAAATGTCAGCCACCCTTTTGGCAAAACAGGTGGAATTTAACATGCTAGCAGCACATTTACATTTCTAAAGGCAACCAAGTTTTTTTTAACACTTCTGAAACAACTCTCTCTTTTTCTTCTTTACCACTTGAAACTGCCTTTCATGTGCTGATCTGTTGAAAGACTCACTCAGTGGCTGCTTCTTCCAGTTCAGTATAGCCAACTTAAATAAGGAAGAAAGAATTCAAAGGCAAGGTTTTAAGGATTAGATAAAGGAACTACTCATTTATAAAGAAAGCCCTCTGTCTTTGAAGTCTCAGGAGGCTCTGAGAACTCTTCAATTTATTTTATTTTTTTTAACTCTTGGCATGGTCAAATATGTTGTGAAATGAAACTGATATCAACCTTCTTGCCTATACAGTATTTTGTAGTTTAAGCTCTCTCCTTTCAGAGGAAGAGCTCACTGAGTTTAGTCACTCTTACTCCTAGGTAAATGAGTAAAGGATTACAGCTTCAGCCTCTATCCAAGGGTGACCTTGGGCAATTCACACTCTCTCAACTGCAAAGGACAGCAATGACAAACCCCCTCTACAGAAACTTCTGAAGAAAACACCATTATAGGTTCGTCTTAGGGTCACCCTAAGTTGGAAATGATTAAAGGCATACAACAATAAAAAGAACATTCTTCTTTAATCATATCGCATAAGATACTGAGAGAAAAGTCCAGTTTGCCACATCAACATGCAACAGAGAATGGGTGTTCAGATCGCTCCCCATATTGACAGAATTGTAAGTTGGTCACAGAGTCACTTGGAATAGGCCCAGCCACCACTCCTGATACATGTTCCTATGGCCACACACCTTATCATCCATGTATTTGGCCTGCAAGTGACTGACCTGTAAGATACACTTGTTATCAGGTCTCAGTGAGTATTGTGACTAGACATTTGAAAAATCCATAAGTCTTTATTTTATTGAAATGTTTCAAATCCCACTTGCATTTCCCCCTTTTCTTATTTTGTGTGAGTTACAAGTCTCTGTTTTTTCTTACGGCCATGAAATCTGTGTGATTTAAAATGTATTTTTCTTAATTTGCACATTTATTTCCACAATTCAGCTAACCGATGGAACATTTCCACCATTGACTAAAACAAATTTCTGTGCTGTTTTTCTTAATGATGATGCAGTTCAATGGTACTTATTAAGATGTTTATGCATTGCTTTGTGTGCATGTTTTTTCCCAGAATTGCACTGGAATCTTTGTTAATCAGTGAAAGCTCAAGGTAGATGTGCATTTTCTTGGAGCAGATCTTGAGTCCAATAACATTTATTTCTATTCCAAAGGGCCATTGTGTTTTAGTCAGGGTTCCTTATCTTATTGACAAGCTCTACATGCATACATCAGCATACACATAGGTCCATTTGACACATGACAAGGGTCATGTCTAAAGCAGAAGTAGTGAACTTGGCAAGCCCGTGCTAATGATATTGATCTTCATATTTTTCGTTATTGCATGTAAGAATAGGTTCCCTAGCTTCCCAACATAACACAGACACAGATACAGACACACATACAAAAAGAGATTTCTACACAGCTCTAGAGAGGTATTTACATTTTGTAAAGTCTTCTGTAACTTATGCTGGGCAGGAATGTACTTGGTGGTTTTGGCACTGAAATCAGGTTTTCTCAGCATTCTCCCAATGTGCTTTAAAAAGCTATCGCTGCAGCTGTCATACATCTTTAACATCCTTACGAAGGAGTGAATCCCACTGAAGTTTGTGGGACTTATTTACAACTCAGAGTGGATAGCACTGCAGATGTTTGTTATGTGATTATCTGGCCTGTATTTAATAGTCAACATTTGTGTTTGACATCTGGCCGTGTTTGAAATGCAGCATTTTCTGCTAATCATCCATGGGCACCCGACAGTTGATACATGACACAAAAGGCTATTTTGTAGTGTGTACGGAGCATTTGACTAAATATGGCATTATAGCAATAATCATTTGGCAGTCTATGCCACTGACTTGCCATAGCCGTACCACGACATGCAGTATTTGATAACTGTCATGCAGCCATCAACTCTTAACAGTTTTTGACACCTGTCACATCAAAACAAACTCTTCCCTTTCCATCTCTATACACACCTTTCATTTTTTAAAAAAATATATTTTATTGATTTTCCAAATTAAAAAATTCAACTTCAACATATAATTCACAAATTATACCATTGTTAACAACCTACTTCCTTTACTACAATTCCTCGGGTTCCCTCTCATGCAAACTACTGTCTCTAAATGTCGTTCTCCAAATGATATCCTTTTTACAAACCAATATACCTTAATTATGTTAAAAGAGATTGCATACATAACATATCCTCCATTTTTGCAGATTCTTAACCATTTATATATGCATTATGGCAGCTATTTATTTCTTACTCAATTATAAATTAGTATTGCATGACGTCCTTCTTTCCTGGAAATAAACTTTAAGAATGGTTCCCACGTCTTTTTAAATGCCTCTAATGATTTTTGTTATACAACATATGTGATTCTATCCATTTCCATGAACTCATATATTTATTCGTCCATTGTTCCATAGTCGGTATCTCTTCTTTTTTCCACATACCAGCATAAAGTAGTCTAGCTGCACATATCATCATGAAAATCAGTTTCCCGTAGTCTCTTTCAATTTGGTCATTATCCAACATATTAAGTAGAAAAAGCTTGGGGTCTTTTACTAAATTAACCCCCAGAATCTCTCCACATATCCGGTGAATGTCTTTCCAAAATTTTTTGTGCTAACCTACAACCCCACCAACAGTGATAAAAAGTTCCAACCATTTCTCCACATTTCCAACATTTATTTGTACATTTCCCGATTTTCGCCAGTCTATGAGGGGTCAAGTACCATCTAAATTGCATTTTCCACAAGTTCTCTCTTATCCCACTGTTAGGTGTATACTTTACTCTTTTCTTCCAATTTTTTTCCCACTGGGATAACGGGATATTTTGACCAATATCTTTTGCCCAGTCTATCATGCATTTTTTAACCACCTCTTGTTCCAGGTCTTCCTTTAATAATAACTCGTATAACTTAGAAATCTCATGTTCACCTTCCGCTTTAATTATTTTCTCAAATCCCTCCTCTCCTTTGCCTATTCCCTGTAATTTAACGTCTTGCGTAAACCTCTCTTTTAATCTTCTGTACAAGAACCAAGAAAACTTATATTCCTCGTTAACCAGTTCATTCTCTGTTTTCATTACCATATTCCCCTTGTCTACTTTTAAAATATCCCCATATGTCGGCCAGTTGTTACAGGACATTTTTTCATTTTTGAAAAGACCTTCATTAATTGAAGTCCATAGGGGGATTTTAGGACACCATCTTGTTTTTACTTTATTCCATACCCTCATCAGAGATTTTCTAATAAAATGATTGTTAAATTCCTGATTAATCTTACATTTCTCGTATACAAGATAACCGTGCAGGCCATATATCAAACCTGCAGCTTCCAAATTCAAAGTTTTATGTTCCTTTAGTCTAATCCAATCCAGTACCCAATTCATTACCGCTGCCTGGTAGTACAAACTAAGATTTGGTAACGAAACACCTCCCCTATCTGTAGAATCAGTCAACAACTTGGTTTTTATTCTAGGTTTTTTGCCGGACCAAATGAATTTTGATAATTCTCTATTCCATCTTTGGAAAGGAGATTCATTTGTAATCACGGGTAGATTCTGAAAGAGATACATAAGCTTTGGTAGAATTGCCATCTTGATTGTAGATATTCTCCCTAACCATGATAAATTCAAATTCGTCCAACGCCTCAAGTCTTTTCTAATTTCAGTCCAAGTTCTCTCGTAATTATTTTGAAACAAATTAGTGTTCTTTGTAGTAATTGTAATACCAAGGTAACAAACTTTCTTTACCAACTGAAAACCAGAAAGTTCACAAATTTCTTTTTGCATTTCTCCTGAGATGTTCATTGTCATAATCTGCGTTTTGTTATTATTAATTCGAAATCCCGAGACCTTCCCATAGTCAAGGAGGATTCTCAACAGCTTTTCTAAGCTTTCCAATGGGTTTAACGAAATATTTAAATCATCAGCGAAAGCGTTCACCTTGTATTCCCACCCTTTTATTTTGACCCCTTTCACTTCTTTTTCTTCCCGAATTCTTGTTAATAAAATCTCGAAGGTAATCAAAAATAGAAGGGGTGAGAGAGGACAACCTTGACGAACTCCTTTAGTTATCTCGAAAGTGTCTGACTTCATCCCATTAACTATTACATTTGCTTCCTGATTCATGTAAATCTTATCAATCCATGTATTAAAGTTGTTTCCCATGTCCATTCTCTTAAGTACCTCTTTCATGAAATTCCAATTGATTTGATCAAAAGCTTTTTCAGCGTCAAGAAAGATTAGTAACAATTCTTTATCAATATTTTTCTCATGTATTTCAATAAGATTCAAAATAGTCCTAATATTCTTCCTTATATGCCTCTTGGGTAAAAAACCATTTTGGTCCTCATGGATATAATCCTTCATTATTTCTTTTAACCTTTCAGCGAGGATAAACATAAACAATTTATAGTCCACATTCAAAAGGGAAATAGGTCTGTAATTCTTCATTTCTTGTGGGTCCTTATCTTCTTTAGGAATCAGCGTGATAGAGGATTTAGACCATGTTAATGGGATACCGTCTGCTATTATCTCATTCATTACTTTATGTAATGGTCTTAATAGAGATGTTGTAAAAGTCTTATAATATTCCGCACTAAACCCATCCGGTCCAGGTGTTTTATTGGGTTTACTTCTTGCTATCGCGGTGACAATCTCCTCCATCGAAATCAATTTGTTTAGCTTCTCTTGTTGTTCTGGGGATATTTTTGGGATTCTACACTCATCCAAATATTTTCTAATATCTTCCTCCTTAACTCCTTTCTCTTTGTACAGATTTGCATAAAATTTTTGAAATGCTTTTTTCATTTTATCCACAGTAGTTAAAATTTCCGTTCCATCCTTTATTTTCTTAATTGTCCTATTGGCTTTCTCCTTCCTAAGCAGAAATGCAAGTAATTTCCCTGGTTTATTGGCATTTTCATAATATTTCTGTTTAACAAATTGAATTTTTTGTGCGATTTCTTCCATTGCCATCTGTGAAAGCTGTTTTTGTAAGATTTTAATCTCTTTTAACTTTATAGAGTCTCCAGGGTCCTTTTTGAGATCTTGTTCTCTTCTTCTAATTTCTTCCGTTAACTCATTGGCTCGTTTGGTTTTTTCTTTTTTCATTTCCACAGCTTTCTTCATCAATATTCCCCTCATCACAGCTTTATGTGCATCCTATACTACCTTTGAGGAGACTTCGTTGTCTAAATTTTCAGCAAAAAAACATTTCATCTCCGCCGAGATTTCTTCAACAACTTTTTTATTCTTCAACATGTGACAATTCAGTCTCCATCGAAATTCTTTTGAAAGACATTTCAACTTTAGTAGAACGGGATTATGGTCCGACCATGTTTTGGGGAGTATTTCCACTTTGTCAACTTTTGAAGTTAAATGTGCCGACAGGAAGAACATGTCGAGCCTTGACCACGTTTTGTGATGATTCGGAAAAAAAGTGTAGTCCCTGGAGTCTCCATATTTCTGTCTCCATACATCTTTAATTTCCATCATATCCATAAGTTCAAAAAAGTCTTTTGGTAGTTTACCTTGATTCTTCTTAATCGGTTTACTAGAAAATCTGTCTATCAATGGAACCACAACGCCATTCCAGTCGCCCATACAAATAAGTGAATCATAGTTCAGTTCTTGCAAGTCTAGCCTTAACTTCTTATAAAATTTCGATTTATTATCCAGAGGACCGTACACTCCCAAACAAAGATAAATTTGGTTTTGGATATTCACTTCTACTAAGAGATAATTGCCTTCTTCATCCATCTTAATCTCTTTCGCTTCATATTTATGATTCACATACAACACTACTCCCTTCTTTTTAAATTTTGAAGAGGAAATAAATTCTTTTCCTAATTTAGGATTTCTTAAATGTTTACCATCTCTTTTTCTTATTCTCGTTTCCTCTAAACAAATGATGTCCAACTTAAGTTTTTCTAACATATGAAATATTTTCTTTCTCTTTTGGGGCGTGTTCATTCCCTGGACGTTCCAAGTTAGTAATTTCAATTGTTGTGTCATTTTCATTTATTCTTAAAATAGTTTATATATATATATATATATACACGTTGATTTTCTATATCTCTTCGTCACTCTCTTCTCTTCGAATTCCACTTTCTTCTCTCCCTCCTACAGCTCCTAATAATACTTCTTCTTCTTCTTGTGGATCTTGAATTTTTGTTTCTTCTTTTTCTGAATCTGATGAACCCTCTTTTCTTTTACTCCTGGTTGTCATCGTCGATTTGGGTATATATTGTCTCATAAACCGTTTAGCCTCATCTATAGAAACAATCCTGATTTTCTTCTTCTTATACCAAAAGGTAAGGCCCTCAGGTAATTCCCATCTGTACGGAATATCGTCATTCCTCAACTGTGAAGTCAGAAATTGGTAATCTCTTCTCTTCCTCAGTAATCTTGTGGGCACATACTTGAATATTTTCAAAACAATTCCCTGGTGTTCCAATGGGGATTCATTGTGTTTTAACAACACTTGATCCCTCACACGCCTTCTTAAAAAGTAGACAATAACGTCTCTGGGCAAATCTCCTTGGGAAGCAATTTTAGAATTCACGCGGAACAATCTATCGATCTCTTGTTCTGTCGAGATAGGGTCTTTTTCCAAACATTCTCCCAATATAGGTGTTATCTTTGCCATCAGATCTTCATCTTTCTCTTCAGGGAGCCCCCTAATCTTAAGACATCTCTCCCTAAGTTTCAACTCCCACATCGCTTTATCGTCGAGATCCTTATCCCTGTCTTCTTTTATTTCTTTCCACACTTCTTCCAGTTTCTCTGTTTTATTTTCCAAAGATGACACTCTTTTTTGTGTTGAAGTTACTTCAAATGTCAATTTTTCCAGAGACGAATTTATTTCTTTCATATCTGATCTAATTTCATGTCGTATTTCCTTTTTGAAATCTTTCATATCTTGTTTCCATTCCATTCTTGATTCACTTAATTCTGATCTCAGTTTACGAATTTCTTCCAATATAATATTATTCGAATCTAATTTTTCTATAGATGGTCTTCTTTGTGTTGGATTTTGAGGTTTAGCCCCTCTCCCTGAAGCCATGTTGCAATAATTCTAATAATAACTTGTTATTAACTTATTGGCTTTTCTATATTCCTTTTGTTTCTGTTTCTTATTTCTTATTTACCTTTTTCTGTTTCTTTTTAAATTTCTTTTTACCTTTTTAATTTCTCATTAATTCTTTTCTCCTTCTCCAGTAACACAATATTTCATCAAACGTATACTTACTATATAACCTCCCCCTTTTAAATCACCATCCCACCTCAATTAATCAGTGAAAAGGAGAGGAAAAGAGAGAAAGAAAAAAAAAATGAAAAGAAAAGAAAAAAAGGGAAAACACAACACTCAATAATAGTCAAAATACAGTCCCTTCTAGTATCCCCTCAGACATATACAATTAATTCCCACTTAAAATTGCAATTCCTCCATACCTTTTAATTTGATTCTTGTTATTTACTCTTCCCGTAACTACAAATCCCAAAAGCCCTCAAAACTTCCGGCACTCTTTTCCGCCTCTACTGCATTCTAACATTCCAAACTACCATTCCCAGACTACCTTGCTGCTTTACCCTTTACGTCACTTCCGTCTGGTTAAGAGTTTCTTCTTCTTTTTATTTGTCCATGGGTTAACCCTTAAGTCTCTAGAGTCTAATTCTTTAAGGTCGAAGGGGGAGAAAAAACACAGAACAATGATCCCCGCCCCCACTTTCTCAAATTTTTCCGATTCTCCCCCACTTCTCTGCCAACTCGTTCTCTTATCTATATTATCTCATCTCATCTTCCATCCTCGATGTCCCGTCTCCCGTCCTCAGTGTCCCGTCCCCTGTCCTCGATGTCCCGTCCCCCGTCCTCGACGTCCCGTCCCCCATCCTCTATATTCTCTATGTCTCGTCCCGTCTTCGTAGGTTCCGTTCCCAACTCTTCCAACTTATTTTCAGATTATATTATATTATTCCTTAAATTGGATTTTGTCCCTCTCGTGAATTCAAAAAAATCCAAAAAGTTCCATAATCCAAAAGAGTCCAAAAAGTTCAAGAATCCAAAAACTGTAGTGTATGTTCTAGCAGTCCTAATTCAAGGACACTTTACAGAACTTTTCACTGTTGACTTTCCTCCCCTCCACTCCACTCTTCCTCCTCCGCACTCTCTCACAGTCTCACAATCTCACAATCCACTCAAGTATATATATATAAAAAATTCTTATTTATTCATGATTCCACAGAAAGTCCAGTATACGGAACAAAAACCAAATAAAACTATATCTCCATCAGTAATTTAAAATTCCTCTCATTTCCAATTGTCTCAGTCAAATCCATCCAACTCTGCCGAAAACTAAAGATTGTCCAAATTCGTACTTCTAGTTGTCAAAATTTAAAATGTCACCTCATCGGAGAGTCTAGAGTAGAGACAAATGAGTCCCGCAGGAATACCCCAACTTAATCCAAGTTAATTGACAAAATTATTAAAAGTTGGTGACGCTTCTGTCCTTTTCGGGAGTAACACGGGCGTGAACTGCTCTTCGATCCCCGCGGCTTCTACTGCCTCTGGCCGCTTCAGCAAGGAGCCGGCACAGGAGACAATGCTGTCGCGATCGGGATCTCCGACGAGCCTCCTCTGAACCCCCAATACCTTGGAGGTATTTGGGTTAGCTCAGAGCCCCGAAGCTAACCCAGCTACCGTGTTGCCCAGGTTCTTTCCTCCCAATCGGGGGAAAGTCACCTAGCGAGGCGCCATTACCAACCCGGAAGTCTCTTCTCTATACACACTTTTCATTTTATAACTATTTATACCATTTCTATCTTCAGCTATAAACATTTTCAAAGCTAATTTTAAAACAGAACAGAAACTCCAAGTAGGATTTTTTTTTACAAAGTCATAAATTTGACCCAAAGAACAACCTTTTCATAGATCCAGTGCAAAAGTCTAATTGCAAAATATTGTCCATGAATGGTTTAGTTCCATTAGCATTATGACTTACTGTGTAAAAGTCATTGCTGCAGCCTTTGTATATACCCTTTCAGTGAGCAATTGATTACAGGGACCTTTTGTTAATTATAGCACTTGGACATATGCATAGCAAGTAACAAAGACCTGTTTGCATGAATATTTTTGACGATGTAAAAAGTAACTCATTATGAGCAACAAGTTACTCAAACCAGTTCTTTTTTTTTAAATTGTAACACTAAGTTGCATACAGTAATAATAGCAATGTAACAGCGGATAACATCTTTCTTTTGTGTTGGAACTCTAAATGTGTTTTGGTGACTTTTAGAGTTAGAGTGTGCATATTAGGCATATGAAAGTTGAACCTTTTTATTAAAAAGTTTCCTGTATCATACATGGAGGAACTTTTGCTTAAAAACAAATTAAAAAGTGTTAATCCCCCTAAGTTTTTTTTTTAAAAAGTCACCCTCAATTCATATTACAGTATTAGCACATATGAGATATATTATGTAATATAGTATATATTGTATAACTGGCTATGCAAGTATACAATATATGCAATTATATTCAATTATTCATAATTTTACAATTTATACATTTATAGAACTCCTATTTTGAATGTTATAAACATGATTTAAACGGTTTAGAACATGTTTAAACTTTTTAAAAATTTCTTTAATAGTGTAAAGCAATGTCACACATGAAGAGTTACAATACCATACAGAAGAACACACACACTTGGACCAAAAATCTTGTTCACTTTCAGCAGTCAAATAAAAAAAAAAGAAGAAGCAATGTGCCTTTAGTAGAATTTTCTCTAGAAAATAAAAGCAGAATACCACAAATTATTGGGAGATATCAATTTCTTGGAGCAGACGTTAAAGCTAGAAAGGAGCAAGTAGTGGAAATTTCTAAGGAAATTACTAAATTATAGGTCCAAGGTGTGTGTGGCTGCAGGTCTGATCCAATGCTGAAAAGGGCAGCGTCAAGCCGCCACTTCAGAGACATCTGTTTTGCCCCTCAGAACATCAGGAGAGGCTATTGTCTGAGTCACATCACTGTCACAAGCACAGCAGGCCAGGATGCAAGACAGGGTCTTCTTGGTAGCTGCCCCTAGACACTGGAATTCCCTTGAGGGAGGCTAGAATTCCCATCCTCTGCTGTCCTTCCACCAACAGACATATTATTAACCTTTTAAAATGGAAATGTTTTAAAGAATAAGCTGAGGATGCTGTGCTGTTTTAACCTAAATTGTGTCAATTGTAGGTTTTATTGTTTAATGGCATTTCCCCTTTTTTAAAGTGTAGTTTTAAATCATTCTAATGTTGTCAGTAGTTTAATCCAATTTTAATGTCCATTTTTGTATGTTATTAATTGTAAGTTTTTGAAAAATGTAGGCCAACTTGAGTCCTGATTTTGAGATAAAGGAAGGATATTATTATTATTATTATTATTATTATTATTTCTAGCCTGCTCCTCTGTAAGAAACAATTGGAGTGGGGTACAACAGGATTAAAACATACAATTTAAAACAGTTCAACAGTCCATTCCCAACCACCCGCCCCTTAAGAATAAAATTAACAATAATTTAAAACCATCAACAAATTAAAAACATAATGCATCCTTATTGTTATAGCAAAGAGGAGGAGGAGATGATGATGAGGAGGAAAAGAATTGGGAGGAATTATTGTCGTCGTCATTGTCATCTTATATCCCCCCCTTTCTCCCAATAAATAGGGGCTCAAGAAGACAACTGGGGTGCTACAGCTGAGAAGGCCCTCTCCCACATTACCACACAGTTTGTTGACCTCACTGGTGGGACATAAATAACAGGCCCTCTGTATACATTTATATAGATACATAAATTTATCTACAGCAACTTGATCTTTAGCATACTCACTTTCATCTGATGTCTCAAACAAGCCTGATAGGATTGGATTAGTACTTGGTTGAGATTAGTACTAGGGAAGCCCAGGCATTTCCAGATTGGGTTAGGCAAAAATCCTGGCCGAGAATGTGCAGAGGCGCTGCATGTCAAAGTTCAGAATATTAGTCTAGCTGGGTCAGTAGGCTGACTCAGCATTAGCCAGCATCTTACATTACCATGTCCCTATAGGAAAGCTTTAATATATCACCTGAAGAAGTTAGATAGCTGTATGTAGTCAGGACCAAGTTTCTAATTGGAGCATCTGGCTTTGATTCCCAGAATTAAGCAACTTCATGACAAGAAGTTCTTTGCAATATCACCTGCATGTCATTTACATCCAGAGTCCCTTTCAGCACAGCTAAACTGGTCAATTTAGTCCCTTCCATTGCTACAGGGACAGAATTGTACTGGAAGTGATAATTTCCAGTTATTCGTGTATATGTGTCATTTTGATTGCTTATTTTTTTATCTAATTATACAGACAAAGAATTAAAAAAAACAAGTTGCAAGTAGCTGTCATTGTGTATGGCTGGATACCAGGTTTGGGGAATCTTTGGTCTTCTGGCATTGCCAATGATAAGGGAGTGTGAGAGCTGTAGTTGAAAGTATGTGAAGAACAACGAGTTTTCTACTGCTGAAATACACAAACTAAATTGCTATAAACCTTCTTCTCATTATGTATATTTCAGCTCCATGTACATAACTGAGATTAAGGCATACTTGACAGAGATCTTAAAAAAAAAAAATTCCTGTAAGGTTTTTAACACCTTGCCTGATGAAGAAGCTAGTGGAGTTTCGAAAGCTTGCAATATGTATATTGTGCATTTTGGTAGTTCCAATAAAGGTATCACTTTTTGGTGGATTTTTGATGTTATTGGATTTACTATATGGCCAACACAGCTACCTCTGAAAGTAAGCTTAGACTTAATTTGGTGGTGAGTTCTACAACAACCTGAGAACAACAGTAATAACCATAACAATTCAGCCACAAATGGTTTATTGATTAAATTAGGCCTTAGAATTCTCCGCTATATATCAATGTCTCTATGCACTACCACATCCCGCTCCTAGCATGCTGGCTCTTATGAAAAATGAATACATTTAGTAAGCTTTTAGTGTCACCTAAATGTGCACTTGAAGTACAATGTAATTTTTTTTCTTAAGGGAGCTCAAACTAGCAGCAGTTGAGATTTAGCATGTTGCTGACTGTCTGTTGTTTTTTTTAAAAAAAGAAGCTCAAGCAAAAACAAAACAACAAAACAACCTTGTTGTGCAATTGTTGATCTTAATTGGTTCCTTCACTGTACTAGGGGGGTGGGGGAATCCACTCCCAATTCACTTGTATGCATTTATTGTCCACCTTTTCCCTCATATGACTGTGGAGATTATCACACTGAGGGTAAGGACAGGAGCAAAGCAGATTGCTCCCATCCTTATCCCATTCATGTGATCAGGACAAAGATGATCATGCCCCACACACTTCTCCCGTTCTTCTCCCATTGGTGAAGTATAATGGACCCGTCATTTGATATTAACAGGAGTTTCTGCTAATACCAAATGATGGGTCCGTTATACTTCACTGAGGGGAAAAGAATGGGAGAAGCACACACGGTGTGTAGTAATCTTCCCCCTGATCATGCAAATATGATGGGTTAAGGTTGGAATAAGGACACTTTACTCCTCCATGTGATAATCTCCTATCAGATGCCTTTGCGCTTATCCCATCATTACCCTGTCAATGAAGCGGAATTCTCATCTCATTTTTCATTAACAGAAGTGACAGGGCAGTTCCACTTCAGTGACAGGATAATGACTAGATAAGTGTAATGTGTGTGATACTCTTTTGTGCAGTAAGAATGGGATAAGGATGGGAGCGGTCTGCTTTGCTCTCATCTTTTGTCCCTCTGTCTGAAAATCTCCCAAGCAGCAACAACAACATACTACTACTACTACAGTAGCATCTGGGTGAAAGATTACGACAGTTATGTAAAAGCATCAGTGTTTTGTGAGAATGTAGAAATTATCTCCTCCTCCTCTTCCTCCTCTTAAAAATGTAAACATCAGAGTCCATGATGAACATGTACCATATATGTGCAATTTCCCCACAAATTAACCTTCAATAATGCCTAGTCTTGGAAATAAGGAAATAATAGTACATACACATGTTTCTTTAAGTGACTTGGGCTATGGAGTTATAAAACTCTGTGAAATAGGCCTTACAGCTGCAAGACATTTAAAAATAGCAAAACATGTTTCAAGCATAGGCTTTTATTTCTTCCTTTTATAGTTGCCACTTTCTTCTTCAGCTGGTACTATTTAGCAGATACCATTCCTGATTAGTACCTGAAGACTCTGCTCATCCCATACTGGTTTTTTTCCTGGCTTGTCCTCTTCTCTGCAAGTCACATAAGTCGTAGACTGTGCTGGCTTTGAGATAAAGGAAGAAGGACAGGATAATATCACTAAATATCCTATTGTCCCAATATTAAATATTTGATTTGGAAATTTCAAAAGCCTGGAATCAATTTAAAGAAAATGTTGCAATATCTTTTAAGTGAACTTTTGGCTACAATTGTTATTGAAACAGATTAGATAGGCAGTCATGGTACCCGAAACCCAGACATTATCATGTGATTTTGGAAGCTAGATAGGACTGGACCCAGGAGGGAAGCTGTGGGAAGTTTAAATTTAGGACAATTCCCCACTTAATAAGAATTCTGCCCCACCATGAAATTTTCCTTCACTCTCCAATTTCTAGCATGGAGAGGGTGAGGCACTGAAATCTATTCACACTTAGAACTCTTCTATGTGCTGTCTTTGCATTCTCTTGCTAATTTTGCCTTTTCTTTGGCCAGACCATATTTCTGAATACTCAAGTTAATTTTAAGTCATTGCATTACTAGCAATCTGGGGACCAAAGGAAAAATTTCAATGGGGAAAGATTTCTTAGGAGGGCAATGCCTTCATTTTGCCACCCACATTGCTACACCCAGGGAATATCAGAAGTCTCTAAGATATGCAGATGATACCATTCTATTACCCAAAAACATCAAAGACTTAAAACCATTACTAAAGAAAGTTAGAGAGAAAAGTGCCAAGGCAGGCTTACTGTTGCACATTAAGAAAACAAATATGATATGACCATAGAGAAGTTACAGAAATTCGATCTAGTCAATGAAAAAACTGAAATAGTTGAGGATTTCCTATAGCTTGGCTCAAACATTGATCAGGATGGGGATTGTAGTCAATAATACAGAAGATGACTAGCATTGGGAAGGGTAATAATGAAAGAACTAGACAAGTGGAAAGATATGAAAATTAACACAAAAGGTAGGATCATACAAGGCATTCTATTCCCTCTCACCATATATAGATGCGAGATCTGGACAGTGAAGAAAACTTGATAGAAAGAAAGCCAACTATTTTGAGATATGATGCTGGAGAAGATGTGAGATATGATGCTGGAGAAGATGTAAAGGATACCATGGACAGCCCAAAAGACAAAAAAATGGATCTTAGAACATATCAAACATGAACTCCCCCTGGAAGCCAAAATGGCTAAATTCAGGTGGTCATACTTTGGACACATCATAATAAGGTAGGACTCAATAGAAAATACAATAATTCTAGGAGAGGTAGAGGGCAGTAAAAAGAGAGGTAGGCTATATATACACCAGATATATAAATTCTATCAAGGATGCCACAAGCCTGAGCCTGAAGGGCCTCAGCAGAGCTGTTGAGGACAAAGCTTGGAGGTGTCTCAGTCACATAGTTGTCATAGGCTGAAGTGAACTCAATGGTAGCTGACAGTGACAACAACTAGAAGCAGCTAAGAAGGGAAAGAATCCCACTTGAAGCCCTAGAGAGCTTCTACCAGGCAGAGTTAGCAATTCTGAAGTAGACAGACAAGTAATCTGGTTTGGTATCAATTAGCTTTCTCCACCTTGTGATTTGTAATTTCTAATACCAGCTGATATACATTTTCTTTACTCATTAAAATCATGACACCTTGGATTTTGTTTCAATGCATCCTCAAGGAAGATTTTTAAAAACAACAACTGAGAGCAACAGAAGAGATCCAGAGGACATCTTGAAAGATCAATATCTATGTTCGGTGATCTAGGAGCTCAAAAGGTCCTTTGAAACAATAAAATTTTATCAAGTACTTAATATCAGAGGAGTCAGTGGCATGTTTCTCTCAAGAGTGTTCCACATTTTGGGTGCTGCCACCCAGAAGGTCCTGGCCAATCACTCTCCCAGCAGAAATATTTAAAGAAGAGCTTCCAAGGAAGATCTGAAAGTGCCAGCAGCTTCATATGAGAGAAGGCAGTTCTTTGATGTTTCTCTCATAAATTAGAATGTGGATTTGACTGAGAACATTGTAGGAATTGTCTTTCAGTTAATTGGGAGGCATTTTGTCTTTCTGATTTGCTTTCTGATTTACTGCCTGTAGTCCTTTTGTAAACTGAAGATTTCTGTTTTACTAAGGCAAAAGGAAAGGAACTGGTTTGGAAATATTGGATATACCATGCTAAAAATGTATATAGAGAGATCCTGTAGCACATTTGGGACTACTGAAAAAAAGAAATATGCTGAAAATGTTTAGAATACCTGGGACACAAAACAATGGCATACTGTAATCATAATTAGTAAAAATGATGAATGTACATGATCAATTGTCTGGTAGATTCATGTATTGGCCATGCTTCAGTTTGCTTATAACTTACTTGCCAACTAACACCAAACTTGCTGTTGAATAATGTATATTCCTTTGTACTTTCTCCTTCATGCCTGTTGGTTCAACATTTTATTAAATAAGCAGCCAATTACCAAAGGAGAAGGGGAAATTAAAATCTCTTTGAATCACTAACAAATTCAAGTGTTGAATTAAACATGCATCATTTATTTTTGTAGATGACTTATTGCTCACTGGTGCAGAAACATTTGAATTTAACATTATTTTAGCAATCTTAAAAACTGAATTAATGATTCATCTATTGTATCACGTATATGACTTCAGGCTTACATTTTAACCTCTGTCATTATTATAATATTGGGTATTCAGCATCTCTGAGCTGGCTATAAAGGTTAAGATTAAGTCAAGCAGAACAAAGATTTCATCTTCTGTTGGTAAGCATAGCATAAAGCCACCTAATATTATTAGTGTGTTGTTGAGCAAAATGACCAGGTTATAAATTACATTTAAAAAATAAACTGGGATTTGTATTATTTCAATCACAACTGATGAATTGACCATGATTTAGTAGTCTTCTAATATTTGCCAATAATTTGGTGATTTTAAATATCATGATGGGTTTAGTGAAGAGTGAGACATTTTCATTTTAATTTCATTTAGTGAAAGTCATGGCCATCTTATATAAAATGGATTTCTTCTCTGGTTTCGATTTTTCCTGTATATAACTGGGCAATAACCAATTATACCCCATCATTTTCACATCAGGAAGATATTCATCCCCTTTGAAAATCAACTCACCTTTGATCAGTCTGGAGCTTTTGATCAAATGGAAACATAATTCAAATTTTGGTATATGGTTTCTGTGGGACAGGATTGAATTTCCCCCTTGAAGGGTCACAATTGCAGCTTTGGAGTGTCTCGGGCTCAACTTCGCTTATGTGTGAAAGCTATAGTCATTGTGCATAGTTTGGCTAGTGCAAGCCTTCCCAAGTAGAAAAGTATATTGAGACAGTATCACAAACATATGGTGGAGAGCCTGGACAACTCGATGAATTGTAAGTTATGTGGCGGACTGGCATGAGTAGAGCAAAAACAGGATGTAGTGGTTTGAATGCTGGACAAAGACTGCATCCACAGTGCAGAAATAATAAAGCTTGACACCACTTTAACTGCCATGGGTCAATGCTATGGGATTCTGGGAACTGTGGTTTGTTGTGGTATTAGCCCTCTCTAACATGGAAGGCTAAATGTTTTTTTAAAAAAACCTACAGTCCCTAGAATTCCATAGCACTGAGTCATGTCAAAGTGGTGTCAAACTGCATTATTGCTCCATTGCAGGTGCAGCCTAGGACTTCAGGAAGCCAGGATTAGAATCCCCTCTCATACCTGGAAAAACATACTAGCTAACCTTGAGGAAGCCACACTCTTGTACTTAGTGGAAGCCAATAGCAAAGCCCACTGAATAACAATAACAATGATGATGATGATGATGATGTTTTATTTATATCCCACTCTTCATCCAAGACTATCAAAGCACCTTACAATTTGTTAATTAGACATTTCCCTGCCCCCAGGCTTACAATCTAAAAAGTCACGACACAAAAGGAGAAGGGAATGGCAGTAGGGAAGGGGTAAAAGTCCAGCAGATCTTCTCTCCCTCAGAGGCCTGGACCAAGGCAGATGGACTGGAGGGAGGGCTCTTCTTATTTTCAGGCAAGGCCTGTTGCAGCTGGCTTGCCTTTCTCTCCCTCAAGATGGTGGATGGAGGGAGGACTGTTCTTCCCTTGAGAAAGGGGAAAAAACCTTAGAAGGAAAGGGTTGTCATAAACTGGATTTGACTCGAAGGCATATAAAACAGTAACAACAACAACAACAACAACAACAACAACACAACCCTAAATGTGTAGAGCTGAGTCAGAATACATTATTATTATTATTATTATTATTATTAACCTTTATTTATATAGCGCTGTAAATTTACACAGTGCTGTACATACAATCTTAAATTTGACGGATCCCTGCCCTCAGGCTTACAGTCTAAAAGAGACAACACAAAAGGAAGAGGGGAAGGTGATGGGAAAGGGGGTGAGGTCGAGTGGTTCTTCTCTCCCTCTGGGGCCAGGACCAAGGCAGATGGACAGGAGGGAGGGCATGGCTTCTTAATACAAAGTTAAAAGGAGGCATCCTGGGGCGGATGGCACAGTCCTGGGAAAGCTTCCCTAAATAATATAGTCTTTAACTCAGTTTTGAACCTGGTTAGGGAAGTGATGAGGCGTGCATGTGGGGGAAGAAGGTTCCAGGAGTGAGGGGCAGCAAGTGAGAAGGGACGAATCCGGGACGGGGCAGTGGAAATCCTCGGCTGGGACAGGAGACCTAGACTACCAGAACGGAGGGTACGAGAAGGAGTGTGAGGAGAAAGAAGTTCGGACAAGTAAGGAGGGGCCAGTCCGTGGAGGGCTTTGAAAGTCAACAACAAAAGCTTGTACTGGATGCGGAAGGGGAAGGGGAGCCAGTGAAGGGAGGATAAAAGAGGAGAAACATGGTCAAAGCGGCGAGCGGATGTGATAATACGTGCAGCTGAGTTCTGGACAGAGATTAAAGGATGGAGATGAGAGAGAGGAAGCCCTGTCAGAAGGAGGTTACAATAATCTAGTCGTGATACCACTAGGGCATGGACCAGAGTCTTGGCGGTGGAGGCTGAGAGGAAAGGATGGATTTTAGCAATGTTGTAAAGAAAGAATCTACAGGTCTTGGCGGTGGCCTGAATCTGGGGAGTAAATGACAGCGAGGAATCAAAAATGAAGCCAAGACTGCGGGCTTGCTGAACCGGCTGAATAGAAATGCCGTCAACAGAAACAGAAAAGGAGTATTGAAGGGTGGGCTTAGGTGGGAAGATGAGAAGCTCTGTCTTAGACATGTTGAGCTTCAAGCGCCGATGCCGCATCCACTGAGAGATGGCAGCCAGACAGGAGGAGACTTGCTGTTCGAGCCCCGGTGAAAGGTCAGGGGTTGAAAGATACAGCTGAGTGTCATCGGCATACAGATGATAGGAGAAGCCAAAAGAACTGATGAGTTTACCAAGGGACAGTGTGTAAAGAGAGAACAGAAGGGGACCCAAGACAGAGCCCTGAGGAACTCCAACAGATAAGGGAACAGAGGAGGAAGTCTGACCACCTGTGACCACGGCAAAGGATCGGTCTGACAAGTAAGTTTTGAACCAGTTGAGAACAGAGTCGGAGAACCCGAGGTCAGAAAGTAAGTCAAGCAAGAGACAGTGGTCCACGGTGTCAAAGGCCGCAGACAGATCTAGAAGATTTTCCATTCAACACATGAACAGTGGGGGAGGAGGTGGTTTGCCCCTTACATGACTGTTATAAGAATAACCCCTCAAATACGTCTTGAGTGGCCTTGTTTTGCTTGCAAGTACTCAACCACCTGAGTGTGGTATTAGAGGGAATTACATATTTGGCAGCTGTTTTCTAGTTCATTGGTGCTAATCCAACCCAGGAATTATAATCTTCTGAAAGAAAAAATGTACAGAAATGGCTGTTCCTTATCCTTATTAAAAATCATGATTTCCACCCCCTAAAAGCCATTAGTTTTGCAGCTAGCAAGAACAGACGATAAAAGGATAGCAGTCCAAGGAGGCCAGTATGTCAAAGGCACAATAAAACAAGCTTCAGCAAAAGCTGAAGAAGGGGAAAAGACTAGAAACACACCCCTGGCAATACGCAGAAGCAACTGATCTGCTTGTGCATACAACTGGGCTGATAATGCAGTGAGTGCTGAGGATACTAAGCAGAAACTGCTGTGAGACTCATATTTGGTTGTGTTTTTGTAATCCCCTAAAGTACATGTAAATTGCACAGAATGGTTCACTCAGCACTTTAAAAAGACGGAAAACCTTCATCATTAAGGTTTAAACAAAAAGAGGCAGTACACATTACTGGATGTCTTTATACAAGATTTTTTTCCCTCCGCCTCCTAAATTTAAATAAGAAATAAGAAGCTGAGTTCAGATTTTACCATTGTCCCCAGTAAAACAGCAGAGCAAGAGAATTGCCTTTATGATTATCTTGATTTACGATAAAAGGGGAAATGCTATAGAAAGTCAGTCAAAGAAGAAATTGACTATGTTAACTGCAGCAGGTGGCTTATTACTATTATTATCATTATTATTATTATTATTATTATCATGACATTTAAGTGGCATGATTTCTCGAGTTTATTTAAATTCTAGCCTGATGAATTCATAAATCTGGAGGAAACATTGTTTAAAGAATATTTATGCAGAACCCTAACGAACAGCTCAACAAAAGTGTATTACTGCTTTTGAAGAGGGGAAATTAAAGCTTTTCAATTAGCATCAAAATCCTTCTCTTCTTCACTTTGTCTGTTTTCAGAAAGAGACTTGTTTTTGTCAGCATTTTTGTTTTAAAAGGCTGTGAAGAATGTGTATATGGGGAGGGGAGTTATACTGTGTTATTTCACATTTCATGAATCTCAGTAACATAAAACAGGTTGCAGGAGGCTTCAGGACCATGCATATTTAAACATTTTAAAGTATAAATGCATATGTTTATTTCATGTTATGACAAAGCATTGCCTGGGATTAATAGTCAAGAAAAAGGAGAACATGTTCAAATAGAGAAAGTCCAACTCTACTCATCACAGAGGCTTTAGTAATTTCTTGCTCTGACACTCCCATTCCCAAAATGGTTCTTTGATTATCATATTGAAATACATATCTATCTATCTATCTATCTATCTATATATGTACTTAGATGTCTATTCTTTTCCTTTGGGTCTGTCTTTAAGCTCATTAAGATACTGACATAGTTTTTTATTTGTGAGCTGCCTTGTGTCCCCTTCTGGGAGAAAGGAGGTACAGAAATCAAATCAAATAAATAAATAAATAAATAAATTCTTTCAACCATCCAGATTTGTGACTGTGATAATAACATTTGTGGTAGTTATTTTCAAAGTTAAACAATGACCTGTAGGAAAAAAAGCACTTCCACTGATTTAATCTGAATCTCCCCAAACAAAAATAAATAACTGGCCAAATGTCTCCTTTATTTTCATAGTGCCTAGGAAAGAAGAGTTAACCCTACCATCCCAAGATAATTCCAATGAAAAATCCATCCCGCATTCCCTCCAGAAGGAAAGTTGTCCCTTGCATCTCTTCCTCTTTTGAAAATGATACTGTTTATCCATTGCAGTTTCTATTCTTTTTTAAAACAATACAAAACAAGAACAAAAGAGTGACATGCTTTCTGATGCAACACATTTGGCCTTTACACTGTACAATTCTGCGAGATATTCCCAAGAAAACCTCTAGAACAAAATGATTCTCAACAAACGTCTATACATTGTGCCATAAGACTAAAGGTAAAAGGATCTGAAATGAACTGTATCTTCAAAGCAGCCAGAGCATATAGACTGCTCTTGCACTGGAGAGAATCTGAGGTAAGGAATAAAATAGTGAAACTTAGTAACACAACAAACACTACAAGGTGAATCAAATTTTGGTTATTTCCCCCCCCCCCTTCCTCTGCAAAAGGACTAATTAATGTTATTAAAGTCAGTAAATTCAGCTGTGAATGTTTAAGAATCTAATGACTTCCGGAGATTCGGAATGAATTCAGCAATAAAAGCTAATTAGAAGGGAAATGAATGCATGAAATATCCCTGGTGTGTAAAGAAAGAGTGTAAAGACCATTAATTGAAATTAAAATTTAACAGTAGACTAATGCTTCATGGCATAAAATTCCATCTGCTGGATAGAGCCACTAAACAAGAAATACATGGGGAATACTCTGTACTTGCCAGCTTTTGAACAAGTCAATGAATATAATTTGAATATCAAAAACTGTGGAACACAATAAGAATGCTGATGCTTACAGGAGTCACATTTGATGTGATCTTTCCTCTTGAAAATAACCAGGCCACATCAGAAAAATATATCTATACCTACGTCTATACCTACATATACATCTGTGATAAAATTTGCTTGTTAAAATAAAAATTGATCAAGTACATGGGAAGGACCTGTAGCTCAGTAGCAAAGGACATGGTGCTTCTTTTTCTTATTTTGTAAAAAATAAACTTATATATATATATATCTTTAAAAAAAAAAACTAAAATCATTGCCATTGATTTATTTGTTATGGGTAGGCAAGTCCAAAATGAATTATACTATTTGAGAGATCATTATCATCAGTTTGCAGTATAAATTATAGAATAATCCCGGCCATGGGGCTTAATATGTCAATAGTATCTATCTTTTGCAATTCTTTATACTATTTAGATGCTCAATAAAAGGAAGTAAAATTGCTTCAAATGTGGAATTAGAGGGTTTGGACTCCCTTACCTAAAATACTTGGGACAGAAGTATTTTAGATTTTGGATTTTCCCCCTGGTCTGTATAACCCCTTTGTTGGAATTTCTATATAATTTTAATAATGCCACCTCTGGGTTATGAATTATGTTTGTCGGATAATCACATTAATTTCAGTTTGCCCTTGTTTCCAAGACTGATAAGCCCTGTCCATATGGGGCCATTCACACTATGAATTAACCCGGTTTGGAAACTGGGTTATTTTAGGGTCATTCACATGCAGTTTGTGGGGGGCTGGCAAAAAACAAAACAAAACATTTAACCCAGTTCTTTTGGAACTGGGAATTTTACTGCATCTTTTCAAAAGAACCAGTCTTTTTTTTTTTTTTTTTTTTTTGAGCAGATGCAAATGGGAACTTGCTGTTGATTCAATTCGGAGCACAGGAAGGGAAAGGTTAATGTGCAGGGGCCAGATCATGCCCATCCCTTTGCTCTGTCCCTGCCGGCCAAGTGCCATTATTTTTTCCCGTTGTGGCTCCAGAAGAAGTGGATTCAAACTTCTCACTCTTTGGAAAGTGGTCTCTTTAAAGCACTACCCAGCTTTTTTATCTTTTGCCAGTGTCCTCTTATCTGCAACAATGGCTGATTCCCAGAGCCAGTGAGTGTCCCCCCCCCCCCCGGGAACATCATTAGAAAGTGTACTTTTTAAAAATATATATAAAATAAAATTTGACAGTTTATGTACATCTTTTCTGTTTGGCTACAATAGACAGTAGTTTAAATACTGGTGTCATTAGTATGACAAAGGTGCACACAATTTGACTTTTTTTTTTTAAAAAAAAAAACCCTATCAGTGGGGATGGGAGTTAGGGGTCACTTGTTCAAGGTGAACTTATTCTGGCAAGGGTTGTTGAGAGGGGCTTGCCACTGCCATCCTCCAATACTGACCGAGGGGTCACTCTCATACAATGTGACATAGATGCACATCATTTGATAGGCAGTTAAAAAACAAAACCCTGACAATGATCAAAATGTCAACTCCATTTTAAATTGATAAAAAAGGTAATGTGACCGTCAACAGTATTGACTTGCCACAGACAGCTTTGATCATGGAAAACATAGTGTGAACTTTGATTCAGTATTGCATTGATCATGCGATTCGCATCTATTCAGCTCAAAAACGCTGAGTATGAAAGACCCTTACAAATGGAAATAAGATACTACAGAGTCACCTCTTCCAACACATTTCATTTTTACTTATTAAACTATGTATTATTTCAAATGAATTTATAAAATATATTATAATATATATTAGCGCCATCAATAGTAATGATGGAAATAATATTTTAAAATATTTTTAAATGGTCAAAAATGTATTTTAGGTTCTGAGGAACTGTGACAAGAAGAATCCTGGACTGATGAGAATCTTTGCCATTTGAGATTTGTTAACTGCCATCAAGTTGACTTTGACTTATGACACCCTATGAATGACAGAGGCACCCTATCATAAACTGCCCTGGTCAGGTCTTGCAGACTCAGGGCCATGGCTTCCCTGAATCTATCCATCTGTAATGTTGTCTTCCTTATTTGCTCTTGCCTTCTACCTTTCCAAGTATTGCAGTGTTCTTTTAGTGAGTTGTGTCTTGTCATGTCATGTACAACAGTGCCAGTTTAGTCATCTTGGCTTATAGGGAGAGTTCAGGCTTGATTTGTTCTTGGACCCATTTATTTGTCTTTTTAGCAGTCTGTGGTATCTGCAGAACTCTTCACCAGCACCACATATCAAAATAGTTGATTTTCTTCCAATTCATTTTCTTCACTCTCCAGCTTTCACTATTATAAATAGAAATTGGAAATATGATGGCATGGATAATTCTAACTTTAGCATTCAATTATAGAACTTTACACTTCAGGATCTTGTCTAGTTCCTTCATAGCTGCCCTTCAAAGTCCTAGTCTTCTTCTATTTCTTGACTGCAGTCTCCATTCTGACTAATGGCTGAGCAAAGGTATAGAAAATTTTGATCTTTCTTTCTTTCTTTCTTTCTTTTTATTTTTTTGTATTTTTTAAAAATTAAAACAAACAAACAACCAAATGCAAACTTACTAAAATGCATACCAGGAAAAACACATTTAAATGAACCAATGAATAAGTAACACAAACAATTTGCACACTAAACTGGCATTGCTGACTATGGCTCTTTTACATTACTTGTCTAATGCCCTTTAGTTTATTCAAAAGTTAAAAATAATGATTAGAATGATATTTAAATCATGCTGGAAATAAGAGTGCTAGCTAATGTCTTAATAAAAATATAAAACTTTAAAAAAAAAATCCTGTACTTAATATATCACTCTTCCAGAAATGTAAAACCATAACAGGCTAATAACCGTCTGAAATCCTATTGTGGGATAATAAGCATAGCAAAAAAACCAAAAAAAACAAAAAAAAAAACTTTTTTTTGGTCTAATAGCATTGTATGCTCACAAGATCATCTAGCAAAGCTGTTTTGAATGGTCAGAGATCTATTACCATCTGGCCCAAAGCCATTCAATAGCAAATGCAAAATGTAATAATAATAATAATAATAATAATAATAATACCCCCACACACATACACACACACACTTCACAGATAAAATCGCTCAGACTAGGACACCAGAGTTGATACAGAGTCCAGTCTTGATGCATATTTTTCTACTTCTGCATCTTGGGATGCACTAGAACCTTGCCCTTCCTGGCTCATTAAACAGGCCAGTGGAGGTCTGGCTGAGTGAATAAGGGAAGTGATTAATATCTCCTTATGACAAGGCAGGATCCCAAGTCACCTGAAGCAGGCTGTGGTGAGATCTATTTTGGAAAAAAAAACTTATCTGGAACCTACTATCCTGGATAGCTAAAGGGTAGCCTCCAACATCTGATTTTTGGACCAGATACTGGAGTGTGTGGTAGCCTGGCAATTCCAGGAGTTCCTGGATGAGGCCAATCATTTAGATGCATTTCAGTCTGGTTTCAGGTTTTGTTATAGGGTGGGGACAACTTTGGTCATTTTGGTGTGTGACTTATGTCAAGAACAGAACAGGGAGTTTGTGTCCCTGTTGGTTTTTCTGGATCTCTCAGCACATTACCACATTGGAACATTTGTTTGGCCACTGGCTTGTGGAGTTCATTAGGATTCTGTCTTGTCCCTATGCTATTTAACATCTACATGAAACCACTGAGAGAGGTTGCCTGGATTTTTGGGATTTTTTGTACCAGTATGCTGGTCATACCCAATTCTATTACTCCTTTCTACCTAATTCCAAGGAAGTTGTTTCTGTGCTAAACCAGTATCTGACAGCTGTAATGAGGATTAATAAACTGAAGCTTAATCCAGACAAGACAGATATGTCCCTGGCCAATCAAAAAACAGATCTGAGAATAGGAATTAAACCTGTGTATAATGGAGTTACACTCCCCTGGAAACACAGGTTCACTGTTTGGGTGTACTCCTGGATTCAGCTCTGACCTTGGAGGCCTAGGTTTTGCAGTGACCAGGAATCCATTTGCACAGTGAACTCTAGTGTTTCAACTATCTCTCCTTGAGAAGTTAGATCTGACCACAGTAGTATACATATGCCATTTGATTACTGAGATGTGCTCTATGTGGGGCTGCCTTTGAAAGTGTCCAGAACCTTGAATTGGTCCAAAGAATTGCAGCCGGATAGCCAACTGGGGATGGCTATAGGAAGCATACAACTCCCTTTTTGCAACAACTCCACTAACTTCCAGTCTGTTTCCAGAAACAATTTAAAGTGCTGATGATGACATATATAGCTGTGCATACCTTGGGTTCAGGCTATTCGAATGGCCATCTCTCTCTTTATGCCTATAAAACTGTAAACAGGACAGTGGCAATTTATATAATGTTTTTAAGACTATAAGAGTGTCTGAAAAATAACATCGGGGGAGATATCACATCTGCATTAAAAATAGGAGAATGCCGGTTGCAAGAGACACCCTGTGAACAAGCTTTTAGCAATGACAACAGAAATCTCTCTCCTTGAGGTTTTGTTCTTGACCTTGTTCACCTCGCATATAATGACTAAAATGCACCCCTTTTACTGCTGGTTGAGGTTTCCAGGGTTCACCACTCATTTTCCTATCGCTTGCCAGAGGAAGGCAACTTCAAAATTGTGAATAATGAGTCACATCCCAGAAACACTGCTGTTCTCTCACATTTGGTTTTTGGAATCTTAACTTTACAGTGGGTGCTTGCCCTTACCTAGCTGCTTGCATTTTCTTTTTGCACTGCTTCTGTTCATTGCAAGGCGCTTTCACTCACTCCATCCTGCTTTATTTTGGGGTGGTGGAAGTGATTTTTTATTCTTATTCTTATTCTTCCAAAGTTAAAAGAATATTGTACAGTTCAAAGAATGTCTATGAAGCAAAAGTCAGGAATTTCCCCAGGGTAGCACTATAGTGTGCCTTGAACACCAGTGTTCAAATGTCAGTATATAAAGCAGAGATACCCCAAGTACCTGTCCATTTCAAGTCAATGGAAACTAGAGTTTTGCAGCAAGTATCAGTAAGGTAGGATACTTTTAAAATTCAGGAACCCTCTGTAGAATTCTTTCCTCAATAGAAGTATGTCTGCACAGCATTTCCCTGGTTCTTATTTTTGTACATGGCCACTAAATCAAATGTGACAGAAGAGACAAAGCAGACTTTTTGTTCCACAGAAATGTAATAAATTCCATTCTTAAATTATAGCATTGTTATGTAATAAATCCTTCTTTCTTGATGGCACCAAATTTCCTGCACCTACTGCACAAGGTGGGCAACTTTGTATGGTGAGAGGACACAATATTTTCCAAAGGCTTGTATCCTGTTGTCTCACCAGCACATTTTGGTAACACAGCAAGAGCAAAAAAAGCTCTTGCTTTTATTTTAAAACAAGATCTACAGGAAACGTACACCTCATATTTTAAGTATAATTGTTTTGAAAGTGTTTCAGCCTTTAAAAAACCCCACACACTAAAAAAAGAAAGAAAGTAGGCTTATTCTTTCCTGCTACCATGCTCTGACAGCATTATAAAAGTGGGTGGGGATGGAATATGCACCCTGCATGAGTCATAGTCCCCACCTTTCTTGTACTACAAGGGAAAGGAATCATGAGATTAATAGGCCCAGTGTAGGTCTTAGAAGCATCAAGTGCACATTTTAAGATCTCTCTTCAAAACTCCTCAAAGGCCACTCCTTAATAAATTTTTGGCTAAAAATGTTTTGTGCTGGGGGAAAAAAGCTTACCCAAATGCTCTAAAGAGCTCTAAAATGCTGTTTCAAGTGGGATATTAATTAATATAATGTGGAACATTTGGGGGAGAACAGGGCTGCAACCCTGCATGGATCAGCATACCATAGTAGTTCCACATGCTGAACTCTGCTACACCAATTAATTTATCACCCCTTGGACCTACCATAGACTGCTGCAGCCCCATACCAATAACATTTGCTGTTTGGATTAGTGTGGGGGGATAGTTTCTGGCTATCTCTCCATAGCAAGGAACAAGGTGAATACATCTCCACAGCCAGGGTTCTTTGGAGGTTTCAGTACCTGATGCAATTATTACACATCTAGCTACTGGGACATAGTCAGATGCTTCTGTGATCACCCTGGCTTTCCTCCAGGGACAGAACAATCATGTGGGGCTTCAGTGGCTTTAAGGTAGGTCATGGGGGTGGGTCTTGGGTAGGTGCAGATGGAGGAAGGGAATGTCAACCTCTGCATTGACCAAAAATAGACATATGCAGGCCTAAGGCTAACCTCCATCTATGTCTGCCCCTAACAGGATGGCAGTGAGAGTCAGTGCATTTTTAGTCTGTGTCATTCTCTGACCATAAGACCATTCCATCCTAATTTCCAGATATAGTACATCTGCAGTTTTTAGGACTCAAATATTCAGTTATTTTCGTACACTGTTTTCCCTGATAGAAACACTTTTGTACACAGATTTTAGATTTTAGATTAAATTTTATATTTTACAATAGAATATTTTATAATATGCATAATATTTATAAAATTAAAATCTTATATGTTTATATGCAACTTTTTTTGAGAGAGAGAGAGAGAGAGAGAGAGAGAGAGAGAGAGATCTGACATTGTGAAATTTGGAGAAATCCCTGCAGTCTGAAGAATTACTGTCTTGATCTTCATATTAGTTGAGGACTGTGCATGACTGGCTTTTTAAAAAAATGCACATCAGGCGAATTTGTTTTCCATCCCTTTTACTAGGTGGTTGTTGTTATTGGTTTTTTTTTTTTAATCTTTGTCTTTTTCAGATAACTGTTTCCTTTTTCCATCCCTTCTCTTTGCTGCACTTCTTCCTCTGGTATAGTCCCAAGGAAAATCCGTCTAATGAAAACAATAAATTCAGACCAGAGCTTGGAAATATTATGTCTTGGATGATAGCTCTCAGAATACCCCAGCAAGCATAGGCATTGTATCTTATGTTCTTATGCCACAGACATTTTCAATGGAATTAGGATAAGCATTCAGCAGAACTTGAAAGGTCACACATGCTGGCTATGGATCTCTGAGAGTTGGGTTCAAACACTAACTTTTCCAGAATATGATTCTAAGGCAGTGTTTTCTTCAGGTCTGTTTACATGAACTTGTGTGGGTACAAACCCACTTCATTGGATACAGTAGAAAGTGATTGTCAAGCTCTTGGGCTTCCCTCCTGCATCTGTCTGATCTGGATGAGATCTATGAGAAACCATCCATCTGAAATAAACTGCAACCAGCTACTGTTCTTCCAGTAACTCAATAGGAAGTTAAAGAGAATTTCACTTAGAACGTGCTTTTCCATCATACTCTGCAGGTAAACAAGCACACAGACCAAGTGAAGGTGCATGAAAGGGGTACAAAAGAGAAGAAGTACTTTAACGAAAAGGCTTTATTCTAAGCAAGACATCTACGTTAGCAAAATACATTTCTCTTCATGAACGGCATCTTCCTTTCAGGCACACTTAGAGATTTAACAAGTTACAGGATAGTTTAAATCATATTAAACCAACATCACCAAAATAAGTCTGGAAGACAAATTCATTGTCCAAAAGGCGGAAAAGGCAACAAGGGATCAGCTATTTTAGATCTGATCCTAACCAACAAGGATGACCTTTTTAATGGGGTGCGAGAGTTGGGATCCTTAGGTGGGAGTAATCATGTTCTCCTGGAGTTTGTTAAACGGTGAAAAGGAGAAGCCAGGCATAGTCAGATACACATTCTAGACTTTAGAAAGTTGATTTCAGTAAACTTAGGGAAATATTGGGGGTGATCTCATGGTCAGGAATACTAAAAGAAAAGGAAGGTCAGAAAAGACCATTTCAAACAGTTCCAATGAAGAGGAAAAATGGAAGGAGTCTCAAGAAACCAGAATGGGTGACTAAAGAACTTTCAACTGAGCTAATTTTTAAATGGGAGATGTATAAGAAATGGAAAAATGGGGAAATCACCAAAGAGGAATTCAAACAAATAGCTAGCATGAGTAGGGGCAAAGTCAAAAAAGCTAAAGCACTGAATGAACTCAGGCTTGCTAGAGAGGTTAAGAACAATAAAAAGGGCTTTGGGGGTATGTCTGTAGCAAAAGGAAGAAGAAGGAAATGACAGGGCCAGTGCATGGAGAAGATGACAAAATGCTAATGTGGATAGGGAAAAGGCAGACCTACTCAACACCTTCTTTGCTTCAGTCTTCTCACAAAAGGAAAAGGATGCTCAGCCTGATGGAAATGGAGCAGAGAACACAATGGGAGAAATGCAGCACATAATAAGTACTACAAGGTTAATCTAAATGAATTTAAGTCTCTGTGATCAGATGAATTACATCCAAGGGTTTTAAAAGAACCGACAAATATATTCTCAGAATCACTGGCAATAATTTTGAAGAACTCCTGGAGAACAGGAGAAGCCCTAGTAAACTGGAGGAGGACAAACATTGTCTCCATCTTTAAAAAGGGATGGGGGAAGGAAGATTCCAACAATTATCACCCAGTTAGTCTGATATCAAAACCAGGAAAGATTCTAGAGCAGATAATTAAACAAAGAGTCTGTGAACATGTAGAAGAAAATGCCAAAATCACAAAAAGTCAACATGGGTTTCATCATGCCATACTAATCTGATCTCTCTCTCTCTCTCTCTCTGGATGAAATTACCATCTTGGTACAGGAAGGGAATGCTGTGGATATAGGGTATCTTGTATCAAGGGCTTTGACAAGATTCCCAACAATATTATTGTAAACAAGCTAGTAAAATGTAGGCTAGACAATGCAACTGTTAAATGGATTTGCAATTGTTTGACTAGCCGAACCCAAAGGGTTCTGAGCAATGGCTCCTCTTCATCTTGGAGAGAATTGATTCATGGGGTGGTTCTGTCCTGGGCCCAGTGCTATTCAACATCTTCATCAATGACTTGGTGAAAAGAGAGCATTCTTATGAAATTTGCAGGTGACACCTATAGTGAGCAGGCCGTGGAAACAGCCAATCACAGAGCACCAGGAGTCCAGCCAATGAGAAGCTGGCTGGGCAGGGCTATAAAAGAGCCTTGACAGGGAGTGAAAGGAGGTTATTTGGATGGAATTTTGAGGGGAAGGGACACATCAGAGGGAGGGTGTGCTCTTAGGGTTCCAGAGGGAACAATTGTAGGTTAGTTTGAAGAGTCCAGTAAGGGACTAGATAGGCTTGAAGAAGTTAGGGAAAAGACTCAAAGCAAGCCAGTAGTTAAGGCAAGATTGTGATTGTGGCATTAGAGATAAGATTGCCTGAGTGGCTGTAGGATTATTAATGTTTTAAGGAACTTTGGAACCTAAGCAACAAGACAAACAAAGCTTTAACTTTACTTTATAATTTATTTCTTATATTTAATAATAAACTTGCTTGATGTTTTGAATTACCATTTGGCCTCTGTTGAACTTTTGTAACACACTACCAAAGATATCAGTGCCTCTGTGGAGATAGGTGGGGGGAGGGGGGGAACTGAGAGAGTCTGAGAGGTTCCCACCACATATAAATTGGAGGCAGCGGTGGGATCTAAAGGCCCAGGGTGCTGTCATCCAGGAAATGTAGGAATGAACAAGAAAGACTTGGATGAAACAAAAGAGCGCATTCTTATCAAATTTGCAGATGACACCAAATTAGGAGGAGGAGCTAATATCCCAGAAGAGAAGATATCAACGTGACCTTCATTGGAGTTTATCACACTAGGGACCAACTTTGATGTTAAAATGACATTGAAGTGGTGTTAAAGCAAACTTGAGCATTTGTGAATTTAAAGCAAATTTAAAACTAATTTAAAGTGGAAATAAAGTTATTTCTCAATTAATTTTCATGCGTGATTTCATAATTAAAGCCATTTCGAATTTACACTTTCTGTAGAGATCCAAACTTGAAAAGATGTAAATTAATCTTCCTTTAAATCTTGTTTAACTGCAGGTTTTTCGCGACGTTGTGTGAAATAGCGTCGCTTAATCCTCCTTTTAATCTAGTTTAACTGCGGGTTTTTTGTGATGTCGTGTGAAACAGTGTCAGGTAATTTCGCAATTTCTCTGGGATATCTTTGGATTAACCCCTTGGTCTCCCTTGTGTGATAAACTCCATAGATTAGAAAGCTGGGCCAAAACTAAAAATGAATTTCAACAGGGAGAAATGTAAGGTACTGCACTTAGGCAGAAAAAAAAATGAAATACATAGATATAGGATGGGGGACACCCGACTTAATGAGACTGCATGTGAAAAGGATCTAATAAACCACAAATTGAACATGAGCCAACAGTTACTGGTATGCAAAACTAAAAAGGCCAATGCAATTCTAGGTTGCATTAATAGAAGTATCCTGTTTAGATCAAGGGAAGTAATAGTGCCACTCTATTCTGCTTTGGTCAAGCCTCACCTGGAATACTGCATCCAGTTCTGGGCACCACAATTCAAAATGGATATCGAGAAGCTGGAACATGTCCAGAGGAGGGCAGCCAAAATGGTGGAAGGTCTTTGCAGACCATACTCAGCAATAATGAGCAAAACTATAACATGCAATCATCCATTGCTTGCTCTCCACTGATTTCTTTTATTAACATCCATAATAGTTTTTGGAAAGATAAAAATATGCCAAGAAATGTTGTCTGCTTGAGCTACTATTTTTCATGGTCAGATGGGGAAACTCGGGACCTCTTCACTCTCAAAACATATACTGTACTATCATGATTCCTTTGCCTTGCAAAGAAGTGGAGCTTGAAAAGCTTGTGGGATGTGTTTTGTGCATTTTGGTTGTTATTATTATTATTATTATTAACCTTTATTTATATAGCGCTGTAAATTTACACAGGGCTGTACATACAGTCTTAAATTAGATGGATCCCTGCCCTCAGGCTTACAGTCTAAAAGAGACAACACAAAAGGAAAAGGGGAAGGTGATGGGAAAGGGGGTGAGATCCAGTGGTTCTTCTCTCCCTCTGGGGCCAGGACCAAGGCAGATGGACTGGAGGGAGGGCACGGCTTCTTAAAACATAGAAGGAGGCATCCTGGGGCAGGTGGCACAATCCTGGGAACGCTTCCCTAAACAATATAGTCTTTAACTTAATTTTGAACCTGGTTAAAGAAGTGATGAAGTGCACATGTGGGGGAAGAAGGTTCCAGGAATGAGGGGCAGCAAGTGAGAAAGGACGAATCCAGGACAGGGCAGTGGAAATCCTCAGCTGGGACAGGAGACCTTGACTACCAGAAAGGAGGGTACGAGAAGGAGTGTGAAGAAAAAGAAGTTCAGACAAATAAGGAGGGGCCGGTCCGTGGAGGGCTTTGAAAGTCAACAACAAATGCTTGTAAAGGATGTGGATGGGGAAGGGGAGCCAATGAAGGGAGGATAAAAGAGGAGAAACATAGTCAAAGCGGCGAGCGGATGTGATAATACGTGCAGCTGAGTTCTGGATGGGGATTAGAGGATGGAGGTGAGAGAGAGGAAGCCCTGTCAGAAGAAGGTTACAATAATCTAGTTGCGAGACCACTAGGGCATGGACCAGAGTCTTGGCGGTGGAGGCTGAGAGGAAAGGACAGATTTTAGCAATGTTGTAAAGAGAGAATCTACAGGTTTTGGCAGTGGCCTGAATCTGGGGAGACTGTGGGCTTGCTGAACCGATTGAATAGAAATGCCGTCAACAGAAACAGAAAAGGAGTATTGAAGGGTGGGCTTAGGTGGGAAGATGAGAAGCTCTGTCTTAGACATGTTGAGCTTCAAGCACCGATGCCACATCCACTGAGAGATGACAGCCAGACAAGAGGAGGCTTGCTGTTCAAGCCCCGGCAAAAGGTCAGAGGTTGAAAGATACAGCTGAGTGTCATTGGCATACAGATGATAAGAGAAACCAAAAGAACTGATGAGTTTACCAAGGAACAGTGTGTATAGAGAGAACAGAAGGGAACCTAGGACAGAGCCCTGAGGAACTCCTACAGATAAGGGAACAGAGGAGGAAGTCTGACCACCTGTAACCACTGCAAAAGATCGGTCTGACAAGTAAGAGTTAAACCAGTAGAGAACAGAGTCGGAGAACCCAAGGTCAGAAAGTAAGTTAAGCAAGAGACAGTGGTCCATGGTGTCGAAGGCCGCAGGCACATCTAGAAGAATGAGAATAGAGTAGAGGTCATTCGCCTTGGCCTTGTTCCAATAAAAATATCATTGTTTTGTGGATTTTACTCTACTTTACTGTATGGCTGGCTACCCCTAGATAAGTTTCCACTATAATTACAGTTTATCTGCTGTGGTTCTGTCCTATGGAATCCTGGGATCGGCAGTTAAGGGGAAGGACCTTTTGAATCCTCAGCTTTGGAGCTCCACTGGTGCCTCTAACCAAATTGCCAATCCCAGTATTTCATAGGTTGCAGCCATGATGATTAGAGTGGGATCACAATGCTATAACTTTGTAGTGTGAAAGCCCCCCCCCGTCATATTTCTGGATCAAATTAGCTATGCAATCCTATATGTAAAATCTGCAGAGATAATTAGTGATGTATTCATTTAGACTTCCTGTTCTTAGCTGAGCATGTACCACCTTGCAGCCATGTTATTCTTATTTATTTATCTAGGGAAAAGGCATGCAAAAGGCACATGTGGAGAACCTTTAGCACTCCAAATGTTTTCATGTATAACTACCATCAACTTGAGATAGCATGGACAATGGCAAAAGATTGTGGCAGTCACAGCCTAAAACATTTGGAACAGGAATTTCCTGTTCCTGACCTAAAGCATCCAATGTGGCTCATAAAATGTAGCAAAGCAATTTTAATATAGGTGCCAAAGCAGTTCCATGATGGGAACATTTTCATAGTTTTTTTAAATTATTATTTTTTAATGGAAAGTCAGGATCAGACTGGACTTTATAAGTGGCTGATAAAAGAACAAGATTACATTCCTGTTCCCTCTTTAGAACTTGTAGTGAAACCTAACTGTTCTTAAAAGAAGTAATTCTGCCCAGTATCCAAATATCTATGGCCCCCTGCTGATGCCTAATATATCTCCTTCATTTGTATCCCACTAGCCAACATCAGGTTGTGAAGACAGTGATTTGCAACAAGCAGCTGCAAGGTAGACACCATTTTAAATTTTCTGCACTGCCCTGACAACACATATCTACAACCACCAGGAAACATAAAATGGTGACTGGCTTTTAGCCATTTGTAGCAAGATAAAATTTCTAAGGGACATAGATGAGGTTAGAAGCAGGTGGTGGCAGACCCTGGAATTTGTAGGCATTCAGTAGCCTGTGAAACATATTTTCCATTCTCTCATCAGATTTCTTTGTTTCTGAGCATGCCCAAGTCTCAGCACATGCTCAATGTTTCAAAAGGAAGTCTTGCTCACCTATCTCTGTCTACACTTCCTAACAGATTCCAATACTCTGTTGAAAAGGTAGATGAGGTACCTTTAAATTCTATACAAGAGGATCAGATTTGGTTGGATATTTCAAATGATTCAAGTAAATGTTATTATAAAAAAGCATTTTAAAGGGAAAAGTGTAGTGGTGCATCATCATCAACATCCTTCTCCTCCACCATCCTGCAGAGCTGGCAAAATGAGCATGCTAAATCTTCCTAACATTCATAGTCAGTACCTTTGCCCTGCCCATACTGCTATCAGAAATAATTTGTTCCAAGACTGATGCCCATTGAGCAGTATCATTATTAGGGCCAAACAAAATGGTGAAAAGGTATGCAAACTACCAAGTTTCCTAGTACTTTTCATCACCAGCCAATAAAGATTTGGAAAAATGAAGAATGGCCACTCTTCATTTTAGGAAACACAATATTTTTAATATAATATTTATTTATACCCCGCTCTTCAGCCCTAAAGGCTATCAGAGCGGCTTACAATTTTTAATTAGACAGTTCCCTGCCCTCAGGCTTACAATCTAAAAAAGACACAACACAAAAGGAGAAGGGAATGGTGGTGGGGAAGGAGATTAGGTCCAGCAGTTCTTCTCTCCCTCTGACACCTGGACCAAGGCAGATGGCATGGAGGGAGGGCTCTGCTTCATGATCTAGGGCAGGCCCAATGGAATTTGGCCTGTCCTTTCACTCCCTCCTTGGCCAGATGGTGTTGTCAGGAAGGAGGGCTCTTCAACTTGAGGTCAGGTCCGATGGTGTTGCTAGGCCTTTCCTTTCACTCCCTCCTTGGCCAGATGGTTGACCTAAATGATGTAAATGCATTTATTAGTCCTATATAGGTAAAGTAGACTTCATTGAATCAATGGAAACATAGCAAATCAACACTTATGTAAATTTAACTGACTTATTGGATTTATTCTAGTTGGAACTAATTGGATTTAAGGACCTCAGAGACTTGTCCATGGGCTTTGATGAAACACACAGGTTTCCAAGTTGGCATAGAAGTACAGATAATCATGATAGTCTTAATGTAGGCAAAGCTGGAGATGAATGTTTCAGTGGTTAACTAGGTAACAAAATCACCTGAGACACCATTGTGAATATCACCAAGTGGCTGAAAGGGATGAAATAATCAGTACAGTCCTTCATCAGGTAATAGAAAAATCTTCTGTCCTCTTCTTGTAGATTCCAGTCAATTGACCCAAAACAGCATTTTCCCAAAGGAGTTAGTGATGCTCTGTATGTGATTGGACTGAGGAGAGAAGAAAAACTTTTCACTCTTTGTTTCAAATATTCGCTGAAACTGAGACTGTGCCTAAAGCTGGGGATGTGAAGGAGACTTAACAGTTGTTTGCTTTGGATCTCTCATATATGCTATAGTTGAAAGGATGGTTGCTACGGAATAGGCTGTTAATAGATCTGCCTTCCAGATCTATCAAAAGGTGTTTAGATTCTAATATAAAAAGTTAGATATTATTTTCTCCTGTATTTAGATACTTTCTGCTATATGAATAGGAAGAGCTTCCCCCCCCCCAAAAAAAATTATATAAAAAAATAATGTTTGACTCTATTGACTCTACCTGTAGTTTGATATGCTCATCTTTATTACATGCTGATGAAGAACTGCTGAAGGAAAATGGCTTAAGAAAATGGCAATAAATCAGGGAGTCCCTTGTTTAAATCTTCTCTTTCCCATATTAAAAGAAGCCAGTGATTTGTCTTTTCCTGATTAGGTTTAGTCCATGCATAAAGAAGGAGAAAAGAAAGTCCAAGCATGTACAATCAGGACAGAGGTATTGAATTAGTCAGAAACATGAAATCTGATGGCCTTGTCAATACTGTCTCATCAAAATCCTTTAGGTGTGATCAGCTTAATGAATCCTGGTTTTTAAAAGGTGCCATGGGCATCAATGAAAATTTAAATACAAGAAGGTACAGGAAAATGAATCATTTGAAAGCATTAAATGAACAGGTTCATTCTTATGAACCATGCTTTGTAAAATAAATGCCGGCATTAGAACTTCAAGGAAGATGCATGATCATACCTGGCTATGTTAAAAAAAAAATCCAGATTTTTTTAAGCATCATAACTCCAGATATAGGAGAACACAGTAAGAACTATAAAAGCTTTTTTCATAGCCTTAAAATACTGAATTGTAATTTTCCCAACAACATTAAAAGCCCCAGAAGCAAAACCAAATGTGTCTTTTAAAAGAAAGGCAGAGTGCAGAAATGGATGTTGGTTAGAACTCAGATTAGTATAAAAATCACTGAATTACCTCAGTGACATTTTGCTTGGGGGGGGGGGGAAGAGAACCACTATAGAAATGTACAGAGAGAGAGAGAGAGAGAAAGAGAGAGAGAGAGAGAGAGATTGCAACTAACATATTTCCCTTCATTTAATCACTTTCCAGCAGGTCAGTTTACAACATTTTAATAACCCAGAGATCAACACTTTGCAATGTGAATTATCATTGAAATACCAATTAGCCTGTTCAACATTATAATACCTACCATTAGATTTTTTTTTTTTTAAAAAAAATACTATATGAAAATGATAAGACAGATATTAAAATAGCAGTATTTCAATTTACTCCAAAGAATCTACAAATGTGCCTATATTTACCACCTATTTTTCAGTCAGCATAAGGTCCAGTTTTTTGTTTTTCCAGATTTACACCATTTTCCTTCAGGGCATAAGAATGGAGGTCAGGAATTACACTTGAGAATAAGGTTTCTACAGTAGGTCTGAGAATGTTGTTTATTTCATTTTTTTTTTAAAAAAAGAACTTCCCAAATTTGCATATTTCTTCATGTTAGAAGTGCAACAGCATTTGCTTGAAGAGTCGAGAATGCCTCAGAGAGGGCAGTAGAAACAGAGTCAGAGAGTTTGAGTGATCCAAGATGCCCTCATTCCTTGGCTACCTATCTGTGATATAAAATGATGCTCTTAGGGATGCCCCCCCTTTTCTTCCCCTTCCCCAGTTTTCACTCAGCTTTTCCCTAGAATGAAGCAAGATTAGATCAGTACTCTGAGTAACTATCCTATCTTGGAATGCAGTTCCTATAATAAAGCCTTTGGTTTGTTTCTCCATGCCACTGATGCTTTTGCTCCTTAATCAGGCTCTCTAACCACTGCACTCGCTCTCTATCACTTCATAAATGTGTGATGAAGTTGAGTGTGTTGTTGTTGTTTTAATGTGGGAGAACAAAACTGGCAGATTTGCTCATCCAGTGAGAGGATTTAGAATACCTCTCTCTTTTTCTCTCTCTGGAGTTTATCATACAACGGAATTTGGGGGTATAATGCAATGGCAATCCGAATGCAATCATGGGATTTCACGTTATTGTGTATGAGACTATCTCACACAATTTCAGGCAATGGGAAGTCATTCTGAACGCAATCATGGGGTTTCATGTAATTGCATATTAGAGTATCTCACGCAATTTTGGGCAATGGAGGGACATTTTTGGGCAATGGGAAGTCATTCGCTAAATTAGAGAATTCACGTAATTGTGAATTGGCTCCATTCACAATTGAGAAAAATTTCTCCAATGTGATAAACGCCACTGTTTTAATCCCTGTATACTTAACACTTCTCTCTTCTCTTCTCTTCTCTTCTCTTGTTTCTTTCTTTCTTTTTGCTGACAGGGTCCCCACCTTTAACAACTACATGGGGGGCACAGCATGATTCTCTCCATATTAACAATAACTGTGGTTTTATTTTTTTTATTTATTTCAAGGATTTATATCCCACCTTTCTCCCATAATGGGATTCAAAGCAGATGAGCTATCAGGCAGTGGAGGTGGATGAGTATTTCATCCGATTAATTTCTTTGAGAAGAATTCATCAGTATTTTTAGATTTCTTCCTAAATGGGATGGAGAAAAATATTCATTTTTGAAAACCACAGGAATGCAGAAAGCAAAACTGACAGATTCTTCCATTCCTATTATATGAAAATTAGTCATAGTATAAAGGCCAAAGTCACACAGTTTATTTTATGGGGGGGGTGAACCCTCTAAAACCCACTGAACATAATTGCTTGAACATTCTCCCCACACCACCGACCAAAGTGTGTGTGTAACTATTTTAAATTAGACTTGGACATATTTGAAATGTCCAAGAATGGGTAATTTTTTCTATGTGCACATTTGGAAAGCACATTTTTTAATCAAAAATATCAATAGCCACTTGGCAAAATGTGGATTCTGAAACACATGGAGTATCTGTCCCATTGCATTCCAGATGTAGATGGAGAAAGGTCTTTATGATTAATTATCCATTAGAAATCATTCCAGATCTATTTCTATTTTGTATGATGCATACTTGAGCACAAAAGAAACATGAAGTGTGAATTGACTCATAGGCAGTGTACCAATATTCTCTTTTAAATAACAGAACCTGGCTTACAAAAGTAGACCTTCTTTTCAGAAGAGAGAGCATGACAGACACTTTACCTTTTCTCCTTGCTACATCTTCCTCTTGCTAGCAGTACTTTCAGGACCACTGGTGAGTCTTTCTTTATATTTACAGGCTCAGGTCTATTGTAAATTGCTTTTAGTCACCCAATCCATTAACTATGGCAAAACATACAGTGGTGCAGCTTGACATTCTTAATGAGCACTCTAAAGCTGCTTAATTTATCCGCCTTTTAACATCGTTACTTCAGTTAAGTATCAGGATTATGAATGCTATGTGCCGATTCTTTTGACAATACATAATGATCCTCATCATTGTGAAGCTTATGAGTGGAATAGAACCTGATCAGTTCATTAAGAGCAGAGAGGTTTGAATGTATTAATGATTATGTTATTTACTCTCCGAACACGGAGGATTACATTGAACCTTGGTGTAACTCTTTTAACGGTAATGCAATTACTCCTTGAACAAGTTTTAACCCACGTAATAATGGATACATTTCCCTTTCCTCAAGGATAAATGCTGAGACATCACTCATGATATCCCTCCTTGTCTAATTACCCTTTTGATCAGGGTGTACATCTCTGCAGATTTATACAAGCCGAGATGCACAAGTAATTTAGCAACCTAATGTCGCCCTTAATGCACTTTTTAAGAACTAATGGGGCAAATTCATGCACAGTTTACCTCTACTGAGCTTTAATGGAATTACGTCAACAGTGAATTTGTCAAAGTGACTTTACCTTGATGCTGTGCTTTACTACACCATTATTCCCCAGTATTGCTCTATGAAGGACAGAAGATAATGTGTTGCCAAATCTTTATTTCTGAATATTAGTTTTAAAGGCTTGCTTTGAAAGTTAATTGTGCATTCACATCATGAGTATATCAGTGTTTCAAATACCCACTTCTACTCTGGTCATGAAATTGAAGCTTTCTCTGTTGAAATGACTGTAGCTCTACCCTTTGAATAGGATACAGATCCAATATAAACCTAGATGTAGAATAAGAATGTGACCACATTCAACTTAGGTTGCAGTGTTTGTGAGGGCTTTTTGAATACTTTCCTTAGATACAATTATGTGCAGTGAGCCCTTTATGTCCACTGGGGTTCCAGAACTGCTCCTGCCCCCTCCCCCCATAGAAATCAAAATCCATGGATGTTCAAGTCCCATTAAATACATTGGCATAGTAAATGTCAACAATCAAGGTTTGATTTTTGGAATTTATGTTTTTTTTAAAAAAAAATATCTGTGGTTATGGAGGGCTGACTGTACTAAGAAAATCAGAATTCTGCTTCTATTCTGCTTCTTATAAGAGTTAAGGAGCTTTGCACAACCCTGTTTTTAAGGTCTGTCTATGGAGCCATTTCTGTACCTTTTTGAGATTTCAACAGGCACTGCTCATGCACCTTCCGCTATAGCTTGATAGGGTCTTGTAACTGAATTTTAAAACAACAGTGAGAACAAAGAATGGATGCTGAGATTGTCAGGTAGCTTTGGATTCTGTTATTTATTTATTTAGGAAATATGGAACACACACACGCACACAACCCATGCTACATTGATAGGGTGGATATCAAGAGTAATGTTTCTGAGAAGGAAGCAAAGCTGTGATCAGTATTGCTGCTGCTTTTCATGTCACAACACACTTAGGAATGTTCATTGTCTATTTATGCATATTTTGTTCCTTAGCATCACAACCAATATTTAGGAGCCTACAAATTGGGGGGGGGGGGGAGGGAGAGATCTACCAGACACAGAATATGAGAATATTAATACAGAACATAGTATAAATGCCAGCAAAACTTTATATGAAATAAAGGACTTTTTAAAAAGTAAAGTAGAGGGTGAAAAACTCAATGAATAAATACAGCACAGCAGTCTTGAGAATGCATCGGGTAGCCTCACCATGCTTATAGAATAAAACTGACAACATTGTTCTTTGAGCTAGTCTCTGGAGCCATGGAAAACAAGCCCATTCCCTCTTCAATATGACCTTCAAATATTTAAACATGACTATCATGCCACCTCTTAACCATCCATTCATCAGTCTAAACATTTCCAGCTCCCTAAGCCAATCATCATAGGGCATGCTTCCAGGCCTTTCACCATTTTGGTCACCCTCCTCTAGACACGCTCCAGCTTGTCAACATCCTTCTTGAATCGTGGTGCCCAAAACTAGACACAGTGTTCCAGGTGAGGCCTGATGAAAGCAGAATGCATGGTACTATCTCTTCCCTTGATCTAAACACTATATGCCTGTTGGTGCAACTAAAAATTGTGTTGACTTTCTTGGCTGCCGCATCACACTGCTGAGTCAGATACAGCTTGTGGTCTACTAGGACTCCTAGATCCCTTTCACATGAACTGTTGTCTAGCCAGGTGTCTCCCATCCTATATCAGTGCATTTCATTTTTTCTGCCTAGGTGTACGGCCTTACATTTCTCCCTGTTGAAATTCATTTTGTTGGCTTTAGCCCAGCTCTCTAATCTTTTCAAGGTCATTTTGAATTTTAATCCTGTCCTTTGGGGGAATAACAATCCCTTCCAGTTTGGTATCATCTGCAGATCTAATCAGCATGCTCTCTCTTCCTTCATCTAAGTGATTGATAGAGATGTCAAATAATTCAGGGCCCAGTACAGATCCCTGTGGCACTCCGCTGGTCACTTCTCTCCAGGATGAAGAGAAGCCATTGGTGGGTGCCTTGTCCATCAGCAAGAAGTTGGGATAGTCAAATAACACTTGAAAATGGTAGAAAAAAACATGTTAGCCACATGTCAAGAAATCTTGATGAGAAGAATCATTGACTGAATCGTCAGAGTTTGGGGGTTTTTTGTACAAAATTTGCACATTTTTTGTACTAATAGTGAGACTTTGAGTTAAGTTGTTAAAGTCCTCTTCCTAGATGGGAAAATCTGTCATTTTCTTTCACTGCCTCACTTTTTTTTTTTTAAAAAAAAGGACAAAATAATTTTTGTAAATTGAGAAATTTACAATTTTGTTGATTTTTTTTTTAAAAAAAATCTTACTTGTCTTAGCTTTCATCGTGTTCCAGCAGCATCTTTACAAAAATACTCCTATAAAAACAGGGATTCTCATGGGTTAAGCAAGGGTGGACAGTCCCTCTCCTCCCCACAAAAATATTTCTGCATATCACTACTGAATAAACTAGGCAGTATATATCATGGGGCATTTGCTCACAAATCTAACCCAAATAAATGCAATAGTCAGCTCAGATGCATCCTCTCAACAGCAGCAACAACAACAACAACAAAAAAACAGCAACAGTAACAACAACAACAACAACAACAACAACGACTGACATCCTACATTGTTAGATGTGTCTACTATGACAAAGCTCTGTCTTCATAGTTAGAATTCACAATGTCCTCTAATACCTACTTTTATAGCCGAGCAGAGCCTACCCAAAGTGCTTCTGATGTGCTCAAGATTGGACCACAGGGAGATAATGTCTGCAGTGCTTTCATGGGTCATGGGGGATGTTGAGAATAAGTAACTAGAGACACTCCTCATGTGCCCCAACTACTTCTCTATGTGCGCCTCACGATAAGAGCCCATCAGGTCAACCTGAAGCAGTTCAGCAACCCTTCATGTGGGGTGCAGTCAGGCCATGTTCCGTTTTTAATTAACCTACATGTGCAACATCTTCATTTATGAGTCCCATTTACAATCTCACAAATATTGAACACAATGCAGTCCAAGGTTTTTGTTTTGTATATATTTTGTATATAGCTTTTATCAGCACCCCTTATTCTTGTATGTGTGTATATGTGAGTGTGTGAGTGTGTGTGCATTATATATTTTTGTCCCTTGCATATGGTGACACTGAAGGCAACTTCAAATCATAGTGGTATATTGATTTACAAGTTACAGCTTTGCTGCATCCATATTTCTCTGAGGCAGCTGGACAAATAGGATATTTTAGAACAGCAAGCAAGTCCTTATTTGTGGGGACAATGAATAAAGATCAAAATGTCACTGCATCAGCTGCTTCCAGCAAATGCTTCAGTCAAGGCCAACACCTATCCTCATGCTGCTGTTGACTGACACTGTTATCAATAAAATAACAAATTGAAGGAACATGTGATCATCATTCTTCTGGTCACCTTGGGGCTACCTACCTATTGCTTGAGATTTCCTCCTGACTCAGCTCAAGAGTTTAACCAGGTAGAGAAAGAGAATGACAACTGGTCATAGTGTGGCTTTAAATCTTATCTGGTGGAGAAGGAAACAAGGAAGCTAACTGGCTTTGAGGTGAAATGAATTCAAGAATTACCTTTTTATTTTCTTATTTCTTTAGTAATTAATGGATTTGGAGATTCTCTATCCTTCTGTGAGATGTATAAGATCTACATATGGCAAAGATGGGCATGGCTACAAATTCCATCAGCCCTAGCTGCTGTGATTAATAGTAAGAAATGCTTGAGGACCACATGCTGCTCACCTTTGCCATAAGCCAGGAACATCCAACTATAGAGAGGGTGGCAGGTGCACTGGTATGCTAAAGTACCTCAATAAGCTAAATATATTTTTCTAGGTGACTCTTTTCTTCTCAAACTGTCAAACAGCTCAGACCTGCTGCAAATTTGTTCTCCTCTACTTTCTAAATCCACAAAATATCTTGACAATTCCTGGAATTTCCCAAATGGCTAAAACCTGGCTGAAATATCAAGAAAAAAGTATGCTATTTTGGACTTCTAAGAGATTTCAATGTATGTGTGGGGGATTGGGAGAATGGAATAAACAAACAAGACAGGTAGCTTGCAATTAATACAAAGTTTACTGGTTGCTTGTATCTACATATGCTTGGGGAGCCTACATTCTAACAAGCTAATGAATAGATCAGGTAAAAGAATAAAGTTTTAAATATCACCATCTTTTGGGAGAATGCATATGAATGCAGCAATTTTGAGCCATTTGGGAAGAGTGGGAGTGAAAAAATCATCTGGAATTATCAGAATTTGGCAGAGTCTGCCATGAGATGTGTTTTGTTGTTATAATAAATGGATTGTTGTAATACTTCAACTGTTCATGTGTTTTAAAGTGTCATGTTAGAGTTTTATAATATATGGGTTTGTTGGGAATGATGGGAAGTATAGTGTTGGATCAAAGAGGTACTCGTGGTTCAGAGAAGAGACAATTGCCTGGCTCAAGAATGCACAGATGTCTGGAGGGAGGATTTTTCATGGGGAAAGACAGAAAAAGATAAAAGCCAAAGGGGCTTTCTAGATTGGCAAAAAGAAGTGTGTTCATGGCTGCATGAAACTCTAGCCTTTAGATGAGAAAAAGGGAAAGTGTGCCATGAAACTGCTTTTTTGCGTTTTAGGGGAGAAGAAGTGCCTCTAAAAAGGTGCTGGTTTTCCCAGCTTCTTTTTTAAAAACTGCGGAACAGCGCAGCTCCATCTAAAGGTTGTGGTGCAGCTGCTAAGCATTAAGGAAAAGGCAACCTCATGTCACACTTTCCTGCCAATCTAGAAAGCCCCAATGTGTACTAAGGGGCTAGGGAAATAAAGCTATCAATAACAATAGCAAGTACATTTCTATACCACTTATCAGTGCAATTAAGCACTCCCTAAGCAGTTTACAAAGTGTAAGCTAATTGCCCCCAACAATCTGGTTATTCATTTTAGCAACCTCGAAAGGATGCAAGCCTGAGTCGAGCTTGAGCCCTTTGCTGGTATTGAACTTGCAACCTTATGGTTTGTGAGTTAGTGGCTGCAGTACAGGCATTTACCCACTGCACCACCAAGGTTCCTAGAGACAGGTATGTTTTAATTTGTAAATGAATAAAGGTAAAGTCCACAAAACCATAGAGCAGGGCATTGCCTATTCTATGCTTGTGATTGTGGGTGTTGGATTGTGCCTGCAAATGTCTTACTGTTAACTTCTCCAGTTGCTGAAATAAAGCTTTGCTGTTTGAACACAGAGAACTGGTTTACTGAACTGTGGGGAGTGGGCAGTTCTGACAGGATTAAAAACAAACCAGGGCTCTATGGTCTTTGAGGGGTTTCACAGGCCACATCTTGGGGCCCCAATGACAACATGCAGCCCATGGGACACACTTTGCCTAACCCTGTCAAAGTGTTAGAGAATATGGATTTTATAGGAAGGCTGTTGCCACTTCTTTTGAATGCTACCAGAGATTGGGAGTGGAAATCTGGTGTGACTGGTTCTTCTCATTTCTATCTTTCAAACTTTAAAGAATGAAGGCCCTCACTATAATATTTTATTGCTCCTCTTCTTCTGAAAAGAAGGCAGCTCCCACACTGCAGAATGAATGCAGTTTGATACTGTGTATACAACCTCCCTCTGGAATGCACAGGTAATGGGGGAATTTGGACTTCAGGCCCAGAATACTCCAGGGACAGCCCAGAATATTCTGGCCAGTAGACTGCTTAAGAGGAGTGATTTGCATTAGCCCCAGCCACACCCAGCAGTACAGTGGGATGCTAGAATAACCTTAGAGGGAGTAACTCATACCAGGGGCTGTTTTAAACAACCACCTGATGTGGCTGCAGACTGCTCTGGATTTTCTAGGAAAATCCAGAGTAAAAAGTAGTTTTTTAATAAGTGGATTAAAGTAGATGTCTCAAACATGGTCCCGCCAACAAGACAAAGGCTGATTACTACACACAGCAGCTAATATAGAGCAACTTACAGTTCAGCACTTACTGTACTTCAGTAAATACAGGTGTTAAGTCCCAAACAGAGAAGACCAATGTCCAAGTCAGGTAAATGACATCCAAAGCCAACAAATGAAGTTGAGTTCAGGTACATGGCATCCAGAGTCAACAAACACAGTCCAGGTCAAGCACAGAGTTCAGAAACATGACAGGGAGACAGGTAGATCAGTTAATCTCCAATGACTTCTGAGGACAATGCTAGAAATTTATAGAGGAAGTTCCAGAGCCACATGTCTCAGAGACCAACCAGAGTTCAGTCCCAGCCCTGGCAGAGAACCCTACCCATTCATATATAGAAAACCAATTACCCCTACTTTCAGCGAGTGAAGACAAAAAAGGAGGGCTTGAGGAGGTCTCAGAGGATTTCTATGCTTAATTAATTGCTGCTTCCTATAAATTCTCTCTTCAAGCCCTCCTTTTCTTTGTCTCCACTCAGTGAAGCTAGGCAGGGGTAAGTGGTCTTCTACATCTGAATGGGCAGGGCTCTCTACCAGAGCTAGTACTGCACTCTGGTCTGTCTCTGAGGAGCTTATCACATAGCCCCTTGGGACAGGATCGGGGCATGATGGAAGGGGCACACTCAGGACCACTGGGCAACAATTATTAAAAGTTCCAGAGGCTAGATTATCTACCACCACAAAGAGGGCATATTCGATCTCGGCCCCTAGCCTCTGGAACTCACTGCCCTTTGACCTCCGCTCGGCCGCCTCCCTCATCCAATTTAAAAAGGGGTTAAAAACTTACCTATTTGAACAGGCCTACCCCGATCTCATCGCCTCCCCCGTTATTAATTGTACTATTAACATGAGCACCATTGTGTAGCTTTATTGGAATGACAAAGTTTTTATTGTTGTATATATGTTTTTAATCTGTATAGATGTTGGGAACCGCCCTGATCTTTGGAAGGGCGGTATACAAATAAAATATTATTATTATTATTATTATTATCCCAGAGGAGGTGATTTTCGAGAACTGTTCAGAACAGTTCTCAAAAATTGCCTCCTCTGGGACGGATTGGGAATGGAAGGGAAGGAAACGGAACGAGTGGGAGACTTCCTTGTGTGCAGTAAAATGCATCCCCCACTCGTTCCATTCCCTTCCCAGCCCTTTTGAACTGTCCTCAGGATGTGCCCGGAGCCTGTGCAACATTCTCCAGTTCTTGAAAATTGCTTCCTGTGGGATGGATCGGGAACAGAATGGAAACTTCTGGCAGCATCGGCAGCATTCTGGCATGCAGTAATATGCATTATTTCCCCCATTCTGTTCCCATCCTGCCCCCTTTCGTCACATCCCAATCCCATTCCCATTCCAAGGACATGTGGCTCTGGAACCTCCTCCTGATCTGGTTCAGCAGCAGGTCCCAGCAGGTCCACTCTAAGTCAAAGTCTATGTCCATATTCTTGAAGCTTGGCATGGCAGAAAGTATTGCCTGGATTCACTGTGGGGCTGCCCTTTCCATGTGTTCATCTGGACAGTGGGATGCAAAGGCAGGAGAAAATGGCTTCAAATGGCCTGTGTAGACATACCTAGGGTGTTCAGTTCTGTCTTTACTTAGTATAAATTAGGGGTTTCCACTTTCTTGCATTCATCATTGTTAAAGGAGAGTGCTGTGAATTATGCTTTGAATTTCAAAGGCTTTTAATCAATTTAGTTTCAAATCTTGCCTGTTCTCAAGAAAAATAATGTGTTCCACAAGAGGGAGAAAAGACACTGTGATAAAGCTATTCCTCCTTTGGGGTTAAAATGTCTATTTTTACTTGAGAAAAAAGTTATTTTACTGTATTTATGAGGAAAAGGTTACCTTTTAAATACACAGAGTCGGGGCAATTCCAAATACACAATGGGCATCTGAGATGAATGCATATTTAATTTGGATAATACCTGGAGCATATTATGATAAAATGTTAGGTAGAAGCCATGATGAAAATGTCACAGAAGTCTTGTTTATAATATATTTGCCACTGTGGGATTTATTGTTATGACAGATTAAATTGCTAAGAAAACAATGACTTGGATATTCAGGAACTACAATATTCATTTTATATGAAATATCTTATTTTACTAACCTAAAACAATGAAAGTCAAGCACAGATTAGTAATTGGAAAACCTCCTTTGGCTTAGTTTGGAATTGGCTTGGTAATGATAGGATTTCTTGATGAGCGTCTGGGCGGGGGAATTTATCTGAGGCTTCCTTCTCTTTCTCCTCACACCCCAATTTCACTGATTGTGATGCATGCCCAACACTGTTGGTGAGGACAATTCTGAAGTGCAAATTTTGAATTGGAGGCTAGTACAGAGCCAGCACGGTATAGTGACTTGAGTGTTGGACTATGGCTCTAAAGACCAGGGTTTGAATCTCTACTCAGACATCGAAATTTACTGCTTGACCTTGGGCAACTCACTCAATCAGAGGAACACAATGACAAACCCCCGCTGAACAAATCTAGCCAAGAATACCTTCTGATAGGTTCTCCTTAGGGTCACCATAAGTCAGAAATGACCTGAAGGCACACAACAACAATAGCTCCAATATTAGTTAAGCAGATAGTCTGCTCTGGATTTTAATCAAAGGTTTTATTCAAAGGTTCTCAGCTTCCTATATATAGGCTAGAATCTGTTTGTCTCAACTGGAGTATTATTTATGGTATTTATATCCCGCTCTTCAGCCCTAAAGGCTATCAGAGCGGCTTACAATTATCATTTTTAATTAGACGGTTCCCTGCCCTCATTTAATCCTTGAATGATGACTTAACACATAGGTACATCCAACTGATTCAATGGGTTTATTGTAGAAGGAGTAAGAAGGAGTAAGAAGAAAATTTGTGGTTTTGTGAGAGCTCTGTCAGAGAGGTCTCCTACCACAACAAACTACAAATCCCAGGATTCCATAGCACTAAGCCATGGCAGTTAAAAGGGGTGTCAAGCTGCTTTTTCCCCCTGCAGTGCAGATACAGCCTTAGAAAACACAACCTTTAGCCACAAAGAAATTCATTTCTATGGATGACAAATGTAAGGGAGTATCTATAGACAGGATGAGAATTGCTTGCGCTATGAAAAGCTCTCATTGACGGCTGCTTTCCAAAAATGTATATGCTGTCTAAGCTCGGTGCAGAGACTGAGATGAAGTCATGGAGATCAGGGAAGGAGCCAGCGAGTGAAAAGATGCTCCCTCTTGCACTCACCACCATTTCACATATCCATCAATCACAAAACATGGTGGCTCTTCTCCTACCTATTTAACTCCCCTCCCACTGCTTTCCTTCTTTCTTAATCTAGCTCTGTTCTAAGAAATATGAGTTATACCACTCTTAAGCTATGTTTGCCTGTAACATTTGGCTACCTTAACAGGAGATCCTGAGGGAAAAATGGAGTGGGTATTTCCAACCCCCTCACATCTGATAAAGTGTCAGAGGCTGCAAGAGAGAGGAAAGGCAGCCAGGGCTAAGCATATGGCTATAGTGGTACATCAAGGAGCCCAAACAGCAGATAGTAAATAATGAATGACCATTTAACAGCAAGTGCTCCATGGCATATCCCTAGCCAGCAGTGTGATTGTAGAGCCAACAGCAAATAAATACATTCCTGAAAGTGATTTTCTCTTGGTGGGCTTAAATTAATTGGTTAAATTAATTGTGGCAAACAGTTCAATCAGCCATATTTGCTGTGGGCTGTAACTAAAGACCACTATTAGCATGGAGCTAAGATACACTCTCATCTTCTGACACCTATCAGATTTTTCTTTCCAATGAATGGTCCTTCTTGGGGCTGTTTAAATAAAGCGAGTGCATGTGGAATCAATGAGTCTTACATCTCTGCTTCAAAAGAATAGTGCTATCCACAATGAAGCCAATTTGCAGTGCTGATCTGAGTTTTTTGCGGAAAGCACTTAAAGTGGCACCAAACTGCATTATTTCTACAGTGTAAATACAATCAGAGCCCATCTTGGAAGGAACCACTTCAGATGGCTGGTGGAGGGCTCACATATTTTGAAAGCTCCCCCAAGAATTAATATTTCTTACCTGTGAAACATTGTCTACCAGAAAGAGCAGTTTCACATGCGAAATATGCTCTTTTGTTTTTATGTGGGAAAACATTCAGAAAGGCAGTCTTTCAGTTGAATGGGTACAATACAGGAAATGAGTCAATCTGAGGCTTCAAAAGTTGTCCACGCTGATGGCCATCATTGCATTCTTCACCTTACATTAAGCGAAAGAGTTTTCCCCCCTTTGTTCTATTCTGAATCTCTCAACAATTCAGCTTCAGAAGATAAGCCCAAGTTCCAATATTGTTGCTGTTGTTGCTGCTGTTGTTGTGTGCCTTCAAGTAATTTCTGACTTATAGTGAACCTATCACAGGGTTTTCTTGGCACAATAAATTCAGAGTGAGGTTGTCATTTCCTTCAATCGGGGCTGAGAGAGGGTGATTTGCCCAAGGTTACTCAGTGGGGTTTCCATGGCTGAATGGGGTTTTGAATCCTGTTCACTAGAGGCCTAGTCCAACACTCAAGCCACTTTAGCACTATACATGTCTCTAGTCTTATTGGGTGGATGGGGACCTCATATTCCTTTCCTTAAATGTATATACACATCTATATCAAAATTGTAAATTATGTCCATCCCCACCCCCTACCACTTATTTCCTTTCCTTTTCCTATGATCAGCAGCCACAAACATTGATTTCCCCTCACTGAGAGGTTGCCTTGGCCATTTGATCACTTATTTCTGAGCTTTAGGCGGCATGATGTCATGTGCCTTTCTGGACAGATAAACCCCACTGACTTCAAGGGGGCCTATTCAATCCCAGGTTAGTGTGTGTGCATCATATCATAGCTGAAATCATGCTAACTGAATTTTTAGAAACTGTAGTATGGAATTCTACTGTACATAATAGGTAGCCAAGCAGGGTCTGGAACAAAGTATTGAGAATGTCAAGGATAGGATTGCAGCCATCTGCCTTACTCCAGAGATGATCTTTGTTTTGTTCTCCAGGGACCTAATTTAATCAACCATAATTCTCTCACTTCATTTTGGTCATTACTCAAAGATGCTGAAAAATGTAAAGTATAAATTAGTTATTATGAGAAAAGAAAATGATTTCTTTCTTTTTAAAAAACAAGAAAATGATTTTTGGAGACTCACAAGATATAACTGCTTAGAAGACCAATGTAAACCACATTGGTCTTAGTTTATGCAATTTGTGGGTGCTGACAGAGACAAAAATAGAGACCCCCAAACTACTTTTCCAAAAATAGTGTAAAAGATAAATCAGATAAAGATAAAGGCTCTAATGAATCCGTGAACTGACACTGGCTATTTTTCTCCAGTATATTTTATTACTAAACCAGGAGATCAATTTGCTGGCATGTGTTTATAACCTCTTCAACATACCTGGACTTTTTTTTTTTGGGGGGGGGGGAGCTCAATTGAAAAAATGGAAAAAATATTTATCAAAATTTCTTTCCTCTTCTCTTTTTAATCAAAGGAAACAGAACACTTACTTATAAAAGTACATCTACGTGCAGAGTTTTATTGAGATAACAGGGCAGCCATCTTTCAAAAGTGTCACCTGGACCTTTGGCCATTCCAAGTACTTTTATCTGCATCACCCCTAAGAAATGATACATGCATTAATGTGGAGGGTGGGAGTGGTTATACAAATATAAATGGTTTTTATATATCCTTCTCGCATCCCGTATAGCTGGTGGCATTTATCAAATCCATAAATCTCTGAGTTCTAGAGTAGATCATTAAACAGAGTCTGTGACTATTTAGCAGGGGATGCCATAATCACCCCCCCCCCCCCAAATCAACATGGGTTTCTGAGAAACAAATCATGCCAGACTAATCTGATCTCTTTTTTGACTATGGTACCAGATTGGCAAGGCAAGTAGCAATTGAAGCAGGACCAAGGCTGGCTCTCCCATTAGGAAGAGTAAGATGATCACCTCTGCTGGCAGGTGTTTGGAGATAGCAGCAAGGTGCTGGAACAGAGAACTGAGCATTATGGGAACTATAATGCACCCCATACATTGTCCTTCTGTCTTAGGTGAATCAGAGGATGATGCTCCTTCACCAATACCAAATTAAGATCAACAATCAGATTCTCTTTTCTCTGTAAAATGGGTGAGGGTCCTGCTGTTCTTTGCCTCTGACCTCTGTTGGGTTGCCCCTGAATAAGACTGCCCCCTATCATTTGGAATAGTTAAGATACCCCATACACTGTTTTCTTCTTCCACCAGAGATACCATATCTTAACATGTCTTAAAGGCCCATTTTAGATTGGCAAAAAGAGGTGTTATGAAGGCTGCATGAAAGCTCAGCTTTTAGATGAGAAAAAGGGAAAGTGTGCCATGAAAATGCCATTTTGGCGCTTTAAGGGTGAAGAAGCGCCTTTAAAAAGGAGCTGGATTTCCCAACTCTTTTTTTAGAAAGTGCGCTATAGCGCAAGTGCATCTAACAGCTAAGGTGCAGTAGCGCAGTTAAATGGGGCTCCGTATCTTAAAAGCGCCCATTTAAAGGCAGCACTACAGGTGCGGATCATAATGGATCATGGGTTGGGAGCATGCGTGGTGTGGAGTTCACTTCTAATTAAAACGCTTAATGCCCTACAGGTGTAAAAGCTGGGGTTTAACCGCACAGTTTTTTAAAGCTCCCAAACCCTAGCTCCAGCCCTAATCCTAACCCTAGACATGCGCAGTAGGGACTCTGGGATGCTGGAAGTCTTGGTGCCGGATGTTTTAACAGGTGAAAGTGATAAGAGGATGCCTTCAATTTTCACACGAACTCCCACACACATTCCAGCGCCATTTCCCACTTTCCCTTTTCCAGCTCAGACTGCCCTTGGGACACTCTTGCCGCGGCTTTGCTTTGGCACTTGGCACAATGGCAGAGGCTTCTGCAACTGCCACGAAAAGGGGGAGAGGGGTTTCTTGGTCTCATGAAGAGACCGCAGACCTCATTTCCATCTGGTCAAGGCCCAATATTTTAGAGAAACTAGGGGCCACCTACCTCAACGCTGATACATATAAGGAGGTGGCTAGAGCCATGAGGGCCAAGGGCCACCGGCGCAATTGGAAGGAGTGCCGACGAAAGTGTAAAACTTTAAAGGCCTCATACAAGCAGTATAGGGATAAGAGGGCAAAGGGTACCCAGGCTGGCCCGTATCCTCCCTTCTATAAAGAGATCCGTGCCTTCATTGATAAAGATGGGAACATAAGACCCAACAGACTGTCCACCAGCGGACAGGTTGTGAGGGTCCCAGCTGGCCAGCCTGCTAGGGCTGAACCTATGGAGGACACCCCGGACCAAGAGCCACAGGCATGGCCACAACCAGAGCCAGAGCCAGAGTCAGAGCCAGAGCTAGAATGTGCCCAGGAACTCCTGCTGCCTTCTCAAGGTAAGATGTGCGTGGGCTTCCGAGGGAAAGGGATGCAGGGGAGTAAGGGAAGATGTGGCATCAGGGTGGGCATAGGGGAGAAATGACTCTGTCCCCTTGTCATGCAGAGGAACGGGAGCATTCCCCTGACTCTGATGAGACATCCTTCAGTCAGCAAGCCGTGGACATTGAACTCCTGAGGAAAAAAGCCCGTGCTATGAAAGTGGGATCTACAACTTCCACAAGCAGGCCATCCTCTCGTGCAAGCACTACATCTGCCACCGTCAGTAGCCACCGTGATCGGTCGCCTATACGAGAGAGAGCTTTGAGAGAGAGCGATGATAGTGAGGGGCCGGAGACTGTGCACGGTAAGACTTGTGTGTGGCATGGAAAGGGGGGGGGAATGTATAGTGGCACAGTTACAGCAGATGAACACAGGCACTTGTGAAGGTTTTTGTTGGCATGATGGCATGTTTTGGGTGGGGGCTGCAACGTTTATGTCAGTGTATGATTTCGGATCTCCTCCTTTGTATGACTGTGATGTGTATGTGTGTTGTACTTCTCCAAAACTCTCCATTGTCTATACCTTTGTGCAAGGTCCCGTGCGTCATATTGTGGGTGCTTTGAGTGAGAGTTCCTGCATGGCATAATAGGGTTGGATTGGACGCCCTCTGGAGTATGTGCTAAATCTATGGTTTTGTTTCTCTCTGGTGCTTCCTCCTATAGAAGGTGCAGAAGGTGAAGCAAGAGCATCTTCAGAAGGAGAAAAAGGACCCGCCAATCCCATAGCTGCAATGCCACCGGGGGAGCGGCTCGCTGCCATGAGAAACAAACGCCTGCGTCGCTCAGCAGCAGCAACAACTGCAGCGGCTATTGATCGCCTTATTAGTTCCAGCTCAGAGCACATGAGAGCACTCCTGGAACAGGGAGAACGTTCCTATCAGCTGAGGTTGAGGGACTCAGATTCACGCAGGGCATTTCAAGAGAGAGTCCTCCAGAAACAGGAGAGGGCACTTCAGTATCAGGCAGAATCAATCCAAGAGCAGAGGCGACTCACTTCTGTTCTTGAACTGCAGACTGGCCTGCTGGGGCAGATGGTGGAGATCTTTAGAGCAGCCCAGGTTGGCAGAGTGGGGGGTGAGCAGGAGAGTGCTAGATCTAGGGCCATCCCCATGGCTGTAGCGGGGCCATCTGGGCAGCAGGGTGGGCAAAGGGGTGGTGATGTCACTCCTGGCCAAGTCGCTATGGAGGTGCAAATCTGTCAGGAAGACCCTGGAGAGGATTCTTCCAGCCTCTTCAGGAACCAGGTGGAAGTTCCTCTTGCTACTCGTCGCCATCCCAGGCGCAGGGGAGGAAAAGTGGGGAAGAGTTGTTGTGACAACCACTGAGTTACTATTAAGCACTGTGGTGTCTACTACTGTACCTTTTTCTATGCCCAAAGGGTCTCCTTCCCTCCCAGCATTTGCTTTTCCCCCAGCAACTATAGCTACACCCACCTCACTAACTCCCTATGGCAGTGGTGTTCAAACTGCGCTGTTGAGGAGATGTAGGACTCAGGCTTCTGAGAGCTGAAGTTCTACATCTCTTCAAAAGTACATTTTGAACACCACTGTCGCATTCCAAATGCAACACTAACCAATGCTGCACCTTCGCACCATCGCAAAAAACACCATTCATTCATAAAAAAAAGGATTTCATTCATAAAAATGTCTGAGCGATGTACTTGCGCATTTGCGCAGTTCAAAAAAGACAATTTTTTTAAAAAAATAAACTTTTTTTATTTGCAACTATTTACAAATGTGTTTATTATTTACAGGGGCAGGGGAGGGGAAGGAAGGGGAACATCAAACAAGGGAAAGGGAAGGAAAGGGAATGGGGGGGGGGAAGCAGCCTCAAAGGGGAGCTGGAGCTGCAGCACCTGGAAGAAGACGGAGGACTTCTTCCATCATGGTCATCATCCTCCGCTGTCCTTCCTCCAGGGCTGCAACCCTCTGCTCCAGCTGGCGAACTGTAGAGGACACAATACAAAACAGAGAGAAACATGATTAGAAGGGGACCATGGAGCCACACACCCACTCCCACAGGCAGGGTGTATGGGCATCCCCACTCCCTTCCCTGGTTGTTTGGCCGCCTGCACTTACCGCTCCGCCTGAGGCGCCGGGCCTGAGCCAACTCCCTGGCTTCGGGACCCTGGGCCTCGGGTCCACTCTCCAGGCGGCGTCTGGGCCCAGGCTGCTCCTGATGTTCACCAGCAGCAGCAGCATCCGGCGACGGAAGAGCTGCTGGAAAAGGGAAGAAAGGGCAGAAGTTAGCACAGTGACATGAAGGAAAGGGATAGGACAGGAGTGTTGTGGAGGCTGCAGGCTTGCAACGTCCACCTCCCCAACCCCTTGGACACTAACCTGCCAGGGGAGCCTGTTCTCTGAGCGGAGGGGTGGCATGAGAGGGCCCTGGCTGATCTGCATCCTCAGGGAGATCCCGAGCCTCTCCCTGAGGTGCAGCATCGGGGAGAGGATAAGCCTTATCACCCAGCAAGAGGGGCCCAATTTGCTTGCCCCTGATGGTGATGGTGGGGTTCCCTGGCACAAAGATGCCAGCTTCCATAGTTTCAAAGATGACAGAATTTCTGACCACCCTGGCATCATGAGTTGATCCTTGCCATCCAAGCTCCACATCCACAAAGCGACCTGTGTGATCACATGTCCCTTGCAGGACAACAGAATAGGACCCCTTTCTGTTTTGATAATTCCGCCTCTGCCCCAGGGGTGGCACAATCAGACAGTGGCACCCATCCACAGCGCCCACTACTTGTGGGAAACCAAGCTGACCGAAACCTTCCATGATCTGTAAAGGAAAAAAAGGGGGGGGGAGAAGAAACAGGAGAATGAAAGACAAATTCGATACATCTGCGCAGTTAGAGCACAAAATACATTCCACATAAAGCATAGGGAAGTTTGACAACTTCTGCGCAATTGCACCATTCAGCTAGCGCAGTTTTTGAAAATATGTATTGGGCAGTGCCTTACCTGCCGTGCATCTCCCAAGTACACAGTCCGGGACAGCAGGAGCTTCTCCATGGCCAAGGCGAACTCCACCAGGATTTCCCCTGCAGTGCAAATGCCAATCCCAAAGAACTCTGCAGTAAGGATGTAGGTAATTTTATGGGCCAGCATGAAAATGGCAATGCCCACTCTCTCATCCACCGGGATGGCTTTCCTCATCACTGAATCAGACCTCTCCACTTCTGGACGGAGGATGTCCACCAGCCGGTGAAAGATGGCACGGGGAATTCGGAAGTAACGCCTCCATTGGCCATCAGACCAGGTGCGACTGACCAAGATGGGCCACCAGTGTCCACTTCTCTCCAGCTTCCAATAACGCCGGGTCCTCCTTTTCTCGGACATAACAATGCCACCGGCTGATTCACACTGCTCAGCCACTGAGGCACCAACTGCAGCTATTCTCTCTTCTGTATCATCATCAATATCGTCATCCACCTCTGCACCTGTCCCTTCAGTACTCACTTCGACCATCCTGGCAGCACTTGCGGAGGCAACGGCGGCAGCTTTGGCTGTGCTTTGAATGTTGAGGAGAACGGCCGTCCACAAAGGAGAGGAGGCATCCATGTTGGTGATGATGCCCACAGTGACCCTGTGCTGATGAAGGCCAACGTCATTGGGTCAATGGGCAGAAGTCCTCCTTTGTCTTCTTGCACATGCTCTGTTTGTGGCTGGCGTCAAAATCGCTCACATTCCCCTTTAACTCAAATTAGAACTGAGCTATTCGCAGCCGGGAACCGCGCAATTGCGCAGTTCGCAGCCGGCAAAGAAAAAAAATTTAAAGCGCGGCGAGAAGCCGCGTTCCTTGCCGCCCATGTAGCTGCTCCGCCTGTGTTTGTAGCGTTTTGACAGCTTCCCATGTAGCTGCGAAGCCACAGAAAAAAACCTCAGATAAGTCGTTCCCACACCCCTCAGTCTAAAAGCCCTATACCTTTTAAGTGCACACCTGGAGCTTGCAATCTAGCAGCTAAGCATTAAGGTAAAAGCGATTTCATGTCACACTTTCCTGCCAATCTAAAAAGCCCCAATGTATGTTTTTTAGCTCACAACTCAGGGCCATTGTATAGCACACACATTTTGTGGATACAAAGCAAAACAAACTAAACAATGGTCCAAAATGCATTGTAGAGATAATCTAGTTAGAGACTTCTTTAACTGTCCTGGCTCAATGCTAGGAAATCCTGTGGTTTATTGTGGCACCAGAGCTCTCTGACAGAGAAGGCTAAATGTCTCACAAAACTGCAGGTCCCAGATTCCCCTAGCATTGAGTCAGGACAGTTAAGGTGGTTTCAAACTGGATTATTTCTGCAATGTATTTTGGACCAATGTTGCAATTTATTCCACCCTGAACCACTCCAATGTACTAATACATTTTAAAAATGATGATTGGATACAGATGAACAAATCCATCTATTTCCCATCTATGTCAATTTCACAGGTTCATTGATATTGTCTCCTTTCCACAGTAATCTGTGGAAATGTGAATAAAAATCCACATAGAAGTATTTATTTATCATTTTCTTCCTCTAGTACTGCACATTTCTAATTGTATTTTTTTCCTCAACAGATAGATTTTCAAAATTCATTTGTCCGCCTCAAACTGTGGATTTCCTCTACAAAGGTGACTATTTCAAACAATATGATGACTATACTCTAGTTACTGAGCTGATACATTTTGTGTTGTCTCTGATAGCTGCCACACATGCTGTTCAAATAACCTGCTTTGGGGGCCCTTAATTCTGAGCATATTCAAATCTTATCAAGATTTTCGCACCATCTAATGAACTATGAAATTGTATCCCTGGAAATTTTATTACAAATTCTGGACTGGCATCTGGAAAATCTTGGCACGGCTTTGTCTGTGAGCATTTTGAAGGAAATTGCAGACTCAGATGGTCTCGGTCCCTTATATTTATTGTTAATCCGCTTGGAACTGCTCTAGGGAAAGACTACAGTAAATCTTGCCAATACATCCTGTCTCTTTTGTCTTAGGTATGCTTGGAGAAGCACAAGCAAATGTTTGTACTGACTCAAAAAGTTATGAAGTACTATCTCCTTTCCCTGACACAGTCCTCAATAAGTATTTTTGGTCACCTGTCAGACACTCATATTACAAGACTAAGGGTCCTTTTACATGACATAAATATGGCACTATATTCCACTTTAACTGCCAAAGTAACCTTCTATAGAATCCTGGTGCCCTCTCACACTATACAATAATAGCACTCTGATTCCATTTCTACTGCCACAGTTCTGTTCAGTGGAATCCTAGGAGTTGCAGCTTAGGGTTTTAGAATTCTCAGTCAGATAGATTTAGGTACTTCACCAAACTGCAAATGCTAGAATTCCATTGGATGTAGGCATGGCAGTTAAATTAGGGCCGATACAGGTGGCTGGAAAGGGGCAGGTCTTTGCCGCCACTTTCAGCGACAGTGCACGACCAGGGCATTCTCACCTGCAGCCCCAGAGGCCCCAATCTGCCGCTTTTCCAGTCCACAGAGAAGTAACAAAATGCCCTTTCTCCGTGGACTGGGGCTTCATGCCCCAAGGACACCCCAACCAGCAGAGCCATGGGACAGAGGGGCTGCCTGGTCCCTTTCTCCCTCACTTTGTTCATGTGGCAATCTGGTTACCATGGGAATGAAGCGCTCAAGCAAAAGTACCTCTGTTTTGGAGCTCCTTTTCCTGATGCTGAAAGGGCACCCAAAGTGCCCTACAGCATCGCGATGACATCAGGCATGCACCTCTGCATGTGCACGTGACATGCCTGTGATGGCATCATTGTGCCTGCATATGGACAGCACGATTGCAAAATTCTGCTGTCCATACGAACTGGGGCTGGGGAGCATGTGGTTGCTGCGCACTCCCCAGCCCTAGTTTTGGGCTGAACATGGCACAAAGTGCCAGTCTGTATAGCCCCTATGTTTTCTAATTAATAAAGAATTTAATTAGCATGAATAATTATTTCTATATCTATAGATTTATAGATCTAATATGCTTGATGGAAAAGGATAGCAGTGTCACTTTCTCCTACATTTGATCTTTTTAAAAAGCTCATGTGCTTGCAGTGCCAGATATAAAGAAATCTAAGGAATTTTAGAAATTCATCCAAAATGAAGTGAAAGGCAACTCTGCCCCATTGGTCCTGACAAAATTTAATAAATACAGAGTAGTCACCACCATGGTGAGTACCATCTTGTATGTGCTTGCCACAGAACTGTTAAAGATGAGGCGCTTCTCTGAATAAAAAGGTAGTCAAACTGACTTAACCCTGCTGTGCCTGAATCCACAGTGATTCTAACCCAGACTTTTAACAGTGAAGCTCTCAAATGCCTGTATGAATTTATCAGTTTTGATTTTTCTGTTAGATTTTTTAAAAGAAAAATAATGCTATACAAAATAAGAAGACATGTGCAATATTTTAAAAATAAAAAACTAACAAAAGAAATTCTCTGGACATTAAGCCAAGTTATTTTAATCAGCAGATCAATATTTTGAACTGATAGTAAATAACATTTCAGGCTCCATTGTGGATGTGGCTTGTATGAAATTTTCCAAAACCTTCTTTTCTTACTGTCTCTTTGGACTGGTAAACAAAAACACTCTGGTATTCATTACTTTTTTTTCAATACTGTAGCACAGAAAGCCTTAAGTGCCCAGCAACGGGGTCTCATCTTACATGCTGCAATGCGCCACCTCTGACAATAGCATGACTGATGCCCTTGTATAACACTATTGATCTTTTTTAATGGGAGGAGTCTTCATGTTTATTTCAGATGGTGGAAGTCCCTGCAACCCTTTTTTCTGCACGTACACAATTCTGGTGGTGCTATTAGGATTTAGGAAAAAGTCCCTGGTGCTTGACAGTAACTCATTGTAATGTGCAGTGTAATGTGATTCAGTGCTTTGCCCTTCAAGCTCAAAAGATTTGTGTAGGTGGTATCAGTGGGTTAATGAACTAAACTATCACATTAAAAGATCACAGTTCATTTTCTAGTGAAATCCCTTTCTATCCCGGCTCTGTGCCCAGGTACAAGTTGATATGTCCTGGGAACTGCTTTAAAAGTCAGTTCTCATTGGAGAGTCCTGATGGCCACTATCCAGAACATTATCCAGAAGCACCATTGGAGAAATTCAATTAGATTTCCTTGAAACACCTCCTCTTGCCTGCTCACACCTGCAAATTGCATTTTCAACTCACTCAGAGTTAAACATTCATTTGTGGTTTTGGCACAAGAGTTGCTGAAAGAGAAAGCGGGGGGGGGGAATACCCTTGAGGAGGCACTCAGACTATGTTAGTTCTTTTGTGCCTCACTTTTAGAAGATACCTTGAGGAAGGGCAAAGGTAAAGCAGGGATGTAAAGAATATTTTGTCAGATCTTCTTTTTTTTTAAAAAAAAAAATTATTAGAAGCACGTGTAAAAATATAATCCAGCATTACAAATAAAAAAACAAAACAAAAGACAATACATCTACCTACCACATACAAACCAATGTTCTGCAACCATACATAATGTATACACAAACCTACAGCATACATACATACATTTTAGCAACATTTTAACAACACATTAAAATGCCAAACTTGACAATACAGAAAACAGAAGGTAAAAATATAGACTTCCAAACCGAAGGCAATGGGCGTATTTTTCCAATTAAATGTTCTCTTATCAAAACTTCTATATTTATAGTCCTGTTAATGTCTTAAATTTCACTGTATAAACCTATTGCTTGATTGGAAAATTATTCTTCTAATTTTCATTATATCTTTTGTCTACTTATCTAATTCTCTTGACAATTACAATTGGACCTCCTTATCCACAGATTTTTAATCCACGGATTTGAGCATACACGGCTTGAAAATATTCCCAAAAAACAAACCTTAATTTTCCAATTTATATATGGGACACCATTTTGTTGTGCCAGTATATTTAATGGGACTTGAGCATCCACGGATTTTGTTATCCACGGAGGGTCCTAGAACCAACCCACACAGAGTATAACAAGGGCCCACTGTATTACAGCCAGCTATGCCTTGCTTTTATATTTGCATAACCTGTTAACATAAATAATAGAGAAAAAAAATGAAGAAAAACCTTTAAGGCACATAACCGTCAATCACATGGTATTCTAGATTAATATTAAATTTCTCTGATGTACTTTAATGCTTAATGAGGGTTTTATTCTTTCTAATCCAATAGATCAATTTCAGTCATCTTTTTGATTCCAAAATTTTCTCAGGAAGTCTGTCCCTGGAGTCCATTCCTCTTTGAATTTCGCTGTTTATTTAGATTTAATCAAACAAATTAGTTTTTCTATCAGGTCATACATTTTCCAGACCCAATCTAATATTGTGGGGATGTTTTCACCTTTCCAGTTCTTAGCCTAAACTATCCTGGCAGCTGCCAACATATAGAACAAAATTTTTACATAGTGTTTCTCTAGGTCTGTATCTATCATACCTAATAAAAATAGTTTAGGAGCTTTCCTTATTTTGATTTGCAATATATCCTTGATTACTTTCTGAATAAAATCCCAGTATTGTTTAGCCTTAGTACAGTACCACCAGCAGTGCATCAATGTATCTCTCTCTATGCCACATACTGTATGTATTTTGTCATATCTTCTCATCCTTGATGAGAAAAGGTGTCCCAACCCAGTGAGACATCCAATCAAAAATGTAATCTTCTGTGAGATTTTATTTTTTTAGCTGACACAAGAATTTTGTAGAAAGTTCACAAAGGGTTTTTTGTATAATATTATGATATGCATAACATTATTATTATTAACCTTTATTTTATAGTGCTGTAAATTTACACAGCGCTGAACCTACAATCTTTTAATTAGACTATTCCCTGCCCTCAGGCTTTCAATCTAAAAAGACACAAAACAAAAGGAGAAGGGAAAGGTGGTGGGGAAGGGGATCAGGTCCAGCAGATCTTCTCACCCTCTCAGGCCCAGACTAAGGCAGATGGACTGGAGGGAGGGCTCATCTTCTTAATACATAGTTAGAATGAGGCATCCTGGGGCAGACAAGGGCACACATCTGGAAACACTTCCCTAAACAATATAGTCTCACTCAATTTTGAAACTGGTTATAGAAGTGATGAGGTGTGCATGTGAGGGAAGAAGGTTTAAAGAATGAGGGGCAGCAAGTGAGAAGGGATGAATGCAGGATGGGGCAGTGGGAATCCTAATCTAGGACAGGAGACCTTGACTACCAGAATGGAGGGTACAAGTAGGAATGTAAGGAGAAAGAAGTTCAGAGAGCTAGGGAGGGGCCAGTCCATGGAGGGCTTTGAAAGTCAACAACAAAATCTTGTACTGGATGTGGAAGGGGAAGAGGAGCCAGTGAAGGGAGGAAAAAAAGAGGAGAAACACGGTTAAGGCAGAAAACAGATGTGATAATATGTGCAGCTGAGTTCTGGACAGAGATTAAAGGATGGAGGTGAGAGAGAGGAAGCCATGTCAGAAGAAGATTACAATAATCTAGTTATGATACCACTAGGGCATGGACCAGAATCTTAGCAGTGGAGGCTGAGAGGAATGGACGGATTTTAGCAATGTTGTAAAGAGCGAATCTACAGGCCTTGGTGGTGGCCTGGATCTGGGGAATAAACGACAGAGAAGAATAAAAAATGAAACCAAGACTGTGGGCTTGGTGAACTGGTTGAATAGAAGTGTTGTCAACAGAAACAGAAAAGGAGTATTGAAGGATGGGCTTAGGTGGGGAGACAAGAAGCTCTGTCTTAGACATGTTGAGTTTCAAGCGCTGATGCCGCATCCACTGAGAGATAGCAGTTAGACAAAATGAAACTTGCTGTTCAAACCCTGGTGAAAAGTCAGGGGTTGAGAGATACAGCTGAGTGTCATCAGCGTACAGATGACAGGACAAACCAAAAGAACTGATGAGTTTGCCTAGGGACAATGTGTATAGAGAGAACAGAAGGGGACCCAGGACAGAGCCCTGAGGAACTCCGACAGATAAAGGAACAGAGGAGGAAGTCTGACCACCTGTGACCATTGCAAAAGATTTGTCTGACAAGTAAGATTTAAACCAGTCGCAAACAGAGTTTGAGAACCCAAGGTCAGAGAGTATTCTACACAAAAGGTTGCATTCAGAGTAAAAACTCTTTTTGGATTTCCTAAAAATACCTCAAAAAGTCATATTCAAATGTGCAAAAACCACTGCAATCTTGCTAAGTGAAGAGAAAACTTTCAGTTTTTTTCATTCTTTTGGATGAATGAAAATTAAGTAAAGATTTACATCCCAAAGCTGAAGACACAGTGAATGTACAGTCCAGTAAGCAGGTAATGCATTTTTCTTGACTAGATATTTGTTGATTGGTTTATAAAATGTAAAACCCATTGATTGGAACACAGTAGTTACAATCCCAACATTGGAAACAAATTTAAAAGTCCACCATAACATTTTCATCCTGCATTCAACCCAGAGCCTGGAGAAATCACTCAAATCTCCCAGTCCCTCCCATACAGTAAATGCAGAACAATGCACAATGTAATCTTAAAATATTTGTAATTTGTGATTTGACCTACTAGGACTCTCATGTCTAAAGACACTGTGAGAAAAGTTAGGACTTTGATACCACCATGGGAGGGAACAGCGTGCTTTCTGTCTGGAATGAGGTGCCAGAATGCAGCATATGATTAGGGTAAAGTCAGAGGAGGATATTGAAGGACTATTCCCCAGCCCCCACAAGCCTCTTTGGATATTCAAAGTACAGCCCATCATCCCACCCACAATGCAGTATGAGATTTATTTGGTTTCTTTGGAGAGGGATAATCCCCCCCTTACCTGTTTTAAATCTTAAAATCACACGAGTGTGCAACAGAGTATTTCTTTTTTTTAAAAAGTACCTTACTGGTACTGCTTGACTTTGTAGCTTCCTTCCTGATAGCTTTAAAAAAGCAGCAGTGGCACTAATGCCAAAAAATAGCAGCTTGCCACAGACATAGCTTTCCCAGTTTGTGTCTGGAGCTCCCTTCCATGCAATGTTGTTTCAGGCTTCTCCTGCTTTTCCCCAGCCCCCTGGACATGCTTGGAAGGCTCCAGCTATGATCATGGCCCCCTCTTATTCCTCTTTATCAGGGGGACAAGTTTCTTCTGCCCTGTAATCCCCAGGGTGGGGTGGGTCATATTCAGCTGGATGTGTCATATTCCTTTTTCAGTGCCCAAAATGTTGCATAAAGGGCAAGAAATGGACTGAAAGCATTGGCAACTGGCAACAAAACTCCCCAAAAGCTTGGCCTTTGAACATGTTGGCTGGAAGATCCAGGGAACTGTAATCTATAAAAATAACTTTACCAAGTTTTGATTGAATAGGGCTTGTATGTACCAGGCCAGTCTGTAGACCACTAGTGTGGTACCAAATATGTCTTTTATGCTACAATAGATCAATTGAGGTTATCACACAATCCCAGTTCCATCAGGAGTCAAGTTGCTATAAATGATGTTTCTGGAAACGTAGGCTAAATCTATAACCAAGCACTTAAATCTTGTTCACAGAGAGATGTGGGATTTCCAGGAAACGGATCTTGGGGTACTGGTGGACAGCTTAATGAAAATATTGCCTTTGTGTGTGATTGCCATGAAACGAGGAAATTGCAAGTTGTGATCATTAAAAAAACCCCTGAAAATAGAATTGCCAATATCAATATAAAACTATGAAGTGTTGCCACACACTGTTCATGCTGGCTACAGGATTCAATGAGCAGTAGTTTTTTAAAAAGGTAACTTTTCCCCAAGACCTAGGCTTGGAGCTACACTTACAAGCTATTGTAGAGCTGGAAACATTAAAAAAGAGGGCAATAAATGGTCAAAGTATTTGAGCAACCTTGTATGGGGAGAAGTTACAAAGTTTGGCCAAGACTTTTTTGTGATTCACCTTGGATCCTCCTTTAAAGTCTGGATTCCACTGGCCCACTTACATGGAAGTAATGAATGGGGATGGAAAAAGTATTCTAAAATATTAGGAAAATGGTTAGGAAAAATGTTTTCCAAGTGTCAAGAAATCCTATAGAGAAGATCCTGGAATGCTGAAAATTTTCACAGTTCAGGCCTCATTCTGTGCAAAATTAGCATTGGGTTGTTTTGCAGAGGAAATAACCTTTTCTGCATAGAAATCAAGAAATGTTTCTACACAAAAAATATTCTGTCTATGCATAAATATTGTTTACTGCACAGAAAATATTATAATTAGAAATTTGTTCTATGCAAATTTCTCACATGATTGATTTATATAGAAACCTGTATTTTCTATCAACCACACAGAAATTGTGTACAAAATAAGTTCCAATTACCACATTTTCTGTGCTAGAAACAGCTTTTTCTGCACAGAATATCCATGCATAGAACATTCACACAATATTGTGTGAACTTTGCACACAGTAAGTCCCAATTTGTGAATAATCTCCAAAAACTGTGTTTTCCAAACACTTCCTTGCTGATGAAAGTAAAATTGCTAAAAACACTCATTGCTCCCTTCAAAAAGAAACTTAGTGAAGAATTACATCCCTAGAAACTGCTATGTAGAACAAGGCAGATGGCAGGCATAGATTATTCTGAGCACCTACTCCATTTAAAGAGGAGACACCAGGGATTGAAACTGAAAACTTCCACATGAAGCCATGTGCTCTGCCAGAGGAGCTGTCCCAAAATAAGCCTACACCATGAAGTAATCAGCCTACACTTTGTCAGGACATATAAACAATAACATGGTACAAATACTCTTCTTTTTCCAGTTCTTGCAAACCAGCCTTTGAGACTACAGCCATTCATCCCAACAGGAGAAAATTCAAGTTGCAAGAAAAATGTAGCATAGATTTCATTTTCCTCTTTTTTCAGATGCCACTTCCTCTGTTCTATCCCTGCTCTTTCTTTTGTTTGAAGGAATCAGCCTACTCCAAGTGTATATCAGGAAATATAAACCACAGTGTGGTACAAATACTCTGCTTTTAAATTATCCTTACTATAACTAAAACTTTTGCACATATCATTTTATTTGCAAGTAGCAAAAAAGACCATGTAGGTCAAAATACTTCTACACATAATCACATTTTGCCCATCTTGTGGTGTACATTTTTTAAAAACTTACATTCACTTTTCTTTTTGCTCCTACTTTGTATTAAATGCTTTTCAAGCTACTGCATTATCCTCATCCAGTTTTTTTCCTTTTTCAGGGAAAGGCTACTTCCTTTGCTTTCTTTTTTTTTCCCTGCCCTTTCTTTTGCTTGAAAAAAAATCATCCTACATTTGACTCTGTGTCAGGAAGTGTAAACAATAACATTATAGAAATATTCTGCTTTTTTCAGGTCTTGCAAACCTGACCTTGAGACTATTCATCCCAACCATTCACCCCAAGAGGGGGAAATCCAGGTTGCAAGAGTTAAGTGTCATAGATTTCTCATAGAACATATTAAACAGTCAGACACCAGGCATAGGTTATCCTTAAAGGTCCAAGAGTTGAACCCATGACCTAGAATGAAAGCGGTCAATAATCCACTATACAAAGCCTTTGAGCCATCCAAACAACCTCACCACCTCCTGAATTTACAGGCAACTGTTCAGCTGAGTTAGCCTGTGGAGAAAAGTTCACCAAAGCTTTGATTTGTTTAATTCTCCTGGATACAAAGCAAATCATTCTGTAAGAGAACCACTTGGCTCTGTCACTTGTGAAAAAGTGGTTACATTTTCTATAGTTTTAAAAGTCTGTCCTTGACTATACTGGTACAAAAGCATAATCATTGGATCCATAGAACTGGAGGGAACGAGCGAGCAAGAACTAGCTAGTTTTATTGCAAATACATTTTCAGCTTTGCCAAAGGCTTTTCTTTCCCAGCAGCACAGAAATATGATAAGGTAAAAACATATTATAAGAGTGAAAAGGGTGTAGGGGCAGTGGGAGAATAAAATACAAAGAGAAAAATGAAGTTGCTGAGACTGGTTCTCTGGGGCCAATGTGTAACTGAATAGTTTTCCCTTTGGAACTGACAAAACTTAGGACAGTAGCTGGGCAAAATTCCCAGTCTGTCTTAGAACAGATTCCGTGTGGGTTGCATCTAGAGCAAGATTAAGGCTGCCATCCTAAAAACAGTTGTAATTTAACTCTGTAGCTTATTACTTAACATACATTTAAGATTGCACTGACATTCAGATTTATATAGGCTCCATGCCTGTAAAGCTTGCAGGGGAAAACCTGTACCACATCCCTGAGATTCATCTGCCCAGAGCAAAGTCCTGCAAATATGTTGTCATTAACTGAGGGGCTGTGCAGACCGGCCATTAAGGCCAGCCTACGGGGGGAGTTGGGGCATGGTGTCCATATGACACATGCCCCAACTCTGCTCCTATGGCAATGTGATGCTGAACACCACTCCACATGGTGCATGGCATCACACATCTCCTCTGCCATTGTATCCACATGAGACTCCAAAGGAGCACCTTAAAGCTGCACACTGGCAGCTATGGCACCCTTTTCAGGGTGCAAAAAGGAGCTTACTCAACCAACCAAAAAAGGAGTTACAGAACCAGCTCACCTGGCAAAATGTACACTGCATCATTTCCATCCCCTGTTGTAACTAAAGGTGCCCACTCAGTCTCTCCTGCTACTGATCCACTGGGATCCCCAGCTTGAAACCACTTATCAAGAACCTCTGGGCAAGATAAAACCATTTAATAAAAGATTTTTATTCCCTACTGACTTGACTCATTGACTTTTTAGAGGGGACCTGGTGCTTTTCCAGCTTCTCAGCCAGAATTGATGCCCTTTCATTCATCTCACTTTCCTCATCAGAAGAACTAAGGGATGCCAGTGGAGGACATTTAGCTGAAGACTACTTATCTTTCCTTTGGAAGTTGTTGAACTCTTCCTAGACGCCACACTGAGTCACCACTCAAAACTAAACTCAGCATGCCAAGTAAAATTCAGTCAATAGTGTCAAACCAAAGTCCTAGTCCAATACTCAAACCTGAACAGGGAAATTCAAAGTACAACATATGTTGCCAATACTGGCTGCAAAAGAGCTGTGCTTCAACCAGGCAATAATGCAAACAATAACAGAGGGAACAGACTCAGTGACATAGGAGTTTATCACACGAAGGGAATTGGAAGTATAATCCAATGGCAATCTGAATGCAATCATGGGGTTTTGCGTGATTGCGTGAAAGCTGATCACACACATTTTTGGGCAAGGGGAAGTCCTTCCGAAAGCAATCATGGGGTTTCACGTGATTGCATGAGAAACTATCACACACAATTTCGGGCACTGAGAGGCAATTTCAGGCAGTTCTGAACACAATGCAGTATCAATACGCAATCATGTAAATTCACTGAACTAGCAAATTTACTCAATTCCGAACTGGCCTCACTTCCATTTCTTTTGAAATTGAGAGAAATTCTTCCCATGTGATAAACTCCATAGTCAGTGGGAGCCTACCTTGATAATCTCTTTTTCTTTCTCTGTGTCTGTGTGTCTGTGTGTATGATAACCAATATTACAGATGCAATATAAAAGTAATATATTATTAATAAATATTATGATAAGGGATGTATAGCATATTATAAGGGTTGCATCAGGCCCAATAATCTTTCCCTCTTATTGTCCTGTGGGGTCCCACAATGACCCAGCTTTGCCACAGCCTAAGAAGCAGAGCCTGTAAAGCCCAACCACCTATGGCATCAGCAAGATGAAACAAAATGACAGACCACAACAACAAAATAAAATGGCATCCATCATACTCAGCTGACAAAATGGCACCAGCCATATGTCAAGTAGAGGCCTAGCACCTTTCTGATTATGGTTTCCCCTTGCCAAACTATTTTTATTTGTGAGCCATATTGAGTCCCTTTCTGGGAGAAAGATGGCATAGAAATGAAACAAACAAACAAACTGAAATGGCATCACCTTGCCCACATTAAGTAAAAATAAAACCCTTCACCAAAGGCAAACCAGCACCCACATTAACCAACAACAAAGCTAGCCTCACCCCAGGGACCTAACAGTACCCTCCTTCTAACTCATGAGGGCCAGCAGATACCCACCTCCTCCCAGATTCTCCCAGACCCCTTCCAAAAAAGAGATGAGAAGCCAACTTAAAACAAAAATGTGTGTGTACACTGTATCATGCTCCATATCCCAACACCTGACACTGTGACACCACCAAAACCAACAAACCCCCAGAACAAATGAACCAAAGCAAAATGAAGGAAGGAAATCAATTTGAAAATAGGCAAATGCAAAGTGCAAAGATAACAGCGCTCGCTGCAGATGAAGATAGCAAAGTCTCTGGACAAATCTCAGCCAGATCAATGATCAGCAGTCAGACATTCACAAAATAAAGATCATATGGGATTTGTGAGAGGGAGGCCCAGTGTTAAACCACCTCTGTCTCTGTCCCCAACACGTATAGCAGCTTGGTAGCTTGCACCAAGTCCAATTAATTTTGGCCTATGACTATGGAGGCCATCAAAATGCACTCTCCCTTGCAGAATTGTATTTCCCATGCAGGTAAAGAGCCATAAATATTACCCAAAGTGATTTTTAAAAAAATGATTCTGCAGCATATTTTGCAACTATTTTGATTCAGTACTACAACCAAATTATAAAAGAAAAGTTTCTACAAGTTGTAGTGGTCACTGTCAAGTTCACAAGAGTGGGTATTTATTCATTGTTGGTGAGAAAAATCAATTCCATATTCCTGTAACTGTGCAGGTTGTGATTAAATTCAGAGAACAGTGGAGTCCAAGTGGGTGGCAGATGATCTTATAGTCCTTGCTAATCAAGATGTATAAAGATAGCACTTTGGAACCCTGGTGCCTCTCTAAACCAGGGTTCAAATTCTGGCTCAGACATGCTCAGGTGACCTTGGGCAAGTCACACTTTCTAAACCTCAGTGGATGGCTTTTTTGTTTTTTCTGGGTTTTTTGGGCTATGTGGCCATGTTCTGGAAGAATTTAGTTCTGACGTTTCTCCTGCATCTGTGGCTGGTATCTTTAGAGAAAGGTGGCATGAAGGTGTGTGAATATCAATGGCAAAAACCCTCTGAACAATTCTGCCAAGAAAACCCCATGATAGAAAAGCCTTAGGGTTGCCAAAAGTTGGATACAACTTTAAGGCAAACAACAATAACAACAACAAGCCTCTACACCAGAGATGGTTTTCCATCAGAAATGGGAGTTAATAATATTTGTAGGGTGTTGCTATACCACAGCTATACTACATTTAATACTCAGTTCCACTTCTCAGGACACCTTCCCCAGATTTTACTTTGGAAAGTTTATAAACACACAATACAAATTAAATTCAATTGTAACCTGAAATGCAATATTGTAAAATGCAACAGGATTAAATTGTGTTAGTACACAAACTCAAATGTATCGTTTCTATTCACATAATGAATTCTACACTATACAGTGACCCCTACATATTGTCATATAGAACCACCACCAGCAACATGCTACGGTCCAAAGTGTACCCAGAATAACCTGGGCTATATTCAGCCCCCCATGACTTTCTCAGAAACAATTTCCCAAATGGAAGGACACAGTGATTTGCACTCCACACACAAAATAAAATTAATGGCAAAGATAGATAGATAGATAGATAGATAGATAGATGATAGGTAGATAATCACTTTAATCTTAACATCTGAAAATCTGCACCATCTTTAAGTAAAGGTAGACATGTTCAGAAAAGTTGTTACAATAAGTAAACACTCTTCTTTAATTCAAGAAGTGCAATCACTTGAAAGTTATGATGTAACTCAAATGTCCATATCAGTAGAGCAACAGCTGCTCCGTAGGAGTCTGCTTAGTAGTCTCTAGTGCTGTGATCACACAGTGGCATGCTAACTTACAAGTTTCCTCCAGAGACAGAGGGAGGGAGGGAGCAAAGGCGAGGAAGCACCCTGATTAGTCACACAAGAGATTATTCTGAAAATATCTCTGGGGCCTTTGCTTCCCCCTTGTTTGGCCTAGTGCCAATGAATACCTGTCTTCAGTATTCCAACAACAGAATATAATTCAGTTTGCCTGTAGAGAATGAATAAGCTCTGGGGAAAGTTTTCATTCCTTTGTTTAAGATGTTTGGTGGCACCTAGCATGCTTCGCTTTGCAAATTACAGAAGGAGAGGGAAATTTGTGGCTCTTCAGATGAGATGTCTCTCCAACTCGCATTGGACCCATCGGCAACAACAAATAGTTGGGAGTGATGGGAGCTGAAATCTAACAACTTTGGGAGTGTCATGTATCCCCACCACCATTGCTTTAAATAATACAAAGGCTTTCTCTTAAGACATATTTGGAGAACATCAGTTCCCTCAACTAGGATAAACAGCCAGGACACTTCCTCAGCCAAATCATAAACATAGTATTAATTTCTTTGACACACAATCTCAGACAGTCTTATAACATCTTTATTTGTGTATGTATTTATTTAAGGTATTTATATGCCAACTCACACATACATTTCTCCCAGGGCAGTTTACAATGCAATTTAAAATCCAAATAAACCGTACCAAAATATATAATAAAGCAATTACACTAGCATATTTTTAAACATAGGAAACATCACAATACGCCAATTTTTAAATGCAATAACAATAATCGTGTTTTTCACTGCCATGTTCCTCAATAGGCATTCCCTTTCTTTCCTTTTTAAAATAAACCCTTAGAAAATTTGAGTTATCTTTGTTTTACATACAAAGCCAAGATATGTGCTTATTAGCAGAATGTAGCACAGTGGGATAGTTACATAACTAAGAAAGCTTTAAATCAGGTTGGATTTTTTTTTAAAAAAATTGAAACATTGTTTTATAGCAATGGAAATAAGAATTACTTGCCAATCAAACACCTTTTTGTATATATAAAAAAGCTATTTCTTAAATTTGTTTCTCCTAGTATACTGTAAAGAGACAAAATACATGCTTTCTAAAAGTCCTATTGGGACTTTTTGAAAACATCCAAAATAGCATCAAAATATGTTTGCTAGGATTTTCCCAGTATGGTTCAGATTTAGGCTGGCATCCTGTCAGCTACATGCACAGATGTAAGTTTGCTATGCAAATGGAATGGTTTTTGAACAATGTATAACCGTCATATCCAGTTGACAGTGGCATAAACACTTGTGGGATTGTTGCACAACTCTCATTGCAGCAGCAGCTGCCATAGCCGCAACCACCACTGCTGCCACCGCCAATAGTTTACATCAGCTAGTTAGTTATAAATGGGTAAGTAATGTCTCCCTGTGCCAACCTCTCCCCAGCCCAGCACCAGCAGCCATATTGAGCAAAAGAGGTCTGTTCAGCTGCTGATTGGATTGAAGGGAGGATGATATTTCCATCCCTCTCTCACCAGTGAGCTATACTGAGACAATCGGAAGCAGGAGCCCTGTTGCAATCCCCTGTCAGAGATTTTTTTTTTCTCCTTGTGCCCCAGTCACCAGCTCAGTGTTGGCCGCTAAGGTGAGCTTGAGGGACATTTATGACTGTGACATTAGTGCCACAATCATGACTACATAGTCTTATTGAATATGGAGCAGTTACTGATCTGTAGTTCTAGGTTATGAATTTGTAACTGCAGTTGTTGTTATTGTTGTTATTGTTAATGTTGTTGTTGTTGTTGTTGTGTGACTTCAAGTCATTTCCAACTTATGGAGACCCTAGGGCAACTCTATCATGGGGTTCTCTGGGGCTGAGAGTGTGTGTGTCACCCAAGCTCATTCAGTGGGTTTCCACTGCCGAGCATGGAATTGAAATCTGATCTCCAGAACCATAGTCCAATGCTCAAAGAACTACATCATGCTGGCTCTCTTGTAACTGCAATACAGAATGTCAATTATTATCTTTACTTATACCCTGCCTTTCTCCCAGACTGGAAGCTCAAGGCAGTGGTAGAACATTAAAGTAGACAAAGCAGGATGAGACTGCATATTGCCTCCTTGCATTGCCTTTGGATTGTATTGCAATTATGCAGTGGGTTGTCAGTCATGAGCATTGTCCATTGATCCACATACATTGCACTACATTGATAATCAGTATAGAGATTGTTTAGTGTAACTTGGCTGGCAGATATTTATGCTGTGATAAAGCAATGCATGATATCAACCAGGCAAACATCTGGTAAAACAAATGCAAGAAAGGGAGAATACAGGTTGAGTCCATTTGTTTTTAGAAGTGTAAATACTATAGCATTGCCAATAACTATTCAGTTGCAAGTGATATGAAACAATCAGTACTGCAGCCTGTAGGTTGCTTGTGGTCCTTTGCCACTCTCTATGTGGCTTACAAAGTCTTGGGGGAAATCTATCTGCATTCCACACAGGCCACTAATCAGCTGGACATCAGAAGAAGGAATGGACATCAGTCTTGATGGGTATCATTTGGAATGATGGGGGAAAGGGGCTCTAAATCCCATCCAATGTTATCTCAGTGCAGCTACAGAGAGAATGACAGCTTCTTATGTATACCACGTTTTCTTTGTTCACATCTCTATATCATGCTTAAATTCCATAGTAAGGGATATTTGTTACTCTTTCTTCAACCTATTAAAATATTCCAACAATATCTCATCTGCTATCAGTGAGTGGATGGTTTCAGAATTCACAACCAACCCTAGCATTTTCAACTTGAATCTCTCCCACAATCTCCAATGAAACTTCCAAAGCACCACTAAAACAAAATTGGCAGACTTCTTTAGTAAGACAATATTTTGTATGCTATAATATCTGAAAACAACATCAGGAATTTCTGAGCTGTAAACTTTAAAAAAACAAAAATCTTTCAGATGTGCCAGTTTTTGACCACCAACAAAAAACAATGCAGACAGCAAAAATGCATAGATTCTATGGTCACATATGACACAGAAATATATTACACCCTTAGATTATTTACATTTCTCCTGAGAGATTTAATTATTTACAGGGTTTACTAATGGTCTAGTGCTGTAATTTATGACATTAAATTCAATTTGTAGAAATGTGAGGTAATGTACAGTAAGTTGTTAGTACACTGCCAAATGATGCAGGAGTCATTAGCCAAGTTCTGACTTGAAGTATCAATTTTGACTATTAATCACATTTCTATCCCTCTAGGAAACATAAGCAAGCATACAAAGTCTCATCCAGTTTGATCTCACAAGAATCTCCCGAGATACATTAACGTGAGGCCCTTTTACACTACACATTTATAGCACTATGATGTCACTGTAACTGCCATGGCTGCATCCTATGTGATATTGGAGCTAGTTTGGAGATTATCACATGAGGTTAAAAAATTGAATAAAGGCAGAATAGACTCATCTATGGCTGAACCTTACCAGAAATTAATTGGTAGCTCATAGAGTGATTTTAAGATTGGTGCATGTTGGAAAAGAGAATTCCGGACTGGCAATGGCTGCTACAGTGATTGCAGACATGTGATAGTGACTGTTCTCAAGTTGCTATATATGTGTTTCCTTTCATTAATGTGATCATGGTGAGAATGAGGGCTTGTGTGATATCTCCAGAGTTGGGAGGGCGGAATGTTCAGATGAACTCTGTGGGTAAGGAATTGTAATCAAAAGAGTGAGAAAGTAGAGAAATGTAAGCAAAAATTATAGCCAGAAATCACAGAAATCCTAAAAATTATAGACAGTGGAAAATGCTTAAGCAGTGGTCATTAAACAATAAAAAGGGGTCATAATGCAAACACTGAGGGGTTTTACAGACCGCCCAAAAGGGGCGGTCTGTAGGCACCCAGAGAAGCATTGGACTGAGGCCAGGGCTGCCTCACCAGTAGCCCTCGCGGCGGCAATCCGCTGCTTCTCCAGGCCATGGAGAAGCAGCAAATTGCCCCTTCTCCATGGCCTGAAGCAGGGTGCAGCACCCATGGCAGGTGCTCCCGAGGAGAGAAAGTGGCAGCCACCACGGCCCCTTTCCCCTTGGCCTCTTTGGCGCAGCCGTGTGAATGCCACGCCAAGGACACAAGCGCCAAGAAGGAGCTCCGTTTTGGAGCTCCTTCTTGCTCCACAGAAAGGGTGCCATAGGCTCCCTCCTGCAGCGCGATGATGTCAGGAGCATGACATAATGTCATTGGCACTCATGTATATGGATGGCACAATGCAAACATGGTGCCATCCATACACTCTAGGGCTGGGGAGCATGCAAATGCTGCCTGCTCCCCAGCCCTATTCATGCCCTGGGGACAGCCCTTATGGGCTGTCTTTACCGGGCCTGAGATAACATCTTTGCTCCTATTAAAGCCACAGGGGAAAGAATCCTTTCTCAGTTGTTTCCTGTTGGAATTGTCTTAGACATTCTTTTGTTTCAAGATTACCACCTTGAAATCAGAGACAAAAAGAATATTTGCACTACTACACAGCATGTCTACACTAAGCATAGCAATTTGATACCCACTTTAACCACATGAGCTACAGCCTATGTAAACATAGGATTTATAGTATGGTGTGTTATTCGGAATTCTCTGCTCTAGAGGCCTAGTGCTTTACTAAAGAGATTACAACAAACTATAAAACAGAGTACTCCATAGGATGGAACCATGACAGTGAAATTGATTTCAAACTATAACTGCTGTGTAGACACCTCCAGAATGCATGTTCAAGGAAGCCTCTACATTATGGCATGTATTCTCAGCTCACATCTAGTTTTAGCCCGTATGTCAGAACCAGGCAAGCTGCCACCATAGGTAACTGTTTATAGTTCGTTTTGTGAAGGCCACCATGTAAAATAAAGGGCACATTGCTGTTACTTCCTAAAATGTCTCTACTCTTTCTTAATATTATATCTCCAGGTGAAAGCCGTCACTCAACTCTATTAACAATTTCTATATTATATTTCTTGGAACTTCATTATAGAGTGAAGTGACCGCATATTGGCTCTTGTTTGTTTGACTCAAGATAATTGTGAAACTATTTTAGAGGAAGCATGTCAAGGCACTTTCAGGGAGAGCTTGGGTATACAAAAGGAGTTGTAGGGCTGCATGCAGGCCCCTACCACAATGTTCCCATCACTTTCTCGGGCCATTCCATCATTTGCACTATGGGAATGTGTCTTGCCTGCTGCTCCTAGGAAATGATTTAGAAGAATCTCTGATGTCCCGTGAGGACAGGCTGGTGAATAGACCCAAAACCTTGCCTCAAGTCCAGAACGTAAGGCATGTTTCTCAAATGGGGACAGTAAATTTTTTAGACAATGTTTTTGAGGGAGAATGATCTCTTTAAAGCTTTTCTTAGGAGAAGCAGGCAAGACTCATCCCCTCCCCTGAGTGCAGGGCTCATGCCTAACACATTTGCTCTCAAAAAAAGACATGACCATGGTAAATCTTGCCTGTTGCTCTTCAAAATGAATGATGGCATGGACATTGTTCCCATTGGTGGGATTATCTGTCAAGATACAAAACACCTTTCTGCACTGGGGTGTTTCTTCCCTCAGCTGCCTCAGTTCTCAGAAAATAAACCTGTTCCTCTGCGTGACTAACACCAACATGCCTCATACAGTACAGATATAATATTCATTTACTTGTTCATCTATTTTCATTTATAACCAGAACCCATTCATTCAACACATCTCAAAAGAGCAGACCACGTGTTGAATATACTGGGTATCACTTTTTATAAAAAGCTAACTCTATCCATGTCTTTTTGATTTTTCAGTTATTAGAACTCCACCTACTCCTAGCACTTCTGTTTTTCCCCTGTTAAACTTGACTTCCAGACTTGAGACTCTGCTTGAGACTTGCTTTGAAAGTATCTTGCAAGGACATGAGCCTCAACTTGAGACTTGAAAGTAGAGGCTTCAGACTTGACTTAACGCACTATGCTCTTATAGTGCTGCTATTCCACATTAAGAAGAGGCAGTCAGAGTAGTAAAAGTGCAATGGCAGCACTATAAGAATGTAGAGTGGTAATATGGTTGGAATAAAAGTCATGTATGCATCAGTGATGATTTCCTTGCTGAACTACATTTCATTTTTGTCTCATTTTTTAACAGCTGTACAGTGAACAGATAAAATTATGCTTGTTTCCTTGCTGAAGAAAGCTACTCCCATGGATTTGGTCAGATTCAGTTGTGAGTAATTTTGTTTTTAGACAAAAAAGGATTTACTAAAATATGAACATTACTTCATAAACAGAAATTGAAGTACCTGAGCTTGTTTGTTTTTTATTCAAATAAAGCAAAAATGAATATAACAAAACTGGCAGATCTCTCCATCTCTACCTGCTACTACCGATAGGAAATAACAATTCAATCAGCTCATTCATTTAAATCAGTACTGTATTTATGATATTAGCTGTTTTCTTACATATCAAAAGCAGAGTTAGAAGAGTCAAAGTAAGCTTTCGGATGAGAGCCAGCATGGTATAGTGGTTTGAGCACAGGACTAGTGTAGAGATCAGGGGTCGATTTCTCACTTTGACATGGAAATCCATGGGGTGACTTTCATCCAGTCTCTTCATCAAGGTTAAGAGGTGATATGATATCCCTGTTTAAATACAGTATTTGAAGGGATGTCATATAGAGGAGAGAGCAAGCTTGTTTTCTGCTGCTCCAGAGAACAGGACTCGGAACAATGGATGCAAGCTACAGGAAAAGAGATTCCACCTCAACATTAGGAGGAACTTCCTGACATTAAGGGCTGTTCGACAGTGGAACACACTCCCTCGGAGTGTAGTGGAGTCTCCATCCTTGGAGGTCTTTAAGCACAGGGTGAATGGCCATCTGTTGGACTGGATGGCCCTTGTGGTCTCTTCCAAATCTACAATTCTCTGATTCTTTGATTCTTCACTCTCAACCCCAGAAAACCTCATGATAGGGTCATTTTAGGATTATCATAGTTCAGAAATGACTTGAAGGCACACAATAGCAAATGTTTCTGGAGGCATTTTTATACCCAATCCCAGCATTGCCGAATCTCAGCATTGCGATGACCATGCCAATACATTGTGATGACCATGCCAATAGATTCATACGGGTGTGACATAACTATTTGTTTAAAGGCTTGGAACCTTAGTTGCAACACTTCAGTGATATTGCTCCAAAACTTAAAGCTGGTTTTCCTCTCAGTAGCCTACATTTATGAAACAGTCTCTTACTTGTAATTAAATTGTCATGAATTTATTTTTATTGCACTTTTGTTTGCACAAAAACAACACATTGAGCTTAAATCAAAATAAGCAGTGGATGTCAGAGGGTATAAGCCTTAAGAGATATTTTATATTTTTCAGTTGCTCAACAAACAACCCCTCTATTATATCCCATTTGTCTTATTTTCATGAGTTCCTGTTTAATTCCTCTTTGTCTTACTTTGTCTTACCCCTGTTGTCACAATTTAACACCAAGCACTTCTAATAAAACTACTCTTAATGGGGAAGTGTCTGCTCTTCTTGGGTTGCTTTTTGTTATTTTAAACAAAACAAACAGCATAATTCAATGCAATATGATACATTGCCTCATACTCACACAACCTTGAGCCTATTAGAATATTTGCCTCACTTCGATTTTCATTTAAAACCACAAAGACATCATTTGAAGCCTTTGCCTGCCTAGGTAATTGCTTTGATATTGATGGTATCTCATGAGGGTACAAGGGAAAACTTCAACTCTTAATGCAGCCTCTTTACATAAGGAGATAATTTTCATGCTATGAAACACGAAGACTAATGCATTCTAGCTAAAGGAAATGTTCAGAGTGAACCAACAGGGAATGTTTGCATGGCTTCACCTCTGTCTCAATGTCTTCCTCAATCTTCTTCCCTCTGAATAGTTGAATAGCCTATTACAAAAGTACTTCTATTACCATACGGTGCAACCAGAGATCTACTCAAAGATCATTTCAGAAAGCCAAACATCTCAATATCTCTTCCATCTTAATAATGGCTGTATGAGGACTAGTTCATATAATTAAAAAAAAATCAAATACCAAAGCTGTCATTGGATTGTCTGGCTTCATGTCATACATAGTTGTGGGGATTTCCATGTTTGTTGTTCCAGAGGTATAAAAAACAGCATCAAAAATCAAGTCCCTGCAAACTGTGAAACAGTCTTGCTTATATGACACACAATTTTGTGATGTGTAGGAGATTGAAAGAAAGAATAAGAGGTGGAGAGTACAAGAGCATACAGGTAGGGACACATTTAGATTTGCCATAGCAGCAAAGATGTTCTTATCCAAGTGACTCAATAAACAGCAATAGATTGATAACGTCTGAACACCAGTTACATATATGTCCACTCAGCAAATGTAACAAACAAAGGCTAAAAACAGATGGTCCTAAAGGGGTGACATCATTCTGTCCCTTTGTGCACTGGATCGGGGCTATGACAACTTCATGCTGTATCCCTGATCTGGCTATTTTCCAGCCCAAAAAGGAGCAGCACCAGAAAAAAGGTAACCCTTTCACAGCCACCATGGCTCTTCTGCGTTCCTGTGGCATCTAGTCACTGTGCTGTAGGAACGGCCCAATGCTGCCTGCCATCTGGTTGGGTGGGTGGCATGAGGCCAGATTGGGGGTGGAGTAGGGGTGTTTGGAGTTCGGTCACCACATCCCCATGCAGCCAGGATGCCAGCTCAAATTTCTGGTCTGTTCAGCCCAAGATACCTTTTAGAGGAAAAAAGTTATTAAGGCACAATTATTTCCAATTTGTGGAAATCCATCAAGTTCCTGATCACGATAATTTATATGAACAAATTCTCTGGGATTCTTATCAAACCCCTTAATTAATCTAATTAACTTACAAAGCATGATATATTTAAGAATTTAATGAGTGTGTTCCAGTTCCAGCATCTTATCCTGCCATCTGAGGTTGGCTGACATGGCCCTGGGGCTAGCAGGATCAATATCACTTTCTGCAGCCCTGGAGCCACCAGAGTAGATGCCTACAGGAAAGTCATTTTCAGTTTCCAGAAACTTCCAGTTTAGGGCAGCTGTGAGCAGTTTGTAGAGAAACTCCTTAGTCTTGCTTTGGTTTGGATTCCAAGTTCACAGGGGAAGTGGAAAGCAGCAGCCACAGTTACTGTCAGTTCAGTGTAAAGAGAGAATAAGGCAGAGTCACCTCCAGTAAGGTGGCGACAAGGGAAGTAAGATGGAGTCACATGCAGTACAGTCAGATTAAGTAGATAGAGCAAGGTTGGCTTGGACCATGCAGAAGCGATGAGGACCTTGCACAAATCATTGCTAAGAAAGCTGGCTGGGAAGTTCTTATCCAAAGCAGGGAAGCTGCTTGCTTCAGCAAAGTCCACAGCACCCCTGAGATCTTCTGAATGCTTGCTAGTTCTATCCTGCTAACCTGACTGCCTGGTTCTGTAGGCCTTGATTTATATGAGCTTTCATCGACTCAAGTCTACTTCCTTGGATACAGTCTTTGAAAGCTCATACTACGAACTCTCTCTTTCAGTTAGTCTCAAAGGTGCATACTGATTCTCCAGACTAACATGACTATGTTTTAGTTGATGATGCCCCCCTGTTTTAATGCAAAGGTGGAAAGATAGATGTGAAAGAAGTAATGATCATGTGACCATTTAGTGTCTGCAGCAAAGCTGGTAAAGATGAGCTGTAGTGAAACAACATTTTTGGCTTCCCAGAGAAGATGAAAGTCACTGAGAGAACAGAAGGGCTGATTAATCAATTTTCCACTTACCCACAGTGTTGTTTTAATCCAGAGTGGGTATATAATGTCCCCAAAGGTTATTTCAAGTTAACTAGTTAGAAGCTTTTAGCTTTATTAGCAGATTCGTTTGCAATGAGATATCCTCTTTTCACACTCTTGATTGTCCTATTAAGATAGTTTCCAATGACTTTCTTTCTTTTCAACAAAGATGAGCCATCTCTCTCCCCCACTCTTCCCTCCCTTCCTTCATTGTGCAAAGCAAGGAGATGGAATAGCAACCCGATAAACATACAAAGGTTAAAATGCATTGGAAGTAGGGGCAAAGAGGATCAATGTTCATTTTTTTTAGCTGGCCAGTCCATAGGGTCAGGGATAGAGTTCATCTGGAAATAAAACCCTTCTTCTAGTGAACCAAAAGGTCAGCAAAATAGCCACTGTTGACAAGTTCCCTTGGGCATAAAAGAGAATGGAATAATGAGAGAGAAAGGCAAAGAGGACAGCTTCTCTGTATTTCATAAATACATTTTGAAGGGCTGTAAGCAGTACCAAGAAGAGAACAAGGTTGTTAAAGATGTCAGTAGGCTGCACTGTGATCAGTCAGTGTCTCAGACCCTTTGCAGGGGAGAAGGCCTTGTCTTTTGTTCACTGGGTTCAAAGAAAGCCAGAGACTTGCAATTCAGCCAGCTTGTAATTTCCTCCGAAGGTTTCTATGGCAAACATTGTCTCATGGAAAGAAAAAAAAAGCTGTATCATTTTTCTAAAACAGAATGACTGAGTCTTTAAGATAAACACTGTGTGTGCATGTGAATGTGTGAACTATATGTCATGAGTAAGCAAGAAAAGTGTTACCAGATAGTAATCAACTAATGCATAGATCACTTCCAAGGGTGGGAAAAAGTGTAAGTCTTGCTGTGAAAAGCTTTTTTATCCTGTTGAAAACATCAATACCCCATGTCATGGCCAGCACTCCCACTGAAATAAATATTGATTTCTCTCCTTCTTGAGATTTTCCAATGGCAGTCAAATGTCTTCCTAAACTCTGGAGTTGTTACGTTCATTGTTTTCCAGATTACAGTTTTTCTGCATACTTTTTAATGTTTTATTCCTCCACTATTCTTTTGTGTAGGGACACAAAAGAATAGTGGAGGAATAAAACATATTATTTGCAGCACACAAAGAAGCTAAGGAGGGGACAAGATATACATGAGTTTGTCTTTCAGAAACCATGTAATTTTGTAATTCTTCGTTCTTAGGAAAAGACTATATATTTCCAAGGACAGATGGCCACTAACCTTCCTGCCATGCTGCAGATACCATACCATATTTTCTCACAGCAAAAAGGACCTTAAAATCCTCATAGGCCAACTCTGTCTACAATGGAATGGAACACGCACTGTTATGGGAAAGAACACACGCCACATGCAAAGAATTGGCTAACACAGAGAGGGAGCTGCTATCACTCCACCTCAGCACCAGTCAAAAGATGAATGCCCAAGATTGGGATAAAATTAACAGCCTCACCTACAGAAAAATGTAAAAAGATATGGCAGACCACGCTGAAAGACAGAAACAAAAATTCAACAAATACCAGAAGCACCAGCTGAAACCCTTGCTGGACACATCATGAACCATCATCAATCTGACAGAGCAGCAACTTTCAAAAGAATCAACATCCATCCTGGCCAAAGGCGGCAACTTTGTGGTTACTACCACCAGAATCCCAGTTGAAGATATCATTGCTCAGGTTGAATCCGCCCTCCACCACCTTCTAGAAAGAGATAAGAGGAGAAAAAACCAAACAAACGAGGATTTTGCATAAGGCAAAACCACCACCTAGCAACAACCAAAAAAGAAAGCCATCAAGGACCTCAATTCGGACCTAGAAATCATCATTCTTCCAGCAGACAGAGGTAATGCCATGGTAATCATGGAAACAGAACAATACAAACAAACAAAAAAATCAAGGAACTCCTGAAACCTGCAATATACAAAAATATATTTTAAAAATGAAACAAGGCTCAACCAACAAAATCACCAGGAAAATGAACACTTTGATCAATAACTCCTCAATTCAGCCAACCACATGCCAAAGTTTATGCAATTCTTTCCCACCAAGACTGTATGGACTTCCCAAGATCCACAAGGATTCAATTCCACTCCGACTCATAGTGAGTGCCACTGAATCCTCCACATATGACTTGGCCAATTTTCTGGCCACACAATTACAAACCCATTCAAGGCAAATGCCCCACTACATCAAGGAATCAGCTCATGTCATAGAAAAAATCAACAACATCAAACTAAAACTTGGAGACATACTAATCAGCTTTGATATGGCCTCACTGTTCACCAAAGTTCTCATAACACTCTGGCACTCATCTAACAATTTTTTTCCAGAAGATGTCACAACCCTGTTTGAACATTGCTGTAGTGAACAGGCCGACCAATCAGCCAATCACGGAGCAAGATGAGACCAGCCAATGAGAAGCAGGCTGGACGTGGCTATAAAAGAGCCTGGGCAGAGAGTGAAAAGGGGGTTAGTTTAGTTTGAGTTTTGAGGAAAAGAGTTACATCAAAGGGAGGGTGTGCTCTTAGGGTTCCTGAGGAAACATTTGGGTTGATTTGGAGACCAGGAAAGGTCTGAAGAGTCCAGAGAGGGACTGGATAGGCTTGAGGGAGTCTAGGACAGAGAGGCTCAGAACAAGCCAGAGGTTTTAAGGAAGATTTTGGCCTTGGTATTGGAGATAAGATTGCCTGAGTGGCTGTAGGGTTATTAATAGGTTAAGGAAATGTTTGTAACTAAGCAATAAGTCAATAATAACATCTTTGAAGCTACTTTATAATTTATTTTGTATTTTTTTAAAAAAACCTTATTAATGTTTTAAAATACTACTTGGCCTCCGTGTGAATATTAAAACATGCTAACAAATATTAATGCCTCAGTGGAGAATAGGTTGTGGGTGAACTGAGAGATTGGGAGTTCACTACACATATTTTGGTGGCAGCGGTGGGATCTAAAGGCCCAGGGTGCTGTCATCAAGGAAGAGTAGGGGAGAACACGAAAGTATTCACCACAATTGCCTCACCACAAGCTACTTCCAGTGGAAGAATGGATTCTACGAGCAGTGATGGGGTAGCCATGGGAAGCCCGCTGAGCCCCGTGATAGCAAATTTTACATGGAACACTTTGAAAAGCAAGCCCTGGAAACAGCACCAAAAAAGCCCATGGCATGATTCTGATATGAGGATGACATTTTCACCATTTGAAACCAAGATGAAGAAGATCTGACCTTGTTTTTGAACCATATGAACAACATCCACCCAAACATCCAATTCACAATGGAAAAAGAAAAGGAAGGAACATTGTCATTCTTGGATGTCCTGGTCATCAGCAAACCAAACAAAAATTTGGGCCACACCATATACAGAAAACCTACACACACTGACAGATACCTGCACAAAAACACCAACTATCAGCCAGGACAACAAAAACAAAAACAAAAACAAAAACGGAAACAGAAAAGAAAGAAAGAAAGAAAGAAAGAAAGAAAGAAAGAAAGAAAAGAAGCACAATAAAAACACTAGTAGATCAGGCAAAAAGTATCTGTGAATTCCACTTCCTGGAAGATGAATTGAAGCATCTGGATTGGGTTCTATGGGCTAATGGTTACTCCAGCTCAGACATCAGAAGTGCTGCCATACCCAGAAAAACCCATTGGAGTGAAGACAAACAAACACCCAAAAGGAAGATATTTTTACCATGTGTCAAAGGAGTGAACAGGGAAACTGGTGAAGAAATACAACCTCCACATGATCTCCAAATGGACCAAGAAAAGTCAGCAAATGTTGTGTTTAGTGTAGGACAGGAGAGATCCTCTCACAGGTACAGGAGTTTACTACATATTGTGCAGCTGTTGGACAAGTCCACATAGGGACCACCAAATACAGTGTTCAAACATGAATCAAGAAACACAAGGGACACTGTGGCCTGGGTCAGCAACAAAAATGCAAACACAGAGGTCTCTATAGAGCTCGACAGACCACCCAAAAAGGGTGGTCTGGAGCCACCTCTTTTTCCTCTGCATCATCGCCACAGCAGCCAAACGGAGCGGTGACAGTGTGCAAAAAATAAAAAAAAATAAAAAAAGGAGTGTGGTGAAAAGGCTCTTTTTAGTGTCGCAGCTGAGGCATCACAAGCCCTGTAGAGCACCACAGTGATGTCACAGGTGTGCCATGTCATTTGGACATGGCGCACCCATGGCGATATCACTACATTTGCCATCTATACAGCACTGTGCAACAATGACGCCCTGGCCACATGCTAGGGTTGCAGGATATGTATTCGCTCTGCCCCCAGGCAACACTAGCACATTGCCATTACATTGCATAGTGGCCATCTGTATCGGCCCTGTCAGCCCTAGGTTCTGTCTGACCTAGAGATACAATTTGTCATTCATTTTATTTTTGAATTTTTCTTTACAAATTTCTTCCCACTGTAAGAAAGGATATGAGAAACAGTTTTTGAAGCTGATCACAATTTGGGACTTATTCTGCACAATATTTGCATGTGGCTGTTTTGCACAGAAAACAGGAGATATTATTTGTGGAAATATTATTTGATGCACGGGCAATTATGTTTCCTGTGTGGAAAAAGCTTTTTTGATTGCACATCAACCATGTGCACAATTTGAACAGAATACCCACAATTGCAGCATTTTCTGCACAGAAAATGGCTTCTTCTGCACTTAAAAAAAATATTTCCACACAAAATGTATTATTTTCTGCACAGAAAAAAAAACTGTTTCTTGCACAGAAATGCTGTTTCTTGTGCAAAACAACCACATGTAAATTTTCCACTGAATAAGTCTTGAACAGCAAAGACTCTGATCAGTCCTACATTTTTTGTGAGAGTTGTTTGATCATATCCCTATTCTTACCCTACTCAGTGTATATCAGCAGCTATATCAAATGGCAACTAATAATGATGGCTTATCTGTTGATTCTGGTATCTGAGTGAATATGCCTCTCAATACCAATTATGAGGGAACAAAAGCAGGTTGGCTCCTAGTAGTAGTATTGGTACTATCCATGTACAGTTGGCCCTTCTTATCCACAGATTTTTTTATCCATGGATTTGAGCATACACGGCTTGAAAATATTCCCAAAAAGTATAAATCCCAAATAGCAAACCTTGATTTTCCATTTTATATATGGGACTCCATTTTGTTGTGCCATTATATTTAATGGGACTTGAGCATACATGCATTTTGTTATCCACGGAGGGTCCTGGAACCAAACCCCAGCAGATAACAAGAGCCCACTGTACATGGTGCTTCACAAACTTGCTTGTGGGAATTCCCAGCAGTATATGGCTAGCTAAGTGGGAACAGAATGCTGGACTAGATAGGACTTGCTCTAATCTAGTATGACTCTTCTTATGTTCTTTTATGTTATTATTCACTGTTTATAGACAGGGACCCATTCACACTGTACAATTATGTTCTACTTTAACTGCCATGGCAATGTTTCATAGAATCCTGGGATTGTCAGTTGAGGAGGGGGTCCTTTAGGATCCTCAGCCAGAAAGATCTTCTCATACCTCTGACCACACTATAAATCCCAAAATTCCATAGGATGCAGTCATGGAAGTCAATGTGGAATTATACAGCTATAATTGTACAGTATGAGTGAGACACAGTTTTCTTTTCTTTTCTGAAGATAGTAGATACCAGCCTTTGAATCCCACAAAGTATAGGGAGGGTGGCAGTTGGGAACACTGGTGGAGTGCAGGTAAGGCTTCTTTCCTATCCTTGATGTCTTCAGCATCTGAAGAAAGAAGCATATTTTGGCTCTTTTTAATGGTGTGGCTCACAGCTACAAGTTGTTTACTAGCTGACCGAGGAATAAAGGGATGGGGTATATTCCATTTGGTTAATAAGTCCTACATAGTTAGATTGATGTGATACATCTTCAATTCCATCATGCCCATGCCATATTTATTAAATTACTCCCAGGCTAAATGCTGATAACTATATTGATGGGGATGAATCAGTGATGCATCAGCTTCCATTCACACCCATCTAAATGAAATGAATTTATTACTTTGTAAGGTGTGTGTGCATGTGCGTGCCTGAAAGAGCGGAATAAAAATAAACAATCACAATAATGGGGGGAAAGGAAAAGCAGGTGGAGACCGCAGCAACAATTTTAGGTTACTTTCAGGTCTTCAGACTATACAGCCCAAAGATATATGAAGGAGAAATGTGACTCTGGCTAATCAACTCTTGTTAATTTAGGCGCTTATAAGATGAGACTTATCAAAGTAGCATCCTTGATATTTCCAATTCTTAATCCACAGAGACCCTGTCTATGCTCAACAAATCTCCCCATCTGAATTCCTGCAGATGTTCTGGCAGATTTGCATGGCCTGAAGAAAAAGAGCTCTCCCTCCATGACATCTGACATCATCTAGCCTTGGAGGGAGCAAAAAGGCAGGCCCAACTCCATCAAGAAGAGCTCCCCCTCTGTCATCATCAGGTCTAGGAGAGAGTGAAAAGGCAACTCCATTTTTAGCTTTAGCTTCCTGTAGACAGAAATGTAATAAATTTATTATTTATTCATTATATTGACCTTTCCTTCACTTTGCCATACATGGCCCTCATCCTTCCCAATTTATCCTTACAAGAAAGTGCTCAAAGGCACCCAATTATTATCATGGATCAGTGACAAACCTAAATTTGGATCTCCCAGATTCAGCTTTCTAGCTCTTTTACAACTCTGGTTCTCTGTTGAGCTTGCAACCCATTTAGTTTGCCTGTGCTTCATTAGTACTTCTATGGAAAACAAAACAGATAATTCTTTCGTACAAATCATTGCTGTTTCCAGACAATTTTCATTCTTCAGAGTAGAGCAACATAGCACTGGCGTTTAACCCTTCATCCTGATGCAGCATTTCAGAATTAACAAACATGAGGAGCGTGCAAAATAGCACTCAAGTATCTGCTCCATTGGCCATTTAAATTTGTTTTTGTCCCCACGGAGTCTAAAAAATGTATCCAATTTTCAAAAATGCAATCAATGCCTACTTGACTTTTCAGAAAGATGTGTTTGAAATTATTGGAGAACATAACTCACTAATGTCAAGTATACTCGAGCTTCATTTTAGATAACCATTTTGTTCAAATAAAACTGACAATAATTATGGAAATATAATTTGATTTTAATTCCTATTGAAATTTTATTATTTTCCTTTTTAATAGCCAGCTCCTATATTCTAACTCTCTTGCTTTCTCTCATGTTGTGTGTGTATGTGTTGGAAAGACAGAGAGAGAGAGAGAGAGAGAGAGAGAGAAACTGTGGCCCATTTTAGATTGGCAAAAAGAGGTGTGTTGAAGGCTGCATGAAAGCCCAGCCTTTAGATGAGAAAAAGGGAAAGTGTGCCATGAAAACACTATTTTGGCATTTTAAGGGAGAAGAAGTGCTTTAAAAAGGAGCTGGCCCATTTTAGATTGGCAAAAAGAGGTGTGTTGATGGCTGCATGAAAGCCCAGCCTTTAGATGAGAAAAAGGGAAAGTGTGCCATGAAAACACTATTTTGGAGTTTTAAGGGAGAAGAAGTGCCTTTAAAAAGTAGCTTGATTTCCCCACTACTTTTTTTAAAGGGGCACAACATTGCTATTGCATCTAAAGGCTAAGGTGTAGTTGCACGGTTAAATGGGGCTCTGTCTCTTTAAAGCACCCATTTAAAGGTAGCGATACAAGTGCGGAGGGAGGGAAGGTGCCAAGACAAGAAGAGACCTTCAGAGCCCGGCCAGAGTGCGCCTGCACCTTCCTTCACCTCCTCCCTTTGGCTGAGAGAGTGTGACTTCTAGGGAGTGTGACTTCTAGGGACTTCTAGGGAGACAGCAGGGCACTGGAGGCGCTCAGCCAGGCCAGGGCAAGCTGGCAAGAGGAGGAGGAGAAGGGGAGGGACCTGGAGCACCTCCGCTGCCCTGCTTCCCTGCAAGTCACACTCTCTCAGCCAAAGGGGGGAGGAGAAGGCAGGCCCAGACACACTCTGGCCAGGCTCCAGGGCTCTCTCCTGGCTGCCTTCCTCCTCCCTTTGGCTGAGAGAGTGTGACTTGCAGGGAGGCAGGGAAGCAGAGGGGCCCCATGTCCCTCTCCTCCTCCTCCTCCTCCTCCTCCTCCTCCTCCTCCTCCTGTTTCCAGCTTGCCCTGGCCCAGCATCAGGAGGACCTGGAGCACCACCGCTGCCCTTCCTCCCTGCAAGTCACACTCTCTCAGCCAAAGGGAGGAGGAAGGCAGCGGGGAGGGAGGGAGGGAGGGAAGGAAGGAGCCAGGAAGAGACCCCCAGAGCCTGGCCAGAGCACGCCTGGCCCTCCTGCTTCCTCTTCAAAAAGAAGGCTGGAAAAGTAGGACGTGTTCTGGCAAAGGAGGACATGCCTGGTCAACTTGGAAAAGGGGGGCCTCTGCTCAAGAGTGGAGGACATATGGGAATCCCTCCTGGACAGAGGGCTGAAACCTCAAGACAACTCAATATAATGCTCTGACAGAACACAGACTACAACTCCCATGAGCCTTTGCTACCATTTCCCAAGATGCCTTAATTTGCAACAGAAAGCCGACCAGTATGTTCACATGTGATGAATTCTTTCGTATTGACTCTGCATTTTCTTTTTGTGTAGATGCTCTCTTGTCTTGTGTGTGATGAGCTTGTGCGTAATCACGTGCATTTCCGAACTGACCTCACTTTCTCCCTCTTTCGGAATGGTCCTGTACTCCCCCATGTGATAAGCTCCGACTGTATGATGTACCTGCGCAATTGCGCAATTCGCAGCCAGCAAGGGAAAAAAACATGTTTAAAGCGTGGCTAAAAGCCACGTTCCTTGCCGCCCATGTAGCTGCTCCGCCTGTGTTTGTAGCGTTTTGACAGCTTCCCATGTAGTTGCTGAGCCACAGAAAAAACCTCAGTCTAGCTGCCCTGTACTTTTTAAATGCACACCTGGGGCTTGCAGTCTAGCTGCTAAGCATTAAGGAAAGTGCAACTTCATGTCACACTTTCCTGCCAATCTAAAAAGCCCCTATAATACCTAGATATCATTCACAGAAACTTTCACCTCTAAAAGCTTAATTCTATGTTTTAAATTCAATTAAACAGAATGATCTTGCCCCCAAGGATTGATTGTGACCAATTATTGAAATAAGAACATCACATTTCATTGCTGAAGATGCAACATCACCCTTTACATGCCTGATCTCATCAGACTGTAGCTCTTTGGTCACAGGAGGATAGAGTCCACAGTGGTGGAAATCAACTATAGCCCATTTGAAAATTGTAATCCAAAAATAATTGTGGAATGAAAATTTTCTTCTTTTCATTATTTTATTTTCTATATTCTTTTGTTTTGTTAAACAAAATGGCTGCCCCTAGACTTTAGAGCTCCCTCCTTAGAGAGGCTAGTATGACTTTTTTCTTGCTATCCTTCCATCATCAAGCAAAGACTTTTTCACTTCAGCAGGCTTTTAGAACTGAAGGGTTTGAAAGAGAATGACATGTTATTTTAAACTGTATTGGTTTTAAATGCTTTTTAATTATTTTTTAATATTGTAAATAATTTAATTGTTTTAATGTTGACTTTTCAATCTCATTGTAATCATTTAAGAATCATATAACTTCCTGGCTCCAACGTTTCCACTGATTACCAGTCTGTTTCTGGGCACAAATCAATATGGTTACGACCGATAAAGTCCTATGTGGCTTACGTTCAGGCTCTCTGACAGACCATGCTCCTAATATGAGCCTAGCCAGCCCCTGAGATCTACAGGAGAAGGATCTCAGTCCCACCATTTTCACCAGTATGGTTCGAGGGAATACGAAAGCAGGATTCCCAATGCCTGTCATGATACTTTGTACCTTTCTCCCTTGGGATACTGGAATGGCCCCTCCTGGTTGTCATTCTGTTGGCAGGTGAAGACTTTTTAAAAAAAAAAAGTTCAGGCAAAGTTTTGGAATTAAGGGCTTTTAATGAAGTGCTGTACTGTTTTACATTCCTTGTGTAACTTTTAAAATAATAAGCTATAAACAAAGAAGAGGAAGAAGAGGAGGAGGAGGAAGAGCAACAACAACAACAACAAGGAGAAGGACAAGGAGAAGAACATTATGATCTTGAGGAAAAAGTGAACTATACATAAAGTTCATAATCACCATCAAATTTAAGTAGCACCGTATTTTTAGGTGGGTCTGGAGGTGGTTTGCAAAGCTCAATAGAAAGGTTATCTGCTCATATAAACTGTGCATGTAAAAAAGCCATGTTCTTCTTTTTTTGGAAACTGTCCACTGCTTCAGAGTGTGGTGGAGTTTCCTTCTTTGGAGATTTTTAAACAGAAGCTGGGTGGACATGTGTTGGAGGTTCTTTGATTGTGTATTCTTGCATTGCAGGGGTTGGACTGATGGCCCTTGAGGTCTCTTCCAACTCTATGATCCTATAATTCTATGATTCTGTGTCCTGGGAACAGGAAAGGGGGATGGATTCCTGTTTTCCCCTAGATGTCCTAGAAACAGACTAATTGGCAAAACTAATAATATTGTAGCAGTCTCTTGTATTTTAAAGTTATAATGCTATTCTGTTATAGAGTGTTGCTCCTTCATCACTGTCGTCATTAGCGCTTCCATCCCTCTGTCTAATGATAGGACTGGTTAGATTATATAGTCTGATGATGTGAATGAAGACAAGGTGACAGAATTTGGGTTGAGGCTTAATAATGCAACCTATCTATATAGATGATTGTGGACCTTATTACTCAGTAGTGATGGGAGGGTAATATTTTGTCACTGAATTGCTACTGTAAAACATCCACAGCAAATAACATTTCAGAGAGGAGGAGAAAACAGGCACATTCAAGTTTCTGCCACTGCTATAACATGCTGAGTGTGTTGGATCTGTGTAAGTAAACTTTCCTGTGCACATTTTAAATACCCTTCAAATCTCAAAGGAGTTTGGGATGATTTATTTGTATTCATGATTACTAATGACTTTAGCACAGTCATTTTTGCAATATGAAGAGTTTCATCAGAACCATTTTTCAGTGGCCTCGAGTACTGTATTCACTTCAGTCTTATGAATATTACATACATGTCAAAAGAACCTGAAGGAATGAAAATGAATGCTTAAAACAGATAGGAATATTAAAAGGCTGGTGGGTTAATGAGAGTACTCATCACCCTGCAAACAGCTTTCTTAAGGGGATAGAAATGAGATCATTCCTTCTGTCTGGCTCATTTCACAAGCCATTTGATAAACAGTAAGTGTAATGAAATGGGTGGTCTAAGCAAGGATGCCCATAGCTATATACTATGTATATGTGTGTGTTTGTGTTTATTTGTGTGTGTGTGGAGGGGGGGGGGAGATTTATGATCATGCTGGTTTCCTTTGCTACTTTGGCATGCAAGCATCAAGTATTTTCAAGGGACTCGTGCCCATGTATTAGAGTAACATAAGCTGAGCACCACAAAATTGTGATTGTGCAATACAAACTTTTCCATGTGCAAGTAACTCCCTTTTCAAATGAGATGCTCAACAGGATTTCTAGCTCTGCTCATGATAGCAGAAAATGGCATGAAAGAAAGGAGAATAAATGAAAAGGACCACTGTAGATATTAAATGTTGTCCTGCAGAAGGTACACGGGATGTCCTGTTTGAAGATCCTGACAACCATCTGTTGTGGATAAAAGCTGAATTCTGTCTTGACTAAAATTAAAAATAATGACATAAGTGGCCATAATTAGCATTTGCATCCAACATGTGTTTTTATTTTGATCTGTTTTCTATCAAACTTATTTTCAAGATAGAATTGAACCAAGCTTTATTAGGATAATTTTGGGTATGTTGAGCCGATCAAGTAATAGTCATTAGTTGTTGTTATTGTCTTCTAAAATCCTTTAAAAAGCACCACTAAATTTAAGCAATAAATGAAATAATGGGCCTGAAATATAAGTGCATGGTTGCATGTGTTTTCACACAGCCTGTTCATTCATTTTGTTGTTTAGCAACAAATTAGTTGTTCCCCTCCTGCATGTCCTTTAGATTTCCATGTTACATAGCAACAACTTTGAAAATAGGTTAAATAAATGAGACCACATTGCATTATGTGGGAGTAAATATTCTCCTGCCAAACACAGGGTGCATGAAGGGACCAAGGTAACAGGATATTCAGATATGGAGACCTATTGAGTTTGGGGAAAAAGGAATTATGTATGTGGCTCCTGAAATACTTGTCTCTGGTAATTTGAGATTGCTCTGGTGTCTGTTTGGTCAGTTCCACCCAGGCAGAAATATTTTTTGTCCCCAAAATAAAAATGTTGTCCCTCCTTCATGAAATTTTCTTTTTCTCCCAAAATTTCTAGTGTTGCACAGAGTGATTTGTTCAAAATCATTCATAATTAGAACTCTTCTATGTGCTGTGCTCACACTCCCTTGACAACTTTGCCTGCCTCTTTTTTTTTCTTTTTTATCCCAAAGTATACTTCCAAATGCTCAGCTAATGTTTTAAGTTACCACAATGCTGGAAATTTGGAGCCTGATGAGTAATTTCATGAGGGGGATACTTTTTTAAAGGCTGTCAATGCTTTTATTCCTCCCATAACTGTACCCTTGTCCCAACCTTGCTAATCAGCTTAGCTAAATTCTCTTGGTTTTGGCCCTTGGTGCTCACATCTCATTTGTTTTATAGGTGTGCCGTAACACTTTGTTCTCAAAGACTGATCTTGTGGAGGCATCTGTTTGAAGAAGCAAAAGAGGGAGAACAATTTCAGGAGGTGAAGAAAAAGGCATCATGTTTTATGCAGAAATTCAATTGGAGAATTTTTAATAGGAAATCAGTAAATAGTTGATTAATGAGGAAGGCCTTTTCTAGTGCCTACTAATTAGATCTGCAGAGATACTGAGTATTGATCATCAAGAGCAGGGACAATAGGGTGAGAGTTCTATTTGCATCCCTTCTTTATTCTCAAACTTTAATTTCAAGGTTATCAGACTCTGCAGCATTGTATTTTTTCCTCTTTTCATTCCATTTCAGTCTTATTATGAAGTGAAAAAACCTCTTGTTGTCAAGATCAAAGTTGCCACCAGGTCTCAGGTGGATCTTTCTTATACAAACATAAAAACTTTTCAATGATATTTTTTTTTTTTTTGGGTAGGAGCTGAATAATGTACTGGAAATACACAAACACAAGAATATACCAGATATAAATGTCAGAATCCATGATAACAATGGTGGATGATGATACTGCAGTAAGATGCTGCCAGGATAAAGGATTGCCAATAAAGAAACACCAATAAAACAGTTAAAGAGAAATAAGATAGTGGGCTATGGTACATTGTACATGCTACAGTCAATGTACGAAATTTGGGAAATAGAAGCATGTGAAGGATGGCAAGTAAATCTATGAAATGTCCAACAGTAAAATTACTTATATTCCTACAATTCTGTTACACAAACAAATGGTGCTGATCAAGTCAAAGTGGCTGCACAAATAAACATAACATACCCATTTTTCCAGGCTTTGCCTATGTGTTTTCAAGTGTATCTTCAGAATTCAGAACTATACCATGGTCAATGATATCAAAATCTACTGATTATCAAAGTTAGAAAGTAATTAGTTGCAAATAACTAGATGTCTATAACTAATTCTTTTAATAGTAGCAAAGGTAGTGCAGCTTAAGAAGGGACAACTCAATTCCTTTTATGACACAATTGCAACATTTAAAGGCAGTCCCTTTCCTAAAATTTGACCTAAAACTACACTGGATGCAAAGGCAGATATAATGAAAATATTTTTTTTTCAAACAAAGAAAGGAAAGCTTTTATTATAAAAGTTCATATATGTTCTTATAAATTCATCCATCAAAATGAATCTTGGTTAAAATCTTATATATGCACAAAGCTACCAGTTTTGCTCTTCTCCACATAAGACTTGATTAGACATTTTCTTCTTGTCTTCAAGTGACAGGATAACCCCCTCAAGAAAGTGAAGTTTCACATTAATAATGAACTCTAAAAATTGCTTCAGAAATGTCTTTAGGGTTTGGAGAAAGGAATGTGAATAGCACCTAAAGTGGTGCTTTTGAAGTGTTTTCCCTCCCATCCTATCTTACCCTGTGGATATGTTAAGAAATGAGAGTGGAGTGTGATGAGCAACCAAAATTACACTACAGGCTAGTGGTTACTACAGCGCAGACATCAGAAAAGCTGCCAGACCCAGAAAAAACCATAGGAATGAAGACAACCACCCAAAGGGAAGGTATTTTTACCATACATCAAAGGAGTCACAGACAGAATGGGTAAAGAAAAACAAACCCAAATGGTCTACAAACTGACCAAGAAAATCCAGCAAATGCTGCACTCAGTGAAGGACAGCAGAGACCATCTCACAGCCACAGGAGTTTACCACGTACTATGCAGCTGCAGACAAGTCTACATAGAGACCACCAAACATGAATCAAGGAACACAGGAGACACTGCAGATTGGGTCAGCCAGAAAAATCAGCAGTAGCAGAACATGTTATAAACCATTCTGGGCATAAAATGCTGTTTGAAAACACTGAAATTCTGAACCATGCCAACAACTATCAGGTCAGAAGGTACAGGGAAGCCATAGAAATCCATAAACACTTGGACAATTTCAACAAGAAAGAAGAAACCCTTAAAGTAAACAAAGTTTGGCTACCAGTCCTGTAAAAACCAAAATCAGGACTCAGCAAATGCAAATTGCCTGCTCTCAACCAACAGCATATATTCCCCACTCTCTTACATTCCAGCATTCTCTGAAGATGCAAGCCACAGCTGCTGGTGAAATATAAGGAATAAAGTCTTCTAGAACTTGACCTCATAGCCTGAAATACCCACAAAGACCTACAAAATTACACTATTTTCATGTAGTCCTGTGCCTTATAATTCAGGAGTTCCATTGCTCCAGTAGTGAGATTAGAGGGAAAACACAGACTTTAATATTGTTATTTTTTAATTAATAATCACAGGCATCTATATTGCTATAATGCTATCCTGTGATCCTGTTGAAGACCTGGATGAACTTTGGAATAGGAAAATGGCCAGAGTGGTGGACATGATTGTTCCGAAGCATCCTCTCCCTTGGTGTGGACCCAAGTGAACCCCTCTGGTTTATTAGGGAGTTGGTAGCAATGAAAAAAGTGGAGTGGAGACTAGAGTCTTGATGGTGGAGAACTCAGATTGACTCTGATTGAACATGGGCCAGAACCCATTGGAAAACGTATGCCATGACGATTGGGGCAAAAAAGAAACGATACTTCTCTGACATCATTTCATGTGCACAGTGTCATCTAGCAGAGCTGTATCAAGTGTCAGGGTTTTTCCGCACTCTGTCCCACCGGAAGTGAATGCAGACCACTTGATAGTCCACTGTAAAGAATTTGCACAACATTTTGTAAACAACTTTGTTTGGATCCATACTGACTTGGATGCTGCAGCTGGTACCAATCCAGTGGATGAAACTTTCTCTAAATTTTTTATATTTCTTATAATACACATTTTTGTATTAACTTTGATGATTTGTAAATTGAGAACTGTTTCAGAATACTTAGGAAGTGCAAACACTTGTGGGCGACTAAGCTTAAATGTACCCATTAGCCTAGAAATTGTGGATCAAATCAGTTAAATCTAGAATATGCAAATCCCTAAAGCATCCCCAAGAGCCCATGCTGCCATCATTTCTTTGGGATGAGGCTTTAACATTTTCTGGTATTTCTTTTATTCCCAAATCTATCCCTCAATATATTTGGTTCAAAAATAATTTAATAGCAAATATGAGAGGAGGATGGAAGAATGTTCTGTACTTCATAGTTTTGAAAAAAGGAATAAATAAATGAGAAATAATATAGCACTGGGGATCATTGTTGCATAAATGAAAATAATTATTTTTTTTCTTTATAAATAACCAAACAACGAATAATATTTTTTTTCTTTGAGGAATGTGTTATTTCTATTATATGCAAATGATTCAAGTAAAAGAACAATCCATGTCCACTCAGGTTTAAGTCTTGCTAAATTCATACATCTTGATAAGAGAGTGTAGAATTGTAACCTAATTGAACTAATCTTGACTTTTTTCAAGGGCAGGGAACCGTCTAATTAAAATAATATTTGTAAGCAGCTCTGATAGTGGCTGAAGAGGGCTGAAGAGTGGGGTATAAATAAATAAATAAATAAATAAATATTATTAATTGAGATTTGTTTAGAGAACATTAATATATTCCTACTTACTTCAGATGGGCTAAGAATGTCATCCTAAGAGTCACTGGGGGCATGCTACACAGGCCAAATATAAAACTGGTCTCACCCAGTTTTCACAGCAAACTGTCCAAACAACACACAGGACAGTTGGAACCAAATCCAGGCCTTTTCATCACCTCAGAGCTTTACTCTAGAGGGATTAAATGGGATTTTACCCCATTTTTAACTCAGAGAAGCCATGTTCACATATACTGTGATTTTTGGACTGGGTGTGTTCTAAAGGGATAAATGTGAGGACATTTTCTCCTCAATCCTGGCAAAGAGAATAAAAAAATAATGAAATTATGGATACATCAGGACCAGAGAGGATTTTTGCCAAATAGTCATATAAAGGACAATACTAGAAATGTAATTGATGTGATAGAATATGTTCAAAGAAAATCAAACAAGCAAGCCATGTTAATCTTTCTTGATGCAGAGAAAGCCTTTGACAATATTAGGTGGGAATTTATGTTGGAGATTTTGGTAAGATTATTTGGCAAAGGATGTTTTTATAAATGGGTTGCAGCATTGTACAAAGAGCAAAAAGCATAAATGGGGAAAGGATAAAGTATTGTGAGATACAAAAGGATACATGGCAGGGATGTCTCTTATCCCCTCTACTGTTTATTATGATGTTGGAAATTCTGTGTAATATTATTAGAGAGGATACAGGGATCTTCAGAGTTAAGATTAAAGATTATGAACTAAATTAAGAGCATACACAGATGATAAGGTTATTTATCTGTCCAAAAGTATACCAAAGTTATTGGATCTGTTAAAAGAATATGGTTACTATTCAAGATTTAAAATCAATAAAGAAAAAACAAAAGTATTGACTATGAATATGACACAAAATGAGAAAGAATTGTTTAATATAAGATCAGAACTGAAAATAGAAAGCAGAGTGAGATATCTTGGAGTGACAAAATTGAGGAAATTGAATAATCTCCACTTATCTTTACTAGGGCATATTTTGGTATTCAAAATGTACATGTTGCCAAATATATTGTTTCTTTTTAAAGCTATCCTTATAATTATAAATGATATCCCATCTGGGCAGGGAGAAAACCAAGAATTAAAACAAAAATCGTACAAGATGAAGTGAGTAGGAGAGGACTTGGCTTGCCTAATCAAAAGCTTTATTACCATGCTTGTGCTCTGGAATGATTAAAAGAGTGGTTGAGATCAGATGACAGAAAACTTTTACAACTGGAGGGAATGGATAATGTATATGGTTGGCATGCATATTTATATTATGACAAGATAAGAGTGAACAACCAGATTCAAAATTAAGTTAAAGACTATATTGTTTAGGGAAGCATTCCCAGGATTGTGCCATCTGCCCCAGGATGCCTCCTTTTAACTAGGTATTAAGAAGTCAAGCCCTCCCTCCAGTCCATCTGCCTTGGTCCTGGCCCCAGAGGGAGAGAAGAACCACTGGACCTCATCCCCCTTTCCCACACCTTCCCCTTCTCCTTTTGTGTTGTCTCTTTTAGACTGTAAGCCTGAGGGCAGGGAACCTTCTAAATATAAGATTCTATGTACAGCACTGTGTAAACTTACAGCTCTATATAAATAAAGGATAATAATAATAATAATAATAATAATAATGATGATGATGATGATGACTTTAAAATCATTATGTAAGGAAGACACTATGGAGAGTTTGGGAAAAATATAAAAAATAATAAATAGTAACATACCATAACGTATGTCACCAAATGAAGCCCTACACAGAAATGACGAAATGATAGAAAACAAATGGATATGTTATAAGGAATTATTAATACTAGAGGGAAGTCATTTAAGATTAAAAACTATAGAAGAATTTGAAAAGAATGATATAAAATGTAATTGGTTCCTCCATAGGCAAATCAAACAAAGATTTATATTGGTTCAAAAGAACTGTGGCATAACAATTAATGAAACAGAATTAGAGAGAATACTGTTAAAAGAATCCAACCACCTGGTTGCAAAAAATCTATAAAATTTTGTTGGGTTGGGAGAGGGAAGATGAGCAAGTGAAAGACTGCATGATCCGTTGGGCACAGGATTTGGGTGAGCCAATACATATGGATGAATGGGAAAACATTTGGAAAAAGAAAATAAAATGTACATTGTTCCCCGGTTTACGAATCCCCCGGGGAACGAAATCCCCGGGGTCCGAAACTGGCAGGACCAAAAATTATCCCCTGGGATCCAAAGGATCCCCCGGGATCCGAAGAAAAAAACCACGCTGCCCCTTTAAATCAGCTGCGCGGTCCGTTGAAAATAGCGGTCCCCCGGGAAACGAAGACTTCCGGGTTACGAAAGGTAATCCGGAACGGATTACCTTCGTAACCCGGGGGACCACTGTATGTTGAATTATATGAGAGAATTTTTTTACAACATGCAGTACAGATGATACTTTACTCCTGATAAATTGGCTAAGATGAAAAAATAAAAAGTAATGACAACCAATGTTGGAAGTGTAAAAAGGAGAAGGGAACATTCTTCCACATGTGTTGGGCTTGCCAGATTGCAAAAAGCTTTTGATCCCAAATATATAGAGAACTACAGGAGATCTTGCAAGTAAACTTTAAGAAAGATCCTAAAACATTTCTCCTAGGAATATTAGATAAAGAGATGGAAAAACAATATGGAAAGAAAATGTTTTATTTGTTGATAGCGGCCAGGACAATATATGCCTCTATGTGGAAAAATAAGATTCCCCCAGTATCAGAATGGTATGAAAAAGTACTGGATTATATAGAAATGGACAAACTGACATGTTTATTCAGAAATAAATCATTTGACAAGTTCAATGAAGAATGGTTGATGGTGGTCACACTACCATCACACTACATCCCTCGATGCCTTCAAAAAGGTGATAAAAACTGATCCCTTCTGGCAGGCTTTCCCAGACTGACCTCCAAGAAGATGAGAACTACTTACCGCCCGAAGTGACTCCCCCTAATAAGGCCACTCTGGTTTAAATTTTTATAATTCTTATTGTAATTAATTGCTATTGTGGATTATATGATTGTATTGTCTTATTTTTTGGGAGGGAGGGAGGAGTGAGGGGTTGGGCTGTTTGGGGAATGTTTTATTATTATTTTTGTAATTGCCATTTGAATTGCTGTTACTCACCTTGATCCTCAAAAAGGGACACGTTACAAATAAATATTTTATTATTTATTTTATTACCAGGTAAACCATTACAGAGTAGTGAAGGTATGAAAGAACAAAGTGAGAATAGTAATATATGATATGACAAATATGGAAATATATGAGGATATATTAAGATATAAGAAATATTGAATATTGAATATTGATTACAAGGGTACAGATATTGATTACAAAGGAAAAGTGTATTTGATAAATAAAATTTCATTGAGATTAATACAGGAAATTATATTTATATAAATGTAGATAAAAGATATGTTATATAGAAGTCAAATTGTATGGAAAATATCATTTTTGATTAGACACTTGGAAGCCTGTTTTTTATCGTAGTTGTATAAATGTAGTGTAGTGTAGTGTGTGTGTATGTGTATGTGCATGTGGATGATGCTTGTTTATGTTTATGGTATTTTATATAATTTTAAAAGACTGTTGGGGTAGTTTTTGTAGTTAGTTTGTGTATTTTTGTTTTTGTTTTGGGTTATCTTTTTAACCTGTATGAAATCAATAAAGTTTTTTTTAAAAAAAAAATAATTAAAATAGTCATAATAAAAACAACAACAAAAAACCTTCTTTGTATTTTGTAAAGTATTATATTTGTTTCTCAGATTTATATGTGTTATTCTAAAACTTTCAAGTAATGTTGCAGAAGGATGGTTCCAAACAAGGACATTTTGCCCTTCTTTCTGATTGTGAAATGTTCTGGAATAAGAATCATATTTTAAAAATAAGGACATTCTTTAAATTTAGGGACATCTTGCAAACCTGATTTAGACATCTGTGGGTGAATAAATTTGTAACACCAGAAAAGTTCCTAATTCTAAATGCAGTGAATATGGCACTCCATGCCATGATGACGAATGTCCTGCTGTGTTATCCAGAAGGTGTCTGAAAATAGTTTAGCATCTGGTAGCTCTGGAGAACTGTTCTCTGCTGATTTACCATGGACTGGAGGTCTGCAATGGTTGATCAAACTAAGAAGCTATTTGCTGTCCAGCTTCTCTTCAGTCTCTCTTGTAGCACAATAAATGAGAGGTTTTGGTTGCATCTGAACATGGATGTATTAAGTCTGCTTCTAATCCTGAAAGTCCTCATGCACTGGGATACTCTTTACCCTCTGCTTCTGTCAAGAACAGAAATGGGGATTAGTAGGACATCTGCCATAGTCAATGAAATACACATAATTTGCTCTGTACTATCAAAATAAAAGAATTCTGGAAGAAAAGCAGTACCTGATTTCTCACGTGGTGCTTTTTATTGATGCTGTCTTAAAGCTAAAACAGTATATGAAATGCATGGTAACATGACATGCGAATATGTTTGAATTAATCCCACATGCGCACTAATCTTCTCTATTTGTGCAGCTCTACAGGACGCAGTCATTTGAATTGTGTATATATGCCAATTTCATATAATTCATTCATTCAAGAAATTTACATTTGAAAAAATTATTTCCTAACTTTTCCACTGCATTGTTAATGAAATGTGCATATGATACTGGGATAGATTTAGCATTAATCATCCTGGAAAAGAACCATAAAAATAAATGAGATTTAATTTAAACATGACTAACATAGATCTGCATGGATCTGCTCCAAGTATGACTACATCTGGATCCATATTTGAAATTCTGTGTGTGTGTGTGTGTGTGTGTGTGTGTATGTGTGTGTGTATATATATATATATATATATATATATGTAGAGAGAGAGAGAGAGAGATTCCATGAAATTTAAAACAATGCAGTTAAAATACAGCAGCACTACAAAATGGATAAAGTTCATAAGCAGAGATGGGTAAATTGGTTTCATTTTCATGCTGTTTTAAGAAAAAAATAAGAAACTAAGTTTTGATGCTTTTAATTTGCTCTCTCTTACTTTTCTACTTTATATACTTATATTTTATATTTAGTTCTTCAACTGAAATGACATATGCTACCCTAAAAGTGCAACGTATTGAAGAGTGTATAAAGATACCAAAATAATGAAAGACCAAAATATAAACTATCAAAATTATGTCATACATCTCTACTGAGTCTTTCAACTGAATGCAAGTCGAAGGATGATATTGTAGAGTTCAATGTTTTACAAAATGAATATAATTAGCTTCTTATATTATGCTAACAATCATCAGACTACTCACATCCATGTATTCAGTCCAATTCATTTGAAAATATGCTCTTTGTCAGTGCTTTCAAACAAAATGCAGAACAAATTGTTTTGTGATAGAAGTGTGTGTGTGTGTGTGTGTGTGGAATAAGCAAATTATTTCACAATATTGTAACTAAATCAATTGTGTCTTTGAAGTTTGATATTCTTATGAGTGGTGAATCAATGACATGGCTCAACAGTCATCTTCTCTGTTTTACTTGCTGGTGTTCTAACATTTGGGTAGTTTTTATCAATGTTACTACAGTCATATCAAAGTTATTCCATAGCCAGAGTGCACTATGGTTTGAGTGTTGGACCAGATTTAGGAGACCAGGGTCTGAGTTCCCTGCTCAGACATGAAAACCTACTGGATGATGTTGGATCACTCAGCCTCTTACGAAGACAAAAGCAAGCCCCTTCTGAATAAATCTTGCCAAGACAACTTCATGCCATGTTCTTCTTGGGATCAACATTAAATTAAAAATAACAATTGTAAGCCGCTCTGATAGCCTTTAGGGCTGAAGAGCGGGAAATGAATGAATGAATAAATAAATAAATAAATATTATTATTATTATTATTCCTACGTAAGTTGGAAACCAGCATGAAGGTATAAAAAACAAAAATGATATAATAAGAACTAAAGATGTGACTCCTTACATTTTATCATTTTGAAAAAAGACCTCCAATCTTTTTATTTATTTATATTTTCAGTGCAAGTGTAGATTAAATGGGACCCTCCAGATGATGCCTGACTATAATGTTACTTGACCATGGTTATGCTGGCTACCTCTGATTGGAGCTGCATCCCAACAACATCATGAGGATTGCCCTCTGGCTACCATTGATTAAATGTCTCCTGTGCTTTTCAGTATTTTAATGCTTTGAATACTTTCCAATATTTTGTTTCAGTGTGTAGGACCCACTAAATTCACCAATAATATTACTTTGGGTGAAATTTCAAGGTGATGATTCTATGGAACTCTTAAAGCTTAGGCTACCCATATCCAGAAAAATGTACTGGATTTCTATATAAAGTCAGGTTGTAGCAGCAATCACATTGAGATGGAATAGATTTGAAAACCCTGTGGCCATAACATCCTAATTTTGGATGAAGCAGAAACTGTTGCCCCTTCACATACGCAAGATCAACATATGAAGCCGGCAGGAGGTGAGACATGCATATTAGTTCAGTTTCCAAGAAAAGGGAAGTGTCAGGCAAAAGTGAGAAATACCAAGCAATTATTAGGAAATTCTGAGTGAAATGAAAAATTCCCAACAACAACAACAGTTTACCTACATTATTGGTGGGCTAGCAATCCATGGATTCAACTGCCCACGGATTGCTATACCCCATATTATTCATTGGTGGCATCTGCCCATGGTCACACTGACACAGACCTGTACACATCACCACTTGAGTGTCTGTTAGTTTTTCCATACGTGAGGAGTCCTGGAACAGAACCCATGTGGATGGGAAAGGTCCCCTGTATTCCAAAAATTCATTAGGAACTAAATATTAGCTACTTACTGGACTGAAACTGAGGGACTGTCCTTAACCAAACATTGTTTACAATAGAGAACTGGGTTTATGTTGCTTGCTTGTACCAAATTTCAAACCCAAACAGCTTGCCATATTTGGTAACAGTATAGCAAGAACATGAACAAGAACAAGAAGATGAACAACAGCCCAACACTTAAAGGAGAACGTCCAGGCCTGAAATACACATTACTTCAATGCTACATCAGGGCCCAGAGGTATGTTAAGGAAAGATGATGGTAGACACTTTACCATTTATCCAAATACTTCAGTACAGAACACTTAAAATATTCAGAATGGGAAAGAATGCCCAGCAAGTCAGATACCAGAGGCATTAGGAGAAAAGAAGATGGCAGCCACCATAGTCATCATACTGCCACTTTGCGGCAGCCTGGGACTTAAATTAGGGCTAGGGAGAGTGAAGCATCCACATGCTCCATGCTCTCCCTGTGCCATTGTGGTGTGCACATGTCCAAATGGTGCATGCACCAATGACGTGTCTTGTGCGCTGCGTCCAAATGGTGCAGTGCACAAGAGGGTGCTAATGGCACCTTGGCAGTTGTGTGGAAAGGAGCTGCATTTTGTAGGTCCTTTTTGAGCGGATCGTTGCCTTGCCCTAGCAGTTGCCGCAGCTTTTGGCCGCCCCTTTCTTCTCATCTGTGCAGCCCCTTATTTCACATTACTAGGCTCATTTTTAAAAAGTGGAATTGGATACATAAACTTTGTTACCTCTTTTTGTTAATTCCTTGTGTGACCACTGGAAAGGTTGTAGTGAGACACTATGGGTAGGGGGCAAAGTCAAACTGGTGATTGGAGGGGCACAACAACCCCCACCTGACAACAGTCATGCTGTGTTTGTTGACAGAAGAGTCTGGGAATCTCCGAGAGTGACTGTGATGCCACAATTTAACCTATATTCAATCCAAAGTACTCAGTATAAATATCTGAATTTTTGACTCTTCTCCAAAAGCAAATGTGGATGGTGGGTGGGTTAAAAGAATAGCCACATAGCTATCCCACATTTTAGACCACAGAAGTAGAATTGTGCAGGTTTTTCTTCTTTATGATTTTCTCTTCTAGTTTTGGTTTTCTTGCTCTTGCTTTGCAACACTTCAGGCTGCTTCCACTTTTCATTTTAATAGCTATCTGTCCAGGAAGGGCACAGAGTTAGTCTCTGCAGGGGTCTCTTTGCTATTTTTATCTCGAAAGACAGCCAAGTATCTGTAACTATCATTCACTGTGCTTAAACTGAGAATTTTTTCATGGATTCTGCTTGCCAATGTGAGTGTTACTCTATATTCCATTATATGTACAGTCTAAAGATTTGGTTACGGAATCCCACTGATAAACTTCAATAACTCATTGGATAGATAATTTAAACAGGATCAAAGCTAAATATTAATTACAATATTTTTATTTAATTCAAGGGCATATGGCCCAGTGTGGTGTAATATATTGAGTGTTGGACTGAGACTCTGGGAGACTAGGTTCAAATGTTTGCTCAGTCAGGGAAATACATTTAAGAGGGGATACAGACGGGTGGCTCCTTGCCACCTGTCTTTGCCCCTCATTGGTTTCAAGCCAGCCGCACAGTGCAGCACCAACAGGCTCCCTAAAAAGAAGCCACCTAGAGTGGCTTCTTTTTAGAGGCATCATAAGCACCGCAATGCAGCACTATGATGCCTCTTCGGGCTAGTGTCATTTGGGCACTCGGATGCTTGTGCATCACAATGCCTCTCCCCATGTGGACGGCGCCGTGGCAAGATGGCACACAGGCACTGATTGTAGGGCTGTGCGCATATGGATGCCCAGCCTTACAGAGCACTAATATCTGCCCCAGGCTGGTGCAAAACTGGGCTTTAGTCACCCTGGGCAAGTTACACTCTTTCAGCCTAACAGGAAGACTTCCTCTGAATAAATCTTGCCAAGAAAACCCTATGATAGGTTCAACATAGGATAGTCATAAATTGGAAACAACTTGAAGGCACACAACAACATATATGGGCTATGGAATAGAAATCCTTGTTTCACCTCTTGGCAATTCACTAGATAGCTTTACTCTCCGAGCTTTCTCCTTCCCTTACACATTCTCCAAGCTACACAGAGAAGCTCAGAGACTAAGGTCCTAAACAGACATCCCCAAAGGGGCAACATTACACAGCCCCTTTCAGCTCTAGATTGGGGGCATGGCAACTGCACACCACAGCCTGATCCGACGCTTTGCTGGCTCTAAAAGAAATGGCAAAATGCTGCTCCTTTTAGAAACGGGAAAAAGGTGCCCTTGCTGCAGCTGCAGCATATTTAGGCACTCCTTTTGGCATCAGGCATATAAATGGTGAGCTAAAGGAGTGCTGTGACACCATCCACTGTGCGGTCAGGAGGGTGGCGTGATGTCAGCATGTGCAGCATTGGAGCGTGCATTGCCCAAATGCCACACACCCATGCCACCCTTATGTCGGCACTTCAAGCTAGTCTGTACAGACCCATAAAATAGGTTATTTTCATCTTTCTGGTCATACCTTCACTCTTTCTGTGCTTGCTCTGCATCCTTGCCTTGCTTCATGAATGAAGAAGACCGTTCTTTTGCACAAAGACATTTTGCACACATTGGGGAATCCTCATCCCAAAACACACACACAACTCTCCCTCCCATCTGTCTCATTCTTTTGCTTGACAGCAAGAAATCTGGTAGGGATTAACACACTCTCTACAAGCTCCCTTGATATGTTGAGACAGCCTGTCTTGTTGAGAATGAGTAATTTAGCAAGACTACTTTAGATCCCTACCAGCGAGCCTCATTTACTTTGAATGAGACATTTTACTGTTTTGTTAATGTATTGATAGGTTTTATCATATTTATTTTCAAATATATTTTGTGAGATATTTCTTGTTTGTTCTACCAAAAAATGGTCTGCATATTTACATAAATGAATAATTAAAGTTAGTTTGATCCAAAGTAGCTACTCTGTGGTTTCTAGTCTCTTCCTTCCACTCACAGATTTTGAAGACTGGTGGTGTATTTTAATGTTCTATATATCATCTTGATACTCTCTCTGTGTTTTTTTTCTTAAGGGAAACTCTCCATTATTCAGAGAAATTTACCCTAGAGGGCATGAAATTCTCTAAAGGAGAAGATGGAATTTTAAACTCCCTGACTATATGTTTCTAGTAATTTATTCATTGCTTTGCTAACCCAAAATTCTTCTGAGAGTATGACACATATCCACATAATATTGCTGAGTGTTAGGTTTTCTTAGGAATCCTTTGATTTATATGGCAGATGTAGGGGCGGGGGTGAAACACATGTCAACAGGCAAGTCTCATTTGTCTTCGTGTAGCCCATTGCTAAAGTGCACAGGTTCTTTCAGTTAACATTGATAACTTATGTTCTCAATGTTTCCTCTTGATACATCTTTCTCTAGTGACTGAAGTTAATGCTACTAAATTGTCTTCTCTTTTTTTGGTTGTTGGTTTACTTTGCTTACTAGTGTAGGATATATCTGAATATTCTGCTGGTTTGACAAGTAGTGTGAGGTAATATTCAAAAAGAGTCATGCCACAGAGGTGTCCAAACTCTCTGTTTAATTTAAACAGATGTCATGAACATATATTTTAAAATAAGGACTACTCTGGAACTCACATTAGGGACCATTATTTGCACAGACACATAACAGTGCAGAATATACATAGGGCATTTGGTGGGAAAGATATGGGCTGCCATCCTGTTAGTTAGGATTGTATAAGCTAGACTTAAACCTCTTTAACCTCTTCATATTCATATTTGCAATTGTGATACTATTGCCATGACCACAAATGCTCCTGAAATGCACCTTAAAAGCCAGTCAGTCATTCTGAGTGATAAAGGTGCTGCAGAAGGACATTACCAGCACAGATTCTTTCAGTCAACATAGATAACTCCATCCAGGAGTGATAGTGCGAGCAGCTGAAACCAGAGATCCTGTTACAAATCTTCATTGTAACATCACTCACCGGTGGGATGAGGTTGATCACATCATCCTGCAGCATCTCGTATGCCAACACTACAGAACTCAGTTGCTTGAGATGGCTGACTGTCTTTCAAGATGTGTTTCAGGGGCAGGAACAGGAAGGGGAGTGTAGCTTTGGTATTGTATGTAATCAGAGCCTTGGTGGCACAGTGGTTAAATGCCTGTACTGCAGCCACTCATTCAAAACCATAAAGTGACAAGTTCAATACCAGCAGAAGGGCTCAAGCTTGACTCAAGTTCTCTAAAATGAGTACCCAGATTGTTGGGGCAAGTAGCTTACAGTTGTAAACCACTTAGACACTGCTTAGGTGGTATGAAGCAGTATATAAATGAAGCTGTTTGTATCTCTGGCCATCCTTGAAAATGACTGAAGTGGCATACTAAAGAAGAAACATGTCAGCAGTAGGAGAGACAGAAATGCATTTTGCAAGCCAAATGACTATAGGTCTCAATAAAGATGTCATGAAATGTTATCTTTGGGGTTGTCTGTACTGGCTAAAGGCATGTTCTCCCCAGCCTCATGCCATCCTGTCTGAACAAGGCATGCTAAAACCATGGGAACAGGATGAGACCAGATTCTGGCAGACCAGACGAGATGTGAAGCTGATGGATCCACATCCGGTCTGCCAGGATCTGGTCTGATCCTGTTCCCAGGGTTTTAGCATGCCTTGTTCAGACAGGATGAACAATGTAGATTTTAGACGAAACTGTACTTTGCTATATGACCATCACAGCTATCCCTGGATAAGTGCTCAATTTTTCTTGTTTCTCAGGGGAAAAAAGTTGTGCAAAAAAGCTGTATTACCTGTGCAAAATGGTGAAATCTTAACTCAAAAGTTCAAAAATATGAAAAATGCACATAAGTTCTTGTATTTTTACTGAGCCAGGAGAAAATGTCTTGATTTTATTAACTGAAATGTAAGAATGAACTACATCCTTATCTAAGAATTGGGCAGCGGGGAACCTACTTTTTTGGTCTCCAAAGTAGTTTGATTGGTGGCAGGAAGGCGTCAGTTGGCATGAAGGACTGAAGCCACAAACAAATGCCTTGGATGGCCACATACAGCCTGTGGGCCACAGTTTGACCACCACTGTATTACTAAAATGAATACTTAACCCATCGTTCAACCATCTCAATAGGTCAATTGACTAAATTGTTGTGAATTTTTTGACTACTCTAATATTCTTTAAAGATGCTACACTGAACTCTTTTCTTTCCATTAAGAACTGGGACTTTTGCCACACAGGATTGGAAAAAAAAAAAACAGGAAAAGAAAAGAAAACTCTTTACAAATGAGGCTGTAAACTATGATTCATATGAGAGATGACATCTCCTATAATTGCATCTGAGGGGAATGCCTGTCATGCCCTCTGCCAGGAACATACTCAATTATAATCATTGCCCTATGCTACTCTTCAAACTTTCTTTTGTATTGGCCGGAGCCTCATTCTCAGAAATCCCTTGAAATCTCCATTTCCCTCCCCCACCTCCCATGAAGTTCTCCTGATTAGCTTTGCTATTACTGTGCTCAATGGCTTTTTTATTGGGTGAATTGGTTCCTGAGGCAATGGCTTTTTATTACATTTAACCAACAAGCAAAAGGAAGATCTGGAAATAGTCCTTTAGCTTTGGAGGTCAGAGATGCTATTTTGTTACTTCCTGCTTACAAACGCCTGTTGGGAACCCTTTCCCATTCCTATATTTATCTATTTATAGCATTCTCATATTTATATTTATTGCATTTTCAGCTAATTTGAATAACCTTTGAAATCCTCTACCAAAAGAATAAATGAGGACCTGAAGTGTTGTTTTGCCCTGCACAAGTTTCATTTTTAGCACTGCTTCATGCCAAGGTCTTGCATGCCAAATGTTATTCCAGCCCACATGAAGAAGAAAACATAATAGGAATGGCTGATCTTTAGCTACAGACAAGCTGCAATTCGTGCTCATTTCAAAATGGATGAACAGCTGGATCTTTAGAGCACTCTGCTGACACAAGCTGAGTCCTTTTGACACTGGCAAAAGTGAATGAGAATCAGATATAGGACACAAAGAAGGACATAATACAAACTGCCTATATCACCACCAGATACATGGAACACATGAGGACAAAATTAATGCTGCTTCGATTGGACAATGTATGCAACTGGACAGTTTTGTGATAATTCTCACATATTCTTAATTAGCATTTCGGCAGCTTGCTGCTTTTAGGAGACTGTTGTTGTGGGCCTTCAAGTCATTTCTGACTTATTGGATTCTAGGCGAACCTGTCATGGGCTTTTCTTGACAAGAGTTGTTCAGAGGAGATTTCTCATCACCATTTTCTGTATGACTTGTCCCAGGTCACCCAGTGGGTTTCGTGATTGAGCAGGGAATAAAACCCTCAATCTCCAGGGGCCTAGTCCTACACTCAAACCACTACACTACACTGGCTCTCATATTGCCAGTTCCTTCCTCTGAAATAAAGCCCACATCATCTAATATTCATGGGTGGTCTCCCAGCCAAGTACAGTGATTCCTTTGTATCAGTGGGATGGTGATCCATGGATTTGAACATTTGCCAATCACCATGCTCCATACGAATAGTGGTGTGTGTGTGTGTGTGCACATGATGATGCAATAGAATAATATGGGGCATAACCATCTGTGGGCAGGCCTTGGGGAGGAGTCATAGATAGAAGTGGTCTGAGATCAATCACCAATAAACACTCAGACACCAGAGACGCTGCTTAACTTTTAATAGTCCAGAAATTAAATTACAAAAGAAAAGTCTCGGCACTTAACCCCCAGTCCAAGATAGGCTTGCTTCAGCTAGTCACTCTTCTTAGTGACTCACAGAAAGTCTCCCCCACCAACTTTCCCTTAGATAGGCACAACTCTGAAGGTTCCTTTGCCTGTACAGCATAAATTGGGCAGAAACACTTCTCCTGGGGCTCCAGTTCAAACTGAAGGGCTGACCCTGCTTACTTTCCATGTGCTTTTTATATGCATATGTGTTATGTTTGTTTTTTATATAGCAGCACATATATTTTCAGTATAAGGAAAATAAAGAGAGTAGTAGCCAAGGCTACTTGCTACTCACAGAACATTTTTGCATCATTAAGATTTGGAGACTGCTCCATCATGTGTATCCAGAGGATGGTGAACAAAATGGTAAAAGGTCTCAAAACCAGGCCTTATGAGGAGAGGCTTAGGGAGCTGGATGTATATAGCCTAGAAAGGTTTGGGGGGGGGGGAACATGACAGTCATGTTTAAATATCTGAAAGGATGTCATATGGGAGAAGGAGCAAGCTTGTTTTCTGTTGTTCTAGAGACTATGAAACAGCAATAGATTCAAGCTAAAAATAGATTCCATTTAAACATTAAGATGAAAGTCATGACAGTAAGAGCTGTTCAACAGTGGAATATGCTGCCTTGGAGTGTGGTGAAGTTTTTAAACAGAGGTTGGATAGCCATCTGTCAGAACTGCTTTGACTCTGTATTCTTGCATGGAAAGGATTAGATTAGACCTTGTGGCCTCTTCCAGTTCTGTGATACTACGTAATGGCTGCGGGGGCTTTAGGCTTCAACAGTAAGACCAGATCCTGTTGAGTGGGCAGCTGTAGAGTTCTACATGTGATGCTGCTATGCTATGTTGTGCCATACAGGATTGGGGCTTAAATTTGTTGCAAAAAAACATAAACCATCTTGTGGCACAAGTTTTATCTAGCTTTCATGATGTAAAGTTTACAGAGTGGTATCATCAATTGGAAAATAGAAATATACATGGGTACTATGGCAGAAAGGGGTGGCATACATCTGATTAAGTAGACTATATACAGCACATGAAAATGTATGTTGAGTACAACTTGTTAGTTTTGATTGCGCCACAAGAATTGCTTTTCAGATTGAACTTTGTTATTTCAGCTTTGTTCACAGAATTTACTGTGTTTTATTCAAAGTTCCTGATTGTATACACATTTAATCAAAAGTATGTCCCATAATGTTGAATGGCATTTTCCCCCTATGTAGAAAGAACAGAATTGTATAGGAACATTGGGCCCTCCTGGTGTTGATAAACTGCAGTATCCACTATTCATAATCATGGACCAGAGCCTGACAGGTCTGCATGGCAGCATGTGACCCTGTGAGACATTTCATGGTCCATGGCGGTAGTATGTGATGGTGGTAAGGCACTGGAGAATAGAATGACAAGTATTTCACACAGCCTGTCCTGCACAACATAAGTTAGGCTATTACCTTCAGATTTGGTGGAGACAGATGCAGTGGAGAGTTGAATTAAGATTTATCATCAGTCTAATCAACCTTTGGATTATACTTGGAATGGAGGGTGGGAGAATCACTTTCTTCACTGTAGGTTGAAAAATGTCTTGGAGAAGCCATGGTTGGTTGTTAAGCATGTACCAATTTTGCAATTATTGTATTGTTTTAATTTTTTTGTTGTTGATTTAAACATTGTAAATACTCTTTTTGTATCTGCTTGTTCAGCAGGGGTGAGCAACAAACATGGGTTGGAAAGCTGCATTGGTTCCCATGGGATTGTGGAGGGCTTCACCACATCTATAATCCCATACACACTCACTCAATTTTTATTTATTTTTAAGAACTTTTTGGCCAAAAATTAGTACCCAGGTACCCTAGGATTCTGAGACATTTTACTCCTTGACACCACCAGTTTTAGGATTAAGGGAGATCTTTTTTTAAACAACAACTTCCTGTTTCTATTTCCTGGGCCTAAAATGCAGATGAGGGTAAAATGTGGGAATGTAGAGAGAATTTTTTCCCTGTAACATTTTGGTTAGTGCTGGGGAGTAATGGCGGCCTCAAAAATTTGAATGTGGCTCACAGGATACATTTGCTCCAGATGTGTTGTAAAGTAAGACATTTGGAGGACTTGTAATATCAATAGGTATACAAGTATAACTGATTAAGGAATTAAAATGCAACACAAATAACTGGGTTTGCTGGTTAACAGGACTTTATGATTCATAATGATGTGCTGCCATTTTAAAAACAAGATGCAACTTGATAAGGCTGAATATTCCTGTGTCAGCACAGAATCATTTGTGAAGTAACCTTCAAACCACAAAAACAAGAATTCCTTGGTTTTTCACATGTGTTTTTGGGAATGCACATTTGCACATGATAGATGTAACCCTCTCCATCATGTGTGTAGGGGGGACACCACCAGTTATGTAAATGAAGGTATGGCCACCAATAAATATTAGAGGTTCGATTTCTATTATAATAATATAAAAATAAATATTTATTTATAACCCACCCCTCTGAATGAACAATCAGGGCAGAGTACAACATTTTAAAAACAGGAACAGTTAAAATATTACAACCCAGTCCCGCCAGACACTGGCCTGAAAACAAATAAATCAAGGGAAAAATGAAGGGATCAAGGAACAAATCAGCTTTCAGGAATTATAAAATAAGGCAATGTGAGGTTTTTGGAACAGGACTTTTAAATTATAAACTGTATAAGAAAGTAAAAAGGGTTACATCTATCAGAAAAGCTGTACCATTGGCTAATTCAGTTAGGAGCAAGAGAGAGAGAATACTATTACATTATAATTTAATTGGTATATATTGTTTATTATCTGAGACTTTTTCATTGCTGCTTTTCTCAATCAAGTACAACAAATCTTGCTTTCTGGATGGAAGCAGGTTAATCTATAATATGAAAGATGTATTTAATCCCACTTCCAGTAAGGTTAACTTACTGTCCTTGCTTACGGTAAGCCACATTACAGAAACAGTTAAAGACATATATCACTATTGTTATTGCCAGGCAGCTACAGATAGCACTGAATGCCTTTTGTCTGCTGCCTGCTTTCTGTGGCCTGAAAATTATGTTTATTATTAATACAATATCCATAGGGAATGAAATATCCTAGCCAAGTGAATATGATCTGAGTTCATCTCTGTCTCAACCAGTGACATACGTCAGGGGACTTTATTTTTTTCATTGGATCATTTAAAAATGCTTGGTATTGTCATTATTTCAGTCTTAGCTGTGAAACAAAATAAACTTTTACACAGTAAAATATTGTTTGGAACATTTAAAGTTTTTTAATGGATATGGGAGGTATGGACTATTAGGACTTAGCAACAATGACTTGGAATATACCTTTTCTAGGAACATTTTGGTAATAGTAAAACATGGTCCCTTAAAATATTGTCCTGATTTTTAAAATAAATAAATAAATAAATAAATAAATAAAAACAACAACTATTTTGCACACCCAGATTCATTTAGCTTCTTTGCCCACAGTGATACCACATATTATGATACATTCCCATTCACTGCTTGAACCCTAATTAGAAAGGAGCCATGATTTAAACAGTCATTAGGAAACAGTGTCCTGAACCTTAAATGAAGCTGTTTTTAAAATACCTTCACAGATAGCCCAGGCAAATCTGAGATGCTAAATAAAGTCACAATATAATCCCATCTGCTATGTGACCCTCACTCCTGCTTATCATGAAACAGGATGATTTCACAACTCTTTTGAGTAATCTGAGTAATCTAACACAGAACTGAGCAGTTTCTAGCTCCAGATGACAGCTCCCTCTCTGAACATGAGGAGCTGGTGGCCAATGTAGCTAAGAGGCTCTTGCTTCAGCAGGGCATGATGAATGTTGAAGAGATATTCCTGTTCTTTGAAATCTGGTGAGGAGTGAAGGAAGAATGCCATAGGAGTCAATATCTGTTAAACAGAAAACCTTGAGTAACCTGGCATCCAGAGGCAGCCACCTATCATTTTCCAGCAACTGCTCCTTGTTGTTCATAACCATGCAATCTTCCCAATTGAAAGTCCTCTATGTATGCGGAATCAAAGGCTTTAATGGCCAGCATCCATAGTTTTTTGTGGGACTTTCGGGCAATGTGGCCAGGTTCTAGAAGAGTTCCTTTCTGACATTTTGCCAGCATCTGTGGCTGGAATCTTCAGAGAATTCTCTGAAGATGCCAGCCACAGATGCTGGCGAAACGTCAGAAAGGAACTCTTCTAGAAGATGGCCACATAGGCTAAAAGCCCCACAAAAAACTATCCTCTCTGTATTCTTGTATTTTGAGGAAATGGGGTATTCAGTCTTTGGGCTAACTCTATTTAAGTTGTCCTTGAGCCTTATTGCGCTAGACGAATCCCACTCAGAAACGGATTGAAAAGTAGAAAAAAAATAAACAAATGGGGGATGTTTTTCAGACACGTTTCTCCCAAACAGCAATAACATGAAAATAAAGTGAATGGAAAGTGGACAAAAATGACTTTTTTTTTTACTTTCAGGAACTTCCCAAAAGTAAAAAGGGGTTGTTTTTTGTTCTCTTTCTGCTCACTTTATTTTTGTGTTATTGCTGTTTGGGAGAAATGCCATCTGAAAAACATCCCGCATTTCTGAGTTTTTTTTCCCCTACATTTAAACCCTGTTTCTGAGCGGGATTTGTCTATTGAGATAAGGTGGCTTGCCTTACCTTTTCAGCTTTAGTGATCTGGACTATTGGCTTCACATAAAAAAATCTGAAGTGGTTGGGACCTTATTTCTGCATCTCTCCCCATCTTCCATGTACCTATCTGTCCATGGTCTGAACTGGCTTGACTTACCCGTAACTACTTCAACCTGTCTGTCTGGGTACTTCCTGCTTGGGTACTTGCTGCCTGTAGGCATAGGACAGGCAGCAGTAGTCACATCAGTGGGACAATAAAACTCAGTACACAATCCAGAGCTCTACTTACTCCTTTCCAGAAAATTCTTAGCTCTGAGGGGTTGTCACAGGCAAGGCACTATGGAAAGATTAACCTCGAAAATCTCTGATCCTTTGAATCTGAGAACCCCACAGAGTTAGGCATTTAAGAAAGCTGGCTCTGCATAGTCCTGGTCTCTAGGGGGATGTAGGGGTACTTCTAGCTCTCCACTCTGACTCTCTCTTTCCCCTCCCTCTCCTTCTCCCTCTACTCTTCCTCCTCTGTGTACACATAAATCAGGGGCATCGTTATGGAGTGTGGGGGTGCTGAATGTACCAGGTGACACCCCAAAGGGGGGGGGGTGTCATCTGGTGGAATGGTACACCTAAAGGGACTGACATGGCTAGTGGGAGAGTAAGAAAGAGTGTTGCCTCTCTTTCCTACTCACCAAGCAGCTGCAGCAGTAGCCTTTGGGGAGTGATGTCTTCAGGGTCCAGCATCAGACTTTGAAAGTCTTTCTGGCTTGAAGGTGATTCCTTCTGGATCTGGTTCAGCTGCCCATAAAGCAGCCACTTCAAACCAGAGGTCACAGTGCCATCCCCCTCAGCAGTGGTTTGGGCAGCCAAGTGGCCGGCAGGGGATGGAGGAGATAGCAAGGTAGTTCACCCCTAACACACCCACTAGGTAAAACCAAAAATCTCAATAAGGAAGCAAAATCCCTGAACTTCATGGAAAGATCTATATGGGCAGTTGTGTGCTGATATACATCTATCCAAATGCAGCAGATAGCACTACATCTAATATAAAGCTATGAAAGCAAGCGTTTCTATAAAAGGGATGAAGGAAAGGCACAACAAAACTATAACAATAGAAATTAAAATAAAAAGTAAATATTATTTTAAATATTGAATTATAGGTGAGTAGGACCCAAGGCTATCTGAAATTTTATGGCCTAAATCTAATTGTTAGTTTCAGTTAGACCAGATGTACTGAGTCAATTGCTGAATAGTAAGACAACACTTATGATGTAAATTCTATTAATTCTATGAACCTAGTCTAGTTTGAACTAACAAGTGAATTTAGGTCTTAGAAGCTTGTTTTCTTTTTATTATCTTCTTTAAGGAATGATAGTCTGGGCACACAAAATATTACATATACTGATAAAATGTCTTTAGCCAGTGAATGCATTTAGTTTGATCAGATGATGCAGCAAGGAGAAATACATTATGAAATTAGTTCATAACAGTAACAATTAAGGAAATGAAAAGCAATTTCCCCCCCAAAAGAGAAAATGAAACAGATCAATGAAGGATTTTAAGTATTATACAGCTAAGTTATTTTGGGATGCATAATCTATAAAACATTCCTCTCTACCTCCCTCATTAACTTCTTGATGATCCCCATTTAATTAATTTACAATCCAAAGCCTTAGAGATGCTGGACACCAGCACAGATAACTTTATTTTAAAAAAAGAAACTTTGTACCTGAAATAAATTGATGACTTTCTCCACTGAATATGTAGTACAAAGTGGAAGAACAATGCAACCCTCCAAATGCTGATGGATTGCAAAGTTTTTCAACCCAAACCAGCATAGCCAATGGTAAGGTGGGATTAGAGCTGTAGTACAGCAGCATCTGGTCATCTACAAACCTTTCATTCCTGTCATAAAAACTGGACCAATGGCTCATAACAAATCAGGCTAAAACATGAGGGGGTTATCTACACTGACCATAAACTGACACTGAATTATTCTGGCCCCGGAACAGCCCCAGATTTTCCATGTCACCTCCACACTCCATAGTGATGCCAGGAACTGTCTACACATTGTCTTCACTAGTGCAAGTCACTCCTTCTGTGGTCAGAAACAAGGCACCCAGCATTGATCACATGGCTGTGTGCCTCAGTGTTACATCAGAGGGAGTGACTCACAACAGCAGTGGTGACACTGAGTGAGACAGTGAGTATACATGTGTAGACATCCACCTGATGTCACTGAGGAGTGCTCCAGGTTTTTCTGCAAAATCTAGAGCAAAGGGTAAGTTTAGAAAAACACAGTTTAATGGAGAAATATGGTACATATGGAATGAAACTGGCCTTACATCATGAGAACAGCTGGTACTCAAATTGGGGGTTCTGTAGATCATCTGGAGGTTGTGTTTCTTCACCAGTTTCCCTATTCTGTCTATGACTTCTTCGAAGTATGGTTTAAAAAACCTCTCCTTTAAGTTGTTTGTCTTCACTCTCGTGGGCTTTTTTCTGGTCTGGTAGCCCTGGAGTAACCATTAGCATGTACAGCCCAGTCTAGGTGCTGCAATTCATCTTCCAGGAAGTGGGGTTCACAGATCCTTTTTGCCTGGTCTGCCAGTGTTTTTTGCTTCTTTTTAATCCTGGGTGATGGTTAGAATTCTTGTGTAGGTATCTGGCCATGTGTGTAAGTTTTCTGTATACTATGTGGCCCAAACATTGGTTCTGTTTGTGGATGACCAGAACATCAAAGAATATCGATTTTCCTTCCTTTTCTTTTCCCTTCATGAATTTGATGTTCAGGTGGATGTTGTTTAGATGGTTCTGAAACACAACCAGATCTTCTTCTCCATGGCTCCAAATAGTGAAAGTGCCATCCACATATTGGAACCATGTTGTGGGCTTTTTTCTTTTTCTTTTCTTTTTTTCTCTTTCTTTCTTTCTTTCTTTCTTTCTTTTTTTTAATGCTATTTCCAGGGCTTGTTTTCAAAATGTTCCATGTAAAAGTTTGCTATCATGGGGCTCAGAGAGCTTCCCATGGCTACCCTATCTCTCTGGTCATAGAATAAACTCTTCCAGAACAATGCCACATGGTCTGAAAACTGCCCCCAAAACTATGGATTATGGCTGTGAAAGCTTTCATCTTCACATTTAGAAATAGACTTTACATATTCAAGGAAAAGGGCAGGCAAAATGAGCAAGGGAACACAAATACGGCAGCTAGAGTTCTAAGTGCCAATTGTCTTTAGTGTCTTATTCTGTACAACATATCTGAGGACTGAAGGAAAATTTCTTTGATATGCCAGAATTCTTATGTCCTCATCCCCCATCAATTGGCTACATCCTTGTTTTGGGTTGTTCCAAAGTAATTGGAGGAAGTAATATCAACAAACTATGGTATGCAGATGGCACTATAATGCTAGCAGAAAATATCAGAGATATGGAAAGACTATTGAAGAAAGTCAAGACAAGTTTATAGCAGAACATCAAGAAAACAGAAACTGGTGATGTGCATAATTTGAAAGTAAGTGATGATGAGATCTACACAGTTCAAGATTTTCCATACTTGGGCAATATCATCAATCAGAGCAAAGACTACATTCAAGAAATCAGAAAAAAGTGAAGCCTTCAAAGAGCAGCTATAGAAAAAAAAAACCTAGACAAGATTCTGAAATGTAAAGATATATCTTTACATACTAAAGCTATGATTGTCCATGCCATAACATTCCTCATTTCTATGTATAGTTGTGAAAGTTGAAAAAGCTAATAGGAAAAAATAAACTTATTTGAAATCTGGTACTGGTGAATGTAAGGGAAATTCAAGTTTCCTAAGGCTTCAGTCATTGTTAAGGAAATATAAATATTTAAATATCTAAAAATATCAAAGCCAAGCCTTTCAGGGTCTAGCTTTAAATTATCAGAGTAGTAGAAATGTGTTTTTGTCTGACTATGCTTCTCTAAGAACTGAGACTGAATCAAAAACAACAAACCAAGTAGCTTGCGGTTTAAACAAAAAAATTGCTAATGGCTTTAATCTATATTAAAATAGAGGTGATATCCTAATCTAACTAATGAATAGTTCAAGTAAAGAAATAAAATCTTTATCTCACCATATTTCCAAAGAAAGTAGAGAGACAGGAAGATGGAAAACCTAACAGTTCAGGAGAAAATCTTTTGTGGGGGTACTTCCCAAAAAGTGGGTGACCTAAATTACATGGTTTGCAAAGTTATTGCCCTGTGATTCTGTAGTAACAAATGGGATGTTTGCAAAGAGGGGAGACAGCAGGATTTGCATGCAGGAAAATCTATTTATTGAAGGAGGGAAAGAATAAATAAATAAATAAATAAATAAATAAATAAATAAATCTTCCAACAGAGAAGAGTTCTGATAATACAATGGAATGCTAAAAAGACCAATGGACTGTTAAAAAGACAGTAAGTAAAGGCCAGAACAGCCAGTCCAAATATTCCTGCATCATCCGCACACGGAGTTTAGATGCTGCATGCTGCAATGATGTCTTGAAGCCACCTGGAAGCCAGGCACTTGCCCACACATGGGCAGCTTCAAATCACTCCAGCAGTGCAACATTTAGATGCCAAACACCACCTTTTGGGCGTGGAGTGGGTGGCAAAGCCATCTTTTTGTGAGCTGAAAAAGGAGCTGGGTTGAAGGCAGATTGGGGCTGTGGTGTGTGGATGCCACGGCCCCAATTCATCTTCAGAAGGGGCGGCTTCCATTGGTCTATTTCACCCCTAAGTCCTGGAAGCAAAGATAACTAAACTGACTTATTATTATTATTATTATTACTATTATTATTATCATCTTATATCCCTCCTTTCTCCCAATATAGGGACACAAGGTGGTGAAAAAGTATAAACCAATACAATTAAAAACACAATTAAACAATTTTAAAAATTAAAACAATTATAAATGAAAATATAATATATTAAAATACAAACCATTAAACTTTGGGTAGCCCAGCATTAAAAACCCAGTCCTTCTCCACTTAGTAGGCCTGCCTGCATAGGAATGTCTATACCTGGCATTGGAAGTATAATAAGGATGACACCATCCTGGCCTCTCTAGAAAGGGAGTTCTAAAGCTTGGGGACAGCTACTGAAAAAGACCTGTCTTGTTCCCTCCAAAGGCAAGTGAGAGGGTGGTGGGACAGACAGAATCGCCTCAACAATTGATCTCCGTACTCTGGGGGGCTCGTACAGGGAGATACAGTCCTTTGAATAACCTGGATCCAAGCCGTATATGGCTTTATAGGTCAAAACCAGCACTTTGAATTGGACTGGCACCCAATGGAACTGTTGCAATGAAGGAGTTGTACATTGTATTTTGGCCATATCATGAGAAGAAAGAACTCGCTAGAAATCTTTATGTTTGGTAAAGTGGAGGGCAATAGGAAAAGAGGAAGACCACATTCCAGATGGATAGACTCCATCAGAGAAAGCGTGGCCATGAATCTGCAGGGGCTGAATCTGTAGAAGTTGATTCACAATCGAGGATAGAGTGACTTGGATGTCTCTCTTTCATAGGATTGCCATTGGTCAAAGTCTACCTGATAACAGTTAACAGCAACAATGTAATTCTAACTAGCTGTAATAACTTTCCAAACTCTGGTATGATGCCAGGAATTGTAGTATAGAAAAGGAAGGGGAAGGATATGGGAAGGGGAAAGAAGGAAGGAAGGAAAGAGAAAAGGAAAAGAAAAAAGAAGAGGAAAAGGGAAGAGGAAGGGAAGAAAAGGAAATAGGCTTTTATTATACAATTTTGAATTCTCTGTAAAGCTATTGTTCATCTCCTGCCAGTCCATGCCTGCTTTACTCTTGCTGACTTGAACAGAAGATGAGTTAAATTAGCGAGAGGAATGAGACCTTGGCTGTGTAAATCCTTGGGGCCTATTATCAGTCACATGGACCTTTCTCACAAAGAGAATCCTGCCAACGTCTGGCTTCTGGAAAAGGTCAGAGTATTTCATTGACAGTTTGTTCCAGAGCCATGAGTGCAAAGCACAAGCACATGACAGTGTTCTAATAATTTTTTGACATCCAGCAGATCAAAAATACACAAGGGTATTTTTGATAGGGAGTTGTGGTTACAAAAGAGGGAATTGCTTTGTCTCCAAAAGAGGGGAAAGGTTTTCTAAATGGAAAAATAAAAGGGTTCTGAACAATAGCTGCTCATTTTAAGAAGTAATTAACCTTCATATACCATTTGTATTATTAATGCCCCAGAATTATCATAATATCCTAATGTATCTGAATTTCCCCGCAATTTTTATGTTTAAATAAAGACAAGTGAACTGAATAAAAGTGTCAGCATTGGTTTTCATTGTTGGTCATGGATTTTCTTTCTCTCCCCATCTCTTTCTTCCTCCAAAGTAAAGCTTTTGAACTTAATTATACAAAAGAATTGTAGATCCATGGGAATTATTATACACACACCACTCACGCTTGGCATGTGATCATCTCTGTGAGAATACTTTGTCCTCTATACTCATTTTATCCCTCTGTTTTCACCTCCCTTTTTTCTAACAGTTTTACTCCTGAGGATGTTTAGGAGGATTTCAAGGTACTATAACAGTTCTTTCCAGAGCTGAGAACTGACTCACTTATTAAAAAAGGAAAGAGTTCATGTGCAAACAGACAACAAGATTTTAAAACATATATCCTTGGACTCTAATCTGATATTGTTATTTCTACTCTAAAAACTTGGTAAATGCTGTAACATCTAGTCCAAAGCTGGACTAGATGTATTTTTAATTTTACAAGGCTGGCACAAAACTTTTTAATGCTTAAAGTAGACCAGATCTTGGGAAAATACTTTTTAACTACAATTCAAAATACCTCACTAGCTGTCCTGGCCAAGAAATGGATCATGCTGGCTAAAGTATACTGGAAACTTTAGTCAATAAAGTTGCTTTTTCAAGTGGTGGAGTAAATGATTGAGATTGGTAGTTCTTAAATCAATTGTGACTAAATTAAATTTCCCTGTTTTCACTAAGCATTACTCTTTCTTGATCCAAAAACATAGTATTTCATAAAGTGGTGTGTTTTATGTGTGTGTGCTCATGCACAGAGAGCTCTCTGAAGTCATTGGACCAAAATTTCATTCTATATATTTTTTAAAATTGAATCAGCTATGCAACAATACATTTATCTCTGCATTTTAAGAAAATATTTTCTCATATGCTCTCACATGCTTTTAGATTAGACAGGACAGTGCTACTGAACATTCTATTTTTTATTTGTGAAATATTTTAATATGCTAGGACTGAAGCATTCTCCATAGCTACACTGATAAATATGGTATTCACTCACTCATTGGTATGGTTCCATCACTTCTACAAACATCCAGTGTGGAAAAGACAGGAACATAGGTGCTTCCCTAGCCTTTCAGGTTATTATTTAATAAAGTGCTGTTTAATACGGTTTAATTCCACTTTGTTCACTGTGATTTTTATTGGCTTGAGTTGCTCTATAAGAAAAACTGGTAAAAGTGGTCCAATGACAGATGAGCTGATATTAGGGAAGCTGAGCTGAGCTGAGACTGTGACTAGAGACTGTTTAGTGGATGCTGGAAATCACTTAATGCTTTTCTAGCTTAGCAACAGCATTCTACAAGTTTTGTACCAGTTTTGTATTACCACTGTGACAGTGCTCTTGGGATGAAAGAGGTTTGGATTTGGGGTAATTTGTCTCCTTCCTTTCTTCACCCCTTCTCTCCTTTCCTTTTGGCTCTTCTGCCCCATCTCCATGTACAAATGTAAAAGCTAGATAGTGGGGAAGAATATCAACTCATTTGTGATGCAGTGTTGGAGAAGAGTGCTGACGATACTGTGGACAGCCAAAAACAAACAAACAAATGGGTCCAAGCCTGAAATCTCATTGGAAACCAAGATGATCAAACTGAGGCTGTTGTATTTTGGTCACATCATGAGAAGACATAACTCATTTGAAAATACAATAATGCTAGAAAAGATAGAGGATAGTAGTAAGAGAAGAAGACTGAATGCTAGATGAATAGGCTCAATCACAGGCCTGAATTTGCAGGACCTAAGAAGAACAGTGGAGGACAGGGGATCTTCAAGATGTCTCACCCACAGGGTTACCGTGAGTCAGGATCAACCTGACAGCAGTTAATAACAACAAGAACAAGAACAAACAAGAACAAACTGCCAGCAGATTGCTTTGTTGACAGGTCACAGAGATTAGCTATCAAAATAGGGTTCTCCAAGCAGAAGCTTGGAGATGAAGCTGCTGCCTAAACCTAAGCCCCTACAGCCAGTATGTCTTTCATTTACAATTGCACTATTACTGTCTTTCTGTATAATAAACCACTTTGCCTACTGATTTTGCAAAGCAATATATACATAGTATAAAATTAAATGGCACACATACCTGGCCAGATTTCTCTGCTGCCCCACACCAACATTCCAGGCTGAAGGACAATATTATAGGAATATGATTGCCTGCCTCCAAAGTTCTCTGTGGAAACTTGTCACAAGATATGCTCTCCAGATCAGCTATGCTTATTTCTCTTTAATGTGAGTCATCTCCATGTAATCCCATTTATTATATTGATTCTGCTGTTCAGGACTCCTTTTGGAAATGTCTTTTGGAATTTAGCTCAGTACAGAAGTATGCAAAGCGATCCCAAGGTGAACATGCAAATATGGCAGATGATAGGCACTCCCTGATGGGAGAAGTAGAATGACAAAAGCAGATCAGTTTAGGTTAATGAGAAGCTATTTATCTTCTCTTCTACATGCAAGAGGAAGGCTCTGTTGGGGGAATTACTGTCTGTCTCAATCTAAGCCACTTGGTGAATTTGAAGCCAAACTGACAATGATTGCCATGTAGAATTATTCTAAGGGTACTTTCATAAATCATGAAAGTGGCCCCAGAAGAAGTCCATACTAAAGGTTTGAACAGTTATCCACTTTTACATTTATCAGTGACTATCCCTCCCATCCAGCGGTAATGTAATTGCATACACACAAGCTGGTTTGTAGTTGATATTTTTATTGCCTTATTGAAGCATATGTAAATAATAATAATAATAATAATAATAATGTTTTATTTATACCACGCTCTTCAGCCAAGACTATCAGAGCGGCTTACAATTTGTTAAACAAACAGCTTCATTTACAATTGTAAGCTATTTGCCCCCAACAATCTGGGTACTCATTTTAGCGACCTCGGAAGGATGCAAGCCTGAGTCAAGCTTCAGCCCTTTGCTGGTCTTGAACTCGCCACCTTCTGGTTTTGAGTGAGTGGCTGCAGTACAGGCATTTAACCACTGCGCCACCAGGGCTGTAAATACTGTGACAGCATATTGTGCAGGACCCAACATTAGATGTCTGTCTGTACAGTAGCAAAATCCAGTGGAAGGAGGTGGGAAAGATGTTCCCTCCTTACTCTATCATAAAAGTAGCGCCAGAAAAGTCCACAGAAGGGTTGAAAGTGTGGTGCATTGGACTGGAAATCTGGACTCTCCACTTGGGTGACCTTGGCCGACCATGTTCTCTCAGCCTCAGAGGAGCAACACACACTCTCCAATCAAATTCTGCAAAGAAAACCTTGTGATAGATTCACCTTAGGGTTACCGTAAGTTAGAAATGATATAATATATTCAAAAAGTCAGTCACTTTAGTACTCCAAAAACTTGCAGAAGACTGCGGAACACTCCCCAAATGGTTTTTGTGTCACTCTGAGGACTAAAAGGGGGAGATAGGAGGAACAAAATCCCATAGCCCTGGTGGGCTTTTAGCTGTATATCCTTTTAACCTTGTTGTAAACTGCCTTGAGCATCATGCTTATAGAAAAGCAGAGTAATAAACTAAAACAAACAAACAAACAAATTTTTCTGAAGATGCCAGCCACAGATGCTGGAGAAATGGCAGAAAAGAACTCTTCTTGAACATGGCCACATAGGCCAAAAGCTCCACAAAAAACTATGGATGTCGACCATGAAAGCCTTTGACTCCACAAAGAATTCAGTTTTTAATCCCTGCTTGATGAGATTGCAAAAGATTTTGCATTTTTTATTTATCCATTCATTTTTGGTACTTCTGGACTTTCAGCAATATGTGATTTGTTCTTTAAAAAACCCTTTTGTGTTGCAAAATGTCCATTTTTGCAGAAGAAAAACTTGCTAGTTTTGCAAAAATGAAATTTTTGCACCCAACATCCCAGGGACATATGGGTGTGTTTTATGAACTAGTTGATCAATTCTTTGATTGACTGACTGAACATTTTCTTATCACTTCTCAGCCTGTGTGGGCTCCTAAGGTGAAGAACAAGAGATAAAAACGGATAAAAATATTTTAATACCTCTTCCAGTTTTTTAAATACACATACATAATTAAAACAATACCAAAGGCTAACTCTGGTTTAAGAAACTGGCTGACTGCCAGAGACAAAAACAACAACAATAGAGTCAACCTAACATCCCTGGAGGGGGTGGACTTCTACACCAAAATGTATCCACCAAGAAAGCCTAGATTTGTTTATCCACCAACCTGGTCTCAGGAAGTAGTTGGACATGCAACAGGACCTCCATTGTGAATATCAAATTCTGGGTGGTTTCATATAATTTAAACAGTTTCTATAATCACTGCACATCCAGGCGCCACCATTAGCATGCTCTACTTCCACACATCAGTCTTACTTGCCCATCTCCTGCTGGGGATGGGGCTAAAAGAAGACTCTCCCCTATGAATAAATATTTCTAAGATGCACCTGTTCAGATCACCAGATTGTTATTCAGCTACAGCACTGCAGAATGCAGGTTAAAGAAGGTATGCGGCTTATTGGTGGAGCATATGCTTTGCATGCAAAACGTCCCATGTCATTTCCAGGTGCAATTGGGCAAGAACCTATCTGAAAACTGGAAAAGCAACTGCAGGCAGAGGAGATGAACCAAATTAAATGGACCAGTGGTTTCAATCAATGGACAGACAAGTGTCTTCCTGGGAAATTCTTGCATGAAACCTCCAATAGAGGTATATGTTTCTACTAATTTAATTCTCAGAGAAGCAATGTGTAAATTAGAACTTTATTTGCACCTGTGAGAAGACCATTGGAATCTTCCCAGCTTTCAAAGACTATTTGCAATTTGAGGTCTATTTTGTAGAAAACTTTCATGTGGTATTTTTGTGCAGAAAACAGTATTTTCTGTATAGAAGACAATGTTTCGGAGAATATATTGTCTGTTACACAGGCCTGCTGTAGCTGGGAGAGTATACTGTGCTAAAGTCACTTTTTGGCACAGTAAACAACATTGTCTCCACAGAAAACATGTCCACACATAAATATTGGAAAGAATCTTCTTGGGCAGTTATGAATGTCTAACTTAGAATGTTAAACCTAGAATATTTTTTGGTATTCATATTCCCTATGTAGTCCCTGACAGCTAGTGTAGTGCAGCAGCTTGAGTGTTAGACTATGACTCTGGAAATCAGGGTTCAGTTCCCAGCTCAGCCATGAAATCCACTGGGAGATCTTGGGCAAGTCACATGCTCTCAGCCTCAGGGGAAGGCTATGGCAGACCCCTCTGAATAAACCTTACTCCCCAAAAGGCCCTATGAGAGGTTCGCCTTAGGGTCAGCATAAGATGGAAATGACTTGAAGTTGGAAACCCCATGGAATGTTCACCTTAGTGTCACCAAAAGTCAGAAATGACTTGAACAACATACATATCCCCTAGTCCCTCAATCCACTTATTGGAAAACAACTGCTATAGCCAATGGGAGTCTTCATGACTGAAGCAATTGGCCGATAGTCCCAGTTCTGTCAGGTGAGTGGTCTCAGGTGTCATAGGAATTGTAAGAGGGGTCTTGCATCTGTCTGTGGCACCAGAGATCTCTCATGGGAGGGGAGGGGAAAGTCAGTCAGCTGCTTCCCAACTGAGAGGAACAGACCCCTGTTGACTGCAGCACTACTTCCCAGTAAATGGGGTTTAGGGGGATTGGGATGGGATTAATTGGGCAACAGTGTAAAGATGGTTTTTACCCTTAAATCCAACAGGATTCTGGCCATTATTATTTTTTTGGTTCAGACAATTCTGTGTCCTGTGCAGAAAATGTTGCACAAAATACAACATGGAAATTTTACCCAGAATAAGGCCTAAAATGCAAAGAGTCCCATGTCTCCTCCTATAGTCTTTCATCAATGTCTTAGCCATCTTCTCAAGTTATTACCTATCTTTCTCCCCAAAGGTTTTCTATTTCTATTTGTTAAAAAAGTAATTAAAATTGCTCTGTTGTAAAACCATGATGGTTCGATTTATCATTTCTTATAAGATTTAATTGTTTGTTTGTTTTTTAATTCTTTATTTAGGATGCAATCCTTTAGCTATTTAATTGGGACTAAGCCCCATGGAACTCAATGGATCTTCTTCATAGACATAGGCTTGTATTATATGTTAGGTAATAATGCTTAATCTATTATAAGCAGAGAAGGAGAAATTACATTTTCCTGGGCTCTGCCATATTCGTACATGTTCCCCTGCTCTCTCTCATTTGAACTGTAGTGTAAACGTGCAATGTTGCTATTGCAGAGCTATGAAGAGTACATCACAGAAAAAAATGGCTATCATTATGTGTGTAACTTGAGAAACACTTTTAATTAATAGAACTATTTTCTAATATTCTTTCCATACCTAATTCCCCTACTGTTGATTGGAAAGTAGTCTTTAAAGTAAAATTTGGCAACACTCTCCTCTTTGGGTTGTCCCTGTTCAGGTCAGTTTCCTTAAAGATAGGAGGCATTTACTCATCTCCCCATTACCCTACTGCCTGAAGTTCTAATTCCTTACACATTCCAGCAAAGTTACATTTTTCATTCTATTCTCCCCCTCCTACACATGCTAACTTAACATTACTATTGCCATCACTCTTGGTATTGGTTGGCCTATTGGCTTTTTGTTTCTGATATATTAAAAAAATTACATTGGTGTTCAGTATTTACAGCTGCCAATGAGAGCTAGCCACGTCCTCTTGCATCACTAATGCATGTTGAACAAAATTTCTCAGGCATGAGAGCAACCAATGTGAAGCTATGAATGGAAACAATCTCAAAGTCTTCTGAAAAGGTCAGTGAAGACATGATTAATGTTATGAAGCATTTGTTTCAACAGGGCTGCAAAATATTCACCGGACATAGAAGCAGAAAACCTTTGGGGAGAAAGATAGGTAATGACTTGAGAAGGCGGCTAAGACATTGATGCAGGCCTTACACACATAATGATAGCCATTTTTTTTCCTGTGATGTACCCTTCATACCTCTGCAATAGCAACATTTCACATTGCACTGCAGTTCAAATGAGAGAGAGCAGGGGAACATGTGCAAATATGGCACAGCCCAGGACAAATGTGATTTCTCCATCTCTGCTTATAATAGATTAAGCATTATTACCTAACATATAATACAAGCCTACGTCTGTCTATGAAGAAGATCCACTGAGTTCTATGGGACTTAGTCCCAAGTAAATAGCTAAAGGATTGCATCCTAAATAAAGATTTAAAAAACAACAAAAAACAACAACTATATCTTTTAAGCAATGATAAATCGAACCATCATGGTGTTACAATAGAGCAGTTTTAATTACCATTTTAACATTCTGGTATTCCAAAAAGAAAACATTTCTTCTGCTGTAGTCCAAACAATGTATATTTCTGTGTGTGCACGCATGCATGTGTGTGTCCCAAAACATTTTTTCTGCAGTCACTTTCTTCTGCAACCTTTTCTTCCTTTAGTCTTCAGATGTTGTCAGTGAAACGACAGTCCTGTTGTTCTCTACAAATGTCTTATGTGCTTTCTCTGAGATATTCAGTAAACATTTGTAGAAATAAAGTCTTGCTTTTGTTTCCCGAGGGAAACACAACAACTTTTCAGTGATGAAACCTAAAATATTGAATGAGGATGTGTATGAGGAAAAACTAGAAAAAGAATCCAACCTGCTGATAAACCAATATATCCTAGCATCATGTCAGGCTCTACCTACAACTGCTCTTCTGGACAATCAGTTCATTTCTGTCTTGGCTCAAATCCTTACCTGTAGACTTGTTACAATTATTTGCGATGACTTTCTAGAATCATCCAAGCCTTGCTGACTCCCAGTACTTGTTCCAACCTCACTAAATTATTCACTTCCAGTGGATCTCCCAGTTGTTCTCCCAGCACATGCCTCCTCCCAGAGTCTGGATTTATCTAGACCAAACTATTTCTAAAACAGGAGTCCTTGGGGTCAAGGTACTACAAAAATGTGGCTTTATATCATTGTCAGATATGAATATTCCTCGGGTAGCTGGGAGTTACTTATTTAGGCTGGAATTCATGATCAGATTCATGACTGGTTTGCATTTATGATCCCTTGTGCATTCAGTAGAGCAGGAAATAAATACATAGAATTTCTCCCTCCTTCCATGTGCCATTTTCTGGGGCAAGGAGGAATTATTACACAGATCCCATCTTTGGCTGTCACACCAGAGATTGCTCATGGGAGAGGCATGGAAATGCTGCATTCCAGTGAACAATAAAGCAGACTCCTGTTGCATGTAGCAGTGGTTGCCCAGTACATACAGATGTATATGTCGGGGGGGGGGGGGCAAGGTCAGGTCAGGAGACATCGCTTAGCTACATAACTAAGGTAAACTATTCAATTAAGTAGGTGATCTAGAATCAAGACAATATACTTTTAATAATTAAAGCAATATGTATGTTAATTAAAATGTTTATGGAAAAATAACGAGTGGGTAAATTAAACTTGTCTGTTTCCAGTTTATTTCCAGAAGTATTTCCTAAAATAGGGTTTATGATCAAAGTGAGAATGAGGAAAATAACGGAACAACACAATTACTGAGTAAGAACTGTTCACACACAAGTCTGAAAGATGTAGTTCCTACATGACTTGAATGCCCCATTTACTTCAAAGGAAAGAAGATCTCTATATATAGGGGAGGGGCACAATGGTAATAAGTTATGTGTTTTTCATATGGATATGTTTTTCCAGGTGTATTGCCTTATTGATTGCATTGATTGTACTGCTTGATTGCATTGATTTAATTTCTTTGCCATTCTTCTAAGCTGAACTCCTAATCCTTCACATCTTCAGTTAAAAGATCTCTGGAAATATATATCTAATGGTGCAGGGTACTGTGTTGTGTACTAGTGTAAGATCAACTATTTTAAAGTCATTATTTATGGTTCCAGAAGACTCCATACAATTAATATAAATGTTAAAAATACATGCTGTAAATGTGGATCAAACGCTGGAGGAGTCTTTCACATTTTTTGTGGAAGAGTAATAAGGAAAACACACTCAGGACATAAATGAAAGATGCAATGGAAGCACTAATAGAAATACAAACAGTATTACAGCCAACACAGCTTTACATTGACCGGAACAATGGATGCAAACTGCATGAAAAGAGATTCCACCTCAACATTAGGAGGAACTTCCTGACAGTAAGGGCTGTTCAACAGTGGAACACACTCCCTCAGAGGGTGGTGGAGTCTCCTTCCTTGGAGGTCTTTAAGCAGAGGCTGGATGGCCATCTGTCGGGGATGCTTTGACTGGGAGTTCCTGAATGGCAGGGGGTTGGACTGGATGGCCCTTGTGGTCTCTTCCAACTCTATGATTCTATGATTCTAAGAAGCACTCCTGAAGGATACCAATAATACCTTCATGGCTGCATTAAGTTGAACAGGTTCCTATCCTTCCTCATCCAAGAGACTCAGGGAGCTATGTAGGTTTAGCCTGGAGAAGAGAAGGTTAAGAGATGATATGATAGCCCTTAAGTATTTGAAGAGATGTCATATTGAGGATGGAGCAAGCTTGTTTTCTGCTTCTCCAGAGAATAGGACCTGAAGCAAACTACAGAAGGAGAGACTCCACCTAAATATTAGGAAGAACTTTCTGACTGTGAGAGCTGTTCAGTAGTGGAAGATGCTACTGCCTCAGAGGGAGGGTGATGGAATCTCATCTTTTTTGGAGATCTTAAGAAGAGACTGGAGGGCCATTTGTCACAGGGAGGGCTTGGATAGTGTCTTCCTGCAAGGCACAAGGGAGATGGACTGTATGGTCCTTGGGATCTCTTCCAACTCTATGATTTTATGATTCTATGACATTTCCTGTTTAACTCTTGTTTAACTCTCATTTAAACCCTGTTTGCCCCCTAGCGTGATAAAGCAGTGAGAGAGAAGACTAAAAGTCACAAAACTAGTTCCCTGAATTACCTAGGACTGAGCCAGGGTAGTTAGAGTCATAGATAGAATCATAGAATCATAGAATCATAGAAATTTAGAGTTGGAAGAGACCAACTCTTCCAAGAGTTAAAGCGGTTTCAAACCAGATTATTTCTCCAATGTGTTTTGGCCCAAAGTTTGTGTACACTGAACCATCACGAAGCAAAGGTGACACTGTCTCAGCCACCCATGTGGGTTATTTTGGATTCTGGGTATTTTTGAGGATTATGGAATTCCAGATGAGGGATACTCAACCTGTACTGCAGTTGTCAGTTTGAGGACATAAAGCAGTAGAGAAATCACAAACCAACTTTGATGGATTTGGTAGCTGAGTTTGCAATTCTTGTTTCTTGAACTGAGTAATAGAGCAATGGCAGAGAAGCAGGTTTTAGCTAGGACTACAGTGGTTCTCTTAGATGCATAACACATGAAAGATAGCAGCTTGATTTTTCAATGCAGCCATCATGTTTTTACTGTCCATGACATGGTGTTGCTGTATTTCCACAAGAATGTGTCAGGTAGAGACATTTAAAAGGAGTAATTTCCAAAACTCTTTGCAAATCAGCATTTTTTTCCTTTTTTAATGCTGAGCTTGAAACTGTCATCCCCCGACCTACTGTCTTGGAGAAGCAGGGCCTCTGAGAATAATAGCACCAGGGAGATCATGTCAATTTTGTGTGACAGTAATGATGCAGAAGAAGTCAAAGGGCCTGCTGCCCTAAGAGAGGCAACTCAAGTTCAGAAAGATGTGACTCTGATTGGTTTGTTAAAACCTCTTGCGCAGCAGAATTAAAGGATAGTGCGGTGAAGATGAGATGAAAGGTTTAAAATTAAAGTCTAAAATAAATATTTTGATTGATGATGTTCCCTGTAGAATTGTCTCAAATTTTGTTGTTTCTGTTTTATAAAAGAAATGAAATGTATATTTTATATAGGGAATATATTGTTGTGTGTACAATTGTGTACATCACTTAGACTTTAATTATGTGTACATAATAGGATATTTTTATATAAAATCTTTTTTAAATTGAAAAATAACATTAGTCTTCATCTTTTTGGTTTTAAAAATCAACCAAGAAAAGTCCTAAGGCATTTTTAGGACACAGTAAATAGCAGTAGCAGTACTATCAGTAGTCACCAGTAATACTATGAATGCTTGCTGTGGCTGGTGCAACATATAGTTCTTTAGCATTCATAATGTGATTGAGAATGCATCCACACTGCAGAAATAACCCAGATTGTCACCACTTTAACTGCTACTATGGCATGCCACTGGATTTCCATGCTCAAGCAGAGAACCAAACACTGGTTTCCAGAATCATAGTCCTACGCACAACCATTGTGCCATGCTGGCTTTATAAAATTCAATGGGACTTATTTCTATGAGGTGCACAGGTCTCAGTTTTGTACTTTGGTGATCTTGTTTGGTGATTTTGTTTGCAATAGCTTCTATTCCTTGTGCCAAGGAATTATGATCACTGATTCCCAAGGAAGAGACTTAGGTGCAACAGTGGTTAAATGAATTGGGTAAGGCATCTGTTTCTGTGAGAAATGCTAATCTTGATTTTGATCAGTTTTCTTCATGGGGTATGGCAGCTGATGTCACTGCCAGGTGTCAGCTTTGGCTAAAAGACTGGAACATGGATAACAAATCCAATTTAACTATATGCCCTTTTAAGGTTTCCAGACTATTTGGTGAGGCCTTGGATGAGGTGTTGATTGAGACCAAGGACAAAAAGCACAATCACTTGAGCTTCATCACTTCATCATCCTTGATTTCAAAGGAAGAGAAGAAGACTTTTTGATCTGGAACAAAGTCTTTTTGATGATATAACCCACAGATTTTGACAGGAGAAATTTAAGTTTTTCAGACCAAATCAGAGTTCTTCTAACAGCTCAGGTGGCAGCAGGCCTCTGAGTTCACAAAAGACAGTTCTCCTTCTTCCAACAAACAGAGTGGAAAGTCCATGCAATCCATCTGATTTGGGATAGCTCCCAGTGAAGGCATGTGAAGAACGATAACATCATCCATTTCATTCACTAACAGTAGCAATAGTAGCTAAATTTCTATACCGCTTCATACTGAACTAATCAGTCACTAAGTGGTTTACAGCGTGTGAGCTAATTACTCCCCAAAAGCTCCCCAAGGGACTACTCATAGTTTTGCCACTTCCACTGAATTGATCACATCAGCATTTTTGTTGGGAATTTGTAGGGAAGCCACTTGGGCTTCCCTATCTTCTTTTGTCAGACACTACAGGATTGACAAATTTGCTTCAGCAGGCACTTCCTTTGGTAAGCATTTTCTGCAATAGGTTGTAGTAGGTAGTTGCTCACACAGGTAGTGTGGTAACCACTTGTATAGATCCCAGCATGAAAGATTATTTCTCCACACTGCAGGAAAATTGAACATTGGTATTTACCATGAAGGTTCCTTTCCTGTAATTGTGGGAAGGGAATTTTTTCTCAGTCTAGTTGGTGGAATCTGTAGGTTTTAAGCCACTGGCAGTATATTTTTGTTTGTCCAAAGTTTTGTCATATCATTACTGTAAAAGTCGGATTGGCTATCCCTCTTAGGGTGGTAAGGATGATTCACAGATCAGAAGCATGAGGGAGGAACCAGGACCAGCATCAAGGTTTCTTTCCTCACATTGGCAGAAAATGAATCTTCATGGTAAGTAACAATGTTCTACTCTCATAAATAGTTAGAATAGGGAATTGAACTTTCTTAATGGCAGATATTTGGAACTCCTAGTCTTTAAGAAAAACCCTTACAGTCAGATGTCACCCATGCAATATCCACAAATTATAAAGGTATTTTCTGCAGCATAGAAAAATATAATTTCTTTACAGACAACAATATTTCAGTTCCTTTTTCTTTTTTCCATATGAAGGAGTCAGAAGTCATACTAAAGGGAGGAGAGGGAAAAATGGAAATTGAGGGCCATTCTCCAGAGTTCAAATCTCTTCAAATGTACCCACTCCATTTGTGATGCATATGACTTTTTAGGGACTGCATTCTGATTTAGGAGAAATCATTCTGGTGGTCTATGAATAATATCATTTAACTTTCAAATATCCATTTTTTAAAAGCTTTTTTTTTAAAAAAAAAAGTCTTATTATGTGGATGTGAGCTGTGCCTTGAATAATTTTTTGTAAAATTATATAAGTGAAATTGCATCTGTTCTCATTTTAATGGCAGATCTTTAAAAAGTGATGGACAGTTTAAGTGCTTTTGCATGATGTTGGCAATCAAACATATTCTTGTGTTGTATGTACTTGAACTCAGTGAAAACAATGGTTTGGATCTTAGAGCAAGTGAATTCAAGAAAGCTCTTGGAAGGAAAATTTCCAGGGTCTCCAACATCCTTGGCAACTTGCTCAGAAATAAGTCTGATTGAATTCCATAAAGCCAGCATGGTATAGTGGTTGAGTGTTGGACTACGACTCTGGAAACCAGTGTTCTATTCCCCACGTGGCCATAGAAATTCATTGGATGGCCTTGGGTGAATCACAGACTTTGAGCCCCAGAAAACCCATGATAGGTTTGCCATAAGTCAGAAACAGCAATAGCAAGTAGCAATAGTAGGTACATTTCTATACTGCTTATCAATGCACTTAAGCCGTCCCTAAGCGGTTTACAAAGTGTAAGCTACTTGCCCCCAACAAACTGGGTACTCATTTTAGTGACCTTGTAAGGATGCAAGTCTGAGTCAAGCTTGAGCCCTTGGCTGTTATTGAACTTGCAATCTTGCGGTTTGTAAGTTAGTGGCTGCAGTACAGGCATTTAACTACTGCACCACCAGGGCTCAATTTGAAGGCACAGAAACAACACAGGAAACAGAAACAACATGAAGGCACACAACAACATGAATTATTTCTAGATTACTGTGTAAATAATTGCATCTTAAATTGACAAAGATTGGAATATTCTCTATAACTGAGTTCAAGGGACAGCGTTGACATTTACTATGTGATGCTGTCCCTCTACCATTTTGGCCTCAGTTCACTTCAGCTTTCCGTTGTCTACTTTTTGGACAGGTAATTATCGCCCCCATTTAAAGCCCTTAAACTATGCAATTAAGTTTACATATTTCCATTTTGGTTAGCTCTGAATGCTGTGGCTGTGTAAATTGCCCTTGTATGTATCTGAGGAAATAGATTGTAGTCTACGAAAGCTTATGCTGCCAATCTCTTTCTTTCAGTTAGTCTCAAAGGTGCTACAAGATCTCTCCACATACTGATTCTACAGACTAACACAACAATATATTTGAATTCTGCCCTTTGATGTGTGATTTTACTCTGTATTTTTCTCAATAAAACTCTCCTAATTCACCCAAATGTGGGGTTCTCCTCAGTTGTTACCAGTATATACAGGTGCTAAGAGTTCCTAAAGGATACCCAGCCTCTTACAGAACTAATTTCCCCAAAGTTTTGAATGATAGCTGGTGAGGACACCTGCCCTCTAGTCCCCCCTTTTTTGGGCTGGCACAATATAAATTAAAAACAATGCAAATATCTTTAAAAAGTATAAATATTAAGTTTCAAAAACAAATTATTTACTAGGTTTAAAACATTAAATATTTAAAATATTAAAATGTATTTTAAAAACTCTACACAAACCTTAAAAACTGAGTTGCACAGACCCCAACAGTTTGAAAAAGCCTGACAGCACAAATGTGTTTTACCTGCTGAAAAAAGGAAAGTAGAGCTAAAGCCATCCTCGCCTCTCTAGGGATGGAATTCCAAAGTCTGAGAGGAGTCAAGGGAAAGACTTTCTCCCTTGTTCCCACCAAATTATTGGGAGAGGGTGGTGAGATGGAGAGAAGAGTCTCTCCAGAAGATCGTTTTATTGTATTTGGAATTGTTTTTACTTTGTAAACTTGTTGTTCACTGCCCTGATCTTTGGAAGGGCGGTATATAAATAAAAGTATTATTATTATTATTATTATTATTATTATTATTATTATTGAGCCCTAATACATTCAGCTTTTCTTCAAACCATAAGTCCTTCCTATCCTTATAAGAAGAAATTTTTTCTTCAAACCATAAGTCCTTCCTGTCTTTATAAGAAGAGATTTGTGAATTTTGATAAATAGTTAAGAAACAAACTGAAACAAAGCCCCGTATGCCCTGGATCGGTGCAGCAGCAGCCACAAGCTGTGGCACCGATCCACACCCCAAAAGAAGCTTCTCTGAGCAGCTTCCTGGAAGGAGTGTCATTGGTGTGCTCATGCACCATGATGACGCCCCTTCCAGCAAGCACTGTTTGGGTGCTGCATGCCACAGACACCATTATGGTGTGTGCTGTATGGACGAACCTGTACCATGATGGTAGCTGAGTGGCAGAACTACGACTGGGGGCATGTGGATGTTCAGCCCTAGTTCAGCCCTACTCCACAGTCAGGCCAGCACAAAGTGCTGTTCTGTAGTGTCCCAAAATTACTGCTATTATCAGCATGAAGAAGACTTTCTTGTGCTTACTCATAGTTTTGGGGTATGTGTATGTATAGTGGCAAATTCAGTATTAACTTGGTTGAATTCACTGGAATGTAAGCCCAGACTTTTTAAGAATTAACCATGCCAAGCCCTAGACCTAGTTTCATAAATTTGACAAAATAGGATTTTCATTTTTTTAAAAAATTCATGATCTTTCCATCCCAGATATTGAGAAATATATAGAATTTGGTAATTAGATAATGAATTGAAACAAAATGTTCATCTGTCTGTACTCTTATCATAGTCGGGAGTATATGCAAAAGCTTAAGCAATAAAAATTTGCTCCACCTTTCCATCCTTCTGATATCTCCATCTGGCTTCTTTTCATTATGACACCCTAATGCTAAAGAAAAAAGTGCAGAACCTCTGCATCCAGAATGTCCAGATCAGGTCCAGTTGTAGGACCACATAGCATGGTTCCAAGGCTGCCAAACAGATATTTCATGGATGATCAAGGCCCATTTGTCTGATATCAGAGGTGGCAGAGTTTAAAGTTTAACAGAGTTTGTGCTATTCTTGGTGGTTGCAATTTTATGATCCGATTCCTGCTTTTGTTGTTCTCAAGTCTGACAAATAAACATATTCTGGATGTTTTGAGGCACTGGCAGTAGATTATACATCCTAATTGATAGCCCAACTCCCCGTCCCCTGCTATTGCTGCCCACCAGACTACTTTCTGGACAGGTGGTGGTATAGGTGGTGGTGGAGGAGGGAGACAATGCTAGCACTGGTAGAATGATCTGAAATGGTTGCAGGCTGAAAATCTTGACTTGTATCTTCTAAAGTGTCAGGAAGACTAGTTAGGTCTCTAACTCAAGTTTACTTTCTGGTTTCTTTGTCAGAGGGTCTCTCACAACTGGAACTACTGAAACAACAGTAGAGGTAGCTTCTGAGAAGGTCTCTAGTTTTGGATTTATGCCAGCACAGAAGCCACTGTTGTAGCTGACTTTTTTCTTACAAGATTGTGGAACATCTTTATTTTCCTTTTCCTTTTACATTTTAACACCATGCAGTGATACAACCATTTTACTAGACTAATTGATTCATACCCAGTGAAATCAAACCAAAATAATGAACAGAATCCCACTCCAAAGAAAGATATCCTGGGGAATGAAATATATTTTTGTTTTGAATCCATCATGCCTTTCCAAACCTTTTATTTGACACAGGGAAAAATGCAGTGTAATTCTGACAAAGAAGTGATGTGTCAGAAGCTTTTCCTTTTGGGGATGGATGAAATACTTCATTAGCTGTGGGAAAACATTTACTGGCTTTCACTTTTGAGATTAAAGGAGTTGTCACATTACTGTTACAAATAAGTTACCCACCCACTCAGCCTTAAATACCCTCAGGCCTAGTTTTCAGTGACTGATGACATGTGTTTTATATGCATGAATACACTGCAGTTAGGCTTGTCATATGCCTTAATAATACATATCAAAGATGTATATCATGAAAAGATAAAGGGCTCTGTGATGTGTATCATCTTCTATGGCAGGATTGCCAAGCCTGGGGAATTCAGCTGTTGCAAACAAGGCAGGATTCCCACATTATGTAGGCATGTTTCTCTGAAAAGGAAGTACCTAGATGCATATCTGATATGAAACAGGGTCAATGTCTCTCATTCTGTATCTTTATGTATGAAGAACTGCTGCTGCTTCTTTTTTTAATGAAATATTTTGAAATAGCATCGTAAGCAAGCTAAAGCTTGCCTAGAAAGCCAAAAAGGTGTAGCCTGAATGATGGTAAAGTGTCACAAGTAGGAATTTTATCATCTTGCATAACTTTTGGGAAATGAAACCAAAGCCTTAGTACTTTCATCTCTGTACAGCAGAAGGGATGAAAGATAAATGTCAATTGAGGTTTTTTTTAACACAGGAACAACTTATCACTCAATAAACCAGAAGTGGGGACAATGTGAAGTCCTCCAAAGCTTGTCTGACTGCAGGTCTCAAGAGCCCTAGCAAGAACAGTCAGTGATGATGATTCATGGGAGCCGCAGTCCAACAACATCACAAGGCTTGCACATTCCCCATTCCTGCACTAAGCTGAGTGCATCCCACTACTCCACTATAGTGGCCCACTATCAGAGAAAACTATCTGAAAATGGAAACACAATGGTATCTTTCCCTATTAAAAATTAATGTCATGTATAATTCCAGCCAGAAAAAACTGTTGGAAGTGCAAAAATGCCATAGGATTGTGGCTACGTTTATGGTGGACTTGCTCTAATACAAAATCATACTGGGGGAAAAAATTCATGAAGCAATCTGTAAAATTAAGCCAACAAACTTCCAAACCTTGCCAGAAATATATCTTCTCAGTTTGGTTAATAAGACCGCCAATCAAAAATTCAGAAATATCTGGAAGCAAATTATATATATGGTCTGGATGACCAGGATTGTTTTTGCCCAAAAATGGAAAGAAGAAACTACACCAGATTTAGATACATGGCTTACAAAGACACTAGAAGTAATTGAAATGGACAAACTCACACAACTGCTAGATGGGAAACCAATAGGAAAAGTTGAGGACTAGGAACCTTTAATATAATTCTATAAGGAAAGATGGAAGTAACAAAAGGTGATTAAGAAACAATCAAGGCTTTTGGTTTAATTTCCTGTGATAAAAGAGGGCGGGGATAACCTCTGTGATAAAAAGTAATTGAGTTGTTTCTCTGTAATAATTTTTTTTAATGATTTAAAGTACATGTTAAAGGTGATTGCAATCCATGTGTCAGAATGTATAAAGAATGAAAAACTGAAACAACCAAAAATGACAATGATAAATATATAGACATCAATTAGCATAAATATTTAAGGTACATTACACAGAGAATCTGCTACAGGTTAAAATAGATGTTTACAATGTGTTTATGATATCCCTGTTTAAATTAATTGATTACATTATGATAAGCTTAAATGCAAAAAAAAAAAAAAAAAAGTATAGTGGTTCACTGAGGGTAAAGTAAACCTCCTATTTTTGCTTGAGCCTTGTACTACAATTCTGGATACCAGAGTGTGAATTGCCACTTGGTCATGGGAACTCAGTGTGTGACATTGTGAAAGGCCCACCCTTTTAGCCTTAGAGGGAGGAAAAAACAAATCCTCTCTGAATGAATAATGTCAAGAAAATCCTGTAATAGGTTCACCTAAGGTTGCAATAAGTTGAAAATGACTTGAATGCACACAACAACAACAACAACAACAATGCCAAAATAAGTGAGGGAAGTTAATAGCATCTGTCAGGCCATAACAGTTATAAATTCCCATGCATAGGTCACTGGACAAGGAAGAGTGTTGCAAAGACTAAAAGCATTGCTTAGTGAACAGTGGTCAGCACAACACTGACTTAAGTGAACCACAAGTAAAACAAAAATGGGAACCAGAAGCACATATAAGCAGATAGCAGATAGCTCTATATAGCAAAAGTATTGAGGGAAGTCACACAATACTTGGCAAGTCAAATATAGACACACACACACACACAATAATAGACATGAATGCTACATATACAATAGATATGGATATCAACTGTAAATCTCAGGATTCCAGGCAACATCCATGGCAATTCAAGTGGAATGATGTGTTATGACTGGTTAGTGTGAAAGGTCTCCAACTGTCATTTCTGTTTAACCAAGAACAGCTTCAATAACATCTTGCAACAAAAGGACTTCTGCAACAAACTAGGTATCTTTCTCCTGCTTCCCTCCCGCTGTCCCTCCCTTTCTCTTTTTCTCTGGATGCACTCTCATTCTCTCTCCTTTCTCTATTTGCAAGATGCACATTCATCTCCCTTCCTTCCTTCCTTCCTTCCTTCCTTCCTTCCTTCTTTATAATCTATTCCACCCCTTCCCTGAACACCCTTTCTTTCTGACTCTTTTTCTCTTTACCCCAAATCTGGTGTTTTAGGCCTTAAACAGAGTTGTGGGAGACTATCAGCTCTTTTAGTTCCCCCACAGTTGCCTTTGATATCGCATCAGAAGTCTGATGGCAGGCCATTGCAAGCAAGAGGAGGAAAAAAAAACCCACTTCTCTTAGCATCAGAATTTGTTTAAAGGGGGCAGTCAGGCAGCAGAGGCAGGCATCAATGGTAGTGGGCTTTTTCTGTGATCTTATGGTCTGCATATTTGTCAAACTATGTGTCATCACCCATCACCAATCCAGAAAGTGAGACAATATGTATGTCCCTGAAAATTGATAAATATAATTTTACTACCTCACAAAACAACTAATCAATGAAATGGGTGGAGCTACAGTGGCAACAGTCATTTGTGTAGAATTTCACTGAGACAGAATTTTTCAAGCAATACTAAGCATCAAGAGGGGAAGGAAGGTCATGAGCTTGTCAACCACAACTTTTTGCATAGATACCAAGGCTGGTGAAAACACAAACTCCTACTGTTGCCAAATATTGCAGGTCTATTGAGGCTTCAAGAGCCAGCATTGTGAAATGGTTTGAGCATTGGACTTTAACTCTGGGGACCAGGATTCAAATCCCTCCTCTTCCATGGAAACTCATTGGATGATCATGGACAGGTCCCCCCTGTCAGACTCAGAGGAAGGCAAAGACAACCCACCTCTCAACAAATCTTCCTAGAAAACCTGTTATAGGTCTGTCTTAGGGTTGCCATCAGTCATAAACAGCTTGAAGCCACACAACAAAGTTGACCTTCTCTTCTCTCCTTATTTTGATTCACACTCCTTCATACGTTACATTTCCCCTCTACTGCCCCAAACACTTCTCTCTGGCCAAGCTCCTGTTGGCATTCTATGCTGCAGGCTATAGTTTTTCTAGAAGTGTCAAAGGAAGTGAAGGGGATTGTCATGGACTACCCTGGGCCTGACTTAGAGGCACAGTCAGAGGACTCAGACTTTGAAGACATGGAGGAGGCTGAGGCAGATATGGGGCTGCTTGGTTCAGCACCCTCAGAGCAGGCTCAGGAGGGAGAAACAGACTCTATGGATTCTAGGCTGCAGGTGCTAGGACCTGTGGAGCGAAGACAGATCAAGGAGTCTTTGAGGTGTTCTTCAAGGCTAGAAGCCAAGAGGAGAGCTGATAGGTTTCAGCTGAGAGAAACACAGGTCCTTTAAAAGACCTTCAGCTGCACAGGTTGTTTGCAGCTGACAGTCTTACAGCCTTGTTGTTCCTTGCTCTTTGATTCATGACTCTGGTTATCTGACCTCTGGACTTGCCTAGTGACTGCACTTTTGCTTCTGCCCTTTGCTGTGACTGACTGACTGGTATTGTGTGACCTTTGGACTGGACTCTGGAATATTCCTTTGTATATTGCCCTGTTATGCTGCCCTCAGTAGAGGCAAGCAGGACAGGGACTTTCCTTCTCCTGTATGTCTAGGAGAAATTAGAAGACTCGGGTTGGTGAATCAAGAATCTAACTTTACTTTAAAAATATGCATTTCTTTCCCCCACTTTGATAGATAAGAATCTGAAGCAAATGGGATCACTGAGGCACAAGCATGTACAGTTTAATATACCTTTTCAAGGTAGCCAAGACACTATTACAAAGTGCATGAGAAGGAAAAATTCCATCAAGCTAACACATTTGAAAAATGTTTTAGCTATAGGCTAGGCATCAGTTGGTCATGTACAACCTCTTTAAGGTAAACAATCATTCCCCAGTCTATTCTACATAACACATCCCCCAATCCCTTGGTGTCAGATGACACAAGATATGGCATGTAACCTCCATAGTGTCAGCTTGTTCTGTAGGAAGAGCAAGGTGATACAAAAACATTTTTTCTGGGTTAGCCCATGCAAAGTAATGTTGGATTTTCCTTCAGAAGGCAGACAAAACTGGCAGTCTGTTTCTCCACTGGCTTAACTTCCTTCGTGGTCCCTGCACCTGCTCTATTTTTCCTCCTGCTGTTGCTGCCTATGATGGGCCTATTCAGGCTAACACATTTCACCAGCAGGATTCTTTCCCCAGGCAGGTTATATACATCAAGAACATGTTGTTTTGCTGCAGGTACAGCCAGATGTTTGATAGCAATTTGCATGAGTATCAAGGAAAGACTATGGCACTTCCCACATGTTGAAAGAAAACACATCTACACAGCCAAGTATAGTCATCTGTAGAAAAATAAAGATAGTTTATGAAGTCATCCTTCAGCACAAGGAGGATTGGTACCTTAGGAGCAATAATATCACCAAACTGATTGAAAGGGATTCTTTCAGTGGTCAACACTGAAAAATTACAGAACGGTTATAGGCTCCTGCACTAGTTCAAGCTCCACTGAACATAATGGGACTTAGCATGCTTGCAAAGGGATGGATCAGAGCCTTTGCCCAGATGAAACAGAATGAGTTTATTTAACAAAAAGACTGATTTTCTTTCTGTGAAACCTCCAATATGGATTTTGTTTCAAATGTAAACCAAAGATGATCTGGATGGGTGTGGGTATACCGCATCTGAATTATATCTTTGCACCATTTGATTTCATTTTGTTGTCATGACTTAATAAAAATGCCTAAGATCATAAAAATGTTTTATGCCAGTGTTTTGGGGCAAAAGAATTGCTCCATTTAACATTTATTCAGAGATTTCTGAGGAAAACTGCATGTGTTCCTGGGGAATAGCTGTGAATTAACTTTTTTTGTGTTTTTAAAGCAATGGAAAAACTAGGAAAATTAGTGTATTTATTTTACTGGGTGATATTTATTTATTTATTTATTTATTTATTTATTTACTGGCCATTAAAAGAAATCAGACACTGAAAGATATAGAAGCTTTGGTGTGGCTCTTTTTTCAGGCGAGCAAGTGTGAATTTCCAGAATTATAGAAGATTTGGCAAGGGCATGAAGAATGATCTGGTCCACACCTGTACTATGCAGAAATACAAAACTAAAGAATTCCTAGAAGATGGCCAACCAATCTCTGGGGTTAAATAGATGGGCCAAATGATACAGCTTCTGATCACTTTGAAAGTGAGCTGATTAAACAATCCAAAGCATCTGGAAGCCACACAAAAGCCATAAGCCGGTCCTTGGGACCAGAGCAAAAAGGAGCCAGGATAGTCCAAATCCTGGAGGTTCCAATCAGCCCATTCATTCACAGACCACCTTGGGACTGGGCCATGCAGACAGTTGTGGTTCCATACCACTTCCACCTGGAGTGGACTTGGGCTGCTCTTTCATATCCATTTGTTCCAGGCCTTTGTTTAAAGATCTACAAAGAAAGAGTCCACAAGCCTCTTCTCAGAGAATGGAGTTGTGCAGACTAGCCATACAGGCCAGCCTGTGGGCGGAGTCAGGGTGTGGTGTCCACATGATGCATGCATGCCACATGATGCCACATGCCACTCCACATGGCGTGTGGCATCACGGTGCTCCTCTGGTACTGCATCCACATAACACAGCACCAGAGGAGCACTGTGATGCCACACATGTGGCATCATGACTATCGCATCCTTTCCAGGGTGCAAAAAGGAACCACTGTTTGCAGCTCCTTTTTGCACCCTGGAAAAGCCAGATCCAGGCTGTGGCATACAGTTGCTGTGGCCCCGATCAGGCGCAGCTGGAAGCAGCTGCAGGCTGCCCCTTAGGGGCAGTCTACACAGCCTCAATCTATTCCACTGTGGAACAGATCTTGCTGTCAGAATGTTATTATGAATTCCCATCTGGCCAATGCCTACACCAAGGCAAGGCAGTTCTTTTCACATGGGCTGATTTTGGTTTCAGTGGGAGACAGTTTTTAGGAGGCAAAAGCAAAAGCTCTCTATATCCCGTTTCAGACTTGAGAGAGGACTGCTCCTATATTGTTGTCAGAGACTGCTAGTGGAATATACAATGGTTTGTTTGTATCTGGATGGGCAAGGGCTGGTGCTTGAGCTAAATCTCTCTTTAAGGTGCCTCTTAATTGCTTGGAGTTTTAAAATGGTTCCAGCTTCCCAGGATGTAGTCGGGAAGCAGGATGGAGGCAGGGGTTATAGCACACTAAATTGCCACCAAATCGCTGGCTGCCATCAGCCCAAATCCCAGCCAGGTCCAAGCCACACTGAGCGAGCACTTTTTAGAAGTCAGAAAGCTTTCCACCTTCTAAAAAGTGCTGGTGGAGTGCAGCTTGGACTCAGGCTGATGGTGGCTGGTGATTCAGCGATGATTTAGTGTGTGATAATCACAGCCTTCACTCTGTGTCCCAGCTGCAGTCTGGGAGGCTGGAGCTGATTCAAAATGCCAAGTGATAAGGTCCTTATCCTTCTCTTCTCCAAAGTATATGGAACCAGCTCCCTAAGTAATTTCTCAGTGATTTTCAGACCTTTTATCATCTTGAGTGCCTTATTCTGGATATGTTCCAGTTTGATCTGTAGTTTTCAGGACCGGACATAACATTTCAGGTGATAAACAGGAAAACATTGTTTTGATTATTATTTCCTTTGATTTTGACACTATACTGTTGTTGATGCAGCCTAGAATTGCATTGGCTTTTTTGATTGCCACATCACACAGGGTCTTGTTTTTATTTTTTGTTTTTTTAAAAAAAGCATAATTAAAAAGACTTTTAAAACATATTAAAATGGCAACACTGTAACACCACAACTATTCAGCATTATAGGATGACTCCTAAGAGGGGTATATAAAGGTATCTAACAACACAACCATATATCAATAAGTCATTATTATTATTATTATTATTAGTCTTCCATGAGAATGCTTTTCCAGATGTTTAAATGCTGGTCCTGTGGTTCTGACTGACAGGAATGATTGTTAATGTACTCTAGCAAGGGATGTCATTTTTTTTTTCAAAGGGGGTACAATGAAGGTTATTCATCCTGTCTGACAATTTTTCCATTAGTAAACTGTCCCATAACCTGTGCCACCAATTATCCATTGTCAAGCTGTCTGTCTTCCAGTTCTTGGCTATTTCAATTCTAGTGATGGCCAGGAGAAAACAAATCAATGATGTATGTTTTGAGTCCTTGTTTTCTCCCAGAGACACTGAGAGTAATAAAAAACCAGGACAAGAAACTATCTCTTGAAGAGTGATCTCAGAGATAATAAAGAGCACATTTAACTAAAACTGGCTAACTTTATCACAATTCAACCACATATGGACATACATTCCCTTACAGTTACAACCTCTCCAACATTTTGCAGTTCACTGCTTAGACAATCTAGCCAGTTGTACAGGGTTAAAGTACCATTTGTAGATTAATTTTAAGGAACACTAAGCAAGATAGATCTAAATTTGAATTGGGGAAGGTGACTCCAAATCTTATTTGAAGTAGCCCCCTTAAACTGACGAGATCTAATTCTCATCCAGTTTTATAAGCCAGCCCATTATCCTATGTTGCCTCTATAAGCCAATTGTAGAGTTTCCCTCCAATGCCTTTGGGAAGCTGGATAGAAACCACACAGTAATTCTCAAACATTATAGGAGAATGCAAAATCTCTTCTAATTAAGTTTGCTAAAGGGGGAGTAATTTGTTGTAACCGAGCCATGTAATGAGCCATGGCAGCCCAAGTGATGTCAAACTGGATTATCACTACGGTGTGGATGTAGCCATAGTCAGTAATAAGTGTTCTTCCTCTAGGTGGCCAATAGATGTCTTTCCCTTAGAGTGAACCTTAAATACATTACATGCAGGGGTGGCTGTGTTGGCCATTTTACAAATACAAACAAAAATCCATCAGTGATACCTTTATTGGCCAACTGAAATGTGCCGTATACTTGTTGCAAGCTTTCAAATCTCCATGGGCTTCTTCACCAGGCAAGATGTTACAAGCCAAGAAGAAGAAGAAACAAATAACAATCGGAGATGTTAGTCAGATGCCTGCATGTTGTTTCAGTCCTTAGTAAAGATGTTATGATGGGGAGGATATATTTTGTGGGCAGGCTCCTCCTCCTTCTGCCCATGCAACAATAGGAAGATTTTGAAGCCCAGGAAATTTAAAGTCCATTAGCATCTCAACAGAGACTCCTCTTTTGCAATCTAATATGTCTCCATTCCTACAAATAGGCCTGTGAGCTCACTGGAATGGAGATTGTGTGGAAGGACGGGAACATTATGGGACATTGTTGGACATTCCCCTTCTGATAATTCCTTCTGTCTCAAAATGTCTGAGAAATGAAGCAAAAGAAATGTTGCCACTTTGGGATTTAGGAACAACTGAAAGCCCTTGAAGTGTCTCAATAAAGCTGAAGGCAGGGCTAGACTTGCTTCAACATACAGTAAAACTCAAGGAGAAGCAGAAGGAACAAAGAAGGGGAGAAGGAAGAGGAGGAGGAGGAAGGCTACTCCAACTCATGACACTCATTTTCGTTTTTTCTTTACTCACTTTCCTACTGTGTAGCTTCTAGAACAGGGGTGGGGGCATATGGTCCTCCAGATGTTTGCCAGAATTTTATTGACAACTCCCATGAGCTTTAGTCTGTCAATGATATGGGTACAGAAATCCAACAGCATTGTGTATTCCACATGTTCTCAGTCTTTGATTTAGAAAATTCTCTCCTAACAGCAGATGGGTGGGAAATTTGGTTGCCCTGGTTCACATTGAGACAGGACATTTTGAAAGATCTGCATCTGGCACTTGTGCTGCAAGGTGACAATCCCAGTTATGATATGATTGACTGATGGTGAATAACTGTATCAGTAAATATATCAGAGGTATGAATAAATATGTGGAAATATTTAATATCACAATTTAATAATTGTGATATTAATGACATCTCACTATCTTCTTTTAGGAACAGAAATAAACTGAGTGAAATAGTGGCCATTCCAAGTGTTGTGTTTATAAATCTGTTCCCTTCCAGGCATCATTTGATGGATTTTTCTTTTTCTTAGCTGTTCTCTAGTACACAAAAAATGTAATCTCAGTTTAGAATGTGAGTGACTTACTTTCTCCAGACTCAATAAGCTATTCAAGCATGTCTCATTGACGACTGTCAAGGCAAAATCCAGTCTGAACTGACTTGCAAAAAGTCAATTAGACTTCAATATTTAGTCACTTTTTTCCTAAATGAAGCAAATTCAAATACTAATTCAGCTGTGCTCCTTTGCAGCCATGAGATGTAGCTTTGTTTTGTTTTATCTCTCTGTCACCCACACAAACATGCATTTTGCTCAGACTTTCTGTCAAACAAAACAACTACTTCTATGCCGTTCTGTGGAACAAAATGTTGCTTTTTTAGAAACAAGAATGATTCCTGATGAGTTGTGTTAATATGCAGTACTGTCTACAATATGATAAAAATTCTGCCTTTACCTGCACACATTCTCCTTTCATGTTTGTCTTGTCCAGAGCTCAGAATAAATCAATTAAATAAAACCTAGTCATCTCATTTTGACAATTAAGACATAACTAATTTATTTTACAATTGCAGTTTAGCAGGGGATAATGCCCTTCCTTGTGTAATGTAACTGTAAGTTTCTGTTTATTTTTATAGGTTTAGGGGTGCATTAGCCATTGCTAGGCTTGGTCTAAGCTCCTTTTAAATCCATATGAAGGTGCATCTGCAATGTAGAAATAATGCAGTTGGATACCATTTTAAGTGCTACAGCTCCATCCTATTGGATCCTGGAATTTGTAGCTTTATGAAGTCTTTACCCTTCTCTTGCAGTGTGCTGGGTCTCATAAAACTACAAATCCCAGGACGGAACTATGACAGTCAAAGTGGTGTCAAATTGGATGATTTCTGTGGTGTAAATGCACTCCAAGTTGACAGCCATTACTACTTTATGTTCTGTATAGTTCAATTATGTGTTGTCTGAAGAAGCACTCCCTTCTATCTTTCCTGAATCACCCACCATTTTATTCACTGGGTGACCACAAATTCTAATTTTGAGAGGAAGAAGAGTTTCATCTTATTCACTTTTTCCACACCAGCATGATATTATACATATATATCATGCCTTCTTTTCTCTATCTGAACTCCAGAGCTTCCAGAGTTGCAAATGTTTTGTGGGTGCATTATTCCAACCCTTCAGCCATCTGTGTGCTTTTTAATGTATATTTTTCAGTGTTGTTGTTGCTGTTGCTGACTACTGTCAAATCACTTCAACTTATAGTAACCTTAAGGCAAACTAAAATTTCCATAGAAACATAAAATGCATGCTATAGAAAGAAAAGTTCAATACTAATTGGAAATAATAATTATCAATTTCTGCAACTGTGTAAGTCCTGAAAGGATCTACCCTTTGCCAAAGGTTCTGTGATGTGGTCACTAGCCAGACGCATTTCAATCTGAAGTCTTCAGTGGCTAAGGTCTGAATAATATAGCAAAAACCATATGTAAAATAAATACAATCCAGAGAATTCACCAGCTTCTCTCCTATGTATCAGAAGTTGGTGAAACACAGAAACTGATAATTAATATTTCCAATGAGCATGAGACTTTTATTTCTATTACATGCATTTTATGTTTCTATGGAAAGTTTAGTGTTCATGTTATATGATTGTTTTATTTGTATATTAGATATACATTTTCTATATCCTTGTCATAGCTTGTATTACTTTTTACAAATATCTAATGCCTTTTTTCATTCTTGTTGAAGTCACGTTAGGTACAATACCTTTTTGTTGCTGCCATTTGTTATTCTACCCAACATGGAATTTGCCTGTTATACAGCAATTTATGCCACATGACAAGTTAAAACAAGAAAGTTTAAAACCAGTTGCAACATGTCTAAGACATTTTAAAACTATGCACATGTGTAGTGGATGACCTCAACTAGGCCCCAAAGGACTGAACTATGTTTTTGTTTGGGAACAATGTCCCACGTAAAGCACAAGGACACTAGTGAGGTTGCCAATTTGACCTTCATGGGGAGGACACTCTACAGCTGGGGTACCAAAGCAGTGAAGACCTTCCCTCACATTCTTTCACAATGCTTTCCCCCTACTTGTGGGACATGAAGAATAAGCCCTCCAGTCAACATCCACCAGTTGGAACAGGATGTCATCAGAAAACATTGCCACCTCACTGAACTCTGGATTGTTTGTGAACAAGTTGGAAGGCACCAGTACCCAATGCAGATCTTTGGAGGAATCAGCTATTTATGTCCCTCCATTTCAGGAACTGGCTTTTGTTTCATCTAGGGCAGTGCTTCTGAATTTCTCTGGTGTGGGGAGACAGCAGCCCCTCCCCCAATTTGCTGGAACTATATTTCTTCCTGGAAACACTCCCAGAATCAGCAGTGATGGCTGATGGACCAGCACTGGTCCAGAGACTAGTGTTTTGAGTAGCATTGACCTGGGAGAGCACTGAAAAATCCATCTTACCATAAACACTGTAAGTGTATACAGGAATGGGGAAAGTGTGGTCCCAAAAGCTGCATTTTTGGCTTTATCCTGGCTTTCTCTAAAGAGTAAATTGCTTCTCTTGGGAGCCATCAATCTTGTCATTAACATTTGTTACACTCCCCTCCTTGCATCAGAGCTGCTTAACATCAAGAAATGTCCTCCCCTTTTCAAACTCAGAAGTTGACTTCCAACTTCTTCCAATTTTTGTTCTGTTGTTTGGCTGTCTTTGCAGCCCCCAGAGAATTCTGGGTGGGAAATTTTCTCTTAAATCAGCCACAATTGCCCAGCTCAATGTAGTAGCTTGTCCATTCTTGTGAATTTTCTACCTCATTATGCTTTGTATACACTCCAACCCCAGATTTCCATGTATATTTTGACTGCTGGATGCAGATGATACTCTCCATATGAAGCTGGATGAGGTGGGTAAACTGGTCTGGTCTTCGTTTTTGTGCCAGTGTGGTTTCAAATCAGCTTGCATCCTTAATGGTTATTTCTGCTGCAGAGGAGGTATTGATAGCAAGGACACAATGAAAAATTGCACCTCACTTTACAAACCAATAGGTAACATACTTTAGGTGGTAAACGCAGCAACTGTGCTTTTTGAAGCCAGATTCTAACTCCAGACTATGGTTAATAAAACGGAAAATGTGTATGATGGCTATATAATGAAATTCATACCTGCTCATAAAGGCTGAGGTAGAAAGCTCAATGGCCTGACCATACAATGAATATACCTTCTGCTTTGTCACAGGATGCCAAAACCAACTATCCCTGTAATATATGATACACATCCTGGATCAAAAAGAGAGCAAAACCATTCCTCTTAATTCTGCTGATGTTTTAACAATATTTGAGTCTATCATTAGTTTGAAAGTTTCAAAGAGATGGCAAGGAAGGTGGCTTTTTTCTTAGCCTATAGGCTAAAAAGAAAACAGGAATGTACTCTTTAGCAATACAGGAAGTTTAAATGAACTGGGACTCAGCTGTTTGTTGCTTAACTGGTAAAAAAATTCCAACCTTCTTAATGACCAAGAAGTGTGTAACAAGCATGTATTAGACCACCCTAACTTATTAATTGGCTGCAGCCATTCTACATGAGATGATGTGCATCCCATTTTGCTGTGACAATTTAAAACTTGTCTCTCCTTGCTGAGCAAGATCCCAAGAACTTTTAGAAAGTGAAAAAACTGGACATGAGTAAATATGAAACAGACAGATTTGCCCATCCCTAGATATAAACACATGTAAAAGTGTCATACTGATTTGCATGTCCCTGATGGTAAGGTGTTCTTTAGTAGAGCCATGAGAGAGAATGTAAATTTTCATGTTATTTTGTCCTTTGAAGCATGAAGGAATAGATTCCAAAGTTTGTATGCTACTGCATAAGAAGGCAAAAGTTTCTGCACAGTTCTCAGTCACTATTCTTTGTGTTGTGCAGCTTCAGAGTTTCTTTTTCACCTCTGAACATAGCAACAGAAGAATACCATTTTGGGTTCAGTCCAACTGTGCCATTAGTCACAGTGATACTTGCACTTGTCCTCTTCTCTACCCCAAAGGCTCATCACTTCCTTCTGATCTGGGAGTCTCATTGTCTAGCACTATGGGGCAGTTCAGATGGGTGGCTGGAAGCTGCCCTGGGTCAGTGCCACAGAAGCCGCACACTGCGGCACCGACCTGCTCCCTAAAAGAAACTGCTCTGAGCAGCTTCCTAGAAGGGGAGTCACGTGTGTGCTTGTGCACCATGATGACGCCCCTTCCAGCCAGTGCCATTTGTGTGTTGCACACCACAGACATCATCATGGTGTGCACCATATGGATGGGTGTGCACCATGATGGTGGCGGGGTGGTGAAACTAAGGCTGGGGGCGTGAGGACACCCAGCCCTAGTTCACATACAGGCAGGCATAAACTGCTGGTCTGTACTGCCTCTATCTTTTGTTTCATTTTGCAGTTTCAGCATAGGGTTTTCAAGGCTTCAGGAGTGGCTTACCATTGCCTCATCTGTGCAGTAATAACTATTACAGATTAATTTAAAACCAGAATTTTTACTGGGGAGACCATGAGCCGTTTGGCAAGGAAACATAGTTTATTTTGCTGCAGCATTCCCAGAGGAAAACACTTCCAAATTCTGGGGCCCCAATTCTAAAGTGAATCAGCCCTTGATAGCACCTTGAACAAAGAAAAGTACAAATCAGATTTCATTGGTTACATATAAAATAAACATATACACCCCTTTACATTTCATTGGAGGTTCAAATATTACACCTAACTACATCTCTATCCCTCATGGGGTATCGATCAATCATACTATTATCTATATGTTTGGTTTCACTGTCCCCAAACTGTCTCTTCGGTACAGTCTATTATTTAAATTAGCAACTTAAGTTAGGAGCCATTTCAAAATTGTTTTACATTCCAGAAGAGGATTTGACATGACCTGAATTCCATCATCATGGCAACCTTTGCTCTCAGTACATTTCAGTACTATAATTTTCAACTCCTGAGCATAAGTAAAACTCCTATTCAAATCCACCCTCTACACTAACAAGTGTTAGCTATGATGCCACTGATGTTGTCTTTGAATGATCATTCACAAGCTGCTTAGAGCTGTTTGGTACATTTAGCCTGGCTCTTCAAGAAAAGCTTGTCTGACATGGGAGACCCTGCCAACAGCATTGCTTCAATCAGATTAACCTCTTCCATCGCAGGAGCACACAATCCCAACACCACAGACAGGTAATGCTATGGTGAATACCTCTCACCACATACAAGCTGTAGTGCCTCTCATCCCCTCAAGTGGAATAAACTGTTAAGTTAGTGGACACATTAAGACACCAGTTATCAGTTGTTGCATTGGTTAATCAAATGGTGAGATCCCATCTTCTTTTGACAGAGACAAAATTTCCCACCATGTTTAAAGGTCATTTTGTGTGTGTGAGAGAGAAGGGAGGACTGAATTCTCTCCAACTGTTTGGTGATTGTCATCAGGACATTTTCAAAAAATTATCTTTTGAGAAATTCCAGCTCTGATAATGCTAAGTGAAACATCAGCACACCATTTTGGAACAGGAAAGGAAAAGGCCAAGAAAGGGAGACTAAAAAGCATAAAGATGAGCCCATGGTTTTATTCAACAATCAATCAATCAATCAATCAATGATTTGATTGCACATTTGTGCTTGAAATTATCCATTTTGTTTGACGAGGGAGAACTGCAGAGAGCGATCACTGAATAGTCTCCAACCAACTTACTCCATGAAAAAAAAAAAATCCAGCGGTCTGAGTAAAGTCCTAAAATAATTTAGTATAAAATTATTTTCTGATATATGTTTACCTCGCTCTACACTTTTCACATCTATGTATATGAAACTTGAAAAGTTTACAGGCAAAAGAGCATATGTTGAAATGTTTTCTCTGCTTCGATTATTATTAAAGTCCCTGGCACACCATTAGACAACTAAATAATTGTTATTAATTCTTTGATATAGTCCAATTTTGTGTGAAGAACATTGTTGCTTACCATCTAAATAAAGGGAAGGAATCATGTGAGTCTCCAGATGCTGCAGGAGTGCAACTTCCAGTAGTCATAGCTATTTATTTATTTATTTATTTATTTATCTCAGTCAGTGTACATGTGTGCCCCAGTAATGTTCTATCAATGGGCGAGGCAGTTCTGGGAGGTCCTGTCCAGTTCAGTCAGAAGCAGGAGGGGACAGCAACATGGCACTGTGAAAAAAATAAAATAATAATAGACAAAGACATATGATGTCTATGATTTCTGGGAGTCACTGTCCAAAAACATATGGAGGGCTGTGTCATTCCCACTATTGATCTAAATAGATCCAACCTTTCTTTTTCTCTTCTGGCACTATCTGTAATTGCAGCCTATTGTTATTTTTGACTTTCGGAGACCCTTAAATGAACCTATTATGGGGTTTCCTTGGTAAGATTTGCTCAGAAGAGGTTTGCCATTGCCTTGTATGACCTTGTACAAATCACATTCTCTCAGTGTCATGCCCAGCCTGGCTGAGGACTCTAGAAAAGACTCTGACCCTGAGCTTGACCCTTAGCTTGAGCCTGGCCCTAGCTCTGCCCTGATGGAAAAGCAGAGACTGTGGCCCAAGAAGATATTCAGGAGCCAAATTTCTAAGCAGCAGAGTGCCCTGGAAATGTGAGCATTGAAGAGGAGGATGAGAAATTGATGGGTTCATGTTGAGGCACAATCCTAAAACTAAACAAACCAGAGAACCAGAGGAAATGGGTGTCTGAAACCAAGAGAAGCAAGCTATAGAACCAAAGAAAATGGATTCCAGTGTGACGCATTGCTGCAAGGAAGGACTTGGCAAGAAAGACGAGGCATTGACCAACTGTGACCAAAACAATGAAAATGGCCAGGTGTGTTCTGTACCCTGAGCTGCAATGAAGAGAAACGAGATGAGGAATTGACACGACAATTGACTGATTTTGAACTATGGGAACAAGAACAACATGTTTTCTTCAGAACAAGCTGCAATATTGTGAAACTACAGGAGCAACAAAAGCTAGAGATGCACATGAAATAAAAAGAGGTCCCCCAAGTTTCCTCTGTGTGGTTTTCTAGATCCATGGCAATGGGACCACCCCAGCAAACCATGTTTTTCTCAAGAAAGAAGATGAAAAAGGTGCAAAAAGAGAAGACTTTACAACCTCATTGTGTGTTTCTGCTCTGCACGCAACAGATTCACCCAGTCTCTGAGGAACTTCTGGCCAGTCTCCAGTGGAGGATTATGAGTACGTCTGTGTAGTGAATCCGTGAGTGAGTGAGTGAGTGAGTGAGTAGAGCTCTTGATAGTTAATTGATTGTTAATTGATTGTCAAAACTTTGTGTTTTAAATTGATGCTTAGTTGATTGTTAAGTCTTTGTGTTTTAATTAATGTTACATGAACAGTGATAAACCCAGATCTGGTCTCCCATGTGTCTCATTGAGAAGTCCTATAGTCTAGGGTGTTCAAACCTCTCCCTGGATAAATGAAAAGGACCTGAAATCCTGGTCCATGACAAGGACAAGGAAACCAATATACCTACTTACAACCAGAGGAGATCTGAAAGGGTGTTACCTACAATGAGTTGTTGTTGTTGTTGTTGTTTTGGGGAAATGGTTGCTGTTGTTGTTTTGGAGAAATGTTTATTGTTGTTCTTGTTTTAAAGGGTTAAAGGGTGGCATATCAAGTGGTTATAAAGTTACTTTAGTTTACTGATAGTGCTAGCTACCTTTTAGGTACTTTCCTAAGTAATTTTAAGGCATTTTAAGGGTTTTTTTTTCAAGGTCTGTGTAATTTTCTTATCAATCCTAAGGATTTTTTTTTAAAAAAGAAAATACCAATTAAAAGATCTGGAAACAGAGCTATACGAAGAATGACTTTGGGGACTGAGTATGTTAAACTTAGAGAAAAGAAAGGTGGTGTGATAGACAGTAGAGTGCCCTGTGGTATGAGAGAAGCAAGTATAGTGGTAGCTTATGGGAAAATAAAGGAATTTAGTATAGTGATAGAAGCATAATGGAAGTTTATCACACTAGAGGACAAACAGGATTTAAACAGGAATTAAACAGGAATTAAACAGGAAATGCCTTATGTTTAACATAGGGCATTTCCTGTTGCCTTATGTTTAACATAGGGCATTTCCTGTTTAATTCCTGTTTAACTCCTGTTTAAATCCTGTTTGCCCTCTAGTGTGATAGTGATAGGAGTACAGATCAAGGGAAGTAGCAGTGCTCCTCTGTTGTGCTTTGATCAGATCTTACCTGGAATAGAGTGTCCATTTCTGGTTACCAAAGTCCAAAAAAGATATCAAAAGCTGGGATGTGCCCACAGGAGAGCAAATAGGATGATTAATGGTCTGGAAACCACATTCTACAAAGATCAGCTTAGACAGCAGTGTATGCATAGCTTGGAGAAGAGATTACTAAGAGGTAACATGATGGCCATCTTTAAATGTCATGTAGAAGACTGGGTGGTTTGATTTTTTGCTGCTTAAGGAAAAAAGGCCCAAGCCAATGGATTCAAATTACAAGGAAAAAAAAAAGATTTGATGTAAACATTAGGGAGAACTTATTGATTGTAAAATAGCTGTTTGACAGTGGAATGGACTGCTGGAAGGATGGTAAACTATCCTTCTTTGGATAGTCAGTTTGGATGAACACTTTTTTGGAAATGTTTTAGCTGTATATCCATGCATGGCAGAGGTTTGGATCTGATGGCCCTTGGGACCCCTTCCAACTCAATGATTCTATAATTGTAATGAAAACCTGCTCATTGCAACTAGTTTCATATGTTATTTTTCCCCAGCACTGTACTGAGTAGAGAGAATCTTTTAAAAACTGTAACGACTAATGGAAACATATTGCTTTTTTAAAAAAAATTGAAGGAAACCCCAAAGCTCTGTTTTCCCACAACTGAGTAATGTGAAGGGAACACAAGATGGTGCTGAAATGTTGTGCTCTTAAAACAGATACTTTAGAACACCTAGAGCTGGCTGGTGGCTTCCATTTCATCATGTCAATGTATCCACTTTGGACTTCAGTTTGAATTTTAAATGAGAATTAAGTATTAAATAAATAGAGTGCAACACCTTAGACAGCTCATTGTGATACATTTAAAAAAGCCAGATGATTCAACTATGTTTATTGACCTTATTGCAGACATTTAGACAGAGTCAAAAATGGATTGGGGATGGAAAGCTCTCCACTGCCAAACACAAACTTTACAGGGCCAGTCCTGGGTTGCATGTCATGAAATGGTAGCCAGATGTTAGCTATTTGAGTATGTTGATAAGGGTTTTGTATTCATGATCACTACATGTTTTAACATTATTGACTTCATTATAACTCACTCCCCAATGTACATCAGTTGCATGGGGAGAAGGGGGACCATTCTGCCAGTGTTCAGAGCATGGCTGAATTATGTTTCCATCAGGTTTTAGGTAGCTGGGCCAGAAGAAGTTAAGTATAAGCTGATATAGGATTCTAGCTAGGATATTTAAACTCTTCCTGGTATTTTTACTGCCATGAACAAAGGGAGAGGTTCTTGTGGGATTTTTCTATCTCAAGTGTCAAAGTAACTTAACTGGCATTGGGTACCATGCACCTTGACTGAGATGGGTAAGAGTGGAGGAAATTTGCTGCTCTGACTCAGGCATGAAATTGTCCTTGAGATTATCAAGATTGCTGCAAACTGCGGAAATAAAGTAGTTTGACATCACTTTAACTTCTATGGCTCAACCTTATGGAATTCGGGAATCTGTAGTTTGGTGGGGCACCAGAGCACTCTGACAGGGAATGCTAAATATCTCACAAAACTACAAATCCCAGAATTCCACACCATCGAGTCACGGCAGTTAAAGTGATGTGAAACTGCTCTATTTCTGCAGTGTGGCAACAGCCCCATAACCGAGGAACAATTAGGACTGTAACAAAGGTTTTGTGAAGGAAACAGAAATAAGTGATCTACTGTATGTTTGATAATGTGAAAACTTGCTTTGTTTGTTTGTTTTATACTCAACCTTTCACTTAGCAAGTTACTCAAAACGGCTTACCAAAAAAAATTAAAGCAAAGTCCAGCTAAAACCATTTCAAAAATTAAAAAGCAATTAAGCAGACAATTCTGTCAAAAACACACCATTAAAAGAGTTTTAAACACATTTCAAACATAATTAAAAGACAGCCTGCTATGTATTTTATTCATCAAAGAACAACCTACCATGTTCAAAGCACCCTTCTGCCTCATAACTTTAAGAACCAAAAGCCAGCCTAAGCAGAAAGGTCATTGTCTGCGAGTGGAAAAAGAAGAGAGAGAAGGCCAACAATCAAGAGGGATGCAACTTACTTTATGTTCCCTTTTCACTTTTCTGACTTGTAGGTAACAAATATTATTGGAATAATCCCACTCCTGTCTTTCTGAAATACTGGGTTTATTAAGAACAGGCAAAACCAAAAAAATAATGAAACATATTTGGGAATTGTTATATAAACCTTTTCAGAAGCTATCTGAGTTATATCCCCCTTCCCATGTTGTAAATAAATTGACAGCTGTGTCCTTTCTACTTTTCTGCTGGACACCACCCACATCACAATGTGGCCTATGATTTCCTCTCTCCCCAGAAATGTCAGCTGTATATTATTTCTGCCCAGATCATATATTATGGTGATTTCTGCTTCCGTCTTCTTAGATTTGTTCAATTTATTGCAACCCAACCAAGCAGGGACCGTATAATGGCTGGGGTAGTGTAACAGTGCTAGAAAGAAAATGAAATTTAGTTGCAGGAGTATGTAACCAAGGATGCATGAGGAGACATTATAAATGTCTAAAAACAAACAAACAAACAAACAAAAACACATCCTGGCATCATTCTCCACACCTGGACCCCACAGTCCCATGGAAATGACTTGGGGTGCATTTACATTGTAGAAATAAGGCAGCTTGACACTCCTTTAAGTGCTGTACAATCCTGGGATTTGTAGTTTTATAAAATCTTTAACCATTCTCACAAAGTGTGCTGGTGCTCCATTGGGAAGAAGGAGGCCTAGCAATCCTTCCCATGACTAAGAACATGATATTTTCATCATGATCTGACTCCAGCAATGAATTCCCAATAGTATTTCCATTTAATCAGCTTCACAGGAGCCAGCAGTTACAGACTTGGTCAAGGGTCAACAGCATAGTTGCCAACAATCCCCCAACAGATCAGGATGCTCATTCTGTCATTTCAATGTCATGCTTGGACAGAGCAATCCTATCTTGATGTGGGAAGGCTCAATATATCCAACACTTTCCCACTCCCCCCCCCCCCAAGCAGGAAGTGAAGAAGGAGCTATGTTCACCAGCAAAACCTTACATTATTTGCTGGACATTCCATGAGACTGGGAGATGAGAAGACAAACCCTTAAATCCAAAGCTTTTCTTGATCTGCTTGTGACACTCGTTTGATCTCTTTCACTTCCTGCTTCTTTATCGTCCGAGCTACACTTCAAAGACTAAAGACCTTCTGTGGGGATTGGCAAACAGGACTGAAGATAATATTTTCTTCATTGTAGAACTTCTCATTCTCTGACCTTGAAGATGGAGGGTTTGTCCTTTCAACAATACATGGGACACCAACCTGAAGATTGTAGTTTTGCACTACCAATAATTTTAATTGGGAACGTGATTGTGCCAATACCCATTCTTTTAACCAAGAAGTTCACACTGTATTCATTACCATTTTAATGAAAAACAGAAACAAAAAAAAATGTAATTTAAAAGGCGACATGACTCAAATGCTTCATCTTGAAAAGAACAAAATAATGAATAGTTTCTTTCTAACTGGTTCATATGCCCTTTAGGGGACAGTAAAAGTATATGAAAGAGGAAAAGACACAAGTGTATGATTGTTTTCATTTGTAAAGGCCCACACTGACTATACATTGCTGGATATAAGGTTCTCTGCAGATCATATCTGCATAGTTATCGAATGGTAGCATGACACAGTTAGTTCAAGTTACCATATAATTACTAGAGATGGAACAGGAAGCATAACAGCAGCAGGTATCAAAGAATAAGAATGAAAACTAAATCAAGGAATTAACCACCCACTAGATTTTGTTTTGAATGGGGGAAATCCTTCATTTAAAATATAGCAAGTTAAAAGAGTTGAAATGTATTGTTTAATGTACTTAGTTAAAGTTTCATCATGCTGTTTAAAAATACTTTAACAAATCACACCATGATACTAGAAATTACTCCATTTCAAACATATTCTCAGTTGAAATTAAAACCATATGCAAAACATAACAGATTATTTTCAGCTTTTGAGCAGCACAATCATAACCCTGTAACCCTGTGCTTCCATGATATTTTCCCCTGATATCATGGCACTTGACATGCTGAACAATTCTCAGATAAGAATAAATGCCTTCTCTAACCTCCATGAGATGTGCCTGGTGAGCTGGACTGTTCCCATCTAACAGGTAAGGTGCAATGGTTTGAGCACTAGACCAGGAATAGTGTGAACCAGATTTTAGTCTCACTGAGCCATGAAACTCAATGATGACCTTGGACAAGTGACTCTTTTTCAGGCTGACTTAACTCACAAGATAGAGATGACAATATCGTGGCGCAGTGGTGGAAACAGCCCTGGTGGCGCAGTGGTTAAATGCCTGTACTGCAGCCACTCACTCAAAACCAGAAGGTGGCAAGTTCAAGACCAGCAAAGGGCTGAAGCTTGACTCAGGCTTGCATCCTTCCGAGGTCACTAAAATGAGTACCCAGATTGTTGGGGGGCAAATAGCTTACAATTGTAAACTGCTTAGACACTCCTTAAGGGTATGAAGCGGTATATAAATGAAGCTGTTTGTTTGTTTGTTTGTTTGTTTAATATAATAGAGAGGAGATAAGCCATTTAACAAGCAAATATTAATAGACTTATTTGAGGTTCAACTTAGACATTCTGTTGGACTTCTGTTATTAGATATCCTTGGTTGGTTGGCCTTCCTTCCTTCCTTCCTTCCTTCCTTCCTTCCTTCTTTGGAATTAATTTCAGGTAAAGATCATGACATGAGTGAAAAAGTGAAAGTGAAAAGCTTTCTCACCATATCCTCAACCACCCCTAAGCCTGGTGTAAGCCTGTAGCATTACTGGGAGGTGCAGGGCATGCAGACTTCAATGGGTGACACCCCAGACCGGGTGCAGTCAGGCCCCTCCTCACAGTCTCCCATGCTCTGTTCCCCTCTCTGACCCCCATGCACCTCTCCGTCCCCAAACATGCCTCTCTGTACCCATGCACACATCTCCATTACCTGAGTGTTCCTCTCTGGCCCTATGTGCACATGCTGCTCTGTTCCCCCACGTGCACTCTGTCCCCCAAGCACTGTCCCATCCTTTTTCTCATAAGGAAAAGGGTGGGCTGGCTCGGGGAGAAGGAGTGTGTGCCATCCTTAGAAGCCCCATCCCTGAAACTCAACCAGAAGTCCCGCCCCTGTAAGTCCCACCACTCCAGAAGTCCTTTCCCTCTGGACATCCCACCCCCTACACTGGGTGAGACCCAGTACAAGATTGCCACTGCTATGAGCCATGGAGGAGAAAGTATATTGATACCGTATCTTCAAACCCTTGTACTTGGGAGATTTAAACCACCATTACATTTAGAAAATAGTTCCTTTGGCATAGTTGGTGCATGGTTCCATTTCTGTCTCATTGCTATCTTGACCTCCAAGCACTGTTAGAACACACTTTGTCATTGGCAAAGAAAACCCATCAATAAGCACTTAAATGTCCTGTTGTAGCATTTGTCATCAGGTTTGATAAGTTCTTCTGGATTTGGGCAAACACATGATATCAATGTCTCCTCCATCGCAATTCTGGATCAAATCTCTGGCTGTTTTGGGATTATTTTTTTTTTAAAGAAAACTTTCATTTATTTTCTTCCTCTCCCTCCCACCAAAGAAGACATGAGAGTCTTCTCCTGAGGAGGTGGAAGTTGTATAATCTATGATTCTTAAATGTATTAATTTAAATAACCAGTTAACTGACTGAAGCCAGTTATAGGGAACATATGCCTTGTTAAAACAGTTTTGTGACCTACCAGTCCATTTCCAGGCACAATTCAAAATGCTGGTTTAGACACGTAAAGACCTATGCATCTTAAATCCAGATTATTTGAAAGAGTCTGTCCCTCTGCATCAGGGATGGGGAATCTACGGTCCTCAAGGTTCTGACGAACTACCATTTCCTTCATGTCTCACCACCAGCCAAGATGAAGAAAGTTTTAGCCAGGCTCACGAAGGCTTGGTTGTAGCTCCTCGTCTTATTTTATTTAATTAATTTATTTATTTATTCCCCGCTCTTCGGCCCTAAAGGCTATCAGAGTGGCTTACAATTATTATTTTAATGAGACGGTTCCCTGCCCTCAGGCTTACATTCTAAGAAGACACAACACAAAAGGAGAAAGGAATGGTGGTGGGGAAGGGGATCAGGTCCAAATGTTCTTCTCTCCCTCCGAGGCCTGGACCAAGGCAGATGGACTGGAGGAAGGGCTCTGCTTCTTAATCTAGGACAGGCCCGATGGAATTTGGCCTGTCCTTTCACTCCCTCCTTGGCCAGATGCTGTTGCCATGGAGAGAGGGCACTTCAACTTGAGGCCGAGTTGGATGGTGTAACTAGGCCTCTCCTTCACTCCCTCCTAGCCCTAGGTTTTGGGATTGGATATTTTAATTGTCTTGTTTTTAATTTTATCTTGTACCCCGCCCTGATTTCTCGCTCAGAGGGGCGGGCTAGAAATAATAATAATAATAATAATTATTATTATTATTATTATTATTAGGTCAGACAGTGTTGCCATGGAGAGAGGGCACTTCCACTTGTGTTGATGCTACATGAAGTGTCACCATAAGAGGAGGAACTACAACCAAGCCTTCGTGAGCCTTGCTAAAACTTCGTTCAGCTTGGCTGGTGGTGAGGCATGATGAGAATTTTAGTTCATCAGAACTTGGTTGTAGGTTCACCATCCCTGCCCTATATGAACGTATTGGAGTCTTCCGATCTGGAGAGCTTGCCTTTCTCATGGTCTCACCACCATTGTTGGTGAAGATAAAAGAGATGGTCTTCTCAGTTAGGCTGCCATATTTGCTGGGAAACTAGGACAATCATGGATTGGAGGGTCAAAAAAAAAAAAATCTCCACCAGGCGGGCATGATTGAAGCCACTAATCCCAGATTCTTGCTTTGTTTCAGGTTGACCCCCTGGGCAGTGTGACACCATGTGCTGCACCATGGCATGCAGCATCATAGTACTCCTCCAGCACTGCATCCACACAATGCAATGCCAAAGGAGCCCCATAAAGCCATGACACCACAGCTATTGTACCATTTCCAGGGTTCAAAAAGAGGAAGATTTTTTCACCCTGAAAAGGCTGGCTTGGGCTGCAGTGTTCTGTTACCACAGCCCCAATGTGACAAAAATGGAGGCGCCTGCAGGCCGGCTCTTAGGAACAGTCTGCACAGCCCCTGAGAAACTCCCCTCCCTTCTTATTCTTCTCTGAGAGAGCAACACATTTAAAATCATAGCCCTCTTAAAACCAGGATAGGATAAGGGAGCCAAGGAGGAGGTGGGGATAACCTCCACTATATCACACTATAACACAGTATATTGTGTTGTCTCCAGAGACAATAAGGGGGGGAAGGAAATGTTTCAGGGTCTGGTCTGTCATTTGGCTTTTTGCACTGTCTGCCTCCCTCCAGAATGAGTAAATGAATAAAAACACCACAATCCTAAATAGGTCTATTCAGAAGCAAAATTCATTGGGTTTGCTAGGACTAGCCTTTGACGAAGGTAATGGCAATCCCGCTCAGAAGAAACTTGTCAAGAAAGCCCTTTGATAGGTTCACCTTAGGGATTTGGATTTCTCTGTGCCAAGTCCAGCATTTGAAACACTAGTCTGTACTGTTTCTGTCAAATCAGTTCTAACTTTTATAATGGTACAAAGGTTAAGCATAGTGGAAGAAAAAATGCAACCATTAATGTGCTGAATTGGCATAAGTAAAATGTAATTTAGAGTGCATAATTAGAAAATTTTCATAATATGCAAATTAGGTGCCTGGCTTTTAAGAAGTGGGATATGGCAACTCTATTCTCAGTGGCTGCTCCCACCTTCTGGAACTCTTTTCCGTGGGAAGCTAGGTTTGCACCTCTCTGCTCTCCTTTTGCCATCAGGCAAAGACATTTTTGTCTGATCAGGCTTTTAGTGCCTTTTTACTTGCAGGGAGGTTTATTTATGGGTGGATGACTGCTTTATTTTTTAACTTTTGTATCCCTTTTAAATGAATTTATAATGTTTTAATGTAACAATTTTTAATTATATTCAAAATTTTATTGCTAGCTTTTACTTGATTCTTTTGTGAGTTGGGTCCCACTCTGGAAGAAAGGTGGCATATAAATGAAAGGAAAAAAGTAAGTAAATAAATAATATTGGGAGGGGAGAGAATGTATTGGTTGCAAATGTATTTAAAATCTAAAATAACAAAATAATAAAAAAGAACAGATAAATCTCTTTTGCCTCTCCATAGTGAACAAGTATTTGAAAGCCAACCAGAGCAGCATTTCACCAAACTCAGTACTGTTGTAATAATTCCTGAAATTAATATTTGACCATATTGATAGATAATGGAGAGCATATGAAGTTAGGGAAAAATTCTAAAACAAACCATGTTTGTTGTAAGAAGCAGGGAAGAATAGAATTTTACTGTCCCTGAATGTGCATGTGTGTCTCTTATTCAAATGCCAGCAACAACCAATCTGCTAGCTGTTGGCCCATGATCCGTAATTTTTTTTTTTTTACCTACTGCCAGCTGAGTAACAGATGGTTGGTAGCTGCATGGCTTTACCAGAAATTCCTGCCAGAATCATTTCCCAGAGAATCTGTAGGATGAATATATAGCACTGAACAGGGAATGAAATGGCAACATAAAATTAAGGTGATTGTAACATTCCATATGAATTGAAATATGGTAGAATATTCAAAGAATATGGATGCTTCCCTGAAGACTAGAACCATTATAGAATTCAATAGAATATATTTTTCTATCTTGAGAAAGACTCAAAATTTGCCTTCTTAAGCTAATGGGAACATTAGATTCTGATTGTTAACAGAGGGTTATGCAGACAACCCCTAAGGGGCGAACTCCAGCTGTCCCTTTTATAGCCAGATCAGGGCCATGGCAACTGCACACCACAGACCCAATCTGGCCTTTCCTGGGCACAAATAGGAGCCACAAAAAGTGGCTCCTTTTTGCGCCCTGGAAAGGGCATGATAGTTGTGGCACAGTGACTTTAAGGTGCTCCTTTGGTGCTGCATTGTGTGGATGCAGCACCAGAAGAGCACCATGACGCTGTGAACCATGTGGAGCAGTGTGTGGTGTCACGGTGTCCTGGGAGCAGAGTTGGGTTGTGTGTCATGTGGATGCCACACCCCGACTCCACCCCCAGGTCAGCCTTAATGAAGGATAATGTTACTCCTTTTGTGGACGAACATTTATCTTTACCGAGGTCTAAACTCACTATGTGGTGCCAGAGTAAAGCACTGTGGGTCATGTTCACTTGCCTCATGCTGTTTATGTCTATACTCTTTGTTGGTGTTGAAATGATGGTGGGGTGGGTGAAGGAGAGTGTTAAGGCTAGAGCATGTGTTGTGGAGAGCAGAAACATTTTATAGCATGCAATGTTTTCCTATAACTAAAAAGTGACTGCTTGAGAAAAAGAAAAGCAGCAAGTTACCTTTTTACAAGTTGCAACTATAAAGTTAAGTAATAGCCTGTCTGCATGGGTCAAACAAATTGTCCTCCCCCTCATGGTGACCAGTCTGGACAATGCAGGGCCCAATCCCTGGATTTGATGCAGTGTCCAGATGACATCAAACACAAGATATAACACTCAACACAGATTACAAAAAATAATTTGCTCTGGATCTTCCCAGATGATCTCAAGCCCTCCAGAGTGATGCCAGATGTTTGTTTTTTTCCCCCCAAATGAATCCCACCGTGCCACCTGCCACCACTTCTGGCATGCATCACTTGCTCTGAGGTGGTAATGAGGTACCCAGATGTCTTGTGCTGACCCTAGAGTGATCAACTTATGACAGCAGTGGTGACATCAGGTAGCATAGCTGGGTGCACATACAACCAGCTGCCCATCGTTACACTGGTGTACCCAAGGTAGTGGGGGGACATCAGGGAAGGTTCGGGGCAGAATACTTTGGGCTGCTCCCAGAGTATTCTATCAAATGCAGACACCATCTAAGGGCTGGGAGGGTCAGCTATAATGGTAACTGATTACAGTTACAATAACTTTCTGAGCAGGAGAAGCCACTTCCATCATTCTGTTAGGAATATGTCCACCTACAATTCTATTGCTAATTTGTAGTTCTGTCATTTGGGGTCTTCAAATAACTCAACTATTCTTATTCCAAAATTATGGCCAAGGCTTTTTTAAAAACAGATCCAAGGGGTGGCAGAATGGGACAGTTTAAAAAAAGGGGACTGGGATTGAAATAAACTGTATGGAATCCCCCCTCCCCCATGTCTACATAGCAAAACTTAGGGTCCAAGGTCCTGCACCAGGGAATGTCCCATACTTGTGTAACTATGGTCCAAAACACACAGCAGAAATAATCCAGTTTGAGATCACTTTAACAGCCCTGGCTCAGTGCTAGGGAATCATGGGAACTGTAGTTGGTTGCTGAGTGTTGTTGTTGAGTAATTTGTTGTGGCACCAGAGCTCTCTGATAGAGAAGGCTAAATGTCTCACAAAACAGCAGTTCCCAAAATTCCCTAGCATTGAGCCAGGGCAGTTAAAGTGGTCTCAAACTGGACTATTTCTGCTGTGTGTTTTGAACAAAAGCCAAATCTCTCATTCAACACCCCTCCAACTGAACCTTTTCTCTTCTGTACACCTGCCTGATACAGCCATTTCCTGGCTGGTAGGAAATTAAGAAAAGCAGCAGAGAAGCATCCAACTATTTTCTTGAAGCTAGATGAACACCAATGGGGCTTTCTAGATTGGCAAAAAGAAGTGTGTTCATGGCTGCATGAAACTCTAGCCTTTAGATGAGAAAAAGGGAAAGTGTGCCATGAAAACGCTTTTTTTGCATTTTAGGGGAGAAGAAGCGCCTTTAAAAAGGTGCTGGTTTTCCCAGCTTCTTTTTTAAAAACTGCGGAACAGTGCAGCTCCATCTAAAGGCTGTGGTGCAGCTGCTAAGCATTAAGGAAAAGGCAACTTCAGGTCACACTTTCCTGCCAATCTAGAAAGCCCCATAGACACCCTCTTCAGGGATTTACCAAACACTCCCCCCCCCCCCAGGAGCTTCCAGAGAATGCCTAGAAAAATATTTGGATGGTTCTTCGCTGCAATTCCCACTTGCCACTGGTTGGGAAATGGCTGTGTTTGCAGCATGACTGCAGCAGAGAAAAGTGGGTATGGGGAGGTATTTGGGTTGTAGCACCAGCAATACAGAATTCCAACTTCCCCAATGGCCAAAGATTGGGAACTTTTGATGGTGTAAATTGGATATAGCTCATTGTAACTTGCTAACAGGATGCCAGCCACTGTAAGGAACATAAATGGGCTGAGGATATGTCCCATTCTTCTTCCATTACAATTCCACTCTGCTGCTTCTCCACCCTGCCCCTGAACAGCAAAGCAAAACAAAACAGAAACAGTTGTCTCTCCTGCATCTGCTCAACAGCAAAGACACCTGTTTGAACCAATCTAGGGCAACAGGTTCATCCATGTGACATCAATTGTACTACTGATTGTTGTATCATTCATATTTACAATACAAATTACACTCCACCATCCATCACATCCAAAGTTCATATTTTACATCTGTATGCTTTTAATTAATGCAAATTGCACATTACAATTCAATTTTTGTAGAAAGATAAGAGCAAAAGGGAAAAAATAGAGAGGAGAGAGAAAAATGAAGAAACAGAAGATGGAAGTAGAGAATGAAAAACAGAAAAATAAAATAGTTATTCATTCACTTGTACTTTGTAGTGGTGGAGTATTGTGACTGCACATCATTTTTCTACATGTAATTCAAGAAAACTGAGCAAATTGTTTGAAATCCAGACTCTTTTGATTATTTTAGTACAAAATGTGTTTTCATGAATTGTCAATAGCAGAATATGTTGAATCTAAGTATTTACACTACAACTGTTCTCATATTTCCAATTTTGTGAAATCATCCATTTGGTTTTTAGCAAATCATTTCAGCATCCTCCTTGTACTGGGGATATGGCCTGCTAAGACATGCACAGTGTCTACTATTAATGATTTGTCAAGGACCATATACATTCATACCTTAACTTCTGTCTAAAAAGTGCTACAGTTTGACATCTCTGTAAGAAATGTATCAGACTGAGCTGTATCAAGATTTAAATACATTTCTCTGTTGCTTGGCTTCATCATAGAGATGTAAAGAAAATGTTCTCATCCTTTAAGACAAGTTTTCTTATCCTCTGCAAGAAAAGATTTCCTGATTCTATGAGACACCCTGCCAGAAAATGGTTCTACTGTCATCAGACTTTTCACATTTTTGTTCAGTTGTTATGAGATCGTAACCCAGAGACAGATTCTTCTAACTTTTGGGATTCACATTTATGGTTCTTAATGATCAAATGTAACTGCAAAGGTCTACTGTTGTAGTCAGGCAGTGCCTCAGGTGAAGGGACTCTGAGGCTATGCAGTTTCAAGCAATGGGAAATGATATCTGTAATGCTTTCCCTATCACAGAGCATGTTGAGAATACGCAGCTGGAGAGACTCCTCAGAATCCTGCTTCCACTGCTTCTCTCAAAATACCCCACAACTGGAAGAGAACTGTAGACGTCAGCCAGAATTTAGCAGCTAGCTGATGTTTCCACCCCTCATGTGAGCAATCTCTGATGCTACAGCCAAAATCAGGGTCCTTGTCACAATCCCCCCTCCCTCCACACACACACACACACACACACACTGGAAATGGTTTTCTATGCGGTGAGGTTCGAATATCAGTCTTCTTGATTGATAGAAGAATAGATCCGATTCCGCATCTATCACTGCTTCCAAGTAAGTGAGAACTGAGGGGCTTTCATAGTCCCTTTGTGTTCCCTAAACTAGGGAATACAGACAGAGATTGTGAATATGACCAACCCACAAATGTGTAGGTTTGTAACTAAGTTAGTGAATTCCAGCCATCATTTCCCTGCATCTTCATTGGCAGCACCATGGACAACCTTCAGTTAGGGTGCTGTCCAGCTGAAAAAGTAGGTTTTAGAGAGATGGTATCATCACACACTGCTGTGACAAAGGAACTGCACCATTATTGTAACATCTGATGATACAGGTTCTTGGCTATTTTTTAAAAAGTAAAAAAAAAAATGTTTTGTGAAGAAAATTGTATTTTGAACACACACACACTTTCCTCCATGAAACTGTTAAGATTTTTCACAATGTTTTCTTTATTTTGTGCCAAAAAGGTCCCCAAACGCAACAACAACAACAACAATAACAACAACAATTTTATATTCCACCTTTTCCTGAAGGAATCAAGGCGAGTTACAAGATAAAGAAAACAATAAAATACAATAGCATAAAATATACAATTAAAAATAATCCCACACCCTAACCCCCATCCCACTCATAAAAAAACCATAACAATATAAAATAGGTTGCAATATACAATAAAAATTATGACAGAAAATGAGTTAAAATGAAGGTAGAAAAATTTGAAGAGAGGACATCTATCTACACGGGGTAAATGGGGGCTATCTGTTTCAGAAAAGGGGAGGCTAATCTGGGAAGGCCTGCTGAAAGAGATCTGTTTTAGCCTTTTAAAGGCGTCTAAGGTAGTGATGTGATGGATCTCCTCTGGCAGGTCATTCCATAGCTTAGGAGCAGCAGATGAGAAGGCCCTCTGGATTACCACAGCCAATATGATCTTTTTAGGCTGCAGCAAGTTCTTCCCAGAGGATCTTAATATGCGGTGTGGATTATGTGGAAAAGGTGTTCCCACAAGTAGTCTGGACCCAAACCATGTAGGACTTTAAATGTTATGACCAACATCTTGTATCATGCCTGGAAACTAATTGGCAGCCAATGAAGAGATTTCAAAACAGGTGTTATATGGCCGGTACTAGGTATACGTGCTACCAATCTGGCTGCCATATTTTATACCAATTGAAGTTTCCGAACTTGGCACAAGGGTCGCCCCATGTAGAGCACATTGCAGGAGTCAAGTTGAGAGGTTACCAGACCATGTACCACTTTTTCTAGGTTGCCTGGCTCCAGAAAGGAGCACAGCTGGCGTATCAGCCGAAGCTGATAACAGGCACTCCTGACCATCACGTCTATCTGAGCTGTCAACTGAATGGCAAGTCTAGGAGTACCCCCAAGCTGCAAACACAGTCATTCAGGGGAAGTGTGAGCCCATCCATGTTGAACATATCTCCATTCCTGGGTTAGGGGTCCCAATAGCAAGTACCTCCATCTTATCTGGATTCAATTTGAGTTTGTTTTTCCCCACCCAGTCCATTACAGCCCTAAGACAGTCATTCAGAAGAGAGATGCCATCCTTAGTCACTGCATCAGTCTGAGACATAGAGAAGCATATTTGGGCGTCATCAGCATACTGATAACACCCCTTCCCATAGCTCTGGGTGATCTTGCCCAGAGGCTTCATGTAAATGTTAAATAATACAATAAAAAACCACTTTAACATTTTGAAAAATTATCATAATCTCATCGAGTACGAAGAAAGCCTTTCAAATTCTCCATTCTTCATAAGTGAAGATTTATATTCCTAATCCACCAGAAATCTTCAAAAAGAGAGAATATGGAGATACTTTGTCTTCATCATTGTGTGCTACAGTGTCAAAGGCCGTGCAGTTCACTGTTCATTTTAATTATCTGGTATCATTCAATATTATTCACAAAAATGAAGACATGATTTGGTGAGAGCCCGGGAAGTGAACATAACTTAGGTTAAGCTAAAAGCACCTGTCTTACCCACAAAAATAGTAAAATCACTTCACATCGCACACCCCTCCTTTCCTTGTTCCTTTCCCTCCCAGGAATGGCCAACAGAAATGTTGATGGATATACTAGAAGCTTTTTCTGTCTGCTTCTCCCAGGGCTGCCGAGCAATGATCAATACAGTTCTCAGTACTAATTCAGCTAATCGTTAGGAAGTGCCTGTCAGCTGTGAAAACAATCAGTGTCTAGATTTGCACAGCTCAGTCAACTGTAACCTTTTATCACCTCTAATAAGAAAAGTAGGGCCTATCTTACCTAAAATACACTACTGCAGCATATTTTATCAACTGTTCAAAAACAATAGGGGAGTCACAGCTCTTAAGCTTGAATTTCTTATAGGTTCTTTGTCATTAGATCTCTTTGGAGTCAAGTCTCAAACAAATAGTTAAGCAAAGAGTAATTCCTTGATAAATGGGACATTAAAAAATCAACAGCACAATCTATGCATACCTGTTTAAGCTACAGTGAGGTTTACTCCAAGGTAAGTATGCTTGGCAGATATAGGCAGCTGGGGTTGTCTAGATATTTGGGGTCAACAGCTGCAAACAGCCTAGCCCACGTAGTCACTGGTGAGGGATCATGGGATTTGCAGTCCAAAGACATTGTGAGGGCCATAATTTCCCATATAGGTGTATAGGTGTTGCACAGGAGGAGGAGCTTCTGTGAGTCACATCTGTGAGTCACTAGTGGGAGAAGCTAGGAGACTAGCTATATATAACTCCTCCCAGAGCCACTTCTAGGCCAGTTGGAGCTAGAGAGAAGAAGGAAAAGGAGCTTCTCGGTGGCCATTTTAAGTGGTGAGTGATTGGATTTTTAAAATTTCTTGGGGGAGTGTGCTTGTTGCGGAAGAGGAGGAGCTTTTGTGAGTCACATCTGTGAGTCACTAGTGGGAGGAGCTAGGAGACTAGCTATATATAACTCCTCTCAGAGCCACTTCTAGGCCAGTTGGAGCTAGAGAGAAGAAGGAAAAGGAGCTTCTGGGTGGCCATTTTAAGTGGTGAGTGATTGGATTTTTAAAATTTCTTGGGGGAGTGTGCTTGTTGTGGAAGAGGAGGAGCTTTTGTGAGTCACATCTGTGAGTCACTAGTGGGAGGAGCTAGGAGACTAGCTATATATAACTCCTCCCAGAGCCATGTGCCAATTTTTTTTTCCCGAACAAGGGAGAATACAACACAGGGAGCTTGGGAGCTGCAAACTTTGTTTTAGAGGTCCTCATTTAAATCTTTTCCTTTTTAAAAGTACTGCAGAAGAAGTGAGTACAAGTTTGCAGCCAGGAGATCTCCATAAAGATATATTCCCAGTAGACTGAGCTCATTGAGAGAGATTTGGTGAAATAGGCCAGGCCATCAGGGACCATAGTTGTGCTTGGATATCCATGAAAAAAACATCTATTTGGGCTAGTTTCTTGAATCTCTGGTTTCCCTCCTATGAGGGCTTCACACGATGCAACTCTTGTTCCTGTAATTCCTTTCAAGCTACAGCTTCCTCTCAAGCTGAGAAAGGACTTGTCATGGGGAGAATAACAGTTTGCCTTCAATTTTATCTTAGTTGCCTTGAGCAATTGTTTTATTGGAGAGGTTCAATTTGCCAGTTTCAGTATTCCTGCAATATAAGAAAAGAACCTATGATCATCTTGATTATAGTATGCCACATGGGGCGAACAGTTCCTAGTTCTTTCACTTTTGTCAAGATTCTCCCAGGATAAAAATCAACAACATAATGGTAAACTAATCCATGCACACAAATAATTGCTACAACCAGTGTCATCCATGTAGAATACTTAAAAATGGGCCAGGTTTTTAAACAAACAAACCACCCATCTGTATTTATTTATAACCTTCCAAAGCATTGAGTTTTGTCTTTGGCATGTACAGTGATTTGAATCTTGAGACATTTCTTGTTTTCTTATCAGATTTGTCAAACCTCCAAGTTTCAAAAGCTTTTATTTTCCTTTAAAAAAAGAAAAATAGCAGTGGACTTTGATTCTGTACACTGTGCTCATGATTTCTAAATACAGAACAGTGTATCATATCACAGAAAGTAAGACATATGTATCTGAAAATGGCCAGAGGCCACAAAATGTTGTTACATCATTAGAGCTAAGTTGGTCAGTTTTTGGATGGGATGGTGTACACTATTCTGAAACTTTCAGAGGAATCATAAGGTCTAAATGTGATAAATAAATAAAAAATTTCATGAAGACATTTTTTGTTAACTCAAATTATATTGTCAAGACAGTGTTTGTTTCAGTTAAAAACAGCAGTTTAGCGATACACTATGAAATGTGGACACTTATCATGATAGCCTTCATAACATTTCCCCAGGAGAGTCTAGGAATGCAGGCAGCTAGGCTGATCCATGTCTGTCTGTCTGTCTGTCTGTCTCTTTTATAGACAGTGGTGTCCAGTGGCTATTGTTGTTGTTGTTTATTTATACAGCACCATAGGTTTACATGACACTTTGCAGATACAATCAATTCAAACCATTGAATCCTGCCAGAGGCATACCATTTAAGGAATAATAAAATATAAAACTATACAACGATTATAACAAATCATGCAGGTGAAGTGCATTACTTTAAAAACAACTAATGCATGTAATCAAATACAAAATTATAAACCAGTATTAAGTGCTTAAAAAAAACAACAACAAAGAAGTCTTTAATTCGGATTTAAAACTAACAAGAGAAGAGGCAGTCCACAGATGTTCAGGGAGGCAATTCCAGGAATATGGTGCAGTAAGTAAAAAAGGACAAAGCCAAGCTAAGAAAGAGGAAACCCTTGGCTGGGTAAGAAGGCCAGAACTCCTGGATCTCGAACAGGCTGGTAAAAGGAAATAAGGACTGAAAGATGTGTGTGTGGGGTGGGTGGGTGAGTAAGGTTATGTAAGGTTTTAAATGTTAAAAGAAGAAGCTTATACAAAATCCAAAAAGGAATGGGTAGCTGGTGAAGAGATACCAGAAGTGAGGTAACATGATCAAAACAACAAGCCAAAAAGACAGTCTTATCAGCAGAATGTTGAATGTCCTTTAGTCAGTTAATTTACTATTGAGCTTGACTGTGAACATGAAAGGAGCTATTGAAGGTCCTGAACACACTGGGGGAGCTGGTCTTTAGCACTTTGGATAGTGGCTTTAAAGTGTTGACTAAAAGTTAGAATGGAGTCACTGCTCCACTGACATCAGAACCACCAGCTGGCGATGATAAGGGCTGTGCTTCTAGATCATCGGCTACTGACTTACTGGGAAGCAGCTGCTGCACACAATGGGACTAGTCTCATGTTGATCTGGAGGCAGAAGACTAACATTTCAAGTCCACCTTCCTACAAATGATCTCGATTGTGACAGTCAGAAGCAGGATCATTGCCACAATTTGCCCTCACACCAGAGGTTGCCTGAAGCAAGGTAGAAACGTCAGTCTGCTGCATTCCAATTGACAGGAGAACAGAGGTCTGTTAGTTACACCAACTGCTGCCCAGTATGTCAGGAATGGGGGTGGGGGCTTTTATGGTCTTTACATACTCCCTAAGACTACAAATGAGTAATGGATAAGTAACTCTCAGTTACACATTCATAACTGTCGTCATGAATTCCAACCTATACACATCTATGGGGTTTTTTTTAATCCATAGATTAAACCATCTACAGCTTGAAAATACTCAAACATGTAAAAATTTCAATAAGCAAACCTTGGTTTTGCCATTTTACATAAGGGACCCCATTTTGCTGTGCATTTTATTTAATGGGATTTGAGCATCCACAGGTTTTAGTAACCACAAGGGGTCCTTGAACCAAACCCCAGCAGATACCAAGGTCCCACCAAATTTGGCGGTTTTACACTGGCTTTGCAAAGTATACAAGATCCTTTATTCCATGCCGCTACACCTCCCATTCCAATATATTCTCACTTCCTCTTATCTCAAACTTTCAGCATTCTGTGTCTATTAATACTGTTCAGTCTTTGTCAGGCTATCATGAGATGTAGGTTTTATGTCCCACTTACTCCCCCCCCCCATGTTTTTCTTCTTTTTCACACTTTGGGTATTCCTCAGGTATATGACTCTCCACTTCATGTATAACAGTTTGGAATGAATGTATATGTATGGAAACATGTTATAGTTATAGGTACAGATATGGTAAATTAGCACCTAAGTTCATTATTGGTATATTCAATATCTACAGACCTTTGTATGCATAGGAGAGTTTGGACTATTCATCATTTATTATACTGTATAATATTAATGGATGTGTGATTGAGTTCAGACATGAGTTGCATTTCTCACTATGCATGACAGACCTCTGTAAGGCAGTTCAGCTTCCCATTGTTTTGTACTGTCCCCAGTTCCTGAATGTTTTATGGTGTGTTTTTGCTATAATAACCTCAACAATAATTAGTACAGAATCACAACATTTCTGTCACCCTTGTCTCATTTTTCCCAGGAAGCTTTCACTCACCCGTTTCCTTGTTTGTACTCTGAAAACATTTTTAATACTCTTTCCAGCTTAGCAGCTATTCAGTACATCATGGTTGTGCTTTTTGTAAACTGAATAAAGTATGTTGTTTTTCATTGTTTTCACTGTGAGGGAGGCCATATCCATTTCTTCTTTTCAAATTACTTCAAGAGCACCTTTTGTTCTTTTTTTGAAATGCCCTCTTTATTATTTTTTTTCTTTACATAAATGCTGGGAAAATATATATTAACTTGTTGGAATTCTTAAAAATGTAAGCAAGGGCTGAGAGGATGTAATGAGGTTATACTAAAAAAAAGAGAGATGCTTTTCTTTGAATAGAGAAAAGAGCTCTTTAAAGAAAATGAAATGATAAATGATAAAAGTTTTTAAAACATGGTCAGAATTGGCATGTGTAATTGTCACCTTTGATTGCTGTAGGGGGTTGTTATTCCCTTCCTCCTTCTGCAGTGCCCAATCTGATTTCAATTCCTAAGGCACCTTCCGCAGCCATGTGCTATTCATGGTGAGCAGGCAGGACTGGGGAAGCAACTGGGTACATTCTTGTAACCAGATGCAAAATGATGATATCAACAGTGAGATCTGCAGGGTCCTCCTGGGGCCTCAGTGCTGCTTTACATGCTTTGTGTCTGGATATTGTAGGACACAAGTGAAATGAACATCCAAAGCTGCACAATACATACAGTGAGCCCTTGGTATCCACTGGGTTTGTTTCAAAGGATACAATGCAAATTCTCACTGAGTAATATGAATAAAACAACAGGGAAAACCCATCAATAACCTTAATCCAAGTTTATGCTCTGACTACAGAAGCAGAAGAAGACTACAGAGGCAGACTACAGAGGCAAAAGAGGCAAGAAGAAATTAAAGATTATGTGCTGGAGTCTAAGAGGAAATTGTTCACACACCAAAACATGATTTGTTGTTAACCATAGGCAATTGGAATACAAAAGTAGGAGACAGGTTGTAGGAAAATTTGGCCTAGAATGAAAAAACGAAGCAGGAGAATGACTGACGGAATTTTGCAAGGTGAACAATTTATTCACCACAAACATGTCTTTATTCACCACAAACACAATGTCTTCAAGCAACGCATGGACATCACGTGATGGCTAATATGGAAATGAGATAGATTACAAAACTGGAAGCAGAAGATGGAGAAACTCCACTCATTCTGCATCAACAAGACCCAAACCAGATTGTGGAATAGATCATGAACTACTAAATATGAAAAACTGGGGTGGGGGGAGAGCTTTTAAAAAGAACACTAATCCAAACATCACACCAAACTACAATCTGAAGAACATTCCCATGGAATTTAAAGATAATCTGAAAAAAAAAATTAAAAACCTAACTGATAGAAGCCTAATTGACCAAGAGTCAGAAGAACTCTGGGCTGAAGCCAAGGACATTTAAAATGAGGAATACAAAAGACAGTGACTCTAGGCAAAAAGAAAGAAAAGCTTCAATACATGACACATGAAAGTAGTCAAGGACAGACAAGAAGGTAAAGTTAAGATGGCAAAAATAGAATCAGAAACCTGAGTGTAACTGTTTAATGACTGCACAAGTGTGAGGCAAGAACTACTATAATAATCAATGTAGAGAAACAGATAATGACAACAACAACAACAACAACAAAAAGAATGAAAAGAAGAAAGAAAGAAAGAAAGAAAGAAAGAAAGAACAAACTTCCACAAGACTGGAGAAATTTAAACTAAATTTAAAATCAACTGCTTTATCACATTAGGGGTCAAACAGGATTTAAATGAGAGTTAAACAGGAAATGTCCTGTGATAAACATAGGACATTTCCTGTTTAACTCTTGTTTAAATCCTGTTTGCCCCCTAGTGTGATAAAGGTGGGCATGCTCTATATCTAGCAGGGGGACACATACAACCATATATGGAGTGAGAAATGCCCGATGTCCAAACTGAGTTCAAGAAACTGAAAAGGCACTAGATGCCATATTGCAGACATACATTGGATAAACAATCCTACTCCCAAAACTGCCCCTAATTCCATCCTTTAACAAGCATTCCCATCAGCAGGACGCAATCTCACTAGGGGGCTCCCATCACAGATTGGTGATGTTTGGGCGATGGGAGCATCATGGAAGTCCAGGTGTGTGATAAACTCATATGACTTCTGCAAACAGAATGACCACAATCCACAAATGTGCACATAGAGTAAGCAATGCACCCCCACTATACATTCATGGGCTTTTTCCCCCATTCATTCATAAGCAAAAACATTCCTGTAGCCAGTATTATCACCTCCTGCCCTTTTCCCACACATCTCTTCAAGGCCCTTTCAAGCTGCTCACCAGACTGGGCTTGGTGAATAAAGGTGCTACCATCCTCCCACACACATCTGTCCATTATCTAGCTAGGTAATGATGTGACTTTTCTCAGGCACTACAAATCCCATCAACTTTACCACCAAACCACTCAAACATGCTTCATAAGTTATGGATGGTAGAATTACACACCGAAATAAAACAGCAAACACCATAACAACAACACATCAACCATTTTCAGGGCAGATTCAGTTAGATTCCTGATGATAACACAATTATAGAGGCTTAGTTATGAAGAAAGAAACACACAAGCTAGAATGCTGAATGGAACAGATTTCTTTCTTTTTAAAAATATTTATTTATTATAGGGTTTTTTTGGTGGGTTTTGGGGGGCTATGTGGCCATGTTTTGCAAGAGTTTATTCCTGATGTTTTGCCAGCATCTGTGGCTGGAATCTTCAGAGAATATTTGTTTGTTTTTGCTACAGCACATTCAAGTGAGCTCCAGTTAGTTACCAGACATTGGCTCCCATAGTTATTAAACGTATCTGCAACATGGTTGCTCCCTGCCTAGCACATGTACTAAGAGCTACAATACCTTAAGAGCAAAGCACTCTTTTTTAAATACTTTTCCAAAATGTACTGCCTTGAAATGAGCTTAATGTCATTTTTTGTGAAGAACATGAGCTTAAGCACTATACTCACAGTCCTTCAACAGCAAACTTTAGGGGAGATGATTCAATTCTATTCTCCCCCTCGCTCCAACCAGTCTCCCAGTGAAGAAAATGATACCATCTTGGTTTTCCATTTTCTTGTGCAGAGGGTTTTTTTTTTTTTTAAAAAAAAAATAATGCAATCAAATATCCAGTCCATCCCACTTAACTCTTCCTCAATACCTCTGTACTGTGTTGCCTTTTGAACCCGTTCCTCATGAAATAAATGTCTAGCACATTAACCTACTGCACCAAGCATTCCCCTTACATGAGATTTTGCTAATGCCTTCACCGTTAAATATATTGACCAGTACTATTATTTTGCCATTATCATTAATTGAATGGCATTTCCCTTCTGCTGCTGTTTAAACTCAATGTTGCCCATTCTGCTAATACAGTACTTCTGGAGGAATGTTAACTAATGGTGCACTAAGATTGGTTTAATCATCAATTAAGCTGAGAAAATTAAAAGTATCCTCCAGTCTCTATATATGAACTACACTATACAAGGATTAATTTAAACTTTATAGAACTGAAGTGAAAAGATAGTTCCTTTGCCTATAGGAAAAGAATCACTCTGGCTCTCTCTCTCAATCTGTTTGTGTGTGTGTGTGTGTGTGTGTTCATGCCACTTTGTAAGTACACATCACTAAATAATTCATCTGCTTTCCTAATCTTATAATGACTAAATTGGTTCTGGCCGCTAAGGAATAGTTCCACCTGTCACTTTTCTTACAAGCCCATAATATTATGGTGTCACTCACATCTACTGGGAGCAAGGTCATCCGCCAGACACTCCAGAGCAAGTTCTATTGACTGATCCCAGATGCCTTCTTACCGAAACTTAATATATTTTTAAAGCAGGAAAGGTGAAAATCATGTACTCAGACTGAGATGGATCTCTCAACCCCTTCCCTTTCAGTTGACAGGAAATGGCATTAATAAAGAGAGCGTTTTAGGGGAGAAAGACTTTACAGTTCTGAAGGACTTCTATTTGGGTTGCATTAAATTTAGAACCTCTTTAGTTTTCCCCCACCCATGCCCGCTCAGCCTGCAGAAAAGAACAGCAAAGGAATGTCTAACCTAGCACTCCAGATTTGGATGTAAAAGGTCATTCACAGTAAGTGGAAATTTATTCGCATGTCAAATCTTTCATGTCAGGGAGAATCCAGATTGTGGGCTGCAAAGCTTTTCATGTCATGCTTCTAATTAGGCCTCTGACTCACTCTCATGAATAATATATATCAAGCTGCATACTAGCAACTAATCCCACCAAATCATCAATTTACAGTAACCCTTGGCTGTGGCAACCATAATAATGAAAATGTCAAAGAGGCGGCAGTATTTTTTTTCCCTCAACAGATGTTGGAAGGTCTGTATTGTCTCCCTAGATGCTAAACTTCCAAAGCTGCTTACGAAGACTGAAGGAAAAGGCAGGGGATGTTGCTCAAGGTGAATGGAGATGACCCAGTCAGGACCAATCTGATCAAACTTTAGAAATGATACATTTTATAGGAATGAAAAGAGTACATGCACACCCAGTTTATTGTTAAATTTACTAAGATTAAATAAACCACAACTTCAGTAATGTTTACAGGCATTGCTTCAGCTTACAATTTCTCCACATATTTAAACTGTAATCCTCCCACATGCATGTGTTCAGTAAGCATAGCAAGGGGTTGCAGAATTGTACCCACTATATATGTCTTGTATAACCCATGTGCTACACTTTCAGTGTTAGCATGTGAGGGACATGATGTGATGTGATATTATCTGTTTTGTCTACTGAGAGCTGCTCCATCCTATTTATTTAACTTTCCTTATTCTGGTGAGGAGCACATTTTGTAAATAGATGGATACCCCTAGACCCCATTTATATGTATCCTTAAATCAGGCCTAACTACTTTGATGTGTCTGAGGGCTATTTTTCAAGTAGTAATATCTCAAGAAGATGTGGGGTGGGGGAAAATGAATATTTTTGATGTTAAACTGTGATGGTGATTCCTGTGACCTATTTAAAAGAAGGCTTCCAGGAGAAACAGTTCACTCTTACATTGTTAGACAAATGCAAATGCTGTTCTCACATGTAAAATTAGATTGTAATCTGTTCATGATGCACAATTTTTCATCTGTCATAATAATACCACACAGCTGAATTAAAGTCATAACATTTAAGTAACATAAAATGTGGAACTTGGGCATGTTTTCCCCCCAGCACGATTAAAAGTGCAATCATAAACCCACTTCCTAATAGTCTAATTTAACTCAGTAGAATTTGTTTGTGAGGGAGAAAAAGAGGTGTCACTGTGTATCTTATTGGTTTCAATAGAGGAAGAGTTAAAGAAGCGTTGAGCTCCCACATTGAAATCGATAGGAATAAAATATACTTAACTTGTGGGACTGTGCTCTTTGAAGTTTAATCGTAGGATTTTACACCAAAGTGGCTTAACAGCTTAGCAAATCCATCTGAAATGTGGAGCACATATTGTGCTCCTCAATGCAAGCTTCTCCCGATTCCACTTACTCACCAAAATGGAAGTTTAAGAAAATTCTGCTAGTAAATAATTTTCACAGAAAGGAACATACTGTTGAGTGGAGGACAGAACTATCTCTAGACCTCCATTGCCTAATGAGTTGTGCCAATAACAAATATACAGTTACACTCACAATTGCACCCATATGCTGCACAGATGGAGTATTTCCCCATGGAATACTTGCTCAGGACACCAATGTCATAGGCACATGGAGTACAGAAAGTAAAAACATTCAATGAAGAGATGTGTTCATTATAGACATACTCATGTTAATAGATATGCAATATATAAATAAGGCAAAATCACAACATCAATTAAGAGGGCATACTGTTCAGGTGGAACCTGGAAAACATCTAATTCAAACCATTCAGAGACTGGATTCTACAGATAAAGAAAATCAGGAAGCAGTATTTGAAGATGGGGCTTTAATATTTGTGTTTTCTTTGCCCCAACCAATTAGAAATATTATGCAATTTGGCTTCTTTTACTTTTGTTTTTAGCATACAATTCAAAAGTCACCACCAGCTTTGCTGATATAAACATTGACATTGCTCTCTTTTCCATTACTTTTAAGCCCTGCCTCCCAAGGATTCTGTATATGTTCAACTAAGGCCGAAAACAGACAGCTCTAAAGCAGCTCCTTTTTGCTCTGGGAAAAGAGCCCACATAACTCCAGGTTACATACTCCTGCAGTGTTCAGCGTCTAATCATTGCACTGCAGGAACATTCCCACACTGCTCACCATCTGGTTGGGCAGGCAGTGTGAATCCAACTTGGGGGCAAAGTTAGAGTGTGTGGCTTATGGTCGCCATTCCCCATGCCACCCCCAAGGCAGCTCTTATGGCCAGTCTGTTTTGCCTCTAAGTTTGCATATCAACATGAGTAATAACTGAAATTTGTATTTCCAGAAACTGGAGGGAAGTCAGAGATTCAGTTCTAAGTGTAACCAGAAATATGCATGACATCTAATACTATTTGAACTTGGCATTCTTTGAACTTGACATCCTTTCCCTAAATTATTTTTAACATTTTGACAGAAGAACATTAAGATCCATGGTCAGCAGGATCAGAGCAAGTATCAAGTAGTTCCCCCCCCCCCCCCCCACACACACACCAAGTTTATTATTTGTTAACCTCTCTAGCAAAGCTGAGCTTGTCCTGAACTTCAGCTTTTCTGGCTTTCTCCCAATATGTACTCATTACTGATTTGTAACCTCTTTTGTGATTTCCCCCTTATTCCCATTCTTGTTTATAATCCTTTTAAATCTCAGCTAATTTGCCCTCATTTCTTTTCTTTCTCATCTGAGTTATTTTCAATTATGCTCTCATTGTCTTTTCTTTGAGAAACTCCCATTATTAGGAATTCCCTTCCCTTTGAGCAAGTCTCACCATAAGATCTCACCCAGTTTCCTTACATTTATTGAAATTCCAGAGAGTGTGTCTGGCTACATTTGTCTTCCTCCTTTCACTGTATATCAAATTCAAAGAGGATGTGATCACTCCCACCTAAGGATCTTACTACTTTGATGGAAGAGTTATTTTCTATTAATTGGAGGTTGGGGGAGTCCAAAATAGTTGATATTTTTGTTGCCTCCTTCAACTTCTGGTCAAATAAATTATCAGCAAACAAGTGAGGAAATTGTTGTGTCATACATTCTTGGATAATTCTGATTTTCAACAAAAAAGAGAGTAGGCTGATATCTTCATGATTATCTCTCTCCATTCTCAGTGTTTATCTGCCTGTTCTAGGAAAGCATCATCCAAATATTCTGCTTGACTTGCAAGTCACACCTGCAGAGTGATGTCACTGTTTTTTCCTTCCCTTTAATTTCTACCCAAATGCTCTCAACCCATTTTCCATGCTTTAAATCATGGATCTCTTCACAGACATATACATCTTTGACATTCCTTGTCCTTTCCTGATTGGTTTATTTCTTTTGAACAGGTTATATCCTTCAGTATATCCTGCAGTTACTACGTGCCAATAATTAAACTCATCCCACCAGGTTTCAGTGATGCCTATCAAATTATTATTTTTTTCTTCCTGTATTAAGAGTACATTTTGTTTATTAGCATAGAGTAGTGATTCCCAAACTCTGATCCTCAAGATGTTTTGGACTTCAGCTCTCCAGAAGCATCAGCCATCTTGCTCAATGGTCTGAAATTCTGGGAGCTGAAGTCCAAGACACCTGGAAAGCCAGAGCTTGGGAATCACTGGCATAGAGACACGTAAGACCATGAATCATTCTCTCCATCTGAATCTTTTTCACTTTATTCTGCCCACTGTTGGGGTTAATCATATAAGAATAGCCACTGTGAGGTACATACTACCTCCTGCAAGAATTTTTCATGAATGTGCAGACTATGGTCCAAGAAATCAAATCGTTCCTGACTGCACCATCACAGAGCCAGTTGTTCACTTCCAGTATTCTTCCCTTTACTTCTGGGCCACATCCTTCATCTGGAAACTATGGAATAACATATGAAATAATAACCTTTGCCCCAAAATTATTTAGCTTTCTACCCAGATCCTACCCAGATGGGAGCTATATTTTGATGCCCCCCCCCCATGTGGATTAGAGGGAAGAGATCTTGTTAGGTGATTTTGATGAGCCTTGTCAAACTCTCTGTTACATTACTGTCTGCTATGGGAGACAACACACCTCCCAAGAAATTCTATCAAGGCCCCACACCACTGCTTCTGTTCTTCTCCATGTGAAAATCATCTATCACCAGCACAAGCCTCTTAGTTGATGGGAAACCATCCATCTATATAGCACCTGGTCATAATTCTCCCCTCATGCTAGAGATTGCTCACATGAACAGGTAGGCAGGAATGTCAGCCATCTGCTTTTTGAGCAACAGGGAACACAGCCGTGTTGGTTACATAGCCCTGAAGCTACATAAGAATCGTGATGTAACAGTCACAAGCACATAACTCCAGGTTGCATATTTGTAACCAGCGGTGTCACTACAGGGATGTGGTGATATGGAACACACTGGGTGACACCCCCAAGGAGGGTGTCACTTGGTAGGGTAGTACACTAGGGGGAGGGAGGCTTCTGTCATCTTCCTGTTCCATGCAACCATGGCCATGTAGAACTTGGAAGGCCAGGGAGGGGGTGGGAGGCTGTCTTCTGGGTCCCACGTGGCTGTAGTCATGTAGGACTTGGAAGAACAGGGATAGGCCTGAGAGAGCCGAGCACACCAAGCAGTGAGGTGGGGAGAGTGCCCTTTTGGCCCCACCCCTGGAAGTCCCATTCCTCAGTAGCCCTGGCCAGCACACCAGGTGACACCCCAAGTGGGAATGTCTCTGTTTGTAACTGTCATACAGGATTCTGATCAATGTTTTTATGGAAACAACATTTTCTCAAACGAACAAAAAAATGTGTGAAGTGCAAAGAGAGATTGAAAGAGCACACCTATGAGAAAATATTTGTGTTTGTGTGTGAGAGGGAGAACACTGCAACCTCAACTGGTAGCTAAAAAAATGACCAGGTTGGCTACATATCTTGAGTATTGAATGAGCCTTTCTCTCCTTCTGCTTGCTCACCCTCCACAACACTTTTTTATTTGAATTGTCTGGTGTTTTCAAATGCTTGCACAACATTTTGTGATGTTTTGCTTTGCCAAATAAAGATATGACTTATCCCAATGCATGCCAGCTGTGACGGTGCCAGGTCAGGCACTGGAGCTGCCCATGATATTTTTTGTGAGAGAATCACTATTTTGAGGCTGTGTGCATGACTGGGCATGACTGTCATATGCTGGATCACATTTGAAGTCTTGTGGGACTAAAGGTCTCATGAGATTTCAGACAGGACTTGGCAGGATTGTCCTGGCCACAGGGGACTTGGCCATTTTCATAGAGACATCAGAATGAGCAGGTCACATGGCAATGGGTTTATTTACTGGTTCCAACTGAGCATCCTATCTTGGCACTGGGTCAAAAGTAAGCAAATATTTACACCCCCGGTAGCAACTGCTGTCTACAAAATGACTGGGAAGGAATTATAATTTCAGCATTAAATGAGCCTTTTCCTCCTTTTTCCTACCTTCTACAACACTTTTATTTTTTTGGTAATGTCTGGCATTTTCAAATGCTTCCACACCATTTTGTGATGTTTTGCATGGCCTGATAGATATTGACCTACTATGAATTGTGGATGGAGTGTAAGCAGCACTTTGCTTTTTCTTCTTTTATCCAAAGTGGTTATGAGTTTTGATAAGGGAGCAACAGTGTTGATAATGACCACAAAACTGATATAGACCAGAAATATATTGACCAATCAGTCTCAGTTTCTGCAATCAAGTTTGCTTTTCTTTTCTTGTCTTTTCTCCTTTTCTTTTCTTTTCTTTTCTTTTCTAAAACCATGTGAAAAGAAACTTTATACTATCAAGTATGTTTGTTTATTTATTTAGCTGTGTGTTTAAAAAAGAAAGAAATGATCCACATTTAAAGGACCAATGGGAAAAAGTGCAAGAGTAATGAAAGTACTGAAACTGCACAGTGCTCTCTGCAGAACTGGGAAATAATTGAAAGAAAACCAAACCACAGAGGATCTCTAATGCATAGTTTTTACTTTAGAAGAAATGGCAGGCAATTTGGAACTCAAAATGTTGGATCTGGGAAATGAGAAACTATAGTTGCCTTCCCTGTGTTGCGGGTGAGGATGGGTGAGAATTGGGAATGACAAGACATTCTGGCATACTTAACAGCTTCAATTAAAGAAGTATTTTCACTATTTTTCAGAAAATAGTATGAAAAAATGAACACCTCTCCATTAGCATTCTCAAATATACAATGTGTACAGGGTGTTTCCCAGAAACACACACACTTTGCATATATTTTGAATGCTGCATGGCTAAAATATGTGTAACAAAAATATTCAGCATCATACTTTGGTCAACAGGGGAATGTTACAAATACAATCAGCCTTCCTTATCCATATCTACAGATTCAACTATCCATGGCTTAAACATAGGGGCAAAACAGAGCATGCAGCACACCCCAGCTCCACCCCAATGGAGTGCCACATGCCTGACTGCATGGTGTGTGGGGCGTCATGGCAGTCCGTTGGCACAGAGTTTATAATTCTGGCATGATTTACTCTAGCATCCACTTACTGTTCTCTTTAGCAGTCCACAGTATCTACAAAATTCTTCATGTTCCACATCTCAAATTAGTTTATTTTCTTTCCATCAGCTTTCTTGACTTTCCAGCTTTCAGAACCACCTGTACATATGGGAAATAATGACGGAATGGACAATACTTAATATTTAATTATATATTTAATTATATATCTTTACTCTTCAGGATCTTGTCTAGATCATTCATAAAGGCCCTTCCAAGTCCTAGTCCTGTTTCTTGACTGCAATCTCCATTTTGATGAATGAGTCAAGTTATAGGAAATCTAGTAATCTAAATGCCTTAATTGCCTATTTCAAAGTTATGTAAATCATCTGTGGTCATTATTTTTGTTTTCTTAATGTTCACTTACCTACCTGCCTTTGCACTTTCTTCCTTGACTTTCTTCAGTACTCATTATGAGCCTTCGCAATTTTCTGCTAGTATTATAGGTCACCTACCTACAGTAACTTGTTGATGTTCCTTCCTCCAGTTTTCAGAACTTACTTAGAGTCTGATTCAGTTTTGCATGTGATACATATAGGGTGATAAACTAATAGGGTGTTAAAATACAACCTTGCCTGCCCCCTTGCCATTTGGAAACCATTCCATTTCTCTCTATTTTCTCCTAATAGTGGCTTTTTCTCCTGAGTATAGATTATACACTAGAAATCAGATGTTGTGACACATCCATTTCTTTAAGAGCAATCCATAGTTTTTCATGATGTACACAATCAAAGGCTTTGTGTAATCTATAAAGCACAGGCTGAGTTTCTTCTTAAATCCTTTGGCGTGCTCCACTATCCAACATATTTTTGCAATATGATCCCTAGTGCCTCTTCTTTTCCTAAATCCAGCTTGGACATCTGTCATTTCTCACTCCATATATGGCAAAAGTCTTTGTTGCAGAATTTTGAGCATCATATTGTATGCATGGAAGATGAGGCCCAGTGATTATTGCAATTAATGGTGTTCCTTTTTTGGTGATTTGAATGTATACTGAGCATTGGCCATGTATATTGGCCATTGTTTTGTTTTCCATACTTGCTGACAGATGCTAGCATTTCAGTGGTTTCTGTCTTGTTTGAAAAAGTTCCATTGATATGCCATGTGTTCCTGGTGATTTATTCCCCTGAAGTGCTTTGAGTACAGCTTGCACTTCACTTTCTAAAACTGTAGATTCATTTTCAAATGCTTCTTTCTTGAATTAATGTATTTTTAAATTTCTTTTATATAGTTCTTCAGCATATTTTCCCATCAGCTTATTATTTCTTCTTGATTATGCAGTGTGTTCCTCTACTAGTCATAAAGCATCCCTACTTTTGGTTTAAATTTCCCTTTGATTTCTTGGGCCTTTTGGGAGAGTATCTGGTTTTTCTTTTTCTGTTATCATTTTCTATGTCTGTTTATTATAAAATGTTTGTTATAGTAGTTCTCATTGGCCCTGCACACAAATAGTTGAAAATTGCGTTCAGGATTCTGACCCTGTTTCTGTGTCCTTTTACTTTTGCTTCTTGAAGAGTTTCATATGTCACCCATTTGGGCTTTTAATTATTTTTGGCTACAGGTAGTGTCTTTTTGCATTCTTACCTCTCAATGTCCCTATGTTCCATCCAAAGTTCTTCTGGCTCCTGGTCAATTAAGTTTAACAGTGCAAATCTATTTTTTTTATTATTTTAAATTCTACAAGAATATGCTTTACTTTTTATATTGGTGCAATATGATTATAATTGATCTGGTGTTTTTGTTTAGGTTTACTCTACTTTTTGATATTAGAAGTTCATTATTTCTGCCAATATTTGGTCCTGGTCTTCTGTTTGCTAGAGTGGCCCATTTTAGATTGGCAAAAAGAGGTGTGTTGAAGGCTGCATGAAAGCCCAGCCTTTAGATGAGAAAAAGGGAAAGTGTGCCATGAAAACACTATTTTGGAGTTTTAAGGGAGAAGAAGTGCTTTAAAAAGGAGCTGGCCCATTTTAGATTGGCAAAAAGAGGTGTGTTGATGGCTGCATGAAAGCCCAGCCTTTAGATGAGAAAAAGGGAAAGTGTGCCATGAAAACACTATTTTGGAGTTTTAAGGGAGAAGAAGTGCCTTTAAAAAGTAGTATGATTTCCCCACTACTTATTTTAAAAGGGCGCAACATTGCTATTGCATCTAAAGGCTAAGGTGTAGTTGCACGTTTAATTGGGGCTCTGTCTCTTTAAAGCACCCATTTAAAGGTAGCGATACAAGTGCGGAGGGAGGGAAGGTGCCAAGACAAGAAGAGACCTTCAGAGCCTGGCCAGAGTGTGCCTGCACCTTCCTTCACCTCCTCCCTTTGGCTGAGAGAGTGTGACTTCTAGGGAGACAGCAGGGCACTGGAGGCACTCAGCCAGGCCAGGGCAAGCTGGCAAGAGGAGGAGGAGAAGGGGAGGGACCTGGAGCACCTCCGCTGCCCTGCTTCCCTGCAAGTCACACTCTCTCAGCCGAAGGGGGGAGGAGAAGGCAGGCCCAGGCACACTCTGGCCAGGCTCCAGGGCTCTCTCCTGGCTGCCTTCCTCCTCCCTTTGGCTGAGAGAGTGTGACTTGCAGGGAAGCAGGGCAGCAGAGGGGCCCCATGTCCCTCTCCTCCTCCTCCTCCTCCTGTTTCCAGCTTGCCCTGGCCCAGCATCAGGAGGACCTGGAGCACCACCGCTGCCCTTCCTCCCTGCAAGTCACACTCTCTCAGCCAAAGGGAGGAGGAAGGCAGCGGGGAAGGAGGGAGGGAGGGAAGGATCCAGGAAGAGACCCCCAGAGCCTGGCCAGAGCACGCCTGGCCCTCCTGCTTCCTCTTCAAAAAGAAGGCTGGAAAAGTAGGACGTGTCCTGGCAAAGGAGGACGTGCCTGGTCAACTTGGAAAAGGGGGGCCTCTGCTCAAGAATGGAGGACATATGGGAATCCCTCCTGGACAGAGGGCTGAAACCTCAAGACAACTCAATATAATGCTCTGACAGAACACAGACTACAACTCCCATGAGCCTTTGCTACCATTTCCCAAGATGCCTTAATTTGCAACAGAAAGCTGACCAGTATGTTCACATGTGATGAATTATTTCGTATTGACTCTGCATTTTCTTTTTGTGTAGATGCTCTCTTGTCTTGTGTGTGATGAGCTTGTGCGTAATCACGTGCATTTCCAAACTGACCTCACTTTCTCCCTCTTTCGGAATGGTCCTGTATTCCCCCATGTGATAAGCTCTGACTGTATGATGTACCTGCGCAATTGTGCAATTTGCAGCCAGCAAGGGAAAAAAATGTTTAAAGCGCGGCTAAAAGCCGCGTTCCTTGCCGCCCATGTAGCTGCTCCGCCTGTGTTTGTAGCGTTTTGACAGCTTCCCATGTAGTTGCTGAGCCACAGAAAAAACCTCAGTCTAGCTGCCCTGTACTTTTTAAATGCACACCTGGGGCTTGCAGTCTAGCTGCTAAGCATTAAGGAAAGTGCAACTTCATGTCACACTTTCCTGCCAATCTAAAAAGCCCCAGTGAATGGTTCTCCTCCATCTGCTTCCAGTTTTTCCATATTTGCCATTAGGTGATGTCCATGTATAGAGCCACTTCTTTTGTTGCCAGATGAATGTGTTTGTGATGAACAAACTGTTGGAATACCAAAATCCAGTCAATTTCTCTTCTGCTTCATTTCTTGATCATGGGCTTAATTCTCCTATAGTATGTATCTCTGCCCTCTTTCCAACTTTTGTTTTCCAATTATCAATTTTTACCAACATATCCTTTTTTGGTATGTGATCAATTTCATCCTGGACTCTAGCACATAATCTTTCAATGTGTTCCTCTTTTGCCTCTGTGACTAGTGAATTAATGGTTATATTGATGGGTTTTCCTTGAAGGTGTACTGATATTATTCAGTCTGACTTTGCACTGTACCCCTAGACTGCTTTTCCTATATATCTCCTCACTGTCACCCCATTTCTTCTTGAATTTTCATTTCATGAGTAAAACACTGAAATTTTCTGGCTCAAAATATCCCATTTCTGTCCACTTTTGAACGCTTTTGTAATATTTATATTTATATTTCCATTTCTTGTTTTGCCAGGTCTAAGCTTTCCCTGATTCATGCCTCTCAGATTCCATGTTCTGATAATATGTACTGAACAGCTTCAGACTTTCCTTTCACCTCTAAGCATGTCAACAGGTGAACTTCCTTTCAGATAGTCTATTTCTTTCATTAGCCACAACACTACTTATACTTGTTCTTTGCTTTTCTTCGGTAGTTTCTTGAGTCCCATTTTCTAGCACTATTTTTTCTTTCATTTTGAATGGTCTCATCATAGGATTTTCATGCTAAAAGATATTCAAAATGAGTTTGCCTCCTTTTGCATTGTACTCTGTTCCCACTGCCATTGTCTCTATCCTGCTCCAGTGTCAACCCCCACTATTGCCCCCCACTCACTACTGCTGATATTCAAAAGCTGTTTGGTACATTCAGCAAAAAGCTGTCTGAGATGGGAGATCCTACCTGTCAGCATAGCCTCTCACCTTACAGGAGTGCACAATCCCACTACATGATTTGTTGTTGTTGTTGTTGTTGTTGTTGTGTGCCTTCAAGTTGTTTCCAACTTATGGCAACCCTAAGGCAGACTTATCGTGTACATTTGAAAGATATAGCCATGTTAGTCTGTAGAATTAATATGTACAGATTTTGTAGCACATTTGAGACTAACGGGGGGGGGGGGGGAGAAGTTTGTAGAATGAGCTTCCGTAGACTTTAGTGTACTTCTTCAGATGCTTTTGGTGGAGTGGAAGCCAGGTACAGACAGGAGTGCAGGAGTTTAACTGAAGAAAACTGAAAAGGAATATTGGCTACTGCAGACCCAGTCAGCATGAGTGTAACCCACGAGCACTAGATGATGTGTAGTTTGCAAAGGGCTCCCCACACATAGGTCCTTAGGAACAACATCCCATTGTTTGCACTTGTTGAAAAGGATTTAGCTGAATGAAGTGGAAATCCATCAACCTCTACAAGAAACTTGTCCATATACAGATCTTCTTTCTCAACAGGAGTGGAGTGAGAACATAGAGAACCTTCCCATGTTGACATTGGGTTCCTCTGCTTCTGTCTTATTCCCTGGGGAAAAATTTAAGACAGGATAGGAAGCAGAGAAAATCTTCACATCCTCCTGTTCCTCCTCCTCATTTTGTTTCAGATTAACCTACAAGGTCCTGATCCATAAGGAACCTCTTTGATTTTTGCCATTTGATTTTGCAGTAAAAACAAACAATGAAAGCAGAAGAAATAATCAACACTGACATTACAAGGAAAAATATTTTGTTTCTTGTAGTCATCCATAGAGTCAAGCAGGCATAAAGAATTCATTTTGATAAAAAGAGCAGTGAAAAGTCTGCCAAGAGCAGGAGCTGCAATGATTAGATTGCCATCCACAAAACTCTGCCTGTTATACAATCTTTAGAAATAATTTTGGAGGAATAAATAGATGAACACCGTATATAAACCTTTTTATTCATCATCCTGGAAAGAAAACTCACCAAATGCTTTGTTATTGTTATGTTTCCATTTCCAATTCTTCCTATTGTGGTTTTTTTTTTCTGTGAAAAGTTTTACAGAGAAACAGATTTTTTTTCTTTCCCTTTTTGTTTCACCCCGCCCCCCCCCCCCCCCCCCGGCACGGTCTTCACTTTTCTAGATGAGGAAGAAACTTGCATCCTGTTAAGCTATGGCTGGAATTGTGATTGTGAACAATCCTGACAGGTATTGTTAAACAGCTTTGCTCCATCATTTGATGTTTATCACCAATTAGCTTGTTTGACAGTTAACAGCTTCCAGCTGTTCTGTGTCACTACTGGATAACTACAAATTATGAACATACAAAGCTGCTTCATATGGAATTAGACCTCTGTCTCCACTAGTCTGGCACATGATTTCCTGTGAAGCATGCTAACGCTTCGCAGTTTCAAATTGGAGCTCTCCCTAGCCTTAACCTCTGAGATCTTTTAAACCAAAAAGCCAATGATTGTTCCACAAACCTGCTTCAAACAAGACTTGTTTTTCACAGCTGAGCTATGAATTCTTACTTCAAAACTTGGAGTGTGGAAGTTACTTTTTCTGTTACAACCCCCAGAATCACAGTCACTGAGGATGGTAGGAATTGTAGTCCAAAACTTTTCCAACCTCTGTAAAAAAATTAATTAATTAATATCTTAAGGCAATTTCATTTGTTTTTTGAGAAAATGTTGGTTGTTCATACTTCCCTGCAGTGTGAACAGTGCAAGATCTGCAGTTTGAATTTTGTGTGCATATGATCTATTTTCTGTACACACACGCAAAAAGATATATGTGTCAAAGAAGCATACTGTAAGCCTATTTCTAGATGGTTTCTTATTCTCTAGATATTCAAAGAGAATAAGAGACAGACATGTTGTTTGCCTGAAAGGAAATAGCTGGCATTCTTCACAAATAAGAACTGTATGAGTAAGGTAAAAGTGACATCAGGACAGGTTACTAACAGATGAACTTTCCACAATATTGCTTGTAGAGAAGACAGCAAGAAACCATCTAGATGTTAATAACTCACTGCTAAAAGACAGGAACATTGTAGTCTTCAGGCTTTACTGTTCCAGCATAAACAACCTGGAGACCTCCAGTTATTTTGTATTATAGCTCCTATAAGCCTCAGGCAGCATTAACAATAATAATGGTCCAAAGAGCTGCCGCCAAACTGTTAACTGGGACAGATTACAAAGATCATGCTGTGTCCCAATTGAAACAACTCCACTGGCTGCCAGTTTGTTTCCAGGAACAATCCAAAGTGCTGGTTATGAATTATAAAGCCCTATATGGCTCAAGTCCAGGCTATTTGGCAGAACGTATCTCCTTGTATGAGCTGGCCTGGTCTCTGATAACCTCAGGAGAAGCCCTTCTCTCAGTTCCACTACCTTCACAAGCATGGTTGGTGGGAACATGAGAGAGGCCTTCTTGAGGCTTCCCCTAGATTCTGGAACTCCTTTCCCAGGGAGACCAGAGTAGCTCTCTCCTTATAGTTTTTCTGACAAGGAGAGGGTGTTCTTTGGCCTATTTTAGGCCCAGTAGAGATATTTATTTATTAACTAGGAAGTAACTAGAACTCACTTTCAGTTTTAGAAGCAGCAAACCCCACCCAGCATAAAACACTCCAGAGAAGTAAAGTTTTCTTTTTTTGGGGGGGGGGGGGGGGAATAAAAACCTCAGTTACATCTAGGAGAACACAACCTGTATGTGTCAGCCTTTTTAAAAAAAAGTAGGGAGGATCCATATGCTCCATTTCTCTCAGTTTGGCAGGGACAGTCTCAATTAATCTTCTGATGTCCCATCAGGGAGCCCAGGTGGTGCATTGGTTAAATGCTAGTACTGCAGCCATTCATAGCCACAAGGTTATGAGTTCAGTCCCAGGGACTCCAAGGTACACTCAGTCTTGCATCCTTCTGTAGGTCACTAAAATGTGTAGCCAGCTTGTTGGGGGCAATTAGCTTACACACTGTAAGCTGCTTAGGAAGGGCTTAAGTAGTATAGAAATGTACTTCCTATTGCTATTGCTATCTTTTTAGCAACCCTTAAATGTCTCAGGGGCTGTGCAGACAACCCCTGAAGGGGTGACCTGCAGCTGCCTCCATCTTTTCCAGATCGGGGTCGTCGCAGTCACATGCTGCAGCCCTGATCTGGCCTTTCCAGGGTGCAAAAAGGAGCTTGAAAGGATGCCATAGCCACCAGTGCCATGACTTTACGGCACCCCTTTGACACTTCATCTTGTGAGTGCAGTGCCAGAAGGGCACTATCATGGGGCATGTGTCATGTGAATACCATGCCCTGACTCCACCCCCATGCCAGCCTTAATGGCCCATCTGCACAGCCCATCAGTTTCTCTCTCCTCCTCATTCTTTCCCTGTATGTCCTCATCTTATTTCAAGCCACATTCAAACTACTCAAAAAGCTCCAGGTTTTGCTCCATTTATTTCCAATATTATACTGGATTAAAATAAGTCAGCCTAGAGAACTGGTATAAAACATCTATGATCATACCAGGAGCTGATAGAAAATATACTGGAATAAGCAAAATAAGTTTGGATCTCCAAAATAAATTTTGGGGGAAAAAGGAACAAATTCTGGGACTTTCTGGTCTTTTAGTTAGCCTGGATATGTCCTTAAGTTTCTGCAAACTGAGTTCAAAGTGCAAAAGTAATTTGCACTCAGTTTACTCTGCTGGTGGGGAGAGGAGAGTGGGGTGGAATCTTACCTTTCCCTGTCAACACAAGCAAAAGTAAACTGCTGTAGCCTCTGGTAATGTGTATGTTCTTCTTTATTAATAGTCTTTGCCATCTTGACCATACTCTGATATTTCTGGGCCACATGTTTCCTGATTTCTACCTGTGAAATGTTGGAGACAATGGTGGTTTGAGAGTATGGGAAAGGTTGGAGTGCCATGAGTTTCATCAGGGGCCCACAGAGCTTACTATCAGAATTTTATGTACCCTACATATATATTTAACAACTTTAGAAGTAACCTCAGAAATTCAACAAGGCTATCTAAAGGAGTGAAAAAACAAAGACAACCCACAGAACAAGAAAAGCACAAAAAAAATTAATTCACCCCTAAGAAAAACTAACACACATTAAAATTTTAAAGAGGCCACAATTAAGATGAAGTCTTATTAAATGAAACTGCATGTGGTTATTTTACTTGAGGACAAGGAAATTGATATCACATGCTGACTGTGTTGACTGTGATTTCCATTTCAACAACTTGGTATAGTTTCATTCACTGGAACTGAACTGTTACGAGTTATGCTCAACAAACTGAAGAACACATTCTGGAAAGGTAGAGCAAGAGAGCTGGATCCTTGTCTTTTTTGAAGAGGTCAAGACTCATTTTAAAGTAGAAACTGGAATTTCCCTCCCCTTGTTGAAGAGGAAATTTTATCATTGATATGTTTTGGAGAGCAATCAGAGCTAAATTATCTTATTTACCTCCACTGAATGGTGACCCTGCCAAACCCTCTCAAACTGATATACTGCCCATTGTAAGTTACTGTGCAATTTCCAGAGATCTTAGGCAATACTATCTGTATTTGGAAGAGGGTAATATCCATACAGTTGTCTCTCTTTTTCCACAGGCTTGCCATCCATGGATTGGAGCATTCACAGATGGCCCCACTCCATTTTTGCCAATGGTGGCACATGCACCATCATCATGCTGACACTGGGAACAATAGGACTTGAGATCCCATGGATTTTGCTACCCATGGGGGCCCCCTGCATATACAAAGAGCTGACTGTACTTAATTGGCTTCATCTCCTGTATGCAACCCCATTGTTTTCAACTCCCCAGATGTCATACCCAGCCTGGAAGCATGTTAGGCTGAAGACTCAGAAGAAAAGAGAGAGGTGGAGGAACCTGACCCTCAGCCTGGTCCCAGTTCTGCTCTGACAGTGTGAGCAGAGACTGTTGTCAAGGACGATGTTCAGGAGCCCAGCATCCAGCTAGCATAGTCACCTGCTATTTGAACATTGAGGAAGAGGAGGAGGTCAACTTACCTGTGCCTTCTTACAACCAGCATAGAGCAGAAAAGGTGGGGCTGACTGACAACCCCAAGCTCTCTGGACTCCTGAACCCTTTGGTATGCTCTATGAATTGTGCTTTCTCCACTATCAATTGGATTTGTTTGACTCAGACTCTATGTCTTGGTTGCACCTGGATCTGGTTAGAAAGACTGTTGCTATTGGCTGCTGGCTGCTTTCCTGGACACCAGATCATCTAAGGATCATTATCAGTACCAGAGGGCACATTCACATTTGCCCTCTACAAATAGGGCACAAGCTTTGCAGTCATCATGTTAAGCACATGAGTTTGTTTTCAAACCCTCCATAGAAGAACACAGAGGTCCTGTTTTGCCCCACCCAGAGGCATTACTTTAATTCCAGGTGAGAGCTCTCAAGTTAAGAAAAGGTTAAATATTGGCAAAGGGTCAAAGTAAAACGTAAACAGAGAGAGAGACAAGGGAGACAGTCTCCAGAGGATCTCCTTCATTTTCAACCCTTCACAAATCCTCCTTTATCATTGTTCTGCTGCTGCTTCAATCTTTAGCCATCCAGACTTTCTAGATTTTTCTTCACATCAAAGGGTCAGATAATTTGTGCATGTTTTTTATTTTGTAGATCTTTAAGCTTAGCTACCCTTTGTACCTCCCTTAGATTGGTCAGGAGTAGAGCTTTAGCACCTGTGGTGTCCCCCCCTTTTTTTTTAACCTCAAGAAATAGCTTGCACTGAATATAGACTGTTCTACTGCTATCTTTTTCTTTCTTTTTGATGAAAAAATAATTACAAAAGCAGCTTGTCCTCAACCTGATTTCTTCTTTTCAACCTAATTCTCACCTGGAGTCACTCTGATTAACTGTTTGTTTTTAAAACCTTTAGCCTGTAAAGTTCTGCAGAGAGTTAGTGTCTGGAAGAGCTTTCACCCCAAACCAGTATACCAAGTGCACTGCTCTTAACAAAACATCACCACTTCCAGCCCTCTTTGCCCCCCAGGCTACAACTATGAAACTTACCAGGAGTGAAGTCAAAGTCATGGATTGTTTGTTTCAGCATTTAGCAGGATTTCAAAGCTAAGCTCCACTTTACTCACAGAGCTTGATCCTTCAGTCATTAGGCAGACAAAATTTCCCCTTGACTCCCAACAAGAACTGGAGAACTGTGTGCATAATGAATGTGCACTGAACTCTCAGCAAGTTCCAGGGGTGCTAATCGCAAAGGCACATAGACACTGTTAGCATTTGTGCTCTAAATAAATAAGTGAATTCTTTGCATTCTGTTTGGGTTTTGAAATAAAATAAATAGCACTTTCAAGGTTAATGGCATTCTGTGCAAACAGTTGAAGACTCTATGCTGATCAATGGCAACCCTGACAGAGTTGATATCCTCACTTGACTTATCAGGAGAGAAACACATACTCAGTGTTGGCCATAGTTTAAATTAAACACTGCTATGCAGTTGAGATAGGCACGTTCATGAGTCTAAGTTAGGGTTCTATATCTTTATTGAATTTTAAAAGACATAAATTTCCACAAATTACACTACATCAAGGGGTGTCTGTTCTTGTTATTCGTCTCACTGATTTACCTGACACACATCTACTGGATGAAACATGAAAACAATCTTCTGCAAATGGTGGTTAGAATCCTGTAGGTAGCATATGCAGTTACATACCTATTATGCCTCAATGTGTATGTTTGTGGAAATTGTGGAAGGAGGTATCCTATGCATTCCTTCCCTCAGCTACAAACAGCTATAATAATATGTCTAACTATATTATGTGGTTTCCCTCACATACCCAGGGAAGACAGAGAGGCCTTAGTCTGGGATCAGAGTGTGCTCTTTCTTCCTCAGACATGCAAGGATAACCATCAGGTACTCTCACACGTGATTAAAGTTGAGAACAGAACTGAACCTGTCTGCCTCCCCACCTGTTATTTTGCATTCGGGGAGACTTGTACTCCATCAGTGTGCTCACTGGAGCTCAGTCTATATTTGCAAATTATATATGTTTTTTTTTTTGTTTGTTTTTTGGTCGACTATCTGGGATGGATATGCTGGTCAACTTAAAAAAAAAAACCAATGAAGCAAATTTCTCACATCTTTAAACTCTGGCAAAAACTATGTTTGCCTCCCGGTAAGTCATGAGGACATCCACCAGATCAGGTTTGCCATGACTAGCATTGTTGTTGGCGTAATGTACCATAAATGTATTGCTGAATGTGAGCTAATGCCTGGATACAATGACACACTGATTTTGGAAAAGGAACAGTCACTGGAAAAGGGGAAAGGATCAAATCTCCAGGTGCTTAACAAAAGCTCTTGAACTACACATTTCAGTTCAACCTCATTGCTATCAGTCTGTGAAAGCCTGCAGATAGCTGATTGAAAAGTGAGGAAGAAATCTGTCTGAAACATGTTGGTTCTTTAGTTTAAGAAAACAGTAACAACATGTTTCTTGTGCATCTGCAGGCTTCCTCTCTTTCTTTCCAGAATGTTCAGCAGGTCCATTTCCCACAATGACACTCATTTGAGTGGGGGCATAGGATTCTGGAGGCTCTGATGTTAGTGCAACCACTAATCTTTTCTAGATTTTAGTCTCAGCTGCAAAGTAGCACTCCAAGGTGTGGATGTGGAATCAGCACTTTGGATGTCTCCATTAAAGTTCAGACTAAAAGCAAGAGAAGATAAATAATCCCACTTACATCAGAGCCATTAAACTCCACTACAACCAGGTGTCATTTATAAGGCTGGCACAAGATATTTCAAAATATTAAGATCTGAGTACTCATTTTAGTGACCTCGGAAGGATGCAAGTCTGAGTTGAGATTGAGCCCTGGCTGGTATTGAACTCACAATCTTAAGGTTTGTGAGTGAGTGGCTGTAGTACAGACATTTAATCACTGCACCCACAGGGCTCATGAATCATGTGCTGCATCAACAGTGACCTCCAGAATGTTCCCAAGGATCAGATAGGAAGAGCTCTGGTGATTTATTTCAAAATAGCTGAGAAAGCTTACCCACAACCTCCCTGGGAGGGAGTATATGAATTAAATTTGGGTACATTGAAGTGGAAATTTAAAGGAGGTGGAAGCTACCACCCCCAGGCAATAATTCTGTAAATTATGCCTGTTAGGTTTCCACTGTGTCTAGATTGATCTTCACAAAAAGTGAGGAAGACCAAGCTGCTAGGAACCACCAGCTCTTATCCATGTTGGACTCAGTCTCTGCCCCTACCTCCTGGAGAACAGAATAATGAATATATTTAACAGCCTGGTACAGGAAAGGAAATCTTTACCATATGCAAAACAGAATAAAACTGCATTAGGCTAGGAAGATATGTACAATTTGAAGACCCAGGTTACAGGCTTTCAGAATCACAAAAGGTTTCAGAGTCACAAAAACAAGTTACATCAGAGCACATTGAAAACCATCAGCTGGCAGGAGAACATAACCAAAATCCCTGCTACCTCCCTAAACACGCATGGACGTGTTGGGTTCTGAGTTTATCCATTGCTGAGAAACTGGGAGTCTGGACTCCACTGTCCAGCCTCTACCAGTCTTCCCATCAAGTTTGACAAAGAAAGTCCATGCTTTCTTCTTTTGGGGGGTGGAATGGGGATTCTGTTTGTGTGTGTGTTTTAATACAAGAACCCAACAAAAAGAATATAGGCTCTGAAGGTTTGAGAGTTTTCCTAACCCCTTTATTTTCCATGGTGCTTCAGTGGCAAAGAGTCCCTTCTTTGATCTCATGGAATTCTGCTCAATAAGACACTATGTATGTATTCACTGGATAATGGCGGGAAAAATGTGTGATATGCTTGTGTAAGTACAATGTATAATGTATTTTGAAATGCAAAAGCTATATCTTGGTTTTATATCATCATCATCATCATCATCATCATCATCATCATCCTGATTATCCTGCCTTTCCCCCACCATAGGAACTCAAGGCAGCTAATTACAAATTAAAAAGAGTTCAAGTTAAAAACAATACATAAACGTTAACATGTTAAGTTTTTTTTTAAAAAAAAAATTACACCTTAGAAAATAAAACACATTAAAAACTCTAGCCAATCCTTAAAATCAAACTTGCACCGCATTTAAAAATCCAACATTTGCCACTGTGAAAAATCCTGCTGGCACAAGATTTTTTACCTGCTGCTGAAAGTGAAGCAGGGATGGGGCCATCAAAAGAATTGAAGAGCATTAAAAAGGGTACATTTGGATGAATGCACCTGGGAGAAGGTGGCCAGACCACAAGCGTTAATGCTATGCAACAGTGCACTGATCTCCCACTCAATGCTCACTCTCTTCCAGGTTGGCCTTCAGGTTTGAGTGAAGTATGCTCATTTTCATGTGAATGTGTATGCACATATGTGATTAGGGTTGTGTTTCTGCTGTTTGCGATTCTGCAGTAAAGCTCAGCCTTCTCTCTTCCTGCCTCTGATAGGTTACATTTTTTTTCCAAACTTTGCTTTCTTATTTATCTTATGCTCCAGCTGTGCTCCTGACCACTTCACCATATTTTTACGCTTCTGTGGTAAAAAGCTGCACAGCTTCTTTTCCTGATCTGAAATTTCTCCCCACTGTCCTAAATCTCTACACATAAGCCTTTTCTTTCCTCTACCCCATCAACTCTCTATGTTAATCAGAACATTAGAATAAGTTGTGTTCTACTTACTGCTTTACCTTCCTGCGATATGATCATATTGATTGAATGTTGTATAATAAATCATATTTTAATGTGAAGTCAAAGGCTTTCAAGGCCAGCATCCATAGTGTGTGTGTGTGGGGGGGGGGGAGGGTTCAGGCTATGTGGCCATGTTTTAGAAGAGTTTATTCCTGATGTTTCACCAGCATCTGTGGCTGGAATCTTCAGAGAATGCATTCTCTGAAAATGCTAGTCACAGATGCTGGTGAAACATAAGGAATAAACTCTTCTAGAACATGGCCACATAACCTGAAAAACCCACAAAAAACTAACTCTCGGCGGCTTTTGATACTGTAGATCACTCCATCCTCTTGAGTCGACTGAGGGAGTTGGGGATCGGGGGCACCGCACTCCGGTGGCTCCGGTCCTTTCTCTCTGGGAGATCTCAAAGGGTGAGGCTCGGGGACAGTTGCTCCTCCAAGATTGAGTTTAACTGCGGCGTCCCTCAGGGCGCCATTCTGTCCCCGATGCTATTTAATGTCTACATGAAGCCGCTGGGTGAGATCATTCGGAGGCATGGAGCTCAGTGTCTTCAGTACGCTGATGACACTCAGATATACCTCTCCATGACCAGATCGTCGGTTCGAACTTCAGATGGCATCTCTCCTCTTAATGACTGCCTTGCAGCGGTAATGGATTGGATGAGGAAAAACAGGCTGAAACTCAATCCAGACAAAATGGAGGTACTAGCTGTTACAGGCCCGAAACCAGGTTCGGGAATACATCTTCCGGTCCTAGATGGAGTCACACTCTCCTCGAAGGACCCTGTTCGCAGTCTGGGGGTGCTCCTTGACTCGTCGCTTCACATGACTAGTCAGGTGAATGCGGCAGTCAGGAGTGCCTGTTATCAGCTTTGGCTGATACACCAGCTGCGCCCCTACCTGGATCAGAGGGACCTGGAAACAGTGGTGCACGCTTTGGTAACCTCACGCTTGGATTTCTGTAACGCGCTCTACATGGGGCTACCCTTGTGCCTAACCCGGAAACTCCAACTAGTTCAAAATATGGCAGCCAGGCTTGTTAGCGGTACACCTAGGAGAGAACACATTACACCTGTGCTTAAAGCTCTCCACTGGCTGCCGATTAGTTTCCGGGCGCAGTACAAGGTGTTGGTTTTAACCTTTAAAGCCCTACATGGCTTGGGTCCATCTTATCTCAGGGACCGCCTCTCCCCATATGAACCCCCCCCCCGCACGCTTCGGTCCTCTGGGAGAAATCTGTTGCAGCCCATGAAGACTAGGTTAGCGCAGACCTCCCAGAGGGCCTTTTCTGCTTCTGCTCCCAGGCTATGGAATGGCCTGCCGGACGAGATGCGTCTCATTACATCACTAGACTGTTTTAAAACAGCCTTAAAGACGCATCTCTTCCGGCAGGCCTTCCCTGAAACTGTATAATCTACCTGGCTCCTAAAATCTTTCAGCCAATTCTCAACTCCTTATCCCCCCCCCCTCTGTATTTTATTGCTACCCATGCTGTAGCCAGCATTGCGGTTTTGTGTATTATGTTTTATTGTACTTTTATTGTTAGTAATTTAATTTTAAACGTAACTAATTTAATCTTATTTTAAGGGGGGGAGGTTGGGATGGAATTCTTGAATTATTTTAATCTGCAATCTGTTTTTAACCTTGCTGTACCCCGCCTCGATTGTTTTACAGAGGGGCGGGTAAGAAATAAATATTATTATTATTATTATTAATTATATTTTACTTTGATGTATTTATCTCTTTGAATGGATGGGTCACAAACCATTTGAACACAAGCAAAAAGATCCTATACCTCTGAATAGGGGCAAAAGTCTGATTTTGGAGAAGTAAAGTCAAATCAAGATTCTTTATCCCAGAATTTTATTCCCAGTAATATATGTTGTTGTTGTTGTTGTTGTTGTTGTTATTGTTGTTGTTGTTGTGTGCCTTCAAGTCCATCCAAACTTATGGTTACCCTAAGGCAAATCTATCCCATGGTTTTCTTGGCAAGATTTGTTCAGAGGAGGTTTGCCTTTGTTTTCCTCTGAGGCTAAGAAAGAGTGACTTGGGCTTAAAACAGATGGGCTACAAAAAAACATTGTGGGGCTGTGCTGGAGCTGTTCACGCTGGGGCCTGTGGCAACCGCACATGCCCAGCCCTGACCTGGGCCACTGCTGCAATTCTGAACTGGCCTGGAAAAAGAAGCTGTTTTTGTTTACTCCTTTTAGGCCCAGTTCTTCAGCAAAGATGCAGCCTCAGCACAGTTTCCAGCTGTGCTCAGGGCATTCCTCATCTAAACGCTGCACCCCAAACTTGGCTGGAAACTGGTTTATTTGGCCCATCTGTTTTAGGCCTTGGTTTCCCAGTGGTTTTCCATGGCTGAGCAGAGATTTGAATCTCAGTCTCTGGATTCATAGTTAAGATTAAAACTTACAGATACAAAATTTCTCCTGGGTTTGAAATACTGGGTTATGATCTCTGAAATATCTGAGGGCAACAGACTGACTGAAGGGTGGAGGACCGGCTTCTTCCAAGAGAAAGGAATGGGGCTCAAGAGGAATGGATGAGAACTGAAATGTCCTCCTTACGTGGTTGCCCAACTCTGACTATTGATAGGAATGGCTTTCACTAGACAAATACATGATCTGAGTGGTACAGGACCTATGTTCCTCTGTTCCTGTTTTCCTGCAAGATTTTCCCCTGGCTTTCAAATGATACTTTCTGACTCTTTCTTCTCTCCCAGACCTTTGGGATACAGTAGAATGAGCAGCTGGCAGGAAGAGCTGAGAGAATCTTTTATGAAAAGCCCTTTGTCTCTCAGCTGTGGGATGTCAGGAGAATATTTGATTTTGAGGCACTGAGTAATATCCGCAATTATATTTTTATAATCTCTGCACATCTTGAAAAGGCCACAAAACAAAACAAAAACAATCAAAATCAGGCAATGGGATTCAGAGGCCACAGGCTGGGTAGCAGGGGTGGGAAAATCTTCATCAGCATGAACTATATGCCTCAAGGTAAAATGCATTCGTTGATGTTCCTCTTCCTTCCCACAACCTTTTCCTTTTCCCTATTAGAAATTAAAATGAATTAAATTCAAGGACATGCTGGGGAATCAAAACTGAACTGTTTACTTATCCAAGTTATTAATAGTGTAGAATTTAGAACCCCACTGGTATAATGGCAATGCGCATTTGACAGAGAAGAGAGAAGGAAGAGAGAGAGAGAAGAAATGTAGCTCAGCTATGTTTATAGCATAGACCTCATAAAGAGTACAATAGACTATGATGAACTGAAAGCTAATGTGCTACCTTCTTTCCCTTTGCTGCTGTTGTGCTCTTTTGTTATGCAAGACTTGCAAATCTACAGCATATGGCTCTGCTATATTGGCCTATAAAGAAGGGAAATAATGCCATATGACTTTTATTTGGAAATGGAAGCTGAAATAGAAATGCAAGTAGGGAGGGGTGGAATACCCCAGTGTCCCAGGAGTGGGCTCTTTTTGAGCTAAAAGCCAAGGTGTTTGATGCTATGTCAAGGACTGTTGAAATATGTAATTCATTCCATCTGCTCTCCTCAGTGCAGAAGAACAGCAACATCCGTGCCAGCTGCAGATGACTGAAAGAGAGGAAAGGGAAACCTTGGCAGCTGCGCTGCATTTGTGTGCTAGTACTTGGAGAGTGCTGACAAGCAGTGAGATCTAACTAATATTCAGGCACGTCTCTTCCTTAGTTGCAAGTGAATAACCTGGGCCAAAAGAGGAGCAGGTGCACATGGCTGGAGAATGCTTTGTGTTTGAGAATGTTGTATATTCCACAGGGTGGTGTCTTTCCTATGAAAAGATGTTTGGGTTCATCATGCAGTGTTCATTCAGCCACTGATAACACTCAAGAGAAAGGGTTGTGGTATTGTGTGAGAACTCACCAACATCAAGCTGGATGAGTGTTATTCTTAGTACAACATTCTTCTTTTTTTTTTTCCTTTAAAAAATTCTCAATTTCTTTCTATCAGATTTATGAATAAATTTGCAAACTTTGGAAAGTTCATAGTAAAATAAAAAAAATTACCCATCCACAAACAATGTGGAGAATCAGGTGAACATATTTTTTTTCAAAGTTATATTTGGAGGTGAACAAAATTTAATAATATTTATTAAACAATGTTTATTATTTATTTTATATATTAATTGGATTTCTGTTACACCTTTCTCCCAAAATTTATTTGATAATTTTGTAATGGGACTATCCCTTACATCTCTTATATCCCTACCTACCTTTCATTTCTTCATATAGCAGTAACTATTTCTATTTATTTATTTGGAGTAATTATAAGGCACAAAATTCTCAGAGAAAGGCTTACAGAAGATGGTGCAGGTTTGTATACATAGCAGCAGTTACATGCTCCTAATATCTGCACCTCTAACTGTCTGGGCCTCCAATATTTTTCCTCCTAACAGTCCATTTCTGATCCATTCTTCTTTGTGTGTCCACCAAAGTTGATCTCATCTTCTGTTCAGAACCCTTCTCACACAATAGCCAAGCAGCTGGTCTCATTTTCATTGGGGTGGGAAGAGAAATAAAGGTGCACTCTCACATTGAGTGTTCTTGCCCTTTCTTTCCCCTAAGAGCCCAGATCAATGTGATCTTTATTGTCTGAATCCTCTCTACACCCTCTTCTTCTCTCTAGTGAGGAGGTGCAGGAGCAGCTACTCCAGGGCTTGAAAGCTGCCAAGTGATAGAAGATTTTGGAATGGAGCACGAATGCAAGAAAATAGCCCTATACACTCCATCCACAAAAGGACTTATATATGTGTAAGCTGCACTTGTGTGGGTAGATCACTAACAAGACTCTGGCCCATGTACTGAGAAACATACACTCTTGCAGCTTTGTGTAGCAATTCACTCATAGCCCTCCTTTCCTCACTGACCAAGCAGAGTTTTGATAATTCTTGGGAGACAGGGAAAAAATCGGTTTTATACTGACACAGTAGCTCCATGATTAGGCTTCCAGGAAACCAAATGCCAAACGTGCATTCAGAGCATCTGAGTCCTATCAGTTCATTTTACTCTTTCATGTGTGCAGTGTATATATAGTTTTCTTCTTAAAGACGGGCTATCACAGAATATTGGTGTAAGCTGTCAAGTCCACTGAGGAAAATGGAATGCAGTAAAGTTGATCTCCTACTAATATTGTGAATTTGAGAACTTTGATTGTGTTAGCCCTTTGGTGATATCAGATAGCACAGTATAGCAAACAAAAACACACAAAGCAAGATCAGGGCAAATAAAGTGCATACCTATTTTAGCTAACTCCAGCTTGAAGCTTTGGCCTAGATCCAATGTGACATTAGTGGAGTGAAAAACCACCACCACCATAGATGCACTAGATGTAACCATTGTGCAGCAAAAAGCACACATACAGCAGCCCATGAACAAAGCACAGCTTGGATAAAAATATGCTTTTAGCCTACAGTGCCCATAACACCACTGGCTACTGGCCCTGCTGAGTGGGACATTCTTGGAGTTATGTTATAAAAAGTAATGTTTCCAAGTTCTGGCAGAAAAAAATGTGTGTAGTAAAAATGCCCTTTATCTAATATATTCTCTAATACATATGTAATATCTAATAAATTCATTTAATAGATATATAATACATTGTCTAACCAAAGAAGCCTTGAGCCAACACCATGTTACTGTCGGATAGAGGTCACTCCCAGAATCTTTGATAGAATTTAACAGGAGTGTCATTCTCTTTACCACCAGCTGTGGATGGTGTAATCCATGAATAAAGAACCCATTGATACAGAGGCGCAACTGTACTACATTGGGTGGGTGGGTGGCACAAAGTTCACATGTAAATATAAAATAGAATCCCAAGGGTAAAAAGTTTGAGTACCACTGATAGAAGGGAATTATGATTTATCAGTAACATTAGGTTGTATAAAAAATTTTCTAATGATTCTGTATGGCCTGGTATAGGAGGAGGTCAATGGGGGGGTAACACCATGAGTTACCACACCGAGTGACACCAACCCTAGTGATGCCACTGGGCTTGAGCATTGCAGACACCAATTGATGATCCTAGATTTGCTATGCCAGACCATACAGTGATATAGAGTAGGTTGGCATGGAGCAGGGCTCTGTCTCTGGGCACTATATGGGTGCTTTATGTTCTCTCAGCATTTCTGAAAAATAGCTTTGAGAAATTGACCAAAGGAACTCGGGGAGAAGGCATTGTTAATCCTTTTACCTCCAGCTATTTTTATGTTCAATATTGCTTCCAGACAGTATTTCTTGGTTGGATCACTAGAGTATTTAGAACTGTTAAGAATCTTAATGGTAATGTCCATGTGCAAGAAGGGTGGCATTCTTCCTTCCCCACAAATTTTTACTCTATTTTATAAATGCAGGCAACTATTTACCACACAATAACTTATTATAGCAGGCATGAACAGCCATTTAGGAAGTTCTATGGATAGGTGAGAAGTTATTTCCAACTTATTATTTATTGCCAGTACTATTGCCAGTTTCCAGGGTGTCTGATAAATTCTCAGTGTGTGTGTGTGCATGCATCAAATTATGTCATCTTTGCTCCCTCATTGTGAGCTACACACAATAGTGTGCCACAAAGTGGAATCTTTTATACTTTGTGGGTCACCATGGATTAATTAAACGGCTACAGTTTTATATGCACCCACTATCTTTTCTCTTAAAAGAAAAAAGCCAAACTTTCTTAGAATACTTTCTCCATTTTAAGATGTGCTTTTATCTTACAATGGTTTCTGTGCCTTTTTAAATACCAGAGTTTTGTTATGCTTGTAAAATTGCCTCGGGGGAAAAAAAGAAACACATTTCCAACTGAAAGTGGCACTTAGGTACAAAAATTGTTCAATTTCTAAGCAATATGATAACTAATTAGGCAATCATTTTGCTTTGAATGGCCACGAAAAAGAAGATATAGGCAATATTTTAGCCAGTTCAATCTATAGACAAATCAAGGCTGTTATTATTTGATTTTAAAACTTTATTTAGTCATTTGTCATTAAATATTTTTTACAATATTTTATTGCTTTCTTTAAAATCTATTTTTAGGTATTGTAGAAGAAGAAGAAAAAGGCTGAGTTTAAAATGTGCTTTCTGTAAGCCTAATAAAAATGCCTGGAATGAATTGACAGCAGTTCTTATAGCTAATACTGGCACCATTATTCTAAATCTGAGCTGGAGAATCTTTCATGAACTCTTACCATTACTCTTGCTGGCCAGGGCTTCTGAAATCTGAATTCCAATGCATCTGGAAGGCCAGAGGTTCCCCATCCTTGCCCTAAATTATAGCAGGGAACATTATATGTGCAGAATTATTGTAATGTTACCAGAGCAGCTCAGGTTCAGACTATTTGAAGGGCTGTATCTTCCCTTATGAGTCTGCCTGGGATCTAGGATCTTCAGGAACTTTTCTCTCCCTCATCCCCTTCACATATTTAGTAGGAATATGAGAGAGGACCTTTTCTGTGGCTTCTCCCAGACTTTGGAACTCTGATCCCAGGCAGGCTAGGATAGCTCTTTCTTTTGTGTCTTTTGGACAGCAAAAACCTTCAAGAAGCCAAATCCTTCCTGACACCACCATCTGGAGATCCAGTTGTTCTCCAGTATTCTCCCTCAGCCCCTTCTTTCAACAGGAAGGAGCAATGAAATAGCAATGTGTGCCCAAAGATCTTTTAACTTTCTACCTGGAACTTTATAGTCTCTTACAATATATTGAATACTATATTTTCCAGTATCTTTGTTTCAGCATGCCTCAGAAGGAAGGAGTGATGGTTGATGGGCTTGTTAAGTCTTCACACCATTGATCTTTGCCCCTTGGAGACAGCATACCACTTGAGACATCTTATCTGGCTGGCATGTCACTGATTTTATTCCTCTTCACAGTGAATTACAACCACCATCACCACATATGAGCTCATGCTCTTGCAGTTTCTCTTCCTGAACTGCAGCATGCTCGCATTTGCTGCAGGTATAGCTCCTCACATTCTCAGGCAAGAATACAATTGTAGCACAGAAACTGTAGGCTATGGTGGCTGCTCACTCACCAGCTATATTCCATCATCCGATATTGACCGTGGCACAGCATTCTTTACCTTTTTCTCAAACTGTGAAACACCCATACAAAATTCGTATTGTCCATGTTCTATTATTTGAGTTCCTGTTCACCAAGGAGCTGTAATCTCTCTTTCAGCAAAATAACCAGTTTACACTTGCTGCAGGTATAATCTGCCAGAACGTCTGGCAAGAAATCAAACATGGGACAGATATTGCGTGTCACTACAACAGCTCCATCACCATCCTTCTTTGGCATCCTGTATAGGTAGTGAAACCTCTCCATCAAACACTCACTTCCAAACACCTCTTTTCCTCTCCCTGTTTGCCAAGCTCCAGAGACGGGCTGCTTGCTCAAGCCTCAGCAATGTCAGTGATTCAGCAAAAAAAAACAAAAAAAAACACCTCTCCTTCTTACACCTTGTGTATAGGGAGAACACACAGCCGTAAACACACAAACACGCACACTCACAAGCCTCCAAACAGTTCAGTCAAACAATCCTGCCCACCCCACCCCCCCAAAAAAATAAAAGCTCACCTTCTTCTGTTTCTACAAAGGCTGAGCTCCAGAGACAGATGTCCTTACAATTCCAACCCCTTCTGTAAGTAGACATGTAAAAAAAAAAAAAGCTGGAAAAAAAAGTTAGCCTACATTGAATAGTATGTGAGCCTATTTCCACTAGTGCGACTTTCCTTTCCCTTCTTTTCATCCTTCCCATTCTGCTCCAGAAATCCTCCTCTGGGTTTTCCAACATCTGCTTGCATCTGCTGTGCTGTCTTACTCTGAGAAATACACTTTTACATTGAATTATGACTCCTAACCACTCTGACTGTATTTGGTTCTTTTTCTCACTTTAACCTTTACTGCCATTTTTCCTCCCCCCCTCCCCCCCCCAAAAAAAAACAAAGGGCAGGCTCCCCTTTGCTCTTGAACTCAGACTCTATTTCGAGTCAACTCCAGACATTTATCAGACTGGTCCTGTCATGAAATTGGTGCATGTCCTGCCCTTTCCTGCTTAGAGACGCCGCCTGTTTGGATTGCAAATTGAGATCCTTTCAGCCAGCATGGTAACTCATCATGAAGTGGCTAATGAACTATATTTGCATTGGCAGGGCAATTTGGTGCAAAGCTTGGGAAACTTACTTGTGGGGATTATAATTGCAACTTTCAGATCCCTTGGAGCTGTTATGACTGGGACATTGATTTGAAACACTAAAAAGGATTTCTCCTCAAGCTTTGGAGTTTTTTTTTCTTCTTCTTTGTTGTTGTTGGTTGCTCATGAATCAAACTAGACTCATGGCCATCCTGTGGAGGAGAGACCTCTTCCACTGCTCTGCTTAAGTCTTGTAGATTCAGCCTCCCTGATTAATCCATCTGGCATGTGGTTTTCTTCTCTTTCCAATACCTGTAACCTTCTCCAGCATTATTGTCTTTTCAAATGAGCTGTGCCTTCTCCCTAATGCCAAAAAAGTCTTAGTTTAGGAAAGGTGTTTTAACACTGAAGAGTGCCCACTGCTAGGCAGAAGAAACCCAGAAAGCCATGCTCCTTAGTTGGAAATGAAGCACAGAAAGTCATTTCCTGTGAGAGATCATGGAGCTTTTACTTTTCAAATTGAGTGGTGGTGCAATTGAAGAGAAGGATTGGACTGACTCATGACATTCTCTTGATTCCAGAGAAGCAGTGTCCAATGACATTTTTCTTCCACTGACAAAGTACATAGAACAAAAGCCAACCAAGTGATTTTGGAACATTAGGTAGACACCTCTCTCTGGCTGAGATCCTATACAACTTCAGTTTAGCGTGAACATCCATTTGGGTAGTTACATTAGTCTGCCATTATGCACCCTCTGAACAGAATGTAGCACAAGATATGTAGAGAAGTGATCAATCCACATCGCTGACATCCCATTGGGGAAATGCAATGTACAATGTGTAGAGGCAATATGCATTCACATCCAACTGTAAGTACTTTCATGTACTACCACATAAATGTGGTTCTGCATACACAACTTCACTTCCACTGCCATCAGCTGGATACAACCACTGTCCATTGTCTACAAAATTCACTACACATGTGTAGTACAACTTACAGCTATATGTATGGCAATCAGGGTTCTGGCTTCCGTATTCCTGACAGTAAAAAAAAATCAGTGAAAGTAAATTAAATAATTTATGTAACTTGCTTCTCTTTCATGTCATCCTAACACTTTTTCCTGAGGTGGCCTTTCCACTCTGCCTAATGGTAACTCGGCTATTCCTAAGAGAAGGGGAGAATCATTATCCAAATCCTATTGTTAATCCAAACAAGGATGGATCTGCTGAATCAGTTGGTTTTACCTTTGTATCAACATGCCATTGACCATTGTGTTTCAGTGTTTCTACTCTAGCTGAGTCTAACCAATAAGAATACAACCAATTTTTTTCCATATTTGGTTTCTAAGAGCTGCATCTAGATTTCAGAATTATTGCAATCTGACACTGCTTTAACTGTCATGGCTCAATGCAATAGAGTCCTGGGATTTGTAGTTTGTGATATATTTAACCTTCTCCATCAGAGCCCTCTGGTGGCACAAACTACAGGTCCCAGGATTCCAGAAGATGGAGCCATGACAGCTAATGCAGTATCAAACTTCATTAACTATGCAATGTGAATGCAGCTAGTGAGCATTCACTGAATTTGGAGATAAAGAAGAAAACACTCAAGACAGCATTGTTAACATCTTTGATATGAATCTCAGACTGATGGCAATTTGGTTTCAGTAGCCAATAGAAATAACTTAAAAATAGAGCTCTATGCCCCCCCCCCCAGTTTTGCTTTAATATCAGCTATATCTGCAAGAACTCTTCCTGATTCTTTTTACAAAATAATATATTAAATTTAGTACTATCTCACCTGTTGAAAGTTCCATGGCTTCTCCATAGTTGGAGTAATTGTGTGTGTGAGTGTGTGTGTATGTGTACATTAAAGAGAACAACTAATATAGAAGTGTTTTCAGGTATAATCTAGATCCCAGAAGGATACTATAAAACTGAAGTTGACTTTATATATGTTTGTGTGTGTTTATTTAAAAAAAAACAAATGTTTGGGCTTCTGCTTTCTTTGGTGATGTCCAGTGCGATATATATTCTCTTCCTTCAGTCCTTTTCCAGTCCAGACTGTTCCCCATGCTTGTTTCCCACTCAGATCTATATAAATATCCCACAGGTTTCCCTCTCCCCCGCACACTCCTTTTATAGCATTCTCTTCTGCTTGTGCCTTTTTTAGTTAACAGACTCGAGACACACACTCCTGAATGGGCTCACTGAATCTATAAATTGCCCATTGTGTAGAAAATACATTTTTCCATAAAAATGATGGAAAGGAAAAACACAATGGCTCGTTCAAGTTACAGCTGAGCTTCCTTTTGAAAGTATTGAATTCCTTATTGCTTGAAAGTGGGACCTGTGCCTCCGAGCCATTCAACCTTTGCAAAGCTCTACAATGCAATTGCACATAAAGAATCCTACAAAACCATCTACTCCTCCTCCGCCAAAGGAGAATCAAAAGTCAAGCAGACTTGTGCTAGTCATTTCTAAAATAATGATTTCTTTTAAAGCATTGTCCAATGTTTTCATGCAGAACAGATGCCTCTTCTTTCCATCTGAGATCATAGGTGGACCATTGTTTTACACATGTAAGGTATTGCTTTACACACACACATGACTTATATCCCACCTTTCACCCAATATGGGACCCAAATATATGAAACACCAAGAACTGGATTAGAGTTTAGAGTACAATTGAGAATCAGCATGGTGTAGTGGACTAGTGAGTGTTAAACTATGACTCTGGAGACCAGGGGTCAATTCCTAGCTCGGACATGAAACCCACTGGGTGATCTTGGGCAAGTCACACACTCTCAGCCTCAGCGGAAGACAAAATAAAAAACCCTTCTGAGCAGGGATGTTATCAATACGCTGATGACACCCAGATATATTTCTCTATGTCTCAGTCTACAGCTTTGACTTCAGATAGCATCTTTCCTCTCAACGATTGTCTTAAAGCAGTAATGGAAAAACAGATTAAAACTGAATTTAGACAAAACTGAGGTACTTAAAGTAGTGGCCCTGAACCCAGGTATTGGGATACATCCTCCAGTCCTAGATGGTGTCATACTCTCCTCAAAGGACTGTGTTCACAATTTGGGGGTTCACAATTTAGATCCGTTGCTCCAGATGACAAATCAGGTAAATGCGACAGTCAGGAGCTCCTGTTATCAGCTCCGGCTGATATGCCAGCTTCGCCTTTTCCTGGAAGTTAAGGACCTTGAAACTATGGTGCACGCACTGGTAACCTCTCACCTCGATTTCTGTAATGCACTCTACATGGGCCTACCCTTGTGCTTAATTTGGAAACTTCAATTAGTACAGAACATGGTACTAATTATTACAGAACATGTCTCAGGTACAACTAGAAGAGACCACATAACACCAATTTTAAGATTGCTTTACTGGCTGCCCAGTACAAGGTGTTGGTTATCACCTTTAAAGCCATAAATGGCTTGGATCCAACCTTTCCTTGGGACCACCTCCTTCTGTACAATTCACCTCACACACTCAGGTCCTCTGGAAGGAACTTGTTGCAACCTGTAAAAACTAGACTGTCTGCAACTGCCCAGAGGACCTTTTTGGCAACCGCTCCCAGATCATGGAATGACCTGCCAGATAAGATCCATCACATTACCACCTTAAACAGCTTTTTAAAAGCTGTGAAGACAGATCTCTTCTGGCAGGCCTTCCCTGAATAAAGAACCAGCCACCAACCTTCTATTCCTTTGATTTCTGTCACAGCCATTGTTTGTTTGTTTGTTTATTATTTTAAGATATGTTTTAAACTGTAATTTGTTTAATTGTATTGGGGGGGATACTGGGATATGGGATTGAATATTTTAACATGTAAGCCACACTGGTTGAACAATTATTATTATTATTATTATTATTATTATTATTATTATTTCCTGCCAGGAAAACCCCATGATATATTCACCTTAGTTTCTCAGTAATTCAGAAATGACTGGAAGGCACAACAAAGAGTGCACCTATTAAATCAACTGTTGAATCAACAGAGAGAAAAATCACAGGAATTTTAGGCACCTGCTCCTTCAGGCTGCAGTTTGTTGAAATTCACAAAGCCAGTTCAAGGGGCCAGTTTGGAATGGCATGAAAATACAACACGTTGTTTTTTTTTGTTTGTTTGTTTGTTTTTGTTTTGTTTTTTAATGTATGAGGTTGGGTGGGTTATGTGTTTTTTTTATATACCAAGGAAAGAGTTTTGGCCTTTGGTGCTAAAATAACTTGCCTGCCTTGAATATTGCTATGCACCTTAACTTGCCAGAGGGTGAGACATCATTTGCTGCTTCCTCTTATATAGAGGATTGTCATGGAACTTTACTAAATAGGGAAAACAGAAATAAAGATTTGGTGTAAAGGAGGTCTAGCTTGTCCTTTCCTTCTCTGACATGCCATTCTCTCCGTAGAGAGTTATTCAGATATCTGAACCTTGCCTGCAATCTGAACAGGTAATGTTATGCAGTAGTTCTGTTTTTTGTTTGTTTGTTTGTTTGTTTTCTTGGAGGGAAGATCATAAAGATGGTGTTGGGGGACTCCTGTTCAACTCCTTGGCCATTGCTCTGTGGCATGCCAGAGGGTTTTGTTTTGTCTCTCATGTTATTTAACATCTACATGAAAATGGTGTGAGAGGTCATCTGGATTTTTGGGGTGCAGCATCACCAGAATGTGGATGACACCCAGCTCTCTCTCTCCCTTTCAACTGATTCCAAGGAAGCTGTTTCTGTCCTGAACCAATGTCTGCTGTCAGTGATAAATTTGATGAAGGCAAACAAACTGAAACTTAATCCAGTCAAGATGGAGGTCTTCCTGGTCAGTTATAAGACAGATCAGGGAATAAGGACTTTGCCTGTGCTGGATGGGCTTCCACTTCCCCTGAAATCTCAGGGTCACAGCTTGGGTGTTCTCCTATAAGTTTATTGCACAGGCCCCTGGAATGGGCCTAGTGTGTTACAAAAGGGGCTGGGATGGGAAAGGAATGAGTGAGGGATGCATTTTACTGCACACAGGAAGTCCTCATTCCGTTCCGTTCCATTCCCAATCCAACCAAGAGGAGGCGATTTTTGTGAACTGGATGGGGAACAGAACAGGGACTTCTGCCAGCAGCGACGACATTCCTGTTTGCAATAAAATGTATCCCTCACTCATTCCCCAGTCATTCCTGGCCCCTTTTGTCCCATTCTCCTTCCGTTCCATGGAGCCCTGTGCGATAAACTCACTAGACTCAGTTCTGAGCCTGGATGCCTTGGTCTCTGCAGTGACCAGGAGTGCATTTGCACAGCTAAAACTAGTGTGCCAGCTGCTCTAGTTCCTTGAGACATAGCTCTGGATATGGTGACTCATGCCTTTATTACATCCTGTTTGATCTACTGTAACACATTCTACGTGGGCTGCCTTTGAAAATGATTCAGAAACTCCAGCGGGTGCAAAATGCCACAGCTAGAATGCTGACTGTGGTCAGTTATAGGGAACATATAACTCTCTTGGTGAAACGGCTTTACTGGTTACTAGTATGTTTCTGGTCACGCTTCAAAGTGTCAGTAATGATCTATAAAGCCCTATATGGTTTAGGTCCAGACTATTTGAGAAACCTTATCTCCCCATACAAACCTGCTAGAGCCCTAAGATCTTCAGGAAAAGGCTTTCTCTCAGTTCTACCGCCATCCCAGGCTGGCTTAGTGAGGACACAATAGACATGTCCTCTTGGTGGTTGTTCCCAACCCTCCATGGGAGGCTAGACTGCCCCTCTCCCTGTTTTCCTTTAGCTGGCAAATAAAAACATTTTTATGTAGGCAGACATTTTAAAATTATGTCAGAGTGGCTTTTATATGGGGTGTGTGCTTAAGTCACTTTTTTTTACCTTTGTGAGTTTTTAATATTAATTTTATACTGTTTTAATTGGATTATTTTAATTGTTTTATTTTTTGTTGTTGCAAAGTTTTTAAAGTGTTTTTATCTTGGAGGCCACCTTGAGTCTCTTTCTAGGAGAAAAGTTGCATAAAAATGAAATAAATGAATAAACAAAGAAACAAACCCAGGTTTACCAGAACTCTGCTTCTGAACCTGCTACTAAATGTGAACAATCGAAAAATGATATATCAAACGAGGTAGATAGATGGAAAACAATGTCAAAGAAACCAATATATGGCTCAGTTAATCAGTCAATCTTCATCATTATAATCAATGAGCAGCCCTGCCAATATATGGCTTGGTTCAAGTTATTAAAGAAATGGATATGGATTAGCATTTAAAAAAAATAAAAAGAAATATCTATGGGTTTATTATTATTATTATTTCTTCTCTCAAATCTCATTACATGTTGGTCCTGTTTCTTAACCAGACAGGCAGGGATATTTTCTGTTTACCTCCGGGCACCATTCACAATGGAAAAGGCTATTCAGCTTTAAAAGTAAATCAATATATATCATGCCATAAGATAGGACCCAGCAGCCCAGACAAAAGAAGCTTACAAATGAAACAGATAAATAGAGCCAACAGAAGATGGAATACATCCCCGCAATTGATTAGAGGGCAGAGTTGGGGAGGCTGGATCTGCATTCCCATTCTAAAAGAGCTAGATATCCATTCTTTTTAGCCTTTTGATAGCATCTGTCTGTGTCTTAGGCTGTTTTCATAAGCCTTGTGTACATCAGCATTTGCATATCCCAGAATGCACATATAAAACCTGCACCACCTGGAAGTAATTGGAAAATTAACATATTTGCCGGCTATAGCATAGAGAACACATTGTTATGGGTGCCCATCCCTAATTAAGCTATTTGCTTGCTAATAGATTGGTTAAAACTTACAAGATGTTGGTTATGAAGTCACCTTGCAGAAGCCACAGAAGTAAGGTTCAATTCAGTTTTTAAATGGACTGGGTAAATTTTAGTAAAGTAGATCTTTTCCAGTTACCGTCTAATAGAACACCTATGGGGCTCACACAATGGGGAAAAGGTTGAAGCCTATTCCTCCCCACATAATTCAAGCATTGTTTTGGTCACAGTTCATTAGCAACTAAGCATTCTCCTCCTCTTTAGCATTTCTTTTGGCCTGCAGAATTGCATATATAAACTACACAGTTAATTCACCCTCCATATTATTAATCTGCAATGATTAATAATGAATAAATAAAAACCACTGATTAAGGCTTTTCCTTAATGCTACGGATTGGATCACCCCCAGTATATAAACTTCCAGTGGATTATCTTGTGATTAACACATCTACGAGCAAAAGATGAGATACGGCTAGTGATGCTCAATTTAACAATTCAATTAAAGGTTGAGTTTTTAACACAGTACCCGCCAAAGAAGCAGGCTGAGAAACCTGTTGTTTAAGCTCTAATTATATGCTTGCATATATAGGTTCCTCTTTAAAAGCTTAATTTGTATTTGTGTATCTAGTAAGAGGAAAGTAAATAGTGGGCACCATCTTTATTTCTTTATTGTAGAACTGGCATCAGGAACTTCTGGCTTTTGAGATGTATTGGACACAGCCTCCCAGAATTCCCAAACAGCATGGCCAGTGGTAAGAGACTGTGAGGATGTAGTCTGAAATACCTGGAGACTTGAAGGCACACAACAAACAAACAAACAAACAAACATATTAACAAAGAAAACAAAGATCCTATTCAGTTCTCAAAGTCACTCTTAGGATTTTCAAATAAGAAAAAACATTATTTCCCCTCTTTATACATATAAACAGCTGGTAACTAAGGGACCACACAAGCCTGACAGATTCTGGACTTTCTCTCCATGTTCAAAACACATGGATATCTCAGAGAAAGATGCACCGTGTGTGTGCGCACACATGTACAAAATATATTATGTTTTGTTAGTAACTATGGATGAGACGTATGGAGAACCTGTTTATCAAAAGTCTATATTATCTGAAGTGAGGGCATGTAGAATAACAAGGACACATCAAACTTATATTCCTAATAATATAAAAAAATTGCTCTCATGGTGATTATTAGAACACAAACAGATGAAGGAGAAAAAAATGCTTTCCTATCTTGTGCATCCATGTTTATGAAATATGAGGCTAAGTTCACAGTTTTCCATTTGTTAACCTTTGCTTTCAGTTCAGATACGGTAGATGTTACCCTCTGGGGTCAACCATTATACACACTTCCATTTTATAATCTCACCTTACTAGACATTGTTTACTGTTCATGCTTCACTCATTTTAAGTTAAATCAGAGCCTACTTTCTGGGAGTTCTGTTACCACCACCACCATGCAAGTACTATCCATAGGAAAAACTGTTTCAGCAGTTTTTCATTCATCATGGCTTCTTTGAAAAATTGCAGTGCTTACATGAGGAGACTCTCATCTTACTCCTGTGGTAGGAGAAACCCAAGAATGTGTAGGTAATTGATAGTAATAGTGATACATGTAATATTTTTCTTGGAGGGGCAATGATAGTGGAAGAAAGTGAAGGATCGCCTTTCCTAAACCATTTTTTTCACAGGCAGTTCACAAAATAATTAATAATGAAAGTTATGTATTTATTTCCTAGATGTGAAAAACTAAACAATATTGTAACACCGAGATAGCTAAAAGCTTCTGGATTTGGCAAGAATTTTAGCTGTACTTGTGTGCGTACACACATATATGAGAGATACTCTTTCTGCCCCACTTTCTTCTCCTCTGAAATTCTGATAGTAGAGACAACTTTTTAGTCCTACTGCAGCTGGATTTCCCACCCACCACTGTCCTGGGAATTTCCAATAAAGACCAAGTTAAATGTGGATGGGAGACCCCAAGGAATACCAGGTGCTATAGGCTGTGTCAGAGGGAGTAGCCGGCAAGGACACCTCTGAGTATGCCTTGTTCAAGAAACCCCAATGAGATTCATGAAGTCCCCATACGTTGATAAGTCATTTGAACACACACACAAGCACACACATACACACGTTACACATCTGTATCTATTGTTTCGATTTCTCCACTATACTTTTGGGCAGTGAAGTTAATCTGTATCACTTGGTGGTGCTTGAGATGAAGGTGTCACAAGGGCTTGTAGAAGTGCTGGACCAGTGCCTGGATGCTTTAATGGGCTGTATGAAGGCCAATAAACTGAAGATGAATCCTGGAGAAATTGACACTCTGAAGACTGTAAGTTCTCAAGTCTGGGAATTTTGTAAAGCAACCTATCCTGGATAGGATTTTACTCCCCCAAAGGAGCAGGTGCATAGCTTGGAGGAACTCCTGGATCCATCTTTGTAACTGGACACCCAGGTGGATTTTGTGACTAAAATTGTTTGCCATCAGCTTCAACTGGTGCACCAGCTACAGCTTTTCCTGGAGAGGAATAATGTAGCCACAGTAGTTCATGCACCAGTTAGACTACTGCATTGTACAGTATAGTAGACTGTCCTTGAAATTGCAGCTAATGCAAAATGGGTTGCCTCTACTGTTGACTAGAATACTACATAAACATTTTATAATCATCAGTGGTAAAGACATGTGCTGCCTGCCAATACACTTGGGGTCTGAATTTAAGGTGTTTGTGATAGCATTGTGTAGTGGTTTGAGCATTGGACTATGGCTCTGGAGACCAGGGTCAAATGCTTATTTATTTAGCCATGGAAACCCACAAGCAATCTTGGTCATCACATTTTTTCAACCTCAGAGGAAGACAAAGACACACCCCCTCTTAAATCTTGAAAAGAAAATTCTGTGCCAGGTTAACCTTAGGTCACCATAAATTAGAAACAGCTTTCACACACACAACAAGACAATAGTTAAATCCCTAAAATACTTAGACCCATGATACTACAAGTGGAAAGAAGAGTAGCATGCAGATCAGTAGTAGTACTAAAATCTACTATGACCAGCAACAAACAAGTGCATACATATATACAAATACACACACACGCAGAGGATGTGGTGGTTTACTGGTTAAGATGTCAAAGCTCATGATTGTACGATCCGCAGGTTGGCAGTTAAGCAGTGCATGATGGAGTCAATTCCCATCACAACACCAGCTTCTGCCAGCCTAGCAGTTCAAAAGCATATAAAAATGCCAGTAGATAAACTGGTACCACTTTGATGGGAAGGTGACAGCATTCCATGTAGCCATGCTGGCTACATGATCACAGAGTCGTCTTTGACATCACTGGCTTCCTGGCTTAGTAATGGAGATGAGGACCACCACCCCCTACAGTGAGACACCACTAGACAATCACACCAAAGGGGAAACATTTACCTATATACACACACACATACACACGTACACACACAACATATTCTTAATAGAATATTTAAGACATGACTCAGTGCAGAAGCTTAAGCAAACCCTGTAACAGTGTATGAAATCCCAAAACTCAACATTTACCAGCACTATTGTGAAGTCTAAAGAAGCCATTTACCTGTAAAAATGATTTCCCAGACTATGACATGTCATCGAGGCTAATAGTTTTAACAGTACAGAACTTAACATCTTTTACAACCTGTTGTTACATAATCATATTTATTCAAATATAAAGGTCAATGTAGAACATTAAATTAGGATGGAAAGAAATTTCATTGGACTTCGCAGATGATGTGGAAACAGGATTTTCATACTTCCCAAGACTTGTGAGAAAACACACACCTTGCTTCAAACAAGTGCACATTGTGAAGCATACAAGATATGTATGCAAATAAAATAATGTGCACATTTCAAAATGTGGATAGCTAAAATGTGCATACTTGGGGAAAAATCTACAGAACTGCATTTAGTCCATAGAAGAAAGTTGCCTAAATAAGGTAAATTGTGTAAAAATATAAAAATAAAAAAACACATGCATATATTAGGTGAAATATGCAGTCTGTAAATTTTAGTGAGGCGGGGAAAGAGAAAAGTAAAAATTTCACAATACTCCAAAAGCAAAGAAAATACAGATGGGAATCAGAAAAAGTCAGTGAAATTGAGCTCGATTTTCACATCCCTGTATTAATGTTTTTGCACATGGTTAGGATATATGCAGATGGGAACAATAATTATTGAGAAAGAGCAGGTGCTTTTCTGATGCTTTAATGTATTGTTATTTTATTATTACTTGTTTCATTTCTGTGCTCCCTTACTCCCAAAAAGGTGCCCAAGGCAGCTCACAAGATAAAACACTTTAATAAATTTACAAGAAAAATAATAATAAAAAAAAACAATTAAAATTATATACATCAATGTGTTCATTCTTCCTAAAGCATGGAAGCGGGTACTCAAAATATCCCCTTATATGAAATGTTTTTATATATAGGTCAATTAATATATGCATTTGCCCATATAACAGTCCTTTTACTATACAATTTCTTGATAGAATAACTGAATCTTGAAAATCTGGGAAATGTTAAATTGTGGTGCATTTGCATTGTTGGTTTGGGACCTACAAATGAGAGTTCAAAGCAGCTATATCAATGCCAATTACTAATTATTCCATAGTAGACCACAATAAGCTTGCAGGCTTTTCTCCAAGACTGTTATGTTTCACTTTCAGGCAAGGAAGTTAATGCTTATTTAAGATAAGAACTCATGTCTCTCAGCTTCACATCACACCTCCCTGAAAGCCATACCTCCCCCATCTATCTTGGTTCCTTCACCCCCTACTTCTCTTCCAGGCCACATGCCTCACTAGCTGCTTCAGATATCAGAAGACCAGGAGACAGTTTAGTAGACTCCCTGACTGAGAACGTGCTTAGCTGGTAGGGGTATGTCCATCTACAGCATATCTGCCTAATCCAATTATTGCTGTTTTCTATGGAGTAACAAATATGACATTGGGCTTTTCCTATATATTCTTATAAGTAAAATAAGTGTGACAGTCCAATTTATTGTAATGTTCTAGCTCTGTGTTTTGTTTTGGTTTTCATTTGAGAGAAAGCAATGTTATTTGCACAACTGGTGATAACGACGGTTTTTTATTTTGTATTGCATGAAAGTTATTCTAGTTAGAAATTCCACAAATACAGGAGTTAGTGGCAGGAAAAGCTTGTTAGGTGGGCATTCTTTTTTTTTCTTTTCTTTTTTAAAATCAATTTTCATCATAATCACTCTGCAAAATGAACTTGGCAGGATCATAATAACTTAATATAAGCAGCAGGAGCGATAAAAAGCAGCAAAATACCACTATAGTAATGAACAGGGATTTTCCCAGTTGCCCATCATTTCTAAGTTCTATTATTATTGTAAACGATAACACAATTATACTTGTCTTTACTAGAACAATACATTAACTGCCTCATAAAGAGATTTTAATAGGTGTTGAAGAGGTGTTGAAAATGCACAGCTTAACAACTGCTGAAGCTTGCGTTGGCATTGGCCTATGCTGAAAAATGTGATCTGTATCTAATAAAAGAGATGGAGAAAATAAATTCTGTTGAATTGATAGCCTAAATTTAAAACGACAATCTGAAACAAGCAAGGCATTGCAAGGGGAATCTGTTAATTAAGACAAGCATTGACATGACCAACTGTTTTTCAACAGATTCTGAGACTCAGCATATACAAATAGGAAATAAGCAGCTATGTAGCAAGTTAAAATCCATACAACATAACAGCTTTTCTGTGTGTAGAATTGGCCATGTCTATATTGCAGTCTTGTAGGCCCTGTGCAGACGGACCTTACAGGTCAGCTTGGGGGTACAGTTGGGGCATAGCATCTAGATGCATGCCCTGAATCCACCCCCAGGGCAGCATGATGCCATGCTCTGCACCGCATGGTCACAGTGATCCTCGGCTCTGCCTCCACAGAGTGTCATAAAGCCACAACAAGGCAGCTATTTCACCCTTTCCAAGGTGCAAACAGGAGTCAGAGCCCCAATCTGTCTGGACAGCCCCTTAGTGTCATCACACCACCACAAACAATCCACTCTCACAAGGTATTTTTAGGTGGCTGTGGTGACTGGAAAACCTTACGGTAAGGAGAATATTTGTGTGGCAACTAGCTATACAAAAACCGCCTGCCTAGTGGACTAACTCCTGAACTAGACTTAAGTTCATGAAAGCTCATGCTGTCGATTTCTTTCTTTCAGTTAGTCTCAAAGGTGCTACAAGATCTCTCTACATCCAGATGGTTGGGTTTTCAAGGTGATCACTTTGTTTAAATATATTATGGACAAAAGCCATACATTAGTAAGAAGAAACAAATATCAAAAAGAGAAGAAAAGGCAATAATATACGAGTATGGCATATCCCCAGATGAGTGCATCTATAATCCAAGGGAACAGACAGGTGAAAAACTGAGACAATCCAGGGTCATACAAAAAGTGTCATCAAGAGCAGAAGAGCAGTTGAAGTAGTTCTGTGTCTAAGCATGAACACCAGTTGGAGCAGGGTCCAAAACTGGTCATGGCATCACCAGAGACAATGAGAGTCATACCACTATCCCATCAAAATTCTTCTATTGTTGTCTAGAATTCCTACATATTTCATGCTTGAGCAGGATTTTATGGTAATAAAATGCTTGAAAACATCAGTGCAATCCTAATACAATTAACCGTTCAGTCTAAAGCATGCATCCCTGATGCTGAAGAAACCAGAAAGCAATAATTCATCAATGCCAGCTATGTCTTCTCTTTTTCTGTTGATAAGTAGTCACATGCTCATAAAATGCCATTTTGTTTTCCATGGGCTTCATTGAAAGTCCCTCTTTTAGAGAATACGGAAAGAAGCCAAAGGGCTTATTGAACAATTCAGTAAGCTCTCTTTCTCACAGTCAATTCACCTTGCCTTTCTATAGCCAGCATTAGTAACAATCATGGTTAATCCTTGCATCATCATGAATACTGTTAATGCCATCCAGTTTCAGGAACTGGCTTCCAATTTACCTTTCAGGGACAGTTGGTGCACAGATGTGGATGTAAGAGGTAAGGCTGTGTAAAAAACAAAAAACAAAAACAAAACAACAGAAAATAATGTTTCCTGTTCAATAAAAGGGAGGTGGGGTGGATGAATGAATGAAAGCTATTTTATGTACAAAACAATTGTGCAAATTTTGCATACAGTAAGTCTTAAACTGTGAAGATTTTTTTTCTGTCCAGGATTCTCCTCATCAGAGTTTCACAACACTTGAGAAACATGTGTGTGTGTGTGTGTGTGTGTTTTACATTCTTGAAATATATTCAAATGTTCTTCCCATTCCTATTTAGTAGGTCTTCTAAAGCAATTGGTTTCCCCTTATGGTGTCAGGATCAAAATCTACTGCTCAAGAAAGCTTTTACCACAAAAAGAATTTTCATACAAGGGTAGAACACCTGGAGTTTCAACAGAAATTGTGCTATTATTCAGCACAACTGAATATTCCCAGTGAAGTACACACGTACAGTCTTTGTGCGTCTGAATTGCCTTATGGTTTAACTCCCTGTCTTTCTCCCCATCTCCCCTGCCAGAGTTCAACAGGAATTGTTGGCAACATGATGCTAACTTACAAGTATTAAAAAAGATTTCTATTGCACCATACAGTATTTTATTCCTTTGCCATTTGCAGTGGTGAACAAACAATGCGCATGAACCTGAAATTTCATAGAACTACCACTGCCTGCAATGCTTCTGTAAATCATTAAGTTACTAGTGCTTGGCTTGAATTGACAAATTTCATGATACATGGCAGCCTCATTCCAAGCTAGGAAGGCAATTATGATCCACCTATGAATATACTGTGATGAGACCAGCTACTTTCTTTAGATGAAAGACAAGAGGGACAAATAAATATGTGGTAAAAAAAAACTCAGAATGGAATTATTTAATCAATATTTCCAAGATGGAATGTCCCAACCATTTCATATTCTGGTTTCTGTTTAAAAAACCCTTCTGTTGATTTTTTTAAAAATCCATTCCACCCCACACACTTTGTGGCAGAATTGCAATGAGGAAAGCTGAATAACTTGATCTAGTTAATCTCTGAGAGGTCCAGGAGGGAGCATTTCCATAGAGTATATATAAACACAAAATATACATGTATCATTTTCTGGAGCAAATACATATACATCAGTACACATTTTCAGATGTATTAAAATATCAGATAATAATATAATGAACAACAATAAATCAATCCCATGTTTGTATGTAAAGAAAAGAAAAACACAATTTCAGGTATTCCCTTACCACGCAGAGTAAATACATGGAAAGGACTTGGGCAAGCCTCACTCCCCTCCATCACCATTTATTTCACTCTTTAGGTGATTCAGTAACTTCCTGTAAAAGAAAGGTTCTCCATGAAGACCGGTAGAGGCTCTTCATGCAATTTGAAACCTAAGAAAATTCAGACTTCCAAATTATACAGACAGATTCATTAGGTAGGGGAGCATTCTCTCTTCAGAAAAGTACTTTCCAGATGATGAAAGTGGTGGAAATGGTTTGCATTTACAGAAACTGGGAACATTTAGATAGAGCATAACAGTGCAATCCTGTGACCTTTTCCCAGAGAATATGAGATACTTGTTTTCTCTCTCCCGGGCTATATACAGAGCTTCATAATTCCTTTGGAGATGAGCTGACTAGAGATCCCTCTTCTTTGCCCCTGTGGAAACATCCACTTGCCTTTTTCCCCTGATCTTAAATTTCCGAAATCAGGAGGTTAATAGTTGAATGACATGGGTGGGTAAGGAAAAAACCTGAATATATATGACCCAGAACTCAGCCCTCGAACAGAACTCCAAAACAGGGGATTATTCAGACTGCCTCAGGAACAAATCTAAATGTTTCCCTCTCATTTCAAACACCAGGGAGAGAAATGTTGAGAGAAATGAAACTGGGCAATGTTGTTTTTTGTTTGTTTTTTACCACCTGCTCAGGGTAGAGCCCTGGCTGACCTTAGGGAATGCTTTTGTCTTTTAGTATTCTGGCCTTCCAACAGGATTGCCCTTCCTTCTCTTGGCTCCTTTCATTATGAAGAAAAGAGAATTAAAATATCCAACTAAATTGGTTTACACTGGTATTTGTTTTATTAACTTATTTTGCATTGTGTTCCACCATCTGAATGATGTCGCATTATGAGAAACCAAACAGTACATTTTCTTTTTTATCTGAGAAGCTTATTCCATGCAAGTGACAAGTTTGCTGTATCTGTCACTTCCTTTCCCTTTCTAAATCCTCCATCAGAATGCCTCATTATAGTCCACTTAAAGTTTAGTGCCAGTTGTCAGAGGTGAAAGCTCATTGTCATAGCTGGTTATTTATGGCACCTGGGTCTGTTAGTTATTCCCTTTACTTGTACAGTAAGTCTGATCTGCTTCTCCTGTGATCACTCATGACGGATTTGCAGTTACATTGAAAATGATTTACCCTACACATGATGGGTGGGGGGGACTCTGACACCTTCATTTTTTTTCCCTCTCCCTTTGTCATCCATCACTATGTTTAAGACAATTTGCCAATGCAGGGAACATTCTTGAAGGATATAATTGCCAACTCAGGGTAATGTAACACCAAAACAAAAAGCAAGGTTCACTACCACCAGGGATGGGAAATTAATCTTAATAGATCACATTTGTCATTTGATATGAATCAAAACCACACGCTATAATCCTGTGCTCCTTTATATCACATTAACATAACAGAATAACATCATAGCAACATATGAGAGCCAGCGTGGTGTGATAGTCAGAATGAATAATAGACAGAACATTGTGGTAGGGATCTACTACAGGTCACCAAAGCAAGAGGAGGTTGTCGAGGATGCTTTTCAGAATCAAATTTCAGAAATCTCCAGGATGCAAGAATTAGTAGTTAGGGAGAGCTTCAATTACCCTGGTATCTGCTGAGAGACAAAGGGGCTGTGCAAATAGCTCCGAAAGGGCAGCCTCCAGCCTCCCCTTTTTCAGCCAGATCAGGGCCACAGCAACATCATGCCATGGCCCCAAACTGACCTTTCCAGGGCATTATAAACCCAGTGCCATAGCTATATGGCACTCATTCAGTGCTGCATTGTGTGGGCTCAGCATCAGAGGAGTGCCGTGATGCTGCACAATGTGTGGTGCTCAGCATCACAGTGCTCTGGGGGCAGAGCCAGGGTGTGCATCGTGCAGACAGACGTTATGCCCAAACTCCACCCCTAGGCTTGCCCAAAGTGCCAGTCTGCACAGGCCTAATTCTGCTAAACATAAGCTCTCCAACAAATTCCTTATGTGCCTTGCAGATCATTTCCTTATTGCAAAAGTTAGAGGAAGAAACAAAGGGATTATCAATAGTGGGGAGATGGTCCCTAGAATCAAACTAGTTGAAGGAAGTGCACATATAATATCAATTATGGGACAAGGCAGAGAAGAATATAGTCAAACATGACCCTGTACTTCAAGAAAGCTGATTTTAACACATTCAGGGAAATATTAGGTGGAATCCTATGGCTATACAGGCTGAAGGAAAAAGACACCAGCAACCATGGGATTTCTTGAAGAATGAGTTGAAAAATGGACTGAAATGTAATTCTTTCTCACCTGTGTCAACTAAATCCAACATGTATAACTATTCTTAGCATGAAATTGAATTTGTAATTGCTAGCCTTATAAATGTTATAAATAAGGAGCCTCTTAGAAAAAATGGAGATGTAAGTTTTAATTCAATGCTGATATATCTGAATGTGCAGGAGTTGAAATGCAGAGTTTTCTCAAAGACCTGGGCCTAAATGGGCTTGTAGGCGTGAATAACCCATATTCATTTCTCCAATTTTATTTTTTTAAATTATCCAATTTTTTTCCATTCAAACTATTTTAAAAATATCAAATTTGGTTATATTGTTATCAAAATTAAATGGTCCAAAAACACAATTAGCTTTTATTTAACAACAACAACAACAACAACTTTATTTTTATTTCCCGCCTTTCTGCCAGGGCAATCAAGGTGGCTTACATAGAATAAAATAGGTTTAAACAAAACATTGCCTGTGTAAAAAATTGAAACACCCCCCTAAAAATAATTAAATATAATTCTATTTAAACTGGAAAACTTACCAATTAAAAACACAACATGATATTAAAATAGAAATTTTCTGGTAATGTTGGATGGAGTGGGGAGAGTTCAGAATGGATTGGATTGCTCTATTCGGGGAAGGCCTGCTGGAAGACATCCATCTTGACAGTTTTTTTACAGCTGTTTAAGTTCGTTATTTGACGGATCTCTTCCAGCAAGGCATTCTATGGCCTGGAAGCAGCAGTGGACAACACCCTCTGGGAGGTTGCTGTTAGTCTAGTTTTTAAGAGTTGCAGTAGATTCCTCCCAGAGGATCTGAGGGTGCGGGGCAAATTGTATGGAAGGAGGTGATCCCTTAGATAGGTTGGACCCAAGCCATGTAGTAACCACCAACACCTTATGCTGTGCCCAGAAACCAATAGGCAGCCAGTGAAGAGATTTCAAGATCAGTGTAATATGATCACTCCTAGATTTACCAGTGATCAACATGGCTGCCATATTTTGTACTAATGAGAAGTATATTTAATATCTGAGGGAGAGATATTTTCTGTCTAGCACACTATTCTAGTTTTTACTATTCTCATTCCTCCTTTTGCATCCTGTCATTTTGATCTAGGGCCAACCTGGCTTGCTTTACCGAGACCTGGCTGGGAGATGCCAGTGCTGCTACATGTGTGCAAGCTCTCCCATCTGGATATAAGGTCAGTGAGAAGATAAGGGAAAGTGGACGGGGGGTGGGGGGGTGGCTATAGTTCATAAATCAAATCTAACCTTATTCAGAGAACCTATCCGGAAAACAACCCACATCGAGTGTGTGTACCTTAGCCTGAAGACCAGGGATAGCTTGGGGATTCTTTTGGTATACCCGCCACCCCGTTGCTTAACAGACTCCCTGACCAAGCTGACTCAGCTGGTCTCTGAACTGCTGCTGGAGTCTCCCAGACTTCTGGTCTTGGGCGACTTTAACATTCCCCTCGAGACCAGCCCTTCTGATTTACCTGGAGCAGCTCGGAAATTCATGGAATCCATGACAGGCATGAACCTATCCCAACTGGTCAATGGGCCCACTTATTGTGTGGGTCACACACTCGATGGGATTTTAAGTACGGAACAGGGGTATCCATGGGTGGAGGTAATTAAAACCTCTGCATTGTCATGGACAGATCACTTTCTGATTAAGATGGAAGTTAGAGCTGCACCTTACCCCTCCTGGGTTGGCGGACCCATTAGAATGGTCCACCCTTGAAGGCTAATGGAACCAATTGGTTTCCAGAAGGCTCTAGAGGGTTTAATGGTTGGCAACGCCAGCGACTCTGTCGAAACCTTGGTGAACACCTGGAACACCGATCTCCCCAAGTCTCTCGACGTAATCGCCCCTGAGCATCCTTTCCAGACCGCTTCGAACCGCAAACCCTGGTTCACAGAGGAACTCAGGGAAATGAAGTGGGCTGGACAACGACTAGAGTGCAAGTAGCGAAAGACTCAGTCCTCATCTGACAGAACTCACCATAGGCAGCACTTTCGTGCCTATTGGGAGGCATTGTGTGCAGCGCGGAAATCCTTCCGTGCTTCACGCATTGCGTCTGCAGAATCCCGTTCAGCAGAGCTGTTTAAGGTAGTTGGGGAGCTAACGCAGGTTCCCCCTGCGTTTAACCCCCTTCTTGACCTGACGACGGCCGGCTGTGACGCATTCAACAACCACTTTGCAAATAAAATCTCTCGGATAAGGGCTGACTTGGACGCCAACTTTTCTCCAGTGTCCATAAATGAGGTAACCAGCAACTCCACTACTGCCATTTTGTTGGATGAGTTTCTATAAGTACTGACGACATGGACAACCTCCTTGGAAGCATGAGGAAGACGACTTGCCCTCTCAATCCATGTCCATCATGGCTGGTCACCCAGGGAGGGGATACATTGAAGACATTCCTTCGGGATGTAGTCAATGCATCCCTCAGGGAGGGTACTATTCCATCTTGTCTGAAGGAGGCTGCTATAAAGCCTCTCCTGAAGAAACTTTCCCTTGATCCCCTGGACAGAAACAACTACAGACAAATTTATTTGCTGCCGTTCCTAAGCAAGGTGATCAAGAGAGCAGTCACCTCACAACTCCAAGTTGTCTTGCATGAAACCAACTTTCTTGATCCATTTCAAACCAGCTTTCGAGGAGGATATGGAGTTGAGACTGCCATGGTTGCTCTGACAGATGACCTCTGCTTGAGCATCGACAGGGGTAGTGTGACCCTGCTGGTGCTCCTGGATCTCTCAGCAGCCTTTGATACTATAGATAATGCCATCCTTTTGGACTAGTTGGGGGAGATGGGTATCAGAGGCACCGCTTTGCAGTGGTTCTGTTACTTTCTCTCTGACAGGTCCCCAAAGGTGAGGCTTGGAGACAGTTACTCCTCTAAAATCGAGCTAAATTGTGGCATCCCTCAGGGCACCATCCTGTCCCAAATGCTATTTAATATTTATATAAAGCCGCTGGGTGAGATCATTCAGAGGCATGGAGCCCAGTGTCATCAGTACGCTGATGACACTCAGATATATTTCTCCATGACCAAATCATCTGCTCACACCTCAGATGGCATCTCTCCTCTCAATTACTGTCTTGCAGCAGTAATGGATTGGATGAGGGAAAATAGATTGAGGATAAATCCTGACAAAACAGAGGTACTGACAGTCACCAGCCTGAAACCAGGTTCGGGAATACAACTCCCAGTCCTAGATGGAGTCACACTCTCCTCACAGGACTCTGTTCGCAGTCTGGGGGTACTCCTAGACTCATCACTTCACATGATTCATCAGGTGAATGCGACAGTCAGAAGTGCCTGTTATCAGCTTCGGCTGATACGCCTGCTGCGCCCTTTCCTGGAAATGAGGGTGTGGTATACGCACTGGTTATCTCATGTTTGGATTACTGTAATGCACTCTACATGGGGCTATCCTTGTGCCTAATCCGGAAACTTCAATTAGTCAAAAACATGGCAGCCAGATTAATTACTGGAACATCGAGGAGAGAGCATATAACACCTGTGCTTAAGTCTCTCCACTGGTTGCCGATCAGTTTCCGGGCACAGTACAAGGTGTTGGTTTTGGCCTTTAAAGCCCTACATGGCTTGGGTCCAACATTTCTTAGGGACTGCCTCCTCCCATATGACCCCCCCCCCCATAAACTACAGTCCTCCAGGAGGAACCTGCTACAGCCTATGAAAACTAGGCTGTCGCAGACCTCCCAGTGGGCCTTTTCTGCTATTGCTCCCAGGCTGTGGAACGACCTGCCGGATGAGATGCGTCTTATTACAACCTTGGATGGCTTTAAGAAAGCAACCAAGACACAGCTCTTCGGCAGGCCTTCCCGGATAGTAGCTAATCCTCCTGCTGCCTGAATGACATATAGCTCCTGCCGTCTCCCATTTGACATCTGGCCGCCACATTGGATGTAGTGTCGTTTTTTAGATTTGATACTGTTTTAATTATGATGTAGTGTAATCCTGCTTTAAGGGATGGGAAGTGGGTATGGATTGTATAGATTGTAATTTTTAAAATGTATATGCTTTTAAATGTTATAACCCACCCCGATTGCTCATTCAAAGGGGCGGGTTAGGAATAAATATTGTTGTTATTGTTGTTGTTGGCTTAGTCCTAGGCAGCAGCATGTGTTGCTACTTCTGTTCATTCTTTGGCTTTGGAAATCTTCTCAGAATGGCCATCTCTTGAGCTCAGAAGCCTCTATATAATGTAACACTGGCTAAACTACCTTCCTAGTAGCTCACTTTATACCTTGCCTTTCTCCCCATGTGGGAGCCATGAAAGCTCACAATACCTTAAAAACAGAATGCATCTTAAAAAAAACCTCTTAGTATAAAAGTTAAAATATAATTAAATGAGTTAATTTTAAAAACCCAAGTCAAAGCAGCATTAAAAGACATTTAAAACATGAAGAAATAAAAAACACCACACACTCTCCCAATGAAAAGTGCTGCCTGCTATCACCAAATGTCTCTTTAAATAAAAATGTCTTCACTTGCTGATGGAAAAAGACCAGGAACTTCTCCCATGGAAGGGAGTTCCACATCCTGGAATAAACCATGGAGAAGATTCTCTCTTGAGTCCTCACCAACCACACCTGCAAAGATGGTGGGACTGAGAGAAAGCCCTCCCCTCAGTCATATGCCTGAGGAGAAAAACCCAAGAAGGCCAAGAAAGCCCATGGGGTCACCAAAAGCCAGCAGGCAACTTGAACACACATGCACACACACTCAGGAACATCAGATTTTTCCTGGGCAAATAAATAAATAAATAAATAAATCCATCCCAGATGAGGTGAGATGACACTGTATTCAATGTCTTGCCTTGCATGCAGATGGGTGCATTGTAAATGGAAAGAAATCATTAGCCCACGTTTTATCAGCCAGTGGATGATTTTAATGGAAAAGTTGCATGTCAGGCTGATATGGAATCAGACCCTGAGGATTTGGAGACTCACAGAAATGGAAATAACAGAAAGCAAGTAGATAAGATTACTTGTCATCTGTCAAAACTTGTAGACGAAAAATTAGAAAGGAAAAGAAATGAAATGAGATGTTCTTTTTTCAGCCAGTGGGACTAATATGTACTGAATAGCAATGCAGCTATGTATGGGCATGCTGAATGCAAGTTCCTGGAGGTTTTTTGAATCATGAAATGAAATCCCAAGAGCTTAACACAACCTGGGTGGGAGGCATTCAGACCTTTACTGAGAGGGTAATTAGAGGTACTGAGTGGTGATTGAAGATAATTAGATGCATAGAAATTTACAAGTATTTGAATGGATTAAGGACATTTATCCAATGTTCCAGTCCTGACAAACATTAGAAATCAAATAATTCAGATGTAGGAAGCCCTATCTACAGGCTCCCAGCCAGTGCAAAAAGGCATGCACTGCAAAATTCAATAGTTTGGAAGTCTTTTACTGCTCTTGGTTCTCTGTTTGTGACCACTTGCTGAATTCAAAATGTCATTGCAATGCCTGTGTGCTTTGTGATATTGAAAGCCCTAGGTTCAGTCACAAGTAACTCCAGTCATTCAAGTATAGGGATGCTTCAATAGTTGTACCAGTGCAAAATCTCTTATAAAGCGATCTGGTTGTCATCTCTGAAACTTGTATACATGAATGGAAATTTAGAGAAGGCAGCTGGTCACAAAAGCCATTGAAGTGCATTCTGTGGTCTTGATCAGGAGTTGGGAGATTTAGAGCCTCCACCTTTTTGGCCTATAGTCCCTGTTAGCTCCACTCTGTGTGACCAATTCTTAAGGGCTGTAATTCAAAGCTGAAATTTTCTCTAGTTTATGCTGTGACATAAAATCTCTGGGCAATGAAATAATTAACCATTCTAGGCACTTGAAAATGTTTCAGACCATGTCATTTACAGATTACTTTTAGGTATTCTCCCTTCCTAGGGCTTCTTAAACTGTTACAAATGCTCAGCATTAATGATTATTCAATATTAACATCTGCTGTAATTGTGTGCAGCAAGATAAGTTCTAGCAAACCCTCAGCTAATATTTCCAGTGCCCATGATGGCTGTGGGATTATGGGACATGTTGTTGTTGTGTGACTTCAAATAATTTCTGATTTATGGTGATCCTCATATCAGAATCTGGCATATTCTGCCAAACAATTGTCATAATAGTTACTGTAGTAATTTGGAAATTTTATTGTGTACAACTTTTGTTGTGGGAGAATGACAGGAGGCATTGTACTGGTTTAGACATTTAGTAGTGGTGCAGAAGGGAGAATATTATTGGCAGTGGAATGTGCAGGGAGAGGTTTCGTTTGATCAGAACTTTCAAGTAAAGTCCTTGAAATGTTAGGGCAGGACATTGTTAATTTTATGTCAGTTCTTGTGGATAAACAAAACAAATAAACAGCTTCATTTATATACTGCTTCATACTGAACAGTGTCTAAGCGGTTTACAACTGTAAGCTAATTGCCCCCAACAATCTGGGTACTCATTTTAGCGACCTCAGAAGGATGCAAGCTTGAGTCAAGCTTGAGCCCTGGCTAGTATTGAACTCACAACCTTATGGTTTTGAGTGAGTGGCTGCAGTACAGGCATTTAACCACTGAGCCACCAGCGATAATGTCAGTTCTGTCTACAGATATCTTCCTACTAACACCTATGGTTACTGGAATAAAGTTCTTGCTGTTTGAAATACAGAATGCGGGTTCTCTGAACTGTGAGGGGGAAACACAGTTCTTGACAGGTGAACCTATCACTAGGTTTTCTTGGCAAGATTTGTTCAGAGGGTATTTCCAATTTCTTGCCTCTAATGCTGAGAAAGTATAACTTGCCCACGGTCATGCAGTGGGCTCTCATGGCCAAGTAGGAATTCAGATCCTAGTTTCCAGAGCCTTAGGTCAATATTCAAACTACTACACCACAATGGCTTCCAAAATGTTTGACATTGAAATATCAGAGCCCTGTGTGCCATATCACTTATCACACACCACCTAAGGTTTCATGCTACCCTCAGGAGTAATAGAAAATGCTGACCCATTACCAATGTTGAACTATGATACAACTGCTAGTCTTGGCAGGTCTATACTGACCAGAATATTCCGCCCTGCTCCCAGAGTATTCTCACTCTGGTGCTTCCCCAACTGCCCTTTCCCATTACCTCTATATTCCAGGGTGACATTAGGTGGCTGTCTACCAATGTGTCCCACTCTGTTACCCACCACCACCCTCTGAGGTCAAAAACAAGGTGCATGGAATACCTCACATGGCTTGGCACCTTATTGTGTCCTCAGTGGGAACAATTTGCACCTATGGTGGTGGCCGTGTGCAGCACAGCAGGACATGTGTGTAGGCAGCCACCTGGTGTCGCTCCGGGGTGCTCAACAAAAAGTACATCTTTTTAAGGTGGTTTAAGACAAGGATGGCCTGATTTTAATGCAGAGGTGACCTCACATCATAAGAGAGTCTGCAGTTGAATTGGGGCTTTGACTCTGCGTCATGAAGACAGGTTGTAGCGAGGGCATGGGAAAACTAGTTCATTTGACCCATGTAGTCATTGGCCCTCTGTCAGCTTTTTTTTTTCATGGAATGCCATCTTGAGTCAGGTAGCAACAAGCCCTGTACTTACTTGGATAGTTATCTTCAAACCAAACAGAGAACAGTACAGCAGGATGCTGTTTCCTGTAAGGAGACTTTCTTTGTTGGTTTGAAGGTATGCATTCCTATTCCATACCAGCCTTGGCCAGTGCATCACAATTCCCTCATCCTCAATGACAGATTTGTCCTGCCATTTGATGATGCCTATGATAGGCATAAGTCAGATATGGCTAAAAGGAACACAACAATAACAGCAGCAGCAACAGCAACAACAGGGGAGTATTTGGATTCACAGGGAGAGAAGGTAGAGATGTTCATTCTCAATGGATCAAGGTGAGTGTATTTTGGTTTCTTTAGCTTTAATCATCCCACTTGTCAGTCAACAATTAGTAGATAAAGGACCAGTGTGATGTAGTGATTGGAGCTGGACTGGGACATGAACAGGAGGTCAAGGGCATGTTCATTTTGACTAGGCAACCTTGGGTCAGACCTACTACATTCTACAAGTTTTCTAAAGGGATAAAAGTAGGGATGGAGAAGGGGAATATAAACAAGACAAATAAATGAAAATCAAGTTCATAAATAAACAACAACATTTATGGTACATGAGAATGAAAAAAAAATAGAGTTTCTTTCAAAGTATCTGTATATAATCCAAAAGTAATTTATAAGAAGCGCAATGAATCTGCTTCCCATCTCCAAAGCACCTTTATATCTTTACTATCTGCACTCTTTGAATTTTCAGAGACATTCTGTGCAGATTTGTGACCTTTTTGTTCATCGGTAGAAGGTCCCTTGCTGCTACTATTACGGTTCAGTCATACCAGATCTATGCATTTTGTGTTGTGCTTTGACATATTCATTGCCTTTTCTTTTCTTCTCATTCTGTACTTAGTTTGAATGAACAATGGTCTAGAAATGCAAGTATTATCCTTTCCCATCTCCCCAGGATATACTCCCCCCTTAAAACAAACAAACAAACAAAAAACACTGTATGTACAAGAAAAACCAACATCAGTGTTTTATTTATCAGGAAAGATAATGACCAAATACATAAATCTTGACTGAGATGCCAGGCTGAAAACTCCATAGCTTACAAGAAATGCAGGGGCAGCTCACTCTTTAACAATAACAGAATGAAAAGTGGAATGATATTGTGAAATTGTGTCTCTACTAACTCTTTAATCTATAGCTGCCACCCCAAGGATCTGCCAATTATCAGCTGCAGCTAAAATTCTATTGGGACAGGATTTAGCTCTAATCTGCACTGCAGAGATCTTGCAGTCTGACTCTTTTCTAATACCATGGCTCAATGCTATGGAAGTCTGGAATTTCTTGTTTTGTGAGATATCTAACCTTCTCTGTCAGAGAACTCCGATGCCACTGCAAACTACAAATCCCAAGATTAGCATTGAGGCATGGTAGTTAAAGCACTGTTAAACTGTCTTATGTCTGCAGTGAAGATTAGACCTTAGCAGGCTATGGGAGGTTGAAATGGGTTTAATAAAATACCATGTTTGTTTGTTTGTTTTGTAGACTGGTGCAGAGATGGGGAACAGGAAGTCCACAGGCAGCATGTGTCTCTTTTGATGAGCTCTCATGCAGCCTTTTAATTTTTTGACTCTAAAATGTAGTTTGAAGCACCTAAACCCTTATGAGAGCATGTTTTGGATCTAGACACTGGAGGGGGGCATCCTGACAAAGGAAGGGAGGGAGGAATCTCAGCAGGAGTTTTGTTCTGGCAGGGATTTTATGGATGATTGCTTGGGAAGAAAGGTTCCTTCAGAATGTTGTTGTTGTTGTTGTTGTTGTTGTTGTTGTTGTTGTGTGCTTTCAAGGTTTTTCCAATTTATGGCATCCTTAAGGCAAACCTATGGAGTTTTCTTGGCATAGAGATGGTTTGCCTTTGCTTCCCTCTGAGGCTGAGAGAGCATGACATGGCCAAGTTTAACCAGTGGGTTTCCTTCACCAAATGGAGATTCAGACCCTGATCTCCAGAGTAATAGGAGATTATCACACCAATTGTTTTCTCCTGACCTGGGTATAGGCTGAGACCTTGTATAAATGGATGTTATAGCATTTTGCCCAGATACCCAGATCAGAGGCATCTCATACCCTATCGGGACTTCTCCCATACTTAGGGGGTGGTGGTGGAAATAGTACTTTACTCTTCATTGCAAAGTTTGGGGACAGTCCCAATCAGGTACGGAATGCCTCTGATCCGGGCATGGCGCTGTGTGATTTTAGCGTGATTTGCACAAGCTGTATTGCATCACGCCAAAGCTCTTCACCTGGATGACCACCTGAGAGGCAACACGGAGCTCTGTGTAGTCCAGAGAATACTGTCTCTCCCACCAGATGCAGACAGATGAGACACCAGGCACATATCTCTAGGAGGCTCTTTAATCTTCGTTTCTCTGTACACAATCTCCATAGTCCAGTACACAATCCACTACAGCATGCTGGCTCTCTCCTTCAGAATGTAGTCTACTGTTTATTTGTAGTTTTATTTGTCATGGTCTTGCTTTTAACCACTGTTAATTCTATTGCCATTTTAATTGTATTTTTAAATGTTGTATGATATACTGTTTAAACCTGTGAAAGCAGCCTTCTCTCTGTCCTACCACCTTCACAGATACTCCTAATGGGAAACATGGGAGATGGCCTTTGAGATGGCTGCTTCTGGGGTTGGAACTCTCTTCCCAGGGGGGGATAGGCTAGTATCCTCTTTACTAGCTTCTGTAGGCAGGTTAAGGCTATTTTATTTTGGCTGGTTCAAGGAGATTGGGATTTACAGATCTGTGCTGTACAGTCTCTCTGTGTTTTGCTTATGTGTTGTTTTCAATAGTTTTGATTTTAGCTGGTTATAACTTTATGCATAGTTTAACAATCACTGATATTCTAGCCTTTCTTCTTAGTTACAGAGATGTAACTATGCAACATGTCATGGATGGCCTGAATGGATGAAGAAGATTCATTCCATTTGCATCTGTGGCACACAGAGGATGACATTTCCAACCTCCCTCACATTAGTGAGTGAGCTTGCAACACAAACTTGTAACACAGGTCCTACCTCTGATTTTTGCGGCCTTCCTCACTGGTGGGAGGGAGTGGAAACGTCCTTCTCCTTGAACTGGAATCAGAAGCTGCACAGACCTCTTTGACCACATGTGACAGCTGGCTCTTAAGGTGGGATGTGGTAGCATTAATGTAACTTTAAATAAGACTATGTAGCCTTACTGAATACAGAATACTCTAAGTTATTAATTCAGAACTGCAACATCAAATACCAGCCAATATTTTGAACTTTTGCATACAGTATATTTTGCATATAGTATATTAAAATATAGTTTATTTTAATTGTGTTTCTTTTAACTGTTGTAAGCTGTCTTTAGTCCCAAACTGGGGGGAAAAGGTGAGATGATGATCATGATGGTGATGATGGTGATAACAATGACAACAGTAGTGGTAATAATAATAATAATAATAATAATAATATAGAATCCTAGCCAGGGAGGAAAGGCATGTGGGGGGGGGGGGAGGAAGAGAAGGAAGAGCAGGATAAATCCAAAAGTGACCAGAAATGATTTCAAGTTACTGCCAGGACTGGCACACCACCCTACTAAAGATCCATTTGAGACAAAATTGGTCCACTAACCCTTGACGTATGACTAATCTGAACTAATGAGTAGAAATAAGTATGGCTACCTTTGTTTATGTTTGTTTATACTTCCCAACTCAGTGATTGGGGGTGAAATATATTCTAAAGGAAAGTATACTCTGGTCACATATATACATGTAATCTATAGACTCATAAGGTATCCATATAATACCTCTAAAATCAGGGGGTAATATAAGTCATTTCTCTCCATGAGGTTTGATTATCTTGACAGGAAGTTATCAGTTATAAGTTGTATACATGACAAATTATTGACAAAGTATGCTAATTTGTCATATGTAGTTTTTAATAATAAAGAAAATAAAATAATATTTAAAAAAAAGAAAAGAAAGTATACTCTGGTCACTGTATACCCTGGTAGGCAAAATGTATGGTTTCTCTGGACTCTTTCAGACGTGGGAAATTGGAAGTATAATCCAAGGGCAATCCAAACGCAATCCTGGGGTTTCACGTTATTGCGAATTAATTCTTCTCACGCAAATTCGGGCAAAAGGGAAGTCACTCCGAATGCAATTATGGGTTTAACGTTATTGCGAATTTAAGCTTCTCACGCGATTTCGGGCAAGGGGGGGTTATTTTCGGGTAATGGGAAGTAATTCCAAATGCCTTCCGAATGGAGCAGGGGTAGGTAAATTCGCTAAACAAGCGAATTTACATGAATCCGAATTGGCTCCATTTGGAATTGGGAGAAATTCCTCCCGTTTGAAAGAGTCCTCTAACATGGGATATGTAATGCTTCTGCTTAGGCCCTAGCATTCTCCTGGTCAGATGTTTGCTTTCTTTAGCTGAAAGATGGTTTCTTGTGGCACCAAAGCTTGGTACCCTTTGGGAGTGTACATCCCAAGACTGACAGTCCCATGGAAGGGACACTTGGATTCCTTAATGGCTTACATTCCAAAATGCTCGTCTGTTTTAGATCGTTGCTGATCAATTAATTAATTTATCTCAGCCTGTCAGAAGGCAAAAGGTAAAGCATCAGAAGGCAAGAGAGAGAGAGAGAGAGAGAGAGAGAGAGAGAGAGAGAGAGAGAAGAAAAGAAAGTAAGTCAGAAGAACATGGCCTAACCAAAAGTGATATCTACCATATAACATTGATTAGTACTATCACTGTTAAATGAAATATTATCACATCTTAAACTTTTGAATCAAATGGCATTTTGTGAAGAAACAATTTCAATAATTTTTAAAAGCCAATTAAATTGCTTGTCAAATTAGATCCCTTCCAAATTATTATAACAGAAATCACTTAATGTTAATCATTTCTAACTCGCTTAGTATTCTTCAAAGTGTCAGTTAATTAGTTAATTTAATTCTAGCTCCCATTCTTTTTGGATACAAGTTATTAAATGGTGGTAAAGAAATCATCCTTGTTATATTCAGCAATCCCTATACCAGATGAAAATTAAACTATAATGATTAAAAATATGTTAGTTTCTCTTGTTTATCCATCACCAATGAATAGCACTCAGCATTCCTCAGGAAAACCACAAGCCGATTCTTCAGTTTCAACTGCTCTGGAGGATGAATCTTGGGATGCATCAGTCTCAGTTGGCCTTGAGAACAGGACTCCCCAAATCAACCACCAAAAACACTAGTATATAAGTAGGGGCATAGCTATAGGGGGCTGGAAAAACTGAGGACATTGCTCCCCAGGAAATATTCTGTCCACCTCATGAAATTTTCCTCCTGTCACCACATTTCTAGCATTGCAGAGAGTGAGACACTGAAAATTATTCATACTTATATCCCACATTTGTTGTGCTTGCATTCCCTTGGTAACTTTGTCATGCCCTTTTCTTTGTATGCCTAAATTTAATATCTAAACGCTCAACTGAAGTTATAAGTTACTTCAATCCTAGAAATTTGAGGACTGAAGGGAAAAAAATAGTGGGTGCAGAATTCTTCTTTGGGGATTCAGTGATCTCATCTTGCATGCACACATATGGTAGCTACATTCCTATCTGCAAGAATTGATATGCCTACAATGGGTTGTCCAAGATGGGGTTTCTGTAACTCACATAGGGGCTTTACAGACCGCCCTTTTGAAGCAGTCTGCAACCACCCCTTTAAGTGGTGAGATGGGGCCAAGACTGCCTCACTGGCAGCCTCAGAGGCCCCATCCCGCCACTTCTGCAGGCCGGGAAAAAGCGGCAAACTGCTGCACCCCGCAACTGACGGTTCTGGTGAGGAGAGAAAGGGCCCACCACCATAGCCCCTTTCCTCCCTGGGTCCTTGGCGCGGCCACGCCAAAGACCCACGCCAAAAAAGAGTTCACTTTGCAAGTTCTTTTTAGTGCCGCAGAAAGGGCGCCATTGGCGCCCTTCCACGGCGTGATGTCATCAAGTACGCACAGCATTGTTTAAAGCCTGCGTGCACCATGACGACATCATGGTGTGCCTGTATAGATGCCACCATTTTAAAATGGCGGCATCCATACGCTTTAGGGTTCGAGAGGGACTAAATGCTGTGCCCTCCTGAACCCTAAATGTGCCGCAACAAATCCTAATTGCGCCTCATAGTGCCCGTCTGTATCAGGTCATAGCTTCTTTTTATGTATACCACACATGCAAGGCATCATATGTCAGATCTGGTGAAAATCCATCCAGCTATCTTCATGTGGCAGACAAAGTAATACAGACAGAAGCTCAGTTTTATTTCTGCAGACTGTTTTTTTTAAAAGTATAAAATAAATGAAATATATTTTTGGCCAGTTTGCAAAACTATCTGAATAACAGGAGGGATTCTTAATACTTACTCATTATAGGTTGAGTATCTCTTATTCTGAAATTTGAAATATGCCAAAATCCACAAGTGTCTGCATAGGAGCTGAGATAGTGACATCTTTGCTTTTTGATGGTTCATTGTAAACAAACTTGTATGTTATATTTATAAAGTGCATACAAAACATAAATGAATTTCATGTTTAGACTTGGGTCCCATCTCCAAGATATCTCATTTTTTTATATGCAAATATTCCAAAATCTGGAGATAGAGAAAACAACCAAAGTCCAAAACACATCTGCTCCTAAGCATTACAGATAAGAGAGGCTTAACTGCTATAGAAAATAAATGTTGTGGTATGGGTGAGAAATCAGGGAGTATGTTGGGACTGTCGGAAACATGAATCTCAGCCACAGATTCAGTTATACTACCATAGTTTCTAATTGCCAAAAATAACAAATGAAACAGCCTTTAAAAATACCACAGTAACAATTAGAATATTGCCCATTAAAGGTGTCTCATATTGGTCCACATATCACAAAGCTGTACAGTGGGCCCTTGTTATTTGCTGGGGTTTGGTTCCAGGACCCTCCGTAGATAACAAAATCCATGTATTCTCAAGTGCCATAATATATAATGCCACAACAAAATGGTGTCTCATATATAAAATGGAAAATCAAGTTTTGCTATTTGGAATTTATAATTTTTAGGAATATTTTCAAGCCATGTATGCTCAAATCTGTGGATAAGGAGGGCCAACTGTAATACAATTTTGAGAGTATCCACACTACAGAAATAAAGCAGGTTGACACCACTTAAATTGTCATTTCTCTGTCCTACAGAATTCCATGATTTGTAATTTTTTGAGAAACCAGAGCTGACATGCTAGGCTAAATACCTCACCAAACTACAAATCCCAGGATTCCACAGGGTTGAACCATGACAGTTAAAGTGATGTCAAACTGCATTCCTTCTCTAGTGTTCATACATCATTCACCTGCTTATTTCATTCGTGAAAGCAACAACAACAACAACAACAACAACAATAACAAGATCCAGGAAAAGAGATTCCACCTCAACATTAGGAAGAACTTCCTGACAGTAAGGGCTGTTCGACAGTGGAACACACTCCCTCAGAGAGTGGTGGAGTCTCCTTCTTTGGAGGTCTTTGAGCAGAGGCTGGATGGCCATCTGTCGGGTATTTTTTGATTGGGAGTTCCTGCATGGCAGGGGTTTGGACTGGATGGCCCTTGTGTTCTCTTCCAACTCTGTGATTCTATGATTCTATGAAATATCTGCCCCTCCCTGGACAAGATCAGGAATGTGTCAGTGTGATTTCCAATTATTTTTCACACTTGGTACCATTAAATTAAAAAACAACAACAACAACCCTAAAATAAACGGAATAGCCAATCACAGAAGCAGGAGTGGGTATTATGCAGACTTCCAGATGTTATTAGACTTCAGTTCCCAGAAGCTCTAGCCAGCACAGCCAATGATGAGGGATTGTGAGAGTTATAGTTCCACGACCTCTAATAGTCATATGCTTGTCACCTCTGGTCTAAATGCGGGTGTATTCCTACTAGAGCAGATCTAGTGAATCAACCAAAATTGAATAGGCCAACAGCTACCTACCCTCCAACATGTTACAGATGAAAACAGAGATACACCTGGCCAAGCAACTTAAATGTGGTCAGAAGGGTGTGGCCAGGTAACAAAAGAACAAAAAGTTATTAATGGGGAAGAAAGCACAAAATTACAATTTTAAGCAGAAAACCCTGGAATTTACATATTGAGTTCAGGCTTGCTAGAGAGGTTAGGAACAATAGAACAATAAAAAGGGCTTTGTTGGGTATGTCCAAAGCAAAAGGAAGAGGAAGGAAACGGTAGGGCCACTGCGTGCAGAAGATGGTAAAATGCTCAAAGGGGACAGAGAAAAGGCAGAATTACTCAACACCTTCTTTGCTTCAGTCTTCTCAGAAAAGGCAAAAGGTGCTCAACCTAAGGATAATAGGGAAGAAGACAGAATAGGGGAATTTCAGCACGGAATAAGTAAAGAGATAGTACAGGAATACTTGGTTAACCTAAATGAATATAAGTCTTCAGGACCAGATGAACTACATCCAAGGGTTTTAAAAGAACTGGCAAATGTAATATCAGAGCCATTGGCAATAATCTTTGAGAACTCCTGGAGAACAGGAGAAGTCCCAGCAGACTGGAGGAGGGCAAACGTAGTCCCTATCTTCAAAAAGGGGAAAAAAAGAGGATCCCAACAATTATCGTCCAGTTAGTCTGACATCAATACCAGGAAAGATTCTAGAGCAGATCATTAGGCAGAGAGTCTGTGAACATTTAGAAGCCAATTCCATAATCACAAAAAGTCAACATGGGTTTCAGAGAAACAAGTCCTGCCAGACAAATCTGATCTCTTTTTTTGATAAAATTACCAGCTTGGTAGATGAAGGGAATGCTGTGGATATAGTATATCTTGATTTCAGTAAGGCCTTTGACAAGGTTCCCCATGACATTCTTGCAAACAAGCTTGCAAAATGTGGACTAGACAAGGTAACCGTTACATGGATTTGTAACTGGTTGACTGGCCGCACACAAAGGGTGCTCAACAATGGCGCCTTTTCATCCTGGAGAGAAGTGACCAGTGGGGTCCCACAGGGATCTGTACTTGGCCTAGTGCTATTCAATATCTTTATTAATGACTTGGATGACAGAATTGGGGGCATACTTATAAATTTGCAGATGACACCAAATTAGGAGGAGTAGCCAATACTCCAGAAGACAGGATCAAAATTCAAAATGACCTGAATAGATTAGAAAACTGGGCCAACGCTAACAAAATGAAATTCAATGCGGAGAAATGCAAGGTACTGCACTTAGGGCGTAAAAATGAAATGCACAGATATAGGATGGGGGACATCTGGCTGAATGAAACTATGTGTGAAAGGGATCTAGGAGTTCAAGTAGACCATAAGTTGAACATGAGTCAACAGTGCAATGTGGCAGCTAAAAAGGCCAATGCTATTCTAGGCTGCATCAATAGAAGTATAGCGTCTAGATCAAGGGAAGTAATAGTGCCACTCTATTCTGCTTTGGTCAGGCCCCACCTGGAATACTGTGTCCAGTTCTGGGCACCACAATTCAAAAAGGATGTGGAGAAACTGGAGCATGTCCAAAGGAGGGCAACTAAGATGGTGAAGGGACTGGAAAACATGCCCTATGAGGAACGACTTAGGGAACTGGGGATGTTTAGCCTGGAGAAGAGAAGGTTAAGAGGTGATATGATAGCCCTGTTCAAATATTTGAAAGGATGTCATATTGAGGAGGGAGCAAGCTTGTTTTCTGCTGCTCCAGAGACTAGAACACGGAACAATGGATGCAAGCTGCAGGAAAAGAGAACTTCCTGACAGTAAGGGCTGTTCGACAGTGGAACACACTCCCTCAGAGTGTAGTGGAGTCTCCGTCCTTGGAGGTCTTTAAGCAGAGGCAGGATGGCCATCTATCGGGGATGCTTTGACTGGGAGTTCCTGCATGGCAGGGGGTTGGACTGGATGGCCCTTGTGGTCTCTTCCAATTCTATGATTCTATGATTCTAGGAAAGCCCTCCTCTCCCTTTAGCTGAAGTTAAATGAAAGGAAACCACTTGTATGCTTTGAACAGAGTTTGGAGAAATTGCATTAAATTGAAGCTGTAGGAGGAAAGTGGGAGGAAGAGAGAGTAACTGGGCCATTGTAAATCGAGATGAAAAAGTGAGATAACACGGGATTACCTGGAATGATCCCTAAAGAACGTGCTCAGTTGGAAAGCATGTACCTATGTCAGTTTCACTGAGTCAATCGGGCTACTGTAGTTGGGACTAGCAATTTCATTTAGACCAACAGAGAGTAGGTTTTTTATTTGTTTGTTTGCTTCTTGTTCAGCATAAAAATGTTCTCTCTTTTTTGCACAAATAACATTGTATTTTATGCAAATTTACCTTTTTCTACAAATAGGGTTTTATGCATTTGCTGCTGCTGATGGAAAGCAAAGTTCTAGTTATGTTGAACACAATATTGTGCGACAGATTACTTTCTCTTTTTTTCTTCTCTTTTTTCTTTTTTCTTTTTTCTTGCATTCTTTTATCTTTTATCTTTTCATTTCCTTTTTTTAAGAAAAAAGGATGGAGTGTCTTCACCTGTTGGAACACTTTTTCTTCTTAAAGAGGAGACAATCTGCAAATATATTTTGCAACCCTCACACAAAGCCAGAAAACAGGAGGTTAAGGATGGCACCTTAAAAGACAGGCAATTTCCATCCATCAGCTCCATACCAACTGCCACTGTCCTAGTCATGGAGGAGAGAAGAGACAGGCACAGGTCCATCATGCTTAAATTCTCCTTCCATCACAGCTTCCACTCCCTACTAAATTGCCTCTCACACTCCAGTCCCCTTTTCCTTGTGTGTCAAGCCTTATTTACATGGTAAGCTGTAGGGCAGGGAACTATAGTTGCCTTGGAGTGGAAGTGTCGCAACAATAACCACCAACATTTCAATTAGAAGTAAAAGGCCACAGCTTTATTAACAAGAACAGCTGAAAGCAGGGTTGACCTGAAAATGCATGAGGTCTGGATCTGTCACCAATCAATCCACTATTGATCAATGAAACCATTTGGTTGGTCACAGCCAAGCTTCAGGATGACCAAAGCAGGTGACCAGTTAATCGCCCATTCACCTCTCTGTTAATTGGTTGATCACATCTTTGCATCTTTGCCCTTTGTTACCGGAGGATGCTGATGCAATGCTGCCCCCACAATGACAACACCACAAACTCCCAGCACCGCCAGATCCCTGTGGGACTCCTGATCCAGTGCTACGCATCCCTGGAAACCACACCCACCAGATCCAAGAACTATGCTACTATCCCTAGGAAGTTGTGACAGCACAGCCCAAACCAAGCAGAGGGAGGGAAGAGCCAGGTTGGAATGGTGCTGGCCAGGGCGCACCGTGGCCTTAAATAGGCCCAATGTCCAATCAAGTGCCAAGAAAGAGGGAGAAGTCCCCCCAGCTTCCCACCAATCACAGACCCTGGTCAACCCAGCCTACCACCAATCAGGTGGCACTTCCAGCTCCTGGTGCTTGCTGGGAGGTGTAGTCGCCCAGAAGTGCCATCTGCAACACTGACCGCTGTCAATCCCAGGCTGGCTAGGCCAGCCAAGTGCATTCTTGGGGCTCTGCTGGGACGGAGGGCCCCAGCCACTGGCAGCCTCCCCCCCTCCCCCCCGAAGCAACCAGGCTGGCCCGGTTAGTCGGACGGCCTCATAAATTAACAAATTGTAAGCCATTCTGTGAGACTTTGTGGCTGAAGAGCACGGTGTAAATGCTTTAAATAAATAAATAAATATCCCAAGATTGGGAATGATGAATTATGCTTGCTAACAACATACTCTCCAGTTTATTCACCATTTACCTTCCCCTTTCAGAATGGATAGCAAATATGGAGTGTGAGCAAAAATGCTGTACCTTGTCATGGTCCTCCTGGCCCTGTATTACTTTGTGAAGTAGGTGAATATTGCTGGAGAGGGCCACTTGTCCTGAGTAGGCTTGTGACTTTTTGTTGCTTACATCAATAGCAGAAAAACATGTTGCGGATTCCTGTAACGTGGATTGCTGCTGGTTTCAAGCTTCTTGATTAACCATCAGTTGAAACAAGGATGTATCTGGCTCTTCTGTAAGTATGTTTAGTGAGGCTTCTGCAGGGCTGCTTTCTTGGGTGGGGGGGTGGGGAATCCTTAGTTCTATCTACACCTTTATAAATATTAGTAATATGTTGGCCTGGATTCACTTATTAGTTCCAACTAGATTAGACCCACTGAATGGATGGGATTTACTTCTGTGTTAACACACAATTCTGTAATTGATATAAATGGGTCTCTAGTAGTAGGACTCCAACCATCCTCTTCTGGCAATAGTACAAGTATCCTCCCCCCCCCCAAAAAAAAACAAAAACAAAAAAACACAAGCTTGTAATTTTTACTAAGTAATTAATAAAAGCAAGCATGGATAGCTGTTTTGCCACAATTTATTTTCATTTTTGTTGAAACTGATTGTTTAAACCGAGGAGTGTGTGTTGCAACTTTATGAATCTGTAACTTTTTAGTATCATTGTACTTCCATAAACCACTTAGCTATGATGACAGTGTTGTGTCATTTTAAACTAATTTGAAAGGGACTGACACAAATCTGGTTTAATTAAGAATCAAAATTAATTCAAGCGTCTATCCGTTTACCTTGAAAACATCTCTACAATTCATAGCAGCTCCCCATTTTAAACAGCTTTCCTTGCCTTATATTGGAATTCAAAACAACATTGGGTTTACTTCCTTTCTTTGTTTATTTTAAATGGTTTTATCTTGAAAAAAAACTCAGCAACAGCAAAAGGAGTTTAGACTGTAATTCTAAATACACTTCCTTGAGGCCCTAGTATTTTGCTGCAATATGAATGAATAGCAATAATTAAGATGGCATATTATCCAATACAACTGTCTGTTTTCATCATTGCAAAGTGCCACATATGAAAAGCTAAGCGATCAGGGAATATCTCACTTTTTGAAAGGTCATTAATTGGTGCCACTGTTCTTGCTGTCTTGTTGTCAAAAGTTCGTCATTAAAAGTTCACACAGAGACTTTTAGTATATTCAGCTTCTAGTTCGGAAGCTGTGGTTAATGTGCAAACCTTTGTTATGATCCAGTGGTTGTGAAACATTCTTCTTGTTGCTGTGTGCCTTGAAGTTGTTACAATTATGGCAACCCTAAAGCAGTTTTCTTGCCAGATTTGTTCAAAGGGACACCTTTTGCCTTTGCCTTCCTCTGAGGCTGAGAGGGTATGACTTGCCCAAGATCACCAGTGGGTTTCTCGACCAAGCATGGAGCATATCTGAGTCCCACTGATTTCAGTAGAAGTGTCCAGTATGTTCCTTTAAACATTCTTCTGTTGAAACTGGTAGAACTTTAAGACGAGGCGAGCTTTGGATGGATTGTGTCTTTTATCTTTCTTTACTGGATGACACCTGTGACTCTCGCCCAACTTTGCTTGGGAACAACAATAGTTCAGGGATAGGATCCATTATTTGCAGATGCAAGTTCAATACTAAACATTAAGAGAACTTCATATGGTGATCTGATGGAGTGCTGCTCAGAAGTGAAATAACTGAAGTCAGTAGGACCTATTTGCATGTAAGTCTGTTTAGGACTGCAACCATTGGACTGAATTATAAACTCTAACTGGCAGCATCTATTCAACTGTATCCATTCAACTGTTGCTACATATTTGAATAGAAATACTAGGTGGTGAATCCATGCCTGCATCTATACTGCAGAATTAATGGAGTTTGGTATTGTCTCAATGCTATAGAATTCTGGGATTCATAGGGTTTTTTTTTGGGGGGGGGGGACATTTAGTCTCCTCTGGTGCTATATCAAGCTACAAAGCCCAGAACTGCATAGCATTGAGATTCAGTTAATCTTGCATTAATATTTTACATATAAAGAAAACATGTACTCTGCTTTGGAAAAGGAAACTTCTCTTTTTCACCATAAACCTCGTTCAGTGATTTAAAAAAAAATCCTTAAATTGTTTCCATCTCAATAAAAAATCTGCTAATGTCAATACACACTTTTAAAATGAACTGAAAGAAATTTCTCCCCCATGTACACAAGTACTAAGTTCAGGAAGGACCATGCTGTACCTGCCTACCAGGTAGCATTAAAGGTGAGGAAACTCTTGGGTGGGGAAGAGAGGTAGCAACACTACTTAAGCATTAAATTGTGGACAAAAGAGGGCTGTAAACCCAAGGTTTTAGGATTTAATCACTCAAACCCTTGGGCTTTGATGAACAAAATTGTCACCCTGGATTTTGCCTATCTACAGCTGTTTGTCATATGAGCTCTCTCCTTCCTTAATATGAACTAATTTGCACATTTTAATTTCAGAAATTAGGTGAATGAAACACTTGCCCATCCTAAATGTATCACTAGACTAAAATCCCTCACTCTCATCCTCACCAATACGGTTGGAGAAGAGCTCTCTGCTTGAGATGCCAGCAGTTACCACCATTATGTATTCTTTCAGCTTCTTGATAACTTTGTCTTGACTGGCAAAAATAATTTAAAAGCATACCGATAGCCTTTGCCCAGAGAGCAACTTGCTTGGACAGGTACTGCATTCCTTTGTTCAGAAAAAGAGATCATTATTCCAATCCATTTTGCTGAGAATCTTTTCCCACAGTGAAGCTAACATGTTCACTTGGGGGTGTCATTATAATGATTTGGCATGTCCGGCACTATCAGAGATGTCACATTGTTATATAATGTTTTGTGAATGACAAAAAACAGATATGGTATTCAGATATTCCTATAAGAATACCAGGAGAAATAATGGACTGTACATTTGAAATGTGTCATAAACGATCAGTATATTTGAATAATTGAGACAGCTTATGTCATAAAACTGTCATAGATAAAGGTGCTGAAGGAGATAACACAGCTCTGCCATGGAAGACTTAGAAGACAGACCAATCAAGATGCTAGACATGAACTTTACTATCTCTCTCAAACAAGAACAGTACAGTGCAAGAAACTCCAGACACGACTAGTGCCATCTAGTAACCAAATTAAATAATGTTGCTATCCACATTAGCCCTGTGAACTTTTTAATTCAAAAGAGACACATGGTCCAGATTTTCTCGGGGCATTTTATTTCAAAATGAGCTAGCAGAATGATGGAATACCATCATACAATAAAATAAAAATAAAAAATATTACCTATTAAAAAAACAATGCCCGAGAAATAGAACTAGGCTAACAAGAAGCTTTCCCCCGAATCATTAGACTGTCCACGCATAAGGATTTTTTGATCTTGTTCTTGCATTCAGACATGCAATCTGTCAATTTGTATTCTGAAATGGTACAGAAATTGTAGCAAATATTCTTTCAAAATATATGTATGGTCCCTTAGAAACCCAGAGTCTGGAGGGCAGGAGTTCTAATGATCATTTAGAACAACTACAGTGGAGGTTAGAACTAAGTTCTCATATATGAACTTGGAGGTCAAGGCAGAGAATCTAGTTATAAAAAATGGACTTTGAATGAGGGAACTATATAATGTGAATTTCCTCCTCTTTGAACAGCTTTAACTTATTTTAGTTATCTTCAAGTTAGGATCTGGTTTCAAATGGGGTTTCAGCTCCATCCTTGCTGTTATCCAGACTTTCTGTCAGTTCCTCCCTTCCCAAACAAACAAACAAACAAAAAGTTGCCTTGCTTTCCCCCATTTTTGCTCCACCCTTAACAAAAACAAAATAAAACAAATCTGAGAACATGGGAAATGTTCTAGAACATGGTTTTCTTTTTAAAGGAAAATTGTTTTTTTTTTAAAAAAAAAAAAACCAGCAATTTCTCTGTAGGTTTCCTTTTCTTTCTTTTTCCTTCTCTCTCCCTTTCTTCTTTTTAAGAGAAATATATATCCCCAAGTCTCCCAAAATATACCCCACGTACCCCAAAATCTAAAGCTGTTTTTCTCAGCTCTAAAATGCTCACTTTTCCCTGTCCAAAGAGCTTTGAACAGGGCAATGAAGTAAATGGGATAATGCTGAGCAGTGTGCAAAAGACTGCTACCATTTCCTATTGTGTTCACAGTCTAAGTTCATAACATCCTTTTGCCAAAGCCATTATTACTCTTGAACTGTTATTGCTAGTTGCTGAATGCTTCCTGGGGAATGTTATCAATGATCCCCTTGGCAGGTTTGTGAGAAACCGCTCCAGTGCCTTTCTATCACGCTTGAGATTTCCCCTTGCATCTTTGTGCACATTTGACCATCCAAGTTCTAAAGTAACTTTCCACTACTCTCTCACATGTTTGCTAAGTGCAAAAGATCTTTTGACTACTCCCTTTTAAAGAGCTGGTGTTATTTTGCTGTCTGGACATGCAGCACAGAAAGCTTAGTTAGGATTATATTCGTTTCTGCTCTGTTCTTGAAACCTCTCCCCTGGGAGGCTTAGCTTGGGACTTTCATGACACCGATACAGTACTACATGTTATAAGTGGAATTCCCTCCTGCTCTCAACATTAATCCCATTGCAACCTGAGAGAAATCAATATACAGACAAGGGAGATCATTTGTGCCAAATGCTGGCTCTTCCCTTTCCAGTTGTAAGCATGGCTGTCCCATGGAAAAATATTAAGGTAAACAAAGTCATGGGCAATTTCATAGTAGTAGTTGTAAATAAAAGAGGGTCAGTGTGGTGTACTGGTTTAAGCATTGGACTATGGAGATTATCGCCCTGCTCTTTTCCATCCTTCTCTCTTTACCTTGGCGTAGGATAAAAACTTTTAAGTGCAGATTTTATTGCACACCTCTGTGCCCATTCTGGAGGCATCCTGTACCCATCTCATACCCAATCTGGGCTTCTCCCATACTTTGCAAAGAATGGGGAAATCCCACTCTTTCAAAAAGTGCTGGAGAAGTCTGGATTGGGTACAGGATGTCATGATTGGGTATGGGATGCCTCCAGACTGGGCACGGAGGTGTGCAATAAAATCCATGCTTAAAATTTTTCATCCTGCACCAGAGTCAGGAGGGAAGGGTTCAAGTGGGCAGTGAGATAATCTCCAATGACTCTGCAGACCAGAGTTCAGATTCTGGCTTGGCCATGTAAACCCACTGACTCTGGGCAAGTCACACTCTGTCAGCCTCAGAGGATGGCAATGGCAAACCCTTTTTGATGACACTTGCCAAGAAAATCCTATGATAGGGTTGCCTTAGGGTTGCCATAAATGATTTGAAGGCACACAGCAACAACAAAATTAATAAAATGACTTAACTGTGATTCCATTGATGATGGATTCTTTAGGAGCACTTCTAAATGGATCAACAAACATCTAAATAAAATGGTCAAAAAAGAATAGCAAAATTCCAAAAAAGAAAAGAAAGAAAAAAGAAAAAAGAAACCTCTTGAAAATATCACATTATCCAATGATACCTCATAGATTGGTTGATTCCAGGATAGAGGTGGAATCACTGAAACACTAGTCAATCAATCCGTCATATTATATATAACCTATCATTTCCCCAAGAATGGGGCTCAAGGTGGCTTACAGAAACAAAGAAAAAAAAAAATAAAACCACATACCTAAAAACCTGCAAAAAGTTAAGATTAAAATAATAGTAAACTATATATTGAATTAAACCATATAAAACATTAATTTAAAACATTTTTTTAAGAAACAGAAAATATCTATACATGAAACAATCACTTCCCATATGTCTTTTGGAAAAGAAAGGTTGATTAAAACAGAGCAAGGGGGGAGTCATCCTGTCTCCCTTGGAATGGGAATTTGGGAGCACTCATGGAAGAGGTGTTCTTTTGTTTCCCACTGAACATAACTGTGAAGGCAATGAAACTGAGAAAAATGCCTTCCGCAAAGATCTGACTTGTTCAGGCAGTCTCCCATTGATGGCTATTATCTTTTAGGTAGGCTGAACCTGAGCCATATAGGGCTTTATAACTCAGCCAGTATACTATGAAAATATATAGATATATAATACAACCATCCCTCTGCATGCATGGATTTTTTTTTGGGGGGGGGGGGGGAGGGATTTGAAATTCAAACCTTGATTTTGCCATTTTATATAAGGAACACTATTTTTGTTACCCTGTTGTATTTGATGGGACTTGAGGATCCACATATTTTGGTATCCATGGGGTGTCTTGTAACCAAATCCCAGCAAATTGCAAGGGCCTACTGTAATTTCTTTTTATCAAGACAATGTGTTCCAACATTCACAGAATTTCATATTCATTAGCCAATTGTATTCATTGTAACAGGGTGAGGATCGTGCAACCTTTCAGATTTTTGCTGGATTGGAGCTTGGAGCAGCTCCAGTCAATGCAGAGGAATACTGGGAACTGCAGTCCTTATATTCCCATTCTAAGAGAAGTCAGTTTTAATATCACACATGGTGTTAATGGGGATCACAAGTGCCCAGGTCAGCTTGGAATCCTGGTCACCTGTATTTGTAGCAAAATACAAGGGACTCTTTCCACTTATTTGGATGATTAGGCCACTATATAGATAGGAGGGATGGGAGCAGTTAACTTGGAATGATCCCTGCAGTTTTTCACTCTCTCTCTCTGGCAGGGCTTTTACACACTACACAATTATAGTATTATGATTCCAGTTTTAACTGGCATGGAATCCTGGGATAGATGCCTCTTACCAAATTCCCAGGATTTATAGGATTCAGCCATGGAAGCAGAAGTGGAATCATAGTGCTACAACTGTGCTATATGAGAGCACATGAGTAAGGCCAAATCCATGGGCAAGGTCAACTGAATGAGACTTTCCCATCTGGTCTTTAACTTCCCTTGTGTTCAGGGACCAATTCGATGCAACATTGCTCAATAGCCACTTCACAGGAATACAAGATTCACACAGTGGTGTGGGGCTTGATGAAGGGTCTTTGGATTGCTCCCTAGGGTCAGATGATTCACCCAAAGGAAGGCTGAGGAGGTGGTCACAGGTTGACACCTGAGCTTCAGCTGGACCCGTATCAGGCTAACCTGCCTCATCCCCAGGTTCCTTTTAGTTAAATATGCTATAGGCCAATAAAGTGGCCCTTGTTTCAAACCATCCTCTTGTGTCTGGTCTCTGTTACATGGTTGGCCATCAAATGAATTGGTTGCTTTCTAAGAATCCAGCACAGGCAGAATTCGTAATGCCAGTGTGACTTATTGGCGCAATATTTGGAAACTTATAAAACAAATTCATATTGTTTTATAAAATAATTCCTTTAAAGGAAGCACTCCTATTCTATAATGTGGGATGAATCTTTCTGTCAGTCTTGGTAGGTATACAAATATTCCATGTTTCTATAGAAAACAAAATTATGAACACATTTTATTATTTATGAATTATTTAGACTGCCACCATTCAGTGAATTAGTTGCTGTCAAGATAAATGAATAGAAATGTCAGTCTGATGGACGCTTCCCCCCTTTTTACATATACCAATTAAATTAAGCCGAGCATGCCTAGGGTTTCCTAATGCTTAGATCACAGAGGTATGTTTCATATCCTAGTTAACTACGCATTTAAATTCTTCCTCATGCTCCTCAAAGGGGAAGAAAAGCCTAGTGTCCTAGCATGCAATAAACTGTTTGCTCTTGTTGTTGTTTGCAATTGAAGTGATTGCAGGTAATTTATTCCATTTAGTTATATCCTGAAACATAAATGCTTTTCTGAGGTCTGCTAAAAGCAATTATAAAACTTGAAAATCTGAACTGTTGAACCGCATGCACCAGTGCTGCCAGTAGTGTTAAATATGGGCAAATTGGATTAAATGTTTTCATGCAGAAAGTTCTAATAACTTGGGCAATAGTGTTCATTAACTTCTATTTACACCATTTTAATTTAGATACATGTTGTGTGTTTTCTTTGACTTGTTTTTTTTCTTCAAAAAAAAAAAATCAAGCAGAAATCTAATCAGCCCAAATCACATTTTCTCTCTCCGTTTGTGTTTGTGTGTGTTAACACACATACACATATTTATGACTCTTCTCTTCCTCTGCTTCTCTGAAATTTACCTCAACATGGCAGTGGAAAAGTTACACTCAAAAAGGTGCTTCCTACCCCTGCCACAGAACCACTGTAATGTTGAAGTTACAAGAATATTTACTACCTCCTCTTCCTCCTCCTCCTCTTCCTTTAAAAAAAAATCAGTAGGAATGTGTGCAAGTTCCCACCCCACCCTGGTTCAAATTTGGACCTTATTCAATTCATAATGATTCAGACATTATCTGGCCCAGTTTAGGCCTGAATTCAAATCAAATTTTGGATTTCTGCACTTCACACTCTGATGTGCCTTGGGAAATCAAAACAGCAACAAATACCTAGTTTATAGATATGTAGATAGAACTACTCATTATGGACACAGCATGAATATTCACATGGGATTATTTGCACAGGAATCCCTCAGGAATTGTCCTGGGAGCAGTCATGATTGGGCTGATTTTCAGCCTTTTTAAAAAAATTAAATTGCTTTGATGGCTTGGCAAAGCCTCTGGGGAAGAGGAGCAGAAGCAAACTGCCAGATATGCAGCTCTTCTGAGCTGTTTTGGATTGAAGAATTGCTTTTAAAATAGCAAGGAGAAAAAAAATAAATACATTTGTTCAAACCTGATGGCTTCCGGGTCACCAGGGGGTCACAAAAGTGGCTCTTGGTGGCCACAGGCTACACATTTTTCATCCCTGCACTAGTTTGAGTCCACATTGTCCAAAAGGAGAAGACAAGACCAGCAATGACTGCTGCTCCTTCCTTTGTTCCCCAATATCATTGTTATAGTTAAAAAGGATAGACTACCAGCAGTAGGACCAGTCCACTTTGGAAAACAGCAGTGAACCAATTGCTGGCATATAGGCTTTGGCCATTGTCAGAGTTTGCCAACCTTTGGTACTAGCCTTATTGTATGGCCTACTGCAACCATAGAAAGGTCCATAATTCAAAATCCCCTTTTCCCTCTTCCTGTGTCTGCCTTCCAAGAAACCATCCAACTTATTCACATGGCAATAACAAAGTCTTACTTGTCTATTAAAAAATACAGTCCTGGAACCAAAATTTTACTGGTGTGTTTATATTCTCCCTACATTTTCATGATCTCATTTATCTTTCTCAGGAGGTGTACCACATAGTCATTTATCTTGGGATGTTCCGGCAACTATTTTGCCTATCTACAACCAAGTGAGTAAATAAAGTGAATTCATTGTGAGTTTTTAAGCCAACACTTTAATGATTTCAATGAGCTTTGTTGTGATCTAGGAGTCCACAAATTGCATACTCTTTTCTACTCAGGTATCTATTTATGTTACGTTCCAAAGTCACCAGTGAATCAAAAGGATTAATGTTTTCAGATTTTAATGGTCTCTGGTTTAGCTGAAGTCAATAAATCTGTCCCTAGAGTTAACAAAGTGCTTCTACACAAAAGACTTCAGGATGAACAATAGAAGCTGCCAGTGTGTGTTTCTCTGAAACATAGGGCTCGCGTGGGGATTAGGAAGCCCAATGGGTTTCTGGGGAATTAAAATAATAGGGTCTGAATGCACAGGGTGAAAACCATTTTCCTGGAAGAGAAAATTCTGAAGGGAGCCATGATGCAAAAGAAGTGAGCACACCAAAGTCAACCAAACATCCAAAATAGTAATCACAGTGGGAGAAAGACATAAGAGAGTCAGAATAGTGAGATGTTACACATGCATTTTTGTACACTTGTACTTCTTTGTAAAGACATTTTGGCTAAAACTAAACAATGTCTAGAGACAAAGTTCAGTGCCATAGTTCACCAACAACAGGGCCTCAGGCCAATTGTTGGTCTCAACCAGAGTAAATTCACTGAATCACCTGATTCACAATTATGTTTCCTAGATTAAATAGGTTTATGTTAGTTAGAACTTATAACAGTATAGAGTTCTGTGTGTTTTTAAGAAAGTGAAAAGGAACCCAGATACTGTGAACATTTCTATACCCTCTAAGAAGTGTTCCCATTTCTTTGCCATTTTGTGATATTCATACCCCTAACCTTGTTTAAAAAGATGATGAATAAAAAGTGATCAAGGCAGCTGGACCTATGGTCTTTTTCTTGCCAAACTGCAGGAACCAGCAAAAAATCTCCCAGCCAATACCCTGAATCTATGAGACATACTGGAATGATGAAGCAGTTTTCTCCATATCTATTGTGTACAATATCAGGAGCTGCAGGAACTGCAGTTGAAACTGAATACATATAAACAGGAATAAAACACAAACATACACATACCATAAATGTATATTGCCAAAGTCTTAGGGAAAGTGCTAATAAACTTGGAAACAAACCTTGTGTGTGAAATTTTGCTGATCCAATATAAACAGATCTGAACTTAAGAAAAGAATAGTGAAGACTATTCTTACATAATATCCTCTACATTTTAGAGCTTACACCTGTCCAGCTGAACATGAACAGACTTGAGGTTTTTTTAGAAAGGGTCAATATTGTGTTAAATTTAACTTAGTTCTGGTTAAAATGAAAATTTCTACAGGAAATTAACGACAACAACAACATATGTAAGTGTAAATTAAGGTAGAGAAACTCCCCGGGCTCATTTAAAGCCACTATAGCTACAGATCTCATTTATCTACATTCTAATGGAAGTCACCAAGTTTTGAGATGAATTCCTATTCATCACTTGCATTGCATAGAATAGATAGAACTTTGAGGAAGGTCTTCCGGTATCTGTATATGAACATTTTGGGTTCCAAAGATCTTTTCTTCATGTTGAAATTATTAGTTCCTCCCCAGAAATGAATGAAGACTTGCCCATGTTTTATGGTCTTGCATCTGATAAATTTTATTTATTATAAATGAGAAGGAGAGAACAAAGCAAACATAAGCAATGATCAAAGGTATCCATCACTGAAAATCTTGACTCATCTGGTAGTTTTGCTGTTCATTCCCTCCTCAAGTGGCTTTCTTCCTCTTTGGTTTTAGGCCATGTTCATTGTGATAAAAGCTATACAAAGAGGAAAAGACAGGGAAATAAACTCCACCACACCCACTGCAAATATCTACAATGTTTTCAAGAGTTGTTCAGGTACCAAATTGCATAGAACAGGTTTATTAAAAATCACAAAGTACACTGTGACTTTTAATAAGGCTGTTCTGTGTAATTTTGTTCTTTATAAGCAACACAAGATGGATTTCATTTCTGCAAGTTGATGCATGTTATATACTAACCAAATCCAGAGAAAATGATGAAGGGATTATTTACTCATTATATCAAGAAATGTAAAAGGAAGATAATGGAACTGCAACATAGAATTCTTTTTCCTGTTATCTAAAAGGAATTATTGAAGGTGGAAGGTTATTGCTGGATGCATATGATTCAATGCTTATTTTATTAGGAATCTGATTATAGGTGCATGTAAATTTTTCTTTTGACAAACATTTGGTTAAGTTTGTGACATATTCCCATTTCACATTTTTTAATTGGAAATATGAAAGACAAGGACAAATCAAGCGAATGTTCTAACATAAAATGACTCCAAAGTAAGGCTGCCAATGTCATAACCACTCTTGAGATATCTCCATTCTGATTTCTCTTGCATCCTGGAGGCAAAACTTGTTTACATGATCATGTAACCTGAGATGATAATCTCAAAACACACTTCATTCTCTGATTTGTTTGAACAACTTCTGAATGATAAGAGTTGTGCAACACAATCTTTACCCTATTTACCCAAAGGTTAGTCCTTCTGTGTTCCAGTGAACATGCTTTCTCTTTTCACTGTCCATAATAAGCAGTGGCACCAATATTTCCCATGTTATTAAGGCAGTAAATCCACTCTATCTGTATGTAAAGGAACTATCCAAGGTGCTGAACCAGTACTAGGGATAAGATTAAATATATCTGCTGTCTTCACAGTTTAAAATCAAACCCAGAGAGAGGATTTCCCATCTGACTGACTTAGCAACCAGTGGCTCCCACTAAAAGTAGGAGTCAATGAATCTATCTGTTGATCTGGACTTTTTTAAAACAAACAAACAAAGCAGCATATAAAAATAATGCTAGATCTGACTGAAGGTCTTATTAGTCCAATCTCCTGTTTGTACTTGGTCAGTCAATTGCCTGAGGGGTGCCTATCAAACAAACATGAATATGATTTCATTCTTTGCATAAGGAGGTCAGAAGAAGAAGAAGAAAAAGGAGGAGGAGGAACAGCAGCAGCAGCAGCAAAGAAAAATGGACTGATGTGCAAAGGCTATGGTTCAGAAACAATGTAGTTCACAGGTGCCATGATGGAATGTTGCAGATGTGTGAACAAGAATGTCTGAAGATAAAACATCACCTGCACTGGAAATTTTACCCAGTTAAAATATACTTCAAAATTGAGAGCTAATCTCTTAACATCTGTCTATGAAATAATGTAGACCATGGTAGTCTTATTTATTTATTTATTTATTTGATTTCTATTCCACCTTTCTCTTCGAAAGGGACCCAAGGTGGCTCACAAATAAAAATTCTAAAAACATATTACAATAAAACAATTAAAAATATCATCTAAAAACAATATAAAATTACAGACACTAAAATCATACTAAAACCATGATACCCACCTTATATAAACACCCAAGCCACCCCATGATTATACATCAGAAGCCTATCTGAATAAAGATGTTTTTCTTTGCCAATGAAAGGCAAGCAGGGAGGGGACCAGGCTTGCTTCTCATGGAAGAGCATTCAGAGGACAGGAGCAGCCACTGAGAAGGCTCTCTCTTGTGTCCTCACCAGGTGAGCCTGTGATAGTGGCAGGACCAAGAGAAAGCCTTCCCCAGAAGATCTTAGGGCTCCAGCAGGTTCATATGGGTAGATAAAGTCTCTCAAATAATCTGGAGCTAAGCCGTGTAGGGCTTTATATGTCATGACCAGCACTTTGAATTGTGCTTGGTTAATTGTTTTAACAAGGGAGTTATATGCTCCCTGTAACTAGCCCCAGTCAGCATTCTGGCTGTGGCATTTTGAACATGCTGAAGTTTCCAAAGGGTCTCCAAAGGCAGCCCCATGTAGAGTGCATTACAGCAGTCCAAACAGGATGTAATCAAGGCATGTGTCAATGTAGGCAGATCTGATGTTTCAAAGAATAGGTGCAGCCTGCACACACTCCTGGCCACTGCTGAAACCTGGGCATCCAGGCTCTGAGTGGAGTCCAGGAGCACACCCAAGCTGTGAGCCTGAGATTTCAGGGGGAGTGTAACCCCATCCAGCATTTTAAAAATACTTTAAAAAATCTTTTTTGTGATAGAATACAGATTTTTAAAAAATATTTTATCGTTTTGTGCTATGACTTTACCGTAGAGTAGGGATGATATTTCTTGAGTTTCTCTGTCCCAATGGGTGTCAGGAAAAATGTCTTTCTGTGCCATGAGGAGGGGTAGGATTTTGCCCCACTTCCCTTGAGATGACAGGAAGCTGCACAGCTATCTCTGGAAACTGTGCAGTTTTCATTTTTTTTAAAATGAAATTTTATCAGAAAAAGCATAAACTAGATCATCAACTGACAAATGTCCACAAATTTTCACCCCACTGCAACTTCCTGCCACAGCTTTCACAAAAATCCTGGCTAGAAGCTGCAGTTCTCAAATGAGAGTTTTCAACTTTTGGTAAATTCCATCCTCTCCCCAGCATTTCAGTCTGGTTTGACAGCTGTCACATCTTTTTGCAGGTGACAATTTCTGTGCTACTTTGGGACAGCAGGGGAAGAAGAAAGGAAAATTTGGGAATTTGGGGGTTTATGAAATTAGGGGCAATCCCATCCTGTTCCTACCATAGAGTGTGAATACGGTTTATTTTATTTTATTTTATCAGTTTTGATTTATGTATTCATGTTTTTAGTAAACTGATTACAGTTTATTTCACACTAGTACTAGAGCTAAAGAATCCAAACACTTCGTTTGAATAAAGAGTTGGCAGACATGTTATGGCACTGTGGCAGCACACTCAGGAGAATCTTTAGATAGTAGGCTTTCTTATAACAGAAATTACCTAGTTGGGACTGCTTGCAGTGGACAGTTCTCTGACAAAGCCCATGGGTAAAAGACTACACAGAATGCTAAAGTTGGTATAAGTCCTCTGCTCAACACAACTCAACTGGGCTTGATGCCAAGAGGAAAACAGATAAGATAAATGGTGCTCCTCATTAAAAGAGAAACTAGACAGCAGCCCACACCTGATACCACAAGTCTCGAGTAGCCCAATCTCTGGAAAAAGATGAGAACCAGGTTTCGACAAATGCATACGGAGGACAAGAGATATGGAATATGGTTCATAGACCAGACATTAGACTAATCAATCTAGTACCTGAATGCACACAATAATCATGCCAGCACATTCATATCTTGTCTTATGGGAACAAGAACATATATCACACACTTTTATGCTTACTAAAGCTTGAAAGTGGGTTTTGGAGACCATCAAAGCTGGGGCTATGTGGTTTAATGTGTAAAGTAATGCATGTGCATGGTGACCATTTTATATAAAGGCCCAGTAGACAGACAGTCTGTGCTTTGTCTGCTACACAGAACTGACTTGTTTAAAAACTTGTGCTATAAGCATCAAAGAATCCTGAACTGTCTACAGGAGTGGTAAATATTACTTTCTCTTTTTAGCTGAAACTGTAAAATGCTTAAGTTTGCTAGACTGTCTGGGAAAGCTGACAACACCCACTCACACAGCTAATAAGAGAGTCCTTGGCAAAAGATATACAGCAAGATGCCAAGGCAGTTCCTTTAGCAAACACAACCAAGCGTAGTCCAAAAGAGAGTAAGCCAAAAACAGTCCAAGGTTCAGGGTTTCCAAGAGCAACAATATCAGTCCTGTCCGAGGTCAGAAAAGCCAGAAGGGTGGTCAGCAGGTCCGATACAGGGTCTAGGAATCCAAAGCAGTCAAGGGTCTAGGAGTCAGATACCAAAGCAGCTTTCTCTTAGGAGAACGAATAGTCTCCGACAAGAGTCCTCAGCATTTGCCAACTGTTATAAATAACTCCCTGATCACAGCTGCTGCCTGTCTGATAAGGCTCTCTCTGCAAGTCTCTTTGACCTTCCCAAGCCCTGCTTTTCAGCTCTCCTCTGAGTAAAGGCCCACCTGAACGTTCTCCACTATATCTTCTGAGTCCTGCCCTACTACTGGGGCCAGACTAGGTTGCTGAGCCCCAGACTCCATTGGGGCTAAGAGAGCAGAGCTGGGTCCTAGCTGGGCCACCTCTACAGGAACTTGCAGGGCAGAGCTAGGACCTGGCAGAGCAGAGTTGGGGTCTCAACCTCAGGTGGCACCTGAACCCGAGGGTCCAAGTCCTCCTCTGAGTCCTCCTCCTCACAGGTGGCCATGACATAGACTAATGTGGATGCTTGATCAGGTGTTGTTAACCGGTGGCTCCTTGTCATCCCAAAGCTTGGCTGTGACCAAGCAAATGGGATTCATCAATCAACCAGGGATTGATGGATGACAGACCTCATGCATTGGAGCCGACCCTATGATATTGTTTTTGTTGTTGTTTAATAAAGTTGTGGCCTTTATTCTTCCAAATATGGTGTCTGTGGTTTTTCCGCGGCAACTCTCATACATGGCAAATCAAGTCTGCTTACTGACTCCATCACAGGGTCAATATGGTAATACAGCTTAGAAAGATCCTGATAGAAGCTCTGTGCTAATGCCCCACTTTCCATGCCTCAGCAGCAATTTTTGAAAGAACCACGGAGGCAAGGTGTGTGTGTGAAAGAGGTGATTCCCTTCTCAATTCAATGTTAAAACCTTCTGCCCCCACCTTCATCCTCCCTGAGATCTCTCTGCTCAGCAAACTTCATTTCCTTCCCTTCTCAATCCAATGTTAAAACCTCCCCTCCCCCTCCTCTTCCTCCTCCTCCTCCTCCTCCTCTTCCTCCTCCTCTGCTGGACCTCAGTGAACACAAAATACTCAATTTCCCTCCACTTTCCTTCCCTTTTCAATCTGATGTTAAAACTTTCTCTCTCCATCCTGCTCCTCCCTCTCTGGATCTCTTCTGCCCGCCCACCAAACTCCATTTTCCTTCCATTCCTTCCCCTCTCAATCCAATTTTAAAACCTTCTCCAGTACATTTTAGGTGAGCAGGAGAGGTCTAAATAAGTTGAAGGAGGGACAGAAGTGGTGTTTTCTTGTTTAGATATTTTGGTATATATCCCTAAGGTTTACCATCAACTTATCCACGGATCATATCAAAAGTCATTAGTTTGTTTCTAAAACCTTCCCTTAACTTGTGTATGAGTATATACGGTAAACATCCAAATTAATATGTTCCTTTACCCTCTCTCACACACACATATGCACACAGTGGGCCCATGGTACCCACAGGGGATTGGTTCCAGGACCCTCTATGCATACCAAAATCCAAGGATGCTCAAGTTTTATTAAATGCAGTGGTATAGTAAGGTAGTGTTCCTTGTATAAAATGGCAAAATCAGAGTTTGCCTTCTGGAATTTATATATTTTCAGAACAATTTCAAATTATGGGTGCTTGAATCCATGGATAAAAAAATCTGTGGGTGTCTGACTATATATATAAATTTCAAACCATGTCAATATTGCAATATCTCCTTTTTCTTGAATGTATCTCAGAAAAAACATTCCACACTTGAACGGATTTATCTATTGACTCTCCTTCTTTAGAGATCTTTCAAGAGAGGTTGCATGGCTGTCTCTTGGAAGTCCTTTAGCTGAATATTATTGCCTGACAGGGGTTTTGACTAAATGGGTCTTAGAGTTCCAATTCTATAATTCTAGCTTAAGGATGAACATGTGCCTACCTTGCTCAAATGTGTGTGTGTGTGAATGTGTGTGTGTGCTTTTGTGTTTAAGGAGACAATAAGGATTTTTTAAAAAAAATCTCAATACAGTAAATCTTATATATATTAAATAATAAATAAATAATAATAAATAAAACTTTTATTTATACCCCGCTTTTTGCCGTAGCAATCAAAGCAGCTTACAGAATTTAAAACGATACAACAATATATATATAAATACCCCCTTAAAAAGAAAAGAATTTAAAGAATCACTTTCTATTGTCACCTTTTCAAAGAGCTGTCTAACATGTAATATGGGAGTTGCTCCGTTGTTTTTAAATGTTTAATTAAAATGCCATGATATGGGAAGAAGCTTTAATTTATTTGATTTTTATATGCCAAGGTTAAAGATGGTAGAATAATCAATGATAAAATCAGCTTGGATCTTTATACCAAGGCTGATATAAGAATCCTGCTCAGATATTTTTCAACAGTTAAGCCTCTAATTTAGGGAATCCATTACCTTTGAAAGTAGTTGTTAGACTGGAATAATATTTTGCTTAGCATAAGACTGCAATGCAATGCCTTTAAGTACAGTACACTGCACTGCAATACAATATACAGTGATGATTCAGAGAGATTTCACAGAGAGTTTTGAGGGTCTTGCCTTGGAGCAGCAGTGCTTTGCAAAATTTCTCCTGTTCACAAGGATATATAAAGAAATAGAAACACCATCCATCCAGAGTTAAGATCTTGTGTAGTTCAGTAGCATGTATATTTATGTGGAATTAAGAGCTATTCAGTTGAGTGGGGTACTTCACCAGTTCAGTTCTACTTCCCAAACTAGTCACAGGATTGCAGCCTTAAGCACTATCTATTTTTCAAACCTTAAAATCAATGAAGCTTCACTGTGCTTAAAGCTAGCTGGGTCATGCTTGTGAGATCCTTAACTTTCAGAGTATCGGTGCATTGCAACATTTCAGAACATATCTCTATTCCAATGTGTCTGGGAGCAAATTTTAGGTATGAGCAATTCAGATAAAACATAGGCCTCTTTCTCAAGGGTAGTAATGCACATAATCCTGCTGAATCTGCTGGTTGAAAATGGCAATATATATGGAGCAGATTTGAATTGTGCAGTTTTACAGCTCTTCTAGAAATGGGGCTGCAATTCTCTGCATACTGACTTGGGAAAAAGTCACATTACAATACATTAAACTTTTGAGTCTGGATGATCAAAAAGAACTCTATTTTTGTGAAGCTTTCTAACAATAGTAAAAAATGCACCCATTTCTACAGTTCTTCCTATCTATTTAGGATGCACTGACCACTCTGAAATGACTATGTTTGCCTGCATTGATATGGCATCAAGGCAAACCAGATGGATTGTGTTGTTTCATGATGGTGTCAAATTCACTGTTATAACCAGCTGGCTGGGAATAATACAACTCGGAGAAAGGAGAGATCACCAAAAAACAAATGATGCCAGATTAGCAGCAGATAAAGCAGTAGTAATAAGCACTTTGCCAATATTCACACAATTATAAGTTCATTTTTAATTTGCACAACCAAGTATGGATATTGCCACAACAAACTGTTTTTTTTTTTAAAGAAACAACACCATGTACCTTTCCCTGAAATATTTAATGATTGACATTCCTTGGTAATAAATAATAAAAAGTAGCTACCTACTTTCTATTAATTCCTTAACAAACGTATAAGTGTATTTCATTATATTTGCAAACCAACATGGGATAATTTGACTCCATCTGAGGTGTAATGGCAATGTTTAGTTCAGAGCAAGAGGACATGTGCAACCACTAAGCTCTCTCAGACACTGAACTATGTCACACTACACTGTTATGACACTATTATTCCACTTTAACTACTACAGCTGCCTCCTGTGCAATCCTGGGATTTGCAGTTTAAGGAGAGACATTCAGTATTCTCAGCCAGATAATTCTTAGGCCTCTACTCATCCCCCTCCTTTTTTGGCGCTGGTCCTTGGTGCGGCCTTTACATGGCCGCGCTGAGAACCCCAAGGGGAAAGGGGCCGCAATGTCAGCCCCTTTCTCCCTCGGGACCACTGTGGATGGCGGGGTGCACCTGCTGCACCCTGCTTTCAGACTGTTTGCCGCTTCTCTGTGGCCTTGAGAAGCGGCGGAATGGGGCCTCTGGGGCTGCTGGTGAGGCAGCCCTGGCCCCACTCCAGTGCTTCTCTGGGCGCCTACAGACTGCCTTTTTCGGTCTGTACAGCCCCACAATGAATAGGAAGAGATTGTGTTCTATGACAGGCCAGTGGCGCGTATATATATATATATATATACTATAATGACACTATAGCTAAACTACTTTTAGAAATAACTCCCCAAGCTGTGACTTGTGTTTACAAATTTATTAAAGGCAGGATTGTGTCAAAGTAAACACTGGTATAATCGAGTTATAGAAAAGCATTACTCACTGCAATCCTATAAATACTTACTCAGGGGTCCGAACCTACATCCAAGGAAATAATCATACAGATGCAACTTCCATAGTTAGACTCCTCTTGTGTGGAAAGCTGAGTGATGCCCCTGTGTATACCCTTACATCACATATATACATAATTCCATCCATGAAAAAAGGGAGCTTCCTTTATCTTTCCCTTACAAGCTTAGACTAATTTGATAGATAATAAGTCTAATTATACTTGAAATAATGGACTGGAAAAGTTATTTTGGGTATTTTAATTTTACCAGAATTATAATTAAAATACTCTGATGCACTTCAACTGTCTTGCAAGGCAATGTTAGGGGGAAAAATCTTTTTGAAAAGCAATAAAGTTGAGAAAGAGAAGTAGAGAAGTAGAGAGAGAGAAATAAAAACAGCCTGTAAGTGACTGTGCCTGAGGGTGAACATACAATCAGAAAGAAATCCAAACAACTTAAGTTGTTTGGATTTCTTTCTGATAGTATGTTCACCCTCAGGCACAGTCACTTACAGGCTGTTTTTATTTCTCTCTCTCTACTTCTCTACTTCTCTTTCTCAACTTCTCTCCTTCCCTCTCTCCTTCTCTCACTCTCTTATCTGTGTGTGTATGTGTAGTACATAGATTGATCAGATGGATAAATGGATAGATAGATAGATAGATAGGATGGAGAAAGAGAAAAAAATGTAAGAAAATATAGGTTGTCATCCTGTTGATTATTTCTGGGTAAAGTAGACCTAACCAACTGATTGTTGAATGGCAAGTCAACACATAGGCAAACTCCATTGATTGAATGGGTCTACACTATTCAAGATATAGGGATGCAGTTGATCAAGTGGTTAAGACACTGACTCTGTTGATTGCAAGATTGGCAGGCTGGCAGTTTGAGGCCTGGGTGCCACATGATGGGGTGAGCACCCATCACTTGTCCCAGCTTCTGCCAACCTAGCAGTTCAAAAGCATGTAAATGCAAGTAAATAAATAGGTACCACTCCAATGGGAAGGTAAACAGCATTCTGTGCAATCACTCTGGCCATATGATCATAGAGTAGACTCTGACAATGCTGGCTCTTCAGCTTAGTAATGGAGATGAGCACCACCCCCTATGGTCAGACACAACTTGACAACCTTGTCAATGGGGAATACCTTTACCTTTCTGTATACTACTAACAACAGGACATAGGTCATCCTCTCTCTCTCTCTCTCTCTCTCTCTCTCCCTCCCTCCCTCCCCCCCCCTGTGTGTGTGTGTGTGTGTGTAAGATATATATATACATATATATATATATACATACATACACACATACAGTGGGCCCTTGTTATCCACTGGGGTTTGGTTTGGTTCCAGGACCTTCATTGGATAACAAAATCCATGGATACTCAAGTACCATTCAATACAATGGCACAGTCAACTGGTGTCCCTTATATAAAATGGCAAAATCATGGTTTGCTTATTGGAATGTATATTTTTAAAAAAATATTTTCAAGGTGTGGATGTTTGAATCCGTTGATAAAAAATGCATGGATAACGAGAGCCAACTGTATCAGACAAATGAGACTGTGAACTTGGCAGGACCGAGACAAAGTCTTCTCCTGAAGATCTTAGGGTTCTGCCATACAAATCACCTATGAATCAGCCCTGAGAACAAAGCCAAAATGGCATCTTTTTAACTTGGTTTGTCCAAGACTTGTTAAGTAGCATGCAAATTCATAAAAGGGTGTGAGACATAGCTCATGGTACACCTGCTATACTTTGTTATATTAGTTCTGCTTCTTAAATGCCTCTGTTAACAGATATATTTCACATAATTATTTCTGACAAATGACATTAATTATGTTGACTTGTATTTCTTTGGCACTGAAGCCATGAATGCAATGAATAATTCAGATTTGCACTTAATCTATTTTTGTCATGTTTTTAACTCTTTGGTCTTGAGTCTGAAGGATCGGTTTGGAATTAAAGAGAAAAACAAAGCAAGTCAATGGATAAAACAATTTGATCAGCAGGAGACAGAAGTCGGCTAATTTAACAGGTGACATTTTGGCTTATGGGATCAGAGATTAATAATGCAAATAGTTGCAATACAATCAAAAGCAGCAGGTTTGAGAAATTATTTTAATTATAATTTGTATTTTTAGTACTGAATGACAAGATGCTTGCAAATGGAAACAGACATTCTTGGTGCATACGATACAGCATTACTCACAATTCTCTGTCTTACTCAACAGCATCCAGCCGTAGTCCTGAGCAGCAGCTTTTAAATATTATTCGTTCTCTCATAAAAGCACAAAAAACATAATTATGCCTTACAAAAATTACATGGTACAGACAGCAGAAAATGTCAAACCTAGACAGCAGTCCTCTTTCTGATTAAAACACATTCATTCTTTATTACTGTTATGGATCTTCAGACTCTGATAAACTAAATGTTTCAGACATTTAAATCATATGATTTAAATAATTTAGTTAGGTTTCTAATTTATGTACCTATTCAGTTGGAAATCAGCTGAGTGACTTTACTCAGGATGCCTGTGAACATGGAGAAAGTGAAGTAACAGTCTTTGGGTACCAGTATATTATACCCTTCACTCAGAGGAATATAATTGTTGCTACTGGCAACTGTCAGGAAGCAAAATCCTTTCTGTCTGTGTGTGTGTGTGTGTGTGTGTGTGCATGACACGTACTAAAGGATTATTTATATTTTCACCTATTGAAAAAAGAATGGCTTTAAGATAAGTACGTTGCTAAGTCTATTCAAACTCAGTGGGACTTATTTCTGAAAAAATATGGGCGTCATTCACACTGCACAGTTACAGCAGTTCAAGAAGGGGCTTAACTACAAGTTCCAGGTTTCCATGTTGCCATGGCAGTTGAATTATTATTATTATTATTATTATTATTATTATTATTATTATGGTATTTATACCCCACCCTTCAGCCCTAAAGGCTATCAGAGCGGCTTACAATTATTATTTTTAATTAGACAGTTCCCTGCCCTCAGGCTTACATTCTAAAAAATATAAGCACTATCATGGACCACGTTACATGGAAATTGTATCCATTGACTTGAGCATAGGTCCTATTGACACAGTAGCTGGATTCTCTACAGATGGGACCATTTTCACAAGGATGTAGGAATTGTTCCATGCTATAGTTGAACATTATGTTCTAAGTCTATTAAAATTCCTTCCTAGATATAATTTTATTTCACAAGGACGAGGGTTTAAACATATGCACACTTTCATGGGCATAAGCTTAATTGAACACAGTGAAGACTTACTACCTGGCTGCACATAAAATTGTGTTTGCCTTGTCTAAAAATATTCTGTATCCAAATTAACAAAGCAATACTATACATGTTTCATCAGAAGCATGTTCCTTAGAGTTTGGCAAAATTTACTTTCAGGTAAGTGTGTAAAGGACTACAGCCTAAAGTTTGTAATTTAAAAACACACAGTCATAATGCACAAACACGGTCACACATACATGAACACACAAGGGTGTGAGTAGTGTCATAATGCAGGCATGAAGCTTAATTGTCAATTAAATTTTTAAAAACTTGGATTTTGGCCTTTTTTGTGTTTTTCAGTTGTGGTAACTGTTAACTACCCTCTAGATGTAGTTTCAAAAGGCAGCCTAGGTCAAATTGACATTGGACCTTTACTTTGTTGACATTATTCAGGAGTGAATTTGTGGTTGAAGCAAGTGTAAGCTAACCTAACAAAACTTAACAAGATCTTTCTGACTCACCTTTCATTCTGTGATAACAACATGTGCTAATGTAAACAATTTCAGGACTTTCATATCTGCTGGATGGAATTAAGTGTTCCACAACAAAAAAGGAATGGCCTATTAAAATGTCCAAAATGGTGATCAACCCCTGGTAGAATAATTCACCAGGGGCATTGTAAGATAATGGTTTCTGCATATTGATTGGATGCAAACTTCAGATCTATCGTCCAATATACATTCATAGTTAAACCTAGGCCCCATTCACACTACACAATTATTCTGCTTTAACTCCCACAGCTTCATCCTATGGAATCCTAGGGTTTGTAGTTTAGCCAGAGGTACTAAGGTGCTCTGGCAAATAGCACCAGATACAATATACTGTTTGGACCATCTTTTTGTGATTCAGGAGATAGCTTAATTTTGTTCAACAAATTTACAAATCACCAATTTAGATTTTGGATTATATCCCCCAAATTATGACAAAGAGGTGCAATGAGTTTGCACAACACACCTTTTCATTTAATTTTTTTAAATGGCAACTGTCTATGTATTTTGGATATCTTGGCAGAACTGGATGGAATTTACAGGGGTAGGTGCCACTTCCAAAGAGTCACATTTGCCAATTTTCCAAAGAATAGATGAATAGAAATCTGTGCAAGAAAATCTTTCATGTTTGTGGCATTCCAAAAATAGATGCATTTATTCCTGTTGTTGTTGTCATCATTGTTTTGTACACAATTGTTATGAAATGAGATCGAGAAGAGGTGGCCTTGATAAAGAAAAATGCATATACTGGATCTTTTATATTAGTGTTTAGGCAATCCACAGACTTCACCACCTGCCATATTATTCAATGGCATTGTGTGTACATGTATGCACTGACAAATCTCTTTGCATGTTGCCACCACTAAATATGGTGTCCACATTTTTTGTCACCTGCAGACCTCCCTTTTATTATTTCAAACAGTTAGGCAAAATGCATTTTGTGGAAGGGGATTCTTTCAAAGGCAGATGTTTGGTTTCCTTTACCAACCCACCTCTGCTATTTTTTATTTATTTATTTATATTTCATTTTATTTTGGTCATAGAGAAATGTCATATATATCATAGAGGTATACATAGATAAAAACTTTCACCAGAAGGTGTGATGAAATTTTGTATAACAAGAGCAATTTATTCTAACCATTCCCCCATTCAATTGGCACCAAAGTCATTGAAAATGCAAGAGGACAGTGAGGGATGGTGAATGTGGAGCACACAGTACAGACAGAAGGCCTTGACTATCAAAAAACAATTAAGTGAGCAGACTGATTGGTTCAGGTCTGCATTGAAATAACAGAATTTAAGTCATTAAATAAATTATTTGAACTTAATAACATAACATGACAACTACTGAAGAATTTTCTCTCAGTGTTCTACATTTCAATGTAAACCACCCAAAGAAGGTAATTTGCTCTAAAAATGGATTAGCATTTCTACAACTAAATACTCGCTGGAGGCTTGCAAGGGCTATTGGCAGCAAGTCCTCTGGTTGGAACTTTTCTTCTTCTTTCTCCTTCCAACACCAGGATCCCAAACCCCCACATAAAGATCCTTCTTTCTCCTCCTTGTCAGTTTTCTGCTTTCCTCCTTTCCCTAGGAGTTCCTCGTTTCCATTTCCCAGATAAGATCCTTCCTTCACTCCCTCCCCCTTCTTGCCTGCATCATGATGGGCTTCTTCCTTTCTCCTTTCCCCTATCATTTTGCCACATGATCAAACAATGGGGCGCATATTGAAAGAAAAGCAGGACATATATTACATTAAAATTAATAAATACTGCTGTTGGCTTGTTACTTTTTGAAAATTTGCCAGAATACCCCAGATACCAACTTCAATATCATACTGGAGCATTTTGGTGAAAGAAAGGTGTTGACTTCAAGGCCACCTCACACTAAATACTAAACACTTTTTTTTAAAAAAAGGCAGGGCAGTATTAGTCCTACCTTTTTTAGTATTAGATCTAGTATTAGATCCTGCCATGGCACTGTGACCAAGGATGCTGTGATATCTGCTCAACCATCTCTTAGAAAACAGTCTTTATATATTCTGCTTAAAGAAATCATTTTTATGTATTACTCTATAATGTTGTGCTCATATGTGTTTGCCATATTATACTTTTAATGGAAAAATTTCCTGAATAACGTTTAATCATTCTACCTCTCTCTTTCTCTCTCCCCCTCTCTTCCTCTCTTGCAAGCACATGAGACCTTAAGAAATGCATGAAAGATATTTGGTGGTGTGGGGGAGGGGGTGGCAGTCATAGAAAGGCATTGAAACAGTGGTTATGACAAGCAAGATCTGGGAACAGTCATTCATATATATATATATATATATATATATATATATATCCTTTTCATTATAATGTTTGAGGCCATAAATCACAATGATTTATATCTTGTAGAACATCCAAATTATACCAAAACTTGAGAACATTCTGATCATCATCTTCAAATGGCTTCAGTGTGGGTTCCTCTTCCACTCCAGTGTTCCACCAAGAAATCTGGATGTAGGGACATCATAGGCAGATGCTCAGTGGCTCAATACCTCTAAACTGAGATTGGTTGGTCACCAGTCAAGGATAAGGTGGATTTCTTGCATTTTCAGGGGTCTGGGCTATATGACTCTCATGATCTCTTCCATCGCAGTTTCTGACCTGGGGTCCATCCACAGTATTATTTCAGTATTATCACATTTTAACTATAATGGCTCCATCTTCTAGAAATGTGGGCTTTGTGGTGTTGTCAGAGACACCATTGGAAGTCTCTGGCGTAGGATTACAAATGGTTCTTTCTAAATTGCCAGTCCCAGGATGCCATGGGATGTTGTCATGGGAGTTCAAGTGGAACCATAGCACTGTAATTCTATAGTGTGAATGAACTCCTGATCTCAGTGCCTGTCATCATTCACATCATTGTAACATGAAATGGCCCCTTGCTCAGACTGTCATTTGTGGGAGATGGTGGGTGCTGGTGTTGGCTTCCTCATACCATTTCAGTGTTAATCTGATGATGAGCCTTAATTACATAGCATGGGCATGGAGGGACAAAAAGTAAATGACCAAGTGACAAACATTTCTGGTGGTTTTCTTATGAATTCATTTATTTTAATCTTTCTAGACACTTCAGTAGAATAAATAATTACATACTCAAACCTCATCACAAAAGTGTTCCCATTACCATGACTGTAGTTGTTGTTGTTGTTGTGTGCCTTCAAATCATTCCTGACCTACGGTGTCCCTAAGATAAACCTATAATGGGGTTTTCTTGGCAGAATTTGTTCAGAGGGGGTTTACCCTTTTCTCCTCCTGAGGCTGAGAGAGTATGACATAACCAAGGTCACTCAGTGGTTTTCCATGGTAATTGGGGATTCACACCCTCTTATCTGCTCTTGATAAGAGCAACTCTGTAACTTCATGAACTGATTCTTGAGTTTGCACCTTTTCATCTTTCCATCACTTGTACCCACCCTTGTGTGTTAACATCTTTTACACTGTTAGAATTGTCTTGTTGGTAATCTGTGTGGAGCACTAAGGAAATCTTAGGTGCTTTGAACCTTGATGAAGCTGATATATGATGGAATCATCTCTCTCTCTCTCCTGCTGACTCTCTCTTTTTAAAAAATAAAGTGTTTTAACTAGATCAATTACTCGTTTCTTTAAATGTTTATATGCAAGCTTTCTTCCAGACATACAGGCTGGGGGCTGATGAGCATTGTGGTACAAAACATCCAGAAGGCACTGGATTACCTATCTCTGAAGCCCTTTTATACTACACCATTAACTGCCTTAGCTGCATCCTATGGAATCCTGCTGTTGATAGTTCAACCAGAGGCACCAAAGGAGCTCTTTGGTCAGAATACCAAAAGCTATTCCCTCAACTGCTAATCCCATAGGATGTTGCCATGTCAGTTAAAGTGGAATCATATTGCTATAATTGTGCAGTATGAAAGGACTCTTTGTGAATGTCTCCATGGAATTGCAACTGTTTTTCTTGATCTCGGAAGAAGATTACTGATAATCCAGGATACAGCTCCAGAAAAGTGGCACAGATAAGCCTTGTGTAATATCTCCCTGCTGAGGTGCTCCCATTGGTGTTTTGTTGTGTGAGGATGTTTGTAAAAAGCAAACAAAAAACATCTAGCCTGCCATCCAATTCTTCCTCTCCTCACCACAATGAAGCGGCTATGTAGGAAAATGCCACACACTCCTTTTGCTTGTATTCAAAAAACAACAGAGCATAATATTATTTGCCTTTTCCTATTCATTATTGATACAATCGGCTTTACAAGACTTAATTAAAATGTGCTGTATTGCAGCAAATTGGGAAGGGGGAATCGATGTGTTGGAATTAGTGAATAACAGAGAATTAGTGATAGTTTTTTGATTTAATTAACACAGTTTTATCCTGTGCCGGGCCATCTGGTACCATTTCAGAAAAGGCAGGGGCTGACTTGCCTCACTTTGTGTACATCCTTCTTGTGTGTCATTTGCATTTTGATGAGTCCATTTCTCCTCTCCTTTTCAGGCAAGCACTCGCTTCACCTGGGAAAGTCTATAAAGCTCTAAAGGATGTTTGAGGATGAAAATAGCAATATAAATGGCAGCGATTATTATTATTATTATTCCCTGCTCTGCTTCCTGCAGCTATTACATTTTTTAAAAAAGACTTCATGCAAAAGCACAGAGCCAAACCAAATAATGGCTGCTTCTGTTCACAAACAATAACTCCCTTTTATAAAACTCTTTGTGATGAAAGCTGGAGTTTCAAATCCAGCAGCTTGGGAGGACTCATTTTCTTCGGTGTCTCATTCTTGCCTTATTTTTTTTTCCTTCCCCTTTCTGGAAAACAGTGGAATAAATATTGGTCAGGTTCGGACACTGGGGCCTGATTCACCCCATACATGTGCATCAGCTACTGATTATTTGATGAATGAAGACTGGCAACTGAATGTGTGTATTGACTAGTTCAGTGACTGAGGTGGTATTGGATGAGATGAAATTTCAGTCTTTACAGAGCAGCCTTAAAATGATACATCATGTGGAGAAAAGCCTCCCAGCAGTTATGATGGCAACCCCTTATCAAAGCAGTCCATTTCTGGTATTCGTATAGTTGGGGTGAAAAATCGTGTTTTCAGTTTGTTCTTGCTAAGAATTGGCAAAACTGTACAGTACTCATTTCACTATTTTTGAAATGGAAAGAACAATTTGAATGTGGACAAAACTGAAGGGCAAAATACATGGGAAGGATACCATGGACAATCCTTGTGGTATCCTGCTAGTGAATCTGGCCTGTTCCCACCCTGGGCTGGCACTGCTATGAACAGGTGTTCAGATATATGCATGCTGCCATGCCGTGGCACCACCATCACCACCATCACCTCACCTGTTTCTGCTGTTCTCTGGGAAGGCCCCTGCTGCAGCCTATAAGGATGGAAATGGAGCACATGGCATCATCTATAGGGCCAGGCATCCCCTTTTGACACCACATGCCATGCTCAGGACCTTCCCAATGGCAGTGGCAGCTAAAGGGGCAGGTGGATGTCTGATCTACTGACTGTCACGGTGGAGTTTCTAGGAATGGATCAACTGGCCTGTACCCTGATACAACAGCTGGTCTTTTTAGAACAGGCTAAGAGCCATTTGGTCCAGGCTTGGGCTGGATCCACCATATTGGCATCTGGTCTGCCTAATGCCAGCCCAAGGCTATTAGTCAGCATCAATTCAACAGGATGACACCAGGCTGGGGAGGGGGCATGGGCATTTTGGCTTGTGCCTACAGATTTGCCTATTTATCTATAAAGGCCCAGGACTTTGAGTGCTCAACTTTTATAAGTCTGAGTTTTAATCCGTATATATCCAACCATGTTGGTGCTGAGCTAGGGCAGATGTCTTTTTTTCCTTCCTCTTCTTTAACTGAGTTAACTTCTTTAACTTCTTTAACAGAGGCAACACAGTTATGTCTATACAAAATTGAATTAATTTGATCAATGCAAACATGTTATTTCCCCTTTTTCAATAATTTTAGCTCATTTTTTCAAACCTTTAGTGATCAGTGATCTATACTTTGGAAACCTCATTTCTGGATTTCTTTTAATACATTCAAGGTAGGATTCCCACCTATGATCAAATGCAGCATATATTAATAAGATTTCCGATTAGGAGCAGTCATCATGCATATATGACACCAGTTCCCTTTAGCCTTCTTTGGTTCCCAATGTAGCCCAGTTTAATGTGCCTGTTTTGAGATAGAAAGCCATATATGTTTTGATACATTGGCATTTACTGACAAGATTGTCAGTGAAGGCTTTCTCTCCAAATACCTCCTCTATCATACACTTGTTGTAAGGTGGTCATGAAACATGTGATGTAGGCCCAGGTTTATGGGATATTATCTTCCAAGAGTCTCACCTGGCTCCTATATTGGTATATGTATATTTTCTGTATCAAAAATGACTTCAAAATTCTCCCAGCTTTCATCATATTACTAGTTGTTTATTTAACCAAAGTATGAGGGAAGACATACTATTTGCAATGATGCCTTAGACCTATAGGATTGTTTTTGCACTTGCTGTATCCTTTCATAAGAATGTAGTTGTTGAACTCCCCTTTACTAGTCTTAGGACTAGTCTATACTAGGTCAAAAGTCAAAAAATGATTGTTAATTTAAATGAAATGTATTTCCTCTGAGTGTCTGTTTGTGGAGGCAGGAAGGGGGAAAACATATTATGAGTTATGGACCATTTAATTTGTACTATGTATTGTGTAAATAATAAATTAATAATAAAGTTAAAGTTACTATTTTAAAAAGTCCAAATGGACTCCTGCCCCTGCACCCACCCTGGAGCCATCTCATGTACCATTTTCCTTTTTATATGCAATGTTCTGCCCAGCCCTGTGTGCCACTGGCCACTAAATGTCTATGGGATGTACTCCAGCGCTTGGAAACTGCCTCAAAGGGACAGAGACAGTGTTTCATGAAGTACTGAATTCCTTTTTTTGTAACATCCCTCAAATTATATAACCCCAGGCAACAGCTGCGTGTGTCCTAAAATGTCACTATGGCCACTGGGACTTATCTATGCCTTAATCATTGTAGAGAATGAATTACAAGGAACTTGTTATTACATCATTACAACTCATTACTTATATCAACTACTGTAAACAGACACTTCCAAGGTTGCCCTCTAGTGCTAAGAAAGGGGAACAAGATCTTATTGTTAATGATAAAAAGGATTTAAAAATTGTGTTCACTTCATCAAATACTCTTTAAACCATGACTCACAGCAACCCAAAGGTTCATCATGGTGGCTCTTGGGCTCACTTGGAGGTCATTTCCTAGAACCACCTATCACCAAGGAACCCCTCTCTTTTCTTCCAAATAAGAAAAATGAATAGGTTTCAGTTCACTATATTATTCTCTTCCTACTTGATAATCAGTAGAATTTGCTTCTCTGGACAGTTATTTTTTGCTCGTTGGGATGCTCTCCTCTTTAATTCTTCTGTGATTCACCCCTGCTTTTTCCAGGTCACCACTGATCTTTTCAGCCTATGAATCTACAGTCTAGCATCCCCTTCCTCTTATTCTATAAATGAGAAACTGGGAGCCCAAGTCAGGACAGGATCAAAAACCATGTTTCTTGTTGTAATTATCTTGTTTTTAATAAGGACTGGGTATAATTTTTAATTATGTTTTAAATATCTTTTAAATGATATTTTAATGTGTTTTTCATGTGTGCTTTTAAATCAAAGTTGGGGCCGGTATACCCTAGCAAAAAGAGCTGGCTTCTCGGTGGCTTGGGGGTGTGGTGTATGTATGACGTGTGCCCCCAAGATGCTGGGAACATGCCATGAAGCCACCCCAAGCAACCACATGGCAGTGGCATTTTGGCATTTTGGTGATGCAGCTTTGAGATGCCACCAAAACCCAAAGGTGACTTCTTCCCAGCACAAAAAGGAGTGGCTTTCTTCCACTTCTTTTTGCATCTGGAAAATGCCAGGTTGGGGGAGTGGTGTGTGGTTTCCGTGGCCCCAAACCAGCACTCAAAGGGGTGGTGGCAAGCCAACTCTTTACTGCCATCTTTTTTCAGCCATAGTTTAATTATATTTTAATTTTTTCATTAAGATTTTTTTAAAAAAATGTATTGTGGTTTTAAGGTGTTAATATGCCACCTTGCATCCTGTATTGGGAGATGGGTGGGATATACATCAATTAATTAAATAAATGAATAAATAAATAAATAAAATATATCTCAAGTCATTCTGGAAGTTCCTCTGAGTCACTCATCAGCTAATAATCCCAGTCTGAAATGTGACACTGCATAAGAGGAGAATATTTGAACATTTTAAAGACACACTGTCTTTCTAACTGCATTTCCTTTTTGTAACGACTATCTCTCACTTCTTCTATGCTTACTTTATTCATAAAATCTACCATTAATTTATTAAATACTGCTTGTTACTGTGAAATACATTGTATGTGCGGACTTTCATAAATGCAGAATTATTCCTCAGATCATTATTATTATTATTAAATTACTGCCAGAGGCTACTTCAGAAACACTCCCCTCCCCATATGCATACACACATACTCATATATTTATGGGAATCTTAATTTGTGAAATCTATCACAAATATATTAACATGTGAGAAAAATGAGTAAGGGAAGACAGATCTAATACCGTCTGGTGGTAAAATGAAAAGCAGGCAATGCAACATAATGGTAAGGAAAACTATTATCTGTGAAAGTTAAAAATTAAAAATGCCAGATTTTTTTTTCCTTCCTATTATTGTGTAGTAAAATTTACCATGGATGGGGTAGAAATACATTTTAAAAAATGGTGACACATAGGTCAGAGCCATTGGATTTAGAATATTTTTATTATTTGTAATCTATTATTTATCAAATGTATAAACATCTAAAGCAGCAGTTCTGAACCTGAATCCCTAGATACTGGAAGACAACTTTTGTTCAGGGATGATCAGAAATCATGACAGTTGTAGATAGGGATGGAGGAATACATCAGTTTCATTTTCTCCCAAATTTCATTTCAACAACAACAAAAAAAAAAAAGCAAAAAAGCAAACAAGTTATTTCTGTCCCATATCAAAATGTTTTAAATCTCCCCTACTGCTGGTGAAGAAATCAACATTTACGTTAAATGTTTTTAATAAAAATGAACTGATCAGAGTTCTCATCTTTTCACAGTTAATGAAATAACTGTGGCACCAAACCTGAGGACCAATGATCTAAAGAATAATAAGAATTACTAAAAGAAAATTGTCAATTTTTTAAAAAAAATATTCCTTACATTTTATGCCTCTGGCAGGATTTAATGTTTTGAACTGATCATATCTGTAAAGCACCATGTCAAATAAATGATAATGATAACAACAACAACAGTTTAGAAGAACATAAACTTGTCATATGATAAAATTTATTATTCAAATATATCTATGCAAAATGTTTGCAACAGAATTATCAGGTTTCCTATTTTGGGCTTACTCTGAAATCCTGCATTGAAATCAGTTGCATGGATTTCTGCTACTCAGCACCTTCTTTGCCTAAGCCTTTTCAAAAAAGAGAAAGGGTGTTCAAACTGAGAAAAATGGAGCAGAAGATACAATAGGGGAAATGAAGAACAGAATAAATAAAGAGGTAGTACAGGAATATTTCATGAATCTAAATGAATTTGAATCTCCAGGACCAGATAAACTACATCCAAGGGTTTTCAAAGACCGGGCAAATGTCATCTCAGAGCCATTGGCAATAATCTTTGAGAGCTCCAGGAGAACAGGAGAAGTTTCAGTAGACTGGAGGGAGACAAACGTCCCCATCTTCAAAAAAGGGGGGAAAAAGAGGATTCAACAATGGGACAGAGATTCTGCTATGGGACAGAAATAACTTGTTTGCTTTTAAAAAAAAATGAAATCTGGGAGAAATCCAGTTAGTCTAACCTCAATACCAGGAAAGATTCTAGAGCAGATCATTAAACAAAGAGTCTGCAGATATCTAGAAGGGAATGTCATAATCACAAAAAGTCAATATGGATATCTGGAAGACAAGTCATGTCAGACTAATCTGATCTCATCTCTATCTATCTATCTATCTATCTATCTATCTATCTATCTAATTATCAGCTTGGTAGATGAAGGGAATGCTGTAGACATAGCATGATATTCTTACAAACAAGCTAGTAAAATATTAAACAGAGGCTGGAAGGCCATCTGTCGGGGATGCTTTGATGCAGAGTTTCTGCATGGCTGAGTTGGACAGGATGGCCTTGTGGTCTCTTCCAACTCGATGATTCTATGATTCTATGATTCTATGAGGGCTAGACAATGTAACTGTTAGGTGGATTAGTAATTCGTTGACCAGCCAGACCCAAAGGGTGCTCAGCAATGGCTCCTCTTCATCCTGGAGAGAAGTGACCAGTGGGGTCTCACAGGGTTCTCTACTGGGCCCAGTGCTATTCAATATCTTTATTAATGACTTGGATGACAGAATTGAGGCTATACTTATCAAATTTGCAGATGACACCAAATTAGGAGGAGTAGCTAATACTCCAAAGGAGAGGATCAAATTTCAAAATGACCTTAATAGATTAGAAAGCTGGGCCAAAACTAACAAAATGAACTTCAATAGGAAGAAATGTAAGGCACTGCACTTAGGGTGAAAAAAATGAAATGCATAGATATAGGATGAGGGACACCTGCCTTAACAACAGTACATGTAAAAGCAATCTATGAGTCCTAATAGATCACAAGTTTAACATTAGTCAACCGTGAGATCCAGCAGTTAAAAAGTCCAATGCAATTCTGGGCTGCATCAAAAGTATAGCATCTAAATAAAGGGATGTAATAGTGCCAATCTATTCTGCTTTGGTCAGGTCTCACCTGGAATATTGTATCCAGTTCTGGGCACCACAATTCAAAAAGGATGTTGACAAGGATGTTGAAACGATGCCCTATGAGGAGAGACTTAGGGAGCTCAGTAGTTTAGCCTGGAGAAAGATGATTAAGAGGTGAAATGATAGCCCTCTTTAAGTACTTGAGGGGGCGTCATATTGAGGAGCTTGTTTTCTGCAGTCCCAGAAAATAGAACCCAGAACAATGGGGGCAAGCTACAAGACCAGAGATTCCCCCTCAAACTTAGGAGGACTTTCCTGACAGTGAGAGCTGTTTGACATTATGGAGACAGTGGTGGACTCTTCTTCTTTTGAGGTTTTTAAACATATGCTGGATGGCCATCTGTTGATTTATGCTTTCATTGAGAGTTCCTGCATGGCAGGGGGTTGGACTTGCTCTCTTCCAACTTTATGATTCCATGATTCTATTATTGCACCTGCACTTAATTTTACAAGCGAGAGACAGTGGGAAAGGAAATTCAGGAAACTGGTTACTGAACGGTCTGAAAGTGCAACCCACTCTATCAAATTTTGAGGGGTTGTGGCAAATGATATCAGGATCTAGTATACTCAGATGGTTCACCATGTGAGTGAGGTGGAAAAAACTATTCAAAATGCAACTCAGCTCAACCATGATCTCTATAGATAGCTTTTAATAATTAAGAGTTTATCAGCCTCAGTAATGCCATCTGCAAAATAAAAGTATTGTTCTAGTTTTGGTGATGTTGAAATCATTAGTATGATGATAAATGTTATAATTTTGAAGAGTTTTACAATAAATCTCTTTTATCTGTGTTACAATACAAGTTTTCTCTGTATTGTTGCAATAAATGTAAACATGGCCATATAGCCTCATAGCCTGAACCCTCCCCCCCAAAAAAACCCCAACAACTATCAATAAATATTTTATTTAGCATTAAGGTGCTTTCTCTGTTGCTTGTGTTGTTGTTGTTATTAATGTTTTTTGCATTCCTTTACATTTCTGATTTATGGTGACCCTTGAAGCAAACCTATCACAGGTGTTTTGTTTTGTTTTTTTAGCATAATTTTTTTCAGAAGGGGTTTGTCCTTTCTTTCCTGAGGATAAGAGAATGTGACTTGCACAAGGTGGGAGCAGAGGGTTTCCAGAGCCCAACAGAGATTCAAACTAGACTCCATTACACCATTCTGGCTTTCTGCTTGTGAGTGCGTGGGGGAAAATATTATACCATTTCCAAACCCCAACTAACCATTGATTTGCAATTACTGCAACTTTTCATCCAGAAATCAAAACTGAGACTTTTTTCTTCTCCAGGTAGGTGAGTTATTCAGTGAAAAATTTTGTTCTCAATCATCACTTTCAGATCTTATTTAACAGAGATTCATTTTTTGCAGTTATCTTGAGATCAGGCTCTGGGGAGAAACATTAAGATTGTTTTGTTTTTTTCCTTGTTTTGCACACCACTAGGATCAAGAAGGATCAGATACAAGGGGAAAAAATAAAGCTTTGAAACAGAACAAGCCATGTATTCATTGGAAACTACAGCTGTAAAACCATTCTCACTTATAAAGCCCCAACTTAATGTAATGTTTCCAGACTGCAGTGAAAAGATTGCTCTCAAAGGCTTACGATCCATAGCTGAAATACTTCGTTTTTACACTTCCATAAAAGATAGCCTCTTCTATTTTTACACTTTGATGAAAGATTAGCTCAGTATGTCAAGCAATAAGAATCTGAGTAGGGAAGGAAACAAACATATCCAGCTGAAATAAAGAAACCTACTGCTTGACCCGAAAACTCTCACTTATATGGAATATATGAATTCCATATGAACTTATTTAGGCCCTGTGCAGACTGACCTTAAAGGCTGGCTTGGGGGCAGATAGCATCCACATGACGCACACCTAGACTCTGCTCCCACGGTGGCGAGACACCATGCACTGCTTTATACAGTGTGTGGTGTCACTGCCCCTCTGGCACTGCATCCACATCCTTTGCAGGCCACAAAAAGGATCCACTTTTTGCGGCTCCTTTTTGCACCCTGCAAAGGCCAGATCAGAGCCACAGTGTGCAGTTGCTGCAGCTCCGATTTGATTATAAAAGGGATGGCTGGAGGCCATCCCTTTGGGGCTGTTTGCACAGGAGCCTTCAGAAGCTACAAAAACTGGTGTTGTGCCCAACACATTCCCCATCCCTGCTATAGCCTGTACTGTATAGCTCTATTCTGTTTACTTTTGAGGAACTGGAGAGCAAAAATTATTTTTAAAAAGTAATGATAAATATTTTGGTGGTCCCTGGAATAATGATGGTAACCATTTGAATTTTAAAAACAACTTTCCCAACTCTGCTCTTTAGGATTAGGCGTGGGCTCTGGGTCATGTAGACAGGTGTCGGCTGTTCAACCACCACTGTATGGCATGGGAGCTATAAAAGTATTTAAAGCTTCCTGCATATGTTCTGCCTTGTTTGATTTTATTTTTGAAATAAAAAGCAGATTACCTAGCTCAGTGGTGCCAGAAACAAGTATGAGTTGCCATCAGGAGCTGGAGAGTAGAATGAGTGGAAGTCCAGTATCAAAGAGACTTCCTCCACATTCTAGTGATTTATTGAACCAGATTTGTAGTGTTCCTCTATGCTGTGACAGAGACCTACAGAATCTGGTTCAGCTTCTTTTTATTGCATAGCAAGAGCAGGGCTGCACATGGGCCTCTGCAGTCATCAAAGTACTAACTGTATTTTTAAAAGAAGGTTAAGCAATTGCCTTTATTTAAAAATGCAAAGAAGGAATAAACTAGCCAAGCAGGCTACAGCAGGAGTAATACAATCTGAAAGGAAGAGAACAACAATAACCATGAAATGAGAAGCATGAGCGCTATCCATGTACCCACTTGTTCATACTTAACTTCTTCTGTTGCATCTTTCTAATGGGTATTACTGTTAAGCTGCTTTGGGAACCAATATTGGCTGAAAAGTGGAGTATAAAAAAACAAAGCGAATGTATGTTTGGAGTTCATGAATAAACAAAAGATGGAGCTCTTTTTGTTGAATTAATGAGGCCCTCCTTGCTTGGTCTTCATTTCCAACAGTGCTCTCTCAGTCTCTGATACTTCCTTGAAATTTCTCTGCAGATCTACTAAAAGCTTATTGATCTTCATGATAGGTGAGGAGTTTGATTGCCAATAGAAATCATCACAAGGGGGAGGAGAAGAATCAATATCACTTAGCCGTTCAAAAATTGCTAGAGCTGTTGAATGTGTAACTCTTAACTGAAATGATAACCACAAGCAGTACCTCCTTTTGACCTCCAAGCTGGACCATCTGAGCAGGCATCCACTTTAACAATCCCCTAAGGAGATGAAAAGCAGCCTCAGCTTCTCAGAGGAAGAGCAACTCATCCTGCTTTTAATCAGACACAATAGATATGGATATGCTATTAGATTTCAAGAAATCTTTGATGCTATTCTAATGAACATCCATTTCAAGTGACTAGAAAATGCCCAAGTATACACACCTGAAACCTAAAGGAAATTAAATATCTTACTATGCATACACTCACCTAAGTACACAATACTTTTTTCCTTGAAAACTTATTGTGGACTACCTATACATTGTTCCTTCAAGGGAAAAGAGAATATGGATGGCGCATGATTTGTATAGATGGCAGAAAATTCTATATACCATATGTTCTTGTGTTCAAGTCAAGCTCACATATAAATAGAGTGAAGGTTTTAGGGCCAAAATCATGGATTGTAATATGACCCATGGATTAGTTGAGGGTAAAACTTAGGAGCATGTGTTAAAGGATGTAAAGGTGTAAACACCACTTCCTCCCCTTCTTCTCCTTCTTTGGACCTCTCCTGACCACCTTAAATGACTTCTCTGACGCTGGAGGAGATGGTTTTAACATCAGATTGAGAAGGGAACGGGGTATTTGTTTGATGGGGAGAGAAGGCTTTAACATCATAAGGGAGAGAAGTGGAGTTCAATGGGGTGCTGTTTAATGGAGAGATCTGGAGGAGGAGGAGGATGGGGAGAGAAAATTTTTACATTGGAATCACCTCTTTCACACACAGATATATACTCCCTTCCTTGGCAGCTCTTTTAGAGATCACTGCCAGGCATGGGGAGAGGGCATTGGGGTGGGGCTTTTATCAGGACCTTTCTAAGCAGTATTACTGTAGTGAACTGTATATAAATTGACCCAAGATTTTAGGGTCAATTTTTGGATATAGATATTTTTTACATATAGTCAAGTATATATGGTAGTTCAGGTTGTCTCCCACAGTCATTCTTGATAAGGCTGTTTACATCTTACTGGTTCTTGAATTTAGATTAATCTTGTGTATCCCTCCAATGGATGGTTTTTATTTGGCTCTTCTTTGCTGGGCTGTTTTGTTGTTGTTTTTCATTTTTGTTGTTGCTGTTGTACTTTTCATATGATTATAAATTTCTTTGTGGCCTTTTTCTTTCTTTTTAAATATTTTTTTATTAATTAATTCGTCAGTCATTTAAAAATCACACATGGACAACATATCACAAACAATGACACAAACAAAAACAAACATTCTTACAAATAACTATACAAAGAAATATAGAATTGTCTATTTGATAAGTTAAATTATCATAAGTACTTCCTTCAGTGTGACTGTATCTACTATTCCCTGATAACCCACCATCTTTCTTATATCCTATATTAGCCTTTGATACTTCTATCACTATTGACTTTAAAACTAATATTATATTTTTCTTATTGCTTTCCTAATTCATAAATTTATGCTTTTTCTCAACTATAACATTATCTTATTTTAACAAAAAACTACCTTAATTTATCTGGTGGGTTTCTCACATTTTTTCAAATCAGGCCACTTATTAAATCAAAATGGTTTTTATCAAAATCTGCTGGTTTATCCTGTGGAAGTGCAGTCAAAACATCCATATCCATCATATCTTTTAGTTGTATTAACCATTCTTCTGTGGTAGGTATTCTTTTATTTCTCCAATATTGTGCAAACAGAATTCTTGCAGTTAAATCATATGTAATACTGTATCCTTTTAAGTTTCCTTTCTTCTTTCCTTTCCATCATGTGTGACATACTTAAAAGAAAGAATTCTGGTTCAAATGGAATCTGTACCTGTAATATTTCTGACATCATTTTATGTATCTTCCTCCAGTATTTATTTGCCTTCCTACATTTCCACCACAGATGGTTAAAAAGAGCCTGATGGTTCTTGGCATTTTCAACATTTGGTTTTACCGGTCTTATATATTGCATTTATTTGTGTTGGTGAGAGGTACCATAGATGAATCATGTTCAAGTGGTTTTCTTTTAGACTTTGACATAAAGTAAATTTCCCTGTATTGTGCCACGATTTTTCTCACGTCTCTAGGTCTATGTTCCTCCCTAGGTCCTGATCCCATTTGATAATTGTGTGTTTAACTGTTTTTTTTTCTAGCTCTCTTTCTTGTAACAATTTATAATATTTTCCAATACGTTGGTTACCTGTATCCATAAATATTTTATCTAATTCATTCTTTTTGTCTTCAAAAATTTACTAATCTAATCTGAATCTTTCATGTAGTCGATTATACAGGAACTAATTATTATTCCTCCCTTCTAGACCCAGTTGTTCTATTGTTTTCAGTTTATTCAGTCCATATAGTACAACCCCTGCTATGCATTAGTTGTTTGAAAATCTGCCGGTAGATTTTTCCTGAAAAATCAGGTTCCAGCGTACATGAAGAGACAGGCCACATGAACAGTATAGCTCTCCCACATACATTTAGTTAAAATGTGCTTCAGTCCCATTTAACCTCTCCCCCAATTCATGCTGATCCATAGTATTTGTAGAGATTTGGAAGAGATAAGGTGCCTATGAATGAATGGGAAAGAGGATGAGAAAGAAATTAGAGCTATTTTATAAAATGCTATGAATGCCCATTTATCTATACTTACACAGGCGAGTTTTGATAAGAAGAAATATATCCACCATGTAACTTTCTTCTGTATAATGACAAGAAAGTCCAGCATAAAAGTCTGTGTTTACTTCTGACTCTGAATGACTTCCAATCAGCCAAGCTGCTTTTTTGATGATTTGTACACCATCTATATTGGCATTGATTTTCTATTCCTGCTTCTTGTAAACATGTTTTCAGCACAAATTTCAGAGAATATGCAGTTATATTAATCTGCCCTAGACATTGCTCAGGCATTGTCTCAACATGCTACAGACGTAGTAAATCCCTTTTGTGATAATGGGGATTTTTTTTTGTAGAGCAACTATAAGGAGCAGAGTGTGGAACAACGTCTTGATAGAAAACACAGATTATTCAGACCATGTTCTCCTACAACATTTGTATGAACTGGACTGGTTTTTAAGTTACACCATTTTGCCAGTTCTTCTCAACAAATGTTTGTTTCTGGATGATTTTGTGTGTAAAAAAAATAGAGGGTGACTTTAAAAGAATGGTGCAAAACCATTTAAGAACAGCTTTATTTTGTCACCATTCTTTTTGAATCACATTCTATTCCATTCCATTCTATTTTTTCCTTCCTGTTTCTGCTCCTTCATCTTATCCAGACACTAGAAAAATCCTTGTTGGGAGAGATTGGAGGATTTCCTGGAAACAAAAAACAGTATAGACACCGTTGCTTCTTCTGAACTTATCTTTAGGGCCAAACAGAAAGACCAAAATAAAGCTGCTTTGGGTCACTTTGGAGGTATGCTGTTTAAATGACCCATGCATCTTAAAAGGCCAGAAGCTGTTCCAAAGTTGCAGTCTAATCCTTAGGACTTAAGTATGGCTTTGGCGCAGCTTCCCGCTTCTTAAGACACATGCATCATTTAAACAGGACACTTCTAAAGTGACCTGAAACAGCTTTATTTGGGTTGTCTGTTTGGGCCCTTAGAAACACTCTTCATTTACCTCAGCTTCTACACAAGGGATTGATTTTTGTGTGTTTATTTTCCTTTTCATTTTGAATACAGAACACTCAAAGTATTCTAAATAATAGAAGAAGCATTAGAATTCTTACAGCTATGAAATCAGTGTCCAGTGGGAGAAAGAAATAAAGAAATAAATATAAATAAATCAAGCAGTTTTGTGTGCAGTTATGTATATTTACATTAAAATAAAGAAAACTATATAGACATTTATTGTTGTTTTTGTGCTTTCAAGTTGTTTCAAACTTATGGCAACCCTAGGGCAACCCTATCATGGGGTTTTCTTGGAAATTGTTCTCAAAGGGGCGGGATACAAATAAATTTTATTATTACTCTTCTTCTTCTTCTTCTTCTTCTTCTTCTTCTTCTTCTTCTTCTTCATTAATTTATTTATTCAGGGCAGCTTTGCCATTGCCTTCCCCTGAGGCTGAAAGCATGTGACTTGACCAAGATCACCCTATGGGTTTCACGGCTGAGTTGGGAACCAAACCCTGGTCTGCAGATTTGTAGTCCATTACTCAGACAACTAATATAGAAATTTTTTTTTAGTATAAGCAACATCAAATCTGGAGAATTCTGGCCATGAGCACTGAGTATATTGTAGATAGCCAAAGAAGAGATCCAAGCCTGAGATCTCCCTGGAAGCCAAGATGATCTTTTCTGAGGCTGTTGTACTTTGGCCACATCATGAGAAGGCATGACTCATTAGAAATGATAATAATGCTAGGAAAGGTAGTGGGAAGTAGAAAGAGAGGAAGATGACAAGCTCAGTGACTAGACTGAATCAGAGAGGTCTCAAGTATGAATTTACAGGACCTAAGCAGAGCAGTGGAGGACAAGAGGATTTAGAGAGGTCTCATCCAGAGCGTCAACATGGGTCAGGGTCCTTGCCAGGGAGAAGAGGGAGAGAGGTATCCTGGCAACCATTTTGATTGGGTGAGGTTTTTTTCCTCAAAACCTTTTGTGAGGGTGCTTTCCTCAGGGGGTGGGGCTTCTGTGAGTCACTGGGGAGGGGCTAGAAGCCTAGTCTTTATAATTTCTTCCAGATGTGCATGTCTAATGGCACGTGAAATTTGACACCAAAGGGAGGCTTAGAGCAGATAACAAAGGGTAGTTTGTTTCAGGGATTCTCTTTTATTTTTAACTGTTTTATTTCTTTAAGCCAAAATCTCAAGGTATAGCAAATTCCTCGCTTGCCTGGAAGACAATTTCATTGTCCAAAAGGTCGAAGAGGCGACCGGGGGGGGGGGGGGGTCATCTATTTTAGATCTGCTCCTAAACAACACGGATGACCTAGTTAATGGGATGTAAGTGGTGGGATCCTTAGGTGGGAGTGATTATGTTCTCCTGGAATTTGTTATACAGTGGAAAGGAGAAGCCAGGCATAGTCAGACACACATTCTAGATGTTAGGCAATCTGATTTCAATAAACTAAGGGAAATATTGGGGGTGATCCCATGGCCAGGAATACTAAAAGAGAAGGGAGTTCAGGTTGGATGGGAGTTACTCAAAAGGGATATACGGAAGGTACCATTTCAAACAGTTCCAGTGAGGAAAAAAAATGGAGATGTCTCAAGAAACCAGGATGGATGACTAAGAAACTTTCAAAGGAGCTAAGTTTTAAACAAGGCATGTATAAGAAATGGAATCAAACAGCTTCATTTATATACCTCTTCATACCGCCTAAGGAGTGTCTAAGCGGTTTACAACTGTAAGCTACTTGCCCCCAACAATCCAGGTACTCATTTTAGCGACTTTGGAAGGATGCAAGCCTGAGTCGATCTTGGGCCCTTTTGCTGGTCTTGAACTAGCAACCTTATTGTTTTGAGTGAGTGGCTGCAGTACAGGCATTTAACCACTGTGCCACCAGGAAAAGGGGGAAATCATAAAAGAATAATTTAAATAGTGAGCACATTTAGGGGGAAAGTCAGAAAAGCTAAAGCACAGAATGAACAAAGCCTTGCTAGACAGGTTAGGAACAATAAAAAGGGCTTTTATGGGTATGTCTGCAGCAAAAAGAAGAAGAAGGAATGTGATTCTAGGCTGCATCAATAAAAGTATAGTGTCTAGATCAAGGGAAGTTATAGTGCCACTCTATTCTGCTCTGGTCAGACCTCACCTGTGTCCAGTTCTGGACACCACAGTTCAAAAAGGATGTTGAAAAGCTGGAGCATGTCCAGAGGAGGTTGACCAAAATGGTGAAGGGTCTGGAAAGCAGGGCCTAAGAGGAGAGACTTAGGGAGCTAGATATGTTTAGCCTTGAGAAGAGGTGATATGATTAAGAGGTGATATGATAGCTCTGTTTAAATATTTGAAGGGACATCATAAGCTAGTTTTCTGCTGCTCCAGAGACTAGGACCCAGAACAATCGATGCAAGCCACCGGAAAAGAACTTCCACCTCAACATTAGGAGGAACTTCCTTACAGTGAGAGCTATTTAACAGTGGAAGATACTCCCTCGAAGTGTGGTGGAGTCTCTTTCTTTGGAGATCTTTAAACAGAGGCTGGATGGCCATCTGTTGAGGGTGCTTTGAGTTCCTGCATGGCATGGGGTTGGACTGAACTGGATGGCTTTTGTGGTTTCTTCCAACTCTATGATTCTATGTCTCAAGGGCAGTTAACATTAAACAGCCAAGTGTAAATGCCTGTAGCATCAACCCCAATCCCTACTCATGCTTTTCCCACCATGTAGCAAGAGTTGGAGCCTTGGATACTGTATGTATTTATTTGCTTATTTATTTTGCTTTTTGTTTTCAGAAAGTGATATGAGGACCCCAGTCCCCACATCTTTCTCCCCACCTTACATGCAAAGAAATAGCAGGTATTGGGTCATATGCATTGCATTTCTTCTTCCATACATGTAAGGGGTCCTGTAAATTCATACTTCTGACCTCTGATTGAGCCTATTTATCTAGCTTGCAATCTTTTTCTCTTTCTACTTCCCTTCACCTTGATCATTCTGTTTGGTCCATTTGTGCATTCCATGTGTTATTAAGATGTAATGTGAGAATTGGATAGTGAAGAAGTCTGATAGAAAGAAGATCAATTTAGTTGAGATGTGGTGCTGGAGAAGAGTGCTGAGGCAGTAAAAACAAACACACCCAAACAAATAGGTCCTACAACAAATCAAGCTGGAAGTCTCTCAGAAAGCCAAGATTACCAAATTGTGGTTTTTGTATTTCAGCCACTTCATGAGAAGTCATGACTTTTTCAAAAAGATGATAATGCTAGGAAAAGTGAAGGGCAATAGGAACAGAGATAGTGCACATGCCAGATGGATAGATTCAGTCAGGGAGGCCACAGACCTGAGCCTGCAGGACCTGAGCAGAGTTCTGGAGGACAGGAGGCCTTGCAGATGCCCCATTCACAGGATAACCATGAATCTGAGTTGACCTTAGAGCAGTTAACAACAACAACAAAGCCAGAATACTGTATGGAGTTATACAGTGAATCCTATCCTTTCTTTCCACACAACCCCAATGCAGTGGGAAGCAACCACGGAGTTGATGGGATCTGTTGCTCTATCACACAAGAAGCAGCTAGCTAACTGATATTCCCACCCACTCTTGTGAGCAATCTCTGATGTGAGAGGCAGAATAAGGATTCTGAAATTCCTCCTTCACCAGAGGAGGTGGGGTGGGAACATCTGTCAGCTGCTTCCTGGATAAACACAGCCCACAAGGTCATGAAAATTATGCTTTATCACTTTCTAAGCAAATCTCAGTGTCTTCTCACCTCCTACTTTATAAGATCATAAAAGAGAAGAATGAATAAGATATGCGGTGATCTATGTCTTTTAAGATCACTGGCTGAAGGTTGGCTCTTCATTCTATTGCAGATGGTGGAGGTGGGGAAAAGTACAGCAAGAAAGACCCAGTGTATGATTTAGGTATATGACAGGCTGAGTGTCTTTTGAAGAGCTCATTGAGGGTTCACTGGGGGTCTAGTGGCCTCTGGCCCCGTGACACCCCTCCCCATTTCTGGAGAGGGTTCAATGAACAATTAATATAGAACATTTAGATTTTTTAAGCTCATGATAGGCCAAATAAGATTCATTTTGCACTTGTCAACTTGAAGGCAGAGTCGTGTGATTTTTGAAAATAATATATTTGTACATCAGCTAGTAACTTAGGCATATTCTATATAAAGTGTGGCATTGATGATGGTGAAAGTGATGATAGTGATGCTAATTTGTAGATTCTTGCCAAGAAAAAAATATTGGCGGGATGTCAAAGAAGTCTGAAGGATGTTTGAGTGGTGTAGCAAATTTCTCTAGAAGCTTCATACATTCCTTGCTGACATATATATAGAAGGCTACCGATTTAAGAAATGTAAATAATATGGGATTTCAGATTTAAAATGAATTTACTTTTTTAAAAAAATGTGTTGTAGATATTTGAGAGTGATAAACTTTAATTTTATAATACATGAATTACATTATTGCCAGTTTGAGGTTTAGAATACATCAACTACGTTGCTCATTCCTGTCATTGTTAAAGGATGGAGCAACACATTTTCCAATATAATCTATTAAAGGATCTAATGAGAAAGAGATATTTGAAACTCTTAAACAAAGAAATGTAAATTGATATTTCCCAGAAATATCTATTCGATATGGGTTCTCACATGATCAGTTGCAAGAAAAATAAAAATAATTGCTATAGGAAGGAAGTTGATTTATGTCCATGTCTTTCACGGGTATATAATATGAAATGTATATTCTGTAACTTTGTATCTATAAGATCAGGATTTTAAATATTGTGCTCCAAACTTTTAAGATCAGTATCACCATTCTGTATACAACAGACATAATGTAATAGTTTTGTCTTGCTGTTGTTTCCTATCATTGCAGATCTCTGATTAATTGTCTGTTGTAGACTTATAAATTAGTTCCTTTAGAGACGTATTCCTGGAAACTTTCTAACTCTTTTGTTATTCTTTGGAATCAAATTATATGGTGGTTGTAAAATGAAATAACGGATCTACTTCCTTTCAGATTACATTATTCTGTTTATCTACACTAAAACCACTAAATTACTTGCTACAAATCAATCACAACACAGTAACACAATGAACACAATAACAACAAATGCAACTACACAACAATAATAAAGATGGTATAATTCACCGTACATATATTACATAGCTCTGGATTACAGAAAATCTCAGAAAGAAGCCATAACTTTAAATTGTTGAAATTTTCAAGGAGACTCTTTGTGGGGTGGGGGATCATAGAACTGGTCCATATTTGACCCTCTCAATGAAGATGTGCATATTCAAATGCTTTCCTGTGCCAGAAGTGGCCACTGATGCTGACAGCTACCACCAATTATTTATTTTAATAATAAATTTAATATACATAATAAACTTACACCTGAGACAATCCCTTGCCTTTACTTTCCCAAGGTGAAGAATTCTACTCATTTTCTTTCTTCTTTTCTTCCGTCCTTGTGTTTATGGTGACTGTTTTTTATGTGTCTTCCCACTTCCAAGCATAGGTAAAGGCAGCCCATATTACAGAGAGAAAAGGAGAAAGGCAGGAAAATAATTTCCTTAGTTATCTTTGGCAAAAAGGGCAAGAGTACCTAATGGGGGTGGCAGTTCTTCCATTGCAGGGATAGTTGTATTAGTGATAAAGGGGAAAAAGTGTAATTGTGCTGATCAATAATATAGTTTTGTGTTACATTACTGAAGAGAATGATCTGTGTTTTTGTTTTTTTTGTCTTTTTGTCTTTTTGTTTTTTTTTGTTTTTTTTTTGGAATGGGTAAGATGGTGTGCAGGGATGTACAGTGATATGAATTACAAATAATTCAGTAATATGCGTGCAATGCACAATTTTTCAGATCTACATCATCAAAACTCCATACCAGATCTTGCAAATAAGTGCCCCAGGTAGATGATGCCAGTCTCCAGAAACAAATAAGGGGGTGATTGTTCCCCCCAAATTTTAGCGTAATGTACAGGTTTCATGAAGATGCCGATGTTTAAACACTGTTTTTGCTCTGGAAAAGGGACCAATACTAGAAGAAACCATGCTAGTCAAAATGCCTTCCAAAACGCCTGAGGAGACTGGCTGTCAAGTCTGTACACTACTTGAATACATAAGATAAGGTCTTTACAAAGCATCTCCAGTTCAGAAACTTTATAGTACCCTAGTAGAATGGAAATATGGAGGGGGGGCAGAATTGAATAATTTTGGAAGTGTAGTTTTGTGATTGTTCTTAAGGACAATTCATGACACAATGTAAAAAGAAAAGGTTCCAGCAGCATCCAGTAGTATGCAACTGAAATATGAGGCTCTGCTTTTTTAAAAAAGTGCATTTTCTCTCATCAAGATGCCTTTTATGATATGCCTTTATATACAAGCCTCGTCCTGCCACATATCCAAAAATCCTGCTGTTTCACACAATTTATTTTCCCCCAAAGATTCTTTCAAGTAGAAATTCACAGGCTATGCTAGAATCTATATTATTCAAATGTAAACAATAGGAGGTTGAGTGGGTCAGATGCTAATTTTCCCCTGCTGTGTTTCAACTTTTGACTGCATGGCAGAAAAAGAAGTATAACCAAGTCCAGTTAAATACTTTCATATACATCCACTTCCATGGCCACTTAAAATGGGTTTGTGAAAAATCAGGTTGTCTCCTGAAACCATGAATGTGGATAGGATGAAGGACAATTTCCATTGCTTATGAAAAGAAGGTAAACCAAAGGTAGCTAATTCAGCCAACTCACTGAATCAAGTTATCCAATGTTATTCCTAGTGGTTATGTTACTTGCAAGAGCAACTGAGACTAAAATCAAATCCCAAAAAAGAAGCTGTGCCTTTGGATGCTTTTAATGGAAAACATGCCATGCCCAATTATTGGCATATTCAGGTTGGGGTTAGAAATGCTAACCATCAGTTTAGAGCAGCAGCCTTTGTAGAAGTGGGACACCAAATAGCTAGAGCTCACAAATAAATATTGAAAGTAACAATTTTGCATATAATGCATTTATTTTGAGGATAATGAGGGCAGAATCATGGTCTTTTTGAAAGTTAATTACCAGTTAGAATTCAATGACAAAGTGAGCAGTGTTTCCTTATTACTTTTGGGGAGTGGGGGAATGCTTTGGGGTCATTACGAAGGTTTCCCCCCAAAAATTCTGCCCCCCTGTATGTGTGTGATAGTTTATTCCTTTTTACTTCAGCACAGCATTATAACAAGCTGTTTTTTTTAAAAAAAAATTAATAACAACTATGAAACCTTTGACCAAACTGCTTCCCATGCTCTGCCTTTAGCACCAATATGCCTTGCAAGTTCCTTCTTCTTATTTTCCTCCCCATATGTTTGTAACATGATATTGGTGCTGCTGAAAAATGCTCAAAACCATTGGGGTGGGGTGACATTTAAGAAACGATGATGAGAAGAATCTTATGATCTTCTCAGTTAAGGTTTTATTCTCTACAAAAATTGCATGTGTTGTTGTTTTATACTGAAAACAGCATGTTCTGCACAGGGAACAGCATTCTCTGTGCAGAATCATGTGCACATGATCGGTCATGTGAGATATTTGTACAGAATAAACCCCAAATTGCAGGATTTTCTGCAGAGGAAATAGAGAAATATATTTTAAAAAACATTGTTTTCTGTACACAAAAAAAGATGGATCCTTGATAGAAAGTTCTGAAATCATGGATTTATTCTGCACAAAAATGTGTATTTTGTTGATTTGCATAGAAAGCAGCATTTTCTGTATAGGAAAAGATTTTTCCCCTGTTTAAAAGACAATACAGTGGTCCCCTGGGTTACGAAGGTAATCCGTTCCGGATTACTTTTCGTAACCCAGAAATCTTCGTTTCCCGGGGGACCGCATTCTCTGACGGACCGCGCGGCTGATTTAAAGGGGCCACGCAGTTTTTCGTCTTTGGATCCCGGGGGCTTTTTGGCGGTCCCGGCGGTTTCGGCTCCCAGGGATTTCGTTCCCCGGGGGCTTCGTATCCCGGGGACCACTGTAATAGAGAAAGTATTGTCTCCATATTGTCTCCTATTCAAGAAATGCTGTTTTCTCTCCAAAATGACAATGTGTAAATTCTGGGCAGAGTAAGCCCATCATGAAAATTGTCTTTGAAAACCATGTGGGTTTTACCAACTTTATTGTAATGGGGGAAAAATGCTAAAATTACTCACTGCTTCCTTTGGGAAGAAAATTAATGATGTATTACATCGCTAGTTAGGGGTCTCTTGGTGGGTTGAAATCCATGAATTATCTGAATAATGATTCCAATGATTTTGGAAGTGCTGAGCTATATGAACCAATGCTAGGGCTCAGTCTAAGGTGGCTTATTATGGCATCTGTCCAGTTCATCTAACACAAGGCATCTCATGTGTTGGACTGGATGAGGGCTAACAAATTGAAACTTAATCCAGACAAGACAGAGGCCCTCCTAGTCAGTCGAAAGACCGAACAGGGCATAGGGTTACAGCCTGTGCTTGACGGGGTCACACTCCCACTGAAGGCGCGGGTTCGCAGCTTGGGAGTGATCCTGGACTCATCGCTGAGCCTGGAACCCCAGTTAAGACTCGTGCGCAAGCTGCGCCCGTACCTTGGGAAGTCTGATCTGGCGATGGTGGTCCATGCTCTGGTCACATCTTGAATAGATTACTGCAACGCACTCTACGTGGGGCTGCCTTTGAAGACAGTTCGGAAACTTCAACTAGTCCAATGGATGGCAGCCAGACTAATAACTGGAGCTTCATACAGGGAGCATACTACCCCCCTGTTATGTCAGCTCCACTGGCTACCGGTCCATTTCTGAGCTCAATTCAAAGTGCTGGTTCTGACTTTTAAAGCTCTATACGGTTCTGGCCTGGCTTACTTGTCGGAACGCATCTGCCCCTACGTCCCGCCTTGTAACTTAAGATCTTCCAGGGAGGCCCTGCTCTCACTCCCGCCAGTTTCGCAATTGCGACTGGCGGGGACGAGAAACAGGGCCTTCTCGACAGTGGCCCCCCGCCTGTGGAACGCACTTCTGAGTGAGATACGATCAAGCCCATCCCTCCTGGCCTTTAGGAAGAAAGTAAAATCATGGTTGTGGGACCAGGCTTTTGCACATTAATGTAATGCAGCACTTTGCTGGGACTGGCTAACATTGACGGTCATAAGAACACGGATTACCACTTTGGGATATGGAAGGATCATATATTAATATTTTAAACTGATTGTTAATTATTGTTGATTGTGCTTGTTTTAACTTGCTGTATTTATGTTTTAAATTGTATACTGCCGGCATCTAATGATTGCCTTGTAAGCCGCTCTGAGTCCCCCCTCAGGGGTTGAGAAGAGCGGGTTAGAAATACTGTAAATAAATAAAATAAATAATGGTGAGAAAGAAGTATTAGTTGTACCTAAAAGGGACTTATTTAAAACAATAGTACTTACAGTACTTGTGACTAACAAATCATTAATGCTGGTAGGGTTTAGCCTAAAGAAACTAGATGTCATATTAGATCATTGACATACCCAGGTGGCTATGAGACTTTCCAGTTTTTAAGACTAAAAGTCAGGGAGTTTTTAAAAAATCTACCTAGTTTATGAAGAAGCCATGTGGAATTGCTTCCAAAAAGACAACAACACATAAAGTCACTCCAGGGACAAATTATAAAATTGTAACTTTAAAAAAGAAATCAAAATATTTTGTGTGGTTCTATAAAAACAGTATGTATGAGGTTAGAGGTTGCACAATTGACTTTTTGTGTAAGATGATGCACAGTAATCCAAAAAGATGGCACAAGGAACTGTCAGAATTTTGAGGGGAAGCAAAAATAAGCATCAATGGGCCAGTCAGCCTTTTGAGGGGGAATTATGAGGAGCGCCAGTATAACATTATGGAAAATAGCATGTCAATCAGTACTTCAAACATTTATGCTGGTCTGTGAACTAATCATTCAGAAAATTTATCCTTGCAAAAATTATACATCCATTTACTCAGATAAATGTTACATGCTGTTAGAGACGCTTGAAGAATCTGATCTTTATGAATTCCGATATCAGCTGACCTGATTCTCATTTGTCATTTAAAATGTGGATTGGAGCTTAGTTTAAACACTGGTTTTCATACTGCCTGGATTTTCAGACACAGTATTTGACTCAAAATGAATTTGAAAAGACATTAGAAATATGAACTAGTCAGCCTTACCAAGAGCAGACCCTTTGAAATGAAGGGGATTCGCTGATCAGTTCCAAATGATCTGAGATAGATCTACTTCAGGTAGAACTAAATTTCATTTTCTCTCCATGGTATGGATGTCAAGAACATTTCTCTCATCCTTGAGAAACAAAAATGAACCAAATGACTATCACAAGATTTTTCACCCTTCAGAAATAATGAAAAGACCAAAGCTTTAGTCCCATTTTATTATTTTATTATTATTTTTTCTTATTACTTATTATTTATTATCTTTAAGTATAACATAGTATAACATTAAAAAAAAAGCTTGGTTTTTTTTTTGTTTTGTTTTTGGCATAACTTGAATTTTTGGAGAAAAAAGGACCAAAATATAAATGTGATTTTAAAAAATAATAATACAGAACCTTTTATAATTTTGCCCTGCAGGGGAAAAGGTTTTATTATTTTTAAGGAAAAAACAAACAGATCCCTAATGTACGTATTTAAAAATATGTATTTAAATGCAAATTTTGGTACTGCTTAAAAAAACCAAACTTTAAATATATGCAGAAGTAACATCAACCAGAAATAGACTATTTCTTCCATACACTGTTGTTTGTCATCAGTGAGGAAGAAGTATCCCTAGTAAATAATAAGGAAGGCTTTGAAACTGCACTACAGGACAAATTATACATCATGTGGGAGAGCTATTTCTAAGAGCTCCTTCATGGCAGCTGTGAAGATTAGGAAAGGAAAACATTATAAATATAGAGTCAACTGATGTCAAATTGTGATATTATATCACTGACATATTATAGCTACTCAGCATGAGGAGGAACTTCAGTGTCAAAGCACTTCAGCCCCAGTGACAAAACATCAGATAAATACACAAACGCAAGTTAAACTCTCATGTGAATTTCTCAGCAGAATGTAGAAGGTAGGGTATTTGTCCTTTCCTGACTTCAGCGTGTAGGTAACTTAAATATTTAAATAAAGAAACTGAATTACATTTTTAAAAAAACAAACAGACAGACAAGTAAGTATAATTCTATACTCTGGACTGATCTGGAGCTGATCTGGACTGAATCATGGTAATCTGGAGGAACTGAAAGACCTAGGATGTTATCAGACGGGAGGAATTTCTCCCAATTTCGAATGGAGCCAATTTGCAATTACGTGAATTCGCTAATTTAGCGAATTCACGTAATTTATGTGAATTCTAGTTGCATTCTGAATACATTCAGAATGATTTCCCGATTGCCCGAGAACGACTTCCCATTGCCCTAAATTGCATGAGATACTCTAATATGCAATAACGTAAAACCCATGATTGCCTTCAAAATGACTTCCTGTTGCCCGAAATTGCATGAGATACACTCATATGCAATAATCTGAAACCCCATGATTGCCTTCAGATTGCCATTGGATTATACTTCCAATTTCTGTCATCTGATAATGTCCCTAGAGTTTGATAGATATATGACTACCCTCCCAGATTACAGGCTTCTCTGTAGCCATAGAGAATGGGAGTCTGAGAAAGAAGAAATGGACCTTTAGAAAAGACTTGTTTCTGGATGAGCATATATTCTCTTAAAATGAAGGTATACCCCCGGAAGAAGAGAACATGTGGCTACTTTAAAATAGTTGGGTTTGTCATGGACGTATAGACAGCATGACGAGTTGCTTGTCTGCAGTAGATGTGGTCAACAATATGCCTTGACAGCCTGAAGACAATACTGGGGTGTGTCAATGATCAGCATCAAAGATATTAATCAATGTAGTTAAGAGGTTGTGGAAGTCAAATTTAAGTTGCAAAGAAGGAGGCTGAATGCTTGGAAAATAGACCAACTAGACAAGTAAATAGTCTGAATTATTATTATTAACCTTTATTTATATAGCGCTGTAGGTTTACACAGTGCTGTACATATAAACTTATAATTAGACAGTTCCCTGTAGAGTGGGGCAGGAGTGTTTCTTTCTCTCTCCTCCTAATCCTATGTTTAAAGATCTCAGAGCAGCATACAATAAAATCAACCCAACCAATTTAAAATAATTTAAAAGAATAGAAAATGATTTAAGCAGACTAAAAGCATATTAGACAATCTGACAAGTTAAAACAAGACATTTTAAAAGTAGTTTAAAACTGTTGAAGACAATGTAAAACTCTGCACTTGTGCAGATATGGATAAAATCACTTCAGTCCCAAAGGCTTTAGTAAGAAGCCACATTTTTCACTTGGCACCAGAATGGCACCAGATTCTAAGGAAAAGTTATCCAATAAGGGGTGTCATAGGAGAGAAGAATTTCCTGGGACAGATGCAGAATTCAATTCAAAAATGTACTAAATGCTTGGGACCTTAAAACTTGAAAGAGTATTTCTCCCTATATATGAGTGGCCCAGAATGATGGTCTTCTGGAGAGGCTTTCCTCAGTATCCCACCTGTAAAGGCTATGCTTATGGAATGATATGAGGGAGTTTTTTGTGCAGCTTTCGGACTATGTGGCCATGTTCTAGAAGAGTTCCTTTCTGATGTTTTGCCAGCATCTGTGGCTGGCATCTTCAGAGAAAGGAGGGAGGTTCTTTTCAGCTGTGCCACCCCAACTGTGGAATGCCCTCTCCTTGGAGGGGCCAATACTTGCTTCATTTGAATGCCAAATAAGCAATTATTGTATATAATTTGTATTCTTGGAACTGAATTGATTTGTCCCTAAATGCACCTGCATATAAGTTTTAACCTTTAAAATCTGTTTTAATTTGTTTTATTGTTTAATACATTTTAGTATGCTTAATTTATTTCAATCAATTTATCTCTCTAATGGCATCTATCCATCTAGTGTGAGGTCATCCTCTCTTTTTACATCCGTCCACCTTTCCCTGCATTATCGTCTTTTCCAATGAGTCATGCTTTCTTGTGATGAGAGTTCAGGCTTGTATTCAAGGACCCATTTGTTTGTCCTTTTGGCTGTCCATGGTACTCTCAGCACTCTTCTCCAGCACTGCATCTCAAATTAATTGATCTTTTTATAATCTTTATTAAATTTTGTTTGCTCCTTAGCATTGTCTCTCATTTAATTAATAAATAACTTAGCTAATAACTTCATGTTTGCATTACGTGAATGCTGAATTTCCAACTTATGTCCACCAATTAAATTAAAAATAAATTTGATAAAATTGCCCCTTTCAGTTAGAAAATTTCCACCTTAATAGATTGTTGATTCCTATCTTTGCATGCATTTTAGAAGACTGAGAGAAGAATTAACATTAAAAACATGTTGACAAACCAGCACTTAAACTAAATTCTGGGGGTAGGCTGAGAAGAACTAGGAATCATCCATTTGAGGTAAAATTTTATCTTATTGCCCAAATTAGGACTGTGCAGAGATACACTGCAGACATATGGTAAAGAGAGGGATGGAAAAGTGTGGGGTCCATTTTTCCTCTTTCCTCTCAGAAGGTGAAAATACTTGTGAATTGTTAAAAAGGTAAAATATAACACAGACCTCTGTCATGAAGCAAAGCAAGCAAAGATACTCAATTTTCTTTTCAAAGGGCTAGTAATAAATTGAGTGAATATTTCATATTATTTAGTTAATGTGTAACACTGCTGGTGCCCTCCTTTCCAGAGGCTTATAGTGGATCATAGATTCAGGAAAAAAAATTGACTAATTGAAAAATAGAATTTTTAAAAACATAAGAATTTATCACTGTTCAGGTATTTATGAATAAATATCTTATTTTCTTTGCTTATCAAATAACTCAAGATCTAGTACTTGGGCAGATAATTGCTTCTCTCTTTGCTCTCTATTGCAAAAGTATAATTAAATAAACATCTATCACAGTCCTCAGGCATCTGTTGATAAACTTAAAATTATAAATGTGTTAAGCCTTTCTTTCTAAAATTAAGTTTTAATGAGTTTACCCAAAGGGACATTAAAGCACCTCTAAAAACTTCTCTTGGACGTCTATTGAAAATTTGAAACTATTATGTAGCAGAGGTAGCTTTGTAGCTTCCATCGATCATAAACACCAGGGAAATGGTACTGTCGCTGCTTAGTTATTGTTATTATTTTTTCTAACTAGCTGAAATATAGCCAGAGCTTCCCAGGTGTGTAGCTAATAGTCCTTTGGGCATCTTGTTTTGCCAATCCTCTCTTTTTACTCTCATGCAACATACAATGGAGGGTATGTTAGAAATTACCAGGACCCAGCCATTTGGAAGGGGTCCAGGACCCAACCATGTTGTATATGCTTTCATCCTTCTTGGTAGTATCATTGTTCGTCTGTTGTTTGTCACATCCATCGCTTAACTGGTAAATTTCAAAGAATTCTGTAATACAAAATTCTGTATTACAAAATACTGAAGCCTTTTTAGCCAGCCTACCCATATTGTAAGGGAGAGCAGGACTAGGGCCAGGTGAAAGAAAAGACATCATGGGTGCGCAAAGGAACATAGGAGATCCATCCAGTGGTTAGGAGGGGATGAAAGAGACATGCAGGTGGCATCAGAAGAAGCAAAAGTAAAAATGCAGAACCTCTGATGATTGTGGCAGTAACTGGGGATAAAAGTCCGAGAAAACATCAGTCCACAGTGGACTCAGCTGCTAAGAGGAAGAGGAAGAGGAGCAACACCTCCTCCACCACCTTCACTTCTACAAGCTGGGTGAACACTTTTCCCAATTCTTCAACTCTTCTGTCTCTAAGGCTGCATCCATACTGCAGAAATAATCCAGGATGACATCATTTTAACTGCTGTGGCTCAATTCTATGGAATTCTGCACCCATAAATTAATATATCAAGGGGAATCCTAATCACTCAAATAAAATGATATTTTGGCTGGAGCAACAGCAGCCTTGGGGCCAACCCAACTATACCAGGTCCAAATCACCCAGAACTCCAGACGCAAATCCAAATAGGTTTTGTATTTGTAGTTGGGAAATAATCACATACAATACATATACTCACACCTACACACAAGAGCTAGGAAGCAAAGGTTGGAGAAGTGGAATAGTGGAGGCCTTGCTACTGGTGATATGTTACCATCTGTGGATTGTGGTTCAAGTTGATAGGAGCCTGGAATTGAGAGGGCTCAATAGCCACTGCAGCATGTGGGATGGCAGTCATATTGAGGAGTCTAGTCTAGTCAAATCGACAGCATTCCTGTCTACTTGTAAACTAGACCAGAGAACTGCTGTGTTACTGTCTATATTTATAGTCCAAACTTTATCTTGAGGGCAGAAACCAAGGCATGAAAGGATTAGATTCTTGCTAAATGGGTTTTCCAGGAGGCAAAGAATGGTCTGGAGTAGAAGTACGAACGCTTAGTCTGGGTGATTGGTGCGAACACACCTAACAAAAGGGTTTTGCATTCCTTGCCAAAATGTCCCTGTCCTAGGTAATCACAAACAATGGTCTTCTTTGGCCATGATGCCCTTGTAGCCCTCTAGAGACAAAAGGGATTATGCTGGTGCCTCAGGAAAGCTCCTCATAGGAAATCTAACTCTCTTGCTAATGCATACCGGTTTTCCAAGTGTGAAGAGGTCAGGTGTCCAGAGTGGGGTCATTCCTAGGTTACCTGCCCCAGTGATCCTTTTAATATTAACTTGATATTAAATATGAGAGGCAATCAGGGTCCTGGTCTTGGGGATAAAAGCATTTAAAGCATTGTTAACATGGATTATTTTTGCAGTACTGATGCAGCCTAAGGAGCTGTGCAGACTGCCCCTAAGGGGAAAGGGCACATAAGTTGTGGTGCCATGGCATTTATTTATTTATTCATTTATTTATTAATTATATTTAGTTGTACTCTACTCTTTTCCCAGGACTGGGACTCAGAGCAGTTTCACGGCATTAAAAACAGTACAACTAAAACTTTTTAAAAAATGGTCCAACATCCCATCTTGTCCTTATAACAATTCCTTAAATGCCTGTGTGAACAGGTAGGTCTTCACCTGCTGGTGGAAGGTCATCAAGGAGGGAGCCATTCTGATCTCCCTGGGTAGGGGCAGTCACCGAGAAGGCGCTCTCTCTTGTGTTCTCACTAATCATGTTTGTGATGGTGTTGGGATGGAGAAAAGGGTTTCTCCCGAGGATCTCAGAATCCGGGCCGGTTCATACCAGGAGAAACAGTCTGTCAAATAGTGTGGACCTGAGCCATGTAAGGCTTTATAGGTGACAACTATCCGGAAACAAACAGCCAAGTTGTATGGTCTATGTAATCTGCCCCTGTTAACAGCCTGGCAGCAGCTCTTTGAACCAGCTGAATTTTCCGAACACTTTTCAAAGGCAGCCCCATGTAAAGCCCATTACAGTAGTCCAAATGGGACGTAACCAAGGCATGGCCAGATCTGGCTTCTCAAGGAATAGGAGCAGCTGGTGCACAAGTGTTAAATGTGGAAAAGCACTCCTGGTGACAACAGAGACCTGGGCCTCCAAGTTCAAAGCTGAGTCCAACAGTACTCCCAAACTGAAAATCTGTGTCTTGAGGGGGAGTGTGACCCCATGTAACACAGGCTGGATCCCTATTCCTTGATCTGCCTTCCAACTGACCAGGAGCACCTCTGTCTTGTCTCATTAAGTTTAAACTCGTTTGCCCGCATCCAGTCCATTACTGAAGACAAGCACTGGTTTAGAACCAGAACAGCCTCCTTGGATTGAGGTGGGAAGGAGTAGTAGAGTTGAGTGTTATCTGCATATTGATGACACTGCACCCCAAAACTCCAGACAACCTCTCCCAGTGGTTTCATGTATATGTTAAACAGCATAGGGGAAAACACAGAACCCTGAGGGACCCCAAGGTCAATAGCCAGGGGGTGAAACAGGAGTTCCCCAGGACCACCTTCTGGGTTGCCCCTCTAGGAAGGAACAGAGCCACTGTAGAACAGTACATCCAAGCCCCATTCCAGAGAGGCGGCCCAGAAGAATACCATGATTGATGGTATCAAAAGCCACTGAGAGTTCCAGGAGAACCAACAGGGACACACTCCAGTTTCCTCCATAAGACACTCCTTTGGCACTGTGAGGTGTGGACGCAGTGTCAGAGGAGCATCATGATACCACACACCATGTGGAGCACTGCATGGTATCACAGTGCCCTGGGAAGGAGTCAGGGTATACATCATGTGGACACCACTCCCCAACTCTCCCCCCAGGCTGGTCCTAATGGCTGGTCTGCACAGGGCCTAAGAGCAGTTCCTGGATATATTCTGGCTGGCTGTTTGGCTGTATGGGGCACATAACATGGCAGAGGAGCAACCTCTGGGTGCTGGAGATACAATGCTATTGTGGCTTGTAAGTGACTATATGCTCCACCCTCCCCACAAAACACAAGAGATGTTGAGTGAATAAACAAATTACTGTACCAGTTACTGAAAAACACAAATTTCACCAGGACATGAGACCAGTCTCAGTTCTCCTACCAATACATCTGAGACCCCTCTCCCATTTCCCCATCCACTGCTTTTCATGAAGGAGATGTAATACCTACAATTGGAACTATGAGGTGACCAGAAGACTTCTTAATTTCCATGCCCTTCCCTGTTGTTTGAAAGTGACACCATGGATCAGTGGAGCACCCATCAGTAGTACAGTTTTCATGGTCATAGAGGAGGAACCAATTGGATGTCAAATTGTGGGGCAATTAATTTTAGAAAAGAACACTACCTAATACCCCTATTTTTAATAGACATTTCTTAGAAGAGATATTTCTTCTGGTTCCTCAATTCCAGTCAATATATGTAAAGCATAGGATATGTAGGATATGTGATCCAAATTGTTCAAAAGAGTCAGACTAAGGGCCAAAACAGAGAGCCCTAAAGGTGCTGCATCTTTGAGTGCATGATGCTGCCTCTTTGAGGCAACCAGATAGCATGTCCCCATTCCAGCTATTTGCTGGCTCAAAAACAAGAATCAAAATGCTGCTCTTTTTTGAGCTGGCAAAAGGGCACCTTTTCAGCCATTGCTGCAGCTTTGTGGTGCTCCTGCAGCCTTCGGTGTTTAAATACTGCACAGCTAGATTGTTGCAATTCTGTCCAACATCTGGGCAGGTGGGCAGTGTGACACTAGCTTGGGGGCAGTGTTGGGGTGTGCATGATCTAAATGCTACACCCCCATACAGCCCCCAAGTTGGTGCTTACTGTCAGTCTGTTTGGGACCTAAGTGGAGTATTTCAAGCAACTGTGGTAAAACCATTTTTCCAAATCATTGTGTGGGAACCAAATGAGTGACATGATTTAGTTTTGAGTTAACTTTCTAGATGCCTTAAGTGAGTGATTCCAAACAATAAATGTTGAACTAATGGTAAATATAATAACCGCTATAAGGAAACATATCCAAGGGTAGTCATGTTGGTGATACAGCAAAGTACAATAATATTCAAAATCCACAAAACAGCGATACATTTATTGGGCTGACAAAAATACACATGGTGCAAGCTTTCAAAGCTCCACTGGCTTCTTCATCAGGCAAAAGTGTTTAAAATGATACAGGAGAAAGAAATGAAGATTGATCAGGTTAGTTGTAGCCCTGCATTTGGTCAATAAGGTGAGGTTGTTGTCCTCAGTTCAGATGATATGGAAGGATATTCATGCCAGTGGGCCCATCTTCCTTCTGGCCATATGGGTACAGAGAGATTCTTACAGTCCAGGAAATAAACTTTAAATTCCATGAGCAAGACATCCAGTTTATCTCAGATCCTTTATGTGGCTACAAGCCCCTATATTAGGCAGAGAACACTGAATTTCTCAGGAATCCTCCATGCTCTTGTAGCAGGAAAACTTTTAGGTGTTGTTAATGTAAAACATACCAATGGAGTCCCCCCACTTTTTTTTTTTTTTGAAAAAAAATTGTTTTACTCTTTCTTTAAGGAAAGAGAGAGCCAGCTTAGTGCAGTAGTTTAAGAGAAAGGTAAAGGCAAACTCCCCTCTGAAGAAATCTTGCCAAGAAAACCCCAGAATAGTTTTGTCTTGAAGGCACACAAAAACAAAAAATAAAGAAAGAAAGTTGTAGTGAAATAAAAAGTGAGGGATGGAGGACATTTTCCAAGAGAGGTTTTTCTATAAATTTATGCCCGTATGTTTGATACATAGATTTACATGACTGTATGAAGTTCAAGAAAGGCCATGATCCTGCTCCCTTTTCATATAGTTTTCTCTGTATGTATGGATTGTCCTGAAAGAAATATCAGAAAAATAAGAAGGTGCTTATACTGCTAAGCCAGATCCTTAGTCCCTCTAATCCACTACCGTCAGCTTTCACTTGCACCAGCTCTCTAAGATTACAGGCAGGATTCATTCCCAGGTCTACCTGGAGATGCCAAGGACTAAGCCTGATCTACATGAAAACAATATACTCTGCCACTGAGTTGTGGATCCTCCCCATATTCTCCCTATGTAGTGATAAATTACATGTCATGATGCTTGGTTATTTTCCAAGTACTGAAATTGCCATCAAAGTCAGTGCTTCTCCATTTCAAGCATGGCTAGTAGCCTCCTCACAGTAAACCTTGTGTGGTGATGTCTTGATTTATTTCCCTGTCACTTCTGTTCTCTTTCTGCAACTAAAACCGGTAATGTTTACAATGAGCTTTTACTGAACCTCTACTCTCTATTGGCTATGCATCAAAAGTGAATCTTTGTAAGAAGGTTTGGCTGGATGATAGAAAAGAAAGATCTACCCGGAGAAAAGCTGACCTGTGTTTGTGAGGGAGCCTAGTGGAACTGACAGCCTTTCCTGTTAGATTGCTGTCTGTAAGCACCAGGGATTCCCTCCCATAGGCTTCGCTGGTAATGCTTCTGCCACATCCTCTAAAACACTGAATCTGCTGATCCCAAAAGATTCCACAAGAAGCCTACTGTCTGTATGTGAAGGCATGATTCAAGTATCTTAAGAAAAAGAATAAGAAAGAAAACACTAAGTCAGAACCAAATGAAAGCAAACACATTTTTTTGTTTGCTATTGCTGTACTGTTTCAAAGCAACAGACAAAGTTGCAGCTAATCTCTTATATACTCCATATACTGGCCTTTTGCTCCATTGATGAGACTATTTTTAAAACCAGAAGGGCATTTGCTTGCTTACATTTGGATATTCTTTTTATTTTATTTTTACATCACTATGATTAAATTCATCCTGCTCATTCTTGCCAAAAATCAGAGATAGACAAGAAATTTGTTGAATTCTATTTTCATATAAAATTTTTCATTTCACACTTCCCGAGATAACTAATGGAATGGAACTCATCTTGTTTAGAAATTCATATCTTTTGTGAGTCTTGTGATGTGTTTTTGAAGGGAAAGCATTTCTCCAAAGCCAAATATATTTGGAATATAAAAACAAGTAAAATACATATGCTTGGGGAAATGCAAACCGTACTCACTTAAGACAATGGAAAAAGTGTATCTAGAAATACATACAGTATAAAATGTGTACAAAACAGGAACACATTTTCATGGGGGGGGGGGAGGAAGTAAAAATCTCACAAACCAGTATGGAAATAAGATGGAATGAGAAAGCCATTGAGAAACTCTATGAGGATGAGACTGATGTTTTTAAATTTATCTGAAATGCAGCTAAAATCATAGCAAGGAGAATTAGCATGTCACACATTGTTCATCATTCTAAGTATTGAATAACAGATGTGGAGCAAACATGTGAGAAGCCAGATCCTGCAAGTAATTTGGCAACTGATGGATCTCATGTCACTATGGTGACGGATTCACACTGGACTTTAGTCCAGATTTTAAAAGAACTGTCTAGGTAGCTCCGATATGGGTGAGAGTGTTCAACCCTGTATATTATTCCTTTAAAATTCAGGCTAAAATCCAAATAAGATACAGACATGGAAACCATCATCAACCACTGTTTTTGCTGGAAATGCCCCCAAACACCTTTAATCCTTGTGAGTAACAGAATAATATAATGGAATGAGATATCTCTCTCACTCCAGCTCTCTCTCTCTCTCATTCTCTCACAGGACATATGATTTTTTTTAACAGTATAGTATACAGGAGAACAGAGTACTTTACTTGCGTATATGCTTCCCAGAGGCATTTACCAGTCCTGTTTTACAAAGCAGATAAATCTTCAGTCTTAAAAATAATTGTACAGAAAAAACAACAACACAATATTTGCATGTAAACACCAATCCACTCAAATGCAGAGTTACACAAAGAGATGGAAAGAATATTTCAAAACATTCAAAAATGGTTTTTAAAAAGCATGCTTTTCAATTGTCAGGAAATCCTGCTGAGAAGACTCCTGGACTAACAAGAATCTTCACACTATGGGACTTATTCTGTGCAAAAGTTGCATGTGGCTGTTTTGCAGAGAAGCTAGCATCTTCTGTGCAGGAAACAACTTTTTCTTCACAGAAGAGGATATTTCAATGCAGGAATACTATTTTCTGCACAGAACAATGCTATTTCCTATGCAAAAAACCACTGTATTCTGCATTAAACAGCCACATGTGAATTTTGTACAGAATAAGTCCTGAATTGTAAATAGCCTTTGGAAATTTTATGGCTTACAAGTCTTTCTCACAGTGGGAAGAAAATTGTGAAGATTACTCATTATTCCTTTGAAAAGAAACATAGGGAAGAATTACATCCCTAATCATACAAAACCAGCTGTGACATGCAATATCTGATTGTGCTGATTTCTATTAATATCAGGATGGTCAAGATTAGATCTGATGTGGCTGATTTGTTACTCATGCAATGTGTCACGCAAACGTAAATTTCTAAACATCAGTGATGAAGCTAATGTTGAACACTTTGAAATTCTACTGACTGCAGTGGGAGAAATTAAACACTGTCTTGAATTGAATTCAACATTGTTTAGCTTTGACTAGTTGTTTCCTCTCTTTCTCCTGTATTTATGTTCATACTTTACTCAGTCGAATCAACATACTACTTTTTCATGTGCAGAACAGCTATGTTTATTCTTCTGTGGCAAATGCAACCTGGTCTGTGGATTATAATATTCCCTTATGGGATACAGGCAGGCAGACCCATGCTTTTTTTCCAAGATGTACTTTATGAGAAGCCAATATTATCCCTACCTTTAAGACAGTCAATAGAGGATTTGATATGAAGAGGATATGTTTTCTTTATCCCCACAAAGAGGATCAGAGGAGTTTTGGAATGCTCAGCTCATACCATCTCAAGGATATGATTTTATTCTCTCTTTTTTCGCTTTTTGCAGTTAGTCGATGAACTATTAATAATTCTTCACATATTCTTTGTCCTTAACATTGTGACAAAGAAAATAACACTTGGAATATTGTTGCAGAGAGGACATGGTCCCCCCTGCTCAGTTTCTCGTTAACATTCAATATGTTACTGTTAGGTTTGCTTTCTTGTTTTGTCGTCTCTGCATTTACCTTTCTCCACATGTCCCGTGCTTCCCTCCTTCACTGTAGCTGAAGAGTTGATGACATTTGTTTCCACCTATGCACTGCAACAAAATTTTCCTGTGTGAGACCCTTGCAAGTTATTAGTACCCTTCAGCGTTGTTTGTTTAGAAGTACAACAGTTTTATAAGCTCTGAGTGAATCACAATGGAGTGGAATTTTAAAAACTATGCCAAATAACAAATCCAGTCGCCGTTAATGTCTTGCCCTGATATGCCTAATGATAGGTGTGTGGCCAACCATTGGCCCTCCTGATACTTGGCCTACAGTTCACACAAAAGTTTGTTTAAAAATTATTTACAAATACTTATAAGCCACTTGAAGCCTGGGATTGATGGAAATTGTTGAAACCAATGCTTTACCAGTTTGTCATATGAAGGAAACAGGGATATTAAAGGTCTTGATATGTTATGGAACCTTCTTTTGGATGTGAAATATGTATTATTTTAGTACTTCAGGTCTTGAAGCAATAAGAGCCAGACTAATTTATATGAAGAGCAGGCCCAGTAAAATCAATGGAACTTATGTTGATCAGGTCTAAAGCACATCAATTTCAATTGGTCAACTCTAATTGCAATCAATCAATCAATCTAAAAAAACAACAACCAAACAACTCTGGTTCCACAAAAGTTTGTAAGGTGGGGTGAAGAAAAGGAAAATGCTTGTGCAGTCAGATGCTAAATTATAATTCTTTGATGGCTAATTAAATGGAAATTAAATCAGAGTCCTTCATCACATAATTTTTTATAACAAAAGGAAAATATGCAATAAAAATAGGGAGGGAGGAAAGGAAAGGTATTGATGCTTCAACAAGATAGCTGTGAGTTACAAGGTACTTCTAACACTAGACTTCTTTGCCGCTAAAATCTGCCCATCTGATCAAAATGTTTGCCTTTCTATAGTTTATTTTATTCATTGAGGGCATGAATATAATATATTTAATTCAGCATTAATAATTAAAGGTAGTTTCAGGGAGCCATCCTAAGATGTAATTACAGCTGTAATTTTTTAAAAGTGTATCCATGACTGTTCTAGAAGTTCTTGTAAAAGAGTCAGATTGGATATTCAAACCTTCAAGTGTAATTTTTCCCCCCTTGGAGGAAGATTACTAGGGGGAAACAAGAACTTACATAGGGCTGAGGAAAAGCACACTAATCTGACATTGCAACATGTTATCGGTTATGTCTACCTTTTATATTACAGAGGTAGGATTTCAAGGAGACCACCCATCCATTCTTTAGTCACTTCATTTATATCCCACCTTTTCTCCAAGAGAGGGTTTTTTAAGTCCTTTTAAGCACTGAAAAGTCTTGGTCCTGGAATATCATATCCTCCTCAAACTGAGGTCGCTAAATTGAGTACCCAGATTGTTGGGGGCAAGTAGCTTACAGTTGTAAACCGCTTAGACACTCCTTAGGCGTTATTAAGCGGTATATAAATGAAGCTGTTTGTTAGTTCCAGAGTCAGCAACTGCTTCTACTGGAGCAGTTTCACCTCACCAACATGCTAGCACTAACTCCTGCAGCCTTCTTATGTATTTATTTTTTTATACACACAGGCTGCATCCACACTGGAGAAATAACCCAGTTTGACCCCACTTTAACTGCACTAGCTCAAGGCTATGGAATTCTGGGAGTTGGAGTTTGTTGTGGGCCCAGAGCAGAGCAGAGCTCCACACTGGGCCCCACAAGAAACTCCAACTCCCAGAATTCTATAGCCTTGAGCCAAAGCAGTTAAAGCGGAGCCAAACTGGGTTATTTCTCCAGTGTGGATGCAGCCACAGCCAGGTTATGTAATCAACTAATGATACTCTGCTCCAGATAGAGATGGAAAGAATTTTCATCATTGTTCATTTCCTGGGTGAGAAACGTTTTTCCTGGCACTTGGGAAACCCCAGTCAGGAATGTTAACACAGTGGTGAGAATTTTGCACAATTTTCATGAGATATTTCAACATCCTTCAGTATTCAAAAAATTATTCTGTGCAGAAATACATGTGGTTTCTTTGCAAGAACAATTTGGCACTCTTCAGTTTTGAGATAGCTGTATGAGATTTTTTTTAAAAAAGATTTTATGGATAAAAAGTAAATTTTGCACAAAATAAGACATGTGACTTTCTGAAAACAGTGCAAAAATTATCCACATGCATTTCTGTGTTTTGTAATTTCTCAATTTCTTATTACATTTGGGATGTGTGAATATTGACATAATAATATTCATTTTCTCCTAAGCAGGGATAAAGTTATTTGTCCTCCCAAGTGATGATAGAATAGTTCAATATTTGCATCCCTAACACTAGGTATCGTTACTTTCACATTTTAGGAATGAATCAGTTGGAAGTGAGATTGTACTGTAGTTTCTGTGTTATTTGTGTTTCCTTCAGACATCATTGATGGTTTGTCTCTCCTCTTTTTAGAGGTAAATGAAAAAGAACTATTCCACTGTAAACTGAAGCTCTGGTTCTTGGTCAGACAGCTGCTGCTCTGTAGCTTTATTTTTTCCCCCACAGCTGACAGTTTCTTAATGTTAATTTTTCCCTGCATTTTCATTCAGTTTGTAGGTCTTAGATATTGGAGATGATTTTAATGTGAACCATTTATTATTTGTTAAGAATAGATTTATTTTTGTCTTCTTCTAAGGCTGAGAGAATGTGACTTGTCATCCACTGAATTTCCATGGCTGAGCAGGGATTTGAACCCTGGTCTACATAGTCGTAACCTAACTCTCAACCCATTACACAACTCTGGTTCCTGTGTTTTCTTATACAGAGCATCAATTTTACTGCAGAAACACTTATTTGTTATTATGATAGCCTAAAGCCAGTTATTACGAGCAGCTGAAATAGATCCACTGAATAATTGGAATTTGTTAAGTTAGTACTTGTATTTGTTTATGCTATTTATATGCCACCTTTGTCCCAGGCTGGGACCGAAAGCAGCTTTCAATTCAATTCATTCAGTGGTTCTACAGTGGTTCTACACTATAACTAACAATTAGATTTAAACCATTTAAGTATGTTTTTCTCACCTTTGTATTAAAGTACAGTTTTCTTAGTGAGTCACTGTTAATTTAGGTAGGTATGGACCACCCTGAAATAATGGTTGTAAATTGTTTTCTCTGGATAAGTTCAAGACAATGGATGTAAAATGGAACAAGTGATAAAAATGGCGACGCTTGATGAATCATAGCGATCAGATGCTTGGCATGTACGTTCTGCCATTATTTAGCTCATGTGAAAAAGACATAAATAAATATGAGATGAAAGCAAAGGGGAAAATAGTCTAGCATTCTATTAATTTTGGTGGGACAACTCATAATTAAATGGTTCTAGAATTATGGTTTTATTTTCATGTTGAAAAATGCTTATACAGGATAATATCTTGACATTATTTCTTCATTGCATATATTGGTTATTAAACCAAATTGTTCTGAATAGTTGGTGAGGGTTTGCTTTTAAAAAAAGAAATATAAACATATCTTCTGTTGTGATCAGTCTTCAACAAATAAAAAAGCTGCAATGCATTAAGATTGAATATTATATCATAAATGAACAATGAACATCTAATTGCAGATGCATTTGTTATACTAGATGTGTAACACTGCCTGTACAGTTACCAAACTACCATAATATTCAGATTTTCATTCTGCACATTTGTTTTCACCATGACCATGATATCTACTGTTACCACTGGCAAAAGGAAGGAAGGAAGGAAGGAAGGAAGGAAGGAAGGAATTTCAAAGGTCATTCCGTCTAAACACTCTAGCTACTATAACTTCACACATATTGTTCTTGTATGAAGGAGCTGCTATCATTATCATCACATCCCACATTTCATGAGACATTTTGGTGCTTGGCATAATGTAGAATTAGCCAATAGTCATCTGGAAGGAAGGAATATCTGACAGCTTCAGATCCACTAGTGAATATCTTTGCATTGGCCATGGTGAGGAGGAAAGATGACACCTGAAGGAAACTGGTGGAAGAAAATTGGCAGAGAAGATTGCAAGCACCCTTTTCCTGCCCACTACATTTTCCTGGAAAATCATACATTCCTGCCATTTTTCATTTGGGCTACTTCTGCACTATTTCTCATTCAGCCCATAAGGAACTCTGTGGGATCCTGACTAAGTGAACTTTTGTTTGCAGGACCCCACAGCTGGACAGAATGATGGAGATGTTTCCCCCTATTTGCTGTTCCCAATTCCTCCAATTTTTCTGAAAGGTTACTTTGGAAGCTGATGGGAATGGCATCCTTCAGAGGAGCTAAACTCATCTCCATCCCTTCCTCTTTTGGATCTTAATCACATCTTCAAATGAAGGGTTTTCTGTTTACAGAAGAGCAAATTTGGACACAACCCTCTTTGTTAATGTGATTGCCACAGCATGGGTCGATAACTGTCAAATATATAATATTATACTCGTATGTATTGCAATAAGATAATGCCTGTAAAGCATTTTGGATACTTTAAAGTGCTATATAAATGCTAATTATATTGTTACATCTTTTAAAAGAGTTTTGATTACCAGCTTGAAAGGAAAGAAATAGATCTATCAATATTACATTGTTTTCTACCTTCGACACATCCCGTTTCTTTCCCCACTTGATTTCAGCAGAGAAATTCAGCATTTCTTCCTCCCAGAATACTTCTGCTTAAACTTTACAATTTTTTACTGAAAAGTAAACTCACTGCGTTTCTATTTCAGAATAAGAGTGGTTAGGATGAAACCTTCCATTTATTTATTTATTTATTTATTTAGGTTATTAAAATCTGTCAGAATGTGGCTGCAGACGTAAATAGGAGCAGGACTGCAACCTTCAAGCTGTTTTGGAAGCACTGTTAAAATAAAACAAAAAAAAGTTTTGTTTGTACTTCTAAAGGCATATTCAATTTTATTGTATTTTATTTTATTTTTTAAAAAACTCTTTCATTTTGAATGCCTTTGTTTTCCTTTCACCTTGATTTTTTTTTTGTTCAATTATTTTTATTATGTCTTCCTTCATGGCAAGAGGTAGGACTTGATGGTCCTTATGGTTTCTTTCAGCTGTATGATTCATTATTAATCAATGGAGAACCTCGTCTTCTGTTGAAGGTTCTAGCAAAACATTGTCTTCTGGAGTTTGTTCTGTAGCATGATTCACTTTCCTACTCCTTGCTATCCTACTATCCTACTTCTGTTCATAGTACCTTCCTAACCCCTAACCATGAAAATGGGCCATGAAAATGTGATGTTTCCCTTCTCAGTGGCATGATGTTTTCAGACCTTCTGCTGCTCCCATGATATCACACCTGATAGATTTCAGAAAGACCAGTTTTCTATCCCAATAAATCCATCAATGAAACTGAACCCCAGCTACAGACCACCACCCAGATCTATTCACTTTTTTTTACCACAAACAAACATGGATTCAAATTAGTTATAGTCTCCCTTCATTATTGTTAGCAATTTAGAGACAATTCACTAACCCTATAATCTTGCTCTTGCTTTTAGTGAACCATCAGTATGCAATCCAGAAAACATGCAGAGGTAGCTATGTTAGCCATTTATCAAATTCAGTATGCAAGCTTCTCTCAGTTGTGAGTTTCATGTTTTCCATTCAAAGGGCATGAGATAGTCAGGTCTCCTACAGCCTTCACTCTGGACATCATAACTCTCAGTAATAAAGAGAAAAAGTGGTCCCCATGTGGAATGAATATGAAAAGTGAGCACAAATATGGAGGAGGGGAGAGAAAGCCTAGAAATGAGTATACTCATATGGTTTCCCCTCATTCAATTTTGGGGAGCAATGATTTGATAATTATTATGACAATAAAATCACTTAAAAGAGTAGGTATAATTTAAAGGTACACATTTCATTTTGAAAAATGAAATTAATGCATCCACATTCATTTGTTTGACTGTGTGACTGTGTACCTTTATTTTTCTTTCTAAATATATAATTTGTTTCCTTCTTGCTATTGCTCAGTTGGAAGAACTGGAAGATAGGCTGCTTGTCCATGGAGAAGTGGTGGCAAAGGGTCTAGTATACCTTATAAAGGGAAAAGTTATCAGACAGGATCAACAACCCCATTCTGTGTCACACTCCTTTTGAGGAGAAATGATTACCCTTTTTGACTTTTGTTAATTCTTTAGGACACCCTCCTCTGCCACCTTCTCAACAGTTGAACTTATGGAATGGTGTTGTTTTCTGATTTGACCCATTTGCTCCACCATGTATATTGTATTCATGAATTTTTAACTCTTCTCAATGGATTATGATTTAATAAATTATTTTTTAAAAAAATATTCATTTACAAACAAATAAAAAAGCAAATGAATGCGCCAGATTCAAAGTCACATCCATATTCTCAACTGTTTTATTTGTGATTGAAAGAAATATTAAAGTACCTATAGACTATTTCATAGAAATCAACTTACCTTCTTTCTTATCTGTTTGTCAGAGGTTATGTCATATCAATAAAAATAATGGAGTTAAAACTGTGCAGATGTACAAACCTTAGCCTTTTTACACTTGTGAAAGGTTTCATTCATCTAAGTCACACTCTCTCAGCTTCAGAAGATGGTAAGAGTAAACCCCCTCTGGAAAAAAAAACCAAAAAACCCATGAAACACTCCCCCCCCCCCCCAGTTACCATAAATTGGAAACAACTTGACGGCACACACAACAAATTAAATTATTACACAATCTGCCATAAGCAGAACTTTGCTTCAGATTTCCTTTAATGGAGAAAAAATAGATTAAACAATAACAATTCAAGATACAGTGGTCCCCCGGGTTACGAAAGTAATCCGTTCCGGATTACCTTTCGTAACCCGGAAATATTCGTAACCCGGGGGACCACTTTTTTTGCCAGACCGCGTGGCAAATTTAAAGGGGCCACGCGGTTTTTTATCGTAACCTGGGGTTTTATTCGCAAGCCGGGGCCATTTTTGCGGCCCCGGCTCTTTCGTACCCTGGGGTTTTCATACCCCGGGGGATTCGTAACCCGGGGGACCACTGTATGTTAAATCTCCTTGAGAAAGATTTCTCCCTTCACAATGCTTTCCTTTAATCCAGAGTCATACAAGTGTTTGTGGATTCATCAAATAAGCCTTATTTTTCATCTTATTTGTAGTTTGTTTAGAAACCAAAGCATTTCTTTATCATAATACAGATTAGTGACCACAATCTGGAGCTGAATTGTTATTTATAAATCTACCAGCGATGTATGGAATTTTCCAATGATTTTCTCTTTCCTTTAAACTTTCTTGGATGCTTTGGCCAAATGGAAAATGTCAGAGGCATCTCAAATGTTCATAGCAACTCTAGCACCAAACATTTTAGTGCAGAGTACAGGTAATAATATAAAAGCCACAGATTGTTTAAACTGGACATCTGGCTCTCTCCCATGATTATGACGTAAGAAAAAGAAAAATATCAAGAAGAGCTTGGCTATGAGAGCTACTGGAAAATATTCTGAAGCATTATAGCTGTTTTTCTTTAAGTATTTATTTTATTAATTTCGATATCATTCAAATTCAAATTCAGTACCTTTATTGATCAGCTGTACAGCTAAAAAAAAAGAGAATGTCTATCTGTCTTGCAGAGCTGTAGCTCCAAACTATGAAACTTAAAAGATTACCACACTAGGGTTTACCATCTCTCAATTGCCACTGAAACATTGAGGAAGCATGTGTGTATGAAAGCCTGGCACGCTCCCTCAGTGTCAGGGAATTGTCGGCTCCCTCTATCATCACTGAATCATTCAGGGAGAGTGAATTTCCTTGCATTAAGAGGAAATTCACTCTCCCTGAATGATTCAGTGATGCGAGAGGGAACCAACGATACCCTGACACTGAGGGAGCGTGCCAGGTTTTCATACACATGTGCTTCCTCAATGATCAAGGGATGATTGAAAGATGGTAAGCCCTAGCGTGATACTCTTTTTAAATACAGCGAATTCTTAGTATCCACTGGGTTTGGTTCATGGATACCAAAATCCAGGGATGCTCAAGTTCCATTATATGCAATGGCATAGTAAAATGATGTCTGGTACATAAAATGGCTTTCTCAAAAGAAAATTGAGTGTGGGATATTTTCAAATCATAGATGGATACAGATGGTTGACTCTAAATGAACTTGACACACATTCTAAAGAGAACCTAGGCATGTGCATAGGGTGTTTTGTTCTAAAGCATCCATTAATTTAATTCAAATTAAATGAGCCTGGGTGTTTGGACCCTGTTATACTGTTTCCACTCACTAGATAGTAGACATCTTTTAAACTTTTATGTTTTTTTCCTTGCAATTTTATACTCTTTTTAGTTAAATGATGCTAATTGTCTTTTATATTTTTATTGTAAAGTTTTTAAATGATTTTATCTGTGAGGCACCTGTGAGGATGCTATGGATGCCGGCCATGAAAGCCTTCGACTTCACATCTGTGAGGTCTCTTTCTGGGAGAAAGGTGGCATATGAATTAAATAAATAAATCTCTAACCAGAACCTAGATTTGCAGTTGATACAGTCTGAAACCACAGAGAAGTAGGGGGGGGGATTTATAGCTCCTTTTCTGGGAATGAAGTGAACAGAACCTTGGATCATGGCATTAAATGAATATACCATGACAGGTACCATGACTAGGGATGCCAACATCTATCGCTTCATTCAGTTGGAGAGTGTATCATATCTCCCATTCTGACAGTTTGTATAACATTAAAGGTTCAGTTTATCAAACTAATGACAACTGTAAGCCATGCAAATCAGGTAGAGTCACTAGTTGTTAATAGACACATATCTTAGTTATAATGATCCATAAGGTGATATTTTCCCATGGATGTTTAATAGGAATGTTACCAGTATTAATGGACTCTAACTGTTACTATCTTAGAGTTAAAACACCTTTGTATCTCTCTTCCAGTGTTATGCATTACTGTATACCTTGTTAGTATTTCAGAGCTAAAATACCTTGCGTTTGTCACTGTCACACTTAACAGGGAAAGTCAATAGAAATTGTTTTAACACAGCCATTCCTCTTTGAGGAAGACACATAGGGTGATTGGTCTGCATTTTTCAGTTTCTCGTGATACAAACTTAATGGTACATACTTTTTTTTTTTTACCATTGAGCATAAACACTCAAACCCCCACATTTCTAACTAAAAATTTAAGTAGGTGCAATGCAATTCAGTCCACAAAAGTAGCCCCCCTATTTTTTGTTCAAAATTATTCTTTTTGTTGTTGTTTGCCATCAAGTCATTTCTGACTTATGGTGACCCTAAGGTGAACATATCATGGGGGTTTGATTGTGATTTAGCAGGTTAGTTTCTTTCCCAGCCATGGACCAGGAAACATCCCTCTGTTTTTGCTACACTTCTTAGCCCATTTGAATGGATGCATACCATAGGCCTGCACAATAGATAAGCTAAGAAACTAAATGCAGATTATTAGCCACGTCATGTGAGGCAGGTGGTATAATGATGTGAAGGCTGGACTAGGAAAGAGATGAGAGTTTGAATTCCCAGTCAGCCATAGAAACCCACTGGGTGACCTTGGGCAAGACACAGTCCTTCTGGCCTTCAAGGAAGGTAATGACAAACATCTGAAAAAAGCCATGCCAGGAAAACCCTAGGAAAAGGTCACCATAGGTTGGAGATAACTGGAGGGCACATAACAACATGATACATGCTCCAATTGAAGAAGGTTTTTTTGTTTGTTTGTTTGTTTTGGTACCAGTTTCTATTTGTATTCTGTAAAGATTTGGAGAGTTCACTTCTTTAAAAGATTAAAGGTGTCCCTATGTATACTACAGTTGTTTTTGCATGACATGGGCATCCTCCATTGCTTTCAATTTTCTAGAGAATAATATCTGTGGAGAAGGAGTTTTCAAGTTTGCAGTGTTACATCCATATGAACACTTCATTTGCAGTGAACTCCGGTAAACTGAGACTTACTTCTGAGCAAGCATACATAGTCCTGTACTATATAGGAAACATTCTCTACATTGGATTTATTATTATTGGACTGCTAAATAGCATAACATTTTGTTAGTGTCACAGTTTAATTTCTTTTGTGCACTGTGTTTGCGGATGCTGGGGACCCACAAAACAACCATCGCCACACTTCCTTATTTCCTAGGGATGTAACTTTAAAAAGAAAGCTGTGACTTGGACTGTCAGCCACCACCACCTCAAATGTATAATATAGCTATTAAATTCATAGAATCATAGAATCATAGAGTTGGAAGAGACCACAAGGGCCATCCAGGCCAACCTCCTGCCATGCAGGAACTCCCAATCAAAGCATCCCTGACAGATGGCCATCCAGCCTCTGCTTAAAGACCTCTAAGGAGGGAGACTCCTCCACCACTCCGAGTGTGTTCTACTGTCGAACAGCCCTTACTGCCAGGAAGTTCCTCCTAATGTTGAGGTGGAATCTCTTTTCCTGCAGTTTTGCATCCATTGTTCTGCATTCTAGTCTCTGCAGCAGCAGAAAACAAGCTTGCTCCCTCCTCAATATGACATCCCTTCAAATATTTAAACAGGGTGATCATATCACCTCTTAACCTTCTCTTCTCCAGACTAAACATCCCCAGTTCCCTAAGGCGCTCCTCATAGGGCATGGCTTCCAGACCCTACGCCATCTTAGTTGCCCTCCTTTGGACACGTTCCAGTTTCTCCACATTTTTTTTTTTGAATTGTGGTGCCCAGAACTGTACACAGTATTCCAGGTGGGACCTGTCCAAAGCAGAACAGAGTGGCACTATCACTTCCCTTGATCTAGAAACTATACTTCTATTGATGCAGCCTAAAATAGCATTGGCCTTTTAAGCTGCTGTATCACACTGTTGGCTCATGTTCAACTGGTGCTCTACTTGGACTCCTAGATCCCTTTCATATGTGGTCTCATTCAGCCAGGTGTCCCCCATTTTATATCTGTGCATTTCATTTTTTCACCCTAAGTGCAGTACCTTACATTTCTCTGTGTTGAATTTCATTTTATTAGCATTGGCCCAGCTTTCTAGTCTATTCAGGTCATTTTGAATTTTGCTCCTATCTTCTGGGGTATTAGCTACTCCTCCTAATTTGGTGTCATCTGTAAATTTGATAAGGATGCCCCCAATTCTGCCATCCAAGTCATTAATAAAGATGTTGAATAGCACTGGGCCCATGACAGAACCCTGTGGCACCCCACTTGTCACTTCTCTCCAAGATGAAAAGCAACCATTGTTGAGCACCCTTTGGGTGCGGCCAATTCAAAGAGAAGTAGTTGGTGCCTTTCTGTCTGTAAGGTGCCTCACAAACATTATGTTCCATCCTGAAGAAAAGTAATGAATTCTCCAATTACTGAATTCAGCTGTAATACTAGAACATGAATTACTCAGTAGTTGACTCTTTAGTCTTAAAATGTGTTGCACAGACCTTTCTTCTCTGTAGTTTTAATTGCTCTCATCTTAACTAAAAACTTTTTTCACCAGATGTTTGTATTCACAAGGCAACCCTACAATACTGCAGGTGGCAATCCTACAATGTTGTCCTCTGACCATTGTTTAGAATGTGTAAGGATGAACTTTGTCAGAGCTAGGATAAATGTTCATATTTTAAGAGAAGTGGCAATTTCTGAACCTCTAGTGACTTTTCAGTGCAAATACTAGAAATTAACGGACCAGTCTATTTCTAATCTATAGTAATTTTGCATAGGTTCATTCATAAATCTATTCAATCCCACTTCTGCATAAACCAGGTTTTCTTTTTTAAAAATTAGGCTTTGCATTAATATGTTTAAAATCCTATTTTTCAGCATCTCTTTCGCGTTTTGTATAAGATTGTATCCTAAAGATTGTATAAGATTTGTATAAGACTGTATCCTAAAATCTTTGTATAAGATTGTATCCTACATTTGATAAATAGTTTGTTGTGGGAATGTTTAGGCCAGGAACCATATATATGTATATGCACATGTTTCTCTAAGACCACCATTGTCAACAAAGTCCACAGGCTTGCAGTAGCTTGCATTGATGTATTTTTAAAACAGGGGAAGGCTGTCAGAGGAGTGTCAAATCTGAAGGATAAGTGTGTCCTGACCTCTGCATTAGTCTGAGAGGTGCAGATCAGGTCAGTTTGCTTTGAAATGGATACTGAACAAAACCCTTGAACATTCCTCTCAAAATCCCTTGAACAGGAAGGATGTAAGTCCTTACTTGTTTCAATTCTGGCATGGTATATAAGACAACTTTAAAAACAAAATTCTCCTGAATACAAACTATTGCAAGTCTTTGTTGGAAGTCCCAGAGAAAATATGAACATTTTTGTGTTGTTTTTTGTCTCCTTAATTTCTGTCAAACTATTGCAAGGCTTTGTTGGCAGTGCCAGAGAAAATGTGAACATTTTTGCAATTTATTTATTTATGGCTAAAACATACAGTGTTGGAAGATGTGATAGCTGTTGCCGTGGATGGGCTTCCTTCCTTCATGAATATTCACGTTGTCCTCTTCTGCTTACTGTGTGTGTGTACTTCATTTCACAATGAGGAAAAATATTTTCCTGCAGAGATAGAAATTTAACACGAAATATATTTTGCACAAATACCAGGAAACAAAGTACATGTCTGGGAGGGAGCAACAATTTGGTGCCTTGGAAATTTCTTAAACTACATGATTACAGAACTTTAACTGCCTTGACTGCATCCCATGGAATCCTTGGGTTTGTACTTCAGTCTGAGACACCAAAAGAGCTCCCAGTTGAGTATTCCAAAAGCCCCAGCAGACTTCCCTAAGATCGAGCCATAACAGCTAAAGAGGAATCATAACACTATAACTATGTAGTGTGACAGGACCCTTGGTTTCACACTGGATGCTAGATCTCTTAAAGAATGCTCACTTTTCTTCTACATTGGGGTGACCAGTCTCAATTAGAATTTTATCACTAGTCAGGTGAACACGACGGTCAGGAGTGCCTGTTATCAGCTTCGTCTGATACACCAGCTGCACCCTTTCCTGGAGCTGAAGGATCTGGAATCTGTGGTACATGCTTTGTTAACCTCACGTTTGGACTACCCTTGTGCTTAACCCGGAAACTTCAATTAGTTCAAAACATGGCAGCCAGGCTTGTCACTGGAACATCGAGGAGAGAGCACATAACACCGGTGCTTAAAGCTCTCCACTGGCTGCCAATCAGTTTCCGGGGGCAGTACAAGGTGTTGGTTTTATCCTTTAAAGCCCTTCATGGCTTGGGTCCATCTTATCTTAGGGACCGCCTCTCCCCATACGATCCCTTCCTGCACACTCTGGTCCTCTGGGAAGAATCTGCTACAGTCGATAAAAACTGTGCTGTCGCAGACCTCCCAGAGGACCTTCTCTGTCGCTGCTCCCAGGTTATGGAATGGTCTGCTGGACGAGATGCATCTTATTACATCTCTTGATTGCTTTAAAAAAGCCTTAAAGACACATCTCTTCCGGCAGGCCTTCCCAGAAACCTCTTAACTCCCAGCTCTGGAATTGGGTTATGCTTTTCCCTACCATACCATCATCTACAAGGCCACAAATCATACTGCCCACAGAATGTTAGCTGTGTTTTTATTGTTCGTGTTTTAATTGTTCTTGGTTTTAACTTGTTTTTAAGGGATGGGAGGTTGGGTAGCGGGATATTGATATTGTTTTACTCTGCTGTTTTTATTTGCTGTAACCCACTCCAATTGTCCTGACAGAGGAGCGGGCTATAAATTATTATTATTATTATTATTATTATTATTATTATTATTATTGGTGAGATGGCTTCAGATCCCCTACCCTGTCAATAAAATAATAATAATAATAACAATAGTAATAGTAATAATAATAGGTTTTCTTCCAAATATGCAACCCTACTTAGAAGAATAATACTGAGGTTTTTGTACAGTTTACATACAGAATTATGTAGAGGTTTTACCTGCAAATCATCCAAATGGATTTTTGGAAACTATTTTTTATGAAAATTCCCATGGTTTTTATCAGTCAAATTTGTGCAAAACCCACCAATTTGCCTACATGTGTTTTGGAGGGTGGGGGTGGGCATGGAAATTATTTATTTTGGGTTAGAAACATGCTTTTGTGTAGGGGGCAGTTTCTGGAAGAACCCATTTTGTGCAACCCTCCATGATTTTTGCACCTTCCATATATGTTCCTGAAAGGGAGGTTGCACAAAATCACATTTCCTCTTAAAAACTCACATAGTTTCTCTGCAAAATTAGTGGCATTTTGCATAATCCCCCATACCTGATTTGGAGAAATATGCCACATGGGTTTCTGCAAACAGTGGGATTTTGTTTAAAATTATGTATTTCTGCACCAAATAGTACAGATTAACAAACAATTTTGGATGTGCAAATACCATACCAAATCTGCATATAGATGTCCATTTTGTCCAGCAGTGGATAGAAAACTGTGCATGTGAGAATGGAATGGTCAAAGACTTACCTCTCTACCTAGCCATAGAGTGAAAGAATGCAAAAGCACTCAGCAGAACCTATGCAATGCTTTCAGGTCTGTCAAAAAGTGCTACAGAAATGAATTATGGCTTCTTAATAGAATCACTCAGTGAGTCAGTTGGTAAAATACATAATCATTCAGGACAAAAGCTACTTTGCCTGCTTCTAATGCCCTATAGAGACATTATTTATATTGGTTGATGAAGCAAGGGCCAAAAAGAAAAAAGAAAGAAAAAAGATTCATTATGCATTTTTCATAGTTAACATGCTACCTCATTGAAAACAGTAATAAATAGAATGCATACCTTTGTTTCATTGGTGACTAGATGTGAAGGAAACCCTGTCCTGAAATACAACAGAAGAATGGAAATGACCTTCAGTATTCTTTGTCTAAGGGCTAGATGAGGTTTTTTCCCTTTTTGTCTGTCTGCAGTAACTTTGAATGATTCTGATTGTTTTTGTAAAAGCTGACCAGAAAGGCGCTTAAGTTATTTTGTGACCAGGCATGAAAACAGCTTAGATTTTACAGAAGAAATAAACAATATCATTGGCACTGCTACAAGTACAACATCATTGATATTGCTACAACATTGCCTGCTATTTTATATCACAACAGTACTGTACTAAAGACAACCCAATTCATAGATAAGAGCTATCTAAGAGTGCAGAATGCCAGAACCAAAGCCGGTGGTCATCATATACTGTAGATGTGCTCTATCTGTTGCAGGGCTTTACTACTTTACATTGCAGATGAAGAGTGCAATGCCATTGAAGTTAATGCAACAGCTAGTATCCTACAGTATTGGTGGTCTATGAGCACTAGGTATTTCCATACCTACAAGCTAGTCTTCAATATTTGGCAAATCCCTTTTCTCTTAAGCAATTTCACACCACATGACATTTTGTTCCAAAATATCTCTTAACCACCAGCAATAATTGGGCAGGTGGAACTGAAGAAAGGAAGCAGAAAGGACTGCAGATGGAACAGGGAGTTGGAGAAGTCCCACTGTTTGGGCAGGTTTGCATTTCATTTACATGACAGATGCAAGACAATTCAATAGATTCCTTTTTTTTTCAGATGTTATGCCTTAATAGAACCTTTTCATGTCTACTTTTGTGAACACAACCTAGAATTGAAGAGACAGGCAATACCTATATGTTGGGTAAACTAGTTTGGCAATTTTAATTAATACTGTACTGGGGATCTGTTTTACAGAACACATTTAAGGTAGAAGTCAATTTGCTTCTTCCTCCTCCTAGGAAGCACATTTATGGGTGAAACTGACCCAAGCATATACTGTGGGTCCTTAGCATCCGCTGAGGTTTGGTTACAGGAACTGCAGTGGGTACCAAAATCTGTGCATACTCAAGTTCTATTATAGAGTATATAAGAGTAAAATAGAGTCCCTTATATAAAATGGTAGAATCAAAGTTTGTTTTTTGGGAATTTTTTTGTGAATATTTTTGGTGAATAATTTCAAGCCATAGGTGGTTGGATCCACGGAAGCAGAATCCATACATATGGAAGAGCAACTTTATTTTCCACTTTCAGCAGCTGGGAGAAGAGAGCTTTTGGAGATTCCTGAAGGTGGCATTACACCTCTCTTTCTGGATGTAATACTGCAGCTGGATGCTACCGAGGTACCTCCTGCCATCCACCACCTAGTAAATAGCTTTGAGACTGAACTCCAGCGCTTTGAAGCAATGTTGACCTATAATAACTCAAGTACATCTTAGTAATGTAACGTGTTTCAGATTTTGTCCTTTTCAGCCACATTCATAACAACAACCTCTTGAATATTCCTTCTCTAGCTTGATTTTTGTGTTTTGTATACATTCTGTCTTTAACAACAGTGGATCAACCAAAATTCACAGGCAGGTGGTGGCTGGAAGTTAAGAAACTTTAATAAGCAAAAGCATCAAGAAAAATGTCTGCTGATGTTGACAAGAAAAACATGGCAAAGTTTAGCTGCCTAACCATGTCAACTATGCAGACCATGTTGGCACAGAAAATATAAATTAATTTGTAATCATTCTCACTTTAAATTAGGAAAATACTAAATTTTGGTGACCTGAACTTGAGGCTTATCATACATTTCAAAATTATGATGTCTACTGAATTCTAGCTTTTCCTAGTCATATTAAACCATCTCTGGCCCACAAAATTTTATTCCATCATAAATTGCATAGTCTTTATGGTGTTACACACCTTGTTGTTGTTGTTGTTGTTGCTGCTGCTGCTGCTGCTGTTGCTCTAACATGAAATTTTGGCTAGTATTGTATTACAACATCAGTTACAAGTCCACCCTGAATTAGAGAGACAGGAGAATTTCTGTTTTTTGCAGCCAGTTGATGCAATTTCTACTTATCTAAACCCCTGAATATCATTTCAGTGGTTGACTATGGCAAGGAGGGGGATAGTTATCCTCCAGATTATTTACTTCTATGAGTTTCACTGTACAGTTCTTAGTTGCCAAAATGCATACAAAGCATAGCATAGGGAGGGGAGGTTGTGTGCAAAGATGAGTATACTGCAGATGTATAATCCAAAATGTATATTATTTGGTAATAAGGCTTATAGCATGCATATATTAGGGAAATGTGCACACATACACTTAAAAATATGGTGTGTGAATTGAGTGGGATTGCATTATAGTTGAAGAACTGCCACAAAGTGGATATAAACTGTTTTGTATATCCTTACCCTGGATCACACTGAAGATTTCATTACAGTGGTTGATTGCGGGGAAATTAGAAGTAGTGGGCATGCTCTCTTTCATAGAAGCCTCTCTGCCAATACTGATCATCCTATTAATGCTTCCCCAATTAGCACCTAAGGAAATCTAGGATTTCATAGGACACAGTTTGAAAGACTTTGTGATAAACAATAAAGTTAGACAAATAACTGTACGTATACACTAGAGTAAATAAGAGATACCAAGTTAACTTGCAATAGATTTCAAAGGAAGTTTTTTTTTTATTTTATTTTAAGGGACATAATATATTAAGATATGGCCAAATATTATAACTTGTTCAGAAAGCATTTCTTCCTCATTTTTTTATTTTTAAAAAGATTCTGAATTTCTTGTGTAAAAGCTTGTAAAATCTCCAGGTGTCTTAGAAATGAAGTAAATGAAAGGTATTACATTTAGTTCAGCAGGACTCAGAGAATGGAGAAGTGATTGAAAGTGAGCAAGAAAGTGAGTGTTCAGAGAGAAGACCAAAATTACCATTCTTCACATCATATAAAACTTAGGTAGAGCTGTTCAAGAGGCATTGAAATGACCCCCAATATAACCCAAAGTTCAGCCTTAATCAAGACAGACTGTAAGAAAAGCAAATTCATAGTATATGTCACTTAGACCGAAATGAAATTTTGCTTTTATGGAAGGGGAATAAATGGTGGGAAAGAGATGAAGAACTCGTAATTTATTGACTCTTGCTGAGCTGTAATATCATTTTGTGATTGGTTAGGTCTAGGTATACAATGTCTATAATTTCATGATGTCCAGGCTCTGAATTCTCACTGCTGTGTTTTAGAGAGAGTATACAAGACTTTAGAGCCTGAATTGGTAGTTATTATCTAACCCCCTGAATATCATTTCAGTGGTTGACTATGGCAAGGAGGGGGATCGTTACAAATCCTGTTTAGTTTAGGACATGTTTGTACTCTCTGCATCCTAGTGCTGCAGCCAACGTTGTGTGACAAAAAGCATTTCTAGCAATAGTGAGGCTTAACATAAAAGTGGAGACATGTTCCTACTCTTGCCAGCAAAACTTGTAAGGGGTGAAGAGAAAGTTCAGATGTCATCTCTGCATTGCCAGCAGCCTCTCTCTGGATCACTTTGTACAGGGGTGTAGGGCAGGGATGGGCAGCAGTGGTGACTGGCAACTGAGTTGTCAGGTCAAGACTACCCCTGGCCTGGTGATAATCACAAGAAATAGGGCCCATTGATGTTACAAGAGTGATGTTACAAAGGGCAGGTGTCACACATGATAAATTAAGCGTCAACCACAGTTGTACAGACTATGCGCTTCTGCTTTTAAAAACATGCATAAATAACAAAATGGGAAAATGTATTTTTCTCACATCATGAGAAGACATCAGAAAAGATAACAATGCTATTTTTACAGCTTCATTTATATACCGCTTCATATCCTTAATGAGTGTCTAAGCGGTTTACAATTTTAAGCTATTTGCCCCCCAACAATCTGGGTACTCATTTTAGCGACCTCGGAGGGATGCAAGCCTGAGTTGAGCTTCGGCCCTTTGCTGGTCTTGAACTCACCACCTTATGGTTTTGAGTGAGTGGCTGCAGTACAGGCATTTAACCACTGCGCCACCATTTAACCACTGTGCTATGAAAGGTAGAAGGTGGTAGAAAGAGAGGAAGGCTGCACACCAGGTGGATAGACTCAGTTAGGGAGGTCACAGGCCTGAATTTGCAGACTTAAGCAGAGCAGTGGAGGACAGGGTTTTTTGGAGATGTCTCATCTATAGGGTCACCCTGAGTTGGAGTCAACACAAGGACAGTTAACAACAATGATACTCTCTCTCTCTCTCTCTCTCTCTCTCACACACACACACACACACACACACTTTTCAAGTATGCCTTCTCACTCAGAGTTTCCTAGCCCCTTGAAGACCAGAGAAAGGGATGTAGGGATTCTGAGACCTGGCAACTCTACTGTGGAAATAACTTTACTTTGGGTTTTAGCCCAAACTTTCTCTCTCTCCAGTTGCCACTCTTCATTTCTAACTTTTTTGTGCACTAATGTTGTACGAGCACAACCAATATAGAGCCAGCCAGAGAGCTTGGTTCCCTCACACAAAATTCAAACTTCCTCAGGGCTGCTCAACTTTCATTAGTTTTGCTTTTAAAGGAAGCAATAAATAATCTTAGCTATTTTCTTCCTGTTGAGAAAAATTCTTTTAAAAGTGCACAGACTGTATATCAGGATTTATTCTGTGTACAATTTGCATATGGCATTTCCATACAGAAATCAACATTTTCTGTGCAAGGAGAAGCATTTTTAGAAGAAAATAATATTTCTGCTGCACAGAAATGCTCTTTTCTGTGCATAAAAGTCAGTGTGAATTTTGTGTAGAATAACTGTGGAACTGTGAAAGTTCTCATCAATCTAGGATTTGTCTCATCAGGGTTTCCTAGCACTTGAGAAATGATGTTTGCTTGTTTTTAATTCATGTATGGATGTCTTTCCAACCCCAAGACACAATTTTAAATGTAATTTGTCTCAGACCACTATCCAATAGGTTCATTCCACTGAGCAAACTGCCTTCTACCAGTGGAACTAGGAGGAGCTACAGTCTCTTTTACCCCAGCATCCCACTGTGAACCCCTGAACCTGCTCCAGAGGTTGAGATATGTAGGAATATTTGGTATTTATTTTAAGAAGAGTGCAGCATTCTCCAATGCAATATGAGCTTGTGGTATAAAACAGGATAGAAATATGCAGAATGCATATTTAACATTTATTGTTATCCATCTCAGATAGGAAAGTAGATAGACAGACAAAAAGAAAGTTACCTATACTTTGGCAAAAGAGTCCCTAATACAGACTCTCGTGTGTTTCCCATCTTCAGGTGGAGAAGGGTCAAACAAAGAGTCATAAAACACTAACTTTTTCGAAATAATAGGGAAGTGACTTCTGTAGTCAGGAAGCAGAAAAGGAGTTAACTACTAGATCAAGAAATAAAGTTGAAAAAAGAAGTGCACTTTGGACTTCCCTCTCTCCCTACTTATTAAAAACAAGTGTTGACTCCCCTTTGCATTGATTGGGCAACCCTGTGGAATCAGTTCTCTGGAAGAATGGAGGTGTGGGAAGAGGGAAGAAAGGGTTCAGGGATGCCATCTTTAACTATTTGGAGGAGTGTCATACAAATAATACTGCAAGTTTATTTCTTCCTGCTCCAAAAACTAGAACATGAGCCAAGGAATTCAAATGATCAAAAGAGAAAGAGGAAAAAAAAGACTCAGTTTACACATTAAGAAGAATTTCTTGATGGTAAGAGCTGTTCAGCTGTGGAATAGACTGCTTTAGAACACGGTGGTCTCTCCTCCTTTAGAGGTCTTTACACAGATGTCACATAATCATTTTTTGGGAGTGTTTTACTTATGTTTCCTTGCATGGCAGGTTATACGGGACAGTGCTTGTATTTCCTTTCAACTCTCTGATTCTAGGGTATCATTCTAGCAAGAGGGAGATAGAGAAATGGCTGTTGGCCAATGAAAACATTTCTAAATATAAATAGAGAAATACTGTTCACATCCTCACTTTATTATGGGAGATGCAGATCAGGCTAGTTTGCTTCAAATGAAGACTGAATGAAATCCTTTTGCATCTTTAGGAGAACTCAAAGGCAGCAGCCAATTTAAATCATGATAACCAATGGCACAGTACAGGCAACATTATTTGTCAAGCGCTCCAGTCCTCTTACCTGTATCATTTACAGATTTAAAAAAATGTACAGTAATAAATATTCCACTAGCCTTTTACTCTCTTTAATTAGCTTTTAGGAATCACTCTACCCAAGTATATTACTCTTGAATCTCTTTTGAATATTCCAAGTTTCTCAATATCAGTTAAGCTTTCTGTGCTGTGTGGGTACCATGGCAATAATTCTGCTATAACTTCCCAGTTTTATTCATCATTTTATTATTTGAAATGTGGCTTGCCATCTCAAGAAGAAGGGGAAGGAAATCTTCTGGCAACACATACCTTGCTGTTTCATTGCCTCTCTTCCTTGACTTGTAAGATCTCTTTCTTTTTGCAGGCCTTGGGTGGGTGTCTAGTGCTTAATAATTCAGACTATTCCAGCAAAGAGAGATAAGAAAATAATAATTTGTTGACTGTCGAGTGAAGCTTACCCCATGCAAAAATTGACTTTAAAATCTCCTGAAATATTCACTTGCCTTATTTTCAGGGCTCAATTCAAAAGAGACTTTGTCTTCAAGCTTGCATATGCAACCATAGTGGGGAAATCCTTGCTTCATTTTTATTTATTTTTTATAAGAAAGATATTGAATAGATGATATCCATGAATAGAATAAAAATGTCTCTAAGTGCTATTTTATTAAGAGCAATCCCCATGTTGAGGAGCAGGTAAAAAAAAAATTCTAGGAGTTGATGCCACCCCAGTGCAGTAAATCATGCTATCTTTCCCAGGTGCAGAGTCCCAGGTGCAGAGTCACCAGGCAGATGGTCCTGCAAGAGCAAAATGGGCTGCTGGTGGTGCAGGTCACCTTAATGGACTATCAATGTGGTCCACATCCCCTAGGAATGCCCCCCCCCCCAGGAGGTCAGAAAGATAGGTAGGACAGAGGGTGTATAGTGAGACAGAGAAAGTTTGGACTGGACATAGAAGTAGAGAAGATGTGGGTGACTCTTATGGCAATTGAGTATTGCATTTGCTTTGGGTCTAGTCAGAACTTGAAGAAGCTTTGAATCTTATCCCCAGATAGATTCAGCATTTTGAATAGCTCTGTTGAAGTTTGGATTGAAACCCACATTGTATTTATTGACCTCACAAACATTTATTGACCTCACAAACACCCTCTGGTTTTGGGACTGGTGGGAATAGGATTAACCTGACTTTAACTCGTCATAGAAATGAGATACACTATTTTCAGATCTGAGGGAAAGAAAATTGCTCATTTTATTTCTGAGCCAATTAGATGTAAAGTTGCTAAGGTTTTTACTTGTCTTTATTTCTTCTTTACCATGGTGAGCCATGTTTTCTAATGAAAGTGATTATCTAGGAAGGAAAATATATTTTCAAGCTGAGGAGGGGGGGGACAATTTATTTTTATTTTTTTTGCTTCTGACGACACTCCTCCCAACTGTTTTTGTGTTTCTTAGCACTCATGCCTTCTGCCACTTCCTGATATGTTTCAGCATTTAAGTAAGACTTTTTCAATATGTTCAAAATATGTGGTTGTGACCACAGAGCTTTCAGGTCAGCTGTCTCTGCATGCAACCACAACATCCCTCTCCCTCTTTTCTGAATGCTTGTGGAAGGCTCTGCCATTATGTCTCCTCCCGATCACTGCAGGACATGTTTCATGTTGAAAATCTGTCCTCTGCCATATACGTCCCACAGAACAGGAAGTAAGACAATAAACAGAAGACAAAATAGCTAATCCCAGAGCTGCAATGTTACCGGCAGACCACCTAGCTGAGATCCAAAAGAAGAGACTGCATCGCTCAGCAACCACAACTGCTAGTGCTATCCATTGGCTCATGGCATGAAGCTCAGACCCCAAGAAGGGACTCCTGGAACAGGGAGACCATGCCTATCAGCTGAGGGAGACAGAAAGAGAGAGAGAGAGACATGCAGAGCACCACAGGGAGCAGAGGGAATCACTGGAGAGACCCATCCAGCAACAAAAGAGATTAGTCGAGTAGCAGGAATGACTCAATGCCACTCTTGAAGTGCAGGATGGTCTGCTGAGCCAGCTTGTGGAAATCATGAGGGTTGCCCAGGTTGGCTTTGGTGGCACAAGGGGCTGTGTGGAGGAGGGTGAAAGAAGCAAGCACATCCCCGTGACCCTGGACCGGGGGGGGGGCTATGGAGGTGGAGAATACAGCTTCACAAGAGCCACATTCACTCCCCACCAGTGAATTTGCTCCATGTGCCTTCACCACACCTGCAGGACTGGCAGTGTGGTTGCCAAGCTTTTTGGGAAAGACAGCTTCATGCCACCTTTCCCTGACCATCTGTATAGGGAAATAATTTCCCATATTGGAAACAAAATAATGACTGTGGAAGATCTACAAGAATTCCTCCTAAATAACAAGGTAATTGAAATAATTAATGAATTCTCTTATCTTGGATCAAATATTTATCAAAAAGGAAAATGCAGTCACTAAATCAGAAGAACAATCAGAATGGGAAGGGCTAGATGTGATTCTAAAGTGTGAGGATAAAACTCCAAACTTCAAAGTGAAGGTTGTTCAAACCACTGCATTCCTCATGTATGGATATGATAGCTGGATAGTGAAAAAAGCTGATAGAAAGATAATCAATTCATTTGAGTTCAACTGATCATAAATTAGATATAGAAACCTCCCATTTTATTTGGCCTAAAATTCTCCTTAGCTCACTTAGCATAAACAATGCTAATTGATTTGGAAGAGCTGTGATGCAAAACACATGGAGGGAAATGGTTTTTTTTCCACCTCTGTCATAAATTGTCATTTAAAGTTGCCTGTGTGTGAATAATGGCTTAATTGTAAGAACAGCATTGTTGCATTTCCAAGACAAGCTGTAGTGCAGTGCTGCTCAAAGTTGTGGACTCTGGACTAGTGCTAGTCTCCAAGCCTGGGTCTTTAGTGAGTTTCCAGGAAAGATAGAAAAAATTGTAGCCAATCAGCATAAATACTGCGTGGCTCTCCAGAATATTGGGGGAAATATTCCCATTCCTCCACATCAGATAGCCTTAGGTCCATAATACACTACAGAAATAATCCAGTTTGAGACCACTTTAACTGCCCTGGCTAGGCAGTTAACTGCTAGGGAATCCTGGGAATTGTAGTTTAGAGAAGGCTAAATGCCTCACAAACCTGCACTTCTCAAAATGCTCTAGCATTGACCCAGGGCAGTTAAAGTCATATCAAACTGGATTATTTTTGCAGTGTGTTTTGGACCTGTGACTCACTGGTATAGAGGACAAAGAGACCAAAGATTGATAGGACACCATCTAACAATTAGAAACTACAAGATGACTTTATGAAAAGGAAATCAGAATTGTGGGAGGCCCTATCTGAATCATAAACATTGCTTAGCAAAGATGTAGGGGAGGCATTAATTTTTTATCCCATCTATTGCCTCAATCCAGATCAAGAAGGTATACTAGCAATTTTCATGGAGAGTAGTGTTGAGCTCCCCTACCACTCCCACATCAATTCCCTGGTGCAATTTGGGCCTGATTTTCAAGCAGCCTTGGAAATATTAATAGCAGTGAGAGAGCTTTATTTATTGATAAGTGCAGTAGCCTCTCTTCACATAGCTCCACTCTTTTCCCTTACAACATCTTTGCCTAAAACATTTCTGTGTGATGAATGTCTGTGTATGTGTTATTATCCAGCAACTAAATTCTCTTCGGGCCTGAAAGGTGTATGTTTCCTCCTCCCATTTTGCAAAGAAGAAAAAGCTCTCTTCTCTTTCCTTTTAATAATTTACAAACCTTTCTTCCAATAGTGCACATGTCATACATAGTTAAGAAAGAGTAATGCATTCTTTGGAATATATTTAGCTAAAAAAATGTTGTCATGAATATTTGAAAGTATTACAGAGAAAACAAGGGCACTGGAAATTATCGTGAATAACAAGTGGTCACCTTAGAATGAGGTGGATCTAAGGTTATTAATAGCTATAGAAGTCTGTTTGGGATCTGTTCCTCTCTCTTTTGAAGCAATAAGATCTGGAAGAAAAAAATCTTTCTGTATAGTTCCATCTGTGCACATACAAGCATAACTGGATTATGTATAAATGCAGATAATAGCAGCAGCAACTCCATAGGAAAAGTGTTATTGCTTTCACTGTGTGCACAAAAGAATTGAGCACCATTTACACCCTAAACCTAGGACTGTTTCCTTCAAAGTAAATGCCACTGCATTGAGTGGGGTGTTGGCCTTAATACAGTGGTCCCCCGGGTTACGAATCCCCCGGGGTACAAAAACCCCGGGGTACGAAAGAGCCGGGGCCGCAAAAACGGCCCCGGCTTATGAAAAAAAAACAAAAAAAAAAACGGGTAACGACAAAAAAAACCCCGTGCGGCCCCTTTAAATTTGCCGCCCGGTCTGGGAAACAAAGCAGTCCCCCAGGTTACGAATATTTCCGGGTTACGAAAGGTAATCCGGAACGGATTACTTTCGTAACCCGGGGGACCACTGTACTTGTATTTAGGACTTCAGTCTTGACTTTATCATACCGCCTCTGGTGCCTGACTTACCTCTTCTGAATTGGGTTCAAATTTGGAAGTTATGCTGATTTTATTGCACTGTCATTTCCCTCAAAATGTCTTCCTGTTGCCTCCAGTGTTGAACTTGGGCCTTGTAAGTTGCTTCAGCAGCCATTTTTCCAAATTGGAAATTTTAGAATTGGGAAAAAATGGCCACCGAAGTGACGTAAGGTGCCCAAAGTCAACACTGGAGGCAACAGGAAGCTGTTTTGAAAAAAATGTCAGTGCAATAAAATCAGCGTAACTTCTGAATTTGAGCCCAATTTGGAAGAGGCAAGTTGGGCATTGGATTTGGTGTGATAAAGTCCCTAGGTTCTGTAATAGTTCTGTGAGCTGTTGTTGGGTTAAGTAAACGGTTCTGCACAGGTTGAACCTATGTCATTTCCCTCACCACCCTAAACAGTTCTGCTGTACTGGACTCTGCAGACTCAATATGTGCAGAGGAGAGTGAGCAGGTAAGGGAAAGTGGGCAAGGGGGCGGAGTGGCTCTGGTCTATAGAGATAATCTTACCTTGACCAGTATACCAGTGGTTCCAGTCTTTCCTCTCAGGTAGATTCCAAAGGGTGATGCTCAGGGACAGCTGCTCCTCAAAAATGGAACTTAGATGTGGCGTCCCTCAAGGTGCCATAATGTCCCTGATGCTATTCAATATATATATGAAGCAGCTGGGAGAAATCATCTGTAGACATGGGGTGGGGTGTTATCAGTACACTGATGACACCCAAATATATTTCTCCATGTCTCGGTCAGCAGCTCAGACAACAGATGGTATTTCTCCTCTCAATCAGTGTCTTGAATTGGTAATGGACTGGATGAGGAAAAACAAGCTCAAGCTGAATCCAGACAAAATGGAGGTACTTACAGTAGGGGCCCGCAAATGAGGTATCGGGTTGCAACCTTCAATCCTAGAGGGGGTCATGCTTTCCTCAAAGGACTGTGGTCGCAGTCTGGGGTACTCCTAATCTGTCACTTCAGATGACAAATCAGGTGAATGTGATGGTCAGGAGTTCCTCTTATCAGCTTTGGCTGATATGCCAGCTGCACCCATTCCTGGAAGTAAAGGACCTTGAAACTGTAGTACATGCACTGGGTAACCTCACGACTTGATTTCTGTAATGCGCTCTACATGGTGCTACCCTTGTGCCTAGTCTGGAAACTCCAACTGGTACAAAATATGGCAGCCAGGCTGGTCACCGGAAAATCTAGGAGTGACCAGATAACACCTATCCTCAAATCTCTTCACTGGCTGCCTATTAGTTTCTGGGCGCAGTACAAGGTGTTAGTTATCACCTTTAAAGCCCTACATGGCTTGGGTCCAACTTATTTAAGGGATCGCCTACTTCCATATAATCCGCCCTGCATACTAGGTCCTCATGGAGGAATTTATTGCAACCTTTAAAGACCAGACTAATTGCAACCTCCCAGATGACCTTTTCCACTACTGCTCCCAGACTGTGGAACGGCTTGCCAGATGAGATCCATGAAACTACCAGCTTAGTCAGCTTTTAAAAAGATATCAGGACGGATCTCTTCCAGCAGGCCTTTCCTGTATATGTTCTGTTTATTATTAATCATATATTTTAAAAGCTTTAATTTTTAACTGTAATATTTTTAATTCTATTTTAGGGGGGAAGTTGTTTTATAGTTTTAATATTGTGTGGGGATTTTTAATTGTTAGCCACTTTGATTGTTTTTATAGAAAAGAAGGGTGTAAATAAAAGTTTTATTATTATATTATATTATATTATTTATTATTAATTCTGAAGGCTGGTGGTGTTTTCTTCTTTCTTCCCTAGCTTGGGAATCTCTGCATGGCAGTGCACATTATCCCTAGTCAGCACCACCATAGCCTGTGCAGACTGGGGATGAAAGGAATTGCAGTTCAATATATCTGTAGGATTGAGAAGGCTGTTCTATGTGCAGGAACATTTTCATAGCTTTACCAATAATGGCAAGAAAGAACAAGTGTGGGACCTCTGATTATGGACAATTTTGAATTGACCAGGAATCTTTTTGCCCCACAGTTTTCACATGAAACATATTGTAGTAGGGCTGTGGCACTATGCTGTAACAGTTTTGCAGTTAAATGGACTCTGATATAGCTTTGCAGGAGAAAATGTCAGTTACTTACTATTGTTGTTGTTGTATGCCTTCAAATCATTTCCAATTTATGATGGAGATTTGAACCCTGGTTTCAAGAGTCCTAGTGCAGTACTCAAATTGCTATACCACATTGGCTCGCAATCACTTTCTCTACAGAAAAGCACAATTAGGACTATTTTACCTAACTGTCTATTTCATTGGACTTTTAATTATTCAAGCTTTTTGAACAGAGACTGGATGCCCACCCGTGAAAAGTGCTTTGCCAATGAATGTCAGGAGGTTAGATTAAGTGTTTTGTATGTCAGGGGGTTGGACTAAGTGTTTTTTGTGCTCTCTTCCACCTCTATGATTCTGTGATAACTTAGGGTATGAAACAAGCAAAGAAGCTAAATCACTGGGATTTAGCTTCTGATTTTATTTTTACTTTCACATTTATTATACAAATAGTTTTTTTTCTTCAGTTTATTTCACATACTAAAGAATTTTTAATGTTTGCATTTATTTCATTTCATAGTAGGATGCTAATTAATAATTCTAGTTTTCTAGCTATGGAATTTATTTAAGTATTTATTTATTTTTAAAAAAGCAGTTCTAAAGGATCTGATCAACTTACAATAAATTTAAATATATGCAACATCTCTTTCTCTCCTTCCCTGTTTCTCTTCTTTCTTATGTATTTCTTCACCATAGAAAAAGCAAGAAAGTGTAGAGGAAAGGAAACATGGAAAATACCCTCTTAGAATATATTTATTTTTTGTGGTGAGCTAGTGATGTGAAGTGTTTTTTGAGTCTAGGTTTTTGCAAGACCAGAAGTCAAATCTCTGCTCAGCCATGGAAACCCAAGGAGTGGTCTTGAGCTTGAGTACACCATACGCTCTCAGCCTAAAAGGAAGGCAAAGGCATACGTCTTCTCAATAAATCATTCCATAAGTCAGAATCTACTTGGAGGCACACAATAACAACATCATTTAATGCCATTCGCAGAAAGAAAAAAAAAAAGAAACACTTCAAATCTGTTTAGGAATATATTGTAAGTGTAAGTTTGATCTTTCAGGGCTGATGTAGGGTGGAGTAAGACTGGAAATGAAGATCTATTGATATAATCCAAAGTTATGTAAAGTGATACAAATCAAAGTTCCTATAGGACCGATCTCCAAATTTAATCAGGTTGCAAAAGCCTCTTATAATCTGACATAGTACAGAAAAGAAGAGTTAGTGAGCAGAATGCTACCAACCAACTGGCAATCAAAGTGTGGCATAATCTAGAGTCACAGTAGCTACCTCCCAAGTTTGTTTCCCCTCTCCAGGAACAGCCAAGCAAAGAAATGGTAGTGAGATTGTGGCAGGTATAACTGACTCCAGAGTGGCACATGCTTGATTTCCACCTAGTTCAGATATGAGTCAGTGACAATCTTGTGGAGGACAGAGGCAAACAACAACAAGACAACCCTCTCCATTCCATGTACAAAAACCAACCGAACAAGCATTTGTATCTTAGTACAACATAGAAACTGTAGCTACCAAGTATGTATTGCTTGTGAGGGTTATGATCATGATGATAGTATCACAATCAGCAATCATGCATCTGGAACAGATACAGATGAATAAATCTACAAAACTGCTCTAGAGTCACTGCAGCTTCTGTATTCAGGACAGGTTGTTTAGTGCCTATCCACACTGCAGAAATAATCTAGTCTGACACTGTTTTAACTGTCCTGGCTCAGTGCTATGCAGTCCTCAGAATTGTAATTTATTGTGGCACCAGAGCTCTCTGACAGAGAAGGCTAAATGTCTCACAGAACTACAGTTCCCAGAATCAGTTCTCAGTTCCTTAGAATTGAGCCAGGGCAGTTAAAGTGTTCTCAGACTGGATTATTTCTGCAGTGAGTATTGGACGTCTGATAAGTATACTTCACTAATGTAGAACACTAATGTTAAATACTAGCCATTCATTCAAAGATGATTCTTAAAAATGTATAAGGAAGTCACAAGCTGCTGACATATATTACAAAGCTTACCAAAATAGCAAGGCCACATACCCTTCTAACAGTTAAACATTATACTGCAAAGGATTGAACATATCTTTTACTGTGTTACGATCACAATGTAACAGTATTTCTTTAGTTACATGAAGGGGTGTTGCCAGGGGGATGTGGAGTGTGAGCCACACCAGGTCACACTCTAAGTGGGGGTGACACCACTGTACCCTAAACATCTGCTTTTTGAGGGATATGGGTTGTGGCATTCCCCTGAGTCCCTTTAAGAGATGGCATAGTGGGGCAAGCTCAGTGAGATTTTAAAAGTTTGTAAATAAATTATATATATATATATATATATATATAAAATTACATTTTTATTTTTTATTTTTCGTTAAAAATATCACATCTTACCAAATTTTCACTTTAGCCACATGAAACTATGTGTGCAAATGCATTTCAGCTGTGCCTATGATTTTCTAATTTATAGGTATAACTTTAATTTAGGTAGTTGTTTAATGTCACAACTATTACCATTACATTCAGTGATATATGAGAATTATGGTTTTTGAGTAACATTATTACAAAAAATATTACTAAGGATTCTGTATGGTGTAGTATAGGGGGAGCTCAATGGCAAGGTGACATCACGAGATACTGAATCATGTGAAGCCAACCCTACTCACACCACTGGTTATGTGCCACATATTATCAGTAATTTCTTTTCCTAACATTCCATCATTTGGATTTGGTCCATTATGTTGTGGATTCTTTATAGCAATCTGAATATTATAGGACTGTATTCAGTACAAGAAGTCCCCACATTTTGGCACCGTTATCTGATAACTCACTCTTTTGATGTTTGCAAATGAAGGATGAATTCCATTAATCTGACAAGAAGTCCACTCTTTCTCCAGACCTTATTACATATGGAGTCATGTTTGGGATCGACAAAGCAAGCTGAGTGGGGAATAGAGGCACCAAGTCTGTTGAGAGACTGTACAAGAATGTGCACAGGCATTTCCAAGCAAGTCAATGTAATTCCCTCGTGTTCTCTACATGGGTTCTGCTTTTTGACCAGTTCCAGTTTCTGATAGCTCTGCAGTCCCTAATCCATCACATAAACTGGGAGCTTCCTGTACTTCTAATTCTTATAGTTTTTTTGTTGTTGTTGTTATTTATTTGCTTTAGTTACTATGGGATGTTCAGCCAGCAATAAAACCTTGTTCTACCAATCTGTAAATAAAGCAAGCAATAGTTCCATTTATATATAAGAAGATGTTCCCATATCAATATCCCTGAGTATTTATATCACATGGCAGAAGCCATGGCCAGCCCAAGATACTTGATGAAAAGAATGAAATGGCACTCTTTCTGACTGCAGGACACAAATGTCAACTGTACTGGCAGCTGCAAACTTTTTTCAATGACAGAGTATCTCCCACCATAGCTGGAGGCAGTAAGTTATCCTGGAAGATGCAAGATAAGCCATGTGCTACACAGCTTTCTTATCTAACATCCGATTGCCTCCTTCTAACATCTGCCGCCTCAGGCAACTGGCTCATTCTGCCTTTTAAAGCTGGTCCTTCCACAATTTGGGGAGTGGGTGGGCAGGCTTCACACTGCAATGGCCCTAGTTGATGCAGTTTTCTAAATTGTTATAGGAAAAGGAATCATTTGCTTGGGGAAATGTTATATTCCACAGCATTTCAATGGTAAAAATAATAGGAACTGATCTCCAACTGTCCTAAGGCTTACTACAGTACAAGGTGAAAAAAGTTCGAGCTAGACCAGTTCCATTTTGCATGAGCAACACCTCTTAAAAGAAACACCTCAGCCTCACTCTGGACCCATTTTTCTAGACCTATTGTTATGAATTATACTAGAACTTCAGTTAATGAATCATATGTCTTAGGATAATGACTCTAGGACGTGATTCATTTTTTTAATGGAATTATTCTCCTGATGTGCCTAGGCTGAGCCTCTTTTCCTATTGAGTTTTATTTAAGAGACTATTGTCAGTTCACACAAAGACTGTCAATCATTTATGCAGAGTAAGATGTAAAGTGCAATATGCATACAGCCAATAATTGAAACCAGATATACATACAAGCTCTCTATATTTCTAATATTCTCTTTTATCCCCCTGTTAATTCTTAAATCAAGGAACTAAGCTATACTCTAATTATTGTCTTATCTATTCTATCATGTTTCCATCTTTTCATGGTGGTAAAAAAAAAATCTCCATTGCAGCTGAAAGATGATATGAAACTTTCAATTATCCATGGGAAGTTTTACCAACTTTTCACAGCTCCAATTAGCTGAATGGAGAGTTTCTAAACTCCAACATGACATTTAACTCCACTTAAAATATCTGTGATTGTTGGGCCATTAAACAGTGCACGTGGAACTGGTAAGTAAAATAGTGTGGGTTTTGTTTCGCAGATGGCACAAAGGCTATCCACAGAGGACACAGCCTGCGAAAAGGTCACAAATGGGGTTAACAAAATAGCTGGCCATTAACTGGCTCTTGGCTATATTATTCAGAGGCCATGGATGTTAAAGGTTCAGTAGAGCTCTGGCAAGCACAAGCAAGTGGTATGAGAAGCTTATCTGTATACTGTTGGCCTAATTCATTAGGTATGTGGGGAGAAGCCACATTCAGGACATTCATACACACCCTAAAAAGAATACAGAAGCACTGGACCTCTGATGCTTCTATCTTACAGGAACTATAGAGAGATAGTATGCCCAATCTTCCACTGGAAAAAAAAGCAACCTAAGCTGAAGACTAATACACAACTGTCGGTAAGTCATCCCATGTCAGAAGAAGCCTATGATTGACTTTATAAGTAGCACTCACCTCTTGAATGGACTTATCTTAATCAGCGTGGCATCCAACCCAGTTAAGAGACATCTCCTAGTTAAGAGTGTGGGACAAACTAGTCAGCTGTCAGAGCTAAGGAAAAAAAATGGGGGTAAGTCACACTCAGCCCCAGAGGGTGGCAATGGCAAAACCCTTCTGAAGAAACTTGCCAAGAAAACCCTATGATAGGTTCACTTTAGAGTCAATACAAGTCAGAAATGACTTGAAGGCATACAACAACAACAACAAAATGTCATAAGAGTAACCTAGAAGAGCCCCCTTTGTCAATTGCTCCACACTACATATAATGGTTTTAGATGATGGGGTTAGCATATTAGCTCACCGGAGCAGATAGTACAAGGAGGGAGGGGGAATCAGGTCAAGCTGCTTTGGTGACCATTCCACATTCATACTGATGGCTCCTTAACTAACCTACTTCTAGTTGTTGGCCTACTTCATAAACTGAGGGCTGGCTGATCTTAGTCACTGGACCTGTCAACTCTCCAAATACCAGAGAGTGAAGATGGTGTACAATAGTCAGGTGCCAATGCTTGAGTGAGCAAGGATTGGCCTGAACTGGTTAGCTGACTAGGGCTGGATTGGAACTGCATAAACAATCCAGGTTGACACCACTTTAACTGCCATTTCTCAATGCTATGGAATTCTGAGAATTGTAGTTTTGTGAAACATTTAGCCTTCTCTGTCAGAGAACTCTGGTGCCGCAAGAAATTACACTTCCCAGGATTCCAAAGCATTCAGCCACGACAGTTAGACTGGTGCCAAATTGCATTATTTCTGCAGTGTAGATGCAACCTGAGCTGCATCTGAGTGCTGAAGAACTGTGAGTGGACTTCACTAGTCGAAGAAAGAGAGGCATATGCTCCCTATCCTCTCTCCCGAATTTAGAAAATCATTAAATTATTTCATTATGACCCTGTGTTACAAGACTTATTTTTCTATATTTTTCAGAGGAAGCACCATCACCTTTTGTATTTTAATGCCTCTTACATGAAGCAGTAGATTTCAGGGAAAAGACAACCCAGGGCTTTTCTGGCCTAGCTTCTAATAGTTGTCTTGCTTGACAACTAACTGAAAAAAAGTACATTTCTCTTAAAATGAAAGATATTCCCTGCAGAGGAAATTCAAACTTTCCAATAGCCTGGAAGGACCTGGCTATGCACTATCCAAGTAACTGGTGGGAAACTTTGGATGGAGTGCCATGTGGAATTGCACCTTTTGAAGTCTCCAGTAGCCTGTCATATCTGGATATATTATTGTTCAGAAATAGTTCTGAAAAGAGGGAAGACAAAGTTTTGAAATACCTTATTAGCATTTGAGTAACCTAGGAGTTTATCAGATGGGAGGAATTTCTCTCTATTTCGAATGAAGCTAGTTTAGTGAATTTATGTGAATTCTAAGTGCATTCAGAATGCATTCAGAATGACTTCCCATTGCCTGAAAATGACTTCCCATTGCCCGAAATTGAATGAGATGCTTTAATATGCAATAATATAAAACCCATGATTGCGTTAGGAATTACTTCCTTTTGCCCGAAATTGTGTGAGATACTGTAATACGCAATAACATGAAACCTGCCATTGGATTATACTTCCAATTCCCATCATCTGATAAATTCCCTAGTTCCTGTTCCATGTTTTTGTCCTAGAATGAGTACATCTGCCATGAATCCTCTTTAGCTAATTGGAAAGTGGTGGTGGTGTTTTAATGGTAGTAAGCTGGTGGTGCTTTAATACATTAGCCTAACAAAGATCACAGCATCCAACAACCCCAATACTCTTAGGATGTCCCAGGTAACAGGATCTCAATAGTCTTGTCAACCCTCTCCAAAAAAGGCCTTGACATGATCAACACCAGCTGCTGCATATCTTGTTATACAAATATGAAAAACTGTTTCCAGAAGCAGATCAAAATGTTAAGAACAAATGATTATTTGCTGCTGTTTCTTAATAGTACTTCAGGCATGGCTGCCCAAAGCAGCTAACCTCACAGAACTGGCCTTGATTTATAACCACACACCCTCTCTGACATTTTAAAAGCCCCCAACTCTTTAAGTTGTTCAGATGTAGGTGCCCTTACATTTGTAGCAGGGCTTTTGATCCAGATGGAACATCTTATATTGGGGGACAACACTGATGATTTTTTGAAGATTTCCCCTACAGTCTCCCACAGCAGCTCTCAGACGTCTGGGTTTCATGGGTGGCAGGCATGGGGCAGCAGATGGAATGAAGAACTGATGTCAATCATCTCCTTCTGTTTAGTTTGCAGAGATTTCCTCTATATCATTTTTTCCCATGGACAGAAGTACATAGTAAGAAACAAAACACCATCTTCACAGCAGTGACACAACTGGAACTAATTTATTTTGGTGAAATATGGTGAACTTTATTGCTGCTAAATTCTGTAGGTTATAATATCAAAGAGTAACTTTTCCAGACTTTACATTACCATACATTACATTGTAGAGCAAAAGAAGCCCAAGATTTATTTTGCTCATGAACAGGGAACTTTAAAACGCAGACAGTCATCAGGTGACTACCCTTTTATACTCCCAAGAATGTCCCCATAATTGATACAGTTGTGCTGATCCATATCAACAAATTAGTTCCAGCAATTTGCATCATCAGATGGGGCCCTTTTGCAGTTATAGCACTAAGATTCCACTTTAACAACCATGGCAACATCCTATGGAATCTTGGGATTGACAGATGAAAAAGACCTTACACTGGCTCACACCATATTGCAGTTCTTAGGATTTTATAGGATATAGCAGTTAAAACTGAAACATTAAGATCTATAATTGAGGGCCCAGGTCAGAACATGTATTTTATAAAGCTAATTTCCCATTCAAGATCAACAGTGATAGTTTGGAATAATAATAATAATAATAATAATAATAATAATAATAATAATTATAATTATTATTATTATTATTATTATTATTATTTCTAGCCCACCCCTCTGAGCAAGCAATCGGGGCAGGTTACAACAAGAGGTTAGAGGTTAAAACACAACAGTTAAAATAAACCAATCCCATCCCCACTTCCCACCCCTAAAAAAGGATTAAATCAACTGTAGTTAAAACAGTAAAATACAAACAATATTGTATATCAGCAACAGACCTAAGAGTTCTTGAGCTGTGTGGGACAGGCCAAGGACATAGAGGAGAAAAACCGGAAAAACTCTAAGGCTTGGACTTGGAGCTGGAAGATGACTAAACGTTATCTGGGAAGGCCTGCCGGAAGAGATGCATGTTTAAGGCTTTTTGGAAGCCATCGATGGATGAAAAGAGATGCGTCTCATTCGGCAGTTCATTCCACAGCCTGGGGGCGATAGCTGAGAATAATAATAATAATAATAATGTTTTATTTATAGCCCGCTCCTCTGTATCCAATCGGAGCGGGTTACATCAATTAAAAAATGCAAGATAAAATATACATGACCCATACCCAACCACCCGCCCCTTAAAATTAAATTAAACTAACATCAATTAAAATTACATAATAAAAATTTCAATTTAAAACGGCAACCCATTGCATAGAGATCAGGGTCAAGATGTTAAAATGCTAATGGGAGAGCTTAACCCAAACAGAGCCGGGAGGTTAAGAACTTTCTGGGAAGGCCTGCCGGAAGAGATGCGTCTTCAAGGCTTTTTTAAAGCAATCAGAAGATGTAATAAGACGCATCTCGTCTGGCAGGCCATTCCATAGCCTGGGAGCGACAGCCGAGAAGGCCCTCTGGGAGGTCTGCGTCAGTCTAGTCTTCATAGGCTGCAATAAGTTCCTCCCAGAAGACCGGAGTGTGCGGAGGGGTTCGTATGGGAGGAGGCGGTCCCTCAGATAAGATGGACCCAAGCCATGTAGGGCTTTAAAGGTTAAAACCAACACCTTGTACTGCGCTCGGAAACTAATCGGCAGCCAGTGGAGAGATTTGAGCACTGGTGTTATGTGCTCTCTCCTTGATGTTCCCGTGACAAGCCTGGCTGCCATATTCTGAACTAATTGAAGTTTCCGAGTTAGGCACAAGGGTAGCCCCATGTAGAGCGCATTACAGAAGTCCAATCGTGAGGTTACCAAAGCATGTACCACTGACTCCAGGTCCTTTGGCTCCAGGAAAGGGCGCAGCTGGCGGATCAGCCGAAGCTGATAACAGGCACTCCTGACCACCGCATTCACCTGACTAGTCATGTGAAGCGACGAATCAAGGAGTACCCCCAGACTGCGAACAGGGTCCTTCGAGGAGAGTGTGACCCCATCTAGGACCGGGAGGTGTATTCCCAATCCTGGCTTCGGTCCTGTGACAGTTAGCACCTCCGTTTTGTCCGGATTGAGCTTCAACCTGTAGGTCTGTGACAGCCTGGTCTTCATAGGCTGTAGCGGGTTTCTCCCAGAGGACCAAAGTGTGCGCGGGGGGGGGGTTCATATGGGAGGAGGCAATCCCTAAGATAGGATGGACTGGAGCCATGTAGGGCTTTAAAGGTTAAAATCAATACCTTGTACTGTGCCCAGAAACTGATCGGCAGCCAGTGGAGAGACTTGAGCACGGGTGTTATGTGCATACAGTACATATGTAGTTGATAAAATGCATTTTGTCTCCTAGCTACTCTGAGGATTGCACCATAGGATCCTAAAATCACCTCCATTCACTGCCAATCCCAGGATTCCATAGAATGCAGCTATGAGAGTTAAAGTGGAACAATTGGCCCTATCTGCATGGGCCAGAATTCTCCAGAGATAGTCCTGGAGCATCCTGCTGTGATGCTGAGCACAGCTGCTGGCATGGCACACTGTGTGTGTTTTTTTTCCTGAGGTCAGGCTGGGCACCTCATTCTGACCACTGATTGACTCATTGCTGTATCAGATACAGCAAGAGACACATTGATAACATCTGTCCCACATCACAACAGCGGACTCTGGAACTTCAGAGAAAATCCAGAGCAAAAGGTGAATTTCTAAAATGTGTTATAAGGGTTGTATACCCTGGTCCCAGTGCCAAATGGGCTTGATATTGTCTGGACTATTCACACTAGAACTCGGGTTTGGGTTGTGCATTGTCCAGACTCCCTGCTGAGAGAATGGGGGATAATGTTTTATTTGGCCAGTGCAAGCATTGTACTATGTTTTATTATATATTATGTGAAAGTGCCCTATTTAATACAACTCAAGTTTTGACATCTCTGATATATAGCATTTTTTTCCGCTGCAGTTTTCTTTCTCTGTGTATGCACTGCCCCATACGAAAATTATTATCCTTGATGCCAAAAATTTTCTGCCATGAAAATCACATACCTTTTTTCCTGTTCAGGCCTTACTGTCTCATCATCCTTTTTCATCTTTAACGTGAAAAAAATTGCACACTTTATAATGAGGCCAGCACAATATCTCCCTTTCTTTCATTAGAACATTCTCTCTCTCTCTTTCTTTCTCTCTCTCTCTCTCAAGAGAAATGCAATTAAAATTCATTAAATCAGCCAGGCATGATTCATGGGTGGATTTGTCTTTATCGTTCATTGACAGAAATAACATAATTAGAATATTTCAGCTGCTTTCGGTAGATGGTGCCCATTGATCTTTGCACCCCAGGATTCATGTGAAAGAAAAGACGAGGGGCATGCCAATATTAAGAAATGTGAAGACGAAAAGTTGATTCTCAAGACTTCTGTACCACAGAAGATGTTCCCAGCTTCCTGCCCTTGGGAAACTCACTGCACAATCCTATTAATGCCAAGTCAGAGGTCAGTTTCACTTATTTCAATGGAAGTTTTCTCTCAGGTTAACTGGCATCCTTAACACCATCCATTTTAGAAATAATCAAAGGAATGTTGTAGCAAATCTAGAAAAGCTCTGAAATTTGTCTCTTTTCTTTTTGGACTACAGTTCTCAATGTCTCCCAGCCACCACTGGTACTAGTCAGGTTGGCTGTCAATATACAAAAATACAAATTATCAACTCAAAGAGTCACATTTCAAAATATTGAGTAAATACCTTTATATTGTAGAGCAAAGAAAGTCCAAGATATTGTTATTAGAATTGTCTGAAATGAAATCCAAGGAAATGAAATCCAACAAAAGACTATGGGTGATTCTTCAGGCAAAATATTTGAAGATTACACACTGAGACCTCCCCAAAAACATACACATACATAAAAGAATAATAGCAAGACATGTGGATTCAAAGGTTCAATGTTCTGGCACTTCCAAGGAGGGCTAGGAAAGTTATCTGAATCCCTGAAGCCTTTGTTGTCAGTCATGATATATTAGGGATGGGAAAGGTTGTACTGTGGAGGAAGAGAAGAGAGGTTTACAACCCAGGGCAGTACTGTCATGGGAAGAATGAAAGCCAAAAGAAAAAAGACTAGCATGAAATTAAAAGTGTTCTGTGTGCCATTGCAGAACAAGTGAGAATAATGTTTTTGTTTTTTTTGACATAGGTGAAACTAGGAAATTTGATTTGCAAATCAATACAGTCAGAGTGATCCATACACAGTCAGAGCACAACCACAAGAAATATCCAAAGGGAAGCTTCAGATGTACCATTGTGGAATATAAACAGGCTCAAGATAAGGGAGGTGTTTGAGAAAATATTATAAGCCTGAGGGCAGGGAACCATCTATTTCAATAGACTGTATGTACAGTGCTGTGTAAATTTACAGCACTATATAAATAAAACCTAGTAATAATAATAATCTGACCCACAAAAGACTCTTTGATATAGTAAACCTTGGCCATCAGAAAGAGTACTTTGGATATGATGATGATGATGATGATGATGATGATGATGATGATGATGTTTATTTATACCCCGCTCTTCAGCCAAGACTATCAGAGCGGCTTACAATTTGTTAAACAAACAGCTTCATTTACAATTGTAAGCTATTTGCCCCCAACAATCTGGGTACTCATTTTAGCGACCTCGGAAGGATGCAAGCCTGAGTCAAGCTTCAGCCCTTTGCTGGTCTTGAACTCGCCACCTTCTGGTTTTGAGCGAGTGGCTGCAGTACAGGCATTTAACCACTGCGCCACCAGGGCTCTTTATTTACAAAGTGGCAATCATATAATTTTATTTCTGTCAAAAAGTGATTGTTAATATCTCAATGTAGACTTTGAAAAGAAACGTGACAACTATGCTTGTGATTAATAGGACTTCTTAATGCTCTCTTTCTCTGTGTGTGTGTGAGTGTGTGTATGTTTGTATGTGCTTTAGCACTGGAGGAAGTGTTGGGAGTGGCAAGAAAACTAATCTTACACACGTATCTGAACTGCATAATTTTCACACTAGGGGAAAATCATCGTTACGGAAGAAAGAACATTGTACATTGGAATATTCACAATAAGCAACAAACTGGTCTACACTGAAATGTAGTCAGCTTTTGCTAAATATAACTCTGAAGACGGTGCTGTCTCAGTGCACTCCTGTGCATGCATACTCAGTCGTAAATCCTGCTGAGTTAAATGCGAGTTACTTTCATGTAAACAGGTAGAATAGTTCTGCAGCCAGAACTACTTTTTTCCAGACTGTCTCCTAGTGTTTCCAGCAGATGTGGAAATGTAAAATCATCTGAAGCATATTTGAAACACAAGATGTATTGTTTTTGGCCTCCTGTACTTGAGGCAAGAGAGGGAAGTTTTGAAGAACCTTTTCACAGGCACTGACTAGGCATTCTCCTGTCTCATTATGGACTGCAATTTCTGCAGAACTGGGAAATGAGAAATGTTTTTGCAATGATGTTGCCTGTGATGCTTTCCTCCCACATCTTTTGTTGTGACAGTTTGTCTAATTGTGTACCCACAGTTCCTATCAGTTACTACATATCAAATATATTTACTTCAAATGCTGTGTTTATATCTTTTGTTTGTATGTATATTTGTATTTTCCCCCAACTGGATTTGTTTTAATTTTTGTGAGCTGTTTTGAGCACCAGTACTGGACAACAGGTGTGAGGTAAACAAATAAACAAGTTCTATGTATAATTGGTATTTAAAGAAAGCTTGGAAATTTACTTTTTAAAATAATTTTAATGAGAAAGTTTTTAATATCCTTTTAGTATTTTTTTATTATTTTTAGTATTTTAAAAGTATTCTTATTGTATTGAACAATAAATTATGTGAGATTATACATATATACACACAAAGGACATAGGGTGTGATATAAATATTTAAATAAATGAATTCATTCTGTTACTCATGGTGGTAACATGATGATAAAAGCAGTACTGAGTGAAACCTGTGCAGCAACAAGCCTTTCTATTCCTATTAGGAACAATAAAGTAAGTTGGGAATTGGAGTACTCTGGGAATACATGCAAAAAGTGAGAATCCCCAGTATATACCATGGTCATTGTCTTTCAAAGTGATATGTGCTGTTCACATGTTCGCTTTCTCTACCGCATTAATTTTAGAGTGTGTCAATACTACAGAAATAATGTAGTTGGCCATCACTTCAAGTCCTGTAGCTCTATCCTATGAATTTATTTGATTTGCTGCTTTGCACAGTCTTTAGCCTTCTCTGCCAAAGAGTGCTGATGCTCACAAAACTACAAATATCAGGATTCTGTAGGATGGAACCATGGCAGTTCAGGTAGTGTCAAATGGCATTATTTCTACATTGCGGATGCAACCGGTTGGCATTCCTGCTTCTGGTGTCACACAGTGGTGTAGTGGTGGTGTGGGACTTGCTGGCAGCACAGGGGCAGGGCCTCCAAAACAATAGGAGCAGGGCCACAACTGGGCCACAACATGGATGGGAGGGGGTGGGAGACTGACCAGGTGTTATTCACCTCTGGGATATCACCCGGTTCAGGTGGCACCTCACAACCACCACCACCACTCCCATTGGGTGCTCCCTTAATTTTCTTCATTTGACACAACATTCCAGTCTTCCTAAGACATGACAATGGTGGGATACATTTTGGTAAAGGAGTACATAGTAACAGGTTGTGGAGGGCTTCCTACAATGCAGCCTCTTCTTCTTGGCCAATATTTTAAAAATATGTTGGCTATATAGAGATGGATCTAACACCAAAGTTACCAAGAGGGCTCAAGTATATCCCCTATGATGCTATGGATCAAACCTCTGTTGATATTTGTTTGTACTGGATATAGGAAAAAGAAGCGATTCCATGGGCCTCATCCATTTTCTAGCAAACCCTCCAGTGTCAACTGTTTTAACCCTCTGCCTTCTCCAAAGATGATTTGTTATAAATCAGAGGAGAGTCAAATACTAAAAGCAGTAGAGTATGGTCTTCAGGGAATTTGAGGTGTTTCCCAGGAATGCTTGAAGGATCATATTCCTTGGAGAAGAGGGAGGAAGCAGGTTATCTGCATACTCCTAGAAAGATTGTGTATTGAGAAAGGTTTTACAAGGTTACAGGTATGAGGAAGTAGAGGTTCAAGGGAAGCCTACTAAGGAGCATGTGAGCATCCATGCATGAGTACATCTGACAGCCTCCAGTGAAAGACTTCAGATGAGCAAACAAATTGCAGTGACATTCTAAAAAAAAAACACACAACAACTTTAAGATGTAACAGAAGGCTACCCTTAATATTTATATCCTGGCAGAGAGCCACTCCTTCATAGCACATGTCAAAGCATTTATCCTGGAGTTGTTGCTCCCTGCTTAAAGTGATAATTGGAGTATGGTGAGCATAATAGGAATAGGGTGTGCATTACAAGAAATCATCTTGCCCACAGGCTCATGTGACATAGTTCTGGGTGTGCAAATCATGACAAACTCATTTATAGGTTCCAGTGATGGTATGTTTTCCCATTGCAATCAAACATTTAGATACATTTTTCTCTGACGTCCACATTTGCTGAGGCCCAGCCCAGGTGTCTGTAACCCAAGGGAGGGGGAACCTGTGGCTATCCTCATTTAGTAGCATTCCATCCCATCTTTCCTGATCACTGTCCATTTTAGCTAAGGGCTGATGGGAGCTGGAGTTGAGAACACCCACAGCTCCTCAATCCCTGGCTTACCATCCAGTTATGATTATATATATATATATATATATATATATATATTCTTAGAATCTCATATCTATTACATACCCTAAAACATTTCACAGAGGAAAAGTAGGACACATGTGGCCAAGCAACATCAGAGTCTGGTCAACATGACAAAAAGTGGTTAAGGAGGAAGAACACACAAGATAAGAAAGCTGTAACAATTTGGTTTTTCCTGAGCCTATCAAGAAGGGCAAAATTCTGGCCCCTCATCTTCTGTTCTCTTCACCTCTTTGTTAAAACAATTTTACTCTAGCCTCTTATTCTATGCCCCTGTGTGATTTCTGATCCTAAGTTGTGATGACATGAGTCATATACACCAGTATTGCTGTCCTGGCTCCATTTTAAAGCATAGATTGGTTGGGAGGGGTTCCAAAAGGAATGAGGATGCAAATTCCTCCAAGAAGAACTGTGGTTGTGTCCACACACATACACACGAGGAAAATGTGAGAGATAGTAATGAATCTATTGAGTAGAGTACTTAATGTTCTAGGAAAAAGCTGAACAATTCACCAGTCCACTTCCTATACCCAAGTGGGATATAAGAGAGAAAGAAATTAAACAATCTTCTTTATAAGGTATATAAATATAGTTTTACTCGTGAATGTTGTTGTGTGCCATCAAGTTGTTTCCAACTTATGGTGACGCCAAGGTGAGCCTATCAATGTTGATTGTTTTAATATATTTCTCCTTTTAAATTGAAGTGTGTTTTAACTGATGTGTTTTAACCAATGTTGTTTGTCCGTTAATTGTCATTGTTCCCCAACTTGACCCATGAGGTGAGGTACATAATAAGTAATAATAACAACTATCATCACATCATCATCATCATAGTCATCATTGGCAAGATTTGTTCAGAGGAGATTTGCCATTGCCTTCCCCGAGGCTAAGAGCATGTGTCTTGCCCAAGGTAGCTCAGTGGGTTTCATGCCCCATCATCTTGTAGAAATGTAAGAATAGTTGAGTACTACACAGTATCAAGAAAGTTAAAGCATCTCACTTAGATAGGCTCTTATCACACATGCTTCATGGGTGAGACAAAGGGACAGAGAGAGGGAAGTGAAAGTAAGAGAACTAAGGACTGATATGCAATACAGGAAGAGAATGGTTGTGAACCAACACACAAAAGAAGTAAACAAGAAATTGCCATAAACTTGCATGCCTAAACTCCCAGAGAATGGCATACAATTTCACTACCAGTAAGTATAGACATGCAAAGGTTTCTAAATCCAGCATCCCATGCTGGCTTATTTTAAACAACTGAAAAGATGTTTGTTCATCAAGTCTAGGAGGACACATTTTGTCTTTGGGATTTTACTTCTGAGTTTTTGAGATTTTGTATGGTATGATATATTACATTTGTTGTTTAAAACTGAGTTTTTATTTATTGCAAATGGATTTTATAAGTTGTATGCTGCCTTGGCTTTCCTTAAGGGGAAGGGTGGTATATAAAATAAGCAGTTAAACAATTAAAATAATACACCTTTCTTGTAGAGGCTGGGTGAGAATCATGTAGCCCTCCAGATATTGTTAGACTCTATCTCTCAGCATCCATCACTTCTCACTTTGCTAGCTAGGGCTATTGGGCTTGCAATGCATCAATGTTTGGAGGGCCACCTAATTCCCACCCCTGCTTTGCAAGAAGAGTAGAAGTGGTGTGAAGTACTTGAAGAGTCCATTGAAGACTGCCACATGTTGATTTCATTGTACAAATCTGCTCTGAGTCTGGTTTGCATGTTATATTCAAGGAATGTCCTCTTCCATATCAAATCTCAGGGTGGGGGAAATCAGCAGGTATAGAATTCCTACTTAGATAAAATCAATACCTCCTGCCATCCAATTCTTCAAGACAGTTCAGTACAGGGTATCAGTGAAAACAAACACTCTGAGCCAATCTGGCTATTTCAGATAAAAATACAGCCCACTAAACTTGTCTGTGATTGCCATGCCTACATTAAAGCCTACCTTATTGTAGGAGCTTGGATAATGGCAAAATTATCAAGTGGGAGGGTATGAGTTACCTGCTTAAATAGGCAAAGGGTGAAAATCTTTGTTTACTTCATTCTTACATGCACAAATAAATACCTTAAAAAGTTTTCTCCCTACTGAGTAAGATCACAAGAGGTTTTGTACATTTTTGTGATTTTTCAAAAATATGTTAAGACTTTTTAAAATGAGGTTTATGTGCACTTGTTTCAGATAAAAAAGAAACAAAGGCCCAAGACAGACCTCATGAAAATGGCAAGCTGGAGGTGCCCATTTTAACTCTGGAGGGATGCCACAGCAGTCAAATCCCTCTGAAGTAAAAAGAACCCAGAAAAAAAGAGTTCTTTTTATGGCACCTAGCATGTCACAAGTGTGCCATTGGCACACTGTGATGTAATGTACGTGCAGGATTGTCTGTAAACTGTGCATCCCTTACGTCATCATGGTGGCATCTGTGTGGACAGGATGCTGCCCTGATGCCGCCTCCATTACATGCTAGGGTTCAGGAGTGTGTGGTTACTGTGCACTCCTGAACCCTAGTATTGGCGGCGGCACACTAATTTTGGCCCATCTGTCCCAGGCCAAAATGATAAAAGCAAAAAATAAATTACAACTTTTTTTTTGTAAATTACAAAAAAAAAGTTTCAAGAAACACAAGTATTCTTTTAATTTAAATAATTTTGTGCAACCTCCCAATTTTACATTGAAGATTCCTGTGTGTTTCTAGGTATTATGATTTTTAAGCCAAAAATGCATGTTGCACAAAAATCAGTTTTCATGTAAAAACTTACGCAGGGAAAATATGATTTACTTACAAAAGCCGTGTGTGCATTTCTGTACAGAATAATTTCCTGAAACACTGTGCAAATACTGAATGAAAATTGCACAGAAGTATTATCTCTCACAGTAAGCAGAAAAGTACAGGAATTATTCATCCTCATATATGAGGACAAAATAGGCAAAGCTATTTCAAACCTAATATAGTGTGTCCCTAAGGATTCAGAGCAAGGTCTTTATACATCAAATAGGGGATACAACAGCTGATTTGTTACAAAGGCTGCCAGTAGATGCCCTGAGAAGTACCTCATATGTTCTTTTTAAATGCTGCCCTTGAAAGCTTCTGTGGTATAGTATAAGCAAAATACACAGTTATATCATGGATATTATGGTTAGCCATACAGTTGGCCCTCTGTATCCATGGCTTCTCCTGATTCCACTTTCACATTTTCTCACCAAAGTGAAAGTTTAAGAGAATTCTACCAGTAAAGAATGCTCACAGAACAGAAAATATAGTTTGATAGGAGAAGATGAAGAAGTAATACTAGATCCCCCTCCCCCCATTTCATTGGAGCTTGTGCCAATAGCAAATACACAGATACTCTCACTGTTGTGCCATATGCTGCACAGATGGAGTATTTCCCCATGGAATACTTGCTCATGACTCCAATGCCATTGGCAAATGGAGTACAGAAAATAAATGCATTCGATGAAGAGTTGTGTTCATTATAGAAATACAGTGGGATCTCCATATCCACAGATTCTTTATCCTTGGATTCAACCATCCAAGGCTTGAAAATATTTCAAAAATATATACAATCAAAAAAGCAGCCCTTGATTTTGCTATTTTATAGGGACACCAATTTACTATGCCATTGTATGAAATGGGACCTTAGCATCCATGAATTTCTATGTCTACAGTGGGTCTTGGAACCAAACCTTAGCAGATAACAAGGGCCCATTGTATATCTTCCAGAAGTAGAAGCAAAGAAGTATGTTGTCATATTGACCCCTGCTACTCTCATTTTGATGTGTCCTCCCTGATGCATTTATTTTATATGTGCCTATACCTAGGCCAGTGTGTAGCTCTTCTTCTTCTCTACCAGCAGAAACACGGATGGTGGAGAATATAATCTACATGCTCCAAGCTTCATCCTGTAATTGCTGGGAGAATAATAAAACCAATGGCCATATGAGTTAGGGGCTGTACAGATAGCCAAATCGGGGCCACAGCAATAGCATGTCGTGACCCCAATCTAGCCTTCACAAGGTGCAAAAAAGGAGCCATTAAAAGTGGTTCCTTTTTGTGCTCTGCAAAGGGTGCAATAGCCATGTTGCTTTGGCTTGGCAGCACTCCTTCAACACTGTGTCATATGTACACAGTGCCAGAGGAGCTCTGTGACACTGCGCACCATGTGGTGTGGTGCATAGCATCATGCCACACTGGGGTGGAGCCGGGGTCTGTGTCATGTAGATTCTATGCCCCAAGCTGACCCAAACTGCCAGTCTGAACAGCTCCTTAGTGATCTTGCAAATAGAACATTCATTATGCCAAGAAGAGGTGTGTAAATGGGGTCAATGTTAAATCTGTAATTTAGCACAGCAGCTGCACACTCCCCAGCCCTAGCACGTATGAACAGCATCATTTTTAAATTGTGCCGTCCATATGTGTGCGCTCCAATGACATCACGGCGTGCGCCACATCCAAATTGACTGGCGCACTTCTGATCTCATCGCGCCGCTTGAGGGCTCCTTTTGCGGAAGCTCTTCGTGGCCACAGCAACCAGATTTTTCCCCTTTTCCCTTGGCTCTTCCAGTCGGGCTGTCTTTGGGGCATGAAGCCCCAAGGGCACCCCTTTCCAGGCCATGGAGAAGGGGCGTTCTCCCCCTTTTCTGTTGCCTGGAAAAGTGGTGGATTGGGACCTCTGAGGCTGCCAGTGAGACTGTCCTGGCCTCAGTCTGGTGCTCAAAGGGGCGCCTACAGACTGCCCTTTTTGGGCGATCTGTAAAGCCCCAAAGTTACTCATATTATAATTATGTTTTGACCTATGTTACTCGTAAATCCTGATTTTGCTATTTTGAAAATAGTTTTATGCATACCGAGAGTTCTTGTTATCTTTTAGAACCTGTGATGACAAGAAAAAAACACACCATCTTTATTAAGCAAGAAGTTAGCCACTTTCCCTTTTCTAATTAAAAGTCATAATGACATTTTTGATTAATTCAGAATTAACAATAATATAGATTTGTTATCAGTGTGTGGCACTCCCCCGTATAACGTCAGAGCATGATAAATTTAACTTCCACTAATACAGATATTTTTAGTCATTAAGATAAGAGCAGAAGGTACTAAAACCAATTTATGCTTAACAATCTAAGCAGATTTACATATATTTGACAGTTTCTTTGGAGGAAGCGCAAACATGCCATAAACAGTTCCCATAAACTCTAAAGCAAATGAGGGTTGTGCTTTTTAGAGAACCTGCTCATTAAAAATGGGAAATGAACTCAGCATCATCAGAAACTTTATGTGTCAAGATTGCCATGAGTGATGACTCTTTCCCCTCCCCAAATTTGTGGGTGTTCTTCTGTTCTGAATAAATCTGCCTTTCCAATCAAATACTGTTAAGTATTCATAGACACACAAAAACTGCACAGCTTTTTTCCTAGAACCATGTGACACTTTGGAGTATTCAGTACCTTGTTATTCACACATTTTGAAATGGGAACTGTCCTGCCTGTATTATTTGCCAGTTCTGCTTAAAAGTAGAGCATGACTATAGACTGGTTTTTCCTGGAGATGGATGATTTATTGATTTCAGGTTCAGGCAGTTTCTCATTTTTCCATCTCATCTCCACATCAACTGGTGAATATTTTCAAAGTCTTCACAAACAACACCATGCCAGGGTGTGAACTTATCTTCCAGTATATACATGTGGGCCTGCATATTTGCCCAATACATTTTTGGTAAGCAATTTCTTCTACTGTAATGAATTCTTGTGCACAAGTTTCCATAATATACAACCCTGAGAACCCAGGAAGTAATGGGATGGGTGGGGGAGAAAGAAGAAGTGGTTTAGGAAGGGACCAGAGGTTATGATCCAGCAAACTACACTGTTATCCTCCTCTTTCTCAAGTACCCTTCTTGCTGTTCTCTTTCCCTCTGGGACAGAAAAGGTTTGGGAAGCTGAGGAGGATAAGGAGGAGGAAAGGGGAATCAGGCTTCCAAGTCTCATGCCTCCCTTAAACTACTCTTATGCCCTCTCTGCAGGTCCTGCCCCACAATTTGAGAACCACTACATTAGACAGACTACTTTATCACACAGGGCTCCTGGAATGGTACAAAAGGGGCCGGAAAGGGAACAGAACAAGTGAGGAATGGATTTTACTGTACACAGGAAGTGTGCATTCCATTCCGTTCCCTTCCCTTCCCTATCCATCCCAGAGGAGGAGATTTTTGAGACCAGTTCTGAACAGTTCTCAAATATCTCCTCCTCTGGGACAGATGGGGAATGGATAGGGAATGGAACGGCGACTTCTGGCAATGGTAACAACGTTCTGTGTTTGGTAAAATGCATCCCTCACTCATCCCTCACTCATCACTTACTCATTCCATTCCCTTCCCAGGCCTTTTTCTGCCGTTCCAGCCAGCCCTGTGTGATAAACCTAACAAATAGAGTGTGTATGTTTGTGGGTGGATGGATGAGGTTGTGGATGAGGTTGTGGAAGCAACCTTTCCCCCATGCTTTCATTGTAACACATCAATATTAAAGATGTAAATCATAATTTATTTCATCATCACATACAAGAAAGAAGAATTTTTAAAAAATCATCAGCAGTGCTCAGTTATGAGTTTTCTGCAAATTAAAACTTTTTTGCATTATGAGAGTATCTTGTGAAAATTTCATCCTTATGCAAAAACCAACAAGCTTTGAATCTTGGACTAGAACTCCAGAAGACCAGGGTGTGAATCTCCACTCAGTCACAGAAACTGATTGGGTAACCTAGGCAAGTCACAGTTTCTCAAGCTTAGAGGAAGTGATTGTTAACCTCCTCTAAACAACTCTTCCCAGTAAAACCTGATTATAGGTTCAACTCAAGGTCACTATAAGTCAGAAAGAACTTGAAGGCATGCAAAATAATAATAATAATAATAATAATAATAATAATAATAATAAATAATTTTATTTATAGCCCATTTTATTTATAAATCAACAATTGATTTGTTTCATTTATACATCTATGGCCCAGTACACACGGGTGGCGAAACGCCACCCCTCTTTGCTATGCATCGTAGCCGCAGCAACCAAACCGTGGGGCAATGATGCACAGCAAAAAAGAAGCAGCCTGGAGTGGCTTCTTTTTTGAGGCATTGCAAGCAGGAAGGGGTGCTGCCATGATGCCACTTCCTGCCAGTGATGTCTGGTTGCTGCACTTCAGTGGCAGTGTCATAATGGAGGTCCCCGTGTGGACACGTTGTCATGATGCATCTGTATAGACTAGGGTTCCAGAGTATGTGGTTGCTGTGCGCTCCAGAACCCTAGAATTGGTGCCAGCACACCTCTTCTGGCTCATCTGTACTGGGCCTATATCTTCCTACATAGTACACAGACCTCTGCCACCTCACTTTAGAGACTTTTGGGAATGTATTATTTTGAACTACAGCAGAGAACAGACTGGAGCTTTTGAATTTTGCCATGCAGTTGTTTTTAAAGTTTGTGTGCAGCCTAACTACCTCCTAATTGCATTCCCAACCACTGCTACAAAGAATGGGAGCAATGGACTGAAACATCCACCGTGTACTTTGCTATTTTAGTCTCTCTTAAAACACATATGCAAGCATGTATATTGTTCACTTTAGCTGTTAAAATACATGCATATGCAGTTGGCAATACAAAAAGTATATACCATGAAAGTTAACACTTCCTTAATTTAAGTTTTAGACCTCCTTTAAAGGCTATGTGGCATTTAGCTTAGCAATGTTAACAGGGATAATGTCAAGCTGTTTACAACACACAGTATATACTCCAATGTTTGTCTTCTCCTGAGAAAGCTTTCAGCCTATCCGCTTCCTCCCATTCCCTCATAAGTTACTTAATTTGGTGTGTAATTTTCAGATTTGTCTCACATTCATATTATTTAAGGGCCATGCACATTCTTTATCCTTCTTTTATTACTTTCAGCTCCCCCTCCCCAAAAGCTCATGCTTGACATATGAGTAATGAAATGTGTTAAAATTCATAAGCAGGTTCATACATATAGAGTGAACAGCTTCTGTGGCATTAAATGACAAGTCATAGGGGGAAGAAGATAAGATTCTTTCTGGCTCTTCCTTCTTCTTCACTTCCCAGCACAAAGAATCCACTGAGCTGTCATCCTCAGCATCAGAACTTCACTCATTTCTATTACTTCCATTCCACCAAGTCTGACAGTCTCTCTTGTTCACTCCCATCATCTCCTCTAGAACCACTTTGTGGGGAATTAACTCAGGCTTTTCCTATTTCCTAATGAATATGGGGAATGAATATCAACTGGGTTTTTGACATCACTGTAGTCTTTGTGTGTACATCACAAGTTGATCGGTTGAAAGGAAATCTGAGAGCCATGATTGGGAAGAAGGGTCCCAAACAAAACTTTGCAACTTGGAAAAGTACTAACAGCTTCTCTCTTAGCCTCCTTTCCCCTCCCTGCACACAACAGTTCCTTTCATGACTAATAGACATTACACAAGATTTGGCTTTATCTGGAGAAAATCATAGACCAAGTAGTCTCATGGAAAGAATGACAGTGAGTGTTACTAGGTGTCCTTAGTAGTTGTTTCTAAGGAAACATCATGCCAGGGAGCCTACAGTTAGGGGCTTATTGAGCTGGAAAAAGACAAAAAGAGATGTGTCCCTCTTCCTTGTTTCATCCCTACACTAACTACTATGCACTCAAAGGCATTGTGCTCCAATGCTTTCGCTCCTTTCTCTTGGGCAGGTTCCAGAAGTTGATGCTCAGGGAAGGTTGCTCCTCAAAAATGTTGCTTAATTATGGTGTCCCTCAGGGCTTCATCCTGTCCCCGATGCTGTTTAATATTTACATGAAGCCACTGGGAGAAATCATCCGCAGACATGGGGCGGGGTGTTATCAATATGCCGATGACACCCAAATATACTTCTCCATGTCTTGGTCATCAGCGACGACGACAGATGGCATGTTGCCCCTCAATCGGTGTCTTGCTGCAGTAATGGACTGGATGAGGGAAAACAAGCTCAAGATGAATCCAGACAAAATGGAGATACTTAAAGTAGGGGCCCCTAAACCAGGTATTGGGCTGCAACCTCCAGTCCTAGAGGGGTTCAAGCTCTTCTCAAATGACTGCATTTGCAGTCTGGGGATGCTTCTTGACTCGTCGCTTCACATGAGAGATCAAGTGAATGCAATGGTCAAGAGTGCCTGTTATCAGCTTTGATTGATATACCAGCTGCATCCTTTCCTGGAACCAGGGGACCTTGAAACTGTAGTACATGCACTAGTAACCTCAAGACTCAATTTTTGCAATGTGCTCTAAATGGGGCTACTCTTGTGCCTAGTTCAGAAACTTCAGTTGGTACAAAACATGGCAGCCAGGCTAATTACAGGAACAGCAAGGAGTGACCATATTACAACAATATTGAAGTCACTCCACTGGCTGCCTATTAGTTTCCGGGCACAGTACAAGGTGTTGGTTATCACCTTTAAAACCCTACATGGCTTGGGCCCAACTTATCTAAGGGATTGCCTGCTTCCATATAATCTGCCCCATACCCTCAGAACCTCTGGGAGGAACTTATTGCAACCAGTGAAGACCAGATTGGTTGTGACCTCCCAGAGGACTTTTTCTGCAATTGCTCCCACTCTATGGAATGACCTACTGGATGAAATCCATCAAATTGCCAACCTAGATGGCTTTAAAAAAGCCATCAATCTCTTTTGGCAGCCCCCCCCCCCACACGCACAGGCACATAGGACAACGACTCTGCCACTGTTATTGTTGGGAACTGTTGTTATTTTATTTATTTATAAAATAAATTTATGAAATTTTAATCATAATTTGTTTAATTTCTTTTTAAGGGGGGTTATTTTATATATATTGTTGTATGGTTTTAAACACTGTAAGCTGCTTTGAGTGCCCCCGCAAAAAGAGGGGTACAAATAAAAGTTTTATTTATTATTTATTTTTACCACAGGTCTCTATTTGAGTGACATTTTAGTCAATCTGAAAGATCCAATAGCTGACTATATTTTATTGATGTTATGTTCTTTTAAGCCAACTCTGAATTATGGCAACTCTTTTTCTAGCAAGATTTGTTCAAAAGGGTTTACCATTGAGTGGTGTCACTAGGGTTATCTGGTGTGGTCACTCGTGGTGTCAACCCCCCTCCCTACCATTGATCTCCTCCCATACCAAAACAAACAAACAGCTTCATTTATATACCGCTTCATACCACCTAAGAAGTGTCTAAATGTTTTATAACTGTAAGCTACTTGCCCCCAACAGTCTGGGTACTCATTTTAGCGACCTCGGGAGGATGCAAGCCTGAGTCAAGCTTGAGCCTTTTTGCTGGTCTTGAACTCACAACCTTATGGTTTTGAGTGAGTGGCTGCAGTACAGGCATTTAACCAATGCACCACCAGACCATATATACTCCTTAGTAATGTTCTTATACAAGTGTTATTCAGAAATTGTATTTCCCATATATTACTGGATGTAATAGCAATAGTTGTAACATAAGCATAAAATTTAAAAAGAATATTTTTTAAAAAAAATCAAAATTTAATTTAATTTTTAAAAATATTTTTTTAAAGCCCTGAGGCCCCTCCTTTCTCCTCCCACTGATCCTTACACCACTCACGCCATCTCTTTCTCTGAGCTCCAAGGGATGCAGTTGAATGCCATAGCTCATTTCTGTGAAAAGGCAGGTGTTTGGGAAGGAGTGGGGTCACCCTCCTTAGGATATCCCCTGTTGCCATTGTTTTCGACTGAAGCTGCAAGAGTGTAATTTGCCCAGGCACACGCAATGGGTTTCCATGGCAGAGCAGGAATTTTATCTTACTCTCCCTAGTCCAACACTCAAACCACTAAAGTTCACTAGTTATCTGATAATATTTTACTCTGAACAAAATTCTTTGTTTAAACCTAATCTCAGCACATGGGCAAACAATAAAATCTTCCACATGGTGGGAGCTGAGGTGAAGGCATCCAACTGTTGTGCCATTATCATCTTAATGTTAAATAATCAAAGAGCACAATGAATGTACAAAGAAGTCCCTTCTTAGTTTCTCTCCATCTATTCATAGATTGAAAGGGGAATAAAGCCATGCTAGTTATGATGGCTGTCCTTCCTGGAACTCTTCTTCTGACCCCTGAACATTCAGTAGAAAAGCTGGTTGTGTTGTTGTTGTTGTTGTTGTCGTCGTCATGATTGTAAGCCCTTGGACTTGTTGAACTGTTAAATGTGAAACCCTATGTTCATATATGGTGGAGACTGGAGAAGGAGCAAGAGATGTCTGAATACTATGCCTACCCTAACACACATCCTATCAGAAGCTCTATAGTTTATCTATGAGTGTATTCACACTACCCACTTATAGCAGTCTGATACCATTTTAAATTTCATAGTGCCATCTTATGGGATCTGTAAGCTAAGAGGTACTTAGAATTCTCTGATGGAGCAAGTTGTAGTGCTTTATTTCAGAGAAATGTTGGACTACAACTCCCTCTAGCAAAGAACTCTCACTCTAATTAAACTACACATCCTAGGATTCTGTAGGATGGAGAGTTAAACTGATATCAAACCATTATAACTATATAATATGAATGCATTCTATAAAAAGGAATAGATCACACTTCTATAAACAGGAATAGATCACACTTGTGGTTCTGACATCATCGTGCCAATGTGTGTCTGTACAACTGAACTGAGCTAGATTAAAGTCTGGCTATGTTTAATTTTTATATAAATTGTAATAATGTAGCAAAGCATCAGAAGATAAAGAAACACAGAAAAAACATAACCAATCCAAAGGTAATGCCTACTCAGTAACTTAATTACTACAGTAAATTACTTCATGTAAATGTACATGAAGTATAATTTTTAAAAAAAACATTTGAATCAAATTACATTTCTCAAGGAATCTTCTTCTTTTAACAACAAACCAATTAGCAGGTTGGTTGTCCAACCAGATCTCTTCCAAATTATTTTAAAAGAAATGGCTTAATATTATTTTTTCTGACATGCCTTCTGCTTTTGAAAGTCTCAGTTGGTGTGCCAGTTAACACTAGTTCCTCATCTTTTTCCTGACCATTCTTAAACTATGGTAAAGAATCATCTCTTCGATGTTCTGCAACATCTGTAACAAATGAAAATTAGACTGAAATAAAGCTTTTACAAAACCCATTACTCTCTCTTCTTTACTCATCATAATACACTTCACCCTTTCCAAGATTTCATGCTCCTTTATCAATATCAAGATTTCTTCTTCTCTTCTCACACCAAATATCCATTATCAAGTGTGAAAGAAAATAAGGGCATGGATAAGAACGTTTGTCCTTCCATTGCTCTGAATGAAGGTTGAGATTGCAGTTCCCAGCAGCCCAAGCCAGTTGTGAAGAATTCTGGAAGTTGGAGTTCAGCAACAATTTTCACCTGTTGAGTAGATCAAAGTAAAGAGTTTTTTTAAAAATACATTGAGGTCCCTGAACATTAATCCAATTTAGAAAATCCTCCACGCCAATGGAAGCTTTTGTTGGAAAGGCCATCACTGTGGAGGTGTGTCAATTCTGGTTCCAGCTGCAGATGGAAGGGTTAGCCCTCTTCATTATTATTTCATTTCAATTCAGTTCAATTCATTTGTATGCTGCCTTTCTCCTAGAGAGGGACCAAAGGTATACACTTGCTCCAAACAACCCAGCTTTTTAAAAGGTTCTTTTGGCCTAATAGAAACATGTTAAAAAGCCTAAAGAAGGAGGTAGTGTGAAGTACATATAGGAGAAAGGGAAAAGTAGGAAAATGGAGAAGGAAAGAAAGAAAAAGATTAATTGGATAAAGAGAAGGGGGAATGTGGGAGAGGAAGGGTGTAGCTTCATGTACCTTAATAAAAATACCACTTCTTATGAATTTTTCCTTCACTTCCCAAGTTTCTAGCATTGCAAGAATGAGACGTTGGAAATCATTCGTACTTTGAACTCTTATAGTTGCTATGTTTGCTTTCTCTTGGTAACTGCCTGCTCCTTTTCTTTGGATGCCAAATCTGTGTTTGTAAATGGTCAACTGAAATTTTAACTCACCGCAATGCTACAAATTTGGGGACAGAAGGAAAAATTTCATGGGGGGGGGGATCAGATTTCTTATCAGAGGGGGAAAATACCCTCATTTTGCCCAACCTCTGTAGCTACACTCCATGGGAGGGAAAAAATGAGGGGGGGGGGCTGAAAGCTACAAAACATACAGAGACACACACATTACAGAGAGAGGAAGAAAGGAGGGAACCTCAAGTCATGGTTCTATGAATGGGTATGTTGAGCAAGAAAAAGAGAGTAAGATAGCTTGCCAAGAAAGCCCTGTCATAGGTTTGCCTTAGGATTGCCACAAGTAAAAAATGACTTGGAGGTACAGCCTCACATTTGTTGCTTTGGCTCTTGCTCAGAGCTTGACAAGTTACTTTTGATAAACATGTTTATAAAGACTTGCTGAGGATACCCATGACTGAGCATCATGGGTTTCACAACATCATCCTCCCACTGCTAAGTTATGGAGGGTTTCATCAGAACGTTATATTCATCTTTAAAATGATTTGGCAAACTGTGTTATGGTCCCAGAAACCACAGAAAAGTGGCCCTTGGCAATTTTCCCTGCAGAAATGAATGCCTTGAAACCAAAGATTTCCAAAACCTGGCCTAATTCAACAGACACTACAATTAGTTAAATTGCTCTATTACCAGGCATGGCATCTTGAATAAGAGGAAATAAAATGGTCTATTCAGTCCTGAAAAGAGAAGTGAATTCTGGTGAGGAAAACTCTTTTGCGGTTTCAATACATTACAGTTAGCATCATTTTGATCAGAGGTGAGGGTTATCTTAGCAAATATAAATTCTAATGTTAAAGAATGGAAATATACAAGTAAGCAACTGTGGGATCAGAAATGTCTAATTTTTATTGTTGTTGTTGTTGTCTCTTAGTGAAGGTTTAAACAGCAAAATAATAAAAGTTATTTATATATACTCCTGAGGACTAATTAGGCTTTGCATTTCAAATGTGAGTGTATATTATTGCACCAGATATTGTAATGTTTATGGAAATTGACACTTAACTTTTAAATTGCTTTCCATTTGCATATGCAGATTAACTAAGCATTTTACAGACGGCAGGTTTTAGAGACCCTACAAATATTGTTTGATGGCAGTGCAAAAGAAAACCAGGGAACAAACTGTTGGAAACTCCAATGGACATTATACCAAACAAAGCAATGACTAGGAAATGCTCATGACAACAACTTTTTAAGATGTAATTTAACTCATTTTAAACAGTGTCAATTTTTAAGCCATTCTCTCTCCTTGGAAATGCCAGTCTATAGCTACTATACAAGACCATTTTCTGTAGGGCTTACAGGGGACAGTGGTAAGGTAAGGCCTATCTCAAGGGCGGGCTCTTGTTTTGTCCAACTGCAGCTGCTAGCTGTTTTAGCTAGCATAGCTAGTGGCGAGGAATTCTGGGGACTGCAGTCCAAAAGCATCTTTCCTTTTTCTCATTATGCTTGTCAATATATATGGTTTATATATGTATACAGTACGGTCAATTGCATACAAATAACAAAAAGGAACAAAAACACCTCCAGCAGAAGTGCTTCAGTGCAGACAAGAGATACAGCAAACATGGCTGCTGCCACACCGTAGAATTAAATGCCGTTTTACACTACTTTAACACACATATCTCCATCCCATGGAATCCTGGGATTTTTTGTTTGTTGTGGCACCAGAGCTCTCTGACAGAGAAGAGTAAATATCTCACAAAACTATAAATTCTAGAATTCCATACAGGGGCATCATTAGCAGTCATGGGGGTGCATCAGGTGACACCTTAAGGGGGGCTGACACCACCGCTCTCCAAACAACTGCCTTTTGGCAGAAATAGGCTGTGTTGTTTGCCTGTGTCCCTTTAAAATGCTGCAGATGGTGTGAGTGGGACAAAGCTCAATGGAGGAGAAAGGAGAGACCTCAGGTTTTTTAAAAAAATAATAAATGTAAAATTTAAAAGTCTGTGTTTTGTTTAAAAAAATACTATTTTAAAACATTCTTTAAAATACCATGTCTTACCAAACTTTCTCTTCAACCACATGAAACTATATACATGTAGATACATTTAGACTGTGCATTTGCTTTTCTAATTTGAAGGTATAATTTTAATGCTGCAGATTCCATAGCATTGAGCCATGGCATTTAAAGTGATGTCAAGGTGCATTAATTCTGTAGTGTAGATGCAGCCTCAAAGTCTCCAACTCTTTTGTTTTTCACTCAGCTCCACCTCCTTTTCTGTTTATGAGTTTATGAGACTTTTGATTTGCATCCTACATGGAAATGTGCGTGTATTTTCTGCAAGGAAGGCATTTGCTTGTACATTTTCCTAACTGTACATTTTGCACACATTTCTCTACTTGACTAAAATGGGATTGTTGTTCTGTTAGGTGCATTTTAGTTGTTTGCATTTTAAACAGTTAGGCATGATTTCATGAGAATGAACCAGATCCAAAGCCTGACAAATTGCAGATTTCTGAGACAAAATGGTCTTGGTCTTGTAACAAGTCTCAGGGGTTGTAATCTAAGCCATTTCAATGATACTGAATATTCCTGCCATACTGCATATGTTTTTATCTAAATTCATGTTCCTTTATACAATATCCCACATTCTGCAATCAGATTAGCCAAAATTTGTGCCCAATATACATTATACAAATTGTGAGGATAGAAAAGGCATGTTTGTCTTGCAAAACAGATTGAAGTCCCAGATATTGAGGGGTGATTTTTAAAAGTTCGTAACAGTTAGCATGTCAAGGACCTTTGAAATTAATCAATTACTAACACAGTTGTAATTTTGAAAATTAATTCATTGTGTCTCAATTTCTCAGAAGGGCTAGAATAACTTTAATATCAACAGATTGTTGAGTTATCATTTCCAAAGCCTTCCCCCATGCAGTTTAAAGCCCTTTTGATAGGCTTGTCTTGCTGGATCATAATCTCATTACTTCTTTCCATCCACCATACCCCTCTCCTCAATTTGTCTGATTTGTAATTCAGTAGGGTTATCCCTACGGTAGGGTTTTGAAGTTATCACATATTTGTTATTTTAATTTGTCACAACAATTTTAGCATGAAACTGATCCAATTTGGGAGAGATAGCATATGCATGCCCGCCATACCCAGTTGTGGGGGAAGATTCCTTAGGGAACCTTGAGTATATAGCCTTTGCCTCACTCCCAGGTGGCAGGGGAACCACACAGTAAATTCCACCGGTGTGAAATGCAACAAGTAGGCTGGATAAATAGGTATCCATTGACAGCCAGGCAGGTCAGCCAATATTTGGATGCAGACTCATGTCAGGCCAAGACTCTATCTGTAAATCAATAAAGGTTTCACCTTTTCCTCTTCAGCTACTGTTGTCATTTTCATTTCACCATCACAGCAGGCTCCATAAGGCAAACCTTCCCAGTAGATAAGGCTGCAAGGAAAAGGGGTGACTAGAAAAGATCCTCTTACATCTTTCTGCCAGGAAAAGCACCCCATAAACAGTGTTCTTCCATTCCCATGGATACATTCTTGCTTACAGGAACCCTGGATTGAAGTTAATATGTTTGTGTGTGTGTGTTTGTGTGTGTGTGTGTGTGTGTATGCTTCTTTTATTCTGCTACACAATGTGGAATATTTGTTTCAAGATCTCCTCTTTTGAAAAAAAAATCCTCTAACAATTGGAAAGTTCTGTTAAAAATTTATCAGTTGCATTATCTGCATTTATTTGGTTCTGTGGCAGGAATCACAGAGAATCTAAAGCAAGTCAAATGTATGTAAATACATATGTAGATTATTCATATTCCTGTCCTCAGTTTGTTGGTCATCTCGGGAAAAAATCCATTGAATTCAACATGAACTTTCTTCCTTGTAAGTGTTTTACAGATTACAACCATTGTCACATTGATTTCCATGGGACTGCTGTGCAAATAACTTTCCCTCGAAGGCAGACCATATTTTATTGTGAATCACCATATAATCTAAGGAGATTTCTTTTATTGAGAAGGTGGTGCCATTATAGTCACGGGAGATGACTATACCCTACAGGTAAAAATCGACAATTGAAAATGATATTATGAGGGATATATCCTTGGCACTTTAGCACTCAACTGCAAATGCATTGGATGTGAGCAAATTGATTTCCTGTTTGCCTTCTAGACTGTGTACAAGAAAGAAGCTCAAGTTCACATTTTCATAAGTTACCCTGCTGCCGCATAAATCACAATCTTACAAATCTGTAGTGAGCAGTGTTCATTTTCCCCACCTCTCCTTTGTGAGATCAGTTAATGAAAATAAACGGCTCTAATTTGTGCCTGTACATTCCATTGCTATTGTTCTCTTTGTTACAAAGGGAGAACAAAAGAAATAAAAGAAGCAGAAATGGCAATGCATAAATTTGAATGTGCTTCAGAGAGAGATTATTTCACTGACAAGGCAGTAAAATGTTCAAATAAAGATTGTGATAATTATACAGGAGTCAAAAAATGAAGACAAAAGCAGCATTTTCTCCTCTTGGCAACTTGAGTAAATTTAAGAGATGCAATTTCAATGTGGAGTATAGAAATGCTCTATTAGTATAGGTGTTCCCATACTGGAATCCTGTTTCATAAAATTCATCCCTGGCTTCTGTGTAGCATGGAAGTATATTTTGTTTATTGAATTTCTCAAAGTGTTCTGGCTGTTTCACTCCTACAACAGGTGCCACATACTACAATATTTACTAATACGTCTTTTGATTCCTCACAGCTGAATCTATATTATTGTTTAGGCAATATGAACATAAAGACTCATGGAAGCGCTTGCTGTGTTTCTTGTTTAGCACATACATAAATTAATTCCTAATTGTTACACACAAAACAACATGACTCAAAATGCATTGCCAGCACACTGCCTTCAAGCCAATCCAGGGGTGTGACTTTCAGATCTTGCACAGAATTTGGTAACTGAGCATTTAACTCTCTTAGGTTTTGAGCAGATGGACAGCTTGGAGTGGCCTCTGGAGAAAGACTGCGGCTATCAGATGCTGTGGTCCTGAGGCTGGCCAATGCTGTGGTCTGCAATGGACCTCTAGCAAGGAGCACTTCTTTTGCATGCCCTTTTTGACTGGATTTGGTCCACCTTAGCTGGACATGACACAGCTTCAACTCAATTTTACAGTCATGTTGTTGCATTGCAACTCCCAGCAGGTTTTAGCCAGTATAGCCAATATTGAGGAAGGTCGCTGTCAAGCACATGATTCTCACAACCATCTAGGACAACTAACTCTATTATATCCCCCCAAAAATCATGAGTAATATAGTTCAGGGCTGAAGAGACACAAGCTGTACTCATGGCTATGGGACAAAGCAAACAGATGGCTTGGAGTGGCCTCTGTACAATTGTAAAGACGCCGCTTCCTGTAAATGGCGCAGCAAATGGAAGCTGATCTGGGCTGTGTCACCTGAGCGCTTTGTTCCCACAGCTTTTAGACCACTTCAGGAATGAAGCCAGGGAGGAAGGGGCCAGGCACCCCTTCCTCCCATGGCTGCAGCTGTCAGGGTATCCTTGGGGTATGCAGCCCCAATGACACCCCTTTCCTGGACCATGGGGAAGCAGCATTTTGCCACTTCTCCGTGGTCCAGGAAAACCAGGGAGGTCTGGGGGAACTCCCTTTGGGTGAGCCCTGAAAGGGAGCTCCCCCAGGCCTCCCTGGAGCTCTGTTTCAGGGCTCCTTCTGGGGAGATTTCCCCAACAAGCCTCGAAAGGGAGTTCCCCCAGGCCTCCCTAGAACTCCTGGGAGGCCTGGGGGAGTTCCCTTTTGGGGCTCCTTGGGAAAATCTCCCCAGAAGGAACTCCAAATGGGAGTTCCTTCTGGGGAGCGGATCATTCCTGTGGCAACTAATAATAATAATAATAATAATAATAATAATAATCTAGTCCGCCTCTCTGAACAAGCAATCGGGGCAGATTACAACAAGGATTAAAACAATATCAAGTAAAATATCCCATCCTTTCCCTTACCACCCCCCCTTAAAAAGATATTAAATCACAATTGAATTAAAACAGTAACTAGCTAAAATAGTAATAAAAACAAGATTAGAGAAAAACGGACCCAGCCAAGGTTATGTAGTAGAAACAGAGAAGGAAGGCTGGAAGAAAAGGCCACTCTAAAGCCTACATTTGGAGCCGGGGGATGTTTACATTCTCTGGGAAGGCCTGCCGGAAGAGATATGTCTTTAGGGCTTTCTAAAAGCCTTCTAAAGATGAAATAAGACACATCTCATCTGGCAGGTCATTCCACAACCTGGGGGCAACAGCCGAAAAGGCCCTCTGGGAGGTCTGCACCAACCTGGTCTTCATGGGTTGCAGCAAGTTCCTCCCAGAGGACCGAAGTGTGCGGGGGGGGAGGTTCATATGGGAAGAGGCGGTCCCTTAGATAAGATGGACCCAAGCCATGTAGGGCTTTAAAGGTTAAAACCAACACCTTGTACTGTGCCCAGAAACTGGTCGGCAGCCAGTGGAGAGCTTTAAGCACAGGAGTGATGTGCTCTCTCCTAGATGTTCCAGTGAGAAGTCTGGCTGCCATATTTTGGACCAGTTGTAGTTTCCGGGTTAGGCACAAGGGTAGCCCCATGTAGAGTGCGTTACAGTAGTCCAAATGTGAGGTTACCAGTGTGTGTATCACAGTTTCCAGATCCCACATCTCCAGGAAAGGGCGCATCTGGCGTATCAGCCGAAGCTGATAGCAGACACTCCTAACCGTCACACTCACCTGACTTGTCATGTGAAGCGACGAGTCAAGGAGTTGTTGGGGATGATGGGAGGTGTTGTACTTTCCCCAGACTTAACTCACCACCATCTGGTCAAAGCTGGGCTGATCAGAACTGATCAATGGTGTGATGTGTTGCAGGTTGCAGAGTTGCCCATGAAGCGGCTCAGGAACAAAACCATCAGCTCTGGAACTTTTGGAATCACTGTTGCTGCTCCACTCTTCTTGCAGTCAACAAACCACACGAGCTGTACACTAAACTATCTTTATTGGCTACTTGAATAATACAAACTCTATAATAAAACAATAAACATCTTTGCAACACATTTCTTGCTAAACACACTCTGGCTATACTAATCAAGCTATATACATCCACATCTCCTCCTGCACAAAAACTTAGTTACAGGTTCAGGTTCACGTTCTAGTTCACATTGTTGTTGAGGGTGTGTGCGTGTGTGGCATCGTGGAGGGTTGGAGGGTGCAATGGCTCACCGGAACAATACAGAAATAGTTCAATTTTGGTTACCACCCACTGGGTGTGCACTGGGTGTGTACTGGGTGTATACAAACAATACTATTGGTTAGTTCCACACTTTCCCATACCATAGTCCAACCTTTTACTATGACTTAATCACTCATGTGATGTTTTTCAGTGATGTCATTGTTTACCTTTACACGACCTTTCTTTCTGGATCTAGTGTTGTTATTTCTTGTGTGTTATGGCTACACTCACATCTGTTGTTGTTGTGTACATGTCTCACTACACTATCTCACCTCGTGCTGGAAATTTACAGACTTTGGTTCCCACATACAGCTTTGCATTTCTATGACTATAATTCCCATGCTCCTTGCCCTAACAGGAGTACCCTCAGACTGCAAACAGAGTCCTTTGAGGAGAGTGTGACTCCATCCAGGACTGGAAGTTGTATTCCCAGGCCTGGTTTCGGGCCTGTGACTGTGAGCACCTCCGTTTTGTCTGGATTGAGCTTCAATTGGTTTTTCCTCATCCAATCCATTATGGCCCCAAGGCACTCATTGAGAGGGGAGATGCCACTGGAGGTCTGAGCAGACGATCTGGTCACGGAGAAGTATATCTGGGTGTCATCAGCATACTGGTGACACTGAGCTCTGTGCCTCCGGATGATCTCACCCAACGGCTTCATATAGATGTTAAATAACATCGAGGACAGAATGGCGCCCTGGGGGACGCCACAGCCAAGCTCGATCTTAGAGGAGCAACTGTCCCCGAGTCTCACCCTTTGAGATCTGCCAGAGAGGAAGGATCGGAAACATCGGAGTGCGGTGCCACCGATCCCCAACTCTCTCAGCCGATCCAAAAGGATGGAGTGATCGATAGTGTCAAAAGCCGCGGAGAGATCCAGGAGCACCAACAGGGTCACACTACCCCTGTCAATGCTCAAGCGGAGGTCGTCAGTCAGAGCAACCATGGCAGTCTCCACTCCATATCCTGCCCTGAAGCCGGTCTGGAATGGATCGAGATAATCGGTTTCATCCAAGACAGCTTGGAGTTGGGAGGCGACGGCTCTCTCGATCACCTTGCTGAGAAAAGGCAGCAAGGAAACTGGTCTGTAGTTGTTTCTGTCCAGGGGATCAAGGGAAGGCTTCTTCAGGAGGGGCCTAATGGCTGCCTCCTTCAAACAGGATGGAACACTGCCTTCCCTGAGAGACCCATTGATCACCTCCCGAAGGAATGTTCTCAATGTGTCTCCTCCCTGGACGACCAGCCAGGATGGACCTGGATCAAGGGAGCAAGTCGTCTTCCTCACACATCCAAGGAGCTTGTCCACATCATCGGTACTCACCGACTGGAACTCATCCAGTAAACTGACAGCAACGGAGTTACTGGATACCTCACTCATGGACACTGGACAATGATTGGTGTCCAAGTCGGCTCTTATTCGAGAGATTTTATCCGCAAAGTGGATGTTAAACGCCTCACAGAAGGCTGCTGTAGGCTCTAGTAGGGGGTTTGGTGCAGGGGGAACCTGCGTCAACTCCCCCACCACCTGAAACTACAGTGCCACGGGAATGATTCTGAAGAGAAAGGGGCTGCCCCCTTCCCTCAGGGCTCTGGGGTGTCTGTGGGACATGTAGCCCCATGGACACCCCTTTTCCAGGCCAAAGAGAAGTGGCAATTTTCCGCTTCTCTTTGGGCTGGAAAAAGCTGGATTGGGGCTGCAGGGGCTGCCGGTGAGGCTATCCTGGCCCCAATCCAGCACACAAAGGGAAGAAGTGCTTCTGTGCACTCCTCCCTTGCTGCATAGCAGTGCTGCACTGTTTGATTGCTGCAGCAATGGTGCACAGCAAAAAGAGGCGGCACAGACTTGCCCCTGAAGGGGCAGTCTGTAAAGCCCCATAGATAGCTATGGAAGCACTGGAGATTAATGGCCTCCAAGATGATTGATTGATCAATTTAAATTTTTCTCCTTCATTTTTGCCCAGTTCTTAGAGGAATATTTATTTTTAGAAGCATTTTTTTTTTATCATTGCCTAGATAGTTAGAAAGCAACACTATTCAAACAGGAAAACCTCAGGATGTCCATTCCCTGAAAACTTCCTTGGGTTGCATCTATACTGCAGAAATAATCCAGTCTGATGCTGCTTTACCTGCCATGGCTCCATGTTATGGAGGTCTAGTAACTGTTGTTTATTGTGGCACCACAATTCTTTGACAGACAAGACTAAATATCTCACAAAACTATAAATCCAAGAATTCCATAGCATTGAATGGATAATGGCCCAATGACAGGTGTCAACCAGGATTTTTTCTGCAGTGTGGATGCAATCTTGGTGAATTATTCCTAGGATCCTGGTAAGTTTAGCTAGTTATTGCTTTGTTTATTTTAAATATAATGTATAGTCAATAAATTTTGAAATACCCTGATGTGGTCTCTGTTTCATCCTGCCACTACTTCTGCAAATTACCACGTGCATTCTTCTTCAAAGTAATTTTCTAATCTCCACAGAATAGAGGGGAAAACTCTGAAATCGCCTATAGTTACCATCCATTATTAACACTCTCTCCCACACCTTTTTGGTTCCTGAAATCTTTCCTCCCACTATCCCCCATAGTCCTCAATGCAGAATAAAGCCTACTTCACCCACAACCACACATAGAATAAGCAATCTCAAAAACTGCCTTTTAAGTCTACCAGTTGTTCTGCTCATCTCATCATAACTAAGAGAATGACCATTTTCTCTTTAAAGAATTCTCAAAAGGTATCCTAATGGAAACCACAATCTTAGATGCACTGCATTTCCCGAGTAAACAATAGCAAAAGGAATACTAGTATTAATTCATCTATATACTGATGATTTCAACCACTCAGTATTTTAATTGAAAATCAAAAATAAATAACAATAGTTGAAGAACATGGGGGACTCAGGTAAGAAAAGATAATGTCTCTTTGCAGATGATACCAAATTAGGAGGAACAGCGATGGGCCAAAGCTAACAAAATGCATTTCATCATGGAGAAATGTAAGGTACTGCACAATACGAAAAAAGGGCAAAAAGATGAAATGCATAGATATAGGATGGGGGACACCTGACTTAATGAGACTACATGTGAAAGGGATCAAGGAGTCCTAGTAGACCACAAGTTGAACATGAATGTGATGCAGCAGCTAAAAAGGCCAATGTGATTCTAGTCTGCACCAATAGAAGTATAGCGCCTAGATCAAGGGAAATAATAGTGCCACTATATTCTGCCTTGGTCATGAGAACTCACCTGGAATACTGTGTCCACTTCTGGGCACCACAATTCAAAAAAGATGTTGACAAGCTGAAGTGTGTCCAAAGGAGGGTGACTAAAACGGGGAAGGATCTGGAAACCATGCCTTATGAGGAGAGTCTTAGGGAGCTGGAGATGCTTAGCCTGGAGAAGAGAAGCTTAAGAGGTGAAATGATAGCCTTGTTTAAATATTTGAAAGGATGTCATATTGAGGCTGGAGCAAGCATCTTTTCTGCTGCCCCAGAGACTAGAACACAGAGCAATCAATGGGGCTTTCTAGACTGGCAAAAAGAAGTGTGTTCATGGCTGCATGAAACTCTAGCCTTTAGATGAGAAAAAGGGAAAGTGTGCCACGAAAACGCTTTTTTTGCGTTTTAGGGGAGAAGACACGCCTTTAAAAAGGTGCTCGTTTTCCCAGCTTCTTTTTTAAAAACTGCAGAACAGAGCAGCTCCATCTAAAGGCTGTGGTGCAGCTGCTAAGCATTAAGGAAAAGGCAACTTCATGTCACACTTTCCTGCCCATCTAGAAAGCCCCTATGAAACCTACAGGAAAAGAGATTTCACCTCAACATTAGGGGGAACATCCTGACAATAAGAGCTGTTCAACAGTGGAACAGACTTCCTCAGAGAATGGAGGACTCTCAATTTTTGGAGGTTTAAAAATAGGCTGGATTGCCATCTATTGGGGGTGTTTTGATTGTGAGTTCCTGCATGTCAGGAGATTGGACTGGATAGCCCTTGTGGTCTCTTCCACTCTAGGATTCTGTGATTCATTGTACATTCAATTAATAAGAAAAGAATTTAGGTTCAAAACATACTACAAAAATAATTCAGTTTGAGACCACTTTACGTGCCTTGGCTCAGTGCTGGGGGATTCCTGTGAATTGTAGTTTATTCTGGGCCCAGAGCTCTCTTACAAAGAAGGCCAAATGTCTCCAAAAACTACAGTTTCCAGAATTCCCTAGCTTTGAGCCAGCACTGTTAAAGCAGTCTCAAACTAGATTACCCCTTAGCAACGAGTTAGTGTTTGGGTGCTTTGATAAAATAACAGTAATGACCCATATAGTATTCCAGGATCATGAACGTATTTTACTTTACTTTATTTTATTTTATCATTCTATTTATTCCTCATCTTTCTCCAAGATAGAATTCATGGCAGTTTACAGTAATTAAAAAAAAAAGATTGAGCTAATATCTTATTTTTAGAAAGTTAAAAAGAATTTTTAAACACAATGTTGTTCAAAACAGTTAAGACCAATTTAAAACATAACTACCAACAAAAAATTAACAGCACACCATTTCTCATATGCACACTTCTCCTACATAAATAAATTCCAAAGGCCAACTTGAATAAAAAGCGTTTTCTGACAGAAAGAGAGCAGGGAGGAAGCTGTATATCTATCCTGATACTGTCAGACACCAGTCCTAACTATTTACATCTTGGCTAACATGATTTAAGTATGGGCATAGTGTCTGAGACTATGCTGAATCTTTCTGCATTGCCCAACTAGGATGTGCCTGGAGTATGCTTTCATGCAGAATACAGGCCCAGTACAAACAGGCAGGAACCCCGTCCTGGCACCAATTCTAGGGTTTGGGAGCGCACAGCAACTGCACGGACCCAAACCCTACTACGTGCCAGCACCAGAATCATGGCGGCCTCCCATCCACACAGGGGCCGCCATCATGACGGAAGCGTGATGCAGCATCCGCACATCTCAGCACCACACCTGCATCATTAACATGCACCAGTGCACCAATGGCACAGTCATGGCACCCAGTGTGCACAGGTTTTTTGATGTGGAAGGACACCACATGGTTTGGGGGAGGCGACATCCCTCGGGAACAAAAATGGGTGGCTCCAGCCTGCCCTTTCAGGATGATCTATTGAGCCCCACATTTTATCTTCAAGTTGAGGGGTTATTTATTTATTTATTTTCATTTCATTTCATTTCATTTGTATGCTTCCCTTCTCCCAGAAGGGTCCCTATTTCTGTCAGATCCATTTCTTGACCCAGACCAGTTTTATTGGAACATCCTGGCCTAATTAAAGATGGTCCATCATTGGTTTTTCTGTTGGGTTTCAGGGAATACCAAGGCTGCTGCCACACTGGAGAATTAGTGCAGTTTGACACTGGTTTAACAGCCATGGCTGCATTTTATGGAACCTGGGATTTGCAGTTTGTTGTGGTACTCTGAAAGAGAAGGCTACATTTCTCATAAAAATGCAAATCCTGGAATTCCATAGCATTGAGCCATGGCAGTTAAAGCAGTGTCAAAACTACTAATTCTACCACGTAGATACAGCCACAGTCCTTTTTTAAACATGTGGGACATGTGTCTTAGTAAACACTGTTTACTCAGCTTTGTAAATTGGTCAGCTGAACTCAGATTCCACCCAGAAGTTACATGGGCTATACCTGCCCAGCTTTGTTAATGTCAAAAATCCATGCTATCGTATCATGATGCAACCTGAATTAGAATTCAATTCGGAAGCAGTAAGTCACTTTTTAAAGCTGTGCGATAAACTCCATAGTTTAGAATCAGGTCATAGATTTTATGGGGTTTAGTACTGATTATTTGGCAGCTGGGTTAGCTGGTGTTTTGGATCACACCCCATACAGACCAAGCATCTCTGAAGCTGCAACCAATAAAATTGGTTGCCTTTTCAACCCAGTGTGTTATGTAAATGTGCTTGTTTCCTACAAGACCCCAATCCCTCTGCCTCACCACTGGACACTGAAAAATGAAGAAATGCAATAGAACGTTGTTGTTGTTGTTGTGTGGGTTCAAGTCATTTCCAGTTAATAGTGACCCCAAGTAAAACTATCATGGGTTTTCTTGGCAAGGTTTGCTCAGAAGGTTTGTTTGCCATTGCCTTTATCTTCAGATAAGAGAGTGTGATTTGCCTAAGGCCATCCAATGGTTTTCCATGGCTGATTGGGGATTTGAACCCTGATCTCTAGAGTCATAGTACAACAGTCATCCCACTACATACACCACACTGGCTCTTACAGTGGAGAAACTGGAACGTGAGTGAACTGCTTTGTGCATGTCCAGTGTCAATGTTTGTTTTAATGATCCCCAACATACCCAGTGTTAATGCTGAGCTATTCACCACAATCCCCAGGTTCTTTCTCATGATCAGTGTCTGTCAGGTCAGACCCCATCAACAACGGAAAGGATATGGTGGAACAGAGGAAATTGGTGTTGGGGAAAATATTTATATTTCTGTAGCGATGTTTTAGTGGCTTGGAGAAAAAAGTAATTAAGCATTTAGGAATAACATTGATAGAAGGGCAATTATCTGATTGAAAAAGACAAGGGCTATTCTCTGGCTTGGTTTGCAATTGAAATTTGAAGCAGATTCATCCTTCAAGATATTTACCTCAAGGGGAGGGAAGTTAAGATCAGACTGACAGTTCAGAAAATTATGACTGATTGTGAGTTTCCTTTTTGGCTCTAATCTATCTAAAACACGTTGCACAATATTTATTGAGAGTAAGAGGCTGTACAGACCAGCATTATATGCCAGCCTCAGGATGGGGGGGGGGGTTTCCACATAATGCACACCCCAATGCTGCCCTGATGCCGCTGTCATGTCATGCACCCAGTTGCACAGTGAGCAGCATTACAGCGCTTCTTTGGTACTGCATCCAGATGATGCAGTGCCAAAAGAAGCACCAGAAGGTTCTGCTGTAGTGGCAAAGGTGCCCTTTCCACAGCACAAAAAGGAGCCACTTTTTGTGGCTCCTTTTTGCTCCACAGAAATGCCAATCACAGCCACGGCATGTAGTTGCTGTGGCCATGATCCGGTGCTGAAAGGGGTGGAAGTAGTTTTCTCTAAAGGGTCACTGTGTTTAGCTCTAAGTCACCTAAAGAATGATGGTAAGTTCTTATCCATTAGTACTCCATAATATTTTCTCTTGCCTCCTATCATATTCAGAATTCATATACTGTAAGTGTTAGGACAAGATGCTCATAAAATGATTGCCCTATGTGAATGCTCATGAGAAACTTCAAGGAAAAAAGATTAAATTAACAGATGCTCCTTAAAGATTCTACTTTTTTCATTATTCTGGTACAAAATTCACCTACAATTCTTTCTAGTGTAGTAAAATGGCTTCTAAAATGAGCTTGATAGGTGGCAATTTTTGTTTCAGGTCTCATGTCAACTGTATGACTCATGTCATTTGAAAGCACTGGACAAGGTACTTCATTTTTTTTATCTGCAACTTACTGGTCTCCAATATTTGAATGAGAATAGTCTATTACAATGATGTTGATCTATGTATTGATTCCTTTAAACAAGAAAACAAAAATGACAATCTATAATAATGATCCTGTTTCTTAGTAACAACTTATAAATCCAGCAATAAATGTTACTTGATGTGATAATATTGATCAGCTTCACAAGACTTTCTGTAAGGATTGCTGAGTTAATTATGTGAAGTATTTTGAATATTTAAAATGCATTACTCAAAACTGCTCACTTGGTTTGTTCTTCCTCTTAAAAATGCCTTATGACGTATGGCAGATGGTCTATGTCCTATATGTGTGTGTCTGTCTATCTGTCTGTCCATGTGTGTGTGTGTAACTTCTCTTCCTCTTTTTAAAAAAAATTTCTGGAACTTAGGGGCTTTGCAGACAGGTTGCCTCCAGCTGCCCCTTTTACAGCCAGAGCGGGTCCATGGCAACCACACACCACAGACCCAATCTGGCTTTTGCAGGTCACAAAAAGGAGCCACAAAGAGCAGTTCCTTTTTGCATCCTGCAAAGTGTGCAATATCCACAGTGACATAGTTTACCTCTCTCCTTCATCACTGCATCATGCAGACTCAATGCCAGAGGAGCACCGTGACACCACATGTGCCATGTGGGTGGAGTTGGGGCATGTGGAGGTTATGCCCTGACTCCACACACCCCAAAGCTGCCCTTTAAGGCTTGTCTACACAGGGCCGTCGTTGTCTAAGGGGCTGTTCAGACAGCCCTAAAGAGGTGGCATGGAGCTGCCTCATTTTAGCAATCTGGAGCATCATGGAGCCCTGGGGGTGGAGCTGGGGTGTGCATCGTGGAGACTGTACACCCCAACTCTGCCCCAAGCCAGTGCAAAATCCCGGTTTGTACAAGGCCTATATTAGATTACAAAACCATTCAGCAAAGCTTTGTTTTTACGTGTGTTGCATGGTGAAATTTTTAGGCAATTCACTGACTTTTTATAACAAATGGGACCTGCAACAAAAAAGGGCAAACTGAGTTTTCTAGTATTCCAGCTACCAAGCCAGCTAGCCATACCTTTCTCAAGATGCTCCATTTCATTTGCCCTCCCAAACGGAAGACCAGCAAGGGAGAGAAGAAAATGCCATTGTCTTCACCAGTGTAGTCCTTTAGGTATCAAAATTGTACAGACCCATATAAATAAGGCAGACCCATGAGTAACAAAAATCTGTTCTTATTGTGTCTACCCTGGGCCATAGGCAATATTATAAGCAGTGAGGACTTGCTTCTAAATTTAGGATTATACTCCATCTGTGACCTTTCTTTTCAACACTCCCACAACACTGTATTTCGCATGTGTCAACAGTAATCAACATCTTCTACTTGCTAACTCCAAAGAGTTGGTAATCTCAGTCCTACTAGGCAGGTGTTTCCTTCACAAAAGACCTTCAAATTAGCATTGACAGGACACTTTCATTAGAAAGCCAATTAGTCCTGAAAAAACAGGGAAAGGAAACTATCCATCTGGAACTTCAAAGCTTCTCCCTAGATGATTAGGAATGGAACACTCCATTGCAGTGTGGCTGAACTAACTCCATTTAAAAAAAGAAAAGAAGAAAGGAAGAAAGTCAGAAGAATGAACATTATATCTGGACATGGAAGCAGCTGATTTAAATCTTTATAACTCATTCATACATTGTTGTCACCTTTCTAGTGGTCATTAAGTCTCTGTGGTTAATAGCAAGTGCATTTGTAAAAACAACAACAACAACAAATGAACAAATGATAATACAATCTGTGTAAACTATGAATGTTCAGTTGTTGATCTACATAGTTTAAAGGCAATGGAAAAGCATGGAGAGAACACATTTTCCTAGTCAGTTTCTTTCCTATATACAGTAGTTATTAACATAATTGTTAATGTCATTATTGACATATGAGTTCTGAATAGTCATTAATTTTCAGTTGCTATCCAGATATATATATTCCCATCTGTGTCGGTGTGTTTGTTGGTATGTGTTCAGGAAGGAAGAATCCAGTCTTTACACTCGATATAGGCTCTTCCTTTAGTCAGTTTATGGGACAATTTTACCCCAGAAGTTGATTCTATGTGACATTTAAGGACTTGCTTCCTGCCCACTTCAGCTGAAGTTCTGGCTTTCATCTATATCCAGTGTACATCTCTAACATGTGCATGCACACACACCTTCTCCTGTCTAAACACATACAACTGCATAGTTTTCAAATAAATTCTTCCCAGAATCTTGACTTTTGAAAGCCTCAAATGTCTAGTTCTGCTCCTATTAATTAACAAAGCTTGCAAAGTCATACATTAGAGCTGCAGAGTATTTCATGGTCCCTACCCTCATGTTTTTTTGGATTCTTCAATTGATAACCATTTCCTTCCAGGGGATTGTCTGTAAACTGTTCAGTGAAGCAACATAAAATGGGATGTTTTTCTGCAGAAGTAGAAAGCTCACAGCCAGACAGATAACAGTGTACAAACACCTCAGGTTTTTATTGGTCTCTTCTTCAGTGTTCTTTGTCTTTGAAAGTGATAGAAAACAGAGAGAGATGATTTCATGTACACTTCCTTAGATCATGAAGTGGACTTTTCCTAAATGTTATGTTTAACCATACTGTTTTGCACTCACTGGTATTGTAATTGTTAGGATGTCGCTGGGCCTACTTTTAGCTAGGTTATCCTTGTCTTTTGGTTCAACTGGTAATGTTCAATTATTTATTCCTTCTATCTACCTATCCTTAAGATATTTATGTCCTGCTCTCCATCCCAGGGTCTCACAGCAGCATACAATGAAATTCATTCAAATAATGTAAAATAATTTAAAATTTAAAGAAGTACAAAATAAATCACAGTCTAAAACATATTAAATATATTACAACATCAAGTTAAAACTGTTTAAAATGATGCACAAAGAGGTGCTACAGATAAAAAGCATGGTAGAAGCTCTACTCAGAATTAACTTAAAAGAGTGGTTCAAAATGTTCTTTGTAGACTAGGCTAGTTCAGTTTTGTTTTGTTTTGTTTTATTCTATATGCCACTTTTCTCCCAGAGTGGTTGACAAATAAAATTGGTTAAAAATTTACCAATACAAATTTTAAAATAATAAACATTATTGCATTTAAACAGTATAAAATTATGTTAAAAAGAGAAGTTAAAGACGTTAAAAAAAACCCACAACATACACACCTATAACAAGCCTTCCTGAGGATGATTTCATACTAAAAGCTTGTTTCAACAAAAACATCTTTGTCTGCCAGCGAAAGGAAAGCAAGGAGGGAGGCAGCCTAGCTTCCCGAGGAAGGGAATTCCAAAGGGTAGGAGCAGCCACTGAGAAGGCCCTCTCTTGTGTCCTCACCGAGCACGACTGTGATGGTGGCAGAACTAAAGGAAAATCTCCCCATGGCAATCTTAAAGCTCTGAAAAATTTGTGTGTAGTTTCATACATAGTTTGTACCCAATGCCAAGAATCTTGTTTCTAGTGGCATCTCAATCACTGTAGGAAAATAGGCATGCACTACAAAATTCTATTGGGCATGGACAATAATATAGAAGATTTGCATTTTGCATTCTTTTACACAGCTGACACTAGTGGAATGAAATGAGGACAGAGGAGCAGAAAAGAGCCCCACATCTGAATATACATTGTAATTCTGCTGTCTGTGCACATTCTCTCTGGAAAGAGTACACATGTACACTCAATATACAGTACTACAGTGGGCCTTTGGTATCCTCTTGGGTTTGGTCCCAGGACCTCCTATAGCTAACAAAATCCTGGGATGCTCAAATCCCATTAAATACAATGTTGTAGTAAAATGGTGTCCCTTATATAAATGGCAAAATCACTGTTTTTTTTTTTTTTTTTTTTTGGTTTTTTGGAACATATATATATATATTCAAGCCATGGGTGATTGAATCCATAGATCTGGAGAGCTAACTGTATTGACCAAATATACATAACTTGTACTCTTAAAGGTTGCACATATTTGTACATTAGTTAGTTAATGTTGGAGAACTATAGTTTGTTCCATGGTCTCATCCCACCCACTCCCAAAGCCTTGTTCACTAAATAGATTAAGCAGGTAATTATGTTGTCTCTATGATTTAGAAAAATATTTGGTTTTAGAAAGGGAGATAAATTTTGTTAGCCCTAATTAATTAATATGTTTTGTCTCACCTCAGAGTTTCCTTCATTTCTAAGACATCCAATGTGATTCTGAGAAATGATGTGAGCACAACACAGTGTGCATATTCTATAACAAAAACAAGCAGTTGTGCACCATTGTGTGTGTGTGTGTGTGTGTGTGTGTGTGTGTAGGGAATCAGTAATAAAGTGTAATCAATGGGGAAACACTGTATAAATTTAATAAATTCTGGAACTAATGCACAAAGTAGGAGCAATATGTTTTAAAATTAGGTGAATTTCAGTTCAGGAAGCAAATACAAAGTCTTACAAGCTGATGTGAAAGAAGGATGAGCAGGAAATACAGGTGGGATTTAGAAAAATCCAATATAATTAAAAAATGAGAGACGTTCACATCTCCACTATTTAGGCAGTTCATATGCATCCAGCTTTTCAAATATCCAGCTAGGTACAGAAGTGAGTGTACAACCACACCAGATAATATTTAGGTTCTTCTCCATGTGTATACTCTGGGTATGGCCATAAACACGTGAAATATCCTTATGACTTGTGTGTCTATCCCTGCAGTAAAAGCATGTCTATAATACAACATTCAAGGGCAATTGTCAATTGGAGACTTCTGAAAACCTGTTTCATGAGCAGGATCTTATCTCACATGCAGGATCTTATCTCTCTCCTGCTCAGAACTCATTTTTCCACATCATCTGGCCATGACTTCATGCAGAACCGCTTATACGACTAACATTTGCAGAACAGAACTCCCTTGCAGACCATAATGAAGAGAGTGTCATTAGCATATGATCAAGTCTTTAGTCTCAATTATCCTTACGTTGGCTGTGGGACTGCTTCATTTCTGTGTCTGAGAATTCTTCCTGTCAGCCACAAAAGAATGGAATTTCAAACATGGCTGTCTGTGTTTGCCTTGAAAGCAATCTATATTACCTGAGTGTATCACAGATCAAAAATCTCCCCCAGCATTTTTGCCCTCCTTAACTTCAGGCAGTACATCAGCACTGGGATATACATGACAAAAGTCAGAAACGGATTTTTATTATTGTTCTAGTTGATTCTCCTGCACTTTCTGAGTGTCTGAAGGCCGTTCGGAAGTTGGCTTGATGGAAAACAGATTCAAATGCTAATTTTATTGTAATCCCCAGGAATCGTGCAGCCCTAATTAATTAATTAGCAAACTTCAGGGCTTAATGAACTCTGTGTGGGAAGTATTTAATTCTGCACTGCACACCATAAAGCACTTTAGTGTTGTGATTGCATAATCCCCAATTAGAGAAACAGTAACAGAAGACTTGGTGGAGGGGGGCACAGAAAGAACCACCTCTGCAAACAACACACACATTTGATTGTGGGGGATTAAACCACAGGAGGCTGTTGATTTTCTGCATATATATATATATATATATATTGCACTTTCTCCCACCTCCATAGTTTTTCCACCTCCAAACATGTTGCCTAGAGAACAGTCTCTGACCACCCACTTTGGTATCTGGAATAGTTTATTTTTCATGGAAACACAAACAAGTATTTTTAAAAAATCAGAAAAAAAAGAAGAGAAAAGAGGTCTAAACAAAATTAAGCATTCACTATTCTCTTTTATATGGAGATAAGACTTGCATGCATAAATCCACATGGAGGTTTTGAAAAGATTCAGAAGTGCATTTGATGAGACCCCAAGGCTTTGAAAGCCACAAGGCTAGAGCTGTTGTATATTTCTGGTTCATTTCAATCCATACCACAGAATGGCAAGATTATCGGCAATGGGCACGCAATGTGTAGGGCCCTTTCTTAGTTCAAAAGTAGAGAAAAGGTACAACTTTATCAAAGTTGAGTGAGAAATTCATTTCATTTCCTGGTTTGATAAGAATTGACCAATATTTCATAAATGCCTCCATGTTCATTATAGAAGGGACTGGAGTTTAAAAGAAAACAACTACATCTGGCTATGGAAGAAGCCAAATCTGAGAGATACAGCCGCCAAAGCCTTATCTCTTAAAATTCTAGCTTCCAGTAGCTGTGCATTCATCCAGACAATTATGACGAATGTTGGAAGTGGAAGTTCAAAATCCTGAAGGCCATGCAATTCTTATCCTGGCCTTACTCTAAGTGTTAGAACTTTATTACACCAGCAAAAAAGACAGGATCATAGCTGGACGCTCCCATCTATATAGCACAATAAAGCCATGTTTATCACATGACATCATGCGACATCACAATTATCCCATAATTATCCCATGAATAAAGAGGAATTCTAGCACTGATTTTTATTCATGGAGAATCCCATAAAAAAGCTGTGCTAGAAGTCCTCTTTATTCACTGGATAATCACAGGATAGGGATGCAGTGGCTCAAGTGGTTAAGATGCTGACTCTGTTGATTGCAAGATCAGCAGGTTGGCAGTTCGAGGCCACATAATGGTATGATTTCCTGTCACTAGTCCCAGCTTCTGCCAAGAAGTTCGAAAGTATGCAAATACTAGTAGATAAATAGGTACCACTTTGATGGGAAGGTAAACAGCATTCTGTACAATCATGCTGGCCACATGATCAAAGAGTAGTCTCTGACAACCCTGGCTCTAGGGCTTAGTAATGGAGATGAGCACCACCCCCTACAGTAGGACACTATTTGACAACCTTGTCAATGGGGAATACCTTTACCTTTACTTTTAATCACAGGATAATCCCAATGTCACATGACATCATGGGATAATCATGGTTTTATCATGCAATATTGATGGGAGCATTCTGTTATGCTCCTGTCTTTTTTGCTGGTGTGATAAAGTCCTTAGTCTGAACTAAAATAGACATGCTAAATCAATGAGAATATGGCACATAAGCAGTTATGTAAATTCCACTGATTCAAAGTTTGTATTTTAGTTGGGAGCAGCAATATGATTTGGGCCATGCTGTATTGAGAGAGGTGACTTATACATTAATCTGTGTATAGTCAAATGTATCTGTATCCAGTAAAAAAAACCAACAGGTAGATTTCCCATGAAAGGGAGGAGCAACAGTTAGTGAGAATGTTGTGGAGCATGGGGAACAATTGTTGAGAATGGAGATCCTTCATGCTCCTGCTAATTTCCTGAGGAGGCTTACCAATTTCAGAACTGGTCTGATGGAACCAAATAGCTGTTTAATCACCAGCACCATCACTACCGTCATCACAAACAACACCCTCACTACTGTCACCATCTTATTCAAATTGTGGATCCAATCAAACTGAGGAGAATTTGAAACAATTCCTCTCCAGTTCAGAGAAATACTCCTCAGTTAGTCTCACACCACGGTGAAAGAGTACAAGATATTTTGAAAAATCTTTTAATAAAGAGGGCAGTAGAAACAGTATTCAAGAGTCTGAGTTACAACATTGTGACCTAAAATTACGGATTCATATCTGCATTCAGTAAAACTACATAATCTAACTGGAAGCCCCAGTCTATTTAAGAGTCAGTTGGATCAGGCAAAGAAAGACCATTCACCATTCAATCAGGGTGCAAGGAGGACCCACCTCTCATATGCAAACAAGCCTGTGGCAAGTGCTTGCTTAATGATTAAGGGAAGCCCTAGGAGAAGAGGAGATGTGCAAAATGGTGCCCCCCATTCATTCCAGGTACAAAAGCTGGCTGTATTGGCATTTGAAACTTCTTTCAACACTGTCAAGAGAGTAAGGTCTTTCACTACAACAGTAGGGAGCAGTTTGCTTCAGAAGTACATTTATCATACACTTCTCTGTCCTTCAGAAAAAGGGAAAGAATGAGGAGTGCAGAAGGAGTAGCTGTGCAGCTCTCCCCTATATCTCCCCAATATTACCTGTCTGAGGTTCCCCAATATCTCCCCCCTGCGGTGGTGTCCTTGCCTAACTTAATGATAAGTCCATCCCTAGCTTTCAGGCTCCTTTTCTTCTGGAGATAGAGGGCAGGTTTCAGAGCAGGGGGAAGGTATAAACATAGACTATGTTGCCCTTTTTTCCTAAACATATTCTTTGGTTTGGCATTGTAGACTTATCTCTTGACATGGTAGAAAGTATGTACAAGGGTATATTATATTGCACATTATTTTAAAAATAAAATAGTTTAGAATCACATATTTTTATCTCTCAAGTAACCATACTTCTACAATAAATCACTATTCATTTTGCTTGTTCTTTAAGCAAAACACAGTAAAATTTCTATTCCTTACTCCCGCTAATGGAGTTCTGTATTCATTTTGTCTAACTTATTTAATGGTTTTATATGGACAATTTCTATGACTCTTTTTGCCCAGCTTTAACATAGAATATCAGAGAAGGCTAAGAGACATTTTCCTGTGAATATTTCCCTTAAACTTATCACCAGTTTCATATCTTGCTAATAGATCAGTTTTAGGAAGCAAAATACATTTTCTGCTCCTTTTTCTTTGCTGCTAAGAATTTGCATCACACACAAATGTCTCAAAGTATATTTTTTTTCTGATTCTGAATAATTATGCAAACATTTGAAATAGTCTCCAACTATCCAAATATTACAAAATGTACCACAGAATACTGTCTTGGGACACAGAGATTATTTTACCTTATAAAAGTTCTCTGTGGCTCATTTTATTAATTACCAGCAAAACACAAATGTTCTCTTTCAAATCCCCACATAAGAGCCACTCATCTCCCCCACCAGATGCTCTCTGTACATTCCCAAAGGCAAATTGCCTCCTTAATATCAAAACAAAAAGACCTATTACACACCCCTTTCATTTCTCTACAGCATTCATGGGCATCTCACTCTGGCTTTGGAATCCCCAGCTAATAATACAGAGCAGAACAGAAGGCCAATGCACTAAACTAAGTACCATCCAATTGTTAAGTCACCATGCTACAGTAGCTCTTGCAGTTCATTCTTAATGAGAAAGGAATGGCTGACCTTGCTGGGCCATTGGCTACTACCCAGACAACAGTAACCTATTACAAACAAATGTGTCATGGTCAGTGTTAGGGAACCTGGCCCTTCCACTTTGAATCATTAAGGAACAGTCATCAATAAAAACCCTTGGCTGCAATTTTGTAATAAGAGAACAGGTTTTCTGTCCTTGGTTGACATATCACTCCTTGCACACTAGGAGCTAAAAGTTCTTGAAGACTTACTGCCATCCTCTGAAGACAAAAAAGCTATGAGAATTCATAAATGCTGTTCCTCTATGCTGACAGCAACAGACTTACTGACACTGTTGGAGGAAGAGTGTTGCTACGGGAGCCTAGGTATGCGTTCAAAGACATAACTGTGTTAATCTGGAAAATCAGGATGTAAAGGAAACTTGCAACACCTTTGCAAATGCATGTGAAGAAGTAGGGTCATGTCTACAAAAGCTCATGTTACCAACTTCTTTCAGTTAGTCTCAAAGGTGCTGCAAGATACCTTTACATCAAGATAAGTTGTTTACTGTATAATATATGGAGATTATTGCACACACTTTATCCGCCATTTTCCCGATGTGATACACACATGTTTAACTTCAAAGACGGGCCTTACTGCACTCTCCTTTATGCAGCCAATATGCAACCCGGAGTTATCCCGTAGCTTTTCAAGGATATACGGGAGAATATAGTAAGACACATCTTTGAAGTTAAACACATATGTCTTTTGCTTCCACCCAGGAGGCGTGCCCTTCTAATTTCTCTGTAAAGTGGTATTTTGTCAGAAATCTTCATATCTAATTCATGGATTTTAGCCCATGATAGTATTTCACTGCCAGGGTGTATCTACATTGTAGAAAGGATATAGTTTGACACCAGTTTAAGTGCCATAACTCCATCCTATGGAGTCCAGAGATCTGTAGTTTTACAAAGTCTTTAGCATTCTCTTCCAGAGAGTGGTGGTGGAAGAGAAATATATTTGGAAAATTCACATGAAAAAATATGTTGAATTTAAAATGTGCACCAACACTCCCTTCCCCCCCTCCCCCCATGGCACTTTTTTTGAGTAAAAAACTTTGCATGGAAATATGTACAAATTAGCATTTGGGAGGGGAAGCCTTACTTTCAGTTATGGATTTGATTTGGAATGAGTTTTTAGTCAAAACAAACAAACAAACACCCAGAAAACCCCATAGAACTCAACTTTTGCTAATTCACATACTCTTTGGCTTCATTTTATTTTAAAGTTTGTTAGACATTTTTTCTTTCATGGACATTTTGGTTTTTTGTATGATTATAAACTTGACATTCAGTGATGCAAGGCAGTACAGTGGGCCCTCGCTATACCCAGGGGATCCGTTCCGGATCTGACCACATATGGCAAAATCCGTGTATGCTCAAGTTCCATTGGCCTCAATGGTGGCGCGGCCACTGGGGACAATGGGACTTTGCTTCCCCAGCCCCCCAAAGCCTACTTTGCCTTCCTCTCCTCCTCTTCCTACTCCTCCAACTCTTTGCCGTTCCATCGTGAGCATGGAGGGTAGGAAGCAGAGCGGCGGAGCCTCAACGAGGTCATCCCGCCAGGCCCCAGGAATGAGCACTCAGGAGTGCTGCCCTCAGACCACCCAGATCCCTTCCTTCCAGCAAAGGGAGGCCCAAGCCTCATGGTTCCCGCTGCCCCCTCTGGCTGGCCCAGTGGTCACGGGCTCACCCAGGCCTGACACCAGGGCAGAAGGAACTGCAAGGCTTTGGCTGGAAGGAAGACGTAGAAGGCAGCTCCGAGAGTGGTGCTTCTCCTGGGTGCCCATTCCTGGGGCTGCTCTGAGGCCCCCTGACTGAAGTGCTGCCCACGGAGCTTCTTTCCTTCCAGGTCCCTTCATTCCAGCAAGGGATGCCCAAGCCTGGGGCCTGGAAGGAAGGAATCTCTGAGGGCAGTGCTTTGGTCAGCAGGCCCCAGAGCACCCCCAGGAAGGAGCGCTGCCCTAGGAGATTCCTTCCTTCCAGGCCCCAGGCTTCGGCTTCCCTTGCTGGAAGGAAGACATGGAGGGAAGCCATCTCCAAGGGCAGTGCTCCTGGAGGGGTCTCTGGTGCCCATCTGGATGATCTCTCAGTCCATTTCGGCTCCCCTGCTCATCCAGCCAGACCCCAGAGCCCTCTCCAGGAATGGACACCCAAGAGTGCTGCCTTCAGTGGTTCCTTCCTTCCAGGTCCCAGGCTTGGGCTTCCCTTGGCTGGAAGGAAGACCTGGAAGGAAGGAACCTCCAAGGGCAGTGCTCCTGATTGCCATTCTTGGAAGGGGCCTTGGGTCCTGGCTGGATGAACAGGGGAGCCAAAACGGACTGTGAGATCATCCAGACAGGCCCCAGAGACCCATCCAGACAGGCCCCAGAAGCACTGCCCTCAGAGGTTGCTTCCTTCCAGGTCCCAGGCTTGGGCTTTCCTTGGCTAGAAGGAAGACCTGGAAGGAAGGCGTCTCAAAGGGCAGCGCTCCTTCCTGGGGGTGCTCTGGGGCCCCTCTGACAGAAGTGCTATACTCAGAGATTCCTTCCTTCTAGGCCCCAGGCTTGGGCATCCCTTACTGTGTGCATGCCTTCCTTTTCTCCTCCTCCTGCACCCCTTCCATGGGCTTGCCATCCACGTATGCTCAGATCTATGTATGGCAAGTCCGCGTATAAGGAAGGCCCACTGTATATACAACCACTTAAGTCAGGACACTGTTATTATCCCCATAATATAGATGGTGAGGATGAGGTTGTCAAAGACTGTCAAAGGGAGAGGCAGTTTCCAGATGAGGGAGTTTTCCTCCAGTTTCTTCTCCAGTCTGTCATCCTCTAGATGCACTAGATGACAATTCTCATCATTGGAAGGTATCAAATTTGGAAAGGCTGCATTGTACTAACAACATCATATTTATTTTCACATATTGTTTAAGAATGTGTGGGTGTGTCCACGTGTGGTCTGGGTGTACCATCTCTCTCTATACACACACTATAGATTGATGTTATTTTCAAAATCATCACCATATTGTAGTTTTACATCACTACTTTCCCCTCCTAATGTATACTTTCCCAAAAAATATTCTTGTCTCAGATAAATCAGTTTCTTCTCTTTAACTGATTTAACTATGAGACAGAATACATATGGGTGGGTGGGTGAGTGGGGGGAGAACTGCTAGCATTCACAAAACTTTTCTTCTCTTCCAAATGAGGATGAAAAAGGGAATATATTGCTAGGTGTTTATTTGAACCATATACACCCCCCACATATCTGCTATATGAAAGTCTACCCACAATTCTGCCAATCAAACTGACAATGCAGTCAGTAAAAGTGAATTGTTTCCTCAAGCTGGAAAAAGAAATCCAGACCTGAAATGGAATTGCAAAATCTCAGTCTCTTCACTCACTTCCTCTACATTATTGTTTTCGAAATCAATTTACACCATACGGATTAACCAACTCTGCACTGAGGTCAGGATGAGTTGTGTGATATATTGATTTATTCATATTCCAGTTCATTTATCCTGTAGGTGTGACATTATTGGGCAGCCAAAGGGCTGAAAATCAGGTCTATCTATTTTGGGAGAGGCAAATATAACAGAACCTCTGGGAAATGCATTGATCAAAAAAACTCTGGCATCTCTATCATCATCAAAAGTGTTTACACTTGTGCAGAGAGGGATGAAATTTCAGCGATTTTCACATTCACTTATCTCACACCTGTAAAGTCTTCTGCTAAGATTCCCTAAGAGCACCATTTATAGAGGACCTTTGCCCCATATACATCTACATCTCCTTCCTCGGTAGATTTTCATAGCTGACATTTGAATGATGTAGGTGAATTGTTTTGTCTCTTGTTTTTAAAATGTAAAACTTTATGAACAAAAGGAATTCATAGCCTATACCTCTACACTGACAATGAAAAATAAGAGGGCACATTAACCTCTCAAGTGTAGCACTTGAGATACAGTGTTCTATTAATTCCTACAATATGGATGTAGGTTAGATTGGCTAGATCAGTATTATTGTCTACAAATTGCAGACAGCATGTGAGAGAGTAAGGCTGATGTATATGAATCCTCCTCCCTCTACTGCTCTCTCACCTCTTCTCTTGCTCCCTATAATTCTTTGGCAAAAATAAATTTTGACCTGCAAACTGGTTGGTTCATACCTTAATCTACAGCAGCTCACAAAGGTAGATAGAATATAAACATTTCATTACATACAAGGGGCTCAATCCAGGCAGTGCTAAACACATTTCATCCCTCATGCCTAACTCTCCAATGACATCCATATAACTTATATGTGCTTAGTTTTCACTGAATTTGTTGCCATACTTACCACTGGCAGCAGCTTTACCCATTGTTGTTGCTGCTGCTGCTGTTGTCATTTACTTATAACCTGCCTTTCTTCCAATATCAGAACTCAGGCAGTACATTTCCCTGATGAAAATACAACCAAGGAAAAGAAATAGATATAAATATTGTTTTGATCTGGCAAATTTAGGATTGCCCCATTGCATAGATTACAGTAAGCAATTTGTACCCATTGAAGTTTGGTTTCATGATCCACCATAGATACCCAAATCTATGGATGATCAAGTCTCATTAAATACATTTGTGTACTAAAATAGTGTTCCTTATATAAAATGAAAAAAATCAAGGTTTGCTTTTTTTGAATATATATATATTCAAGCCATGGATGGTTAAATCCATGGATGCAGAATCTGTGGATACAGAGGGCTTACTGTACATAGTAAATGGAATAGTGCCCCATTAATGTGCAGTCAAAAGGTTTTGGCTCTGTGAGTTTCCTGAGGGCAAACAAAGACCATTGAGAGAGAAAGAGAAAGCTTTCCAGTCATGTAAATGATATCAGTACAATATAGTGAATAAGGCCCTGTGCAGACGGCCATTAAGGCTGACCTGGTGACGGAATTGGGGCATGGCATCCACATGACACACACCCCAACTCCGTCCCCACATTGCCATGATGCCACATGCTGCACCACATGACACGCAGCATCATGGCCCTCTTCTGACACTGCGTCTTCACGAAGGAGTGCTTTAAAGCCGTGGCTTTTTGTGGCTCCTTTTTGCACCCTGAAAAGGCCAGATCAGGGCTGAGGTGTGTGGTTGCCACAACCCTGATCTGGCTGTAAAAGAGGTGGTCTACACAGCCCCTAACTTCACAAGATGGTGCTGTTTCACCAGTCTGACTGGACCATGTGCTAACATCAGATTGGGCTGCTTGTATGAAGAAGGCTTATTCTCACTTCACTTAGGCAAATACTTTTATTACCTTCTGGGGAGAAAAAAAAAGAAATCCAAAGTCAGCCCAAAAGTCATCCAAAAAGAGGGTTTATTTCAACACCCAAAACAATGTTCATGAACATTCCGCCTCTTCGCTGCCCATATTTCATTTCTTTTTCTTAACATTGCCATGTGCTTGTTGAACATGAGTGCTAGATTGCTATCCAGCAATCAGCAGAATTCTCTGTTATCACTCCACTGCTAATGAATGAGTTTATAGCAATTAATTGCATTAATTGATTTAATTAAATTATTTGATTGTGTTGATTTATTTGATTAAGATGGCAAAAGTGTAGTGCAGTGTAGAAGACTGATTACTTGCTGCCTATTATTTTATCTAGCTACATTTGATTACTACTGTTTCCTCATGGGGAAGATCACATATTATGTCCTGTTGCAAGTTGGACTAGACCCAGGAAGACCCAAATTTGAGGGTGTAGGTTCCAAGAAAGTATCAACAGCTAAAACAAGAGCCCACCAGGCTATCCAGGGTTCAATCAAAGAGAGACTTATCAGGTTTAAAGATCTGACCAAAAGGCACTCTAAAACTCAGGCATGATGAGTTCTAGAAAGACACAAAAAAGCTACACAATGTCATTAATCAACATTGTTTCTAACAACAATCCTTGCTAGGCCTAAAGCTTATAAAGCTGAGCTCCAAGGGCCCCTCCCAGGACTCAGGACTGAACAATAGCTATAGCAAGTACATGACTATACTGCTTATCAGTGCACTTAAGCACTCCCTAAGCACTTTACAAAGTGTAAGCTAATGGCCCCCAACAATCTGGGTACTCATTTTAGCAACCTTGGAAGGATGCAGGGCTGAGTCGAGCTTGAGCCCTTTTGCTGGTATTGAACTCGCAACCTTATGGTTTGTGAGTGAGTGGCTGCAGTACAGGCATTTAACTGCTGTGCCACCAGGGCACTTTGGCCCTTGTCCTCTGATGGAAGGTGATCCTCACAAAGAGGTTCTTATTCCTCAGGAGCTCTTCTCTGTAGCTTTGTATTTTCCCAAGTAATCACCAGTCTGGCCCATGTCTTCAATTACTAGGAGGCTACAAGGGTGTCCTGGCTCATCGTCTGACTTGGGAGTTGAGATTCCCTCTGTCGGAGTGAGGTCTCTCATTGATTTCCAGGTCATCTAAAGTGCCCTGTTCTTTGGTGGTTCTTGACCTGAGAATCTTAGGTTTGTCTTCAAAGGAGGAACTCTTCATCAGGGACATGGCAGATCATAGGTGATTTTTGCCTGGCTTCTGTGGTGAAAGTCACCTGCATTTCCTTCTTATTTGTTCTTTGGAAATAAAAGAAAGTGTCACAGGACATTATCGTATTCCAAGTGATAAGTGGCATCTCATAATGGAAACGAAAAAAGTTGAAGTCAGTGATGATGATTGCTGTTGACGTGTAGCAAATTTCTTACTTAGGGAAAGAAAATGAACACATGTTGTGCTGCTTTCCTTAAGACTAGTCATGTGTAATTCACAAGATGAAGTTCTATGAAGTTCAAATGGATGGGTAGGTAGATATCAGAATTCTTAGTTTATTTCATGTTGGGTGGAAGGGATCCTTTGAAAAATGGGCTTTAAAATAGAAAGGCCTTCCCTTAACAGGCCAAGAAGGCCATACGCCTCCCCTCATTCTGGCACTATCCTGTCTGGGTAATGCATAGCCCAAAGCCCAGTTCTGATGCAGGCAAATGTCCATATGATTTCTGACACAACCCACACCATAACTGGATTATAACATACTTAATAGACAGGGTTTTTGTTTTTGTTTTTTTGTTTTGTTTTTTTTTAAAAAAAAAAACTTTAACTGTTGCTATGGATCTTCATGGAAGATCCTGAGCTCTCCATTCCCTTGCTGTGGTGGCTGTCTGATTGGGACTCCAATTGGGCTGCCTGATGCTTCTTCCTTTGTGAGAGGTTGCTCATTCTGAGGTCCAAATGAGGTCACTGTCACTGGACACCTCATTCTGACATCAGAAGCAAGTGACCCCCAGCAGTAATGGATGCTCTGAGCTCCCTGACAGTTGATAGCTGATATGGTGTAAGGATAGAGGCCAAGGTAACAGGAGGAGATCATGGCAGCTGTGAGGCCAGGTTACTCTGGGCTGCCCCTAGAGTATCCTGGCCAGTGTAGATAAGGCCAAAGAGACATCACTCTATGATAGAGCATATGGTTGCATGCAGAAATCCTCATGCTGAACCTTTTGCACATCCAGGTGTGGGTGGAAGTCTGAGGCCCTGGATAACTGTTGTCCCCATCACAGATAATACTGAATTAATTGATGTGTGGTTTGACCCTGCTAAAACCATCGTCCTATGTTATGAGACATTTTCATCAGTTGTGATGTATCAGTTAATAGTATTCATATGCATGCAAAACCACACAATTCGATAACAGTGATGAAACAGATTGTGCAATTAGGCCAGATGGCATAAGGAAATAAGGAGGAGGCTACCGGCAGTTTAACATTTCTGATTACTTAATCCTGTTGTCCTGAATTCCCAAGAACCTATCAAATCGATTTGCTTCTATTTAGTTATCATATTTATATCCCAAATTTCTATTAAAAATAGCTCTCAGTAAGGCTGACAAAAACAAAAATACAGATAAATCAAGAAAGTTATATTTAAATAATTGCAACTTATATTTAAAAACATATCCAGTAAGAAGACAATTGAAAAGCTGCACTGAGACAATGGAAAACCCCTTAACATATTTTAAAACAAATAAAATTAAAATGTTTAAAAATTAAAATTAAACTAACTAATGTTAAAAACTCTGATAAATATTTAAATGCTTAAACCAACTAAAAAAAAAGTTTTTGTAAGCATCATAGAATGACAGTAGAAATGGAGCTCACTTGGCCACCCTTGACAGGAAGCTTCAGAGTTTTGAAGTGACCACAAAAATATATTTATCTTGTATTTCCATTAAAAAATGCTTTCAATAGCAGCAGGACAAAAAAAAGGACCATTCCCGAGAATTTTTAAACACAAGCTGGTTCATATGGCAGAGTATGGTGTTTTGAATCCCTCGTCCTAAGCAATGTTTTACAGGCAATAAACTTTGAACTGAACATATAGGTGAACAAGAATCAGTGTGGTGTATAATCAATCCAATTACAACATTGGACTGTAAGGAAACAATGTTATTGATAGGAAACAATATTTCTATTTACACATCCCTCATTTTATCTTTATAGTCTATCAGTCCATACACATCTTCACTCTAATTGCCATTCAAATTACTAAGCATTCCAGTTCCTGTGCTCTTTCTTCCACAGCACTGGAAACCTTTCGCCACTATTGTTAACTTCTGTGCCCACCACATACAGCTATCTATTTTCCATTTTGGGTGCTAACTTTTTAAGTTCAGAATGTCTCGAACTATTCTAAGAGCATGCATGCTGCCTTATTTCCAAATTGATGCACTTATAACAAAAATATTAAAGCACTTCAAACAATTTTAAATGGCTCTCTACTGTGCAAAATGATTTGAAATTATTGGAGTGCTTCAAACCTTTTATGAGTGCTTTACTCTGAACCCTCTTACAGAGCTTCAGGAAGTGTAAACTACAAATCACCATAAAATGGCTTCAGCAGCTCACTCTTCTCAGGTAGTTTCAGTTTTCCCAACAGAGTAACAACCACACATAAAAAAAGTTAAGATTTGCTTAACAGTTTGGGCTGAGCAAAAGCATAGGGGTTTAATCCAAAGATTTGTAAGGCTATAATATGGAAAGCTGTAATATGTTCTTCTTCTTTGTACACAAACTACCTGGAACGTGATCCTTCCACTGTTAATCACAAACACTGAGACCTTCTCTGCCTCTCTATTTGATCCTGGGCTACCGGACTAGCTGTTCTCACACAATGAGCTGCTCAACCAAGCCAGCAACATGGCCCATTACTTCACTTTGGGGTCAGAATGAGGTACCTAGCAATGATCACATAGCTGGGCACCTTGTTCAGATCACAGAGCAAGTGATACATGCAGTAACATCACTTGGGGAGTACAGGGGGTTCCGACTGCACTGGGTGTCATCCCAGGGGGGGATGACACCTGGTGCCCCCCCTGCCCCTGCCCGTCCTTTCCACTGCCCCATTCTTCTCAGGGGAGAAGGAGGCAGTGGCAAGGAGCCAGGCTGAGCATGTGCATGCTCCTGGCACTTCCTTGCCATGATCCCTTTCTCTGAGAACAGGGCAGCAGCAAGGGTGGAGGGGAGGTGAGCTTCTCCCATCTTCTTGCTGCTGTCCCCTTTTCCTCTGAAAAGAACGGGGCAGTGGCAAGGACAGTGGGGAGGCACACACATGCTCTTCCTGGCTTCTTGCCACCGCTCCAGGGCAGTGTCAGGAAGGGTTGGGAGCACACATGCATGGTTGGTCTGTCTGAGCCTGCCCCCCCCCCCACACCTCCTTGTAGAAGCCCTATCCCTTCAGCTTCTGAAGCCCATCTCCCCCACACCATGTGACAACAGGGGCAGGAATGCCACTGGGCCCATGGTGGTGGTGTGGGACACATTTGAAACAGCTGTCTGGCATTGGACCAGAGGGTTCCAGATCTTCAAGGAAGATCCATAACAAACAAGGAGTTATTTAAATCTGTTTAACAGGGGCATACCATAGTTCTGTTGCTGAACTTCCCAGACATCATCTTGTCTCTTTGAAACAAGAACTGGGTTTTGGGCCATGTGTTGTCTGGTCTCCACATCAAAAGGACAGAGGTGGGAGAGTCTGGTTAATTCAGCCCCACGCAGACAGGGTTGAACTCTTCTGAATGAAGCCCTTGTCAACATTCTGGTAGAAAGGCTCATTAGGGTAACATAGATTATTTTGTTTGTTTGTTTGTTTGTTTTTGTTTGTTTAAGAGTGTTTATACCCCACTCTTCAGCCACAAGGTCTCTGAGAGCATTTTACAGGTTGTTAATTTGAGAGTTCCTGGCAGAAAACTTGCATCACAAGGCCGAAAAATAAAAATGCAGAGCTATTTGCATCCCTGCCCAAGGAGTGAGGTCTTCAAGAATGGTGTGCCTCTGTGTCCTACCAATGAGGGCAATATGAAATGGTAGAGCATTGGAGAAGGAATTGCACCCAGATTATGCCATCTTTAAAGCCTGACTGGTGCCAATATTGGTTTCTTTCTTTCTTTCTTTCTTTCTTTCTTTCTTTCTTTAATTTGTTAGTATTTTATTTCTGATGCCAAGGGAAAACACTGCTTTTTTAAAAATAATAATAATTTTTTTTATTAAATATAAAAACATGACTAGACAAAAACACAAAAGAAACATTTACAAGATGACAACAAGTGGACAAACAATAAAATAATACATAGTTAAACATAATTTAAAATAATAATAATAATGCATTCAGGAACTATTTTACTTCAAAATGTATATGTAATTGTTTTTAAATTTGTTATTTTGTGATTTTTTTTAAAAAAAATCTTTTTTAAATTATTAATTAATATGGAAGTGTTTTAAATTATTTATATTGTATATGCTGAGATTCCATGACAAAGGGGGATAAATAAATGCTTTTTAAAGGAAAGGACCTCTCTCTGGATTCTCTACCACAAGAATGATCTGATAGCCACTTATTAAATATTTTCCTTAGTTGCACGGCATAATGAGTTGTAATAATCTATACATTTCTATGGTATTTAGTGCACTTAATCATGCAGTCTTTTACACACTAGTGGGTCCACCTTAACCCAATGGAGATTTAATTTTGAGCAGCAATGGAAACATCAAAATAAATAAATAAATATTGATTTGTCCTACATTTGAACTTTTGGAAAGTTAACTGCTATCAATCCCTAACATATATAATTGGGAACGGAACAATTCAGATTTAACTGCAATAACTCTCCCTTGTCATTACTCATGCCTCTAACCAAACTCCTAATCCCAGGATTTTACAGGATGCAGCCATAGCAGTTAAAGTGGGATCATAGCACTATAATCATCACTTTGCCACTAAAGCTCTGTGGTCTATGGAGGCAGGGCAGATTTGTGGGCTTGCAGAAGAGGCAGGCACAGGAATGCTTTACTAATGGTAGAAGATGGGGAGAAGGGACTATGTATGCCTCAGATGTACATTGTTCATCCTCTTTCCCTATTTCCTTAACTTGCAATCCAGGTTCTGTGTGGCTTGGGTTTGGGAAGAAGAATCTATATTAAAACTAAATTCTAAATTGTAGAGATTGAGGGAAGGGGCTGGCCTGGGATTATCTTCTTGGTTGAACTGACCAGGCAGCCTATGTACTGTAAGCTTACATGAGGCCACTTGGGCCTGGGTGGTTGCTCATGTACAATGGATGGGTGGGATCTCTGGCCTCAGCTGATTTCTGCACTTATCAGGGTCTATTGCCAATACGGGGTTGTGAATTTAATAAATTGTGGTCCTTAGTTTACCCCTTTGCTGTTGTCCACCTTTTTATTTCTGGGTGGGTGTGCAATTGTGCCATGTGACAGGGAACCATATGCATACCTTTACTATATATGCAATGGAAGCAACCCATTCCTCTTGGTCCTGTCACCCTCAGCTACTAGTGTTTTGGGTGGGTAGGTGGTTGAATTCTGTTCAAGTTACTAGTTACTCTTCATATAAAGCAGGTATAATTCAATTGCTTCTTTGTTTTCTCATGCCTATTCTTTGAAAACCAATAAAGGATAAAATTTGGAAGGTAAGACCTGCGTTACTCATTTTTCTTTTAATCTTCTTTTTATTTTTCTTTCAAAGGACAGCCCCTGAAATTCTATGTACAGTACTGAAAGCAAGCTACAGTAAGCAACCAGACACAGGCCCACAAAATAAGATTTAGTATCATAAACCATACAGGGGCAGCTCAAGGATATAAAACAGAAGAGCAATGAGAACCAATCTCCCACTAATCAGCTTTGAAGGCCAATAAGGCCTGATAGGTTTCTGCAATAAAAAAACTATCTTAAGCTTCCCAAAGGATTTTCATACAATGGAAATCAAAAGGCTACATTAGTCACACAGTTGGAGAGAGAGGGAGATGCTCAGGGAAAACATCTTGCTTTTAACATTTCAGCTGCTTTCTTCTGATAAAATACCCATCAGTGCAAGAATAACAATGAGTATAACTGTCTGATACACTGGAAGTGGAAACTCATCCTTTATCTGAAAGGAAGTTCTTCTTAAGGTTTCCTTGAGCTTCTGCTTCCAGTTGAGATGAAGATATGGTCCCTGTGATGGAGCACTCACTTCTGCCATGCAGGTGTACTTGAATTTATTTTTTTAATTTTTTTTTGCTATGCATCTCTCAGAATCACTTTTTGTTGAACCGGACTCCAATATGCTGGGCTGTGATGCAGGTGTCATGGGTCTAGGAGATGGGCAGTCCTTCTATGGCCCCTTGGTATTTTGGGTTTAAGTGCAAAGAACTGAGGAATGTGCCACTTTCTTCTGGGGAAGAGACAGCAGCCAGGTGGCCTCCCACTACTATGAGGTGGCTTCCCACCACTATGTCCAACTCTAATAAACCTAGCAATCATTGGCATACTGGGGAACCATACCAGGTGACACCCTAAGGGGAATGACACCACTTCTCAGACATCTGCTATTTTATTTTATTTTTGCCGAAATGGGCAGTGACACTCTCTTGTGTTCCTTTGAAATGCTGAAGAGATGGGGTGAGTGGGCTGAGGCTCAGTGGAAAGAGAAAGGAGCAGTTGTTGTTGTTTTTAATTAATTTTTAATTTTATTTTTTTTTCTAAAAAAAATAAACATTTAATTCTCTTTAAGTTTTTTTTTAAAAAATATATTCTTTTAAAATGTTCTTTAAAAAAACCACATTTTACCAAATCTTCACTTTCTTCCCTATATATATGTAAATACATTTAGGCCATGCATATGCTATTGTAATTTAAAAATATAATTTTAATTTTGCAAATTGTTTATGTCACAAGTATTAGCTGACATTCAGTGATATATGGAAATTACGATTTATGAGCAACATTAGTATAAAAAAAAAAAAAAACCCATGAATAAGTATTGTGTAAGGTGTGGTATACAAGGAGACCAATTGGGGGGTGGGAGAGAGAGCAGGGTGACATGCTGAGTTACTACATAGGGTGACACCAACTTTATTTATTTATTTATTTATTTATTTATTTATTTATTCAAGGATTTATATTTCACCTTACTCCCACAATGAGATTTAAGATGGATTTCAATCCTAGGGATGCCCCTCCTAGTAGTGACACTTCTGTTGAGGCAGATGAAAAGAAGTAGCTCTTACCTATATGTGAGAAAACTCACCCTGCAAACCTATGGTAGATATTAACATGAGATGTATATACAAAGAATAGATGCTCTGTTTGCCACAACATACTCAAAATCAAATAAGTATGATGCTGAGGAACAGGAGCCAGGATAGTTATGCCCCTCCACCCACGGCAAAAGGTATAACATCAAACATGTGTTAATTGACAATATAAGGGGATCAAACTGTATGTCTCTATATGAGCCTGCTGGAATTCTAAAATATGCAGGGGAAGTCATTCTCCTACTCCCACTACCATCATATCCCTATTGGGTGAGGACATGGGAGAGAGGCTTCTCAGTGGCTGCTCTTAAGCTGTAGAACTTCCATCTTCTGGAGCATCAGTTGGGCTCCTCCCTGCTTTCTTTCTGCTGGTTGGGAAAGACCTTTTTTTATTTAAGAAGGGATTTGATTTTGAGTATGTTGTGGCAAACAGATCGTTTTAATGGGGAGTGTGATGTTTTCATTTTATTATGTTTTGATTGTCTTTCTGACTGTCTTTAAAATAGAAGTTCAATTTAACTGTTTTCACTTTTGTATTAAGATTTTTTTTTTAAAAAAATGTACTTTTAAAACATTGTATGCTGCATTGAATGCTCTTCTGAGAGAAAGGCAGGATTAGATTAGATTAGACTAGACTAGACTAGAATAAATGGCTATAGGATTCTTGAGTAGATGGGAGTAGAACTCCAGCAGAATTTATGCAGTCTGACACCACTTTAGCTGTCATGGTTCCATCCCATAGTAGTTTGTTGTGGCACCAGAGTTCTCTGAGAAAGAAAGCTAAATATCCTACAAAACTAAAAAATCCCTGAATTCCATAGTATTGGTCCAAAACACACTGCAGAAATAATACAGTTTGAGACTGCTTTAACTGCTCTGTTTTAATGCTATGGGATTCTGGGAACTGTAGTTTTGCAAGACATTTAGCCTTCTCTGTCAGAAAGCTCTGGTGCCACAATAAACTACAATTGCCAGGGTTCCCTAGCACTAAGCCAGGGCAGTTAAAGCAGTCTCAAACCAGATTATTTCTGCAGTGTGTTTTGGACCAGTGAGACATGGCAGTTAAAGTGGTGTCAAACTGCATTAGTTATGTACGCAGTGTAGATGCAGCTGCACAGTTCCTTTTACACCTGTGTCTAAGGAATTTATCAGACGGGAGGAATTTCTCCCAATTTCGAATTGAGCCAATTCGAATTTCATGTAAATTTAGCAAATTTATGTGAAATCTAATTGCATTTGGAATGAGTTCAAAATGACTTCCTATTTCCCGAAAAGGACCCCCCATTGCCCAAAATTGTGTGAGATACTCTAATACGCAATAACGTAAAACCCATAATTGAGTTCGGAATGACTTCCCTTTTGCCCAATATTGCATGAGATACACTCATATGCAATTACGTGAAACCCCATGATTGCGTTTGGATTGCCATTGCATTATACCCCCAAATTCTATCGTATGATAAACTCCTAAGTAAACATTGGTTAGAATCAGTCCACAGACATTTTCATTCTTTTATGTAAGAGGAGCAAATAGTTTCATGCACTTTCTTTCACTTCCTAAATTTCCTCCATTCACAATTGTGATATGGAAGCCACTGGGGTATCTTACTCATGTGTCATCAGAACTTCTAGGTCATGTGAGAAGGACAGACCCAGCTCCATTGTGAGGCAAGCTCTAGAAATCCCTTTTCAGAACCCACAGGGGAACATACTCTCACAGCAACAATAGTAGTGACAAATTCTGTAGGCGTGTGTCCCTCTGCGGGCTTTGAAGGTTTCCATCACAACTCCAACATTAGTATATTGTACATTCCTTCTCCAGACTATCCTGGCTGAGAGCACTCTGGACAGTCAGAGTTCTGTTGCTACATTCATCACAAGAGTTCCTACTACTTGTATTATTACTTTATTTTGTAAAGCGCTTTGATCTATTTGGAAAGGCGGTATATAAATAAAATTTATTATTATTATTGTTGTTGTTGTTGTTGTTGTTGTTATTATTATTATTATTATTATTGCAGAGGCAAGCCACAGTGTAATTGTAAAAGTGGCTCATGGTGGCAAAGTTGCCATGTATGTACTATTCTTCCCTGAGCATGTGTTATTCTTCTTTGGATCTTGGCTTTGAACTTTACATGCTATATCAGGAGAGAGAGAAAAATGCTGGGAAAGGAACAATGGAACGATTGTATCATAAAATGGGCAAAAGATTTGGGTTATAATGTACAAATGAAGCAATGGGAAAGAAAGTGGATAAAGAGACTGAAATTTTCTTTATCTTATGACTTTAAAGAGAATGTTTACAATATGATGTACCATTTATATATGACACTGGAGAAATTGTCTAAGGTGTATAAATGTACTTCCAATATATGCTGGAAATATGAAAAAACAAAAGGGGACATTTATTCATATGGACCCACAAGTCCAGGTTACCTATGGATTGCATCCTCTTTTACAATCTGCCCCAGAGTGACTCAGGTCCTCTGGAGGATATTTACTCAAGTCAGCCAGGACTAGGTTGGCAACTGTCACACAGGGACTTTTTCTTCAGTCACCACTAGACTGTGAAACAACCTGCCAAAAGAAATAGTTGGATATGTTTTTCAGCCTTCCAATTCCCCATTTATGGTGAAAAATTACACTAGTCCCCTAAATTGTGCCCCCCTCAAGCGTAGGCCATTCAAACCTCAGGGGAAGCCCCTTTTAAAACAGAAAATGAAATGAAAACATGAAGTTAAGAAGATACATTTTTTAAAAAAAATCAGGACTAGGGTGATGGGGCTACAGGCCCTCAAGGTCCCATAGAGGTCCACTATAGTTCTCCAGTTCCATTACTTGTTCACCTCTGCATTAAACTTGGAAAAGCTGTTTCTCTCCCAAGCCAGTCTACAGGCTCAATAGTATCTACTGTGACTGTTATTACATTTGAGAGGAAAATATCTTCTCCAGTTTTGTTATCTAAGGGGCTGTATAAACAGCCCTGAAGGGACGGCATGCAGCCACCCCTTCTTCAGCTGGATCAGGGCCACAGCAACCTCACACCACAGCCCCAGTCCAGCCTCTCGAGGGCACAAAAAGGAGAAGCAAAAAGCAGCTCCTTTTTGCACCTTCAAAAGGGCACCATAGCCGTGGTTGCGCAGCTATATGGTGCCCCTTTGATGCTACATCTTCTGAACCTGGCTCTGGAGGGGTGTCATGATGCCATGCACTGTCTGGAGCAGCGTATGGTGGCATGGCACCCTGGTGGTGTCATGAAGTTGTGTGTCATCTGGATGTGACACCCTGACTCCATCCCTAGGCTGGCACAAAGTGCCAGCCTGTACAGGGCCTGGGTTACTTTCAAATCAGGGTAAATCCTCACCTTTTTCTGTTCTGCTGTGGTTCCACCACAAACTGTAATTCCCACAATTCCATAGCATTGAGCCATGGGGGTTAAAGTTGTCTCCGACCAGACTATTTCTGCCATGCAGATGCAGCCCACTCCTGACACTCCTGAGTGAGAATTTAAAGCATGAATAAATTTAAGTATACAAGCAGATTGAAAGATGCTGATGGGACAAATCATGCTCAAAATTAAGCATTTACTTAAATACTTAATTTTAAACAATACTTCACCAGATCACACAGTTAGTACTTTATCACCTGGGAATCCACCATGCCATCCCCCGTATAACTTGTGGTCTTCTATTTTTATTTATGTATTATTACAGGGAAATAATGAGCTTGGTTGTTGTTTTGGGATTTGTTTGTTGTTTTTATTTGGGGAGATTCTTGTTTTGTCCCTTTACAAAAAAAACCCCTGAATGTTTCTCAAGCGGTGTTTCACAAGTTGGAACATAATTGTTTCAAATGTTAATGTTCAGCTTTACAAAACAGAATCCCCAAGTGGAAAACAGCTTCAAGTAATTGCTTGCTAGTTCATTTCCTTGAGGAGAATGTTATGATGGTTTAATAGAGTTCCAATTGAAAGCCCTCCTTTATAGAATCCATAAGGTGAATGCCAGTTTTAAAAATGAGTCATAGTGCACTGCCTTTGTGTAAAACTAGCAAATGACAGTAAACAAATGTCAGTACATTTGTGTCACGAAAGATGCTTTATGTAATGACAGTATCTGTAGTATTATCTGAAAGTAAAGGAACAAGAGGACACAACTGGACTTTGTCTTCCCTTTATGTCCCATTTGAAAAGATTTTCAAAGCAGATTGTGTGGACTTTTTGTCAGTTTAAAAACCTTTAAAAACACACCTCTACAAGTCTTTTTTCTTGAAGTGGCCATTTGTTTTCAAAGGACCATAAGGAAATAGGACGTTTTCTATTGCTTAAAAGGGCTAGGAGATCACATTGGTGTAACATTTAGCATGGCACTAGAATCACTGAAGTAGTTTTATTATTATTATTTTCTGGCTTTATTATTCAGCAGGACACTTGGATAAATCTCAGGGCATCCCACAAACCACCAGGACTCGCGAGAACTGCTATTTACTCTAGTATTCCCTGGCATTTTAAATATCTTACAATGTCCTAAACATACTCAGTCTCTGGGCATTTGTGAATTATTGAAAATGGTGGTGTGCAACCACTTGCTACTGTCACCATTTAGAAGGAACTTTGCTGAGGTTTTCTTAAACCTGTCAAACCCCTCATTCTTATCTGTTCCCAACACACATTACTATGGACTCTTTCACATGAGGGAAAATTGGAGGGTTAAAGTGGTTCCAATGCAGGGCCATCCAATGTTTAGGGACAAGTTCGCAGTGATTTAAGGGCATGAAAAAGCAAGTTTCCAACCTGAAATCCAGAAGTGGATGTGGGGAATTATGGCTTCTTTTCATGTAGTGAGTCATAGGGATCCCATTCTTCATGTACAACAGTGGTTCTCAAACGTTTTCCCCTTTGGATCCCTCTTTACATCTACATGTGGACATCGAACCCACTCTCCTTGACTTAGTATATGAATAAAAATATTTTGTGTATTTTGTGTGTCTATTTTCACACGCACATTCATGTATATTCACATTTTAACATTTTATAAGAAAATAACATTGTTCAAATTAGAACAGTTTTAAGTAAATTCAATATTTAAGGCATGTGTAAATTTTACATATAAAAGAGTTTGGAAAGAGAAGGAGGAGGAGGGATCAGGGCCCCCTTGAACAACCCTCCCAAGGTCCTGATCCACCATTTGAGAACCACTGATATACAACATATAAACTAGGTCTAAAGGGGCTCTGTTGACAAATAGGTCTTCTGAATACAGAAAACAGCACTACATAGAGATGTCTTCACTATTATTTACCAAAATCTCTGAGTCCTGAAACACAGTGCCACACCTGACTTTAAAGACTGTTGTTGTGTGTCTCCAAGTCATTTCCAACTTATGGCTATCCTAAGGTGACTCTATCATGGGGTTTTCTGGGGTTGAGAGTGTGTGACTTGCCCAAGGTCACACAGTGGGTTTCCATGGTCAAGCAGGGAACTGAACCCTGATCTCCAGAGCTGTAGTCCAACACTCAAACCACTGTGACATGCTGGCTGCCACCTTTAAGGGTACACATGATATTTAATCAAATAAACCCAGGATTGACCTGGCTTCTAAAGAGGTAATGTAGGCCATGATTGCATCTACTCACTTCTGTCCCAACTGAAAATATTTTTTTCCCCCTGTTCTTCCTTTCCAGTTCGGAGGCCCTCTGAGCTTGCCTTGTACATACCTTCTAAGGCCACGTCCACACTGCATAAATAATCCATCTTAACACCACTTTAACTGGCATGGATCTATGCTGTGGAATTCTAGAAACTGTAGCTTTGTTAGACATTTAGCCTTTTCTGTCAGAGAGCTCTGGTGTCCCACCTATCTACAAATACCAGAATTCCATAGCATTTAACATGGCAGTTAAATGGCATCAAATGGGATTATTTCTGCAGTGCGAATGCAGCCTAACTCCCCTCTTTGACAAGGAGCACCATAGTTAATTCTCCCTCGTTCCAATTTTTTTTTTTGAGCAGCTTTTAAAATGCCCCAGTTTCTCTCTTCTTCTCCCTCTTTCTCCCTTCATCTTACTCATCAAGTGCTGCAAATGGAGTTGAAAATTCAAAAGTAGTTTGCACTCAGTTGGAACAGCAAGGGAAGAGAGGAGAAGCAGGGACAGAGGACTCTTTCAAACGGGAGGAATTTCTCCCAATTCCGAATGGAGCCAATGCGGATTCATGTAAATTCGCTTGCTTAGCAAATTTACCTGAACCCCTGCTCCGTTCGGAAGGCATTCGGAATTACTTCCCATTACCCGAAAATAACCCCCCCCCCTTGCCCGAAATCGCGTGAGAAGCTTAAATCCGCAATAACGTTAAACCCATGATTGCATTCGGAGTGACTTCCCTTTTGCCCGAATTTGCGTGAGAAAAATTAATTCGCAATAACATGAAATCCCAGGATTGCGTTTGGATTGCCCTTGGATTATACTTCCAATTTCCCACGTCTGAAAGAGTCCAGAATCTTCTCCTTCCTAAGAAGCTCAAGAAAAAGCAATTTTGCAGATTCTCTTAGGTCCAAAACACACGAAACACACTGCAGAAGTAATCCTCTTTAACTGCCTTGGCTCAGTGCTGAGGAATCATGGGAATTGTAGATTATTCTGGCACCAGAGCTCTCTCTGAAAGACAAGGCTATATGTCTCACAAAACTACAGTTCCCAAATTTCATAGCATTGAGCCAGGACAGTTAAAGCAATCTCAAACTGGATTATTTCTGCAGTGTGTTTTGGACCTTAGTTTGTGGGGTTTTTTCCCCCTTATTCACAGCTTTTACAATTCTACTACACTCTAAAGTTGCTTAGCCATATGTGTCCCACTTTTTATCTGTGAAATGTTGGAGGGCATGCACTTAAAATAAGGAGGACACAAGAAAGCGTGCAATGAAAAAGTGGAAAATGGTGATAGTGATTCAATTATCATCATCATCATCATCATCATCATCATCATGGCAGACATTTGACAACTGAAAGTTTTAAAGAAATGGCTTTTAATAAGGGTGCTGTAACATTTTTCTTTTTAAATTGTATTGTTTTTTTAAATTAATTTTATTGTTTTTAACTCTGCAGTTCAAATGATTTTTAAATGTTGTTAGTGTTTAATTCCATTTTGTTGTTGATTTTTTAAAATCGTTTGTGTCCAAATTTGCAAACCTTCCTGGGTCCTGATGGGGAATGATAGCATATAACTGAAGATAATAAAGATCAGGAGGAAGAGGAGGAGAAAGATATTGTTATGGACCAATCTCTTGTTCTGCATGCTGGACTTGATGAGGTATCTCATCTGCATCAACAGCTTTTTTGTTGTTTTTGTGTCTTCAAGTAGGGGTTTATCACACGACAGGAATTGGAAGTATAATTCAATGGCAATCTGAAAGCAATCATGGGGTTTCATGTTATTGCATGAAAGCCAATCACATGCATTTTCGGGCAATGGGAAGTCCTTCAGAACGCAATCATGGGGTTTCACGTTATTGCGTGAGAAACTATCACACACAATTTCAAGCACTGAGAGGCAATTTCATGCAGTTTTGAATGTGATGCGGCATCAATATGCAATAATGTAAATTTGCTGAACTAGCGAATTCACTCAATTCCAAACTGGCCTCACTTTTATTTCTTTCGAAATTGAGAGAAATTCCTCCTGTGTGATAATGTCCTTACAGTGACCCCAAGGAAAATCTATCATGGGCTTTTCTGAGCAAGATTTGACATTGTCTTCCTTTGAGGCTGAGAGAGTGGGACCTGTCCAAGGACAGCCAAGGAGCTGAGCGAAGATTTGAATTCTAGTCCCATGGTGTCCTAGTCCAGCATTCAAACTACTAAACCACAGTGGCATCTGAATCAACTGCTACAGGTATAAAATTCAGTGGACTCCAGATAAGCACGCCAGTACCAATGCACAACCATGCCTGTCTCATATGCACATATGGATCTTCCTTGATTGGCTCGTCAAATGTGTACATAAGACTCGGTGAGACAACATGGGACCTTCATTGTGTCCTGAAAATATACTTTCGGTTTTGCATCTTCTTTGCTACCTGCAATAATATTGTAACAGGCTGAAATGTATGAACCCTGTGCAGAATTCTTGATTTTTCCTTAGCCTCACTCTGGGAGCCTTTCCAGATTTTCAATTATTCTATCTGGGGCCTTGGAGGATTAGAGTGAATAGAGGAGAATGCAAATAATACTGGACTTCTGTGTGAGATCAACATATGTATGACTGCTTTGCTGAAATGCACACTTCTGGCTGGCTACCAGAAAATATATAATTAATAATACACCTGTGTTTGGATATAAATAGCTGCGTGTATATGGACAGGGGCACTGATCTGTATGCAGTGCACCTCACATGCCAGTTGGCTGATTTGCAACTGAATGTGACAGATATCCATTAGACAAAATTCAAAGCTGCTGGGGATTCTTCATCCTTTATGCTAACTTAATGAGCAGTAAATGGCACCTTCCTTTTACATCTGTATCCCTGTGAATGGAAGAAAGAGGCCCAAATGATTAAAAAAGAAAAGAAGTTGTTGAGAATGAGCTGGAGAACTAGGGGGAAAAAAACCAGATGTGCAATATAGATGGGAGCCAGTTCTAGCCATGCCTTAGGTAAAGAGTGCAAAGCTTACCAAGTTCAAGAGTAATAAGAAGGATGTGGATGGACACACAGATCTAGAACATGTTTCCTGTACTATATTGGGGTAGCTATTTCCTGGCATGACTAAACATTCCCTAGCTACTCATGATTACTGAATGGATTTGGAGTTTGGGGTGTTTATGAGGATAGCAAGGAGTCCAGAACTCCACCACCCCCCCCCATCCATGGAGCAAAGCACCTAGTCCAAAAGCATCCTTTTTGTTCTTCTTTGTTAGACACAATGCCTCTTATTGTCTCAAGCTTTTTATAACTTTTCCTGAGAAAGCCTGTTGAAGCATCACATTTCCGCCCACTGGCATTCTCTTTAGGTGATTGTCTTGAAGACTCTCCAGTCACATTGACCCCAGTGCATGCAACTTAACACTATCACATCCTTAACTCTTTGGTTAACTGGAAAAGGGACTAACCCCAACCGTGTTGCCATCATAATGGGAGAAACCATAAACACAAATTGCAAATCCCAGGATTCCAAGGAAGCAACCATGGTAGCTCAAGTGAAATCATAGCACTATAACTGTGCAGTGAGAAAAGATCTTAGATGAAAATCATAGGGTGGATGCTAGAGCTAGTAGAAATTTGGTTAGTTTTCCTCTTCCCTCTTTCTCTGTAATGTGTGATAAAATTTGCAACAGCAAAATGGTGACAGCATTCCCTTTACCTGCTTGTGATAGCCAATCATGTGGCACAAGAATGAGAGAACCCAACATATGATAACCTTTAAACTTTTGATACATATTTCAAATAGGACTTCCTTGACATGGTGTCATTTTGACCACTCCTCTTACTGCCGTTATGCTAATTTTGAACAGATCCATTAGCCCAAGTGCCAACCAAATGGAGTCAAATCAAGTATCTTCACTGCTATTCTCTCATTCTTCTCTGTTGTTGATTAGAGTTTTCTTGATAATAGGAGTTTATCAGATGGGAGGGATTTCTCTTTATTTCGAATGGAGCCAATTGGAGCCAATTTGAATTCACATGAATTCGCTAGTTTGGAGAATTTACATGAATTCCAATTGCATTCAGAATGCGTTCAGAATGACTTCCCATTGCCCCAAAATGACTGCCCATTGTGTGAGATGCTTTAATATACAATAACATAAAACCCATGATTGCGTTTGGAATGACTTCCCTTTTGCCTGAAATTGCATGAGATACTTTAATACGCAATAACGTGAAACCCCATGATTGTGTTAGGATTGCCATTAGATTATACTTCCAATTTCCATCGTCTGATAAACTCCATAAAGATCAAGAGAGATGGAAAGAAAGAATAGTTTGAATCAGAATAGTGAGAGAAATGTAGTGGAGGAAAACAAGGTAGCATTTGTGGAACAGAGAGGATAACAGGTGAGATGACCAAGACAAGGCATATTAAAAAATAAACAATGGTGTCTCAAAATTGCCCTTTAGAGAACAGGCAGCTTAACAGGCAATGATTCATGATATTGGTCAGAAAAAGGAACATCCAGCATGAAGCTGTGCTATCTCAGGCTTAGCTAGGAGATAAAAGCAAGATTTGAGGTTGTGTATCCAGACGGAGATGAAAAGGGAAAGGGGGGGGGGGGAGAGAAAAGATAAAACGGCACCAGGGAATAATGTAATAAAAGGATTTCGAGTCTGTATTTTTTTAAAAAAAACCAAAACTTTATATCCTTTTTTTTTAAAAAAAAAAAAAAGCCAATAGAATCGAAGAAAAGGAAAGAAAGTCCCAAATAGAAATGTACCCTCATCAAAGGTGGTGGGGGGGAGGAAACAATGTAGACCTTGAAGATAAATTAAGTAGCTTGAGAACAACCAATGGGGAAAGATCAGACTCAATGACTTGTTTGGTAGAAGAACAAATAGAAGAGAAGCCAAGAAAGATGTGCACCAGTATGGCAAGACAATTCTCGTTCAAAATGTACATTGAAACCCTACCAACTGAACTGTTGGCTCCCAAGGCAGCTGGAGTGCTTATGTCATGACCACCTGACATGGCTTCAAGCCAGGAAGAAGCGGGGGGGGGGGTCTACTTTTTTTAAAACAGCTTTTCTTGGCATAAAGTGCCTAGAGGGCACTTTTCTGCTGGCTTCAAGGCATGTGTCATCTAAATGCCACACCTTCAAGCCAACATGAAAGCACTTATTTTTGCCTGTCTGTTTACCCCCACAGAAATGAATAAGATTCATTATTTGGATTAACTGAAAACTACCAAAATGTTATTTGTACTACACAGTAAAAAGACTGTTAAGAGAGACCAGTGTTTCATTTCATCAAAAGACAAAGTTGTAGCTACAGCTCCCCCTACCTTTCCCCCCCTTTAGAGTAAACAAGAGGTAAGTCCAGGTTGGAAGCCTAATAAAGGGTGGGTGGGGTTGGTAAAGGGATTTAGCCCAATCCAGATCATACCCACCATGTTTCTAGCTTATATTTTTAATTAGTATCCCCCTGGTCATGTGGCCCCTGTTCAGAACACCAACTAGAAATCCTTCAGCCAATCTTTCATTTCAGAAGAGCCTGGTGGTGGTGACAGCAGTCATGACCCAGCTTCACAGTGATAAAACCAACTGCCCAACAGAGAAATAACCCACCTAGGTTAGGCAGATGGCTTCACTTCTCAATTACCTTACCAGCACAGGACTCAGCTGGTTTCTGAAACAACATCAGAGTGTGCCCAGATTTTCTCCCCCCTTCCCTTCTACAGGCAGGAAGGAAGGGAACAGTAAAGAAACTGAGGCATGGCCATAAAACCATAGCTTAGCCACTCTCTTGCCGTTTCTTCCTTTGGGCAAAGCTTTGAAAAAAGGGAAGGACTCATCCCAAGACCAGGTATGCTGTGTGTTGATGGGTTAATTTTGGCCAATAATAATAATGATGATGATGATTTATTTCTAGCCCACTCTATCACAGAGAATCCGGGTGGGTTACAACAGTAAAATACATCAAAGTTACAATAAAATCCTAGAGGAAATCAATCCCTATACCCACCCCCCATTCCCAATGCTAAAACAGGATCAAACAAACAGTCATAGTATGAAAGCAATAAAAACAGTAAAAAACATTCAACTAGAATTTGGAGGAAAATAAGCAGACAAGGAGGCAGTTTTCATAATCGCAATCATATTCATGTCAAGTTCGTATCCAGATCTATATCTACATTTCTATATCAATATCTCTATATCTGGGGAGGGGTAACTAAGTTGGAAAGGCCTGCAAGAAGAAATCCGTCTTAAGTGCTTTTTAAAAAGCTGTGAGAGTGGAAATGTGGCTGATCTTCTCTGGCAGGTCATTCCATAATTTTGGAGCAGCAGTAGAGAAGGCCCCCTGGGAAACTGATGTTAGCCTAGAATTTTAGGCTGTAATAAATTCTTCCCAGAGGACCATAATGTGTGGGATGGACAATACAGAAGGAGACCCTCATACCTGGCCTATGGAGTGCGAAAAATCATAATATTGCTTCAGTGTGGAATATTAATGTCACTGAGGTAGTCACTTTTATTAATTGGTTATCAATAAAGTCAATACATTAAATGTTCGTTCATTTTATATCTCACCTTTTCCCCATTAATAAGACTCAAGGTGGCTAACATGTTTAAAAACCATACAGATTAAAAACTATACAAACACTTCAATAAAAGGATAAATATCAAAAGCTATTTAAAAACAGTGAAACAGTTTAAAATGTTAAAAGCATTAAAATTCTTTTTAAAAAAATTATATACAAACAGCACCATGCACCATTAAAAATGTTGACTGATGGAGGCTGCAACTCAGTGGGGCTTAAATTTTTAGAAGCCATCCATATTATTGTCCTGTCCATGCCTGTACCACACAAGTTCTTGATTACATCTGTCCTTTGTGGTTGCTGCTGCTGCTGTTCTCCCAAATAGCTATTTCTTTCTCTTACAATTTGAGATTTCCTTTCAATCTATTGTTCTAACAATGGCACAACAGGGGTCCTTCATTCAGAATCTGAACAGTTTCTATTCCCTAACAAAGTGGCACAACTGTGCAGCCCTCTTCCTCAAATAATTAAGAATGGTTTGACTATATGTGATCTTACCATGTTAGTACTCCACTGCAAATACTTAGAACTACTGGTAATGCCTTTTAGTCATTTCTACACTGATTATATTCATTATTACAACAATTAGTCATGATTTTCTCTCCCAGGTTTGATGAAGCTCCTTCCCCTTCTCTGAGATTTTTTTTTAAAAGAAGGTTATTTTCCACCCTGCTCATTAAGGCATACATACTCAATAAATTAGTTTATGAGCCTAATTTTGCAAAAAATTGATTTCATACTGTGGGAGAGGATGTTTTTATAGATAGCTTTGGAACAGAATTTTTGATCTTAATGTCTGCTGTTTTTGATCAGTTACTTTTAGTCTTCTTTTCTTCCCCAGTGCCAATTGCTTTCATACTTGCTTGATCTGCCTCCATCCTCTAGTTCTCCTCAGTCTTCTTCCCTAGCACCAGGGAAGCCTGATGCTCTTTCCTTCCTTCCTTGGTTCTAAAGTACAATCTGAAGGACCCTACCTTACATGCCTTTCCATCCCTCTATTGACTTCTTAGACTACTTGGGGCTTTCTAGATTGGCAAAAAGAAGTGTGTTCATGGCTGCATGAAACTCTAGCCTTTAGATGAGAAAAAGGGAAAGTGTGCCATGAAAACGCTTTTTTTTGCGTTTTAGGGAAGAAGAAGCACCTTTAAAAAGGTGCTGGTTTTCCCAGCTTCTTTTTTAAAAACTGCGGAACAGCGCAGCTCCATCTAAAGGCTGTGGTGCAGCTGCTAAGCATTAAGGAAAAGGCAATTTCATGTCACACTTTCCTGCCAATCTAGAAAGCCCCCTTGTATTGTAATATGATCTTATGTGAAAGGCAGTGAGGGAGAGATGAAAGAGGAGTAAAAAGGGATAATAGAGTTATGCATAGGTGACCCACATGTTCCACAGCCTGTTTTTGTGCCTTCAAGTCATTTCCAACTTATGGCAACCCTAACTATCATGGAATTTTCTGGAGTGATAGCATGTGACTTAACCAAGGTCACCGAGTGAATGAGGAACTAATCTCCAGAGTTGTAGTCCAACTTTCAAACCCCCTACACATTAGCTCTCACAGCCTGCTTTAGTGGTTTCCAATACACCACCACCTCTTTCTCAAAATATTATTTCCATTATTCTCATGTGCAATCCATGCTGTATGCCCAGGTAGCCACATTGGGGAATATTTTAATGACTACAATGAATACTTGAGTTCCCCACCCCACCACCCCAAAAGTTATTTTCAAACTTCTAAAGTGACTCAGATCAAGTGGTGCCCTCAGTTATATGCTTTGAAACCTAATTGGTTTCAGTGGGGTTGCACCGAGTGCAATAGAGATCCAAAATTGCTACTTTACCATTGGGCATCTTGCCAGGGCATGATTAGTTGCTACCCTCCAAAGGTAACTTGGCTCCATGGTCTATCAATTATATCTGGGCCAGTACTGGAAGAGAAGCATGCTAAGTTCAAAGGAGGTGATTTGGGAAATCTGGGGAGACAGCCCTTTCTCTTGCTGTGAATTGGATTTTCCAGTGTGCTGTAATAACACAGCACAGTAATCAACCGTATGCAGTTGGGAGGAATAAGGCAAAAGTGATGTACTTCCCTTTACTTCAAAAGTGTTAGCTGATTTCTAAGCAATGCAAAAAGTATTTTTTGTACTTGATGTTCACACTATTTCTGTATAAAACCTTCGGTATTAATCTATCATTGCTGTCAAATAGTAGTGATTGAATCTTTGCTGACCAATAGGTACCTATCAAGTTCAAAGATATGTTTTTCTTTTTTGCTAGCATGGTGGCTGGAGATAAGCTGTCTGGCTTCAGCTTGCTCATTGTATACCTGCATGAACTGGACTCTGTGCTGGCACAAGAACTGGAAGACATTCATAAACATCCATGGAAATCTTGCACTTAGGCAAATGCTGTTCATTGCATTGATCATCTAACTGCTTTAACACACTAGGGGGCAAACAGGCTTTAAACAAGAGTTAAACTAGAGAAACTCTGTGATAAACACCAGACATTTCCTGGTTTTCTTTAGTTGAACTCTAGTTTAAATCCTGTTTGCCCCACAGTGTGATAAAGCAGTTAGGGAGGAAAATGGCTAGGTGAGCTGATGAAAAGAGGTTAGAGGTTGTCACAGTAAATCGATTGCTTGAATTGTTGGACATGATCCCACTAAAGAAGAGCACTTTTTTTTCACTTTCATTGGTTTCTGTGGGAGAGTTCAGAGTGTGCTTCATATAAAAATGCTCCCGATAAATCAGCCACACTTAGAAGCATTTCAGGATGATGACCGCACACATCTAAGTTTTTGTTGTGTGCCAAGCTGATCCCCATGATTTTTAGGTTCTTGGACAGAAACTGTTAACAAGTCTACTTAGATTTATGAAATGCTTAAATGTGTGTCATGAACTCGGTTAAAGGTAAAGGTTTTCACTTGACAAGATGGTCTACTTGTGTCTGACTGTAGGGCACAGACATTGTGAACTAAACCAACACAACACATTCAGGTGATTGTGGTTACATTTTCTATAATGCCTTCTGATTGGCCATGTTGGAAGTGGCTAGTGGGAAATACAAAATATCTGAAGGAAATTGTAAAACATCTGGAGGGGATCTCATCATAGAAGTCTAACCTACACCTACATTCAACACTAGCCCTCAGTCTGTGTGACTAATAAATACCCCATTTCCATTGAGTGGAAATCATTACAAGAGTTGTAACTTTCTTGTTCCATGTGCTTTCCATAGGAATTAAAGTCTGGAGGACCCAGCTAGAAGCTGACTTCACTATTAGCTGGTTCTAAATCTTCAGGTAACATTAAAGGAAAGGCAAGACTCTGATAGGGTGAGAAGCCTAATGCAAAACTTTACCCTCATAAATGTATTTTGGTTGGAGTATAAAAGAGGCAGTGTGATGTCATGATTTGAGCATTGGAGTGGGATTCTGGAGACCAGGGTTTGAATCCTGGCTTGGCCATGTAAACCCACATGACCTTGGGCAAGTCACCGACTTCAACCTCAGAGGAAGGCAATAGCAACCCCCCTCTGAAGAAATCTGCCAAGAAAACCCTGTGATATGGCCTTAGAGTCACCATAAGTTGGAAATGACTTAAAGGTAAACAACAACAACAACAACAACAACAACAACAACAACAAACTTTCTTCATGGACAAGAGACAGAAATGACCCAACCCAGAGAAGTTACTGTTAAAGTCCACTGTCTATTTTATGATGCTTACAAATACAAGCAACTCAAGGACAAGGGAGAAAAACCAGGACAGTACAGTCTTTTAGGGGTGGAAAGAATGTTCAAAAGTATTCAAAAATGATTGAAAAAATATGTATCTTGAGCATGAGGTAACCCTGAGGAGGAGAAACCTAGACTGATGAGAATCTTTGCCATTCAGGACATATTCTGTGCAAAATTCACATAGAGATTTGTGTGTGTGTATAAGTGTATTTGTGGAAAGCAGCTGGCAAGATCCTGCACCAGAAGTGTAGCTACAAAATTGTTGCTAGTTCCATCTCCTGATCCATCCCCAGAAACCCACTTTAAAAGCCACTTAGCTGTCCCAAATGACAGAGTCCTGTGGTGCTGGTAAGCAGGTTACTAAAAAATAAAGTTGCTAGCCACTTCCTGCCACCAAAAACAAAAAGTTGTAAGAATTGCATGGGGATCCCTACATCTTTCATAGGAGAGAAGGGGCTGTTCATGTCATATTGCAGCACCCTGCTCACTAACACTGCATAATTTTAAAAAAAATATTTTTATTAAAAGATATATATTATATAGTGGACCCAGCTTATCTGCAGGCTAGCCATCTGTGGACTGTGCACCCCATTACCATCAGTAATGGTGCATGCATGTAGTTGCACTGATGTGGCTGCATGAATTTCACCTCCCATTGATTATAATGGGGCTTCAGCATGCACATTTTTTCTCATCTGCCATGTGTGTGTGTAATGTGAACCCCTGTGGATAGGAAGGGTGCACTCTACTCTACTATAAAACTACATATAATGGGAATGCAAAATACGGGGGGGGGGGGGGACCCAAAATATACAAAACCCAACAAAATTACATATACGTAACTAAATCTACAAAAAAATAAAATAAAAAAGGAAGAAAAAGTAATCATCATTTCCAACTTTCCAGCTAATGGGTATATATGATACAGAAACTAATTACCTATATCACCAACTTCTTATCTTAAGTTTCTACTGCTTACTAATCCTACTAGTCTTCAAATCCGACCGTTGATAATTTCCCTGGTTGTATCTGCAGGAAAACCATTACAGGTTCCCAGACTTTCTTAATTGCTCAAATATTTATCTCTAATTAAGACCATCAATTTATCCATCTCAGACAAATCTTGCAATTTCAATATCTCCCCTTTCTCAAGGTCATATTGTCCTTCTATTTATGAGCATACAAAAGTCTCACAGCTATAATAATAAATTTAATGGTTCTCCCATACTTAATCTGAATTTATTCATGCAGCAACCTCAATAAAAAGAGCTCAGTTTTCAATTGGAGTTTTACCTTCAGTATATCTTGAATCAGTCTGTAAATCAAAGTCCATTTTTTTCACAATGAGACATGTCCAACATATATAAAAGAAAATTCCTGGTTGTTGTTCACATTTCCAATAAACATTGCTGGTCCTTTTATGCATTTGGCAACTTTTCATGCATCAAAATACCATCACCTTATAAAAGTTTTCTTTAAGATCAAAACTTTAATTTCTTTGACCAAATTTGCTCCCATGTATGTTTATGACCAAAATTTAGATACCACTTTATCATACTTTATTTAACTTTTTCTTTTTCCATTTTTTATTTTCAACAATAATTGATACATGTTACTCAATCAGGTGTCCATCATGTGTGCATAAGTATATCTCACAGTAGGACTTATTAAGGTTGAAGCGAAATAATTTTTAATCCATTTTAAATCATTCGTATATCTGCCTATACAATATACATTGAAAGCAAACTCCTTATGACTTCAGTTCCTCATTTGTTTTAATTTTATATTGCTCTTTAACATAAATCATAAATCAAAAAAGATCTTGATATGTTATACATTTTTCTTCTAACATTACTTCTTTTCTATAAACCACTTCCAATATAGAAACACACAAGTGCATTTTGGACATAACCTTGACTTGAGTCTATTCCAAATCCTGAACACACATTATGATTATTAAAATCCACATTAACTTTCACTTTGTCATATCATAAAGAAGCATGCCACCCAAACTTCAAACAATGTCCCTCAAACTGCAGTAGCCTCATACTTTGGAGAATAATTCTTTCTTTTAGCAAAACAAGCCAAGAAATACAATTTTAAATCTAGCAGTCCCAAGCCACTTCTTTGAATAACATCTTGTAAAATTTGGAATCAAACCCTAGGTTTCTTCATTGTTTGAGTAGCACATCATTAGACAAAATCAGTATCATCTGAAACAAAAATAACATCTTTGGAAGGACATTCATTTTTACCACACACATCATTTCGAACAAAAAATAGTTTAGGTTTGTCCTATCTTTAAAGGTCCTGCTTAATTTCATTCCAAGTCTTACATAGTTATTCTGAAATAATAGAGAATTCTTGTCACATTAATGCCCAAGTATTTAACCATTTTTCTCAATTGAAGAAATTTTCCCAATGAAATCATTTTATCTTCAATGTGGAGTCGGAGGCTTTCATGGCCGGCATCCATAGTTTTTTGTGGGGCTTTCGGGCTATGTGGCCATGTTCTAGAAGAGTTCCTTTCTGATGTTTCACCAGCATCTGTGACAAGCATCTTCAGAGAACGATGGCTTGGGAAAGGATTAGATATATATATCCTGTGTGACCCTAGGAATCCTCCCACCCTGAGGACTTCCATTAGTAACAGAACAATACATTTGCAAATCACTCCTCCCTTCTCAGGGTCACGCAGGAGACACACACACACACAGATATATATCTCCAATCCTTTTCTAAGCTATCATTCTCTGAAGATGCCAGCCACAGATGCTGGCAAAAAGTCAGAAAGGAACTCTTCTAGAACATGGCTACATAGCCCGAAAGCTCCACAAAAAAATAAAAAAATAAAAATTAAAAAAAATTATCTTCCTTTCACATATATTTTGTCAACACCATAATTTTGCCATTATTTATTTTTAAACCAGCCACGTTTGACTTCTGGAAAAGTGGCATAAAAGGCAAATCATTTCCCAATCTTTTTAGTTGAAATTTCTTGGTTTTTAAAAAAAATAGCATGGAATAGTATTTGGATTTTTAAAAATCTTATCATTATCTGAGATTAATTTTTCCCATCATGTATCTTCAGTAATAATTACTTTTTTCTGTCTTTTCTCAGTTTATACGTTAGCCATCTGCTTGGTTTATTTGCAAATTTAATTTTTTCTGTCTCACATATTTTATCCCCTTCCCCCCCCACCCCGAGTCTCTCCTACCATAAGGGTAGATTACCTGTAAGGGAGCTGAACCACACCGAATGTGTGTACCTGAGCCTGAAGACCACGGATAGACTGGGAATTATTTTAGTGTACTTCTCTTCCTAACAGACTCCCTGGCCAAGCTTATAGAACTGGTCTCAGTTGGAGTTGGAGTCACCTAGACTTTTGGTTTTGGGTGATTTCAAGATTCTGTTTGAAGCCAGTATATCCACTGTAGCTCAGCAGTTCATGGCATCCATGACATGCATGACAAACATGGGTCTATCCCAAATGGTTTCAGAGCCTACACTTACAGGATGTCATACCCGTGATGCTGTCTTCAGCTCAGAGCATACAGATCTGTGAGAAGAAGTGATTAACACCTGTCAGTTGTCATGGACAGATCATTTTCTGGTTAGACTTAGTATCATGGCTACTATCCATCCCTGCAGGGTGGCGGACCTATTAAGATAGTCCACCCTTGAAGGCTAATGAAGCCTTTAGGATTCCAGAAAGCCTTAGAGGGCTGTATGGCTGGTTTCACCAATGATCCTGTTGAAATCCTGGTCAATAGAAGGAATCAAGACCTGACTAGGGCTATTGACATGATTGCTCCCAAATGTCTTCTCTAATCTGTTATCATGGTTTACTGGGGACCTTGGGGAGCTGAAATGGGAAGGACAACAACTGGACTTTTATCCATGTTGTCATGCTGTCTTTGGGGAATTTTTTTAAAACCTTTGTTCCTGCAGGAACAATTTCATTCAACTTCTGGTTAAAAGAATCTATCTTATTCTTCAAAGTAAGGTCATTGGTTGTGATCAGTAAAAGTTTTACTAAAATTTCAGTTTTCAAATTCCATTACACAGAATCTTAATAATCAGAAACATATCAATTCTGGAAAAGGATTTGTACCTTTCAAAAAAGAAAGTATAATCTTTGGCATCTTCATATTAGGATTTTGATGTATCTTTCAAATTAAAATCATTGGTTAAATAAAAAAAAGATTTTGGTAATTTCTCTTTAATTGGGGACCTCTCCATTGTGGGTGGGTATAACTCCATTCAAACCCCCTGGGAAAATTTAATGCTGATAACAACATAATCTATTTTGCAATAGTATTTTTCATTTAAAATAGCCTTACTTACATATGCACACAATTACAATTTTAGAGCCTTGAGCATTTGTTCATGCTCCTACATATATGCCATCATCATCTTCCATTTTTGTCCAGAAAACAATTTTGTATCAACATAAATGACCATCCCTTTTTGTTATTAGCTCCTGCAATTAATGTTCTGCCCTGTTTTGAATATTATAAAAATCTTTTTGTTCTAATATGTTTATCTTGAAAACAATTTATATTTATTCAAATAATGGAACATTTTCTTCCTTTTTTGAGGTGTATTCACCCCTCTGATGTTGTAGGAGACACATTTCAAATCCATTATCAGGCCACTATTTGATGTAAGTCCATGTCTGACTCCACCAGTAACTCTTCTTCATCGCCTCCCTTTGGCTTCTCTTCTTCCGATTCTTGCTCTGAAGACACATCTGATTCCTTCTCTTCTCCTCTTGCTTCCTCCTCTTCCAGTTCCTTTTCATGTTTTCTAAACAAAACTTTAGCCTTCCAAACTGTATTTAAAATATTTTTTTTTCTTAATCATGAAACAGTTACATTCCAATTTCTCCCATTTAACTGGGACACATTGTTGTTTCAATCTATCCATCAAAAAGCTGAAATCCCTTCCTGTCTTGCACTTGACGTCCAACGTGGTAAACTATGATGTTTTTTGTAGGTTTCTTTGTCTTGAGACCCATGAATTCACTCAGTAGACTCCATCAACTTCCCTTTGCAGTGCCTCCTTCCTTTACTCTATGCAATCAATTTTTTTTCCACGAATATCTTCATTTTGTTATTCAGGTATCTTCTAGAATTGTTGATACCGCCCCTTAAGTTCTAACCATGCCATATCATTCAAATCTTATTCATGTTTCTTAACTAGTTTCTAAGTCATCTCTTCCAATTTAAGAATCTTTTCCTCCAGAGATTGCACTTTCTCACTCATCTAGTTCATATGCAATGTTATTTGAGACTGTGTTTGTTTGACTTTATTCAGTTGAGCCTTCCAATATTCTGTCTTCAAATCATACTCCATCTGGTTCATCTGAGCTCTACTAACCTTCATTTCTACCAGCAGAACTTGATATGGATCCATGAGGTTTGATACTTACTCTAAAGAAAATCTTCTTACTTATTGTGCTTTTGTTTTTACTGTTGTACCCATATTCATTTTGACACCTGTCAAATCAAATAAAAAAGCTCATCTTTCAGTTATAGTTATTCCTCACCAACACTAGAGGTCACTGAAGCTCATTTGATAGTTGGTCTTGCAGGCAACTTTATAGTCTGAATTCTGGAAGTTAACACTTACTTATTCCCTGACAACAACAACACAATGTGACCTTGTCACTAAGATAAACAATTTTCCCTTTTTTCCACAGGAATAGTCTTAGCATTATTGTTCATTCTTTTCTTTGTAGTTAATTTATCCATGCCAACCTGTCATCCTCCAGCTTGGGAGGGAGTGAAGAGGCAGGCCCAGCTCCAGTAGGACTTGCCTGAAGAAAGAGAGACCTCCCTTCATGCCAACTGCCATCCTCCATCTTGGGAGGGAGTGAAGAGGCAGGCCCAGCTCCATCAGGGCTTGCTTGAAAAAAGAAAGCTTTCCCTCCATGCCAACTGCCATCCTCCAGCTTGTGAGGGAGTGAAGAGGCAGGCCCAGCTCCATCAGGCCTTGCCTGAAGGAGAAGAGCCCTCTCTCCAGTCCATGGAGAGGGCCATGAAGGACACAGTACGCAGTCTGGGGGTGCTCCTTGACTCGTCGCTCCATCTGACTTCTCAGGTGGATGTGACGGTCAGGAGCACCTGCTTTCAGCTTCGGCTGATACGCCAGCTGCGTCCCTACCTGGACCGGAGGGACCTTGAAACCGTAGTACATGCTCTAGTAACCTCTCGGTTGGATTTCTGCAATGCGCTCTACATGGGGCAGCCTTTGTATCACACTCGGAAGCTACAATTGGTGCAAAATATGGCAGCGCGGGTGGTCACTGGTGCTCCCAGGGCCGGCCATATAACACCAATCCTGAAGGATCTTCATTGGCTGCCGATTCGCTTCCGGGCTCAGTACAAAGTGCTGGTTATTACCTATAAAGCCCTATATGGCTTGGGCCCAGGGTACCTGAAGGACCGTCTCTCCCCATATAATCCGCCCCGCACACTAAGATCTTCTGGGCAGCGGTTATTGAGAGTTCCGGAGACTAGACTAGTGAGCACGAAGAAGAGGGCATATTCCATCTCTGCCCCCTGTCTCTGGAACTCTCTACCTACCGAGCTCCGCTTGTCCCCCTCCCTTGTTCAATATAAGAAGGATCTAAAGATCTATTTATTTAAGCAGGCATATTGTTGAATGGATCTTTTTATTATTAGCCTGTAGTAAGTCGCCTACTGTTTTGCTGCCGCACTCGCACTGGTACTGTAATGGGAATATTGTTTTTATTGTTTTTATTGTTTTATTGTAATTGGTTTGTTTTTAATGTTTTAATGTTTTTATATTATTATTATTATTATTATTATTATTATTATCTGTCTTGGTCCAGGCCTCAAAGGGAGAGAAGAACCACTGGACCTCATCCCCTTTCCCACCACCATTCCCTTCTCCTTTTGTGCTGTGTCTTTTTATATTGTAAGCCTGAGGGCAGGGAACCGTCTAATTAAAAATAATAATTGTAAGCCACTCTAATAGCCTTTAAGGCCAAAGAGTGAAGTATAAATATCATAAATAAATAAATAAATAAATAAATAAATAAATAATTTCTCTCTATCACATAATCTTTGCAATCTCTCCTATCACATATAGTCACTTTCTTCTAGTTTTAATTTCTCCTTTGAACTACAGTGTGGTAGATTGCTGGACTGTTTATTCATAGGGGAAAGATAGTCACAAAATTATTCACACTTATTTGATTGGAAAAAATCCTTTACTGGAAGTAAAATGTCTCCATCTGTTGAAAAGTTTCCTTAGTTGTCATTTAATAACTTCAGTTCAGAGCATTAAGAAAGTTGCATATGCAGTGCTTGGATGATAGTACGCTGTGGGGCATGACCTCGCTCCATTCACTCCATTTCAGCAACATTTGTTCACCAACAATAAAGTTGGACCAGAACACAGAAACAGAGCTTTGAGTTATCATGAGTGTTCCTCTGATTCATCTTTACCAAGGGAATATTTTACTTGCTTGGGGATCTCCCCTGCTGGCGATCACTACATCTACCATCTCATCTGGAGCAGAGCTCTCACAAGGCACAATGATATGTCACCATTTCAATCTGGAAGTGTTTCAGCACTGCAGAATTTTGTTGGTTGGCTGAAGGTGGTTTTGAGGGGCATTTACAATTGTGGCAATGGTACCATTACCATAAACGTGACTTAAAAACAGTTAAACAGTGGTCAGTCTAGCTTATGACACAATAGTAAATAGAATACCAGCTAACATTTTCTATGCAGGAAATAGCTTTTTTTCCTGTGCAGAATATTATTATTATTATTATTATTATTATTATTATCCTTTATTTATATAGCGCTGTAAATTTACACAGTGCTGTACATACAATCTTAAATTAGACGGATCCCTGCCCTCAGGCTTACAGTCTAAAAGAGACAACACAAAAGGAAGAGGGGAAGGTGATGGGAAGGGGGTGAGGTCCGGTGGTTCTTCTCTCCCTCTGGGGCCAGGACCAAGGCAGATGGACAGGAGGGAGGGGTTTCCAGTGCAAAAATAGCACATGAAAATTTTTTACAGAAAAAGTCCTGAACCAAAAAGTCCAAAGACTCTCTTACATCAGAAATAAAATTGCTAAAATTGCATCTTGCTTCCTTGAAGAAAAAAAATTACTGAACTTCATGTGTTTCATAATTCTTCAGTAGGTTCCCCTCAATTTTCTGAAAGCCAAATGCAAAACCGTTCAGACAACACATTGGGATTGTGGCACCCATTTCTCTAGACTGACTGTCCACTTCATCTTGTTCGCTCAGATAAAGTATAAAGCTTCCTTGAACACTCTTCCCATCTAAGGAGTTAATTTTATGTGCTTTAGAAAATGTGAATGGATTAACATGTCATTCTTTTATTTATTGCCCCCCTAATAATGGGGTGCAGTCATATCCTAAAACACATGCTTGCTTTTAGAATGATCCTTTGGTCTAAAAGTATCTCTGCTTTTCCTTACATTGTCTTCTTAAAGAAGATACTGACTGAAATAAGGATTCAGCAATAGTTTTGTTTTATTTTGCTTTGTTTATATCTGAAGAGATTAAAGTGTTATCTGTGTTGCAGAAATAATGCAGTTTGATGCTATTTTAACTGCCATGATGCAATGCTATTGAATTCTAGGATCTGCAGTTTTGTGAGATATTTAGCTTTCTCTATAAAACCACTCTGGTGCAACAACAAACTACAAATTGCAGAATTCCATAGCATTGAGTCATGGAAGTTAAAGTGGTGTATAACTTCATTTCAGCAGTACAGATTAGACCTAGGACACAATTATTGTGGCTGCTGTTTTCCTTTTATAGTTCCTGTTTGTTAAAATTACAAACAAAATAAATTATTTTTCCCCATGTCTATCCTAAGTCCTATCACAGAAGTATCTGTAGCTAAGAGCTTTAGGGATTGGAAGGGATTGAATTTGCACTGTCAGGATACAATTAAAATGACAATGAGGAATCAGTGGGCTTGTTTTGCTTTTTTTTCCCACCTGCATCTTGAATAGTTATCCCAGAAAAAAAAAGGTGTGTATGGGGCTGGACAGATGGGGAGAAAGGGGCTGCGAGATGTCCTGGATGGAGACCGTGCCAACCAAATGGTATGGCCTCTGGGAGGTCTAAAATGGCGCGTGGGACCCTACTGGCATGCTCATGTGTGATGATGTTGTCTGCGTGGTGTGGCGCTGTTTAGGTGCTGCACTGTGCAGAAGTCATCGTGATGTGTCCCATCTGTACTGGGGTGCATCAAGATGGTGCCCAGGGTGCACAGGAGGACTGCTGAACATGTAAACTCTCAGCCTCCACACATCTGTAGTTCGGACTGAGGCTGGAGCAAAGCGCCAGTCTATACCGGCCCTATGTGTCTAGCAGGGGGAATTTTCTGATCTTGAGAACAGATATAGGCCTGATCCTAATGAAATTAGGCCCATTGGATCAATTTTTGAAGGTTAAGCAATACATTATTCTATTATTCTATTGATTTAATTGGTCTATTATAGTTGGGATTACCAATGGGATTTAGGCCATTAACAGGAAGGAGCAGGTCATTAGGGATTTGGACCATCAGCCTTGAGATGCCTTTTTATGTTATAGTGGTGTTTGTGCTGCTGTCCCTTTTAACAAATACATTTCTCTGTGGATAAGATTGTTCTATCTTCTTGCACTTGGTACTCTGCTGTCAAGAAGAGCCAGGGGAGACATTGCCCATGAGGATGAATGTGCCCTTTCCTGAATCAAAAAATGTGACTCAAGTTAAAGGAGCAGTGTTGCATCTCTGAAGCATTTTTAAGCTGTTTTTGTTTCATCTGCAACACACAGCACTGTACAATGTTTTGTCATACAGTTAAAAACAGATGTAATGATAAAGGACAGATATCACTAATACAAGAATTCACAAAGGAGATGACAAAATGCATTCTTTATCATGCTGAGTATATTGTTGACTCACTTGTGGGATGACTAAAGTCAAACATCCTTAGGGAAATATCTCTGCCTGGCATAGCTATTGGTGGCTTCTGGCTCACATGTTGGTGAATTAGGAGGAGCCTCCTCCATTAGGAGGAACTTCCTGATAGTAAGGGCTGTTCAACAGTGGAACACACTCCCTTGGAGTGTGGTGGAGTCTCCTTCCTTAGAGGTCTTTAAGCAGAGGCTGGATGGCCATCTGTCGGGGATGCTTTGATTTGGAGTTCCTGCATGGCAGGGGGTTGGACTGGATGGCCCTTGTGGTCTCTTCCAACTCTATGATTCTATGATTCTGTGAATCTTCTCTGACTTTTAGCCTGAACCTATTGAGAGGCAGGTTGAGCTCAGCATCCTCCCATGCGTGCAGAAGCCAACAAAGGTACTTCATTAATTGTTGTGAACAGGGCTCAGTGCCTTGGTTAGCTTGTATAAAGTTCAGACTTTAACCCAATGGATTCACTGCCCACTGACAGGGAAATCACATTTGATTACTGAATATAAGACTGGATGTGTAACTCAGATAGTTGCATGCAGTGTTAGTGAGAATACACACACACACATACACACACACACACCTGTCCTTGGGATCTGATCAGAGATTCCACAGTGAAAATCAATGGAAACACATGGCACTTGCAATATATTTTTTAAAGGTTAGGATTCCTTGCTTATTTCACTTACTCAGTAAGTTTGTATCTAATCACAGTCTTTCAGATTTTATCAGTTCACTACTGACCTCCATTTACTTGCTGCACATAATTTTCCTGCTGTATTTGACTGCTTGAACAAGTCATTAGGCAGGAATGTAGGGCCATTATTTTCAGGAGCAATAGTCAAAGAACTCAATAGCAGGAAGTGGGGAAGCATTGACAGCAATTAGCACCTGTGCCCAATATTTCCAAAGTTCTCTGCAATTGAACCAAAGATGAAACTATGAAGCAGAGCTTGGAAGAAACATGTTACATTTAATGCTGTTGCTTATACTTTACTACTTTCTTGTAGTGAGGTGTAGTGAAGAAGCATTCTGAGCATAATAAGAAAAAATGAAGTTATATACATGGTGGGTAATTTTTTTTGCATTTTAAAAGTTATTTTTAAGAAACGTGAGTTGCATTTTTTAGGTTTTATACAACTTTCTTATTAGATGTGGTTTTTGTTGAAAAACAAAACAAAACAAACTGGAAATTAGTAAGTGATTTGGGAAAATGTTGTTGTTGTTGTTGTTACTTTGGACAACTTTGGACCGAATTGCACAACAACTTTAAAAGAACAAGAATCTGGCCACTTAGATCAAGGAATAAAAATAAAAGTGTGTCTCTATTCAGCCATGATATTTCCACAAAATAACACTAAACATGCCCCTTCCAATCATATTATTGATTAGGTGATTCCCTGAATGGTTATAATAGCATCTCCTGAGAATGTTGCATTGGTGCTTCCTTCATAACAACAATGTTGATTGATAAAGATACGAAAAGGCCCATATACTCTGCCAATCATTTTCTTCTGAAGACTTACAAAAGTCACCCGCCCATTCCTGTATATTAGATAGGTTGTGCTTCCATAATGACATTTGGGGCATGCTATAAATAGATGATATCAGACTCTGGTTAAAAGAACATCAGCTTCTATAGAAATGGTTTCTTTTTCTGAAGCTGTTGTTTCTTCTTGTCCTTTTTTTGCTGCTAATCTGATGTGGAAAGAATTTTATTATTGTTTCTGTTAATAGAAATTTTGAATGATTTGTTTACTGTGAGTATACTGATATTATCCATATTAGATATCATTATCTAACATATCACATCTTTTATGCTCTTCTAAACTTTTGGTATGTTTTAACAAACTGTAATTATTGAATTATTGACTTCATGCTGTAATTTTATATTATAATTACAGCATTCAGATTGTCTGTTCCATGAACTGCTTTGAATAGAATGCATATATGGAAACTTTAGTTTGTACATAAATAGATTGAGACTTAATGTTGGCTCACCTGATATGCATATGTACAAAAATAAATCACCAGTGTTTTCTCCTCCAAACCTAACTATCAAGGGTTGCCCTATTTGTCAATTATACATAGAGAAGTGGGTGTAGCATATTTTCAGCTTCTATCTTTTGTAACTTAGGCACATTTTCTTGAGTGAAGTCATCTAAGGTTTATTATATACCTTTGTTGCATGAAGGTTACCAGCCTTATAACAAAACACCCTGATGATTCCATTAGCAAATAAGGTTCAAGAAGTCCTTCCCTATAGAATTCAGGAATGGCAAAAGCATCACTATTTTCAGGCCCAGCTGCCAGCTTCTACTTCAACAGAACTCTCCCTAAATAATTGGAGCAGAAATATAACCCTGCAGCTCTCTCCAGGGTAAAGGCAGATAAGCAAACAGCAGAGAAGGGCAGAGATCTGATTGCTCCCATTTGGATGATACTACCTTACCGTCTATCATCTATGGCAAGGGCTCTTCAGCTGAAGGCAATTCAAAGCAACATCCTCAGAGACAAAACATAGGGACTTTTGAAAACAAGTGCAAGTCTTCTCCATGCTGGTCAAAGACACATGGTGTGCAGCTAAATGAAGCCATTCAGGGAGTTACCTGTATTTCTTACAAGACTTCTTCATGGAAGTGATAAGGACTGTATTGGATGAGGCTCAGGAAATGTTGTGCTGTCATTTACCAAAAGGTCCCAGAAATAATGGATCACTGGTTGAAGTCTCCAGACCTTATGTATCAGAGGACTGAGTTCAGAGAACATAGCAAGTTCCTCCTCACCAGTGTGGTGGGGGAAGTCAAGAACTGGTAAGGAAGACTTATACATGACAAATCAAAACCAAACATCTGTGGTATTGTGGATCCAGATTATATTGCCAGGGACAGTGAACCCTTAAACCACACAAATCCCTGAATTTTGAATTTCTGCAGATGTTAAGTCAAATTAGAGCCAGCATGGTGTTGTAGTTTCTGCATTGGACTAGGACTCGATGAGGATTCCTCACTTGATCATGGAAACCCACTAGGTGACCTTGAGTGAATCATAGACTCTCATCCCCAGAAAACTCCATAATAGTTTCACTTTAGGGTCACCATGGGCTGATCTGGACTGGCAAAAAGGGGTGTGTTCATGCCTGCATGAAAGTGTAGCCTTTAGATAACCCACACAGAAAGTTTGGCATGAACGCACTTCTTTTGCATTTTAGTGGGGAAAAAGCAGCTTTAAAAAGGACTTGCTTTTCCCAGCTTCTTTTTAAAAAGGGTGTAACAGTGCAGCTGCATCTAAATGCTGCAGTGCAACTGTGCAGTTTTTTAAAGCTCCCAAACCCTAGCTCCAGCCCTAATCCGAACCCTAGACATGTGCAGTAGGGACTCTGGGATGCTGTAACTGTTATGCAACTGCACATAAAATGTCAATTCATTAATAAAATAAAAAAGATTATTCATAAACTTACATTGTAACGGATTTAATATCTTTTTAAGGGTGAGAGATGCAGTTTGTTTTATTGGTGTAATAGTATTTTAATGTGTAAGCTGCCTCGATTGATCTCAAAGGGGTGGGGTATTATTATTATTATTATTATTATTATTATAAAATAAAGGGATTCATTCATGGTGCACCGATGCAACTGCGCACTTTAAAAAGGGAAGCGAAACCAGAATGGTAATTTGACAGATCTTCATAACTGCACAGTTCATGTGTGATGTACCTGCGCAACTGAGCAGTTCGCAGCTGGCAATACAATTGCCTGTATGATGTACCGGTGCAACTGTGCAGTTCGCACGCAGCAACAACAACAACAAAAATATTAAAGGTTCAGTGCAGTCAAAAGCCCCATTCATTGCCACCTGTGCAGCTGCTCCGCCTGTGTTTCTAGCATCCTGACAGCTTCCAATGTAGTTGCTGAGCAACAGAAAAGACTTCAGATAAGTCATCCCCACACCTCCTCAGTTGTAGCTGCCCTATGCCTTTTTATTACACACCTGGGACTTGCAGTGCAGCTGCTAAGTATTAAGGAAAAGGCAACTTCATGTCACCCTTTCCTGTCAATCTAGAAAGCCCCCATAAGTCACAAAAGACTTGAAGTCATTTTTAGATTGTAAGCCTGAGGGCAGGGAAATGTCTAATTAATGAACTGTAAGCCGCTCTTGGGTATAAATAAAAATTATTATTATTATTATTATTATTATTATTATTATTATTATTATGTCACACAACAACAACCACAGCAACAAATACCAAAGAAAGATGCTCTGATCCCTTATATAGCAAATGGTAATGTATTGGCTGTCTCTTGATTCCGATACATGTCTATGCATTACTATTACTAAAAACAAACAAAGAAAACAAACATGATGTCCTTTTCTGAAGATATGACTCAGCTATGATTAAAAAATAATGGAATGTGTATAATGGGCAATAGTAAAGCTTCACTTGTGATGTGTTCATTTCTTCTGAATCTCTCTGGTAAATTAATAGATCTTTTGGAAAATTATATGGACAAAAGTGTCAGCCGGTGCATGCTGAAGAAACTTCACCATTTTTTTTTTAAATGGAAAAAAGTCTACTTTGATATCTGCTCCAAACAATGTCATTTTTTTTTAAAAAAAAGTTCACTGGAAGACGAACTAAGCTGGGAGCTGGACACTGCAGAACTCAGAACTGATAGAGGAGCAAACTTTCCAGCTCCTACTGGGATTCAAAATTGGGAGAGTATTAATCTTTGGGATAATGGAGACTTGGCTGACCTACTCATATCTCATCACCAGCTAGGTACTAGGAATGCTGGTCTCCTTTAGAACAATGCAGGACTACAGAGTTTTCTTCCCAGCTCAAGTAACCTCTGAAGAAATTAGCAAGCTTCCACACAAATGGAAGGCATAAAAATATCATATAGTAGTTTGACGCAAACCGGCATGTGTACCTTGCATCAAAATAGTGTTTTGCCAATCATAAACCCTTGTTCTGTGGTTAAGGAAAGAGAGCATCTTATTTACAAAGAGAGAGAAAACTTAGCAACTAGGCCTTAATAAAGCATGGGGCATGAGGTCTATGGAATGATGAATCGGATGAAGACAGTTTTATGACTTTCTTAAAGTGCTAGAATAGATGTGGGGTGTGCATGAAGTTGTTTTCCTCCAAATTATGTAGAATTTCAGTTCCCATAAGCCATAGCTAGCATAGTTAATGATGCTGAATGCTTGAAGCTGTAATCCAATAACTTTTGGAGGACTCAGGATTTCCCATCTTTGTACTAGATTAGGATCAAATCAAGGGTCAAGTTATCTAATGAAACTGGCAAATGTTACACACAAAGTGAGTCCAGCTCTATGCCCAATCACAGAATATGTTCTGCTTTTATGACTTTCTTCAAATTCTTTCAGTTGGTAAGAAAGAACTAGCAGGAATCACAGAGCCTCTCTTCTAAGTATTACATTTTGTATATAATTTGTTCTTGCATCATAATGAACATTCTATTAAAAGGTGACTTAGGTAATAAAGTGAGGACTTCTCACTTTGTTACTCAGTTCTATTATTGTAGCTGTGACAATATGTTATGTTCCTTCTCCTGGCAAAGTTCAATAAACAAAAGCTCCCTGGAGCATCCAAAAATACACTTTGCTCTCTTGTTCAGGCAATGAAGAATTATTTCCGGTTGCTCTAGATTCTCCTATAAGATCCAGGAAGGAGGTCAGTCGCTTATGCATTTTTCTTGTTGGGATTTCTTTCATCAGGATCATCAATTTTCCTCCTATTTGAATTACTTTGTTATAATGTCTTTCTAATCTCTCATCATTTTTTTTCTTGTGCACTGTATGATTATTTCCCTCAGTAGATTTTTCTTTGCAACATATGAAGACTGTACATGATACACGCTATCCAGGTCCTTATCAATTTCTTCTTCTTTCCATTCTAAATTTCTTGCCAGCTCTTCAATTTCCATTCTAAACTTCTTTCCAGCTCTGGTATGAAGGGGGGGGGGGGGGAGATAGCAGGACACTTGAAAGAGAAACTTTGCTTGACTCTCTTGTCAAATGGACAAAGCATATTGCAACATTTGCCACATAACAAGTGAAATGAATGCTCCTCTCCCCAAACCCTCAAGAGATCAAGATGGATATAAAACTTTTGCTAAGAAAGCTTCTCAGACTGCAAGAAATCTCTAGAAAGATTCCATAGTCAACAACATTCACATTTTCACTATTCAAGCTGTGGTTGCTCTTGAAGGTGGTGTAAACTGTTCCTACCGTATCACTTGCTCAGAAGGAAAACGGAAGCAAATGCAAGAATTTATAAAGGCATTGCTGACATTTTTATCCCTTGTAAGATATCTTGCCTGTCAAGGCCTAGCAGTTCATGGCCATGTTGATGAAGGATCAAACCTTAGTCAACTTTTGGAGCTTCATGCTGATGATGTTCTCCAGTTGCCTGGTTTTAAAAAAAATTCCAAGAGAGATAGGTGAACATACATCTGAAATAATTTTTCTCCACAAGATAGACTGCTAGAGCAGCTTCCTTACAGTCAGTGGCTCTTAATTACAGACAGCCCATTCGTTTTTTTTAAGGATTTGGCATCTGAGGAAAGGGGAGATGCAAAATCAGATGGATGTGCACAAAGCTCATAGAGGTCCTTTCTTCATGGTGCAGCTCTTGATGCTTGTGTTTGGCTGTTTGGACATATTAAATGCAGCACATCAAACAAGTTACAGTTGCAGAACTTCTTTTGGTGTCTGCCAAGGTGAATATAAAGCAACAGAGGAACAACTTTGAAGAGTTTTGGCCAAAGACTGCAGTGACAGCAAAAGATTCAGATTTAGTAAGTCCTGCGCTCCCTAGGCACAGAAAGCCTTCACGGCATATTGATCCCATGTGTGAGCCTCACTAATTTGAGCCTCCTGAGAGATTCTACAGGAAAATATTTTATGATGTGATTGATAATGTCAGCAGCATTCTGCACAATCACTTTTTCTCATATGTGTGCAGACATATGAGTAAAACTGAAAAGTTTGTCATTGGAAAGATTGATAGCATTGTAGTTTTGTTTTGTTTGTTTTTCTACATCTGACATGGATTCATCTAGATTACAGCCTCATTGTGATATGCTGTTGCATATAACAAGGGAGAAGAAAGTTAAAGTTTCAGCTCTTCCGGATGCGGTCGATCTTTTGAATGGGGCAGAAGGCAGATATCTGCCACACCAAAATTGACAAAGCTGAGGAAAATCACCCTTACAATACTGGTTTCATCATGTTCATTAGAAAGGCCATTCTCATGCCTTCACAGAATAAAGATCTTTCTGTATTCAAGTGTGGGTCAAGCCAGGCTCAGTCACATGGCTGTTCCACATGGACATAAAAAGATCATTTTAGAGATGAATCTGAACATTGTAGCTAATGAGTTAATCCAGGCAGCACCAATCAGAAGAAATACATTTAGTGTTGAAGAAACCTAGAAGTGCATATCATTGATGTGTTTCTTCCACATTGTGCTTTGTTTAGTTATCTGGTTAATTGTAATTTAAAACACACAGAGAGAGAGAGAGTTTGATTTCTATCTTGGGCTTCAAATTGGATGGTGTTTTACATGGGCCTTTGGGTGATGGGGTAGTGTATAAACTACCATAATATTATGATTAAAACATAATATTTTTGATGAGTATTTGCTGTTTTAATGTGGCTTTGATCTATTGATGAAGAATGGTTTCCAGAAATAGAAATAGAAATAAATGTAAAACAAATCTGTATAGCCCCCTTGCCCAAGTTTACACTGTTCTCCCTCATCTGATATTGAGAAGTCTATGCCCCTAATTGTTTTGTAATTTTTTTCTTATTTGTCAGGTAAATTATATTTAAATATCCTGCACTTTGCTCCAGGCAATCCAGTATCTTAAAATCTGTTGCTGTTTCTTTATTGTATTGGACACATTCTTCTACTGACTTGTCCAGTCATACCCTTTTTCAAAAGTACTTGGGTGGATATTCAATAGAAGCAAACACATACCAATATTTATTTAGTCTTGGAAATATTTTAGTAAATACAGGTCATTGGAAACTATATTTATTTTTTTCATCACCCACAATTTCCCCATCATCTCCAAATCCCCAATACTGTTGATCCATTTCTTTCAGCTTTGATATAGGACTGTCATTCATATTAGATCTGGTAAATTATTTTTTTCCAATAATATTTGAAAATCCTTTAGTGAGGTAGACCCTTTCCCACTTTCAACAGCCTGCCAACTAGTGCTAAATGAGGAAGACAATGGAAGGAGCTGATTTATTTTCCACCTTTTCCAATTGCATTCCCCATCATTGGTTTCATGGGAGGTGGGGGAATACCAACATCACCCAAAGTCTTATATAGACAGTGGGTTTTCAATGAGTCTTCACTGGGAAGTGAAACAGTCTTTAAACCCGGCTGATGTGATACGGTTTTTAAAATGTGAATTGTTGCAATTTAAACATGATTGCAAAATTATTCCAATCACTTCATTTTAAAAAATCAAAGGTTTCTGCCCACCCAAGATTCTGTTTGATTACTTTTACCAAGTACTAAAAATAAAAGTGTGCATAGTCACATAGAAAACAGACATCAAATAAAATGCAGCAATTAACGGTACTATATAAAAGAACTCATTTACAAAAGAACTTATAATGCATAATGAGAAGATCAAACAAATGTACACCATGTTTATCATGTACTAATGTCACAAAAGCCAGCTCAAGTTTCAAAGTGTCTGTTCATCAATCAGTATATGTTTTATAAACTAAGATCACAAAAATCTATGGAATGCTCTTAAAGAGAAACGGTTGTCACTAAATTTAATAGTCCTATTGAGAAATCTATTTAGGACTAGAGGCTACTGCTAAAAAGTAGCCTTTATGAAGAAACAGAATGATTCTCAATTAGTAAAGGGGCAGACAAAGTTGCATACTATCATCCTATTTGTTCAACTTTTATGCAGAAAACATAATAGGAAGAACTGGTTTAGATTCAGAAGAAAGAGGAGTGCAGATAGGAGGAAGGAGCATCAAAAATGTAAGATGTGAGGATGGCACCATATTACTAACAGAAAAACATCACAGACTTGGAACAATTACTAAGGAAGGTCAAAGAAGAGAGAGAAAAGGCAAGCTTCCTGCTGAACATAAAGAAAACAAAAGCAATGACCATGGATGATCTACATAAATTCAACCTAAACAATGAAAAAATCAAAATAGTTAAAAATTTCTCATACCTTGGTGTAAATGATGTAAATAAATAATGTAAATAATAATGTAAATAAAGTAATGTAAATAAATAATGCTAGAGAAGGTCAAAGGTAATAGAAAGAGATGGAAACCCCATTCCATTTGGCTAGACTCAATTAGGGAAGTCACAGGCCTGAATCTGCAGGACCTTAGGAGAGCAGTGGATGATAGAAGGTCTTTGTGAAGCATCATCATCATTATTATTATTATTATTATTATTATTATTATTATCATCATCATCATCATCATCATTATCATTATTATTATTATCATTATTATTTTCTTCTTATCTCCCACCTTTCTCCCAATACAGGGAGTAAAGGTGGTGAACAGCAAGTATAAAGCAATACAATTTAAAAAGAGTACAACAGCATTAAAATATATAAATATAAAAATTAAAAAACAATTAAACAATTTTAAGAATTAAAACAGTTATAAATTAAAATATAGCATGTTAAATATACAAACCATTAACAATTTGTATACTCCAGCATTAAAAACCCAGTTCTTCTCAGCATAAAAGGCCTAACTGCACAGGAATGTCTTTACTTGGCATTGGAAAGATAGTAAGGATGGCACCATCCTGGCTTCTCTAGGGAGGGACTTCCAAAGCTTGGGAGCAGCCACAGAGAAGTCCCTCTCTCTTGTTCTCACCAAATACGCATGAGGGGGTGGCAGGAGAGAGAGAGAAGGGCCTCTCTAAATTATCTCAATCCTCTAGGGGGCTTTTACAGGGGGATACGGTCCTTCAACTAGCCTGGACCCAAGTTGTATAGAGCCAACCTAGGTCCCTGTGAAGCATGCCAACCTTCTTCGAGGAATTCAACATCTGAACAAGGAGGGAGGCCAAATACCATAGAGCCTCTAGTTCCAATGTTATCCCTATGAAGTACAGGTAGCTCCCAAGTTTCATAACTTCATTCAGTGTGTGTGGGTGAGGGGCAAACTGGGTACAACGCTGTGGCCCCAATATCATTTAACCAAGGGATGGTCATATCTATGAGGTCAAGGGACACAGCTGCCCAGTTTTCCAATCACTCACACACACCCACTTGGATTTTTTCATGAAACTGAAGTGATTGAAATTTCACTTTTAGTTTCTTGGAACTGTTTTGGCATGGTATCAAGTGGTCTGACATGGGCTGCTGCCTTGTTTAAAGCCTCCGTCTCCAAAATCATGTGCCCTGCTGGCTCCAGAGGGATAGTTCTCCTATTTTCCAAGATTTTTTCAATGATATAGGCCTCTGAGGATTTCACTGGAAGACTGCAGGGACCATCCCTGCTTTAATCATATGGAACTCCTTCATATGAAAGGCAAGCATTTTGGAAAATGAGTTCTCATATCTATATGATCAATTTTGGTATTGCTTTCAACATTGTCACCTGGTTTACCTTGCTCCAAGAGGTTTAAGGGAAGTATAGTCTTGGTTTACTTGCCCACACAAATGTGATAGATAAGAGGTAAGAAATGGGTGAAAGCATAGCTACTCTCTAGGTGACATGTAGAAGTACAAGGGTTAACAAACATGACTTGAGCTGTCAGAACATTGCAGTGGACTGAGGCAGCAATTGGTCTAAAGGGACATATTAATCTAAGTGAACCGAGCAGCTTAGCTGAAACTGCAGTTCAGTATTCTAGACTTCATCTTTCTCTTTTCAGAACAAAATACACTTCCCCTCTCAACTGTAATGAACCTTGTGCCTAGCAATGTCCCTGGGGTGTGATTATTTCTGAAAACTGCTTCCCTAGTTACATCTCATTGCATAAATAATAATCTCTTTCATGAGCCTGATAACAGTGGGAATGATACTACATTAAATATGGTCTCAAGCAACCTGATTTGTAAGGAATAAACAATTTGTTGATACCTAACACTACTAAAGCCACTTCCTTGGGATTGCAAACTGCTTCCTGTGCTATCGTTGTAAGCATGGGAGCTATTCAATAAATAAATAAATAAATAAATACATGAAACAAATTGATAATTTAATAATTTTATGACGAGAATAGACCCTCTCCCTATCTTGTTTCCTCCCTGTCTCTAGCAACAATAAACATTACTTTGTGATTTAAATATTGAAAATGCAGGTCTGTGCAGCAGAAGAGCAATGAGCTGCTTCAATCAAAGATGGTATTCATGCTGGAGGTTTTAATACCTTTGATATCTCTCCAAGGGGATCATAAAACTGACTTCAACAATGATCTGTGCATTCATTACACTACATTGTTTTGTTTTACACTGCATGTAATTATTACATATCAAGAAGGGGGAGAAGGAGATGCAAGGGGCTACTTAACTCATGTTCAATCCTTTATCTCCGAAGAGTGGGAAATCTAACGTATCATGTTCCTTCCTTGAATTTTCTGCATTAATATTTTATCATAGGTAAACTACCCACTCCTTTAATTAACAGAGTAACAGAGCTAAGTTGACATTTTCTCTGCAGCTTCAGATTTGTGATCACAGACAGCAATTCTAGCTACCCTTTGTCCTTCATCTTGATCCATCCTTAAAATATTTAAGAAGCTTTTGTGTGTGTGTGTGGGGGGGGGGGGTTACAGATTATACAAAATAGTGTCATTGTACAGTCAACCTCCCATATCCACAAATTCTTTATCCATGGATTCAACAAACCACATCTTGAAAATATTTAAAATCTATATATAAATTCCAAAAAGAAACTTTGATTTTGCCATATGATATAAGGGACACCATTTTACTACACCACTGTATTTAATGGGCCTGAGCATCCATGGATTTTTTTTTTTTATCCACACTGGGTCCGGGAACCAAACTCCAGCAGAGACCAAGGGCCCACTGTACTAAAAATTGCTATGTAAAGGAACATTGGATTGAATCTAGAGGATTTTTTTTGCAACAATGTTGCACATGAAAAAGTAGAACAAAAAATAGGGTGAAAACCTTTTCTGATATTGTCATGAGCCTGTGGAGTCTCACAATTGTCTCCTATCAAGTCTTTGCTCTCTTTTTCCCAAGGGGGGGGGTGTCTGGGCTGGTGAGTGGGAATGTGTATCATCATTGGGACCATCAACAAGAGTCCTTTCTCACTTGCTGCCCCTCATTCCTGGAACCTTCTTCCCCCACATGTGTGCCTCATCACTTCTCTAACCAGTTTCAAAATTGAGTTAAAGACAATATTGTTTAGGAAAGCATTCCCAGGCCCTTCTCTTTCCTAGGATGTTGCGTCCTAATTATGTATTAAGAAGCCAAGCCCTCCCTCCAGTCTATCTGCCTTGGTCCAGGCCTCAGAGGGAGTGAAGAACTGCTGGATTTGATCCCCTTCCCCACCACCATTCCCTTCTCCTTCCGTGTCATGTCTCTTTAGATTATAAGCATTTCAAATAACATCTATGCTACAGATATTAGTGTAAAGGAATGACGGCAGCATTCCTGCTATGCTAATAGTTCAGGATTCTCCACAACAAGGTTTCCTAACAGTTGATAAATATTTTCATTTTTAAATTATTTTTTTAATATTCTTTTTGTCCCTTTTCAATAACCTGCATTCTTTTGGGACACTGGGCTAATGTAATGGTCTCTTAGTGGCTGGTCCTTTCCTTACTCACAGGTGAAGGAGCAGTAGTTTCAATTGGAAGAGGAACCTCCTTTTTCTGAATGCCTGTTCTTGGGACTTCTCAGAATTGAGATTCAGTACTCAAAGGTTAGCAGGAACTATCATGGCCACGTTTTGGGGGATAAGGAAGGTATTTTGATGGCTGACTATCTTTAGAAGGGGCAAACAGTTAATTCAGAATACTATTTTAACTTGCTGTGCTGATTCAAGAAGGCATTGAAGAAAAGACGGCGGGAAGCTGTAGAAAGGAGTCTTCTTTTTGCAGGACAAGATAGCTGCACAAAGGGCTAACAAGACAATGGATGCTTTGAAGAATTTGGGGTTTGAGTGCATAGACTATCCACTCTATTCACCAGATCATGCTCCATTTCCCATTCTCGTTTTTTTTTTTTAATGATTCAGAGCTGATATCAGCATATGAAGGTGTAATTGAAATTTACTGCACAATAGTATTTTAGTGAGGAGACATCAGGATTGATTGATTGATTGATTTTGAAGGGTTAAAGAAACTTGAAAAATGGTGTGCCAAGTGTATCAAACCTTGGCCTTAATATGTGGAATCACATGTTAGTTTCATGGCTGTAGGTCATTCCTTTCTTGTGCAGGCGAATAACTTTTCAGCAACCCCTCATATACCTATTTCTATGTCCTTTCCTCTTAGTGATGATTAATGGAATAATTCATCACCTTAGTCTGCCATGATTTGCCATTTCCCTTTTCCTCCCTGGACACTCTTCTTTATGGCCATTCAGTCACCAGGGGAGGATGGAATAGGATGAGAGAAAAACAAGGAGCCAGCTAGTTCCATTCTTGCAGCTACTTGCAGAAAGAAATAGCTGGACCTAGAGTGCTTGCCCTCATCCCCCCCCCTCCCCTAGCTGCTGGATGGCCATGAGGGTGAGTGCCTATCAAGAAAACAGTAGTTTGAGCATGTGGGTAGGAGGGACGAAATGTATTTATGCCTGGAGGAACTTTACACTTCACCAACATGATGCAGGATCTCCGTTGTTGTGTTACTGTGGCAACAAGCAAAGGTCTATTTCACTTTTTAACAAGGCATGTGAGAAGCCTACACTATGTCCAGGAATGAGTTACACTCCCAGAAACCACCAGAAAAATGAATTAATCCACCAATAAAACCATACACTCCCCATGCACCTTGCTTGAATATGGAAGTGCCTTTTGAAAAATAAAAACTGAGCTTTTTTGTTGGTATAGCAGTGGTGGAGGAAGACTTTAGTATGAGAGTGGGGAACTCTCTGAATTCCTTTGTCTTGAGCTAGAAGATGAGGCCACCTAGGATAGTTTCTGAAGTTTATTTTTTATTAGATTGGCATGAAAGTTAACTATATATTATTTCTATCTTGGTATAAAATGATGATGATGATGATGATGATACAACAATAGAGGAGTACAATATAATGCAACACAATTCAAACAAAGTCAAAATACATTACAATTAAATAAGAAACATAATCTCTTCCCAGCCCCCAACACAACTCCAATCAGATAATATTAAATGAATTAAAAATATAAACATAATACCAACATGAAAAGAAAAAAGAAAAAAAGATATGAAAAATACAAATTACAAAATACAATACATAACATAATAATAATTAAACAATTAAAGTATAATATAATATATAATCAACTAACAATAATTGACTCCAACTTAAAAAAATACTAAATATCAAAACAACAATAATATGGTTATAACAAGGACTGTAGTCCATGTACACTCACAAACATTATAAAACACAATTCCTCATAATTAATTTTAAAAACCCACTACATTGAGTGCAAGGCCTAACAGAAAGCCTAACTTAGTTTTCACGACTGCTTGCCTAGCAGTGGACTTCCATAGAAATGCAGGTGTAAATGTCCAAATTCCTCTCTCTGGGTGATGCCAAGGTGATTCTGGAAGGGCGCCAAGGCTACTAAAATCTGATGACGAGTTTCCTTATGGCCACATAGCAGGCCCCTGTTGGTGCTGGGCAAGGAGCAAAACTCTGGGAACATATTCCCCTCTCTGGGCAGATGAGCTGCGGGTGACCAATGTTGTGGGTGGGGGGGGAAAGGCAGAAGTTTTGAGGCCTCCACCACACCAATGCCATGCCAACGCCCCAGGAGCTGCCACCTGGGCCACAGGTGATCGATGCTGTGGGAGAGTCTGGGGCCAGGACTTAGTTGCTGGCTTGGTGTCTCTCTCAGCCTCTGTTGACTGGTTAAAGCAACACCCTGGTTGCTGTGCCTCTGATGCTGAGTCCTGGCAGATTTTTCCCAGCCTGGTGTCTCTCAGCCTCAGTTGATCCCATCCTGAGATCGTACTGATCACTGCAGAAATAGATATTCTTTAGCCCAATGGTTCCCAAACTTTGGTCCTTCAGATGTTTTGGACTTCAGCTTCCAGGATTCCTGGTTTTTGACCAAGGTAGCTGGGGCTTGTGGGAGCTAATGTCCAAAACACTTGGTGGACCAATGTTTGGGAACTATTGTTTTAGCTCTTCCCATTGCAGGTCCAAATGCTTAGAAATGTGTAAACCTTAACTGGCAACCTTAACTAAGGATTGCAGCAAAATTTACCACCAGTTTTCTTGTACTAGATTTCCCCTTTGCTAACAGGAAATTTTCTCCCAATAACAACCACATCAAATATTCTTTCCTTTCTTCTCAGATCCAGAACAATCTGGGTAAAAGCACACCAAATTAGCACAATGGATCATCATGATAGCATAGTGCATCAGCAGGATGCCTTTTTTCACTTCTGTCTGCTTAAACTTAGTTTTGCCAATGCTAATGCTTTCTGCCAATGCAAATGCCCCTGAATCCAGTCATGCTTATGTACCTCTAGCAGCCATGGCACTTTCTGCTTACTTAGTTCTCTTAAGTGGCCCCTAATTGCCAAATGGTTTGACATCTCTGCTTTAAAGTGAGAAGAGAAGCAAGTGTTTTTAATGAATTTGTGCTAGTGAATGGCACTCCACGAGGAAATGTTATAAGCCTATTATTATTCAATAGCATGATTGATGATCCTGTAAATAGATGTTGGGAATCATTCTAAAATAATGAAGAAATTATTTATGCATATTGTAGTCACCAGAATACAGGAAAATGAGAGGCGAGAAAAAAATAGAGCCCAGGGGAGGGGGAGCTTTGTTGGCTGTCAACCAAATGCAGAGTATGCTGCACACACCTAGGTAGCTGAAGTTATGTATTCCTAGATATTTCTAATTTAGCCCAACCTTTCTGCATACTAACAAACAAAATTACAGCAGGAGGTGAAGGCTCTGAAGTCGGTGAAGGAGTGAACCCATAGTGAGTTTAAAGGAGTTATCCAAGGTGCTGGAACTGCTTTGTAGGTTTTTGAAGCTCCTTCAGTTTTGAGAAATTCAGCTAACATGGAAGCCACTGACTGACACTACCAGGAAGGTGTAAAGTGCTGCTTCCTGCAAATCACCCTTCTTGATCCAGTTGCTTTCCCTTTTAAGAGGAACTAAGGCAACCGTTCCTAAATCTTGGTCCTTCAGATGTTCAGCTCCAAGAAGCCCCAACCAGCTTGGCCAGCCATCAGGAATTCTGGGAGCTGAGCTGGGAGCTAAGCACCTGGATGGTCAAAGTTTAGGAATCATTGGACTATGGTCTTTTTACTGGCTTAGCTTATCACCACATGCTCTGCCAAAGTGAGTGTGAATCATCTTAGTTCTGAGTGGTGTTGTAAAGGTTTCTTTCTTTTCATAGTACATAGTACCAGCATTCTTGTTCCACTCAAGCTCCAAATCAGGCTGTGAGATATACCCTTTTCTTATATGAAAATGTGTTTGGATTTTGTTGAGTGCTTATCTTAATTTATGCATTTTTACACATTTTATTAATGTAGATATTTTAACAAATTTTCTTACAATGTGATTCTGAACATTTTTTGAGATGCGTGTAATTTTAGCCATCCACATTTACTTGTATATAATTTGAACAAGGAGGAGGAGGAGGGTGGGAAGGAAACAATCTATAAACAAAGGTCCTCTCAATGACAGAAAATGGAAAGATATGTATACGGTTTCACTAACAACGTCACAGACCACAGGGTAGATAAATTTGATATAGCTCTGAGAGCATCAGATAATATTTATACCCAGTTGGCATTTTAATGATATCATTTATTCTAGGATAACAATCCCTTCAACCTCTGATTTGTATCAGTACAGAAAATGAGATGAGAGACAAAAGCCATTGCCAAAATCAAAGGACTCCAATTTATTACGTCATAAAAGAAAACCAAGTTATCAATACATGGTACTGGTATTAAAAGGAAGGCGATGGCAAACCTCCTCTGAAGAAACTTGCCATGAAAACCCTGTTATAAGATTACCATTAGTCAGAGTTGATTTGAAGGCACACAACAACAGCAACAACGGTATTTAGAGGTGATTTGGAATTTATTCACAGATTCACTTGTGTGTGCCCTGGTAGTTTACATTAATGTGTGGCTACAACATGCAGGGAGCATTTATTGGTGCAAAGAGAATTTCAACCTTGTATGAAATGAGCCATCACTAATACAAAACAACAATCAAGACATGCTTAGATTCATGAGAATACAGCCATGTAGGGTCCGGAAAGTGACATGTTACTAAGATTCATCCTGAAGACAAACCTTTATTTTATTTTGTACCAATAGCAAGTGATAGCTCTGATATCGATGGAACACCGAATCCATTCAGGATTTTAGTCCAAACTTTAAAAGAGCTGAATGTATTTTGGAAGAGGATTCAACCCACTACCTTGGAAGCTAGCTGTTTCTTGGCCCCAAATAGTAACCATGGCATACCAGGGTTTTTATTTTTGTTTGTTTGTTTGTTTGTTTTAGGGAGGCAAGAAAGATGAGGAGACTCTGCACATATGGTGGCATCTATAAAGTCCATGAAATTATTAGTTAATTGTGGGAAAGTAATCATTTAGATTTCTGACTTTGGAGCTATCTCTGTCCCAGAACTTAGACGGAGAAAGGTTATTTGTGGGTGAATTCAAAGAAGTGAAGCTAATGCCCAGTTTTTACTTTTGGTTCAATGCAGAATGGTGGCTGCTGCATCATATCTATAACCATATTTTGCCATGGGCTTGCCTGCATCTTCCTCTGTCAATTGCTTCACTTTCTCCCAAAGAAATTTTATTGGAGTCTTGGTGTCAACAGCCAGAAACTTGCCTAAGGTGAATGTCTCCTTGAGGTCTTGTTTCCCCATCCTCTTTCTGCAGGGTTCTTAATCAGTGCCTGCCATGATGACAAGCATAACAGTATCAGACATAGCCAACATTTCTTCTGGTAACTAGGCAATCACCTACAAGCAATTACTCTGTGTGTGTGTGTGTGTGTGTGTGTGTTTTAAAGCAGGCAAAGCTACATGGTTCTTGGGATAAATATAGAAAGGTTCTTGAAGAAATGAGAACAGATTTTTTTCCCCATTAATCAGGTGGCCACTCATTTATTCCCCTCTTTGGAGTTCATCTTCTTGGACAACACTCAGAATGCATTGCAGAATGCTAATGAAATTATCAAGAAAGTAGCTTTGTTTTATCAACCAAAGAACTGAAGCAGTATCTGGTTGTTGTCTTAAAAACTAGTAATGAAAGGGTAAGCAACTTGTGACCCTTCATCTGTTGGACTGCAGCTCCATTTGGCTTGAGCCAAAAGAGGCAGTTGGAGGGATGATGGGAATTATAGTCCAACAATATCTGGAGGAGTCACATTAGCTACTTCTGTCTTCATAGCTTGGCACCAGACCACCTGAAGTGTTGGATGCAAAAGTATATTAAAGCATTTCATTCTTTTAATCCTTGAGGTTCAAAGCCATTCTAAATAAAGAGATTATGTGGATTAAAATCTCTAATATCCACTTGTTTACAGGAATGATGACATCACAAAGATTCTATTCTCTAAGAATAAGGCCTTGCAACCTATGCAAAACAACTTTTTATCCATGCAAATTTTCCCTTTATTCATGAAAAGTTGAACATTCTAAAATTTGCTGATGCTAACTCCTGATCTGAAAAAATAAAATCTGTTCATCTGACCAACTCGTGTTTCTAAGCTAGGCAGGGGGTAGGGGCTTGTCTATCCAAATCCAGGACCCAAAATCCAGCTCTGTGTACCATCTGGGAGACATGGTAAGGCTGATATCTTAGTCAAACCCAATAGGAAGACTACATCCTTTGATGTGAGTTTGTCTGCCTTTTGTGATTTACTGATCTGAGTGCTTTGAAGTTGTGCAGGGGCCTTATGAGCTATATTTCATGGCAATTCATAATTTAGATTCATTTATTAAAATAAGGTTTTTAGCCAATCTTAAGAGGATCTCAGAGCAGAGTACAATAAAAAATAAATGTGAACAGTTTACAGCCATTTAAAACAAGAAACATTTAAAAGACTAGATGGATATTAAGTGATTTTTTACACAATTTAAAACAATAATACACATCTAAGTATGATAATTCTGAATTGGCAACACCCTATATATGGGGTACATTCTGCCCTAAAGCTACCTCCACTTCTCTCCTTGCTGTGCTGGCATCAGAACACTTCTTATTCTGGAGCCCTGGTAGTGCAGTGGTTAAAAGCCTGTACTGCAGTCATTCACTCAAAACCACAGGGTTGCAAGTTCAAGACCAGCAAAAGGGCTCAAGATCGACTCAGGCTTGCATCCTTCTGAGGTCGCTAAAATGAGTACCCAGATTGTTGGGGGCAAGTAGCTTACAGTTGTAAACCACTTAGACACTCCTTAGGCAGTATGAAGCGGTATATAAATGAAGCTGTTTGTTTTATTTGTTTGTTTATCCAACAAAAGCATGTGCTTTTGCTGCTGCTTCAGTTACGATGCTGTATATGCCCTCCCCCCCATTTATTATTCTGATCTTGTTCTCTTCTTGCTGTTAGTTCATTTTATGTTGCTTTTAGTCTTGCTGTGTTTTATTTCTTTTCACTGAATTTTAAAGGGATCTGATTACTATCTTAGCTCACTTTTTGTTTGCATTTGTCAGCCACTTTGAACATCGTGGCTCCAAAGTCCTCTCAGCCTCGCATCCTTCCATAGGTCACTAAAATGAGTGCCCAGTTTGTTGGGGGCAATTAGCTTACACATTGTAAACTACTTAGGAAATGCTTAAGAACACTGATAAGAGATATATAAATGTACTTGCTATTGCTATCTTTTTGGAGACGATGATGGGGTGAATGCATTTGAAATAAATCAATAAATTAAGGAACATTTCATTAATACTGTGTGCATCTCACTGAAACCAATGAAATGAAACTTAAAAGATTATCGTACGGAATTTTTGCCCAGCCCCAGAGCGGACTGAAAATTTGGGGGAAAAAATTCTGATAAGGTGTTATTGCATGCCTCCATGCTCAGAATGGAGGCATCACAATCCAATCTTAGCCATCCTGTCCCCAATCTGTCCTAACCCCATCCTTTGCAAAGGATAGGAGTTAACTGTCCTTTGCAAAGGATGGGATTAGGATAGATCAGAAACAGGATGGCTTAAACTGGGTCATGATGCCTCCAGTCTGAGCATGGAGTCATGCAATAACTCCCAATGTGAAAATCCCCCCCCCCCCCCAAGGTTCTGTCTGTTCTGGGGCCAGGCAGAAAGCCCATGCGAAAAACTTCTTACTATGACAAGCTTAGTTATATTGCTTTCACTGAGTATTGAGATTGATTAGTTTTGGTTGATTTGTGTCCTAGGCCTGAAAGCAGCTGCTCTAGCTGGTGCTATTGGTTAGTCTCAGCTAGAATAGATCCATTGAATCAGTTATTGAGTCTGCACATAGGTAAATCCCACTGATAAAATGGGTCTATCTGACTGGAATTATGACTAGGACTAAGATATTATCCTTGTGCCTTCTTTAATAGATCTGCTGCCACTGGTATTACTTCCCTTGATTCCTTTCACAGTTCTGACAAGAAGAGATGGCTCCTTTACACAAGATTTTCCGCTCTAGTCCAGCACTCAGAACACTACACAATGCTTGCTCTCTTTAAAGGAGCAATGGTTCAGTTTGGACAATCATTGTTATTGTATGCCTTTGTGCCATTTCTGAGTTATAATGGCCCAAAGTTGAACGTATCACAGGGTTTTCTTGGGAAGATTTGTCCAGAGTGGGTTTGCCTTTGCCTTCTTCCGAGACTGAAAAAATGGAGTTTGCCCAAGGTCACCCATAGGGTTTCCATGACCAAGTAGGGATTTGAACTCTGGTCTCTTAGGATCCTAGTCCATCACCCAAATCACTACAGAACACTGACACATTGATGAGTGGTAAAATCCAGTTCTCCTTCTCCTGAAACCACATTCCTATGAACTGCACAAGATTGGATCCAGATTCTTCTTCTCCCCAAAAAATTATATACAAAGACCAGAGAGTCCAGCAAGTCCTACAGCACAGAACTGGAAAAGAAGAAGAAGAAGAAGAAAAACCAGTCTGATTACAAAGACAATTCTTTAGGGAAAAAAATTTATCTCCATCTGCTTTGGTTTATGTAGTAATTGGAAAATATGTACACAAAGCACACTAATAATTACAGAAGCTCTTAAACATTCTGCCCTGCACCACCAACACAAAACATGATTGTTCAAATGCATTTTCATTGCAAATTCATGTGTTTTTATTTATAGCCCCCTTTTCTTCCAAGTCAGTGTGTTAGCTTCTCTAATCTTTTTTTTATATTCCTCATCATCTTCCCTGTAAGACTACAAAGGAATATGAATATGCTCAAATGAATGGAAAAGGCAGCTTTTCATGTGCAGTGAAAATAAGTACGAATGGGAGAAAAATCTAACAAGGAACCAACCTACGGATAAATGGATTGAAGGGGCATTATCTTTTATCAATTGTAGTGCCTAATTTTCTCACGGTATTTTGCAAGCTGCATGAAGAACTTTTGCAAAACTTTGTTATAAGCAATCACTTGTAAGGAAAAGGTATTTATCTATACAGAATTTCCCCCCTTTCTTAAGAGCATAGCAGTTTTCTACACTGGGCACATTCTTTTAGTGCTCCTGATTCAAATGCAGGAGTAGATGAAAACTGTTTTAGTTCATTATTGATAAGACTTTACCAATGTTTATAAATGTATTCATTCTTGTGATTGAAAGGTCTGCATTTTCCCACAAACACTGAAAGTTAGAGAACGTGCAGCCAACAGACTCATCTACAATATCGAGGGTTTTCATGCTTAATTATCAAGTCTTTCTCTTTGAATCCCATTTTTATTCAGTCATATTAGCGAGGACATTATGGCTGTTTCCCCCTCCCCCTTTTTTTTCTTCTTCTTCTTCTGAATGGGTCCTCATCTTTAACATCTACTGTATATTGCAGGCAGGTACAATATGACCTTCTCCATGCTGAGAATGGCTATATCTTTCTGCATTTGGCCCATGCAAATTGGGTGGCATCTCTGTGTGTCATGTCATGAGTTCATTTTTGAAGGATTTACTGAAATGTGTCCATCTCTTCATAAGGTTCATAAGGTACAAATGCATGGAAAAATGAAACTGACAGTTTTTTTTTAAAGCCCCGTCTCGGGGTCTTGCCATGGGAAGTGCCTAAAGACCGAGTAGCTGAATTAAATCTGATGCAGGGGCTTTGCACAATGTGAAACTGAAAAGTCTGAGTCCCCCAAGTGAACACAGTGAAAATAAAGTAGGAATGACTGATTATTTACCATTTCTGGAAGGTCCTCTTTCTTTCTCTTTCTGTGAAGGCAGAAGAATTTTCTCAAAGGTAGGTGACTGAACTCAATGTGGTAATGGTGCTGGCTGGAAAGGGCATCATCATGGTGCACGAGCACTCCTGTGGTACCCCTTCAAAGAAACTGTCCAGAGCAGCTTCTTTTGGAGCATGGATCAGTGTCACAGTGTGTGGCTGCTGCAGCACCAATCCAGGGCAAACAGGTGTGGCATTTAGCCACCCGCCTGTAAAGCCCCTATGTCAGAAGCAGTGTTGAATGTGATAATGGTGAAAGTACCTGTAGACATCAATGGGGGATAATGCTCACTGAAAATCTAAGGCTTTCAATCCTACACAGTTACATAAACCTAGTGGGACTGACTTTAGGTTTGTGCATGTGTATGTGTATATGTGTATGAGTAAATACAATGATTTCCACTGTGGGACTACAATACTATCTATACTTATATTCCTATATTCACTTACATTTTTTCAGTAAGCTCCACTGAACATAATAGAACATATCTCTGAATATGTAGACATATGTGGGTTGTTTTTTTTTTCTCTTTGACATTCAAAGGAATAAAAATCGCTTTTGTAAGGTAACCTGGTCATGACTCGTGCTACCTCCAGATGAGAATGTTATGAGAAATGACATGGCAACAAGCAAAAATTTATGAAACAAACAGGTTCTCATAGACCCAGTCACTCCATTTTATGCTGGATTTCCTATTGATAAACTTAGAAATCTGAGAATGAAAATGGCCATTTAAAAGCAAAATGATATACAGCAAAAAGCCATATTTTACTGGCAGACTCTTGTGCTTCTTTTCTGTTTTATAGGTCTTTGCCCTTGGTTAGGTTTCATGTACACCCTGATCATACAGAGTGCTTTTAGTTCATAAACAATATATTCACATTCTGTCTGAAACCATTTGATGTATGTGTGTCTTTGTAGTGAGACCCCTGAGAGAATTTCAGGAAGGCTGAAAGACTCGGTTAGAACTAAAGGAAATGAGGGAAAGGGGTTATATTGATGATTTTTAAATATTTAAAAGGTATCCTAGATAGCAGAGTATAGCAAAAGAAGCAATCACTCTGAGATTGCAGGAAGGCTTTACAGTAACAGACTAGCCCATCTAGAACAATTCAGTTCTGCACAATTTGCGGTCTAAAATCTGAAGGCAGTTCTCAACTATGTGTCCTATGGCCAATCTATGAGTGAGAAGAATCATTCCAAGGAGCTGGGGGAGGGATGAAAGTTTAAAGTAAGTAGGAATATGTTGATAAATTCTTTTCAATTTTGTTATCATAAGAATGTATTGAATTTGCATTCTCTGCCACTACCCAGGAACCCAAGGTGGGGGGAAATGTAGTTTGTGGTCAGATGTCTGCAGATTTGTGATCATCTGTTGCAATTTGTACATTTAAAATACATTCAAGAAATGAGTGCAATTTCAAACTCTGCAGGTGTGTACATGTGTCTGTTTCAAAAATGTACACTAATACACTGTACTTAGTGTTGGGACGTGTATATTGGAAGATTAACAGAGACATGTATAACTTTTTTTTAAAAAAATGTCCATACATTTATGCACAAAAATAAGTGGGGGGGGGGGATAATCCACATCCAATAGAGACATGAGGCAGAACAATTTTTTTGAGTGAAAACAGGAGAATTTTGTCTGTCTTCAGTTTTACTGCTTTTTACAGTCTAATTGTAAGACTGCACTGGAGATGTATCATATATGCTCATATATATTATAAGTGAAAAAAATGTATGCCTTAAACATTGCCCTAAAATCCTGGGTCAACTAATATGTGTGCCAATACAGTAATACTGCTTAGAAAAGTCCTGAGGAAAAATACCACCCCAATGTACCTATGCAGTTGTTTCTGAAAGAGCTGCCCAGGTAGATGTGTGTGTGTGTGTGTGTTTCTGAAAAAAAGTGATTCCCTTCTCAATTCAATGTTAAAACCTTCTCTCCCCCTACTCCTCCTCCCTATTTAACTCCACTTCCTTCCCTTCCCAACCCAATGTTAAAACCTTTTCTACCCACCAAACATCCCCTTCCCCCTTTCCTCCAGTTCCTTTCATTTTCAATCTAATGTTAAAACCACCTCCTCCAGCACCAAGGAGATGGTGTTAGGTCATTGAGAGAAGTCCAGAGAAGGAAAAGGAGTACGCAAGTGGCATTTCCCCCTTTAGATCCTTTTTTACATGCCCATGGGTTTTGCCCTTGATGTATCCATGGGTCACATCAAAATCCATGATTTTGGCCCTAAAATCTTCCCTGGTCTTATACATGAGGTCAACTTGTACACGAGTATAAATCTTTCCTTGTCTCATTCTCACAGATAAAAGCTAGAAACTACATAATTTTGCATCTCATTTGCAAGGTAGCAGGAGATTTCCTGCCTGTTTTTGTGAGTTTTCAGAACTATTTTTTAATAAATTGTACAAAGCATACAATTATGATAACTTCTGCCTTTTTATATGGACTTTTACCAAGCAGAATCATCAGATGAGCTGTTTGCATCTTTTTCTGTATTTTGTGTTTTGCTTCACAAATGTGTTTCTGGGGGTGGGGAGTAGCTTTGTGAACATCCACTTTTCTCACAAATTGTAAAAAAAAACTTGTGGGGAAAAACGTATTCTCATGCTGGAGGAGACAACTCACCCAGAAGTTATTTTCATCATGTGGTCTCAGCAGGCTCTCCAAAATGCGAGCTGAGATAGTTTGTAGGTTACAGATGTGAACATTGTCTACAAAATTACATGTCCTCAGCATGCTGAGACAGTGTCTCTCATTGATTTTGTAGATGTTGTTCACATCTGCAACTTACCACTATCCCAATTACCATTCCTAGAGAGGTTGTGATTAAAATTCCTTCATGGAGTTTCTAATAAGATCACAATAATTCCAGGTGGGTAGGATATTGAAAATTTGATAAGATGGACATATAGTTCACTAGTTTTGTTCCGTGCATTATTTTGAATTCTAAACAAAGACAAGCCACTGTATTTAGCAGCTGGCTACCTCTGCTTCAGAATTCTTCTGGGAAAATCATTAGCTGATAATTTGTGGTTGTTCACAGTGACAATGAATGGCAAGAGAATGGCTGTCCTCGATGGAAGGAGCATTCCCTGAGTCGAAGAATATTTGCATCACTCCTTGTTTATTATGCCCTTGTCACTAAATCAATCTTTATTGTTATGGTCAGTTGCCAGCATTAAAAAAAACAATACAAAACATTTTATCCAGATGTCTATATTATGGATATAAATCTTTTCTAATTTTACTCTTGAAGGAAGAAACAAACACATTTATTTATTAATTTTCTCTCCACTGTGAGGGGAAAAAAAACAGTTTTCAAAAGCAAAATTTAGGCGTTATTCTACACATTGGAATGCGGGTTTTGTTTTGTTTTTTCCTTCACAGCAAACAATATTTCCTATACAGGAAATAACATTTTTTGCACAGACACTAATATTTCCACACAGAATAAGAATCTGTACAGAAAAAGATGTTTCCTTATGCAGAAAATGCTGTTCTTTACATGAGTCGACCATGTGCAAATTAAGTTTTCAACTTGACATCTTCTGTACAGAAAATAATATTTCTGCATAGATATACTTTTTTTCCAGGAGAGAATACAGAAAACGCTGTTTCTGTGGGTGTGGGTGTTACAGTGGGTGCTACAATTATGTTTTCATTTGCACAGATTAGTGGCCAGATGGAAGTAACACTCTCACAAAGGGATCTGAAAATGGTGCTCAGGCACACCTGAATGCCTGCTGCTTGCCAATTTAGGCAGCTAGAGCATAGGTGTCTCCTTGCCAGTGATTATCTGACCTTCCTGGAGGAAAGACTGTGGCTTCTTGGACCAAACCCTTGCTTCTTAAAGTGCTGACTATCTTGATTATCTGGAACCCTTGACCCTGGACTGCCTGATCAACCTGCCTATCTGATACCATGAATCCTGGACTGTCTGGCAACTCTTTAGGTAATCCTTCTGCTGATATGGCCTTTAGTCTCCAAGATTGTGTTGCTTGCACTGACTCTGGCCTATCAACCATTTGGCTGCTTTCCTGGACACAAAATGTGGAACAACTTAATGCCCAGAGTAAGAGGTATTCATTCTCAGGAACAGTTGAAACTATAAATAATGGCCTGAAAGAGATGGACAGGAAGAGGCACCCTCGTGCCGTGATTAGGATTAGGAAGCATTTTAAAATGGCACCATCAATATGTATGCACCATGATGGTGTCATGGCATGTGCCGCGTTATATAATGTGGTGCGCGCCTCACATCATGGCACCGCAGGAGGGCCCCTAGGGCACCCTGTCTGTGGTGCCAAAATTAGCTCCAAAATGGAGCTCCTTTTTGCTGCTTGTCCTTGGTGTGACCTTTACACGGCCACACCAAGGACCCTGAGGGAAAAGGGGCTGCGGCAGCTTTCACATACAAAGTTTGTCACTTCTCCTTGGAGGCTGCCGGTGACTATTTTAGTATTGGGAATGGTGGATGGGGGAGGTTTAGGGTTTGATTTTACTGTAACTTCAGTGTATTTTATTGTTGTAACCCGCCCGGATTCTTCGTGATTGGGCAGGCTAGAAATAAATCTATTATTATTATTATTATTATTATTCTCTGAGCACTTACAGACCGCCCCTTTTGGGCAGTCTGTACAGGCCCAATGACAGCTAATGATTACTCCAAGCAACACTTAGTAGTAGTATTAAATGACCAGGAATGGGATGGAACAGCATGACATACTGTATATACTCACGTATAAGTTTAGAAATGTTGGTCAAAAAATTGACACCCCGCAAAAAACAAAACAAAACAAAACAAACAAACAGCTTCATTTACAGTATATACCATTTTATACCAACTAAGGAGTGTCTAAGCGGTTTACAACTGTAAGCTACTTGCCCCCAACCATCTGGGTTCTCATTTTAGCGACCTCAGAAGGATGCAAGCCTGAGTCAAGCTTGAGCCCTTTTGCTGGTCTTCAACTTGCAACCTTATGGTTTTGAGTGAGTGGCTGCAGTACAAGCAGGAAGATATCCGTCTTATTGCCACATTAGAAGCCTTTAAGAAAGCACTAAAGACGGATCTCTTCCGGCGAGCCTTTCCACCAGATTCGCTGTGACTGTCTACCTGATAACAAGACTGATGATGGACAGAGGTACCCGACATATGCCAATTTAAGGATTATCTGTTTTACTGTCTTTATGATTGTAATTGATTTTAATAATTATACTTGGACTCTGTAGTTTTATCCATTGACCATTTTATTCTGTACACCGCTTTGATCTAATTGGAAAGGCAGTATATAAAAAAAAATTATTATTATTATTATTATTATTATTATTATTATTATTATTATTATACCACTGCGCCACCACTGAATTGAATTATCCACAAGACAATGAAAATACTGTACTATAATTCTTAGAATAAAAAGTAACAACCATCTGGTGAAAACTATAAATGTATTCTGTCCTGGAAGCACTAACCCCTCTCCACTCACTCATCCAGCCAGCGTTTAGTGTGAATGAAAAGTTATGCCTGCTGAAATTTCTTTGAATTTCAAGTTCTTTTGCACTGTTTTCTTTTGCTTCATCTTTTAAGTAGTTTGTGACATGCCTCTAAGTTTTATCTTGTGACATGCCCCTAAGACTTATCCGCAGGTCATATCAAAATCCATAATTTAGGCCCCCAGACCTGCCCTTGACTTATACATGAGATCAACTAATAATCAAGTACCATTCCAGCCTCTTCAGCACCATGAGGCCACTTGTGTGCTCAAAATGGAAATTTCTGCTATCTCTCTTGTAGAGCTGCTGATCAGAGATCATTCAGGCATGCCAAAGAGAAAACTCTTCATTACTTCGGGACAAGGGGTATGTAGAGACAATCTGCTGGTTTAAAAGGCTGAAATGTTCTGTAAAGTGAAGAATAATTATGGTTAAGCCGAAATCTTGTCAGCATTCATAGCGTGTAATGAATTATTTGAAAGTGTCTCTGATCATTTCATATCCCAAGAAGATGACCCATAGAGTATTGATATAGCTGTATATCCAGAGGCAAGATTTGCTTCCAAGCTGACTAGAAGTCAGTTTGTACAATTAGTGAAGAGAACAGAATCATATATATATATATATATATATATATATATATATATCAGAGGCATCTATGTGGTAAAAAACACAGATGGGCAATAAAATCAAAGGAGAGATTATCAGGCAGATACAGTAAGGGATACAGTAAGAGAACATTTCTGCAACCATTTTGCTCAACTGTAAAAAGTGAATGACATTTCTTAAAATGTGGAACTTAGAATTCATCTAGATTAATTTCAAGCAAGAATTTACAATCTATGTGACAATCTACTTGATTTCTTCTAAACCCCCTCCTCCAACAATTCAGTCTTTCCACATACTCTTCCATTTTTTGTTTACTATGTTGGTTGGTAGACGCAAGGTTTTAGGAAAAAGAAAAAAGGATCTTACCATCAGAAGTTGGTATGGAGTATGATGCTACTACACAGCTGGGAAAAACCTGCCAATTTAAATCTTGTAACATATATTAAAATAAACATTAGCACAGACTTACAAATGATTTATATAGTCAGCCTTCCACATTCACGGGTCCCAGATTCATGGTTTTAACAATTTGTGACTTTGTAGCTGCTGCTAAACAAGGTCCACCTCTCTCATCCTCACTCTTCCTTCCAGCCAATGAAAAGCAACACTGTACATTATCCTTCTTTGCCAAACTTTGCATCCTCCTCATTTCCAAAATTCTTCCCTTTGAATCTAATGTTTGCAGCCACCCCAAGAAGGATCAAACTTCTCTCTCCTCCTCCTCCCTCTCTCTACCAGCCAGACAAAAGAAACACTTTCTCTTCCCTTTGTAATGGCTGCAAACATTGGATTCAAAGTGGAGAGACTTTGGAATTGAGGAAAATGCAGTTTGTAAAAATAAGTAAGATATGGTACTTCTGTCTGGCCAGGAGGAGCAGGGGAGGAGAGAAAATGGATCCTCTTTAGCAATGGCTGATACCATCAGATTGAAAGTTGAAGCACTTTGGAAATGTGTGTGTGTGTGGGGGGGGAACTATGTGTTGCAAGGTTGCAAAGCAAGTTATGGGTGGTGCTCTTGGTGGGAGAGGGCTATTTATCATTCCTGTTGGGGGGCAACATATTTGTGATTTTTCCATTTTTGTGGGCGTCCTCATTCCCTAACCTCCACAAATGTGGAGGGGTGACTGTATATTGCAAAAAAAAAGATTGAGTTGAATCTAAAAGTACAACTATTTACTTCATGTGATTTAACATAAAGTCAGAAATTATCCCTTGCTTAGTCTCTCTTTCTCTCTGCACTCTTAAACTACATCTTTCATCTCACAACATTTCCTGTTTCTTCGCTTCCTCCTTGATGCCCTAAACTCTCTATGCTTTTACCATGGTTATTATGAATCACTTTCCTCCCCTGCACCATGTGCTAAATCATTTTAATACAGATATAATTGCAAAGTGCAAAATGTAAATCCCTGTAATGCTTTTGAAAGGGAAATATGTCAAAGATTCTTTGTTCAGGTGACAGGTTGTGAAGCTAGAGTGCTTCAATTTAAAGCCAGTTTAACATTTAATGAAATAAACAAAACTCCTCTGATCGCAGATACACTTCTGTTATTGTTTGCAATAAGTCTTCTGCAAGGAGAACAAACAAAAAGCCCCATCATTTATCTTTCTATTGAGCACATGTGAGGTGCTGAGAATATGATCCTGGTTCTGAAGAAAGAGAAAGGGATTCATGTGAAATTGTCCTCCCTTTCAAAATGAATAGGGATCTGTTTTGCCACTTTGTAATTTTTTTTAAACAGGTTTTTTATTTACAGATGCATATGGTATGGTGTGGTATGGGAGGATATGATGTGGTATGGGAGGAAGTCAATGTGGGGATAACACCATGAGTTACTGCACAAACCCTAGTGATGCTGACTTACTACAGCCAGGCGCTTCTCCAGTTCTGTCTGACAGCCACTTGAGTGATCCATAGGAGGAGGAGGTAGAAGAGATAATACCCCAAGAAAGGAGAAGGCATCAGTGGCTTGAGCAGACAGACCCTCTTCTGCAAGCAAAGTGAGAAGCTTTGTGGATGCAGCAGGGCAATAACCTCCTGAAATATGGGCTGCAAAGATGGTGGGGCTGAATCAATGTGCTTTATAAGGCATGATCTTTTCCCCTCTCGGTTGTTCATTTGCTTCTTACAATGAGACCTGACTACAGTTTATTACTCTGGATTACTCATTGACCTTGCATTCTGTGAACTGTGCATAGGATTAGAATCTCTGACCTTTGGACTGATTGACATTCAATTCGGCTCACTCCTTTGACTTCTGGATTCCTAGCACCCTGCTTGCTGGTGCAGTGTGAGGACATGACAGATTGTTTCCAGCCCATGAATTTCCTTCACTATGGAGGCTGTGCTTCAAAAGAATCCACCTCTTTGTATGCGAGCAAATCAACTCACTTCTGCTTTGCAAACTCAAGTGCGAAAACTGGGAGCCCACCCACCTCTGCCCCCAAGCTCCACCTAGATGTAAGTGTCCTATTGCCCCTCCAGAAAAATTCAATGGTGCTCCAGAGGGGTTTTCTGCTTTCCTAGGCCAGTGTAAGCTACATATGCAGCTATGACCTGAGGATTTTCCTTAAGACAGGCTAAAAGCAGGCTTTGTGGTCAGTCTCTTCACAGGCCCTGCTGCTAAATAGGCAATCCAATACCTTGTGCGGGGCAATGCATTCCTGGCTGACAATACTGCATTCAAAGCAGGGATGTGGTTGGTTTACAAAGACCCACAGAAGTCAGCTACAGCCAACTGTCATATTCAACACCTATGCCAAGCCATGGATAAGGTGGCATTGTGTATTAGTATCTTCCATCTAGTGAGCCAAGACCTACAATGGAATGAGCTAGGGCCCCTAGGAACTTCCTGGATGATAACTTTGCCCATCATCACCACATCAGGGAAGGTCCCTGCCCTCTACAGTACTTGTGGAGACTATATATGGTCAGCCATTGGTATTGAGACCTGTAGTGCAACAGTCCAAACTCCTGGCCCTAGTATTCCAAGGAGACCAGGAACACTTCCACTTCTGTCTGGCATTCATCCCTCAGTTTCTACTCATCCTGGGAATGGGCTGGATCTCCCTGCATGAGTCTCACATTACCTGGCCCAGAGGGGAGGGGAGGTGCTTGATAGAGAAAGACATTTAGAGTTTGGAAATCTCAACACCTCATTGGCAAGACAGCTTTACCTTCACTAGTGTGGGGGAAATCACACCCTCTTGCATCCCCTGCCATTTTATTACAATTATGCCATAAAGCAAATGAACAAGCTTCAAAAGAAATTCCCTGCCTCTGATTGAAATGGCTGATCTCTGACCATTGTGAGAGATGTGACACTGCGGGGAGAAAAGTAATTTTATTGCCCACCATTCCTAAGACACAAGAAGAATTATTTTCTCATTTTACAACACTAAGAGGCTGTATAGACCAGTGTTATACACTGGCCTCAGGGCAGAGTGGGGGCATGGTGTCTATACAATGCATGCCCTGATGCTACCCTGACACCACTGTTATGCTGTGCACCTGACTGCACAGCGGGCGGTGTCACACCATTCATTTGGCACTATGTCCAAATGAAACAGAGCCAAAACGAGTGCCGAAAAGTGCTGCTGTGGCAGCAAAGGCATATTTTCCCCGGTGCAAAAAGGAGCAGCATTTTGTTGATCAGGGCTGTCACATGTAGTTGCTGCGGCCCTGATGCAGCCCTGAAAGGAGTGGCAGCAAGCTGCTTCAAAGGAACCTACTGTTTAGCCCCTAAGTACAAGAACTTCCAAGATGTGTTTGACTCAAAAGATGAAGACAATCTGTCCCCCCATTGATCCTATGATTGCCTGATTGTCTTGGATCTCAATACCCAGATCCCAGCAGAGTAGATCTATGTGTTGTCAGAATCTGAGTTGGCCACCCTGCAAGAATTTCTGGAAAAGAACATCAGGCGGGGCTTCATCTGCCCCTTCACCTCTCCAGCAATGATTCCCATGCTCTTTGTTCAGAAGAAATGTGGGGAACTACATTTCTTTAATGATTTACAGGTCCTCAACAAGGTCAAAAACCACAACCATTACCCACTGCCACTTATCCCAGAACTTCTGGAATTGATACACCTGATGCATGATGCAGGACTTGAGGGAATTATATCACAGGGTATGCATCTGTGAATAGGGTGAGTGGAAGAAAGCCTTTCAGACCTGCTATGGGCACTATCAGTCATGTCCTTCGGCCTCTGCAATGCTCCTGCAGGATTCCAACACTTTATGAAAGATACCTTTTGGGATTACCTGGATTGCTTTGTGATTATCTAATGACAAACAGCTTCATTTATATACTGCTTCATACCGCCTAAGGAGTGTCTAAGTGGTTTACAACTGTAAGCTACATGCCCCCAACAATCTGGGTACTCATTTTAGCGACCTCGGAAGGATGCAAGCCTGAGTCAAGCTTGAGCCCTTTCTCTGGTCTTGAACTCGCAACCTTAGGGTTTTGAGTGAGTGGCTGCAGTACAGGCATTTAACCATTGCACCACCAGGGCCCCTGGTGACATCCCGATTTGTTCCCCATCAGGCCAGGCCCTTATCAGCCATAAGCAGGCAGTATTGCAATGTCTGTGTGAACACCACTGTATGACAAGTTTTAAAAAATGTGATATTGCAACTTGCAGTTGAATTTCTGGAGTATCACATTTCCCCTATGGGCAGTGAGATTGCCCTAGCCAAGGTAGAAATATCATTTCTTGGCAGCCTCCTCACTGTGTGAAGGATGTCCATAGGTTCTCAGGCTGTGCCAACTACTACCAGAAGTTCACTGCAGATTTTGCTCAGATCACTGCTCCCTTGACAGTGTTGCTCTGATCCCATGTTTGATTCCAGTGGACCTACAGAGGTATACCAGCACTTAAAGCTTATTTCAAACCCAGTCCTCCAGCATCCAGATTCCCAGACCCCATTTGTCATAGAAACAGATGAGTCCAATGTGCCCATTTCAGCAATGTTACTACAACCCTGACAACAGCACAGACAGCTACTACCCTGTGTATTCTACTCCTTCAAATTAATCCCAACACAACAGAACTACACGATCTAAGATTAGGAGCTGTCAACTATCAAAGCAATTTTGAAAACTTAGAGACACTTGCTAGAGGGTGCTGAACATCCTGTGGTGGTCTGCGCTGATACCAGAATCTGGAATACCTCCAATCAATTCACCAACTCAGTCAGTGACAAATATGATGGTCCCAGTTCTTCACCCACTTTAAGTTCATGATTATCTATTCACCTAGCTTCCTCAATCAGATGGCTGATGTCTTATCCTGTAAACCAGAATAAGCAACATCTAGGGATCAAGAACCATCTGCACCCATTCTTTGTCCTGAGTACTTCAATGTCAGTGGTTGGTGAATTTGGTCTGAGTTTTAATTTGAAATTTAAAGGAACTATCCAAGGAACTGGACCTGAGAACCAAATTACTCCTGATTACCACTGTCACCTGGATGAAAACATGTTGTTGTTTGTTGTTGTTGTTGTTGTTGTTCCTGCTGCTGCTGCTACTGCTGTGGTGTGCCTTCTTGGCAGGTTTGCCAGTGGCTCTGCTGAAGATGACAATATGTGACTTGCCCAACTCCACCCAATGGGTTTGATGACTGAGCAAGGAATTGAACCCTGGTCTCCAGTGTCATACTATAACACTCAAACCGCTATGTCACACTGTGTCCTTCAACGACATATGCAATATGTCTTTTCTATGACTTTCTCTTTTCTCTCTCTTACAAATCCATGCCATCACATTTTTGTGTTGATGTTTTAAAAATGAAAAGGGAAAAAAGATTGGTAGTATTTTTAAGTTCTTTTTTTAATGGATGCACTAATGGGTTTGTTACCGTATGGATTTCCTCGTTTGCCTACAGTGTGTTTTTGTACAATTTTAAATGTTCAAGGGTACATCTTGTCAAATGCTTTTGTATATATGTGTGCTTATGTGTAGTGACACATCACCTAGAAATGTAAGATTTCTAACTATAAATTGTACCTGTGCCCATCCATTCTGTAGGAGAAATTATTTGTAAATCCATCAAAAATCTTGGGACCAATTCCTCAATGGTTCCTAATACCTGTCTTTCAGTTCTTTGGTTACTTATGCACTGAATGAATTTCTCCAGTGCAAAAGAATGACATTCACTAGATGGGATGTCCATATCCTAAAACAGAAACATGTGGATTAATTTAAAAATTAACTGAACAAACATGTTTCTGTTTTAGAATTTGATCATTTCACTGTGTACTAAAGTTTAAAAAAATGTAACAAAGGAAGCAAATACCAAAGTTTCAAGTTTTTGCCTCAGTATTAATACTGTTGTAGAAGAAAGTGCACACATGGAAATTTCGGAATCTTTAAAAGTTCTGAAAGCTCACAATTTCTGTCCTTTTCTGAATGGATTAATCCTAACTTTGGGAACTGAGTTCCTTGCCTAAGGGTTGATTCACACATGTCACTTGGTATCTCATCACTCAGTCAGTCATCTCCAATGACTCACACAAAGTATGTCATCAGGTAGGAAGTGCCTTTAGTGAAAAGTATATATATTGGAAGTGCTGTGAAATACATTGGGCCTTTGGTATCCTTTGGTTTGGTTTCAAGCCCCCCCCCCCCTTCACTGATATCAACATTTAGAGATGTTCAAGTCCCACTAAATACAGTGGAGAGTAAAATGGTGTTCCGGATTAAAAAATTGTTAAGTTTTTCTTTTTGTAACTTACACACACACACACACACACACACACACTATTTTCAAGCTGTAGTTGCTTGAATCCATGGATAAAGAATCCATGGATATCAAGGGCTGATTATACTAAAGAAAAATTGGCTCCATGTTGGCATCTATATTACTGTACATACAAAAGTCATTGATTGACAATGCAGTTGTGAGTATGTTGCAGTTGTTAATGACAAAGAAGCATGGATGTGAATTTGCTCCCAGTGTTCTTCACTGGCGAGACTGACCGTCAGCTCCTTAGATTCTTGGGGGTCTTTTACAAAATGTCCCCTGTGCCTTGTCATTGATTCTAAAGCAGAGATGGGAATTGAGCCACCAAGACAGGGAGTTTCTATTTAATTCTATTTAATTCTATTCTATTTAATTCTATTTAATTCGATTCTATTTCATTTCTATTTAATGACTATTTTGCTGACCCCAAAATGGACCATGTGGGAACTTCTTTTCAAATAGGGAGAAATATGGCCTGTAGGAATCTAGGGCCAGAATTCACTAAGGGAGTTATGAATGGGAACCTGGAGTTACACATTTGTGACTATTTCATATTTATGATGTTTACATAGCCTCTGGTTTAGAGGATACATAAGGTCCATGAAAGTCCCCAAATCCCTGCTTACCTGGCAACAGCCATAGCAATAGATGAGGGTCTCTATGTTCTTGTTAATGGAGAAGCAACTGAATGACATTCCCAATCCCAACCTCTCTTTTAGTGCAAGCAATCTCTACTGTGAGTGAGTATTGCAACATTTATTTATTTATTTATTGTCATTTTTGTTGTTGTTATTGTTATATTTACTTATATCCCATCTTTCTCCCAACATAGGGACTTAAGGTGGCAGTATTGCAGTAGAGACCACTCAAGAGATGGAATAGGAACATCAGTCTATTCTTCAGATCTCCATTGATCATAGTGGCTACAGCCCAGTAAGTGGGGATGGGGGGAAAGAGTTTAAAAAGTTAACCGGATAGAAAGTTATATAGTGATAGTTATAGTTTTACAGTTCTGGCAGGTCCAATCTATGCAGTCAAAAGCTTTGATGTAGTCTATGACACATTAGTTTAGTGCTACTGTCTATTAAACATTAGTTTAGAACTATTGTGCTATAGGTGCTGCTGTCTTTTATATCTCCTTTCTTGTGGACTGGTATATGCATCAAGGGTTTCCAGTCTGTTGGCCACCTCTTTCTTTTCCACATTTGTTGGTACACTTTAGTTAGCACTAAAGCTGCATTTGTCTGTGGGCATTGTAGCAGATCAATTGGGTTATCATTAGTTCCTGGTGAAAATATTGTTATTTCTCATTTCCTTTATTGCAGATTCCACTTGACTTCTTAGTATTTGGGTTAGTCTTCATATGGCACCTCATTCCAAGTGTCATTCATTCCCTCATTTCTCTTGCACAAATCTTCTCTGTACTGTCTCTAGCATCTTTTAAACCCCGCCCCCAGTATTATGTATACTTTTGTTATAACTTTAGCTTCATGATTTTTCATTTTCCCCGGCTTTGGGGCAGGTTTTATATTGAACAAACTAGATGGTAGAATTATGGTTATGGGGGGCTGTAAGTATAAAAATGAAAATCAGAATGGATTGAACCCTTAGAATGTCTTGGACTTCAAGGTGTTTTTTAAAAAAATTGTGGATGATTATATCCAAGGACTGGCTGTAGGTATAAAATGACAAAAATGAACCTATAACTATATCATAATGATATGAAAACTACACAACTACTTATAAATAAAGTTACCTAATTAGAGTAATTACTTATAACTAGTTATATAACTACTTAAAAGTTACCCAGCTACATTGCTATTGTTACTTAACTACATAACTAGTTATTTAACTACTTGCTGGTATTAAATGACTTCCTGGATTCGTTACAAGTAGTTTCAACTTGTTACTCATCTGTATAGCTATAGTTACTTCACAAAATATCTAATTCTAAAAAAACATGAAAGAAAAAAAGTAAGAAGACATACAGCCCCTTGTCTAAAAAGGCACAATCCAATTATTTTTTTTTGGAAGTTATATAGCTTGATTTTTACTTTTCCCAGCATTATTGGCTTTATTACAAACAAACTGGATGGTGGAATTCTGGTTATTGGGGGGGGGGGGGGGTCTGAAAGTAAAAAATGTAAATAAGATTGGATTGTACCACTGGAATATAGTGGACTTCATTTTGAAACTATGGATGCTTATATCCAAGGACTGGCTGTAGGTATAAAACAACACAAAGTTACCTATAACTGTATCATAGCTATATGAAAACTATGGAACTACTTATAACTAAAGTTTCCTAATTATATTACAATATTACAAATTTTAAAAAATTAAAAATATTTTCCTCATATATGCATCTTTCAAATATCCACATTTTAGGGAAATTAATAATAATAATAATAATAATAATAATAATAATTTTTATTTCTAGCCAGTGTTAATCTGATGTGTTCAGCTTGTTAGATTGTTTAATACATTTTGAGGTTTTAAAAATCATTTTTTACCATTTACACTGTTTTAAGTTTTTCACGTTGGTTTTATGGTATGCCACCCTGACATCTTTGGACAATGGACAGGTTATGAATATTTAAAATGAATATCAGTTTTGGACGGTTCAAAATGGATAATTTTAATATAGAAATTGCAACATGTGTTGAGAAAGACATAGTGGATGTTCTTCCAATCCCAGCTGCTTTTCATTTACTGTATAAGGAAAATATTGTCACTGTTTCCCTCCTGCCCCACTTTTGAGCAAGCTCTAAACATGTTCTTGCAATTATGGCTCCTATTTAGCAAATCACAAATACCCTCTTGGGTGACATTCTGTTTCTAAAGATACAGGTACACTCTCAGGGGTAGTATTCAAATTTTCTAAAACACCAAGAAAAGTTCATTGGTGTATGAAGCCAATTCCAAGAATGAATAAAGGAACACTGAATGCTCAGTCTTCCATGCCAAGCAATTTTTAACCAGTTCTATTTGAATTCACTTTGCCCAACCTTTTGCTCTGCAAAGTTTGTTTCTCTACACAGGGGATGCTTTAAAGTTTAAAAGATGGTTCCGTGAACTGCACAAAAGTCTTGTTTCTGTGAAGTCCTGAATGTTATAAAAATTTAGGTCTCAGCCAGAATACAGACAGATTTCTCTTTGCAGTCACTCCCTCCCTCTGTTTGGATTTATCTTTTCATACTGGCCTGGCTTGTTTAGGGAATTTTTGTGCAAAAACAGATATGCAATATTCTAATATTCTAGTAGGGGATACTTTAGAATGTTTTAAGTGTATATTTTATTGTAAAAGTAGCTGCTGAGCTTGAACAACTTTTAAAAGTACTTGAGTCCAAAACACACTGCAGAAATAATCCAGTCTGGGACTGCTTTAACTCCCTTGGGTCAGTGCTAGAGAATCCTAGGAACTGTAGTTTGTTGTGGCACCAGAGCTCTCTGACAGAGAAGGCTAAATGTCTCACAAAACTATAGCTCCCAGAATTCCCTTGCATTGAGCTATGTCAGTTAAAGCTGTCTCATACTGGATTATTTCTGCAGTGTGTTTTGGACTTTAGTTGAATATCACTACACTGTTATAGCACTATTGTTCCACTTTAACTTTGATGGCTGCTAGTGGAATCCTGAGATTTGCAGTTTAGGGACCGGCATTTAGAATTTTCAGTCAGACACTCTTTCTTCTCACTAAACTATGAATCCCAGTATTTAACAGTAGGCAGCCAATGCAGTTATAGTGGAATAATAGCGCTATACAGTGAAGTGTGATGTTGACCTAAATTAGATACAGTTATGGTTTCAAGTCTCCCAATGTAGCTATAGATCAAAATACTGTTGGGGCAATGTGCTAATGCAAAAAAAATAGTTGGACAATGACTTGGCTACTTCCAGAAGTTATGCAAATAGATTTCTAGTGCACCCAATCATTTTGCAAGCACAAACACAGCCCTTTACCTTATCTTTACTTAACGGGTTGGTTTATCCTTTTTTCTTTTTGCTTTTGGTCATGTTGGAGACAGACACTGTGGCTTTTTCTGCACTTATCGTTGACATTGGCATCTCTGCAGTGGTGGAAATCTATCAGTTTCTCCAAACTGATGATAAAGATTTGAAAGGAGCCCAAATTAATTAATAATAATAAATAATAATAAATTTGCTTGTTCTGCTTTGGAGGACATTTCCCTTTTTTCACATAAACTCCAAATCTTTCTGAAATTGTCTGATTCTGTATTCATTACTTTATCTCTCTCTTTTCATGCTTAAGGCTGTAATCCTATGCAAATTTACATCACTAGGAATAATCCCCATTGAACAAACAGGTACTCATGTTTAAGTAAAATGTAATAGAACTGCAATGTTAATCATTCCTAGCAAGCACTTCAATTTGGGTCAAACATTCTATTTATTTTATCCCCCCCCCCCTCCCCCCCAAAATGGTATAACTTTCAAGATCTTCAGATTTTGTTAGGTGAAAATACAAAAGGAATGTGAGAACAAAAAAGAGGGGTTCTCTTCCTACTTCATTGTGTTCACCTTCAGAAGCAGAAATGTTGCTATGGCAATGACAGGGAGAAAAAAAAATCAATTTAGTTTTTGATCCCATACAATGGAAACCTGACTTTTTGTCAAACAGTTTGAATAAGAGGGTCAAATTATTTTTGATATACTGATGTTAAGCTTTTTTTTTTTTTAAATCATTTTCAAAACAAAATGACATATGAAGTGCTTTTATTGAAAAAAGTTTACATTCCCCGATGGGTCATTAATTTATATTCTTATTCATGTTCTTTTTTTCTTTTTCTTTTTTCACAACGATCTTAAAAAGATTATTATTGGTTCCCATTCTTTTTGAACTTTTTGATTGATTTATTCTTTAATAGTTGAGTAAGTTTATCATTTATTGTATATTCTTGTAATCTTGCATACCAGTCTGTTAATTCTGGGATAGTCTCTTGTTTCCAAAGTTTGGCGTACATGATCCTAGCTGCCGTAAACATATAAAACAGCAATTTTCCTTAAATCTTATAGTAATCCCAGATCAAGCTATGGTCAAGGATTAATACTGCGGAACCATAGAGAATCATTAAAGACATATAAATCATATAAAGACAAAAGACAATATATAAATGATTTTATATCATATATTAAAATATATGTTAAATATCGAGTTTCACAAAAGTCAATATTTTATTACATAAAAGAAGAGAACAGAGAAGAAAAGGAAGTTACGTCTTGTGATAAATGTTGTCAATGTTGTAGTTATGTTATAAGCTATAGTTATGGTATGTTGTTTAGTTGATGTAATTTGTTTATATGTTTAATTGTTTGATTGTTTTTGTTGTTATTGTTGTTTTTGATATTTGATGTCTGAAGAGGAATGTTCTTTACATATCTAAGGAAAAGATCAGATTTATAGAGTAGCAACACAATAGATGAGATATGTAATTAGCAATGATACTGATGTGAATATTGAATTTATGTTTTTTATGTTTTTTATTAATATGAAAAGTAATAAAAATAATTTAAAAAAAAGAAAAAAATTTACATTCCATGGAATCACAACTCTAGCCTGAATCTCAATGAAGAACACATCAATTAGGACAGCATAAGGAAAATTTGGGAAACTTGCGGACAACTAGACATCCAGCAGCATGATGTAAAATGATGAGAGATGTAGTTTGAGACTACTTTAACTGCCCTGGATCAGTGCTAGTGGAACCTGGGAATTGTAGTTTATTGCAGCACCAGAGCTCTCTGACAGAGAGGGCTTAATGTCTCACAAAACTACAGTTCCCCGAATTCCCTAGCATTGAGCCAGAGCAGTTAAAGTGGTCTCAAACTGGATTATTTCTGCAGTGTGTCTGGGATGGTAGTCAAGTAATATACAAAAAATGTTTCTCGGTCTTTAGTCCTCCTGAGATTTTATATGTAAAATCACAGAATCCTGTACCAGTGCACCCAATGATCAGAGTCTATGAAGTACAAACCATCTGGTGGATCAAATGTTGAGAACTTCTGATGTGTAAATTCTCAGGTTACTAAACTGACATAGGAGAGGGAGATAAAAATAATGATCACCATTGTGGTGTCTATAAGGTGGCAAAGATTGATGGACGAGAGGGTAAGGGAGAGAGAAAGATCCCATTGAAACTTATCTGGATATTCTGTCATACATGGATGTAAAGATGAAGGGACTAGATCGTCACCACCATTATTTCTTCATCCTTATTAAATCTTCAACAAGATGGATAGATAGGTATATAGACGGATAGATGGATAGCAAAATGTGAATAAAAAATCCTTGAATGTTTTGTTGAGGTTGAAATAACTGCAGCTTTCCCTCATAAATGCTATTTGTAATTGCTTGGACCCATGGGTGCATGACATCAGACTCAGCTGTCACTTAACCACTTCCTTAGGCTAGCCAGTTTTGAGGATCTATGTTTTAAAATTCTTTATGGTAACAAGCGTGCTTCATTTCCTACAGGATATGATCTGTCCTCATTTGTCTATAGAGAATAGGATAATAGAATAATCTTCCCCCTTTGTGGCTGGGCCAAATGGATGTTCTCTTCCTTTACAGTGAGCAAGGTTTGAAAATCTTCCACTCAGACTTCATTAGCATAATAAAACCTAAGCAGTTGTATAGAGGGGAAAGTGAATATATAAACTAATTATGATATGTATGTTCTTCTGTTTGATGCTCAGAGGGTTTTATTTTTAAAAAAAATACAGTAGAAGAATAATTCTGGTAGATTAATGTTTTCTTATAGAGCACAAAAGGTTTGGAAATTAATTTTAAAATAAATGAGCATGCCTTGTCCTGCTCTTTTCTAAACTAAGAATGGGAAACCACCAGAATAGATTCTTGGAAGGATTCTCAGTATTTGTTTATAGTGGATTTGTGAGAAAAGGCAAGTGCAACGGGCTAATAGACTGAAATAAATTTTGAGTCTAGGAATACCGCCATACTTACAATATACAATATTCACTGTAGGCCTATGCTCAAATGTATGCACTGTTATGGCCAATATGATAGTGCACAAGAACATTGGACTCCTGCTTTCAAATTCCCCCATCTAGCCGGCACAGTCATGAGGGGAGCATGGAGGAGTTTCTTTTTTGCAGTCTTATCTGCTTCACTTGGTAATCATGAAAAATAAATAAATTAAATAAAATTGACATGCTTTGCCATAAATCAACCTGTGGTATTTGTGATCTAAGAGTGAAACAGGTAAAGTAAAGTGGCTTCCAGCCACTTTGCAGGTAAGGCATTTAAATGACGCCTGCCTCCAAAGCAGGTGGAAACAGAAATGAAGCCATATTCCAGGGCTTCATGAAATGAATTGAAATATTCTCTAAAACTGGGGTTGATGTTTAGTAACACCACAAAGGTCCATTACCTGTTACATCAGAAAAGATTATTGCAAGGTTTGGGACAGTCCTGACCTGGCAACTCTAGAGAAGATGGAGAAGGAGAAGTTATTGTCTTTGTTGCTTTTCTATCCTGCTGTTCCCACCTGAGGAGCCCAAGGTGATCCTCCTTCCCATTTTGATCTTCACAATGTGAGCTATTGTGTACTAAGAGACAGTTGCCAACCATCTTTCTAGTCTTACCCTGAGGCTGCACGACAATGTTGTGAAATTCTGGGATTTGTATTTTTGTGAGATATTTAGCCTTCTCTGTCATAGAAATCTGGTGCCACAACAAAGTAGAAATCTCAGGATCCCATACCATCGAGCCATGGCAGTTAAAGCAGTGTTAAACTGCATCATTGCATCAACTGCAGTGCAGATGCAAACCAAGACTTTAACTACTACAATGTACTTTTAGTCTAATTATTTCTATCCCATCTTTCTAATTATTTCTATCCCATGTTACAGGAAACATATGAATAAATGAAAAGCACAATAAGACAATGTTGAAATCCATCAGAATCAACACAGTTTGTATCACTTGGTCCCAAGGGGAGGAGCAACTGAAACAGAGGAAGGAATCTGGAGTTATTTTCATCTGTTTTTCATATTGTCTTCCTTTCCCACAGGGCAATGGGTGGTTGCTGAATTTGGACAAGGGAGAAGAGACAGCTGTGATCCTTCCCATTTGTATTTCAGGGTCTTCTGCCGTATTTTGGCTTTGCTCTCCTCTCTGAGTCTCCTGTTATTCATTTGACTCTGATCATCCATTTGTATTGAAATGAACAGTTGCCACTCAGATCTATGTCCGTCAGTAAATTCTTATATACTCTTATCCATTGTATGTCTCAAACTAAAGGCAAATATTACCATTTGACTGTTCATCTCTATCTGAGGCAATTATTCCAAGTGCATCCCGCATGCCAGATGGTGGCCAGTCACCATCTGGTCTGTACTGACTTTTCTATTATCCCTACCTTGGAGAGTCTTGATGGAGCTCTGCCAATCTATTCTGAAACTACAGTTCTTCCTCTGACTCAGTAGGTGGAAATACATTTTTTTTAAAAACTCATATCGAGATGAATCATAATGATTGAGCCTGGTGTCCTCTGCTATAATGCTGTCTCCAAAAAAAGGAAAGGAAAGGAAAAAAAAGTTGGGTGTCACATACGTATGGTAACAAAACTATCTTGTGTTAGCATTAGAAGCATTAGATGCATTAGAAGAGGATTGATTTTCCAATATCCATTTTTGGAACTCAAAGACCCAGCTTTATTATGATTTTTTTTAAAAAAAAAATACAATAATAATCTTCATTTCTAAATTATTCTGGCAAGATTTAAGTTTTGGTTCAGCCATGGAAAGAGAACCAAGAAGATAATTTGGAAAAAAGAGAAGGCAGTGTGGCACAGTACTTAGCTTGTTCGAGTATAGTCCTGGGACTTGGGAGATCCAAGCTGAAGTCCCCACTGAGTCATGAAACACATTGAAGCCAAGTCCACATGGACCAGTCCAGATTATTCTGGCCTCAAAGCTGCCACAGCATCTCCTCGTTACATTTAGTGCTCTGTTGTGATGCCGGGTAGCTGTTCTCATGTGTGTCCTGCTCTGCTGTCTGGCACTTCCATCTCTCATGTGAGTTGCTCATTCTGAGATCAGAGTGAGGCACTCACTCTGGATCACATAGCTGGGCACCTCATTTTGACCTCAGAGCCAGTGACTAAAGCAGTGGCAGCAGCAGTGGCATGGGGTGGCTCAATAGGAAGCAATTTAAAGAGCTATCCAACATTGGAACAGGGGGTTGAGATCTTCTGGGAAATATTTTAATATGGTTTAGGGGTATGCCCCATATCTCAACAGGCTGGACAGAGTCTAGTCTGTTCACACCAGAAATGGGGTTTGGCCTCTGCATCATCCAATTTCCCTGTCAAATGGAAGTGGGGCAGGGACTTCTGTGTTAGGCCCACATAGACAGGGCCCTAGTATGGCCCTCTTCTTCTCGACTGTCCATCAGCATAAAACCTTCCTATTTCAGCTGGGATATTATCTAAATAAAAAGAATGTAAAATTAGTACAGGTATTTCACATATAATTATCAAGCCCAAGTCCTTTTTCATGTCAGTAAAGAAACAAACATAGCAATATGGAGAAATCATTTAAACACTTAGAACAAAAATCAATCACTTCACCCTTTTTTCTGCAGGGTGATAATTAAAATATAGCATTCTAAGATGATGGAATTGATGCATACAGCTTAGTGGATGGGGGGGGGACAATTTTTGCTATTTCATATGTGTACCTACATTCTTTTATGCCTTGGAACATGCATAAATAACTATTCCAAATATACATCTACCTTGGATCTGCCTGCATTTTCAACCAGGTTCACCACTCAAATGAGCAGATGTACTTGAAATGTATGGTTGCCACCCATGTGGTTGCCAACAAAAACAATAAGCATAGAATCATAGAATCATAGAATCATAGAAATTTAGAGTTGGAAGAGACCACAAGGGCCATCCAGTCCAACCCCCTGCCATGCAGGAACTCCCAATCAAAGCATACCCGACAGATGGCCATCCAGCCTCTGCTTAAAAACCTCCAAGGAAGGAGACTCCACCACCCTCCGAGGGAGTGTGTTCCACTGTCGAACAGCTCTTACTGTCAGGAAGTTCCTCCTAATGTTGAGGTGGAATCTTTTTTCCTGCAGTTTGCATCCATTGTTCCGAGTTCTGTTCTCTGGAGCAGCAGAAAACAAGCTTGCTCCCTCCTCAATGTGACATCCCTTCAAGTATTTAAACAGGGCGATCATATCACCTCTTAAGCTTCTCTTCTCCAGGCTAAACATTCCCAGCTCCCTAAGGCGTTCTTCATAGGGCAAGGTCTCCAGACCCTTCACCATTTTAGTCACCCTCCTTTGGACCCGCTCCAGTTTCTCCACATCCTTTTTGAATTGTGGTGCCCAGAACTGGACACAGTATTCCAGGTGGGGCCTGACCAATGCAGAATAGAGTGGCACTATTACTTCCCTTGATCTAGACACTATACTTCTATTGATGCAACCTAAAATTGCATTGGCCTTTTTAGCTGCTGCATCACACTGTTGACTCATGTTCAACTTGTGGTCTACTTGGACTCCTAGATCCCTTTCACATGTTGTCTCATTCAGCCAGGTGTCCCCCATCCTATATTTGTGCATTTCATTTTTCCGCCCTACGTGTAGGACCTTACATTTCTCTGTGTTAAATTTCATTTTGTTAGCTTTGGCCCAGCTTTCTAGTCTATTCAGGTCATTTTGAATTTTGATCCTGTCCTTTGGGGTATTAGCTACTCCTCCCAATTTGGTGTCATCTGCAAATTTGATAACTAGGCTCTCAATACTGTCATCCAAGTCATTAATAAAGATGTTGAATAGCACTGGGCCCAGGACAGAACCCTGTGGCACCCCACTTGTTACTTCTTTCCAGGATGAAAAGGAACCATTGTTGAGCACCCTTTGGGTTCGGTCAGTCAACCAGTTACAAATCCATGTAACGGTTACCCTGTCTAGTCCACATTTTACAAGCTTGTTTGCAAGGATGTCATGGGGAACCTTGTCAAAGGCCTTACTGAAGTCAAGATATACTATATCCACAGCATTCCCTTCATCTACCAAGCTGGTAATTTTATCAAAAAAAGAGATCAGATTTGTCTGGCATGACTTGTTTCTCTGAAACCCATGTTGGCTTTTTGTGATTATGGAATTATCTTCCAGATATTCACAGACTCTCTGCTTAATGATCTGCTCTAGAATCTTTCCTGGTATTGATGTCAGACTAACCGGACGATAATTGTTGGGATCCTCTTTTTTCCCCTTTTTGAAGATTGGGACAACATTTGCCCTCCTCCAGTCTGCAGGGACTTCTCCTGTTCTCCAGGAGTTCTCAAAGATGATTGCCATTGGTTCCGATATTACATTTGCCAGTTCTTTTAATACCCTAGGATGTAGTTCATCTGGTCCTGGAGACTTATATTCATTTAGATTAACCAGGTATTCCTGTACTGTTTCCTTACTTATTCTGTGCTGAAATTCCCCTATTCTGTCCTCTGCCCCATCATCCTTAGGTTGGACACCCTTTGCCTTTCCTGAGAAGACTGAAGCAAAGAAGGTGTTGAGCAATTCTGCCTTTTCTCTGTCTCCTGTGAGCATTTTGCCATCTTCTCCACGCAGTGGCCCAACTGTTTCCTTCTTCTTCCTTTTGCTGCGGACATACCCAAAAAAGCCCTTTTTATTGTTCTTAACGTCTCTAGCAAGCCTGAGTTCATTTTGCGCTTTAGCTTTTCTGACTTTATCCCTACATGCGCTGGCTATTTGTTTGAATTCCTCTTTGGTGATTTCCCCATTTTTCCATTTTTTATACATGTTCCGTTTAAAACTTAGCTCAGTTGTAAGTTCCTTAGTCATCCATACTGGTTTCTTGAGACATCTCCCATTTTTCTTCCTCATTGGAACTGTCTGAAATTGTCCCTTTAGTATCTCCCTTTTGAGGAACTCCCATCCATCTTGAACTCCCTTCTCTTTTAGTATTCTTGACCATGGGATCACCCCCAGTATTTCTCTAAGTTTATTGAAATCAGCTTTCCTAAAGTCTAGAATGCATGTCTGACTATGCTTAGCTTCACCTTTCCACTGTATAACAAACTCCAGGAGGCCATGGTCACTCCCACCTAAGGATCCCACCACTTGCACCCCATCAACTAGGTCTTCCCTGTTGGTTAAGATCAGATCCAAAATAGCTGATCCCCTTGTTGCCTCTTCCACCTTTTGGACAATGAAATTTTCTTCAAGGCAAGTGAGGAATTTTCTAGATCTTGAGGATGGCGCTGAGTTTGACTTCCAGCAAATATCCGGGTAGTTGAAGTCCCCCATCACTACTACATCTCTCCTTCCTGATTGCGTGGTCATCTGTTCTAGAAAGGCATCATCCATTTCCTCTGTCTGACTTGGGGGTCTGTAGTAGACTCCCACAGTAACATCCCTGTTGTTTCCCTCTCCTTTAATTTTTATCCAGATGCTCTCCACCTGGCTTCCAGTATTGATGTCCTGGATCTCTTCACTGGTGTAAATATCCTTGACATATAATGCTATTCCTCCTCCTTTCTTGTGAATCTTCTTCCTCTTCCTGGTGCATAATGATGACTTGAACCAGGATTTTAGAAACTTATTTTTTTGGGGGGGGGAGGGGCTGAGACTGTTACTTGTAATCCCCCCAAAGAAACTTTTTAAATCTCTGTTTTTGTATGGGTTTTTTTTTATCAGTACATAAGGAGGGACTTGTGAGGCTATTTAGTCCTGAATCAGACCATGAAATCCATGTTATTGAACATTGTTCCCACTGGATGGCATTGGCTTTGACACAACTCTTTTCCTAACTGGAAATACAGTAGAGTCTCGATTATCCGACATAAACTGGACCAGCTGATAGTTGGATAACTGAAGATGTTGGATAATCCAGAAGGTCCAAGAAAAGCCTTGAAATCACTATGAATTGTAAAAGTAAATGTAAAGAAATCACTGATCAACATTGTGATGTACAGAAAACACAGAAAACTTAAAGAAATCACAGCAGCCATAATGTTGGATAATCCAGAATGTTGGATAACCGAAGGTTGGATAATCAAGACTCTACTGTACCACAGGCTGAATTCAGAACTTGTGCGTGCAAAGTATGCTTCACCAATGAGTGATAGTCTTTCCCAAAAGTTGCCTTCCCATGGGTTTAACTCAAAACGAGGCACAGCAAGGGCAGAATATTGTGTCATCACTACCTGAGGTAATTTTTACTACCAGTGCAGAAGAGAGTGATGTAGATGTACAGATGCCATATTTGGCTCATATCTCTGTTCAATTTCATTTCTACTTTGGCCCTGAGAGAATCCAAAATGAATGGCAAGATGATGATGATGATGATGATGATGATGATGATGATGATGATTGGCTTTAAAAAGTACACATCTCCCACTTCCTCATCTAGTCTAAATGAAGTATTCTTCATTTTTAATGAAAAATGAGATCTGTCTATATATATTTTTTGCTTTTTTTTGCCACGTTTGTGCAAGTTTGTGTGCATGTTTTGAATCATGTGCGTTGTTAGAAAATATTCCCTCCATTGTTCAAGGCATCCTAAGTAGTATATTGTGTCCATTTCAAACGTGACAATTTTTCTACACTCATTTTTCAAATGTGCACCTTCTTTTCCAGATGTGTCCACAGCCATCCAGAGTGCCAATTTGTTTCTGCCCGCTGGACAATTGAGTAAGTATGGACTGATAGCAATCATATTTCTCACACATCCCTCATCTTTGCCCCGGATTTCATTATAGGCATGACAGATGATTTATCAGAACTGTTCTTCAGAAGAAAAAGAAAAACAGACTCTTGATGCAACCACTCAAAATTATAGCTTATACTAAGGATGAATGGTATTGTACAGATGTCTTGAACATCAGTGCTCAAGATTTATCAGGAAAGTATGTTTATGGCATTTAAAACATGGTGCTCATGACAAGCAAATGAACATATTCTATATGCCTGATGCATCCTTGGCTGTCAGAGAAACACAGCCCACACCATATGAAATGAATATGCATGCTGATCCTAAATTAGATTTTGGATTTCTGTTTAAGTGCAGATCATGTTGACTATTAGGTACAGCCCAAATAATCCACGATTATCATGGTTTTCTTATGATGGGGGATGGGGAAGGAAAATTATACTCAGGAGGCATAAAGAGATCCCAGATCCCACCAATAAATTACTTAGTACAAAAGCATCAAGGGCAATTAAGTATTCATATGTTCCGGGGGAAAGTGGATTAGCAACATTTTTTTTTAAAAAAAAAATTGCAGATAGAGGAAATAAAGAGGCAAAAACTTGGTTAAACTAGGGCCACAATTTGTTAAATCCATAGAAAATGACAGGAGAGGAGAACTGATGTGCATTTGTAATGTGCTTAAACTAAAGGTCTAAATTCCATCAAATTAGAATAATCATTCCTGGCCTAGGGGGAAAAAAGTGGGGCAACATTTGCATTCCTCTCCCCCACTCCGACCATTAAGTATGAAAGATAGTCTCCCAAGAACCACTCCCTCCCAGTGCAAATGGGGACTAGCAATGGCTAACCATAAATCAATCAATCAATCAATCAGTAGTTTTGTATGGTCATAGACCAGCACAGGTTGACCATAAAAATTTAGTCACATACAAGGGTCCAATAAGAGCTCAAGAGTACAGGTCTCTGGCCTAACCAATCTCTGCAAAGAAACCTCTGGGGTCACACGGTATGTCCCTCATCCTGACCACTTGCATATCTCTGTAAAATTGTGCACAATTAAACTATTTACAAGCAGAACAGCACTCAATACAACTTTACCAAAGTGTTGATTAAGCTGTGTCGGGTATGCCAAAGAAACAAGTCCTTCCCCAACCTGAATTAGCACAGATGACCCCAAAATTCCTACTCAGTCTCTTAGGAACACCACCTAAATTTGTGCAGAATTGGGAAGAGAAAGTTGTGGGAGGGAGCCTCTCAGCAAAGAGGCCTAAACAGGAAGGAGACCAGGCTTAAATAGCCTTGGCTTTGTTTCAGGCTTGTGGTGTCGCTACACCCAGAGCCAGTTCTGTATCTCCTGCATTTCCCACCCGCCCCACAATGACATCTCTGCACTGAAGGAAAGCCCCATTTAGGAAACAGAAATCTAGGCACATAGTAGGGGGGAAAATACCTATTTTCAGGTTTAATGTGAAATTTGTAATGGACAAATATTTCCATTTCAATATTTGCAGATGAAATTGATGGTTAATCAATTGCTAAGAAAACATGACTGAAAATTGTTCAGAATTTTGAAGTTCTTTTTTAAAGGATAAGATTAGTGAGTAATTATGTTAGTTGAGAAACTGAATCTTAATAACTACTGTCAGCTCTCTGTATCCACAGAACGTTTTCTTTCCCCATGGATTTAAGCATTCCCACGTTGAAAATATTTTAAAAATGTATAAATTCCAGAAAGTAAACCTTGATTTTTCCATTTTCTATACGGGACATTATTTTACTGTGTCATTGTATTTAATGGGACTTGAGTATCCACAGATTATGTAATCCATTGATGGTTCTGGAAACCCCAGCAGATATCAACGGCCCACTGTATCAAATTAAGTTAGAAACTGAATGTGCATCTATACTTTAGAAATATTGCAGTTTGACACCCCCTTAAGTGTTGCAACTCGATCTGTTGGGATCCTGAGATTTGTAGTTTTACAAGGTCTTTTGCTTTTTGTGCCAAAGAGTGCTATTGTTTCACAAAATTACAAATCCCAGGATTCTGTAGAGTGGAGCCATGGAAGTTAAAGTGGGGGGTCAAACTGCATTATTCCTACTGTGGTCAGAGAGCAAAATACAACAAAATCTAAAATTCACAAAATCCACCTTTTTTTTTTTTAGACAGGTGGGAATATAATTGGAAATGTATACCTTCAATTACATTGTAACTAAACCTAAGAAAACTGAAGGAAAAGCTTTTATAAATCACAATGCAGATGGTATTTGACTCCAAAAAGGTTAAATATGATTCATCCAAGAGTTAAGGTTAATTGCTGAATATATGGGGCAACAGATGCAATTATTTAGCACATATTTTTTTCTTGCTTATTGATAATAAATTTTTGGCATTTGGCAATTTGGGAAGAAATTTGAAATATGACATGTTATGCTTTGCCATTGACTCCATTAATAGTGTTATTTAGTAAACAGGATAGTGGAATCAGAAGATGTAGAATCAATTCCACTTTCATAAACAGTCGCACAAATGTTCATCACTAATAACTGGTCTGCAAAGGGAATCTTTCTCTCTGGCAATTATGGAATTGATATTTGCGGTAAGGGATCAGGCTTATATAATAAATTGTGTCCAAGAAGATAGACAACAATATAACTACTTTATAGAACAGCGCTCTTTGTATATACTGCTGAAATGACATGATTCCACACAAAATTTGTATATTTGAAGCATTTATTTGTCACATATCAGGCCACCAGGGCCTCCAAGACAATATAAAACTGACAATCAATCCATATATGTTTATAAGTATAATATAACCATTGGGGAATATTGGTTAAAATTTGTTTATCTGTCTGCTTTTAAATCAGTGGTTGTTGTCGTTGTGTACGGTCAAATAATTTCCACTTTTGGCAAACCTAAGTTGAAGTTATCATGGGTATTTTTGGCAATATTTATTCACTCTGAGGCTGAGAGATTGGGACTTGCCCAAAGTCACCCAATGGGTTTCCACAATTGAGCAGGGATTCAAATCCTGTCTCTCAGACTCCTGGTCCAACACTCAAAGCACCACACCATGCTGACTTTTACAAATCAACATCAATATTTAAATACACTGAGCAAATTGGGATAAGTAATTAATCACAGTTATTTTTCCAAGGTATTTCCCAAGTAGCACTATAGCTGCAGTTTTAAAATTTTAAAATCTGTTCCCCAGAATTAAATAGTGACATTTTGCTACTTTGTAATGCGCAAAATATATAAATTCTACAATCCACTGTTTTGTTTTATACAATATATTTTCCTCTTGTCCACCTAGTCATTGCCTATGAACAAGCAACAGGTAACAACACACACAACAGAAGTAAGAACTTGAATAATAGGAGATTCCTCCTCTAAAGAGGTGGTGGGGACACAAGCCTTCAACTGTAAAAGTAACTAGAAAGGAATAGTTACATCACAAAAGGGGTAACACCATTCTTAACAATGGCTGTATCCACACTGCAAAAACTGCAGAATACCCAGAATTCCATAGAACATAGCAGTTAAAGTAGTGTCAAACCAGATTATTTCTGCAATGCGGATGCAACCAGTATTGTACCACATCTTCAAAGATATAGCTGTGTTAGTCTGTAGAATCAGTATGTAGAGAGATCTTGTGGCACCTTTGAGACTAACTTAAAGAAAGAAGTTGGCAGCATGAGCTTTTGTTGACTTATGTCTACTTCCAAATACATGTGAGGAAGCAGACTGAAGTCTAGGAAAGCTCACACTGCCAAATTCTTTCTTTCAGTTAGTCCCAAAGATGCTACAAGATCCCTCTCCATACTGTACCACATCTTGTGAGTAAACGCCACATTGTGCGCACCTCAAGAGCCACTGTAACCTAAAACCAAGAGGGAGAATATGTGATCCTCCAGAAGCAGTTGGACTATAACTCCCAACATTAACTATGCTTTCTAGGAATGATGCAAATTAGAGTCCAACAATCTCTGGAAAGCAGAGATTCACCATTTCTGGTTTAAGGGTTATACTGCATTAACCTCCATATTTCCTTTGGTTAATGAGCATTCCACTAAGCCTTCATATCTATTCCCAGCCACTCTTTTGCCATTCCATCAATTTCTTCATTTTTTCCCCTTCAAATGACATCTAAAACCTAAAGCAACAAAAAAAGGGGGGAGGCTGAAATGGAAGCATATGAATGATTCTACCTCAGCCAAGAGAAGGAAAAAAAATGGAAAGATTTTAACAAGCTCATTTTAGAGCCAACAGCAGCCCTGAAAGGCTCTAAGCAAGCTTTAAATGTTGTGTAGTATCCTCATTTATTACTGAATTTAAAGTATTTGAATATCTCCTTTGGCTTTGGAGAGGCTCTCTCTGGACACAGAGACTTCTCCAAAGAAATGTCTTCTTTCATTCTGTGTGGTCTTTGCTTGACCTCTCAGAGCAAACTCCTCAGGAAAGATATAATCTACTCCTCACAGTGAATACCATGGCAAAAATCATTTGGCTAATGGTTGGTGATTTTTTTATTATTATTTTATTTTTAGTGGAGAGGTGAACCTGATCAAAAGTTAAAATAGATTTTTCAATCCCTTTTAAATAATGGCATGTATCTCAAAAAGGTTATAGATTTTTTAAAAATAGGTTAATGCTAGTCAATATCCATGGGGGCCTATTATTGTTTCCATCTTAAATTTATTCAGCAATGACTTTATCATTCATTTTTAACATTCCCAATAGCATGCTGGCTGAGGTTTCAAACATCCAGTGATACAAGGTCAGGGTAGGCAATCATTGCCATTGCCATTTAAATGGCTAATTTGGAAAAACTATAATTTCCATTGTTGAGTAAACAAATGATGTGCTTATAACTCTGGCTACCTGGCCACAGAAGGATGAGACTTGTAATCCAACTATATTTGGAGAGCCACACATTTCACATCTCTGCTGTTGGAGGAGAAGAAGAAGAAGAAGAAGAAGAAGAAGAAGAAGAAGAAGAAGAAGAAAATATCCACATTGTTACAGTTACCTGTCAGAATGGGGAAACCCTTTCTGTATATATTTTAGTAAAATTTCCATAGTCCTTTGCCATTGGCTACTGCCGGGAGATGTAGTTCAAAATATCTGAAAGGTGAGGTATTCCCTCCCCTTGATCTAGGATGTTGTAGTAAGAATCTATCACTATTATTTAAACTAAATACGATTGATTGGTGGCTTCTGGGTCAATGGGGTGCATGAGAGAGAATCTGTGTCAAGGGCTGCATCTGCACTGCAGAAATAATGCAGCTTGACATTGATTTAATTACCATGGTGCAATCCTATAGAACCCTGGGATTTGTAGATTGTTATGGCACCAAAACTATTTAGAGAAGGCTAAATATTTCACAAAACCACAACTCCCAGAATCCCATAGCATTGTACCAGGGCAGTTAAAGCAGTGTCAAAATGCAGATGCAGCCAAGATGCTGTCCAGACATCTAAGCAGGCCTCCAAGGTTCTGAAAATATTTCTGGAACAGAATTCAACTCCTTAGAGGTCTTCTTTAGGGTTCAGAATAAAATGTCAAGTAGATTCAACCACTGACATGAAAGTCATCAACCACCACTGTTAAGATCTTGCTAATAGAAATCTATGTCCTTCAGTTTCTATATTGTATTGTTTCAATATTAGCTCCTTTCATGGGACACTGGGGTCTTTTCCATTCTCCCTCTTTCTCACTTCTCAAAAAAGAGAGCACAATGGCCTAGTAAAGTGGGCCCTTGTTATCCTCTGAGGTTTGGTACCAGGACCCTCTGTGGATAACAAAATCCATGTATGCTCAAGTCCCATTAAATATAATGGCACAACAAAATGGTGTCCCATATATAAAATGGAAAATCAAGATTTGCTATTTGGAATTTATACTTTTTGGGAATATTTTCAAGCAGTGTATGCTCAAACCCATGGATAAAAAAATCTGTGGATAAGGAGGGCCCACTGTGCATTACTGTGTTGTCACTTTTTCATGGTTCTTGAACCATCAGAATGGCATCTGAGAAAACTACATGTTATTTCAATCACTTACATGCCAATGAATTAATACAGGTATATGTCTAACTTTTCCACTGTCATTAGGAATGTTATTTATACCAGAATGATAGACATCTGAGTGGAGGAATGTAATTTGTGCATCAGATTTTGATTGCTACTTTATCACTGAAATGAGACATTTGTCATTCACATTCCCCTTCCTCCCAAAATGTAGCCTTCATTTCTAGATTCCATTCAAATCCAATGAAGATTAGGAAACTAGAACTTTCAGTCTCAAAACTTATACATACTCAGATTTTTCATGCATATTTAAAATCCAAAATTATGCTTCTGCATTCATAGAATCATAGAATCATAGAGTTGGAAGAGACCATAAGGCCCATGCAGTCCAACCCCCTGCCATGCAGGAACTCCAAATCAAAGCATCTCCGACAGATGGCCATCCAGCCTCTGCTTTTAAAGACATCCAGGAAAGGAGACTCCACCACCCTCCGAGGGAGTGTGTTCCACTGTCAAACAGCCCTTACTGTCAGGAAGTTCTTCATAATGTTGAGGTGGAATCTCTTTTCCTGGAGCTTGCATCCATTGTTCCGGCTCCTGTTCTCTGGAGCAGCAGAAAACAAGCTTGCTCCCTCCTCAATGTGACATCACTTCAGATATTTAAACAGGGCTATCATATCACCTCTTAACCTTCTCTTCTCCAGGCTAAACATTCCCAGCTCCCTAAGTCGTTCTTCATAGCGCATGGTTTCCATACCCTTCACCATTTTAGTTGCCCTCCTTTGGACACGCTCCAGTTTCTCCACATCCTTTTTGAATTGTGGTGCCCAGAACTGGACACAGTATTCCAGGTAGGGCCTGACCAAAGCAGAATAGAGTGGCACTATTACTTCCCTTGATCTAGACACTATACTTCTGTTGATGCAGCCCAAAATTGCATTGGCCTTTTTAGCGGCTGCATCGCACTGTTGACTCATGTTCAACTTGTGGTCTACTTGGACTCCTAGATCCCTTTCACATGTTGTCTCATTCAGCCAGGTATCCCCAATCCTATATCTGTGCATTTCATTTTTCCTCCCTAAGTGCAGAACCTTACATTTGTCTGTGTTGAATTTCATTTTGTTAGCTTTGGCCCAGCTTTCTAGTCTATTCAGGTCATTTTGAATTTTGATCCTGTCCTCTGGGGTATTAGCTACTCCTCCTAATTTGGTGTCGTCTGCAAATTTGATAACTAGGCCCTCAATAATTTCATCCAAGTCATGAATAAAGATATTGAATAGCACTGGGCCCAGGACAGAACCCTGTGGGACTCCAATGGTCACTTCTCTCTAGGATGAAAAGGAGCCATTGTTGAGCACCCTTTGGTTCAGCCAATCAACCAGTTACAAATCCATGTAACAGTTACCTTGTCTAGCCCACATTTTGCAAGCTTGTTTGCAAGAATGTCAAGGGAAACCTTGTCAAAGGCCTTACTGAAATCAAAATATATTACACCCACAGCATTCTCTTCACCTACCGAGCTGGTGATTTCATATAAAAAAGAGAGAGATATCAAGTTTGCTTAGCATGACTTGTTTCTCTGAAACCCATGTTGGCTTTTTGTGATGACGGAATTATCTTCTAGATATCCGTAGACTCTCTGTTTATTAATCTGTTCCAGAATCTTTCCTGGAATTGATGTCAGACTAACTGGGAAATAATTGTTGGGATCCTCTTTTTTCCCCTTTTTGAAGATGGGCACAACGTTTGCCCTCCTCCAGTCTGCTGGGACTTCTCCTGTTCTCCAGGAGTTCTCGAAGATGATTGCCATTGGTTCCGATATTACATTTGCCGGTTCTTTTAATACCCTTGGATGGAGTTCATCTGGTCCTGGAGACTTGTATTCATTTAGATTAAACAGATATTCCTGTTCTATCTCTTTACTTATTCTGTGCTGAAAGTCCCCTATTCTGTCTTCTGCTCCATTATGCTTAGGTTGAGCACCCTTTGCCTTTTCTGAGAAGACTGAAGCAAAGAAGGTGTTGAGTAATTCCGCCTTTTCTCTGTCCCCTGTTAGCATTTTGCCATCTTCTGCATGCAGTGGCCCAACTATTTCCTTCTTCTTCTTTTCACTGCAGACATACCCAAAAAAGCCCTTTTTATTGTTCTTAACCTCTCTAGCCAGCCTGAGTTCATTCTGTTCTTTAGCTTTTCTGACTATATCACTACATGTGCTGGCGGTTTGTTTGAATTCCTCTTTGGTGATTTCCTCATTTTTCCATTTCTTATACATGTTCCATTTAAAACTTAGCTCAGTTGAAAGTTCCTTAGTCATCCATCCTGGTTTCTTGAGACATCTCCCATTTTTCTTCCTCATTGGAATGTTTGAAATTGTGCCTTCAGTATCTCCCTTTTGAGGAACTCCCATCCTTCTTGAACTTTAGTGTACCTGACCATGGAATCACCCCTAATATTTCTCTAAGTTTATTGAAATCAGCTCTCCTAAAGTCTAGAATTCATGTCTGACTATGCCTAGCTTCTCCTTTCCACTGTATAACAAACTCCAGGTGAATAAGGTCACTTCCACCTGAGGATCCCACCACTTACACCCCATCAACTAGGTCTTCCCTGTTCAAAGGTTGTTGTTTTTTATTTGTGCTTTGCCAGATAATATTTTGTTGCACAGCCATTCATAACACCTTGTTTCATAAATTAAATTAATGACCCTGAACAAAGTACTCAAAACTCCCAGAATTAGTGTTTTAAGACTATTTTCATGTACCAACTTTACAATGCCTAGAGAAGGAGAAGAAATATGTTTGGTTCACATTTCCATACAGAAATACCAATTTCATGCCTCCTCAAACTGGTAATGAACTAGAGGACCTCAGAAATCTATGCATGGCCAAAAATATATGTATAAGAAAAAATGCATACAAAAAAGAAATAGGTTCTTGCCCATTGATAACACAGTATAGGAATAGGATGAGAATGCTGTTAGGATTCAGTGAAATACCCTGCATACCCTCCAACATTTCAAGTCATCAGGATAAAAACCAGTACCCGTGGCCAAGCAAGAGCAAAAAAAAAAAACTATTAATGAAGAAGGTCAGACACAGGACAAGCTTCAGTCTGAGCATATAGGGAAGGGAAAGACTCTAGCTACTTTCTCCTCTACCCCCTATTGTGTTAAATGACTGTGAACTACATTTGCATTTTTAACTCATTTTTAGCATTTAAGCTAAGTACAGAGGGGGAAAGTGAGAGGAGGAGAGAGAAACGAACATTTTAAAGGCAGTAGAAAAATAGGGGAGGCAGAGGATTGATCAAATTATTACAGTTGGGAGGTATGGCAAAGAGAATGGTTTTACCATTTTGCTGTTAACTTAAATACCACAATGGCAACAGGTGCTGTCTGATCTTGGAAGGGTTAGCTCTGGTTAGTTCTTGAATGGGAGATTGCCAGGTAATACCAGGTGCTGTAGGTTATATTTCAGAGGAAGGATCTGGAAAAACCACCTCTAAGTATTCCTTGCCTAAGAAAACTTGATGAAATCCATGCAGCTGGAATAAGTTGACAGGTGACTTGATCTCACACACACACACACAACTGTGGCACATGTTCAACATTTTTCCTGTACATATCTTTCAAATTCTGTTGTTAGTCCTGATTAACACTATACAGAGACAGCCCTCACCAAGATCTCAAATGATCTCTTGTAGGCCAAGGCGAATGGACTCTATTCTCATTCTTCTAGATTTGTCTGCAGCCTTCAACACAATGGCCCACTGTCCCTTGCTTGACTTACTTTCCGGCCTTGGGTTCTCTGGCTCTGTTCTCAACTGATTTAAATCCTACTTGTCAGACAGATCTTTTACAGTGGCCACAGGTGGTCAGACTTCCTCCTCTGTTCCTTTATCTGTTGGAGTCCCTCAGGGCTCTGTCCTCTGCCCCCTTTTGTTCTCTATACACATTGTCCCTTGGTAAACTCATCAGTTCTTTTGGTTTCTCCTATCATCTGTATGCCGATGACACCCAGCTGTATCTTTCCACCCCTGACCTTTCGTTGGGGCTTGAACAGCAAGTCTCCTCTTGTCTGGCTGCCATCTCTCAGTGGATGCGGCATCGGCGCTTGAAGCTCAACATGTCTAAGACAGAGCTTCTCATCTTCCCACCTAAGCCCACCCTTCAATACTCCTTTTCTGTTTCTGTTGACAGCACTTCTATTCAAACGGTTCAGCAAGTCCGCAGTCTTGGTTTCATCTTTGATCCCTCTCTGTCATTTATTCCCCAGATTCAGGCCACCGCCAAGACCTGTAGATTCTCCTTTTACAACATTGCTAAAATCCATCCATTCCTCTCAGCCTCCGCTGCCAAGACTGTGGTCCATGCCCTAGTGGTATCACGACTAGATTACTGTAACCTTCTTCTGACAGGGCTTCCTCTCTCTCTCACCTCCATCCTTTAATCCTTTAGCCCTCTGTCCAGAACTCAGCTGCACATATTATCACATCCACTCGCCTCTTTGACCATGTCTAGCCTCTCTTATCCTCCCTTCATTGGCTCCCATTCCCCTTCCTCATCCAGTACAAGCTTTTGTTGTTGACTATCAAAGTCCTTCATGGACTGGCCCCTCCTTACTTGTCTGACCTTCTTTCTCCTCACACTCCTTCTCGTGCCCTCCATTCTGGTAGTCAAGGTCTCCTGTCCCAGCCGAGGATTTCCACTGCCCTGTCCCGGATTCGTCCCTTCTCACTTGCTGCCCCTCACTTCTGGAACCTTCTTCCCCCACATATATGCCTCATCATTTCTCTAACCAGATTCAAAATTAAGTTGAAGACTCTATTGTTTAGGGAAGCATTCCCACATTGTGCCATCTGCCCCAGGATGCCTCCTTCTATGTTTTAAGAAGCCATGCCCTCCCTCCAGTCCATCTGCCTTGGTCCTGGCCTCAGAGGGAGAGAAGAACTACTGGACCTTATCCCCTTTCCACCACCTTCCCCTCTTCCTTTTATGTTGTCTCTTTTAGACTGTAATCCTGAGGGCAGGGATCCGTCTATTTTAAGATTGTATGTACAGCACTTTATAAATAATAATAATAATTATTATTATTATTAGACTTGGTCTACTGAATCAGTTGGATTTAATTATTTGTTGACTTAGCTGATTCAAAGGCTTTACTCTAGTGAGGCTTAATCTATAGGATTCTGTCTTCTGTGTGTTCGTGAGTGACCAAAACAATCCCTAAAGAGACAGAGAAATTGAAAAGGGAAGATGGTAGAGATATTAGGAGAAAAGATTATGAAAGAAAGCCCTAGCAATAGTAAGGCCTCGGGAAAAGGTCAAATTTGTAGGAAATCTTGGCATTTTTTTAAAAAAGCAAGCACAGCATCATTATGGGTCCAAGACCCCAAAAGTAGTTAGTTATCATCATTCTACCATTGTTATTGTTGTTGTTGTGATGTCCCTTCAAGTCATTTCTGACTTATGGCAACAATAAGGCGAACCTATCACAAGGTTTCTGGGCAAGATTTGTTCAGTTTGTGTTCCTCTGAGGCTGAGAGAATGTGACTTGACCAAAGTCACTCTGTATGTTTTCATGGTCAAGAGGAGATTTGGACCTTTGGCTCTTGTTGTTTGTTTGTTTGTTTGTTTGTTGTTGTTCATCTGTATATCTTCCAACCATCGGTTACAGAGTATCTTATATGAACCCCTGGTCTCTAGAGTTATAGTTCGATACTGAAATCATTACACAACACTTGCTCTCATTCCACCATTCCTGCCCCTATTATTTGCACGTTCACTCATCCATTAGTTTTCCATGCTGACATCTTTAAGGTAAAAATTTCTTAAATCCCTCTTTTGGTGTTTTTTACTGGATATGTCTACCTGCCCATGCTGGGGGAAAAAGCTCCATATTTTGTTTTGTTTTTTTGCTAGGATTTAAAAGAGGTTGATCAAAATGACAAAAATATATAATAAATGCATCGTTGTTAAATTGTGTCATCCAAATCCATTGCTAACCAACCTGTCCAAGTAATGTGCTGGAAAAGAATAGAGAAGGCAAGGAAAAGATTATGGCAAGTGAGTTCAGACAGGCAGAAAATCTCTTGGCTGGACTTAATTAACATCATGCTGATTTCAGCACAGTATTGGCTCTTTCCAATGTGAATTTCCTCTGTGATACAAGGGGATGGGAATATTTGACTGACTGGCTGTATTGTTGAGACATGTTCTTATCACTTGGCAACACATAGTAGAGCAGAAATAGTCCCACCAAAGCCAAGCCAATTTAGGTTCTGCTGAAACACTAGAGGTATTATTAAGTACAATCAGCCCCTTGTTCTTCATCAAATGTCTGACAATGGAAGGCAAGGCAAATATACTAAGCGTGTGTATGTGTGTGTATGTGCATATGTGTGGCTTCAAGTTGTCTGTTGACTTATAGTGATTCCATGAATTTTGCTGGTTTCTTAGGCCATTTTTTCCTCTCAAATATAACCTATAATACCTCGTGTTCATTGGTGGTCTCTCATCCAAGTAGGGCAGATCCTACTTGTCTGAAGATCAGTCAGAATCTGGTGTCTTTAGGTATTTAGGCCCACATATGTATGAATTACTCTGGATGTATTTATCCCTCTGATTAAAAAAACCAGAATAGTCTTTTTGTATATTTTATATAGGTTGATACTTACATAAAAGTTAACTGATATAATGTCAGCTATTACCAACAGAACAGTTCACAAATTGCTTGATTTGCTGGTTCAAACAGACGTGCCACCATTCCTGTGATGCTTGTCCTTGACTAAATTCTTATAACCAGGGCCACCATCAGGCAGAGGGAGAAAGCTTCTTGGAGGCTAGTGAAATACCAGCTGGAGCTCCTGTGTCTTTAACAGTTGTGTCAAACCAAGAATTGCACTTTGCACTTGGGCACACTAGCTCCATGTGTGGAAGGACCTTCTTTTGCTTGACCATTAAAGAATAGGAGATCTGTTCTGGTTTGCATTGGACAATCCCACTGATTGACTTGGGATGCCATAAAAGAGTAGGAAATGGTCATTTATTTCATTGGCTATTTTTGTTGTTATATTTTTACTGTCTGGGACGAGGAGAGGCTTTGGAAAGATTTTCTGCCTCATGCCACAATCACAATGGATCTTCACTTGTGGGGATAGAGGTTTGCTGATTAGTCCCAGGCAGGTAAATGTCTCGGCTTATAATCACACGCTCTTAGAGTAAAGACTGTTTGACACCTAGAAGAGTGGTAAGGCTTGAGGTATAGATTTTTTTACACCCTGAGGCCTTTGTTCTTAAAAGACAAAGGGAATGCATGTTTAACCACTTCCACAATGTTTAAAAGGTATATCTACCATCACCTTTAAGTGCTCTCAAGGCTACTGAAAAAAATCAATGGGCTTTATGATGTGACCCCCTACCCATTTACCATGCAGTAAGCCTTGCTGAATTTTTATCACTAAAATCTACTAGCAAATTGAATAGATGTACTGAATCAAAGGGATTTACTTAAGTGTTGACTTACCATACAGTAACTGATTAAATAGATTTATTCTAGGAGGTACTAGCAATTGGATTTATATCAATGGGGCTTAACCGCCCACCCCTCCACCCCCGTGTGTGTGTGTGTGTGTGTGTGTGCGTGTGTGTTATTGTGTGGGTACAGGTTGAGTCTTCCTTCCAAAATTACGAATCTGAAATACTAAAAAAAACAACAATCCAAAATCTTTTTTCATGAGTAGCTGGTTCAGTGTACACAAACATTGGGCCTGTACAGATGGGCCGTATCCAGCTGCCCATGTACTGGCTGGATCGGTGTTGCAGCAGCCGCACACAGTAACACCGATCCACTCTCTGGACCCCAAAACAGCTTCCTGTAAGGGGCTTCATGACACCCCTTTGCTCTGCGCCGTTTGGCACTGCACTGCCTGTGCATCATCTTGGCACATGTCATCTAGAAGGGTCCCCCCCCCCCCCAAATGGCTCACAGGCAAAACAGTGATGGTTTGGGGCATGTGGATGCTCAGCCCTGTATAGCACCATTGTTTCATACACATTATTTAAAATATTGTATAAAATTGCCTTCAGGCTATGTCTATAAGTTGTATACAAAATATAAATGACTTGTATGTTTAGACTTGGATACTATCTCATTATATATGTTTGTACAGATATATATATGCACACATGAAATCCAAAACACTTCTCATCCCAAACATTTTGGGTATGGGAAACTGAAGGTGTAAAAAAAAATCACACTATTAGTGCCCTTTACAGCTGGGATGTGTTATTTTCAAGACATCACATTCATGTTATAAGAATCTTTCACTTCTAAAGATATTGGTAAGACCTGGCTTGCTTATGGATGCCATTGAATTACCAAACCACATTCTTAGCAGGAAAATGTAGCACACTGAGCCTTTATCTGAAGGCTTATATTATATCATAAGCCTTTATCTGAAATCTTATATTCCGGTGGGGGAGGGGGAATAGAATTAAAAAAGAATGAAAAGGGGAAAATAATTGTCTTGCTTAAAGCTTAATTAAATTATCTCAGCTAAGATCTATTCCAAGGATAAATAGTTGCTAAGGTTAATAATCTGTTAGACATATACACTGTGCCCACTCAAAGAGGTAAGAATTGAGTGACAGAGTAAATAGGACAACAACTTTATTAACTAACTATTTAAACAGCAGTGGCTTAGTGGTTAAAATGCCGATTCTGACTATCGTAAGGTTGAAAGATTGGCAGTTCAAGGCCCAAGTGCTTGAGCTCCAGTCACTAGTCTCAGCTTCTGCCATCCTAGCAGTTCAAAAGCATGCAAATGCAAGTACATAAATAGGTACCACTTTGGTGGGAAGGTAACAGCATTCAGTGCAGTTATTCTGGCCACATGACCATGAGAGTAGTTCCTGGAGAACGCTGGCTCTTCAGCTTAGTAACGGAGATGACCATCACCCCTACAGTCAGTTATGACTAGACATTCATGTCAAGGGAACATGTTTACTTTTACCTCAAGCTAGCCTCAACAGAGAATATAAAAGCTTGTGTAAGAACTCTTCCCCAAACACCTTCAGCCTCAGGATACATTGTTTATGTCCTACCATTGGCTAGCCATCCTATCTCCGCAAGTCATGTTACTCAAATGAAGTGGAAGTCAGGGCTCCACCAAAGAAAGTCCCCATTACTGGAAGGAAGTTAAGAAAGGTCACTTTACATCATAGGAATGCTCCAGGATTCTCAGCAATGTTGTCTGTGTCTTATTTCTCCCATACTATGCACCTATCATGACCACCTGTTAAGTCTGCTCCATTGCTTCATCCAATCAACTAGTCCACACTGGAAAGTGTAATGTATGTGACAATATAGTTCCATTCTCTTTTCTGAACATTGCTAATCAGGAAGCATTGACAAAAGTCCTTACCTGGCCCCAAAGTGTGACAATTATTTTCCACAAACCAAAAAAGAGGCCAAAAGGAGGACAGGGCCCATCTTAAATGCCCTATCTTGTCCCCTTCAGCCCATTTTTGCTACCATATCATGTTGCTTATGTTGGGAGAGTATGGACATGGTTGAGAATTTCGTGACTTTGTCTTATATAACCCATATATGCTGAGTTCATGGAAAAAAACACTCCCATTTTCAATGAAACTGGCCCTCACATTAGGTAGGCTCTCACATTAGGCAGAATGATATGTACTGCCATTAGACAGTCACCAGTGTGAAGAAATATAAGCAGCATCATGGAAAAGAAAGCCATGTGCTAAACATCCTACCTGTAACTCCTTAAGCTATCCTGCTGCCTTTGGGTATGATGATGTAGCAAGTATATCTATCAGAAAGTTGGCATAAATACTAAAGGAACCTGAGTGTTGGCATCCTGGACTTTTTTTTTAAATAAAGTATTAAACGAAGTAATTTTGGTTAATTAAAAATAGAACTATATTTAGACTAAGGTTGTTGTTGTTATTATTGTTGTGTGCTTTTAAGTTGTTTCTGATTTATAGTGACCCTGAGGAGAACCTATCATGGGGTTTTCATAGCAAGACTTGTTCAGAAGGTGCCTGCCTTTGTCCTCTGTCACTGAGTCTGACTTGCCCAAGGTCACCCACTGGGTTTCCATAGAGAGGGAGGATTTGAACTCTGATCTCCAGAGTTATAATCCAATGCTCTAACACTGTGTTGGTTCTTCATTTAGACAGTGGATTTTATCATACAATTTGGGAGTAGAATCCAATGGCAATCCGAACGCAATCATGGGGTTTCATGTTATTGCGTATGAGTATATCTCACACAGTTTTGGACAATGGGAAGTTATTCCGAACACAATCATGGGGTTTCACGTTATTGCATATTAGAGTAGCTCACACAATTTCAGGTAATGGGGAGTCATTTTCGGGCAATGGTAAGTCATTCTGAATGCATTCCAAATGCAATTAGAATTTAAGTAAATTCGCTAAACTAGCGAATTCACGTAATTGCGAATTGGCTCCATTCACAATGGAGAGAAATTCCTCCCGTGTGATAAACTCCAGTAAGTGTCCCTAATTTTCCTAGAATCAAAGCTGGTGACAAACCTGAAAGACTGATTTATTTCTTTATATTTGTTGTAGGTCTTCAAATGTTGTAGAGAAACCTTAATGAGAAGAACCCTGGACTGATGAGAATCTTTGCCATTTAGAACTTACACTATTCAAAATTTGCATATGGTTGTTTTTTGCAGAAAATAGCATTTTCATACTCAGGAAACAACTCCATGTAAATTTTGCACAGGATGAATCTTAAACTGTTAATAATCTTGGAAAACTGTAGGTTTTTAAAAACTTTCTCTCAGCAAGAAAAACATTGCTAAAATTACTCACTTCCTTTGAGGAGAAAATTAATGAAGAATTACATGCCTGCCATTATCTGATTGCCTATTTTGTGTGAGTACCACTTTTGACTACCATTTTTCATGCAAAGCATCACCCCAATTCCTGAGTTCTACAATGCTTCAATAACATTTTGAGACATAATTTGTCCTTAACAACACTACAGTCCTGTGACAATTCAGCTGTGTCTCAAATAGGCCATGATTAGGGTTTTTTTCACATTTCTGAAGGACAAACATATGACTATAAATTATAGGACATGTCAAGAGAAGTTCCCTAAATGAATGAAGTTCAGTCTTTGGAATGTTACACTTCAAAAGGTATGTCTAAACATTCAGTCTAAGATATAAGAACATCAAAACTTTTTAAAAACAATGGCAGTAGAATCCAGGATGTACAACTCAAAAGTCCTAAATCAGGAATAAAAAATGTGAGCCTTTTCAGATTTATGTGAGGCTACAACTTCTTTTTCCCCTATCCAGCAAAGCCAAAGGCACAGGATAATGGGAATTACAGTCCACCAACATCTCAGGAATTACATGTTCCCCATCCCTGTTTTAAACAGTGCTTCCTTATCAAAAATAGGCTTCAACATAGTATTGGTACATGATTTTGATGGGTGTGAAAAAAATGCCTTAATTAATGTGAAGAAGACCTATTTTTTCCACTAAAGCAAATGAGGGATGCTGACATGTACTAGAGATCCATATGAATATATAAGTGCTCAGAGTAGATAATAAGGTAGGTTGGGGTTTTTTTAGCCATAGGATGATGAAATGATACAGGAAAGTTGAACAGAAAACAGTGGTAAAAACTTTAAGAAATTTTGATATGTATGCATAGCATTTGAGAACTAGGGCTAGACAAAAAAACTATTCAGTATTTGACCATCACACACACAATATCAATGTTGATCCATTTGCATTTTTGGTAGCTTGTTGAATAAATAGATTGTTGGCACAGCTTGATTATTAATTTAGTCTGCTTTCCCTGTTTCAACCAACTTATATGAGCATCAGTGATGTCAACATTTTGTCCATGTTGTCATCAACTATAGGCATATCTACACAAGCCATTTAAACCAACCAACCCCCCCCCCCCCCGCAACACATATATACACACCTTCATATTGTCCTGTCCACACAACACAAAGCCAAAACCTGCATCACACTGTGTAACCTGGCACCACCACTGTTTGTGTGAGTTGCTCTATCTGAGATCACAATATGGTCAACACTGTAATTAATGCTGGGTGCCTCATTTTCAATTTTGGAGGGAGCAACTTGTGCCAGTGGTGGTGGCACTTGGTGGCACAGTGGGATGCCTTTGTAGACAGCTACCCAGCTTCACTCTGGAATGCAGAGGGAATGGAGGGAATTCAGGGCAGCTTTAGGGCCAGAATACTCCAGAAGCAGCCCAAAGTATTCTTGCCAGTGTATACACACCCCATGATAACAGTTTGTCCAGTATTGTGAGATAAGTCAGCATTATTATATTGTACATTACTGAAGGGGAAAGGCATTGGTTTATTTTAAAAACTACCTAGATATTTCATGACAAAGGCAAACTGAGAGCTTTCTAGTAAATAACTCAGGCTCTGAGGCACAACAGTAAACTGTTTCATAAAACAGGGCACATTCAGGCAATGGCTGAGTAAATCATTACAATTAGTATGATAAATAAGGATAATAAAAATAAAAATAAAAACATGGAGAGAGAGAAAGAGAGATTTTATATGAAAATAGAACTGGGGAGTTATTCAGGAGGATATTATGGGGCTTTCCAGACCTCCCAAAAGGGGCGGTCTGGCATCACCTCTTTTTGAGGAGTAACTGTGCTGCAGCAACTAGATACTGCAGTGCAGGTGCGGCACAAAAACGGAGCAGGAGAACCGTGCTCCTTTTTTGCACCACAGTTGCAGCGCAACTAGTGGAAAAGGCACCGTTTTCGGTGTTTCTGCCACCGCAACTTCGCAGCTGCATCTAGCAGCTGCGTAGCTGCGGTGGCACCATTACACATGCTGTGTAAATGGCATTCTGTAATGGCAGCAGCACCATTACACATTAGGGTTTGTGAGCATGCAAATCTAGATCGTCTAGATCGTGCCTTAGATACCTTCTGGGAGGAATTCTTAAATGTCTACTGAATTTTCTTTTTTCTCTATACAGAAAGGTAAAGCATTAGGGACTGTCATGCAGAGGATGTTTGGCCTGAAGGAAAACTCATTACAAAAAAACATTGTTGGCAGTAGGCTTAATGGCGTTTATCTCTGTGGTCATTTCTGTATGTGTGGTGATTATATTAAGACTAAACTCATTTCAAGGGATGATTAACATATATATATAATAATTCTTATATTATTGGAAGTTTCTTTAATTGTGGTTTCATCAGGGTAATGTATCAGAATTAGTTGCCCATGTGAATTGGTTCCATTGGAACGGCTATGAGAAGCTTAACCCACAAAATGCAATATTCATGTTGACTCTGAAACAGAATGTAGCTGAATCATAATTTTCAAGTGGAGAAGGACTGATCTCAAACTTGGGGATTTTAGAATGACAGAAAAGTGTATAACATATAGTACAAAAGAGATTAAACTTTCTGCTTCAGTGAGTCACACTTTCTGAAGATATGTCATTTTCTCTTGTGAAAAGATTCCTATATGAGAGCATGTGGGTTTCTGTCCTTATTTCTTTGTGTGGTAGAAAGAAAGAAAGAAAGAAAGAAAGAAAGAAAGAAAGAAAAGATTATATTGTTGGTGTCCAAAACATGTTAAACTGTTCAGATATTCTCTTTTGGATTAAAAAAAAAAAACCAAATACATGAGGAGGGGAACTCAGTAGCCCAGCCCCTCATGGTTGTTCTTTTATTGCCATAAAAAAACTACAAGAGTGAATAAGACAGTCTCGTGTATCTGTAAATGTTCTCTTCACAAATCCGAACTCACTTTTCCAGGGTTCTGGTTCCTGTGGAGAGCCATCCTTGGAAAAAGAAGCTTCCTTCTTTGGACTCATTTCCCGAAATCCCGTGTTAGAAGCTATGGTTCATATCTGTATGATGTGGCATCTCTGACAGAACACACAAACTTATAGTGAATTGTGACAATGAGAACTGATGCATCCTGTGCAGTCTCCTATTAGACAAAAGTAAAACAAATACCATGGCACTTTGATTTCCATTGTCACAATGACTGATAATCTCATTCTTTTCTTGCATGTAACATGTAATGTTTATTCATTGTTTCTAAAATGTTTTGGGGAGGGATCATTTCAGAAAATTTGGGGTCTTCAAAAAAATTAAATGAAGAAGTAACAAAAAGAAGTCATTACCAATGAGTGAAGTAACAAGCAATGATGACTACCATGTTTCCCCAAAAATAAGACAGTGTCTTATATTAACTTTGCTCCCAAAGATGTGCTAGGTCTTATTTTCAGGGGATGTGTTATTTTTCCATGAAGAAGAATTCACATTTATTGTTGAACAAAAAAATTGAACATTTATTATATACAGTATATATATTTATATACAAAAACTTTGCTAGGTCTTACTTTCAGGGGAGGCCTTATATTTAGCAATTCAGCAAAACCTCTGCTAGGTCTTATTTTATGGGGATGTCTTATTTTCAGGGAAACAGGGTAACAAATTCCTTTGAGAATGCAATGAGTAATAGCTATTGTAGTACCTTCTAAAAATAACAATCCAAACTCTGCTGAACACATTTTGGAATGATAACTGTGGTGGCATGCTGGCATTTTCACTTGAATCATTTCTAACAAACAATGACATGGAGAAGAGGTGGATTACATGGGGTTTGGTCCAGATGCCTGTGAGCATCATTGGTTTTATTCACTAAAACACACACGCACACAAAACCAACACGGCCAGATATTCAATTTGACAGACTTTCTCTTTGATTAGTTGATAATGGACATTCTGGGCAACTGTTCCCTTTTTTAGAAACAATGGTAGATAAAACACTTTAATTACACCAAGGAAGATTTTAATTCCTAGATGTTCAGACTGCAGGGTTTTGAGCAGTTTAAATTGTTGAAAAGAAATAACCCTCTGTCTCAATTGCTCAATGAGTTTTCATTAGCAATGACATTTTTTTGCCCCTTTCCCACTTTATTAGGCACAAATACAGCAATTAAGTGCAGTGTTTACCATAGTGTTATAAAAAGAAATCACATCATTTGTTTTTAAAAAAAAATCCACTGAGTGCATTTAACATTGAGCCAGTACAGTGTATGTCTCTTAACTATCAAATTCCCTCTGTGAATTTCCAAAAACCAAACTCACACGCTCCGCTGTGCTTTTTGCTTTCAAGATCATCCACTGTGCAACTGGACAACACAGGACAATAATCAGAAAGTGTGAAAGAACCAAAGATCATCTGACAAAAGGCCATCAAATGCAAGAATAGCTTCCATCATATCTAGGGATGGAAAAGGAGTTCATTCCATTCACATTTTGATACGAATTTATGAAATGTATTTGATCCAAATCAGTATATGAACTGGAACAGTTACCTTCGGTATTTCAGTTCTCAGAATTTATCAGGTTCCCCCCCCCCCCTTAAAGTAGCAAGATGTGTCTAAAATGTACAAAAATGTAAATTGGGGAAAAAATAAACCAGCATTATAACAGGGAAAACTGCTATAAAATATGCATATTCAAGAAACTGTGTCCAAAATGTGTACAAAAGGCTGCAAGGCCATGAGTCCAGAGTGCTTTATTATGTATTCCTGCATGGCAAGGGGTTGTATTGGATGGCCCCTGTGGTCCCTTCCAACTCTGTGATTCTATGAAAAATGTGAACACTGGAAAATCATTTTTAAAACTTTTTTCTTTAACAAAATGAAAAACCACATAAATATAAGCAGTAAGCATTTATTGGAAGAGTGGGGTAATTTTCGAGGCATGTTTTGATATAAATGGGGAGTCTACTGGAGATCCATAGCAAGTTCAAGCTTCTGAGTGGCTTGGTGAGACACCCCAGCTGCTGCTGCACTGCAAAATGAATGCACGTTGATGCCATTTTAACCATCATGTTTCCATAATATGAAATTCTAGGAACTGTAGTTTGTTGTGGCACCAGAACCTTTTGGCAGAGAAAGCTAAACATTTCACAAAGCTACAAATCCCATTGAGCCATGGCAGTTAAAGCGGTGCCAATGTACCTCAGTTCTGATATGTAGATGTAGCCCTTGGTGGGGGTGAGGTCCATAAGGATAGACAGTGGAATGAAGACAAGGGTGCTAAAAGGAAAGGGAAGTAGAATGGTATGATGTCTTTTAGGTTATCACAAAAGACTCTGGGCTGCACTGTTACTTGGTCTAGGTCTTATTTCGATCATTCTGCCAGTTGATTGCATAGGCCTGGTGGTAGCTGGTGGCTTCTACATCAACTGAATAGTCATTCTGCTCCAGAATTTTTTCCAAACATTAAAAGAGCTCTCAAAGGTGTTTAACCTACTTTGGAGTAGGCTCAGCACCTTGGATAACTCCTTTAAATTTAAGACTCAAATCTGGACTGAATTCACTGCCCTCCTGATATAAGAGCCACCACCTACTGCTGTGCAGGCCCTATGAACAGCCCCTCATCTCTGATGTTGAATCAACACCATAATCAGGCAATAATTACAATTGATTTTAGAAAACTACTGGCTATGTTCATAGTGGGATTCCAACTCCCCATCCTGAAACTGGGCATGAGGCAGACAGATTTGATTGTGCATAAATCTTCCCATGATTTTTTTTCTGCCTTTGTTCTTGAAGTGGCTCAATTTGTGGAGTTCTGTTCTTGCAGAGAAACCACAGGCTTGACAGTAATTGTGTGTGGTACAGCGCTGAAAGTAATATGTATCATATTTCCTATAGTCAAATAGATTTTCCTCTTTTTTCTAATCCCCCTGCCAGATAACTCAATCACTGTGAAAGCTGTATGAGGCTTGGTGGTTTTGACTCTTTCCCCCTTTTTTTCTTTTTCTTTCTTTCTTCTTCCTTTCCTTTCTTTCTTTCTTTCTTTCTCTTTCTTTCTTTCTTTCTTTTCTTTGTTTTTTTTTGGGGGGGGGGTATTCAGGCTTACATTACATTGCATTGCATTGCATTACAATAATTCCTCTTGAACTTTATTTGGACCTGAGACTGGAAACAGGGTGTTGTTGCTTTCAGTTCTCACCAGTATGTAAATCCCTCATCTCTGAAGGTATGCCATACAAATGATTTGTAGCAGAGGGATAGGACATGTTGTTTTGGTTTAGTTTTACTGATTAAGTGACTAGATTGCCTTGAGCAAAAAGGGGCATATACATGTTAAATCACTTCAGGTCTTATTTTTGTTTGAGATGTTTTTGTATACAACCATTGACACTACTTTATGAGGCAAGAGGTTATGCTGATGGCAGCAGTGCTGTTGGTAGGATGTCCCATGTCGCACAAGCTTTTAATGAGCAGTTGGGCTAAGTGTGCCAAACCGCTACTGGGCAGTGTAAACCCCCCTTGAATATCCTTTACCACAAAACCCCTATGATGAGACTATACGAAATGAAACAAGAGATAGTGCCAGAAGATGAATCTCCCATGTTGGATGGCACTCAGTGGTTTACAAGAGTAGATCAGAGCACAGCTGCAAGTAGTGATGTAGCTAACGATGCATTTGGACTCAGACCAAAAGGATTTTCAGATGTAGACATGCTCAGAGATGAAAGAAAACTCCAAAGTACATATTATAAGAACATGGAATGTGAGAAGCAGGAATCAGTAGAACCTAGACCTAGTAAAAACAAGAAATGGAACATAAAAACATTGCAATACTTGGAGTGAGAGAGCTAAAGTGGACAGGAATTGGATATTTTGAGTCAAATAATTACACTGTGTTTTACTCAGGAAATGAGAAGAAGAAATGGGGTGGAATTTACAGTGAGGATTGATGTAGCTAAAGCAGTCAAAGGATACAATGCAAATTCCAACCAAATAAATACCAATAAGACTTCAGGAAAATTCCTAATCCAACTACAGAAGCAGAAGAAAAAGAAATTAAAAGATTCTATGCTGGAACTTTTTATTAATCTTAGGTGATGGGGATTCAAAAGTAAGAAACAGAGTAGAAACAAAAATTGTAGCAAAAATGTGGCCTAAGATCAAGAAATAAAGTAACAGAGTGATTGATTGAACTATATGAGGCCAACAGTCTGTTCATTGCAAACACATTTTTAAAGCAACCTCAGAAGCAACTGTACACATGGACATCACTTGATAGCCAATATAGAAATTAAATAGACTACATCATTCGAAACAGAAGATGGAGAAGAACCATTCTTTCTGAAAAAATGACCAGGAGCAGACTGTAGCATAGGTCGTATACTGCTAATACTAAAAAATTGAATAAAGCTAAAGAAGAATACTAATTTAACCATCATGCCAAAATACAACCTTAAGAACATCTCTATAGAATTTAAATATAATGAACAAAAAAAAAAAGTTTTGCACTATTAGACCTAATTGACCAGGATCCAGAAAAACTCTGTCTGAAGCCAACTGGGGCTCATTCCCACTTGGACTTTGAATGAATTTCCAATTCAGTTTTGCTATGTGTCCTAATGTTGAGGTGGAATCTTTTCCTGTAGCTTGCATCCACTGTTCTGGGTCCTATTCTCTGGAGTAGCAGAAAACAGCTTGCTGCATCCTTGGTATGACAAGCCTTCAAATATTTAATATGCATTTACTGAAGACTTCCATCTGAGCAACAAAAACTAGCAATTTCCATTTGAGTAACCACAGTCTGAATTTCTTTCTACCAGGCACTACTGTTTCTGCAGTAGGCCAAGAGGGAGACTACACTACAAGTGGATGGATTCAGTACAGGAAGCCATAGCTTCCTTGAGTTTGTAAGACTTCAGCAGGGCAGCTGATGACCAATGTTGGATTATGACTCCTTAGATCCGTGTTTGATTCCCTGCTCAGCCATGAAATCCACTGGTGACCTAGGGAAAAGTCACATGCTCTCAATCTCAGAGGAAGGCAATGGCAAACCTTCTTTGAGCAAATCTTGCCAAGAAAATCCCATGATAGGTTTGCCTTAGGGTTGCCATATGTTGCAAATGAGTTGAAGTCACACAGAAACTTCTTGATGTTAGAAAGCAGCAGGAAAAGGGGAGGACCACATGCCAGATGGATAGATTTAATCAAGGAAGCCCCAGTTCTGAGTTTGCAAGACCTGAGCAGGCAGTTGATGACAGGATGATTGAAGGTCTCTCATTCATTGGGTCCCCAGGACTCAAAAATTGACTTGATGGCTGGTAAACAATGACAATTTTGCATTTGTCATTGCTTCTTTCATGGCTGATTTTCTTTGGTTAACTTCAGCATGTCAGTGTGTCATCATGCCAGTGAAAGAGAAAATACAGAAATAAATTGGAGTTTATTGATGTTCTCTGTAACAGAATGCTGGAGGCAAACATTTCCTTTTGACAAACATTAGCAAAATATTATTATCATCTCACCTTTCCTCCAAGAATCTGAGGGAAAGGTAACATATGTGGTTTCTCCGCTTATCCTCACATCTTTCTGGAAAGTAGGTAAATCACCCAATAAAGTTTGTTACTGAGCCAGGATTTGAAATTTGTTTTGTGTATGTTGCTACTGTTGTTGTTTGTAGATAAGATTTAGGTATGTAATAAGGTCTGCTTTACTGCTAAGGTGTTAATATTATTTTTGCTGAATGAGATACATGCTTCAACAATCTGATATTTCTGTATAATGGAAAGGGGTGGAAGGCAGCCAGGAGCTCTCAACTGCTTTTGAACACATACCGGTATAAAGAAGAGATGTGGTTTCCTGTTTATTTTGACCAATTACAGTGAGTGCATCCCAAGCACTTCACAAATATTAAATGATCATTATGGATGTCATCCGAATGACTTAACTTCCTCTGCCCCCACATACACATTCACAAAGCTGTGGATGTCTCCTCTCACAGGGAAAATAAATAAATCTAAATGCTCCTTATTTGCATGTGTTAATAATGTCATATGTATGCAAATTACTCTAGTGACTAGGACAAAATAAGACAAACTCTCTCATCTGTTGAACAAAACTAAGAAGTGGAGTATATTCTGTCCTGGTGCTGAACAATTTATGGTTTGCTCTCTGTCTCTGTGTCTCTCTGTGTGTGTCTTAAGTGATGTATTTATTCTGTATTCTATCCAGTGCCACCAGCATAATATCTAACCCAAACTGTGTGGATGTCACCTGTCTTTATAAGCAAGGAGGGGAAAAAAACAATTAAAAGGAATTATGTGCAGGCTGGCCTCAATATTGCACTCAATAATGATGTAAAAATTGTGTCATATTACCCTTGGGCAGTTCTGGTCACACGTCTGCTGTGTCTTGCATTTCTCTTCCCTAGAACAAATACTTTTTTGTTTGTATTAATATCCAATTACTCTTGTGTTCTCTGCTATTTCATGTATTTGGAATCCTTTAAAAAAAAAGAAAAAAGAAAAGAAATCAAAACTCTATGCTCTACATCTGTTGCTGATATGTGCTTTCAAATCAACTCTGACTTATGGTCACCCTCCCATAAAGGTTTACTGGCAAGAGTTTATTCTCCAGAGGTTTGCCTTTGTCTTCCTCTGAGGCTGAGAGAGAATGATTTGCCCAAGGTCACCCAGTGAGCTTCCACATCTCAGCAGGTTTCCATACAGAGTGGCTTATTATTGCTAAAATAGAATGGCATCTACCTAGTGTTTTCTCCAGATGAAATAATATCCATCAGTAAAAAGGATCCCAGGGTCTGTTCTGTGTTCCCTCCTCTTTTATTTCCACCAAAAAGTTGAGGAACCATCCAGAGCAATTGTTTTTGTTGCACATGGTGAGAGGAAGGTGAAGGTGCAGGCTGAGAAAAGGAAGGGAATTTTATGTTGTAGTAGCAAAAGTTCACTCCTGTAATATTAGGTGTAGCCTATCAGAAATAGGAAAGGTAAACTTTCTTCAGGATTGTCATCTTCAGGAAAGCATATTTAATCTACAGGGGGAAAGGGGAGACTGAGTACAATAACAAAAATGATATAAAATAAAATGCACAATTAGAACAAATGCACTTATTTCCCCACCCCCATATATATATATATATATATATATATATTTCGATGTGACTTAAAAGTGCATCTCTTTGGTTGGAACATGTTAAACATGGGTGGAAAAAAAAAGGATACAATGGTTTTACTCTGAATTGTACCTTCTGATAAAAAGAGGCTGAGAAATTCTGAAACAGAGGTCAGTCTTGAAAAGCATTAAAATTGGTCTTGGTTAGATTACACCTTGCAGCCAAGCATTATAGCATCAGATTTATTATACTGAGCAATAACATTTGTAATGCCTCAAACTAAATTCATGCAGTGTTCAGTTACAAATTATGGACAATTCAACTGTGGTTTTTTTTTTTGTAATCACAGAGAATAGCACAGTATTATAAATGTGAATCATTCTCATGTGTTTATATCAAGAGCTCATGCTGTTGACTGAAGCTTCTTTGCAAATATTCTGTTTATTAATAGACAAATCACCATGATGATATTTGTATATTTGTTTGGTCAGTGAATTGCACAGAGTCTAAAGAAATCTTGGATAATGATCCAGTGTCTACAAAGCATGGCATAATGCTCCATTACCAATATTAAAATGTTATTTTGGCACATTTTAAAAGAAGATCATTAGTTTTATTGCCTTTTTAAATCATATGGTCAAAATCCACTAAGCTCAAAATCCTAGATATATTCACAAAGGATGAACCCTCAGTGACGTCGTGGGACTTACTTGGGAAACTATTCTGTAAATTGTCAAAAATATCCCAGCAGAACAGGACTACCTTCTCAAAATATGTCAATTTTATTTCTTCACAACTTGTTTAGAAACTTTCATACCCTTTACAAAGACCTGAGGGTCGCATTCACCTCAAATTTGCAACATTTCCTTGAGGTGGGGAACTACAGAGGACACCAAGGACTATGCCAGTACTCAGAGGATGAGCAATCAAGAACAAAACTGGAAATTTCATCTAGTTTCTGGGTTTGACCGTGGAGTAGAAGGTTTGGACACTTTGTTGTTATGTGTTTTCAAGTTGACTCCAGCTTAAGGTGGTCTTCTCCTAGGGGAGATTAATTCAAGATTTATTCAAAGGAGGTTTACCATTGCCTTCCTCTTGATCTGAGAGTATGTGATCTGCCCAAGGCCAACCAGTGGATTTCCATTGCTGAGAAGGGATTTGAACCCTGGGCTCCTGAAATCCTAGTTCAACGCCATGTTGCATGCTATCTTGCACTTTTGGAGTTACTTTTCACTAAACTTTAGACATTCCTCCCCAATTTGAAGTATGGGATATGGGACTTCAGGGGTAGTTTTTGAAGGTTGGTAGGTAATCTTGGTGTTGGTGTGTGCCTTCACATCATTTCCAAATTGTGGTGACCCTAAGGCAACCCCAAAATTGGGTTTTCTTGCCAAGATTTGTTCAGAGGGGGCTTGCCTTTGCCTTCCTCTGAGGCTGAGAGAGTGTGACTTGCCTAAAGTCACCCACTGGGGTTCCATGGCTGAGTGGGGATTTGAATCCTGATCTCTAGAATCATCTCCAAAGCTCAAACTATTATACCATACTGCCTCTAGGGGGGCTGTAAAAAGCCCCAGGGAACACATGCAATCCACATACTGAAGTTTGCTGTCCTGGATGGCATGATTGGCTGTTTGGAGCTTTGAGTTTTGGCTGCAGGTCAAAGTGGACAGGACATCCTTGAAGTCCACTTTGCTCATGGTTGATGTGATTGGTTCTCCAACAATGTAACTGGTCTTTTCAAGGGTACAACTACTTACCTCTCAATAGAAGCTAGCCTGGACATTGCAGCAATTATCCTACTGCATCTTGACAGCACGGGCAATGCAATGTGAGCCCGGAACCTGATGATTCCAACCACAGTTCCATTCCAAAGTTTTGAAGAGGCAAGCAACAAAATGCTCTCTATTGTTAGAAGCCTTCAAGTCAATTGCAATTTAGAATGACTGTATCAAGGGTTATTATTGATTGACTGATATGGTTTTGATGTATAGCCCACCTTTCTCCCAATATGGGACCCAAAGTGGTTTACAATAAGAGTAAAAACAACATAACTAAAACAAAATTTGTTACAAATGTTTAAAAAGAATTAGATAATGTAATTAAAACTTTAATTTAAAAACAATTCAAAACACATTAAATATAGATTGCATATTACAAACAAACACACATGGTGCACATCCTTCTACCATAACCAATTATTATTATTTTTATTGGCAAGAGTTATTTGGAGACAGTTTGCCATTGCCTTCCTCTTGGGTTGAGAAAATGTTACTTGCCCAAGGTCACCCAAAGGGTCTCCAGCAAGGATTTGAGCCCAGGTATCTATTTTGTTTGTTTGAATGTATGTTGGATTTATTTATTTATTTATTTATTTATTTGAATTTATACCCACCTTTCTCCCACAATGGGATCAATGACAGTTTACAGGAATTTAAAACAAGATTAAGTTAAACAAGGAGTCTTCTGGAGCTTTTGTTCAATACTCAAACTATTAATCATGCTAGTTATCCTAGGGTGCATCTACACTGTAGAAATGATGGTATTTGACACAATTTTAACTGCCATGTTTCCACCCTACAGAATCCTGGGAATTGTAGACTTGCTAAAGACCTTGTAAAACTACCAGTCCCAGGATTCCATTGGATGGAGCTACTGCTAAGTGGTGTCAAACTGCATTATTTCTACAGTGTAGATTCACCTCTAGATGCTTTTAAGCATGCATATCCAGGAAGACAGATATAGAACAGGGGTGGGAAACATGCAGCCCTCCAGATGTTCCTGGAATACAACCCTCCCGACCATCTTCAGTCTTGATTATGCTGAAAAGAATTAGTGGGAGCTTCAGCCATAAAATTGCTCTGTGTCTGCCTTCCTATATATGTCTGGAGAGTATTCCTACTTTCAAGGCACTTAGAGTCCAAGGTTCTAATCTTCTTCATATTGTCATCAGTATAACCTATCAGGGGAACTTGACTAGGCTGAGGGATCACAATGGCTCCAAGTGACCTTCATCCTTGAGAGAAGATGTGAACTCAAAGGTTCCCAGTCATTGCCTGACACTTCAACAATTCATACACACTCTTTCCCATCTGCTTTATGGGGACAATGATATCAGTGCCCTTCCAGGGCTATTATAACATGATTTGAAGTGTTTCATGCAAATCCCAGAATATTAGCATCCCATAGACCACTGTTCAGGCCACAAGAAAGAGGTCAATGTAGGTTGACCATATGCCCAAAAATATTTTTAATTGAAGCTAACCTCTATAAAATACACATCCATGTATAGCTAAAGCAGTAAGAGTTTCTCAGTATTGAACAAAATGCGCATATTAGAATATGGATAAATAACCAGCAGACTTTGGGGGATTGGGAAGCGATCAGAGTATGGTGAAGAACTGGGACAGAATGGACTTAATGTCAGCAAAAATGAATTTGATGCATTTATCCTTAAGTTCCATGACAACAGTGTTGTTGTTGATGCCTTAGATGACAGGTAGGCATCCCCTGGAGAGTCTGAAAGAGGGATTGTTGCTCATGCTATGTACATTCATCCAAATTTCACTTCTGGCAAACAGGTTTTGCAAGGTTTTCTATTGTTTCAAAAACCCTGCTGGCCAGAGGCAAAAGTGGAATGAAAGAAATCTATCACCATGGGAAGTGATATCTTTCACATCACTCTCAGCAATTTAAAAAACGGCTGTCTGATCATCTTGAATTTTCTCCTTCACTCATATTACCCATCTCCCACTTTTCAAATGTGGAAGTTCTTATGTCCACAAAGGTAGGTAGCTGTCTATGGGAAGAACTGTGTAACATGAATAACCTTGACCTCTTTACCCAAACATGACTGGTAACTCTTTCTAGGGAAAGAGATGCTTTAAAGAAGTAGTTGCTCTGCCCCACTGCTGAGACTGGTTTAGGTTTACAGGTTTATATGAGTCTCTGTATTCTCAGGGGCCATTCAGATTACCATATGAACTGGTTTGTAAACTGGTTTAAAATTGAGAAGTTCATACTGCCTCCGGTTTTAACACTATTGAATCTGGATCTTGCACACCCGTTGCGGGGCAAATCCCCCTAAATCCAGTTTTTCCCAAAGTGGTGTATTTATAATTTGTTTTGGGAAAAACCGGTTCGAGGGAATGTGAACTTGGCTCTGATCATGATCGGGTCAAGTTCAGGGGAGGGGAAAAGGCCAGGGGGTGGAACATGCCTCCTCTCGGGCACTCCTGTATTTTTTATATTTTTTTTATTTTTATTTATTATTTATTTTATTTTATTTCATTTCATTTCATTTCAATTATTTATTTATTTTATTTATTATTATTTTTATTTTATTTTAACAATTTGACAGCTCATGTGCATTCTAAACGAGGCTCTTTAAACCAGAGGTTCCCTTTCAATTCGTTTAAAGAGCCCCATTAGTGAGCTTATGAATGGAGATTTTTAAACTGGAGGGGAAACTATCCATATATGGATTGGGGGTTCCCCCTTCGGTTTAAATAGCCTCATTAAGCTCACTATGAATGGGCCTCCAAATGGAAAGGGAACCTCTGGTTTAAAGAGCATCATATAGAATGTGCATGAGCTGTCAAATTGTAAAAATAATAATAATAATAATAATAATAATAATAATAATAATAAACTAAAATAAATAAAATAAAAATATAATAAATACTAAAAATATAATAAATAATAAATAAATAAAAATAAAATAAAAATAAAAAATGCAAGAGTGCCCGATGAAGCACTGGGTGTTGATAAAAACTGAGGAGGAGGAGGGGAGGTGGGGAAAGGATCCCCACAAGCTGCACTGCTCTATGTGCATAAGCTGTCAAATATAAAAAAGTATAAAAAAACCCAAGCATCTCGCAAGGCTAATGGCTGCATCAGACATCACCATGACGTCATTTGATTGATAACCAAGAGGCTTCATCTTGAATCGTTACTTTTGCATGTATGAACTTAAGTGGGGTAAAATGCACCGGGAAGCATCGATGGGGGCAAAAGGTAGTATGAACTTCTTTCCAGAGAGATTCGGTAATGGCATGCACAATCTCATCCTGATCTAACCAGGGCAAATGGGCTAGTATGAATGGGGCCTCAGATCCAGAACTCCATTTCATTACTGTTGAGCTGTTTGCTTACTGGTTTGTTTGACTTCATATTTCCAGCAATCCCAGGGTCATTTGGGGCAAGTTTTGATAAGCAGAATTTTGTGAATATCATTTGCAGACCTTTCCTCGTGTTACATATCAAGATGTAACTTCAACATTGGCATTGGCCTTCACTTGCATGCTTTTTAAAAACACATGATGAAAATACCTGTCGTTTCAAAACCTGAACATATTTTTTTGACCCTTTTTGGTATCCCTCATAATTATCCTTTTAAAGGTATCTCAATACGGATTTGAGAATTTGTCTCATGGCAACCCTTACATGTGTGGAACCACACCTGGTGTTAATAAAGGGAAGGTGCTATTCTATTAAGCCCTTCTTCTCAGGAAGCACACTGCCATAAAATCAGCTATTTGTTGGAAGAATTATAGGGACAAAAAGAGTCAACTTATCGCTTCTTAACTTGTTCACTGCTGTCTGCTGCTATACTCCCTCATTTTGCTGGTGATTACTCATAGCTCTGCTACTACAACTGAGGCATCACCAAAAGGTATTGGCCTATTGTTGTAGTCCTTCACTGCTGACATTTGGTATAGGGTTAGGGTGCTTGTTGATTTGTTATAGGCATATGACATGTCTCAATCCAATGAAACAAACAAAAAAGCAAAAGACCCCATGAAGATGGCAATGAGGACGAAGAGAGCTGCTTTCCAATATATATCAAGTGACTATATTGGGGGAGGCTGACATAAATAATAGGAGAACAAGTTGTTTAAATAAGAAATGAGAAAAAGAATGTGAGAAGATGTGTTTGAGCCCAAGAAGGATGGAACAAAACTCTAGGGAAGGAGCAGATATAGCCAGATTAAGAAGGGATGAGAATTTCATTTGGTTCCTCTTTTTGATAAGCAAACCATAATTCACAGATTTATTCAGAAACTTGAAAGAAAGAATTTGTAATAAAGTTCCATATGTTGGATAAAATGAAACTTTTGGCTAGGGTGAGTAGCTGCCCCAGATCCAGGAGCCACCAACAAACACAGGAGGGCTGCACTTCTGCCCAATCCTCTATTTCATTTTTACTGAAATACCCTCTTGTAATCTCCTTGGCATGTATTAGGTCCAGGAGAGGGTACCCTCCCAAATAGGAAAGGACCAAAAGTCAATTCTAGGTTTTGAAAAAAACAGCCTAAAGTATCCTGATGGGGGTCTAAACCTGACAAAATTGCTCTCCAAGGCTCTAGTAGGGGGACTTGTCAGTGAACAAATAATTTAAAATGTTGGGAAATGGGGGCTGCAAGTGGCAAGAGGCCACACTTCACCTACTCCAGTTTAAAAGTCCATGTTTGAATCCTTCTGCATTCAGCCATGTTTGCAGTCCTTAGTTGGGATTTCCACCTCTTTCTTGTCGAGAGGCTCCTGCTCTTTCATAGCTCCAAAACAGACACATATTACTTGGTCCTCTCCATACTGGGAACAGTTGGACAAGTGAAATATGGAGGGTCATATGGGTGAGAATTTTGTCTGGTTGATTTTTTAAAAAATACATTCCAAAAATTCACACTTTTCTTCATACATTCAGTGGAAAAATCTTGTGGTTCAAAATCTGAACATGGTCATGGTTTCTGCAATTAAATACTAAAATGCTATTCATGAAATAGAAATGTGAGAAAATGAATATAAATGAATACAAATATGGTTATAGAGACATTGGAAATACAGAAATTAAGTATGTAGTATTTACATATGTAGTACATGTCATATATGTAGTAATTAAAGATATGATACTAAAATAAGGCGACCAACATAAAGGGAACATGGTTTTGAAAAGATATGTTTTAAGCTTGCATTTATGACTATTCTGAGTAATACATCAAGAAGATCATCTGTAAACAGTTCATAATTCCACTATGGTCAAGAAAGAGGTTTTGGATGAGTGGTTTGGATGGAGAAGAGAGTTGAAGAAATGGAATGGGTCTGGTAAGGATAGAGAGTAAAAGGAAGTTGAAGAGGGTGTGCAAATGTAGTATTCTAGGTGACTTTAATACCCACCTTGATGATCCTAAATATCCTTCAACATCTCGCTTTAGCTCCCTCTTAGCTTCTTTCAATCTTCAACCTCATTCCACCTCTCCTACCCATTCTTCTGGTCACTGCCTTGACCTAGTTCTCGCTTCTAAGTGTGTCATCTCTGACTACTTGGCATCTGACTATCCATTGTCAGATCATCATCTAATTTCTTTTACTCTTACTTACATCCCACCTCCTCGTAATGTTGTTCAACGCACTTTTTGTAATCTTCAATCTGTTAATTCTGATCATCTCAGTCAGACCTTGGGTTCTTCTCTCTCTTCTCTAAATCTTGGGGACTCCGCTGACTCAGCAATGTCTTTATTCAACTCCACTCTCTCTTCCACCCTTGACAGCTTTGCCCCTGTATCTGTTCACACGTCCTCCTCTGTGTCTAGGCCTCAGCCCTGGCTCTCTCCTGTAGTTAGGTTTCTCCGGTCCTGCTCTCGAGCAGCCGAACGCCTTTGGAAAAAGTCCAGGGACTGGGCCGATTTTATTCATTATAAATTTGTTCTTTCATCCTTCTCATGTGCCTTGTCTATGGCAAAACAGAATTACTATAAATCATTGATCTCCGCCAATGAGAGGCGCCCGCAGCGCTTGTTCTCCTGCTTCAATTCACTGCTAAAACCTTCTTCTCCCCCTGTCTTTTCATCATTTTCCCCCACTGACTTCGCCAACTACTTCCTCACAAAAGTCAGTACTATTCGATCTGAAATTGTTCCTCCTGATTTGCCCCCTACCACTACTTTCCTGGTACCTTCTACTAATAAACTCTCTGTGTTTCCACCTGTATCTCTGGATGAACTCTCTACACTGCTAAATTCTTCCAAACCTAAAACTTGTTCTCTTGATCCTATTCCCTCCCATCTTCTAATCTCTATAACCCCTTCTTTTCTGCCCTCGCTCCTCTATATCTTTAATCTCTCTCTCTCTTCAGGATCCTTCCCTTAGAATTTCAAACATGCTCTCGTTTCCCCAATTCTGAAGAAACCCTCTCTCGACCCCTCTTCTCTGTCTAGCTACCGCTCGATCTCTCTTCTTCCTTTTCTCTCTAAGGTTCTGGAACGGATAGTTTATTCTCACTGTCTTGAGTTTCTTGAAGCCAATTCCATCCTGGACCCATTTCAGTCTGGTTTCCACCCACGGCACTCTACAGAGACAGCGCTCACCAAAATCTCAAATGATCTCTTGCAGGCCAAGGCAAATGGCCTCTACTCTATTCTCATTCTTCTAGATCTGTCTGCGGCCTTTGACACCACGGACCACTGTCTCTTGCTTGACTTACTTTCTGACCTCGGGTTCTTCGACTCTGTTCTCAACTGGTTCAAATCTTACTTGTCAGACCGATCCTTTGCCGTGGTCACAGGTGGTCAGACTTCCTCCTCTGTTCCCTTATCTGTTGGAGTTCCTCAGGGCTCTGTCTTGGGTCCCCTTCTGTTCTCTCTTTACACACTGTCCCTTGGTAAACTCATCAGTTCTTTTGCTTTCTCCTATCATCTGTATGCCGATGACACTCAGCTGCATCTTTCAACCCCTGACCTTTCGCCGGGGCTTGAACAGCAAGTCTCCTCTTTTCTGGCTGCCATCTCTCAGTGCATGCGACATCGGCGCTTGAAGCTCAACATGTCTAAGACAGAGCTTCTCGTCTTCCCACCTAAGCCCACCCTTCAATACTCCTTTTCTGTTTCTGTTGACAGCATTTCTATTCAGCTGGTTCAGCAAGCCCGCAGTCTTGGCTTCATTTTTGATTCCTTGCTGTCATTTACTCCCCAGATTCAGGCCACTGCCAAGACCTGTAGATTCTTTCTTTACAACATTGCTAAAATCCGTCCTTTCCTCTCAGCCTCCACCGCCAAGACTCTGGTCCATGCCCTAGTGGTTTCACGACTAGATTATTGTAACCTCCTTCTGACAGGGCTTCCTCTCTCTCATCTCCATCCTTTAATCTCTGTCCAGAACTCAGCTGCACGTATTATCACATCTGCTTGCCGCTTTGACCATGTTTCTCCTCTTTTATCCTCCCTTCACTGGCTCCCCTTCCCCTTCCGCATCCAGTACAAGCTTTTGTTGTTGACTTTCAAAGCCCTCCACGGACTGGCCCCTCCTTACTTGTCTGAACTTCTTTCTCCTCACACTCCTTCTCGTACCTTTCGTTCTGGTAGTCAAGGTCTCCTGTCCCAGCCAAGGATTTCCACTGCCCTGTCCCGGGTTCGTCCCTTCTCCTTGCTGCCTCTCACTCCCGGAACCTTCTTCCTCTACATGCGCACCTCATCATTTCTCTAAGCAGATTCAAAATTAAGTTGAAGACTCTATTGTTTAGGGAAGCTTTCCCAGGACTGTGCCATCCACCCCAGGATGCCTCCTTTTAACTTTGTATTAAGAAGCCATGCCCTCCCTCCAGTCCATCTGCCTTGGTCCTGGTCCCAGAGGGAGAGAAGAACCACCGGACCTCACCCCCTTTCCCATCACCTTCCCCTCTTCCTTTTCTGTTGTCTCTTTTAGACTGTAAGCCTGAGGGCAGGGATCCGTCTAATTTAAGATTGTATGTACAGCACTGTGTAAATTTACAGCGCTATATAAATAAAGGATAATAAATAATAATAATAATAATAATAATAATAATAATTGTAGTATTGGGTGAGAAGGTGGATGAGCTTGGTAAGGATAATTGGTTGGGAGAGGAAATAAAGAAAGCAAACTGGAAGAGATAAAAGATAGAGAAATTGTAGAAGGACTGTGGAAAGGAAAACAGAGATGGAAAATAAGAAGGACAAGAACAATAAAGTTAATATATAAAAATATGAAATACTCTTCTTCATCCTAGAATTGCTATGCTGTAGTGGTAGAGGATAGTGATACAGTCAGCCCTTCTTATACATGGATTTTTTATCCACGGATTCAAGCATCCACAGTTTGAAAATGTTCAAAAAAAAAGTCTAAATTCCAAACCTTGATTTTGCCATTTTATATAAGGGACACCATTTTGCTATGCCATTATATTTAATGGGACTTGAGCACCCACGGAGTTTGTTATCCACGGGGGATCCTCGAACCAAACCCCAGCGTATAAGAAGGGTCCACTGTATTATATTTTGAAATATGGAATGTATCTATTGTTCAATGACAAGGATATATCATGATGCTGGTGTACTATTTTAAATTTTAAATTGTTTAATAATTTTTTTTCTTTAAAAAATCTAAACATGGGGGGGGGGAGTGAACCCAACAAATTTGTTCATCCCTAGGTTATCATCCTTGTTTCTGGAAGCCATATGCCTCACTCTGGAAAGTCTGTGCTTTGAACATTTGCAGGGAAGAGGAGGGTGGCTCATATTTTTGCAACATGTGCTCTGTGAGTGTATAAACTAAACAGCCGCTGGGGCAGGAAAGAGGGAAGGCCTCTGCCTCCTTCTCATACTGTGTGGGTCTCTCTCCTGGGATAGATGAATCAGCCACTTGAGCCTGAGTTATTTCTTTCATCAGGCTTCCATGCACATGCTGAGCCTGAGGAAAACAATTATTGGTGAGTATGTAGGGTTGAGGGGGAAGAATCAAATCAGAAATATTATGTATGTTCCTTGTGGACATTTAAAAAAACCCACACTTTTTGTTCTTCTAGAACAGCCAAATATAACTCATGGCAGTGAATCATATTTGTGAATATGATGATACAGAAATGTAGAGTAATGGTCTTTCTTGTCATTGTTTTCTCTGTGTGTGTGTGTGTGTGGGTGCGCGCGCAAGAAGTTTTGAAAAAAGAAAGAAAGAAAACAAATCACTAGACTTGAAAAACAACTGGGATATATACAGCATCAAATATTGCCTTGCAAAGACTCTTTTGTAGCTTGTAAAGTAGCCTTCCTAAACTTGTGGTGTTGGAGAACAATTTGCATCTGGTTGGGGAAGTATGGATGGCATCAAGTGGATAAAGTAACTGAACTATATAAAGTAGCTGGTGGTTCTGCATTTTCCTTTGTTTTAGTCTCGGAAACCTCTTTATCAGCAGAGCATTTTCATGTCATGGTATCCAAAGTTTGAAGTGGTAGCAGCTGGTGGCTCCAATATTAAATGCATTCTAGGTTTTATGCCAAATTTTGACAGGACTGTCCAAAGAGCTGATTTTTTAAAATTTATTTTTGGACAGCATTTAGCATCTTGGAGAAACCCTTTAAATTTCACATTAAAACCCACTGTCTCACCTAGATCAGTTCCAGCATCTGCCACTAGTTCAGAGCAGAGCCAAATCAGCTTGATGACACTCCCCCCCCCACCTCAAAATAAACAGATTTTCTTTTGTAAAAAAAATTCCAAAAAAAAAAATGGTTCCCAGGGCAACTGCAATTTGATATTGGTACACTTCAGCTCATTTACAATGGAGTCAAAGGATGTGTCACTCTCCCCAGATTGTTTTGGACTAGAAGCCCCATTGCCACTACCTTCCAAAGAGAATGGACAGGGATGATGGGAGTTGAACTCTTAAAAACATCACAGTGGTCCCTATTCCTCATTCCTGATCCATAGTGCTCTTATCTTGATTTTTCAACTCTTGATCATAGATTATTTGTGTATTAACCAGCAAATCATACAAGTGAAGGAGTAAATATAGGAAGGAATAAATGATTAATCTCAAACTCAGTGAATTTGCTAAAATGGGCTGCGTGAGTGAGTGGGTGAATGAGTGAATGGAGAAAAGTACAATAATAAATCATGAATTTTCATAGGATGGATAGATTTCCCTAACAAAATAACAAATGTGATTCAATGAACAATTAGGTAATCAGTTCATTTATATCTGGATATATGCTATTCTAATCAGCCAATACATTTCTATTATTTGCTGACCAAGTAGGTAAAGAACAAGACCAAGCACGGAACACTGGGTTATAAATGGGCAACTTTATTTAATTTAACCTATTTAACTGTTTTCTTTGAGCTCTGCAAAAATGGGGGAGCTAACCTAGTGTGGGAAATTCCCTGGGCGAAACACCTGAACCCCAAGGTCAATCCAATGTTGGGTTGTGTCCCAGCCGGCCTGCATCCAGAACTCCAAACAAAGGCCCTAAGGCCACTAGCCCACCATGCAGCAAGGCCTAACAAATGATATGGGGGTTTTGGGCCCCATAGGCCGCAAGCCAAGGTCAACATCCAAGATTGTCCATACGGGAAGAGGCGGCCCCTAAGATAGGATGGACCCAAGCTATGTAGGGCTTTAAAGGTCAAAACCAACACTTTCTACTGTGCCTGAAAACTAATCAGCAACCAGTGGAGAGATTTGAGCACAGTTGTTATGTGCTCTCTCCTAGATGTTCTAGCCAGAAGCCTGGCTGCCGTATTTTGGACCAATTGAAGTTTCCGGGTTAGGCACAAGGGTAGCCCCATGTAGAGCGCATTACAGTAGTCCAAACATGAGGTTACCAGCATGTGTATCATAGTTTCCAGAAACCTCATCTCCAGGAAAGGGCACAGCTGGCGTATCAGCCAAAGCTGGTAGCAGGCACTCCTGACCGTCACATTCATCTGACTAGTCATGTGGAGTGACGGGTCAAGGAGTACCCCCAGACTGCAAACAGAGTCCTTTGAAGAGAGTGTGACTCCATCTAGGACTGGAAATTGTATTCTCAAATCTGGTTTCGGGCCTGTGACCGTGAGCACCTTCATTTTGTCTCGATTAAGCTTCAATTGGTTTTCCCTCATCCAATCCATTACTGCCCCCGCTTCTCTCCAAATGCACCCAGAGGCCAGCAAAGTCATATTCCCAAACATGGCCTATAAGGGGATATGCATTATTTCCTATGACATAGCTCAAGAGCCAGGGTGGTGCAGTAGTTTGAATGCTAGACAAGAGCACTGGGAGACCAGGATTCAAGCCAGTCTTGGCCATGTAAATCTACTGGGTGTCCTTGGGAGAGGTTGTTGGAACATCTATGAGAGAGCATGTAACACCTGTGCTTAAATCTCTCCACTGGCTGCCGATCAGTTTCCGGGCACAGTACAAGGTGTTGGTTTTAACCTTTAAAGCCCTACATGGCTTGGGTCCATCCTACATAAGGGATCGCCTCTTCCTGTATGAACCCCCTCCCCCCGCACACTTTGATCCTCTGGGAGGAATCTGCTCCAACCCATGAAGACCAGGCTGGTCCAGACCTCCTAGAGGGCCTTTTCAGCTGTCGCCCCCAAGCTGTGGAATGACCTGCTGGATGAGATGTGTCTTATTCCATCTTTAGAAGGCTTCAAAAAAGCCCTAAAGACGTATCTCTTCTGGCAGGCCTTCTCAGAGAATGTGAACACTTCCCGGCTCCAAACCTAGGCCCTAGTGTCTTCCTGCCTTCCTTTCCTGTGTTTTTCCACCCCCTATACAACATAGGTTCTTCAGGCCCATTTCCCTGTTGCTCCTTTTTATTGTCTTGTTTTATTCCATGTTTTTAGCTCTACTGTGATGTGGTGAGGGGGGTGGTGAGGAAAGGGACAGGGTATTTTAACTGACACTGTTTTAATTTTTGCTGTAACCTGCCCCAAGTGCTTGTTCAGAGGGGTGGACTAGAAACAAAATTATTATTTATATTATTATTATTATTATTATTATTATTATTATTATTATCTCTCTCAGCCTCAGAGGAAGTCAAAGGCAACCAAAGAAATCTTGTCAAGAAAACCCCATGATAGATTCACCTTAAGGTTACCATTTGTCACAAATGACATAAGGGCACACAACAACAATAGCAGCAGCAGCAACACACACGTATGCATACGTGTGTGTGTGCATGCATGCATGCATACATGCACACAGATGTATATATGCATGCATACATGCACACACAGAATAAGAGGTTCTGATAACTGCGAGTATAGGTTATATAATTCATTATACTATATATAGTATATAACATGCATAATATATATTACATATATTATAATGGATGTATTTCAAATAATATTTTGTAACATACATTGTAGTGTAATATATACACATATAGTAAAGAGAGATGGTTAAATTACAGTTTATGTGCATGCCCACACACACACACACACAATCAATATGTACTTAACGAAAAGCTAATGAGATGTTTACAAGATCATTTTGTTTCTGTTCCTAGAAGTACAAAAACATCATTCGATATAAGAATACTGGCATATGTAACAGTTCTAATGGTGTGTTGTGGTGATATTGGTGCTATATTTATTATATCAAAACTTAGCAAAGAACATTCCAGGTGGCACTGTAATGAAAGATGATTATTGGAACCTGAAAAATGTAGGAGGTTAGAACAATAGCAAACTAAAATGAACATGCTGGAGAATTAAGATGCCCCATCCCCTTCCCACATTGGTTCATTTGCCCGGGATTTACATACTTAAGCCCAATCAAATAAACAAATTTCCTCAATTTTAAAAACATTGTTTTACAATGTTATTATCTCAAGTTGGAATCTCATGTACAAAACCTGAAGCAGGTCTTATTAGTAGTGTCTGGTGGCTTCTGTGTCAGCGGGCCAGTGAATACACTTTAGGTTGTAGCCCAAGTTTTAAAAGAGCTCTACAAGAGGCTGAAGCCTTGGGAGAGTTTGGGAAAACTTCTTTAAAGTTTGGACTAAAAGTCATAGTAGGTTCACTTGGGCAGTAAAAATGAAATGCCCAGATATAGGCTGGATGACATCAGGCTTAACGGCAGTACATGTGAAAGGGATCTAAGAGTCTCTAGGGGCTCAACAGACCGGCATAAAGAGCCAGTCTTGGGGTGGAATGAGGGTGTGGAGACTCGGACTCCACCCCCATGCTGCCCCATGCCATCTCCATGCTCCTGTCTGATCAGACAGTGGGTGGTGTCACTCTGCATCTTCAGTGCAGCACGTCGATGAAAAAGGCAAAAAGCCACCCCCACCATAGCTAGGGCACCCTTTTCAGGGTGCAAAAAGGAGCCACAATCATGGAAACGCCAGATTAGGGCTGTGGTGTGTAGTTGCTGTGGCCCTGATCCAGCGATGAAAGAGGTGGCTGCAGGCCATCCCTTAGGGGCAGTCTGTTCACCCCCTTGGTGGAACAGAGGTTGAACATGAATCAGCAATGTGATGTGGCAGCTAAGAAGGTCAATGGAATTCTAGTCTGCATCAATAGGAATATAGTTTCTTGACTGATGGGAGAAATAGGACCACTGTACTCTGCTTTGGTCAGACCTCACCTGAAATATTGTGTTCTGGGCAGCACAATTCAAAAAGGCTGTGGACAAACAGGAGCATCTCCAGAGGAGGGCCACAAAACTGTGAAACGTCTGGAAACTATGCCCTATGAGGAACTGCTTAACAAGCTGGGTATGTTTAGCCTAGAGAAGAGCAGGTTAAGGGGTGACATGATAGTCATGTATAAATATTTGAAAGGATGTCATATGGAGGATGGAGCAACCTTGTTGCCATATGGAATAATGGATTCAAACTACAGGGGAAAAGATTCCACCTAAGCATTAGGAAGAACTTCTTGATGGTAAGAGTGGAATAAGCTGCCTTGGAGAGTGGTGGAGTCTCCTTCTTTGGAGGTGTTTAAACAGATTCAGGGTGGGCATCTGTCAGAAGTGCCCTGATTGTGTATTTCTGCATGGCATGGGGTTTGGCTGGATGGCCCTTGTGGTCTTTTCCAGCTCTAGGATTCTATGAAGCTATGATTCTTGGAGATGCCTCATTCACAGGGTCACCAGAGGTCAAGGTTGGAAGGCAGTCAACAACAACCATGAGGAGTAACTTGGAAAAGTTACTTTTTGGACTATAAATACCAGACTCCCAGTCAACATGGTTACTGGGAGTTTATTCAAGACAGTACATTTTCTAAGTTCTGACTAGGCAGGATGAAAACAGGACAAAGAAAGTTTAAGAAGGATACTTGCTTCCATTAGAAGCTGACAGAAGAAGAAAAAAGTTGGGGCTACAGTAACCAGACCTCCCTCCACCCTTATTTCTTAATGAGGTAAGGAAACTATCATTGCCTCAACCATCTGTGCACATTAAAAATATGGAAAGGAGCAACCAATGTAATGTGTCCTTAAACAGTTTGAAATCAATAGCAGTGTATAATGCATGCAGTCTGTATAGAGTTCAGTGAAGGCCATTCAGGGGACACATTCTCGTTTCCCATTCTGCTTGCAGATGGTATTATTATTGGCAGGAAATTTCAGTCCAACTCAATTTTTCAAGTCAACTGAAACCTAGAAGAATAAACAAACTGTGGTATTTTTTATAACTTCCCACTGAAGGGGATGTAAATGATTTAGCCTTCTATTTTTAAAAAAGAAATGAGAAAAAAAACACTAAACATCCTGAATCAAATATAAAGTTCATGTATTTTTTTTATTTCACCACATAACAATTCATTATAATGAACATCATATAATGGTTTACATAATCAGAGAACCATCTAATAATGCAAACATCATCATATAAATCCAGTTTTTAGTACTAACTAGAGTCAAATGGAGCAAGCCCATTGAATCAATGGGAACTTGGCAAGTCAACACTTATCTTTGCTTGTTGGTGTCCTTTTTGTAAAAAAAAAAATAATCCAAAACTTTAAAAGGTGTCACAAATACTGTACCAGCTTCTCTAACTATTTGTATTGGATAAAAGCCATTAGATTTTCTGGTTAATCCAATTTGCCATCACCCAGTTTTTGTTATACTAGAAGTCAGATGAAGAGTCATCAACCAGGTTTCTGGAATGGTTTTCATGATGTCCTGGGACTGGCATTAGGTTTTGATAGTTTCAAGCTGTTTGTTCTGAATAACCTGGAATTCATCTTATGTGGGGATGTTTTAATGCATTTTTGTACATTTGTTATACCTGTGGAACTGTGAATGAGAAACAGATGATTAGGAATGCAACCACTAGGAATGCAATCATTTGCAACAACAGTTTTCAACACACAACTTTATCAGTTTTTCCCTTAGTATGAGAAAATCTTGAAAAACTGATCAGGTTACAAATACTATTTGCAATTCAGGGTTTATTTATTTTTTTTTAAATAAAATTTGCTTGTGGTGCTTTTGTGCAGAAAACAGCATATTCTTCACAAAAACACTCAGCATTTTGTACACATAAAATGTTGTTTTCTGAGCAGAAAATATTGCTTTCTGTGGAAAAAAAAAAGCCACGTGTAAATTTTGTTCAGAATAAGTCCCGAACTATGAAAAGTCTCACAAATCCAATATTTTCTTTTGCCAGGATCTCCTGGCAACTGATGAAAATGGTTTTGGACTCTTTTTTTTTTTTAATTCTATCCTAGAAATAAAGGATGAAATGATAATAGATACATATGGGGGTTTTACAAAACACTATTCAAATGTTCCCTGATTACACGACAGGGGAGAGGGAGTGGTGGTAAGTGTGTATGTGTATTTTTTTAAATACTTTTTATTGAAAGTGTGTATGTGTATTTTTAAGGAGTTCTGCCCACCAGAGTTTCCATCCAGAGATTCCACCTTTATGTCTGCTTTATGTAGTGAAACCTGAACATTACAGGATACAGATTTCTCTGTCCTGAGCTAGTAGAAATGTCAGTCTTAACGTCTGTATAATAAATAAGATTTATATGATCTTCCCTACATGTGCCTTTATAATATATGCATACATTCGTCAGCATTATGGTTCATGCATGTCCTACACAAGATTCTTTGGGCTCTATTGGGAGTAAAAGAATGTAACCAATTAGGATCTGATTTTATGATATCCCTGTGAAATAGTGACTGTAAACTTGGAGTTGTAGGGAGATTTATCACTCTGTGGAGTTACCCATGTCCAGAAAGGATTTTAAATAAATTAATGGGAAATCAGTGACTTTATCATAATAAAGGGAAATGTGATTCAGGACTAAATACAATTGTTTGTTCCAAGTTAGTTTCAAGTAAACCCATGAACTGCTAGATGGTAAGATGATGCTTTTGTAAATGTAAGTGACTCAATGGGCCAACTGTAGTTGGGATTAACAGGTGGATTTAGCCTCAGGTTCATGGCAAAGATGTTTTGTTTTCAATGGGATTTTCAATGGGATTCAACTGCTTCTGCCAGAAATGAGAACACCACCTCTCATCCATCTCAGAGCCATTAGTTTAAGGTGAGGGATTATAGAAGTTTCAGTACAGCTGTGGAGGACCACAGTTTATGATCTCTGGTTTAATATTTACTCTGTATTATATCTGCAAAATCATTCTGTAGCCAGTAGACACATTTTGTGTCCCAGAATTCTTAAGAAATAGAAAATCCCCCTTTCCTTTCTTCAAAATGGAGGGGGGGGCATTCTCAGCTGTATGGTCTGGCCCACGTTCAAATGCTCTACTTCCCCCTTCAAATCTCCAGGAATTATTTTCGCATTTCTTTTAATTTAAACCTTAGAGACATTTGTCTTTACATTTTACAAGCACAGTCTTCTACTCCAAACTCCATTTCCCCCTTTCTGGCAATCTAATTTCCATTCCTCTAAGCCCCTCCTTATTATCACCATTTGCTTTGGCATTCTTGACATCACTAATCCCATCAGATTTCCTATTTTTGATATCATCCCTCAGCTCTTCTCTTGTTCACTATTCTCCCTTTGGTGTGTGCTTTATTAGATCTGCTTCTCTGGCCTGGGTGCCTGGCAAGTGCTTCCATCCCAAACTTCTTCAATCTCAAATGGACTTTACCAACATTTGAGTCATAAAAAGAATATGCTTTGTGCCACCCCACAGTCTTACATGAACAAAAGCAAATAAGGAGTCTCTCTCTCTCTCTCTCTCTCTCTATATATATATATATATGGCAGAAGAAAGTACAGTCCTTCAAGATTTCAGTACTACAGGTTTGTTCAGTACTATGGACCCTGTTGGCACATCTATCTTTATTTGCTACTAGAGCTGGGGGAAAATGGGATACAAGTAACAACATGATATGTAATTGGACTCATGGGGACCACGAGCTTCAAGAAACTCACAAGAACATTTTTGCAGCCCCTACAACGCCTTGGGGAAGAGTCTTCACATCAAAATTGAGGGGAGGGATTTCTCTCCTAAAATAAGAGAATCACACTAGAAGTTCTGTTTTAAAAACTAGAAGTAACCTTACAACCTTAATTTTGAAGGGCTGAACTGACCCCTTTGACGTTCCGGGGCTGAACAAACTGCCTTCAGAACACCAGAGTTACCCCATACCACTTTTGTCATGTTACTTTGAGGGGATACTAAGGCAATAAAGAAAATTCTTTTTGAAAAATTATGCAAACACTAGTAACACTGTTGACCTAAATCTCACTCTCTTAGCTAGTGTAAAATCCACTCAGTCAATGGAGCATACATTAGTACTGACCTACAATGTGCTACTGTTGTTGAGAGTGACAGCTGGATTCAGGACATAGTGGTTTTAATAAAATGAGTCATTTTTACATTTCCCCTCTGATGTCATTATATTTGGGACATTTTTTTGATCAACTGGGACCATTTTTATATTTTGAAGGAGATGGGGGTGGGGGTAATAACATACATATTAGAAGCACTTCCACTGGGGAAGAGATCCTCATTATACTAAGTTAGAGGAGGGGATTAAGACAGCATCTGCATTCATACCAATTCACACTATACCTATGCCTCTTGCAGATTCTAACATGTTAAGGAAAAATTGTCCAATTTAAGCCAAGGATATGCCTTGATTCATTATTCCGATTACTTTTGTAATCTATTTAAAAAATATGTTTCCCCTCATCCTTTCCATTCCATTTCTACAACCCCCCCCCCAAGAGTTTTGCTGAATAAGTTGAGCTGATGAAACTTCCTAAGGTTCTCTCCAAGAACAGAATTAAGGTGTCCATGCATTGCTGGATTTCACTGCATTTCATTACTCTATACAATGCCTAGCAGGTATATGGGCAAATTATTTGGCTACCACACAGGCCACACAACATTGCAGGGAGGAGGTGTATTTGCTGGCCTACAATGGGGAAAAGGCCAGAGCAATTATTTCATAATGGTGCACCATGACACAGGATATATAGGGGGGCTGAGCCTTTTGCTCCATCCTGTTGGCTTGGGGTGGTGTCTTAAGTAGCCAGTCACTAGGCAGGTAGTGGGGAGAGTGAAGTATCATTCCATTGGATACCTGTGGCACTCACTGGGTGAAGAAGAGGGCTTTCTGGATCACGAAACCCAGGAGGTAAGGAAGGAGGCTTTCATTGGGGCTGGGCTGGATACTGAGCCCTTCCTCTAAGTCATGCAGTTTTGGGTGGGGTTCTTAATTTGGTCTTCCAGTAGCAGGCTGGCTGAGTAGTAACCCAGCTTTTGGGATGTCCTTAGAGCTCAGATGTTTTACTCAGTAAAGCTCGGAAAAAGGTCTGGGAAAGACCACCTGCCCTGTCTGCTCTTACACTAAGTTGCTCCCCTCTTTTGCACATCTCAGAGGTTAAAAGTTTAAATAAGTTATAGTTAAAATAAAGTGGCCCTTATTCAATCCACTACTTGTGTCTGGTCTCTTTATTGGCATGGTTGGTCTGCAAATTCCACAGATGAGCGTCATTTCTGAGGTGCTACAAGGAGTTACAAAAATGTATTTAGTGTACTTGCTGTGTTGTCAGTTCTAGGATGACATATTTGAGCAATCAAGCTGGTATTTAACATTTGTCTTTAACAGAAGATGGGATGCCCATAAGAACTGCCCAGGCATGCTTCTGCATCAGGAGGGACTGATGCTGAATCAGTATGAATGGAATGATTCCATAGACTGCTATACATATGATTTTCCTGAAATAGTGTCTGCCTGACCTCCCATCTCAGTTTCATACCACAAATGTGTAGTTATTACTTGTATGTAAATTTATGATAGTCTTTTTTCAGTTTATGAGTTCAAGAGGCATGAGTGGAACAATAATTAAGGCAACTTTTCCCATCATTTTTTTTTTTTTTTGCCAAGATCATGCTTTGGATTAATATAAAATAGGCTGAGGTGCCTTATAAGTGTGCCATAGTTATGTTACCATGGCACCACATGCCAGTTCAGGGGCCAGTATAAGTGGAAGCAACATCTGTAAAGGCTGTAAATTCAGGCTTCCTAGCCAGCTGATTTTTGTTTCATTTTTTACAGACTGAAGAAAACAAAAAGAAAAATATGTGAGTTAGATTTACATGAAGCAGAAGAGAAACAGAATGTGAGAGTTTAATAAACTTTTGTGTCTCAGTTCCACTTCACAATTCATGTTTATTATTGTTCTGAACAGTAGATGGAATAGTTTCAGTATGCCAGATATTTTCCTGGAAAGAAGGACTTATAAGATGGTAGATATAGTTGAGAAATGTTTTCTGTACTATAGTGTACTTTACACATATACTCTTATATATATATTCCTTCCCAAAAGAAAAGGGAATACTGTCACCTTAACTGTTAAGGCCTCAAGGTAAAGTCTGGTCTTTAGATTATTCTCTGTAACTAGGGAAAGCCAATATATCTGGTATGTCCAACGCTGTGATGCAGGGCACTCTACAAGATATCCTTGTAGTCTATATTTCTACAGTAGCATAACACACACACACCCTTATGTATTTTTTAATATCCTCCAGACTGCATGTGTAAGAGTGCAGAAGTATGAATTTTATCTGCGGAAAAGGATGGTCTCCTATCATGGGGTTTCCTTTAAACCAGGAGAGACCAGAGGTGAGATGTGCCCTCTTGCCCAGTTGGACTGAAACCCACTAGTATTTTGACTTGCTTAAAGAAACAGAGTAGCATTTCTTGCAAGCAGCCTTTGGACTAGGGGAGAGAATCAAGTCAACTCCAGTTTCCAATTCTGTATTATTATTATTTTAGAAACAACAACAACAACAAGCAGAAAGAATTTAAACAATAATCAACTCCTTTTAAAACAAGATGAGCATAAATATTAGCTAACTAAAACTTTTCAGAAGCAATAAAATAAGTTATGAAAATCAATTTTAGGTGGAAAGTTGTTACCTGGGGTCTGAGCATAGGTTAGGTTTGTCTTCACTCTTTGCTAGCCAACTGGAAATGCAGAGATCCTCACAGAAGCTCCAGAGATGAAAATTCAAAGGAACTAATCAGAGCCAGGGATGACCTGATCATGATCCTCCAGTGCTTTCTAGAATCATCTTATATATGATGACAGCAGCTAAAATTATATACATTAGGAAGTGGAAAGAATGGCAAATCCCAAATTTAGATGAATGGGTTTTAAAAATAATGGATATGGCAGAGGTGGACAAACTGACCATCCTCCTGAGTAATAAATCAACACAATTATATGAAAATGAACAGGGAAAAATAACTATTGCATGGGAGAAAATAAGGGTAAAATAAAAAAAACCGAGACATTTAAGGCAGAAAGAAAATATAAATCTAGCAGAGAAAAAGTATTGGAAAGTGTAAGTATGTGTAAGAACAAGGGAATAATAAGATTAAGAAAATTAATGAAAGATACTTTATGTTGTTCTCTTTTCAATCTTATTAGAACTCATTATAGATGTAATGTATAACAAAATAAGATTGCATAGGTGTATATCTATATAAATATATAAGATCTTCTTAATCAAGTCACCCAAATACCTAATTTTTTAAGGGTGGGAAATGAGAAAAAAAATATATAGGAGCATCAGTAATACAACTCTAAAAGCAAAAACTAGGAAGCCAAGGGAAGGAAATGGAATGAGGTATAGAGGGTGGGAGGTGAAATAAAGGAAGAAAGACTGTTTACTGAAACAGAGCAAAAGATCTCTAGAAGATATGTAGATTTGTTTGAAGAAGATGTGTGTGATGTTTTCTTTTTTATTATTAATGAATGTTAAAACTTAATTTAAAAAAAAATATTTTAAAAAATGATCCTCCAGTGCTTTCCCAGGTAACTATTTAACATAATGATGAATGATGCGAGTGACTGTTGTCCCTATAAATTCAAAGTAATTTCTGAAAAGGAGGGAGGAAGTTTGACTTGTCCCAAGATGTATGTGGCTGTCTGAACTTCTTCCTTGAAATTTTCTTTTTCTTTTTCATTTTAGGGACTACTAGATAATGCTTCAGTGTGGGGAACTGAATAACAGGGAAATGAATAGCAGTGAATATTACTTCCACTTCTACCAAATATATATATAAAAAATCTCATAAGGCCCCTCTCCTTCCATTTTCCCCCTTTCTGTTATCTTGAAAATTCTGTTTAAATTTCTTTTCCTAGGGAGGAGATCCATATATTTTATCAGACATTCACAGTGTTCACAGATGCAAAGACCCACAGCACATGGAGCACAAAGACTGTTTGTTACTCTTTTGTGTGTGTATTAAATGGCTTTGTTTCCTCCCTACACACACCCTTTTGACCTTCCATTAAAGTGGAAAAGGTGTTCTATGAGGTATAGATTACAATAACAAAAAAATATTCAGCTCCTATTCACTTTAATGGACTCTGAGAAAACCCAGCACGTGCCAAAATTGTGCCATCGTACAGGAAATTACTCAGCTGTTCTGTATTAAAATGTTTCTGTAGCATATAAATTTATACAGGGCCCTGCTAGTAGTCTCTTAAGATTAGCAAAGCCTGTTTTATATTAGTCAGTATATTAAATTTTTCAGTTCAACTGCATTAAATAAAATATATTGGTGTTGGGCAGTATGGGAATGAAGCTTATATACCAAACACATGTCTGAGAAAAAAACTAAATTATTAAAACAGCTCACCAAAGTGTGGAGGGATACCAGATAGAAAGATCAGAAGTGGGTTTAATATCCAAAAGTGTATCATACCATGTCTCCAACAACTGTGTCAGTGTCTCTTTGCATGTTGGGGGAATTGTTTAGCTCAGAGGAGGCTTCCAACTCAAGGGACAGTTTCACCTGTGTACACCAGTACTATCTGCAGGAGTTCTCCATGTGTGGTAAATAAAGAAGGTTTTTTTGAGGGCTTTTAATTTTCTGAAGATGCTAACCACAGATCCTGGTGAAACGTCAGGAATAAACTCTTCTAGAACATGGCCACTTAGCCCGAAAAACCCACCAAAAACTATAGATGCCGGCCATGAAGGTGATATATCTGAAGGTAATATGGGAAGAGGAGGCTCTGAACAGTTGGATAGAGTTCTGGTGGCCACTCACTGCAATTGCAAACTGGATGTGTGCAGGAAGGATATTTATATTCTGTTTGGTGTCCTCAAGGGGTAATTAATGAACATATATAAAGTACAAATCATAGTTCTATTGTTTTCCCATGGAATTGCACTCCATTGTATTAGAGCTCTCTGGTCCAGTAGTGTAAGGATATCAGAAAATTTTTGCCAGCCATGAAGGTGATATATATTATGGAACTAAGGCTTCCATAGGATGGCACCAGGACAATTAAACCAGTATGAAACATATATAGTTGTATAATGTGGATACAGCCATAATTGCTTTTAATTTACATTAAGAATCCTACTGATGTGTGACATGTTAGAAGAAAAAATTGCCAGGATGTTTCTGAATGTAGAAAACATTCTATGAATCTGAAGACCACAAATATGCCTAATGTCTCACCTTCAGATTTCTATTGAATCCACAATAGTTCAGTGTTTGGAGCTGTGCAGGAACAGGAATATTGGGAAAACAAGCAACATTGGAGGGGGTGCATGAAGTCTAGTTCCTCTCTGCACATTAGTGAGTTATTAAAGAATATGTTGTATCATTCTGCATTTTGTATGTGTATGTGGGGAGGATGGGAAAATAGCCCTCCATATCCACAAATTCTTCATCCGCTGATTCAACCGTCCATGTCCTGAAATTTTTTTAAAAAAAAATCCAAAAAGCAAAACCTGATTTTGACATTATATATAAGGTATACCACTTCACTATGCCAGTGTATATAATGGGGCTTCAGCATCTATGGATTTTGGTATCCACAGTGGGCCTTGGAACCAAAACTCCAGGGGATACTAAGGAACCACTGTAATCACAAAACAGTTTATAATAGTAAACAACAAAATATGGAATAAAACTGACGGGTAAAATAATTATAAATGATAAATAATGAAATATTTCAATACAATCATGGGGAACACATTTAGCAAGAAATTGTGTGGGATTCCTGCCCTAGGAATCCATGTAATCTCAATGGGGAGTAGTGTTCCCAGCTGGCTTGTCCTGTCTCTTCAGGGTGAAGAGAGGTATTTCAACGGAAGAGTGCTGCCTTGAAAGTTTGCACACCTCCTGTAATATCACAAGGAGCAATCCATAGGTTTCAGATTTTGGCCTGGAAATTTCAGGGCCTTGACTGCCTGCTGAGGAGTTCATTCTACATGGTAGAAGCCACAGTGGAAATTAACTGGACCCCATGAGGCTCCCACATAAAGGACCAATGCCTGAATAGGTCAGAGGCTCCTCCCCATAACGAAGGTTAAAGAACATTATGACTTGAAGAGTATAAAATAAAACAGTATTCTGCTCCTCAATGCATTGGAGAAAAGTGATTTAAAAAAAAAAAACCCAACCCACAAAGGGAGACATGTACCTATCCTTCATAGTGAAAGACATGCAATGACATTTTCCCCTGTAATAAGCACATGTCTTAAAAAGCAATGTATTACATTTAATTTTTTAATAATGGGAACTATAACTGTGCTTCACAATGAGTAAGTGTATTAATTATGAGACAAATCAAGCCAGATAATGTTTCCTGCTCAGTTTCCTTTGAATTTCAATGTGTAAGATTTTACTTTAAAATTAAGGACCTTTTTATGTACCCAGCAATGAATAAATGAACTAATTAGAGATAATAAATATATTTTTATTGAAATCTGAATGACTACACTTGTCGTTGGCCCATAGAAGTATGTAGTATGCCTTTGAGTTATGCGCCGCTATGTATATTAATTATACATTCGTCTTATTACTGACTTAAATATCTGAGTTCTGCAAACATTCATTGGGTTCAATATTGCCCTGAGCTACATAGATAAAACTTGCCTTGATTTAAATAGTTGTATGTGTCTATCTGTCAGCAGAATTGGCTCATTTGGTAAAGCTTAAAATATATTTCAGTTTTTACAATAGAAAATATGGAAGCTTATAAGCCGAGAACAAATTTATTTAAATCTAATGACACAAAAAATGTAAGAATTAGAAAAAGAGAATGAATGAGGGAGTGAAGATAGAACACCACTGGCGTCTCTCCACCTAAAATATCCCTGAACCAGATTCTTCCTTGAAATATTCTGCTTATTTGTGCTCTTCTGAGCTTCTTCGCTTCCCTTTCCCAATAACCCCTGCCCCTGGGGAGGAACTACAACACGGACTGCAAAAGAGCTCCTATTTATTGCTTCTTCTGCGTATCTCACTTTAAAGCCAATGGTTATTATTCAGATATATCTATATTTACAATCATTGGTCTAAATACCCTAAAGGCATAAGATCCTGCCTTATCTCCGACGCTAAGCAGGGTCAGTTCTGCTTAGGACGGAAGATCACCAATGAATACCAGACTATATTTCAGGGGAAGGAAGTGGCAAAACCACCTCTGTGCATTCCTTGTTTAAAGAAACATGTGAAATTCATGCGGTCACCATAACTCAACAGGTGACCTGAAGGCATACACACACACATATTTCTAGTCAAGTAATTAGTTTCTCCCAGAGCTTGGAATGTTGTTATTATTGCTTTCAATAATTTTCAACTTAAAGCAGTACTAAGAGGTTTCTTTGGAAAGATTTGTTCAGAAGCCAAGGATTTGAACCTTAGTCTCCAGAGTCCTAGTCCAGCACTCCAACCACTACACAATGCTGATCCTATTGGAATGTTACTAAGAAACATTACTCATTTTCACTGATCATTGAACAGGTTAATACTTGTTAGTGTTGCTGCAGCAACATGCTGAGGTATTCATTGCCTTTGCTGTTCAGTCATGGAATAGCAAGACCAGACACAGAAAGCTGGGTTAAACAAATGCCACTTTGTTTTGCCTAAACTTATTTAATTGTGTTGAACCTGGAAAGAAGCAAGAAGGGGGAAGAAACCTAGTGCAGGACCAGCTGTGGTAGGTGTTACTCCTTGACTTCCTTCTCAGCCTTCCTCTGGGTGAAACACCTGGGCCCTGAAGAAAATCTAATAGCTGGGTTGCACCGTGGAAAGTAGACCCAAGGATATTTATCCCCTCCAGGATTTAAAATGAGGACAAAGTTCCTAGGCAAGCCTCAAGGGTAATTTTCTTCCCCATCCTTGGGTCTTATGAGTTTATCATATGAAAAAATTTGAGGGTATAATCCAATGGCAATCCGAACGCAATCATACGGTTTACGTTATTGCCTATGGACCTTGGTTTAGTGAATTTATGTGAATTCCAATTGCATTCGGAATGCATTCAGAATGACTTCCCATTTCCTGAAAATGACTGCCCATTGCCCAAAATTGTGTGAGATGCTTTAATTCGCAATAACGTAAAACCCATGATTGAGTTCGGAATGACTTCCCTTTTGCCCCAAATTGTGTGAGATATTTTAATTTGCAATAACGTGAAACCCCATGATTGCGTTCGGATTGCCATTAGATTATACTTCCAATTTCCGATGTCTGCTAAGGTCCTTAGAATATAAAGAGTCATTTCCAGAGTTGGCCCCATCACCAAAGAGTGCTAGGGTGTTTACAGTATCTGCTACTTTAATCCTGCCCCTGCTATCTGCCAAACATTTAATAATTCCACCCATTGCCTATATTTCCCCAGATACTGTGTGGGGTAGGCAAAACAAACAAACAAACAAACAAAAACAGTTAAAAGAGCAAAAAAATTCTACCCAGCCCTGAAGTGACCAGCAAATTTCACACTGCACTGGAGGTGAGAGGGAGAGCTGAACTTTGCCACCAAAAAAATAGAAGAAAACTGTTTGCAAAGTGCCATGTACATGAATGATGCTATATAAATGAAATATAATTATTTTAATTATAATGAAAGGAAAGAATGAAGGAGCTGGATAGACTTTTAAGTATCCCCTAATTCTATGTTGTGCCATATTTCACCCCCCCCCCCCCCCCAAATTATAATACTTTGTATCATGCAGTTCGTATTTCAGTGTACCTCAAGTAGCATTGTACTACTGAGCACTGGTTCCCATTTCAGTTATGTATGTCTATATATCAGTTTATTTTGCTTTTGCCTGTGTAAACTCTTTCTGCTCTATATGGTCTCTGGACTGTTTACCCACATGTTTCTCTTTATATATTTCACACACACACACACACACACACACACATATTTCTTCATTACATGACACTGCCCTAAACTGATTTGGAACATATTCTCAAAGGACTGCTGTGAACCTAAAAAATAAAATAAATAAATATTTTAAAAAGAGGTTTCTAAGAAGGTAACCATGAGCCGATACAGACAAGAAGAAAGGGACAGCCAGAGGCTGTCCCTTTCCTCTCCAGATCATCGCTGTAGCAACTGCATGGCTACAGCAATGAACTGGCCCAAAAAGGAGCTTTGAAACAGGGCTTCTTTTTGAGCCATCATAAGGGCTGTGATGCAGCCCTATGATGACTCTTCCGTGTGAACGGAGCTGCAGCCTTATGATGTAACACTGCCAATACTATGGCCCAGCAAATGTGGATACTGAGCCACACTGAACCATAATATCAGTGGCGGCATGCCACTTGTGGGCCATCTGTCTCGGCCCCATGTTTGGAAACACATAGAAATGAATATGTCGTGTTAACTGGGGATGAGCAATTATTTTACTTTATTCTATGTATAATAAGAATTTACCAGAATTCATACATTTTTCATATTCAGGATAGAAAGAATTTGAGGGTTAAAAAAATAAAATAAAATAAAATAAAAAAATAAAAGGCATGTGACAGAAATGGAAACTGAGGGCTCATTCCCACTTGCGGTTTAACCCGATTTCCAATTTGGCTTTGTTCCGTGCTGTTAATCAGTTCCAAAAGGTCCCTCATTCCCACTGTAAAAGTGGATCTTTTCATTATCCCTGTAGAATCTTTTTTTTTCTTTCTTTCTTTCTTTCTTTTTTCTTTTTCTTTTTTTCTTTCTTTTTTTTTGGGGGGGGGCATGATTGTTGTCCCAACTAGTTTGTGTCGCTCCTGTTATGGCAGGAAGAGGAAGGAAGAGACAGAGAAAGAATCCCCCAACTTAGGGATGGAGGAGGGGGAAAGAAGCGAGAGGGGGAAAGGCCCAGGAAGGCCTGCGTATGTCTCTGGTGCTCCTTCCTTCCTGCCGCCTTCTTTCTCTCCTCTCCCTTCCCTTTTGCTGCTTCTCCTTCCCTTGTATCCCTGCTCTCCCTCTCCAGCTCCTGACATACTCCTCCCCTCCTTCAGTTAACAAGGCCCACTCTCCCCCTGTTCCTCGCTGGCTCACTTGCTCATTCGCTCACTTGCCTCCTAGGCCCTGCTCCCTAGACACACACCCCCCCTCAACACTCATTTGGCTGTGCAAGACAAAAAGAAGAAGAAGAGAAAGAGGAGGAAGAAAATGAAGAAGAAGAGGAGAATTTTTTTAAAAAAGGAAAGAAAGAAGAGGAGAGGAGAAGAAAAACAGCTGGATCCCAGGGGCTAGTTCCCACCTCGGCTCCTGGAAAGGGATCCTCAGGGACAGAGAGGTATGGAGCTGGGTAAAGGAGCATTGCCTTGCCCCAGAGTGCCCACCTGGCTTGCGCAGGACTTGTCTAAATCCATCTTCATACAGAGTTTGGGCACCAGCAACAGCAGCAACCTCTGCTGCCTCCCATGGCATAGGTGCCTGGTGGCTCCTTGCATGTGCTGCCTAAACAGCAGCAGCGGCCACAGCAGCCACAGCCTCCCACTCCCATCCACACTTCCACCACCACCATCACCACTACCATGCCCGCTACCCTACCAGTCCCTCCACTGTCAGTGGAGGAGGAGGAGTGAGGAAGGAAGGAAGGAAGGAAGGAAGGAAGGAAGGAAGGGAGGAAGGAAGGAAGGAAGCCAGGAGGAGAAGGAAGACAGGGGACACAGCATGTTGTTGTTGTTGTTGTTTAAATTAAATTAAGTGATGAATCCATAGAATGGCTTAGCAACTACTTGCCTTCTCAAGTCAAACTGGAAGTCAAGCTGGAAGTCAAACTCAGCCAAATCCTCAAGGTCTAGCAAATTCCTCACTTGCCTGGAAGACAATTTCATTGTCCAAAAGGTGGAAGAGGCAACAAGGGGATCAGCCATTTTAGATCTTATCTTAACCAACAGGGAAGACTTAGTTGATGGGGTGCAAGTGGTGGGATCCTTAGGTGGAAGTGACCATGTTCTCCTGGAGTTTGTAATACAGTGGAAGGGAGAAGCTAGGCATAGTCAGACACGCATTCTAGACTTTAGGAGAGCTGATTTCAATAAACTTAGAGAAATACTGGGAGTGATCCCATGGTCAGGAATACTAAAAGAGAAGGGAGTTCAAGATGGATGGGAGTTTCTCAAAAGGGAGATACTGAAGGCGTAATTTCAAACAGTTCCAATGAGGAAGAAAAATGGAAGATGTCTCAAGAAGCCAGGATGGATGACTAAGGAACTTTCAACTGAGCTAAGTTTTAAACAGAACATGTATATGAAATGGAAAAATGGGGAAATCACCAAACAGGAATTCAAACAAATAGCCAGCACATGTAGGGATAAAGTCAGAAAAGCTAAAGCACAGAATGAACTCAGGCTTGCTAGAGAGGTTAAGAACAATAAAAAGGGCTTTTTGGATATGTCCACAGCAAAAGGAAGAAGAAGGAAACAGTTGGGCCACTGCATGCAGAAGATGGCAAAATGCTCACAGGAGACAGAGAAAAGGCAGAATTGCTCAACACCTTCTTTGCTTCAGTCTTCTCACAAAAGGCAAAGAAGGTTCAGCCTGAGGATAATGGAGCAGAAGACAGAATAGGGGAATTTCAGCACAGAATAAGTAAAGAGATAGTACAGGAATACCTGGTTAATCTAAATTAATATAAGTCTCCAGGACCAGATGAACTACATCCTAGGGTATTAAAAGAACTGGCAAATGTAATATTGGAACCAATGGCAATAATCTTTGAGAATTCCTGGAGAACAGGAGAAGTCCCAGCAGACTGGAGGAGGGCAAATGTTGTCCCCATTTTCAAAAAGGGAAAAAAAGAGATCCCAACAATTATCGTCCAGTTAATCTGACATCAATTCCAGGAAAGATTCTAGAGCAGATCATTAAGCAGAGAGTCTGTGAACATCTAGAGGCCAATGCCATAATCACAAAAAAGTCAACATGGGTTTCAGAGAAACAAGTCATGCCAAAGGAACCTGATCTCTTTTTTTGATAAAATTACCAGCTTGGTAGATGAAAGGAATGCTGTGGATATAGTATACCTCGATTTCAGTAAGGCCTTTGACAAGGTTCCCCATGACATTCTTGCAAACAAGCTTGCAAAATGTGGGATAGACAAGTTAACTGTTACATGGATTTGTAATTGGTTGACTGGCCGAACTCAAAGGGTGCTCAACAATGGTTCCTTTTCATCCTGGAGAGAGGTGACCAGTGGGGTGCCACAGGGTTCTGTCCTGGGCCCAGTCCTATTCAACATCTTTATTAATGATTTGGATGACAGAATTGGGGGCATACTTATCAAATTTGCAGATGACACTAAACTAGGAGGAGCAGCTAATACCCCAGAGGACAGGATCAAAATTCAAAATGACCTGAATAGACTAGATAGCTGGGCCGATGCTAACAAGATGAAATTCAATGCAGAGAAATGTAAGGTTCTGCACTTAGGGAGGAAAAATGAAATGCACAGATGTAAAATGGGGGACACCTGGCTGAATGAGACCACATGTGAAAGGGATCTAGGAGTCCAAGTAGACCATAAGCTGAACATGAGTCAACAGTGTGATACGGCAGCTTAAAAAGCCAATGCAATTTTAGGCTGCATCAATAGAAATATAGTTTCTAGATCAAGGGAAGTTATAGTGCCACTCTATTCTGCTTTGGTCAGGCCCCACCTGGAATACTGTGTCCAGTTCTGGGCACCACAATTCAAAAAAGATGTGGAGAAGCTGGAGCATGTCCAAAGGAGGGCAACTAAGATGGTGAAGGGTCTGGAAACCATGCCCTATGAGGAATGCCTTAGGGAACTGGGGATGTTTAGCCTGGAGAAGAGAAGGTTAAGAGGTGATATGATAGCCCTGTTTAAATATTTGAAGGGATGTCATATTGAGAAGGGAGCAAGCTTGTTTTCTGCTGCTGCAGAGACTAGAACGCAGAACAATGGATGCAAGCTGCAGGAAAAGAGATTCCACCTCAACATTAGGAGGAACTTCCTGACAGTAAGGGCTGTTCGACAGTGGAACACAGTCCCTTGGAGTGTGGTGGAGTCTCCTTCCTTAGAGGTCTTTAAGCAGAGGCTGGATGGCCATCTGTCGGGGATGCTTTGATTTGGAGTTCCTGCATGGCAGGGGGTTGGACTGGATGGCCCTTGTGGTCTCTTCCAACTCTATGATTCTATGATTCTATGATTCTATGATTTATCAATTATTTTTATTTTTTAAAAAAGCACCCATGTCACACCAACAAATAAAAGGGAAGCACTGTATGTGACATCTCCAAAAAACTGGGGAGATTAGTCCCTGCCCTCCAGAATGATGTGATTCCAATTTGTCATTCTCACTTGCCGAACACTCTTCAGAACCTATTCTTTTCAAAAGAACCACTTTGAAGCTACTCTCTGGAAAAACCTTTTTGTGTGTCTGTGTGTTTGCCTCACTTTATCACAACAGGACTCAATCACATTGTGACAGGAACTGATTTCAAATGGGAACAAGGGTCATTTACACCGATCAGTAATTTGATTCTTTTCATAGCGAGAATGCAGCCTGACCGAGTTATCCTCTTAGGTGCAAAGCTTTGAGGCCTTACCACTTCCAATTCTGAATTTGAATCCTCATGTCTCCAACCTTTTTTGGTGTACTGTTAGGAAAGTCATCTTTCCTTCTCTTTTTTAACTTGAAGGGGATCTAGCCCATGGCAGGAAGATACAACTTGTACCACATAATGCTAAAAAAACAGAAATAACTTTTTGGGGGGGGGGTGCTGTTGGGCTGAGTGTTATTTCAGGTTGGCTTTTCAGAATTTTTTGAAATTTGTACATTTCTTTATATTCAGAACTGATGAGGAAAAAAATTAAGAAGAGACTGGAACAGAGATTACCCTTTTCCTCTGTATCATTAACCCTCATCTAAATTGGGAACTTCATGGTAGTTATCTGAAAATGTTTTTAAGAAGAGATGCCTTTTTACATTTCCATAATGTTTAATTTGTCCATTTCACTCAGGTTACCAAAACGAAGGTTCACAGGTTTTACCTGTAATATCCTGCAGGTAATATCCCAAGTACCCTTTGCAAATACAGTGGTCCCTTGCTATCTGTGGGCATTTGGTTTTGGAGCTGCTTGTGTCTAGAAAAAATACAAATGATTGTGTCCTATTTTATTCAATAGTGGCAAAGTGCATGCAGCCATGTCCAGTGTGCACACACTGGCAATGAATAAGATGGGGCAGGGCAATCTGCCTGCACTTGAATCCATGGATAGGTCGCCCACCAATACAGCAGGCCCACTGTACTAGGAACTGTTCAGTGTATAGGCTTCCATTTCGGCCTACATGCTTGCATTGCATTCTACAAGATTCCAAAACTGTCCTAAAGATCATATACAAAACACATACCCAGAATTTTTGTGGAGTTTTCAGGCTATGTGGCCATGTTCTGGAAGAGATTATTCCTGATGTTTCACCAGCAACCGTGGCTGATGATGCCAGACACAGATGCTGGTGAAATGTCAGTAATAAACTTTTCCAGAACATAGCCACATAGCCCGAAAATCCCATATATATACTATGGATTCCAGCCATGAAAGCCTTCAATTTCAAACATACCCAGACTTCATTCATCACCCAGGTAATCATTTGCAGACCAAACCTGCTACATCCCAAGAAGAACATCCTGCCTTCATCTATCACCCCAAGAAGGAACTTTTGCTCTATTCAAGGGGGTGGGCAAAGTACAGACCCCAAGGATGTTTTTGTAGGCCTTAACACCCCCAAAATCCCTTTTTCTGGTCCTCAAAAGGAATGAACAGCTTCTGGTGGAAGCTTCCAGATGCAACATTGCACCTTTTTAATAGGTTACAAGGCCTCCCTGTATTTTTAACATCAAATTTTTTTTTTCAATTTATTGAGAACCAGAAGTAGAGTTCAGACCAGATTTTTTTTTAATGTGGCTCTAGACCTGCTCCACTTACCCACTCCAACCCTAATCCATGCTTTTCTCTTCCATCGCTGACCCCTTCTCCCTTTTAAATTCTCATATCTTCTGTTAAGAACCCACAGGAATTGATATTATTTTATGCTTAGAAAAGGGTCAGTGTGGTGTATTGGTTTGAATATTGGACTATGACTTTGGAGATAAGGGTTCAAATCCTGATCAGCCATGGAAATCCACTTGGTGACCTTGAGCAAAGCTATCTTCTCACAGCCTCAGAGGAAGGCAAAGGTGAAACCCCCTCTGAACAAATCTTGGAAATAAAACTTTATGATAAGGTTGTCTTAGGGTCACCATACATCAGAAATTATTTGAAGGCACACAACATCATCATCATCAATAACAATAACAACATTTAAGGCCCCTCTTACCGCTTTCCCTTCTCCTCCTTTCCCTGATTCAAGAAGAAAAAAAGAATAGTAGGGGGAGGAAGAGGAGAAGGATGGCAAGAACTGGAGAAATAGAATTTAGTCCACATTACTTCTTTCTCTCAGCTGTTCTCCATGTAGTTTGTAATCCCTACTATTCATGCCACACTGGGTTTAAGTGACTAGTAAACATTAGGAAAGAGGTAGATTTTTTTAAAAAAAAAAAAATAAACATGGATATACATTTTCCATATTTTCCAATGCAGATCTTAAATACTGAAATAAAAATGCATGCAGAAATGCATACCTTAAAGAAAAATGCACAAAACTATGTGTATACTGAAAAAGTCATGCAGAAATGCATATATTACTGACACACACAAAAATGTAAAAAGGAAAAAAGGTTCCAAAATGCATGCCATCCCAAATCATACCTTCCCAAATGAACAGCTTCCAAACTTCATGTAATCCTATATTAGGCAAAATGCATACAAAAATAAATGTATTTGTCAAAATTATATCAAGGATAAGAGAAACATATACAGAAACTCATACCAAATTCAGTGTAGACAATTTTATGTTTTTAAATGCCAACAAGTGTGGGAGAAAAGGTGGAAAGATTTCAAGCATGGAACAGAGAAATTGAATTTGCTTAATCCCTAATGCACACTTTCTGAACAATGGAATCAGTTAAGTTAGTGGAACCTTAACTAAGGAACAGAATTCCTGCTTTGCATGCAGAAGTTATTAGATTCAATCCCTGGCATCTCCAGTTAAAAGGATTAGATATTATAAGGTGATTTATAAGACTTCTTCCCCATTCTGGAGAGCCATTCTGTTACCCAAAGTAGACACTACTTTGTTCTTGTGTGCCTTCAAGTCATAAGGCAAGACAGCCTTGGAATAGAGAGTAACTCCTTTGTTGATGAACTTACAGGTTTCACATGTGATATTGCTAGCTAAAGCCACCCACTTTTCTTTGAAACACATGCCTCACTGCCATTTGGCAGCAGATGTGTTAAGCTATGGTCTCAGAAAGGAGAAGAAAGTAATTCTCCACCAAGGCATGCCCATTTAAGGTTGAAGAATAGCAATGGTGTGCACTACCCTACAAATATAAAAAAAGGGATAAGAAAAAATGTGAACCCAGTTCTTTAAGTGCCCAGGAAGTTTTATTGAGATTTCAAGTATTCAGAGGCATAGCTAGGCAGGCTCAGGGGTGCAGATCATACCGGTTGAAACCAGGGATTTCACCTGGTGGGGTGGTACACCAAGAGCACCCCACCCCCATTAGTGGTAGCTGATGGGGTGGAGGAGGCTTTCGAACCCCAAGTGCCACCTTGGACTCTAGAGGCTGGGGTAGAAGAGCATCCTTTGGAGCCCTGCACAGCAAAGGCAAGGCAATTCATCCTCCCCACACCAGGTGACAGCACCACGAACAATGCTGCTGTTTGTGTTTGAACAAAGTGTCTACAATGGTGTAGAGAGACGACTTTTTTAAAACAACAACAACAACAACAACAACAACCAACATCCCTTTGCCAAAGCAAAGAATGGGTTGGAAAGCTAGATGCAAATGGGGAGAAGAATCTGATCAGAAATGAATAAACTTGAGGCCCATGGCCCATGGCTCAGGAATTGGAGCTGACAGCTAAGGGCAATAATCTGTTGGAGCTAAACTGCAAAGACAATAAAAAGTTGCCATGAGAGCTGAGAACCACCTAAGAGTTTGTTCTGAAATATTTCCCCAAGATTATCAGCAATAGAGAGAGCTATTAGAGCTGGTGTCTGAAATGCAGGGGTTCAGGAATGAATAAAAATCTCTCCATGAAAAGTAAATACAAGATGCTAAGATGTCAAGTAGCAGCTGAACCCTTGGGAGCTCAGGTGAACAAAGTGATAAACTCTGAGAAATTCCACCAAGATACAGATTGACAATATAATAATAATAATAATAATAATAATAATAATAATAATAATGTTTATTTCTTACCCGCCCCTCAGTAAAAACACTCGAGGCGGGGTATAGCAAGATTAAAAAACAATTTCAATTAAAATAATTCAATGATCCCATTCCAAACCTCCCACCCCTTAAAATAGAATTAAACTAGCTGAGTTTAAAATTAGATTTCAAACAATAAAACAACCAACCTGTTATACGCATAACACCACAATGCTGGCCACAGCATGAGTAACAACAAAGTAATGGGGGGAGGGGACAGAGAATAGGCTGGGAGGATTGTAGGTAGTAGAAGCCGGGTAGATTATACAGTTTCTGGGAAGGCCAAAGCATAGAAACTTCTCTTCCAAAAGAATGAGATGTGGTGAGAAACCATGCCTGCCTCACATGATCATGACTACTCAAAGCATACTGCAGGTGGAAGACACTTCCTCTGCAATAATATTTGTAATATTCCTTTAGCAAGAAGAGTAATCTGATAGTTTCATCTCAATGTTCCTTAGGCTGAAATAGCAGACACATCTATTTCAAGCAGCTGTTATTGATTCTTCTGGGATTCATTTATGAGTTTTAAAGTTACATGTACACGTGGTCTGGGGTGAAATTTCATGATGAAGAAATATTGAATTTTCCATTGAGTACTAAAACCATTCCCACCACCGTTGCCAGGACCCACGTTTACCTGCTGTAGCCCTCACTTCATGGACATTTAGTGGTCAATGCAGGGAATATTGGGGGAGCATCTGGCTGTGTCTTGGTAGAAAATGTCAATGTGATGCACTTGACTATAGGGAAATACTACAGGCTATAGGGAGACAGCTAAAATATGAGTCCTGGAATGATCTGCTTAATTGTGTAAGGACTGTAAAGAATTACAGTTTATGCAGCAGTAGCAGCAGGAACAACAACAACAACAACAAATATGATGTTGTAAGTACAATTTATGACATTCTAAGTCACTAATAGGATGCCAGCCCAACAGTATTTGGAAAGTAACTAATTGCTGTGACTTGTTGCAGTGCAGACTGATAGATGAAACTAATTACTTTACTCATTGTGTGAATATCACTGTTCCATTACTTTTGGGGAGGGGGGGCTGGTGGAAATAGCAGCATTTGTAAGAGAATAGCAGAATATCTAGAAAAGAAAACTTCTCAAAATAATCCAATCTTTTATTCAGCTGGATCAAGACAATTGTTTCTTTACTGACATCCTAGAAATCACCCTCCCATAAACACTCTGCTCTTCTAGGAGTATCATCATGCAAATCTGGAACAGATTAGGGATTTTTAAAATCAGACTTCTTATACAGTCTTTCATGTGTGACATTTAGGAAGTTTTCTGGCAGATCTGCTGCTTAAATTATGGACCTCCTGGCTGTTTATATTTGCACTTCTGAATCCTTAATACCAGAGATTTTTTTTTTTTAAGAGTCCTGCTGCAAGCCATTTTCCTGCTTACCTGGGACACTCCCATTTGCACCATATGACATATGGCAGAAGATGAGGAGGAGGTAGGGCCTCCCTCAAGATGAGTGATAGCCCTTCATGGTGGCTGTTCAGCAACGCAATATGTTGGGAGCAGCTGAATGTCCAATCAGCAGTCTAATTGGTGTGTGTATGTGTGTAGCAGGCCCAGAATAAGTTATTTTATTTTTGTTCATGACATACTTGGCTTTTTGCCCATTATCATTTTGGGTTACTTACCCATGTTGGAGGCAAAGTGAAATTCTCAATCAATCAATTTTATTAATGACAAAATGGAATTGATGCTTGGATAAAGTGTTTAGTGAGACAGGATAATCTAGAATAATGCCTTTCCTTTTTTTTACCTCTCTGTCTTTCTTTGCATCCTTCTTACCTTCAGACAGCACTTCCCCCTTCTCTCAAGAAATTACAAGGGGCCAAAACAGATGGCCCTTTTGTGCCACTGTCCAGGCAGCTTCAGAGTGCAGCATTTATACGTTGCACGTCCTGAAGCCACCCTGGCCGTTTACACATGGGCCAGCTTCTGGGCACTTTAGCAGCATGGCATTTATACTCTGCACACCATCGGAATGCCTTAAAGCTTTTGGCGATGGTGGGGCGGGAAAAGCCAGCTTTTTGCCAACTGAAATGGAATGGCTCTTTGCTGCTCCTTTTTCTGCCAGCTTCATGGTGGATTGGGGCCACAGCATGCAGTTGCCACAGCCCCAAATTGGTTTGGAAGGGGTGGCTTCAAGCTTCCCCTTCAGGGCCATCTATTTTGGCCCTTAGTCTCTTTGCTTTTCTTTGTCAAAGAAGAAGTATCTATGAGACACCAATCCCAATAAGGGATGCTAGTTTACCCCAGCACATGAATGCCAGCTTTTAAGGGCTCTTTTTATTAAGCGTAGGCCAACTTCTTTTATCTGTCTCTTTTCCTATCCTAGAATAGATTTCCTGAGAAAATAAATGGAAGTTTTTGTTCTTCTCTTTTAACTTTATAAAAGCATGCAGAGTCATTACACCTTCTGCTGAGGGATCCATTCCAGATCCCTCCCCGTAAGGGGAATTCTGCATATGCTCATGTCCCATTAGAAACAATGGTGTGTGTCCTTGTGGCGCCACATAGTGTGCACGCTATGGGCGTGCACACCATACATTTTATTGTGATGTAGCTTCAGTGTAAGCTTCAAGCCATGTAGAGTGTTCCCGTGTACAGCACAGGCGCACTGTACCTCTGTTTCTACAATAAGCTGATGTATTTGTGACATTTTCTTAATAAACTCCCATTTTAGGGAAACTGTTGCTTGTGTCTATGCTGTTTTGCAAGTACTTTATATAAGCACTTTACTACTTTGAACAAATGCTCTGAAATTACTCTGCCCTCCATTGTATTTGTGTACTCACATCCTTTACTGCAGGACACATTTTAAAAACAGAAATCAATTAAAATTAAACAAACAAACAACAAAAGGGAACATCAGATTACACTCGTAAAGTTAATAGTCAAGGCTCAGTTTGAAGTTTCTGTCACTTTAGAAAAAATATTAGATGCCTGAATAACACACAACAGATATATGAATTGATTTTTGTTTGCTTGTTTTAAAATTTTACATTATAAACATTGATTTGTGTTCATAATAAGGCAGTAAATAATAGAGAAAAATAAAAGCTAATTGTCTTGTAGAATATCCATAATAAGCAAGAATACCTGCTATTTAGGGATATTAATTGGCATGCAACACTGAGTATATATTAATGTCAAAATTACTGCACTATTGGGAAGTGTTTAGTTACAAAAAAATACACAATTGTTATAAAAGTGTATGATAACCTATGGTTTTGAGTAAAGTGTTTATTCCAGTTTTGCTGAATCCATGATTTCTTCTTTTCTTCACGAGTGATTCCTTTTATGATATACACATCAGCCTAAATCCAATTGCTCTTGCCAGATGAAGTATACTGACTGAATCAATGGATTTACATGTGTTTGACTTATCATCCAGAAGTTGATTCAGAGGATCTGCTCTAGCAATTGGCTTTAGGCCACCATATTTACTTCATCCATATATATAGATGGGCTACTGTGGCCTCCTGGACCCTAGTGTTGGTTTCTGCTTCAAAACATCCAAAATTACAGTCTTGGTCAAGTAATTATAACTGTAGGGATTTCCCTGCTGTACTTAAGATTTTGGTGGAACCAGGAGCAGGGGATCTCATAAAGTTCCCACCAAGTAAGCTTGCTTATCACTGGTAGGGGGGAAAAAGAGTGAAAGCCAGAGAGCAGCATCTGCTTGCTATAGAGAATGTATTTAAAGTGGGTCTACTATTCTTCACTAATTTCATTCTCAAAGAAGCAATGAGTGATTTTGGCAAATTTCTTTCCATTCCAACTCATCAAAAACTGTACAGTTTTTAAAGATTCTTCCTGCACTTATATGCAAAATTTGCACATAAGGCTTTTTCATACTAAACCCCCTCACATTTTACATGCAGGAAACAGACTTTTCTGTACAGAAAATAGTATTTCTTCATTTCTGTACAGAAAATAATATTTCTATGCAGAAATACTATTTTATGTAAAGATAAAATAGTTTCCTGTGACAAAATGCTATAGCTGGGGATTTATTCTATGCAAAATTTTCATGGGGTTTGTTACCCAAAGCTGAAATCCTTTGAATTTTGGTGTGTGTACGTTCTCCCTGGATTCTGCACTGTGGGCAACCATGATCTCTGAGGCGAGTGGTCATGTCCACACTATCCCATAAGCACATCAAACAGAAGAGTCTGGGAATTGCAAATGAGGAACTTTGGGGCTTTCCAGACCACCCAAAAGGGGCGGTCTGGCACCACTTTTTTTTTCTTCTGCAGATCTTCACAGCCACTAGACGCCGTGGTGAAGCTCCACAGCAAAAAAGGAGCGGGCAAACCACACTCCTTTTTTGCACCGCAGTTGTAGCGCGACTAGTGGTAAAGGTGCCACTTGGCGCCTTTGTGCCACTGCAACTGCGCAGCTCCATGCAGAAGCTGCGCAGTTGCGGCGGTGCCATTACGTACGCTGTCTAAACGGCATTACATAATGGTGCCAGTGCCATTACATGCTAGGGTTTGTGACCATGAGAATGCTGCTTGCTCACAACCCCTAATGGCGCCGCCCAGGCGCCTCTTAGTGCCCATCTAGATCAGGCCTTTGACACCTCTGAAGTCAGGAAAATAGGTGATTTAGACAGGATGTTCTGCCAGACAAGCCAGATAACTAATTTACAATTTCATTATCAACCCAGACATTGCCAGACCAAGTGATGCTTTACAATTTAGATTTGATTTCCTTTGATATAGAAGAAATAACTTTGCCTTCAAGCTAGTTTTGGCCAATAAAAGATATCCAAAATTCTTTGTTTTCAGGCTAGTTGGAAGGCACAGGGACACTCTACCACTGTGAATTCTGTCTTGCTCCAATGCGTCAGTTCCTCCTCTGCTCACTAGAACATCCATGTCCCATGCCATCCCCTTCACAATTGGACCAGGGGTCAAGCCTTAACTTGTCTAAGTATTGCTGTTAGTTCAGCCTTCAGCTATTCCAAAGCTAACTCCTGATTTCATTTATCCTTGTATGTTTGTGTGAGTGAAAGTGGATTGTGGTGTGATTTTCCCCCTTAATAAAAGAAAAACTTCCTTTAGAGAATTCTGCCTCTGTGGTATTCCTTTGATCTCTTTTCTTTCAGTATACATATGGGAAATGGTTCCAAAAGGATTGCTTGTACTGTAGCACAACCCAGTAATTAAGTGAGTAATTAATTAATTCCCCTAGAGATCTTTTGCTACAAGTTGTTTGCATTGGAAACATTGGGGCTTTTTACATTGGCAAGAAAGTGTGACCTGAAGTCGCCTTTATCTTAATGCTAAGCAGCTACATAGCAAGCCCCAGGTGTGCATTAAAAAAGTGCAGAGCTGCTACACTGAGGGGTGTGGGAACGACTTATCTGAGGTCTTTTTTGTGGCTCAGCAGTTACATGGGAAGCTGTCAGAACACTACAAATACAGGCGGAGCTGCTACATGGGCAGCAATAAACGCGGCTTTAAACTGCGATTTTAATTTTTTTTTCTTGCCGGCTGCGAATTGCGCTGTTGCGCTGTTCGTGCCGCTAACAGCGCTATTGCGATGGTCGAGGCTTGAACTGCGCTATTGCGAGGGTCGAGGCTTGAACTGCGCTATTGCGCTGTTTGCGGCTGCGAATTGCGCAGTTTTAAATGATTTAAAGGGGGTTTGGGAGCTTTAAAAAACTGCGCGGTTAAACCCCAGCTTTTACACCTGGAGGGCATAGAACGTTTTAATTAGGAGTGAAGTCCACACCACGCATGCTCCCAACCCACGATCCATTCTAATTCGCACCTGCAGCGCAGCCTTTAAATGGGCGCCTTAAGGAAACAGAGCCCCATTTAACTGCGCAATGGCATCTTAGCGTTTTGATGTACTAGCGCTATAACGCACTTTTTAAAAAAGTAGTGGGGCAACCGAACTACTTTTTAAAGGCGCGTTTTTTCCCTTAAAATGCCAAAATGGCGTTTTCATGGCACACTTTCCCATTTTCTAATGTAAAAGCTGGGTTTTCAAGCAGCCTTCATGACACCTCTTTTTGCCAATGTAAAACGGACCATTATTTTCTTCTCAGAAAATGGTGTTTCCTAGGCTGAATATGTCACAAACTTCAAAATTCTCACCAGTCCAGAATTCTCCTCATCAATTACTCCTGAATTGTGGAGTTGAAGGCTTTCATGGCTGGCATCCATAGTTTTTTGTGGAGCTTTCAGGGCCATGTTCTAGAAGAGTTCCTTTCTGGCTATGTGGCCATGTACTAGAAGAAACTCTTCTAGAACATGGCCACATAGCCCGAAAGCTCCACAAAAAACTATTCCTGAATTTACAACACCCATTTTTTTTACCATTTTTAAAAAAGTATTTTTCAGTGTTTTTAAAAAGAATTTTTCAGTGTCTACATGCCCACTGAACTCTTTCTGAGAATCTCTGATCTTAGTCCCACCAGAATCTGAAGTATGCCCAGAGAATATGTGAGACAGAATCTTCACAGTGACAGCCTCAAAAACCTACGTTTCTCTCATTTGGGAGGCTCAATCTTCCCTGTTAACCTTTGGGAAGGTGGTGAAAATTTTCTTATTCTGATTGTTGTTGTTGTTATTAACTGCTATCAAGTCGACCATGACACTCTATGGATAAGGCATCTCCAATACCTCCTGTCCTCCACTGCATTGCTTAGGCAGTATAAATTTAGGCCCATTGCCTCCCTGATAGATTCAATCCATCAAGCATGCAGTCTTCCTCTCTTTCTGATGCCTTCTACCTTCCCTAACATTATTGTCTTTTTCAGTTATTCATGCTTTCTCATGATGTGGCCAAAGTGTGACAGTTTCATCATCTTGGCTTCCAGGGAGAGTTCAGGGTTGGTCTGATCAAGGATACATTTGTTGATCTTTTTGGTTGTCCATGATATCCTCAGCACTCTTCTGCAGAATCTTGTTTCAAATGAATTTATTTTCTTCCTAGCCACATTCTTCACTGTCCAGCTCTCACAGCTGTACATGGTAATGGGGAATATAATGGCTCATTTGGGATGATTCTGACTTTAGTGCTCTGTAGCACATCTTTACACCTTAGTTTTTATAATTTTGTTCTAGTTCTTTCATCGTTGTATTTTCCATTTCTTATTTCTTGACTTCATTTTCCATTTATATCAGTGTTTGATCCAATATATGGTCATTTCTGTTTCTCCATATTCAGTTCCGATGGCAGCCTCTTGTCCTGAGTACAGTTTTCTCATCAGTACTATCAAATGTAGTGGCACTCCTATGTCTTTTAAGAGCATTCCATAGTTTTCCATGAACTATGCAGTGTCTCTCTCTTTCTGTGTGTGTGTGTAAGGGGCTAAACAGACAGGGAAAAAGAGGTGCTTTCAGGCTGACTTGAAGGTGTGGTATTTAGATGACACATGCCTTTAAGCCAGCAGGAAAGTGCCCTCTAGGCGCCTTATGTAGAAAAAAGCCATTTCAAAAAGAAGCAGCTTTTTCCCACTTCTTCCTGGCTTGAAGCCATGTCATGTGGTCATGACATAAACACTCCAGCTGCCCTGGGAGCCGGTGGTGTGGTTGGTGGGGTTTCAATGTGGCTTCGGAAAAGGCAGCTTCAAGCCACTTTTTCCTGCCCATCTGTTTCACCCCAAAAGGAAGGTAATCCATGGTAGTGAAATGGCTACTTTCTATGACTTTATGTGATAACTCCAAGAAGAGGGTATTATTTTTGGAGGCAGGCATTAAATAACTTTACCCTCCTGTTGCTTTCAGTGAGATGGAAATAAACAACACTCACATTCCAGGGCTCCAGAACCACCTCCATTCCAGGGGCATGCTAGGCCTCTGCATCTCATGGAACCTTCAGTATCTCATTTATCTCATTTATTTATGATATTATCTCATTTTTTTGCTTTCAAGAACAGAGATTCCACCTCAACATTAGGAGGAACTTCCTCACAGTAAGAGCTGTTCAACAATGGAACACACTCCCTTGGAGCGTGGTGGAGTCTTCTTCTTTGGAGGACTTTAAGCAGAGTCTGGAAGGCCATCTGTTGGGGATGCTTTGTGAGTTCCTGATGGCAGGGGGTTGGACTGGATGGCCCTTGTGGTCACTTCCAACTCTAGGATACTATGATTCTTCATCTTTGACTTATCTACAGCAATGGCATAATGCCAGAGGACTTTCCTCCCATCATTCAAGAAAGAACTTCCTGAGCCAGTTGGGCAGGAGCTCTGTTGTGTTCCATAGCCCTGGCCACACTTTCTCAGTGAACATAGGATCGCAGCATTATTATTGTTTTATTTTTAAGGATTTTTTAAAAAAATAGCGTGAGATGAGATATGGCATTGTTCTAGATATAACTTCCTGTAAGCTGTGTTTTTCACCCATCAGTGCAATTTCACAAAATATAAATAAAGATTCCTTCTTTAAAAATGATGTCATGTCAGAAGGACTTCAGTGTACTGGAAGCCTATGTGACCTCCAAAAAAGAAATCCTTTAAAAAAGTAAAGTCACACTGCATGGCACTATAGGTAATGGAAGCAAAGACTGCCTTTAAAAAAAAAGAGGGGGGAAAAGCAATTCCATTAAATGCTCCTCAAACACCTGCCTCTACAATTGATCTGCCAAGACTGCAAGAATAACCACAGTTATGTATTTTTCTCATCTTGCTGTTTATCACTCAGAAGCATCTGTTACCAAAGCCACAGAGACTCCAAGACTCTGGGGGAGGGAAGGGGTATAGAATTTGTTCCTGAACAAAGAAAGAAGGATAATGCACATGGGTGAGTGAACACTATTTATTTATTTATTTATTCCCAGGATTCATAGCCTGCCTTTCTTCCATAGTGGAAACTCTAGGGGAAAGCCATGATCCAGAATCCAGCTGTGTCATTCTTCAATGTCTTGAAGGAAGGAAAAGAGAGTATATGTTAATATGCCTTTAAAAGGATGAACCTGCATATCTATGGGTGAGTCTGATAAATGGTGCAGGAGATGCTTCCTTTCTAACTTCTAGGGGTACCCTCTGATTTCTATTGTAATTTTTATTATGTCGTTTTAATTGATGTTAGTTTAATTCAATTTTAAGGGGTGGGAGGCAGGGTATGGGTCTTGTATATTTTATCTTCTATCTTTTAATTGATATAACTCACTCTGATTGGATACAGAGGAGTGGGCTATAAATATTATTATTATTATTATTATTATTATTATTATTATTAAATTTTCATTTACTCTCTATGGCTGCTAATTTCCATTATCAGCAGGATGCTTCATCAACTCCAGGTGTTTGTTTGAACAGTAAAGGAACTATCCAAGGGACAAGCTATATCCTCAGGTACCTTTAGCTAACTTGGTTAGGTTTCTTTCAAGTTCAGTCTAAACCCCAGTGTGGAGAGCCCTAGTGGCGCAGTGGTTAAATGTTTGTACTGCAGCCACTCACTCAAAACCATAAGGTGGCGAGCTCAAGACCAGCAAAAGGGCTCAAGCTCGACTCAGGCTTGCATCCTTCCGAGGTCGCTAAAATGAGTACCCAGTAGCTTACAGTAAGCAAGTAGCTTAAATTTGTAAACTGCTTAGACACTCCTTAGGCAGTATGAAGCGGTATATAAATGAAGCTGTTTTGTTTGTTTGTCATTGCCCCACTTTCATTGCCCCACTGCCACAAAAGTTGCAAGGTGCCACTGCATTTAGTTTAAACTTTAACAAATAATATGCTCTTGTATCAATGTTTGCAAATAATGGCTGGCGTCTTCACTGCAGACACAGATTTGAAATGTAGAGTTACAGATCTATAACTGTTCTATGTTCACTAACACTAGCACTATTGCCACAATGATAAATGCCCCCCCCCTCAAAACCACCATAAACTTCAGGGATTCGTTCAGTGTAATTAAAGTCTGTAGTTCAATTGAGTGGGGCACTTTGGGATGATGCAACCAGCCCCCTCCCATTCCTAGGCTCTGGTGCAATGAGGAGAAATAAGACTGTTTCTTCTCTTAGCATCACAGACCTCCGTCACATAAAGCAGCTCCCTGGTGTTTAAGGTGAGTCAACTCCTTAGGTCATTCACAGCTATATTTACATTGTCACAAATACATTGTAGGATTTTGTTCATATGCTTTTATGGCAACAATACAAACATCTCCAAAACTGCTGTTAATAACAAACAAAATCATGTTAAATCAAAGGATTAAGTCAAGAGAAGGAAGGAGAACAGGTTAGAGTCACTATAAACAGAAGGTATGGGAAGATGAAATGAGAATGAAAAGAGGACATGTCCAAGATGTCTTAGGAGTTTATCACATGGGAGGAATTTCTCTCAATTTTGAATGGAGCCAATTCAAATTCATGGAAATTAGCTAGTTTAGCGAATTTATGTGAATTCCAATTGTGTTCGGAACGTGTTCAGAATGACTTCCCATTGCCTGAAAATGACCCCCCCATTGCCCAAAATTGTGTTAGATACTCTAATACACAATTAAGTGAAACCCATGATTGCGTTCAGAATTACTTCCCTTTTGCCTGAAATTGCGTGAGATACACTCATACACAATTACGTGAAACCCCATGATTGCATTCGGATTGCCATTGCATTATACCCCCAAATTCCGTTGTATGAAAAACACCTTAGTAGACATCTACACAGGTCACAGCATAGAAGGTAAGAGTAAGGAAGGTCAGACAGCATGGTGCAGATTGCATACACGCATTTTTAAAGGCCGTTGGGGTCAAAAGTCCTCACAAGTAGAATAATTCCTGGTTACCCTGGGAATCTATGGCCCGATCTAGCGGCGAGAATAGGGTTAGGGAGGGTGCAGCTTTTAGACCCTCCCTAACCCTAGCACGTATGGGCGTTGCCATAATTAAGTGGTGGCGTCCATATGGGCACGCCATGATGGTATCATGGCATGCGCAGCTTTTAGATGCACTGCGCATGCTATGACACCTTTGCACTGCGGGAGGGCACAAATCGCGCCCTTTCCACGGCGCAAAAAAGGAGCTCCAAACGGAGCTCCTTTTTGTGGGCGGGTCTTTGCTGCGGCTTTTAGACAACCGTAGCAAAGACCAGGGGAGAACGGCCCCTTTCTCCCTTAAGGCCTGCTTCCTCAAGCAGGGTGCAGCGGGCACCCAGGGTGCCTGCTGCACCCCTCTTAGAGGCCATGGGGAACTGGCAGTTTGCCACTTCCCTGTGGCCTCTGGAAGCGGTGGGATGGGACTGCGGAGGCTGCCGGTATGGCAGCCTTGGCCCCATCCCGCTGCTTCCTGGGGCGGTCATGGACCACCCCTTTTGGGTGGTCTAGATCACCCCTATAAGACCCAAGGCACTTATGTATGATCTAAGCTTGTTTAGATTTCTGAAACTGAACAGGACTTACGGGGGAAAGAAACTGAGGTCTTAATGCCACATTGGCATTAATGTACCACAAGGCATTGTACCTTGAAGATATTCATCTTCCAAATTAGGTAATTATTGCTAACTTTGATGACATCAGTAATCTAATCTATAAGAGTACAGAGGTTAATGAGGATTAAAGACAGGAAAGAATTTTCTTCTTAGTAGATTCTGCTGGAACAGCCATCTACAGAGACCTGCCTTATTTTGACCTTACAAGTGTTCTGCAGGCACAAATCATGTTTATTTAAGTAAATTGCTGAGTTTTACAGAACACGGTGTTTCCGTTTGGTTGCTTTAATGATTTTAATGGCTGTGTTCCTTTTGTGTATTTTATTGAACTTGCTACAAGCTTCAAGGAAGGAAGGAAAGAAGAAGGAAGGAAGGAAGGAAGGAAGGAAGGAAAGAAGGAAGGAAAAGATGAGATAGAGGTTTCTAAATAAATGAACAAAAGTGAATGAAAACCTTATGATAATACAATTGGAAAAGGAAGTTGTATCTTACTTGTCATCCAATAGTACTTCAGAACCCAAAGGACATGGTGTTGGGTTTGTTGTTTTTTTAAAAAGACTCAGTGGGTCTGAAATGTAAATGAAATAAAACTCTGACAGATTTAGATCAAAGGCAGTGAGAAAGAGAGGAAGTTTCTCAACTGAATCTCTGAGGGAGCAACCAGAGTTAAGTCAGATATACAGAAGAAAAGTTACATAATTTCACTCTCCTCCTCTTCTTTTCTTTTTCTTTCTCTCTCTCTCTTCTTCCATGTTTTTTCTAACAGAAGATGCCAGTGTGAGTGGCAAGGCAGTATAATTAACAGGTTAAGATGGCAGCAGGCAGAGGGTTAATGCATTTGACATCATGGTGGCAGCTCTTATACCTTGTAAAAACTTCCCCGATAAGTCATGAGCCAAAGAGGAAATGCCATCAAAGGGACTTTGAACACTTTGATGGGCCCAAGAGACACAATCTTTAAATAGTTATTCAGTTACTTACTGATTGGTAATTCAGAAGAAGCAGCAGGTTAATACTGTCTCTGAAAGGAGAATGAATTAGAGATGGGTGACTTAAGATTAATTTCAAAAGCAATCAGCTGGGAATTGGACTTCAGAGTGCTCTGGTTATTGCAGAGAGGAAGAAAGGGACTGGAGGATGTTAACTTCCATTGTATCCAAAATGGATAACATGTCATCTGTATAATGAAATGCAAGGTTAAGAAGTATGTTTAGATTCTGAAGAATCACCTTTCCCCTGCGGATGGAGGAAAATAAAATAAGCACATGTTAATGGGAATGTTTATTTTCCCACCACCTTTGCCTGTTTTTCTGGAGACGTTTATACCCATGAAAGATTCATTAACCAAGTTTTTTTTTTAAATAGTTACACAGATAACGAATTGGATGAATAATTAGCAAAAAACATGGATTTTGAATAAAATGTTCTGAACTTCAAATATGTTGTTTTAATTGCACATTTTCCCCTCATAATATTTGTTTTATTTTTAAACACCCTAAACATTGAAACATAAAACATGTCTATATAATAACAAATAATTAACTACCTGCACCACATATATATTGTAAGCAAAACAGACATGTATACACATTGCACATTTTTGAAGATTTCTTCGCAGCAAGAAAAAAAAAATCTGTAAATATCTAGTTGCTTCCCTTGAGAACGAAATTAGTGAAGAATTTCATTCCTAAAATATACACAGAGAATTGCACAAGACTAAACATGTGCATGAACGTAGGTTTTTTTAAAAAAAAATCTTTAAAAACACAAGTTAGGAAAAGTACATACAAAAATAAATAAATAAATAAATAAATAAATAAATAAATGCATTTCCATGTGGAAAGCAGGTAAAATATTGGAATTTAACCATTCACTAGGTGAGAATGCTTGTGAGATTTTAAAGAAATGTAAAGGAAGTGAAAGGGGGTATTTTGACATCCCTAAGTGGCGGGCAGAAATCAATAGCTGCTCATAGGTCCTTATTTTCCAGTTCTGATCATCACTGACATTATCAACAAGAAAAACTGCAGATAATTAAAACAGTATCTAAAGCACTGAGCCAAAAATTCAGAATGTAATCAAGTAGGAAAATGCATCAAGTGGGGCGAGAATGAAAAGCTGAAACACAGTAAAAACCCCATGTAAAAAAGGCTATGCTTGAATTCCGATCAGATCATATACATCAAAATCAATGTTAAAACCTTGGGTATATTAACTGAAATCTATCAGAGAAGCATTTGGTAGACCTTTGGGGGAAAGGATTTTCCTTTAGTGACTCTCTCAGGATACCATTCGCTTCACATCTGAAGTAGTGAAAGAGGGCACTGGTAAAGAGCTTAATTCCCAAGATGCCATCTTCCAGGTAACTGGGTCTTGGTGTTTAAAATGGCTTTGGAAAAGTGTGGCCCTCTAGTTTTTGATGGACTGCAGCTCCCATCATGCCTTTTCATTGGCCAGGCTGAGTGGGGCTCTTGTGGGGCTCTTGTCAATTACAGTCCAATAGCATCCAGAGTGCCACAGGAACCCAAATCCTGCTTTAAATTGAAACAAGCCTGTTCATGCTATGTCTACAAATTATTTATCTGGAAAGCTTATTTACAGCTATAGTTTCTATCTATAGTGTCTGTCTATCTTCCATGGTTTGCACAAAGTTAAATTTCCTGAAAAGTCTTCAAAACACAGCACTGTATGAAATGTGGCTGCCACCAAAGCATGGACAATAGTGGCAAAGGACAGAGTCCAGAGAACCTGTAAATCTGGCTTTCACTCTCATTCAAATACATTAAAATTAAAATGCTTTCCCAGCAAAACATTTTTTTCAAATTTTTGAAATTCTTCAAATGCAAACTGAAATGAATTTCTCCTCTGTTTGTTCAATATGTACAACTATTCATTACACAGATAGACCTTTGTTTACCTGCCTACCATACAGGTGCAAAAGGTAAGAATTCTCAAAGGGAGAGTAGGTGCAAATCTCTTGTTCAGTACCACAAACATGGCAGAATACATAAAGATTTGGAAATGCACCAATGCTCAGCAGTGAAATATGTCTTAGCAAAAGCAACAGTGATGTCTCAATGACCTAAAGTTTTCCTATGGCTTATGCACCTCTCTGAGATTCAGACTGCTATTCTTGGGTATCATTCCACCTCCTCTCTCCATGTCCACTTTGTTATTTCACTTCTACAAACAAGAAATTAGTTGAATCCTGGTCTCTCCTGTAGCTGCTAACATAGCTTATTTTAGTACCCTTGGAGAGTTTTCCTATAATAAACCTTTTGTTATTTTTTGTAGCCATTGGTATCATTGGTCCTTAATAATAATAGCTAGCTGCTGCACACACCAAAAGACACACACACTCTATCAGATTCAAGCCCATTTAAAAAAAAAAAAGATCCCTAGACCTGAATGCATGAATCTGTCTGTTTCAGTTGCATCTCCTGTATTTGATTTTTCAAAAAATAAAAATAAAATCAAGTTCTTTCCATCCTGGGGAATATGAAGAAAATTGTAAATCTGGTGACATACTTTTCAAGAGATGACCAGCATGGTATAGTGGTTTGGGCATTGAACCATGATTCTGGAGATCCATGTTTGATTCCATACTTAGCTCTGGAAACCCATTGGGTAACCTGGGGCAAGTTAAGTACTCTTAGACCCAGGAAACCCTGTTATAAGTTTGCCTTATGGTCACCACCACCACGACAAACTTTTCAAGAATGAACTGAGACAAAATTCTCAGCCGTCCTCACTTCAGGTTTTGCCTGTAATCTGAAGCCAAGTCTTCCTTAGGAATCTTAAGTAATCCATCTACATTTCAAGAGGGGGCTAGATAAAAAGCCCTGTTATAAATATAAATAGAAAGTAAAATAGGGCAAAAATAAACATCTATGAGCTCTTCCAGTAACCTATGAAACCACTCCACCAAAACCATCTGAGGAAGTAGAATGAAGTCTATGAAAGCTCATGCTGCCAACTAGTTAGTCTCAAAGGTGCTGCAAGATCTCTCTACTATATAACCTATGTAACAAAATTGGACAAGATGTTCAAAATTGGACAAGATGTTCAGGAAATCTGCTCTTTTAGAGCAGATGAAGCCTCATAGATTTGAGGCAAATAGGTGGAGGGCAGAAGTGGGATGTGAGTGTAAGAGAAGTTTAGAAGTGAGGAGGAGGAATTCACTTTTCCCATTATGGTGTTTGGGACAATTTGTATGAAATTGGTATGCATTCTATAGTTGTCCCTAGGTCAGTTTTTGAAAACTTTAATTCCATATCCAGGAATGTGGATAAATTTAGTGGGACAACAATGCAAATATTTCTATGTGATGCCTAAAACTGAGCAATGTTGGTGCTGGCTGAGCCTATTTCCAGAGGTACTACAGCATCAAAAGATATTTCTGCTAAGTTGCCATCAGGGATTGAAATGGAAAGAGTGTCTTTTGCTGACCCTGGATAGTTGGTATGGAAGCAGATGCTTCTTTTTAAGATAATTGTCTCAAAACATTCAAGGGCAATAGGATAAAGTGAATTGTTGGCTTGGCAGGAACAAAGTCTGCTTATAATTCCTTGTACCCCTCTTCTTCCAAGAGTTCTATATGAAATTTTTAAGCAAATATTATAACCATCTATAACTGTTCCTTACTATTTCTAGCCTGTCATCTTCAGACAACAATTTTATCCCAATTTACAATATGTTGAACTTTACTTTTCTAAGTATTAAACTACAGTGAACTGAGGAAAAATAAAAAGCTAGAGCCAAGATTAAACCAAAGGATTTATCCCTACCATTTTATATCAGCAAGCTTTAAAAACAGTAAATAGATATGTGGTGAAATAAAAACAGTAAAACATACTTTCTCCACTTTTATGGCTACCTCATGCATGCTTCATACATTTTAGGCCAGTTAATAAACCTAAACTGCTTTGCTGCCTGATTTAAAGCCACGATCCTGCAAAAGGTTTATATGAGATTTAGATATTTGACGTTTCACGCATTGTTTACATGCGAGAACAAAAGAAAATTGAAGTTTTCTTCCTCCTGTACATGTTATGAGAGCTGTTCTGTATTTGTTGGGGATTGGATTTGGGGACCTTTTCTTGTAAACAAGAACAACACACAGTTGTTGCCACAGTGGGAGTGTGTGACCCCAAATTTGTATATCTGTAATTTTGTTTTTCACACAAAATGTCTTTGAATCTAACCAAAAATAGGAGAGAGGGAGTGCTGCCCCATTATTCAAGGATAAAACATCTGCAGACATTCATAGTTTGTTCAATGGGGTGTCCGAGTGTGTTGATACACATGGCAAATAATCTGCAAAACTAAGCCTTACATCACTGGTTGAATTATAGCTATTCAAAAATAATGTAATTTTTTATTGCTCTTGGTGTGGCAAGAGATTGTATGCAAGCATGAAGGGCTTTCACTCAAACAAGAAGCATTTTCCACATGAAAGCTCTGGTAGGCCATGTTTCTTTCAGTACCCACCTGAGCTGGCATAGGTAATTCTCTTCAGGGATATAATTCTTCACTAAATTTCTTTGCAATGATAGCAATGGGTAAGTTCAGTGATTTGCTTCCTGCTGAAAGAAAGTCTTCAAAAACCAAACTGTTTTCAAATGCTATTCACAATTTGGAACGTATTCTGTGCAAAATTCGCACCATTTCCCTGTGTATTTTCCTGTTTAAGATTTTGATACATAAATATTAATTTCTGCACAGAAAAATCTCATTTCTGTGTAGAAAATTCAATTTTCTATGTAAATCAACAGTGTGAGAATTAAATGTAGAAGCTTTGAAATGGTCTCTTGAAGGTTGAAAATGCTTTTGTTTACTTATGCAAGGCTTACTTAGAATAATAGAGTCATGGAGTTGGAAGACACCACAATCCAGCCTTCTGCAATGCAGGAAGACACAACCCCCAACAGATGACCATCCAGCCTCTGTTTAAAAACCTCCAAAGGAGAATATGCCACCACATTCCAAGGGAGTATGTTCCTCTGTCAAATAGCTCTTACTGTCAGGAAGTTCTTCCTAATGTTTAGGTGGAATCACTTTTCCTGTACATTGAATCCATTGCTCCAGAGTCTAGTCTGTACAGCAGCAGTAAACAAGCTTGCACCTTCTTCCATACGAGCTAGTTGTTTCATCTCATATGTGCATATTAGTATGTAGACAGATCTTGTAGCACCTTTGAGACTAACTGAAAGAAAGAAGTTGGCAGCATGAGCTTTCATAGACTAAAGTCTACTTTCTCAAATGCATATGCATATGTTGGCAGCATGAGCTTTCATAGACTTAAATCTACTTCCAGCTGCATCTGGAAGTAGATTTTAGTCTATGAAAGCTCATGCTGACAGCTTCTTCCTTTCAGTTAGTCTCAAAGGTGCTACAAGAACTGTCTACAAACTGATTCTACAGATTAACATGGCTGTATCTTTGAATTCTACCACACCCTGTGCATATCAGGGTGAAACAGATGGGCAGGAAAAAGTGGCTTGAAGCTGTCTTTTCTGAAGCTACATTTTCTGAAGGCACATTGAAACCTGGCTCCCAAGGCAGCTGGAATGCTCATGCCATGACCACATGACAAGGTTTCAAGCCAGGAAGAAGTGAAAAAAGCTGCTTCTTTTTGAAATGGCTTTTCTCTGCATAAGAACACTATTGTTTTGGCTTCAAGGCATGTGTCAGCTAAACGCCATGCCTTCAAGCCAGACTGAAAGCACCACTTATTGCCTGTCTGTTTAGCTCCATAGGTTTTTTTAAAATAAGTTTTATTAGATAAAATCCAGCATAGAAATGCAAATGAATTCTTACATCATTCTTACATTATTCAAACATACATTATTATTATTATTATTATTATTATTATTATTATTTCTTATTTGCCCCTCTGAGCAATCAATCAGGGTGGGGTACAACATGTTAAAAACATATACAGTTAAAATCCTCCAAAGAAACCCACCTCCCTCCCCTTAAGGTTGTAATAAGATGCATCTCATCCGGCAGGTTGTTCCACAGCCTGGGCACAATAGCAGAAAAGGCCCTCTGGGAGGTCTGGGACAACTTAGTTTCTAATAGGTTGAAGCAGATTCCTCCTGACACACAGTTATTAGAAATTGATAAATGTGATGTTGTTTCTTAACATCTTGCTATAATACTTCTTGCTATAATACTAATAACATGTGCATATTGTTAAAGGTAATCCCTTGACATGAATGTCTAGACATAACCGACTGTAGGGGGCGGTGTTCATCTCCATTTCTAAGCCAAAGAACCAGAGTTGTCCAAGGACTGCTCTAGTGGTCATGTGGCCAGCGTGAGACCACCAAGCACTATTACCTTCCCACTGGGAAGTGGTATCTATCTATCTGCTTGCATTTACATGCTTTCGAAATGCTAGGTTGGCAGAAGCTGGGACTAGTGAAGGGAGCTCACCCTATTATGCAGCACCCAGGCCTTGAACTGCCAACCTGCTGATCTTGCAATCAACTGAGTCAGCGTTTTAACCACTATATTGCTAGTTTGGGATAAAAAGTTTTCTGAAATTTATTGAACTATCCTTTTTCAGGTGTAATACCTATCCCTGTTCTTTCCGTTATTTCTATTAAAGAAGTAGTGTCTGAAAATACATCTGCTTCTTTAACTAAGGTATAACTGTATTAAAAGACTATTTGAAATTGGGTATCACTAGAATTTTTGGAGTCATTGCTTAGTTTGCTGCAGATATGGTCTTGCAACTTGATACTTAAAGTCTTGTGTTTCTCCAGTGTTTCTTCACCATGCTTCCAGTACTGGCACTGCTAAAAACCATCGAACTAGTTTTTAAAAAGCATCTCGGATGAAGAAGGGGTGCGTGAAGGTATAAGAAGACTTTGTAAAAAGGAGCTTCTTTGTCAGAGGCTTTGTTAACTGAGATATGCCTGTATAAAGTTTGCTATACTGTTTTTATCAGTTGCTGAAAAGGGAATTAAAATCAATGCGAGAGTAGGCAGAATTCGGGAACTAAACAAAAAAATGTTTACAAATATTTACAGTTGTCCCTCCAGATTCACGGACTTAGTATTCACAGTTTTGATTATTTGTGAATGTCAAGCCTGCTGCCATGCATTCCTCCTCCCCCTCAGGTTTTTCTCCATGGAGAAAAAAAAAAAGTCCAGGAGGGAGGAATCAGCCAGGAAGAGGGCGCACCTCCTCGTCGTCATTCCCCCTCCTGTCCCTTTAGCCAGTTCTGGGAAGGGATCGAGGGGTGAGAGGATGAGGAGGAGCAGGTGTGCACCTGCTTCTCCTCATCTACTCGTCCTCTAGTCCCTTTAACTGATTCCCAGAGCCAGTTAATGGCAGGGGAGGGTGGAGGAAGAGCTGGAAGAGCTCCCTCTGGCCCCTTCCATGCCTCGGACAGCCGTCCCAGGCATTGGAGGGGAGGGGGGAAAGACTTGCGCAGATTTTTCATATTTGCAGCGGTCCTATTCCCTAACCCCCAGAAATCTGGAGGGGCAATTGTATTATAAGTCAATAAATAAAAATGTTTTGATTTTTAAAGAGGGAATGCAGATCACTTTGTTTTGTCCGCAACCAATTGATCATGGCCTTGACTTTTATAGCAACTATATCTTAGGTCTTTAAATTCTGAATTAAAAAAAACAACAACACCTTTATTTCATTTATATATAATTTCTATACTTTTTTTAAAGCAAATGTCTGATTTTGTCTAGTAATCACCAATTCAGTCATAATCTTCAAACATCTTATCAACACAGGATCTGATTATACCCAAAGGTTGTTCTCTTTTGCAGAAAGAATATCTGTCAAAATGGTTAGGGAGCACTCTTTCAATCAATCCAACAATCACTTTATTCATTCCCCACCTCTTCATTAATATTGGGATTCAAGGCACTCTGTGCACATCTATGTCTTTTTAAACCATTTGGCCACTTTGTTCAATGGAACTGGATTTTTTCAGAGCCTAAAAGAGTCATATTGCAGCACTGGAAGAATAAAAGCACACTTTTTTTATTCAGTGAACTATTTCAGCTTTTGAACATTTGGCATAGAGATGACAACTTCTCATCAGAACATACTGTATGTCTACATAAATGGTTTCACTTTGGTGTATTTCACTTTATTGTCTGGGGACATAGGGGCTGTGCAGGCTGGCCATTAAGGCTGGTCTGGGGGTGGAGTCGGGGCAACGGTGTGATGCAGCACACCACACCACACAACACGCAGCACCACAGTACTCCTCTTGCGCTGCATCCACATAACACAGTGCCAAAGAAGTGCTATAAAGCTGCAGCATGGTAGCTACAGTGCCCTTTCCAGAGCACAAAAAGGAGTCGCTTTTTGTGGTTCCTTTTTGCACCCTGGAAAGGTTAGATCAGAGCCGTGGCATGCAGTTGCTATGGCCCCAATCTGGTGAAGATGGAGGAGGCTGCAGGCCACCCCTTTAGGGATGATCTGCATAGCACCTCACTCTTTTAAATTCATGTGGTTTCACTTCTCTGTCTGCCTGTCTTTCTGCTCAATATAATTTTGCATAATAAAAATAAGTTAAAATGTATATTTTTAAAATAACAGTTATCTTGGGGTAAAAGTGCATGGAAAGCCCAGTACAATAAATGCATGTCTATTCATCTGAAATTTCATAGGCTTGATCCTCATATAAAGGGCAATTGTCCATAGATATTTTATGCAATTCTACTAAGATTTTTTTTAAAATAAATCAACAGTTCACTTTTTAAAAACATGGAAGAAATAGTACACCCCTGCACACCTGCAGTTTGTCAGGCATAATACTGATTAAGAAAGTAATGTTTCTGAAATTTTTAGCCAATTATTAACTGACAATTCAACAAAAGCCATTTGTTGAATTCAAATAACAGGCTTGAAGACTGAGTTGTCAAGATGAGCTTTGGATTTCAATCCAAATCAAATGGGGTAGACGCCACATCACCCTGGTTTGGTCCCATCTAAATCTGGGACTGTCACTCTGGACACCAGAGTTCAATTCCTTAGTTGGCTGTGAAACCTGCTGAGTGGCCTTGGGCAAATCACATACTCTCAGCCTCAGGGAAGACAACGGCAAGCCTCCTCCAAACAAATCTTGCCAAGAAAACCCCATGATAGGTCCACCTTTGGGTTTCCATAAGTCAGAAACAACTTTGAAGACACACACAGCAACTACTACTACTACTGCTACTAGTACTCTTGTGGCTAGTAAACAACCCTAAAAGAATGCAATCAGTAATATGTGTATTCCTCTTGCATTGAAAGCCAGAGTGTCTTTCTGTTGTGAAAAAGGTAGGAGGAGGAGAGGAGAGGAGAGGAGAGGAGAGGAGAGGAGAGGAGAGAGAAATGGATACTGATTGGAACCTGGCTAGTGCAATTTCCAATGTATTTCTAGCCCAAAGTCAAGATGTTGGAAATTACCAATAAAGCACTGTATGTCCCAGGAGGAGTGAGGCAGCTGAAGAACAGCTGCATCCCACATGAAACTGTGTGTCAATTGAAACCAGTGTCAGATAACCCAATGTCAAGAGAGGAGCATTTGGGAGTATGAAACAGGACCTTTTAAGTGGTGGCTTTTTTGGGAAGAGGCTGTCTTTGTAGCGGGCAGCTCAGCTATTTCTTTCCTGCTAAGTTCAGAGCAGGTATTTATTTTTCCTGTTGTCGATTTCTGTTTTTAACTTGTTTTAACTTGGGCTTCTTGTACTGCCCTGTTTTTAATTATGTAAGAATTTAAACTGTTGTAAGCCTTCTTGGAGCTTCCTTTTAGGGCTGAAGGGTGTATAAAAACATTTTTGTAAATAAATTAAACAAACAAACGGTATGTGGTTATCCATACCAAGCGGAAAATGAAAAGTGAGAATTAGCCTTGAGAGACAGCCCCAAAGAGTCCGTGAGTGAGAGCAGACATGAGCACATATCTGGCATGCAATAATGAGGCACAGCGGAGAAGAAAATTTGAAGAGCATGCTGGAAATGCAGAGACCGAGAAAAGAAATATTATGCAGCCAGCAGTTGGTTTTAAGATGGATTTCTTCTTCAGATGCAAATAAATCTTTCTCTCTCTCTCATACACACAGATACCTTCATCTGACCCCCTTGGATGCTATGACATGTCTTATGAACCACAACCTCTAATACCATTTGGAAACTTCAGGGGAGCTTTATTTGAAATGGAGCACAGCGGGAGAGAACCTTTTAAAAGGTGTTGCAAATGTTAAAAGGATTATAACAACAAAGGGATCCTGGCTATAAGTCAGAGCACATTAGAATGCTAAAGAGTAGTGAGTTAGTGAAGTTGAAGGAATATAGCAGTAAGTAGTGATGGTGGTGGTGGGGAACCTTATGCTAGCTCAACCTTTTCTATGTCTTGGGAATAGAAGGGAAGTTTAACCAAAGACTGAGTTCCCCAGATGAAGGGGGAAAAACATTTTGGGAAGATAGAGTATCATCATCATCATCATCATCATCATCATCATCATCATTTTAAATGACAAAGGTCTAGATTTAGACTACATCTGCAGAAATATTGCAATGCAATTTGACAATGCTTTAAAGGCTAGGGCTCCATACTATGGAATCCCAGGATTTGTAGTTTGTTGTGAGCAGGATTTGTAGTTTGTTGTGAGCTCTCTGACAGAGAAGGATAAATATCTCACAAGACACCAGATCCCAGAACTCCATAGCATTGAGCCATGGCAGTTAAGGCAGTGTCAAACTGAATCATTTCTGCAATACAAATGCAACCATATTTAAAAATGTGCAACTGCATTGGACGGATATGATATGATATGTATACTTTTAAATGTTGTAAGCCGCCCCGGTTGCCTGAGTGCAGAGAGGCAGGATATAAATAAATGTTGTTGTTGTTGTGTATTTTGTCTCATGACTTGGCATCCCAAACCTTCCTTAAGAGCCAACAGCCGGACTGAGTGATGCTGTTCTGCTGGTGATTGGGGTGCAGGAGGATGATGTTTCCTACCACCAGAGTTCTGTGGTCTAACAAGGAGTTGGAACTGGGGTTCTGTGTTTTTATTGCCGCTCTGCAATTCACTGTTGGGAGTGGGCTGGAAACATCATCCCTCTGTGAAATAATCACCAGCAGCACAAACCTCTATTACTTTTTTCTAGCTCTTATGGTAGGGTTTTGTTTTTTTTGTGTTTTGTGGGGTTTTTTTTTTTTTTTTTAGGGGGAGGAGGAGTAGGGATTTGCAATTGAGGCAATACTGCCCTGATGCAAAACATGAATACAGTGAGCCCTTGTTATCCACTGGAGTTTAGTTCCTGGACTGTGGATATCAAAATCCATGGATGCTTAATTCCCATTATATACAATGGCATTGTGAAATAGCATCCCTTATATAAAATGGCAAAAACAAGCTTTGCTTTCTGGAATATATGTGTGTGTATGTGTGTGAGTGCATGCGTGAATGTTTGCAAGCTGTGGATGTGTGAATGGATAAAAAAATCTGTGGATATTGAGGAACAAGTGTACTGGACTGTTATGAATGCATAAATCTATCATATGCATCCCTACCTACTCAACAGGATGCCTTATACCATATCTGAGGATCTTCTGGCAGCATACAGTAACCTATTTGACCAACATGGAATTCTAAATATTCAAGTCATTCATTTATTAGCAATCAAAAGTTCTCCCAATAGTGTTTAATATGATTAATACAACATCAAATAAAAACTGCTTCCACATGCCACAGTTCTTCCTTATACAAAGTCAAATTATGTCAGATTATGTTCTGTTGATGTGACTATCAAGCATGAATAGACAAAATACATTCAGGCATTTTTTTTTTCTTTTTTAGCCCAGAAGCCCCATCACTACATTAAATAACATCACAACCCGGGAACTGATTTTTTTTACTATTATCATCTCTCACAGTAAAGTCCACACTAAGGCAGCACTTAGATCCAAGGTCAACTTCACACATTGTGCTCCATATACTTTTGTCACACTGAGCTGTATATACCAAGTATGTGTGAACATAAAAGAAAACTGATATGTGTGAACATAAAAGAAACCTCTACAACAATTTTTGTTATTTGTTTTGAAATCTTGAAAAATGACATTGTGCTCTGTAAAATGTTGCAGTAAAGGCTCATCAAGTGCTCTTTGTCCACCTGACTTCTTGTATGGCCTGGTTTAAAACAGATGTTTGGGGATGGGGGTAGCAAGTTAAAGTGATATGGTTATCTTCAGCTAGGTGTTGGGATCTTTTAGAGTAAAGAGAGTGAATCAAAGTTGCATTACAACTTTGCTTTGATGTCGTATAGTTTGGGATGTGTGTTATGGTTCTTAGCAAGTACTGTTTAAAAGTAGCTTTCTGAGAAGTTGCCTTTGCTAACAAACAAACATGGGATCAGAAAGTTAAGAACTTTATTATGACATGAGAGATGCTTATGGCACAGAGAGTGAAAGGTTTAAATTAGACCAGGGCAACTCACAATTGTGGTCTATGGATGAACATTGGTCTGTAAATGATTTAGCTGCTGTTCCTTGCTCAGTTTCCAGGAAATAGTTGTAGCCAATGGGCAAAAATATGTTCCTGGTCCTTGGTGCATGGCGAGGACGGGGGAATGTCTCCACATTGGATAACCTGACAAGAAATGAACTAGAGCACCTTTTGCATAGTGGTGCTTCCTTAAGTAGTGAAGGACATAGCATGTTTTAGCATTCTTTATTTTGTAAGTGGTCATTGGGAGGTAAACACAAGATTAATTTGTAAGTCTGGTTAATAATACATACATTTCTGAGGAAATTGTACTGTAGGAGAAAAGCATGGGTTTGCCACTGAAAATACACATTTTCCTTCATATCTAGTTTAACTCTCAGATAGTGCTCTAATGCTGTTCATCATTAGAGGTTTGTATGTACAGGCTGGGTGCCCATTTGTAAAAGATGCTGCAGCAGCAGATTTCCTGAGGTGGCAGGGGACTGGACTAGCTAGGATCTGAAGTATTTTCTAACTCTGTTGTTCGGTTTGACTTAAATGTACATCTTCCAAGACTCAGGATGTGAATAGACGCAAATAAAAATGAAAGAAATAACACACACACACACACACCAATCCCACCCACATCGAGTAAAGAGCTGTGTCCAAATACCATATAGAACCCTGTGTTCTCTCTGTGTGAAATCTGCCTTGCAAGGAGACTTATTTCCTTCTGAAGGGAAAAAAAAAGGAATCACTTAGGTATTGAACTATATCTAAGTGGAAAGTATTGCCTGCAGGCTCTCTGTGTGAAAGCAATTCCGTTTAACACAGTTGCAAGGCACATGTTTGCCCCAAGTCAAGTAGCAATGCTGCACAGGGGCACAATCCCACCTGCTCCACAGCAGGGGGTCTATGAAGCAAAGTCAATAGGATCTGTCTGCCTGCATTATGCTCTTGATTGCACAGGGCATTGGCAGTGGGGAGAAATACAGGAAAATGTTCAATCTCCCTTCTTCTGCCCTGAGACATCACTGAAATACATTGGGCGTAGAGGCTTGCATAACTGTCTAAAGCCATAGTGTGCAAGGGTTTATTAAGAGAAAGCAGTCCAGCCAGCACAAGAATCCTTGAGTGTTTCTATTTAACACTAGGGCTACGTGACTTGTTGTCAAGGCTTTCTTTCCCCATTTCTTCAGCTGAATCAATACTATAGCAAAGGCAGTGCTGCATTTCTAAACGAGAATGAGAGATATATTCCTCGGCTCATAGGGATGATATGAACACCCAGGTTCAAGGTTCTTTCAGGAAGCCTCCCGTTTTCATTTTCCTTAGATGTTATACTTTTGAAATTCATTTGGAAGCTTAGCACTGGAGGACTGAAAAATGTTTTGGTTTTCTTCCTAATGGCAGAGAAGAGATAGAAACATCTTTCTTGAGTCCAAAACATACTTTGGAGCCTCGATGGATTCTATTGATATCCTAAAGTTCACCTTCCATCCTCAGAGAAACATATATTCCATGCCATGTCAAGTCTGATGAACATACAGTCACGAAACATTTATCAGGGTGTTTTCTCAGTGGTTACGTCAGGCCCTCCACTAAGGGAGTTTACACTACTCTCTTAGTCCATCTGCAGATAAAAAAAATGTTTTCATTCAGGCAAGCTGTCCACAACTAACATGAACAAATACAAGCATAAAATTATAGAGTTGGAAGTGGCTTCATGGGCCATTGAGTGCAGCTTCCTGCTCAATGTGAGATGTCCAGCTAGAGCATTCCCAGCCGGAAGCTGTCTTTTTAATTTTTTTAAAGATCGACTTCAAAAATGTTTTTAACTCAATTGTGTTTTCATATTCTAATGTATTTATCTGGGTTTTTAATATGATAAGCTTTTATGTTTCCATCTGTACTGTTTTAATTAAACATGTGAGCTACCTTTAAATCACAGTTTGGGATAAAGGCAGGATAGAAATGAAATAAACACCCCAATAGTGGCAAAGAATGAAAAACAAGATCCTCACTCTACCTGTTGAATAAAAGAGGATGAATTTGCCTGCTTCATACTTTAGAATAAGGACAGCAGGAGTTGTGATTCCTCCATGTTGAAGGAGTCGTTCAATCAGAGCCAAGTCAGCACTATGAAAGCCAGTCTGAATTTAATTGGACTAATTATATTGTTCTTTATAAAATTCTAAGCAGCCTTAATTTTGGGAGAGAAGTAGAATACAAATGTAGATGATGATGATGATGATGATGATGATGATGACAATGATGATGATGCGAGCCACAACCCAATCTCACACTATGATTGGGTATCATCATGACAGAGTCAGTTTGCCATAAATTTCTTTGTCACAGGTAAGAATGGATTACTTTACCTTTCCCCTGTACCTTGCTGAAAGAAACTCATCAGAATTTTGTAGTTTTCAGAATCTATTTGCAAATTGGCATTTCTTCTTTACCAAAAAGGTGCATGGAGAGGAACACAGGAAACAATTTTTTCTATCTAGAAATCAAGTTTTCTGACCAGAAAAGCTATTTTCCATGCCAAAAAAAAGGTAGGGGGTGACCAAAAAAAAAAGTCCATGTGCACAGTTCTTGAAAAATAAGTGCCAAACTGCCAAGATTCTCACCTGTCCAGGATTCTGGTTAACATTGTCATCAATAACTTTATCAGATGCAACTCTCACTATTGGCAGTGTACATTATCTTACATTAAATTCTTAGGGTATATTTAAATATTTTTTCCAGTACCCCAAAAGAAGGTGGTTGTTAAACTCAACCTTTGAGTACTGTCTGTGTGCTAAACACTTGAATATACTTTCCCCTCATGCGCAGTTGTTTTCAGTTTTATATTCCTCTCTGTCTTTTTCAAACCCGAGACTCTTTCTTTCCTCCTCATTTATACTACATCATTTCAGTCTGTCCCTCTCCCTCTCATTCCCTCAGCCAGTGTCCATCCATACACGAACATACTCTTTCTACTAATCATCCCAGAATTCATCAATCACAACAGACACTAGCTGTGGGAAAAACTTTCATTACTTTTAATTTTCCTGCAAGGGAAAAAAACAACACCGGTGATGCCCTATCCTTGACAAACCTGAATGAGAAGAATTGAGCTGGGGCAAAAACGCTTCAGTTTGTAAAGTCCTTTTGCAAACTATCCTGTGCAAAAATATGTATGGCTTTTGAGTCCCAAACCTATGTTTTTTATAGAGAAAATATGTTTCCTGCACAAGATATCATTTTTGTACGTATGCAGAAAACCGCTCCCTGTACAGGAAAAGTGTGGTTCCCCCTTACATTCACAAGTTCAAGCCAAGACTTAAATTCAAGGCTTTCAAAAGGTGTCAAAAGCCCTGCACTTGGATGTTCAAACTGATCAGTTTTGCTTCTTCCCAACATACATTTTTAAAGAAACCCTTCTTTAAAGCTTTTTTTACAGCACAGGGTTTAAATCCTTGTGTATTCAACCATATTTACAATGAAGAATTGAATGTGCCATATCAAGGCTCTACATCTTTACTGAGTAGGTAACAAGCAGGTCCAGCCTGATCATCTCCCTATTGGTAAGAGTTGCATACTGGAAATTTAATTTTATAAAAAGACTATTTATTGAACTTGGCTAAGGAAGAGACTTAAGATTTTCATTTCATTCATTTTTGATAAGACAATTTTCCTCAGAAGATTAATAGAAAGAAGTTGAAAATGAACCAATGTGAAAATGGAAGAAAGCAATGTTAGCAGATTTATTTGATATGTATGCATCTAGTTTACATGTTCATACATTTGTCCAAATTATTTCATAAAAGCAATTATCTTGGACAGAATAATAGTGCAACATGATTTATACTATCTCATACAACAAGTATAATAATCACATACAATAAGTATAATAAATAATGTTTTAAATACTTGAAAACATGCATAGGAGAGCCCCTACACATTTGGTCATCTTCTTTAGGCATGTGTATGTCCATGATGCTTAGATATATGGACACATTATCCATTTTCCCTACAAAGAAAAATGATGTAAAAGCTACTAACCCACAGTAATTCCATCCACCTGGAATGTGAAATTGGTTTGATTGGTTGCATCTTTCTACCTTAGCTCTTGCAGTACATATTTTGGAACACATCTTTTTGCTTAAGACTGTACATGGAAAACATCATTGTAATTCTGGTTTAATGATGGCAATAAAAATGGAGCATAAAGAAATTCTTGAGTCTTGAAATTAATTACAAAATGGGAAAATGTTCAGAATTTGTCAGATGGAGAGAGGTCAGAAAGTAATTCATCAAGTTCAAAATTCCTCTAAAACGTTTTTTTTTTAATGTGTTTAATGACATTGTTGGTATCCTATATTAAACTGACGTTTGATCACATGAAGATGGATGGCAAAACTGATAAATGTTTACATGCTCGGGGGGAGGGGGGAACAGAGATGGAGTCACATCTCTGGGATCATTGTGCAAATGTGTCAACATTGCACATGGGATACCATGCACATGGGATACCATGTAGGGCATGCTGATACACACCATCATTATTCAATAGAAGTGTTGTCAGAGAGGTAGCTTTTAGAGTGTAAAGTTATGAATTATAGCCTATGAGTCAGGATTGTGGCCTATGTTTTTATTCCAGTGTTGTTTTAATGGGTGTGTGGTCAGGTCATACAAGAAAATGACCTGACCTAACCTGATCTGACCTGACAGAACAGAAAGGTGTCCCCATGGTGAATCTTTCTTCCTGTCATTCCTTCATAAATGTGACTTAGCATCAACAGGCACCATCTGTTGTAGGACCTCTCTATTGCCTTCCATTCAACAATCTGGACCTTGCAAAACATATGAAAGGGAAAATGATCATACATATATCATTACAGTTAATTGTTGGTTTTTTCCCAACACTTGTTAAAATGAAAGATGACACCATCTTTGACTTCTCTCAGCATGGGCCTTACAAAGCAGATGTCCACTGCCTCAGATGAGCCAATACAAACCATGCAGTCACTATGAACCTCATTATCAGTCTTTTTTCTGTTTTTGGACCAAGGATTCTGAAGAACAAATTTGTCATCAAGCGTTAACCAAAGCACCATTATTTCAGTTATGAGATGGATGTATTAGAAACACTCTCTTTCCAGAGAGAAGGAAACATCTGAAGGTTTTGATGTCTTCCTTCTCTGTTTGTCTATTGTATTCACTCATATACTAATATGAATAAAGCCATAGGTTGATAATTGATAAGTGAAAATGAAATACATTTATATTCCTAGAAGAGAGGGCAGCCCTAACTTCTGGTAATTATTTCTAAAAATCCCAGATAAGAATGCTAGACTCTGTAAATGGTGGCACCAATCTATAATTAAAATAGAGAGCCAGCATGGCTTAGTGGTTTGACTGCTGGATGATGACTCTAGAGACCAGGGTTTTCAATCCTGACTCAGCTGTGAAAGTCACTGGATGACTTTGAGCAAGTCACACTTTCTCAGCCTCAGAGGATGGTAATGGCAAACCCCCTCTGAATAAACTTGCCAAGAAAACCCCATGATAGTTTCATCTTAGGGTAGCCATAAGTTAGAAGTGACTTGAAGCACACAACAACAAAAGAGTGAAATTTGGACCGGTACAGATGGGTGCTTTGCACCAGCCTGCAGCCAAAATTAGGGCTAGGTAGGGCTGGGCATCCACACACACACACACAGCCCCACTATCAGTGCTTGTGCGCCATCTTGCTGTGCCCCCCCTCCAACCGGGGCTCACGATGATGATGTCCGCATGGGACAGTACCCAAACAGTGCCATGCCATGTAGATGTCATGATTGTCTGCAAGCATGCCAATGGTGCCCTGTGTGCAGCCTAAAAAGAACCCATCAGGAGCATGTTCTTTTTAGGCCTCCTGGAGGCCATGACATTTGGTTGGTGCGGTCTCCATCCGAGGCAGAAAGGTGTGGTGTCTCGCAGCCCCTTTCTCCCCATTTGTCAAGCCCCTTAGTTAAAACATCCCATTCCTGGAGTGATTAACAAAACAGCTGGAACAACAGAGGTTTTTCCCTGCCCCTCTATAGCTGATTCAGAGAGTCAATGGGAAAAATGGGTGGAAGTGCCATAGATTGTGCATGCTGCATCTCTGCTGGTGGAAGGTGGCGGCGGGGGGGGGAATTCCATGATAGCTTTGCTTTAGGGTCACTATAAGTCAGAAACAACTTGAAGGTACCCAACAGCAACAAAATCACAGTTAGAGAAAGCAGACATAGTTGAAAATGGCCTTGGACCAACTGGTTGGATCAACATACAGCAACAACAAGAAGAGACATGGATCAACATACAGCAACAACAAGAAGAGACATTTAAGTTAGGTCAGGGAGAGAAAGAATGACTGGTCCAAGCTCACTCAATACATTTCATAGCTCAGTGGCACACAAAGCCTGGATCTCAGTCTCAGGTCCATCATCCACATGACTAACTTAATGGCGGTGGGGGGGGGCAGATTATGCACCATCTTTACTGAACCATTGGTTCATGCCAGTAGTTCTCTCACAGGATTTGGATTAAGGCAGATTTCCAAGCTGGATCATACCTGCTCAGAAAACCCAGTTAAGACATGGCAACAATGCAGTGGAGTCTAAAGGCATATAACATGTCAGGCAGTTGACCTAAAATGTAAACTCAAGTTATCACTGATACTGGGTTTCTTGGCCACACCATTTTTGTGACCATGGCACAGTACGACATTATCTATTCGGCAACCTTACATGAAAGTCATGGAAAGCATATACAAGTGTGTTGGGGAATGGAGAGCAAGCAGAGACCTTGGCCTACTTGTTTGTTCCTCCATATGGAGTAGTGTTAGACCAGCCCAGAGCTAGGGAATGTTTAGGCTCCCAGTATTTGGGACTCCCACAATCCTTTACCACTAGCAGTTTGGCTAGGCCAGGAGCTGAAGTCCAAAGAATACACAGTGGAACTGAGACAGGTGCTGAAATCCAAAACATTTAGAGTTGAGCCTGTGGGAGTTCAAGTCAAATATATCTGGAGTGCCGAAGTTTCCCTTCTCCTGGACTAGACTGAATTTACCACCAGCCTTTCTTAGAGATCATATAGTCTCTAGCTTCCCAGGCATTGTACTGCAATAATAAAATAAGAATTTATTTAAATGTCATCTTATAAAACAGAGTCTTTTATGTCAAGGTTGTACATTGTATCTGGATGTACTTCTGCAGACAATATTTGCTTTCTGAACTCCCTACCATTATAAATATTAATGAAGCATGTTTACAAACCATTTTGATAGAAATTTCATTAGCTCTGAATAGACAAAAAAAAAACCCTCTTAATGTCAACATTAAATTTAAGTTTATCTTGCAAGCTATCATGGTTACAAAATAACACAAAAGCTTTAATTAAAAAGGCAACATAATAAATGAAAACAAAAAGTATTAGTTATTTCAGTCTCTTTGACCTACTTGTTTCACTTCAACAAAATGGGGCTAATTGGTTGACAAGATATTGTTTGCTTTGGATGCTCACTTAATTCACTAGGTTTAATAGTTATAGGAAGAAGGTAAACGGGGAGTCATAGGAATGGGTGAACTAACATTGTAGTTTATTTGAAGGCTCAAAAATTCACCAATATCATGAAGATATCTATTTTTTTAAATCAAATATATTATTTTTGGATAATGCAGTGGTTCTCAAGGTTTTAACCCTTGTGACGCCCTTTACGTCTACATGCAGACATCACACACACATCCTCGACATAGTATATGAAAAAAAATTAAAGTGTGTATTTTTATTCAGACATTAATGTATATTCATATTTTAATATTTTATAAGGAAATAGTTCCCCTCCTCCTTCAGACAGAGGCTCCAAGTGCCCTCTTATCCTTTCTGTTCCCCTCCAGAACAGAAGTTTGGGGAAGTAAAGAGGAAGATGGAGGAGGGATCAGGGCCTCCAAGTCTTCCACACTCCTTGAGAAACTCACATGCACACACACCAGACTTCCACCCCACTGTCTGCGAACTATTGGGGTAATCCATTAGGATATTTATTAAGGTTACAAAAAAGTTGAGAAGACAGCAAAGTAAGATTGCATTCCTAAAGAGATCTGCAAATGAATAAGCCCAGCATGAAACCAGCATAGCATAGTGCTTCGAGCTTGGCCATAGAAATCCACTGGCTGAACTTGGGCAAGTCACATTCTCTGTCTCAAATAATAATAATAATTCCAATGATAGGTTCACTGTACATTTGCCATAAGTCAGGGGGAAAAAAAGGTGAAGGCACACACAACAACAAGCCCAACTGAACACATTCACACTTCCTTGATGAAACATGCACAGGATAATATTGAGTGGAGGGATGTTCCAGGGAAAGTCATAACACAATCTTGTACTGTCCAAAGAACTATACTATTTCCTTGAGTAAAATCCCAGTATTGTCCCTGGAGGCTCCTTCTTTTAGTTAGAATGCTAGTCACAATGGTACGATACAGACAGGCACTATGAGGCGCCTTTAGGGTTGGAAGGGGCACCTTTAGGGTTCAGGAACCCTAAAGCATATGGGTACCACCATTTTAAAATGGCGGCATCCATACGGGTGTGCCATGATGTTGTCATGGCACATGCAGCGTTTAGACAACGCTGCATGCAGCACACGACATCGCGCTGTGGGAGGGCGCCAAGCGCGCCCTTCCCATGGCGCAAAAAAGAGCTCCAAAATGGAACTCTTTTTTGTGCCTGGTCCTTGATGTGGCCTTTAGATGGCAATGCCAAGGACCCGGAGGAGAAAGGGACTGCGGCGGTGGCCCCTTTCTCCTCTCGGCACTGCCAGAGAGAGCGGGATGCAGCGGGCACCCAGGGTGCCTGCTGCACCCCACTTTCAGGCCATGGGGAAGCAGCAGTTCACTGCTTCCCTGCGGCCTTCAGAACCGGCGGGATCAGGCCTCTAGGGCTGCCAGTGAGGCAGCCCTGGCCCCATCTCACTGCTTCTTGGGGCGGCTGCAGACCGCCACTTTTGGGCAGTGTGTACCACCCCAATGTTTCTATTTGTCCAAGGAGAAAAGGTCCAGGCTGCAGGCACCTCTGTCTCTCTCTTTACCTGACTAAAGTAGGGCTTTATGGAGTGTGGCTGAAAAAACTGGTAGCTAAGAGATGGATTCAAGAATTTACATTCCTTTACAGGAATTGGGCTTCTTCACTTTGAGCAGGTACAACCCCCACTCCTTTTGAGGTGTACAAAATGATTCTTGTGTTTAGCATTACCAGACTGAAAACTAAAGAAGGCAGTTGTACCTTTGATGGCTGTGTAGAAGATCAAATTTCAGCAGATGTTTTATTGCTTGTCACACAACCAGGTGACAAACAACATATGCTGAAACTCCTTTTTCTACACACCCATTAAAAGTACAGGAGCCCTCTCCAGTTTTTATTCTAGGACTTTGGGATGGAGCAGACAGAAGTCACAAGGGGGAACACAATCCAATTCCACTCATGTGTGGTTAGGCTTCTAGGGTTCAATGTAAACTGAAGAGTGGATGAAACTACAAAGAAGGTAGGAAACACATAAGCATCACTTTTCTTAGCTGTTCTGAGCATGGTGACCATAGTGGCAGGAAAATATTTCATAGGAAGATGAGAGTGGGAAAGTATCCCAGAGAGAGAAGGCTTGCTGAGCTTTGGTGTGAGGCCACGATTGTGGCAGAAGACTGATAATAAGGAAGCATGAGTGAAAGAATAAATCTGTGTGAGTCCAGCTGCATAGGCAATGGGACTCAAATTAAGTTGAAGATGAGACCTTATATGGTTTGGAAAGAAAAGTTTGAGGGAGCAGTTACTAATATTTGAGTTACTTGGCAAAGAAATAAATTTTCTGTTCAAAAACAGTGTTTGGCTTGTATCCTGGAAGAAAGGGGGTATAACGCAACTCAACCACAGAGCAACTGTTATTGCTGCTGTCTTCACAACTCCTTACCTATTGGCCTCATAATGGAAGCAGAGAGCTCCCACAAAAGGCAGGGAGCTTCCACAATGGGGAGGTGCAAGACCCACGGCAGTGTACCGTAAAGAACTGTATTAAAAACAATATCAAAAATGAGCAAACTCTAACACTGACAATAGAAGAACCTTACTGCCTGTGTGTGTGTGTGTGATCTTGATTATTATGGTGGGATAAATCAAGACAGGATTTACACTCTTAATACAATGCAATATACAGAGACACAAACCATTGCTCCAGCAAACATCTTGTTTGCATTTCCTTCTTTTTGTGTTTGTGCTTAGGCCAGCACATTGACATCTCTCTTAACACCTGTAATTTTGTGAATATTTAAAACAAAACCATGCATACTCTCCCATTAGTTTAAACACACCACACTATGTCAAATACACATTGAATTTCAATTAAAACAGCATGCAGTTTCCAATAGTTGCCTTTGGTTTCATGCTTTTGTGGGTCTAATGTCTTTGCCTGCCGCAGCTTAATTAGAGAGTGCACAATGTTCTAACAATGACAGACAAAAAAAGGTTGACATTCACTAGCTTTTTGTCAAATTTGTCTCCCCCTCTCTTTCCCACCTGCTGTCCTGCTAAGTGGAAAGAGATGACTGGAATACAGTTGGGCATGCTTGCTGAAAAGGTGAACTAAATGAAGATTCTGTGTTTTCATTGTAAGTGTATTCAGCTGGAGGAAGATACAAGGATGGATTGAAAAATGTCTATATCCCTTAGGAAAGGAAAAGCTAACAACATAGGACTCTTTCAAACAGGGAGGAATTTCTCCCAACTCCGAATGGAGCCAATGCGGATTCATGTAAATTCGCTTGTTTAGCGAATTTACATGAACCCCTGCTCCGTTCGGAATTACTTCCCATTACCCAAAAATAACCCCCTCCTGCCCGAATTTGCATGCGAAGCTTTAATTCGCAATAACGTAAAACCCATGATTGCATTCGAATTGGCTTCCCTCTTGCCCGAATTTGCGTGCGAAGAGTTAATTTGCAATAACGTAAGACCCATGATTGCATTCGAATTGACCTTAAATTATACTTCCAATTTAGCCTTGTATGAAAGAGTCCATAGCAAAACCAAAAGGAACAGATGGAGGGACAGAGGTATCAATTGATCAGAGGCAAGGAGCAGACCTTGAGCATAACGTCCCTGGTTCTATCCTAGATTTTTCCAAAATGAGATAGAGGAGCTTATTGCTTAAGCAGATAAGCTGGTTTACCTCTTCTGGCTTCAGTTCTGGATCTGGGATGCCCCCAGATGTTATCATACCTAAATCGCCACCGTTCTGGCTGGGATGCCATGGCCCAGATGCATCCCAGGCCAAAGCCACTTTTTGAACTCAGAAACTTCCCAACTTCAAAAAAGTGATAGTTGGCTGTATCTGGGTGGCAGCATCCCAGATAGATTGGTGTCTATTTAGGTATGATAACGGATCCAGAATTGAAGCCAGAAGAGGTAAGCCAGCTTATTTGCCCAGGCAATAAGATCCAGATAAAGACCTGTGCTTCTGGTTCAAATGAGCTTCTATTAGTACAAAGCTTGATTGCATAATGCACCTTTTCTCACGTTAATAAAGACAGTGGCTGCATCAACACTGCAGAAATAATCTTGTTTGGCACCTCTTTAACTGCCATGTTTCAGTGCTATGGAATTCTGGGAACTGTAGTTTGCTGTGGCATCAGAACTCTCTGACAAAGGTGGCTAAATGTCCCACAAAACTACAGTTGCCAGAATTCCATGCATACCACTGAATCACGGCAGTTAAAATGTTGTCAAACTGGATTATTTCTGCAGTGCAGATGCAGCTAAATATCAAGTTTAGAAATTTTGTATTAAATATGAGATGAGATGCTTATATTATAGACATATTTTATATGCATTGTTATATGTATTGTTGTATTGTTGTACTGTGCAATAACCTTTGATTAAAAGCAATAAAATTTGATTGGATTTGGTCCAATGCTATGGAATTCTGAGATTTTTAGTTTGTTGTGGCACCAGAAATCTCTGACCGGATGCCTCACAAAACTACAGTTCCCAGAACTCCATAACCTAGAGCTATGGCAGTTAAAGAGGTGTCAAACGGGATTATTTTTTCAGAAACTCTGGGTGGTGGCATTAAAACTTCATTAATTGTACTTATGTATGGAAAATGGTAGACTTATGGAATTTTCTCAGGAACAAGCATTCATTTTACCGATAAGCAGCTCAAAATATTGTAGAGGAATAAAAATATGCAGACAACCCCAATACATTAATAACATTATAGTGTACATACGATTAAACCATGCAAATGTAATATCCACCCCCCCCCCACCCCTGAGACACTTCTTCCTCCCTGGTGCACAGGGATGTGATTTCAGATATCTTTTGAAGTCTTGTGTTTCTGATTAGATGACTCCTGCCCCATGCAAACTGCTTTATCACACTAGGGGGTAAACGAGATTTAAACAAGAGTTAAACAAGAGTTAAACAGGAAATGTCCTGTGATAAACATAGGGCATTTCCTGTTTAACTCTTGTTTAACTCTTGTTTAAATCCTGTTTGCCCCTAGTGTGATAAAACAGATATTCTCTGGCAGCCAACCACATCCACCCTCATGCTGTTCCCACTTTCTCTTCACCTCTCTTGCCTGAGTACACATAGCATTGCCTAAACTTGATATAATACTATAGTCTATTTTTTAAAAAATAAAGCCTTGAAATATCTGTCAAAACTGTGAGTGGCTACTTGTTCAAATATTTTTGTTGTTGTTGTTATGTGCCTCCTATAAATGAGGAAACTAATACATTAGAGGGCAAGCATGGTGTAGTGGTTTGACTGTTGGATGATGACTCTGGGAGACCCCGGTGTAAATCCCTACATGAGCATAAAACGCCACGAGGTAAACCTGGGCAAGTCACACTCTTTTAGCCTCAGAGGATGGCAATGGCAAACCTTCTCTGAAGGAACTTCCCAAGAAAACCCTATGACTGGGTTGCTGGAGAGTCACCATAAGTAGGAAATGACTTGAATGCACACAACAACAACAAGTTGCCAAGAAAACCCCATGATAAGTTTCCCTTAGGGTCACCGTAAGTAAAAAATGACTGGGAGACATACAACAACAACAAACACAACAAGATTAATAAAGATTAATAACGAGAATAAATAAATAAGATTCAAAAAAGGCATTGACTGTCCCCAAACCAGGCTCGTAAATATTTTTTTTTTAAAAAAAAATTGATCCATGGAGCAATTTTCTCAGTATAAGAAATAATTCGCCATTGACAAAGAGGGATTGTATGTTTTATTAAGTCTCAACACCTCCTTCACTCATCATATTCCTTGGCCTCCAGCTTAAAGTCCCAATTTGTCTGTTTGCTTGAACGGACCAATGAAATCTATGTATTTGTAGCTATTAGTCAACCTCTCCCTCCTCCCCCTACATTTTTCCAAGGACTGAAGAGGCAATCGGTGCAATCTATATGGAGTCATTGGAAACATTTGTGCCCCAGTTTTTGTTTGTTTGTTTGTTTTTTCAGTAGCAGTGCTAGTGGCAATTCAGCGTGAAATGTGTGCAAAGATTCCACTGGATTTAATAATATGACTGTTTGGTTCATAACACACACTTTCAATGAGATCTTTCCCAGGAGAGGGTTAATTCAACCCTTTGTCCATCTGTCCCTCCTCCCCACATCACTGTCTTCTTGGGTAGCATGCCCGAGAAAGCCTGTAGAAAAATAAACTCCAAGGATTCCCTGTATATGCTGTTCTTAGAATGTTACCTTTCCTTAGGATGAGCGGTAACAACAGAAATTAAAAGTGAGACCAAGAATTACCATTCCTCACTGGTCACACAGTACTATAACAAGGAGAGAGGCCATGGAGGACTGCTTCCCTATTTCTCTTAGAAAATTTTACCCTACACTTATAGCATCTATCCTTCTATGTTCTGTCACAAGCAAAACTGCCCTCTAAAAAATCCAAAAATGTTTCCCTTCATTTACGAAATCAACATATCCAGGACCATTCTTGTCACCTTTTCTTAATCTGGCATATGCTTCCATCAAAGATTCACAACAGTGCTTGAGAAAAGATTTAAAGCTAAATGATCTTCCTAGATTGTGAAAGCATTGATATTTCACCAATCCCAAATGCACCACAGAAGGGCCTAGGTACTGCAAATCCCTGAATGTCTCTGGTCTGTTTGAAATATGGTTCAGAGAAGAATTTCTGTTTGATCCCCAGAGTCACTGTCTGAGATTTAATCATTATTGCAGAAAGAGCCCTCCTGGAGCTTATTCTTAGCTGCTCAAAACTGTCAAGTGGCTATGTTAGAAGACCCCTCACTCAAACAATCTTTTGCAGGGAATCATTCCCCTCTGTGCAGGTTCTTCAAGCTTTTAATGAGTGCATCTACACTGTGGAAATAATGCAGCTTGATACCACTTTAACTGCTATAGCTCCATCCTACGAAATTATTGAATTTGTGAGGTACCATCATTCTTTGGCAGAGAAAGCGAAAGACCTTAGAAAACTACAAATCCCAGGATTCCATAGGATGGAGGTACAACAATTAAAGGGGTGTCACACTGCATCATTTCTACATTGAAGATGCACTCGATATTTCTACATGTTGTAATTTAGCAGGGTGATTTTGCTCCGTTCTCAAAATGGTTGTATTTTCCTGTTTCAAATGTGGCATTTGGCTTGTTCTCAGGAAATAATATTCAATAATATCCCAGAAATATTTCTAATGGTCAAAAATGTGTTTCTCAAGTTTTGGGAAACTGTAACAAGTAGAATCCCAGACTAACAAGAATCTTCATATATTGGGAGTTATCCTATGAAGCCCATGGTATTTTGCCCAGAAAACAGCATTCTTTGCCCAGGACACAGAAATTTCTGTGATTAGAAACTTTTCTTTTTCTTTTTTCTATTTTAAAAACCTTTATGTGAATTTTGCATAGAATAAGTCACCAAATATACTATTTTACATGGAGAAAACAGCTTTTTCTGCACATAAATTTCTATTTTAGGTCGAGAAAAATACAAACAATATTTTATATACATAAAACACAACTGTCTGTTCATGAAGTAATATTTTTGTTCAGAAAATACTGTTTCCTGTGCCAAAAATATCATGTGTAAATTTTGCACAAAATAAACTCTGAACTTCAGCATTTTTCTGCACAGGTCACAGTATTTTCTGCACAGAATATTTCTGCACAGCATATTTCTGCACACAGGGATTATTCTGTGTACATAAAATGTGCATGATGAGCTGCTCTAGCATAGAATCATAGATCATAGAGTTGGAAGAGTCCACAAGGGTAATCCTGTCCTGCCACCCCAGACCACATAATCAAAGCATCCAGCCTTTGTTTAAAAAAACTCCTAAGAAGGAAATCCCACCACATTCCACAACAACATATGCTACTGTTAAATAGTTCTCACTGTCAAAGTTCTTCCTAATGTTTAGGTGCAATCACTTTTTCTGTACCTTTAGTTTGAACCCATAGCTCCATGTCCTAATCTCTGAAGAAGCAGAAAACAAGTTTGCTCCTTCTAGAATTATGGTGCCTAGAATTGGACACAGGATTCCAGGTGAGGTCTGACCAAAGCAGAATAGATTGGTACTATTACCATTAATCACAGTAATTATTGCAGTGAATGTAATATACTGATTATGTTCTGCGTACATATCATGTTGTCTGTAAACTTTTAGCTTGATTCAAGTGTACATGGTTCTCAAATAAGGCAAATCAAATCAATATTCATGTGCATTTATGAAACTCCATGGCTGTTGTGTTATCAGGATAGATTCTGCCTGGCTCTATGAAAACATACTTTCAAAATTAGTCATAGGAAATTAAATATCATTCATCACTAAGGTCTGTTGACTGATGTGTCACATTGATAGTAAGAATGAAAACAAAATGTTTCAGAATCTGTTAACTGTATTTGAGGCATCATGAATTTGCAAATATTCATCTACAATAATCACAAGATGGGCTGTGTAGCTGGCACAGTTTTTAAATGTCATCTTTGTTCCTTTTTACAAACAAAAAATTAAGTCAATCTGTTCCAGGTTATTGAACTTTTTTATATTCTGGCATCATTGTCTTCCTGTACCTACAAGTTTAATCTGCTACAACATTTACTTGTAGGAACATATACATATCACTGCAGAATAAATGGCAATCTTGTTCACAGTATTGTGCACATCAAAACATATTCAATTACCACAGCTAATAGCGATGAAAAGGAGCTATCATTATGACAGAGGGAACAAATATATACATGCTTTTCAAGAGGGATGGAAATGTGGAGAGGTATAAAAATGCTTTTCAGGAGTGATGCAATGAATAAATGCTAATTTCTTGGTTTCAATGGAAAAAGATGACTTGATATGTTTCAGTACCCTGTCAAAAAAGTGGTTAAGTGCTGTGACATTTTTTTTATCCCCTGCAGAAGAGTGAAAAAACAGTGGCTGGAATTCACTAAATTAGTTGTGAATGTGTAATCTATAAAAATGTGTTCATGACTGGTTCATAGTCATAATCCCTATGCATTTACTTGTTTAGGAAGTACACAGGAACTGTCAAAGTCCCTGCTCCTCACTTAGCAGACAGCAGCCAATGTGAAGAACAGAGCTCTGTTCCCCTTTCAATTGTAAAACAGCCAATTCCCCCAAAAACAAACAAACAAACAAACAAATAAAAAACTCCCACAAGTGATCCCCAGTACAAGGGGGAATTGCAACAGGGACCTGGCTTCTGACTTTCAAATCAGAGATTGGTGGTGGCGGATGGGATCCCATTTTGAGAGAAAGAAGGGATGTAAGTACAATCAGTCAATCAAACAATCAATATAAATGCCAGTCAGCTGCTTCATGATAAACAGAGGAGCAAACCCCTGTTGCTTACAATGAGTGCTCACAGTCCAGTAAGTGAGGATTGCACAGTCAGTCTGGGAAACATTATTTAACTATGTAAGGGGGATACATACATAAGTAGGTGATACAGAAGCATACTCATCACCTTTACATCAGAATGAGCTAAAGTAAAATCCATTTTATACAACAGTGTATTTTGTATGTTTCACAGAGTAAGCTTTTATACAAAAGTGTATTTTGTGCACCCAATTCTCATTTCAGGCAGCCCAGAAGGATACCATGGTTTTCTGATGAGTGGAAAGAGACAAAGGAGAAAGACTTGACAAGACAAAGGGGCTAAACAAATGGGCATTTAATGCCAGCCTAGGGACAGAGTGGGCGTGTGGTGTCTGAACAGCACACACCCCAATGCCACCCCAATGTATTGTGTTGCATTCTCAACCACATGGCGGATGGCATCACGGTACTCCTATGGTACAGTGTTTAGACATGCTGTGCCAAAGGAGTACCAAAAGCCACTGCCATGGCAGCAACAGCAGCTTTTTGCTAGTGCTAAAAGGAGTGGCATTTTGCCATTCCTTTTAGTCCTGGCAAAATGCTGGATCAAGGGCTGTGACGTGCAGTTGTCACGGCCTTGGTTTGGCAAGGAAACGGGTGGCGGGAAGCCACTCCTTTGCAGACATCATTTGAGCCCCAAAGAAGGAGGGAAAGTGCTGAGTGTACTTAGCAGAAGGAGGAAGAATATTAGGGAAATAAATAGAGTGATGGGAAAGAAGAGAGAATACAAGTATAGAGACAACTGTGGAGGAGAAGAAAAGGTAGAGAGACTGAGAGAGATGGGGAGAGATTAGGGAACATAGGAGGAAATGAATACAACTAGGAGTTGCACAGAATGGGGCTGAGGGAGTATGAGCAGAGAAGAGGTAGTTGTTTAGCCAGGATTTCTAGGCAGGCAAGATGAGCAGGAGAAAGAAGAAGAAAGAGAAGGAAATGAAAAGGTATTTCGCCAGGAATTATGCAGGGAGAGGAGAAGAAGAAGGAGAGAGAGAGAGTAGTGAATTCAATAAATAAAAGAGAGAACACCTAGACAGAGTTGAATAAGATCTTTGTGTCAAGCTTCATGTAAACAATGACAACAACCTCTGTGTGCATCTGCCTCATACCAAGAAAGGAAAATGTACTGTGGCTTTAACTGTTTAGGATAAAGTGCAAAAAGTGGGATCAGAACTAGGAAATAATAACTAGATTAATAATAAGGTGGGAAAAGCCCTAAAGCAGCAATCCTGGATTCATAAACTCCTGGGGGAGTTCAGTATTCCTCCCATTTCCCTCCACTTCTGTTTAGCTACACTCAATACTCTCCTTCTCCATTCAGCTCAGTCTTGATGCTAGCCACAGTATGAGAAACTTAGAGAGAGAGGAAGTAGGGAAGGGAGGTGTCGGTGAGGTGTACCCTCTGAAGATTCTACAGCCATTACTCAGAAGCAGCTTGCAATGACAGTGGCCAATAGCCCACATTAATGAAAAAAAAAATGATATAAAAACAGTAAAGTGGGAGTTTACAGTGGGCATGCCATCTCTTTCTTGATTATTAAAAAGTGGAGGTTTCCTGAAAGTGGTTTAGCTATTTCAATACTCTTCTGAGAGACTATGTAATTTCTTGAAAATAGGTTATGGAACCATAACGAAGACGAAGCGATCCAGAGCTTCTCTATAGATTTCCCACTTTCCCTAACTAATTGGAGAAAGTGGGAAATCAGCTAAGCAATTCTGGATTTCATCTCTCTCATCATATTGGTTATAGTTTCAAAATCTATTTTCCAAAAAGCAATGAGTTTTTCAGAACAGCACTGAAATGCTACCTCAGTGCTGGCCATACAGCACCAGGGAGAAACCAGTATATTACAGGAGAGCAGCAAGGCATAAACAAGTTGAATGTGAGTCTAATGAATGCATGAAGGACAAATTACTGATTCTTATGAAGTCTTGTGGGGGCCTGTTTTCTACAGCCTGAATGTCTGATAAATAACGTGCTTCAAACACAGTAATGGTTAGGACAAACACCTGAAACAGGTTTAGAAGGAGGAAATTCAAATTGCCTGCAATATCTGGGCTTCAAAATCAGTTGCTTACGAGGCCTACTCAAGACATTTTGCCACCTAAGGATGGAACAACAAATGCCTCCCTTCTTGGTAAATGCATAATGCGCAGTATTATACAGGGCCAGTCGAATAACCTCCCATTCTCTGGCAATAAAACTACAACATCATTAAATTTAAAAAAAAAAAAATACAAATTTGCTGCATGTTCATGACATCCCAAGTCAGCTGGCTGAGACAGCTATTTCATTCTAAGTTTAGAACTAGGCAAAATGAGGACATTCCCCCCTTCTCTTGATAAAAATGTCTCCTTAATGAAATTTTCTTTTTGTTCTCAAATTTAAAGTATTGCAGTGATTTCAGCTGAGCAATTAGAAATACAGTGGGCCCTCCACATTATTTGGGACTAGGATCAGAGGAGCCCCGTGAATGTGAAAAAACCACCACCACCACAACAACAACAAAACACCCTTTTTTTAACCTGAGAGAACATTTTTCTAGGAGCTTCTAGGTCCTCCATTGCAACTCTATAGTCATTTCCCAGAGGTTGACCATAGAATCACACTGGAAGATCTACAAATGCCTGGTGAAGTGTTTTCTCTAGGAATATCTAGGTTCTCCAGTGCGACTTCTGCCAGTCAGACGTCAACCACAGAGTCCCTCTGGAAGAACTAGAGATTCATAGAACATATTAATCAAATCTGTGATAATCAAATCCACAAAAATCAAAACAGCTACTCCACAACTCTCCTTCTTCCCTCAGATTCTGAGCTCCTCCTTCGAGCTCAGTGACTAACAGGCTCCCTTTCTCAAAACTACCCCATTCACACTTTTCTCCCAAGACCTGTCTCATCCACAGCCTCTCCTTAAAGACACTGGACCTGGGGACTCTCCCATTGCTGTCTGTCCTCTCTAGCCATGCACTAGCCAGAAACATTAACTTACCCACTCAGCATTCCCCCATTTCCAAACCATGGGATCCATGCTGACTCTTGTGATATAGCTGTTTTTATCTCCTATCCAGCTGACTGCTTATCAGTCTAGGAGCAGTGAAGGATGTTCCATGGCTACAACCTCATCTGAGACCATGTTGGGGATGGCTCTCATGTCTTTCTGATTCCTCATCCCCTTCTGTCCTCACTCCTTCTTTCCCTCTGTAACTCACTTCCCTGTTCTGTCTTCTCTTTCCCACTTTAAACCACTCACTCTTCTCTTGCCCTTCTTTCTCCTCCCTCCAGAAAATTCTCATTCCATTTTGCAGCTGGGACAGGAAGCCTGTAGTGTCTCCTTGTTTCCTCCCCCTCAAACATTCCCTCCAGTTTGCAGATGGTTCTTTGTCCAACAGCATCACTCAGATAACAGATATGCCATGGCAGGTTCCCCACTGCTTCTGCATCCCAACACTATGGACAGAATGAAAAAATCATGGGGGGGGGGGGAAATGTCCTCATTTGCCAATCCCAACCCCCATTATGTATAAACCTGGCTGTTTGGAGCTGAGTACTGAAAAATTAAATTACACATGAAATACCACATTATTAACATTACTACCAGCGGGAGTAAAATTTATTTCCCTGTACTTACCTTTGATACAAAACTGTCAATTCTAGTTTATATTTCATGAGCAACTGTGCATTCACCCTCTCCCCTCTCTCTGTCTCTTTTTCTCTCTCAAACATTTCCTGAAGAATTGTCACTGAAACATATCTGCTAGGTAAACTTAAGTCATTTCCTTTATTCACATGTTCATCTGTTGTCACTGACGATAATGTTGCTTGATAGAATTTTTTCATTAGTGGAGGATCTTGCTAAGAGATTGGCATCACTGAAGAGGAAAGAAGAAGAACTGGCCTATACAGCACTCATGTGAGTGGGGAAGGCAAGCAAATGAAAAGGAGGAAAATAACAGGAAGCAAAGAGGGAAACTTTACATTTGGAGCCCAAGAAACTGGATTGTCTCCTGCAAGTCTTTCAGTGCTCCAGAACTCCAGCAGCAACAGCAGCAGCTGTCAATGTCAATTGTTAGAAAAGGGAAAAAAAATGGAAGGGATGGGTGGGGTGCAGTACATAGTTCTAGGGCTGGCAGAGATTGAATCTCCAGAACTCTCTTATCTGAAATATATATTTCAATGAGAATAATCAAAAGATTCAAAGATTCAGAATACGCACAAATGCACAAACACACATGCACACACATCCGTATTCCTCAAAACAGTATGATTTGTTGAGACAGTTCAGTCCAGAGAGCTTAAAAACAGGTGTCATAATCATTTTTTTATTTTATTGTATAAGAATAAGAGTACAGATAGTCCTTATGTTAAGCCATGCATAATAATTTGTACAACTATGTGTTAGCAAAGAAAATGAAAAAACAAAGAGTAAAACCAAAAATCAAAAGAAAAATAGAAGTGGCAATGTCATCATGGTAGACATTAGAAAATAATGGTTGTCATCCTGTCAGTTAGTCACAACTAGAGTAGACACATTGAATCAATTATTGAATGGTGAGTCAATGCACATGTAAGTCCCATTCTTCAGTAGGTCTCCGTTAGTGAGGACTAACAACAGGATTTAAGGCAATATTTCCTCATTCCAGCATATAACTCAATACTGGATGAAGTCATTTTGATGTTTTGGGGAAAATGGAAATAGTGGAAATCAGGTCATAAACCAGAAAGTAAACTCTATGGAAATACACAGCATGATCAGCAAACTGTTTGGAATGATTGGTTCCACATGTTTAAAGCTGTATCCCAGACTTTGTGACTCTGGACAGACTTTGGGGGTGGGGGGGAGGCTAAAATGGTTCTATTATAACTGTTGGCTCCAGTGTCAATGAGGTTGTGAATCTGTTCAGGGTTTCACTCTAAGCAGCTGTCTAAGGTGCTGAACCTATCTGAGGAAATATTTACAGTAGGAATTAAAACTTTGAGCACAGTTACGATCCTACTGACATCAGACCCATCAGCTGCTCCTTGAAAGTTCAGACTGAAACCTGGAATGAGTTCACTACCCCAGTAGCATTGGAGCCATCAGCTGCCATAACTATGTTATTAGAAGGAAAGAAAAGGATCAGAAGCTGTGCTGAGATCTAAGGCTTTGTGTAAAAAGATGAATATTGAATCTTTGCACATTCATGTTGTGCATATATGTCAATAGAAGATTTTAGCATTGCTATTTTCTCCCCTCCTTCTCAACTGATGTTTATTTCATACTTTACTTATATCCAAAGGAAGCCATGGGACTGGACTTCTGCTACCAAGCTGTCTTTGTTTTCTGTTCACATCTGTCAAATCAATGCCATCCTCTTTTTTTGTGAGATTCACAGTGTCTTAAAATCGATACAGCCAGGTAATGTTGTGAGACACCATTTTCACAGCTGCCAGAAGACACTAAACTCAATTAATATACTCCATCTCTCTCTCTCTCTCTCTTTTTCTCTCTCTCTTTCTGCTACATCTAATCCAGACAGTAAGACTGACAATCATAATTATGTAAATTTACTTTATGGAGAAGCTAGTAACACCTACTATAGTCATAAGTACCTATGTAAATGTATGCCTTCAGTGTCTAGAGAGAAGCAACAGAATAACAATGCAGGACATAAGAATTAGCAAGGATTACCATCCAGTCCTACATAGTGAACAAGATGGCCAGATTGAACTGCGTGTGTTCAATTTAAGGGAAATTGATTAGGGAAATAACAGAGCTAAACACAAATTTGGAACTGAGGCCCAATATAGACCAGACCTTTGCACTGGCCTAGGCTGAAATAAAAGTTTTGTACGTCTGGGCGTCCGCAAATGCCCAGCCCTACAATAGCCATGTGGGCAACATGGTTGCACGTGCCTGTCCATACAGGGTGCGTAATGATGATGTCCACATGGCACGATGCCAAAACAGCGCCCTCCTGTGCAGATGTTGTTGCACGTGAGCAAGCCAATGGCGTCCATCGCACATTGGAAACAGAACCCACAGGAACAGGTTCCTTTTAAGCCTCTCGGAGGTTGAAGCATTTGTCTGCTGCAGCCTCCCTCTGAGGAAGAAAGAGGTGGCCTCCCAATCTGTACAGCCCCTGAGTTGTCCTACTCATGTTCCCAAGAAATGCTGGATTTCTCTATAGGCATTTAAAGATCTATAGTCCCACTATCTTCACAGGTTTAGTGGGCCTACAAGAGAGGGGCTTCTTGGTGATTGCTCCACAGATGTAGAACTGCATTCCAAAGGAAGTCAGGTTGGCTCTCTTCCTGTTGTCCTACTTTTTTATTTTTATTTTTTTGGTCAAGCAAACTTTTGGCAACCAACTGGCTACAGAGAAGAGGCTTTTAATAAGAGATTTGAGTTCTTTCCTCCTTTATTTCTTTTTTTTTTCTCATCAGTTGGTATTTTTTCCCAGTGAGGAGTCTCAATAATGGGATGTCTTGACAATAAGAGCTGTTTGCCAAGGGAACCAATCACTTAGACATGGTGGCATATCGTTCTCTGGATGTCTTTGAAATGAGGCTGGACAACTACCTTCTGGGGATCCTCTACTCTAGCTGAATTTTCTGCACTGAATGTGGAGTGGGGGGTTGACTCAGTGGCCTATGGGACCACTTCCAATTCTATGACTCTATGATTTAGCATGGCAAAATATTTTCATGAAAGATGAGGGGAAAAAAATAGAAGGAAATATTGGGACTGTTGCTTAGCAAGGATGGGAAAATGCTAAAACATCACAATGAAAAGGCACAACTGCCCAGTGACTGTTTTGCTTCCTTTTCCCTCCGGGGTTTCCCATGCAGCACCAAAGAACTTGGCAAGAAATCTGGGTTGCAAATCAAGATTGATAAAGAGTTAGTCAGAAATCATCTAGTTAACCTAAATAAGTTCAGATCTTCAGGACGGGATGTATTACATCTCAGAGTATTGAAGGATTTGCTGACATGAACTGACCACAAAACCATTTGCCCTCATTCTGAAGACATCTTTGAGTCCCAGATATCCCTGGTCCTATATTTCCTTTGAAATAACAATCCTTTGTACATACATCTGTACTGCAAATTCTACATACCTGTGAAGCTGTAGCTTTATATAAGCAAAAGTTTTTTTAGGTAGCACAAAAAATATATACAACTACAAGATTTGGTGTGTGTGTGTGTTTGAATACCAGTTATTTCAACATCATCTGACACCTTATGACTTCAGAATTTCTTCAGGGACATAAAAACTGAGAAGCTAATGAGACAGAACAAAAACATGTCCAGGTGCCACAAGAAGCTGTCAGAACAATGAGGTTCCTATATCATTATAATTGGGCTTTTGATGTGTGTGTGTGTGTGGTGGGAGGAATACAGTTGTGGAAGGAATACAGCACAACTGTATGATAAGTTGAAAAGATAAACTGGGGCACAGTGATTTTCTTCTTCTTTCAAACATTCAGCTGTTTATTTAGAGGCTTAGTCTTAAATCAAGTCCCAGAGGACTGTTGCAATTAAACCATTTCCAATAGTATGAGAAGTGAGCAAACACCCATGCTCCCTTACATGTTAATTTGTCTCCCATTCTTCCTCTGGAAAGATTCAGGCAATGTACATAGACTTGAAGCCAGGATCACATTAGGAGGTGCTGTTAGCATAATGATGTTTTCTTCCCTTACTCTCCTCTCAGAAGTCCCTCAGACTGCCTCAGAGGCTTTCTGAGTCCCTCTGGAGCAGAGTTTGAGGGCACATAGGAGGATCTGTAGAGAAGAGGATCAATCCCCACTCCCACTTCTGCTGATGGAAACAGTTCTACCATCAAAATGATAGTGCTGGATCCCACTTGCAGGATTCTAAGGCTATTTGATATAATAGCAAAAAATAAAATAAACAGCTCACAAATTTGTTATACTGTAAGAGAACCCCATATCTGCTGCATGATGTCCTTCTCTGTAGTGCTAGCCCTCTTTGCAAACAAGAAGTTAGGCAGGATGATTTGAAAACATGGTTTCTTTAGTTTCAGATTCCCCTCACATCGCCATGTTTTAGAAATATGCTATTTTGCAAAAATGCAAAAGGATAAACTGATAAGTCCAAGCTCTGTGATTGTTGTTTTATCCCTACCAGATGAATATAGACTTTATTTTCAATGAATAGACCCAGTGATATAAATAGAAAGTAAGAGGCTGTACAGATTGGGCTGAAGAGATGGCAAGACACCACCCCCTGTTTTCACTCTGGATTGGGCCCATGACAACTGCACGCTGCAGCCCTCTTCTCGCCTTTGGAGGACACAAAAAGAAGCCACCTCAAGCAGCTCCTCTTTGCACCCTAGAAGGAGTGTCATATCAACAGAGTGGTATGATGATGCACCATCAGTGCTGCACTGTTTGGGCACTGTGCTGGAGGTGCATTATCATAGTATATGCCACATGGACCAGCATGCACCAAAGTGGCACCCTGGCAGTAGCATAAGGGCATCAAGCATCAAGACACTCAGCCATGACTCCACCTACAGGCCAGCACTTTTTGCCGGTCTGTATAGGGCCTCACTCCCTCAGAACTATATGGAGGTGCCATTGATTTCATCAGGTCTACTATAAGTATGGGGGACTGAGGATTCATTCCCACGCCAGCACACAGAAAGTTGAGAAAAGCTGTTCTAGAATTAAGGTGAAGGAATCACTTGCAATACAATTTTTGAGCACGTTTGAGCCCATTTTCTGAAATACAATGGAAATTAATGAAATGACTCTTCCTTGCAAATGGCTAGGTAAAACAGGTGAAGTTTGAAGTAACTATTTAGCACAAGTGTTGTCAAAATGTATAGTTGTGCCAGAAGGGACAACATGCTAGATTTGTTGCCTCTCTTGCCATTTATGCTGCCCTTTCTTTCTAGAGAATGACTCTGTATGGTTGGGCACTGTGGGTATTGGAGAGCCTCTGGAGACTCATGGAGAGCCTCTGTGGTCTGAGAAGACTCTCTACTTCCAAACAACATTCTCAATGTATAGAAATCAAAAGAAACAGTGATTGAATGGAGTGGGGCTATTGTTTTAGAAGAGCCGAAGATGGCAGAAGAGCATCATGCATATTTTAATAAAGGACACCTCTTTTTTTAAAAAAAAAAAAAAAATTAATATACATGCACATACCATACACAGATATATAAGAATGCTGAAATTCCAACCTTTCCAGGTTTTTTTGGGCACCCAGTGAATGCATAAAGGATGTGGAAAAAAATGCATTGGCCGTGAGGCCTCCCTGAATTTGATGGTCACATGTTTGTGGAGACTACATGCAAGCACACTCACTCAGTTATATCTTGGCTCCTAGATGTGTTTGTGTGATGGTGCAGATCTTTCATTCCTTGTAGATATGTGCAAACAGAACCCTTGGTTGTATGGCACAGGGATGTAAATCTTTAACTATTCCATCCTTGCATTTGAGGGTACATAATTACAATAATTTTCTCCACACTGTGGGAGAAAGCAACTATTACCACACATTCTCTCTACATTCATATGTCCAAACATGTTATGGAGCTATTATTCCGCGGGGAACAACACATGGTTGGAACTATGAGTTGGACCTACAATATCATAACTGCTGGAGATTGACATTTATGGTCATGAATGACTAAATATGGCATCTAAAACTTATCTTCACAAACTAAGAGTGCCCTGACCAAAGCACTTCCATTCTGAGGCACTAGAGCGATGGGAGTGTTCTTCTAATTTTAGGATGCCTTGGGACAAGAAGGTGTAGTAAGACCCTGAGGGGTCTTCCCAGCAGCCTTTCCAGGGTGGCATTGTCAGGCATAACTATGATGATAGATTTCTGATGACCATGCAGGATCTTGAGTGTGTGGACAACCTCCCTTGTCCCATTTTCTGCACACAAAAGTGTGTGTGTGTGTGTGTGTGTGTGTGTGCAGGAAACAAGGCATTCTTAACAGGAAAATGATTTTTCTCTGAAGGAAACAAGGGGAACAGGTTGCACAGAAATATGTTTTTTCTCCACAAAATAATTTCTATGCAGCACTTCAAGATGTTCAAATAACAGGAGAAAAAGACTCGCTGATTATTCCTGATGGGGTTACTCAACTGGTTTTTTTTTTGTGTGTGTGTGTGTGCTTTGTTTTTGTTTTTTAAACTGGGAATAAATTATTATGAATATTCTTTCCATCCTTAGTGTGGAAGCCTCAATTCCCTGCATTATGTTTTTAAATGTTCCTAAACCCAGGGTGGACAAAGTATGGCACTAGGCTGCTTGTTGCCCCTGAGGCCATTTTGCAACCCTCATAACTATTCAGGAGCACCTTGTGTCCTTGGCCCCATAAGTTTTGTTTTGTTTTGGCAAACAAGTCCATTATTTTTTGTATTAAAAGAAGATATAGGGGTTCCTTGAACCATGGGACTGAGTAGATGGAGAGGAAAAAACAGAGGTTTCTGAAAGTGAGTGGAATCCGCACTATCTGCACAGCCAGCTCCCAAGGCAAGCTGAACACCCATGGGCAGTCTGCACCATGAGACATCAAGCCACACTGCTTGGTTATTTCCCTCCACACCTCACCACCATACATGTGCACCATCACACAAACACACTGCCTGTCACCACCAGTCACATCCCATTGGATGCCCATGTGTCCAGCCACACAGTTGCACAATGATACACCAGCATGTACCGTGCACTGGTGCGCTAAGTGAGAAACTGACAAAGCACAGTCATGGTGGCCCTCTGTGAGGAACAACACATACACACCCCCTTTTCCCCACTTCACCTGATACCCTTCTGTTGGACTGTCTAGTTTGTGTATGTTTTAATTACGTCCATTGTATCATTCGTGACCTGCTGTATGTGTTCTATTTTGGCGTCATGGGGTGTGTGACAGCTCGATGGTGCAACTGGCCATGCGCGAATGCTTGCTCAAAAGGAAACCCATATCGCAAAAAATGGTGCTGGCAGCTATATCTCACCAGTCCCAGAGTGCATGCTCCAGACCGTTTCCATACATTGCATTGCTTTCCTGCATCCCCATTCTTATACCATGCTGTTCATATGTCAGTGCAATCTTGAACATTTTCTCTGATACTCCATTATTATTATTATTGCTCTGGTTTTTCACTCTTGAGCATGGCTTCATGTCAGTTTCCACTAGGTTTTGTGTCATAAGTCTTCTGAACACCTTGGCTTCAAGTTGGCTTGAAGCTGCTTTATTTTGTCAATATGGACAGCCCCCACTTCCTCCCATCAAAATAGGAAGTTGGGCTCCACTTCCCATTTCAGCCACATTTTTCAATGTGTTCTGGGAATCAAAATGCCCCCCAAGAACCCCAGAACCTGTCCAACTGCACCCTAGATATTATTATTATTATTATTATTATTACGCTGTAAATTTACACGGTGCTGTACATACAATCTTATAATTAGATGAATCCCTGGCCTCAGGCTTACAGTCTAAAAGAGGCAATACAAAAGGAAAAGGGGAAGGTGGTGGGAAGGAGATGAGGTCTAGTACTTCTTCTCTCCCTCTGGGGCCTGGACCAAGGCAGATGGACTGGAGGGAGGGCTCAGCTTCTAAAAGATTTATCCTTAGGACACATCATCACAAGAAAGGAGATGTTTAGAAAACAAACTTAATCCATGCACGCTTAATTTTCCCAGTAGTGTGTACTATTTCTGGACCCTATCCATTCTTTCTGCTTTTGCTTTGAGGAAAAGAGGTCTTGTTACAATTATGTTAATATGAATGGGTAGTATTCTCATTCTCCAGAGTTCTTTTGCTCAGAGAAGCTGAATCTGAGATGGGTAGTTAGATGCCTTTTGTCTCCAGAGACTATTAATAGGTTGCTGCTCTATCTATCATCTATCTATCTATCTATCTATCTATCATCTATCTATCTTCTTCACTTGCTTCTGCATTTGTAGTTCCAGCATCACAACTGCCACTTGTATCTGAATTTATTTACTGTGGTTGGGAGGCTAATTTTCAGACAATACACAAATGACATCTTCATTTCATCCATGGAGAATGAAATGGGATTTCTGTCATAATAGTCTTGTCATCTGAAGTATCAGTCAATTATTATGGATTCATTCACAGGCCTCTAGCACAGAGAATAATGTATATCTTAATTATTAGCCTCAGCATTCTCCTAGATCTTTATGAAGCGGGGAGTCCACCAATTGTTGTTGTTTGTTTTTGTTTTTGTAACAAAAACGTTCTTTCCACTCCCCACAATGCCTGTGATGTGCTCCTTTGTTCACAAGTAACAATTCCATATGGTTCCTCCATGATTCTAAACACTAGCCACCATTCAGTGTGTCACTGATTGGCAGCTATAGATTTAAATGTGCTTTTAAGAAAGATTGACTACTTACTGAACTGCTGATAGTGATGTCAATTCATGCTTGTTGTTATTGTGCTTTCATATTTACCCTGACTTGTGTGCCTTTGAGTTTATTCTCTGATTATTTACTTACAGTGATCCTGTCTTAGGGTTTTCTTGGATCTATTCCAGAGATTTACTATTACCTTCATCTAAGGATGAGAGAGTAGGAATGGCCCAGTGGGTTCCCATGGCTAAGTGGGTATTTGAATCATAATCTTTTGGAGTCTTAGTCCAACACTCAAATCACTGTATCACACTGGCTTTATAACGCATGCTTAAGGATGCCTTGATTTTGTGGTGGATAGCTGCCATTCCAGTCCAAAAAGGCAGTAGTTGTGACAGCTGTCATTTTCAACAAGAGGTTGAGTCATGGTCAAGTGACTCCCAGACAAATGCATTGCAGTTCCTACACCCATTAAGTTGCATATCCCAGAGTCATGCACAACATGCATACATCAGCTGAAACAGAGTAGGTAGGAATGGGAAAAGAATTTTGGTATTTTCAAGATTCTTACCAAAACAATTAATTTAAGGAACCCTGGTGGCACAGTGCTTAAATGTCAGTACTGCAGCCACTTACTAACGGATCACAAGAACTCAGACTGGCATCCTTCTGAGGTTGCTAAAATGAGTGCCCAGCTTGTTGGGGGTAATTAGTTTACATTTGTAAACTACTTAGAGACATGAAGCAGTATATAAATAAAGCTGCTATTGCTATTGTTATTAATTTTGGTTTCCCTCAAGTCTTTCCCTCAGAACCCATTAAAGGACTATGGACACCTTGCCTTTCATGAAATCATGCACATTTTAAAATATGTCCAGTTGAAAAATACACAGAAATATACTTTAGTCATTGGGGAAAATACGCACAGAAACATGAACATTAAGAAAAGTGCATAAATAAATGCTTATATTAAATGAAAAGTGTATTTATTTTGTACATAAAATATGTACAAAAATGGATATAGATTTCAGTGTGTGGGGAAAACACCAACTCTATGAATCTGATATAATCAAAGGATAGAGTCTAATGCAAGAGAGATTCAGCAAAATTGAGATTAAGAGTTTTGATGTTCCTAGAGTTAAACAAACTTTGCCCCTCCAGATGTTTTGGTCTACTGCTCTCACCAGCCTATCTGGCATTATCAACAATGGTAAGCACCTGCCCTCCAACATTTCATAGAAACATCAGAGTGTGGGTTAGACTGTGTTGTTGTGTGCCTTCAAGCTATTTTCAACTTATGTTGATTCCAAGGATTTTCTGAACAAGAGAGGGGTTTACCACTGCTTTCTTTTAAGTCTGAGAGAGTGTGACTTGCCCAAGGCAATCCAGTGAGTTACCATGTCCAAGCAGGGATTTGAACCCTGGTCTTCCAGTGTCCATGTCCACCTCTCCTTTTTTAAAGGTCAGCGAGGGGCAAAGTACTAAGCAAAGTCCATTAGAGGCAAAAAAAAAAAAAATATAGCAGACCTGCACATATACAGAAGCTTACCACCCAATACAATTATCAGAATTCAGGCAGTCCAAGTCAGTCAGGTACAGCAAGATCGTCAAGGCATCAGTCCAAGGGAATGTCTGGCAGCATGATCAATTTATGATACAAGATCCAAAGTTCTTCAAAATCATGAGCCAAAAATCAAGGGACAAGAGTGTTGCTTCCTCCTGAATAGTCGGTTGTCAGCAAGATACACTGTGAGGTACTTACTGGATTATTTATAGCCTGTCAGTCTCTTGGAGCTGTTGTCTAGTTAATGAGGGTTTCCTATATAAACCCTCTGAGCATCTCAAGTCCGCCCTCTCTCATTTACATTCAATTACAGTAGGTATTATTGGGTTCATGTCTCTGTGTTATGGCTGCTGGGGACTATCACTATATGTTTCAAGCACTGGTATGTCCCTTGTACTGCTTCACTGTCTGTGTCAGAATCTGAATATGAATCTGATATAAATAATTTGTTAAAATGTAATAGCATGTAAGGAGATAATTTTAAATGAAAATACTATAAAAATAAATTTTTAAAAAATGAATCTGATTCCTTGGAACAAAGCATGACATCAAAACTCAAACCACTGCAACCTCACTGGATCTCTTGTAGTCAAGATGACAAACATTATTAATAAGGAAAAACACATTATCATCATTGTCATCATCATCATCATTGTCATCATCATCATCATCATCATCATGCCCAACCTTACTTGAAAAATTGGAACTTTAAATGTCTCATAATTAAAAACAACAACAACCCAATAATGTTAAAACATACAAAAAGCCAAAATTAAAATAGAGTTAAACTTTTTACAGTATAAAAATAATTATAAAAGAGAATATAATGTAATTAAAAAGATAAAAAGCTCTTAAAAACAATACAGCACTCCCTAGCCCATTCTTTAATTTTTTTTCTGTTTTAAAAGCCTGTCTGAATAAACAGGTTTTAGACTGCCAACGGAAGACCAACAAGGAGGGTATCCTGGTTCTGTCATATTGACATGAAGATATGATGGTATTAGGGGATGAAGAAATGAGGGCCTGATGATATGGTGATTTAATGCTGTATAGTATGTTGATTATTGAGAATAGGATGTCAATTATGTTAAATCCAAGCCTGGGAAACAAATGGGAGGGGCAGATGGCCAGCAGCAAAAAGTTGTAGTTTTATGACCCCATTCTTCCTGCCATAGATCCTGTGAAACATGGATGATCTTCTCCCTGAAGGGAGATGAAATAATAACATAGGAGAGGAAGGTGGGAAACATGAAGGGCCCTTTGATCTGGATCAAGGGTTAGCAATCGATGTTGGAAGGGGGGGCTGGAAGATTGGAATGTATGTGTGATGGTCTAAGGGGCAAATTTTTCAGTTCTGCCACTGAACCTGGGATGGGGAAATTTCTATCCTGATATCCATAATAAATCTCTAGTTTCTTCTATACTACGATGCTGTCTTGTTTATTGGGTATTGGTCCTCCTATCTTGACTGAGTAGGTCATTGTGGTTTCCCTAGCATTAACACTAGAGAGCCCCCTCCTGTTTGATATCAGAGTTGCAATAAAATATAGATTAAATGACCCTGATGTGGACACTATTACTATAATCCTTCCATAACACATAGGCTAGCATTAGGAATCGCTTGGGTTCTGTTTTTCCAGACTCTCTGGAGGAGGTGAGAAATGTCAACAATGGGCTGATGCCAAAGAGTCAACAACTCAGGTAGCCCTGTATACTAATCCCTCTTGCCATGGAAATGTGTTCCCATCACTCACATTCACAACACAATGTTACCACCTTAGAAAACTGACTTCAAAGTGATCCAAACCCATTTCAAAGAAGGCACCACCATTTTATCTTTTTCAATGCCTTCAATTTTGCCCCAGGGTTGAAATTCACTATAAGTGTCAGTGCCCTTGCTTTGTTTCCTTGGCTTAGTCTAGTAATAGGCAGACATGCTGCCAGTTTTATGCAGCTAGCTCCTCACCAATGTTCATTTGCCTTGGGAGCAATTAAGTTCCCTTTTCATCTCCAGACCTGTAACAAGAGGAGCAGCTATGCATTCAGGTGTAATATGTCCGTTAGTCTGTCCTATGTTCCAATGTAACACTTTTGATTTTTTAGTCCTTGTGAGCATGTGTGGTTGTTTTTGTTTCCCTATGATTGTTGATTCCCTCTTATTTGTTTAGGACTCTGCCTCTGGAATTCTTTATGTCTCTGGACTTGGTATACACAGGGATTTGGTCCCAAGGTTACATAACCCAGCTAGTAGACATTGCTACCATTGAGCTAATTTTAATTCCCCAAAATCTCGAGGGTTACACTAGAAAGGGAGTTCCAGAGTCAGGAGGCAGCCATAAAGAAGATTCTTTCTCATGTCCCCACCAAAAATGCTTGTGTTGGTTGTGGGACTGATAGAAGGGCCTCTCCTGATTATCTTAGACCCCAGGTTAGGTCATACACGATGATACAGTCTGACAGATAACTTGGGTCCTTAACCATATAGGGCTTTATAGGTCATCACCTGCACTTGGTACTGTTTCCAAAAACAAACTGGCAGTATTTCATTTTTTCCTTAGTCTACAATGAAGGGAGAGATCCTGTGCCTTCTTCTCCCTCCTCTGAATTAAAAAAATGTAAGGGGAAAGTGGAAAGATGGGGAAATTGGCACATTTTAAAAGCAGCTGAAAACGTCAGATGACAGAATTAATTGGGACTTTTCCTTCCAAATTGGGAGAATTGGAAGATATGTAAGCAATTGTGAGAATTGCTATCCAAACCATGTAGCAAGCCAAAGGTCTCTCATCCTTTCTGTAAAAGATCTGTTGCTATGCATTTCTCCCACAAAAATATCCAGTGATCTATTGACTAGGAAGTCCAAATAAAGTCATTGGAAGAAGCTTAATGAAGGTTGACAGTAAGCAAGTTTCTCTTAAATGGTTTTTTATTGCAAGGAACATCTCTAGCTTGTTTCTTAATGAAATGGAAGTAACTTTCCCTGCTGACTTTCCTTAGCTTTGTGAGTACATATAACATTGCTCAGATATCAGATCATCCCTGGTCTTAAAGGACTCTCAAGTGTAAATACAATTCAGTGATATATGTGGAAGGAAAGACGTAGCAGATGAGGAACTATAAGAGAATGCTGAATGCGTGAGAAATCTTTCTGAAAGAGTTTTGGCAGCAAATGTTGCAGAAACATTGCAATTCCCACAACTACCAAATACTTTCTAGTCATCCTATGTTATAGGATTTGATAAATTTGTACTAACTTTGTCCAGGTGGCTATGATTTCATGTACATCTGGATGAACCATCTGAATCCTCCCCTTAAACCAGGATTGGGCATTGCATGGCCCTCCAGATGATGTTGAACTCCCAGTCACAAAAGCCCCAGCCAGCATAGTCAATGGGGAGGAATGCTGGCAGCTGACATTTAGTAAAGGTGTGCAAAATTCCCAACCTGGCCTGAAATTAAGGCTCCCAGCTACAATATGGAGTTGCTTCAAGAAAGGGGAAAGAAAAAAAAATGCTATTCTTCATTCTGGAGCAACAGGATTGCGTGCAATACATGCTAGAACTGGATCATGAAAAATATGAAAACAAAAATTCACTTGATGGGAGAACACTGAGCCTCTCTCCTTCATTATATAACATCCATAAAGGGAACTCCAAGTTTCATGTTGTAAAAAACAAGGAACAATGCTAAAATGTGTTTTCGTACATATATAATTAGCGTTGTCAACTTTAAGCCTTGAATGTATATCAATTTTATGATGTGCAAATTTTCCTTTTAATCCTTTCAATCCTACTTTAGAGTTTTACTTCCTGTTTCCTTTTCAACAGAGTGTGGCCAGGATGGTACAATCAGGAAGAAAACCCACATGAGGTGAAGCTGCTGCAGTTTGCTTTTGCATGAGTTTATTGGGAAGAACAAGATTATGCCCCTCCTATCCTCCCCCAAAGTGGATTAACAGAGTGCAAACTACTCTTGCCCTGTGAACATATTTGCAATAATTGAAGTAAGTTGAACACAAAGATGGAAAGTGGGACAAGTAGAGGGAAACTGGGACATTTTAAAATACGATGACAGAGGAATAATTGGGACTTAATTTACAAACAAACTCCTCTCTTCATATTTTCAGGTTTTACCTTTGTGGATTTGATTATTCGTGGATTATTTTCCCCACCCCTGCTATTGTCACATGCTATTTTAACTACTTCAATAATACCTGTCACTAGGAAGAAATCAAATTGATAGGGTGGCTGGGCTTGAACATTCCCTCACTAGTGCATTTGTTTGGTTGGGGGAAACGGGTCGGGACATGGGGATCACAATGATGTGGGATCACAATGAGGGAGGGTGCATGGGTTGTGTGTTCACTCACTCACATGAGAAGGTGGAGAGGAAGGAGATAGGATGAGGTGATTGTGAGGTGGGAGGGTAAATGTGTGTGTGTATGTTTATTGGCTCATTAGCATGGGAAGGTGGGGAGAAAAAAGATTGTGATGAAGGAGAGTGTGTGCAAGGAGCCTTGGTTGTGCAGTGTTTAAATCCCTGTACTTTAGCCACAACACTGTAAGTTCAATCCTAGAGGTGGGCTTCAAGGTCCACTCACCCTTCCATCCATAGGTCAGTAAAATGAGCTTGTTGGGGGCAATTGGCTTACAGACTGTAAACTGCCTAGAGAGTGCTAGTTCACTGATAAGCAGTGTAGAAATCTACTTGCTATTGCTATGTGTTTGTTGTGGTGCCAAGAATCAGGGCAATCCACCAGCCATCAGCTTCTGCCTTTGGAAAAACCAAAGAAAAACTCCTTTCTCATCTCTGCCCACTTTCCAAAGACATTCATTCTACACATTTCCAGAGTCAGTACAGCCCACTAGTCACCAGCTTTTGCCTTTGGAAGGAGCAAAGGGCAGTGCCTTTTCCTTCACAGTGAAGCAGGAGTGTTCATGTCACCACCATTTAATAACATAGGGAGTAATTAGTCACTTTTTTTTATGTTCACAGATCCTGGAACATGGGGGGGGGGGCGGAGGCCAACTGTAATTCAATAAAGAAAAATAATTATTTCAAATAATATAACACCCATTATTTCTTCCAGATGACTAAAAAAACCCCCCAAAGTATGCAATGTTTTAAGCAATTCTCTCACAGATCATGAAGTGCATGGATTCATTTTAAAAGATAGTATATTTGAATTTTAATTCCATTTCTATTGGTATTTTTTTTTAAATTTTAGTAACCCAACAAAATTCTCACTAATCTCTTCACATGTTATACTGTCCCATTTCCAAAGCCTGTAGTAAAATTAAGATCCCACCATGTTCCCAGAAGGGAAAAAAGAAATTATTGTTACTGACTGGACAGAGAGGGCCAGGTATGTAATTCTGCTTTGCAAAACTTTGCAATCAAGCAGTCCAAATGTTACCATGGTTCACCAGTGTGCTAGACACTTCAGTCACTTGTCTGGAGACAACTTTAGTCCCAGCCCAACAAGGCAACAATAGCAAATGGCAGCTGATAAATTACACCTTGAAGGTCATTGCCCTGCAATTACAATGCAATTATAACAAATACCAAGCATACAGAAAATTGATTTCCCCATCCCCTTGCTAATAAACCATGAATTTATATCAATTCAATTTACTTTATGCTAGGTGATAAGAACCCACAACTAGCATTTTGTTTTGCACTAAAACAAGCTGGCACTTTTCCCACCTAGAGATTCCCTGAATGACGCCACTCCTACATGGCTAAAGCAACCAGTTCACAAGGATTACACTTGTACTACTGACCATGCTGCATGCCATCAGCCAGCCATGTGGCTGTTTGTGAAAAATGTCCAGTTCCTGAAATCTTGGGGTGACCACAAATGTGAGTTTTACTAAAGCTCAAGTTATCCAGCAATTGACTTTCATCTTAGAAGTGGTGTGAGTCTAGTTTAGGAAGAACGAGGAAGAGTTGGACTGAGTGCAAGGAGACAGTGAACAAATAGACAATGAACAAGAAAAGGTCAAGCTGTCGACACTATGGATGAGTAAAAAAAAATGTTCAACTTGCTTTTGTTAAACATTTTCCCAGCACTTGTTGATCCATTGATATTTGCAGGAGAAAAGACTTGAATTTTATATCTTTTTAAATGAATGTGAGAGAAACCAGATGTGGGAGGACATTCCATCTGGGGTTGCTTCTACAGTGGCCAGAATTATTCTGGGCTGTTCCTGGAACATTTTGACTCCAAGGCTTCCCTGAATTCTTCCTGTTACCTATGCATTCCAGAGTGATGCCAAGCAGCTGTCTACACAGTGTCCTGCAGTGCCACCCAACACCACTGTTGTGACTCGCTCCCTCTGAGATTCAAAACAAGATTCCCAGAATTGATCTTGTCTACACAGTACAGTATTGGGATACTGGAGCACTCTGGAGTGGCACCAGGTGGTTGTCTTCATAATATCTCACTGTGCTACTTGACACTGTCACTGCCGGTGTGGGTCACTCCCTCTGAGGTCACAACATGGACTTGAGGGAGTGACCCACACTAGCAGTGGCAGTTTCGAGCAGCACAGTGGGGATACTATGCAGACAACCACTTGGTGTCACTCCAGAGTGCTCCAGATTTTCCTGGAATATCAAGAGCAAAATTAAGTTATTTTAAACTGGTTTAAGGGAGGGATGGCCTGGATTTTGTATGGAACTGGCCCTTCCACTTGAAGACATTCCACACCTGAGTCAGGGCCTTGGTCCTGCATAGTCTGGACAGGGCAATGTGAGAGTGAGGAAAAAGTGGTTTCAATGGCCTGTGTAGACATGCCATGGGTCAATTTTAAAATATCTGGATTTCATTCTCTATGTGTTCAACTTTGTTGGTGTTGCAAAAGGCCTGCCAACACTTTGTTTGTTTGTTCTCCTTCCATGGAAGACTTTTTCACTTTAAAATCTCTCTGACAGACAGCTGTAACAGAGTCCTCTCCATGCTGAGGTTGATTATACCTGCAAACGGGAAAGAAATTCATTTTAGGGTTTGGGTTTTGTTTTCTTTCTTGTTTCCTTCCTTCCTTCCTTCCTTCCTTCCTTCTTTTTCTCTTTTTCTTTTCTTTTCTTTTTTCTTTTTGGAAGAATTTACCAAAATCCACAGATTCCCTGTACTGAGTGAAAAATATCTGGATTCAAAGAATTTGAATGTGGGCAAAAGCAAAACTGTCAGATTGACAATCCCAAATTACTGGGAGCAGCATTTGAAGTTTATAACAGTATTGACTGCCTTCCCACTCTCCCACCTCCCTCAACTCTGGTTTCTCACTTTCCTTCCAGAAGCCTGAATTATTGTTATTATTTTGGATTCTGGGGAAGGGCAGGAAAACTGATCAATCCAAGATGGCAAAGTCATCTGTTAGACAGATCAGATCAGTTCAACTGTGTATAGGCTTCATTTCAATCTGCTCCCTGGTTGTTTAAGCCAGGCTCCTTTACTCTCATTGTGTATTTGCAGCCAACTGGCACCTTGCTCATCACTATATCTGCAGCTCCCCATCCCTGGTCCATGCCCCATAAGAAATTCAAATAGAAGAGGCCCCCCCCTCCACACACCCTCTTTTCCCACCCTGCCATTGCAGAATTATAGAAGCAGCAGGCAAAGTCTAGTCCTCTGCTGAATTAAATGGAGTGCTGGTTGGGGATCTGTATCACAACCAGCTACTACTCTGAGTATTTTGTAAATAAACAGAAGCATTTAGTATAATTAGATGTCGACTAAGGAAATTGGGGGGAAAAGAAACTCATTTAGAAAACCATTTGCTATGGCACATAAAACACGCTGCACAAGTGTGGTTCGGAGCGATTTTGCCGCAGAAGTACACATGCCCTAGTGTTCCTGAACAATAACAATTATTCAAAAGCAGCTTTGTTTGTTGCTCCTTACGATCTGCTTTGGTGTCATTCCTATTCTTCTTTGTACGGTTTTATTACAACATTTTTTAAAATAAAAAGATTGCCTTCGTAACAAGAAATCTTCTTTTATGAATTTCTACACACAAGTACATATTGTTTTGTTTGCCCCAGCTGACCTAGCACTTCTGATGAAAGGAGAAGTGCCTATCTTCCAATCAAGGGAGAAGAAACATGTGCCAAAACAATTCTGCAATAAAACAAAAGATTGTCCTATGCAAAGGGTAAGCTATGGACAACTTTTAATATGCCTACAAAAAAACAGCGCAAATATGTAAATCTCACCAAAACAATTGATCTATTCTAGCTGGGATGAATAATCATATTTAAGACAGTGGTTTCTCTCCCTTTGACTACAGACTAGGGAAGTAAACAATTTCACAATTGTTCTCATCTTTGACTCCTCTAAAAGGATGTTGTGAAAGGTCAAAAGGCTCCCTTGAAAAAAGTCAATAGACACACGATTCCCTCCTCCCCTTTATAAGTGAAAATAACAGCCTTTTCCACCACATCAGGAACAAAAGTCCACCACACAAATACATGCAAAAAAGTTGGGATCACTTCTTGCAAAAACAAGGTTTTACACAAGAAAACTATTTCCACTGGACCCCGGAAAAATTGCTAAAACAAAGGAACATTTACAAATGTAGAAATACTCCCACCAAACAGGGAGGAAAAGTCTGAAATTTCTCATTCACATGTCTGAGAATGAAATAAGCAAAGATTTGTATATCTATTGCAGACTGCTTGAAAAAATGATTTTATGTTCCTTTGGTTAAACAGAAAGTGCTTCTGCTCATAGAAAAGCACCCCATTTTTGCAAATCCTCCTACCCACAGTAGGAATAGGCGGAAATGGATATGTCAGCATTTTTAGATATTCAGCATAGGTGGTATTTTTTTTTTTTCTGGAGAAGCAATGAAGCTGATATTATGTCTCAAACATTGTGAGAACCCAAAGAAATTGATATGATTTTTGAGGATCCAACGGTTATAGAACAGTGACACTGGACACATCAGAACTTCCTAGACCCATCTATTCTGATGTGTTCATGCCAAAATAACAGCCTTATTCCTTTCTTGGAAAGAAAGTAACAGATGTACTGAGGAATAAGGCATTAAAAATACTGATGGCATTTGAGGATGAAGCTGATAAAAAATAATGCCACCTCTCAGTTGTAATGAGGGAATAAAGATTCTTAGAAAGTTGTGTTTTAATTATTTGAATAATAAACAAACAACTTATTTCTTAAAAGACAGACAAATTCTTTGTATTATATTTTTAATACTACACAAATCTACGTTTTCCCAAAGTTGAGATATGACAAATAAGTATAGCCTGGCCTATTAGCTAAGCACCCTGCAAGCCTGAGTTCACCTTTCTGGCTTAGGACTCATCCAAGCATGCCAAAATCTGTTGTTGTTTCTTCCATCTGATCTTCTCCACGAAGCTGTAATGATAGGATTTTCTTTTCCTAATGGAATGATGGCAATTGCAGAAAATAACAACTTGGCACAAGGGAGTGTAGGATGGCTGATAATTTGGCAGGGAAAATTACAGATGTTGACTTCTGAGGCTCCAGGGCAGCAAATGCCCTTGCCTGCAGCATATAAGCAAAACAGAGAGTCTTGAAAAGGCATTTTATTTTCTTTGGGCTCACAGACTGGTTTTTCTTTCTGTGTGCTGTTCTAATTCTCATGAGGCTTTTGTGTAATAGTTTTTTTTCACACTATCCAAGTCAAACTCTACCAAATATTTACTACATATATAATTGGGGGGGGGGGGGGAGGGGGTTGGCATCTCCTTTATTCCACCCCTGCCCTACCTCCCTCCACTTGTAGGTTGCATGCTTTTCTGCCAAAGTTAGAGGAGAATAGAATGGAATTAGGAAACCTTCACCCCTAAAGCAATACTCCACCTTTGAGTAACGGATATAATCCCTCTGCAAGTGAAGATTTCAGGTTTCTAGCAAGGGTGAAATGTCTCTCCAGTGGCAGCCCAAATGGGCAGAAAGAAATCAGGACAGTAGTACAAAAAAGAAAAGGAAAAAAAAAAAAAGAAAAAAGAAAAAAGAATAGAAGAATATGTGAACAAAACTTGGAACATTAATATTCGCTTATAGACAAAAAATATACTGTTGTAATAAAAAGATTGGTGGTTAATAGCAAAATAAACATTTAGATGATATACGGAAAAATGAAGAGTTAAAGTAAGAAAAGGAAAAAATACAAAAGACTCGGAAAATATTATATAGGAAGGAATTGACTGCAAGGATGTATTATGAAGAAATGCACTTTTATTTTTATATTTGCGTTTGGGCAAACAAACTTATCTGATGTAAAAAAGCATAAATGTAAAACTTTTTTAAAAAAAATCATAAAAGAAGTTAAAATATTTATAAATGTACCTAAGAAATACAGATAAGCATCTGTTAGAGGACAGAGCCCATCTAAGGCAAAGATTATTCGATATTTGTGTGATTTTGTAGGGTTTTAGCTTCTTATTGTAGGGTTTTAGCCTTTTTTATTGTATTTCTTTTTACTGTACTTTTTAAAAATAACAAATGAAAAAATGTAAAACTTAAAATTCACAATATATAAGATTGTAAAAGATCACATTATACAATCGATGCTATATTAAATTAGAATATTTTAACACCAATAAAAGTTAAAGTGAAAAAAAAGTGTGTGTGTAAGGGAGTGGCAAAAACAACCAGGTGACAAATAAAACCTGCTGAAATTCCCTCTTCTACAAAACCAATGAAGCTACAGACATCTCCAGTTTTCACTCTGGCAATTTTGATGGTGGTGGTGGTGGTAATCATAGAATCATAGAATCACAGAGTTGGAAGAGACCACAAGGGCCATCCAGCCCAACCCCCTGCCATGCAGGAACTCCCAATCAAAGCATTCCTGACAGATGGCCATCCAGCCTCTGCTTAAAGACCTCCAAGGAAGGAGACTCCACCACTCTCCGAGGGAGTGTGTTCCACTGTCGAACAGCCCTTACTGTCAGGAAGTTCCTCCTAATGTTGAGGTGGAATCTCTTTTCCTTGAGTTTGCATCCATTGTTCTCTGGAGCAGCAGAAAACAAGCTTGCTCCCTCCTCAATATGACATCCCTTCAAGTATTTAAACAGGGCTATCATATCACCTCTTAACCTTCTCTTCTCCAGGCTAAACATTCCCAGCTTCCTAAGTCGTTCCTCATAGGGCATGGTTTGCAGACCCTTCACCATTTTAGTCACCCTCCCTTAGACAAGCTCCAGTTCTCCACATCCTTTTTGAATTGTGGTGCCCAGCACTGGACATAGTATTCCAGAGAGCCCTTGGCTTAGCAGACCAGTGATCAAGGAAGCTCCTTCTATTTTATAAGATACAATGCTAGGAGGAATTGAAGATGTTTGGAGAAATCCTGTGCCTCCTAGGATACTAACTTAGAGGCAACAGGCTTGTGAAATAAATCTGAAATATTGTGCATCACCCTCATTAAACAGTACCAACATTAGACTGGAGCTGGGCTTGCATTCATTTTTGTTACTGTACTTTCTTTGGGGTCAAAATATTTTATTCCAGGAGAACGGCTGAATTTTCTTTATACAAAACTTAGTTTGGGAGATGGAGGGCCTAACTTCTTTAAACATATTATTAGTAGACATTGAGGCATCGAATAAAGGCCTCTTGGCATAGTATATAAAAAAAAACACATTCAATTGATGGCTTTATCCATATAGCAATTACTTCAACCTGTTCCAAAAAGGGGAAAGAAAGAGACAGAGAGAGGGAAGAGATTTGTGCTGATTGTGATTTATGTTAATGTATGTGTTGGAGGAAAAAACAACTTTAGCAACTTTAATTTTTAAAAAAGTAAAAAAAAAAAGTGAAATGTCTAAACTGTATAATTGTGGTGGAAGGCTTTGGATAAACCTTTCACCCACAGTATGGCAAAACTGTTTTCAGAGCTTTTTAAAAAAGTACGAGGGTAGGGGAGAACAATGACTTGGCAAGATGCGGAGCAATTAAGCCAATTTCACAGGAAGGGGGAGAATAACACATTGCATAATTGTTTTGTTTATAATTACCTTCCAAATGAAACCTAAGATTTATAATACATTCTGGAGCAGTATGTGAGGTATGCAGAGCTGCACAAGAGGAAAATTCTCTCAGGTGGCTGGAGTACCAAACGTAGCATGCTTGGCAGCAGTATCACAATTTCTTCAGAGAGGCTTTTGAATTAAACATTCCAGCCTAAAGAGGTGGACGTGAGGGCTAAGAAAAACATGTACCAGAATGGCAAAGGGAAACGACATATGCTATTTAACAAGAAAAAGTCCTATCCTATGCAGAGGAAGGGTTTAGCAAGCCAGCTTTCTAAATGCCTGGTAGAATCATGGATGGAAATTGCTGTCCACAGTAGGGGTAGAAAAACAATTTGTTGAGCTCACAATTTCTCTATTTAAAAAAATATCAAATTTCCATTTCCCAATACTGGCTGTGATGTGAAGAGCTTTGTTTAATATGTTTTTAGCTTATTTAAATTATTGGTGTTCTTTTACCACAAATTGTTTTAAACTATCTAAATCTGACCAGGGTTCAATTCCCAGCCCAACCATGAAACTCACTGGGTGACCTTAGGCAAGTCACATACTCAGCCTTAGAGGAAGGCAATGGCAAACCTCCTATGAACAAATCTTGCAAGAAAACCCCATGATAGGTTTGCCTTAGGGTTGTCGTAAGTTGAAAATTACTTGAAGGGACACAACAAAAAGAATAAAATTGATGTTTTTTTTACACGGCTTTGAGATTTCATTATATACGGCAGGAGAGAAATGGAAGGAAGGAAGGAAGGAAGGAAGGAAGGAAGGAAGGAAGGAAGGAAGATGATAATGAGGGATGGAGGGATAGATAAGAATCAGATAGATAGATAGATAGATAGATAGATGACAAGTATTTAAAACATTTTTTTATTGGCTTTGGCTATATGTTGACATAAATGCCAACATACAAGCATCTGTTCTTTCTTGGAGATTGTACAAAGGTGGTAGCCAATTCAGGGTTGTACAAGTCTTGTGTTGCTGATGTAAAGTTTTTTTTGCAAGAACTTGCATTACTTGGAGCTTCTGTAAGTGTAGACCTTAGTGACTGGTAGTGGAACTGAAACAATTGTTGCACCGCAAAACAGTATCTGGTTTTACTGCCCAGTGTGTGATTGAGTGTGTAATTGTGAAATCCAACCACACCATCAAGTATAATTTCATGGTATGTAAACATTGAAAAGGATCTCCGTCTGTGTTTGTGTTATTATTGTTTGCTTTGGCAGAACTGCCCAAGTTTGTTATGTGGCCTGAAACTCAAAGCAACACCCCACCATTGCTTGGCTTCAGCACATAATTATATTCCTTCTTTTTGAAAGTAGCTTTCTGGACTCTGCTCTGTTGGTTTATATTTATGAACCACAAGAATCAGGCTGAAAAGAAAGGTAGGAAAGTATAAGCAGGGATTCCCCTGACCCAACAATTTGCTTTCATGGTGTGTGTTTTTAATATCATCAAATATATATATATATATATATATATATATAATTCTCTAGTTTGAATTAGCTTGTACCATATTTTAATTCTACATTTCTGTGTGTTCAGTTTTAAAATATTCAATCCACTTAACAAAATGGTCTCATTATAGTTAGATGCAAGCAACACAGTAGGACTTCCATTATTGTGTATGTGTGTATATGTGTGTGTCTGTGTGTGTTTTAAAAAATCTTGACTACATTAGAGGAGAGTATTTATCTGAGTGAACAGGCCCTCTCGGGAGCCTTCTAGCCTCCAGCTAGAAAGCCAAAGAGATCTTGGAAGACTGGAAGGAGTAGCACTCTTCCTCTTAAGTTTTCTTAATGCCTGTCATGCAATGTCTGTTTCTGTCTGTTTCAGTGAAGTCATGCGGACTAGCATAAAAATGTATAAAGACATTTCTAGCACTTTGCTTTATTAACACATGTTGCTGTGCTGATCCATTTCCCTCTTCATCAAGATAATCCCTTACAGAATCTCTCTCTTCTTTGCAGAGTACGTTATTCATCTCTGTTGCCATGAACAACATTGTCTTTGAAAAGTCTCTACCTTTGCACTTTCCATTTCCCCCAATTTCCTCATCTTTTAACTTCTGTGACTCTCCATTACTTTACTCCATGTTCCAGAGGATTGTTCTACACTGAAAAGCATGTGCCTTTTTTTGCACAAAATTCACATTTACAACATAGGAACATCCTTTTGAACACATCTGGGGACTCAAAAATGGGGAGAGTACTGCACAGAATTTTTTCTCCCATTGGAGGAAGAAAACTGTTGTAATTATTTTTCCTTCCATGCGAGGATGAAAATAGAGGATTTACAGTTTCTTCCTTATTCTTTCTCCTCTTTCCTTATTCTTTCTTCCCCTATTCAGCATCTAACGGTTCATCCTTCTAACAACCTGGGGACCCTTTGGTCCTTCAGAGAAGTCTCATCAGTCCTGACCAGTGTCCATGATGGCAGAGTTAATGGTGTCCAATACTTACCTACACCCAAAGTAATACATATTGAGCCTTGTATTGGGATTTAATTGTGGGCATCTTCAAGATAATCAGATATAACATTATACAGTTTTAGGACTTTCTTCTGATGCCTACTCAATAAGCCTGTGAAAGATCCGTGTACATTTTGCCATAGAAAGCAAAATAGCCACAGCAGAAGTAAAGATGACAATAAAATTTTCTGACTTTGGGCTTAGAAATGAAGTTTGTGGAGTTTATAAATCTCAGCTCAAAATAAGAGGTGAGGTTTACAAGTCCCCAAATCCAGTTTTTTCACTTCCGACATGCCATGCCATGCAGGGTTGGCAATCTTTTCTTTAAAAAACAAAACAAAACAAAAAAAACCAACAGATTTTAACAGAATAGAATCATAGAGCTGGAGTCCAGCAATATATGGATGGCCATAACTCACCTATACCTAAAATAACGTGTTGTTGTTATTGTTGTTGTCTTTCTTTAAGTCATTTTCTAATATACAGTGACCTAAAGTGATCCTGTCACAGGGTTTTCTTGGCAAGTTTTGTTCGGAGGGGGGTTTCCATTGCCTTCATCTGAGACTGGGAGAGTGTGGCTTATGCAAGGTCATCCAGTAGCATATATTCAGTCTAACATATATTCAGGCTTTTTTAAAACATCAAAAATCAGATTCTCTTAAGAATAATCTGTCAGGGGTCATGTGTGGGTGTTGAATTGGGCCAACATCACAGAGGAGAGTGCCTAGAGGCAAAAATGGCTGGGATAATTGCTTTTTTCTCTCTTTCTGTCCCATCTCTGTCTCTTATATACTATTTTCTCTCCTTTTTTTTTCCTTCTCACACATTGGGATGGACAGACTGCTCTTGGCAGAGGTCTGATCTGAGTATTTGCAGAGGGCATTACAAATTAGGCCACCATTCTAGTTAACTATCAGCCAATTTCATTGTTGGGCAAGCTTCTGGAGTGAGTGATGGCCACTAGGGCTCTCTTCTTTTACTGGATATGTCAACATTTCAACCTGATGTCCAGCAAGAATTCACCAGCTTGAGTCTCTGTACTGGGAGGAAGGCAGGATATGACTAAATAAAACAATAATAATTCCAAAATGTCTTCCATTAGTATGACTAAGGTCCTGGATGGATCAGCCTGGACAGACCAGCACTTTGCACCTGCCAAGGCCTGAACTAGGGATGTGTGGGGGCTGAGCATTTACATGTTCAGCAACCTTACCATGCACCCTGGGCACCATCATGGTGTGTACCTGTATGGACAGGGCACACCACGATGACATCCATGCAGCGCAGTGCCCAAACAGCACCCCACTGCGCAGATGTCATCACGGCACGCGAGCGCGCCAATGACACCCTGCACATGACCTAAAAAGAACCTGCTGGGAGTGGGTTCTTTTTAGGCTTCCTGGAGGCTGCAGCATTTGGTTACTGCAGCCTCCATCTGGGGCAGAAAGAGGCGGCATCTTGCTGCCTCTTTCTGCCCATCTGTCCAGCCCCTAAGAAGCCCATTTGCTGTTCCTGTTTGAGAAATGTGTCTATCTGGCAGCCTGTCCTCACTGCAAACAGAGGGATTGAAAGCTCCTCCTTCACCCTTTCTGGATTTTTCCTAGCCACCGAACACCACTTCCTTCCATCTCCTTCCATTCCCTCCATTCTAACATTACTACCCCCCCCCCCATCTTACTTTCCTGATTATTCAGACTTTGAGTCTTAACCATCTAATACAGAATGTTCTGGTGTGTTTTTAATAATTTTACCAAACCTTTTCAATTAATAATTTTATACATTTTTCACTATTTTCTGAACTTTTGTATTTTCCATTGTATTAATAGTATTTTGTTTTAATTTACAGAGTGATCTTTCTTAGGTTCTGTATTGGGAGAAAGCTGGACTATACATTACAAAATAAATAAATAAATAAATAAATACAATGACTAGTCACCACCATGTTGCTCTTTTCCACTCCAGCTGCTACATACCAATGAATGTCATTGGTAATCTTTTGGAGGAGAGATTGGCATAAGGAGATGGTAGTCAATATTTTGCCAAGTGGAGAAGGCTAAACCTGGCACTGTCCGAGATTTTTGGTCTCCAAAGAACATTGGGAGATACTCCTGTGTGACAACGAAAACACATCCTTCTATTAGATGGTGAAAAAAAACTTTAGATATGAGCTTTTGTTTTATAACTTGAATAACTAGTTCCAGGCCAGTCCTTGTCTGAATTGCTGAGGGGCTGACCAACCCCCTCAATTGTCTATCCATTGTCATTTGGAGTCCTTATAGCTCTATGTCTTAGGCCTTGTGCAGACTGGACTGAAGGGCCAACCTAGGGGTGGAGTCAGGGTGTCGCATCCACATAACGTGTGCCCAACGCTGCCCTCAGGGCACCATGATGTTGCATGCCACTCCACATGGCATGCAGCATCATGGCACTCCTCCAGCACTGTGTCCATACAATGCAGCACCGAAGGAACACCACCAAGCAGCAGCAATACAGCTATGGCACCCTTTCCAGGGTGCAAAAAGGAGCCACTTTTTATGGCTCATTTTCATGCCCTGGAAAGGCCAGATTGGGGCTGCAGAATGAGGTTGCCATGGCCCTGATCCAGCTGAAGAAGGGGCGGCTCCATGCTGCCCCTTCGGGACTGTTTAAACAGTTACCCACAACAAATCTTTTCCTTGAATAATTAATTTTGTTGATTGTAAATCCTATTATTCATCAGCATTATTTATAACAGTCAAAAGGTGACTACATGTGGCAGTTCAGTATGTTCTCTGCCTTCACCAGTCTTTCCTTGTACCTTGTCATCACTGTTCAAGTTTTGTCTTCTTGGAGACAACTTAAGGTTTGCTCCTCACACTCATTTCTCTCACTCTCTATGGGTGAGATATGCATGTTTGTGTGTGTTTTCTTTTACTTCTGAACCACTGCTTCTTAAAAAAAAATGTTAGTGACAAGTACACCTGTATACCATTTTAGGTAATACCATTAGCTGGAGCAGTGACAATAGCAAGCATGTAATATCCTAAGGCAAATAGCTTTGCGTGTTCTTTTTCTGTGTCACACTCTGTAATGACATTTTAGATCAGTAAGTGCATCTCTACATGGGGTCCCAATGATAACTGATTTTGACAAGTAGTAATAGCAGAAGGTAACTCATGACCATAAAAGGAATGACTCACTTTGTTGTAGCCAGAATGACGAGGAGTGGAGTGTAAGAATATTGCTGTTACATCAGTATTCTTTTCAGAGACAGCAGATTTTTGGTCATTCAGATGAAGACCCATTATGCTGAGTCAGGCCATTGGCCCATCCGGCTAAATATTTACCTGACTGACAGTGGTTTTTGAGAGTTTCAAATGGGAGACTTTCCTAGCCCAACTTAAAGATGCCAGGGAATTTGATCTGCAATATTTGCATGCAAAGCATATGCATTACCACTAGGCTATAACTCCTCAACTAATCACCTTGCTAATGAGGGTGAACACAATCACAATTGTTTGAATGGCATCATCTGAGCATCCAAAATCAATTCAAGGAAGGCAAGTGAAAAAAAGAACAGTATCTTGTAACCAGGCATGGACAATTTACTGAATCATGAACTCCCCCATAATGTCTACTATATAAGACAATTCTGAGGTTGATAATGAAGACCAAAATGTGAATCAGATGTTTACCATGTGGCTTGACAAAGGGTTAGTGCATTCATGTCCTAGTTTAAAGAACCTGGAAAACTTGGTCTACTAAACTCTTCAAGTAGAAGCAAGCAAAGGCTGTTTTAATAATATTAGAAAACAGTGAAATTTGCTGAAACTATATTTGAACTCATTTTAATAAAGTAAAATTGAGTTCTTGATTTCTTTGGTAATTACTCTTGATTATTTTTATAATTTGTTGTTGTTTTTAATTGTTTAAGTTTTTATTGCTTTTAATTTTTGATATTTTAATTGCTTTTTAACCTCTGTATGGTGTGAGTTTTTAGCTATCTTTTTTTCTTTTAAATGCCACTTTAAGTTCCACATTGGGGAAAAGGTGTGGAGTAGCAGTGGTAATAATAAATCTGAAGAACCATGGACAGAATTCAAGAGACGTCAAGGACATAATTAAGGATGAATGCAAGAAAACACTAACAGTTTCCAACAGGAAGAGAAGAAACAATGAGTGACAGATGAAACAGTTTGTGCAGTACAGGAAAGAAGAAAAGCAAAAGCAAAGGGAGACAGAATAAAAAAACAGAAGCATGAACAAAACTATGCAACGTCTGGTGAACAGGAAGAAGGGGAAACACTAAAAAAGCCAATGCAGAGATGCAAAGCCAATAGAAGACAAGAGGGGAAGAACAAGAGACATCTACCAAAACACTAGGGAAATCAAAGCTAAATTCAAACCAAAGGCAGGGATGCTCTATGGAGAAAGAAACACAGGAACAAAAACAAATAAAAAAACGCTAGAGGCAATACACAGAAAAGTTGTAAAAAGAGATCAGGAAATGAATGACACATGAAAAGAAGAATTATATGAACATGAACCCCAAATTCTAAAAAACAAAGTGGAATCTGCAATAATGGAAAAGGGGGGGGGGAATTTCACCAGGAACAGACAGAAGCAACTCTAGTGTTAACTGAAAAATACAAGCAAATATGGAAAACAAAGAGGTGGCCAACAGACCTGAAACAATATATATATATATATATATATATATATATATATATCAGTCCACAAGAAAGGAGATACAAATGGCTGTAGCAGCTATTGGACATTAGCAGTCATCTGACATGCAAGTGGAAATAATGCTCAAAATTCTGCAGCATAGACTCCCAACTATACATGAAGATTGAAATCCCAGAGGTGCAAGCAGGATTCAGGAAAGGAAGAGGCACCAGAGACCACATCACAAATATAGGATGGCTAATGGAGTGCACTGGAGAATTCCAAGAAAAAATCAGCATGTGTTTCACACACTACAGCAAAGTATTTGATTTTATAGATCATGAAAAACTATGGAATGCTCTCAAAGACATGGGGGTGCCACTACATCTGACAGTCCTGATGAGGAATCTGTACCAATGACAAGTGGCCACTGTCAGAATAGCATTTGGAGAAACAGTTGTTCCCCATAGAAAAAAGGAGTTCATCTTGTCACCTTACTTGTTTAACTTACATGCTGAAAACATCATAGGGACAGCAGAGTTAGAAACAGAAAAGGGAGGAGTTAAGATAGGAGGAAGCAACATTAACAACCTAAGATGTGCAGACAGCATCATAATATTTGCAGAAAACAGCACAGACTTGTAAGGAAGGTTAAAGATGAAAGTGGAAAGACAGGATTAATGCTGAACATAAAGAAAACAAAAATAATGACCACAGAAGAAATACAAACATTAAATCTAGACAATAAGGAAATTAAAATGGTTAAAGAATTCCCATGCCTATGATCAAACACTGACAGAATGATGACTGCAGTCAAGAAATGAGAAGACTAGGAATGGAAAGGGCACTTATGAAAGAACTAGAAAAGATCCTGAAGAGTAAAGACATACAAGTGATCACTAAAGTCGCTCAGGCCATTATATTCCCCATTACCTTGTACAGATGTGCAAGCTAGACAGTGAAGGAAGCAGGCAGAAGGAAAACCAACTCCTTCAAGATGTGGTGCTAGGGAAGAGTACTTAAGATACCATGGACAGCCAAGAGGTTAAACTAATGGTTTGTTGAACAGATCAGACCAGGGCTCTCCTTGGAAGCCAAGATGACCAACTTGAAGCTATCATACTTGGGCCACATAATGAGAAGGAATGGATCACTAGAAAAACAATTATGCTAGGAAAGAAAGAGGGTGGAAGAAGGAGTGAGAAATCATAGACCAGATGGATGGACTCAGTTAGGGGGTTACCTGCATGGGTTTGCAAAATCTGAGCAAAGCATTGATAGATAGGGGTGCTTGGAGATGTCTCTTGCTACCCTACCCCTAGAATAAAGAGACTAGACACAAGATGTATGGGATTAAAAACAGGGCCATTTATTGACCTATTTATTAAGTTCTTAACAGAACTGCAACTAGAATTATTATTATTATTATTATTATTATTAATTTGTATTTCCCCGCCTCTCCCTACGGATCGAGGCGGGATTCCAACAAGTATCATAACTAAAACAAATGTGGAAACCAGGGAAAGCTGCATACCAGTGTCTTACCACAGACTACATCTGCAGCTTATCAAGGACAATAACACTTGGGCCCTCAACGATAGTCAATAAGTTGGTTTACCGTTGGACAGCCCTCATAAGGAAGCCTAGCAAGACATCTCCCTTACCAATCTGCGAAGATTAAAGTCAGGGTATATCTTCAAGCCAGACCGAAGGTCCATTTCTTTCATCCACCCCCCCCCCCCCCCCGTGGCAATGCCTGTAGGGTGTCCAAGGTGCTCGCCAAGATCAAATCTAAAGATTTATGCAAAATATAAATCCAATTAGAATTTTAAAAATTCAAGCCAAATCATGTATTATTGTGGCACCACCTCAGCCAGTCTCCGTTATGCCACTTGAAACAGTGTAGGGTAGGCAAAAAACAAACAAACAAACCATGGAAAAGTGAAAAAATTCCTACCCACCCCTAGATGACCAAGGGAAACTTCACACTATACCAGCGGTGGCTGGGTGAATTGACGGTTAATCCAGGAATGAGACACCGAGGGGCTGACAGGCAAAGCTTGCCCTTAACCACACCCCTGAGGAGCCTCATGCCAGCCATGGCATGATTTAACTGCCCTGGTTTCCACCAGTAGAAGGGCAGCAAAAAGCCCATCCCAGTTTTGCAGCCTCCGTTTTGCAATTTGACTAAACTGCAAATAGTGTAAACAACAGAGTCTAGCCTTCTGTCATCTTAAAGTAGGGATGGCCAATTGTGGGAGGGTAGTAGAAGTTGGAGAGTACCTTCTTTTAAAAAATCCAAATTTATTTGGCTTGTAAATGCCCCCAAACACTCTCCATGGGGCATGGAGCCATTTTTCTTGGGTTTTTTTTTCTAATTAAAGTTTCTAATGAGTTTTTACAATAAAACACATAAAGTCTGTAGAACAATGACAAAAACAACAACAACAACAATTTAACTACAAGGACCAAGGTTTGTATCTGATGAATAGTTACTCTGCAGCAGATTTTAAAAAAAATAGTTCTCAGCAACAGTTGTTTTGTTTTGTTTTTTACGGGCTATGAGGCCATGTTCTAGAAGAGTTTTTTCCTGACATTTCATCAGCATCTGTGGCTGGCATCTTCAGAGAATGCTGGCATGGAAGTGAGTGGAGTATATATATACTGTATTACCTTGGAAGGAAGTTATTTGCATGTTACCTGTGCGTTGGTCTGTGTTGAATGGCAAGGCCTCAGGGTGTCTCTTTAATTATTGATCATTGCCTGAGTGGTGTTCATTTGCATGTTTTAAGTTTTGATTTTGGCATTTTTGAGGACTGGTAGCCAAACCTTGTTTACTTTAAGTGTTTCTTCTTTCCTGTTGAAGTTGTCCAGGTGTTTGTGGATTTCAATGGCTACCTTGGGCATGTCAGCATTCTCTGAAGATGCCAGCCACAGATGCTAGTGAAACTCTTCTAGAACACAGCCACATAGCCCCCCCCCCCCCAAAACCACAAAAAACTATGGATGCCAGCTGTGAAAGCCTTAGAGTTCACATTTTTGGCCCTGTGCAGACTGCTAGGATGCAACGTCCTGGTGGCGATAATAGGGCTCAGCAGCACGCACAAAACAGACGCTGCTGAGCCCTACGACGTATGGGCAGAGCTATTATAGCACTGCACCGCCAACATGGGGGACATGTGCATGCCGTGTAGGCGTTGCCGCACCCACACATCACTTAGAGGAAGTGGCATCATAAGGGCTGCAACACAGCCCTTATGATGTCACAAAAAGAGTCACTGTAGGCAGCTCCTTTTTTGCTGCATTGCTGTACCACATGGTTTGGTTGCTGCAGCCTGTACTGCCCCTTTGTCATGTTTAGAAGCCTATTTGAGCGAAGAAGTCAATAGAAGTAATTTTCTTATGCTAGAAACCTGTTTACTTTCTGTGGGCAAAAAGGACTCTCTTGGGCCTAAATTACTTGGGGATGATGTGGTGTAAATGTCCCCATGTCCCCTAGAGGAGATTTTTTTTTTATCCCTTGGGGGCTTTCGAAGAAACAAAAATGATCCTGAGGGCTTCTGGCATAACCTTTCATGGGATGCAATCCATGAAAACTCTTACCCCAAAAAACTGGCTAGTCTTTAAGATATCATTAGATCAGGTACGGGTAAAATTGGGTATGTAAGCCACATGTGTGTGGCAGGAATATTTCTGTGTCTATATCTATATCTGTATCTACAGTGGGCCTTGATATCCATTGGGGTTTAGTTCCAGAATTCCCTGTGGACATGAAAATCTGTAGAGGATCGAGTCCCATTACATACAATGGATAGTAAAGTGGTGTCCCTTATATAAAATGGCAAAATCAAGGTTTTCTGTTTGGATTTTTTTAAAAAAATATTTTCAGGCCATAGATGGTTGAATCCATGGATGTGGAGGGCCAATTGTAGCTCTATATTAGTATTTCTGTCTATGGACAATACCATACTACACTGTTATAGTATTATTATTCCACTTTTAACTGCTATGGCTGCTTCCTGTGGAATCCTGGGATTTGCAGTTTAGGAAGGGGACATTTAGAATTCTCATCCAGAGAACTCTAGTGCCTCACCAACCTACAAATCCCAGGATTCCACAGGAGGCAGCCATAGCAGTAAAAATGGAATGATAGCACTGTAACAGTGTAATGCAGCATTGTTAGAGCACTCTTTTTTTTAGAATGTGAGAGAGGGTTTTCAATCCTCACAGCCATGTCATAATCAGGGCCAAATCTTGCCCCACAGCAAATAATTTGCTATTGCCCTTTCCATTTTAAACAAGAAACAGAAATCTGAATTACAACAACCTTGCTACTCTATTCTTGCATAGTGTTCTCAATTTTTCTATCATCTAAAGACACAACAGTCATTGCTTATTATATTTTTAAAAATAAACCATTTGGAAGCTAAAAAAAGTTGTGGGTTGCAAGCTTAGCATTAGCTATAATTTGAATCACGCTATGCATATGATATGACAGCTCAAAGTCCCAGCAATGTGATTACCAAAACTTTCCCATAACCATAACCAAACAGTGAAATATACCTTTAAAAAAGATTGTGTTCTAATTGATGACTACTCAGGAAAGTGAGCAGCTAATTGAACTGGCATGAGCCAACTTTAAAATATTCACTTTTTTCTATATATAAAAAAGATGACATTTTAAATTGGTATTACATTGTCAATGTTGCCTTTTTAGTGGTGAAACGTGCATATCAGGCACCTGCCAACTCCATTAGTCACTCACTTTCTTGAGCTGCTCCCAATTAACACCACAGTTTTTAAAAGAAATATCCCACCAACCAATTAACAACATGTAATATGGGTAATTATGACCGAGTTTTGCCAGCAACTTAGATCTATTCTAGAAAAGGAAAGAGAATTATTCGTTCATGTTGAAATTAAAGGGCTTGATTTATTTTCTAATCTTATACATTTTTGTAAAATGTTTGATATATATATATATATATATATATATATGGGTGGTGGAGACAGACAACACATTTTCAATATGAAGCTGAATTCCCCCCCCCCCCCCAGTGCTAGGGCAGAAATAGCATAACTGAGAGCCAGCATTGTTACCCATGTTGCTGGGGTCCAGGGAGGAAACCCACAAATTAATATGTCTTAGGGGGGATATAACACTAGCTCAAATGAGACTTGTATTATGGCTGGGGTAACAGACAGCCTAGGGTAGCAACCCAAATGTATTCCAGGTCCAAATCACACAGAACCCCAGAGGCAAATCCAAATAGGTTTTGCAATTTTGTTTGGGGAATAGTCACAACACACATGTGCAACACATATACTCATGCACACAAAGAAGAGGTAGGATGCAAATGTGGGTGAAGTGGAATAGTTTAAGGCCTTGCTAACGGAAATACATTACCAATCTTGGATCTTGGTTCTAATCTTTTCCAGAATAGGGAAGACTCAATAGCCACGGCAGCAGGGGGATAGCAAGCATATTGAGGAGCCTAGTCTAGCCAAACCAACAGAATATCTGTCTGCTTGCAAACTAGACTGGAGAGTGGCTGTTCTACAAGCTGTATATATACCCAGAATTGTGTCTTGGGGGCAGACACAAAGGCTTAAATTGACTGAATAATTGCTAAATGGTTTCCCAGGGGGAAAAGAATGGTCCAAGATAGACATGGATAGTCAGGTGATTGGTGCAAAAGCATTAGACAAAGAAATTTGTCAGTATGTCACTGTCCTATGTAACCACGAACAATCACTTTTTTTTTTTTTTGGCCATGATCTCCTTACTGTCCTCTGTAGACAAAAGGAATTATGCTGGGACCCTCATGAAATCCCATCGTGGTGGGTGACCTCCAGACCCCAGCTAGTCCAAACTGGTTTTTCCATGAAGTTTATTGCACAGGGTCTCCAGATAAGGACCAGTCTGAAAACAGAATGGAAGGAGCCTGGAAAGAGTGGGGAATGAGTGGGGGATGCATTTTACCAGACACACATATCCTTCACTCCTTCAGTTTCATTTCCCATATGTGCCCAGTCCGTTCCAGAGGAGATGATTTTTGAGAATTGTTCAAAACAGTTCTCAAAAATCTCCTCCTCTGTGGGAAGGACTGGGAATGAAAAGTCAGGGAACGGAATGAGTGAGGGACTTGTGTGTGTAGTAAAATGTGTCCCCCACTCGTTCCATTTTCTTCCTGGCCCCTTTCATTTCGTTCTCAAACCGTGCTGGAGCCCCTGTGCAACATCCTTCCAAGTGTGACCATTTGCTCTGAATCATGCCTGGGTCACCCCCCCCCAGCTCCCCTTTTAATATGAATTTGATATGAAATATGAGGAGCAATTGTAGGCCTGGTCTTGGGATATTAGCATGGCATAGTGGGTTGAGTGTTGGACTAGGACTCTGGAAAGCAGGGTTCAAGTCCCTGCTTAACCATGAAAACCCACTGGGTAACCTTGGGTGAGTTACATTCTTGAAGCCTCAAAGAATGACAATGGCAACCCCCCTCTGATGAAACTTGCCAAGAAAACTCTGTGATAGTTTCACTTTAGGGTTGCTGGAAGGCAAACAACACACACAACATATAGCAGAACCAGGAAAGTAATTAGTTGCATTCCAAGCTCCTAAATTAGTTATGCCACAGATACATTTCAAAGTAAAACTCTTTGCTTGACTGTTTCTCAAATACAGCTCAAATGTTCTTTTTGTTACTTTTTAAAAAATCCAGCCAACATTAGCCACTGGCCTGTGACACCAAACAACTTCTTATTTTTCTTATGATCCCCTGCCACTGATTGAAATCTTTTACACTCATTGTTGTTCCACCTCAAAAATACTTTTTATAGCCACTTTAATCTTTACACCTGCTGAGAAAATATAACTCAATAACATGTTTTAATATAGTTAATCAGAACCATATTCTATTGACATTTTAATCTTTAAAATTTATAGTATATAAATTCCTTCAACACTGGTTTAATCTAATTAGAGATTTCCAGTCTTTGGCAAAGCTTGCTGTCATACCTTCTCTTATCTAGCAGGTCAATACATTCTTATCAATTTATCTGGCGAATGGTGGCATCTATGTATGTGCATGTAACATATTTCAGTGAATGGATATTCAGGAACCTAGCAAGAAAGTTCTAGTTTTCAGAATTATTTCCTGTTACCTGCATTGTCCTATACCTATCTTTTCACAAGTGAATTTGTTTCAACTCAATGTAACTTGTGCTTACCTGATGGGATAATAGAACAGAGATGCAAAATATTTTTACACATTTTGTTATCCTCAACGAGGAAGAGTGTATTGACACTAAGGTCCAAAACACACTGCAGAAATAATCCAGAGCCATGGTTCAATGCTAGCGAATTCTGGGAACTGTATTTTTGTGACACATTTAGCCTTCTCTCTACTCTTTCAAACGGGAGGATTTTCTCCCAACTTCGAATGGAGCCAATGCGGATTCATGTAAATTCGCTAGTTTAGCGAATTTACATGAACCCCTGCTCCGTTCGGAATTACTTCCCATTACCCGAAAATAACCCCCTCCTGCCCGAATTTGCATGCGAAGCTTTAATTCGCAATAAGGTAAAACCCATGATTGCATTCGAATTGGCTTCTCTCTTGCCCGAATTTGCGTGCGAAGAGTTAATTCGCAAGAACGTAAAACCCATGATTGCATTCAAATTGACCTTAAATTATACTTCCAATTTAGCCTCATATGAAAGAGTCCTCTGTCAGAGAGCACTGGTGCCACAATAAACTACAATTCCTAGGATTCCCTAGCACTGAGCCAGGGAAGTTAAAGCAGTCTCAAACTGGATTAAACTCAAACTGAGAAAATTGTCAGATCTTTTTGGGGGGTGGGAGGGAGTGGGGGCAGGGATGCTGAATTTTGGACAAAATATGTTATTTCTATATTAAAATGATTTCTGCATTACAAACATTTTGTAGTACGAGCCTTAAGAAGTGTTGCAGTGCCAAAAATGTGTAAACTTGTAATCTTGCCTAACAAAAAGGCTATGCCTGTGCCGACCTGTGGGCAGGGTGAGAGTTGAGCGTCCACATGCCCCAAGCACTAACAGCACCACTCAGGTGTCACTTTGGCGCACACCATGATGACACACCTCCGACACAGCGCCCAAACAGCACAGTGCAGGAGGGGCCAGCATGCCTACGATGTCCCTTCCAGGGGCAGCTTCTTTTTGCTCTCTGCGGAGGCCATGGTGTGCAGTTGCCGCAGCCCCAATTCAGGGTGAAAAGGGGTGGCATCCTGTTGCCAATCTGTACAACCCCTAAGTAAACATTTTAAAATGTTAATCTTGCATTTGAGAATGAAATAAGACAAGAAATATTTCACTCCTACAGAATGAGATATATGTTTGCCTCTGAGGAAGCCAAAAGTTATTAAAACTGTTAAAAGAAGGTTTCAGAATTAAGCATTTTGATAGATTTTTATCAGTGAAGCTTGCCCAATTCTTTTTCTTCTTCCTTCCTAACTGCAGACACTTAAATACCTAAAAATAATTAATCATATTAGCAAGTCATGTAACTTAAGCAAATAATGCACACATCTCTGTTCATGAAATCTGACAGTCATTGCATCTGATTCCATCTAAACCAGGAAAAGATTCCACCTAGTATTAGAAAAACTTCAAGACACTGTTTGACACACTGCCTTGGAGAGTAGTAAAGGATTTTAAACAGAGGCTGGATAGCCCTCTGTCAAGAGTGCTTTGATTGTATCTTCCTGCACGGCAGGTGTTTGGACTGGATGGTCCTTGTGGCCTTTTCCAGATCTATAATTTTATGATCTCTATTTATGTGATTTTTCTTTATATCTTTAATTGACACAGTGAGATTCTATATTAAATCTCTTTAAACTTAGCCATGCAATGCACCATCACAAATAATCTACCGTTTCCAAACTCCCTGCCGTTTGGTGTGATGTGTCATTATTTCATATATTGAATTTCCACTTTTTCCTTGTGATTCAAGTGTAAAAACAACAGTTAGGAGAGAGCCAATCTCCTTAATGGACTGTTTGCAATTTAGTTGTGTTTTAATTAAGATTGATTATTTCTTTGATTTTGAAGACGCGAGGGTTAATTTTGCTCAAGACACAACTAAAGCTAAACATGTTTATTTTTAATTAACTTTTTTCTTCCAGATCATTACCTAGCAAATAATGGTGAAGTGTGGGCTCTCTGTGTATGCTTGGAAAATAGATTAAACTCTGAGACTATCCATTATTTCAACATTTTAAATGAAATCAACATGTGTGATGAGATTTTGCTTTTCCAGCAAAAAAGGCGTCTGGGTTTGAATGGGATGCTTCTTTCCTCCAGATAAGAAAAATGAACAGGTTTATGCACAATGTCAAATACCATTATCATGTGGGGAGTTCTCATTCAAAAATAATCCAAACCTCTAGAGGTTCAACCAGTTGTAGCCTCTTTTGAGATCGCTATTGCTCCATTTACCCAGCAAGATGTACAGCCACTGACACTTTTGAAGACAAACCCTCTTATGAAAGCTGTGCATCTGTACTGAGACTGGGAAGACCATGCAATAATGTCTGCTGTGAGCAACATTTCCCTCCATATAACCTCATACCTAGAAAATATTCCATGGGTGTATAATGTGCATGTTACCAGAATGACTCAAAATGATACCAGGAGAAGTTGGCTAATGTTAGAAACATCTGGTACTTGTTTGCATATCTTTACTTAGCCAATGCGTACATTACTCTAATGGGGAGGCAAGTCACACAAATGTTCTTTATAGATATTATTGAAGTGCTTAACAAAGAGAACTGAAAAATATAACATGAACAAAATGTTTCATCTGCCTTCTTCAGGTGCTAAAAATGAAACAGACTTGTATCGAGTTTAGAAAACTCAGTTTTCAGTATTCTTTAGTAGATGAGATTATTATCTCTAAGCTGAGGCGATGTTGTGTTAGGGTATTAAATCTATAGATTCTAAACCTTCTTTTTGTTCAAAATGTCTGAAGGAGAAGGCATCTCAGTACCAAACAGGGACAAATCAGAGTGTTTGTGATGTTCTGAGCTGAAAGAGTATAATACAGTGTAACCATTCTTTGTATATTTATGCTGTATATATAAAGAGTTTGCTTTCATGTACAGTCAGCCCTCCTTATCCATGGATTTTTTTTATCCCTGGATTCAAACATCCACGGCTGGAAAATATTATATATATTTTCTGCATCCTGCATTTCTTTCATGAGGTAACTCCGGATGGTATCCATAAGATTTCCAGGCATCCTTTTACGCAGTCCCTGGATAGGCCCATTGCTGAGTAGTTTTCAGAAAAGAGGATACACCATGGGCCTTCACTCCATTCCTTGCTATCTTGATGGTGACAGTGATGATGGTAGTTTGGTTGGATCCATTATTATGTGGTCTGATGTTGGGTTGTATCCATTGTTATGTGATTTGATGTGGGATGCTTTCCTGCCTCGCCTCCCCTTCCCATTTCCCGTGAACCGTGGAAAGGTACATCTGAAGTTCAGGAGACCAGTCACAAAAATGTCAGGCCTTTCTTATGGATCTTCCAACTGTTTGTAAAGTGCAGCAAGGAGGAATGGAGGAAGCAGGTGTACAGTTCTGTATCTATGCATTAGTCATAGTTACCAGTATCCTTCAATCTTAGGTTCCTAGTGTACCATCACATGAGTAGGACACAATAGGAAGTATCCCCAAATGAGTCCCAGTCACCTTGTTCGGACATCGGTCTAACATTTCCATTCAATCAAAAGTTCTTCCACTGAAGTGAGCTCAAAAGCCACAAAGGGACATGAAATTTACCCCAAAACGTAGAGCAATACTTTTGCCTAATCATATCAACAGCTGTCTCCTAACATTTCACCACGCAACGATGAATCCATTTAGACAGGGCAGGAGGGAGAGCTACACATTTACAAATGGCAAATTCAATGTGACCATCAGGCAATCCATTAGATAGCCATAATGCTCACAGCTGGATACTTGCTGAGAAATGGCATTTGATACCACATTGTTAGCCTTCATATAATGCAATATTTATCATGGTAAGAGAGGAGGGGTGTATTTTTAGCTGCATCTTGAGTAACCTGTCTCCATGGTAACCACTTACTTGTCTTCACCATTGCTGTTACATAGAGTGTTGTTACATTAATAATAAATGGGATGCATCTAACACATTTGGTTGCCAGTTGGCTTCTAGCCATGGACTCCTTTTGTTTATAGTCAAAGGGTTTGCAATACTTAGGAAGAGAGATGCAAACTGCCTTCATACACCTTTTGAAAGAAGGTGGTATTCAAATTCATAGCAGTTGTTACTGGAGATTATATGGTTATGGGTAACCTCATTCTGTGGGATTTAATGTTATTTTAGAATACCATGTAATACACTTAGAAAATACAATTAAGAGAAGTTAGGAACCTAGCAAAAGTGGAGTAATGTTTTCTAGGCTATATCTGCATGGAGGATAATGAAATGAGATGTGCTGGAAATTTCTTTTCAAGAACTCTCTCAAACACATTTGAGGAGAAATTAATTAATTAATTAATTAAACCTAGATGAACCCCAGATGACGTCCCATATTGGATAGTATAAAAAACATTTTATAAATGTTGTTCCAAACTGACACAAATTTCTAATTGCATTATTTGGAATTTTAAGTTTAAAAGCAATAAGAAACCCAGTATGTCTCATTTTAAGAAGTTTAGCAAAAAGGAAGGAAGGACAGAAGAAAAGCTTTTAGATAGCATATGGGTACTAATTTTAAACTTAATTTTCAAATATTAATGAATTCAAATAAAAATTTAGATTGGATCATAGAATCATAGGAATCATAGAATCATAGAGTTGGAAGAGACCACAAGGGCCATCCAGTCCAACCCCCTGCCATGCAGGAACTCCCAGTCAAAGCATCCCCGACAGATGGCTATCCAGCCTCTGCTTAAAGACCTCCAAGGATGGAGACTCTACCACACTCCGAGGGAGTGTGTTCCACCGTCGAACAGCCCTTACTGTCAGGAAGTTCCTCCTAATGTTGAGGTGGAATCTCTTTTCCTGCAGCTTGCATCCATTGCTCCGCGTTCTGGTCTCTGGAGCAGCAGAAAACAAGCCTGCTCCCTCCTCAATATGACATCCCTTCAAATATTTGAACAGGGCTATCATATCACCTCTTAACCTTCTCTTCTCCAGGCTAAACATCCCCAGCTCTCTAAGTCGTTCCTCATAGGGCATGGTTTCCAGACCCTTCACCATCTTAGTTGCCCTCCTTTGGACCCGCTCCAGTTTCTCCACATCCTTTTTGAATTGTGGTGCCCAGAACTGGACACAGTATTCCAGGTGGGGCCTCACCAAAGCAGAATAGAGTGGCACTATTACTTCCTTTGATCTAGACACTATACTTCTATTGATGCAACCTAAAATAGCATTGGCCTTTTTAGCTGCTGCATCACACTGCTGACTCATGTTCAACTTATGGTCTACTTGGACTCCTAGATCCCTTTCACACATAGTTTCATTCAGCCAGATGTCCCCCATCCTATATCTGTGCATTTCATTTTTCCGCCCTAAGTGCAGAACCTTACATTTCTCCGCATTGAATTTCATTTTGTTAGCGTTGGCCCAGCTTTCTAGTCTATTCAGGTCATTCTGAATTTCAATCCTGTCTTCTGGAGTATTGGCTACTCCTCCTAATTTGGTGTCATCTGCAAATTTGATAAGTATGCCCCCAATTCTGTCATCCAAGTCATTAATAAAGATATTGAATAGCACTGGGCCCAGGACAGAACCCTGTGGGACCCCACTGGTCACTTCTTTCCAGGATGAAAGGGAGCCATTGTTGAGCACCCTTTGAGTTCGGTCAGTCAACCAGTTACAAATCCATGTAATGGTTACCTTGTCTAGCCCACATTTTACGAGCTTGTTTGCAAGAATGTCATGGGGAACCTTGTCAAAGGCCTTACTGAAATCAAGATATACTATATCCACAGCATTCCCTTCATCTACCAAACTGGTAATTTTATCAAAAAAAGAGATCAGATTTGTCTGGCAAGACTTGTTTCTCTGAAACCCATGTTGGCTTTTTGTGATTATGGCATTGGCCTCTAAATGTTCACAGACTCTCTGCTTAATGATCTGCTCTAGAATCTTTCCTGGAATTGATGTCAGACTAACTGGACGATAATTGTTGGGATCCTCTTTTTTCCCCTTTTTGAAGATGGGCACAACGTTTGCCCTCCTCCAGTCTGCTGGGACTTCTCCTGTTCTCCAGGAGTTCTCAAAGATTATTGCCAATGGTTCCGATATTACATTCGCCAGTTCTTTTAATACTCTAGGATGTAGTTCATCTGGTCCTGGAGATTTATATTCATTTAGGTTAACCAGGTATTCCTGTACTATCTCTTTACTTATTCTGTGCTGAGATTCCCCTATTCTGTCTTCTGCTCCATTATCCTTAGGTTGAGCACCCTTTGCCTTTTCTGAGAAGACTGAAGCAAAGAAGGTGTTGAGTAATTCTGCCTTTTCTTTGTCATCTTTGAGCATTTTGCCATCTTCTGCACGCAGTGGCCCTACTGTTTCCTTCTTCTTCCTTTTGCTTCGGACATACCCAAAAAAGCCCTTTTTGTTGTTCTTAACCTCTCTAGCCAGCCTGAGTTCATTCTGTGCTTTAGCTTTTCTGACTTTACCCCTACATGTGCTGGCTATTTGTTTGAATTCCTCTTTCGTGATTTCCCCATTTTTCCATTTCTTATACATGTTCTGTTTAAGGCTTATCTCAGTTGAAAGTTCCTTAGTCATCCATCCTGGCTTCTTGAGACACCTCCCATTTTTCTTCCTCATTGGAACTGTTTGAAATTGCGCCTTCAGTATCTCCTTTTTGAGAAACTCCCATCCGTCTTGAACTCCCTTCTCTTTTAGTTTTCTTGACCATGGGATCTCCCCCAGTATTTCTCTAAGTTTATTGAAATCAGCTCTCCTAAAGTCTAGAATGCGTGTCTGACTATGCCTGGCTTCCCCTTTCCGCTGTATAACAAACTCCAGGAGAACATGGTCACTTCCCCCTAAGGATCCAACCACTTGCACCCCATTGACTAGGTCATCCCTGTTGGTTAAGATCAGATCTAAAATAGTTGATCCCCTTGTTGTCTCTTCCACCTTTTGGACAATGAAATTGTCTTCCAGGCAAGTGAGGAATTTGCTAGACCTTGAGGATTTGGCTGAGTTTGACTTCCAGCAAATATCCGGATAGTTGAAGTCCCCCATCACTACTACATCTCTCCTTTCTGAGTGTGTGCTCATCTGTTCTAGAAAGGCATCATCCAATTCCTCTGCCTGAGTCGGGGGTCTGTAGTAGACTCCCACAGTAACATCCCTGTTGTTTCCCTCTCCTTTAATGTTTATCCAGATGCTCTCCACCTGGCTTCCAGTATTGACTTCCTGGATCTCTTCACTGGTGTAAATATCCCTGACATATAATGCTATTCCTCCTCCTTTCCTGTTTGGCCTGTTTCTCTTAAAAAGGTTATATCCCTCTATTTCTACATTCCAATCATGAGACTCATCCCACCAGGTTTCAGTGATGCCTATTATATCATATTTGCTCTGTTGTGCTAGGAGTTCGAGTTCATCCTGTTTATTTCCATACTCTGTGCATTAGTGTAGAGACATCTAAGAACATGTGTTCCCTTTACTTGCTGCCTGTGCAAATTTTTTTGCTTCCCACTGTTGGGTCCTTGCACTGTTTGCCTTGTTCCCTCTATGTCAGTTTGATTATTTTCTCCAGCCCTTTTGCCTTCCAAAATAATGTCTCCCTCCCCCATATAACTCAGTTTAAAGCCCTCCTGATCAGATTTTTGAGACTTTTGGCAAAAATGTTTTTGCCAACTGGTGTGAGATGCAGCCCATCCCTTGCCAGAAGTCCCTCCTCATGGAACCGCAGCCCATGATCCAAGAATCCAAACTGTTCTTGGCGGGCACCATCTACGGAGCCAGTTATTCACCTCTGCTATTTTCTTCTCCCTTCCTGGACCATGCCTTTCTACTGGGAGAAGAGATGATATGACAACCTGTGCATCCATCTCTTTCAGCTTCCTTCCTAGAGCCTCATAATCCCTTATGATATTCTGAAGGCTGTGCCTTGCAGTATCATTGGTTCCCACATGAACCAGAAGAAAGGGGTGTTGATCAGTAGGCTTGACAAGTCTTGTCAGCCTCTCAGTTACATGATGGATCTTTGCCCCAGGGAGACAACACACCTCCCGAGACATCTTGTCAGGCCCACAAACCATTGCTTCTGTACCCCTCAGCAAGGAGTCCCCCACAACCACCACACGCCTCCTCCGAGGCTTAGCAGCGGCTGTTCCCTTTCGTGGTACTCTCAGTCTCCCCTGCTCTGTCCCTGATGTCTGTCCCTGCTGCTTTTCCTCATCATCTCTGATAACAGAGAGAGATTCAAAGTGATTCTGTAGCTGCAAGCTCACAGAACGAACCGTGGTTTCCCTACTTCTGCGTGTAACTTTCCTCCAACCATCTCCTTCTTTTGTGTGTGAAGTGACCTTTCTTCCTCAGCAACTTTCTCTGTGTGTTTCCTGTCCAGGACCATCTGGTCCTTTCTGTTCAAGAGAACCTCCTGCTCTCTGTGATGCTGAAGTGTTGACACCTGGGCCTCCAACTGCTGAACTCTTCCTTCTAAGAGGGCTACCAACTTGCACTTGGTGCAGGTGAAGTTCCCCACATCTATAGGCAAGAAGACAAACATCCCACAGGTGTTGCAGGTGACTGCTGCAGGTCCCTCAGTGTCCATAGTGAGAAGTCTTAAGGAGGCAATGAAACAAGACTGTGGGCTTCTCTTGTAAAACACCAGTGTAAAAAATCCCTGTGTGGCTGGCCTTTGTCCCCAAGCTCTGTTAGTGAGCTCAATCAACTGGGCCTATAGGTATCTAGAAAGTTCCTGGCTGCTAGCTCCTTCTAGAGGCAAGGTCCCTGATTCACTTCCTCTGAATCCCCACAGCCCCTTAAGGGAATAGTGGGAAGAAAAGTATAAATATTGAATGACTTTGTCCTCACTGTGTTCAGGCTACCTTCTCCTCTGTACTTCCCCCCTGCCTTGGCTATCAAATATAAAAAATGAGTATGAAAAGAAAAAATTCGCGCGCCGTTAGGCGCGCGCCTCTCCTAAAATGAGATTTCTCTTTCCTCCTCCCCAATGAACCAATGAAATGGCTCACAAATTCAAATTTTAAGGTCTTACCCAATCAAAAGGCACACAGAGAAGCACAGGTTTACCTTGAGGAAGGTATGGCCAGAAGCCTCTCCTAGCCTCTCCTAAAATGAGATTTCTCTTTCCTCCTCCCCAATGAACCAATGAAATGGCTCACAAATTCAAATTTTAAGGTCTTACCCAATCAAAAGGCACACAGAGAAGCACAGGTTTACCTTGAGGAAGGTATGGCCAGAAGCCTCTCCTAGCCTCTCCTAAAATGAGATTTCTCTTTCCTCCTCCCCAATGAACCAATGAAATGGCTCACAAATTCAAATTTTAAGGTCTTACCCAATCAAAAGGCACACAGAGAAGCACAGGTTTACCTTGAGGAAGGTATGGCCAGAAGCCTCTCCTAGCAGTTATATAAAAATGAGATTTCTCTTTCCTCCTCCCCAATGAACCAATGAAATGGCTCACAAATTCAAATTTTAAGGTCTTACCCAATCAAAAGGCACACAGAGAAGCACAGGTTTACCCTTGAGGAAGGTATCTCAGGTTCAAAGTCCACAATTTTAAGCTAAAAAGAATCCGGATTATTTCCCCAGGGATGTACAGCTAAAGAAATTCCTGTATTGCTAGACAACTCAAGTTGCATAGACACTGTGGAAATAATGCCATTTGGCACCACTTTAACTGTCATGGCTCCAACTGACAGGATACTGGGATTTGTAGTTCTGTGAGGTACCAGCACTCTTGGCCAGAGAAGTCTGAAGACCTTGTAAAACTACAAATCCAAATGTTCTGTAGGATGGAGCTACAACACTTAAGCATTATTTCCACAGTGTAGATTTACCCTCAGTCATTGAAATGGAATTACCTGCCTTGATCCAGTTTTGGTCATGTTCACAAAATGGATTGTTAGTTGTGCCATTCAAAACTGTGTCCCTCTGAAAGGAACTATGCATCCATAGATAGCATCCACCATCAGATGCAGGTTTTGTTTCTCATTTTAATTTTCATTCACTTTATGCCAGTATCTCCAATCCAAAAGTGACATAGCGGTATTTACATGCACACTAGTCCCCCTAGCTGAACCAAGACTTCAGAGTATTACATTATTCATTAAAGTACAGCTTGAATTCCTTTCCCTAAGTCCCAAGTATCACTCTCAAAACCAGCAGATAATATGGCCTAGGTTTGAGATGATGGATGTCAAATTCCATAATGCATTAAGCAAACATTGTAAAGATCAATCCCCACCCCTTTAACTTATAAGTAAGCATTCATAAACCTTGTTCAGACTGGGACCAGTGCATGGATGGCAAGGTTTAAACTATCCTCCATACATTTTACATTTTGAAAATTCTGTCTCAACCCTCAAAAAAAATTATTTTTTTAAAAAAAAACAGAAATTGAGCTTTCCTCCTTTTCAAAACACCCCTCCCCTATGTGAATGCATGCAATTTGCAATAGGAAAAAAAGGCAGAAAATTATAATTCTTCTACAAAGAAAGAGAGAAGAAGAAAGAAAGCATGGGAGAATGAATTTACAATAAAAATGAATGATATGTAGCAGAATAGATTGTGTCTAGTTTGGCTATGAGACTTTACAACTTTGGAAAGCCTCCACTTATCGAAATAAAGCAGAGGACAATTTCCCAGAATTCCATTTTAAATTCATGAACAACAAGTTGGGATGTGAAGTACATTTAGGCTGCATCCACACTGGAGAAATAACTTGGCTTGGCACTGCTTTAATTGCCCTGGCTCAAGGCTATGGAAATTCTGGGAGTTGGAGCTTGTTGTGGGCCCCGAGTGGAGCAGACCAGAACTCTGCTCTGGGCCCCACAACAAACTCCAACTCCCAGAATTCCATAGCCTTGAGCCAGGGCAGTTAAAGCGGTGCCAACCCAGGTTATTTCCCCAGTGTGGATGCAGCCCTAGACACATGTGAGCTATAGGAGTCAGCTAAAGAATGATAAATCCAGTGCAATTGTTCGGTCAATGAGTCACTTAATATTTTGTCCTTACTAGAAAAGCAGCTTTTGAACAGTATACTTGGCTAGACACAGGAGTTGAGTTTTTGTGAGAGCCAGCATAAAATGTGAGAGTTAAGGTGAGTAATGAATGGGTATTTCTGCTGAGCTGTTCAGGAGCGGTGATCAAGCAGAGGAAACTGTGTGGAAGAACTGAGGAATCCATAAACCTGCTAGGACAGGTTTAAGCCTAGGATGCAGTGCTCTTGTGATATGACTTACCACATCATATCTAAGACATATTTTTCATTTATTTATCCTTCAATAAACAACTATTCTGATGACAGTGATTTTTTATCACCCTCAGGTCAGCCAGATCTGTAAAGCTGCTATGAACTTGATCACGAACTGCAGAAATAAAGCAGTTTGATGTTATTTTAACTGCCATGGATCCATGCTATAGAATTCTTGGATCTGTAGTTTTGTCAGAGAGCACTGTTGCCACTCCAGACTGCAAATTCCAGAATTCTATAACATTGAGTTATGGAAGTTAAAGTGATGTGAGATGGCTGCTTTATTTCAGCAGCTGGGGCCACGTTCCCCCTGGTTATAAAGTGAATCAAGTATCAAATTATAGTGACATTGTTCCCATTTGGATTCACATTCGATCCTCATCATAGGGACATCATTCCCATTTGAATTTGCTTCCGAACCTCATTTCTCCAGCAAAAACCCAAAACAGCACGGGTCGACCCCGAGTTATCCTGATACCACTTTTCCAGTGGTTCAGGATAACCTGGGGTCAACCCATGCTGTTTCAGGTTTTCACTGGAGAAACTGATAAAATGAGAATCGGAAATGAATTCAAATGGAAACAATGTCACTATAATGAAGAACGAACGCAAATCCTAATGGGAACGATGTCCCTATAATCTGATACTTGATTCGCTTTATAACCAGTGGAAATGCGGCCTTTGAAAATGACTTCAATGTAAAAGAGGTTGGGTGGGATTCTGATTAGTCATTTCACTCCTCTTTGCTAAATGGTCACAGCTTGGGATGGTTGCAAAACTCAGTGGCTGCTAACATAATAACTAGCTGGATTCTGAAAAGTTATTGGTGTCATAAAACCTTTACTCCAAGACCTGGAAATGGCTTTCTGGGAAATTCGAGGATGTCTAGCCAGGAGGTGGTTGGAACAAAAAGTGTATTCATTTCCTGGTTTGAAGAAAAACATGCATAGGTTGAAGGAAATTGAAGTTGTTTGCATAGGTTGAAGCCCCCCCCCCCCCAAAAAAAAAAAACACCAGAAAGAGCCACCATAGCATAGTGGTTCAAGTATTGGACTATGACTGTGGAGACCAGGATCAAACCCCTGTCAGCCATGGAAATTCCCTATGTGACCTTGGGCATGATATATTCTCTCAGCCTCAGAGGAAGGCAATGGCAACCCCCCCCCCCAAAACAAATCTTGCCAAGAAAACCCATGATAGGCTGTCATGTGTCAGAAAATTAGTTGAAGGAACATAACAATAACTTCCAAATGCTTGAAAATAACTCAAAATGGTAAAGAGAGCCCCCTTCCAGGATTAGGGGTACTATTGACCATTTTGAGGCAAAATATTCATTCCCCTTAAAAAATATTGGTGAACTGTGGTGTAGTAAATGGGGGTGTAAAAGCAACCATTGGAGAGGGTGTGCGTTGTCCATTTTTGCAATAGTCTCTCCAAAAGTTACAGAGAATGGAGGCCCAGGGACTGGGGTACTTTCACGATCCACTATTGGGGTGTGAAGTATGGATAGAAATCTCAACTCATCTCTGACCTCAACAAAAATTCAAACACTGGAGAGACAATTCTTTCCATTGTTCAAAGCCCTATGTGATACACCACTCTAAGCTGTTAAGTATCTCAAACATCTTATTTTGTACACCAAAGTATTTATTTTATCATTCCTCCTTAAATGTGATAAGACAACACAACCCAGTTTTTCCTGCTCCTTTGACATATGACATAGGCTCCCTTCTATATAGTTGACAGCTTTCAAGATGATACAGTCTGATGCTTTTCAGAAAACAGATCAACAGGTGAGTTAGTTTTGGAGATGGCATTAAAAAGGAAAGCTGGTTCCATTGCTGTCTCTATTAAAAGTACAACTATATTATTTGAGAACAAACTCCTGATGGACACTCATATGCAATGCATATTCTTTGGGACTTCCCCCCCCCCCCAAATGTTGAATTGTTATTGCTGTTGTTATTTTTGGAGGAGGGAAATCACACATCAGCCAATTAACAGGTCTGCCGTGCACACCTGCAACACACTCTATAGCACACAACACATAAGTCAGTTCTCCTTATAAGCAGGGCATGTCATGTCAAAAGATTCCTGTAATGTCTACAGTGTCTAAAAAAAAGGAAATTCACATTTTGCATTAGGTTGAAATGAGTACAGCACACACACAGTTGGTCCAAGACATTTTCCTGCTTAAGGCAAAGGGTGGCATGCCCACACTCATCATTGCAGAAGCAGTCATAATGAGAGAATGTGCTCCATTGCTCTGGAGTAACTTTGTTCAGTTCTCCAACATTTCACACACAGCATTTGGTGACCACTTCACTTTACCAGATGTTAGGACCAGCATGAGAATACACCAAGGCATGGTCAAACACCTAACATCCATTTACCTGCTGAAAGGTGTATTTCATTAGTAAAAATAAAATTAAAATAAAACTGTAAAAATAAACAGTTTTGCGTATTCCAGCCTCTCACAATCACTACATAGCCCTTTGGCCATTAGCATTTTTTATTTTTATTTTTATTTTATTTTATTTTATTTATTGTTCAGGCTAATCTCAGGGCCTGAAATTTCAGGGTGAAAATTAAGACTTATGGATGGTCCTATGTGATGTTATGGACTTACAGAGGTCTCTTATTCATAGGATCCCCATTATGCAAAGCTCATTTGATGGCAAAGGAAGAACAAAAGTGTTCCCCAATCCTTTGTTTCTCGTTCATCAGAAATGTAGAGAGCAGAAGTGGGGAGGCCCTTTCTGCAACTACACCAAGGCATCTTGCTGACAACCCTATCCAGCTAAGTGAAAAACAGGGAAGCTCATTCTGGCAGGATGCAGAAAAAATCCACAAACACCTCCAAAATACAGCTGGAACTTAATAAATTGTCAGTCATTTGTTTCCCTTTCACAATATCCAAATCAGATGGATGCTTCAGTCTGCTTAATGGCAGGGCTGGCCTGGGTGATCCCACCCCTGAGCCTCCATCCTCAACTTCATGTCCTAAACTTCTCTGAGATGTGTGTGTGGTTTGGGAAATGAACTATTTAAATCTGGATTATGTTTTGTACCCTAAGAGAAAGATGCTGTATATACATGAGTCTCCTGGAGAATAAATGCATTTTCAGGCCCTCCTAATCAGATTTGTTTTCATCTACTCATGTAGCACACACCTGCCTTGTTCTGCCATTACTCTTGGGTGCAGGAAGAAGGATGCTCAGATTTGAAACCTAATTTGTTCCCATAGTTAGTTGCCAGCCACACACAATAAATATGATTTTTTCCATCTTCAGTGAAACACTGGAAAATAATGAAGCCAGGTGTGCCGTGCCTCCTGCCTCTTATACAAGCAAGGCAACTCACTGTGTTGAAGAATGTGACGTTTGAAACCCTTTGACCAGTCCTGCAATAAATTAAGAGCTGAAGTAGAGAAATATATAGAAATCCTGGAAGTACTTGTTTTCAGAGCAGTTCCAAACATTTCTAATATACATATTTCGATAACTGAGGTAATGATATATTAGGGGTAACATGCAGAGTTTAAACACTGCCTTAAAAATAATAAATCCACCTGTGGGTCAAATACATTTATCATTTGAAAGCTGAGCTATGATATAAAAGGCTAGATTTCTGGCTTGCGTGGCAGTTTCACATGCGCACACACACACCTTTAAGAGCTTGGTTTACTGCATAACTCTGAATGGCTTAAATCATTGTTACAATAGGAATTGAATCAACTGGATTTACCTGCGTGTTATATAATAGCTCTACTCTAGTAACCAACAGGATTCTAGCCAGTGTTAAAAACCTGGCAGAAGAATGTAGGATAATAACAGCTGTAGCTGGAGGAGGTTTAATAAAAATATAGTCCATTTGTAATCCTTAAGGCAATTACTAGCTCCCATTTCACAAAATGAGGAGACTGAGGCAGAGAAAGTGTGTGTTTTAAAGCACTGAAGGGAATTCTGAACAAAGGATTTACTAACACTAGTTCAGCCTCTTAGTTACACCACTCTACTAGATGGTCTCTTGAATAGGCAATTCATTTGCAGGCAAAAAACCTAAGACCAGAGCTTTCCAAGACTTCATGTGTGTGCACGTGTGCATGTTACAGACACTTGCAGCCTGAAAAGTCCATGGCACAAACAAATTATTCCTGGAGGTTCATGAAGCTGAAGCATCCAGGCATTCACTCTTTTTCTAGTCTTCTGCAGCCTTTTTTCCCCCAGAGTCTTGCTTGTTTCTTGCATATTTTGCTTTCTGAGTGTAATTTAATATTTTAATAGTTTTAATGTGTAATATTTTTAACTTTTTAAAATTGTCTGTTTTTAGCTTTATATATACATGTTAACATTTTAGCATTATTTTTAACTTATACTGTTTTAAAATTTTTGTTAGCTGCCTTGAGTCCCTATATCAGGAGAAAGGTGGGATGTAATAAATAAATAAATAAATAAATAAATAAATAAATGCTTTAAAACACCTCCCTCCCCACACGCACACAGACACCATTCCCCTCTTATGTGAAACTGCACAGATTTCTGCTTTTTTCACATATCAAAACTTGAAAATAGGAAGTGTTAAGTAAGCTCTGTATCCAAGGCAAGGCAAATTGCGCTGGGAATTGACCTGGAAATTCTATAGGCAAAGTTTGAACTGTTAAGTATGCTCACTTACACGCAGAAGTAATCGATTAATAAACATTTAGGAGTGACTTCTTTATTATGTCACTAATTCGCACATATGAAATAAACATATCATAGAGTTTAGGTTGGGGAAAGGACAGAACATTCTCCTGTTAATACTAGAGAGATTCCTGACCTTGTGCACAGAATCCATCCAGAGTGAGAATGTATTCTATGCCCTCTTCCCATCTCCCTCCCTCTCTCTCTTTCATTAAGTGCAGGATAATATCTCTTCTCAAATATTTGCCTACCTTTTGAAATCGAAATATATGTAGTACTGTTTGCAGGCCCAGTGTTTGCAGAAAGAGGTCATGTATCTTAATATCCAGGTGATTATGGAATGAATAATCTCATCAAACCATTGTGTGCCATGACTTTCATTAATCCCCTTCATCCTGAGTAGCGAGTGAATATTTTATTCGCAGTCATCAGCCTGACTTCATGATTTCAATAGGGATCCACTGAGTATTCACTCTACAGTTAATACTCAATGGATCCCTGTTGAAATCATGATTGTAGCCCTTCCTGGGGTATGCAGGAGTTCTATTTCAGTTTGTTTCTGAGAATTTACCCAAACCTTCCAATTTTTCTCATTTCTAGGATGGAAAAAATTTGAAACTGAAAAAAAAAATGGTGGGAGAAATCAGTAAGCTTTGGAAATAGTTCTACCCATCAGTAGTTATATATACTGAATTTGCCCAGTGAAACAAGAGGCGGACATAGTTTTTCTTCTACTTTGGTTTTGTTTGTTTGTTTGTTTAAGAATTTGCCAAAATTCACATACACAGGACAGGAAGAACTTGTTTTTAAGTATGTCAGATGCATAAATCCACCTTGCTATATTTCTCAAATATAAAACCCAGCAACACCAGAACAGCTTTCTGCAGAAGTGGTACAATGATATGCCTAGCATGATATTCCCTACTTCCATGTCCCCACGAAGAACCTAAAAATGCAGACAGTAGTTTTTTATCCAGCTCCAATAGCTTCTATGTCCAATAGCACAAGCAGGTATTTTGTAAAGCTAATGGGTCTCCATTGTCCAATCAGAACCAAGGCCCCTCACGCACACACACACTCACACACATACACAAATGCTTTACATTAAAATAGAGATACCTTACAACAATATTTTGTTGCTGGAAATAAATAGCCCTGCTCTGTTCCAACCAACTGTGATAATTTCAGTTAAACTCAGAGGGAACCAGGAAGCCTGAGGGAGATCCACATTATTCCATCATCCCTGCTAATTGAAAAGCCCCAGGAATTGACCTGCAACTCCCAACAAATATTATGTTTTATAATATTCTGCTAAGGATGCCTTTCATTTCTTTTATTAACAAAGAAGTCAGAAAGTGATGCTGTAATGTACTAGATTCTTTAAAACACAATTAGTCCAATCTTGAGTTCATGCCAAAGTAAGGGTGGCACACATAAATGAGAATATGATCCACCAAGTAACTTGAGTTACTCAATATTCTCAAACTTGAGAATATGATCCACCGAGCATCACGCTTCTTGCTTTTGAGTAAATATTCATAAATATTGGGATATGCATACTTTCTGATGAGTATGCCTTCTTGAATGCAGTGGGCCCTATTTGAGACAAAACATGCTTAAGATCATGCATTGCCGTCGAGTTTCATTAAATGATAAATTTAATAGAGTGGGTGAGATAAGTGAGGTGTGATTAAGCAACAAAAATGATTAAGAGAGAAAGAGCAAGAATCTTTATTTTAGAAACTTCCTCAAAAGTAGGAATGGTACTTTGGACGCCACAATTATGCTTGTTGGGGGAGCAATGGAAGGAGTTTCTTGGTGGGGAACAGAACCGAGGTCAGTGTAAACTATCAATCTGAGTGAAGAAGGGGACAGATCAGCAATACAGGAAGGGGACATCTATCTATCTGTCTCTGTCATTGCTGCACCCTGTAGGTACTCTTCTAGCAAGTTTTGCTGCAGTGCCCTAGAAACAGCATACATACCATCAAACCCCAAAGAGTATATAAATCTTAATTGGCTGTCTTGTAGTACTGCATCTGATACTTAACTGAATGTACCATGTTGTCTTCCTTGAGGCAATCTCTAGTTGACAGTAAAACACCATGCATGTACTGCATGGACACAAACCTTTTGTTTATGGCCTCAGGCACTTCTGGCCTAGTGTCATGGTCCCCCCCCCCTTCTGCCTCTTTCTAACAATGGGTGAGTTTCTCCATTGATTTAAATCTATTGACCATACCACTCCCCCACCACAAGTGATCTCATGCTGAATATACTAAGCAGTGCAAAGACCTCAACAACACCATTTCCATTCCTTGTGTGTCATATTCTGTTTCCACATTGCAATTGTCCAGATGCTACGGGTGCTCACTGATGTCTCCTCCATGTATTCAACTGCCTGTCAAAAGGAGACACAGCTGGGACATGCTCTCTAAGTACATCCAAATATATGCCTTGAGGCTGGCTGTGCCTCAGATGGCACCATGTGGTCACAAATGATCACATCAGTAAAATGAGGGTTATCTCATTTAACTGTAATTTATTATGATGAAGTAGCATTAGCTCAATTTGACACCAAGCCTAGTCATTTGTTATTGATCTGACACTGCATTCTGTATTGATGAACACAGGCTCGCTCTCTCTCTCTCTCTCTCTCTCACACACACACACACACACACACATTGCATCATATCAATTAGCATTGATAGATTACATTTTGTGTCATTGTTGCTTCAGCTATAGCCCTAGGATTTCCATGTACACATACCATTTTTACAAAAACAAAAACGAAAAATGAAAAACACAGATGCATGATAGTTTAGCTATTATATTGTGCCGAAATATACTACCTGGAATTCTTTGCCCACACAAAATTCAAATCTCAGTGTGATAAAGATATATTTGGTTTACATGGAAAGTTTCAGCACAGCATAGTCCTAAGTATACTTCCTCAAAAGGTAGTTTTCCTGCACACAATAGACTGGGTAAGCATGTTATTACCATTTAAATATAGACTCTCTGCCTTTTGAAATGTTTATTAAATTGCAATATTAATTAATACTATAACCAGACAATTCCCTGCAACTTTGCATCTGTAAAACAGAAAGTATGGACCGGAACAGAATGCCAAAATACGCTGGCTTCCTGGCAGCTTGAGTGTGTGGCTTACACACAACACACACTCCCAAGCTGGTAGGAAGCCACCATTAAGCCACCTGGCCATTTATGTGGCATTAGCTCTTTGACACTCCAGTGGCACAGTGTTTAGATGTTGCATGCCACAGGAGCACCAAAAAGCTGCAGTAGCAAGCAGAAAGGGTGCCTTTTCCTGAGCAAAAAGGAGAGGCATTTTGCTGCTTCTTTTTGAACCAAAAAAAGCCAGACCAGGGCCATGGTGAGAAGTTGCTTCAGCCCTGATCTGGCACTCAACCCCGATCTGCCATCATGCCACTCCTTTGGGCCAGTTTGTTTTAGCCCTATATCAGTCTAGGAGTATTCTACATGCTGATGATCAACTTCAAACTAAGACTGGCGATAACAGAGGGCTGCTGTTTTGCTATTGGGGGTTCTGTGAGCCAATGAGAAGAAGGGTAGATGCCAGATTCATTCCCCTAAAACTGGGGACAAGATCCTACATGTACACATGCTAGCATTTTTCCTAAATCATTTGATCTTCCAAAAACAATGATAATTACATCCATGCTCTGTAATTTTTTGAGTTTTAGTAACTCTCTCCTTTGTTATTGCCTTGTTTTTCTGCTAATATCCATCTTAATTTAATCTTGGCAATTGATATGCTCTCCTGATTCTGCATATTAGTCAAACTTCAGATAACACTTCTTAAATTCAACCATTTTTCTTTCCAATGTGATACAATTGGCTTCCAAATTTTCATTTTCCTAATAGAAGGGATAGTTCTAAATTCTTTGCAGAAATCTCTTAATTGTTTAAAAAATGTTATGTCAATCCTATTCTGTTACGAAGGAATTTATACTATGCCTTCAGTTATGTGGCCTTTACTTAGCCTTGCACTATAACCAATGGTTATTCCATCCTATTCAGGCTTCTATTCCTCCTTCAATATATTACTTCCCATGTGCTGAATTGGATGTTCTATTCGTCCAAGCAATTGCATTGCTACATAATGAAACTCTTCCCAAATTGCACCCTATCATTTCATATGTGCATCTTTCATTCTGTGTGCCCCCCAATGACTAATGTCTTTACATGCATCTTCCTTTATTGAATTTCATCATATTGATTCCAGCCAAGAACTTTAAGGTAATTTTAAAATCTAAATTCATCATTTGGAAAAAAAAATCCTCTATTTATTCGCCTCAGCAAATCTGAAGATAATGTTGTAATGGATCTATTTTCTTTAGCTATACACTTTCATTTCTAAACCTTTATTCATCAGTTGAGAAACACAACACAATAGCAACTGCAATTTAATATTGTAGTAATTTGAGAAGCAACATGTAGGGAAAAAGTATCTGGGATATTTCCACATGCCTATAGTGTTCATCAATTGATTTTTATGATTGTGGTTTACTTCCCACTAAAATCTATTTGAAACTAGAGACACTAGAATACTTCTCTATGTTTTGAGCCACTTAAGTGAGGTGTTAAATTGCTTTTTAAAAATTATTTTTCAGGGGTAAAGTTGTCACTTTTACTATTGGTAATTATGAGAAAAAATATTTTGTGCTTCCCTTTTCTGTGACATGTTTATTTGCTTATAAGGATAATACGAACCTTGGTGAAGAAAGAAAACATCTCAGATTCACTGAAAACATTGACAGCTAGGTTCAGAGAGATGTCCATCTAGTGCTTAGGAACACATGAATCTGCCAAATACTGAATTATGTGACTCGTCCACTTAACCTCATAATCTGCCTCATACTTTCTGCCCTTCTTTCAGCATCTAGCTAATAGTTCTCGATGGTGTTCAGAAGCAGTTGTTTCTTGCTACATTATGTGAGATCCTTTTAACTAGATGCAACGAGTGCCAAAATTGTCAAGTAAGTACTGTACTACTGAGTGCTGAACATTGTCTGCCCATATGCAACCAAGCAGTACAATGTATATATAGAAATTTCTGCAGTTGCCGCCTTTACTCACATATCCCTGTGCTGGAAGGGGATTTTGCTGCAGGTTTCTCACTGTAGGGATCCGATTGTCATGAAAACAGAGACAAAACTCTTAGAAGGATTTGGAAACCTCTGGAATTTTCAGAAACACAGATGATACCTGGAAGGTGCACACATGCATACACAGGAGGGCTGATGGAGATGCAGGAGGGTTTTATTTAAAAAACTCTGTCTGCCATTCTTAAATAAAAAGATCTTTACCTGTTGGTAGAAGCACAGCAGGGAGGGAGCCAAATGGACCCCTAGAGAAAAGAGTTTCACAACTTGGGTGCAGCCACTAAGAAGACTCCCACATGCATCCTCACCAGACATGCCTGGGACTGTGGTGGGGCCAAGAGAAACCCTTCCCCTGCAGATTTTAGAGCATGGGCAGGCTCATATAGGGATATATGGCTTTTCAAATAGTCCAGAATTAAGCTGTCTACAATAGAAGCTTTCTTCTTATAAACTTACAGGAGAGATCATCTAGGAGAAAAATCACTGTGGTATAAAAAGCAGGTGTCCTCTCCTAGTGCAAAAAAAAAAAAAAAAAAAAAAATCAGGAAAGTGCAGCAAACAGGCATTTCTTCACAAGAGGCTGGTAGCAGGATGGATTGAGAGCCATGTCAGTTTACACCTGCACATTCATGGCATGATTAATCAATACTTAATGTTACATAACCAAATGTGCCAACTGATTCCCATTGATAAGAGCTGAAAGGAATATAAAATCCCTATCTGTTGGTATAATAATAATAATAATAATAATATCCCACTTTTTCCCCAAAGTTGGAACTCAAGGCTTTCCATTTTTTTTTAAAAAAAACCACACTATTAAAACACACAAAAGCAAATATTAGAATAGAATTAAAAATGCAATTAAAAAGATAAAAGTGCTTCAAAACTATACAGTGGTATTTGCTCTGTGATGTCTCATTTAGTTCAAGGAAGCCTCAGACTGATGACTACAACCACCAAAGAATGAGATGGATCTGCGTCACAGTGTAACAAATAAGAACCACCGACCCAAAGGGCTGTCATCTTCTCATAACGCAGCTTTATTGTTTGACTCCTAGTCTCAGTTCAACATCTGCATGCCATCTCTATGTGACTTAGACAAGGGGAAACATTTCTTGGGGGCATTAAGATATCGATGGGACCTCATTCCCCATTCCTGCCTAACTTCACTCAGCAGCTTTATATACCAAACATGTTTTTAAAAAAAAACAACAACTAGAGGGCTTAAGATAGATCCTGGAAAGATAACACAGCTCTCATGACATGGAGTCAAACAGAAGTCTTGACTCAGAAACGGCCACTTTCTGAATCTGACCCTGTAGACAGAAATGTGACAAACCACCAACTTACAGTCAACCCAGTAAGATACTGTGGTAAGTGATATCAAAAGCCACTGAAATATGAAGCCGTACCAATGAGGTCCCACTTCCTTTATCTCTTTTTTGACGCAAGTAAGGGCAACACTCAGGTTGGTACCCAGCCTAGATCTATAACCAGATTGAAACAGGTCTCGATGATTTTGGTACAGAGAATCAGGCCACATATGCTAAGTTAAAAATAAATTCAAAAGAAAGATAAACTGCTATGTTGCTGTTTCTTTTCACACACAGCCTTGAAACAAATCCTTCAATTATTCAGGAGTTTTAATGCAGAGGCATATTCTACTCAGCTTTTATGACAAGAAATTTGCATCATGACCTCTCCTCCTACAAATCTAAAGACAGAAAGAAAGAGGGGAGGGGAAAAAAAGAATTGAAACTGTGTGACAAATGATCTTCCTAAAAAAAAAAAACCATAATGCCTTGGCAAATCTCTAGGATTACCCAGAGGAAAAGTTGCAGAGAGTTTGTCATTCCACAAAGAATCCTAGAAACTATTGCAGTGCTTGTTTACTAGGGCTGTACACAATGGCAAGTATTTGTACATTGGTTTTCATCTCCTTCAAAGCCTATGGGAGATGTTCTCTGCAGATTCCCACATCTGGTTTTCCACTGCCTCTGTGTCCTAGCTGAGTTAAACAGCATCCACACTGCCTAAGGTGACCACTGGTTTGCAGATCAGAACCTCAAAAGTTATGTAATTAGTTACAAATAGTCCCAAGATCCCCCAAGTGTGCAGTAACCACTTTCATACTTTCTTCCCATCCACCTTGCTGTCATTTCAGAACTTACAAAAGAGCATGAGTCAACAGCCTGAAGAGCCAGAACTTGAATGCAAGGGCTTCTTTTACAAATTTAGTGAGACCTCATAATTAATAAAAGTAACTAAAGGCTACAGTTACAATGCAAAAAGAATGAAAATATCCCTATTAAGTCACAATCTTAATGTAATGTGGTTGTTTATTGTTATGTGCCTTCAAGTTGACTTCACTTATGGTAAGGTTTTCTTGACAAGATATTTCTTCAGATAAGGTTTGCTAGTGTTTTCCTCTGAAGCTGAGAGACTAGGATTTGCCTAAGGTCACCCAGTGGGTTTCCATGACTGAATGGGAAATTTAGCCCTGCTTTCCAACATTCAAATCACTAAGTGGGAATAAAAAATTTAAATGTCTGGACTTACTCGCTCCGTGCTTGTGCCATGGTAAAAATCATAGTCAGAAAATGTTACTGTGTGTTCTCATCAAAGAAGCAAATGGAAGGCTTTAAAAAAAGAAAGACACAGAAGAATCATCTCATGCCGTGGCAACATATGATGGCTTCAGTATTTGTTAACAGTAAGACAAGGATTATAGAGGCAATTTTCTCATGAGAATGACACCCAAGATGCTGCAGAACTGATGCAGTCTGACACTGCTTTAACTGCCCTGACTAATATCTCACAAAAGGCTAAATATCTGACCAAACTACAAATCCCAGAATTCCATTGTGTTGAGCCATGACAGTTAAAGTGATGTCAAAATGCATTAATTCTGCCGCGTAGATGTAACCTACATCATGCTGGCTCTTTATAACATGGTTATACCTTTATTATGTGGGAAAATAATTAATTGTAAGGAGCACATCATTTATAATTCATTGCTTCCAATTTCTGAGATCAGCTAAGCCATACTGGAAAACACTTTACTGGAGAAAACTTAAGTACAATAACAGTATATTTTAATTTTAAACAAACATGTTGTATCATTATAATTTTGTTTAAAATAATACTATAACTGATATTAAACTAATATTTTAATATTATTATATAGACCACATGTGGAATGGAGAGTAGCGGCGATAGCAACATTTGGGCCTCTCTAGACCCTAAGTTACTCTCCTTCAACATTAGAACTTTTTATTCCTCCCTTTCTAGCACTGCCGTCGGTATAATGTTTATTTTGAGAGAACGGACTAGACAGGAGAACAGACAATATTTGCCTATTGTTTGTCTATGTTTGCTCACCTGCCTTGAGAAGGGAAATTTAGCTGGATTGCCCATTCCTACCAGCGGACAATGGAGCCGGGAATAACCTGTGGGCGGCGATTGAGGTTGTGTGGGGGCAGGGAAGGTATGGCGGTAACAGAGTGAACACATGTTACAAAAGAAGTAGGGATCGATGTTTAATATCTATCCCTTCTTCAGTTCACTCTGTTGCCCAAGATAGTTTGGAGCGCATACCAACCATCCCACAATCCCTTAATCTGCTCCTCTGCAATGTCAGGTCGGCAAGAGGTAAAACCTACATTATCCACGATCTTCTTGTGGATGAACAGGCCGACCTGGCATGCTTTACCGAGACCTGGCTGGGAGATACCAGTGCTGCCACGTGGGCACAGTCTCTCCCAGTCGGTTACACGGTCAGTGAGCAGATAAGGGAAAGTGGAAAGGGGTTTTTTGTACGGAACAGGAGTATCCGTGGGCGGAGGTAACAAAGACCTCCACGCTGTCATGGACGGATCATTTCCTGATCAAGACGGAACTAAAAGCCATTTTTCATCCCCCCGGGGGTGGCGGACCCATTCGAATGGTCCGCCCTCGAAGGCTAATGGAACCTGTTTGTTTCCAGAAGGCCCTAGAGGATTTGTTGATTGGGAATGCCGGTGATTCTGCTGAGGCTCTGGTTGATACCTGGAACACCGACGTTGCCAGAGCCATCAACACGATCGCCCCCGAGCGTCCTTTCCAGCCCGCTCCTAACCGGAAACCCTGGTACACAGAAGAGCTCAGGGAGTTGAAGCAGGCTGGACAACGACTAGAGTGCAAATGGCGGAGGACTCGCCTCTTATCCGACAGAACTCTCTATAGACTGCATCTTCGCATCTATGGAGAGGCTTTGCGTGCAGCGCGGAGATCCCGCTGCTCTGCACGTATTGCGTCTGCAGAGTCCCACCCAGCAGAGCTGTTTAAGGTGGTGGGGGAGTTGACGCAGGTTCCCCCTGCGCCAAACCCCCTACTAGAGCCTACAGCATCCTGCTGTGAGGCGTTTGACATCCACTTTGCAGATAAAATCTCTCGGATAAGAGCCGACTTGGACGCCAATCATTGTCCAGTGTCCATGAGTGAGGTATCCAGTAACTCCATTGCTGTCAGTTTACTGGATGAGTTCCAATCGGTGAGTACCGATGACGTGGACAAGCTCCTTGGATGTGTGAGGAAGACGACTTGCTCCCTTGATCCAGGTCCATCCTGGCTGGTCGTCCAGGGAGGAGACACATTGAGAACATTCCTTCGGGAGGTGATCAATGCGTCTCTCAGGGAAGGCAGTGTTCCATCCTGTCTGAAGGAGGCGGCCGTTAGGCCCCTCCTGAAGAAGCCTTCCCTTGATCCCCTGGACAGAAACAACTACAGACCAGTTTCCTCTCAGCAAGGTGATCGAGAGAGCCGTCGCCTCCCAACTCCAAGCTGTCTTGGATGAAACTGATTATCTCGATCCGTTCCAGACCGGCTTCAGGGCAGGATATGGAGTGGAGACTGCCATGGTTGCTCTGACTGACGACCTCCGCTTGAGCATCGACAGGGGTAGTGTGACCCTGTTGGTGCTCTTGGATCTCTCCGCGGCTTTTGACACTATCGATCACTCCATCCTTTTGGATCGGCTGAGAGAGTTGGGGATCAGTGGCACCGCACTCCGATGGTTCCGATCCTTCCTCTCTGGCAGATCTCAAAGGGTGAGACTCAGGGACAGTTGCTCCTCTAAGATCGAGCTTAGCTGTGGCGTCCCCCAGGGCGCCATTCTGTCCCCGATGTTATTTAACATCTATATGAGGCCGTTGGGTGAGATCATCCGGAGGCATGGAGCTCAGTGTCACCAGTACGCTGATGACACCCAGATATACTTCTCCGTGACCAGATCGTCTGCTCAGACCTCCAATGGCGTCTCCCCTTTCAATGACTGCCTTGCGGCCGTAATGAATTGGATGAGGAAAAACCGATTGAAGCTCAATCCAGACAAAACGGAGGTGCTCACAGTCACAGGCCCGAAACCAGGCTTGGGAATACAACTTCCAGTCCTGGACAGAGTCACACTCTCCTCAAAGGACTCTGTTCGCAGTCTGGGGGTACTCCTCGACCCGTCGCTTCACATGACAAGTCAGGTGAATGCGATGGTTAGGAGCGCCTGCTATCAGCTTCGGCTGATACGCCAGCTGCGCCCTTTCCTGGAGATGAGGGATCTGGAAACTGTGATACACGCACTGGTAACCACGTTTGGACTACTGTAACGCACTCTACATGGGGCTACCCTTGTGCCTAACCCGGAAACTACAACTGGTCCAAAATATGGCAGCCAGACTTCTCACTGGAACATCTAGGAGAGAGCACATCACTCCTGTGCTTAAAGCTCTCCACTGGCTGCCGACCAGTTTCCAGGCACAGTACAAGGTGTTGGTTTTAACCTTTAAAGCCCTACATGGCTTGGGTCCATCTTATCTAAGGGGCCGCCTCTTCCCATATGAACCCCCCCCCCGCACACTTCGGTCCTCTGGGAGGAACTTGCTGCAACCCATGAAGACCAGGTTGGTGCAGACCTCCCAGAGGGCCTTTTCGGCTGTTGCCCCCAGGTTGTGGAATGACCTGCCGGATGAGATGCGTCTTATTACATCTTTAGAAGGCTTTTAAAAAGCCCTAAAGACGCACCTCTTCCGGCAGGCCTTCCCAGAGAATGTAAACATCCCCCGGCTCCAAATCTAGGCTTTAGAGTGGCCTTTTCTTCCAGCCTTCCTTCTCTGTTTCTACTTTTACATAACCTTGGCTGGGTCCGTTCTTCTCTAATCTTGTTTTTATTACTATTTTAGCTAGTTACTGTTTTAATTCAATTGTGATTTAATCTCTTTTTAAGGGGGGGTGGTAAGGGAAAGGATGGGATATTTTACTTGATATTGTTTTAATCCTTGTTGTAATCCGCCCCGATTGCTTGTTCAGAGGGGCGGACTAGAAATAAATATTATTATTATTATTATTATTATTATTATTATTATGTGTGTATGTGTGATATTATAAAAATACTACTGGCCTATTGAAATGTTACCCTGCCAGTTTGTTCACAGAGCAATCTGTGGGAGCCATGAAAAGTGGCAAAATGTTTCCGCCACCCAGGACCAGGATCAGATGTCATTGCTCTTGGGCAGCTGCCAATGGTCTGTGCTCAGAAAAGGATAGTCTCTCAGTGCTTAGTAGCAGAGCGCATGTGTTTCACACAGAAGGTCCTAGGTTCAGTCTGCACATCTCCGGGTAGTAAGAGATAAGATTCCTTCCTGGCATCCTGGGAAATTACTGGTAATCCATGTCAGAAATTCTGGGCTAGATGAGACAGTGTTTCATTTCGGCATAAGGCAGCTCTTTATGTTCCCTATGACATCCCACAACCCACCCAGTCACTGTTTCCTCCTAACTACTTGTTATATGGAAGGCAGAAAGCATCTGTTTCTTTGTGGTATTGTCATACAGATGTAGAGCAAAAGCAAGACACTTTCTGGCCTCGCTCTGACATCTTCTAAGAAGGAAGCAAATAGGGGAGATAGAAGAGATTGTTGTCATTATGATTACCATGTCCATTGTCTTTAAAAAGCAACAGCCTTAAGCTCAGTTATAGGAACGACATTAGAGCTTCTTTAGAAACATCTCCATTTAGGACTGAATTAAGGTGTCTCTCCTTGCAGAGTATAAACACCGGTAATATTGAAATAATGTAACCTCATTTCCACAAATGATTCATGACAACTGCCGTTGAAGATTTGACCTTCATTGTTTGTATATCTTTCCCTCCTCACATCCAGAACAGAAACTTTTCCTTTTTCTACCTTGGCAACATGTTGTAATGCTAAATTATAGCTATATTTACAGACTGGAATTTAATTAACACATGCTAATACAGGAGCTATAAATAAGAGATGCTGCAAAAATAAATTAATAGTTGCTTAATAAAATGGTAGATTTTGAATTAGAGAGTTAAGAACCATGTGCAGGCCAATTAGAAATAAATCTGGGGTTCATTTCCAGCTGAAGGTTGGAATTGCTCCACAAGAAGATAGAACATTTTCAGATAGCTTTGAATTTGTTCTTTGGGATTTTGTATTGCTTTTACCTATGGCCAAGAGAAGGAAAACACTGTCTTCTATGGATTTGCATTAATGTTAGCCTAACCAGTTGTAATAAATCTTTTCTCAAACTGTGTAATTTTGGTGTTGTTGTTGCATGCCTTCAAGTCATTTCCAACTTATGGTGACCCTAAGGTGAACCTATCATGGGATTCTTGGGATCCAAGGAACACATTGCCTTCCCCTGAGGCTTATAGTATGTAACTTACTCAAAGTCACAAAGTGGATTTCATGGCTGAGCTGGAAGTCAAACTTTGATCTTCAGAGTCATAATCCAACACTCAAACCACTATGCCATGCTGGCTATGTTTATACGATTCTAAATACACCTGTTTCTCCTCTTATAGAAAGCAAAATCTCTTGTTACTGTTGAACATATATTTCATACCCATTTTGTATTAGTTCATATGCACTATTAAATACACTCTATATATATATATATATATATATATATATATATACACACACACACACACACACACATTTATATATATAGAATTCCTAAACCTTGGTTAAAAATTGGCAGCAAAATGTAAATGTCAAACCATGGTTTGGAGTGAGTTTGCAAGTCACAGTTAAGGTAGTTTCATCTTTCTCTGAACTGTCTATTTGTAAGGTGGCAAGAAGCTCATGCATTTGTAAACTTCTTCTAGGTCAATGACTAGCTAAAAAATGCTTCCACTTTGTGTTTGGGATCTTAATCAGGTCCATACATCTAATATCCACTTCAAATTCCAAACCATGGGCCAGAGGTTTCCATACTAGCTACAAAGCACAGATGAAAATATCATTTTTGTCACCTTCGTGCTTGGGCTACATCAAAGTACTAGGGTGTTGGTTGTTGTTCTGTTTTAAACACTAAGTATCCTGCTCCACCTTCATCTTGGCTTACTCTTTACTATACCAGAATGGAACTGAAATCTAAATTTATCAAATACCTAGTCTTGATAGAGAATATTATCATACATAAAAAATAGTGTGTGATAGCTTGACCTGAAAACAGGAGAATGAAAAGGAAACAAACAAAAAGAATGTAACTTTGATCAGGAAGGAGACTGCAGTCAAGGAATCAGAAGAAGACTAGGAATTGGAAGGGCAGCTATGAAAGACCTAGAAAAGATGCTAAATAGTAAAGAGATACAACTGAAGACTAAAATTAGAATCATCTAAGCCACATGTACAGATGTGAAAGCTAGACAGTGAAGACAGTAGATTAGAAGAAAATCAACCTATTTGAGATGTGGTGCTGGAGAACAGTGTTGTGGATACTGAACACAGCCAAAAAGTCAAAGAAATGGGTTCTTGAACAGATCAAGCCTGAAATCTCCCTTGAAACCAAGATGATCAAACCAAGGATGTCATACTTTAGCTGCATCGTGAGAAGGCAAGATTCATTAGAAAAGACAATAATGTTAGGAAGGTAGAGAGAAGTAGAGAGAGGAAGACTGCATGCTAGATGTATAGACTCAATTAGGGAAGTCACAAGTATGAATTTATAGGACCTAAGCAGAGCAGTGGAGGACAGAAAGCCTTGGAGATGTCTCATCTACAGGGTCACAATGAGCCAGGGACAACTCAAAGGCAGTTAACAACAACAACAACAACAAATGTCCCAAGATTTCACAGGATCAGAAGCTAGAAACCTCCTTAAAATTAGCGCTCTTCTGAGTCAAATTTAAACTACCCCCATTAAAAGGAGGAACATGAAATAAGAAAAAAGCAAATTATTTTCTGATTAAGAAATAATTGCAAATTTCCAGATACTTTTCACAATATAGCAACACTAAACTATTGTTTCATGAGGACCAGTCCAGAATTCCCACCTCAGGCCCAACCTTCACAAGGTGCCTCCTTCATGGAAAAGAAACAAGATCACAGCTATGATCTCCATGCAATCTCATTGAATATGTTTCTCTCTGCATGAACAATTGGCAAGTGTTCTTAAAGCATGTGTGACTAGTATAAATGGAGTAAACTTCACTGACTAGGACTAATCCCATGTTGCTGGCTATGTTATGTTATTTTGCTGGTAATGACATTGTTACAGATTCAGCTGTAAAAGAGCGGTGGGCAACATGTGCCCTTCCAGATGCTATTGGATAGCAACTCCCAGCATGCTTCATCATTCACTATTCTGGCTAGCAGGCTGCAATGACAGCTGGAAACCTGCACTTTCTCCATCTCTGTTATGAAATACAGGCAATTTCTAGTGCCTTTTGAAGCTTGCAGGCGAGCAAATACATATTTTATATATCGTGCATGTGTATGTGTGCAGATATTCTTTAGAGATGGTTAAAAAAAATCCCAGTTGAACCAAAAATACTTTTAAAAAAACCCTCTCCAGATCAAAAGAAAACACAGATCATTTGTCACTCTTTGGCTTTGAAAGGAAATATTAAATATTTTAGATCTTTCTAAAGAGCATTCAAAATTTGACACGTTCTGTGTAAAAACCAAAATCCCCAGAATATGAAGCACAGATTTGTTATTATCCCTAAAACCAACATTTTTCAAGACTCTGCAGTTAATGCAACAATTACTAAAATAAGTAACTAAAACTGGCAGCAGCTTCCTCCTTTAAGGTTTCCAGAAACACACAAGAGTACAAACACTCTTAACTGTCTAAAGTGTCAATAAGTGATTAATGTAGTCCCTAAACTACTGTAATCAGTGAATCTCAAAGCTGTAATTATAATTAATCATTTATCTGCCATACTCCAGTGAGTGTGGAGTGTGTCATTGTGCACCACAGCACAGCTGAGCCAAGTTTCATTGCAGAAAAGGTGAAGCGCAAGTCCACACATGGAACAACCATTCATGGTAATTCCAGCAACTGCTATTTAATACTTGGAAAAATCTTGTCATTGAGTGCATGTGAACAGAAATGAAAAATCTTGGCTAGGTTTATCCTATGTGGTAATTTTTTTTTTAGAAAGCAAAATAAAAATAAAAATTCAAATCATCATCATCATCATCATCTTACAGTCTACCAGGTCTTACTGACTATAGTTTGGGCCACTAATGATTAATATTGTATCATAGACTCTAGGAATCAGTGAGATTCGGTTGCATAATATGGCTTGATCCAAACAGTGTCACTTTTAAAAACTGTGCTATTGTGATTCTGTTTACAGTGATATCGTTCAAAGTTTTTGTCTCACTTTTTGGAATTGCCTCCTGAGCAACTCTCTCAGAGCCAGCAAGGTGTAGTGTTTTTGAGTTTTGGACTAGGACTCTGGAAGACCAGGATTCAAATCCAGGCTCAGCCATGGTCGACAACTGGCTGATCTTGACATGCTTTCTCAGCCTTAGAAGAAGATAATAGCAAACCTCCACTGAATATTAACAAGAAGAGCAACAATCCCATTCCGCCAAAGCATGAGCTTTACATTTCTCAGTTTTGTAAGATTTTGCAAGTTTTCATAATTGATTTTTTGCACATTTCTATAAATGTTCAAAAATAAAATAAAAGTAAACTGTAATACAAGTTGCCTTGATGCAAGGCCCGCTAACAAAAGTGACACTGAATGAGTCAGTTGCATCTTTTTGAACAACTGAACTCATCTTTAATGCTTGCTTCATGTCTGTGTTCATATATACAAAGGGAAAAGCTGCCAATTACATTTAAAATAAATTGCAGAAAGCAGGAGAAAAATGTGTTTTATGTCTCAATCTCACATGCAATTTGACCCCAGTATAAAAATGCATTTACTTTCTCAGCTGCTCACAGGCAGCTGGAATATAGCCAGACATGGCTCTGTTAGCTGAACAGTGGCTGTTGTTGTGCATTTGGGGCAAATGGCATTGTGCAAGGAGGTACTAGATACCTCTTCCATGATATTCCAAAAGTGCATATGGTGGTATAACTGGAGGCTTATATAACCAGCCTAACCTACACATGAATTTTTTTTGTTGTTTGCCTTGAAGTCACTTCCAAATTGTGGCAACTATAAGGTGAATATATCATGGGGGGAGGGTTGGGGACCGAGAAAATGTTACTGTATTAGACTGATTCATTACCTTTTGGTTCTTTTTGTGTACAGGAGATTCATCTAAACGGTACGACAACAACCTTTAAAAAAAATCACAAAAGGCCCTGAGAATGTAGACAGGTGAAAAAATGCAAACAAAATGATAATATTACTAGTCATTACATTGTGCTGCAAAATCCAGCCACATTACACATTCCTGATGCAGTTGAGACAACTAAGGTGTCTCAACGTGCATGACATTCATGTTCTTGCATAATATCCTATAATGCCTGCTGTGAAAATATATATCCCTATTTCACTAACAACCTCAATCCCTTTTGAGAAGTGGGATACAAATAAAATTTATTATTATTATTATTATTATTATTACTAATTTCATGATTATTATTATGATTATTATCATAATCGTTATGTCTCAGAAGAGCTTTAGCCAACATTTCAATGCTTTAGTTGAGCCACTGCCTCATCTGGATACTATTTGACTTGAGATGGGAAGAACATTTTGTATGTAAAGCATATTCTTCATCAGTGAGATATGACACTCAGACAACATCCAGGATTGCTTGCCCTGCCCCATGCACTACAAATGTGGACTTCTTTTCTACATGCAGGTGCTCCTTTGGCTTCAGTGAGACTTGCTGATTTTTCCTGACCACTAACATATCCCACCTACTTCAGGGTTTTTATTTATTTTATTTTTTTGGCCTTCTATTATGTTCTTGCTTCTAAATGAGATATACTACTCATTGACATGAGCTTGAGCTATGGATCCTTACTGAACTGAGATCTATTAAACAACTCCATGATCTGTAATGGGTTCATCCCTGCACACAGATGACACTGTTTTTTTAGGTCCCCATCTTAACAAATGAGTTAGGTTCTAGGTAACTGAGAAGACTTATGCTTTCATTATATATCCAATCATATTCTTCTTGAATTTAGTAAGGCAGGCCATCAGTACCCTAAACATGCATGACATTCATGTTCTTGCATAATATCCTATAATGCCTGCTGTGATAATATATATCCCTATTTTACTAACATCCACTATGGTATTTAAAAAAAAAACTTTCTGCATTTTTTGCAAAAAGGTTTCATCTCCTTTATTTGCCTCCTGGAAGCTCTAAATTCTTAAAAAATAAAATAGCCTTCCCACACTTTTTGCAAATATTTCTCAAAATGATGTTGGCTTTTTCAGATAACAAAAAAAAAAAAAAGATATTTATAAAAATGTATACATTCTACAGTGGGTCCTGCATGAGTAGGATGGTGGGGTTGAAACTCAGTGAACCCAGCTTTAGCTTTCAGGTTAGCAATACAGAAGGAAAGCAGCTGACTATCTTCCATTTCACCCATCATTTCCCCAGTCCTTCTGTTCATCCATTCCCATCACCTACTCACGTTATTTTTAACAAATGAAAATAAAGTCACTACAAAAATAGATATCTCTATTAATCATAAGCATGTTCCACATAAAAATATTCACATTCTGAATATTTTATAAAAGGGAGCCCTTTTGTTGCTTTTGTGGAAACTACTAAGCTTTGTCTACTCCTGTGAAAGGTGTTTGTTTTGTTTTTAACTAGTGTGGCCTTCTCCATTAGAGATGGGTATCATATATGAAAATATTTCAAAAATGGCTGAAGAATTGTTTTTTCATGTGTCGAGAAACCCTAGCACAAATAATCTTGGGCTGATGTGAATCTTTGCAGTTTAGAATTTATTCTGCACAAAATTTGTATATGCCAGATTTGTGCAGGACAAGTCCCGAATTGCAAATAATATTTGAAAACTGTGAATTTCAAAGACTTTCTCTCAGCAGGAAGAAAATTGCTAAAACTACTTATGGCTCCTATTGAGAAGAAACTTAGGGGCAAAACAGACCGGCAGTAAGAGCCTGTTTCCCAGTGGCATGGGGGCATGGTGTTCAGACAGTGCATGCTCCCAGGCCACCAGGAAGCCACCTGGCTGACTGTATGTGTGGCAGCTTCATAGAATTTCAGCAGCATGGCGTTTACATGCACTGCACCACAGAAACGTTGAAAAGCCACCAACACAGCCAAAAAGGCCGCTTCTTTCAGCTCCAAATAGAAGCAGACTTTTTCCGCTCCTATTTGGAGCAGAAACTGGCTGGATTGGAGCCACCATGTGCAGTTGCCATGGCCCCAATCCAGCTTTCTCAGGGGTGGCATCATACTGCCCTTTAAGGCCATCTGCCTTGGCACTTAGTGAAGAATTGCCTCCCCATTTTACATCTCAGTTACCTATCAACTGGAGGACAGTATTAAAGCTATATTTACTAGCATATATGAAGAAGGAAAATTACCATTAACAGTGATGTGGGGGTGTAATTCTTTGCTCATTTTATTCTTGAAAAAGCAATGAATAAGTGTAGCCAATTTCATCCTGCTCCCAGAAGATCCTCAGAGGATGCATTCATATGATAGGAATAATGATGTTTGATACCACTTTAAGTACTGTGGCTCCATCCTATGAAATCTTGGGATTTGTAGTTTTACAAGATCTTTAGCCTCCTCTGCCAAAGAGTGCTGGTACTTCACAAAAATGTAAACATTATCTCTTGTCCCATATGGGAATAACTGCTTTAGCATAGCACATCTGTAGAGAGAAAGGGAAGGACCTAGCACTCTGGGAGGGTCCAGTCCCACACTGTGACTACTTCTTATCACTGTAGGACACTTTTAAAAGTAAATTTGTTTCTATCCTGAATAAGAAAAAAAATATGATCAATTTTGTTAAATTCTTCAAAATTCAAAATTCTTCTATGCAGAAAATGCTTCTCTTATATTTCTCACCTACAACAGTGGAAGGAAGGTTAAAGCTTATTTTCTGTGCAGAAAATACTGTTTTCTGCAAGAACAACAAAAGTTCATTTTTGGTACCACATAATTTCCAAATTGCAAAGGAGATTAGTGCATCAATTTTTATTCCCATGCTAGGTGCGGGATGTAAACCCACAGAGATGGATTCTATCACATACCTTCATCCCCAGGCAGTACTCATACCATGCCTGAGCCAGGCTTCTTCTGGACCTTTTTAACGAACAGGATTTCCCCATTATTCAAAAGGTCCAGGAGAAGCCTGGATTGGGCACAGGATGAGTACTGCCTGGGGAGAGATCTGCAATAGAATCATCCCTGTTCATTTACATCCAGCGCCTAGCATGGGAACAAAAATTGGTGTGCTAATCTCCTCTCTCTCTCTCTCTCTCTCTCTCTCTCTTTCTTTCTTTCTCTCTTTGTTTTAAAGAACTCAGAGGCACTAGATTTGGCTAGGGGATAACTTACTAAAGAGGTATTCTTTTTCAAATATATAATATCTCAACACCCCCACAGAATAATAGTTAGAGACGTGAATCCTTACTCTGACATGGAAATGTTTACACGAATAGAGTTATCATCAGGAAACTGAAAGGAAAAAGAACTACATGAATCCATACGAACCAAATCTCAGGAAATCTCATCAGGTTAAGGCAATTTTTAAAATAATAGCTGCTTGTCCAAATGGACACTTTTAAAAATCAACTTCTTTCTACCCTGAATAAGAGAAAATATCACCAATTTTGTTAAATTATCCAAAAACAACTAATACATTTGCCCTGGTCAGATTTGCAAGACACAACTATTCCTAGCATAGGGAAGACCATGTGGTTGTTAAACATGAAGAGATTCAGGGGTGGGAGTGGGTGGGGAGAAAGATTGCAACTTTACGTCAGCACCAGCATTGTTGAACTCACAGGGATTCATCTCCTTTAAGTACTTAGGGTTCTGGATGGAAACGTCAATTTCTCCTATATCAACTTTTTTTTATTTTTTTATTTTTTGAAAAATGAAGTTATTTCCATCCAAAAAAATGAAAATTGGGAATTTTGGTAAAATCTTATCAAAAATAAGCTGCACTGAAATTCTCACTTAACACAGACTTTGTTCTTGCCACTGAGAAAGTTCTGGTTCCAGCTAACCAAACAAACAGCTTCATTTATATACCACTTTCCACCATCTAAGCAGTGTCTAAGTGGTTTACAATTATAAGCTACTTGCCCCCCAAAATCTGGGTACTCATTTTAGTGACCTCGGAAGGATGCAAGCTTGTGCCGTTTTGCTGGTATTGAACTTATGGTTTTGAGTGAGTGGCTGCAGTACAGGCATTTAACCATTGCGTCTCCAGGGCTCCAATTGTCATACATCTATAGTATTGCCCCATTTGAATCTTTATGGATTCTGCACCTATATATTTCAAAAAGCAACAGGGGCATAAATGGATGGGTAGCATGGGCCAAGCCTCTGCTATTCTGTCCTCTGTTCTGACTCAGTTCAGTCCCTGAACCAGAGCAATGATAAGCAGGTGTTTATATGCCCACCCACCACTGTGCTATGGACCCACTATCGCCCCATACCCTATACCTCCCTCTGTAAGGGCAGAAATGGGGAGCCTGGCTACACCCACATGTTCAGGTGCCCCAATCCAATGTCAGAGGTCATGACTGGATCTTCTGTGATGGTAGAGACAGGTACATGATATGTGGGATATACAGTGTGCTGGCTGTTGGTGCAGAGTTTCTATAAAGGTAATTTGACCCATATTGAGGCTCCTTTGGGCTAGGATCAATCTGGAACCATTGGATTGGCATCCAGGCAGACAGATCCTGACCCAGGCCTAATGGCCTGCTCCATCGATACAGGACAGCATAAGCCTGCAGGAAGTATAAGCCTTTTGGTCCATGCATACAGGTCCTAGGAAATCATCTCATGTAGTGTGGTAACTGTTTGCGCCTTCTTTTTGAGAGCCCAAATGTGCTGTTTCTGCTTCTCTAGGACTAGATGTACCCCAGCTCTGATGTCAGCTGATGTAGTATTGCGATAGGGCTGTTTTTCCTTTCAAAATACCAAAATTAGGAGCTGACTAAAAAAAAAATGAAATATATTTGCTCCCCTTCCCCACCTTTAAAAAAACAAGAACTTCAGTTCCATGAAGGGAAAGTTTTATTTGCTGAAATTCTGCTATCATAGCTGTTAAAGACACAAGAGTCATATCATAGGGAAGAAAAGGAAGGAAGATTGGCAACTCTTTAGCTAGATAGCATCAAGTAGGGTTATATTCCTATGTATGTTTATTAAGAAATGTATCCTACTGAGTTCAATGGGATTTTCTCAGGAAGCCTTCAGCAGTTTTTGAAAAGCTATGTTTTCCTGCTTCACTTTTTTTATTATTATTATTCAAGCTGGAGGGGCAAGGTAGGAACCTAGCTTAGTTACAGTTTCATGCTTCTAAAATTCTGGCATTTTATCTTCAATAACCCAGAGTTTCTGGTGAGATATTTGAGTTCCAGCGAGATACTGGCCCCACAAAGTACTTGGAAGTAGTTCCATAGGGACCATTGTTTCTTCAAAGGGAGCTGAGTCACCAAAATGTTTCCCTTCTGAGAGGGATCCAGTGTGGATGATAGTTTAAGTACAAAAGGTATATTAAACAGTGATCAGTGAAAGTGCACAATCATATCATAAGGTTTAATATCACGATGTATTAAAATCCAGGAGATCTGGTAGTGGGAGGGTTGGACTGAGGAGAGTTGTTTTGTTTTGTTTTAAAAATGAGTTTATAAAGTACTGTTCAAGTCTTTTCCCCCCAGTATTCTCAAGTTGTTCTGGTTAGACTTGGTCTCAAACTTTTTCCCCTATAAAAACATTTCATCAAATTTAGGTAGCTGTGGTATTTCATAAAGAAACAGCCTTCCATGGATACTTGTAGACAGACAATCCTCCTGAACATATTTACTTAGAGGTAAGCTGAACTAAAATCAATACAACTCACTGTTAAGTAAACAGTACTACAATCAGACTTTACATTTCTAACACCAACCAGAAGTATGACCTTTGAGATTAAGGCATAATAATACCCTTCACTTCCATAAAAGAACTATTAGTCTACATCAGACCAAAAAGTCTAACCCTTTGTTGGCATTCCTACTAAATGATAATTACAGTGTAGTAAAAGGTTTGCCCAATTTCACTTCCTTAGGGAAAGACAGAGAGCTTCTTAAACACACTCATAGTTTATTTATTTATTTATTTAATACCCTGCTTTTCAGCCCTAAAGGCTATCAGAGCGGCTTACAAATATTTTATATTAATTAGACAGTTCCCTGCCCTCAGGCTTACAATCTAAGAAGACACGACACAAAAGGAGAAGGGAATGGTGATGGAGAAGGGGATCAGGTCCAAAAGTTCTCCTCTCCCTCTGATGCCTGGACCAAGGCAGATGGTCTGGAGGGAGGGCTCTGCTTCATACTCTAGGACAGGCCCGATGGAGTTTGGCCTGTCCTTTCACTCCCTCCTGGGTCAGATGGTGTTGCATGGAGAGAGGGCACTTCTATTTGAGGCCAGGCCTGATGGTGTTGCTAGGCCTCTCCAGTCCTTTCACTCCCTCCTGGGTAAGATGGTGTAGCATGGAGAGAGGGCTCTTCTACTGTTGTAAGAAGATAATGATAATATCTCTCCAATCCCAATGCTAGAACATCTAAATGTACCTATCTATCTGAAATGCAGTGGTACAAGGAGAGCAGCTTTTGGTGAAAGGCCCAGGCCCCCATTCAATAGCATCATCATGAGGGCTCTCTAAATGCAGAAGGATTCATTTACTACGTTTTGAAGTAAGTGGAGTATGGCATATAATCATCTAAAGCAGTGGCCATCCAGATGTTTTTGAAATGGAATTCCCAGTGATGTGATGGCTGGAGCTGCTGGAAATTGGCATACTACAACATCCACCCCTGATATAAAAAGACTCCTCTTCAAAGACCACCGAGACCAGATTCTAAACTTGTTCTAAAGACCAGGTTCTAAACCAAGTGACTTATCTGCACCAGTGATGAAATGTTGTTGTTTCTTGTTGTCATTTGCATTAAGTCATCTTAAATGTATAGTAACGCTATGAATGAGAGACCTCCAAGAGCTGCCCTATTCAGGTCTTGCAGACTCAACGCTGTGGATTCCTTGATTGACATAGTCCACCTATAACAAAATCTTTTTTCCTCCCTTCATTCATTTTCCCAAACAGAACTGATTCTCTTTCAGTCCGTGGGTGAGTGAGAAATGGGTTTTTCAAAACACTGTTTCTTCAGCTGTTTCTTTCTTTCTCTCCCAGGCTGAAAATAGACACAAGGGAGGGAGGGCATGTGGCCTCATCTACCCCTACCCCTGGGCTGAGGGATTCACCTAAGCTGTTGCTCCATGCCTTTATACCAATTCTAATGTCCAAATGACAACCAGGGAGACTTCAAATGAGAATACTCTACAATGGCATCAAACTTTTATTTTCATCCTTTGGAAGTCTGACAGGGAGTAAAAGAAAAAGAAAAAGCAAAGCTGGATTCCTTCCATTGAGTGGCTTCACCTTGCCTCTCTGAATTGTTTTGATCCAGCCTCATCCGTCTATCCCTCCTCCCCAGCTGCCTTTCTCTGAGTCTGCTAGGGACGGAATGGGTATTTGACAATTTCCAAAATATGGTCAAAATGTGGTGTTCATGACCACATGGGAAACACTGACAGGAAGAAAAACAGTGCTTGGAAAATTCTCATAACTTACAGGGACTCTTTTGCTGTTGTTCTCAGCACAGCAAAACAATGCAGCTTTGTCAACTCTGCACAGCCTTAAAAGCAGCGCAGTTTGATTCAGCATGACCCTTCAAGGCAAAGTTAGCCACATATACTAACTAAAACTGCACAACTTTTATAAGTGTCTGAATGGTTCAACTTTGGGTGAGAATGGAGCAGAATATTCCTGAATTCTAGGCCCTCAAGTGGTGTACCTTAACTGTGAACAATGTAAGTACTCAGTAAGTGCAAATAAAAAACCACACAGGGTCAGGAGTTTTCCCAGCAAACAATGATCACTAATTAAACAGACACTAAGCCTCTTTGCATATCTTCCCACCCTGAGGCCTTGCCATCAACAACAGAACAATACACAGATTAGCATGGAAATCACTCCTCCCTACTCAGGGTCACACAGTAGATATATGCCCAACTCCCTTCCATGCCAGCATTCTCTGAAAATGCCAGACACAGATGCTGGCAAAACGTCAGGAATAAGCTCTTCTAGAACATAGGTAGACAGCTGAGACAGCTGGGTAGACAACTGAGAAGGAGTGACAGGGGAGGGGTGTGAGGAGTAGATCAGCCTTGGAAGGGATGAAGTGAATTAGCAGGGATGATAAGAAATCAAAAGTGGGTTGAAGTTGCCTTTTCCAAAGCCACATTGAAACCCAACCAACTGCAACACCAGCTCGCAAGGCAGCTGGAGTGCTCATGTCATGACCACATGACATGGCTTCAAGGCAGGAAGAAGCAGAAAAAAAACTGCTTCTTTTTGAGATGGCTTTTCTCTGCATAAGGCACCTAGAGGGCACTTTCCTGCTGGCTTCAAGGCATGTGTCATCTAAATGCCACACCTGAAAGCATTTCTTTTTACCTGTCTGTTTAGCCTCATAATGACCTTTCCAACTAACTTCTCTGTCTCTATTGTGAACCTTAAATCCATGCTTCTTCTGCCTTATGTAAGGAGAATGTATGCTTACACATTATACATATGTGTACCTACATATCTAATAGATCCTACATTAGGCTTTTGTGTATCCTATATTAGGGCCAAAACAGACGGCCCTGAAGGGACGGCTTGAAGCCTACCCAGAGAAGGCTGGATCAACAACAGTAGGGGTGGAGGAGAGAGAAAAAATATATGACATCCTGCATACTCACTAAGCCAACAATTATAATTTTTTAAGATAAAATTCAGCATTTCAGCAGAATTGCATTAAAACTTAATGGGCAACATCAGTAAGCACAGTTGTGCAGGCATTACTTCTCTGTTCCACCTTTCTACGAGGTGCAATTGAAGGCTGTTAAAACACACAGAGACATAGACATACATACAATTATCTTCTAAAGGTTTCCAAATCAAGATGGATGTCAAGACTGACATCTATCTAGCATTACTGAAAGCTGACAGTGCCAAGCGATGAGACATTCCAAGGGCACAATGCATGCAGAGGTTTGGCTTCTTGGAAACAAGATCACTGAGTGCTCACTTTTATTTCCCTTCTTTTCCCTTTTTTTTTTATTTTTTTATTTTTTTATTTTTATTTTTTTTTTTGTAAATGAGATTATTTGCAGATATACAGTTTGACCATAGGTGGAAGTACAATAGGCAGATGAATACACTGCCACATGTTGAATTATCGAAAAGTTAGTCAATGTTCTCAAATGCTTCAAGAGGTTAGTCTCTCACTGCCTTTCTCTAAAAAGCTCTAACTGCAATCATTTGGCTCCTTCAAAAATGATTCTGTTGTTTCCCACTCACAATCAGCTTGCCCCTTCTCTTTGAATGAAGAAAGGAATGAAATCAGTTGTCTCCACTATCTGGCTTTTAGCTTTATTAGGTCATTTACCTGTGATTTTCCTAACAAAAGATGTGTCTGGTATCTCTGTCAACAGTCTGAAGTCTGTTCAGTACAGAGTGGTTCAAAAACAATGGTGCAAAACTGATTAAGAATAGCTATACCGTTGTATCATTCTTTTTTGAATTATCCTGTACTTCATCCACAATATTAAAGGGACTTTCACTTGCTCATCCTCAAATGTGTTTTTTATACAGTCGTCCCCCGGGTTACCTTTCGTAACCCGGAAATGGTCGTATCCCGGGGGACTGCTTTAGCGGACGGACCTCGCGGCCGATTTAAAGGGGCCGCGTGGTTTTTCCGTTTCGTTCCCCAGGGGATCCTTCGGATCCCGGGGGAATTTTAGCGGTCCCGCCAGTTTCGGACCCCGGGGATTTCGTTCCCCGGGGGATTCGCAAACCGGGGGACCACTGTACAACGCAGCACACGCCTGATGTCATGGTGCCACGGGAGCTCCTTTTGCGCCTGGTTCTTGGTGCGGCCTTCACACGGCCACGCTAAGGACCCTGAGGGGAAGGGGCCTGCGGTGGCAGCCCCTTTCTCCCCTTGGCAGCACCGGAGATAGTGGGGTGCAGCCCAGGGTGCCTGCTGAACCCTGCTTTCAGGCCACTGAGAAGCGGCAATTCGCCGCTTCTCCGTGACCTGCAGAAGAGCTGGGATGGGGCCTCTTGGGATGCCAGTGAGAAAGCCCTGGCCCCATCCTGACACTTCTTTGGGTGCTTATAGACCACCCATTTTGGGCGGTCTGTAAAGCCGCTATATCAGCAATACCTTCAGCACTCTTTATCTTCAAGCAGGCTGGTCCCTGCCCTAGATGATAAATGGACATGAAACAGACATTAGGCATGGAAATATACAAAAACCAGTTGCAGAACATTTCAGTCTTCTTGGGCATTCCATTAGATCTCAGGACAGTGGTTCTTGAACAAAAAGACTACAAAGAAAAATTGGAAAGAGAAACAGCAGAATTGGAGTATATCAATAAATTGCAGTCCATCAGTAATGGGCTGAACAGAGAAAATGGTGTCCTGACACACTATACAGAGGCTGGGGAGGGGATGTTAGCTAGTGTTATAGCTACTGTTATATGGGGGCTGTCTTGGGCAGTTCATCACATCTTCTTTTTAGCTCTCGCACTACATCCTAATCCTTATTCATATGGTTATCTACTAACCTTGACTTTATGACATCCTTTCCGTGTGCTCTAATCAGCATAGTTAAAACTGAACTTGTCACTTCATCTCTATACCCACAAAAGTTTTGCATTCCTATGGCCATTCTTTTACAGAGACTGCTATATAAATCTGTCCCTGGGTTTTACACTCCACCAAATGCATCTAAGGAAGTAGGTTCACACCTCTGAAAGTTCATGCTACTAACATCTATTTTTCAGTTAATCTCAAAGGTGCTGCAAGATCCCTTTGCATCCTGTACTTTTGGTTACATTAATAAATTCCTGCACCAGCCTCCAATGTTACTGCAATACATTCATGTTTCAAGACCAAGGAAGCAGTTTTCAGAGTGCACTTTTAGCAGCCCATCCTTTGAACAGAGGCCAAAAACATACACATTGGCATCCTGATCTTGTTCACTTTTTTCCCCCTTGTATATATAATTCTGAAGAGACCATCTTACCAAGGCAAAGTTATTACAGTGGGCCCTTCCCTTATGCAGGGGATCTGTGCACTTTTAAGTGGTATAGAAATATACTTGCTATTGCTATTGCTATAGAAAAAAGAATGGATGTGTTGTCAAAGACCTATCTAGTCCAGCACATTGTTCATTCAGAGGGGCAGGCGATAAATAAATATTTATTATTATTTATTATTATTTCTTGTAGTCCCAACTAGATCTCTATATGAATCCTACAAGTTACATATTCTTGTATAGCAGGGGGTTGAACTAGATGGCCTTTGCAGTCTCTTGTAAATTCTATATACACATCTTCCTTTGCTTTATATGTGAATGGAGTCGATACATCAGTTACAATACTCTTTAATTTAGTATCCTGAATTATGCATAGAAATTAAGCCAGTTGCTTCAATGTTTTATCAGAGGGCAAAGGCAAGTACCACAACAGCTGCTGCATTTCTGATAAATAAAAATAATTAAATAATTTTCTGATAGCAAACAAAGCATAGTAAAAATACAAAACACCACAGAACTCCCTCAGTTCTCATACTGTGGGGATGCCACCAAGCTAAGGCCATAGTATTTGTGTTTTACAAATAAAGAACAAAACCTCATTAGGTAAGTCTTGTTATATTATTTAGTAAAGATGATAAATCTCAGTTGGATATATTTGGTGCTTGTGGTAAATCCAGTTAAACCAATTACTTAAAAATGCTTCTCTCAGTTATAAAGCTGTGTGAACACAGAATAAAACACCTCAGCTGGGTATATGGATTGATATTTATACCTACATATTTCAAAAGGCAGACTGTAGACAATAAAATCTTTCTGAGGAGCAGAATTCAAACAAAATATTTCTTTGATTATTTATTTATTTTAAAGAAAAAAGAATGCATGCAATGTCTTGGGAACCATGTTTCACCCCACACCATTCTTAGCATGCTGTGATACTAAGTAGGCTTTTATTAGGAAGGTCTGATTGATTTGAATGAGACTTGCTTCCTAGTATGAGGCTTGGTGAATATTTCTAGAAAATAAGGTTAACACTTCCAAATGCTTAACCAACAACAACGTCTTATTTTGATCACAGAAATAAAATACATGCACTCCCAACTCCACACACATGCATAACAAACTAAATGGTACAGAAATATAATCACTGTTCTAGAACAGAGGTGAAGAAAGTACATTCCCCAATGCCTTCTTTTGCAGGCCCACGATTCCCCTTGTGCTTCCTAAAGCTCCTAGACACTCAAAAATTGTGGGGGATTGGCTCCAAACAACTCAAAATTAATGGTCTGGATTTCCCTATATTTTCTTTCCCTCTCCTTATCTTTTTAGACTGCAAACCAATTGAAAATGGCAATCAGATGAGACAACAAAAACTAACTTCACTTCAAATGTGTTGTAATCCCTTGGCGCAACCTGCTGGGGATGAGGTTTCAGGAATTAAATGTCCCCATCTTCAAAGGTTGTCCACCCTTATGCTAGAATGAGATGAGGAACTATGAGTGAAATAACCAAAGTCTGTATTCAGATTTTGAAATTTGAGAATGGCATTTGAAAATTGACTGACTCTTTCTTGTGCCTGTTCAGCCAGAGGTCCCCTGATTGGTTAAATGAACAAATGAAGTTAGTACAGCATTTACTAATGTTGTTTCATGTCAGCTGTCAGATGCTGTTAGAGCCTGACTGTTATTGCATCTCCACTGTCAGGTGCCGTGTCAAATGTTGGATGTTGCAGGAAAAAATAATTGGATGCCACATAGCTAATGCAGAATATCAAGTATTTATTGTTCACACATTGCATGGTATTTGATGGTGGTGGTGGCAGCAGTGGTGGTGGTGGTGATGAGAATTGCTGGCAGGTTTTGCCAAAGTAAATGGCAGAAGGAGGTATATTCGTTTGTGCTCGGAGCGCTAAGATTAAAGAATAACACCTCCAAGTAAATTTCATCTAGCTCTCCAGTAATAGGAGTGCCACAGTGTCTAAAAATGTGTGAAAATATGAATTATGGATGAGTGTGGGCCTCATTTATATCTGTCACATTCAAATGAATAATTTGTATTCATCATAATTCATTGTTTCTAATATTAGGCTAACACACTAATAGATAGTTACAAACATATGTTGTCCAGACCTTTTAAGGGAATATGCTAATCTGTTTTGGATTAAAGCACAGCATTAGAAGTAATGGAATAATGGCATCTCCATTTGCATATGCAAATGAGACTACATGTATGCCTCAAAATGTATATATACACAAAGGATTATCTTAATAAGTTGTCATCTGAATTAATGAGTGGCTAACCCCTCTTCAAAAGGTCATAATATATCCCAGTACACTTATTACTAGAATTTCTCATTCAAGAATAGAAATCTTCTTAATGAACAGTCTGCCTTAATGAGGAGTCAAAATATAAACCCCATGAGAAGGTTTGCTTTCAGACTTGACATCAGTGAAGCAAAACCAATATTTCAGTTTGCTCACGAAGGTATTATATTTTGGATATAGTGTCAAATGCAATGCCATTTGGAATTTAACGTCACACAAATGCCATTAAAGGAGCAAGACAGAATGTATGTCCATTGGCTCTGATCCAGCGATGTGTGGAGTGTGGCTGGAATTATAAGTGAGTAACTAAAATCTTAAAGAAATCCCTGGTGGGCAGGGGCAGCTGGTGCAGTCACCACTCCAAGGGCAATGAATCCACTGGAGATCTTACTGCTGCTCCTTTTGCAGCTTCTCCAAATGAAACGAAAGCTCCCCTGGAGCCAAACTTGGAGACCTTTCGCATGACACAGTTGCAGCACTGTGATTCCCCTTTAACTGCCATAGTTTCATCCTGTGGGATCCTAGGATGGGAGATTTGATTGGAGACCCCAGAGATTTTTTGGCTGAGTAGTCCAAAGGGCCCTCCCTCCACCACCAATCCAAGGATCTCATAACATGCAGGCATGGCAGTTAAAGGGGAATATCTATAACTATAAATAAGTAGTGTGAAAGGGAACTATTTGGGTTTCCAGAAAAAATTGAAAATTAACTACTTCCTTCCTCTTTCCATGCCTCCCTTGTCCATCACCATCACCATTTTGCTTAAGTATTGTCTTCTAAACCATTTCAGACATGGGGTGGGATGGGAAGCTTTGCTATCGGTCTTAAAAGCTTAAAACACTTGTTCACTCGAGCACAGTCAGTCCTCCATATACACTGATTCTTTATCCATAGTTTCAAGCATCCCTGGCTTGAAAATATTCAAAAAATATATAAAAATTCTAAATAGCAAGCCTTGATTTTGCCATTTTATAGAAGGAACATCATTTTACTATCTGTTGTATTTAATGGGACATGAGCATGAATGGATTTTAGTATCCACAGGGTGTCCTGGAACCAAACACAACAGGCACCAAGGGCCCACCATACTTACTTCCAACAGACTATGAGCTCTTTCACACTACACATTTATAACACTATGGGGCTTTACAGGCTGCCCCTTTTCCAGATGAAGCAACCAAATGAAGCGGCAAAGGTTCAGCGGAAAAAGAAGTGCCAAAACTGGGCTCCTTGGGGCTTTACAGATCACCCAAAAAGGGCAGTTTGGTGCCACCTCTCTTTGGTCCGCACCTGCGTCACAGCAACCAGATGGAGCAGCAAAGGTGCAGACAAAAAAAGATGCCTGAAAAAGCGGCTCCTTTTTGTGTCATAGTTGTGACGCAAAAAGATGCAAAAAGCACCATAGGACACATCTATGACATCGCAGCTGCGCAGTGCCATATAGATGCTGCGCAGCTGCGACATAGTCGCTGCATATGCTGTGTATATGGTGCTGCACAACAACAACGCCCTTGTCACGTGCTAGGATTGTGGGGCATATATACGCTCCGCTCCGGACAACCCTAAAGTGCCTGTATGTTTCAGACCCTTTTTGCATTGCAGTTGCAACATATGAAGTGCCAGCTGGTGCATCTATGATATCGCAAGTGTGCAGCTCCATTTAGTTGCTGCACACCTGTGACATCATTGCTCTACATGCCGTCTGTACAGCACTGTGGAGAGAGGATGCCCTCCTTACGTACTAGGGTTGCGAAGCGTCTATTGGATCCATTCCCGGGCAACCCTAACATGCAATGGGGGCACCCTAAAGTGCCCATATGTATTGGGCCTATGACACCCTTTTAACTGGCATGTCTGTACCCTGTGGAATCCTAGGATTTGTAGTTTGATTAGAGGCACCATAGGAGCTCCCTAGCTGATGATACTAAATGCCCCTCTCTTAAAGGCAGATCGCAAGATTCCATAAGATGCAGTTGTTACAGTTCTCATACTACTATATTTTTGCTGTGTGAAAGGGCTCCAGATCCAACTCTGTTGGAAGTTCTGTTCAACGCAGAGTAGCTGCAGCAGAAGCAACAGCAATGTCCACAGTTGGTTTGCTTTCCCTGCTGTAGCTGATCTACTAGTTTCCCCCCATGGTGGGAAAATCAGCATGGGGTAACTGAATGTAACATCTGTGATCTTACCCCATCCTTATTGGCACAATTTGAGAATTTTGTTTTGTTTTGTTTTTCATAAATAGGTCTGTCTGAAGGGGGCATTTATTGTGTATTCAGTGTCTTATTTACTAAGACTGTGCTGCATTCACCTAAGTCTGCCTCTGTGTGCCTAAGGACTCTGGATGAAATAGGGCAAATATAAAGATTTAAGCTAGGTTTTTATTCATCTATCAATTTACCTTATTTTGTCCTGTGTTATGGCTTCTAATCCACAAACCACTTAATAATAATTTAAAGAAAAAAAATTCAAAATGATAACAACAGTGACGCAGTTCAACAACAATATCCTCCAATAGCAGAAAATGGCATAATGATAATCCAGCCATTTTTTATGTGGATGTGTGCATTTATTTTATTTTGGGAGCTCTATGCATCTCTCTCTATCTATCTTTCTCTGTAGACGTTTCCCCACGTTCTGTCCAAGTCAATGATTATTCCCCAGCTGATGCACTTATCTAGGTATACGCTGTGCTGCTGGAGCCCGGCTGTCAAGGCCTATGCTGTCCCTTATCTTATTAAGTGTGACATAAACACCTTTGATGAAATGAAATTGAGAGGGGCTGCAATCTAAGCAAGCTCCTCTTCTCCCCTGCAATACCTAGCTACATTCTGGAGATCTGATTTGCTGGGCTTCAGCAGCAGACACTAACACATTTTGTGCAATTGCCAGTGAAAGTAAGCAGAGAGTTTCAAAACCATTAGGTATTATTGATAAATTAATCCAGAAATACAGAGGTTTATGCTGTTGTGTGGACTAAAAGGTCCTTTTCTTTCAGAGGAAATATGACCTTTTGTCATTAGCTTGGAAGGTAAACAGCACACCCCCAGCAAAAGTCAGGTTTCAGTGCAGCAGGGATGGCATGGGTAACATTGGATGTCTGCATGACAATTTGTGTTTTTATATATACAGCTGCTGTTGATCTTTTACAGGTGACTTCATTTTAAAACAACAATTTTTTCAAAATTTTTGAAACACACTGCATGCATGCAGTTACAAGATCTGACACTTGTTCATCTTGCTGTTTTGAAATCCCAGGAAAAAGCCATATGCTAGGACCTAGGGTTGCAAAAAAGCAGTTGGAAATGCAACAATAAAGTTTTTAAAAGCTTTAGTGATAGTCTTAAGCAGTGGCATCTCTAGGGCTGGCGTTACCCAGAGTGGTAACTCATGGTGTCACCCCTCGTATTGACCCCATCCCATACCACATCATAAAGAATCCTTGCTAATTTATGAGTAACCAATGTAACTCATAAATAATAACCATTGAATGTAATTACAATACACATAATATACACAAGTAGCAAAATTAAAATTATACCTGTAAATAACAATATCATATGCATAGCCTAAATATAATTCCGAGGGGGTATCCAAAAGTTTTAATGATCACCTTTTTAAAAAATTGACAGAAAGTTTGTTTTGTAGTTGTTAACTTATCTCTGTGTAGTCACTATCTAGATTTTTCCCAGAGTGGTTTCATGTATTGTATTTTTAATCTATGTTGTACCCTGCCTCAAGTCTTGGTGAGAGGTGGTTAAGAAATAAACATGATGGAGGAGGAGGAGGAGGAGGAGGAGGAGGAGGAGGAGGAGGAGGAGGAGGAGGAGGAGGATTCTCCATCTATCCTAGCCTCACCAAATATAAACTGATACTCTTAGGAATCTTTCCACTTTTTAGTTCAGTATTATCATCACACTCTTTGGAGCAGTTCCCACTACAATTTGCAGTGAAGTGTAATTCAGGCTATATGACCCTTGTTCCCACTTGAAACTGCTTCTGATCCTCATTGGATCAATTCAGTTGGAATAAAGCGTAACAAATGCAAAAAATGCGGGTTTTCTTGATAGTTGTTTGAAAGATGTTCTTTTCAGAAGAATTGATTCTGAAGCATGTCCAACAAGTAGGAATGCCAGATCAGAACTGATTCTTTCTGAGGGAGGGACAAATGGCAGAGGGATGTGTACCATCCCACCCCAGAGGTGTAACACACAACCTGAGTGCTGTCTTTTTGGGTCCTTTTTTAAAACAAAAATAAAATTAACTGAAAAATCAATAAATTGGCCAATCATCTACTTGCAAACGCCTTTTCGATTAATTTTGATTTTTTTTTTTTATTTTAAAAAAGGGTTGCCCGTCTTCTCCCTCCTCCTCCCAGGTCCCCCAGCCTTCTCTCCATACTCCTTCTCCTCCTCTCCTCCATTTCTCAGCCTTACCTTGGCCTCTTCCCCACCCGCAGCACTCCGTTTCCCAGCCTGGCCTCCATCCTCCTCCTCCTCTCTCCCCCAGCCTCTGCGCTCCCTTCCCCAGCCTCTTAATGCCCTGGACTCTACTCTTGGACCAAGGCAAGGCCAGGGGAGGGAGTGGAGCGGAGGAGGAGGAGGAGGAGGAGAAAGGCCAGGCAGGGAAAAGGAGCTCTGCAGCCGGGGGGGCATAGGGAAGGGGGGTTAATAGGGTCCAGACCCCCCCTTCAGTGATGGAATCTGGATATAGTGGCTTCCCAGCAGCGTGGGAAAGGGGAAGCCTGGGTAAATAAACTTCTTTTACAACAGGGCAAACCAGATCATAGCAAAGAGTTGAGAAATGGATAAATCACCTAGACCCACAGCCTTCAGAGATGACTGTCTTCTGCCATCTCCTTTCCATTTGGCAAAGACCGCCTTGATTGATAGGTGATCAATCTACATACATGCCAATGGGTTTCTAGACCAAAAGATGGTATCTAGCCTAGCAAGCTTTCTTCTGCTGGCCAATAGCTGCCAGCAGCTTGAGCAATATTGCCATGGCAACGTGTTGTGGGATGATGGATGTTGTAGTTCAGAGAGTCTCTCTCTCTCTCTCTGGCTAAGCTTTCCAAATGCCCCCCACCAAACTACAAATTCTGTAATTCGATAGGATGGGGGGGGAATCTATACTGTTGAAACAATACACTTTGACACCACTTTAAGTGTTGTGGCTCCATTTTATGGATTGCTGGTGCTGGCATTACTTTACTTTATTACTTTAATATCCTTATGTAATTGCAACGTGTTTACCCGCTCCCCATAAATGGTGGCCCTTAGTCTGGACCCCCCTTCCCAAAATCTTGGCTACGTCCCTGTGGGGGAGATGTCAAGGGCCCTGGGAGGGGGAAAGAGACAGGTTAGAGGGCTTCCTCAGGAGCTCTACACTCTACAGCAAGGATTGTGGATCTGTGAGACACGTTTTTACCTCAGCACCCTCAGTGAACTGTATGAGGGTTTTTTTTCCCCGAACTGTCAGAAAAGTCCTCCTCCTCCTCCTCTGCTTCTACTTCAGGTATTGTTGTCATGCAGGTTCAGGGTTGTGCAGCCTTGTACTCCGCTTGTCCAAAACCAGTAACTATTACTCCTGGAAGCCTTCAGAAGTGGGAAACCCTCAACTCTCATTTTTTCTGATAGAGATGGGGAAATGTGGATCTGGGCTACACCCTTCCTACTCCTGTTTTAGAGGTGGGAAATTACAGACAGAATGGGTTTTCAAAAGTTAGACAGACCATGGTCCCCTGCTGCATTCAAGCATGAACAGAAGATCAAATCAGAAGAACCAGAACAAAGGGGGGGGGGAAGTATTCCCTTGTCTGAAACTGCATTTCTCCCTACTCAAATCAGGAGGATTAAAGAAGACCCTCCTTTCTCATTAGGATCAATGAATCACTCTATTATCTGCTCTGTGTCAGTTTTATATGTACTCAGTCATGGGTTTGTTCCGCTCACTTTCTATGTTGCTCACTCTGCAAAATTCAAAAATGTAAAGAAGTGACCAGTGGGGTCCCACAGGGCTCTGTCCTGGGCCCAGTCCTATTCAATATCTTTATTAATGACTTGGATGACAGAATTGGGGGCATACTTATCAAATTTGCAGATGACACTAAGCTAGGAGGAGTAGCCAATACTCCAGAAGAAAGGGTCAAAATTCAAAATGACCTGAATAGACTAGAAAGCTGGGCCAATGCTAACAAAATGAAATTCAATGCGGAGAAATGTAAGGTACTGCACTTAGGACGCAAAAATGAAATGCACAGATATAGGATGGGGGATATCTGGCTGAATGAAACTACGTGTGAAAGGGATCTAGGAGTCCAAGTAGACCATAAGTTGAACATGAGTCAACAGTGTGATGCAGCAGCTAAAAAAGCCAATGCTATTTTAGGCTGCATCAATAGAAGTATAGCGTCTAGATCAAGGGAAGTAATAGTGCCACTCTATTTTGCTTTGGTCAGGCCCCACCTGGAATACTGTGTCCAGTTCTGGGCACCACAATTCAAAAAAGATGTGGAGAAACTAGAGCGAGTCCAAAGGAGGGCAACTAAAATGGTGAAAGGTCTAGAAACCATGCCCTATGAGGAACGACTTAGGGAGCTGGGGATGTTTAGCCTGGAGAAGAGAAGGTTAAGAGGTGATATGATAGCCCTGTTCAAATATTTGAAGGGATGTCATATTGAGGAGGGAGCAAGCTTGTTTTCTGCTGCTGCAGAGACTAGAACGCGGAACAATGGATGCAAACTGCAGGAAAAGAGATTCCACCTCAACATTAGGAAGAACTTCCTGACAGTAAGGGCTGTTCAACAGTGGAACACACTCCCTCAGAGTGTCGTGGAGTCTCCTTCCTTGGAGGTCTTTAAGCAGAGGCTGGATGGCCATCTGTCGGGGATGCTTTGATTTGGAGTTCCTGCATGGCAGGGGGTTGGACTGGATGGCCCTTCTGGTCTCCTCCAACTCTATGATTCTATGATTCTATGATTCTATGTATGAAAATGCACATTTCTTTATGTAAGAAACTTCTATCAACATACACATATTTCTACACACTTTCCTAACTATATACATCTTTGAACATATATCTTTTTTATAATAGAGGCATTTTTGTATACAACTTTCCTTAAGTATTTTTGACACAATGTCAGACAGTCCCCCCCCCCCCACATCTTTGTTGTTTAGTTAACAATGCCAGAGTCAAAGACACTAAGACTGATGTTAACATTTTTTGTAGTTCACAATTATTGGCCCATATATTAGCAGGAAAGAGATGTAGATTTATTTTTTAAATACCTGAAAATAATTGATAAGTAAACACGTTTGCTTAAAGCAGTTATTGAGGTGGATATGTGGATTTACAAATCGAGGATTACAGTCTGGGGACCTTGCTAAACAGAAGTTAGTTATGACGCAGTCTCACTGATGCCGATGGAGAAAAACAGTGGCAACTGATGTCTTATTGCTTTAAACTTTGACTGAATTGAGGCCACTACATACTGTATGTAAATCTATACATACAGCATGTTTATTGTACAGCTCGACAGGAAGCAATAAATTTCAGTGCAATCAGGAAAGTATAGATGGAGTGGAAGACAAAGAAGATGAGACAAAAATAACATTTTAATGAATAAGGAGCAGAGCCTTGCTTTGAAGAACTTCACTCAACAAAATGCAGAAATAGTAACACAATTCTGTTCAAGTGGGAGAGAACTTGTTCCTAGTCAAGAAATGATTAGTGCACTTATAACTATTCCTGTAACAGAACTGCCTCTGTGATCTGGACTTCATTATCATTCCAGCCTGTTGGTTCATTCACAGGAAATGGGAAGCATGTGGTCCCTTCAGAGAAGACCACCTCTTGGATAGCGAGATTAATGATCCATTATGTAGATCACACTGTTAATACACAAGTGGAAGTCAGCTGCTGGCAACTGCTTAAAAAGCCCCAGTTCGGTTGGAATTAAAATGTCTCTAAACTATGACACTACTGTGATTCACTGTCACAGAGAAAGAAACCCAGTGGCAGCCAGAATACAAACAGACACAGCAAGCATGCTTGCTAAACTACAATGCATTGTAGGATCCTGTAACCCATTTTTTAAAATTGATTTTGAAATAAGAACTACACATTTTTGTCCCTCAAATATGTCACTTTCCAAAGTTTCAAAGTAACTAGCAACAATGAACAATGTGTCTGTAATTAATACTCCCCCCCCCGCCACCCAAGAAATTAAGGCACAAGTAATTTACAGTAAAATTGTAACAGGAGATACCAACTTCTTTTGCAATGGAAGTGTAAATTATTCTGGGCCCTTTCAGTTATTGTGCTGTGATTCTACTGGTAACCTCATGTCTGGATTTCTGTAATGCACTCTGCATGGGGCTACCCTTGTGCCTGGTCCAGAAATTTCAACTGGTGCAACATATGGCAGCCTGACTGGTCTCGGGTACATCTAGAAGAGACCACATTACTCCAATTTTAAGATCTCTTCACTGGCTGCCCATTAGTTTCCGGTCCCAATACAAGGTGTTGGCTATTACCTTTAATGCCCTAAATGGTTTGTGTCGAAAATATCTCCGGGACTGCCTCCTTTCATATAATCCACCCCACACACTAAGGTCCTCTGGGAAAAATGTGTTACAACCAATAAAAACCAGGTTATCCACTACTGCCTAAAGGACCTTTTCAAGCTATCGCTCCCAGACTATGGAATGGCCTGCCGGATGAGATCCGTCATAAAACCAACTTAGAGAGCTTTTTAAAAGCTGTTAAGATGGATCTCTTCTCCTTTCTTGAATAGACGCCCAGCCACTAAAGGAGAGAAAGAAATTAATTTGATCCCGTTTTGCTTTGTTTTATTGTTTTAATTTTTATTTTTTAGTGTGTACATTTTTATTGATTGTTAACAGGTTTTAATTGTAAAATGTTTAATTCTGTTTTAAGGGTTGGGGTCATGTAATGTATAATTTTTAATGTTGTAAGCCGCCCCGATTGCCTGAGTGCAGATAGGCAGGATATTATTATTATTATTATTATTATTATTATTATTATTATTATTTTAGCTGTCACAAAATGTCCTCTGGAATCCTAGGACAGGCAGTTTAGGAGGGAACCCTTGGAATTCTTAGCCAAGATATCATGCTGCAAATCCCAGAATTCCTTAGGATGCAGACAAGAGAGTTAAAGTAGACTCATAGTGCTATAATTATGCAGTGTGAAAGGACTTTTTGTTACTTAGTATATGTTAACACCATATTTGTCTATAGGTTTATTTAACTTAATTATTTATCCCACCTATCTCCCAGCAGGGGTATATATGCATCACAGACGAAATGTTGGGACATGTTGACAAAGCAACTGAAAAGGACATAGCTTTACTATTTTCAAGTGACAGTACCTTAAAGAGACTGTTTTAAATATCATGGCTATAATGGTACTACCTACTTTTGTATGCCTTGGAGGTGACGGTAAATAATTATGTTTTAAAGCAGCTTTCCAAGTTCCACAATTTATAGGAATGCCATGCATTATGTGTCTGCAAAATATAGTCGGTTCTCCTATATGCAATTCACATATATGTTCCAATTAGGACCAAAGATGGCAGCCACAACAAATGGGTAACTATGATGTACCCCATGTTAATGAGACATACATCTCAGTGCTTGGCTCTGAACTCAGCGGTATTACGTATCCTGTCTTCTTCAGCCACGTTTTACAGCCCACAGGAAGAGTTCCTTATTTCTTGCATGAAGACCCATCTTTGCTTCCAAGCACTAAGCCAATTTTGATGTGTTCATGTTATTTAGCACTTCCAGAAAACCATGTGGGATGACATAGTTGGTTTGGGTGCTGTCTTACTCTTTTTCAGGCTAACAGAGCCAAAATTTTTGCATTTTCTGGCACCTCTGTGGGAAGTGAAGGGCACCATCATGTCTGTGTTGCTAACAATCACCAGATGATTTTGCCATTGACAGCATTTGGAACTCTGAGTCTAGGTACTCCCCAATAAATAAATGTGAGCACAGTTCTTTAGTGGAAGTAGCAGCCAATTCCTTCATTTGGATCTAGCATTAAATGGGTCTCACTTTCAGTTCCAAAAATCAGCTCTACTTTTCATTCTGATTAAGCTTAGAAATAGTCATAGTGAAAAACTGGAATGGAAAAGCAGTATGGGACAGTAATTTTAATAAATGGAGCTGATGATCAGCTCCATTTTTGACACCTCCATTTCTGAACATGTTCCTGAATAACATGACTATTTTATTTGAATGTGGGAGCACTGCACTCACATTTGGAATAAAGAGACAAGATGCCTATCATTAGATTTACCAAGGTCATTACTTTATTAATACTGAAGATAAATAAAGATACTTGTTGTGATTATTCCTGACTATGGAATAATGGAACAGCAGGACCACTTTGCAACTGCTGCTTATATGAGTGTAAGGAACATCCTAAATTAGAAGCAGTGTGCTGATGGCTCATCTCCCATCTGACCACAGTGATGTCGATGACAGCCCACTATGTTCACAACCCCTGAAGCCCCAGAATTAGGTATGTGATCCAAGCAAGGCCTCAACAGGATTTCCTTGTGCACCCTGCACCTTAGACCCAAGTTTTCTCCAAATGATGTGGCAGGGACACTCCTAATCAATCCCCTGTTGCTCCCCTTTTTCAATTGATTTCAATATGTCCTACTGCTTTATCACACTAGAGGACAAACAGGATTTAAACAAGAGTTAAACAGGAAAATGTCCTGTGATAAACATAGGGCATTTCCTGTTTAACTCTTGTTTAACTTTCATTTAAATCCTGTTTGCCCCCTAGTGTGATAAAGCAGTATGTTTCCATCCCCACCCACAAATTACCATTTTTCTAAGTAAAGGTTAAGTAGAGTTTCATTTATGGGAATATCTCTAAATTGTAATGTAATGCAACAGAAAACCTATTTCTATCTATATTCAACCACTTGTTTCTGCGCTTGGGATTTTAATTGGATGAGAAGACACTATGACTATTGTGGCCTGTGGTGACTGAGAGTAGGCATTGGGATTACCTAGATCTTCTAAAAATTTATCCTCACACTGGCTGACTCATACACATTTATGTATTAGGGCCAAATGCAATTAAATCTTCTTTCCCCACTCTTCAGGCCTGGGGGAAGGATCACTCTGGATCTATGTATTTCAGTGGAACATATTGTTGTTCATTCCCCTTGAATTCTCTTAGATGTGTAACACAACCAACATAGACTTTATCAGAAGTTAGCCACACTGACCACAGATGACTGATAGCTGCCATGTCAATAAGGCATTTAATTATGGCCAGAGTTCAATGGTTTTTTTTTAAAGGAGCTGTCCATGGTGGTCAACATATTTGGGACCATGGATAGCTCCTTAAAATCCTGGAGGAGATTTACCATTCCATTGACATGGGCCACCAGCCACCACTGCCACTGAGTTCAATATGGAACTTGTTTTCAGGTCTTAAGCTGGACTGAATCAAGAAATGTACTTCATTTTAGATCAGAAATTATTTTTTATTCCTGATTCCTGTCTGAAAATAACAAAGTTCTCAGCTGTCCCTTCCTTGTTATTGTACAGCAGATGCTATTGATTGCTATCCATTTGCCCTTTGTGAGCAAAGCTTCCTTATATTTGTCACTTGGAGTGGACCTTTTAATCTTTTGTCTGTACTAGTCGGTTTACAAGGTATCATTAGTTTATATTGACTTCTTTCCCCATTTCCCCCTTTACTCTCCATTAATTGCCTGTTCTTTGACTCTCAGTACAAAGACCATGTGAAATGTTTTCTTAGACAATGACTTCATGGCACATGAGGTAAAAGAGGATGGATGTTGCCGCGCAGGTCAGGCCCCCCCCCAATAAATACAGAAACCTGGTTGGAGGAAAAAAGGCCACAACTTTATTAACTGTTCCACACATGCAGAACAACACAAAACCATAGGGTTGGCCCAAAGCATAAGGTCTGGATCTGGCCATCAGCAACACCCTGGTTGGTTGATGTACCCTTGGTAGCAGGGGCAAACATCAGGATGACGTAGGTGCCAAGCTCCGCCCTGTTGCGCAGTTAGGCAACTGCGCTGCTTCACATCGAATTGCGAGACATCCTAGTCACCGGGTATTAATCGACTGTGGCCCCCGCAATGGCCACAGCGAACCGCTCCTTACCCGGGTCATGAGGACTCCCGATCCAGTGCCAGCGGGCCCTGGAAACCCCTACCCCAGATCCAGGCCTATGCTGCCACCCAGAACAGAAGTTGTGACAATCAACTCCCTAAACAGGGAGGGAGGGTGGGAGAGCAGAACTGGCAATGGTGCCGACGCTCACCTTACACGGCCTTAAATAGGCCCAACAGCCAATGAGGGCTCAGGAACGATGGAGGCACCACCCTCTCCAAGCTCTCCACCAATAGGAGGGCACGCCATACCCTGCTGTGGCCAATCAGACAGGTTCCTTTCCTGCTCCTCCCAGTGGCCAATCAGCATCGAGCCCGCGCTCGCACCGGCCGCTGGGGCGCCCAAGCCTGGCGTGCGGGAAGGGGAGAGGCCTTCCTTCACGCGGCAACAGCGCCGGCCCGTTAATTCGGGCGGCGCCATTTGCCGCGCAGGTCAGGCCCCCCCCAATAAATACAGAAACCTGGTTGGAGGAAAAAAGGCCACAACTTTATTAACTGTTCCACACATGCAGAACAACACAAAACCATAGGGTTGGCCCAAAGCATAAGGTCTGGATCTGGCCATCAGCAACACCCTGGTTGGTTGATGTACCCTTGGTAGCAGGGGCAAACATCGGGATGACGTAGGTGCCAAGCTCCGCCCTGTTGCGCAGTTAGGCAACTGCGCTGCTTCACATCGAATTGCGAGACATCCTAGTCACCGGGTATTAATCGACTGTGGCCCCCGCAATGGCCACAGCGAACCGCTCCTTACCCGGGTCATGAGGACTCCCGATCCAGTGCCAGCGGGCCCTGGAAACCCCTACCCCAGATCCAGGCCTATGCTGCCGCCACACAGGCAGGTCTGAAAGAGCGCCTGCCGCCAACCCTAAGAACCGAAAAAGAACCCTCCACAAATAATATTAATAGCATCCGCTTGAGCAAGAGTCCAAATAAGGGTGCACATAGCCTGCAAACACCCTAGACTTCCATCAACCAATTTACTTGATGACATCAGTAGAGAGTCCAGCACAGGCTGTAGATGTGGCCGCTCCAATGCGGAATGAATGGCCCCCAAATTCAACCAAAAGACGACCCATCGCCTGAAGGGCCAGCTTTAACACAGCAACAAATTGAAAGCGTGTGACAGGTGAGCCATCAGCATGACAAAATAGGGATCCTTGACATGCAGGCTGGTGCCTAATAAACCTTTTTAGAACCCGAACAGGACAGAGGTGCGAGTCTTTTAGGTGCCCCAATATGATCGATGAGGCTCAGCCCAGTTTATCACATTTTGACCTGAGAACTGTCAAACATACAGCATCAGCATTGAACAAAACATCAGTGATGCACAAGTATCTTTTTGAGCAATAGGTCTTCGAAGACAGGACCAGCTCCCCTACCCTCAGGGCCCCAAATGGCGGGAAGCTGGGAAACAATATCCTGAAGCAGTGTAAAAACAGATAGGGTGCCTGGCATCGTTTTTGACCATATGCATGCATCTCCAACCCTCCAGAGTGCAACGCACTTGGAAACAAGCAGGCTGGAGGCTTTTGCAAAGAACAAAATACCTGCAAGGTGAACAGAAATAGAGCGCGGGGAAACCCCACTATACTTTAACCACGCCATGAAGCATAAAACAGTTGTCGAATCCATAGGTCAAAGTGCCGGAATGCCTAGGGCACCCACAAGGAGGACAATTTAGAAAAAACCTTATTATAGGCCCTGAGAGTGGAGGGGGCCACCGAAGACAAAATGCCCTGGGTCACATTGGAAGTCCAATCTTCCTGAGGAACTCTGGAAATGGCATGGGAAGGGGGTCTGCCTTTGGAGCCAGCCATTGAAACCTGTCTTCCTGGAATCGAGAAAGAGCATCAGCTAAATTATTTTGCAAACCAAGAACAAAACCAAGCTGTGATAGAAATGTTAAAATTAAACAAGTGAGTATGAGCCACAGCACCAGCACGACTCTTTCTGATTTGAAAGACCGGCTATTAACAACAGCAACTATGGCTTGATTATCGCAGCAGAACAGAACACGTTTGGTGGAGAACTCATGTTTCCAAATAATGACAGCCATCACAATGGGAAATAATTCCAAAATAAATAAATAAATAAATAAATTATTAACAACCTCCTCTTAAGCCCAACCCTTTGGCCATTTTTGAGCACACCAGTGTCCTCGAAAAAACAGCCCAAATCACAATCTTCAGATCCTCTCTAATACCCTTGGTAATGCTCACATGGTAATGAGGCCTGGAAATACCTGCAGTAGCTCTGGCCAGCCTGGCACAAAAGGGGCGACCAGGAGAAACCACACAGCACGCAAAGTTCAGGTGACCCAGGAGGGATTGCACCTGTCTCATAGTAACTTTTTGGGATGCAAGAAATTCTGAATTTTTTTTTTTTAAGAGCACTCAATTTGTCAGGAGGGAGACGAGAAACTCCTTCAACCGAGTCCAATTGGACACCCAAAAATGTGAGGGACATAGCTGGCCCCTTAAGTGTTATCAGCTGCTGAAGGGACCCCGATCTCAGATGCCAAAGCAGAAAAGGTAATTAGGAGCATCTGGCAATGGTCTGAGCCGGACCGTCCGGTGAAAAGGAAATCATCCAGTTAATGAGTCACAAGCGGGGAGCAAGCCCTGCGCTTTACCTCCCACTCCAGGAAAGTACTGAAGGCCTCAAAGGCTGCGCAGCTAATTGAACAGCCCATCGGTATAGCCTTATCGAAATACCATCGGCCTTGTACCTTAAGCCCTTACAGGTGGAAATCATCAGAGTGAACAGGCAAAAGGCAGAAAGCAGACTGAATGTCACATTTGGCCATTTGGGCTCCGCGGCCACATGCCTGCACTAGCTGGACCACATGGTCGAACGAAGCATAGCTAAGTCGGAATTCCCCCAGAGCCTTCTTGGGGACAACTCTTAAGGGAGACACCTGAATGTTTGGAAAGGCGGAGAATCAAAAGGCCTTTCAATGCAGCCGGCATCTATTTCTTTTTGAATCTTTTTCATAAGAACCTCCAGCATATCTCAAGCTGATTTAAGATTCTTATACTCTGAAGGAGGAGGGGAACAAGTCACCTTGGGCAGGGCCCCATGCTGAAAGGGATGGTGGCCTGATTTTGGGCAAGCTGCCTTACTATGGGGCCCCCGACAAAGTTCAAAGATGTGGTCACATCTGCAGTGAGACCTGGAGCACCTTCCTGCATTATATTCCCAGCAGACCAATTTATGTCCCTCTTACCATCCGGTCTGGTGGCCCCTTTGGACCTGGTCAGAGGGACCACCTCAAGCAACCAAATTTCATTGTGAATAAGATCCCAGTGCTCTCTAGAGCTCTGAGAAGCCTGCTGACAAAAGGCTGCATCATAGGTGATAGCAGCTGCCTCACCAGGTACATCTCTGACTCTAAGAACATGAAGCATGTGGCAATCTAAGTGTCAAGCTCTCGTGAGGAATGCCATTGAGATAACAGCCCTACGGAGAATGTATGCTCTGCTGAGGGAACCTTAGGGTGTTTTGTTTGTTTGTTTGTTTGTTTGTTTGTTTTGCCCATTTGGTGGATGTAACAGCAAGGGCATCATGCCCTTTTGGTTGCAATAGTGTGAAAATGTCAACGAAACAACCTGTTAAAATTCCATTTTTTCAATTTTTTTTTTTTTTTTGAAAGGTGAGACCCAAGAGGACGCTCACCAGGAGCTGAGGGAGGGATGCCCAAGGCCCAAGGCCCATACACCTTGCAGGCCAGGATGCCAGGACCTGCACCGGATAGCACAGCAGGGAAACCCAGGGACCAAAGTATGGTCCACCCAGAACCCTTCTCTACCTGTAGGCACAACCTGTGAAAAACCCCCTCCCCAACATGTCCCAAACGAGACACAGATGCAGTCCTGTTCTATTTACTCTTTTTTCCCTTGCATTTCTTCCTTTTGCCACCGGCCACAGAGGTTCCCGCAATAAGCTCGAGCCGGATGAAGAACTTGAGCTGGAGACATCCACTCAAGCAACGGAGGTCCAAGCCGAAGAGCTGGGTCCCAAGCTGAGGACATCATCTGCGAACTGTTGTTCCCTGTCGCCTTCCCGGGATCCAGATCCAGACATGCAACACCAGCAGATGTCGATACTTGGGAGGCTGCCATGGCCTTAGCAATGATTTCTGAGAAGGACCACATCAGTTTTGCAGCCATCTCTTGGCTAATGATCAAAGATGCCTGCAATGGGGGAGGATGGGCCTGGACCATTACTATTGTCGCAGGATCCACCACAACTGTCGAACTCCCCTGTCTACAGGCATACGTACGTGCTGGGCACCTCCTAGTCCCTGGGGCTAGCTCTTCCCAGGACCTACAATTTGTTTTCACAAAGAACTGGTAACTTGTGCAGCACCACTTGACTTCCTTGATTTTGGTGACATGTAGAAATTGGTTGGTCTGACAACACTAAGATTGGGACTGTAGTCAGCAAGAAAAAAGTATTGCAAAGCTGCTTATAGGTGAAGGGAAACACATGCCCAGCAGGGCTGAAGCCGCAAGCACCGTGTAAATTACAGTTCACCGTTGTCAAGTCACAAGCACTGGTTACAACTCACGTGCCTAGCTGGCCAAAGCCGCGTGCACCGTGTAAAGTCAGCAGTGCAATAATCACCAACCAAGTAGAGAGCACGTGCCCAGCAGGGCCGAAGCCGCGAGCACCGTGCCGAAGAACAGTTTGCAGTCACAAAGTCATCAAGACGATTGTTTGCACGTGCCCAGCAGGGTTGAAGCTGGGAGCACTGTGCAGTTAAAACCAAAAACAAAACAAACCAAAACAAAAAACAGTTTGAAGGCAAAATTCCGAACACCACCAGGAGCACCGTGCAGTTGAAAAAACAGTTGAAGCCAAAATTCCAAACACCGCCGGGAGCACCGTGCAGTTGAAAAAACAGTTGAAGCCAAAATTCCAAACACCACCAGGAGCACCATGCAGTTGAAAAAACAGTTGAAGCCAAAATTCCAAACACCGTCGGGAGCACCGTGCAGTTGAAAAAAACAGTTGAAGCCAAAATTCCGAACACTGTATGTGTGATCAGCAGGGGCCAAGGCCGCAGGCACAACAATTATTAATTATTAAGACTAAAAAGGAGGACAAAATAAAACAAAAGGCCTTCTCAAAAAACATGAACCCTGTCTGCCAGTCCCTTAGCAACAAACCTGAAGGAGCGGGTGATTGTTACCAAGAAGTGGGGAGGTGGTAAAGATGCCCTCACCAACAAAATGCCCCACCTATTAGGCAGTGAGGAAGGCTGTCAGACCCAAAGCCCCGCCCCCTACCGTGCGGCAAAATAGGCAGTGAAGCCTCTGATCTGCTGGCCCCCAGAGCAGAACTGGCAATGGTGCCGACGCTCACCTTACACGGCCTTAAATAGGCCCAACAGCCAATGAGGGCTCAGGAACGATGGAGGCACCACCCTCTCCAAGCTCTCCACCAATAGGAGGGCACGCCATACCCTGCTGTGGCCAATCAGACAGGTTCCTTTCCTGCTCCTCCCAGTGGCCAATCAGCATCGAGCCCGCGCTCGCACCGGCCGCTGGGGCGCCCAAGCCTGGCGCGCGGGAAGGGGAGAGGCCTTCCTTCACGCGGCAACAGCGCCGGCCCGTTAATTCGGGCGGCGCCATTTGTCGGGGAGCAAAAGTACTTGTAAGGCACTCAGGGCAAGTAATGTCTGCATAGGAACTTTATTTTGTAGATGGTGGAGGTGGGAGGAGGCATTGTCACAGCTCTGATCCTTCCTTTCTCTTAAAATATAAAACATGCTTCTCAAACTCCTCCAGATGTTTTGAACTTCATGTCCTAGAACATTCAGCCAGTTTGACTAATGGGCAGGGATTCTAGGATGTGACGTCCAAAACACACGAAGGACCAAGGTTTGAGAAATTTTATCCTTAGCTAAATTCCTAACCTCAGATGCATGGAGAATGTCATTTTCAATTACCATGTTAAAACAGCTTTGCCAATCACCTTCAGTAAGTTGAATGGGAAGGGGGAGGCCATCTTCTCCTTTACATCAAGGAGCAAAATGAGACTAACCTGCCTTTATGAATGGAATTTCCTCTTAGAACTAAAACATGGGTGCTCCCACTCTCTCCCCCCTTCAAAATCCACCTTTTGTACAAACTGGAAAGCCTAAATGTTCAAAGATGGAATATACTATTAAAAATCCACTATTTAAGGTAAAGGTAGGTGAAATGTGGCCCATGGGCCACATGTGGCCCCAAGACCATTTTATGGGCCCCATAACCTCCCCAATGAGAATATATATATTCTGGAATGCCCCCAAATGCACTCTAGGGAGTTTAGATTATATATTTATCACATCTAGAGCCCTCCTCCCCTGAGTCCTTTTTGTTTTTTGCATTTTGGGGGTTTTTGGGGGGGTTGCATTTAAAAAAAAAATAAAAAAATTACCCCTACATGCTCTAAAATATCCACTAGGGCCACATGGTCATTTTCACCATGCCAAATATGGCAAAATTGGCCCCTAACTCCTAGAGGTGGTTGGGGGTGGGGAGGGTTGAAGGCAATTTTCCTTTTTTCAGGAGCAGGTGCAGCCCCTCAGGGCCTCCTATTGAGTAGGATCATACCGGAAATTTGGAACAAATATTTGGATGCCTTAGAAATCACATCCAGATACAAAACATGCAGATAACTATGTCCCTATAAGATGTCCCTTTGCAATATTCACTTCACCATTAGATAATTTATTTTTGCTAAACCAGAGAATGAGGAGTCTTGTTACTCGGTTATAAAAATGAAATATGTGACTTTGATTTGTTGCCTTGATATTGGGATTTTAGAATAGATTAGAATTTTTGATGAGCTCTATTTTATCTTGCCATATGAACACCAATTATGTCATGATGCCCGTTGCATAAGTAAAATTAATTCAAGATTAACTGAGGAATCTAGACAAGGCCTGGACTAACACAGATGCATAAAAATAATTGTTTATTGATTCCCAGCTTTGATTTAAATATGTAAAGCAGCTGCCTTAAATCATTAACAGTATCACAAGGCTGGTTTATTTTCAAGGTCTACATTATCCCCAACTATCTAATATTTCTAGTGAAGCTGAGAAAAACTTTTCCTTAAAAGAAACAGTGGAAGTGGTAGAGGCAAAGGAGGGGTGAGCCTGGCCTACCTGCCTTTATCTCCACATTATCTTCTTTATGAAGAGGAAGCCTCTTTCCCCTCCCATTCCTCATTTGCCTGGAAGTGGATGGGTAGGCAGCCAAGCAAGTGAGTCGGGTAAGCCACCACTCCCCTGAAAGCCCCCCCTCCCCATATACTGGATGACACCAAACCCAGGGATGCCACTGGGGTGAAAGAAAATAGACAAATACCATATGCATAGCTGTTGTGGCATAGTGCTACATAAGCCTATCGCACAGGCCCTAGAATGGGTTTGTCATGTTACAAAACAGGGCGTAATGGGAATGGGAGGCAGCATAGAAAGCATCTTACCACACAGGAGAACACCTCTGCCGCCAGAAGTTCTCATTGCATTCCGGATGCATCCCAGAAGGGGCAATTTTCATGAACGCTTCTAAACCGTTCCTGAAAATCACCCCCTGGGGAACGCATTCGGAACGCAATGAGAACTTCCGGCGGCACCAGCAGCAGTGTTCTCCTGTGCTGTAAGATGTGTTCTATGCCACCTCCCATTCCCATCATGCCCCCTTTTGTAACGTGAGACACCTATTCTAGGGCCTGTGCGATAAGGTTATTGGTCTCTGTAGATTAGGGTTTAATTCCATTCTTGGCCATGGAAACCCACTGGGTGACCTTGGGCAAGTCACACACTCTTAGCCTCAGAAGAAGGCAATGACAACACCCCTCTAGACATATCTCGCTAAGAAAGCCCCCTGATACTTTCCTCTTAGGGTTACCATAATTCGGAGATGACTTGAAGGCACACAGCAACAACAATGTAACACACCCCCATTGTTAAGCATATTTAGTTGACAATAATGGTTTGACTTGAACTTGTTTCTAATTAAATGTACTCAGGTCTGCAATCTTCAAACTCCATCCCATAAATATTGCGTACCTTTCAGCTGAATGTAATTCCAGTTAAGTGTATTTAGGACTACACTGTGAGTTTTTATTTCCATTTCTTGTTGGTGTAACGCCCCAATGCCTGACAGCCTTCATCCGAATAGTTCAAGCCAAGCAATTGATTTATTCATATCTTTCTACACCCAAGATATAAAGTGAAATTGATTTTCATCTTTTGGCCAAGGCTTGCAAAAGAGAGAGAGAGAGAACATGCAGTGGCAACAGGGCTGTGGGACTTGCCATATTATTTGGGGGAAAGGCTAACTAACTGCAGTGGAAGTGCTCTAAGGATGAATGACCTTCAATGACTTGCATGTATAGATTATCCACCATCATAGCTAAAGTAACAGACCATGAACAGTATCCAATTCTTTGGAGGTTAAATAGTGCAGATAATCATAATTATTCCGGGTGCCAGGGTCAAAAGAACTGTTCATCACTTTTCTGCCCTGTTTGAAGAATCTTTTAAAGTACTAAGTGATACATCATCCCTGTCAGGATGTTATATAGGGATTAAATGAAGCAAGCTCTCTGAGAGATTTCTGACAGCACATCATCTTCTATGTCTCTGTCCCTTTCATTCACCCGACATTCTTTTAAGCAAATGTGAAGCTTCAAGCTTTCTTCCAGTTCATTTGACTGTATGCCTACTATTAGTCCAATTCTGTGATTGCACGACTTCCATGCCAAGTCTGTTATTTGAGACCAGCTGCCCTGCAGAAACAACCAACCAACCACCAGAAGCTCTAAAATTTCAGAGGTACTTGTTTCTGATAGAGAGCTGCACTTCACATGGGGAAAGACACTCCAGAATTTGTCCCGTTTACAATAGGAAAGGCACTCCTGAATTTATCCACTTTTTCAGTGAGGGGCTCAACAGCTTTCCACCACCCCTTTCAGTGTCAGATCGGGGCTGTAGCAACTGCACACCACAGCCCCAATCCAGAAATTTGCCAGCTCAAATGGGCCAGCAAAATACTGCTCCTTTTTCAAAGAGCAAAAAGCCACCCTTGCCACTGCAGCGATGGGTTTTTCTCATTTCTTTGCCCCAGCACATCTAAACGCTGCACCAAAGAAATGGTGTGATGCTACCCACCATATGGTTGGGCAAGTGGCGTGATGCCAGCATCAGGATGGAGTGGAGACATGTGGTGTGCAGTCACCATGCCCCCGCTCCACCCCGATGCTGAGGCTTTATACCAGTCTGTAGAGGCCTTGAGTGCTTATAAATTAAATTTATAGTCTTATTATTACATTGCTTTCATCCTGCCTTTCTTCTAAAAATGGCACTTCAGGCAGATATTGAGCAGACATCACTAGCAGACTCCACTAAAATAATTTAAGCAGTAAAATCATTAGGACCATCACAATAATAAAGGTGATATTATCTAGCTAATAATCAATGTTAGCTAGAATAACTAGAAAAAGAAGGAGGTGGGATTGTAAACCTTCACTTATTTTTCTCTTATATGAAAGAACTAATAATTTGATGTTTTCTTTTGGGTTAGATTATGAGATGATTTGCAAATTGTTTGATATTTTCCGCACTCTGGACTCTTTTGGGGGAAAAATAATTTATATACAAATTTTGAGTTTTGTAAACCCCCCCCCCCAAAAAAGCTTTTTTTGTAACCAATTTTTTTTTTCAGAAAATGAAAAAGTTAAAAAAAAATCTCATGGCTCTTGACTATTTTCCTGATGTTGGTGGTGTATTGAGACACTCTTCCTTGTTGTGGGTGAAAAAAAGTTAAAATATTATTTAATTTGGGGGGGAGGCATGGTGTTTTAGGGCTAATCTACATGTAAGTGAATTGGTGCACATTTTTGAACATTATCATTGTCTTCATTTTCCTGTGCAAATTCACTTCTATTCACATCTGATCAGCATTATAATCATCCTTCCTCTGCCAAAAATGCATAATCATCTGAATGCATGTGAAGCAGACAGATGGTCATGTGTGTGATAATGTGTATTTCTGCTGATTTCAGTGGTTATTACAGTAAAAATGGCAAAGCCTTTTCCCATTGAGTTTAAGAAGGGTTGTGTTGTCGGGTTTTTTTTTGTTTTTGTTTTTTGTTTTTTGTTTTTGTTTTTGTTTGTTTTTTTTTGCTAAGCGGGGGGGGCAGAAAAAGTCTGGACTCCTGTGAATCACATGTGGCTGAAATGAAGAGTATTTTGAGAACCAGAGTGGCAAAGTGGTTTGACTCTGGAGACGAGGGTTCAATTCCCTGATTGGCCATGAAATCCACTGGGTGAACTTAAGGAAGTCACATGCGTTCAGCCTCAAGGGAAAGCAATGGCAAATCTCCTCTGAACAAATCTTGCCAAGAAAACTTCGTGATAAGTTTACCTTAGGGTCAGAATAAGTCGGAAATGACTTGAAGGCATACAACAGCTACACCAGACTAGCCTTTATTTATTTATTTTTTAAAAAAACATACCATATCTTTCAATAAAATATTTCCAATTTGTCATATAATAAATGGCACAGAACATATTTCAGCTTCTGCAAAGGGGAGAGTTTCTTTCATTCAGAGATGGGAATGAGATCCAGCTTGATACGTCCTTCCTTTCAAACTTCCCTCCCACCCCATTCAGATCCTTCTCCAACCTTTTGGAACAGATTTGGAGATCCAGGGGAGGTGCAGTGGTCAGCAGGGGAAAGGCTGGGGTCCCTTTTCCACTGGCAAGAGCATCCCATGAACATGCTCTCTCTAGCTGGCCTCAACTCAAACCATGGTAAGACACCAATAAAAAGAGATCATCAAAAGATAAAAATGAAACCACAAGAGTTTCCAGCAGGATCAGTTTAAAATCCATTAAAAGTTCAGGAAAAAAGAAGAAAATAATTTTAATGTGGCACCTGAAGTTTATCAGATTTGGTGGTACTAAGTAAATCAAAGAGTGGGGGTTTCAAAACTGAGGCCCCATTCATACTAGCCCATTTGCCCTGGTAAGATCCGGATGAGATTGTGCATGCCATTACTGAATCTCTCCGGAAAGAAGTTCATACTACCTTTTGCCCCCATCGATGCTTCCCGGTGCATTTTACCCCATTGAAGTTCATACATGAAAAAGTAACAATTAAAGATGGAGCCTCTTGGCTGTCAATCAAATGATGTCATGGTGACATCTGATGCAGCCATTGGCCACGCGAGATGCTTGGGTTTTTTTAATATACTTTTATATATTTGACAGATTATGCACATGGAGCGGTGCAGCTTGTAGGGATCCTTTCCCCTCCTCCTCCTCCTCCTCCTCCTCCTCCTCCTCCTCCTCCTCCTCCATTTTTATTAGCACCCAGTGCTTCATCGGGCACTGTTGTATTTATTTATTTATTTATTATTTTATTTTAATTTATTCTAATTATTATTTTATTTTATTTTATTTATTATTGCATTTTATTTTATTTTATTTTATTATTGTATTTTATTTTGTTTATTATTATTTTTATTGTATTTTTTTAATTTGACAGCTCATGTGCATTCTGCAGGAGGCCCTTTAAACCGGAGGTTGCCTTTCTATTCGGAGGCCCATTCATTTCAACCGGGGGGGAAACCCCCAATCCATATATGGATAGTTTCCCCTCCAGTTTGAAAATCCCCATTCATAAGCTTACAGGAAGTAGTTGTCTATTTGAAGGTACTCATTATTTCAAGGGTCAACCTATCCAATTCTAGCTTAAAAAAAAAAAACCTTAAGGAAGGAGAGCCAAAAGTTGCCTTGGAGATGTTCATCATTAATTTTGGCATGAGGACAGTAGACTGAGGAGCAGGCACAAAGCTCACCTGGTCACATAGGGTTCCCCCCCCCCCCCCCCGGTTATAGCAGGTTGCACTTTGTTTCCAACTAAATCACAATGATTATTTCTAAATGTGCCTCTTAAATGTTAATTTGCATGGTAAATTATTTCAGATTGGCACAGTCTTTTGGCATCACACAAATGGCCAACAGAGAAGCCAGTGTAGCTGAAGCTTTTGCATTTTTGCATGTTAAATACATGTTAAATAATGACCATGCAGGACCCACATACATTCAACCTAAACAATGAAGAAATTGAAATGGTAAAAGAATTCCTGTATCTTGGTTCAAACATCAATCTGCACAGACACGGCAGTCCAAAAATCAGAAGATTAGGAATTGAAAGTGATGAAGGAACTAGAAAAGATCCTAAAGAGTAAAGGTATACAACTGAGCACTAAAATTAAAATTGTCCAAGTCATTGTATTCTCCATCACCATGTACAGATGTGAAAGCTGGACACTGAAGAAAGTGGGTAGGAAGAAAATAAATTCATTTGAGATGTGGTGCTGGAGAAGAGTGCTGAGGATACTGTGGGCAACAAAAAAAGTCAAACAGTGGGGCCTTGAACAGCTCAAGCATGAAATCTTGGAAGCCAAGATGATCAAACTGAGGCTGTCATACCTTGGCCACACCATGAAAAGGTGTGACTCACTCAAGAAGATAATAATACTGGCAAAGGTAGAAAGAGAGGAAGACCACATGCTACCTTAATAGGCTCTATTAGGGAGGTCACAGATATGAATTTACAGGACCTAAGCCAAGCAGTGGTGGAAAAGGGTCGCCATGAGTCAGGATCTACTAGAAGGCAGTTAACAGCAATAAGTGTTTATAGTCTGACTGTTCTTTTCTAATTAATATTAATCCTTTTAACACACTCTTCTTTAATCAGAAGCATGTATTGTAAGTCCTCCTTTATGAGTCTGCCCAGTCTCTTAGTGTAACCACCCTCAGAGATACATTGGTTCGGACACAGGAGAGGGCCTTCTTTGTGGTTGTTCTCAGGCTCTGGTACTCCCTGACAAATTTCCTCTCTATTACTGTTTGTGAGAAAATAATTTTTTTATTCTGATAGGAATTGGATATTTTGTTGGAATGGAGGAACTGCTCTTGGGTTCCATGCAATGGAATCCTGGGGTTTGTAGTTTTATAAAGTTGTTATCCTTCTCTGCCAAAGAGTGCTGGTGCCTCCAAAACTACAAATCGCAGGGTTCTGTTGGAAGGAATTATAACAGTTAAAGTGGTGTTAAACTGCATTATTTTTAAAATGTAGATATTCCCATTGTCTTTGTTTTCTTAATCATATTTTACTGTATATAGGTTCCTTGAACATAATATCTAGAAAAACAAGACAGAAATATAATAAATGGAGTCATTAATGTCTGAATAGACATTAATCTATTAATGTGAATAGACTTTAATCTATTAATGGCATGGAAGGCTGGTGGCATGGAAGTGTATGGGGTATATATACTTGTGTGACCCTTGGTTGGGAGGAAGTGATTTACATGTTAATCTGTGTGTTGATCTGTTGTTGAATGGCAAGGCCTCAGGGTGGGAGGATATGCATAGTGGAATGACATTATTACTCTTGATCTACACAAGATACTTGAGACTATGAAGATGCATTTTTTGTGGTACAAAATTAAACCAAAACAAATAAACAGGCTCTTTATGGATTATGGTGTCATCTCTGTATGTTCTGAAAACATTGTTCAAAACAGAGATAGTAGGGCCACATTTCCCATGGCATATATTATTGTAAAGTTAGATGCCATATAAGAGTCCACTGATCAGCTTGTGGCACAAAATGATTGGGGTACTTCAAACTTTGGATCAACAGTAGAGGGAACACTATTGCAATCTCCACTTATTTGGTATTCACTGATTTGCATACTAACTTTTTTATTGATAGTGAAGAAAATACCACTAAAATCAATATGCTAATTTGTTTTTGGTTTGTACAAAAGTAAGGAGGGGAAGCAGATAATATTCAGACACAATACTGGCCACCAAAGAAACATATCACAATGTATGAACTCTTTAAAAACTATTTTTAATTAAAAATGTCATTTATGAGATGCCAGCTGGTGAATACTGTTTTGCTAATATATGACATCCTTTCTGACACCCACAGCATGGTAACTACTTGCCAAAATGTATGCCAAGATCCCATAATGCCAGTAGCTCAAATGGTATTTCCAAAGAAAATGGTAGATGTCAACAGGAGGCTTAGAAAGATTATTTAATTTTGTAGTTTCTAACAGATAATACTGCTCCTTCCCATGAGAGACTATACTCTACATTTTGCATCTATTAGTATTTTTATATATTTTTCTTCATGTTTTGGAATACTGGGTAGCCCTAAGCCAATATTCAATTTAGGTACAAGTCGGAAGCAGCTGTAATGTTGCAGGGGATCTTGCCAGTGGGCCCCCAAAAGCTGTCATTAAACTCATCATGTTATTCTTAAAAATGTAATGTCCCAGGAATTTTGATATTCCATAACAATGTGAAGAAAAATAAATATGGCAGCCACAACAAAAATTTCCATCATGTTTGTATTAGAGCTATTAAGGTTTGCTTGATAAAGTTATGTTCACAGAGATGCAGAACATTGGAAGCCATTTCACATTATACAATTACAGAGGATTCTAAGGATTCTGAGGATTCTAAATGTCTTTCCTTCAACTGTAAATCCCAGGATTTCATAGGGCATAACAATAGCAGTTAAAGCACACGACTAGTGCTATAATAGTATAGTGTGAAACGGCCCCTGGAGGATTTCATTTTAGAAAAACTAAAAGGATGCTGGAACCAAGACCCATGTCCTCTTCTTAATCCTGACGGAAATTCATATATCATATCATGACCTATTCTTGGGTGTTGTCCCTGTTTCCAAAACAGGGCGACATATTGTGGATGGTGTTGCTGTTCAAGCAAGACACATCCAAAGCTCCCATAAACACAGGAAAACAGCTGTGTGATTCTTTGGGTCATTCCTTCATGTTCCAGAAACTAAAGTAGCATATTAAGAAATGAGTAGGTTTTAGTTTAAAAAGCAGGGATCAAATTATCTGGTGCCCATTTTTCTGCATGAGGATGATGTCAAAGTAAAGGGATAATTTATTATTTTGTATATCAAATTGACGACCTGCCCTATCTTGTGGATTTGGGACCACTTAATAGCTATTTCATCAAAGTTCATAGTAGGAGTAATAAGTGTAGGGAGAGCATAAGAAAAGGGGAAATAAAATGTATCCATTTATTCAGTTTATCAATTACATACATCACCTATCAGGTGTCCACAATGATGCACAGTAAAAATATGATGAACGCTTCTCATAAAGCCAAGAAAACAGGAGAGAATACGCACACAAAATCATACTGTACTATAAAAACTGGATGCAGCATTATAATTAAAATGAAAGAGCAATAGAAGATTATACATCCTTCAACCAAAGAAAGATTTTAGTGCTACTGCTGTGTTGATTTTTCAGTGTGCTGCAGACCAGTGGAAATACAGTTAGAAAATAGGAGGGGGGGCAGTTTTTACTGCACACAGCGCCCCCAGACTTAGAAGACCAATTCTGAGTTACAAATATACTGCTGGGGAGGGGAGATCTGGAAGATGTTCTGGCCAGTGAATTAGCTGCCGTCCTTCTGTCCAACCTCAATCCTTTCCAAAGAAATTTGGAGCATTTGGTCTCCATGCAGTTCATTAAGCTTTCTTGAACTTCTCTTTTTCTGTCACTCCTTCTCTAAGAGAAAACCAATCCAAATCCCTTATGGCCAAATTGGCACTGTTTTGTTGCATCTACCCCAATTATTCTGGCAGCAGTTTCTTTCTTCTCTTGCAGGGCTCTGGCACTTGCTAGCTGACAAGGTCCATGAGTACTTTCACCCTGTTACAAGCTCCTAACTGGTTTGCCAATAGGAATAAATGAATCTGACACAATGTTAAGGGTGCACAGCTGACCTGCAATCATGTGTGAAAGGAGGTCTTTGCAAAAACTGACCAAAGGCTTGGTGAGAGAAACAAGAGCCTGTTTATGTTATCAGACCTGACACCTGCAAGATATTTCAATTAGCTCTCATACATTTGCTAGACAGAATAGTGGGTAGAGGATTAGACTCAGCAGAGATCTGGGTTCCTCTCAGATAAAATCCTGAAGTAGTCATCAGCTTAATGGAATCATTGTGAACACATGAAAGAGCCCCATCTGTTGTACCCACAGCTCATTGGAAGTGCAGTATAAAGAAAGAGGATTCATTCATTTGTCAGCAATTTGCTCTGATACATTCTGCAGTAAGGACTGTTTGACAGTGGAACACACTCCCTCGGAGTGTGGTGGAGTCTCCTTCCTTAGAGGTCTTTAAGCAGAGGCTGGATGGCCATCTGTCTGGGATGCTTTGATGGAGAGTTCCTGCATGGCAGGGGGTTGGACTGGATGGCCCTTGTGATCTCTTCCAACTCTGTGATTCTATGATTCTATGATTGGAGACATGAGTCTTTCACTACTGAGCAATGGGGAAATGACAACCTTTTCCATCCTCAAGTGTCCATGTGAAGTAAGAATGTTGCATCTGGAGTAATTTATTTATTTATTTATTTAATTTGTATCCTGCTCTTTTCCCAGGAGTGGGACTTAGAGCAGCTTCACAGCATTAAAAACAGTATAATTAAAACATTAAAAAAATGGTTCAACATCCCAGCCTGTCCTCCTAACAATTCCTTAAACGCCTGTGTGAAAAGGTAGGTCTTAAGCTGCCGATGGAAGGCTATCAAGGAGGGAGCCATTCTGATCTCCCTGGACAAGGAGTTCCAGAGTCTACGGGCAGCCACCAAGAAGGCCCTCTCTCACATTCCCACCAACCGTGTTTTGTGATGATGTTGGGATGGAGAGCAGGGATTCTTCAGAGGGCCGGTTCATACCAGGAGAAACGATCTGCCAAATAGTGTGGACCTGAGCCATGTAGGGCTTTATAAGTGACATCTAGCACCTTGAATTGTATCCGGAAACAAACGGGCAACCAATGAAGCTGTTTCAACAGGGGCATTGTATGGTCTCTGTATGGTCTCTGTAATCTGCCCCTGTTAACAGCCTGGCAGCAGCTCTGAATTTCAGCTGAATTTTCCAAACACTCTTCATAGGCAACCCCATGTAGAGCCCATTACAGTGGTCCAAACGGGATGTAACCAAGGCATGTACCACCGTGGCCAGATCTGACTTCTCAAGGAACAGGCACAGATGTGGTGTGTAGAGTATTTTCTGGAGACATGGGTGGACAGTCACAGAAAGTACATTATGGCTGGCTGAACATGGGAAATGATATGTGCTGGCCAATATGCTGAGTTAAGTAAGGAGAAAGAAGTTCATACTGACCAGCTTCTTACCAAGATGGAACAGACTAGCATATATCATGTTTTTGACTTTACAATATATATTTAGTATATGCAAGGCTGATAATAAACAATGCGGTAGCCCAGTGATTGACATGTTTATCCATTACTAATTTGTATAAATAAAGGACCCTAGAGATTAATCTTCAGAGCTCATTGCACCATGAATACTCTCACTTTGTCATTTTGTTCCCTTCAGTGGTGCTTTGTAAACCCTCTTCAGAGAGAGGTAACAAAATGGAAGTCAGACATGAAGAGGCATGTATCAAGATACTGCCTGAGTTTAGACACTGGAAGTAACCAGTTATCAACAGTGCCAGGATGGAGTAGTGGCTTGAGTATTGGACTAAGATTCTGGGAAACCAGAGGAAGTCCACTGGATGACCTTGGACAAGTCACATTCTCTCAGCTTGGGAGAAAGTTCATGACAAACCTCTTCTGAAGAAATTTTACCAAGAAACCCCTATGATAGGGTTGCCATAAATTAGAGGCAGCCTGAAGGTACATGACAACATATGAGAGTTATGTTGTATAATTATGTTAGATAATTTTAAGTTACCATTATAGTATTTTGGCCTCAATAAATTGTGGTGCAGGAATACTATTCTGTTGCCTCACACTCTGTTGTGGGTATTGCAGTGATGATGAAAATGAATGATGTGCCTCCACCACCCCAGATAGTGAAACAAACAAACAGCTTCATTTATATACTGCTTCATACCGCCTAAGCAGTGTCTAAGTGGTTTACAACTTTAAGCTACTTGCCCCCAACAATCTGGGTACTCATTTTAGCAACCTCGGAAGGATGCAAGCCTGAGTCGAGCTTCATCCCTTTTGCAGGTATTGAACTCGCAACCTTATGGTTTTGAGTGAGTGGCTGCAGTACAGGCATTTAACCACTGCGCCACCAGGGCTCCTCATTGAAGCTGTTGACTACCTTACATGATGACTCTAACATAGTGTAGGGCAACTATTTCTTGTCCCTATGTACCTGAAATTTTTAATTACTATTGTAGCTGTGGAGTTGTAGTGTCCCTAAATCTTTAAGGAGAAGTATTATACTGCTGTCTCATGCTCTATTCCTGGTGATAGATATAGATAGAAAGAGAGTGCAATTTGTACTACAGGGTATTCAAATGTATGCATGTGTGTTTCTGAAAAGTAATGAAGAACTAATTATTTTTGCTTATATTTGGAGAAATAAGAAAAAGAAAATTTCATTTTATTTTACTTTTTAAAAAACTATACTGTTAAGTAATTATATGTCATAAATCCAATTACCAATGAGTCAAATCAAATTCACAATGACATATTCATATTTCATTGATTTAATGGACACTCTGTATTTGCAACAGGCAATTATATTTCAGCTCATGTTCTCAGGCCTTGGAACTATAACTGTAACTTTTTGCTTAAATAACTTCCTGAGCTCTGTGACAGACTGTGGCCAGCTCTGATTTTGGCCTTGACCTGTTGTTGTTGTTGTGTGCCTTCAAGTCATTTCTAACTAATTGCAACGGTATGACAGAGTTTTCGTGACAAGATTTGTTCAGATAGGGTGTGCCCCATTTTGCCTCTGAGGCTGAGAGAGTGTCACTTGCTCAAGTTCCCCCAGTGAGTTTCCGTGGCTGAGCAGGTATTTGAGTCCTCATCTTCAGAGCTGTAGCCCAGTCTCAAACTAATGCACCACCCTGGCTCACTGGTCTTGACTTAGCCAGCTGTTTTTATTCAGATATGGCAAGCAATTGCCCAGATTAAACACTCTTGAATAAAATCAATTAGAAGGTTTTATTTAGCATTTTTACCTGTTGTTTTTTTCCCATAGGAGTACAGTTAAGTTTTTGGAACTGTCAAAATAATTAGTAGTTTTTCAGACACAGTTTCAAGGAAGACAGCCCACTTACCACAATTTGACATATGTTTCAATTTACATATCAGTTTGTTGCCCAGATTAATCTGTAATATCCCATTGCAACTAAGAAGAGTTCCTACAAAACATGGTAGCAACAACTTGTCAGAACTTGCTACCTGAACAGACCCAGTTATGTAAACAGTGAATGCTAACTTCTGTGGTTCCAGCTTTATTTTGTTGTGTATGCTTTTGTCTTCTTTAATGGACTCTTTTTTTCCTCACAAAAAATATTGGAAGAAGTTGCTAACAGAATTTCCAGTTTATTCTCTTTTCCTAATCTAGGAAAACTCATTTTATCTCAATCATAAATTCATATATATTTTTGGGCATGTGATTGGGAGCTCTTTTACATGCAAAACTGCATTCACCAAATTTGTCACTATAGTCCAAACTGAAAGCCATCACACAAACTCATTCCACAACAAAGGATGTGGGGTGGGGTGTAAAACATTTTAACCTCTCGACTTACTAGCTGGATGCTTAGCCCATGGTAAAAACCGTATTTAGAATGTTACTGTATGCTTTTATCAAGAAGCAAATGGAATGTTTTCCTTTTTAAAAAGACACAGAAGGTTTACCACATGTAAAGCCATCATGTGATGGCTTCAGTATTTATTAACGATAAAAAGTGGATTGCAGAGAAGTGGATTTATCTCATAAGAATGATACCCAAGATGGTGCCACATTGCAGAATTAATGCAGTTTGATATTGCTTTAACTGTTATGGTTTCATACTATAGGTTCCTGGGATTTGTAGTTTGTTGTGGCACCAGAGCTCTGGCAGAGAAGAGTAAATATCTCACAAAACTACAAATCCCAGAATTCATTAACATCAAGCTATGGCGGTTAAAGTAGTGTCATACTGCATTATTTCTGCAGTGTTGTTGTTATTATTAATATTAACCTTTATTTATATAGCACTATAAATTTACACAGCACTGAACATACAATCTTTAATTAGATGGTTCCCTGCCTTCATGCTTACAATCTGAAGAGACACGACACAGAAGGAGAAGGGAAAGGTGGTGGGGAAGGGCATCAGGTCCGGCAGTTCTTCTCTCCCTCTGAGGCCTGGACCAAGGCAGATGGACTGGAGGGAGGGCTCAACTTCTTAATACATAGTTAAAACAAGGCATCCTAGGGCAGACAAGGGTACACATCTGAGAACACTTCCCTAAACAATATAGTCTTTCACTCAATTTTGAAACTGGTTAGAGAAGTGACGAGGGGAAGAAGGTTCCAGGAGTGAGGGGCAGCAAGTGAGAAGGGACAAATTTGGGATGGGGCAGTGAAAATCCTAGGCTGGGACAGGAGACCTTGATTACCAGAACGGAGGGTATGAGTAGGAATGTAAGGAGAAAGAAGTTCAGAAAAATACAGAGGGGCCAATCCATGGAGGGCTTTGAAAGTCAACAACAAAAGCTTGTACTGGATGTGGAAGGGGAAGGGAGGATAAAAGAGGAGAAACATGGTCAAAGCAGAGAGCGGATGTGATAATATATGCAGCTGAGTTCTGGACAGAGATTAAAGGATGGAGGTGAGCGAGAGGAAGCCCTGTCAGAAGAAGATTACAATAATCTAGTCGCGATACCACTAGGGCATGGACCAGAGTCTTGGAAGTGGAAGCTGAGAGGAATGGACGGATTTTAGCAATGTTGTAAAGAAAGAATCTACAGGACTTGGCAGTTGCCTGGATCTGGGGAATAAATGACAAAGAAGACTCAAACATGAAACCAAGACTGCAGGCTTGATGAACCGGTTGAATAGAAGTGTCATCAACAGAAACAGAAAAAGGATGGGAGGGAAGGAGTGGCCAGAAGCTTCTCCCAGCCTGATTACCCCAGAGCCACAGCAAACATACTCCGCAGCCCTGACAGCAACTCCTGGCATGGTCCAAAAAAGAGCAGAAAATATCCCCTCCTTCGGGTGCCAGTTTTGGGCCACCTTAGGCGGCCCCGGCATGGCCCTGGGTGACTTCCGGGCACTCCTGGGGAATGCATCATGTAAATGCCATGGCCCCAGAGTGGCCAGAAGCTGCCCCTGTCTACTCATCTGGTTCTGGCCATAGTGTATTAGTCTGGAATGTCAGTATGTCAAGGGATCTTGTAGCACCTGTGAGACTAACTGTGTGAAAGAAGTTGTAGCATAAGCTTTTGTAGACTTGAGCCTACTTTCCCAGATGCATGTGAAGAGATAGACCAAGTCTACACATGCTACAACTTCTTTCTCACATTTAGTATCAAAGGTGCTACAAGATCCCTTTGAATACTAAATTTAATTCACTTTCTAGAGGACTTCATTCAAGGTCAAGGTAGCTTGGAGTTTGACTTGTATGCAGTATGTTTTATATGCAGTCCAGGACACCAACGAATGAGTGATTACACATTCAATTGCACTGTTATTCCTTTGGAAACTAGTTCTGTAAAATACTGAAGCACAAAGATAATCAATTCAACATATGTTATATTACTGAGATCAGCATTTTGCTTCATGAACAACTTCCCTCCCCTCCCCAGCACAACATCTTTTTGCTCCAGTTTATGATTGTATCCCTACTACATGAACACCCCATTAAGCCGTACACCTGCAGTAGCTTTATCTGAAGAGTGTTCCATCACAGAATACATCACATGTATAATAGCCTTGTCATGCCAAAGGAAAAAGAATGGTGCTGGTGCATTTATTTAAGGTCAGATTAAGCAAAGGTAGTTTAGAGCTGGGGTGTGCAATTGCTACATGCACATAAAGCGACAGTAACAACAACTCAAAATATATGTCTTAATTTCCATTATTTATGTACATTCAATTAACAATGACTTGCAGAAGAGATCAAGAGGAGTCATTGTCAGAGGAGGAGAGCTAGGAGGACAGGTCCCAATGATGAGACTCAGTGCTAGTACCAAAGGCCTCATTGGACAACCCTGGAGAAAACTTTACAGTTGGAGGTTCACCCTGAACCTTAGTCCATCTGTCTGAGAAGAAAATGGAACAGAGACAGACTCTGGAACAATCCAGCCTCCAAATCTGATTTAGAGAAAGAGAAAATCTCAGGAGGCACATTGTGAAAACACAGCTGCATAGAAGTGTGCAAACGGATCTTGTAGTGACTTTGAGACTAACTGTACCAAAGAAGTTGTAACATATGCTTTTTTAGACTTGGGTCTCCTTCCTCAGTTGCAAGACCAAGTCTACAAAAGCTTATGCTCTGTTGCTTTTTCCTGAGAATGGTCCAGCAATAATTTAGCCAGTACAAAGGAAGATGTCTGTAGGAGTAGCAACAAACTTTAGTTCATAAAAACATACTGACTTCCTTAAGCCAGTTCCTGAAATTCAGTACATGTGACCTGTTTTTCATCATTCTAATTCTTATCAAATCTCCTTGATATTTGACCTTTGACTATGTTTTCTTTACTCTTTTGCCTGAAATGTGACCTGATACTGCTCTGGCTTTTCAGCTCCAGCTTTCCTTTGTATATATTCCTTCAACCGATGGCACCCCCATGAAACCTCCATGTATTGACCCACTCCATCCTTTGCTGCTCAGCACTACCCACTTGTAACTAATGTTTATTAAATCATGCCCTGGTGGCGCAGTGGTTAAATGCCTGTCCTGCAGCCACTCACTCAAAACCACAAGGTGGCGAGTTCAAGACCAGCAAAGGGCTGAAGCTTGACTCAGGCTTGCATCCTTCCGAGGTCGCTAAAATGAGTACCCAGATTGTTGGGGGGCAAATAGCTTACAGTTGTGAACCGCTTAGACACTCCTTAAGGGTATGAAGCGGTATATAAATGAAGCTGTTTGTTTTTGTTTGTTTTGTAAACAAATTCCTTTAGTGGGCTGGGGCACTTAACAGTCCTGAAACATCATAGGATCATCCTGACTCTGTATCAGGTTACAAAACAGTCTTGTGGCTAACAGCATGAGAATTAATGGAGAATTCCCTATCCTCTACTATGGAATAAACTGAGTGCTGTAGAAAAGCCACTTCCCAGAGAACATATGAGTATACAAGTGTACACACACAATACAAGAATAGGCATGGCCCTCCCTTATAGGGTTGTTGACCTTAATGAGATAATAATGTTGAACCCTCCATAAAATGCTATCAGGCATACCCCATGTCTTGAGATCTGAGAACCAAAACTCAAGATCTAAGGATGATTTCTGGTGGTGTCATTAAGCAGGATACATTAAGCATCAGCCACAGTTGCACATATTATGTCAGTCAAATAAAGAACACCACATCTAACAAATGGTAAAATATTACTACATAGACTTTTCATGTGCTCACTCTTGCCCTTTGATTCCTCCACTCAACCTGAGGACTGGAGAAGAGCTGTCAGGCCGCGACATTGCAGAGTTCTAACACTACACAGTTCCTTTTATACATTCAGTAGTATTAGTTAGAAATGACATGCCAATATCACTTGCTTTTGTATAGTAAGGTATGTGATACAGAGGATACACTAAAGATTATCGTACTACCGGCTCTGTGCCCAGATCATTGCCATCCTGTCCTTCTCCTGTCCCTGGCTAAAAATGCTTCTTTTCCGTCAATGAGAGGTGCTCTGATCAGGGATGGGATGGGATGGTAACGCTCTAGGCATGGAGCTGTGTGATAGCACATGTTGCCTGCCTGGTCTTGGCCCATACCCAGATCAGGGAAAAGGGAATGCGATAATTTTCACTGTTAAAGCAGGCTGTGGAGATCCATGTCCAAGTTACTGATGAGTCATGATGAAACTGTCTGGATGATCTTAGACAAGACACACACTCTTCATCTGACTTACCTCATATGGTAGTTGTGTAGATAATGTGGTGAGGGGTCAGCCAGGCATAGCACATTCAGCTGTTCAAAGGAAAACTGGACTACTCATATAGAAAAGAAATAGTAACCACTATGCTTTGGGAGCATTAGCACATTACACTGTACACACTACCTGTGCACATGTTTAAATGTTTCTGAGAATTTTGGTTCCTGTGTTCATTCCTGTTTTTGTCCAAGTACAAGAATCCTCCTAAATCCAGAGTACAAACAAAGGCACAAATGTACCTGGTAAAATGAAGATGTGTATGCTTTTGTGAATTGATGAACAGATGTTCACTTTATGAGAACATGTAGAACGTAGCCCCTTACAATATGCTTGAAGCAAGCCTCTTTGTGCCCATAAGGAGCTGCCACAGGACATTTGGAGAATGATATTTTGTTGTGAATGAGACAATTCTGAAGGAGAGCAGAAAATCTGAGAGAGGAAAGAAACAGGATAGCACAGAGACAGTGTGCTCTCCTGGCGTGAATAAAAACAGCAGTGTTTGCTAGAGAAGAAAGTTGAAGACAGAAGTGGAACCAATATCCTCAACACAGCTTTCATCTTGCAACAGTAGCAAGGCCAAAGAGTGGCAGAATGAGGCCTAGAACTATACATCTAGCCCAGGGGTGTATAGAAGCAGGCTTGAGACCCTAAATGCACATCTGATTTGTTGGATTTTTGTTATGAGACTTTAGTCATAAAGTTATGTGAATTTTGTTGCTGTTGTGTTCTTTCAAGTCATTGCGAATTTATGGCAACCCTAAGGCAACCCTTTGGCAAGATTTGATCAAAGGAGGTTTGCCATTACTTTCCCCTGAGCCTGACAGCATGTGATTTGCACATGGTTCCCCCATTAGGTTTTCATGACCAAGCAGGGATTCAAACCCTGTTCTGCAGGGTTGTGGTTGCACTAGAAGGTAGCCAGTTTTATGAATTGTTCATTTTTATTTCTTCCCCTCTTTACCCATTCTTATTGAATAAATTCTTGTCAGATTTTTTTTTTTTTGCTTATCATTAGTATTTTAAATTCATTTTCAAAAATTTGTGACAGTGTTTTGTCAGATGGATAAAATAGAAAGCCTTCTACTATTTTTAATTTTTTAGGAAGAGATGCAGTTTTCCAGGTCTTTCAATCTTGTGGAAGCTCCACTGAACATACTACACTCATCCCTCCATATTTGTGGATTAGATATTTGCGGATTTGATTATTCATGGATTTGATTAATATATCCTCTTTAGGAATATCTAGGTCCTCCAGTACAACGCTATGGTCAACATTAATTAAAAGTTGCACTGAAAGACCTAGAGATTCCTAGAGAGAAAACTCTACTAGGTCTTTGTAGCTCCTCCAGTGTAGTTCTTTGGTCAGTGTCTGTCAGACATTGACCACAGAGTTGCATTGGAGGACCTAGAGATTCCTAGAAAGGGGTCCTCTCAGGTAAAAACATAGTGTTTTTGTTATTTGCAGTTTTTCCATATTCACGGGGGTCTTGTGCCCCTAACCCTCGCAAATATGGAGGACAAGTGTATAACTTATTTCTTTGTAGAGTAAAAGCAATGCTTTTATCAATAATCATTTTTAAATTATTATTATTATTATTATTATTATTATTATTTTACACACAATCTCAGCATTTTTATTTCTACTGTTTAGTAGTCAACAAGGCTGAATACTTACAATATAAAGCCACAAAATCCTGTCTAAAACCTGCAATTTCCATAGGAATTGGATAATAGAACCTTTGTACAGATCAGCAATCTGTGTACAGTGTGGACAAGTTTCCAATGTTACACGTGAAAACACTACCTGTGTATGAATCAACAATCTATTCACAATTACACACTGAAAGTACCTGTGGGGAACATAATATGTGCATCCTCCTGTTGAAAATTAAGTTTTAAAATATTTCACTTCAGACAAACCATGCATCAAGTTAAATCAAAATATTTATTTAAGTATGTCTGTCTGGAACTATAGCTATGTATTTAGGCTTTCTAATGATACTTAATACTCACTTGGATTTTGTAGTCCCAGAATGGAAAAATCTACAATAAAACTAAATTACTGGTGGACCACCAGTTGGTGACTGGTAAGTTTCAAAGTCCCAACCTAACCTCGTAGTGTTCAACAGATGCAGAACAAAGAAGCCCCAAGTAGGCTTCACTTGCAAGTAGTTTTATGAACAGTTATATCCCCCAAATGGTTATCTTCCTCCAGAGAAACATCCTTAGTACCCAGAGCTTTCAGTGCAAATATGGTTATACCTTAAACTCAATCAATGGAGAAATTTTCCATTGAGCAAGTATATAGTTTTTTATGTGTCCTCTTTAATTAAACCGGACACACATTTTATCCCTAGAGGTTCCTATTCAATTTCCCATAAAAACCTGACATGATTAGAATTGGGCATCAGATACTTTTATTTTATTCTTTTGGGAAAAAAAACTTGCTTCTTTCTCTCTCTCCTAATTTCCATTGAGTGGCCTCCAGAGAGATATAGATAGTCTAAATGCTGTATATTAAACTTTAATTACTTATTTCTGTGTTAGGCAAGTGTGATAACTAACATTCAGGAAGAGATTATGCATTTCTGGTTTGCACACACTTCATGTATTAAAAGCAACAGCAGCAGCAGCGGCAAGCAAGCAAATGAAAAATGACTGAACAACCTATCACCAATCTCTGTCAGCACCTCCTGCCCCTCCAGCTCAACAGTGGGATGCCAGCTGGTCTTCTATTAACAGTAAATTGAAGATTCTTATTTATTTATAAGCATCATTAATCTGATAGCTTTGAATGCAATTTGTTTTCAAAGAAGAGAACGTGCAGGATTTGCTTGGCACCATCAGGGCAAATAAAATAGATGGTTCATTGGAAATCTCACAGTACTTAATCCCTGGTAAGTTGTGGTGTGGCAATAAAGTTGATTCCTTGCCAACACACACACACACACATACACACCGTCACACAGATAAAGATACATCTAAGGCACAGGGGGAGGACCTTTGACTTCTACATATTTGGACTGTAGCTCAGTGGTCCCCAAACTATGCTCTTTAAGGAATTTTGGACTTCAGCTCCCAGAATCCCAGACTATTGGCCAACATGGCTGAGGCTTCTGGGAGCTGAAATCCAAAATCTCTTAAAGGGCACAGTTTGGGGACCACTTTTTTAGATTAAGAATGGTACAAATATTCACAATTATTCATTCCCAGGTGGAAAAATTGGTTTCCTGATAGTGAGAAAGCTCTCCACACACCAACTCTTCCTAAGTTTAAAGGCTCAGTTTGGTGAATAGCAACACGTTTCTTAGCCTAATTGAACCTACTACAGGGACTCACCACCTTGAGTTCCTGTAGTGGGAGAAAGGTGAAATAATAATAATGATAATATTAATAATAATAATAATAATAGCTGCCTCTTGGAGGATAATTTTCAGCAGGCCACACTCTGGGAGTGGGAATTAAAAAGATATATTTGGTCTCCCTAGCCGTGACTTCTTCCAATGAGAACTTGTCTCCTAGTGTAACTGTTGGAGGAAAGGGCCACATTGTTGCAGGCAGCATCTACCCCATAGCCTGTCCATTCTTAATTCATGTGTTCTACAGATATTGATGGATGGAAGATTCTTGAATAGTTATTGATGGTCCTGTTGTATACCAACTACTAGACATCTACCAGCCATCAGTGCTCTGTCTACATTTGTATGGCTGGAAAGGAAACATTTTACTTGACCACCAAGACAAGAAACAATGAGACCACTGTGGGATGCAAATATGGGCCACTTTGTTTAAATTGTATCCTATTTAACTTTATTTCTTCAGAAGTGCAGAAGAGGGAAAGCAGCCTAGTGTGGACCTGCCATGGCAGTTGATTTCTCATGGATCTACTCCACAACTTTCCTTGGGCAAAATACCTGAATCCCAAGGAGAATCCAAAAACTGAATTGCTTGTTGGCTAGCCATCTGGTGGAAGGCAAACCCAAGGATCCAAGCCCCCAAGGTACATGATTTCTGTTGAGGGCAAGACCCCCCTCCTCAGCCAGCCTCAAGGACAGGCTGCATCCCCACACTCTTAGCCTCATGACATGTAGGGGCAGTTCCAGAGGTCTATCCTTCACCATATGGGTGCCACAAGTGATCACCAAATTCTCCTTTCTTCCCCCACTACCTGCCAAGTGACCATCCAGCCAAGAAGAGACAAGCAAATTTACACTGTGTTAGAGGTGAGACAATGGGTTGGAGGGAAAAAAAGTCAAAAGACAGGAGACTGAGGGATGGCAAGCCCTTAAATGTCTTTATTTCTGGCCACCAGCATTCCTAGTCTTGGTGTGAAGTACCAAGCTCACCATTTTATATGGCCCCTCCTCATTGGAAAGAATCAAATTCATATCCTCCATGTTATATGCACAACACGAAGGGTATATATATGACTTGAAATGTAGAACTGTAGAATAATAGAGTTTAAAGAGACCCTAAGGGTCATTCAGTCCAACCCCCTGCCATGCAGGAACTCTCAATCAAAACAACCCCAACAGATGGCCATCCAGCCTTTGTTTAAAGACCTCCATCATTCTCCCGAGGAGTGTGTTCCACTGGTGGCAAAGGGAATAGATATAACTTTGGGACACTAAAACAATATGATCCTCAAATTTGGAGGGGAATGATGCTTTGCAGAATAAGATAATTCTGTCTACTCGACTTCGCAGCACCTTTGAGAGTGAGGCTTAATCTGCTCTCCAGAAATAATGCAATTTGACACTGCTTCAACTGCCATGCCTCAATGCTATGGAATTCTGAGATTTGTAGGTTTTTGAGATATTTAGCCTTCTCTGTCAGAGAGCTCTGGTGCTGCAACAAACTATTCACCACAAGCTGGCTGTTCTTCTCCCCCCCCCCCCCAAGGCCAAGATTCCATAACACTGAGCCATGGCAGTTAAAGTGGTGTCAAACTGCATTATTTCTGCAGTTCAGAAGCACCCTGAGAGAAAGAATTTTGTAACATAAGTTTTCTCTGTCCTCTGCAATTCACTCAAGGGATAGATGTGAGATTTAACAGTCAAAGATACAATTTATCACACTGCCCCAAAGCTGGGCAGTATGCAACCCATAAGTAATCCTCACTTCTCCAGACGTCTCACACAGTTTTTCAAGAAGAGGATTTTCACTTTGTATACCAATCCAGACTAACATAGCTGTGTCTTTGGAGTTTATCACACGGAGGTGCACGGAAGCAAATCCTGTGAAGAAACGGGGTTTTAAAATCCACTAAACACCTGCAAATGTGGGTTGTTTTTTTAAGATGTGTTGGCGGAAAGAGAAATAATATGAAAATAACCCAAACAGAAAGCTGACTAAAACCACTCCTTCCTATTTTCAGAATTTCCCAAAAGTAAAAAGGAGTGGGTTTGTCAGCTTTCTGTTTGGGTTATTTTTCCATTATTTCTCTTTCATGCAAATGTCAGCAGAAAAATAATCTGCATTTCCTGCTTTTTTCTGCTTTCTGTTCAGGTTAACCCCAAACATCATGTGAAAAACAATCTGCAAAAGTGGATTGTTTTCGACTTAAATCTACTTTCTGCATGGGATTTGTCCCCTGTGATAGACTCCAGAGACTACTGTTTAATGACTGCTTCTTCAGTCTCACTTAAATCCACACTATTCTCTTGTTACAAAGTATTTGGCCTTGTAAACTACCATACCTGGAACTCCCTACTGTTTGGTAAAATCTGGAGGGGAAAAAGAGAATAAAGAGAAAATGGAAGCAGTCTCTCTATTTTCCACGTTTTCCATCATGGCAGCAACTTCAGAATCAATTCCAGTCTGAAGAATCTGATAGACAAAATTAATGCAATCTTTCATGGCTGATATTATATTTCAAGGAGAAGACACTACAAGTAATAAGAAGAACATATCTCATCTGTGGAAACACATAAATATCTGAAGCAGAAATTCACATATTGGGTTTTTAAAAATTTATACAGGAACTTCATGTCTTGTTGAAGGACTTATTGTATCCCACTGGTTATCTAAAAACCCAAGTGAATATTTCTCTCTCTCTCATTTTGTTTTAAATGCCTAATATTTCTTGTATCTATTTAATGAGGTAATAATCTGGGTTGTTCTGTGTATTTGAATAAATCTGGGAATTACCCTCTTTAGAAAACAAATTGTTTTTTAATATTCATAACACCAAATGATAATATCCCCTTTCTGTAGTTATTGCTTTTATATCTTGCTTTTTATATAGGTAAGATAATTGTAAACCATACTATCTATTCAGATATAGGTGAGTATGCATTATTGAAACAAGTAATATGAATGGAAATGGTTTCTTCTGATTTTTTTAATAATAAGCATGACATGAAAATAGTGTATCTCATTACATAGATCTCCCTAAATACAAAGAAATGAATATTGCAATCATATATTTAAAGCATGATATCTTCATATCTACCCAAATCAACAGCACAATTGCTTTTCATAACCTCTCTGCATTTCCTGTGTTTTAAAAATAAAATTTCATCCCAACGGTGACTAAATAATCTCACTGAGATACTTGGTAATGTGATACATGAAGCCAATTATCTTCCCCAACTAGTCATTTTCCTTGTTATCTGTCTATAGAGCAGACAAAGGGAATTGTATCAATGCTCTTCTTGCTTTGTGTTTTGCACGTGTGTGTCTGTGCCTATGTTAGCAATAGCAATATTAAGTACATTTCTATACTGTTTATCAGTAAACTAGCACTCCCTAAGCAGTTTGCAATGTTTAAGCCAATTGACCCCAACAAGCTGGGGCAATTTTACCTACCTATGAAAGGATGAAAGTATGAAGAGACATTGAAGCTCTCCTCTAGGACTGAACTTACAACATTGTGGCTGCAATATTAGCATTTAGCTGCTGCACTACCAGAACTTCCTATGTTTACTATCAACATTTGGAAAGTGTTTTTGTTTCCCAGTTAAAGAATAGCAGGAATTTTGAACCAAAGGTGGCAGAGACAAAGTGGGCAATATGTGGTTCATGCAGTTAATATTGCAAAACCACCTCACCTGATCCACCCATCCACAACTGAATAGTGTAGTTGGGGGGGGGGGGTGTACTACTTTTGAGTACCCCACCCATCATGCCAATGGGCTCCCAGAAATATTTGCATACAATTAATCCAATAGTTCCTTGCCCTCTGGCTTGCAGTCTGAATAAGAATGGACACAAAAGGCAAAGAAGGTGGAAGTGGGGGAGAGAATTGCCTTCATGAGATCTTGACTGCTCTCTCTCCTCAGAGGCCAGGACAATGGTAGATAGAACACAGAAAGAGGGCCTTTCACTAGCTACCAGAAGTCTTCTTCTTATTGCCTGTCTTGCAGTCTTCAACCTGATTGATGTTTGATCCATGATCCAGGAAATCCCCATTATTTATGTCAAATTTAAGTAGATCCACCATAGTCAGCATTTTGGTTTTCTTTCTGTTCAGCAGTAACCCTGCCTTTGCACTTTGACCTTCCTTAGTAATTGATCCAAGTCTATGATGTTTTCTGCTAGTAGTATGATATTATGTCTTCCTCCTGCTTCACTCTTCCTTCTTCTGGGTCTAAACATGTTCTTTGTATGATATTTTCTGCATACAACTAGAACAAATTGAGTGATAGAATAAAGCCTTGCCTGACCCCTTTCCAATTGAGGATCATTCTGTTTCTCCATATTCTGTCTGGACTGTAGTTTTCTCTCCTAAATACAAAATTTTCTCATCAGGACTATCATATGTAGTGGCACTCCCATATCTTTAAGAATAATCCATAGTTTTTCATAATTTATTCAGTCAAAGGTTTTGCTATAGCCTATAAAGCACATGCTGATTTTCTTCTGGAATTCTTTGGTACACTACATTAGCCATTGTATGTTTGCAATGTGGCCACTAGTGCCTTTTCCTTTCCTAAACATCATTTGTACTTCTGGGATTTCTCTCTCTCAACATGATTGGAGTCTATGTTGCAGAATTTTGAGCATAATTTTGGTTGTGTGTGAAATAAATGTTATGGTCCTAGAGTTGCTGTAGTCTTTTGTATCCCCTTTTTTTGTGGATGGGGTGTATATTGGGTATTTCCAATCTGTTGGCCACCATTTTCATTTCCATATTTGTTGCCATATTTTAGTTAACACTAGAGTTGATTCGGTCTGTGTAGATTGTAGCAGTTCAATTGAAATACCACCGGTTCCTGGTTATTTAATCCTCCCAATATCTCTTATTGCAGCTTCCACCTTCCTTTCTAGAATTTGGGGTTCCTCTTCGTATAGTTCTTTGTTCCTTGTGTAATTTATTTTTTCCTCTCTTTTATAAAACTTTTCTGTGCATTGCACCCAATTTTTTTTTTTAAAAAAAAAATTAGTATTGATCTAGTGGTATATTCCTCTTCTTGTTATAGAGCATCCCGGTTCTTGGTTTCAACTTCCCTTTGAGTTCCTAGATCTTGTTGAAGAGGTCTCTTGTTCTTCCATTTTTGTTTTTGTATTCTATTTCCCTGCATTAATTATTATAGTAGTTCTCTTTATCCTTAAACATTAGTCACTGAACACTTGCATTCATGTTTCTAGTTTTGTTACTATCTTTTTTATTTTTTTATTTTTTATTTATTTATTTATTTATTTTGCTTCTCTTCTTTCCTTTACTGCTTAAAGCATTTCATCTTTTTTCAATGTTTCTTATCTTTCTTTTTGGCCACCATTTGTGTCTTTCTGCATTCTTCCTTGACTATGTCCTTGGCGTCTAAATTATAACTTTTCTGATTACCATTCAATCATGCTTAATAAAGTAGATCTATTTCTTACATTGTTTGTAAATTCTGTAGAGAAATTGTTCAGATCATATTTTGGTATGATGACAGTTTTGGTTTTCTTATTCAACTTTACTCTCATTTTTCATATTAATTTTTGTTTCCATTAACCAAGTTAAGATGATATAGCCATGTTAGTCTATAGAATAAGTATGATAGAGAGATCTTGTAGCATTTTTTAGACTACTGAAATAAATAAGTTGGCAGCATAAGCTTTTGTAGACTTGAGTCTATTTCTTCAGATGCATATAGTCATATAGTCATATAGGAAGTAGACTGAAGTCTATGAAAGCTCATGCTGCCAACTTCTTTATTTCAGGTAGTCTCAAAGGTACTGCAAGATCTCTCTACATACAAGTTAAGATGAATTAGAGTTTGTCAGCTTCAGATAACATGACAAATGATAATAAAAAAGGAAATGAAAGTTTTCAAATTCCTATTCCTAATCACAGAATGGTTTAACTTTACCTCTGAATTAGCTCCACAATAGAAAATCCATGGATGTTCTAAGTGACAATTTCTGTGCTGAATCTGTAAGAGATGATGCATTCTATTGGACAGAGAAAATGTGCACTGCAATTCAAATACAATTTAGCAACTCCATTTGTCAGTTTGAAATGTGGTTTGATTTTAAAATAAGAAGAATGTTGTTTTAGCAGCTACAATTGCCCTGAACTTACCAAAACTTTCTGATTTCAAAAAAGCATATTTATTTCACTGGTTGCTCCTTTGAAATAATTGAAAAATTATTAAATGATTTGAGAAATAGCATGTCCACTATCCTTCTAGCATGGGAAGACCACATCATTTGAATGATAGGCCAGGGATGATAAGTCTTGTTCAAAATTGACATTCGGCATGAATAACGTGCCTCTTTCAAGCAATGTTATTCATATAGATGGCAGCAATGTGCTAAAGGAGCTCAAGTAGAATTCCCATCACACTCTTTTTAAGGAATAATTTTAATGATTTCCTATTGACTGTACTATCAGTGATTCACTGGTAAGCTCCCCAACCATGCATACTGTTAATTAAACATACTTAAATATGTCATGTGTACTAGTCTGAGTAGAGAACCTGTTTGAGCGTTGGACTATGACTCTAGTAGACTATGGTTTGAATCTCTTCTCAGCCATGGAAACTGGTTGTGTGGCCTTGGCAAGTCCCTCTCTCAGCCTCAGAGAAAAGCAATGTCAATGAAGAAATCTTGCAGGCAAAATGTAATAATAGGTTCATCTTTGAGTCTCCCAAAGCCATAAACACACAACACCCACAATCTTAGGAAATTCAAAATATTAATTTATAGTTTAGCCTGCTGGAGATTATTTTGTAATATGCCCAATATTCAGAAAGTTAATTTTGCTATGGCTTCCTAACTGTAGCGTTCTGGGACTCCAAAAGTATTTTTCTCCCCCAAATGTTGATTATGCTAATTGCACAAGTTCATGTTATATTTACTACTTTTTTTTACTTCTTTTTGCTCATACTGTAATGGAAAAACGGGTTCGGCTAGGACTGCTTACCCAGTCCTCCGCATTGACAGAGTGGAGTAAAGACAAGAGGACCCAGAGTCGGTTAAGGATTCCAGATTTATTCAGCCGGCATAGAATAAAAATGTCCTCAGTGGAAAATTCAGATTTCCAAAGACTGAGACCCTGAAAAAACCAAGATGATGGGATTTATAGTTTTTACACAAAGGACTTCCAAAAATGCTTTCTATTGGCCAATCTTAACTCTAAACAAATGAATCTCAAGCAATCAGACAAATGAACACATGAATAATTAAAAACCCACTTATGACTCGTCATGTCACATGTCATCTTACAGAAAGTTACTTTCCTTGTAGCTAACCTTTACACATTATTTCACAGTTGCAACTCTACTTATCTGGTGTTTATATTTTGACTTCACTCTGGCACCTCTGCTTAGGGTACCAGGGCAGCTTGTACCTAAACAATTTCTTGTTTTCTCCTGTTTGCTCAGCATTTTCTCTAAAGACCTTCACTTAACCCAAATGTTAGCCACATTAAACTTTGGTTCAGCAACCATCTTTGTTCATTCTGCATAATCAAAGTATGGACTAAATATTAAATATAAAATTTCCCAGTTCATTTCCCCCCTTTGATAAAAATCATCAATCTTTTAAATTGTATGATTCTTATCACCTATCTTGGGTTTTTTATATTCAGTATTTAGCCAGACAATTTCATACACACAATACTCTTCAATTCTCCTGGGTTTTACACACTTCAACATCTGGAAATCTAAAAAGGAACCAATGGTTAGCATATAAGAACAGTTTAGCATTGTAAAATATAATAGAAAGAAACAAAAAAAATCAGACAAAACAAAACTTTAGGAACTATAGGCACCACTCAATCTAGCATCCTCAAAATCAAAACTATTTCATTTGGGATCCCCCTCTGATCAGGAATCTTGATTGCTGGACAGAGTTGTATAAATGCAGTCAGCTTCCGGAGTGAACATGCAATATTAACTCTGTATCCTCATGAAAATCTTCAGTTGATCCAAGTTCATCTGGACTCCTTTGGTATCTTTCCTCTGCAAAATTTCTTTGGGTTAGGCAAATACATTCTCTAATCACATAATCTTTGACATAATCTGCAAAACAAAACACTTAACAATTAAACAAACAAGCATCTTTAACATTAGCAGACATTTGACTCTGTTCAGATAGAAACTCACAGGCAGGCAGGAACACAATTTTCCAGCTTAGCAGTATCTAAATAAAAACACTTAAAGAAAGATTAAGAATTTGATACATTTTTTTTGAAACCAGAATTACATACATATAATCTTTGGAACCTCTTCATATTAATCTGAGTTTGTTCCCGCAGCTGGCACAGTGTGGAGTGGCTTCAGGGATTTTAAAAATTCCTGGAAAATGTTCTTTTCAAAAATAAGACTCAAGGGAAAAAATGGCAACAATTGTTGAATAAAAAGTCCAGTCTCATGTTTCAAAACTCTCTTGAGCAACAATGAGCAAAAATATAAATTTCTTTGAAGACAGAAGTTTCTTCTGCAGTTTTTAGTAGCATGGAGTTTCAAAGGAAAATATGACTTCAATCAAAAAATCAAAAAATGCTGGAAAACCAGATTTGAATCCTAAATAAAGGTCCAGCAGTAGAAATAATTTACACCACCAACAATTTCCATGTACAGATTAAAAAAACAAACAAACAAAAAAAAACACCCAACAACTTGGTTTAAAGTCATGTGATTGTTGCATAGGTGGCTTTGATAATTCTGTCCACTACACACAAAACAAAGTACAGTTTATTTCAACAAATGTAAAAGCTATTTGTGGTTCAGCTTTATTGGCCATTGACTCTGCAATCTGAATTCTTCTTTATATGGTGCCTTTGGCGCCATACTGTTGTCATTGTTTTTCGTTGTTATTTTTTCTCAGCATTGACTTGAAAGACATCAGTGATTCCAGTAATCTACTGCCTTGCTCAAATCATGTAAACTCAGGACTATGGCTTCTTTGGTTGAGTCAATCCACCTGTAATGCAATCTTCTTCTTTTTTTCCTGCCTATTCTGTTATTGCCCCCCCCCCACCATGAGTCACATCATTTCGCAATATGTCCAAAGCATGTAAGCCTCAATTTAGAGATCTTTGTTTTTAGTGAGACCATACTACTGTGTCAAATCTCTATATTGCTTGGCTGTATATAGCATTTTCTAGCACAAATTAAGGATGAATACAAACGATGACTTACCAAATAGAATAACTAAGCATAGCACATTTTTATGTTTCTACCTGATATGATAATTGTCTGAGTGGATACAGGGCACAACGTTGCTATACATGCAGCTGCATGTTTGCACTTTCCCACCTCCCTTCCCATTCTCCTTTTCTTTTTCTTTCTTTCTTTCTTTCTTTTTCTCTGCCTTATAGATTGTCCACTGGTGTTCAGGGACTGCAATTTGTTACTGTTTTTCAGCACTTCATGTAAGCTATACTTAACAACCTCAGTGCCAAAGTGCGAGGTAAAAAATGCTTCCAAAAAAAAAAAAAAAATGAAGGAAGGAAGGAAGGAAGGAATCCCTTAGCTTCAAAAGGATAATCCTGTGATCTGTTCTGATAACATTGCTATAGTTATTATGAGGTATAAAAAGCAACTAGTGCAAATGTTCTCAAAATACCGCCATTTACCCTTGAGTGTTCCTTTAAGTCTTATTAAAAACCATAGTCGGTATGCTAACTGGAATCTCTTATATATGAGATACATACTTAAATACCTTAAAAGCACCCAATCCTGCCTGATCTTGGAAGCTAAGCAGGATCAGACCTTGTTAGTAGTTAGATGGACTGTAGTTAGTAGTTAGACTGCCAATGAATGCCAAGTGCTATAGACTTTATTTCTGAGGAAGGAACTGGCAAAACCATATCTGAGTACTCTTGCCTAAGAAAACTCTGTGAAATTGATGAAGTTAGTGATCTGTCTAGCCTTTCTCTGCTATATCATAGTATAGAATGTCTTGCCAAAGACACAGGGAGAGATTTTTCCCAGTCCTTCCACCTGAAAACTTTTTCATACCATTGGTTAAGTATATCTGAAACCCTATCTATATGTTAAATGAATTAGATCCTCCAAAGAATCCTGGGGATTATATTTTTCTGAACAGGTAACTATGCTGTGGAAAAGTTATCAAATGTTCTCTGTTAACTAGACTAGCCTCACCCACTGTGGCAGGAAAGCAATGATCCCTATAAAGGAAGGGTGGGCAGCTTTGGGGGGAGGTTTATTGAACCACTTGAAAATCTACGTCAACTCACTTCACCCTGCCAGGATATAATCTGTTGCAATTGCAATTGCTTTCATGTAATTAAACATGTGGAGACTGTGCACCCTGTTTTTCAGCTGGAATTTGCTTCCCAGAAATGTGATCCACCTTAAAAACAATGGGAATGCTCCTCAGTTACCTTGTTTACTTATAAAAAATGTAGCAACTTCTTCACGTTCCTTTGGAACTATGGCTCCAATTTACTGAAGCAGTTACAAATTTGTAATCTAGAGTTATGTGTTTGTGTCTGGTTCATATTCACAAATAGTTTAGGAAATGGAAACTCCCCTCTCCTGTACCCATTTCCCTGGCAGCAGCGGATGCAAGTAATAAGACCACTTGATGAGGAAGCAGCTGACTGATGTTTCCAACTGTCTTCCCATGAGCAATCTCTGGTGTTGTGTATGGAATTGTAACAGGCACCCTGCTTTTGGACAGCCGGGTTTGAACAATGCTCAGCCATGGAAACCCACCAGGTGATCTTGGGCAAGTCACATTTTTTCAGCCCCAGAGGAAAGCAAACACATCATGCCAAGAAAATGCCATGGGAAAACTCAGAGATACCTTCTATAGATGATTAATTGGTTATTGATGACATTGGACATAATGGAAATAGACAGGTTGACTATATACTTCAAGGACAAGAAAATTATAAAGAGGGAAGATCTTTGGGAGCCATTAATGTTGTTGTAAAGATAGATGGTCAAAGAAAGAAATATGGAAAGAAAGAATAAAATAATAGTAAATATATTTGTATTATAAGAAAACAGAGACATGGTTAAAGTTTGGGAAAGCTAAAAAGGAAAATGTACAGTGTGGTATCTAAATAATGAAGTTAGGCATACGGTTGCTAGAAAGAGGTGGTAGAGTTGTGAAAATATTATCTCAGGGAAATAAGTTCTATAAAGTGTGAGGTAGAAGGTTTTTTAATCCAATGAGATAAGCAGAAGACCAAGGTGGAGGGGGGAGGGGAATGGGGAAAGAGAAAAAATATTTGAATTGTTTCGGATAAAATACACTTGAAACTATGAGATAATATTATACTAAAATAATACAAGTAAATATGATGTGATATGATTTGATGTAAGATATGAAAATAAAAGAACAAATAGGATTGCATTTATATGTGATTATGTACTCAAATATGTTGATTGGTAAGATGTATATAACAATCAAAATTATTGGTTAAAAAAAGTTGGAAAGGAAGGATTTTTTCAAATGACTCAGAGCAGTAGAGCAGCATTTCAGTGATCAGACAGCAGCATTTTTAGGATTAAAGAGACTTGAGAAACAATTGCCAAATGTGCTGACCTTCAAGGTTAATATGTGGAATTACATGTAAGTTTTATGGCTCTAGGTAATTCTCTTTTTGGTGGGCTGGAAATTTTTGAGTACCCCTTGGTACGTATCTACATAACTAAGATGGCTATGCATCCATGAAAGCCTTAGTGTATTCCAGCCATTTGAATATAACCAACTAACTGATTTGGGTGGTTTGGGAACTTTACCGTAACCATTTAATTATCAAAGTATCCAATCTGTGGTACAGATGATAAAAGACTTGGACCAAACCTCAGACAACATAGTACAACTACAAGCTGCTTTTTATCAGCACTGTGCTTGGGTTAAGAGTGAATATATTGAATACATTGCTGTACTCCTCTGCCTGAACATTACAGAAAGCTATATATTAAGACTTGATTCAAAATGTAGTCAATTGAAAGAGAATTGGATCATGCAGTATCTTATATTCTCTTCATTGCAAATATATTCTCTCATCTTATGTACATGGTGAACAGAACTATAATAGTTCAATGTTCTATACAATTTTATGTACAAGGGATGCTGGCAATATTGTGTAAGTTTCCTCCTTTACATCCTTTATTTGTGTGATGATATCCAAGTTGGAGATAATAACTCACCTAATATTTTTGCCATCTGCTGGGGGACTGAGATACCATACATATAAATATTGTAACAGAGTTTAATACCATTTTTCTCTCTTCCTGCCCCCCCCCAACACACCTACCAAGTTATCATCTAGAAGCTTTAGGCTAATAGTAATGAATGTTTACCAATAGGACAATGGAGTGATAACTGAATGACTGGGAAAAAAAATAATACAAAAGGGATCACATTTGTACACAGGTTCTTACACTGCCATTTGTAGTACAATCCTAAAACATGTTTACTTAAAGATAAAGTCTTTCAATTCCAGTGCAGCAACTTTCCATGTAAGTGTTTTTAAGCCTGCAGTCTTAATTGACTACTCAAACCAAAGGACCTTCCCCCCCCCCCCCACAGAATATCTGATGTGTTAGTTCCTTAGGATGGCCTATGAAATCATGATGTACAAAAATCTGACTAGTGGTCTTTATAAGAGTAACTAAGTAATCCAAATATTCAGCTTTGCTGCATGTGATGCTTTGTTTAGTTTTGTTTTTGTTTTTACTTTCTTTATATATGATTTTCATTTCCTGGCAAGTAAATGAATGGGCAAATCACATGCTCTCAGCCTCAGGGGAAGACAATGGCAAACCTCCTCTGAACAAATCTTGTCAAGAAAGCCCCATGATAAAGTTGCCTTAGGGTCACTGTAAGTCTCAAGCAACTTGAAGGCACATAACAACAACAAAATGACTGGCACTGTAAAAAAAATAGTTATTTGTAAATATCTGCTTTCTCTTATGTCTTCTGGATAAAAAAAGACAACCAAAAACCAAACCAACCCTTAATTTTCTTTTTCTCCCTAATGTATATTTATTTGATATTTATATGAGTACTTCCAGCGTTGACAAAATGCCATTTCTAAATAAAATTCATTTCTACAGAGCCGGACTGTGACAAGAGCAGTAAAATTAATATGTAGGCTTTAGCCTTTTGCAAGATCTCATAGGCATTTTCAGCCTCGAAATAACACAGAGGAAAGAGAACATGACAAGAATCACTTTTGGCTAATTCACACTTTATGCAGCAGAGGTGTTAGCCACATATACACAGATGTCTCTATAGGCTGAATCTAACCTCTAACAATGAGCTTAATGGTCAAGACAAAGCTATTTGATTGCCTGGGCTTTGTTATGCTGAGGCGAGGATACGTTGGGTCAATGCAGTTGGGTCCGGACACAATTGAGGAGGCCAAACATCACGATGGGTGGGTAGTTAAGCTGATCACCGACTCATTAGGTGTGAGGCTACAAAAAAAAAAAAGCCAACATTGTCTAAGTCTTTCAGGTGCTGGGATTCCCATTTGGCAACTCCCAAACCTTCCTGTGGGGAATTTCCAGTGTATTATTTCTAAGGGTTTCATGAGGTTGATGTCATAGTGGCCAGGCAGGCTACCTGACCTTCTCGCCTAGCCATGATGGCAGACCTGCTCAGGGGGGTCAGCTTGGGGTCCTGGAGGGAATGCCACACTTCCAAAATTTTAATAAAGCAGATATTCTAACAATATGGTTTTGTCTAGGGCCATTATTCTTCAATATTTTTTATCAATGACTTTGATGACAGGGTGTAGAAAATCCTTATCAAGTTTGCAGACAACACAAAACTAGGAGAGGTAGCTAAGATATTGGAAGACAGGAAATGAATTTGAAAAGACCTAGAGACAAATGCAGAATTCTACATTTAGGCCACAAAACCCAAATTCACAAGTATAGGATGGCAGATGCATGGCTTAACAGTACCTCATATGAAAAGAAACTTGGAATCATTTTTTATCATAAGTTGAATATGAGTCACTAGTATGATTCTGCTGCAAAAATGGTGAGTTCTATTTTAGCCTGCATTAATAGAAGCATAGCTTCCAAGTCAAGAGAAGTAATAATCCCTTTACATTCTACATTCCAGACCGCACCTGGAGTACTGCATTCAGTTCTGGGCCCCTCACTAGGAAGGATATATACAAGTTGAAGGCAACAAGGAATAATAAGTATGGAGAATAAAATGTATGAGAAGAGGCTGAAGGAGCTGGGAATGTTCAGCTTGGTGAAGAGAAGATCTGAGTGGTGATATTATTCTATTATTTAAATACAGTTGGCCCTTCATATCCACAGGGGTCCCATTTTAGACCCCCCCCCCAGCAGATGGCAAAAAATGTGGGACCTTGAGTCTTGTTCTTCACAATGGTGACACAAGGTGTGCACAACCACACTGGTGTGGCCAAATGTATGCACCACCATTAGGGAGAACACAGTGAGGCCATCCAGAGATGCTCAAATCTGTGGATGGCAAACCGTGGTTGGGAAGGGCCAACTATACCTCAAGGTATGTCACAGAGAGAAGGAGGCAAGTCCATTCTCTGTTGTTCCAAAGGATAGGACCAAGACTATTAGTTTTAATTATAGGAGAGTAAAATTTGCTTAAACATTAGAAGGAACAGCTTGACAGTAAGAGTGGTTTGGAACCAATTGCCTAAAAAAGTGATGTGATCTCCCTCTCTGGACTATTAGTTTTAATTACAGGAGAGTAATTCAGAAAGAGGTGGCATAGCTACTTGCTGGGATGCTTTAGCTGAAGATCCTGCACTGAGCAAGTGGTTGGATTAGATGGCCCATGATCCCCCTTCCAACTTTATGATCTTATGATGCATGATAAGAATTGTAATTTTTCAACTTGTGGAAACCATCCCTACTAACATTTTTATCATTTTCTCACTCATGCCCTATTCTGTTTGGATAATGTGCTTAATTTTAAATGTGTTCATACCAAGTATACACAGAGCCAGTGTGGCATAGTGGTTTGAGTATTGGACTAGGACTCTGGTGATCAAGGTTTGATTCCCCGCTCAGCCATGGAAAACCACTTGGTGACCTTGGGCAAGTTACATGCTCTCAGCCTCAAAGGAAGGCAAAAGCAAGCCTCCTCTGAACAAATCTTTCCCCATGATAGGTTCACCTTAGGATTGTCATAAGCTGTAAATAACTAGAAGGCACAGAATAACAACGTGCCAAGTAGATCTCTTAGGACAGCTTCATACTCTGTGCTAGCAGATAATGTGGAAATCATGACCACGCATGCGCCCAGTAATTCAGTTTCAAGTCTGGTTCAACAATTTGGATAAGGGCCTGATGCTGGGCTCAGACTTGCCAATTCATTTCATGCTGTTTTTGTCCTGGCATTCTCCACTAAAACACCAGTTATCAAAATCTGTTAAAGTTTTACTAAGACTTAATAATAAGAGCCAGCATGGTGTAGTGGTGTAAGTGCTGGACTAGGACAATGGGAGATCAAGGTACAAATCCACACTATGGACACTCACTGGATGACTTTGGGCAAGTCATACTTTCTCAGCCTCAGAAAATGGCAAAAGCAAACTCACTCTGAACAAATCTTGCCAGGAAAACCCCACGATACCTTAGGGTTTCCATAGTTCCATAATTCAGAAACAAGCTGAAGTCACAACAACAGCAAGACTTAATGATACTTAATGATATAGATAATAATGGTAATGAAGACAACAAACTTGAAGAGTGTTTTTGCTTTATTCTACCAGCAAATCAACTGCTGAGATTCAACGGCATAGCATAAGCAAATATGGTAGTTATGAGACTGGTGATCAGGGCAGATGATGCTTTATAGGCTTGATGAGGAACCTCAAAGCAATGAATTAGGGCTGGAATCCAGAATGAGTCTAAACTGTGCTATCTAAATGCTAAGTATTAAGTACAAAATGTGACTCTATAGTCCAAAACACATCGGAAATAATTCAGTTTGAGGCCACTTTAACTGCTGTGGCTATCCTGGGAATTGTAGTTTATTGTGGCACCAGAGCTCTCTGAAAGAGAAGGCTATGTGTCTCACAAAACTACAGTTCCCAGAATTCCTTAGTGTTGAGCCAAGACAGTTAAAGTTGTCTCAAACTGGATTATTTTTGCAGTGTGTTTCAGACCTAAGTAATTAGCTGTACTCCAGGCAATTTATGCCTTTTCTGTTTAAAACTCTGGAGAGTGCATTTATGCTGTGTAGATTTAAAACACATGAGATATAAATCTTATTCTACCTCTGTGTTAATGTTTTTTAGCATTTTCAGAAGATCTTTCATAGTACTGTTTGTGCATAGCATTCAATAAATGGTTGAGGGATGACAGCAAAGGACAACAAGGACACAACTATTCTACCCCTGCAAGGCTAGGGAAATTTAATATTTGGCTTCTTAGCTTCTGTTGTCATAATTAAGGAGCAGTTCTTCAAAAATAATACACATACTTGACTTCTTGACTGGGAGGTTTAAAAACAAAAACAAAACTGGTTTGTGCTAATTGACCAAAGCAGAAAGATAGTTCAGCAAATGCTATATCATTTCATTCTGGGGTTGTTAGGTTGTTGCTTTTTAAAGTAAATGCATTCATACATTATTTATACACCACTTGTCATCTCACCACTTCCACATGGTTATAATAATAATAATAATAAAGAAAAGATCAAATTCAAACAATGGAGAATATACAAATTGTACTAAAAATAACCAAGATTCTACAACATAAGAGAAAGAAATACAAGTAAAACCCAATGGATTTCCATTACAAGCTGCCCAGATATAAAGGCAAGCAAAACTGTATGAAAGTTGCTTGTCATAGTATTACTTGGGGTGACATCATTCCGCTTTGTGTAGAGTTAAAACTCTGATGGTGATGGGAAGTGAAAGCTGAACTTCAATGAATACTTACTTGGAAGTAAGTCACCTTGCAATCAACAGAGCTTACTTCCAATGCTTCTTATAATGTTGGGCTTCTCATACTGATCCTTTTATGACATGGAAGATTTGTTGAGAGCTTCTGAGATGTTTTGAGGCTATATAGATATAATTCTTTGGTAATTTCATTCTTCAAGGAAACAACAAGTAATTTTAGCAGTCTTCTTCCCACTGTGACAAAGTCTTCGACAAAGTCTTCAAAGACTGTGCAGATTTGGAAGGCTATTCACAGTCTGGGACTTATTTTGCAGGAATTTCACATGTGCTTTTTGTACAAAAACAGCATCTTCTGCGCCAGAAACAGTATTTGTAGCTAAGAAAATAAAGTGTCCTATTTTGTCCAGTTTCATTGTTATCCATTTCCTTTTCTTTTATCTCTTTTGCAATGTATAAGTGCACACACTGCCAGTGATTCTGGGCTGTAACACTGAGAAAATAATGCCTTATTAAATGAGATTGAATTTATTTGTTTGGCATTAGTCTTCTCTTCCATATTATCTACTACATAGATGGGCAATACCTCTGGGTCTGGAGGCATTGTCATACTCCTTGGCAATCCAAAACAGCTGCACACCTCTAATAGTGATGAAAAAATCCTCCAAAAATTCTCTCCAAAATGTAAACAGACTCCCTCCAAAGATGGAGGAGCATAATGTGAATATTACACTTTGATGCATAAAGCAGGAAAGCTGGCTGTTGCCAGAGTCTTTACCATTTTTTTAGGGCTGCATGCTGGACATGTAGGATCGATGGCGGCATGGATCCATGTTTATCTTGGTGGGGGGGAGTCAAGCCTCATTCTAAAACTACAAACTAGAAATTCACTCCAATTTCTCCCTCCTGCTGATGAGGAAATGAGAGTAATCAGTGCTTAACTGTCTTGTTTACCTCCAATGAATGAAGGCATACGAAACTGGCTCAGACTGGTACACCCTCCATTGTGAGGTACTTTGCAACCTCCAGAGAGGTTGAGCCACACATCTGAATTTGAAAGACTGTAACTGTCTATATTTGATTGGCTCTGTCTTGTGTAAGCTACTGCATTGTCTCAGCTGCCCAGACCACTCATCAGTATCTGAACCAAGCATATTCTTCTGTGCCCTTTGCAATTATATGCTTTTTAAAAAAATCTTCAATAGAACAACATTGAGCTCATGTTTTGCCCCATCCAGTCCTGTTCCTGTCACTTTTATGAGCCTGCCCCCAATTTAAGAAGAGGAGAAAAAGAGTCTCTCTATGAGACCTGTCTTCTGCTGCTCCATTCTCCAAATATATTCTTCATGACAGAGAGTCAGAAAATCCATATGTGTGTTTTAGGCCTGTGTTTAGCAACACCCTCTTAGATTGGTCAGGAGTGGAGCTTTCGTTGCCATGTCATTTTCCCCTTCTTTTATTTGAGAAACAGCTTGCATTGAATACAGACTGGTCTGTTGGTTTCATCTGCTATCTTTTTCTGTCTTTTTAATCAAGAAATAATTAATTTTGCTGCAAAATGAGCTTATCGTCAGCCTGATTTCTTCTGCTTTATGTCATTTTTACTTGGAGCCCCTCTGGTTAAGTGTCTGTTTTTAAAACTATTAGCATGTAAGATCCTGCAGAGAGTTAGTGCCCAAATGTGCTATTCCCTCAAACCAGTAAAACCAGTGCACTGCTCTTAAAAATATGTCATTTAAATTTTATTTTTGATCTTCCAGAGCCTGTTCAGGAAGTGCCAGAAAAAAGTCAATTTCAGTCACTTGCCATTAATAAAACAAATTTTGTGTGGACTCAAGCAGTCTCAAGAACAGCCATGCAAGCTAATAAAGAAGTAGCAGTAAAGCCAAAGGTGCAGTAAAATGTAATAGCAACAAATTTTGTCCTTTCATCCTGATATTCTGCTTACAGAAGCAACAGCCTCACTCTGCCTGATGGCACGGCCAGTCTTGTCAGTGGCCCCATTTGTAGCCTGAATTCAGCTCAATGAAAACAACTGTACATGCTTTGAATCAGTTGGTAGCGGTCACCTCAAGCCTGGTGTGAGCAAAGAAGTTTCCTGTTAGTCTGGAATTTGCTGGCAAATGCAGGGTTCACTCTGAATATATGCTATGACTCCAAAACCAATTCACTTAGTAAGAACATGAAGACTTGCGGGTAAATGGGGTAAGATTTTGGGAATATTACATTCCTTGCTTCATGCTGCTTAACCAGTATACAATATTGACGTTAAGAAAGTAAGGATAAAATCCTTACTGCCACAGCCAATGTTTTTTAGTTAATTCTCCAAGGAGAGGTTGCATCAATAAATATTTGCACACGTGTTTTTTAAACAACAGAGCTGGTCTATTTTGTTAGTTTTCACTGTTTCAGCTACATAACTTGCCAGAGACTACCACAGCTATTGCTGTTACTGAAGTAGTTGTGTGTGCAACAGAAATGCATATGATTGCTGTGATGACATTTTGCTACCCCAGGTGGAGGAGCATGTGACACCTTTAACTCACACATGTCACTTTAATTAATTCTTTAATATCCCCATCTTTCCCCAATATGGGACCCAAGGTGGCTCACAAGGTGAGCTAAACAAAATAATAGTTAAAACAACAGTCAGTACAAAATTTTAAAAAAATAAACAAGGAATCCTACTAAAAAAGTAAACTTACTAAATGCATTATTTTAAAACAGTTTTTAAAAGGCCTTTACAATACAATACAAAAATGATGGTAAAACACAAATTCACATAGCAATAGCAATATACCCAAATTAAAAGACCTTTTGCAAGAGACAGTTAACACTCAAAGGTCTGAATAGACAGAAAAGTCTTTGCCTGCCATTAGAAAGATGCCAAAGAGGGATCAACTTTGCTTCCCATGAGAAAGATTTCCACAGTCTGGGAGCAGCCACTAAGAAGACTGTCATATCATCAAAAACATGCTGTTCATTATTATTCTTTTATTATTATTATTTTCTTATATCCCACCTTTCTCCCAGTATAGGGACTCAAAGCAATGAACAACAAATATAAAACAATACAATTTAAAAACAGTACAATATGAAAATATATAAACATAAAATTTTAAAGCCAATTAAACAATTTTAAGAGTTAAAACAGTTATAAAATAAAATATAGTATATTAAAAATAGAAACCATTAAAATTTATATAGCACAACATTAAAATCCCAGCCCTTATCAGTTTAAAAAGGCCTGACTGCACTAAATAGTCTTTACCTGGCATTGGAAAGATACTAGGGATGGCACCATCCTGGCCTCCCTAGGGCGGGGGTACCAAAGCTTGGGAGCAGCCACTGAGAAGATCCTCTCTCTTGTTCCCACCAAACGCACCTGAGAGGGTGGTGGGACAGAGAGAAGGGTTTCTGCAGATGATCTTAACACTCTAGTGGGCTCATACAAGGAGATACTGTATAACCTGGATATAACCTGAACCCAAGCCATATAGGTTTTTATAGGTCAAGGCCAGCCCTTTGAATTGTGCCCAGAAATGGACTGGCAGCCAATGGTGATGTTGCAATAAGGGAATTGTGTGCTCCCTGTAGCCAGCTCCAGTTAACAACCTTGCTGCAGCTCTGAATCAGCTGAAGCTTCTGAGCACTTTTCAAAGGCAATCCCAGGTAGCTTCCCTCATGGTGACCCTGATGACGACACTGATTTAGTTTCTGCTGTAGTTTATAGAAACTTGGCATACATTGTACAGAAGTAACTGGTAATCTGATGCATCTCTGGATTTTACCAATTCAGACTGAGTGGATGGATTTTAAATTATTGTCTATCAAAAAGTAGTTTTTCATGCAGAAAGCCAGTGTGCTAGTTTACTCCATGTAGGAAGCATTTCATGCAGATTAAAAAATACAGTATATTATTATTATTATTATTATTATTATTATTATTATTATCATCATCTTATATCCTGCCTTTCTCCCAATATAGGGACTCAAGATGTTTTGAGCATTATTTTGCTTGCATGTGAGATTAGTGCTATTTTCCTATAGTTGCTGCAGTCTTTTGTATCTCCTTTCTTATGGATTGGTATGTATATCAAGCATTTCCAGACTCTTGGCCACCATTTTGTTTGCCATATTTGTTGGCATATTTCAGTTAGCACTAAGCCTTCATCTGTCTGTAGGCACTGTAACAGTTCAATTGAGATTAGATCTGTTCCTGGTAATTTATTTTTTTCCCATTTCCTTTATTGCAGATTCCACTTCACTTCATATAATTTGGGGTTCATCTTCATATGGCTTTTCATTCTTCAATCCATGTTCACAATTTAATAAAATTAGTATGAGGTTTGTGTTTGTGAGTAGCCTTGACACATGTGCTTAAAATATTCTGGGGATTCTTCTCCAGTGGTCGGGATGTGTCCCTCAGACCTGTCAGAACCTTCTTAATTTCATATGTTTGTATATTTTTATGACTGTGAGCTTTTCCTAATGAAACCTCTGGGTATCCTAGACAAAATAAGTTATTTGGTTCCTAAATTATGAATCTGTTCAGACAATTTCATGTTCCAAAGTGGACTTGGACAAATACCAAGACATGGTCATCCAGATAATCAGCCTGTTTGGAATGGTGGACATTACTGTGTCCAAATACTTGAAATGCAGTTTTATGCTAATGTTCTCCCTGATATCCCACATAATTGAGTCAATCCATGCAATTGTACACTGTAAGGACGTTACTCCATGCGGCAGATCCTGGAGGAGAAAGCTTGTGCCAACACCACATCTCCTATTTTATTTTTTTTCATTTTTTGCTCATGCTTTTGCTTTTGCCTATAGTGGAGGACTCTTGCTCAATCTTTGTGCTGAAGAATGACTCACCCAGCAGTCCAGTTGACATTTATACATAGAATAAGAAGGGCACTATCTTTTCCTATGCCTCAGAGAGTAAAAATGTTTAACTGGCTCTGCACAGGACTGACAAAGAAAAAAAATAACCAGATAGCAGATTCTTCATATTGAATAGTCCTGCATTCCTGTGTTCAAAATAGCATTCTTTCCCTCCTCCCATATATGTGTAATGAGCATAAAACTCTGCTGTTATTCAGAAGACATTCTCATTAGGATTCAGGCATCAAACCTCAAATCAATCCCTGCTTACAAAACCCAAAATACAATTTTTGCATTATGTGAATGTACTCTCCTTTGTAGTGTGGGGATTATCCTATTCAGAAACATCATAACACATCTATATATTACAAAATGATGGAATTCATCCGAGAAGGATTCTAAAAAGTTATGCAGTCTTCTGCAGCATAGCTAATATGCTTTCCTATGATCCTCAGGGTTTGTAAATGCCATTGATATTCAGGATTGTGCTGAATGTTCTCACTAGCAACATTTGCTTTGTTTGTTTTTACCATTGATCTAACTTCATGTCAGCAAAGGAAAATACACTTGTTTGGCTTTGCTTTCCCTTAGTGGGGAGATTAATATTACAGCAAGAAGAGGGATACTACCATCATCTTAGAAACTTTAGAAAAATGTAATGAATACAGGATTTTAGATCCCAGTTTATGTTCCTTGAACATATAGAGGACAAAACCAGTGAAGAGGACAGGGTCAGGACAGGTCAACTCTGACCACAAGAAAACCTTGAATCACTGATGCTATTTTCCTGTCCAGTCTGAATTTTATACTTGCACATCAAGCTTTACACAACCCTGGGCTCGGACACTATCATAGATAAATAGAAAATTAGTTGAAAGAATCAAGATCCAGTGTGGCCAGGAGTAGGAGATTTGAGAGACTCAGGTTCCAGTCCCATATTATTCTCACATCCACCTGTGAGGTGCATCATTCTAGGGCAGAACAACTACCCAAGAGCATGCAAGTGAAGTCCATGTCTTTAATCACTAGACAATTGAAAGCAATTGTGCTGTGCTGGAATGGTCTTGCTGTGAAAACTGAGAAGAAAATTGTGACCAGAAGCAGCCCAAAGTGGTAGCTTCTGGATTATATTTACCTTTTTGTTGGCAATGTTGAAATATCAGTATGGAGAGGACAAGGGACTAATTCAAAAGGCACAGAATTGCTGGAAAAGGTTAGCAAAAAGGCCTTCTTGCTCCTTTTTGTAGAAAAAGGATGACTAAAAAACACTTTCCATGGATGTCAGCTCAATTACATGCAATAACTCTAGCCAGTTATCACTTAAGTTGCATCTGTTATCTGGTCTGATGATACTGTATGCAGTTGGCTACTGTCCCCAATCCCTTATCTGCAGATGTTAGGTTTCCTACAAGCAACATAGCAGCATATTTCAGCAGATTTTATGAGTATTGTCACCACTAAATTTATCTGTCCTATGAATGTGAACTGGCTTCACTGTTACTGCCCTCTTGGGAACTAGTTTTCATAGAGCTTGAGACCTCTTTGTTGTTAATTGCACTCAAGTTAGTCTCAACTCATGGCAACCCTATGGATGAGACATCTCCAAGACCCCCTGTCCTCCACTGCTCTGCTTAATTACTGGAAGCCCATACCCATGACATCCTTAAAAGAGTCCATCCATCTGGCATATGGCCTTCCTCTCTTCCTACTTCCCTCCACCTTTCCTTACATTACTATCTTTTCCAATGAGTCATTCCCTCTCATGTCACATCAGACATATGACAGCCTCAGTTTGGTGATCTTGGCTTCCAAGGAGGTTTCTGGCTTGATCTGTCCTAAGTCCCAGTTGTTTGTCCCAGTTCAATTGGAATATCATCTGTTCCTGGTGATTTGTTTTTCATGATTTCTGTTATTGCAGTTTCCTCCTCACTTTTTAGAATTTGGGATTCATCTTCATATGTCACTTCATTCCATGTGTCCTTCATTTTGTCATCTCTTTTATATAATTCTTCTGTGCATTGCATCCAATGTCTTTTTATACTCTCCTGGTCTTGAATTATGTTATTTTTATTGCCATAGAGCATCTCAATCCTTGGTTTGAATTTTCCTTTGATCTCCTGGATCTTAGATCTCTTGTTCTTCCCTTTTTGTTGTTGTCTTCTATTTCTCTGCATTGGTCGTTGTAGTAATTTTCCTTATCTTTCCACACAAGCCATTGGACTGTTGCATTCATAATTCCTAGCTTGTTCCTATCTCCCTTTTTTTTTCTTCTCTTCTTTTTTTTATAGCTTGCAGTGTTTTTTCTGTCATCAATTTTTTTTTCTCTTTCTTTTCATTTATTGAAAGTATCTGTCTATATTTTTCTTTTATATTATGTTCCTGGCTTCAGCCCATAGGTCCTCTGGTTCTTGGTCTATTATGTTATAATAATAATAATAATAATAATAATAATAATAATAATAATATTTTATTTGTATCCTGCCCCTCTGAGAACAATTGGGGCGGCTAACAGCATTAACATACAGTACATCCAATTCCCATTCGCCTCCCCCCCCTTAAAAATTATTAAATCAAGTACAATTAAAACAAACAATTTTTTAAAAAATACTAAAATCCTATTCAATTACAAATGTGGTACCTGTGCCAACAGACACATGTTTGTTTGTTTGTTTGTTTTGGGGGGGAGGGATGCAGCATCATAGGGTCTTGGCTGAAGCAAACTCTAAAGCTTCTCAAGGAAAATAATTTCTGAGGACGGGACTGTCTAATCAGGAAAGGCCTGCCGGAAGAGATCCGTCTTGACAGCTTTTTTTAAAGCTGTCTAAAGATGTCAATTGATGGATCTCGTCCAGCAGACCATTCCATAGTCTGGGGTGACAACAGAAAAGGTCCTCTGGGAGGTGGCCAAAAGTCTAGATTTTTGTGACTGTAGCAGATTCACAAAAGGAGGACCAGAGTGCACAAGGAGGATTGTATGGGAGAAGGTGGTCCCGGAGATAGCTTGGACCCAAGCCATTTAGGGCTTTAAAGGTGATAACCAACACCTTGTACTGGGCCCAGAAATAATAGGCAGCCAGTGGAGGGATCTTAATACCGGGGTAATATGATCCCTCCTGGATGTTCCTGATACTATTTTGGCGGCCATATTCTGTACCAGTTGTGCTGGCCAAGTGCTGTAATAAATATTCAAAAGTTGCAGTTTCCGAACCAAGTACGATGGTAGCCCCATGTAGAGCGCATAATAGTGTGGATCTGTTTCTTATGTTGTCAATAAATTCTGCTGAGATATTATTTAGATCATATTTTGGTACAATCACTGGTTTGGTTTTCTTCTTGAATCTTACTCGTATTGTTGATATGAGTAATTTGTGATCTGTGACTTCTAACAGACTATAATTCCCACAAACCTTTCTTGGGGGGAGGGGGGCCATAATGATTAAACTTGTGAAATGCCAGGAACTTACATATCCTTTGAGTCAGGCCTAAGAAATATTTGGAGCATGTTCCCATTCCTTCTGGACTATGAAGGTTCCTGAAGAATCTCTGTTTAAACAGAACAAGAATGCTTCAGTGTTTCTACTTATGAACAAGATTGTCTAAACTTAATGGGAAAATAAAGGAGAAATGTGTTTACAAATGATAAATTAAATCAGTATTTATATTTGAGTGAAACACAGAGTCAGAACTAGGGATCTCAAGATGTACTGTATCTAGTTCAACTTGATTCTCAGTGCAGGGGCTGCAATACAAAAAGCATCTTCAGCCATTCAGCCTCTGTTTAAATTATTCTAGTGATGAAGACATCACCAGCACCTGAGATGGTTTGATTTACTGTTGAACAGCTCTAATGTTTAGCAGAAATCCCTACAGTTACCACTCAGCTCTATCTTTAAGTTTTCACAGAGAGTTTTGAGTTAGCTTCTACAGATGCCAACCTTGATTCCACATCACGGCTTGTCATTGCTTTGTCTGCTCATATGAATCCAATGGACCATGAAAATATGTGTTCTGTGTCTTCTCATCCAGAGATGGCATTAACCATATGTTCATACAATGAAAAGCTGTCATTAGATATTTCAGTGGTACTAATATTCTTTCAGATCCATTGTTATTCTCTTAGGTTTAAATTATGTTCAGATGGGATGGGGGTAGATGAAAATCAAATGGTCTGTCAAAAATTAGCTCTGGAATTATTTTAAGTTTTGAAATATGAGTTTTGACCCTAGCAACTGTTTGAAAATGTTACCCAAGAGACTTATTCATGTTCAATGTTTATCAAACAAGAGTTGCTTAAAATTACATTTCTGCATACCATATTTTTGACATAAGAACAAGTAAGGGTGTGCCTACACTGTAGAAATAATGCAATTTGATGCCAGTTTAAGTGCTGTATCTTCCTCCTATGGAATTCCAGGGTTTGTAGTTTTACAAAGTCTTCAGACTTCTCTGCCAATGAGTGTCAGTGCCTCACAAAAACTATAAAACCAAGTATGCTGTATATCGGAGCCATGGTAGTTAAAGTGGTGTCAAACTGCATTATTTCTACAATGTAAATGCACCCTAAAACTGTGTTAGCTCGGAGATGATTCTTCACCATTGGCTGCTTGGAGCTGCTGATTATTGCATTTCAACAACATCTGGAGGGCTGCACAATTTCTACACCTGTGCAAGACAAAGTAGTTATGAACCAGTTAAATAATTGCTTCGACTCCCCCTTTGACAAAAATGGAAAGAATGTTTGCAAATGTTTGTGCCCATGACAAGGAAAGACTATCTGGACACATTAAGAGGAGGGGAAAGGGAGGGGTTAACTGATGTGTCCCTCCCCCTCCCATTTTTGCAAAGCTTTTGTGTGTGCGAGACACTTCACAAAAATGCAAGGGTAACTTGCAGAAAACAAAGCAAATTCAACACTGATAATAAATTTTGCATACGTTAAATTTTATTTTAACAGTACCCAAATATGAAATGTTATGGAGGTGGGAATGTGCAGAAGCTCTCATAATCATACCCAATAGAGAAAGATCATTAGAAATTCTTTGGTTCTTATGTGAGAAAATGAAATTAAGATTTATATCCTTAACTTGTAATAGGACAAATCTGGCAGCAATTAGTACGGTTGGAGCAGGATGTCAGGGCCCCATTTATTGGGATGAGCAAGAGGGACCCAAAATGAGTAGACCTTCTTGATCACATTTGGAAATAGGGGAAGTGATACACATCACCATCAAAAGACCTAATCCATTGACTATTAAGTCCAGAATCGAACCTTGTAAGCCTGAGGGCAAGGAATCGTCTAATTTATAAGATTGTATGTACAGCACTGTGTCAACTTACAGCACTATATAAATAAAGGTTAATAATAATATCCTGCTGCTGATAGCTAGATTATGTGGTAGTTAGAGGGTTTTTGTTGTTCTTAACCTCTCTAGCAAGCCTAGAGAGGTTAAGAACAACAAAATTTCTTGGGGTGCACCTCATTGAAAGTGCTAGAGAGGATGAAGTTAGATTTTCTGACTTTACCTCTACAAGTGCTGGCTATTTGTTTGAATTCCACTTCTTTCTCTACCTACTGGCATACTACCAATGGTTAATGTAGTGTAATCTAATGTAAACAGAGTGAATCTACACATATGAATGTCCTTCTTGGAAGATGTTCACTTTTTCTAGCATAGTGGAACTCAAGTCTTTGACAGAATGACTGATGGGACACAAGGTATCAGTGGTTGAGAACGATTGCCAAAGAGGAGATTAGCGCCAACTTTAGCCAATGACACCCAAAAAATCTGCCCAGCTACAATAAAGAATTGTGCCCATAATTACTATTATTTTTTTTAAAAAAAAATGATTCCAAAGCTAAGTTGCATTATCATGATAAAATACCCCAGTCTCAATGGCCACCCAAATCCATAACAATACTAGTGCACTGTGCTCTAATGAGGTTTTGCTATTTAAACATGAAAAAAATCAAGTGAAAAGCCTCTCTGAAAGAGGGAGAGGACAAAGTACTGTAGTTGCACAGCTCTGACATCTTTGCTTTGTCCACTTCTTCTTGTGCTTAAACATAACTTATACTAGTCATCTCTGCTGTTCCAAGCAATGTTTATGCTCCCCACACCCCTGCCAGACCACTGAATTTCCCACAGCGAAAATCCTCAATATACTTGTGCTAGTCTGGGAAGGCAGCCCATCTGATTCTTAATTGCCCTTCATTTTCCCCATGTGGTTCTCAAATCTAAGCCAAGCCACTTCTCAGAATTCCCTTGAAGCTTGGCCATTCAGCTATTTTTCTTTCTTTCTTATTTTAATTAATTCACTCCTTTTCTATTTGTTTGTTATCCATTTCCTAGTAAAAACTGAAGAAAACGTATTGGACAATTTTATAGAATCCCTGTCAGAGTTAATTACAATAAGCCGTGATGTTGGAGATATGCCTTAAATGTTGCTCAGGAGGACCGTTTTCTTTCCAGCCAAACTCCAAGAGAAAGAAAACCCTATGGTGCAGATTCTAGAGTTCAGCTTCCTCTCTCGTCTTTTTCGCTGACTTTGTTGCTCTCTCATCTGTCCTTCACTGTGCCCACACACCTCTCACTATCCCTGCTTCTGTACTGGAGGACAGAACCTTCTGCAAAAAACTTCCTCTCACTATATGGTAGTGTGTCTCACTAGTGATGGGGAATATGGCAAAGGGGCAGCCTGAAACTATGCACACCTGGGAAGTGAGAAGTGTGAGAGAAGCCGCAGGTGTAAACCCATAGATCATTGGAGAACATATGACTTTTGGGTACAAGATCCCAGATTCAATCCCCAGTTAACTTTGGATATGGATGTGGAAAATTATTTGCCATGGGGTGTAGAAAATACAGGGCTAAATTAACCAATATTCTGATTTACAACAAAGAAGCTTTCTGTCACCAGCCATTGCCTTCCTAAGGTGTCTCGAAGGGTACAGCCACCAAAGCCAGGATATTTAAAAAAAGAGCTTTATAACTCAGACTGCACTACCAGTTCAGGTAGCACAATGAACGTTTTTCCCCTGTTGTCGACACCTGTTCTGATTCCATTTTTCTTTCCTCATTCTCTATACCAAGACATTATAAGTTAAGTTAAGAATGGATGTTCTGCAGACAAGGACACTTATGCTGTTAGGTTGTCCATCAATTAGGCCACCTGGTTTCACAGAAGAAATTAATTCAGACCATGTTAAATCACACTTCCAAATTTCTTCCTTTATAACTTCTCTGAAGGAACTACAGATGATGGATGGGAGAGCTTTTAGGATTAATAGAACATCTTATAGATAGTCTTATACTGCTGGTAACTAGATCAATCACAGAGGCTCAGATATCATAATGATGAACATGGAATAAATATCTAGAAAGATAATAGATTAGAACAAGCTTGAATGATTATGCTTCTTTTTCAGCATACCTAAAACTGGTGCAGGTAGTGAATCTCCATGTTTCATGTCTCTGTAAATTCAAACACATTTTTAAAATATTGCAAGAGGTACACCACTTTCAAACAAGTTCAGTAAAAGATATCTTGATTTAAGTCTTACAGCATCAAAGAGAAAGGTATTCTTGGGGTGCACCTCATTGAAAGTGCTAGAGAGGCTGAACTTTAAAGTGTCCCACTGTGGAAAAAATTATCACCAAGCACATAGAAATCTAGCATTTCAGAGAATGAGGTTTAGCTCAGCTTTCTTCCTTCTACAATAGTTGCTCTGGTATGCAGAGGTCTTTATACTGAGTGAGACTAGTGATTTATTCAGTCCACTGTTCTTCTTTTCTGATGGCTATGACTCCCTGATTTCTCAAGTACAGGTATGTCATGGCCCCTTTCCCTGAGATTGTTTAATCCCCCAGCTTTGGGGCTATTTGCATGAAAGCAGCACACATCAGACAACTGTCTTCTATGTTTTATGTCCACAAAGCCTGCAATGTTTCAGAAAGACAAAGATTAGGGAATTCTGATACTTCAGTACCAGAATCCGGTTAGGGCACTTCAGTACCAGAATCATGTTAGGACACAAGGATAAAAACAGTTTGTGAGAGGGTGTGTAAATTGAATCCATAGTTCATCTAATCATTCTACAAGCACATACAAATCTATCTCTCTTACCTTTGGCTATGCATATTTATTTTAAAAAAAAATCCTCTTTTTTAATTGACTAAAGTAAGTTTGTGTGCATTTTTTTTCAAATGTGCACATTTTCAGTTGTGTGCATTGTTTCAAATAAATGTGTGTTTTCATGAGCATTTCTTCCAATAAAATGCATTGTACTCTTTGGAAATGTATGCCTTTTTAAGGTTAGCTGCCCTCTATTCTGTTATCAGTTTCAGGAGATGTAATCTTTCTCTAATTAACTATGAACCCAACAGATTTCCTTTCCATCTCCTGCTGGGACACCTGTTTCTAAGGGACACTTCCAAAAATGTTGCCTTACCATTTTATATAGCAATAGTTGACCCAGTATTCTAAGTTAAACCCCACACATTTTCTTCATTAAAAGTATGAGTTTCTTCTTGAGAGATCTCAGGGTCTTGCCAACTTTCCCCTCCTCTCCAACCTTCCTCTATCTACCCTGCAGTGTATCATTTCTGGACCATCACTTCTATTATTAAAAATGTTCTCTTTCCAAAGTAATCTCTCTAGTCTAGGCAGTGCTTTTCCTGGCCTATTTCTAGAAACTCACAATAAGGTGTCGGTGATGATTAAGTACTGTATATATCTGTAGCACCACATCCCTAAACAAATGGATTGCATCAACTGACAGAACAAAAATGCTATGTTTTCTAAATATGATGACTAAATAAAGTGAAGCAACTGGTCTTTGGAAGTAGGTTTATGGGTCCCAGTGGAACAGCCACAATGGCAACAATATTAATCATCCATTTTTCCATCTTTTCCCTTCAGGGTGTCTTTTATAGCTTCTAAAGATTATCTTGCTTCTTCTCTTGCATTGCTTTGAACAGCTATGTGACTGACATTATCTTTCTAACATAAGAGCACTGACTAAGAGAGACAATTTAATTGGTGGCAAAGATCATTACCTCTTGACATGTATCTTCCAAGGGGTTGCCTGTTTTGGATTAAGTAAAAGAATTTCTGCAGAGCAGGAAGAGGACCAAACAACCACCTTTGTGGAAATAAGAGGTAGCCTTTTCTATCTGCCACCTCTTCTTCCTCTGGGACCCTTTCACTACCTCAAGAGTGAGTGTCTCTGTGCAGGACTGAGCCCAGCTAACAGTCTGCTGCAGGTTGCCCAGCTGCATGGGACCAGCTTTCTGGCCTAGGGGGATACTGTGGGGGGCACTGCTGCCAAACGGGAAAGGCCTATCCTATTACTGCTGTCAGGAAAGAGAACTTTACCTGCTCACAGATTGTAATGAACTAATAGATTATTCTGTGTGGAGGAGAGATGCACCACTAACCAAGGGATAGCGATAATGGTAGTCAGGGAGCAGCCATTGAAGTTATACAGGGTATTGGGAGATATGGAAATGGGAGACAGTTACACCATCCTGGGGCTAGAGTCTATAATAGGGTATTAGTTACCATCTGTCTGCCATCCTAAATAATCTGGGTACCCATGGCAGCAATCCCCCTGAGTGGAAAATGCTGCTGCTGAATGCCAGGTCAGTGAATGGCTGCCATCCAGGACCTGATCCTGGATGAACAAGATGACCTGGCATGTATTACAGAGGCCTGGCTGGATGAGGCTGGGGGAGTTGATCTCTCACAGTTTTGTCCACCATCTTTCTCTGTGCAGCAGCATACAAGACCTGGGGAGCAGGGAGGTGGAGTTGCAGTAGTCTATCAGGATAATATCCCCCTGATCAGGCATCCTATCACTCTGTTTACAGGATTTGAGTGTGTTTATTTAAAGGTGGGCAGCTAGGACAGATTATGGATTCTGCTGGTGTACCATCTCCCCTGCTGCACAACAGTATCCCCATCTCAGCTAGATGGGGTGGTCTCAGGGGTGGTGTTGGAGTCTCTGCAGCTTATATTGCTGGGCGGGGGGGGGGAGCTTCAAAATCCATGCTGAGGCTACCTTGTTGGGAGTGTGTCAGGACTTCATGGTTGCCATGACAACCATGGGACTGTCAAAACTGGTATCTGGCCCCATCCATGCTTCCGGGTACACATTTATCCTTGTGTTCTGTACAGAGGGGGAGGATGGTGATCTGGGAATGAAAGAGGTTTCTACTGTTCCGTTGTCATGGACAGATCACTTTCTGCCTAGGTTTAGACTTGCTGGAACTCAGAACCTCTGCAGGGTTGGGGACTCATTAAAATGGTCTACCCCAGGAGACTTATGGACCTGGACGGATTCCTGGCAGCACTTGCAGAGTTTCCTGCTTCCTTGGCAGGTGATCTTGTTGAAGGCCTGGTTGATTTATGGAATGAACAAATGAACAGTGAATTTGATGCAATTGCTCCTAAGCATCCTGTCTCGTGGACTGGAGCTAAACAAGCCCCTTGGTATTATAAGGAGCTGGCAACAATGAAGCAAACAAGACAGAGAGTATGGTGACAGTGGCAGAAAACTCAGAGTCAATCCGACTAAAAACAGGCTAAAATCTACCTGAAGGCATATGGTGATGCAATAGAGGTAGCAAAAAAGGATATTCTGATAAAACTATTGAAGCTGCACAGAATCAATCCGTTGAGCTGTTTTGGGTGGTCAGGGATCTGTTATGATCTGGTCCTGAGGAGAATTTAAGCCACTCCACAGCTCGCTGTGAAAAATTTGCCCATCATTTTGCTGATAAAATCGCTCGGATTTGCTCTGACTTAGACATTAGAGATGATACAATTTCATGGGATGTAACCATGGCTCCTGCTTGTCCAGTATTGATGGATACTTTTCACTTTGTGCAGCCTGATGGTCAGGATCCTTGGAGAAGTGAGAGCCACCACATGTATTCTAGACCCTTGCCCTTCCTGGCCTATTAAACAAGTCAGAGGAGGACTGGTGGAGCAGGTAAGGGAAGTGATTAATACCTCTTTACAGCAAGGCAGAATTCCAACATGCCTACAAGAGCCTGGGGTAAGACCTCTTTTGGGAAAAAAAAACTTCCCTGGATCCTAGTGTATTAGATAATTACAAACCAGTCTCCAATTTCCCATTTCTGGTCAAGGTGTTAGAGCATGTGATGGCCTCTCAACTTCAGGAGTTCTTGGATGAGACAGATTATTTAGATCCATGTAGTCTGATTTTAGGCCTGGTTATGGGACAGAAAATGCTTTGGTCGCCTTGGTGGATGACCTACGGAGGAACCTGGACAGAAGGAGTGTGTCCCTGTTGGTTCTAATGAACCTCTCAGCAGCTTTCAATACCATTGACCATTGACTTATGAGTCACCACTTTGGGATGGGGCTTGGAGACATTGTTCTACAGTGGCTCCATTCTTTCTTGGAAGGGTGCGCTCAGAAGGCGGTGCTGGAGGATACCTATTTGACTCCTTGGCTATTGGCCTGTGGAGTCTCTCAGGTTCATTCCTGTCCCCTATGCTTTTTAACATCTACATAAAAACACTGAGAGAGGTCATCTGGAGTTTTGGAGTAAGGTGTCACTTGTAAGCTGATGATACCCAGCTCTACCATTCCTTTCCAGCTAATTCCAAGGAAGCTGTTTCTGTCTTAAACCATTGTCTGGCTGCTGTAAACACTGGATGAGGGCAAACAAATTGAAGTTTAATCCAGACAAGACAGAGGTGCTCCTGGTCTGTTGAAAGACAGACCTAGGAATAGGGATTCAGCCTGTGTTAGATGGGGTTTCAGTCCCTCTGAAAACTCAGGTTCATAGTTTGGGGGTATTTCTGGATTCAGCACTGAGCTGGGAAGCCCAGGTATCAGCAGTGACCAGGAGTGCTTTTGCACAGCTAAAACTTGTGAGCCAGCTGCACTCGTTCCTTGAGAAATCAGATCTGGCCACGGTGGTACATGCCTTGGTTACATCCCATCCGAATTAATGTAATTTGCTCTACATGTGGCTGCCTTTGAAAAGTGCTCAGAAACTTCAGCTGGTCCAAAGAGTTGCAGCCAGGTTGTTAACTGGAACTGGATACAGGAAGCATACAATTCACTTGTTGCAACAGCTCCATTGGCTGCCAGTCCGTTTCTGGGCACAATACAAAGTGCTGGTTTTGACCTATAAAGCCCTATATGGCTTGAGTCCAGGCTATTTGAAGGACCATATCTCCATGTATGAGCCCACCAGAATACTGAGATCATCTGGAGAGGCCCTTTTCTCTGTCCCACCACCCTTTCAAGTGTATTTGGTGGGAACAAGAGAGAGAGCCTTCTCAGTAGCTGCTCCCAAGCTTTGGAACTCCATTCCTGGAGAGGCCAAGATGGCATCATCCTTATTTTCCTTCTGACTCGACATAAAGACATTCCTGTGCAGTCAGGCCTAAAGCTGAGAAGGACTGGGTTTTTAATGCTGAGCTATGCAAATTTTAATGGTTTGCATTTTAATATATTATATTTTAATTTATAACTGTTTTAATTTTTAAAATTGTTTAATTTTTAAAATTTTATATTTCTGTATTTTAATATTTTGCATTATTTTTAAATTGTATTGTTTTATACTTGTTCACCGCCTTGAGTCCATATATTGGGAGAAAGGCAAGATATAAGATTAATAATAATAATAATAATAATAATAATAATATGTTCAAGTTATGTAGAATGTAGAATTCTGGATTCCATGACTTCAGGCAGTAGATTTGGAGTCTGTATTTTTTTAATCTGCATGAAATGCTCCCTACATAGAGTAAACTAGCATACTGGCTTTCTGCATGATTCACTACTTTTTGATAGACAATAATAATTTAAAATCCATCCACTCAGTCTGAATTGGTAAAATACAGAGATGTATCAGATTACCAGCTACCTCTGCACAATGTATGCCAAATTTCTATAAGATGCAGCAGAAACCAAATCAAATTTTCCAGATATGACTTGGACTACCATGCCTATCTATCTGATTCATGGCTATCCCATGTAATAGCTCAATGTACTATTGCCATGAAAAAAGAATTGTGATATAGAGAAGCCTTTATATAATGGAGCTGGGAATCAATTTACATCCTTATCATATTAATTTTCATTTGTTGTCTTCATATGACAGCATCTTTGAGCTAACAAAAGGAAGGAAGGAAGGAAGGAAGGAAGGAAGGGGGTGGAAGGAAGAAAGGAAGACAAGAGAAACAGGAAAAGATGAATCATGTCCTTTGTATGCTTCCCTAAAGGCCTGACTCCACAAAGCACTGCTGGCATTTCGAGCATCAGCAGTTTTGCTTTGTCACACTCTATGATCTTTGTCGTCACAGTAGAATTATCACTACAACAGTTGTTAACCAGTGAAACAGTGTGGGGTTTTTTTTGTGAAGCACTACTTACAGCTGGAAAAATCAATGTCTCTGGAACTCTTCACTGTCTTTTATTAGACAAAGAGAGGTTACTAAGAATATTTTGTTTGTTGCCTGCCCAGGTTCACAGATAATGGTGCATATCCAGGTTTGGCACATTTTCTCTGATGCACATCAATTTCCCCCCCTGTTTTGGATATATTAGTACATTGATGTGTCAGTTTGTGATGTGTCAATCTTTTGGTGGTTTTTCCCCCCTTCCTGGCAAAGACAAGATCTTACTGTTCCAATATCTGGGATGTCAATGTGCCCATATACAGAAAGCAAAGGTTTGAAGCTGAAATGGTTCCGAAATATGGGGTGAATGTTCACGGTCACAAAATGGGGTAAATTGAATTTGAGCCTTTCTTGTGCTACCCTTGTGGCAAACTGGTAGCTCTTCACATGGAAGAAAAAGAGAAAGAGGAACACTTGAAGATATTGGACTTCAGCTCATTACATTATGCATTATTTATTTCATATTTATGCTGCCTTTCTAGAAAGTGACCCAAGCTGGCTTACAAGGAAAAAACATTTTTAAAACTTTAGGATAAAATTTTAATTTAAACACCATTAAAATCATTAAATTAACACAGTCTAAAATTTACAGAAAAAAAACATACAAAAAGTTAAAACATAACATTCCTCAAAATGGGAGATATTGAGAGATTCATTCCAATCCATGGAAGGCCAAATATTTCCCCTCCTATTTATCTAGCCAGTCTTGTTTGTTTTGGTTTTTCATCATCATCATCATCATCATCATCATCATCATCATCATCATCATGTATATAGTGCCATCAATGTGCATGGCCCTTTACAAGTAAAACAACCAAAAACAGTGGGTCCTGGCAAAGGTGTGTAATCTGAAATATATGTGCACACACACACAGACAGAGAGAGAGAGGGAGGGAGAGAGGGAAAGGAGAATTAATAAAAATATTAAACTATACAATACAATCGTAAAACAAATTATTCAGGTAAAATAAAAAAATATATAATATAATTTAAAGGAAACTGACTAATACATATAATTAGAACATACAAGATTATAAAACAATATTACACTAAAGAAGCCATTCATAGAGAAAGAAAGCATTACAAATACCTGGCAAGTCAGGATAAATTCTTTTCCTCTAGTTCCTTCAAGAGAGTTCATTTAAACCTTCCAGGAAATGGCTAGCACACTCCAAGTGGCATATCTTGTATTTATGTTGACGTTGCTCATTTAGGTTCAACAAAATGAGATGACAGAAGAATGTCCTTTAAAGAAAAGATAAAATGCTGCTCTCAGTTGGAAGAGGAAGGAACCATACCAGGAACACAATGCTGGGAAGTATATATGTGTGTGTTGTAGTGGCGGGAGTGAGCCCTTTTTCCTCATGCCATTTCTTTTCCAGGCCAAACTCCACAAACTTATACACCTATATCTACACTTACATCCCAGGGTGGGGAAAATGTACAAAAATATTTGGAAAATGGTCATCAATGTGTTTCTAGAATGGTGAGAAACCCTGGAAAGAAGAATTTGTAGAATTATTATCTTCTGCACAGAACATACTGTTGGATGTGCACAAAAGGCTGCTTTCAAAATCACACTGACATTTTGTCCGAAATAAGTCTTGAAATGCAAATAATTTCTAAATATTGAATTATTTCTGAAGACTTTTCTCAATGCAAGAATAAAATTGCTAAAAATTCTCTTTGCTTCTTCAAGAAAAAAAACAACAGCAAAAATTATATTCCTACTATTACAAGCCACACACAAACACACACGCACAAACTATTATTTACCTAGAAGAAGAAAATGTGTAAGTCCCCACAAACAACATTGCTTTATAGCAGTGATATAGACTCAAATCAATTGAATCAAACTGAAGTTGGACTCTTCAATTACTCTACTTGGACTTGACTCAGCAATAAATGAGGCACTGATTCAACTTGATTCGAGACCTGTATATTTTTAGCGACCAACTAGCTGGCATAACTACATCCAGAAACAGCACACATGTTAAGCAATGGGTTTGAGGCAGGGCTTGAGGTCTACTTAGCAGCCCGTCTGTGCTGTTCATCAGAAAAGCTTTAGAACAAAAATCCTTTTGCCTCAAGCCCTCACACACATACCGCAAATCTTTTTTCCTGTTAAAGCTGGCTCCCAAGACTTGACTTCAGACAAGGTCCTGAGACTCAATTTGAATGTAGGGACTTGAGACCCATCACTTGACGTGAGACTTGGAATAAAGAATATATCACCCCTTTATAGTGAGTCAAACTGCCTGGTCCAGTATTTGTATTATGTAAAAAAAAAAAAACAACAACAACCATATTCATCTTTATATCATCATTCTATCAAGTTCTAGCCAGAATAGCAAATAGTGAGGAATGATGGACACTACAGTCCAACAACTTCTGGAAGGCTATAATTTCCCCACCCTAATCTGTATACTAATAATATGGATTCCTAGAGGCTGGATATCAATTGAAAAATAGCATGGAGAAAAGGCTTAAATTCTACTATGAATTACCATCACTTACAGGTGCAACTATACATTTTTAAAAATCTGCAGGAGATCTTTCTTGAGGATTTCTTGCATATTTGTTTTAAGCAAAAGAAAAACCAAACTTTTTTAAAAAAAAATTGGACATGAGAAATTACACTCACTTCATTTTGAATCTAAATAATGGATGTGGAAAATTGTCCTTTCCTCTCAGGTAAAGAGACTAAATCTCAAGTTGTGTTAAATAGAAAACTAAGAGCAAAAACTGCAAACTAAAAAAAGAGAGAGGAAGTTTTCTACACTGCATGGCAAATTATATATTATCCCCCATGGTGCCTGATTAAGTAGCAGAGATTTAGCACACCGTTAGAACTTATTTTGTTCTTATACACCCATCATATTCTTTCCTCCCATTATGCCAATTAGCAGTAATTATCTAATTACATCCTATAAATGTCTTGCAAAGATGAGAACCTGGTTGCTTGGGACTCATTAGCCCTTTTTAACATGTTTATTGCACTTTTTATTCCAACCACACAGGGGGAGGGAGGGAAACAGAAAAGGCTAAAAAATGTCCTGCGCTGTTTTTTTGTATCCTACTCATTGAGGGAAATTTTTTGTTGTTGTCGTTGTTGTTGTCAAGAATATAGATTAGCATTTTGTTCAAGCTGTTGTTCAACTGAACATAAGTGGTGCCAAGACAATATTAACACCTTATCTCTTGCTTCCAAACCATGTATTCTTAATTATAGAGAGCTGAATCCAGTGGCGTCTGGTTGTCAGCAAACTGGACATTATGGCGAAATGGATTGACCTTCCTTCTAGCGACCTATGTACCCTAACCCTTAAATCTGCTCCACATAGCGGATTTGGGGTGGAAGTCTGGACAAGATACAGAGCAAAGGAAAAGAAAGGCAAGTTCTATGAAATGAACATTTAATGGGGGCACCAATTGATTGTAAACCTCTCCCCCCCCTCCCAATTTGCTAGGAAAAATACAAGGAGTGCAAAAAATACATTTACATATGATCCAAGGGTGTATTTAGGGAGCAGGTTGGAAATCACCTTTTAAAGAGTTGCTTAAGAAAAGGGAAGTGTCAGGAAGCATTATTCCTTACTCCAGCTACTCTTTCCCTGTTCTAAACTCCCAGCCCAATCAATTTTTCCATCTACAGCTATACTACCCAAGGTGCTAGTCTATGGACTAGTGCCAGTCCATGAGTTATTTGTTGATATGTGTAAGTTTCCAGGAAAGAAGTAGTTGTGGCCCATGAGTATAAATGTGTTCCTGGTCCTTGGCACATTGGAGGAAAAAACCCACCCTGCCAATCCCTCACATCAGATAGTGTAAGATACACTGATTTACAGGGTTCCAAATATCTGGTTCAAAACCTTTTAACAGAGAAAGCCGACAGACAGCAAATATTATGGGAAGAGAAGACAAAGAAAAGGCTATATTCCTCATGTCCTTCGTCAGTTCTTGATGTTCAGTTGCCCCCTTCTCCCAAGGCTTTTTGAAATTTATGCAAATAACATGTAACATTACCCTCTCCTTTCTCCTGCAATAAATAGATTGGGGCAAACTTCAACCCAGAGAAATTAGATTCTGGAGCCTCTGTTCCACTCCACCCCACCCCACCCCAGCTTTGGTAGACATGCTATTTCTGAAATCCACTTTTCAGAAGACTTGATGCTCTTTCTCAAAATGCAACACTTTTCGTAAAGTGCTCCCCATCAACTTCCTGTATGGTTGAAATATAGCTAATCTGCCAATAATGAAAGCAGGCAGCAGTGGTTAGTTGAAAATAACAAGAACCGTTGTTTGATATCTCTCATTATCCAATTCTGTTTTCCAGTAGAACTGGAGGGAAAGTTATGTCAGTTTTTTATAATTGGCTAAAAGACATATATTGCATTCACTGTCATGTTGTCAATGACTGTATTTTGATAATGTATGGTAATGGAACGGTTTAATGAGAATGTTGTCAATATCCAAACAATGGCTCCAGCTGTCATTGCTGTAGGGCGGGAGCTCAGCTAGGGATAGAAGGAATATAATGATAGGCTGGTGCTAAAGGGGAGATTTGATTAATAAAAGATCAATAGCAGGGCTCTGTTTCACAGTTTTGATGATTACACTCTCTGCAGAGAGTGCTTGATTGTGATTGATTCATTAGACCCTCGTGCGATTAAAGACAGGTCACTACTATACCATGCATATTGGAACACTGAAAATCCTAGCATTAACAAACTCAGAAAAATTACTTCTCTTATTTTAAATTGGATTATGGTGGCACCATTCATAGAGCAATCCTATGCACCTTAACTCATTAGTACATTCCACTTCTTCAGTTGGATTTACTCCCATGTAAACATCTATAGAATTGTAGCTTCATTTAGGTTGAAATTAGCTCTAGGTTATGATGAGAATGATGATGTCCTCTCAATGGTGTTCAATTTCAACTTCCTGTGTTCTTCAGGGAGCCCTGGTGGCACAGTGGTAAAAAGCTGGTACTGCAGCCACTCACTAACAGTCACAAGTTTGTCAGTTCAATACCAGCCAGGGGCTCCAGGGTTGACTCAGCTTAAGGAGTGGTTAAGTGCACTGATAAGCAGTTAGAAATGTACTTGCTATTGCTATTGCTGTTCACCATTAGCTATGCCAGCTAGGGATGATGGGAGTTGCAGTTAAATTCCTCTGAAAGACCACATTGTTTTCATCCCTGATCTAGGCAGTATATGGAGCTGTTAGCTTTTTATCCTGGATGAATGTGTTAGTTGTGACCTATTGATAGAAAGAGAGTGAACAAATAAGCACATTGTGGATCTTTCAGAGTGCAAGCCATAATGACAAAGCAACCAGAAAACCAGAGTACCAAATGTCAGATATTTATTGACCATTTCAGTGATCTATTAATCGATTTGATGAAAATTTAGTAGTCAAACCTATGTCTGTAGGCCAGAGCATGGAAGAGTTAAATTTTTTGAAGTGCATCTCTCAGAATCTGGGATTTATGTTGTTGTAATTTTTGCTGTTGTTATTTTAAAAACATTTTTGAATTTATGTTAAAGTCCTGGAAGTGTTTTTTAGAACTGCATCACATTTCAATGGATAGTAGAACACACACACCCCACCCCGAACATCCCATAGGTTTGACAGTTCTTTTACGTTTGAGGTACAGAGTGTTTACATTATATTTTGGTTCACTGCGCTTCACTACTAAGTGTCTCCTATAAAGCTATTTAGTGGTATAAATCCATATTAGTTTATTTGGGATGAGAAACAGGTATCATGTAAGGTACCCAAAAAATCTGAGTGAAGAAAAATATTCAGAATAAAAAAATATTTATTTTCTTACTTGCCAAGTGTTTTTGAGATTGCTACAAATGGGCGCTGGACATTTATAGAGTTCAGGGGAGGACAGGGAAATACAGTGGTCCCCCGGGATATGAAGCCCCCAGGGAATGAAATCCCCGGGAGCTGAAACCACCGGGGGCGAAAAAAAGCCCCCGGGATGCGAACAAAACCCCGGGTTAAGAAAGGGAAAAAACGCGCGGCCCCTTTAAATTGGCCGCGCGGTCCGTCAGAGAATGCGGTCCCCCGGGAAATGAAGATTTCCGGGTTATGAAAGGTAATCCGGAACGGATTACCTTCGTAACCCGGGGGACCACTGTAGAGGAAATTCCCATCTTCTTCTCTTTGTCACCAGGTCCTCAGCCAGTGGACAAGAGTCATGTCATGTCTTTAGAGATCTTGGGATGTAAGAACAGGCAGAGCTGATTGAAAACATTTTACTGGATAAAGGACAACATGATTCTACCTCCATTCCTTATACAGCACCAAACTGAGCAGGGAACTGCATTATACTTCAGCACTTTGAACAAGATATAGTCCTCCACCATTTCTGGTCAGACAAGTTTAGAGATTGCAGACCATGCTGTGGTAATGCAAATAAGTCTACCCACTAAGAAAATGAAATGGTGGTTGTGGTGATGATGGTGGGTTTCCAAGAATAATTTCTGGAGTTTGCTATTGCTGCCTACCATATCTGCTCCCTGTAACAGCTGCCACGTTCTGCCTAATGCTTGGACCAGCCTAGTTTTCCTCGGATCTTCTCACTCAAAAGATCCGTCAGACTTATAGAGTGAAAGACCACTGCATCAAAGCATTTCTAACTATATCTGTTGTAGCAAAATTCCAGGACTCACTGGACCAAAAGAGGTGGTCTGTAGGCGTCCAGAGATGCGCCAAGATGGGGCCAGGGCTGCCTCACCAGCAGCCCCAGAGGCCCCATTCTTCCGCTTCTCCATGGCCTGAAAGCAGGGTGCAGCAGTTGCCCTGGGCACCTGCTGCACCCCACCATTCACGGTGGCCCAAGGGGAGAAAGGGGCGGACCCTTCCCTTCGAGGTCCTTGGTGCGGCCAACCAACGCCAAAAAAGGAGCTCCATTTTGGAGCTCCTTTTGGTGCCACAGAAAGAGCACCCTAGGCACCCTCCTGCAGCACCATGATGTCAGGCACATGCTGAATTGTATAAATGCAGCGCACGCCATGATGCCATCATGGCGTGCACATATGGACAGCGCCATTTTAAAATGGTGCCATCCATATGCACTAGGGTTAGGGAGCATGCAAATGCTGCGCGCTCCCTAACCCTAATCTCACCCCACAGATGGCCCTTTTGGATCATCTGTATCAGGCCTCTGTGACAAAGTCAGGGGAAAGAACAGGGGAAATAAATTCACTTGAAAATAATTTTTACCATAATGCTTGGCAGGGTAGAAGGCAGTAGGAAAAGAGGAAGGTCACATTCCATATAGATAAACACAAGAAAGAAAGTCACAGCCCTGAGTCTGGAAGACCTAAGCAGGGCAGTTGATAATAGTGTGACTTGGAAGTCTCTCATCTGTAGTGTCACCATAGGTTGAAGTTGATTTGGTGGCTATTAACAACAAAAGTAAAAAGTAGAAGCAGGGAGGTATCAGAAGAATACATTTTCATATACAGGATGGCTACATAACTCACCTGCTCTTCATCTATTGACTAAAACCCCTTTGTTCACCAGGTCCACTGTAGTTCTTCTGTTAATGTTTATATTAAATTAAAAAGAGTATTGAGGATTTTTCTTTAAAAATAATAGTCAAGATTTTTCCAGCATTGCATTCAAATGTTAGATTCTGAGGAACCTTTCTAAAAAGATGATAACAATGATGACGATGATGTTATATATTGCCTTGATTCATGACATTTGCATGTCTATGGAGACTTTTCTCAGATCTTTACATATTAGTGATTTGCAAAATGAAACCTAGCAACAGCAGCCTAAGTTGATTAAGTGTCTCATTATCCTGAACATTTGTTTTATCCTGACTTAACAAGCCATACCATTAAGGAAGTGAATGACCTCTTAGTCTACTGTCACCATAGTAACTTTAGCCTTTACAAGTGTCTTATGTTATGATCAAGTTGACTGTTTGAACCTCTTATTGGTATTAGAGTTTTGACTCCTATGCTTCATCCGGCCCAGTCCAGCCCAGCCTGTTCACCACCATTACATGCAAAGGTGAAAAGGACCAGACATGGCAGAGAATGCAATGCTATCACACAAGATGTCTCCATTGGGTTCATAGGTTTCTAAATGTAATCTGTACTAACTGGAGTGTTTCTATTTCGTAGACAAAGTGAAGAGATGAAAAACAGGTGTTCTTCAAAGTTTCAAGACTTTGAGAGCTGCATTGGTTGTTCAATATTTGGCTGCAAAGCAAACACAAATTTATAAGTCATCTATATAAAACTCTTGCAATGAATTATAAACAGCCGTTCAGTAGGTCTTTGGTATCTGTGGACTTGGCATCCACGGATTTGAGCAACCATTGACGGCAAGCCTGCATTGTCCCCAGTGGTGGCACATAAATGAAGCCATGCTGCCATTAGGGACAACTGGACTGAAGTCCTCACTACCTCCCCCTCAGAGGCTTCTGCTCCAGGCTTGGCTTCACGTGTGGTTCAGAGGTGGAGGCTGGAGCCCCATCAGCCAAAGGGAGCTGGAGCCAGCACCAGGGCTGGGGCTTGGGTCTCAGAGCCTGTAGGTTCTGTCTTTGGTGTTGGGCTGGGGGGGCTCCAAGACCCAAGACCCGGCCCCAGCTCTGCTTCCTCCAGCTGATGGGGCTCCAGCTTCCACCTTTAAACTGCCCCCAAAACCAAGCTCAGGGCAGAAGCCTTGAAGGGGAGGGAGGGAGGGAGGGAGGGAGGAAGGAAACTTCAATGTAGTTGTGACTAATGGTGGCATGGCTAAGTGGCCACACTGAGAGTAAGAACAACAGGACTTGAGCATCCATGGATTTTGGTATGTTCAGTGAGTCCAGAACGGATCCCTCGCAGATACTGAGGGTGGACTGTATGAAAGATGCAAGTCCTTAGAAAGATTATGAATATTATTGGTGCTTTGCAGCACTTTGTTAAATCTAATGAGAAATTACAATGAAGCTACAGTCCATGCCACAATTATTTCTAGGCCAGCCAGCCAGAATTCTCTTTATATCTCACTTTGAAACAATATATCTCACAATGAAACAATGGGCTAATAGGCCAACAAATGATATAACATCAAAAATCTGCCACCAATGGAAAATACACAAAACAGAATGCGGACTTGTAGCTGCTGCTGCTGAAATGCAGGAAGCCTCAGTGGCCACCCCAAGTTGGAAAGCGTTCTTTAAAGGTTGCCATTGATAGGACTTCTGTCATCTGCTGTTGTAGCCACCATATTTATTTTCTACAAATGCAAGACCAGGAAACTTCACTTGTTATGTGGCATTATAGGTTAAATATGGTTTCTGCAACAAAAACATAGGTCCTAAACACACTGAAGAAATAATGCAGTTTGTGACCACTTTAACTGCCCTGGCTCAATGATTGAATCCCTAAACATTCACAATCATATTCTTTAATGATGTGGCAAAAGAGATGCTGATATCATACCATTTAAGCCTAAATGGTCTCCCCTGCTGTGTGAACAATACATCTTGTGTTGATTAAGAAGTATCTGTAATAGAGCACCTGTTAGATGTGCACAATTTATCAGACATCTATGAAGAACAAATCTGCCAATCATTTTCAAGAGTGGAATTAGATAATATCTGTAAGGAAGGGCACCTTTGGGGCAATGGTGAAGCTTGGGTCTTGAGTATAGTGAAGCTCTGATCTTAAAACATTTTTGCGCTTAATGTGAAAAGTCAGAATGTTACTCCAAGTACACATCTCTTAAGAGTACCGTTCAATTGTTTTTAAATAATAACATGTTTCAGTTATTGCTGCAATTATGTATAAGTGCCTGGACTATGCCACTTGATCCTGCTACTCAAGCTTTATATGATTGGATGCTCCTTTCCTTCTCTCTCTCTCTCTCTCTTTCTCTCTTTTCCTCCCTCTGAATTCCTGCACATAGAAAATAAGCATATCATCTAAAAAGTGAGGCTAGATTTTTTATTTATTTTATTTATTTTTTTTTGCATTTGACATATTACATTTCTGCTTATCCATGGCCTTGTTGTTGTTGTAGTTTTTGTTATTGTTTAATACAGAGGAGTATTTGGTCATGTGAGCCTCATAAAGCACTTGAGTAGTATAGTTGAGGAATGGAGTGGGGTGATTCATTAAGAACAATGATTCAGAAGGAGGGAGGTGGGATGAATGATGGATGCATGGTAACAGTATCTGGAATCTTCTCACCAAAACAAATGCTTGGCTTGCTTTACGGATGGTTTGGCTGTTTTTACCAGGACAGCTTCGTTTTACTAGTTAGGACTTAATCCTATTTTCTGGGATTGCAGAAAGCGTAACATAAAATCACTTCCATGACTAGTAGAGGAAGAAGATTCTTGTTCTCAGAGAAAGCTTCCATACAGGCCAGCACAGTCTGACACTATCTCTATTTACAATTATACCTAAGGCCTCTTCATGGAATATGGAAATCATAGCCAAGGTACAAAGGAAACTTCAAACTGTTTAAACATAGGGGTAAAATCAAACTCATATGTGTGCATGAAATTATATTATATAAAAATGTGTATGTATGGATAAATAACCCAGTTAGGAAACTCCTCACCAATCTTTGAGAAATGCAAGTCATTGATACTAGGTGCTGTAGGCTGAATTTCAGATGAAGGAACTGGCAAAACCACTACTGTGTATCCCTTGCCTAAGAAAATGCTGTGACATTTATGGAATCACCATAAGTTGACAGGGACTTGAATATACATTTACAGTCGCCCCTCCTAATGCGCGGATCTCAGATCCACACCCTTGAATATGCATGGAGGAGTGACCTCCACTATTTGCAATGGTACACACACTCAGAACACATACCCAGCATGTACACACTTGCTGTGTGCACAGGGGCATGCTCCATTCGAGCCTATGGGGCTTAAATAAGTGCGAGCCTCTGTTTTTGCAGAGGGATCCAGAAACGATCCCCCACAAAAATGGAGGGCCAACTGTGTATACAAACATACTGGGAATTGTCTTCTAAGATAAATTCTGTCCTGTTTAAAATGATTAATCACCTCATTTTGTTTTGATCGTGCCCAGGAAACAAAAATATTAGAAATGCATTACTTTAAAAATCACATGCTGAGGCTTTCCAACATATCCATAAATTGATTTGGAAGAAAAAAATCAAAAACAAATATATTAACTGAGATTAAGAGGAATGTTTCATGAAACATCAGAAACACCATGAAGGAAGAATACCTTTTATGACAGGCCTATGTTCTTAAGGCATCAATTGATTCAAATCCCAATGCTGATGTAGCAAAATCAAATGCCCTTCAGCAGTTGGCATCACAATGCCCTTGTGATAGAAGATCACAGTTACCCTGAGAATATATTTTAGTTTCCTCAGAGAACCAAAGCAGGGAGAGAGAATGAGAATGAGAGAGGGAGGAAGAGAGGGAGGGAGGGAGATGGAAAGAGAGATTCCAGAAAAACAACACTGTGGTATTGAACCAGGACATTTGATGTTCAGGAATATTTTTGAAATGTATTTTCTCTTGCTGGTATTTCTTTGTCTAGTTATCTGTTGGGGTATCTGATCCTATCCCTCCACATTGTTGCTCTTGTTTTAAAAAATGGAAACAATTACTCCAGTTTAAATTTGCAAACAGGTACTGACATGCTAATATTTTATTTGATGAAGCTGTTAGCATACCCTGCACCTGTGGAAACTAGACATTACATATGTGTAGGAGGTACTCTGACTGGAGAGTATGCAGAGTCCTAGATAAAACTAAAATAAATGTTAAATAGATTTGCTGATCACCTTCTCCCCCCAGGCTCTTTGCATTTCTTCTTGCAATGGAATCAAAGGAAGTCCCATCAAAAGCAATCAGAGATCATGCTCTTTACCCCACCATATGACAATATTCCTATACACCCTTCCTGCTTGACCATTTAGGGATTGTCTTGAATCTAATCAATATATTGTCACTCTGAAGCTAAAGCCATCAGCCATTCTGGACCCTTTTGTTAGTCTCTGGGAAAATCATTAAGGTCTTTGTTACACTGAATATCACACAATACATCTCCTGAGGGTATGAAGTGGGGTATAAATATCTATCCCAGCACCAGCAACTGTTCACAGACCAGGGCTCTATTCACAGATCAGACCTCCCTCTGTGTAATCTTCAGATGCTGTCTGATCCACTTTGTGTTTAATAATAATAATAATAATAATAATAATAATAAAAAATTTATAACCCACTCCTCTGTAGAGACAATCGGAGCGGGGTACAACAGGAAGGAATACGTTAAAACAATCCCATAACCCACTTCCAAACCTCCCACCCCTTAAAAATAGATTAAACCAGCTATAATTTAAAACTAACAATATTAAAACACATGTTTTCCATGGACCACTCTTCAAGATCAATAACTATCACTCTCCTTAACTCCCAGTCTCTCTCTATCCAGTCTTGCAACCCTTTCTTTCTGGTAGGCTTGTGGATTTTAAAGATTGTTTCAATTCTTTTATGTTTGCATGCACACTTGCACATATTTAAACAAAATACCTTATTTACTGAAAACTGGAGCACTCTCTGCAAGTATTATCAGTTTATGTAGGTGAACAGATCCCCACAGTTACCCTCCTATTACAGGCCTCCTTTTGAGCTATAATTGCTCCAAATTTCAAGAAGATGCTTGCATTTTTGGTGGGGACACCCAATAGCTCCACTTTTAGGTAAAAATACCCAGGATTTCTAATCCGGCATATCTATCCATAGTAGTTAAGATTGCAACTAATGAGACTGAGAAAACAGCCTGAAAAATGGACATTATGCATGTTATACTATGAAAAGCAGTTACATGCTCAGATGTTCTGTAGTTTGGTGAACAAAGGGCGACAGCAAAGGAACAGTGAGTGCAGTCCTTTGTAAGAATCTGACTTCTTTATTAGTAAAATGGCAAGACAGGAGAAAGAAGTGACTTCAGTTTGACTTAAGACTGTTATACCTGCATGATATGGCAACAGCTGGGACTGAATTATCCTTGCAGTACATTTTGAAGAAATGAATGCCAAAGAAAGCAGGAGATTTGTGAGCCCTTTCCATGTCCATGTCAGGCATTGCCATCAGTGCCTTGAATTCCATGATGGTAGAGCGGTAAGGTAGATGTCTAATAAACAAATTAATATCATAGAACACAAAAAGGAACCTGTAGTCATTGTTGCTGAACTGAAGGCACTTGTTTACTCTGCTCTAGGGATGAGCTAATCTGTTAAACTCAGGAGATTATCACATTGCCTTTTTCCCAATCTGGACATGGGCTGAGACTGGGCTGGGACGATGTGTAACTGCATAGCTCCACACCGAGATTGTTATCATCCCATCTTCGATCAGAATGTCCCCCATTATGGAAAAGAAGCATTTTTAGCAAGGATGGGAGAAGGATGAGATGTTTATGATCTGGGCATAGAGGTGTGTGATAAGATATGGTCCCTGCCTGGTCTCAGCCCATGCTCAGAACAGGAAAAGGCAGCTAGTGTGATAATCTCTTCAGTCTTTTTTAGTTTTCCACATTTGTCATGCCACGCTCTTTCTGAGTGGAGTCTATACTGGAATACATTAAAACAAGGCATGCTCCCTCAATTGCTTCCTTTTACTTGTTCATAGAGGCCTTTGAGCTGTAAATTGTGTTAGCACTAGTAAGTGTGTGCTGTACTTTATTTTAGTTTAAAATAATTTATTAGTAATTTATGTCTTAGGTAGGTTATAATAGTTATAATCATGGTTTAAACAATACTGGCATTTTGTTCTTTTTAAACTTTTATAGAACAAAATTTTCTAATCTTGCTTTATATTTCTCTAAGCCACTTTGGAGCCTATCTGGGGAGAAAGGAGGGGTTAAATTTAAGAAACAAATAGCAAAAACTTAGCATAATTAGTCAGTATTAATTGAGGGGAAGAACAGATGGGCAGGAAAAAGTGGCTGGAATATGCATTTTACAGAAGAGGGTCAAAACCCTGCTATCTGCACTGTCCTCTCCCAAGGTGGCCCAAATGTGCAGAGCCCGGCCACAGCATCAAACAGCACCGCTGGGTAATTTCTTTTGTTGCCTCCCCACCATACATGTGCACCATCACATGAAGACACCACCAGCAACTGCTTGCTGCCTAGATGCCATTCCATTGGATGCCCCCCTTAATTGGCCATACAGTTGTACCTACAATCCTCTACCAGTACAGGACATTGGAGCACTGGGGCCCCCAGTAAAACAATGGCAAAGCACAATCATTGCCCCCTTCATCTCCATCAGCAATTTCTCTTCTTGGACTGTCCAGTTTGTATACTTTGTACTTATATCCATTGGAGGTGTCACACTTTCTCTTTTCTGCATTGGCACCCTGACTGCTTGGATACATTGGCTCTGTCCTGTTTTAATGTGCACCTGCACATGTGCATTTATATGCAGCATTAGGGCTAGGGCTAGGGTTAGGATGGTTCACTCCTTCAGGACTGCTCTTGTGCTGGGGTATTTATATGTAAGGTCAAAGGTGTGCATTTTCCAGGCTAAGTCGAATATCCCAGGTTGGTTTTGTTCCAATTTTTGGCCCTGGAGCATGACTTTAGTACTGTATGGATTTCCCCCCACTTTGGAGGCCTGTATCATCTAAATGCCCCACTTTGAAAGTGGGTGGAAACCACTTTATTTGGCCTGTCTGTTTCACCCCTGAGCCAGACTTTCTTTTATATTTTTTTCCTTTCTTTTTCCTTTTTTTAAATTCCATTTTTGGATAATATTCATGGAAATGCCCCACCTAATTTTGCCACAGACAGAGTGGAGAACTTGGGAAAGCTATCATTTCTCACAGATATTCTCAATGCAATTTAAATTAGGAAATAAATTAGCCCATAAATGAATAAGTGGAGGTAAATACTCAGAATGTAATACTCACTATGCTCAGTAGGGCTTATTCCTTGGTAACTGTGCTGTGGAATTGCAATGCAGGTCCAGTGATTTAAAACATATATTTTTTAAAAGTACAAAAGAGATATTCTTTAGAATTCCATTAAAATAAAAATATTTCTGAGTAAGAACTAATTATTATAACATCCCTGCAAACCAATAGGTATGTGACCCTTTGTTGGCCCAAATACATGATAGCAATACTTATGTAAGCATAATTGTTTCTGTCATTAGCCTCGCAAGTGGACATCCCCCAGGTTTACAATATATTGTTATGTTTCCTTTTTTCCTTTGCCAGAGTGTCAACCAAGTTTAAGGACATATGGCTGCCTTTCCAACACTTGCAAGAAAAAGGGCCGTTTTCCAGCACATTAGAGAACTTATTCTGTTAAAGCAGATGCTATTGAATGTGAACAAATAAAAATGTCAGGGGGAAAATCTATTTCCTCAACTCAGTCAACTATTAGCCACAGCTTAAAACCATTTACGTACCATAGAAAGGAACATATTGTTGACATGGGCAGTTGAGATCCTGCTGCTTTTGCTACTCAGAAATATTAATGTTGGCAGAGAGCAGCAAACTAATCTTCCAGTGTCTTTCTGCACTCTTGAATATTTTAGAGCATGGAACCTATCTGAGAAATACAGCCTAAAATGTTGGGAGGGGGAGAGCAGTTCCAATATTTCCTTGAAAAATCATTACAGCATTGTTATCCAGGACCATGAATTCCATAGACCTCTCAGGGCAGCAGATTTGCTAGACTTAATAAGTGGATCAAGGATGAATACCTTTGAAGTATGGACTTCCCTTAATATTTTTCTTGCTACCAATCCCATCATGTGATGCACCCTACCCTGCCACCACTATTGTTGTTGGTGTGTGCCTTCAAGTTGTTTCAGACTATGGTGACTCTAAGATGAGCCTATCATAGGGTTTTCTTGGTAGATTACTTCAGAGAAACCTTAATTGTGCTCATCCATTTTTTTAAAAAGGTTTCAAGTAGTGCAAACGTAATTTTTAAGATGAATCATGTTTCTGGGAGTCTACATTGTCTTGAAAAATAGGTGCATGAACCCTACAAGCCTTGCTTTAAAGGAAAATCATAGGATTTTAGTGGCAGAAGGGCACAATTGGGAGCAAGGCAGACAGGGATGTCAAAACCCATGAAGTACGTACATCCTGAAATGTTCAGAAAGGAAGGAAGGATGCTGATTTTTGTAACTACAAATTATGACACAAGTCAAAACATGCACACCTTCTGTAGATTAATCAGTCAAAAGTTGATAATTAGTTTTAGTATACATTTGATGGGATTGAGATCAAAGAAATAATAGATCACCAAGAGTTATTTACCAAGGACTGCTGGAAATGGTTCTCAGGGCAGAGGTTTCTGGAAAACAGGCTCCAAGTATGTTTTGAAATGTTTGTAGGGTTGAGCTTTGTGGGATGGGGTGAAGGATGGGGAAGAGTTTTTCAGGCTGCATCACACGCATAAACTGTGGGCTGGATTTTAATACTTTAATAATCCAAAGCATGCTTTTCTTCATGTTTTTAATCTAACGTGGTGCCACAAGAGACGAAACAAGGAAATAATAATTGTGACCATTTATTTTCACAATGAGTAGTGGTAGAATTTGTATATTGTAAGTAACTGCATTTCCTTCAGTATCTCAATTCTGTGTGTGTGTGTGTGTGTGCGCGCGCGCAGATATGTTTCACTTTAATTGATCAGTCAATTGGTTAAAGCTAGAGGATTAATCAAGTCACCATTCCTCAGGAGTCCAAATTACTATCATTATTGGGACATTTCCCAGATGTGCTTTGAAAGTATGCTTATTTCCTTCAGAGAGATCTTGCTCTAAGTTGTCATTATGGAAGAATATATTGAATGTCAAGTAATTAACATCACTTGTGGCAAGCAAAGATTGAGGTCAAGCAAGTTGACTTGCTGAAACAGTACACTGTTTTCCAAAGCTGCTGGGAGTAAATGGGCAGCCACAGTTTGTTTACATCATCCAGTTATTATGAATTAAAGTATGAAACAGACTCTTTCTTTCTTTCTTTCTTTCTTTCTTTCTTTCGCTATCCTGTTTAAAAAAATGAACTAATTTAAAACACATGTAAAACATAACAACGAGAATAAAAGTACTCCATCCTCTCTGCAACAATCGGTTAATTGCCAATAGCCTATCTAAAATGTATTTGCCTTCCATTAAAAGAAATCAGACAAGAGACCAAAAGCCTTCTACTGTGGGATAGTGTTCCATAGCCTGGAAGCAGTCACCAAGAAGGCCCTCTTACATGCCCTTACTGAACATGCCTGCAATGGGACTGAAAGAAGCACACTTCTGAAGATCTAAATAATAATAGCATTATAGAAATCTGAATAAGATGTCATCAGATCATGTACCACCAATGCCAGATCAAATATTTTCAGGAATAGGTGCAACTGGACCACTAGTGTAACAGTGCAAATGCACTCCTAGCCTCCACCTAAGCCTGAATATCAAGGCTTAGGAATGAATGTAGGAGCACGCCTAAACTGAAATCTCAGGTTTACATCTAAAGTGTAAGCCTGAGCTTTCAGAGATAGTGCAGAACAGGCTTTGTCCCTATACCTTGATCTGCTTTTCAGCTCATCAGGAGCACCTCTATCCTGACTGGGTTAAGTTTCAATTCTTCACTCTCATCCAGTCCTTTACTGACAGCAGACACCAGTTTAACACCAAAACAACTTTCTTGGAATTAGAAGAAGAGATAGAGCTATGTGTCAGTGCATCCTTATGACAGAAAACTACAAAAGTTTTTATTCTACATTAAAGAGTACAGGGAACAAAACCAAGCCCTCAGAGGTGACACAGGTCAATAAATGGGAATCCTCCAGAACCACCTTCTGATATGACACCTCCAAAAAGGGCCAGAACCACTTAAAAACAGTGTCTCCAAGTCCCATCTTAGATAAGCACACGAGAAGCAATGGCGGTGAACTGATGACATGTGTGCCATGTGCTCTGTATGTTCTGTGGGCATACCAGAGTTCTTCATGGTCCAGGATTATACTCCTTTTCTGTCTTCTTACTCCGCCTGCCCCAGACCACAATGCATCATGGAAGCACAGTTCCCTCTGCATCCTGGAAAAAGAGCTCTGATGACTTCAAGAACCGTGATGCTTTGCATACATAGTCAGGTGGGTGGGCATGCGGGCAGGTAGGCAGTGGCTGGGTCGGAGCATCACAATGGCTCATGGCTGCCATGAATAAGAAGGTGAGTTGTGGGTGGAGCGGTGGTGTTGTGATGCCTGAGGATCCCCCAAGACTCTGTTTCCCCCTCCCCCCCACACACACATACACACTTCTCTTCCTCCCTCCCCTGGCAGGTTGTCTCTGTGGTTTTCTGTTGGCCAGGAATGAGCATCAGGGCATAGGTTGGCAATGGAGAAGACCCTCACAGAAACCTGTTGCCTGATCGCCAAGCCCCAGAACCTCAACAATGCCTACAGGCCCACAGCAACTTCCTTGAGATTGACGTCGCCAGATGGTAGGGGTCAGCAGGGGCCACTTCACCACTTGTGAAGTCAGGATCAAGTTGTGAGAGAGAGAAAGAGAGAGATCCCAACTGCCAGCAGCCATTTGCCAGCAAAAGAAGCAACAGAGTGCCTCAGAGCCATTCCAAAACTGCTGCTGCAGTAGCAGCTGCTTCAGCTGCTGCTGCTGTTTCCAACTTATGGCGACCCTCTCATGAGGCTTTCTTGGCAAGATTTGGATGTCATTGAAATGTATAACTCCTTCTGTTCTGTTATCTAGAATAGAATCATACAATCATGGAGTTGGAAGGAGTCCTTGTGGTGGCATGGACACTCACTCAGACTCTCTCAGTCCACCCACACAGAATGCCTGTCTTCCCCTTTGCTGCCACCAATTGTATTTTTCTTCTGTGGAGATCTTCTCCACCACTGCCTATCTTTTCTGAGGCTTTGTTATCTCTAGTAGCATGCCACAATATTTCACAGAGGCCAAGTTGTAATAAAATAATACTGAAGTTTATTAACAAACATCAAAGTAATCAGTAAACTACTTTCAAGGCTTTTGCATTTCTTTCTTCTTAGTTACGTTACCACAGTTACATAGACACAATCCTTCAGCCCTCAGGCAATCTGCCAAAAACTCTCATCTTAAATCAACTGGATTACAACCTAAAGCCTAATCAGTCCCTCCCCTGGACTCTACATAGACCCTGTCTGGCCTAAAACCTAACCTACACCTGTCCCAATCAGGAACCTAGAGAGCACCCCCTCAGTGGTGTCCCTCTCCTAAGCCAACTCCAACCCCACCCAGCCAGCTTCTAATTGTCTGGTCACCTGGTGCTTGTTGATTAGCTATCTCTGACTCCAGGGTTTGCTGTATCTGGGGTCTTTTCACTACAGTTCTATAGCCAACAGATTCAATCCTTAATGCAGGATGTCCAGCTAAAGCATCCCCAGCAGGTAGCTGTCCAACCTCTTTTGGAAGACATCTAGAGGAGACCCAACCACCTCTCTAGGTAATTGCTTCCATTGCCAAACTACTCTCACTGTCAATAAGTTTATTCAAATGTTAAACTGACTTTAATTTAATTAAAGTGAACTTTGAAATCTTCTCTTCTGTAACTTAAAACCATCAAAATTATGGAGTGTTAAGACCCCTTCCCTACCATTTCCTTCTTCCCTATTTTATTATACAAAAAGAAGTAACACATCTATTTCTTTGAAAAATTTATAATATATAATGAGCTTGCTTAAGTTGCACTTTCTGCACTAATATGTGAATCAGAATGGAATTATACATTAATTTTCACACTTCCCTGAATTTTGTAATTGTTTTTTTAAAAATGCTCATTTGAGAGGCATGGCGTAGTGATTTGAGCACTGGACTATGACTCTGGAGATAAGAGTTGGATTCTCCACTCGACCATGGAAACCCACTGGGTTACATTGGGTGGTCACACACTCTCAGGCTCAGAAAACCTGGGGCCTTAAGGTTGCCACAAGTTGGAAACATGAAGGCACAGAACAACAAGAAAAAAACATTTAGAAAGAAAAAATGTCTTGCAGAAATTGAGGGGAAGATGTATGAATTTTCATGCAGACTTTAAAACATTGCAAACTAATGTAGAAATCAGGTGTTTCTGACTTGTTATTGGAAAAGTGTGCAAGTTATCAAAAGGGAACTGTGAAATAGACAAGATTCATCCCCCAAGGCAAGAATTGGGTGATATTAGAATAAATATTGCGCAATATTAGAATGTATTTTTTGTTTAAGTTTGTTTTTATTTTTAATAAGACTACATTAAAATTCACAGATTTCTTCATATTTGAGGCAGCAGTTGAGATATAAGTACTACAAATGCAGGAGAAACTCATACAAAATCATCTGTATAGATCAGGAGCTTTGAGAATTTTCTCTTAAAAATCTGAGTTTTAATCGCCATGTATTCAAACATGTTACTGTTCTAGGATTCATACCTCTTTTCCCTTAATATATACATGGACAAGAGATACAACATTACTGTCTGCATGCGGGGAACACCTATAATTATTCATTTTTTTCTGGAATGATAGGGAATAATTTTATATCACTCCATTCCTGAAGAACATACCACCAATTGCAGATTTCATATTGGAAAGATTTATTGATTTATTTGCAAGAAAGACAATAAATTTAACTGAATTATTTTAACTGAATGTGGGAAAAAAGAAAACCAGCAGAATTTCTAATTCATAATGGTTTAGACTAGAGATGCAGTTAATCACTAATTATGGTCTCAAAGGAAGCAGTGAGTAATTCTAGCAATTTTTCTTCCTGGTGCAAGAAAACCTTTAAAAAATGTACAGTTTTCAAAATCTATTCTAAACAAAATTCTCACATATTTTATTTTGTGCAGAAAAAAAGCATTTTCTGCTCAGAAAAAAATATTTCAGCACATAAGACAGTCTGCAGAGAAAATGTTGTTTCCAGTGCAAAATCGTGAATTTTGTGCAGAATAAATCCCAAAGTGCAAAAATTCTCATTTGTCCAGGACTCTATCTGTCAGGGTTTCCTGTCAATCAGGAAATACATATTTTAACTATTAGTATGGGCTAACACACTGAGTTCCAGTACCTGTGGCAGTCTTTGGGTTTGCTGATTTTATATTCCCATTTAGTTTGGCTTGTATTAACGTTTACTGCAACATTGAATAGTTCTGCTTGAGCTTTTAATAACAAATGTTGGGCCACATGAAGCACCACTGATGAGAGAATTAAGTGTATGCTTAAATATCTCCCACTGAAATGCTTGAAGATAATTAATTTGGGTAGCATCAAACCAGTTGTTTCCTCTGTTTTTCTCCACGGTGTTGCAATTGTTGTATTCTGCAAAGATTTTTCCTGTGATACAACTAACTGAATTACAACATCACTAAAACCCATCTCTTTATTAGCTATTTCTGCAATGCCCCAACTCTATTATTTTCATAACTTCACGGTGTAAATCCAATGAAATATTTGTTGAAGATGTCTTATGCACAAGAAGACCATCTTGCTTCTGTTTTTGAAATTATCAGTGTGTAAAGCTTACAACTAAGACAAAGGGGGAAAAGATGCAATTAATTTCAGTCACTTCATAAGTAAAGTGGGATTTGAGTTGTTACATGTGAAAGGCACATTGGGACAATTATTCAAAATAATAATACTTGGATATGCAGAAAACAACTCCTTCTAAAAGATATTCTAGATTTATAGAATGGTAATTAAAAAGAAACTGATAAGATAGTGCTATTTTCCATAAAAAACAATAAACATCTGAACTGAAAAGATTGTATGCACATGCAGACAATTTGCTTATGAATGTATCATTTTCATTTTACAGCAGAAGAAACAATGTCAGCACAATAAACATCTAAATTATTCTGATGATTGATGAATCATGTAAACTGGCATAAATGAAGAGTATTCATCCCTATTGCTTGTATCAGTCAGTAGCAGCAAGCTTCTCTAGGTTTCATAAAGACTGAGCTTGTCTGTACTGAATTAGCTTGTTCTAAATGAGAACTTAGAAAAGTTACTTTGCTGGACTACAGCCTTTAAAACCCCTGAGCCAGCACAGATACTGGAAGTTGCCTCCGATCAAAAGTAAATTTCCCAAGTTATCTTCTAAACTTGGGCTCATTCTGAACTCCAGGTCCTGTCAAGCTCTGGATGGTCTCACCTAAATCTCCCTCACAAGAATCCAGAATCCAAATATGATGTTTGTAGCCTCCCTGTTCCTAGCAATTGCTTTGCATACAATTTACTTCAGCCCAGATTTACTTGTCTATGACAATGGCAAAAAGATATCTACATTTGGGGGGGGGGGTTTCCTAATTAGATTCGACTGCATAGCTGCCAGGGCCTAAAATACTTTGATTGTATCCCAAAGCCATGTGTTACTGCAGCTCCTAGAGTCTAGGAATCCATGGTGTTTTTATAATGTCCCTGTAGCTAATGACAGCTCTTCCCATCACTGCCACTTGGCAAATTTCAGCAGAAAAAGGAAGTATTGAGGAAAACTAGCATGAGCTGAATCATCAGCTGAGCCACACTGTTAAAGGTTTCTTTGCACAATGTGTAATTCCAAACTATGAATATGTCTATCTGCATTCCATAATTCCAGATTGGAGTGCATCTACACTGTAAAAATTACACAGTTTGACACCACTATAAGTGCTGCAGCTGCATCCTATGAAATCTTGGAATTTGTAGTTTTACAAGGTCTTTAGTTTTCTCTGCCAAAGAGTGGTGGCAAATTTCAAGATTCTGTAGGATGGAGCAATGGCAGTTACAGAGATGTCAATCTGCATTATATTGAGAGTGCAGACGCACACTTTCTCTATATTGCCGTTGGACAGCTCTTTCAGTTACAGGTGAACAACACCTACTGCTTCCTCAGCAGTAATTTTTACACACACACACATGGTATCCACATTTTCTTCCATATGTTTCACTGATAAACTTCACTACTGAATTTTACTATATCAGAAAGACAGAAATGCCCCATCTTCTTCCATTATCTCCCAGAGGAACAGAGAATGGTCTTCTATTTACACAGGCAGGGCCTCATATCACAAGGGGAAGTTCTGCCACCTTCCTAAAACAGTTCTACCTAATGGGTTATCGAGAATTATTATTAGATCATCAGCAAATGCTCTGATTTTGTAATTGTTCTTTCTCATTTTAAAACCTCTTCTTTCTTTGTCCTCTTTAATCTTTTGAATCAAATTCTCAATAATTAGCAGAAATCAAAAAGGTGATGGGGGCAACTCTGCCTTGTGCCTCTTCTTATATTAAGTTTTTTCCCCACCATTTATTAGAACTTTTCCTTTCTGTTCTTTGTAAATTTCTTTGATCCAATCACAATAATTCTGGCCTAAATTTATTCTACAAAGTATCTCTTTAAGTATTTCCCGATTTGCAGAGTTGGATGCTTTTTCTAAATCTGTAGAAACCAAACCTAATTTCTTGTCTATGTGTTGTTCATAGTATTCTATGACATCCAAAATTATTCTCATATTCTCTCTCATGTGCCTAATTGGCAACAACAATAACAACAATAAACCCTTTGGTCTGCATCTATCCAGTGTTTTAAACAGACTTTTAACCTACTTGCTAGGATCGTGGCAAATATTTTATAGTCTTAGTTCAAAAACGATATTGGCCTGAGGTTTTTCCAGCCCATACTGTCATTTCCTTCTTTGGGAAGAACCATTATATCTGTTTCCTTCCATGTTTAGTATGGCATTAAATGTTAGTTGTAACAGGTTAATTAACTCTTCAACAAATGTCTTGTAATATTTTGACGTAAACCCGTCAGAGCCAGGTGCCTTATTATCCTTAGAATTCTTAATCACCTCTCTTATTTCTTCTGCAGTGATGAGTCCAATTAGTTTCTTTTTGTTTGTTTGTTTGTTTTGTATTTGGAGATGGAAATTTGACTTCTTCTAGACATTCTTTCACCTTCTTTAAATTTGTTGGACATTTGTTATCATTCTTGAATATATTTGCTCAAATCTGCACCTCACAAAGGGGCTTCCTTCTTCACTTGAGCAGAAAAAGTCAGTTCTATGAATACAAATGCAGAAGAGAATGTGGAAAGCATTGCAAAAAATAGTGCTCCATTTGCACTAACACTAACACCATGCTTCAAAAGCCTGGCTGATGCTACAGTCTTACACTCATTTCTTGGGAATGACATATATAGACATGTATAGAATTCCACTGTGAAGTGGTGTGTTAATCTCAGTCAAAGTTAGGAGTTGTTTCACCCTCCAGGTGTTTTGATCTACAACTCTCAATGATGGAGGGAATGATGGCAAAAGAACTGGAAGGGTGAAGATTTCCCATCTCTGAACTCAGTCATCATTATGGGGAACAGTCAGTCAGTCATAATTTATTACAGTCCATAGGCCAAAATTTAGGCATTCAGTCAAGATATACAAGTTCAGTCAAGTTCAGTCAATAGTCTAGCACATTCTTTCCATGCACTAGTTCAGCTTCTTTGAGATTGTCTTCAGAGATGACTGTTCTGCAGTGAGAGAACTTATATTAAGACCTCTGCCCCACATGCTTCATGCCTGTGGTTTTTCTCCTAGAGACAAAAGAGTTAATTTCTTACACATTTCCTTTGTAATCTTATTCCACAGGAAACATTTTGTTTGCTGTAGAAAGGAAGAGATTAGTACACTAAACAGAGCTTGACATCCATTATGGATTTCCATTCAATCCTTGCTACGATTGGCATTCGTTCTGCCACAGGAGCAGGCTTCATTCTAAATTGTCCTCACTGAGAAGCAAAGCTTGATATATTGAGAATTAGATTGGACACAGGCTTTTAATGGAGGAAAGGCCAGAATTTGCCTGTGGGATGTCCATAATGCATTGAAGAAGAAATTGCCGAGACACAACAGGGAAAATTATGGAGTGGTAAGTCTAGGCATTCCAATCTATATATGTACAGTAGGAATGCCTACATTCAAGCCTGTACCAAATGACTTAAGGGGCCTTGAGAGCACTGATGAACAATTTTGCTGGTTTGGGAACCAATTTTATATACATATCCCACTGCTGTCAAAGACTAGTAGCACAGTAATAAGCTTAAGTGGGGAAAGACAAGGTCAGTTTTCTCAAAAATTACATCTTTCTGGTAAACCAAGAAGAATACATTGTTGTTTTTAGTTGCCACTCTGCTAGAATTGAATGGTGTGCTTCTGAATTAGGCTGCAGTGCAGAAGCATGGGCTCTGGCAAAAATAGATGGACCTCCATGACCCATGGGCCATGTGTCTCACATCTGCTTAAGAACTGGCATCAGTTCCAGAATTGTAGAGTGAAGAATCCACTTTCCACTTTAGTTCTTCAGTTTTGGCAGCAATTCTGCCACAGCATATGAGGTTGGGCAGTTGTCCAGGTACTGAAATTTGGTTTGGAGCCTGGATGTTGATGTTGTTGTTGTTGTTGTTGTTGTTGTTGTTGCATGCCTTCAAGTAATTTCTGATTTCTGGAAACCCTAAGGCAAACCTATCATGGGGTTTTCTTGGCAAGATTTGTTCAGAGGAGGTTTGCCATTGCCATCCTCTGAGGTTGAGAGTGTATGACTTGCTCAAGGTCAGTCAGTAGATTTCATGTCTGGGCAAGAAACAAGCCTTTATCTCCAGAATCACAGTCCCACACTGAAACCACTATGCTATGCTGGCTCAGCTTCCATAAAACCCAGAGCAACTGCACTGGATATGCAATTAAAACCAAAGAGCTTTCATTAAAGCTAAGAGTAAATTTCCTGCACTGCAGTTTTGAAGACGCTGGCTTTCCCCAGAAGAATATTAGTCTGAGTCCTAAAGAGAAACTATGCACATGGAAGGCACACAATGTGCTCTGTGATTCAGGAAAAGCTTCACCTGATGCAGAAGATCACTTAGATCTTCAAGGATAAGAATAAACCATGGTCTGACCAAGGTGTGGAGGCTATAGTTAACTTTGAATGTGAGGACACATCAAAATTCTAGCTTTGCTAGCTCCAGATAGATAGCCCCTGGAAAATTCAGGAATGAAAATGAAATTAAAGGAGAATGGGAAGGGGTTAGGTTCCAGAGATTACAATACAAAAACATCAGGAAGAGATTTATTAAATCATACCAATGGTCTATCTAGTCCATATATAGTTGTGACATTCCACTCCTTTTGAAGTCATTCATGTTGGCAGTGAATTGCATATTTTAACTTTAATGTGAGTCACTCTTGAGGCAAATAATACATGGATCAACGCTAGCTCAAGACATTTTGCTGTCTGAGTTGAAGGAAAAGATGGAGCTCTTTCCTTAGTCCAAATGCTAGCAGGCATATGAAGATAGTGTGTTCTCCACCACATCTGAGGCAGTGGGCAAACACAGGGACTCCTTAATAGGTTGTGAAGCATACACAGCTCTATCCTTCAACAGGAGAGAAGAGTCACAAGAGTTTAAGAGGAACAGCCAATAAACAGCCTACTTTGGTTGTGAGTTCTATGGGGAGACAGAGACAAATGAACTGTAAACTGAGATCTCTATGAATAGAGATTTTCTCTAAGTAAGAAATCAGCATGCATACTGCAATCTAACTGAAATCAATGAGATTAGACACAATTGGACTCTCAAATGGAGTGTGGTTTTGTTGATGAAAAAACATTGCAGAAGTAAAGGATGGTGAAAGTGTAAAGCTGGGTTAACGTGACTCTTTTAAAACCAAATTAGATATGGCATTAAGTGTGTAAACAATACACACACACACACAATTAGAAATGTGGGATGTCTTGTAAATTAGGTTTATTGAAATGAATATCTTTATGGGAAAAAATATCTTTATGGGAAAAAAATTTAATCATGGCAGAAAGCATCCTCACTCCCAAAGGATTGCTAACTGATCCCTGTTTATTTCACGAGAAGGCCAAATTTCAGGAGTTATTATTATTATTATTATTATTATTATTATTTAGTGCTGTAAATTTACACGGTGCTGTAAATACAAATGTATAATTAAAGCCATATTATGGGGAGAAAGAGTAGCAAACTTTACTTTGAAAAGGTGACTGCCAATTGGAAATATGGTTTGATTCTATCCATTTGGAAATGAGAAAAAAGACAATGTCCCTCTGCAGATATTCCTCTCCCATTACAGATGTTTGTTCACTTGGCAATCCTAAAATTACTGCATGATTAGCTGTTATTGTTGTTGTGCAGTATGGTCACTGAACTGAATTGTTATTGGGTGTAATCTCCCCCCCCCATCATGTTTTAAACTCACTGGGTACAAATTATCTTCTTTTCTCTGTGTATGTGTGTCTAACATGTCATTCATGGGGTAAAGCCATAGAAAAAAATGACCCCAAAGCTCTTTGTTGCTTGCTTGAACAGAGTAACATGGACATGATTGGTTTTACTGCCTGTAGTTTTCCTCAGAGATGTTCGGCCACAAGATTTTTTCTTCCAGATGTTTTTTCTGTCTGAAGCAAAACATGAGAGGGTCTCTTACCTTCTACTTTACGTAGAAAAGCCATGGCAATTTAATTTCCCTTAAATATTGGTGAAGGGACATATCATGACTCCTAGAATCATTGGAGTAGCTTAATGGTTCCAGATACCTCTCATCTTGTGCCACTATGCCTTGTGGTAGAGTCCTTCCAAGCTGAGTGGCATTTATACCTAGGTAAATGTTTGCCTAGGACAACAGCCTCAGACTTGTGACCAAATTCCCACAACTTTCCATGGTATCCTATGTTTCCCTCCTCCTTTCCCCTTTGCTCTCCTAAAACAGATGTTGGTATACTGAATTGGATCTAATGCTGATGCTTTCGTTGCTTCACTTAGCTAATTAAAATAACAAATCTTCACAGCAGCCTTCTTCGTATCCCTTCTTATCACCATAAACTAATTAAAATAACACAACTGGTGGCAACTCATTAAACATCAGCCATATTTTCTGTATAATTGCATACCTAAAGAGGTGCAGGGGAGGGGGACAGAAGATCCCAGAAGGAATAATTTGGTACAACTGCACCTTTTGAATTTTAGCCAGTGTAAAGCATCTTATTTGGTTCATTTTTGCTAAGAACTTTTTTAAAAAAATATTTTTCTTATGAAACTGGCAGAACAAAATATGATTTCACCTGCATAAATTTGGAAGAAAGGATCTGATTTTTTTTCCTTTAAAAAAGAAAGAAAATGAATGAGGCTGAAAAGGCTTCTCTGTGTGCCTTTTGATTGGGAAAGACCTTAAAATTTGAAATTGTGAGCCATTTCATTGGTTCATTGGGGAGGAGGAAAGAGAAATCTCATTCTATATAACTGCTTGGAGAGGAATTCTGGGCCATACCTTGCTGAAGGCAAACCTGGTGCTTCTCTGAGTGCCTTTTGATTGGGTAAGACCTTAAAATTTGAAATTGTGAGCCATTTCATTGGTTCATTGGGGAGGAGGAAAGAGAAATCTCATTCTATATAACTGCTTGGAGAGGCGCGCGCCTAATGGCACACAAATTTTTCTTCTCATACTCATTTTTATCTTTGATAGCCAAGGAGGATTGGAAGTATAGAGGAGAAGGTAGTCTGAGCACAGTGTTGGAGGACAACTCATTCAATCTTTATACTTTTCAGTATTCCCTTAAGGGGCTGTGGGGATTCAGAGGAAGTGAATCAGGCACTTGCCTCTAGAAGGAGCTAGCAGCCAGGAGCTCTCTAGATAACTATAGGCCCAGTTGACTGAGCTCACTAACAACCACACAGGGATTCTTTACACTGGTGTTTAACAGGAGAAGCCCACAGTCTTGTTTCAGTGCCTCCTTAAGACTTCTCACTATGGACACTGAGGGACCTGCTGCAGTCAGCTGCAACACCTGTGGGATGTTTGTCTTCTTGCCTATAGATGTGGGGAACTTCACCTGCACCAAGTGCAAGTTGGTAGCCCTCTTGGAAGAGAAAGTACAGCAGTTGGAGGCCCAGTTGTCTACACTTCAGCATCACAGAGAGAAGAAGGTTCTCCTGAACAGAAAGGACCAGACGGTCTTGGACAGGAAACAGACAGAGAAAGTTGCTGGGGAAGAAGAGATCACTTCACACACAAAAGAAGTAGATGGTTGGAAGAATGTTACACACAGAAATAGGATAACCACGGTTCGTTCTGAGAGCTTACAGCTACAGAATCACTTTCAATCTCTATTATCAGAGATGATGAGGAAAAGCAGCAGGGACAGACATCAGGGACAGAGCAGGGGAGCCTGAGAATAGCACCAAAGGGAACAGCCACTGCTAAGCCTCAGAGGAGGCGTGTGGTGGGGGGGCTCCTTGCTGAGGGGTACAGAAGCAGTGGTTTGTGGGCCTGACAAGATGTCTTGGGAGGTGTGTTGTGTCCATGGGGCAAAGATCCGTGATGTGAAAGAGAGGCTGACAATACTTGTCAAGCCTACTACCGTTATCCCTTTCTTTTGGTTCATGTGGGAACCAATGATACTGCAAGGCACAGCTTTCAGAATATCATAAGGGATTATGAGGATCTGGATAGGAAGCTGAAAGAGATGGATGCACAGGTTGTCATCTCATCTCTTCTCCCGGTATAAGGGCATGGTCCAGGATGGGAGAAGAAAATAGCAGAGGTGAATAACTGGCTCCGTAGATCGTGCCGCCAAGAACAGTTTGGATTCTTGGATCATGGGCTGCGGTTCCATGAGAAGGGACTTCTGGCAAAGGATGGGCTGCATCTCACGCCAGTTGGCAAAAATGTTTTTGCCAATAGTCTCAAAAATCTGATCAGGAGGGCTTTAAACTGAGTTATATGGGGGAGAGAGACATTATTCTGGAAGGCAAAAGGGCTAGAGAAAATAGTCAAAATGATATAGAGGGAACAAGGCAAACAGTGCAAGGACCCAACAGTGGGAAGCAAAAAAAAAAAAAAAAAAAAAAAATTGCACAGGTAGCAAGTAAAGGGAACACATGTTCTTAGATGTCTCTACACTAATGCACAGAAAATGGGAAATAAACAGGATGAACTTGAACTCCTAGCACAACAAAGCAAATATAATATACAGTCGTCCCCTGGGTTACGAAGGTAATCCGTTCCAGGATTACCTTCGTAACCCGGAAGCTTTCGTTTCCCGGGGACCGCTCTTCGCAACGGACCGCACGGCCAATTTAAAGGGGCTGCACGGTTGTTGTTTTTCCGTATCCCGGGGGATCTTTCGGATCCTGGGGGATACGTTAGCGGTCCCGCCGGTTTCGGATCCCGGGGTTTTCGTAACCCGGGGATTCGTAAGCTGGGGGACCACTGTAATAGGCATCACTGAAACCTGGTGGGATGAGTCTCATGATTGGAATGTAGAAATAGAGGGATATAACCTTTTTAAGAGAAACAGGCCAAACAGGAAAGGAGGAGGAATAGCATTATATGTCAGGGATATATACACCAGTGAAGAGATCCAGGACATCAGTACTGGAAGCCAGGTGGAAAGCAACTGGATAAAAATTAAAGGAGAGGGAAACAACAGGGATGTTACTGTGGGAGTCTACTACAGACCTCCAAGTCAGACGGAGGAATTGGATGATGCCTTTCTAGAACAGATGACCACACACTCAGAAAGGAGAGATGTAGTAGTGATGGGGGACTTCAACTATCCGGATATTTGCTGGAAGTCAAACTCAGCCAAATCCTCAAGGTCTAGCAAATTCCTCACTTGCCTGGAAGACAATTTCATTGTCCAAAAGGTGAAAGAGGCAACAAGGGGATCAGCTATTTTAGATCTGATCTTAACCAAGAGGGATGACCTAGTCAATGGAGTGCAAGTGGTTGGATCCTTAGGTGGAAGTGACCATGTTCTCCTGGAGTTTGTTATACAGCAGAAAGGGGAAGCCAGGCATAGTCAGACACGCATTCTAGACTTTAGGAGAGCTGATTTCAATAAACTTAGAGAAATCCCATGGTCAGGAAAACTAAAAGAGAAGGGAGTTCAAGACGGATGGGAGTTTCTCAAAAAGGAGATACTGAAGGCGCAATTTCAGACAGTTCCAATGAGGAAGAAGCCAGGATGGGATGACTAAGGAACTTTCAACTGAGCTAAGTTTTAAATGGAACATGTATAAGAAATGGAAAAATGGGGAAATCACAAAAGAGGAATTCAAACAAATAGCCAGCACATGTAGGGGTAAAGTCAGAAAAGCTAAAGCCCAGAATGAACTCAGGCTGGCTAGAGAGGTTAAGAACAATAAAAAGGGGTTTTTTGGGTATGTCTGAAGCAAAAGGAAGATGAAGGAAACAGTAGGGCCACTGCATGCAGAAGATGGCAAAATGCTAACAGAGGACAGAGAAAAGGCAGAATTACTCAACACCTTCTTTGCTTCAGTCTTCTCAGAAAAGGCAAAGGGTGCTCAACCTAAGGATAATGGAGCAGAAGACAGAATAGGGGAATTTCAGCACAGAATAAGTAAAGAGATAGTACATGAATACTTGGTTAAACTAAATGAATATAAGTCTCCAGGAGCAGATGAACTACATCCAAGGGTATTAAAAGAACTAGCAAATGTAATATCAGAGCCATTGGCAATAATCTTTGAGAACTCCTTGAGAACAGGAGAAGTCCCAGCAGACTGGAGGAGGGCAAACGTTGTCCCCATCTTCAAAAGGGGAAAAAAAGAGGATCCCAACAATTATCGTCCAGTTAGTCTGACATCAATTCCAGGAAAGATTCTAGAGCAGATCATTAAGCAGAGAGTCTGTGAACATTTAGAAGGGAATGCCATAATCACAAAAAGCCAACATGGGTTTCAGAGAAACAAGTCCTGCCAGACAAATCTGATCTCTTTTTTTGATAAAATTACCAGTTTGGTAGATGAAGGGAATGCTGTGGATATAGTATATCTTGATTTCAGTAAGGCCTTTGACAAGGTTCCCCATGACATTCTTGCAAACAAGCTTGTAAAATGTGGGCTAGACAAGGTAACCTTTACATGGATTTGTAACTGGTTGATTGGCCGAACTCAAAGGGTGCTCAACAATGGCTCCTTTTCATCCTGGAGAGAAGTGACCAGTGGGGTCTCACAGGGTTCTCTACTGGGCCCAGTGCTATTCAATATCTTTATTAATGACTTGGATGACAGAATTGGGGCTACACTTATCAAATTTGCAGATGACACCAAATTAGGAGGAGTAGCCAATACTCCAGAAGACAGGATCAAAATTCAAAATGACCTGAATAGACTAGAAAGCTGGGCCAATGCTAACAAAATGAAATTCAATGCGGAGAAACGTAAGGTACTGAATTTAGGACGCAAAAATGAAATGCACAGATATAGGATGGGGGACATCTGGCTGAATGAAACTATGTGTGAAAGGGATCTAGGAGTCCAAGTAGACCATAAGTTGAACATGAGTCAACAGTGCGATGCGGCAGCTAAAAAGGCCAATGCTATTTTAGGCTGCATCAATAGAAGTATAGCGTCTAGATCAAGGGAAGTAATAGTGCCACTCTATTCTGCTTTGGTCAGGCCCCACCTGGAATACTGTGTCCAGTTCTGGGCACCACAATTCAAAAAGGATGTGGAGAAACTGGAGCGGGTCCAAAGCAGGGCAACTAAGATGGTGAAGGGTCTGTAAACCATGCCCTATGAGGAACGACTTAGAGAGCTGGGGATGTTTAGCCTGGAGAAGAGAAGGTTAAGAGGTGATATGATAGCCCTGTTCAAATATTTGAAGGGATGTCATATTGAAGAGGGAGCAAGCTTGTTTTCTGCTGCTGCTGAGACTAGAACCCGGAACAATGGATGCAAGCTACAGGAAAAGAGATTCCACCTCAACATTAGGAGGAACTTCCTGACAGTAAGGACTGTTCGACAGTGTAACACACTCCCTCGGAGTGTAGTGGAATCTCTATCCTTGGAGGTCTTTAAGCAGAGGCTGGATGGCCATCTGTCGGGGATGCTTTGACTGGGAGTTCCTGCATAGCAGGGGGGTTGGACTGGATGGCCCTTGTGGTCTCTTCCAACTCTATGATTCTATTCTATAAAATAGACAAATTTAACTGTCCTTAGAAAAGTAATTGTTTGCAGGTCTGGCCTAAATTATTACTGTATAAGCTTATAATCTTATAAGTAACATATAAGTAAAATCAATTCTTAAAATTGCTCTTGCTAACATGCCCAGAATTTACAAATATGTTTGACAACAAACCCTGGTGATGTTTTCAGAGCTTGGAAGAGTTACTTTTTAAAACTAGAGTTGCAACCTGGGGTGAATGTAGAAGCTGTAATCCAAAGGAATAAAATTTCCCATTGATAGATGGCTGATTGATGGAAGGAATTTAAAAAATAGAATTAAAAGTGTGCATGCACACTCACAGAGTTTTAAATAGTCTTTGATGCTTGGCTTGAGCCTTTCTCTCTCCTAAAATTTAGTGTGCATTGCAAGCAATAACATTCCTACACATATAGGAAGCAAATTCAGACATTTATTTACTACAAGGCCTTCACTTTAATTGGTTCTTTCTTGTCTTCCTCATTTCTTGCAAGCACCCCAAGAGAGAATGGTCTTTGGCTGTTCTGAGCTGAGCTAAGCTTCTTTCTGACTCAGACCTACTTTTATAGGGCTCTCTATTGTGACATGGTTGTTTTTCTTTCCAAGGCACACAATTAGTATTTGTCCACTTTCTTAGCAGCATCTCTTTCACAAGCAGTGCTTTCCCACTCCTTAAGAGTTTAAAATTATTGGAAAAACAAAAAAATAAACAGGCTCCAGTTAGTCCATGTCGACAATTTATGTTGGTAATCAAGTCAAGCATTCTGTTTACTCCCTGATGGTGATTTCCAACTTTTGAAATACAGGCCGGAATTCACTAAGGCATCTGAAAATGTGTAACCTGGGTCCAAAACTCACTGCAGAAATAATCCGGTTTGAGACTGCTGTAACTGCCCTGGCTCACTACTAGGGAATCCTGGGAACTGTAGTTTATTGTGGCACCAGAGCTCTCTGACAGAGAAGGTGAAATGTCACACAAAACTACAGTTCCCAGAATTCCTTAGCACTGAGTCAGTGGTCTCAAACTGGATTATTTCTGCAGTGTGTTTTGGACCCTAGACTTGGGCATTTGTGACTGGTTCATATTCATGATCCCTACATAGCCCCTGCTTTAGGGGATACGTAAGGACCGTGAAGATCCTCCAGCCCCCATTTACCAGAGAGAAGCCACTACAATTGATAGGAGTTTATCCCCTGTCAATTTGAAATAAGCTTTACTTATTTTATTTGTGGATGGGGGAGGGTTGGAGAGTTGGGGAACTGAGGGAATGTTTTGATAATTTTGTTTTTATAAATGTATTTGACATCTGCTGTTCCCTGCCTCAATCCTCTGGAAGAGGCAGGATATTTATTATTATTATTATTATTATTATTATTATTATTATTATTCAGCTGATTGATGTTTCCACCCACCCCTTGCACAAGCAGTCTCCAGTGTGAGGGGGGATTGCAACAGGAACCCTGCTTTTGACAGTTACACCAGAGATCACTTGTGGGAGGAACATCCATCAACTGTTTCTCTGTAGCCACTGCCCATAAAAGTGGAGAACAAAGACTCAGACTGGGAGACATTACATAGCTACAGAACTACAGTAGCTATGCATTCATAACTGCCTGAGTGAATTCCAGCCATATTCCATTAAAAAAAAAGTTCACTGAGCCAGGTGTAAATAATGTTTAAGAAGGAACAGGACTTGGATGTAACTTGTTTCAAACTATTTAGTTGTGTATAATTTGTTCATTTCCCTAATAACAAGGTTCTAACTGCATTTCTGACTTATGGCAACCAAAGGGAGAGCCTATCACAATGGTTTCTTGGCAAGGTTTTGTTTTGAGGAGTTTTGCCATAGCAATCTTCTGCATCTGTAAATGTGTGACTTGCCCAAAGTCACCCAGTGGGTTTCATGACCAAGTAGGGTTTCAAACCCAAGTCTCCAGAGTTGCAATCCAGTGCTCAAAGCACTACACCACACTAGCTCTTTTTAACTACATTTTATTATGACAGTTCAACTATTAGGCAGGCATCTTATTTCCAATGGAGCTTCTTGTATTTATTTTTCAGGTACTTCCAATAGTGTGGTGCTTCAGATTTTGATGAATTCCTTTAAAAATGTGTTCATTCTGTTAAGGTAAACAAAGGGTCAATTAACCCATTCACAGCCAATTATGCAAATCAGGCATTTGTGAAAATTTCCAATCAGATTTATTAATTCCAAACAGTCTTATCTGCATGCAGAGGTTCAATCACGGGCTTCCCATGATCGAATGCCTCTAAAAATGGCGTAAACAGTTTTTATTAACCCACAAAATATTCATTGAGCATGCGTAGTTTAACATTCATCCATATATATATATATGTATTGTCTCTGGGCTGGCTCTCAGCTAGCCTAATTTGTAACATCAATAAATGCCTTACAGAAAGGAAACCTTATCAGCTTAAGCTGTGGCCTTGAATGAGGCCCTCTAGTTTCTCAGTGAAGAGAATTTCACGCTTTAGTTCTTCCCTCCTCCCTTCTAAGGTGGGGGCTACAAGCCGAATTCAAAAGGACAAGTTTTTCCTTTAGCTCTATTTCTTACTATGGCTGAACTGTTCATTATTGATCCTTAATGGCAGAGATTATTGGTTATCAGTTGGTTATCAATGGCTTTATCAATTTCCACCTTAACATTCCTCCCTTTTCTTCTGCTGACAAATCAAGTCTTTGATTTGTCTGCATTTGTTCCAATAAAGCCATTGATTACCATAGATGACATACATTATGATGTAAACAGTTTATGTATCAATAACAGCAATTAATTCTTTTCATCATTTCATTTTTTTTCCCCCCAAACCCAATTGAACCATGAATAAGTCTTTTGATAGCTGGGAATAAGAATTTCAACACAATTTCAGCACATTCCATTGGCTAAGTCCATTTTCCTCTTAGGGACTTGACCACAAAATATTAATGAAAATTGCAAAACCAACAAGTCTCTTGGCATCCACTGTCTGTGTGAATTTGCAGCTTCTTCTTCCGCTGTCACTTCTGCAAAAGTGAAACACAAATTCTTACCAACATCAGGAATCTGGAAAGGTTTTCTTCTTTTTCCAAAACTCAGAGAAGAAGGTGTATCCGGTGCTTCTGAGACAGAATAATCCCAAACAGTCACTTAACAAGTTCTTACCATCAATTCCCATTTCACACTTCACTGTTTGGTCTCACTATCTGTGTGTATTGGAACTCTGTGTAACTTAGCTCCCAAGTTCTAACAATGTGAATTCTGTGGACTGACACAATCAGTATTGGCCTGCTGGGTGTCCCATAGCATGTGTATTTGTTTTTAAGTGAGTAGGCTCTTTGCCACTCCAAAGTTCCTCAGTTTGGCCATTTAGGTTGTCCCTGGTATGGGGAACCCAACCCTAACTCTTGACAATGAGATTCCATTGCCATGAACATATATGTGCCTGCAAATACCCTGAACTGGTTTTCCTGCAGGACCATAGCAAGTGTTTTCTCTCTAGTTCTTAACATGTTGAGTTATATGATGTTGTGAAAGGCCAATTGTATACTAGTGCATGAGTGTTTACTCTGATAAACCCATGTTTGCCCAATTTTGTTTCCTGTTCTCACTGTTTTGATGCAATCTTGGCATGGATTACCTTTTCCCATCTCAGATAGTGAACCAAAACCCCCACAGTAACCATAATCAACAACAATATTATGACCAAATGAAACAGTTTAAAACAAAGCCTTCTGGCTAAAGTAGGTTAGTCTTCAGGTGGTGACCACTCCTCTCTCCAGGTAGGGAGTGGTTGCAGCACCCTCCAGAACTTCGCTAACTCGGTTTTCCCTGGTCCCAAGTTAGTCTTCTCCTGTCGTGTCCGTTGGCTTCGCTGCCTTGAACCCAGATTCAAGGAGGCTTCGATGGACGACTGGCGTTGGCCTTTTGTCTCCAGGGTCATCTGGAACTCTCTGGTTGGTAACAGATCAGGTTATTGGAATCAGCTCTGTAGTTGGTTGCTTCAGTGGGTGCAAACAGGATCCCCATTAACTTTCAAGGAAGTGGGAGTAGTCAACAGAACAGCAAAGAGTCTTTTTCCATGTTTTCTTTGTAGCTTTTAATCCAAACTACTTCTTCAGGGCTGAACTCTTGAGCAGGTATTATTTGGTCAAGTTGTTTGCTTCTTTAATATCAGAGTCTCTACCATGGCAGGCAAAATAGCAAGGATCTTTTCACAAGGAGTTAGACTCCTGGTTTCAGGAATGTCTCTCTAGGTCCAATGGGGTTTTTAGTTAAACTTGAATGCTGCACCCCATCTCTCTGTGAATTTGGAATGAGGCATCATTGTCACTATTAGTTTGCTGGGGTAATTCATATGTGGAGATGATGTCTCCAAGGGAAGCTTGACTACTTCTCTGGAACCTTCAGTTTTCTCTGGCCATGCTTCCACTCATCTGAAAAGGCCATCAGCAGGTGACATGTGGATAAAGTCTACTTGAATACTTGAAATAGTCTGTTGCCTTTGCCAGTTTCCACTTGCTTTAAGTAAAAGTTTGACCTTTGCTTCATGTGTCACTTCTCTTTTTTTTTGTAGCCCATTTTAATGCTCTGATGAGGGCTATTAGTATCTGATTTTCACTAGCCACTGCAGTTCTCTGTTCTTATTTTCATTTACTTCAGCAGTTAAGTTGATGTCATTATCTGCATATCTTTTGCACTCGTTGCTGTTGTTATTGTCTCACATAAGCTGTGATTCTGCTTTTACCTTTATCATGATCTTCCACATGTTACACACAGTCTATTTGGGTGATACTGGATCACTCTTAAAACATCCATTCCTTAATTTTCTGCCTTTTAGATATTCCAGGCTTTTATTTCTCTTTCTTTTAGTTAACAGATATGTTCTTCTTCTCTTTTTGTTTCCTTCTTATCTTCGCTTTGCTCCCTTTTATAAATTTGAAACACAGTCCTCGGAGCAAGCACACATAGGCATTTCTAAATTTCTCATCTCAAGTCTCTGGTTTAAATCAATTTCTTTTCAAAGAGTACTAGCATCCAGGAGCATTTTACATATTGAAAATTCTAGAAAATCCTTTTCTTTGTAGATGGCCCATATCAAGAAGGCCTACTTGGAATCAGTATAGATCTTACTGCAATGCTTTCATTAAGGCAATTAGCTCAATGGTTTTGAATTGAAGTCCTTCCTGGAAGGGAACCAGCTCTGATGACCTCATCTTCCTGAACCCACAGCACATCCAGCTTGTGGATTCTCTGGATTGCTGGACCAACAGGGACTGGATTTAAGGTGATCACACTCCTTGGGCCTCTAATCTTGTCCATAGGTGAATTTGATTGCTTCCTCTGATAGGAGGGGTGTAGCAGCAATGCATATGAGACAACCAGGCTAGGTCTGTACTCTTGCTGGACAATTTCATGTTCCAAGCTTCTGGGTGAGCACGCCCACTACTGTTTGGAAGGGTTTGCTCACATCTGGTAGTCCCAGGGCTGGCAAGCTGCTAAAGGCTCTTTCCAGTTGTCTTAGGGTTGCCCTATCTTCACCAGTCCATTCAAACGGGGTAGGCTCTGGTCTTTTCCTTTAAAGGCTTGGCCAAGATAGCAAAATTTGGTATCCATAGTCGACAGAACCCAGCCGCTCCCAAAAATTCTCTGACTTGCTTTCGGCTTGTGGGAGTAGGGATGGAGCAAACAGTTTGTTTCCTCTCTATCTCCAGGCGTCTCATCCCGTCCCTTAGTTTAAATCCCAAATACTTAACTTCCTGCTGAACTAACTGAGCCTTTTTCTTTGAGACCTTATAACCCTTATTACACAAATGTTGCAACAGGGCACTGGTTCCTTCAATGCATTCTTCTCTCGTCTCAGTTGCCAACAGCACATCATCCACATATTGTAAAATGTTCCACCGGTTGCCTCCTTGGGTCAGAGGTACCAAATCTCGTGCCAGTGCCTGTCCAAAGATACTAGGGGAGTTACAGAATCCCTGAGGTCATATGTACCTTTTGGCCCGTGTCAGGGTGCTCCCACTGGAAGGCAAAAATAGGTCTACTGCTTTCATGTATCCCTGATGCAGAAAAAGGCATCCTTTAAGTCTAAGACTGAAAACCATCTGGCCTTAGCAGAAACTAAGCTCAGTAGAGTGTAAGGATTAGGTACTACTGGGTGAAGTGGAACTACTCGTTGATTAACAGCTCTTAAGTCCTGTACTGGTCGGTATGAACCATCCAGTTTCTCTACTGGTAATAAAGGTGTATTCCAAGGTGACTGACAAGGCTCTACAATCCCATTATTTAACAACCTCTGCAAATGTCCATGTATTCCAATTACAGCCTTTCTCGGGAGTCCATATTGGGGAATTGAAATGGGCATTACCATAGCTTTTAGTGTAATAGTTACAGGTGGAATGTCCTTTGCCAGTCCAGGAGGGTTATCCTCAGCCCACACTGAGGGGATACTAAAGCTTGCCCAATCCATTCTCTCTTCTATGACAGAATACAACCTCCACTCTTCCTCCTGGGGTACAGTTCATAAGTTTAGTAACTGTTTGTTGGGGTCCCCTGAATTGGACTTCCAGGGTCCCATCTGTTTCAAATGTCAGGACTGCTTTCATTTTTGACAACAGATCTCTGCCCATTAATGGCACTGGGCATGCAGAAATATACAAAAACTTATGAGTCACCATATGATTATCAAGTCTACAACTTCTTTCTTGGAGCACTGGGCAGGGGTGTCGTTTTCCAGTTGCCCCCACTGTTATAGAAGCTTCCAAAGTGGGGGTGCTATTTTTGTATTTACAACAGATTTGGTTGCTCCAGCATGAAAACATACAAATTCTTTATCAAAGACAGCTGCTAGGAATGTCCTTGAAGCTACACAGCTTCCTTTGTGTTCACTGAAGCGCTCCTTTGCTTTCCCCCCTCCTTTCTGAACTTGTGGGCTGTTGCCCCTCCTTTCTTAAGCTGAATTCAAAATGCACCTTTTTCCTTCAATAGCATAAGCAACTGGGGTTAACTACTGAGCGCTGGACTCTTCTTTTTTCTGCTTTCTCACTTTCACATCCACATCCATTCTCTCCTCTCTGGCTGCTCTGGACACTGGTGTCCACTACTGTTCCAGTAAACTTGTGAAACTTATTCTTCAGTACCAACTACTGGCACAAATGTCTCCTTAGGCAGCTAGGTGTTAACTATGAGAGCACTAGGCTCTTGAGTTTAAAAGTCACAGTGATTTCCTATCACTTCACACCTCTACATGGGGGCGGGTGGCCCCATTGACACCTTCAGTCCTCTGTATAGCATTTCCTTCATTAACATCTCTCCTGCTTCATTAACATCTCTCTTGCAGGCTGTGCTGGCAAGGTGGAGCTTGGCTCTCTTCCAGCTTTTCATCTACATCCACATCAAACTTTTCTCTGGCAGCTTTTGGCTTTCCTTCTTGATCCTAAGTTGCAGCTGTCAGTAACTCGCTTTATTCCCTTCATCTCACTTGCTTCATTTCTCTCCTTGTATCTACTTCACTGGGCCTTCAACTGGACTGAAAACATTCTCTTTTAAAGCCTTCTGTCTTTTGTGGTTCCTTCTAACATCAAGGGCATTTTGGGAAACATCTGCCTTGGGGTCTTCAGGGTTTATCTTGTGTCTCCATCCCTCATTTATTTCCTGAGTGAAATCATCTCGGTCTCCTGTAGGGCATCTGGACATATCTGACCAGGTAACATGTATGTCCAGTTATTATTATTATTTATCATTATTTATTATTATTATCTTCATCTTCATATCCAAATGCATCTGAGGAAGTGGACTTCAGTCTAGGCAGCTTATGCTGCCCACTTTCTCTTTCAGTCTTTCTATTATTATTATTATTATTATTATTCCTTTTTGCTTTCAGGATTGCTTTTAGATTGGCTTGCATCCGCACATGTTCAGTGGTAATAATCAGTTGCAATGTATCAAGTCTGGGCCTTCCTTGGCTTCAAAGCTGAGCCATGCAAGATAGTAGAGGGCCTCAGCTGGCTAAAGTTTCCTTGTTCATTGTTCTATCCTCTCAGCAGATCATGTGCTGTGTACATTCACTCCAAATATTAATGTTCCCTTTTTATTTCTTTTTATTTCTTTTTTTTTTCTTTTTTTCTTTTTCCTTAGCTTTTGGGCTTCTTTTTGGAAGCGTGGCTTACTTAAAATCCATTCTCTTCAAGCTTATCATTGCATTCCTGAGGTGGGAGGTAGCGGGGATTGAGCCATATTCAAAAGCCCTGTTTCAGACTTTTGGCTCTATGCCAAAGGGAAGGGTTTCGTGCACCGTCGCCATTTTCTTCTGGCTTCTACAGATTTCCATGGCGTTGCACCCTTAGATTCAAAAAAGGGTAAAAAGAGAGAGAGGACCTCCCACCCCATCCCTCTTTCCTACCTGCCTATCCTAAATGCTAACAAGGATAGAAAACAGACAAAGAGGGATCGACAGGGGATATCAGATTGGCTATGGGAATTGGGGGAGCCAATCCTTGAATCAAGGAGAAGGGGGAACACGACAAGAAACCCCCCAACCAATATGCCTCCCCATAGAAAAAGGCAGAAAAGAACCTTATCAAAAAGCCTTATCAGGGGGTGGATCAGCCCCCTCTTCGGTTCGTTTGAACCGGGCCGGAACCTATTTTTTTTTTAAAGGTACAGAATCAGAAGAAAGAACCCTTTTTCCTCCTACTCACCAGCACGTGCTTTTTTTCTTTTTTCCCTTTTTTTTTTCCTTTTCTTTTTCCCCCCCTTTCTCCAGCGCTGGATTCTAAGGCTGTTTGGAACTGAATCCCTCAAAGGTCACCTTGCTAATATGTGGGCTTCTCCAGCGGTCTCCAGCCCAACAGGCACCAGAAAAAGTCTGGGGTGGCCACATTCCTGATAAGATAGATAACGCCAGAGTCCCGCATATTTCAAAGTGATGGGCCTGTCTTGGATCTCTTCACAAAGCCGGGGTCAGGGGCAGAGGTGTTGACCTCTTAAGGCCCCATGTTGGGCGCCAAATGTTAAGGTAAACAAAGGGTCAATTAACCCATTCACAGCCAATTATGCAAATCAGGCATTTGTGAAAATTTCCAATCAGATTTATTAATTCCAAACAGTCTTATCTGCATGCAGAGGTTCAATCACGGGCTTCCCATGATCGAATGCCTCTAAAAATGGCGTAAACAGTTTTTATTAACCCACAAAATATTCATTGAGCATGCGTAGTTTAACATTCATCCATATATATATGTATTGTCTCTGGGCTGGCTCTCAGCTAGCCTAATTTGTAACATCAATGAATGCCTTACAGAAAGGAAACCTTATCAGCTTAAGCTGTGGCCTTGAATGAGGCCCTCTAGTTTCTCAGTGAAGAGAATTTCACGCTTTAGTTCTTCCCTCCTCCCTTCTAAGGTGGGGGCTACAAGCCGAATTCAAAAGGACAAGTTTTTCCTTTAGCTCTATTTCTTACTATGGCTGAACTGTTCATTATTGATCCTTAATGGCAGAGATTATTGGTTATCAGTTGGTTATCAATGGCTTTATCAATTTCCACCTTAACAATTCTGGCAGATTAGGGAAATGTCTGATTTGAACTAGGATTTCTCTGAAGTAAACCAAATCAAAACTAAACATTAGTGAAGATGAATGTATCTCGCAAAATAGACACATTTAGAAACTGTTTGGAACATTGCACAAATTTAACATGTGATTTTTGCGTAGAAAAAAAGCATTTTCTGCATGGGAAATAATGGTTGGGCTCCACTTGAGCATTTATGAATACTGTATAGAAAGTCCTGTCCTCTTTAATTCCATGTGGTGAATGCCTTTGATTCCAGACTCTGGTTGGTAGGTCTCAGAGCACGCCTAAAAAACAAAGTAGATCTTGCAAGTTTGAAGTCTGCCACTCCTTTTTGAAAGCACAGGGTTTCAAAGAAATACCAGTTCCTAAAGTATTAAAATAATCTTGGCCTGATACAAAAGAGAGTCATTTATAAAGAATCATGTACTAAATGCATGCTTATTGCAGACATAAGCTGCATATTCCCAACTGCCCTCTAACACCATTAGTATGTACAATTACCTATTTAGAATAGCTAATTAAGTTGGGTTTGCATATGGATTTAATGTACTGTTATCTTTGCACACATAACTGCATGTGAATGACTGACTCATTTATGCACACTGTGACATGTGATAGGTACATTTACTAATGAGTTGGGAAATCTGTAATGGGTAAAAATCTATAATCACCAATCACCTCCCCCTCCCACCTACATTGTGCTTCATCATTTGTATCTGCAAGTTGTATAAGATGTTGTATTGTCATAGAGAACTAACATGTGGACAAGCATATTTCCTCAGAAATAAGTCCTACTCTCTCTGTCTATCTGAATTTCTCTGTCAGTTAATGCAAAGCTCACCAATAAGAATCGATGGATCTAAAGCTTTCACTCTATGTTACTTTAGGTTTTCCCCAGTATTTAAAATGTTTGTTTGTTGATGCATGCCTTCAAGTCGCTCCTCACTTATGGCAACCATACACTCCAGTTATTTCCGTTAAATTTGCAAAGGGCAGCACAAATTTAGAGATGTTCTCATAAAAAAAATAAAGTAAATATCATTCTCATCTGCCTGCATTGGCCAATTTCAATTGGTATAACTATTCCCAACATGAAAAAGGTCTTGTTTGTGTAGCTGTTAAAGATGATGGGCCTGCAAGGGGAAGAAAGTGGTAACAATATTAACTCAAGTTGGGAATTTGTTTTGGTTTCCTTTTTTTTCATTGGAACTTTCCAAAATCTGTAACTTACTTCACAAATTGAACAGAAATAACCAGTAAAAAGAAAAAAAATCTTGAGTTTGGTTCCATTCTTTGTCTCTTTCCATTCAAAATTTATCCTACCTTTTGGTTCATTCCATCTACCAGCACCTTCCACCTGAACATACACCTACCTGCTGGAATCCTGTTGGGAAGTTGAAGATTTATTTTATATCCCACCTTTCTCCCACTGTACAATCCAAGGCAAGGTACAGAATATAAGAGCCTTTACACACTGGCCTGAAACACTGGCTGGGGGATGGAGTTGGGGCATAGCATCCCCATGACACACATGTTGGTTCCACCCCAGGGTGCCATGATGCCACATGCCACACCACATGGTGCACAGTGAGTGCTGCAGGAGTGCCATATAGCTGTGCCACTGTAGTTTTCATGCCCTGGAAAGGCTGGATTGGGGCTGTGGTGTGTGGTTGCCACGGCCCCAATCCAGTGAAAATGGAAGCACCTGTGGGCCACCCCTTAGGGGCAGTCTGCATAGCCCCTAAAAGAACAAGGTACAATTTAAAATCATTGATTGGGAAAGAGCTGGTTGAGGTTTCTACCTGGTCTGTGAGCACGTTCCAGTGTGACCAGCAGAAGCATGACCCCTTTCACAATTCCCCCTCATTGGAGACTGATTGTGCAAAGGGGGTGGGACCATCAGATTGCTGTTTCCTCAACTGACAGGGGAACAGGCCCCCATCAATCACAGTGGCTACTGGCTGGAATGGGGAGATTGGGGGATTTTCCCAGTCTGAATTTATCCCCTAAAATATGGGCTATGTAGGGTTCATGAATGTGAAACCATCAAGAGTTCATAACTCTAGTTCACATATTTATAACCTAGGATTGCAGACATCCTTGTAATGCAGTTGTGTGCATATATTGGCAGACACCAAAACTGGAATTAGAAATCAATGAGAGATCAAAACACCTCTCAGTTCTTCTTAAATTACAAAGGTAGAGGCATTAGCTGAGAAACATAGGGGTGAAACAGACAGGAGGTAAAGAGCAGCCTTCAGAGCAGCTTTCGGACACTTTGGGGGTGTATGTCATCTGAATGCCATGCCACCAAAGCAACCAGAAGCCACTCCTTTTGTCCCATCTGTTTCAGGCTATAAAGTTCCACTGGCTACATTCCAAGAACATTCCAGTAGCCATTCTGGATCATCCCAGTGGTTGTTGCATGTCATGGGTGCAGAGCATTACCAGTACCGGCCTTTGCGCTTGCCCATTGTATTATCGGCAGATGGGGAACTACATGCATAAGGGGTTATTGGGATCTCTCCTCCCATAAGCATGCAAGATCCCAGCCACATCAAAAGCATTCATCCCCCCCCCCCCCCCAAAAAAAAGTTATGCAGGGGTAATGAAAGAACTAGATAAAAGATGATCCCCTGGCAAAGGCCAATGTGAGAGTGTAACAGTTTTCTAAAGAGTATTCAGTTCACCCTCAACATCTTGCCTGAAGATGGAAGGAAAATTCCACCTGCCACAGACTCATAAGGTATTTTAAAAAAACCAAATAAGATGCTTTGTATAAAAATGTGTGTGTGTGCGCGCACATATATATGTCCTCTCGGATGAAGTGATTCCATATAAATTGATTCAGTTGTTATGTTCTCTTAAGAAATGAGCAGCTTGAGTGTATGCTAACAGTTTTGTTGTGTTTTCCTGTGTTCTTAGCAAAAGATACTCATGGAATATAAATTAAAAGAGAAGTGTTCATCAGTGGCACAATATTTCTTAGCAAATGGAAGTACAGTAACATGTGGCTGATCTAGAAATCTTCCTATATGAAATTACTTTTGTTCTGCTATTTTTGAGGTATATAAGCCACTCTGAACTTAGCTGTCCTCCAGGTTTCACACTTCTTTGAATCATGTGATGCCATTTTTGCCAGCTGAAGAGCTACATTGGCTGCTGCTGTCTTTCCAAGAGTTTTGTCTACTCTAGAACACCATAAACAGCACAGAGCCAGGAAATCTGAAAGCCTATCTCATTATTATTATTATTATTATTATTATTATTATTATTATTATTTATAACCATATCCTCTAACGAAATATTCAGAGCAGGATACAGCAAGAGTTTAAAAATACAGAGTAGAATAACAATCATCTCTCTTCCCACCTGCCCCCCTTAAAATTAAATTAAACCAAGGCTTATTAAAATTGACAACAGTTAAAGTTAAAATCAGCAACAATTAAAACAGATATGGCCTCATGGACAGTGCATGTGGAAATCCGCAATAGATGAAATCCAAAAGTTTAAGCAGGGGGATAGCAAACATTATTTCCCCAGTTTCATTTCCATTTTCCAGAGCCGGGAGTTGATGTTTCATTTATTTTCCTTTCAAGGAAATGCTTGCTGGAAGCGATGTGTCTCTAAAGCCTCTTTGAAACTGGCCAATGATCTAATAAGACACATCTCGTCTGGCAGGACATTTCAAAGCTTGGGAGTGGTAGCTGAAAAAGTCCTCTGGGCAGTCTGAGACAGACTAGTTTTCATAGGCTGCATGTGGAGTTTTCATAGGCTGCATGTGCTCTCTCCTTGATGTTCCAGTAATAAGTCTGGCTGCCACATTCTGGACTAGTTGGAGTTTCTGGGTTAGGCACAAGGGTAGCCCCATGTAATGCGCATTACACAAATCCAGACATGAGGTTACTATAGTGTGTACTACAGATTCCAGGTCTTTCGTATCCAGGAAAGGGCGCAGCTGGTGTATCAGCCGAAGCTGATAACAGGCACTCCTGACTGTTGCATTCACCTGACTAGTCATATGAAACGACGAGTCCTGAAGTACTCCCAGACTGTGAACAGAGTCTTTAGAGGGGAGTGTGACTCTCCATTTATATTCTATGTGAATTTGCCTAAAATATACACTCGCCATTAAAAGTTAGTGATGTTGACAGGCTTGAAGGACTGAATATATTGTGAAACAGCATCTGCACTGTGGAACCCCTTCCTTGAGCAATCCAGGTTAGATTTCTCTCTCTCTCTCTATTATCTATTAATCATCTGTTTAGACCTAGGGGTGGGCAAATTTGTCAACTTCACTTCTTCAAATGTTGTGACTTTTTGTAAATTCTGATCAACAGTGAACTGAAACAAAAAGCCCACACATTCTTCATTGGAATGGGCAAAGAAGCATAACTCACTAGTTGTTTTGAAGAATTATCTACAAAAAAGCAGCTGAGTGATCCCTCAACCTAAATCATCAACTGCATAATCTAGGACAATCCTGGACATTGTGGGAAGCTAAAATGACAGCACCACCAACAGAACAGCAGGTCTTCTTTGTCAAGACATTCAACATGCTTCCCCTTCTCTTCTTTTGGGCGGCTGGATCATGTCTTTTTCAAGCCACAAACTCTCAGCTGTGGCATCAGGGCAGTTCAGACATTGGAGCTGCTTACATTCAGGGGAGAAAATGAGACAAGCCTTGTATGAATCAGTTGCTTTTGAATTTCACCCCTGGTTGAACACTTCATCAGCCATGCCAACCAAGACAGGTAGCTCACATTCCCATCCCATAACATAGAGCGAATGTAAATGCAAAGCAGGTATTGGGAAGGCTGGCTAGCAGGAGTTGTCTTTAGCTCTTAATTAGGTGCAAATTGTTCAGGATTAAATGTCAATTACTCTTGAAAGTCTGTATAAGTCCTTCAGCTCACATCAGGTGGTGGATCTGCTTGCTTGGGGATAAGTCCCAGGTATGAGCAACCATTGGAATTAAATCCCACTCCATTTAAAATCTAGGGCCTCTCCCTTGAGATGAAGACAAAACAGACCATTGTTTAGATACCAGTCTTGGATAATTCCCCTTTCTTTCCACTTCAAATACATATGAATGTCCCCTTCCCTATTAATATTCATTAGTGGCTCTCAGCCATTCTCAGAGAGTGCATCAGAGGTCTGCGCTCATTAACATGCTAATTGGGCAGTCCCTCCCAATGGAGTTTCTAAGACTAACAGTAAACAGACCTGTTAACTCAATTGTCTTCTATTCTTTATTGATAGTGCAGAAGTGTGTGGAGATCAACCAGCTGGGATCAAGAAATCTGTCAATTTCATTCTCATTGCAATTTTCATTTTATCATCCTTAAGATAATTGCATCCCATTTCCATATCAGTTTGCAATTTTAAAGAAAAAATAAATAAAATTTCTGATTTTCATGTGTTGCTGATGATGTCCGCCTTTGAGTTGTTTCTGACTTATGGAAACCCTAAAGCAGTGATGGTGGACCTTTTGGGAACCAAGTGTCCCAACTAAAAGTTTTCCAAACACCGGGTGTTATCCAGTGCCAGAGCTGGGACTTACACCCTCCAGGGGCAGGACTTCCAGGGTGGGACATCTACTCCTGCACCTTTCCCAGCTGGAGGCAGGAAAAGCTCTGGGTGCAGGGGGAAAAAGGCATGCACACCTGTTCCACCTTTTCTCAACTGGGTGTGGGACCAAATGGCATCATGTGGCCATAGGTTCGCCATCACACCCCTAAAGCAAACCTATAATGGAGTTTTCTGAGGCTTAGTGTATGTGACCTGCCCAAGGTCACCCAGCTGGTTTCCATGGCCAAATGTGGATTTAAACCCAGGTCTCCAGAATCGTAGCCCAATGTTAAAAAAGCACTGCACCACACTGGATCTCATTTCTCTGCAGATATGTCTACAGGCACAATTCTATATAGTATATAGAATTACAATCCCACTGAAAGCTCAGGTTTGTAGTTTGGGGGGTACTTCTGTATTCAGCCCTGAGCCTGGAAGCCCAGGTATCAGCAGTATCACTTGAGAACTAACAGAGAATTACAGATATGTAAGTCTAAACTTTGCTTCATATTTTAACACTCTCTTTATTTTATGTGATGGGTGGAAGATCTGTGGGATGCACACATATTCACTTTACCATGAGGCTCAGGACCCTCTAGCCTTCTGCACATTTTGGACTTCAAATCCAGTCAGTATGGCCAGTGATACATCAATTACAATTCAAAAAACCTCAAGGGCAAAGATTCTTCACTCCTTCTGTATGTAAAGTTTCATCCTGAAACAGAAATTGTATGAAGTGGAGCATGCTTCATATTTATCAGTCTTTCATTTTTTTATTTTATTTTTTTATTTTTTTATTTTTTTGTATGGAATTGTTTCACCAAAGCTTAAGGGCTATATTGAATTGGCAAGGACCACCTCTCAGCTATTTCTTCATCAACACAAAATGGCCCTTTTCCTGTTTCCCCTATGTTTCTATGTTGAGGTGAAATTGTTCATGGTGGAGAGAAAATTCATTGTGGACAACATTTTGTTTTTAATGAGGAAGTCCATTTATGAGATGCTTTTTCAATGTTGGGAAATTCAGAGTGGCTGTATCTTTTTTATTCTAGTAGTCACTACTGAAAATGCTGGCTGGAGTTGATGGGACTTGCAGGTCAACATTAATAATCCCCTCTTCCAGGAACACATAATCATATTTTTGCAAAGTTTGAGAAAGTTTCTTTTTAGACTATAGTTCCAAGAATTACAAACCTCCTGTGAAATGACTATGTTGTCTGGGGATTCTGGGGGGTATAGTAAAAAAATATAATTTTGGTAACACTATAAAGCTGTGATAATAGCTGGATTATAAATCACAATCAAGAAGAAAGTCACTTTTAACAGTTCAAAATCCTTTGAGTGTTAAAGGATACATTTGATGTCTGACACGTAGACATTTCACAAGCATCCTCTGAGACATCTTAACTGCTAATATTCATACCATTTCTCCTCCTCTTTTCCCATTCTGGAGAATGCAATTTAAACTTGACATGTAAAATTGATCTTAAACAGCTGAGCCTGACATTCATAGCCATTTCATTTTAAAAGAATAAGAAGAAAATCTCAATTTTAAGGAACCAGCAGCAGTCATTCAGTAGCAATGAATTCCTGGCAAGGATCAGATACTATTATAGGTAAATATATTTTTAATACATACATGTGTGCATGCATAGATACATACTCAGTATTATCACTAGCCATAGCAGACTTAAATATTTGATTCTAAGATTTCTGAAACCAGAAAACCAGTTGAGATGTCCTTCAAACAGTATGACAATGGATTCAAGGGGGCATGAAATAGAAAACTAAAAAGATGGGATTTGACTTTGATACTTGCTTAGTATGATAGAGTAATTTACTTGCCACATACATCTCTCAGTGTAAGGGGAAAGGATGAGGGCAAGGAAAAGGAAGCCATAATGTGTCACCTTATCTAAATAAGGAACCTGTCATTCCTGAAATACTCTTTAAACTATGATAGATGTTCTGAGTCAAAGGGAGAAAAAGAAATATTTGCCCCAGTGAAAAAAGATCCTTTCAACCAGAAAGGGTTACAACAAGCCCACATCTCCTGGCTGGAGATGGATGGACAAGAACAATAAAGAAATACAGTTGTTGTTGTTTTTTTCATTTACTGAGAAGATCATATTATTTGACTTGCATGTTATCTTCCAGTATAGAAGTATACATAGCTATAGCACAAACACAGAGACAATCACTTAGGAATTGGTATGCAAAAAGATCTTGTAGCACCTTAGAAACTAATTGATAGAGAGAAGTAACAGGGCTATATCTTTCAATTATAGTGTAGGATTGTATTCTGTACATTAGTGGTTCAAATCCTCACTGATGGCCACAAACTTTCATTGCCTTTTTTGAAGATTTCACTTTGATAGTAGGGATGATGGGGAAGACATTAATTGTCCTTCTTAAAGAAAAAAAATGAGGGTCCTTTTGCACAACATAGTAAAAGTGCTATGATACCATTTTAACTACCCTGCATCCATTATATGGAATCCTGGGACTGTCTGTTTAAGCCATTTAGAAATCCCAGCCAGAGAGCTCTGCTAGAAATCCCAAGATATAGGAAGCTTCCATGGCAATTACTGAGGAATCATAATGCTATAATTATGTAGCATGAAAGCGATCTATCTATGGGAAGGAGAAGAGGTATTTATTAAGATTAAATAAATCACCAGAAACAGATATTCCAATAAACTTCTTCAATCCACACTGACAGAATCAACACCAGTGCTAGCCGACATGTGTCAACAGATATGGAAAACAAAATGATGGCCAACAGTTTGGGAACAATCAATATACATCCCCATCCACAAAAAGGGAACACAAAAGACTTCAACAACTATAGGACTATAGCTCAAATTTCCCTTCAAGCAAAATTATTCTCAAAATTCTGCAACATAGATTCCTACCATAAAAGGAGAGAAAAATCCCAGAAGTTCAAGTGGGGTTTGGGAAAGAAAGAGGCACTAAGGACCATATTGCAAACATATGATAGCTAATGGAGTGCACCAAGGAATTCCAGAAAGAAAAATTAGTATGTGCCTTATAGACTATAGCAAAGCATTTATCTGCATAAATCACAAAAGGCTATGGAATACACTTAGAGATATCCGATAGTCCTGATAAGAATCTGTATTAGGACAAGAGGCTACTGCCCAAACAGAACACAGAAACAGAATGGTTCCCAGTTGGCAAAGGGGTCAGACAAGACTGCATCCTTTCACCCTATCTGTTAAACTTGCATGCAGAATATATTATACAAAAAGCAGGCTTAAATGCAGAAGAATGAAAATAGTAGGAGGGAATATCAACAGTCTAAAGTATGCAGATGACACAATCCTACTGTAGTGAGCAGGCAGTGGAAACAGCCAATCACAGAGCACTAGGAGTCCAGCCAATCAGAAGCTGGCTGGGCAGGGTTATAAAAGAGCCTGAGCAGAGAGTGAAAGTGGGTTATTTGGATGGAATTTTGAGGGGAAGAGACACATCAGAGGGAGGGTGTGCTCTTAGGGTTCCAGAGGGAACAATTGTAGGTTAGTTTGAAGAGTCCAGTAAAGGACTAGATAGGCTTGAAGGAGTTAGGGAAAAGACTCAAAGCAAGCCAGTAGTTAAGGGAAGATTGTGGCATTAGAGATAAGATTGCCTGAGTGGCTGTAGGATTATTAATGTTTTAAGGAACTTTGGAACCTAAGCAACAAGACAAACAAAGCTTTAATTTTATTTTATAATTTATTTCTTATATTTAATAATAAACTTGGTTGATGTTTTGAATTACCACTTGGCCTCTGTTGAACTTTTGTGGCACGCTACTAAAGATATCAGTTCCTCTGTGGAGATAGGTGGTGGGGGAATTGAGAGAGTCTGAGAGGTTCCCACCACATAATAAATTGGAGGCAGCGGTGGGATCTAAAGGCCCAGAGTGCTGTCATCCAGGAAACGTAGGACTGAACAAGAAAGTGTTCACTACACCTACTAACTGAAAACATCACAGACCTAGAGGAACTACTAAGGATGACCAAAGAAGAAAGTGCAAAGGCAGGCTTATTGCTCAACATAAAGAAAACAAAGATAATGACCACAGAGAATCTACACAAATTCAACCTAGACAATGAGGAAATAGAAACAGTAAAAGAGTTCTCATACCTAGGATCAAACATTGACATGAACAGCAATTACAGTCAATAAATCATAAGAAGACTGAGAATGGGGAGAGTAGCTAGAAAAGAACTAGAAAAGATCCTGACATGTAAAGATATACAACTGAATATGAAAGTTAGAATTGTACAAGCCATTGTATTCCCTATTACCATATATGGATGCAAGAGCTGGACAGTTAAGAAAGTGGATAATTTGAGATGTGGTATTGGAGAAGAGTGCTGAGGATACCATGGACAGCCAAGAAGTCAAACAAATGGGTCCTAGAACAGATCAAACCAGAAATCTCTCTGGAAGCCAAGATGACTAAACTAAGGCTGTCCTAATTTGGCCACATCATAAGAAGGCATGACTATTGGGGAAAAAAACCAATAATGCTAGAAAAGGTGGAGGGAAGCAGAAACAGAGGAAGGCTGCATGCTGGATGGATGAACTTCCATAAAAGAGGTCATGAGCATAAATTTGCAGGAACTGAACAGAGCAGTAGAGGGCAGGGAATCTTGGAGATGTCTCATCCACAAGGTCCCCATGGATCATGATCGACTCGTTGGTGGATAACAACTGAAATTAACAGCACAGAATCTTAGCAAATGAAAAAGTATTTTATATGACCAAATTGATAACCAGAAATCTTAAAAACAAGTGGAATGTGAGATTGAGAAAGCTGAGGTTGGCATCTTGTTGACCTCTAGATGTAGTTGGGCTATTAATTCCCCTCACCCTTCACAAGTGGCTGTATGATCTAGGTCTTATATGAGTTACAGTACCTGGAATTCTACTTAGCTTTCTGTGTCCCCCATTCTATATATCATGGTCAAGTTTGTAACAGGCTTGCAAAACAAAATTTAAGTGAGCTCTGCTTGGAGGAAGTTGCTCACCCCAGTATAAATAACGGCTATTCAAAGACTCCAGCTCCAACAACAATGACAAACATTCCTTCATCCAAAATCACCAAATTTACCTTTAAAAAATCACACATACATACGCCGTAGGCCAAATCTGATTGTTAGTTCCAACCAGAATACACCAACTGAATCAATGGGACCTACAAAGATGTTGACTTCCCATTCCACCATTGATTCAGCAGGTCTCCTCAGTTTGGGACTAGCAATTGGATTTTAGCCCTTTGACTGAGAAAAGATTAGACATGTGTGAAAGATAAAGTAATTAAAGTGATTAAAGTAAAGTGATTAATGGTGTTAAGGTCATGATCATGGACATTAGAATTTACCACTAAAGTTTAGAAGTATCAGGCCAAATGTAAATGTGTAACCTGTGGTGGACCTATTGCTTTCCCCCTACCCTATGAATGAATACACACCAACCTATTAACATGACTTTTCGCAGACTACAAACTTTCAAGGTTTAGCCCCAAATGTACAGATAATGATTTCCAGTTGTGTTAGAACATGATTCCGTTTAGCTTTCTATGTCCTATTCTATATATTGTGGTCAAGTCTGTGACAGGCTTGCAAAACAAAATTGAAGTGAGCTCTGCTTGGAGGGAGTGTTCAGGAATGTGTGTGTACAAGCATGATCTGTTTCATTGTTTGCACAGCATTTTCATCAGTAAATGTGATGCTCACCAAGCGTGGAACAGCCTGACAGACAAGACCTACCTAATTTGGTCCATGTCTGTCTGACATCTCAGCAGGCGAGGAATGTTGTGCTTTGGAGACAGTGAAGGCTCCCGGACTCACTGTATGAACAATACTGAACAGCATTTTCTGGGCGTGTTGCATCACCTGCCTGGATTTATTGCTTCCCTAAAGTGAAATGAGTCCAATTTTAAATTACAGGGCTGGTGGCTTAGAATAAACATTCTTCAACTTGTCACTCTCCTCTTAGATTCGATCACTAAAATTCCCATCACTCCCTGATTACAACAGCTCCCATCATCCTGGATTTCTCCTTGCCAGCTGAGGCTCAGGGGAGTTCTAGCCATCTGGAGGATACCACTTTGGGGAAGGCTAGTCAAAAATTTTACGTTTACAATGGATTTCCTCTTCTGACAAAGATACTATAGGAGCTGAGTAATGCCATCAGATGGTGCAAAACTGAACAGGAACAGCTTTACTTTTGCACCATTCTTTTTCAATCATATGGTATTGTAGCCCTGCTGTGGACAAGACAGACTACTTTCCTCTTCTTTCCCTTACTATAGCAGAAATGGATGGGCTTCCTCATTTTAATTATGTCACGGAAGACAGTTTGTCACTATTCTGCCCTAGCCTTTCATACCCCACAATTATAGCATCATAATTCCACTCTATCTTCCATGGCTTCATCCTATGGAATCCTAGGATTTGCAGTTAATAAAAGGGCACTTTGAACAATCATCCAGAGAAACACCTACTGTTTCTGACCAAACTACAAACTCCCTGATTCCACAAAATTCAGCCATGACAGTTAAAGTTGTATCATAGCACTATAATTCTGTACACTGAAAGTGCCCCCATTGATGGGAGCAACTGTTTTTGTATGATAAGACATCCTGATGTTGTTTTCTAAATATGAAATAAATCATTAGGACATCAGAAATGGCTAGAACAGTTTATTCAGCTTTGATTTTTTTTATTTTATTTTTTTTTTACTCACCATGCTTCATTTAAGCATCCCTTAAATTCTACCCGATGAAAAAGTCAATATTATATGACTCTACTCTGCATATCATTGACATATCAGTCCTTGGGAGGTGCTATGAGCTGTTGATTAGATGTTTCATGCTGAGGCACATATACACAATCCATTTAGGCACCTCAGAGGGGAACATAACAGCAACAGCTGTTTAGCATCGCAGCTGAAGTTCTATACAGCACTTCTAAGCAATTGAAATGTCTTCCTTTTTTTAAAGGACATTTTTCTAAGGCTGTCGCTGTTTGAATAGAATATGGTTATTGAATTGCTGTGGAGCTAATTCTCAGTTCAATATCATTATTCCGGTGCACTCAGAGATGCAGGTAATATTGCTGAATAAAAATAGCACATGCAAGTAAGAGGAAAGGAAATTTGTACCAGACTGTTGAATACACAGTCTTAGAGCCAGGCTGCATGCTCTGTTAACCAAATGAAAACAAGTCCGCTCAGAGCAGCAAAAGATTTCCTTATGCCCTCTCCTCACTCCTCCACCTACAGGGAAGAAAAGGTGGACGGACTTACAGAAAACATTCACAGAAGACCCACCAGAACAGAAGTGCAAGCCTTAACCTTCCAGATATTTGGATTGCAAATCCCAGAAGACTAAGGGTGCATCTATTACACTGCAGAAATAACAGTTTGACACCACTTTAACTGCCATGGCTCCATCCTACAGAATCCTAGAACTTGTAGTTTTATGAAGCACCAACACTCTTTGGCGAAGAAGGCAAAAGACCTTGTAAAACTACAAATACTAGCATTCCATAGGATGGAGCTACAGCTCTTAAAGTGATGTCATAGGCCCAAAACACATGAGCTTCCAGCCACTTTGTGATGTGGTGTGTAGATGACGCATGCCCCAAAGTGACCAGAAGATATGCCGAGGCCACACGAAGCTGAGAAAAGATGGCCTCTGTATTACAACATTTTGTTCCACCTGTAAACAAATAACATAAATGTTATAAATGAAGGAGCCCTGGTCATGCAATGGTTAAATGCTGGCACTGCAGCCAAAACATTGTTAAGTTCAATCCTGCAGGGCTTCAGGTTGACTCAGCCTTCCATCCTTTTGTAGGTCAGTAAAATGAGTACACAAATTGTTGGGGACAATTGGCTATCATTGTAATCTACTTAGAGAATGCTAAGCACTATAAAGCGGTAAAGAAATGTAAGTGCTATTGCTATTGCTATAAATGGATCTGTCCATCTCCAGAGCTTTCTTTTTAAGTACCTCAAAGGACTCAATTTTTTCTTTCCTGTATGGAGGGAGTTTTCAGGAACTCTTCCCCCTGGGAGACTGAACAGACCAAAGTGGATTGCTTTTCATGTGGTAACAGGTGTAACATTTTTCCCAACACTGAGATTTGGTAATCTTTCAGATTGTTTTCCAGATGCAGAAGGAATTTTCCGTGATACGTCCTCAATATAGTATATACTGGGGCCTTTCCCCACCCTTACCAAGACACCAGCATGCCAACATTTTATTTTATTTTTCTACATGCAATTTTGGCTGTACAGTCACATAAGAAGGGAATACTATGCCATATCTGCTGTGTTTATAATGCAATCCTGTACCACACACCAATCCACTGTCATGAAAGAAAAAAGTTGGAATTGCTGTATCATTTAAGGTCATAGCACATGCCACAAGACACATACAATTATGTTACAATTGTGGAAGTGAGAGACTTCTTAGCTATTTGATGTTCCTTAAAACAAGAAAAGAAAAAAAAGTCCAGCAACTGCATGTTATTTCCATCTCTATAGATGTACAATGAACATTAACACACACACACAGTAAGGTTTATCTACCATTTTAGCCCATCACTGAAGGAGAAAAAAAGGATAGTCAGACATGGATTTCTTGCTCCCCAATTCCTTTCTTCACACAAGATCAAAGGTGAATTTGGTAGAAGAATATTGTAAACCAGGTTTGACAGATCTGCAGACAGTCCCATTAGGAACAGTTATAACACTGCTAGTTTGGAACATGTAGAATTCAGTAATGCATGGAAACTGTAGTCACCAAGAAAGAAAAAGTATTGAAATGATCTGGGGAGAGAGAGAGAGAGAGAGAGAGAGAGAGAGAGAGAGAGAAATATAGTCAGTACAATGGTCTGGGAACTACATCGTGTGCTGCACTAGTTAACAACTGATATAAAACACAAATATTTTATATACCTGCAGGCATATTTCTTCTAATTTAGTAAGAGTGATGCACTTGCAGAAGGCTGCTTCCAATTGCATATCCATTCCTAAAAGGGAACCATTTGTAAAGGGGAAAGATGCTGTTCACATAGTTCCTTAAGTGTCAATGCTATATCCAGCATAAAAGGTAGTGCTCAGATTATTTTGGCTTTTCCCCATATTCTTTTTCTGATGTGCATGCTGAGGAATGAAACAGTTTAGATTATTGTTTTTGAAGTACACTGTTGAGTCCCATATCCTTAAAAGTTGTCAACTTTGGTGCATATCCTTTTGGAACCTTGCTATGTCAAGGGTTAAGATTTTCCTCACTATTTTGCAGTGTCATTTCCCATTACCCAAGAGATAACGTTTCCAGAATCAGCCAACCATTAAAACTGTTCCAAGGCACTTGGCAGAAAGCAATCCCTGCTGCTCTGTTTGCAGGAAGAAACAGAAAATTGTCAACTGTGTGTGCTATGGCGGGGAATGGGTCTTCACACCACTGTAATCCATATTGATGTGAAACTTCAGGCTGCAATCTAATATAGAGCCAGCCATGCTCAAACTGACCTCCATGTTGAATTGTAACTACTTGGACAGACAGAATTTGACAGAAAGAAGGGTCTCATTCTCCTCATACCTTGGTGAAACATTTTGCTGCCTCAAGCAGAAGGACAAGATGGTGTTTCTCTCTACCTCATGTACAGAAGCTGTTTGAAGCGGCCATGTAAACATCTTCAGCATTTCTGTTTGAACTGTTTACAGTATGGCGTCGGAGAAAGCGGGCTAGTTTAGATGGCCCTTTGGTACTGCACACAGAGATTCATCACCTTCTGTAGGGATTTCAGAAAGATCAGCCAAGAGGCTTCTATTTCTGCAGCTCACCATCTGTTGTCTGGATCTATAGTCTCACTTTGACTAATGGGAGTGTAGAACCTGATTCTCCTTTCTCATCAGCCCATCCATACCTGCAATAATCTAAAAGATGTGCAAGATTAATACCAAGGGGGGAAATTAGAAGAACACCACAACAAAGATACAGAGAGAAAGGGGTCCAACTTGTACCCCCCAAAGCTTTAACTGCAATCTTGGCAGGGATGCCATGACCCCCCCCCCCCCAACACACACATACGCAAAGCTACTGAATCCCCTCCAACTGATTTTACCACTCCACATCTCTTGCCTGCTCTTTCCCTGATGCTCCTAGGAGTGAGCAAGAGTTGGCATCTATTGCTGGAGTATTAGTGCGTTTAAACATGGCAAGTGGAGGTCCCAGTATGAGGTCCACCTACTTGTTGAAGTGGTGGAATGTCTGCCACCATTGCTCTCTGCTACTGATGCTTCAACAAGAAAAAGAAGAGGGAATAGATGTGTCAACTACTTGCCACGGGTGGATGGGGAAAGGACTTTGTTTGGGAAGAACACAACCTCCTTCCCCCAGCAGGTCCCTAATGGGGCGAGGAAGGCCAACACTGGCTCTGAAACTCACATTAGTGAAGAGTGGGGAAACCACTTTTCAGTTTGGTGAGCTTGATCCCAGCAGGATCTGGATAGGGAGAGACAACCTCCAAAACTTTCTTCGTGTTCCAGAAGGATGCTGGAGGCATCTTGCAGGTTTAATTTAAAAGATTATCTTTCCAAGATTTGCCCCACCCAGCCTCTGTAGGATTGCTTAGCTTGACTTTTTCCACATTCATTGTAAACTTCACTGTTGTATTCAGGTCAATGGTGAGTGTCCATGGGATGGGCAACCAGTCATACTGCTTTATCGCACTAGGAGGCAAACGTGATTTAAACGAGAGTTAAACTAGAGAAAACCAGGAAAGGTTGTGTGATAAACATCAGGCATTTCCTGGTTTTCTCTAATTTAGCTCTCGTTTAAATTCCATTTGCCCCTTAATGTGATAAAGCGTGTAAATGTGTAAATTTACAGTGCTATATAAATAAAGGATAGTAATAATAATAATAATAATAATGCAGTAAAAGAAAGTACAGCACCAAGAATTTTGAGAATTAACTGAGGCTTCTTATAGTGCTGGTTGAGGACTGCTCCCTCCTGCTCCTCTCCTCCCTGTCGAGTAGGAAGCCAAGGTGGAAAATTGCAAAAAGCTGGGTCCCATTTTTGTGATTGGTCAAGTACTCAGAGAAAGGGATGGTTATATTTTTGGTAAAAGTTAAGGTACAGCAATAACTCTTATATATAAAAAATAAACCATCCCTTTCTCTGAGTAGAGTAGTGAAAGGTGAGAGCTAAGTCCATCCTGGGAGAACCTAAAAGAAGCACCAACCCCCTCTACTCTCCACCACATTGCCACTTCTGACCTTTTAGAAAGCCTGGGTGGAAAATGAGAGCAATGGTGGCTCTTTGGCGCTTCCTCTCAAAGGACCACCGAGAGAGTAGAGGCAATTGGTGCTCCTTTTAGGTTCTCCTAGGGCAGACAACCTTCACCACTCTACTCAGAGAAGGGGATGGTTCCTTTTCTTATAAAGGTTAAGCAACAGTACTTACATTGACCCATGGACAAGTTGACCCATGAATTTTGGGTCTATTTTTTGATTAAAATTTCTAGAGTTATGGACAAATATATACAGTACATAAAAATGAGGTAGATGTGGTTCAAATCATCTACCTATACATACTCACACTTGTTCTGCTGGTTTATTTTTATTTCATTATATTTACCAATTTATTTAATTAAAATTCTGTTTTTTAAAACAATAATTCATTTACATTTAAACACAAATTCTTTTTTAATCCATGCCTTCTTGCTGATGGCCTTGTGTGATGCTTTCATTGGTTTAAGGAAGACGGAGGCTCACTGTGTGTTTGTAAATAAATTTATTCATCTGTGTATAAATGTTACCCTCTGTAATTAATTGTTTCCCCTCTGACAGCAGTTTCCAACTCTTTAAAAAGAGGATGTCAGTGAATCCCTTCCCCTCTTTACCTACTCCCCCAACAACAACTAGTTGCAGCAGCTGAAAAAGAAAAGAAAAGAAAAAAACAAGAAGGCCTTATCATTTATTGAAAAATAGTTTTAATTCTAGTGCAAATTGATTCATTGCTGCACACATGAAAACACCCAGCACACCCCTTGACAGCTTCCTTTCTTAACATACTGGCATACCCATGGGTGGGCAGGCTGGTCAATCATTCTGTTGTTTCTCTGGGTGTATTCAGCTTTGAGTGAGGTGAATGGGAATAAAGGGGTGGTTTGCAGCTATGGAAAAGGACATATTTCAAATGCTGAAGCTGCAACAACTCCTCCAATGCACTGCAGAGCCTGTAAACTCCCGTCGTGATTTTCCACTGTGATATTTCTTGCTTAAAAGATAGACACTTAGGGGAAGGGGTTAGGGCCACCACAGAAGGATCCAGGGCCACATATAGCCTATGGTTGCATGCTGCCTTCCCCTCCATCCTTGGACAGCCTGCAGCCTTGTCCATTGTCAGCCCTCTAGAAACTCTTGGCTTCTTGTATCATGGAGCTCCTGGAGGTGAGTTGCCTGTCCCATTGGCAAGGTTGTCATTATCATAATGGCCTCTTTTTCAAAGGATGTTGCATCTGGACAGTTCCAGGGTTTCAGACCTGCAGGATCAAACACATCAGGTCTGATCAACTAAGTCAGAGGGGTTGTCCGCATGGGACCAAATGGTCCATCTTTTCCCCAAACACTCATGCCAGGATCAGGGCTGTTCCAGGATCCTACCTGTGTAGACATGGATCTGGAGAACCTGGTGTGACTCCAGGGTAATGTGCCTTTTCCCCAGGATAAAATAGCCTTGGTTTTTTGAGGAGTTTCTAATAAACTCCCTCGGCTCCTGTATCTTTCTGACAGGAGATCCACCAGAGGAGTCTCTCAGTTGCCTCATCTGAACAGAAAGAGGCTGACTGTTTCCCTCTCAGAGAGGGTGACTGTGGATTTCTCAAATGGATCACCCACAGGAAAGGTAAGCAGAAGCCCCAGGTCCTGGGTTGGTGCAAGGACAGGTCTTTGAACACCTGCCCGTCCCTGTGTCAACCCAGGGACTAACCCGGGTGAGCACTGGGGACAGGATAATATGGGCTCAGCCTGTGCTATCCTGCCTTGTCTGCTCAGGTCTTGTGTCCAAAACTACTAGGACATGACTCTTAGTGCAAATTATCTCCACGTGGACTATGGCAGAAATTTCATCCCTGTCTAACTGTATGATAACAGATTTCTCTCATCCATATGTGTGTGTGTGTGTGTTCATTCATTCCACATCAACCATGTGGAGCAGACATTTCTTCCATCAAAATCACAATCAAAAGAGGGAATGGTGGAGGAGACTGACATAAACACACCAAAATTGTGTGTGCGGGGAGGGGGGGTTGATTTGCCTTCAGTTTAGCAATCCTTAGCCTTCCCCCCTTTTCTTTTCAGTCAGATGGGCTGAAAAATAAAAGAAGCAATAGCTTGAGAGGCACATTTTCAATCATCTTGAAATGCCCTTTTACCCTAGTAATTTACTTCCCGACAGCACACGCATTTTAAATGAATACTTTGCTAACATTTTTTTTAAAAAAAGGCAAAAGAAAGTGGTTAAAAAATGAAATGAACACATCACGTTCCAAAGATGAATGAGGTTTAGGAAGAGTGGGGGATAGAGGTCCTTTGTATTATATGTAACAGATCTATAACTCAGGATGATGGTAGCACTGACAGTGAAAATAATGGCAGGGAAGCAAGGGACAAATGAAGAGCTACCCATTTCTCAAAGACACTGATCAGAGCCTGAATTCTGGAGTGTACATATTACTATGCAACTGGAAAGTCCAGGATATTATGTGATGTGAGAAAATGAGTGAATGTGAGCAAGAGTGGCACTTTCTGCCAGTTTCTGACTGAACCAAAATGGAGAACCGCATTGCATGATGTGAGGAGGAACCTGGCAAACAGAGAGGTAACCTGGCAGGAGAAGCGTAAAATTCCAGGAGTGGTGAGGCAGATCTTGGCATGTCTGGACATGAGGACATAGCTGTCTGCTTATCAGAGGAAACAGAACATTCTAGCAAGAACTTGGACAACAGAATAGTTAAGCCATGGACAGTACGTAAGGAGTCGGAAGGTGTTTACAACAAGACCAAAAAGGTCAGAAGAAAATGTTAGAAGAAGAAGTGTGGACTAAAGCCAAAAGGCGGTGGTCGGAACCTTGAAACTGAAAACCTTGAGACTGAAAAAGCTTAAAAGGCAAGGCTTTTCCTGACTGAGGTGTGCTCCTGCCCATGGCAACAGGTTCACCCAGGCATCGTGACAAGGTTGGCCACCTTGTCAGCGAAGTGCCACAGTATGTATGGGTATAGGTATGTATGTGTGTGTGAGAGAGCTCTCTTGATGCTTGGATTTGTGTATGTCTGGATTCTAAAATAAATGTTACATGCATGGTGATTTAAACCAAATTTGGTGTCTCAAGTGTCTGTTTCAGCATGGCTTTGGGGTAAGTCTTTTGAAGGAGGGAATTTACATTTACACACTCTCAGGAAACAAAGAACTGCCCAACAAAACCTGGGCATAACATATTATATATGTGTATCCTTCACTTTATCATGCCCTTATACATTGAGTTCAATGAGGCTTGTAGCCTGTCCGTGAAATCCTATGTATATTTAACTAGAGGGGTCCTACTCCCAAGAGAAAAATGCATAAGATTGTAGTGTTACAATGCAATTCTTTTATATATAGAGAGAGATCAATCCAGTAGTAAACTCTACTGGGCTCAGTAGTACAGTCTCAGTTTAGTGTGTGTTCTGTACATTTAGTTATCTAGTCTTGTCTTAATGTATGTCTACAAAGAGTAAAGCCCTTTGGGATTTCTCAGGAACATGTGTACAGTAATTAAAATCTTAATGCTTTAATATACTTTCATGCCAGGTGACCATATAAATTACCTGTTGAAAAGTATTCACCTTATTCCAATTTTAGTCAGTGGAGAATATGTCTGGAGATTAGAGATGGAAAGAATATCAGGAAAAAATTAAAATAAATGGTCAAAACCCATGTTTCCTTAGTGTTAAGAAGAATTCTAGACTGATGAGAATCTTTGCAGTTCAGGACTTATTCTGTGTTAAATTTGTTCTTATTCTTATTATTATTATTAATTTTGCCCAGAATAAAGTTAGCATGAATTACATCTCTACTTGAGAAATGTCATCCATTTTAAAGAGAGAGTATGTTCTCCTGTCCATCATTTTATTCTTGCAGATACCTCATGAAGAGGATTGGATTGTCCACAGTCTAGGAAGGGCTTCACAAAAAAAAGCTTCTTTATATCTGTGTTCCTTCTTAGATGTATCAAGCAGACTAGGGCCAAAAACAAATGGTGTCACGTTGCCCCTTCATGCACAGATCAGGGTCATGGCAACCACACATCGCAGCCCCAATCTAGCCTTTTCCTGGTGCAAAAATGAGTGGAAGAAAGCTGCTTCTTTTTGTGCCAGGGAAAGGGTGCCCCTTTTGCTGCTGTGGCAGTTCTTCTCTGTTGTTGGTGTCTGGTCACTGCACTCCAATGCTGCCTGCAGTCTGGTTGAGTGGGCAGTGTGACGTAGGATTGGGCATGCAGTGTGCGGTCGCCATGCCCCCATGCCACCAAGAAGCTGGCTCAAATTGCCAGTCTGTTCAACCCCTAGATTTGTGATAGTATGAAAACTCCAAATATTTGCTCTCTATGCCAGTCATCACTTGATATTTGAGTCATAAGTAGGCATGCATGTAAACTTGCCCCTAATGCCATTGCTGAATAAAACAATGGAGGGGAGTGTATTCTGACGTTAACATATCCAGTAAATTAAACAGCATTTATATCAAAAGTCTATGACATCACCAGGCTCCAATTGTTTGTCTGACTCAGGCAGCAAAATGAAAGGGGCTGGACATCCTTATAAACTATAAAGCATAGTTCCTGAAATTATGGAAAGCCTTATATGTGTCACATGTTACTGTTACCACAGAGCCTATTCTCTGAAGAATTTTGTTCTGAGCATAGTACACTGCTCTTTGGATGGCTTCCAATAATGTTTCGTAATAGGCAAGCAAATATCTCCCCAACTGTAAACAAACAGAGCCATATCTTTCTTGACCTGTATACAAAGTAATTCTTCTTTTTTAAAAAGAATCTACAGGAGTCAAGGAGTAAACAAGCTTTTCAAATATCATTTAACAATGCAACCCTGTTTAAGTCTACCATGAACTAAACACAACCGAGCAATTGAAATTTCTTCCCAGATTATAACCTTATAGTACAGTCCTAGGCATGTCTATTTGGAAGTTAAGTTCCACTGAGGAACAGAGAATTACTTTTTTGGATTCCTTTAACTGCTATGTTGGTAGAAGGATTCTGGGCAATGTAGTTAAAAAGCACTTTTCGCCAAGTTCTGCTCCCATGGAAGCTGGCCGAATATTGCAACTTCATATATTCTTATAGAACTAAAAAAAGAATGTGGTAGGGTCTTTTATCTGAAAATGAATACAATATTTTGAATGTGCATTGCATTTCAAGTAGAAGGCAGCAGTCACCCATCTAAAGCTGTAGATTGGTTAATTAATACAATGTGTTTAATTGCATGAATTTTAATAGACTGATGAATTAAATTTACATACTAATAGAATAATCATTTTATGGCGAGGAACTCACTAAGGCAACATCCCTTTTCAGACATATCTGGCAATAAAGGTTTTTTAAAATACAGATCTGAGTAGACCTGTCTATGATTGCATTACAATTAAGAGGTGTAGCTCTCAGGGAAGTCAACTGTCCCCCACTAAAAATACTGCCCTATAAAATGAAAATTTTATTTATTCCCTAAATTTCTAGCACTGCAGAGAGCAAAACATTTAAAATAATTCACATCAAATACTCTTATATCCAGTGTTCATATTCCTTTGATAACTGTGCTTGCCACTTTTCTTTGGGTACCTAACTGCATTTCTAAATACTCAAATGACGTTTTATGTTACTGCAAGGCTAAAAATTTTGGGATTGAAGGAACATTTCCTTGTTGGGGGGCAGAATAGTTATGGGGGAGGCAATGGTCCCATTTGTCCCCTCCCATAGACATACCTCAATAAAACTCTCACATTTTTTCTATACGATTATTTATTGACGCTTTGCTCTCTTCTGTGTGAGAGAAACGTCCTTTATTTAAAATGTGTTTGCCATGTGCAATTGTTGTAAATAATTGCAATAACAATAATTAAGAACTCCTTTTAAATTAACATTTTAAATCTAAAATCTAGAGTACACAACACTTTCAGATCCGGTTTCAGGCTATGCTAAGGTGCCACTAGCATGTGAATTCATGCATAACTCACACACACTTTTAGGCACAAATATAATTACTAGTTTGGATATTTTCCCACCAACCAAGCATGAAAAGTACATCTCAGTTCTAGCACAATAGCCCAGCACAATACCCTTCAGTCATGAAAGATACAGTTGAATTCTATGCAAGCTTACTTAGAAGTATGCCATAGGGCACAACTTTCAGCTGTACAAAGCACAGTTCACTTCTATGCATGATCAACTGGACTCCAAGGGAAAATAAGAGGGGGCATTCACAACCGTAGACAGTGCTAAAGACTGCATCCTTAAATTCAAGTGATAAAGGAATGTTTATGTTTCCATGTTAACCCCAATACTCCTTTGCTTAATAGTATTTTCAGTCCTAGGCTAATGGTATCATATCATCCAAACCATAAAACCAACTGTTTGTTTTTGAAGAGGCAATTTTCTTTCTTATCACAGCTCCTTCACCTCCCTGCTCCCTCTACATATCTGAACAGAAATAGGGAAGAAATGAATGTCCTACAGTTAGGTCTCCAAATGCATCTGAGGAAGTAGACTTAAATGTCTACAAAAACTCATGCTGCCAACATTTCCATTGATGCTTTTTACTCATATATAGAAAGGTCTTCTATAGCAATGGTTCTCAAACTCTGGTCCTCCACATATTGTCGAGGTGCATTCTTATTTCTCAGCTCCAAATTCAATGGAAATTCAAAACAATGCATTTTTAAATTCCATAATCACTTACAGAACCTCATCTATACCAGTAACCAAGCACTGAATATTAGCTAAAAAAGCAAACAGGAAGGCCAGTGGTAGTCAGGTAGACTGATAAAGTATGCTGGAGAATATTAAGTAAACAATTATCTAAAGTTGTCTGGATTTCCTAGGTAGAGAAAAACAGGACCAGACAGGACATTTTGCTGCCTAAAGAAAAGAACAGTACCCTGTTTCCCCGAAAATAAAACATCTGCTGAAAATAAGTCCTATTAGAGATTTTACTGAATTGCTAAAAATAAGGCCTCCCCCAAAAGTAAGACCTAGAAAACTTTTTGTATATAAATACATATACAGTACATAATAAATATTCATTTTTTTTGTTGGTTCAACAATAAATGTGAATTCTTCTTCATGGAAAAACAAGACATCCCCTGAAAATGAGAACTAGCACATCTTTGGGAGCAAAAATTAATATAAGACACTGTCTTATTTTCGGGGAAACACGGTATGGTCCCATCCCCACACCTCGAGTGGGACCTCCTAATGTGAAGAATAAAACGTCACACTCTCCCATTCCATGGAAAAAGCCTGACCATTGAACCATGATGATAAGTCAATGTCTTCCATGTGAGGGATGCAAGTTGATAACAGGAGTGCAGGGACTGACCTTTAGAAGAGGGAAAAGGACAAGGCTGGCATTCAGCACTGCAGTTCTGGATTTGTTACCTAGAGGTACAGAGCCACTTGTTGTTTTTTAATAATCCTTTTTATTAATTTTTCAAATAATAAAATATTACACATACAGTATTGTACATATTAACATCATTCTGTCTTCCTTCCATCTTTATCAATCCAGTATAGTTATACTACTTAACTTTTCTTTCTTTCTTTTTCATAAAGAGTATTCACATACTTCACATGTATATGCCTGGTACATAGAATAACCATTTTATAACCAATCTCTTTTCTAAACATTGTAATCCTTCTTCATTTTATAAATTTGATATATTATATAATGTTATTAAGTGGATTGTATTTTTATTCTTTATTTAATCAAAAATAGTACTAGCATGCAGACCTTTTTCTTCTTTTATATAATCCATCCATGTTTTCCAATCTTGTTCAAATTTTTCCATTAATTTCTTGTTTAAATAATGTGTCAATTTGTCCATCTCCATGTAATCATAGACTTTAAATAACCAGGAATCTATATCCAGAACTTCTGATTTCCAATAAGAAGCTAACAATAATCTTGCTGCAAAAATCATATAGAATAACAGTCTACCATATTTTCCCTTCAAGTCTTCATCCTCAATCATATTGAATAGATACATTTTTTGGGTCTTTGTTTACATTAGTCTTTAGAATTTTTTGTATTACCAAGTGAATTTGCATCCAGTAATTTTTGACAGAGCCACTTGTTCAGAGACATATCTGTGTTCGTCTGGAATATCAGCATGCAAAGGGATCTTGTAGCATCCTTGAGATTAACTGTGTAAAGGAAGTAGCATAAGCTTTTGTTGACTTGGTCTACTTTCTCAGATGCAATATTAGTTGTGGTTTTTGAGTGCCTTCAAGTCATGTTCGACTTATGGTGACCCTAAGGCAAGCCCATCATGGATTTTTTTTTTTTTTTGGCAAGATTTATTGGGTGGGGGGTTGCCTTTGCTTTTCTCTGAAACTGTGACTTGCCCAAGTCCACCTAGTGGGTTTCCATGGCTGAAAACCCTGGTCTCCCAGTGTCCCAGGGAATGAAACCATGGTCTCCCAGTGTCTTAGTCCAAACTCAAATTGCTACACCATACTGGCTCTTGCTATAGAGCCATTACTGGCCTGCATTCAGCAAGGTTATGTAATCTTACTGGAAACCTACATAAATGCCACCCCAGTCCATTTTAAGAGGGAGCTACCAGATTGGGTGCAGGGAGACAATATTTAAAGGTAAACGTAAAGGTATTCCCCATTATCAAGGTTGTCAAGGCATGTCTGACCATAGGGGGCAATGCTCATCTCCATTACTAAGATGAAGAGCCAGGATTGTCAGAGACTACTCTGTGATCACGTGGCCAGCATGATTGCACAGAATGCTGTTTACCTGTATTGGTATCTATTTATCTACTTGCATTTGCATGTTTTTGAACTGATAGGTTGACAGAACTGGGACAAGTGATGGGAGCTCACCCCATCATGCAGCACCCATGCCTCAAACTGCCAACCTGCTGATCTTGCAATCAACAGAGTCAGCGTCTTAACCACTTGAGTCACCACAGCCCTTAGTTATGCAGATTTAACTAAGTAGCAGATCTAAGATTCCAGAGAGAGTCTATAATTGTCCCTCCCCATAATTTAGTATCTGCTGCTTAGAGCAACCCCCCAAGTTTGCATGGTGAGAAACATCTTTATGCAATTTTGGGCCAGCTGTAGCATATGCTGAGTGAAGTCCGAAGAGAGCTAGAGTGAGAGAGAAAGAGCGCAAGAAGGAGTCGTTTCCAGTTCTTTAACCTCCCTGACTGTAAGTGTAAAAGAGAGGTGAAAGTCCATGTCTCTTCAGCTATGAATATGTCATACACAAATTCACCTAGGACTACTGAAAGTAGCCCCCGAAGCCTCATTTTAAAGGGAATTGATAGGAAGATTAATAGAAAATTACAGCTTTTCTAATGGGCCTTTTTAGCACCATTAGGATGGATTTATATGTCAGCCATAAAACCATTCCAATTCTTGGAGAAATTGTGTTTCATATGAAGGGAATCTTGATGTGATTTAAAGTCCCTTCTACAGAAGCTGTACAGTTATGGGCTTTTCCTTCCCTTCCACCCCCATCCCCACCCCTCCTTTATGAATGCTTGATGTGTCAGGGTCATATTGGTTGGATGTATTTTTACACCTGACACTTTCCTTAGCTCCAGAATCACAGGATATATATTTTTTAAATGTCAGCATACCAAACTCTGTTAAGACAGAGGCACCAGGGATCTGCAGAAAATGGAGTAATGGTCTCACTTGATGTTGATGATGCTATATCAAAAACTAGTGTATAATTAAAGAATTAGAATGTAAAAACTCAGAACATGTCATATTATCTGGCAATATCTTACTGATTCTTAGATTCTTGGATAGAATCTGAAATACTGATGGTCCAAAACTCCAGTCAGTAACATCTGTTAGACTATGGAAAAAGGAGAAAGAGGAGAAAGAGGAAGAGGAAGAAGATAGGAGGAGGAAAAGTAGGAGGGGGAGGAAACCACATCAGTATAAATGATAATAATAATTATGACTCCAATCCTGTTCATGGCAAAAGGGGAAAAGACATGGTTTATTACTGCCTCCCCCTAAAAATGCAGTATCTGCTGCCAGAGACAACTATCCAAGTTTGCCTTACGGCTTTGTCATGAAATGTATACTTGCTCCACAGGTAACAATGTAAGGACATGAAATGTGGGCTGTCACTACATCAAGGATATTTCTCTCTTCATCCATAAGAAGAGTATCAGTCTTGAGCCGTTGCCTTGGTCAGAAGTGGGGAAAGTTCATATGCAGCCATTTTACACCCCACCAGAGACTCCTGAGCCCTCTAAAAGCAAAAGAAATAGCCTTCAAAATTGCCCTCAAACTTTTCTAAAAATCCTCTCCCTGCTCCAAAACTGCCCTTCAAACATGAGGACCAGTTGTATTTTGGCTGATTCATGGCACAGTATGTCAAAATGAGAAACCACATGACCTGTGGAGGAGATGAGAAGAATTTTCTCCTCCTTTGCCCATCCTGCCTTAGCTCTGCCTCTCCATGAGCACTAGGACTAGAATTTTGCCCTGCCCAGGAGATCTTTACCTATGAATGAATGCATGAAAGGATGCAGAAATGGTTTATTTGCTATTCCTAACCCTCCTCATGTAGCATGCCCCTCACCAAGTTACATTTCCAGCAGTCTCCTGAGCAACGCTATGTTGCATCACTGTGGGACAATTTAAATAGTAGAAAGAACACAGCCATGTCCTTGTAAGGGTGGTGGGGCTGTGCTGCCATTAACTGTCACATATAAGGCTGTAAGGATCCCAGAAGATGCTGGATGATGGGAGGAGATACTAAATGGTATTTTGCCAAAGATCTTCTCAGCACTCACCAGGTCTTGTTCCCTGTCTCATCCATACATAATAAATACCAAAGCAAATCTGGATGTTTATATAGTCAGGAGCCAAATAATGCAAACAAAAGAAACATCCTTATTTAAGGGCTGTTAACATATTACAGTGGTCCCCCGGGTTACGAAGGTAATCCGTTCCGGATTACCTTTTGTAACCCGGAAGCTTTCGTTTCCCGGGGGACCGCTATTTTCAATGGACCGCGCGGCCATTTAAAGGGGCCGCACGGCTTTTTTCCTTTCGTATCCCGGGGGATCTTTTGGATCCCGGGGGATACAATCACGGTCCCACCGGTTTCGTACCCCGGGGTTTTCGTACCCCGGGGGATTCGTAACCCGGGGGACCACTGTATATGAAACACAAGCAGACACTGACTTGAATATCACACTACTACTGTGTTCAGCTGTTTATTGTACATATGTATAGACAGTTTTAATGTTTTAACTGTTCTTTGATTTTAAACTTAAACCAACCAATATCATTAGATTTCTTTTGAACATCATTTATAATAAAGTTACTATAGTGAGATGAGAAAAAAAAGCTAGTTAGAGGATGCACTTTTTTGGAGTTCCCAGAATCTTCTGGCTGAACAGAAGAAAACTATTTAAATACCACAATTTTATCACATTACAGACCAAGGATACAATTTACACCCCATAACAGTGACCAGTATTAATGAAAAATTCAGGTAAATGTGCATCATATAGGACTTTTCAGCTTGGCTAGTGGAAAGCTTTTTACACTTTGATAAACCACCACATTTATAGGTTAAATAGGTACTTGTAACTCCACTTGAATGAATAGATGTGAAAGCCATTTCTTCCTACTTTGGGATATAACAAGCATGGCACAGGTTCAGTTCTTCAGAAATAAATGAAATGATATGATCCATATAATATAATTTTAGAAGTGTAAAACTCACTGGTCTGTCAGCTAATATGAAGCACAGAGAAAGAACTTACAATGTGAAGACCATAGGCCAAATAGAATCTCGCTAACTCTCCTTGAAGAGAGGCCACTCTAATTGAAAGAGACACTAGTAAAAATGGGAGAAATGAAAATCACTTTATCAATAAAACAGGGTAATTCATGTGTACCTGAAGAATGTAATGCAGTCTGATTACTTAGCTGTTTAATTTCCTAGCCAGTTTCATCATTTTGAGTCTATTTTAAAATAGCCTTGAATATCACACTACTATTTACTAAAAAGAGAACATTGTCTCTCATATATATATGTATATATATATATATATATACACACACACAAACGAGGGGGTATCCAAAAGTTATAATGATCACCTTTTTTAAAAATGACAGAAAGTTTGTTTTGACTTGTAGTTGTTAACTTATCTCTATGTAGTCACTATCAAGATTTATACATTTTTCCCAGCATATACTGACCCGCCGAATACCTGATATTGTAGAAGCCTGAAGATTGCGCTTGATGAGGATTTTACACTTTAGCAGCCATTCACAAAAATAAAGGATGCAATGACCTGATTTTCTCAGCAACGTGCCCTTAGGGACCAATGATGACACTGACAAAATTTCATCAATATGCCATAATAACTTCTGGGTGATAATTATTACTTTATGATACCCCGTCGTAAGGCTATAACAACAGCTAGGTATTGTTCCATCCTCCATCTGGTGTCCAGCAGTGCAGTTGCACAAATTTGTGTTCTGACTGACCTTGCACAATCAGAAAAGAAAGCATAGCTTTGCCTTGTGGATGGAGCTGGCAAATAGCCTTGGTGTTGCAAAGTCAGGAAGGACGTGGTGAGGAGGACTCTTCACCCACTTAAAATGGCATGCATATGCTGGCAAAGACTTCCACTCTGCCAGTGTGCCTACTGGATCTTGGCCAATATAAAGAAACACATCCTAGCGAGGATTCAAACTCTAATCAGAATCATAGTCCAATGCTCAAACCGCTAGACTATATGAGCTCTCCAGTAACAATCTATTTTTAAAAATATTTTCTACACAAGTATCTACTCAATTTCCACATCCCATCTCATCCACATAAGGAAACATTTTGTATGCACTAGGTTACTGTGCAGATCAGGTTTCATCACTGGTTGGTTCCCCCCCTCCCGTTTCCTTCATCATCAAACATGGGGACAAAAGCACCCATTGAAGTATTAATGCACAACACAAGGTGCTGTTAGACATGAAATGTGTCCCTGGGTGGAATCATACTATTCCTCTATGAAACCAGAAGGACAAGTACTTCTTTAACTGATGTATTTATAACCAGCAAGAATTTTTAAAATATTATTTATTGCATGTACTTGCAACTCTAAGACAATGAATAAAAGCAGAATATAAAACAGGATAGAATTTTTTAAAATCTTCTAAAAAAATTTTTTTAAGCCAAAAGCCTGGCAAAATAGTACAATTTCCATAGCTTGTCAACAAGGATTAAAACAGCCTTACTTATTTTAGGAGGAAGAGAAAGGCGTGTCTTATATATTCACCAGCCTAGCCTTTTGAATTGATGAATTACACGATAGGGCTTCAACTGAAGAATAATGAATTCCAGCCAGGTCCAATACCCATTTTACTGTACTCAAGTTCTTTCTTAGGAGTTTATCACATGGGAGGAATTTCTCCTAATTTCGAATGGAGCCAATTCGAATTCACGTAAATTCGCTAGTTTAGCAAATTTACGTGAAATCTAATTGCATTTGGAATGCATTCAGAATAACTTCCCATTTCCCGAAAATGACCCCCCATTGCCCAAAATTGCATGAGATACTCTAATACGCAATAACGTAAAACCCATGATTGCATTCAGAATGACTTCCCTTTTGCCCAAAATTGAGTTTGATACACTCATATGCAATTATGTGAAACCCCATGATTGCGTTCAGATTGCCATTGCATTATACCCCCAAATTTCATTGTATCATAAACTCCTTAGTGTTTTAATTCTTAGGAATATCATTTTAAAAAATGTATTTAATGTATATCCCTCTTTTCAACCATAGGGAACACAAAACATCTTTTTACAGATCATAGATTCCCACAAAATATATAAGAGATCAAAGAGAACAAGAGAGCCATACCAAAATCTAATGTTTGGTGAAACTAATATTTTTTATTTTATTTTTTTTGTCTGGAGCAGAACCATTGAAGAGAATTATGCTTCTTTCACCTGAAATTAACCTGTCTGCTTATTTCAATCAATCTACTGCAAGTAGGGCTAACATTGGATCTAGCAAGAAATCTTCCTGCCATTGCTCTTATGTACAATTTAGTTTGCATTGCCCAGGTCAAAAAGAGCAATAAATAAATAAATAAATAAATAAATAAAATGCCAGAATACTTCAATTCCCTTGGTTAACCATTAAAGGGGGAAAACAGTGTGTGTTAAAAGATATCCTAATCAACCATCTAATTACAAGATAAGCAAACTGCTCCACATTTTAAAGTGTGAGTCACAGAAGATGAAGAATAATTTATAGTCAGATATGACATCTGTATCTTGAACCTTATGAGGTCGATTTAAAAAGTAAGAAAATTCATCTCATTAGCAGTAATTGGGAAGTAGTCCATTAAACATTCAGCTTTAATTGTCTTTTATGTCTGTGCAGTGCTGGTAGCTGAACCTGCATAACGTGGTGAGAACATAGCCTGTGTCTGTCCATTTGTTTATGAAACTTAAATTTAAAATAGTTTTACACCCTTAGAAAACTTGGATATTTATGGTGGCACATATATTTCCAAGGCTTTTTTAAAAATGTGCTGAACAAAGCACTTATATGATTTAAAGCTGCTCTTGTAGTAGTAGTAGTAGTACATGATCATCATCGTGGCTAAATTCAATTGTAGTCCCATTAGACCCATTGAATCACTGGGACAAGTACTAAGGATGTAGTGAGTTTCGAAGTCATTATTTGATAGTTAAACAATTTTATTCTTTTTGAACTGTGGGTTCCTAAGGAAAACCTGGCTGGTCACTTCCCGTTTTCATGGTTTTGTTCATTACCATGTTTTCCTTGTTTAACTCATGTTTACCAATGAAGTTTGAATAGTTAATATTACATAAGAAGTGGTTTCCATGTATTTGTTGCTCGCAATCCCAGTGTATCCTGGATTTTGTAATCTTAATCTGCATCGACAGCTATTCTTATTCATATACATGGATATTTAGGCAGTTAAGGTTTGAAATACATCATAGGAAAGTAAATACAGGAAGAAAGAGGAAAGCTTGTTTGTAGAGGTATGATTTATAACTTGCTTTGTAAACAAATGAGAAATCAGTGTAGATTTTGATTGGCTGCCATATTTTTCAGGCTGCATCTGCACTGCAGAAATAATCCAGTTTGGCACCACTTTAACTGCTATGGCTCAATACTATGGAATTCTGGGGATTGTAGTTTTGTGAGCCTTTTCGGTCAGAGCACTCTCGTGCCACAACAAACTACAACTCCCATAATTCAATAGGTTGGAGCCATGGCAGTTAAAATGGTGTCAAACTGGACTGTGTCTGCATTGCGTATGCACGCTCAGAAACAAGATGGGATGGAGATCTTCAATCCAAATGTTATAGCGGCTTATTTAATTGGTGGCTAGTTGACTTTGAAGCTCTCCAACTTCAATCTTTCACCAAAAGGTGTCTTATCTACACTATATCTCAGGTATAGCCAATTAGACCATACAGTTGTTATTGTTGACCAGACGAACAATCAATTCCATTTCACAAAGCGAAAATCTAGCACAATATGTCATCACCCTGCTTCTGTCTACTTTTGTATTTCCATCTTTTTTGAAAAGAAAAGAAAAAAGTTCTCCTCAATTTTTCATTCTCCTGATGATGATGGAGGAAAAGCTCAAGTTTATACTAGTGATCCCAAATAATCTCTAAGCATTAACAGATGAGAAGACATCCGTTTTAATAAAACATCCTGCTATCTGCAGTGATAGAGAGACTTTAAATATGAAGGAATGCCTTTCATTAATTTGATGGTTACATGGTAGAACTCATGGCCCTGCATATAAATGAAGCATTAGCAAAATCGGCCCAATACCCCTTGTCCTCTGCCATACTTTGAAGGAGAAGAAGCATTTCTGTGCAAGCATCGATGTACAAGTCATACTATTTTATTGCAGAATAACCATGCCTCTTCTCTGTGTGGAGAAATTGGCATCTAGAAAGCTTCTGGAAAAGCAGCTTGTTTAACATATAACAAAAAATGACAAACCCCAGACAGCTTGTTTCAGGTCGTAATTTATATAATACGTGAAGGACAGGAAACATATAATTCTGCATATGCCATTTTATGACTTTTCGTAAGAACAAGGAAGCAGGCTTCTGTCCTTTTGAGAAAGCCTTGGGTAGTAACGGTTGGTGTGTGGGCAGACTGTGTTTCCTAAACCTGTTTTAGTCTTTAGTATTCTTTTAGTATTTTCATTCTTTTAGATATTCTGTGTTAGATGTTTATGAAGGGGGAAAATGGACTCTCATTTTCTAACCCCACCCCTTTCCAAAATATCCATCTCAAGACTGGCAACAGCACAAAAGCACATTCTGAGCTACATTCTATTGGTTGGTCCCTACTAGCATAGACTCATGAATCAAGTGTTTTGAACATCATCTCCCAAAACCCACACCCAACATGATAAATATTCAGGAATGCTGGAACGTGTAGCACCAGACACCTGGAAGGCACCAAAGGGGGAAATTTGTTTCATGTTGTGCTACTTATATCCTGTGTTGAATTGCATTTTCTCTTATCTGTTGTATTATTTAATCATTCTGAGGTGTTTTAAACACTGAACACCAGCTAGATAGTACTGTGGTGGCAAACCTGTGGTACGTGTGGCCTCTCTGGCATGCGAAGCCAACTCTGAGGGCATGGGGCAGCCATAGAAAATAAAGGCGGGGTGGGACATGTGTTTGGACCACCTCCTTGTCATGGCTTGGTTTGCCTAGGGAGAACTGGGGCATGGCAAAGATGTGTGGGGAGGTGCATGCAGCCAGCCTCATGCAGCCAGCCCAGCTCCTTGTTGCAACCCAGATCTCCTGCGGAAAACCAAGCCGCAACAAGGAGTGGAGATTTGCAGCCCTTCTGGGTAGAGTTGCTGCCTCTTCTAGGCAGAAATCCCACCCCTTTTGGCTGGAAGCCTTGTCCCTTCTGGCCAGAAGTCCCACACCTTGCTATGTTATAAGATTCTGAAAACTGTGGTTTTGTGAGGTGTAATGAGGCCATCCATGAGGTTTTCTTGGCAAGATTTCTTCAGAGGAGATTTGACATTGCCTTCCTCTGAGGCTGAGAGAGTGTGATTTGCCCAAGGTCTCCCAATGGGTTTGATGGCCAAGCTGGGATTCGAGCCCTGGTCCAGAGTCACATACTCAAACCATTGGCTCTCTTTGTTCTTGTTATTGTGCTGTGTCTTCTTTGATTTATGATGTTTGTTGTTATTGTTGTTGTGTACCTCCAAGTTGTTTCCAACTTATGGGCCCAGAGCACCCTCCCTCCCTTCTGAGTGCTGGTTCCTGGTGACCCTAAGGTGAAACTATCAAGGGGCAAGCTTCATCAAAGGGGTATTTCCACTGCCATCCTCTGATGCTGAAAGCATGACTTGTGTGTATGGTGTCTTCAAGTTGTTTCTGACTTATGGCAACTCTCTTGGAGTTTTCTTAGCAAGTTTCATCAGAGGGGGTTTGCTATTGCTAGCTTGAGGCTGAGAGACTGTGCCTTGGGTCCCCCCCCCCAGATGTCCCACCCCTGAGAGTCCTGTCCCATAAAGCAGAAGTCCCACCCCCAGATTTCCCACTCGCAGAAGGTGGAAGTCCACCCACCCCTAGCACTAGGTGACACCTGGTGTGGGAATGCCACTGAGTTTGGGCACTCACTCTCTAAGCGGTTCACCCTCACTGAGATAGCATATTAGTGATAACAACTATAGCTGCTTTATCACACTAGGGGGCAAACAGGATTTAAATGAGAGTTAAACAAAAACATAGGGCATTTCCTGTTTAACTCTCGTTTAAATCCTGTTTGCCCCCTAGTGTGATAAAGCAGTAGGTGATAAAAAACCAAATCAACAGCACTTCTCCCAAGTTTGTCCTGAATCCAAGAAGGATGAAGTTGAGTTTTGTCTTTGGCAACTGAAGAAGGCAGAAGCCAAAATATTTTAATCTTTATATGTATTTTTAAGTTCTGTTTGTTAATTGCATAGATAGATAGATAGATAGATAGATAGACAGACAGACAGAAGAGAGAGTGTGCTAAATAAATATAATGAATACACGGAGCCATGTTTATATAAATGTTACTGTTTTCCTCATTATATATTATATTTCAGGACTTCTGTGTTTAGAGTTTTGTTTTGCTTTTAACATTCCTTGCATATCTACAGTAATTTTGCCAAGCAGGTTATTTTTATCTTCATTTTAAAGGTAAGAAATTGGTCTGGAAGACCTGCCAAAGACAATTTACTGAATTAATTTATTCACCAAATAAATCATCTGAGCATTTAAAAATAAATAACCAAAACCTATGACACAAAGATCAATGCAACTCAACATAATGTTTTATTTTGTTTTTGAGAAAAAAACAGTTATCTATAATGATTAATGTTCACAAATACATTGTCAAGAAGTATTGATAATAAATAGGTAAGTGATGTAATAGCAAAGATGTACTGTACCCAATTAGAAGTTGAGTGTCCCTTATTTGATATTGTTGAGACCAGAAGTGTTTTGGATTTTTATTTCTTTACTTATTAGAATACCTATATTTGCAAATACAGCCATAATGAGATGGGACCCAAGTCACTGCTGGATTTTTGTTTGTATTTGTTAAATGGCCAACACAGCTACCCCTGCATGTTGGGGTAGTGCATTAAAATAGTTTCAATTCAGGACTTTGTCCACTTGCACTGGTTGAAGCCTTCATTTGATTCAAGTAAAATCTCATTTATTTTTCACCATGCATTCTTTGACATTTCTGTTGCTTTGGCATTCACCTTCATCTGTCTGTCTCTCTGCCTGTCTGTCTTGTTGGAAGAGATGACTTCTGCACAGAGTTGCCACATTTCAGTATACCAGGTGATGTCTCCAGGAATTCCATTTTTCCCTCTCTAGGTCTTCTGGTAAGGGCACAACTCTTATAGAAAAGCAGCAGCTGAGGAAGAGAAAGTCTTAGGACTGGAGCGTGGCTTTGGCATGGCTTCTGGCCTCTCAGAATGCATGCATCATTTAAACAGCATACCTCCAAAGTGACCTGAAGCAGCTTTATTTTGGCCTGTCTGTTCGGGCCCTTAGTTGTGTTTTCCTGCATGGCAAGGAGTTGGAATAGATGACCCTTGCAGCCCCTTCCAATTTTAAGACTCTATGGTCAAGCATAATCTAACCTAGCATTGCTTACTTCTGCTATTTGCTTTAGCAAACAGTGATCACCTGAAATAACAACGTTTTACTTTTAATTATCAGTGCACACTATCTTGTTTTATTTCATCTTATTTGAAAATTGTACACATTTGTATTTAAAAATGACAGTCAGCCCTGCACATTCATGTGGGTTAGGGGAACAAGACCCCATGAAGGCAGAAAATTCACAGATAAGGTAAGCCCCTCCCACTTCCTCCTCCAATGCCTGGGACAGTTCTGGCAAACTGTCCCAGGCATAGGAGGGGTGAGGGGACCCTGTATATGGACCCCTCCCACTTCCCCTCCAGTGCCCGGGACAGCTGTAGCCAGATGTCAAGTCCACAAATGTGAAAGGCTGACTGTACTCAATTTTGGGGATGGTTCCAAAATGTGGAGGTGTGTTGCAAAATGTTGCAAGACAATTGCAAAACTGACACAGGTTTGGAAGAAACTGGATGATGTTGCATTTGGGGCTGTTTACTAGAAACCCAAGTTGATATATTTGTGTCTCAGTTGTGGGGGCATTGCCAAATGTGGCCAAATGTTGCCAAAGAATTGCAAAACTTTGACACAAGTTTGGCGGAGGATTCCAGATTTTGGGGTTCATAGTTAACAAAGCAGGGAACAAATTGCTCTTACAAATGGCAGAAGAGGTAACCCAATCATCATTACCCTACCACTTCTAATATTCTTGATGTGAATCGCATTTATCTCTTTTCAGAAACTGGTTCAGGAGGAATAAAAACTGAGCCTGCAGAAGCCCATTTCTTTTGTTTCATTTGTATTTGTCCTGAAGCAAATATACATCCTTAATAGGATCTATTAATGCAGTGAGATCCACATGACCTCAGGGTTTTGAGAGGATTCTAGCATTTGTTTGTGTTGCTGGTCAATGTAAATTTGACAGATTGGATTCATCAGACTTTCAGAACACATCATTACTGTTAGGGATGTGCAACACTTTCCCAATTATTTTTGTGGCAAATTCTACCTTGGCAGACAGCAGCATCATGACTTCAGGACCCAACTCTGCACAACTGGATACACAAATGTTTTGAGGATTAGATTTTCTAATTATTTCATATAGTATCTTTCACTGTGGTATAATTTATCCCATGAAAAATCACAGACTTGATATGATTTAGCCTTATCTTTGATTTAAGAGATTGCCTTGTACTATTTCTACAATTTGATAAGGTTATCAAAATATTACAATGCCTTTTGTTATTGGTATAAATCATGTCCGGTATTCATTATGGCAGACAGGGATCCATAACCAAGATCTGTAACTTGACTTTACCCAATAAAACTGTGTAGTTTTACTATAAACCTTTGTAAATGTCACCCTAGTCTCCCGTAAGAGATAAACTGAGTGAAGGAGATTTCTTCAGCTTCCAGCTGAGGCACAAGGAAGAGGATGCTTTAAGCATAGGGCTTACCACCTTGGTGAACTCCTTTAAAGTTTATACTAAAATCCAGAGAAAATTCACCACTGCACTGACCTAGAAGTCATGTGTGACCTTGTTTTTGGTTCTTCTGGTGCCAAACTATAACCAGGAGATCTCTCTGCTAGCAAGAATCTGGCTCAGTTGACCAAAAATAAATGTTTTGTTTGCCTAGAATCTTAAATTCATTCCAGAGCCAGTAAGCATATATTAGGCTCCAGGGCAGTTGCCCCTAGACAGTGCAAATGATACTGGGCTAGACTGACAAATAACCTGACCTGGTGTGAGATAATTTTCTATTAAAGTTCTTTCTGTGCTGACATTTATGATGCCCATACAAGTCATCACATGATATGGCAGTCATCAAGTGATGAACATGTGTGTGGTTAATTCTAGTAGTGATCAAAGCTATTCCCACTCTGGAGGCCAAAACATTTGGAAAAAAAAGTCCCATCAGCATAGCAAATGGTCAGAATGATTGGAGTTGTAGTTTAAAACAATCTAGTAGAGCCCACATTTTGACATGGCTAAGCTTTCCAGGGAGCTACTATAGCTTGGGTGTTGGACAACAACTCTGAAGGCCAGAGTTTAATTCTTCAGTTGGCCATAAAACCCACTGGATGACACTCTCAGTCTCAGAGTATACCAGGGACAAATCTCCTTCAAACAAATCTTGCCAAGAAAACCCCACAATAAGATTGCCTTAGGGTGACCATACATCAGAAACTATTTGAAGGCACACAAAAACAAAATGAGCTTTCCTGTAATGGACCACAGAACACTGTTAGCTCCACGTCATGAAACACAGTTATTTGTGAAAATACAGGTCTCTAGTCAGTGGCATGGGGAAGCAAAGTGAAGTCACTCAAGAACTACAGTGCAAGTTCTTTTTGCTATACATCTTTCCATCATTAAACTGAATGGGAGAAGTAGAGAGTTGTACAAGGAAGGTGAATGCTGCATTGCAGAGAGCATAAAAATTTTAATGGCACCCATTATGTATAGTTATGAAGCAATTTGGGATCCTTGGAGATGAAAGGTGCCATGGAAGTGAAAAGAGAAATGATATTATCTCAAGATTTCTTACATTTTTAATATTACCCAACTTTCTTCTACCTCACAGGATCCCAGAGTCTTTTATGAACTTTCCTTTGTTCAAGGGCAGTAATCAGTTCTATGGGCATTATTCCAAGCAAGAGCAGAGTACATATGACAAGTGGCTCTGAGACATTGGATTACTTTTGACTGGTGTAAAAAACGTTTGTTGGTAAGCAATAAACTTTTTAGGGTGCTGGTGCTTGGGAACTGGTGATATGTTGCTGTGAGTTTTTCATGACTGACCCACACACCCTAAGCTAGCTCATTGCCCACAATGCTGGGGAGAACACTATCCCATCAAGAGAGCTGAAGATTTAAGTATTGGTTGAATTATTCCATGTCATATGGGAATCCATCCCCTTGTTCTTTATTCAGACCGCCAAATATCTTGGGCCAGATCTATCAGTAAGGCTTTCCGTTCACAATCACATACATAGAGAGGATGTGAGTGAGAGAGAAGATGTGAAATATGCTGTGCTATTAGGGAGTTTTGGTAAACCAAGCAACCATAAGGGAGGTTTCAATATCATATGGGCCTTTCCCAATTCTGATACCAGTGCCAACAGCTGCTGTTTAAAGAGACAAAAATAGACATGCATTTTATTTTCTTAATAGCATAATAGCATTCTGCTTTGCTTTCTGGTTGTGAATTTAAGTGAGCAATCATAATTGGCCAAGTTGACCATGGACCAGTTCAGCCAACACTAGGCCAGCTGAAGTTAAGCAAAATGCACCCCCCACCCAAGGGACTCCTTATCTTGGTTTAGCATTGTATTCATATCGTGGCAATCTCTGTGGACAGGAGGTGGTTTAAAACTCCCTTCTCTTGCCAATCAGTATTACATGCAAATTCTAATCCAACTGGCTTCACTTAAATGGTGGGTTACTAACTACTGCACAATGTCTAGAATATCACCATGGGGAAGTATCAGTGTATGTATGGGAAAGGATCTTTATTTACAGCAGAAACAGATGCTTTGGGAAGATGAATTAGCTTTTTCATAAGACTATATCATATTAAACAACAAACAAACAAACAGCTTCATTTATATACCACTTCATACCGCCTAAGCAGTGTCTAAGCAGTTTACAACTGTAAGCTACTTGCCCCCAACAATCTGGGTACTCATTTTAGCGACCTCGGAAGGATGCAAGCTTGAGTCAAGCTTGAGCCCTTTTGCTGGTCTTGAACTCCCCACCTTATGGTTTTGAGTGAGTGGTTGCAGTACAGGCATTTAACCACTGCGCCACCAGTGAATGCACATGTTGGGATTGTTTATGAAAATGAGTCCAAATCACAATCAAATCACAATCTCCCTGCACATGAGAAACTGACTGCATTTACACTGAAGAACTGGTGCAGTTTGACACTGCTATAACTGCCATAGCTCAGTGCAACGGGATTCTGTAATTCCTATTTTTGTGAATTATTTAGCCTTCTATGTCAGGGAGCGCAGCAAAATACAATTACTAGGATTCCATAGGAACCATGACAGTTAAAGTGATGTCAAACTGCATTCCTTCTTAGACATCAGGAAAAGACTCAGATATTTGCCCTGACAAGAAGAATTGTGACTGAAATAAAATGGCCTGAAAAATTCTCTGCAAATTTTGATTCCAAATACACGCCAAATATTTTTTAGACATTTGCATTTGAAATCCAATATATCTGATAAGCAGGACCAGTATTTTATATTTACAATTATTTGACAGCCCTCACAGTACAATATTTGAAAACTGGCATGCAACAACAAGGCCGTGTTAAGGTGATTTAAGTCCTGGAGTGATTCTAGTGGCAGTTTAGAAATTAAATCAATAAATGAATAAATAATAAATAATATGCAACTTACAGTAGAGAGCAGCAAAACAATCATGTGTGAACTCATTTTCTGGCTTGCAACTTCAGAGAGAGTATGTTGTAATGCATTTTTACTCAAATCATAAAATGGTGATAACCACAGCAACGTCAGCAGATTCAGGAAATTTCTGGAGAAGAAAAGGAAGCAAGCTACACCTTTTCTCCTCTGCACTGGACCCTTAACCAGTGAGGACCCTGGAGCAATTGCATCAGTTAAACCACTGATCCTCTAGCCTTGTTCAGCAGTGTTTAGTGAGAACTGGACATACGACATGCAATTGTACATAATAAATGGAAGCTTTGGTGTACTCCCTGTACTCATTTATTTAACCAAACATGTGGCATGTCTTTAAACATATCTTAAAAACAAAACTAATTGCAAAAAGTCAGCATTGCTTTCTCAAACACAAGCCATGCTCAACTAATTCTATCTGTCTGTCTGTCTGTCTGTCTGTCTGTCTATCATCTTTTATCATTACCAGCTTGGTAGATGAAGGGAATGCTGTGGATGTAATGTATCTTGATTTCAATAAGGCCTTCGACAAGGACTCTCAAAATATTCTTGCAAACAAGCTAGGAAAATGTGGGACAGATAATAAAACTGTTAGGTGGATTTGTAATTGGCTGACTGGCTGAACCCAAAGGGTGCTCAAAAATGGCTCCTCCCCATCCTGGAGAGAGCAGACCAGTGGGGTGCCACAGGGTTCTGTCCTGGGCCCAGTGCTATTCACCATCTTTAACAATGATTTGGAAGAAAAAATAGAGAGCATGCTTATCAAATTTTGAGATTACACCAAATTAGGAGGAGTAGCCAATACCCCAAAGGACAGGATCAAAATTCAAAATGACATTAATAGATTGGAAAGCTGGGCCAAAGCTAACAAAATGAACTTCAACAATGAGAAGTGTAAGATACTTCACTTAGGTAGAAAAAAATGAAATGCATAGATATAGGATGGGGGATACCTGGCATAACAAGACTATGTGTGAAAGCAATCTAGGAATCCTAATGGACCACAAGTTGAACATCAATCAACAGTGGTAAAATTCAAAGATATAGCCGTGTTAGTCTGTGGAATCAGTACATGGAGAGGATGAGAGAGATCAAAATTCAAAATGACATTAATAGATTAGAAAGCTGGGCCAAAGCTAACAAAATGAATTTTAACACAGAGAAATGTAAGGTACTACATTTAAGGGAAAAAAATGAAATGCACAGATATAGGACAGGAGACACATGGTTTGACAACAATACAAGTAAAAGAGATCTAGGAGTCCTAGTAGGCCACAGTTGAACATGAGTCAACAGTGTGGTGTGGCAGCTAAAAAAGTCAATGGCCCGATCTAGACGGGCCTTAAAGAGCGTGATAAGGGCTCAAAAGGGCGCAAATAGGGTTCAGGAGGACGTAGCTTTTACACCCTCCCGAACCCTAGCAAGCATGGGTGCCGCCATTATTAAATGGCAGTGTCCATATGGACGTGCCATGATGGCATCATGACGTGCACAGCTTTTAGACACACTGTGCCATGGGAGGGTGCAAATCGCGCCCTTTCTGCAGTGCAAAAAAGGAGCTCCAAACGGAGCCCCTTTTGGCGGCGGGTCTTTGCCACAGCTTTTAGATAGCCATGGCAAAGACCCAGGGAGAAAGGGGCCGCGGAGGCAGCCCCTTCCTCCTTTCAGCCCCGCCCCCGCAAGCGGGGTGCAGCCGGTGCCCAGGGCACCTGCTACACCCCGCTTAGAGGCCGCTTAGAGGAGAGTGACCACAATGGTGAAAGCTCTGAAGAGACTTAAGGAGCTGGGTAACTTGAGCCTGAAAAGAAGAGAAGGTTAAGATGTGACATGTATTTGAAGGGATGTCATGTTGAGGATGGAGCAAGCTTGTTTCTGCTGTTTCAGAGACCAGGACACAGAGCAATGGGTTCAAAACTACAGGAAAAGAGATTCCACCTCAACATTAGGAGGAACTTCCTGACAGTAAGAGCTGTTTGACAGTGGGAGTCTCCTTCTTTGGAGGTTTTTAAACAGAGGTTGGATGGTCATCTGTTAGGACTGTTTAGATTGTGCATTCCTGTATAACAGGGGGTTGGACTTGATGACCCATGGGGTCTCTGCCAACTCTATGATTCTATGATTCTAAGCCTAGATCCTATTGTTAGTCCCAAATACTGCAGACTCCACAAACAAATGGGATTTATCTTGACTCACCATTTAATAATTTATCCAATGGGTCCACTTTCATTGGGATTAACCAACAGAACTGAGGCCTCAGATTGCAAATATTGTCTGGGAAAGCCACCAGGAATGCTGATACCACAAGTCCCCACACTAAACAGATAAGCAGCTCACTGAGCCAGTGAAGTTAAAAACACAACAGCAAAGTCACGTACTAAAAAGTCCAGAGCAATGAGCAAGGGGTCAAACCTATAGAGAGTATTCCAACAATCTGAAGTCAAAGGTTCCAGAGAGGCAGGTTAATGAAGCAGTCCAAAGATCAAGAATTCCAGGTAATCAAGATGAGTAAACAGTCCAAGCTTCAACGTTCAGGCCAAGGAAACGCAGAGAGTTAGAGACAAGCGTGCTTTCGCCAGAAAACTCAGATAATAAATTATCACACTAGGGCTTACTGTCTCTCAGTTGCCACTGAAACGTTGACAGTGTGTGTATAAAAGCCTGGCATGCTCCCTCAGCATCAGAGAATTATGCTATATGGTGGAATATAAATGTTTCAATGAGTAAATAAACAAACTACAGATTTAAAAATATTCATGACAAGAAACACAACACACTTTGAAATTCCTTTCAACATTAAATTTCATATGTAGGTATATTCTGGAATCAAAGAAATTCCATTGTTCAAGAGATGGCACCACTGTGGAAATAACAGTATGAGGTACTCTTGGTATTTGCACTAAATTGTCTTTGGAATCTCCAACAATTTTCAACCTCAAATTCTTCCATCTACAAAAACTGAGTTATGAGTTGGTAGTGTATTGAAGGCAAATACAGTAAAGATCATAAAGTTCTTTTCAAATTAAATTCTTTATGGAGCTGATAAATAGTATGACATATATTGTCTGAAACCGCACAATGCCTTAAATTGCAATGCACTAAACGTTTATATTAAGAATTGTACTACTATAATACTTAAGATATATTTGAAACTCAGACTATGGAGTTGAGGGATTATTTTGACACAGTTTGCATCTTTAAGCAAAATTGGCTGGTATTAAGTATTTTAAACAGCACTAAATGCTAGTATTAGGAAACATTCATAAGACTCCAGAGACCTTTCTCTTTTCGTTTCTATAGGAAATTAACAGCTCAAATAGGAACAAGGCTAATTTAAATGGCTTTTTATTTAAAATCTTTCAGAATATTATGGGACCTTTGTGTACTTCCTTCTGCTACCAAATCAGTGCCAAAACCATAAACATATAAAGTTTTCAGAATTAACTGAAGTCATCTCTGTTTAATTTCAATAATGTGTCTGCTGGAAGAGCTAACATCCATCATTTGGTACCACCTAATTTTTTTTTCTTTTACCATTTGTGTCACTGGCTATGCTGGCACTGGGATTCTTGTCCAAAAAGTAACCTTCCCAAGTTCTGCCAGCTCATAATGGAGGCTTCAGAAGCCTGGGTGAAAAACAGGCTTGGTTTTCTTTCCACAAAATTTCTGGAAATGAAACCAAAAGAGTTCAGGACAGTTTTGGGAGGAATGATTTTCAGGGACATGGAGGAAGCACTCAGTAGCAGGGCAGAAATAACTCCAGCTAGCATTCTGCATCAGATACTTCTTTAAGGATACTACAGTCCAGTACAGTTGGACTGATTTTAGGGTGTTGTAGGGCTGGGTGTCTGCATGCCAGCGTGCCAATGATGCCCCATGCATGTCCTAAAAAGAACTCACCAGGAGCAGGTTCTTTTTAGGCCTTCTGGAGGCTGCATCATCTGGTTGGCACAGTCTCCATCCGGGGGAGAAAGGGGTGGCATCTGTCGAGCCCCTAAGTATCATAACTAAGGATTTCATCACACTTAGAGGTCTATCACACAGGGAAAAACAGACAGGAAATCCCATGAATGATTTGTTGCTGTTTATTGACTGTTTATTCCTGGGATAATGGCTCTTTAATGGTGATGTATGTGAAAATCTTTATTGCGATCACTTGATTTTAACGGGAAAATGGCTCTTTAAACCCCCAATTTCCCCTGTGTGATAAACCTCTAAGTACAGTAAAGCAAGGTTTGCGATAGTTGGGCCAGATTCCTTAGTGAAGTATATTTATCTAAAGACTTTATTGCATGAGGCTTGAAAAGTGGAATTAGAGCAGGATAGTAGTATCTGTTGCCATGCCTTATGCTGTGTCTGTCCAGTATCTGGTCTCTAGTCCACCCATTGCTGGAACACTCCCTTTATCACATTGCTTTTTCACCAATGAGCGTGATAAATTCCTTCTAAAGGTGTTCCAATATGCAGGCAATCACATGATGAAAGTGGCTGTGATTCTGCTCCTCTCCCCCTCTTCTGTTTCCAAGAAAGTTGGGGTTTTTTTCCCACTTTCTCTCCTTTTTTTCAATTTCTTTTCTTTTCTTTTTTAACCTAATGGATTGCCATGATTATGCAATTGCGCTAAAAATAAAAATAAATAAAAATAAATACAGTCATGCTTGGAAGAAGTTAGGGCAGGGAGGCAGGACTATGGAGGACAGCATGAGGAAGGCAGAGGCTGTGACAGAAGCAGCACCATGGCAATTTGGAAGAGATCTGCCATAATGACTATCCCCAATTCAATATGTTTCATAAAATCATAGAATCATAGAGTTGGAAGAGAGCTCATGGGCCAACACACTCTTGGCCAAGTAGTGATTGTGAATATGGAACAGGTACCTGGATTTAGTCATTCACAACTGTTCTTTATTAGCAATCACTGTATAGGCTGTATCCGCACTATAGAAATAATCCAGTTTGTGAGCACTTTCACTGGCTCAATGTTATGGAATTCTGGGAACTGTACTTTGTTGTGGCACCAGAGCCCACTGACAGGGAAGGCTAAGTGTCTCTCAAAACTACAATTTCCAGAATTCCATACCATTATGTGGCAGTTAAACCAGTGTCATGCTGAATTATTTTCTGCAGTGCAGATGCAGCTCCAGTCACAATTGTGATACTATTGCCAAGACTGTAACTTGCTCTCGCAACCTACTTTACTGGGCATCAGCTGCATGGGGAAAAGGAGGTCCATTCTTCTGGTAGCATAGGTGAATGATGTTTCCATCAGGTTACTAAATTCCAATCATGAGACTCATGGTTTCAGTGATGCCTATTATATCATATTTCCTTTGTTGTGCTAGGAGTTCAAGTTCATCTTGCTTATTTCCCATGCTCTGTGCATTAGTGTAGAGACATCTAAGACCATGTGTCCCCTTTGATTGCTGCCTGTGCACATTTTTTTTTTTTTTGCCTCCTACTGTTGGGTCCTTTCACTGTTTGCCTTGTTCTGTCTATGACAGTATGACTATTTTCTCCAGCACTTTTGCTTCCCTCCACCACATAACTCAGTTTAAAACCCTCTTGATCAGATTCTTGAGACCGTTGGCAAAAATGTTTCTGCCAATGGGCATGAGATGCAGCCCATCCATTGCCAGAAGTCCCTCCTCATGGAACCTAGCCCATGATCTAAGAATCCAAATCGTTCTCGGCGACACCATCTGTGGAGCCAGTTGTTGACATCTGCGATTTTCCTCTCTCTTCCTGGGCCATGCCCTTCAACTGGCAGAAGAGACGAGATGACAATCTGTGCATCCATTTCTTTCAGCTTTTTACCCATAGCCTTGTAATCCCTTCTGATATTTTGAAAGCTGTGTCTGGCTGTGTCATTCGTTCCCACATGGACCAAAAGGAAGGGATATTGGTCAGTAGGTTTGACCAGTCTTGTCAGCCTCTCTGTCACATCATGGATCTTTGCCCCAGGGAGACAACACACCTCCCAAGACATCTTGTCAGGCCGACAAATCACTCTTTCTGTACCCCTTATCAAGGAGTCCCCCACCACAACCACATGCCTCCTCTGAGGCTTAGCAGCAACTGTTCCCTGTGATGGAACTCCCAGGTTTCCCTGCTCTATCCCTGAAGTCTGTCCGTGCTGCTCTTCCTTGTACTCCTTGATAAGTGAAAGGGCTTCAAAACAATTCTGTAGCTGCAAGCTCCCACAGCTATCCCTGATTTCCCTGCTTCTCTGTGTGACATTCCTCCATCTGTCTTCCTCCTGTGTAAATGATGTGACAGTCTCCTCCCCAGTGACTTCCTCTGTGTGGTCCCCATCCAAGACTGTTTGTTCTATTCTGTCCAGGAAAACCTCTTGCTCCCTGATATGTTGAAGTGTAGCTATGCAGGCCTCCAGATGCTGCATTTTCTCCTCCAAGAGGGCTACCAACTAGCATTTGGAGCATGTGAATTTTCCTACATTGGTAGGCAAGAAGACAAACATCCCACAAGTGTTGCAGGTGACTGCGGCAGTCACCTCAGTGTCCGTACTGAGAAGTCTTAGTTAGTCCCTGAAATAGGATTACGGGCTTCCTCCTCAAAAAAATTCCCTGGCAAACACCAACGTTAAAGGCCCCTAGTGACCGGGGCTATACTCTAAGGTGATGTGCATCACAATGCACATTCATCTGCAGAGTTATATCCACCAACATCTATTAATCACCTTTAAATGTTTAATCACCTGATGTTGCTATCACTGCGTTCTGTAGAACTATGTCTTCAGTGTAGGTGCACTCCTACCATGAAATCCTTGGAGTCGCCATCTGTTCCTAGTTTTGTGGACTGTTCACATTTTGGGAGTGCTGCCCATTATAATTAGAAAAAAAATATTATGAACTAAATAAGTTCACATTTTCTATCAAGGCAGAAATAAGGGTTTGAGCCAACTTCAGCTGTGCTGCCTTCAGTTTCAAATCATGTGCTGAGAGAATGGGGGCGGGGGATAGTTTCTTAAAAGGAAGTAAAAAAGCAACAGTAAGAATTCTGTTTTTGTTTTTTAAATATCAGCTAAAGGGTAAGTTGTTTTTGTTGAAATATAATGTGCAGCGCTGTTTCTTTTCTTTTTTTCATATGGCATCACAACTCCTAAAATTGCAATTTCAAGAGAGGATAATAAGGGCTGGAGCTGCTGGTTGAACTGCAACTTCCAGGATTCCTTACCAATGCTTATGGTGTCTGAGGCTGTTGGGATTTGAGATCCAACATGATTTGGAGGACCTTATGATCCCAATCCGTGCCCTTCCTTGGAACTTATATGGCTTTTGAACAAATTTACAAACTTCTACAAGTGATGCATCCAGGTCTTTAGAAAATGTCCAGCCTGCCAGGTAATAAGCAAGGCTCTATCTATGCTGCAGAATTAATGCAGTTTGACACCAAGTGCTATGGAATTCTGGGATTTGTTGTTTTTTGAGCTGTTTAGCCTTTTCTGTCAGAGAGTACTGGTGCCACGAGAAGACTACAAATCTCAGAATTCCATAGCAAGGAGCCAGGACAGTTAAAGTGGTGTCAAACTGCATTAATTCTACAGTGTGACAGCAGCCTAAAAAGAAGGGAGGGAAGGAGAGAAAGGAGTGGGTTTACCTTTCCTGGACTCACCAACCAGTCATTTGAGTTCATTATGATCATTATGTCAAGAGCCAGTGTGGTTGGTATAATGGTCAGAGTATTCAGCTGGGACATAGGAGATTGTTGAACCAACCCTAATGTAAATTCCACTGACTTAATATATCTGTCCTAATTAGGACTGACAATAGCAGTCTTTCCATTAATAAATACATAAAATTAATAAATACATAAAAGTAGAATATTTAACTAAATAGACTGGGAACTCTGACTGTCAAGTGAGAGTTCATTAGCAGCGCTGCAGCTGAAGCACAGAGTGACTTTGCTGCTGGAAAGCTCTACAGAGTTGGCCGATAGTGCTGTTGAAGCTGATGGGAACACCTTCTCTGTGTCACAGAAATTGCCAAGCACAGATGCTGTTTCAGGAGTTCTGGTGGCAGTATTTCCTTCTGTGCCAACAGGAGCGGAGTGTGTGCTGACGTGGGTACACTTAGCTTTCCAGGATAAACTGGTACTGAAAATGGGATTAATAGCCAAAATACTATAACCTATTATTAATATTATAAACATTATAATGTATACAGCAATGGAATACCATATCATAAATATAAATTTCCCTCCCTCTCTCCCTCCCTCTAGATCAAAATGCAATTATTATTATTATTATTATTATTATTATTATTATTACATTGCCTGATGTAGTATATGTAGTATATTATTGGACTATCTCAAATTTTAGAAAATACAGTACTTGGGTACACTTAGCTTTCCAGTTGTAATGTGTCTTGAGAAGTAAACAAAATTTAGGATGGCAAAATCTGGGAATATAAAAAGTATGGAGTATGCTTAAATCCTACTCAGCTCCTTGTGGTCTGTTCTATTTTGTTTTGTTTTGTTTTGCCATGGTCGGCAGCAAATGATAGGCTTAAATAAAGGACAGGGAAGGTGCTTTTGTTCCTCCAGGACCTTTTTGCTTTGAAACGTTCATTTCATTCATTTCCATTTCCTCTGAATTGCCTGTGTTTCATTTCCAGTAATTTGAATTGCATTTATTTCATTCTTTCCATTCTTTTCTGTTTCTCTCTAATTTCAGAGGAAGCCCCAGCCAGTGTTCTGCTGCAGATCCCAATAGGGCCATTTCTCCCAAAAGCTAATTGCCACCATTGAAAGGAAAGACCTTCCTCCAGATTCTAGCTAGGGAAGAATATGCTAAAATGCCCTCTCCCTGTGGAAGTCTGTCCTAATGAACCTCAAGCCCCAAGCAAGCAATGATGATGCTGTGATGTCAATAATAATAATAACAACAACAATATGCAAAGGGATCTTGTAGTACCTTTGACACTAACTATGCAAAAGAAGTTGTAACAGGAGCTTTCCAAAGCTTGGTCTACTTGTTCAGATGTGTGGCCATAAAAAGATCTATTTTGCATACTTATATTCCAGACTAACATGGTTATGTCTCTGAATACTGCTACTACTACTACTACTACTACTACTACTAAATTGCCATGCCTGCTCATTATGAGTGTTGTGTCAAGATGTGAAAATCTGTCAATTGAGCTTTGTTTCACATCAGGAAACATAATATATCAGGGTTCTTTCATCTATCTTACAGTAGGAAGAAATGTTCACATTGTAGTAAATTGTAGTGAAAAGCAAATTGGAGGGTAGAGGAATCCTCCATTTATCCATCAGCCAAATTCAATAAACTATTCCCAATATGGAGAGGACCATTTGCTACCAGATAGGTCTCAAAGATTTGGGGGGGGGGGGGAGGGGAATGCAGCAATTCTAGATCTGTACTATAAGCATGGTTGACTACACTTTTTTACCAAAGACTGGCTGAAACAATACTCACAGATCCCTAGCCTGGCACCTAGTTTGGCCCTGCATCCCCTTGATCTGGACAGGGTTGGGAAGACGCCGTAATTCTTTTCCATCTTTCTCAGCTGTTCCATATCTCATTTGCTTCACGTGAAGATTTGCAACTCACCGGGAACCAAAGAAACTCCAAACCCAGGTTGCTCAGTTTAACTGGATTACAGAGCAGCCAGTCTGTTCCCATCCAATTCTCTGTTGAGAAAAACAAAATATGATGCATACACAGAAAAGCATATGTTCAGAGACAACATGGTGCTATCAAATTGCATCAATAACTAAAATGGAACATAATCTTCCCCACCCTAGAATGTCGGTGGGGGAAAAAAAGATCTATCATAACTTAATCCCCTTTGGGCATATTTTGTCTTTCCAAACAGCTGCTAATTCTCCAGCAGAGGTTATGAAGAAGAGGAAAGCATGATTTATTGTAGTTTAAAATTGAAATCATTTCCTACTTGTGAGAGATTGGAAAAAGGCAGCTATTTGAACATATTTATTTCTCCTCCTCTCCTTTTCACCTCTTTCCCTAACATACTTACTCTGGGGATGGTTAGGAGGCACATGTCTGTATTTATTTTAACCAACTGAATGAATGATTCCTAAGAGTGTCTTGTGGGAAGTGCAGGAAAGAATTGCTTATAGAGGCCATCTCTCATTAGAGATCAAAACGTTACTTCAAGACATTTCATCAAAAATGTAAATAGCTATCAGTACCAGTCCATTGGCTTTGTTTTGTTTTGTCTTTAATTAGCTCCATGCAAACGCTCCTTGAAGTAAGAAGATGGTGTGGTCTCCAGCCTTAGGTTTCACAACCTACCCATTAGCTCCATGCTGATGTTCTCTTTGAACTGGTTTCCCAGAGGGTTGGGGGGTGGGGGCTATCCAGTGGTCTAAATGTTACATTTACATTTCTTCTTCTTTTCTGTTAATAGACTGTGAAGTTTCAAAGATGAAAGTGGCAATAACAAAAGTGAGAGGCGTAGGAATAAAGGCCCCAGTGTTCTATTATAAGGACAGAATGAAAAGAGACATGTTAAATTGAACTCAACCATTCTAGAAGGTGATAACCTATAATGTTTGTCCTCCCCTCTTCTTTTTTCTTGAATTGCAGAATTGCAAAATCTCACTAGTGATGGAAAGAACATTTGTAAATATTCAAATCCCAGATGAAAAAGGGGTTTCCTAGATGTGGGGAAAGCCATGAGAAAGAGAATCCTGGATAGATGATATTATTCACAGTTCAAACTTTACACCAATCCACAACAAACAAATAAAAAGATGTCATATTTCTGTGCAGAAAACAGCCCCCCCCCATTTGTTGTTGTTTGTTGCTGTGTGCTTTCAAGTCACTTATGGTGATCCTCTCAGAAGGGTTTTGTGGCAAGACTTGTTCAAGGGACATTTGGCATTGCCTTTCCCTGAGGCTCAGAGCATAAGACATGCCCAAGGATATCCAGTGGGTTTCATGGCCGAGCTAGAAATCAAACCCTAGTCTCCGCAGTCCAACACTCAAACCACTATGCCATGCCATTTCTCTGCACAGAAGTGTTCTTTTCTGCACGTGAAACTCTTTTCTGTGCAGAAAATACAATTTCTCAACAAAAAGTGGATTTTTCACAGAATAAATGGCAAACTGCAAATAGTCTGCAAAAACTCTGCCGTTTATGAGGACATTCTTGTATCAGTTGGAAAAATAGTTGAATTGTTAATTCTTGCACACATGATTATTCACATCCCTACTCCCTACCAAGACCTTATATTTCCCAGACTGGATTCAGAGGCAACAATATTATGAAAGAACCAAAAAAAAAAAAGGGGGGGGGATATCAGTTTGTGGCACATAGAGTCAAACACTCTGACTGTCAGGAAGTTCCTCCTAATGTTTAGATGGAAACTCTTTTCCATCAAAAGTCAAGACAGTGCAATGGGAGCACACCTAATAGTTTGGACCTTTCCAAATTCTGAGTATGAAAGTATCATGGGATGAGTCACAGCAGCTGATGTCCAAGGCAGATTTCAAGAAATAACTGGGGAAAGGAGATGAATGGTAGTGCACAGAGAAACTAGAAAGGCTGAAAGTCTAAATCCCTGATACAGTATAATCATATTTTAAAGGAGAAAGGCTAAGAATTAAAACAGATATTACATGCAATGGTATGTAACATTATCTCCAACCTTTTAATAATAAGGAAACAGCTGTGTAAGGCTGATAAATTTAAGCAAAAGTGCCTAAATCAGGTGTAGGAATTACACAACAGCAAGCAGTCTTACCAAATATAGTCAGTGGTGATGAACACTGGGAGTTGTGGTTCAGCAAAATCCAGAAGGTTGTACACTCACCATTCCTAGCCTAAATCCACAGGCCGCTCCAAACTGAAGCAGACCCATTGAATCAAAGAAACTTACACAAGGCTGACTTATGAAGTTCTTACAGATGCAATGGATCTTTTGCAATAGTTCTCACACACTGCTCCTCCAGATGTTTGCAATGTCAGCTTTCAGAATTCTTGAGCATTGGCCACACCAGCTGAGACTTCTAGGAATTGAAGTACAGACCATCTGAGTTTGAGACCCACTGGTCTACATGGGAAGACAGTTTAAGCCTTCCCTGCCTTTTCTCTTTCAAGATCATTCCCATCCCCAGTAATTTATCTATCCCCAAAGTATGAATAACTGTGGCATTGTATATAACGCCTGGGTTCAATCCCAAATCTTCAGGTGTGACTCAGCAATGATGGAAAGAGGTTTTTTTAACATTTCTTTCCTTTAATCTACTCCACACACACTCAAAAATGCTGACAACAAGCAGCATATACATACTGTAAACAAGGAAATCAACTGGAACAGTGAGCAGTTACCATTCCATTCAGGCAACATACTAAACCCCATTGCCTAATTGGGGGGGGGGGGGGGATAAAAGTATCATTAAAAGACTGTAGACTGATTTCAATTTTTGTGTCTTCCATTTATTTTTATCTTAAAAGCAGAAAGACTGCCATGCACCAAAGTGACTTGGGCTGCCTTAGGAGAATTCCCTCCAACATTTCACAGAGGAAAACTGGGACATGTGGGTCAAACAATTTGGAGCATGGACAAGATAGCAAACATTATCAGTGAAGAAGAACAAGCTAGGAAAGGCTGCAGCAGTTTGCTTTTGTCTGAGCCTACTGGAATGGGCAGGATTCCATCTTCTCCTCTCCTCTCCCTTAGTAAATTGAGAACAAACTACTTTTTCCCTTTGAAGTAAGTTTGCAACAGTAGAAGCAAGGTGAGGACAAAGCAGAAAAGTAGGGGAGGGGGGAGGAAAGAAAAGCAGGGACATTTTAAAAGCAGTTGGAAAAGTGGACCTAGAGAGAAATAATCAAGAATACCCCTGCCAAATTGGAACAGTTAGAAGGTACGTACAGCCTCAGCACGTTGCCAAGCCACGAGATAGGGTTGCAATTCTAGATCTGTACAAAAGAAGAACGAAGCTCACAAGCCCCCACCCACAGCCAAAACAAACAAAAAAGCGTAACAGCAACCATTCCTGGCTCCAGTTGACATTCAAGCTTTATAGCAAAATATATAAGCTGCTATGAAGATGAGATAAGATGACTCCGCTTCAGACAGCCGAATAGAAATGGTGTCTATCTTTTGCACATTTGTTCTGGTGAAAATATAGCAGCAATGTGTAGAAGCGATATTCCCTCACTCCCTACCTAAATGTTTCTCTGCAGCTTTAAACAATGAAATCAAAACTCCTGGAGTTAAGAGCTAAAAATGATTCAATTGTATCCACTATAGCAGCCCTGCATATAGTAGACTATTGATCCCCATGTCGTACTATATTTACAGTCTAGTGTGATCAATATGCTATTTCTGATCCGGTCATTTGTACACTTCTACAGCGAGGATATTTTATAGGAAGATTATCCAGCACATGACAGACTTATAAAAATTTCACTGTGAAATACACTGCCAGAAAGTGGGTAAGGTAGCAGAACTACCCAGACTGGTAGAGTTTTGACCTAACATAAATGGAAGAAGTTATAGTCAGCCTTATTACTGTGCTGGGAAGACCACAGACAGATTGTGGAACACATTTTCTATCATTGCTTTGCCACCAATGAAAGGGGGAGTGCATGTGAGCAGAGGCAAAAAAGAAGGGTGGTCAACAGGAGAGCTTGTTCTTCACCTAGTCAGTGAAGGACAGCCTCAGGGCCAGCTTCTCATTTTAACCAGGGGTCCTTGTGGAAATCCATTCCTCTAGCAAAACCTGCAAAGAGGCAGTGGAATTGTTGGAGGGAGGAAACGTTTTGTCTAATTTCTCCAGAGCAAAGATATATTATCAATTGGTTTCACTGGGGTAGGACTCACATCTAGCAGGGGGGGGTAGTGCCTAAGAGGTTTGGCTTGGGTGCTTCTGATTTTGATTTTTTTTGGGTGGATATGCGGGAAGTAGTTTTATTTTGCAATTGGGTCAGCAGCCTAGACATCATTTTACATCCTTCACAGTGCCCTGAAGCTAACATCCCTGGGGGCCGATAGGAGGCACTCCATCCCATAAAGAATAGCAGAGGATTATAGTTTTATTTGAAGGGATCTGCAAATTAGCCTAGCTCTTCTAGGAGTAGGAGTTTGTATGTGCAGTTGAGGAAAAGAAAAACTCACATATTTTCTATTTTAAAAAGCTCTGTGAAAGAAATTGATGTGGCTGTTTTAGCTGCCTGGTTTTATATCATTTTGAGGAGCACTTCTAGTCTGTATTTAAAAGGTTTTTCTGTTTTTAAAAGTTTTATAATCACATACAGTAGTTTTTTAAAAAAATATTGTTTTAATCCACTGTGCATCACATGGGGGGTCCTGGTGGGCTGAAAGGCAATATATGAATGTTATCAATAAATCAATCCTTGCAATTTTCATCGTCCACCCCAGACTGTGGAATGACCTGCTGGGAGAGATTTGACAACTAAACTTATTGTTTGAATTTAAAACAGTATTTTAAAAAATTATCTCTTCCAGCAGGCCTACCCAGTTAGCTATGAATTTTAAATTGGTATACTTTAATCTGAAAGATTTTAATGTGTAATGGTATTATTATTATTATTATCATCCTTTATTTGTATAGCGCTGTAAATTTACACAGCACTGAATATACAATCTGTAACTAGATGGTTCCCTGTCCTATGCTTATGTATTTTAATTTATGTGTTTAATGGTCAGTTATATATTGTATTTTAATCTATGCTGTACCCCACCTCAAAGCCTTGGGGACAAGAGGGTAAGAAGTAAAAATTATTATTATTATTATTATTATTATTATTATTATTATTATATTTTACAGAGTGCTATTTAAATATTGTAAATAAAAAATATGCTTACCTCATAAATACATTTTTCTCAAAGATTTTTTAAACAACCCATATAGAAATCAAAGGGTTACAATGCCTCCATAAGAGCTGCTCTGTTTGCTTCACACTGGATGGCAAATGCAAACCATACTTCTTCATTCCTGGAATGGAGAAGTGATGTGGTTTCAAACTTTAACTGAGGACTTGTCTATATCTAAACCTATGAAAAATGATGCATTCACCCCAAAGCTGGTGCTGGCTGTCTTCATGACATATGGCTACTTATGGGGAGGATCTGTGTTTTTCACCCCTTAACCCAACTTTGCTCCAAGGTAAGCAAAGTTGGGGAAAACCCTGAGCTTTCCAGGAAAGCCTCTGAGTCTTGTCGTCACATGAACAATTTAATCCCATTGTCCACATGCCTCCCACTTACTCTGCTTTGGGTACTGCGAGGAAGGGGATGGATCCCCTTCAGAGCCATAATTGTTCCACTTCCTCACTGGTTGGGCAGCTCCCTGCCAGTGCCTGGCCGACTCTGTATCACTTCTGCTTAGATCAGTGAGGAGGGGACAAAGCAACCATTGAGCAAGAAGGTGAACCATGGTCTCCCTGATCCACATTCAATATTTTAGCTCAGGGTGGACAATTGTGGTCTTCTACTTGGTTTTGGCAATTCTCATAGTCCTTCACTAGGGCTTTGATGTCTATGGCTAATTGGATCTACAGGCGAGAGACATCTGTAGAGGGTTAGATCTTCCCATTCTTGATCTAGGTTGTTGCTGTGCCCCTTTGATCTTCAAATGTAGTATGATCAAACTGCTGCAAATCTTGAGACTTGCTTTTATGACATCAGGTCTTGTAGATTATTTGTAGTGGTGGTTGGGGAAAAAAAACTGGGGGCTTTTTAGACCGCCCAAAAGGGGCGGTCCATTCTCGCCCCTTTCAGTGGCGGGATGACGCTGAGGCTGCCGTACGGGCAGCCTCGAGGCCTCATCCCGCCACTTTTGGAGGCTGCGGGGAACCGGCAAACTGCCGGTTCCCCGCTGCCTCCAAGCGGGGTGCAGCAGGCGCTCTGGGTGCCCGCTGCACCCCGCTTCCCTCGGCGGGGCTGAAGGGAGGAAGGGGCCGCCGCCACAGCCCCTTTCTCCCTGGGTCTTTGCCGTGGCCATTTAAAGGCCGTGGCAAAGACCCGCTGCAAGAAAAGAGCTCCGTGATGGAGCTCTTTTTTTGCGGCGCGGGAAGGGCGCAATTGGCACCCTCCCGCTCCGCAAAACGTCATAATGTGCGCAGCATGTCAAAACGCTGCCCACGTGATGACGCCTTTGCGGCGCCACCGTATGGACGCTGCCATCTTTAAATGGCGGCATCCATACGCTTTAGGGTTAGGGAGGGTGTAAACACTATGCCCTCCCTAAACCTAAAGACGGGCTTTTTAGCCCTATTCATGCCCCTTTTTGCCCGTCTAAAACGGGCCCTAGATTTCTGTGGCTTCAATCAAGGCTGGGTTTAGGTGACTGGCCCAGTTTGCAAAATATGGCCTCTTTGGACATATGTGCTATTCTAAAATGGACATCATAGAAATAAAATAGTACAATAGACCACAAAACAAAAATCTTCATATCTGAACTCATTTTCATGTTTCTGTCTTTGGAGAAATGAGCAGACTGATCATATGTACAGTGGGCCCTTTGTATCCACTAGGGCTTGGTTCCAGGACATACACACACAGACAGTGGATACCAAAATATGTGGATACTCATCCCATTGTATACAATGGGGTAGTAAAATGTCGTCCCTTATATAACTGGGCAAAATCAACTTTGGTTTTGGGGGAAAGGGAACTGTGTGAATATTTTTGAACTGTGGTTGGTTGAATTTGTGGATGCAAAATATGTAGATATAGAAGCCGACTTTATTTCTACTCAATTACTCAAGTAACAAATAAAAATTGAGGGATAAATGAAACATTGAGAGATCCAAAAAATGACAAGTTTCCTTCCCCCCTGAGTTCCTAGCCAGTGAGAGGACTGGAGCAATTGTACCAGTTGAACCATTGATAATCTGGCTCCCATACAATCTGCATTAGTTGCTTCAAACAGCTTTATTAACACAGAGAGAGACACAGACACACACATTGTAGTGGTCCTTGTTACTTTAAGGAACACTTTCTCCTTCGATAACTGATGCTGCTTACTGTAGGGATGAATGCTGCAGCTCTGAAGAATCATAGAATCATAGAAATTTAGAGTTGGAAGAGACCACAAGGGCCATCCAGTCCAACCCCCTGCCGTGCAGGAACTCCCAATCAAAGCATACCCGACAGATGGCCATCCAGCCTCTCCTTAAAAACCTCCAAGGAAGGAGACTCCACCACCCTCCGAGGGAGTGTGTTCCACTGTCGAACAGCTCTTACTGTCAGGAAGTTCCTCCTAATGTTGAGGTGGAATCTTTTTTCCTGCAGTTTGCATCCATTGTTCCGAGTTCTGTTCTCTGGAGCAGCAGAAAACAAGCTTGCTCCCTCCTCAATGTGACATCCCTTCAAGTATTTAAACAGGGCGATCATATCACCTCTTAACCTTCTCTTCTCCAGGCTAAACATTCCCAGCTCCCTAAGGCGTTCTTCATAGGGCAAGGTTTCCAGACCCTTCACCATTTTAGTCACCCTCCTTTGGACCCGCTCCAGTTTCTCCACATCCTTTTTGAATTGTGGTGCCCAGAACTGGACACAGTATTCCAGGTGGGGCCTGACCAATGCAGAATAGAGTGGCACTATTACTTCCCTTGATCTAGACACTATACTTCTATTGATGCAACCTAAAATTGCATTGGCCTTTTTAGCTGCTGCATCACACTGTTGACTCATGTTCAACTTGTGGTCTACTTGGACTCCTAGATCCCTTTCACATGTTGTCTCATTCAGCCAGGTGTCCCCCATCCTATATTTGTGCATTTCATTTTTCCGCCCTACGTGTAGGACCTTACATTTCTCTGTGTTAAATTTCATTTTGTTAGCTTTGGCCCAGCTTTCTAGTCTATTCAGGTCATTTTGAATTTTGATCCTGTCCTTTGGGGTATTAGCTACTCCTCCCAATTTGGTGTCATCTGCAAATTTGATAACTAGGCTCTCAATACTGTCATCCAAGTCATTAATAAAGATGTTGAATAGCACTGGGCCCAGGACAGAACCCTGTGGGACCCCACTTGTCACTTCTTTCCAGGATGAAAAGGAACCATTGTTGAGCACCCTTTGGGTTCGGTCAGTCAACCAGTTACAAATCCATGTAACGGTTACCTTGTCTAGTCCACATTTTACAAGCTTGTTTGCAAGGATGTCATGGGGAACCTTGTCAAATGCCTTACTGAAGTCAAGATATACTATATCCACAGCATTCCCTTCATCTACCAAGCTGGTAATTTTATCAAAAAAAGAGATCAGATTTGTCTGGCATGACTTGTTTCTCTGAAACCCATGTTGGCTTTTTGTGATTATGGAATTATCTTCCAGATATTCACAGACTCTCTGCTTAATGATCTGCTCTAGAATCTTTCCTGGTATTGATGTCAGACTAACCGGACGATAATTGTTGGGATCCTCTTTTTTCCCCTTTTTGAAGATTGGGACAACATTTGCCCTCCTCCAGTCTGCAGGGACTTCTCCTGTTCTCCAGGAGTTCTCAAAGATGATTGCCATTGGTTCCGATATTACCTTTGCCAGTTCTTTTAATACCCTAGGATGTAGTTCATCTGGTCCTGGAGACTTATATTCATTTAGATTAACCAGGTATTCCTGTACTGTTTCTTTACTTATTCTGTGCTGAAATTCCCCTATTCTGTCCTCTGCCCCATCATCCTTAGGTTGGGCACCCTTTGCCTTTCCTGAGAAGACTGAAGCAAAGAAGGTGTTGAGCAATTCTGCCTTTTCTCTGTTTCCTGTGAGCATTTTGCCATCTTCTCCACGCAGTGGCCCAACTGTTTCCTTCTTCTTCCTTTTGCTGCGGACATACCCAAAAAAGCCCTTTTTATTGTTCTTAACGTCTCTAGCAAGCCTGAGTTCATTTTGCGCTTTAGCTTTTCTCACTTTATCCCTACATGCGCTGGCTATTTGTTTGAATTCCTCTTTGGTGATTTCCCCATTTTTCCATTTTTTATACATGTTCCGTTTAAAACTTAGCTCAGTTGTAAGTTCCTTAGTCATCCATACTGGTTTCTTGAGACATCTCCCATTTTTCTTCCTCATTGGAACTGTCTGAAATTGTCCCTTTAGTATCTCCCTTTTGAGGAACTCCCATCCATCTTGAACTCCCTTCTCTTTTAGTATTCTTGACCATGGGATCACCCCCAGTATTTCTCTAAGTTTATTGAAATCAGCTTTCCTAAAGTCTAGAATGCGTGTCTGACTATGCTTAGCTTCACCTTTCCACTGTATAACAAACTCCAGGAGGACATGGTCACTCCCACCTAAGGATCCCACCACTTGCACCCCATCAACTAGGTCTTCCCTGTTGGTTAAGATCAGATCCAAAATAGCTGATCCCATTGTTGCCTCTTCCACCTTTTGGACAATGAAATTGTCTTCAAGGCAAGTGAGGAATTTTCTAGATCTTGAGGATGGCGCTGAGTTTGACTTCCAGCAAATATCCGGGTAGTTGAAGTCCCCCATCACTACTACATCTCTCCTTCCTGATTGTGTGGTCATCTGTTCTAGAAAGGCATCATCCATTTCCTCTGTCTGACTTGGGGGTCTGTAGTAGACTCCCACAGTAACATCCCTGTTGTTTCCCTCTCCTTTAATTTTTATCCAGATGCTCTCCACCTGGCTTCCAGTATTGATGTCCTGGATCTCTTCACTGGTGTAAATATCCTTGACATATAATGCTATTCCTCCTCCTTTCTTGTTTGTCCTGTTTCTCTTAAAAAGGTTATACCCCTCTATTTCTATATTCCAATCGTGAGACTCATCCCACCAGGTTTCAGTGATGCCTATTATATCATATTTCCCTTGTTGTGCTAGGAGTGCAAGTTCATCTTGCTTATTTCCCATGCTCTGTGCATTAGTGTAGAGACATCTAAGACCATGTGTCCCCTTTACTTGATGCCTGTTCATGTTTTTTTGGCTCCTTTTGTTGAGTCCTTGCACTGTTTGTCTTCTTCCCTCTATGTCAGTTTGACTATTTTTTCTAGCCGTTTTGCCTTCCAGACTGCTGTCTCCCTTCCCCAGATCACTTAGTTTAAAGCCCTCCTGATCAGATTCTTCAGACTGTTGGCAAAAATGTTTCTTCCAACTGGCGTGAGATGTAGCCCATCCCTTGCTAGAAGTCCCTCCTCATGGAACCGCAGCCCATGATCCAAGAATCCAAATTGTTCTCGGCGACACCATCTGTGGAGCCAGTTGTTGATATCTGCTATTTTCCTCTCTCTTCCTGGACCATGCCCTTCTACTGGTAGAAGAGACGAGATGACAATCTGTGCGTCCATTTCCTTCAGCTTCTTCCCCAGAGCCTCGTAATCCCTTCTGATATTCTGAAGGCTGTGTCTTGCTGTGTCATTCGTTCCCACGTGGACCAAAAGGAAGGGGTATTTGTCAGTAGATTTGACCAGTCTTGTCAGCCTCTCCGTAACATCACGGATCTTTGCCCCAGGGAGACAACACACCTCACGAGACATCTTGTCGGGCCCACAAATCACTGCTTCTGTACCCCTCAGCAAGGAGTCCCCCACCACAACCACGCGCCTCCTCTGAGGCTTAGCAGCAACTCTTCCCTGCGATGGAACTCCCAGGCTCTCCTGCTGTGTCCCTGAAGTCTGTCCGTGCTGCTCTTCCTGATCCTCCTTGATAAGTGAAAGGGCTTCGAAACGATTCTGTAGCTGCAAGCTCCTACAGCTATCCCTGATTTCTCTGCTTCTCTGTGTGACATTCCTCCAGCTGTTTGCCTCCTGTGTAGATGAAGTGACCTTCTCACCCCCAGCGATTTTCTCTGTGTGGTCCCCTTCCAAGATCGTTCCTTCCGTTGTGTCGAGGAAAACCTCTTGCTCCCTGACATGCTGAAGTGTCGCTACCCTGGATTCCAGCTGCTGTACTTTCTCCTCCAAGAGGGCTACCAACTTGCACTTGGGGCATGTGAAGTTCGCCACATCTGTAGGCAAGAAGACAAACATCCCACAAGTGTTGCAAGTGACTGCAGCCGCTCCCTCGGTGCCCATACCGAGAACTATTAAGGAATCACTAAAAGAAGACTGTGGGCTTCCTCCTCGAAGAAAATTCCCCGGTAAACACTAATGTCAAAGCCCCTGATGTCCTGTCCTATTTCACCAATCTCTATCAGTGATTTCAACCTACTGGGAATGTTACTTTATACAGATGCCCTGGTTTCTAACTTGTATTCACTTCCTCTGAGGTGGAGGGGAACCCCTCAAAAGCACTTTTAAAAAGGGGAAGATCTAAAGGAGAACCTCTAAAACAAAGTTTACAGCTCCTCTGCTCCTAATGTTGTGCTTTTACCCTTCTAACTTGAAGTCTCCTTGGGGAAGTCTCCTGGGAGAGTCCAGAAATTAGAACTTAACAAGAAGAGTATATTGGTACCTAAGGCCAGTGTTGTAACCAATACTGTGTACCTGAATGTTGCCAGTCCAATAAAGAAAGAGACAGCACTGAGATGCAATGAAGTTTTTCTTTTTATTTCCACAGTACTGTAAGTATATATGAAAGAGATGGGGGAGTATTTATTCTGGAAAACATTTTTTTTCCAATTCCATTTTTTTCTCCTAAAATTGGTTTTGTAACAAAAGTATTATCTACTTATAAATGCATTGATTGCAGCATTGTTGTTGTTTTTTCCCCCAAAGTTCATAGACATCTATATTTTATTATGGTTCTTTCTAAACAACAGTACAGCAGACTGTCTGGATTTATAAAATAACAGTGCCCTTTGGGCAAAAATGTTTCTTTAAAAAAAAGTGATGGCATCTGATAGGATATATAGCAATAAATCTAATTTCTTCTTAGTGATAATATTTTTCCCCAGGTTGCTCAAAAATGCCATATTAAGATGTCAGAATTGTATTGTGATTCGGAAACAAAAGTTTTCCAATTTTCCCACTATTGCACCATTATCATAATACTTTCAGTGTAATTAGAGTTGCTAGTTCATGCCCACTACAGTTTCTCACAGCACGTCATTCCAGTGCACGTACACACATCCCAACATATTTTCCTTTTTAGAAATCAAGACAGAAATGTTGGTATTCTCAGATCAAGGTAAAGTGAGGGGATTATTTCTTCTGAATTACTTAGGGAGATGGGATGAGGAGTTTTCAATCTAGCCTACTTGCTTATAGCCAGATGGTGGATACAGAGTGGAGTGGAGGGTGAAACCTGGAGCACAATGACTGAAAAGGAAGGAGAAGCTGTAATAAACACATAGAACCATCCATCCACCCTGAAAGTCTTTGCAAACTGCTGCAACATATCAATTTAACAATTTATCAATTTATCAATTTAACCTTGAAAATGGGAGCAAGTTGTTGGTCTTCTAGCTTGATCTGGAGCTCTTTTCTCTTACCTGGAGCTGAGTCCACCAAAAGTGAATTTGAACCTTTATCTCCCATCTGGAGATGAACCATGATAACTGGAGACTCTGAGATCTGGCAACCTTAATGGAATTCAATAGGGGGACTGAGACAGCAATCAGAAAATGTTTGTTCTTCCAATTCACTACCTTGAGAAAAGATCTTTGACAGCAGGGTTGTCAAAAGGATTGGGTTTGGGTTTTTTTTAAAAAAAAAACATTGTTTTTGGATCTGTAGTATCTGTTCAGTTTCTGTAGGATCTGTTCATTTTCATACATTTCACCATATCTTCACTCCACAATGGTACCATTTTAAATGTTATCAGCAGCAGCAGCCATCACCATCACTGGAGACAAAAATAAAATAACAACAGCATTGTTTCTGAAATAAAAAAAAAAAATAATAAAAATGCTACACTGGAGCCTCAAGCTGGATTCTGTCCTATCAAGTTCTGATTTAAAAATGTACCAGAAATATGGAACTGCCAGTTCTAGGAGGAAGTGAGTTGAACCAAATCCCATAACTATCTATAATGTTACCTTTCTGCTGTTTATTTTAATACATGGTTATTGGATGATCATAGCATGAAATGGGCATTTAGGATTCTATTCCCTAAACTGGTTTAGAGACAGTTATTTGTAATGTTCATTGATATTTCAAGGGCTTTGGGTAACTGGTAGTTTACAAGAAGGATAGCATTGACTATTTTACTTATTTTTATGTATATATGTATGTATTTTTTTACAAATATTTCTAGCCCAGATGTCAGGACAGGTTCCAATCAATGAAGCAACTGTAAAAAAAAAATCTAAAACAGGTTAAGCATTACAAAATTTGCAAGTTAAAATCAATTTAACAATCACAGTAAGCTCAGAAGGCAAACATGGTGAAAAACAACCCATGATTTCACTAGGCCCCATACGAACAGCCAAGTTTGAAACCAAAATGAGATAACATACATCTCCACAAGATGTGAAATGTGCACCTTCCAATGAGACGTACGACATATCTGCTCACTAGGAATGACTTAGAAGAATAAGGAAAGGAGCTACTAGGATTTCCAGATCTCAGGTCCTAGCACCACAATCTTATCTTCTTCAGTCTCCAGCCCCTATTCTCCAGTATGCAAGCAAGGGAAGTGATCTTGGGGTGAAAGAACTGTATTAAAAAATGTGTGTATGTATATTTTTCTCATCTGTTTTTTTTTTAATTTGAATAGCCTGCTTAATGTATCATGCTTAATGTAACATGCTTGTTGTTGTTGTGTTACTTCAAGTCCTTTCCAACTTATGGCAACCCTAAGGCAAAACAATCATGAGGTTTTCTTGGCAAGATTTGTTCAGAAGAAGTTTGCCATTGCTTTCCCCTGAGGTTGAGAGCCTGTGACTTGCCCAAGGTCACCCAAGTGGAGAATTGATCCCTTGTCTTTAGAGTTGTAGTCCAACACTCAAACCACTACACCATACTGATGTAATGGCATTACCAGGGGGCTATTCCTTGCAACATCAAATAATTGATTTTATGCTGTGAGCATGTTTTTGAATTGTTTGAATATTGTGAATAGTTTGATTCTATTCTAATGTTCACATTTTCTATGCTTTTAGCCATATTGTACTTGCTTTAAATTGAATCCCAATTTTGGAGGAAAGCCAGAATATAAATAAATATAACAACAACAACAGCAGCATCAGTAGCAATAACAACAACTTTGTAGCATTGCTGGTGCCCAGCCACTGTGACCTCACAAGTCTCTAAATCTCAGGGTTTGACCCTGAAATTTCAGCAACTGGCCTTCCAACCCTGTGAGCCACTGAAAATTCTTGTCTTACCACTGACAATTGACTAGCGATTCCAATGGAAAGTAAATGTTTGAAATAGTGTTTTCTATTTCTGGGGCAAAACAAGACCAATCCCATTGAAATTATAAAAAATAGCATTGTTCTTCACATTGATAAGAGGTATGGCAAAGCTCCTTTAAGAGAAAAAGAAAAGTCACTCCCAGTCATCCAGCATAAATATATTTGATGTTGATACCTTAGTGATAGTATGGAGAGCATGTACTGAGAATAATGATCTTGTTGACATATGGAGCTGAAAGAGGCAGACTGGCAATACCTCTGCAGTTTGTGCTAAAGGTTTGATTTCATGCCTGCCTGCACCACCTTTTATGCTTCTGAGGCATGGCAGTTGCAGCCATTAAAATTGTTAACTCATTAAAATGAATTCCCTTCATGGCTGTCAATGTAAGTTTTTGAGACAAAGGTGGGCAAACCAGGGGAACAAATGGCTTTTAGCAGGGCCAAGTAGGTAGTTTCCGAGACACATATTCAGTATACAACAAGAGACTTTGAACACACAAGTATAATCTAGCCCAAAATGTATGAAGCCTTTACTTTAGGAGTGGAGGTTCCAATATTTTCCCAAACATCTCTGTGTCTTCATGATTTCAGATGCTTCATTTCATTAGGACAGTGAATAGAACTGAAGTCACAATGTTCCAGCTGAGAATATTCATTAGCTAGATGACCATCTATTTAGTATGGAGATACAAAGCACAGTGGTGGCACCTTGATTTTCTCATGAGGCAGAAAACTGCAAGTGTGATGGATCATTGCATATCATCCAATAATTTCTGATCTAATCTGCACTGCAGAAATAAAACAGTTTGACACTGCTTTAAGTGCCATGGTGACATGCTATGAAATCCTAGGATTTGTAGTTGGTTGTGTCACCAGAACTCTCTGACAGGGAAGATCTCACAAAACTACAAATGTCAACATCCCTTAGCATCGAGACATGGCAGTTAAAGCAGGGTGACCAGATATCCCCCATCTTGAGCATGACTAAGAAACATTAATTTATATTTATATTACTGTTTTAGCTTTTATTTTGTAACGCCCTCCATTTCCCTTGAATGTCCTCCATTATGCGGTGCCTCCTTTGTGGTTAGGATTTCTGGTCACCCTGCAGTTAAAGCTGTGTCAAGCTGCATTATTTCTGCAGTCCAGATTAGGCCCTTGAGTGCCACAAAGAAAGGTGATAAGTCACATAAACACAATTGGGTTTATGTTGATTCCTGCCACTAGAGAAATTAGTCGAATACAATTCAGGATAGGGGTGGAAAGAATATTTATAATTATTATAATTTGAAACAAACAAACAAAAATAGGAAATGACTATTTATAATTATTAATTCCCAGGCTTTTTAAAAAATGTGTTTCCCAATCCTCAGGAACCTCCAATGGTGAGAATAATAGACCAGGAAAAGTTTTGGACTATTCTCTTCCAGTATTTGGAAATCTCAAAGTGCTGCAGAGTCACTATTGCATTTATGTATCCGTTTACTGAATTCATCCCTATCTTTCTGCCGAGATGGAACATAAGGTGGTTTGTTGTTGTTGTTAACTGCCATCAAGTCGATCTCGACCCACAGTGATCCTGTGAAAGAGACACCCCCCAAGACTCCATATCCTCCACTGCTCTGCTTAGTTCCTGTAAATTCATACCTGTGACCTCCTTAATAGAGTCCATCCATATAACATGAGGCCTTCCACTCTGTCTACTTTGCTCTGTGCAGAAAATAGGTTTTTGCACCAAAAATAATAATTCCCACATAACAGTTCAGGACATTTGAATATGGGGAGGATTCTGTGGCTGAATATTCATTTTCTCCCACAGTGGAGAAAAAACTACTGTAATCATTTGTTCTCCTAAAGACAAAATAGTTGAGGATTTACATCTTTAATTCAGTGCCAGATGAAACTGTCAGTTACAATGTCTCTCATTTTTTCCCCATTCTGAGTTAGTCCTAAACTAACTCTTTCCCTCAGCTTATATTTATTTTGAATTACAGTGAAATTGTATATGTGTTACTGCTAACGTACATTTTAGTGGACATATTGAGTGGCTATATTTTGCCTTATATACATATTGCAAGCATTTTTTAAAAATATTGTTCTAGTAATAACGCATTTGAGCGCTACTTTCACTAATAATGAGGGACCTCCTTTGTGTTATGGGTGATGGCCTTCTCTGTTGTGAGACCTTGGTTGTGGAATGCCCACCTCTTGGAGCTCAACTTGTTTAATGTGGGTTTTAGTCTTTAAAAACTTTTCTTGCTTCAATCTGTTTGAATTTATTTTACTGCACACCACACCGAAAATCTTCAACTTAGGGCAGCATAACAACAACAAAGTAAAATGTGACATTGAGTTTTATTAGGCAGGCAAAACAACTCATTTGTCGGTCATTTCTTATAGGAATAGATGAACCTCTGGAAAATGGTAACATAGCAGATCATACATGAGTAGACAGCATTAAGCAGTCCATTTATTTGAGGAAATCAGAAACTAGATGTGACAACTGGATCTCTTAGATCTCTCACACTAGATCTTTCAGATCCCCTCGAACTGGGTATCTCAGATCCCACCACACTGGGCCTTTCGGATCCCACCAGTTGACACTAAATTATGTCAGAACCACTAGGTTACACATGATTCTTTTGTTGCTTTACCCTAAATAGTCTGAGGCTTCTTTCCCCTCAAAACTATCTCTCCAACCCTTGGTCTTCACACTGCTATTAAAGGTTTTTAATATTCTTGGTAGTATTTTTTTTAAAAAATACATAAAACACTTCAGGCCACTCCTTTGTGAACAAGAAGAAAATAACTTTTATTTTCTTATATTAATTTTTGCTCCCATAGATGCGCTAGGTCTTATTTTCAGGGGATATCTTATTTTTCCATGAAGAGGAATTCACATTTATTGTTGGGAAAAAATGAACATTTATTATATATTGTGTACATACACACACACACACACACACACACATATATACAGAAACTTTGCTAGGTCTTACTTTCAGGGGAGGCCTTATATTTAGCAATTCAGCAAAACTTCTACTAGGTTTTATTTTCAGGGGATGTCTTATTTTGGGGGAAACAGGGTAATAATTAATAAATAATTTATTTATATTTCCTGCCTCTCCCAGTTAGATCGAGGTGGGATCACAACCTAAAATATATAAGAACAGTTAATATAACACAACAACAATAATAATTTTAGTTAAAAAACTAACTCTATCATTAATAACAACAATAATAGGATTACAGAGCAATCATAATCAGAGGAGTGGGGCAGTATCTTTTATATAAGGTTGGGCGAGTACACCCACTTGAAGAGATCCGTCTTAATTGCCCTCTTGAAAACATCCAAGGAGGTAATAAGATGGATCTCTTCCTGGAGATTGTTCCACAATTTTGGAGTAGCAGTTGTGAAAGTTTTTTGGAAAGCTGTTACTAGTTTAGTTATTTGTAACTCTAATAAACACTTCCCATATGTTTTGAATGTGTGGGGCAGACTATGTAGGGAGAGACGCTCGTGCAAGTAACTTGGACCCAATCCTTGTAGGGCTTTATAGGTAATAACCAACACCTTGTACTGTGCCCAGAAGCTAATCGGCAGCCAGTGAAGAGATTTTAACATAGGTGTTATATTGTCAAACCTGGAAGAATCGGTGACCAATCTGGCTGCCATGTTTTGGATCAATTGAAGCTTCTGAACTTGGTACAATGGTAGCCTCATGTAGAGTGCATTACATAAATCAAGACGAGAGATTACCAAAGCATGTACCACTGCTTCAAGGTCCATTACCAACTCAAGATTGGCATTCTGAGAAGAGATGCCATTCTTAGCCACTGCAACAGTCCAGGGGTATCTGGCAGTTCTAAATGCACTCCTAGCAGTTCTTGACACACTCTCCTTTCTTAATGGTTCATCCTCCTTTTTATAGCCGCTCTTCAGGAAGGCCTCCACCTCTTTGCCAGCCTGATCTCATTGGCTGTTCTGAAGATTCCAATTTGCCAGTGTTTCTCCACGTTAGGAAAGAACAAAGCAACAGAGAAGAAAAGGTTCAAAACAAAATTATGTCCATAATGTAGGAATGATAATAAAAACCTCACCAGAACATGGAACAGTTACTCTTTAGACTAGAGAGTTCAGGAACTATAGTCTCCAAAAGGAACTTTTCTAGACTTCAGTACCTTATACTATGTGGTATATTAGGATCTGTTTAAATTCTTTTTGTGCCTCTGAATTCCCTCTCCTCATTCATAGAGGCAAAAAGGAGCCTGACAATGGACCTAAATAATCTCAAAATGTTCCCCAAGAAATGCTGGTTTGTTTTATAACACTCCCTCCAAATTTCTCACACTGTTGAAAAGATCCAGTCAGTTTTAGGTAAGAGTTTTGGCCAACTGGGGATTTGTGATTCTCACCGGAGCTGTAGCTTCCTACCTGTACTAAAAATAAAGAACAGAACATACCTACTCCAAAGTATGAAGTGGCCTGTTGTTGTTGTTGTTGTTGTTGTTGTTGTTGTTATGTGCCTTCAAGGAATTTTCATGGGATTTTCTTGGGACAATTTGTTCAGAGGAGGTTTGCCATTGCCTTCCCCTTGCTTTAGGTTGAGAGCATGTGACTTGCCCAAGGTCACCCAATGAGTTTCATGGCTGAGTGGAGAATCAAACCCTGGTCTCCAGAGTAGTCGTCCAATACGTAAACCACTATACCACACTGGCTTTCAAAGAGGCCCATATATATACATATATATCACCAAATAAATAAATAAATGAAGACAAGAAGAAACAATTGCTTGCATAACTTTTCAATATGCTAATTTGTAGGCATTGCTGCATATCCTCCAACGTTTCATGGATGAGAACCAGGACACATAGTCAAGCAATGTCAAAGTGTGATCAATATGGCCAAAGTTATAAAGGAAAACCACACAATCTAGGAAAGGATCCTCTGTTTAATTTTTCCATCTTCTCTTCTCCTCTCCCCACACTGAGTTAATTGAGCATAAAATACTTTTGCACAGTGAGCTCTGTTTACAGCAATTACACTGTGGGAAAGGGAAAGGACCCATGGTCCTGCTCATTCCAGGTGCATTGATAGACCATTTCACTGTGACATCTCTATTAGGGTAATATGTCTTTAAACAACAGAAAAATATTTTGATTGATTGTTGACAGTTGAGAGTTGAGAGTTGTAACGTTCAGTTGGTTCAGAGTTATGGTTGAAGCAACAGTGTGTGTTTATTGCTCTGTGTGTGTGGACTAGGTTTGGAGTTCTAAAACACACTTTGAAGTTGATTATAAGTCAGAGGTGTGTGTGTGTGTGTGTGTGTGTATGCTGTATTATATTGTATAAATTTTATAATGGAAGATAAAAGCCTCCAGGAACTTTGGACAAATAAACTGTCTGTGATTAGTTCTTTGTGGAGCTTTCGGGCTATGTGGCCATGTTCAAGAAGAGTTCATTTCTGAAGTTTCGCCAGCATCTGTGGATGGCATCTTCAGAGTAGATGCCATTCTCTGAAGATGCCAGCCACAGATGCTGGTGAAACATCAGAAAGGAACTCTTCTAGAACATGGCCACATAGCCAGAAAGCTCCACAAAAAACTATGGATGCCAGCCATGAAAGCCTTCGACTCCGTCTGTGATTGTTTCTTTTAAGTGTGAAAACTGGTCAGTGCACTGCCAATACCAATAGCTGGGAGGAGTTGCTTTTATACTCTGCTGTGTACATTGTTTTTGGCTGTAGCTGAGTGATTTTTTACCAAGACTGCGCTGGGAGTTGGCCTTGCCCAAATATTATTACTGGAAAACAGTCTCTACCTGCAGATGGCTGGTCATCTGTATATGAGTCATAAACTGAAATCCCTCAAATAGAGAAGTGTCCCCTATGAAGGAGGACAAATGTTTATTCCCACACACAGTAGGAATGGGAAAGAAGGAAATAACTGCATCCTTTTTTTTGTGCCCTTCAAACAAAACATAAAATACAAAAGATGTTTTCTTTTACATTCAGGAAAAAGTTCTGGAGGAATTCTTTGGCTGAGAATTCCAAATACCCCTTCCACATTCCCAATCCCAGGAGTCCACAGGCTTTTTTGGTGGCAGTTAAAATGGAACCACCACATTACAATTGTATGAGATGCTTTGAAAGAGCAACTGCAGACTATATTCTATTCAAACAGAGCTGGAGAACTTGCTTTGGTTAGACCACAGCTTCCATGTGTTCATAAAATCAGCACTTGCAAAGGACTTAAAAGTATATTTATTCTGTTTAGTGCAGAGCTGAGAAAACCTCACTTCCAAGCAGATAAATATTTTCTAATTTGCAGGAATTTGTGTTTATTATTTGAATGGTATGCACTGAGCAACAGTAGTGATGCTTGATGTATTATGCTTCATGACTTCACCAGGACCATCCCCTGTGACAGTACTAGAAGCCATTCCTAGGTCTCCCTGAAATCTCCAGGCCTGAGATAATACTGAACCTCTAGGCCTCAGAAATATATAGCCAGTCAATCTAATTGACCAAATACTAAGAATTCATCTATTTTCCTTCAGAATTGTGGCTTGGGAATTTTTTTTAGCTGACTATCCTTATACAATTACCTTCTTCCTCCTCTCCCTTCACCCTTCTCCTTCCCAAACATATCGATGTTTATTTCTTCCCAAGGCTTCAAGGTGAATCGCAATGCACTTTCTGAGAATTATGTTAATAGACAAGTAATATACCATTAATAAAATATGAAATCAAATTATTGTCATTTCTTGACACAGTTGTAATCTCAAGAGTCACAGAAAGAACAGAAATAAAAGTTTGACTTGGCAATTAAAAAAAAAATACAACAGATAGGACACTCCGTTTCCCTTAGATTCATGATTTATCCAGAGACTTTAATCCTTTGGAAAGAGTAACTCAAGGGCTCTCCATTATGCATGGACAAGACCATGTATGTTGAGACATCCCTGTATTCAAGAAGTTTTATAAATACCAAGATAAATGGAGGAAGCAACAAACATCATGGGTGTATATTATAACTATTTCAGTGTTCTCCAAAAAATTTCACCAGTTATTAAAACAACGGTAAACAAACAGAACCAGTGTGGGATGGTTTGAGTGTTGGGTTAGGACACCAGGGCTTGAGTCCCTGCTTGAGCATGAAAACCCATTGAGAGGCTAAACAGACTGGTCAAAAGGGCCAGTGTCAGAATGGAGTGAGGGTGTGGTAGTCGGATACCCTGACTCCACCCTCAAGCTGCCATCACACCAACCAACCAACCACATGGCAGGTGGTTATGGTGCTCCTTTCGTGGGGTGCTCAGATGCCACATGCCAAAAGAAGTGCCAGAAAGTGTCACTACGGCAGCAAAGGTAGCTTTTGGCTGGCTCCAAAAGGAGCGGCTTTCTGCCATTTCTTTTGGAGCAGGCAAAAGGCCAGATTGGGACTGTAGTGCTGCAGCCCCAATCTGGTGCACAAAGGGTCAGCATGATGGCACTCCTTTAGAGACCGTTAGTGACTTTGGGCAAGACACATTCAGTCCACCTCAAGGAAACTGAAGGCAAACCCCCTCTGAACAAATTCTGGCAAAATCTGTGGATGCTCGAGTCCTGTTAAATACAATGGCATAGTAAAATGGCATCTCTTATATAAAATGCCAAGATCAAATTTAAAATATTTTCAAGTCATGGAAGGTTGAATCAGGGGATAAGGAATCCATGAATATGGAGAATCAATGGTAATGTTTGAAAATGTAAATTCCAACATCATGTACTGGTCTTTCTTGACAAGAATGTTGTCTGTGCAATCATCCAAGTGTACATTCCAATGAGCAGGACTGTTATTCATTCTTACAATTAGCAATACAGTGTTGATAGATACAAACATTCTAATTCCATCTATCCTCATTCTCTCTCACTCAATGGCAGCTGGTACCTTCTGTGCCACTGGAGCAGTGAATTTGCTCTGGATTTTAGTCTAAGCTTTAAAGGAAGCATTCAAAGTGCCAAACCCCCTGTCCAAAATTGGTTTTACCTCTTGAATAATTTTCAGCCAAAATCCTGGAATATTTTCTTCAGCTGCCACTGCTATTAAGATGCGAAGGTGAGGACAACATGATGTGCTTTGAATATCCTCCAGTTGGCATGACAACTTGATATAGTTTTGGAAGAGCTAGTAGCTACTGACTCCAATGCCAGAAAAATAGCCAAGGTCCAGAGTGCCAAGTTGCTTTTCCGCATAGCTTCCTTACTGATTCCACCAAACAATATGGTCTCGTAATACATTATCCAGGCCATTTACAAAGTCATTGTTGGTAGCCAGCTGGCATGCTAGTAGTCACAAACTGCAAGGCAGATTTACTAGGTAGCCTGGCATGAATGGTGCATTTCAAGCATTTGCTAAACCTTTTTCTGCCTTTATTATATCATCAAATGTCAGACTTTGGGGAGGTTTTGACACTAGATCACAAAAACAGCCCACAAATTTTTGGAAAGATGAATTTTTGGAAAGATGAATTTTTGGAAAGATGAATTTTTTACTTAGTTTTACTATCACCTCCATTTCTAGTTAGTTAATGAGAAAGTCATGAGTTACTCATCTGTTGCTCACTGCCATGGCTGCAGTATATTAACCTGAGAGTAGCACTATTATTCTGCTACATGGTCTGAAAGCTGGAACAGAAGTTTTCCTTATGTCTGTGCAAGTCTTTTCTTATGAAAACAAAATGAAAAATTCATCTCGCACCTACAAATACAAAGCTTGGGAGAGGTACACCTTAGGGCTTCTAGATTACCCACTATCATTCTATTTGGAGAGATACTGATTGTCCCAGAAGTAACAATCCAAACTATTGGTTGGTGTGGTTTCAACAGTGTATATATCATCTGAAATGTGACCCTTATTTTACAACCTCACCATGAAAGGGGAGAAGAGCAGGGTCTGTGTATAACAATTGCACTAGTCAAGTGCTATTATGCAGAATTTTTCACACATTCTCTCTTTCCAAAGCATTTTTCAAAAGGAACTTGCTCAACTTTGCATCCCATTTTGTTTCATCTATTTATTTATTCATTCATTCATTCAGTCAATCAGTCACTTCTTTGCCAGAAAGGGACCCAAGGCGGCTAACAAATAAAAACTGTTTAAAAACCTATTACAATAAAACAATTTAAAACAACACATAAAAACAATATAAAATTACAAACATTAACACCACAATACCCACCCCATATAGCAAACACCCCATATAAAAAGGCTATCTCATGATTACACATTAAATGCCTGCCTGAATAAAACCAATTTTGCTTGCTGACAGAAGGCAAGAGAGAAGGGGGGCAGCCTCGCTTCCTATGGAAAGGCATTCCAGAGGGTAGAAGCAGCCACCAAGAAGGCTCTCTCATGTAAGCTTTTGATAGTGGTGGGACTGAGACAAAGCCTTCTCCTGAAGATCTTAGGCCCGATCTAGATGGGCACTAAAAGGCGCCTGGGAAGCGCCATTAGGGTTTGTGAGCGTGCAGCTTTCATACGCTCACAAACCCTAGCACGTGATGATGCGAACATCATCACATCAAAGCTTTTAGATGGCATGCATGTGCACACCAAAGCAACTGCGCAGATTTTAGACAGAGCTGCACAGTTGCGGCAGCAGAAAGGCGCCAAATGGTGCCTTTTTTAAAAATCGCACTGCAACTGCGGCACAAAAAAGAAGCAGGATTTGCCTGCTCCTTTTTTGCGGTGGACCTTCACCGCGGCATCTAGCTGCTGGTGGTGCCAGACTGCCCCTTTTGGGCAGTCTGGAAAGCCCCATAGATTTCTAGCAGGTTTTCATAGGGAGATACAGTCTCTCAAATAGCCTGGATCTAGGCTTAAACAAATATCCCAATCAATTTCCCATATCCTTTTCTAAGTCCATCTGAGGATCCCTATCAAAATCATCCAATCAGTATATATACAGGAAACAATCCTTTAAAAGACACATTTACATCACAACCATCTGTTATAGGCAACAAACTTTCAAATTGACCAGCTCATATTATATGGACTCTTCTGTTTCTACTCTGTGTTGGTGAGGCTCTAAAGTTTTTTTCAATATCTTGCAACTAGAATTCTGTAGCAAAGCATCTAAAGTCTGGGAGATAGTATTTTCTGAAATAAATAGTGTTACTAATCAACACCTCACAAAGTTTTCTTTCAGGAAGATTATCTATTTCAGCAACAGCATCTTATAAACCTTTAATGGGTTATTTATTACTGTAGTAGCTGCCAAGGTGGCTATTGCTTGATGTTGAAGGGATTCAGAGAGGATATCTGTGACATTATATCTGGTATAATAAGGTGCAGCAATCATCTTTGACTGAACAATTAACTGATGAACTCTAAATGGCTAAACAAAAGACAGGAAATTGTAATTTTGTAATGAAATAGTTGTCCCAGATTTGCAGCACTCTCCCAGAATTAAACTGTTTCCTTCAACCACTGAACATGGAATCTCTGGGCAAGGCAGGCAGGGCTGCACAAAGCACATTGGCTACCTTTTGTGGACTGAGAGAATACACGGCTTGACAACCACTCGTGTGTAGTCTAAGTCAGGGGGCAACTAATCGACAACAACATCCAATGAGCCACTGTACATGGATAACTGTACAGCAGCATTTGACTTTGTGAATTATAGGTTCTAAGACAAAATGGAGTAAACACACCCCTCACAGAGCTTTCTTAACAGTTGGAAAGCAAGAAAGAACATATCTGAGTGGTCAGAAAATCTGGTTTACTCACCTTCCCTGTGCAGTGGCATGCAGAGCCAGTCCTAGACACCAGAATAAAATGGAGACATTTGAGAGACAATTTGGTCAGTGTCTTACTTCATTTGATTCCTCAAATGTACAAAGGGATGAAAATCTGTTTGTAGCCAGTATCATAAAGTTAACCCTGTAGACATACGTAGAGATCTGGGAAGGCAAAGACAACCAGCTGGACTACAAAACAGGGACTAACATCTCCAAAACACCCTTGCAACCCATCTTGCATATAGGTTCTGTCCTGGTTGCTCAGTCTACCAGCCACTGAGCAGCCTGGAAAACCCATTGCATAAAGAATACCACCTCATGCAACCTTGTAAAAATTAGAAAATATGCAGGGGTAGCTGTGTTGGTCATTTAGTAAATTCAAACAAAAATCCACCAAACAGTGATACCTTTTTTGGCCAAAGTCCATTTGCACTTTAAAATTCCTGGACTTTGATAAACTCCCAGTTCCCACATGGCCAGAAGGAGGAGGAGGCAGCCTGTAAAATTTACCCTCCTCATACCATCTTGACTAAGGACAGAAAATATAAAATGCAGGCATCTCACTAACATCTCCATTTTTTTCTCTTGTTTGGTTTGTATCATTTTGCCTGATGAAGAAGCCAGTGGAGCTTTGAAAATCTGCAACAAGTATATTGTGTATTTTGGTTGGCCAATAAAGGTATCACTCTTCGGGGGATTCTTGTAAAAATTAGTTATACTACGTTAAAGCCTCATAATGAAACCGACCTGGCATTTGCTTGACTGAGATAAATTAGCAAACGGCCTTCTTTACCCACCCAAATCAATGTGCAATGTGTCAAGACCAGCCAAAGTATTCTATTCACTGGAATTAAAAAAGGACAGCAAACATTCACAAGCACCTGTTCCCATCCCTGGAAATAAAAAAGCAAGTCGCTTAATACATCCCTTAATCCAATTTCTCCATCACAGGATATGGATTTCTTTAAAGGCAGAGACTGACATAAGTGCCCATGAATTGCATATCCTTGGACACAAAGCAGATACAGAAGCTGAGTTAAATAGGTCCACTATGTAAAGCAATCTTTAAGATCTGTAAAGGGGCAAAAATAGTTCAGCTGCTGTTTTACCTCCCCCTTGCCAAAGGTAAGTCATCCATGTTCCTGGAGCAAAGCTACCTGTAGTAGTTTGTTATCAGCCAGACATCAATATTGAGAAAGTTGGTTCAGGCCAGGCCAGGCACTCCTTCTCAGCCCTGTGACTCCAGTGGTGTCCCCTGGTCCTAAACAATATGGTTGCTCTGTTTCCCACCCACACCCCAGGACTCCAAGGTCTTGGCTTTTCCACAAAAAGCACATTTAGCACAGATGAATAGTGTTTCCAGAAACAGAATATTTTATTTAGATGGGGGGGGGGGAGGACAGGATTTTTTTTTCACATTTTTTTAACAAAGCACAAAAATATTATGTAACATTATACAATGTTATGCAATGAAATTGCAATTTTATTAAACATTTTCTCAAAGACTACTTTGGTACTTTGAAATATTCTTTCTAATTGAAGAGCAGGAAATTTGTGAATAGGATGTGAACCCTGATCCCCACACTCCAACATTATAGCTGCCTTACAAGGTTTTCCAGCCTCCAGTCCATCAGGTAGCCCTCATGATAATGAAATAATAACAAATCATACTAACCAGAGTGAAATGAGATAACTAACAATTTTCTGCACTATAGTGAGACTTAAAATCAAATGCTTTAAACAGGTGCCTCACCCTGTCTTAGTAGCAGAACCGGTCCTACCAGAAACTAGAGCTGCCTAGGAAAAGGCAAGAGCAGGAAGGTTACCTTGGACCCCTAGAACTATATACCCATTTAGACAGGTCACATAAGGTGGATGAGCATTAGTCATTTCCTTGTAAAGAAGACTTGCAGTCTTGTTTACAGACCGTGCATTTCTGGTGAACCTCTGCTGATCTAATAAATATTGAATTATGGTGTACAGAAACCTAGCAGAAAACAGATAAAAGATTTATGCCATTTTCCCCATTGGAAGTGAAGGATATGATTCAAGTCACAAAAATCACAAAGGCCTTGGGCATCAAATATATGCCAACAAATCTGGGCTCTCTTTGATGTTTGAATACAGATGTTTGGTTTCATTTGTCATTGTTCTTCTTCTTTCTCTTTGTTTTACCTCCTTTTATTCCCCCTCCCATCTTTCTTTCTTTCTTTCTTTCTTTCTTTCTTTTTTCATATTTGCTAATCATTTCTCTATAATTCCTGGCTAAATTATTTACAGTTTCAGAAATCTAAGTCTTTTAGATACAGTTCCAGAAATTTTAGATCTGATGCTTACTTTAAAGAAATCTGTATGCTGTGATGGAGCGACTGAGACATAATAACAAACCAATTAGAGATGCAGGCTGTGATCATGTTTTCCTTGTTATTTTAGATGTTGTAGGACTAAAGTTATTCTCTCTTTCTGTCTGTATCACTATTCATATATATGTAACTCTAATTGTCGCACTGTTGTTGTTGTTTTTTGTTATACTTTTTATTTTTACCCCATTTAATCTCAAATGTGTTTTAAAAAAGATGGACGTCTAGAAGATGTATATCCATATGTCAGGAGGTCTTCTTAAAAGTTTGGGGTAAACATTTGGCTCTCAGACTATTGTGAACTACAGTTCCCTTCCGCTGCACCCAGCAAGACCAGTACTAAAAGACTGGTGGAGTTTTAAACTAAAAAACTGGATCTCCAAAGCTTCATTTAAGATAGGGTGATGAATTTGTTTCTGGGTATATTGAGAGTATATTCAGTCAGTGTGGTGTGATGGTTTAGTGTTGGACTGTGATTATGGAGACAGGTTTCAAATCCTGGCTCAGCTATGTAAACCCACTGGGTGACCTTGGGAAAGTCACACTCCTTCAGCATCAGAGGATTGTAATGACAAACAATCTCTGAAGAAACTTACCAAGAAAGCCCCATGATAGGCTTGCCTTCAGGTAGCCATAAGTCAGAAATGACTTGAAGGCACTCAACAACAACAAATATTGAGAGTATCATGGAATGTGCATTTCCATGTTCACTGCAATAAGATGGTAATGCATATGCTGTTCAACAAGGTGCAGCATAGATAACAGTCTGCATTTAGATGAACATAGTATTAAGGCTGCCAATTGACCAGTATGTTATTGCATTGGCATACTGTAATAGCAATTGAAGCTGTTCGGAATATGAAAGTGTGCTTTAAAGTACTTTAAAGTCCTATCAGAGTACAGGAGCAGAGACTGGTTAATGAAAGTTGGCCACTGTTGGAATTCGTGCAAGAACACTCATTTTGTTCCTGCTGTGCCCTCCCACTCCAAACAGTGGTTGTTGCCCATCCCATTGGACCATGGTGGAGAGAAGTCAGATAGATAGGTCTCTGGATAGGCAGAGCACTAAGCCCACCACATGCTGTTCACCCCCTATAAATGAGTGGATGAAAGTTGCCACCCCTCTCCAATCCAAATGGCAATGATGCCCAAGTCAACTGACTGTAGGCTGGATGCAAGTATGCCATCTGCCATGGGTCTGGCCTTGGAGGGATAGAAGAGGCATCCACAGCTCCACCATGCTTACCCCAGAGGAATATGAAAGGCAGTCCCTCAATTGCCATTGCCTGGGCCTCAGAGGGAGGGAATAAGAAGCAGTTTCTACTGGACTTAATCCCCTCCCCGCTGCCATCCCCTTTCCTTGTGTGTCATGTCTTTAGATTGTAAGCCTGAGGGCAGGGAAATGTTTTTTTTTTTTCCTTGTTCTTTTTCTTGTAAAGTGCCATGTACAGTGATAGCACTCTATAAATGATAGTAATAATGATAATCATGCTGCCCTGGGAACCTCCTGTTCCCTAGTCCTAGCTACTAAGGGCCATGCTGGCTAATTGAAGCAAGTCTCCCTCCTCCTGCCTGAGCAGCAGGTCTTGGCCTGTACAAGCCCTATCTGTCAATGACCAATGCCAGCCTAGATGGCACTGCTGTGAAACCATCCCCCAGACAATGGAGGTCTCTGCCAGAGACCTACTGCCCCACTGCTAGGCCTGGTCCCTCACCAGTAACATTGGTTTGAGGAGCCAACCCAACCCTCTTTAACCCACCCAATGTCCGCGTTGGTGCCCAACCACCGGCTGCATGAGATGAAGTAGATGAAACTCTGAGAAGATTCAGTCTCCCTCTGCAAAGCCAGAACTACCAATGTAACTAAAAGCTGTGGTTACACTTCAGAAGGGAGTGAGGCTATTCCTCATCATTGCACCATAACTGTAATCTAACTCAGTTGTGCTTTAGTTATTGCAACAAGGAGCTATTATAAGGAATTTATTATTCCTGACTAGTTCCATCCCAGCCCCATTGCAATTTAATGTAATCAAACATACTGAGTTCACAGCTTAGATCTAGATATGACGTCTGCAGGCAGAAAAGCTCTTCCATTTGCTCAAGGCTGCTCTGCTGAATTGTTACTATTTCTCCATCTTGCTGTTATCCATTCTTTACCATTCTCTAGAGTATAGCAAGCATCAGGATAATGTTGGGGAGCACAGTAGACTTCAGTGTGAAAGGATTCACGAAAAACACATTTGCATGAGTAGAACTTCACTTGTCATCTGAAGAAATGGTGCAGAGTCTGTTTACATCAAATTCAACTTGTTAGTTTTAAAGTTGTCATCTTGCTAATTTTTGGCTTACACAGATACCCTTCCCCTTACACCCCATTTTGTCTGGATCCAGCCACACAGAATTAAATTTGTGTATCTGAAAAGCCCATGGAAGTATTAGCAGAAATTATGCAAAAAGAAATGCACACAAATAGTCCTTTCAGAAGTGCTCATAAACGTCTTCACTCTTAAACTAGAGCCATGAATTACATGCAGACATGCTTGATAATGGCAACAGTTGTACAACTGCTTCACACTTTAATCCTTCTTTTTTTGAAACACTCTTGTCTTTAGAACACAAATTCAAGAAAAATGTGAATGCCTTCATAGTCTTGCATAAGGAAAGAAAACACTTCTCCTCTTGATTGAACCAGTTGGATTTGGTGAAAGCCATGTCTAAAAAATCTCTTTCTGAGGGTTGCCAAAACTGTGTTTTACTTCTTATCTGTACCATGCAAGAAAAATCCAGTATTTTAAGCTCAGCAAACCTTGGACAGAAACAACACAAAATGTTCTCTCCATCCCTCCCCCTGTGAATATATATATATATATATATATATATATTCATTCAGCCACACAGCTGGTGCGATCTGGCACAATCTGCTTTTGGGCCTATATCAGAACATCAAAGAAAAATAAAGTGTAAATGCAAAATTTGACAAGATGGCTCCCCCTCCCATTGCTGCTCCAATATGGTTGACTCAAACCTCTCCAGAATATTTGACAAGCTGACTATAGTTATCTTTTGCAGTGCTTCGGAGGACAATTTGCACTTCTTTAAAGATAAGGCAGCCTTACCTTTCTGTGCATCACAATAATTCAAACTACTTCAGGAGTATCATTAAGGGTGGATAGGTGAGTAGAAACTGTTAACCTCTGGATAATACAAGAAACTTTTTTGAAGTGTGGGTATTAATTGGACGGGCACTATTTGGGCTCTGCATCAGATATCAAAATTCTTATGGTTCACATTGTAAGTTGGTTGGTATACCTGGGAATAAGATAGGGGTGTAGCTGGGGAAACATAATGAGCACATTGCCCCCTCCCCATAAGAATTTTTCTCCAAAAGTGAAGGTCTTCTTCAGTCCCAAAATTTCTAGCATTGCAGAGAATGAAGCACTGAAAATAATTTACGTCAAGAAGTCTTACATTTGCTGTGTTTTCATTGTATTGAGAAACATGCCTGGCCCTTTTCTCTGGATGCCTATTTAGAATTCCTAAAGATTCAACCCCAGTTTTAATTTGGCACAGTTTAAGAACTATATATTTAAGAACTGAAATAAAATTACATTTGGGATGGCAGAATCTATTCGAAGGGCAATGCATTCATTTTATTTCCTCCCTACCCATAACTACAACCCTGACTTGTGGTACAATGATTTTGAGGTCTTGTGTAAATTTACAGCGCTATATAAATAAAGGAGGAGGAGGAGGATAATTGTTATAAGTAGGAAGCACAGTGTCATCATTTTAAAAAAGAAAATTAAAACATAGTGATATATATTTGTCTTCTGAACAGACCAACAGGGATGGCTTTATTAATGACTTAAATGACAGTATTGGAGGCCTAGTTATCAAATTTGCAGTTGACACTAAACTAGGAGGAGTAGCTAATACCCCAGAAGACAGGATCAAAATTCAAAATGACCTGAATAGACTAGAAAGCTAGACCAAAGCTAACAAAATGAAATTCAACACAGAGAAATGTAAGGTACTGCACTTAGGACGGAAAAATGAAATGTACAGATATAAGATGGGGGACACCTGGCTGAATGAGACCACATGTGAAAGGGATCTAGAAGTCCAAGTAGACCACAAGTTGAACATGAGTCAACAGTGCGATGCAGCAGCTAAAAAGGCCAATGCAATTTTAGGATGCATCAATAGAACTATAGTGTCTAGATCAAGGGAAGTAATAGTGCCACTCTATACTGGTTTGGTCAGGCCCCACCTGGAATATTGTGTCCAGTTCCGGGCACCACAATTTAAAAAGGATGCGGAGAAACTGGAGAGGGTCCAAAGGAGGGCGACTAAAATGGTGAAGGGTCTGGAAACCATGCCCTATGAGGAACGACTTAGGGAGCTGGGGATGTTTAGCCTGGAGAAGAGAAGGTTAAGAGGTGATATGATAGCCTTGTTTAAATATTTGAAGGGATGTCACATAGAAAAATGAGGAGAGAATAGAAATAAATATAATTTGTATCTATTTGTTGTTGTGTGCGTGCAAGTCATTTCCAACTTATGGGGACCCTAAGGTGAACCCATCACAGAATTTTCTTGGCAAGATTTGTTCAGAGACAGTTTGCCACATCCTTTCTCTGAGGCTCAGAGCATGTGACTTGCCCAGGGCCACCCAGTTGGTTTCTATGGTCTAGCAGGATCTGATATCTAGAATCATAATAGAATGCTCAAACCACTACAGCACACTGGCTTATAAGGCGCTAATTTTGTGCCTTATAATTAATGCTGTGTCTAATAAGTAATGAACATTATAATTAATTATAATTAATAATGTTATTCCTTATAATTAATGGTCACATGTCCTACTTTATAGAGGGAAATGTTCTTCTTAAATGTCTACCTGCTCTGTAAATTTTTAGAAATAATATAGGGGAAGAAAATATAGGGACACTTTGTCTTAAGAATTTTACTCATAAGTTTAAAATAAAATATAAAATAAAACATTTCACAAACAAATTTATAATCTTTCCAGGAAAAAAAATGTTTTGGGAAAAATGGATTGATCTCCCCTCCCAAATTTTTCTTGTTTTCCCCCTGAGCCTTGACGCTGCTATTCAATCCAAGTCCAGTTTAAAAATAAAGGATCCCATCAAGAAACAACAGAGTCGCTTCATTTGTAACAAGATCATATATGCTCTCCAACTCCCAATGCATGTAAAATATCATGGACTTATCAAGCTCTGTGAGGAATTAATACAGAACAGTGTGACTGTTCTCTGATCTGATCAGCTACTGATTTTGGACAGAGATCAAATGGTTCTGTGGCATGGAAGTTGCTCAAATAATTTAAGGCTGTAATGATTTCCAAATTATTATCCTTTAATCTCTTTTTAAAAGAAGAAATCAATAAAGACTAACTTTACAGGATATTATCTAATGAGACACTAACTCAGAGACACTGTTAGTCTCTGGGTAGTTTCCACATCAGGCGAGTGTTGTCAGATCTGTTCCTTGCCCCTTTACAGCATGTCAGCTTCAGTCTGTCTTGCACGTTGAAGAAAATCCACTGTAAGAAACCAAGAAACCTCTGCAGATGGGGGAGACGACATGTGCCATCTCTTTTGAAGGACAAAAGGAGTAAATATTATTTGTGTAATCAGTGAATCATGGCTCCCCAAAAAACCCTTGAATTATGGCCCCCAACCCAACTATTTTCCTTCAGCAGAGATAATGTAGTAAGAGGTTAGATTCCAACTCAACCCAATTACCATAGTTTGGAAAGAAGAGTTATGCTTTTAGACTATAATGCCCAGATTCCGTCAACTAGTATGGTCAATGGTCATTCAGGCCGGAGTATTCTGAGAGCAGTAGTCCAAAAAGGTAATTTCTTCAAGGTCTCAAAATGATCAATTAACTACAAACATTTAGAAGAATGGTTTCAAATCCAGCTTCACCTACAGGTTCAACTGGTTAATATAGTAGGCAGGTATCTGCTGGCATTGGGTTCCAGGACCTCCCCCATTCCATGGATACCAAAATGTGTGGATACTCAAGTCTCATTAAATATAATGACATAGTAAAATGGTGTCCTTGTATAAAATGGTGACATCAAGGTTTGTTTTTTGGAATTTATATATTTAAAAAAGGCTGTTTGAATCCAAGGATAAGGAATCTGTGGATGCAGAGGGCCAACTGTACTTACTTTCTCTCCCTGCAAGCCTTGGTAACTGGACAGTCAGATTATCCAGCTCAGACATTCCAGCATCTTGAATGAGCCCCAGTTCCAAATGGTTCTCTGTAGAAGCCTTTGCATTTATACTGGTTTATAGCTAATGTAGGCCTGCAGTGTAGATATGTAGACAATGCTACAATAGGAGGGCCTCTATTTTGATCCAACACAGCCAAATGTATGGTCTTATTGGGGCTTTACAGACCGTCCCAAAAGGGCGATCTGTAGCTGCCCCTTTGAGTGGCGGATTGGCACCAGGGCAGTCTCACCAGCTGCCGCAGAGGCCCCCAAATGCTGCTTTGCCACTGCCTGGAACCGGATGTCCTTCATGCCCCAAGGACACTGTGACAGGCACGGGGAAGAGGAGGAAGGGGCCGCTTGGCTCCTTTCTCTTCAGCATTGCTGGCATGGCCATATAAAGACCGCACCAGTGATGCGCACACATGGAAAGAACTCTATTTTGGAGATCTTTCTTGCACTGCTGTAGTAAAGCTTATGGACTTGCAAATGTTCCTTGTGTACCCTGGTTTATTTTGTCAGACATTTATGGGTATAGCCTAAATACTGTTGTTAGAGTAACCCACTGAAGCAATGGAGATTGCCTGTGTGTTGACTCACCATAAGTAATTATAATAGGTTTACTTGAATTGTAACCAAGTAACAGTATGCTGTCCATTGTCTATAGAAATCTGCCTAATCTTGTTCTTAGTCAGGTTGAGGAATTCCAGACAAGCTAAGGGTACAGTTGTGAGCTTCCACATTGCAATTCAAGAGACTTGTCATCCCCTAGTGCCTTAAAAACCACCATTTATTGCATTTGCTGATCAGTGTGTAGGAGCTAGAGGGGGGTGAAATGCAGTGGTAACTGGTTGCTTCCACATCAGTGGGGCAGTGAGTCCACACCAGGTTTTCTTCTAAACATTAAAAGAACTAGCCAAGGGTCTGAGTCTATTTTTGGATTAGTCACCCCACTGACACAGAAGCTTTTAGCTGAACTAAACTATGTTTGGTAAGGCAGAAGGCAGTAGGAAAAGAGGAAAGTTGCATTCCAGATGGAAAGACTCAATCAAGGAAACCATAGCCCTGGGTCTGCAAGAACTGATCAGGGCGGTCGAAGACAGGGTGATGTTGTGATCTCTCATTCATGTGGTCACCATAAGCTAAAGTCAACTTGGCAGCAGTTAACAACAGCAAAAGGACTCCCCATCTTTGGATGTCTTTAAACAGAGATTAGATAGCTATCTTTTAGGAGTGCATTCCTGGGGAAACCTGCAAGATGGCCCTTATATTTCCTTCCAATTGTAAGATTGCATAATTTTATTAAAAGTGACGAGATCTCATCTCATAATAGTCTGAACCAGAAAAGAACTTCAAGCAGGGGAGGGAATTTGGGAATCAGCTCTTGGTTCTTAACACATTAACATCCTAGTTCAGTTAATTGTGATCGCTGGCATCACCACTGTCTACAGAGCCATTGCTGTCATTTTGTGAAAGGTCTCCTATCTCTCACACAATCTATCCTGTACCTTCCACGGTTCTGTTGGTAAGAAAACCATTTAACTGCCACTTCTCAAATCTCTCGGTAACAAATTGTTCTAAAAGGGGGGGGGGAGCATGTATCTGCATATATGTCTTTCTTTCCAGGCACTGACTTTAAGGTACAATATAGTCACACACCATTTCTCCCTGTTTTAACTGTGCTTGGATTTTTGGCTGTTGCGAACAGCTGGCCTATGGAGCCTTTACAGGAAGATGTAATAGGAACAAAATTAATGAGGTAACCGTTTTTCTCTATTGCAGGTATTTTTTCTTGCATTGTGCTAACAGCAGCATCAAGAGGCAATTTAGATAGGGAAACTGGCAGAGGGAGGATTAAACCACCCCACCACCTGGTGCTCCAGGTTTGATCAAATTCAGCACTGCTTCATAGATGTTATAACCTATTGCCCACTGTATACTCAACATCCATCATACCCCTAGGCCCCATTGTGCTTTCTGTGACTTGGATGCAACTGAGCAGAAAAGCCAACCAATAAATCTGAAAGCATTTTTTTTTCATTCATTGTAACTCCCTAAACCAGGTATTTATTTTTCTGAATTTTAGCCACCCAAATTTCCCATTGATTTTGCAGGGAAACACTGTGAGTGCAGAGGACATATTTTGTTGCATAGGGACCCAGGGGGTATAAAAATGGCCAGGGTTTGGTTTATGTCATCAACAAGCTGTGTCTTGTCCACACAAGATAGAGAACGAAAGAGCTGGAAGGGACCTTATTTTTGTGTTATTATTTTTTGCCATTTCTTCACCTCTTTTTGTTCCATACGTCACCTGTATAACCTGACACTTCACACCGCCAGATCCTTCTATCCTTCTCTTCTGAAGATGACTATAGTAGTGGGCCCAACCTGAAACTGATGGTCATCAGCCTACAACCTGAGGGTAGTTCTACACTGGACAGAATACTCCAGGCTGTTCCCAGAGTACTTTGGCCCTGAAGTTTCCCTGATTTCCCCTCCTGTGTTACCTGTGCATTCTAGAGTGCCACCTATGCCACCTGTCTCTGCTGACATAGGTTGATCCTTCTAAGGTAAAAAATGAAGCATCTAGCATTGATCACATGGCTGAGCACCTAGTTGTGGCCTCAGAGGGAGTGACCCATGACAGCAGGATGCTCTGTAAACAACTGCCCAGTATCACTCCAGAGTGCTCCAGGTTCCCCAGGAAAATCTGGAGCAGAAGGCAGGGTTTTTTTTTAAATACAATTTAAGACAAGGATGGTCTGGATTTGGTGTGACCTTTCCATGTGAAGACAGTCCATACCTGAATCAATTCTTTGTCCTTGCATCATCTGGACAAGGCAACACAAGGGCAGGAGGGCAGGTGTAAACGGCCCATGTAGATAAGTCCTACAACATGGCAGAGAACTAAAAATATCTAAGCCAACAGAACAATTAATATATATATTTGCTACAGTGATCTTCTTGTAGCAGGGAGATGCTCAATAGGCTGCAGTACACCTCAGACTGGTCTCTGGCCCACAGTTTGAGATATTGCTCAGGATCAGCAGAACTACTAAATACTGTAGTAACACCAAGTTTCTCTGCCTTCTCCCAGAAGCCTTCACACCATAGTTGTTGCGTTCTGACAGAGGTTTATGCACAGCATGTATACCTGACCATCTTATGAAATTCATACTCTAGTATGGATCAAAATGCTTTGGAAATGCTTCATACGTGTTACAGTATGAAGTATGACTAGAGCAAAGTATGTGCTAGATATTCCTCTCTATGTAGCACACACAAAGGTTGCAAACCAACTTCCCCTCAGTATAGCATAATGGTCTGCATGTGGATTTATGCTACACTAGCCCAAAGTTTGAAGACTTGAGCAGGGCATTGAATAACCAGGGCTCTTCGAGGTCTCTCATACACAGGGTCACCATTAGTTGAAGTCAGCCTGAGAGCAAATAACAGCAGCAGAAGCTCCATCTTTCTCAGTTTCCAGTAACAACAGCAGGATGTGATTCAGCTTTCTTACCTTTAACTTAGAGACACAAGTGTAGACCTATGCTGTCACATTTCTTGATGATCGAGATAATCCTGTTTCATTGACACCGGAATAGATTACTTTAATGCTCTGACCATGGCAGACCTTTCTATGAGTTTTATTATATTTTAGGTTATGCCACCATTTTTTTAAAAAAGAAAACCCCCAAAGCACTACACAGTATTACATTTTCACCACTTCTGCTATGGGTGTTTCAACACAGAGTGACACTGAACTCAGTATCGTGAATGTTGTACTTCAGTGTAAAAAAAGGAAGGAAGGAAAGAAAGAAAAAGAAAGAAAGAAAGAAAGAAAGAAAAAAAGATCAGCAGGCAACTGTGTTCCTGTCATTATTTAATGTGCTCAATGAGTGGTATTTTCCAAAGTACTGAAGCTTTCTTTCAGTGCACCCACACCCACACACATACACACATTTCTCTAGATGACATCCAATGATAATGGCCATAACATGATGGGAAATTAATTGAGAGAACATTTCTGCTCTGCCATAATGTTATCATCCATTCTACTGCCTGCTATTAGGAGGAATCCAAAACCCCATGGGTGTTTCAAGTGAATCTCTCCCCCTCACCACAACCTCTCTTTTAGCAGAACTTAGCAGTCTAGAGGTCAGAGTGTGAGCTCCTTCCATCAGCCAGGTGTCAAATCACTGTCAAAAGTAAATTACCGATATTTTTGGTGTGTTTTTTTACAACCTTCCAGCCTTGCGCTTTGGCATATGAGCTGATTTGTAGCTGGCCATTGGGGATAGGAGAGTGGTGGTGGCCATTTGAAGTTTCACTCACATAGGTACTTAGTGGAATCATTACGTGTTAACTTGAATCCATGCAGCTGCGTTGATGATTGAGTGCCCCATTATAAACATTAAAGTAGCATTACAAAATCATGGATTCTGAGTCATCCGTAGCTGGAGTAGCAGCTTAGTACAACATCATATGTTATCAAAAGGGGAGAAGCCAGTGGAGAGGGAGAGAGCGTGTGGTGTTTGGATTCAATGCAACCTTTTGTTAAAGCAAAAGCAGATATAAATCTCCCGATTGTTACCAGCCTCACAACTCAGGATACACAGAGGTTAACGCATAGAGCCTGAAGAAGATTTTATAATCTGACTGTCTCCATAAAGTGGGGCTTTGGTAGTTCAGATTGTTTGCGGATGTTTAATTTTACATTGTAAACTGTCTTGAATATGTTTGTCAGGCAGGATCAAAAATGCTAAAGCAAATAAATAATATATAAATAAATCTTTTTTCTTAACTGTATCTAGATGGTAGCCACTGAGCAGTGTCATTATGAAAATGAAGTCATTATAGTCAAGCTGTCCATACTCTCTGGTACATTAATTTCAATGTGATCTATCTAAGAGCTTTCCAGTTCTATGGGGAAGGGATGCTAACTTGACATACAGAGTTGTTGTAATGACTATTCCTAGATAATGCATATGAATATATTGATATTTAACTGTGTTACACATTGTTAAACACCGCTACATAGATTTTGAACACTGTTGGCATGTGTCATTCTTGTTTAAACTTTTGGTATGTTTTAAATGAGTCACAAATAAGGGAACACATTGTAACAGTAGTGACTTGAGGAAATTTACTTAGCATTTCCTGGCTGCAAAGCTAGTGATTTCATTCATGATTTCAAGAAAACCTTTCACTGGCAACACCTACAATCCTTTGTATTTGTTTGACATTGAGTGCAAAATGGATCAAAAACCGCAATATTCTCCCCCACCAAAGTTTGGCAATTATTTCAAACTATGAGGGTGTTATTCTAAGTAGTAAGTATCAGGTTTGGTCAAAATGAGTTTTAAAGCATGCATTTTAGAGCAAACAATACAGAAATAGAAACAGTTTGAGAGTTGCCCAAAGCTTTGAATGGATGGGGTTTGAAATTTTAGTGCAGATTTTGTTGTGGTCACATTAGATACACCAAATTTGGTGACTCTGGGGCAAAACAGACTGCCCCAAAGGTGCAGCATGACACCACCCCTGAAAGAGCTGAGTGGGCACTGTGGCAACCACATGCTGCAGCCCCACTCTAGCATTTTGCCACTACAAAAAAGAAGCAGCAAATTGCTGCTCCTTTTTGTGGTGGCTTTCCCTGCCCTGATAGGGCTTTGTAGTGCTGTGGTGGTGCACGGTATCTAAATGCCACACCACCGCAATGCCATGAAGCCAGAGCATGTGCAGTCAGCCGTGTGGCTTCCCAGCAGTGTGGGGTCGTGTGCCACCTGAATGCCATGTCCCCACACTGCCATGAAGCCTCCCTATTCTGCCAGTCTGTACCGGCCCTCTGTGAACAAACATATGGACGTGCATGGAGACCAACAAAGAGTTTAAATTGCATTATATGTTACAGTTAGAGTATTTGTTTGGTTGTTTTGTGAACCACTCTGAGCACAGTGTATTTGTGAATACAAATAAACTATGACTATGCTGGATCTGGCAATATCAGAATGCAACACAGAACAAGAAGCAGCAACAACAACAATCATATTCAAGCACAATAGTAGGTTCCATTTTTCTTTCATGATAAAGTGTTACTGCTTTACCTCTCTATGAAGTTTTCTCCCCAAGGAAGGTCAACAAAATGATTTTATTTCCCAAGTTCTTAATCTGCAATTTATTTATTTATTAGATTTTTTTCCATGCATTATTTTCCATTTGTTCTCCCTTCTGCCAACTTACTATCACATCATTTCTCAGGAGAGAATATTGAACTTCAATTCATATGCATCCTTACAGAATACAAGATGAATAAAACTTCCCATAATCCATCTGGCATGCAGGGTATATGATGAACAATGGTGGAAAAAAATAATTGGGTAAAAACATCACTCATTGCCATGTAGCATTATCTACTGACCTAAAAGTCAGCTGTTTTTAGAAATTATTTTGATAGACTTGAAGGATAATTGTTGTTGCTGCTGCTGCATGCCTCTAAGTCATTTCCTACTTATGACAATCCTAAGGCATTTTCTGGTCTTTGGGGTGTTTTTTTTAACAAGATTTGTTCAGAGGAGGTTTGCCATCACCTTCTCCTGAGGCTTAGGGCATGTGACTTTTAGGTACATTAAATTTTCCAAGTCTTCCCCCTGGATGTTTCCCTCTTCTCTTCTTTTTATTAAATACTGGTTGTTTAATGGAATATTCGGTCAAGTGTGGACTGTTGGAATAACTCCCAGAAGGTCATTACAATGCCCAGACTCAACCATGGCCACAAACAAATAAGCATCAAACTAAGCAAAATAGTTTGCATATATTTGGTGCTCTGTCAGTTGGGGGGGGGGGGCAGCATAGCATGTGCTTTCCCTTCGTTGTTGTTTTGTTTTTAGCCCAGTTTCCTTTGTAATTGGTCCCTGTTTTAATTTTCAAAATGGACCACTGAGACACACATGTCTGAGGAATCCATTGCAGAGGGGAAACAGGATAGTCTCAGGGAATATGCATTCTTTTTCATATGTAGTATGCCATTGAGAGAGGTTCTACACTGCCATGGCTCCATCCTACAGAATTCTGGGATTTGTAGTATTGTGAGACACCAGTACTCTTTGGCAGAGAAGACTAAAGACTCTGTACAACTACAAATGCCAGGATCCCATAGGATGGAGCTACAGCACTTAATGTGGTGTCAAAATGCATTATTTTTGGAGTGTAGATGAAGCCTAGGACTGTGTAAACTCAGAACTGGCACAGGACCAGAAGATGGATTTGGATTTGGAATATACTATCAGCACTAGAGTCTAAATCAAATCAATCGGGCATATTTGGGGGCCTTGGAACACAAATAAAGAACACTTCTATCCAGATAAGATTATATTGAATCTAGAGATCGAATTGATCCTAGCTTCACAAATGTGCATGGGAACAGGTAGAAGAGTTATCCATTCATTCCAGGATTTCTTCCCTTTTATTTTCTTAAAGTAAAACTGGAAGGAAGACCCACACTTCTGTCACTTTGAACATTTATCTATTTGAACATTTTATCTTGGAAAGTTTTCTCAGTCCTCCCCAACCTCCTGTGGTTCATGTAGTATTTCATAATTTCAGGGTTATTGGTCAGTTTTCCTAGTCCAGACATAGATTGTTTTAGAAATTATTTCAGAGGCATAGCAGGTCTCTAATGCAATTTATTCTTGTTGCATATATTTTACAACTTTTTTTCCCCAAAAAGAGAATTTCATGTGCAGGAGGAGGGGATTTTAGCACAACAGTGGGTAACATTTGGCCCTCCAAATGTTTGGGAGTACAAATTCCCACAATACCTTTCCATTGCAACTCTCAGATCTCAATGCCTGGACTTTCTTCTCCAGTCGACAGGGAAAGGCGGAGGAATCTCAAAGTGAGAGCACTGCCTTGAAAAGTGTACACATGCTTGTATATATTCCTCTTTGTTGAGATTGTGCTTTTCTTTTTCTTTTTAAAAAATGAACGACTAAGTCCAAGCAGCTATGAGCAATGCCTAATGTGTCATGCTTAATGACATCAAAAGGGCCCACTCCTTGTGACATCACCAAAGGCCATCCACTGATCTCAAGCTTTTGGCCCTAAAATCTTAGGGCCTGGGATGGTACTAACCTAGCAACCCTACATACTATTGGCCATGCGGATGGAAGTTGCAGCACAAACAGCAGCGCTAAGATTCCCTTCATTTATTGTAACAGTACTCCTGGTGCTTTTAACATTGCACTCCTAACTACCTTGGATTAAGGCTGTCTTCCAAATGCCAATGCAATTGGACTTACAACAGAAAAAAATATACCCTGGCTCTTCTCCCATCTCCTCAGTGCCAACCTAACTCCTCCACACACACACACATGCCCCAAAAGAAGCAATGGCAATTTTTCAGCTCATTAGGTGCATATTCATCTTAATGCAGCATCAAAGTTTTAAACTATAATGCATTCCGCTCATTGAATTCTCCAGAGGATATACACAGCAACCACATGAAAGCAGAAAGGGATTTTAATGCTAGAACTTCACAAGCAGGTATCTGTTTTTACCTTCAGGCAAGAAAGAAAGAAAGAAAGAAAGAAAGGGAGGGAGGGAGGGAGGGAGAGTGGCAGGCAGGCAGGCATTATAAACTTGAGTCTCACACAATTTTGTTTTATTTCTCAGTGATACAAGAAGAGGCAGAAAATGATGGGAGCTGGAGTCCACATAACCATTGGGCTGCAGCTCCCACCCTGCCTTATCAACTGCTATGCTAAACTAGAGCTCTTAGAAATGGTAATCCAACAATATTCTTGATCCTTGATTTATGTGGAGGATGGAAGCCATAAAAGTGTGGTAGCCTTAGCCCTAACATTTAGATAAACTAAATCAAACTCAGTTTATATAACAGTTGTCTGCACAAGAAGAATCCTAATGGATCAAGCCACCTAGCCTAGCATCTTGCTTCCCTCACTGGTCAAAGAGAGGCCGCTGGGAAGTCTATGGACAGGCCAGGAAAGCAATGGCCCTTTCCCTCAGTTTCTTCTAGCAACAAACCCCATTCCTCTTTCTTATATTTATTTATATCATGCCCCTTTTCTAGTTCAAGTTTCAATCAGATCTGTATACAATAGTAAAAATATGGTTACGCCACTGATATCTAAAAAGCCATATTAGTCTTGGCCTTCTTATTTTGCCCCCCTCCCTTATCTGTCTGCTCTTATCTCACCATCCTTCTCAAGAGGGCCTGAGGACCTGAGTGTATGGGGTAGATTATTTGGAAGGAGGTGATCCTATAGGTAATTTAGACCCAAACCATGTAGGGTTTTAAAGGTAATAACCAACACATTGTACCATGCCCAGAAACTAACTGGCAACCAGTGCCTGATTTTAATACTGGTGTAATGGGATCACTCCTGGATTAATCTGGCTGCCATGTTTTGAACAAGCTGAAGTTTCAAAACCTGGTACAGAGGTAGCCCAATGTACAACACATTGCAGAGGTGCAGCCTTGAGGTTACCAATGTGCGCACTACCATCTTTAAATCCTCCAACCCAAGGTAGGGGCACAGCTGACATATCACTCAAAGCTGATAGTAAGTACTCATAACCATTGCATCTATTTGAGCTGTCATTTGGAGCGATGGATCCAGAAGCACCCCAAGCTGCAAACACAGTCTTTCAGGGAGAGTGTAACCCCAATCAGAACTGGTTGACACCTCCACACCGAGGTTATGACCTTTGACATTAAGCACCTCTGTCTTGCTTGGATTCATCTTCAATTTGTTTTTCCTAATCCAGGCTGTTACCTCCTCCATGCATTCATTCAGAGAAGACACACTATGCTTATCTAAAGCTGTGTCAGAAGGGATAGAGAAATAAATTTGGGTATCATCATCCTACTGATAGCATTCCACCCCATGTATCTAGATGATCTCTCCCAGTGGTTTCATGTAGATGTTGAATAACATTGGGGATAGAATGGCACCTTGTGGCATGCCATATAACAGCTCCTTTTCTGAAGAGCAGCTATTCCCAGGCACTACCATCTTGAACCTACCTGAGAGATAGGACCGAAATCACTGAAGCACAGTGCCTCCAATTCTCAAATCCCGCAGTATTCCTAAAGGATACCATAGTCAATGGTATCAAACACCACTGAGAGGAAGCACCAGTAGGGGCACACTTCTGTTAATGCTCAGGCAAAGATCATTCACTAAGCTGATCATAGCAGTCTCAAATGAATGTGACACTGGGCACTGAGTTGACACTCTCCGTGAGCTACCCACCATGATTCCAGGCTGTCTTTATTTGTTATTCACTGACACTCAAAAGTCTGCAATGTTAGGATTTTGTAATTATTTTTATGGCCACGGTGTACATCATTTTATTTTAACTGATCCTCATATATCATTTGGCTGACCACTGTCAGAATAATCCCATGACTGGAACTAGAATTAAAGGAAGTTGCCTTACTCTGATAGACACCAGCAGGCCATTCCCTACCCCAATAAGCAATTATACTTCACTCAGGGAGAATGAGAGTCAGGGGATCCCTTCTCCACAGTTCTGTACCCTCAGAAACACATCTAGAACCTCAGTGACAGTGGTGACTCTGAGCTGAAGCTCAAAGAAGAAGGCAGAGTACTAGCACAGATGTCTGGTGGCTTCCATGTCAGTGGGGCAGTAATTCCTCTCCAGGAGTTAGCATGATCTAAACACAAAAATAGGCCTTGCATAATTCCTTTAAAGCCCAATTAAAATTCACTACACTTAAAAGCCTGCCCTGCCTAGGCCTTCTGTCTGAGAGTCCTGCTTTTATTGGGCTAGCTGAATTCAAAAGCAGCATACAGGGGAAGAAAAACAAAAATCTCAAAAGCTAAATCAGCCATCAACTGGAAATGCCAGCTCCAATATTTGCCTGTATTTTTCTGGCATTTCGGTTGGTCATAATAAAGGTATTGCTCAACTGTGGATTTAGTTTTAATAAAACTACATTTTTGTGAATATTTTGATGGACTATACATAATCTTAGGCTGCATTTTCTTCTACAGAAAAATGCTCAAGGGATTTTATGTGTGGGGGGGTGCCTACAGAGTCCTTATTCCTGTTTGCAGCTATTTGCAGCTAGTGTCCTTTGTCAATCAGACATCATCCAATAAAAGCTATCTCTCTAAGTGAAAGTACTTTGTTTCCCTCTTTCTCATACATATCAGCCCATCTTCCAGCAGCAAATATCCATCCCAGTGGTTTTCTATCCCTACTCCCTTGTGTTCAAATACTCTTTACTGGGCTTTGTGACTGAACATTTCCCCTCTTTCATCCTGTTTGGGAGGCCAAGAATTAAGACCATCTTTCACCCCCATTTTCAAGGGACAAACCTGATGCATTCCTCCTTTTCAACTGTTTTTCAGAATATTCCCCTGAAAGCATTTTGAACACTGAGAACGCACACACACACACACACACACACAGGGAGAGAGAGAGAGAGAGAGAGAGAGAGAGAGAGAGAGATACCACGCAACACACAAAACTTTGACTACACATCGTCTCTTTGAAAATGATTAGTAACTGCTCAAAAGCACCCAGAACTTTTATCAGGACTTGTCACATTCTCTTATCACAGAAAAGGAGGGAGTTCTTATCTCCCAGGATATTTCCAGGACAGTCTTATTACAGAGACATTGCAGTGCTTGAATACCAGAAAGATGAAGACTGATTCCAGAGTGTTCAAATAGAGTTTTGGATTGTATAATTCTGCATCATACCTCCCTCAACAGGTCTGACTGTTCAGACAAGGCACATAGTTGTTTAGCCAGTGACAATGGATACTTCAGTTTGTACAGCCCAAAGACGTGGACAGGATTCATGGGAAGTTAAGGGCTACCACATAAATGTTAGACTCTTGCCCTTCCAGGTATTTTTAAAAAGCCGTGACAGACTGGCTGATTTGGTAGAAGCAATATTTAATACCTCACTAAAACAAGGCAAATATCTATCATGAGGAGCCCTGGTGGGGCAGTGGTTAAATGTCTGTACTGCAGCCACTCACTCAAAACAGTAAGGTTGTGAGTTCAAGACAAGCAAAAGGGCTCAAGCTCGACTCAGGCTTGCATCCTTCCGAGGTTGCTAAAATGAGTACCCAGATTGTTGGGGGCAAGTAGCTTACAGTTGTAAACTGCTTAGACACTCCTTAAGCAGTATGAAGTGGTATATAAATGAAGCTGTTTGTTTATCATGACTAAAAGAGAAAGTTATAATGACATTACTGAAAATGCCTTCCTTGGATCATAATGTTTTGTAGAATTCCCTGCTTGTTTCCAACATTCCATTTCTGGGCTGTATGGTGGACTTCAAGCTCCATGGGTTTCTGGATGTGTTGGATTATGTAAATCCCATTTCAATATGGTTTTAGTGTGGCTATGGGACAGAAAAAGCTTTGATCATTTTGATGGATGACCTTCCTTGCAAACCAGACAGAAGGAATATGTTCCTGTTGGTTCTGGTGGAACTTCCGGTGACTTCTAATACCATTGACCATGGTATCCTTTTATGCCATCTCACTGTAATGGGGCTGGTAATCCTTTTTTTAAATTGACTTCTTTCCTTGATGGAGGGAGAAACCCAAAAGATGGCACTCAGGGACTTCATCCATTCCAACCATCCAATTCATGGCTTTAATCTGTCCTCCATGCTGTTTTACAGATACTTGAAACTGCTGTGAAAAGCTGTCCTCAGTGTGGGGCCCATTGCCATCAGTATTCATATGGCAGCCAACTCTATTAGTCTTTCATACCTCAATCCAAGAAAGCTGTTTCATATTAAGGATGAATGATGATGATGATGATGATGATGATGATGATGATGATGATTCCTGGTCATGAAAAACAAAACAGGAACAGGGATTCAACCTATTCTGGATGAGGTTATGTCCCCTTGAACATAGACATTCCCACTTTGGAGGTATTCCTACATTCAGTACCAACCTTGGAAAGTCAGGTTTCTGTAGTGGGCAGGACTACTTTTGTACAGCTGAGGCTTTGGGGCCCTAGAGATATCAGATCTGGCTATAGTAATACATGTCTTAGTTACCTTGTTTTGATTACTGTAACATGCTCTACATGGGGCTTCCTTTAAAGATCATCTGATTCAAGGGCAGTTAATAATAACAACAAATACCATTAAATTTAGGCTGAGCTCCATTGCTGATGTTGTAATGTTTCTGGCAAATGACTTATCTGAAAAGCAGCCACATAATCTTCAGGGGTGGAGGGTAGCATAGTAGGTGGTGGCAATTTTTAGGTGGAGGTTCAAATAATGCTTTCCCACACATCCTATTTAGCTCATAGTGCCCTTCCACAATAAACCAGTGTTCTTTAAGTCTCTGTCCTTCATTATTGCTCTAGTCTCATTAATTCCCTTTACAATGAAAAGAATGGCAGTGAATTTATCAGAATTTTCTACAGCTTGTCTTGCCTGTTTTTTCCCCAGCCCCTTTCTTTCCAGTGCATGTCACCACACTAATCTTCCTCTAATTAAAATTCATTTTATTTTTCCCAAGTTATTTAAGACAAAAGATAACCTTTCCCATTCTGTAAACTAATTTGGATTTTAAAAAAAAGAACTCTGTACAGACTGGCTTTTTTGTCTAGCAAGCTTGATCTTGTGGTTTTGTATAATTATTCTCATTAGAAAAATGCAATCTCCTGTATTAACAGAGCTTTCTGCCATAAACTGCCACAATCTCAAGACCCTTATCGTGTGGCATTGAAAGGAAATATTTCTTAGTAGCTGGATGGCATATTTATTTGGAGCTACAACCTTTATTTAGACTGAATCATTTGTTACGTCGGGCACAATTCTCAAGGATTGAGACCTAAATAGATATGGTGGAGGCAATTATTCTGTACAACAGACTTTGTTCCCTTGTTTCCCACCTGTTTTTAAACAAAAGTTTCTGCTATTATTAAAAATGAACAAAAGCTTGCAATATGGTATTTTCATTACCAGTTGGGAGCAGCACATTTTTAGTATAGAATACCAGCATGTCAACAAGAAAAAAGTGTCAGTTGCAAATGCATCTTGCCTGCATAATAAAAGAGTATTAAGGTTCTGTGATGGGATATGCAGTCAGATAATAATTACAGAAAAATGATGATCTCAGCCACAAGTGGTGTGATAACATTGGAGAGGAGGCAAGCATGATTCAAGCCTCTTCAAAGTTGTTCCTATGAGAAGAATCTGATTGTGGACGTTATCACATGGGAGGAATTTCTCTCAATTTTGAAAGAAATTAAAATGGGGCCAATTCGGAATTGAGTGAATTCGCTAGTTCAGCGAATTTACGTGATTGCGTATTGATGCTGCATTGTGTTCAGAACTGCCCAAAATTGCTTCACAGTTCCCAAAATTGCATGTGATAGTTTCTCACACAATAACATGAAGCCCCACGATTGTGTTCGGAAGGGCTTCTCATTGCCTGAAAATGTGTGTGATCTGCTTTCACACAATAACACGAAAGCCCATGATTGTATTCAGATTGCCATTGGATTATACTTCCAATTCCTGTTGTATGATAAACTTGTAAGAACAAAGAGGGGTGGTGTGGAATCCAAAAGGGGCAAAATATATTTTGATTTTAACAAGTGGGAATACAGTCTGCCAAGAATTTGAAATTGTGTGTAGTTTACTTAGGCACTGTTAATGCTTACTGCTTAGTTCTGACAATGAAAGTTTCTGGTTTGGAGCTACGTTGTTGTTGTTGCTGTGTGCTTTCAAGTTCTTTCTGACTTATGGCAACCCTAGCTTGGAGGTTTTTTGGCACATTTCTTCAAAAGGGGTTTGCCATTGTCATCCTCTGAGGCTCAGAATGTGTGACTTGTCCAAGGGCACCCAGACAGTTTATGTAGCCGAGCTGGAATTTGAACTCTAGTCTCCAAAGTCATAGTCCAACACACAAACCACTACACCACACTGGCTCCCTCCTGGAGCTAGAGTTACTGAAGAAAGCTTTGCTGAGCTTTTACTACTCAAATCTGAGTTTCTGAACTTGGTTCCTACTGAGCCTGACAAAGTGTAGGCCATGGACCATGAATTTCTAGTGATGAAAATGCATGTGTTCCTTTTATTTCAATAGATATCTGTCGGTAAACAGCAACTTTATATTCGCAAGTTAAAGGGACCCAAAGGACATAGGTTTGGTTGGCATGGCTGGACTCCCTTTCTCTTCTATTGAAGGTGAACGTGCCACCTTGAAATGACTGGCAGATTTCTCAGCCAGGGCATTTACTCCATGTCTAGGTCAATGAAAGAAAGTGCAAGGAGATAGCCAAGGTTAGCAAGAGCTAACAACAACAACAACAACAACAGCAGCAGCAGCATTTATTTATTTATTTGGCCAGAGCCGGTCATTTGGAAAAGACAGCTTCTTGGCTAGGTTACTCTCTTAGATAAGGTTGCCTGCTCTGCTGACCACTACAAGTTAGTCATTGGGGTTACTAAGAGGAGAAGAATGTGCAATGGATAACACAGATTCATCAAATGTGGTCTGGGGTCAGAACCTAGAACCCCAAAATCAAATCACTGGCCATTGATTTACCCTATCTTCCACTTCCTTTCATACTTATGAGGAGACTTACCTGATTTTGTAGGGCATTATGGGGTTGCCACATGAAATAGAGGGCAAGATTCTTTTACTTTTATGTAAAGAGAAGGGAATTTCAGCAGTTGTTGCTTAGATGCTCCAGATGGTCCCATTTCATTCTGAAACCAAATTGGGCCAAGCTGATCCATTCAAAAACTGGAACAAATTGGTCCAAATCAGCCTGGTTAGATTCATTATTTAGGAGTCAGTTGAATCAGTTGCACTACCCAATGTGATGCTTAAAAATGAATTTGTATAATGATTTGTATGTACAATTGTTATCCACATGGCATATGTAAATATAGATGGATGATTTGTACCTCCCACTATTGCAGCAGCCATTATATCATGCAATATTTTTTTTTAACAGAGGAAACTACTGATTCCTGAAGAAGCAAATGCAAAAAAGGATAGCATGAGAATTGCAAAAGATAGGCCACTGTCTCATCCTACCCATAGACTATATTCATGCATAATGCAGGTTTAGTAGCATTTTCTTCTTTAATTTAATGCTGCTCAGTGCCCATCATGTTCCATTGCTTGCTCTGTGAAGATATAGAAAGATAAATGCTCCAGTGGATATTATCCTTACATTAAGACATAGCCTTTCTGTTAGTTGGCTCTGACGTTAAATGTGTGAGGAAGGAATTTCACATTATGTTGAAACCATCATTTTTAACCAGTCACCAACAATATGGAATTTGGACAGGCAAGGGGGAGCATTAACAATATTTTTTAAAATTCTTTCTCCTTAATTATTCTGTACAGTATTTTTTGGAAGAAATGGGTGGATGCTTCTGCTTGTACCTTGCAGCGTGTATATATAAATGAAGTTCCATTAAAGAGAAGGGGGGGAGAGAGAGATGCAATTGAAAATGATTTTAATTACAAAGCCAATTTGCTTTAGTGACATAAAAAATTAATCTTATGTGACTTTAAAATATATTTCTGCTATGCTAAATCCCCAAGCAGCATAGTGTTAAAAACTACGAAGTTGGCTCCTGCTTTCCCCATGAGGGAGCATCTCCAGAAACATTCCTAGAGCACTTAGTGCTCTCAGCTATATGAAATGTTTACAGAGATGACATTAGGCGTGCTTCTTTCAGAAACATGCATTATGAACAATTAATGGTGAGGCAACGGGGAACATATACTTTAAAATAGCAGTGTAAACCTAGTTCGTAGGAGGACTGGATAATGCCTGGAGCATATGTTATGAAAAACAAATATCCCAGAAGACAGGACTGGCCCAAGGTATTTTGCTCCCTAAGGCAACAGAGAGAAAGATGTCACACTCCCAGTTCCATCTGTGAAAGCAGCTGAATTTTACCCCAACATTAGTGATGTGGCATGCTTCCTAAATACAGGTTGAGTCTTCCCTTCTACGAAACACTTGGGACTAGTAGTGTTTTCGATTTCAGAGGGTTTTTTTTTTTTTTTTTTGAGATTTTGGAATATTTGAATATACATAATGGAGATGGGACCCAAGTCTAAACATGAAAGTCATTTATATTTCATATACACCTTATATACACCGCCTGAAGGCAATTTTATGCATAATATTTTAATAATTTTTTTGCATGAAACAAAATTTGTCTACACAGAAAGACCAGAAAGCAAAGGTGCCACTATCTCAGCCACGCACATGGACAATTTTGGATTTTGCAACATGTCTGTAAACAGAGGCTTCTCATTGATATCTTATTGATATTTGTGCTTTCTTTTCTTCTTTTAACTTTTCTATATTTTAAAATAATTTTATACCATTTTGAATATGATGATTTTAATTGTTTTCAAAAGTGTGTTGATGAGTTTTAATAGATTTCTTTTGTGACCTGACTTGCATCCCACTCAAGAAGAAAGACAGCATATAAATAAATAAATAACATCAGCACAGGAATGTGGCACATCTCTGTCCTCGAATGGGTGGGAATAGTTGTAGGCCTGCTGTCTAAGAGACAGTATGTTATTGTTGTTGTTGTTGTTGCTGTTGTTTTTACTCACCTCTCCCCGTGGATCAAGACAGGGGACAACAACAAATAAACAACATCACTTAAAACATACATCAGTTTAAAAAGGACAAATAAGTTGTGCACGTATTAAAACAATTCACATCTAAAATTCATAATTTGAAATTCACAATTTAAAAATCATCTGGATAAGCCTGCTGGAAGAGACTGGTCTTCAATGGTGTTTTAAATACAGACAGCATATTGAGCTGACAAATCTCTTCCAGCAGGTTATTCTACAATCTAGGTGTAGTGGTTTAAATGTTAGACCATGACTCTGGAGACCAGAATTCGATTCTCTGCTCGGCCATGGAAACCCACTATGTTACCTTGGGCAAGTCACACTCTCACATCCCCAGAAAACCCTGTGATAGACTCACATTTGACATGGTACTCATGTCAAAAATAGCTTGAAGCCGCTGCCTAAGCTGGTTGTCTTCCTCTGTCTAATGATACAGCTGGCTCTGCCAATATAGCTGAAGACTAAAAGGAAAACACTGCTTTCTTTCTTCTGTTAATCCTCTTAATTTTATGCACTTTGGGGGTAGTCTTTAATTGCAAAGGGAAGTTTATTATTAAATAAGAAAATTGGGCACTTGGGAAACTTTACTTGAAGGTTTGCTTTTATTTGAATGTAATTCAGTCTTTCGTGCCATCCTCAGTATGATGAGCCTGAAAGAAAGATGGATGTCCCTGCACTTGTGGTGACAATCAGCCTAGAATGTGGTGACAATGAAGAGTGAGTAGGACAGCTGCTTCTGTGTTTTCGTAGGTGATTAATCTAAAAACAATTATACTAATGTGTTTGTTGGAAACTGCCTTCCCCACATGGCCAGGAATACATATGTAGACACAACTGTGTGAATGATGTGATATTAACTAACACCCAAAGTTTCACAAAGCTGGTAACAGTTAGTAGCAAACACTTTAAAAATCCCAACCTCAAAAAAAAAAAAAAAAACAGTATCAGAGCATAATAAACTGAAGTAGACATACTAAATAAAATAAGATTATATTATGCTGATATAACATGTTGCTGTTGTTGTGTGCCTTCAAGTTGTTTCAGACTCATGGCAACCCTATCTCAGAGTTTTCTTGGCAATGTGAAGTCGAAGGCTTTCATGGATGGCATCCATAGTTTTATTGTGGGTTTTTCGGGCTATGTGGCCATGTTCTAGAAGAGTTTCTTCCTGACATTTCACCAGCATCTGTGGCTGGCATCTTCAGAGAAAATCTTCTCTGATTTTCTCTGACACCAGGAAGAAACTCAGGAAGAACATGGCCACATAGCCCGAAAAACCCACCAAAAACTACTTTCTTGGCAAGTTTCTTCAGAAGGGGTTTGCCCTTGACATCCTCTGAGGCTGGGAAAGGTCCAGGAGGAAGAGCTAAAGGCGTGCACCTGTGGCTTCTTCTCCCCCTGGGCTTTTCTCGGCCCCTAGCTGTCTGAGAGACAGCTGAAGAAACTTGCCAAGAAAACCCTATGATAGGATTGCCTTAGGGTTGCCATAAGTTGGAAATGACTTGAAGGCACACAAGACACACACATATCAAGGAGACCTGGAAGTAAAACTGGGAAGAGGGGCTAAGAGGAGAACACATGTGAAACATTAGACTGGCACACATTTAAAAATATTTTTTCCTTTCTTCTAAGCCTCTGTTAATATCTTGCAAAAGTTCATCCTATTTGTTGTCTTGTTGTATTGCACTAGGAAGAAGAACAGACTTTTTAAAATAATAATAATAATAATAATAATAATAAGAATAAATTTTATTTCTATTTTCCTGCCTCTCTCTTTGGATCAAGGCGGGATTCCAACAACTCATTAAAAACAATATTAAGGTTTCCCTCTTCCTCTTAATGCTTACTGCAATCATGTAAGACAGGCTTGCTGAGAGGTAATGAAGGCTCAAGGACACATGGTTAATTCAATGACCAAGCAGATCATGGAAGTCATTTGAACTTGTGTCTCCCTGTTCCAAGTCCAGCATTTTAGATATTACCAGTTTAATGGTTTCTATAAAAATAGTATAAAGGCTGAAGCAAGTATCAATTATTGTGTTGGACTGATATAATTAGGATGCACATCAGAATAATATGCAAAATTAGAATAATTTGCAGAATAAGAAAATCGGTAACACCAATTTGAGATACTAGAGTATGGCCACCCTAGCTGTATCCAATATTTGATCGTAATTTATATAACAGCTAATTCCAAGGGGGGAAATGAGGGAAGCATGATTTCCACACTGCACTATACTGCCCTGAAACCCTGGTTGAGAGGCCTGAAAACCCATGGTAACATATTTTTGGTACCAGAAAGTTCATCAGCCTAGAGGGACTGAAAATCCAAGTAGTACTGTGAATACTGTATAGTATATAGGCCTTAGAGATAACTTCACTCCTTTTGGAATGCAACTACATTATCTAGCGAGCCATGGTGTGTGAGAACCTCACGTTTTGGCAGAGGAATCAAAGGACAGTTTAAGGAGATATAACCTTTCCTAAAAATTATGGTAGAACCAAAAGCATTTGAAAACTTTGTGTCTGTGTGTCTGTGTGTCTGTGTGCTAGACAGGGAGTGTTTGGAGAAACTGTGTTGATTGTCTCTTTCTGTGTATATATGTGTATACACACACACACACACACACACACACATATATATATATATATAATTGCCTTTTAATTTTCTCCAAAGTGCCCTTCCAGTAATATATATAAAATGGTGTTACAAGTGGCAGTAAAATTTTATAGCACAATCATTACTGCAACAATAAAATGGCATTTTTCTGCAAGTAGCAGTAATCAACATTTAGACCTTCGGTCACAGCCAGCTACTCTGAAACAAGAATAGCTGCATAAAAATCAAAGAAGGCAAGCCAACCTGATTTCAGCAAGTCAACAAATACTCCCAACTGAAGTCAAAAATGAGGAAGTTCATTTTAAGTGCAGTTCAGTTCATATGGAAACCTGATTTATAACTCAGGTTTTCATTAATGCATACCTTTGGATAGATGTTGTATTAAAATAAAGAGGTCTGTCACGTTAAAGCATCTCCACACTACTTTATAGGCTTTGCTTTTAGTGCTGTATTACTTTATGAATGCAAACGAAGGGAAATTCCTTGCAAAAGGCACATGGTATCAATAGTGGTGCATCATTTTACATCAGAATCAGGTATAATAGTAAGCATTTCCAACAGAGAATTGGAACTGGTAAGGGATTTTATGAGGGCTAGTAACATGAAATTCTACCCAGAGAAATCAGAAGTCTTGTTGGACATTGGTTCAATGAATTTATATTTGCCATAGTTGTGAAGAAATACCAGTCAAGAATCCAAAGAAAGCTCTTAATCCTCTCCTACAAGAACAGGAAACTTTCAGCTCCATTCAGATACAGGTAGGTCCAGTGCCATCATCCACCATGTGGAGATCAGCTTGAATACTCTTTGGATAGCGTTACTGTAAAGTTTCGCTTTTAGGACTACATAGTGACACTCTCCACGGAATACTGAAGCTGGTCATGCAATTGCTTAAAAGCAAGTCATCCAATGACTTAATTGCAAGAAGTGAAGCTTACAAGATAATTAGACAAAGGGTGTTAAGGAGAAAAAGCTATTCTTCAAATAGTTGCCTAACTAAAATCTATAGTAGCCAATGTAGTAAAAATAAGTCAAATATATCTAATAATTACTATTTTGTTTATCAGCATCGACATTATTTGCTGTGACCAAATCATTAAGATATATCAAAATTCACATATAATGGATTTAGAACAACGGGAGGCATCTTGGAAGAAAATACTCAAATATACTTTGTGCCAGGATTTAAAAGATAAATTTTATAAGGTATACTTCGGATGGTACTTCACTCCAGAGAAATTATGTAAATTGTATGGTAACCAATCAAACAAGTATTGGAAATGTGCAAAAGAAGCTGGTACAATATATCACACGTGGTGGACTTGTGAAAAAGTGAAGAAATTTTGGATTAAAATCCATCATGTATTGAGTAAGATTCTGCAGGTGAAAACAGAGTTTATATGAGAAGGTTTTTTGTTTGTTTTTTTAATGTAATATGTGCCCAGTTAGGAGGGAAATGTCAGAATGTTATTTTATATTATTTCTGCTGCTAGAATGATAATAGCTAGAGATTAAAAATCAGAAAACCCATCATTCTTAGAAGACTGCTTAGTTAAAATATTAGATGTATTTTAAATGGACAAATTAACAAGGTCAATACAGAATAAGCACACAGAGAAATACTCAAATGATTGGAGAAAAGTGTTCAAGAATCTGTCCCAGGAATGGGGAGAAAATTTCCTAGGAGATGTAAATATGAATTGAAGGTAGAGGGTACAAGGAGTATCAGCCTGAAAGAATGCTCTAAACAAGTTCTGATCTGATACAAGTATGTCCACATATTTAATATGGTAGGGGAGCAGGCATGTATAGATACAGACGTATGCAAAATGGGATATTCCACTAAGATATTGGCACAGATGTTTAAGATGAACATTGCAACAACAAGGGAGATAACATGGATTTGCAATGAAAATATCTCCAAGATTATAGAGGGGTAAGTAGCGGATGATTACTGAATGAGTGTAATTAATTAAATGTAATAGGTAAGATGAATGGGGTGATTGACTGGGTAATGGATGTGGTAATAGTGTATGTTGAAAATAATTTGTTAAAAGGATAATAAAAATATGGGGGGGTTCATATTTGAAAACAGTTGCATTGTTAATTATTACTTGTAAATAAAAGGAAGCAATTTTATTCTAGTCCAAAATGTTTAAACATTTTCTTTCTCCTTTAGTTCTCGACACTAAAGCCTTTGAGATGTTTTGTCCCATACCTAAACACTGGTACAAAGAGAGGTTATGGAAGTGAGTCAGTGTAATACAGCAGCAGCCATGTTGAAATAAGGGAAATTATATATTAGGAAGTCTCAACCTGCGGTATAGTTATGGGAGGAATAAGAGTTTTGCCACAAAGAAGAATTCTGACCCTCAGATAATTTTTTTTTCAGTCCCCAAATGTCTTTCACCGTAGTAATTTTAAATTTCGGTTGTGCATTTAGAAATCCAGTTTAAGCATCTAAAGAAAAGAGGCAAGCAAGGTTCTCAAGGGAACATAAACACAGCAAATACCAGAGCCCTAGCTGTGAACAATTGTCAGTTCCTCACACTTTGTAATGCAAGTAATTTGAGAACTGAAAGAAACTAAAGGAAGGGGACAAAATTCTTATTTGGGGGCAAGCCCTCATCTACCCCCCCCCACCCCCAAAAATAATACATCTTTATGAAAACATTCATGAAAAACTGAATAGCACAAATCACATTCAGACAGTTTAGGCACCCCTCCTAAGGCTTATTCATTTTGTATCCTCAGTTTCTGTGAAATGATTTCTTTGTAGGATCACGTCTTTTCACAGGCTCTCTTCCAAGGCAGTGTTGTGCTTGTCCCCATCAATAGCAAATGTCACTAATTATTAACTGTTAATAGTGAAGAAACCACTATGGCAGACAATAGGCTTTCTGTTCACACTGTTAATGGTGTGAAGAACTCATTTCAGTGGTAAAATGTCACTTCTGCTAGGGAGTGAGATTACACTTATGAAAATAGAATAAATATAGTTGCCACTCTTCCCCTGGATAATTTTCAAGTCATTCCATAAAGAATAAAGCCAGGGAGACAGGGCTTTTGACAACCAGAAAGTGCTGCTCCTTAGTGAAACTTGCTGGCTGGTTTTAGTGTGAGTAATACTGTCAACAAATCCCTGGTGCTGTAGGCTATATTCAGAAGAAGGAATTGGTAAAAAAACACCACTGAGTATTCTTTGCCTAGGAAAGCCCTATGAAATTCATGGGGTCGCCATAAGTCAACTGAAGACATGTACACACATATAACTGCAAATATTCAGCCAAGCAAAACTTTTTACAAATTTTCATCACTGCATATTCTTAAGGGACAATACACCCAATTTAATAGGTATTGTACACATGCTCTTTAAAAGTTTCAAAAAATTGCAAAATATACTTTCCATAAACCCCAAAAAGCTGGCACAGACGAATGTTTTATCAGGCTATCTGAAATTGATTCTTTTATGCCAGCCTATATTCCTCTGCTAAGATTTTTCTCTTTTTCCCTCTTGAGAATTGGCTTCCCATTCCTAACACACACACACATGTTACTTTATGCCTTTTGTCATCTCCATGTCAGTCATCAGTAATACTATACTATACTATACTGCTATACTATGAATAGTAATTACTATTTATCATTACACCAAGTGTACAGATATTATGGGGGGGGAGGTCCGCCATAAAAAAAATCTGCCAAAACCAGAGTGCACAGCAACAGCATGTTATAAATTAAAGAGCAATGTTTGGAAAGCAAGGACTTTGTAAATGGTTTCAGGAGTAACTTATATACTGACAGTCTTCTGCACTTGAATTTTATACTCTTATTTACTTCACTCTTAAAGAAAAAGAGTACAGTTATCATAGCAACTGTCACATCAAACAGAATTTGGATAGCAGACATTTACACTTTAAAAGTAAAGATACAAGCCAAAAGATAAAGTGTGGTTTGAATGGGGAAATCAAGCTGAGTAATTCAACTGTTATCAAGAAGTTTTCCTTGTGATCCAATTATCCTGTTCACCTCTTCTCCAAGTCTCCTGGGGAAAAAAAAGAGCAACAAAACATTAGGGTCCCTCCTGGATGGATGTGAAAATCTGGAAGACTTGAATTCCTTGTGTATCTCCCAACCCTTCTTTAATTTTCTTCCTTTGATACCCATCACATTGGGAGACTTCAAAATGGTAATGTCACATCAAAATTAATTCACATCTTTTTCCTTACTGTACACATTTATTTACAGTTTTAAATGTATGTTTGCCATTGGCTAAGGTGTGTGTGTATATATTTTCAAATTTTGTGCATTCCGGTGGTTCGCATTTCAAAATATGCTCATTGCTTTGGGTCTATTTTATTTCTTAGAAATATCTTGCAGTTGTTCTTGCAGTTTCCATTTTTTCTCATGGAGAATCTCAGGAAGTGCTAAAATACTACTTTGTTGCAACTGTAAAAAAAAGTCTTTATCCATCACTATTTTCCAAACAATTTCTCAAAGGTACTGGAGTTCGAGTAGGAGATCGAACAGACTCAAAATGGACATGCTTTTGTACCCAAGCATAAAATTTAGCCATCATGGCATGGCATAGTGGTTTGAGAGCTGGACTACAACTCCAAACCCCACTTGGCCATGGAAACCCATTGGGTGATCTTGGGCAAATCACACATTCTCAGCCTCAGAAAACAAAACATGATAAGTTCACCTTAGGATCACCTTTAAGTTGGAAAAAACTTGAAGGCACGTATCAAAAACAACTACAAGCATTTTTAATGGTTTATTGTGTTACCTCAGATTAAAGTCCAAAATATACATTGCAATCATTGTGTGTCTGTCTGTTTGTGTGTGGGTGTTTCTGCAGTAAGTTGTATGCCTTGAAGATATGACTAGTAAGACTAGTTGTCACCTTGTAAGCTGGAAGACTAGAATGTTCAAGAAAATATAGTTGGCAATTAGAAATGGATGGGTGGAGACCAGGAAGGAATGACCTTAGCTTAAAAATTCCAGAGTCTTTACAAACTGGATGCAAGTCCTGTTCAAACTGGTTCCAAACCTTTTTCATTCCTCCTTATTTTCTTCTGGGAAGATAAGGTAGTCTCTTGTGCTTCCGCCATCTTTCAAGCACCCCCTGCACAAGTATGCTCCTGCTCTCCTTTGGCAACTATGTTTGCATGTAGCCACTAGGGTTGAAATAATGAAGGGAGGAACTAAGCTGAATTCGTAATGGCTCGTCCTTAGCAGGATTCTATGAGAATTTCTATCAGCAACTGGTCTGGCAGAATGGGAGCCAGGAATGCATTTTATTAATAAAAGCTGATCTTTTTCAATACACCTATGGCCTTTGTCTAAAGCTTGAAGTTGGAGGGAAACTTCCCCATTAGAACACTGGTGACACACTATGCTCTGCCAAGCAAATATAGAGTTGCAGCTGCAGTCTTTCAGATAATCTGGGCCTTTTACAAGTCACAACCAGCATTTTGAATTATGCCCAGAAATGGACCTATAGTTAGGAAGGAGGAGGTTATGTATTCCCTATAACCTGTCCTGGCAAACAGTCTGGCAGTGTGTGTTCATCACACACACACACAGAGAGAGAGAGAGAGAGAGAGAGAGAGAGAGATTGTTGCACAAAGGTTCTGTGCAAGGTTCAATAGGAAGGTTTGGTCTATAACTAGGCAAAATTGTCTCAGTTATAATTTACCAAGAGCAGTTGTAATACTTAACCATGGATAACACAAACCATAATTTGTAAGCCTATTTCAAACTATTGTTCCTTTCTAATGTGTAGCTAAGTCTTAGTTAAATGTTAAATATCCCAAATGTTTTCCCATTTGGAAAGCAAGCCAGGATTATGTCAGTGCAACAAAGGCAGGAATATTGGAGGCATATTGGAATTAGCTCAGTTCCTGAGAAGTATTGAGAGCAGCTGTCATTTATTTTGGCTGGGATAGAGGAACTCCCTTAGGTTTAAGATTTGGATTTTATACTTTCTACTTCTCAGAATGTTCTTAAACACTATAGAAACAACATCATTTTAAGAGTAGGAAGACCATGTAGGTGCTGTTTAGAATCCCCATGAAAGAGTGCATTTACATTTCACCAGATTTATTTCTTGCAAGAAAACCAAAACAAACACATGGTAAGAAAAAAGAAAGAAACATACATGTAAAGTATCTGACTATTTAAATGAAGGATAAGAACTCCAAAGCTTGGAAATTCATGCTTGAAGGTACAGCTTCGGTTCTGCGACCAAAAACTAAATGCCAGCACACAAACCATTTCAAGGGGAGCTCTTTCTTTTCCAGGGCAAACTGAATCAGTGGTCACTAGGGAAACAATTTTATGCCTCCCAAGTAAACTCAGGTGGAAACCCTTCAGGCCAGCATTCACCTGGGTGACACACACATACACACTGTCCAAGCTATCAGGATGCCTGTAAAAATGGTCAAACTGCTGAGAGAAACCCCAGTGTGTCACCCTATGAGGAGCATTCATCTGCGTTTTGCACCCCACAGAGATGAAAAAGAAAGATTGGAGACTTATGGAGTTTTTGTTGTTGTTATAAAAATATACTAAAATAGTCATTTTAGTGAATTTAAAAAAACACACATCGAAATGCTACAAGTTATTGTCTGTGGGAGAAAACATACCTAAGCAGTTAAGACACCCAGACCATGCAACAATAACATAAACATGCAGAAATATTACAGTTATAGTTATAGTACAAAATATTCTTAAATTCTGTATGTTGTGCCTTAGTTACTGAAAAAGGAATTAATACCAATAACTCATTATTTGTAACATTACTTCCAAACTCTGGAAAGCGCAGATTTTGTGAAAAGGGTAGAAATTCAATTTATATACTTTTCTTGCCTCACCACCCTTTAAAATAATACTAGGGAACATATAGCCCTCGAAAGCCTTTTAGGCTGCAGTTCCCTTCAGCCTTCATGATTAGTTATGTTGGCTAGAGCTGATAGGACTTACAGCTCAACAAGATCTGGAGGTCCATCCATACATCCCCCAGCACTGCTTTAAGGGTAACCATCACAAAGAAACAGGAAAGTAGAATTCAGTGCTTCTTCCAGTCTAAGAAAGCCTTAAAAAATCATTGGTATTCATAGTTGTTGGAAAGTTCCTAAGGTTGAAGGAACTGGTTGTTTCTTTTTTTAAAAAAAGTAGTAAGTACAGTACATTATTTCCTTTTTAAAAGAAGGACAGTAAGTAAAATGCTTTATCAATGGCCTAACTGAGCATGGTTGTTTCCAAAACATGTGATCATGGGAGAATAAAACAATCATGTCACCATGCAACATGTAAGAGAACATTTCTGTTGGCACAGAAACCACCCACATATAGGGGAAAAAATTTGGTAAGAAACTATTTTCAAAAATTTTAGATAGTAAAGATATAACCTTGGCTTACATTCAGTCCCTGCTTCCAAATCATTCTCTGAAAATGGATATTTTGGCAAGAACCTAGGAAAAGGCCATTCCAGAACTGTTGTTTTGATGTCAAAGAATGGTTCTCAAAGTGCCCATTACCCAGTTTTTAGGCAAAGAGGTAACTTGGAGATGGTCCTTTTTCCAAATATAAATGCCATTATTCTAATACACAACAGGAAAACATCTTAGTGACTGTAAATGTGACTGAGGTCCTATTTCTACAGAGTGAACACAGAGTCTTTTATGAAAATGAAGCCTATCCGTGGGACCTGCTTTGCATACAAATGTATTAAAATCAGGCTGAGACACCTGATTGTACACCTTTAGCAGGACTGGCTATCTTTTTTGTTGTTTTATTCTGTGAAATACCATGTACATTTAAGGTGCATTATAAATCATCATCATCATCATCACCATTATCATCATCATCCAACAGCAACAACTGAAATTGCTGCATATTCATTCTTATTTTTGTTTCTGCTTTGTACTCCCTTCCTCTAGTCCCAAACTCCTTCTGTCCTACAAAATGTTCCTATGACTTGAAACTTCTTTGTCTTTCCACAGGACCTAAGTCTAATGCATGTGCTCTAGAATTCATCAGAACAGTATACCCATCCAGAATAATAAAAATTAAAAGCATACATCACTTTGGAAACAGAAACCCTTGCGTTAGAAAACCCTAATCTGGGTTATGAAAGCATACACTTGAGAACCCAAGAACCTGCACCAGTGGTCTTTGCAGTGCCATATATGGAGCATATAACTTGCTTGTTGAAACAACTCCACTGGCTACCAATCCATTACTGACCACAATTAAAAGTGCTTATGATCTGTAAAACCCTATACGGCTTATGCCCACACTGTCTAAAAGCCTGCATCTCTCCATATGAACTTGTCAAAGAACTTTACCACATGAGAAAAGAAGGATGAAACCAATTGGGAGAGCAGTGGCTTTCTCTGTGCTACTCTGAGTGGCCTTATAGCACTTTGGTTCTCTTGCTGATGGGTAACGGCCATCAAAGTGTTCCTTTGGATCAACAGATTTTTCCCATTCAGCAAAAGGTATGCTTTCACAAACATCTTCCCCCACGAAGGAAACAGAAGTTCTATGATGTCTTGTGGAGCAGCACAGAGAAAACTCTCCCAATCAGTTTCATCTTTTCTTTCCAATGTGGTAAACTCCCAGGTCTTGGGGCTGAAACAGGCAGCCCTTTAAAGCCTGTTTCTGGGCATCATGGGACCACGGTGTTTCTACACTGCACGCTCCAAAGACATCTGGAAGCCACACAGAAGCCTTCAAGTTGCTCTGGCGGCACAGCGTTTCGTGTGCTTGGGGCTGTGGTGGGATCAGGAAATATGCCTCTTTCCCAGCCCAAATAGGAGTTGATATTTTCTTCTCCTATTTGGGCTGGGTCCAAGACAGAATGGAGCCACGGTGGGTTTGCTGTGGTCCTAATTTATCTTTGGTGGTGGCAGCTTCAAGCCACCCTTTGAGAGCCATCTCTTCATGCCCTTAATGTCTCTGAGCAAGGGCTTGTGCTCAGTCCCACTGTCCTCACAGACCTGTGTGGTAACAACATGGGAGACAGCCTTCATAGTGGCTGCTTTTAGACTATGAAACGCACAAGGGAAACATGATGTGTCTCTGCTCTCTTGTTGCTAGCAGGTAAACATTTTGTCATTTAAACAAGTTTTCTGCTTTTCAGAGAATCAGAGTATCATACAGCTGGAAGAAACCACAAGGACTATCCAGGCCAACCCCCTGCCATGCAGGAAGATACAACCAAAGCACTCCCAACAGATGGCCATCCAGCCTCTGTGTAAAAACCTCCAGACTCCACCACACTCCAGCGCAGGTTATTCCATTGCTGAATAGTTCTTCCTAAAAAGAGGTGGAATCTCTTTTCCTGTAGTTTGAAACCAAAGTTCTCTGATATACCAGGCTGAACACCTCAACAGACCACATTTTCCAGAGGTCTGTAGCATAGAATCGTGGCAGTTAAGGTAGTGTCAAACTGCAATGTGGCTACACCCCAAGTCTCTGGAGCAGCAGAAAACAAGCTTTTAGCTGACTAGGGTAGAAGGATGTTCAATGACTGCACTCTTTGTGTGTGTGTGTGTGTGTATGGTTCTTTTGTTTTTGTTTCGTTTGTAATTTGTGTTTTAAAAGACCATCGGAATTGGATGTGTTGTTTAGTGCTTCTTAAACTTTTGATCTAAATTTTTGTTTTGTTTTGCTTCAACTTATATTGCAAGCTGCTTTGGGTCCTATAATTGGAAAAAGGCAGGATAATAAATAAATAAATAAATAAATAAATATTGTTCAGCAATGAAACAGGAGCAGAGTTTGGTAGCGAGAAAACAGGACAACAACCATGGCAGTATTACAACCAAAGCTTTATTGATTATAGCTGAAGAGGCTTAGCATAGCACAGCAAGGTTTCAGGCATTATATAGCCTACCTGATGAGCAAGGTTGACTCCACTCTGCCAAAGCCTTCAACATTTAACAGATGAAAACTGGGAAATATGTGGTCAAGCAGCATCAGAATGCAATCGAGAAGGCAAAAGTCATTGATGACGAAGAACACACAAGCTAGAAGAGGCTGCAGCAGTTTTGCTTTTCCCTGAATTTACAGATAAAGGCAAAATCCCACCTCCTCTCCTGGCAAATTGTTGTTGTTGTGTGCCTTCAAACAGTTTCTGGCTTATGGCAACCCTAAGGCAGTTCACCTATCACAGGGTTTTCTTGGTAAGTTTCTTCAGAGGGGGTTTGCCATTGGCCTCTGTGAATTTGTCCTTAGTAGTCAAAATTTAAAAGCTGTGTCTAATATTTTGTTATAAAATGCTCCAGATGGTGTACAAACAAGAAATCAAAAGGAGGAGGAAAAACTTTACATCTCAATTGAATAATTAATTAATTAACTAATTCATTGACAGTGAACAATTTTTTAAAAAAAATAATTCAGTAAAGGTAATAAAAAATAAACTGCAGCATTAAAAGGAGCCAAAGCAGAAAAGGCATCAAATTCAGCATAACTAAGAAAATGGAGATTTTAGCCATTCTTGGGGGTAACATCCCAATGTGCATTCAGTGGTGTTGACCCCCCCCCCCCAAAAAAAAAACAGAATTCAGTGTTTATATAGGGAGTCTTTTCAGAAATAATATCAACCTAAGGACTCCCTAACCTAGTATTAAAGTCCACTGATTTTCCTGAATGCCAGTATAAGTTCATGGCAAGATATTTTGACAAAAGAAGCATCTTTGTCAAGCTTAGTGCCACCTATTCAAGTAATGAATGGGTAACTACAACTGCAAGTAATTACTCACACAATGATTCCCATAACTTTCTCCTCTTACATTTATAAGCTATATTCATAAGGCCATTTGTCACAAAAATTAACTAGCTGCCTTTTAATATTCCTTATGCCTCCCCAAAGAAATGTCCTGCTATTTAAATGCCCATGGTAGCACCATCCTTTTTTTTTTTAATGAAGTCTGAAAGCTTTAAATGATTTATTGGCCAATGACTATCATTAATTGATGAGTTGTTAATTACAGATTTTTTTTAAAAAAATAAATAAAATGCAGCTCTTTGATAAGGTTTTAATTATAACTGTCTTCTCTGTGTTTAAAGAGTACTGTTTAGGTACTGTAAGCAATTGGTGGATTTTTCTCAATTGAGGAAGTCGCTATGTGCTCTGAAATCACTCAGCAACCAGACCATAAACAGGTTGTCTCAATACAGTTTAAGCAAAAATAAAAAGATATCTAATCACCTAAATATAATGGATGAACATAGATAAAGCAAAAAAACAAAACAAAACAGGAAAAGATATCACTCAAATTTCTATAATTAGTTGCCTATACAGTTTACAGTCATGATCTGAAAAGATTTGTTGCAAATGTTTGCGGCAATGGCTCTTGGACAGAGTGAGATAGCTGCCTCAGACAGGAACTTTTGCGTGTCATGGAAAGACAGGAAATTTTCAATTATTTAGTTTATTGGGAGGTCATTTTTCTATTTTATTTTAGTTTAGTTTTAACTGCTAGAGATGTGGGGAGGTGCTGGTGGGATTTTCTGCTTTATGTGCTATAGGAACTCAGCCAGGGAGGAGCAGGGCATCATTTGCTTCTCTACCTCAAAAAAACAAAAGCAAAAGCAAACAAACAAAAACAAACAAACAAAAAAGCTGGACTCAGACCTCAGTATATAAAGTGCTATTTTGTATGGGGCGGGCTCATTAGTAAATTATTCACTTGGGGTATTCAGAATACAGAATTTAAAATAAACAATGCATAGCTCTGTCTGGCAATACAGCAGAACTCCTTCATATAAAAATTGAGACCCCTCAATGGAGAAGACACTAGGGAGTTTATCAGATGACAGAAATTGGAAGTATAATCCAGTGGCAATCCAAACACAATCATGGGGTTTCACGTTATTGGTATGAGTGTATCTCACTTAATTTTGGGCAAAAGGGAAGTCATTCCAAACGCAATCATGGATTTTACGTTATTTCGTATTAAAGCATCTCACGCAATTTCGGGCAATGGGAAGTCATTTTCGGGCAATGGGAAGTCATTCTGAACACATTCCAAACACAATTGGAATTTACATAAATTCACTAAAGTAGCAAATTTACGTGAATTCGAATTGGCTCCATTTGAAATAAAGAGAAATTCCTCCCGTCTCATAACTCCTCGGATTCAAAATGGCCTCACTGCTGTATTTACTCCCCTAGCTTTCAGTCACAGATATAATATAGCAGGGGTTAAAATCTTTGCTCACCACCAATCCTTGTCCTCTACCTTGCTCTGTAAATCCAATTGGTTCCCTTTCCTGATGGAAGAAAGCTGATTAACTTTTTTATTATTTTTATTTTTATTTTTTGGCCAGCAAATGTTTCCATCAGTAGACTAGAGAAAGTGTAGACTTAGGCTGATACTACACTGTAGAATTAATACAATTTGACACTGCTTTAACTGTCATGGCTCCATCCTGGGATTTGTAATCATTGTGCCACTAAAGTTATCTGAAAGCGATGGCTAAATATCTCACAAAACTACAAATCCCTGATTTACAAAAAATTGAGCCATGGCGGTGAAAGGGGTGTCAAACTGCATTAATTCTGCAATGTATATGCAGCCCGAGAAAGCAAATCACACAACAAATCACAACTGTAGAAAATGGAGCTAATGGAGGAAAGAATAATTTTTCCTACCCAAAACATGCAGAGACATATAAACAGGTTACTACTCAGGTTAACCAAACCAGCACACAGAGGATGAAGCTAGGCAATTTAACAACACAAAAGGCTGGAAAACTGAAGGCCGCTTTTCAAAAGAATACCCATGCTAATCTGCCAAAGCAAAGGACAAGGAGAACGGGAGAAAGAATCTAGCAGAGACTTTAAGGCAAACTTATTTATTTTAGCATGGGCTTTCATTGGTTTCTAACTCTGCACTGACAGAGTTGATATTAAACCTTAGATATATTAGTACTTACATAGATGTGTGGGTCGGATACAGAAAGATCCAGTTTGTGACACTGGCCCCAAACCTTCCAACAATTTTGAAAGGTGACATTGGTTTGTGAGGCTGGCTCTCAGACATTTCTGAAGAATGAAAGTAATACCTCTGCTTGCTTGTTTGTATGTGTGGGTGCCCCCAAGTCACCTGTCACCTAATAGTGACCCCATGTATTTCATAGGGTTTTTTTTAGGTAAGGAATACCCAAAGACGCTTTTACCCATTCCTTCCTCTGAAATATGGCTTACAACACTAGATATTCATTGGTGGTCTCCCATACAAGTACTAACCAGGGCTGACCCTCTTAGCTTCCAAGATCAGGTGGGATCTAGTGCTTTTGGGTTATTACAGAGTCAATTTCCTTGAAGTCAGAAGCTTTGTTGGAAGGGAAATGATTGGTGCATGCTTGGTTATGAGGGCATACGCCTTAACATGTGCCAAAACAACGACAACATTGTCTGTCCATACCTCTGCTAATGAACTGGAAACCAACATCAGGTGACAAGTAAGAGGCATAGGCCTCAAACTATCACAGGTTTTTCTATATGCTATTAACAGTTCTCATAAAGTAACAAAGGTACACAGGAGATAACTAACTATATAGCTTCAAGGACTCCACAACCCACAAGTACAGCTGTACCCCTTTATCTGGAGATCTGGTAACTGTGGTTTCACTTCCCAGTGTCCTGGGGGCAACAGGAAGGTTTCTCTAAGCATCTCAAGGTCCTCTCTGATCAACTTCCACCAGAAATATAGTGGGGCTTTTTACGTTGGCAAGAAAGTGTGACCTGAAGTCGCCTTTATCTTAATGCTTAGCAGCTACATAGCAAGCCCCAGGTGTGCATTAAAAAAGTGCAGAGCTGCTACACTGAGGGGTGTGGGAACGACTTATCTGAGGTCTTTTTTGTGGCTCAGCAGTTACATGGGAAGCTGTCAGGATGCTACAAATACAGGCGGAGCTGCTACATGGGCAGCAATAAACGCGGCTTTAAACTGCGATTTTAATTTTTTTTTTTCCTTGCCGGCTGTGAATTGCGCTGTTGCGCTGTTCGTGCCGCCGCGAACAGCGCTATTGCGAGGGTCGAGGCTTGAACTGCGCTAGCTTGAACTGCACTATTGCGATGGTCGAGGCTTGAACTGCGCTATTGCGCTGTTTGCGGCTGCGAATTGCGCAGTTTTAAATGATTTAAAGGGGGTTTGGGAGCTTTAAAAAACTGCGCGGTTAAACCCCAGCTTTTACACCTGGAGGGCATAGAACGTTTTAATTAGGAGTGAAGTCCACACCACGCATGCTCCCAACCCACGATCCATTCTGATTCGCACCTGCAGCGCAGCCTTTAAATGGGCGCCTTAAGGAAACAGAGCCCCATTTAACTGCGCAATGGCATCTTAGCGTTTTGATGTACTAGCGCTATAACGCACTTTTTAAAAAAGTAGTGGGGCAACCGAACTACTTTTTAAAGGCGCGTTTTTTCCCTTAAAACGCCAAAATGGCGTTTTCATGGCACACTTTCCCATTTTCTAATGTAAAAGCTGGGTTTTCAAGCAGCCTTCATGACACCTCTTTTTGCCAATGTAAAACGGACCAGTGTTCCCCATTATCCACAATCTTTGCTAACTGCAGTACATCGGGGCGGGGTGTGGGAGTGGGGTGTCATACTGTATTGTGTTTGCTAGTGAAATTCTTATCCCAGAGAGCATAACAGGGCTGTCAACTATCAAAGACCTGATTCTTTTCTAACCATCTGCATCTTATCATCTTGGTGTTCCCCTTGAATGGTCATATTGGAGACAAACACTATGACTTTCTCCTACTTGTCCTAATTGCTTTGTGTGTTTTCCCACTCTGAAATGGATCAATTTGATTCCCTGGAACAATGGATGCAAGCTCCAGGAAAAGAGATTCCACCTCAACATTAGGAGGAACTTCCTGACAGTAAGGGCTGTTGGACAGTGGAACACACTCCCTCAGAGGGTGGTGGAGTCTCCATCCTTGGAAGTCTTTAAACAGAGGCTGGATGGCCATCTGTCAGGGATACTTTGATTGGAAGTTCCTGCATGGCAGGGGGTGAACTGAATGGCCCTTGTGGTCTCCTCCAACTCTATGATTCTATGATTCTATGATATCAGAGCTGGTATTCATTGGTCTTTATCAGCTTAATTAATTTTATTGTTTGCATTTTGAAGAGACTGGTTGCACAGCTGTAATGAAAAATTTTGTAAAATGCAGAAGTGGATTGATACTTGGTTTTTTTGAGGTGGGGTATGGCAAAACATAAGCAACATGCAGAAATAAGTTTGGATGTGTGTGTGTGTGTGTGTGTGTATATTACAGTACAGTGGGCCCTTGGTATCTGCTGAGGCTTGGTTCCAGGACCTTCCGTGGATACCAAAATCTGTGGATGCTCATGTCCCGTTAGATACAATGACAGAGTAAAATGGTGTCCTTATATAAAATGGCAAAATAAAGGTTTGCATATTGGAATTTATATATATTTAAAGTATTTTCAAGCCGTGGATGCTTGAATCCGTGGGTAAGAAATCCATGGATAAGGAGGGCTGACTGTATATGTGTGCTTACAGTTTGACATTATTCTAAAATAGGGATGGAAACCATGTGGGCCTCCCAATATTTTTGGACTGGAGTTCACATCAGTCCTATCGTGTTTCCCCGAAAATAAGACAGAGTCTTATATTAATTTTTGCTCCCAAAGATGCACTGGGTCTTATTTTTAGGGGATGTCTTATTTTTCCATGAAAAAGAATTCACATTTATTGTTGAACAAAAAAAAATGGGCATGCTTCCAAACAAATACTTCGCTAGGTCTTACTTTCGGGGGAGGCTTTATATTAAGCCATTCAGAAAAACCTCTCCTAGGTCTTATTTTCAGAGGGTGTCTTATTTTAGGGGAAACAGGGTAGTTAGCATACTCATTGATGAGGGATTCTTTGAGTTTCAGGGAAGCAAGATGTAGAGAGTCACAGTTGCCCATTCATATTAGCCTTTCCAAAAACCTTCTTGATAAGGCTGATGTTGTCCACCAATTCAAGAGTGAAGACACTCTATTTTAAGAGCAAGGTGCCATCTGGATACTCTCACAATGCAATGGGCTTAACTTGCTTCCTGAGCAAGTTTGTGTGTACAGCCCTCAAACACTCACCTAACAAGATGCGAACTTCAAATCTTATTTAATTCCAAGCAAAGTCTCCTGTTTTCCTCTGTGGGCATCACCTTAAACAGGTCACTGTCCCCGCCACTAACTGGGACTAAACTTCTGCATCTTACGCCATGCTGATTAATGCTCTTTTCTCCCTCCAGTAACTTTCTATGAATTCTGATTAAATGAATTCAAGCATCAAGACTCCTGAGGTGTTCTTATACAGTAACATCTCTTTCACTGTTTTTTAATCTCTTTTTTGATTACATGTGGTGGCTCTTACAAGTCTTAAGTCGAATGGTGTATTTTGATCTATTAAAAGAGCACAGTCCAATTTTCCTCTGCTTTTGTTTATAGGGTGAAGCATTACACAAAGATCAAAGCCTACTGAGCTACCTGCTAAATAACTAGACAATTACATGCAGTTGAACAACTGAAATTAACAAGAGGGAAAGTTCAGGGCCATTAATAATAAAAAAGTCAATTTCAACATGTACATAGCATTATGTAGGAGCTATTTTGAAAGTTGGCAGTAAAATAAGTATCAGTTTCCTTAACTGAGTTTTTATCCAGCAATTATGGGTCTCAGTCCACCTGTCAGACCAACTAACATATCCCAAGTAAATCAATAGACACTTGGTGAGTCAACAGTTCTGTAAATACCATTGATTTAGTGGGTCTTCTCCAGGTAGGACTAACAATTGGATAGGCCAAAGTTTCTTTTTATAATTGATTTGTTCAAACTGCAAAACAATATTATGGGTAGAATATGGGGGTAGATATGGGTAGGATGTTATGAGCAGAATATGGGTAGGGACACAGTGGCTCAGTGTTTAAAATGCTAACTGATGATTGCAAGATCAGCAGGTCAGCCGTTCAAGGCCCAGGCACCACAAGACAGCGTGAGCTCCTGTCACTAGTCCCAGCTTCAGCCAACCTAGCAGTTCAAAAGCATGTAAAAGTGCAAGTAGATAAATAGGCATCACTTTGGTGGAGAGGTAACAGCATTCTGTGCAGTGATGCTGGCCAAATGATCACAGAGTTGTCTTTGACAATACTGGCTGCTCAACTTAGTAATGGAAATGAGCACCGCCCCTTCAGTCAGTCATGACTAGACAATCTTGTCAAGGGAAAACCTTTACCTTTACACTTTTATAGGTAGGATAAAGATAAGTAAGAGAAGTGCATCAACCAAGAATAAACAGGAAAGATTGGTACTGCTGAGTATGTGGCAAAGACTGCAATGGATTATCTCTATTTATATCCCTCTTTAAAGCACATGCATTCACAGTTTTGATGCAGAAGCAGGGACATCCCTCCGCAAGCAAGAGTTGCTCTTCTTAATTCAAGGGATTTTAAAAAAAAATAGGACACAAAACAATGAGGAAAACAACAATAAGAATACAATATCAAAGAACAATGAAAACTAACTTCAGCAATAAACCAGCTCAAAGTGAATTGGTGCAAGCTACAGGAAAAGAGATTCCACCTCAACATTAGGAGGAACTTCCTGACAGTAAGGGCTGTTCGACAGTGGAACACACTCCCATGGAGGGTAGTGGAGTCTCCTTCCTTGGAGGTCTTTAAGCAGAGGCTGGATGGCCATCTGTCGGGGATGCTTTGATTGGGAGTTCCTGCACGGCAGGGGGTTGGACTGGATGGCCCTTGTGGTCTCTTCCAACTCTATGATTCCATGATTCTATGAAAAAGTAAGCATGGAAGCTTACAATGAGAGGTCTAGCCACGTCAATAGCAGCAATGTTCCATAAATGGAGCAAATAACATTGAGAGGGCCTTATACTGTTCCCTAACAGTCTAATTGGTCTTATAGGCACAAGTTGGATTTCTGGTGAAGGTGTCAAAATGGGGATGAGTTGATATGTGTGAAAGTGGTCCTTCACCTGAACCAAGTCTTTTAATTACTGGTGGTGCAGTGGTTAAATGCCTGCACTGCAGCCACTCACTCAAAACCATAAGGTGGCGAGTTCAATATGAGCAAAAGGGCTCAAGCTCAACTCAGGCTTGCATCCTTCCAAGGTCGCTAAAATGAATACCCATATTGTTGGGGGCAAGTAGCTTACAGTTGTAAACTGCTTAGACACTGCTTAGGCGGTATGAAGCAGTATATAAATGAAGCTGGTTTGTTTGTTTGTTTGTTTGTTTGTTTGTTTATAACCGAAGTGTGTCACATGATTCAATTGCCTAGCTTTTAGCATTACTCAAGAGGCTGCATTTTATAAGCTGAAGTTTCTGAATAGTCTTTAAAGCAACCCCCTGTATATCTCATTCCAACAATACTGCTTGGATATCCCCAGCCCATGTGTAACTGAAGCAAGGTCTGATTTCTGCACATTGGAGTTGGTTCGCCAGCATAAGTTGATCAAATGCACTCTTGGGCACTGATATTACCTTAAGTTTCCCCAGTTAGTATCATGTCCAGGAGAACTCACTAACTCTGTTTGTGCATGACAGCCTTCTGCATGAAAAGGGATTTATGTACCACACTACTTTGTCAGGGAAAACTCTAGGAATTTTACTCTTGAGCCCCATGTGTGATATTCAGTTGGCATTCCTCCATTGACATAAAGCTCTTTGATTCATTGGAGGTATCCATTATTATTATTATTATTATTAAACTTTATTTCTAAAGCGCTGTAAATATACTCAGCGCTGTACAAAATTGGTAAAACTTAAGAAATATATAAAAGCCTGCCAAAGGCGTACACTCTAAAATAATAGCAGATAGATAAAATTACAAAGGGGGAAGACAAGTTAAAACATCGGACATAAAAGCAAATCACAACAAGCAATATCAGACAGCCAGATGGTAATCACAAGTTCCCTGAGAACGCTTCCCTAAACAATAAGGTTTTCAGCTCAACCTTAAAGTTAGTTAGGGAAGTGATGAGCCGAGCATGCAGAGGGAGAAGGTTCCAGGAATGAGGGGCAGCAAGAGAAAAGGGACGGATCCGGGAGGGGGCAGAAGACAACCTGGGTTGAGAGAGGAGACCTTGGTCACCAGAGCGGAGGGTACGGGTAGGAACATAGGGGGAGAGAAGATCAGCTAGGTAAGGAGGGGCCAGTCCATGCAGGGCTTTGAAGGTGAGTAACAAAAGTTTGTACCTGATGCGAAAGGGAAGAGGGAGCCAGTGAAGGGAGGACAACAGAGGGGAGACATGATCATAACGGCGAGCAAGAGAAATAATGCGTGCAGCTGAATGCTGAACAGAAATTAATGGGTGGAGGTGAGAGAGAGGAAGCCCAGCCAAGAGGAGGTTACAGTAGTCTAGTCGTGAGACCACTAGGGCGTGGACCAGTGTTTTTGCGGTAGAAAATGAGAGATATGGACGGATTTTGGCAATGTTATAGAGAAAGAATCTGCAGACCTTGGCTGTGGTCTGGATCTGGGGGATAAATGACAAGGAGGAATCGAAGATGAAACCAAGACTGCGGGCTTCCTGGACCGGCTGAATAGAGATGTTGTTGACAGAAATGGAAAAGGAGTAGTGAAGGGTGGGCTTCGGCGGGAAAACCAGAAGCTCGGTCTTGGACATATTGAGCTTCAGACGCCGATGGTGCATCCAGTGGGAGACAGCTGTTAAACAGGATGACATTTGCTGTTCTAAATCCGGTGAAAGATTGGGAGTAGAAAGGTACAGCTGGGTGTCATCAGCGTACAGATGGTAGGAGAAACCAAAGGAACTAATTAATTTGCCAAGGGAGAGTGTGTACAGAGAAAACAATAGGGGACCCAAAACAGAGCCCTGAGGAACTCCAACAGTTAAGGGGACAGAGGACGAGGTCTGACCACCCGAGACCACTGAGAAAAATCTATTTGATAAGTAAGATGTGAACCAATCAAGAACCAGGCCCGAGAAACCAATGTCAGAGAGTAAGTCTATCAGGAGACAGTGGTCTACGGTGTCGAAGGCCGCGGACAAATCGAGAAGAATGAGGATAGAATAATGGCCATTCCATAAGTAGAACAGGGAGTGAGATGATTTTCCAACTGCAATGACCACTCATTCTTACAGTATTTTGAAAGGTGCCCCCAAACTCTAGCAACTTTGTAGAGCATAGTGAGGTATGGGGGTGGCATCAGGAGAAATGGAAAGGATTCCTACGGCTGTATCTACACTGCAGAATTAATGCAGTTTGATACTGCTTTAACTGCTATGGCTCAATGCTATGGAACTCTGAGATCTGTAGCTTTGTGAGATATTTAGCTTTCTCCATCAGAAAGTTCTGGTGCCACAACAAAATACAGATCCCAGGATCCCATCAGAAAATGTCCCCCAATTCCCAGAGGACATTTTGGGCCAAAATTTCTTGGGGAAAAATTGACTTCTGGAGGTTCACAAAAACATACCCAGAAGCCTCACATGGCCTATAGGCTGCACCTCACCTGATACAGGTATTTGTAGAAAGTTGCCCCAGAACTGGGCAGTACATTCCATAACAAAATAAGCATGAATTGCCAAGATTGAGCAGTCAGCTGTCTTATTTTTTTGTTTAAAAAAAAAAATTACAGCTGTAGCAGAAAAAAATCATTCAATCTGAAAATTGCCAGTGCACATTCCCTCATTAGATCTCATCATGTCTATACATTCTATGCAGAGGCATGAAAAAAATGAAAATAAAAAGTTAAGAGTTGAATGTTGGTTTCCTATTGCAACCTGATAGGTTTGGACAGGTGTTCTGGGTGCAGTCCCAATCCATTCTCATCTCATATTTAATAGATAACTGCAATACATATCCAACCTTTCCACCAGCCACAGGAGCAGGAAAATGTACAGTTTAGTGTTGCAAAATTATTTAGCCGTTTTGTATTTCCAACTGCATCTGTGCCTATCTCTCATACAGTTTATTGTTTCAAGAGAAGGCGCACTGCCTTGCAATCTCACAACATACAGGAAAAAGCCCAGAGTGATTCACTCATCAGGATCCATCCTCTGTTTAATTCCCTGTTGTCAGCAGTGCTGGAAAGAAAGGATAAAAAGAACCATGGAAATATTGTCCCTCTGTGCCAGGAGTTATCGGATTTGAACTGATTCTCTTCTGTTGAGCCACCTAGACAGTTTAATAAGCTGTCATTCAGACCATAATGAAGTGGAGCAGCCAAATCGATATTGAAGAAAATGACCACTGACATTTGCACAGGTAACATCCCAGAGTTTAATATGATGGGTCATAATACAAAGTACTTGAAAGGGTTTGCTTCTTTTAAAAAGTCTGATATTTACCCAAGTAAAGGTACTAGATCCAGTCTGATCTTGGAAGCTAAACATGATCAGCCCTGGTAAGAATTTGGATGGGAGACCACCAATGAATATCAAGCATTACACACTATATTTCTGAGGAAGGAACTAGCAAAATATTCCTTACATAAGAAAACCCTTTGAAATTCATGGTGTCACCCTAAGCCTACAAGCAACTTGAAGCATACACACATACATACTTTTATTTAGGAGCATTTTAATCTTTCTGGTGGTGGGAGAATGGCACATTGGTCAACATACTGTGTGAGAAGTGAATATGGTGAGAAGACAGAGACACTCAGTTCTACATTGTAGTTTTCTAGTGCCTCATGCCAGTTGGTGGGTAATGTTTAGAGCACTGGACTATCACTTTGGAGATCAGGGCTTGATTCCTCACTAAAGCATAAAAACCATTTACTGCTGAATAAACTTAGTTCAGCATGGTGTAGTGGTGTACTGGTTTGATCATTGGACTATTACTCTAGACTCTTTCAAACGGGGAGGAATTTCTCCCAACTCCGAATGGAGCCAATGGGGATTTATGTAAATTCGCTTGTTTAGCGAATTTACATGAACCCCTGCTCCGTTCGGAATTACTTCCCATTACCCGAAAATAACCCCCTCCTGCCCGAATTTGCATGCGAAGCTTTAATTCGCAATAAGGTAAAACCCATGATTGCATTCGAATTGGCTTCCCTCTTGCCCGAATTTGCATGCGAAGAGTTAATTCGCAATAACGTAAAACCCATGATTGCATTCGAATTGACATTAAATTATACTTCCAATTTAGCCTTTTATGAAAGAGTCTTCTGACTATGACAGGGTGTGAATCCCCACTCAGCCATGGAAACCCACTGAGTGACCTCAGGTAAGTCACACTCTCTCAGCCTCAGAGGATAGCAATAGCAAGCCCCCTCTAAAGAAAAAGAAAACTCTATGATAAGTTCACCCTAGACCAATAAGTCAAAATGATTTGGAAGCATACAACAACAATAGCAACAACTACAAGTCCAGTTGGAGTGGATCCACTCCTATCAAAATGTTTCAAATTCATCTTGACATATAACGTGGTCATTTTAGCCTCTTCCTGAAAAAGGAAAATGGCTTGGTACAGCATAAACACCTTTAACATTATTGCCAAATAACGATTAAGCTGCTTTGGGGATCTTTGAAAAAATTACCAAAGTAGAGGTTCCTAATTCATTTGAAGTAATGATTTTCAAGGTGCGCATGGACAGATGTCAAAAACTGGCTTGTGCAGCAGCTGCCATCTTTTTCTCTCCCAGGATGTATGATGCCTCTTCCTCCCTCTAGGGAGAAGATGAAAAGGAAGAAAATGTTCCTGGAGATATAGTAGTTGAGTACAGTACTTATCAGTCAACACATAAAGTAACTACAATATTAAGGTTAGGCATGTCTTAGTTTACAGTGGTGAAGAATAATGAAAAGTGAAGTCCAAAATAGGGGCTCAGGTTGGGAAAGGGAAGAGATGTGACCATAGTGGATTTTTCTGGGAGCTTGAAAGGAGCTGGTCAAAGTGCTGAACTTTATTCCTCAGACAGGTTCAGCACCTAGGCTATTTCTTCTAAAGTTTACAGCCACACTGACATTGGAGCAACTACCCTGTTTCCCCCAAAATAAGTGCTGTGCTTAAATACTTTTGTGAAAAGGAGGAGCCATGTTACTCACTGACCTAGTTATCTCTAAGATTGTAAACATATGCTTCTGGTTTGAATTCATGGTACAGGTGGTGACATTCAAAGCCCTCAAAAGTTTGGAGTCTCAGCATTTGTAGGAGCATCTCTACATTCAGGAAGCAATAACTAAACCACTCTCAAAAGATGGCTGTCCAATCTCTGTTCATACCTCCAGAGAAGAAGAGTCCACCACCCTATAAGACAGTGTATTCTACTGTTGAATAGGTCTTATAAACAAAAAGTTCTTCCTAATGTTTAGGTGAAATCTCTTTTCTTGTCATTTCAATCCATTCGTTTGTGTTTTAGTCTCTGGAGTAGCAGAAAACAAGCTCACCCCATCTTCTACATGACTTCATTCACATAGTTAAAGATAGACCACATTACCCCTCAGTCATCTTTTCTTCAAGCTAAAAGTGTGTGGTTCCTCCACACACACACTTGCAAACAGGATCTTACCTGTAAATGACCCCCATCCCACAGTTGTGCATTTTAACAGCCTCTATTTTAAAGGCCAGTTTGCAGGAGGAGTTGTCAGAAGGGAGACATTAGACTGTTGGGAAGGGCAGTGAGCCTATATACCTTTGTGTTGCAATTTGGCTTTGAAAAAGCCAGTGGAGACTTTTAAAAAGCCTAACTGCAACACAGAGGATCAGACAGTGAAGAAGGAGGAGGAAATCTCTCACCTCTGATCAGCTTCTGATCAGAGATAAGAGATTTTCTGGTTTGGAGGAAAAGCCGACAGGCTCAGTGAGATGCCTTTTCCTGGACAGATGGGCTAGATTCCCTCATCTGCTGGGGCACACAAAATTCATATGGTAGATATCTTGATGCGGAAGAGGGATACCACACCTGAGAAGTGTAACATTACATTGAAGGCAATAGAGGAGGAAGCAGGCAGAAATGGAAGAGTTCAGCTGCTGAAAAGCATTTCTGCCCAGCATAATAACAAGAGAAAGCCATTGGGGTGTAGTGGTTTGAATGTTGGACTAGCGCACTGGGATGTCAGGGTCTGAATCCCTGTTTGGCCACGGAAACCCACTGGGTGACCTTGAGGAAGTCACACTCTCTCAACCCTTGAGGATGTCAAGGACAAATTCTGGCAACCCCAAGAGTTTTGCTGTGGGCTTGCCATAAGTCAGAAATGACTTGAAGGGACATAACAACAACTATATCCTAGATTTATTTACATAAAAAGAGGATGGTCAGCAATCATTGTAAACTGGTAATATTTGTGAATGTACTTTCAAGAAATGACTCTATATTTACAGAATGAAATCATGGGAGAGGAAATTATGTAAATTAATATGGAGAATACAAAGAAAGAAAGCTTGCTCCCCTCTCTAGAAATTCTTGGAAGATAAGACTGATTGTTATGTAATGATTAGATTGGGATTTGATAGATGCATGGTCAAAGGCCCTCTAAAGCATGAAACTCGCTAGGCTTCATTGCATTCTGGTGAAGTGATGTGCTCTTTCACTGGACTCACCATGGACCAGTGACTCTCAATCTAACCTACATCACAGGGTTGTTGTGAGGTAGAAAAAAGCCACGTACACTTCCTCATTCCCAATAAAGCAAAGGGGAGATGTAATATACAGGTAGCTACCTTAAAAATAAGTAATAAAAATAAAAACCACCCGACACTAATGTGTCAGACACAAAAAGGAGGGCAAAAATGACAACCAAATGTGGGGTATGCGTAGGTGGCACAGCGTCACCATTTCCTGACCTTCTGTTCAGATCGTGCTTCTACTTAAGAGCACCCACCCACTGGAGACTCAAAATAAATGGCAGGAAATTGGCAGGCAGAGCCCTGAGGACTGAAGGATGTAATGTCGTGTTGTTTGTCACAGCGCAGACATTTGTCACCATAGTCTGCATGAAGGACACATGCTGTGACAACTTTATTAATGTCTTCCATCACTTTGGGTGTGAAATCCTGTTGCTAGGGGTTCCCTCCCGCCTTTCCTGAAACCATTATGTAAAGCAGCATGGTACTGGATGTGTGTGTGTGTGTTAAATAGTATCTGCAGTCAAGTATGTAAATTCTTAATTATCATGGCATACACCTTCCTATTCCAGCTTGCTATATGAATTTTCTCCAACATCTGAATCACCTCATCTTGGCCTCCCCTCAAGGTGCAATCAATGCTTCTGCCTCAGGAGATGGCGGAAACACTGAAAAGACTAAACTGAGAGAGCCCCCTCCATTCCCCCTCTTTGCCATCTAGCAGGCTCCCCTGAAGGCTCCACGAGTGAATTATTCCTCAAAGATGTTTCTGCTGAGGTTTGAACAATAGATCCTTAATTTTAATTATTCCTGAGGTTTTTTTTTTACCCTGATATACATGCTGATTTAATTTTCCTTGAAAATAGTGCCACTTTGTTTCAAGGAAAGCTGGATATCAAACTGAAATGGAAAGTGGAGGATCGTTTTATGGTAAAACCAAAGGCCAAACTCTCTATCAGTGGAGATAATCTGTCTTCTCATGAAGAAAGTTAAGCTGGACCCAGAACATATCAACTGCTGTAGGCCAATGGCCTCTAATCGTTCCTTCCTTCATAAAGGGAAAGTAGAGGCTGATGAATTCCATTCTTGCTTTTTTTGAAACTAATTTTCTGGGTCCCTTAGAATGAGGCTGTAGTTGAAGGACTCATGCTGCTCTGGTTGTCTTGTGGAAAGATTCATGGAGTGTGACTCTGCTGGCTCTCTTAGAAGACTCAGCAGCTTTCAGCACCATTGACCATGGTATCTGTTTGGATAGGGTTTCCTATCTGGGTGTGAAAATGAGCATTTAAGTTCCAAAAAGTGATGCTGTGAGAGTGTTGCTTAGCAGAGTTTAGGATGCCACAAGATTCTATTCCCTTCCACCATGTTATTTAATACATATTGCTGCTGTTGTGTGCGCTTATGACGACCTTAAGTATCTCAATCACCATTTTTAAGCAAGAGGATCGAGAAGGCGGTTGCTCTTCAACTCCAAAGAGTCTCGGATGAAATCGATTATCTAGATCCATTTCAAACTGGCTTCAGGACAGGATATGGAGTTGAGACTGCCATGATCCTTAGCTGATGACCTATGTCTTGGCATCGACAGGGGTACTGTGACCCTGTTGATGCTGTTAATTAAGCTCTATTTTAGATGTGCAACTGTCCCTGAGCATCACCCTTTGGAACCTGCCCAAAAGGAAGGAATGGAACCACTGCAGTGCAACACCCCTAGTTCCTAACTCCCTCAGCAGCTTTTGACACAATTGATCATAACATCCTGTTGGAACACCTGAGGGAGTTAGGAACTGGGGGTGTTGCATTGCAGTGGTTCCATTCCTTCCTCTTGGGCAGGTTCCAAAGGGTGATGCTCAGGGACAGTTGCACATCTAAAATAGAGCTTAATTGTGGCATTCCACAAGGCACCATCCTGTCCCAGCTGCTATTCAACATATATATGAAGCCACTAGGAGAGATCATTTGGAGATATGGGGCTGGGTGTTATCAGTATGCTGATGACACCCAGATACATTTCTCCATGTCTTCAGCTTTGACTTCAGATGGCATCTCTCCTCTCAATCAGTGTCTTGAAGTAGTAATGCACTGGATGAAGGAAAGCAGATTAAAGCTGAATCCAGACAAGATGGAGGTACTCATAGTAGGGGCCCCTAATCTGGTATTGGGATACAACTACTGTACCAGTCCCAGACAGGGGTCACACTCCCCGCAAATGACTGTGTTCACAGTCTGGGGGTGTTCCTTGATTCATTACTCCAGATGGTAAATCAAGTAAATGCAAAAGTCTAGAGTGCCTGCTATCAGCTTCGGCTGATAGGCCAGCTGTGCCCTTTCCTGGAATTGGGGCCCTGGAAACTGTGGTACATGCACTGGTTACTTCACTACTCAATTTCTGTAATGTGCTCTACATGGGGTTAGCTAGTAACCTGGAAACTTCAATTAGTACAGAATATGGCAGCCAGGTTGGTTACCAGAAAAACTAGGAGTGACCATATAACACCAATCCTGAAATCACTCCACTGGCTGCCTATTGGTTTCCGGACACAAGACAAGGTGTTGGTTTTGACCTTTACAACCCTATAGGGCTTGGCCCCAACCTGTCTACGTGATCACCTTCTTACCTTCTTCCGTATAATTCTCCCCACACACTCAGGTACTGCAGCCTTTAAAGATCAGATTGACTTCTACTTCCCAACCTTTTCATCTGCCGCTCCCAGACTGTGAAATGGCCTGCCAGAGGAGATCTGTCATATTGCCAGCTTTGATCGCTTTTTAAAAGCTGTCAAGATGGATCTCTTCTGGCAGGCCTTCCCTGAATAAGAAAACCCTGGCTATATAAATAATGAAGTTTGTCTACATTATACGTCACTTAGCCTTCGCTCAGATCGGAATGATGTTGTACTGTTATTATTGAATTGTAAGATTTTAATTATGTTCTCTCTACAGATTATTTTAACTATTACTTGTTTAATTATTATTTTAAGGGGGAAGGAACTGCGGGTTATACTTACGGCATTGTTGGAATTGTATGTAAGCCACTCCAATTGTTTGTACAAAGAAGTGGGATACAAATAAAAGTGTTGTTGTTGTTGTTGAAGTAGAACCTATCATGAGGTTTTCTTGACAAGTTTCTTCAAAGGGGAGTTTGCCATTGCCATCCTCTGAGGCTGTAAGAATGTAACTTGCTCAAGGTCACCTAGTGGATTTCCATGACTGAGCGGAGCTTCAAACCCTGGTCTCCAAAGTCATAGCCCAACGCTCAAATCACTACACCATAGGCACACAAGTATCCTCATTGGCATGATATCCGATGAATCCCTCCTTCCTTGTGTAACATCTACCTCAAGAGAATTGTATACTTTCCCTAACCCCACTATAGAACAGATGATGGCACATCAAGAGAAGGGCCACCTATCCCAACATTATTCAGTATCCTCCAAAGGACTAGCTGAAGTTCCAGGGAGGACTTCAGCTATGGAGCCTTTCTCAGGACCTTTGGGCTTTCCATAACTGGAGAAAGCAAGCAGACAGTAAAGTCCACTAGCAGTTCATTCCTCTCATGCTTTCTCCACAAGATTTAAGACAGCACCTAAAAGTGCTGACTAAATGAGCTGATGGCTCTAGTCCTTCCTACCATACCCAGCACAGCAAAGGTGAGAAAGGAGCAAAATAATTGACATATGGTTTTATTTGGTCTGCTACCCTTGTCCTTGCTCAGAGTGTGGATATATGGAGGGACCTCACTCAAAGGTTTGTGGGTCAGGTGAGATGAGCTCCAAGTTATGCATGCCCACTATCTCCTTTGAATGCAGGTCTCTTAAGAAACCTTGGGGTGCAGCTGAGTGGGGCTTTTAGCCTGCCTCATTCCCATTTGGGGGATAAACACACATAGTGACTAGCATCCATGTGCTCTCCATGGTTGCTTTTCCATTGTTGCCTCTCATCAGGAGGCATTCCTTTCAGGGGAAACACCAAAGAGCTACCACCACCTTCCCACTCTGGCATTCAAAAACATGAGAAGCAGTGCCATGGCACAGAGTATATATATGAGTTAAAGTACATTTAAATTGACTGATGTTTAAGTCAACTCAAAATTTGGGGGTCAAGTTTTGCCAAACATTCCTAGACTTATATGTATATACAATAAGCATATAAACCTTTAATAAGAATCAGGAAAGCCAAAATAAGCAATGGTAAGACCTGTCCTTCTAGATCTAAATAGAATCCCCAGCCCCTTTGCCAGAGTAGTTACTGGAACATAATTAGCACATGCTAATTTAAAGTAACATTCGTAAACCAGATAAGCTGCACAAACTTATTAAGCTTTATAAGCGAAATAGAAAAGGGTCACAGTCACTCATTGTGTTATGAAATGTCTTCATAAATGATTGTTTTACTTTTAGGAAGATTGTTTGTTTGTTTGTTTGTTTGTTTAATTCATATCCCACCTTTCTCCCAAGACATGATCCAAGGTGGCATACCATATTTTAGAAGCACAACACAATTACAAAACTGTTTAGTACAAAAGTTAAAACACAATTAAACTAAATTTCTATTTTTAAAAACAGATGTTAAAACTGTTATAAATAAGTTTAAAATATACTTGGAAAACAGAATATAATAAAAACATCTACACCCCTTGTTAAAAACTTTGCTGCATATACTAAAAGCTTCATTAAATAAAAGGGTCTTCACCTTCTGGCAGAAAGATCACAGCAAGACTGCCAGCTGGATCTCCCAAGGAAGAGAGTTCCACAAATTGGAAGCAGTCACCAAGAAAGCTCTCTCTCATGTTTTCACCAGATGGGCCTGGGATGGTGGTGGGAATGAGAGAACACCTTCCCCTGCAGATCTTAAGAACATAATCATGCTCATATATATAACTGCACTCATATACAGAAGAAGACATTTGCAAAGATGACAAATGTTCCTTAATTACTAGAGATACAGACCCAAGGTTTCTTTTGCATATGACAAGTCTTCATCTTTAGGGATGTTTCAGCGATAATGGACAGGAAAAATAATTTACCTTTTCCTTGCAAGTACCTGTAAACAGGCAAAATTCATAACACCCTACTGGCCAGTATTGACCACACCACCACCTTAAAACCAGTGCTGAGGTCCATACCTCAAATGAAATTGTCATGGAAAAATTTAAAATCGAGCCTACATAGTACTCTCAGACACATGCATTTTGGACAACATTGCATTACTCTGGCTTTATGTTAATAGCAATGACTTAACCATTTAAAATTATTTCCAATAAAGCCCTAAATAGTGTACAATATTCGAAAGAATGTCCCCACCTTGTATACACATAGTCTGAAATTATCTTAAAAGGAGGTTGTATATGTCCCACCACTTAAGAAAATTCAGCTAGTGAGAATCCAAGACTGGGCCTTCTCTGTGCCAGCACCAGGGGTATAGCTAAATATGAATTCTGCCTCCCCTCAATGAAATTTTCTTTCATTTCCCCAAATTTCTAGAATTGCAGGGAGTAAGACACCTCAATTAGTTCACATCTAGAACTCTTATATTTTCTACATTTTCATTGCGTTATTAATTTTACCTGCCCTTCTGTCTGGATGCCGAAACTATATTTCTAAATTCAATCTTTATAGCATTTTTAAGTTATTGAAATGATAGAAATTTACAGAATGAATGAAAATTTAATTTGGGATGAAATTCAGAGGCAATGCCTACTTTACTTTCTCCAGCAGCTAAATCCCTGGCCAGCATTCTGATGATGATGATGATGATGATAATAATAATAATAACAACAACAACAACAACAACAACAATAATAAATTTTATTTTTACCCCACCTCTCCGTTCAGGATCTGGGCAGTTTACAATAAAAATCCATACAATCCAACAATAATCCCAATTATTCCCTCCCTGCCCTAAAACATCAATTAAACATATTTAAACATTAAAGTAATCCATTAAAATGGAATAACTACACTTGGCCCTCAACATTCATGGGGGTTAGGGATGTAAGATCCCCACAAAAGTGAAAAACCACAAATATAGGGGGTTTTTAAACCTCAGAGAACACTTCACATGAACACATCAATGAAAAGGAATGTCCTAACCATGCTTTGGAGACATAGCAACTAATGATCAGAGGCGATGTGCGATAAGTCCCACTGAAGGTGCTATTTTATGATTATAATGAAAGTTTAAAAGCTGTGTGTGATTCTCTCCATAGTCATGATGTAAAGTTTCGAAGGTATGCATCCTATGCCCATTTTACCTGGGAGTAAGCCTATTTAACACAGTGGAGCTTGCTTCTGACTAGAGGTGCATAGGGCTGTAAGTTTGGTTGTTTTCTTCGCGCTGCTAAAACAAGCAAACAAAAGAAACCACTCATATTATAGATGCCATATCTACAGCTCCTGAGTAAGTGTGTGGTTTGTTTTCATTAAACGCTGGCACCTTATTGCCCCTATCCTGCCTCCAGCAAATTGCCGGCTACAGCTGCCGAGTGAGGCTGTCAAGAAGAAAATTACCCAGAGTGCCTCAATTCATGCTGATTCATTACTGCAGCCACCTTGGAAAACTTAAATTAGCCATAGGTGGGCTGGCAAGGGTCTAGCGGCAGCCAATTATAAGGATGGGGCTGACAGCTTTTCTCCGGATCACACCAAAAAGGTTGGGGAAGGTTTTGCTTTCCCCTCCGTCAGACCCTTCCTTCGATTTTTATTCTGCAAACAAACCAACAGGAGCGAGGAGCAGTTTCAAGCTTCTTATGGAAAGGGGGGGAAATAGTTGCTTTCTCAGACACTAAAGGTGCTGCTGCAATTGCCCCCAACATTGTCTAATGTGGGCCAGGCAGGAATACTGACTAGATACCATAAAACGGAAAGAAAAATAGTAGCCACATTTAGGCCATTTTTATTCACACGAGCAAACAAGATGCCTTTCACATTACACAGCTGTGCCAATCTGTTTCCACTTTCAGAATTAGTGCGGTCTGATGCTGCTTTAACTGTCATGGCTCCATCCAAAGGAATCCTGTGGTTTGTAGGCTGTTGTGTCACCAGAGCACTCTGACAGAGAAGGTGCAATATCCCAGATTTTCATAGCATTAAGACATGGCAGTTAAAGCCGTGTCAAACTATGTTATTTCTGCAGTGCAGATTAGACCTGACACGGCTCAAGCAACCTATGAGGTCATTATCCATTTCTTTTAAGGCACAATCATGTTTTGAAATGTCACAGGTCTATTCTCACCATTATTTGCATCTCACTTGACCTTCATGTCTTAACCAAGCTGAGCCTTCCTCGCCCTTTCTGTTATAGTACATTTTAAGTAGTTCCTCTCCTTTTAAAACTTATTTTGTATGTTTCAAAGCATAATGTGGTCCATTTTCTTTTAGGCAATGGTGTTGAAAGCCCTGGGTCCCTTTTCATCAGCCTTAGATAGCTTTCATTGCACTAATGAACCTCCATTAAAAAACTACCTTCACCAAGTTTCATATTTTGGGGGTGCCCCTTTATTGTTTATCTTTAATGGTACACAGAGCCCTAATTCTTTGATTGTTTCTTCCTTTCATGTCACCTCTCCTTGTAACAAGCCAGGTTCTTTTAATCTTGAACTTTCTTTCCATGCAGTTTGTGTGACTCTCAGACACAAACTCAGCCACTTCAGTCTGTTAAACTCCCTTCTTCAGTTATTTTCATTTTATTGTTCCCTCTTTGATACTCTCTTATTTACTGACTCTCTTTGCAGAGACATAATCATTATTTTTGCCTTTGACGAGTCAAAGAGAAAACGTTGCAACTACAGTTAACAGGAATATTCGAAACCAGGGTTTTGTAACACATTTTTTAATCTACATGGCCTTATTTTTCCCCTTTCAAACTTTTTCAATTAAGGATGAAAGAAATAGTATGATACTTTGCACCTACTAGCTTTCCTGAAAGGTTGTTTTGTTCTGTGTTTTTTGAAGACTCACGGACACAGACACACACATTCTGTGACATTTCTATACATCTGTTTGCCAGGTTTTTATGGCTTAATGGTATCCAATATATTTTTCACATTTTTCTTTATTTTTTTTTCTTTTATGGATATCCATATATAGTATTTTTATAGTATTGTGGAACTGAGACTTTCATTTTGACTATCACTAAACCCCTCTGACCAATCTCAGTTTAAACCTTATATTGTCTTTTCAAAATGACAAAAGACTTGTTCAGAGTAAAGAATATTTCTCATTTTCTTAATTAACTTTTTTTTATTGAAGCTTTAATGCCTGCTCATTTCGTCAGCTGTAGCTCTGCTTGGAAAAGCGACTGCAAAAAAACTGGCAACATGGGATCCAGTGTTTATTGTCTCTTAATGATTTCCAAATCAAATATTCCCAGCTCTTTCTGAGGGAGATGATTTCATTTTGGACATGTACAGTAGGCAGGCTTGCAAAAGCTTTCAGATTTAACTCAAACTCGGTAAGGGCTGGCAGTTCAGAATCACCCCAGGCCCTGAGTTTCCTGGCCAAAACCTGAGACCTAGAGACAACCCCTCGGGATGTCATTAAGCACTATGCATAAAGTAAAAACCACAATTGCTCACAGCTTGTTATTCAAATACACAACTACACACACACAAACACATGGAGAAGATATTTACCTGTCTGGAAACTAAGGGGCTGTACAGATGGGCGGCATGCAGCTGTCCCTTTTCACCATGGATCGGTGCCACAGCAACCGCACACTGCAGCACCGATCCAGCCTCTAGAGGAAGCAAAAAGAACCCAGAAAAATGGCTACTTTTTGCTCCCTCCAAGAGGTGTCATAGGAGCACTGGCACCCCATGATGATGCCTCTTTGGTGCTGCACCATTTGGTGCTGCACTGTAGGTGCGTCATCATGGCGCACTCCATGTGGATGGGCATGAGCCAAAATGGCACCTGGGTGGTGCAGTTAGGGTTTGGAGCGTGGAGACACTCAGCCCTCACCCCACCCACAGGCCAGCACTTTTCACCGATCTGTTGAGCCCCTCAGACAGAAATCTTAGCTAAAGTGACTGTTTCTTGCTCAATTTAAGTGAGAGTATTATTCCTTCTTTCTTAGGAGTTTATCATAAGATGGAATTCAGGGGTATATCCAAACACAATCATGGGGTTTCACATTATTGCGAATGAAGTGTATCTCATGCAATTTCGGGCAACCCGGGGTCATTTTTGGGAAATAGGTGGTCATTCTGAATGCATTCCAAACGCAATCAGATTTCATGTAAATTCGCTAAACTAGCAAATTCACGTAATTGCGAATTGGTTCCATTCGCAATTGAGAAAAATTCCTCCCATATGATAAACTCCTTAGAGAAAGAGGATGAGGATTTAATCTAATTTACTTGCTTTTAGTCAGGACAGGGATGCATAACAGAGCAGTGGGTGAGCCCTGGCTCCACAAAGAGTGAAAAGGAAGAAGGGAGCTAAAAAATGCATAGGCCCCTCTGTAAAGCCTTTAAAAATTGCAGCAACAAAGCCTTGCAAAATTGCAGTAAGCTGCTTCTCTACCAGCTGAGCTGGACATTTGCATACAGCTCTTTCCTCTTGCCTGGATTTGAGCCCACCAAAACTGGAGAATTTGCATCACTATCTCCCACTTGGAGATGACACACAAAACTGGAGAATCTGAGAAATTATTATGTGAGAAATCATCTTCTCCCATAGTGCACCTGATTTCCATGTTTCTCCCTTGTCATATTCTGGCAAATTCTGAAAATATTGTTGTTGTTGCATGTTTAATCTTTTAGATATATAGAAGTGTTAGATATTCACATATATTGGGATATGATGAGGTATTGTACTAGTGGAAAAAATTGTTTCAAAGTGATGTTTGTGTGGAGGAGGAATTTTCTCAGAGTTTGCTGATGGGAAACAGAAAATAGAGATCAGACCAGGATGGTATTGGGGTCTGGGCGAATTAGGCTGGCATGGAAGAGCAGGTTGGTGTGTTTTGATTAGTAAATGAATTAAGATGAAGCCTGTGAAATTTTGGGATGGGCACTGTTAGTGTTATGCCAGTGTTGGTGGATGATGGCACTTCTGTCTGCAAATGCCTTCCTGCTAACACCTGTGGGTTTTCTGAAATAAATTTTTACTGTTTGCAGTACAGATTTGTTTACTGCACTCTGGGGAGAAAAAGCAGCTCTTGACATTCCTATGCTGGGAAATTTAGATATTACATTAGCCATTCACTGGGACAGAAGTACTAAGCTGGAGCAAACCTTGATAGATATAACAGGGAGGGGGGTGGGGTTCAAAGAAAACTATTCACAGGTCAAAAGGATAAGAAAATTAGAGGTGAACTGCCAAGGTGACCTGGACCTTTGCTTAATGTGACAATACAGCCCACCCTTAGATTTTAACCATTCATGTTCAGATTCTTCTGTGAAATGTAAAGGCATATGTGCTAGTGCTTATGAAGATCTCTTTGGAAAACTACAACCCCACCATTCACCTCTTGACTCTCATGAACTTGGCAACTGTTTGTTTCTGGCTCCCATCTTTTTGTGTGCTTTTTCTTTTCCTTTTTTGAGCAAGTTATTGAGAAAATAATGCCATCTGGAATTCAGAGATAAACTTTGTTTGCTGTAAGACCACACAAAAATGTACACATACAAGCACAACAACACCCTGGGCCCAAGCAAGAGAGACAAAGAGCAGGCAAGGAAAGTTTTCAAGGACTAATTCCTTGCTCCTAGCAATGCAGAAAGGGCAGGTGGACACATTGAGTGTTGTGTTCAAGTAAATTACTAGGCTAATTGTTTGAGGCAAAGCAAAGTAGAGGGTCAAGCTGAAAGCTCCAGGCTCACAGGTAAAAAGAAGTCCCCTTTCTTTCCAGTTTCATTACACAGTGCAGAATGAGTTCTCCACACCACTACCTGCTTTTTTTTCCTTCCAAAAGCGAGATGTATTTTTGCCTGAAGAACAGATGCTAAGGACAGTCAGCTGGTGGCATGCTGTGCAACTTTATTCCATCTAAGCTAGGGATGTGAAAAAAAATATTTACAAAAATTATCATTTGCATGAGACATGATCCTGCATTCTGAACAAGAATTTTTTACATTTGTGTGAGTCTGTTTTTGGTCAAATTACACTAGCTCTTGCATTGTTGCATGGATTTTTACCAATTGGAAACATCTGATGGATCGTTGGCATCTTTTTCATCAGTCAGGTAGCCCTTCTCTGCATGTTTTCTCTGCTTTTGCTTCACCAGGGGGAAAGGCAGTAGTTCTGCATAGGGATTTTCTGTGCAAATTATGGAAATAATTGGAGGAGGAAGGTACTCTTTGATTCATTTGCATGTTAGCAATGTGAACTCTTGCAGTGGCTGGATGTTTCTTGACAGGATTTCTCAACATGTTGAGATGCTTCCTCAAACTAAGAATGAAAAAAAATTGGTTAATATTCTTCACATTCCATAATCAGTGGCAGGGATAGTAGAACTCCAAGTCCCCTCATTTTGAAGGAAAAGAATCTAGAACGAACACCTTGGAGAAACATGGTCTAAGGCTGCTGCCACAGTGCAGGATTAACGGCAGTTTGAACAATTTTAACTGTAATGACACCATCCAATGGAATCCTAGGATTTGAGGTTTGTTGTGGCACCAGAGTCCTGTGAAAAAGAAAACTAAATAACTCACCTAAGCACAAGTCCCAGAATTCTGTAGTATTGAGCCATGGGAGTTAAAACAGTGTCAATCTGCATTAATTCTGCAATGCAGATGCAGCCTCTGGCATGCATAAGGCACCCACCCATAGCATTCCTGATGTTGGTGGCCCACAATAAACCAGAATCTTTGAGCAGCGGCTTCTGGCAGTTGAAATCCAACACACATATAAATTTCCCAACCCTGGTCTATAGTATAGCAGCACCTTCATTCAATGCCAATTAATGGAGCAAAGGCCATTTACTTTGACTCCATATACCATATAGCATATATACTCTGACATGGAACCTGGACTCATGTCACATTCTGGTTCTCACTCAGAACAACCTGGGGTGTGTGTGTGTGTGTGTGTGTGTGATATCTGGACAAAATTCTGTCATTAGGAGAGAAAAACAATGAAGGATATCATAGGATGAAAATAAAGACAAGCCAGAATATTAACTATGCCATCTGAAAACTTTGCATTAAGATTCGTGAGCAAGGATTCTGTGCCTTTTTAAGCATCATGTGCTGCACCAACATCCTTTGTTCTTTCCTAATGCAAAAGAGAGTTCAGCAAATATTAGATGACTGCATAGTTTTATGTATTTTGTTCTTGTGTGGAGGAGGGGACAAGCCTCTAGCTCAAGATCCAGTGTAACAAGAACACTGTTTTTTTGCACCTGTATGTTCAGGATGATATCTGAGAGCAAGGATATGCATGCAAATGTTTTGTCACTCCACCCAATGTGTACCTTGACCGTCTGGGGTTCTTGGTTATGTGTATAGTTTTTGCAAACACATAAGTAGGGATTGGTGACTATCCATAAATTACCCATCAGCAGCCCAGTTCTGTGTTCTGAAGAAAGAAGTGTGCTCCTTCATTTCCGACCAAAGCTATGAGAATGAATAAACATATTAAAACTGAATTTTAGTTAGAATGTTATATGTAGTTATTTAATTTAGGTTGATTTAATATATGTTGGTCTTAGATTTTGTTAGTGGAGGATAGAGGGAGAAATTAAGAGGGTTTACAATAATTTTTAGATGGTTAGGTTTATTTGTATGTGTATGTTTTGTAGTAACAGCAATGCCATTTACATTTCAATACTGCTTAATAATGAACTCAGTTTACAAGCAGTTTACAATCTGTAAACCAATTGCCCCCAACAAGTTGAGTACTCATTTTACCAACCTACGAAAGGATGGAAGGCTATGGAAATTATCGCACTTCTTTTTCCCCCAGTCTGGGCATGGGCAGAGACTGGGCTGGGACCAGTTTTATCGCACAGCTCCGTGCCCAGATCATTAGCATCCTGTACCCAATTGAAACACCTCCCATTACTTTGCTAAGAATGGAAAAGAAGCATTTTAGCTAAGTATGGGAGAAGTCCCAATCTGGCACAGGATAGTAACAATCTGGACATAGAGCTGTGCAAAAAGACTGGTCCCAGCCCGGTCTCAGCCCATGCCCAGATAGGGAAAAGACATCCAGTGTGATAATCTCCAGAGTCAACCTTGGAACCTTGGGATTGAATTCACAACACTGTAGTTGCAGTACCAGTATTTAAGCACTGTGCCACCAGGGCTCCTAGAAACATTGTGTTTAGTTGTTTTGATGTTATTTGTTCTTTAATTTTGTATGTTATGATTTAAAATGTAATAAATATTAGTATTAAAAATGAGAATGAACCAACATACATTTAAAAAAAACTTGGTGGGAAACTGCAGAACAGAGATCAGCAAATTACATAGGAAACCACAGAAACAACTAATAAATAAAAAATAATAAAACTTTATTTATATACTGCCCTTCCTATGATCAGGGCGGTGGACAACAACATAATAAGACTTGACATAATAAGACTTGCTTTTATGGACCATCCTCATGCAAACAGTATAAATTCTTGGAAGGTTTAAATCCATTAAGCACAGTTAGGCTTGCTCCTCATCTTTCTTCTCTTGCCTTCTGTCTCTCTAGAAAATCTTGAAACTATCACTAGACTATGCGCGATGGATGCTAAGTCTCAGTGAGTTCAATAAATACCTGTGTTTTACTCAGGTGGGTTTTGCACCTCTTTAATAGCAAACCCTACCATTTTCTCTTAACATCTCCTAGTACTAGGATAAGGATGTGTTAGATTGAGTGTCAGCTTTTTTAACAGCTCTACATTCCATTAAGATTAGTAAGCGAATGTTGGGTGCAGAGTGTCAGATGTAAAACATATAGTGGCAGGGCTAGAAGGACTACAACCGTGAACATTTTCCAGACAGGCATCCAGTGCTATTCTAAACACACTGAAACACTTTTTAATATGCCTGCTCTTGTCAGACCGAACTAGCAAAGAACACCAAACACTGCATTGACCCTGAGATATAATACTTCAAAATCCATCCCCAGATTAATGTGATTTAGAGAAACCTAATAAAAAAAATGCACTGTGAGTAGAAAACAGAGTTTCCCAACACAAAATGGCATCCATTTACTTCTCTATTCTTCTCCCCACTGTCATGTTTTCTTTTTATGGACCTTTTCAATTAAATTTTGATACATTCTCTGTCTTTCTATCTGAATCCAAACTGCTAAGAAATGTGGAAGTAGGATCAGGTTCAGATATAATCCACTTTGGAAGTATGTCCAGGTTCACATTATATCTGCTTCAAAGCACCCCTGCTTTGATTTTGGCATGTCTTGAATCTGTCTTACTTAGTCTGACATAGTTCTGGATTCAAGATTCATCCAAATCTGAAGCACATCCTTAGCTCCTATCATTAAAAATCAAAAAGCATTGTGTACCACATCCATTATTCCCCATCTCCAAATAAACCTTGAAGAAGATTGACTGTGCATTGCACTTCCAGGCTTGTGGGTTGTTTGTGGGTAGTGCGCATAAAGGAACTGGGCACACAGGTAACATCAACAAGAGAGTCTTAAATAATGCTGTGCATGCCCCTGTTTCTGAGGTGTTTTATTGAATGCCATTTGAAAACCAGATTCATAGCAGAGAAAAATACTTGGGTTTCCATCAAGGACTTTCCTGAGAGTATACGATGGCCAGCATAGCATTTCTAAGAGAGCAAAAATATTGAGCATGTCCATTCAAGCAGTTGCTTAGCTAAAGAAAATTAAAACAAGGACAGGGCGGAAAATGCCTCTTGAGGGAGGAATCTAACAACTAATATGCTGAATATGATCTAGCCATCGTACACTAAACATGGAAAGAATATTTTTTTAAAAAAAATTAAAAATGGGACCGGTTTCCCAAGGAAATCATGACAAAGAGAATCTTAGACAGGCAAAAATCTGAGCAGTTTGTGACTTATTCTGTGTGAAAAATACACATGAATTTTGTGTGTGTGTGTGTGTGTGCAGAAAATAACATTTTTGTGCAGAAAATATTTTTGTGCTGAAAATTAATTTCCTACACAGAAAACAGCCTTTTTTGTCCAAATTAAAAAAAACAAAACACGAGTATTTTGTTGCACAGAATAATTCTTCTTTCCCTCATAGAACTTTCCTCACATGCACGCCTCATCACTTCTCTTACCAGTTTCTAAATTGAGTTAAAGACTATTTTATTTATGGAAGCATTCCCATGTGTGAGCCCTTCTCTGCCCCAGGATGCCTCGTTTTAACTATGTATTCAGAAGCTGAGCCCTCCCTCCAGTCCATCTGCCTTGGTCCAGGCCTCAGAGAGAGAGATGAACTGCTAGACCTGATCCCCTTCCCACCACCTTTCCCTTCTCCTTTTGTGTCTTGTCTTTTTGGATTGTAAACCTGAGGGCAGGGAACTGTCTAATTAAAGATTGCATGTTCAGCACTGTGTAAATTTACAGTGCTATATAAATAAAGGTGAAGAAGAAGAAGGAGGCGGAGGAGGACAACAACAACAACAACTATCCCTTAACTAAAGGTAATATTGTTATTGGGGTTTTTTTATATACACAATGTTGTTGTTGTCCCTTTTGGCTTCCTGTTAATGGTCATCATGCTGGAAGATACACATGTTTCTTTTTGAATTCCCCTCTAACCATAAATGTTAATAAGCCAAGTTATTTTCAAAAATCCTTCAGTCTTTCTTTTCCCTTTTTTTTGTTTTTTTTTTTTTTTTTTTTTTTTGAAACCCTTTTTGCAAGTTTACTTTTACACTGAAGGAGCATGCCTTTGTGTAAGATAGCTTTTACACTTTCAGGATACACAATTGTTGCCAATACAGTTTTTTTCCTCCCACCATCCTTTATTTTCTTTTGAACTCTGTGTATGCTTGGAGTTTCATCTTAGGCCCATAATTACATAAAGGTCTTCTTGATTGATTCCCTGATGGTTGCTGGGGTGGGAGAAGTTTTTGGTGTCTCCCTTTTGCACAATGGTTTCCACTTTTACTGTTATTCTTTATTGTTATTTTTGTATTGTTTTTGCATTGACGTTAACCTTTCACCTTTTTTTAGCAGCTGCAGTAATGCTACAGGCTGGAAGACAGTCTCAAATTATTTTTCATCTTTTCGTTTTCTGCCTCCAGACTTTCAATTTGGGAAGAGACAAGATATGTTGTTGTCGTTGCTGTTGTTTTTATTTTTCATTTGGGCAGATCAATGCCTTGGACTTTTGCCCCAGGGCACAAAACATCTATTTAAACTCCAACTTTTCTTTGTTCATTGGCTTTGTTTGGAAGCAGGCAGATATGCTGCTTCCTATTTTGCTCACCCCTCTTTCGTCCCGTTTGTCTCAGGAGTGATTCCCTTTCCCATTTCCAGACCATAGACAAGAGCAAAAGTATCCAATCAGGTGCTGTGGAAAGCCTTCTCTGTTTCAACTTCTCTAGTTCTTGTGAGTTGTGAGGTTGTGTGTGTGTGTGTGTGTGTTTCACTTTTAAATAAAAAGTATCATATTGAAGATTTGCTTCTGGACTCTCATTTGCCTTGGACCTCAGTATACACAGGTCATCAGTCCCACGGCTGAGTCACCCAGCCCTAAAATTTGAGCTAACACTCATTCTCCTAAAGATTCCAGTTCTGTCCTCCAAAACAGGCCCCAGGGCAATAGTTACAGAACAGTCTTCACAAACTGCACACTTTTCATTGTCTTTCTTACAGCAAAGGAGGAAATGGGAAAATGGCTGCAAGAACAAAATCTATGATGATGGACATCCTTAAAGTACCACACATGCATCCACCACTCTTTCCATGATAACTGGGCCTTTAGCATTTGTTTAACTCTCCCATTTTAGAAAAATATATTTTCAAAAATGTATATCTTGAGCTGGTTTATTCTTTTTAGTTTTCAGACAAATACTGAACATAACCTGCCTTTGTCAAAGCAAGACTCTATTGTCATGGTTTTTTCTTTCTTTCTTTCTTTCTTTCTTTCTTTCTTTTTACTATTTCCATCTAGAAATATCCTTTGGAAAATACAATGTCTTAAAGATCATTTTAATTTGTCTCAGAGCCAGGCTTGCTGATACTATGGAAAGGGATTTTTTTTTCCAAAAAAATAATAATTTATCTATGGAACAATAACCACTCAGGCTTAATAGAACACCTCTTTCTGTGCACAAGTCCCCTTGAGATCACCAGGAATACTTCAGATCAGCAACCTAAGTTCACAATTACCGTGTAAATACAACTTTAAGAGAAAAGTCAAGGTCTTTGAGAAAGAACCTCCTTTCAAATGGAGGGTGAGCTTACAGACAGTCTTTGGATCGCATAGTCAGCCTACAAGGCCCTGCTTGTCAGGATCCATTAGACTTATGTCAAGGTCAGGCTTCCTGTTATGAAGGGATCACCTGAAAAGACCACCACCAGCATGTAGACCATCATGGTCAAGGGCATGTGAACCCAATCTGGGCACTTAAGCTTGATGTTTGGGCCCTCCAGCACCACAAATGCCAGCTGGTAGAGCATCTCCATGCTGGCCACGGTCTCATCAGAAACCTTCCTCAGTCCCAGCAAACAGTGGCCAACTTCTCTACTGCATTGACCCAGTGCAGCCACCATCCACCCAGCAACAATCAATGCTCACTCTCTGAGGCAGTAATGGACAGCAATGTCCTGAAAGGGAGATAAAACCAATTCCTCAAGAAGGAAAGAAAGAGTAAGACGTTAGTAAATAAGATGATAAAGGGCACCAAAAGAAAAGGAATATCACTTCATTCCTTGCTGGCTTGTGTATCTAGATTCTGACCCACTGTAACAACTCCTTGACTGGATGATAACCACCCTTGTGCTTCTCTCACCATCTAGCTCAGATAATCTCTGCCTGACTTGGACTGGATTTACTACCCAGTCATTTTTACACACCAGCCACTTGCTTCCTCAGGCACTTACTGACTCATGTTCAAGACAATAATCAGATGTAATGACAAGGGTGATGCAGTTCCTGAAGGATGCCTATATTGCTGTGTATCTGGAACATAGACAGCCAGATGATTTTGGATGCCTCTCACCAGCCTCCGTCCATAGTGTGACCATTGGGAGTGGGGACAGGGAGCAGCAAGAAAATGGCAAGTCTTCGGGGAAGGTTTGGTTATTGTACAGGAAGATCATGAATTCTTCCTTCCACAACAAACAAAAAAGACACAGCACAGGCATAAACTAGACCTATGTCAGTGGATGTCACTAACAGGATGCCAGCCAAAGTCTTCCAACCTGATATGAAGAAAGAATGGGATAGCAGGGCGGGAAAAGTTTGGAGAAATGGAGTGAAATCAAGACAGAGAGTTTTTTGCATCCCAAAATGCATGTCCATACAAACATTTTTCAGTAAACTATAGTAGTCGTCCTTTCAGTGGGATGAAGCTTTGGAAACAATCTTTCAGTGCTTTGGGACTTCAGACTACAATCCTTTTAGAGTAACATGAAAAGCACAAGATGTTCAGAGGTCATCTATCAGTGAAGCTGCTGTTCTCTCTAAGTGGCCTATTTATCTCCTGATTTGCCTTTTAAAACTTATAAAATTGTCAGCTGGTGTGGGGGAGTCATCTTAAAAATCCCACTCAAACTCTTTCAAAACATTGTTTTGAAGGAAAGGGGGATCGCAATAAGATAGCTTGCCAGAGGGACTGATTTATAATATCTGGCAAGGAAAACTGCAACCATTTCTCTTCTCAAGTTATTCAACAGGCTGAATTTGAAAGGATTTGAAGCTTAAGCTTCTGGGTTGGTCACTTGGAAAATGTGCCATATATTATTTTATAGCTTCAGGGATGCTGTTGTGCTCTTCTGGAATAGTGGAATTCATCAGTCCTAATCTGCTCCAGCTACTGGATGCAGGAGGCTGACAGTTTTTGAGTTACATTACGAGACTTGAGGAGGTTTGTTGCTCCACATAGATGATTGATGGCAAACAAGAAACATACTTCATTGGGAAGGGGAAGAATATTTCTTATAGCTTCTTAATGCTCTGCTGTTACACTGAAGTGAGTTGTAAGCATGTACAGGTCAGATTTTAGTGCAACGGGTGCTTCTTGCCCAAAGTTTAAATTTCTATGGCATGGGTGTCATATTGCATCATGGCTGATGGCTTCCATGTCAGTGGGATACTGAATCCACTTTAAAGTTCAGTCCACATTTTAAACCAAGGGGCACAAAAAAGGCCTAGGGGGCAGCATGCAGCCCACAGACAGCAATTTTGAACAATCCAAAGTGCACAACACTTTCCCATAAAATTGTTTCAACACACTCAGCAGTTCAAAGTAAAACTTAGAATGGATTCACCACCCCACTGACATGTTAGTCACCACTGATTAAAACCATCCAGCATCTGTGAACAGATCTAAATAATGATATCGTATCTACCCCGTTTCCCCTAAAATAAGACATCCTCAGAAAATAAGACCTAGTAGAGGTTTTGCTGAATTAGTAAATATAAGGCCTCCCCTGAAACTAAGACTTAGCAAATTTTTTGTTTGGAAGCATGTCCATTTTTAAATGTGAATTCTTCTTCACAGAAAAATGAGACATCCCCTGAAAATAAGACCTGGTGCATCTTTGGGAGCAAAAATTAATATAAGACACTGTCTTCTTTTCAGGGAAACAAGGTAGTGGTAACCAGCAGTAGGAGATAGAGGTAGAATTGCAGTGGGAACAATATTTCCACTTTCATTGAACCCACATACAGCTCTACAAATATGAAAATATTAGAATACAATTTGAATATATTAGAATACAATTGCCATTACACATTATGGATTGGTCACTGCATACCGATAATAAGATCAAAAACTTACAAGGTCAGATATACTACCATTCACTATAAAGGCAACATAGTGCAGCTGCTGTGTTACTCCACAGGCGATGAGAAACACCAAACAAGACTACTCTTGGCCCTTGTGCCCTCACAACTAGCTCAAGATGTTTTGCTATCTGAACAAAATATCCCTCCTACCAGTCAGGATGCATAGCATCCAAAACCAAACATTTTATTCTGCTACTTGAAAGAGAGGGAGAAAACCCCTAAGTATCTTTCCCTGCCCATGGCTGTAAAAAGGAAAGGAAAGGAGGGAGGGTTGAGTAAATAAATAACAACCCAATGTAAATACTAGGAATCAGAAATCCTTGCTAATTTATTACAAATCTCCTAAACATGTATCAGGATATCCTGATCTATATTTTGCCTACCCCACATATGTCACCTGAATCCTAACCTGTATAACTCAAATAGAGAGCAGGGTACATTTTGAACTGCACAAGGAATGCTCAAGAGGATGAACATTCCTGAAGTTGAATTTAAAAAAACAACACCTTTCATCAGGTCTCATCCATCAGGACCATTAAATGGACTTTTCTGGCACCTATGACACCATTCATATCGCCCTGTGTTTATGTTTTTGGACAGTCAATGATACCCTAATATTTCATCTTTGGCAAACTTTAAGTAAGGTTGACTTTATTCCTTGAGAAATGCATCATTTCAGCTCTAATCACAGCCCATCTGGAGGAGAAATCTTGTTACAGTCAATTGTCTCATGGTGTACACATATTAGTAATATGTGTGATGCATTAGGCAGAGCCAGAAAATGTTATTTCTGAGCAGTTAAACCAAAATAGTTTTAAAGGAATTTTTTAAAGGCAGAGGAACTGTTTTCTTTAATAATGGGAGGTAAAAACACCCTTCCTGTGCTATGAAGCAAATATACTCTGCAGTGTGCAGTCATTTTCTAAAAAGCTTTTTACCCGTCATTGTTCTAATTAGCTGAAAATTGAAGGCATGCTCTTTAGTCATATTATTAAGTTGTAATGGAACAAAAGAGGTAACTGTGGGTAACTGTAAAAGTCATTATCAACTCAAAAGCATTCACATAAAAGGCCTCCAAGTTCTTTAGTGAGCAGCTTCTGTTCTACAGGTAGTGTTTTGGTATTTAATAAGGACATTGTGAGGCCAATAGGATAGTCAACAGTGCATATATTGAGGATTATAAGGAAAGTAGCACCAGCAGTTAATAAGAGTGGCAGGTACACCAGGTGAGGAAAAGAGGAACCTGCTATGATCTCCTGTTGACGGTGATTCCAACAGAATAGTGTGGATTGCACATGGTGGGCCACCTCCTGAGTTTTAAATCTTTGAAAAGGGAGGTGTGAGGATTTAATATCAGCTCCTTTTTCATCACACATTTCCCAGTTTTGCAAAAGTCTTCATAATAGGGATAGGAAGGCATTAAGGTATATAAAATCACTTTAAGGAGAAACTTAAAGGAGTTGAGGGAGTTGGGGATCGGGGGCACCGCACTCCGGTGGCTCCGGTCCTTTCTCTCTGGGAGATCTCAAAGGGTGAGGCTCGGGGACAGTTGCTCCTCCAAGATTGAGCTTAACTGCGGCGTCCCTCAGGGCGCCATTCTGTCCCCGATGCTATTTAATGTCTACATGAAGCCGCTGGGTGAGATCATTCGGAGGCATGGAGCTCAGTGTCTTCAGTACGCTGATGACACTCAGATATACCTCTCCATGACCAGATCGTCGGTTCAAACTTCAGATGGCGTCTCTCCTCTTAATGACTGCCTTGCAGCGGTAATGGATTGGATGAGGAAAAACAGGCTGAAACTCAATCCAGACAAAACGGAGGTACTAGCTGTTACAGGCCCGAAACCAGGTTCGGGAATACATCTTCTGGTCCTAGATGGAGTCACACTCTCCTCGAAGGACCCTGTTCGCAGTCTGGGGGTGCTCCTTGACTCGTCGCTTCACATGACTAGTCAGGTGAATGCGGCAGTCAGGAGTGCCTGTTATCAGCTTCGGCTGATACGCCAGCTGCGCCCCTACCTGGATCAGAGGGACCTGGAAACAGTGGTGCACGCTTTGGTAACCTCACGCTTGGATTTCTGTAACGCGCTCTACATGGGGCTACCCTTGTGCCTAACCCGGAAACTCCAACTAGTTCAAAATATGGCAGCCAGGCTTGTTAGCGGTACACCTAGGAGAGAGCACATTACACCTGTGCTTAAAGCTCTCCACTGGCTGCCAATTAGTTTCCGGGCGCAGTACAAGGTGCTGGTTTTAACCTTTAAAGCCCTACATGGCTTGGGTCCATCTTATCTCAGGGACCGCCTCTCCCCATATGAACCCCCCCGCACGCTTCGGTCCTCTGGGAGAAATCTGTTGCAGCCCATGAAGACTAGGTTAGCGCAGACCTCCCAGAGGGCCTTTTCTGCTTCTGCTCCCAGGCTATGGAATGGCCTGCCGGACGAGATGCGTCTCATTACATCACTAGACTGTTTTAAAACAGCCTTAAAGACACATCTCTTCCGGCAGGCCTTCCCTGAAACTGTATAATCTACCTGGCTCCTAAAATCTTTCAGCCAATTCTCAACTCCTTATCTCCCCCCCCTCTGTATTTTATTGCTACCCATGCTGTGGCCAGCATTGCGGTTTTGTGTATTATGTTTTATTGTACTTTTATTGTTAGTAATTTAATTTTAAACTTAACTAATTTAATCCTATTTTAAGGGGGGAAGGTTGGGATGGAATTCTTGAATTATTTTAATCTGCAATCTGTTTTTAACCTTGTTGTACCCCGCCTCGATTGTTTTACAGAGGGGCGGGTAAGAAATAAATATTATTATTATTATTATTATTATTATTATTATTATTATTAACTGAAACAGAGACAGTTGTCCATCAACTATATTAGTCTTGAAATAGCAGTGTCACATATTTTTAAAAGAGTGAGGAGTGAGGAGACTTTTCATCCTTAAACACTCACATGGTAAGCAGGTACCTACAAGCTTATCATATCTTCATGATGAGATCAGCTGTGCTTATTGAATCTGAGCAGTATAAATGAGGAAGAATTAATGAGTGCCCGGAAAAGGAAATTTTATCTCACTGGTGGCTAGAAGGAACAATTCTAATTTAAAAACAAGGACAGGAAAATATCTCAGATTTGCTTTCTTCCATATTCTTACTTCCTTAAAGGTAAAGGTAAAGGTAGTTCCTTGACAAGAATGTCTAGTTGTAACTGACAGTAAGGGGCAGTGCTCATCTCTGTCACTTAACTGAAGAGCCAGCATTGTCCGAGGACTGCTCTGGTGGTCATGTGGCCAGCATGACTGCACAGAATGCTTTTACCTTCCCACAGAAGTGGTACCTATTTATCTACTTGCATTTGCATGCTTTCTGACTGCTAGGTTGGCGGAAACTGGGACTAGTGACAGGAGCGCACCCCATCATGCTGCACCTTGGCCTCAAACTGCCAACCTTCCAATCATCTGATCATCTTAACCACTAAGCCACTACATCACTTAACTTTCTTCCTTGTTACTTGTTTGTTTAAAAACTCAGCTTCTTTCTATCCTGAACAGGAAGAAATTTGTGACTTTGGAGGAAACTCTTATGAAAAATAAACTGAAGGAAAATTCTCCCCTATTTGCATTAATCAAAGTCAGTGGCTCTGTTCTCTGCATGGAGACATTGAGGTTGTCATAACCTTGATTAAATTGGTTGGATTTGAAATCTCTCCTGCCCTGACAGGTTCCAAGGAAAAATGCCTTGAAATAATATCTACTTCAAAAGTACACAATTCCACATGGGTGTGCACACATTGAAACTTTATTTTATATCTCTGCAAGGATAGGTTTCTAATGTGTCACTCAAATCATGTTGGAGGAGCTGGGGTCACTGCTGAAGTGAGAGCTTTGTAAATAATAAAACAAGAGGAGACTTCAGACCCTATCCATCCACTGGAACACTCTTTAAGTTCTACTTTCCCATGCCAACTACTAGATTCGTAAGTCTTCATAGATTTATGGAACATACATACAGCCAAGGTTATTCCTACTTCTGAGTTAACAGAATGTGTTGGTCATCACAAAACAATAAGTAAATTCTAAATTATGGAGGTCCAGTCACTCGAAAAGGTATATTTATTTATTAATTAATTAAATAATCTATTCATTCGGCCATATTTGTCTGTACCTACCTCACCTTCCAAGAAAAATAAGGCATCCATTGTAGCTTTAATTGAAATTCTTCTACAGACTGCAAGCTTGGCATGAACAATTACAGATGATACAGAGACCATTTTTGTTATTTTGATCTTTGGCATTGCTTGGATATTTGTCGTGCTTTGGCAAGGGGGTTTGGAGGTTTGGGGCATTCCTTGATATGTGCCACTCCAAATGCCTTCAGAAGTGGCTTTTTCCCATTTGGGGGGAGATTCTCCTACCATAATTGAGAGTTTGGGGTTCATGGGATTTTGGGACATCTGGAGGAGTACAAAAGTGCCCCTGCAAAAGATACTGAGCTCATAGGATGCAATTTTCCTGCCCTTGATGTTGATTTTTAAAAATCATGCAGTGTCTTTAGTGACAATCTAAAGGGACACTGAATTTTTATTTTTTATTTTTTTGTGATTTGTAGTTCGTTTTTGGTTTGTTTTTATAGACTCTCTATGCTGTAGCATAGCTGCTTAGAAATGCCCCCAAACCATTTACAGTATATTCCAAGGGTTCAAAGAAGACATGAACCCTCCAAAAATATGGAATGAATGTTGATGTGTGGGTTTTCAGGGTGGGGAAAAATGAGGAAAAAATCATGATCTGGTTGGAGGGATTGGGAAAAATGACCGTCTCTATTTGTAGCCACTGCTCTCCTATACGCAGATACATCCTTAAGATGGCAGTGGACAAACAGCAGTAAAGGTGCATGGAAATAAAGTCCCCTTCTGCTTTCCAATGTCCCATTGTGCTTGCTAAGAACATATTGGAGTACAGGAGCCCATTCGTGCTACAATATTATAGCCCAAGGATTCCACTTTAGCTATCATGTTCATGACCTGTGAAATCTTGTGATTTGTAGTTTAGTGGGGTGCAAGAACTCACTGGCTGAAAATTCCAAATGCCTCTCCCTAAACTGCAAATCCCAGAATTCCACAAGATGGAAACATGGCAAGTAAAATTGGATTCACAGAGGTATAATTGTGTCATGTGAAAAGGCCCCTGGAGACAATGGAAGATGTTATTCTGCCACCTTTAGCAGCTTAGATTCTTGCTGTTAACTACACCTACCTGCAATACATACCAGATTCTTAGGCCCTGTCTGCAAGGGCTAAAAAAAGCATCCCCCCTGTCCCTTGTCATCTTGGCGGGGAGATCGGATACATATGGCCCAAGTCCTAGTTCTAGACAACATCCAGCCTGTCCAGCACCAGATCCAAGGTAAACCCCTCTTAAAATGGAGGTGTCTTATGTGTCCTGCCATGCTGCACCACCGCCGCTGCTGGAGGGGAAGTCTGGGGCTTAAAGGGCTGCCTCTCTTTTTCCTACTCCTCTCCTTTGGCCAGGCTGGGCTGGAGTGAAGGGCTGGTGGCATCTTATGCCTCCTCCCAAGCTGCGCCGCTGCAGTCATCTGATGTGTCTGCACTGTTTCCATTCATTCATTCTGATGTCAAAAGAAGGTGCTCAGCCACATGGCTGGGTGCTTCATTCTGAACTCAGAATGTAATGAGGATGGCTTAGGGCAGGTCCAAAGCTAGGATACTCCAGGCTGCCCTTGGCCTGGACACAGGACTCCAGTTGCACATGAGGGGCAATTGGATGGATAGCCTCTTTGTTACTTGGGGTAAATTTTGGAAATTGTTACCTTTCCCTGTGTAGTCACCTGTGAATTTGCTATAGCACAGAAACAATTTTAGGACCACACCACTAAAAAAGAATGTTACTGCTTTTCAGGGGTTGTGAAGGAGAGGGGGCTTGCTCTTTCCCTACCCATTAACTTTGCCAGCCTTTCCTCCCTGTTCCTGTCTTTGTTGAAGACGAGAAGACCACAGGAAAGGCTGCATGGCAAAGCATGAAAGGAACATTCTGATAAGAGCTTCACATTGTGACCTGGAGAAAGTGAGGCTGAACGTAAAACAAGAAAAGAGAGATCATAATGACAGATTTTATTTTGTCACTGAGAGTCCCTTGAAGTTGCTCATTAATCTTTTAGACAAATCTGCCATGTTAAAGCACAGCTCTGGAATAATAAAATGTCTCTGGGCAAAGAACAGGAACAAGTTGAGCCTTTTACAAAATGATCTTTGTTGGGGCCAGCCCGAGACATTTTGCTGCCTGAAGCAAAGCAACAAACTGTGCCTCTCTCCTCTCCAAGGTTAGGCCACATATTACCCAAGGCAAAAGAAGAAAAAATGTAATAATGATGATTTAATAACAGTTTATTTCCTTTTTATGATAGTCAAAGTATGGTACCTCATATGGTTGCCTCAGTCTGTCTAATAGCAAGGCTGACCCTTTGCAGTAAAGGTTTGCATCCAGTAGATGGTTGGGATCTATATTCCAGCTGCTGATATAAGGCAATGCTTTCTTATTGTCAAGTCCAGAGATTGGTACAATTCAAATGGTCCAGTTTTAGTTCTGAAATGTAAATATAGTCTTTAAAATAATGAGGTTTTGGAAATATGTCCAATCTTTAACCTCCAACCTGACAAATAGGACCTACCACTGCATTGGGGTTGTTCCTTCCCCCCCCCCCCCCCCTTATGTTATTTTATCCCTTGTTTATATGTCCTTTCTTTTTCACCTACATCATACTATTTAGTTTTTGGTTTGGGTATCAGTGGTCCATGCTGACTTGTACTTTTTCCTTTGTAATTATCACTCACCCATTGTCATTACATTTTCAGTTGGACAGAAAAAATGCTCTCTTCTATGGTTTTGGTAGGACTGAAGACAAAATAAATAGTTGGAGGAGAGTTTGTTTTGTTTTGCTTTCAACTTCCTCTCCCCAAATACTTCTTTCAGAATGGCTCTCTCATGTAACCACATGAAATGGCTATTGGACACTTTTACCCTGTTTCCCCAATTAATAAGACATCCTCAGAAAATAAGACCTAGTAGAGGTTTTGCTGAATTGCTAAAGATAAGGACTCCTCCGAAAGTAAGACCTAGCAAAGTTTTTGTATATAAATATATATACACTATATAATAAATGTTAAAAAATTTTCAACAATAAATGTGAATTCTTTTTCTTGGAAAAATAAGACATTGCCTGAAAATAAGACCTAGTGCATCTTTGGAAACAAAAAATAATATAAGACACTGTCTTATTTTCGGGGAAACACGGTAAGCAGTATATTGTTTCTTATTTTGCAGTGGCATAACCTTGGGAATCAACACAAGAAAAAAAAATAGATGACAGTGTGGAAACCATCTGTTTTTATGAAACAATTATAAAAACTAACTTTGCATCTCAGATTGGCATCTCCTAGCATGACATTCTGAGAGATAACCAAGATATCATGAAGTACAAAGTGCTCTCTCTTTCTCTCATTTGCATTTGTGTCTGTCTGTCTGTCTGTCTCCACATAAAGTAGCTTCATCAATAATTTTGAAATAACCAAGCTATGTAGAATCATATCATGGGGGAGTATTATGAATGCGTGAACACACAAAGACATATACATACTAGATCTCCTAAGTGTGATTCCACCTAGCTTGGCTATTTCAAAAATACTGATGGGGCTAATTTATGTAGATCTTTCCCACCCAAGCAGCATCTTTCTTCCGGGTTTCTGATCAGGTGGGAGAAAGATTGAGGAAATTATCACTCGGGAAAAGGATAGGGACGGGATTGCTCCCCTGTCTTTATCCCAAGTGAAAGTGATAGTGCAAATCACTTTCACATGAAAGTGGGCTGAAAAGTGTTTTCAGCCGCCATGGTAATAACTGGTTCTTCCATTATTACAAAAGACAGGAAATGACAATAGAAAATGCTTTCAGCTGAGAGCTGAAAATGCTTTTCAGCTTGTTTGCATGTGAAAATGATTTGCACTATCACTTTCACTTGTGCTTTCCGGGCATCTGAAAGATAGATTCAGCATGCTTGCGAGTGAAAGTGATTCAACCATTTACTTTCACTCCCACTTCCCTGCCAGGTCATGTATGGGTCATGTAATAATATATGTGAAAGTCGATCGGGCAGGAAGGATGGGACAATGATGCCCCATCCTTCTTGTGATAATCTCCAAGTCAAACTGTCCAGCCATTCTTTGGGCTAGAATGTTCACAAGTACTCTGGAACACTGTGAAACTGTACTGCAGAAAAATAGCTCCCAGGAAGCTGGGCATGCATGTGAACGGGACCTAGAGCGCTATCAAAAGGAAGAAGGGAAAGTGACTAATCCAAGTGTTCGTAAATTACAAGGGTGGTTGTAATAAAGGGCCTTTTTTAGTCCAGCTGTGAGCTACAGATCCCATGATTCCTTCCAATATGGCAACCAATATGGCTAGGATGTTGGGAGTTGTAGCTCAAGACATATGGAGGAGACTAGATTAGTGAAAGCTGTACTAGGTTACCATCAGAAATTAACAGACACAATTTCCCAAAATATTATCAATGGCTACCTAAAGTACTGGAATCAATACAAATTACACACAAACACACACACCGAAAAAAAGAAAAAGAAAAAGAAAACAACGGTCTCCTATTTAGTTGCAATTGGGTTTTTTGTTTGATCATTCTGTATGGTGCATGGGTGTGTATATATGTGATTAACAAACAGACCTGAAAAATCTAAAATGAACAAAACATTTTGACTTCCACCTTTTTCAGCAGATAAAGATGAAACTGAGCTGCATCCAAGGTGGCAGTTTAGAACACTTGGAGTCATGTGGAGTTAGGGTTGTTGATATGTTATTATTGTTGTTATTATCCCACCCACCCACTCCTAAAAATTGGGATTCAAAGCAGCCCACAATTTAAAAGTACAAAAGAATTAAAAACATACAAAAAGTGAGCATTGAAACAGAGTGACACTATTATTTAATTAAATGAAACCACACAATAAAAGAAGAAAATGCAATTTTTAAAAAGCTGTTAAAAACAGTTCAATTAAAACAGTACAGTACCCCCTAGCCCATTCTTTAAAACCATCTGTTTTAAAAGCCTGTCCAAATAAAAAGGTTTTAGCCTGCTATCAGAAAGTCAACAAGGAAGGGGTCATTCTGGCCTCCCAGGGAAAAGAATTCTGGAGTCTAGGGGCAGCCACTGAGAAGGCCCTCTCTTTTGTCTCTACCAGCTGGGCTTGCAACGGTTGTGGGTCTGAGAGAAAGGCATCTTCTGATGATCTCAGAACCCAGGCCATCTCAGTCTAGCAAAAAGCCTGGACCTGAGCCATATAGAGCTTTATAGGTCAGCACTCTCAATAGTGCTTGGAAGCAAACTGGCAGCCAATGGAGCTGTGTCAACAGGGGCATTGTGCAGAATCTGTAATCCACCCCACTTAACAGTCTGGACCCTCTTCAAAGACAACTCCAAGTAGTGTGTGTTACAGTAGTCCAAATGGGAAGAAACTAAGGTGTGTATCAATGTGGCCATATTCAGCATCTCAAGGAATGGGCACAGTTGGCACAGAAGCTTTAAAAGTTCAAAATCATTCATGACAAATTGAGAGACCTGGGCCTCTAGGTGCAAACCTGAGTCCAAGAGTACAGCCGAATGGAGAACCTCTGTCTTCAGGGGGAATGTGACCCCATCTATCACAGGCCAAATCCCACATCCCAATCTCCCTTCTGACTGATCAAGAGCACCTCCGTCTTGTCTGGCTTAAATTTCAATATATTTGCTCTCACCCAGTCCATTACTGATGACAAGACATTGCTTTAATACCAAGACAGACTCCTTAGATTGGGGTAGAAAGAAGAGTTGGATGTCATCCACATATTCATGGAACCACACCTCAAAACTCCAGACAACTTCCACAAGAAGTTTCATATGTGTGTTTTATAGCATGGAGACAAAACAAAAATGTGAGGGACCCTACAGGCCAGTAGCCAGGGGGTCAAACAGGAGTTGCCCAGCATCAAATTCTGGGTTTGTCCCTGCAGGAAAGAACAGATCCACTGTAAAACAGTGCCTCTAGGTCCCATCTCAGAAGGATACCATTGTCCATGGTATCGAAAGCTGCTGGGAGGTCCAACAGAACCAACAGGGACACACTCCCTCTGCCCAGTTCCCTGCATGGTTCATCCTCCAAGGCAATGAAAGCTGTCCCACAGTCAAGCCTGAAACCAGATTGAGATGGATCTAGATAGTCCATTTCATCCAGAAACCGGAGTCCAATACCATACCCAAAAATGGTAGGATGGGCATTGGCTGTTAATTTTCCATTATAGAGGGATTCAGGGATGGCCTTTGCAATAAAGGCCTCACAACTTCCTCCTTTAGGAAAGCTGGAATGCTCCGTTGTCATAGGGAGGCACTGACTACCCCTTTTACCCATTCATCCAGTCCCCCTTTGGCCTGTTTGATAAGCCAGGAAGGACAAGAGTTTAACACACACGTGGTGACTCTCACCTCTCTGAGGATCCTGTCCACATCCTCAGGCTATACAAATTGAAAAGTGTCCATTCACAATGGGCAAACAGAAGGCATGGTTATATCCACTACAGTATCCACGTCAGAATGGATCTAAGCAGCTGTATCTGCAAATTGCGGTGCAAATTGTTTACAGTGGGCTGTTAAGTGATTTGCATTTTCTACTTGAGAAACAGTGTGTAACAAACCTCTGTGCACTAAGAACAGCTCTGCCAGATGGTTCCTTGAAGATGCAATGGTGGGCAATGGGAGCGGGGGGGGGGGAATCCTTTGCTGCCTCCAGAAGGTGTAGGCCTTCTAATAGACCCTATTCCATGTTCTGTAAACTCCCTTCTAGCCTTCCACCAGTGTAGCTCCAGTTTCCATCTCACTTGCTTAATCACTACGAAATCCCTAGAAAACCAGGGGGCGGGTTTAGCTCCACTCAATAAGAAAGAACACTCAGAAGTGATTGTGTCCACCACCCTTGCCATTTCCCTATTCCATAGGTCAGTCAGAGCGTCAACAAAATCACCTGCCAAAGTGACAAGAACATCCACAAGAGATGTGGATTCGAAGGCTTTCATGGTCGGCATCCATAGTTTTTTGTGGAGCTTTCGGGCTATGTGGCCATGTTCTAGAAGAGTTCCTTTCTGATGTTTCACCAGCATCTGTGGATGGCATTTTCAGAGAATGATAGCCTGGAAAAGGATTGGATATATATATCCTGTGTGACCCTGGGAAGGAAGGAGTAATTTGCAAATGTATTGTTCTGTTGCTAATAGCAGTCCTCAGGGTGGGAGGATATGCAAACAAGGATTAATGTCTGCTAACTGGTGCTCATCCACAAGAGCCATCAGAAATCCATCTGGATCCATCAGCCTCCTGGGGCAGACCTTCCTAATCGGTCACTCACCCCTGCAAAGTCCCAGAGAGGCTAAACATGCAGTCTTGTTGTTGTCCCTAACAACAGGACTGCTGAAGGTTCCTCCACACCAAGATCATCATCACCCACTCAGAACAGAAAACAAGGTCCAAACTTAGTTTTTTTTTGTGGAGCTTTCAGGCTATGTGGCCATGTTCTAGAAGAGTTTCTTTCTGATGTTTCATCAGCATTTGTGGCTGGCATCTTCAGAGAAAGACTGTGCCCAGAATCATAAGGAGATCCAGATACCACTTGGGACAGACCCATAGAGGCCATGAAGTCCCGATCTACTCCCAACAGTACAGTTTCAGTATGGATATTGTAGTCCCCCAGCACTACTAGCCACAGAGACTCCAACATCAACCCCAAGCTCACACAGGCTAACTCAAGAAGGGTGATTGTTGAGCAGGGGGGTGGGTGGTACATCAACAGAATCCCTATTCTGCCCTTGCTAACCACCTTTAGGTATACATATTCAAAACCAGCAGACTGTGAGAGAAGACATCTGGTCATGGGGATAGAATCATACCAGATCACTGCAACTCCACCTCCCCATCCCTCAGGTGTTGCCTGCTGCTGCACAGAGATCCTGGATGGGCAAAGCTGAGAGAGATTACAACTCCTCCCCATCTGCATTTTCTGGCCAGGTCTTTGTAATACAGGCCACACTGGCATGCTCATCCAGAATCAAATCCTCAATAGGGCTTGTTTTACCATTCACTGATCTGGCATTCATCATGGGTTTCTAAGCTATTTGAGCTGGGAGCTAATTTGGGGGCAACAAGCATTCTGTTGCGTCCCCCTCTTCCATGATATTGTACTTGTCTCCTCCCTCCCGATCTCCCTCTGTGTTGCACAACCCTGCTCCATAGTCTGTGCAGGGTCTTGAGACTATGTAACCAGAAATCTTCCATTTTGTCCAAAATGCCTGAAGAATATGGCACCATATTACCGAACGGGGACAAATTAGTAATTGGTGATCTTCTGAACTGTAATACTTGGACATTGTTTGCTCCAACTTCTTGGCCAGAATTGCAGACCTGTGATTAATTGTGTACTCAACTCTATGACTGTTTCCCCACATGCTGCTTAATATAGTAGGTCCTGCCAGTCACTGTGTTCCTAAGAGTGACAACCTGCTTATGATACTTACAGGTGATACATGCAAACTATAAATACATATGCATATACTGTTTTTAAAAAGTTGAAACATCTTTATGTTAGATTAATTTTAGACTATCTTTTTAAATTAACTTTAAAATATAGATTAACTTGCAAATATATGAGATTACTTTTAAAATGTTAATTTAATATTTATTATACAAGTTGAACCTCCCTTATCCAGAATTCCAAAATCCAAAAACCAAACTTTTTTTCATGGATGGTTGAGAGAGTGGTATCTTTGCTTTCTGATGATTCATTGTACAGAAAGTTATTTAAAAATATTGTATAAAATTACTTTCAGGCTGTATATATAAGGTGTATGTGAAACATAAATGAATTTTGTGTTTAGACCTGGGTCCCACCTCCAAAATATCTCATTATGTACATATATGCAAATACAAGTATTCCAAAATCCCCCAAAATCTGAAATCTAAAACAATTCTGGTCCCATGATTTCACATACGGGATATTCAACTGTATTTTGGCTTCCTTATTGTCTTTTTGATACAGTGCATGCCCGTATGAGATCAGGAACCTATGCCTGTTCAGATGCTATTGGACTCCAAATCCCACCCTCCCAACTGGTATGGCAGGTAGTTCTAAATTTTAGACTGTGCAAGACATGATATACATGTACCTCTACAAACTAGTAGCTCTCTTCTGTGTATGTTTACTCCCATCTAACTCTGATGTGTTAATCGGAGGTTCCCTCCCAGTTAAAAGCAAGCAGGACTGCACTGTATTTCATGTAAAATGGAGTGGTAATTGTATGGCCCTCCAGATGTTCTTGTAGACTGCAACTCCCAGCATAGGCTAGGTTGGCTAGGGTGATGGTACTGCTCTCCAACAATACCTGGAGAGCTGCATGATCTCCACCACTTATTTATAACGGGAAGGAACAATATTGACAACACAAATGATTTAGCCAAAGGTGACTCTGCAGACGTGAAGCCCCTACAGATGGCAGCCATCCACCGTTCCATCTTCCAAAAGGAAATCTGATTAATGAGGAAAAAGTAACAGAGAAGTCACAACATGTCTTACAAAAACCGAATTAGTAAGAGAGCATTTGTTCTGTTGCTCTAGAGATCAGGCAGGAAAAGGAACTTGTCAATCTGATTTGTTCAGGCAAAGAAAGTTCAGCATGTCTTGTCATTTTGTCAAGATTTTGCCTGTTATTTTTTCAGTTATGAGGTTTTGTTTTCTTTTTATATCAGAGTCATTCAAGCCGTGCACTCCCCATACGTAAGGAGTCTTTTTTTTCCCTGAGACTAAATATAAAATGGCAAATGACATGATAGCACTGCCAGGCATGTCAAGCAGTAGAAGAAATACTAAAACAAAGGAACTGGCTGTGATCCAAGCAGAAGCTTCAGCTGGTTGTCTTCCACTTACTAGAGAGTGTTTCACTTATTCAAGCAGCTAGCAGGAGAAACTTATGACAATAAAACAAAATTGTATCTAAAGATTTTGCTGTGGACATACAAACATTCCACATGCTTCGTGGGGACACCCCCACACCATCCTACCCACTCCTCTTCTCTAGCAGGGTCATAACCTCTCTACCATAAACATGAAGAAAGACAGTGAACATGTTCAACAACATTTTGGGATTATTGCAATGGCAACAGTTTGGCATGAAGCCCAAATTTGTACTTGTCTGGCTCCAGTGGAACTACCATCTGCCACATGCCACATGTAAGGGCCTTTTTAGACTATAAAAAGACTATATAGCCTTTTAGACTATAGCATTATGGTTGCCCTGTAACTGCCATCCTGTGAAATCCTGAATTTTGTACTTTGGTCAGTCACCAGAGGAGCACCCTGAATGCCACTTCCTCAACTGTCAATTCCAGGATTTCATAGGATGTTGCTATGGTAAAGGAGAATCATAATGCTATACCTGTGTAGTGTGAAGAGGTCCCAAGTTAAATGAGCCTGGTACAGCCATCTAAAGCTCAACTTACTGTAGACACACAACATACTTTATCCCTTTATCATGTGCTTGCAACATAGCATATATCTGTATGACTAGCACCCATTTAGACTGAACCAGTACCATGGCCAGACAAGGATACTTGGTTGATACTTGGTTGAATTTATTACAGGATTTTTTAGGATCTTGGAATATCTGTATTTGTGTATCTGTACATAATAAGATATCCTGGATATAGGATCCAAGTCTAAACACAACATTCATTTATGTTTCATATAAACCTTATACACATAGTTTGAATATAATTTTATACAACATTTTAAATAATGTTGTGTACTTGGAGCCATCAGGAAGCAAAAATATCACTATTCCAGCCACTCATGAAAAAAAATGTTGTTGTTTTGAATATTTTGTAATTCTGAATAAGGGAGTCTCAACCTGTTATTGAATCCTACTTCAGCACAGACAGTCGGACAAGATCTACCATCACTCTGAGGATGGACTACAGCATCTCCATTCTGAAATGGCTGGCTCACTCTGGCTAAGAATTGAGCTGGCCCTGACCACAGCTATAGCCTTAGAGGACATTCATGCAAATATTTTTACCACATAGAGACAACATATTCTGTATCTGAGATTAAAAACCCTTCAATCTTCTCTCACACACACACACACACACACACACCCTTCTGTAAAAGAAAAACTGTGGCAAAATCTGCCTCCATAAAGCTATACTGTATAAAAAAAAATATATTAAAAAATAATAACATTCCATCTCTGGAAATACTGACTGTTCCAGTACAGTATTGGGGTTAAACTGTCACCTCAGGGAAACCATAGAAATAAAATACCCAGGGGAAATCATTAAACTTGACAACATTTGCATTTAAAAACAAACTGTGCCCTTATTAAGACTCACCCTTTACCAATAAAACAATATAGTTGTACACAAGCCATCACTTACAACCCACAAAGTCCAAAGACTGCAATTAACATACACACAACATAATTATATCATTTGTACAGGTATGCAACAACCAGTCACTTAAGAGTTCTCAGAAGATTTTTCACGGGATGAGTTACATTTGCAAATGATGCATAACCACCACATTTCACAACCACATGGGTAGGACAGGCATGAGGCTGCATGAGTAGGAGAGGCATGTTATTAAGAACTCTCTGTCATTGTGTTAATTTCAGAAAAGGAATCTTCCCCTTCTCTGGATGACAGAAGTGGCAAGGCTTACCAGTTCCGAGGCTGTCTCTCTCTTGAAATTTCAGGCAACCTGGCTTTACATCTTGATTCATCAGAGAGTAGGAATATGAACATCTCTCAGTGTCGGTTTCATTGTTTCCCCATATCCTGTCTGCACTTTCTTTCCATCCTTCTATTGGCCTGATTTCCACTACCTTTTAAACTAGATTGCAAATTGGTTTGAACCAGTTCACATCACCCTGGTTCCCATTTAAATTGATTCTCTGAAGTGATTCGGAGATGGGGGCCACATGTAGGCCCATTTAACCCATGTATTTTTGATGTTGATGTTTTCCACGTCTTTTTGGATAAATCGATTCTGTGCAAGTGTTAACCAGATGCGGATTGGAATCAATTCAAATTTGCCCTTCAGCTGGCTGGAGTGGGTCCATTTTGAATTGATTCATTCATGAATGTGAACCACAAGTGGGTTATTTTACAGGGGGAAAAGGTGATTGGGGCAAATGTAGTGGGAACCACTGTCCGCTATCAAATCAATTCATCAATTTGGATTGTAAACCACTTTTTTGGTATGTGGGAAGGAGGCCTTTGTCTCATGGGGCAAGGTTGGCTGTTGTTGAATTTGTCTTTGGAGAGTTTTGCTTGCAATTTGCACACTTTTAAACATATTTTCCTAATGTGTATATTTCCTTGGGCATTGTATCAAAATTATGTACATCTCCCCATTGACTACAACATATTTGTGCATATTTCTCCATTTCTGTGCCTCTACCCATTTACATTTTACATTGTTCACATTGGCATGTGTTTACTTTACTGCTATGCTCCAGACCCAGGTCTACTAGGAAAAGAGATATTTGGGTTGTTCCCACCATCGTGAATTCACAGTCAGTTTGATCTCTAGTGCTGTTCTTTGTGTGATTTTTGAGTCACCCCCATCTACCATCACTAGTGGTAGGCTATAAAAACATCTGGCTCTCCCCCCCCCCCAATAAATTAAGGAATAACAGTCTTGAAATACTATCAAGCAAATTACATTTCATCATGGCTGGAGACAGACTAGAACATGGATTTGGGGTGGAGCCCCCCATTTTTCATCCCAGGTATCTATGGAGACATTGCAGTGGGAGCCATCTTGAGTGGGATTAAAAATCGGCTTTTGGAAATATCCTGGGTCAGGAAAAATTAAAGGCTATTTTCCTAAACCACAGGCTGCCTTGAATGTAACACAGAAAGACAGCTCTTGGATATGTCTGCAATAATCAGATTCAAAGGCTGATTGAAGCAAACTCAAAAGAAAACCCCAAATCCTTCAAAAATGATGCACATCGCAAAAATATTATCTGCTCACCAAGCAGCCATTCTTTTTTTACCAGAGAGCGGAACATTAAAAAAAAATCTATACAAAGTAACAGGCACGTCAATCTACAGGTAATTACAAAATGCAACAGACAAATTAAAGCAAATACCTCAGAGGCTGTTGTTATGGGAAGTATTTTCCAGTAGACACTGCCTAGGAAAATACAATATATATTGTTTCTGTCCATGGGCCTGATTAGTTGCCACATTAATGTACATTTATGCACTCCTGCTAATCACATCCAGAGCGCTTGTGAAGTAAATAAAAACTCGCTCTGTTCCAACTACTGTTACTGTGCAAAGCATGGCACTAATCAGGCAAGATATCAGGGTAATTAGGGAATAGAAATCACTAGAGACATTGTGCATTATGATTTGTGACTGCTTTATTTTTAAAAGCCTGGGATGAAAATGGCTAATAAATTTCATCAGGAGATAACTTCAGTTTTTATTTTATGCATAAATGAGGACAAGGCACACAGGCGGGTGGCATCTATTGCTAGAAATTACTTGAAAACAGTTCTTTGCTGTTTCTTGCATAATGTTGCCCTGAAGCACCAAATCTGCTGGGGGGGGGAAGGAAAGAGAGAAAAGAAAACAATTTGAATACTAAAGATAACTAGTCAAAAATTAGTATGAAAAAGCAAAACCACACTGAGGCTGCATCTGCACTGGAGAAATAATCCAGTCCGAGACCACTTTTACTGCCATGGCTCAATGCTATGGAATTCTAGAAACTGTAGTTTGCTGTGGCATCAGAACTCTTTGACAGAGGTGGCTAAATGTCCCACAAAACTACAGTTGCCAGAATTCCATAGCACTGAATCACGGCAGTTAAAATGGTTTCAAACTGGATTATTTATGCAGTGCAGATGCAACTAAAGAGTTGCAATTCAATTATGTTATGGCTATGATAGTTCTCAACCCAACCATTAGGCAGACTGAGGTAGCCATTTCAGGTGGCAGATTTGGAGTGCCATCAAAGGACAGCACATTGTAAGTTGTTTATTTTCTTATCATGGCATTTTTCTTTCCATTCTGCCTTGGGACACATCAGACTGTGTTGTAACAGCCATGTGGTGAGCTTATATACTATTGAGAACTAGAACGCATAGGAGAAACAAGTATTCTACTAAAGAAAACCATTTAAAAAAAACCCTTGCAGAGAGTTTCAGAGAGTGATCATCAAATACATTTTGAAATATTGGCATTTTCACCTGCATTCATAGACTGTACTCAGTTTATTATGTATTTCAGATTTTATTATGGGTGGATAAAGAGTTGTTTCTCAGGTGTTGAAATAAAAATGTATGCTTGCATACAATACTTGTTGTATGGCATTATTGCATTGATAAAGTGAGATTTCATCAATGGAACTAGCAATTGGACTGATACCTGTGGATTTAACAAGACCCACTCTAGCGTACTTTGCTTCCAACTTAACTACAAAGGAAAACTAACAGTTATCAGGCTCATTATGCTGTCTTAGGAAGAAACTATACTTTATTCAGTGGTTTTCTTTAAGAAAAAGTAGGACAAAAGCTGGTATAAAATGGATCAGAATAAGAAACATTATGGTAAAAACATGGGAATGTGGTTGTAGGTAAACTAGTCATCTTGTATTCTGTTAATTATCAAGCTGACTTTTGAAAAGTTTGTCCTAAAGGAAAACTAGCCAGAGGAGGAGGAGGAGAAAAGGGGGGGGGAGGAATAGGAGGGCAAAAGATGGCTGGAAATGAGCCTGGAGTATGTCAAGAAGTATATGTTAAGCAATTGTGCAATTTATTACAGATATCTCTCTGTTAAAAAAATAGATGTCTTCCTGGGCATTACTTTCTTAACAGAAAATTGGGAAATAACATGGAAAGAACAGAAAAAGTTTCCAGCACCACAAATATAACGGTGAAGTTCCACCATGTTTTGCAGACTTTTAATAAAAAAGTAACAATATGTACATGAAAATGAAACAAGTAGGTCAGGTAAGCCTGGCATAAGTAAACGAAAACATGTTAACCCTTCTGGAGACCACCTGAAAGCATCTTCTAAAATGCATTCTTTTTGTTTCGCCAGCCTTCGCCTTTTTTATGTTCTCTATTTTGGTGGCCAACTGTATAGATCATTTTAGCATTCATTTAGCTTTCTTATTTTTTCTCTAGAAGAGAGAGATTCTGGAGACAACTGCAGTTTTTGTAGGCAATCAGACGTGGTGTCTGCATATGCCAAGATTCTCTAGGAACAGTCCAGAGTACCCTGGCCCCAGAGCTGCCTTAACCTCCCCCACTACTGTTCTAAAGCTTGGTGGCTATTTGCACATATGTCCCACTGTGCTGTCCAGGGCAGCTGTCGTTGCCATGTGTCACTCACTCTGAAGTCTTATCACACTAGGGGGCAAACAGGATCTAAACGAGAGTTAAACAAGAGTTAAACAGGAAATGCCCTATGTTTATCATAGTCCATTTCCTGTTTAACTCTTGTTTAACTCTCATTTAAATCCTGTTTGTCCCCTAGTGTGATAAAGCAGATATCTGGGTGCCTTGATCTGACCTCAAAATGAGTGACATACAGGGAGACACAGCAGGATGCATTTCAAACAACTGCCTGACATCAAGATGGAAGACTCTGGATTTTCTGGAAGAGTTTTTAAAACCTGTTTCAAGAGAGGTGTACCCTGGTTTTATACTGAATGGGCCAGATGTTGTCTGGACTCTTTGTGCCAGACTCAGGGATTGGGCCCTGCATTGTCCAGACTCCCCACTAAGATTACTGGGTGAGGCCCAAAGACAGCTACAGTAGAATTGGGTAAAGTGGAATCCCATTCTTTACCAACTCACGATTTATGGCATTCTTCACTGCAAACACATGGCTGCAACTTGACGCTGAAAACTTGTGTTTCTCCTTTACCATCTTTCTAGTGCTGATGCTGTTGAAAAACTTCCAGCTAGGCAGAGCACAAGAAGGAAAAGGGTGGGCTGAGTGGATGTAAGAAAAACTTGTGTATCATTCATATGTTGTTTTTAGCACAATTATGCAAATAATCTCACTCACACATTCCAGTTTTGTTTTTCACACTATTTTTTTATCAGAACCACATCTATGCACATCTCTGCAAGTTCAATTGCTCACATGTATCAGCTCTCGAATAAAGATGGAGTCAATGATGTGAATGCATTCAAAGCATGTTCAAGGTATGCAGTTTAATCCTGGTTTATCCCAAGGCTATTTGCATCAGTTATTCACACAGCCAAGAATCTCAATTTTTTAGAAAAACTCAGGGGGAAAAACCCAACATCGATTATCCTGAGTGAAATTGGTTTTTTGGCAGCCTCTTCCCCCCCCCTCCAAAAAAAAAACCTTAATCAGATTCAATCAGAATATGTGTGAACAACAAAGATTCAACCCAGATTCTACCTGGATTATTTTCCCTGTCTGAATAACCCTTTTGTTAAAAGGCACTTCTTTATCTGAGGCTTTGTTAACTGAGATATGCCTGTTTTTATGATGGAAAGGACAGACACACAGATAAGTAAACATTTTCTCAGAATGAGATCAGCCCCTCTATGAAAATTCCTTGAAGGTTTAAATGAGAGATAGAGAGGGAGCAGACATTGTTTTGGAAATTTTAAAACATCCGCTCTCCTGGTTACTGGATTAGCATTTGGCAGAAAATATTCATTTAAAAACAGATTATTATAGAAATAGTATACTAGTTAGACTTTCATTGGTAGATGTTATGAATGACAGAATTTAAACTGATTGTTACCCATAAAATTAAAGTGAAATGAACCACTTTCTTTTTAATGATTTCTTATATATGTGCCTGGGGGTATTCACAAATGGATATGCAGCTAAACCTTAATACCAAAATAGTATTATTTTCTTGCTAACAATCTCTGGAATCTGTTCTAAATCACTGTCTTCTGAGAGGAGGCTGAATCATTTTTTAAGAGAAAGTAATGATCCAAGGTTGGAACAATATATTAAGGAATGAAGACAATACATGCATATCAAGAGATGAGAGGACGTGTAAAGATCTCATTGGTATCATTTTAATGAATTAAATGGAGGAATTAAGCATTCTTAAACTTCTTAGGAATGGGTTAAACACCAGCAAGCCAATCTAAGCTTGAGTTCAGTGGGATTTACTGCTGAGTAAATTTAGTTCAGCATGGTGTAGTGGTTTGAGCATTGGCCTGTGACTCTGGAGACCAGGATTCAGATCCCCACTCAGCTATGTAAACCCACTGGGTGACCTTGGGTAAGTCACACACTCTCAGCCTCAGAGAAAGGCAAAGGCAAATCCCCTCTGGACAAATCTGGACAAATTCATTTGATGGTGGTTGTTGTGTGCTGTCAAGTGATTTTCAAATTTAGGGCAACCCGCAGGTGAAATTATCACAGGGGTTTCTTGGCAAGAATCGTTCAAAGAGGGTTTGCCATTGCCTTTCTCTGAGGCTGTGAGTGTGTGACTTGCCCAAGATCACCCAGTGGGAAGACCAATCCTCATTTTAATGACACAGAACTCTCCTCTGGGTCAAAGAGCTTCCTTTCAGTGTATCCAAATACAGTATAATTTCAGAAAGTAATGCCAGGGATTTCAGAACTCAGAAAACAAGTGACTGGTTCATGTGTCAGTTTGCATACATCCCTTCTGTTTTAATTGCTTGAAGTGGTTTCACTGCAACATTTCAAGTCAATTAGAAATATGTACAAGACAAGCATGATGCATTAAATCCTCTGGCATGTCCATGGCTTTCAAACAATTTGGCTGACTCAGGTAGTGTCATTGCTGACAGACTCACAACCAAGAAAACCAAACAAACCGATGAAGTCCTATGACTCCTTTGGGCATTTCCATATTCCAGGTGGATAGTCTGAAATATAATGGAATGTATACAGATTAGTAAAAGTTCCAGCTCTTGACTATTGGTTTTTGAAAGAATGAAAGAAGACACCCAAAGAAAACATTACATTTCATTGCAATTATGTTGCACTATATTTGATGATCATAAAACCTTCTAGGTTAAAAGACCAGAGTTAAAGCTATCTCAAGTTACCTCATGCTCCACAAAGCCAAGAAACTGGAAGCTAAGTTGTTCCTCATGATCTAGAATGATATTTTGTGATGCCACCATTTGTTCTTGGTTACAAACTACACCACCTCTTGTAACCATACTTTGGGGCTTTGGGGACTTTCAGGCTGAAATCTAGATGGAGAGGATGGTGTGGCTGGGACTTTATTTTCTTGTGTAGCATCTGAGCTGTATCCGTTTACTAGTGGGATGCCCATGAAAGTTGACTGATGCCTATTTGGAGTTTACATCTGTGTCAAAATTAAACTCTGGGAGACAGAGAATTGAGTTCTGCTCCAATGCAGTAGACCAGTATCCTTGCTAAAGACATGGAGTGTGGTGGCATACAATCATGTTCACTTGTCACTTGCTGTTTTTAACTGCAACCCCCATCATTTCTCACTATTTGTCATGCTGATGAGTTACATGACAGCAACATCTAAAGAATTACACACTGCTCTATCATGTTTTAGGTTAGGGTTGGGTATTGTTCTGTGCTCCAGATGTTGTCAGACTATGAATTCCAACAGCCCTACCCAACATAACCAAGGATGAGGAAAGCTCGGAGCTGCAGTTCAACAGTATGTGGATGGCCATGTGATTCCCAAACTTGGTATAGTATTGATTAAGCAGTAACCTTCAACACACTCCCTAGGAAATAAATCCGTTCAATACAGGAAGGCCTACTTCTGAGTTAATATAGGTTGAGTCTCCATTATCTAGAATTCCAAAATGTACTAAAAACCAAAACTTTTTTAATGGGCCATTGACCTAGTGACACCTTTTCTTTCTGGTGGTTCAATGTACACAAACTTTCTTTCATGCAGAAACTTTAAAATATTAAGTAAAATTATCTTCAGGCTATGTGTATAAGGCATATATAAAACATAAATTAATTTTGTGCTTATGCTTGGATCCTATCTCTATGGTATCTTATTATGTACATACTGGTATTTCAAAATCCAAAAATATATATACAAAATACAAAGCACTTCTTGTCCCAAGTATTTTGGATAAAAGTGACTCAGCTGTAGAGAAAAGACAGACCTAAATTAGATTTCACTGAAGACTGAACCACTGGATAGTGTTTGGCTAACATTGCCAGTTAGGTAGGTTAGAAATGAAATACTATCAACATACTGGTGCACGAACATATTTGTGTTCTCCCATCCATAACAAGGCAATTTGTACTAATGACTATGTAGTGAAAATAACTGTGCAATGTTAAACAGCTTGAGCATAAAAGAACATGTCAGCAAAATTGATCTTATCCTTTCTTTTCACAGTACATAATTTATTTTTTTACATTGGTGAGCCATTAGCCAGTGCCACAATTTATAGCAAATGGTTTAGCTTTGTACTGAAAAAAAAAAATCCAGGGACAAGAGTGGAGCAGAGTTAAGCAATTGTTCACATAGACCATGGTGGTGTTAAGATAAACATCCATTGTAGTAAGAGGGATTGATTGTCCAGCTTGTCACTGCTTTCCCATTATTTATTTTATTTTACAGCCTTTATGAGGAATGGCTTACTTTACCACCTTATGAGGAACGACTTTGGGAGCTGGGTATGTTCAGCTTGGAGAAGAGAAGGCTGAGAGGTGACATGATAGCAATCTTTAAATATCTGTAGGGATGTCATGTAGAAGATGAAGCAAATTTGTTTTCTGCTGCTCCAGAGATTAGAACGTGAACCAATGGATTCAAATTACAAAAAAAGAGATTTCACCTCAGCATTAGGAAGATTTTCTTTGCTGTAAGAGCTGCTTGATGAGGGTGGGGAGTGAATGTGGACTCTCTTTCCCTCGAGGCTTCTAAACAGATGTGACATCATTCAGGAGTCCCTGAATTGTGCATTCCTGCATGGCATGGGGTTGGACTACCTGGCCTATCTCATCCCTTCCAACAATATGGTTGGATCTGCACTACAGAATTAATGCAGTTTGACATCACTTTAACTACCATGGCACAATGCTATGGAGTCCTGGGATTTGTAGTTTTTGCAGGTATTTATCCTTCTCTGTCAGAGAGCTCTGGTGCCACAACAAACTCCTATGATTCCCTCGGATGGAGCCATGACAGTTAAAGTGGTATCAAACTATATTAATTCTTCAGCCCAATTCCACCTTTGATTCTATGGTCCTACCTTTCCTCCAAGGAGCTCGAGCTCAAACACCACTTTATACTTGCAACAATCTTTTGAGGTAGGTAAGAGCCTGAGAAAGAGTAGCATTTTCCAGTAAGCTTCATGGCTGAGTGAGAATTTGAATCCTTTTCTTCCCTTCTACATAGTGTTAATCTTCTCACTGCTTAGCCACCCTTATATTTTATCTCTATGCAATCTAGATTGTGAAAAATATTTGGCACTATTTTCAAGGACACCATGTCTGATTTTGCTGGGAAGGAGTTTTGACAAATTGGGTTAGAATCAGCACAATCTTGGATTACTAAAGAAGCACTGTGCAAGCAAGCAAGCAAGCAAGCAAGACTGTTGCTATATGTATCTCACAATAATTATAGCAAAATTATTAATACAGGCCTTCCCTTTTGAGGAAGCAAAAGGATTTGTGTTCTTGGTCTGCATATCAAAAGATGCATGGATAGACTCAATTAATTGTTTACCATTTTCATTATTCAGTGTTTATTATTCAGTCATTATTATTCAGAGCTCAATAGAGATTAAGGCTTTCCCATACTAGAGTTTGGAAAATTAGTTGATAATGGTAAATATGTTAAGTTAATCATTAATATGCTAAAGAAAATCTAATGTAATTCTATTCAACTTGAAAAGGGGCATTTCTAACAACTAAATTCTAGTCCCCATGAAGTCATTTTGAGCAATTTGTGTCATACTCTTCTCTGATTTTTAACATAGCTTCTTGTTGGTTCATGTCCTTCCCCTTTCAAAAACTGCTATATTTGCCTCATATCCAGGGGTGTCACTAGGGGGATGCAAGGGGCTCAGACCATACAATCAATTAAAATAGATAAAATAAGCCTGCCTATGGTGTACATTCTATGAAAACAACTAAATATAATACATATGAATGCATGTTAACATTCAAACAATAAAATGCAGCAGACGACAAATTAAAATAACATTGGATTACAATTGTGTAACCCTAAAATAATATTAGTTAACAATCATTTTGGCAGAAATAGGTTGTGGTGTTTGCAGACATTGAAGAGATGGTGTGAATGGGGCAAGACTCAGTGGAAGGAGTAAGGAGAGGCCCCAGATTAAAAAAACAAACAAACTTAAATTTAAACTTTTAAAAATTTAATTTTTTAAAAAATGAAATTTTCAATCCAAAAATAGTTACTGCACCAGGTGATGGCAACCCTGATCAGTGCTGTCACAGAGTTTCCCTAGCTCTACTTATTTTAAAAGTAAACTCTCCATATTAGCACTAGATGTACAAGCCCAAGCATGTTCTCAATTCACTTCATCTCATTTTGGTAAGCCAGGGCTAATATGAAGAGGTGTTAAAAGTAGGGACTGGAAGTTGAGGCAGTCTAAGTGAAGATACTGTGAACCAAATTATTATGGCACAATCCAGGAAAAGCATTTCATCGGGCTGCTTTGGTGGTAATGCTATAAAGAGTGTTAAAACAACAAACAAACAGGAATCTTTAGAAGAGAAGGAGAGATGAGGATTATTTTAAAAATTACATAGTCCTTAGTTGTCCCATTTGGGCAGAGACAGTCCTGATTAACCCTCTATCATCCCACCTTTTCAACCGCTTTTAAAATATTCCAGTTTCTCTCTTGTCCTCCCACGTTCCTCATTTGCTTCACTTCAGTTGCTACAAACAAAGTACAAAAGGAGTTTGCATTCATTTCGCTCAGCAGGGGATAGGAGGAGAGGCTCAGGCAAAAGCAAATGGCTGCATCTACTCCTAGTTTGTCTGTTCTTCCTCCTTAATAACTTTTGCCATCTTGACCACACTCTGATGTTGCTTGGCCACACATGTCCTTGTTTTCATCTGCAAAATGTTGGAAAGTATGTTTGTAATGTCTCTCATACTATGGACATTTTCATACAAGGAAAATTGGAAGGTCAAATGAATGTCAATCCGTGGTCATCCATAGGATTTCACGTTATTTCACAAGAGAATATCAAACGACATTGTAGGCAATCCAAACGCAATGATGAGTCATCCCAGAAATAGCTAAATTTGGAAAACTTTGAATTTACAAATCCTTTTTCACTGCAAATTCACAGTCAATTCACATTTGCGTGAATATGAAATGCACCTCCAGTTTGGCCATGGGATTGCCCCCATTACAAACAAACTACAATTCTCATGATCCTCTGTTGATCCTCTTTCCCTTGTGCGGTTGCTCTCCTCCTCTAATGGAGCCAGGGAACAGTTGGCAAGAGAAGGGACAGGGACAGGGAGAGGACATTTTGGCATTCCTCCTCTAGAGGAGGGAGAAAGGGAGGACATGTCCTGGAAAAGGAGGGCATCTGGGAGTTTCAGCCCTCTCTGGAATCAAGCAAGTTTATGGATCAGCCCCTTCCTCTTTCTTTCTCATGTGTGTGTTTGTGTGTGCTTTTATGGGAGTTTGCAAAGAGAAGCCTCAGCCTGCCTTAATCAGAAACAGCTTCTGGGGCAAAGAGGATTTCCCTCCCTGGTTTCCCCTCCCTCTCTGGAGCATGTGTGTGTCTGCACTTGTGGAAGTGGCAGTTTGGATCATGCACAAAAAAGGTAGTTCCAAGATAGCAAGGGGATTTGTCCTCATCCATCTGAAACCCAAATTTCACACTCGACCCACTTTCTTGCCTAATTAATGTGCTTTTAATCCCTTGTGTGCTCTGTGTGTGATAACCATTAGCAAATTGGCTTGCTTTTCCGGGAGGCCAACACTTTTAATCATTTTCAGGATGGAGGCACTGTGTGAAAAAGTCCTTAGTGTGTATGTGCCTTTCAATCACTGATGTAGGATGACCCCATGGATTGTATAGGGTTTTCTTAGGCAAGGGATCCTCAGAGGTGCTTTTGCTAGTTCCTTCCTCTGTAACCCAGCCTATAGTGCCTGGTATTCCTTCATGGTCTTCCTTCCAAGAACTACCCAGCTCTGATGCTGCTTAGCTTCCAAGGTAAAATGAAATTTGGACTTCTCAGGCATTCAACATCTGCTATGAAGCTAAGCTTTTTCCACTGGTGCAGTGTAACACATTCTTGTATAGGAGGTGTGCGTGTGTGTGAGAGAGAGAGAGAATCTTTGTGTTGACATGTGGCGCTCTCATTGACTCAACATTTTAGTCAATGAAGAGTGCAGCAACTTCAGAAGCAGAGTTCACTCCTTGATGGAACTGGAGGACTAGGAGTGTCAGAATAAGGGGAAGCCTTTTATTCCCTTTGTCAATTTGCTTTGATTACCCCTTAATTTGCCAAAATGTATTTAATGTATATCTTGCTTTCTCCTGACACAAGCCAAGGGTAAAGATGGACAAGGTTAAAATGAGATACAACTTTGTAGAGTAAGTGTGGAAATAATTAAATATGCTAATATGTGAAAATATCACTAAGTGAGCATAGTATAAAAGCATTTTTAAAAGAGGATACATACAACCCATTAAAAGATTCTTCTATAAAATGACTTTATCACTGAGAGCCTATTTTTAAGGTCTTTATCTGCCAGTGGAAGGAGAGATGAGAGGGGCAACCTAGGGCTTGATTACAGAAGGGAAAAAAGCTGCTGCTCCCACTCGGTATCTGGTTCAGTAAAAGGTTACACAGTGATTGGACTTAGGCCAGATAGATTGCTGCCTGGGAGATACCACAATTTTCCTCAATGTTGAGGCCAGCTCCCAACATTTCTTTGGTGCTATCCACCATCTTGAGGGAGAGTAAGGCAAGCCAGCTCCAGTGGGCCTTGCCTAAAAAGAAGAAGAGCCCTCCCTCCAGTCCATCCGCCTTGGTCCAGGCCTCCGAGGGAGAGAAGATCTGCTAGACTTTTCCCCCTTCCCTGCTGCCATTCCCTTCTCCTTTTGTGTCGTGTCTTTTTAGATTGTAAGCCTGAGGGCAGGGAAATGTCTAATTAACAAATTGTAAGCCGCTGGCTGCAGAGTGGGGTATAAATAAAACATTATTATTATTATTAATTAATTAATTAATTCAATCACATAGTGTTGACAGAAAAATAAGTGGCCAAAAAGCCACGTAATAGAGAGTTTGGGATGTTACTTTTGTTGTGGAGTCTTTTCAAATAAAGAAGCTTCTGCTGTGTTGGTTTTGGTTTCAGTCTTCAGTTCACTGCCTTACTTCACTTGCTTCAGCTGTGATAAGAAATCTGATACTGGTAAGTAACAGATTCTCTTTAAAGTTTTCAGCTGTTTCTCTCTTAAGAGTAGGCAGGGAAAACTTCCTCCTGCTCTGAATCCAGGAATTTTTAGGGCAACCTAGCCATATTAGTTATTTCTTAAAGGAATACGTTATCATTCGTAAGTAACAAATGCATCATTTTTAAAATGGGAGGAAGCATAAAAAACTATGTTATCCTAAAAACAAACAGATGTTAATTGGTATAGTGGGCTCGGGGAGTGGTGGCACTTGTCCTTAAATTATTTTGCAAAAATAATGTTTCTTCACTTTCCCTCCTCCCCAAGTGACAATGCTACAGGTAACATCATTATTTGGATTGCTTTCATTTACAAGCTCTGGGTCATTAGCTATTCTGAATTTCAAGCACTAGCCTGCAGTAGCATAAGCAACAAGATTCCTAAACAATACAGCTTGCAAATGAGACTTTAAAAATGTGGACTGACATTTGCAATGGTATCACTGTTGCTTTTGTTGTGCCTTCTTCATGCATTTAAATTGTCTGTCCTTGGTTTTACAGATAATCATTGACAAATGAGCATACTTGCTTCCAGGCAACTCACTGTCTTGCAGAAGAGTGACACCTCTACTGTGCAATCCCATAGGTATGACCTATTCAGAGTAGACACTTTGACACGCAAAGTCTTCTGTCCTTGTTTTCCAAAAGAAATCACAATAAAAGAGATAATCTGAATGAGTCAAAAGATGTGACTAGCTTACATGTTTATGCAGTGTTGCAGCAGGGAGTCCAATGTAATTGGTTTGTATTTTTGATTTACAAAAAGATTTCTATCATACTTTGCCCTAGTGTAAAATAGAGGGAGGTGGAGCAGCTGAACTAACAGAACAAAGCAGAATGCCAACAATAACCAACACAAATAATTAAAAACATATGATCAAAAGCAACCTTTGTATGTTTTTAAAAGTGACAGACAACACAATACTTTATAGTATTGTAGTATTGTATAAGCAAAGTCTTGAATTACTGTAGCACATTCTATGTGGGGCTGCAGTTCTTCAGAAACTTCATCAGGTGCAAAGAGCTGCAGCCAAACTGTTAACTGGAGCTATTTAAGGGAGCACACAACTCCCTTGCTGTAACAGTTCCACTGCTTCAGGGCACAATTAAAAGTGGTGATTATGACCTAAAAGCCCTATACCACTCAAGGCTGTATAAGGTTATTTGAAGGGCTGTATTCTGTAGTGGTTTGGACTAGAACTCTGGAGTGTTGGACTAGGACTCTGGAGACCAGGATTTGACTCCCCACTGCAGCAAAGTGATTATCAACTATGTTCCAGTTTCATCATTTTTTTTTTAATTTATGTACTGTAGCATTTTGTTTGGATAACCAGTGTGATGTAGTGGTTTGAAGGCTGGACTGTGACTCTGGAGAGCATAGTTCAAATCCTTACTCAGCCATGGAAACCCATTTGGTGACCTTGGGCAATGCACATTCTCTCAGTTTCAGAGGAAGGCAAAATGAACTCCCAGCTGAACAAACCTTGCCCAGAAAACCCCACGATAGATCTGCCTTAGAGTTGCCATAAATCAGAAATGTTTTCCAGGAACACAACAGCAAATTATCCCATATGAAAACCTCCCATGTTTTGGGACCATTTAGGGAGGCCGTTCTCTTTTTCCCATCTTCCTCACAGGTACATCTGGTGGGAACATGGGAGAGGGCCTTCTCAGTTGCTGCCCCCAGGCTGTCGATGTTGCCTCTAAGAAAGGCGAGACAGTACTATTATTGCTATCTTTCCTCGGTCAAGTCATCATCATCATTATCATCACATCATCATGTGACAGAACTATAACAAAATAAGAAAAAACCTAGCATCCCAAAGTAAGAACCTCCTTATTCTCAGTGCCACAGGGGAGAAGACCCTGTCACATGGCCAGCTATACCTCAGAAAGCAAAAGACCCTTCAAGAGGGCCTTTCCAGGTGATTTTAAAGAGCAGCCAAACCTATTCACTACACAGATGGGGAAAGGGATCTTTTAGATATCTTGGTCCTAAATCTCTGTAAAGATGTCATATGGTATTGATTCCATTTTGCCCCTTTCAGTGATGAAGAGCAAATGTGTGGTTTTTTTTGGGGGGGGGGGTAGGGGTTACAGTTCTTGTGCCTCATCCAGACCAGGAAAACAAAGAAAAAATGAACTGTGAGACCAGGAAAACAAAGAAAAAATGAACTTGCTACTTCTACTCTGACTCTGCTTTGATTTATGACTCCTGACCCAGATGGTTTGTTATCAAACACCATTTGTTCCTTGGGCTATTGCACCTTTAGCACTCTGCATTTTGTTCCAGTGTGAGAACAGGACAGAACCAAAAGAAAATCAGTTTATGCTCCACAGATTATAGCAAAGCGTATGATTGCATAGATCATGAAAAGCAATGTATCTTAAAAGAAATAGGTGTGCCACCACATTTGATTGTCTTGAAGTGAACAAGGACAAGAAGCAACCATTAGGACAGAATATAGAGAAATGGAATGGTTTCCATTTATCAAGAGGGTTAGGCAAGGCTGCATTTTGTCTCTCTATCTGTTTAACTTGTATGACAAAAATATCATGGGTAAAGCAGGATTAGACTTGGAGGAAGGAGGCATAAAAATTGGAGAAAAGGACATCAACAATTTAAGATATGCAGATGACACCATACTATTAGCAGAAAATAGCAAAGACTTGGAACAGTTACTGAAGAAAGTAAAAAAAAGTGCAAATGCAGGTTTACATCTGAACATTAAGAAAACAAAACCAATGAGCACAAGTTATTTGAATAGTAGAAAATTGGGACATTGAAATAGTTCAAGACTTTCCATATCTTGTCTCAATTATTAATCCAAATGTAAACAAGAAATCAGAAGTCTAGAAGCCTTCTTGCACTATAATGCTGTAGTGTCATAGTGATGGATTAGTGCCACTTGCGCCTCTGCCTCACTGCATGACATCATTGTTGTCTTGTTATTCTTCCATTAGAGACCATCTTCAAAGCATTTGTTTTTACTTGCTCCCAAAAAATCAGTTAATGACCCCTCTTTCCTGCAACTATCCTGTTTTTTTTTGTTGTTTTTTTGTTTTTTGTGTGTTTTTTTTGTTTTGTTTTCACCATGCAGAGGTTAAATTCTGCTTTAATGCTTTATTGATGGTTTTGGGTATAGTGGGCATGCTGTGGCTAAGGAAAGAGCCAGGGGAGAAGGAGGAAAATTAAGGTAGACATTTCAGTTTGTAACAGTGAAAAACTTGTAGGAATTAGTCAGGATCCTGAAGTGTAAATATATATAATTGAATACTAAAGTCGATATTGTCCAAGCCATAGTATTTCCCATTTCTATGTTTGGTTGTCAAAGTTGGACAGTGAAGAAAACTGATAGGAAGAAAAGTGATAGAAATGTGGTACAGAGATGAGTTCTATGAGTAATGTGGATTGCTAAAAAAAAAAAGACAAACACATGGGTTCTGGAGCAAATAAGGCCTGAACTCTCCCTACAAGCCAAGATGACTAAACTGCAGCTATTGTTGTTTGATCATATCACAAGAAGATATGACTTGTTAGAAAAGGCAATAATGCTTAGTAAGGTAGAAGACAGTTGGAAAAGAGGAGGACTGCACTCCAGCTGCAGGAACTCAATCAAGGAACCCACGACTGTGAGTCCGCAAGACCTGAAAAGGGCAGTTGACCATAGGGTGACTTGGAGGTTTCTCTATTATAGGCTCACCATGGGTCAAAGTAACTCAACAACAGTTAACAACAACTTTCTTTGATGCTTTCTTGCATTATCATGTATTGGAACTTTTTAAATATAGCCGCAATAAATAAATAAATAAATTATTAGGATTATAGGCCTCAAAAGATGAAAGTCATCTGGGTCCCTCTGAATGTCTTTAAGGGCTTGTTGCTATGACTAGTTAGCCTAACCCACCCAACCTTCCTCTCAAGTCATAAAGTATTGACAGAAAGCTTTAACCTAATGTATGGGATTGGATTGCAATAGCCTGGGATGACAGGAGGAGCAAATGTAGGAAAATAACACAACAGCCAGCTCCCTGCAGTGATTTCTTGTGGAAACAGTGTGAATCATGAACTAGGCAGGAATGGAGTATATGCCATGGTGACTGGTGGCTTTCTCTTCTCTGGGCCTAGCTCAGCCTTTAAACGGAGTGGCAAATTATTCGGCTGGAAAAGGGTTCAAGCTTTTGGTTGGCTCCTTTATACCTCAGACTAAAACCCAGAGCAGATTCACCATCTCATTGTCAGAAGCCCCAGTTGCCACTGGGTATGTATGTCAGTCAATATCAATGCAATGCCACAAACACACATTGTTTCTTCATTACTATAATAGTTATTCTATTTCTGTTTAAAATATGTATTCTAAAATATAAATCCATTCCCACCCATCCGCAGATTAAATTTTCTTTCTTAAAAATAAGATTTTTTTTAATTATCCAGTAAAATACAACTTCCTAATTCTCAAACTTGAATATTAGTCTGAATGCTTAAATGCTAGAATCTTCCAGCTTAAAAAAATAACAACTAGGTGCTTGAGGTATTTAAATTTGAGCTACAGGTTGACCATACCCAACCAACAAAGACAATTGCTGGATTGTATGGGGATGATGGGGATTGGAATACAACACATCTGATGGGTGGGATTTGGGGAAAGCAGCTCTACCTTATCAATTTCACCATGCCAGTCAGGTGAGCTTTGGCTGGCATTTGACCCATCGTTCTGTCTTTTTATCCTTCATTTCCAATCCAGGCAGATCGGGACAATGCTGATATCATAGGAGTACTGTGTAGCTTTTAATGTATTTTCTGAGCATTAAGGGATCATCAGCTTAATATTGCTCTAGGAGTTCAAAATATTAATACAGTAATAACACTAATCATAAAATTATTTGTGATTAAGTGAGAATTAAGTACCAGGGCTAAGTATAATTAAGTGAATGTGAAGATCATTTGCTGCAAGTAGGAGGTAATAGAAATTACATAAAATGAGTGGGAGTGAGGCAGAAGAAAGTTTTCATTGTGGCAGGTAAAACTGCTGAGATTGTAATCTTCAGCATCTATTTGTGATACAGTTTGTGTTTTGAGTTGTGGTTCTTATTCATTTGAATGGAAAGGGGCAGTAGAGGCTTTCAGTAAATGCTTGGGGACTTAGTAAGGTTCTGCAACTTGTGTGACTCTACATGCCGTGAATGCAGAGGCAAAAAAAAGATTAGCAATAAATAAAAAGAATATTGAAATGCTAAAGTTTTCACAATTGCAGGGAGATGGGTGATTCTGTGGGTGAAAAGGAACTTTCTTATCTTGTTTTCCTTCCAAGTCTTTCATTTGAAAACTCTTTTTTCAACATTCAGAGGGGGATTCCAGCCAAGTAATCATATTTTAACTTCAAAGAATATGTTGTTGTATTGTGCTTGAACCAAGTCAGAGAAGATAACACCTAATCACATAAAGGCTTGCCTGTAAATGCATTCAGAAAGACTAAAGACTCTTTAGAGCCAGACTTTTATATATTGTGATTTTAGGTACAATGTATAAACCGTTTAGTACCAGACTCTTGGGAATATATGCACTATCTGACTAGACTGAAAAAGGATTTTTAAAAACAGCTTAATATCAACTGCAAGCCTGGCAGCCTATCACAGAATTATGGAATCGTAAAGTTGGAAGGATCTCCCAGGTAATTTAGTAATACAGCCTCCATTCAAGGCAGGGAATCTGCTGCTAAAACATTCTGGGCAACTGGGTGTGCATTCCCTGTTTAAAAACGTCCGGCAAAGAACCAATTTCTGTGGCAGTCTGTTGGACCGTTGAGCAGATCTTCCCTATGTGGAAACAAAATCTCATACCATTTCAATCCATTTGTTTGCCTCCTACTGTCTGGATGGGCAGAAAGGAAACTTACTTAGAGCCCTGGTAGCACAGTGGTTAAATGCCTGTACTGAAGCCACTCACTCAAAACCATAAGGTTGCGAGTTCAAGACCAGCAAAAGGGCTCAGGCTTGCATCCTTCCGAGGTCACTAAAATGAGTACCCAGATTGTTGGGGACAAGTAGCTTACAGTTGTAAACTGCTTAGACACTGCTTAGGCGGTATGAAGCGGTATATAAATGAAGCTGTTTGTTTGTTTTGTTTACTTTACCAACCTCCACTAGACAACCCTTCAAATATTTGATGACTACCATGTACCTTGTAGTCTAATCCACATTGAACATACCCAGGTCTCCTAACCATTCTTTGTAAGGCTTGGTTTCCAGACTTTTTACCACCCTCCTCTGAACACATTGCACTTATCAATATCCTTCTAATGCTGGCTAAATGCTGGCTAAATCATTCATTCATTCATTCATATCCTTCTTAAACTGTGGTGTCCAAAACTGGGCACCAAACTCCATTTGTCATCTGACCAAGGCAGAATACAGTGATCTGGACACTATATACCTCCTTTTGATGCAGCCTAGAATTGCATTACTAAGATATATTTCACACATAGTACTGCCATAATTTTCCTGGTATCCCCTTCAAACTAGTTTATAATCTCCACTTTTGTCACCCATTACTGAAGATAGGGGTAACATTTGCCTGTCACCACAATCTCGCAGTACTTCACTTCCTCTCTAGTAATTCACAAAGATTATGAATTATGCAACTGTAGATTAAACCAGTGCTGCACTAGTGTGTCTCTGGCAGTATATTATATTTGGGGTATCATTAAAGGGAAGCAATCTGCTAGTTCTTTAATTTCTTACTAGTGCACTAATTGGTCTTCCTTCTAAAACACATTTTTGCCAGTGTAAATGTCATCAGGCCCTAATCTAAACTTTTCTCATTTCAATTATAAGGTATAAGCTAAACCAGAATTAGAATAGAAGCAGTCTTTTTGTTTTCTTAACTTGGGACACTTGCCAGTCTCATCTGGTGCTTTGTACTGAGATAGTGCGACAGGCCAAGCAACCCCCCTCCACCAGTCACCCAATGCCAACTCCTCTGGAGTTTATCACACGGTAGGAATTTCTCTGAATTTCGAATGGAGCCAATTCGAAATTACGTGAATTTGCTAGTTTAGCGAATTTACGTGAATTATAATTGTGTTCAGAATGTGTTCAGAATGACTTCTCATTGCCCAAAAATAACTCCCCATTGCCCAAAATTGCATGAGATACTCTAATACGCAATAACGTGAAACCCAATGAATGCATTCAGAATTACTTCCCATTGCCCGAAATTACGTGAGATACAGTCATACGCAATAACGTGAAACCTCATGATTGCGTTCAGATTGCCATTGCATTATACCCCAAATTCCATCATATGATAAACTCCCTTCTTTTAAGGAAGCAGGAGACCACAGAGGAATACTTTCTAGCTGTATGAATCTCGTCAAGGGCATAAAGGTTACCAGAGGAAATATACTTGCAGATCCTATTCTGACACCTTCCATTGTTAGTTTTCCCAAAGCAGACTCTTCTATTGAAATGCATTGGATATTGATATTCACATGAGAAATTTCTGCATCGTCCATGGGTTTAAGGCACCCTTCAACTTTGGTACCTCCTTCCTTTCTCATTTATTTTGTTGTGTTGATGCAATCAACACAAGACCTTTGACTGAAACTTTTCCCAGCCAAAAACTGCCTCACATCCCCACCATTTCTTCAATATCTTCCCCAGTGGATACAAGGTGGGATGCTGCAAGGGCTCATGGGGAAAAGAAGATGAACTACTGAAACATCTCTTTGTTCAAAGGAAGGAAATGCCACCTTCTACATCACTGGTGGGACCGATGAACTGTAGTCAGTATCTCTCCACTTGACTAGGGCCCTGTGATGTGTGTCAGCCGCTCCAAAACACACTGCAGAATTAATCCAATTTGAGATCACTTTAATTGCCCTGGCTCAATGCTAGGGAATTCTGGGAAGTGTTGTTCTGTGAGATGTGTAGCCTTCTCTGTCAGAGAGTTCTGGTGCCACAGTAAACTACAATTCTCAGGATTCCCTAGTACTGAGCCAGGGCAGTTAAAGCAGTCTCAAACTGGATTATTTCTACAATGCATTTTGGACCAGCAGGTGTTCAGTCAGGAAAGGGAAGGAACATGAGAAGATGAATGTTGGTCCAGAGGTTTAAATATCTTGTGTTTTGCTCCAGACTTCGTTGGATGAAGATCTTTATTTGGAGCGGTTCCTGGTGCATCAATGTGTATTCTGCATTGCTGCTGATAAAACTTACTTCATAAGACAGTTTTAGACAATTTCAATATCAAACTTGCTGGCACTAGCCACTGAATAGTGTTCACAGATAATGGGGAAGTTACTTTTCTGTTTTATTGCATGTTGAGCCACCCTTATCTGAAATGCTTGGGACCAGAGGTATTTTGGATTTAAGGATTCTTTTAAAAGTAATATTTTGGAATATCCTATTTGGATATATGTACATAATGGGCTAGCTTGAAGATGGGAACAAAGCCTAAACACAAAATTCATTTGTGGTTCATACACACCTTATACACGTAACCTGAAGTTAATCTTATACAATATTTTTAATGATTTTGTGCATGAAACATTTGTGTATTTTGAACCATCAGAAAGCAAAAGTGTCACTATCCTAGCCACCCACCAAAAAAAAAAAAAAAGGTTGGGTTTTTGGAATATTTCAGATTTTGGAATTTTGGATAAGGGAGACTCAACTTGCATCAGTCATTTATTGCCTGGTATCCCTAGTCCTCACATGACCAAGAGTGGCCTCTGCCTGCATTGAAATCCCTCAGTACCATCATCTCTGACAACAGAGTAACATCTGAGATAGAGTGTAGCCCTGTGACTTTAGCACCATCACTTTTCTTGTATTTGATTTTTAACTTTTTTGCCTGATGAAGAATACAGTGAAGCTTTAAAAGCTTGCATCATGTATTTTGGACATTGGAGTTGGCTCAATAGAGGCACCATTGCTTTGCTGATTTTGGAGTTTCTCTATTTTGCTGCATGGCCAACACAGCTGCTCCTGAATATGTTTCACAGATAACATGCTTCTGCATCTGCTTCCCTGTAAGAAAGAATGGTGAGTATGGTTTCCTCTTCCTCCTCCTCCCTCTCCTTTTCTTCCTTTGCCTTCCTTCTCCTCCTCCTCTCCCTTCTTCTTCTTTTGAGGAGGAGAGGTATTCTTTTTCTTATTCTTTATTCTTTATTCACTGATGCTGCAGTTTGGTTTGTTCTGTAAGAATTACATTTTTACATTTTACAAGTGGATAATGCAGAGCAACAATTAAAGGGCAAACATTATGGTCTTATACCACCACCTCTTCTTTAGGATTAGTTTTTGGTGGAATAATTCTAATCCTGAATTTGGTTTTGTTTGTTTTTTCCCTGAAGGAACTCTGCAGGGCATAGTACGCAAGAGCTTTGACGCTAAGAAACAGGCTTAAATCCCAACAGCATCTTCCTCTCCTTTGCAAGTAGGCAATGCATTCTTTACAGATTTAGCTAGTACAGCATGGGAGAGGCTATGCATTATACCCACTCTGAGAAAGTGTGTTCCATTGTTGAACAGTTCTTACTGTTTTCTGAATGCTTAGGTGGAATCTCTTTTTCAGTAGCTTGTTCCAGGTCCTATTCTCTGGAGCAGCAGAAAACAAGTTTGCTCCATCCTCAATATGACATCCCTTCAAATATTTAAACAGGACTATCATATCATCTCTTAACTTTGCTAAATTGACTTAGGGTATTATCGCCCTTCATTTTTTGACTGATCTGGGCATGGGCTGAGAATGGGATTGAACATGAAAATGGGTGTTATTGCACAGCAAAATGCCACCAATGCCACCAGGAGACTACAAGCCGTCCCCCAGCCACACTTAGCCTGTCAATTTTAAAGTATGGAAGTTTTCTGTCCTTGCAAAATAGGTGGGCTAAGTGCAGCTGGGGGACAGTGTGTAGTCTCCCAGTGGTATTGGCAGCATTTTGCTGTGTGATAACACTCATTTTCAACCGTTCATGCCCATGCCCAGCCTGTGCCCAGATTGGGCAAAAAGTGAAGTGCAATAATCCCCTTAGCTTCACTCACTTCTGGTCCATTTCCAAGCAAAATTCAAACTGCTGGTGATGACCTATACCGCCCAATACAATTCAGGTCCAGGTTATGTGAAGGTCTTGAAAGAATTTGTTCTAATTTACAAAGTTGCCTATTTTATTTTATTTTTTAGAACTTCTGGGGAAGTCCTTTCTGTCTTGCCACTAATACAGGCATAGTCATTTTAGTCTGGAAATATACAAAGGGATCTTGTAGCACCTTTTTGAGACTAACTAAAAGAAAGAAGCTGGTAACATTGAGCCTACTTCCTCAGATGCATGTTTAGTTTGAAGACTCCAGAGACAGCCTGTTGTGTGTGAGAATGTCAATTCAAATTTGAAACCTTGTGGGTATGGAGATGAGATGACAAATTTAGTTTTAAGGATAATCCACTGGAGGACAAAGACAAGAGGAAAGATATTGCCAAGGAGAGTAGATAACCACATGAATGAGTATTAGAATGTAGTGTGGGAAAACAAGAGGGGATGTAATGAATTGGTCAACATGGAGAAGGCCTTCTAGGTGGTTGCTCTTAAACACCTTTCCCAGAGAGGTTAGACTGGCACCCTTACTACCTTTCCGCAAACAGGTCAAGACCTTTTTGTTTTGAGGTCCATCTCCCATAAACAATGTGTGGATTCCCGACTTGTTATTGTTTGGGTGGTACCTTTTCTGTTTTCCCCCTTTTTTAATGGCTTATGGTTTTAACTGGTTTTATTTTATTTTATTTATTTATTTATTTGGATACTTTTATCACTTTTTAACTTTTTTATGCTGTGGTTTTTAACTATTTTTTTTTAATTGTAGTGAGCCACCTTCAAAACCCCAACAAGCCATGAAACCCACTGGGTGACTTTGGTCACATTATCTCAGCCTCTGAAGAAAGCAATGGCAAACTTGCTCTGAACAAATCTTGTCCCTGAACAAAACCCTAGGGTCGCCACAGGATCTCTCAGTCCTACAACCATCACAGACAATTTTGGTGAGGACTTTGGAGACAAAGCCTTCTCAATGACTGCTCCCAAGATGTGAGAGTCTCTCCTATGGGAAGATCATTTGGTCCTCTCTCTGATCTTTTTCTGCCAGCCAGCAAAGACCATTCTATTTAGGCAGGGCTTTGACTGATGTGACAGAAGGGTCTGTTATTGGGGCATGTTCTGCTTTGATCTTTCCCCCTATGTTTTCAGTGTGTTTAAAACTATTTTACTTTAGTGTTTTATTTTTTAATATATTGATCAGAAATTTAGCTGTAAAGATTAAGTCTCCCTTATCCAAAAATACTTGGGACAAAAAGTATTTTGGATCCCCCCCCCCCCCCCCAGATTTTGCAATATTAGTATATGCATAATGAAATATCTTAGAGGTGGGATACAAGGCTAAACATAAAAGTCATTTGTGTTTCATATACACCTTATGTACATAGCTGAAGTTAATTTTATATATAATATTTTAAATAAGTGTGTACATGAAACAAAGTCTGTGTATACTGAAACATCAGAAAGTAAAGGTGTCACTTCTCAGCCACCCGTGTGGATAATTTTTGATTTTGGAGTACTTAGGATTTTGGAATTCCAGATAAAGGAAACACTACTTGTACCTTGTTTTACCTTGCAAGCCACCCTAGGCCCCATGCGAGCAAGAAGGCAAGCTATAAAATAAAGAAATAAATGGTTTCTGGAGCACCTTCCTTTCTTGCCATTCTTAGAGAAACAAAATGATTTTTTCTTGGACTTAGCTAATAAAGATATTTGCAAATGTCACTCTGTTTTTAGTAACAATCTTTCCAAGCTCTGCAAATTTGTTCAAAAAAATTGATAGAAAGTACATCATATCTTTCAAAAAAATAGAATGAGAGGAAGATGCTATAGAATCTATCCATTCTGAAATCAATGTCCTAGATTCAATGTATTGAGTTTGGCAATTGTTTATTCACCTTATATTTTCACTTTTCTAGAATTCTGCTGCAACATGGGTGTACTATCTGGAAACCTCTAGCAAAGGAATAATTGATTCCTAATGAGAAACTGTCTCCCCAACCTTTTTTCATGATGACTCACCATTTACAAGCTTTTATCCAATTTGAAGTTCAGCCCAAATGTTTTAACTGGGTTACACACAGACAGTTGTAATTAATGAGATTACTGTCGATAATGGGAGAGAATATCCTGCAGTGGAACAAGAGTATGGCAGGTGTTTCCTGAGTGCATGGTGCAGTATTAAGGAACAGCCATTATCTAGTCGCAGGGCACATGCTTTGCATGAAAAGGGTTCCACACTCAGTCCCAGACTTCTCCAGATAGGTTTGGAAGGACTATTGCCTGAAATTCTGTGTTGCCTCAGCCAATTGTTGTCAACAGCGCAGATCTAGATGAGCCCAAGGTCTGTTTCAGCATAAAGTATCTTGCTGCATTTCTATCAGATTGCATTTTGACAATGTAAAAATGAAGACCATTTGAGGATTTCAGTCTTTGTTAATTCAGCCTATGTACACTGTACAGTAGAATATATAAAACCCCAAGAGCTAAGTTTCTGAACTTGTAGAGAAGTTTAGATCTTGTAGCTAACCAAAATGACTTGGAGAAAATCACTTACTTGTTAGTTAATACAACTAAGGCTGTTACGTTCAACACTGCCAGATTTGCTGTGAAAGCAGCTAAACTTAGATTAGATTTTGAGGATAATAGCCTACATGGGAATCTGCAGGAAACAGATTATATTAATTTGAATGGAGTATGGAAAATTGTGATGTATTTGTATGAAATATTTTTGTAATTTTAGTGTAAACATATTACTCTATATGTTATAGAGCTAATTGACTGTGGAAGTTTTAAAGGATTTTAATTATTTTTGTAATTTGATGGCTATAACCTGTATTTGGTTGTCCATTAAAAAGAATTCAGCATATAAAACAAAGTGTGGCATAGTGGTTTGAGCCGTGGACTAGGACTCCGGAGACCAAGATTCAATTTCCCTTTCAGTCAGGGAAATCCACTGAGTGGCCTTGGGAAAGTCACATGCTCTCAGCCTCAGTGGAAGGCAATGGCAATCCTCCTCTGAACTAATCTTGTCTCAAAAACCCCGTGATAGGGTCACCTTAGGGTCACACGCAAACACATATTCAGAACTACATATTTGGAGACAAAATGGGTATTTGGATGCATATTGAAATAAAGTTTGAGTCTCACTTATCCAAAATACTTAGAACCATAAATGTTTTGGATTTTGTTTGTTTGTTTTCAGATTTCAGAATATTTGCATATACATAAAGAGATATCTTGGAGATGGGGTCCAAGTCTAAACATGAAATTAATTTATGTTTCATATATATTATATACACATAACCTCTGATTTTATATAATATTTTTAATAATGTGCATGAAATAAAGTTTATTTACATTGAATCATCAGAAAGCAAAAGTGTCACAGTCTCAGCCACCCATCAAAAAGTTTTAGATTTTGAAGCATTTTACATACTGGATTTTCAGATAGGAAATACTCAAACTGTATATGTTTCAGGAAAGATTTTTAAAATATGGTTTAATGGAAGAAATAGCACAGAATGAGTGGAATTATGAGGGGAAATGTAAAAATAATGTGGTCAGGAAATAGATTTCCTAATCCCATAGCTCTCAAATAAATTGACTGAGGTTTTGTGCATGACTGAAGACTTTGGCCTTGACAACCTAGAGGCAGTCCAAGTAATGCTACAGAACTTTTTAAAAAATTGTGGTCACAATCACAATTCTTTAAATGCTTCTGCTGCTCACTTGAGTTAGAAAGGCTTGAACATCTCTTGACAAAGAGATGTGGAAAATGAGATTCACAGAACCTTCACAACTGCCCTTGTTTCTCTTGGAAACTTTTATTGCAGTTTGTAGTTGATATGACCTCTGAGCTAATATCATGGGTTGGGAGGAAATCTACCTCTTACATAGTTCCCACCCAGAGAGGTAAATGATCCATTCATTTGGGATAAATACAGTTGTTTTTACAACTGGATCTGCAGTTGGTTGGAACCATCAATGGCAATTTTTCAGACTCAAATATTTCCCTAAGTTCATCACTAGCAGCGTTAGCCAAGATGCTCCTGACCGCACTGGTTTCACACTACCAGGGATGCTTATGGGCTTTTGATGGTGCTTGCAAGAGGTTGAATATTTCAGTTATGCTATTGGATAATATGAGAGCCAGAATGGTGTTGTGTTTTGAGTGTTGCAGACCAGTTTTCAAACTTCCATTTGGCCTTGGAAACCCACTGGGTGACCTTGAGCAAGTCACACACTCTCAGACTTGGAGGAAGGCAAAGTCAAAAAAATACTGCCAAGAACCACCCATGATAGGTTTGCCTTAGAGTCTCCTTAAGTATTTGAAGGCACACATAGCAGCACACAGTACTTGTCAACAGTTGTCTCATCTCATTGTGCTGTCATGGGCTTGGAGGGATAGAATCTTCCTTAAGGGGGGAGCCATGTGGTATAATGGTTTGGGTGTTGGACTAGAACTCCAAGAGAGCAGAGGTCGATTCCTACTTAGCCATAGAAACCCACAGGGTAACTTTGGGAAGTCGTGTTCTCTCAGGCTTAAAAGAAGACAGTGGCAAATCCCTAAGGAAATCTTCCAAGAAAACCCCATAATAGGATACCATAAGCTGGAATCAACTTGAAAATCACACAACAACAACAACAACAACAACAACAAATCTTCCTTAAACTAAAGTAAATTTTCCTTCAGAAATGTATGGCTATGAGCTTGAATCCATGGTACAATCATGTGGTAGGATTTTCACTCCATGCCCCCAGTGGGTTCCACTAGCTGAGAACTGCACCCAGAGGCCACTTCTGATTGTGTGTGTTTGTTTTTTTTAGTTTTCAGTAAGGTATTTTCTTTTACCTTGGGAGTTTGAAGATATGGGTGAATTTGAGTAAATTGCCACTATAGGAGTGGTGATTTGCTACCTCTCCGGCTTTTAAGGACAGAAACATCACCTGATTTAAAAAAAAAAATAACTTTAGGGAAGTTTTGTGCAGTCATAACTAACTTTGTGGAGTCCAAGGAATCCAGCACGGGAGAGTCAAATATGGAGGGGCCTCTGGCTCCTACATGATGCCTCCCCTACCCAAATCTGAGCAGTCAGTGTCAGGCGTAACTGCTGGGGAACTTCAGCAGAGTGAATCCCCATCTCAGCTAGTGTTGATGGACACTGAGCTAGTCCCAGCTGATCCATCATTTGCTGCATGTCAACTGAATAAGGAGCAATCAAGGCACCATCTCTGAAATAAGAAACACTGAACAATTAAGCACCTGGCATCTCAAGGTCAGCAGCTTCAAATCTTACAGAAGCTGCTCAGAATTGTTATTGTTTGCAACTGTCCACTCTTGCTTCACTTCCTGCTTGTGGGTTTATTTGGATTCTTGATCCCTAACCTCTCTTTGTTAAACTCTTGTGGCCCTAATTATTGTATCCGCTGGCTTCTCTTGACAGATTTTGGAATAGCAGCAATATTCCTACTTTAACTTTAGTGACCTCCCTTGATGCCTTTAGGCACATGATAGTGGAAACAACAGAGAAGGTCTCTATTCGGTCATGGAGCTCACTGTGGGACCCTGACAGTGGAATGATGAATCTGCTCTAGGTTTTATTATGAATGAAGGAGCTGAACCATATTTCGATTCAGCTCCTTTCCTCAGATATTTCCTTAAAGTTTGGATCAACCTACTCCATTTACCTGGAAACCACCAACCATCACTGGGGCATGGGCAAGACACAACCTAACCCACCTCTCAGGGTTGCTGTGAACATGAACATGTATAATCCCCCTTTATGAAGCTACAATCTATTTGTAACAAACAGCGGACATAAATAAACATTAAATTAATAGACACATTGATTTTTCTCTTTCAAATAGCCATATCTGGGGCTGCATACTTGTTACTCTTATCCATCTAGGTTGTGTGCCTTCCAAGTCATTTCTGACTTATGGTAACCCTAAGGTAAGCCTATCACAGGGTGAGAGTGTGTGGTTCAGATGTAAACCCCACCACTACCAAAAACAGAAAATCCAATGAGGGTGAGAAACACAAACCTTTAAATTCTGCTTCCCGTGGCTCATTTAGTTTGGTTGTAGGGGTCACATTTATTCATTCTAAATGCCAAAACATGGAAATGCAGCCTTTGAAAAAGGAGTAAGCAAATCATATGTTCCAAGCTGCTGAGGATGCTAACATTTCAAATTGGGGAAAAAAAAACTGAAGCAGCTCAATTTGTATAACTGACTACTTGCTCCTTATTTTCTCACCTCCATCCTAGCCTTGTCCAACTGGTGTTAGGTGAACACACATCACATTGGAGTCAAGAAATATTCTTCATAAAGATGTGAAGAGTATGCTATCCAAGACCAATGTGCAAAAAAGAAAAAGAAATCCAAGGAAGCAACTGGGATCAGCTGCAGCCACAGATTTTATGAATGGCTTACTAGAAAGCCAATTAAATGGCAACATCAGTCCAAATATGAGCTCTGTATTGTTCCTGTTCCAAGCCCACAGATGGGTAATTCACGAGGAAAGTGGTTTCTCCAGCCAGCATTTCAGGCAACCTTGCTTTCCTTGGACTAGTTTCTTTACCGGGGTGGGGGTGGGGGGCAGGTAATCATTTTCTGTAGTTATACACATTATACAGGCCTACAAAAACACATAGGCCCACACTCATACGTTTTCATATATCCTCCCACCCAGACCTATCTATAGCACACTCACTTTGCTGTAAACCAGGAACAAAGTGGCACAGTTAGAAATCAACTTCCTATTTACTCTTTAGAGGTGTAAAAATCTATCATTTGCATTCACACCTTGAGAAGGTGATTTTGGGGGGCTACAGTGCCACTGGCTGGAAGACTGTAGTCCCGAAAGGTAAACTTGTCCAAGTTTTGGTCTCATTATTGTTGTGCTTCTGAAAATCTTACTGGCGTTTTTGTTCTCTTCAGTTTCCACATCAGTTTGCACCATTTTGCAGTCTTTCTCCCACTGGACAGAAATACATGCATATCTTCTGCTCAACCCTCCCCCAGTATTTAGATGTCTTTTCCTGTGTTTCTCCAATGTATGTCTTCTTGTATGCATTTTTTCACCAACTAAAGCATGCTCATGGCCATTTTCCAAAGGTCTAATATTTCCATGTATGCACATTTTGTGCAAGTTTTTCTTACTTCTCCCCATCCAAAATTTATCGCAGGCTTCAGCGGTGTATGCAATTCTGAGGAATGATGCATACTACATCACTGCCAGATTGCTGGGAACTGTGTCATGATGAGTATTTCAATACAGAAATGGGGACCAAACAAATGTCTTTGCCATCTCTATCTCTCTTCCTCTAAGCTGGGGAGCACATGAAAATCCAATCCTCTTAACATCAAATCCCATGCTCTACAAACACTCAACAGGGCCACCATAAAATGTTTCCTGGTGTTAGTTTAAAAATGTGTAGAATTAAATACCTAATGATTATCATGCAAGTTCACCTTGTAATCACATCCATTTAGCAGCATTTTGAAGCCATCAAGCCGTAATTGGAGTTCCGTTCCTCTGGTGCAATGTAGAGAAAACCTAGAAGCATGGCTTCAAAAAATATTATTCCATAGATCCAATTGTGCTCCCCCCCCCCCCCCAAAAAAAAGTGCTAAAATGTGCCTGTGTTTTCATTCTCAACATTACTGGAAAAGTTTTTGAGATGCCTGGCTCCTTCACCTATGGCCTCCAAATACGAAAGAAGCCCCATCACCACGGCAACAAGGTGCTTCTGTCATCCATAAAAATAAAGGGCTAGCTATTAGTTTTCAGTGATAACATCTTATGTTTAACTGCCACACGTAAAGCTGACAGGGTCAATCCTTGGTACAATAGTCACTACCTCTTGGTCAAACAAAGAAAAGCACGGCCTGCTCAAATTGACTGGGATGGAGACCATCATAAATTGTTAACATTAACCAATTTTCTTGCTATAAAAAATTGAACCCTGCCAAGTGCACCCCTTCAACCTTCCTCTCCCTTCTCCAAAAGAAGGAAAACAGCCCTTTTGCTCTCTTATCTGGATGAACACATACTTGCTAATTTATCAATTTGTTTTTTCTTTGGAATCGTTTTAACTAGATCCCTGTCTAGTAAATCAGAATGGTCGTCCTCTCTCACATGCTCATATCACTGCTGGAAAGTATAACTGTGATGTAGAAATCTCTGATTTACAGTTTTAAAGTCAGTAGCATTTAGCTTGAATCCCATAAGTCTCATACAGGAATTAGAAATTACAATTTGTTGCATGCATGAGTTCATCTCTTCCATAACAGCTATTCTCATTTGTCTGTCTCTTGTCAAGAAAGCAGAAGTGGGCCCTATAATGATGCATCTTATCTGTTTTGGCATCTCTAATTGACTGGAAATAGACAGCTGTTTACCAAATAACAATGTAATATTTTGTGTGTATATAGACACAGGGGAAGCTGGGTTCTCTATCATGTCCCCAAGGAGAATGTTATCGTTCCAGGCATCCCTAGTTTTCTCAACTTGTGCAGGGCTATGGCAAAATCCCCATCACCAGGTAAGATGATTCGCAAACTGATTCTCAAATGGTTGCATGTGAGAAGTGGTAAATCAAATGGCAATAAATGTTTCTCTATACCTCCCTAGGAGAGCAATATGATGGTGACGTGTGTGGAATATGAAAGCAGATAAAAAGTTGAAATTGTGCCCATGCCAGGAAGAAAATTGTAATTTGTAATTAGTTTATTACTGCTTAGACTACAGGTCATTCACATACAAAACAAATGAATGCAATAAAGAATAAAGAAACAGAGCATGTGTCATTGGGTTATGTCTGGCCACACTTTATTTGATCTGGCATGTTCTGCAACCATGTTCAATTGTGTGTGATACTAATCTATCCTAGGTGCCACCATGTCACTGCATGTAGAGTATGAACTATCTCTGCCTACCCCAATCATGGGTTGATGGCAGCATTAGTACAGAAGTATAGGATAAGTATAGAAATTTGCTACCCCTTCCCTTTTACTACATCTTCTTTAAGTGTAGAAGGAGGCCTTCCCAAGTCACAGGCACCCACAATGCTTAGCAAGTGGGTCAGGGTATCTCCCAAAGGGATATCTTTACTCCACTTCCAAGTACCGGAGCCCAGTTGTTCTGTCACTCTGTTTCTTTGCAGATGGATTGAAAGTTGCATTATGTTTGCCAATTTTACTGGAGGTCTATTTTGATCACCTAAGCTCCAAAGGTTGCAAACAACAATATTGTCCAATAGGCAGATCAGCATGAGTATTCCATTTATATTATATTATTACCCAATACATACTATGTATAATGTGCATTCATCTATTTAACCCACAAATATCAATAACAACAATAATCTACAATTTTACCCAGAAAGATAAATATTAATCAAACATACTACTAACTACAGTATGGATATCCATAACAAATATATATTATTATCGTACATAATACATTATATTATTGTCGTACATACCTGTATTTCAGCATGACTATTGCCACCTGACTATTGCCTTACATATTCCCTTGGCAGTGATACACAAATTACCTAATTAAATTATATTATCTGACATCTCAAGAGAAACCAGCAACCCGCCATCATAAGACCCTCCATGACTAGCTTCAGGCCCATGTAATGAGGTTGCATCGCTCATGGCTTTTTCAAAGGCCTCTGGTTGTAGTTTCAGGGACACTAAAATATACCTCACCATACGTTCTTCTTTAAGAGGCATTTGGTAAATGGGTTAATTCCTATCGTACCCATGCCCAGCATAACTCATTTGTCATGCTACTGGTATTTTTTAAATTCTCTTGGATCTCACAGCCCCATACCAGGATGGTTGATTCCCAATTAGTATAATCTGTACCTACGGTGCTATCCTTAATCCACATCCTTTTTCTATGTCACTTATTCATAGCAAAGTGTCTACTATTGTCCCTCCAGTCTCACTCATTGAGACATTTGATATTCTCGAGGCTGCCCACTTATCCAATTTTAGTTAGAGCCATTTAATGTTCTAATGTTTTAATGTCCCAGTGTTTTAAATCTTATCCTTAGTTTAATTTAATTTTAAGGGGCGGGAGGGGAGATCAAATTGTTATATTTTAATTGTATGTGTTTTTAAGTGTTGTACTCCACCCCGATTGCTCATCCAGAGGGGCGGAATATAAATATATTATATTATTATTTTTATAGATGGTGAACTTTCAGGAAATGTACATCACAAGAGAATAAGCATGTGATTTTTAAAATTATTTTCATACGATTATTATGGTACACAATTCACTTATGCAGTTACACTACTTCCAGTGGTTCATCATGTTACAGAGACATTTCTGGTCTAGCAACATTCACTTTGGTAGACATATACATAGTCTAGCCATATTTCTCTTATAAGGCACAATGGTGTTGTAGTACATTACAGTAGGAAGGATCATCATATTTCACAGTGGTACCTGAGGCATCATACATCTCACATTTCATGTGTTGAGAAATTATATACATACATTTGCATTGACATACATGTAATCCTTTTCCTATGCATTTAATTAATTCAGCAGTGCTTTACTCCTTCTATACATTCAACATGTTCTCACCCATTCTAGAAAACAGCATAAGTATAGGAGACAGCTTTTGGCTCAATACAAACCAACAATTTTTTCAAGTTCTGAAGTTCTGAAGAAATGATTGTGATTTACCATAATATCCTACTGACTCTTAGACTGGACCTGGTTACTTTGACAGGCACCTCTGCACCCCTTCCCAGTCTTGCTCTTTGGCCATGCTCTCTTCCGTGATACTTCCTTACTTTTGTACCTTTGCCACCTGGGTTGATTCTGTTTCTTCCCAGCTTTTATCTCGGCTAGGAAGGAGAAGGAAAGAAGGGAAAGCATCTTGAGCTACCAACAGTTAATTTTAGAGGATGCCTGGCATTTTGACCTTGCAGGTTCACAAATAGATTGAAGTCTGGTTTGTTCAGGGCACAGTTTTCAGAGCAAGAGTTAGAAGCAATGACCTATTTTGCCTCATGGGATCCGAAGGCTCAAAAAAACAATGGCAAAGTGTGTCAGAGAGTGACTTGTATTTCATTAGCAGCCTCTTCTAGATTTCCACAACCATGGATCAAAGCATCAATGAGCTTTTCCCCTGTGTCTCCCCCTCCTACGCACACATGCATTGGAGGAGTCTCTCAGTATTAAAGTTTTCTCAGCTTAATACCCTTTTGAGGAGAAATTTCTAAAATAGATGGCATGAACAGCATAAAGAATTCATGGAAACAACTTTGGTAGGTGCTTGGTCATGACTTAAACTCATCTGGGCAGGAGAGACCAAGTTCTGTTTTGGTAAGATCTGCCATTTGAACACATCTTTAACTTGACTGTTGTTTCAGGGTATTTATGTGAGCAACTGCAGATGTGATTGGGGTATCCAAACAAAATTTAGAGGAACCAACACAGTGTTATTGTATTGGACAGGAGAAATCTAGAATCTGGTCTCCACTTAGTTTTAAACTAATGAGTAATTCTGAATTAATGGGCCAGTTGCCTATTCCCTGTCACTCAGTTTGAACTACCTCGGAGAACTGGAGGGAAAGAGTTCCCTGTACAACATAAAGAACTTATTGGGGGAAGGATGGGAAATAAATATAACCATTATGTAGGTACATGAGTAATACCGGTAAATAAAAATGCAGTAGGCCCTCTATATTCACAGATTCTGCATCCATGGATTCAACCAACTATGGTTTGAAAATATTTACCCCCAGAAAATCCCAAAATTAAAGCTTGATTTTGCTTTTCTGTATCAGGGATACCATTTTACAATGCCTTTGTACAGTAGGCCCTTGGTATCTGCTGAGGTTTGGTTCCAGGACTCCTGTGGATACCAAAATATGTGGATGCACAAGTCCCATGAAATACAATGGCGCAGTAAAATAATATCCCTTATAATAATAATAATAATAAGCTTTATTTGTATACCGCCCTTCCTGCGATCAGGGCGGTGCACAGCATAAAAATAACATTACAATATTAATAAAACACAGTTAAAAACATATACAATATAATAAATATCACAGTAACATATCAGGCCTGGGAACAATGATAGTAATAAGGGGGGGTCGCAACGAGGGAAGGGAGGTATTAAGGGTACGCTTGTGTGAACAAGTATGTTTTTAAACCCTTTTTAAATGAAATAAGGGAGGTAGCCAGACGGAGCTCGACGGGCAAGGAATTCCAGAGGCTAGGGGCCACTGTGGTAAATGCTCTCTTAGTGGTTGTTAACAATTTGGCCTCTGGAATTCTGAGCAACTGTTGCCCGGAAGATCTAAGAGTGCGGGGCGGATTGTGTGGGGAGAGGCGGTCCTTCAGGTACTCTGGGCCCAAGCCATTTAGGGCTTTATAGGTGATAACCAGCACTTTGTATTGAGCTCGGAAACGGATAGGCAGCCAATGAAGATCTTTTAATATAGGTGTTATGTGGGAGGTCCTGGGAGCACCAGTGACGACCCGAGCTGCCATATTCTGCACTAATTGAAGTTTCCGAGTGTGGTACAAAGGCTGCCCCATGTAGAGCGCATTGCAGAAATCCAACCGAGAGGTTACCAGAGCATGTACTACTGTTTCAAGGTCCCCCCGGTCCAGATAGGGCCGCAGCTGGCGTATCAGCCGAAGCTGAAAGCAGGTGCTCCTGACCGTCGCATCCACCTGAGAAGTAAGATGGAGCGACGAACCAAGGAGCACCCCCAGATTGCGTACTGTGTCCTTCACGGGGAGCGTGACCCCGTTCAGGACAGGTGGAACCACCTTCATCCCTGGGCTGGGAGAACCTATCACGAGTACTTCCGTTTTCTCTGGATTCAGGCTGAGTCTGTTTTCCCTCATCCAGTCCATTACCGATTCCAGACAGGCCACGAGAGGAGCGACGCCATCCCTGGTCACTGCATCAGTCTGCACTGCACTGCACCATTATATAAAATGGCAAAATCAAAGTGTGCTTTTTGGAATTTATACTTTTTGAATATTTTCAAACCAATGATGGTTGAATCTGTAGATACAGAGGATTGAATGTATATAATGGGGTTTAAATTTCCATGGATTTTGGTATACATGGGAGGTCCTGGGACAAAAACACAGTGGATCGAATTTTCAGACCATATTTTTATCCATATTTGCTGGATGTTTTCCAGGAACCCTGTTTTTACAACCATCTATATTAGCTCCACATCTTTTATTTTGCTCATTTGTTAACAGCAGTCACTATACAGGAGCAACTGCCAGTTTTAGGCATTTTTTGTGTCTGCTTTACCAGGCACATAGCACTTTTCTCCCCCTGTTTCATACAAAATGAATATGAGGCTTGTCTAGATAGTCACTAAACACTAGCAATATTGTACATGGCAGAGTTTAAATGCAGCAAATCCCTTGGGTCTTTCACTGAGCTGGGAAAATGACAATATGAATGCAGACCTACTGACAGCTGTAAAATCAAAACAATTGCTCTGTTCTAGAAAACTCTTAAGTGATTTGGGTGCTTTAAGTATCTACCTAGCAATCATTTTTAGCTCCCTTACCATTTTCCCCTACTTTCTGCACACAAAAGAAACCAGTGGTGTGTATTGAATTCAAATGAGTTTCAGCTCACAAGTTGAATTTTGCCCCTTTAAACCATTCTGGTGTTTTCCAACATGAAGTGGACTGCCTTCTGAAGCTACTTCACTGAGGTTTTATGCAGGCTGGAAAAAAAAAGACAGTCTTGGGGGGGGGGGGTTGCATCTTTGGGTTGGAAAACATCCAGAGGGTGGGAAAGAAGGAAGAGGGAGGTTGGTTTACAGATAGAATCATCTCCTAGGGGCTTTTCAATCACAAATTACAATTACAAATTTTAGATACTATTTTCCCATTTTTCTTACAATGTCATTGCTTATTGCTTGTTATTTGTATCACTGCATGTTATTTTTGTCAGGATGGAATGTGGCACATTATGTCAGTCGGTATAAGTACCTGTAAATATTGCAACAAAGATTAAAAGCTTCAGCAGTTGTTGTGTCTGCAGCTTCTGTGTGGGAGAAAGATTTCCCCAACTTGCATGAACTGTAAAGCAGAGCTTTCTGTGGTGTTTGTTCTTGGCACAAATCTTCTGAGTGTGGACTTCAGGTCTCATGTGCCAGCCATTTTTCCATTGCATTTTTAAAAAAAGAAAAGAAAAGAAAACCTTTCAATTGATGAGTATGATATTTAAAAATGAGAAGAACACATGTCAAAATGCCTCTAACATAGCATTTAAATTTAATGTTTAAAAGCATATAGGAACTCTTATTTGTTACATATCAAATTGCAGTTCCTATGAAGGTGTCTAAGATGATACTTGTTGCCAGAAAGATGGAGAAGAAACAATGGATGACAGACAAAATACTTCAAGCAGTTAAAGAAAGATGCAAAGCAAAAGAAAAGGGAAACAAGAGTAAAATCAGAACCGTGAATGCCCAAGTCCAATGATTAGTGCACAAGGACAAAGTGGATTACTGCAACAATCAACATAGAGAAATAGAAGCCAATGACAAAAAAAAAGGAAGAGAAAGAGGCCTCTTCCACAAGATCTGGGAATTCAAAGAGAAATTTAAGCCAAGTGTAGGGATGCTCTACAATCGAGAAACATAATAAACGATCACAGTGAAATAAAAACAACAATACACAGAAGAGTTGTATAAAAATGTGAAGGGATACATCATACATGGGAAGAAGAAACTTAAGACGATGAACCCCAAATTTTGGAAAGTGATATGAAAGCTGCACTCAAAGCAATAGGAAAAACAAATCACTAGGACAGATGACATACCAGTAGAATTACTCCAATCCACAGAGGCAGAATCAAGCTCAGAAATAACTAAAATCTGCCAACAAATATGGAAAACAAAGCTGTGGCCCACAGACTGGAAGTGGTCAGTATACATTCCCATACATTAAAAAAGAGACAGAAAAGATTGCAGTAACTGCAGGACCATCAAACAAATTTCCCATGCAAGAAATGTCATGGTCAAAATTCAGCATTCAGCAGAAAAGAAGCAGAGAATTCCAAAAGAAAATTTGCATGTGTTTTATTGACTATATCAAAGCCTTTGACTGAATAAAAACAAACAAAACTATGTAAAATTCTCAAAGAAATGGGAGTGCAGCTAATCATTTATACAATATAACTGAGCCAGGCATTTTTAAAAATTACAGCACTACACTGATGCATAACCTGAACTCAGGACAAGAGGCTGTCATCAGAAATGAATACAGAGAAACAGAATCATTCCCAATCAGCAAAAGTGTCAGGCAAGGATGTATTCTATCACCCTATTTATTCAATCTGTAATGCGAGAAAAATCTTACACAGAGCAGCCTTAGACTAAGAGGCAGGAGGAGTGGAAGAAGTAACATTAACAACCTAAGATACATATACAGAACAGTACTACTAACAGAAATCAACAAAGACCTGGATAAATTACTGAAGAAGATCAAGGTGGAAAGTGCCAAGGTAAGCCTAATGTTGAACATCAAGAAAACAAAAATAATGGCCATAGAAGAACTACAAGAATTAATCCTAGATAACACAAAAATTGAAATAATTCCCCTACTGCAGTCAAGAAATTAGAAGAAATATAGGATTGGAAAGGGCAACAATGAAATAACTAAATAAGATTTTAAAGTGTAAAGACACAAATCTGAACACAAAAGTGAGGATTGTCCAAGCCTTCATATTCCCCATCAACATGTATGAATGTGAGAGCTGGACAGTGAAGATAGACGATAGAAAGAAAATCAACTCATTTGAGATGTGGTGCTGAAGAAGCGTACTGGGAATTCCATGGACAGCCAAAAAGACAAACAAATGGGTTCTAGAACAGATCAAGCTTGAACTCTCTCTCTCTGAAAGCCAGGATGAATAAATTGAGACTGTCATGAAAAGGCATGAATTATTGGAAGGACACTGATGCTAAGAAAAATTAGGGGCCACTAGATAGAGAGGAAGACTATGTGCCAGATTATTAGACTCAGTCAAAGAGGCCACAGCTCTGAGCATGCAAAATTTGAGCAGAGTAGTAAAGGACAGGCTGTCTTGGAGATGTTTCATCCATGAGGTCACCATGAGTTGAGGTCTACTTGAAGGCAATTAACAACAAAAACAATGAAGGATCTAAGTAGCATAAGTCAAAATCATCTATGCCATAAGATTTAAACTCGGTGACTACAGATACCATGGACTGCCAAAGAGAAAATTAAATGGGTCCTAGAGCAAATGAGGCCTGAACTGTCACTAGACGTTGTCATATTTTGGACATAGCATGAGGCAATATAACTCATTGGAAAAGACCATAATGTTTGATAAAGTAGAAGGCAGGAGGAAAAGAGCGTAAACCCACTACTAGCAGATTGATTTAATCAAGTAAGCCACGGCCCTGAGTTTGCAAGTTCTGAGAAGAGCAGTAGATGACTGGGGCTCATGGAGGTCTCTTATTCATAAGGTCACCATGAGTCAAAGCTGTGTTGATGGAAAATGGTAAAACAATGCATTTTTTCCTGAAATGCTTTCACTGATCTATCTTTTCCTTTTCTTTTCTGGCACCCTTTAACACTCTCAGACCAATTCCTACTGTTCATGCACATATTTTTCTTATCCTCTTTCCTCTTAAGGAGGGCTAGGCAACTTACAGCCCATGAACCACATATGATTCCTCCATTTTATCGCTTCCTGAAATTCACTGCTGCTGCCCCATCAGATTTGGCATTGCAATGTCAATATGGAGCAGCAGTGGCAAAAAACAAACATTTTAATTTAAAACAAAATTTGTGTGCCATGTGTTTGTGTAGTCCCACAGCCTTCCTTTGGACTGATAGGGGGTTGCTGCCACACCACCACAATTCAACAGCAGAGGTACATGATTTGGTCTCCACAGGATTTGGGGAAACCTATGTGTCTTCCAACAGCGCTTCTCCCTTATAAGGAATACAATTACAGGCCTTGCTTTTCTCAGATGAAGCACCTATGTCTTCACATTTCTTCCAATTCTGTCAATAATTTTTTAGAAATATACTGGCTATTTCATTTTTTTTTTAAAAAAAAATCAAAATGTTAAAAGTATTAAACAGAAACCACTTTCTGGGTGAAATTTGGCAGGGTTCAAACATTCATAACCAATCAATGCCATTTTATAAAATAGCCTACAATCATTTCTTGATTTCCTCCAATAAGTCATTGGGAGGCAGTGCCTTCAGTTGGAATCTGAGTTGTTTCAAGGATATTTTTCTAAATCACCAAAGTGGGGTCCAAAACAAATGGTCAGTGACCACCCCTGAAAGAAGCCCTTGAATAAGCATTGCACTGTCAAAATATCTTCTCTGGATACCAGGACAAGAGCTCTCTTTAGAAAATATCATCTCTGACAAATATTCTCAGCAACACAGTGCCTCCGGATCCCCTATTTTCTTCCATTTTGTGGTTTAAGGCCTGGAAATTTTTTGGAAGAATAGGCGTAATGATTTGCTTGGGAGGAGAATATTCCAACATGGGTAGCATGGGTAAAAGGCCAGCTCTGATGCCCATCTCTAATATACACCAAATAATTGAAACATTTAGGGGAAAGATGGTTGTCGTTGTATGCTTTAAAATCATTTCTGACTTATGACAACCCTAAGGTGACTCTATCATGGGGTTTTCTTGGCAAGATTTGTTCGGGGGGGGGGGAGCGACTTGACTTTGCCTTCCTCTGAAGCTGAGAAAGTGTGGCTTGCCCAAGCTGAGCCATTAGGTTTCATGGCCAAATGGGGAATCAAACCCTGGTCTCCAGAGTCATAGTCCGACACTAAAACCACTAAAGTGGTATGAATCCTTCGTATCATTATGCTTGTTTAAAGCCATTCCAGATTTACTGAATAACATAATACACATTTCCTGCTGATACCTAGCCACACAGTGATGCACATTGCAGTCACAGTCTCTGTGCCATGCATCAAAATTCTAACAGCACTTTGTTAACTGAATTGAAAGAAGGTTGAGTCTCCATTGAAGAATGCTGAATTTAACTTGAGTGTTCTGTAGAATCTCTTTGCTTTCAGTGAAATCAACCAATGGGTTAAAATGCACAGATGCAAATCCATAAAAAGTCTCTTGGGAGTCTTTGCCAATGGAAAAGTAAACTGTCATTTTAAAATAAAAAGCAACTAATCATTTATACAATATAACTGAGCCAGGCATTTAAAAAAATTACAGCAAAATGTACGTGCTAAATCTTGTGCTGTGAAAGCTGGCTTGTATTAATTTGCCATTAAATTCAGCCTAGCTCCTATTTAGGTAAGAGGCTCCATTCAAAGGCATCACACCCATTACTGGAAGGATGCTGTGGTACAACAGGGATCTAATGGTAGCTCTTAATGTTTTGCCTATACCTGAACCTAATGGATGTTAATGCATCTCCTGTGCCATGTAGAGATAAATTTACAATGCTAATAGTGCCATATGCCATGACAATATACTACTGTGCCAGCAAGTGCCCATTTTAGCTGAAAAATGGCTTTTGTGTTTAGATTGCATTGAACGGCAAATTGCGGGATGCTGGTGCTTTCAAGCTGGTGATGAACCATGAAGTGTCATTAGCAAATATTAAATCAAAATGCAAACTGTTAAGAAAAATGAGATCCAAGGATGGGGGGCAATTAGCTAAGTTGATGCACCTACCTGTTGTTTGCCCCATTATTCATTAATGACATGGAAGTGTTGTTCTTGCAAGTCACTCCAGTGCCCGTAATTATGACATGGGGGGGGGGGAATGGATATGTGAAATGATGGAATGTCAAGAGCACCACACTCCATGTCGCTAACTCTGATGACTGTTTTGTAAGCCACGGGAAACATATGAAGGGCGGATGACATATCCACACTTTCATGCACTCTTCATGCATTCCCTTTAGGAACATTCACCAGTTGGCATGTAAGCACATTTTACATTAACTAGGCTTGTACCTATAAGTTAAGGGATCTTTATAATGGGACAATTGTAATCTTTTTAAATAAAAATGCTCTTTATGCTGATCAGGGCTTAGAAAAGTTACTTTGTGAACTATAGAATCCCCCAGTCAGCATGACCACTCCGGTGCTGATATGGACCATATTAGGACACTCCCTTTTTCTGTTGTTCTTGTTGTTGCTGCTGTGTGCCTTTAAGTTATTTCTGACTTATGGCTACCCTAAGGCAAACCTATCATGGAGTTTTCTTGACAAGATTTGTTCAGAGAAGGTTTGCCATTGCCTTCCCCTGAGGCTGAGAGCATAGGGATTTCATGGCCAAGCAGGGAATCAAACCACTATGCCACACTGTATCTACTTCCTTGTTAATCAGATTGCTCTCTGACGTTTTGTCCAGGTCCCACCACCTATGGAAGTGAGGCAGATAGTGAAAGGAAGCAGGGTGTTTTCGGTGTTAGTACGCCATTTTCCCCCTTCCTTCCTAGAGAGGGTCAAAGATGGCACTTCCATCCCCTCTTTCCTCCTTTTTGGCACCAAGTGAAAACATTTTTATTTCCCCAGACCTGAGATCCTGAGCTTTTGTGTTGACATACTTCCTTTGCTCCAGACATTCTTGTTCTGTCATACTGAGTCTCTGTCTTTTAACATTTATTTTATTGTTCTACTGTAAGGCACTCTCTGAGGAGATAAGCACATTGTCTTTAAAGCACCTTATTCCCAGTGGGATAAAGGTGCTTTTAATTTTCAATAAGGGGTTATTGCATTGAGCAATGGGTGGGAGAATGCAACCCGTATACAACCCGGATGCCAGCCATGCTTATCCTGTGCCTTTTCAAAAATGGGAAAATCCCATTCTTGAAAAGCTGCAGAATAAGCCTGGCTGGCATCCGGGCTGTAAATGGGTTGCATTAGCCCAGCCACTGCTGAATGCGATAACACCCATTTTGAAAATTAAATGCTCCTTTATCCTGTCAGGGATAAGGTGCTTTAAAGCCAATGTGCTAATCTCCTGAGCATTTCCTAAAGTACAGCCGATAAGTATCCTAAATAGACAAAGTCATGTTCTAAATATATGTTGTGAGCAGCGCAGCCAAAGTCTATGTAGGGGAATCTTACTTAGCTCAAATTGAGAGGGGGTTAGCTACAAGGACCCTATGAAACCGTCTTCCACCTGTATACTGAGGGGCCGGTGGATTCAAGAAATGATGCAGAGGCACAAGTCTCCAATTAAAGTATTATTTTTATTTAAAAGGGAAAATCACACAGCAATTCACTATCACACATTTATTCAAGGCTCAAGAAATCAGGGGTTAGCTTGGAATAGGTTTTGAGGCAGAACTAATGGAGATACTTACACAAGCCAAGACTTGCTTCAGGATCCAACTGGTTGAGGTGGTGTGGGACACAGTCATTCTGAAAGCACTGAGTGAATGACCGGGCTGTAACTAATTCAGAGAGCATAGTGACAAAGTGTCCCCATGAACTCCAAACTAGCACACCACGGGGAGATTTCCAGCAGGTTTTAAGGGCTAAAACTAGCCGCAGGGCAAAGGTATTAGATTGTATGGGGTGAGGTAATCTGGTCTTGCAATATTCAAGCAAATGGGAAGGGAGTTAAGTTGTTAGCTGGATCATCAGGTAAGACATCTAGGCAATCATCACCCATTCTTCTGATTACGGAGGGGATGATGATCCCATTTGCAACTCTGAAACTACCAGCAGGGCTGGTCCTAGGGGTATTGTATCCAAAAGGTCCCATTAGGCTGACCTCACCTGGGTGTAGTGTATACTTGGAGAATACCACACATACACCAAAATTCAGAAAAATGCACTTTGGATAACAGCAGATATGCAGAGAGAATTTTGAACCTCCTTCCTTAGAGGTCTTTAAACAAAGGCTGGATGGCCATCTGTCGGGGATGCTTTAATTGGGAGTTCCTGCATGGCAGGGGGGTTGGACTAGATGGCCTTTGTAGTCTCTTCCAACTCTATGATTCTATGTTTCAAAGAGGAGAATACACTAGACCTGGGGCCCTTTTCCAGTATATAATTTATAGCACAATAGTAGGATATGCAGTTTAGTGAGACAAACCTTTAGACCCCTCAGCCTGAGAATTCTCATCTGGGGCCTCTGATTAAACTACCGCTCCCAGGATTCCACGATATATAGCCATGGACTCATAGAGTTTTAATTGCATAGTGTGAAAGGGCCATCTTTACACATGACAGGCAACACACATTGCTTCTCAAGGGCAATATAACAGTCTGAAAAGTCCAAACACATCAGTAGACATGGAGACTACTTTAGGCATGTGTCCATTTTGCCCAATGGACCAGTTGGCTTTCTCAGGGTGGTTGTTCTAAATGACTGAAAAAGTTGAGTGGGAAACCTATGAACAGCAAGCTATTCAAGTTTTGCTTTCATCTGTAAATGCATATTATATGCAAGATCTTTTTATGAGCATGTAAACAGAAGCAGAGCGACTGGGTGGAAGAGGATATGAAGTTTTGTTTTGTTTCATTTTAAAAGGATGCTTTCAAACTTTTTTTATTACTTGTAAATCTCTTATATATTTGCAAATCATCACCTGGCTTCCTCCGCCTTCAGTTTCATAAGCTGACAACCCAAGTTTCATCCTGCCTTATTTTGTGCTCTACGTGGCTACATATATTTCCTTCCAAACATTTCCTCATTTCATTGATTCTATCACATATATATATATATATATGAGAATGAACATAGAATAAAACTCCTTTGGGACTGTTAGGACCGAAATCAGATTTGGGGGATAGCAATAAGGATGTTATCCTTGAGATTAATTTCTTCTGCCTTTAGCCTCCCTAAACACAAAAGCACCTAGGAGCAGGGTATAAATAGAGTCGCTGTCTACAAGTTGGAAAGAAATATAAAATAAAGCTTCCATCACTCTTAAATATTACTTCTCTCTTTCCCTTCTGAGGCACATTGTCTGCTGAACAATCTGCCAGCAGCAAATCCTTGTGGAATAGCATTTGTTAGTGTCTTTCCTCCTAGTGCAGTCATGATAAGACTTGCAGTACAAAGAGGAAGAAGAGTGTGGCCTTTGTCTTCACTTATCAGGGCTTTGACACAATAGATGTACAGGTTCTGTGGTGACTCTAGTCCAGTTCAACCTATAACTTAATACAACTCATGACGTAGAAATTTAAGAAGCTGGATGGGGCCAATGGCCTATGTAGCCCAGAGGTTGTTCGCATGGTAGCCAACTAGTTGATCAAAACAGATTCCAGCCAGTAGGACATGAGTACTGCTACATCCTCTGCATCACACTTCCCAGCACTGGATAAACAGAGGCCTATAACCTCTGATACTGTGGCTGACATAGAGCTATCCTGACTAGTAGCAATTTTTAGCCCCCATCATCCATGAATTTATCCAATCCCAGAGCTTTCTGAGTTGATAGCTACCACTGTATCTTGTGGCAGTGAGTTCCACTGTTTAACTATGAACCTAGACTAGGGAAGTCCTCTCTCTCCATGGGGGGAAAAATGAGACCTGGGAGAATCCTTTCATGTGGGCACAAATATACCATTATTTCTTGGATCTACTGGCTTCTGGTCTTTTTCTGGGTTCAGTTCAAAGTGCTGGTTGTGATCTACATAGCCCTATATAGCTTGGTTCCAGGCTGACAGTCAGTATCTCCCTTAGGAAGCTGCTTAGGCCCTAAGATCCTTCCGAGAGACTCTTCCCTCAGTCTCATCTCTTTCATAGGCACGGCAACTAGGAACATTGGCCTCCTCTAGACTCTGGAGCTCCCTTCCTAGAGAAGCCAGAATACTTCCTTCCTTGCTCTCCTTGTGTCAGAAGGCAAAGACTTTATTCCAATCCATTTTTGAGAATTTAATGTTGTTAAAGAAAAGGTTTTTTAGGAAGGTGGTGCATTGTTTTAAATGTCCTGGCATTTTTTAATGCTTTTTATCATTTTAAATTGTAAAATTGAAGGTTGGGTTTTTTGTTTTGTTTTTCATTTTGTCAACAGTTTAATTATGTTCTAATGCTAATCTTTTGGATGTATGAGCCAAACTGTAGAATTCAGACATGTGGCCATGTTAGCCTGGAATATCAGTAGGCAAAGGGCTTTTGTAGCATCTTTGAAACTAACTGGGTGGAAGAAGTTGCATCAAAAGCTTTCACAGACTTTCTGTTTTCTTACTGAGATTTTTATTAGATCCTGGTCTGAAAAGACTGTCACGATTTTCCTGCCGATTTTCCTCTATAAAACTTCACACCTAATTCAGTGATGTTAGCACTGGCATCTATTTCTTAAATTTAAATTTGTGTTGTAAGATACACTTATGAGAATTATTCCAATTTCCCTTGAAGTGTCTTAGATTCTTAGAGCTGCCAGAACTAGCACAGTAATTTATTTATAAATATCCTTCTTATTAGGTTTGTAGTTAAAAGTGGGGAATGAGGAAATATATACAAAGTATTTACAACAAAAGCTCTAACTTCTGTCAACGTATACTGACTACTACAATCCACTCTTCCAACAAACACACTCTACAAACTCCACAACACACCAACTCCTTGCACTTGTCCTGAGTTCTGTCTCCCCAAATTAAATTTTCTTTCAGTCCTAAGATTTCTAGCATTGCAGTAATTCAAAATGTTACTTGTGTATTTAGAAATATGGTTTAGGGCATCCAATGAAATGGCCACCAAAGTCACCAAAGCAATGCAAACATAGCAAATACAGCAGTTCTAGGTGTGAATGGTATTCAGTGTTCTGCAGTGCTAGAAACAGAGGTGCCAACATTCAGCACTGTCTGGGATGCTTGACCACAACAGTAGCTCACCCCATATGCAATATTTGACAATAAAGCACTGACCAACCTGAAATAAGGCACAGACACAATTGACTTCTTCCAGGCCCATTTTACATTGGCAAAAAGAGGTGTGTTGAAGGCTGCATGAAAGCCCAGCCTTTAGATGAGAAAAAGGGAAAGTGTGCCATGAAAACACTATTTTGGCATTTTAAGGGAGAAGAAGTGCTTTAAAAAGGAGCTGGCCCATTTTAGATTGGCAAAAAGAGGTGTGTTGATGGCTGCATGAAAGCCCAGCCTTTAGATGAGAAAAAGGGAAAGTGTGCCATGAAAACACTATTTTGGAGTTTTAAGGGAGAAGAAGTGCCTTTAAAAAGTAGTTTGATTTCCCCACTACTTTTTTTAAAAGGGCGCAACATTGCTATTGCATCTAAAGGCTAAGGTGTAGTTGCACGGTTAAATGGGGCTCTGTCTCTTTAAACCACCCATTTAAAGGCAGAGATACAGGTGCAGATCATAATGGATCGTGGGTTGGGAGCATGCGTGGTGTGGACTTCACTTCTAATTAAAACGCTCAATGCCCTGCAGGTGTAAAAGCTGGGGTTTATCCGCGAAGTTTTTTAAAGCTCCCAAATCCTAGCTCCACTCCTAATCCGAACCCTAGACATGCGCAGTAGGGACTCTGGGATGCCGTTACTGTTATTCTACTGTGGATAATATGTCAATTCATTCACAAAATAAAGGGGTTCATTCATGATGCACCAGTGCAACGGCACAGTTTAAAAAGGCGGAGGAAACGCAATGATAATTTGACGGATCCTCATAAGTATACATTTGTCCTGCGCAACTGTGCAGGTTTGCCGGCTGCCGGCTGCGAACTGCACAATTGCGCAGTTCCCAGCCGGCAATGATAATTTGACTGTATGATGTAACTGCGTTTGCGCAGTTCGCAAACCTGCGCAGTTGCGCAGCACAAATGTATACTTATGAGGATCCGTCAAATTATCATTGCGTTTCCTCCGCCTTTTTAAACTGTGCCGTTGCACTGGTGCATCATGAATGAACCCCTTTATTTTGTGAATGAATTGACATGTTATCCACAGTAGAATAACAGTAACGGCATCCCAGAGTCCCTACTGTGCATGTCTAGGGTTTGGATTAGGGGTGGAGCTAGGGTTTGGGAGCTTTAAAAAACTTCGCGGATAAACCCCAGCTTTTACACCTGCAGGGCATTGAGGAATTGCGTAGTTCGCAGCCGGCAAGGGAAAAAAAATTTAAAGGTTCACCGCGGCTAAAAGCCGCGTTCATTGCCACCCATGTAGCTGCTCCGCCTGTGTTCGTAGCGTTCTGACAGCTTCCCATGTAGCTGCTGAGCCACAGAAAAGACCTCAGATAAGTCGTTCCCAAACCCCTCAGTCTAGCTGCCCTGTACTTTTTAAATGCACACCTGGGGCTTGCAGTCTAGCTGCTAAGCATTAAGGAAAGTGCAACTTCATGTCACACTTTCCTGCCAATCTAAAAAGCCCCCCAATGTCTTTGGAGGCTTTTATCTTCCTGTATGTTTCTGTTTCCAACACAAATGCTATTGGGATGCCTTAAAAACCTGGTGGGATAAAGTGCTCAGTACCCTCTGCAGGTGCCTGCGGCAATGTCTCCAGCTACTGGGGGAAGGAGAGAGGGCTGGATGCTTGTCTGCTGCTCCCTCTGTGTTGACCAGTAAGGAAATGATCAGATTTAGGGAGGGACTGATACCATTTTAATCACTATGGCTCAGTGCTATGGAATTCTGAGAACTGCAGTTTGTTGTGGCACCAGAGTAGGCTAAATACCTCACAAAACTGCAGTTCCCAGATTTCCACAGCATTGAGCCATGGCAGTTAAAATGGTGTCAACCTGGATTATTTCTGCAGTGCAGATGCAGCCTTAGAAAAGGTGTGTGTGAGGCAGGGAACTGTTGTAAGGACATCTCTGATAGAGGATCATGGCCAGTCTGTTTTGATCATTTAAAAAAAAATCCTTCTTATTGATTGTTTTGCCCAGGTAAGAAACAGCAGTGGTCTGCACCGAGTTCCATCAAACTTCTCACCCCTGGCACCTGTGGAAATATTACAGCAGACACCGCAGCAGTACTATCAGCAAATGTTAACTTAGCTGGTATTTAACAGTATGGTCATGCTATTATGTTCCAAGACATCACAGTAGACAATAACTAAGCAGAGTAGGATTCTTTTAATTCCCTCTTCTGAATTTCCTTTTTCATTTTCCTCTTCAAGCAGCGCAACTCTCTTGAGATCCTATCACTTAATTAATTGAACCAAACAGTCAGGCTATGAATCCAGAAAGCAACAATAGACTTTGTTGGAAGAAAAAGAAAGAAAATAAAATACCCGGTTCTGTCATTGGGTTCTTTTTAAAGTCAACCTGATTTAGTTTCAATTGTTCACTATAGCAGCTGGTAGTTTTCTACACACTTATATATTTTTTTAACAAGGGGGATGAAGATAAGGGGATATTTGTCAACAATAAGCAGTTAATTCCGGCAGGAAGCAAAGCTCAGAATTGATTAAAATGTGGGTGTAAGATAGAAGTTTATCAATGAATTGCAGAGGCTTCCGCTTTAGCCAAAAGCTAGAAGTGATTAGCTGTAAATGCCGCTAACAGCTAAAACAAGTGGGGTGATGATTTAAAAGGGAGAAAGTGAACCTCTTACATTGAAATGCCTTTAGTAATACTGAATGGTTTGGCTCAGGAAAGAAGGCCCTCTTTTTGGTGTAGATGTGCATCTCATGTCAGGGATTTTCACATTAGTGTACTGAGTGTTGTTTCTCTCTGATCCTTTGCTGCTAGAAAAACTGATAATGCACCAATATCCCTATTCACGAGTGATGAGCTCTCTACTCCATGGATTGAAAGGAGAATTTTCCCTTTAGCACCCAACTTCATATCCGAAAGCTTTATTTGCAGCAAAAGAGTGAATCATCCAAAAGCCTAGTTTATTTGGTTGTCTTATTAATGTTCTAAAACAGCTCATGGCGGCTTAAGAAAGCCTGTGAACAATAGATATCCCTTCTGACCACATCTTATTTTACAAAATAAGGTGGTTTAGCAGTCTAGGCCTATCCCAAAAGCCCAAAGAACTAAAAATGAGGAGGACGGGACACATCTTTGTTCCCCAGAGGGAAGAGAGTAAATTAGATAGAAGAGCTCATCGAAGGTCAGTCCCCTGCATGTCCAGCTAACTGACTTGGCCATTATAGCTCCAGTTGACAATCTGTCATCCCACTTTTCCTGCTGCTTTTGAAATGTCCCAGTTTTTCTATCCTCCTCCCACTTTCCCCTTTTATCTTCAACTTACTTGCTTCAAAAGTAGCTTGAAAGATGAGAGAAGAGGGCAGAATCCCATAAAGCAAACTGCTGCAGCCTCTCCTAGCTTGTGTGCTCCTCCTCATTAACAACTTTTTGCCATTTTGATCATACACTGATGTTGCTTGGCCACATGTGCCCCAGTTTTCATCTGTGAAATTTTGGAAGACATTTCTGAGCTGGGTCTCAGAAAGAAGTGCAGAGGCACACTGGCTGACGTAGAAAATCTTAAGCTCAGTAAAGTAATGGAATGGCTTAGTATAAATCAGTAATTTCCCACACTAGAATATGGGCCACACTAACATTGGTGGGAGGTTCCTGAATGTTAGCTGTATGTTCCTCATTCTAACACTTTGCTACAAATGTGGGGTATATAAAGAGAGGTCACTCAACCTACCAAGGTAGCCCATTTACTTCACTCTGTAAACCTGCAGTTGCCCCCTCTATTGAAATGGATGTGGAATTTTGCACATACAGTGTGCTACAACGAGAACTCTCAATAAAGGCCCTTCAACCCATCCAGGTGGCATGAGTATGGTGCCTGCCAAAAAGAAAATGAATCGTCAAGTCCTTGTCAGCATTGTGGCCAAATGTTAGTAGCTATCCAGGGCCATGAAAGTGTTCATTTATAATATTTATTGTGTGTTATGCTACATATTCTGTTTTAGCCTAGGAACAGACCAGCAAAGAGCTTGTATATTTTTCATATATGTTAGGATGTGACATGGCTCACACTTGTGTAATTCAATCTCCTTTCTTTATCCAATATATAACTTTGGAGATCCATCTTCTAGTTTCCTTCATTAGGAAGTACATCCCAGCCCAGGGGACCCATTATGTAGTCACTTAAATCATGAGTGTTGGCCCTGGAATGGTCTGGACAGATTTCATGGTTTATGGCCCCAGTTCTACCACTTGCTATGAGGTGATGCTCAGACCTAATGATGTAAAGAATATTCATCGAAATTCAATAAACAGAAGAAATTTCTGTTATTCGAAGATTTCGAAAGCTTTTTAAAGGGAAGAAATTACGACCTCTTCTTGATCAACGAGTAAGAATTTTGGTTTTTAATTCGATGGCCAGGATTTGAGTATTTTGCATAAGCAAAGCTACTATTCATGTTGGGTTTTTCTAGCAGAAGAATGCTCTTTAAACCTCTGCTAAATTTCCTTTTGACATGCTAATTGAGTTTGAAATGCCAGGTAATTAGTGTAAATGTTAGCCTCCCTTGTCTTTTAATTTCATTCGAGAAATTTGTGAAAAATACTTCTTAACAGGGAGAGAAAAAAAATAACCTTTTGAAAGTGGGACTTTTGAAAAGAATATTTTTTTAAAAAAAATTGCATCTAGTTCTCGATGGGAGAGAAGAAAAAAATTTGGTTTGTTACAACACTACTTGGACCCATTACCTAAAGAACTAGAATGTTTTCTTCTACTATAAACTACATGCTCTTGGAGATCTCTTATTCATAGGGCCATCATAATTTGAAGCTAGCTCAGTGACATAGAACAAGCCACATGCCACGTCATTTACCATCAATAAAATTTAACTTATAGCACTGATGTGTGTCAATTTTCAGTCCCAAACAAAGTCTTGGGAAGGCCTGAAATTGCACCAACTCCAGCTCAGAACACCAGGACAGAAATGCAGAAATTTAAGACATTTTGATTCATTTTACCCTTTATTTGTTTCACAGAGTCTTATGTTTCTGCCACAAAGGCTCACATTACCTGTGCCTTAAACATATCGATAGTTTTCAGTTTTGCTTCCCTCAGACGGCACTCATTCTTGAAGACATCAATATTTCCTATAAGAAGAAAACGGAAACATCTCTGCTCCTTTCATCACCATGTCTTTTCTCATGTCACCCCACTTGTCTTGAAAATGCCGCTGCCACTCAGCTGTGCTTCAAGCTTCTTCGTGGTATGAAAGTGTTGAGTGAGTCACAAAAACCTACCACATTTTATAGAGACAAAATGAAGTCGCACTTCTAGCTTTAGATCTTTCACATAATTCACAGGGAGAAGGAGCAGCTTGCTTTGAAGTTTCTCCTTCTATACATATTCTCTTTCTCTCTCACACATACACACACACTCACACACTTCATGAATATCCTGATTCTTTAAAATCCAAACACTTCAGAAGTTTAAGTCATGACCACACTTAGTTGATCCCACTCAAACTGATGAGATTCATCTCCATGTACTTGGGCTTTGGGCCATCTTGCTCAATGACTAACTATAACATTCATTACTAGTCAGGCATAGAAAAAGTTCCAGTGTACCAGAGGCACACTGATGGAAGGGTAAACAAAAAAACAAAACAAACAGTTTCATTTATATACTGCTTCATACCACCTAAGGAGTGTCTAAGTGGTTTACAACTGTAAGCTACTTGCCCCCAACAATCTGGGTACTCATTTTAGCAACCTCGGAAGGATGCAAGCCTGAGTCGAGCTTGAGCCCTTTTGCTGGTCCTGAACTCACAACCTTATGGTTTTGAGTGAGTGGCTGCAGTATAGGCATTTAACCACTGCGCCAGACAACCTGTGGCCCTCATCCTCTCTTCATCAATCAGTTCAGGCCTGTGATGAGAGCCGTCTATTCCTTCCCAATGTGCCCAATGAATGAGGCAGGAGAGAGAGATGTGACTGTCAGAAGGTGAAAATGATGTTCCACAGATAAGTATTGCATCAAAACCTATAATATTCCCATTGTGTCCCAAAAACTTTCCATAGGAGAACGATCTGGGAACAAGACTCATCGCATTTGAGAAGTAATAACGAGATGATAATGTAACAGGAACACATTTTATTGCACAGCATCCCCTTTGAATGGGTACTTTGGCCCAGTACGTTCTCATATCGTCCTACTGTGGCACATGCGTATTTCGTTTGGCAGGGTGCAATACTGTGATGTCATCACTCTATCATCTTTTCACCTCAGACAAGTTCAGGTGTTCTGTTTGTGGGGGTTCAAGATGGCATCCAAGAAGGTGTTTCTTGATCCTATGTACACTATGGTGTCCATGATGGAAAGAGAAAGGGAATGATATATCATATATATATATATATATATATATGTATCAATACCAATTTTATATATAAAATTGCTAAAAAAAAATTGGAAGAGCATTAGACTGCTCTAGGACTGCAGAGGAGGAAATTGTCTCAGCCAGTCAGGACATGAAGACTGACAGAATGGTTATAAGAACAGATAGGATTACTGCACTAACTTTTCCTGGACCGGTATGATAACATTCCAGCTGGCTGAGAACTGTTTTTCATCATTCTTGCCCTGGAACGCTGTTGAAACACTTTGAGCTTGGAATGGGAACTCGATGGGAACCAAACCATGCAGTAAACTTTGCTGCGTTCTGGTCTCATTCAGTTTCCGGAACATTACCATAACACTTTGTGATAAACTTATTATTGTGGACATGAAGACCCGGATAGATTAATCCCAGGGGAATGTGGCCCTTGACAGATCCCCCTCCCATACAGTAATTGACTGACACTAAAAAATTAACATGACTTAAAAGCAACTTGATTATGTTTAGAGATTAGGAAAGTTACTTTTGAACTACAGTAGCAATAGAAATAACATTTCTATACTGCTTATCAGTACACTTAAGTACTCGCTAACAGTTTACAATGTGTAAGCTAATTGCCCCCAACAAACTGGGTACTCACTTTAGCGACCTATGGAAGGATGCCAGGCTGAGTCAATCCTGAGCCCCTGGCTTGTATTGAACTCACAACCTTGTAGTTTGTGAGTGAGTGAATGAGTGGGCGCAGTACAGGCATTTAGCCACTGTGCCACCAGAGCCAGGATATTCCAGTCAGTATAGCCAATGAAAGCCTTTATCTAGCCAATTTCTGATGTGCTACATGTAGCAAAATATCATAGAAATACCTGCTTTAGCAACATAGGCATATCTTTTCACACATGGCAGCTTACGTTCAGGGTTAGTGCTGTCAGTGCAAGCTTTTTGACACATTAAAAGGCATAGCAACTTTATCTTAAGAGAAACTGTACAACAAGATTTTTCATTTTTGCATGGGATGAACCATAGGGACAATTTATTTGAGTAAGTAAGAAAAAATGTGAGTATGTGCATATACACACACTTTCAAAAACTTATCATTTTAATATATCATTTTGAATATATCACCAGTACGTATCTGTGTGCATTCTCTCAACATTGCTCACATCATTTTGAATGTACCATCATAAAGTATCTGTGTGCAGCTTAGAGTCTAATATAGACAATTACACTTACAGTGTCAAGAGAAGACATAAACACTTCCCCTTCCTAATCTTTGATGCTGAGAAAGATCAAGAATGAGGGGGGAACTATCTAGAAAGACAGAAAGAAAGAACACATTTGATGGAAATACAGTGTTCTTGGGAAAGCATGGTAAAGGATTATATTTGCCATTTCAGTGATTTCTTTCCCTTTTCTTTGATGTAATCTCATGCAACTCAGTCATCACTTTCAAGTGCTGCATGTGATCAAACCAGCTCACAGTTTACAATGTATTTCTTGGAGTGGGAGGACAACACATGAAATTGACCTATGGCCCTATAGAACTAATCAGTGGTTTAGAGCAGGCTGGGACTCACATGACCCTCCAGGCAATATGAAACTGCTTTTCCCAGTATTGATTACCATTGGCTATGTTGACTATGGCGGATGAGAGTTGAAGTCCAGCCACATCTGAAAGTGCACTCAATGTCCATCTCATTTTGGGTGGAATCAAAATTATACTGTATTCACTTTTAATTCATAAGCTCCCTTGAGTCCCAATTTTTTTTGGGGGGGGGGGGAGTGGGTTATAAATAAAAATCATCACCATCATCATCTATTGACATAGCTCAAAACTGTTTTTCACTAGTAACCCAAAGCATCTGAACTGAAAAATTGATTGGAGGGGGGGTTTCAATAAAGTGTATTTTAAATGGTTCATATTTTACCTTCAAAACTTTATTTTAAAATCATTTTGACTGAAATGTTGACAAATATTTTGAAACACAACAGTTCAGTAGTATACACTTCCATTATGTTATTTAGAAGCTGTATTTAAAAGGGGGGGGGGGTCAGAAAACTGAGTTGGATATAGTGGTGGCACTGTGCTTGGATATAGTGTGCTTGGATATAGTGATGGCACAAGGGCTTCTACTCATATGAGGGAAGAAAAACACAACTTTTAGAGATCTCCTGAACCCCTTTCCCCCAAAGTTTCCATGCCATAACCAGTACTTGTGCATCTCATTGATCATCTTTTCAGATGGCTAAACCATCTTGTTACTAATTAACTGCCCCTAAACAGAAGCTGAACAGTGCAGTAAAGTTCTACCGCATTATCTTGCTTTCAGTGGCCCAAATCTAATTCCTGTCACCTCAGAGTTGTTGTGCCTTCAAGTCATCTCTGACTTATGGTGATCCACTGGGTTTTTCTTGTCAAGATATGTTCAGGGGAAGTTTGTCATTGCCTTCCCCAAAGTCTGAGAGCAGGTGCCTTGCCCAAGGTCACCAGTGGGTTTCATGGCTGAGCTGGGAATCAAAGCCTGGTCTCCAGAGTCATAGTTCAACACTCAGACCACTACACCACACAGGTCTCACCCACTGTATTTGTGGATGAAACAAAAGTGTTGACTTGGCTCAGTGCATCCGATCTGGATGGGACTAACAATTGATTTTAAGCAAATACTTCTGTTTCATTTCTCGTGTGTACACAGGACATGAATCAGTCAAATCCACTTCTCACACGTATGATTGTGCTTGGCAGTAAGACATAGAGGGTGCTGTTAGATTTCCCTGTAGAGGTTAATCAGCCATTTTAAAAAGTACAGTGGGTCCTTGATAACCACAGTGGTTTAAATGGTATCTGCTGGGGTTTAGTTTGGTATCTCCCCATGGATATCAAAATCTGTAGATACTTAAGTCCCATTCTATATAAAATGGCAAAATCAAGGCTTGCTTTTGGGATTTTTAAAAATAGTTTTAAGCAATGGATAGTTGACTATTTATTTATATCCCTTCCAATATCAAAAGCTCTTAGGGTAGTAAACAGGTAAAATAACTACTAACAGGTAAAAACAATTTAGAACAAGGGAAATAATTTAAATAGACATGTTCATATTAAACATATTCACGTGTTAAGATTAAAGAGTTTTAAAACCCTGTGCATAACATATAAAGAAAATCACTGAAGCAAAAAGGCTTTAGTAAAGAGCCATGTTTTTACCTGGTGTCTAAATGAAACCAGTATTGGCCCCAGTAGAGTCTCCAAAGGGAGGGCATTCCCCAATTGGACTGTCAGTGGCCTTTTCCCACATCTGCATGCAATGCATTGACCTCAGTGGTGGAACACAGCACTACTCATTCCCCCATAGATCTCAGTCCTTAGGCAGGAACATATAAGGAGAGGTGCCTCCATCCCAAAACCCAAATCTCAGGGAAAAGCAGTTAATGTCAGGGCCAAGAAATCAGGGCTACCCTAATGATATAGTTCTTCCCAGAGATTATGACAAACTCTTAACAAGAGTTTGAAGGAATGGCCTGGCCTACTCAGGTCTTAGAATTTGCTGGTTGTGGCTTCCTTGATTGAATCTTCTTTGATAGAATTTGCTATTTTGCATCAAGTCAGCTTTGACTTATGTTGATCCTATGAATGAGATGCTTCCATGAGCCTCTGTCATCTACCACCCTTCACACATCTTGCAAACTTGGGGCTGTGGCTTCCTTGATTGAATCAATCCACTTGCAGTGTAGTCTTCCTCTTTTTCTACTTCCTTCAACTTTACCCTGTGTTATTGTCTTATAAGTCATTTCTCCTCATGAGAATATCTCCAACTATGACAGACTCAGTTTAGCCATCCTGGCTTCTAGTGAAAGTTCAGACCCTATTTGCTCTCAGACTTATTTGTCTTTTTGGCAATCCATGATATCCATAATACTTTCCTCTAGTGTCCCATTTTAAATGAGTTGATTTTCTCCCTGTCAATTTTCTTCACTGTCCAACATTCACAACCATGCATAGAAACTGGAAATATTGCAGCATGGATGATTGTGACTTTAGTAATGATATATCATTACACATGACAATCTTCTGTAGGTACTTCACAGGTGCTCTTCTAAGTATTAGTCTTCTTCTTTTCTTAATATTCAGCAGTAACCCTACTTTTGCACTTTCTTCCTTAACTTTATCAATTGTCATTCCAAGTTTTTGCAGGAACACAGCCTCTTAATGAGGCAGCATCTGAGCTATTCCAGATGAGGCCCAGTTCTCATTGAAATATTCCTGCACTATATCACTTACTCTCCAACACTTCACATATGAAAACTGGGACACATGTGGCCAAGAAACATCAGAGTGTGGCGAAGGTGGGAAAAGTTATTAATGAGGAAGAATGCCCATTTAGAAGATGCTGTATCAGTTTGCTTTTGCCCTTCAAGGAAGGGCAAGACTCAGCTCCTGCTCTCATCTTCCTCCCTGCTGAATTAATTGCGTGACAACCACTTTTGCACTTTGAACTCAGTTTGAAGCAACAGAAGTATGCATAGGACAAAGGATGACAAAAGGAGAAAGAAACTGGAACATATCTAAAGTGTTTGAAAAAGTGAAATGACAGGGGATTAAATGGGACTGTTCCTGACAAATTGGGGCAGGTGAAGGGTGTAATATCACCTCAACCCACAGGTTGATGCTCACATGTCCGTATGCTCCTCCAAACAGAACCAGTCATGCTCTGACTTGTGGCTCTAGCAAGTGTGTGCTAGCTGTGAGGTAGGTCGTTTCAGAATTATCATCCCAAAACAAAAACAAAACAAAAAACCCTACCTTTACCACACTCTCAGACGGAAAGGTCCGCCATTGCTTTCCCCTTGACTTTGGGACCTGATGAACAGATCACACTCTGCCTGATGGGGCTTACTCCCTAACAAGTGTGTTGAAAACCTGACATGAATTTAAAGACCAAATATGTGTTGTGGGGATAGGAAAAGAGCCTGATCTACAAGGTGATCATTTGTCCGACTTTACAAGAGAGTGTCCTCTATTCAAAGGAGTCTTCTGCTTCAAAGACAGACTAGATTGAGGGTTTTCTCCCAAAGATAAAGGACTATAAGAAGGGAAAGCTGAAGTTATTCATAAACATTGAGCACCAGGGCTTTTCCCTGCTATGCTGAGATGTATTGTGTTTCAACTTAAATCAGGTAGGAATCATGCAGCCTTCCAGATGTTGCTGAAGTGTGATTCCTAACATTCTTCATCATTGGCTATGCTAGTCAGGGCTGCTGGGAGTTACAGACCAGCATCATCCAGAGGACCCCACAGTTCCCACTCAAATTAGTTAGTATAATTTGAGTGGGAACTGTGGGGTCCTCTGGATGATGCTGCTCTGTAACTCCCAGCAGCCCTGACTAGCATAGTGTTATCATATATGCTTTTAATATAAAATTTTGGACTGTGTGTGGAGTTCCTTCATGACCTCAAACTGACCTGCCAGGCTAGCAGCCATAATCCCAAAAGCAGAGGGTCATGTAGGCAGATGAGTCAGACTCACAAGACCCCTGAAAAACAATACTTTGGAAAGGTTTGGGAGTTGCTAAATGGGAAAGCCATCACCTCCAAAAGTAAAATCTTTGTTTTAGGTCTCACATTGATGAGCCAGTGATTAACTTAACTCCTCTACCATCTCCTCTTGATTGTTGTCAGACCCCTTTGCTTAGACATGACAATGCAAAGCCTTAGTTTGCAATGCCCAAGTAATCCAATACCTTTGTCTAGGCTTCAGCCAAGCCATTAAGCACCTTTGCCAGAGGGGATATTTTCCCCATAAAAACCCCCAGTTGTAGGCTCTCAGTGTGCCAGTTTTGGGGGCCTCCATACTCCACGTCAGTCTGATCTCTGAACTGGACACCGACAAGTCTGCTCAAACCCAGGTTGCGGAGCAGACTTGTCCCAGAAATCACTGTCTCATTTGGATCCGCGAGGAGAATCTCCGCTTTGGTAAGCATCACCATTAGTCAAGCCTCAAACTATCCCCACTGCTAACCACTGATTTTCCTGAGCCTTGCATGTGTGTGTGTGAGAGAGAGCATTGTGTGATTGTCTTTATCTTTAATAAATTGGACATTATTAATTAGACAAGCCTGTCTCTGCTGAATTCCTTGAACCCCGGCCCTCTTGGTATACACAGCGGGAGGTGACCTCGCAGGGTTGTTGTAGCCGACCCATCTCGCAATTTGAGCTAATAGTAAAATTCCCCAACTAGGCTCTTGGCTACAATAGCCAATGCTGAGGAATGTTAGGAATTTCAAAATCGGCATTTATCCTTGGAAATTAGCATGTACAAATGTCACATAAGTCTATGCCCTTTTTTTAAAAAAAAAAATCCTCCTTTAGATAACACATTTCTTCCTTCTTGGTGATGCTTAAGTCTTCACCCTTCTGTTGTACCAGATATTGCAGGGCTCAGAATGGAGTTGATGACTCCATTTAAAAAAAAACAAGCTAAGACATATTCATTTGAACTAGGCTAAATGGTGTGTGCATGCACAGCCAATCCTACATGGAGATTTGCACGGTCTACCAGAACATGGGGAGAATATAAATACTATACAGTATTTGGACTTTGTGTAAAGGTTTCAGTTTACTCGTTTTGTCTATGCTTTTGTGGATCTCTGTTCTATTTTATTTGCAATGTCTCCTGCTTTTACTGTCCATGCCATTTATGAAGGGTTGAGAGAAAGCATAGAAGCAGTTATTAGTGAGGACAGGGGAGGTATTATGTGCCATGAATAAACAAGAGATTGGGAGGAGAAGGGTGGGAGAGAAAGATTCTTATGATGAAGTCACATTGTAAATACAGTCAGCCCTCCCTATCCACAGATTATCCATAAATTCAACCATCCACTGATTGAAACAATTTATATATATATATATATCCAAAAAGCAAACCTTGATTTTGTCAATTTATATAAGAGATACCATTTCACCATCCATTGTATTTAATGGTACTTGAACATCCACAGATTTTGTTATCCACATGGGGATCCTGGACCAAACCCTTTGGATATCAAGTATATACAGTACATCCACTGGAATATACAGAATATCCACTATATATTCAAAAGACCCACTGTATGTGCATGAAGGTAGTAAAAATGTGAGTGGATCCTGTGTCAAAAAAGCAAAGACCACCAGATAGTACGTGGTCTTTATATAGACCACAATAATATGTTGGGTGTGTGGATATTTCAGATGGTAGTAAACTAACAGAATAATTGCATTGTTCAGGTGGAAAATCATAAGCTCATTTGTTAAAATGACCCTTCTGTAATTTATTTGGGGGGGAGACCCAAACCCTGCATTTATCATATAATCATAGAGTTGGAAGAGACCACAAAGGTCTCTTCCAACACTATGGAGTCTATCACATGGGACAAATCCCGTGAAGAAACTAGATTTAAAGTGAATACAACCTGCTTTTGCCGGTTGTTTTTCACATGATGTTCAGGGTTAACCTGAACAGAAAGTAGAAAAAAACCCTGCAAATGCAGGTTGTATTTCAGACGATGCTTGCGTGAAAGAGAAATAACACAAAAATAACCCAAACTGAAAGCTGAAAATAGAAAGGAATGATTTTTGTCTGCTTTCTGTTCTGTTTATTTTCACATTATTTCTCTTTCCACCAACGTATCTGAAAAACAACCTGCATGTGTGGATATTTAGGGGGGTTTACAATCCCATTTCTGCAGGTTTTAAAATTCCCATGTGCATCTATGTGATAAACTATGATTCTTTGATTCTATGATAAGCAATTGTTTTTCCCCACCTCCTCCTCCTCCTGTTCTTCCTCCCCATCTTCTTCCTAGTTCTTAATAGTGAAATAAAAGGTCATGAATCTTCTGCATTGTTTTTAACAGCTTGATCATATCTGTTTGGTTTGGGTAAAAGAGGTACAGGTCAACTTCCTGATTAACAGGGAGTTTTATTTAAATAAATAATGTACAGGTCAGCTGTCAGGCTGATGTGCTCCATGGACATGCACACACATTCCCAACTGAGTCTCAAGCTTTTTGTCAAAAACTGTACAAACAAAACCTGAAAATCCAGATAAAATGGCTTAAACCTGACTCTCCCTTCTAAGTAAGGAAGTGGTTCTTCCATTTATGGATGAACCTCTAATCCAACAGAGACTCTTGCTGAGCAGAACTGGGGGAATCCATATACAACGATTACCCCTGCAGCTTCCAGTACGACCTCCCATGCTCATCTAGAGGATCTCACAACCCTCTGGAGAAGATTTGCAAAAAGCATAGAAGGAAAGAATGAATGGGGAATCAGCAAATAAGAAGTCCTCCCATTTCAACAGCAAGAGTATATGTGAATTGTACACAATCTAACTCCATATCATCCCAGTATATACAAATGTGCAGAATCAAACTAAAGGAAGCTACTCTTCTCCACCTTTCAGTAACGAGTAGGAATTGCTTCCCACGTCCCATCAACAATATTCAATAACTTCCAGCATCTCCCACACACATGCACACACACGCACGCACACACATACACACACACACACACTATTTACTAGGAATTGAGATTTTGTGTAAGAGGCAGGTGTCTTGAACATCTGCTTATGAATACAGAGAATCCTATTATACCTTAAGCAGCAGCCAGCACAAGTTGGAACATGGTGCAGTCAGCAGTGGAGATGGACTTCCCTGGGCACCTATCAAGCTGAGTCTAACTGGAAAGACACCTGCCTGACCCATTTTGATTTGCTATAGAAATCTAGACTGGTAGGGTGTGAGGCTGATAAAGAAAGAATGCAAAGGCTTATGTGCAACTCAAATATATTCAGGAGGCTTCATCTTTGGGCTTATATGGAGCATATCAAGCCCAAAGATGAGGCCTCCTGAATGTATTTGAGTTGAAGACACAAGTGAAAAAGCATCCAGAAAGGGTGGAGGCATTGAGTAGAAGATAACTGACACAGATACAGCTATTATCCTCTTTTGAGTTTCTGCTATATTCTTTCATATTTCTGTTTTTTTATCCTTTATCTATTAGATCAAGGTGGGCATCATGCAGCCCCCAATCCAGCTTTGCACCACTTGGTCAGAAAATTCCTAGAAAGGGTTTTTGTTCCGCCTCGTCTAGGAGTAGTTGTTTTTGACCACCCAACCTCTCCTCAACTTTGGAATCAAACATTTCTCATTTTGTTTTTGTTTTTTGTTTTTTCATATGTTTTTAGCATAGTGCTCTAGGCCAACATTTGGACTCCAGTCTTGCCAGAGTTGTTTAAGAAGAGGACACTTTTCTATCCTAGTTTGTGGGTATCAACTCTCCATGTGTTGCACTAGAAAAACATTTAAGCAGGTTTTAAAGGGTAGTTGAAAGAGAGGAAGATGACATGCTAAATGGATGGATTGAGTTAAGGAGGCCATGGCCCTGAGCCTGCAGGACCTGAACAGAGCAGTTGAAGTCATGGGGGCATGCAGGTGTCTCATCCAGGGGATTGCCATGAGTTGAGGTCAATTTGAAGACAGTTAGCAACAACAATGAGGTCTTAAATATAATAAATTGTTTATTGTCTGAAGGTAACACATTGTGTTTGAACAGATATCATGCTTCTGCCTCCAGGGTTAAAAATAAGTTATTATTTTAAAGAGAAATCTGCTCTGTTTTGTAAAGTGTATCTATATAAGTATATATGCACCATTCTGCACAACAACACATAAATGATGCCCTCCCCCATGGCACAATTAATAGTCCTTGATTGTTTTTGGTTGTTGTTTTTGTTTTGTTTATTTTTTATTAGAGCTGCATTTCTAAAATGCTCATTATGAAGCATCTGTGTGCTTTTTATAAAACTGTTGGGGCTAATTTTGGTCTCAATTACACCAGGGTAGAATTCCAATGGGGTCAATGGGTCATCCGGGGAGAGAAAAATCAAGAGTAAATGAGAGGCAAATCAAGATAATGGAATACAAAGTGGAGCTGCTAATGGCTGAAGCATCTGCATGAATGGTAGAGGGTATGTAGCCTTTCTTACAGAGAAAACTGAGACCATATAAGCTGGTGCATTGGCATCTTTCGCAAGCAAAACTATAGTGTCCTACTAAAACAGATCTCATTCCTTCTCATGCTTGTTTGGTTCCAATTTCTTTGGAACATAATTGTGTAGGTGTGACCATGCATATGATAGATAGATAGATAGATAGATAGATAGATGAGATCTAAAGTGAATGGCTTCCTTTGGACCAGTACTTATCAAATTATATTGAAGTTCGAGGTCCTAGTATGGAGGACTGTGAGATCTGGATGTATGCCCCTGTGAAGTGCAATTATTGTATATTACAAAACAAAATTAAACAACAACAATTGTACTCGGCAGCCAACATGTCTGATAATTCTACTGAATACAAAGCAACTTGCTTCATATTAAGTATATTGTGATCCACTGTAGAGTAGTAGTTTAAGTTTTGGACTTGGACACTTGGGGACCAGGGTTTGAACTCCTGCTCAGCCATGGAAATCTACTGGGTGACCTTGGGCGATTCACACTCTCTTGGTCTCGCATGCCTTAGAAGGCATTATCAAAGCCCCTATGAACAAATTCTGACATGAAAACCCCATGATAGTTTTGTCTTAAGGTCACCCTACATCAGAAATGACTTGAAGGCACACAACAGGTATGTTGCAGCTTAAGCCAAGAAGAATGCAATAGGTCTCTTTTAAACACATACATACAGAGACAACTGTATCTGTCAACACTTAATTTTGAGCTATTTTTTTTAAAGAACGATGCTAATATTACAAACAAATCCCAGAGATATTACTTGCAAGTAAAGCCCAGATTAGGATAATGTCTAAATCCTTTGTCTAATCAAAGTATTCTATCAAGATGGTGTCATAATGAGCCAATGTTACTCTGGAACAGAAACACTGCTATCAAATCTTATGATCTTTTGTACACCTACAGCCATAAGTCAGAGAATTGTTTGATTCTCTATGCCATGGTCTGTCTAAGAAAGTATGAGTCTAACAAGGATTTTGTGTGCCAAGTTGGTATCCTACAGAGATTGTTTTAGCATTATATTTGCATGGTGCTAATCACCTTCTTATCTTCCAAACAATATTTCACACCACTACCCAGCATTCAAAAAGCCCTTAGATTTGATTGTTCACAGTTTGAACACTTTATGCACTTGTATCAGAAAAAAAATGTTCAGGTAATAAACAGTTTAGGTGGTCATAATATAGATGAAAGAAGAATAATTGTGTGCCAAGTTTGGCTGACGAATGCTGATTTCAGGAAGAAGTGTGGTTTCCTCCTGTTTCATCAAAACCAATCCACAATGAAAAGAGGGGGTAAACTATATCCAGTAGTACCAGTAATACTAAATGTAGTTTCTAGATGAAACAGAACAGGAAAAGGGTAAGACCTAACTCAATGAAACAATCAAAAAGAAACACAAAGAGTATCTCTAAATAGTTATTCAGATTAAAGTTACAGAGACTATGGGCCAGAACAGATGGCCCTTTAAAGACACTGTCTGGGCAGTTTGGCGTTTATACATTCCATTCTCCCAAGTTTTCCTGAAGCCACTGGGAAGTCGGGCAGCTGCCCAGACATGGTAGGCTTCAAGACACTGCAGCGGTGTAGCATTTACACACCACACACCACCGGAGCATCTTGAAGCTGGTTTTGGGCTGCGACAGTGCCAGGAAAGGCATCTCCTTCCTGCCCTCAAAAGGAGTGGATCTTTTCTGCTCCTTTTTGGGCTGGGTTCAAGGTGGATTGGGGCCATGGAGTGTGTCTGGTGTGGTCCCAATCCATTTTCAGCAAGGGCCCCTTCTTGCTAGTCTGCCCTGGCCCTATAGATAGCAATATGGGAGAAAGTCCATTAGACATGAATACTGTTAATAATTTTCTTCCATTCCAGGAGTATCAGGTATCAGGAAAAGCAAGAGAACCTATGGATAACCTATGGATAACCTATGGATCCATGTTTTCCACTGGCCCTAGCTGCCACATTTATGAAATGCCTCTCTTTTGTCTCAAGCAATTTCAGGACTCCAATATAAGAAAGACAAAAAGGTGCCTGTCAGTACCAAGGGTCCACTCTGTCTACAATCCAATACATCCTGGGAAGGTTTCCAGCCTTAAAAATGTTTCAGATCTCTCTCTCTGAGGGCAAAAAGAGAGAAAAGTCTGACCATGCATCGGGTGATTCACACTCACAATCCTACCCCCAACCACATGGAATCTAGTGCACCTTCTGATGCATAATCTATACTCAGGACAAGAAGACAGAAGGGGGTTTCACAGAATTACCGGCAACTAGTGATTTCTTCTGGGCCTTGTTAAAAAGGAAAGCCAGCCCTAAAGCCCTTTTCTTTCTCCTCTGATCTTTCAGCCAGTTTTCAATCCCCCATTAAGACCATCATGAGTTACAGAGTAGTATGCTTGGGGCCAAAGACTTATAAAAGCAGAATAGAGTCCCTTGGTTAACTTGATTCAGGCATTCATGGCTCTTTCTGTCCCCACTGGGTAAGGCTTGGAAAACAAAGGCGATGACTGCTGTTTTGACCTCTTCAGCTGAAATAAGAAGTGGCACTTGCATGACTGTACTTGTGAGGCCAACCAAGAAGTGAGATGTATCATTAATCAAATGATGAATGTTGGAAGAGTTTAACAATTACAATGTCACGGCGTTTGCTCCTGGAAAGTGTCAGGTGCCTATAGGGAATGAGAGCTCAAGGGTAACAATTATAAGGTTCTCCCCTTCACTCATTAATTAGAACCAATAGATACAAAGAAGAATTTCCTTGACTATTTACTTAGTCAGCAGTCACTTCTTTACTCTCTATGATGAAAAAGAGATGGAAGAAAATAAAATATATACACAGCCTGGAAGCTGGTTAGAGAAGAATAAAAAATCAATTACCCTAGTGGTCTCTAAGCCTTAGGATACACTATTTCGAAACAAAACCAAAAAAAAAAAAATCCAAAAAACCACCCAGTTGCGTGCCTTAAAGTTAGACTCTAATGTCCATTTGATAATGTTTTAGAACCAGCTGTCTGAATGGAGCTAATACGCTACAGATCCCTCCTAATGCTTTGGAAGTGATTAAATAGCAGAAGACTTAAATTGCTTTTACTACTCCTTTCTACCCTCCCCTTTCAATTCACAAAATTTAAATCTGGGGGATGAACATCTCTGGTGATGAAGAGAAGAGAACAGTGAATGTTTTTTTTCTAATATGTTCAGCATGGGATGCATGCAAAACAGAGTCATATCAGTCATTTGGTAATTAGCCAAAGACTTCAATGGGATATAAATGCCCCTATGACCACTAGAACTTTTGCTTAGTTCTACTTTCAAATTATGACTAAGCAGAGCAAACCATAAGGTTGGAGGCTCCCTTGCCTTAAAAAAATGTTTATTTCAAACCATAAGTGGATTTGCTAACAGACGATTCAATATATAACTAAAATAATGTTTCCTCCTGCCTCCCTCAAGGGCCAAAGGTTTACACACTTGAGAAAACCAGGTCTAAACAGAGAGGGGAAAAAACTCATCTGCAGTTTTGAAGGGAATGTAAACTATTAACCACATAATTCTGCTGGGAGTTACACTAGTATCTCTTTGGATTCAGATGAAAGAATGTTGTCAAACTTTTGAAGCATTACTTCCAGCCTGTAATATGATGGTTTTTGATGTCACACTAGCAATGTCCACAGTACTGGATGTTTACTGGATGAGTTTCAATTGGTGAGTACTGATGATGTGGACAAGGTCCTTGGAAGTACAAGGAAGACACCCACTCCCTCGATCCGTGTCCATCTTGGCTGGTCAACCAGGGAAGGGATGCACTGAGAACATTCCTTTGGGACATGATCAATGCATCCCTTAGGGAAGGCATTATTCCATCTTATCTAAAGGAGGCGGCTGTGAAGCCTCTCTTGAAGAAACCTTCCCTTTATCCCCTGGACAGAAACAACTACAGACCAGTTTCCTTGCTGCCCTTTTTAAGCAAGGTGATCAAGAGAGCTGTTGCCTCCCAACTCCAAGCTGTCTTGGATGAAACCGATTACCTCGATCCATTTCAAACTGGCTTCAGGACAGGATATGGAGTTGAGACTGCCATGGTTGCTCTGACAGACGACCTCTGCTTGAGCATCGACAAGGGTAGTGTGACCCTGCTGGTGCTCTTGGATCTATCAGTGGCATTTGACACCATAAACCATCCTTCTGGATCGGCTGAGGGAGTTGGGGATTGGCGGCACCGCACTTCAGTGGTTTTGGTCCTTTCTCTTCGGCAGATCCCAAAGGGTGAGGCTCAGGGACAGTTGCTCTTCAAAAATCGAGATTAATCGAGCACCATCCTGTCCCCGATGCTATTCAACATCTATATGAAGCCGCTGGGTGAGGTCATTCGGAGGCATGGAACTCAGTGTCATCAGTATACTTCTCCATGACCAGATCGTCTGACCAGACCTCAGATGGCATCTCTCCCTCTCAATAACTGTCTTGCAGTGGTAATGGATTGGATGAGGGAAAACATATTGAAATTTAATCCAGACAAAATGGAGGTACTTACAGTTACAGGCCCCAAACCCAGTTTGGGAATACAATCCCCAGTCCTCGATGGAGCCACACTCTCCTCAAAGGACTCTGTTCGCAGTCTGGGGGTACTTCTTGACTCGTCTCTTCACATGACCAGTCAGATGAATGCGATGGTCAGGAGTGCCTGTTATCAGCTTCGGCTGATACGTCAGTTGCACCCTTTCCTGGATGCGATGGATCTGGAAACTGTGGTACACATGTTGGTAACCTCATGTCTGGATTACTGCAATGCACTCTACATGCTTAACCCAGAAACTACAACTGGTTCAAAACATGGCAGCCAGGCTTGTCACAGAAACACCTAGGAGAGAACACATAACACCTGTGCTTAAGTCTCTCCACTGGCTGCCAATTAGTTTCCGGGTGCAGTACAAGGTGTTGGTTTTAACCTTTAAAGCCCCTACATGGCTTGGGTCCACCCTGTCTTAGGGACCACCTCTCCCCATATGAACCCCCCCCCCCCTTGCACACTTCAGTCTTTTGGGAGGAACCTGCTACAGCCTATGAAGACTAGGCTGACGCAGACCTCGCATAGAGCCTTCTCAGCTGTCGCCCCCAAGCTGTGGAATGACCTGCCAGTTGAGATGCGTCTTATTGTATCCATCGATAGCTTTAAAAAAGCCTTAAAGACGCATCTCTTCTGGCAGGCCTTCCCCAACAGCGTTTAACATCTCCCGGCTCCAAATCCAAGAGTTAGAAGTCCTTCCAGTTTCTTTCTCTTATAATTTTAGCCCACCCATTCAGCTTAAGGACTTCCTAGGTTTGATATTGCTTTGTTTTGTGTATTATGTTTTAACTCACTGCTAATTTAATTTTATTTTAAGGGGTGGGAGGTTGGGAATGGATTGCTGTATAAAGATTGTTGTTGCTTTAATTAGGTGTACCCTGCCCTGATTGCCTGTCCAGAAGGGCGGGTTATAAATAAAAAATATTAGTAGTATTAGTATTATTATTACCGTTGGTGTCCTATGCTAGGAGTTGGACTTTTTTAAAGGCCTCACAGTGGTAGTGAGGAAAGGCAAATGAAATCCAACAACTCTAAGCAGTGGACTTCTTCAAGGCCTTCCTTATTGTTATTTTATTCTGGAGGTCAGTATTGGGACTAAATGTGGCTTACACATTATTAAAACTATTACATATTAAAAGCATACAAAAACATCAATAAATATAGTATATATATAGAGAGAGAATGTTTTATTGATGTTCCACTGACATATTTTTTTTAATTATAAAAATGGCACACCTTTTAAAGCCCATTATGGTCAATTCCTCAAATTTTGATGGAAGAGAAAAATGTTCATTTGCCAGCAGAAGGTGATCAAGGAGGGAGATATCCTAGGAAGGGAGTTTCAAAGTCTGAGAGCAGGTCTTCTCCCTTGTTGCTATCAAATGTACCAGGGAAGGCAGTAAGACAGACGAAAACCCTCTCACAAAGAGCTTAGAGTTTAGGCTAGATTTGAGCTACATGGGGCCTCCTTCTTTCACCTCCATTGCACCTGTGGCCTTATTTCTTTTGCTGACAAGTATAACACCAACAGGATTCAAACCAATATTTATTTTCTCTTTTAAATGATGGTATTTTGTTGTTGAAGATAAGGGAGTATATTAAGGAGTTATTAAGAGTGGAGGAAGTAGTAGCAACCAATTCCTCTCTGAGGTGCCCAGGTTGGTAAACCCTGCATCTGTACCAGAATGTGACCAACTTTATTTATTTCCTTCCTTCCTATGAAATTTCCAGGTGGTAGATCAAAACACTTCAATTAGTTCATAGATGCTCAGTGGGTAGATCGGTTTCCAGGGAAGAACTGATCATGCAAAAGAGGCTTTCACCATGACCAACTCCAACTAGTAAACAACTTCAGATGGGTCAAACTAATCATCCATTTCGTTTGGCAGGTTTGGGCTTGGAACAGCTCTCCATGTGGTAAATCCCAGATGGAGTCCTTTCCCTGACATCTTCTTTATTAGAAATGAAGAAGGGACAGAAACAGTAGAAACTGAAACAAGAACCTTTCCACAGGTCCTGACCTATTTTGCCAAGGCTTTCCAGCATCTCACTGAAGCTGGAGTTATTGTGTTGTAGGCTCACATCAATTAACAAAGGCTCTGACAGTGAACCTCCTTTTTTACAAAGGCCATAATTCTACATGTGCTCCCTAGTTATGTGCTCCATAGTTATGTAGCTTAGTTACATACGGTAGCTACATAGCATCCCCCAGCCCAACACACACACACACACACACACCCCAACTTTACAGGACCGAGGTATTTCCTCCCCTCTCTCAGAAGTCAGCAAGGCTACAGCAAGGATGTGCAATATGGTTCCTGATTCTGATTGTCACAGCCTTGCTGGCTAGTGGGAGGAATGGAAATCCATTCTGCTCATGTCCATATCACTAGCAAAAATGACCTTCCTTCTCTCCACGATACCAGGTAAAGTAGGTCTGGGGGACAGTTACTATGTAGAGACCATGCATATGGATCTGCTACAGATGTGTAGCTCCAGACTACGCGTCTGTAAATAATGCCACTCTGTTCTGTTTTGGTCAAGCCCCACCTGGAATACTGTGTCCAGTTCTGGGCACCACAGTTCAAAAAGGATGTGGAGAAACTGGAGTGTGTCCAAAGGAGGATGACTAATATGGTGAAGGGTATGGAAACCATGCCCTATGAGGAACGACTTAGTGAGCTGGGGATGCTTAGCCTGGAAAAGAGAAGGTTAAGAGGTGATACTGTTAAGGTGAAAACTAATAAAGCCATTGATAACCAACTGATAACCAATGATCTCTGCCATTAATGATCAATAATGAACAGTTCAGCCATAGTGAGAAGTAGAGCTAAAGGAAAAACTTGTCCTTTTGAATCTGGCTTGTAGCCCCCACCTTAGGAGGGAAGAGGGAAGCAAATGAGTGCTAATGGCAACAAGTGTTCCTGATAAGACTAAGGATGGCTGAATGCCCAGAAAATCAGAAGGCTAAAAGAACAAAAGGTTTCAGTCAGTAAGCCTAGCAGATAGATAGAGATATATATACAGACAGTGAAATGAGGTGGAAATATATGGATGAATGTTAAACTACGCATGCTCAATGAATATTTTGTGGGTTAATAAAAACTGTTTGTGCCATGTTTGGGAAATTCAGTCAATGAGATGACTTTTGGCTGAAGCACTGCATGCAGACTAAGCTGTTTGGAATAAATGAATCTGATTGGAAATTTTCACAAATGCCTCATTTGCATAATTGGTTGTGAATGGGTTAATTGACCCTTTGTTTACCGTAACAATATGATAGCCCTGTTTAAATATCTGAAGGGATGTCACATTGAGGAAGGAGCAGGCTTGTTTTCTGTTGCTCCAGAGAATAGGACGTGGAACAATGGATGCAAGCTCCAGGAAAAGAAATTCCACCTCAACATTAGGAGGAACTTCCTGAGAGTAAGGGCTGTTTGACAGTGGAACACACTCCCTCGGAGGGTGGTGGAGTCTCCTTCCTTGGAGGTCTTTAAGCAGAGGCTGAATGGCCATCTTTCAGGGGATGCTTTGATTGGGAGTTTCTGCACCGCAGGGGGTTGGACTGGATGGCCCTTGTGGTCTCTTCCAACTCTGTGATTCTATGATTCTATGACCCTGAATTCTGGCCGAAGTCTTTTTATGTCTGCTCAGCTCGCTCCACCTTTTCCTCTTTGCCTTTGTCTAGCTAGAAGGGTTGTGGGTGTTTGTTTTGTTTTGTTTTTTCAGCACTGGCATTGGGAGGATTGTGAAGGACAGCTGAAAAAATGCAGATGTTCAGTGTCAAGTTGCAGCCATGTGGCTGCAGTAAACAATTGAATAAACAAGCTTTTATTGGGAAAGAACAGGATTCTGCCTTAGCCAATCCTACTGTAGCTATGTGTGCCTGCCAGAAACAGGCAGGGTAAATAGCCACTGCCTCTATAAGTCCTTATTGAGCAGGTGTGAACAGCAAAAAGAGAGAAAGGGGGAAAACAGATACCGCACCCCACCACATCCCCATGTTAGAAAAGCATAGATTTATAAGCTTTTCCACCAGAATGGAAATCATAAGAAAAGTGGAAGGTGGTAAAAGAAAAAAGTTATCCCCAGATGTATTTTGGGAGAAGCTTTCAGGTGGTCTCTAGAAAGTTTAAAATGTTTTTCTCTGCTGTATCACACATTCCCTGACCTGGTTGTCTCATTTCAAATTTACATATAGGGTTTATTCAGCTGGTGAAAATAATACCGGTAGAATCTAGGTTGAATTTTTGTTGTTCACATCCATTTCAAATGCATCTGATTGAGTTGGTGGGGCTGTTTCCTTTTTAAAAAAATTTAACCTGGGACGATCAATTTCAGCTATTTTTTCCTGAATTTTCCTAAAAATTTCACACGGTTGTCTGTGTGAATAACTGATGTGAAAAGACCTGGGATTATCAGGGATAAAACTCTGCATGCCTTGAATGTGTTTCAAATATGTCTGCATCATCAAATCCATCTTTATTCACAGTGCTGACATGTGTGAGGAACAGAACTCACAGAGATGTGCATATATGTGGTTCTGATGTTTAAAAAAAGTGTGAACAACAAAACCAAAATGCATGAGTGAGATTATTTGCATAGTCGCACTAAACACAACAGTGTCGGAATGACCCCATAGTTAGTTTTGGAGAGAAAAAATGTTGAAACATGTTGAACTGTGGTGGTAGTGTAGGTGTTTAATCTTGTTCTTTCCATGTTATTTCTGCCTGTGCATCAAAGTTTCTGTTAAAGAAGTAAAGCCCAGGAACACATCTCCTTCTTTAAGCAGAGGTAGACCTATATTTATTTTGCTGCATTTAATCACTCTTGTGTTTCTGTTGCTTTCAGCAAATTCACATGCTGAGTTTTATTGTATTTGTGTTATTGTTGTTAATCTTCTGAGGCACCCTGGAAATATCTCTGTTTTCTTTTGTTTGTTTTGCTTCGTTTTTTAAAGTGAAGGGTGGTATATAGATATATAAATTACCAACTAGCATAATGTATGGTCCATGATCAGTTTGATCACCCAAGTGGTTGATCTCAATTGCCCCCAAATAGCCCTGATTGGTATCATCACATCTTCAAATCTGAGTGGCTACAGAAATATTTGACATCAAGTTCTTGCAGTGTTCCCTGATCTAATGGGATCGTTCATGTAATTAATCCAAGATGGAGAATAAAGGCTGAAGTAATTAAAAGAAACAGCAGAACTCAACAACAACAACAACAACAACAAAAACAGACATCCAAAGGCACATATTGATAACATATTGTCCACGAAATATTACTAAACTGCAGAAATTGCTACTTTCAACCTGAACAGTGAACTAGAGGAGAGGGAAGGGACTGAATCAAGTTTTTTTTTGTTTGTTTGTTATCAATGTAGTGCTATAGTATTGCTAGATATAGCAATATATAGATAGTGGCATACTATTGTCCTGTTTATTCAAAATATGCAGATAAAAATAGTTTGTAGAGCAGGCTTAGACTAAGAGTCAGGAGGAGTGAAGGAAGGAATATTAACAACCTAAGATATGCAGATGACACAATACTATTAGCAGAAACCAACAAAGAACTGGAATGATTACTGAAGAAGAAAAGGAGGATTAATCCTGAACATCAAGAAAAATAATGACCATGGAAGATCTACAAGAATTCATCCCAGATAATGAGGAAATTGAAATAGTCAAGGAATTCTCCAATCTACAGAATTAGAAAGAAAAAACATTGAAATAGGAATGGGAAGAGCACCTATGGAGAAACTAGACATGATCATAAAGTGTAAAGATATAAATCTGAACATCCAAGTTAGTATGAAGTGCTTTAAAAAAGTACATACTAAAACAGTTAAGAATAAGAACATGCATCAAAATAGTAAAAATAAAACTATATACAGACCCTTTAAAACCTACAAATCCAGCATTAAGAGCCCAACCTCAATTATTTGTAAAGTCCCGGTGGCATAAAAATGTTTTTACCTGCCACTGGAAGTAGAACAAGGATGGGGCCAGGCTGGCCTCTCTGGGGAGCGAGTTCCAAAGTCTGAGAGCAGCCACCAATCAACAAGCCTTAGAAGGTGGTGGGACAAAGATGAAGATCTCTATCTTAAACCTTTAATGCCATGGTGGTGAACCTATGGTATGTGTACCAGAGATGGCATGCGAAGCCATTTTTCATGCAAAGTATGGGGAAGAGGAGGAACAGGTGCAGGCTTGTTCCTCTTCTTCCTGCCCATCCCAGGCTTTCAGCTGTCTTCAGAGAGGCAGCTGAAGGTCTGGCGGGGGTGCGGAAGAAGAGGAGAGTGCTGGAAAGGAGTACTAGAAAGCCTTTTAGTTTGGGCACTCAATCCCTAAAAGGTTCATCATCACTGCCCTAATAGGTTCATACAGGGAGATACAGTCTTTCAAATAGCCTGGACCTAAGCTGTATTGGGCTTTATAGGTCAAAACCAGCACTTTGAATTGAGCCCGGAAACGGACTGGCAGTCAATGAAGCTGTTGCAACAAGGGAGTTGTACGCTCCCTGTAGCGATCCCCAGTGAACAAACTGGGCCAGATGAAGTTTCTGAGCATGTTTCAAAAGCAGCCCCACGTAGAGCGCCATACAGTAGGCCAAACGGAATGTAACCAAGTCATGTAAAACAATGGCCAGAACACATGTACTTAAATAGAAGGCAGTTATTGTACCTTCTTTCCATGCAGCTGTTAAAAGGAGCAGCCTGTCACAAAAATGGCATAACAACCCTAGTTCAATATCACATGTGCTGGTTGCAGTCTGCTGTGATGCAATGCCAATTTTAATATCTTCTATCTGTGTCGATATGTGTCAACTTTGTCTCTTTCATATTTAATTTGTTCTTTTTTAAAAGAATAAGGAGTTTTTAAACATTTCAAGTCCTTTTTATAGACTTCACGAAGACATATGTGAACTGTGGGAAGTTACTATTTTGAAAAACCCAAAGCAAACTGTCTTGTCATCTGTCCCTCGAAAGGGAGCCATGTGGTCTAAAGAAAGACTGCAAACAATTGCATGATTCAGTGCATTGTGTTACTCTAAGGCACGATTGGGAATGGTAAGGCCTTCAAATGTTGATGGGCTGAAACTCCTAACAGGGCTAACTTGCCTAGCCAGCGATGAGCAATACTGGGAACTGCAGTCCAGTAACATCTGAAGAAGCACGGTGACCACCACGCCTCTAAAAGATCAAACGCACATCAGTGTAGTAGTGGTTAGAGTATCGCACTAGTAGTTTGGGAGACCAAGGTTTGAATCCTAACTTAGCCATGGAAATGGTGACCTTGAACAAGTCACACTCTCACTCTCAGAAGGTAATGGCAACCCATCTGCTGATAAAATCTTGACAAGTAAACCACATGAAAGGGTTGCCATAATCAGTGGCTGCAAATGTGGACTACACCAAGTGACACCCTAAGGAGGGGTGCTCCTCAAATATCTGTGTTTTGGCAGAAACAGGCTGTGATATTTGCCTGTGTCTCTTCAAAATGCTGAAAAGATGGTGTGAGTGAGGTGAAGGTCAGTGGGAGGGGAAAGGAGAGGCCCCCGTTTTCTTTTTTAAAAATTAAAATTTTAAATTTTAAAATTCTTAATTTTTTAAAGAAGCTGTTTTTTGTTTTTAAGGATGATGTTTAAAAACATCACATTTTACCAAATGTTTACTTTAACCACATGAAACCATGTACACTTGTCCCTCCACATTTGTGGCTTTGCTTTTTGCAGATTTGATTATTCACGGATTTTATTAGTATGTTCTCTGTAGGAATATTTAGGTCCTCCAGAGCAACTCTATGGTGAACGTTAATCAAAGGTTGCACTGAAGGACCTAGAAAAAACACTCCACTAGGCATTTGTAGCTCCTCCACCACAATTCTATGGTCAATGACTGGTGAATGTTGACCACAGAGTTGCACTGGAGGACCTAGAGATTCCTAGAGAGGTGTTCTCTCAGGTAAAAACATAGTGCTTTTGTTATTTGTGATTTTTCCACATTCATGGGGGTCCTGTGCCCCTAACTCCAGCGAATGTGGACGGACGCTGTACATATGATGTTGTAATTGAAAGATATTTTAATTTTGCTTGTTGGTTATGTCACAACTATTACCATTACATTTGGTGATATATAGGAAATGCAATTTATAAGTAATTTTAGTCCAAAAAACATTACGCAGGATTCTGTCTAGTGTGGTATGGGAGGAGGTCAGTGGAGGGTGACACCATGTGTTACCACACTGGGTGATGCCAACCCTTTTGACACCACTGGCCCTGAGTCAGATTTGACTTGCAGGCTCATAACAACAACAATAACCAATGCAGCGATAAGAGAGTGAGCTTCTTTGCCATCTAGCTTCTTCCACAGTACATTAATCTTACTTTTTCCATAGTCTGGTTAAGCAGGTTATTCAACCTTAGACTGCTACATGCATTACAGGGATAGTACTCAATTTGAGGAGACCTATACTAGAGCACTGTCTAGACAATTGTCCCACTTTAACAGATGTGACATTTTCTGAACACTTGGTGTTATGTAGGAATGCTTGACATCCTTTTCAGAGCTGCTGTTGTGCCTTGATTTGCAATATTTTGGTATCTCAACAAGTTGTTTGAAAGGTTTATTGGGATCCTACTAACTGTGCTGAGCTATGGTCTCAACTGTACTAAGGGCAAGCCTGTATCCAGAGGATGTAAATCACAGTAGTCAGATCCTGCTAGTGTCTGATTTATGTACCTTTATGCCAGTGTCTTGGTGTAGTGCTTTGAGTGTTGGACTATGACTCTGGAGACCATGGTTCGATTCCCAGCTCAGCCATGAAACCCACTGGGTGACCTTGGGTATGTCACATTCTCTCTGCCTCAGGGGAAGGCAATGGCAAACCCCTGCTGAACAAATCTTGCAAAGAAAATCCCATGATAGGTTTGCTTTAGGGTCACCATAAGTCGGAAGTGGCTTGAAGGCACACAACAACAATAGACGGATAAGAGTAACAAATATGCAGCCCCAGAAATGGCTGCTTGAAAGAGAGAAAAAAACAGTGTGTCTATTGATTTAATATTTATGTTATCTATGTCCTGTTTGTAGTTTCATAAAGGGGGATTATACGCATTCATCTTCACAGCAACCCTGAGAGGTGGGTTAGGTTGTGTCTTGCCCATGCCCCAGTGATGGTTGGTGGTTCCAATGTAAATGGAGTAGGTTGATCCAAGCTTTTAGGAGCTATCTGAGGAAAGGAGGTGAATTGAAATAGGCTTCAGCTCCTTCATTCATAATAAAACCCAGAGCAGATTCACCATTCCATTATCAAGGCCCCACAGTGATCTCCATGACTGAATAGCAAGCCATGATCTTTCAGTTAAAGCCAGCATGGTGTAGAGGTTTGAGTGTTGGAATACGACTCTGGAGACCAGGGTTCGATTTCCCACTCAAGCATCAAAATCCATTGGGTGACTTGGGGCAGGTCACACTCTCTCAGCCCCAGAGGATGGCAACGGCAAACTCCCTCTGAAGGCACTTGCCAAGAAAACCCTATGATAGCTTTACTTTAGGGTTGTCATAAGTCAGAAATGACTTGGAGGGACACGAAAACAACAACAACATTATCAACAACAAATCCATCATTACACCAGAACGCTGCACTTACTTGAGACTGGTTTTTCAAGTGTGGTAAATTCCCTTAAGACATTGCCCTTTTCATCTCGTGTGATAGGAAAGCTACACGATTTCTGTTTTTAAAAGATTTAAAATCCTCAGTGTTTACAACAGGAGTTTCTGCATCACAAAGAAAAAAAAAATCTGGTGTGTGTGTCTTAAAAAAAAAAAAATACTGAGACCACTCTGGCTTTTAAAATGCTCTGACTCACAACACAGTTGTAAACAGTTTCCTCGGTCTCTTACTCCCTCTCCACTTGCTGACAGCCTCTGACTTTAGGAATTCATTTAGGAGTCGTTTATTTATTTCGCTGCTTCTTCCATAATGCAATAGCTAGTGACTGATGTTCTCCTGCCACATGGTGGTGCTTTGTGTGTGCGCTCTTCGGTGGTTCTTTCTACTCATTGCCTACAAAGGAGGAGAGAAAAAAAAGCTCCAGTGGTTTGCCGAGAGGGTGGCATTGCTTGCTTTGCTCAATAATTTAAGATTTTTAAAACACACTTTTGCACAGATGCAATTGTACCTGCTTAGTAAGCACTGCTTACCCTTCTCCAGGCTGCCTCCAAATAATCTGCTGCCTAAGTGTTCAGTAGTGAACACCTTATTTTGGCAAGGTTGGACAAAAAATAATAATCTTTTTTTTTAAAAAAAAAATAAACTTTTATTAATATTAAAAACCAACAAATAACCACACATAAATACAAATCAATACAGTCACAAGTTAACAATTATTGTACACAATCCAAAGCTATCCTACAGGATCATTCTAACTCCTACCTCTCTTCCTCACTCACACTCACACACAAGTCATTTCATATTATCACATATTAAAACAATAACAGAAACATAGATTTCCTGAACGTCAACAAAGTCACGCTCTCTCATTCAGATTTCGCCATTTCTGTCTTATTCCATGTTAAGGAAAATTTCCTCGCTAATACCTAAATTTCAAACTAAATACTAACAATATCACCTGCCAGCTCATTAAATCCTTCAGCTATAAGGGCTATGTTATCTTTCTAATGTGAACATTTCTGACTTATCTTTTTATCTAAAAAACTATATAGCAGAGTCCAGACCTCAGCAATCTTTTCCCAATTTTGTCCCCTCAGGAGACTGGTTAGTTTATCTATACGTACCAAGTCCATTAATTTATGTATCTGGTTTTTACATTTACATGTACATTTATGTATCTTATTCTTACATGTATTATCATATTTATGTTATCTTATATCTATCTAGTGTTGTTGTTGTCTCAGCCTCAAGAGGATGGCGATGGCAAACCCCCTCTGAAGAAACTTACCAAGGAAACCCTATGATAGGGTCCTTAGGGTCATCATAAGTTGGAAACGACTTGAAGGCACACAACCTAACAACAACATTTCCTGTCCTTCTGTATGACACAGAAAACCAGCCAGTACCCTCAAGTCGGAAAGCCATGAACTGTTCTGAACAGGGTGGTTCTTCCAGTTTGATCCATACCCAGAAAGTATTTTTGGCTGGTTGGTTGGCTTTTTAAAAAAAAAGCACAGGAGAGAAAAAGCTCGCTACGTCTTTACTCTGCATTTAGCATGCAGTTCCCTTTCCTTAGCAGGCAAGAGTTACTTGCCAGGGAGAATCTCCATCTTTTCTAGCATTAGATTCCCCAAAGAGACAGACAGCCACCCTCCATCTTGCAGCAGGGCTTTCCTTTTAACAGCCAGCAGGCTGCATCTTCTTCTCAGGGGAATTGGGGTGCTGTAGTAGTGCTTTGAGTATCACTCTAGAGGCCAGGGTTCGAGCCCAGGCTCAGCCATGGAAACCCACTGGGTGACCTTGGGGAAGTCACACTCTCTCAGCCTCAGAGGATGGCAATGGCAAACTTCCCCTCTGGACCAATCTGGCCAAGGAAACCCCACGATGGGTTTCTATATTAGCCGTGTTGATGTTAGTCTGGAAAACCAGGAGGTGAAGGGCTCTTGTGGACTCAAACTTTGGTTTCTTTTTGCCTCCTTGCCTTACAGACTGGAAGATCCTTTCCTTCCCTGGCTCCCCCCCCCCCCAGTAAACGGGGATACACAGATCTACACCTAGATATGTGTGTGTGTGTATGAGAGAAAGAGAATATGTGTGTGTGTGTGTGTGTGTGTGAGAGAGAGAGAGAGAGAGAGAATATATGTGTGAGAGAATATATATAGTGTGTGTGAATATATATGTGTGTGTGTGAGAGAATATATGTGTATGAATATATGTGGTGTGAGAGAGAATATATATGTGTGTGTATGAGAGAGACTATGTGTGTGTGTGAGAGAACATGTGTGTGTGTGTGAATATGTGTGTGTGTGTGTGAGAGAGAGAGAGAGAGAATGTGTGTGTGGGAGAGAATATATATGTGTGCGTGTGAGAGAGAAAATATATGTATGTGTATGAATGTATGTGTGTGTGTGTGAGAGAGAGAGAGAGAGAGAATATGTGTGTGTGATAAAGAGAGAGTATATGTATGTGTATGACGGGAGAGAGAGAGAATATATATATGTGTGTGAGAGAGAAAGAGTGTATATATATGTGTGTGTGAATATATAGGTTTGTGGGGGGGGGAGAGAATATATATGTATGTGAATATGTGTGTGTGTGAGAGAGACAGAGAGAGAATATATGTGTGTGAATATATATGTTTGTGTGGGGGGGAGAGAGAATATGTATGTATGTGTGTGAATATATGTGTGTGTGTGAGAGAGAATATATATGTGTGTGTAAATATATATGTTTGTGTGTGTGTGTGAAAGAGAATATATAGGTATGTGTGTGAATATGTATGTGTATGAGAGAGAATGTATATGTGTGTGTGAATATATTTGTGTGTCTGTGTGTGAGAGAAAGTGTGTGAGAGAGAATATATAATGTGTGTGTGAATATATATGTGTATGTGTGTGTCTGTGTGTGCACATGTAAAAATACATTCCCATATATATACATATTTGCTGTTATGTGCCTTCCAATCGTTTCTGACTTAGAGTGACCCTATATCTTGGGGTTTAGTTTGGCAGGTTTCTTCGGAGGGGGGTTGCCCTGGCCATCCTCTGAGGCTGAGAGAGTGTGACTTGCTCAAGGACATGGCTGAGCGGGGAATCAAGTCCAGGTTTCCAGAGGAAATGGGCGTGTGTGTGTAGAATAATAATAATAATAATAATAGATTTATTTATAGCCTGCCCAATCACAAGGAATCAAGGTGGGTTACAACAATAAAAAATACACACAGAGAGACAAAATTTCACTTTCTTTGCTGTTCTTCCCTGGCCTAAATCCCATTGCTCCCCCTCCTCCTCCTCCCTAGAGTAGACCCATCCAATCGAAAGCATTTACCTAAGTGTTGGCTCGACAGTGGCTTGAAGAGTGGAGTGGAGAGTAAGGTTGGCTAAGGCTTCCCAGTTGGGCCATGAGCTTGAGTAAAGTCACACTCTCTCAGCCTCAGAGGAGGGCAAGGGCCAACCCCCTCTGAAGAAATCTTGTCAAAAGAAAGAAAAAGAAAGAAAGGCCATGATCGGGTTGCCATAAGTCAAAAATGACTTGGAGACACACAGTAACATCATCATGATCATGAAAGCCAGTGGCCTCCTCCTAGGCTGGGATGTAGGACAGGTCCGGGAAAAGGAAAAGGAGGCCAGGTCACCTTGGGATCTCCAAGGATGGGCAGTGATGTCCTAACTCTGGCCCACCAGGTGTTTTTGGACTTCAGCTCCCAGAAGCCTCGGCCACCTTGGCTAATGGCCTGGGATTCTGGGAGCTGAAGTCCAAAACACCTGGAGGGCCAGAGTTTGGACATCACTGCCATAGAGGATCAGGAGGGAAGGGGACACTAGGGTCAATTCCAGAATCATCCCACGATTATCCCATTATTGGCCAGGAATATCCCATTATTGGCAATGGGATAATTGTGGGATGGTTCTCGAATTGACCTTAGTGTGATAATCTATGATGGGATGGCAAGGCAAGGAAGTGGGGTATCTGTTTCCTATTATTATTTTGCTCCAAATATGAATTGATGCCACCCTCAGCATCTCTAGTGATCTTGCTTTTAGCGCCTTCTCAGCTGATCTGGTGTCCTCCACCTTAGAGTCAGAATCCTAAAACTGTTTTATCACACTAATAATAATAATAATAATAAAAATAAAAATTTATTTGTATCCCACCTGTCCCTATTTGAGGATCGAGGCGGATAACAGCATATCAAATAGTACATACAGAAACAGAAAGACATTCCCCAACCAAAACCAGCCCTCCAACTCTCCCACCCTTACAAAAAATTACAACAGTATAGTCATATATTCTACAATAAACAATTACAAAGTGGTTAAAATTATTAACATTAAATTGGAGTGACCTTATTAGAGAATATTCATTAGATCAGGTCCTCTAGGCAGTCAGTCAGGGAAAGCCTGCATGAAGAGATCCACTTGTATTGCCTTTTTAAAGGCCTCAAGAGATGTTATGTGGCAGGGGATCTCCTCTGGCACCCCATTCCAGATTTTTGGAGCAGCAAACAGGATTTAAAGGAGAATTAAACGACAGAAAAACAGGAACTGCCTGATGTTTATCACACAACATTTCCTGGTTTGCTCTAGTTTCACTCTTGTTTAAATCCTGTTTGCCCCCTCGTGTGATAAATCTCACCAGATTGGCTGAGAGGGCGGCTAGGGTTGGAAGAGACCAGCAGGGCCGTCCAATCCAACCCTGTGCCATGCAGGAACTCTCCATCAAAGCATCCCCATTGACAGATGGCCCCCCAGCCTCTGCTTAAAGACCTCCAAGGAAGGAGGTTGCACCAGCCTCCGAGGGAGTGCCTTCCCCTATTGAACAGCTCAGGAAGGTCTAGACAGGTAGGAATCCTTTATTCCAGTTAAAAAGTGTGAGGAGGGCCTTTTTTCAATCTGGCCCAGGATCTCCCTGTTGCTTCGTCCCAAATTCCTGACAGTGAGGGCTGTTCAACAGTGGAACACACTCCCTCAGAGGGTGGTGGAGTCTCCTTCCTTGGAGGTCTTTAAGCAGAGGATGGCCATCTGTCAGGGATGCTTTGATTGGGAGTTCCTGCATGTCAGAAGGGGGTTGGACTGGATGGCCCTTGTGGTCTCTTCCAACTCTATGATTCTATGGAGTTGCTTATTGTGTGCCTTCGGGAGGTTTCCGACTCATGGCGGCCCTATCCTGGGGCTTTCTGGGGCAAGATTGGTTCAGAAGGGGTTTGCCTTTGCCTTCCCCTGAGGCTGAGAGCGTGTGGCTTCTTGCCCAAGGTGGATGGGCTTCATGGCAGGGCTGGGAATCAAAGAGTCCTGGTCCAACTACTCAAACCAGGAGAGTAGCCTCATTCAATCTACTGTTGAGTCTCCTCTGCCTTTGTCCACCAACGACCATCCTCCAAACTGGACTTGCTACTCCATTTCCATAAACAAAGGATTTGTAATGTGAATTGACATCTTCACAAAGCAATGGCATATATATATATATATATATATATATATGTATATCTGTCCCTCCTGGCTTTCCACTCCCCTAAATGCATCTGAGGAAGTAGCTTGAAGTCTAGGAAGGCTCCTTTCAGTGAGCTTCAAAGGGGCGACCAGATCTCTCTCTACAAGACTGACAGAGCCCTCCCTGTCTTTGAACTGCAGATCTTTGGCCAGGACCACAGCAAAGCTGACCACAAAGAAAACCCTCTTATAGGGCTGCATCCACACTGGCCCCAGGCTATGGAATTCTGGGAGTTGGAGTTCGGGGTGGGGCCCAGAGCGGGCAGCAGCCCAGCCCTAGGAACGAAGAAGAGACCTCCAGGCTCCTGACTTGGAAGGGCGGGGGGGGGACGTTTTTTGAGATTCCTCCTGGAGAGAAGGCTGGGGGGGTGCATGGAGGGAGGACGGGCCCTGGAAATGGAGGAGGAGGAGGAGGAGGAGGAGGAGGAAAGGGAAAAAAGGAGGCAGCCCCCCCCATCCCTCCGATGCCCCAGAGTTTTTATCTCCTTCCTCCTCCCCGTCCTCTTCTTTTCTTCGCCCTCCCTTCCCCCCTTTCCTTCTCCCCCAGAGCTTTTCCTCCTCCTCCTCCTCCTCCTCCTCCTCCTCCCCCTCTTCTTCCCCTTCCTTCTCCTCTTCTTCCTGCTCCTTTCCCCCTCCCTTCCTCCCCTCCTCCTTCTTCTTCCTCTTCCCTCCGCTTCTCTCCTCTTCTTCCTCTTCTCCCACCCTCCCTCTCTTCTTATTCTCCTTACTCTCCCTTCCTTCCTTTTCCTTCTCCCCCCCCCGAAGCTTTTCCTCCTCTTTTTCTTCCTTTTCCTCCTCCCTCCTTCTCCTCTTCTTCCTCCTCCTCCCTCCTTCTTCTTCCTCTTCTCTCCTTTTGCTCCTCTTCCTCTTCTTCTTCCTCTCTCCTCCTCCTCCTCCTCCTCTCTCTTCCTCTTCTTCCTCCACCTTCTTTTCCTCCTCCTCTCTCCTCATCTTCTTTCGCTTCCTCTCACCTTCCTCCTCCTTTCCTCCCTGCCCTTCCTCCATCATTACTTCTTCTTCTTCTTCTTCTTCTTCTTCTTCCTCCTCCTCTTCCTCCCTCTTCCCCCACCTCCTCTTCCTCTCCTCCTTTCCTCCTCCTTCCCACCCTTCCCTCTCTGCTCTTCCTCTCCCTCTTTCCCTTCCTTCTCTCTCTTGAAGACTGAGAGCATCCTCCTCCTCCTCCTCTGGTCCTGGAGAGCCTCCCTGGTCCCTCCCTCCCTCCCTCCCGGGGCCCTGCATCCCTCTCCTCCAATCAGGGCCCGCCTTCCCTGCGCCACGTGACCCCGGCGGGCTGATTGGGGAGAGAGAGAGAGAGACAGAGAGACCTGCTGCTGCTGCTGCTGCTGCTTCTCAGTCAGTGGGTCCATCCATTCCAAGCGCAGTCTCTGCCAGCGAGGAGGAGGAGGAGGAGGAAGGATGCTGCGGAGGGCGGCAGGGACGGAGAGAGCATCAGCATCAGCATCAGAGGCATCAGAGGCATCAGCATCAGGGGCTTAGCAGCGCATGCATCCCTCCTTCCCGATGGCCCTTTCCTCCCTCCAGCCCTGGGCCTCCTCCTCCTCCTCCTCCTCCTCCTCTTCCTTCTCCGGGCAAACTCGAGTTCCTCCTGGGCTCTCCTCCTTCCTTCTCCTCGGGGCCATGCCTCTGCGACCCGTCTCTGGCTCCTGCTCTTCTTGCGATCGCTGCTGGAGGCGGATGGGGGGCACTAGGCTGGCAGAAGCCCGGGACTACTAGCCCTTCCTGCTGCTGCTGGTGCTGCTGGTGCTGAGCCCTTGGAAAGAGGAGAAGGAGGAGAGAGATGGCCGGGTGGGGGTCCCAAGAGTCTTCGTCCTCCTCTTCTCCGGGCTGGAGCCTGAGCGATTGCGTGGCCTGGCTGCTCCTGCCAGGGATGCTGCTCCTGGGCGCCCGCCCGGCCAGGTTGGCCACCGCCTTCCCGACCTCCTTGAGCGACTGCCAGACCCCCACCGGGTGGAACTGCTCTGGTAAGGACCACACTGGGGACAGAACCCGCTTTCATCGCGCTCTAACTCTTTCTGTGGCTCAAGGCTATGGAATTCTGGGAGTTGGAGTTTGTTGTGGGCCCGAAGGGCCCACAACAAACTCCAACTCCCAGAATTCCATAGCAAGTGAGCCAGACAAAGAGTCCAAGCGGGATGAAACTGAGATAGCGCTGCCCCAGATAGTGCTGAGATCTTGCAGAAAATAATAATAATCATACAATTCATTTATATTCCACCTTTGGATTCGAGGCGGATTACGAGTAACCAAATATATAAACCACCCCCCAATTACAGGGCTGGGTCTCCTTTCCAAGAACCGTCCAACCCGGAAGGTGCGTTCTCCCTTCCTTTACCTCTATCACTACTATCAGGCTTTTTTTGTTTTGTTTTGAAAAAAGTATATATAGGATATAAGTATATAAAGGATATAAGTATATATAGGATTTCCTCCCCTGTCCCTCTCGCGACCCCTTATAAACTTTTCCAAAAAAATCTTCCTGAGGGTCAAATTTGGATGGAGCGCAGAAGGGTGAGCGATCACCCCTGAGAGCAAAGAGAATGCTAGGAGAGGAAGCCAGAAAGGCACATTTTTCTCCTCCTCGCCCTTTTCTTTCCGCAAGATGCCCCTCAAAATGGGCTGATGTTCTTTATCCGTCCTGCATGACGTGGGGGCTGCCAGATGCCATCCAAGCGAAATGGGCTAATTGAATAAGGAAGAGGCTTGTTCTGCCTCCCTTTCTGCGATCAGCCTCATCCTCTCGATGGGTTCCTGGTCTGGATTACAGTCTGGAGTGTGTGTGTGTTTACCAGTTGTGCAGAGCTTTCCGCACAGTTGCAAAAAAGGCGCCTGGGAGTAGCCAGGAGGAACCTGCACATTCCTTCTTCCAAGCAAGATCGGTGCAGGGTCTCTCTCGCCGTACCCTAAAATACTACTAGATTTCTTGATCCACTACTTTACATTATATCCCCTTTAAATTCATTATACTATCTACCTCTGTAACACTGCTCCCCCATATTTCCTTCCACTTCTGAAGGTGAGGGGGATACTGGATACAGACCAGAACCCATTCTTGCCTTGCGTTGACTTCTTTCATTTGTGTGTGTGTGTGTGTCAAGTCAAATCTAAATGCCAAAGCTGTGGAAAACCAGCTACTTCATCATCACCACCCGAGCCGTCACAACCTTTTCTTGCAACTACAGTATTTAGATCCTCCTGGTGTCAAAAACCATCCCTGAAATTACTCAGAGTCTGTGATCAAGAATGCCACACTTTCCATGCAGTCTCTGTCTCTCCGATATCTTAAGACCTTACTGCCGGGGAAGTCAGTTTTGCTCCGCGTTTTCCTTTCTAAGAAACGACCGAGAGAGAGAGCCAAGAGCGCGAGGATATTCATGCAATTGGTATCTTGATGGATTTGGATCCTAAAAGAGGGCTGTGTTGCTTAATATCTCGCCACGCGCCCTCGGAAGGCGACGGCAGCTAGCGAAGGTTTAAAATATAAGCTGGCATCCCTGAGCTGAATCTTGAGCCAGATCTGTTAGCTTGCCTGTCAAAACTGGAGGAAAGGAGCTCGGCGCTTTCTTTCCCCCGGCTCTTTGAAGAAGCTGGCACCCCTCCTATTAACCTGGAGGTGATCAATCTTCATTGGAATCAGACAGCCTATCACAAAAAGCACACTGCCTGTTTATCTTTATTATTAGGAGGCTTTGTTTTATCACCACCTGGAATACACACACACACACAAACAGACAAACACACACATATATATTACATTCCTTCAGAGAGGAAGACCTGGTAGGGAAGGGCAGAAGAACATAACTGCTTCCCAACCTAATGCTTCACCATAGAAGGAAGGATAAGGCAGGGGCAGCAACTGGGTTTGCAAACTCCTTGAGAAAGAAGAGTCAGAACAAGGCAAGGTGGAAAAGAGAAGAGAAACTGTCTAGCGTGCGTTTTGCTTATTCAACAAGGTTAGGCGTACCCATATGCATTGAAAAGCCATTCTGCTGTATAATTTCCCTTCCCAGGCTGAAGCTGACCGTGTTTTTCTTTTTACATTTGAGGTTATGATGACAGAGAAAATGATCTCTTTCTCTGTGACACCAATACCTGTAAATTCGACGGGGAGTGCTTAAGAATCGGAGACACCGTGACGTGCGTCTGTCAGTTCAAGGTAAGAAGATTGATCTCTCCTTCCTTAATTCTCTAATGAGAATACAAATCAGGAATCTCCCCTTTACAACTCACCACTTGGCAATTTATTTCTCTGCGGGTAGAGAAGTCAGAGTGAAAACCTGGCAGCAAATCTAAAGAGCTGGCAGGACAGCCAACTGGTGTCAAGAAGACAGAGGATTCTCTGGGAAAATGGAGATGCTGTTCTTCCAAAATGCCTCTTTAGGGTCTTCAGCTTCAGACTCTTAACGGTTCTGGCCTTAGAAAACCAGGATTTTCTATCCTTTCTGCATTTAGACAGCTGTATACATCCTGCTTCATACATGCAGAAGGCTCATAGGATGCTGCTGTGTATCAAAGACACACTGAGACAGTATTTCATTGTTTATAATGCTGCCTCATTCTTGCAAAGAGAAAATGCATTCCTGTGTAGCTTAGTCTCGGTCCAAAATCTAACAAAGTTTAAAGGCATCTTCCATTGACAAGCCCCCATTGTTAGCAATACAATGTCCAGACTGCTGAGTGGTTATCATTACTAGGACAGAGACCCAAATGTTTAGGTTTAATTGAATTGTTGATGGGGTACTGTATAATGACTTACTGAGTAAATATTACTTGGAACTAAGTCTCCCTGATTCCCATGGACTGTACTGCCCCCTCATAAGACTATCCAAGATGGTTTGTACCCACATTGTGAGCTAAATATGAGGTAGCATCTATGCAAGACGAAGGAATATATATCCAAGTAATGGTTTAGAGTTGAGATGTTAATGGAACATTAATGGAAGAGAAATAGAATCATGACTCAACATACTAATTAAGAATTTATTTTCTTCTTATAGGGAATGCAATTATAATTTGCTTAGGTGTTCAGAAAACATTCTTGCTCATTTTAGCCTGCATTGAATCTCTGTTGTGAGATGCTACACACTCTAAAGTAGGTTCGTTTTGGTAAACTAAGCATTTTCTTTTATAGTTTCTTTAATATTTACTTGCAGGAGAACAATCACAAAGAAACGCTGTTATAATCTCACTGCATTGTGACTGAAATATATGAGAGCTTAGCACAATAAACAGATCTTTTACGAATGTATGATAAACATAAGGAAGGCCTAAGCAGTTTTTAAATAAAGCATCCCTCTTGTTTAAAATCATTTTGCTCAGCACATGGCACTGCTAAAGTTATGTTCAAATGTCCTTCTCTTTTCTAAAGGTAAGGAGCATGAAAGTAGTCAGCAGAAGTCTAAATGAAAATCCTGAGTTACTTGGAAGTTTCTTTTTCTCAAAGGGAGTGATTTAATGTTCTGTCCTTATGTCTCAGCTTCAGTGGATAAAGGCAGGAAATTCAGTGCCCTGGGCAGTAAAATTAAAGCGGGCACAGAGTACACTTAGTTTCTTCTGCCTGGCATTTTTAGTTTGGCCTCACAATTGGTTTAAAGGTAGTGAAGATGGGAGAACGGATGTGGGACTTTCTTAATGGCAGAAAGAAGAGAAACACTCTCTCCCAGAGAAGAAAGAGAGTTGCTGTAAATATATAGCCTATTGAATATAGGATCCTAAACAGAAGATTCAAGAATTATACTAGCTAGCAAACCCTCCCAAAAGCTTCAGTAATGAAGTGTAAATGATAATGAAAAAAGTGCCTTGGTATAGAATCCAGGAAAAGTGCTTGGAATTCAGGGTAGCTATAATGTCTGGATGTTATGCTTATTTTCAAAAATGGGCATCAGTGCCATGTTGTGATTCCTCCTTAATACTGTATATATGGGGGCACTGTTTTTCCTTACTCATCCATGAAGTAAAATATTCCAGGTATAGCTGCCTATTAATATCCGTATCTCTGTACTGTATTGATGTACTCTGAAGTAAAGGATTCATAGATAGGCAGAGGTCTTCAGGTAAAGTTTTTAGCGTTTGAGAAATGACTGAACAGTACAGAGTCACCCTGAACCCCATTATGGGAGAAAATCAGGATATAAATCCAATAAATAAATAAATTGTTATTCTCTTCTTGCTGTCGTTATGTGCCTTCAAGTTAACATTGACTCGTGGTGATCCTCTCCTAGCATTTTATTGCCAAGACCTATTCAGATGAAGGTTGCCATTTCCTTCCTTTTAGACTGAGAAAGTGTAATTTCCCCAAGGTCACCTACTGGGTTTACATGGTTTGGTGAGGATTCGAACCCTAGTCTACTGTAGTTCTCATCCAGCAGTCAAACGACTCTAGTACATTGATCAATTGCTCCCAGTTATTGAAAATCTAACTGCTTTTAGACATAACAAAAGGGGATAGATTCTGTGGTCAATACCCCTAGTTCTAAGACTCAAGATAGGTATAGAGAACCGATCTAGTGAGTCCAGGCCTTTTTTTGTGTTAGCCTTTTCTGAAGCAATGCTGGAAAATATTACTGCTTAGGAAAACATAGGGCATGAAGCCCGTACACAGTGCTTCTCTAAACTAATACCACTTGAGGAACACTAGGGCAGTGTGTTACTGAACAGAATAATAAACATATATGTACACACAGAAATACCCATATTTCCTTACTTTAATAAATAACAACCTATATAATATTTTAAATATGAAACTTATATCTCATACATTTTATAAGAATAACCAATAACCTAACTGAAACAATACATTCTGTCAAGGAAAATTATTCTACAATTATAGTAGTAATAACCAAAAAATCACAATACAATGCTACTACTTAACACAGGGCCAGACATTTTGCTGCCTGAGGCAGAACAGCAAATTCCACTCTCCTTCACTATGTCATTGTGCATCATACCACACAGCCAGTGGTTACTTTTGTACATGAGGCACAAAAATCCATAACTACCTCTCCCTATTTCTGGCAGTAAATGCAATAACAAGAAAGTAAATAATTCTCAAGTTGCTGTCCTTCCATGACATCCAAAATATGCTGCCTCATTCTACAGAAAGGCCAACCCTCACATAGCAAAATGTTATCATTAGCAGTATCTGTGTGTGGATAGAAGAACAGTGTAGCACTGCATGGGAGCATTGCATGTATGCATGAGTGAGCAAGAAACAAAGAGAGACACCGATGCAAATCTGGTGTACTTTTATGTACATCTGTTAGAATGGGTTTTTAGCATGTTAAGCACTAAATTTATGTGACTTCAGTAGTAGTAAGTAGTAAGGCACACTACTTGTGATCACCAAGATGGATGTGACCCAATAGCAGTCACATACCTTGGTCTGTCAGATACTTGATACCTCCTTGCTCCCAGTCCCTCAGGAGGGACGGAACCAAAAATTTACTAACTCCCTGGTTATCCGACCACACATGGGTTGTAGTGGGTGCTATCCACCTTGGTGGGTCATGTGTTATAGATGGTCAGTCTTATGCTACATGCTTCTGCTTGGTCCTCCCCACGCGTGACGTCAACACTGGTTATCCTCAGGCAACCACTAGGGCCCATTGCTGAAGTCTGTATGCTTTGTTGTTTTTGTCATTGAGTGCCTTCAAGTTCTTTCTGACTTATGGTGGACTGACTTAAGATGAACCTACCATGGGGTTTTCTGTGGGTGAATGTATATGACTCACCCAAGTGGGTTTCCATGGCCTAGTGAGGACTCAAATGCTGATGTACAGTGTTGTAGTCCAATGCTGAAACCACTATACCACACTGGCTGGCTGTATGCTTCCCTACACTTAAAAATGCAACATCTGGCTCAGTGCTATGAGTAAGATCAGGCTGCTGGGTCTACCTTAACTTTTTGAATTTCCATAGTAATATTTCAGACCTTCCAATATTTCACAGATGAAAAACAGGACATGTGTGGCCAAGCAATATCAGAGTGAGGTCAAGATGGACAAAAGGTATTCATGAGGAAGAGCAGACAAGCTGTTAGAAGCTGCAGCAGTTTGCTTTTGCCTGAGTTTCCTGGGAAGGCCAAGATTCTGCTCCCTAGTCTCCTTTCCTCACTGCAGAGTTAGCCGAGTCCAAATTAGTTTAATGCTTTGAACTCTATTGGCAGCAATGGAAGTAAGCTGAGGATAAAGCGGAGCATTGGGAAGAGCAGAAAAGTATGTAGCTGAGGAAGTGGGGAGCAGAGAGGATTAATTGGGATTGTTCCTGCCAAATTGCAACAGTAGAAGTATATGATGCTTCCATTTCTCCAAGTGCCATTCTAATCTTTCTTAGGCTGCTGCCATACTGCACAATTACTGCAACTGGACACCACTATAACTGCCATGGCTAAGTGCTTTGGAATCCTGGAATTTGCAGTTTGTTGTTGCACCAGAGCTTCCCGACAGAGAAGGCTAAACACCTCACAAAATTAGAAATCCCAGAATTCCATAGGATTGAGCCGTGGCAGGAAAATTGGTGTCAAACAGTAGCATCACTGGGGTGGGGTGTGTGGACTCAACCAGATGGGGGTGATACTCCAGAAGGGTATTGGGTGTCACCCGGTGAGGGACCGCCACTGGTGACAAACTGCATCATTTCTGCTGTGTAGATGCAGCATTAGTGTATTTTGTCTTATGGATTGTGGCAAATTTAAATGATGGCTGTATCTCTTCCCCTTGCCACTCAGCGTGCTACTGTTGCTGAACATTAGTACAGTCAGGTAATTCTGTTACCTTTTTTTTGGGAAAGGTAAGGTATAAATAAATGAAAAAGTCAGACAGGTAGCACCCACATGATGGTGTTTTGCCTTTGGCTCCTTTCAGCTTTAATGCTTGAAGTATGACCCCTTTTGAACGCAAATGTTTGTATCTTTCCTGAAAAGTCCCACCATGCCCAATGCATAATTCATGTGTGATTGTTGCTTAGGCTGTCAAGCCTTCTTCAACAGCCAGCAAAGTTTCCTTAAACCAGATGGTGGGCCACTTGTGGCCCTTTCCTCCATTGGTGGACAACAACTCCCATCATCAGCCCTGGCTAGCTAAGCTATAAGTGCAGCATGATGGGGCGAAGGGTGGAGAGCAATCCACCCTTGCCATACATTTACCAGTTTCTGTAATTTCATTCAAAGTATGACAGAGCTGGTAAACAATTATACACTTGGAGAAATGAATAAATAAATTGGGGAAGGGCATTCTTATGGAAAAAAACATGGGATTCAGGTGTGTAAATCTTCCTGGAACCTCCTTCCCCTACAAGCATGGCTCATTACTTCTCTAGCCAGTTTTAAAACTGAGTTAAAGACCACTTTGTTCAGGAAGGTGTTCCCAGAACTGGGACTCAGAGCAGCTTCACAACATTAAAATGCCTAGCCTAAAGAAGAAGGCCCTTCCTCCATGCCATCTGTCATTGTCCGGCCTCAGAGTGAGTGTAAAGGCAGGCCCAGCACCATCAGTCCTCTCCAGTGTAAGCAGCAGGGCCCTCCCTCCATTCCATCTTTCTTGGTCCAGGCCTCAGAGGGAGAGAAGATCCACTGGACCTGGTCCCTTTCCCCACCACCTTTCCCTTCTTCTGTCTCTTATCTTTTTTAGATTGTAAGCCTGAGAGCAGGGAACCATCTATTTCAATTGACTGTATGTACAGTGCCGTGTAACTGTACAGCACTAAATAAATAAAGCCTAATAATAATAATAATAATAATAATAATAATAATACACAGTTTAATACAGATACAGTATCTTCAGTCTATGGGCCAGATGTAGTTAACGGTGACTTTTGCAGCCTATGGGGAGCAGGAAGTAGCACAGTACGGAGGAGGCCAGAAACCACATAATCCTATTTAGTGGCAACCATCTCATTTACTTCCCCTTGTATGGGGATATTTTGATCAATTGCAGCCTCACAAAGAAGGCAGATTCATCTCAGCTGGGCCTTTATATTTTGTGGCTATTGCTTTCACTGTCAGCAGGTGGAGCTTGTTTGCTCATAGTTAGCTTAAGCCATCAGTAGTTTTCAGAAAGTAAGAAAGTAAGTGAAGAAAGCTTCTGGATTAAATGAGAAGGGAAGTAAGTGTGTGTTTGCATGTGCTCACTGGAAAGGGTGTAAGAAGGCTAAGTGCCTGTCTATGCAAAGCCCTGAGTGTTTGTGTAGTTAAACTGGTTTTAGCTCTGTTACCAAGTGGATGTGTTGAAAAGTTACAGTCATGAACAAGTGACAGAGTTTGTGAGTTAAAAAAGTCAATCATTTTTCAGAAGAGGCCCATTAATCTAGACGGATTAAATTATTTGTGTTATGGGAATATCCAGAGATCCAGACTAGAGATTTACATTATGCTCTGTCTGACTATTGGTGTTGTTGTTAACTTCCCTCAAGTTGATCCTGACTCATGGCGACCCTGCTGTTCAGCACCTGACATAGGTACTAAAATTTAAATAGAAATACATCTGTCAAAGGTGTGCAAGAGTGTGACCAGCTGACCAGTGTTTTTGCTGTCAATGTCCAGGTATTACAGATAGGATAACATTTCTTAGGATCTTTAATCTTTATACTGCACTTCAAACAGTGTCATTCAAACAGAACATGTTTTCAAGCAGCCATCCACTTTGCACCACTGTCTGTCCTTGTTCTCTTTGTTTAAATGGGAGGTTTTCAATAACAAGACTAGTTCTTTCCTAACACTTGTCAACACACTAATGCCAGTCTGTTGTGGTGGTACTGGTGTGCCTTCAAGTAGTTTCTGACTTATGGTAACCCTAAGGTGAACCTATCATGGGGCTTTCTGGGGCTGAGGGTGTGAGTCTCCCATGGTCACCCAGGGGCTGTACACACAGCTGCGAAGGGGCAACTTCCAGCCGCCCCTGTTACAGGCAGATCAGGGCCGCAGCAACTGCACACCACAGCCCCGATCTAGCCTTTGCAGGGCACAAAACATAGCTTCTTTTTGTGCCCTGTAAAGGGCACGATAGCTGCATTGCCGCAGCTTGGCAGGACACACTCAGTGCTGTGTCATATGTACACAGTGATGGAGGAACGCCATGATGACTTCCAGTGGAGCACATGGCATCATACCATCCTGGGGACAGAGCTGGGGCGTGAATCATGTAGACGCTACACACCGACTCCGCCACAAAGTCAGCCCAAAGTGGGTGTCCTGGCTGAGTGGGGAGTTGAACCCTGGTCTGCAGAGTCATAGTCCAGTGCTCAAACCGCTATATCACATTGGTTCTAGTCTACTAAGTACTATATAATAGCTGCACCAGCAGTCTGTGGCTGGCACTGCACCCAAAATCTAAGGACTTGTATTTGTAGTGTCACTGCTGGTAATTTGGCACAGTCAGATTCCTCCACTGACATCAGCAGACACCCAGAACACCTCCTCTAGCCTAAGTGGGTAATTTGGCGGTTGGGAAAATGATGTTATTGCAGCAGAAAGTTAATGTCCAGCAAAGGACTTGTGTTGCTGATACAAGCAATTACTTCAGAAGGGAGCAAGAATAAGAAACCAAGGAATGCATTTACAATCATGCTGTATCCTTCTCAAAACTGGAATATAAGTTCTTATTAATCCTCCGTGGTCCTGGGATCTATAGACAGAGTACATTTTGCCAAAACCTTTTTTGAATTATATGTACAGAGCAAGATAATACATATCGTGGGATAATAATGGCAAGATCATACACTGGATCAGATTAAAGTCAGTTCCGTGTGTTAAGTCTGCGTGTCATTACTATTTAACTCCATCATTGTCGCAATCCTACACCGAAGTATATATTAACTTATCAGTTGAGGAAAACCCTTCATGTATCTGTTAAAATGGTCTCTATATCATGAAAGGTTATGGTCTTTAACATGTTCCAGATAGAATTCTGCCTTTGAAAGACTTCACCAGAGTAATTTGGGACAAAACAGTAAATGGCATCATGTACATTAGACTCCAAAGGTATAGATGGCATCGTGGCATTTTGCTGTTGGTCTGAAGGACAAAAGGACTTTCCCCACTCTTCACCACCATTCACTGTTTAAAAGCCTAATGAAGGAGCAGTTGGATTCAATTCAGCAGTGGTAATGGGCAAGCTCTTTTCATTCCACCTGACAGCAATGAACTAATCTATAATAGGCAGGGCAGATCTCATGGCTTTAAGAACCTCTCTGTCCCTCTTGAGACAGCTGATGCCTCTACCTTAAAATTGGGTCAGCCTTGGCTTGCGTACTGTCCAGAAGAGTTGTAAAAACATTCTCTTCAGGTGGTACCACTAGGTGGGATTAAGTAGATCCGGAGGTGATAATGTGACCTGGAACCAGCATTTTGTTTCCATGATGGGTCTTTTATTTTATTTTTAGGTATTGTTTCATGCCTTTGGGAAGGAACAAGAAAAACCAAAGTAATTAAATAAATAAAATCACTTTTTTTTAAAAAAAATCTTCTATCACGTACCCATTGGAGGCTTTTGCAGCAGTAAGGAAGGACAGGTGGTGTTTGAAGCTCCTTAGCTGTTCTTGTAAAAGTCCTTCTCAGCTGTAACGTGTATATACAAACAGGATGCAAACAGTAGAACTAGAAGCTATACAAAAAATCCGCTTGACTCAAAAGGCGAATCCAGATTAGGCTATTTGGGACTGCTTAAATAAGTTCTTCTCCCTTCCAGGAAGGGCCGTTTTCCCAAGAAACTCATTTTTGCTATTTGGTAATTTTGCATACGGATATACCACCAGACACCCACTGAGTCCGTACGGTAAGAGAGTTGAATTTCTCTGCAGAGCACTCATTACACATCTGCTTCAAAAGAAGCAGAAGCTAACTGCTTCTTCTGTTAGAAAACAGTCCTCCATGCTCATTAGGGCATTAATTCTTGGTAGCATTTCCTTCCTTTTAGACCTCCTTACCATCTGCACTTTGTTTGAAAGTAAACAAACAAGGCAGGATTCTTGCATAAGAAAAAAATTAAGGCGGCGATTGTGTTTGCTGATGTTGACCTGTAGAACCTTGTGAACCTTACACACACACGCACACTCTGACTCATTCACATCAGGAAATACTGTTTTGGGAAGAGGTTTGTTTTTAGCGGGAACACAAGAGAATATGGAAGGAAGGGGTGTGTAATTGGTTTTCTTATCTATTATTTCCATGCCCCAAAGAAACACATATTTAATACTCTAAGGGGGGGGGGGATTATCAAGGTACTGGTAAGGATTTGTATCCAGAAAGAGCAGGTAGGAAAAGCATTAATCAACCTTCTTCTCTTATTTAATATCACCTCATCAAGCAACATTTCCTAAAATAATAATAATAATAAGAAGAAGAAGAAGAAGAAGAAGAAGAAGAAGAAGAAGAAGAAGAAAGCTGGTTTGTTTACTCACATTTTTATGCTTAACATCTAGTTTGCCCCCTAATAACTGCTTAGATGTTACTGCTATTGAACTGGCTGAGGATGGGCATGAGTTTACTGTAATAGTCCTTAAGGAATTCACCATCCTAACTAGCCTCACAGACCAGCTGAAACAATTGCCATAGGTGAAATGCTGGGATGGGACTAGAAACATGTTACCTGAATGTAAATCATGTTAGAAGCCATTATTTTTTTGGAAGCAGAAATTAAATAATATAAATGATTTCTTTCATTTTTTTAAAATCCTCCTCCTTCTACTACTACTGTTCAAGACAGTTTACAAAAACATCTTGGTGCAACAACATAATTCTAAGAAGAAGAAGAAGCAAGCAATACTTTAAAAGTATAAAAGCCTGCCGAGAGAATAATGATGCATTTAGCGAACAGTGCTGATTTGTTTGTTCGTCAACATGCAAGTCTTTGCATGAAAGGAAGCATATATTAATTTTAATTGTATTCTATGGTAAACATCTAGCAGAAAGGAAAAAAGCACCTCAGAGAAGAATGTTCAGCAAAGGAACCAATATCTTGGTATCCTTCTTTGCACATAGTCAAAAAGAAGCTGGACAGCTACCTTCTGGGGAAGCTTTAGCTGAAGGTCCTGCACTAAGCAGTGGGTTGGACTCAGCCTATGAGGCCCCTTCCAGTTCTAGGCTTCTATGACCCTGGCTGGTCCTACTTTTAAGCAAAACAGTGAAGGCATCCTTCCAGTTCCCTCAACGTGGTGACTTCTCCAGTTCTTTCTTCTATCGGAAGACAGAGCTGTTTGCCATATGAACTTCATGGGCCCTCTACAATGGCTTCCTGCCTTAGGATGCCATCCCATTGTGTATATGGAAGTAAAGTTCAACTGCCTGTTCACTTGGCTTCTACACATTGAGGCCCCAAATTTGTCCTTCACCCCAGGGAACAAAATGTCTTATGCAGCTTTGTTCAGTATCATAGTGCTTGCTGGAGCAGGTCAGCCTAAGCACCTAAAACATGCATGGCTTTGCTAAGTGTGGGAGTGGGGCTTCTGAGGTGCCACGTACTCTCCCCTCCCCCATGCTACCTGTCCTTTTCCTGCTTATTTCTATAATGTAGATATGAACATGGTCACAATTATGAAAAATGCCTCTCCGTCTGCTTATTTTTTAATGTTTTTATACTATAACTCTTTAATCCTATTGTAGTATTTGGAATGGGGTGGGTATAGGGATTGGTTTCTTCTCAGATTTTATTGTAACATTGATGTATTTTAATGTTGTAACCCGCCCGGATTCTCTGTGATAGGGCAGGCTAGAAATAAATAAATAAATAAATAAAATAATTAGATGCACTCTTCATCTCTATATTTAATCTGTAAGAAAGGAAAAGCAATCAGATTACTGTCAGACCATCACCACAGCCTACAACAAACTAAACCAAGCTGCCTTTTCTATACATCCAGAGCCACTGTTTCTTGTCCTTGTTTGCTGTTTTATTTTTTTCTTGTTTTCATTTCCTTTAAACAAATTGTGCCTTTCTGCTGTAATATGAGCCTTCTACCTACATTGTTGTTATGTGGAAAGAAAACTGTGTTGCATGTACCTACCAGCCTAGCCACATGGGTGGTGGGACATGCAGTAGGTCCCCCCCATCACCACCACCACAAAGGACCTCAGATGTGAGGCAGGTTCATATGAGAGGAAATGCTCTTTCAAATATAAAATATCATATATCCTGGCCCCAAGCTATTTAATCAAGTTAGCAAGCAGATTGATGTGGATGTACATGCTCTAATTGGGTTTAGTGACATTGTTCCATATACTTGAGAATTTGTAATGTTAAGGCTTAACTCAGGGATGGGCAACTTTGTAGCATGATTGCTTCTCCCCTTCCCTCCTTGCATGCTCTGGTGTCCGTTCCTAGCTTAAACAAAACATAGTCTTTCTGGATGAACTGTTGAAGCTCTTCCATATTCAGAATAGACAAGTTTGTTTAAAGGGGCCAATCAGAAGAAGACAACAGAAAGCTACTTACACCCTAACAAGAATTTGATTCATACATTGATCCCCTCTATGAGGAGGGTTGAAATATATGATTATAATACTGTATAGTTTCCCAGTAAGCCCTATCCTCTAAACCTGAGTCAATGTTACATATGAAAGACAGGCGAGTGAAAGGAATAATAGCAGTGAACATAAGATAAGAGTCAAGTAAGTCTGTGAAGCCTCTTTATGTGGTGTTTGTTGAGCATAAAAATTCTGTAGTGTACTATGGCTTGAGAGCTTGGGATTTGGATGAGCTTCAGGTGCTCATGACTGTGTCAAGAAAGAATCCCCTAAATCTTTGCTGGCTCAAAATAAAATCCAAGCTGGAGAAAAATTCCCAGTTTCCCCAGTCAACCCTCATCCCTGTCTCTCCCCAACTCTCTTGACTCATCGATGATCGTTATTGTGTGGTCTGATGCAAACAGCAGTGGTGGCAATATAGGTGTATTAAAAGAAGAGGGCAGTAAGAAGTATAGGTTTCTGCCTCTCTTCTCTCTACAGGACATTGCATGCATATATGAAGGCAAAACCCCAGTGACCTATGGTTTTCATAAGACCTACTTACAGTGGCAGTAGTCCCACCACTTTTTCCTGCTCCAACCTCATTGCTTAGTAGGGAAATGGGGTGATGGATAAATGTGGTTTGGGGAGAGGAGATGCCAATTCCAAAAGCTAGATTGGCTTGCAAAAAATAAGCCAGGTTATTTCTGACTTTTCTGGAAACCACTTGTTTTGTTTCCTAGACAATTTAGTTCAGGCTGGGAGAAGCCTAACTACCTCTAATGATGAGCCAATAAGCTTTGTAATCTGTGTGACTCAATCTTGTCTCTACCTACAAGTATATGTAATTGCACAGATTCTGGGCTGCTAGCAAATCTGCAATATATCCATCTTTTGTGTGTCTCTCTTTCTCTGTGCACATGCATGCACATGCGGCTATACACCAACATAGTTTTATGCCTTTCAGATATAAAAATATGGAAAACTAAAAATGATGATATGTCATTTTTAACAGAGAAGAATTCTGTCATAAAAACTGGCTTAGGTCACAAAATCTAATTGAAAATTCTGGAACCTAAATCAGTCTTGTGAATCAAAGTCCAGCATTTGTATGACCATGTAGCTGGAATATATAGTATTCACCAAAGCCTGGAAAAGTTCCTGTTTTACTATGCTGGCTGGGGAATTCTGGGAGATGTAGTCTGGCTGAAGAATGCTGGGAGCTCTAGTCTAAATGATAATATTCCCAAACTCTGGTTTGGATGTGTTCTAGAAGAAAACCTAGTCCAAAAGTGTGTATTAATTTTGGTTAGACAGCGGTGTTTGCCCTATGGGTTAGCCTTGTTCCTTCATTTTTCTAGAAACTATACTGCTCCCTATCCAGACATGTTACATATAGTGGACCTGCAGTATCTGCTAGCGTTTGGTTCTAGGATCCACAAAATCTGTGGATGCTCAAGTTCCATTATATGCAATGGCATAGTTAAATGTTGTTGTTGAGGTTGTTGTGTGCCTTCAACTCATTTTCAGCTTTTGGCAACCCTAAGGTGAACCTATCATGAGGGTTGTTTGTTTGTTTTGGCAAGATTTGTTCAGAGGAGGTTTGCCAAGATTTGTTCAGAGGAGGGTGTGAGCATGTGACTTGCCCAAGGTCACCCATGGGGTTTCCATGGCCAAGCTGGGAATACAATCCTGGGCTCCAGGGTCATAGTTTAAACTCAAACTATCATGCCAGGCTGACTGGCAAAATCAAGGTTTGCTTTTGGAATTTTTTTTTTTGTGTGTGTGTGTGTGTGTGTGAATATTTTCAAATGGTGGGTGGTTGAATCTATGGATATGGAGAGCTGAATGTATTTGCTGTTCAGTTTGCAATAACTAGCACTGATAATCAGTAAGCTCAGGTTTCAAGCATTGTTTGAGCTGTTTACTTTTTCTAATAGCTTTATAGCTGGGCATGGAGATTTTTACCAGATTTGAGAATGAATGTGCTGAGCACAAAATGTTTGTCCAAAAATTAACTAGTCATTTTGGAGGAAATATAACACTCCTGGATGTTAGAATTTATCACACCTAGAGAAGTTATTTTTGTTACTGAAATGCTTAGCATCACCATCCTATTGGTATAAAGACACAGAGGCCATAACATATCTGCCAAAATATTTTAACCACCATTTATCATTTACCTTCTTCTTTCTCTCTTACTCGAACCATGATGGCATTTTTTCAGCCACTGTGGCTGACTGGGAACATTTACAGGTTCAGCCACATATCTTTCATAAAGTTGCAGAATCACCTGTATCAGAGTTTAACTCCTGCTGACATTTTCTGTGCACAAGTCTGCTAACTGCTTGCAGGAGAGAGAGAAAGCATAAACAAGCAGAGATATTGATTCCAGCATGAGTGAAAGAGGACTATTACTGTTGATAACTGTACAGGCCCAGAAGATACACGAGTAAATAAGATCTCTTCAATTTAGAAGTCTGTCAGAGATTGGTCGCTGCAAGATTTGGAGATAAGAATTCTTTCACAATTCTACATATTTTTAGAAGAGTGATATCTTGTAGGACAGGGTTGGGAAATGTGGCTCTCTAGATATTGCCAGACTGTAATTCCAATCAGAGATAACTAGCATAGCCAGTGATGAAGAATGCTGGAAGTAGCAGTCTACTGCTGCTTCTTTCTTTCTTCCTCTCTTTCTTATTCTCTCTCTCTCTCTATTTCTTTCTTTCCTTCCCTTGTCTCTATCTTTCTCTCTCTCTTTTGTGATGTGTAAATGGCATGTACACACTCCCTCACTTATGAGTAAGGCTGCATCTGCACTGCGGAAAAAATGCAGTTTGACACTGCTTTAACTGCCATGGCTCAATGCTATAGAGTTCTGGAATTTGTAGTTTGTGAAATATTTAACCTTCTCTGCAAGAGAGCTCTGGGTCTCCACTAAATTACAAATCCTGGAATTCCATAGGATGGAGCTATGGCAGTTAAAGCAGTGTCAAACAGCATTGTTTCTGCAGTATAGATGCAGCCTAACACTCTTCACTACTCTCCAGCTACATGATGGCAAAATTCTTCTTTGTAGCAAGTAGCTGTCATCTTTATCTCCAAGAACCTCCATGGGAACATATTGTATTGACAGGTAATAACTTTTCCCTGGGACCTAAAATGGCAGCTTCGGTTTTGCCTCTATCCATATGGATATTGCTGAAGAAGTTCCCAGTTTCTGACATTTGCAAATTGGTTGGAAAATCTAAGAGGACATTTTGGGACAGTTTAAAATGTTAACAATTTTAAACTGTGTGCATCATTCATGAAGACAGAAAGGTCACTCTACAGACTCCACCAAACCTGCCCAGTAAGCCTGTTCTTCATCCATGGCTGCTTATTTGTTACATCTCCCTGCTTATTTCACAGCTGATTTCTTCTGTGGGTTATTCTGTTTTCTACCAACTAAAGACAAGTTCAGTAACTGCATAATCCTTCCCCAAGGGTTCATACAGTTGATGTATATTAAAAAAAAAGTCTGATAGCTGAACTTGTTGTTGTTGTGTGCCTTCAAGTTGTTTCCGACTTATGACACGCCAAGGCAAACTTATCTCTAGATTTTCTTGGCAAGATAATTTTGGGGTGTATGTTTGTTTGCTTGCATTTCTCCGAGACTGAGAGAGCGTGACCTGGCCAAGGCCACCCAGTGGGTTCCCATGGCCAAGTGGGGATTCAGACTGTGGTCATAGTCCAGAGTTCAAACCACTACACCATACTGGCTCTCACAATAGCTGAACTGCCATATCTAAATTGGTAGTACTACCAGTGAGGATGTGTATGTTTTTTCAGGTAAGCCGCCTTGATTGCCTAGGCAGAAAGGCGGGATACAAAAATAAAGTTTATTATTATTTATTATTCTTTTGAGGAAGTGCTTATGAGATTTTTCTAGTTATCATTTCCAAAAAGAGCATTAGGGTTTCTGCTTGTCCCAGCTGATACTCTTGGAGAATTGTCAGCTGCAAAGGTGAACAGCCATGGACTGTTGCCTTTACCTACAGAGACGGAAAGAGTCTTCAAACATATTTTTAAAAATGGCCAAATAATGGTGTATTGAATGCCAAGCTACCATGACAAGAACAATCATGGAGTGATGGTAATATTCACAGTTGCAGATTTATTCTGTGCAAAATTCACACTTTTAGTTTTGTGCAGCAAACAGCATTTTCAGTTGAGAAAACAGTATTTTTTCATAGGAATCAGCTCTTTTGCACTAAAAAAATTTTTTTTCATGGAATTGTTCTTTTTTATCTAGAAAATATAGTTTGCTTTTCAGAAAATGCTGTTGTTGTCTTGGATACACATTAACCACATGTGAATTTTCTACAGAATACGTCCCAAACTATGAAAGGACTTCGCAAACTGTGTTTTATGAAGTCTTTCTCACAGTAAAAAAAAAAAAAAAATGAAAACAAAACAAAACAAAAAAACCCAGCAACATTTCTTTCTGCAAAATTGTCATCTTATTTACTTATGAGCTGTGGCAATTTCCTGATATAGTTCTTATCTATCCCTAACTAGTTACTGTAGTTCTTATCTGTCCTGCTACTTATCCTCATGACAATCCTATGAAGTAGGTTGGGCTGAGTGGAGGGGCAGGGAGTGAAGGAGAGACTGGCAAAGATTATCAAGTGAACTTTATGGAGGAAGTCAAGACCTGAATTTAGGACATTATCAGATGACAGAAATTGGAAGCATAATCCAATGGCAGTCCGAATGCAATCATGGGGTTTCACATTATGTGTGAGAGGCTACCACATGCATTTTTGGGCAATGGGAAGTCCTTCTGAACACAATTGTGGGGTTTCTTGTTATTGTGTGAGAAACTATCACACACAATTTCAGGCAATTTTGGGCAGTGAGAAGTCATTCCGAATGCAATGCAGCATCAATACGCAAAAACATAAATTCACTGAACTAGCAAATTCATTCATTTCTGAACTGGCCCCACTTTCATTTCTTTCAAAATTGAGAGAAAGTCCTTCCATGTGATAATGTCCTTAGGGTCCATCCAGCCCCTGTCTTTCCAGTCCTGGTCCCATATGTCTGGCTCTTGGGGTGGCTCTAAAGGAGGAATGGAGAACTTGTAGTGTATGGTCTTCAGGGCTTGGATCCCCTGTCAGTCCCCCAAAAGCCACCAACCACCAATAATAATAATAGTAATAAATAATAATAGTGCAATGTTTGGGCAGTTTTGTCCCCAAACCATTGAATTTCCCAGACATGTGCAATGCATAAAAACACCTAGGTCCAAAACACACCGCAGAAATAATCCAGTTTGAGACCACTTTAACTGCTCTGGCTCAATGCTAGGGAATTCTGGCAACTGAGGTTTTGTGAGACATTTAGCTTTCAGAGAGCCCTGATGCCACAATAAACTACAATTCCCAGGATTCCTTAGCACTGAGCCAGGGCAGTTAAAGCAGTCTCAAACTGGATGCTTTCTGCAGTGTGTTTTTGACCCTATTCATTCATATTCACCCAGCCCAGAACCCAGTTATCCGCAAATATCCTTCCTGCCCACCCCCCTTAATTACTTTCAAATACCATTTTGGGAAGGGTGTGGATAAAAATGGAGGTACTATAGCACAATGTACAATGTAGCACAACCTACAAGGGATCAGGGAAAATTGTCTTTCACCTGCACAGTTGCTCATCCTTGCTCCAAAACATGACTGTGTCATAAAACAAGGTACTTGGGGGCTGTACAAACAGCCCTATAAGGGTGGCCTCCAGCCATCCCTTTCTCAGCCAGATCAGGGCCATGGCAACCTCATGCTGTGGCCTTGATCTGGCCTTTCAAGGGCACAAACAGAAGGCGCAAAAAACTGCTCCATTTTGCACCCTCAAAAGGGCATCATAACCACACAGGCGCAGCTATATGGTGCTCCTTTGGTGCTGCGTCATCTGGACGCAGCACTGGAGTCATGCCATCATGCCACATGCCATCTGGAACGGCGTGTGGCATCAGGGTGTCCTGAGGAGATGGAGTCGGGTGTGCGTCATCAGGACGCTACGCCCTGATTCTGTTCCCAAGCCAGACTTTTAGGCCGGTCTGGACAGGGCCTAGGAGACCTGTAGCCCAGCACAATTGTATACAGCATAGCCTAACAGGAGTGCATTTCTGCTGGGCGAAATTGTGTATGATCCCCACTTATAATGTTTCCCAACGGAATCCCTGGGATTTTTGCTGCAATTGTGGCTGATGCTGATGAGAATTAGGGGAGACACACAAAAGGATGGTGGGCATGTGCCACCCATGGATTGTGACAGAGTTGCAGATGTTTGCAAATTTCATTCACATTGGCAAGAATGAAAAAATTACATTTTTTTTCTTCCATGTTGCACAATTTTAAGAGACTATTTGATGTTTAGCGAGAAAACGGATGAGGAGGTTGTGCAGAATATAGCATTTGTTTTGCAGTAATGATAATTTCAATGCAGAAGAATTGCTTTCTGCACAGAATTGGTCATGTTTTGTGCCAAAACCTTGCATGTGAATAGTGAAAATTCTTATCTGTCCAGATTTCTCCTTGTCAGAGTTTCCAGATGCTGAGGAAATCTTTTTTTCCATATTATTATTTTAATGGTTTTTTTCCCCATCTTTCTTTCTGTGTTGGCCATCTCTGCTCTAAAGGATGTTTCAGCAAGCAAATTGACATGGAAGGAGCTCCCCCCCAAAGCTGTATTTTAGCAAGAGGAGATGTCAGAAGGTTTAGATCTGTTTTGTAATAAGGAATAGTGGAAGAGCAACTGAGAAAGTCAGAGAGAAAGGCCTGTGAGTCTGAATAATAGAACAGCCATTAGAATGTACAGAAGATGTTTCATCCCTTGGCTAAGCTGAAATGTCACTGTACCCAAGTATTAATAATTTCCTGGGCCTTGTTCCTCCATGGAACCAAGCAGGATAACCTTTATGACTGTCTACGTGTTAATCAACATCCTGATCATTCCTGTCTGTGGCATGTTTGAAGTTTGTCATCATCGCAGCTCTCAATTTCGTCGGGGGTGTGTGTCATGCACATTAGCATATCATGAGACATTTTAATACAGAACAGCTAATTGGCAGGGTGACTTATTTCCATTTTTTTTACCGGATTTTAAACAGAGGTGATCATTTGTAAATAATAATCTTGATCATTACATTTGTTCTAATTAAACAATGAGGCATATCAGGAGTACAGTAATCATGAGATAATTACATCCCTGGCATAATTATCAGGTACAGGGCACAGCCAAGTATCTCTAATGCCTCAGAGTGTGATTATCTTGTGATAACTGCACTCTGTAGGTTGCCTAATTTTCATTACAAAATGGAATTATTTTTTATTAAAATGAACACAGGGTGGTAGTGGGGGCAGCTGTCCTTTTTGTCTGATGGAGGAAGCAAAGATGGATGGTGTACAATGCTTAGCAGGAATTTCAGGTGGGCCGATAAAGTGCAGATTAATCACTGCTGCAGGTGTTCTGTTCTCCTTCATGTGGCTTTGCCATGATATGAATAGCGACAGCCTTAATACGTCTGGCTCTGTGAGAAGCTTTTTTTTTCCCCTTTCCTTTTTTAAAAAAGGGTCAAGTCAGTTGCACTGAATAGCAATGCTGCCTACAAGAACAATGAGAGTAAAATATCTTTCAAGAAGTCTCAAGTTTTTATTAGCATAGACAAGGGTGAAATTGTTCGCAATTTATAATATCCTGCATAATTTGTTTGGGACTCAAATGGGGCTGCTAAGTTCATCCTAGAAATCTGCACACCCCAGACCTTTGTCTGTCTTTCCTCCATATAGTTCTATTCAGGGGCCCCATCTGGATCCTCAGTTTTCTGTCTGCCTGGAATGAGCAGTCGGACCATTGCTCCAATTGCTTCTTTCCTTCCTTGGTATTTATGATTTAGCAGCTTGGAATCTGAACATCCAAACCAGGCCAAAATCTAATGAATGTCCCTGGGGCACTTGGTGCAGCATCAGGTGAGGCAGCAGTGTCTCTCCCTCAATTTTTTGATTGACTACAACATACTGCTAAGGGGCAAACAGGAGTTAAACGAGAGTTAAACAGGAAATGCTCTATGTTTATCACAGGACATTTTCCTGTTTAACTCTCGTTTAATTCTCGTTTCAATCCTGTTTGCCCCCTAGTGTGATAAAGCAGTTAGTGTGGCTCATTTTCCTTACAGGTCTGAGGGTTATTATCAACAGAGCTCAAAAGAACAGATACCATTGCCCTTTTGAAGTAGGGTCACCTTGCTGATAGTAGACATTTTGTCTCTCTGTATCTGTTGTTTTATTTAGCCACCTTGAATCCTATGCTAGGAGAAAGGCAAGTCATTTTAGATCAGTAGGTAGGAACTAAATAATTAAATATGCCTGCTATTCCTGTGTGGACCAATAAAAATTGGACAGAAGCATATATGTAAGATTTACAAGTCAGTTCCAGGAATCCCGCCTTTATAGTGAACCATTTAATTAACAAGATTTTATGTACAGCGCTGTGTAAATTTACAGCACTATATAAATAGAGGAGGAGGAGGAGGAATAGTTCTTCTATGCCAGGATATGTAGTGCAATGCAAACAAGATCCACATTTTAGCAATTGCCAGTACTCTTTCTTCATGGTTCAGATTGTTCAACCATCTATTACTGGGCCACCATAATAAGTAGGGTTGACAGATCAGGAGCATCTAAGGCCCTGAGATTTCAAGGCCAAAATCTGAGATTTAGGGACAGTCTGTATTGTTGATAGAGAGGAAGAGGAGAGGGGAGAGCCAGATGTCCCACCCCGCAAGCTATAGCGAACCTTAGCAGGGCCAGTAACACACAATAATATGTGTACGCATTGAAACATTCATTTCAAAGCATTGTTTTTGCACAGAGGTTTTTCCTGCTTATTCTGAGGAGTAGAGAAAGAAAGATCAAGCTCTAAGTTCTGTGAACTCAAGTTACAGGTCTTGTTCTGCCTTGCCAGTTTGTAACAGTCCTGTTCTTTAAATCTCTCAACAGCATCTACTTAAATTCCTATTACTTTTGCCATCAGTTTGCTGTATAGCTTGAAAGGTTTTATATCCCTTCTTTATGGACTTTTCAATACTTGTGGGGTTTGGGTGCATGAGCCTGACCTAAGATAGTTCTGATGGAATTGTTCTTTAGCAAGTTGTTCACAGTCAGGAATCTGGATGTAAAAGGGGTGGGGGGCTTTATCAGTTGGCTGGGTTTATTTACTAACTGCACTGTTGCTGTCTCTCTTTTCTGTTCATTAGTGTAATAGCGACTACGTGCCTGTGTGTGGCTCCAACGGCGATACTTATCAGAATGAATGCTACTTGAGACAGGCTGCCTGCAAACAACAAAGTGAAATACTTGTGATATCAGAAGGATCATGTGCCACTGGTAGGTGTTATTCAGATTGGAGATGGGAAACTGGAAGAACTGGGTATGGGGAGGGATATGTTCTGCCCTTTGGAAACTGTGAATAAAGTCCAAAAATTACAATACATAAGACAATAATTAAATATAAAATTAATGTTTAAAATTCATGATTAAAAACTGCCTGGATAGGACTGCTGGAAGAAATAGGTCCTCAGATGTGTTTTATATTCCGACAGGTGGTTTAGCTGTTGGATGTCTCCTGGCTGGTCATTCCACAGTCTTGAGGCAGCCGATGAGAAGGTCCTCTAGGTAACCGCTGCCAGTCGGGTTCTTGCAGGTTGCAGCAACTGGCCTCCAGATGACCTCAGTATTCAGGGCAGATTGTACGGGAGAAGGCAATCCTGTAGATAAACTGGACCCAAACCATGTAGGGCTTTAAAGGTCAAAACCACCACTTTGTACTTTGCCCAGAAACCATTTGGCAGCCAATAGAGTGACTTGAGTATGGGTGTAGTATGTTCGCTCCTGGATGTTCCTGTAACCAATCTGGCTGCCATATTTTGAACCAACTGAAGTTTCTGAACTTGGCACAAAGGTAGCCGAATGTAAAGCGCATTGCAGAAGTCCAGCCTTGAAGTTACCAATGCGTGCACCACTATCTTTAAAAGTGCACATCAGTTTAAAAGGACAAATAAAACGTGTGTGTATTAAAACAATCTACATTTAAAATTCATAATTTAAAATGGATTTTAAAAAATGTTTAACATTGCAGGGGTCTGATGCCTCTTCAGAAAGCAAATCTCCATTTTTGGAGACTTTCATGGTGGGCAGTACACCACTTTTTTCCAAGGAAAAGGCTAATCCAAGAGAATTTTGAGGAGCATAAATTGGGCAGCATAAATTATTCTGGGTGTACATATGTTCATAGGGCTGTATTTTGCTTCCCCTGATCTAGAACTTGTCCTAAAACCAAATCCAAGAGGCTCAGTGTGTGTGTGTGTGTGTAATCAGCACTCATTTGCAGTGCTGCCAAACTCATCTCAGATCAATAATTGAAAGCTTGGCACTCTTGCAGAAACTACCCACAATTCTTTTTTGTTTTGGCATAATCTTCCAGAGCATATGGAATGGTTGTACTTTCTTAAAGCACTTGTGTTATGTATGTATTCTACATACACGCACAGTTAAAAACTGAAGTATCCACCTTATGTAACTAAGCAGGGCAGATACCTCAAAAGGTTTTGCAGTGTATTCTTGATCATTTTTGCCATAGTGCCAGTAAAGGAAAGGGGTTGGTTAAGGACAAACACACCAAAGAGGGCAAGCAGTTATGGCAGTCTTTAAAGTAATAGTTTACTGCCCTTTTTGTGATCTGTATGCAATACAAAAGCTGCTCATTCACCTGGGGCAGAAGTCGCAACCATAATAATTTCTGATCCACCAGCATTTTACAGATGAAACCAGGATGTATGTAACCAAGCAACATCAGCACATGAATAAGAAGAAAAAAATTATTAATGAGGAAGAAAACACAAGCTAGGAGAGGTTGCAACAGGTTGCTTTTGCCTGAGCTAATTGGGTAGAGCAAGATTCTACCCTTTTTTCTCCTCTTTCTGCTGAATTAACTGAGTACACACTACTTTTGCACTATGAACTCACTTTGCAGCAGTTGAAGTAAACTCAAGACTCAGGACAAAGGAGGAAAGGAGAAGGAGGAAAAACAAACTGGGTCTTTTAAAAAACAAACAGGGTCTTTTAAAAAAGGAGCTGAAGAACTGAGACCAGAGATGATTATTTGGTATTTTCCTTGTTAATTCAGGATAGTTGGATGGTATGCAGAAGTGATCAGTTTAGGTTCTTTACTCTGTGCCCCTTTCCCAGCAGTCTGCTATGTGGAAGGAAGAGGGAAAGAAAGAGGAAGGCAGAAGATGAGGAGGGGGATTGAAATAGATGTAGGCCCTATCTGCATGGGCCAAAAGGTCCCCTTATTCTGGTGGTGTCCTGTTAGGACAGTGCATGTCCCAAACCCTGGTACTGGTTCAAGCAATCTGGATGACGTTCAACACATTCACCTGAACATAGGTATAACAGCCTTAAGCTAGTTCGAAAGACTCCCCGACACCTGTTATTCCAGATTTTCCAGGAAGATCTAGAGCCCTCTGTTCCTGTGCTGCAGTAGCTGTCTGCATAGGCATCCTGCTGAGACACTATAAGAATCTGTCTTTGCCACAGATTGCTTGCTTTTGAGGTTAGAATGAGGCACCCAACATGTGATCATTGCTGGCCGCCTCATTCTGACTTCCAAAGCAAGTGACCAGTGGTGACTGTGGCCATGCTGGATGGCTCAGCAAGGCATTCATGAAGACAGCCACCATGGCATGGGAATGGAGGGGCAGGTAATTGAGAGATTAAGCAACTGCAGGACAAGATACTCTGGGCTGCCCAGAGTATCCTTGCCTGGGCAGACAGGACCTGAGGAGATGATAAAGACCCATCTGTTTTTTGGTTTTGATCTCAACCATCAGCTCCTGTGCATCACTAACATTACTCTGGGGAAAAGAAGACTGTGACACAAATCTTACCCTCTGTGTGTGTGTGTGTGTGTGTGTTTCTCTGTGTGTATTAAAAGGCGAAACAGCTGTTTTGAAATGAAGCAAAATAAAAAGAGAGAAAGTCAATGATATCCATAGGAGGTTGTTTTTGGTGGGTTGACAACGCTAGGGCCACCTGGGTTTGACTCCTTGGGCTACATTGTCATAGTATCTTGTACTGAAACATTTTCCTGATAGAAGGAAACTGTCCTGAGGGGGAACAGGGAAAGGAACAGGGAGTTGCAAGTCAACAACATATTTGAAAAATCTCAGAGGGTCAGAGTGACTATGTACTGTGAGCAACATCATCATCATCACTGTTGTAGCACTAACATACTTGTGGTCTCAAGAAGCTAAGTATATATGACCTATAGGATGACTTCAGCTGTCTGTAGTGCCCAGGGATTGCACAGAAGATGTGAAAGAGAAAGACTAAAAAAATGAAAGTTAATGCTTATTTACCTTATGAGGCAAACATAGTTATTCGGAAGACATTTTACCAAGATCTTCTGACTTCCCTCTGTGTGAGGGAAGATAATCTCATTTGTATTCACAGAAATCAGTACAGGGATGCATTACTGCTTTCAATATCTGAGATTTATGATAGTATTAGCATGGTCATAAGTCCTACTTTACAGAAGACATGCCTCTGTTTGGAGAGGTGCTAAAAGTACAGTTGCCAAGTGACACCTAGTGTCATCCCCTTGTGATGTTGCAAGAATTGGCCCTGGTGGAGTCATTTAGCACGATACATGAAGCATCAACCACAGAGCATGCCATTCCAAGAAATGACACCATTTACACATGTCTGGCAATAGTGAGAAAATATTTCTGTGGTTTGAAATGCCTTTCACCAAGCTCTGCAATAAGCAGAAAACACACACTTTCTCCAGATGTTTTAACAAACTTTGCAAGTACAGGGGATTTGTAGTCCAACCAAATAACTTTTTTTTCTGGAAGAATTTCATCCCTATCAGCTCTAGCAGTGTGTAAGTAGTGACCCAGAAATTGTGGTTTTTAAAAGTCTTGTTTCTAAGACTTGTTTATCTGAATAGCAAGGAAAAATGTTTGTTTTTAGTGGCTTGCTGTCTCATCTTTTGATTAGACATACATACGGTTGCTGACTTGTTTTAATTGCAACCCACTATTTCAATTTGAGTGTTATTGCAGTATTGTTTAAAATGAAGGCTTAAAAAGAAAATTGGAATGATGATGGAAGTTTGCAAACTGAGCTGGATTAACTGAGTCTGACTGTAGATAAATTGGGATTCTGAGTCTCAGCTCTCAGACAGAATCCCAATGTATTTTGCAAGTGCTCCATTGACTTTCTTTAACTGACTGTGACACTGCAAAGTGTTTGCGAACTGAGTTTCTGCGGAAACAAAGCTCTGATCTGTGTCAGGTTTTTTTCTTTCTTTTTTTACATATATCAAAGAGGGGGTTTTTAAGTCCTGATTTTTAATATTAAAATTGCTTTTAAACTACCTTTAAAATCCCTGTTCAATGTACATTTCAAGTTTTGCTGCAGGGCCTCTTAACAAAGCTTTTGCAGTGACTAGTCATCTGGGCATACAATATTAAACTGATCTGTCTTTGCCCAAAGTCTTTGGTACCAAATGCTCAAACAGTATATTTTTTAAAAAAATCTGGAACAGCTGTTCCATTCTATTCTTACCTGTCCCTAGTAAATTACATCCACTCCTTGTGCCTGATTTGCCAGAATTATCACCATTTGAGGTTCCACTCCTATTCCAGAATCCCTAGATCAAGGATGTTTGCCACTTGGCCCTTGATCCCTAAAGTCCTCTGCAAACAGGGCCTTGACACAAGTGATCTCTCCCTCATTCCCCTGGTAACAGTGTCCAGTCCAGGATTTTGAGGGCCCTTGGGCACCCTCTCATTACCCTTCTTTGATTTTTGCTGCTGTTGCATACGTGCAAGTATGGCACCCCTCTCATTGGATTTTCTTGGTAGGATTTACTCAAAGATTTGCCCTAGCTTTCTTCTGAGGCTGAGAGAATGGGACTTGCCCAAGGTCACCCAGTAGGTTTCCATGGCCAAGCAGAAATTTAAACCCTGTTGTTGTTGCTGCTGTGTGCCTTCAAGTCATTTCCAACTTATGGTGACCCTCTTGTGGGGTTTTCTTGACAAGATTTGCTCAGAGAAGGTTTGTCATTACCCTCCCCTGAGGATGAGATAGTGTGACTTGCTCAAGGTCACCCAGTGGGTTTTGTGGCCTAACTGGGAATTGAACCCTGGTCTCTAGAGTGCTAGTCCAACACTCAAACCACTACGCCACATTGAGTCTCAATTCAAACGCTGTTCTCCTGATATCCAACATTTAAGCGATCACACAGTCCTAGATCAAGCAGACGCTGAGGCCACTGTTCACTTTAAGGGTCATCAGTAAGGCAGCTTTGAAAGGTTCAGGTCTAGTCCTGGCAGACATGTTTTGAGCAGCTGAGAGCGAATCAGTAATAAAGTCAAGAGTAGATTTGTTGCTCCAGTCACTAGAATTTTGGTTCCTCCTCTCTTCCCTTTCCTCATCACCATTTGCTAAATTGGCAGACAGAGAGCAAGCAGGCAACAACATCTACTGCTGCCCCTTCTCATCACCCCTGTTCTCTGGGCCACAGTGAATGGGCACTTGCCATTGTGAAAAGGAGAGGCATCTCTTGGGGATGTCATTAGTTTGCCCTTAGTGGAGTTTGGGCTTTTTTCCTGGTCCTAACTCTCTCTCTGTGTGTGTGTGCACACCTTCACCTGTCAACTTATGGTGATGTCGCAAATGTCATAGGGATTTTTTAAGGTAAGGAATACTCAAGTGGTGATTTTGCCAGTTCCTTCCTCTGAAATATAGGCTATAGTACTGGTATTTGTTGATGATTTCCCATCCAGCTACCACCCAGAGCTGACTCCACTTAACTTCCACGATCAGTCATGGTCTGGTGCCACCTGCTTTCAATACAGGCCTTGTCCAACAACCTCCAATGGAAGGAAGAGGAAAAAAGAGTAGGGAAGAGAAAGGGTTATCAAGAGAAGGAGAGAAAGTATGATTTTAATGTTATGACATTAAAAAAAAACAAAACCTGGGGCTACCCATTTCTGGCATGTCTCCTTCCCCATCCACCTCAGGGCAACATATTACCCCTGCAGGAACGTGTCCCTCATAGGGCTAGCCCTCTTGTCAAACAAAGTCAGGGAGAGACCAGTGTCAGAAACAGAAGAAAGGTTCGGAAGACCAGACAATGTGGCCTGTCTATAGAGTGGGAGAAGCTGCCCCATTGCCAGTAAGTTTCCACAATCAGTCCAGTTGGCTTCTTTGCACCATCTTGATAATCTCAAAATATTTCAGAATGGTTCTGAGGCCTCAAACCAGACTCTACCCCCCACCCCCAGGCTTCTTGATAGTCAAGTGTAGGGTAACAGAAGTGTCCTGCCTCTGGTATATTTATGCATGTAAATGAATGTGTCTGGCTACCAAAGCTCCATTTGAGACTCAGAATATCACCGCTGTACTGCAATAGCTGGGGTACATCGTGGGTTGCCACTAACTAATTTTATGATAAAGATGATGATTTCATGGAAATGCCTCTCTTTGATGCATGTTTTTAAACAAAAGAAGCATTTCTGTTCCATTAGTAGAAATCTAACTTTTTTACAACAATTACGTGTCTTATTTAGCTACATATATAAAGATGGATGGTCAACTCAAGAAGCTATCATTGTAGAAGGAACGCTCCTGACTCTAAAATGCTGGAGAGGTTGTAGCGCTGTTTGAATAGAAAGGGCCAATAAACTGCTGTGATTTAGAAAATGACTTAAACTATAGTCTTGCTCAGCCTTACCTAATCTTAAATTCTCAGATGCTGTTGGACTATAGATCCCACTCATTGTGGCTGCTAGTCAGGAGTGGGATTAATAGGTCCTGGCTACTTGCATTGGTACTGTGGAACAGATGTGTGTGTGTGTGTATGTGTTTTGCGTCTCTCATTAGAGCAACATGATTGTGTTCTGGATTGCACTCCACAAATTCTACAACCTAATTTTGCTTAATTTCTGTTTGCTTTGAAAGCTGCCTTTAAAGGGGGAGGGGGAGGAATTCAACAAATATCTTTCTGAGAAATGTGAAATAAATTTTGCAGTGAAAGAAAGTATCATTGCCAGTCTCAGGGCTGTAAATGGAGAATTAAAGCAGGGACACCTTCAGCATCTTTATGCAACTTTATATAATAATCATTTCAGCAGCAGAAAGAGAGTTCACATGAAACATTTAGGACAGATCTCTATAATTTACTGAGGAATGGCATGAAATTCACAGTTTGCTCGAATACATTTAACTAAACAAGATGTGGCTTTGCATACATACAAACTATCCTCATGCATATAGATACATGTATATTGATTTCCCCTCATCTTATTCTTCCTTACAGATGCAGGCTCTGGATCTGGAGATGGAGGTAGGAATGTTTTATTGCTTTTCTCCCATTCCTCCCCCACTCATCCCTTTCGAACCTATTGAAATTATCTACCAGAATGCAATGGCTTTACTAGATGCCTCTTTTGTATTATCGCATATTGTCTCTTGTTTGGATTTTTTTTTCTCATCCAGTGGCAGTCTGCATTTTTGTGCCACTGTAACTGTGTAATGAAGAGCTGTTTGCTAGAGAAAATTCAGAAAGCTTTCTTAAAAAAACAAAACAAAACAAAACAAACAGTTACTCCTGAGAGGGTTTTATATTATTCATTATTCAACCAGGACTCTATCTCCATCTACTGTTGCTAGAACTCTTGTGCCTCTTACTGTGGTAAACCTGTTACCATAGGTTTTTGTCATTGCATACTCAATGAATTTAAAGTGGTTTCAAGGGATTTCCCCCCAGATATTTTTCTTCTTCTTCTGGGTGGAGTAGAATACACAAGGAAGTGATGAAAAAGAACATGTTTTGACAGTGGTCATGTTACACTTATTTATTTCCAAGACAGTTTGATCATTTAGGGCTTTCTATAGGTTGCAAACTCAGTCCCTCCAAAAATAAGTACTTAAGGCTGCAGTTTATCCATGTTTGTATGGGATCAGGCCCACTTTTTAGACTGGGACTTACCTCTCAGTAAATAAGTGTAGGACTTTCATTGAAATTCATGAGATTCAAATGGAATTCCCATGGTAGATATGTTTTGCTTAGGCTTGATTGTGTCCAGACTGTTTCTGGTTCTTTTGGCAGAGGGATGATATATGTTTGACTGTAGTCACTCTTACAGGTGACATGCTCAGAATTTCAGAAGACCTTCATTTAGTGTCTGTTTGTTTTTAATGGTATGATTTATAGGTAAATTTTCAGTGACTACTTTGTCACTGGTATGCAGGCCTGGTTGTTATTTATTCTTCTGCAGCTCATTCTGTATGTATGTCAGATTCACTGTGTACTCTCCTGATACTTTTGCTTTACTTAGAATATTCTGTGTAGAACTAACAGTATATACAGTAGCTGTGAGCTAAGAACAAAAATCGTCTCACTGACTTTTGGCAGTAGTCTCACTGGAGAGGGGGGGCTCAGACTGCAGTACGTGACACCTCAGAAAGAAGGTGACACCCCAGAAGAGGAGGTGACACCCAGTTGGTCCCTGGTCTTTTCTGGGGCTGCATGGCTTCTCCCCAGCTGCTGGTGGGGCCACGCAGCTGCTCCTCACCCTGTCGGGAGCTGCGTGGCCACTCCTCCACTTTCTCTGGGGCTACGCAGCTTCTCCCCATCTGTCTGCAGGACTTTGCAGCTGGTCCCCCACCCTCTCCAGGGCAATGCAGCTGCTGCCCCACCCTCTCCGGGGCCACACAGCTTCTCCCCAGCCATCTGCAAGGCCACACGGCTTTTCCCTGCCCCCTCTGGGGCTGCATGGCTACTCGTCCACCTTCTCCAGGGCTGCGCAGCTTCTCCCCAGCTGTCTGCAGGGCTGTGTGGCTGCTCCCCCACCCCTTCCGGGGCCGTGTGGCTGCTCCCTGGCTGTCTGTGGGGCCACACAGCTGCTCCCTCACCCTCTCCAGGGCTAAGCGGCTGCTCCCTTGGGCCATGTGGTAGCATCTCCGGCCACACACATGCACTCCCACATGCCCCAGAAGCCCACCAGAAGTCCTACCCCCAGAAGTCCCACCCCCCATTAGTGACCACACCGGGTGACACCAATGTTAGGGACGCCACTTACTTTTGGTGCTCTGACTTTTTGGTTTTCTATCTTGGGACTTAAAAAAGTTGCCTAGTACCAAATTAAGTCTTTGGTTCATCTAACTCAGTATTATCTATCCATACTGGCAGTCAGTAGTTCTCCATGCTTTCAGGAATAAATCTTTTTGCAATCTTAACTGGAAATGTTGGGATTTAACTTGGGACCTTCTGTATGCATATCATACACTTATTTTACTTAAGACCAACCTGTTTCCTTGGTTTGCAGCTGAAGAGGTTGTGTGTGCCACTGACTGAAAATCCTTGAGTCAGTTGCAAAACCAACTGCTTTCTCTTTCCAGTTGTAAAAAAAGATCATCTGCCTGGTACTGTGTTTTGAAGTAGGTAAACTTACTAGAGATGCTTGGGAGTGGTGCTGGGATTCAGACAATTAGGGCTGTTTATCATTGGATGTAGCTGATAAGAGACACTGAATGCATGACCTGTGAACACCACAATGTAGGTTTGGGCCAAATAAAATGGTCTCACCTAGTTTACATGGCAAGCTGTCCAACATCTGGGACAATCTGGGCCAAATCTGGACATTTTAATCACCTCAGGACTTTAATCTAGAAGAAAAAATGGAATTTATCCTGGTTTTGAATGGAAAATCTAGATATTTGTGTGTGTGTGTGTGTGTGTGTGTATGGACTGCACTGCATAGCAATCTTGGTGTGAGGCCAGGATAGGAGTTCATATATACATACCTGATGTATTTGCATGTACAGTAGGAGGAGGAAAAAGTCTGGAACAGCCACGTAGCCTCACATTTTACGATTTATTGAACTAGGGTGAATTGGTATAGGAGCCTGTGTGACATATGCTTCTGAACTTGCCTCAGTGTGTGTGGCAAAAGTGAAGACATGCTCATGGTTGTTGTGGATTACAGTAACCCAGAGGTAGGTCATGTTGCCCTGTTAGTGTAGATGCACCCTTAGGGTAAAGTGGACACAACTGACCCTATGACATGCTGAGGGAGATGACCCTTTGTTCTTTGCTTACTGGTTTGTCTTTGTGCAGCAGTGCTTAGAAAATGTTCCTATGGTCATGCTGGCAGGGGGATGCTGAGAGGTGTAGCTCAAGAGCAGAGGGTGGGAAAGTTCCATTTTTGTAAATATATATATATATAGAGAGAGAGAGAGAGAGAGAGAGAGTGAGAGTCATTTTAACAGCCTCTGCTCTTGATACTGCAGGCATTGGTTGTGATGTACATCAGTGATGTATGTATGTGCAAGTGTAGTGTATGCTCATATATGTTTCTTTTTTGATGGAATTCAAGGTGCTGTTCTGTAGCCCTTTGTTCAACACCCCATGCAGCCCCCTGTCAAGTTCCAGGAAGGGATAGGAGGATATATTTAACCTATGAGCACACTCCCATTAGCTTCAACTTCTTAACATAGATGAGTCAGTTCATCAAAGTTTGAAGTGCCTCCCTGTTCTCTCCCCTTTCCACCAGAAAGCAGGGGCAACTCCTCCTGAGGCTTAACAGCTGCAGAGACAATGGGGCATAAAAAGGTAGAGAACCTTGTGCCCCATCCAAAAAGAGAACATAGTGATAGACAAGTAAGTGTATGGACAGAGCATCACACTCAGCCTGTTTTATGTAGGATCTTGTCCAGAATTCCTGTGACCTTCATCTTCATTACAGAAAACAGCAATTCAAATGTTTCTGCTTGAGTCAAGTGATGGAACAGTTTCTTCTTGTGTGACCTTGGGAGTTTGAAACCTAGCCTTCCTATAAATCAGCTGCCTCTTTTTCACTAGGGTGCACTAGCTGATGGTCCATCAATGTTTCCGCAGTACTGGAGGCAGCTAAACAGATGGGTTGTCTTACAGACCACTTATAGATCAAGGCCATAGATTTACCAGCTCCTTATTTAGCATGTTTGTTGGGGAATTATCTCTTTGATACAATCATGGCTGCTTTAATTAACTAAGCCTTTACACTGAGGCTGAGTGTGGGGTCTGTTTGTCCCACTATCTTCTCTATTCCAGTGGCTGGTACTGAAGAGAGCTTGGTAGTAACTGGTTACAAATGACAAGTAATTAATTCCCTTGTCTAATAAGGAAGGATTGAAATTTACATAATAATCATAACTTAATGGAGATAACTTCACTCTCTTTATAGTATAACTTTAATTACCTTCATGGTTACAAGGGTTGAACAAACGGAGGAGGAAAAATATGACATGGTTCAACTGTTGGCTTCTGCTGAGCCTTGTGCAACTACATTCACATTTCACAGTAACTATTTTAGTTGTTTTTGACATAGCAAATGTATTGACAATTAACTACTGTATTTTTGGAGGGGCATTGTAATTAATTACTTTTTAAAAATTAACTTACATATTCTGATACTCTGTACTATGAACATTTGGGAGGAACTCAGTCCATTGACAGTTCTATCACAAATTACTCTAGGTAGCTAGACATGGATACACAGTTCACAGGATTGCCCTGTCTTTTATACAGGAACTGCTTAGTTTAATTTCTGGATTTTATGAAAACTCATTTCCTTTTGCCTGTGTCAAATTAACGGTTATTGGTATTGACCAGATGGGTGGTTTGGCTTTGGTTTTCTATGTCATTCAGCAGCATCTGCTGCAAATCAGGCTATCCAGCACAATGAACTTGTGATGTGTGTGGAGTTAAGAATTTTCTCTTGAGAAAGTTCAATAGATGTGTTTTGTTTCCACGGTATCCATCCAACCTTACAGTTATACTTGGGGACTGAAAGAGACAACCGTCACAGCACAGAGAGAGAGAGAGATGAAAAAGGTGCATACAATGTTTGGTATAAGCTTGGATTTTGGAATCACATCCAAAATATTGCTAGAAACAGTGGCTCAAAATGTGTACCTGGATATGAAACATTGTGCTGTCACTCATTATGCACCATGACAACACTGTGTTTAAGAAGGAAACAGCAAACTGAAGTAGCAGCTCTGTCAAAGCCATGTTGCAAATGGGGTTTGGCATCAAGGATACATATGACAAGGTCTTGTGAAAGTAGCAAATGCTATGAACATGAATTATCTTGAGAACATGAGCTGCTGATCTCTCCATCATGTTGACCTGATGCTTGTGTAAACAACTGCAGACAGAATGTTCAGGTGGTTTTTCAGCTGAAACTTCTCATTTCAGCCTAATGCTTCAGTGTGTAATGGATTTCAACTTGTGGTCCTCAAGAGGGTTTTTTTTTTTTTTTTTTTGGTCAGATCAGGTGAATTCATCTGGATTGGTTTCCTGTTCCACACAACGAGTCACATTGAATATCTTTTACTTGTTTCCTCAGACATGATAAACTTGTTTGTGTTTACACTCACTTTGTGTGGGACATTTTGACTTTGTCATTAGTGGCATTTATTGGGGGTGTTGCAAACAGAAGCTCCGAATGTAGTGCATTGGACTGATCAAAATTACTTCCATCATTCTTGCATTTCTTCTGTAACAGTTTCAAAATCCTATGCATATTTCTCATTCTCTTAAATTTCATACTTAATTTCTGATATTTTATCAAAGCATTTCATGTCTGATCTTTCTGGTTTGTTACAAAAGATTCCCTAATAATAATAATAAAAATAGTTTATTTATAACCCGCTCCTCTGTATAACACTATATTTGCATTTGTGTGTGGTTGTTTCAACATTTCCAAAGGAGCAGTTTTGTTTGTTTTATTTTCTCATCTCTCTCTCTCATTCTCTCAAATCTTTTGGCATCTCAAAGCCTCATTATCCAAATAGCCTCATTCATCCAACCTGCCTGGCAGATGTCAAAAAAGATTGTCAGATAAGCAGGACAGTTATTAACGCAGGACTGCTTTGACATAAGTTACACAGGAGACAACTAATGTAATTTGGCCTAACTGGGAGATCCACATAACTGAATTATGGATAAGAGGGGAGTCTTGTGGTTAGTGTCTCTCTGAACACAACACACCTGGCATCTTTTTATTTGTTTAATGGTCTCTGATGAACAACAATACATTCTGAAATAAAGCAACATGAAAGGTTACCAGACAATGAAGACACTACATCTGCCCATGTCTATTTTGTTGTAGTCAAGAGCTTGTCTTTCACAGGGAGAAAGAGAGAGCTGCACACTTTCCTCCTGCAATGAGGTGGACTGTCAGAGGAAAGAGTCCCTTTCTTCAATCAAAGATTTCCTCATCAATTCTCACCCAGGATGGCAGATCTCACCCAGTTGCTTTTGTTTGATGTGGTCATGATTTGTCTGTTGATTTGCATTCTGTTTTGCCTTAGGGAAGCCATCTGTAAAGGAAGACAAAAATGGAAGATGGGAAAGAAGTTGCCTCTATTTCTCAGTTGTCCTTGTCCAGCTTGGAGAAATAGGAGACATGTTCACCCCACAGAGTAACATCCAGTCTGTTGCCTGTACTTGACAAATGAATGGAAAGGCAGATGTAAAAAACAGTGCTCACCATCTGAATAGCTGACTCCTGTAATTTGCATCTTCCCTTCCAAAGCTTGGAAGTTACTTTTTTTGGACTGAAACTCCCAGAACTCCCCGTAAATCCAAAAAGAAAGGAAACTATGCAATCTCTATTGTCTCCACATTTCTGTTTTAAACTCTGGAGCCTGACCAAGAAATGTTTCAGCAGAGAGCAGCAGGAGGAAGAGGACTGAGAGACCGAGACAGACAGAGAGAATATTTATATTGGCTTCTCCCCGAATAATTATATTAAATTGGCAGCTCAAATTCATGTAGTAAAAACACCAAAGAAAAATGGGTAATGTATCAATATTGTTCTTAGAAATATACTGGGAACAAAGTCAACCATTCTCCCTAGATAATGATTGCTAGGCTCAAAGAGCACAGCAACTAAAAGCATGGTTTCCAAACAATTTCAGATGAAAAGCACAGGCTGACAAAAGACAAGTAGAACAGGACCTCAGGGACTGACTAGGAAGCTTGTAGGGAAGTAGATCTGTGCAGTAGGCAGGATCAAGTCATTGCATCCTTTTTTAAGGTCTACAAAGCTGCCCAGCTTGTATATAAAATCCATGATTGAATAGACAACCAGTGCTGTTTCAGGTACAGAAGCACATTAATGTGCCAGAAGGGGGGAAATAATCCTTGTCATTTAAACACTCTCACAGCTTCCTCTTTTAGCAGGTACAAAGCTCTGTAATAAAAACCATAATTTTAGGTGTCATTAAAGCAAGTGTTGGGGGAAATGTGAGATGTTGAAGGAAACAGGGCTCTTTATCTTTGGCACTTTTGGAGGAGAGCACTCCTGGAATCATTATAGGTTCCCCTGGCCCAGGGATGGAGGTGGTTCCACCTGTCCTGAACGGGGTCACGCTCCCCGTGAAGGACTCTGTACGCAGTCTGGGGGTGCTCCTTGATTCGTCGCTCCATCTGACTTCTCAGGTGGATGCGACGGTCAGGAGCACCTGTTATCAGCTTCGGCTGATACGCCAGCTGCGTCCCTACCTGGACCGGAGGGACCTTGAAACAGTAGTACATGCCCTGGTAACCTCTCGATTGGACTTCTGCAATGCGCTCTACATGGGGCAGCCTTTGTATCACACTCGGAAGCTTCAACTAGTGCAAAATATGGCAGCACGGGTGGTCACTGGTGCTCCCAGGACCGCCCATATAACACCAATTTTGAAAGATCTACATTGGCTGCCTATCCGCTTCCGGGCTCAGTACAAAGTGCTGGTTATTACCTATAAAGCCCTAAATGGCTTGGGCCCAGAGCACCTGAAGGACCGTCTCTCCTCACACAATCCGCCCCGCACACTTCGATCGACTGGGCAACAACTTCTAAGAGTTCCAGAGGCTAGATTATCGTCAACAGCAAAAAGGGCGTTTTCCGTTTCGGCCCCTAGCCTCTGGAACTCACTGCCCACGGAGCTTCGTTTAGCCGCCTCTCTTAATTTGTTTAAGAAAGGGCTAAAGACATTTTTGTTTGAGCAAGCCTACCAATGATTTCCTCTCCTATGTTATCTTATTATTCCCTCATCATGATCGGACTGGATGTTCCATTAAGCCCTGGCGGACATTGTACCCTACCTTCTATTTTTACTGTGTTTGAATGTTTTAATTTTTATATATATGCTTTTAACTGTTTAACTGTACACCGCCCTGATCTTTGGAAGGGCGGTATAAAAATAAAATTTATTATTATTATTATTATTATTATTATCATCATGTCAGGACACTATTAAATTTGTCACCATATAAAAACAGATGAACTCTGACGATGTTGTAATAGTCAAAGTCTCCTAAGAGATTCGAATAACTGGACCATCCTGTCTAGAAGGGCAGAGGTAGGGTGATCTGGAAAAGCACATCTTGGTTTCTAGCCAGTCAGAGATGGTGGATGCTTCCTACCCTGTCCTGGAATCAGGAAGAGAGGGATCATGATAGTAGGGGCTCCTCTGAGCCTCAGTAGAATCAATTTTCCTAGTCTCCCCTTCCACATCTACTTGGCTCTAGCTGGCATTCAAAACAACAAGCTGCACCTCAGCCATGTTTCCTTCCTTTTTGTTAGCAGTTTCCAAAATACTATTACCACTGTCCCCTTCCCCTTTTCTTCTATGGCAGGAGAGAGTACTTTAGTGGAGTGTGTAGTAAATTTGTGTGTGTAGAGTTCAGAAAATTACTTTTCAAAAGTAGTTCATTCTATTTACATAGGTAATTCATTGTCATTCTTCACTCCTGTGCAGCTTTCTACTTTTCTGCTACCTTCCAGTGCCTTAAAATAAAAACAATCTTAAGCCTGATAAAAGAATGGAATAAAACTTGAGCAATTCTTGGGGGGCAGGTGTTTCAAAGGTACCTTAAAAACTGACCAGAAAATGTTATTTGTTACATCACAGAAATAAGCTTGTCCCCACCCATTGTGTTATTTTGCCAAAATAATTTTATTATACCCTCATTAATGGAAAGGGTAACCAGTTATGTGTGGCTTTTTTGACTGTTACCGGTAACTCGATACTTCTGGTCTCTAGAAAGCACAAGAGTTCTAATTATCATTCAGACTTGGTGCTAAGCCCACTGAATTCATAGGGCTGTTTGCAGTGTAGATGGGGTTTCCTACAGGTTGTGCATAGCTTCTGCCAGTTATGGAAACCTTGTCTTTCTCCTTGTGTGAATGTCAGACCTAATACTTTGGTTCTGCTTGTGTGGTCAGTCGTACAAGCAGATGTCCAAACTGCTACCATATCATTCTATTTACTATGTAGCTTGTGCTAATTGTACATATTCTGCTAGAACCTGCACAACTACTTGCTTAACATTTCTGTTTCTTGTACATTTTCTGTTAGAGTAACAATGAAGCAAATTTCTTAGATCTTGAATGTGTTGTGAAAGAAAAGTACTGGAGACTGTTATTTCCACCTTCCATGAAACTTTAAGTTTTACGCTGGTTGCCTTGAGTTAGGTTTCTTCTTCTGGGTGATCAGTGGGCAAATGTGTTGACTCAATTCCAGAGCTGATGTCCATAGGAAAGCATCAATGTTGCTTGAAGTGGTCTTATTGTATAAGTCAGTGGTTCTCAAATAGTGGGGTAGGACCCCTGGGGGGGGGGAGCACAAGAATTTCTCAGGGGTGTGCCAGACCTAGCAAACCTGATCCCTCCTCCTCTTCTGCCTCTTCCTAGACCATTTTTATGTGTAAAATTTACACATGCATTGAGTTCAATGTTAAACTTATTTAAATAAATCTGTTCTATTTTGAACAATATTATTTCCTTGTAAAATGTTAAAAGATGAATAAACATGAATGTGCAAATGAAAATACGCACACTAAAACAAAATATTTGTATTCAGGTACTATGTCAAGGGGGGGATGACATCTGCATGTGGATTTAAAGGGGACCACTAGGGCAAAAAGTTTGAGAATCACTGATGTAAACCAAATCCTTATGCTCCCTAAGACTGATAATGACTGGGAGTGCTTGAGGAGAACACCATAAAAGCTATGTTGTTACTGGCTATGAAAGGGACAATCTTTTTATCCACTTCAGTAAATTTCCGTTATACTTTCCATGCCACACAAGAGACCATGGAACTCTTTTTAAAGTGGGGAGACTCAACATTGACAGGCAGGTTGCTATTAACTTTGCCTTTTTGCAAGTACTTCCACATTGAAGAGGGGACTCAGGCCCTGTTCCCTAACCCTAGTTTTGAGAGAGCTCCTAGCTCCAGTTCTGCTCTGTTCCACCTCTGATGCCTCCTGATACACTTGTGGATGAAATCCCATAGCCTGTCGAAATGGGAGGAGGAAATGAAGTCCCTCCTGAAATAAATGTTATAGTGTTGTAAATGCTTATAAGTAGCTCCGTTTTGTTTTCCTTGATGAAGGAACATTATGAAATATAACATCCAAAATTTTCTAGGATTTACCAAAGACCAGAGTAAATGAAGCAGTCCTTTTTTTAAAAAAAAAAAGCCATCCTAGAAAATGTAGGCAACTGGGGGGAAACATTTAAATTCCTTTCTCCCTGTTGTCCTCTGCCTTTCTATTTTAAATTTATATAGAACCAATGTGGCGTAGTGGCTTGAGCATTGGACTATGACTCTGGAGACCAGGGTTTGAACCCCAGCTTGGCTATCGAAACCCACTGGGTGGCCTTAGAGGATGGCAATAGCAAACCTCCTCTGAAGGAACTTGCCAAGAAAATGCTATGATAGATTCTCCTTAGGGTCACCATAAGTAAAAAATGACTTGGAGACAAACAACAACAACGAAGTACCATTATTGTACATAAGATATGTGAAGTCTATTTCAATTGACTGTATGTACAGTGCTGTGTAAATTTACAGCGCTATATAAATAAAGTCTAATGATAATGATAATAATAATAATCATAAAAATAATAAGAAGTAACAGCACTTTGTCACTTGTGTGAACACAGTGTGGCCTGATGTGGGACTGCAAGCTCCTAACCTAGCCAGTGGTAAGAAATCCTGGGAATAGCAGTCCAACAACATCTGGGAGGCTGCATTTTGCCCAATCTGCTGTAAAGAATTTCTACTTGGTCTTGGATGAAAATGAATTCTCTGGAGCATCTCTGTACAGTTGACCAATGGTATCCCCCCCCCCTTGTTGATACCAAAATTTGTGGATCCTCAAATCCCAGTATATACAGTGGTGTGGTAAAACGGTGTCTTTTATATAGCATGGCAAAATCAAGGTGTTTTGTTTTTTTTTAATTTTTTGTCGAGGAGGAATATTTTCAAGCCATGGATAATTGAATTTGTGGATGAACAATCCATAAACACAAATAATCTGTAATGATGTGAATATCTGTGGCCCTCCAGATTTTGCTGGACTCGTAGGTCCCATCAGAATAAGCAGGGCCAGTACCTGGGATGGTGGAAGTTGTCGTCTACCAAGAGTTTACCACCTCTCTAACAAATTTCTCTCTAAGCAGGATCCTATACTCCTTTGATCTCTTTACCAGTTTGTTAAGTCCATTTTTGAATAGTGTGAATAGCCCCAACTAGCTATTTTCATACACTGTTTTATGTGGTTAAACAGTTACTTACTTTCTGGACAGTAACATAGTGTTCTGTGTGTAGGAAGTTGAATGGTCATACTCTGTACCAGAAACTTTGCCATTTTTAATCCTGAAGTCTGATCTCTAGGCTCCTGCCCTGTTCTGCACTTAGCAGCAGGACTAATCCTTCCCTCATGCTGAGTATTTGGGTGCTGGGACAGTACTATGCATCTCTTATTCACATTTGTTCTACTTTTTTTCTTCACCCTGGTGTTACTTTTTAAATAATAAAGGAAAGGAAAGCACACAAACTGCTACCTTGACCCAAATACATTTGTACCTGTCTTGATGCTATTTTGGTGTGAATAACTGTTAAATTCAGAAAGGCTGTTTCTTCTTTACTCCCCCCCCCACCTTTTTAAAAAAAACCTTTGCTTTATTGCATGCTTGATTGATAGAGAGGGCTACAGAGAGCACAATGAACATTGCTGTAAACACCCTCTGAGCAATAGCACTTGAGCCAAAATGCTCAATAAAAACCCAAGTGTACATTGATTTGAATGAAACTGGGTAGAAATGTGTTACTGATGGACAATAGTTTCACAATAGAAGTGAAAATAATGAGAACAGACTAATGCAGTTGGAAAGCACAGTTTGATTCAGGCTCTAATCCTCTTTCTTCCCTTAATTTTAGGACTGGCTGTTGCAGATAATGTAATAATTTGTCAAGGGGCCACAGACAGTATGAAAAGAATGACACGTGTATATTTGTAACAATGTACCTCCACACCAAGAATCACTGCCTGATTCCTTGTCATGCAGACAGACACACATACTACCTGATGTGCATTGCATTCAGTCACACCATCCTTAACTTCTTCTTCATCATCATCATTGTTGCTTTTCCACCTTTCCCTACAGATTGACAAGGCGGGGAACAACAACAGTTAACAGACGAACAACATCATTTAAAAAGGCATCTGTGAAAACACTCATCAATTTAAAGACAACCAAAATGTACACTTATTAAAACAATCCACATTTAAAATTCATCATTTAAAATTCATGTACAGCCAAGATTCTACGTTACTACATTTCTACTGTATGTTAATTTGTATTTGTAACACACAAGGCTTGTGTTAAACCAGTGACATTTAAAACTTAATGAAATGCAATAGAACATTTAAAGTCTTGTTGGTATAGAATGCCAACAAACAGGGGTGTAATGGAAGCTGCACACTACCATTTGTCATATGTCACATCCACCTGTATATACTCATGTATAAGTCTAAAAATGTTAGTCCCCAAAAATCTAAGTCGACTTATCCACAGGTCAATGTAAATACTGTATTTTAACTCTTATTAAAAAACGAACTATGCCCTGCTGAAAGGCAAGACTGAAATCTGTCCTGGAAGTGCTGACCTTCCTCTGCTCTCTTATCCATTCAGTCTTTAGTGTGAGCACAAACAGTTATGCCTGCTGGAATCGTGTAAATTCTATGGCATTGTTTTCCTTGTTCCATCCTTTGTTACATGCCCCTAAGTTTTACCCTCGACCTATCCATGGGTCATATCAAAATCCATTTTGTAGTGGTGGAAGAGAGATGCATCTCTTCAGAGTCACATCTCTTGCATATTTCTTTAGCCTCATAAATACAGTACTACACTACTTCTGTTGTGTATTTTACGTTGCTTATGTGCAAATACTGGTATTCCAAAATCTGAAAAATTCCTAAATATGAAACATTTATGTTCCCAAGGGTACTGTATATACTCATGTATAAGTCTAGAAATTTAGGTCAAAAAATTGACCCCCAAAAACCTGAGTTGACTTATCCACGGGTCAATGTAAGTACTGTTATCTTAACTCTTATTAAAAAGAATGAAACATCCCCTGGTGAAAGGGAAAATTATAATGTGTCTTGGAAGCACGCTCTACTCTCTCATCCATCAGCCTTAAGGGTGAGCACAAAGATCTATGTCTGCTGGAATTTTGTAAATTTTTCCTTCATGCACTTTAGATCCTTTGTCACATGCCCCTAAGTTTTACCCTCGACTGATCCATGAGCCATATCAAAATCCATAATTTTAGCCCCAAAACTTGCCCTTGGCTTATACATGATTTTGACTTATAGTCAAGTATATACCGAACTTAACCTGTACTAAAATTCCCAACTGTTTAGAAAAACACAGGACAATGACAGAGGTAATTCTGATAAGACATAAACATCAGTTTTAAGAAGAAAACAAGCTTGTTTTCAGCTCATTTAGGGGAATTAGATATTGATGGAACGAGTGCTGGGTACACTATAGTCAGTTAAAAAACATATTTTAAACCCATATTTTAATGAAAAATTGTGTGCACCTTATTTTGTGGGCTCAGGGAGAAGACTGGCCAATTAATATAGAAATGGAATGCAGATCAAAAGCAGATCACCTGTCTAGATAAATATGAAAGGTCCAGATTCAATTATATTCATCCTAAAACTACATTCCTTTCTGTTACAAAGGAAATACAAAGTTATATTTATTACTTACCCAGGATGGAACCACTGAAGCCTGTATTACTTTCCTAAAGACTTCATATTTAGGGTGTTTTAACACCCAAATCAATAACTTGGTGATTTCCTGTGGCCTTTTCTTCAACTACTTTCTAAGGTTATAGGATTTCTCCACTCAGAAACTCCCTTGAGTTCTAAAAGAACCAATAAAATAAGACTAGTCAAAAAGTCTTCTTAAAAGTTCACATGCTCTTTCAGATTTAATTTCTATTTTCCAGACTTGTGTTGGATTTCAACCGATTCTTAGGGTTTTCTCTAGCTAATATAGGTATGATTGGCCTTTTCCCCCTTGAACATTTCAAATGAACCATTTCTATCTCAGGGTGTTTTTGACATCAAAGCAGCTTTGTGACATATCCAACTCGCTCTTTAATTCCTGATATGGGCAACTTGAACCAGATATACTGTGTAGTCAGGATATTAACTATTAATTGGGATGATATGGTGATGGAGGAGTAATAACTGAATCTTGTTAAAATGTCAGTTTTGTAAAAAAAAAAAAAAGAGAGAGAGAGAGAGAGAGAGAGAGAGAGAGAGAGAGAGGTGAAATACGTCTGGAAACCATATGTTGAATAAGAAACTGTATGGGGGGGTGGTAATAGACAGACATTCCCTCGCCTTAACACCAAAGCTTGAAATAGTGTGTTTTTGGATAATAACTCCAAAATTTGTAGCCCAAAAAAGCAAATATTCCAAGAGAAATGTGGAAAAACCAAATAACTACCCATGTGTCTTTAATTTTAATTTTTGAGATTAGATTGTTTTTAAAAAATAGCATGATGTAGTACTGTCAATGGGAACAAGCCATTTATCTTTTTCTCTGTACAGTGTTCCTGGTGACCATCTGATATCATCACATGACACTATTCCCAGCACCATTCCAAAGAGACTGGAAAGCAATGAGCAACTGCTTGCTGCTGAATATAGCAGCATCATTCCCTGTAGTGTTTTTTTTTCCAAAAAGGAGGACATCTAGGACACCCCATAAAGTGATAAGTACCCTACCCATTCTTTATAAGAACCCCTACAAAGGTCCAGACAGTGCCAGCCCTACCATTTGATAGAGTGAGATGGCTGATGTCGCAGATTTGGAGTGCCATTAAAGCACAAATTGTTAGTTATTTGATGTATCCTGATTGTATTCTTGCTTATAGAAATGAAGAGAGATGCTTATGCTTTTCTGCAGTAACAGTAACTCATGCCTGTCCACATGGGCTATCCCCATCCTCCCAGCAATTAATCCAGATCATGCAGGGCCAGTCTCCTAGTTCTGCTGTGAACTAGCACCAAACCTGTTCTATATCAACCCTTAAAAGTTTTAATAAATCACCTATTGCTCTGGATCTTTCCAGAAGATTTGGAGCCCTTCATTGCAAAACCAAGTGGCAGTTCACAATACATCCTGCTGTGCCACCGGGCATTGCAAGATGTCCCGCCACGTGAGTGACACTGGGCACCTTGTTCTGACATCAGAGTGAATGGCTTGCACCAGCAGTGACAGCACTGGATGGCACAATGAAATGTGCATACAAATAGCCACCTGGCATTGCCACAGAGTGACCGAGGTAATTGCGGTGGGGGGGGGATTAGGGCAGCTTTGTGGCCAGAATACTCCAGTCTGCTCCTGGCTGAACCAACATTAGTCAGATTGGGATACTGTGCACCTTGACTTTTAGAGGAGGAGAGGTGTTGTTTGCTGTTCTGTCTTAGGCAGGCCTAGCCACAGAAATCCTTTCTGCCCCTTCTCTAGAGAGCAACAGTAGAACAAAAGTGGGAAGGGGACTTGTGCCATCCAACTAAACTACATGGCTGTATCCATGTCCATGAACCTGAGCATTCTTTGTTATCAGAGTGGGATGATGTGCTTTTCTGTTCTAAGAGAAAACATAATCAAAATAAGAGCTGGCACAGTGCATTTATCTTGCAGGCCATGACAGAGCATTATCTAGGCTGGTAATCCATTTAAGCAAATGGTAGAGAGCTATGACTGATGTCCAGTTCTGAACCCAGTTGTTGCTATTCCCTCCTCCACTTCTCATTTCTGAAAAATGAGTTGCCTGGCATGAACAGGTCCCCCCAACCCATTTTCAATCTTCTTATCTCCAATTAGCCACTCAGATCTGCCAAAAATTAAGCAACGGCACTTGTAATCGGATCGAAAGTGAATGGAACATGTTGAAAAGCCATCTCTCTTGTAATCTCTAGTAGAACGAGATGCTCCAGTGCTTTGGTGTGCATCTAATTGCACATAAGACATCCGTGTGTTTGGGTGGAAAGAAATATAATGAACAACACTTTGATGGATCTGGCAAATAGTGAGTGAACAGTGCCCTCCCTTCTTCCCTCCTCCTCCCTCTCCGGCTGAGTTTGGGTAATAGGGGAGACCTATTTCTATCATCATCCTCCTTCCTTCAGTGGCTTATCAGTGGTGTTTATAGCAAAAAAAGCAAACACTGTTGCTTTATTGTTAATGTGAATCTTTCTCACAGTGACTATTATTTATTTATTTAAGCTATTGATTTCCTTCTTATCATGTTTTCTACTGTGCAGACAACTAATCTCAGTGGCTTAAGATCTAAAACTCTGTCTTGTATTGCTCTAGCTTAGGAAGTCACTTTGAAAAACAGAAGAACCTAACTTCCAGGAATAGAATACATTCACACACATATATGTGTACTGTACACGGATCCCATGCTAGAGTTCTTCTAGATTTGATTTGCTTCCTAAATGTCTGGAGGCATTCAGTGTTACATGTATATATGAGAGATAGGCAACTCTGGCAGTTTGTTTTCTTCTACTTGTGATTTTTTTAAACTTCAAATTCTTTCATTCTGGCAGCCTAAATAGGGTTACCAGATAAAGACTATCTAGGCCCTGAGATCTAATATCTAATAGTCCATTCTTAGACAAGGTTCTGGAGTGAATAGTGGCCTCCCAGCTCCAGAGGTTTCTGGATGAGATGGATTATCTAGATCCATTTCAATCTTGCTCAGACCTGACTATGGCATGGAGAGAGCTTTGGTTGCCTTGGTGGATGACCTACCCAGGGAACTGGTAGGTCCCTGTTGTTCCTGCTGGATCTCTTGGTGACTTTTGATACCATCTACCATGGTATCCTTCTCGGCCCCCTCTCTGAGATGGGACTTGGGGGCATTGTTATGCAGTGGCTCCAGTCTTTCTTGTGGACGGGGACAAACTCAGAAGGTGGTGTGGGGGACTCCTGTTCAACCACTGACCTATGGGGTCCCTCAGTGTTCTGTTCTGTCTTCCATGTTATTCAAAATCTACATGAAACCACTGGGAGAAGTCATCTGGAGATTTGGAGTGCAATGTCACCAGTATTCGGATGACACCCAACACTATCTCTCCTTTTCTTCTGACTCTAAGGAAGATATACTGAAACTGTGTCTGGTGTCAGTAATGGAACGGATGAGGAGAAACAAATTGGAACTTAATCCAGACAATACAGAGGTGTTCCTGGTCAGTCATAAAGCAGATTAGCAAATAGGAACTTTGCCTGTGCTGGATAGCGTCACACTCCCCTTGAAATCTCTGACTCATAGTTTGGGTGTGCTCCTGGACTCAACTTGGAGCCTTGATGTCCAGGTTTCAGCAGTGGCCAGGAGTGCATTTGCACAGGTAAAACTAATGTGCCAGCTGCACCCATTTCTTGAGGTGTCAGATCTGGCTACAGTGACATATGCCTTGATTACACGCCATTTGGACTAATGTAACATACTCTTTGTGGGGCTACCTTTGGAAACTGTTTGGAAACTCCAGCGGGTGCAAAACACTTCAGCTAGGATGGGCCAATTATAGGGAGCATGTAACTCCTTTGTTGAAAAAGTTTCACTGGTTACCGTTTCATTTCTGGGCACAATTCAAAGTGCTGGTCATGACCTATAAAGCCCTATATGGCTTAGGTCCAGACTATCTGAGAGACGGTATCTCCCCATACGAACCAGCCAGTGCCCTAAGATCTTCAGGAGAAGGAGATTACAGGCTTGCTTTGTGAGGACACAAGAGCGAGCCTTCTTGGTGGCTGCTCCCACCCTCTGAATGCACTTTCCACTGGAGGCTAGGCTGACCCCCTCCCTGCTTGTTTTTCATTGGCAAGCCATTTTAATTGAGCAGGCATTTGATATATAAGTCATATCAGGGTGTTTTTTATGGAGCAGGTGGGTTTTAGCTATGCTATTAACTTTGGTATATTTTTGTGTGAATTTATATTGAGTGTAGATTTTAATTATTTTGAATTTTACTGAGATTTTAAATGTTTTTGTCTATGAACCGCCTTGGATGCCCACAGGGAGAAAAGTGGCATGCAAATGAAATAAATACATAAATAATAAAATAAAATAAAATTCAGAGCTTCCAAATTTAGGAGGACTGCTGGTGATGTCATAGAGGACAGGCCCTAGTGATGTAATTAACCATAATGCATATTACAAGTCTAAAAGAGTAGGTCATTCAAATCAAAACCAAAAAATCTAACTAATGAAGAGAAAAATATATATTAATACACTGGGATCTGGAAACCTTAGTTCTAAATATGTGCTTTGTGAACTTTGGCACATTCTTCCAAAATGAACCAAAACATGTAGTTTTAACACCATTTGCACTAGACAGATTCAATAAGAAAGGCTATTCCTTACAACAGAAAGACCATTGTGTATCTGACTGACATACAGTATTAAAGATGAGTGGTCTGCCAGTAATAAAAAGTCAACCATAGGGATGTAAATCTTCATTTATTTATTTCTTGCACAAGAAAATCAAATGCTTCAAACATTTACTTTTCCTGCTGGATAAATTTACAAGAGCTTTTGTGGAGACTTTTTTTTGCATTTTTTTTTACTTTTCCTGTAAAAAAAAAATGAAAATATATTTGTGCAATTTTAAAAAAAATGTTTTGGCTGTTTACCTAAACTAAACTCCTGCTTAGTTTCTTCTTGCTTGGATCCAGGGTAAAAGTAATGTGGGGCAGTACAAGGTTTTGGGGGGTTTTTTTACATGATTTCTTAAGAATGAGAAAATTATACTAGTGAATTTTCATCTTTATTTAGCACCAACATAGTTGACTACACAGGTAGTGAAATGCACCCTTTTAATAGTGAAACACTCTGGATCTCATTGGACGGAAACATCAGTTTCAGTGTTTCCTCACATTCAGCCCATGTGTTCTTTCAATCCTGGTTATGAGGAGATTTATAAATTTTGGTAAATTCTTATAGAAATGAACTCAGGTCAAATTCGCACCCATCCCTACTATAAATACTGGTAGCAAGAAACTGGCTGTGTTTTAATTATATTATTAAATTCATGCCCTTCCCTTTGCTAGAGGATAGTTCTTTTATGCCCAATTAGCAGACAAGCAATTTGAAGCTCATCTAACATTTCTGCTTTTGGGTTGCTTTCAGCCTGCCTTTCCTCTCTGACACTCTTGGAAATATCTCGGGCACTTTCTGTCCTAAAGACCCCTCAAAAGTTTCTGCATAATTGCTCAACATTGTCACTTGATTTTGCATGGTAGATACAAACAAATGGGATAGAGGTTGCCCCATGTACATACCTATTTAAAGATAGGGGAACCCACCATCTGACTAATACTGTTTTTGTTGTAATGTGCCTTCAAGTCATTTCTAACTTATGGCAACCCTAAGGCAAATCTATAAAGGTGTTTTCTTGGAAAGATTTGTTCAGAGTCATAGTCCAGTGCTCAGATCACTACACCACAATGGTTAGCACTAGGGATGAAAAACTTCCCTTATTTCATTCTGTACACAAGAATGGAGGATTTCAAACTTGCTGTCTTCATTAGATAAGAGTTGCAAATCTTTGTTCATTTTTCAGCGTGTGTTTGTGTGTGTCTTCAGACATTACACTCACATTTGTGCAAAAGATACAGTGTTCTGCAAAAAAAGTGGGTTTTGTTTCACAAAAGCCACAAAATGCAAAATAAAGCAATTGAAATGAAATGAAATGAAATGGTGACAGTTGGGTGTTTTCCCAGTGGGATGGCAAGACACTCCTCCTCACTGAGAAAATTTATGAGTACTTTTAAAATATATCCATTCTTTATGCCAACTCGGATTTGTGGGAACTGCAATCCAACTCTATGGAATGGCCCCATCTTCCTGACTCTGATATACAGGGAAAAGCCATTGGCAATCTTATGGTTCATGCATCTGTGTGCTCCCTCGCCAACGCAGCATGGGAAGTTACGGGCCATCACTCAGTCCTGCAATTTAATTATGTATTCTGTGAATCCTGGCTGCTCTTTGCTCTTGCAGAATTTTCTGGATTCTAATATAGAGTAGAGAGCAGATGAGGCAGTACAGTGAACTCTGTACATACTGGAAGGCACATGCCTCATGATCCCTTGTAGTAAAACAGATCTGCAAACACCTTGGCAAATGAGAGTATTCCTCTTTCAGGTTAAACTGTTACCAAATCTAGTGTAAAGAAGCAGTCATCGGAGGCTATGTGTGAGCACTGACTAGTGACTGGTCAAATTAATCTCCTTTGTAATAACTTTTGCTTTTGGGAGTAGAGAGAAGAGAGGTATTCAAAAGCAATTTAAACCAGAGTGAGCTCGGCACATTTGCGTGCTAGGACTCTTACCTCAATACACTTTCCAGATCAAGATGAACTCCCAGTAACCTTGTATCTATTTATTTGATAATTGCCCTAACTACCTTTGCCCTGTTTTTAATAATTGTTTTAATTACTGTCCAATAATTCAATTATATTTTATTGTGGATGGGAGGGTTAGGAAGAGTGTGAGATATAGTGAAACATTAGATATAATGAAACATTATTGTATTATTGTACTGTATGCATATTTTTAGTGTGAGCCACTTCGATCATTGGAGAAGCAGGATATAAATAAATTTATTATTATTATTATTATTATTATTATTATTATTACTACTATAGCAGGCTGCTATGGGGTCCATAGCAGATTGTGTGTAGTAGGGGAGCAATTCTGTTCGACTTTTCTTCTCCAAGGTAGTAATGTGAAATTTTAGGAATTTTATTCATACTGTGAGAAAGTATTGAAAATTGTGCAGTTTTCAAAGCCTATTTGCAGTGCAGAACTTATTCTGTTCAAAATCCTCACATGTGCAGAAAACACTGTTTCCTATGCAAAATAACCATGCGATGTTTTTGCACAGAATAAGTTCCCTGGAAGATAATAACAAAAAAGAAGACAATAACAAAAAAAGGAAGAATGAGAGATTTTTTTCCTCAAGGTAAGAGAACTCAAAGGGAAGTTCAAACCAAAGGCTGGGATGCTCTATGATAAGAAGATACTACAAGATGAAGAAGAAATTAAAACATATCGGTTTCAATTCACAGAAGAGCTATATAAGATGAAAAAATGAATGACACATGGAATGAAGAAGCATATGAAAATGGATCCCAAATTCCAGAAGGTGTGGTAGAAGTTGCAATAAGAGAAATTAGGAATAATAAATCTCCAGGAACAGATGATATTCCAATTGAACTGATACAATACACAGACAGTATCATCTCTAATGTTAACTAAAATATGGCAACAAATATGGAAAACAAAATGGTGGCCAACTGACTGGAAATGTTCATTATGTTGAATCAAACGTTGATTAGAAAGGAGACTGAAGTCAAGACATCAGAAGAAGACTAGGACTACGAATAGGAAAGGCAGTGATGAAAGAACTAGATAAGATCCTAAAGAGTAAAGATATACAATTGAGCACTAAAGTTAGAATTGTTGAGTCTACTATATTTCCCATCACCATCGATGGATGATAGAGCTGGACAGGGAAGAAAGCTGATAAAAAAAATCAACTCATTTGAACTGAATCACTGGGGAAAAATAATTCTATGAAAAGCAGAAGGATCAAGAAAGAGAGGAAAACCACAGGCCAAATAGATAGACTTAACGGTAATCAGAGAGGTCACAGGCCTGAGTCTACAAGACCTAAGCAGAGCAGTGGAGGTTGGGGGGCTTGGAGATGTCTCATATTCATGGTCACCATGAGTTAAGGTCGATTTGAGGGCAGCTAATAACAACATCACAGAGAACATTGAATTCTTCCCTTGGAAGGAAGATACAATCTGCACATTCATAGAGCCATTCTTATAAGCCCAGACCCACTACACAGTTTACCTGCATGCAGCAGAGGATTAATTGTGGAGTACTCCAGGGTCCACTTTTCCGTTAACAGAGTATAGATGGTAGTGTCAACAGGAGAGGATAAAATGGGAGGATAAAATGCATGTTAACCTGAGGGGACTTAGAGAGGCTGGATTCTGCTTTGGATTGTGTTAGCTTCAACAATGATTAATTCTTGATATGCGGGAGTTGGGAGAGAGGGGGAAGCTCATCTTTTTGTTGTTGGACCTAACATGAAACATTTTGATTAAAGTACCTTCTAGTTAAGATTCAGGTTGTAATGTGTCAAGCAGTTCTAGCACTTTTGCACTCGGAATCGTAATAGCATCTTGTAAATTAAAGCCTTCTTCTGCCAACTAATGTATATATAATGTATATGGAAAGAACAAGGAGGTCAGAAGAAGCACCAGTCTCTTACTTAAAAAGACCAAGTCAGATTTTGTTGTTGTTGTGGGACTACAAGTTGTTTCCAACTTATGGCAACCCTAAGATGAACCTATCGCAGGGTTTCCTGGGGCTGAGAATGTGTGATTCTCCCAGGTTCACCCACTGGATTTCTATAGCTGATCAAAAAATCGAACCTTGGTCTCCAGAGTTGTAATCCAGTGGTCAAACCACTACACCATGTTGGCTCACCCAAAACATGGGGAAATCTGTTGGCTGTATTTTCTCCTGCAGGCAACCCAACTTTTTTTGTCTCAAACAGATTTTAAAAAATGCAGACTGGAGGAAATTACTCAAAAATGAAATTGAGCCAAAAAATATCCACATACACAGCCAATATCAGTAAATACAGCTGTTCCAAGCATGGAGAGGATCATATTACCTGTCTGCCATGTTAGCTGTTAAGCGCAAGGAATCCAATTAAAGTGAAGAGGTGGAAACCCTAACTCAGCACCAATGTTGTTCCCTATGTAGTGATTCCAGCCCAGAATTTTAAGCAGAGATGGTCTGCTTCTCAGCAGGGTGAAACACCTCAGCCCAAAATTTCTCAAGTTCTTCTCATTCATATATGAAGAAGTGTGTAAATGTTGGTAAAAAAGAAACTATTCCTAAAACAGATGGACTGTGAATCTGTAAGTCAGAGGTGGGCATACTGCATCCTACCAGTGACCGGAGACCCCTAACCAGCTTCCCATGCCCTCCAAGCTCTCCTGTTTTTTTTTTTTAAATTCATTATAATTTTGGAGAAATTTTCAAACAAAAGTCCACCCCCCCCCAGCACCCCAGTGGTAGTAGTACTTCTAGGTACCTCCTTTTTCCTGTGCAGTTTCTCTCAAAATGGCAATAAATGAACCCAATAAAATTCATGAAGTCACCATAAGTCAACAGGTGACTTGAAGAAACGTGTATATACGGAAAGAAGAACACTGGGCCTGTTTGGGTGGTTAGCTCATGGAAGTCAGGGGGGATTTGTCCCTGGTGCTCACACAGGGGACCACCCCACTGTTCATTATAACTGTAAAAGAATTTCTGAATTGAATGGCTTAGTCGTATGCATGTTTACTCAGAAGTAAAAGTCACAACCCCTCTCCAGGTTTACATGCAAGTACACTGACACAGCGGTGGAGTTTCAAGCAAATATCCTCATTGTTGTTGTGTGCCTTCAAATAATTTACTATTTATGGTGACATTAAGGTGAACCTATCAAGGCGTTTTCCTGGCAAGATTTGTCCAGAGGAGGTTTGCTATTACTACCCTCTGAGGCTGAGAGGATCTGACTTGCCCAAATTCACCCAGTGGATTTGATGGCCAGGCTGGGAATCAGACACTGGTCTCCAGGGCCTGTGTCTGAACCCCAGGAGTGCTTCCTGAATCGCCATGGAAATGTGGCTCCCTCTTAGCATCCCTCTTAGCATCCCTGAATTGTTCCTGGGGAGTGGAATTCCTCTGAATGCAGAGTTTTCATTCATAGGAAATCTGCTCCCCTTGAAACATTTCAGGGATGCTAGAGGGAGCCACGTTTTCATGGCGATTCAAGAAGCGCTCCTGGTGTTCAGACACAGGGGTTTCCCCCACATTTTAGGGACGTTTGGAGGACGCTTTAGCAGCAGTGCAGCCAGGTATGAAAATCCTCATAATCCAACACTCAAACCACCATGCCATGCTGGATCTCAGATATCCTCATTAGGATTGGTTAATTCGGGGACAACTTTCCCTTGCGAATTTGTGTATATTTGTTGTCCCTGAAATGCTGCTTTTCCTCCCCATTTTAATCCAGTCTGTTTATTAATTTACCAAAAAATGTGCCTCACAATGGAAGCAGTTTGTAAAATTGGCTTTAATCCAGTAACTGCTTAGAAATGCCTTGGGGATGCAAGACAGAGGCAAACTGCTTACTGCATGAGAAATCACCCTGGCACTGCAGAATATTTCTGTGGTGTTAGAAGTCACAGGAATGCCAGACTTGGGATGTGGATCAAATTGTTGTGTTGGTAATTAGAAAACAATAAGCTACATGCAATTAAAACAAGATATATTAAAACGCAGACGTTAATTCTCCTGAATGCTGACTGGAAAAGAAGTAGCTGGAAGGGAGGAAACAGGAATGGGTTATGATTTGCCCTTATCACAACTTAAGTAATGGAGCATCACCTCAGCCTATTTAACCCTTTGTAGAAATGCTGTACATTAAAGAGAAACATGTACATGTTTTGTGCACTATGTTGCATGGAGACAGTGCCACCATTAGGTAGAGTTGAGCTGCCTTGGGCAGCACAATTGCATTGTTATAAGAGGGTAGGAAATTGCTAGCTAGTAACTTTGTTATTACTGTATTTTTACTTTTGGAGATGGAGTAGAAACAATTGAGAATATTTTATCTTGTGTATCAAATCAGATGATTGGCTTTGAGGACTGTAATTTGACCTGGATGGCCAAGGGGTAGAATTTACTAGTGCCTATGTGCCTATGTATACAACTTGCTATAGATGTGTGTTTGATGTGTACCTTCAAGTCATTTCTGACCTATGGTAGCCCCAGGGTGACCTTATCATGGGTTTTCTTGGCAAGATTTCTTCAGAGGTGGTTTGTCATTGTCTTCCTCTGAGGCTGAGAGCATGTCACTTTCCCAAGGTCACCCAGTCGGTTTCATGGCCAAGCTGGGAATTGAACCCTAATCTCCAGAGTCCTAGTACAACATTCAAATGCTACACTGCCTCCATAGGTATAGATAGACACTTTTCCCATCACATTATACTATTGGGCTCTCTTTGTATTTGCAGTGTTCAGACATCCCACATGGAAGGTTGTTCTAGATATCTTCTTGGAACATGTAAAAGCAGACTGTACTGGAAAACTGGCTCTCAGACATTGTGGTCCTATATATCCTGTGGGAGTGGAGCTAAGCTTCCCCCCCCCTCTCACTTAGGACCAGTGAAGGAAGAACAATTTTCACTTGGATTCTGGACAGGCACGGTTAAAGTCTCCCTTCCTCACCCCAAGTGGACTTGATCCTAATGTTGTTGTATGCCTTCAGGTTGTTCCTGAGTTATGGTGACCCTAAGATGAACCTATCAGTTTTCTTGGCAAGATTTGTTCAGACAAGATTTGTCATTGCCTTTCCCTGAGCCTGAGAACATGTGACTTGCCCATGGTCACTCAGTGGGTTTCATGGCCAAGCCAGGAGTCAAACCCTGGTCTCCAGAGTTGTAGCACAACAGTCAAACTGGTATGTCATGCTGGCTCTCTTGCAGTGGCAAAACAGCTATCTTGTGGGGTCATTGGGCATGGGCTTTAAGTTAAGTACTCCCGGGGGTATTGCTTGTTGAGGGAGAAAGTGTGTGTATGTGTATGACAGAAACAGATGAGAGAGAGAGAGAATGGGTGAAAAAGTGTAGTATGTGAATGAATGGTAATGTGCCTGCATCTTGGCCTGATTCACTACTACCTCACTCCCTACCAGCCTAGCCCTCTGCATATGGGGAAAAACGCATATGCTCAAGCCCCATTTGTTTTAATGGGGGAGCATTCCTGCACGTACCATTATATTGCCAGCAGCTTAATCTTCTGCATAAGGTTAAAGCCACATATGGTGTGGGTTACCCCCCCCCCCAAGTTTCTGAAGGAGCTGATGCAGTCCTATCCCCCAAACAGTTTGCCCAGGATGAAATGGGAATCAAAACACTGCCAAGTTTTTCTTTTTGAGAAAACAGTGGCTTTGGATTGACAAATCTCATATCCAAACATGACTTTATATTTCTGTATCCCTAGACTGCCTGTTCAGTTCATTTATTTCCCACTTAAAACTGTCTATACACCCTTGCTCTAGAGAGCTTTCAAAGTGTCTTAGCAATTTCACTTCATACTGTGTCCTTGTCATGTCTCTGCACCGGCTAGAGCGGGAGGAAAGGGATTGTGACAAACTTCTGCCAAGCCAACCTCTCTCATGAGTAATCCCCTTGGAGAGCCAGCTTAATTGGAGATCCAGAGTACAGTACTGGGTAAAGCATTGAATATGTAACTGGAGGTAGGGGTTGGGGCTGAAATTTATTCACAGTGAATGGATTGGCCCATTCTCTCAATTTTCTCTCAAGTTGTTTTTCTACTTAGCCTACCCCTCCCAACTATCTTCCTGTCCTGGGGATCGGAACAGTTGTGGATTTATGGAAATTTAGTTTAAAAATCTTTGGAGACCAAGATACACACAACTGTCTTTTATATATAGTTTTTGCCTAAACATGTCTGTATTTTAGGTGCTTGGCATTTGGCATCTAAAGCTGCAATATCATGTTTTGTTTTCACAGCTAATCCTTGTTCGTATGAACTTTTCCTCAATCTCTGCACTGCCAGCATTTGTTTTTGTTGCCTCCTCCTCCTCCTCTAGCTCACATATAAAGAAAGTGTTGAAAGACATTGCCCCCCCCCCTTGTTTCTTAAGCATCTCTTCTCATATGAACCAGCTATTGTCTATAGTCCAGGAATGAACAATTTGTGACCCACTCTGCCAGGCAGAGTCCAATAATCCTGTGGGGACACATGGAGATTTCAGGAAACTCCTTCATTTTGACATTAGTCTGCAATGACAAAAGGCTTGAAAGATTCTGAAGGTCATAATACATGGCTGGTGGGCTGCATTTATCTTGGTAACTCATAATATTTGCACTCATTTTTCAAAGATATTATGTGACAGACATTGCCAGAAAGAAAGACATAAATGTGGCTTCAGCACATTCAGATCATCATGGGAATGACACCTCCCACAACAACAACAACAACAATAATAATAATAATTCATTTATATCCTGTCTTTTTCCCAATAATGAAACTCAAAGGCAGCTAACATTTTAAAACAATACAGATTAAAGCCAAACTTTACTCCAAAAGGTAAATGAAAGTATAAAATATACAATTAAACAATCATATATTAAGACAATTAAAATATTAAAATACATTTAAAACAATAAAAAAACTGTATGCAGACTCAAACTTCAGCACCACACAGCATTAAGAGCCCAACCTTAACAGCTTGTAAAGGCCTGGCGGCACAAAAATGTTTTAGGGAACTAGGGAACTGTCCAAACTCTCTGCAGCTGATCTGCTCCCAGTCCTTCTGCTGTCTGATCACTGTACTCCATTTTGTTGTCACCACTTTACTAGCTCCACCTCTTGCATGTGTTTGTCTCCCCATTCACCATCTCTCCTCCTGGCTTTGGTGCTCTTGCAACCCATTCTCTCTCATTCTTTCTTCTGGAACTAGTTGGAAAGGCTGAGGGATGACAATGCAGTCAACTGCATTCCTGTACATGCTAGAGGTTGCTTTTGAAAAATGAAACTTTGGAATCTGTTCCAGCTTATTTTGCAAATTGGCACCATAATTCCAGATAAAATGCAGCCAACTAGGTGATATGGCAGATCTAGTAGAAGGACTCTTCAACATTAGGGTTGCCAGTGTGAGCAAAGTGCCCATGAAAGAACTTGTGAGGTTCTTTTCTCATCTCAACCCCTTTATGTCTCAGCTGTGGACTATTACCACCATCCCATCTAAGACCAGGCCCCTAGCCATTTCCATCTTAGACCACCTGCTTCAGTAGAACCTGATCACCAGCTTCTTTGGGCACATGAATTGCTAGAGTTTCCACTGGCTTTTGATCCAATTCCTGTACAGTGTTGAAAAGCCAGTTTGGCTTCACACAGGTTAACCAGTGCTGTAAGCAGCATGCAAATTGCATTGAAGTCTACCATGTTATGAAGAACTTAATTACTTAATAAAAGCTCTCTCTCTGATTATGATGATGGTGATGATGATGATAAATGTTTTTATTAGCCTCTGAAAATATGCAGTATTAAAACTGGCAAATCCATGACCATACTAAAATACAGAGGAAAACAGACATTGGTGTTTCAGAAGCTGAGTAAATTGTCAGCAGAAAAGAAAATTTCTATTAGGAAGAGAAAAAGTTAAATCTTAGAAATTAATGAATGGTGTTTATTTGATTTTTCCCCTGACTAGTTATGCAAAGAGAAAGGGACAAATTATACATATGTGTTATAATTTAAATATTTTGCTATTCCAGTGTGACTTACACAACACAAAGTACATAAGGAGGAAAAGCATTTAGTTGAGCAAGGCATAATAAAAGCCACCTGAAATATACCAGGTGAACCCAAGAGATGAAGATGAATTAAGAACAGAGAGGCATCACAATCTGTATGTGTGAGAGAGAGGGGAAGGGAGAACAGAACTAAAGGGAGGTAGACCAGCCATCTGTCCACATCTTTATCCACTTTGGTGAGATGCACTGTCTTTCTCTTTGAATCACAGTAATAATCTGCAACGGTACCTGTAAGAAAGAGCCACCATGGTGTAATGGTCTGAAAGGACTCTGGGAGACCAGATTTAAAATTCCCACTCAGCCATAGAAACCAACTGTGTGAGACTGAACATTGAACATGGTGAGCCTTGGATCCACTACCTTATGGGGTGGGCATAATCTTCTCCCTGGTTTCTTCTCCCCACTGAGTAGGTAACCATGGGCACAATTGCTGGTTTGCTGGCAGGTTCTAGAAAAACTTCTCAATAACACATCCTCTAGGCCTTATTCTCTGTGTCCTGCTGGATTCTTTGATTCTCCAGTCCTGTATACATTTGTCAAAATCATTATCCCTTTCCTCGTGTTAATACAATACCTTTGAAATTAGTTCCATATCTCCCTCCCTCTTCCTGCTCATGGCTAAGCATAAGATTTTTTTTAGTAGCTATGCTGGTTTCATTAAACACTAAAGTGCATATCTAGAAGAAGCTGGGTGAAGACAATGGGCTAATACTAATGGATAATCCCTACTGGATTAGAGCCATTGAATCACCTACTAAGTAGTAAATCACTGATGTGTTTTGTTTTGATTTAATTGATCTACCCTAGTGATTAGATTCAGGGCAGTATTTGTAAAGAGAATTGACGTGGCATGAGAGGGCTGTGATGCTGTGTCTTGCTCTTGTATCAGAGTAATCTCTTGATTAAACAGGTATTTCAAGTTTTTTGAACTGTTACATAGCCTGCCAAACCTAATGTACCGTACCTGAGATGGCAGTGAGACAAAAAAATTGTATGGATATATACACATACGAGTGACAAGAGCCTCAATATATACTTTCTTCACACTTCTCAGTTCTTCTTCCAATTGCTTTTTGCCTGCTCTCCCACAGTTTAGACTGTGAGAGACCTGTGAGGACGCTCTTGAATCACTTGATAAGAGAGAGAGTTTTGGCAGATGCATCTTTTTACCTGGTTCCATAACTGCCAGGGGAAGAGCAATGCATTGCCAGACTTTGTCCTTCTGTGTAATTAGCAATGGCATAATCAGCAAACCTAACAAACAATTTAAACATTAAGTGCATCATGCTACCAGATGCTTGGTCAGTTTCCACTGCGAATAATAGTGTAAGCAGGAGAAGTCGGTGGTGCTTTTAGAGTCACCATTGAACTTTGGAAAATGTTAGTCACATACACAATAGATGCAGGAGGAAAACATTTCCATGACTAGAATTCATATGAAGAACATGATTTTGTGAGCTTATTCCAGCTAACCCTTCTAAGCTCTCTTTGTGATTAATGGCTTCTAGTTTATTTCAGAATCAATTTGCAAATAGTTCACCCTGAATAACCTCTGGTGTAATTCTTTTGTCAAAGAGATAATGGAGAGAAAGGTGATCAGGTAGTCACACAAATGGTCATAATAAAATATGACTTGTAACCTGGAGTTATGTCAGAGAGACATGAATGAATGGTATCATTCAAAAATGCTGTTCCCCTCATCCCAGTTCATATTGTGTATTGTACATAATGGTAAGTGGGGGGATTCCCCCTCCCATTTTATCTCACTGCTTTACTATTATAGGTTGGCTGTGGTGCACTTTCTTCTCTTTTGTCTTCTGATTTAGTAGGTAGAATTTCTAACTAGCTTCAAAATTGGTGCAAATTACAAATTTGTCTTCATTAGTACTCATTAAATATTTTTGTCTTGCCATGTAAGCCAGGCACATGATTGATCATATGTATTTGAAAAATGCAATGTAAAGAAAATAATCTGTGATTGCCTGCATGAATGGGTTTTTGCATAAGAATGACAGGTGATCCAAGGTCTTCTGACTCCTGGATTGGAAGGGCTCTTGGTGGGCCTCTCTCATTTGCAAGAGACAGGGCATCCAAACTATGAATTCTCAGGTCCTTCTATATCCTCTGTTTAAAGTTAACATGGTAGCACAGTTAGTATGGCGGCTTTTGGATTGGTCTTTGGGCCTCAGGAATGAACAAATTTACTATCCTTTGGCACTGGGTAGAAGTCCTCTAGATGTTGCTAGACTGCAACTCCTATCCAAGCTAGCATGTTTAATGGTCAAGGATTCTGGGAGTTGCAATCCAGCAATGTCTGTAATCTTGTCACACTTTTGTCACCCCCAAACAACACAGTACGGATGGAGATGTCAGCTTAGCTCCATCTATGGAATGAGGTCCATAGGAACTGTATTGATTATCTCTGAAATTCATCTGGAAGACCCCTCTGCTCTTTCTATAGATGATAGTTGTATAAAAAGTACTTGTGGTAAAATCTGTGAATATCATGATATCACTTGAAATTAGACTGTTATGTTTTCAGGTACCCCCATTCAGCTCTGTTTGTTAATTTATTTTTTTGAAAGTAGCATTTCTAATGTTCAGAATCCAGCCTTAGAATGTGAAAGGATTTTAGAGGCAAAAAAGCAAATATGCTAAGACCACATGCACCCCCAAAGAATCAAAACGGGAAATGACACACCAGTGTAGTTATCCACATGAATACATCCTTCCCATCCTTCCAAAATGTTTATACAGTATTTCAGTTTCCTCACAAAGAAGTAGGAAATAAAACCTTGGGCTGGAAATGTAATCTGATTTAGTGACAGTTAATTAGTATGCTGATGCTGTTCCATGATCAAAATCAGCTAATTTCTAACTGTATTTAAAAAAAAAAATCCAGGGAGAAACTCACAAGAGAATTTCATAACTAGGTGAGTTAAATGTGGTCAGAGTGACGTTAGCTGTAGGAATGCCAGAATTCTTTGCAAACATGTCATGTAATTTTATTTTAAGAACACAAGCTCCTGGATATGAGCCCTGGATTTCCAGCAAATTTATTCCATTTGTCTAGGGGTGAGATGGCTCTGGATCACTGCCCCTCTTTGTTTGATTTTTCTTTTTTCTTCTTTTTTGCATACATGACATTTGATTTCATCACTGAATATGAGCACAGAAGCTACATGACTCTTAAAGCTGCAAACCCATTTGCAGACTAGAACAGGTTGGCTGGGAGGTGTCCTTTCTTTCTCTATCCCCCCCCCTTTTTCCCCCTCTACTCAGAAATATACCCAGCCATATTTTACAGGCTGTAGTTACCATGACTGAGAAAACTGGTGAATTAAAGTAGGTAAAGATTAGGCCTTAACCAATATCATTATTTGGGCAATAATTTATTTCAACTGCAGAATGATTCCATGGAGTCTAGTTGCATTTCATTTTATTAGTTTCAGAAGGGCAACCTCCTTCCTAATCAAGAATGTCAATCAGTTCTTTCCTTTCCTTTCTAATAATACTCTGAGAACAGCTTCCATAGGGTTTTTCTTCATTTAAGAAACCGAGCATATATTCTACAATCTGTCTTCCTTCAGATAGTTACCTCCAAAGGAAAATATATTTGTTTCAAAAGATAGGTACAAATCAAGATCCCACAGAAATGTAGTTTTTCACTAATTCTGTTTTTGAAGGAAAGAATAACCAGTTTCAGCATATTTTCTCCTGCTGTGAGAAATTCTTTGAAAACTACAATTATTCACATTTCAGGACTTATTTTGTGCAAGAATGTGCAATTTTTTTCATGCTTAAAATAACATTTTCTGCAAAACTTATTGTAGAAAATGTTGTTTTCTGAAATAATACTGTAGTTGGTGACTTATTCCATACAATATTTGCATATGTTTTTTGAGGAGTTATTTGTGGGAAACAGCATTTTTCTCCAAAGAAAATAATATTTCTGCTTCCTGTCCATTAAATGATATTTTATGTGCACCCCCCCACGCACACACATGAATTTTTCACAAAATAAGTCCCAAACATCAAAGTTCAGATCAGCATTTTCCTCTTAAGAGTTTGCTCATACTTGAAAAGTATGTTTTCAACCATTTTTCAATTTTTTCAGTTTTTTCCCCCATCCTTATCTCACACTGAAAGCATATTATCATTCACAGTGTTTTTGTTTATCATGTTCCCAGTTCAGAAGTGCAGGCAGCACTGTGTTTATATTCTCTTTGCTAAAGCTGTGTAGTCTTCAGTATTTATTTGTAATTTTTTAAAAGCTATGCCACCATGGAGATTCTAGAAGTTGTAATCTTCCCTCAATAATATATCTGTGCTTTGGGCTAGTCATTATGTTCCTTCTCTTTTCCCAAGCGTACAATAAATGCATGAATGAGAAGGTCTGAACAGACGGTTGATCTCATTCTTCACAGCCCAAATAATTCTATTACTACTAAAACGACAGTTTGGGGAAAGATTTCATGGGATGATTTTGTTGTTTTTCACCCACTCCCAAGTTGGAGGCAAAAGATCAGTTTGATGATACTTTGGCTGAACCTCAGGCTAGAGTTAACAAATATTATGCCACAGCAACTCTGTGCCATAATAAACCCGATGGTCTTTAAGGTACTTAGAAAACTATTTAAAATATGTGCTGTAACATCCTAACAAGACTGATCCTCAGAAACTGATAAGACTAATGACCTGAAAGTAATCTCTGCAAATGTGTTCTTGGGGGGGGGGGGGGCTGACTGATATACTTAAAATATGACAACATATGCTTGTGGACATAGATTTCACATGGAAACAACAAGAAAACTGATTTTTATCATGTAGTGGAAGCTCCATTACCTTATTTTTATATCATTTTTATTTTTTGTCACAAGACAAAATAAAGATCTGCAGTGTCTTATGAATTGCATCTCATTCTAGTGTGTCATTATTCTCTGCATGCAAACAGTAACAAGGGGGTTTGGCTTTGCTGGAATGAAGACCAAATCTGGAAACCCTGGACAAAGCAATGGCATTGGCTGACATTTCACAGTGCATCTGAAAGGAGTTGAGGAGTCTTAGCAGACCAGTAGCTGAAAATGAGCCAGCAGTGTGATTAGGCAGCTAGAAAAGCCAATTCAGTTCTTGGCTGCATCAATATAGAAATAATAGTGCCACTTTATTCTGCTTTGATCAGACCTCACCTGGAATATTGTGTGCAATTCTGGGCACCACAGTTCAAAAAGGATGTTAACAAGCCGGAGCATGTCCAGTGGAGGGTGACCAAAATGGTGAAAGATCTGAAAACTATGCCCTATGAGGATATGTTTAGCCTAGGGTAGAGATGGGTAAGAAGTGACATGATAGCCATTTTTTAAATATTTGAAGGGATGTCATACTGAGGATGGACCAAACTTGCTTTCTGCTGCTCCAGAGACCATAACATGGAGCAATAGATTCAAACTACAGGAAAAGAGATTCCACCTCAATATTAGCAAGAACTTCCTCACAGTAAGAGCTGCTTGATAATGGAAGACACTCCTTCACAGTGTGATGGAGTCACCTTTCTTTTGAAGTTTTTGAGCAGAGGCTGAGTGTCCATCTGCTTTCACTGTGTATTCCTTCATGGCAGGGGGTTGGACTGGATGGCCCTTGTGGTCCCTTCCAACTCTGTGATTCTGTTCTTTTGGACTGGGTCTAGGGAATATATGGCCCGCAAGATGTTTGACAATGCTGTTCCCATTAGTCCTGGCCAACTTGGCCAATGGTAACACATAATGGAAGTAATTGTTCACCATATCCTAGTGGATGAAGCTTCCCTACCCTGTTTTAGACTATTGCACACTAGCAAGATCTTTGGATGCCAGAGCCTGAATCCTATTATTCATTCCAGTTGGAGTACATCTACTGAATCAGTGGGATTTAGGTACATGTTGGCTCACCATTCATCGATGGTTTCAGTGGACTTGCTCCAGTTGGAAATTCACAATAGGATTCAGGGCAAGGACAGTTGACCTGCCTACTAGGAAACAGTGAGGGAATTTGCTACAAATGCTATGGTCTGTTTCATAAATTGTTGTTCCAATCAAGCACAATTCCATATATTTTGACAGAATATGAAATACATGCCATGATTATTGAGCAATTAAAATGGTGTTTGATGGATAGGGAAGACCCCATGGTGTAACAAGCAATAATCCCTGACAACAGTGTTTTAGGGACCACTCTCCAATGCTTATTAGCAAGATACCTCTTCTTTCTGACAACAAAAACAGACAAGACATGCTTGGGAAATACTTCCAAGGGAAAGGCTAGTCTGTGATTCATACCACAGTTCATGCAGACACTCTCATCATGTGGAAAAAATACTTTAATCGTGGTGGAAAACCTTGTAGTCTTGCTTAGATGTCCTGCTAAATGAAGCAGTTCGGTTAAATCTGTCACACACAGTGTAAAGAAATCCTTAATATTGAAACCACTGAAGAATCAGTAGGCAAGAAAGGTGCAGGGTTTTTATACAGACTGTGGTGGGATATAACAGCATCAGGGCTGTGGTACACAAGAATTGGCAGGGTTTTTTTTCGTGTCTGGAAATCTGAAATGTTAAGCACTTCGGCATCTCTTGACAAATGTCTGCCTTTCTATGAGAAATATTCATATGCCTCTCTGTGTTAAACTCTAAGCTGTTGATCACAATTTAAAATGTCCCATAGAAGTATACACATACTCTGTGAGTCCAGCAGCTATTATAGTGACAATATGAATGAAACCGGATAACTGGAGAGAAATCATCTTTTTCTTTAAAAAAAATCCCACTTAAAAAAAAAAACCAATAGTATCTTTTACAGGATAATGAAATACTGTGTAAAAGCACCGTTTAGGTACAAAAAATAAAAATAAAATAAAAATAGTCTTAGAAGTAACAAGAAAAAAAAAAATAAGCATTTCAAAAGCTTTCTGAAACTACTCAGGGATTCTAAGGCACTTGCCTTTCAAACATCAAAAGCTCTTTCTTATCCACCCTGTCTTTCTGAGCTTTCCCAAAGGGGAAGGAAGCAAGCCAAGCAAGGAGCTCTTGGTAACTGTCTGACTCACAAACCAGGAAAGTACTTGTGGAAGAACCTGCCTGCTGCTGTCTGAATTCCCTCTCTTATGTAAGTGTTTTCTTATACGCCTAAATATAATCACCAGTTTTAAATGAAAACTGCCTCTTAAAAAGAGCTTGCTGGAGTGTAAAGCCATCCCTTCAGACAGTAATGTTTTGAAGTGAGAGAGATGCGCAGGCATGCAGACCCTTTGGAGTAGAGCCCATTCACAGCAGAAGGCATCCATGTGCCATCCGGATACCTTGCAGATATTAATATTCAGGTAGTTAGGTTTGTGCTTCTAGAAGACTTTTGGGTCCTGTGTGAGCACCTAGCCTGCATTCCAACCCTATGAAATTCAGTGACCTCACTAAAAAGGATTGGAATTGCATTTACACTCTAGAAATGATGCAGTTTGGCACCATTTTAAGTGCTGTAGTTCCATCCTATGGAATCCTGGGGTTTGTAGTTTTACAAACTTCTTTAGCCTTCTCTTCCAAAGAATGCTTGTGCCTCACATAAGTACAAATCCCAGGATTTTGTAGGATGGAGCTATGGCAGCTAAAAGTGCTGTCAAACTGCATTGTTTCCACAGTGCAGACACACCCTGAATGTAATCTAGCTGTGGTTGCAAGTGTAATGTAGTGTTGAAGTGTAATCTGATATGAAACCTATGAAATTCAGTTGGAGCGATATTGTTTTCTGGTGCATTTCTGGGCATAAATCAAATGGCTGGTTATGATTTACAGTACCAAGCCCTGTATGGCTTGGCTGCAGACTACCTGAAATACACTGTCTCCCTATATGAACCTGCATGGAAAGTGGGCTTTCTCTCAGTCCCACCATAGGCAAATTTGGTAAGGACACAAAAAATCATAGAATCGTACAGTTGGAAGAGACCACAAGGGCCATCCAGTCCAACCCCCTGCGATGCAGGAACTCACAATAAAAACACTCCAAGCAGATGGCCACCCAGCCTCTTTTTAAAGACCTCCAAAAACAGAGAGTCAGCTGCACTCCAGGGGAGTGTATTCCACTAACAAACAGCTCTTACTGTCAGGAGGTTCCTCCTAATATTGAGGTGAAATCTCTTTTCTTGTAGTTTGAATCCATTGCTCCAGATTCTGTTCTCTGGAGCAGCAGAAAAAAACTTTGCTCCATCCGCAATATAACATCCCTTCAAATGCGGGGGCCTTCTCATTCTCAGTGGCTGTTTCCAAGTGTAGAACTTAGGCTTATGCTCTCTGCTGTCCTTCCAAAGCAGGCAAATACGTGCCTTGGCTAATATAACTTGTTACTCCAGAAGAGATGTGGATGCTGCACTTTTATCCTCATTGTTATGTTTTAAATGCTTCTAAGGGTGTGTCCACACTGCAGATTTAGGTTTGACACCACTTTAACTATCATGACTGTATCCTATAGAATCCTGGATTTACAGTTTGATGAGGCACCAGAGCTCTGTGACAGACCGGGTTGAATACCTCACTAAACTACAAATCCCAGGATTCTGTAGGATAGAGTCATGGAAGCTAAAGTGGTATCAAATTGATTCAATGCTGCAGTGTGAATACATCCTTAAATATTTTAAACCAATGCTGTTTTTAATAGCTTATTTATTTAATTAAAAAATATGTTTCTAGCAGTAGGCTGTATTCTACATAGGCTTTTATCTGCATTTTTAAATCTGTACTAAAAGGTGAAATATGAATTACATAAACAAATATAAGATAATAAATTTCTCACCCATGCTATGTATGCTGACCTTTTAAACATGTTTCTGAGTGTGTCTGTGTGATGTGTGTGTATGTAGATATTTGAAATTTTATAGTTTCTTATATCCCAAAGCAGAAAGAAATAAGTATAGATTTCATGGGTATTATTTGGAGTTACGAGTCTCTTTTATCTATTGTACTACCAGGCATCTTACAGATATTAGGAACTGCAATAAACTTCTGAGGTCTCAAATCCTTGGTGAATAAGATAGCTTTTCCTTTTGAAAATAGGTCTCATGATTTCCGCAGCTTGATTAACACTGGCTATATCCCCTTTCAATGTAACTTTCCCTTAACAGCTAGTCAGGCTTGAAAGATCTCTAAATACTGCAAAAAAAAAAAAAAAAAGTCATCACTGGTTGCATTCTTTAAAAAGAAAAAAAAAGGGGGGGGAAGGAGTGCTAGTAGTTTGATAGGAAAAGGGAAAACAAGAGAGGAGACATGCCTGCACATTAACCTATGCAGTGTTTACCCTCTTAAGAACTTTCATGTCATATTTTGAATATTAAAATAAAGCTACTTAGAACTTATTATTTGAGAATCTGTCTTCTTATAATTATAGCTAATTTAGTTTTAAGATGAATTTTAATGATTGCCGAATTAATAGTTCCCTGGTTTTCATTAGTGAATTTTAAGTTATTTGAAATCAGTGGAAAATGAAGGGAATATTTGGCTCATTAGTCTCTGCCAATCTGAATACAACTGCCATTTGTTTCCAGAAAAGGGGGAAATGTAGTCCAGTCTAAACACACTGAAATGTGGATATTAAAATATCAATCTGCAACACAAGGCAGGAGTCCTTCCTAAATGTACAGAACCAGATCATAAATCTGTGAGATCCTTTCTGCCAGCTTTATTGGTGAAACAGGAGAAGGAAAGTAATGGTAATTCTGTGAAAATACATTATATGACAATAGAAGGAAGTTCTCATTTAGGGACAACACATACTTGGAATAATCAAGCTGGATAGAGAAGCTGGTTTAGCTAGGGTCACACTTTATGGAACTATTTACATGAGATCTGAAAAAAGAGTTATTAACAGTCCAGGCCTATGTTGAGTTCAAGTCAGTCTGGACCACCTCTTCCACAACGCCAGCTGACTCAGATATAATAGAGAAATATAGCTAAGTCTTATCTACATATTGATGGTGTGCATTCTGAAATTCCCTGATGACCATTGACTTCATGCAGATGTTAAAAAAAACACCGGGGCAATATTGTGTCCTTTGATTTCCCCCAGCACAGTTACCACAGGCCTGAAACACAATAACCCACTGTCATTCTTCTAAACCAAACTTGCAGGTAGGAGCAGCACCAATATAAGATGCTGTCCTCATTGCAAACTCACAAAGCTGATCCAAGAGGACACCATGCTGCTGAGAGATCAAGCAAGAGTAACAGCTTACACTTCCCCTGCCCCTTTCTCCATGATAGTCATTCATCAGGCCAACCAACTCTCCATCCCAATACCAGGCCAAAAGAGTCTTGATTTGGTTGGGATCCATGCAGCTCCTGAGTTGTTATTGAAGTCCCAACAGCATTGACATGATCACCAGGGTGCATACTGCTGGGAGATGCAGTCCAATACCATTTGGAGGGCCACCTGATTCCCATCTCTGGTCTAGATGATCTTTATCCTCCAGATCCAGCTTCAGACATGATGGTCACTACCATGAATGTCTTTGGTAATTAGAAGAAACCTCTACACAGGGCAAAAGTGTCATGCAGAATGGCCAAAGTGGTGCACAGTGCTAGTGAATGGAGGTCAAAGTAAACCCAGCTTCCTAGCAGCTAAACAAAGAAACAAACAAAAAGTTCAGTGCCGATGACTGAGGGAACAACCAGGGGAAACTGGAAAGCTCAGAATCAGAAAACTCATCATTGAGGTATTTCCTAGAGATAGAAAAGCAGGACAGAAATAAAAAAAACATAAGCAATTTTCGCTATTGTGATGCAGCTGGCAAAATATTGCACACAAGAGGATCAGTATTCTCCTTTTTGATCAGAAGCCAGATGCAGTACTTCCTTTCATCTAGTCCTGTATAATGAGCCCCCATCCCATTAGGGATGTAGGAATCAGCTGTGGTTTTTTTCTATGTCATTTTCAAAAAAGTTCATTCATAAGAAAATTCTACCCAATTTCTACCTCAGTCTATGGTTTAAAATAAAATTAGAAACGTGCATTACTTTTATCGTGTTCCCAATAGGCACTTTGGAACATGTTTTGGTTCATTTTTTTTAAAAAAAAATGAGAATTGTGCAGCAAGATTTAGAGAGATGGAAAACAGGAAGGATATTGTGTCAAAGAATACAGATCAGGTATGTTCATGTCTAAATGTAGACTTTTTTTTAAAAAAAATATTCAGTATCATACCAATTTTCCTTTTTCCTCTCATTTTCCTGATTCTATTTAATATCACAAATTAATTTTGAGTTTTTAGCAGTTTAACTGTCATGGTTTCTCCCCCAAGAATTCTGGGAACATTGGCAAATTTTAGGTGCTGATACAGAAGATATTTTTTGGCCTCTACCTCTTCATTCTCAGAACAGAAATATTCTTCCCTGGGGAAAGGAATAGCATTTAAACCAGTTCAGTTTTGTAATGATACTCCCCCAGCTTTCATCTTTTGCCTACTGAAGTATTGGCATAAAAATACATATGTATTTATCAAAGCAGTGCACTAGGGTGGCCTTGAGTTAAGGTGTTATCTGGATGTGCATGGAGCTGCTGAGGATTTCCATTTAGTTTTCATTTTTAAGTGGACTAACCTAAATCCAACCCCAAGGGGTCTGAAGTACCATTTTGCCCAGAGAGGAGTGAAATGAAATAAATTAATCACATTTCTCAGACCAATGTATGGATTCCAAAACATAGTTATCCTTCAGAATGTGCACTTCTGCAGTTCTCAGTTGAAGAGGAAGACTGCATTAAGTGTGCCTGTAATTTGTTAGTTGAAATTATCATAGAATATTAAAAGAGACCACAACTCCATGCCATACAGAAAGACACAATCAAAGCCATTCAACTTCTGCTTGAAAGTGTTCAAAGAGGGAAACTCCATCACACTTCGAGGCAGCATGTTACACTGTCAAACAGCTCTTACTGTCAGAAAGTTCCCCCTAATATTTAGGTGGAATCTCTTTCTAGAGTTTGAAACCATTGCTCCATGTCCTAGTCTCTAGAGCAGCAGAAAACAAGCTTGCTCCATCTTGAATATGACATCTCTTCAAATATTTCAACATAGCCATCATGTCACCTCTTAACCTTCTCTTCTCCAGGCTAAGCATACCCAGCTCCCTAAGCTTCTCCTCATAGGACATGGTTTCCAGACCTTTCACCATTTTAGTTGCCCTTCTCTGGACATGTTCCAGCTTATCAATATCCCTCTCGAATTGTGGTGCCCAGAACTGCTCACAGTCTTCTTGGTGAGGTCTGACCAAAGCAGAATAAAGTTTCACTATTATGCCCCTGAATCTATGCTCCTATTGATGTAGTCTAGAATCACATTGTCTTTTTAGCTGCCACTGTATATATCTACAGTGTATTGATTACCCACACAGCAGATCAGAGATGTCTGCCCATTAACAGTGAGGGTTCTTTTTCAACCTCATAGATGCTCATTGATAGTTATGGTATCCAATATTTGGTCTGTAAGTAGGACTATGCAGTGCGACAGTATCTGTGTTGACCAATATCAATCCGTAAAAAATTAAAAAAATATTAATACTGGAAATGCTTCATCATGTTTCTGGGCATGGTACAAAGAGAGAACCACAAAGGTGTGTGTGATAGGATCTATTCCTTCCAATAACTTGTTAAGTTTGCATTAGAAGGCCAGAGCTTGGATTTTTTTAAAAAAAGAATTATTTTTTAAATATTTCACTGCCCCCAGGGATGCTGTGTAGAAAGTTGGGAGCTGGGAGTTAAGCACACATGCACACCCCAAGCTCTGCCTATAGACATGTCATGTCTTCCACACCTACAGTATTTTGGGCTTTATCCTGACCAGCCATCCTAGATCCTTTCTACTTCCACCACTGTTTCCTAATTAACTTACTGCTTGCTTGAAAGCAAATCTGCCAGAGTTTAAATGGGTTTTATTGCCACGTAAGTGTTTATAGGATTCTAGCTTTCAAAAGTCAAATGAAGCTATGCAGGAAAACTGACAACAAGCAAGCTTCAACTACCTGTCTCATTGGACCTTTCAGATTTTTATCTTGATTGCAAAGTAAAAGACTCAGAGAGCTGCAATTAACAACTCTGCCAGAATAAAAAATTCAAAGAGTTGAACTGGTAATATGCCTTCCTGGGTCATCATCACAATACTCTGTAACTAGCTTCTGGTTGATGTCTTTGTATTATTGGGTTTGATGACATGAGTGCTTTTCCTAATTAGGCTACTATATTCCTGAAACATTTAGAATTTTAGATTTAAGTCTAAGGAAAATTTCTTTCTCCTTTTCTCCCTTTCTCTTTTACAGAGAGCTCATTATCTTTTCATTCTCTTTGTTGAAATAACCGGTGTAACTTGAAAGATTGTGTAATTTGGCATTACACAATAAAGCTAGCATGGTTGCCTATAGTTCTACTTTTGTCATCAATGCAGTTCCAACTGTTGGTCTTGCTCCTCTTATCTGATTTTCTTACTGTTGTTTCCGGCTCATTCCTCCCTCTTCTTTGAAGTATTCTTTCCCATCACCACTTCAAAGCCAGTTGTTCCACTTCAGCTAAGCATCCCTATATTATCATATTCCTGCCAAGTGTATATAGTCACCCCTCTGTTTTTGCGGACTTGAAATCCGCATCCCTTACCTGTTCGCGGGTGGCAAACAGAGGGGGCAAAATGGGTGTGTCCTGTGGCGCACGCCTACGGGTGCCCGGAAACACAGACCACCATTCAAGCCAATGGGGCTTAAATATTGGAGAGTTTTCATTTTCATATGGGGACAGGGGTCTGGAACAGATCCCCCATGAAAATGGAGGGGTGACTGTATTTGCTGCTCCATAGATTGTACACTCACTACATTTGATCCAGTGAATTCAGCCAGAGAGAATAAATTTATACAGAGGAGATAATTCATTCTTCTGTTGCTTCCCACTCCATTTAAAACATTGTGCTCTTGAACCTCCTGTATACACTCCAGCTGTCCCAGTTTGTCAGGGACCATTCTGGTCAACCCTCTGTCATCCCACTTTCACCTCTTTACAATGTCCCAGTTTCTTCCTTCTCCTCCCACCTTCCATCAGGTTACTTTGATTGCTGTAGATTGAGTTCAAATACAAAAGTAGTCTACACTCAGTTAACTCAACATGAGAGGAAGGCTCGGAGGGGGTGGGCTATTGCCCTTTCCAATAGGATCAGGAAAAGCAAACTGCTGCATGCTCTCCTAGCTTGTCTGTGCTTTCTCATTAATAACTTTTGCCATCTTCACCACACTCTGATGTTGTTTGGCCACACATGTCTCTTTTCATCTGTGAAATTTTGGAGGGTATGTTCCTAACACCCAGCTTTGGAATCACAAAGGAGTGAAGTCATGTCAATGAGCTTTCAATCCTGTTTGTAGTCCCAACAGACAGATCCATTGAATCAACTGTTGATGAGTCAACACTTATAAATCCCATTGATTCAGTTCCTCTAGATGAGACTAAAAATTGGATACAGGGCTGTCAATATGTTGTCCCCCAGCCCATCTTTTGGCTTCGAAAATGAACTTCAAGTGGGTGCAAACTGTGCTTCCAATGCCTGGTGAAGCCTCTACAATAGGATGGGAGGATTCAGTAGTGATCTTTGAGTGGGGTTCCATTGTCCTACACACCTCCTTGTCATTTTATCAGAAGGAAAGCAAGGAAACATAGGAATCAGCAAATGGATGTCAGTTTCCATATACATGAACAATAATTTTGGGAAGATTTCTTAGTTGGATGATTGACTTGAAAATCCCACTTGTCTCCTTGAACTCAAATCTGCACACATCAGGCCTAGTGCATGTCAGCTGACTAATGGATTTTTGCAATTAGAAATGAGCCTTTTGTCTTTGCTATTCAGGCTGATTTTCCTCTTAATGCACAGGAATAACCTCACTGAACTCTTGCCACAAATTAGCAATGGAATAAACTTTGGTTTCTTTGGGAGTTGGAAGTTTTGAGCAGATATGTCCATAATCAAGGTTTTCCATATACTCTTTTAAACATGCCCATTATCATTGTAATGCCTGCTTGAAAGCCTTCAGACACCATTACCCCATTAGGGGGAAAAATTAACATATTCCAGCTGATGGGCTTCTGTCACATGCTGAGTACTGGTGAGGGCAGTTGCAGGATGGTGGAGAACAAAAAAGGAACCTGCAGTAATGACGATGTTGAACTTTCTCCAAGCCTTTCCCTCATTAAAGGTGACTTGCCCCATAGAGGAAAAATATAAAGAGAGAAACCATAATTAAAGTGCCACATTAACACATTCTAACGGTGCCAAAGTTGACATTAAATATACATTAGCAGCATTACAAGTTCTTTCAGATTTTTTTTATTAACCAGAGTGAGGAGGAGTTCTTTCTGTGAGATCCTAAGTTGCCAAGTGATAGATTATATAGGGGTTCTGAATATTATTTTTATTCAGCTGTAAACAAGTAAAATACATACACCAGGAATATTATAGCTTCCTGGAGTGGGTGGTGGTGGTGGTGTGTGTCTTAAAATAATGTTTTATTTGGATTGATTAACTAATTGGATTTTGTATGTCATGGTGTTTTTGCCCTTTTGCTTTAACGTACATTGTCAGGTGCCTTGAGAAAAATGGGATATAAATCAAATAAATAAATGTATTAATTAATTAATTTCCTTCTGAAACAAATGAGTGAAAGCTCCATTGAATCGACTGTTGGTGAGTCAACACTTTCGGTTGTGGTTGGTGAGTCAACACTTACTGTAGATTAAGGGAATGTTTTTGTTATTATTTGTGTGTTTTGTGTTTGGTATGCTGTTACCCACCTCGATCTTCAAAAAAGGAGAGGCGGCATAGAAATAAATATTTTATTTATTATTATCATAACTATGTTTTACTATAACTTACCTGGAAATAGGTTCCATTGAACTCAGTAAGACTGACTTCTGAACAGACAAGTGTAAGCTTGCCCTCTTAGTGTGGGCACATAAGGATAAGAGAAAGAGTGTGTGCAAGAGAGAAACAGGTGGAGGAGAGGTATCACTGATGCACAACAAAAAATTTAGAATGCATATTGACATTACAAATGTACGTCAGTTTTCTTAGCAGTTTAACTCTCATGATTTCCCTATAAAAGAATCCTGGAATCAGAAATTTGGTAAGGTTTGCTGAAAGGTTTGTTAGAGATATCAGGTTACAATAGGGGTTGGAAAAGTTACATTTGGGACAAAACCCTCCACGTCTGTGCCCCTACCACACAGTGGCCAATACTGGGGTTGATTTAGGGTTACCAAATTCCAGTGCCTCAGAGCCCAATGCCTCTTCTCCAGCCCTTGGGGAAAATAGGAGGAATCTCAGCATGAGATCATTGGCATACTCGGTGCAGTGGTTGATGCTTGTAGTATCTTGGCTATCCCTTGTAATGGCACCCAAGAAAGTCCCCTGTGTCATCAAGAGCAGTTCTCATCCTTAAGTCTCAGATTTCTGTCCCTGAAATGTCAGGACATGAGGCAGTTCTAGCCTGGCCAGCCTTGGCTGATTTGATTTAAACCATGATTTCAATAGTTTCTCTGATTATTTAAATCACAGTTTAAAGCACTACTGAGAAAATATTGCATTTAATCTTCATTTTGTACTAGAGGTATCCTGTTGCTTAGTATAATTTTGAGACCCTCTCAGAGGTTTCATTAGAAGGTAGCTACATGCTAAGCAATTATTCCACATTGTTTTCGGATTAGTTTTTATCAAAAGTTGGGGTGATAATCCTTGCCATTTTAGTTTTAAAACAGAATGAATTTGTGAATTCACTAGGGAGATAAACCAGGTCCAGCTATTCAGTTAATCATGACATTTCTGTAATAATGTGCTGGAATAACCACCACCAAACAGACTTTCACACTGTTCTGATAAGATTGTTTATCCTTCTGGTCAGTTTTGTTCTTTAACAAGCAGCAGCATTAATAAAACATGTGAGTGGATATTTGAATGGTCAACTACTTCACTTTTTAGATAAGGTTTTTTCAAACTGTAGAATGCAGGCATTTTTAATCAAGTCAATATAAGAAATATAAAATATTTTGAAGATAAAAATTTTCAACACCCTCCTGCAGTTACTGCATTACCTGCCAATTCCAATAGTTTTGTGCTATGGTGACATATATTTTTGCACTGTCGCACAATAGTGCGATATCAACAATATTATTGTGTTTCAGTATTTTGCACCTAGGCATTGTTTCCCATGATTGTTTAGGAAATGCTTGTGTTTGTGTGTGCATGCATGGATTTCAATTGCGTCACATCGAGTTACTCATATTCTTTAACTTTCACTTAACTTAAACTGTAGCTAAACATTACAAGAGAGAAACTTACATCGTAAGCCATAAGGAATAATAATAATAATAATAATAATAATATTTATTTATATGCCGCCCAATCAACTGGGAATCCGGGTGGCTTACAACAGAGGGGATTATACACACAATAGCAATATACATGAATTAAAAAAACAAATGGCAATGCATTAATCAATAACAATAAAATCAGATAGTTATTAACAATAACAATAACTAACAAAATACATAACAATTATAGCAATAAAAATACACAATAATTTTAGTAACAGTAAAATTAACAAAGCAAAATACATAACAATTAACAAAGCAAAAATACATAGCAGTTATAGCAACAACAAAATACATAGTAATTATAACAAAAAATAAAAATAACAAAACAAAATACCTAACAATTAACATATAAAAACAAGTAAGGAGAAAATAATCCCCATTCTCAACCCCCCATCCCAATCCTAAAAACAATGTGAACTATACAGAATCTTTTTTTAAAAAAAAAAAAGGGGGGGGGGAGAGACAAGACTCCTCCTTAAGTCCAGGAGCCAAGGCATGGGAGTAGCCCAGAGTAGAAGGAGGGCAAACAAACACTCTCTCAGCCAGGACTTCACTGGCAGATGTTGGAAAAGAGGGAAAGAGGGCCACTCCTCCTCCTTAAGTCCAGGGGCCAAGGCATGGGTGTAGCCCAGGTGGGAAGGAGGGCAACAAACACTCTCTCAGCCGGTCTTCACTGGCAGATGTTGGAGGGGAGGGAAAGAGGGCCACTCTTCCTCCTTAAGTCCAGGAGCCAAGGCTTGGGAGTAGCCCAGGTAGAAGGAAGGCAAACAAACACTTACTCAGCCAGATTTTCACTGTTGGAAAATACATCATTCAAAAGAAAGGGCAACAGTCACTCTCAGTAACCAGTGATGTAGTTCTATTGTGACAGCCAAGTGACACAGGAAGGAAAGTTGCTGAACAATCCTGGAAAATCCAGCTTAAATTTAAATTTAAATTTTAAAAGAAACAGTAGCCATGTTTGCCTACCTAAGTGATTAGGAATCTTGATTATGGAAAGCTCTAAGTACAGAGGATTGCAGACCTTTCATTTCAGTCTGGGAAGGGAGGGATGTGGGCATGCTGTTTCCTTGATTTCTGACATTCTAATTGGCAGCCATGGTATGTGAACTCTGCAGAGTCTGTGAAGAAAGGGATGTACTCACTTAATTGAGAATACCTGCAAGTGGAATTAACAGACTGGGAGCATGAACATGCATGCATCCCAGTAGAGAAAGAGGGAAGGAAGTCGGCCTTTGAGATGGAGCAACGGAAGGGTAGGAGAACTTCAAAATGGCCATTGGGGGTAGGCACTTTTGTATTTTGTGGCATCAAAATGTCTTAGAGCTGAAGAGAAATCATGAGCTTTTCACAAGTACTGCTAAGAATACATCCAGGATATACCACTTGTGAATATTTTTAATGCTGTATTTGAATTAGAAAAGAGCCATGAGGGAATAGGTAGGACTGAATGTACTTTCTCGCTAGTGTATAGTCTCATTTGTACTGCAAGTGCAAGAAATGGCGAGCCAGATTTTGAGTGCTGCTGTGTTCACAGCACTCAAAGATTATTAAAAAGGAAAACAAACAAAATTGCTGTGTAATTTTAGATGGTGAAATCACAGGGTGTTCTGTGGACAACCAGCTGCTTTTGTGGCAACTCAGATTGGATTCCACCATGAGAGAGAGAGAGAGAGAGAGAGAGAGAGAGAGATTCAAAGAAGACTGGACATCAGTTTTAAGGGAGATGGAGCAGATAAGCCAGCACTTCATATTGATTCACTTTCTCTTTAGTGAGAGCATGAGCTTTCAAGCTTCACAGATCATTTGTTATCTACTCTGACTTTCAAGTCTCTGGAGCCAACGTGATTGCCATAGTCCAAAATACAGCCTTAAGGTACACTGGTTGAGGTATCTATGTACTATCCTGGGATCCAGAAAACTATGTAGTGTTGTACTGCTTGTTTCATACATGGATGCTTAGGAGTACATAGTTGCATTCTACTTAGGAGATACAGAATGTTTGCCAGTCTCAATTTTTTAGTGGGGAAGTAGTGGGGAAGTTAAATATTTTCTCTCCCTTCACCTTTAATCCAGGTGATGACTACATGTTTGCAGCTGCTAGTATTATTCCCTCAATAAAATATTGCCACTCCAAGGCAATTTTGGGTATTATTTTTCTTGTGAGAAGTTGTATGGATGATTCCAGCCAATCAGGTGAATGTGATCATGCCATAAGTGTGAAGATGGGCATCTGAATTTCCTGCCAAGATGTGCATGCTTCTTCTTCTTATTATTATTATTATTATTATTTGTATCCCACCTCTCCCTGTGTTGGATCAAGGTGGGTAATAGCAAGTAGGGAACAGTAAAAAACAATACAAATATAACAGTGTGCTACAGCATTAAAAACATAATAATCTAAAATAGTAATTTTAAAAACATTAAAATAGAAATCACAATAAAATCCGAAAACATCCGATGGGGGCAGTGAGACAGGTGAACTGTTAAAAAGTCTGAGGAGGTCAGTTAGGGAAGACCTGCTGGAAGAGAGCCGTCTTTATTGCCTTCTTGAAGGCCTCCAATGATGTTATATGGCAGATCTCCTCCAGCAGGTCATTCCTTATTTTTGGAGTGGCAGCTGAAAAGGTCCTCTTGGAGGTCACCACCAGCCTGGTTTTCTTTGGCTGCAGCAGGTTCCTCCCAAAGGACCTGAGAGTGCAGGAAGGATTTTATGGGAGGAGGTGTTTCCTCAAGTATGCTGGACCTAAGCCATGTAGGGCTTTATGGGTAATAACCAACACCTTATACTGTGCCCAGAAGCTAATAGGCAGCCAGTATAGGAATTTTAAAATAGGTGTAATAGAATCAAATTTAGAACTCCCTGTAACTAATCTGGCTGCCATGTTTTGAACCATTTGCAGCTTCTGAACATGGCATGAGGGTTGCCCCATGTAGAGCGCATTGCAGAAATCGAGATTACCAGTGAATGTACAACCGTTTCTAGGTTCTCCCGTTCCAGGAAGGGTCATAGCTGGCATATCAGCCAAAGCTAATAGCAGGCACTCCTGGCTGTCGCATCAACCTGACATGACAGGCAAAGCGACGAGTCCAAGTTTACCCCCAGGCTACGAACACAGTCCTTTATGAGAGGTGTGACCCCATCCAGTTCTGGAGGACTTATCTCCGCACCCAAAATAGGATTGCCTATAGTGAGTTCTTCTGTTTTATTTGGATTCAGTTTAAGTCTATTTTCTCTCATCCAATCCATTACTGACTTCAGACAGTCATTCAGAGGGGAGATGCCATCCTTGGTCACTGAAGAAATCCAAGACATGGAAAAACAAATTTGGGTGTCATCAGCGTACTGATAACACCCCGCCCCAAGTCTCTGGATGATCTCACCCAGCGGCTTCATGTAAATGTTGAATAGCATTGGTGACAGTGTTGGGCCTTGAGCAATGCCCGATTTGAGCTCCCTCGTGGCTGAACAACTGTCGCCAAGTGACACCATCTGGAGCCTGCCCGAGAGATAGGACCAGAGCCACTGTAGAGCAGTGCCCCCGATTCCCAATTCTCTCAGACGCTCCAGAACGATACCATGGTCTATGGTATCAAAGGCCGTTGAGAGGTCCAAGAGCACCAACAGAGCCACACTTCCTCTGTTAATGCACAGACAGAGATCATCAACCAAGGCAACCATGGCAGTCTCTACTCTGTATCCTAACTTGAAGCCAGTTTGAAATGGATCGAGATAATCAGTGTCATCCAATACTGCTTAGAGTTGGTTGGCAAAGTCATGAACTTTAGAAGAAAACTCTAAAAACACTCCCGCACACCTAGTCCTTATCACTTGCTCCCCAAGTGAAAATAAACTATTCTCGCAGACTAGCAAAACAAAAGAACTATAGAGAGTTCAGGGAGAATTAACAGATTGTTTTCACTGTTTTTTTTTTGTTTTTTTTGTTTGTTTTATGTCCTACTATTTCGCAGCATTGGATTCAAAGCAACTTACAAAAAAGGCTAAAACAAGGCTGAAAACTACATAATTAAAGCACCATTTCAACGGTTATCAAAGATAGGCTGAAAACTACATAATTACACCATTTCAAGGGTTATCATATTTAAATACATTTAAAAATATATATAAAATCATTTTATTACATAATAAAGTTTAAAAAATAAAGCACACACTCTCCCCATAAAAGGATTCCCTGCAATATCATTAAAAGCTTGGTTGATGAAAAAGGTTTTTGCATGGCAGCGAAAGGAGAGCAGAGAGGGGGCAAACCTAGCTGCCCACAGAAGGGAATTCCACAGCCTGGGAGCAGCTACCAAAAAGGCTCCCTCCCATTTTGCCACCAGACAGTTGACAAAATGGATTTTTCCATTTTTTTTGGTGGTGGAAGCCCTCCCTTTAGGATTTTTAAGGGTCCCTTTAGGATCCTTAGAAAAATCATATAGTAGAGAAGAGATGAATTATAAACAGGAGACATATAGAAGAACCATGATGTTGTGTGATAGCCCCTTTTCGAGGTTGTGATTTTTCCAGTACTTTTCCATTATAAATGCTTCTGGTGAAAAAAGCAAATAAACAAAAAAGTGCCCTTCTCATGTACCACTTTCAAGTGTTCAAAGAACTTCATTTTTCACTTCAATGACTCTGTAATGTAAGTCAGTATTATTAGTTTCCCCATATCACAGAAAGGGAGACTAAGAGCCTTATCATACGAGAAAATGGAGCCAAAGAATAGGACCTTTCTCTTTTCCTTACTGCACGTCACAGACAATTGTAAAAGTATGTCTTTTTTCTAGCTGGAAAAATCCATTTGACAAAAGACATGCTTTTACAACCGTCTCCTATGAGGAGAGAACTGAAGCGCTACAACATCATGTGGTAGGGCATAGAGAAAGTTGCTACTGTCTGGCTCCATTTCCACTTTGTTTTTCCATGCAGTAAGACTGCAAGACTGAGAGAGAATAGTTTGCCTGAGGCCAATAAAAAGTTGGTGATATGAGCAATATTCATAACTCAGCCTCTTGGCCATTATTCTATACCATTTCACAAAGATGTAACAAAGAAGGGAAATATATGTAATAACTTTAAGCATTATCTTCTTAGCAAATTCTTGCTGGCAATTCCATTATTTCATATTTGCTTAAAACAGGATGGAGAATATGTGACCTTCCTAATATTTCTGGGTAGCAATCCCTCTTTCCTCTCACATTCCCACCTCAGGGCTCATGGATAACATCTGTAGGACCACACATTTTCATTTCTTGACCAGTGATCCCCAGGGGTCCTCTTTACAGAACAGTAATACTAGGCAAGATGGATCAATGGCACAGCTCAGTAAAAGAAAGCTTTACCAGTGTGCATTAACTTGTAAAGCTCTGTTACACTGAGCTGGACCATTGATCCATCTTGCCTAGTATTACTGTTCTGTTCCAACTGGCTGTTACTCTCTAAGAATGCAGACAGAGAGCTCTACTCTCCCATTTCCTCAGATCATAGTATAATAGAATTGGAAAGGAGCACAAAGACCATGTAGTCCATTCCTCTACTGTGCAGGAATCCACAACTAAAGCACTCCCAAAAGATGGCTATCCTAACTCTGCTTTAAAACGTACAAAAGAAAGTTCACCACACTCTGACAGAGCTTGATCCACTGCCAAACACTTGCAACCATCAGGAGGGTCTTCCTAATATTTAAATGGAATCTTTTTTTCTTGTAATTTGAATCTGTTGGCTCGTGCCCTAGTCTCCAAAGCATGAGAAAACAAGTTTGGTCCATCTTTTGTATAACAGATTCTCTTGACGCATAGAACATGAGTGTTTTTCACAGTGCTATAAGATCTCCAAGAATTTCTATTGTGTTTGCCATTTTGATTATATCCTATGATGTCATAAATGTTCATAGACCATACAAAGCAATGCAAGCAACAGCAACAACAAAGAAGCCAGGTCTCTATGCCAAGGAGAGCAATCTAAATGTTGATGGTATGGAAATCAATAGAAGAGAGAAAAGGAAGTTGGAAATGAGTGTAATTGGAGAAAAATGTGCACAGATGAAGCCACCACATACATCTTCTTTTCAGTTAGTGAGGACAAGGAAATGATGCATCTCTTATTAATCTTCTACCTGAAATATACATCAGCTTTGTGTTTATTTCATGTACTCTGTAACGTGCCATTGATAATCAATAAATGCTCTTCTACATATTATTAGAAGTATTATTATTAGAAATGTGTAGCTGGATAAAATGGTGGGTATGTTGAGTAGGATTGTTTTCTCCTCCTGACGATAGGAACAGGTATCATCACCACTTAGAAGTGGTCAGAGGTAATCTAAGTGCCATTATGTGGATGCAGTTCCTTGATGTATTTGGTCTGGCTGAATATAGTAGCTCTCATTTATCAGTTCCTCAACTGAAAAGGCTAGTGGTTTGAAGGGTTGACTTAGTACTAATCAACTGATACTTGCAGTTTGTCTCAAGTCTGTCATTGCAAGGACACTGCTGGGAGGAGAAAAGCTGTTGATTTGAAGGCACGCTTATATCTGGGAAGCTTGGAGAACTCAATATCAAAAGCTGCAATTATGCCCTATTCACAAAGGTCTTGTGAAAAATGTATCTATTGAGCTGTTGTTGTTACTACACAAAGAAATTGCTCTTTGCAAAGAAATGTATGTGTGTGGCAGAGGGAGAGAAAGGCTAATCCTAAACAATATTAAATGGAACTCAGTTCTATCGATTTAAATATGACTCACATCCAAGCAAATATATTTAGGATATGATTTTCCGTGTGTACACAGGACTATGCAAGCTCCTCAGTTCAGCAGACCATACTGCCTTGATCTTCTATAATTCATTCAACAGAACAGAAATGTATTTTTGTCTGATTCTCACTTGCATAGTCGTTCCTCAGTGACAGCAACAGGAAATGATGCCTTTGTTGGGGAAAGAACCCAAATCAATTTTGTGGAATTGAGAAATTGATGAAGGCACTTTATGTGAATTGAAATTCAGTCTTCATTAAACAGGTACACCTAGTCTAAACACAGCACCTGCATGAAATTGGCCAGGGTTTGCCTCCACCTCCTTATCATCACAATAACATTTGTATGCTCTTCTTAAATGTTATGTCATAATTACAACATGCTGCATATCTTCAGACTGATTTCTGTTACACAGAAACTTTGGTAACTGATATCTTAAATCAGAGATAAGCAACTACACTGGGTCTAGGGGCCAGTTTTCTCTCCTCTGCCTCCCTGATGGGCCACACACACACACACTAGATAGTGTCCCCAGATACCTCTATTTTTGTCTTAGTCCTGGGAGATTATCGCATGCAAAAATAAAGTGACTTACCCCTGCTGGGATACAGTCACTTATGGGATGCAATTGGGAATTATCCTATGAAAAATGCTGCGATGAAGTTGGGGAATTGCATCCTGGCTCCCAGCCATGGTCAGCCAGCCGATTTGCAAACATGGGAAGCCCCTGTGTTGGCAATTCATCCAGCTGAGCACAGCCAGGAGTTGGGATGCAGCGGGGATGCAGTTGCCTAGTGGTACTGGTGGCATTTTTTGTGTGATAATTCCCGATTGCATCCCATAAGTGACTGTATCCCGGCAGTGATATCTCACTCTATTTTTTGTATGCAATAATGTCCCTGGTCAAAATACTTGTAGCATATCACTTCCTGTCACCATTTTGAGAAGATTTCCACTGACTATATTTAGGCATTCTAAGGAGTTTTAGGAGCTTTTCTGTGTGAAGGCGAAGGTGTTGTTTAAATACATTTTGAGAGCTGTCTATATGGGGGTGGGGGTGAATAACACTTTGAAATCATTCCAATTTTTTTTTAATGGGGGGGGGGCTTTGGGGATGTATGGAGGCTTTCAAGGACTGCACTACAGGGGTCCAAAGGCTGCATTCATCCTAGGGGTGCACTTTGCCCATTCCTGTCTTAAATAATCCAGATGTAGATTAAGTGCTAATGAATAATCAGGGACTTTTAAGTCTGCGAACATAGAATAGGCTGTGATGTAGAACGTAGAAACAATTTGGTTGCTCACTCGGTGGAATTTTCCAAGGGAAATATCCAATTCATCTCAGTCTGACAGCCTCCTAAGTGATCCACAGTAAGAGGACATACGAGAGATAACACCTCAAGAAAGGAGAAGACTGCGACATCTGGACCAGACCCAGTCCCTCCACCATAGACAAAGTGAGAGGCTGTATGCAAGCAGCAGGGAAATGCCCTCCTGAAATACGGTATACAAGTAGGGTGGGACTGCATCAGCTTGCTTTATAAGGCATCATTGCTGGAAACAAACTGGATTTCTTTCTGAAAGCTGCATTTATAGCAAGACCTGACTTTAGTACCCTGGACTTTTTTTTTTTTTAACCTTGTTATCTGTTACCACAGACTGTGCTTAGGAATTACAACTCCTGACCCCGGAGTGTTTGATGTCAGGTTCTGCTTGCTCCTTTGGGTTCTTAGCTCCTGGCACTCTGCCTGACTGTTGCAGTGTGAGAGCAGGAAAACTGAAACTTGAACTAAAGAGTATGCAGGATTACAAGCTCTACACCTTGCAAGTATGAATGGTGAATGTGTGAATGATGATCCCATCATAGGAGTTTATCACACGGGAAGTGAGGCTAGTTCAGCGAATTTACGTGATTGCGTATTGACACTGCATTGCGTTCAGAACTGCCCGAAATTGCCTCCCAGTGCCTGAAATTGTGTGTGATAGTTTCTCACGCAATCAGGCAAAACCCCATGATTGCGTTCAGAAGGACTTCCCTTTGCCCGAAAATGTGTGTGATCAGCTTTCATGCAATCACGCGAAACCCCATGATTGCATTCAGATTGCCATTGGATTATACTTCCAATTCCCTTCGTGTGATAAATTCCATAGATGTTGCATCCTATGGACAATTTATGTGTCATCTCAGATGCAGTAATTTTATTTGGACACTTTCTCTCATATGATTAACAAACAAATGCCAGTTGACTCTTCTCTGCTGTCCACCACACATCAACAGAGGGAGAGAGTCCAGTTGGGGTCATAAAGAATATGTGGAGTTCATCCCACACTCAGTCTATTCAGATATTCAACAAACCAATATCAGCTCTGTATGGTCTTATGCCTCTGCACTATAACAAGAATACTTGATCTTTGTGTACATCAGCAGGAGAAAAGAAAAGAAAAACCTTGGATTTTCCAACAAGCCCTCCTTCATTTTAGGCAAACATTGTTTTTTATGCAAAAACACTTTGGACAGAGTTCTATTAGTGGTGTAAATTTTGCATAAGCATGTCTTATACAGACATCTTTACTTTTTGGGATGAGGCAATTTGTGCCCTGGCTAAAATCTCCTCTCACACAGCTAACATACCCTGGACAAGGAAACTGCATCTTCTGCTTACTGGTGTAGAGAGGGTTATGGGAAGTGAGCAATTCAAGTGATGAAATCTTGATGGTTTGTGTTCTGAGAGGAAGGAAAAGAAGACTGGTCTCATCCTTGAGTGCACCCTTATGTTCCCTCACTTTGAGCTAAGGCTAGATACCTCTTCCTCATCAAAATTATTTCCTCGCTTCATCCCCTCCACACTGGTAAGCAGAAATCAACTAAATGTCTCACAGATTCCAAAATACCATAGCATTGTGCCATGGCAGTTAAAACAGTTTCAAATTACATTAATTCTGTAGTGCAGAAGCAGCTAATGTGTGTTCACATACATGTGTGTGCGCGCACACACACACACACAACCTTCTGTGACATTTTTACACCCCAAAAATGTAACTAAATGAGAGAAATAATCAGTACATGGGCACAGAGAATCCCTCTGGTAATTTTGCCTAGCAGAGATAAAACTAGGTATCATTTATTTTCATATTCAGGAATGAAATATACAAATCCTTACATCTCTGTTTCCAATTCATTTAAACTCTATTAGTGGCCATTCACACTACAGAAATAAACATTTTCATGATGTTCATGCTCACGGGGGGGGGGGGGGGGTGGTGCCGAAAAGCCCACTTAAACCAATGCATTTGGCTGATCCACATCTTCAGTAGCACGAGTACACTACTGAGTAAATTCAGTTCATGGTGCATATTTCTTGGAAGTGGAGGTGCCTCCATTTTAAAAATGTGAATGGCAACAGGGTTGAAATGGCATGGAGAGATTCAATCATGGTAAACATAGTGGGAACACCAAACCGATTCTGATTCAGTTCTGAATCAGCAGAGAGATGTGAATCTCTTCGTTCAAAAAAGTAAATATGCATGACCCCTTAGAAAGATATCCATCTGAGACCTTTGAAGGGTCACTGTCAGCAAAGTTGTGCTGGGCTGAGCAGAACAAGACTTTGACTTGATGCAAGACAGATTCCCCCCCCCCCCCCCAAATAAAGTAATTGAATAGCGACACGTTGAAATGGGAGAAATGTTCTTAATTATTGTCAGTTTTTTTAAAAAATAAAAAATATCTATCAAAGGCCCAGTTTGGGTACCATGGACCCCTCAAGCAGCAAAATACCTTGGGACAACCCTGTCTTGCAGGACCAGTACAAGGAAGGAACACTTGAAAGTAGGCCTTGAAAGTGGAACAAATTAGCAGAGCAAGACTACTAGTACTGGAGAAAGGGAAAAGGTCATTTGTCCTATTTCATCACTCTGCTGCCCAAAGATCTAATTACTTCTAGAATTACCTCAGTGACTTTCAATCAAAGTCTGTTGCTCTTGAATTATCACACTCACCTTACTGTGTCCGTTTAAGGAGCTTTCTAAAGATTTCTTTCTCACACACATACATACCAATAATTAAAAATAACATTTGTGGCTCTGATCCTCTACATTTAGTACTATTCATCCATTAAGCACCACATGTTTTATACATAATGGATAGATTTCCCAAAGGTAACATGCCTTCTTTCCCAATTTTATTTTACATGTTTTGTATTTAACCAACATGCCTTCAAGTAGGCTTTCTCTTTTCTTTTATCTGTTTTGTGTAGCATCTAGTAGGTGTGATGTTGCTTGCCATGCAAATCTATGCATATGCACATAAAAATAAGACACATTCCATTCAATATGACTTCTTCTCAGCTAAGCGTGTCTAGGATTGCCATTTTGCTACATTACTTTGTCATCATCACCATCACCACCAATACCATTTTCATCATCATCATCATCATCATCATCATCATCATCATCATAATAAATTCATTTATTGTGGGTGTAAACTGAAGCCTTTTGAAGTATATAGCATCATCTGCTATGCATCTCTTTCTAAAATTGATGGAGGAAGATCAGGCATCTTGTGCAGTGGAGAACCAAAACACATTGTAGTTGGCATCTACCATAAGAATGGAAAAATATTTTTAAATGTTCAAAAATGGTCAAAATACATGTTTTTCAAATATCTGGGAATACTTATGAGGACACTGGCAAGAACTGAACTGGACTGACAAGAATCTTTACAGTTTGAAATTTATTTTGTACTAAATTTATGTTGTTTTGTGTGTGTGTGTGCAGAAGACAGCATTTTTGCACAGGAAACAGCATTTTCTGTATAAAATAATATTCTTCTGCAGAACGTGAGTTGTGCACAAAATAAGCCTTTAAAAGTGACAGCTGTGAAAATTGTGAATAGTCTCCAAAAACGTGCAGTTTTCTCACAGCTGGAAGAAGATTGCTAAAATGGCTAAAATTATTCATTGCTTCCTCAAAGAACAAAATTAGTGATCCCTATTAGGCCAGTCATTATAGCTGGACATAATAATAGTGCTATGGTTCCACTTTAACTGCCGTAGCAATATTCCATGGAATCCTGTGATTGACAGTTGAAGGAGGGGCCTTTTGAATCCCTTTTGACACCCTTTCACATTACACAATTACAGCATTGTCAGTGTGGCGTGTTATGGATTGAGTATTGTACTAGGCTCATGGGAGACCAGGGTTCAAACCATAACCATAAGCTTGTATAGACTGAAGTCTACCTCCTCAGATGCCTGGAGTACAGTGTCTAGGAACAGACTTTTATAGGTTGGTAGTGTGTGTGAACAGCAAGAGAAATGCAAAACTTGTGGGTATGGTGATGAAGTGACAAGTTCAGTTTTAACAATATTGGGGAACAAATGCAGGAATGATGTTGTCTAAAGACAAGAGGAGTAGATAATCATATGAATGGTGCTGGGAGTCATTAGAAAGTAGTGTGATGCTGGCTGGGAACCAGAAAGGAGATGTAATAAATTGGCCAAGAGAGCCCTTATGAGGCTGGAGTATTAACTAGTATGGTAATATGTAGAGATGACCTGTATTAATTATTTTTCCCTATGATAATAATATCTACAAAGGGGTTTTAATTGTAATTACTAATTTTAATAATCTCTATGCCACCTCTGTTTTCTTGATATGTGAGACACAAATTCTTTCATATTCCATGATTCTTTCTTTGCAGTTCAATGGACTCAGCTACCCTTGATAAGCATGGAAAATAAATATTCTGATTTTGCCTCCCTTTTTAACTGTATAGCAGCCACTTACTCTTCAGTGGAATTGAATTCCCAGTGCCATGGAGTATTTGATTTTTACTGGTATCCCAAAGAGCAAAAATGATTATACATGTTTAGACAAAGACATAGCCACAATGGATAGATAACTATGGGAAACCTGCTCTTGATTCTGCTGATTTTTCATGTTATTCATAAGGCAACTTAGTAAAAAATATGGCAATACAGAAAACTGTCTAGCTGACTTTGTTGTAGTAGCATCATTATTTGATCACTTTGGCCCTGAACACATTGGCCCATTTTAGATTGGCAAAAAGAGGTGTGTTGATGGCTGCATGAAAGCCCAGCCTTTAGATGAGAAAAAGGGAAAGTGTGCCATGAAAACACTATTTTGGAGTTTTAAGGGAGAAGAAGCGCCTTTAAAAAGTAGCTTGATTTCCCCACTACTTTTTTAAAAAGGGCGCAACATTGCTATTGCATCTAAAGGCTAAGGTGTAGTTGCATGGTTAAATGGGGCCCTGTCTCTTTAAAGCGCCCATTTAAAGGCAGTGATACAGGTGCAGATCATAATGGATCGTGGGTTGGGAGCATGCGTGGTGTGGACTTCACTTCTAATTAAAACGCTCAATGCCCTGCAGGTGTAAAAGCTGGGGTTTATCCGCGAAGTTTTTAAAGCTCCCAAATCCTAGCTCCACTCCTAATCCAAACCCTAGACATGCGCAGTAGGGACTCTGGGATGCCGTTACTGTTATTCTACTGTGGATAACATGTCAATTCATTCACAAAATAAAGGGGTTCATTCATGATACACCAGTGCAACGGCACAGTTTAAAAAGGCAGAGGAAACGCAATGATAATTTGACGGATCCTCATAAGTATACATTTGTCCTGCACAACTGCGCAGGTTTTCCGGCTGCCGGCTGCGAAAAATTGTGCAGTTCCCAGCCGGCAATGATAATTTGACTGTATGGTGTAACTGCGTTTGCGCAGTTCGCAAACCTGCGCAGTTGCGCAGCACAAATGTATACTTATGAGGATTTGTCAAATTATCATTGCGTTTCCTCTGCCTTTTAAAACTGTGCCGTTGCACTGGTGCATTATGAATGAACCCCTTTATTTTGTAACTGAATTGACATGTTATCCACAGTAGAATAACAGTAACAGCATCCCAGAGTCCCTACTGCGCATGTCTAGGGTTCAGGAATTGAGGAATTGCGCAGTTTGCAGCCGGCAAGGAAAAAAAAGTTAAAGGTTCACCGCGGCTAAAAGCCGCGTTCATTGCCGCCCATGTAGCTGTTCCGCCTGTGTTTGTAGCATTCTGACCGCTTCCCATGTAGCTGCTGAGCCACAGAAAAGACTTCAGAGAAATCGTTCCCACACCCCTCAGTCTAGCTGCCCTGTACCTTTTAAATGCACACCTGGGGCTTGCAGTCTAGCTGCTGAGCATTAAGGTAAAGGCAACTTCATGTCACACTTTCCTGCCAATCTAAAAAGCCCCAGTGAGTACCCATTTTAGACCTGCCTATTAGGGAAAGAAGAAAACATTTAAATCTGTTGGCCAGGATTTCGGGAGCCATCTTATTAAGAAAGCTAAGAAGCTAAGAAGAGACAGGACTATGGTAGTGGTGAAAAGTCCATCCTGCATTCTGCTTTCTGTGTTATTCAGATGTAGATGTTCTTCCTGATATATTCAAGCATACTGCTAAATTGAGTTATCAGAACCTGGGTGCTCTGCACTGTGTAGCTTCAGATGTTCGGAATGGATAAGATTTCTAAAATACGATATCAGTCAAGACATTGGCCTCTTGTCTTTTCATAAACACATTTTGGAGAGCTGTATCTTCTTTTCATTCCAAATCACATGAAGTTTCACAGGTGAGCTTCCCTGATTTTTGTCAGTTTCAGTAGATTACATGCATGTTGCACCCTGTGAAATGGTGCCATGAGTGAGTGCTGGAACTTTTTTTTTCATCCTAAAGGAGCAGGTTCTTGGATCTTAATGCAAATGGAGGTAAATTACATAGTGGAAGTCCATGGTTGGAGGGATAGGCATAATACCGACCATATGGAGTGCATTCTCTCACTGCATACATTCTCTCAAAAGAATCATGTATGAAGCGTTCTACCTGGAAATATTGGAGTTTAAACCTGGAATCTTCTACATGCAAAGCATGTTACGTGCTATTAGATCACAGCTTCTCTGCTTGAGAGGCTGTCATACCATTTGGCCCACCAAGCTTAGTCTTGTCTACACTTGACAGTAATTCTCCAGGGTCGCAGGCAAGGCGGTTCTGGGAAGTATAGTCCAAAAGGAAACTTCCTAAAAGAGGAAAGGCAGGATTAGGGCCCTAACATTTATTTCCTTATTTATTTGGAATGCCTAGATCTACGCTGTCCATCAAACCATTCCCTTAGCAGCTTTCTATAGATTACCGTGAAGACAACAAGGAACAACACAGCCCTTCTTTCTCTTACCTGGTGACAGAGATCCCTTTCAGTGACCCAGATGGTAGGTATGGAATCTGAGCCTGGAAGATCAGGGCTTCCCTAAGGCAAGTTAACATAGCATGGAGATTGCCAAGGCAATGAGGACTTTAAGGACAGGGGGCATTTGGGGCCTCAGTTCATACTGTTAAGCAATCTAGTACACTTCCTTCTCCACTACCAGTGAAGCATCTGACAAGGAGCAAAATCCTCCCGCTCATCTGGGTCAGTCACAGCCCATTGTATTGTACTGGTGTCATTCCACTTTCCTGTGAGTGTCCACATACACAAAGAAATAAGGAAACAAACATATGGGTGTAAGGCTATATATGTAGGCACGCCAGGTTAGCTTTTAAAAAGGACTGGCATGAGCAGAGAACTTGGCACAGTGCTTTTGAAGATCTTTTGAGAGCCTTTCTGTCTCAGTAGCACCTAAGGTCAACTCATATACAAAGCAGCATTAATATGATTTCTGTCAAGAGAAGCTTGACTGCATTCTCAGGTTAAGGGCAGAAGGCACATTCAGTAAGTGCTGAGCAAGGAGGAGTGAATTAAAGGAGGGGGAAGAAAGGAGTTCATGGCTAAAACAGTTCAGCTAAGGATGCAAATGGAGGGAGGGAGAGGAGTAAAAACATCATTTCCTCCAGTACATGCTACCACCACCTCTTCTTTTTTTCTGAATAATAATAATAGCAATAATAATAATATATTTCTAACCTGCCCTTCTGAGCAAGCAATCGGGGCGGGGTACAACAATTAAAAACATATACAGTTAAAAAATTACAATCTATACAAACCATACCCACCTCCCACCCCTTAAAAACGGGATTAAACTAAGTCATAATTAAAACAGTATCAATTCTTCATAAAGCTCACTTTGATTTTGCTTGTCCTCTAAGTATTTTTGTGAAACTAGTTCCCATTGATACAAAGTGCTCTGCTACAATGTGTCATAAGGAGAGAGTAGAAGAAAAAGAGGTGCTACATGCACACTATGCCATCATGGTGTGTATGTGGCACCTTTTGTTCTTCTGCCCTCCTCTTATGATGTACTGTAGTGGAGCTCCTGGTATCAATGAATACCATATTCCATCTAGCTCTTGAATCTTAATACCAGGCCTGCTGATATTCTCCACTACTGACAAGAGAAGAACTCACATTTAGGGATGGGGGAGAAATTGGTGTGCTTCACATTTTAATATGACAGGGGCATCATTAGGGGGCATGGGGGATTCAGACCACAGCAGGTGACACCCTAAGACGGGGGTGACACCACTGCTCCCCAAACATTTGCCTTTGGACAGAAATGGACTGCAGCATTCACCTGCATGCCTTTAAAACACTGGAGCTCAGCAGAAGAGAAGGCATAAGTAGGGGTCAGTGAGCAAAGGGGTCTGGGTCAGTGAGCAAAGAAAGGAGAGACCTCTTTTTTTTAATTACTCTTTAAAATTTCTTTAAGAACATTACATCCTAACAAATTTTCACTTTAACCACATGAAACTGTGTAGATGTAAATACATTTAAGCTGTGTGTGTGGCTGTGATTGAAAGGTATAATTTTAATTTTTCCAGTTGTTTATTTCACAATTATTGTCATTATATTATATTGTGATTATATTCACTGATAGAAAAAGGTAAAGGTATTCCCCATTGACAAGGTTGTCAAGTTGTGTCTGATCATAGGGAGCAGAGCTCATCTCTAAGCTGAAGAGCCAACATTGTCAGAGACTTCTCATAGAGTCATAGAATGATAGAGTTGGAAGAGACCACAAGGGCCATCCAATCCAACCCCCCGCCATGCAGGAACTCCCAATCAAAGCATCCCCGGCAGATGGCCATCCAGACTCTGATTAAAAACCTCTAAGGAAGGAGAGACTCCACCACACTCCGAGGGAGCGTGTTCCACTGTCGAACAGTCCTTACTGTCAGGAAGTTCCTCCTAATGTTGAGGTGGAATCTCTTTTCCTGCAGTTTGCATCCGTTGTTCCGGGTCCTGTTCTCTGGAGCAACAGAAAACAAGCTTGCTCCCTAAACATGACATCCCTTCAGATATTTAAACAGAGCTATCATATCAACCTTCTCTTCTCCAGGCTAAACATCCCCAGCTACCTAAGGTGTTCCTCATAGGCAGGCATGGTTTCCAGACCCTTCACCAACTTAGTTGCCCTCCTTTAGACACGCTCCAGTTTCTCCACATCCTTTTTGAATTGCGATGTCCAGAACTGGACACAATATTCCAGGTGGGGCCTGACCAAAGCAGTATAGAGTGGCACTATTACTTCCATTGATTTAGACACTATACCTCTATTGATGCAGCCTAAAATTGCATTGGCCTTTTTAGCTGCTAAATCACACTGTGGACTCATGTTCAACTTGTGGTCTACTTGGACTCCTAGATCCCTTTCACATGTAGTCTCATTCAGGCAGGTGTCCCCCATCCTATATCTATGCATTTCATTTTTCTGCCCTACGTGCAGTACCTTACATTTCTCCATGTTGAATTTCATTTTGTTAGCTTTGGCCCAGCTTTTTAGTCTATTCAGGTCATTTTGAATTTTGATCCTGTCCTCTGGGGTATTAGCTACTTCTCCTAATTTGGTGTCATCTGCAAATTTGATAAGTATGCCCCCAATTCTATCATCCAAGTCATTGATGCCACTGTTTATAAAACTGGTGTGTATGTGTGAAAAATATACAAACACACCATAGAGGAATTGCCCCTACAATGTATTCTTGACAAAATGCATTAACTGGAGGTACTATTTCTGGAAATGGAGTTTTTTTTTTCATGTAGACTTTTTTCAAAAAAAAAAAAAAATCTGATCCAGGAACAGGACAAAGCAAATTGAAAAGTAAAAAACTGAACAAAGCCAAAACTGACAGCTGTACCCAAATTCTGTCTTTAAGCAAGGCTTGGTTCTGAGTGTCATTTTCTGGCCACCAGAAGCTTGATCCCTCTTCCTTATGCTTTCTGGTCCCTCACTAGTCACAATCTAATATATTCTGCCCTAGTGTCTCTGTATTCATGAGAGCTGGAATCTTGGGACACCCCTCCTTTTTTCCTTGTGTGTCCATTGGACACCTGCATGTGTTCATAGGACAGAAGAGCCATCTTTTGGGAGAGTGTAGCATTTCAATCCAGGTTGGGATATGGAGAATCCCATGTTTGAAACAATCTCCCCTTGCCCCCATTAGAACTTCCCCATATTGAAAAGTAGCATGTCAAGGAGAAAGTTTCCAATTTGGCCTTTATCCAATCATGCTACTTTTTCACCTGCAGGTAGTTTTATTTGAAAAGGAAAGAAAGTGAGATGTATGCTTACACCATAAAAGTAGTGTAGTCCCAGAAAGTTTCACATGATTTGTCTTCATGTACAGATCAAATGATCCAAATGTACTCAGATACGGCTAATTTTGGAGAAAACTCTGTGGTATTTTAATATACAAAAAGGAGAATGGGAAATAAGGGGCAAGTGTTGAAGCATCTACTTTTGATCATTGTGAACTCTTCCAGTAATTGGTTGTACTGGTTTCGTTCTTCTCTGTTAGCCATAGATGATAGTATCATGGGTGGATGGAGTGAAACAATAAAATGCCCAGAATAAAAAGAAAGAATGGAATATTCTGGCCATGACTTGAATTGACAGTCTTGCTTATATTTATATATAGGGGACTTGTTCGTATCTGGATTAGATGTTCTGCAAATGGAAATCGCATGATCCTCTCTGTGTCAAGGTTGATCTATGAATGTTGTTACCAGGCAGAGGGCTCCATTTGTTCCACACACAAACATACAGCATTCTCTGCTGCATCAAAGAAATGATACCAATCGTCTCTTCATCTCTATTTGCAATGGAGATAATATGAAGAATTGAAAGCTGCAACCAGAGTGTGTGTATACTTTGATCTGCAACATGGGTGAAGAGAAGACCTGTCCTTGTGGCATGCAGAGCACCAAGACAAAAACACTTCAGCCTCATAGAAGCTCAGAAATTGTCCTCATATAAAGCAGTTTAAAGAGCCAGAGTGGCCTAGTGGCTTGAACATTGGACTCTGACTCTGGAGACCAGGGTTTGATTCTCAACTCAGCCATAGAAACCCACTGGTTGACTTTGGGCAAGCTACATGCTCTCACCCTCAGGGAAAGACAATGGCAAACCCCCTCTGAATAAATCTTGCCAAGAAAAGCTCATGATAGCTTTACCTTAGGGTCTCCATACAGTGGAAATAATGTGAAGGTTTTTGTTGTTGTTGTTAACTGCCCCAAGTTGATGTCAACCTATGGCAGCATTGTGAATGAGACATCTCCAAGACTCCCTGTCCTCCACTTCACTGCTTAGTTCTTGCAAACTGCTACCTGTCACCTCCTTAATAGAGTCCATTCATCTAGGATGTGGTCTTCCTCCTGTTCTGCTTCCCTCCACCTTTCCTAGCATTATTGTCTTTTCCAGTGAGTCATGCCTTCTCATGATGTGTACAAAGTACAACAGCCTCGGTTTTGTCATCTTGGTTTCCAGGGAGATTTCTGGCTTGATCTGTTGTGGGACCCATTTGTTTGTCTTTTTGGCTGTCCACAGGATCCTCAGTGCTCTTCTCCAGCACCCCATCTTCCTATCTGCTATAATAACTGTCCAGCTCTCACATCCATACAAAGTACTGTAATAGGGAATACAGTGACTTGTATGATTTTAAATTTTGTGCTCAATTGTATTTTGTATTTGCATTTTAGGATCTTTTTTTTTTCATAGCCACCCTCCCCATTCTTAATCTTCTTCTAATTTTCTGGCTTCAGTCCCCATTGCTATCAATGTTTGATCCCAAGTATGAGAATTCTTTTACTGTTTCTATTTCCTCATTGTCTTAGTTGAATTTATGTAAATTCTTCATGGTCATTATTTTTGTTTTATTTATATTCAACAACCACCATCAAGTAGTTTAACGAGTTTTTTTTAAACCCAAGTTTTCTAACACATTGTGCTAACTATTTAGACATTTCCAGTGTTCTTAATTATCTTCATATTCAGTATAATTTATAACATCTGCACCACCTTAAATATTACTCCCCACCTACTAATCAAATCTTTATAAGATTAATGGTTGTTGGGTTTTTTTTAATAAACAATAATACACACACAGATCTTGACAATAGTGCTTTCAGGAGTCGTGTTGGCTTCTTGTTGCTTCTTGCTTCCTTTTCTTTCTCATCCCTAACCAAGTTGAGAATTACTTTATTTGAAGCACTTGCATACCGTCAAAGGGTGAAAGTTGTCCTACTACATTTATCATCTTGCTGGGGCAATAAACATGCAGACCCAAGCAATCTGCAACAGGATAGTACGGTAGTGATGCAGAGCCAGCTGTTTTCCTGATATCAATGTTGCATACTATCCTTTTGGTCAAGAAAGTCAATACCTAGGAAAAGAAAGAAGAATAAAAGGTTACAAAAGAAAGAGAGATCAAAAAGGAAGGTGAGCTGCTAAAAACACTACAGTGTTCCAAGTGAGAGACAAACAGCAGTAGGTGAGAGGCTGGTTTTCAAAGCTGTGAGATTTCTCTGAGTCATATTCTTGAAAACTGAGAAATTACTGTAATTCAGGACTGTAGCCACATGATAGCTTGTACAGCCTAGTATTCTAAGGTCAATTCAAACTTATCATCCCAACCTTAGTGGGGTTTTTTTTAACCACTTATGGACATACAAGGAAAAATGTACAGACAGTAGCCTTTCTAAGTGCTTAATAAATAATAATCACATCAGTGCCTAGGCACTAGTATTTTCTTTGCTGAGTCCAAAGGTATTCATTTGAAAATCATATCTAAAACTTATATTTACATTTTCAAAGCTATATAGTCAATAATAATGGAACATTTTAGGCCAATTGTGTTGATGCCTCCCATAATATATCTGAGGCAATGAATGTCTAGCCCTCAGACATGTCTAGCCCCTATTCATAAGCAGACACACTAGGCAATTTCTTGTAGAAGACTGGTTAGTGCCCAAAGTCACACAGAAACACTTTCCAAGGCAATGTGTATATATTTTGTAGGCAAGGAATACAGTACCGGTACTTTAATGAATATATAGGTTTCAGTCAATCTTTTTTCACTTCATGATATGGTAGTTTTATTTTCACAACTCTGTTATATCCCATTTTTGTACTAATATGTGGATGTTTGGTTTTTTAAAAATGAATAAACACTGTACTTAAATACTAATTAAATAAATATCTCTTAAAATATTTTCTTATAGAGTATATATTCTTCCAAAGTATACATTTCTAAATACGTTTTATACAAGATGTACCGTTTTATATCTCTTTTTGTGAAATTTTGAACTGTACAAAAATAACTGAATTGCAGAATGGACTGAATTGCAGATTTCCAAGAAATGAAAACTGATGGCAAACTCTATTCTGCTTCTCACATTAATTCAAGTGGTGCAGTTCTGACTTGTTTCATTGAAAATATAAACCCAACATAATCCTTGAACATCCATATCAAAATCTCAGCTCTGCCTTTCATTTGCTTGATTTTGAATAGGCATATAAAGAACTGTATATTAACTCTTTATATGCCTATTGAAAATAAAAAAAAAAACTTGAAAGGTAGCATCCAGATACAGATGCTCAAGGAATTGCCTCTGCCTCTGAGGCTGAGAGAATGTGACTTGTCCAAGATGACCCAGTGGGTTTCCATGGCTGACTGAGGATTCAAACCCTGGTCCCCAGAATCATAGCCCATTGCTCAAACTATTACACCATACCAGGCCTAACTACCCTAAAGACTCCAGATCCCACCTGATCTTCAAAACTAAGCAGGGACAGCCCTGGTTAATACTTGGATGGGAGACTGCCAACAAATACCAGGTGCTATATTTTAGAGGAAGGCAATGGCAAACCATGTCTGACTATTTGTTGCCTAAGAAAACCCTGCGTTGCAGAAATCCCGGGATCACCATAAGTTGGCAGGTGACTTCAACATACACACTCAGACACTAACTCTTTGCATTTTCATTTATCCTGATCACCTTGCTTCCAGTACACAATCCCTAGAAGCCATCTAGTGAGTATTTTTATTTATTGAACCATTTTGGTACTGTCCTTCATTTTGGCTGGACTTCAGGATGATGTATAATATAAAACATAATAAAACTCTGAGCCCCAGCCCTCCCTCCCTCTCTTCCTTCCTTTCTTTCTTTGTCTAACCTACCTCCCAGAGTTGATGTTGGAATAAAATGTAGAGAAGGAGAGCCATGAAATGTCACACTGATCTTACTGGAAAATAGGCAGGATATATATGTAACTAGGAAATGAATGAATGAATGAATACATAACAATGGCAAAAAAGAAGACAAATTCTGAAACAGAGAGATTTGCACAAGTTTAAAGGACTAGGTAAATAAAATGTTGAGAGGTTTTTGCCGGATAAACACACACACATACCCACACACAGCTACAGGCAGAGTGTTGGCAGTATTTTATGATATTTTCTGATTTCTCTTCAAGATGTCATGCTCGATAATGAAGTGAACTTGTTTTAAAAGCTGTAGGCAAAATAACCATGTTTACTGTTCTCTGTGAAGAAGAGCTTGGTGGCAGATGAATGAGAAATGCCATTCTCCACTTTCCTCTTCCTTCAACCTGCCATGCTCATCCGGTTCTGCACTGGGCTCTTTTGTACCTGCATGGTTACTGCAATAGCCTGCAGCAACCTTACTGCTGAGCTTGTTTATGGAAGCTGTGCCAGTAGAGGTCACTCTCGAACAGGCATCCTTGGTGCTTATTCGAGCACCCTTTAAAGCAAATTGCATATCCAGTCTTCACATGTATATGTAAGCATGTTTCTTATCTGTGCATCACCACTGCTGCTTCTCTTTCCTTCCCACCAATAAAACGGGAAATCGCAACCAGGCAGAACAAACCTGCATTGATTATGTAGGTGGCATGATTAAATCATGCAGGAGGAGGAAAGGATGCTATAAAGAGGCCCATAAAATATCTTGAGAATCCTTACACGCCAGTCTTACGTATGTATGGCTCAGTAGAATTTGGTGCCATTTAACCTCCTGGCAGTTATGTCTAGGAAGACTACAGCCATTTAGCAGAAAGCTGACTTTAGCATAACCATTTACATTTTTCACTAGAGATCACATCAGCTTAACATGTCCTTCTTTAAGAAGACTGTGTCTTTTAAACTTATTATATTGATGTACTGCAACCACTGTTGTTGTTGAGTGCCTTGAAACCATTTCTGATTATGGTGATCCTAAGGTGAACCTATCATGGTGGTTTCTTGGCAAGGTTTCTTCAGAGGTGGTTTGCCTTTGCCTTCCTCTGAGGTTGAGAGAGTGTGACTTGCCTTGGGCCACCCAATGAGTTGCAACGGCTAAGCGAGGATTTGAAATCTGGTCTCCAGAGCCATAACCCAATATTCAAATCACACTGGCTCTGTTGTGTGTTAGGAAGGCTCTCACTTAGGGGAACTATAATTAGCTCAAATTATGCAGAGGAAGATCCTAACAAAGTCTTATGCCGGAATCGCGGTCATTTTCCTGAACATGCTTATTTCCCAGTTCATGTCATTTTCTTGTTCGGTTCTAAGCGGTTTGCATGCAACGTTGTGTGAAAACCATTTGTGCAATAATGCCTAATATGCTGGATAACCACAGCTTCTGACCCTTTTAAACTTCCAGTTTTCCCTGTGTGATAAACTCCTAAGACAGGTCAGCCTGAAGGACTGGTAGCAAATTTCATGGCTCAATGTGGATTTGAACCTGATCCTCCCAAGTACCATTCCAGCACTCTAAGCACTCTAATCCACTGGCTATACTGGGGAGAGGCAGAGGGACAGAGACTCATTATCAGGCTTCTCAGTTTTAGTGACTATTATTGAAATAATTGCAGAACCTGATACCAGTTACAGGTCAAAATAACAGATAAAAATGATCTGTCACACAATGGGGTGCACAAATGTTTGGTTTGGATGAAAACATTAGCAATTCAGATAATACATCCCTGAGCATATGCACACAGACCTATACATACACACAAGAAATTTTGACACATATATGGAGGATAGGATAATAAAAATATCAGGTTTTCACTTCTAGCACAGGATAGTTAGAATGATCTGTATACTCAATACAACTAGAGCATTTCAAAGGGACCTACAAAGTTACTTCATCTACCTTCTTTTTCTTCTTGGCTATAAATTGTCCCTGTGTTTAGCAAAGTGTGCACTGTGCATTCACGCCCAAAATGCTAGTGTAATAAACTAAAGTACATGAAAGGAAATTCAAAAGATGAATGGTGGTTTTACACATGCACACACACACACATATAGCTTTAGAAAATCAAGCTGGTTGTCTGTACTGTGGAAAGGTTCTACTGCATACATTTTTAGTCATCTCCTTTGAAGTAAAGATTAGTATTATGTAGATCATTGATAAATGTCAGTGTAATTAGTCCAAAATACCTTTTTAGCAGACTTGGCTAAAATTCATCCGCACAGCTAGTTTCCAGAGGACAAATCAGTTGCTAATGATTATTTGTAAATTCAAAGCTAGCATTTAAAATCTCTGCTTGATGGGTTAAGGATTTATTTGGCTGAGATGGATCATTTGTTCGGATTGTATCCAGATAAGCAACAGCTTGGAAGGCTCTGCTGTTTGTGTGCAATGATAAATGGTGCTCATTGGGATCCTTTAACTCCTAATCTCCCTGAGGGTTTGCTAATGTCTCCTTTTGATTTATACCCCAGATCAGGTAAAATCTTGCTGTCTTTGGTGTAGGTCTGATCTGTCTCCCTGGCCTAACTCCAGGCTGACACCTGGGCCCCACCTTGTCATTGAAGCCATCCTCCTAATGGACCATCAGCTTGGTTCCCTCTGGGACAGTGGCAGGGAAAGAAGAGACTCTCAGCTATTCATTGTCCCTGTCATCCATTCAGGGCCCAGTTCACAGCTTTTCTTGCTGAGGAACGCACTTCTGTGAAATTCTGCAAAGTACATCAAAAAACATACTTGCCACTTTCTTAAAACAATGTTAAGTATTTAAGGGGTGGGTGCCCTGAACAGGTATATAGCATTTACTTCTTCCAGGAGTATAGTTAGACTTTGCACCATGAGATACATTCGACACATACAGATTTGTATGCATGACATTTTGGGATGCTGGGCTTAAAGCTGTACTCTGCTGGTAATGTGAGTGTGCTCAGTCCCTGATTTAATGCTTCCGGCTTATGTTGATGAAAAGTCCTAAACACATTGCAGAAATAATCCAGTTTGAGACTGCTTTAACTTCCCTGGCTCAGCGCTAGGGAACTGTAGTTTATTGTGGCACTAGAGCTCTCGGACAGAGAAGGATAAATGTTGCATAAAACCACAGTTCCCAGAATTCCCTAGCATTGAGCCAGTGCAGTTAAAGTGGTCTCAAACTGAATTATTTCTGCAGTGTGTTTTAGACCAAATGTTCTAGTTGCTCATGAAAAAAGACAATTCCATTACCTCCTCCTAGAATATTTGCCTTGTTTTTTTAGCCAGTATTAGGAATCATGTGGCCCTTTAGATGTTGTTGGATTGGAAAGTCCAGTAGCTCTAGCCAGCACAGCCAATGAAAAGGAATGCTGGGAACTGCAGTTCAGCAACATCTGGAAGGCCACATGATTCTCACCCATGCTTTAAACAAAGCAGGTTTGGTGGTTATGAAACTGACAACAGATAGGCAGTGGATCCCTCCCTGCAGGAAAGTATACAGCAGACTCCTCCACTCCTCCAGCATCCAGCTAGGCTGGACTACAATTCACATCATCCCCAACTCTAGCTAGCCATGAAGATGCTTTATTTAGATTCTTCGGATCTGAAAATGTTACATCACTCTAGTAATCACATTAAGCCATAAAATCAAAATCCAAAATACATTGCAGAAATAATCCAGTCTGAGACTGTTTTAACTGCCCTGACTTTTTGCTAGGGGATGCTGTAATTGTAGTTTATTGTGTCAGCAGAGAAGGCTAAATGTCTCACAAAATGACAGTTCCCAGAATTCCCTAGCTTTGAGCCAGCACAGTTAAAGCAGGCTCAAACTGGATGATGTCTACAGTATGTTTTGAGCCTAAGTCATCTAATTATTTGTCACACTCTGAGCCTTAAATAATGCTTTGTCATAATGCTTTGTCAGGATGATATGGCTGTTGTTGTTTATAAGTTTGCACATCTTGAACTGATTTCAGGTCACGGCCTGCAGTCCCAAGGAACACCTTGCAATAAGATGATTTGGCCAGTTTGTTCACTAAACTGTGATGCTTACATTGCTTTTGTGTTAGAGCCGATGGTAACTGGAGGTTATAAGCATTGTAATTCTCGTTGCGACACTGAGAGGGCTGGCTGTACAGAATTTCAGTGCAAAAGCAGAACTCCCTTAAGTCTGTGCTCATTCCTATGCTGTGGATAAAGCACTTTTGTTGGTCTCTTGCATTTGATATGGGGACAAGTCTTCAGTTATGTTGAATTTCACTTTGCTAAGAATATACTAAAATGGGTCAGTTTTCCTTCAAAAATACAGGGAGGCATACATTCATGGTTAGCTTTGGATAGCTACTAAGAGTAGTAGATCCCAACATTGTGCGGTATATCTGCCCACCACCACCACCATGCTAAGGCACACAGTTGGGAAGGTTCTCTGTATTTTTTTTTTTAATTCAGGGGAGGATATTGACCACTGGGTATAAAATCCAATTTCATGGATTTAAGCAGAGAGAACCATGCAAGAGAAGGGAGCTCTTTTCTTGGGGTTGGTGGTAAAGGGAAAAGTTGTTCCATCAACACGAGAGCTTAATTGGATGATGATGATGATGATGATGATGATGATGATGATGAAAGAGGAGGAAGAGGACTAAAAATTAGTGATTGCATTATAAAACGACTGAAAAGACAAAATACTTCCTACCGCAACCTGGGGAGAACTGTTTCTTTGGTTAATGTATTTTCAGTTGGTCTAGAGACAAAGTGGAATTGCCAAGAGCTTGTTAACAGGAACTCATGTGCTACTACTAATGAATTAATCATGCTTTTACTTCTGGCAGTAATCCTTACACTTAAAGTATTTAATAAGTGCCATTTTGCTGAAGTAAGCTTGGGAAGCAACATTTCAAAGGTGGGGAAGGGAGGCAGGGCACTTTTTATGATTATCATAGACTGCAACAAAGCAGGGTTTGAATGAGGATTCAGAAATGATTATGTTGGCAGCCTGAGCCTCATAGCATTGTGCAGAAAAATCCAACTCTTTTTGCCAGGGCTGGCTTTAACACTGTGCAAGATGAGGTGATTTTCTCAGGTGGAGGATGGTAGGAGATGCCTCCCCAAAGGTTTGGGAGGCGAAAAATGGGGGCCACCTGGTTTTCCCTGTACCACTTGAGATATCATGTCTGCCTTCTGGTGTGGCAGAGAACTATGTCCACTATTGAAGAGAGATTTTACTGTCAATCCACATGAATTTTGTACCTAAAATGGGAAATGATTACCATGTTGTTGTTTGTTTAAAGCAACAAACTAGTTTGGGGCTAGACTGGTCCCTGCAGTGAAGAGAGAAGATAATGAGATCATGGCCCAGGAATCTAGTGTTCACATTTTCAACCTACCTTCCTTCACAAAGTTTCTATGAAGGGCAGAAGACAAACGCCTTTTTAAAAAAGCCAGAATAGAAATTAAATAAGGCCAAGATTCATATAACACGAACAACTCAATCTTATATATATCTACTCAGGGCAATATATATATATATATATATATATATATATATTCTGGAAGACCAGAATTCAAATCCCTGCTGGGTCATGGAAACCCACTGGGTGACCTTGGGCAAGTCACACTTTCTCAGCCTTAGAGAATGGTAATGGCAAAGCCCCTCTGAATAAACCTTGCCGAGAAAAACTTATGACAGGTTCACCATAGGTCAGAGATGGCATGAAGGCATGTAATGGCAAGAAGACCAAAATGATCTGGAAGCCGTGCAAATGTGTGAACTGTCAAGATGAGGTGTGTTGCTCTCACAATCTCCTTTCATAGAGATTGTCACATCCAATAGAATTCTCTTCCATCCCTAGGCAGAAGAATTCACTGACTAGAACCCACTTCATCCCGGGAAGCCACAACCTTTCTCCCAGCTCTTAAGGTCCCACCCAAAGGGTTAACAGAATAAGATGGCACCCAGTCTTGAATGTGCAATGCAAATTATCTTTTATGTGTTAAGTGTAACCCCAGCGGGGTAGTTGCAAGAAGGAAGAGCATGTTGTAGAAATAATGCAGTTTGACACCACTTTAACTGCCATGGCTCAATCCTACAGGATCCTGGGATTTGTAGTCTTGTGAGATACCAGCACTCTTTGGCAGAGAAGGCTGAAGACCTTGCTAAAAGTATAAATCCCAGGATTCCATAGGCTGGTGTTACAGTTTTAAAGTGGTGTCAGACTGCATTATTTCTACAGTGCAGATACACCCTAGATCAGTCTCCAGATTCATGATGCTGGCAAATAAAACTGTTGATCACAGTGTTGACTTCTGAGCCATGTGTGCAAAAGGGTCTGAGTCATCACAGGAGGGAGTAACCTTTAATGTTGTCTGAGTCGGCCTCTCTATGCGTGAAAGGTCCATTCTTAGAGAAGCGGAGCTGAGTGGGTGCTTCAAGATGTTCTTTCACTCAGGCCATTCTTTATTAATCTTCTTTTAATTTGTGCATGTAAGTGTAAGCAAATGACATTTATAGCCTTCGCTGGAATGGCATTATTCTAATACCAGCATCCAAGAACAAACAACATGTACCCGTTGGATTCGTATCTTTAGTAGCTTGGCATTCATCACATTAAAACAGCTTCACAGTGAGTCTGTAGCAAGCTTTAAGTTAAACCTGATAAAATTGCCCTTTCCCTCCCTTTATTTACAATGCTAATTTTAAAACAATGGCTGCTAAAAGCAAATGTGCCATAAAGTTTCCAGGGCTATTGCTGTTAGTAATATTTGCATATCTATGCACATCAAAGTCGGTGGCCTTGTTTACCCTGAATTTGTATACATTCATTTCCCCAGATATGCTTTCACATTGACTTGGGCTTGTAGCTCTGAGCTGCAACAAACAATCTCGGTTAAGTAGATGGCCAGAAAGATCACATTTTCCTTTCCCCTTTTGTCATAAGGATAGAATAAATGTTTGTCCTATGACCGGTGTGTTGATTAAATGAAAATCTTTCCATGCCACATATCACTAGGTTAGGTTTGTTTAAGCTGCTAATGTCTTCAGCAGGGGAAGCAGGCTGTGCCCTCTGCAAGCGGTCAATATCTTTATTAAAGAGTTACATTTAATTTCGGAGTGCTTTTGCACAATCCATCAAATGTGATAAGAGCGGATTAAAGGCACATAAAATTAGTGGAGCGCCTGTCCATTTTTATGTTTGTTTGTTTTTTAGCTGTATATTGTTGACGACTTCAGGTCTGATCCTGAGAAGCTTTAACAAATTCATTTCTGTATTACAGTTTCAAACTAATAACATACTTCTGCTACCGGTATTTCTCCCCCTCCTCCTCCTTTTTAACAAAAATCTAAACAAAAATATCCAGGCAGGTAACCAGTCCAAATCTATTGTTGTCATTGTTGGAGTGTGTGTTGTTACTGTGTGTATTAAAAGCTATCTTGTTTACTTTTATTTATGTAGAAACTTATCCATCTACACAGTAACAATAATGCAGTTTGATACTGCTTTAACTGCCATGCCTCCATCCTTCAAAATACTAGGATTTCTAGTTTTATGAGGCACCAGGACACTCTGGCGGAGAAGGCTAAAGTCATTGTACCATTACAAATCCCAGGATTCTATTGGGTGGAGCTGTAGCACTTAAAGTGGTGTCAAAGTGCATTACTTCCACAGTGTAGATGTAGCTTTAGTGTTACACACTGCTCAGGATGTTTAACAGCAGTCATAAGCAATAAAATGCAACAGCATTGCAAATATGGTGAAGTCAGATAGATAATATAAATAGAGAATTCAGGACTATTTAAAAGTCAGGAAGCAAATGCCTGATTAAAAAGGAAAGTCAAAATGCACTCAAACAGGGTACCACTTCTGCGGGCGGTAGGGAAGGTATTCTAACATTTTGGCACAGCCATTGAGAAAGCCTTTCTTTCTTTTGTCTTCTGTCTTCTCTCTCTTCTCCTTTTGGTCCTGTCTTAGGGAGCAGGCAATGCAGTGTGGGAAGGAGTGATCCCCACGGCACCCTGAACCTAAGCTATTTGGAACTTTTGTGTTTTATTCCTAGTGTTTCCATTTTATTATGTCTTTTTACGTTTGTTTTTAATACTGTTTTTAACTTGTTTTTCTAGAAATTTAGTACAATTGTCTCTTACCTTTGGTATTAAGACAGATTTTTTTTTAAAGTATATTGTGTTTTTAAAAGGTCATATGCTGCTTGGATCTCATGGAGGGAGACGAGCATGATATAAATGAAATAAATACATACTTTTAATGAATTTAACTTTTATTATCAAAAGTTGGAACTTGTATGCAGAAACAAACTGGTAGCCAGTGCGGACTGCAGCAGAGGTGCCAGGTGAATCTGAAATGGGGTGCCTGCTAGTGTCTGCTGATACCCAATGGCTCCCATGTAAATGGCGTAGAGAATCCATTCCAGCTTTTAATCTGAACTTTAAGTAAGTGTCAACCTATGCGAGGGGTCCTTCATTATTCAGACTTAAACCTAGAGTGGATTCACCACCCATTGACATGAAGCATTTAGCCTCTACTGCTAGCCTTCTGGTTGCAGAATTCTGGACCAATTCCAGTTTCTGAAGATACCTCAATGCCAACCCATATAAAAGACATTGCAGTAATCCCGCCTAGATGTAAATAAGCCTAGGTCTTGCCAGGAATAGGCACAGTTGGTACATGAACCTAAGCTGGTTAGAGACATTGCTGGCTGCAGCCCCAACCTCAGCATCCAGGTTTCATCCAAACCAGCAGCCCCCCAGAATGGTGGGCATTGTTCTTCAAGGAGATCAGTACCCCAGCCAGGGTTTTGTTTTTCAGTTCACTACATATATGACATATACGTTAGGCTGTCTGTGTTGCCACCCAACTACTTTTTGTTAATAACCTCTGTTATATCCACTTTTAAAAAAATCTTTTTAAATTTTAAAATTAAAAATTTAATTTCATGTGCCCCTGTTTTTGTTAACTGCCATCAAGTCAACTTCGACTTATGGCAACACTGTGAATGAGGAAGATCCAAGTCACCCTGGTCCTGTCTGCACTGGCCAGGATACTCCAAGGGCAGTCCGCAGTATCCTGGCCCCAGAGTACCCTGCCCTGGCCTCCCCCTGTTACCTTGGCCCCCCCGTTCTGATGCCAGGAGCATTGCTGAGGAGGAAAAAACCCAGTTCCTCTCCCAGAACAACATTTTTCCTTCTCCAGCACTGCTTCTGGTAACATACATAAGGTTACAATGGGGTGCCAGGCACTTCACAAGCAGGATATATCTTTATTTTAACATTGTTCTAGATGAGGAAGGCCAATGGCAGCCCCTGCCAAATCATGATCTGTCCAGGCTCTGAGAACTGTGGGAAAGGTAGTGGTAATGGGAGCTGACCACAGCAACAGCAGTGTAGACAACTTCTGCAGAAAAAAACAGGCATGGAGCAACTCTAGGCTGGCAGTGGGGCAGAACAGATGGGGAATCATTGGACTTCTCCCCCAAGTATAGATGGGCCCTTCGTTTGGAAGTGAAACATGAAGGTTGGAGAGATTGAGCTGCCTTACTGACCATCCAAGTGGTTATTAACAACAGTTTCAGGCAAAGTTGTTTCTCACTTGCTTTCTCAGTTGTTGTTTTTTGTTGATTTTTTTTACAATTGTACCTTAGAACTCCTGCATGCAAAACAAACATTTTTTTTCCCCACTGAAATGGTTCTGGACCAATTCCAGTTTCTGAAGATACTTCAATGCCAACCCATATAAAGGACATTGCAGTAATCCTGTCTAGATGTAAATAAGGTCACACACTTGTATATATTTGAGATTGTGGAGGGTAGTTGGTCATGAAAAGTTGGGTCCGAGCCCAAGACCAAGCTATGTCTGAACTTAGAGGTATGGGAGTGGTGTCTTTTAAAGAGGTAGAAGACATAGGAGTAAAAAAGAAAAAGGATGCACAAAACCGAGAAAGAATGAATTGCATTCTTAACAAAACAATGTATAAGTCGCAGGCTGAGGTTAAAGGTGGTAACCAGATTTTTATTCTAAAAGACTGCATATATGATAGTATGAATGCATGTACTGTAATATTTTGCCTAGCATATCCCCTCCTCCATCTAGCTTCACTTAATACTACTGAGGCAGGAGGTAATAAGTAACTTACAGTGAGGATGATATCTCTAGCATATGCCGGTTGATTAAAATGCTCTGTGTGCTCTATGGATTAAACTCATAACTGCCAAAATGACTACCATGTACAGATTGATTACCACTGTGCCAAAAATAAACTCACATAAAATTGTCATCTTCTGAAATGAGATTGTAAACTAGATAGTCTGGGATTCCTTGAAAGCTCAGAAAGGAGCATTGCCAAAAACAGGAACAAGTCATTATTCAAAAGTGAAGGCCACAGAAGGAGGGGCAGGAGCCTTGTGTGCATGCAAAAGGTAGTCCCTGTTTTGTATTGATAGTGCTTTCTCTGGCTTTTTGTTGATGATTATGAAGTCAGAAAGTGTTCCACTAGAATATAACTCTGTTCCTCCCATCAACTACGAAGGGTTGGGGGTGACCCTGGTATATTATTAACTTGAAGGTGTTGTGAAATGATATCTTGAGAACCATTTTGCAGTTTGCCAGGAAGCATCAGTGCATGCTAAAGGAGATAAAAGATTTGGGTTTTCAAATGCAAAGGTTTAATTTTGCACAGAGCAAACTGATTCTTGGATGCTAGAAGCAAATTTACAGGTAGCTAGCAAAGGCAGCTTTAGTCCCCAGTGAAAGGGTGGGACTTTCACACATTCTAGAAGGCTATGTGTAGACTGGTTGTGTGCAAAAGACATCATACAGGATAGGGCAGGGTGGGCAAAAGTATGGTACCTGTTCACAAACATGGAGACCTTTGGGTTAGAAGCAAAAAATGGACTGGTTCAGATGTCATGGCCAAACAATCACTGAAAAGTCATGATCAGATTCTGTGCTCACTTCTCCACTCAGTTAACAGATTCCTTCCCCTCACTTCCAGATCTGCAATAGTTAGAATTTTCTGTGAAACCTAAATTGATCATGTTATATTTACAGCACATCTCTAAGCCAACACTGGGTCACAGCCATAGCCAATTACATAAATAATAGAAGAGCCCTGCTGGATCAGACCAAAAACATGTCTAGTTCTCCTGAAATGCTTTCACATTACTCAGTTATAGTACTATGATTCTGCTTTAAATAACATCCTGTGGAGTCCTGGTATTGGCAGTTTAGGAAGGGGCATTTAGGAAGGCCCAGCCAGGGAGCGCCTCTGGTGCATCAAGAAATTACAAATTCCAGGATTCCACAGGAGGCAGCCATGGCAGCTAAAGTGGAATCATAGCAATATAACTGTGTAGTGTGAAAGGGGCCCAGCATTCTGCACCCTGTGTGGCCAATTCCGAAGGAGGACATGAATACAATAGCCGCCTACCCACCCACTCATATTCCTCAGCAACTGGTATGCAGAGGTACACTGTCTCTGCCCCTTGAGGTAGGATATAGCCAACATGACTAGTAACTATTGATACCAGCCCAAATGCTAAGTCAACATGCTGTTCTTATAGTGGCCGGCCAGCCAGATGCCTAAAGGAAGATCGCAACATGGCATGAATACAATAGTGCCCTTCAGTCTGTGTTTCCAGTAGCTGGTATACAGAGGCATAGTGGTTCCAACAGTGGAGATCTTATATACATAATAACCCCTCATAACAAGCCAAAAAGCAAGAGAAGGAATTGACGTATGTAAGGGAAAAGGGTTCTAGACAATGACAAGAAATTTCCATTCCTTGGATTAAGCATTGATCAGAGTGGAAACTTAGAGTCAAGAAATCAGAAGAAGACTGGGACTGGGAAGAGCAACTTCAAAACAACTAGACAAGATCCTTTGATGCAAAGCCATAGAACTGTATACTAAAGTTGGGATCGTGCAAGCCATTGTATTCGCCAGCACCATGTATAGATGTGAGAGCTGGACAGTGAGTGCTGAGGATATAGTGGACAAAAAGACAAATAAATGGATCCTAGAACAGATAAATCTCAAACTCCCCCTGGAAGCCAGGATGACTAAATCAAGGTTGTTTTGCTTTGGACACACCATGAGAAGGAACGACCGATTAGAACAGATGATGATGCTAGGAAAAATGGAAGGCATCAGAAAAAGAGGAAGAGCACAAGCCAGACAGCTAAACTCAGTCAGGGGCTTCCCAGGCCTGAGCAGAGAGGCAGAGGATAGGAGGGCTTGGAGATGTCTCATCCACAGGGCCACCATGAGTCAAGGTTGACTTGACGGAAGCTAACAACAACAATAACAAGGGAAAGAGGAAGGAGCACACAAATGCAAAGCCTAGCCACAACAGCTGAGCCATAGTTTGGCAGTCACATGGGAACCAAGCCAATAACTCTTCTATATCAAGCTTAATGTGGTATGATAAAGACATCATGTAGTGCCAAATGTAATATTAAAAGAGAACTCAATGAAGCATCTCATTGAAACACCTCATGCACTGTGGGTTGAGTGCAGCTTTGCAATGGGAATGACAGCCTGTGCATTTATCTGCTGATTTGTAAGCTCATGTGTACACCACTTGTATATATATATGTATATTAAAAAATTGTCATATAAGGATGCTATTTAATGTTTCTTTAGGTATTTTTATTAATTTTTAATGGCTTTTTTCTTATTAGTATTGTTAGTTGCAGTAAGCTGTTATAAATTTGTTCAACCACCTAGAAATGTGAAGATGAATACTCATAGTCTTCTTTTGTTACATTATTTAAAAATTATGGTCCACACAAATCTTGGCTACTACAGCCTTAATTATTATTATTATTATTATTAATATTAATTTTATTTATATAGCGCTGTAAATTTACACAGTGCTGTACATACAATCGTATAATTAGACGGATCCCTGCCCTCAGGCTTACAGTCAAGCACTGTTCACTTTTCCTGTTGATATGAAAGACTTGGACGTAATTGGAAAGATGTGATTTAATTCAACAGACTAGGCTAGGATTTGTGACATTGACTCTTCTGCACAAAACAACCCTAGGCTTCTTCTGGGATCAAGATTGGGAGATCCAGGAACAGTTCTACCCAAAGCAGGTTGGCTTCTGCCATCAATAATAATAACAATTTATTTATTTATATTCTGCCTCTTCCCAAGGGAATGAAGATGGGAGCGAGAGAGGAGGAATTTCCTCCAACTCCTTTTCATTTTCCCCCTTTTAGTTTTATGATTTCCCTTTCATTGGTTGCTATGGGAAAGAAACTATCTTCCATACATTTCCATCAAATCCTGAGGTGCGGTGGCAACATCAGGAAAATGGAACACTTACATATCCTGCAATTCCAGGTTTTCTCCCACAATCCAACCTTGCCACATTCATATAAAGATTCCTTCCCTGTTTTGGCAGTGCCAGTGGTAGATTATGGAAAGATTTGTAGCTGCGGGATTCATAGCTTTTCCATCCCCATACTTGTCTCATTCTTTGGCTCAGATGTCAGAAGTCAAGACCACAGATATTTTCACAGAGTTAGGTGGAAAGGGGCAGGGAAGAGAGAAATGTTGGATCTCTCCCTCCAAGGTCAGATCCAGATCCACGTATCTGCCTGGTAGAGTGGGAGACCCGAAGCACCCTGTGGCCATGGGACACCTTCTCAGAGACCAAAGGACTACAACCTATGTGTTGTTAACATTTAAGAGACCCCTTTAAACTGTATCAATCCCCTCCCCAGTTGTCATCCTCTTTTATTTGTCATCTTTTGAAGTTGCATCCTATGAAATGTCTTATCATTTTTTTTCTTTCCTCTTATTAAAAAAAAGGAGCAACTTAACTACTTGAAGTAGTTTTGATTAATATTGATAGCATGTTTTAGATCCTCAGTTCAGATTACAGTAGAGGCCTTTAAATACATCTTCACTGCATTGTCTGCATACTTAAGCACCTCCACCTATTTCAGGACTGCAAGCAAATCAGTAATCTCCCAGAGGAAGAAAGAGGGAGAGGAAACTGAGCTCTTAAAAAGAAAAAGAGAGAAAGAGAAGACCTCTGCAGAAATTGCATGAAATGGGTGGTATTGTGTGGAGAGACTATAGTTAAATGAATCCTTCTAATCTGGTATTGATTATAGTACTAAATCCTCAAGGTAGCTCTTCCGGTTTGTTGAAATGAGTTCCGTGATAAAAATCTCATGACAGATTCATATTTATGCTCATTTGTAATTGACATAAGTGAATAGGGCACGTTTACTATTTCACTGTAAGCATCGTGGTGAGGAATGGGGAAGCTGAGTACAACTTCATGGATTTTATGCCAGAACTGTAACTTTTTTTTGGTTTTGGTTTTTGGCATTTTGTTGCAAAATGACTGTCATTGTTTGTCATAGAATGTGCTATTCCACTCATTTGGGGGAATAAATGAAATGAGGTCAGGATGGATAACTTTGTCTGTGTGGCAAGATTCCCTTCTGCGACCTAGGGCTAAGCTCAAATGACTGTCTTGTGAAAAGGTTATTATACAGCAAGGGATGCTGACTTCTAACAAGAATGTCATTAACGTGTGATTAATTTTTTAAAAAATCCCATGATAGTTTATGCAAAAGCAGGACTGTTAACCTTGGTGTTTGGGCCAAGCACCAGTTTGTACAATTGTATTTAGGCAAATCACATTTGATGCTTTCCACTTCCAGTTCCACAATAGGTTCTAAAACCCAAACTGCAGTGGTGTTTGCTTGGAAGTGCACTACACACAAACACACACACTGTGTGTGTGTGTGTGTGTGTTTAAAACAAACAAATGAAATTACATTTTCCTAGTCATAGTTGGTCTGCTGTCTGTTCCACACTAATGATACAGGAATCAAACATAATCCATTTCACATGTTTCAGCAGGCCTGGTGCTCTTGTCTACTTCGCAATCCACAAAGCATGATTTCTGGGTTGTTATTTTCACCTTAATGAATTTTCAGTGACAAATAACATACATGTTTCAACAAGTTGTATTATTTCAAACACACATGTGTGTGTTTGCATTTATATATATATATATATGCATTTGTATAAAAAGCCAGCATGGTGTGTTGATTTGAGTGTTGGAGACCAGGATCTGATTCCCAGTTTGGCCATGACACCTTGGGCAAGTCAGGAGAAAGCAACGGCAAACCTCCTCTGAACAAATCTTGCCCAGAAGGGTCGCCATTAGTTGGAAACAACTCGAAGGCACACAACAGCAGTTGGGGGGGAGGGGGTCTGCCAGGAGGGCAGTGGCCAAAAGGGCATGTTTGCTCTTCTCCTCTGCCATGTGGTGGCTTCCTCCTGATGAGGGGCCCACCTCTGCAACAAAGCTTGGAGGAGTGTGTGTGCCTCTTATCACCTGTAGCAAAAGGAGAGCCCAGGTATCACCTGGTGTGGTCTGTACTCCCGCAACCCGCTAGGGACACCACTGGGGCAAGGGAGTCTGATACTGCAGGAATGCTCACCTTTCAGAATAGGAACAGTGCAATACCAGTTGATTCCATGGTGGCATTCACCCTTAGCTGCCACATTCAGCGACCAAGCACAAACCACTGAAAGTGCACTGTCTGTTATGGATCTTTGGCTGACCATTCCCGCAGCTTAGTAATCACTTTCCTTTGGCAAAAGGAAAGCGGGATTTTTATGAGTCAAGTCTGCCATGTAGCAAAAGACGCTGAAATGCTCTTACCATATAGCAGTTTAAGGCATAAGATTTCTGTCTTTATTTTCATGTGTTTATACTACATCCATCCATTGAATAGTTGAGATATCTATCAACAGATACACATAGATAAACAGACAGAGTTATATATAATACAGATATAGTTAGTTAACTAATCAGTTACTGTATCTGACATCCAGTCTGATTTCATCTATTTTCTTTGGAAGATTCCATTCTCTGTATTCTGTTAAATGCCACCCTGGGTACAGCTTACTCTTTTTTTATCAGTCACTCTGACAAATATATTCTCTCAAGTGATTAACCTCATCTTATTGGGATCCAAAATAGACTTGTTTGAAGTGCTGCTTGATGATCAGCAGTCCTGGATCACACCCTGGATCATGCAAGGACTGCATCACCTATGTGTATCTAGAAAGACATTAATTTTTTAGAGCACTGTCACTTGCAGGACTTCCTAACAGTGCCTCACATACAGATCCTGCAATCTGATTTATGTAATTAAGGGCATTGAGCATGTGCATGTACATATGTATTAAAAATATGTATGCATGCATCACCTCCTAGCTCACCAAAACTACTACTGAGAAATGTACATAATACTTTGGAAACCACAAATCTAAAATCCAAACCAAAAGATGGTCAAACATTTTAATTTCCTTTTTTCAGTGATCAGAAAAGTAAGAGCACATCCCAGGTGTTCCACAGCCTCTCCAGAAAAATGAAAGAAATAAAAATTGAATAAAATTGAAGAATAAGGGGGAAAAGGGGGGGAACCCTTGTAAAACATAGGGTAGGCCTCTTAGGGGTTCTGCCATAGAAATTTATTCTAAAAAGGACTCCACGAGTGTCCTAGAGAATGGTATGTAACCACATATCCATTTTGAATATGCCATCTTCTCAGTTTCATAACTACTATCTTGGATCCAGCTTACTTTTTTTTCAGAGCAGCTGAAGAAGGTGGAAGTTGAAGCATCTTGCCATATTTAATTATTTGTGGTTTGTTAGGAGAAAGAGACAGACATGCCTTCCAAATATACAAGTTTTATTAAAATTGATAGGGGTTCTGCACTGCTAATTAGAATTACTGGTGTTTTAAGAAGTCTTAGAGAACGTAGAAAATGGTGTTTCATACTCTCAGTATTTTAAAATAGTAAAAGAAATTAAGATAAGAATTGTACTTTCCTTTGGTACTAAACCTGGCAATAGCATTGTAACAGTGGATGCATCTACACTGTTAAAATGTTGCAATTTGACACCACTGTAAGTGCTGTTCCTCCATCCTATGAAATCCTGGGATTTGTAATTTTATAAGGTCTTCAGCCTTCTTTGCCAAAGTGTGTTGGTGCCTCACAAAACTACAAATCCCAGGATTCTGTAGAATGGAACCACGCAAATAAAGTGGTGCTGAACTGCACTGTTTCTACAGTATAGATGCACCCAGAAAGGTGGGGAGGGATATTTTGTTAAATATTTCTTGAGGAAAAAACAATTCTCCAACGGTTTTTGAAGGCAAACCTCACCATTAATAGTGGCACTGTCCAAGATGTGTTAATTTTATTCCATGACACTCACTCCTACCAATGCAGCCAGCGAGAACTACATTCACATGCTGGCTACTATTTTTCAGCCTCTGTAACACAGTGACCAAATGTCATTCTAGTTATTTCATGAGATGGAAGTGGAGGCCATCAGATGCACAGGATAATGAAAAATAGTTAGAGAACATCTGGCAATAGAGCTGTCTTTTTGAAAGGGAATGAGTAAACAAAAAACATTAAGGGTGTTCAAGGGGGGAAATGCTTTCTGAGAAATTTCAGCTCACCTCTACAGGACACAGTAAGTATTCAAAGTGCTCAATATACATTCTCAGAAATTATTTCAACAGTTCTGAGCGATAGGTTAGTATTAGTATCAACATATTCCAGAAATTGGGAAGAGATCTGAGGCTGAGAGATATTTACATTTAGTTGCTTGACCAAGGTAACCAAGTATGTTCACTGTTTGTCAGCATTCATACATTCAGAGACAAGCTGCTAACTGGAGACGGGGCAGAGTTGTTCCAAAATAAGTTATTTTACAAAATTTTATCTTTCCTTGAAACACCTAATTCTCATTTTGCATAGATGGGATTCAATTTGATACTGTAATTTGCTAAGTTTCTCCTTCAAGGATGCAATAAATAATTTTTAAAAATGTCTTCCCATGTTGAGAAAAGACTTCAAAACCCACACATTTTCAAATACAATTTGCAGTTGGGGACTTACTCTGTTTAAAATTTGAACATAGTTGTTTTACACAGGAAATATCCTTTTCTGTGTAGCAAACAGCATTTTCAGTGCACTTCCACTGTGAGAAAGTCTTTGAAAATTACACAATTTTTGAAGAGTGTTCACAATTTGGAACTTATTCTGTACAAAATGTGGATGTGATTTTTTTTTACACAAGTATATGAAGTTTTTGTGTAGAAAACAGCATTTTCTGCTCAGAAAATAATATTTTTATGCAGAAATGATATTTTTGCGTGTTTTTAAAAAACACCATTATTTTCTGTGCAGAAAATTCTATTCACTACACAAATCACCCACATATGTCTGAAAAAAGCCTAGACTTAGATGTTCATTTGACAGTTTTTTCCATTCTAATGGCAATTGAAGTCTCTAAAGAATACTGCCTTCAGAAACAAAGCTGTATGCATAATTTTAACTCTGGATCAATAATAAGTCTTTCAGGGATGTTGGTGCTGCGGATATCTCCATCTATCACACACACATACTTAAGAACTAATTCTGAAGCACTGCTCTTAACTGATACTGGCCAAGAGTGTTCATTGCAACAAAAGATGGTGGGCATGACCAAGTCAGAACACAACATTCAGAATGTCCTCCAAACAGGGTGCATTTTCATCCAAAATAAAAATTAGTGGTCAATGGACGGAGCCTTTGTTTTTGCTTCTTTAATTAAAATCTATTGTGGGAGGTTTGAGTGGGTTGCAACCTCAAATATAATGGTGATTGTTTGCCTTTTTTGTCTTTTGACAAACCAGCTTAAGACACACTTCAAAGAATGTATACTTCAAGGAGGTTTATCAGCCTAGATGAGCTTATATGATACAGGAATTAAGGAGGGAATAAAGCTGGAATTAGTACTAAATCCACAGTAATATTCTACTATGAGATACCTCGACCCGTAGTCCTTTTCAAGTCATACCGTGCATGCTACAAGCTGTCTGGATGTGCCTGAAATAAAACATTAAGGGGGAAAAAGTTTTTGGCAGCTGGAAAGAAACTTCGCCCATTGTTCCTCGAAGTCTTTCATTTCTGGCAATTTGACAGTGCTGTACTGTGCACTTTTACTCTGCGATTTGAAATACACTTTTCTTAAGAGTGGAATAATTGGAATGCAGCTCAGGGAGCATGGCAATCACTTTTAAGCATATGGATTAGACCATCAGCAGTGTATGGAGGGGTGCAGGGGGAGTTTCCAAGCAAAAACGGAAGAGACGGGGGGAAATACTGATTTATCCAAGGCTGGTCCCACCAGTAGGCAGAGTGAGGCAATGGCCTCTGGGAAGAAATGTTGGGAATCATGGGGGGAGGGGGTTATTAATTTATTGACCTAAATATCATTGTTAGTCCTAGCTGGAGTTAGTCCCACTGAATCAGCTGTTAACTTGTATTCCTGTTATATTAGCATAGCCTCCAATTGTCCCAGCTGTGCAGAGGCAGTCCTGATTAAATCTTTGTCATTCCACTTTTCCTGCTTCTTTAAACTTGGCTCGGTTTCTCTCTCTTCCTCCCATTTTCTCCCTTTGCCCTTAGCTCACTTCAGTTACCAAAAACTGGGCTCAAAGTGGAAAAGTAGTTTGCACTCAATAAAAGGAGAGGAGAGTGGGGGAGACAATTTGACTTGCCCTGCAAACTGCTGCAGCCTGTCCCAGTTTCTGTGTTCTTCTTCACTCTGATTTTGGCCCATGTGCCCTAATTTTCATCTCTAAAATGGTGGTGATTATATATCAGTAGTTTTAATCTAGTCAGGACTGGCAACTGGAATTGGGACAAAGTTATTACTGGTATATTTTAACCACCAACAAGGTGAAGACGGCACTTTTAGGATTTTCTGCCTTGAGTGGCAGAACACTTGGTAACATGGTAAAATGTGGTAGGGGGCTGGCATATGCTGCTTGGCTGATCATGTCAGAATCTACGACATTCAGAAATTGGTTAAGCTCTTCATTTCTTGTTTGCCACTACCATTCAGAGTAGTAAAATGTAATAATGCACCTCCTTCCCATTCCTTCTTAACTGTATTGCCTTCCTATTTACTTTTTATCTATTTCTTAATGACACATTTCTGTGCAGTCCCAGACTTCACAGGAGGCTTAACGCACAGTCTTTGCAAGCATTACTGCCAATGATATTCTTGTAGATTATAAAGATTGCACAAAAGTATTGCTTGATGGCTAATGCTCAATGAAAAGCGAGAGGACTTTATTGCATAGGATTTCATTGCTTGCCAGTGAAATCTCTTGCCTTGTGCTTTGTTTGATTTTTCTATTAATACCCTTTGTGCCAAGAAACAGGAGATGGGAACTGAGGTATCCTTTGACTACATTGTCTGTGTTAAAGGAAAGGGTCCCAAAATCTTGTCCTATTTTTAGAAATGTCTGAAAGATTCCACAGTCACTGAAAATAGCGACCTAATGAAAAGGAGCATTGCTTGGCATGGCAACCATTCCATTGCAAAGGCCCAATCCCTAGCCAAGGCATTGAATTATACAGCTTTTTACTTGTCTTCCCCCCCCCCCCCCCACACACACTCCTGTTTCTTGAACTTTGCCTATTATCCAATCACCTCATTTATTCACTGGATTCAAACATATAAAAAGGGAGATTTATTAGCCTAAATATGCATCAAAATCCTTTTCAGCACTTTTATGTGTGGCTTTAGTTCACATACAAGTTTATGAACTACAAGCTAGATTTTATTGAAACTTTAATTAGTATAATATGATGACTCCACCATTCTCAAGACAAATAGGGAAACAGTTTTTCACATTTGCACAGTGCTAAAATTTAACCACGTGACTCATTTACCCGGTTATGCCACTGATTCCCTTGAGTTGTAAAAGTCACAAGTCATAAATAGGGTTCATTTCTGTAAGCAATGTAATTAACTTTGGTTCTTATCTTTCTCTTCTTAAGTTGCTTTTTGTATTTCAAGGAAATGGGCAATAAATTTTTAAAAATTGCTTATATGAACAACATGCTAAAGAAGGAGGTGTGGGTATTTGTAAAATTATATTCTTGTGGGTTATAGTGAGGTTACACTTTGTACTGTCAGTGAAGCTGTCTGATATGTAGGCACGGTTACCTTGTAAAGTGAAGGCCACATCTACACCTCAGTCCACAAACAATTACTTTGGTATGAGCCCCACATGTAAAATCATGATGTGTAAGTGACAAGCTCCTTTCACCTTATACTATTATAGCCCTTTGATTCCACTTGAACTGCCATGGCTCCATCCTATGGAATCCTGGGGTTTTTAGTTTGACCAGAGTCACCAGAGCAGCAATTTGGCTGAGGATTCTTAAATGCCCCTCTCTAAACTGCATGTCCCGGGATTCCATAGAATGTTTCCATGGCAATTTAAAGTGGAATCATAGTGCTATAACCATGTACTGTGAGAGAGTCCAACAGCACAACCCCCATATCCATGGTACCCAGCACCCACATCTTAAAACAATGTTCCCTCTAGGCATTTTTTAGGTTCTCCAGCACAGTTCTGTGGTATGTTTCCAGCAGAAGGTGTTTGTAGAATAGAGCAGGAAGACCTAGAAATTCCTAGAGATGTGTTCTCTCTCTATGACTCTCTGGGTCCTCCAGCATGACTCTATCGTCAGCTTCCTCTGGAAATCATTCATTTCAGTAGAGTTTCCTATTATCCATAGTTTTCTGTTTCCACGGTAAGTCCAGGAACATACTGTGGACATGGGAGTGATACCATACATAATTTTACATCACCCAAAAGAACTTTTAAGCATTTTGATTTATCATGAGAGATTGGCTCTGTGTAAATTTGAGGATTGTGATTGCTTGTATGTGTGTGTCCATTCCAGAGTTCAGAATGGCTAGCAGCTAGCCATCTAAGAGTCTCTGGGAGTTTTGATCCAAACTGCTTTCAAACTCTCGTCCATTTCACTTTCACTCTGCAGCACACTCCCCCATGGATGTGTGCTCTCATTCACATGAGACACAGATACAATCTCACACAATACACACATTATTCATGCTAAGAGTCTGACAGAAAGTCACCACTTCAGTAATGTTGCCTACTCCCTTTGCTCCATTTCAGGCCTCTTCTACAGAACTGTGAGATATATTCTCGGGCTTTACATGCTGACAGGTTCTTTAGAAATTTAAGGGAAAAAAAATTCAGAGTAGTTAGAATGTTCATAAAACATTTAACATGATCTCAGAAGTGAAGCCACTGGTTTATGTCGGTGCATTTTAGATCTCACAAACAGAAGTTCTGGAGGCTTCAGAATGTGCAGTTTCTATTTTCTTTTAGATCTTTTCCCTCTTTTCAAAAATGTATTTGATTTGTTAAGGTAAATTGTCAAAGTCCTAATTTTTCTACAATTGAATGTACTCTGTCCTTTCTTTTGTGCCTAGTGTAAGTACACTGCATGGTGGTCCCAAACTGGCTTTGATTTCACAAGAAATAAAGATATCTTGTTCATTATCACAGGAATATGCTCTGAACATGGACCAAAGTTTGGAAGTATCTAGTTAGAAACAGTGAGTTACTTGTAGTAAATTCCTTTTTGCAGTTAGTAGGGCATCTCAACTAATGTATCAAGGTATAATTCTGTTCCTTTTGCTGTGTAACTGTTCAATTAGGTCCAGACTATCTAATAGACTATAGTCCAGTACAGACCAGTGCAAAGCACTGGCCTGGGCCCAAACTTAGGGCTTGGGAGAGCGGAGAGTCCGCACACTCCGTGCTCCCCAGGCGCCATTTTGGCACATGCATGTGTTCGTATGGCGCATGTGCCAATGACATACCTTGTGCACCATGTCCAAATGGCTCAGCACACAAGAGATGTCACTGTGCTGCTCCAGGGTGCTAACGGTGCCTTGGCAGCAGCATGGAAAGGAGCTGCATTTCGCGGCTCCTTTTTCATGCCACCTCGTGGCCACACCGTTTGGTTGGCACAGCCACAATCCAGGGCAGAAAGATGTGGCCTCTGTCTGCCCCCTCCCCCCCATTTGTACAGGCCCTATATTTACCTGTATGAGCCTGCATGGATCCTGAGATCCTCAAAGGAAGCCCTTAGCCCATCCCACCACCTTTACAATTGATGGGAACATGAAATAAGTCTCTCTCAATAGCTGTCCCTAGACTTTAGAACTGTCTCCATAGATCACCCAGAATGTCTCCCTCCTTGCTGTCCTTCAATTGACAGGCTAAGACTATTTTGAGTCCAACAGGCTGTCAGGACTGGAATTTTTTGATGGGAAGGGCTTTTAAGAAGGTGCTGCATTGTTTTAAATTGTACTCTTTTAAACAGCTTTTTATCATTTTAAGCATATGTTTTACATTGTTTTCATATTGTTAAAAGTTTAATTGTATTGTTAAGGGTTTTTTGTATGGACTTTATCACATGGGGAAATCAGGGGTTTCAACAGTGATTATCCCATGAAAATTATGCAATCACAATTAAGATTTTCACACAATGTCGTGATTAAAGAGCAATTATTCCGGGAATAACCAAGCAATAAAAAGCAACAAATCATTCATGGGGAAATCCCATTAATGATTTGCTGATGTTTATTACCTGGTTATCCTCTGATTATTCCCAGGATAATAATTCTTTAATTGTGATGTGTGCGAAAATCTTAATCGCGGTTGTGTGATTTTCACAGGATAATCACTGTTTAAACCCCCGATTTCCCGCAATTTTCCCGGTATGATAAAGTCCTGTGTTTTTAACTATACAGTAATCACTTTAATATGTTGTGAGTCCCAATCTTGGGGAAAAGATAGGGTGTAAATATAACAACAACAACAGCAACAACAACAACAGCAACAACATTTAGCCTGAGGAAGACATTTGAAAGGCTGTCATATTGAGAATGGAGCAAGCTTATTTTCTGCTGCTCCAGAGACTAGGATACAAATTACAGGAAAAAAGATTCCAACTCAACATTAGGAAGAAGTTCCTGATGGCAACAGTTAAAATAGTTATTACTTAGATACTATGTAGGCTGTTTTATATTACTATCCAGTTGCTTGCAGTATGGTAATGCTTCCCACCCCCACCCCGCTGAAGTAACTAAAATATATTCTTGTTACTAGAAAGGTATTCTAATTGTATTTGGATAAGATGTCAAAGAGTTACTTTACAAAAAAAAAATACAACTTCCCCATTCCTTTTATGTATGTGTAATGGCTATTTTAGAGGACTGACAAGAGTTTTCTCTACTGTACTGAATGAAGGTCAACACACACACCATGCAGCCTTCTTACAGCTACAGTTATCTTATGATTGGGCAAAAAGCCCAGTTTTAAACAACAGGGATTTTGTTTGCTGCCCAGGCTTGTGACACCAGAGCCAATGTGTGGTTCTTGAAAGTGTCACATACACAAGAGCAAGGCCATGGTTGGATTTGTTAAAATTTCTTTTATAGCATATTCTCTTTGTGGCTCCTTGAAGAAGTGAAAGCGTATACTTTCAGCTCAGCCAAGCTGGTAGGAATATATTTATAACTCTAAATGGGTGGACTTCCTCATGCTCAGTTTAAATTAAGACAAAACTGAGTGGGTAATGCTTGGAGTGAGGGCATTTTAATGGGGGTTACTGATGTTCTGTTGGTTCTACAAAGGACATATGAAGCTTCCTAGAAAGTTTACTTTAGTATGAAACGCAACAGGATGCCTAGTACTTCAAATTACAATCAGCCACCTTATTAGCACATATCTACCAACTCTCCCAATTTGGTAAGGACATTCCTGATTAATCCTTCGCCCTCCTAGTTTTTCCACTGCTTTTAAAATGTCCTCTGCTTACTTCTGTTGCTTCAAACCAAATTCCAAGCAGTTAAATTAGCGGAAGAGAGGTATGAATGGAATCTTACCTTTCTCTCAGAAGTCTCAGGGGAAAAGTAAACTGCTGCAACCTCTACTTACTTCCGTGTTCTTCTTTATAACTATGTTTTGCCATGTTGCTAATACACAGATGCTACTTGGCCGTAGCTGACAATCTTAGCACAGTAGCATGATAATTACGATATCCTCCCATCACTTTCCCTGGTGGGATAATCCCCCTTGTCTTGCTTGTGCTTTACCAGATGTAAAGAAAAGTTTTTCTTCACCCAGTATCAAATGTATTTATACACACAGCAACTGGTAGCTCATCTGGCAGATCCTGCAGTGCTGACAGAGTTCTCTGCCCATTTCTTTCCAACCCCACTCTGTCCTGTGCCTGGGACACAGAGCAATGCGGTATTCCCAAAGGCGTCTGATGTCCTCGGGTGCCTTGGGACAATTAGATGGTACAGTTGTCCCTCTGTATCTATGGATTCTTCATTCATGGATTCAAGCATCCATGGTGTGAAATTATTCCTCAAAAATATAAATTCCAAAAAGCCAACCTTGATTTTGCCATTTTATATGAGGGATACCGTTTTACTATGCCACTGTATTTAATGGGCATCCACAGAATTTGGTATCCACGGGGGTCCTAGAACCAAACCCTGGCAGATAACAAGGACCCACTTTCAGGTACTGGGAGTGGGACCAGCAAAAGAGCAAGAAAAGTAGAAAAAAAAAGTGGGAAAGGACTGATGAAAAAGACCCCCTGCCCCCCATGTTCCTTACTTGGTTCTGCCACTGCCACCCCAACAGCAGTAACATCTGAACAGTGGAACAGGGCCCAGCTGCACGGGTAGGGTGGAGGTAGGAAGTCTGAGCCAGGGAAGAATATGTGGTACCAAATGCTCACTTTGTCCTTAAGATGTATATTTGTAAATCATAAGGTTCTGAAGTTTTGCAGCATCTCTAGTTCAAATGTGCCAACTCACAAAATAGCAGGTATATATTCGAGGATGTCAAAAAAAGGGTGAAACAGACTGGCAGAAGGGGCAGCTTGAAGCCGCCCTTTGGATTTGGGCCACAGTGAACACCTTTTCCCCAGCCAAAAAAGGAGTGGAAAAGATCTGCCCCTTTTTTGGTGGGGAAAGGATGGCTTTTCCCACCCCACCACAGCCCAAATCCAGCTTCCGGGTGCTGCAGTGGTATGTGGCATGTAAACATCACTCTGCTGCAGCACCTTGAAGCCATCCACATCTGGGCAGCCCCCTGACTACCAGGTGGCTTCAGGGTGGTGTGAGAATGTGCGGCATATAAATATCATGTTCCCAGGCCGCCAGATGCCAGGCAGCTTTTAGAGCCGGTCTGTTCTGGCTCACAACTATAGTGCAGTTACCACTTGCATTTGTGAAATATAAAAAGCAAGTTACGCTGCCGTCCTTTGCCTGTCTGAGAGTAAATTCTACTAAATCCACTTGGATGTACTTCTGAGAAGATGTATATAAGGTTGTACTGCTTCTCCCATGGAAAACCCAACCAAACATAATAATATATGAAAGGAACCCTCCTGTTTTTGGTTCTCTAGGTTGATAGTTCCTGAAATGTGAAGGAAAAACAGCATTAGGGGCATGAAAAGCTCTCAGTCTGAGATCCATTTTAAGAGTGGATGAGTGAAAAACCCTGCCAGCATAGTTATGCAGACTGGAGAGGCTTGGGTCCACAGAGGGAGAAGGAAGGCATCCAGCTGGCTGTGTTGCAGTGGGCAGGTGAAGCACAGAGATGGCTTGGAGATTCTAGTACTCCCATGAGCCATCTTGGCTCACTGGGGTGGAATTGGGCCCAGGGAACAGATTGGTATGTAAGATGGCACGTTGCACTACCTGGTTTCTGTCACCACACATGTGAGCAGCAAAAACTACTTTTACAAGGAAGCATGAGGTTTCCTCTTGCCCAAGCCTGGAAAATGCATACATGTGTGAAGCAAACTAACTGCCCATGGGTAGATTGCAAATGCATAGTGCCACCACTGGATTCATCCCCATGTTTACATTTTGCTGTATTTCTCCAAATGTCACCAGCATTCAGAAAATGCATCTATCCCTTACTTGTTACAGGTTCAGTCTCCGTTTTCCAAAATACTTGGAACTAGAGCTGTTTGGGATTGCATATATGTAGATAATGAGATATCTTGGAGACAGGACCCATGTCTAAGCACAGCATTCATATTTGTTTCATAAACACCTTATACACACAGCTTGAAGATAATTTTATAATATTATAATCTTTTTAATAACTGTACACATGAAACAAATTTTGTATACTTTGAACCATCAGAAAACAAAAGATGTCACTATATCAGCCACTCATGAAAAAAGTTTTGGGTTTTGGAGTTTTTTGGGTTTCGAAATTCTAGATAAGAGAGACTCAGCCCTAGAAAATTACAGATTTTTTTTTAAAATTCCAGAGTGAACAGCCTCCTCCTCCATTTTAACAGAGGAGTTCTCTATATTTGGCAAGGGGGGGGGGGGCTGTTCCAGGCCAGGAGAAGCCTTTTAAAACACAAGTCATACATTTCTGGTTTACCTATGATTAGGAAAAGACATCCTGCATCAAAACAAAACAAAAAGTGTGAAATTGCCTCATAGCTTCTGGGAGGAATGGGAAGAGATTTTAGTCAAAGCAAATTAAAATAGAGGAGCCATAGGGTCAAGCACAGTTCTGTCAACTGTGTGCAGTCTTCACACTGCACCTTTCCCATCCGTGATGTAGAGCATCCCGAACTAATAACTGGCCTAACCAAATGTAAACCAGATCATTTAATCATTATTAGAATGTAGTAAGGTTGATAGGCTACACTTCGGCAAACAACTTGCATTTGTGAAATATAAAAAAAATTAAAAAATACCATAGGATCTCCAACTGAACCTGTTTGGAGTATCTCTCTGTGCGATTTTGTTAACATATTAACAGTGTAGATTAGCCATATACATAATTCAGCAGGCTAGTTAACAAATCTGAGTTTCCATCACAATCGTAGCATCCCCATGACACACAGGCCAGATGAAATGCAAAATGGTTCAGCAGGCTTAGCTTCCTTTTGAGACTCCTGCAAAAAGAGCAGTGGCAACAGTGCCTATGGGGATTTGTATTTAAAAAATTGATAATCACCCGTTCACCCTAAACAAAGCCAATCTTTATTTGTGCCCCCCTCCTGAACCCAAACATCCCATTAACATGCTCTCCTTTAAATGTGTAAAAGTGAAGACTGGCAATTAAGAAATGTAAGTACAAAGCAAGGAGAATAATGCTGTACAAAGGCAAGCATTTCAGCTTTAATGAAATTCATTCTCATCTTAATTCAGATATGAAATTATTTTGACAGCTAGAGAGTAAAGTTTGCACCCATGGGACAGGCCTGTACTGTTTGGGATTCAAATGGAGCAGAAAAGTCTTGATAAAGGGGAGGGAGGACCTTCAGTATATAATGAAGGCCTGTGAACTTAACATGAGGATATTCTGTACAGTCTTTACTAGAAACAGAAGGGGGAAGGGTATATACTGCTACGCCAAAGTAATATGTAGCCCTCATCCCAGAGTCCCTTTCAAATGAACGGTGTGCCTGGGGATCAGCCTGCCAAAATATACATACATACATACATACATACATCCTCCTTTTCAGTTATTCCTGTGCTATTAAAGTCAGTGTTCTGCTGGGGGATATCTTCTCAAGTTCAGTTCATCAGTTCTCCTTTCCCTTCATCCAGTACATAGGTATGAGGCCTGGAGAGCTAAGGGGCCCATGAATTTCTAATAGTCCTCTATGTCTCTCTCTCTACAAAACAAAACAAAACAAAACAAAACCTCTCATGGGCCATTGCCCCTTTCAATTGCATTATTTTACCAAGGTTATTAGAAATTTTGCAGATAAAAAGGGCAGAAAAGCTCATTTCATTAGCTGATTAGACTTACTGTTGCTTTATATAAAGGATAAAGTATATTGTCATCTGCTCATTCTGGTGCACAGGGAATAATGCATCTACAGAATTTTACCAGTGGTCATATTCAGATAGCCTGAGATTAACCATCTTGCTCAATTATACTTTCATAATCACACACCAAAAGCTGTCTACTTTGTTCATATTCTATCATAACCAGGGTTTTTTGTTTGTTTTTTGCAGAGAAGGAAAAACTACAACTTTAAAAATTTCATGTGAAACCATTGTCTTTATTGAAAAGATTTAATTGAGGATTTACAGTCCATTTGGATCTTTTTAGAGAAGCCCCTAACCCAGGCCTGAAAAAAGTCTTGGTCTGTCTTGAAAAATTTCTCTCAAAGGCCCTGCATGGGAGGGGGTGGGAAAGATGTGTTTTGTGAGCTCCTGTGAAGAGAATTCAGAGTAGGAATTAGAACAATAAACTATAGTAACCAGAAAGCATATGGAAGATAACCACAGGGGCAATTTATGTGAGGCTTTGTTAAATTCTGTTTTTCTATACACTGTAGTGGATACAAAGGTTGGCACAAGCTATGCACCCAATAACTATATGGCAACTTGACACCAATATTGTGTAGTCAGAGAGAATTAATAACTGCAGTAATATTAACTGAAATTATCAGAGAGGTATTTCAGAAAAATTAAGGTCAACATGACTTACATTACTCTCCTGAGAAACCAACAGAAAATATGGCAGAGGTCTGAAACTTACACTGTAGTGATACAAAAATGCCTTAATAAAGCTATGTTTTGGCACAATAATATTTTTTGTCATCATTCATCAACTGATCTGCCACAGCCCTACTTTGCGTACAGCGCTGTGTAGGTGTAGGCATCAAGGTAGGTGTTCAGACTCTTCAAGTGTGAGTTCCACAGATAGTTACCCAGCTGGGTTAGCAACATATAGAGTGCTTATTTAGGAAACAATAAAAAAAGTTAAAGCAAACTGAAATCTGGGATTTATGTAATAGGAAGTAGTAGTCTCCCTAAAGTCTTCTAAAGCCATTCCCATCCAGCTCATTCCTTTTATCTTCTACCCCCTTCATCTTCTACCTCTTAGCTGACAAAATTCCTTCACCTCCCACTTCCCAAGTGTCATTCCATGAGCTTTTCAGCTCCCCTCCCTTCTAGTAACAATCCATGATGCAACTCAAGGGTAGACAATTTGCTGTTCTAGGCCTAATTTTGCAAACAATCAGTTTAGACCTCTGGCAAGAACAATCTGTCCTTCCCGTGGCAACCCACTGGACATAGAGAAAGGAGGATATGGGGAAGGGAGGGAGGGAGGCAAGGAGAGAGAAAGAGAAAAGAAGGTATGCGAAAGAGAAAAAGAAAGGGCAGAAGAAGGAAGAGATTAAAAAGTGTGTCTCTAATTCATCCCGCCATCATCATGTCCCTGGGAGAACCCACCACCAGATGAGCTCTATTCTGTGCTATCCATGAACCAATCAACATAATACTGAATTTAACTCTTGGATTTTGGTTGTTGTTTGAATTTGGTTTTGATGGGGGGGGATGTGTTTTTTATACACAGATATCTAGGTTTGCTTCTTCAGCTGCATCCATACCTCGTTATTCTACATATATTTATGTATTAATTGTAACAGCATTTTTCAGGAGAACTGTTCACGTCTTGCAATGACTGTTCACTTCAACTCCTTGGGAGGAAGCATGCCCATCTGTTTGGGAGTGTGTTTCTTCCTATCAGTCTTTAAACAAACTACACTGTATGAATGGAAAAAAATAATTGGGGTACCTCACTCTTCCCCAAGTGAATTTCATGTATGTCTTGTAGCTTGCATTAAGTCTGACCATCTTAAACATTGCCTCCAAATCTGATAAAAATCTGTCCAACTGTTTATAGATAATGCTGCAACAAATAGACAAACAGCCATAAACTCACTTTTATTTATATAGTAACAACAAAACTCCAAACATTTTTGAACTTAGCATGTTGAATTCCTTCAAATAACGTGCCACACTTCTCTGTGTGAGTGAAAGAAATTTCCCTCCAGCCCTGGCATAACATTCATTTACATAGCTTTTATGTTACCGTATATACTCAACTATCAGTTGACCTTATGTATAAGTCTATGGCAGGTTTTGGGGCCAAAATTATGGACTTTGATATGACTTTTAAGTCGAGGGTAAAACCTAGGGGTATGTAACAAAAGATCTAAAGGATGAAGCAAAGGAAAACAATGGCAAAGAATTTAAAAATTCCAGCAGACATAACTATTTGTGCTCAGTCTAAAGGTTGGATGAATGAGACAGAAGAGGGGATCAGTGCTTCCAGGACAGATTATACTCTTGCTTTTCATCAGGGAATGGTTCCTTCTTTTAAATCAATGTTAAGATACAGTACTTACATTGACTTGTGGATAAGTCGACTCAGGTTTTTTTGGGACAATATTTTGACCTAAATTTCTAGACTTATACATGAGTATATACAATAAATAAGATCATCTCAGGCGTTGTCCAAAATTAGTAAAAAAGCAATGACAAATACAAAGGGTGCTCTAACCCCGCCCCCCCCCAGTGGTTTCTGCATATGCCACATAGTCTAATTTGAGCTCAGCTGTTCCCAAACATGCCCTCCAAATTTGGTGAAAATCCATCAAGTCGTGTTTATGTGATGCAATAAGAAATATACAGAGAGACAGAAATGTAATTCTGTTTATATAGATTTGGTTATGATTAGTACGTTTTGTCTCTGATGAATATCTTTTCTTCTTGATGCGATATTTATTCTCCTTTTTACTCAGAAGATCACATTTGTTTATCAGTATACTAAAAAAAAAATGTGTTTGTGTATTGCTCACAGATTTTTTTTTTTAAAAAAAAATACCCTTCAAGGATTGACAGAATTGGAGTCATCACTCTTCAGAGCCGGATCTCCTGTGGGATTTAGTTACTATTTGATCTAAACAGAAATGTGTCAGTTTTTGAGTATTAATTTTTTATTTTTCAGGTGAGAGTCAAAAACAAGATGGCTTTATTAAATATGCAAATTGCATGAAAGCATAGAACCTAAACAAAATTCTCTAAAACCCTTCCCATCAAAAACTGAGACCTAAATCAAGTTGCTAAAGCCAACTAGAGCAGATCAATTGAATCCATAAGATTTTCAGAAGTATTGGCTTACCATCATTCAATTTGGGTCTAAGAGCTAATAATCAAGATATTATTATTTTTTAAAAAAAACTTGTAGTAAATGTCAATTTACATAAAACTACCTGACAGGATAACTTCTCTGTAGCTAAAAGTCAGGGATGGGCAACTGTAGAAGGCAAGGGAGCTGCATTAAACCCCAACACTCCTCCCCAGGAGATCTTGGAAACTGCACCTGGGTCTGCAAAATAAATAAATAAAAATTTAAATATATTTTGTACCCAAATGCCTTTGTAGGTGTATGGGGCCATTTTCACCCTGTTGTAGGTTTCAAAAAAAAAAAAAAAAAGGCTTCTACTGAGCCTAAATTAGCCTAAGGCCCCACATAATGTGATGGAAATGCATCCCACCATGTCCTCTAGTGGACACTTTGGGGACAAAATTGTTTTGTTTTTGTTTTTTGGTTTTGTTTTTTTTTAAAAATGCAAAAATACTTTTTCACCATGGGGATCCTAAGGGGGCTCCAAATATGGTGGAAATGGCCTTCGCACACCCCTAGAGTGCATTTGTGCCCCTACAAAAATAGATCTGGGAGCTGCATGGCGCCCACAGACCATACTTCATCCACCCCTTCTGTAAGTGAAGGATACATACTTGGCCTTAGATGTATATTTCACACACACACACCAGTTGACTAATTTATCAACAAATATGAGCATATATCAACTACTCAATCAAACATCTCTTGCTCCTCCAGACTACCCAGTGGTTCCAGCAAATAGCGGGCCTTTCCGTTTCGAGATTTCATGCCTTAGAATGGTTGCTTTTGCTCCAGTCATGCAATAAATATACTTGGATTTTGGGTCTAGTTTGTTAATGGTTGTAGTAGAATTTAGCCCTACCATCAATCTCCAAATTTCATTTCAGCTGCTTCAGTAAACAGTTGGTGTGGTTTTCCACCATCTCTGCCATCCCAACTCAGAACTCTCTCCCAGTGCTTCTCACTCAGTTTCCACCTTCCCTTTCTCTCACATCTACTTGTTTTAAAATGTTACAGTCATAGTGCTAAAGTGATACACCACTTTAGAACTATAACTGTGAAAGGAAGAAAAAACAGGAATGGGGAGGTTGTTCAATCTGTTCAAATGTACAATCAAGAAATGTAACCAGAAATGGGATCAGGGAAGAAAGGTCACCAGAAAATTTGCATCCCTCCGTGGGATGGTTCATCTGCACTGCAGAAATAATCCAATTTTACCTGCTTTAACTGCCATGGCTCAATGCCATGCAATATTGGGATTTATAGTTTAAAGCACCAGAGCGCTATGACAAAGAAGGCTAAATGTCCCACAAAAATGTGAATCCCATTGCACTGAGCAATAGCAGTTAAAGCAGTGTCAAACTGCATGCATTCTGCAGTGCAGATGCAGCCCTAATTGAGAGAAATCATTCAGGAATTGGGCTTGCTGTAGCAGCTTTTATCTATGCCATATCCACCACCACCCCCAGTTAAAATTCATAGGCCGCTTTGTTTCTAAGGGAAAAGAAGTATCTTGAGTCCAGATTCAATTTCTGAGATTAATTAAACTGGCCATTTTGTAATCACAGCTGAAATCCATGGCAGTAACTGAGTTAAAGATGTTGAGTCATTCTTAAAGGATAAATTTACAGCTAAATAAATAAAATCTCCTTTTAAACTGACCCTATGTATCATTGAAGCCTCCATAAATCGCTTCTTTTTTCCCCACTTTTCTCCCCCCCCCTTTTTTTTGTTTTGTTTTGTAGGAACTTTTCTCCCATTTGTAAGTGATTATTATGACAGTGACTAAACATTCATGTGGTTCACTCACACTTATCAGATATGACAGGCAGCTCTGTGTCGATCTCTGATTCATCACTGTGCATGTCTCTTCCGACAAGGCTGTGTGATCACTGGGCAAAGAAACTGCGACACAGCTCTAGGCTTAATGGTTTACAAAGGGTCAAGAAAGAATGCTTCAATTCTTGGTATGCCCAGCAAGGGATTGTGTAACATTTGTGAAAGAACAGTAACATTGGGAAGTCTGTGACACAAGCAAGGATTGGAACAATTGGGTTAATTTTATGGGACCATCATTGCACAGAAAAAGAAGCTAAGGATGTATCCACACTGCAGAATTAAAGCAGTTTGACACCACTTTAACTGCCATGACTCTATTCTACAGCATCCTGGGGCTTGTAGTTTGGTGAGATGTTCAGCCTGCTATGTCAGAATCCCACGATCCTGTAGGATAGAGTTGTGGCAGTTAAAGTCATGTCAAAGTGCTTTAATTCTGCAGTGTGGCTACATCCCAAGAAGAAATGAAGGGATTTTCTGTAGGAATTACTTCTCCCACAGTGTTTAGAGACCAAAACATCATTCATACAGGCAGTTCTGACCTCTGTATTCATTACTTATTGACTGAAGACGTGAGGAGCTGCTGTTACAGATACGGCACAACTACTGCCAACTTCAGACAGATTTCTGCCTGAGGCAAAGGACCAAACGGAGAAGATTCTATGTAAAAGTAACTTCACTCTTCCTTCTTCTTCAGCTTAAAGAACAGGACTTCAGCACTGCATCTCCAGCATACCTCAGCCTAGCTGGTTAAACAGTGGCACACACCATAACAACCATGCTTTTCATATGCAGCCAGCCTTCTAGTTGTTGTTGTTGTTGTGTGCATTCAAGTTTTTACCTATTTATGGCAACCCTTAGGCAAACCTATCATGGAGTTTTATTGTTTCAGAGGAGGTTTGCCATTGCCTTCCCCAGACGATGAGAGCATGCCACTTGCTCACGGTCACCAGTGGGTTTCATGGCCAAGCTAGGAATTGATCCCTGGTTTCCAGAGCAGCAGTCCAACACTGAACCTTCTTAAAGAAGACAGTCTACACATTCAGCTTCTGCAAGTCATCCCGGAATGAGAACTCGCATGGTGGCCATTCCCACGTGAAGTGGCCCATCCCATCTCTAAATTTTCAATTTTGACAGTATTTCTTTGCAATCGACTCCCTTTGCAAAAGAAAAATAGATCAACCTGCGATTTGCTCATTATTTATGCCTTAGTATATCCTGTGAAAAACTGGTGGCTCACCCTGAGGGTATAATAGTCTGTTTTTATTAATTGTACTTGAAAAGCAAATTTGATTGATTCAGTTGTGGTCATACGTTATCAAAATTAGACCAGATTGCTTTCTGATTAAGAACACAATCATTACCTTAAAGTACTCACACATGTGACATCATAAAGCATGTAATTGGGTTAAGATACCAATAGCAGGTAGTGAAACAATTATTAATGATCAAACAGAGGGAGAGTGCTTTGGAATTTTATCCACGTCCCTATTCATCTGATTGCTTGGTGCCGTTAACTGTGAAAGTGAATGTTCCCAATGAATGGAAAATGCTCCCTCATAAGGCATTCACTTATCATCATTCCCCTCTAGTGTGATGCCGCAGAGACAAAGCTGCAATCTTCTGTCAGTTCCCTTGTGCCCAGATCTACAACGCGGGAGCTAAGACTACGGATTATTAAAAAGAACCCCGTGGTTGATTATTTTCTAAGCGAGTGTGATGCCATTTGCTCTAATGTGGTGACATATTGAATGAAGCAGCTTATCCTCCATTGCCTTCCCCAGGAAAATTGACTTGAAAATTTAGTGCGGCATGAGGAGGCTACCCTGTCTCATTTATGCCATCACCATAAAAGTTGCATTCAGAAATATGTTAACCCCCAAATGAAAAACAGGATGATGTGGTGTTTTGAATGCTGGACTAGGGCACTTGGAGGCCAATGTTCAAATCCCTGCTCAGCCATGGAAACCCCTCAGTGACTTTGGGCATGTCAGCTTCAGAGAAGGCAAAGGCAAATCCCCTCTGAACAAATCTTGCCAAGAAATCCACATGATAGGTTTGCTATAGGGTCACTGTAAGTCGGAAACAACTTGAAGGCCAACAACAACAACAACAACAACATACCTTACATCATTCTGAACACAATTTGTGGGTTATTATTAAATTAAGTGGAAGAGATTGGTAGTAGATCTGTACGAAAGTGTTTTATTTTGACTTGATATTTTAGTTTTGGCCCATCTTGTGCTAGCTGCTAGCCAAGCAAGAGTTATAATAATAATAATAAAAGCAGCAGCAGCAGTAGCAGCAGCTGGTAAAGAATATTTATTCAGTACTTAGGGGTTTCCAGTAGCTTGCCCTTTTGACTTTGGCCATTTTGAATTATTGTTCTGTGCAACACACAAAAGTCTGACTATAGCCCATTTCTCAGTTTCTAATCTCATTTTCTCTTATCTGCATATTAGACATGAGCCAAGATCACTACTAAGATGTAGAAAATATTATCCAATGCAGAGGTCTCTCCCACTGTAAGAGTCCACCACAAGAGGAGAAGCAGGGAGGAAAGAATATTTCCCACACCACACACCAGACATTTTTAACATGCAGTTTATTTCTTCAACTGCTTATCATAGCCATAAGAGATCTCTTCTGGCCCTATGAAGTTTTTGGCTGACAACCAGAGATTGAAGAATGTACCGAGGGATCCCTGCTTGCTTGTATGTGCCAAATTCAGATAGGCTCAAAAATGGCTCTGTTTACATCCAAACCCTCTAACAGATGGCTTACTCTTACCTTATGGTGCTATACAAACTTTCCTTAGGCCTTAGCAAGGTCTCAGACCATTCTCTTCAGTGACCACAGGCCTATATGACCAAATCTGTCCAGATAAAGAACCCAGAAACGTACATTCTTGGTAGTTACTAGCTGTACCATGATGAGAGACTTTCACCTCCCATTTACCTGTGCAGAAGTCTGATTATTTGTTAGAAGAATGTTTTTTTTTTCCTTAAGCCCAAGTTATTCATATGTAATGGTAAATTTAGGACACAGAAAAGGACAAACTTCTTTGAGTTAGAATTCATTTCCTGTGACTATGATGGTGATTCTTTAGGTTATGGATTTGTCATACAGTGAAGAATGTATACCGAAGTAATATGTTGTAAAATATTCTTACACACACACACACAACTGTCCTAATTTGGTAGGGACATTCCTAATTAGTCCTCTGATGACCCGTTTTTCAACTGCTTTTAAAATGTTCCAGTTTCTTTCTCCTGTCCTCCCACTTTCCCTGCAAATTGGATTTAAAATGCAAAAAGTTGCACACAACTCAGTGGGAGGAGAGGGGGACGCAGAGACCCTTCCCATGAGGCTCAGTCAAAAGTGAATTGCTCTCAGACTTCTGCCATCTTAACTACATTCTGATGTTGCTTAGCCACACAAGTCCTGATTTTCATTTGTGAAATGTTGGAGGGTATGTTCTCAGTAATGCTTGACTTAGTGCTACGAGGCTTGTTGGTTGAGTGTCGCTAAATTGCAAACTAAATAATACAATTCATTCAGTAGTGAAATTAAAGTACTCCATCCTTTTGATGGGGAAACAAGACATGCCTATTTTCCCTCCCTTTCTTTACTTTCAGATAGTTTTATGTATTCTCAAGTGCTTTATCCTTAAGTCTTCTTTCATCTGCAGCGTTCTGAAAATCTCTTCATAATTGCCTTTGTGGTAGGATCTCGCAAACTCTACCAGTTGCCATGAACACCGAGGTTATTTTCTTTTCCCAGTTAATATTTTAGTCTGTTAGCTGTGAGAAGTATGGATTAAACTGGGCATAGATTGAAAGGGGAGAGGGGTCTTGTCAAAATGGTATCTGGGCTTTAAGCAAAAGTTCACAGTCTATTACTGTGTGTTAATTTCTGAAAGCCAAATGCCAGTACCCAGTATCCTTGGTAATGAGATGCAAATAAGTGCCATGTATGGAGAGGAAGGACACAGCTGAATGTATTAAGCAATGACTGATGGAAATCATTACTTTGAATCTGGCAACTTGATCTGGAAACCTGTAGATAAAAGAAATTGAATATTTAAAGGAACCTCCAGGAAAGTGATGAATACCAAATATTTTGATTGCTGTTGTTGTTGCTGCTGGTGGTGGTGTTGTTGTTAACAAAATCCTAATGTTAAACTTTAGGGGCTTTAAATAAGGTCAGTATGTTGCCTTTATGCTTTCTATATTATCTTTGGCTTTCATTCTGGCAGATCCTCCTTTCCCCTATTTGTGCAACATGACACAGTGGTGCCAAGTCTGTAATGTCAACTCTTTTCAGCTTTCTAATGCTTTTATCTACAGAGAGCTGCTTGCCGCTTGAATAGGAAGAGAGCTGCAGCAAACCCAGCCTGTGATTTATATCCTGCTCCCCTTTCAAACCATCAGTACCATTTCTTTGTCACTCTTCTGCCTCCCGTTGTATTGAGCAGGGTCTTCACTTAATACAGTAAAAGAAGAACATTAACAAATGCTCTTTGTCTCCTAAGATCCATGTACATACCTTTGCAGTTAAAAAAAAAAAAAGAGTGAGAGAGAAATGTGGGATGGGGATGCAATCAGAGAAAATCCCTTTTGTTCTTGTAAACTCATCTAGGATACCATTAGTACTGCCAGATCACCAAAAAATGGGAATGGGAAAATCAAGGGATATTCTGAAGGTCCATTACATGGAGTAATATAAAGCTGTAATGTTCCCAAGAGGCTCCATTTTGTTGGCATGCATCTCACTAATATAAAACTTGAATGCTTTAGACCATCCTTAGTTGCTTTTTGTTTAAGAATTTGGATACTTCTTCAGTCCAGACACTTGCCCAAATAACCAAACCTTTTCTTTCATGATGGAAAATGAGGAATACTCCACTGTCTACTGTGTGCGTAGGCATGGGTGAATTAGCCAATTTATGATCTTTGTCAGTCTGCCTATATTTATTCTATCCAATTTTCACATCACAACTGCAATAAATAAATAAATAAATAAATAAATAAAATGAATACCCAGAAATTCACATTTATTTTCATTTGCAACTTTCCCTAATGTACACAACTTTCCAGCTGCCTTAAAAAAATTCAGAGACTTTCACAGTCCAAAGGATATCTATTTTTCAGTTCTCACATTAGTTTGTGAAGATAAATTTGGTCAGTCCAGTTAAAAATGTAGACTAATTTCAGTTCTCCTTTGTCCCAAATGGTATGCCTACTTGTCCATGAAGGCCTTGCAGGCAGAGGATCATATGTGTGAAGACCTATTGCTGCCATCCTTACTATTTGATAGGGGGGAATTACGCAAATTGACCCATCTTACATACAGGCCATCCTGTGGAGAGAAGGAGTCCCTACCTATGAGACACAGATACTGTATAAATAGATGGAGGTTGTGTGAGGCAAAAAACAAAGAGCTCTGATATTCTTGGATAAAGAAAATGCTATAAATGTGTCAATAGGAGCATAAGGAATGATTCCTATATCAATGCTTGTTTACACTGGCCAAACCCCCAAGACCCACCTTCTTTTCAGTGCAATGAGTTCTCACAACACATGAAGTGAATCCACTTCTTTAAGCCGCTACTGCATTTTAACAGAAAATACTGGTTACTCCAGAGTGGAACCCAAATGTCTTGGACGTGAGGACAGCTAGATCGGGTTGGATCTGGAGCAGCCCTGCTGTCTGTGGAGTCACCTCCCAGGACAGATTTGACAGCTTAATATGCTGTCCGAATTGAAAGCAGTATCAAAGACTAGTCTTTTCTGGCAGGTCTATCCAGTTGATTTTTAAAATTGTCAATTTTAACTTATGAATTTTAAACGTAGGGTTTTTAAAATATGTATGTTTCTTGTTTGTTCTTTTAAATTGATGTATGTTTTAACTGATGTTGTGTTCTTAGCTGGTGTGTACTTGTTGGTCTGTTGTTGTCCCCCACCTCAATCCATGAGGAAAGGCAAGTAAATTACAACTACTACACACCCACCTTATTGTCTGCTGCAGCAGACTCACCAGCTAAGCATCTCCTTGCAAGAGCCCGGCCATTGCCATCACTTCTGCTGAGGTTAGAATGGGAACAATGCAGTGTTGCCTGGCAGGTCATTTGGACATGTTTGGACAGCACTGTGTCAACATGAGGCAGCTCTGGCGCATAATACTCCAGATTAAGGGGACCGTATAGACTAATCTCCTGTGCCATATGAGTACACTCCCGTTCATACAGAGTGAATTCCCCTTCATCTTGTTTCCCTACCCCTCTTTAACTTGGATCTTTCCTAATACTCTGGAGCAAATAGGGAGTCCCAGTGATATCCTGCAGGAAGGAGAAAGAATCTGTTCTGCTAGTGCTGCATCTCCCACTGAAAGATGTTCACCATTGGAAACAAGCCTAAATTTGAATGGTGTTAAGAAAACACTTAAGTAAAGAGATCTTAGCAACTGCAAAGGACAGGAATGGAGTACAACTGTTGCATAAAAGGCTTAGTATTTCTTGGGCATGTGACTGGGGAATTCATTGAGTTATAGTCCAAAGAGTAACTTTTCTGGCAATCCTTCCCTCATGTTGTCATCTCATTCCACCCAATGGAAGTAGGCTTGATTCTTAATAATTCTTAAAGTAGCTTCTTATTGCAGTTACTATTCTGTTAAGTTTATTCAATCATAAAACATGTGAATATATTGCTTTGCAAATACAGTAGCTTATTTTATTCTGATAGAGGTGGGAAAGAGGCTGTTTAAAATTTCACCCAGATGCCTGCCTAATTGATTACGCTTGTTAGATTTTTATTTCATGGTAGCAAACAGCTCTCCGGAGAACAGTGCTCATATTCCAGGACACAGAATAACAACAATCTCCTTTCAGTTTGAGCATCAATGTTCACTGTGGGTTCTATTTTTGTAAACGTTGCTTTTCCCAAAGAGACTGTTGTCAGCGCAAAAATAAAAAGCGGGAGTTCAATCAAGTAGGAACTTGATAAAATCCTCTTTTTGTGCCTTGATGTGTTTAATCTAATGAATGTTAAGGAGGAACATTTGGGTTTTGGGGGTGGGGGAATCAAAAACAAAACCTCTAGCATTGGATTCCTTTCATCAAAGGCTGAAAATAGTGATTGCTAAATATAACTTTTGTATGAAGCACTTTGAAAGCCTGATACAAGATGTCCCTGATGCATTTTCTATACCCTTGGGTCATATCATATGATCGGTTTTAGTGCTCTGGCCTGAGCTAATTATTAGCAGTGCTAATGAAGGGAAGTAAAGGGAAAGAAACATGTCTAACCAGGTTAATATGCCATCTAGAAATTTATTTAGCCCAATCAATCCTGAAGTCTTATGATTTTGTATAAGATTAGATTGCCTGAAAAGATGCTTCTTGGAATGCAATAGCAGTAACAAATGGATTTCATCAGACAATTTACCCTTACAGATTCCCTTGGTTCATTTTATAGTAGGCTGTTACATTTATCATTCCAACAAAGCAAGGTATACCTCACAAACACCAGCCAGTAAAGGAAGGAGAGCTCTTTGAGTGGATGCAGATACTCTGTATCTGCTCCGTTGTGATGACTGGGAATTACATACCCTCATTCAATCACAGAGCTTGAGGAAGATACATGCCCAGCCATAGAGCTTTAAAAAGTTACTTTAGAGGGGACCTGTCATATCTGTCTTGTTGCTCAGTAAGAAAACTTTTGTTGCTGTTAAGAAGCCGCCTTGTGCTAAAATCGGTCTCCTTGTTGCTGTTAAGACAACTTGTGGTGCTTAAATCTATCTGGATTGGTTACCATTGCATTTACCTGCATTTGGATTATGTTCAATGTAGTTTTTTTTCTGTTGTGATCTGTGTTGAAGTGTAAGGTGCCGTCATATATATGAACCATTGCTGTTGTCGTGTTCCGTTAAGTCATTTCTGACTTACAGTGACCCTAAGGCAAACTTCACAGTATTTTTTTGGCAAGTTTCTTCAGAGAGCGTTTGCCATTGCCATCCTCTGAGGCTGTGAGAGAGTAACTTGCTCAGGGTCACCCCGTGGGCTTCCTGGCTGACCAGGGATTCGAACCTTGTTCTCCAGAGTCATAGCCCGACACTCAAAGCGCTACATCACACTGGCTGTCATGTGAACCATTATGTAAAGATATTTCATCTTTTAGATTAAGTCTTCTAGTACCTTGGAATTTAATTTGTAAATTATTGTGGAGAAGGGAAATACATTAGATATTAACCAGATTTCCAAGATATAGCCATGTTAGTCTGTAAATTCAGTATGGAAAGAGATCTTGTGGCATCTTTGGGACTAACTGAAAGACAGAAGGAAGAAGTTTCTTATTTCTTTCATTCACTCTCAAAAGGCGCTACAAGATCTTTCCATATAGATATTAGCCTCTTTATCTTGTGGGGTGTTTATGTCATTCATAGTAAATTTTGTAGTGTAATTTTCAGTGTTTAATTTATATAATATATATCAGCACTATTATTATATATCAGCAACATGTTTATACCTCTTCCTTTGTTTCCAACATTGTCTTATCAGGGATTTTATGTTTCTTTTGTCTAAGAAGACTCTGGGAGGCATAATCCAAGAAAAAGTCAAATCTTCCAAATCCTTCTCAAAGTTACATTCATTATCAAAAATACGCTGGCATTTGTTTTGCTGGTGAGGGCCTGCAAGCCAGAAACGAATGCTATCTTCTGGCTAGCTATTCATGGGGGAGAAATTGTGAATTGGTATGAATCAAATAGCTGAAAGGCTCATTTAGATTCTTAAGTGGATTGGCTAAAGCCTCCAACTGGCATGTTGCTCTTCAGTCTTTTAGGCAGAATCTGCCTCCAGTTGCAATCTATTACCCATTTCAACGTCTGTCGCTTCTGCTCTGTTATGTGCCCTTATATTCCAGCACGGTAAGCATAAGCAGGACATGTTGATTTTGATTAAAACAGTTGGCTTTAAATTGTGTCTGTGTCAGTAACAAACAGGATGAGTAGCACAGAGCGAGAGAGAGAGAGAGAAAAGAAGCCTAACTACTGTTTATTTGACTTGGCAGCATTCACCTTGTGGTTTGCCATATCACTACTCTGCAATATGAATTAGTTAATTACTTGTCTGGAATCATAATACAATTGGAGGGTTCCTCTCCAGTGGTGGAGACAGATCTATGCATCTCTATTGAAAGCCACACATAAGAAATATTTTGGGCTCCCAATTCAGCAAAGCCCATGCATAAAGCTTGGTTTTCAGATATTTTAGTCAAGGTATTTACCAAAAGGACTCTATGATCTTTGTTCAGGACTCAGTTGACTGGAGTATGGAGAACTCTCAGACTCTTCTTTTGTTGCCTTTCTCTGAATACCACCCAATTCCCTTCCCAACCTTTTCTTATATCCACTTGCAAAGATTTGTGAGGTTTTTTTTCCCCCTTTCCACATGGAAATTCATACACATTTTCAATATACACATTTCTGTAATGATGTTTTCCCAGTGCATAAATATTGTACACATTTTCCCCATGGACTAAAGCATGTTTAGGAGTATTTTTCAATTAAGCACAACTTCACCCATTTGCATTTTTTAAATTGTATTCATGATTTTGTACCTACAAAATGTACCCACAAACCTTGCTAATGTGCAGCTTTCTGGGTCTTTGAGATGTGTGAAATAGGTAATTCCAGTGAGAATCTCAAAACCTTTCACAGCCTTTTCCACCTCTACAGCATGGCATAGGAATGGGCAAGCAGGCATAGTTTAAAGTCTATATTTTGAAAGAATTTATCTAGGGTGTCTGACTCCCAATTGTGAATTAACTGTAACCATCAGGACAAAATTCTTCATTCTGCTCTGGGTCCCATACTGGAAGAAAGGTGGAATATAAATTAAAGAAAGAAAGAAAAATATCTGAACTAAAGTAACTCAGATGTAGATTTGTACATGTATGTGCAGGTCTTTCCATTGGATGCTCCTGGGTGCAGTAGATAATCTGAACCACCCATTATTTTGCATCTGACTTTACCCTCTTCCCTCCTGCCAATATTTTGCCCCGACTTTAGCTTCTCCCGTCCCACCACTATTTTGCACCTGCCATGGTTGGCCATTTTAGTTTTTAAAAAATCAAACTACATTTATCAAACCTGAAGTATGACTGCCAACTGTACTGTACTGTAGTTCTGTGTACTAACAACAGTGAGAATAAAAAAATGATTTTAAAAAGCTCTATACATACCATATTATTTTGTTGAGGAAAACAAAATGTAGTTTTTAGAGTACCTGCTGGCACTTCACAAAGGAGGTGCCCAATAGCTTCTAATCAGATGTTTCCAACACACTGAAAATTAAACAAAATGCCAGCACATGCTAACTAGCTTGCAGCTGGCCAAGGGGCCAAGCTGTTCTTTGGTGTGTGAAGTGAATCAACATCCCAGGAAAACTCAGCCCAGTCCCTAGTAAGACAGGAGTTAATGTTATTTCACTGTGAGGTGCTTGACAATCTTGCCAGACACAAGCAGGCTGAGAAAGGCCAGGTTTGCTTGCTGAAAGCAAATAATGACAAACAGGAAGAGGCAGTGATTGAAGATGTTTAGCTTCCCATCAGATCTCTTCTACAGTACCGTATAGCACTTGGCTCCATCTGTGCTCCAGAATGGTAGCTGTATTCCATATCCATTCCCTTCCAAATAATGAAAGTGTCAGACAATTTTAGCACTCCCACTCTTTTTACACGGTCACTGGTTGGCTTATATTTGCTCCATATGTACTGTATGCTCCAAAGGACCTGGTATCAGGACTTCTCCTAATTTCTAATAAGTTACTCTCTTTATTTTGCCTTTGTGATGGTGATGAGTCCCTTAAAAATATATATTATGATGATTTGGCAAATCACCATTCTTTATGTTTTATCCACTGTCCACGGCCTGTAGAAGTTAAACCTTTCAGCTGATGGGCAGATACATCTCTATTGAGCCTTGTACACTCATAAACAGTAAAATAATAGAAGTAAGACTTGCAACACAATTTTGCCATGTGAAGTGGTTCTGTTCATGGTTCCAGTTGATTTCCAGGAAATTCCACTACACACAAACACAGACATACACAATAAATACATAGCAGACTGTTGTTATTACGTATTGTTAGTCGACATTGTGTTGTTTTGGGGGCTTATTGTTCCCCTAGGGTTTTATATTTTCCTAAAGGTTTTTTTTTTTTTTGAACTTTTGAAAGTTTCTGCAATTCCCCAAGAATGCTGATGGCACCTCAGTCTTGTTTCTTGGTGGCTCCATATTAGCTACAATCCAGTCAGCAACCCGTGTTCAAGTTCATTACTAAAAGATGTAAAGTCTAAACTACTACAGTTATTTAGTTAATAAGTAAGTTATCTTAGGTGCATAACATACTTTAAGAGAGGAAGTTAATTTTTTGAACTATTGAGAACACAGGATAATTATTTTGTATATATCTTTAAATAAAAGAACAAGTCTCCTTTTTATTTTTAATACAAGGCAGGCTAGTTTCAAAAGGCAGGGTAACAAGGTAACAGATAATTGGATCATGATCTTCCAGTCCATTGATCATTAAAACTCTTCCAATCCATTGATCACTAAAACTTCCAAAAAGATTTGGAAACATAAATTAGTTTCCAAATCTTTTCTAGATGCTACCCATCTGTTTTCCAAGAACAGAAATACTAGAAACCCATGCCCTTCAGCATTTCAAAAATAAAAACCCAGGACACATGTGGCCAAAAAATATCGAAGTATGGTCAAGATGGCAAAAAATATTAACAAGGAAGAAAACACAAGCTAGAAGAGACTGCAACGCTTTGCTTTTTCCTGAGCCTGCGAGGAAGGACACAATCCCACCCTTCTTTTACACTTTGAACTCAGGATGGATACAGTTGGGTGCTTTGCGCCGTCTTGCCAGTGAATTAGGGCTAGTTGGGGGCTGGGCATTACATAGTCTGTGGCCACACCACCATCATGGCTCGCCCCCATCCATATGGGACGCACCATGAAGACATACTCATGGTGCAGTGTCCAAATGACGCTGCCCCACACACACGTCATCGGAGCACGCAAGCACACCAATCACACCCCTTCCCAGAAGCTGCCTAAAGGAGCTTCTTTTTGCCGGTGCATCAGTGCTGCAGAATGTGGCTGCTGTGGCACCGGCCCAGAGCAAAGACAGGTAGTACAGAGTTGCCCATCTGTCGTGTCCCTCAGTTTGCCAGCAACTGAGATAAACTGAGGACAAAGGAGGAAGTGGGAAGAGGAGAGAGAAACTGGGACATTTTAAAAATGAATGAAAAAGTGGGATACCAGGAGTTAATTGGGACTCTCCCTGCAAATCCAGACAGTTAGAGGGTATGGAAACTAGACAGTTTACTCTTTGGTACTGGGGATGGAAAGAATATTTGAACATATTGGAAAAATATTTTGTTTTGTTTTTTTAATGTTGAGAACCATGATGAGAAGAATCCTGGACTGATGAGTATCTTCTCAGTTCAGGACTTATTCTTTGCAAAATTTACAAGTGGTTGTTTTGTGTAGAAAATGGCATTTCATTCACAAGAAACAACCTTTTATGCACGAGAAACAGTATTTTAACACAGAAATGTTTATCATTCATGCACAGAAAATGCTTTTTGTGTGGATAAAATGCTGTAATTAGGGATTTAGTCTGCATAAAATTCACACATAGTTGATTTGCACAGAAAACAGCATTTCCTGTGCAGAGAACACAAATTCGTATTACTGCATTGAAATACTATTTTCCATGCAGAAAATTCTGTCTCATGCTGTTTTCTGCACAAAACAACCACATGTGAATTTTGCACAGAATAAGTCCTGAATTGTTAATAGCTTTTGTGAAAACTGCATAGTTTTCTAAGAGTTTCTCTCAGCAGTGGGAAAAAATCTGAAATTACTTATTGCTACCTTTGAGAAGAATCCTAGAATCATAGAGTTGGAAGAGACCACAAGGGCCATCCAGTCCAACCCCCTGCCATGCAATCACCACTGGTACCAACTGATGCTAGGCTAAAGCATTCCTAGTCACAACAATTGGGTCCAGAGCACCCCAAGTCACAAATTTGGTCTTTCAGGGGGAGTCCAACCCCATCCAGAATAAGTTGTAATCCTGATCCCAGATTGGCTTTCCTACTAAACAGCAGAAATTCTTTCTTATCTGGACTGAACCTTAATTTATGCAAACACATCCAGTCCTTCATAGCTTCCAGACAAAGTTTTAGAACTAATGGTTAGTATGTATGTTGGGGTCTTGGGACAATATAATTAATTACTTTTAATAAGTAAGTTTCCATGCTCTGTTTCTATATCTTTCCCCTTTAGTAAAAAAAAAAAAAAAAACCTTAAGAGATCATTTTAATCAGTTTAAAAAAATGGAATACATGGATGACCGTTAGTCCCTCTTCTCTTCCACAGTTTTGCCAATCAAATTCACACCAAGCAGGAGCATTTCTGTGACTTTCTTCTTCAGCAACAAAGACCTGTGCTATGCACTCAATTTAGCACTATGTAAATCCTCTGAATAGTCTTCAAGGAACCACCCACCCCCAAGATGCCTTGCAGTGATTCAATTCACAGTTACCACAGGGCATTATGGTGACACACTGTTGTGAAAAGCGTTTGAATGCAGGAACTCCATGATTGAAGCAATTGCCTGAACCCTGCTGGAAGACAGAGTAATGATTAGATGGGCAGTACCTGAACATTAAGCTCCACAGGCTTAATGTTTGTATTTTAGACAAAGGGAAATTCCTCATAGTGTCAAGGATACCCATAAGACTGTCCCACTGAAGTATTGTAACCACACTACTTTCCAACCACAGTTCAGTTTCCGTAGAGGTGCCAAGTTACACAAACTAATCTAGTGATGTTTTAGTATAATCAGCTGTATTGGGACAGGTACAGCTGTCGTTTTTGTAAAGTGGGAAAATCCCACTGTGCAAATGAGAGTTTGGGCCAATCAAATCTTTTGAGGGTTAAAAGCCAGCCATTTCTTCAGCAAATTGCCATTTAAACAGTAGGCGCAATGGCATCTTCAGATTAGCTGATCTCTCGATTTGGGTCTTTCAGATGGTGTATAAATAGGTCCAGCACATTATCTTTTCCCATAGTCTGCCTAAAAGATAGATTTGATGTCTGTGAGCAAAGACATGAAATTGCTATAGGCTTGCGCTCTTATAGCTTGCCACCTATTTGATTTATATGATAAGTGATCTCCGATGACCCTCCAAGGCACTGAACCATTAGAGAGTTATGTTGTGCAGTGATAAGAAATCTTCCAAGATACCTAAATCTTCTTCCTCTCTCTTTTCTTCTTTCTGTTTTACTTTTTTTTAACTATTGAGAGTTTGCTGGTTCCTGGAGAAAGTACTTTTTAATGTATGATGCTGCTATCTTGCTAGCCATAGTAATATTCAGAAAGATAAACATATAAATCCAGGAACATCAGAACAAAGACTTTAAAGCCAACACATTCTCCAAGACTAAGTCTGATGCCTCTTTTACTTTGTGTTTTCCCTTGTTACGTTTTCTGAAGGTTGAATGACTGCAGCGTGAATACAAATTCAAGGCTTCTGCTGTTTAATCCCAGTGACCAGATAGGGAGCTAATAGGTGCCATTCTCCTCTCTTGGCCAGAGTAATGGCACAGCTGGCGAAGCTGGAGAGAGGGTTTTTGAAATAAATTCTTCCACACCAAGCACTTGGCTCCACTTTCTTCACATTGTGCCCTGTGCTCTGCTTCCCAGTGGCTTCTCTGATCTGTGAAGGACACACCTATGCCAGAAACAGATCCTATAGATCTGAGCTGAGCTTCCTCCTTACTAAGTGAGTTTGCAATTGGAACTGAACCTATGCAGAATTCTTAAAGGCATATTCATCCTCTGGGGTGAGTTGATTGGTTTTGGTTTCTTTTCCCCCCACTCTTTCTTTCTTTGTACTGAATAATGAAATCTTTTATTGTTCATTAAAATATTGTACTGCAAAGAAATGTTCACCCCATAACTGTATGTCTACGATTCGGATGTGTGTGTTTGTGTGTGTGAAGGAAAAATATTGTGGACATATATTTCTGATGGTGTGCTTTTTAGGGGGGGGGGGTAGGTTAAATCTGAAATTGATCAACAGTCAACAGACATTTTGCATTTCCCCATCATGTCACAGTTCTGCAAATCTCCCTTTCAATATCTGATTTTTTTCCCCTATCTCTGAAATAAAGCTGTTTTTCTTTTTAAAAAAATACATTTAATAAGGGCTGGATGTTTGTCTTGGAAAGTCACCTTGTGACTCTCCCCCAGAGTTTGGTGGGAGATGTGTGAGTGGATGAGAAATACCTTGTAGATGCTCGTCCTTTGTTCCAAGCTGCACCCTTCGTCTTTCAATGCCATTTTGGTTGGAATGTGATGTGTGTGGAGGCATTTGGGTGACACTACCTCTCAATATATAGTGCACAAGAAGCACCAAACATCTGGGAGGGAAGGGGAAAATGAAAGGCAGACTCCAAGCTCTTTTGCAACAGCAGATACACAGTGCCTGCTTTTTTCCCACCCATCCCTTTGGGGTTTTGATTGTTTGCTTTGTGGTATCTCCCACTTTCACAAGGCCACTACAGTGCAATTCTAGCCATAGAAGGGAAAGAGGGGAAGGAAAAGGAAGAAGAAAAGGCAGTGAAACTGGAAATTACCTACCTGGCATCATCTTTTTTTTAAAAAAAAGTATGTTGGTCCTCCTTCCCTTCTCTTCTTTCCCAGGATTATATAATGGCATTGTAGGATACCACAAAACAAAATAATGCCACATCGGGATGGTTCTTTTTGTGTATTTATATTTGTAAATTCTGTTAATTTATATTTATATTAGCGTTTTTAGCTTTTAGTTTGTAATGTCCTACATTTTTCTGAAATGTCCTATGTTTTGCAGTGCCTTATCCTCCTTTGCAGTTATGGCATCTGATCACCTTGGGCAAATGTGAAAGAACTATACTGGAAAATTATTGCAGATGAAGTGGATCCCCTTTGGGAAGCTGTTTGGGAAAAACATACATTATCACAGTGAGGGGAGAAAAATGAGTGAAAGAAAGGTGATTTCCCACAAGTTTAAAAAAATGTGTGGAAATGCCTAGTAACACCACAACACAATGTTTGACTCCAGACTGCAATGCCCAGAAACCCCTTGAATTAATTGATGCCACTTTTACTGTCATCCTTGATCCAGGAGAAAGGTGGAATGGATCATTGAATAACCTCCCTAGCACTTCTTTCTTTCTTCCTTGCAGGGATGTTTGACGTTCCCCAAGCTTCTCTATTTGTAAATTATCTGCTGGAGTAGGCAACTTGTTGCCCTCTTGATGTTTTGTACTAAAGCTCCTGTTATCCCTCACCATTGATCATGTTGGCTGGGCAACTGAGGGGTCCCACCTTGTAAACCTCTATGGTTAATATTTGCACAGAAATTACTGCCCAATCATATAAAAGCCTAGAGTTAGATGGAAAGTAATGATGCCCAAGCACTGGGTATAAGGCATCAGCACTCTCTAGGAAAATGGTCTTGGTGAAATAAAGGTAACCATGAGATCATGGGAATTCTTTTTTTAAAAATTCAGAGTATGTTAATCATGGAGATGAAAAGGTTAAGGGGGGTGACATGATGTGTATGTTCCTTCACGTTAGAAGTGGTTTTGCCAGTTCCTTCCTCTGAAATATAGCCTACATCACCTGGTATTTGTCGGTGGTGGCCATGCTTAATTTGAAAGGATGTCATACTAAAGATGGAGCAAGTTTGTTTTCTGCTGCTCCAGAGTCTATGAAGATTATCACATGGGAGGGACAGTGTCCTTCTGCTGTCCTTCTCCTGTCCTTAAACTGGGCTAATCGCATGATCACACCCCCACATGCTTCTGCCATCCTTCTCCCATAGCTAAAGTGTCATGAAACCATTCCCAAATGCTTCTCCCATCAGTAAAGTGTCATGGAGCTGTCATTTGGTATTAATGGGAGTTCCCGCTAATACCAAATGACAGCTGCATGGCACTTTACACATGGGAGAAGTGCATGGGGATAGCTCCATCACATTTTACACACAGGAGAAGGATGGCAGGAGCACGCAGGGTGTGATAAACTTCAGCCCCCAACCACGTGATTAGCCCAGTTTAAGGATGGGAGAAGGACAGCTGAAAGACACTGTCCCTCGCGTGCGATAATCTCATAGGACACAGCATTCATTCAAACTACAGGAAGAGAGATTCCCCCTAAACATTAGGAAGAACTTAATGATGCTAAGAGTTGTTCTGACAGTGGAACACACTGCTTTGAGAATGGTGGTCTCCTTCTTTGGAGGTTTTTAAACAGAGGCTAAGTGGCCATCTGCCAGGGGTGCTTTGATTGTGTGTAAGGGGTTGGACTACATGGCCCTTGAGGTCTCTTCCAACTATGATTCTGTGATTTTAACATAGTGGCCTGCTATTGTGTTGTATGCTATTTAGTTTAATGCTATCTATATACAGGTTACTGACTACATGAAGCAAATTATGGATGTCTATTTTGGTTAGAGTCCTGTAATTCTGGTAAGCAAGAATATAGGCTCACAAGCTGCATTTATTGCTGTGGGCTTTAGTGTTGTTCTTTTCCTTTCCAGGACCATGGGCCAACTGTCCCAAACTTCTCAGATACCCAATAGGAAAAACCTGGAGTGGACTCTCTAAACATTGTTTAGTAGCCTTCCCCAGGGTTTCCAAAGTATGAACATATTTCTGTTGGGTTAGAAGGTGTTAAAAGTGAGAGCCAGACCATCTCTCAGAGTGTGGTGGAGTCTCCTCCTTTGGAGGTTTTTAAACAGAGGCTGAATGGTCATCTTTTGGGGGTGCTTTGATTGTGTGTACCTTCATGGCAGAATGGGGATGGACTGGATGGCTCTTGGGATCTCTTCCAACTCTATGATTCTATGATTCTACAATCAGGGAAAGTAAGACAGCTTCCTCAAGCAGCATATTTTGGGATGCCATAAAAAGGCCACAAACAGCAAGCTGTTTGCTTTATTATTAATTATGTTTTTACTGCTGGAGGTGAGAAGGGCTTAAGGGATGTGCCAAATGTGCCAAAATAACTTCTCTAGCTTTAAGTACTATACATCATGATGTGAATGCATGGGATGGAGACAACCTTTCTTGCTTAAGGAATACAGTGTTTTTCAGTCTGCACTGGAGTAAGAGCAAGGACAAACAGGAAAGTCAAAGGTACCTGAGCCAATATATTACCACTATACTTACAATATGCATTTGGTTTTGATTTTTCAAAGGTCATGTTTTCTTAGAATATATTTTTCTATCAAGCTAAACCAAACCAATTCCCAAGTGGGGATAAATAAAGTGGGGAATATCAAGAGGATATCTTTGCCAGCCCTCTGTCACAGAAAGCAGAATTCTATGTACATCACCTAGAGTCTGCCAAATGTCCCTTTTTGCAGGAAATGGTGACTCAGGTGTGCACAAGATCCCCTCAATAACAAGATTTGCATATTGAATCAACAGTTCAAGGTTCCAGAGCAGTTAACAGATTTTTTTTCATATACTGAAGAATATGTTAATAACAAGGGGGATATTCTCTGCATACATTGAAGCACAAGCCTATATATGCACACTTCCATAAATTAAGTACTGTACCACTAAATTTAGCAAAAATTATTTCTGAGTACAGCTGTACATGATTTGTCTATTACTCCCTAGAAAGTTAGAGGAGTATTGTGACAATGCCCACTTACCTGCTTACTCCAAAAATAAAATGCCACCAATTCCAATAGGACTGTAAGTACAGATTGAATTGCCATCCAAGTTTCTAGATTACTTTCTCTTCCAAGCAGCGTGAATCATTTATACTGTTGTGAGGGGGTGCAGCCAAAAGAGAGCAAGTTCTGGAACCAAACACATGTTCTGGCCCATGTAGGTTTTTCATTCAAATGACAGGCATGGGAAATTAAAAAACCTGATTTAAGCATCACTTGTAAAAAAAAATGGCCAGAATCACTCTCTCCTAATTTGTAGCATAATGAAACCACATTGATGTTTACAGCTGCTGCATATGCTCTTTCCCTTTGTAAGGAATCTGTTTCCTTTTAAAATAAAATTAAAACAAGAGCAGAGCCATAAGAGTTCCCAGTGCACTACTTGGTGATTTTGTCTTATGAATTTTCCCAGATGTAGCTCTTAGCAAATTCAAACGAACTTCTTCTGGGTACTGTTTGTAAGACTGGGGTACTTCTAAGTACTGTCAGATACTGTCACTGTTGACACACACTGGCATCCCTCAATATTGTTTTATACATGGCAAAGTAATGTAGGGATGAGGTGGAGGTGCTGTGCTTACCTCGGTGTAGGAGGAATGTCATCTTACATGTAAAGTCCAATGTGATGAAGCATCTCTTGGTAGCATGAGACCACTGCTTCAAGAAGGAACAGTTCAAGAGGCAATTACAAGCATTAATGTTGTTGAGTTTCTTCAGGTCATTTCTGACTTATGCTGACCGTAAGGTGAATCTATCATGGGGGTTTTGGAGCTGATAGTATGTGACTCACCCAAGGTCACTCAGTGGGTTTCCATGGCTGAGTGCGGAATCAAACCCTGGTCTCCAGATTCATAGGCCAATGGTCAAACCGCTATATTATGCTGGCTCTCATTTACAAGCAGATTCATTTCCTATTGGTAATGAAGTCAGAGAGTTGTGCGTTGTTAGTCTTCTGATGGTCTCTTCTTTGCATGCTAAGGAGAGAAGAACTGATGCCTGTACACAGCTGTGGCCTGGGCTCTCCCAGCACCTGAACAAGAAAAGAAGCACTGCCATGTACCATTGTTGCCCACATCATTACCTCTCTCCCTCCATTTGCCCTATGCCCTCCACACATACACGCACAAAACAAGCTATCAGCCATATAATTTCTGCAGTGTTTAGCAGCCAAGTGATATTATTAAAAGATCAGTGGCTGTAATGGGGAAATGAGACTAGTAATTTACTTGACCATTAATAAGCTACTTTTGAATAAATGTTAAATTCTGAAAATGGAGAGCAACATTAAAGCCCCCAAATATATAACAAAAACCCAGTCAGCAGTGTTAACTCAGTGACAGCAAGGATAAAAGTAGCTCAGCTATATTCCATCACACTTTAAGTTTAAAAGCTTGCCTGTACAGAGGAAGGAAGCCTCGGAGAGTCTTAATAGCCTCTCTAAATACACCTACATGTTGGACTTCCCAAGCAATAAAGAGTTTGATACATGGAGAGCTTGGAAAAGTACCTTTTTGAGGGAGGGGGGGCCTACAGCTCCAAGGGTCTATACCTTAAAAGCCCTCTGTGGTGTGGGTCTTGAATCATTACATTTTATGATGCTTTCAGATTCTACTTGGAAAAGTGCTTTTTGAATGACATCTCCCAGAATCTGGGGTTCTAATCCATAGCCCGATGCCCCATGTAGAATCTCAAATTACAGTCCAAAAAGTAGCTTTCCCCAACTCTTCATAAATGTGAGGGGTTTTTTTGGGGGGGGGGGGGCTGGGGAAGCACGTAAGCAACAAGAGATCCGTTACAGGCCTTTAGAAGGTGCCTTATACTGTGTCAAATCATAGGTCCCTCTAGCCTAGTTCTGCCAACAGTGTCCCTCCATAGTTTCAGATACGAGTGTTGCTAGCCCTATTTGGAGATGCTGGGGATGAACATGAGACCCCGCTGCATGCAGAAGCAGGTGCTGCACCACTGAAAGACATCCCACCTGCCCCCTGGTTGCAAGCATCTGCTACATTAAATGAGACCAGAAACAAGTGCATAGCCAGGGAAGTTTATGTAAATAAAACTGGATGAAAGAAATGTTTACTGTCCATCTATCCCAGTTTGGTAGGAACAATCCTGACTAATCTCCTGTTAGCCCACATTTTAGCTGCTTTTCAAATATCACACTTTCTCTCAGCTTCTCCCAGTTTCCCCCTTCATCCTCAGTTTATCTCAGTGCTGAAAACTAAATTCAAACTACAAAAGTAAGTTGCATTCCATTAACTCAGCAGGGGGAAAGGAGAGGTGGGGATGAAATCTTGCACTTCCCAGTAGGCCCAGGCAAAAACACATGGTGGCACACTCTCCTAGCTTGTCTGTTTTCTTCATTTATAACTTCTGCTATCTTGACCATACTCTGATGTTGCCTGGCCAGAATGAATCCCAGTTTTCAGTTGTGAAATGGTGGAGATTATGGAGTGTTTTAGCACATGTTGTGGCCACCAGTGGCCTCAAGATCTTATTGGAGAGCTGTAGAAAAGTCTGATTTGGATAAAAATAGATTTAGCCCTCTTCTTGTTTTCTGCAGTAAAGATATAGAGAATATTCTGCAACACAAGGATTGGGGTATATACAAAAAGGTATATACCAGATGTAGGGAGGCATACAGTCCAAAATGGAGAGGCACTGTACATGAAGAAGAAAGCTTCCATAGGTCCCTTTGGAGACAACCTTCATAATTCAAAAAGCAATTGTGAGGGATGCAGAGGATCAAGGACTCTTTCCACAAGACTTTTCTTTAGGAATGCGGTCATTGTCCCTGACACCTCTTTCAGAAGTAGAAATGGTAAAGATTTTGGCTGTATTTGGTTGGTGGCCCTTTTTACAACTCCTGAGACTCATCATAAGAAGAAATGCACTTCACTTCTAGAATTCTTACCTTTGTGCAACTTAGGGACGTTTGGAGCTATAAAGTGCTCACAAAACTATATGATGCATAAAATTGATTTGCACATTAGAAATAGTAAAAAAAATACACACAATTTTTCATGCAATGGAAACAAACTGTGTCTCACAACTTGGTACAAAACAAAGATGGGATGTAAATGGTATTCAGAGAAATGTAATGAAATCAAAACAGGAAGATTTTATTATCCCCATCTAGAAATGAGAATTATTCAATCACTCAGTCATCCCATCGTAGGAGATGCCCTTTTCTTTCCCCATCCTATATTTGATTTTCTATGCATGGATCCTTGGTACTGAAAACAATCAGAAACATATTAAAAGAGAAATAGAATTAACATACATTTACTGCTGCTGAAGGTCTCTACAATGGCTCTGTTCCCTCAAACCTGTCTGAGCCCCATGTAGCAGAGCTGAATAGTTGCCAGTTCCTTGTGGTTCAGTCCCACACTGTTCTGGTGACATTTGAATGACAGAATCCTGTGGGACTGTTGGACCATGTGGGAGGGTTCCTATGTGACAGTGTCAGAATCATGGAATCATGGGGGAATGGCCTCTCTTGTAGCATATGAATCATCCCTTAGCACGCCGTCAGCAAGAGAAGGATGCTTGTTGCATAAAATCTGGGCTCTTGCATGCATCCCTTTGCTCACACTGCTCAGACCCCATGCCTTGCTTGCATCTAAGAAACTCTTGATGTTATAATCTCCAGTTATAGCACCACTTTCCATGCTGAGACTTTGATTGAAAGCTTACTGATATCAGTGCTCGTGTTTTCAACTCACATCAACAGCTTTTGAACGGGACTCAAGTTGGCAATGGAAATTGTTGTTAATTTTCTTTTGTGGGAGCTTGTGTGGGATATGCAATCTTGCTTTTACCAACAGAGAAGGCTGTGGGATTCCAGCAGAGGCAAGCTATGTCATACAGTATTGTCAGCAGATACAGTTGTGAATTTTTCTATTCATCTTCCCTCTAATGTTATTTCTGAGCCTTTGCCAGAGATCTGAGCAGATAGTTGCTCCTGAGCCGACCCCTTGCTTCACACCCATTCATTTTTCTCACTTTGCAGCTTTCAACTGAGCAAATGTATTTGGGGGAATGTGTGTGTTATAGTGCCTGGGGGGTTAGAAGACTTATTGATTATAAGAACGAAGTCACTTTCAGCCTCTGAGCCTTTTTCTGGCCTCTCTTTGTGCTGCGAGTGAGTTTTATTTACTTTATAGAAAGGTGTTGGTGGTCTTTAGTCTTATGCATTTTGCTAACACTCCTGGCTTCCCTCTGTGTCTCCTTTAGCAGTCTCTCACTTTCTCTCCTGTCCTTTTGACCTACTTCATTCTCCCATGATAACTTGAAAGCTTACAGTAGGATCCGTCCATCTCATGTTCAAATCATCATGTCTTTATTTGCTTTCTCTTTTCTTTTTCTTTTTTGAAAGTTTTGTTCAGTTCTTCCTCCTCCCATGCCCTTACGATATTTAACACTGTTATGTACTTTTCAACCAGATGCATGCAGGAAGAGTGGGCTGGTGTTGTGGATACCTCTTTTGGTTGGATTATTGCTTACTTAATAGCTTGCAGAATTTGAGGCCAAGCTAAAAGCCAATTCAGCCAGGGAATGCCATCATTTTCTCTAATATACACCACATTAAAAAAATAATAACATGAAGAATGAAATCCTATTAGTGGCATATACAAACATGTCTTCTTCTGGATGCAGTTCAAGTAGTTATTCACTAGCCCTTTATACAATGTTCAAAAATCTGCCCCACCAGTTGCTTAGATCCAGGGGAGTGGGGTGCTGTTGAGGTAATTTACAGGTTATAGGGAGGGAGGAGGAGGAAATTCAGATGATGAAGAATGCATGAAAGATGCAAGAGGACAAAAGACATAAGAATATGGGAGAGGGAACTCTCAGGTGTTTGGGAGAAGCTGAGCCACAGCATTATAAATGCAAAAGTTTGCACTCTATATACAGTAATACAGGATCTCAGACAAAATATTTTGTTTATTGAAATGCTGCCTTTCAAAGAAACCTTACCATGGTAGGTTTACAATAAAAGATAAAAGTATAATAGGGAGGGGGGAGAAAAAAATTTGTGCAACAGACAGAATGGTATAGTGCTGGACTACGACTCCAGAAGACCATGGAAACCCAATGAGTTACCTCAAGTAAATCCCACTTTCTCAGCCTAAGAGAAGGTCAATGACAAAACTCTTTTAATAATTTTGCCATGAAAATAATATGCCATAAGGGTGTTATAAATAGGAGTTGCCTTGAATACATATAACAACAACTAACAGATCAAATATCAGGCATATCAAGCATAACTCACTAGCCATGTATGTCAGTGTAGTGCAGATCTTTGATGGCATGCAATATAGTCCTTCATTTCTTCATTGGCAGAGTTTGGGTATTGCATGAAGAAACTTCCAGATACAATCCCTAGCATCAAAAAAGAGAGGAAATTACCATATGTAGTGCAGTTGGGAAGGGACCATGAGACATTAGAGCCACAGGAGGCAACTTGTGCCCTCCGGATAGTTTGGTTTACATTAATGCCATAATCCTTAGACATCATCCATGCTGACTGGGACTTACCAATGTTCTAGTTCAGAACAGAGGGAGGGCACCAAATACCCCAACTCTGTCTTAGATAATAATATTCTATCTGTTTAGACACCACTATGCTAGATGAACCAAATCTGATTACTTGAGGCAAAGTAACACATAAGAAGATGTGATTCTAGGGAGCCATACATTTATCAGATGTGATAAATTTTACTTACCCTGTATTTCCTTGTATACCCTTCTGTTAGCTAGATAGGGCAGCTGCTCAAATTCAGCATGCAGTTCCAATATCATTGTTTGAGTTTCTTAAAAATTTCACTCAGTTCTATAGTTTCCATTTCAGTTAATGCAGTCCCAATGTCAGTTTCATTCCACCATGGCATAGGCCCAGAAGAAGATGACACCCTGTTTGCCACTGCGCTGGTCTTGGAGGGAGAGAAGAAGGGGATGGGCAGTGATGCTGGACCTAATCCCCCCTACTCCATCCACTTTCCTTTTGTGTCTTGTCTTTAGATTGTAAGCTCGAGGGCAGTGTTTTTTCTTGTTACTTTTTTGGTACAATCATGACGCTATATAAATAAATGACGATGATGATAGATAGATAGTATCAAAGAGGTTTTGATCCCAAACAGGGCCATATTAGCTCTGTTCTCACCTTTCCTTCACATGTTCAATCACCAGGGGATTGTAGGGTGACACTTGGTGACCCTTCCCAACTGCTGGGCATTCAGCAAAAAGTGTGAAGTAAACTATATGCACATGTAATATATAATAGGTAGAATCGTATATTTAGCCAGGAACCCTGTGCAATCAAAATTATCATACCTTCCCCTGGGCATAATGAGGTCAAGATGGAGTCTAAGTGAGCATATGAATTTGCGCTCTCAGTCATAGATCAACTGAACATGTGGAGATAAAGTGAGAAGAGGAATAGTTGGAATTCTCATACAGTTTTTAAACTTCTTTAGAAGAGAACTCTAGATATGGGTCAGGAGACAGCTCAGTATGTCCTGAGGATTGATTGTGTCAAAGTATAGAGGGCAAATAAAAGCAGGACAGATCCACTTATGAGAACAATGTTGTGCCAGTGGGGCCTCAGGAAAGAAACCTTTATTGTAATGTAATACATAGTCCATTGAAAAACTTCTTAGAGGCTCTGGAGCATTGAGATAAAATATATAAATGAGATAGAGGTTGAGTTTCCCTTATCTGAAACGCTTGGGACCAGAAGTGTTTGAGATTATTTATTTGTTTATTTATTTATTTATTTATTTGAGTAGTGGGGATGTTGGATTTTGGAATGCCTGTATTTGGATATATGTACATAATAAGCTATCTTGGAGATCGGACCCAAATCTAAACACAAAATTCATTTATGTTTCATATTAACCTTATATACATAGCCTGTGAAGATATATATATTTGTACAATATTTTAAAATAATTTCTGCATGATAGAAAATGTCTGTACTTTGAACCATCAGAAAGCAAAGGTGTCACCATCTCAGCACCCATGAAAAAGATTTTGGTTTTTGGAATATTTCAGATTTTGGAATCCCATATAATGGAAACTCAAGTAGTAGATATATAGACAGAGAGGTCTATCACATTGCCTTTGATCCCACAATAGACATGGGATTAATCTTTAGGAAGGCAGATCTTATCATATATGCAATCCAAGCTTCTCTGGGCTTCTCCCACATCTTTTCAAAAATGGGATTTTCCTATTCTTGAGAAGCTGTGGAAGAAGCCCCGGTTGTATACGGGCTGCATACTGCCCAGCAACAGGGAAATACAATAAGATCCGCCTTCTTAAAGTTACATCCTACATCTATCACAGGAGCAAAGGCAATGCAATAAACTCCTCATAGATGTTTAGATGTAGATGTAAACATAGGACCTTATCAGATATGAGAAATTGGAAGTATAATCTAATGGCAATCTGAACACAATCATGGGGTTTCACGTTATTGCGAATTAAAGTATCTCACGCAATTTCGGGCAAAAGGGAAGTCATTCCAAATGCAATCATGGATTTCTGTTATCATTTTGTAGGACAAATGCAGGGAAGGAAAGCATTTGAAATAAGCTGTGAGATTTGATGGAACTGAGAAGATTGAGCAGCAGGTTACATGTTTACAGCCATTCAGGAATGCTGCAACAGTGAGACCCAAGGACCACATGCAGCCCGTAGGACACACTTGCTCCACCTCTTTAGCTCTTTTATAGACAAAGCGAAGTCAACTAATTTCTTCAAGAAGGTCCAGATCACAGTTTTTATAGCCCTGACAGGTCATAATGAACCAATGGGCTCTCTCTGTAGGTGGCACAATCCTGAGATGATGGAGGATGTTTTGGGAAATATTGATGCGTTGAGTGGCATATCATAAGAGCCAGCAGACAAAAGATCTGGAGGTTTTCCTCTTTAGCTCTGTCCACCCTGGACAACAGAGGGCCTATAGCCTATATCATTTTAGCTGAACTACTGATTGAATATTCTAGATGTGGCAAGGAAACACTTTCCACCTTCTTTTGCCTCTCTGGAAATGACTTCACTTTTTTTCTGAGATGTCTTCAGTCAAGCTGTGGAGGCAAGTGCAAATTAGAAAGTAGTGCAAAAAAAAGGGAGGGGGACAAGGGAGAACAACAGCCCCCAGTCACCTTAGAAAATGAACATCTTTTATCCTCTGAAGCTTAAATAGCAGCAGGAAATAAGGAGAAAATAACTCTTTCTAGGTTGTCTGGTTTTATCAAGGCACTCATCTGCACAGTAGGGGGAAGAGAGATGGCGAGAGAAAGAGAGAGAGAGAACAATTCGCCTTAAACAAATTTTATCACCAGGCAGCACTGTAGAGACCAGCCACAGACTTTTTAAAAAAGAGAGGAGAGGAAAGGATCGCATAAAAGAGGAAGCTGCTATTTTAACTGAATGCCAGAGCATAAGCTTGTGCCATTTAGTCCTGTCAGACCCATTACTCTGTTAACTCACAAGTTACTACTGAAATGAAAGAACTACAGTACCTGTTATGTTCTAATAGGAATGGATGCTGGATGTATGTGCTTAATGCTCTTTCTCTAAAATGCCTACTTACCATTCAAAACATAAGCCTGCCATGGATGCTGAGAACGTTAGATAAAAATCTGAATTCTTGTTCTTCTTCATGAGATCATGTTCAATCCCTAGATAAAGCATGCCAGTTAACAATGTAAGAAGATACATCATTGCTAGGAGGCAGAGGGATGATGGAGAAGAAAACAGTGAAAGCCCTTCCAAATTAAATTTAAGACCATTGGAAGGTGGTTTTCAATGGGATTCGTAGGTCAATGGCAACCAAACAATTTTACAAAGGAAAATATGCACGAGCGTGTTTTCTGAGGCCTGGACAACCTGGCTGGTTTACAAAAGATATAACAGATCTATAATGCTTGCTTGGCACATGTGTGAAGCTCTCTCCTTTGGGAAATGTAAAAATGCTTTATAGATCATTAACTTGCATCTTGAAACTTGATTGTAAAGAACAGCTAACCAAATATACACCAGCCCTGCCCATGCATTAAAATCTTCTACTGAGGCCTTTCTTCAGCTATGTCCTTTAGAGTCATAGATCACATCAAACGCAGGGCAGGACTTTCTCAGCAGTGGCACCTTGACTCTGCATTGCCCTCCTTTTTACCTGGTAATCACAGTACAGACTTTCTGATACCCCAGCATTTTAGCTTGCAGCTGTTTTTAAAGAATTAATGCTTCTAATTGTTGTTTCCTTATTGTGTTCGCTGTTGTGATGTCATGGATTGCACATTAACCTCAACAGCATGTCAGAGCTGTTTGTTTAATTAAATGTAATTCCATTTTTCTTTAATGAAAGTGTAAACAGTGCTATACTTCCCTTGGTCTCCAAGAAAAGAGACAAATCTCGGGGCATGTAGAGCTAGAGGAGAAGGAGGAGATTGGATCTTATTTTAGAGGCGACTTTAAAGCTTGGGTGTCCATCTCCTTAGGAGCCCTGGTGGCGCAGTGGTTAAATGCCTGTACTGCAGCCACTTACTCAAAACCATAAGGTTGTGAGTTCAAGACCAGCAAAAGGGCTCAAGCTCGACTCAGGCTTGCATCCTTCTGAGGTCGCTAAAATAAGTACCCACATTGTTGGGGGCAAGTAGCTTACAGTTGTAAACAGCTTAGACACTCCTTAGGCGGTATGAAACGGTAAATAAATGAAACTGTTTTGTTTTGTTTTTTTATCTCCCACTCCCACCTGGCACCTGGGCTCACTGGCTCAACACAAAGGGGCTTCTATATTTTAGTTGTGCAACAACACACCCCAAAACCTGGAACAAAGGGGGGCTGAGGAACAGCCATGGTGTGTGCCTGCATTTTCTACCATTTGAACTGAGGCAGTGAACATCATCACAACCTTCTTATGGCATAAGCCCTAAACAGTGCCTGGAAAACTCTCTCTGTGTGCATACCCTCCAAGTGTATGCTCTTCTTACTTTCCTCCCTTCCTGTTCAGGTGATTTCAGCTCTTGCAAACTGACTTTGAAATGCAAAAGTAGTTTACACTCAATGAAGAAGAGAGGAAGTTATCCTATTCTGCCCCTTCCTATGAGGCTCAAACAAAAAACAAACTGCAGCAGCTTCTCCTAGCCTGGGAAAAAGTTTTGGGGAGAGGAGGAGGAGCTGACTTTGCCTGTGATGCCATAGTATTTTGTTGGTTGGGTTTTATCTGGCATCTGGGCACATTGCCCCTGTTTCTTCCACCCCACAATTGTTTCCATCACCCTCATCTAGCCTGGAAGGAGGCAAGAGATGTATGAAAAATAAAAGCTTTTGAAACACAAATAATTGACAATCCATTTGGGGAAAGGCAGGAAATGAGCTTTCATCTCTATCCTATCCTTTAAAGTGGTCATCTGGAGATTACTCAAATATGTGTCTACAAGGGCATGACCTTGTATGAATGGGAACGTTACAAATGGATTATTAATTTAACTTTTTTATTTTGGCAGGAAAATGTTTTCCCAGAGAAATGGTGGGGTTTGCGCAAAAATTGGGTTTCCACACACACACAAACACACACACAATAATTCACACTGAAGGCTTGCATCTGCATTGTAGAATTAATGCAGTTTGATACTGCTTTAACTGCCATAGCTTAAGGCTATGGAATTCTGAGATTTGTAATGGTGTGAGATATTTAGCCTTCTCATCAAACTACAAATTTCAGGATTCCATAGGATGGAACCATGACAGTTAAAGTGGTGTCAAATTACATTACTTCTGCTGTGTGTCAGCTGCCAAAGTCCCCCAAACATCTAAAACAATTGCATAAAAAGATTTATAAACATATCCACTGTGGAGAACCCTTGATTTTTTTTATTCTCCCATGGAAGAACAAAATATAATTACAGATTAAACAAAATTCAAGCACAAAATGAAAGTTCAGATCAAATGTAATTCAAGGAGAAAATGGAGATTCAAAACCTTTAAAAAATCAGAATGCAGTGTTTTAAAAGCAAAGATTTATATTCCTAATTTTGCCATATACAAATGTGGACAGTTTTCTCTGTTGATGGAGTTACAAGTTATGGGCTAACAAACTGACACTTCCCTGCTTGCTTTCTGTCTTTCTATTGTAGGCAGTGAAGGTTCTGGAGAAACTGTTCAAAAAGAAACCTCCACATGTGACATTTGTCAATTCGGGGCAGAGTGTGATGAAGACGCAGAGGATGTCTGGTACAGAAACCTATTGCTATAATTATTTGTTTTGACAAACTTGATTTTGCCTTACATGACTTCTATGCCTGTGGGGTGGGAGCAGAATCATCTTAATTTGTTGCTCCAGCTCTCTCCGTGTACATGGTTTCCTTTGCACAAACATATTTGCATGTACATAACCTGTTTTAGTGCAACCCACAGCCTACGTAAAACAGGTTATAGATTGGCTATGTATTGCATATAGGATCATGTGTTATGCTGTCCTTGAATACATAGATTTTTTTCCCCTCACGTTCATATTTGTACATGAGATGACCATCTTCACAGATGGAATGTTGAGATAATAAGTAATATATCTACAGACTGAACTCAGACCTGAGTAGGAAGGAAGGGGTATCTCTACTTTATGTCTTAACAGGTTTGCCTGTTTTTAAATGGTGCCTGGCTCTCAAATGAGGATGAAAAGAAAATTCAAAAATGGTTGAAAAACCATAATTGGCCCAAGGAGTCCAGATGAAAAAAATCCAGGCCGGAATAAAATATTTGCCATTTGAGACCTAATTCTGCACAAGATTCACACATAGGAGAGCAAGTGTTGCACATGAAACAGCATTTTATGTAGGGGAAATAATCTCTCTGCCCAGAAATATTCATTTCTGCCCAGAAAATGCTATAGTTGTGGATTTTGTGAAAAATTCACACATAGCTTTTCTTGCTCAGAAAATGGGATTTACTGGGTAAGAGACAGCATTTTCTAGTATTTCTAAATCTTAAAATACAACAATATTATCTTTTGCACAGAAAATGTTGTTTCCTGCACAGAAATACTGTTTTCTCACACACACAAAAAAATCTGTGTAGCTAAATGATGATCTCTTTCCCCACATGCTGATTTTGTACAGAACCAGTTCAAAGCAAAGCACAAGATGTCTGCCACTATCGAGAACATGGGAAATCATTTTGATGAAGAATACCTCTAATGAGAGACTAAAGTGCTCTGTAACTATGCAGTGGTTGGGTAATGCTTTAGGGTGCAATTTTCTTAAAAGTAACACTCTAATTAGCCACTACACAGGGATGTCGTGCAATACTATCCTTGCCGTAGGAGCAAGTGTCACTGAATTTACCAACATAAGTTTATAGGGCCATTGCCTCAGTGAGCCACAAGTTGTGCAGGCCTGTTTTATTCTGTTCAGCCATGCATATCTTGCTTCTTCCTTTCAACCCAGTCAACCCATCCCTAGCCTCTGCAGCCCATGGCAGAGGTGTCTGTAATGATTATTTCCTCTTGTAAATCAGCCACTCACAAAATCAAATGGAAAATCTGCACAGAACAAAAAAAAATGCCATTTATAACTACATATATGCACAATGAGATTCAACTGATGGATGTATACATGTATCTGAGTGAACAGTGTTTAATTCACGCAAAATCTCAGCAGGGGTTGGTGAGGTCTTTTTCAAAATTTGATATTCCAAAACAAATTGACAGATGATCTCCTTAGGCATCTTCATAGGTGAGGGGATCTTTCAGTTGTTCAAATAAAGATTTCAGAATTCACAATTAATGTCCTGGAAAACAGGTGAACATATGTACAGTATTTCCCAACATGTGAATGATTGGCAACAGAATAATATGCAAGTGAGAATGGCAACCACACAAACCCAGAGCTGTAAGAGCTGGGCATTATTGATAAATATCAAGCTAACCAAGGGAGGGAGAAAAAAAACTTGACTTACTATATACCAGCAGTAATCCCTTTACAGCAGGAAACTTGTGCTGATTTCTGATTTTAGTCCTTTGACGCATCTTAGCCTGTTAAGAGCTGCATAATGCCTGTGGGAGGTGAAGTGTTCCATCTTTATTGACAGGTCAGCCTTTCCATAGGGGACACTCAGTGCAATACTACAACATATCACTCAAAAGTAAGTCTTATTCAGTCCAATGGTACTTTTTCCCAGGTAACTGGGAGTATTATAGAGCTTGGAAAAGTTACTCTTACAGCTCTCAGAATCCCAGTAGCCATACAGCCATACAGCTGTCTCTCCCAATGAGCATTTCTAAACTCTGAGGATTGCTGCATAAAGCCCATTTTTAAGGGAGTGGGAGGTAAATTGCTAGGAAAGATGCTATATGCCCACATCCCAAAAGGCAACAAGGCACCTTTTACAAGAACAGAATACAGTGGTCCCCCGGGTTACGAATACCCCTGGGTACGAAAACCCCGGGGTACGAAAGAGCGGCCCCGGCTTACGAAAAAAACCCCGGATTACAATAGGAAAAAACCGTGCGGCCCCTTTAAATTTGCCGCGCGGTCCGTCCACTAAAGCGGTCCCCCGGGAAATGAAAATTTCCGGGTTACGAAAAGTAATCCGGAACGGATTACTTTCGTAACCCAGGAGACCACTGTAAGTGACCAGATCAGGTCACCTGGAAGTCAACAAATTAATATGTTTCCTATTTTCTTGGTTCTATGCCATCATGTGATTAAAAGTACAGTCATCCCTCCATGTCCACAGATTCTTCATCCATGGATTCAACTATGCACAGCTTGGTGTACACACACACACACAATATATATATATACACACACAAAAAGCAAAGCTTTTTTGTCATTTTATATAAGGGGCAACATAGTACTACACCATTATATATAATGGGACATGAGCATCCATGGATTTAGGTATCCATGGGGGATCCTGGAACCAAACCCTAGCACAGTGGTCCCTAAACTATGCCCTTTAAGAGATTTTAGACTTTGGCTCCCAGAAGCATCAGCCATGTTAGCCAATAGTCTGGGATTCTGGGATTGCAAAATCCCTTAAAAAGCACAATTTGGGGACCACTGCCCTAGCAGATAACAAGTATCCACTGCATAGATGTGTTGAAAATTAATAAAAGTTTAATATAAATATAATTTTTGCATTGTCATCACCACCATCATACGAAGCAAGGAGACCTTATGCCCCAACAGCTAAGACAGGTTTGCCAGCTTTTCTTTAACTATATATCATACTTTAAAATTGGATAATAGCAGCCTAGAGAGAGCTAGCATGGTGTACTAGTTTGAGCATGAGACTTGGACTCTGGGAGGCCAAGGTTCAAATAACTACTCAAGCCTAGAAACCCACTGGGTGATCTTGGGCAAATCACAATCTGTCAGCTTCAGAGGAAGGCAGTAGAAAACCCCTTCTCAACAAATCTTGCAGAGTCCTGTAGAATAAAGTATCCATTCCTCCACTTGGACCACAGGCCACCATAGACTAATTGTACACCCCCCTACCCCCCCCCCCCAAAACCCATCCTTAATCATTCTTTTACACACCCCAGAGATGTATTTTTTATGGTCTGATGTAATATGCAAACAGTACAGTATTTAATTTCTTTTAAGATGCAACAAAATGCTGGAGTTCAAGTCAATTTGAAACCTCCTCCATGCTCTGCCTCCACCCACACAGGAACAAAAATAGGAGCTACTCTTACTTGGGAAAACCCACTCATCATGCTGTTCACAATGTTACAGTCTTTCCTAAGGATTATGAATAAGTCCATTGGGATGGGAACACTCTGGCCTGGAATCTGCAACTGAAGCAGAATGCAGTAAGCACATTGCTGACAGGGATGCCTGTGCAGATATTGCCTGCCATCCTGGCTGTAGGATTCTAGGAACTTTAATCAAAAATTTTCAAAGTCTGCATATTACTTCTGTGCTGAAGAATCTGCACTGACTACCAATCTGCAACTAAACTAAATTTCAGCTGGATTTATTCTTATGCAAAGCATTAACCAACTCAGGATCTAGGTTACTTCAAAAAACAGCTCCCCCATACCAATCCAACAGTATACCATTTTGCTCCTTATAGAAAGCCTTGGTATTTAAGATGAAGACTGCAGATATTCATTTGGCCTAGGTGGCAACATTGAAATGTAATTTCTCTGTGATGGAACCCATCCTGTAGAATGATCTCCATTCTGCAGTATGGCAGGATCCAGTGCTAACAACTTTTAGTTACTTACTGAAAACTGACCTTGTTGGTTTGGCTTTCCCCAGCCATTACAGTGGGCTCTTGATATCTCCTGGAGTTTGGTTCCAGGACTCCCTGTGGATATCAAAATCTGTGGATGCTGAAGTCCCATTTTATACAGTAGTATAAAATGGTCTTGAGTGAGTGGCTGCAGTGCAGGCATTTAACCACTGCGCCACCAGGGCTATGGAGAATAAAGCAAAATAAAATAAAATAGTACAGATAATCAAATATACTAAAGATATAAACATTAATCTGAAATTCCTTAAGTTTTAGACAACAAAAAAGTTATCAATTTGGATTTAAAAACAGCAAGGGAAGGAACAGTCTGAAAATGTACAGAGAGGAGATTCCAGGAATAAGAGAAAAGGATCCCCATCAGTTTTACAGAGCAGCCTCTGCAATGCTCACTGCAAACTGCCACTGTGCCAAGAGAGAAAATTGGTGGTGGCAGTGTCACCTCTGCACTCTGCCTACCATGGCAGGAGGAAAGGAAGGTGGTAGTGATTGTTCTAGCATTCCCTGCACACACCCCAAATGAGGAGGAAGCAGTAGGCAGCAGTTGGCTATTTTATGAATATCTAGTTTTCAGGAGTTCTGAGTGAAAAGGCACTTTGGGAGGGGTGACAAGTTAATTACATAATTAAAACACACTCCCTGCATAAAATTACACTTTAAAAGCCTGCTTGAATAAAAACTCTTTCCATAGCAAGGAGGATATGGAAGCACCAATTCCACTGCTGCATGCCTTCTCTTATATTGGAGGGGCTTTTTACTTGGATGGCTGTGCTGTTGTGCAGTCCCTTTGCTATGTGGGGGCAATGTGCAGTGCTTTGTTTCCCATCTAAAGTTGTGCAAGAGCTTAAGCCACCATGATTCTATTGATTACAAGAGGATGAACGGGAGCCTTGGAGCTTCGCTTTGTATCACAGGTCCCTACTGTAGCTACCACGGTGACAAATCACTATGAGCACAGAAGAATACATATGGCAGCTTTTCTCCCACTCCTAGCATGCCTGGGAAGAAAGAAGGTGCAGGTGTGCCAACAGATGTGGCTGGGTTGATTTAAAAAGAACAATTAATATTATTCTGCACAGCTACAGCTTGCGCTTTTGCAGCCTCTTGTCCCCATTCAAACTCTTCCCTGATGTTTCTGCCAAATCCCACTCAGCAAAATTAATACTCACTGTTGTCACTATTCATTATCATTGTCTGATTTAGATACAAATTGCTGCAGTAGTTGTTCAGAAGGGGGATATGAAAGTCCCATTCAGACTGTGGATCAAATATGGCATACATAATTGTTCAAGTCAAGAATGAGCACTCTGCTATAGTCACCCGGTGTGGGGCAATTAACTCTTGCCTGGATTTAGGAGGGGGAAGACAATGCTGAAACAGGGTGATAGTGGCTCAAATTAGATCCTCAATCTCTCAACTTCCAGGGTGAAGTGAGCCTCTTCTAGGAGCTCTATACCTGTGCTTCTCATGCTATCTGATGTAGGGAACCAGCATTTCCCTCCTAATGTGCCAGGAATGGGTACCATATTTATAGCCATGAGCTCCAACTGTTTTGTGTTGCATGGAAACTCCCAGCAGATCTGTAGCTAATGTCTCGGGGATCAGCATCAGTACATGAACCACCATTTTGATTAGCACTGTTGTGGACTATATGGAAACCCTGTGATTCCTTATCCTATTGAGAATTTATCAAATTATTCAGGCTAATCTATACATAAGGATGGCCAAGTGTAGTAGAGTCAGACCTGGCAGGCTAAAGCTTTCTGATTAGTCTCTGAGACTCCCCTCAAGCTTTAATGGCCTCTCAGAGTTTAGCTGCAATTCTCATAAGAGCAGGTTGTTGGGAGGGAGGTGCAGAATGCAGATAATAATATATTGTGGAGAGTGATCCCTGTTGTAATGCAGAGATGTTGGGGGAATCACTTGGTCTTAAATGAGCAATTAAGACCCATTGCTTTTACAAGAAACATGCTTCTTATGGAGATAAAAATTGATTGAAATGATTTGTTGATACAAAGTGATGTAAATTTGAGTCAATTGACTCAGACTCTGGTCAGACCCAAGGCCTTTCAATGACTCGACTTGGACTCTCTCTGAAGTATAACTAACTATATCCAGAAACATTTCAGAACAGAAAACATTTTTCCTCCTTTGAACTCACTGCTTTTTGCCTACTGATTCAAGTGATGGAAGTGGTATTTTATGTTGTCCTACAAGAAATCCTCATGCCCTGTTCTGTGGGGATGAGTCTTCCCTGCTGCTCCTGGGAAAAGCTTTAGAAGGTTCCTCTGATGTGCAGGAAGGATGGACTGCTGAGTGGGCCTCATTTTTCTAAAATAATATCTTGATAAATTGCCTATCATTATTTGTTTTTAACCTAACGTTGTGCACATCTTCTTGATTTTATAGTTATTGAAACTCTGCCCCCCCCCCCCCCTATACACACACATACCACTATCCCATCCTTTTTTTTTTCAGTTAAAGTTGGTTTCCAGACTTGAGCCTTGCCTTGAAAGTATCTTGCCAGGACTTGAGACTTGACTTGAGACTTGGAGTAAAAGACTGGAATACATCACCGTTGATGTAGATCAAAATCACTGCCTGCATGTATGACCATGGGGAGTGTCCTTCAGACACTGTTTTCACTGGAGGTTAAATGAATAGCAGATAAGAGAGGTTCACCCCTCCCCTAGCTGAACATATGAATGGGAGTGCTATTTCTGGAGGTAATGAATGGTTCTTTATATGGATGCTTTGAACATCTAAAGTCTTAAAAAATAGCTGAGATAAATTAAATCTTAAAGAATTAGCATATTTTGATCTCCTCCTCCCTCCTCTGCCATCAGCAAACCTTTAGGATTATTTCCATGGCAATAAATGAGTGCGGACTGTAATGTATGAAGGGTGGTGTATTGTTTTATTATTGTTGTTATTGCAGGTACATTTGTTAGCAAAACTGGGCTTGCTGCCATAAAGTGTGTTGAACAGTCCTTAGCTACTCTGCTTCCAGGCAACATAACCATGATCTTTTAATGGAGGTGGTAACTCCACACAGCAGAGCCGTTGCACATTTTTCTTATCAAGAGAACAAATATAGATTCGCAAAACTTGCGTGTGTGCACATGTACACACAAACAATTTGGCATTCCATTAGTGAACATCCTTCACTCTGTTAAAAACAAAGACTGTTCAGTTTAAAAGTCTTTAACGTCTTGCTTCTTTTAATCTGTGAAAGCTCCTTGTCTGTAAAGAGGATCATACATTACTGGCATTATTCCCACATTTAATGCATTTTGCCCTAGCGTAAGCTTCATGAATATTTCAAGCAGGCCAGTGGCTGCACCCATTTATTAAGCACTACATTGTAATCTATTGGTAAATCGGGCATTCACCATGCTTGCTGTGGGCTTGATTCCTGTGCTTGCTAAGAAAATAATTGACTTGAGATGACAGGGGGTGATTCATTGTCACACCCTCCCCCTCCAACAACAACTACAACAACAAAAAGGAAAGTGAAGCATTATGGTTTTGAGTACTGAGAAGTAGTTCAGAGATCATCCTCTTCTCACACAGCCCTACACACACACACACACACACACACACATCTCAGAGCTCTTGGAGAGTGTATAAATAGAACATATCAAAGGAAGTGGCTTTTCATCCCGTAAAGTGGCTTAATGTCAGTGCATGACCGTGTCAAAAAGCCATATCCAAAGTCTTAAATTTATGTTATAGGTCAAGAAGACTGGAAACTGTCGGTCTTTTGGACTACTTGTAAACTATAAAAATGAAAGGAGTTCAGTAACTAAACACAGTGAATTCTAAAAGTGATTTTTTTTTTCATGGAGATACAAATAAATGGACTACCAGGTTATTGAAGGTGGACTGGGTGGGGGAGGATGTCCCTGTTGTAACATATACAAGGATCCAAAATTTGTATCCCACTAAAATGCCTAGCACTCATACTTCTTGTATAATTCGTTCATTATTATTTATTCAAACAGCAAGTACATATTCGGTGAAAAGAACTGTTGTTGTTATGTGTCTTCAAGTTGACTGGGACTTATAGTGACCCCATTATAGGGTTTCCTTGGCAAGATTTATTCAGGCATGTGCCACTATAGACAGATCAGATACCTCAAGGAACGGACGCAGCTGGAACATTAATTTTACCTGTGCAAAGGCACTCCTGACCACTGCTAAGACCTAAGCATCCAGGCTCAGAGTTAAGTCTAGGAGCACACCTAAGCTGTGAGTCTGAGATTTCAGGGGAAATGTAACCCTGTCCAGCACAGACAAAGTCTCTATTCTCTGATGTGCCTTACAACTGACCAGGCGCACATCTATCTTGTCTGGATTAAGTTTCAATTTGTTTGCCCTCATCCAGTCCACCACTGACAGCAGACACTGGTTCAGTAGAGACAGCTTCCTTGAAGTCAGATGAAAAGGGGAGAGAGAGTTTTGTGTCATTGTAGGTAAACATTTCTCCCTTATTATTTTTTGCAGTTAAAAAATGTCTTCCTTACTATTTTGGGGAATTAAAAATGCTTTCAGGATGTATTTCTAGAATTTGTCCCCCATGTTTTTGGACAAAAATTAAAAAATCATGTATAAAAAAATAACTTTCCAAACTCTGATGGATTCTGATTTAATACAGATACAGCTTTTATTTTACTTACACAGCAGTCCTAATGGGAGCAGAATCATGGGCAGTACTCACCGGGGAGGGGGGGAGGGATACCAACACTGGAGACTGTGGAATCCAAAGCCCTGGTGAGTTCTTGCTGGTATAAGAAAAGGGAGGAAGGAGGAATGTTGTGGGTGAGGCCGCGTGTGTGACTGCCTTCAAGTCGTTTCCAATATATGGCAACCCTAAGGTTTTCTTGGCAAAATTTGTTCAGGGGAGGTTTTGCCATTGCCTTCAGCTAAGACTGAGAATTATCGGCCCCCTTTTTTCAGAACCAAATTTCCTCTCTTTTGTTGTAATAGGAGGAAATAGTCTATTGTAAGCTCCAGGTATTTCAGTAGCATGTAAGTCGTCTCACAGATATTTCAGCAGGTCACAAACTCTCATCCAGTCATCTAAAGAAAGCTTTTGCTGGATTTTGTTTTCACTCTGGCAGATTTTAGGTAGAAAATAATATGCAAAATGTACACATTTTTACAAGGTGGCCCTATACAGTATTTGTATGCATTTTTATATGCAAAAAGGTGTTTCATATCTCCTCTCTATTATTTATAACATTTCCAACAGCATCCAGCACTTTCAAAAATAATACAGTAGTTTCCACAGTGATAACCATAAGTATCTGCATGAATTTTGAGGGTGCAGAGATTGGAAGTAGTGATCTGACATAATTTACCACTCCTGGGATGCCCTTCTATGGAACCATGGGATCACAATGTTATTAGAGTAGTCATCCTGACAAAAAGAAAAATGTCCACTACCAGGATGCCAAGAGAAAAAATGCCAGACACACACACACACACACACACACACACAAACCCTTAACTCCCTATTTCTTCTCTAATAGCAGCCACGCATAATATGCAAGTTCTATTCCATGCCAATTCAGCAAGTAAAACCCCACGTCAAGATGCTCAACCTAAATTTGCATGCATCTAAACTCCATTGAAAGAGTATAGATATTTATACAAATAATGCAGCTGTCAGCAGCAACTACCTCCTAAAATCAATAATGCTCAAACAATCAATATTTATCTTTATTATGGGCAAATATTTCCCAAGAAAGCAAGGAAAACATACAAAGGAAACTGATATCTGATTTTGGCAGCTTCTCCGTTCAAATGGTAATTTCATCAATAAACCACTCACATACCTGCCCATTTCACCCAGAACAATTCAGCAGGATGCTGCAGCATTAGCACTTATAAACCAAGGGCTAGTCTCTGCACACTGCACAGGTATTGGCTGCTTTGACATTCAGCAGTATATGCAAGAATTATATGACGCACTTGCACTAGATTAAGAAAAATCCAGCCATAATAGCAATCAGTAGAGTCCTGCAATTTATATAACTCTAATTACACATTTATAATCCCTCCAAGTCCCTTATACTATTCAGAATAGAAATAGAGAGTTCTAATGCAGCAAATTCTAATCATCTTCTACCCTCCCCCATTTTTCTTCGGTGTATGGGTTGAAACATAATTCAAATTGTTTGCTAAGTTTTGTGTCATCTGGACTCTGCTTAACCCATACTCATCTCCTTTCACCCTCACTAAGCGGGGGTTGCGATGGAGCCAAATATACTTCATGACCTCTATCGTCTCAAGCATTTATCTATTTGGATGAGATATAATGGCTCCTAGAATATAAATAGTGTGATGTCATTGGAACATTGGGAGCCAGTTTCTTTTAATGAGTTTGAAACAAACCCACGGAGGTCATATGGGGGCTCTTCATGGGCCTGTCTGAACCAGCTTGATGGTTCAGAAAGCTGTGAACTTGCAAATCCTGGGTTAAAAGTAGCATTGTAACACATTTTTCAGCATAACATTATCCTTAGGAAATTGCAGTGTTATATGTTTGCAAAATGGTCATTATTCTAACATTTATACATCATTCTTTTAAATGTTGGATGGAGGGAAGTTATTATTATTATGATTATTAATTTTATTTATATAGTGCTGTAAATTTACACAGTGTTGTACATACAATCTTATAATTAGACGGATCCCTGCCCTCAGGCTTACAATCTAAAAGAGACAACACAGAAGGAAGGAGACAACACAGAAGTTCTTAAGGGTTTTTTTTATTAGTTGTGCATTAAAATGTTAGTAGTTTGTTACTGGCAAATGAATGTTACTTTAAAAAAACAACAGTAGTGCTGACTCTGACATGTTAGATTTTAGAAAAACATTCAATGTTTTGAAAAATAGGGACACACATTATCATCATCATCATCATCATTACTTACATTTATTTATATAATGCTGTAAGTTTACATGGTGCTTTACATCATGAGCAATCAAAATCCAAATAAAAGCCTGCCTATGGCATACAGTGTAAGAGCAAAAAGCAGGAAATTATAAAATTAACAACATATCTTTAGAATGATTCTATAACAATAAAGTATAAAACAATACACCTTAAAACACATTATCAACCGTCAGAATCAGGTTGTAAGTTAGAAAGCTTCCCTAAACAAAGTCATCTTAGGTAGTTCTTATCCTGAGGTTTTTATCCTAAGGTTCAAGGTGTTCACAGACTGGGTGCAAACTGATTTTTCCCCTCTTCAATATCCTCCCTACTATTTTGAATTTTGTCTGTTAACGATGAATTTTAAAGGAAAGATGTTGTCCTTTAAGTGTTAATTTTAAGAAGGTTGTGCTAGACCAGACTATGTGAAGATAATCAGTTACCAATATCATAAAATAGTTTTGAGAATATATGTTTATGTATACTTTCCTGAGGAGAGGTTCATAACTTTCATCAGATTCTCAGAGGGGTCTGTAGTCCCAAAACAGTATGAACCACTGCAGTGGAGGAGGAAAACTATGAAACCCGAGCCCTAGGATATGCTATCACAAAAATTAATTTCTTAAAAAATAAAGAAAACCATTGTAAACAATCTTCAAAGCCAATGCATTTTAAATCAGTTTAGCTTTAAATATATCTTAACAGCAAGCTTCTAAATTTTGCTGAATCCTACCGCCCTCTTTTTCCCACCTCCTCTCTCTCACACACTTTCCGAAATGTTCCTCACAACTAATCATTATGAATAATCTGTTAAATTGAGCAAAGTCAAAAGAAACAATTTGGATGTCCTTATACTAATGCACGGCATTTGGATAACAAAACAGAGGCCTTTGAATGATTTTTTTGAAGATGAAAAGACACAGGTATTATAATAGAAACCGCATGTAACAGTTGCTATATCTGAAATTGCATCTATTGATAGGGTTGCCTGGCCAGAAAAGGTTAATGGCAAATGAGTCAGAGGAGATTTGTATGCTAACAAAGAACTTGCTAGTGATAAAATAAAGAAAGATGGGATGGATAAAGCAAGATCTGTATGGGCAAAGGTGACCTTTACCAGAAAGAAAGAGAAAGCCAATGTGGAAATAATGAAGGAAAGCTACTATCTTTCTTATAGAAGAGTCAATGGGGAACATCAATTATGTGGTACCAGATTAGGGAACCATGTTTGTTGGCATATTCTCCCACCCCCACAGTTTTCCATAAATTGGATGATATCAAGGACATCATTGAGCTTTTTCTACCCAATGGAGCCTAGCTGTGATCATCCTCCCCTTTCTCTACTTTGGGGATTAATAAGGGAAGCAAAATGGTCTCAGCTAGCACTTGCAGAAGCCATTTGTGTATCCAGCAGGAGTTAACCATGGGACTTGGCCAAGGCTCACAGATGCCAGCTGAGAGTTTGGAAGGAAAAAGCATAGTAGGGAATCCCATCCCAGCTTGTCAAGAGGTAATGGGGCTTCAGAGGATGAGCACCTCCTTTGGGAACCTCTGCAAACCGGGTGAGGAGCATCCACAGGCTAAATTAGCCTCACAGGTCAAGGGTTCCCCTCCACTGCTATAGTTGCATGTAGATCTGTAAGGCTACCATCCAAATCCTTGCAGAATGGGGATATTGGAGATTATCGCATAAAGCTTTTCTCCCAATGCTGTTGCGGTTTTTTAAGCGCCCAAAACAGCAACAATTCTTTTCACATTACCACCCAACTGTGCACCGATAACAGGTTGGCAATGCATCTTATTGCACTACCGTTCAGTTTACTGGTCAGCTCTCCCGAGATTAAGTAAGTAAGTAAGTAGTCTTCATTGAGAATGGGCTGTGTGCACTGAAACTGGTTTCAATCTCCTTTCTCTTGCCTCCTTGTGAGTAAGACGTCTTGCATTCATTGGGAATAGGGACTGTGCAGTGAAACCAGTTAAAATCCCATTTCTTCATGAGTAAGTCTTCCCTTGATTGGAAATGGGTTCTGTGCAATGAAACCAGTTTAAATCCCCTTCTCTCTCAATTTACCCCAAAATGACCTATTGGACATACTTCAATAAGGAGTTAAGTGGACATTAACAGCTATTCACAGGATTTTCCCATTCATTAAAAGCAGTGGCAGAAGCGCGGAATGACTACACGATACCTACTGCCTAGCCACCATGTGATGTCACAAAAGCCATCAATTACATTTTCAGTCCTGCTTCTATCCCATTATTTAAGAACAGTGTGATAATCTCCATTGTTATGTACCTTTCATGTCTCCCATAATGTACCTTCAAAACTATTGTAGAGAAAAGTTCCTTAATAACAAAAGAGAAGCATAATGAGTAAGGGATAACTATGGAAGAATTCAACACCCCCCCCCCCCAATCCTATATCAGAAGAAGAATACTGGTAACACCCATTGTTTCTTCACCAAACTCTTATTCATTTCAAAGCACAAGAAGAAAAGCTGCATTGGATCATAGAATCATAGAATCGTAGAGTTGGAAGAGACCACAAGGGCCATCCAGTCCAACTCCCTGCCATGCAGGAAATGGTTCCTCCCGCCCTGAGTGGGCAGGCTCAGTTGCTGCGGAATGGTGGAGCCCCAAACCGGCTGTTTAGGCTGCGCGTGGCGCTTCCCACCAGCAGGAAGCCTGCTGCATGCCTACTTCCCACGGTGGGAAAGCAGCCTCGTGCGCGCTGCTGGGAGCTCACCCGCTCAGTTCTTGGGCTGCCAGGCAGGCACATTGGGGATCAGATCGGCCATCCCCCTCCTCCTCCCTTGGCTGATCAGGCCTCGGGAGGAGGGATGCTGGTTGGTGGCCTCCAGTGGTGGAGGCATTCGTTGGCTGTCTTGTTGCTTGCTCAGCTTGAGCGTGGGAAGAGCCTTCCTGGTGGGGGCATTTTCTCCACCACCACCATGTCCACCACCATGTCCACCACCATGCTTGAGTGGTGTGCATTGCTTGTGTCCCCGGCAGATGGCCATTGGGTGAGAAAAAATGAAGGAAGTAAAAATAAAGTCTGGTATCCTGAAAGCTCTTTCTGTGGATATTGCCTATAGGGTCTTCCTCCCAGAAACAGAATGTATCTATACACAAAACAGCACAGACACTTGAGAGGTCATATCTGGATTGTTGCATTTTGATTTTGGATTTGGGGAGCAAATACAAAATGGTAGCCTAGCTCTGACCATTACATGTGTACACAGTCAGGGATGAAATGAGGGGAAAGAGACACAGTTTCTCGGGGAAAACAGAAAAGCAAGCTTTGCTTTCTTTTGTTTTGTTTTTTGTATTTTCTGCAGCAACCATTTCCTTGGTGTCTAAGAAGAACAGAATATATGCTGAACAACATTTCAGTTTCCTTGCTTCTCTAAGGTCCAAAACACTCTGCAGAAATAATCCAGTTTGAGACCGCTTTAACTGCCCTGTCTCAGTTCTAGGGAATCCTGGGAACTGTAGTTTATTGTGGCACCAGAGCTCTCTGACAGAGAAGGATAAATGTCTTACAAAACCACAGTTCCCAGAATTCTCCAGCATTGGCCCAGGGCAGTAAAAATGCTCTCAAACTGAATTACTTCTGCAATGTGGTTTGGACCTAAGGTTACCATGTTCCCTCCTTTCCCCAGATATGTCCTCTTTTCAAAAGCTGAAATTTCTATCTGTGCAGATTTAAAAGGGAAGGTTAAAATATTATAATTTAAATAGAATGAAAGTTAGGAAAGTTAGGGTGTACATGTTGGCTGAATGCAGCAGAAATTACTACGTTATTATATAACCCAGTGTTTGATTGAACCATTGCATGCACATCAAATATTAATGCACCTTGACACCTAATCTTCCATGTACATCAAAGCACATGGCATTAAAGAATTACCATACAGACTTTGGAGCAGGCTGGTTTTCTTTTCTTTCTTTCTTTTTTTTCATTAATCCTTTCTTCTTCTTCTTCTTTTGAAACCTTCTATCATTTTCATTCATTCATATGTATGCATGTTTGTATGCATATGAAAAATAGTTCTCCCCATCACACAAGCACAGCACACACAATATATCCCATCTGCCTATGCATTTTTGCTGGAGTCATGCTCTAGTAGTAAAATGACTGGTGCCTTGATGACGACCTATTTAGTTGCAATAAAAAGCCGATTGGCTTAATGTGCAATCAAGAAAAGAGTTGACATTTATTGCTTCGGTTTTATGAGACTGTGAACAGAGTAGGCTTTTGAGCCTTACAGTGCCTTCAGGGGCATGGGTTCACAAGCAATGTGTCTTATTTATACTTTTTCCAATTTCCTACCAGCATTTTAGCAATAAATGGATTGTGGTGATATTGAATTTTATGTAAGTATGCTTAAAGAAGCAAGGATGCAACATTATATGACAGAAATCTCTGTGTTTGTTAAATAGATCAGTTAGAGGTGCAAGTGCCATTTGGAGAAATAAGCTAGCCCTCCTTTATAGGCATGGCCAAGAAATTCCATTTGTTTTGCTTTTGTTTTGTTTTTGTTTTTTAGAACCTTCCAATACATGTGAATTCCTAAGTAAATTAGCTAGAAAGGACTTGATTTTTTTAAAATTAACTCTCAGACAGCAGATTCATCCATCCAGGCTTGAGGTGTTTAAGCTCTTCAAAGTCTTGCTTTGAATCTCTGAGTATTTAGCCATGTTTGTGGTCATAGATTAGGGCTGCTATCTATTTTTTGTTTTGATCAACTTTCTCTTCCTCAACATCTGTTTGGCAGGAAGGTACAATGTGTTCCTTCAGATGGGTGAAATAAGGGCCCATGTGGGCAACACTGTGTTTTCATTCAAAACACGTAACATGTAATTGAGGAGATACATGTTGTACTCAAGCCTAGAATACCACTTTTTTTCCAAAATAGAAAACATTTTTTTCATCTCCTGTGGCCATACATTTTACCATTCCTTGTATTTGACTGGGATGGTACAGATACCATAGGCCCAATATAATTGTTCTAGGGCCCAAATATGGCCATTAGGTTCTTTCTGCTATGTGGCACAGAAACAGATAAAAATTACAGTCATGTTCAGAGAAGTGGATGTATTTCACATAACACACAATTTACGTCTTCTGTATAGATTTAAATGAAAAATGATGCAGACTTCTGTGTGAGGAAATGCCTTTACAAATGCAGATGCATTTGCACAAAAGCAATGGAAGCCTTAACACAAACCAAACTACCCTAAAAGCACCAGATCCTGTCTGATCTTGGAAACTAAATAGAATCAGCTTGGATGGGAGACTACCGATGAATGCCAGGTGCCACAGGAAGGAACTTGCAAAGCTACTTCTGGGTATTTCACCTAAGAAAGCCCTGTGAAATCCATTGAATTGCCATAAGTTGACAGGTGAGTTGATGGCATATACACACACCATGGAGGTCTTGCTTCTCAATATTAAACCATTTCCTCAGTCATCAGACAATAGAATGACAGGAAGTTTTTAAAGATCACTTTCAGTACAAATGATGGAGTATACATTTTGAGAATTACACCAGAAAGATAAATTGAATGTTTGGGTCTCCTTGTAAGCACTTTCAGCTGTGGACCTGAACTGTGGAGGTTTTGTCAGTGAGTTTTATTTTAAATTCTGTTTGGACATCCAAATGCTCTCATTTCCGTGGATGTGGATGTCAATCAATTCTCTATTACAGTCTAGAGATGCAGCAAAATCAAATTCACAACACATAAATTGAAAGAACAAGGAACAATTAGTCAATTCATACAGAGAGCTTATTTCAGACATTTTCCCCTAGTACAGAAGTCAGCTGTTTTCTGATCCTGACCGCCTCAAACAAAAACCATCACAGTCACACTGGGAATCTTGTCTTCTAATAAGAATTTGACATAAAATTGGGCTGATTTTTCTGGTAGAATTGCCATTAATGGATTACTCATGTGTCGTCAAGCCTGCTTGTAGACAGTACAAGCAAAGAAAGAATGTGATTCATGGATTCATGGATTCTCCTTCCTGATTAGTTCAGGAACATCGTGGATGTGGATATGTGTATAGGTACATCTATAGTGTGTTGATATTATTACATTGATTTTTATGTCACTCCTCCTCCAAAGAGCTTTAGGAAGCACCCTTTAGAATCCTCAGCCAATGAGCCTCTCTGAAGTCTCTGACCAAGGTGTCAATCCCATTATTCCATACAATGCAGCCATGACAGTAAAGTACAATCATGAAAGGGCTGCTTGTCTCACAAAATAAAAAAATGGGTTGGATCCAGGATCTGCCTTCTGCTGATGAGAGGGATCCATTAATATAAACTACACCCATCCTATAGCAGATGGGAAGGAACACCCTCTCATTCTTGGGTTCCTCCTGACCTACACATCACCCCATTCAGCAGCATGCCCCAACACACAGTACAGCACTTTTCGGGGTTAGTCAGGCTACCTATTTTCCTTCCACCAGCCTAATTATACACATTTAAATCCCAACCCAACTGCTCCAAAGTACTGTAACTGCAGAGAAATAACAGCCCATGCTGATCTTAACAACAACAAATTATTACTCTTGATCCTTAGCATGCATCCTCTCAGACAGGATAATAATGATGTTTCCACATTTTCCCTCTCCTGTCCTTCACAGTGACATTGCTTGTTTATGATCCCTGCTTTATTCATATTCATGCATGATTTCTCTATTAGCCACTTTAACTTGCTTTACAGAAGTGCCTAGTTATCATCTACCATGTCAGCCATTTTGGTTTCATGTCCTTTTTAAGTAAGGTTTGAGAATGGAGCAGGTGAGGCCCTGAAGAAATAGTTTGTTCCACTGGTGATAGTGGCCCATGGATTATTACTTTTTTATTGAGAGAGGTGTAATCACATTGACTAGTAAAATCTGTGAGACAAAAAGTAAAAGAAGAACTAGGCCAGTGAAATCAACCAGATACTAAGAGGCATAAAATTTCATTTTTCAAAAATTAGGCTTGTCAAATACCTTCCAGGAATTGCTTCAATTCAGTCTCAGTGTAACAAGCACATGTGAATTAGACAGCTCGTCTCAAGATCCCTTTTAAATTTATGGTGATAGGCTAGAGCTTTGAAACAATATTTATACCATCAGAAGTATAATGGGGGAAAACCCTTGCAATGGAAGGAAACATTGCATATGATGGGATTATCACCATATACAGAGATTGTTAATTGGTCTGTCATCCTAGCTCTGAGTTTTGCTATTACAGCAGAATCCCAAAAATATATTTACGCTCAGTTTACAAAGCCCTCTTTTTCTGTACGATAAAACAGAAAAAGAAAAGAAGTGATATGGTGTTGTTGGTGTTGTTGGAATTGCTAATTCCTGGCTACTGTGATCCCACTTTATTACGCTGCTCAGCAAGATGTTCATAATTTGGAGCTCTATGCTGTCTGTGGGAACAGCTTGTTCTCATTTAACTTTAGCAGTCCATGATGTAAACAAAGTTTGGATACCATTCCTGAAAAACACCAAAATAAAGACTTAATACATGCAAATGAATACTACGGGTGGGGGGGGGGGTTCCCCAGCAGACAATGATCACTAATTAAATAGACACACATATCCTCCTACCCTGAGGCCTTGCCATTCAACAATAGACCAACACAAAGAATAACATGTAAATCACTTCCTCTCAATCAAGGGTCACACAAGTATATCTACCCCACACACTTCCATACCACCACCTTCTGAAGATGCCAGCCACAGAAGCAGGCGAAAATGCCAGAAATAAATTCTTCCAGAACACAGCCACATAGCCCAGAAGACTTAGCTAAATTCTTAATAGGCAATCCTGCATGAAAACCCCTAGAAAAATGTACTCGTAGGTCTGTGTATCTTAGCCGCTGCTTGAAAGAAAGTCCTTATTATCTGTTTTTACTTGCAATGTTTCACTTAACTTAATCCAAACAGTACTGGGATGGCAATAATATGCAGCTAGAGTCTGCAAGGAATGTTGATTTTCTCATCCAGCTGCACCATTGTCAGAATTAGCTAACAACTAACAAACTCAGTCCAAGGATATTTAAACTGCAATAACAGATCACATTCTCTCCTGTCAGTTATTTGTAAGTTTAATTTCCATCTGGCAGCTATTGGTCAAGCAATTTATTTTATTGTTAATGTTTGTTGTTTTATGAATTAGCGTTTTATTAATAATATTGTTAAATCTGTTACCCTTAGAGACTTCTTCATATAATGTAAGTGAGTAAAATTTAGGCACACTTAAGCGCAACTGAAGAAGTTACTAGAAAACATCTTAGTATTCCAGAGCAAGTCACATTGTTTTGGTTACAAAAATCTAATTGTTTGTGAAAGTTTACTATTGAGCAACAACTACCAGATGGAAATTAAAGTCACAGAGAACTAATACTGGATGGGGGTGAATGTTATCTGTCATTGCAACGTAAACATCCCATGGATTGAATTTCTTTGTTGGAAACTAATTCTGATAATGGTGGAGCTGGAAAGAGAATCAGCATTCCTGTAGCTGCATATTATTGTTGTCCCAGAACTGTTTGAATTATGTTAAGTGAAACATTGCATGTAATATATGCCTTTGCTGATTAATGTTATAGTATGTGACTACGTTCTAGTGGTGAACACAAAAATATACAGCAATAGGAACTGAAATTGTGGTTACGTTAGTCTTTATTGTGGCTAAAAATTATTCCAAATAATCTTTTATATACTACCTTAAGGTTCATATATAGCTACACCAGATACTTAGTAGTTGTCTAGCCCTACTTTGTTCTGTTCTAGTGTGTGGGAGTATGCAATGGCTTGAGATTTTGAAGCTTCCTAGCTTTTTTGGGGGGGGGGGGGAGAAGCTACACCCACTTAGTACTGCTTGTACTTATTCCACTGTTTCAGCTCTCTCTAAATTGCAGCCATTTTCAAAAGAAAAATGGGACATTTATTTTGCCCTCAAGGTGCTGCACCATGCAAGCTAATACAGTGTTGGAGTCTCCAGAGACAGGTGTGAGCTAGATGAAGGTTATATTATAATTGAACTGAAAGAGTGGAAGGGTGAAAGTTGGCCGCAGACTGAGAAAGGAATTTTAATAAGAGATGAGAGATGTAGGGAGTAAGAAATAGGATGCTATTGCTGCTGGCTGGCTTTGTTTACCCTGATTCTATAGCCAGTAAGGAGGCTTAGTCTGCATCCTGCGAAACTCAGTACAACTCTAGAGTTACTGAAAGACAGGGAACTGAAGTAATTCCTAGTGTGAAGGTGAAGGCTGTTTTGTTTTTTGGGGGGTGGGGTGGGGTCAGGTTATGAGGCCATGCTCTAGAAGAGTTTATTCCTGATATTTCAACAGCATCTGTGGCTGGTATCTTCAGAGAATGCTGGCATGGAAGTGCTATGTTTGTATATGTGTGTGTATATACTGTGTGACCCTTGGTTGAGTGGAGGTGATTTATATGTTAATCTCTGTGTTGGTCTATTGCTGAATGGCAAGGCCTCTGGGTATCTATTTACATAGTGATCCATTTTCTACTGGGAAATCCCCTGACCCTGGGTGGTTTTCATTTGCACTTGATTTTGATGTTTTTCAGGACTGGTAGCCAAACTTCGTTTACTTTAAGGGTTTCTTCTTTCCTGTTGAAATTGTCCAGGTGTTTGTGGACTTCAATAGCTTCCCTGTGCATTCTGGCCTGAAAGTTGTTGGCATGGTCCAAAATTTCAGTGTTTTCCAATAGCATTTTATGCCCAGGGTGGTTTATAACATGTTCTGCTACTGCTGATTTTTCTGGCTGATCCAGTCTGCAGTGTCTCTCTTGTTCCTTGATTTGTGCTTGAACACTGCATTTGGTGGCCCATCCCCAGCTACAAGATATGCAGGAAACTCCTGTGACTGTGAGAGGGTTTCTCTCTTTTGCCGAGTGCAGCATTTGCTGGATTTTTTTCGTCGGCTTGTAGATCATTTGGAGGTTGTGTTTCCTCAACAGTTTCCCTATTCTGTCTGTGATTCTTTAGATGTATGTAAAAATACCTTCCCTTTGGGTGGTTGTTTGTCTTCAGTCCTCTGGGTTTTTCTGGGTCTGGCAGCCCTTTTGATGTCTGAGCTGGAATAACCATTTGCCTGTAGAGCTCAGTCCAGGTGCTTCAATTCATCTTCCAGGAAGTGGGATTCAGAGATCCTTTTTGCCCAGTCTACCAGCGTTTTTATTGTGCTTCTTTTTTTGTCCTGGGTGATAGTTGGAGTTCTTGTGTAGGTATCTGTCTGTTTGTGTTTTTTGCATGTGGCCCAAACATGGTTTGCAGATGACCAGGACATCCAAGAATGGCATTGTTCTTTCCTTTTCTTTTTTCATTGTGAATTGGATGTTTGGGTGGATGTTGTTCAGATTATTCAGAAACATGGTCAAATTATCTTCTCCCAGGCTACAAATGGTGAAAGTGTCATCCACATATCAGAACCATGTTGTGGGCTTTTTGATGCTGTTTCTAGGGCTTACTTTTCAAAGTGTTCTGTGTAAAAGTTTGCTGTCGCGGGGCTCTCTCATTCCTACTTTGACCGAAGTTGTTCAAGGACAACATGTAGTAGGTTGGAGGAGAAATAGCCTGGTGGTTTGATAGGAAAGCACTCACCTATTTCTGGAACATGTCTCTAGTTACATCTCAACAACTAAAGAAGACACCTTTCTAGTGTATTTTCACAAAACAACCAGTGGAATTTATACAAGAGCATGTACAATACATGAGCCACTGTGGTATAGTGGTTGGAGTCAGACCAGGGTGACCAGATGTGATAACCAGAAAGGCGGACAAGGCACCGCAAAATGTAGGGCATTCAAGCAAAATGTAGAAAATTATGAAGTAAAAACTAAAAACACTCATATAAATGTAAATTCACGCTTCTTAGTCATGCTCATAATGGAAATTCCTTCTGGACAGAAGGTTGAAATGTAGGACATGTCCTGGAAAGGGAGGGTATCTGGTCACCTTGAGACAGATTCCCAGACACAAGAATTCGAATCCCTACTCAACCATGGAAACTCACTAGGTGGCTTTGGGCAAGCCATACTCTCAGGCTCAGAGGAGGGCAATGGCAAAGTTCCTCTGAAGAAATCTTGCAACAAAAAAACGTGGATAAGTTTGCCTTAAGTCAGAAGTGAGTTAAAGGTGCACAACAAGAACAAAATGCACAAAAACCTAGCCCAAAGTCACAATTTTCCTAAGTAAACATAAGAATATGTTTTTGAATACTGTGTTCACTAAATTTAAGAGGACTACCATTTAAAATGTGCTGCTTAACACCCTGGTGCCTCTTCCATTCTTGCAAGAGAATAAGAGATAGAAAAGAAATAAGTGACCTAGCAGCTACAAGATCATTGTACCTGCCTTTGGCCACTACAACAACTTCCCTTCTCTATTTCATTGTATTTGGTATGCAGTGGAGAGCCGCGGTAAATGCATTCTCCACTTTAGTGCATTTTACCTTGACATATGTCCAGTAAACCACATTTTCATCTATTATGGCCCTTCTTTGAAAAAAAATAATAATGCACCACCTGATTATTCAAAGCTTCTTTATGTTATGAGGCTTTGGGGTCCTTCAAATCATTTTCATTATGCACTCCATAATAATAAAATGCTCTGTGCAGTGCCCAGATAATTCCTTGCACGGTCTGTGTGATTTCTAATTGTTTGAATAACAGCATGCGATTGAAATGCCATGCATAAGCACAGCTGCACCCTCCGGGAATAAGGCTTTTCTCCTCTTGCTCTCAGCAAAGGCAAACATTTGAACAGAGGGGGAAAAGGTAAAACTTCACAGGGAACCACTGCAAAAATCAGACACATCAAGGCGCTTAACACTGAAAAGCTCAAAGGGGCAAAAGGCAAGATAAATAAAATACACATTTTTTAAAAGATAGATCAGATTTCTTTCAAAAGAAGCATTTGGAGTTGGGTTTTTCTTTTCTCTTCTGTCATGATGGTTGCAATCCTATGTACACTTGTCAGCTGGGAGGAAGCCCTATTGAACTCAGTGGGACTCATACTGAGCAGACATATAAAAGATCACACTGTTATTCTCCGTAGGAAAAGAAACTGCCCCTAAAGGCATTGCACAAACATTTCCAAGAATACCCTTTTTAATATACTTGCATTTGTTATTGCATTGGTGTTAGTGTGGGTTGTGTGTGTGTGCATGTATGTACACACAGATCTTTCTGCCTATTTTTCTGTCTATCACAAGCAGGTAGACATAGGATTTGGGTTAGTGTCTTTTAGTGGAAATGGTTGCCAGAGATGTAATTCTTTGCTAATTTCATTCTCAAAGGAAGCAACAGGTAATTTGAACAGTTTTCTTCACATTGTGAGAAAGTCTTTGAAAACTGCAGTTTGGGACTTATTTTGTACAAATGTCATATTTTTGTTTTGCAAAGAAAAACATTTTCTTTGTAGGAAAACAGTATTTTCTGTGCAGAAAATAACATTTCTACATAGAAATACTAATTTGTGCAGAATATACCATCTTTTGTGCATAACATTCTATAAGTGGGGACTTATTCCATGCAAAAGTTGCATTTTTTTTCCTCAGAAAGCAGCACCTTCTGTTCAGAAAAGAGCATTTTCTGATCAGAAATATTGTCTCCTGCCCAGAAAAATTTATTTTCTGCACACACAAAAAACACATGCAAAATTTGCACAGCGTGAGTCCCAAACTGTGATGATTCTCACTATTCCAAGATTCTCTTCATCACGTCTTCTTCGTACTCAAGAAATGATAGGGAGATATCTATCGGGTGACAAAAGCCAAGGATACATTAGCTTTCCTGCTTTTTTTCTATGTGAGTAGAACATTTGAGATGGCTTTTGTCATCCTTACATTAGTTATTTTTCCACAGTTTGTGGGCTGACCTCTTTTCTGTTTCTCCTGCTATTCAGTTTTCTTTCTTCACTTTCTTCATTTTCTTTATACTGTAGGATGTGTGTGCGCATGTGCACACTCATCCACACATGCAATCTTTTATGGTCTTCTGTTTGAGAGAAAACTATAGTCTAATAAACTGCACAGCAGCTTGTGTTGTAAATACTCGCCCTTCTTATTTTTATTTTTTATTCAGAAAATGAGCCATCACAAATTGGGAGTTGCCAAAATTAGCATCACTTTGACTTGGGGGAGAAAGTGACAATGTCTTGGCTTGATAAAATCAGCAGTCATATGCTGACAGATGCTGTGGACATATTTAGTGCATTTCATGGCAGCTCTGAACAATATCATTCAGCAGGCATTGAACCTCTGATAGCGGTCATTTCCTGAAACAGCTTGGAAGAGGAGCATGTGAAACAAAAAGTTCCTAAAAAGAAAGCTAATTTCCATTGAAGTATGAAATATAAATAGAGCTGTTACTGTAGGGTCATTCACACAATGTTGTTTTTAGTGTGACAATGTGAATCATCTCACTCACACTATGCAACCGCATAGATCCTCATCCATGCACATCTCTGTGAGTTCAGTTGTTCACACGTGCAAGCATTCAGATAAAGATGGAACCGATAATGCAAATGCATTCAGAAGAACCCCCTTTTTTGTATGCAGTGTTTTGGTATGTAGTGGTATGCAGTTAGGTCTATTCAGTTCTACTTGCATTGATTATTCACACTACTGACAATGTGGATCTTTTTTTAAAAAAAAAAATATTTTCACAGTGTGAATAACTCCTATGTGACGCCAAAGCTTCACAGAACCTCAGGCATTCAGAACCTAGAGGAAAAACAATGGCAGCCTAACTATCTGTTACAGGGTGTTCTGGTTGAGTTTAGGCAGGCTTGTTTGGGTGGTTGGTTGTTTTCAAGTTTGTTTCCTCCCCGTCCCCTAAAAACAAGCACATAAAGGATGCCAAATGCAGAGTGTTTGGCTTTCCCCTTTCTCTGTATATTCAGGAAAAAGCTGTTAAGGTTATCACAAGGCTGAGTTTAGTTCTCTTCAGCTCCCTGCTGAATCCGGGATGAATTGTAACAGCATGCATTGACTCTGGTGTCAAATCCATTGACTATCCATTTAATCTTCACAACAACCAGAGTGAGGTTGCTCAGGCTGAGAGTGAATCACTGGCCCAGAATCACCCAGTGAATTTCATACCTCAGTGGGGAGTTGAACCTAGATCTCCAGAGTTTCAGGACAAGGACACTAACCACTGTACCAGACTGACTCTTAGACAAAACTTTCTGTTGCTACAGTTGTTTTTTATTGTTTTAATGCTTTGTTTTAATGCATAGTTTTAGAAAGTTTTGTTGCAAGCTGCCTTGAATTTTGGTGAGGTGATGTAGAAATGTTGCAGATAAATAGTGTTGAAAAGGCACATAAAGGATGGGTGGGATATCATGTGGGTAGATCCTTGGCATAGCCCCATGCCTAAAAAGATGCAGTTGCGTAGACATTTGTGATATACAAACTATCACAGTGAGATGAGCAAATCAAAGGGTGGACCAGTTTCTTTTTCTTCTCTCACTGATTTTCCATTGCCTCATCAAAGCTACAAGCAGGAGTTGTGTCTGTTGCTCACCTAGAAATCATCCAGTCATTTCTGATTATGCCTCAATTATTACATTGCAGAAAGGAAGGACCAGCTGTTAATTCTAGAGTGCTGTTCCATTCAAAATTGTAAAGAAGAATTTAATTCAATCATGTTATGGCATGCTGGTGATTATTCTGTGTTCCTATGCAATTATCTGTGAAATATAAATAGGTCAATTTCCCATTCTTTATTGTGAAACATCCATATATCTCAAGGCAATCAAACAGCACTTCAGGCAGCAAACAGTACTCTATTCTGAACCCCAGAAGAATGTAGTTATTCACTTAAGAGTATGTATTCATTAAAGCGACTAACACTATAACATTCAAATATTTCTGTTTTGCTTGTCACTCTAATGAATGTGCAGTGAAAAGGTATGTATATATTGAGCATACTTCTTCATCAGTGCCTCTGCAGGGGCAATCATTTATCTTTATCTACTGCCACACTGCAGAATTAATGCAGTTTGATATTGCTTTATTGGCCATGGCTCAATGCTGTAGAATTATGGGATGTGTAGTTTTGTGAGATATTTAGCCTTCTGTATCAGAAGGCTCTGGTTACAATAACAAACTACAAATCACAAGATGTCACAGGATGGAGTCATGACAGTTAAAGTGGTGTCAAGGTGCATTAATTCTGCAGTGTGGCAGTTGCCAATCTGAGAACATTTCCATCTCCCATTCTTCCTATTTTACACAGGCAAAAACATTATCGTAAATAAGATTTCTGAAGTAGTGGTGGATTGGGAGGGGGGGGATAATAGATTGTGAGTTGAGCCACAAGGAAGTTCAAACCGAAGAAGTGGGCCACTTCTTCAAGATGCATCAATATTCTTTCCTGTTACTATCAAGTTGCCACAATCCTTGAAAGGACTTTCAAGCCAATATGTTAAGACTTGTTGATTCTACCTTAAGGAATATATCTCATTCAGACTAAAGTAGTTCCTTGGTATCCACTGGGGTTTGTCCCCAGGTCTCCCCCTCCCATGGTTACCATATCTGTGGGTGCTGGAGTTCCATTTAATACAATAGCATAGTAAAATGGTGTCCCATGTATAAAATGGCAAAACCAAGGTTTGTTTCATAAAATCTATAGTTGTAGAAAATATTATCAAGTCATAGATACTTAAATCCATGGACAAAAGTCTGTGAACAAGGAAAGCTGACTATATTGCTGGCCCTTCTTCTTCCTGGTGACAGCATGGCTTTACATTTAGGGAAGGGTGCAAAAATGGGCCAGGGAAGATGCAATCAACAGATCCAAATATCTGCAGGTGTAAAAAATAACTAAGCATGTGGATCACCAAGGGCATGCCATAGCAAGAGTGAATTGGACTAGGCTGAGCTGGGCTGGGCTTGGGGTTGCTGAAAGGGTTACAAAGGATATTCACAAACATTTTCATCCTCCATGAGAAAATTTTTATTTTATTTTCTATTTTAACTTAGGACTTTGAGGACATAAACTTCTAATATATCAGATGAGTTACAAAAACCAAATGAATTTTTAGTTGCAAAGAGAGCTTTCTGTTTTGCTATATTAAACTTAATCTTTTTTCCTTCCCATTTTATGATTAGCAAATGCTTCAGGAATGAACTGTAATGACATCCTCCCCCCTGTGCACTGGCCCAGTTCAGTAGGTGCAGCTGTTTCCAGCATGGAGAGGATGCCATAAGGGTATTAACAATGTGGACCCACTGAGGGAATATAATTCAGCATCAACATAGTTGAATAGGCAGGAATTCAAAGCCAGGCTTAAACTGTGGCTTTGGGATTTATTTATTTATTTATTTATTTATTTAAAAAATGGTCTTCACATCCCAAATATGAAGAAATTAATAAAATTTGGAGAAAATTGTAATTGAAACAAATGGAAAATAAATCTCCACCCACCCTAGGCTTCTCATTAAAGAGATCTTCATTCATCTTATTAATGAGGTTTTTCTTAATGAAAATTCTCTTTGTAAATAAGATACTCAGGTACTGAAACAGCCACGGATTTGGAGGCCATTTGTCCTTTGGTGATGCTATAAAATGTGGGTCATTTATCTGTCCGTAAATTAAATTTATTTGTTATGGAATAACTTTCTTGTAAATGCATTACAAGAAAACATTCCATTGCAAAAGGCGGGTAGGAGGGAGGGAAAGAAGGAAAGATAGAGGGATTGCTTTCTTGCAACTTTCTTCTCTCCACCATCTTCTCCGTACAGTGGTCATCTGCCCTGTGCTCTGCCTCACAACTTATCAGAACATTTTTCCTGGCATAGGTAAGCAAACTCATAGCTGCACCCCTCCTTCTTGCACACTGCAAAAATAAGTGGAAAAGCCAAGATACTGGTGTGGCAGCTGCTGAAACTTCCAACCACTTTTCACTGGGGAGAGAGGGGAAGATCCAGGTGCACAAACCTGGTAGAATCTGAGGAATCATTTCACAAAAACCCAAAGGCTCCACTTCCCACAATCCTTTTTGTGAGAGGAGCATGGCACAGAGAATGGTTTCTGAATTTCTTCTGAAGTGCACCAATAAGTTCTTCAAGAGGCTCCTCCCTACTACAAATGAATGTGAAAGGTGACCATTGTGGTGCCTTAATAAGAATGAGATGCTTTAGCCTAATCTTTCCCAACCTGGCGGCCCTTCAGCTGTGCTGGATGACCTCCAGCCAAACTGGAAGATGATGAGATCTGTAGTCCTACCTGTCTAGAGAGTTCCACGTTGGGAAAGTGCCCTTAACCTGTGTGAATGGATGCCTGAGCTACATTGTTGATATTCCCATGTCATGGTTCCTTGTCAGCAAGTAAAACAGTAACAACTTTTATGTGAACTGCTTTATTCAGCAGACTGTTTGCTGTAGCACCTAAATGAAGTAGATTTATCGATAAAACTATAACTGGCTGTCACATGCATGGTGATAAAATGATCAAATGATCTATTATTTTAAAAGTGAGGCATGTCCGGGTGCCTTTGGGACTGGGAAAGTACTGTCTTTCAGCTGCCACAAACAGGCCTGTCATTGTTTGCTCACCTTTTAATGTGACAATAAGAATAATTCTTTGCCCCAAAGGGAAGTACACTTTGAGGTTTCTGTTCATTTAGATATATTGCCCTCCTACTCCTAAATGATCAGACTGGGAAGAACAATCACCCCACCACCTCTTCTACCACCAAAGGACAATAATAACTGTCTCCAAAAGAGTTTCACTGAGTGATGGGTAGAATTCTTTAATTCTCCTCTGGAGATGGTATTCAGGAATTAGATTTGGAGTCTCTCAAAGCTCCAAAATCCTTTGGAATAACTTCAGAAGTTGATACAGAAGTTTGGGGGTTCTTTAACAGAAGCCAGCATTGCAGCTAGGCTGTACTTGTGTAAAAGGCTCTTTTGCATAGCATTGCATTGAGTTGGTGCAACAACAAGTGGGTGATGTTGTTAGACTTAGGCAAGGGTATCTAGAGCATTCTATGAAGATCCCTAGTTATTCCTTACTGCACATATCCAGAGCCACCCAGTTCAATTCAAGGACATCATCACACAGGTCAATTACACACCAGAGGCATGTTTCACATATTTTATAATGTCTGTTCTGGTAAGTCTCAAGGATTTCAAACATCAACCCCCTCTCCCCCCCCCTCCCCGGGAAATCTTCTTGGTATACTTTGAGAAATAAACTGAGTTGAACTGGTCAAGGTTCCCTCATTTCAAAATCTGCAAAATTTAATAATGAGCAACTTGACCAGTATCCATGCCCATGTTTCAGATGCTGGAAAGATGCTTGAAAATCCTCCATATGACACATTCCAGGCTATTTTCCAGTGGCATTGTGGAGAAACCAGACTTCCAGAGATTATCTGAATATTCATTTCACAAAAACCCATAAAATATGGTGTCCAAAGGATCACATTTATTTATGTATGTATTTTATTTTATTGAGGACTCTAAACAACCACACCTGCTGTCCAAAGATAAGCACTCAACAGAAGTTTTGTATCTGAAATCTTGTTGATTTTTTGTTCCTAAGTTTCCAAAATGATATCATGACTATTCTTTCCTTTTGTTCTTTAATGCATTAACATTATACCTCAAAATGAAGACCATAAACTATATGGGATATCTATGATGGTGAAATTAATATCGCTGTTGATTTTAGCATATTTTTTGGCTTTTTTATTTTTGAAGGTTTGCAAAAATTGAAAGTCCCCCCCCCACACACACACAGAGAGAGATACATCTGAGAGATATTATCATAAAGTATATTAAAAAAATTAAAAGATATAAAAGATAGAGACCTGACAATTCTTGCTTTCTCACACTCATTTGCTGCCATCCGGTGGATGCTTATGCCAGGGGTGTGGAACATTTCCCTTTATAACAATAGCAATAGCAAGTACATTTCTATACCGCTTATCAGTGTACTTAAACACTCCCTAATCAGTTTACAATGTGTAAGCTAATGGCCTCCAGCAAGCTGGGTACTCATTTTAGTGACCTCAGAAGGATGGCAGGCTGAGTCGACCCTGAGCCCCTGGCTGGTCTTGAACTTGCAACCTTGTGATTCATGAGTGGCTACAGTACAGGCATTTAACTACTGCATCACCAGGGCCCCTTTTATTTCCTCTTAGGCCAAATAAGACTCATAATCCTTCCTATCCGACTTGTTGAGGCCCGGGTGGAAATTGTTTTCTTCTTGAAGCCCTGTGCCCTATCTGGTGCAACAACCTTCAGAGAAGGGCACAATAGTACATGTATGCAGGAAATGCCTATGACTCCTCCTGTATTGCAAAACTGTTAAATTATCTCCGTGCATTGAAAAATGAGTACTCCCTTTCTCTGTGCACAGAGAAATTACATGGCCAAGATATGGAAGAAGGAAATGAGCATCAAATTAATGATATATTTCAGAGGTGTTTATTATTACATTTTCCTCACTCTTGCATTTAGTATGATATGTTTTGTGACTGGCCATTAGAAAATAAACATGAGTTTACTCTGTCGATCCCTTTGTTGAGGTTGTTTCTAGGCCAGCATTAGATGTGGTTGGTCATATATCACATGTGTGCTCTATATAAAACAGAGGAGGAGGCGAATCTTCTTTTTATAATAAAAGAAGTATGAAGAAAAGGGGCAGCGAAGCTTCACTAGAAATATTAAAATTCATCCATTTTGTCTTTTTAAGTGGATATAAATAATTTGTAATCTCTTTCTGCTGTAGAGAAAATAATATTTCTGTAGTTTTTACCCACTATTCACATTTTGGATTTCTGGACTGAAATAATAAACTTTTTGTGTGAGACAGAACGATGGTGTTTTGTCCCAAAAAAAACTGTTTCCATTGTGTTTGTGTGTGTGTTGTGCAGAATTCTTGTTTTCTCTCCAGCAATTTTTCAGAAGGAATCAACATGGCTATTTTTGTGCAAGATTATTATTGCACATGATTGCATAGGAAATTTTGCATAGGAAACCAAAATTTTGCATAACAAAAATCCTATGCAGAAAAACATCTTAGACAACAAAACTATATGGCTATATTTGTCTAGAATTCTGGTTTTCTTGCCTAAAAATTTTTCTCCAAAGGAATTTTGTTGTGCAACTTTGCAAGTGGGTTGCATTGAAAACAGCAGACTTGCACAAAAACAGGTGTGGCTGTCCGGAAACAGGACATCAGCCTTCCCCTAGGAGATCTTAGGAAGCAACCAGTTGATATATGAGCTGAAGCCATCTCGTATATTTATGGTTGGAGCTTAGTGTATTTGTATACCAGTTTACAGTATGGTAGTTCCCAAAGCCATTTACAGTAAGGTACAAAGAATAATTAAAGTCATATGGTCAAACACAAGTGTTTGTTTGTTTGTTTGTTTGTTTTATATCCTGCCTTGTCCCAAGATGAGTATTGCATAATTAGGGTGCCACCATGGGAAAGGTCTTCTCCCCAGTTGGTATTGAACTGAAGACTTCTTGCTTCATAGTTCAGCTTCTTAGTCGATAGACTATTTGTAGTTCTTTCTGCTGTATTCTTTCCAGGATATCAGTCCTATGAAGGCATGCAACTATGCAAGTTGTGCCACTCCTAAGAGTCTCTGCTTTCATGCCATCACATTATAATTGAGAATCTTATGGCAAAATATCAAGCATATTCATTTGACTTGCTGTTTTCTATCATTTATTCTTAAATGTCATTGGGCTTTCTTGTATTATTCATTGGTAGTGTTATTTTATTTTATTTTTTCATTAAGCCTTTTTTTATTGTTGCAGGTGTGTGTGCAACATTGACTGTTCTCAAACCAACTTCAATCCTCTCTGTGCTTCCGATGGGAAATCTTATGATAATGCATGTCAGATCAAAGAAGCATCATGCCAGAAACAGGAGAAAATTGAAGTCATGTCTTTGGGCCGGTGTCAAGGTAATGTTTGCAGCAAAATCCATTTCAAAGAGTGCTCTATCTTTTTACTGTATTTTTATGTGGGTGAGAGAGGAAGAGCAGTGTAGGAGGGGTTGTCCTGCTCATTATTAAGTGCTGCTCACATTGCAAATGCATTTCCAGTATATGTGACGTGTATAATATAGTCAAGAGTCTTAACTCTAGATTCACTGCATAGCAAGCATAGCCCAGTGTTCATCTTTTCCACACACACTTCAGTCCAAATGAAAACAAGTGTGGTTCTCTGTACTGCTTGCGGTCAGAGTTTCCAACATCAGGGTATAGTCTTGCATTGTGTTTGTGATATGCCTTGTCAGTGTAACTTGAGGATGAAGAAGACGCCTTAGGTTTGTAAAATGTACTCCAGCACACCCTGATACGTCTGCATACCAAGTACAGGTGAGTCTACCTTATTTGGAACTCCAAAATTCAAAATCCTCCAAAAACCAAAACTTCTTCATGGGTGGCTGAGATAATGATACTTTGTTTTCAGATAGTTTGGTGTACGCATACTTTTTTCATCCACAAAATTATTACATATATTGTATAAAATTTCCTTCAGACTATATGTAGAAGATGCATATGAAACATAAATTAATTTTGTGCTTAGACTTAGGTCCCATCTTCAAGATATCTCATTATGTACATATATGCAAATACAGTCCAAAAAAAATTTAAAAATTCAAAACACTTCTGTTCCCAAGCATTTTTGATAAGGAATACTTGACCTGTACAAAACACAGCACTAACACTTCTGATCAAGACATTGCGTACGAAACATATATTTGTTCATTTTTATAATTATTTATTTGATAAATTCAATTTTCAAATAAATATATTAAATAAATAAATTAAAATAAATAAAAGAAAGATAACGATAACACTGAACTTAAAGGAATTGCACTGGCCATCACTAAATGTCTATCCAGATCCAAGGTACTGGCGACATTAAAAGCCTCAAATGGATTGGGACCCCTGTACTTGAAGTAACATATTTCCTGATAATATGCTCGCTCACAGACTAAGGTCTGCTGAATGGCACTTTTTGTTATCAACAAGTGAGAGCAATACAGGTCACCAGTGAGAGTGGAAAAGGGTCTTTTCTGTTGTGGCACCTCAGTTGTGAAATGCCCATATCTTAGAGACACAGTTGGCACTCATGGTAACTTCATTTCAGCAACAAATTAACACATGGCTTTTTATTAAAGCCTTTGTGGTTTAAAATCTGCATGGTCTAATTTGTTTTAACCTTTTTTAATTTGCAAGCTAATCTGTTTTAGGCTATATTTTTTCTTTTACTGTTTTACATTTTAATTGATTTTAAATTGATTACTTTGATTTTGTTTCATGCTACTTTGAGATCTAAGGACAGCATATAAATATTTTAATAAATAAAAGTGCTGACCTTTAAAAAGCTGCACACACACACACACACATTTTGCAGCCCTGTTCACACGCTGTGAAAGGAGATCATTTCAACAACAGGTTGAAAGGCCAGATTAGCAATGGTCTTCACAGGTTAGGGGCCTCATGTTTAAGAGAAGAGATGTAATTTGCTTCCTCTTCTTCTCCAAATACTTCCTAACTGTCCTCATGTTGTGTGCTGTTTCTAGCTCTTCCACGTCAAGATTATTGTTTCTCGGTAGAACAAGTGATATTGCCACAGAATTGCTCAAATTCAAGCACTGTGGAAGAATATAGTGGAAGTGCACATGCACGTGCACACGCGCGCGCGCACACACACACACACAATTTCTCTATAGTCTTCCAACACTACACAAAAATTCTTGGATTTTACCCTTCCCATTTCCTAGGAAGAGTTGCATTTAGAATGTTTAGGCCATCAAACATTTCAAAGTGTGTCATCTAAGAAGTGAAGCTATTTTGTGCCAAGGTCCTGACCTGCAGCTGAATCAGGTAGAGGCTGCAAAATCACCTTGCCATCAGAAAGATGGGTGACACCATCAGGTTTAACACCACCAGTCTGCAGAAGAAATGGGTGAGAATTAATCCAGGGGTTGGCAGACGACCCATGGAGATTCACCACCACTGCTGCCATTTTTCAAACATGCCACCGCTCTCCTGTATTTCAGTGATGCAGCGCTCTCTCTCTCGCTCTCTCTCTCTCACACACACACACACACCCCTTGAAATCAATATCTGTCAGGAGATTTTGCTTCTTTAAAAAAAAAAATAGAATTTCAGTCTCAGATGCTTTCTGGGAGCATGATTCCATCCCATCACTCACTCACTTTATTTATCCCCCACCTTTTCCTCCAAGACTGAGACTCTAGGCACTGGGTGGCACTGTCAGTTTTGACAATCACCATCCTAAGAAGAGATGGGTGAGATTTTAATCCCAGGGTTGCCAGGGCACATCATACTTTAAAATATACTCAGTGTGCATTCCTCAGACATCTTGTTCTTCCAGAAAACTGCATCTTTTTGCTACAACACTGCTGAAATTCAGGAGCACAAGAGGAACGTTTTAACAGCATGGTAGTGCCAGAATGCAGGTGGGGGGGGGGGGCGATGATATCGGGATACATATAGCCACTGCCCCAGGAAGCTGTTAAACATGATAGCTCCATCTGATGGAATCCAACAGATGATTGGCAGCTTCAAAGCTTACGATGTCAGCCGTTCATAGCCCAGGAGATTGATGCTGGATGCCAGCCATGGAAGGCATATACAGAGTTTTGCTGTTTCTTGTGTATGGAGATCTTACCCAGCGCTAGTCTAGACTAGCGGCAAAAGTCCAAATGGACTCCTGCCCCCACGCCTGTCTCGGAGCCACCCCACATATCTTTTTTCTCTCCAGGAATATCAGGTAGATTGTCTACACTACTCAACTGTCCCTTCAGAGTTTCCTGGGTCCACTGCCACCACTCCACACTGCTTCCACCTTCAAATCTGTCTATGCTAGGCAGCTCCAAGCCAAATGATGGGCTTCTTCTCCCTCTGCAGTGCCAGCTCTGCAGCAAATTGCTCTGAGGCAAATGAGGCTCCCAGCATGTGATCAGACACCTCATCTGATCTTAGCAAGCAGATGCAAGATGCCGCTGACAGCGCTGCCGAGGAGGAGGAGGAAGGGGAATCCTGACTGTTCAGCATGGGAACTCTCCTGGACAATAAAATGATGGCACAAACTCTGGAGAAAACACTAGAATTTAAAAACTCTGTGATAAGTTAGGATAACCCGGATCTGGGGCGGATATGGCCATGGGTTGTGTGGCCTTTTTGCCCCAGATTTGGTGATAAGGTTGCATGGTATATGGCAGTAGTGCCCTGGATTCAGGGGGAAAGCAGATTTTTAAAGCGTTTTTTTTTTTTAAAGCAGTGTAGGCAAGCCCTCTGTTGAAAAACTATATTTGAGAAGCAGATAACTTTTGCCTTAAGTGCCCTGAACTGCCTCTCCATCAAAGTTAAGGTTCTTGATCTCTCATTTGCTAGTAGTGCTTATACAATGAACTTTTCCCCATTTCTCATGTACTTTCCTGTGTGCCAATAGAATTATTAAGAAGACACAAACCCCGAAACTTCGAAACACAAGAAATGATGTAAAGTGTGTAAAATGTATAAATAATTCTCAACACAAGATTTGGGTGCACTTTTCTTTTTTCTTTTGCTTCAAGTCACTTTGCTTTGGTCAATATATAATTTGGATGTTGTGTGAACTGAAGACATCAGAATCAGGGGGGAAAACACTCTTACTTTCTCTGTGTAAGAGTCTGAGACTGCTGCCACACTGCAGAATTAATGCAGTTTGACACCACTTTAACCGTCATGGTTCCATCCTATAGAATCCTGGGATTTGTAGTTTGTTGTGGCATCAGGGCTTTCTGACAGAGAAGGCTAAATAGTTCACAAAACTGCAAATCCCAGAATTCAAAAGCCTTGAGCATTGGCAGGTAATGTGGTGTCACATTGCATTAATTCTGCAGAAGCCTCAGACTTCTAGTGCAATGGTATTCATGTCTATTCAGAAATGAGTCCCAGTGATCTCAGTGGAACTACTCCTGGGTGAATGTTTATAGCATCACAGTCTGAAGCAGCCATGCATGCAGCCAGAACTGCTGGTGTTTTTGTTTTTCCCAGCATGTTGTAGTGATTCAAGGGTTGGACTATGACTCTGAGAGTTCAAGGTTCAAATCCCCACTCAGCCATGGAAACCCACTGGGTGATCTTAAGCAATTCCCACTCTCTCAGCCTTAAAGGCAATGGAAATCCACTCTGAAGAAATCTTCTATGAAAACCTTATGGTTATCTTAAGTTTGAATCAACTTGAAGGCACTGAACAACAATTTACTCTAGATTCATAATTTCAGAGTCAGGTGCTCTTTTCTTTCTACATTGTCCAGCTGTATTTTGGACCAACCTTTGGGAGGGCCTTTAGTTGTTATTTTTGTTTTTGTGAGCCTTCAAGTTGTTTCTGATTTATGGCAACCCGAAGTCGAACCTACCATGAGGTTTTTTGGCAAGTTTCTTCAGAGGGGTTTTCCATGGTCCTTTTGGGGGGCTGAATAGAGTGTGACTCATCCAGGGTCACCCAGTGTGCTTCATGATCAAGTTGGGATTTGAATTCTTGTCTCCAAAGTCATAGTCCAATGCTCAAACCACTGCACCATATGAGTTCTCAGTGAATTCTTGGTTCATTCAACCGTCCTTAAAAATCAAGGTGTTCATTACTGAAAAATTATATGGTCCAAGTCAGCAGACCAGGAGAGTGTCTGCAACATCTGGAGGAGGAGCATGCAAATAGAGATGTCCCAAACTGCTTTTTAACTGATTTATGTCACCATCTTATCTTTTTTGTTACATTTCCAAAGCTCCTGGAGAAGCTACGGGTTGTAATAGTTTTTCTACAACTTGGAAGTAAGAAATTACAAGTAGCAACTTTAACTGCAACATATTACTTTTGATTAACTGGGGCATAATGACATTCCATTTGCAAAATAAGTGATGGTGACTTATTAGTCCCCAAACCGAGAAGTGATTTGGGGTATTTTTGGATTTTTAAAGTGTATTTTTAAGGGAAAATACATTTTAAAAGGAACTAAAAATAATGTGCTGGCAAAAAGGAAAATGTTACTCTTTGAATAATGAGCATTTTAAAAATAAACAAATTACATGTTAAAACACCTTTCTGAGCTAGGGTTTTCCTTGTTACAGTTTTTGAAACTGAGATGCAACCATATCTTCCAAACCTCCATGTTAAATGCTTTATATTTATTAAATGTTTTATATAATTCTTGAAGCCATTTTTATGTAATGGCCATGAATGTTGAAATGTCATAGAAATATGAAAACATAATTTGACAATTTTGTCATTGCATTTCTTTAAAAAGAATATATGAGTTAATAGCATGTTTCCTCAGATATGCAGATAAAAGATTTTGTACTGACCAAGCAGATTTTGCATTGACTTTATACTGAACAATATTTTTTAAATGTTCATATATTTGCCAGCATTGGATATTCAGGGAGGGTATAGCATGAGCATGCATTCAAAAATGCAGCATTCAAATAGATCTGAGGATTATCCCATCAATCCTGTCTTGTAACATAAGTCTTATGAAGACTGTGTACCATAGAAACTTTGCTAAAGCATTTGGACTGTTTTTCCTGGAGAAGTAGGCAAGGGTATAGTAATTTTTCTTATGTTTCCGTATCAGCATACTGCTGGTTTGAGGCAGCATGGTAATGACTTAAAAGTGCAAGAGAGCAATTTACCAGCACAGGGGTATACAGTCATCATAATATAACAAGATAAAATGTATTGGTGTTTTTCAGATAACACAACTACCACTACAAAGTCAGAAGACGGACATTATGCAAGAACAGATTATGCAGGTAATCAATTAATTTCACTGCATAGACATAAAATGTTTTCTCATGGAAGGAAAGCACATTTACTTTTGCCAAATTTCCAAAAGCTAACAATAGATGTCAGTGTCTTTAATTTAAGTAAATGTTATTAACGTGAATAAAAATGGAAATGTGAGGCTGTCCCCAACAGCTAGCTTGGTGTAGTGGTTTGAGCATTGAAATTTAACTTCCCTGCTCAACCATGAAAACCCACTGGGTGACCTTGGCCGGGTCACACTCTCTCAGCTCCAGAAAACTCTATGATAAGTTCACCTTAGGGTTGCCATGAGTTGGAAAAAACTTGAAGTCACACAACAACAGTGACAACAGTGACAACAAAGACTGTCCCTAAAGCTATCAGGTAGTTCCCATTATTGGGTATCACTGCTCCAGCCAATGTTGTCTGTATTGCAACATTCTACTGTTTCATTGTGTTGGTGAAGTCAGATGCAGAATTCAGGACATCAAGAATGATGGCCTTTGTTTAAAAGCTGGAATGAATTTGCATTGGCTTAATACAAGAGTTTTATTCTTCTTCATTTCCAGCGAGATGGTATTAGTTTGATCCAGTAAAAACAGTCCCTTGATCCCTTAAAGACTAGCAGATTTCACTTGGCCCAAGCTTTGGTGGAATGAAACCTATTTTATCAGATGATAATGCATCTGATGAAGCAGGACGCAGTGCATAAAAGCTTACGCCATGAAAAATTTGCTAGATTTGACAGCCTTTGGATTGCCACACCCCCATATTATTTGGTGGTGGTGATTGCAGACCTACCCATTGAATAATATGTACCACAACCATCCATTTTTTCCCATCTACATGGGGCCCAGGAACTGAGCCACCATGGATGGGAGAAGTCTACTATATTTAATTTTGCTGTAGCATTAAGAAGTATGGGTAACTGATTCTGCAAGACTTCACAGTTTCTCTTTTGGGCATTGCCACCCACACTGCTTGGGTACAGCAGCTCCATCCTTGCTAAAAGCACTCCTGTGATGGGCATTTATATGCACAATTAGGATTAGGGTTTGGATAGAGTGCCCCTTTAGAGCTGCTCTGGTGTTGCAGCATTTAAACATCTGCCTAAAAGTGCACACTTTCTGAGAAGAAGCAGAAAAATTCAGCTCTTTTTTAGTCCAACTTTTCTCCCCATAGTGTAGCTTGAGAGCAGTTTCCAGCCGACTTCAAGGTGTGCGTCATCTCACCTCGAAGCCAGTTGGAAACCTACCTATTTTGACCTGTTTTGCCCCTAAGTGTTGGTTTTTAGCAAGTAGCATAGATTTAGTAGACAGACTCTTGTTGACAGTACCAACTAGATTTAAGCCATTGGCTCAATGTCACATAGTAGTCTCATAATTCTCTATTGTACCTCACAATATTAATAGACTTTGTTCTTGTTTATTTTGTGACCCCTTTTGGCTGTGATGTATCATATTGGCCATATTTTCCCCATTTGATAATGTGACGAAAAACAGAATATAAGTGACATTTCTGTCATTGAATGAAATGGATTTCATATCTGAAAGTGCTAGTTGCCTCAGTGCAGGATGCCTTCCCCCAAAAAGGTGCTTTTATAGAGTTTGCAAAAATGTAAATTAATTTAAGTATATTTAAATACCCCAGTTAATCAGTTAAATGCCAGAATAATCAAAGTTTTAAAAACCATTAATCTGCTGACAGTACTGCTTTTAAATCTGGCACTTCCTTTCATTTTAATGCATGAACTCCCCCTTCCCGTTTTCCTAGGGTCGACTTCGTTTGTACTCCCATTCATCAGTGCAGCATCCACAGTGATTCAAATTTCATTTGAAAAAAAGATCAGCATGCCATGAAGTTGAAACCAATAATTTCATATAGCTCATTTCTGCCTGCTTGTGTCTTCAGACATTGCTGGAATAGGCAGTATAACTTGCCTGCTTTTGGATGCAAAGTTAATGAGATATTTTGGAACAGATTATTTTTTTAATGATGAATGGCTTTAATTTATTTGGAAATTTCAATAAAATATAACCCCAGCTCAAGCTTAACATAGTATTTTGAAATATAATATATATGTAAATGTTATTTAAGGTTTTATCAAGTGTTGTTTGGTAGTGTGGGAACAGTATCTTTATTTTAGCTTATTTTTATTTTTCAAATCTGCTTTACCAGAAGGATTAATGTGCAAGGAGTTGATAATGCTTTTGTAGTCTTTCACAGCTTGACTGTAGAATGGGAATAGATGGGACTATAATCATTGAAAACATGGCAAGAGATTCATAATGGCTTCTATTTATGATATCCTTTCTGTTAAAGAACTAGAGCTTTGTGAAGTTGTAGACCTGACTTTGACATTAAACACATAGTTTGTGTTCGGGATGTACCGAAAGATAAAAGACAGCATGTCCCTTATTTATTGGCATGTGCTGAGATTAATTTATAAAGATTTTCTTGGTCCCATTAGACAGCAAGACATTCACCATCTATCTGCAGCACATGGCTTGAATAAACAGTTGGCTATACTTGTACATGTATGACACATGTTTTAAGAACCATTTTGTCAATTTAAAAGATCATTGTAGTGCTTATTCATTAATTTATTTAGCTAAGAAAAATGTTATACCATTTTCAATTAAAAAACAAATCAAAATAATTTAAGCATTATTATGGCTGGTTGTGTTAAGGCACTGAGTTCCAGAACAATAGACTAGTGAGTGGGATTTACAGTCAAGATCCAGTGGTGGGCAGTCACATCCAACACTAGCAGAATGGTGACTTTCTTCCCCTCCTCACTGCAGTGGCACAAACCAACTCCATCTGGTTTTCCCCTGACCATCAGCACAGTTTTTGTGGTGCAGCAAGGGAAGCTCTGAGAGAGGGGGGGAATTGCCAGTCGTTGAATATACAGTAGGATCCAATGGAAGTTTACCACTGGATTTTATATATGACAGTACCAAGTGGACACCTGAGCTTCTGAAAGTATAGTTGCCTTGTTTACATATGGTTCTTCCCAGTTTGGAAGTGGCAGCCATGTCACATATGATGACAAATGTCACAAAATGGGTGAGCTCAGAAATAGCATTTCAGCACGTTTTTGTTCTTCACTTCTAATTCTTATAGGACAATTTTTGCTTCAGCTTTAGATGAGGTCTTGCAATGAGAGAAGACATTTGATGATGGGTTGGGTGGTAGCAGCTTGGAAAAAATGGGGTGGGGGAGATTTCTTCTTAGTAATTATTATCTTGGCTTATTCATCCCCTTCTAGATCCACCTTGACCTATGACATTGACCATACCTCTTGTATGTGATGTGCTCCTTTCTTTGTCAGAGGTCTAATGGAAAATAAAAATGGAATCTACCAGACATCCAAAGAAGGACTGCTAGTAAAGTCCCCGTATGTTGTTGTTGTTGTCGTCATTGTTGTTAACTGTCCTCAATATGACCTAGACTCATGGTGACTCTGTGGATGAGACAACTCCAAGAGCCCCTGTCTTCCACCACTCTGCTTAAGTCTTGTCAACTCATGCCTGTGACCATTGAGTTGAGCCATCTGGCATGTGGTTTTCCTCTCTACCACCCTCAACCTTTCCTATCGTTATTATCTTTTCTAATTAGTTATTCCTTCTCATGATGTGGCTAAAGTACAACAGTCTCAATTTGATCTTCTTGGCTTCTAGGGGTATTTCAGGCTTGATCTGTCCTAGGACTGGTTTATTTGTTGTTGTTTTTGGCTGACCACGGTACCCCCAGCAATCTTCTTCAGCACTACATCTCAAATGAGTTGATTTTCTTTTTATCTGCTTTTTATACATATTTTATTGCCATTCTTTAATGTGACTCAGAGAGGTGGGGGGACTGGAAAGGGGGGCTGACATTTCCAGACTTTTTGTATACTCTAGTACCATTTTGACAAGTCACATACATGGTGCATGTGTCAGAATAACTTGCCTTCTAACTAAAATTTCTAACAGGTGCTTAGGTTATCTTTCCATGCCAGGCATGGAAACTGACCTTCAACAAGCCCCTTCTATGTAAGCGACCGAGTCCTTGTTTCTTGCTGTCAGAAAGCCCTTAACACTTTTGTGTTACAGAGGCAGTAAATATTTTGGGTTTAACCTACATTGTGTCAGCTTTGGAGGAGGGGGGGAAGGAATCCCTGAATCGAAGACATGCAATTCTGCAGAGATGTGTTTTCGTAAATTAGCGCGAGCGAAGCTATCTTAGTGTCTAGCCCAAGCAATGCCATATTAGCCTTCCCTTGAAGGATTCTTCAGGAGGATGGCTATTTCTAGATGCATCTAGGTGCAAGAATATAACTGCATTCTGGTGAGCTGCCCACATTCTCCCTTGCCTGGAGAAGAGCATGAGAGAAAGCATGGGAAGGAACAGATTTATGGCTCACAGTACTTTATGCTCTCTGCATGCAATAAAGGATCTCAGCAGAGATTTTCCAGTATAATTACAAGTACTGAGTGGGGTTATGTGTTGGAAAAAAGCTTTTGTTTCCATTCAGTGTGAAACTACCAAATTCGCAAATCCCAAACTTTCCGATGGATCAATTTGTACTTTGAATATTTCCAAAGTTTGCAAAGCAGTTTTTAAAATATGCACAACAATTTTAAACCATGTACACTATATGTTTGTCTGTATATGTGTAGTTGTGGCTAGATTGTCAAAACTGCAGATACTTTGCAGGGGGTGGGGAATCAAATAGAAATGCTTTGCTATACTGAAAAAAAAAATACTTGAAAATGTGTGTATATTTGCTAAAACTACCGAGAGGAAAAAATATACATTTAAAAATGTGTACAAAAGTTGCATATTTCCCCCAAGGGGGGCATAAAAATCTGTTCCCTCCCCTCTATAAAAACCTCAAAGTCTCCTGCAGAATGAGATGCCTCACTCTTGAAAGTGAAAATTATGAAAGGCAAAGTAAAACAGCTTGACAGATTGAATAATCATAAATATCCACAGAACAGAAAGTTTGGGGAGTGTCATCCATTCAAGAGCAACACAGAATAAACTCCTAACAAAGTTTGGGGCATCGTTTTATAGCAGGGGACTGCTCCACCATGCTGTGATGGGATTAGCCATCCCTACCCCAATTTGGACTACGAGGGAGGAGATCTTTGACCGGCTGTGCCTCCAACTTCCTGTAGTGCCTTTATGGATTAATCCTCTGTGGAAAACTCAGGGTAAAGGGGCCTAAATTATTAATCAGATAGCAATAAAACCAAGGTTCATGAGAAGTTCACACCTATTTCTTGAACCATTTACAGACTCTGTGTCCATACAATCCTCCACTTTCATCTTATCAGCCGGGCTGCCTTGCTTGTATTTAGGGATTATTTTATGGATGCTGTCTGTGCTCCTTTGCTCAGTGGATGTTAATGCCTCTCATATAGCTGATTACTGTATGAAGAAAGAGCATTATCTCTTTGATAACATCCCTGAATGGATGCTTTAAGATTACGCACTTAGGATCTAAGTCTTTAGTTTGCTTTGCATTCTTCCTGGAGACTCTTTGGAAGTTTCACCTTATCTCAGATATGTTTCGAAGCTTGGGATAACAGTGAATTGCATTTACCAAGTGAAAAAAAATGACATCCGTATAACTTGTACTCTTTGAAATACAGGACGTACTATTGATAAGCACCCTTCTTTGTAACAGCATGACAAATCTGTGATACAAATTGTTTTTGATACCATTCTGTCATCCTTATCCAGACATTTATTTTAGAAATTACATAGGCATGGTTCAGGTCCAAAACCCTTCTCAGAGACAGAAACCCAGAGAGGCAATGAGGTGTTTTTACTGGACAACAAGTCAACAACTGAAGGATCATGCCCCAAATTAGCCCCCCAACTGTGTTACTTCTCATCCTCCCAGTTGACTACTAAAATACATAAAGATATGGTTGCCAACTTGTGTGTCCTCAGACGCTGAACTACAGTTCCCAGAATCCCTCACTAGCAGCATTCTAGGTGGGAGTTCTGGGAACTGAAGTCCAAAAAAGAATTGTTGGAATTATTGATAGAGACAAATCTGTGCTAATAACCAAATGAAGACATTTTGTTATCTGAAGGTCAAAGCACGTCGTAGACAAAGCAAGCCAAGTTATCTTAGTTCCCGAGGCCCAAAAAAATCATGTGATATCCCAATATTGGCTATCCTGATAGTAGACAAAAAAAAAAAAATCAGAATCAATTCTAGCAATCCCCTGTACAAGCATCTAGAAATAAGACCCATTGAACACAGCATAGTAAGCATGCATAGTATTGCACTGTAAATTATGAGGAATGTGCTACCTATAGAAACAAATCCCCCTCGGATATTCCCAACAACTCACCTCCAGGCTTTGCCATTCAACACAGTACAACACACAAACTAACTCCACCATTAACATGTAAAGCACTTTCTCCCAAACAAGGGTCCCACAGGTATATATACTCCACACACTTCCATGCCACCAACCTCTGAAGATGCCAGCCACAGATGAAGGCAAAAAGTCAGGAATAAATTCTTCCAGAACACAGCCACATAGCCCAGAGAACCCACAGAAAACTATGGATGCTGGCCGTGAAAGCCTTTGACCCTAAATCAGCTGCCTAAGGCAACCATCTCACTTTGTCAAGCAGTAAGCCCACTCTGAGACAAGATGGACCATTCAACCACTTTGAGGAATGGGAAAGTTGAGCCCTTGGCACTCACTATTGACATGGCCCTCCAGAAATTTGATAACATAAACATTTACTCTTACTTGAGTAGAATATGGACTCTGTCTCACATTCATTTTCCACATCTGATTCCTGATTCAGATGTTCAAAAATGGCATGTTGAGGGAACATATGGGGATGATAGAATATACTTAGGTCCATCTTCTCCACCTCTCTTTCTGTTTCTTTCACACTCTACATAAGTAAAATATAGTACTGTATTCCACTTAGACTGTTATAGCATCATCCTGTGGAATCCTGGGAGTTGTAGTTTAGTGAGAGGCACCAGAACGGTTGTCTGGCTGATGAGTCTTAATTCTCCTCCTTCAATTGCCAATACCAGGAATCCATCAGATGCTGTCATGGCACTTCAAGTAGAATCATAGTACTATAACTGTACAGTTTGAGTTTTAACTGCCATGGCTCCATCCTTGAGAATCCTGGAACTAATAGTTTTGTGAGGCACCAGCACGCTTTGGCAGAGAAGGCGAAAGACCTTGTAGAACTACATATCCCAGGACTTCATAGAATGGAGCTACATCGCTTAAAGTGGTGACAAATTGTATTAGTTCTACAGTGTAGATGCACCTTTAGGAAAGCTTGTGAGAAGAAATGTGAACCTTTCTTTCTTTCTTTCTTTCTTTCTTTCTCTTTCTTTAATGAATATGTTGCACTAGTATTACACAAAGTGATTTTTCGTGGTTCCCCTTATAGAGAATTGGAAGGCAATGATCTGCTCCAGCTTTCCCTATGCTAGCTGAGGATGGTGGAATGTATAGTCCAATGAATTTGGAGAGTCCTATTGGGATAAAGATGGCCTATCTGGTTGTGCCTCTCCATTGGACCACTTAATGGGATGTGTCATCCAAGGTTATGAACATAGTTAAAGTAGGGGGGGGGCATCATTTTTCTCCATCCCTTTTTTTACTGACTGTAATATCACTTCTTAGATTTTTAGCAATAAATGGCTAGAATTTGAAAAAGGAGCCTGTCCTAGATTGCAATTTGTAACATTTAAAAGTAGGTCAAATCTTGAGCTTAAACTACCTGACAACGTCCCTTTAAATTAAGTATTTTTTAACAAAAAATGTATTACTGTGTCAACCTTTTTTCTGAGATTCAGAGAAAGGAATAAAAGACCTATAATTTTGCTCTAGGATAATTTTTTCTTCCTTTTTTTTTAAAGGCTCTCTCTTTTTTTCTCATTACTGATTTGAGAAGTTTAACATAAATGGTATCCAAGGCCTATATTCAAAAATGTACGTGAGAGCAGTTACATGGAACTCTTTACAAAGCTAAAGAGGATCAGCACAAACATCAACAAACCAGCTTTAAATATAGTCCAGCATCACTGTTGTCTGACTTGTGTGCACAAATATATTCGTATGTAGGAGTTCAGGTGAATCAAATATTTTTTACTACAATTTTCCCACCTGGGGTTTGGGGAGTTGAACTCCAAAATATCTAGAGAGCCAAAGGTCACCAACCCTGGATATTAACCAGAAAGCACTAGTGACAACTCTACAAGATGCAATGTAGAGTAGGGTACCTATCAATCCTAGTCATCATCCCTGCTATGTGCTGTGGGACTCTGTGACCCTTCCTAAAGATGTCATGTTGGCTGCTGTAACAGCATAAACCTGTGTAATATGACATACAACATAATGCAGGTTAATAAAACAATAACAAAATAACAGTAGTCAAAAGAGAAGAGGGCCATTTGGCTGCCTACTCTAGAAGAGCAGCCTACTGTATATACACATGTATAGAAATTTTAGTGAAAAAAAATGACCCAAATAACTGAGTCGATTCATCCACAGGTCAAGTAGTGCACTTTAATGCTTATTTTAAAAGAAACTATCCCCTGGCAAGAGTGTAATCTTTCCTGGAAGCACTGACCCTCCTCTGCTCTCTCATCCATCCAGCCTTTAGGGTGAGCACAAACATTTATGCCTGCTGGAATTTAGTATGTTCATTGGCATTGTTTTCCTTTGTTTCATCCTTTAGATTGTTTGTTGCATGCCCCTGGCTTTTTTCTTAACTTATCCACGAGTTTAGATTGTTTGTTGCACGCCCCTGACTTTTACTCTTAACTTATCCATGAGTAATATCAAAATCTATACTTTTCACCTTAAAGATCTGCCCTCAGTTTATACATGAGGTCAATCTATATAGTTAAGTATATATGGTATATTTTGCCGTAGTTTCCTAAATGCTACTATTTCCCCCCTCAAGCCTCATGTTTAATTTTCTTATTAACAAATTTAGACCACATTTTACATGGAGTCAGTTTATGCCTCATTTTCACTAATGAAACCACTCAGCAAACGAACATGGAAATGAAAGCTGTTTGGTTTGTCCACAAGCACATAGCTTGTAAACACACTGTCGTCTGGCTTAATAACTTTGATCTGAAGGAAATAAATAAGCAAACTGGAGATGGGGGAGAGAGAAAGAGAGAGCAAGCTTGTCACATATCTTATTGGCATGAACAGAATAATAAATAAATAAAAGCCCCAGATTGAGCTATTACAGTGTCGCTGGCCTTCCTGAAAAATGTAAGCCTTAGAAATGAATTAAAGTGTCAAACCCCTTCAGGGGTTGGGGTGATAGACAAGGGAAAGTAACAATACAAGGATTTCCCATTCTGAGATTTGCATTAGGGGTAAACAGTATCCGTTAACAACAACTTGTGACAAATGGAGAGGGTTTGTTTCTATGTGTATATCCATTTTCTCCTTCAGCTGTGCTTTACTTGTTTCCCATAATATCGTACAGCCAGTCATGTGTAACATTGTGTTGAGTTAGTGGCAGTTATGGATAAACACAGAAATTGTATTTGCAGGGCAGAGGAAGACTCTTGCACAGAAGAACCCTGAGCTGGCATGAACTGATCCTGCACAGTTATGCCCCAGTTCATAAATGCATCATGCATCATTTATAGTTGTTTCTGCTTATTCGAAAATTGGAAATCCCTGCTCCAAAACAAATTAGAGTCTTTTTAATGCCCACTAATCCCTCTGTTGGTCCCTCTGCACGTGCTCAGAATCAGGGTCTCTGCCATGCCCAACTGGATAAATGAGCTTAAATAAGGTGCCATCCTTGTGTTATAAAATAAAAACTTGGAAAACGAGTCTCCCTTTGTGCATATACCATTTAGTCCCACTGGGTTTGATTGTGCCTCCTGCATTTTTTATATTTTTAGATGAACTTTTATATTTTTTTAATTATAAAAAACACACACATCTGCATCATGGACCCCAGTCAGTTAAAATAAATAGTTGGAGAAAATATAATTCCATTTAGGGAACATGTGGATTACTTAGATTCCATTTTCTTTGATGAAGACTGGTGATGACATCTAAGATATTTCCCCAAATGCTGTCAGTGGTTTTCACCATTAATTGAGAAAATGCCATTTTGTGTGTGTGACTAGGTGAGGCATGTCTCACTCATGTCACATTACCTATTTTTATATTTTGCAGCACGCTGCCGCACAAAATGTCATTGCTTTCAACCAAGAACCTGAATGAGCAAAACTGAAGGAGGGGAAAGAATTCTTTGAGGATTTCTGGTTTGGCTAGGAATACAATGAAATAAAGCCAGTCTCTAGATATTTAGAAACATTCCACACAAAATGGCATAGATCTAATTTGCAGTGGTGAAGTAATGCAATTTGACCCCACTTTAATGATAATGGCTCAGTGCTATGGAATTCTTCTATTTGTGCTTTTGTAAGATATTTAGCCCTCTCTGTCAGGTAGCTCTGATGCCACAACAAACTAAAAATCCCAGATTTTTTTTAGCATTGAGCCATGGCCATTAAAGCACTGTCAAACTACATTATTTCTGCAGTGTGGCTCAGACCTTAGCGCACTGCTCATGCATGTTATCAGATAAGCCAGTAAGGCCTTCCATATCAACATGGTGTTGGCAGAGGAAAGCCTACCTACAATAGTCATTTGGGGTTGGGGACATTTTGAAACTGGGTTTGGGTTGTTTATCTTTATAATTAGTCTGACAGCAGTGCCACACTACACTGTTATAGTGTTATTATTCCACTTTTACTGCTGTGGCTCGCGCCTCCCCTCAACTGCAAATTTCAGGATCCCACAGGAGGCAGCCATAGCAGCAGAAGTGGAATAACGGCGCTATAACAATGTAGTGTGGTATTGTCACATTGAAAAGGCTCTGCTGCTGCTGCTAGCTGGATTCACACTCTTCCCTAGCAATCCAGGGGCATCACTAGAGGGATGGTTGTGGATCACACCAGGTGATTCCCTAAGGGGGGGGAGGTGACACCACTGCTCCCCAAATGGATGGTGGCATTCTCCTTCAAAACGCTGGTGCTCTTCAGAAGATATGGAGTGAGTGGGATGAGGCTCAGTGAGTGGAGAAAGGAGTGGGCGGCCTCGGGGTTTTTGAATAATTTGAAATTTGAAAAATATTTTTTAAAATTTACCAAATTTTCACTTTAAAGGTTTAAGCTAATTACAGGTAAATCCACTTAGGCTATGATGTTGTAATTAAAAGGTATACTGTATATACTCATGTATAAGTCTAGAAATTTGGGTCAAAAAATTGACCCAAAAAACCTGAGTCGGCTTATCCATGGGTCAATGTAAGTACTGCATCTTAACTCTTATTTAAAAGAAGGAACCATCCCCTGGTGAAAAGCAAGAGTATAATCTGTCCTGGTAGCACTTGACCCCCTTTACTCTCTCATCAATCCAGTCTTAAGAATAAGCACAAAGAGTTATGTCTGATGGACTTTTGGAAGTTATTTGACATTGTTTTGCTTTGCTTCATCCTTTATATCCTTTCCTACATGCCCCTAAATTTTACCCTCGACTTATCCACAGGCAAAATCCATAATTTTGGCCCCAAAGCTTGTCCTCGACTTATACATGAAGTCGACTTATAGTCAAGTATATACAGTAATTTTAATTTTGTTAGTTAATCATTTTGTATCTGGCTATGGAGACAAAAGCAGATACTTCTCTGAACCTGTCCATCTCCCATGATGCATGGAATTGCCATTTGAGAGGGGATGTCAGAGGCTATGCTATGTTGAGTGATGCTGAATTGCAGTCAGTATGTTTTACAACTTTTCAAAGAAAAAATAGGCAGTTAATAATTTTTTATCATTCCAAGCTGACCATCAAGTTTCAGTGTTCTTTCTTTTACCTTCGTTTTAAATTCACCATCTTTTTCCACTGTTCTCTGATGCTCTGCAGCTTCACTCATCTGTCCCATTTCCTAGAATTCCTGTGGATAGAGTTTTATCATGATATCCTCCCATGGGTATTCCAGGAAACAAGACACCCAAGAGGCTGCCTGCAGTGTATGGTGCCTTTATTTTTTATGTTAAAAGGTTCATTTTAACTTTAAGGAAGCTTTTAATTTAAAAAGAACTCCCTATGGTTGTTTGGTTAGGTGATTAATCAAGCATGATAATTTTATGGAATCATGGTTCACTTTTATTCAGTGTTTTAACAGTGATTCCTGTTTTGGGAGTATTTTTTGTTTAGTTTGTTTTATTTTCTTCTCAGTTGACAGCAGCAAAGTCACAGACATTTTAAGAGCTTCACCCTTGATGGAATGGATGACATTCTTTTGAGAAAGTCTATAAATATGTATACCACAGAGCCTGTGCACACTGTGTAGTTCAAAAGGAACATTTAAGGTCTGTGGATTTATGAAGGGATTCCCCACACACACACATATGCCCTTTGGCTGGCATCCTGTTAGTGGCATATGCAGGCATAAGTCCACCTTATGCCTCCTTATGTTTGCTTTGTTTTCGTTTTGGTTGCAGCAGTTGGTATTCCCATCTTCCCTATACTACAATCAAGGCTCCCCCTTGGATGTACCATAGAACATCTGCTGTTCCTGCTCCATGGCCATTTTCAGGCTTGTGGAGATTGGGATAGGAGGATCAAAGAAGCTTTTAGCTATGTCTTTGTAGCAAGATGCAGAATCCATTGAGGCCTCCAGAGGACCCTGGCTACACTTCCAGTTCACACACACACAACAGTAAGTATGGAGAGTGAGCAAGTAGCCTTGAAGCTGCTCCAGCGGACTCAGTAGACAGACAGGCCACCTGGGGCCCATTCACACTACACAATTACAGCACAGTGCTTCCAAGTTTAACTGCCATCAGTCCTATGGAATTCTGGGATTTGGCGTTTAGAGAGATATAATTCAATTTCTAAGCCAGGATTCCATAGGATACAGCCATTCATTAAGGATGAATATAGTACTATAATTGTGTAGTGTGAATGGGCCCCTGTTCCCAGTGTTCCCAAGTATGGTGCGATGCACCATGTTGTTGTTGTTGTTAATTGCTTTTGAGTCAGCTTTGACTCAGGGCAGCCTGGTGAATGAGACAACTTCAAGACACCCTATCCTCAGCTGCTCTGCTCAGGTCCTGCAGGTTCAAGGCTGTGGCCTCTTTGACTGACTCTATCCATCTGGTATGTGGTCTTTCTCTCTTCCTACTGCCCTCTGCCTTTCCCAGAATTGTTGTCTTTTATAGTGAGTCATGCCTTCTCATGATGTGGCCAAAGTACAATGGCCTCAACGTAGTCATCTTGGCTTTCATGGAGAGTTCAGGCTTGATCTGTTCTAGGACCCACTTGTTTGGAGGTTTTGGGCCTCTGCAGTATCCTCAGCACTCTTCTCCAGCACAACATCTCAAATGTTTTGTTTTCTCTCTATCTGCTTTCTTCACTGTCCAGCTCTCACATCTCTGCATGATTATGGGAAATAGTATGACGTGGATGATTCTTACTTTAGTTTTTAGTTTTATATCTTTGCACTATAGGATCTTGTCTAGTTCTTTCATAGCTGCACTTCCCAGTCCTAGTTTTCTAGTTTTCTGATATCCTGTCTTGCCATCCCCATTCTGATCAATAGTTGATTCAAGGTATAGAAAATCTTTCAGTTTCTTCATCATCTAGATTGAATTTATGTAAATCATCTGTGGTTATTATTCTTGTTTTCTTTTAGAAATTTCTTCTTTGGCTTTCTTTAGTAATTGTTCCACGTCTTGTTATTTTCTGCTAGTATTATGGTGCCATCTGCATCTCTCAAGTTATTGTATTCCTTCCTCTGATCTTCACTCCTCCTTTCTCCAAGTCTTAACATGCTCTGTATATGATTTTTTTCTGCATACAAGTTGAACAAATAGAGTGACAGAATTCAGCCTTGTCTGATCCACTTTCCAATTGGGAACTATTCTCTTTCTCCATATTCTGTTCTAGCTGTAGCCTCCTGTCCTGATTACAGGTTCCACATCATGACAACAAAATGTTGTGGCACACCTATTTCTTTCAGAGTGTTCCACAGCTTTTCATGATCTATGCTGTCAAAGGCTGTGCAGTAATTAATGAAGCAAATTCTGGTTTTCTTCTGGAATTCCCTGGTGTTTGCCATTATCCAGTGTATGTTTGCAATGTGATGCCTAGTGCTGCTTCCTTTCCTGGACCCAGCTTGCATCTTTGGAATTACTCACTTCATATATAGTAGGAGTCTTTGTTTCAGAATTTTGAGTATGACTTTGTTTGCATGGAAAATTAATGCAATGGTTCTATATAGAGATGCAATGGTTTTCTATTCCCATTAAATTGTATCAATTATTTCTAAATCAACATCTCCACTTCATAACACATTTTAAAAATATGTAAATGTGGTATCTCTTTTGTTTTCTTTTTGATGAAGACAGTTCCTTGGGAAGGGGAAAACAATGTGTAAGTGGCCACCCTGTTTTGGGACAGACAAGTCCTTATTGCTCTTTTTTTCAGGATGTTCATTGCTGGGCTTTACATGATGCTCCAGAACTGACAATATAGTTTCTACAGTTTCTCATACACACTGGCTGCTGTCACACTGTTTGTCCCTATTTTTACTGTCATAGTCTCATCCTATGGAATCCTGGGACTTGAAGTTGTGGCACCAGGGCTCTGTGACAGAGAAGACAAAATATCTCACAAAACTACAATAATTCCATAGTATTCCATAGTATATGGCAGTTAAAAGAGTGGTGACAAACTGCATTAATTCTCCAGTGTAGATGCAGACTGACTCACTCCCTGGAGTTGTCATTTGACCAATCTATAGGTGCTTTCCTTCCCCCTTTCCCCATAAATAAGTCAGTACAAGTTTTTGGGGCTATTCTTTTTTGACTAAAATTTCTAGACTTGTACATGAGTATATACAGTAAATCAGCCCAATTTAATTCAAGTTTTATCCACATCTAATACACATCTCTAGTTCATTGTTATGCCACTTGACATGTTATTGCATATGTCATGCTAGTTTACCTATTACTGAAGGTGCAGTATTACTCACGTCAGTTATTGGATGGTTTTGGATGAGTCAGTCACTCACAGAATAAACTACTTCACAGGGTGGTTGTGAGGAGAAATCATCCCTCTAAGCTCCTTGGGATATAAATGTCATAAATAATTCCTTCCTCTAAATATAATAGATGAATGTTCCATAATCAGTAACAGTACATTTCTGAAAGATATGAGCACACTGAATTAGAACGTAGACCTGTTATGACAAGCTTTATCAGTTCTTGACAACATTTCATAATGGGAAAATGTATTTTCTGACTAGATTTTTTTTAAAAAGAGGGAGGGGGATCCCTCATGCTTTTAATCTCTCTCTCTCTCTCTTTTACATTATCTGTGATTTAAAGCTATGTGTGTTGTACATCAAAAACACCTCTTCCCAAGGGTGTTTCATTTAAGTTTTCATTTAATAGTGGAAACATGGTTCTTTCTAGCTAAAATGAGAATGGATTAAATGGGAAAGGTGGGAATTAGCCTCATCTTCATTTGAGAGCTAGAAATGAAGCTGATGGACGCAACCATGGGATGTTTCCATGGGGTGCTCCACTGACAGAATCGATCATCAGTGACATTAGGATGGGAGCAGTCCCCCCCTCCCATACTGTCTCATAGACCTCTCCCGCAAGTGGCTCTGAAGGGCTGGGAAACTGCAGTGACAGTTTTTGAATGAAAGGAGAGGGGAGGAATTCTGCCATACTGCCTTTAGCACAGTGTTGGTGTCAGGCCAGTAGAGCAACTGATCAACTTTGGGCTTGTCTATACTTTAGAAATACTACTCACTTACCCTGCAGTCTCTCCTGACAGAATACACGACATACAGCTCATTCTGGGGAATTGTGGGGGGAGGGGGCGTTAGTGCAAAATCTGCAGGAAAAAAATAACCACAGTTTACTCTAGACTTTCCAAATAATGCTGATGATTGGATGTGCAGCTGATGTTCTGAAATACTTTCACATTGGGGACAGTAAAGGAACTAGAAATGGGCAAGTGGGTGGGCTTGCCAGTCACATTGTCTTTTCCATCAAGAAGTTCTGAACTTGACACTACAGGTTGGAGCAGCATGAGCGACATTTTCTAAAAAGACAACACTGCTGCTGGCATGCGGATAAGTGCTTGCTCATCTCCAGTGCATTCAAACATCGGAGATGTGTATGAGTGAATCTGCCCAATGGCTGAATTTGCAGTTTCAACCGCCATCTTACATCAAGGTGACTTCAAAAGCGGGAAGTGTGCAACCGCTTACTCTGAATTCACCTTGATGTTGTATAAACAGCACAAGGTCACTGCACATTGGGAAACTGCAGAGGCACTCCAGATTTTTTCAGTAGGTATAGACAAGCCCTTTGTTGCCTTTTGACTGAAGGTTCAGGAAAGTAGATCCTCACCTCCCGTGTCCCTATGGACTTGTTTCTGTATGAACAGCTGTGACAGTTGTGGTTTCCAGAGACAAAATTTAATAGCTTTCCTGGGCTTCATTTCAGCAGTATAAACAACATTGGCCATGTAGCAGATTATTAACTAGTTAGTTGAATTCACTGTTAACATGAGTCTCCAAGAAGATGTGGACCTTCTTTGCTCTTCTTGATTCTTCACTTCTACTTGTGTTTCCAAAAAGATAGACATTTTTTAGTCTTCCTGATTCTTCACTTCTATAGTGATTTTGTTTGCTCTATTCTCTTGCAGTCCAGCTGTGTGGATAAGATGTCTGAAGAGTAAAAAATGGCAATATCTCTTTGATGCCAGTTTCATACAGTTAAAAGTTTCTCTGAGAGTGTAAAGTTATCGCAGTTTCCACTATTGAAGTTGTACCATTTTGAAACAATATCAGGCAGCAAACAGTAGCTACACATTTGTGCCACTCAAAAATACAGCTGTTTGTGCACACAGTATCCAGCAAGTATTGCTAATATCAATTAACGGAAACTTCATCGTACTCCCCTTATCCCTTGTATCTTGACATAGTGTTTTCCACAGTTCTGCACATTATTTTGAAACTGTTTTCTATAGGTTTGTTCAGTGTGGCATCTGGTAATAAATGTTCCAGTGCCAGCTGTCAAACACAGGTGTAGGTAAGATGGAACAGGTTGAAATCACCAGTATTGTTGTGGTTTGATGCTGAACTAGACTCAGGGGGACCAGGGTTCAAGTCTGTGCTTGGTCATAGAAACCTACTGGGTGACCTTGAACAAGTCACACTTTCCCAGTGTACTGTAACAGGAAAGCAATGGCAAACCTCCTTTGAATACACCTTGCCAAGAAAACAACAAGAAGAAGAAATCACTGCAGGACAGAAGGGCAAATGGCAACTCTAAGGAGGTAATAAAAGCAGAAATTCACAGAGGTTGCAGAGCTCAATATCCTATATTGAAACAAGATGCCATTTATACCTCTTAAGTCCTAAATGGTTCCTGGGTCTTTGATTAATGGCAGTGATAAGTAGCAGGAAGCAATGGGTGGGGGCAAATGAGGGCATTGCTTCCCATAAGAATTCTCCATGAAATTTTCCATCAGTCCCAAAATTTCTATCATTGCACTTGAACGTTTAGATCTTCATTCTATGCATCCAAGAAAAGGATATGATACTATCCTGCAAAGGGCCAAAATATCCTAAAAGCATCTTGTCTAATCTTGGAAGCTGAGCAAGGCCAACTTGGATGGGTGCAAATATCAGGTGCTGCAAGCTATATTTCAGAGGAAGGAACTGGCAAAACTACCTTTGGAGATTCCTTAACTAAGCAGACCCTACAGAATTAATGAGATCACCATACATCAGGGACTTGAAGGCATACATACATACATACATACATACACACACACAGATAATCATGCAAGCTTATTTTAAAAATTGTGCAAGTATGAGGAAGCCTATATACAAGCTTGCAGAGAAATCACATTTCAATAGACTTTACTAACAAGTGAGATCATTATAATAGAATGATTTCTACAATATGTGTAGTCACTGCACTGCTGTTTAGTTTGCACAACTATTTTTCATGTGGAAAACACTGGTTTGCACTGATTTGCAGAGAAGTTTTTCCAACTTACTTTCCAATTAAAATGCATTAATTGGGGCTTATTTTTATTGTCACCAATAAAAACTGTTTTCCACTGAAAACTGTTTTATAGTGACTGATGTACAAACATTTCTGTACCTTTTTTTTTCCTTTTCTTTGCTTTTTTTTTTGTTTGTTTGTTTGTTTGTTTGGTCTTCCCCTCCCTTCTATCTCACAACAGTTCTATAATATTAATACTTACATAACTGTAAACAATGCTAAATTTTGGGCACTTGTTTTCTACAGTTTTTGGTCTGTATAAACAAAAATCCAGGAAATTCACTGTTGTTGGGTTTGTTTGTTTTTTTGTTTGTTTTGTTTTTGCCGTTTGAGTTTTTGGCCAGTGCAATATATTGTGACAAAAAATCCCATGTAGAAAAGCAGAAGTGACATGTTCTAGTTGTCAGTAGATTCACCCCATTTGCAGGAAAGTGAATTTTCCTCCATTACGGGAATACTGGGGAACACCGGGAGCTTTATAACACTATAAAATGTATATGTTTTCCCACCACAGTCACACTAGTTTCCCACTACTGTCACATTAGTTTAAGAATGGAAACATATCAGTTTAGCATGATTTCTTATCACTCTTTTCCCCATGATAGAGCTTTGGAGATCCATGGTCACTGATCTGTTTTATGCAATACCTTGAGAATGTGGTGGCAGCTGGGATCACCCCTCCCTCCCTCCCTCCCAAAGTGCTGGGCTGCTATATACACATTTATGGAGCAGTACTGCATTTTGCTCCCCCTCCCCTCTTCCCAAAGCATGGGGTTGCTATGTGCACATTCAACCATCCTATGCTTTGAAAGGGACAAGTGATTGTGGCTACAAGTTGCCTACAGAAGCTGGCTTCTGTTTGAATATGCACACAGCAGCCAGTTTCAGGAAGATGTTGGCAGCTGTGATTGCTGTTAGAGTGGGGAGATGAGCAGAATCTTGCCCACTCACCCCACTGACTGACTGAGAAGCAGAACTGCAGCAGAAGGGGCCTATCGCATGAAGGCAGTAATGAAATAGCATCAAGACTGAGTGCCTATTGACAGGATTTGCCCATCAATGAAAAGATGAAATTCAGTAGCAAATGGAATGCAAGGCAGCAGCAGGTCAGACATGATCCTGTGTGATAAATACTGCTAAATATACTTTCAGCCTGCTAAATTTCCACTTTTGTAGCTGGTGTGATAAAGTTCTGGATTTCAGTGGATTCAGGGAACACCCTCAATACTAAAAAGTTTTGATTTGATTTTAGTGCAGTACTATCTTGTGTTTTCTGTCACTGGACATTTGGGCAGAATATATTGGATTCTGCATAGGCAAACACTCCTTCAGACAAGGGCATATTGTATTTGTGCTGAACAATACATTGGAATTCTCATTGTGGTTAGAATGGAACAGAATCAATGAATGGGCCACTCAACAATTCAGACAATGGGTTCATCCAGATCTTCTAAAAGCTCACCTTGGAATGAAATGTGTGTTTCTACCCCTACATCCAGATATGCCTGATATATACAAAGGCTTCATCCTCTTTTTGTTTTCCTCCTCGATATGTGGTGCGAGCAAGATTTCTTCCCCACCTCAGACATGCATTGAGGGAGGGAAGTTTGAAGATTTCAGTGCTAAAGGACACTTCCCCATTCGAGGCATCATTAGAGTGACATCCTAGAGAGAGAGAGGGAGACAATGGAGTCAGGTGTGGGACTTAGAATTTCCTGGGATTTATTTTTTAAAAAACCCTTTACCTGCCCTGTGTTCAAAAAGTCACAGCTGGTCCCAGAAATTCACCCCATGGACCAGGAAAGGAGTTAAGTCATTTGGACTTTTAAAAGAAAAAGAAAAGAAAAAGAATCCAAACATCAACAGCCTCTACCAATCCTGGGCCTTTGACCATTCTGGTTTTAATGCTCTTATCCTATCATTATGCATTATTTCAGATGTATTATTTCAAACACTGTCACTTTTTTGTGTGTGTCCCTGTAGAGTTTTATTGCTTTCAAATATGGTTCCATCTAAAATAAGAAACCAGCATCCCTAAGAAATCAGTTTCTTCTGTACTTGATGCATAAAACATATTGTTCCCCTGTAATTACAAGTGTTTCTAAATACTGGCCAATTTGCTAGGAGGGCAACCTTCTGAGCAGCCACACAAAGCGAACAGAACAATAACACTAGAGAAAATGTCAAAATAACATTGTAGACGTCTCATATTTTGGAACAGAGGCGGCTTTTCAGAAAGGTCAGCAGAATAAAATATAAAGCAATGACACCAACCCCCAAAATAGGTCTGGCATTTTAGACACTGACTTTAAAGTTTGGACTGAAACCCAGAGCAGATGCACCACCACAATGACATGGAAGCTGCCACTGCTGCTTACATTCTGCAAAAGTTCAGAAACAGAAATGATCTTTCACTATGAAATATTTATTTATTTATACAGTGGGCACTTGTTAACCTCTGGAGTTTGGTTCCAGGACTCCCCATGGTTACCAACATCTGTGGATCCTCAGGTCTCATTAAATCCAATGGCATAGTAAAGTGGTGTCCCTTATATAAAATGGCAAAATCAAGGTTTGCTTATTCGAATTTGTATATTTTAAAAATATTTTCAAACTGTGGATGCTTGAATCCATGGATAAAAAATTCCTTGGATATGGAGAGCTCATTGTAATTTATAATTTTTATAATTATACATTAAAATGATCTGCTCTGACTCAAAAAGAAAAAATTGATATAGCATTTTGTAAATGTTTTGTGTTGACCACTGTTCCCTGTCCCTTCTCCCCACAATGCCACAGAAAGATGCTTGGCCTAAGCAGAGCCTTATAATAAATAAAAGGTTGTTTTTTAAGTGTTTTAATCATTTACTTTTAAAATGTATATCCCACTTGGGAAGTGCTCACCATTCAGAGTGGCTCATGATCATGATAATTTGAAATCACTGTTGACACAACCATAGCATACTGGTTGGAGGATTTCAGGAATTATTCCAAATCGTCACGTGAACAATCTCTGTATTTGGTGGAGGCAGAGCAGGGAGGAGACCACCAATACAATTGTTACTGTCACTTGCAAGAGTAACAATAGCAATGTTTGGGGTAGGAAGACAAAAGGTGCTTTGCTACTGCCACTGTTAAAGATGAATTCCAACCTTGAAAAGAACAGTTCCAGCCATTCTTTTCCATTCCTGTTCCCACTGGTTGCCCTCCTCCCACAAGAGTCAGTATTCTGTTGCCACTAAGCATGCTCAGGGCTGATCCAGACTGAACAAAAGCTACTAGATTTGGCAGGCTGTTCTGTGGTATGCCTTATTACATGTGCTGCAAGGTGTTTGTCCTCTTTTCGCCACACTCCTTAATGTGTGGTATGTGTAAAGTTTCCTACCCTCCCAAGCATGAATGAATGGAAAGAAGATCAGAGAAGAACCTCTCTGCCAAAAGTCCCTCCCCTAGTCAAGATGTCAACATGGTGACTACCGTGAAGTACAAGGGGAGTGGGGAAACCATGGAGCCAAATACAGTTGTCCCTCCTAACTCATTGATCTGGGATCTGCGCCCTTGAATATACATGGAGGGGTGACCTCCGCTATTTCCAATGGTGCACGCGCCTGGGCTGTGTGTGCGGGGGGGGGGGTGCCCCATTCAAGCCTATGAGGGTTGAATACGCACAAGCCTTTGTTTTTGCGGGGGGGGGGGTGGTGGTGGTGGAATGGATCTCCCACGAAAGCAGAGGGCCAAATGTATAGGGCTTTACCTCACCTTAATTAGAATCTCCTGGGATATACAGTAAATATATATTTAAATACATCTTTCCACTCTGTGTTCAAAAAGTCATAACTGATCCCAGAGATTTGTTCTCAATGGACCAGGAGTGGAGGTACCATTGTCCCATTTCATTTCATACGTGTGTGTATGTGTAATTAGTATAATGAGAGCCAGCATAGTATAGTGGTTTGAGTGTTAGACTAGGGCTGCATCTGCACTGCTGAGTTAATGCAGTTTGACACCGTTTTAACTGCCATGGCTCCATCTTATGTAGTAATAATAATCATAATAATATTTATTTCTAACCCGCCCCTTTGAGCGAGCAATTGGGGCAGGGTACAAATTATTATTATTATTATTATTATTATTACTATTATATTGTGAGATCTGTAGTCCTGTGAGATATTTAGCCTTCTCTGCCAGAGAGCTTTAATGCCACAACAAATTACAGATCCCAGGGCTCCATAGCATTAAGCCATGGACATTGAAATGGTGTCAAACTGCATTTTATTCGCAGTGCAGCTGCAGCCTAAGATGCTGGGAATCCAGGAGTCAGATCCCAGGTCAGACCTGGAAACCCACTGAGTAACCTTGGGCAGGACTCTATGAGAGGATCGCCATGAGTTGCCATTGATGTGAAGACATATAAGAACAAAATTAGTGTGTCAGAGATATCTGTATACAGAGGGGGTGGATCTGGAAGTGAAAGTTTCATTTTGGTGGTATTTAAAAGGTGTAAACTGTAATGTCTCACAAAGTTATTCTTAAAATTAAAGTTTCCATGCTATTATTCCAGGCCAATATACATTTATAGAGATATGGCTAGTTTTATATCAAGATGTAAAGATTCTTTCTTTCTCAGATTTTTTTCTTCCTGATTTCTCTGACGTTTGAGAAAATGTACTTTTATAGATAAGAGCGGTAGCTGTCCATCACAAAGGCCTTCAGGTATATATGTGTGCATATGGATGGCATACAATTCTCATTGTAGCTCTGGAATTGTGTGGCTTTTAGGTTGTGGGAGAAATTGAAGCCAAGCCCTTGATCAAGGGCAAAATTATCTCTATACAAGCTCTTCATGTGCATCTGTCAAAATGTGATATCCCACCCTCTAGCTTGGCTGCTAGTCAGAACATATTGGTATGTGACGCTTAACAAAAGTGGTAAATACTCAACACCTTCTTTTTGGCTTCATCAAATCTTGCTTGCTGTCATATATGTGTATATTATAATGAACAGCATTCGCACTTCCTTTGCAGATCATAATTAGAATGAGGGAAGCACTCTGACTGGTTCAAAAGCCTTCCTTTTGTTCAGGGCTTCTTAATCTGAAGCCTTTGGTTGCTTTATTGATCTGCACTTAGTCATCTTGTTAGCAGCAGTAGCTCACTTTTTCCTAGGCTATGCTGTTGATATTGATCTGAAATGAGCAGAGAGGATATAGACAATGAAATGCAGATTATATCCGTGTTTATGCAGAAAAACAAAATATATATCATGGTATAATTACCACTCTCTTCTCCCAAGAACAACATGGATTCAGAGGGATGTGATCACTATATATGGGTGTCCTAAAAGGATGTCATCACAATCTATATTACCACACTACACTCTTATAGTGCTCCTGTTTCACTTGTACTGCTCTGGCTGCCTCCTCTTGCATTCTGAGACTTGTAGTTCAGTGAGACCTAAGAGCTCTCTGCCTGAGAATTCTATATGCCTCTCCTTAAACTGCAAATTCCAGAATGCAACAGGAAGCAGTCAGAGCAGTTAAAGTGGAACACAAGCACTATAAGAGTGTAGTGCTGTAATCTAGAGTGTTTGAGATGCTAAGATCTGGAAGGCATGGTAAAATATGTTGGAATAATGAAAAGGGTGTCGATCACAGGTGCTGGGAGTTATGTCATCTTCTCTCTTCATCTTCATATGGTCAATACTGTAACTTAAGCAGTGCTTGTTGTAATTCCATGAGTTTGACATCACTGTCTTATGGTCTGAACAGATGCATTTATATTGAATGGCTTGTGTAACCTGTAGATCTGGTAGTGTGTTCAGGGTGGAAACTGGAGGCATGTAATTATATGGAGCAGTCAGTGGATTTGCAAGATAGTGTGATGCTTAGATGTTCATTGTCTAACTGTACAGTGGTGTCCAGAAAGTAAGTTTGTTCCATTAGAATCATAGAGTTGGAAGAGACCTCAAGGGCCGTCTAGTCCAGTCTCCTGCCATGCAGGAAACACACGATAAATGGCCATCCATCCTCTGTTTGAAAACCTAAAGAGAGAGAGAGAGATTTCCACCTCAAACAGACAGCCCAAAAGGGCAGTCATTGGGCTGATCTGTGGGCAGGGCGTGTGCATGATGCACACCCCTGGATCACTTGAAGGCTGCACCAAGGCCACACCAGGGCCACCAAAAGCGGCCCAAAACCAGCCACAAAAGTAGAAGTTTCTTACCGCATCTTTTTTACAGATCATGCAGGACCACAACAGGGGGCACCCTTGGGACAGTGGCATCTGGTTGCTGTGGTCCCACAGAGGTCCCTGGGCGATTGGGGTGGAAGCAGCCTAGGGCCACTCCTCCTTTCCTGTCTGGTTTGCCCCTCCACCACCCTCCAAGGGAGTGTCTTCCATAGTTGAACAGCTCTTACTGTCAGGTCAGGAAGTTCTTCCTAATGTAGTTTGACTCCAGTGCTCCACGTCCTAGTCTCTGGAGCAGCACAAAACAAGCTTGCTCCATCTTCAACATGACATCCCTTCAAATATTTAAACATGGCTATCATATCACCTCTTAATCTTCTCTCTCCAGGCTAAACATACCCAGCTCCCTAAATTGCTCCTTATATAGGGCATGGTTTCCAGACCATTCACCAGACCATTTTGATCATTCTCCTCTGGACATGCTAATATCAAATATCTTTCATTGATAGCTGTTGAAATTCTCATGGACTGAATGAGTCCTCTCCATGATTCCAAATTGTAAGGATATAATCAATGTACCTCAGATAGAGGAAATGTTTCTGAATGCAGGAGTTAAGGATGTATTATTCTAGGTCAGCCATGAATATGTTGGCATAATGTGGTGCCATGCATGAGCCCATAGCAGCACTGTTAAATGATAATAGACAGTAAAGGTACAGTTGGTCCTCAGTATCCATAGGGGAATCTGGACCCCCCCCCCCCCAGATATCAAAATCCATGGATGCCCAAGACCACGTTGTTCCCAATGGCAGTGCATGTACATAGCTGTGCCGCCATTAGGAACAACCCCCGTTGTTCTGTGTTGATGTGTGCACGTAGCCACTCCACCATTGGGGACAATGGGACTTAATGACAATGCGGCCACATGCACACACCACCATGGGACAATGGGGGCTGCCCCTAATAGTGGCACAGCCATGATTACGGTGCACCATTGGGAACAACACAGGCTTACCATCCGCCGATGCTTGGATCTGTGGATGGCAAGTCCTTGGATACCAAGGGCCACCTGTACAGTGCACCCTTGCTCTCCCTGAGGGGTCCATTTCAGATCCCCTGCAGATAGTTAAAAACATGGGACATTAAGTTCCTTTCTTCTCAATGGGTATGTGCTCCCACTTGGTGCTGCTATGCGCATGCACCTGCACCTATTCAGAAAGCCAGGGCTTGCCATCCTCAGAAGCTCAAACTGTGGATGGCAAGCCCACGCTTGGCATGGGTGCACTTTACTTTACCTTCCCCCTGCAAATATGCAAAATTAATAACAACATGTCTGCCCCATCCACACCTTCAAAACAGTTCCAGGATCCCTGATCTCTCAAAGTGAAATTCCACTACTGATCCAATCAAAACTCATTTGGTTGTTTCAAATTACTTCAGACTAGGAAGTAACTGTGAATTCACATCAGATTTTGCTTTTAGGCAAATCCCATCAGATACTGAAACCAAAGGAATGTGATGGCTCAGCGGTTAAGATGCTGACTATGACGTTTGGAAGATCAGCAGGTAGGCAGGTCGAGGGCCAAGTGGAGAAAGATAGAGTCAGCTCCCGTCATTTGTCCCAGCTTCTGCCAACCTAGCAGTTCAAAAGCATGTAAAAGTGCAAGTAGATAAATAGGTGCCACTTTGGTGGGAAGATAACATCATTCTGTGTAGTCATACTAGCCACATGACCACAGAGTAGTCTTTGACAATGCTGGCTCTTTGACTTAGTAGATGAGCACCACCCGCTAGTTGGACACAACTTGACAATCTTGACAAAGGGGAAACCTTTACCTTTACTGAAACAAAACTTTTAGAGAATACACCAACCATGAATTGGAAAAAACAAAACGGTGGTATGACTTTGCTATAATAATCCTTTCTTTTCAAGTACTGCAGTGCTCAGTTTCAGGTCTTTCTCTGTTCATTCTCCAAGAGAAGTTTCCCACAACTAAGCCAGGCCACCATGAAGTATCTCTGCTATATTTCTGACACCTCAAACCACATTACATTTCTTTGTAGATAATCAGTACTGCCTTTTACTCCAAGAACGTATTAATACTGTTTTGAATGGACACACAGTCTTCAGAGCCACTTTGTGAGCATCTCAAACCTATACTTAGCATTGTCAGATCAGTTTTTTCCCCATAGCAGTCACAGAAACATATCACGGTTACAGAGGCCGAACACTCTTGGCCATCAGCACTGTCAGTACATTTTTGCTCTGCTGTCCTTTTTCCCCATTGTGGAAAGGGGCATTTTTTTATGGCTAAAGACATCTCTTCCAGCTCATCCTAAACTCCTTTGTACCTTTGGGGTGACAGAGGTTCATCCTATATCTTCCCCTGGGGAAAGAAACCCAAGAAACATCATTAATCATGCAAACCATCTCGTGCAGCAGTGCCAGCAAAATGATCTTCTATACTCCACACATCAATATTCCTGACACTTGTCTTAAAAGTTAGGTCATGCATATCCATCTGCCATTAAAGAAGTGTCAGCGAGCAAGCATCACCTTGCTATTTTTAGGGTCATATCAAAAGAGTTCATCAACTTTCTGTCAGCTCAGCCAATTTGTCACATCTGATGCTATCTCCCAGCATCCTGACTGGCTCCTGCTCCCCACCTCCACCCAATCTCACCTCATTCTTCCTTTGAAAACCAAGCTCCTTTTGTATGGGAAATGAAAGCTATTTGATATTAGATTAAGAGATTCTCTGAGACTTCTTTTATTAGATGCTCATTTTGTTTCTCTCATTTCTTTTATCTATAAATGTGCATTTTGCTTCACAGTTCTTGAAAACAGGATCAGCACATTACATAAATGTATTCTGGTGATTTCAAGATTAATGTTGTTGCTGTTGTTATTCTGGTAGTTGGTAGTGGCAGCAATGTCTTCATTTGGTGAGGCAGTTTTACTTGTTTCTGCACACATGTTCCTTGCCCTAGAGTTCTTCAAGCACTCTGCTGTGGGCAGCAGTTGTCATGGATATATTTCATTCACTGAAATGAATAGGAAAGGAAATAGACTTTTTTTTCTGATGGAAGACCCTGTTCTGTTTGGTGGCACTTCTATGCCAATACAAATAATCAGGAACTGTTGACATGTACACAGATTTCTAATGTGATATTTTTAGTTTCATTCAGAGACAATCAAGTTAGCGCAGAATTTCAGAATGCAAAGGGATCTTGTAGCCCCTTTGAGATTAGCTGAGCAAAAGAAATAGTAGCATAAGCTTTTGTAGACTTGGTCTACTTCCTCAGTTTCATGGTCTTCATGCTGAGGAAGTAGGCCAAGTCTATGAAAGCTTATGCTACGACTTCTTTTGCACAGTTAGTCTCAAAAAGACTACAAGATTCCTTTGCATTCTAGCTTCATGTTGAAGCTGTATGAGCTCTCAGTACTTTTAAATATAAAGGGTTCTTCACTGTCTCATTCTCAAGGTATGATTTTATAGACAGAAAGATATATAATTAAAAGTTTGAAACTGAATTCACTGTGCATAGAAGGTCTGTCATAGTTCCATACTGAAGCATGTGCAGCAACAAAAATGGAAGCCCTAAGAATTAGGGCCACAATCTAGCCAGTTTTTTAAAAAACATTAGATCCACTTTGTTTTAATAAAGACATATCCTCAACTCTCCCATGGAAATGAGTAGGACTGCAACACCCATAGATTTGGCTAAATGGTATTCTTAAAATTTGAATATACCAATTACAGTGGATTAACACTACTGGCCTGAGTCATAGATGGTAATGTCTCCAGGGTTAATTTAAGATGATAAAAGAGAAGAATCTGTTTAGGGTTAAAGATTCCCAGTTTTCTTAACCATCGTTTAGCAATTGAAGAAGAAGTGTCAGCTTGTCATCCTCTTCATTTGCACACGTTTCTGGCACACCTGTCCTGGATAGCTTAACTTGCAGCTCATTGTTCTGCTTTTTAAATTTAAAAAAAAAAAGTGGGCACTAGAGTTCAAATCCCTGCGCATCGATGAAAACCACTGGCCAGATCTTACTTGGCTAGTGGTGTGTCTGATTTTTCCCAGCATGGTGTAGTGGTTTGAGTGCTGGAGTTTGACCCTGGAAGACCAGGGTTCAAATCTCCACTCAGCCATGGAAACTTACTGGGTGATCTTGAGCAAGTCCCACTTTCTCAGCTTTACACACATGCAGCTTCAGAGACAGACAAGGGCCGATCTCTGAACATATCTGGTTGATATACACCTTTTGAAATTGGAAATTACTTTTTAAAATGCAGCATACTTTTTTGAAAAGTAAACCAACATAAAACCCCACTTTCCCACTTCATACATGGAAATAGGAAGTGTAGCTGAAGCCAGCCTGGATCAGTACAAAGAAAGGAATACATACCGAAAGTATTAAGATGGGGAGCTATAGCAATAGCAACTACCACTTATCAATGCACATACACAGTCCCTAAGTGCTTTACAGTTTGTAAGCTAATAGCCCTCAACAAGCTGGGTACACTTTTTTTAGGCTGAGTTGACCCTGAGACCCTGGCTGGTATCCAACTCATAACCTTGCAACTGTGAGTGAGTGGCTGCAGTACCGGCATTTAACCACTGTGCCACTAGGACACTGACTAGCTATTGTTTCCTTCCTTTGTAATAATTTTATGTCCAAAACCAGGCAGTATTGTTTTGTTCCTTTCCTACCTGAGAAACAGCAAGCAAATTCCCATTTTTCTTCATGTTGTGGAAGAATACTAGGAAACAATTGACAAGATAATTGAAAAGGGTAAGAATTGAAGAATGACTTCTTGGGTAGTTTCTTGGCCCTTTTGGGGGCAAATACATGCCCTTGAACAGAATGTCTGCCTAATAAGAATAATAATATTCAATTCCACTCTGATAGTTATGAAAATGAATTTGATCCCTGGCCTTTCTCAGGTCACCCACAACAGTTCTATGCTTTGCTCCAAAGCTGATTTGTAAATATTGATTTATGTTATGGATTAACTCTATCTATTTTCTACAAAATCCTCAGGCCATCAGAGGTATAATCATCAATCAGAAAGACAGTCTAGAAACTACCACTGATAGCCATGGCTTTTTTTCCTATAATGTTTCGTTTTAGAAATTTAAACATCATTATTGGTACTAGCATTAGTATAATTTCCTCCTGCTTCTCCACTCAGGCTGTTGTTTCCACTAAATACTCAAACTATAATTTTTGTTGCTAGTGATTTGAGTAAGACCTTTGGGGGGGGGAGTATTGTTTTTGTATAGATTATCATGGATGTTGCAGCATAATGAATCTGTTTACTCAAGAAAGAGGGGTGGGAGAGAAAAGAAACCTTCATATGCAAATGTATGGCATTTGAAAATGTCATAGAGCTGCATCTACATATAAATAAGCTGTTTTCTGAATTCCACATCAGCCAGGCTATTTTGATCCAGAAATTAGATAATGCAATATAAAAAGTAAAACCAGCGGGACATCATTGGGCAGAATCATGGAATCTTATTTCCTTAACTGAAAGTCACCTCCCTGAGCTAGCTGCAACTGCTGCATGATTATGCAGAAAGCCAGGGAATTTTACAACACGGACCTTAAAAACCTAACTCATGTTCCGTTTATATTGTTACATGTGTAATGGAGCCCATCAAAATGTGATCCTTGGGAATTATCTCTCCTTATGTTAGCACAGTAGGAATCCATCTAAGGTTGCAGACACTGTGTGTGGATCAATTCTTGCATTAACATTTTCCAGACCTGAGATAACTCTTGCAAGTGATTCCCACATTAAGACACCAATAAAGGCTTGTTCTCTGAATGTGCCAGATGTGTAGTATATTCCCAGCAAACATCACCGTCTACAGGTTTGCCTTCAGCCCTTCAAAGTCTTCTACTATGAGGACTTGCTGAGGAGGAAGTAGTAAATATGACACTGAAAGAAAATAAGAGCTTGTGCAGGGAAACTGGGAGGCAGAGCAGAAGCAAAGCTTAGCAGAGTTGCTGTTTTAGAGTATATCTCCCAGGATCCCACAGCAGCTGGCAGATTCTAGAAGCTGTAGTCCCCAAAAAAGAAGAAGTAAATTTTCAATTACTGATAAAGATCTAGATTCTTTGTGTGGTGATTTGCAGTAGATCAGAAAAGGGTGTTGACTCTCAGTTTAACAACACAAAGGGTGTGCTTTCTATGCAAACGTGTGGCTGATCTATGGTACATATGCCTGAGGCTCACTGTTGTCCCGTTATAAAAATAGGACTGTGTGTAAAAGTATTGACAATGGTGGCTTTTTTATCAAATTGATTTTTTTTTAAAAAAAAAATTACATATCTTGATCTCAGTGTCACTATACAATATGACTGTACAAGATATGTGAAAAATTGCTTAGCTTGGTCTCAGTATCACTATACAATATGACTTATAAAATATGACTGGAGTGCGGTGTTACAGTCTCTGATGCACAGTCATTCAGAGGTAGATTTGTATTTGGAGCGATTTGTGTTGGTCATTCCAGTATAGGTAAAATGAAAAGTTCCTCTTGTGGATGGAAACTTGGAAGACTGTGGGCAAATTCTGGGAATTATAATACAAATAAGTAACTTTTCCAAAGTGTATATCACACACAGGCTCCATTCTTTCAGCCTCCGTTTTGTGGTGGCTCTTTTATTTTGTGCTTGGCCAAGATGATGGACCTCCAGATTTCAGGGAAAAAATGAATACAAATCCATGTGTAGCCATGTTGACAGTAAGACATGTTCCAAAGGCCATATGGTAGCAATAATTTCATCAGGCCTACTGAAAAGATATCATCCCCATCAGTATCATAATTACTAAGTCTTTTCCCCAAAACCAGGACTCAAGGCAGTAGAGAGCCTAGAGGTGGCCCAGGAGAAGGCTGAAAATCTCTGCTTTTTTAGTGGCACTAGAGAGATTTTTGTGTCTTTTTACTTGGCCTAATAAAGAGGAGGAGAAGGAGGAGATTGATGATGATGATGATGATGATGATGATGATGATGATGATGATTCCACAAGCTTAAAGTCTACCCCTCACTGGCTCTGATAAAGGGCCCAGAGGCACTGGGAGGGATATGCTGGTTTCTTTTTTAAGTGCTAGGTCACCCATCACTGCCTGTCCCCACTGCTGTCTACCTCTCCAAACTGCATCATATCAGACATAATGCAACTCTGTAACCAAACTGAGGGGGAAATGTACTTCTACTTTCTCATCCTTGCAATGACTAACTAGAATTACATGGGGGAGGGATTGTTTGATTGCATTGTTCTTTTAAGCACAGTAAATTTCACCAAGTAATGTAAAACTGCTCTGCTCTGAAACAGGGGAATAAGTTTAATTTATGATCAGTCCACTAATGCTTTCTGATGGTGTTCTGGCTTAAGGCCATTAAATACATTACGTCATCCCTTCCGTTTCCTTTGGATTGATTTCTGGATAGCAGAGAACAGATTACTCACCCTTCTGATAAGAGAAGCTACCCTGCCCTCTCTCTCAAATACATATTTAAACATTGCAAGCAAGAACATCTCCTTATAAGAGCAGAGAAGGGTGTTTTCTGATTTTAAAATATCTACCATATTTGCAGATTTGTTGCTGCGTACCTTTAGGTCACTTCTGATCTATGGTGATCAGAACCTACCAGGGAGTTGTAGTGTGATTTGTTCAGAGATTTGCCATTGTCATCCTCTGAGGCTGAGAGAGTGGGACTTGCCCAGGGAGTCTCCATTAGTTGAGTGGGGATCCAAATCCTGTTCTCCTGAGATCCTGTTCCAGCACTCGACCACTACACCACACTCACAGATTAGAAAGTAGATAAAAGACAAAAATAAAGATTTGGCCACCACAGAGAGTACATTTTCATAACTGAGCAATGAGCCAGGAAAGGTCAGAGAATCTAAATGAATAGAACTTCTCTTTTAAAAACAACAACAACAGTGTATGAGTGGGAGCATAACACAAGTATATTTAATTATGACTTATTGGGGGGGGGGGACTGAGAAAGAACTATCATTAGATGCCATGTAGTACTAGACTCTTGATGAAATCCCAGTTCTAAATGAACAAAGGAGATGTACGGTATTTCCACACAGCAGACCTCTGGAATTCACTGTAACATAGGAGATTATCACACGGAGGTCCTTCCATGGGATAATCATCAGCCAAATGTCACCCAAGAACCAGGGTGTGATCCTCTGTGGGGCTACTAAACTGTAATGAGGCTCCCCACTATGTTTCCATCATGGAATTGTCAGTGTGGAAGCCTCGGAGAAGCCATTTTCTGATTAACGGGCTCCCAGTAGCACCCTGGAGGATCACACCCTGGCGCTTGGATGACTTTTAGCTGACAATTATCCCACGGAAGGACCTCCATGTGATAATCTCCATAGATAACATTACAACTGTGTGGTTTTTTTCACAGAATTATAGGATTTAATAGAAATTATTTCGCAGAATTTTTCATACAGTTAAAAGGGATCTTAGAGATAATGTAGTCCAAATCCCTGCTTACTCACAGGCTCTGCAGTGCAATATGCAGTTCCATCATTCTGCCCTGACGAACAGCCATTAAGAGCCAACCCTGGCCCAAGAGATGCTGTACCTATGATGAACAGCACTCAGTATTAGAATGTTTGTTCTGATGTTCAGTAGAGACTCACTTCTCTGCAGTTCCCACCCTGATTCTGGTCCTGTTGGCAAAAGCCAAAGTGAGCAAGTCCATTTCATCTTAGGTATGACAGTCCTTCTGATATTTGAAGATTTGTCATCTCTCTCCTTGACCTCCTCATCTGTAAGGGAAACACCTCTTTGAACCATTCCTCAAAGTACTTAATATTTGGCTTCATGCTCTTCTCCAGTCAGATTGCCCTCCTCTGGAAGTATTGCAGTTTGTTGATATCCTCCTTATAATGCAGCACTCGGAACTCCACCCTACTCAAAATACATTACAATATAAAGACAAGCATGTTTTGTCTAGTGATCTTCCAAATGCTGAGGAACAATATAGTGATACAGACACCTATAATTAGTTGATTTCCAATACATTTGTTTATCTCTCAAATATAGGGGGTTTAATGGAGCACATTTCCAAAGAAACACGTTTGGGATCACTATGATTGCTGCAGCACACAGTCTCTTGCCAGTTGGGCCAGAACCTGGGAGAGATTTTGACCGGGGTATTCTATTATCTTGAGTTCTTGACATTTTAACTGTACCATGAAAAACTGGCCACTCTTTGAAAAGATTATTGATTTTCACCCAGTAAGGCCGTTCTTACATTAAAAGTAATTTCTGATAAATGCCAGGCATTTTAAGAGACAATGATTAACTTGTTCAATTGATTTTGGGAATGCCAGCAAGCCATAGCAATCAATACATGGGCTGATACGTACCCATTAATTAATGATAATTAGTTTCCTTCCTACTGGTTTACATCCTATTTACATGTTAACATCACTCAAGCTGAGGATATTTTAAAGTGCTCCCTAATTTCAGTTTATCATCAGGGTTCATGCTATTTTCTCCACATCATTGCAAGCACTCATTCTACCCTCAAAAATGCTTACAAACTGTAGGGGAGTAAAGTGAGTCTATGGATCATAAAGAAATGACTCTGCACACCCTGACAGGACCTGTGGGATGCTTTAAAAGAATAAACCCATGACATCTCATAATCACTTCTCATCAGCTGTCATTTTAAAAGAATCTATCCTGGGTTTGTTTGTAACTCTGTTCTCCATCCAAAATTTTAAAAAGCCTCCCAGATGGGCTTTTAAAAATCAGTAATTTGACAACCCCTGTCCTCTGGCTTACAGTCTAAAAGACTTGAGACATAAGGGAAGAAGTTGTGTATTGAGAGGGGAAAAGGCATGTTATTGACAGTTGATTCCATTGTGCAGATGGTTGGGTGGGGATGCAAGCATTCAGCATCCAATTTTAGGCTTGCCTCTGCTCTCCTTTTGGACTGGAATGTTATTTGGTGGCCTGTTCCTTTGGTCTCTCTTTTCTTCTGCTGTTTCGGTTATCCTTTTTGCTTTCTGCTCATGAGTGCATAAGGGCAGGATAGCTCCTCACAGCTGGGAAGGGAGGAGCAACTACTGAGAATTGGATAACAGTTATTTCTGCTCCTTCCCCTGCCATTCCCTCAGGGTAAGATGGTTCCTCAGAAGCTCTTCGGGAGGCAGTGAGGGGTTTAAGTTCAAAAGCAAGCCTTGCTTTTTTCATTCATGACCACATCACAGATTGGTCTGGATTTTATTCGCAATCCCAGCTAGGATAGATCCTTTGAATCGACTGTTGGGTGGTGAATCAACATTTAGTTAAATCCCATTGATTGAAGGGAGTTACTCTAGTGAGGGTGGAATTAGGATTTGTGTGGTAGGCATACATCTAGTGCATCTACCCTGTAGAAATAATGCAGTTTGACAACACTTCAAATGCTATAGCGCCATCCTTTGGAATCCTGGGATTTGTAGTTTTACAAGTTTCTAGCCTTCTCTGCCAAAGCAGGCTGGTGCCTCACAAAACTACAAATGCCAGGATTCTGTAGGATGGAGCCATGGCAATTAAAGTCGTGTCAAGCTGCATTATTTCTACAGGGTACATATACCAAAAGGTTAGGATTACTAGGTCAAGAGCTTCTCAGACCCTAGGGATTTCAAGGTCAGATCCTAAAAACATACAGTAAATGTCTGTAGGGGTGAGCCCCCATGATGCTACTGTTGGGAGCACTTGGTGATGTAAAGGAAAGACTGGTGACCTCTTTAAAAGGGGGTGTGCAAAGAGCAGGGACATTTTTCTTTCCTCCTCCCTCCTAGCACACCACACTAGCGTGTTTTGGTGTGCTTGAAGGGATGCAACATCGCCTCTGATAACCATTTTGTCCATTTATTTTGCTTTTCTTTTCTTTTGTGTTTTGAGACATTTGGGAACGTTGGGGATTGTGGGGAGAAAAGCACTGTATTTCTAGGTTGTTTGGGGAGATTTTTTTTGCTAGTTTGGAGCAAAAACAGCCCAAAAATTAATTCTAGGGGTCTGGTAGTTTTGAGCAGCTGCTTGGAGATCCCAGTGATGGCACATAGGGATCCTACAGGCTACACCTTCCACACCCCTGTCTTTAAAGAGCATACATTTTTATGTATCATCTGTCAATAGCAATTACTGAGAGCAGGTAATTCATCTAAAAACATGATGTGTAAGAAATGAGAAATTATTTTTCTCTAGTTGAAAATTAAGTTTTCAACACTCTTCTTTGAACAGAAAAAAAAACTCCACAAACTTTCCACAACTCTGTTTTTAACACCTTTACAAGAATTGCTTTTAGCAAAACATAGGACTTATACTCCAAGCCAGAAAGAAAAAAAAAAAAGCAAAAGGAGCCTCCTACAGCCGCGTATCTGGCAGCATGCAATTGTTTTTTTAGGGGCAACGCTCTCTCCTCTAGTGTGAAAGAAGAGGCCCTAAGTTCTTTGAACTGTAAAGTGAATGCCTAACACATGTGTCTTATACATACAGCTGTCAGAGAGGATGGATTCACTGACTGGTAGCAATCCAAAAAAGAAAGACAACATCTGAAAATCTTGAAGGTCATTTTATTATGAACTTAATAAATTTTGACACTACCACCACCACCATCCCAAGGCCTTCATCAGGGGGTATCTAGAAAAGTGGGACACAACCAATATATACCACTTGCTACAAAAATATGTTAGTGCATATAAGAACAGCCACAAAGCATAGAATACCACACATACCTGATTTCAGAAAATTATCAAACTTTTAAAGGTTTTTGTGAATCGAAATAGCTTGGAAGTAAAAGACATCTTAAAAACCTTTAAATATTGTTCAAAACTTGGCAGAAATTCCGAGCAAGTGTATTTCAGTCAACCTGATGCAGCAGCAAGACTGGCTTGTGGAAAGGCAGGGAATTAAGTAGAGACTCAGTGGTTTGAGGGTTGGACTATGAAACCAGAGTTTGAGTCCCCAATTGACCATGGAGTCTTACTGGGTGACCAGGGACAACTCACACTCTCTTAGCCTCAGGGGAAGACAAAGACAACCCCCCTCTGAAGAAATATTGCCCAGAAAACATGTAGTGGTTTGCCTTAGGGTCTCCATAAGTCGGAAACAACTTGAAGGAACACAACAGCAATAGACGATAAGGGATTAAGTAACTTGCCAATAGAAAATGCATCCAATATGAGCCTTTCTAGAAGTCAAAAGTTATGAAAAATTCATCCTAGCTAATGCTCTGAGAGAGTCCCATGACAGAAAATGACAAATACAACTTAGTGACAAAGGGGATGGGAGGAAATCAAGCGTCTCATTCAGACCGTCTAGAACTAGTATCTAGTCTCCAGGCTGTATCATGTAAGAGATTAATCTAATGCCATGGGGCATGATCTAAGGCCTGATCAACTCCTCATTTTGCAGCCCCACAGGTTCTCCTAAACCTCCTCCAGAGGAGTGCACAAAACCTCTGAACCTTGCTTTTAGGCAGCTCTGGGGTTTGCAGGAGAGAGAGAGGGAATTCTCAAAATGCAGATTCTACCAACAGTTTCATGCTGGACTTAGGCCACAGAATCCATTGTTTCTCTTTTCCACATAGAACCTTATCATTCTCCTGGTGGCCACTCTTGACTTCTTGACTAAAACTGTATATGTGATATAGTATGATATTTCTCCAGAACAAAAAAAAAAAAAAGGGGGGGGGGGAGGGAGGTATGGAATTATACATACTACAAAGTACATGGTTACCACATACAGCTGAGAGAAACCTTAAAATTAGTCATCTTGTAGGTGTGCTGCTTCTCCTATTTATGCAGGGAAGATAACAAGAGCTGTGAAACTTTGGCTGGAAATCCCATTAACATTGAGAGGCATAGTTCTGTCCCCTGCTGTTACATGGCCCAAGTGGGAATCCACTTCTTTTCCCAAACATATTCCCCACTCCCTACTCCCTACCCACTGCCTTCTTATGCTGTTTAACTGGCTTGTCATATCATACACACTCCCATCAATATTATCATAGCACACAGGCTCTCTGGGCCTTGTCACGCTCAACAATTTTGCACTGTTATTCCACTTTAGCTGCCTATGGAGTCCTAGGGCTTGCAGTTTGGTCAGAGGACACAGAGGAGAATTCTCTGGCTGAGAAGTCTAAAGGCCCCTCCTTCTAAACTGCCAGTCCCAGGATTGCATAGGATGTTGCCATGGCAGTTAATGTGAGACCATAGCACAATAATTTTGTAGTGTGAAAGGGCCCTCAGTGACAAGGTCCTTAAAAGCTTACACGGATTAATAGAAATTGTGCAAAGAGATCTTATAGCACCTTTGAGACTAATTGAAAGAAAGAAGTTGGAAGCATGAGTTTTCTTTCAGTTAGTCTCAAAGGTACTACAAGACGTCTTTGCATACTGATTTTCCAAACTAACATAGCTATCTCTTTGAATTCTAACACAATAGAAATTGTGGTAATCTATAGCCTTTGCTCCATAATTGTTCACTCAGTCAGCACTGTGGATAGAAAGTGACATGGTACAAAAACTCTGTTATATTTATTATTCCAACTCAGGGTGCCACACATGGATCTCCTCCTTCCCACTTTATCCTCACAACTGCTCTGTGAAGCAATTAATGCTGAGAAATCCAAACTCAGCCACTGAATCTAGTTCAAAGTCATCCAGTGAGTCTCATGGCACAGAAGGGATTAGAACCTGGATCTTGCAAAAACTTCACTCCAGCACTCAACCACTATATGGCACTGCCTCCTTTTCCACATATGCAGGTCATTTTTGACATTAGAGTCATTAACTGGTGGGCATTTGTGTGTGACCTCACACTGATTCTCGCCACTGAAAAACAGTTTCACTGTTAACTTCAGGAGATTCCCTTCCAGAACCACTGTGACTGTAACTTTTCCTCTCACTGGTTCATTGTGGAAGGTTAATATGCCGAGCAGAACGAAAGGAGATGTGTATAGGTTTTCCCCTTCCAAATCTGAACACAAGATAATTGCTAATGTGTCAAAAATGACACAATTTAGATAAAGCTGTTTTCACAGCAAACTACATTTTGTCATTAGGCTCTGAGGGTCTTCTGTTACTTCCATATAAATTTGGTTTGAATAAGGACAAGGAGGGAGGGATTGAGCGAGAGAGAAACCATCACTTCAATAAAGCTAAAATAATTCCTTCCTGTCTAATAAGGACACTGGAAAGGCTGGTATTTGAAGATGAGCTGTCAAGCACAATGTAACTGCAATTTGATTAATGTTGAAATCATAATCTGTAGTATTGCTGTATGAATAATTGCAAAATTGTGCCAGAGAATAAGAGTGACTTTCATTTCCAGTCCTGCTCTTTACAGAAGCAGTGTTAGGAACAGCAGAGACCAACCCCTTCTGTTTAATAGTCAGGAGATATTGCCTTCCAAATCTGGTTTTCTGAATAACTAGATTATGTAAAGAAAGATGCGAATTTGTCATGGCTTTGGACTGAAATAATAATATTGAGTGACTAAGGTCACAATCCTAGGCATCTGTATGTGGCTGTAAACTTCCTTGAACTCAGTGGGACCTACTTCTGAGTAACCATAATAGGATTATGCTGTGAGATTATGGAAAGAGGAAATCCACTTTGATGCCCACCCAGTAAAGAATTTTCTTCGGTTTTAAACGTGCCACACACCATGCCGCCTTGGTTAGCTTTCTTGTATGTCGTGATTTTGGAGGAGGGGAGAATGATTGCCTTTTCTAGCCTCTTTTGGTAATTAATATTAATATGGCAATAAAAAATAAGTCTGCACTTACTGCATCGGAGCAATGTCTTGACAGAAGCCATTCCTGGATATTTGAGGACAGTCAGATGGACAGTCATGATCCACAGTCTCTCAAAAACAACAGTGCGGACAGTGTACACATTCCTGGTTGTTTTTATGTATGCCCCCCCCTTTCCGCAGTATTGTGGGGTATAGAAAGATCACACACACCCCTTGCACCCCATTTGTCTGCTGAAAAGACATATTTTCCCCAATCACAATGTTGGCTGTTAAAATGGACTGAGGGGATGTCAGGACCAAGAGATGGTATGAATGCATAACTAAGGAGTTTATCACATGGGAGGAATTTCTCTCAATTGTGAATGGAGCCAATTTGCAATTACGTGAATTCACTAGTTTAGCAAATTTATATGAAATTTGATTGCATTTGGTATGCGTTCAGAATGACTTCCCATTTCCCGAAAATGACTCCCCAGTGCCCGAAATTGTGTGAGATACTCTAATACGCAATTACATGAAACCCCATGATTGCATTCGGAATGACTTCCCATTGCCCCAAATTGTGTGAGATACACTCATTCGCAATAACGTGAAACCCCAGGATTGCGTTCAGATTGCTAATAATAATAATAATAATTTTTATTTCTAGCCCGCCCCTCTGAACGGGCAATCGAGGCACGGTACAAGAGAAGTTAAAAAACATCACAATTAAAATATCCAATCCCATTTCCAACTCCCCCCCCCCTTAAAAAAGGATTAAACCAAAGACAAGTAAAAAACAGTTTAAAATAAACAAAATCCACAATGTCACACCAAAAGACTTCCTGAGCTGTTTAACCAGATGGAAACTATGAACTAGCAAGAGATAGAGCCGGGGAATGTTAGACATTTTCCGGGAAGGCCTGCCAAAAGAGATGCATCTTCAAAGCTTTTTTAAAGCTGCCAATCGATGGAATAAGACGCATCTCGTCCGGCAGGTCATTCCAAGGCTTGGGGGTGACCCCTGAAAAGGCCCTTTGGGAGGTCTGCACCAACCTGGTCTTCCTGGGCCGTAACAGATTTCTCCCAGAGGATCGAAGTGTGCGGGGGGTTCGTACAGGGAGAGGAGGTCCCTTAAATAGGATGGATCCGAGCCATGTAGGGCTTTATAGGTCAAAACCAACACCTTGTACTGTGCCCGGAAACTGATCAGCAGCCAGTGGAGAGATTCTAGCACAGGTCATGTGCTCTCTCCTGGATGTACCAGTAATGAGTTGTAGTTTCCGAGTTAAGCACAAGGGTAGCCCCATGTAGAGTGCATTACAGAAGTCCAGTCATGAGGTTACCAGAGCATGTAAGGCCCAGCTCCACCAGGGCTTGCCTGAGGCAAGAGGACTCTCCCTCCATACCAACTGCCATCCTCTGCCTAGGGAGGGAGAGAAGAGGCAGGCCCAGCTCCACCAGGGCTTGCCTGAGGCAAGAGGACTCTCCCTCCATACCAACTGCCATCCTCTGCCTAGGGAGGGAGAGAAGAGGCAGGCCCAGCTCCATCAGGGCTTGCCTGAGGCAAGAGGACTCTCCCTCCATACCAACTGCCATCCTCTGCCTAGGGAGGGAGAGAAGAGGCAGGCCCAGCTCCATCAGGGCTTGCCTGAGGCAAGAGGACTCTCCCTCCATACCAACTGCCATCCTCTGCCTAGGGAGGGAGAGAAGAGGCAGGCCCAGCTCCATCAGGGCTTGCCTGAGGCAAGAGAACCCTTGTTTATCCACTTTTGTAAACCGCTTTGATCTTTTTTGGAAAGGCGGTATATAAATTAAATAAATAAATAAATAAATGTATCACAGTTTCCAGATCCTTCCTCTCCAGGAAAGGGCGCAGCTGGCGGATCAGCCAAAGCTGGTAACAGGCACTCCTGACCGTCACATTCACCTGACTAGTCATGTGAAGCGACAAGTCAAGATGGAGCCGGATCGAGGGAGCAAGTCGTCTTCCTAGTACTGCCAAGGAGCTTGTCCACGTCATCAGTACTCACCAATTGAAACTCATCCAATAAACTAGCATCAACGGAGTGACTGGACACCTCACTTGAGGGCTCTGAATCAATGTTGGTGTCCAAGTCGGCTCTAATCCGACTGCAAAGTGAGTGTTAAACGCCTCACAGCAGGCTGTCGTAGGCTCAAGTAGGGGGTTTGGCACAGTGGGAACCTGCGTCATCTCCCCTACCACCTTGAACAGTTCTGCCGGGCGAGACTCTGCAGACGCAATGCGTGCAGAAGAGAAGGATCTCCGTGCTGCACGCAAAGCCTCCCAATAGGTGCGAAGGTGCAACCTATGGCGAGCTCTGTCGGATGAGAGGCGAGTCTTCCGCCATTCGTTGCATTGCATTATACCCCCAAATTCCGTCATATGATAAACTCCTAAGTAGGCAATGTAGAATATGGGTCATTAGCTTTCACACCAAGGAGCTTATTGCACAGCTTTATAACGTGAATTACCACTCCTGAATTGAAGCCTAATTCGGGCTGCATCCTCATTATATCACAAGGCTTTTGTCTCCCAATCCACCATGTGAGCGCAGACCACTTAAGCGGTCATTTTTCAAAGTTGGAGATGGCTGCCAAAGCGCATGAAAGGACATGGACTGCAGCCAGGCTGTACTCAGATGATGGATTTCGAGACAAAAGCCATGCAGTAGGATGAGGATGCAGCCTAAATTAGGCTTCAATTTGGGAGTGGTAAATCACGTTATAAAAGGTGTTTGATAAGCTTCCAAGTGTATTAAGACTACATTCATCCTTATCCAATCACTTCTTTGAACAGACATCAAACTTTGGCTCAATTTTTGGATGATTTTGGATGATCACATCTAACCCTGCCTAAACATGCAAAAACACACTTCTCCCAAGCCCTTCTAGAATCTTCATCCTACCCAAAACCCTTGGGTGGGGTGGAAACAGAAGGAAGGTGACCTCCAGCCAATGTGCCTGTGCAACATGTGGTCCATCTAAGGCAAGCAGGGAGGGAGGAAGAGGCCAGTGTCTTAAGCTCCCAGCTAACTCTCAAGTTTAAGGCTTAGCATCTAAAGTGGCCCCTTGGTATTCAATAGGGTTTGGCTCCAGGACCACTACCCCCATGGATACCAAAATCTGTGGATGCTCAAATTTCATTATATACAGTAAAATGGAGTCCCTTATATAAAATGGCAAAATCAAGGTTTGCTTTATGAAATGTATTTTCTAAAAACATTTTCAAGCTGTGGATGGTTGAACCTGTAGATATCAAATCCATGGAGGGCTGACTATACATTAAACAGTAGAACACAAAAAGCAAAATCACACCACTGATTTTATTCTATTTTTTTATTTTTTTGTGGGGGTGCAAGTTTATTTTGTCCTGGAAGGCTAGGAGTTCAAGGGGCCCCAAAAGAGAGGACGGAGTCACATGTAGCCCACAAGCTGTACTTTGCCCCAACGCTGCCCTAGATGGACCACATCTTCCACAATCAAATGGCCACACAGATGCCTCTAAGGACCACTCCAAACACCGATGCATACAGATAAATACAAGCAGTACCTACTGATTGTCATCTTGTAATGTAGATTGAAGTGTTTTTAACTGCATGGCTTATACATATCCTCTTCAGTCCACAAGGCAAATTTCCATTCCCATGACAGTAACTGGGACTGCTGTGCACAATCCTATCCACAGTGCATTATTAGTCATGGCTACTTGCCTACAAACTGTATCCAGATTAGAGTCAACATTTATCTGAGTTTCCTATATCTTGTACTTTTGCTGGAATTTAACAAAATTGCATGAAAGCTGAGCTTTCATCCTGTTCAAGATCATCTTCTGGCTTCAGGAAGGAGTGAAATTGCAGCTCATACTTAGAAGCAAGGCTTCTGTGGCTCTGAAACCTTTTCCATGATAAGATAAAGAAAAGAAGCCTTAGTGCTCAGTAGTTAAACTGCTGCAAAAGAGGCCCTAATCAGCAAAGGTAGATGGTTCATTTCTAAATTTCAGAGTTTTCTTCCTGTCCAGATTTTAAGATAAAGCATCATAAAGACCATTAATAAATCATGGGCTATTTCATTTCCGAGCCTGTCAGATAGCCATGGAAGAATATACTTACAAAAGACTGGAATAAATGTCTTCCCACCAGAATATAGTTAAGGGTTTACATCTTCCTTTTGAGTTCAGCTGTGTTTAGGAGCCAGCATGGTATAATGGTGTGAGCATTGGACTATGCCTATGGAAACCAAGGTTCAAATCCTAGCTCACCCATGAAACTCACTGGGTGACCTTGGGCAAGTCATGCTCTCTCAGCCTCAGAGGATAGCATTGACAAAGCCTCCTGAAGAAACTTGCCAAGCAAACTGCATGTTGGGGTTGCCATAAGTTGGAAACAACCTGAAAGCACACAGCACAAACAACAAATGTTCAGTGCACTGTAGTGTGTTAGATCAATGGTTCTCAAACAGTGGGACAGGACCCCCAGGGGGCCAGGAGTTGCACAAGAGGGGACATGAGACTTGGGACTTCTCTGCCCCTTCCTCCTCCTCTTCTTTATGTGTAATATTCACACATGTTGAGTTAAATATTGAATTTTCTTAAATAACACTGTTCTAATTTGAATGTTATTTCCTTATAAAATGTTAAATGTGAATGTACATGAATGTGCAAATGAAAATACGCACACTAAATAAAACAAAAAAAAATTATTCATATAGTATGCTGAGTTTAAGGGGGGGGTGACATCTGCATGTAGATGTAAAGGGGGGGTCCCAAGGTAAAACATTTGAGTATCACTGTGTTAGATTATAGGTAGTTCAGAGCTGGGTGGGAAGGAGAAAAACCAGAACATGGAAGGGACAAAGTCACTATAACTTGTAATTAATTCTTCTTTTATTATTCAAAATTCTGAAATACTCCAAAATCCAAAATTGTCCACATGGGTGGCTGATATAGTGACACCACTGTTTTCCGATGGCCTCGTATACACAGGCTTTGTTTCATGCGTAAAAATATTTAAAATATTCTGTATAAAATTGCCTTCAGCCTGTGTGCATCAATTGTATATGAAACATAAAGGAATTTCATGTTTAGACATGGGTCCCATCTCCAAGATATCTCATTATAGATATTCAAATATTCCAAATCCATAAAAATCCAAAATCTGGCCCCAAGCATTTTGGATAAGAGAGACTCAACCTGTGAAAAAAGTATAACCAATTTACATTAACAACTGTATCTTTATCAAGAATATCGTATAGTTCTCTCCCTAAAATAGTGATGGAAAGAATGTCTATTATTCATACCCAAGTTGAAAAATGGGGTTCTTGACAGTTGAAAAATAATAAACCACCAGAACCATGCACAATTTTCTCTCCATATTCTGTATCCCAAAGTGTTGCAGAGGAATTATTTGTACTTACAAAAACATGTTTGTGGATGCGAAATCCTATTTTCTGCACATGAAACAGTTTCCTGTGCAGGAAACGTTTTGTCTGCACAGAAAAGTGTGGGGTTTAATGCAAAGGAAAAAGAAAAAAAGAAAACACACACAAAAAAACCCCACCCACATACGTTTTTCTATGCAGACTAATTTCTCTATAATGCCTTTGAGACATTCATACAGGTGAAGAATACTGCAGATGAATGTCCCTTTCCCACAGTGAAGAGAAAACAGATGAAATCACTGCATTCATACCCACATCACTAACTTCCAGTCCTTTTGTAATGTAATGGTAATTCTTAAAGTTCCTTTATATTTCGGGGGTGTGGCTTCACTAGTTGGTGGAAATAAAATATCACATGGTTTAAACTAGGTGTGCTACTGCGTAGGGGCTGAGAATCAATCCCCCTCCATGAACTGCGCACATCCCCTTCCACCCACCAGGAAAACACTTTCTTCTGCTTCTTTTCATTTGGTCATTCCTTGTCACCAGTCAACCAACAAAGAAAAAAAATTACTGAGACTGCATCCACACTGCAGAAATAATCCAGGTTGACACCACTTTAATTGCCATGGCTCAATTCTACGGAATTCAGGGATCTGTAGTTTGTTGTGGCACCCGAGCTCGCTGACAGAGAAGGCTGAATGTCTCGCAAAACTGCAGTTCCCAGAATTCCATAACACTGAGCCAGGGCAGTTAAAGTGGTGTCAACCTGGACTATTTCTGCAGGGCAGATGCAGCCTGAGAAAGGTGAAAGTAGAGGATGGGAGGGCACTTTTTGGTTGTTTCTGTGCAGTTTGGGGTATGGGCACCTTGAGGTCTTTAGCATGTTTCTTGTGCAGAAACCATCCAAAATCATGTCGAAAAAGTGAGGTGTTCCAGAAGACTGATGAGGGTTTTGAAGGTCTCAAAAGTTTGGGGGCCAATTGTAACACACTGGCTGCACTTCCCCATCCCTGCCTTAAGTGCTGACTTGTCCTGGGGCTGCTACAGCTGTTCAAGTGACAAATAAGTGAATAGAAAGACTCAGTTTTATTCTACAGGCCAGTGACTTGTAGTTTTCTGTTTTTAACTAACTAGAAGTAACTGTTTTCATGTCTTTGGGGTTAGTAAAAAGTTGATTTTTGATATAATTCTAAAAGTAGTTTCCCCTTGAGGCTTTGAACACAAACTATAACTAGTTCTTCTTAATAAGTTAGAGTCTGTGTGTGAATATGGTATGCAAAAATGATGCAGTCTTGTAAAATTAAATACTCTGAAGCCCCATTAATTTCAGTGAGACGGAATTTTTAAAAATCCTCAACTCTCCCATTGAACAGTTGGGAAACAAAAGTGGGTAACTAACTGACAGGGCCATTTCAAGGAATTGCAGTGTTTTTGTAAAACTTTTATTCTACCATTCCCCAGGCATGTTTATTTAAATCTGCATTCCTATTTTACAGTGTAGCATTATTTTAATAGTTTCCTCTGCACTTAAATGGAGTCTTTCAGGTAACTCTACTTTTGAATCCCTCGAATGCCCTAAACAAAGCATCATGTTTGTTGTTGTCTCTCTTATTGTTTCTTCATCTTGCATTACATTTTACACTTTGATTTTCTTTTCACCTGTATTTTTACAGAGAATGCAAACAAACTGGAAGAAAGTGCCAGAGGGATCTACATTCCTTGTCCAGAACATTATAATGGTTTCTGCATGCATGGAAAATGTGAACACTCTGCTAATATGCTGGAACCATCTTGCAGGTAACACTTTCCCCAAACTGAACGTGTGACGATAAACAGAATTGGCAGACTTGCTAATACAGGTTATCTTGATGCTGCAAGGAAGACAATAATTGTCAAAGCCCCATCCACTCTGGATCTAAATTATGTACAGAGGCACATAATGTACGTAGCAAAACTGCACTGAATTATGCAGCACCATTAATCTGTTTATAAAAGCATTCCTGCAATGACTGTCAATACCTTCCTAAAAAGGCACTACAGAAGCCTAGGTTGTCGTGCTGTATATTATACGTTGCTTTTGAGCACACAGCCAACAGCTGCCCTCTCAAGAAATCCAGCAGTGTACAAAAAATCAAGAACTATGTCAGCATCAATTTCCCCATGTGGCAAAATGGTTGGAGACAGAAGGATGGTGTGAAGTGCAAGAAAGGTGAGGGTTGAAGAAAGGTTAGCTACATAAAGCAATGCAACTAATGGAACTGTATGTCCAGATCTCATACTTCTGCAGAGTGGGAAGCCTGGCAGGGGAGACTTGGGTTCTTGGCATACCTGAGTGCAAGCAAGCCTGCTCTCCTAGGCTGACCTTCATTTTTAAACCTCTCAGAATAAATGTGGGATATAAGGGTAACAAAAGCTGGATAAAGGGAGCATCTCATGGGCAGTACTTCCACAAAGTCCTACTGTGTTGCCTCTTGTGGCATAGAGGTGACCCATAGTTCTTAAAGCTGTGGCAGCCAAATACACTCTGGAAAGGGTTCAAGTAAAATCCTAGTGAAAGTCTGCATGTTTGCTGTCTGAGGACCAGCCTAGCGAAGTGCAGAGAAGCTTATCACCAGAAGGTGACAAGTTGCCTACAGCAACTATGAACACAATGATGGTATGAAGCAGGTGTGATCTGCATCATTAGAGGGATCTTTGAATCACAGATTTCTGGGTATTCAGATCAATATTTAAGGGTGCCTTTGGGATAAAAGAGCTCTGGGAAAGCATGGGGTGCTTACCTGAGTAAAAATGCAGTGTGTGGACTGGGCTTCAGGCTCAGAAAACAAATTTTAGGGAGGTCTTTCAGTGACCTTCCTTGTTTTCTCCCTTTCTGCGCAGGTATTACAAGCTGTCATTATGGTTTCTAAAAAAATACCTCTAGTAATCAGGCGCTCTGCTTCCTTAAGGGGTGAAATTGAAAGGTGCTTTCTTTCTTCTGCCACATCAAATCATAAAAATCGGTACCCACTGCCAAACTCTTCAATGAAGCAATCAAGGGCCCAATTAGAATGTGAAGTCCAATTGGCCCTGGTTACACTAAAATCGGAGGGTGTGGGCAGGTGGACAGATCTGAATAGCAAGAGATAAGATGGGATGAGGAGGGCAGGATTCTTCCTCCACCATAGTCTACTTTACAGTAGCCATTCTCCCCAAGTTAATTTTTCTCACCTGAGCAACACAGCTTGGCTGAGATGGGCATAGGGCTAGGGTGAGGCTCTGCACTCCTCACCTCTTTTTCTGTTTAAAATGGACAGCTAGCCTCTATTTTATTTGACTGCGGCAGATGGAAGTTTATTATTTATTTGTGATTTTAGAATTATGGGTCTAATGGTGTTTCTGTGTTGTGTTGTAATTTATTTTATGTGAGGTTCCTCCACCTGGGCTCTTTGTGTAGAAAGGCAGGCTATAAATTGAATTAAATCTGCAACTCTCATGTCAGGTTTCACCTGGTTTACTTTATAGAGGGCAGTCTTCGGTTTGAAGAATACTGGAAGTCATGTCTCTATTTAAAGGTGTCCCCTCCCCAAAAGGCATTCTCCAGTCCAAGTCCATTTTAAAGATTAAAAGGGATTGCTGGAAGTTGCCCATAAACACTGAGCACCTGGTGATGTACACTAGTCTATTGGGCTTTTCTTTCACACACTTTCACACACACAGAGATACATATATATAATGGTTTGAGCATTGGATTACAATTCTGGAGATCAGGGTTCACATCCCTGGTCAGCCCTGAAAATCCACACTCTCTCAGCTTCAGAGGAAGGCAATGGCAAAAGCCACTGCAAAGAAAACTCCATGAGAGTGCCTTAGGGTCACCATAAGCCAGAAGTGACTTGAAAGCACACAACAACAACTAATGCTTGAAAATTGGATATGGAAGGGAAATTTCATCGGGGGCAGAGTTCTTATTTCAGGAATCATTACACCCTCATTTTCCCCTCCTGTAGCTATACTCCTGGTAGCCACTTTATTTGGCCCCTAGAGAGAGAAAGGGAGAGAGAGGCAGCATTTACCTGAGGAAAATTGAACTGTATTCATGTCAACTGCAGTTGAAGAAGGAACAGTGTGAATAATAATTATCATCATCATCATAATCACCACCACCACCATCTATTTATAACACCCTTTTTGCCAAAGGGCAGCACATCAGATATTATATACATACATACATACATACATATATCAGCAAAAACATAACAGTAAAATACATTATAATATACTAATGATAAAATCCTCACCAGCCCACCAGTCACTACCCATCTCGACAAATACAACTACAGTCAGTCCTCCATATCCACAGATTTTTTATCCATGGATTTGATCATCTGCAGCTTGAAAATATTTTTTTAAAAAATATGAATTTCAGAAAGCGAACCCTGATTTTTCCATTTTATATCCAGGCCACCATTTTACTATGCTATGTATTTAATGGGATTTGGAACATCCATGGATTTTGGTATCCATGGGGGGGGGGGGGGTCCTGGAACCAAACCCCAGTAGATACCAAGGGCTCACTGTAGAAAGCACTGCTATACTTGTGACCCCATACTGGTCAAAAACTGTTTTGGATGCCAAGGGCTATAGGTTTTGTGATGAAGATGTTGTCTAGTTGAAGCAAACATTTGTGCATAGTAGCAGCCTTCCTTCCCAAAAGAGAATTTCCATTGACCCTGAGAAAGAAATTTCACTGTAAATTAAATGCTTTTATGCATTATCCCCTAAATTAAGCTAGTCCAAAAAAAGAAGAAGAAAAGGACATTACCTGACTTATTGTTGAAAGTGCTGTCCCTAGAGAGACACCTACTTTTATGTCATTTCACCACCCGGCAAAAATATTTTTCTTTTCTCAGTTCTTTCAATTTGAATGGTTTTACTTCAGCTAGCATGTTTTATTTAACTTGTTTTATTGTGTTTTGAAATGTTGAAAGCCCTCCTGGAAATGTGGTTAAAGGTCAAGCGCTGAGATTTCTTGCAATAAAAAATGAAAAGAAATGCAAACAGTTGGTAACAGTTTCAAATTAATTGCGAGCTGGAACAGAGCTAACCCTCTTCAAGAAGGACTTTTCTGTGAATTTTCAGTTTGGTTCATGTGAGAATTTTTGCTTAGGGTGATAGGCGGCAGTCATAAAGTGACCACTAAATAAATCCCCTTATATCTCCAAGGTTATTGGGACATAAAAACAATGTTTTCAGCATTATACAAGATATACACAGTCACTGCAATACAGTATTCTATTCTAATCCAGTTGCAGAATGCCATCTCTCTGTAGGGTCTGGGCTATACTTGTTCAAAATAGTAATTACCACTGGGGGAAAAAGGTAACTACATCTTTGTCTTTTCTAGGTGTGATGCAGGCTACACTGGACAACACTGTGAAAAGAAAGACTATAGTGTTTTATATGTGGTTCCAGGCCCTGTACGATTTCAGTATGTCTTAATAGCAGCAGTGATTGGGACTATCCAGATTGCTATCATCTGTGTTGTAGTCCTCTGCATTACAAGGTGAGTAATACAGTCCAAGGTATCTTCTTGAGTCAGGGAAAGACACTCTAGCTAGAGTACAAGGTATTTGTACAAAAAGCACAGCTGCAAAGCACAGAGGCATACACATTTGCTTTCCCTCAGAACTAAGAATGTTTTGGATTCCAGCTTCTGGGGCATTCTAGAAGTTATTGTCCAAAAAAAAAAAAGGTTTTTCCAAGCTCTGCTTTTCCTCTTCCTATCCAGTCAAGAATCCAAATATAGTCTTGCCTGGAGGCCAGTGAGAAACACTGCTTGTTCAGGAGTGCTGGAACTATTCATGTCTGATGTAACACCATGGGCTTGGTCATAGACACTCCTATATTCTGTGCTAACAGATAACCATTGTGCTTTCATTTATATTAGCAATTTTAAAGCTGTTCTGAGGTACACTAAGATTTCCTGAAGCCTCTCCAGTTCTGCGTCAAAAGATCAGTAATGGAAAAACAACTCGCATCCTAGAAGTCACTTCAGGTGTAGCCACACTGCAGAATTGATAGCAGTTTTGATACCACTTTAAATGCCAGGACTCTTTCTTACAGGATCATGTGACTTCAAACATATAGCCATGTTAGTCTGGAAAATCAGTATGCAAAGGGATCTTGTAACACTTTTGAGACTTAACTGAATGAAAGAAGTTGGTAGCATGAACTTTTATAGACTTGAGACTACTTCCTCAGATGTATAGGGTGAAATGGAGAGTCCAGAGAAAGACTGGTAGTGCATGTATTAATGGAAATTCAAAATCTTGTAGGTATAGAGATGAGGTGCATATTAAGATGAGGTATTCAGTGTCTCACCAAACTAAAATTCCCAGGATTCTGTAGGATAGAGTCATAGCAGTTATAGTGGTGCAAAACTTTTAATTCTGCAACGTGGATACACCCTTTGTTTGCAGCCCTTGCTATTTTCCCTTGTTATGCTCAGTCACAAGAGTGTTAAACATGCTCTGTGGCAGGACTGGGAAAGCTATGGCCCTCCAAATGTTGCCAGACTGCAGCTTCCATTATTTTCTCATCATTACTGTGCCATGCCCTCCAACATTTCACATATTAAAAACTAGGACACATGTGGTTATGCAACTTCAGGACATGGCCAAGATGGCCGAAAAACAGCTTCCTCTCACCAGTTCAAATGTGAATTCTAGTTTTTGTAGGCTACAAACAAATCCAACTGAGCTGTTCAGATTTCCATCACTGCACACTTCGTAAGCAATCCAGAATACACAGTAGAAAGTTGGGGGAGGAATCTGTTTTTAATAACTCGGGCATTATCATTGTTTGTATTTTCCTGGGTCACTCTGTTCTTTCGTGTGATGACATAGATTATTATTGTATATAGATAGACTGTGTGTTGCAAATATTGGTGTGTAGTTGGTTAGCATTTGATTGGTACCTTCAACCACATTCTGCTTCAGAAATTAAAATATGGCTTCTGTTGACATTCCTAATCCTATCAGAAAGAAATTACCTCCCAATCAAAATCAAGATTCAAAGGATTTTGCATAAATGAGACTTTGAAGAACCACTGCAAGTCAGATTAGATAGAACTGATGTAAATGGACTGACAGAAATCCTTTGTATGAGGCAGTTTTAAATTGTGTCCTTCCATAAATGTTAGTAATGTACATCCTTCAGTACTTTTCCAAAAAGATTTGCAGTTTCCCATTTTCTTTTGGCTTTTCCTCAGACTTCACAAGGTGATTCAGTATTTCTTTAGCTACTCCAATAAATCGAATACGTTAAAAATAAATCCCTTTCCTTAAAAGATAAGAGGAAGGGGGAGGGGAAACCAGATGTCAGATTCCTATAGAAACTTTAAAAGCTCCAATATATCTAAGCATCCACATTCTCGCTATGCTTAAAGGAAAGGTGTGACATTTGGGCCAGAAAAAGGTACAAAATAATTCATAAATCCTTTCCTGGCCTAAAGGCATAATAGAAAAATGCCTGCTGTAGCTTGGTGATGGCTTGCCAACCCAAGTTCAGTTCATCAACTCTACCCTCAAGAGTAGATGCTCCCCTGCAAAAAGGCAATGTATTATATTAAAGCAGGTTTCAGGGAACAGGACGATAATTCACACAGGCAAAAATACAGTGTACATAAAAGGGCAGAGATGGGAAAGTAACTGCTCAACAGAAAAATGGCACTACATCATGTTGTTCAAGCAGCGTTCCCCAGTGACTTCAAGTTCGTCAGCTTTAGGCCATAAAGCAAGGTAACAGTTTGTATGTAGAAGAAATGGTTGGATTTTACATGAATCTCACCTATTCAGTCGATCTGTGGTAGAGGAAGGAGCACAAGGCCAATCCTCTTTAATCTTATTCATACCCATAAGCCTGTTCCTCGCATTGCCTTTTTCTCTAGGAAAAGAACTTTATGTAACTTGGTGAGAGCTGCCTTATACCACTGTATGAGAGTTGTATCCAGTTCAGTATATTAACATTTGTTCATATAAAATCAAATGTAAACTATTTAAAAATGTGGAAATACAAAGTGTCAGATTGCAGGTCAGTACACATCAATTTCAGCTGATCACCATGAGGTATATATTAAAAGGTAGAACAGATGTTTTCAGCACCTGCTGTGAACTATATAGTCATATATAAGACACAGACTGAGATCCTATATGTGAGTGTAGCACCACATGCACAGCTGTGTGTCCTCCCACCACCCTGCAGCTGTCTGAGAGGCCCATGCTGCTGTTGCTTATCTGAGGGAATGCGATCCAGACCACAGAGAAGCAGCTGGTTACAGCTAGGCTGGGGAGACAAAGAGAGAAAAATGGGAGTGAGCTTGCAAATAGAGTGCATCCACCTATTCTCTTGCAACAGAGCTCAAAGCAACCAGAGATTCCAGGTTTCCTTCCCCTTCCCTCAGGTTAGATGAAACAGTGTCAGATTGCAGGTCTGATAGGGTGTGGTGTTCCAAGTTTTTGGACAAAGCATAAGGGCAAGAGACTTTCCCTCTGCGTATTGTGTGCCTTCAAATCATTTCCAACATAGGTCCTATGTCAAACTTATCTCATGGTTTTCTTGGCAAGGTTTGCTCAGAAAATGTTTGCCACTGGCTTCCTCTGAGGACAAGAGATTGGGACTTGCCTAAGGTCACCCAATGGGTTTCCATGGCCTCCTGGTTTCCCTGGTCCCCTAGAATCCTAGGCCATTGATCAAACCACTACACAACCCCTCTGTGTACCATCCAAAAAAGGGACCTACAAGTGCATAAGTGCACAAGTCGCTAACAGATACCAGTTCCAGCCAAACAACAAAAAGCATATTTTACCAGAGTTAGACAACTGCACATTGCTGCTAATCAAATTCCTAAGTAATTTTTCCCTGGGAATTCTATGTAACAGACAATACATAGTCTTGTATTTACTATATCGATGTTCCATATAGGTGTGTTATGTATTGTATATGTATTTGTATTCATCTATACAAATGTGTCCCCTGCTTTCACTTTTAGCCAGATTTCTTCTTTTCCCTTGCTCTAGCATTGTAAAACTGTCAGAATACGCTCTATTCACATGCAAGGATACTGAGCAAGATCAGTTTTATGAATGCTAGCAGTGCAATCCTAAGCAGCAGCTGTGGAAAATTACCTTCTCAGGAGTAAGCCCCAGTGAGCTAAATGTCACTTACTCATGGCTATGTGTGTATAGGACTGTAGCTTAATTTAGAAGTCCCACTGAAGAGTAGGAATTCCAGTGTTCTAAGTAAAACTGTGGGTGTCCACAATACTTCAGAAGCAAGTGCTAGTAACCATCAGGTAAAATAGCAAAAATTCCATAACACTGGAAGTAAATGTCCATGCTGTTTAGACATTATAAATCATAAGTATTCACAGTTTCAGAACCGAATACATCATAGAGATCAAATAATTAGAGGATGTAAAGTAGGAGTACAAGACTGCCAAAATTCTATGAAAGATTTTAGCAGTGTACAGAAGGGCCTCTCCTGGGTTCTCATTCCTGTGATGAATAGCTAGTATCTGGGTCTGGTAAGAGAAGTTCATGATAACAAGTACAATATAGCACTTTAGACACAATGTAAAATGTAATGCGTAAGGGAAATGCAGTACAATTATTATGTTATGTATAATGCTTAACCTCAGAAATCTGATATATCTTCCTGTTCACCAGGGCATTTAATGTTTTTTTTAAAGTTGTTTCTTCTGTTTTATGATTATTATTTTATGACTGTTAACTAGCTTGGCTGTTTTTACTTCTGCTTTATTATTTGTATTGATTGTTTGACTGACTATTGCTACAGCTTCTGTTAGTATTTCTTGTGCAGAGAGGGGAGTGTCTGTTTCTTTTACTTTTTCATGGAGGCTTTCATAATTTAACTGTTTATATGTGGTTAGACAAAAAAATGTGTCTCACTAATGGAATAGCTTCTTCCATCCCTAGAAGGTTTGAAATCCAGTGATTTCTTACTGGTTCATATGGGTGAATTTGATATTCACCATTTCCTCTGTTTGCATCCCCTGTTCCTCCCCAGATCTGGTCTAGAAGGTTTAGTGCCTCTCTAGAACAGTAGGGAAGGTGGCAGTGGTCATTCAAAGGGACAGGGAAAGGGAAAAAATCACTTCTCTTCCCACCTCCCCAGCCTCCGACTGGTAGGTGCAGTGAAAGCAAGAGACTAGGAGCATAAAAACTTGATGGAACTCATGACGTTTGCTGTTGTGTGCCTTCAGTTTGACTCCAACATATAATAACCCTACCATGGGGTTTTCCTGGCAAGATTTATTCACAGATTTTCCATTGTCTTCTTTTGACACTGAGAGAGTAGAGTTTGGCCAAGATCACCCAGTGAGTTTCCATGGCTGCATGGAGATTCAAACCCTTCTCCCCCAGGATCCAATACCATATAGTACCAAAGATTTCTACAATCACAATAGAGTATTTCCTTTTCCCTCATTGTGTACAAGTTGCCATAGCAGGAATTGAAGACTGACCTTTGCACAAGAGAGGATCTCTGTTTTTTCTCAATGCTGCCTCCCATGCCTTCTCCTACCCTATCCCAGTTTGGAAGAGACAGTCCCAATTAATCATCCTGCTATTTCAGCTGCTTGTAAAATATCCCTCCTCCCATGTTACCTCTTTGTCCTCAGTTTTCTTTACCTGCTTCAAACTGAGTTCATAGTGCAGAAATTGTTTGCACTAAATTAATGTAGTGGGGCAAGAGAAGAAGATAGAACCATGCTCTTCCCAGTAGGCTTAGTTAAAAGCAAACTGCTATAGCTTGCATGTTTCTCGTAAATAACTCTTGCCACATTGACCACACCCTCATGTTTCTTGGCCATATGAATCCTTGGACCTTATCACACTGAGTCCTTACCATGGGCAAAACGTTCCTGAAGTGCTTCTGAAGCGCCAAGGTGTGATTGTCCATCACACTTCTAAAATATCATTGAGGTGTCCTGCTTCTCTCCTGTCAACAAAGCGTTCACTGAGAAGCCATTTTTTTTAATAATGAGATCTTCCATTATTCAAAAAATTGCTTCTCTGCAAACACTTCATCAGTGGGAGAAAAGCGGGACACCTCAATGACATTTTAGAAGCATGGCAGATGATCACACCTTGGCACTTCAGAAACATTTCAGGAATGTTTTTCCCACAGTAAGGGCTCTGTGAGATAATCCCCCTTGTTTTCCTCAAGGAATTGTTGAAGGGTATGCTTACGTAGTCTTTGACCCTTAGGTTTTTATGCAATGCAGTGTCCAGTTGTGCTACACTGAAAATCTTCTGAACCACTTTCATTGTCCATGTAGCAATCAAGTGTTTGGTCTATAGCTTTGTCAGAAAAACTGACCATGCAAGCACAAGATAGAATAAATAATCGAACAATGGCAAGTTTTTCTTCAATATGGTATTCATTTATTTTGTTTTCAAACAATAATGATGAATGTTTTAATTTTTCAAGCTTCCAACCCAATGTATGAAGGATTTGTTGTTGATCCTTTCAGTTCCATTGATTTGATGCTATGACAGCTGCTATTAATGGTTTTTTTTTTTTTTCAATAATAAAAATCCCAAAAATGAAAAGAGAACCTTTCAGGGATTTTTTTTAAAAAAATCAGTGGATAGAAATCAGCTCATGGGAATTGACTCTAGCCAGTGTGATCTTTTAAAATCTTTATTTTAAATTAAAATAGACAGTGAATGACACACTTACGTTACTTTGATGTACTGAAACACCCACATGTACATGAACAAGTAAAAGAGTACACACATCCCTCCCTCGCCATAGCAGTGTGCCCCACAGGGTTGACAAAAATACCCCTGCATGTTGAGCACATTATACTCTACACACCCAATGAAGGATCTCAACAACTTATCTCAACAACTTATCCCCCCCATTATTCATGCTTTCCATGTTGGAAGGAAACTTGGGGATATATCCCAAACTTTGCCTGTACATTACTATTCAGCCATATTTTCACCTGGCAATGAAATAACCCTGGCTTCCAGTAAATCCCCATATAAATGCCTCAGCATTTTCAGACCCAAATGAGAATCAACTTTCTGAGAGAACATGGGGGATACCTCATTTTTTCTGTGCATGCATTGTCAGGGATGAATTGTATAGACAGCCTGTTGTTTTCAGCTGCCCTTCACTGGACTTCAGTCCTTGTGTTACCTCCACTGCCCTTTAGCAAAGCAAATTTCATGTTGTTTTTCCCTTCCTCACAACCCATTCCCCACTTGCTTTCCAGGAAATGTCCCAGGAGCAACCGAATCCACAGGCAGAAGCAAAACACAGGGCACTACAGTTCAGACAACACAACCAGAGCATCAACCAGGTTAATTTAAAAGAGCGCATGTTTCCACAATGGCAAAAGTAAGCTGCAGAGAGCTTGGACTTTACAAAATACAGTATTATAGACAAAAGATCTACACATGTTGCCTTGCATTTGTGGTAATCTACACCAATGAAAAAAACATGTACTACAGCTATATTTGATTATGTATGGATATATTTGAAATAGTATACATTGTCTTGATGTTTTTTCTGTAATGTAAATAAACTATTTATATCACACAATATAGTTTTTTCTTTTTCATGTATTTGTTATATATAATAAATACTCAGTGATGAGAAAAAAATTTTTTTGCTTTCTTAAATTTGCTAAATCTGACAATTGCATTGTCTTCTGATCTAATACGCCTGAGTTGCAGAATTATACAAGCATCTGTTTACTATAGGCACAAGGGCTTCATCCGCAAACTTATGGCTTTTCCAGAGTCGTCTAAAGAAATGTGAATTCTTGAGATGTAGCTCACTGGGTTTTGCTGCTGGTTATTGCTTCCACATCTAATCCTTGCATTCAGAGGTTGTTTTCAGTGAAGGATTTTTTAAATTAACTTTAGCTGCTCTGGTGGTTTTCTAAATTTATTAATGAGGATATGGTTTGTTGAAGTGGTCCTGTGGACTAAAGCACACATTTACTTTTCCTTGATTTATTTTTTAAAATGTATAGTTTTCTAGTTGTTGTGCAAACATGCCATTTCTTTGATGCCTTTATGCACTAGGACACTATAACACAAATTTTAAAAAGAACAGAGAAGAGAAAGGAATATATAGTTCTGATATGTCTCATAATTAAAAAGAAACACTCTTGAGGTTGGTAACAAAGAGTTGTGGCTGGTGACATGAATTTCCAGAAAATAGTCTGTGACCATAGGAATGTAATTTCCATATTATTTTTAAATATGAATGTCCTGTCTGGAGGAACCTTTCATTCTTCTTACACAGTGTTGATGGAATATAGGCAGCCTAACTATGTAGAACTGCAGCTAGTACTAGAAAAACTCTACTATGGTTTTTACCTCCTCATGCATCTGTTATCTCAATCTTTCCCTGAAGTAACCGCCACTTGGGTTACTTTGGTGCTTTCTGTAATTTGTTAAAAAACCTTTTAGGCCTGGTTGTAGTCCCTAAAGCAATACGGAAATTAAAACATATAAACAATATTGTAATAAATAGCATGCTGAACAAATTAAAGCAGGAGAAAAACAATCTTTGGAAACCGAGTGCAGAATTATATTTTGCCACACCAGGAGGTAGAAACAAAGGTTTAATGGCCTGTCTAAAACCAAAGAAAGAATCCTTCTGGGCTCCCAAGAGAGGAGGTTGCACAAGCTGCTCAACCTCTGGGTTAACTAAACACCAAACAAGACCAGTTATGTATAGCCAAGGGAGAGTGGCCAGCCTCACAGGGCACCATGAAGGAGATTAGAGGAAAGTAAGAAATGTTGTCTGGGTAGTACAGCAAGTAAAGCTTGGACTCAGCAAGAGAGGGTGGGAAAGCACATGTGGATTCTGCTTGAAGCAACAAAATATCTTGGGACAGCACTGACTACTTATGTGAGAACATTGGATTCCTTTCAGCCATGCATTCAGGGATGTGGCCCTCTGTTACGGAGGCTGTATCCTCCATGGGAAGGGGTATATCCAATGCCCCCACTTGCACGGCCCACCAAATGCACGTAGAACCTCTCGGGTAGGAAGGATGGGCTTTATTTAAATTCAAAAGAGTCCTCAGCCATGGAAATGGCAAGAACACCAACTTCAGTGAGTAGCTTCAGGATGCAAGACTTGTCAAGGGCTGGATGAGTGGTGGCAGGATGGGGAGCCCAAGCAGCTGGTGCAGGTTAGCTTCAAAGAGCAGGCAAAACTACTAACAGATCAATACAAAGAATATAGGTGTAAAAGGGGCTTCACTTCAGCTGGCCATGTCTACTATATAGCTGACTTCCTGGGCTGGTATTTGCATTGCATTGTCCTCAGCTCTCTCCAAATCAATCTGGGCTCCCAACTTGCCTGAATGTCCTCCCCGTCAGGCAACCAAGAAAAGCTTCAGTCTAACTGTTACTCTAGTCTTTTCCCACAGTTCTTTGCTCTCCCAAAGCTCAGGTCCAAATTCAATTCCTGGTTGTGCAAGAGGACAAAAAGTGAGCAAGAAAAGTGACCTCCCAAGAAAAACTCAAACGCAGCCCTTCTTGGTGTTACGGCTTTTAATAACTAGAGTAACTGAAATGATTTCTAATGCTAAAAATGAATGGGAATGTTAAATCAGATATGCCAGGGCAGTGTGGTTTCCTCATAAACACATTGCCATAACTTAGTTCTCTGTTGAAGAACATGAGGAAGCCACAAACAAAACATCACACAGATACATCAAAGATCATTTATTCTATTGCTGATGTTCCAATAAACGGTCTCATTTCATATGCAACCAAATCAGCACTACTTTCTCGCATTATGACAGTATCAACAGGCTTAGGGGAGTGGTTCCCAACCTTTGGTCCTCCATTTGTTTTGGACTTCAGATCCAAGAAGCTCCAGCCAACATGGCCAACAGTCAGGGATTAGGGGAGCTGAAGTTACAAAGGTTGGGAACCACAGGCTTAGGGGACTGGAACACTAAGTTGTAGTGAGGGTGACTAGGCAGAGGAATACTGTCTTCCATCCTCCCCCCAAAAAATATTCCTGTGATAATGACTTCCTACAAGGAAAGATAAAAAACCAAGTAGAAATGACAAGAGAATGTAGCATTCTTGCAGGATTATGTCCAGCCAACAAAGAACAGGAACACACCACATTGCAACATGTTGTTGTTGGATTTGTAATAATTCAGTTCTATTCTGTGTAATACAGCTGGGCCAAAAATCAATCTGTTAGGACTTTGGGGGTAGAGAATAGGATATCCATGGACGAATGCTGAAATCCCTGCTCCCAAAGCCTTGTTTAACCCAAGGGGATGGCCTAGGTCAAAGCTGATGCAGTTCAAAGCTATTATTCTTCGGGGCCACGAATACATCATCACTTAGATTTATCATTTGTGAATTGGATCTAGGCAATTTTGTGCATAGTTTCCTTGGCAGTAAACCCCATTTGATTCAACCAGATGTGCACATTAATTTACCATAGCCAGAACAGCAATCTTGCAGCTTGATTCTGGCCAAGTTTGCTTGGAGTGAAGACCCACTGATTTCCATGGGATTTACATCTGATCAAATATGGTAAGGAGATTGCAGTGATTAATATATATATATATTTTCCCTTCAATCAAGTTACCAGAAAATCAATAAACACACCCTTTGGTCTACCTTGGTTTCCATTCCTTATACCCATATTTAACTATAATGCAAATTTCTAAAAAACTACATGTGGTTAAGATAGTAAAGTTTGCTTTGATGTTGCTGTAATGAACCTCACTGGTAACAGTATGCTAACTCTCACTTTAAACAAAACTTGCAGCTACAACCAAAAAAAAAAAAGTGCATTTGTAGTCAAAGGGGGCACAAGACAGTTAATGGTGTGTCTGATGTGGGATAAGAGGAGAGACAGCCTTTAATCATTTTATTTCAAAGGAGCTTTAGAGATCTTTTGAAGATGAATTACTTCCCTGAGCTTTATCTGAACAGAATAAGAGGCAAAGAGGTTTCCCATTCACCTTTCATCTACCCCCTGATCTCTAGGTTAAACTAAGGAATATGCTTATAGGTAGGTTCAAATGCACAGATCCACAGCTAGATTGAGTCTGGTGCATGCACCTAGGATATGGTTACAGATCCAGCACTGTACTGGAAAAATGAAGTTTATGGCTCATCGTGTGCATCCTCATGCATGATATCCATGCACCCAAGTAGAGTTCCAAAGCAGGCAGCTGTGTCCATATATATCAACAAGCCTGGGTCTAGCAGTTTTCATCTTCAAAGTGGATAGTCTTTTTGTATAGCTAATGGGTCCCAATGACCTATTCAAGACCAGGCCAAGCCACCAAGAAAGTTTGCATTACAACAGGGTAGCTCAGAACTATGCATGATTGCTGGGGGAAATCCATCTCTCCCCCTCCACTGTCACCAGTTATTATGAGAGTTTCTTCAGAGAGGAAAAGGAAAACATGTCATTATCCCTGCTAATTCAGGTTCTACTTCACCACTCTGCATACTACGACTGTAGTAAACCCACTGTAGGCTTGTTCAGGTATGGTGCTTAAACAGAGTACATGAACAGAAGGGGAAATGGTACAACCACCCATTCCAGCCCTACACCAACATCCATTACTTTCCGATGTTGAATGGGGAAGTTCTTCCCTGACCCCATCAGTGTACAAAAGCATTGGGAAAAAAAGGGGGGGGGGGAGGAAATGTGCCGGAGATTACTTCGTTGCAGCCTGCAAAGCCCTGGCAAATTTAAGAGTCCCTTGTCTTACTCTTTAGATCAATTTGCAAGTGTCCCTGGTTGGTTATTATCTCCCATGGAACCCAATGCAAGGAACGTTGTTGTTATTATTGTTGTTGTTGTCTGTCTTCAAATCATTCCGTCCTCATGGCCACCTATGATGGAATATTCTTGGCAATGTTTCTTCAGAGGGGGTTTGATATCTTCTGAGGCTGAGAGAGTATGACTTGCCCAAGGTCACCCAGTGGGTTTCCATGGTTGAGCTGGGATATGAACACTAGTCTCCCGAGTCATAGTCCAATGCTCAAACCACTACACCAACAGAATATGTCATCCCTTAAAACCCCGTCCACCAAAAATGCTGAACAAAGGGTTGGAGCCCTGCTGAATGGTGTGAGCTAAGCTGCACATGTGAAAGTGGATCTATGAAAACTGGACTCTTGTGAGTGAAGCCCTTCCATCCTCAAAAGGCAGAGCCTTCATCAAATTGCACACATTGTACACAGGTTTTATGGTGGTGGTGGTGGTTTTCAAAATAATCAAAAAAGATGAAAAGCTGTCCTTGTTATTCATATATCATAAACCCTCTCCATAACAATGAGACTTTCTCATATTCTTTGCTGGGAGATCTGCAACATGAAAGATGAAAAAATATATATTGTTATTCTAGCAAGCTTTCAGAATTGACTGTTTTATAAAATGGCTTTTGATTGGTGCTGCACTGCTTTTATTCTTTGTTTTAGAGTGCTATTTTAAATAGTTTTAATTTTGTTCGTTTAATACTCAACCTTTTTCTCAAGTTTATCTATGTTTTTAACCCTATGTGTTTTAATTGTCATTCTGTTATTTTGATGCCAACTTTACTCCCAGTTTAGGACTCAAGAGATGGGTGGATTTTTTTCTGAAGAAAGAACTGCACTTTGTTTCATTGCTCATTCTATGTAAGACATGATATGACTGAATTAGCTTTAATTTGTTTTTTGGGGTTTTTTTTAGAAAAATGTGACTGAGATTAGAATAGCGACATTAACTGTTCTTAAACTCCCTGTTTCACAATTAGAGTTTCCAGTTCCCTGTCTGAGTTTCTGTTTCAGTCCAAGCCAGCCCCCAGAATACCCATGTGAGGAGATGAACCATAGCCATTTCATATCATATACATATCATATACAAGATGGGGGGGGATGTAGATCTAGCTATGGATGCATAATCTCTCACACTTCTAACAGTGATGTGGTCGTTTTATAATATCCATACAACTCTTATCACTGTACATGGAGCTCACAGCTTAAATTTGAATGAAATATCCCCCCCCCCCCCCGGAACAAAAGAAACTTTATTTGCATACTTAACAAAAACCCTGAGAAAATGGGCTTCACCAGATGGGCCTAATGTGTTGCAATGTTGTGGCATGTTGCAGCATTTGTTGCTGGGGTTCCCAGGGTGCTGTTTTTAAATGAAATAAAATATTTCATTAGATATGGAAAAGAGGTTTGGACCAGACATAGTCTTTCTTAAAGTAAACCTTAGGTTGCACACCCACCTTGCATCATTTTGTTCAGAGTTTGTTTCGCAAACATGCTGAACTTGTATAGGTTTCACTTCAAACTAAAGGAGAAATTTCTTTGAGATATTTAAAGCTGAGTGAAGTGTTTAAGAGAGTTGTATCTGGACTTTGGCAACCCAGGCTTAATTCCCCACTGAGCCATGAAACTCACTCGAAGTCTTCAGACGTTTCCTTTGACTGACAATACCACAGAGGTTTGTTGGGAAGATAAGTCAGGAAACAGGAGGATCACGTCCACCACCTTGAACTCGCTGAAAGACAGCCTGGATTTAAATGCAAACAATAAAAATAAAAGCATCTGGGCCTGCTCCCATCACATCACCAGGTTCTCATAACATCACCAGAGGGCCGTCCCTAGGGCTGAGGGTGTGTGATACTCTTGGACTAGGGCCATTTCATACTATACAATTGTAGCCCAGTGATTCAACTCTAATGGCTGCATCCTCAGGAATCCTGGGGTTTGTAGTTGGGGGGGGGTGTGATCTAGAGATCTTTAGCTCTGCCAATCCCAGGATTCCAAGGGATGGAACCATGGTAATTGAAGTGGGATCATGGCCCTATAACCATGTAGCATGAAAAGGCCCTTGACCAATCTTAGCTCACGGTAAACTCCCTCCATCTCAGTCTCCTAATTGATTTCTCCCATTGATGTGAGTTCATATGCGGACCAGTCCATAATTCACCATATTAAATGGGTATAATTCTGTGTGGCTCTGTTTTGTTTTTCTTTGAATAAAATTGATATTCTAAGTCTTCGTAGCTTCAATGACTCTGTGCCCCTACCAGACCTTCTTGCTTTCTTCTGCAAGAAGCGCTAAGTGGACTTACAAATCCTGCCCATGGTCCAACCCACCTCCAAACTTTCGCACCTACTTGGCATTTGCTCATTGGTTTTCATGTTGGCATAGACATCTACATCCATACAGCCCAGTCCAATTGCTCTCTATTTGAATCTTTTTATTTGTTTGATTTTTTATTGAAACAATTCTATCATACCATGTATTGCTAATATCTTGCTGGTGCAAGGACAATTAATAAATAAAAGAAGTGCATTAAAAGGATCTAAATTAATCCCAGTACTGTAAAATAATAGCCAGAATCTACTGATTTCACCTTGAGACCCAGCTTTGGGAAAAGGTGGGGCATAAATAAATAATAAGTTAACTCTACTCAGATATAACAACAGAAATCAGACCAAAGTAAACACTTTGAAACCATGTAAAAAATTCAAATATAGACCCATAGGCCAGTGTTCAGCTAGCTGCAAAGTGTGTAATCAAAGGGGCCAAGGTAAGACAGGAACAAGAGAGAGTTTTGATGGTGGAAAGCAGAGCAGATTAACCCTTCATCTGCCACCATCAATAAGATCATAGTTGGAAAACTTCTTTGGATTACAGCTACCAGAATTCCCCTAACAAGCATGGCCAGCAGACTAAAACACAAAATGCTCATGCTGGCTGGAGAACTTAAAAACAAGTTACTTCCCCCAAGCTCTGCATAGGATGTGACTATTTGTTCTCACAGCACATTCCCACATTAAAACGAGGTTTGAGTCAGTCTCATGTAAAACAGAGGGATCAACAAATCCTTCAAAGGGGATAATGGCTTCTTCTGTCATTGTTAACTGTACAATCTGGAAACCCTACGGGGGCAATAGGAAGCAAGAACATGAGGTGGAAATCATCGTAGGTCTGAACGTCACATAGCAATGCAAGCCATCCATCCATTTCTTTTTCTTCGGGCTTTTAATTATAATATGCTGGCAATTATATCTGGTGGGAGAGATTCATTTCACTCTGGAAGCTTCCATGTATAGGTAAAGATAGGATTATCAAGGCAGGGCAATATGATCACATCTCTAAAGTTAAACATTCGTGTGTGCGTGTGTGTATAATCTCTATTGGATGGATGGATGGATGGAATATAGACATACAGATAACAATATTTGCACTAATAATAATAATAATAATAATAATATTTATTTGTATCCCGCCTCTCCCTGTATTGGATTGAGGCAGGTAACAAGAGTTAAACAACAGATAAAGAAGTTTCTGTGTACACTGATCTGTCTGTGATACAAAGTGAAATAAAAATGGTATTGGCCATTGATCTAGTAAAGTGATTATCCTTAATAATAATATATTTATTTATATCCCGCCTCCCCCTGTCGGGATCTAGGCAGGTCACAATCCAAATAGAACAAATATACAAATAAGGCTAAAAATTCCCTGACCTCCTTAACCCTCCCTCCTTCTACTAAAATTACAATTAAAACAGCAGAATCTGGAGTAGCAATATCTCCACAATAAAATATGCTTAGTTCCAATTAATAACTGAGATTGGGACAAATTGGTTTTACCCAAAGGATCATCAGGAGAGATAGTGGAGTGGTAGTAGTTGGTTTGGATAGAGGTTAGTCTGGGAAGGCCTGCCGGAAGAAATCTGTTTTTATCACCTTCTTGAATGCCTCCAAGGATGTAATATGGCAGATCTCCAGCAGGTCATTCCAATTTTCCATTGCACCCTTATTTTTATAAGATTTTATAGAAATCATTATTGGATTTCTAACTAGAAAAATATAGTAGCTAGTTATTCTAACTATAACAGACCCACTAAATCAATGGGAATTACCTATGCATTGACTTGTTATTTAACAGTTGATTCAATGAATCTGTTCTTGCTGGTACCAAGCAATAGGATTCATGCCAAACCATAATCTTGCCTATTTCTGACAGTTTCGAGCACTTAAACATCCATTCTTTTACACACAGAAGCTTAGTCTTTCAAGTACTTAGCCAATATTATTTCCGAGGCAATCACAAAATTCACTATCAGTCATTTCTCAAGATCAGAAATTGTTTAGATTCATTACACTAAATAATAGCCCTCCTAAAGAGAATTCAATTAAATATGTAGCCCACAATGTGAAATATCTACTTGTTAAATGTCCAATTAGAATCCAATCAAAATTCCATGTAAGTTGGCCATTCCTTTCAACATATTCAAAATAAAGTTTCAGTTTCTCAGATTATGATCCAGTGGTCCCTCCACATTTTCTGGGATTAGGGGTGAAAGACCCCCTTGAATGTGGGAAAAACACAAATAAAGAGAGACATCTCTCTAGGCATCTTCAGATCTTCCAGTGAAATTCTATGGTCAACATCTTGCAGGACATGATAATAGAATCATGCTGGAGGACCTACAAATGCCCAGAGAAGTGTTTACTGTAGGAGCCTCTAGGTTCCCCATCACAACTCTATGGTCAACTTCTGCCAAGATCAAGGTGTTTGTTTTGTTTTTAATTTTAAGCAAGCAAATGTCATTTACTATGTAGTTACTTTGAAGGCTATAATTTAGTTGGATAGTATCTATCCATTCATTCATTCATTCACTCACTCACTCCTGTGATTTATATCCCACCTTTCTCCCAAAACTAGGGCTCAAGTTAGCTCACAACAAGATCAACCTTAAAAAGTACAGCTTTTTCAAAACACACACCCAAATGGTATTAATATTTAATTTTATAATATTAAACCAATTATATGTTTTAAAACAACTGAATTAAAAGCAAGTTAAATAAAGTACCACCCACTAATTCATAGAAGAGTGAGTCCACTAAAGGTCTTTGAGCCCTCACGCAGCCAAAAATACACAGCCAAAAACAGAGCCAAGTAGAGCTTAGTTAATGCAGAAAAGACTGAGACAATGCAAATATTAGTCCAATTAATTCTATGGTAAACATTCAGTCTTGTCTGGGACACAGCTGCAAACGAAAGCAGCTCTTGCTAAAGTACAGCAACGTTTCCATTCCAGACCAAACATCTGTTGTCTCTTTTTCTCCATTTTACAATGTCCTCTCAGTCCACACATGAAAGCCCAATTCACCTCATCACCTCCCTCCTGCCAAAGGGTATCGTCATTCAGGAGCCACTTTGCCTTTGCCTTCCTGATGCCACTATGACAGAGCATTGCTGCCTGGACTACTTGTTGCTGCTGCTCTTATGTGCCTTCAAGTCATTTCCGATTTATGGCAACCCTAAGGCGAACCTATCATGGGATTATTTTGGCAAGATTTCTTCAGAGGACGTTTGCCATTGCCTTCCTTCGAGGCTGAGAGTGTAACTAGCCCAAAGTCACCCAGTGGGTTTCATGGCCAAGAGAGGAACTGAACCCTGATCTCCAGAGTTGCAGTCCAATACTCAAACCGCTATGCCATACTGGCTCCCATAACAATATGTGTCAAAGCACAGAATGTCCCAGAAACATTTCAAAAGAAAATGTATGATGATTTTAGCTAGAATGACGGCCCAACCATACAGGCTGAAGGATGGAGAAGTCGTCTCTTGGGGATGCTAGGGGAGTCTTCTCTACTGCCTTTTCCCATCCTTCCTGGTGTTCTGCCCTGGTGGCGCAGTGGTTAAATGCCTGTACTGCAGCCACTCACTCAAAACCATAAGGTGGCAAGTTCAAGACCAGCAAAGGGCTGAAGCTCGACTCAGGCTTGCATCCTTCCGAGGTCGCTAAAATGAGTACCCAGATTGTTGGGGGGCAAATAGCTTACAATTGTAAACCGCTTAGACACTCATTAAGGGTATGAAGCGGTATATAAATGAAGCTGTTTGTTTTGTTTGTTTGTTCTATTCATGTTTGCCAGGATGATTATGTTCTACACCAGTTCCTCCTGGCCCAGCAATATGTTGCTCTTGAGTGAAACCCAGGCCCATTCCACCTAGATTCAAGAAGAACAGCTGCTTCATCATAGAGGGTGGAAAAGAGAGACATCTCTACCTGAAAAAAAACGAAGGCTAGTACACAAGACTCTACCTGCTGACTCTTTCCTTTCCCCCAAATAAATACCTGATAATTTGGGGAAGTTTTTTTTTTAACTATGGCATTCAGTATCCCCCAGCCAACATCTGGTTCTGGAACTTTGAGCTTTCCGAGCTTCAGAGTGGACATTTCTGAAATTGTCTCAAATGTGCTTTGTTTATTTTCGAATTCATAATGCAAAATGTCATGGAAAACTCATGAAAAGCACAGTACTTTAAAAGTGCACCCACACACTTCATGTAACAGAGAGAGAGAGAGACGTATAAACATGTACGTTTGTCTACGCGTTCTTGCAGCCTTATCAAAAGAGTGCCACAAAGCAGTAAAATTTGCAGCAGTCTTGTCCTGAAGCTGCCACGAACATGTGATTAAAAAAAGAAGACGATGAAGAAGAAGAAGCCTGCTCCCATTAGTTTTATAGTGCTAAAGTAGAGGGCATTAACCAGGGCTTATAAATAAAAAGTAAGTGCGATAGCTCTCGGTTTAGGAAACCTGCAATCAGATGATCAAAACCCCGGATGCGGCCTTGGGGTTGACCTTCACTTGCTATTAGTTTTCTCCTACTATAGCTTCAATGTGCCCTTTTCTGGTGGAAGGTGAAGTCATTAAGTGCTTATGCAAATGAGAAGAGACACACTCGCAGGAGGAGGCTTTTTCTCCCATTAAAATAAATAAATAAATGCATTTTATAAACCACCTAATCCAAAAAGTAAAGGAAGTACTAGATTCCTCTAAGGCAGATGTGCCAGGGTGTCCAGATGTCTTAACTGCAAAGGAGGACAAGGCACTGCTGAATGGAGGACAGTCAAGAAAAATGGAGGAAATGACCAAATAAAAGCTCGAACACTTTGAGCTTCTTCATCATGCTCAAAGTGGAGGACATTTAGGAATTTCTCCTGAATAGGTTGAAATGTAGGATGTGTCCTAGAAAAGTAAGACACCTGGTCATCCGGAGATCTGCAGACTTTTGACATTTTTATTTGTCTGTTTTAATACTCCAGCAATGCCATTCCCCCCCCCACCAAACAATAACAACAACAACAACAACTTGAGGGAAAAGATGGATAACAGCAAAATGGGAAAGAAAACCATCTCCTCTTTGCCAGTGGTGCTTTAAAATAGGAAAAGCCAACTTTGGCAGACTGGGGCCCAGTTTTATCCCCTGGGAATTTCCCGGGGGCCACTTGGACTACTGAAAAACAAAATAGAAAATCCAAAGTAGGCAGAAATCCATTTCAGGTTCTCAAAAGTAGATATTTGGGGATGGCAACCAGTATAGGTAGACTTTGCAATGTGCTGAAAAGATGAGTTGCTGCAGTTGGGACTCAATTTACCTTGTCTTTTGTACAGAAAACAGTCAGGATGGGGATTCTACAGGTACTGAAGGCCACAAAACCATTCCTGGAGGGGCTCTTGCCTCTCACTTTGCCCACCCCTGCTTTAAAACAATGGCTTGCCTTCCCTTCTGATCAAGTAATTGTTCTGTAGCTTTCTCTGGCTTTTAAAATACAAACGAGGGGGATGGCACACTGCCTTTAGCCTAGGGGTGGTGTTGCAGATTTCATTGCACAGGTGGAAGTGAAGAGCTTCAGGCCTGTAATGTGACCTGAATTAGAAGCTGTGGACAGGACTTCCTCTGTGTTTTTAATGTTTTTCAAATAATAATAATAAAAAAGTCCTTTGTGTTCATGGATTAATAAAAATGATGGGTGTTCATACAGTGCTGACTTTGGCAGCAATGCAGTATGCAAGAGGGAGGAACTACAAGGTCCTGCATGAAATTAAATGTGGGTTGAGGGGGGTGGATTGTCATTATTGTTATTCATTGTGACACTGTTAGGTTTCTGCAGGTTTTATTCCTACTGTTACTGACTTGCTTCCTAACACAAACAGTACATGTTGCTGGGCCAGGAGGAATTCTACAGAGTTAGGTGGACCATGCATAGCATATCTGCATAGCTTTTTGAGTGTCAGACTATGATTTGTAGGGAGCCAAGTTTCGAATTCCTGCTCAGCCACAGAAACCCATTGGGTGACTTAGGGAAAGTCCCATCTTCTCCATCTCAGATGAAGGCAATGGCAAATCCCCTCTGAACAAATCTTGCCAAGACAGTCTCACAGAAGTCAGAAATGGCTTGAAAGCACACACAGGGTATCTGATCAATCTGTCATACTGATACAACTGTATGAAAGCTATCAAGCCCCATGTACCACTGCCAGGCAACTACAGGCCCTTTAGATTAGCTTCTTGTAGAAAGTCTCATAAACCTAATGAATGAATGAAGAGAAGAGGAAGGCAATGGCCACAATCCAGAGGCCAGTTAAGAGCTATTTAAGCTTATTGATTGCAAGTGCACTTGCAGTGGAGGCGTTCCGGCCCCAAGAAAGACAGGAAGCAGATTAGCAGAAGAAAAGGCCACAACTTTATTAACAGCAAGACAAAGGTAAGGTTGGCCCAAAAGCACGAGGTCCGGATCTGCACATCACCAACACCAAGGTTGGACTAATGTGAGGTTGCTTGTATGCCAAGCATCAGGATGACTTGAGGCAACGCGCAGCTACCAGAGGAAAGCCTCTCATCACCAGGATATACTCCATGTGACTCACGGTTGGCCACATTGCACCTGATGTTTCCCGGGTCCAAAGGACTCCCGATCCAGTGCTACCAAGCACTGGAAACCAGCCCATAGATCCAGAACCTGTGCTGCCACCCACAAACGAAAGTTGTGACAAGCAACACCAATCCCAGGGAGGGAGGGTGGGGAGCCGAGCGATTTGAGAAGGCATGGAGGCCAGCTGCGCCGCTCCTTAAATAGGCCTCATGGGTGGAGGCCTGCAAGACCCCTCCTCCCCTGGCTGGACAGCCAATGAGGGGAGGAGGCAGGAAAGGTGCCCAATCACTGTGGCGCCCACCCAAGCCACCTGGGACCTGGGCGAGCACGCACAGAGAAGCGTGCTCCAGCAGCTTTTTCCTGCGGGCGGGAAGCCGCTGGCCATCTTGGGGCTCCAAGCCTCATGGCAACTGCGCCTGCCCACTGAGGGTGTGAGGCGCCATTTAATGCTGTGCCCATAGCCCTAATGGGAGCTAAAATATGAAACTAAATGTACAGGCAGTATTCTGTTCAAACTTCAGGAGATGATGCTATGCTCTGGCTCCTTTCTAACTAGTTGAAGAAGAGAAAGATCAGGCACCCAAGCCAGAAGGGGGACAGAAGGAAGGAGAGACTGGGAGAGACATGAAAGATGCTGGTATACAAGGCAGATCTTGGAAAGTAGTGGCCCCAAAAGCAAGCACAGCTAGCAAGCAGCTCAAACTCTGGCACAGGGTCAAACCTATGGCCTAACACCCCGACTGTGGAAGTGTTTGACAAAGAGAGAAAAGAGGGTAAGACACAGAGGAGGACCATCAGGAGGTTTTTTGTTTTTTTTTTTTAACCCAGGTAACCAAGACACGGAATGCATGCCTTGCTTATGAGGACTGGAAGTGGAAAAAGACTGCAGAATAGATCAGTCTGGAAGTGGGGGTAGACTGGAACTTTCAAATAGTTCCAGTCTAGCTCCACTTCCAGACTGATCTATTCTGCAGTCCCAGTGTTCTCAGAAGCTCTTTGAAAATGGGTAGCAAGTGGCAGTGGCATCACCAGACTTGGTGTCACCCACTGCAGGAGACTGCTGCAGTGGTGATAATAGAGGATGGCCATGCCCTCCCTTCCCTATCCACCATGTCACCTGCTACTCTGCCAGATGCAGACAGCACTGCTGGGTGGCAGCAGTGGCCTATCCTGCCCTTCTCCCCCCCCCTCACTGCCTAACTCACTTGATTGTGCCAAGGGGCATGGTGGGGAGATAAGGCAAAGATGGAAGCCCAGCTAAATACAAGTATGCAAGTATATGATTTTTCACTTATTTGAATAGGACTTAAGTCATTACTAGCATTTGTCCACTTGGAGATGATGAAATTAGTATTATTCCCAAGAAACAGCAATAGAAATGGTCAAGAGAAAATTCCTTATGCCCTCTGGAATGAAAATGCTGTATAGTTGTTTCATAAAAGGTAACTGAGGCAAGTGAGGCAGATGGAGGGGACAGAAGGGGCACAAGCTGCCCCCATATCTCTGCCTTGCTTTCCTTCTTGCAGAGATAGATGGGGCAGCAGAAAAGAAGGGGTGGGTGCTAGGAGCACCAGTGCAGATACACACATACCCTGAAGGAGGAAGAGGGCACAACCGGCTGTCATCCCTCCTCTGAGGTGTCACCTGTTGCGGGCAGCACTCCCCACACTTTCTTAGTGACCCCACTAGCAGGTGGACCGTTCCTTAAGTTGTCTTGGGTGGGGACTAGTTGGGGTGGAGAAATAACAGTCATACAGATTGGTGACTGCTAAAGCTGGAGTTGGAGTCTGGAAAATGTTTTGAGTGATGTGGTTGGTGTTTGTGTCTTTATGCGTATGTGAATTAACAGGATCTGTATATTAATGGGATCTGCAGTGGGGCAGCAGCCTGGAGAAAAGAGCCCCCTTTCTCTACTATTGTGGCTTTCTTTCCCTGTCCCACTGCCCTTCTTCTCCTCCTAGCCCCACACCTTCTCTTCCTCTCACCCTGCTCTTTCCTGTGTGGCTCTGCCAGCAGCAGCACTACTGATGCCTGCCCATCTGCCACCTGTTTAAAGTAGCACCATTATGTGCTTTTTGCAGGGGATAGGCATCCAGGATGGCAGAAGTATGGGGTGAGGAAGGAGGCTTGGAGCAGAAAGAAGAAAGCTCAGTGGAGGTTCCAAGGGGCAAGGTGGAGAGAGGAGGCAAATATGGAAGGGAATAGAACAGAGCAATTGACTGCTCCTTGTCCTCTGCCTCACTCTGCCTAAGAGATGTTTGCAAGTATTGCAGCAAAGATGAGAAAGAACTATGGATTTTCAATTAATTCCTCTGTGTGTGTGTGTTAACTGCCCTCAAGTCAATCTCAAACCATGGCAACCTTATGAGTGAGGCATCTCCAGGACAGCTCTGCTCAGTTCCTTAGGCTCAGGGTTGTGGCCTCCTTGGTTTTGTCTATCCATCTGATATACAGTGTTCCTTTCCTCCTACTGCCCTCTGCCTTTCCAAGTATAATGGTCTTTTCCAATGAGTCATGCCCTCTCATGATGTGGCCAAAGTACAACGGCCTCAATTTAGTCATCTTGGCTTTTAAGGAGAGTTCAGGCTTGATCTGTTCAGCAACACTTTTAAAAAAAATCTTTTTATCTACAGAACTCTTTCTTTCTATCCACTTTTTTCACTTTCCAGCTCTCAAACCCATACACAGTGATGGGAAATACAATGAGATGGACTATCCTTACCTTAGTATTCTGTTGTATAAATTTGCACTTAACTCCTCCAGCTCTTCCTAATCTCAAAGATCAACAAGCAAGCTTCATGAAAAGATGAATTTGAACTGAGGTCTCCTTCTTCCAGGTCCAGCACTCTAACCATAACACTATACTGTCTTTCTCTCAATTGAATGATTGTTATATAAATATTCCCAGAGTGAAACATAATGGTAGCATCTAACAGACAGACAAGCAATGCCATGGTTAAAGTGCGTAATTTGTATATTATGTAAAGTACTTTGCCTAAATTTGGAGAACTGAAATATGATAACCCAACAATAGTTAAATGTTTAGTCTGTAATAGTGCTATAATTTGAACATTCTTATCTGAGAATAAGCCCGACTGGATACAATTATGCAAGTATATGATTTTTCACTTATTTGAAGAGGGCATAATCACAACTAACATTTCTCCACTTGGGGACGATGAAATTAATATTATTCCCAAGAAACAGCAATAGAAATGGTCAAGAGAAAATTCTTTGTGCCCTTTGGAATGAAAATGCTATATAGTTGTTTCATAAAAGGTAAGCAACAATTGCTTAGGCTAAAATAAGATTTCACAAAGTACAATCTGCAAGTTTGGGGATACCATAAAATAGGTCCTGGTATGTCCTTCCCTCCCTTCCTGATGTTAAGAAAACATCTAACTGCAAAATTAAATAGGCCTAAAAAACTATATCTGGGAAAGGGTTTTTAAATTGTGAACATACAGATTGCCACACACAGGTAACACACACAGTGACAACTGCCTAAGAAGAATGTTTTGAACACTCAGGAGTTTTATCACATGGGAGGAATTTCTCTCAATTTCGAAAGAAATGGAAGTAAGGCTAGTTCGGAATTGAGTAAATTCGCTAGTTCAGCCAATTTACGTGATTGCGTATTGACACTGCATTGCGTTCATAACTGTCCGAAATTGCCTCCCAGTGCCTGAAATTGCATGTGATAGTTTCTCACGCAATCACACAAAACCCCACAATTGTGTTCGGAAGGACTTCCCTTTGCCTGAAAATGTGTGTGTTCAGCTTTCACGCAATCACGCAAAACCCCATGATTGCATTCAGATTGCCATTGGATTATACTTCCAGTTCCCTTCATGTGATAAACTCCTCAGTTATCACATCATTCTGCACTGAAGGCAACCTAAAAGACTTCATGTCTTTCCAGTTAAATACTACACTGTAAGATGTAAGATTTATATGCTAATTAAAAAAAATTAGGGTGGATTTTCGTAATGTTCGCAGAAATGTTTCTGTTGGACATTAGGGATAATAAATATGGACTGCTTCTTCAATACATGGAAACAGCAGCAAGATTATTATTTGCACAAACTTGTAAATGGACTGAGGCCCCGACAATGGAAGAATGGATTATTAAGGTTGCAGAGTTAACCAAAATGGCCAAAATAATGTGAGTTTTAAAGGACAAGCCAACTGAAGACGTATTTTATGTATGTATGTATTTGAAAGTTTGTTTTTAAACTAACATTCAAAATGATATACATTTAAAAATATACACAGAAAATAAAGAAATAAGAAAAAGAAAAAAGAGAGGGGGGGGGAAGATGCAGTAGAGCCTTGATCCTCCAGTCTTAATAAAAAGAGAGAGATTATTCGGCCATTACAGATCAAACTAAATCATCATAATGTGGGTATATGGATCTTTTGCACAATAAGAAATCTAACAATGTAATAATTTGTGGTTATGGTTATACATAATTCTAGAAAAATTATGTAGTTTGATCTGTTATGGCTGAATAATATATTTTTATCTCTCTTTTTATTTTTATTTCAGTACAGTTAAGACTGGGGGATCAGGCCCTACCTTGTCTTTTTCTCTCCTTCTTCTCTTTTCTTCTTTCTTCTGTCTTTATTTTCTGTATATTATTTTCTAAATGTATAACATTTTGGTTATGACTGTACATTAGAATGCAAGTGTTCAATCAATAAACAAATACATTGCAAAAAACAAAAACACATATATTTGGTCCACGTAAATGGCACAGAGTAAGTATGCTTCCTACCTAACATAATTGATTTGCAATGAGTGTTATTTTGGTTTATTTGTTCTGATTTTGCTACTTATGAGAACAGACAAATAGTTACATAAGATACTGAAGTGCTATTTCACCACCCACTGAAAAACCTTACTCACAATAAACTCTTGGCCTTCCACACTCGGTTTGGAAAAGTTACTTTTCTGTAAGTAAGCTGAGGAGAGGAGAGGAGAAAAAGGTGTTTGAGACCAAGAAAATAACTTAAAGGCACCAGATCCCATCATATCTTGGAGGCTAAGATGGGTCAGCCCTGGATAGTACTTGGATGGGAGACTGCCAATGAATAGCAGTTGCTGTAGGCTATATTTCAGAGGAAGGAACTGGCAAAACCACCACTGAGTATCCCTTGCCTAAGAAAACCCTATGAAATTCATGAGGTCACCATATGTCAACAGGCACCTACACACATGTAATGACTTTTCCATGTTCTGTCACAACTAGAGGATTTACACATTAAGAGAATATTAGATAGTCAAATTCTTCATCCTGTCTCAGGCTTCCAGCCTCCTGAACAATCTCTGGACATGATCTGAAAGTGTCATATTTAGTGTGAAAGTACTAAAACAAGAAAAAACATTTAGCATGATACGAGGGGTATCATGGCTAAATGTTTTTCTTGTGTTAGTACTTTCACACTAAACATGGCTAAACTTTTGGTTTTAATGATCACTTTTTTAAAAAAAATTGACAGAAAGTTTGTTTAGATCTGTAGTTGTTAACTTATCTTTATGTAGTCACTATCTAGATTTACATATTTTCCCCAGCATATCTTGACCCTCTGAATACCGGATATTGTAGAAGTCTGCAGATTGAGCCTTATGAGGGGGTATCGTAAAGTAATAATTATCACCCGGAAGTTATTATGGCATATTGATGAAAATTTGTCAGTGTGATCATTGGTCCCTAAGTGCATGTTGCTGAGAAAATCAACTCAATGTGTCCTTTATTTTTGTGACTGGCTCTGCCAGAAGTGACTAAAGTGTAAAATCCTTGTCAGGCGCAATCTGCAGACTTCTACAATAATGGCATTTGGAGGGTTAAGAAGCTCTGGGGAAATCTGTTGCATTAAAGATAGCCTGGGTTTTACACTTGCAGAGCTTGGAAACATTAATTTTTTGGATGGCAATTTACAGAATTCCCAGACTGGAGGATTCTGGGCACTGTTGTGCAAAATTAACTTTTAACATCTACATGAAACCACTGAGAGAGATTGTACTGAGTTTTGGAGTCAAGTGCACCAGTATGCTGGTGATACCCAGCAATATCACTCCTTCCCACCTAATTCCAAGGAAGCTGTTCCTGTGCTAAACTGTTGCCTGGCAGCTGTAATGGATGGAATGAAGACAAACAAATTGAAGAGCAATCTAAACAAGACAGAGATATTCCTGATCAGTTGAAAAACATATCTGGAAATAGGGATTCAGCCTGTGTTAGATTGGGTTACAGTCCCCCTAAAAACATAGGTTTACAATATGGGGGTACTCCTTGATTCAGCTCTAAGCCTGGAAACCCAGGTTTCAGCAGTGGACAGCTAAAGCTATTCTTCCAACTGTGTCCATTCCTGGAGAAGTTACATCTGGACCCAGTGGTACAAGCCTGGGCGACTCTAATGAGCACCATTCAGGACTGCCTTTGAAAGGTGCACAGAAACTTCAGATGGCCCAAAGAGCTGTAGTCAGGTTGTTGCCTGGAGCTGGCTACAAGGAACACACAACTCCCTTGTTGCAACAGCTCCATTAGCTGCTAGTATTTTTTCCAAGCACAATTCAAAGTGCTGGGTTTGGCCTATAAAGCCCTATACTTCCCTATACTGGGGGGAGGGGAAACCTATGACATCTTATCTCCTCCCCTTCCTTCTGTGGTGGCCAGCAGTGACATCCAGGCTGCAAAAAACAAAACAAAACAACTTTTGTTTCAACCCCCTATTCTATACTGTTTTTGGTCGCAAATAGGGGTGAAATTGACTTAGCTTCTGAAATTTATGAACACTGTGCTTTCATGAACTCCTACGATTACTGAAATCACCTCACAACTCCATTTAGTAAGCTGCTATTTTCTTCCGGCAATGGAGCCAAGATTGAGCCAGGTGCGGGTATTGAAGTTGTGCGGGGCCAGGGAAGATATGGTGGAAACAGAGTGGAGAAATGTTACAAAAGAAGTAGGGATCGATGGTTGATATCTATCCCTTCTTCAGTCCACTCTGTTCCCTTGGCTAAGACGGAGAGCATACCAACCATTCCACAATCCCTTAATCTGCTCCTTTGTAATGTCAGGTCGGCTAAAGCTAAAACTCATATTATCTATGATCTTTTAGAAGACGAGCAGGCCGACCTGGCATGTTTCACCGAGACCTGGCTGGGAGATGCTAGTGCCGCAACATGGGCACAGTCTCTCCCAGCCGGATATACACTCAGTGAGCAGGTAAGGGAAAGTGGGCGGGGGGGGGGGGGGCGGCGTTGCTATAGTCCACAAAACCAACCTAACCTTGATCAGGAAACCTGTCCGGAAAACAACCCACATCGAGTGCGTGTACCTTAGCCTGAAGACCAGGGATAGTTTGGGGATTCTGTTGGTATACCGGCCACCCCGTTGCTCAACAGACTCCCTGACCGAGCTGACTCAGCTGGTCTCTGAGTTGTTGTTGGAGTCGCCCAGGCTTTTGGTTCTGGGCGACTTCAACATCCCTCTTGAGACCAGCCCTTCTGATCTATCTGGAGCAGCTCGGGAGTTCGTGGAATCTATGACAGCCATGAACCTATCCCAGTTGGTCAACGGGCCCACTCATTGCACGGGTCACACACTCGATGGGGTTTTCAGTACGGAACAGGAGTATCCGTGGGCGGAGGTAACGAAAACCTCCGCCCTGTCATGGACGGATCATTTTCTGATCAAGGTGGAACTAAGAGCAGCGTTTCGCCCCTCCGGGGGTGGCGGACCCATTAGAATGGTCCGCCCTCGAAGGCTCATGGAACCAATTGGTTTCCAGAAGGCCTTAGAAGGTTTAATGGTTGGCAATGCTGGCGATCGTGTCGAAGCCTTGGTAAATACCTGGAATACCGATCTTCCCAAGGCTATTGACACGATTGCCCCTGAGCGTCCTCTCCAACCCGCTCCAAAGCACAAAACCTGGTATACAGAAGAGCTCAGGGAGATGAAGCGGGTTGGACGACGACTAGAGCGCAAGTGGCGGAAGACTCGACTCCTATCCGACAAGACTCGCCATAGGCAGCATCTTCGCGCCTATAGGGAGGCTTTGCGTGCAGCGCGAAAATCTTTCTGCTCTGCACGCATTGCGTCTGCAGAGTCTCGCCCAGCAGAACTGTTTAGGGTGGTAGGGGAGCTGACGCAGGTTCCCCCTGCGCCAAATCCCCTACTTAACCCTACGACGGCCTGCTGTGATGCGTTTAACACCTTCTTTGCAGATAAAATCTCTCGGATAAGAGCCGACTTGGACGCCACCTTTTCTCCAGATCCTATAGGTGAAGTGTCTAGCGACTCCGTTGTTGTCACATTACTGGATGAGTTTCAATCTGTAAGTACTGATGACGTGGACAAGCTACTTGGAAGTATGCGGAAGACAACCTGCCCCCTCGATCCTTGTCCATCTTGGCTGGTCGTCCAGGGAGGAGACGCACTGAGAATATTTCTTCGGAATACGATCAATGCGTCCCTTAGGGAGGGCATTTTACCATCCTGTCTTAAGGAGGCGGCGGTTAAGCCCATCATGAAAAAGCCCTCCCTTGACCCCCTGGACAGAAACAACTATAGACCAGTGTCCTTGCTTCCATTTTTAAGCAAGGTCATCGAGAGGGCAGTTGCCACCCAACTCCAAGCAGTCTTGGATGAAGCCGATTATTTCGATCCATTTCAAACCGGCTTCAGGACAGGACATGGAGTGGAGACTGCCATGGTTGCTCTGACCGATGACCTCCGCTTGAGTATCGACAGGGGTAGTGTGACCTTGTTAGTGCTCTTGGATCTCTCAGCGGCCTTTGACACTGTAGATCATTCCATCCTTTTGGGTCGGTTGAGAGAGTTAGGAATCGGAGGCACTGCTCTTCAGTGGTTCCGATCCTTTCTCTCTGACAGATCCCAAAGGGTGAGGCTCGGGGACAGTTGCTCCTCCAAAATCGAGCTTAATTGTGGCGTCCCTCAGGGCGCCATCCTGTCCCCGATGCTATTTAATATTTATATGAAGCCGTTGGGTGAGATCATTCGGAGGCATGGAGCTCAGTGTCTTCAGTACGCTGATGACACTCAGATATACCTCTCCATGACGAGATCATCGGCTCAGTCTTCAGATGGCGCCTCCCCTCTTAATGACTGTCTTGCGGCGGTAATGGATTGGATGAGGGAAAACAGATTGAAACTAAATCCAGACAAAACGGAGGTACTAACAGTTACCGGTCCAAAACCAGGATTGGGAATACAGTCCCCAGTCCTAGACGGAGTCACACTCTCCCCTAAGGACTCAGTTCGCAGTCTGGGGGTACTCCTTGACTCTTCGCTTCACATGACTAGCCAGGTGAATGCGGTAGTCAGGAGCACCTGCTATCAGCTTCGGCTGATACGCCAGCTGCGCCCTTTCCTGGATACGAAAGACCTGGAGACTGTGGTACATGCTCTAGTAACCTCACGTCTGGATTTCTGTAACACGCTCTACATGGGGCTACCCTTGTGCCTAACCTGGAAACTTCAATTGGTTCAGAATATGGCAGCCAGGCTTATCACAGGAACATCTAGAAGAGAGCATATAACGCCAGTGCTCAAAGCTCTCCACTGGCTGCCCATTAGTTTCCGGGCACAGTACAAGGTGTTGGTCCTAACCTTTAAAGCCCTGCATGGCTCAGGCCCATCCTACCTTAAGGACCGCCTCTTCCCGTATGAACCGCCCCGCACACTTCAGTCCTCTGAGAGGAACCTACTGCAGCCGATGAAAACCAGGCTGTCCCAGACCTCTCAGAGGGCCTTTTCAGCTACTGCCCCTAAGCTTTGGGACAGCCTGCCGGACGAGATGCGTCTCATTACATCACTGGCTAGTTTCAAAAAGGCTTTAAAGACGCATCTTTTCCGGCAGGCCTTTCCCTGAAGGAGAGAATAAATGAAACCCTTGCTCCCTGCTCTGAAAATATAAACAGCACTGGAAATTATTAGCGATCCCTTTACTTAATACTTACTTGAATCGATTTAATGCGGCCTTGCACACGGATTGTTCATGAAAATGCACTTTGTTTTAATAACTGCCAACCAATTTTCACTATGTTAATTTTAAACTGTCTAGATTTAATTCAGTTTTAAAGGGGGTGGTTGGGGTGGGATGTGATTGTTGTTTTTACTCTGTATCTTTTTATTCTGCTGTACCCCGCTCCGAGTATTTATTAGAGGAGCAGGCTATAAATAAACTATTATTATTATTATATATGGCTTATTTGAAGGTCCAGGTTATTGATGGATCATATCTCCCTTTATGAGACCATTAGAGTAATAAGTTCATCTGGAAAGGTCCTTCTTTCTGTCCCACCACTCTCTCAGGCTCATTTGGTGGGAACAAGAAGGAGGACCTTCTCGGTGGCTATTCCTGGACTTTGGAGCTCTCTCCCTAAAGATGGTTCCTGCTTTTAAGGTCAGATAGAGACATTTTTGTGCCATCAGGCATTTCAAATTGATAAGGGTTGGGCTATATAATTCAGATTTTAAAGGTTTATATAGAGTTTTTAATACATTTTAGTATTTTTAATGTTTAATATTTTTAACTTTATAAATTGTTTAAGCAGGAGGAGATAAAATAGCAGGAAGGAACATCAACAATCTAAGATATGCAGATGGCATTATACTATTAGCAGAAAACATTGCAGACCTAGAGCAACTACTGTGGGAAGTCAAAGGCAGGCTTACTGTTAAACATAAAGAAAACAAAAAATAATGAGGAGGACCTTCACAAGTTCAACCTAGACAATGAAGATATAGCAATAGTAAAAGAGTTCTTATACCGTGGATCAAACATAGATCAGAACGAGGACTGCAGTCAAGAAATCAAAAGAAATCTAAGAATGGGGAGGGTAGCTATGAAAGAACTAGAAAGATTTGTAATATGGGGATGGGGGAAATCACCAGAGGTCATTTGAGGAGCAAAAGCCATGGTGTAAATAGAATAAATAGTATGAACTGTAAATGTCACAGTCTGTCAGCAGTTACCTAAGTTGCACGGGTGGAAGGGAACAGATTTGCTCCTCTGGGTTTGGCTCCATTGGCTTTTGCCTTTGAAATCTAACTGAGGAAGGTCAGCCTTCCTTCTTTATAAATTTATTCAGTTTATTAAATGCTATCTGTGATGCCTGAAGGTCTATGACATGTGGAGTCATCAAATGAAAGTGGTAATTATTAGAGTGATCATTACTAATAGCAATTTTCATGGCCATATATCCACTATCCAGATGGCTTTTCTTTTTCTTTCCTTGGTGATGCCAATACTGCTCTATTATGAAAACACATTATTTTTGGCTATTGCCTAGTTCCACATGTAGGCAGAAATATGCAGAGATTATCTTAATTTCATTTTACTGAAAGAATAGGAAGTGGAGGAGAAAAAAGAAAGAAAGAAAGAAAGAAGCATTCACAGTTCAATTAAAATGAATAAAGTATTTTGCAGAAAGACAACAAAGCTTTAATTAAGGAGACTGTAATGAATCATTGTCTGGAACTATGCAACTTTGTAAAATATTAAATCTTTGAACTCCTCTGTAACAAATTAGAAGCACGGAGACATTGTTCAAAATGCTAATGCTATATTAAGAAATGCTATATTAAGTGAAGATGTTTTGACAGTGAGGCTAGCTGGCATTGGCAGTCTAAACACATAAGTTTCATTTAAATGAAAAGAACTTAGATTGCAGTCCTGTGTCTACTTTTCATGAGACAGAACTTGGGAAGTTATTTTTAAGAAGTATGAATATAAGCATGTGCTGAAGTCATCCATAACGGAGCAGTGATAAGATGATGCTCTGGGACCTAGGACATCCTACTACGACAACTCAGTTATGGTTGACTCCCACATGCCCTCTTTATATTCATTCTTTGTAAAAGTAACTTTTAAAGCTCTGCTTGGAAAGAGGCAGTATATAAATATGAGTAATCACAATCCATGGTTGTTGTGTGGCTTCAAGTTGTTTACAATTTATGGCAACCCTAAGGCAACCCTATCATGGGGTTTGCTTGGCAAGATTTGTTCAGAGGGAGGTTGCCTTGTTCAGAGGGAGGCTGTGAAAGTGTAAGTTGTCCATGGCTGAGGAAGGATTTCAATCCTGTTCTCTAGAGTCATCATCCAATGCTTGAACTACTACACCACACTGGCTTTCAAATCACAATGTTATTGTATAGATAAATCATTACACTAGTACATAGGCGACAATCATCTTGCTGCAGCTAATCATGGGACAATTTTTTTTATTGAGATCATACAAGAGAGCCCACTATGTAGGCTTACTTTCTTGTTAGTTTCTGGTCATACTTCACATAATAACAAGGATAGCCTGAAACAATATGTCACGGCTAGGAAAATTCATTTCTCTTTCAACTACTGTGAGGACTGCAGATAGGTTAAGAGGAGCCAGTAAAGTCTAAGAGGGTTGGCACCAACCCCAGTTCCAGTAAAAATATGAAAAAAAACAAAACCCAATGCTCTGACTTGCATGAGAATGAACCCCATTAGACTCTGTAGGATTTACTTCTAGGAATAATTAAAATAATACTGCCCACTAAACTCAGTGACCAGACTAACACCAAACCTTCTGATTGGAGCCAATGGTTCCCATAATCTCAGCTAGAACAGACCCATTGACTCATTGGGCTTACATAAGTGTTGACTCAACTATTCAACAACTGATTCAACAGGTCTATTTTGATTAAACCTACCAGTAGGATTTAGGTCAATGTGCCTATCTCATTTAACCAAAATGTTAGATCATATTTTGGAAGGATTCACATTCAAAACCTCACGATTCGATCAAATTCATGAGTAACCAATACACAGACATGCATTCACATAGGGACTCATATGAAGTTGCAAAGATAACAGCTGAACTTCCAACGAAATTCCAGAGTAATTTGGCATCAAATTACAATTCACCATTTAAAAATGTCATAAGTGAGAGCGTTCATTACTGCACCATCACAAAATAGTTATACGTGTACACACACTCTTTCTCTAAAATCTATTCCCAGTGTTTATTTTGCTTTGATGTTTATGAGGGTTTTAAAACATAATGCTTCTATTTAAAATTATCTTTATGCTACATTAACACTGCTGACTCTGACAGCATCAAAATATGCAAATAAATGAGGGGGTTTGATGGCGATTTTTCATTTTGTTACTGTCGTTACAGTGTGGGAGAATAGGGGTTGGTTTTGCTTCTCACGTACAGCAGTGAACTTATTGAACTGATATTTATGTTCAGAGCAGATGACACCGAAGCAAATATGTATAAAATGCCATCTGTGTACTACACTGGTTTCTTTCTTTTATAGTCACAATAGATTTTCTCCTTCATATTCATTTATGGAAGCAAAATTACACTGGATTATTTTAAAACTAACAAGCCCACACATGCACGCACACAATTGCTTTTTCATAAGGGCAGAAGAACAAAGCCAAATCTGGATCCTTGGAGGCTTAATATTCAGCCACGAAAGAAAGCTGTGCTGGATGTTTATACTACAATGTGGAAAACAAGAAAGACTATTTCCAACTCAAAGCAAGAATGCTTGATAATGCCCAGCATGGGGCAAGAGATATGAAAGACTGATGTAGAATACGATATGAAAAATTCTTGATGCACTGCACCTTTAACAACCTCCACATTGCTTCTCTGCTAGAGTCAGCAACCTTTAGATGCCTATATTCACCAAGTGCTAGTGTGCCATGTTTGTTGAATTCCTGTTTGTTTGCTTTTCCACACCAAAATGATCTCTCTCTCTCTCTCTCTCTCTCTCTCTCTTTCTTATATTCTCTTCCCCCTCTGTCCATCACATTTGTAAGAAAGATCTCAGGTCCACTCCTTGGATATTTCAAGAGTTAAGCGGCCACAGCTTTAATTGTTGAGTGCTTTTGAGTTGAAAAAAAGAAGCTTCAGAGAAGAGCCAGCCCTACCATTCAACACATTGATGTAAAACCCTGAGACAGTAGGGATCTTATCACACATGGCCATCAAAGTGGCCGGATAACCTTATAAACACATGTCAGATTCCCCCCACCCCCCGCATGACTGCTGCCATTGTGATGGTAAGATTGCCATCCTGATTTTTGCTGGCCACAGAATTGCAGGAGAGGACCCCATGCCACAAAGCATTAGATGTTTAAGTTATTATGATTTAGGGCTGGCATCCTGTTTAGTGTCTTATGAAGGAAGGAATTCATCTTACTCCTGAGTGGTTCACTTTCTTGGTTGCTGCAGGGGCCAGAATTCTTTACCAACCACACAATGACCAAATTTCCCTTCACCTGAAACCGACCTTTTACACTGCTGCAGCTTCCAGCCTCATCCCTAGGGCAGACATTTATTGGTTGGTGGGATCACATCAGACAGAATCACAAAGTTGCCACTTGACTTTCTGTCTACATCTGGATGCACATCAACTTCCAGGACCTCCAAAGGAAGCTTGGGACATCCCAGAAACCCGTTGTTATGCATCCAGCATTATGGATATGGCTGGAAGCTTTTCCACACAGACCTACTGGCCCCCACGTTTTGAGAGGGATGCAGCTGCTTAAAAGGTGGGTTGGGGGCCTGAAAAGGAAACATTGCCATAGTTCCACCTATGCAGAACTTGAGAAAACATATCCTAATCCAGGATCTCAGACTGTGTATTTGTTACCTAGAGAGTCAAGAGGCAACTTTGTGATTCCGTGTCTTATGTGTTCCCAGTACCCTGGCCGGTCAAGGTTACTATGCTTTTTGAAAGTACCTAGTAACAGCTACAGTTCCAAATTCTGCCAAATGTTCATTATCTTTATAGCCGGGGGGGGGGGGGGGCAGATACAACCTTGTAACCTTCAGGTTTCATGTAACCTTCAATAACTTTGGGTGGTCCTCCAATCACTCCAAGTGCTCCAAAGCTTACGGCACCATTATACCAATTCTTTGGGGGGGGGGGGTTTGCCAGTTGTTTTTGCTTGTGTGCCTTCAAGTCATTTCAGACTTATGGCAACCCTAAGGCAAACATATAATGGGTTTTCTTGGCAAGATGTATTCAAAGAGGCTTTTCTATCACCATTCTCTGATGCTAAGGGATTGTGACTTGCCTAACACTTGGTTTTCATAGCCAAGTGGGAATTTGAATCCTGCTGTCCTATACTTAAACCACTACATTACAGGTACTCTTGTGCTTTTTTTCCCCCTAATGAAAGCTACATGTTCCTGGTTGTACTTGTGGTAGAAAACATCACCTTCTACTTCATTTTAATTGAGTTTAGGACTGGAAAGACTGCTTGGAAATTTCAGGGGAAAATGGGTTATTCAAGTGTTCAGTGCCCTAATGAGAAAAATCCTAGATGGCATGTTCCATTCATATTATGGACATTATCAGACAATGGAAATTGGAAATATAATCCAATGGCAATCTGAACGCAATAATGGGGTTTCACGTTATTGTGTATGAGTGTATCTCACGCAATTTTGGGCAACGGGAAGTCATTCTTGGGCAATGAGAAATCATTCTGAATGCACTCTGAACACAATTAGAATTCACATAAATTCACTAAACTAGTGAATTCATGTAATTGCGAATTGGCTCCATTCAAAATTGAGAGAAATTGCTCCCGTCTGATAACGTCCGATGTGTGCATAATGAATGGGGGTGGGGAGTGAACAAAAACCAGCATTTTCTACATAGAGAATAGGTTTTGCATGCAGGAAAAAAGTATTTCTTGCAATTAAAAGAGTATTTTATTCACAGAAAACAATACTCCTCTGCAGAAAATGCTATTTCTGTGCAGGAAATGTCATATTCTGTGCAAAACAAAAAACCACAACCTCACATGCATCTTTTTTTTTCTTTTTTCTTTTCTTTTCTTTTCTTTCTTTTTTTTTTGTTTGGTTTTTGTTTTTTTGTTTTTTTGGGGGGGGTTGTTATGGAGTATGTCCCAGATTACAAATAGTTTTCAAAAACTGCAAAGTTTTCAAGAAATGTCTAGCATCAAAAAAGAAAAATGGTAAAATTTTCATTCTTGCCTGTGAGAATGATGTTTCCGAAGTTTTACTTCCCTAACTGAGATCAATTGTAATTTGTATTGCTTAAATATGACTGGGATTGCTTTGTATTTATCTCCCCCTCCCCTTATTTATTTTTTTCTGAAATAAAGAAAGGCAAATCTGTTTTAGAGCCTGACCTCTCCCACCTGGCATATGGGTGACACATGAAGTCTTTTGCAAAATGTCTTAAATGCAAAAATGCTAGATCATGTGGAGTAGCCTTTGTAGTGGCTGAGGAGGCTTAGCTCTCAGGTTGTGCAGATTTAAAAAGAGAACGAAAATACAGTGAGGAATTTGGTGAGATTACTTTCAGCCTTTTCAGACATCTCTTCTAATTAAAATGAAATCATCACAAGATTTCTGCAATGAAGATTATTATAGATTCCGGAGGTGATGAAAATGTTTTCATTAAAGACAGAGAGAGAGAGACCCTTCAGGCATGGCATTTCATCTCAAGCCTCTAATAACATTAATAAACTCTTTAATCTCTGCCATGTTTATGATTTAATAGGAATCTTTAAAGAGATGACAGGCTGGGACGAGCTGCCAGGTCCCTTCAACCTCCACACTCATGGCTTTTCACATCCGTTTGAGCAGAATACTCTTTTACCGTTGCCCTTGTTTCCCTGTGTCAGACTAGAGTGGTCCAGGCCATGGAAGTTAAAAGAGATGTCCAATATCTTATTAACTACAGTGGGGAAGAGAATCCCTTTCCTTCACCTTTCTACAGCAAACTCTGCCCCTCCCCACCCAATGGCTTACGCTCCATTTATCCCGCTGCCAACAAATGGATAACTAAACTCCTGAAATTGTGTTCGTGACTTTGAGGACTGGCCTATCATATTTGGCTGTCTGCAACTGCTTTCAAAATGTGACCCTTTGCCTATTTGTCTCTTATGGTATTGTTTTTAATTGTTGTCAAGTCAGTTTTGATGGCAGTCCCACAAACAAGAGATCTCGAAGATCTCTGGTCATCAGGGCTCAAGTTCAGCAGACTCAAGACCTTGATTGAGTCCATCCATCTGTAATGCAGTCTCTGCCTATTCCTATTGCCTTCTATTTTACTGAGCTTTACTGTCTCTTGCAATAAAATCATGCCATGTCATGAGGTGCCCAAAGTACTACAGCACCAGTTCAGTCATCTACTTTTCTAGTGGAAATTCAGACCTATTTTGCTCTAGGGACCATTTGCAGGCCTCTGTATGTCTCCATTCCCTCCAGCATTTCACAGATGAACACTGGGACACGTGTGGCCAAATAACATCAGAGGGTGGTCAAGATGGCCAAAGTTGTTAATGAGAAAGACACACCAGTTAGGAGAGACTGCAGCAGATTGCTTTTGCCTTGCTTTACAACTTCAAGGAAGGGCAAAATTTTCTCCTCCTCTTCCCCCACTGAGTCAATTGAGTAGAAATGACTTTTGCACTTCAAACTCGCTTTGCAGCAATTGAAGTGAAGCAAGGATAAAGGGGGGAAGTGAGAGAAAGAGAACCTGGGACATTTTAAAAGCAGCAGAAAAAGTGGGATGACAGAGGATTAATTAGGACTGTGCCTGCCAAACTGAGACCGTTGAAGGATACAAGTGTGTTAAGTCACTCGGGGTTTTAGTGTAATTTCAGATGTCACCTGTTTGTCAGAGCACAGATTCAAAAGCAACTAATGGCATTTGATTTACTTTCTGTTCAGCCCTAATGGTTACATGAGCTGGACATCTTAGCTACTAATTGGGATCTTGCAAGAGAAATTGACCTGGGGGCTAATTCATGATTTTGCAGTGAAAAAGTCCAAAAAGAAAGGAAGAGATATCATTGACATCATTGGTCTATTAGATTTAGGGAAAAATTAAGAAATTAACATTAGTGACCCAAAAGTTATAACATAGCTAGCAAATCTGTTGGATTCCCAGGGTGAGAATTTTATTTTTTTTTTTAAGAAATGAAGAATGGGCCAACCATACTTTCAGAATTAAAAGTTGTTTGTTGTTGTTGTTGTTGTTGTTTAATATCCTGGTTCTCGAGATTAGAAATATGAGATGGTGGATTGCTGTGGAAGTATAGAAAGAGCCAGTGTTACAAGTCTTCAACCAGCCTCTGAAATGATGCTTGGGCCTTCTAAATGGATAGTGGGCACGATGCTTCCATTGTTTCTGGAAATCAGCCATTAATAATAATAGTTCTAGGCCTTCAAATATTGCAACAAAGGTTGACGTCATTAATTAAAGGGAGCGGCAGAGATGGAAGGCAGGAAGTGACTATGTTCATCCCTAAATAATAATCAGTTTCTGTTTGGACTGAACTCACGCTAAGTGATGGTATAGCTGTTGCTAGGGAACAAGGAGGGATTGTTGTATCTGGAGCTAAGCTCATAAAGGTACATTTACAAAGTGTAATCTTCACTTTTTGCTTGAGATTAGTTTGCACATGCATGGATTTAAATTATTTAAGGTCAATAAACTTTTAAAGGCTTCCGTGCAACATCACTCTGGCATTGTCTATCAGGAAACACTCTAAAATGTTCCAAATTAACTTGTATTAAAAGCTAAAATATCTTTGCCACCAAAGTAGAAGCTCTGAATAAATTAACAAACTGAACTTTGATTTCTTTTTCTCTCTCCCCCTTCTCCCCTTACAAGAACAGTTCACAGCTACTTGCATTGCAAATGTAATTATGATGAACAAAACTCAAAAGAATGGATTTAGGTTTATGCAAAATTATCTTGTTCCTGCTGGTTCAGTGTGATCTCTGTGTGGTATTCCTTTGGAGCCTGCTTGAGGCATTTTGTCCCTCAAGATGAATGTACATTTTGTTGTCCTTTGAGCTAAAAACACAGGGAAGGGAGGAATCACATGTACTTGACTCTATGTACATCTCCTTTATCATATCACAAACCAGCGGAGTGGTATCCATCCATTAACCCATCACAGACTAGCTTCATAACCTCCAATATTTCATGGACAAAAAAAAATGGAACATGTGTAGCCAAGCAACACTGGAGTGTGGTCAACATGGCAAAAGGTATTAAAAGGAAAGAAGGTACAAACTAGGTGGAGCTGCCACAGATTGCTTTCGCCTGATCCTACTGGGAAGGGAAAGACGTGACCCCCTCATCTTCTCTTCCCTCCACTGATAGACCATAACAGAGACAGGAAACCAAATCTCCTTCTTCAAATCTCACATTGTCCTAACAAAATAGTGCAATCACATCCTATATGTTTGAAAGGGAGACTGGGGCCAGGTCAGAAGGCCCAGAAGTTCAGACTGTTGCAAGAGAGTGCGCTCACATTACTTCTGAAAGGTTCCAGAAAATCTCTCAAGATCTGGACAACAGACAAAACCAAGCAAATGCGTACCTCTAAATATACTCATGCATGGTCTAGATATTTTCCTTATATTCCCCTCATAATAATGGGGACTGTGGCTGGGCTGGGCCACTCTGGACCACTAGGCTCCCCTCACTCTCTCCTATGGGCCAGGGGCAAAGGGGTCCTCACCACTTACATGCAAGATGGTCCTTTGCATAAAATGTGCCGATCTTGAATGGGTATGCAAATTGGGAACCACTATAGCCTCAACCACTCACACCGAGCATTTTTGAAACACACACACACACAAACACACATACCTTACAGCAATAAGCTTTAGATTAGAAAGAAAGAGAAAAAGAATATTACATGAAGAATAGCCCCAGGCTTTCTGGAGGCTCTTTTATTCTTTTTCAGGCCTGAGGTAGGCCCCACAGCCAAAAAATTGTCATCTTTCATCTAATTCCCTATTACTAGGCTGTGTGGGAACAAATAGCCTTTCTAGTTGCTCACACCTTCCCATGGCTGTACATTAACATTACTGCATCCTCCCCTCGCTCTTGGAGTGCCAAAAAGGTATTTGGAGCTCTTTTCCAGTCTAATCAATGCCAGTCACCACCAGCCAGCTGCTTTCTGCTTCCAACAAAATGGCAGGCAAATATGCTAACCATGTGCATTAGCCCTCCTTTTGACAGACAGCTCCGAGAGGAGGTCTGCAGACTTTGGGTCCATTATGCCTCATCTGAAGGCACAGTTAACTCACAAAAGGATGATGACAAGCACTCACAATCAGGAGAAATTAGATTCTCTGCCAACTGCAAGGGCAAAAGAGCCAACACGCCTGCCAGCAAACCTTGATTCAGATTCTGGCATTGATGGTTGGCTTGGCAAACACAATGGCGATAAGTTAAACTGGAACACCGGGCAACAGGGTTGCTCTTTGAAGGAATTATCCTCCACAGCAACAAGAAGCAAGATAAAAAAAGACTTCCAGGGGACACGATGTGGCGGATGAGCCTGGGATACAATAGGGATTGTTGAAGCACAAATTCAGCTCCCTGGTCTCAGGTGCTCCATGAGCATAAAAAAGGACGAGCAAGAGAGGAAGGAGGGAAGTGGCGTAGAAAAGGATATTTGCAACGGAAGGAACAATTTTTAAAAATGGGGGTAGTGAAAGAGGACTTGCAAAACTGTTACAATTAAGCCTTTTCCAACATTCAAACAGTACTCATACACAACCTGGTGTGTACACATGTATGCTCACACACACAACCATTCCAACACAAGAAAAAAGGATTACACCCTTCTGCCCAAGATGTAATATAAAAGCAAATGTGTGGTATTTCTTTTCTTAAAAAAGAAAAGGGGGTATCGAGAACAGAGAAGGGAAGACAAATGTAATTCCTTCTCAATCTCCCACCTTTCTGTATCAGAGTATGTGGTGTATTCAATAAGACAATGTATGAGTAATACCTGGGTGGCTGGAAAAAGTGGATACCGTGTGCAGCACTACATTGAGGGACCTGGCTTTGATGGCCTCTGATGGGAGAAGCACGAGGTGTTGTGACACGTGCAATATAGGGCCTGACTGCCCCACCATGCTCCCCTTGCAGCTTCAGCAACTCACCTCACCCTCCAACCCATAGTGCGATGTGAGCATAGCTATGGGGCTGGGAAAGAATTTTCTCCCCTTTTTCCCAAAGGGATTTTCGCCTACCCCACACTGTATCTGGGGAACTCGGGATAATTCATTCCTGGTGGTGGCAATAAATCAGTGTCCATGGCAGGTAGCAGGGGAGGGTTCCAGCGTACAATGTGGCACCCCCTTTGGGTGGAGGGTACAACTCTGGAACAACCTTCATAGAATTCCACGGCCCGGAGGTGGAGAAGGACTCTGCTCTTAAGGTGGAGCTGGTGCTTGGCTCCCACTTCTAAAATTATATGGCTTGGGTGGGAGCACCTGGGTCTATCTTCCAACAGATGAAAGGCTGAGGGGCAACCCAGTAAAATGGAATGCACCCCAGTATCTGCTGTTTCACCCAAGGAAAGGCTTGGAAGGTGGTCTGCGGATGATATCTGGTCCCAGCTGAACCTGTATCAGATTGTTCCCCCTCTTGTGGTCTTCCAGGATTGTAAATGTCATTAACTAGGTCAATAAAGCAGCCCTTGTTTAACCCAAATTCAGAAATGACTTGAAGGCATACAACAACAACACCTTCACGTTGACTTATGGCGACCCCATTTATTTCACAAGGTTTTCTTAGACAAGGAATACTCAGAGGTGGTTTTGACAGTTCCTGACAGTGCTGTTCACTGGTGGTCTCCCATCCAAGTCCTAACCAGGGCTGACCTTGCTTAGCCTTCATGATCAAACAGGATCTGGTGCCTCTAGGCCATGTAGACCACTAGTAGATATGTAGCTTAGGGTATTCCTTAATCTATCCCTTTCCCTGAATGCTCAGGCAGCAGGGGTTGCCAGTATATAAATTCCTTCTTCATTTTTGGCTTGTAATTCCAGCTGTGAGACTTTCCAGAAGTAAACCCCCTTCTACCAACTCAGATGTACATGCTTCTTAGATCTGGATTCAAAATGTCTCCCTCCTGTAAAAAAAGAAAGAAAGAAAAGAAAAGAAAAGAAAAGGGGGAAAAAGAAAAATTACCAGAAAGCCCTTACTGATGCACTCCAGCTTCTGCAGCCTGAGAAGAGATCCACAAAAGCAGGGCAGTATTTTTAGCTCAGCCTTAAGTGGGAGCTATGTTTGAGTCCAGACTTTTCAAAACAAGGAGCCTGATACACTTTCACGTGCCACCGATGTAGAAAAGAAAAAGGAAGAAAGGTGATATTATGTGTTTCACAACTCTTTCTTTGGAGTCCCTGTCAATCTCCTAAAACAGATCAGCTCCCAGCCTTACACCCCTGGGGATTCTAGACTCTAGCCTTAAGTGAAATTATTGTCAAGTAATAACTCAACAGTTCGCATTGCAAAACCTCAGTGCTTAATCTGGTGCAGGTGGCAGCCTCCATTTAGGCAAAGATGGAGGCTAAATTCCCCCTCGTGAATCAGGTCTTTCAACGAGGACCCATTTAGCTTGAGAGTCCACAGCTGGTCAAGAGGTAAGGAAGAATCCGGCTGCTAGAGGCAACAGTCTTGCTTTTAGTGGGTAAGAAAAATCAGATAGCTTTGTGTCAGTAACCTTTTGTAGTTTGTTTGCTCATTCAGGAGGGAATTCTGTGGCTCACAGGACACATGTGGCTCTTGGGGGAGAATTTTTTTTTAAAGAAATGACATGCTATCCTATTCTAACTGATAGACTTGAGCTGCAATCCCATGCACATTTATGATGAGGGCCAGTGTGGTGTAGTGGTTTGAGTGTTGGACTACGACTCTAAAGACCAGGGTTTGATTCCAAGCTTGGCCATGAAACTCACTGGCTGATCTTGGGCAAGTCACACTCCCTCAGCCTCAGAGAAAGGAAATGGCAAACCCCCTCTGAAGAAACGTGTCAAGAAAACCCTTTGGTAGGTTTGCCTTAAGGTCACCATAAGTCAAAAACAACTTGACAGGCCACAACTTGATTGATTATGACTGACAGTGCTTGGCTCCATTATAGTCGGCATTGACTGAAGCGTCTGCTACACAGTGAAAAACAACTCATCTAGTCTGTCATCTGGGTAACTCTGGAATGACTGATGTGGGGATTCATATGGGTGGAAGCTAGTGGGTATTTCCCCGTCACCTGGTTGCAGGGTGGATCCATCTACTCCAGAAGTGGCATGTCCCCATATGTCTAACCTCAAGATCCCATAAGAGAACTGCCACCTTTGGGCCCCAAACCCCACCACACTAGAGACCCATGCTATGTATGAATTGAATCTGAGAGAGCCAGGTCTATATAGTCAGTGAACAGACCCAAGTGAAGCCTTCACATGGCCTCATATGGTCCCAACCCACCTCCAGCTAACCTGGAGTGTTCCTGACTGTTTGGCCCTCCCACTCCTTCAAAAACCCATGAAAACTACACACTAATCTGGAAAAGGGCAGAAGGACTTTGCAAGGTGCCTACCATGTTTCACTGGCTGCCATGAGCCTCAACTTACTGCTCCTGTTAATTCAGCAATATCATCATGCCTGCACTAGCTTGAAACCTTAAAGCAGGATGCATCCCGTACCCAATCGTGGCATCTTGTACCTGATCTGGACTTTTCAAAAGCATAGGATTTTCCCATTCTTTCAAGGAACAGGAGCAGTTCAGGAGCAGTTCAGATCAGGTACATGATTGGGTACAGAATGCCTCCTACCCAGGCACAGAGGTGTGTGATAAAATCCACATTTAAAAGTTTTAATCTCATGCCTAGCTCAGGAGGAAAGGACAGGAAAAGGCAATGTAATAAACTCCCTAGTCTAATCATGCACCCTTTAATGCCCTTTTAATTCCAGCACACAAATGAGTTGCTCTAGAGCTAAAATTACTTTCTTTCCTTCTAGTGTTATTTCATGCAATCCTTATGAGGTCAATGACATGTTAACCTCCCAAAGAGACCTCCACCTCCCTTTTTTCCACCTAAAATGCTAGTTCAAAAATCATTTTTTAGAAAAATCCTCTGTGGAGTTATACAATGCTGTTTTGGGGTGCTCTCTATGCCAAACCATCCAACACCCTGATGATAGCAACAATTGAGGGCAAATAGTGAATTCCAAGTAGACACTCCTACAACAGTGGGCCATAGGAATTTCTATCACAATATAGTGAAGTGCATTCTAGTTTACATTTGGTAATAGACTTGGTCATCTGCTTTTTATTTTAAGTCTTGCAGATCAGGATGCATGATATCCAAATACATTCCAGTGAACAATATTTTTTGTTTGGTCATTGGTGGATAGCTCCATAAGACCCTGATGTCCTGGACTTAATGCCTACCAGTGACCTTTGGAAATTCAATGCATATGCCAGACTATGGAAAGGGAGAGATGGAAAACACAGTCATCAAGCCTCCAAAAAGCTACTTCCCTAACTTTTTGTCTCATGTTAGGCAGAGCAACCTAATGCATCAATGAATTATGCTTTTCTTCGTTTTCCCTTTCAGTCCCCCCCCCCCCCCATTAGGTTGTAAGCCTGAGGGTAGATATCACTGACTGTAAGCATGAGGGCAGGTGCTGTCTCTGTGTATACAGCAAGGATGGAAAGAATTTTAAAGACCATTCCCTCCAAACTCTTTGGCTACTTTAACTTCATACATACTGTCCTTGTATGAAGGAGCTGCTACCATTATCATCACATCCCATTTTTCATGAGACATTTTGGTGCTTGGCATTAAGCAGAATGATCAAATAACCATCTGGAAGGGCAGTGGTGATTTCAACACCTAGCAAAGAGTATGATTCAGTTTTCCAGAAAAAGCAGTCAGTAACTAGACTTGCCTCTGTTCATTGCAGAGCAGAACCAATATTCCACAGAGCGTCTCAAGGAAGAAACAAAATGGATATCGCCGCGCTCTGAGAGACTAAGAGACCAAGAAGTACTAAGAAAAATGATAGCCCAAATCACCATTGTTTACCTTTTTAAAAGCAATATTGTATTGAATTAAGTAAACTTTTAATCTCATAAATTTATTTCTACATGATGGCCTATAATTTTATATACACTGAAGGACTGTGATGGGATTATGATAACTGCAGCAGCAGCTTCACACAAGAAGAAATGACTTTTTAATTATTTATTCATTTAAATTTTTATTGCTTCGAAGATCGGGCCTAAGGAGACTTGCCTTTATTTGGAATACAGAGGGAGCCAACATGGAGTAGTGCTTTGAATGTTGGACTAGGACACTGGGATTCAAATTCCCACTCAGTTTTGGAAACCCACTTACATTATCACACTCGTGGAATCCCAAAAAGAAATGGGATTTAAATTAGAATTAAATTAGGAAAAAAACCCCACAAATGCAGGAAGTTTATCACAAAATGTTACTGCCAAAGTGAAATCATGCAAAAATAAAGCGAAGGCAAAAGAGACAAAAATGGCAGCTTTTTACTTTTGGGAAGTTCCAAAAGTACAAAGTTGCCGTTTTTGTCCCTTTTGCCTTTGCTTTATCTTCGTGTTATTTCTGTTCTGGTGAAACACCGTGTGATAAACTTCCCGCATTTGTGGGTTTTTTTTCCCAATTTAATTCTAATTTAAATCCAGTTTCTCGCTAGTGTGATAAGAGAACTTGTGCAAGTTATACTTTCTCATGCCTAGAAAAAGACAACAGCAAAATTGCTCTCAATAAATATTGCCATTTAAGTTTAGCATAGATTAAAGTAGACTTAACAGCACAATAAAAACATAACTGGAACATTAAATGGGAAATCAGGAAGGTCTGTTCCCCCCACCCCATCAATCTTTTTTTGAAGGGAGAGGTTTGAGTCTTCAACCAGTGCAACAAGTGCTGCTTTCCAGCCAAATCAAGGTGCAAAGTACCTAAAGGCAGCCAGTTTATTTTGGCACATACAAGGCAAGAAATCTATTCAAACCTGACATCAGAAATATAATAGTGGCAAATTATAGACTTTAAATTGGCTGCCATTGCATGACACTCAAAATATGCTGCCTGATTAAGCCCCCTCACTTCACCCAATGGTCTTTCAATCTGTTTATGATCTCCATCACTTTTATTTGCATTCATGTGGGAAAGGGCAAGCAGAAATCTCCATGACTGTCATGTACAAATAATCATTCCGTCCCTGCCACAGCAACAGCCCTCCTGCGCCGTTCAAGGATCTCAGAATTGCTACAGCAAGAGATAATGGCCCAATTGTTGTGTCTCAACCTGACATGAAGGTTGCCATCTGACCTGAAATACCTCCCAGTCCCCCTTCCGAGGATAATGGAAGGTCCAGCGGGTTTTGTACAACCTTTGCTATAAATAATTCTTTATTTGTGGCCGAGCCCTCTTGCTCATGTTGAGAGAGGCTACAGAAAATAAAAGTAAAGAAAGCCTCTTGCTCATAAAATAATACAGACTTTGTCCTTTCAGACAAGTGAAAGCATAGCAATGTGCCCACTGAGGTTCACACTTTACAGCAGGGATGAGGAACCTATGACCCTCCAGGTATTGTTGGGCTCATATTCCCACCAGGCCCTGGTAAACTGAAGGATGACAGAAATAGTAGCATATGAAGAGCCTCAGTTTTCACCCTTGCTTTGCTAAGTAAGCAGGCTTGCTATGTGAATATTCCAGTATTGCAGTGGTGATATTCACAGTAAAAAAATAAATAAATAAAAATTGGAAAAGATGGAGGCCAGACACTAATGTCTTCAGAACACACACTAAGGAAGTCCCTTATTGTTTCCTCCAAGATATAGAGTCTAATGATTGGTTGATTCATCCTTTTAAACATGCATTAATGTAAATAATGTGGGGTACACCAATGCAACACCATTGTCGCAGTCATTTTATATATAAAATCAATGTAACTTCACTGGGTAGTTTTATGCAGTAACAGTAAAAGTAAATGTAAAGAAATCACTGATCAACATTGTGATGTACAGTATAAACAGTTCAGTCCTCTAAAAATTTAAAGAAATCACAGAAAATTTAAAGAAATTATAGAAAATTTAAAGAAATCACAGCAGCCGCGACGTTGGATAATCCAGAATGTTGGATAACCAAAGAATGGATAATCGAGACTCTACTGTATATTGCTTGATTGCCCTATACTTGATGTGTGTGTGTCTGTGTGTATAAGGCAGGGAACTGTCTAATTAAATGATTGTATGTACAGTGCTGTGTAAATGTACAGCGCGATATAAATAAAGGTTAATAATAATAATAATAATAATAATAATAAGTGATTTCAAGTCACCTGTTGATTTATTGTGACCCCATGAATTTCATATGGTTTCTTTAGACATAACTGACAGTCAAATTTATGAACTCATTCCATTCAAAACCATTGTCATTAGAGATACGGCCATTCTGGCTGAGATGCTGAGATTTGTGTGGACCTAGTCACACAAAAGAAGTGATACCTTATATACTCGACTTCATGTATAAGTCGAGGGCAAGTTTTGGGGCCAAAATTATGGATTTTGCTATGACCCGTGGATAAGTCGAGGGTAAAATTTAGGGACATATAGGAAAGGAGATAAAGGATGAAGCAAAGCAAAACAATGTAAAATAAGTTCCAAAAGTCCATCAGACATAACTCTTTGCTCTTATTCTTAAGACTGGATGGATGAGAGAGTAAAGGGGGTCAGTGCTTCCAGGACAGATTATACTCTTCCTTTTCACCAAGGGATGTTTCCTTCTTTTAAATAAGAGATAAGATGCAGTACTTACACTGACCCATGGATAAGTCAACTCAGGTTTTTTGGGACAATTTTTTGACCTAAATTTCTAGACTTATACATGAGTATATACAGTAATTATATATGGCATTCTATTCAACTATGAATATGCATGTGTGAATAAGCACCAATAATTTGAAGATACAAATAAGCAGATAATGATTTAGGAAGAAAAACTTTTCACCAAAAGAAACAAAAAACTTTGCTATCCTTTGGAGGAGGGAAGAATGATCAGTGCATTTTATTTTATTTTATTTTTTGATTCCTGAAAAATGAAATAAAGCTTTTAAAGGTACATTTTGAACTGAGAGTAAAGCATTCATTACCAAAATGCATGAGGGGGGATATTGTAAGACAGGTGCTCCATATACCTGGAACAAAATGTATCAGAGGCGGGGGGACCAATGCAAAAAGCTCTATAAAAGTTTTAATGGAGTCTTCCAACTTGGAATGGCATTTTAATGTGATGTCTTAAATGATTTCAGCTTTTAGACAGACTATTAATCTGAAGAGGTTCTTCTTTGTCTGGTAGAAGAATAACATTTCAAAAGCACACACATCAGAATTGTTTGGTGGGCAGGATCCAGAATGCATCTGTTGCTGCAGCAGCAGCAGCAGTAATAACAACAACAACAACAACAATAATAGCAGCAGCAGCAGCAGCTGATAGTGTACATTTATAGTGGGCCCTTGTTACCCACTGGGGTTTGGTTCCAAGACCCTCTGTGGATAATAAAATCCGTGTATGCTCAAGTCCCATTAAATATAATGGCACAACACAATGGTGTCCCATATATAAAATGGAAAATCAAGGTTTGCTATTTGGAATTTATACTTTTTGGAAATATTTTCAAGCCATGTATGCTCAAATCTGTGGATAAAAAATCCATGGATAAGGAGGGCCAACTGTATTACTTAGTATACAACATCCCCTGGTCTAATCCCCCAAATCCACCTTAACAACCAGTAGCCAGTTGTGGTGAAAGAGGTATCTTCAACTGACAATTGGGGCATAAGTAGGATACATTTTCCAGTCCTCTCTTGCCAGCAAGCAAGACAGCAAAAAGAAATTGTGACAAGGCTTCTGCTTCGGGTTGTTGTAACCTCACTAGTTGGTGGGAGAGGGTTGAAAATACCATTTAACTCTTTGTGAATGCTTGCTTTAATTAATATGATGGAATATGATGTAGGAGGTGTGATGTCTTACATGAAACATAAAGGAAATGGTAAGCTGTGTGCCTCGATGATGTTCCTCCTATGTATGTTCCTCCCTAACAGGAGTGCATATGTAGATAGGTTTATTATTTTTTTTCCATGTTAATAAAATAGCCAAAAAATAATAGAGAGCCTGCTCATTCTCCTGTGAAAAATTCCTGAGATTCTAAGGGTTAGGAGAGCACAAGTAAAATGTTGATGGTACCTTTGCCTCTTTGGGCTTTACCATCATTCATGAGTTGGGAGCCATGGTAAACAGATAGTGATAAGATGGGCCAAAGTAAAGTAGCAGGCAAAGTTACCAAGGGAGATAGATAGATAGATAGATAGATGATAGATAGATAGATAGATAGATAGATAGTGCTGTCACGCCCGGGCTATATGAATTCAAAGGGACATGGACGTGATGATTCTCTCTTCGGGGGATTGCTTCTTGCCCTCCTTTAGAGGCTTTGGGTTTCCCAAGGACCAAACCGAACAGTTACTTTAGCAAAAGGGGGTTTATTTCTTAAAGCAGAGTAGCAATGTACTCAGGTTCTTTTCTTTGTTAAGCAAACAAACAGAAATCTTACTGTAAAGTCCTTAGTAACTGTAGTCCTGGAAAATTCAGCCGGATGGCTCACCAAAGTCTCCCTCTCTTTGACTTTGAGGCAAGGGTGCTCAAAGTCCCAGCCAGATGAAAGCTTGCAAATTGTGGGATAGACAAGTTAACTGTTACATGGATTTGTAATTGGTTGACTGGCCGAACTCAAAGGGTGCTCAACAATGGCTCCTTTTCATCCTGGAGAGAAGCGACCAGTGGGGTCCCACAGGGTTCTGTCCTGGGCCCAGTGCTGTTCAACATCTTTATTAATGATTTGGATGACAGAATTGGGGGCATACTTATCAAATTTGCAGATGACACTAAACTAGGAGGAGTAGCTAATACCCCAGAGGACAGGATCAAAATTCAAAATGACCTGAATATACTAGAATGCTGGGCCAATGCTAACAAGATGAAATTCAACACAGAGAAATGTAAGGTTCTGCACTTAGGGAGGAAAAATGAAATGCACAGATATAAAATGGGGGACACCTGGCTGAATGAGACCACATGTGAAAGGGATCTAGGAGTCCAAGTAGACCATAAGCTGAACATGAGTCAACAGTGCGATGCAGCAGCTAAAAAGGCCAATGCAATTTTAGGCTGCATCAATAGAAGTATAGTGTCTAGATCAAGGGAAGTAATGGTGCCACTCTATTCTGCTTTGGTCAGGCCCCACCTGGAATACTGTGTTCAGTTCTGGGCACCACAATTCAAAAAGGATGTGGAGAAACTGGAGCGGGTCCAAAGGAGGGCAACTAAGATGGTGAAGGGTCTGGAAACCATGCCCTATGAGGAACACCTCAGGGAACTGGGGATGTTTAGCCTGGAGAAGAGAAGTTTAAGAGGTGATATGATAGCCCTGTTTAAATATTTGAAGGGATGTCATATTGAGGAGGGAGCAAGCTTGTTTTCTGCTGCTGCAGAGACTAGGACGCGGAACAATGGATATAAATTGCAGGAAAAGAGATTCCACCTCAACATTAGGAGGAACTTCCTGACAGTAAGGGCTGTTCGACAGTGGAACACACTCCCTCGGAGTGTAGTGGAGTCTCCTTCCTTGGAGGTCTTCAAGCAGAGGCTGGATGGCCATCTGTCAGGGATGCTTTGATTTGGAGGTCCTGCATGGCAGGGGGTTGGACTGGATGGCCCTTGTGGTCTCTTCCAACTCAATGATTCTATGATTCTATGATTCTATGAAGGCAGGGAACCTTCCTCTGTTGTCAGCTGGCTGGTTTGAGGGCACCCGAAGCTCCTCAACGTCACTCAACCATGCGTTATGTTGAGTATACTGTGCGAACTTCAAGGACTGAAGAATTACGTACTGGAAGATGGCTTGACCAAGGCCTGGCTAGCACACCCTCCAACATGTCCACTTTGTAGAGTCTCTGGTAGTCGAATGAAAGAAAAGATGTTACTCCTTTCCAGGTCCCCAGAAAAAAAGGGAGGAGCAAGCTTAAATTGTTACACATAATCAATAATTGGCAGGTGCCAAGAACCAATAAATGCAATCAAACCTTTAACAAGTAACATACACATCAAAACAGTGCAAAAAGAGCTTTAGGAACTCAAACTCTTTGCAAACTAAGTAGGCTATAGCATTTCATAAATGCAAACTTCCAAACTCATAGTTTTATATGCAGAAGGTGCTTGCCGCACCGTCACACAGATAGATGAGCTCTAGATGTGAATTGTTTCCAGTGTCTCGTTAACTGTAATGCTAGAAATTTGGGGACTGAAGGAAACTTTCATTGAGGGAAAGAATATTTCTGTGAGGAAGACAATGTCCTTATTTGTATAGCTACCCTCCTGGCTCAGTCTATATTCAGTACAACTTTCCTTTCTTATGAAACTCAAGCAAGGCTGATAGATCATCTACTATTCACCAACTCCTTCCATGCCTCCAAACCAATGAAAATAGAATATTATACAGTATGAGCAACGCAGTTTGTATGGCATCCACTTTGATTACCCCTCCTGCAAAGTGGAACGCAGCAAACGAATGCCTTGAAATCTCAGAGAGAGAAGAGTTTAAAGAGCCACAGTCTCAGGGGTCGATTCAGCACCAAAGAAATCAATAGGGGCTTAGTCCCATTGACTTCAAAGCATGCTGATATCTGGGGAGAGGGAAGTTGCCATGTGGAGAAACTGAATGGACTGTGATAGCAGAAGCACATCAATTCTACCAAGGGTATTACTGGTGCTGAAAAAGCAGTGAGCAAAGGGTTGGGGGATGGACTTAATTAAAAGATTGCCCGGCTGATTTTGACATTTTTGGGTAAGCCAAGAAACTATTTCCCGAAGCCGATTCCCTTCTATACATTTTCAGGAGCTTACAAAGGCTTCGAAATATATGTTTAAAACATCCATGGCCTATTGTTGACCCTTTAAAATCCCCTGGAATAGGCATTTCTTTTTGCTGATGCAGATGCAGGAAATTCTGACTAAATCCTAAGTGAAATCCAGAAAAATAGATAAGCAGACTTAATCCTGCAGCCTATCAGACCCTTTTGCTCTTGCTGGGCTGTAGTTCGAGGCCTTGCATGGCAGCCTAGGTCAGCAGTTTTGTCCTCCTTTATCTCAGCGGCATTGGCTTCTGCTCCTCCAAGGATGGAGTGGGCAGGGCAGGGGATGTGTTCCCTGTTTCTCCAGCAACAAAGAAAGAGGAGAAGGAGGAGGGAAGGAAGGAAGGCAAGGAAAAAGAAAAAGAAAAATTGACCCCCACAGCTCTCTGGCTAACATTGGTAGCCCAAGCAAGCAGAAGAAGCTGTGTCTTCTATGTCTTCTTTCAAAAAGGCCTCTCTGAAGTCAGTCACAAAGACTTGAAAAGGGGTGCAGAAGAGGGAAAGTTTTACGTTTCTGCGAAAGACACGCACACAAGCCTCATACCCTTCACAGTCTTAATTCTCTGTGGCACTCAGGGATGCTTTTCAGCCAGGAACACTTAAGGAAATGGCTGGCTGTGTTTGCTAATAAGGGCAAAGAGTTTCCAATGTGCCCATGTAGAGCATGCAAATTGGACTGACAAGAGATGCCTTCCGAGACTCCAGATGGGTTAAAAATAAATTTAAAAGTGGGGGGGAGGGAGTCAGGCAATGCTCAAAAAACAGTTGTGTAAAGCTCGGGAAAAGAAGGATGCTGTTCATATGTTTGAAAGCAACCCAGAAAGATGTTTGGTCAAGAGCTTAGAAATCCTATGAATTACTGGTTTGATCTAGTGGGTGGAGTTGGCCAGGGACAGGACCTGGGCCTTGGCCACAATTAAGTGGGTAATTTGATTTTAATATATGTATTTGGGAGAGAATGGAAAGCACAGTCACAACATCATAACTAACTAATAGGGTGCCAAGCAGGATTTTCATTTAGAGCTTTGAAGTTGCCTCCAATAAATGTTGAGTATTGAGACAATACACACACAGTCAAGTGGCCACATCATTCACTTGAATAAGGTCTCCTTGATTTATAACATTCCCCAAGGAACTCAGGTTTGCCGCTAACACTATTTTCCAGCCTCCATGCACTCAGCTCTTTGTACAAGAGCATAAGGATTCACTGACACGTCACAATTATAGCATTATACAGTCAGGCCTCCATTGCCACAGATTCATGGATTCTACCAACCATGGCTTGAAAATATTACGAGATGTGGTGCTAAAGAAGATTTCTGTGGATATCATGGACTACTAAAAATGCCAAACTTTCTGCTGTGCTTTCTGTAACCGGACTTGTTTATCTCGGATCAGCCTTTTTAGTCATCAACGTGCTTGTAGAAAGTGTGGGATGAGTCCTTCCTGAATCTTCATTAGTGAAGAAAAGCCAGAGAGAGAGAAAAAAGCCAATAAATGGATCTTAGAGCCAATCAGGCCTGAATTCTCTCTAGAAACAAAGATGATTAAAGTGAGGTTGTCATATTTTAGCCATATCATGAGAAGAAAGGATTTACTAGAAAAAATGATAATGCGTAATAAAGTGGAGGGCAATAGGAAAAGAGGAAGACCACATACCAGATGGAGAAATTTAATCAGAGAAGCCACAGCCATAAATCTTCTAGGTCTGAGCAGGGTGGTTAAGGATAGGGTGACAGTGGTGTGTGTGTGTGTACTTTCATGTTACCTGTTGTCTTATAGTGACCCCATAAACTTCACAGGGTTTTCTTGGGTAAAAATATGCAGATGTGGTTTTGCCAGCAGGCATGTTAAATGTTTCACATTCATTAAACAGCCTCAGTATTATATCAAATTTTCAGGAAACTGAACAATATAATCCCAATTGTCATAAAAACTATTGATATCCTGCCCCCCCCCCCGACCTCCATGTTTTTTTCCCTGTTATGTGCCTTCAAGTTGATTCCAACTTATGGCAACCCTAAAGCAAACCTATTATAGGGTTTTCTTGGCAAGTTTCTTCGGATTGCCTCCCTTTGAAGCTAAGACAATGTCACTTGCCCAAGGTCACCCAGTGGGTTTCCAGAGTCATAGTCGAATTCTCAAACCACAATGCCATGCTGACTCTCCTTTAACCATTTGTACACTGTGATTCAGAAGTGAATCAGGATGAATCTGGATGCACAAAATAAAAGTATACTTTTATAGTGCTTTAGGGGATGAAGTTTGTCATTAGACGACGTACCTATTTTTAGCTAGAAAAGATAAGAACACTTCTCCTTTCTGCAAAGTACCTGAAAGCAAGCAACAACAGTGAAGTGTTTTCTACCCACTTGTAACAAAATATAAAGGCTGTAATGGAAGCTTCTGCTGTCCTTCCCTCACCCACATTTTTTTAAAAATGTGGATTGCACTCTGTGACCCTTGAGAGCTAAAGTTTATTTGGCACACATAAACATATACTTGTATGTTTGTGTGTGCATATATTAATATTATGTATGTGTGCATGAATTAAAAGCAAACAAATAGCACTTCTGACAAGTTTGTTCTGAATCCCAGAAGGATGTGTTTAATCTCTAATATAATGTGCCTTTGTGTGTTTGTGTGTGTATGTTATTAACAAACAGAACCTAAAAAATTATAAATTAGCAAAAAGGTTTAAGTTTTGGCCCTCCTCACTCACTAAAAACCACTATCCAGTTAAGAACGTTGGCAACCATTTTGGATGCTGTTCATTTTGGTTTCAACAAGTGAAGAAAGCAGAAGCTGATTTTTTTTATTTTTTATTTTTTGCCAATTCATCTATTAAGTTCTGTTTGTTAATCACTCAGACAGATACAGACTAGCAGACAGAGTTAGATGTAAAGCTGTCGGAAAGGTAATATGGTTCATTTTTAAGGGACACGAAGAATTCAGACATTTAGTACTTATACAGCCTATATTTATTTTCCTGATCTTCATAAAGTCTAATCATGGCCAGCAAAAATGTTACTAACCACATTAAAAAAATATATATGCAAGAATGTGATGGTACATTGGGACCTTGGTATCTGCTGAGGTTTTGTTCCAGGAAACACACACACAGCCTGATGGATATGAATTCTCAAATAACATTATATACAATGGCATAGTAAAATGGTGTCTTTTACATAAAACAGGAAAATCAAGATTTGCTTTTTGGGTTTTATATTTGTTTACAATATTTTCAAGCCATGGATGGTTGAATTTGTGGGTGCAAAATCTATGGATACAGAGGATAAAGAGAGCAAGTAGAGGAATTCAAAGACATCAACATTTTGGACAATTCATCTACCAAGACTGGGGGTGTGTGGGGGGCGTGTATACAATATAGACGAAACATTGTTAATGGAGATGGTTCAAGAACACAGATGCTACACAAAATTGTTTTACAATCAATAGTCTCTTTGGCCTCTCAACCACCCTATGATTGTTTATTCCTATCTCATGGGTGGAACATTCCAGTCTGTTCCAGGCACAATTCAAAGCATTAGTTATGATCTGCAAGCCTTGTTTGACTCAGGTCCTGGGTCTTGTTCTCACTATGAAATTATAGTGCTATTATTCCAACTTAACTGCCACAATTCTGTCTTATGGGATCCTAAGGTTTTCCATTTAGGGATGGGCCTTCTTAGAGAGGTTAGACTGGGAACCTCCTTACTATCCTTTCATAAACTAGTGAAGCCTTTTTGTTTTGGCAGGACTTTGGAGGCCTTTGACGGCTTACTGCATAGCTTTTCATGTGCTGTGTTGTTTATATTTGTCGTTCTTTTTTTAATGGTCTGTTTTTAATTGCTTTTTATTTTATTGATACGTTAATTATATTTTTAATTTTTGTGCTATTTATTTATTTATTTATTTATCTTCATCTATTTTAACTTTTAAGACACCTTGAATCTCAGGTTGGGAAAAAGGCAGAATATAAATAAATACAACAGCAACAGTAACAACGTGGGGCAGAAAGCTATGTAATGTTTTCCCAGTAATCCATGGCACGCTTTTTTTTTTCTCTCAGACTTTTCCAAGTTGCTTTCCACCCAGTGGCCAGATCCTAGGAGCACAGCATTTGCTTTTAAAGTAACATTCTGCAGTCTAGATTCTCCTCTCCTGGAGCTCAAGATTAGATCCAGGCTTTGATCACAAGTCCAGAGGAGTGTGGCTGTCTTGATTTAAACAGTTATCACAAAGCTGTACACAATGCAACAGCAACATCACATCTAGCTTGCTTTAATCTGTGTTTTTTCAGACAGAAGGAGAACAAAGAAGAAAGAAGAATAGAGCACATCCAGTTTCTATAGTAAGATTTATCATTGTGACGTACAGGCCAAGGAATTATAGGGCAAAGGCCCTCCAAGGAACGTTACCATGTAGACACTAAAACTCCACATTTAAACCCAGTTGAAAGCAGCTTAAGCACCATAGGATAACCTCAAAAAAAATTAACAACTAGCTGTCAGAATTGTCACTTTGTGAGCATGATGGGAACTCTTTCTTAGAGACTTTCACATCCCATACTGTACATCGTCCTAAACATACCAGATCACTCAAAGTGCATGTTAATATCAAATTTATGGACTTTATCACATGGGGAAAACTGGAAGGTTAGATGGGATAGAACCCAGGATTATCCAACATATTAGGCACAATTGTGCAAATGGTTTTCAGTCGATGTTGCTTGCAAACCGTGTGGAATCTGAACAGAAAGTGGCAGGAATCAGGAAATAGGCATTTTTGGTAAAACACCATGTTTTCATTTCCATTTCAATCACTAATTCACAGTGTGAAAGCAATTTGCGGTTTGTTTGTGGAATTTTACTTGTTGCCAGATTTCCAATGATTCATTGGGGACAGTTTACTTCCTGGTTTTGTCCTGCCCAGTTGAACACAGCTTCTGAGGCAAAGAGTTGTTGTTGTTGTTTCCTCATAGAGGACCTCTTGGAATTCCTCCTGAAATGGAGGATATGTCCCAGAAATTGTGGCTTGGACCAGACCTGGCAGGGTGGAGGAAGAAGGAGTGCAGCTCCTACCTTGGTCCCTTAGCAGGGCTTGGTCCCAAAGCAGAAGGGCCACTCTCCTTCCGTTGGGCTGGAAGCTCCCATCAGCCAGGTCCCTGGCTTGCAGGAGCACCTTCTTCGCTGGGTGGGAAGGGAAGGAAAGGAAGGGCTGCCTGGGAAGCCTATCTCTTGCAACACAACGGGCACTAGCTTCTTATCCCCATCAGACAGCCAGACAGCCAGGCAGTCCCTTCCATTCCAGGCAAGCAGGTGGAGGCCAGCAGAGTGGAGCAAAGAAAGAGGATTCCTGCCTCCTTGCTTATGTGCTTGGGCTGATGCCACACTGCAGTAACCCCAAGGGCCATCCAGCCCAACCCCATTCTGCCTTGCAGGAACCTCTGGCTCCAGGGCTGCCTCCCTCTCTTCGCCATTCCATGTGTCTCCGCTCCACAGCTCATGCCTCCCTGCCAGTCCCTCACCCACCACTGATACGGGGCCAAGTTGAGATCTGCACTGCAGTACTGGTCCAGTTTGACATCATTATAACTGCAATGGAAGCACCCCCTGTAACAGATGGCCATCCAGAGGCCTCCAGGGAAGGAGACCCCACCACCCTCCCAGAGAGAAATGACAGATTTGTGTGTCACCTCTGGTGATGCAACTAGTGCTTCTGTGTGCATGATCAAAAAAAAGTTTTTTCCCCCCAAAACAACGGGATTTGTCCACATTTGTGTGAAAACCAAATACACTTTTTACCTACTTTCTACCTGCTTTCTCCTGTGATATGCTTTTAACACCTTGTTGTGCTCTGCATGTGAAAATCATTAGCGCAATTGGGGACTTATCCAGGATGCAAGCACTTCAATCATTTCCAGGGTGCAAGCACATAGGTCCCTATGATAAACTCCTGAGAGGAATCAGCATAGGCTGGGACCTCTCCTTTCTCTCTCTTTTTCTCTTTCTCTCTCTCTCACACACATAAATTGCATTTCCAAACAGCATGCACTAAGACTGTGGAGACTGATCCTCCCTGCAGGAACATGATCTGCCTATTGTGTTACTTGTACTGATTCAGTGCCGCAGGCTCCTCCATAAAGAGAGTGTGGAATCTCCGAATCCTTCATTGTACTCTGCATAGTTTCTGTAAGTAGCAGAACGGCTTCCATGCCAACAAGCGACCCTCTCTCTGTTCCTCTGCCAGCAAAGAACAAGGGACACATTTTGATGTGAATATGCCATATTTCCAAAGAGAAGGAAGAGAATGGAGAGATAGTGCAAAGCAGTACGTGTTAACAACTCCTAGCACAGATTTGGGTTAAAGAAGCCAACAGCTTGCATGGTACTATATGTGTTGATACTTGGGATGGTGATACTATAGTACAAAAGACTTTGATATAGTGGTTTGATTATTAGACTAGGACTCCAGAAAACCAGGGATCAAATTCTAATTCAGCCATGGAAACCCCCAGGTTGACCTTGGTCATGTTACACTTTTTCAGTCTTAGCGAAAGGCAATGGCAAAACCCCCTCTGAAGAAATCTTCCCCAAAAAAGTCTATGGAGCTTAGCCCACAGCAAAATAAAGTGATTTACCGCTCCCAAATTCAAGCCAAATTTAGGCTGCCCCCTGGTTTTATCGCATGGCTTTTGCCTCCAAAACTGCCATCCAGGTACAGTCCAGCTTCAATGCTGGTCCCTGAACCCACTTTGGTGGCCATTTTTCAGATTCGGGAGCTTTCCGGCTTTAAAAAATGGCTGCTGAAATTTGTTCAGGGACCAGTATTGGAGCCAGGCAAAAGCCATGTGATAAAACCAGGGGGCAGTCTGAATTTGGCTTGAATTCAGGAGCGGTAAGTCAATTTTCCTGTGTGCTAAGCTTATTGAAACAGTCACCATAAGTCAGAATTGACTTGAAAGCACGTAAGACTTTTTAGTCCTTTCCAACATCGTGTTTCTTTCACTCCTGGAGCAGAAGGCTGAAATGGAGGATATGTCCTGGAAACTGTGGCTTGGCCGAGACCTAGTCCTTTCCAACATCATGTTTCTTTCCCTTGACTTTCCTGGCCTGTATCACTTTTGACTAGATAGAATCTCAGATTTCACTGATTGTAATTTGCCCCCTTATTCCAATACTGGTGGGAGGTATCCATCCTCATCCAAGGTCCACCCTGCAGCCACCATACAGACAGAGTCATTCTTAATGGTGATGTGCTTATCATCAAAGCTGACCCACAGCTGGCTGCACAAGGATTTGGTGCTGTTTTGTTTAGGGATGGATTTTGTTAAGATTAAGCATAATTTGGATCCTTTTTTAATAATGAGTTAATTAAATTTTGGTTTTCTTAATTTGTTCCATGACTTACTACTGTTTCATAATAATTGAGTACAAAGGGAAAGTAATGAGAATGAAATAAGTAAAATAAAGAGGCATTTATTCTTGCTGCCTTAACAGTCCTTTGGATAAAAGGTCAAGATAAAAACAGGAAACAAAGAAATAATTAAAATCTTTCACCAAATTATTTTAAACATCCCCTATTAATAACAGTTCCCCAAGTCTTCTAGAAATAGAAAGTGGGAGGGAAGTGGCTCCAGAGATGTAATGGTCACTAGATGTTTGCAAGAGAACAACAAAGAGCAGTTGAATCAACCGTTCTCTTCTTCATAGAAAGGATTGAGTTTTCCAGTTCCATTTTCCAAACAAACAACAAACTGGTTTCGAAATGGTTTGAAAAGAGCCTATGGAGCAGGAGGCAAATTGTCTACTATGGGCAAATGTGGCATTATCCAAAAGGACCCTCACACCCTTGAGCACCCACACTCTATATCTCACACATCTGGAATATTATGTCTCTCCTCTGACAATATTATCTTCCACAAATGCAAGATGAAGAGTATTTTAAATAACCAAAACTGAAGTGGGGTTATGTTGAGTGCAGGGTTCTCTGCAACAGAAATGAAACAATTTCTTTTTCCTTTCAAATTATGACACATCACACACAGGACACCTATGAATGAAGAGAGAACAGACATTGTCTTGAGTGCTGACACTTCTGAAGATTTTCTTCAGGCACAGTTTCCTCAGATATATTTTCTGACAGCGAACTGGTTTTCTTGAAGTATCTAGGGTGTGTGTGTGTGTGTGTGTGTGTGTGTGTGTGTTTTCCCCTCACAAAACTTTTGCAACAAAAGAAAACTTGGAGAAATCCACCTTCAAAGTTCAGATAATATTACAGTATTCCAAAAGATAAGCAAAGAGAAAAAGCAGCGAGGCATAATTCATGTTGTCATATGCCATATTCTTCTGAAGGTGGTGTTAAGGTAAACAAAGGGTCAATTAACCCATTCACAGCCAATTATGCAAATCAGGCATTTGTGAAAATTTCCAATCAGATTTATTAATTCCAAACAGTCTTATCTGCATGCAGAGGTTCAATCACGGGCTTCCCATGATCGAATGCCTCTAAAAATGGCGTAAACAGTTTTTATTAACCCACAAAATATTCATTGAGCATGCGTAGTTTAACATTCATCCATATATATATGTATTGTCTCTGGGTTGGCTCTCAGCTAGCCTAATTTGTAACATCAATGAATGCCTTACAGAAAGGAAACCTTATCAGCTTTGCTGTGGCCTTGAATGAGGCTCACTGGCTTCTCAGTGAAGAGGATTTCACGCTTTAGTTCTTCCCTCCTCCCTTCTAAGGTGGGGGCTACAACCCGAATTCAAAAGGACAAGTTTTTCCTTTAGCTCTATTTCTTACTATGGCTGAACTGTTCATTATTGATCATTAATGGCAGAGATTATTGGTTATCAATTGGTTATCAATGGCTTTATCAATTTCCACCATAACAGTGGGATCTGACCACTGGAGAGGTTCAAACTTCAGGCATGCACAACTGGCAACACATCAAATGCTTGAATCATTGTGAACATTCAAAAGATTCAAGAAACATCCTGTTTCTTCTGTCTGCTTGTGATGGCAAACTAGAAGAGTTGGCAAGGCCATAACACAGGATGGAAAAAAAAATTGTAGTAGCCAAGATTTATTTAATATATTCATCTAGTCTGTTTTCTGTGAAACTATTAATGAAAATATACACCTATCTGCAGTTGGCAGGACCTGTCTCTTTAAGAAATAGGCTTAGTTGGCAATACCAACTCAATTTCCTTCCTGGGTGGGTCTCAGTTTTGTTGCAGATATAAGTAAAACTGGCTTTGAGAAGTTAATCTTACTTGTAGTGCAAATCCAAGCTATTATAGAATTATAGAGCTGAGCTGGAAGAGCCCACAAGAGCCATCCAGTTCAACCCCCTGCTCTACAAGAATACACAATCAAAGCACTCCCAACAGATGACCATCCAGCCTATATTTAAAAATCTTCAAAGGAGGAGATTCCACCACACTCTAAAGCAGTGTATTCCACTGTTGAACAGTTCTTACCATCAGGAAGTTCTTCCTAATGTTTAGGTGGAATTTCTTTTCCCGGAGTTTGAATCCATTGCTCCGGGCCCTAGTCTCTAGTGCAGCAGAAAACAAGCTTGCTGCATCCTCAACATGACATCCCTTCAAATATTTGAACATGGCTGTCATGTCACCCTTTACCTTCTCTTCTTTAGGCTAAGCATACCCAGCTCCCTAAGCTGCTCGTCATAAGGCATGGTTTCCAGATCTTTCACCATTTTTGTCACTCTCCTCTGGAGACACTCCAGTTTCTCAATATCCTTTTTGAATTGTGGTGTCCAGAACTGGACACAGTATTCCAGGTGAGGCCTGACCAAAGCAGAACAGAGTGGCACTATTACTTCCTTCAATCTATATTCCTGTTGATTGCTCATCATATACTAAAGCACCTTGTTCATTGCTCATATCTAGCCCTAAGTTAAGATAGGTAAAGCCCATTTCATATACAAAGTTTGCTGTTGTTATGTGCCTTCAAGTCATTTCCAACTCATGACAACCTGAAGGTGAAACTATCACATGTTGTTTTTTTTCTTGCAAGATTTGTTCAGAGGTGGGTTATCATTGCCTTCCTTTGAGGCTGAGAGAGTATGCCTTGCCCAAGGTCACTCAATGGGTTTCAGTGGTGAAGAACTCTGGTCTCCAGATTCCCTAGTCCAGCACGCAAACCACTACACCATGCTGGTTACCATATACAAAATATCCTCCTCTATACCCAAGGAAGACAGGAAACAAACATTACAGCATCTGAAAGGTACAGTTTCTGATCAAATAATAAGGAAGCCAGATATCAGATTCTTTTGTTGTTGCTGTTCTTCCTCTTCCACCTACAATTCTTGGTCTGATCCCAATGGTGACATTACAGCAAATAGGAAGAACAAATTAATATATTAGCCACATGTAAGCATATATGATGCAGCCACAATATTTATAGTGAACACTATTTAATTATTTCATATATGATTTAGATGTTGGGCTTCAACAGGCATTCCATGGCCATTTCAATAATTGGTCTCTAAACATACTTAGAATCTTGACTTTTCCTTATGCATTTTCATGCCATCTGTCTTAAATAGCAAATATTAACCCACGTTGCCATTGTTACTACTGGAAAGGCACATTTATTGAATTATCTAAGGATCATCCTAAACACCAGTTTTGAAGGACTACCTGATCCACAAAAAGCAAATATTGTTTAGAGCATGCCATGTCACTTTTACAATGTTTGAGGGCTTTTTTTTGCATTGGGCTATATCTTTCAATGTCATTTTGACAACGCAAAGCAGCATTACACAATGTGACAGATGCCTGGAAATAGAACAGAAAGTCACTATCCATATCCACTATCTACTCGATCACTTCCAGTATAAAGGGCAAAAACAAACATTATGATGCCTGCTGCCATGAAATTTACAAGCCAAAACATGCTAGACTCTTCACTGCTTATGAAGGAGTGTGTTTTGCTTAATCACTATTCCTTATAAATAGAGCTTTGGGGCGGATGTGGCTTATTTTGCTTTCCATTTTTGCAATGAACTGTTGCATTGTAAAATCCATCTTCTCACTCAACAAGTTTCATTTGATTATTTATTAAAAGCCTTTCTGCCTTCCTCTGCCACTGAAGCATATAGTCAGTAAAACAAGACAGTTCCTGCCTGCAGGCTTACAATCCGAAAGACATGACAAAAAGGGAAATGGCCTTAGGAAGGAAAAGAAAAAAGTAGATCCAGGTGGTAAGTCTTATACAGCAGGTCTTTCAATGAGCAGGTGAAGTGGAAAGAGTCCAGAGACTGCAGGAACCTCACAACATTAGCCTTGCAGCAGTGATGATAGAAAAGCCTGCAAGCAGGTTGATGGAATGGTAGTCTGGTAAGAGTTAAGGGGAGAGTATGCACTAGGAGCTGGTCTTTCAGCAGAGCTGATAGGATCACCCAGCTTCCTCTCCGTGTCTCGAAAAACCTCATGGGAAGGCTACTGAAAGAGGTTAACAGTATATCAATAGGTGCATGGCATAAATAATTGGTGGAATATTGTCTCAGCTCAAAAACTGACAAAGTAGTTACAGACTCTTTCTCTGTAACCTCATATAGATTTACTAATTTTATTAACAAGCAGACACAGAGAAAACTACCAAAGCCGCATGGAAACCTGTAAAAAAAACCCACTTTTGTCAGTAATACAAAACAGTAACACCAACATTGTAAACCTCTAGTTAATATCTATGGACCTTATCAGACGGGAGGAATTTCTCTTTATTGCAAATGGAGCCAATTCAAATTCACATGAATTAGCTAGTTTTCCTATTACCCGAAAATGACCCCCCCCCCCTCCACATTGCCCAAAACTGCATGAGATGCTTTAACCCATGATTGCATTTGGAATGACTTCCCTTTTGCCCAAAATTGCGTGAGATACTTTAATCCGCAATAACGTGAAACCCCATGATTGCATTCAGATTGCCATACTTCCAATTTCCGACATCTAATAAAGTCCTATGAATGTACTCTGTGATTTTAATATATGTGACTCTACCGTGAACCTTTCATCTTGATTAATTGTTCTCTCTCTGGACTCTTTCATACAAGGCTAAATTGGAAGTATAATTTAAGGTCAATTCGAATGCAATCATGGGTTTTACGTTATTGCGAATTAACTCTTCGCATGCAAATTCGGGCAAGAGGGAAGCCAATTCAAATGCAATCATGGGGTTTGCGTTATTGCGAATTAAAGCTTCGCATGCAAATTCGGGCAGGAGGGGGTTATTTTCGGGTAATGGGAAGTAATTCCGAACGGAGCAGGGGTTCATGTAAATTCGCTAAACAAGCGAATTTACATGAATCCGCATTGGCTCCATTCGGAGTTGGGAGAAATTCCTCCCCGTTTGAAAGAGTCCACTGAAAAGTTTGCAGGTTTTTTAATTTGCTTTCCATTTGTAATTTCAAAGGGGGAGGGGAAATGAATAGCGATTATAGTAATAGCCAAATGACCAGTATTTGAAAGAGTTACTTTGCTGTAGTGCAGATCTCAGACTCCCCCAACTCACATGCCCATTGGCCATGGTGAGCAAGGATTTCTAGAAATTGTAGTTTAAAAAGTAACTTTTGTAAGCTTTGCAAAGAGTACTGAAATAAACTCTCTTATATGGTTCAAATATTTAGGGATGTTTTGGAGACAGTCCCAATTTGGAGCCACAGTCCAGATCATTCTTTGTCATCCCACTTTTTCAGCTGCTTTTAAAATGTCCTAGTTTCTCCTTCTTCTTTTTTTAATTAAATTTTTATTAAAATAAAGAAAAAATACATCTTTCATAAAAACAGATATACATCCATTACATTCTATTACAAACAAAGAAAGGGGGGGAACAGTAAATATCCTCTTACATTAATACTTATTTAAATTTCAATGTTCTTATTTTTCCATAATTTGGACACTTCTCTCCATTTTTCAATATATTGCTGATTAGTTTTTTTTATTTATTTACATAGGTTGAAAGTACATCTAAGGTGGCAAGATAATTCAATTTCATTATCCACTCCTCTAACGATTTTGTCAATCTAGTTCTCCAATATTTTGCATAAATCAATCTGGCAGCAGTAATCATGTATAACAGAACATCTATTTGGTCGCATGTGATGTTATCTAAGATTGTATCTGTTATATTTAGCAAAAAAAGTTCTGGTCTTAATGGAATATTCTTCTTAATTACTGATATAATACACCTTTGTATTTCTTTCCAGAACTTTTTAGCTTTTTTACACAACCACCACATGTGGTAAAAAGTACCTTTTGTTTCTCTACATTTCCAACACTTATTGTTTTTATGTTTCCCTAATCTAGCCATTTTTGTTGGCGTTAAATACCACCTATAGAAGAGTTTAGAATAATTCTCTTTTAACCTGACAGAGTTGGTGAATTTCAAATTCTTTTTCCAAACATTTTCCCAATTCAAGAGAGATATTTCATTTCCAATATTTTGTGCCCACTTGATCATATTTGGCTTTCTTCGTATAAGCTCCATTCCAAAAGGAATTTATACATTTTTAAAATAAATTGTGTCTTTTCCCCTCTAATAATTTTATCAAAATCAGTTTTCTCTTGTTCTATTCCTAGTTCTTTTTTGTCCTTTTCAAAATCACCTTTAATCTGCCAGTATTTTAATCAATTGATTTGTACTCCTTCCTTATTCAATTCTTCCCTTGTTTTTAATATATCACTATTCCCCATCTTTTTCAGAATATTTTCATATCTAGTTTCTCTTTCATCCTCCCACTTTTCCTATTGTTTCTCCTTATTTGAAGTGGAAGAAACTGAGTTCAAAGTACAAAAGCTTGTACTTTGGACTCAAGGTTTGGACTCAGTTTACTCAGTAGGAGGAGAGGAGAGGGTAAGTTCTTCCCTTTCCAGTTTGTTGTTATATACCTTCAAGTTGTTTCCGATTTATGGGAACCCTAAGATGTTTTCTTGGGGTTTTCTTGGCAGGTTTCTTCACAGGGGGTTTGCTATGGCCATCCTCTGAGGCTGAGAGAGTGTGACTAGGGTCACCCAGTGGATTTCATGGCCAAGTCAGGATATGAACCCTGGTTTCCAGTCCAGTGCTCAAACCAGCATACCATGATGGCCCTTCCCAATAGGCTCAGGCAAAACTCCTGCAATCTCGCCTTATTGGTGTGTGATTTCTCATTTATAAGTTTTGCCAACTCACACTCTGATGTTGCTTGACATCACATTTCCTAGTTTTCACCTGTGCGATGGTGTAGGGTATGCAATTCCACATATAACAGCTGACTGACCGGAAGATGAGCCTCAGTGGCAGGACATGAACCTAACTTTGTGAAGAATGCAGCCTTCCAATTGCCCTGCAAGTGGTGTCCTCCAGCATTTGGGCTGGAGATGCCGCTCCTTGTCTCCTTCTAACTAACCTTTGCAAGTGGACCAAGGCTGATAATTGTGCATTGTTCCTGTGCAGTGATGCCACATACTGCATTAGCGTTTGGAGCCTGTGATAATACTATCCAAAAAGACAAGATTACTTTCCTCTTTTATATTTTTGTCATGGAAATTTCATCTTACTTCATTTCTTTCTAAATGAAAAATGGGTTTTATTATAGTCTTCTTCAAATGTGTGAGATAATGCACCAGAAATATATGGTATGTATGGGATTTTATTTATATATATATATATATATATATATTGCTGGTTTTGAGGTTTTTTAAAAAAATGTCTCTTGTGCTATTCTGAATTATTGTTATTTGGTAGGAAGCAAAAGAGAATTCTCCTGTGGACTGCATGATTTAGACTGTCTGATAAAAGTGAAATTGTATTGCTTCTTTGCATATTAACTTCTAGATAGCAAGCTTACTGGAGAATGAAACAGTAGTTTTGCATCCTTTGAATAGCATATATTTCATGTTGTACAAGGCCTATCTCTTTTGTTTTAAAGTTTTCAATTTCCCCACAGTAGGGGACCCTACAGTATTACTTCTGTTTGTTCTAGGCTCAAAAGATATCTTTTGCATATTACAACATGAATATGAAAACAGCATTGATTTCTATCAATGCAGAATCTATCCTTTCTGCAATTCTGAGGCATTTCCGGAGCCTGCAATGTTGGTTTCCACATTAACGCTCACGTACATCCACACATCCTTTCTTTCTTTTCTTGTACTGTCTATTAGAACGTAAGCCTGCAGGCAAGGAGTGTGTTTTTTTAATCTTTTCACAGGGTTTTGAAAACTGTAGGTATAATTTTTCTTACTTTTCACTCTAACTCCACCCTGCCTCCCATACTGAGAGAAATGGAGCCAAAATGGGCCCGTTTGTGCAGAAAGAAGGGACCCCGAGGTGTGCAGCAGTACAAAACATTTAAACAAAACAAAGTGGCCATCTCTCTTCCCAAGAACCCAATGAGAAGTAGACAGGCTTTTGGGTGTTCACATAAATATCCATTCCCAGATACAATCCCTATTAACTCAATCATGATGGTTGGCCAAGAAAGGCTGCAGTGGTCAGAAAACCTGCATGATGAGATTTCAACATTCTTGAATCCAATGCCATGTTTGTGATTTAAAAATCATATTATTGCATCACATGATAAACAAGATGTCCTAGAAAGTTATTCTCAGCTCCTTTTGGTACTGGCAACAAAACAGGTGAACGGAGAGGAGGTCCAGCAATTTTAGATATAAAGGATGACACCCTAGTTCAATAAAGACTGTACTGAAGTCAGAACCCAATTAATGAAAATATGGGAAAGACAAATGTTGGACAGTGCCACAGCCTTGCCAAAAGATACTATAAATCATTGTTAGCAAAGAAAAAGAAAGAATCTGTTCAAATGCAATGGGCATCTCTGATATATTTCTCTTTACAAAAATAAACCAGGTTGTTTTGGGCTACAATCACAGATAAGACAGAGAATACTGTGGGTTCACCCAATTGCAATATTCATGTAAATGTGTGGGGAGATTATTTCTTCATCCTGTAAATAATAATAATAATAATTTATTTATATTTCCCGCCTCTCCCATTGGATCGAGGCGGGATTACAACAATTAAAACAGTAACAATAAGACATTCTTATAAAAATTCAATAAAAACATTAAATAAAAACATTCCTTATAATTAAAAGCATCAATTAGCATGTGCAACATAGCAGCCATAATGTGATTAAAACAATCCAGTGCAAACTTACAGCCACAATGTCTGCTACTTACTCAAATTCAGCGCTCCGAGTAGCACACAATATCACAACAGATCAGATGGATAGGCCCGCCGGAAGAGATCCGTCTTCAGTGGTTTTTTAAAAGCCTCTAAGGTGGTAAGAAGACGGATCTCATCCGGTAGGGCATTCCAGAGTTGAGGAGCCACAGAGGAAAATGCTCTCTTGGAAGTAGATGACAATCTTACATTAATACCTTCCAATAGGTTTTTACCTGATGTCCTGAGGGTGCGGGGCGGATTATGTAGGGAGAGGCGTTCCTTCAAGTAACTCAGGCCTGAGCCATATAGGGCTTTAAAGGTAACAACCAACACTTTGTACTGCACCCGGAAGCTAATTGGGAGCCAGTGTAAAGATTTTAAAACAGGGGTTATATGATCGAATCTGGAAGTCCCTGTAAGCAATCTGGCAGCCACGTTTTGAATCAGCTGAAGCTTACAGACTTGATACAAAGGTAGCCCCATGTAGAGCGCATTGCAGAAATCTAATCAAGAGGTTACCAGTGCATGTACCAATGTTTCAAGGTCCTCCCTGCCCAGGTAGGGGCGCAGTTGGCGTATATAGTGGGGAACAGGTTCTGTGATCTCTGAGGAATTAAGCTCACTCTTCAAGCTTTTTGCATGCTCCTCAGTGGCCTCCTGTGTCCTAAAATGAATTAAAGACAATAGTTACCCATTTTAAATTTGGCAAAGCATCAGGGCATGGTTTAATCTTGCACCAACTCCCAAAAACAAATGTTACATGGTGGGCACCCCTTCCTGCAACTCTTTTCACTCATATAAATCAGATGGCATTGTCATTATATTTTTGCCCCAGGCTGTGTGAAATGTCTCAAGTGCATGCAATGGGTTAAAGAGGAAATGCTGACTCAGAGGAAGCTGATGCAACTTGAGCATGGAGATGAGTCATAGCAGTTCCAAACTGCACTGTCACTGTGGCTACCTGACAGGAAGCTGATGAAACACTAGCAGGGGGTTGGATCAGAATCCTAGCTGTGTTTGTGTTTATAAGGATGAGTGCTCCAGTACACAGTGTGGTGGTGTGGATAGAATCAGAATCATAGAGTTGGAAGAGACCACAAAGCCCATCCAGTCCAATTGCCCTAGCATGCAAGAATTCTCCATCAAAGCATCCCTGACAGATGGCCATCCAGCCTCTGCTTAAAGACCTCCAAGGAAAAAGACTTCACCACACTTTTAGGGAGTGTGTTTCACTGTTGGACAGCCCTTACTGTCACAAAGTTCCTCCTAATGTCAGTTGATGGCAGAGCATTATGCTGGTTTGTGTAAATATTGATGTATCATGATTGTAAATATTTACTGCAACTTATCAGAAGGGAGGAATTTCTCTTTATTGTGAATGGAGCCAATTCGAATTCACGTGAATTCGCTAGTTTAGCAAATTCATGTGAATTCCTATTGTGTGACTTCCCATTACCCCAAAATGACCCCCCCCCATTGCCCAAAATTGTGTGAGATGCTTTAATTCTCAATAAGGTAAAACCCATGATTGTGTTCGGAATGACTTCCCTTTTGCCCAAAATTGCGTGAGATACTTTAATTCACAATAATGTGAAACCCCACGATTGCGTTCGGATTGTCTTTGGATTATACTTCCAATTTCAGAGGTCTGATAAGGTCCTAAGATTAAAAGCCTCAGCAGTTGTGAACTACTTCCAGACTCGACAGTGTTGTTTATCTTCCTGGCTGTCAGTCTTCTGCGTGTGGACACAGTTGTACCTCACTGCTAACAGGCTAAACTACCTATTAGCTGGCCAGAGGTGATTATAATTGCCATCTACAAAAAGGACATAGGAATGAGCCATCTAACCATCCGTTTATAAGATTACTCTCTGTCATGGGCAAACTGTATGCCCAGTTTCTTGATAATCATCTTTCTGAGTGGATAGAGACTGAGAATATCCTTGGTGATGGATAGTCAAGTTTCAGGAAGGTTAAGTCAATATATAACCATTGCTTGGTCCCAAATCATCTGTCAGAGAAATATTCTAGATTCCATAGCAACAGTTTGTATGTTGCATTTATGGATGTGAAATCAGCCTTTGATCTAATCCTGAAAGAGAGATTATGGGCCAAATTCCTTTTGACAAGAGATTACTATGGTTAATCATGAATTTATATACAAATATTACTGTACAAGTTCAGTTCTATTACGTTAATGGTGGCCAATTTCCACCTACTCCTAATAAAGTGTTCTGGGCTAAGGTACTCTCACAATTGCTTTTTGGCATTCCAGCATTGATCTCAGGTTTTCCACAATATTAGAACAAGACTTCTCATTTTACCTTCAGAAACTGTTTGCGATCCCAAATTGTGCACCATCAGCTGTCTTATCGCCAGTTGCCCCTCAGTTGTCTGAAACTCTTTTATGCAGGCCCCCATTGTGCACAGTGACTGCTGCCAAACAAGTCAAGATTGGAGGACTTTCATATATGCCCTACATATTCCCTACACTATTGAATGGATAAGGATCATGGATATGAATCAGTCACAGACGTGTAACTATAGGTAACTATAATTGTGAATTCCAGCCCAGAACTATTGTATCACGTGATCATTCAAACCCAATAGCTGAGGTCCTGCATTGGTATTATATAGTGTAAACCTTCACATGAACAGAGACAACAGTTTCCTGGCATACTACACACATTACAACACTAGACACACCCCCCCCACCACCACCCTCAAGAGGGCTCTCATGCCCAGTCCATTAAATCTCCTTTCTAGTTTCCACATTACCTTCCTATACTCCCACCACCATTCATGTGGTTATCTGCTAACCTTGGCTTTAGGAAACATCCTGCTCTTGTCCCCCAATGACCATTGTTAAAACTGAACTTGGCTCCTCATCTCCACACTCACATGTTTTACATTTCTATCGCTATTCTCACACACAGCCCACTTATATAGGTCTTACTCATGCATCTGAGGAAGTAGGCTCAAGTCTATGAAAGGTCATGCCAGCAGCATCTTTCTTTCCATTAATCTCAAAACAGTTTATCACATCGGAGGAATTTCTCTAAATTGCGAATGGAGCCAATTTGCAATTACGTGAATTTGCTAGTTTAGCGAATTTACATGAAATCTGATTGCGTTCGGAATGTGTTCAGAATGACTTCCCATTTCCTGAAAATGACCCCCCATTGCCCGAAATTATGTGAGATACTCTAATACGCAATTCCGTGAAACCCCATGATTATGTTTGGAATGACTTCCCATTACCCGAAATTGCATGAGATACACTCATTCACAATAACGTGAAACTGCATGATTGTGTTCGGATTGCCATTGCATTATACCCCCAAATTCCGTTGTATGAAAAACTCCATAGGTGCTGCAAAATCCCTTTGCATATTGACTCTACATGAGGAATTACATATTGATTGTGCTATACAACTCTTGTGTTGAACATCAGCATGTTACCACTGATTGCACACCTGAATGTGTAACCAAATGTGCACATGTATCCACATGTACATCATATGTGCATTCATACACATCATGCACTATAGCACTACATGTACAACTCCATTTCCATAACCATAAACTGTATACAGACACTCTGCACTGGATAAAAATTTCCCAGACACTTTTGTAGGGGAACTTATACATGCTAAGATACCAACAGGATTCTAGACAAAATTTTCAACAGGATCAGTTCACACGTTTATCTAAGATTAATCAAGGTAATCTCAAAGAGGCAGATATAATCTTCCTGATCTGGACCCAAGCTATGCAAAGCTTTAACCAACTCTTTGCATAGGTTTGGTGTAATGGTTATAATTTTAGACTAGGACTGGAGAGATCATAGTTCAAACCTACATTTACTTCCAAAAGCTCACTGACCTCTCAACAGCATTTAGCTCTCAGCATAAAAGATCTCACAGCATTGTTGTAAGGATAAAACTGAGAGGAAGAAACCATGTGCTATTTCAGGAATGGAAGAAGAAATGGAGTGAGATGAAATAGTATGGAACGGAATGATAAGACAAGGTGTTCAATCATGTTTTGAAACTTCATGCATATATACCTCAACCAATGAGAGCAGTTAGTGCATTTGTAATGTGTGCATGCTAATCTTAAATTGATTCACACCCAAGTTTTGAGTGTATTTTTAAAGTTCACATGAACATTTTGGGGTACACTTCTCCCGATAATGCATTTTATACAATTTTGCCCAATATCTACATTTTTGGAAGGGAAAATCTGTATATCATGCACTTTTTAATGTTTTTCATCTCTCTCTGTGTGTATATGGAGGGAGCAAGATCCTGTGCTGGACTTTTGTGAGCAGGACAGTTGGATGCAGCAGAAATGGTTGGGGCAGTCTCCTTTTCCAACCACAGCTCACCAGTGTACCCCCGAAACCTGCTCCAGAGATCCTAGGAAACCTTTAAGACAGCTCTGGGTGGATAGGTGAGAAGAAAAGGAAATTCAGACACACATTGAAGCATTTGTGGTCACCATGTCATCATATCCATTTTTATAGGACGGCCTCTCCACAAAATTCAAGCACTTTTGAAGGATAATTGAGTTTCAGTTTATGTATTAGTTCTAAAGCATCAAATAGTGAACCAAATTAATTTCTCTCCCAGCCCTAGGGAAAGTTTACAATGGGAGCAGCAGGCAGGACCTCAGCTTTCACCTCCAGAGCTATATCTATGTTATAGAATCAATGAGCTTTTATACCACTTTAATTGCCATGGCTCAATGCTATGGAATTCTGGGATTTGTGGTTTAATGAGATATCTAGACCTCTGTGTCAGAGAGCTCTGGTTCCACAATAAACTACAAATCCCAGCATTCCATAGGACAGAGCTATGGCAGTTAAAGCAGTGTCAAACTGCATTATTTCTGCAGTGTGGCGGCAGTCTACATTTTAACTATATCACATGAACTGGTCCAATATATACAGTAACTGAATGTAGAGGAATCATGAAATAAACATGCATGTAAACATGCATTTCAGAATCTGGCTACAGAGGGAGTATCTGTTTCACCGTGATATGAAGTCATTATATCCAGCTGGCATCTTAGTATGAGCATGGTTTAATTTGTTAATTTCATTTGTTACCGATTTCAGGTTCCCAAGATGTAACTGGACTTACAATTCCAAGAATCACAGATCCTTACTCATGCTAACTGGGGCTTCTGGGACAGAAAGTATAACATTACATTTCATAACCACAAACTGGAGACTAATTGTTTATTTAGTCTCTGACAATATGCAGTGGTAGCTGAGAGCTGTCATGTCTGTGGGGCAGAAAAGACTCTGAGATTTAGACCCCATTCCCACTATATTTTGATTCGAAGTGTGACACAGGCTATACTACCCGAGTTCACATTTGAATCGATTTACAATCCTCATCAGATCAATTAGTAGAGGAAAGGACCGGGTTAAAAGCAAATAGCCCAGGCTATCCTGACACTAGTTTTAAAGTGGTCTTTTTTGGAAAACATGATTCTGAAGCGTTTCCAGTACAGTCGTCCCCCGGGTTACGAAGGTAATCCGTTCCGGATTACCTTTCGTAACCCGGAAGCTTTCGTTTCCTGGGGGACCGCTTTAGTGGGTGGACCGCGCGGCCAATTTAAAGGGGCCGCGCGGGTTTTTTTCTTCGGATCCCGGGGGATCTTTCGGATTTCGTACCCCGGGGTTTTCGTACCCCGGGGGATTCGTAAGCCGGGGGACCACTGTAAGTGGGAACGCTGGTCAGAATTGTGGGTTTTTTTGGGGGGGGGGTAATGATTGCATTGCATTTGTGATCAATTGTACGCAAAACACACACACACACACACATGCACACACAAATCTCCAGGTCCTTTATTTCAGAGGAAGGAACTGGCAAAACCACCTCTCAGGATTCCTTGCTTAAGAAAACCCCAAGAAATTGGTTTGCAATAAGTCAACAGGCAACTTGAAAGCACATACACCCACGATATCCTGAGTTTACAAACCTGAAACTTACAGATCGAAGAAGATATTGTACCCGTTGTTCTCTCTGCAAAACTTTCTCTGCAAAGTCAATTCACCTGTACTTTCATTTCAGGGACAAATGAGCAGGACACCAGTGGTGCTATTTATCTCTTTGTTGGCTTTGGGGTTACTTACCTGTTGGTGAATGATGACTTTTTCTCTTCACTTCTCTCACTACACATGGGTATTTTTTATCTTGCTCTGTCTTACCTCCAGAACTCTAAACAAAGTATTTTCTTTAAAAAAAAAAAAAAAGAAAGAAAGAAAAATAATTGCAGGAGTGATTCCTTCCTCCCAAAGCTAGTTTATAACAACCATGAGGAAATGGAGGAGCTTTTCGTGTTGATATTTGTTTGTTCTTTGGTTGTATGGGGTCTGTGCAGCTTCAATAAGTCACCTGAATGTGACAATCAGACCACCCAAGACAGACAAATCAAAGCTAATGACTTCCTACCATACAAACAAAGCCATTTCGGAAAGATAGACTAAAACCTTCCATGCTCTTAACAATAATGGATTTGTATTCAAGGAAAATGGGGAAATCTTGAAAACCCAAGGTTCAGAATCAATGCAGGGCCAGGATTTCCAGGATGCCTGCAATATGACTTCCTGTGCAACCTCTGTTATTTCTTTTTCATCCATCAGTCACCAAGGCAACAACCACTTCCTTCCTCTTCCACTCCCTGGAAAACTCAGCAAGTATAATATCCATGAAATCAATCAATTAAATTGTCCATAAATTTTCTTCATTTTTTTAAAAGAAAGGTTAAATGTTTGCACCTTCATTTTAGACTTTGCAGGAGTTTCATGTACTGTACAAAATCTGCCTGAGATTCATTTGGAAAGAATAGTATGCAAAGGGATCTTGCAGCAACTGAAAGACAGAAGTTAGTAACATGAGCTTTCCTATGACTTTATCACATGCGGAAAAACAGTGTTTCTCTCATGAAAATTGAGCAATCACAATTAACATTTTCACACACATCATGATTAAAAAGCCATTATCCCAGGGATAAACAGGCAATAAACAGCAACAAATCATTCGTGGGATTTCCCAGTGAATGATTTGTTCCTGTTTATTGCCTGTTTATTCCCAGGGATAATGGCACTTTAATTGCAAATTTGTGTGAAAATATTATTTGCAATTGTGTGATTTTCATGGGATAATCAGTGTTTAACCCCCCAATTTTCCCTGTGTGATAAAGTCCATAGAATTGAGCTTGCTTCCTCATGCATCTGAGGAAGTAGGCTCAAGTCTACAAAAGTTCATGCTATCAACATCTCTCTTGCAGTAAGGTGTTGATTTGCAAGATCCCTTTGCATACTAAAGCTACGTCTTTGAATGGAAAGAATAAGGATAGGTTCTTTCACCACAAAAAAGAACAATTCAACATGTTCCAATAAACCTTTATTCCAAAACTAGGCCAGGTAAGCCTTGCCTAAGTAAACAAAACATTTGGAACCTCCTGTCAACCACTTGGGGGCTCCTTGCAAAATGGATACTGTGATGCTATTTTCTTTCTTTACTCACTTCTGATTCCCATTTTGACAGCCACACTTATCAATCTATGCTTTTAAAACATGCTAGAGGTAGCTGTTGAGGCAGGCTTATCTCGTCTCCCTTTTCTCTCTGTTTTGCTGTTCACTCATGCTCAGAAAGGGCAGCTGTTTTTTACTTTGCCAGTTGTAGGCAGACCTACACAACCACAGTATGGTGCAGTAGAGCAGAATCCCAGTTTTTCTAGGCTCAAGATTTGTTTGATGCATTGTTTATTGTAGACAAGCTGCTGCTGCAACCCAAGGCCAAGAGTCTGCGCTTCTCCAGTCTTTTTTTTTTTTTTAACCATCCTTCCAATATTGAGACAGCTTTAAAAAATGCCCAGGTACCTGGTGAAAGAGAAAAAAGCAAAGGACTGGGTGGACATTAAAAGACTTTGTAAAAAAGGAGCTCTGTTCTTTGAGGCTTTGTTAACTAAGGTATGCCTGTATTTCAGACAGGGAAATTGCATTGAGGAAAGTATTAAACCCTGCTGTTCCCACATTATACCCCAAATCAACTCTTTTCTACCAGGCACTGCTTTTAAGGAAGGATAAAGAAAATCATAAATTTTCTGCCTCATTTGTAGTCCTGTCCTAAGAATAGCAGGAAAAATATCTCACCCACAGCCCCCAATGATAGAGTTCTGGAGGAATTATGAACTGTAAAATCAAGTATCCTCAAAAAGTTTTGTACTGTTCAATGTTGACACCTGTTATACTACTATGATTCTGCTTTAACTGCTATGGTTGCATCCTATGGAGTTCTGGGATTGGTAGTTTTATCAGAGGCACCCAAGGAGAATTCTCTGGCTGAAAATTATAATGGCCTATCTTTCTAAAACTGCCAGTCCCAGGTTTCCATGTTGTCTTAGCAGTTAAAGCACAGATGGCCCTCCTTATCCACGGATTTTTTTTTCTCCATGGATTTGAGCATACACGGTTTGTAGAATCATAATGCTGTAATGGAATAATGTAAAAAGATCCCAGGAGCCAAACAGCTATTTTGTTCTAATCCAGAGCCACATCAATACTATTATGTTCCTTGGCCTGATTATTAATACCATCATTACCACCGTTGTTACTGCTTCTGCTGTAAAATACAAATAAATGTTGTTGTTGTGTACCTTCAAGTCATTTCCAATTTTTGGCAACACTAAGGCAAATGTATCATGCTGTTTTCTTGGCAAGATTTGTTCAGAGGAGGTTTGTCATTGCCTTCCCCTGAGGCTGAGAGTATGTGACTTGCCCAAGGTCACTCAGTGGGTTACATGACCAAGCTGAGAACCAAACCCTGGTTAGAAGCAATATATTTACCATAATGTACACATCAAAGATTCAGACTCTCTCTTTTTTTCCCCCCTCTTTTTGTCTCTTTCCTTATTTCTTTCATTCCTTCTTTCTTTTTTTCAACACAAAGGCAGTACTCAAAACTGAATTGGTGGCAAGCTCTGGGTATTTCTGTCCTCTGCTTAATTCCACCTATTAAAGATGAAATCAAAGGCAAGAGGACATCATCCAAGGTGCTTTGTCACATAACTGTGTGAAAAGCTGAGTCACTCTAAACTGACGTGACTGGGATACAATCCAGCACTATAAAATTCAGATGAGCATTTTTCTGTATCACCCCTCAGTGGCATTTCTATTGCCTCCTATGGCTACGGCTGACCCAGATGAGTCACTGGCTCACCAGCGCTCATGATATCAGGTGCTGTTTATGCCCACATCCCAAAGTCTTCATTTTCCTTTTAAAAAAATAAAGTGTGTTTCTGTAAGCAACTGGTCCAACACTTATTTGGGTTCTCTCATTGTGGAGTGCTGCCTAGAATGTTGGATATGCAATATGAAGATGGGGTCCATCTTTCCCTGGGATGTGGCATCTGCAATGAAAAATCCTGCATTATGAGAGGGAACAGATGAAGGCTGACTACCCAAGAAAGAAAATCATGCCAGGTTGCTCCTAACCCACTGGCATAAAGGGTAGAAGCAGCCCTCACATTTATCACAGCCTTCTTCAATCCAGTGTGTTGCAGAGCTGTTGGACTACAACTCCTGACATCAGCCAAAAGGTGGCAGCAAGTGTACTGGTTAGGAGTAATGAAATAGTAGTCCGGCACAACTATAATCAGGGTAAGGGAAGCAAGCTTCCTATATTATGTTACTTTGTGTGAGCCACCTTTGGGGCAAGAGTCCTTCTGGGTTAAAAGTAGGATCCAAAATCAAAACAAATAAATCCTCAAGGGACCAGCAAGATCCCACTGCTGTGATGGCAGTTCTCCCACTAAATCTCTTCGCATCATTATCTTGATCTTGCAGCATTGGAAATCTCGTCTTCAGGGCTACTGAGAGAATCCACATTTTATCTTACTATCTAGAAAAGAAACCGTTTGTTAGTCCTGACGAGACCTATTCAGTCAATCGGAAATACCTATGGGTTGACTCAACATTCAACAATATATTGAATGGGTCCACTCTGGTTGGGAACAGTCAACAACCTCAGACTGCAACATTCACCATGCCAGGGGGTCACACTCCAAAACAAATCCTTAAATCCTTAATATTGCCTTATAGCAGATGATCCTATGGTTCATGGATCTGATGTGGCCCAAAGGAACTTCCCAATATCTTCCTGCAAGTCTGATCTCTGATCAATCTCCAGTAAAATTCAAAGATATAGCCATGTTAGTCTGTAGAATAATAATAATAATAATAATAATTTATAACCCCCCCTCTTCGAGGATCGAGGCAGCTTACAATTGTGATAAAATATAATACAATAATACAATAATAAAATCCAAATACAGTATAAAATACAGAATGTCACAAAATATAACAATATAAAATAAAACTCATTATCCCTCCCACCAGCATAACAATTTAAAATTCCTTATAAAATAAAATACATCTCATCATTAATATAATCACACACATTTGTGACTAAGATTTCTCTGCAGACAATCTCCCGCAAGTCAATACTCAGAACAATTTCCTATCTCTTTACAATAAAGCAGCCACATGTGTCTGCAGTGTATTTTGTCCTCCTACTAGTCCGCCATAGCCATTATAACCAGGGAAGTTGACACAAGGTATCCAAAGCTAAGCCTTAGGAAGCTTCACTCATTTCAGGGAGAGTAATTTAAGCTCAGGTTTAGTTAACTCTCCTCCCTCCAAAATCAATGGAGCTGAGCCACAGGCTTAACAGGCTGGATTGTGTTCTTAGCTAGATACATTTCAACATTTTCCCGTTCCTTCCAACTCCTCTGTGCAATTGCAGAGAAGTAATGTTGGAGAAACAGGCAATATAGGTTGCCTCTTGATATTCCTTCTTCATTATAAATCTGGCAAGAATGTGTGCTGGGCTATCTTCTAGCAGCTCACCTCTGCATGCAAATAATCCAGGTGACAGACCAGCACTGTATGGTCAAAATGTTCACTCACAGCCTTTGGAAATAAATGAATGTTTAAGAAATGAATCCAAAATACTGTTTACACCCCTTTTCCCTTCCCCATTTACAACTCCTTAGACCCTCATACCATTGCTTTACCTCTTACTCAGCGCCTCATAAATTATCAGTAATGCTTGCACATTAAACATTTATTAGTCCAAGCATCATGTGATTAGCAGTAGCTGCAAATTTCTGTCAATATAAATCTATGCAGATTGATTTCTCATGAAAACAGCCCTGGACTTATACTGCCAGGACCATGGCCTATAGTTAATATCTTTAATGCTTTGTGTTCCTATGTCCTTCTATTTTCTCTTGGCATTTCAAAATGAATGCAGACTTTCCTCATTTACATCATATGTGACATAATACACATCATATGTGACTTTTTGTCATGCATACCTTGGCTGATGCCACAGACTGGCATGCATGGGCATCTAGCAAGGCCCACATAACCAGGAAGGGCCCAAACATCATCCAGTTCCTTCAGCAATCACAGCTCTTTGCTACCCCTGCATCTTGCTTTCCCACTCTAACAGGATATAGGCTTTAGGAGTTTATCATACGACGGAATTTGGGGGTATAATGCAATGGCAATCTGAACGCAATCATGGGGTTTCACATTATTGCGAATGAGTGTATCTCACGCAATTTCGGGCAATGGGAAGTCATTCTGAACACAATCATGGGGTTTCACGTAATTGCGTATTAGAGTATCTCATGCAATTTTGGGCAATGGGGTTCATTTTCAGGAAATGGGAAGTCATTCTGAACACATTCTGAACGCAATCAGATTTCACGTAAATGCGCTAAACTAGCGAATTAATGTAATTGCAAATTGGCTCCATTCGCAATTGAGAGAAATTCCTCCCACGTGATAAACTCTTAAGATTTCCTTGTTTTGGGGTTTTCCCAGATAGTCAGATAAAATGTGGGCTCAATAGCCCTGAAGAAGATATTTCCAGTGCTGCAGGATCATGATAATGATGCAAAGAGATTTAGTGGGAGAACTGCCATCACACCAGTGGAATCATGCTGTTCCCCTGAGGATTAATTTGTTCTGATTTTGGATGCAACTGAGGCATGATGTAAGGAGCAACAGATTCGGCCATGCTGTCACTTGCTTCCACATCTCCCCTTACACACATAAAGGGTCATATACTTTTTCCACAGTATGTGAGACAATCTATATTTTGTACACACATCTGACAAGCCAAGGTGAGCCTCTCAGCTCAGGTGGCAGATTGGGAAGGGCTCGGAGCACCTCCAGGACTGTCCTCCATAGTGGCAGTTTACCTGACCTCCCACAAAATTGCTACCTACCCATAGACGTACCCACTCCCACCTCCATCATCTCCTCAGCTACCACTGCTATGGCACCACAACAAAGGTATTTAAACTTTCACTGACCTCTGTGTTACCACTATTTTGCTGCCATATATATATATATATATATGGACAGGGGTGCTCTCTGAGGCCATATTGTTGGAAGCAAAGAGGGACCAACACTTGTACACAGTGGTGAGTGAGAGAAGGAAGTCTAAATAATGCCTGCCCTTTGTTTTCACCTCTCTGTATCTTTTTTTTTTTTTTGGTCTATGTATTCAAGGATTTTGCGTCATTCTTACCTGCAGTCATCACTTCCCCTTCTCCAAAGAAGTTAGTCACTCTGTTTTCCTTTGCTCTGGAAGGAACATCCATGAAGCTCCAACCTCAATAATGGATGCTAGCTTACCCCTACCCAAGAACCAGCTTTTAGGGGCTCTTCTAATCAAGTATAGATCAACCTCTTTTGTCTGTCTTCTTTACTATCCTAGGGTGGATTTCCTGAGACAATAAATATAGGTTTTTACACACAAAAAAACTTTCCAAGAGAATCCAGAATTATTTCTCCAGTTTCTACCACAAACTCATGTTGCATTTGCCCCACAGTGTTGAGCTTAATATAGATACCAAATATTCCTACACATTTCATCCAGTTATTCCAATGCTTTGCAGTCAGGAAAATGGCCAGTGTCTTTGGTGACATCAAGGTACATGATGTGGAATGGTTATGTCACCAAGTGGAAGAGAAGGAAGGGAAGTGGCAGTCACCACAGATACATCTAGGATTGAATGGTCAGAACTATCCAAGGCTCTGAGATTTCAGGGCCACAACCTAGGACCAAGAGATGACCCCTGGGATATCACAGGGCTCTTGTGATGTTGTAAGGGTGATCAGGCAACCTCTGGTGATCCCATGAAGCTTAATATGGTCAACATAAATCACAGTTACATGGAATGCTCCACTCAAAGAAAAAGGACAGAGATTAACAAATGAGGAACATACACAAAAACCTTTCAAAGGTAGCACTCTCCCTGAGATGTCTCTCACTCACCCTGGGAACATCAGAAGAGAAGCCAGGCTTGGATATCTAGAACAAGCCACAAATACAGATGTATAGCATATCAATAAAAATACCTAATTCAATTATGTATAGCTGTTTTATGTACATGTAATGGGGAAATGTACATAACACGACTTGGTTCAATATGGTTCTTCCTCATAACTACTCCCCTGTATAAGGTTTCACACCCCCAGCAGGAGGGGGTGAGTATGATAAATGAAAAACTAAGCGAGTCCCATTGTTTTCGGTATGAGAAATGTGTTAGAAGCCCATGCTTACACCTTTCAGTGGTATCAGTGGGACATGAAAATGTGGAACATGAACACCTTGACAGAACTGTACCCACTGATTTGCCCTCCCCTCAAAAAGGAAAAGAAAAGAAAGGAAAAATAAGAATGTGAGATAGAGACAACATGGACAAAGGAGGCTTCCTTTGTGAGTGAACATTTGGTTGGGAGGCCAGAGGGTTAAGGATGTTCGATGATGGTGTGGCACAAAAGTGTTCACACTGCAAGGGAGATGGTGCAGAAAAATATGAGAGTGACAGCTGACAGAATGAGGAAACCATTAGCACCAAAGGGCTATAAGGTGAAGAAGCAACATGAAAGTTATACTATATCTACAGAGAAATGAATCCAAGCAGGCAGTCTAGAAGAGGCATCTACAGGGACATTCTTGTTTTGGTGTCAGATGAATACGCAACAGCAAGAAACTGGCTCTAAACTACTTCATACCTATACTGCTCTCTAGAACAGGATGTTTCCACCCCACAAACTGCCGGTGTGAGTTTCCTGATCAAGATTAAGACCTGAGCAGTAGGTGGTGGGTATTTTAGTCCACTTTGCCCCTTCCTGCAGTCTCAGGCTGAGCCCCACTCTGCCTGCAATTTGCAAGGATTTTAAAATTGATGTTATATGGTCACTTCTAGCTTTCCTGGTGACCAGTCTGGCTGCCATATTTTGCACTAATTGAAGTTTCCCGACGAGGTACAAGGGTAGCCTCTTGAAAAGTGCATTGCAGAAGTCAAAGCGTGAGGTTACCAGCGCATGTACCACAGTTTCCAGGTTCCCCGGCTCCAGGATAGGATGCAGCTGGCATATCAAGAAAGAAAGAAGAAAGTAAGATTTCAGTGTGTGTGTGTCTTTTGTTAAGATCTGTCCCTTTATTTTGACTTACATATAGAATTATTTGTGTTAGTAAAAAAATGTGGATTTTTAAAAAGTCTTCTGTCTTCCTGCTTCAAACTGACCGATATTTGTTTCTCTCTTCCTAGCTGTTTTCTTCCCCCACCCCAACAAGGAATCAGGTATCCCCAATTCACACACCCTTTTCTGACACATAAGTCTTTTCACTACATTCATTTATGCTTCAGAGGGACCAATCTCAGCCCACTCTCTCTTCCGCACATGGTAACACTGACCAGCAGTTGTCCTCGAAAGTTTCTTGTGGACTGAACTATCAAGGGGAATTCTTTGCTGGCACTGGAGGAGTTGGGATTGTCCTGCACAGACATGCAAGGTAAACCAGTGATATAAGATACTGGATATACTTGAAGCAGCCTGCCAGTGCTGAACTTGGAGGAGGGAAGTTAAAGAATGTCCACAATTTCAAACATTAATGTTTTCTGTTCAGTAATACAATGTTTGAGAACATTCTTCAACCAGCCACGGAAAAAAATAAACTACTATCACATAGGCTTCACCCGATCTCTTTCTCTTTCTTTAAAATATGCCCACTCCCTTTTGAGTTTGCATATTTGAAAATCTCAACATATTTTCCATAGGTTTGTCAAGTTTGGCAGACCCAGTGAATTCCTTAAAAGCACATTTCACTGAATTAATCTCTCTTTACGGGGCAGTTTTGACAGGGTCTCAAACTTTGAACCTGGGGGTACCAGCAATAGAGGAATGGTTCTATGGTATGTGTTTTTTAAGTAACACGAAACTAATTTGTTAAATTGTAGGACATCTGATTTTGGTTTCCTTATGTTTTTAAAAAATATTAAAAGCTGCAGAAGAAACTAACTTCCATATTCAGTTTTGATTGGAAAACATAACTAATAAATTGCAGCTGAAATTCTCATCTTATTGTGGATAGGTTGTAGTTATGAACCTGGACACAACTCAGAGCCAGTATGGTGTAGTGGTGTCAACATTGGACTATGACTCTGGAGACTGGAGACATATTTTTTACCTTTTGTTAATCAAATGTAACTAAAATTGTGTATCATCACTATTTAATATGATTCTTGTTTCTGGGGCTTTACAGACCACCCAAAAAGGGCAGTCTGAAGCCTCCTTTTTCTTCTGTGCACCGTCACTGTAGCAACTAGATGGTGCAGTGAAGGTGCGCAGAAGAAAAAGAAGCGCCGAATGCCTGCTCCTTTTTGCTTCACAGTTGCGAGGCAAAAAGCACAGGCGGTGCCTTTGGCACGTCGCAACTGTGCAGCACTGTATGGACACTGCTCAGTTGCGACAGCGTCGCTACGTACGCTGTCTAAATGGCGATGCGTAGCAACTATGCCCTGATCACGTGCTAGGGTTGCGGGGCGTGTATACACTCCACCCCGAGGCAACCCTATAGGCGCCCTATAGTGCCTGTCAGTTTAGGGCCTCTGTTATTCAAAAGTAACTATGGAGTTTATCACACTGAGGCTAATTTCAGCATTAAAGAGAGATTAAAGCAAAAATGGCGAGTAATTGCATGAATGATTATCACAAATAAAGTTATATTGGAAATGCATTGCCGCTGAAATCCCAAAAGTAAAAAGATGTGTGTTAATGCTTCTTTGTGACCACTTAAATGGCGGGTTTTGTGCAACATCATGTGAAATCATTTCATGTTATTATGTGCTTTTTCTGGGATATTCATGGGATAAACTCCCAATCTCCTTCATGTGATAAACCCCTATAACTGAGATCCAGCATGGTTTAATGGTTCAAATGTTGGGCGATGACTCTGAAGACCAAGGTTGAAATCCCCACTCGTCCATCGACACCTATTGTGTGGCCTTGAGGAAGTCACGCTCTCTCAGCCTCACAGGAATGCAAAGGCAAAGCTTCGTTGAACAAATCTTGCCAACAAACTCCTGTGATATGCTTACCTTAGGTTCGCCATAAGTCAGAAATGACTTGAAGACACACAAGAAAACAACTATAAGTATTTGATGTTTGGGGAATTGTGGCCAGAACTGACTACTTTTGAAAAAAGAAACTTTCCCAGGTCTGCAAAATAATTATATCACTGTTGGTAAAACTGGTGTTGGAACAGAAGGAGGGCAATGGATCTGAGGTTGGAGAAAGGCTCTGACAGTTCCTTCGTTGCAGGCTTTCACCTGGTGGATGTCCTACTTCTTGATATTTTTATTCCCCCACCCAGTGTACTGCCCATCACAAAAGGATCAGATGGGTGTCATTTGTGACTCTGAGTCACTTTTTAAAAAAAAAATTGTCCCACTGATACTCTCCCAAAGAAAGTTTCTATATAAGGGAAGCTTCTATTTAAGGTTTGTACAAATCTAAAAAGCACATTGCCTAAATAAGCCATTCCCATGGAGTTTTGATCAACTGTGTAGAAAAATAGATAACAGTGCGTGATTTTTTTTTTTTTTTTAATGGCTCCAAGTAATACTTTGAAAATGTGGTTATCTTATTTGGCCAGTCTGAGGTGGAAACTGGCTGAACTCCAGCCCCAAAGGTTGCCTAATGTTACAACTGTTTTCCCTGATTATGCTGTGGAAATAAAAGCCAGCATTTCTTCTTCACAGGTGCCGAGACTCCATTTAACACAATTTACAATACTGAATTAACTTTCACGATCTGGACAATTAATCATGTGGCCAGGTTATTTTTACCCAGAACGGCGAGTCATTTCAATATTGTTTTAATACTTACCTTAACCTCTCTGGATTAGGCAGGGGAGTACACAGTGGAAGAGTTTAACACAGATCCATACTCATAAATAATTTTCCTCGGGCATCAACAAGAAAATGTGGGGCTCTGAGAATCAGACTTTTCTAATGCTCGGCAGAAAGAGAGAGACGAGCATTTGCTTCCTATATCTAGCTGGATTCGGTGGTATCTCCTGCCACCTACTGAAAGTGCAGAAGCAAGCTAACATATGGATTAATTTTTATTGTTGTTGTTTTCTTGATCCCTGCATCATCAGGATCAGTTCAACAATCGTTAGATTTTAGTAAAACAGTATAAACAACCCAACAGAGAAGATACTCATTTGTATTTTCTGCTAGAGCTGGCATCTGGGGTTTTTACATGTTGTGAGTCACATTTAGTCAGGATTTTTAGACAATTTGTGAATCCTTATATTTTAGGATGTTCCCCCTTCCTGTAATAGCTTGGGAATCATATACAACATAATCAAATATTTACAAGCCTCAGTGTGGTGCATAACCATACAAATTTGCATGGAAGCACAATCTCTCAAAATCAGAGACTACAGATGCATCTACACTGTAAAAACCACAACTGCCAAGGCTCCATCTTACACAATATTGGGATTTGTAGTTTTGTGAGTCACAGAGGATGGCAATGGCAAACTTTCTTTGAACCAAGAAAATTGCATGATAGGGCCACCTTAGGGTCACCATAAATTGAAAATGACTTGAAGACACACAACAACAACAAATGCTAGCAAATCCACCAGAATATCCGTGGTCAAATCAGACAGTAAGGAGAATGCATATGCCCTGTGATAAGTTCATTTTCCACAACATAAACCCCTCAGAGATATGTGGCTGAGGAAGCAGATTTGCAAATTAATCCCATGTTTACTTTCCAATGACAGATTTCAAAACAAAACACACTAAATACAAAGCTGAGGAAAAATACCATGACAAACAGATTTTGTTTTACTACTTGAGGAATTGCTTCTTTTTCTTTTTCCTCCTCCTCCTCCTCCTCCTTATTTTCATACCCTCCTCTCCCTATGGATCAAGGCAGAGAACAATAGATTAAAATATAGTAGCAAATACCCATAACACAATTAAAAGCACAAACACCTCATCTGTTAAACATTATATATCTTAAAAACAATCAGTACATAATTTAAAAACTGATAATTTTTAAAAAAAGATAGATAGGCCTACCAGAAGAGAGTGGCCTTTAATGCCATTTTTAAACACAGGCAGCATATCCAGCTGTTGAATTTCTTCTAGCAGGTCATTCCACAATTTGGGGGCTGCTGGGAGGAAAACAGTCCTCTGGTTAACAGTTGCAAGCCTGGTCCTGGAAGACTGAAGTACAGTCTCCCCTCCTAACTTGCGGATCTTGCATCCACAACCTTGAAAATCCATGTAGGGGTGACCTCCGCTATTTTTCATAGGCCTCCCCCACAGCGCACACAGGAATGTACATGAGCATGCAACCCATTCAAGCCTATAGAGATTAAATATGCGTGAGCCTCCATTTTCGTTTGGGGGGGGTCCAGAATGGATCCCCCCCAAAAACGGAGAGCCAATTGTAAATGTCCCCAGAAGCCAGAATATATGGGGAAGATTATACAGGAGAAGGTAATTTTGTAGGTAATCTGGACCCAAACCATGTAGGACTTCTAAGATAACAACCAATACTTTCTACCTTGTTTAGAAACTAACTGGCAGCCAATGGAGCGATTTTAATATACAGTTGGCCCTCCATATCCAGGGCTTCTTTATCCATGGATTCAACCATCCACAGCTTGAAAATATTCCAAAAATATATAAACTCCACAAAGTAAACCTTGATTTTGCTATTTTATATAAGGGACACCATTTAACTATATAGTGGGACCTAAGCACTGTATATAGTAGGACCTGAGCATCCACATATTTTGGTATCCACAGGGGATCTTGGAACTAAATCCCAGTGGATACCTAGGGACCACTGTAGGCATGATATGATCACTTCAAGATGGTCAATAACTAATCTGGCTGTCATGTTTTGCACAAATTGAAGTTTCCATATTTGGTACAGAGGTAGCCCAATGTACAGCACATTGTGGAGGTCCAGCCTTTAGGTTATCAGTGCATGCACTACCATCTTCCATCTTCCACCTCAATGAATTGGTTCTATGTCTAGTTGTCCTTCCCAAGTCAAGATCTTCTTGATGAAGATGCTTCTCTGGTCCCAGTTTTTCATAATGGGGTGGAGTGGTCATGGAATGCACAAATAACATATACACCACCCTCTTGTAATGAGAGTTAGAGTTCTGATTACTTAAGAATGTCTAAAGTTGCAGCTTGGGAGGAATTTCACTTTTTGAGTCAAAGAACATTATGGGTAGTAAGTGATGACTCACATCTCATGCATCTGAGGTGAAAGGGGGATGATTTTGTGAATAAATGTTGCATCTGTGAAAAAACTCCTGCCATTTTTGGTAGTTATTTACTGGGGTCGCCGTGAAACAGGATTATGGTAGTGATTGCAGTGGAAGAAATGCTCACCCATGAAGACAATTTAGAGTAAAGATAACTGATTCCCTGTAATGTTTTGTTCTCAGGAACATTATGACATGACCATCTGTGACTGGTTGCATACTGTCTTCATGTTATCATCTTCACAATATACACCCTAATTGATGAGGATCACATTATGGAGGAAGAACCATCTTTTATCATTGGAGGAAACAGCACTGAATTGGTAGTATATGTGAGCAAGTTCAGGCAGGGAAAAACATTTGGAGAGTCTAGGAAGAGGAAGAGGAAGGACACATTGTGCATCACAAAATGTGAATGGATGAACATCCAGGGCAGTCCTGCACAGTATTCCATCTCGATCTCTTATTTACATAAAAAGGCAGGCTTCCATTGTGTTTGGCTTGCCTGAACATAATTCAAAAACTGTCAGACACTCCTCAGGTCAAACCATATAATCCTGAGTTAGATTTTTGTAAACCCTTACATAAACAAGCAAACAGCCTTTAGTCCTCTGATTCATTCAGGACAAAAGCTTTACTAAGAGGCAGCATACAGCAGGGTTGCTCCAGAAAATGAGCAGAGTCTTCTGGGCTCAGATATTTCCTCTTGTATACATTTGGGAGGAGATGACTGGATTACCTGCAAGTTAATCTAAAGCACAACCTTATGCAAAACACAGTTTTAACTGCTATTTTTGCTGCAGTGGCAGCAAGAGCAGCAGTTGGAGAAGGCAAACAGTTTTACAAGATACAAAACATCATTGTGTGACACATGTTACTGACAGGGTGCCATGCTGCAATGCCAAGTACACCCACCCAGCAGAATTTGCAGCGTGTACTCACAATGCACAACACTGCAGTGTGCAAAAATCTACTTCTGGTGCTCTCAGCAAAATACAGTGGGGCCCTTGGTATCCATTGGGGTTTGGTTCCAGGGCCCCCAATGGATACCAAAATCTGTGCAAGCTCAAGTCCCATTATATACAATGCCATACTAAAATGGTATTCCTTATATAAAACAGCAGAATCAAAGTTTGCTTTTTATATGTTTTTGGTATGTTTTCAAGCCATGGATAGTTAAATCCATGGAGTAAAGAATTTGAGGATATGGAGGGGCAACTGTACATCTGTTCTCCTATGGTTAATATTTTGCCTCATGTGTACATCATGACATATGCATGCATAGTGCTTCAGCAGAATGCCAGCCATAATCTGTCAAACCCCCAGTTCCCTCTAATCCTAGTTGCAATCCACACAGTAGCTGGGGGAGGAGAGAGGATTGGGGAGGGGGGAATATTTGGTTATTTCTCAGCAGTAATATATCATTATGAGCTCTGTCTCTTGCCATCCAAAGCATTTTGTTGCTGGAGCTCTGTCCAGAATGTAAGATTAAGACCCATTAACTTTACAAAATATCTGCTGCTTGTGGAGATGAAAATTGCCTAGAACTCGTTTCTCAGTATGAATCAATGTCTCTGCCTGAACGTTTGGACTCTGCTTGAGGTGTGGCTATGAGGGCTGTCAGGATGATTGCCTGCACATCAGAATCTACTACTACACTACTGTACATAACTGGTAATGGCATGCCATGACCCTCTGTGAGAGGCTAATGAGAAAGCAGAGCGTGTCTTTCAGGGAATTTATGCAAAAAACAAACAATCCCAGACACGAAAAATTCTGCCAAAGTCTGGACAAAAGCAAGGGCAAGCAAGATGGGCCAAAAACGCCCGCCAGAGCTTAGATTGCCAGAGTCCAGTCAGAAAGTCTACATTTACCTGTTGTGGGCATCTCAACATCTCAGCTGGCCTTTTGGTCAGTTCTTAGCTCCCTTTAACCCACAATGGGGAACCTGTCAAAACCTGCCAGCAGTGCGTGTGTCCAGAGATAAAACTGGGTGGAGCCAGAGTAAAAGTAAAAGTAACTAAAGACTCTTTATCTTTGTTTTGTGCACAATGTGGCCACAGGTGGAGGAACATTTGCATCATACAGACATTATTTATCTCCATCTTGAGTGAGGCACACTCTATCAATTCTGTATCAGCTGGCCAAATCAGAATGGACAGAGCACTTCATAAATGAGCATCCAGTCATTGTCTCAAGAACTGCGATTTATTGCGGGGAGAGGGGATATAGCCCAGGAAGAGTCTAGAGATCCAAAATGAAACATCGGGAGGTCTACAGACCCAAAGGAAGGGGCAGGAAATATGGGCCTTGAAGTTGCCTATCCATACTCAGCAATATCTGGAGAGTAGACAGACCAACAAATCACCTGGTCTGTGAAGTCTTCTCCACCATAGAGGTATTATATTTTTATTATAATGCATATTTCATCATTTTTGTTTATACTTACACATTGACATGGAAATTTTAGACAAATATGTGTACAATCTACTTTTGTGTGTTTCCATATTTCCAAATAAATTGATAGAAGATTCAATTGATTGATATTGCAACTATTTTCAATCAGGGAAGCAACTAGTTGCAAAACCATTTAATTGAATCTTCTATCAATTTTTCAAAAATAAAATTGATAGAAGATTTGATTCATTGGTTTTGCAACTACTTGTCTCACTGATTGCAAGTAGTTGCAAAATCAATCAATTGAATCTTCTATCAATTTATTTTTTTAAATATATAGTTCCTAAGCCGGGCTGCCCAGGCTGCCGCTTACATCACTGATGATGCAAAGATGATTGACATGCATTTTGAAGTGGTGAAAACTAGTGGTGATGACAATCATGCAAAAAAAGAAGCAATTACAAGGGAATGATGAAAAGATCCAATTTCATAGTGGGAACAATGGACCCTTTGGAATCGATTTACCAACATGGAGCAATATCGAATCACACACCAGTTTAAATGTAAGTGGGAATGAGCATGAGAAGACCTTCTGAATGGTTGCTCCCCATCTGTGAAACTCCTTTACCTAATGTCTTTCTGTTGTCTAGCCAAAGGAGGCCAGAGTTGCCCCCTGCCGATTGTCCTTCTGTCTGCAGGCAAAGATCTTTTCACACCAGCAGGCTTGCAACAAGTGACTGGCTGACAGGCAAGGGTTTTTTAACAAGTATACCTTAAAATAAACACTCATATTTTAAAATGCTTTTTAATCCAATAGTTTTTTATTATAGTGTGTTTACGTGTATAGTGGTTTGAGTGTTAGACTATGACTCTGGAGACCAGGGTTTGAATCCCAGCTCACTGGGTGACCTTGAACAATTCACGCTCTCTCAGCTTCGAAGGATGGCAATGGCAAATCCTCTCTGAAGAAATTTGCCAGGAAAACCCCATGATAGGTCCGCCTTGGGGTTGCCATAAATTGGAAGTGACTTGAAGGCACACAACAACAACAACAACAACAACAACAGAAGACCTTTTTACTGTACTTATATAATTTTATCTGCATTTGTTTTATTTTCTTGTAACCCACCTTGGATCTCAGGTCTAAGAGACAGGAGGGATAGACATCAAATCAGATTAGTTACCTGCCCAATGGGAATGTTCAGAGCCAAAGGAATTCCCCCGCCTTGCCTTCAGCAGCCCAAAAGCTGCAGCCCTCTTCTCCACTCATTTCTTCCCTTCTTTTCTTTGGTGTATCCCCAATTTAAATCTTCCAGTTCGTGGACCTGAACTCATTGCTTGGCAGAGGTACAGTGGAATGCTATGCATGTTTGCTCCAACATAAATCTTGCTGTGCTCAGTGCTTGCTTTCCTAGCACGTTATGTACACAGTTGATTGGAATCATGTTCATTACATCCACATACATGTACTTAGTTATATCAAACAAATCTGTCAGAACCCGTGTTCAGCTGCTCTTGAAAAAGAACTCTCTGTATTCAGTTCTGAAATGAATGTAAGTAACTCTCCCCAGCTGAAACAGCTATTTCTTTCATGGGTGGATCTTTCCCATCAGCTATCTAAATAGAAATATTTCTGTACAGATTTCTGCTGTCTTTTAAGCACTTGATTCTGCAGCTATGATCAGGGGTCCATTCACACTATACAAGTACAGCACTACATTCTTCCTATTGCCCCAATTTGACAGGGACAGCCCCAATTAATCCTCTTTCACCCCCTTTTCCAACTACTTGTAAAATGTCCCAATTTCTCGCTCCTCCTTCTGCTTTCCTATTTCATCTTCAGTTTACTTAAATGCAAACTGAGTTCAAAATGCAAAAGTAGTTTGCACTCATTTAATTCAGTGGAGGAGAGGAGAAATAGGAAGGGATGGAATTGCCCTTCCCAGGAGGTTCAGTCCAAAGCAAACTGCTGCAACCTCTCGCTTGTATGTTCTCCTCCATTAATAACTTTTGCCATCTCTTTATTACATTTTTTGTTTTTATTTTTCACACATAATGACAAACAAAATTTTAGTAACTTTTACCATCTTGACCACACTCTGACATTGCTTGGTCACATGTTGCAACTCCCGGTTCTCATCTGGGAAATATTGGAAGATGTGGCATTAGTATTCCAGTTTAACTGCCATAGATACATTCTAAAGAACACTGGGATTTGCTGTTTGGTGAGGCACCAAAAGAGCTCCCTGGCTGAGGAGTCCAAATGTCCCTTCCGAAACTGCAAATCCCAGGATTCTATAGGATGTTGCGGTAGCAGTTAAAGTAGAATTATAGTTCTCTAATGATGTAGGGTGAGTCAACACCAGCCAAAATACTCTGGGCTGCTCCCAGTGTATTGTGACCCAGGAGCTGCTGGGACAATGCTGGGTGGCTGTCTACACATACATCCCGCTGTGTCACATGGCACCAGCACTGGTGGAAGTTACTCCAAAGCCACAAACGAGGCACCCAGTGTCAATCACATGACTGGGTGTCTTGTTGTGACCTCAGCGGAAGCAACCCACATCAGTGGCGGTGGCACTGAGCAGCACAGCAGGACATGTGAGTAAACAGGTCACCCAGTGTCACTCCAGAGTCAGGAATATCTAGAGTAAATGGTAAATCTTTTGAATCTGGTTTAAGGAAAGGTTGGGACTGATTCAGTGTGGAACTGGCTTCATGTTTTGAGTCAGTCCATACTTGAATCAGGGCATTGGCCCTACATTGTGAAGATAGGGCCCTATGAAGATATGGAAAACCAGTTCATTTTGCAAAGGTATCCATGCCCACAGTGTGAAAAGACCCAATTGTGTCATTATTCTCCACTCCCTTGCAATGTTTACAACACAAAGGAGTATGAATTAATAATACGTGGAAATGGAAACATGTATGTGGATTCGGAAACTCTGTACATCGCAATGCCATACTTGACAAAGACAACCCTTCCATGTATTACTGTTTAGAATGGCAGATTCCTTAACATTTAACACTTTCCAGGGCTGGTCTTCTAGGAGCCATGACGCCCCTGTGTTGGCGAGAGGCCCAAACCATTTAATTCCCATTTGTCACAACCGTGATTACACTGCCATTATTTTTAAGCAAAACACACTTGCTGAAGAGAACTCAGGAAAAATGTATTTGTCATTCTTTCTGAAAGGAAAAGATACACAGGAAAGAAATGTTGTGCCACAAGGGAGTGGAACAACAAAGAGAGTTCAGCAGAAAGTTCAGCTTCAAGTTCTGGATGTTTTTGAATCTGCAGTAAAGTTTGATAGTAATGAATTTACAGTGTGCCCGCACTGTATGCAGGCACGTTATATGCAGCTTCAAGCTTATGCTGAAGGCACAGAACAAGTAAACAAATGGTGCAAGCCACACCGCACTGCGAGCATGCACCCCATTGTTTACAATGGGGTAAAAGCAAATGTGGAATTCCCCTTACGCAGCCAGATCTGGAACAGATCCTGCATTTAAGGAAAGGGCCCACTGTATTAGTTCCTTTTATATCGCATTTTCCACCAATGAAATCAAGAAAGCATCCACGGCTCTGGTCCACCCCACTTTTATCCCCACAGCAAAGTCAGGCCCAAAGCACCTGACAAATTTCCTGGCTCAGTAGGGTCTCGAACCTGGATTTCTCAAGTCCCCTAATCACTATACATTCTTATACAACATGGAGGAGTGGAATGGCTCCCCTGTGAGAGTTTTGTATGATCTTGATATTAAGGGTGGGGTAGAGAACGCTAATGGATAGCTGGGTTTCTGTGTACATGGAACATACATGGAACTGCATTGCCAATTTATCTATTGCACAGATGATTTGGAATTATGTAGCTTTGAGCTAACAACTTGTGTGCTTGCTTCTGCAGCATTATTATGCATACTCAGCATTAAGGATTGGGGACAATTTCATTTTCACATTTTCCTGACTGCAAGTCCCCTTTCCACATTCATTTCTGAATATGACATACATAAAAATTTATTCTTATATATATATATAGGTTTTTTTTAGCGTGCTTTTCTGTGAATATGCACACCAGGGAAGTGATTTTTATCCAATATAACTTGATATTTACACTTTCTCCCCCTAATAGATGCATTTTGTGCATGGTTTTCTTTAATTATATTAAATCTTTGCATTGCCAATCACTTTGCAACATCCTGAAGAATGCACATTTCAGCACCCATTTAGGAGGTGCGAACTGGGTAACTTTATGTAAAAAAAAATCAGAGAATGATTTGCTATCCATCCTTACATGTTGTGTATATTATTTCCTTTTTTCTCTTTGTTGTCTCCCACACTATTAAAAATTAGATTTGGACAGAGTGGGATGGATTGATTTTTGAGAAGGTTCTCTTGTAATAAATCATGGCTAGCTATGGTGATATATATATATATATATATATATTCCAACAAAGCAGTGTGTGGACAAGTTACTTTTTGGACTATAACTCCCAGAAACCCCCAGACAGCATGGCCAAGGGGTTCTTGGAGTTGTAGTCCAAAACATTAATGTTTCGGAGTTCTGCAATAATGAACTACAATACTAAGCATTCTTTTGTCCAAAATAAACTCTCCTATAAAACAAGTTAGCCCAGTTTGTGATTAAGCCAAATCCAAGTGACCGGCCATAAATAATGGCCTGCAAAGATGTTTTGTCTCATGCCTAGATCAGGAAATGGTCAAACACTTGAAAGATCACTGCACTAAGCAAGAGTTTATTGACAGTACAAATTATTTGCTAATGAAATAAACTGTCTCACAAAGTGGTAGACTCTTCTTCTTTGGAGGCTTTTAAACAGAGGTTGGATGGCCATCTCTCAAGAGTACATTAGTTGTGCATTCCTGGATGGCAAAGGGTTAGACTAGATGCCCCTTATGGTTCCTTCCAGCTTTATGATTCTAAGATCCTAGGTCTGCTGAGGGTTGTAGGTGAACATCTGAAAGGCTAGTCATTTACCACCCCATATATAAAAGCTGCCCCAAACATCCTAGGATTTGCAGGGGGAGAGAACTGTTAAAATATAGAGAAAGCCATGCTCCCTAAGAACTTCTTGCCATGGTGAGGTGATGGTGACATTGTGTTCCTTCAGACCCTCTTCTTACATGAAGCATCACATGCAACACCAAAGGTCTTTCCACTTTCCCAGGTCATTGTGGGAGATGGCATGAGATCAACAGGAGTTCTGCCAAGGACTGTGGAGTTTGGCCTCAGGTTTGGAATCTTCCAAGGCAACGTTTTTTCTGACCTCCACTCTCCCCCCCTCCCCGCCCCATTTTTTTTCCAAACTCACATACACAGCTCTCAGATCGGATGGGGGTATTGTTTCAGAGCTTGAAACCTGTCCAATATTTGGCCTTCATTTCCCAACGGCTCAGGAAACATTCTGTTCTCACACTCTAATGGCTGTTCTCTAATGAGCGCATGAAAATAACAAGAAAACTAAAAACTAAAGCAATTTTGTTTTTAAGAGAGTAGGGGTGGAAGTGGGGGGAAAGAAATGATTAAAAGCCAAGGCCTCTATTTTCTGATTCTGTGAGGAATGACAGGAGGTTTTTAAAAGCTCACCTTTGGAAAGGGCAAATGCTGGAGTCTGGTTCTGCAGTGCAGCGATTCATTTTTAATTATGTGTTTGTGAGTAGCACCTACAGAATGCCAGGAACACACAGGTCCACTCTGAGAAACTTCCATAAGAATCAAAGCTTGCAGAAGTTACTTTCTTAGATGAAAACTTCATGAATCCCCCAGCCAGCACTTAGAATCCACTGGCCCCTGGCCATGCAAATAGGTTAGTTCTGGGAGTTGTTGCATGAGACACTAACTTTTCTCTGTTGTTGAAGAAGGTAGCTACCACATAAAAACAAAAACTCATTTCTGCTCCTGCATCACCAGCATCACCTTAATCTATTTTCTCTCACTGTGGCAAAATTTCCCTGCTGATCTCTGCAGATCCAGCTTCTTCTGAAGTTATAAGCGCATACCAGGCTGGGATGTCCCAACTCTCCTCTCTACTGATTTATTGGCAACACTGGGAGGAAAACTGGGAGATATGGTAAAGCAAGATCAGAGTGTGGTCAAGATAGCAAAAGTTATTAATGAGGAAGAATAGACAAGCTTGGAGATGCTGCAGCAATTTGCTTTTGCCTGGGAAGGCAAACTGGGAAGGGCAAAATTCCCACCTGTCCTCTCCTTTGCCCGCTGCCCAGTTAACTGGCTGCAAATTATTTGTGCACTTTGAACTCAGTTTATAGAAAGTGAAGTGAACTGACAAAAAGGGGGAGAATGAGGGGAGGTGAGAGAAATGCAGACATTTTAAGGCCACGTCCCCACTATGTTTTAAAATAAATTGCTGATCACGTTATATGCCTGTTGTTCCCATTTGAAACCAGTTCCAATCCTACTGTGATCAGTTTCAATTGTGATGAAGCAAGGCAAACACAAAAAACCCTGCTCTTTCCTGACACTAGTTCTTTGGCAGTTCTTTTGAAAAGAATTAATTCCGAAGCGTGTTGAGCAAGTGGGAACAACGGATCTTAATCACATCATTCTGGAGGGGAGGGACTAATGGCAGAGGGGTTTTTACCATCCTTCCTCAGTTTTTGGCAGATCCACCATTCCCCCCCCCCCCCCGCACTGCCTTTGTGTTTGTGGTGTGACCTATGGGTGCATGATTTTTTTAAAAACAATAAAATTTATAGAAGATTCGATTCACTGATTTTGCAACTACTTGCAATCAGTGAGGCACGTAGTTGCAAAACCAATGAATCGAATCTTCTGTCAATTTAAAAAAAAAAGATAGAAGATTAGATTCATTGGCTTTGCAACTACTTGCAATTACCTGGGTGATCCAGCTGCAGCTTGCATTGAGGCAAGTAGTTGCAAAATCAACGAATCAAATCATCTACCAATTTATTTTAATATATATATATATATATATATATATAGTTATCAAGCCTGGCTGCCCCGGCTGCCACTTACATCACTTATGACGCACAGATGATTGACATGCATTTTGAAGTGGTGCAAACTAGTTGGGACAACAATTGTGCCAAAAAAAAGAAGCAATTACAAGGGGATAACAAAAAAAAATCTGCTTTCTTAGTGGGAATGATGGACCTTTTCTTATCAATCTACCAATACTGAGCAAAGGCAAAACGCAAACCAGTTTAAATGTAAGTGGGAATGAGACCTAAAAGTATCTGAAAAGGTGTCATGGCAGAGGATTGGTTGGGACTGTCCCTGCCAAATCAGGACAGTTGGAGAGTATACCTTTCACACTACACAATTATAGCACTGTGATTCTGTTGGAGCTGCCATGGGGTGGGGTTGTAGTTTGGTCAGAGACACCAAAATTGCTCTCTGGCTGAGAAGTCTAAATGCCCATCTCTATACTACCAGTTCCAGGATTTCATGGGATGTTGCCATGGCAGCTAAAGTCAAATCATAGCACAGTATGTGTGCCCTTGCCCAATGGCACACAAAGCAACCAAATGAGAGACCACAAAAAATACCAGGAAGCTGAAGGCTTCAACAAGTGGTGGATATGAAACCTTGCCTCACTAAGCCTCATGGCCCATCAAAACCAACCCCCTGCTCAGTGCAGGATCTCCAGCAGGATGCTGTCCAGCCTCGCCATCTCTCTAAGTGATTGGTCCCATTATTGATCTGCTTCTACTGTCAAGGTGTTCCTTCTAATGTCCAATCAAAGTCTACTAAGCCCCCCCCCCATCCTCTCAGGCAGCACAGAACAAGCCCCACCCCCTCTCCTTGGTAACAGCCCTTGAAATATTTGTTTAAAATATTGGGTTTGTGTGTTCAAAAAATAATAATTTTGCACAATTCTTGGGAGGGATGCAAAAACCTTTTTGCACATTTTTTTTACAAAAAAGTTCTGAAGTGTGAAAATTCATTTACAACAGTTCAAAATCTCTTCTAGTTTCATACAGAGAGATGAAAACTTTTGAAAATATTCATGCATGCATGCAAGAATAAAATAAGCAATGATTTTACATAGGTTGCCATGAAGCAAAAAAGAGGGGACACCTCTAACTCATCAGGAAATCATGACACATGCCTCAAAATTTGACAAGATGTTTTGCATTGCCATCCAAGTTGCAATGCCCAGTTTTAATTTGATATCCTTGTTCAAAATTCAGAGGAGGGCTTTTTGGAAGCACAAAGGCAGTGGGGATGCCATATCTCCTGGGACAATCATGGTAGATTTTTCTAAATCTGACAGAGTGGTTTTAGCTGTTTCCTAAGTTGCAAGTCAACTTTCCAAACAAGCAACTTTCTAGAAGCAAAAATTGGGATCTGCCATAACTAATTGGGAAAGATATTTTTAAGGGCCAGAAAACAGAAGAAAGCTCTCTAGTGCACTACTGCTAAGATTCCTGAGACAGGGAGAAAAGTGTGGGCAAAACACTGCTGCTAAGATTCCTAAGGTAAAAAAGAGGGCAAGATAGGCCAGGATTTTCTAAGGTACTGCTGGTAAGATTCCTAAAATAAAAAGGGGAGTAGTAGAAAAACAGAAGGCACCATGGACCCTTTGGAGGGGGGGCATTATTACATACAGACCTAGGAACCACCAGGTGTACTTCAGTATTCTCCTTGTATGTGTGTCTCTGTGTGTACATACAATTGTATATGCCTAACGCTGCTCAAGATTGCTTCTTAAAAGAATAAAAATGTCTACACTTTTTGCTGAGTGTACAGGAATCTGGTGGCAACCTATGGGCAATCTAATTTCCACTCCATGCTCTCACAAGGATTGGGTGCTGCACTCTACACAGAGAGTATTTTGAAAATTTGGGTCATTCAGAAAGCTTTATGTTAGCATTGCCTGAGAGAAACCAGAAGAGTATAATCCCTGAAACTGGATATTCCTTGTGTTGTGAGGCAGTTCTTAAGTTAAGGGAATTCCTTTTAACCAGAAAATGTGGCCACCCTATCTCATTTATCTGGGAAATCTGTGCTCTCAAGTGATGAGGGCTTTAGGCAAATCAAAATCTGAACAAAGAAGAACTCAGTTGGCCAGCACTGATCCTTGGCTAACCTTCATGTAACACAGTGGAAAAATATATTATATGGATGTTGTTACTTTCCTTCCTATAACGTAATAAGAAAAAAATCAAAACTGAATGAGAGGTCTTGATACCAAATGGCAGAATTCCACTGTTTTGTTCTTAAACATGCTTTCATGTCAAGTTAGGGGAAATCATAATTTTAACTGATCCACTGGTTATATAAATTGTGTTCCATTGTCAATGAAATGCCTTTTTGAGGGCTATGAAACGTGATCTTTAAGTCAGCTACGTGAATTCTAAATCAAATGCGTACAGTGATTCAAACGAGGTCCTCCCAAAAGGTCGTTTGGAACATATTTGGAACACAGTATTCTTGCAGGCAGGAGTTCATCAAGTCCTGGAAATAATAGGTCAAATGTTACAGAGAGAATTGAGTGAATAGTACCAGGACTATGTACCAGAATAGTGGGAGAGAGGAAAACCTTAAATAAGCAACTAGGGGGAGTGACCCATGGTCTTTGATGTCTCTACACTAATATGCAGAACATAGGAAATAAACAAGATGAACTTGAACTCTTAAAAGAGCAAAGCAAATATAATAGGCATCACTGAAACCTGGTGGGATGAGTCTCATGACTGGAATGTAGTAATAGGAATTTATCACACAGGGGAAATCCCATGCAAAAATGGAGGTTTAAACTGGAAAAAAAAAAAAACCCCTACAAAGTGGGTTGATTTTCACACGACGTCTGTTAAACTAAACTGAACAAGAAGTGGAGGAAAAGTAGACAAAATCCTGAAAACAAAAAGCAGCAGCTTTTGTTTACTTTCTGTTTGGGTTAACACAAGTTTAACAGCGGCATGTGTGAAAATCAACCCACTTTTGTGGGTTTTTTCTACCTTTTAAACCCTATTTTTGCACAAGATTTCCCCCATGTGATAAACTCCATAGGGGGAATAACTAGGTCAACAGCTCTCTGAAGATGCCAGCTACAGATGCTGGCAAAACGTCAGGAAGAAACTTTTCTAGAACATGGCCACATAGCCCAAAAAACCCACAAAGAACAAAGGCAGAACTACTCAAACCCCTATTTGCCTTAATCTTCTCCTAATAAGAGAACAGTGCTCAATCTGGGGGAAAATGGAGCAGATGAGGCAGTAGGAGAAATGCAGCACATAACAGATTAAGTAGTACAGCAATGCCTGGCTAGTCTAAGGACTTTATCACCCCAGCCTCCTGTCTCACTGCAATCATGTTAGTTTAAGGAAATGGAAACATATTGATTTGGAGACATTCATTATCACACCTCTGTGATAATCTGCAATAGTGCTAAGGAGCTGCTTTGGCAAGCTAATGGTCCTACACATTATCTTCTGCATGGCCTCCATAACCCTGCCCTATGCCCTACCCAGCATGCCTTTTCATTTTTATTATTTTTATTTTACTGCAATTGCACAGTTGTGGCCATACAATGAAATTAAAAAGAAGAGAAAGGGGAAAAGGAAAGGAAAGGAGCTTGCTTGAAAATAATGAGAAGGAGAGGGAGCCGGATGGAAGAGTAGAATCATAGCCACTCACACCATGTAACTTCCTGAGAAGCGGAACTTCAGCGCACATAGCACATGGAAATTCATAATGGAAAAGCAACACAATTGGGCGGCCTTGTCAGGTTGACAATAATGAAAAGGAGCACTCCAGGAATTGATGGAATGCAAAGTAGCAGCAGGATGGACACAATGTCATGTGATGCATACCAGCAAAAGACACTTTTATCCTGCAGAAATTCTGCTGTGCTAGCCTCATGTGATAAAGTCCTAAATGAATACATGTCCCCAGTGCCAGATGAATTACACTCAGCCCTCTGTATCTACTGATTCTTTATCCACAGATTGAAACACCAACAATTTGAAAAAGTCCAAAAATGTATAACATTTAAAAACCAAACCTCGATTTTGCCATTTTACATAAGGCACACCATTTCACTATCTATTGTATTTTATGGACTTGAGCATTGAGGGATTTTGGTATCAGGGAAAGTGTGTCCTGGAATCAAACCCCATCAGATCCCAAGGGTCCACTGTACATCCAAGGGTGTTAAAAGACTTGGCAATCGTAATCCCAGAACCTCTGGCAATAATCTCTGAGAATTCCTACAGAACAGAAGTCCTAGCAGACTGGAGAAGAGCAAATGTTGTCCCCATCTTCATAACAGGGGGTGGGGGAAAGAAGACCCAAACAATTACTTCCCAATCAGCCTGACATCAATACCAGGAAAAATTCTAGACCAGATCATTAAACAGATGATCAGTAAGCACTTAGAAAGGAACGCTGTGATCACTAAAAGTCAACATGGGTTTCTCAAAAATAAAACATGTCAGATTAATTTTATTGCTTTTATTTACATAGAGAGTTACAAGATTGGTAGATGAAGGGAATGCTATTGCTGTAGCACATCTTGATTTAAGTCAGGCTTTTGACAAGGTCCTCCATGATATTCTTGCAAACAACTAGTAAAATGTGAGTTAGACAATGCAACTATTAGGTGGCTCTGTAATTGGTTGATCAACAGAACTCCAAACGGTGCTCTGTAATGGTTCCTCCTCATCCTGGAGAGAAATTGCTAGCGGGGTGCCACAGGGTTCTGTCCTGCCTCCAGTGCTATTCAATATCATTATCAATGACTTGGGTTACAGAATAGAGGACATACTTAGCAAATTTGCAAATGACACTAAATTAGAAAGGGTGGCTAATATCAGGATGAGAATTCTGAGGACAGGATCAGAATTCAAAATTAACAGATTAGAAAGCTGGGCCAAAACTAATAAAATGAATTTCAACAGGAAGAAATGTAGAGTACTACACCTGAGCAGTAAAAATGAATTGCACAGAGACAGGATGGAGGACACTTGGTGTGACAGTATGACATGCAAAAGGGAACTAGAAGTCTTAGTGGACAACAAGCTGAACAAAAGTCAGCAGCTTGATGCAGCAGCTAGAAAAGCCAATGTGTATCAGTAAGAGTATTGTGTCTAGACCAAGAGAAGCAATAACGCCACTTTGTTCAAAGACTTCACCAAGAATACTGTGTCCAGTTCTAGGCACCATGATTTAAGAAGGGTGTAGACAGCCTGGAACATGTACAGAGGAGGAGAAGCAAAATGGTGAAGGGTATGGAAACCATGCTCTATGAGACTTAAGGGTGAGTGGGTACGTTTAGTCTGGGGAAGAAAAGGTTAAGAGTTGACATGATAGTCATGTTTAACTATTTGAAGGATGTCATATGGAAGAAGGAGCAAACTTGTTTTCTGCTGCTCCACAGACTAGGACAAGGAGCAGTGAGTTCAAAGTACAGAAAAAGGGATTTTATCTTAACATTAGGAAGAACCTCCTGATGATAATAAATGTTTGAAGGTGAAATATGCCCCCTCAAAATGTGGTGGAACCTCCTTTGGAGGATTTTAAACAGAGGTTGGATAGCCATCTGTCTGGAGTGCCTTGATTCTGTCTTCCTGTATGGAAGGGACTGGACTGGATGGCCCTTGTGGACTCTTCCAAGTCTGTGATTCTATTCTTCTTCTTCTGCACTTCATATTCAGAAGCATATAACAAGCCATTAGCCTATAAGGATAGGAGGCCCTATCTTGCTAGGGATTCTCAACCCAAGTTCCTATCCTGTGGGCTGAACCTTTCCCTCATAACAGGTTTGGGTTTGTTTTTTTTACTTTGGCTATCTCCTTTAAACTTTGGCCTAAAACCAACAGTATAACCACAGCCCTAATGCTACAGAAGCTACCAGCCTCCATTGCTTGGAAAGGAAGAAATCTTCCCAAAGGAATTGCTCTCTCTCACCCCCACCCCTGCCCCTCAAGGGCAACTCAGAAAAAGATAAAAAGATTACACCTAGAACCAGTTTCCAATGTAAAAATCTGACAGAACAAGCTGAACAGCTAATTCAATACAATGTATGCCATCCAGCTCTGATATAACACAAAGATGCAATTGAGAGTTACAGCACAGCCTTCAAACTTTGCTTCCACAAATTAGAGGCCTAACGGCTTGGATGGCAAAGCGTTCTGGATTAATCATGAGTATGAATCAATTTTAAAACCTTCCAAGTGATTTTTAAACAGTTGCCCTGTAATGAATTAGGTAGCAGTTAACCTGCAGATAGAGGTATATATATATATTGCCAGAAGGCAGTTGTACAGAACATCAATAGGGTAGAAAGTGCCTTCTGATAACCAAAAGGGAGAAGGGGAGCAAAAGGGGGAAACAGATTGGCATGTGCTGATTAAAGGTTTCAAAATGCAAGTGTAGGGAAAGCTGCTATAATTTAAACAGAAATATGACACATTTCGCTATAGGAGGAGGTGACCTTTTTACCTATAGGGGAAGGTGACTAGGAGACCCACGTACTCCTCACTCTTCTGTCCAGGTCCTAACTGTTGATCAGCAGCTTTGAGGACCGTAGGCTTATGGTTCTGTGGAGTTTATCATACGATGGAATTTGGGGGTATAATGCAATGGCAATCCGAACGCAATCATGGGGTTTCACGTAATTGCGTATGAGTGTATCTCACGCAATTTCGGGCAAAAGGGAAGTCATTCCAAACGCAATCATAGGTTTTATGTTAATGCGTATAAGCGTATCTCATGCAATTTCGGGCAATGGGGGGGTCATTTCCAGGAAATAGGGAGTCATTCTGAATGCATTCTGAACACAATTAGAATTCACGTAAATTCGCTAAACTAGCGAATTTACGTGAATTCGAATTTTCTCAATTCAAAATTGGGAGAAATTCCTCCTGTGTGATAAACTCCTTTATCTTTAAAGCTACTTTTGGTTACCAAGCCCTCCAAATCCAGAACACCTTCAAACAGAAGACTGTTCTCTATTTTCTTTAGGACGCCTATCTATCCAGAGGTTGTAGTCTAGTTGCATGCAATAGGCCTGCTCTGCAGTATTTGGGCCTTCTTGCTCATTCTACTTCACAAGACTCTGGGCTTTTGTCCCAAAATCCTACAAGACCATTTATTACTATTAGTGAGATGAAGGCTGCATCCACACTGCAGAAATAGTACAGTTTGACACCGATTTAACTGTCATGGCTCCATCCTATGGAATCCTGGGATTTGTAGTTTGCTGTGCTCTCAGAGAAGGGCAAATATCTCATAAAACTTCAAATCCCAGGATTCTCTAGGATGGAGCGATAGCAGGGAAAGTGATGTCAAATTGCACTAACCACTGCACTAACCACCTTTACAGTACGCCCACATGAAGGGCTCCTCAAAATGCCATGGCAGTGCTTTCTATCTTTTTCTCCTTAATGGATTTTTTTTTTTCTGGTGAGAAACAAGAAAGCAAAAGGAGAGATGTGAAAATTTATGTATTGAGTTTACCACACTGGGGCTAATTTTGGCATTAAAGAGAGATTAAAGTGCATTTAAAGTATCCTGCATATAAATCAAAAATGGTAATTGCGCAAATGATTATCGTACGCAATTGCGCAAATAAAGTAGTATCAGAAATGCAGTCACTGGAATCCCAAAAGTAAAAAGATGCGTGTTAATGCGTCTTTGTGACCACTTTAAAGGCGAGTTTTGTGCAACGTCATGTGAAATTGTTTCACGTAATTGTGTGATTTTTCCAGGATATTCACAGGATAAGCTCCCAGTCACCTTCATATGATAAACTCACCTACTGGGTGACCTTGGGTGTATCACACTCTCTCAGCCTCAGAGGATCGCAGTGGCAGTGGCAAACCCCCTCTGAACAAATTGTGCCAACAAACCCCCACGATAGGGTTGCCTTAGGATCTGTAAGAAATAACTGGAAGGAACACAACAACACAGCATGTATGTATGTATTGAATTTATACCCCTTCTTTCGCCTGGAGTGGGATTCTACGTGGTTTACAGTAATTTGAAGCAAGACTAAGTTAAAATTTTATTTTACAGAAGTTAAAAAAGGAATTAAGTAGAATTTTATTTTTTTACAAAAAAAAACATGGTTAACCTTGGAAAATGCAAGAGGGAGTTACAAAATGGAGGATGATGTTTACAAACAAGGCAAGGTGGTTGCACCGTAAAAGACTCATCTGGAAGCAGCCTGGCTATCAAAATTCCTGTCTTTAGGCCGGATGAAGCAGACCCATCAGGCAGCAGATTTGGAGTGTCCTGAAATAATGTGCTGTTTTGGGTTGTGTTTTCAATCTTGTCAAGGATGGGGAGAGGTGCTGCATTTGTGGTATTTTCTGCCTCAGGTGCCAAAATAACTTGGCTGGCTTTGGTACCAGGCACCTTAATTTGGGCATACCGGAGGGGCAGTGTTTTCTGTTCCACTTCAGGCAGCCCAGGGTTTCAGGGCAGCCCCATGTTTGTGGCAGAATTCAGAGAAATAGCCATGTTAGTCTGGAACGCAAGTAAGCAAAGGGATCTTTGTAGCCATCCGAAAAAGCACACTTAAATCTACAGAAGCTACAAACTTCTTCCTTACAGTTAGTCTCAACAGTGCTAGAAGATCCTTTTGCATACTGTTATTTTGGTGGCTGTTCCTCTAAATTCATTACTGTGCACCTATATCCCTGCTTTTCTTATGTGAAGATATCCAAATAACTTTTGTGTGCGTACTGCCAATTGTTGTACAGAGCCAGTGTGGTGTAGAGCTTTGAGCATTGGACTAAGACTCTGGGGACTAGGGTTTGATAAACTCCCTAGAGAGCCACTCCACTCGGCATTTATAACTCCTCCAACACAACTCTATGGTCAACTTTAACCAAAAGTTAAACCGAAGGACCTAGAGATTCCCGGAGAGAACACGCCACTGGGCATTTGTAGCTCCTCCAATGCAATTCTACAGTCAATGTCTGGCAGATGTTCACCACAGAGTTGCACTGGAGGACCTAGAGATTCCTAGAGAGGTGTCCTCTGAGGTAAAAAGAACAGTGTTTGTTATTTGTGGTTTTCCCACATTCACAGGGCCAGCCAATGGGGAGGGACGAGTGTGATTAGAAATAAATAAAGAAATATTGTTATTTGTATCTTTGAGAAAACATAAAAGCTGAAGAGGGGTGCCACCTTTTTTAAATATATATATATATTAAAAAGTCCTCTAACTTTCCCTTGGAGCAGAAAGAAAATGTTCTCCTCAGCCTTTTTGTTTTTCTTTGGTGCCCCTCCTTTCCCTTCCCTCCAGAGCCATTCTTTCCACCCCAGTCATGAAGAGGAAAGGAAGGAACAGGGCAGGGGAAAAAGGAAGAGAGAAACCCCAGAGAGAGAAGAAAAACATTGAGGGAGGGAAGGAGGGAGTCCCTTGGGGGGGGGGGAGCCAGCCCAGCAGGCAGACAGTTACAAAGTTTACAGTTTTGGTCAGCCAATGGCAGGCCAAGCCTTGTGTGTCTATGTGTGTGTGAGTGTGTGTGTGTGTTGTGGCTGTTGTTGTGTGCCTGCCTTCAACCTTTTTTTCCCCGCCCTCCTCCTCCTCCTCGCCCATGAAGTCATGAGAGAAATATGCCAGAAGCAACAACTAAGCCAGAGAGAGAAAAAGAGGAGGGAACAACAAAACAAGAGTGAGTGGAGCCCAGTCTGAGCAGAGAACAGCAAGGGAGGCCTCCAGGCAACTTTGCAGGAGAGGCTCCCCCTCAACTCAGGCAAGGCTTTGCCCAGTGCCCACTACTAGGCTGGGCTAGTTGGGCACCTATTTGGGCACCTCGAAGGGCCTGAGACTAGTTGCTGAGGGAGCCACCATGGGGGAAGATGGGGTGCAAGCCGAGAAGAGCAGTGGGGGCTACAACGTCTCTCCCAGCTCCGAGGGTCCCCTCCTGGGGGATGGCACCAGGAGTGCCAGCCCGGTGCCCTCCTCCTCGGGCAGCCACAGCCCCAGCTTGCAGCAGCAGCAACCCCAGTCTAGTCCTGGGGAGGCCAGCAGCAGCAGCAGCCACCTCCGGGAAGGGGGCTCCCAGCAGCAGCAGCAAGTCAACGCCATCACGGTGCTGACCCTTCTGGACAAGCTGGTGCACATGCTGGACTCGGTGCAGGAGAAGCAGGACCGGATGGAGCAGCGCCAAGGGGAGCTGGAAGGCTCGGTGAAGGGCATCCAGAGCGACCTGAGCAAGCTCTGCAAGCACCACACCTCCACCTCCAACACGGTGGCCAAGCTGCTGGAGAAGTCCCGCAAGGTCAGCGCCCACACCCGGGAGGTCCGGGAGCGCATGGAGCGCCAGTGCGCCCAGGTCAAGCGCCTCGAGCACAACCACGCCCAGCTCCTCCGCAGGAACCACTTCAAGGTCCTCATCTTCCAGGTCAGGGCTGCAGGGAGAGGAGCAGATCATGTGGCACTGGGTTGGGTTGGGATGGTTGGGTTGGGTTGGTTGGATGGTTGGGTTGGTTGGGTAGGGTTGGGTTGGGAGGAAGAGTCATTAGGGGACCACCCATCTTCTCCTAGAAGGAGATGCTGTGGTTGTTGAGGGCCTTCAAGAGCTTACCCAACTCATGGCCCAACTCAGGGTTCCCTTGGCTAGATTGGTTCAGAGGAGCTTGACCAAAGCCCATCCTTCCAGGCTGAGAGACCTTCTCAGGCTGGGGGACCTTCTTTTGCCAAAAGCTGTCCTCCATCTCTGTCCAGGAGGAATTCCAAAACGGTCCCCCACTTGACAAAGAAGCACACCTTGCTATCCCTAGGAGCGTTGGCAAGCCTCGGTTTGGTCATGCCCTCCTTTTTTTTTTTCCTCCTGTAAGGGCCTACCTTTACCCTCCTCCGCCGTTAGGACATCTCCTCACCCTGACTAGTCGCCACCCTTTTCCCCAGAGGGAGAGGAGATGCTGGGGTTGAGGGCCTTCAAGAGCTTCCCAACTCAGTGGCCCAACAGATGGTCCTGGGGTTCCCTTGGCAAGACTTGTTCAGAGGAGCTTGGCCATGACCATCCTCTGAGAGAGAATAACTTGCCCAAGAGTGGGGGACTACACGTCCTTCTTTTTTTGCAAGACCTGTCCTCCATCTCTGTCCAGGAGCAGTGTGACTTTTGGTTAAAGTTCACATTAGAGTGGTGGCTGTCAGCCCAACAGATCCTGGGCTTCCCTTGGCTAGATTTGTTCAGAGGATCTTGACCATGGCCCATCCTTCCAGGCTGAGAGAGTGAGGGACCTTCTTTTTCCAAGACCTGTCCTCCATCTCTGTTCAGGAGGAATTCCAAAATGGTCCTCCACTTGACAAAGAAGCATGCTTTGGTATTGCTAGGAGTGTTGGCGAGCCCTGGTTTGGTCGTGCCCTCCATTTTTTCCCCCCTAGAAGGTCCTATGTTTAGCCTTCTCTCCCCCAGAGGGAGAAGAGATGTTGTGATTGAGGGCCTTCAAGAGCTTTCTAACTCATGTTCCAAAAGATTCTGGGGCTCCCTTGACAAGACTTATTCAGAGGAGCTTGGCCATGGCCATCTTCCTAGGCTGAGGTTCAGAGGAGCTTGGCCATGGCCATCCTCTGAGAGAGAATAACTTGCCAAAGAGTGTAGGACCAGACGTCCTTCTTTTTTCCAAGACCTATCCTCCATCTCTGTCCAGGAGCAATTGCCAAAAGGATTTATTTAGAGGAGGTTGGTCATGACCTTCCTCCAGGCTGAGAGAGTGAGGGACCTTCTTTTGCCAAGACCTGCCCTCCATCTCGGTCCAGGAGCAGTTTCCAAAAGGTCCTCCACCTGATAAAGAAGCACGCATTGCTATCGCTAGGAGTGTTGCAAGTCTCAATTTAGCCATGCCCTCCATTTTTCCTGAAGGTCCTATGTTTAGCCTCCTCTGCCGTTAGGATATCTCATCACCCTGACTAATCACCACCTGTTTCCCCAGAGGGAGAGGAAATGCTGTGGTTGAGGGCCCTCAAGAACTTCCTAACTCAGGGCCCTACAGATCTAGGGGTTACTTCTCAAGACTTGTTCAGAGGAGATTGGCCATGGCCATCCTGTGAGGCTGAGAGAGAATAACTTGCCCAAGAGCAGGGGACCAGATGTCCTTCTTTTTCCAAGACCTGTCCTCCATCTCTGTTCAGGAGGAATCCCATAAAGGTCCTCCGCTTGACAAAGCTAGGAGTGTTGGCGAGCCTTGGTTTGATCATGCCCTCCATTTTTTCTGGAAGTTCCTAAATTTAGCCTCCTTTGCCATTAGGACATCTCATCATCCTGACTAGGGGCCACCCATTTCCCCAGAGGTACAGGAGATGTTATGATTGAGAGCCTTCAAGATCTTTCCAAGTGATGGCCAACAGTGCTGTCCTCCATTTTATCCTCTCAGGAACAAACTCTTCTAGAACATGGCCACATAGCCCGAAAAACCCACAAAAAACTACAATGGCCAACAAATCATGGGGTTTCCCTGGAGAGATTTATTTAGAGGGTGAGACTCGCCCAAGGCAGAGACATGTCCTCCATTTCCATCTTCTGTGCAGGAGGAATTCCGAAAGGACCTCCATTGGGAGCATGACAAGAAGCATGCACTGATATTTATAGGAGCATTCTGAGCTTGGATTTGGTCATGTCCAACATTTTTCTCTGGAATGTCCTACATTTTTGTCCTCCCTGGCAGGTAGGACGACCAGTCACCCTAACTAGGCGTTACTCATTTCCCCGGGGGGGGGGGAAGGGGAAGTGTTTTGGGAGCCTTCAAGTCCTGCCCAAAGGATGGTGAACGTATCCTGGGGTTTTCTTGGCAAAATTTGTTCAGAGGAGGTTTGCCATGGCCATCCTCTGAGGCTGAGAGAGAGTAACTTCCCCAAGGCAGAGTGACCAGATGCTCTCCTTTTCCAGGCTATGTCCTCCAGTTCAACCTTCTGTCCAGGAGGAATTCCAAAAGACCCCCCATTTGGAGCAGGACTCAAAAGCATGTGCTGATATTTATAGGAGTGTTGCAAGCTTTGATTTGGTCATGTCCTCCATTTTTCTGGAAGGTCCTACATTTGGCTGTGCCTTGCCCTCCTTGGCAGTTATGACATCTGGTCACCCTGATTGGAAGCAACTCATTTCACAGGGGGAGAGGAAATGTGTGGTTGGGGCCTTCAAGTCCTTTCCAACTTATCCTGGGGTTTTCTTGGCAAGATTTGTTTAGAGGAGGTTGGCCATGGCCTTGTCCTGAGGCTGAGAGAGTGTGACTTGCCCAAGGTCACCCAGCAGGGAATCTAACCCTCATCTCCCGAGTTGTAGTCCAACACTCAAACCAGTAACTCCCAATTCAATCAGGGAGGTCATGGGCCTTAATTTGTAGGACTTAAGCAGAGCAGTAAAGGACAGGGGGTCCTTGGAGATGTCTCAGGTTCGCCATGAGTCGAGACCAACTCAAGAGTTGTTAACAACAACAACAACAAACGTTCTCTAAAGTGACAAGATGACTAGTTATGACACAACATGCCATCCTTTATACTTCTGTAGATTATTTGTAGTGGCCATAAATAAGGTGTTAAACGTACCCCCTCTGAAAAAACAACACTCAAACTATTGTGCCACACTGGCTCAGAGAAGAAATGGTGGAACCAAAAGTTCTTCCCCCATGGCTACTTGCCTATCAGAAAATATGGATTACCACCCTGTCTTTTTCATGTAGTGGTTTATTACTCTGGAGACTAGGGTTCGATTCCCCACTCAGCCATGAAACCTACTGGTGACATTGGACAAGTAACGCTCTCTCAGCCTCAGGGGAAGGCAGTGGCCTTCCAGAACAAATCTTGCCAAGAAAACCCCATAGAAGTTCACCATGTCAGATTTGACATGAAGGCACATGACAACACAACACCACATAGTTTGTTCAGAGGATAAAATGGAGGACAGCATTTATTTTTGAGTTACATATACCCCACCTTTCCTTTCCTGTCGATGAGCCAATGTGTCTCTCATCCTTTCCACATTACTGTCACAAAGACAGCACTGTGAGGTAGGTCAAGCTGAGAGAACATGACTGGCTCAAGGTCACCAAGGAAGTTCTCTGGTTCATTGCAGAGTTAGAGCTCCCCAGTCCCAGTCCACTATTTTAAATAGTACACCTCACTGGGAACCACAACCAGCTGTCTCCTTCCCTCCCATATAGACCCCCCTTATTTCTCCTGCTGCATTCAAGGTCTCTCTTTCACTTTTTCAACTTCTTCCATCCTCCCAACATGTGCACAGAAAGCAAACAGAAGGGATCAGTCCCAGGGATCAGTTCTGGCTGGGAGTCACTGCCTCTGTGATCACATCAAATGTGAACTGCGGTTACATAGCACATGCTGAATGGCACGGTCTCGATCTTTGCCCATGTCAAGCCATGACACAAAGAAAGGAATCCTAGTCTCAGTTCTGATAAGCCCATTTCTCAACACTGAGGCATCATGTCTAGTTCAAGCCATTTTCTTCAAACTGAAATAGGTATGAGTCATCAAAACTCTCTGCCTCCAAAATTCCACTAGACAAACAGAGGCCACACTGTTGTGCTCTGGGGTGGGCGAAGATCCGTTAGTTGTTGGCACTGCAATCCAGCCCTACCCAGAGACTTGGAACACACTTTCTGTTGAATCCTACCTAGTTTCCTTACAACAAATTATTGCTTTTCCTCCCCCAGTTTGGTTTAATTGAACAACGATATACAGCTAAGGCATCATTATAGTCTGTTTCTAGACATATTTACTCAGAAATAAGACCCATTGAGCTCAGTGGTGTTCACTCCCAAAGAAACTTGCTTACTATTGCAGATGTAAATATTCGATGATCAAATTGTAAACTGCATTAGTAAATAAATTAGTTTTTTAAACATCTTCCATATTATCCACTGCTTGGTTAAGTTTTGTTTGTTTTTAATCATCGTTCTGTGTGGGTTTCCTGTTTGGAAATACAGTATGTTTGGTTTCTCTGAAAATAATATAAAAGGATAGCAGATACACGTCTGAAAAGTATTTCCTATTTTTGTGCCCTCCAGGGAGGTAAATAATATGTGTGCATCAGACTTCCAAGCAGTTGCAGGTTGCAATCTCATTTGGAGCTATATCCTTTTAAAAATCAGTGGTGTTTTCTTCCCAATTGGTTAGGATTTCTCTGCTCAGATCATAGACTAGGTTTTAAACTTCACCCTTTCCTGTTTTTCAGCTGGTATAATTTTCTTTTCTCTTTTAAAAAGCCAATTACACTTTGCTCCTGGCTGTTCTAAGAAGCACTCCTGAAAACATGAGTTGTGCTTTAACAAATTTGGTCATCCTGACAAATTATTTTAGCCTCCCTCCATTTCTCTTAACTGTTGTTTTAAAATGGCTTCACGGCATGAATCTTTCTAAGTTTTCCCATTTACTCTGCAACGGGCCATGTCCACTGATGAAACCTCAGTCTCTGCTGTGTGCTTTCCCAAGATGTGGACTCTGGCATCCTGGACATCTGTCTGTAATTTAATGTTGGTAAATATATTATGTTGTGGTCTAGGCGATACAGTAAGACTCGATGAGTGGTTCAGTAAAGTAAATGCTCTGTTCCCCTCCCAAGAGTCTCCTTCTTCCTGGAGTCAAAACAGCTGCCTCTTCAATAGCACCTCCCCTGTTATATACTTATAGAATCCTGGAATCTTAGAGCTGGAAGGGGCTGCAAGGGTCATCCAGTCTTACCCCCTATCCTGCAGGAATATACAACTAAAATATTGCTGAAAGATGCCCATCCAATCTGTTTAAAACCCTCCAAAGTAGGAGACTTCACTCCAAAGCAGCACATTCCACTATCAAGCAGTTCGTACCATCAGGAAGTTATTCCTAATGTTTAGATGGACTCTCTTTTCTTGTCATTTGTATCCATTGGTTTGTACCTGAAGCAGCAAAAACAAACTGAAATCCTTTCAGATATATAAAATGGCTATCACAACACCTTTCAGCCTTCTCTTTTCCAATGTAAACATACCCAGCTCCCCATAAGGCTTGGTTTCCAGACCTTTGATTATCTTACATCCAAAAGGGTGGGGTCATCTTATTCTGCCTACACCAACCCTGGTATAGTGGCAATTATTTTGAACTGCAGGCATTTATAATCACTTTTCCAATAGCAACACTGCCTTAGAAAGTACAAAACACATAGTAACAGCAGTTATTTTGTAAAACGAATGGGTTTTGCTTCCACAAAACCAAACTACCTCGGTGGTGGTAGAATTCAAAGACACAGCTGTGGTAGTCTGGAAAATCGGTGTGCAAAGGGATCTTGCAGCACCTTTGAGACTAACTAAAAACAGAAGTTGGTTGTATGAGCTTTCCTAGACTTAAGTCTTCTTCCTCATGCATGTGATGAAGTGCTACAAGATCCTTTTCCAAACTGTCCCTAGGTACTTTTCTTTACAACAGGAATAACAATATGTGATTGTTGGGAAAATTCACTTTCCCTCCAGCTACAATGGACATAGTCACTATACCCAGAGGGGAGAACTGAAGAGTCCAATAGAGGTTGCAGAGGATGGTGTAGTCCCTGCTAACCTAAAAGTTGCAGGTGTCTCTGCTACACCACTGTGCAGCAGAAATAACAAAGTGTCCTGTGGCATCTTAAAACAAGAAAATGTCTTTATGGGGTAATAAAATCAATTAAGCAATTAAAACTAATTTATTGAATGTTGAATTACAACTCTAGTTTGAAAGAAAGCCAGACATAATGGTACTGTTTGTTGTTATTCACCAAATGAACCAGCCACAAGAATCTAAAATGCTTGCAGCTGCCCCAAAATACTGCAAAGGCAAGCTTCACATGTGGGCAGCATGATCTTAAACTTTCTCACTCAGAAAGATGTCCTACTAAGCCCAGAGTATGATGCATTTTCAAAGTACAAGTGAGATCCTATGCAAACTCAGCCAGGAGTAAACCTCATTGGAGAGAGTGAGATTTGTCTCCTAAATTAACAGGCATAGGATTTGGAGTTCACTTGTTTAATATATCTGGGTTTTGGATTTCCCAATCTTCCATCAATAGATTACATGAATGGAGTTTCATGGAGACAAGTACCAGTAGCTGGATTAAACCACCCCTCTTCTTCCCCACCACCTCCAAAACTACACATGGAGTACATTAGCCTCTTCCCTCCACTCTCTACTTCTCTTGTTCTAATGTTTTGACCAAACAGCATCCCTCAGTGGAAAATCAAGTTCTGCCTGTGTGTGATCTTAGGACACCCACATTGGACTCTTTCAGACGTGGGAAGTTGGAAGTATAATCCAAGGGCAATCCAAACGCAATCCTGGGGTTTCACATTATTGCGAATTAATTCTTCTCACGCAATTTCGGGCAAAAGGGAAGTCACTCCGAATGCAATCATGGGTTTTGCGTTATTGCGCATTAAAGGTTCTCATGCAATTTCGGGCAAGGGGGGGGTTATTTCCGGGTAATGGGAAGACATTCCGAACGCCTTCCGAACGCAATGGGGATTCACGTAAATTCGCTAAACTAGCGAATTTACGTGAATCCGAATGGGCTCCATTCGGATTTGGGAGAAATTCCTCCCGTTTGAAAGAGTCCATTGTGTTTTAATCACATTCCTATAGGCAGAGTGCCACTCAAAACAGTGTGGCATCTCATTTTTGCATACAATTGTTATTTTATTCATGGCCAGAGTTACTTGCTGGAAACAGTTCAGATATTTCAGTATTTATGTGAGAAATTCTTTGAATGGACAAGTATTCTTAAGACTTTAGATACCAAGTATAGGAAGTGGTGTCTTCTTTTGACACAACTACTACTTTGGTGATATGTAATTTTGTAACACATATCCTTAAGGATGATGGCTGACTACTTCTGGTTAAATATAGCATTTGGAGAACAATGGTGTTAACAAAGTAATAGGTATGTGTTTATGTATGTGCGTATATGTACACACACACACACAAATTGTTCTGTGCCTTCTAGTCATTTCTGACTTATGGCAACCCTAAGGCAAACCTCTCATTGGGTTTTCTTGGCAAGATTTGTTCAGAAGAGGTTTGCTTTTGCCTTCTCCTAAGGCTGAGAGCATATGACTTGCCCAATATCACCCAGATGGGCACATTATGCATCTTTATATCAGGTTCTTCCAGGTTCACCCCAAGACAATTTGTGGTCTGAAGTGAAGAACAATATGACATCCTCTCTGGTTCCATGCATAGGAACCAAGCAGACTGGCATGTTGGTGGTCAGATCTACTCTGCTAGATACCCAGGGGATGCCAGGGGGCACACACAGTCCTATCCCTGCTGCAGCTCATGCTTCTTCACTCCTCTAGTTGGCACCTGCTTACTCCCCCTTCCAATAAATTCTGCACTCCAGGAGAGGGATGCAGGGGCATATTCTGTGCTTGAATTGGCTGCCTCCAAACCTGGTTTCTCTAAAAACAGCAAGGCAGGAAACCTAGCCAGGTTGTCAGCAAGGAAGCATTGTCTCACTGGAGCACCAGCTCAGAGAACTGGGAACAGACATCAATGGAAAGGGCTCAGAAAGAATGCCTGGAAAGCTTGTTCTAGCACCCATGAGTCAACTACTTCACCCTGGTAGTGGCAGGGTGGGGTAGACAGTGTGATTAGGGGGCTGGACTGGGACTTTAGAGATCCAGATTTGGGCTTCACACTGAGCCATAAAACTCCATGGATAGTCTTCAGAGAGTCACTCTTTCTCTCAGCCCCATTGACATTGCAGAGTTCTTGTGAGGATAAAGTTGAATGGGGAGAAAGCTGTGTAGAGTACCCAGAGGTGCAATAGAAATGTTACAGATAATTAGAGGCCTTTTCCTGGGCTCATCTGATACCACCTTCTGCTTCTCCTGTGAATCCAGTGATACAGGAAGGAAAAATGCAGCAATAGCTCACTCCCTCTCAAGTGAATATAACAAAACATTCTCACACACACTTAGGTACACAACCACCACCAGTTGTCTCAAGCGTATAATGTGCAGGGATGCTTTGTGTTTGATTCAGCAGCCATACTCCAAGTACTGAGGGGAAAATGATCAGCCACACCCAAATTGCTGATGATTGTTTTCCAAGGAAAGAAACTCTGAAAACTGACTTGGAACATGTGTGGGAGGAGAAAGAGAAAGAATTGAAAACAAAGTATTTAAGTAATGAATTAACAAGCTATCAAAGAGAAGAAAGATAAGGCATTTTGATAGAAAAAGAGGGAGGGAGAGAGAGCTTCTCTTCTATGTGTTATCTCAGAAGTAAACTGTGGGAATGAACACTGAGCTCTATTATATCATGCTTCCAGCGATAAGCAATTTTGTTCCAGCCAATTCAAGGTCCTGGAACCTCCTGTGCTCCTGTTGCACTGGAGAAGCATGTGTGGGATTCTTGACATTCCCTTGGCAATCAGAAATGCCACAAGAAGACGGCAATCCTATCCACACATACCTGGGAGTAAGTTCCACTCAACTCAGCAAAGCAAAGATGTAGGTCTACATTCAGCACTTTATGTCAGTGGTTCCCACATTTTGGTCCTCCAGGAATTTTGCGCTTCAACTCATGGAAGCCCTAGGAATTTGGACCAACAGTCAACACTTCTGGGAGCTGAAGTCCAAAATATTTGTAGGATCAGAGTTTGGGAATCACTGGTCTATGTGTATATTGTTTCCAACCCTAGGGTGACATATGTCACTCCCGTGTTTTAAGACCAGCATGCACAAGCATCTCCAAAAGATATCTATGGATTTATATGTCCTGTCTGTAAAGAGCTCAAGGGCATTTGTCCTTCAGAGAGTCTGTCCGAAAAGGTTGTTCCAAATCTTTCTAGTATAATATGAGAGGTAGCCCTCATCTTAGGATCCTGAGAGGAAAGAAGATAGCAAATTCTGTAAATATTTCAGCCTTAGCTGGAGGCTCCCAAAGCTGTCAAATGTAATTGGTTTTGCCAATTGCACTGCACATTGAGTAACATTTTTTCCATCTTACTGTTTCATGGTATGCGGCCTCTGTTGTTTATTTGGCCTGTCAGGACAGTGCCTGATTTATGCATAAGCAAAGGCATCAGATTATGATGAGGCTCTAAATATCCTCTTCCCACCAAAAATGTTACAACTGACATCTTGAGATAACATGGTACCACAGTATGTCTCAGGCTATTCATTTTGGGATTACTAATGGAGAGAAAAAAAGTCTGGATTAAAGAGTTTCAGACAGCATACCCACTTAAATGTCTGTCGTTCTTGTAGCTATATCAATTTTTACCATACTGTCAAATATTCATCACTACCCAGTTCTTACAGAAGTATTTATTTATTATTTGTGTATCTGTTTCAATTCCACCATTCAACAAAAAAAAAAAGCTCCCTGGGTATCTTACACTTGACCAATAAAGCAGGGTAGTCCCTGCCCACAGTTTAAAAGACATGACACAAAAGGGAAGAATGTTGAGGAAGGAAGGGGGAAAAGCAAATTCTTAACCAGATGGAATGGAAACACCTCAAGCAAACAAAGCGCCACATGAAGATGGTTTTTCAAGCAGAGCTAATGGCATGGACCCACTTTCCTTCTCCTTCTGTCACAGCTCCTGCCTTGTGGCAGTTGAAAGAGGAATCCAGTGGAGCTGCTTATTCAGGAGAGCTGATGGAAAGGCCTTGCTTTCCATTTCTCTCTGATGCATCTTGATGGAATGACAGCAGCTGAGTAACAGTAGAGGGAGGAGCCTAGTAGAGCTGATCTTTCTATAGAGTTGATGGAGTAGCCCTGCTTTCTGTCTTCCCCCGTCCCTGGGTAATGGCATGTGCTGGAACTGTCAAACTTTTCTTGGTGTATATTAATTATTGTTCACATTACTAACTTCATATAATGGTTTTTCAGTCATCAGGAAACTCCTTTTCCTATAAGACTAGAGACAATTAATGCAAGCAGATATTGTTGTTACTGTTACATTTATCTAGTGATAAGGAAGGCTTGGAATACTTCCCATATATTTTCTCTGTAACCTTTACAACAACCCTGTAAGTCATTAAAATTTTCTTTTTAATAGATTTGTGATGTAGGGTTATAGGGTTCATTCTGAGAAAGAATAGCTTTGCCTATCATCACCTACTGGTAGTACATTCATGAAAGCTCCAGAGCTTAAATCTTGGGGTTTTGTGTTGGCTTTCCTCTGAAAAACAGCAAAACTTCTGCCATAAAGTTGAGAATGATGAAAATGCAGTGGAGCATACAATGTAGTGTAATGAACAAAGGAGTGAAGCATTCAGACTCGCTATTCCCAGATATATCATGATTTTATTAAGAATCTATTAGAAGATTCCATTTCCCCACCTCCTTATTTGCAGACTTATTTGGCTGCCGATCCATCCAACGTTATCAAAAGCACGAGCGCTGAAAGAAATGTTTGTATTGTGTACGCCCTCCTTCTGCCTGGCGGATGATGTTCCATTTTCTACATCAGTGCCCACACACAAGACCCATTCATTGTTGCTCAGGCTAGAATATAATCACATGGAGGCACATTTTCCAGATCAGGAAAGTGACAGAGACAAGTATATTGGTTTTCTTCTACAGTGCTAACATGGAGAGAGCTGCCTGAGTTCTGGGGCCTATGTGAAAGGAAAAGTGAGAAATAAATAGTTTTGTTGAGTTACATTGGCATAACAGTCAGTTATAGCAGCATAAAGCATTTTTGGAGTAGTGCATAGCAGCAGGGATTGGGACAGTGCACCAAGAGCCATCTTTGTCAGGAGCAAAGCTGCCTTACCAGTTATTTAGCTGCTCTGAAGCTGACAGGGCAGCTTTCACTTCTGGCAGAGATGCATTCTGATGCCACTGCCATCCCGAGTTGCCACAGCACCCATGGCCATATCACCTCTGCTGCCGTGGTGAGGCAGCCACCCATGGTGAGGCATGCCATGACACCGTGCCCTATCTGGAGTGGTGCACAGCATCAGGGCACCCTGGGGAGGGGAGTCAAGCATGCATCATGAGGGCACTATGCCCTGACTCTGCCCCCAGGCTGGTCTTTCAAACTGGTCTGTAAAGGGCCATATATGGCACCTTGAACTCCTTGGATGAAACTTTCATAAACTGGATGAGCTTTTCCAAATTGAAAAAGCACCAGTCCTAGGCTGTAGTGTCACACATGGCTAATGTAAGTAGTTAGCAGGAAGATTAACTGGATTATTTGCAAGGTTGTTGGTTTTAAATCTCCTTGTTTTTCTGTTGCTGTATTCCAACGCATGTTCTAAGTTAGCAGCACTGCTTTACTGACTCTGGAAATGAAAAATTACTTTTTTGGACAAGAACTCCAAGAATCTCCTGGCCAGCCTGTCAAAAAGGCCATGTCACCTGTGACATTCTGTGGCTTGTAGTCAAAAAAAGTAATTCCTCTAAGTTCTTTTCCAGAGAAGCAGTGGGCATCAATGTTGCCCTTGGACTGACCTCAAGTTCCCATTGCAAATGATTCAAAATCCCACTGGCAAGAGAAATCTTTCTCTCCCCAGGCAAGACACTGGGTGAGAAGAAGAGAGAGGAGGGGGGTGATAAATAAATAAAGAAGTGGTAGATATAGAAAGAAACTAGGTTGTTTTGTTCACAGCTTACCAAATACCAAGAAATACCTGACCAAGAAAAAAAGAAGTTGCCCACTATACTCTAGAGTAAACAGCACTTTCCCTGTACTCCACTTTCCTTGTTTGTGTAGAGAACGTCTTCCCAGAATTCTAGTTCAGCTCTATGACTTGTAGGAGGGCAGTTTCTTTTGCTGGTTAAAACTGAGCTCTTTCCTAGTTATAAATACCAGCTGCTCTTGATGGTGTGCCAGCTGAAACTTTTGGGGACCAGTCTGGCTCATTCAGAAGCATAGCTCTGTTTGAAAAAAATATGCGCTTGTAAAACCAGACTTGCATTTTTATAGGATCAACAGTGTTGCATTCCATCCCCTTTTTTAGCAGTGGTCTGGTCTAAGCAAAATCTAAATTTGCAGCAAGTATACAAACCATCCCAGTTGGTTATAGGAAACCTACAGCTTTAAGTGGGGGCAAAAGCTGTTTGACTTCCCCAGGTTTAACAAAGAAAGAGGCTTGATCTGATTTCATGTTAAATACCTCTTACAGCGCTGGATGATAATACTTTAAATAAATTAGACAGGTCTTGATGGAAAACATTTGGCAGAAATCATTAGCTAACCTCCTGTCTTTTCCCTCTGGGAGGAAAAGACTCCACCTTGCTTATTGTTCTCTTCACCCCACAGTTCTCAGGATTATAAAACCAGAAGGGGAAAAGATCCTCATAAGCTCATGCATTCTCCTTTTTAGTGCTTTGTCTTTTCTGTGCCTCTGCTATTTTAAAATAGAAACTCTGCATAAACAAAGAAATCTAGTATAAACAACCCAGTCCTAGACACTTTTACTTGGAAGCAGTTCCTTTAAATTTAGAGTTCATTTTTATGTGCGTGTGCGTAAAGCTAATTATTTCCAAAGTTTTTATTTGGAAGCAATTTAAAATGAATTGAAAGGAGTGTGATAACTATATTTTGCCACAGTGACTGCACCCACAAATCAAGACAAGCCATGAATTGTTAAAGTGTGGTTTGTTGTGATGTACAAACCTGTCTCTCGTAACAAACTGTGTTTTATTAACCAGCCACAAATTATGCTTGTTGTGGTATCCAGACTCACAAACATGCCTGTCCCCACTTCTTCCTTGAGCTGCCCATCCTGAAATGGGATCTCACAAAAGGAATGGGTAAGAAAAAAATTAGAAATAGGGATGACAAGCCATGATTCATTGGTTTGGCTGCTATGCTAGTTGTGGCCTAAGTAATAAACTATGGTTAAAACAAATCGTGTCTTGAGGCATATAAATCCCACATGTTCACTGAAAACTCAGATCAGTACTGCAGTTCATGCAAATGGCCTATAATAGCACTTGATCTGTATTATCTTTCTACAAGGAAGTCATACTTTTAAATTAGGAATTCTTTTCAACATGACATGTCAAAGGGAAAGTTGTTGAAAAATATGAGGTGGATAAGACAGAAATCAAACTCTAAGGAGAAACAAGAAAGCCTGAGAGGTACATAAATTATCCTTTCCTTACTGAAACCAAACCCTCTTTTGCTGACAGCAAATTCCACTACTGCCCCATCACCCAAAACATATCTGTTCTTTAAGCCTAGAAACTTTTATTAGCAGAGAAACTGTTCTGTCTCATAATTCATGCTCCACTCTTGTAATTCAGATTTTTTTTAAGGTTTAAAGTCAACCGATGGGAAGCAACTGAAGAAAAGAAATGGAGGGAATGTGGTATTGATACAAAAAAGATGTCAAGGTTTTCTTAGTTTTAGTCCTATAAGAACAGTACAAGGATAGAAAATGTAGGCTAATAATTTTTTTTACAAATATTTTTTATCAGAAGTTCAATCTAGGCTGTCCGTATTCAGCAGACCGAATAAACCTATTTTAGTGATGGAGGGGAAAATAAGCAAGAATACACATAATTTAATGACTTGTTTTGTTCTGTTTGGGGATATCTTATCCCAAACCATCACCACCAATATTCCTGGTTATGTGGTGATGACAATTTGGTTAGGCCTGATGGCAGACCAGGAACAAAAGTTTAAAGACAGAAACGTATCCTTGCCACTTGGCAAGATAATATTGGTTAAGTTAGTGATTATGTTCACTCTGTGGAAATTCACCATTCTGTCAGTGGCCCACTGAACCCAGCTTACAGACAAAACTAAACCAGCTATTATAGACGCTTTCCCTGAACCTTAGTGACTAGGAGCTTAAAATCCTAGGCAAGTTGCTATGAATAATGGCATGGTTCCTAAAGATACTGTGCTGATGGCAGCACTGCTACTGGTAGGGTCTCCCATGTCAGACAGGCTTTTGCTGAGCAGCCAGACTTTAAATGTGCCAAACAGCTTCTGGGCACCAGCAGTCATTGATACTGGTGGAGGATCTCTCAGAAACAATGGCAATGGCACCGGCACCATAGCTAATGCTTGTTAATACGACACAGAAGGAGGCATGGTAAACCTCTTTTGAACGCCTTTTACCATGAAAAGAGATGTTGCTGCCTTATGCAAGATGGCATCTTTCCCGTTTCACATCCAGAAGCCAACTGGGCCAGTAGTGGAATCTCAATTAAATACTGGTGATGGGAGAATGGCCTTCACACCCTCTGAAGAGCAACCAGCTAGTTTGGGTGGGGACAGGGCAGGCTGAGTGGAGCATGTAACTCCATTTTCCAACAGGAAGAAACAACTGCCCCAGCACCCCTGTAGACATCTGCCCCTTCAGTCTGCCATGATAGGGCTAGTCCTGACAACAACCACACAAAGCCCAAATGCTCCTGTCTAGAACAAGGGAATCTGAATTGTTCTAGACATGGGCACTTACCAGCATCTCAAGGTCTATTTTATACAACTTGAAAAGTCAAAAAGGGCACAAAGACACACAAGTTTCCCGATAGTCCAACACCTTTTTTTTTTTTTTTTAAAGGTTTTAGGTTTAGCCTTTGGGCACAGTTTTCCTACCCCAGAAAAGTGCTGTCTTGAAGACTCTGTGCCTGAAGCGGCTGGCTCATAAAAAGTCTTACTCCTGTACTTTATGTCATATATCTCAGGCCAAAGATGCTGCCAAGCTTATAGGAGCAACTTAAATATTCAGCTCTGGAAGCCACACGGCCTTTTCTGCCAAGCATGCCTGTGTCCAGGGAACAGACTCAGCACACCCTAGAATATATTATAAGCACTGCTATGAGATTCTGGGCTCTTTTATTTTTTCCTTCTCATCCACCAAAGGCCTTCCCAAACAAAAAAGGCTCTCATCTATCTTGCTTTTATGAGCTTAATAAAGAAAAGACCAATTAAGTTCTATAAACCGCACCCTAGTTTAAAGAACTGGGGAGGAGAGCATTGTGAACAGGATGAAAAGCTAAAACACACACACACACAAAAGGTTATATTCAGTTAGCTTTCAGAGTCTTTCTGAGAAATATAGCAAGCCTGTTTTTCTCTCGTGAAACAATATTAACTTCTATTTTTCCTATAGAAGACAAAGGACCTGTGTAACTTCGGGGCAAGATTTTGGTTTAGTTCTTAGGTTACAAAACACACACACACAAAGAGAGAAGATTAAATGTGATACTGCATGTTGCTCATAAATACATTCCTTCCCCCTTACAGAAAAACAACTGGATACGAATATAAATGTCTGTGTTTTGGGGGTTTGCTAGACTACAGTTAATTCTGCTGTTCACTTACATTTTGTTATTACTATTTATTATTTACTTATTTAATTTATACCCTGTCATTCTCCTGGAGAGGGATTCCAGGCAGTTTAAAAAAAAGGTGAATCAAGAAAAAGCTAATAACCTGTTAATAAAATAATTGAAACACAGCCTGGGGGCAGCCACGGAAAAGGCTCCCTCCTGTGTCCTCACCAGACAGGCCTGTAATGCCGATGCATGACGTCTTGTGAAATACAAGAACAAATGGAGAATTCTTTCACACCCTTTTAGTTCATGCTTCTGATAGTTAAGAGGAGTTAATACCCATTCTAACAAATGATTATCTTTGGACAGCTCTACAAACAGAATACTCTCCTGTGCATAATATTAGTTTTATATAAGGATCCAGTGTTGCATAGTGGTTTGAGTATTGGACTATGACTCTGGAGACTAGGATTCAAATCCCTGCTTAGCTGTGAAACCCACTGGGTGACTTGGACAAAGTCACATACTCTCAGTTTCAGTGGAGGGCAATAGCAAACCTCGTCTGAACAAATCTTGCCAAGCAAACCCCATCATATGGTCACCTTAGGGTTGCCATAAGTTGGAAATGCGTTGAAGGCATACATTAATGGCCAAAAGACCTCGGGAGGGGACAAACCTACATGACTACCCTATCTATAAATTAACAGTGCATCAGTTGAAATAGAAAGGGGCATTTTTGGAAGTAAAAGTTTAGTATTAGCATGTATAGAGATGATGGTTACACTTTACGATCTTGATTGCAAGACTGCAAATTTTTAGGAATTTTATATTACATTGTTCTGTCCTATGCACTTGTAGAGTTTGTAGTTTGATGTAGAGTACTCAGACTTCTCTTCTACATAGAAATCCATCCTTATAGAATCATTGAATCATAGAATCACAGAGATGGAAGAGGCCACAAAGGCCATCCAGTCCAACTCCCTGCCATGCAGGAACTCCCAATCAAAGCATCCCCGACAGATGGTCATCCAGCCTCTGCTTAAAGACCTCCAAGGAAGGAGAGACTATTACGCTCCGAGGGAGTGTGTTCCACTGTTGAACAGCCCTTACTGTCAGGAAGTTCTTCCTAATGTTGAGGTGGAATCTCTTTTCCTGGAGCTTGCATCCAATGTTCCGGGTCCTTTTCTCTGGAGCAGCAGAAAATAAGCATGCTCCCTCCTCAATGTGACATCCCTTCAAGTATTTAAACATGGCAATCATATCACCTCTTAACCTTCTCTTCTCCAGGCTAAGCATCACCAGCTCCCTAAGTCGTTCCTCATAGGGCATGGTTTCCAGACCCTTCACTATTTCCAGACCCTTCACCATGTAATGTTCAGGGGAGTGTACACTAAAGCTCTTCCTAGAAGAGAATTTTAAGTACCCCCTACCAAACTATACATTCAAGGATTCCTTAGGAAGGAGCCTTGACTGTTAAAGGGGTATCAAACTGCTACAGCTATATAGTGCATAGTTAGATACAGACAACATCTGTGTCATCTAATATTATAACTGTCTATGCACTTCCCATGGCAGGCCAATATCAGGAATATTGCATGGTAAATTCTTTTCCAACCCATGGCTTATAAAACTTGGTTTCTCTAAAATGTACCATTGAGGCAAGTTTTTCATAATACGTGTTGTTTGCGCTTTGTTTAAAAAAAATCTTTTTAACTCCCAAAAGCCTTCACTTTCTTTTTCCTTCTTTTTCTCTCATTTAGATTTACTGTACCGTTCTGCTTGGCTCCTATTTCTTTCTAATAGAGCGGCAGCAGTTGTTATAAATGCAAGCGGCACAGAAAAACCTAACAAAACACAGAAATGACTGTTTGCAAAGCCTTATTAAGCTTTGGCATTGTTCCTTTTCTGCTTTGTTGGAAGCACATGACCTGCATGATTTTTTGCCTACTTGGGTTCAGAATAAACGTCATTCTGCCAGTCATACAGCCTGGAGATTCAGCAAATGCCCATGTTGCCCTCCAAAAGGGGGAAGTGCTGTCAGATTTTTTGAAGACAATGTGCTATTTAATAACATGTGAGAAACAAACAAACAAAAATATCCGACTAAATTAGAGCTAAGGGCCAATGAATTGGTATTCAGTGCTATTCCAGATATGGCAGTTAGTAAATATTTGATCTTAAAATGAAAAGGCAAGGAGGAAGGGGGCATAGGGGATTTAATTGTTTGGTTGCCTTTTATGTTGCTTAGGCTGGAATAAAAAGAAACTGACAAAACACCTGGACATTCACGTATGAAGAGTTGGAAGGTTAAAGATTCAGAAAATTATAATGACTACTTTTAAAGGTTTGTGAAGCAGTTTATGAGCCCATTAGAGCTCATACGCAGTAAACAAATTCAGACATGTTGCCACAGTTCTGTCACAGCTTTGTAGCATCTTAGAAGAAAAACTAACTTTCTTCCTGATGCATGGTTTTCCACATAACAGAAGAGTTTTTGAAATGGGAAATTGTATCAAATAAGCAAAAATTGAGAGAGTTTGTTGGTTCATCTCCAAGATCCTCTCAGCCAGCATAGGCAATAGTCATTCTGGCTGGGAGTTTCTGGTCAATATAGTCCAGAAATAATAACCTATAAGCAGTTAGCTCTGTCTACAATTGGGCAGGTGCTATTGTGATGTGTATTATTTGAGAGAGGATTTTACGTTTCAGTCTTCAGGGACCTGCTTCAGTCCTCAAGAATACATTTTCCTTCTAGAATCAATGCACCAATTAAAATAAACTTCTAAACAAATTGAGAATACATTTCTAGTACACGATGCACTCTGCTAAATTTGCAAAATGAGAAATAGCATATATTTTAATCTCTTCTCAGTATTTTTTGCTTAATTTTTGTTTTTAATTGTGGCCAGTAGGTTGAATCATTGTACATATGAGAGGCAGGCAGGCAAAGGTAAATAAAACAAACCGTGTCTTTGTGTGTGTGTGTGTGTGTGTGTGTAAGAACTGAGAATTTCTAAGTAAAGTTTAAGGATGAAGTAAGTCGCACCTTGGATGCACACAACAAGCTATAAAATGCCCACTACCTAATACTTAGACAAGTGGATGAAACCAAATTAAAACTTTGATTTCAGTTTAATAAAGGCTATTGATTTCTATTTTTAATGTCAAGATCTTTTTTTAAAAAAAAATAACCTACCAATGCTACAAGTTAAAAACAGGTTTAGTTGAAAATAAGCAATACTTAAATCTGTGATATCTGCTTCCGGGTAAACTGTGTGGAGCCCTATCTTTCTAATATTTTAGACACCTATGACCAGAACAGACCATGAAGTAGACTACAGTGATATATGCATTCCTTTCTTATGTAAACAGAAAAGGCATTCTTAGTCCTTTCCCCTCTTTGTTCAGGTCCCACTGTGTACTTGTGACTCTGCAGGCAATTTTGTGGTGGTCTGTTACCTTAATTAGTCCATCTCCCGTGAGATACAAGTTACAGCATTGACACATTGGAATTAGCCCAGGACATTTTGCAAACTTCCTACCCCTTCCTTAAGCCAAAATACTCAAAGCAATAATGAAAGCAGAAGATCCCACAAGTGCTTCTTCCCCTGGCAGTAGGTACAGAGTAATGACAAACAAAATAACTAGTACTTTGCTGTTTTTTCATGACAGCCAAAATATTCTGCCTGAAGCATCTGGGCAGGGTAAGCCAAGGTGCCTTGATCAGAAATCTCCTTACTGAAGCAGTGGTCATACTTATGGTCAAACTCTACATTACAGTGCATTTACAAGAGGTGCTACCTCAATTGGTGAAAGATATTTGTCTTAGCCCATGCTTTTCCTCGCCTCCATTTACTGTGATTTGTTTTCTCATAAAGTGAACTGAGGCAGGTATTTCCCATTGTCGTTGCTTTTGCTATGTGCTGTCAAGTTGGCTTCAATTTATGGTAACATTATGAATGAGATCCCTCCAAGAGATCTTGTTACTAACATCCATGTTCAGTCCTTCCCAACTTAGTGCCATGGCTTCGTTGACTGAGTCGATCCATCTCTAAATCCCATTGGATATAAACCGAATGCATTAAAAGAAAGAAAGAAAGAAAGAAAGAAAGAAAGAAAGCTGTCTTCCACTTTAGCAAGTGTTGTCATCTTTTCCAATGAGACATGGTGCTTCATGATGTGTCCAAAGTATGATTGCCTCAGTTTAATGATTTTGGCTTCTGATTAATGTTCAGACTTCATTTGCTCTCAAGATCCAAAAATGTGGCCTATCAGATCCATAAAATCTATATAGAAAACAGTATTTTCTGCATGGAAAATAATTTCACAGTTTAAACATTTTAATTGCTACATAGAAAAAAGCTGTAATTGGGGATTTGTTCTGCATAAAATTAATACATTATTGATCTGCATTGAAAACAGCATTTTCTGCACATGCGCAAAAGGTATTTTTGTGCAATAATTATATTTCTGCATTGAAAAGTTATTTTCCTTGCAGACAATGCTGCTTGCCATGCAAATCAGCAATATGGGAATTTTTTTCAGACCAAATCCCCAGTTAAGTTTTTTTTTTCTGTGCAGAAAATGTTTTAAAAGGTAAAGGTAGTCCCTTGACATGAATATCTAGTTGTAACTGACTGTAGGAGGCAGTGCTCAACTCGGTTACTAAACCAAAGAGCCATATGTGGTTATGGTCATGTGGCCAGCATGACTGCACCAAACCTTCCAACCAAAGTGGTATATATCTATCTACTTGCATTTGCATACTTTCGAACTGCTAGGTTGGCAGAAGCTGGGACTAGTGACAGGCGCTCACCCCATCATGCAGCACTTGGACCTTGAACTACCAACCTTCTGATATCTCAATAATCAGAATTGGTGTCTTAACCACTAAGCCACCACACAGTGTTTTTTTCTGCACAGAAAATGCTGTTTTTTAGACAAAACAAGCACATGCAAATTTTGCGCAGAATAAGTCTCAAATTACAAATAGCCTTTGAAAATGGCATGGGGTTCAAAGACTTCCTTGTCGTGGGAAGAAAATTGCTGAAATTATTAATTTCTGCTTTTGAAAAGAAACCTAGTGAAGAATTACAACCCTAGTTCATGATATAATCTTTTTTTGAAAGGAAAAAATAAAGTGTGATGAATGGCCAGTGATTAGTACAATAGAAAGTGTTTCTCTGTATTAGACTATTTGATCACTTTACATGTAATTTAATTTTTTAACTTCAAACAACATTTCCAGATATTCACATCTTGCTTGGATGTATAAACATGTACAAGTCGTAAGGAAGTTTAGGCCATGAAAATAATAATAATTTATATTTAAGAAACATCACTAAGCATAAACAGATTAAGGCTGTAGTCATGTATACCTTTACCTGGGAGCATTTCCCATTTAGGCCAGGGTTGGGGAAAGTGGCCCTGAATTTCACTTGCATACCAGTTAGCCCCAAAACTTCCCTGATGAGTGCAATACCACCAATCATTCAAAATAGATTTTTCACTATATTGATTTTTGGATGATTTTTCATCTAATAACCAGCTAAAAAACTCCACACCCAGGTGCAGCTATACCATGTGTCTTACTTCTGAGTAGTCATGTATAAGATTGCTTTTTAAATCTACAAAACATTGGGACAGCTTTGGTATGTGCCAGTGTAATACAAATGACCATAAAGTATTTCATTGTCTTGATTTCAAGAGTTCCCTAGAAAGGTAATAAGCCGCAGGTTGTAAGCTTGCTAAGTATCCCAAAGTGCTCTTCCCAGAAGTCACCCTGGATATCTATCAGTAATCATGCCCAGTTCAAAAATAAATCTGAAAAGTACTGTGTAAAATGCCATCTTAACAGGAGAGTCAGTATAGGCTTGGGACTACTTTTTGTAATATATTTTTGAATTGTGGTGCACATACCTGTGTAAAAAATAGTCTCGTCTTGCTTTTAGTATGAGATGTGCACTCATGCATGTGTTGCGACTTTCCTCTTAAAATATCAGCTTGTCTGTATTTTAGAGGGATTCCGTGAAGATGTAATTTATACATGAATGTGACTTTCAAAATAAGTACATTAGAATACAGAACGCTGCCTTTCTGGTCCATGTAGTTTGTTTGTTTTTTTACGCAATGAGTGAGCAGGAAACTCTGGTCTTCCAAATGCTATTGGCCTACATCTCCCAGCATCCCTTATCACTGGCTATGATTTATCCATTGGCTATGCTCCCTCGGGCTGATGGGAGCTGCCATCCCACATGTAGAAGACCACACGTTGCCCATCCCTGGTCTCTACTCTGGTAACAACTCTTCAGGAGTCTTCCCAGTCTTACCTAGATTCAGCCTATGACTTTCCACTTGTAATGTAATGTTTTACCACTGTGCTGGGGGTCCTTTTGGACCTTTGGGGAATACACAGTTCCTCCATATGATACAAACAGTATAAGTATAATGGCCCCATCCTCATTAAATTAAGGAGTGCAAAAAAAAAAAAAGCAAGCTTGTTTTCTGCTCCTCCAGAGACTAGGACACGGAACAGTGGATTCAAACTGCAGGAAAAGAGATTCCAGCTCAACATTAGGAGGAACATTAGGAGGAACAGTAAGAGCTGTTTCACAGTGGAACACACTCCCTCGGAGAGTGGTGGAGTCTCCTTCCTTACAGGTCTTTAAAGCAGAGGCTGGATGGCCATCTGTCAGAGATGTTTTCGTTGTGGGTTCCTGCATGGCAGGAATTGGTTTGGATGGCCCTTGAGGTCTGTTCCAACTCTATGATTCTGTGATTTCTATGATTCTATGAAAAGCACCATTAAGGGCTACAGGAGAGCCAAGGCTGCATTGCTATAGGCAGCTAAATGAAAGTGGGCAGAGTGACAGATGTGGATGAAATAATTATATAAGACTGATACTTTTGAAAAAAGGAGACATAAGAGAGCAATTGTGGAGCTGAATTATAATATCCAGTGTACAATGAAATATTACTGCAGTTTGTATGCAAGTCATTTAAAATTCAAGTGAGCAAATCATGTGATAGAGTGTGCTGAGCCCACTACACATTGGAGGTTTTTTAAATCCTTTATTTGAGGGACAATAGGCCTGCTTTAGCCTTCTCTCTCTAATGAGCTAATTTTCAATAAACAGGGCTTTTTAAAGAAGAAAGGTACAGTTGCCATTCCATATCCACAGATTTTTTTCATCCACCAATTCAGCCATCCATGACTTGAATATATATTTTTAAAGAATTCCAAAAGCAAACCTTGATTTTGCCATTTTATACTAGGGGCACCATTTTACTATGCCACTGCGTATAATGGGACTTGAGCATACATGGATTGTGGTATCCATGGGGGATCCTGAACCAAACCCCAGTGGCCCACTGTATGGAAGAAAATTCAGATATGTGATGCCCCTACTTGTGGGTCTGAACTGGCACAGTACCAGGAAACCTGAGTGATTGTTTCACTTCTTAATCAGGACTAGACATGTAGGAAGGATTAAAATCCCTGAAATTAATTCAAAAGACACAAAAATAATTTAAGAAAAGAAATGTATGGGCTGAATCCACCATAGGGAAAAAGGATAGTATCCATGGAAATATGTTCACATGTTAAGAGAGAAAAAAGTTGTGCCAGGAGATGTTGCAAGAAATAGCAACCATTCTTAACTGCTGTGGCATGCAATGGGTAATACTTGCAGCCGAGAACTATCAAGAAAGTCAAGTATTCTAAAAGAAGTGTTCTCCAAATAAAGAGGAGGCTGTTGAGAAGCAACTGGAGTTCTTTCTCTGTAAGCAAACTTTCCAACATTTAACAGTTAAAAGCTGGACATGTGTGGTCAAGCAACATTGGAATGCAGTCTAGATGTCAAAAATTATTTATGAGGAAGAGCACATAAGCTTGGAGTGGCTGCACAATTTTGCTTTTGCTTGAGTCTATTGGAGAAGGAAGAATTATTCCCCTTCCTCTCCTCCCTCCTCCCCAGCAAGTTACTTGGTGCAAATGACTTTTGCATTTTGAACTCATTTTTCAGTAGCTGAAGTAAAGTTGAGGACAAAGGGGAAAGTGAGAGAAAGAGAGAGAGAGAGAGAAAACTGGGACATATATTTAAAAAACAGCTGAGAAAGTGGGACAGCAGAGTATTTGTCGTGGTGGTGGTGGTGATGATGCTTAAGACTATTGCCATATCAGGATGGTTGCAGAGTATACACAAATTAGTGCCTACGTATTTTTAAAAAGCCACAATTTCACAAGCTATGTCCCAGAAGTCAGAAAAGAAGCCGGTAGCAGGCCTGCATTGCCTTCAAGCCTAGAAAAGTCTATCAGTTTTAACACTATCTCTTGGAGCTATCCCCTCCCTCTCAATCTGTTGCCATTTCTCGTATCTGCATATTCTCAAGCATTTATGTCCCTGCCATGTACTTGGTTTGTCCTTCTGAACCAGATAATGCTCATGTGATAAACTTGACCTCACACTGTGAAGAAGCAGTGAAGAGAAGTATCTTTAGACACAGAACTAGGTGGGCATGCCAACTGAAATATTATGATTGCTTCAACCCTGTTCCCAGTGAGAAACTAATTGCAAAACATCAGAGATACAATGTGGCGTCTGCTAGTTACTGAACAGAAAGTGTGATCCTTTGCCAAAACGATTTCTTGGAGGAAAGGTTATTTGGCAAGGATTGGCCCAGGATGAGTTTCTGAATGTAGTGCAGATGCCATCTTGCACTCAGTCAAGTTGTTTGATTTTTTTAAAAAAAATTAAAATGCTGGCACAGAATATATAAAAAACGAAAGATATACTATATAGTTTGGGTTTTTTGTTTCATGATGTTCAAAGGAGGAACAGTCTTCTAAAACAAAGAGAAATCTGTGATGTTCTGTGACTAGTTTCCTGTCACGAACATTCCAGCAAGTGAATTCTTGGGAAACAAATGCGTAAAGCAAAGGCAGAGAGCTTGGAGGTCTCCTGAACAACAGCTCTGAGTATGCCTGCCCACTAGCTATGGTAGATAGGACTGATGGGAACTCAAGTCCAACAACATCCAGTGGTTCCCCATCCCAGGTTTAAAGTGGTATGCCTGAATAGGACACATGAATAGGTAGAAGGGAAATAGGGATGCACATGGCAGCTCCATTCCTTACTTTTCTGTCTTCCTGATGTTGAGTGAGAAGATCTGAAGAGGGCTTCTACAAGCATTTGCTTGAACAGAAGTAGAACATTCTGAGAAGTCAGGAATTCTGAGAAAGTGTTGAAAGATGGGGCCGCCATACCCAATAGTGTGCCTCTTGCACGCTTTTCTCTACCTTGTTTTGGCATCATGTTTGAATAAGGCTTAACTCTCTCTTCAGGTGAAGTGGCTTTAAATTTTGTGTACAGTAGTTCAGCTAGTCAAATTCCTTTTAAAACATTCAGAAAATTTGGTCCCACTTTGGGGGCAGGCTTCCACCTCTCTCAAGAACCCAAGTGCATTATAGGGGTTTCACAGGGCGCACTTATGGGAAATGAGGTTGAGGTCCAGTATCTTTTCTGTGGAAGACAGAATTTCAGCTGGTGAAACTAAAAGGATGTGTTGAAATTGCTGTTGTATATTTAGTTTCCAAGAACTTAGTTCCACATATCTGCTATACACATACCATTTCTGGAAGAATTCATTTGAGGGAACTCATTAGACAACATTAGTGGGTGAGTCACTTTTTTCTAGTGATTAATTCTTCTGTTATTTAAAAGGTGTCCTTCTCCAGGCCAGGCCTAAATGCCCTGATGGCATGAGATCCCATCTGATCTTGGAAGTTAAGCAGGGTTAGTCCTGGTTAGTACAGTCACCCTTCCATTTTCACAGACTTGAAGTTTGTGTCCCTCACCCATACACAGGTAGCAAATGGAGGGGGACAAGATGGGGGCACACTGCCATTCAACCCAATGGGGCTTGAATATAGCCAGGTTTCCATTTTTGCAAGGGGGTCCACAATGGATCCCCCGCAAAAACAGAGTGGTGACTGTACTTGTTAGGGCACCACTAAAGTTTACCAGATGCTGTAAGCTGTATTTGAGACAAAAGCAAACCACCTATGAGTATTCCTTGCTGAAGAAACCCTAATGAAATTCAGGAGGGTTGCCATAAGTTGATGGGTGGCTTGAAGGTACATACACATACCCTGTCCAGATGACACACACTCTGGTTTTGGAGAGTGTAGCTTGTATTTCTTTAGCCACTCTCTGCCAACATGTACTAATTACCTAGATTCCCACCATAATATGAAGGCTAGTGTCTGTGTCACCACATTTTCTCCACTGTTTCTTCAGAAATGTTCTGTGTAGTCCATGAAGCCCTTAGCATCAAGATACTATCATTGTTAAGATTTATTCAGTCATTTCTGATACTAATACTTTTAGAGGGAGCTGATGACTACTCATCATTTTATCTTATCATTTCTACAACCCCTTGAAAGTCGAAAGAGACAAACAAAAATACACAAAGAAAAAAAATCAGTGAAAAAGATGCCTAGTTGTTTATCAAGTGTGACAAAAACTAACAAAAGAATGCAAATGTTCCAAGGCAAAATATCCTGCTCTGCTTTCTGCTCAGCACGATCTCCAAAGTCCAGGCTTCTTAAATCGTATTTAAAATATGGCGGCGGATGGGGGTGAGACAGGGATTGTATTGTGTAGATATACCTGCCTAAATGCTCTTTTGAGCCACTTTAAAGGAATTCCAGATTCTGTTAATTTGTATTTTAGTGCTTGTCAATTTATGCTTGACTTCTTAAGTCCAACTCTGTAACAGTTTAATGGCTTCATTTCCCCACCACAGCCCTCCAGTTTCCCACTTTATGTACAAAAATGTTTCTATTCCATGCTGGTGGTATTTGTAACAAGTAAAGCTAGATGAAGGACGGATAGAGGGATGGGTGAATGGGTGACTGGGCACTCCAGTTAGCCTTGGCTCAGTGATATAGACCAATGTTTGTTTGTTTTTTAAAAAGCCATTTGATATGGAAGAACAGCAACGTTTTTTCTCAATATGGCAGGGAACAGTATACCATTGGCAACAGTCATTGCTTTCTTTCCTGGAAACTCTCCAGGGACCAGCAGCTGATGCCCTGTGGATTGGTAACATTCCACAGACCACCAGTTTGAGTAGTACTGATACAGAGTAATAAGGATGCCACTTTCAGGCCCTGGCATCTTCAGGCAGAGCTGGGAAAGATCCATTTCTGGAGAGCTTCTGCCAGTCCGTGCAGCCTTTCCCGCCCTCTGGCCCTGAGATTATATTGTCCCACAGTTTTCATTACACCCAGCCAGTATGGCAATGCTAGTGGGATTTCTAGTCCAACAACATCTTGGGGCCGCCAACATTGGGAGCTCCCTGATATAGGGAGCTGTATGTATTAATACTCTGACTCTGTGTAACGTAACCTCATACATTCAACCAACTTGTTCCAAGGCCAGAGTTTGGCGCATGTTGAATATTGTGGGCATGTCAAAGAAATGTGTTAATCTGATCAAATACTGGGGGATTTAAACCACATATCCTGAACTAAAGTGAGACATCCTAGGTCAAAGATGGTGCTCCTGGATGCAGGCTTAACAACTGAATTAAAAATCTGGAGCCAGAATCCTGTTGAGGGCTACAATTCCATAACATCGGTATCCAGTACAAAGTTACATAATGTAGATCATGATAGAGGATTACAGCCCACTAGTCTTATCTGTTGAGAAGCAGGTGTACAATTGAAAAAGTCTATCATTCTGTTTAGGTTTTTTTCTGGGATGTTTTATATTGTTCCTAGATCTTCCAGTGCTAAAGATACATGAATGAGTGGGAAGGAATCAGCTCTACTACTAGAGATTTAGAGCTAGTGGAGAGATAATAACATCAGTGGCTTGACTATGGTTCGTTGCTGAATTCACATCCTGAATCATGCAGGAACCCTGCCATATTCACAGTTAACTTCAGTTAAACCCTGCAGTGGGATTTGTCCTCCAAAAGGCTGGAGCTGAAAGGGAAACAGGAAGTGATCCTGCATCCTGCTCCTAAATGCATTAAACGAGATCTGTACTAGCTCCCAATACAGGAATGCAAAACAAACTGAAAAATACTGTAGTTGACAGCTCATAAGCTCATTAGTCTCTTACACTGCGTAACAGAACAATTCCATAGGAAATAAGTGATTGTTCCTGGTTAAATATACTGTGGCAACAACAAAAACTTACTTAACTTCCTTTACCTCATTGCTCAAAAGAAAAATATTGATGTTGTTCAGGGCTGTGATTTGTTTATCACATCTGTGTCACACGAACTCCTAAATAAACACATGTCAACTCTTTACAGGAAGAAAATGAAATCCCTGCCAGTGTCTTTGTGAAAGAGCCTGTTCCAAGTATTACTGATGGGAAGGAAGGGTCTGTTGATGAGAACAAAACTCTGGAGGAAACCCTGCACACTGTGGAGCTGTCTTCAGAGGATGAAGTGCCCCATGATGACGGTGCAGAAGATAGCATGGATGAAAAAATAGAGGAGACAAGAGCTGAGAAAATCAAGAGGTCAAGTCTCAAGAAGGTGGACAGCCTGAAGAAGGCATTTTCCCGGCAAAATATTGAGAAGAAGATGAACAAGATTGGCACCAAGATTGTGTCTGTTGAACGGAGAGAGAAGATTAAGAAATCTCTCACCCCTAACCACCAGAAATCTTCCTCATCAAAAAGTTCATCTTTCAAGGTGTCTCCCCTTACATTCAATGTGAAGAAGGTTCGTGATGGAGACACATCCATGGAGGCAGAAGACAAGCCAGAAGATGTTACTGTCAGTGAGCACATGGCAAATGATGAGGAGACTTCCTTCACTGAGATTCACTCAGAGCTGGCGTCTCCCATTGCTCCATCTGAAGAAGGAAAAGCCCTGGCTGATGCGCTGGAAAAAGAATCAGGAAGTGAAGGAGAAGCAGTGATCAACAACAACATTGAGCTTGCGATTGTTGAAGAAGGTGATGACTACAGGGCTTCACTAGAAACCAGGCAGGAACTTTATGATGAAAGGAACAAACGGATCAGCGGTGAAGTGGAAAAGTTGGAGGAAGAAACGAGCCAAGCAGCTGTCCTCCACGTAGACCAAACTGCATAAATCTTCTGAGCCTTTTTTTTGTTTCTCTAAATTCCTACTTTTTTTAGCTACATCAATAACCTGGGTGTATGCCTAGTACACGATAAATGGGGTAATAGCGAGTTAAAGTAGGTTGTTGCTGTTTTTAAGGTAGATTTCTTCATGTGTCATGGTCATTTAGAGTTAAGTCTGTTGACATTCTGTAGGCAACATCAGCCACCATGCTCCATCCCTCCATGCCACTCCCCCAACAGTTTCAGTTATTAGATAAGAATTGCTGCAGTTAATTGTAATGGGATGGGAGGCTTAGAGCTATAAAACAGTGTTTAAAAGAACCAGCAGAGAAAGTTAAGCCAACTGAAGAACAGCATAGCTACCTTACATATTTCATCCTTTTAACCCCTCCCTAAACAATATTGGGAATTATGGTTCACTGCAGATGCTGAGAGTTCTGAGAAATCCTTTGCTCCCACTCCAAGAAATTTAAAGGTTCTATGAGGAGAAAGAATGTGTATTCAACTAAGGCCAAATATGAGATACAGATAAGATCTATAGCACCCCTCTTTTCTATGTAGTGTTCATTAAGATATATTACATGGGTTTTGTTTTTTTTACTGGAAGGCATGCTGCTCAGGAATAATGAATTTGAGGGAAAGGATGAGCCTCTGTTGAAAAGGACACTAAACTGTACTCAGCTTTGCTTGCTGGCCCCGAGAAATAATCTGATTTGGAGGGAACTGGAGAGGATGCTTGCTGTGCCATCTTTGCAAGTTAATTAGCTGCTCTCCTCCTCGTTGCTTTTCAAAACTACATACCATAACTTGTACACTATCTGCTATTCCCTTCTTGTGATTTAATTTTGTAGTTTGATCTATTTTCCTCCCTATGAAACATTTAAACTTGGTTCCTTGGGTTCCTTTTTTGATGTGGTAATGCCCACACACAATGTGATTTCCCACTTTAAGCATCAACCTTATAGGGCAGAGATGAGAATCTTTTGGTCCTCTGGGTATTGTTGGACTCCAGCTCCCTGAATTCCTCATCACTGGCTGGTATTGGCTAGGGCCGATGGGAGTAGCAGTTCAGCAATACTTGATGCGCGAAAGGATTCCCACCTTTGTTGTATAACAAGAACTATAAGAAAAGTCCTTGAAAAATAACCTCCCCGCTCCCCATAGGGTTATACAAGCTCTCAGTCCATGAGGATGTGAGCTTAGTAAGGATCCTATTAATCATAGCTTTATTAGTCTTTACAATCCCATGTCCATTCTTCTTAGGTGGAGGTTTTGTTTTGTTTTGTCTTTTTTAAAAAATAACATTATTAGAAATACAGTGCAGTCCTATGATGTGTCTACTCCTATATAAGTTCCACTGAGTTTAGGAAAGCTTACTTCTAGGTGAAAGGGTTATGGTCTTATGAAGCAGGATCAGTTATGGATGGCATAGCGAGGACCATTTTGAATGAAGACCTTTTCCACATGTCCCCCCCACACACACACACACACAATGGATAATGGTGGCTTGGCATGGCTTTAATACAGGGATGAGCAAAGTACAGCCTATGGGCTGCATGTGGCCCCCAGAGCTACGTATAGCTGTGGCCCTCAAGAGCCACCAGAAACTTTCTGTTTATTGTTTCCAAATTCTCCCAAATGCCCTATGGGGGTATTTTCACTGTGTTTTTGGGCTTTCCTGGGCCATGTTAGGTCCAAGAGAGGCCCTTCATAATACAGGAGGTGAATAGGCAGTGGTTTCTGATAATTTCCTATTGTTAAAAAAGGCCTCTCCATGGCTTAAAATGGCCCAGAGAGTCATAAAAACAGGATGGAAATGTTCCACGTGCTCCCAGGGTCGTTTTGTGGCCATATTATAATATTTTATTTTTTCAGTTTTTACATTTTTAGAATGAGGGTGGTGAGGGGCAGTCTTCCATGGTCTCTTCGAGAAGCCTCCTAGCCTCCCACAGTTGCCCATCCCTGCTTTAATCCAATACATATCCATTTATAACCACTAGACATCTTCCAGAAACATGCCCTGCCTCAGCATCTGAATTTTAGAGATTTCAGGCCATACAGGTTATTCCAGGATGGTGATGGGGAACCTACAGACCTTCCTGTTGTTGTTGAAGTCCATTCAACCCAAGCCTGCTTGGCCAGTGCTCAGGCATGATGGGAATTGTTATCCCAACATTTGAAATCCTACAGATTCCTCAACACTGACCTCAGATAAAGAACCCTGAGGAACATAACCGAATTAGATATTTGTGTCCCTTAGAAATATTCCAGTGGGGGTGGGAAGAGTGATATCCTGGGAATGTGTATCTCTTGGAAAAGATCTGCTTGCCATCTTTTCTTTATGTGGGCACATTCTCTCAGGAAAACTACTACGAACAGCAATGTTGGACCTGATGATAAGTGGGAGACAGGAGATGCTATTGATTGAGTAAACAAGGTGGTTGTTTATATAAACTTAGTACTGTCTGCATATGCTTTCTAATTTAGTTTACTTTTTTTGTTCCAAGTATGCTGATTCAATAACTTATGTATATATACATACATGCATATATATTATATTATATTTTAAGAGAGAAAGCTTTTAAAAGAGAACAGTTTTTTAAATAAAATGCTGTTTCCTTACTCAAAATGACTATGTTTAAATAGCAAAAGGGAGATATATATTGTAATCTAAGCAGTTTGTAGAAATAATTATCAAACAGATTCTTCTATGCACCCATCTACTGTATTTAAGAGTGCAATGTGAGAAACAGGTTGGAATATTGCAATATAATCTAATAAAGGTAAAGAGAATATATGATATTTTTTAAAAACAGAGGAGGGAGTTGAATAGTAATGAATTCAAAGCCAAGTAATAACAAATGAAGTGTTTATGACGGATGCATTTTCATTCGCCACCTGCACAACTTTATAGACAAGGGTGTTTTGAAAAATATATCTATAGATTATTTGGATGCATATGAAATAGAGGATGAGCATAATCCTAAATAATGTGCACTGTAGCCTTTCTTGGTTTTCAGGAAAGTGGGGTGTACATAACTTCACTGGCCACTGTCCAAAATATGGAGAGTGATGGAAAACATTGAGGAATGTATATGATCCTTCATACGTCTGGTCAACAGTGTGAAGTAGCTCTAGTAAATGCTGACCATGAGGTAACAGGCCAGTGAATTTAGAAAATCTCCCTAGTTTGGGATATGTACCAGATGCATAACAATTCCATTTATAGCTTTCCTGACTTTTTTTTTTAATCATTTCCACATTTTGAACATTCAGTGTAATTGATTGGATTTATGTTCAGATGGGAATATAAGTGCAAGTTTTAAAGTGAGAAGAATGTTTACCTTTTGGGCTAGTGAAATCAGAAGATTTTGTACTTTGTTGTGTGTTTTTTTGTGTGTGTGTGATTTGAGTTACAAAAGACAGTGAATACAACACAGCAAGATTTTCTTCTGCACTAACTCAGTGTAAAATTTGCTTGTTCGCAATGTTGATTCATTTCAGGAGGCCTGAAAAGTGTGAAGGTTGATTCCCAATCTTTCAATATGTACTGGATTTCAAAGTGAGACAGCGCTTGAATTCTCTGCAAATATTATACTTTACAACCAAAAGTTGGACAGATTCAGAAATGAAACCACATTCCTTCTGCATTTTAATTCTCTCTTCATTCCATTAATCACAAAGGTAAATCATCAGCCAACATGCAAGTGCCTGACAATCTTGTTTTCTTTGTATGCAATGTTTTTTTCCTCTTTTAATATGGATAAATCTGCTTTTTACATAATATTGCACTAAAGCCTTGCTTTTTTTTACCCCAGGATATATTTAGAACTGCAAGTTAAGAAAATCTTCTTTTAGAAAATGTATCTGTGACAGGGAGCAATGCCATGTGGAGAGCTTCCCATTAGATATACATGTTACAAGATGTTTGATCAGAGTTGATTTCTAAGCAGGTCTATTGACTGTTACACTTTTTCTTTTTTTAAAAAAAAAAATTAATATTGTGAGATTTGCAATCAGTAGAGGGGAACTCTAATATAATCCACACATTCATCTTATTTTGAATTAACAACTGTACCTGTTATTAACTACAGATGTGATCAAGTAAATAAACATCAAATTGAATTAAGTGTCATGTGTCTGAGCAAATTTATTGTGGAACATGACAATGAAAGGCTCCTGTTGGTAACAGTGGCGGCATCTACACTGGAGAAGTAATACAGCTTAACACTAATTTCTGTAGCACCATCCTATGGAATTCTGGGATTTGTAGTTTTACAAATAGCCTTTTCTGCCCAAGCGTACTGGTGTCTCACAAAAATACAAATCCCAGGATTTGGTAGGATGGAGCCATGCTAATTAAAGTGGTGTCAAACTGCATTATTATTTCTAAAGTGTAGATGCACTCGTTGCTGTCATAAATATCTGTTCTTTTGAATGATGTTGCACAAGGAGCTATCCTGTTTCTCTACCCACTTCTGCCACATCATTGCTCCCAGTGTGCTGGAGTAGCCAGGGAGCATCTAAGCATGGCTCTGTCCTCCTGGCTGTTGGTATCTTGCAGAGGTGCACCCAGGCGCATTCTAGCTATCTTTGACCAGCCAGGAAAGAAGAGTTAGCTTTAAATTTAGGGTGGAGGCTGTTCAAGACCAGATGCTTCCTGATCAGTGGCTGAGAGAATGGAATCATGGCTGAAAGCCTCGAGTCTGCTATTACACATCCGGAAAGAAGTGAGGGTAAGGGAGCTAGTTGCCTCTGACCCATCTGGCAACAGTAAAATTACTTGGCAGGGACTTAGACTCGGCCAACATGCTTGTTGAGTTGAGAGCGAAACTGGCATTTAACATGGAGATTACAGCTTTTTAGAACATCAGCTGAGTGGGGAGACAATAATGAATGTATCACAACAGAACTGGGGTGACTTGGGCCTTTGTTTCTTGCTGTGGCGCTGAAAACTTTCCCAATTCAAATATCAGTGTCAGAGAAAGGACTTTGCTCAAGATTGCTAAAGGAGAGGAAAAGGTTAAACAGACAAGGCCATCAAAGAAGGGATTTAAATCGTCATAAATTTCATTTGCACAGTCAAGAGTGAATAATCTTACCTCACTTTCGTTCTCACTGTGAGAAAGATGTTCAGAACAGTGCAGTTTTTAAAGACTATTCCAAATTCAGGACTGCAGGTAGGTCTCTTCTCTCCCCCCCCCCCCATAGAAGACAACATTTTTGTACATAAAATAAAATTTCTAGGCAGAGAACAACAACGCACAGGAAACAGGTTTGCTTCTGGATAGCAAATGCAGGGGTTTTTTTTTGCAAAAAAAGTGGTTTTCTTTGTCAAAAATGCCATTTACTGTGCCCCCCCCCCCCCCCCAAAAAAAAAGCTGCCACTGGATTTTTCATGCAGAATAAGTCATGAACTGAGAAGATTCCCAGTCATTTGGATTCTTCTTGTCAGGGTTTTCCAACACTTGAGAATAATTTTGCAATAATTTAGAGAATATTTTTCACTCCATCCCTACCTCTGAGGCTCAGATTCAGATCCCTGCTCAGCTGTGAAAACCACTTGGCGACTTTGGATAATTCTCAATCTAATGTATCCTCACAGGGTTCTGTGGATAAAATGAGAGGGGAGAACTAAATATATACTACATTGAGTGCCCTGAAAGAAAAGAAACCATTAAAAGGGCTTCATAACATACTCACTCACTGCTATGGTCATCCCTAATCACAAACTCTCAGGTGGACTGGAGTTTCTTACATCCCATTTGTCTCGACTCCCATTAGTTTCATTAAAGAAAAAGAAAACATACGAGATCAGAGCACCACTTCCAATACGTAACTCACATGAGTACTTTGCCAGCTCCAGTGTTTGTCATGTTCCACCTGCATTTTTTGATGTGCTGAACTAGTCTTTTAATATGTACCTTCAAGAGCTCTACACATAGAAATGTATTGAAGTGGACATTCTGTTTATTCACACAGATACTCTTGTGTCGTACCGAGTGCCACACAGTCTTTAAAAGGCTTAATTTTACTGACAGGACAAAGCATGTATGTTTAACCTTCATGGGATAGCTGTCAACTTCCAGCAACCCTTTAACACTTGCCAGGGAATTGAACATCATGTTTGCATTTCACTCTCAGCTACCACCCGTATTTGTTTATGCTCCTGCAAGCTTTATGGCAAACAATACCACTATGGGGGAAATGGCAGGCAACAGACCTATTTTATATAGCTTTTCTTAGATGCTTGAGTGAAAAACACACTTCAGGTTTCAATAACATGAAAAAGAAAACCATTGCTGTTGCAGTTAAACAACAAGAGCTGTCAACACTTTCTACATTCAAAGTTAAAAACAGCAGTGTGGAATTCAAGCATGGAATTGGTTTCAAAGACTGGAAGCCCAAGCTGGTTTCGAAGGCTGGAGGCCCAAAATACGATTTACACATGAGTGGAAATTTATTTTTTTTACATTTTAAAAGGAATATTTGTGGCAAACAGGTGACAATACTTCCTCCTTTCCAAGCACATGCTCTCTCACACACTTACATTTATACAAATACACAACTCCAGGCTTCCTCAGGTATGCTTTCTTTCTGAAAGAATCAACCTGCTCTCTCACCCTCTATACACAAATACTTAAACATTCAACTCAACCACTGCCTTTCTTTAAAAAAGACGTTCCAGCCTAGTAAATCCAAAGCTTTGCACTTCCCACTGATTGCCGGTGGAAATCAACAAAGGACTGAACCTTTCTTGCTGTTTGACAGAACTGGATAAACTTCACAGAAATAACAGCTCCATGTGCAGAGATGGAGCCTGCCAAACTTCAACTAAGTAAATATAGTGGGGTTTGTGCTACAACACCTTTAAATGCTTGCGTGTTATTTTAAAAGTACTGCTGATAACCTTTTCTGAACAAATTATTAGGAAAATTGGATGCCATTTGGAGGCATGGTTTCCCTTTGCAGGGTGGTGAAGCTTAAGAATGCGGCAAGGGCAGTTGTGTAACTGTAATCTTTATAGTTTGGGGTGGTTCCCCTTTCTACCCAAGCAAAAATGACTGTCATCCTGTTAGTGAATTTCAGTGATGGCTACATGATGAACTTTTTCTCATTGCGAAGGGAGAAATTCACTACCTCCTTCATAGAAACCATGCAGGACTCACCTTACTTGTGGCGTGGGGAGGCTTGACATTTACTGACTGGTGGAGAGTGAAGGGCATTGGAGAACCATATGGCTCTGAACCCATAACCAGATGCAGAAGAAAGGAAATCTCTAAGACTTCCTGGGATCCCAGAAAATCACAATGTCATAGTACATCTGACATATAGCGAGACAGTTTGCCTTTACTTTCCACCAGCTGCAAGTGGCCATGGAGAGGTGCCACAGCAGTCAGATGAATCCTGATGTCAGCCAAGGTGTTTATTTCTCCCAGATGTTTATTGTTATGAAAATAATACTTATCACTAAGGTGGTCCTGGGTAAGAAAACTGCAGCATTTCAGCATTGTAAGCAAAGGGATGTAAGAAGTAATCATGAATGAAAAACAGGGTTACTTTTTCTTTTTGCTCAGCTGGCACTAAAATCACAAAACAAAAACAAAAAATAGAACTGGGAAGGGCAGATGATAATTGTGGAGCATACAGCGCCAGAAGCAGAAGGACTTGGACATCTATAATTTTACAAACAAGCACGCAATGCTGTACCCTCCAACACTGCACAGATGCCACCAAAACAGTGCTGAGCATTCTTGTTCTGTGAGGACAGAATTCACAAAAAATATCAAAAGCTGACAGGGAAATTGCTTTATATTGCTTCAACCCGCTCAAAGCCCTGGGAATAAAAAGCCCTACTAAAACCATATCCTCCACTTAGAAGCTAGAACCATCGGTCGCAATATGGCTCCCCCTCATTTTTGTCTCCATCTCTCCACCTGGGTGTTTCCCTTATGAAGAAAACTAGAGGCAGGAGACAGATCGCTCTGCATCAAGAACAAAAGTATGAGATGCATCCCCTTTGTTCTGAGCTGCTGCCACACTGCAGAATCAATGCAGTTTGACATTGTTTTAACTGCCATGGCTCCATCCTATAGAATCCTGAGATTTATAGTTTGTTGCAGCACCAGAGCTCTCTGAAAGAGAAGGCTAACCAGTTCACAATACTACAAATCCCAGAATTCCATAGTATTGATCCACGGCAGTTTAAAGTTAATGTTAAACTACATTAATTCTGCAGTGTGGGTGCAGTCTGTTCTAGAAAAGGCCCACTTTGCTTCAAATATTTCTTGACATCTTTCCAAATGAGCCCAGTTTGAGTAGCGGATGCAGAATGTGGCCAAACCCAGAGGACATCACTGGTTCTCTCGGAGTCTTCTTCCTGACATGCATAACCCAAGGAAGAACATCACCAGTGCTTTTGCTGGCTGGACAAACATGTCTTATATTCGAAGGGCTGTGGTGTGCTTAAAGCCCTTACCATTCTGTTTCCTGACACGTTAACTCTAATCCTAAATGTCACAACACCTGCCGCTTCCTCTTCCTCTCTCCCTCTGTGCATATGTGTGCCCTTGGGCCATAGAAGGGCCTGCAGTCCCATGGAAAGAGCCCATGTTCTGTCCTAAAGGAAAACAACATGCCAAGGATGGCCACGCACATGCTAACAAAAAATGAGGAAATTCATCAGCAAAAAGCAAAGCAAGCAGGAGGAAATAAGAGGAAATGTATTTCCATACTATTTCCATATGCTAATTAAGGTTATAGATTAATAAAGGTTATTCTGTATCTCCTCTTTATCTGTGTTGGTCTACGACTGTAATAAAGGTTCGCTTCTATTCTAAGGTTATAGATTCACATTCAAAAATAAACGCTATAATTAAAAGGGCTATCCAGCTGGCCCTTGTTATTAACAGATTCTGTATCCATGGATTGCACCATCCACAGCTTGAAAATAATAATTTTAGAAGTCCAAAAAATCAAAGGTTGGTTTTTTACATTTTTTATAATGGACACCGTTGTCCTATGCCATTGTATATAATGGGACTTGAACATCCATGGATTTTGGTATCCACAGAGAGTCCTGGAACCAAACCCCTGCAGATAGCAAGGGCCCACAGTACATCTCACTATCTTGGAGATTAAAGACTACAATCAAGTGATCAAGCTTGCTCAGTCTGCTGTCCAAATGCTCACTAAGGGCTCTTCAGACTGGCCATTAAGGCTAGCCTGAGGGTGGAGTTGGGGTGTCGCATTGACATGATGCACACCCTGATTCCACCACCACCACCACCACCACCCCACAGCACTGTGACTCTGCTTGATGCTTCATATAACATGCAGTGTCACAGCGCTCCTCTGGCATTGCATTCGCATGACACAGTGATGAAGGAACATTGTATAGCTACGGTGTCATGACTATTGTGCCTTTTCCAGAATGCAAAAAGGAGCCATTTTTTGTGGAAAGCCCAGATCGGGGGCCGCAACATGCAGCTGCCATGGCCCTGATCTGGCTAAAAAAGGGGCGGCTGGAGGCTGCTGTTTGTACAGCCCCCTATATGAGTAACTTCAAATCATCATCCCTCCTTCCTGACCTTTCCCTATCAAGTGATTTTTTCCCTAGTTCCAGCAGGCATTTAAAAACAGATTGTTTACTAAAATAGGTTTTCTTTTTTTTAGTGTTGTACTGTTTTTAAATCCATGTTTTTAAATGCTCTTTTATATGGTTTTTAACTCTGTACACAGTTTAAGATTATCTTCAGCTTAACCTTTTGAATGTTTTTAGCTACATGTGGTTTTATTTACATTTATTTTATTTTATTTTTGCAAGCCGTCTTGAGTCCCATTCTTGTGGAAAGGGTAGGATATAAATAAAGTGATTGATTGATTCATGTGTTTTTTCCCAATTGTTTTGTTTTTAAAATAATAGCCAAAGACCTGAGGTTCTTTCTGGGGTGAAACACAGAGCAGAAACTCAGATTAATGAATGGATGGTATTTTAGCCTAGATTTCTAAGGCATCAGGTCATGCTTTCAATCTTTGGAGTGAAATTGGCAGGTGTGTATCTGTGTGCATGTATTTTTGCAGTTCATCAAGTCAATACAATTACTGCAACAGCACCTGTTTTATACACTTGTGATAAATATATGACAAATCAAAAAATCGTGGGGAAATAGACTTGAAGATTTACAGTATGTGCCTAAGCATATTTTTTTTACTTTGCATTTTGTTTTTAGTAGATTAAGATGAAAGAACAGGCAGGCAGAATTTGGTAAAGTCTCATCCCAATGAACCATTACTAGCTCTAAAGGGCACTATGGTAAAAAAATAATGTTTCCATTGAAAGATAGTTTTTTTAAAAAAAATTGCAGGCAGAAGGTAAATTCTGGCAACATATGTAAATTGCAGGTTGCCCATCCAACAAATGATGAAAAAACACCTAGCATGGGTAATGTACAAGGAAAACATACCTAAAGAGCAAATCATACCTATGTTAACCTTGTGTATCCTCAGCATCTGATCAGCAAACCTGCTGCTGGCAGCAACCAAGTTTCTATCAATGACATAGTTTTTTTCCTTTGATTGGGGCTCTACAAAGTCATGCGTAGTTTGCAGAGTGGTCTGTATCCTGGGATCTGGGCAAGCATGCCGGACAATCACTGTTGCGCTATGCTCCTCTAATCCGTTATTCTTGGTTCACCAACAGAATAAAAAGGATTCATTTTGTCAGCAAAGCACAGACGACGCTACTGCGGAAACACAAGCTTTATTCTGTCCCATCTCTTGCCATTGCTGGCAGCTTTTCAAACTAAAGTCTCATCCCTAGGGCTTTTCCCTTATGGTAATTAAATTACAAAGGAGGAAAGAGACCAGTTGCTTGTTTGTGTGCATGTTTTCAAATACATCTACAACTCTGGTTTTATCGAAGTCACAAACCACATTTAGGACTTGGGCCCTGGATGAAAAAGGTGCATGAAACGGGAAGTTGTTTTAGTTTAAAACCAACTTTCTGATTACAGTGTCCCTCTAAAGCAATGCCAGATTGTGCCATCTGTACTATAATTTCAGTAAAAAAGATGTTTGTATATATTTTGCTTTTCTACGTCCAAACTCCTTGCCTGAAAATGGAAAGAAAGCATGCCTCTTGCATCATGCCAGGTGCTGGGATCCAACTCTTTCCTTCCTGCCCTGCTTATTGGCATTCTGAAGGCATTGGGACAGCCACCGTGAGTGGGAAACAAAATGTTGGGTGTTGTGACCACTGGGTTTCAGAGGATTCTTCTCCTGTCCTATCCTAAATAGTTTGAGGCTTCTCTTCCTCAGAACTATCTCTCTAACCCTTGATCCTCTCATCCTTCAGTTTGTCTACTATTAAATGTTTTTAATATTCTTGGTAGTGTGTTTTTGATGTTGTTACTTATAAATCACTTCAGGCCACTTCTTTGTGAACACAAAGAAAATAACTTTAATTTACAGACAGAACTTACAATAGGATCTCTTTTGGTATTTGGTTCTCAAGGCTTGTTGTTACATGTACATCACTTCACTTGTTACAAACTGACTTTGTTCCAGTATACTCAATGACTTCAATTACAATAGTCCTTTCCCTTACGTGGGGGATCCGTTCTGGAACCCCCCCCCCCCCCCGCATAAGGGATATTCCACATATGTTCGAGTCCTATTAGAATGAATGGGGCTCGTGCATGTGGTGGTGCGCGGGAATGCGAGTGCCACAGGCGTGCACACCATTATCCCTTCCGGGATGAGCAAAGACAGAGGATTAATGGAGCAGCAGTGTGATTGTGAGCTTATTGATGAGTTTTCATCATCAATGAAAAGGGACATCTCTAACAACATCTCATGGCAAAGCAGTGATGAGATGGAAATGGTGTCACATGATAAGTATTACGAATGATGCAAATTTAATGGCATTTAAACCTTCATGTGATGATCTCCATAGTGTAAAATAAATAGTGTGCAAGACAAGTTAAAAAGTGAACTGAACATGATGCAAAATTAGTTCTTGGAAAAGTGACCCAGAAGATCCAAATCAGCATCGACAGGGCCATGCCAGCTAGGGAATTCCAACAGCTATAGTCCAAAGAAATACTTTTTCCAGGTTCTGGTGACAACACCATGGATGCATGTGTGAAAAGCCCTGACACTTGATCCATTTCTGGTTCAGCTTACTCACTCCGCTCCCTTTCTCCGTCATTCCCTTCCAGTATGTTCCCACATCAGATAAAGGAACCAACTCTCCTTGAAAAGCACTGCGTACTTTCAGCCTCATTGATTTAATGCATTTCGTTTCTCCTCTGCAATTGAGTTGCCTGGTCTAACAAGATGCATTCCACTGTTGATATACAAACTTAAGTTTGGTTTGGGGCTAAAGTAAAGTTTGGCTATTTATCTTCCTTTCAAATCAGGGATTAATATCTGCATGACGGCTGGCACAGAATTCCTTTTCCATAGCAACACTCCAGGGAACACAAACTATGAGTCACCATTTCTCTCCAGAAGACTTTTTCTCTCTCTTGTTCTAATTATGATCCGCCTGGAAGTTCAAAATATACAGAGTTTTCCACTTTTGCAACTTTTGGTTCAGCCTCTTCATACCAGGGAGGGGGAGGGAGGGAGGGAGGCCTTTCTTAATAAATACTGCTTTGTATTAAGGGAGGGTGGCTTAATATAGACATCTGACCCCACCCTCCGGGCAGAGCAGCTGGGAGCTGCAGGCTGAGACAGCTCTCAGGTTTGTGCTACCTAATAAGGCTACCCCAAGGGCTAATTCATAACAGCCCTGCAGGAAACCTCATTAGGTTGTAGCAGGTCCCTGCAAATGCATATACCACTCTAGGAGCCTCCCTTCAGAAACTATCTAAATTCACCCAAATGATACCCTCATTAGAAAACTATTTATTCAGACCTCTAGCTAGCCCAGTTCCAAGAGTTCAGTGCCAGTTACAAAGACCAAGCTGCCATGGACAGAAAACTTGCAGCCTGATTAACAGGCTTTGTGGCTAAAGTTTTAGCAGGGACCGGATGCATCAGAGGACAGGACACCTATCTATATTGCACAATGGCAGTAAAGCCTCTGGAATTCACTGGTGGAGTCATTGTGAAGCCAGAAAGTTCACAACCAAGCATTCAGGTAACCAAGGGATCAGTGGTGTAGTAGTATGAAAGTTGAACTATGACCCTTGAAACCAGGGGTTTCAATTGCCCGCTCAGCCATGGAAACCCACTGGGCATGTTACGTGTTCTCAGAACCAGAAACCCCCATAATAGTGTCACCTTACAGTTACTATAAGTCAGAAATGACTTGAAGACACACAACTACTACAACAACAACAACCAGCAGCAATATTCTGGGTTTCCAGTCCAGCTTTGGTGAGCAGAGGGAGAGAAATGGTTTGCTTGGGTGTAAAATTGTGTGCTGGTTCAAACCACCCCACACATTCTCTTCCTCTCACAAGATTACCCGCTGCCCATATTTTTCTTTTTTGTTTTCTCTGAGAAGCAACATAATGAAGAACTTAAGAGAGAAAGAGGATCGATGGTGATGATGCGATGTGTCTCTCTCACATACTCACATCTCCGTTCTCTCCCTGGACCTTATCACATGGGAGGGAAGCACCCAAATCCCATGGATAAATGGGGTTTAAATCTGGGAAAATCCTGAAAGTAAAAAAGCAGTACAATTTTGCCCACTTTCTACAAAGGTTAATGTTATGTTAATGCTCAATTAGCCTGACGTATCTGAAAACAATCCAGCTTTTGCAGGATATTCCTGGGATCGTAACCCTGTTTATCCACACAAATTTGGGGACTTTGCCTCCCTTGTGATAAGGTCCTCTGTCTCTCTCACTTTTATAGATAGATCCACATGCACACACACTTTCTGTCTCTTGCTGACCTTTTGTAAAATGTCTCCTCCTGCAAATTTGGTTTCATGTTTCATTCCCTCACCCATTTTCCTTTTATTTCCCCATGTCCTCTCTTCTTTCTCTCTCCATCTTCCTCTGTTGCCTCTTGTCCTCCTCACAAGGACATGGAACTTTTCAAGAAAAGTCACAAATAAGGGTTGCATAAACAGTTCAATTTTGGAATGAAAAAAATGGGTTAACGGTATCTAATTTGGGATTGTATTATGAAGCTTTTCAAATAGAATGACTTTCTCAACCTGCTAAGGAAGCATGGTTTTCACTAGAGGGGTATGGAAATTAGGGATAACCATACAGATCTGGTTTTTCCCTTGCTTATTAATAACAGTTATGGACTAGATAAAATACAAGATCGGTTCCATAAGGAATCTCTCAGAAATGGGGGAAATGAGTTTTAATTCATACAACTAAACATTTCCCTTTATGTCCTTTCTTCATCATGTCCCTATTCAACATACCTGAAAATGTAAATTATTTTAGAAACCAATTGGACATCAGATTATTACGAGTTAAAGATTTGTTTCACATTGGGAAACTGATTGGAAAACAGCAATTATTATCCAAAATACATAAAATGAAAACTATATGGCTTCAGGCTGATCAGATACTTGCATTAGCAAGAGAACTGGGGAAAGAGAAAAATAATCTAAGACCACTAACAGGGATAGATTTTGAAAAACTTTGAGATAGCTTTGGAAAACATGCCAAGGAACATGTTGCCTGATTATATGAATGGTTCATGCAGGAAAAGTTGATAGTGTATTGAGTTAATAACCATATGGAAAGCAGACCTTATGATTAAATTATCAGAGGCACAATGTTTGGCATTTCCAATATTATAATCCATCTCTGCTCTAACTAGACAGACATTAAGACTATCACACAAATGGCATCATGCCCGCAACAAAATGTGTAGAATAACTAACATCATTTCTCCTTTATGTTACGGAGGTTGCAATTCCAAATGTTCCTTTCTACACCTCAGATTGCTGTGCCCCAAAGTGAAGAAAAATATTGAGAAATGGTCCTGAGCACTATCCCCCAAGTCATATCAGTTGATATCCCATTAGTTATTCCCAAATAAAGTAAACTCATTAAAATTATTGATGAATAGTGAGACAACATGTGGGTAAATTCTATTGATTGAATGGATCTACTCTAGCCTGGACTAACAACAGGATTTAGACCATAACTTTCTGCAGCAGATTACTACCCTTGTTCGCACAAATTTTTTGCAATAATATTGCTGTCACGAGCAAGTTTAGAGATTGCTGCAAAATGGAAAAGTCTTTCCAATTTAAAGATAGATGGATGACCAGAGTTCACATCACCACTCAGACACAGAAACTGACGGGGTGAGCTTGGGCAAGCCATGCACTCTCAGCCTTAGAGGAAAGCAATGGCAAACCCCTTCTGAACAAATTGCCTAAAGACATGCTGTGTGGATGCCCACATGGATGGTGAAGGGAATTTTGGAATGTGGTGTGTACAGGCTGGGAACCGGAAAGTAGATGTTAAACTGTTTTTAATTGGACCCTGCTCTCCAGAGTCATAAGACCTTATCAGACAGGAGGAATTTCGAATGGAGCCAATTGGAGCCAATTTGAATTCACATGAATTCTCTAGTTTAGCGAATTTACGTGAATTCCAATTGCGTTCGGAATGTATTCAGAATGACTTCCCATTACCCGAAAATGACCCCCAATTGCCCGAAATTGCGTGAGATGCTTTAATACGCAATAACGTAAAACCCATGATTGCATTCGGAATAACTTCCCTTTTGCCCGAAATTGCATGAGATACTTTAATTCGCAATAACGTGAAACCCCATGATTGCGTTTGGATTGCCATTGGATTATACTTCCAATTTCCAACGTCTGATAAGGTCCATAGTCCAATGTTCAGATCACTACACCGTGCTGGCTCTTTCATAAGGACACCATAAGATGAAGTTGACATGATGACAAATATTAACAACAACAACAAAGAGTGGCAACAAAGGTGCATTCAGCAGCCATTCTTGTAGCCCCCATTTGATGATGATGATGATGATGATGATGATGATGATGATGATATTATTATTATTATTATTATTATTATTATTATTATTTTAAATCCCCTAGAAGCATTCTGGGAAAATGACAGCAGCTGGCAGGGACACGCAACAAAATCTGCTCTACTACTGGCACTGGCAGAAACAGGTTAGCTCCTCCTTCTGCTGAATGAGTGATAAATGGCTACAAATGACATACCCATTTGTTACTCAGTGCCTTTGTTTTGTAACAAATGAATACTGAACTAAATGTCTCATGTGTTCCAAAACAGTCACACTTGTTGTAGGTGGTTAAGGTGACACTGTGTTGAGTTACAGAGAAGTGTTCTCTAGTCTGGCCAGCCACCATGTTCAGTCACACTAGAAACAGATCCATTCCAAAGGCCACACACCCTATTCCCCCTGTAAAAGTAAAGCCACTCCAGTCAAACCGGGGTGCATTAGCTCTGCCAAAGTTAACGCATGATGTAGAATACACAGCATCTTATTATGCGTGATTTGGAAAGGTTATATTTTGGCCCAAACTCCAAGCCTCTTTTCCAGTATCTCCCACTAACTCAACTGAATATTTTGGTAGATTCCTAGAGATCAAGCAGAGTGCATTCATAGAAAGTCCCAGCATGCTATAAAAGTTCAAACAGTTAATAGTGCAGCCAGAATGACTATTGTTTGTTGGTTTAGATCTCAATCACTCAAATATTCACTAGAGAACCTTTGGTGTGCCACTATCTCAAAGCTTGGGAAACTTGCCTTTTTTGATCACAGCTCCTAGAAATCTCCAACCAGCATGGCCACTAAAAGTAACTTTAAAAAAAAAAGTAATTTTTGCAAATTTAGGCATGTTCTCTCATAGATTTTCCCCTTTAATCTGGAATTTAGGGATACTGCAATATTGGCCTCCTTTTCAATCTGTTATGAAAATTACTCACCCCTGATTTTACCCCAGCAACAAAATAAGATGAGTAGCACTGGGAGATGACAGAATGGCTGCAGCACTTTAAAAATGTGAATTAATTCACAGAATCAGTTGTACTGACAGCCTTCGTCTCTCTACTTGTCTCCCATTGTTACATTCTCAGAATGATCAAATTATCTTTGAGAGTAGTTTCATGTGTTCCCCAAAAAACAAAACAAAAAGAAAAAAAGCTGCAAAGGTTACTTGGTAAATGGAACCAAGGAATTCTCTTTCATTGGAAAGGAGAAAGAAAAGAAGAAGCGGGTATTAAAGGTTTCTTGGAAAGGGAAGCAAAATGAACAAAGAAACCAAGTCAGCTTGTGAAAAGAAGTGAAGAATAAGAAACAACCATGCAGCAAGGCAGAAGATTTTCTCACCTTTTAAGAAGAATTACTTCTCAGATTCCCTGTGGATCAATTGGTATTTTGGTGACAGAGAGTTATTGACTCTGTGTCCTGGTTTATTTGTTGCGGACACCCAACAGTGATTAGAATCAAACTGTGGCACTGTATTTCTTCTCTGAGTTCAGTCTTGAGCCAGATTGATTCTCTCAGCCTGGACACTATGTTTCTCTCGGCTGTAAAAGGTGACTAACCTTGTCTACCTACCAATGACACTACCTTTCTACAGCGGTGGGTTTGTGTGCTCCTACGAGGCCAGAGGCAATGCTCATGGTAGTAGTGCTGCTGGTAGGGTCTTCCATGTCAGACAGGCTTTTGCTGAGGAGCCAGATTAAATAGGCCAAACAGCTATTGAGCAGCAGCAATAATGGAGGGTGACACTAGTGAAGGAACCCTCAGAGAGAAGATGGAGTGGCACCATAGCTAACATTTGTTAGTAATGCACAGAAAGAGGCATGGTAAACCCCCTTTGAATGTCTTTTACCGCGAAAACTCTATGGAGTTTATCACACAAGAGGAATTTCTCCCAATTTCGAATTGAGCCAATTCACATTCATGTAAATTCGCTAGTTTAGCGAATTTACGTGAAATCTAACTGCGTTCGGAATGTGTTCAGAATGACTTCCCATTTCCCGAAAATGACCCCCCCCCATTGCCCAAAATTGTGTGAGATACTCTTATACGCATTAACGTAAAACCTATGATTGCGTTCGGAATGACTTCCCTTTTGCCCGAAATTGCGTGCGATACATGATTGCATTCAGATTGCCATTGCATTATACCCCCAAATTCCGTTGTATGATAAACTCCTATGAAAAGACAGTCCACGATGAAACAAGAGAAAGTGCCAGAATATCACACTACCAGGCTGGAATGCACTCACCAAACTACTGGGGTATAGTAGAAGATGACTATAAATTTTGGACAACTACATGGCTAATGGCACAACTGGACTCAGGCCAAAAGGACATTCAACCGTTGATGTGCTCAGAGGGGAAAAGAAAGTCCAAAGCTGCTTTCCTATCACCTCTGGGTAGATTTTCTTGGCAAGATTTATTCAGAAGAGCTTTGCCATTGTTTTTCCCTGAGGTTGAGAGACTGTGACCTGCCTAAGTTCAACCAGGGGCTTCCTATGGCTGAGCAAAGATTCAGACCCTGGTCTCTTGAAGTCCTAGTCCAACACTCAAACTACTTCACCATTCTGGCTCTCATGGAACAAATATACCATTGATGTATTAGTTAGTTCAGATGCTTTCTTTCAAATAATCATTTTTGTTGTGGAAATATTTCTTTAACCCAGAATTCATGCAACAGTTGAATAGGATGAGCCAATAAAATGCAATGGCAATCAGCATGCTTGTCTTTAAATATAAGCTACCTAGATTTAAAATCTTTCAGTTTTGTGAACCGTATTGGGCTCTCTAGGGAAGAACTGTATGTAGTTCAGTGGTAGAGCACATTCTTTGTTTGCAGAATGTCCCTGGCATTTCCAGATTACATCATTATTATTATTTCTTATCTGCATCTACCCATGGATTGAGATGGGGAACAACAAAAATTATCTAACAACAACATCAGTTAAAACATATTAGTTAAAACACACATCAGTTTAAAAAGACAAATAAGATGTGCATATATTAAAACAATCCACATCTAAAATTCATCATTTAAAATTCACAATTTAAAAAGTCTCTGGATAAGCCTTCCAGAAGAGACTAGTCTTCGATGTTCTTTTAAATTCAGACAGCATATGCAGCTGTCAAGTCTCTTCTGGCAGAACATTCCACAGTCTATGGGCGGCTGAAGAAAAAGTCCTCTGATAAATGGGTTGCCTGGCAGGCTCAGGAAAAGACATTTGACTGAGACATTGCAGACCACTCAGAGTGGAAAACACAGAAACAAAAACCTGGCCAGATCTAAAGAACCATCCTATATTTCTACGCTTTTGACCTAAGCCATCTAAAATTCTTAGACACACACATGTAGAGTCGCCAAATCTGGCCTAGCCCTGAATCTCCAGTTTTTGTGGGTCATCTCCAGACAGGAGACAAGGGAGCACATTCCTCTTTTTTTTTCTTCGTCTTATTTTTTTCTTTTTGGTGGGCTCAGCTCCAGGCAAAAGCAAAGGAAAGGTGTAAAAATCTCCAGCTCATCTATAGCAATTGTAGCCAACTGCAATTTGCGAAGACTGATTTGTTGCTCCAATGTACAAAACCTATCCAGGGGAGCATAAGTATTTACAGTCAGCCCTCCATATCCACAGATTTTTTTTTTTATCCAATCATCCCTGATTTGAAAATATTTTAAAAATATATAAATTCCAAAAAGCAAATCTTGACTGTGTCATTTTATATAAGGGACACCATCTTAATGCAATGTTGTATTTAATGGGACTTGGCCATCGACAGATTATGGAGTTTATCAGATGACAGAAATTGGAAGTATAATCTAATGGCAATCCAAACACAATCATGGGGTTTCACATTATTGCGTATTAAAGTATCTCACACAATTTCAGGCAAAAGGGAAGTCATTCCAAACGCAATCATGGGTTTTACAGTTATTTCGTATTAAAACATCTCACGCAATTTCGGGCAATGGGCAGTCATTTTCAGATAATGGGAAATCATTCTGAACGCATTCCGAACACAATTGGAATTCACGTAAATTTGCTAAACTAGCGAATTCACATGAATTCGAATTGGCTCCAATTGGCTCCATTCGAAATAAAGAGAAATTCCTCCCATCTGAAAAACTCCTTTGATATCCTTGGGGGTCCTGGAACCAAACTGCAGCAGATACCAAGGGCCCACTGTACTTAGCTTCTTCCTTCCCTTGTAGTGGTTGTTTCACCAGGGCTCACCCTTCCCTCTACTCTGCATCCACCTTCTAACTAGAAACATGATGGTGGTGGTGGTGGTTGCCTTTAGATTGTTTCTGACTTACAGCAGCCCTAAGGCAAACCTATCATGGGGCTTTCCGGGGTGAGAGTGTGCCGTTCGTCCTAAATTGTCCCGTGGGTTTTCATGGCTGAGCAGGGAGTTGAATCCTGATATCAAGAGTCATAGTTCAATCAACGCTCAAACCTCTACACCACACTGGCTCAAACTAAATTAAGTGTTCCTTATCTTGTAAATTAAGTGAGTAGGAATAATCTAATTTCACTTTAATCTGGGAAACTAAGATTTCTCTTTAATTTCCAATCAGAAAAAAATAATTTCTGTTTGTATGTATATGCTTGAATGTGACCAACTGTGGGTAGTAGTTAATGCATAACATTTAATGACATCCCCAGGGTTTGTCCCTAGATCTCTGGGTTTGGGCTCAGAAACCAAGGGCCTGGGATAATCCTGAACTGGCAACGCTACCCACATGCCACTCTGATATCTCTGATAAAAGGGGCCTAAGTCAATGAACAGTGTTATGGAGATGTCATTTTTCCTCCTCTGCCTCATTGTGTTTTGGAGTGGTATTGGCTGCAGAAGTGTCACAGGCAAGCATTCAACAGTGCCTTTAATACTACAGGGGATGAAAACGGCAGCCAAAGCTGTCTAGTCTGAAGGCAAAATCTGAAGTCTTGCAGCTCACTTTGAATCTTGAAAAGGGACTTTGTCACACGGTGTGTTGTCAGTTTCTTCATCCCTAGCAGCAGCCAGATCTTCAGACTTTGCCTTCAGAGGTCAGGGGAACTGGCTACTGAGGTGAAACTGACAAGAAGCCTTTCCAGACTTTGCTTAGAGATTACAAAGTTTCATCTCCTATTATTTGAAACGGATGAAGGCCTGTTCCTAGGATTTTGTTTCTCTTTCCTTCTTTTTCCTTTTCTGCTCCTTCTTCCTCTTCCTTCTCCTCTTCTTTTTGAAAATGAAGATTAAATATGATGTGGGGGAATTGCTTAACATTACTTTCATTAACAAATGGGCAAACTAGAATGAGAAATATTTTGCCTTCCCTCCAATCCGTAAATCTCTTTCATTCAAAAACCTCAATTGCATATAGAATGCCGATACACAGGGTGAATTAAAAAAAGACACTTAAAAGCACTTACTTGTGAGTATCATTGATACAAATGAGGAGCCAGACTTAACTATAAAATCTGTTGAAAAATATCAACAGAGCAAGTGAGCAAAAGATTAGTTAAACGAGATTTGCTGTTGCTGTTGTTGATGTTGTTGTTGTTGTCTTGCTGCTGCTGTTGTGTGCCTTGAAATCATTTCCAATTTACGGCAAGCCTAAGGAGAACATATCATGGGGTTTTCTTGGCAAGCTTTGTTCAGAGGAGGTTTGCCATTGCCTTCCCCTGATGCTGAGAACATGTGACTTGCCCAAGGTCACCAAGTGGGTTTCATGGCTGAGTTGGGAACTGAATCCTGGTCTCCAGAAACCCAGTCCAGCACCCAAACCATTATGCCATATTACTGTATATTTATTAATATATTTAAGAAGCAGTAGGTCAAGCAAAGCTTACTTGCTAAGTCCAGCTTTGAGATACCTATAAGCTCTTCCAATTTCAAGCAAAAGATTTCAAACCAACAACACTGACTTAGAGCACCATCCTGCACCATCCTGCATACTACCATGTGAGAAGTTTGAGAACCATATGAGAACAGCCAACACCTTTAGTGTGGATTGCAGAATAACTCTCAAATGTTTGTCTTCTGGGCTTTTGAGGTCAAGGGAAGAATAAAAGAGTCAATAATCCTTCCCCAAAATCTTTTGCAACTAAAATAATCTGTCATGTGACATTATCATCACATTTAATGTTGTTGTTTTTAATGAAAGAATGTAGAAAAGATTATATATGTTGAGTCTCCCTTATCTGGAATTCTGAAATCCGAAATACTTCAGAATCCAAAATTGTCCCCATGGATGGCTGAGATAGTGTCACCTTTGCTTGCTGATTGTTCAGTGTACCCAATCTTTGTTTCAAGCACAGAATTATTATAATATTATGTATAAAATTACTGTTTGGCTATGTGTGCAAGGTGTACATGAAACAGAAATGAATTTCATGTTTAGACTCGGGTCCCATTTCCAAGATATCTCATTAATTACATTACAAATATTTCAAAATCTGAAAAATCCAAAATCCAAAACACATCTGATCCCTTTTGGATAAGGGAGATTCAACTTAGATGTAATAATGTATAGCTTTTGTCAAGGACTTACCCTTGCCATGAAGAAGCACAGCGAGGAGTGGGAGATTTGAATGTAAGAGTAAAGAATGAAAGGAAGGAACAGAATGTCTGTGGAAAAGAATTTTTAAAACTTTGAAAAATCAGTGAAAGAGATAACCTCTGTGTATGTGTGTGTGTATGTGTGTGTGTGTGTAAATATATATATGACTGAGCTTCACCAAACATATTTCTGTTTCTAGAAATTCTCTTTGATTGGTTCTCAAAAGCACAGTGACTCTGGCTGAAGTCTGCGCCAGAGTAATAGGGAAAAATAATTCTCTCATAGGCAGCCAGCTGCCTGCACTTGTTTCAGATAGCAATTTGATCTATCAATCAAGTATCCCAGTGTTTGGGAGCTGTTCCATATGACAGGCTGCACATATTTTTGGCAACACTTTCTCCTGTCTGAGAATTGCATGAAGCTATGACAAAGGTACAGGCCCAACACATAGAAAATATCCACTTACAGATATAGTTAATGCAATTATTTATTCACATGACCCAAAAGGCCCAAAGGTTTTCAATCAGTGACACCTTGTCATGAGAAACTAAATATAGGCATATACAAAAGTGTTTGCTTCCCTGGATGGGAAAACACACACACACACACACACACACACACACACAAATATGCATTTATGCCTTTGCAGGGGCAGGGACAAGAATAGCTTTTATCCAATAACATCAGCACAAACTATTTGAAATGGTGTAGAAGGCAGCAGTAAAATCTGTCAAGGTGGTAACATTACCAAAACAGTAAATCTAAAATGTATAAAAAGTAGGGGGGGGGGAATCTTTTGCAAATACACATCTCCTGTCTTACAGGTCAAGTCAAGCCACTTTTGTGCCTGTGGGACTAGATGCTCTCCCCAACCCCATACTGAAGCCAGTCAGACAGGCAGTTGGATTTTACTACACCGCTAGTGATGGAGCAACATCCTTCCCTGCACCTGAAGGTTGCAGATTAATTTGGAGAAGGCTCTGCAGAGAATACCACTTCAGTTTTCAATTGATCTCCAGCCTGTGCACAAATGATCCAATCTGGGATCCTTTCATACTACACATTTATAGTACCGTTATTCTAGTTTCGTTGCTGTGGTTCCATCTTATGAAATCCTGGGGTTTATAGTTTGGGGAGGCACTGGAGCTGTTTGGCTGAGAATTCTAAAGGACCCTCCCTAAACTGCAAATCCCAGGATTCTATAGGATGAGGATACAGAAAGGCTGTATGGTTATTCCCAGTATGACCAGACGCAAGGGCCATGGCTTTTCTGGTTCAGTCTATTCATCTAGAATGTGGTCTTCATCTTTTCCTAGTGGCCCCCGCCCCACTTTACCAAGCATTATAATCTTTCCCAGTGAGTCCTTTCTTCTCCTGATACAACCAAAATATGACAATCTCAGTTTAGCCTCTTTGCTTCCAGGCAGAGCTTGGGCCAGCAAATGACACAGAGTTGGACTGGATGGCCCATGTGGTCTCTTCCAGTTCTATGATGCTATGATTCTCTCTCTCTGTGAGTGCATGTGCTAAATCCAGCATCAGTTCTCCTTAAAGAAGATCCACTGAAATAACTTGGGTCCAGGCTATTTGAAAGACCATAACTCCTTGTATGAGCCCAGTAGGTTTTTAAGATCATCTGGATCTTCCCTGTCCCACCACTCTCTCTGGGTCATTTGGTGGAAATAAAGGAGAGGGCCTTCTTAGTGGCTGCTCCCAGATGTTAGAACTCTCTTCCCAGAGAGCCAAGGACTCCATCCTTGCTCTCCTTCCAGCAGCAGATTAAAACATTTTTGCACCACCAGGCCTTTACAAACTGTTGCATTTGAGCTCTTAATGCAGTTTGGTGCTCATTTTGACGTTTTTTAAGGGTCTGTATATAGGTGTTTCTTTTATTTTTATGGTTTTAAATGCATTCTACTATTTTTAATTGTTCTAACGTATGATTGTTTAATTGTACATTTTATACTTTCCTTTAACTTCTGTAGTGTTTTAATCTGTATTGTTTTAAAATGCTGTTAGCTGCCTTGAGTCCCATTATTGAGAGAAAGGTAGGCTAGAAATGAATGAATGAATGAATGAATTAGACTGCTTCATTACAATGAACTTGAATCCCATTGATTTTGACAAGTCTATACTTGGTAATCGTAGTATTGGACTTAGTCCCACAAACATACACATGGGTGATATATCACAACAGTATGCTGCTGCAAGGAAAGCTAATTTTGTGCCATCCACTCCAACTGCCATGGGAACTGCAGCTAAAGTTTGAGAGGTCAAGCAATGACGGCAAATGTTCCCTACTAATTAAAAAAAAATCCTAGGATATAAACCTTACAAATACTGGCTCCATGGCAACATTGCTTATGGCATGATTTGTACTAATCTATGGCTGAGCTAACTGAGTGCAAACTACTTTTGCATTTTGAACTCAACTTTCAGCAACTGAAGTAAAATGTACAAAAAAGGGGGAAAGCTGGAGGAGGAGAAAGAAACTGGGGCATTCTAAAAGGAGCTGAAAAAGTGGGATGTCAGAGATTTAATCAGGTTCCTGCCAAATCAGTCACCATGTGAAAAGTGCTGGCTGTGGCCTATAAGTCTTTGGGAGAAGTTGTTTTCTTAGTTCTGCCACCCTCCCAGGAATTCCTTCTTAGAAATCCAAGAGAGGGCCTTCTTAGTGGTTGCTCCCAAACTCTGAATTCCCTTCATAGAGAGGCTAGAGGCTCCTTGTTATTTTTCTTCTTTTAGCAGTTAATACCTTTTTCTTGTGACAAGCATCAGGGAAATAACTGTTCCCAAAGCACTTTTAATAGCATCTGTGCTATTTCAGTTTTCCCCCTTTCAATAGCTGAGTTCTAAATAGTTTTTAATTTTGTGTGTGTGAATGTGCCTTCAACTTGTCTGTCAACTTTCGGTGACCCCATGAATTTAATAGGATTTTCTTAGGCATGGGATCCTCAGCGGTGGTTTTGCCAGTTTCTTTTTCTGAAATATAGGTTACAGTACTTGGCATTCCTTGTTGATTTCCCATCCAAGCACTATCCAAGTCAGATCATGCTTAGCTTCCAAGATCAGGTGTCTTTATGGTTATGGTGCCTTTAGGTATTTAGACATTCTTTGTTAATGCATATACTGAGACAATGCACAAAAAGTCTGGCTATTGGAAGCTACAGTTCAAAATGTATTAACTTTATGTATCAGTTAAATATATATTTCCCCCCTCCATTTCTTCCAATGAGATCAAAGTGGTGTACATGGCTCCACTTTCTCTTCACAACCACCTTGTGAGGTAGGTCAGGCAGAGAAAAAGATGGTGACTGGCCTGACGTTATTGACCCAGTTTCATACCCCTAGAGGGGCATGAATCTTAGCAGTCTCTGATCCAAGTACTAACCAAGGCTGATCCTGCTTAGCTTCCAATATCAGAAAGGATCTTTTGCCTTTATGGTTAATTCTATTGAGAGTGTAATAGCATTTTAATAATAACTCCTTGTATGTTTTTATCCAAGCGTTTTATACAATCATATGTGTTTTTATCTGCATCTATTTTTTGTAAGATGTCTGAAGTCTCAGTTCATGGGAAATGGAGGAATATAAATAAAGATTAATGGCTGGGATTTTCCTAGTGACTTGCATGGACATAATGCTCCACTGTGGCAGCATAAGTTACTTTTTGAAGTATATAGTGGTGTGGGGTAGAAGAGTACTAGAAGAAAAAGCCATCTCTTCTACCAGAAAAAGTTGCCCTATCTTTTCTGGCAATACTACTTAAGAAATACAAAGCTGATCCCTCATATCTGCTGCAACCTCGGTTAAGAAACATTTTGCCTTTAACTGAAAAGACAGGGCATGCTTGCTAAAACCATTCCTCCCGCCCCCAACTCCCTTTGGAATTTCTCCACTTTCACATATTTATTCAGAAACATTTTTTTGTCTTCTGGCTTCCTTCACTTTTCTGTTTTTTCGTTTGCTTCTATGGCCTCTTGGGGTTGTTACTCAATTGTTCACTTTGTAATGAAAGTTCTCTTGTATATATGAAGCCATTGGAAGTCTGGGGTAAGCCTGGAGAAGTAGTAATTCTTATCCAAGATCTAAGAGGTTGCTTTATACTGAATGAGAACATTTTTGTTGCCAGACAGGTACTGCGTACTGAAGGCAGCTCTCCAGGAAAATCAGTCAAAGATCTTTCCTAAACACGATACTCAACATTCTTTAAAATTTAACATTTAAAAGGAGAAGTCAGATACCAAGCCTAGGAACATTAGACATGCAAAGTCTATGCACTGCCAGTGAACTACCAACTATATAGTTTATGTGAAGTGCACACATGACTAATGTAGTTCCATTTCAGAAAGTAAGCAGCGTATCATGAATCTGGGACAAACCTGGTATTTTACTTTATTTTTGGAAAATAAAGATGGACAGTTATTCAATAGCAAAGAAGAAAAAATATCTTTACTCTGATGGAAAACTGATTCTGTCTTTGAGAGGGTTTCTTTTGAATCTACATGTTCTGTCATATGGTGGAGCATTTGGGTCTATCTTTTTGTTTTGTGTTTATCTTTTTGTGTGTTTATCTTTTTTATTTTTGTGTTGGCATTGCAAATAAACAAATAAAAATGATAGATTTTAAAAAATGAATCTAGGAAGCCTCCCTGGGAACTCCACCTGTACTTCTCTGAGCTATTGGAAGAGCTGGAGACAAATGTGACAAACTAAAATAAAAACATGTACAAACGTGATTTGAGTATTGGACTGATTCTGGAGACCAGGGTTCAACTCTCAGCTCAACGATAGAAATGCATTGAGTGGCCTTGGGCATGTCACACTCTCTCAGCTTCAGGGGAAGGTAATGGAAAACCTCTTCTGAACAAATCTTGCTAAGAAAACTCCATGATATGGTCATTTTAGGGTTGCCATAAGTGGGAAACCACTTGAAGGCATGTAACAACAACAACAAACATGACAAAATACTGCACAAGAAGCCCACGTGCAAGTTTATGCATTGTAACAAAGAAAAATAAAACTAAACAGACCATGGGAGGGCCTCTACTGCTCCATTAGGTCAAAATGGCTGGTGCATGGCTCTCCATTGCTTGCTAGGACCCAGATAGGGGACATGAGGTCAACTCTATAGAGAGAAGCACCATTGGTTTCATGCAACCAGTGCTACACTCCAAAGAGCTCACACATCTGCCCTCTGTCATACTCTTAGAGCAAGACAGAAGCCATGGAAGAAGGTGGGACATGAAGGAACAGCAGATGCCAAAGCAGCACTTGTGATGCCTCTAGGATTGTGTGGTGAAATAAGAGACAGGACTTTAACAATTGGGTAGAAGATGGAAGTTCAGCTGGTGCTGCTTTTCATGCAAGCAACACCAGCTGAAGTTCCCTCTTTTACACAATCAAATTCAGAAGCCCTGTTCCTTATTCCACCTGGCAACCCTGGTAGCCTCGAATAGCAAGAGAATTCATGCCCCTGTTGGTAAGGGGTGACCATTGCTAGCTATAACCTGCTGAAAGAGGCTGCCTATATGAAAACAACAAGCTGGTCATTTAACCATCACCAAAAAAGAAGACAAAGCAGGGTGCAAATCTGCATAATATTTGCACATGCTGATTTACACATATAGGTGCAAACTTGGAAATGATCATTATACATAACATAAAAATGGAAAATGTATTCTTGCGGCCAACATGAGCAAGAGGATTCTGGGAGCTGCAGTAAAAACAATTGTTTTCCCAGTTTCCAAGTACAGTGCAGGCCATAATATGATATCTGTACCTGGATGACCTGTATGCCTGCTGCTCAGTCTTTTGTCCAGATGCTCACTATTGATGGATAACTTCATGGACCCTTCTTGCTCTTCCATCTTAGGGTTTTAGTCTTTAAAACCAGACCTTGACTGAGCAGACCTTCAGACAGAGGAGTAAAGCAGGTTTCTAAAGCAGGACACATGGTCACTCGATTAAGTATATGTGTTGATGGTAAAGGAGGCTCTTTTAGAGAAAAAAATATTCGCCTAATCTGATCATTGTGAATCAGCTGTCCACAGATGTTAGACAACAGCCACCCTTACTGTAAAATACACCCTCATTCATGGGGTAGTCTAGCTTATCTCTTTGAAGAGGGGCTATCTACTTGTAAAGGAACAGCCTCTACCATGATTGTGCAAGTAGTGTAAGCCTATCATTGGCAACTAGTCATGGCCACTGTTTATTACCTTTACTGTTGAAGGCCGTGTCTGTCTGCGTATCAGTTGCCGTGGATAGGGATGGAAAAAATATTTGAAAAATGGCCCAAAAAAGTAATTCTTGAGTGTCAGGAAATTCTGATGAGCACAGTCCTAAGCTGATGAGAATACTTACAATTTGAGTCTTATTCTGCATAAAATTTGCATATATATATATTTTGCAGGAAATAGCTGTTTGTGTTTACAAAATCATATTTTTGAAACTGTTTGCAGTTTAGGACTTATTCTGTATCAAAATGTAGGTGAAGGTTTTAGTGCAGTACACAGCACTTTTCTGAGCAGGAAGCAGCATTTTCCATGGCAGGGAAAAAGTTTTTTCCTGTGCCAAAAAATTCTGTTTTCTCTGCAAAAAAATTAAATTTAAATTTAAAAAATTGCAAATTTTCCAGAGAATAAGTCCTGAAATGAGAGTAGTCTTTGAACATGGTACAGTTTTCATCTACTTTCTCGCAGTGGGACAAAAGGTGTTAAAATTTCTCATTGATTCCTTTGACAATGAAAAGTGTGAAGAATTTCATCCCTGGCTGAGGAACATGAGCAGAGTAGTTGTACTCACATTGTGCTGGTGGGCTTTCTGTAGGAAACAAACAAGCACAATGCTGGACTAGATATGCCTTTTGGTCTGATGGAAAAAGGCAAATTACATTCTTACATTCTTAAGTATGTAGAAATTTCCACCTTCATTCTCTGCCAATTTAAAAAATGCCTTTAAGCACACAGGCCTCTAAAGGCTTTGCTAAATCTTGGCTTTGGCCCCTGATGAAGATATTTCATGAGTTTCTTTTCTACTGAATAAAACTATTTTGGAAGTGGATCAGTGCTTACAGTGGAAAGATGGACCACAAATCTAGAAAGAACCATGGAAGTATCTGCAGTTTATCATATGACAGAATCTGGGGGTATAATGCAATGGCAATCTGAACACAATCATGGGGTTTTACGTAATTGCGAATGAGTGTATCTCAAGCAATTTCGGGCAATGGAAAGTCATTCCGAACACAATCATGGGGTTTCACGTAATTGCATATTAAAGTATCTCACGCAATTTCAGGCAATGGGGGGTCATTTTCAGGAAATGAGAAGTCATTCTGAACGCATTCCAAATGCAATTAGAATTCACATAAATTCACTAAACTAGCGAATTTACGTGAATTCATATTGGCTCCATTCGAAATTGGGAGAAATTCCTCCCATGTGATAAACTCCTCTGTTAGAATTTTTCAAAGACATGGCCATGTAAATATTTAATGATTTTTAAAAGAAGGGGAAATTTAGTCCTGTGACACCTTTAAAGCTGACCAATTTATTGCAACATAAGCACTTGTGAACTGCAGCCTATCAATTCAGACTTCATGAGTCAGAAGAAGTGGGCTGTTATCCATGGAAGCATATGCTGAAATAAGTCTAAAAGGTGGTTCAAGACCCCTTTTATTTATTTTTTATTTTTTTACTTTTTTTATTTTTTTCGGATTTTCTTGCTGTCCTCCCTGAACCAGGATCATTCCTGGTTTCCCCCCCACAATTATTTGAAATAAACTGCACAAGGTGAAGTAAATGGATTGTAAGAAAAAGGACTTCTCAGAGGTGATCCCTCGATTGGGGAATACTCTCCCCACTTGCTTGATCTCCTTTTCAGCACCAGACCAGGACTGTTTTGTTTTGTTTTGTGCTATGAGAGATAAAACTTTAATACTGAGGACTGTTTCATGCTGCTTTCTTGAGTCTGTAGCCTTTCAGATGATTATTCAGATGGAAGAAGAGTTGAATTTACATTTTCATTGTTCTGTAAATATAAAAATACTATCCATCTATTTAAAAAAAATCTGATGAAAGCAACCATGGGCCTCATTCCCACTTACAAATAAATCGCTTTGTGATCCGAATCGATGGATCATTCAGCAGCAAAGCATGGTTTATGCTACATTTACCCAGATCACATTTTCTTGCTGCAAAATAAAATAAAATAACCCACTTGTGGTTCACATTGATGAATACATCGATTCAATTTAAACTGTTTCATGAGGGAATCTCTCAAAATAACCCACTTGTAGTTCACATTGGCAAATGAATCTGTCCAATTTGAAGCGTTTTCAGTGGGATTCCCCCCCCCCACTCTGTCCATCACTGCAATTGCATTTACGTACTTCTGCACAAGGGTGGGTGAACACAGGTTGTTAATTTTCACTTCCCCCACCCGGCAACCCCTTATCACGTTGTAGTAAATCAATTCCAATCTGCATCTTGTTCACACTGACACTGAATCAATTCATGAATTCGATTCTTCAAATTGATTCTTGAAATGATTTCAATCTGCATCTGGTTCACAGTTGCGCAGAATGGATCTATCCAAAAAGACACGGGGGGAAAAATCAGGGTCAAAAAGCATGGGTTAAATGGGTCCAGTGCATGCCCCCCTCCCCCCTCTGAATCACTTCAGCAATTCAGTTCAAGTGCAAACCAGGGTGATTTAAACCAATTTGCGAACCAGTTTAAAACATAGTGGGAATGAGCCCCATGAAAGAGCAAATGCATAAAGTTACTTATCATCCAACAATCTAGTCATTTATTTAATTTCCAACACCTAAGCTGAACAATTGTGAGTTTTATAGTCCTTGCAATTTACAAAGGATTTTTTTTTAAGGTACAAAATTACCAATGTGATGTCATTCTTCCTCAAACTGTCATTCCACTTGCTAAGACTTTAATAGTACTACTTTACAGATACTAAACAGCGGCTCAGTGAGTGAGGTTTGGAAACACAATCAGTTCATAGCCGTGCTGAGATACAAGCACAGATATTCTGAATCACAGACAATGAACATCCTGAGCAACTTTGGCTGGATTCCTGTTAGGGACATGTGGTGGTGGTGTGTGCCTTCAAATCAATTCCAACTTATGGCACCACTAAGGCAAACCTATACACTTGTAACTGAAAGATTGCAGGAAGGATCAGGCACCTTCCTGGACATCCCAGGGCTCTTCCAAAGGTCCAGTAAGATGATATTATCTTTCTCTAGCTCAGTGGTTCCCAAACTTTGGTCCTGCAGATATTTAGGACTTCAGCTCCCAGAATTCCTGATTTTTGGTCAAACTGGCTAGGGTTTCTGGGAGATACTGGTTGCAGGAATGTGGATAGCTGCTTCCTAGCTGCCTTCCTCCATCTTCCCCCACCTTTCCCTGGCCATCGAATGAACAAGGGGAACGGTCAGCCTGCAAACAGGAAGATTAACTGCGTGGGAAGCTGGGGAATAATAATAATAGTAGTAGTAGTAGTAGTAGTAGTAATAAATTTGTATCCCGCCTCTCCCTAAGCTATAACTGGTAGAACTTTAGGCTGTGCCAGTACAATGTCACTTCCAGTATACGGAATTGGATCAAGAGAGAAAGCTGTTCTCAAAGCACTTTTCTGCCTTCCTTGCAAAGCGTACTCATGCTCACCTCTCTAGGAATACATTTAGACATTTCTTCCCTCTGGGTGGTCCAAGCAAGTAGTGAAAGGGGAAGGTGTGGCTCTACTGTTGACAGGCTTCTCCATCCCAGAAGGCAAGGTGTGCTTAGGAATGTTTGTCCTCTTGCATCAGGCCCCCACAAGTGGCTGTGTGAAAAATCTTGCATCAGTATTCCCTACTTACTAGAACTAGAAAATCAGGCATTACCTGAAAAGAGGTAAAGATGGGGTGGGGGTGAACCAGTGGAGGATGATGGTTTCTATCTCAGTGTGAATCTTCACTGGGTTTTAATCCAAACGTTAAAACTGGTATTAAAGTTTCCATCCTAGCCCTAAATATGCTCACCTCTATGGTTACCTACTTTAAAAGTTCAGACAAAAAAAAAAGAGTGGGTTCACCTTGACTTGACAGCCACCTCTGAATTGAACATTACATCCTGATAAAGTGGATACAAATCCATCTAAGGTATAGAAAGGATTGTCAACCATAAAAGTGGTTCTCATCCATTTGTCTTTCAGTTGTTTCAGACCTCAGTTTAAGAAGCTTCAGCCAATTTGGCCAGTAGAATTTCTAATCTGAAATATCTGGAGGTGCAAGGACTGGAAACAACTGCAATGTGACATCAGTTTGTGGTCTGCCTAGGATCATGCCATCTGATGCCTGAAACACTTGAGATCAACATAGTCTGTTCTGCAGGAGGGGCTGAATTGCACAGAATTTAGCAAGATCAATTCCATAATCTGGTAACTTGGCAAGGCGACCTTTCTGGGCTGGAACAGTAGGTAAGGCTGAATCTGCATAAAGAAATAAGGCGGCTTGATACTGCTTTAACAGCTATGGCTCAGTGCTATAGAATTCTAGGATTTGTAATTTTGCAAGATATTTAGCCTTCTTTGTCATAGAGCTCTGGTGCTACAACAAACTACAGATCCTGGGATTCCATAACACTGAGCCATGACAGTTAAAGCACTGTCAAACTGCATTATTTCTGCAATGCTGATGCAGCCTTAGTAGCAGAGTACTCCCTTACTACGTGAAATATTCTGCACTCAGTCCCTGACATCTCCAGTTAAAAATGACTAGGTAAGAGCCATTAGACCTCTGTCTAGTCCAGCATACTTTTTGCTCACATTTTCTAAATAGTTCCCTTTTGGGGGAAGCCCATAAGATGGATAAGAGTGTAATAGTACCTTCCTTGCTATACACCCCCAACAACTGGTAATGACAACCATGCTGCCTCTGTTTCTAGAGATAATACATAGGACCTTATCACACCAGACCAATTTGGATTGAATCTGAAGTGACCTTGGAACTGATTTCTGTGAATTCGGTTGTTACTGAATTCACTGGTGCGTTTTACATTGGCAAAAAAAGGTGTTTTGAAGGCTGGGTGAAAACCCAGCTTTTACATTATAAAATGGGAAAGTGTGACATGAAAACGCCATTTTGGCGTTTTAAGGGAAAAAACGCGCTTTTAAAAAGTAGTTCGGTTGACCCACTACTTTTTTAATAAGTGCGTTACAGCGCTAGTGCATGTAAAGGCTAAGGTGTACTTGCGCAGTTAAATGGGGCTCCGTTTCCTTAAGGCGCCCATTTAAAGGCTGCGCTGTTGGTGCGGATCAGAATGGATCGTAGTTGGGAGCATGCGTGGTGTGGACTCCACTCCTAATTAGAACGTTCTATGCCCTCCAGGTGTAAAAGCTGGGGTTTAACTGCGCAGTTTTTTAAAGCTCCCAAACCCTAGCTCCGCCCTTAATCCTAACCCTAGACATGTGCAGTAGCGCCTTTGGGATATTGACAGTTTTGGTGGCGGATGTTTTAACAGGTGCAATGATAAGAGGAAACTTTCAATTTTCACACGAACCCCCCCACACATTCCAGCGCCATTTCCCACTTGCATTTGTCCAAGTCAGCCGCTCCTAGGGACACTCTTGCCGAGGCTTTGCTGTGGCACTTTGCACAATGGCAGAGACTTCTACAAGTGGCCCAAAAAGGGGGAGAGGGATGTCTTGGTCTCATGCAGAGACCTCAGACCTCATTTCCATCTGGTCAAGGCCCAATATTTTAGAGAAACTGGAGTCCACCTACCTCAATGCGGATACCTATCATGAGGTGGCCCAAGCCATGAGAAGGAAGGGACACCGGCGGACTTGGGAAGAGTGCCGGCGAAAGTGCAAAGCCTTAAAGGCACAATATAAAAAATATCGAGACAATTTGGCCAAAGGTACCCAGGCAGGCCCCCGTCCTCCTTTCTACAAGGAGCTTCATGAGTTCATTAGCAAGGATGGGAGGATCAGACCCAACAGACTGTCCACCAGCGGACAGGTTGTGAGGGTCCCAGTGGGCCAGCCTGCTAGGGCTGAACCTATGGAGGACACCCCGGAACCACAGGTAGAGCCAGAATCAGAGCCAGAGCCTGATCCAAGCCCACAGACAAGCATGGAATGTGCCCAACATCTTCTGCTGCCTTCTCAAGGTAAGATGTGCCTCGGCTTCTGAGGGAAAGGGAACTAGGGGACATAGGGAAGATGTGGGATCAGGGTGGGCATAGGGGAGAAGTCACTCTGTCCCTTTGTCATGCAGAGGAACGGGAGCAGTCCCCGGACTCTGATGAGACATCCTACAGTCAGCAAGCTGTGGACATCGAGGCTCTCAGAAAAAAAGCCCGTGCCATAAAGTTGGCATCTACAGCTTCCTCAAGCAGGCCATCCTCCCGTACAAGCACTGTCTCTGCCAACGTCAGTAGCCACCGTGATCGGTCGCCTGTAGGACAGAGGACTGTGAGAGACAGCGATGATAGTGACGGTCAGGAAGCTTTGCAGGGTAAGACATGTGTGTGGCATGGGAAGGGGGGGGGGATTGTATAGTGGGCCAGTTACAGCAGAGGAACACAGGCGCTGGCGAAGGTTTTTGTTGGCGTGATGGCATGTTTTGGGTAGGGGCTACAACGTTTATGTCAGTGTATGCTGTAAGATCTCCTTTGTATGACTGTGGTGTGTGTGTGTGTGTGTTGTGCTTCTCCTCAACTCTTCCTCTTCCTTACATTTGTCCAAGGGCCTGTGTGACATATTGAGGGTGCTTTGAGCGAGAGTTCCTGCATGGCATAATAGGGATGGATTGGATGCCCTCTGGAGTATGTGCTAACTCTATGCTTTTGTGTATCTCTGGTGCTTCGTCCTATAGAAGGTGCAGAAGGTGCACCAAGACCACCTTCAGAAGAAGAAGAAGCACCCGCCAATCCCACAGCTGCAATGCCACCGGAGGAGCGGCTCGCTGCCATGAGACACAGACGGGTGCGTCGCTCAGCAGCAGCAACATCTGCCAGGGCTATTGATCGTCTCGTTGGTGCCACCTCAGAACACATGACAGCACTCACACAACAGGGAGAGCGTTTCTATCAGCTGAGGTTGAGGAGCGTAGAATTTCAAGAAAGAGCAGTCGAGAATCAGGAGAGGGCAGTTCAGGTGCAGGTGAGAGCCCACCAGAATCAGGAGAGGGCACTTCAGCAGCAGGAGATGGCCCTCCAGAATCAGGAGAGGGCCCTCCAGAATCAGGAGAGGGCCCTCCAGAATCAGGAGACGGCACTTCAGCTGCAGGAGAGGGCACTTCAGCTGCAGGAGAGGGCAGTCCAAAATCAGGATAGGGCACTTCAGCAGCAGGCAGAATCCATCCAGGAGCAGAGGCGGCTCACTTCTGTTCTTGAAGGGCAGAGTGGCCTGCTGGAACAGATAGTAGGGATCTTAAGATCAGCTCAGAGTGGCAGAGTGGGTGGTGAGGAGGAGAGTGTTACCCATAGGGCCATTCCCATGGCTGTAGAGGGGCCATCTGGGCATCAGGGTGGGGAAAGGGGTCGTGATGTCACTCCTGGCGAAGTCATTCTGGATCTGGAGGTCATTCAGGAAGAACCTAGACAGGAGTCTTCTGGCCTCTTCAGCAGCCAAGTGGCGGTTCCTATGGCGACTCGTCGCCATCCCAGGCGCAGGGGAGGAAGAGGAGGGAAGTGTTGTGACAAGCACTGAGTTCCCATTAAGCACTGTGGTGTCCTCTACTGCACTTATCTCTCTTCCCAAGGGTCTCCTTCCTTTCCTGCACTTCCTTTTCCACCAGGCACTACACTATAGCTATAGCTAACTCACTAACTCCCTATGGCAGTGATGTTCAAACTGCGCTGTTGATGAGATGTAGGACTTAGGCTTCTGGGAGCTGAAGTTCAACATCTCTTCAAAAGCACATTTTGAACACCACTGTCCTACTTCAAATCTTAACACTAACAAATGGTGAAACAGCGCACTACCGCAACACCCCCATTCATTCATAAAAAAAGAATTTCATTCATACAAATGGGTCAATGGTGTACTACCGCTGTTGCGCAGTTCAAGACAGACAAATTTTTTTTAAAAAATAAACTTTTTTATTTATACAAACTATTTACAAATTATTTACAGGGGAAGGGAAGGGGAAGGAAGGGGAACAGCAAACAAGGGAAAGGGAAGGAAAGGGAAAGGGGGGGGGGAAGCAGCTTTACTGGGCAGCTGGAGGTGCAGCGCCAGGAAAGACTTGCAAGATGTTATTGAGGAGCTGCAAGATCCTTTCCTGGCCTGCCTCCAGCGCTGCCACCCTCCTATGCAGCAGGCGTTCTGTAGAGGACAAAAGAAAAAAGAGAGAGAAAGAGAGAATGGTTAGGAGGGGACAATGGAGCCACACACCCACTCCCACAGGCAGGGTGTATGGGCATCCCCACTCCCTTCTCCGGTTCTTTGGGTGCCTGTACTCACCTCCTCCCCTGTGGCGCTGTGCCTCAGGCATCTCCCTGGGTTGGGGACCCTGGGCCTCGGGTCCCCTCTGCAGGCGGCGGCGGCGGCGGCTTGGCCCAGGCTGGTCCTCATGGGCAGCAGCAGCATCCGGCGACGGAGGAGCTACTGGAAAAAGGGAAGAAAGGGGAGAAGTTAATACAGTGACATGAAGGGAAGGGACAGGACAGGAGTGTTGTGGAGGCTGCAGGCTTGCAACGTCCACCCCCCCCAACCCCTTGGACACTAACCTGCTGCCAGAGGAGCCTGTTCTCTGGGCGGAGGGGCGGCATCAGAGGGCCCTGGCTGTGCTGCATCCTCAGGGAGATCCCGAGCCTCTCCCTGAGGTGCAGCAGCGGGGGACCCCCTGCCGGGCTGTTGGGCCTGCTCAGGCACCCTCCGTCCTCGCCTGGGCTGCATGCCTGCAAAAGCAAAGTGGAGGACAGGCATGAGGACCCATGGAGGACATTGGCAAACAGGAGGGAAGGGTCAGTGACAGGGACACAGGCACAATGAAAGGGGCCCAGACATACCTTGAGGACGGCGATCTTGCCACCGAGGCTCTCCGCCCCTCTGCCAGAGGGCCCGAAGCTGTTCGAAATATGGTGGCCTCTTCCGAACAGGCGGATGCGGACCATAGTCCTCCAGGGTTTCAAAGAACCTTCCCTTCAGGTCCTTAAACTTGCTCCGACACTGTAGGAAGGTCCTTTGAAACCCTCGTCGCCGGAGGGCTCTGGCGGCATCCATAAAAAAGGCCTTGTTCGGCTTGCTGCTAGAGGCCATCACAATCCGAGCAGCTTGCTCTGACATGAGGGCCTCCAGGAGGATCTCCAGCTCTTCAGCCTGCCAATAGGCCCTGCGAACTGGAGGTCTCACCCTGGGAGCCATGGTCGCCGTCCTGAGGAAAAAGACAGGGGCTTTGGACTTTATAGAAATTTGTGGGTGAGGGCAAGGTGGGCAGAGATGGCTTCAGGCCAATGAAGTCCCCTCAGAGCTGAATTTTGAATCTTTCCCCCAATAGATGCCTCTGGGCTTCATATTGTTACAATTGAATGGGCCATTAGGGAAGCCTGAATTTCAAGGGGTATTGATACATTGTCAGAGTAAACGGTTGGCAGTTAGGGGCTTGTATCTTTATCTTCCAGGAAATCTGGCGCCAGGCACACCTATGCATGACCTTCTGTGAGTGTGTTTGTGTGTGTCAAGCCAACAAGCACATGGCAGAGACTGCCCACACAGCAGACCATGAATGATGGGCACACACAGACTGTGGCTGATGGGATACATTTATTCAACTACTGATATGATTATACAAAACAATTATGCTGTGGTATCACAAATGGAGGAGAAGTCCAAGTTCAAATTCTCCCTGTCTGGAAGAACTCTGCCAATGCATTCCTCACTTTGTGCCCTTCTTGTGTGCCAGGGTCATTTTCCGGAATAGGTGCCCCCAGGGTAGGCAACACAAAACGTCGCCTGTACTGCAGCCCCTCATCCAAAACCTTTCCCTTGGTCTCGCAGATGTTGTGTAGGATGACACAAGCGGCGATGATGGGCACCACGTTCTCTTCTGCCACAACAAGTGGTCCTGTCAGACATCTCCACCTGGCCTTGAGACGCCCGAACGCATGTTCCACCTTCACTCTGCACCTGTTCAACCTCCTGTTGAAAAGCTTCCGCTTGGCAGTGGTAGGTTTCTTGTAGGGCGACATTAACCATTTTCTGAGAGGATAAGCTTTATCTCCCAGCAGGAGGGGTCCAATTTGCTGACCCTGGATGGTAATGGTGGGGTTGCCTGGCACAAAGATGCCAGCTTCCATAGTTTCAAAAATGACAGAATTTCTGACCACCCTGGCATCATGAGCTGATCCTTGCCATCCAAGCTCCACATCCACAAAGCGACCAGTGTGATCACATGTCCCTTGCAGGATAACAGAATAGGACCCCTTTCTGTTTTGATAACTCTTCCTCTGCCCCAGGGGTGGCACAATGAGACAGTGGCACCCATCCACAGCGCCCACTACTTGTGGGAATCCAAGCTCAGCGAAACCTTCCATGATCTGTAGAAAGGAAAGGGGGGGAAACAGGTGAATAAATGACAAATTCATTACATCCATGCAATTACACCACAAAACAACCCACACATGAAATATGCCACATACAGAATAGGATAGTTTGACAAGTGGAAATATATTTTGGACAGTGCCTTACCTTCCGGGCATCTCCCAAGTACACAGTCCGGGACAGCAGGAGCTTCTCCATGGCCAAGGCGAACTCCAGCATCATTTGCCCTGCAGTGCAAATGCCAACCCCAAAGAGCTCTGAAGTCACCAAGTAGGTCATTTTATGGGCCAGCATGAAGATGGCAATGGCCACTCTCTCCTCCACCGGGATGGCTTTCCTCATCACTGAATCAGACCTCTCCAGTTCTGGACGGAGGATGTCCACCAGCCGGTGAAAGAGGGCACGGGGCATTCGGAAGTAACGCCTCCATCGGCTTTCAGACCAGGTGCGAGTGACTATGACAGACCACCAGTGATCACTTCTCTCCAGCGTCCAATAAAGCCGGGTCTTCCTTTTCTCGGACATAGCAATGCCACCGGCTAATTCACACTGCTCAAGCAGTGAGACACCAACTGCAGCTATTCTCTCTTCTGTATCATCACTATCATCATCAGCTATCATTTCAGTGATCACATCAGTCATTTCAGTGGTCACATCAGTCATTTCAGTGGTCACAGCAGTCATTTCAGTGGTCACAGCAGTCATTTCAGTGGTCACTTCGACGATCCTGGCAGCAGTACCGGAGGCAAAGGCGGCAGCTTTGGCTGTGCTTTGAACATTGACGACAAGTGCCGACCACAAAGGAGAGGAGGCATCCATGTTGGTGATGATGCCCACAGTGACCCTGTCCTGACGAATGCCAACGTCACTGGGTCAATGGCCAGCACTCCTCCTCCTTTGTCTTCTTGCAGATGCTCAGTCTGTGGCTGCTGTCAAAATCACTTAGGAGCCCCCTTTAAATCATTTAAAACTGCGCAATTCGTAGCCTCGACCCTATCAATAGCGCAGTTCAAGCCTCGACCCTCGCAATAGCGCAGTTCAAGACTCGACCATCGGAATAGAGCTGTTCGCGGCGGTACGAACCGCGCAACAGCGCAGTTCGCAGCCGGCAAGGAAAAAAAAAATTAAAATCGCAGTTTAAAGCTGCGTTTCTTGCTGCCCATGTATCAGCTCCGCCTGTGTTTGTAGCGTTCTGACAGCTTCCCATGTAACTGCTGAGCCACAAAAAAGACCACTCAGATAAGTCGTTCCCACACCCCTCAATGTAGCAGCTCTGCACTTTTTTAATGCAAACCTGAGGCTTGCTATGTAGCTGCTAAGCATTAACATAAAGGCGAGTTCAGATCACACTTTCTTGCCAATGTAAAAAGCCCCACTGAGTTCTGGGGTGGCTTTGGATTGGTTTTGGAATGGCTTCATAGTAACAGCATTCACATGTGATAATTCAATGCGCATTCTTGTGAATTCACTTGGATGAATGCGGAGTGACTCTGGATTGGGGCTGCAAAAACCCTAGTCTGATAAGGGCCTTGATAGTCTTAGGCTATCAATACATATAGAGACCTTGGCTCCAAACTGTCTCAACCCTCCCTGATGCCAGACCCAGAACTTCTGCTTTTAAACTCCAAGTTGCACAAAAAGCTCACATCATTCTGCACTAGAGCTCTCGCTTGACCCCAAGGCATCACATATCTCAGTTCCCTCCAAAAGCTGGAGTGGATCAAGGTTTTCATCCTTTGCCAGAAAAGTCTCCTGTGAAAAGGAGGAGTAGGAGCAAGCAGGAAGCAGCAACAGCAGAAGCAGAGGGGGCATTTGCTAAATCATGATTTCAAAGAGGCAAATGTTTATTTGTATGCAGGGATGTAAAAAGAGAGGAAGATGGATGAACTCTCTTAAGGAGGTCATGGGTATGGCTTTGCAGGAACTAAGTGGAACAGTGGAAGACCAGGAGTCTTGGAGGTGTCTCATCCACAAGGTCGCCATGACTTCAGATCAACTGGAAGGCGCTTAACAAATATTTAAAGGAGAACACCATGCTGCCAAAAAAAAAAAAAATCTGTATCAGATAGGGCTATATTCCACATGCAGAAGCCAAGTGGACTGAAAGTTAAGTACTTGTGACAAGTCAGTATCCTCTGCCATACTACAGGGGGTACTCACAAACCAAGGTTAGAAGGTTCAGGTATAACTATAGAATGGCAGCTCTCTCCCCACCAGCTGCCTCCATCATCCAATGCCTGATGCAGCCACCTCATTCTGTCTACACAAGCCCAACCTTGTTGTTTCCTTCCATTTAAGAGGCATATAAGAAGGCAAGATTAGCTACACACATGGGCTACAAGCAGCAGACCTCAGGGTTTTCTTCTTCATTAATCTGGATCAATGAAACCCAACATTAAACCCAGTTTGGCAGACCAAATCCACCAGCATCATTTCCTTTTTTTTTCTTATTTTAAAATACTGTATGTTTTTAAATACAGTAAGGATGCAGATAGGAAAGTATGTACTTGGAAACAGACACTCATTTTGTCATTTTTAAAAATACACGTTTTTCAACAAAATGATATTTATTCCCAAGTCAGTGTGTTTATTATCAGGGCAGCAGAAGCAAACTCCATTTTAATTCTGTGAGTGCTAGGATTTAAGTGAATTTAAAAATGTACATGCTCAGAGTAACTCTTTTTTTAAAAAAAAAAATGAGGTTAGTGAATAGTTTCTTTTATTTGTTCTAATGGGAACATAAAAGCAGCTGTAAAGCATGGTATCATGAAGAATGGAAAAGATGTGGGGTAGGGAAAAAGAGATGTTTCTTGTGGCCTTCAGAACTGAAGTAATACACTGATCAAGGCCACCGCTGCCCCATAAGACCATTATATGCAGCATTTAACAGCTGCCTCACTGGATGTCTCTCTTCATTCGGATCATGGAGGCTTTACTTTCATGGACTACAGCTCCCAGACTCCTTTAGCCAACACAGATGGGGGTTCTGGGTATTATAGTCCCCCAGTTATTGTTTTCTCCAAGCTCTGGTCCCAGCAATTACTAGTTTATGCTATGCCCTTTCCCCATCTCATACAAATGCTGACCGCACCAGCTGACAGAAATAGCTTGCAAAGGCAATCCAAATCCAACCACACACATACACACACAAACCATTGCAGAGCCATTAAAAGAGGTACAGACACACCATAAAATTGTCTTTGGAAGCCACCAACATATGCAGTTTATTCACTGACTGCAGCAAGTCCAGGCAAGAGCATCCGAGGCTGATGTCACCCACTGCCAATGTTAAGAATGCAAGAAACAATACATGGGCAAGACCTGCAGTAATGCCTTTAGTTTGGGGAAATGACAAGTCAGCTCTCATTAAGGGATCAGCCAGTGGCCAGACACTCCAACAGCAACAAGCAAAAGCCTATCAGATATGAAAGCCATCCTGCCTGGAAACATGTCAGGGCCTGAACACTCCTGGGCTCCAACAGCTTTTCTGTGCTCAGCACAGTGGAGGCAGCTGGGTGCCTGGGTCGCTCTGTGTATGTGTGTGTGCGCTAGTCAAGCTCCAGATTAGCATATGTGAAAATAATCATTGAGAGAAATGGCTTTACATCACCATCCCACATACAGAATTCTCCTGCCAGGATGGCTTTGCTCTATCTGCATAGTGATTATTTCAATGACCCTTCAACCATGCTTCTTCTGCTGAGAATCTCAAAGCAGGAGGGGTTTTCTTCTGGGTCTGAAAAAGTTCATTTTTGAGTTACTTTCCCCAGAACCCTCCCAGACAGCATGTTGGGGTCCATAAATTTTCTTCCATGATTTTCTGATTTTCTTCCATGGAGTGGGTTACCATGAAGTACATACAGAAGCAGATCTGCTCAGACAACCTCAGCAGCAGAACTCTCTATCAGCGGTATAGAAATGTAGATGCTATCGCTATTAACATGCTTAATACTCAGTGGGCTGCTTTGTGGAAAAGGTTCCTTTCTCCCACTTTAATGGGGGGGGGGGTCTACAGACTTTTAAGTTTTCATAACTGTTTAGCTATGTCTGCATGGATGGCAGCATTTTTTGCTACATAAGGGTTGGCAGTTGGATGGTGATCTACTACCTCTAAACACCAATGTGCCATGGTCAAGATCTACACCCCAAGCAGGTCCAATGAGGTGGTCCAACAGCTGCCTCTTCAATTTTTATTTATTGCTTTCAACTCTTTTTTGGCCATTTACAAGAGCCAGAAAACAGAGGAACTACCACGGAGGTTTAAAATAAAAACTCACTTGAGAACAATGGTACTATACATCATGATGCATTACTCCTCGTGCCACTCCTGTATCCTCACAGCAGAGCTAACTACAAGAAAGACTAGGAAGTGACAAATATGGGTCATGTTTATGAAAAACTGGTTCCCAGTTTTTCCTGAAATGAATACACTATGACTAAATATCAAATATTGCTTTTCAGCAATTTGACTCATCTGTCTAAAGTTAAAAACCCATGTTTAGTGTTTACACTGTAGCTCCTTTATATATTTTAGAGTTGTTTTTCTTTTCCAGAAATGTTACATGAGGAATGAATTTCACCTCTGTATTGATCAGAGGGCAGAAAGGCAAAGGACTACAGAGGCACAATACGAATGTATGAGAGGCACAGAATTTAACATTAACAAATGTCAAACATGTAAGCCTTCACATCAGCCTCAATAGCATTCAAACCTTCATCTGCAGACTAATCAAATTTGCACAATGGTTGTAAAGTTGTCTGTCCAATCTGGTGTTTTCCAGATATTCTGGACTTCAGCCTCCATGAATCCATGTAAATCAGGATTTGCTAGTAGATCTTGGGATTGTTTGCACTACATCAGCAAAACAATTGGCTCCCACTTCTTTTTAACAGTGGCAACAATGAAAAGATACCCACCACCCTAAAATAGGTTGCTAAAAGAAAAAAAATAATAGGGAGGGTAAGGAAAATTTGGGGTAGTAAGAAGTATAATATTCAGGACCATAAAGAACAGGCTTAGATTATAATATCAATTATTCTCCCATGTGAGTGGCTGTGAGCCTTTTTGGGAAAGCTAGCTAGAACTAACTGTTGGTGTTTTGTTTTATTTTGAAGACTATTTTTACAACATATTCTAGCCCTTATGTTCTTAGTATCTGCTTGTTTTACATTAAAGATGGTTCTGAAGCCATCTTCTTTATTGTTCATATCAGGCCTTAAGGCAAACCAGTTACAAACTCTTTCACTTGGAGAGAATCCTCCCCCATATGGGTAACAAAGATGGGTACAAGGAGGGAATAATTGTTCTACTAAACAGATTGTAAGAATGCATCCAGACTGATTAGACCAGAAGGTTGCTTATTTTCTGCCTGTTGCTTCTGATTTTATTTTGGAGATCCATGGAGATTATTGCACAGCAATTCACCCTGCATAATAGACATGGGGTTTTAAAGTCAAAGACGGATTTTATCATACTGCTCTGTGGGCAGGCAGTAAGCAACCCGTATGCAATCTGCAATTCTCCAGGCTTCTCATGCAGTTTTTCAAACATGGTGAAATCTCATGTTTGAAAAACTGTGCAAGAAGCCTGGAGAAAGACAGATTGCATATGGGTTGCATACTGCCTGCCTACAGTGCAATGCAGTAAAATCCGTCTTAAATCCCACATCTATCCCACAGGCAAATTGAGGTGTGATAATCTCCCATATACATTTTGTTTATCCTGGAATATCTTCTGTCAGAATAAACAAAATCTATATGGGAGAATACACACACACACACACACACACACACACACACCACCTCCCCAGGTCAGTTTATTTTAATCCAGTATAAAATCAGAAAGAGCAGGAACAAAATCTGGGCATTTAAATCAGTCTGGTTGCACTCTACATGTCGTTCTGATACACAAACAAGTTCCTTGTCTGATCAGGTCTCAGGGACACTCTGTTTCTTCATTCTGTGTATCCCCCATCACACTTTTGCATCTAACCTTGAGATTCTACTGAAAAGCAAAAAATTATTCTTCTTAACTAACGTCAATTTTTTAACTTATGCTGACTTAATGAATGAGAGAACCCCAAGCTACTCTATCAGTATCTGCCCTGCTCAGGTCTTGCAGACTCATAGCCATGGCTTCCTTGATTGAGTCTATCTATATGGAATATGGTTCTCCTCTTTTACCACTTCCTTCTAACTTAAATAAGAGTTACCGACTGTCTTTTTTAATGAGCCATGTCTTCTCATGATATGGCAGCAATCTGAATTGAGTATCTTGGCTTCTAAGGGGAGTTCAGGCTTGATTTACTCCTAGGACCATGTTTTTTAGTGGTCCACAGTATTTGTAGGACTCTTCTCCAGCTTCACATTTCAAGTGAGATGATGTTCTTCCTATCAGCTTTCTTCATTATCCAGCATTCACTACCATACATAGAAATGGGAAATACAATGGCATGGACAATCTTGATACTTCAGCATTGGAGAGGGATGGAGAGAAGGGCTTCCCGTGAGGATCTCACAGCCCAGGCCGGTGCATATTGGGAGATACGGTCTGCCAGATAGACTGGACCTGAGCCATATAGGGCTTTATAAGTCATCACCAGCACTTTGAATAGAGCCTGGAAACAAACTGGCAACCAATGGAGCTGTTTCAACAGGGGCGTTGTATGCTGTCTATAACCTGTCCCTGTTAGCAGCCTGGCTGCAACTCTTTGGACCAGCTGGAGTTTCTGAACACTCTTCAAAGGCAGCCTCAAGTACACTGAGTTACAGTAGTCCAAATGGGATGTAACCAAGCCAGATCCAGTATCTCAAGGAATGGGCGCAGTTGGCACACAAGTTTTAAATGTGAAAAAAGCTCTTCTGGTCACTGCAGAGACCTGGGCCTCCAGGTTCAAAGCTGAGTCCAGGAGTACCCCCAAACTGTGAAGCTGTATCTTCAGGGCAAGTGTTACCCCATCTAACACAGGTTGAATACCTATTCCCTAATCTGCCTTCCAGCTGACCAGGAACACCTCTGTCTTGTCTGGATTAAGGCCTCACAACTGCCCTCCTTTAGGCAAGATGGAGGCATTGACTACCTCCTTTATTCACTCAGGGGCTATACAGACCACCGCAAAGGGGCAGTATGCAGCCACCCCTTTTACTGGCTGGATTGGGGCTGCAGCAACCTCATGCAGTGGCCCCAATCTGGCCTCTGGAGGCCACAAAAAGGAGCTGGAAAAAGGAGGTCCCTTTTTGCGCTCTCCAAGGGACACCATAGCCACAGCTATGTGAATGCAGCACCAGAGGGTTGCCATGAAGGTGCACGTTGTGTGGACCGGCGCATGCCAAAATGGTGCCCTGGAGGCAGGGTTAGGCCACCCAGCATGTGGACGCTGCGCCCTAACTCTGCTCACAGGCCAGCATAAAATGTCGGTCTGTATCGGGCCTCAGTCAATCCCTGTCTGGCCTGTTAATAAGCCAAGAAAAAGAAGGGTCTAAGTCACATGCGGTGGCTTTCATCTCTCCAAGGATCCTGTCCACATCATCAGGCTGCACAAGTTGAAAAGTAGTCATCCCAAGTCTTTGCTAGTTTGTATTAGTAGATGGTGTCTTCTGCATATTTTAAATTGATGGTATTCCTTCTTCCAGTTATCATGCCTCTTTTCCTCTAAGTCTAATTCTGCTTTATATATGAAAATTCAAGCATAGAGGTTAAACGTATAGGGTTATAAAATGCAGCTTTGCCTGACTCCCTTGCCAATTGAAAACTGAAGTGTGCTCACACAACTACAGTAAAAGCAATGAATAAGAAACTACCAGTATTTTCCCAATATTGCTTCACAAGCATCTGTAATTATTTTTTGCCTGAGCTGTGATGAGTAACTAGATGCAGGTGTCTCTGAAATACTTCAGTCCCCCAAACTGATAAGGTAAAGAGAGGAAATGGGAAAATAGATTATGTAGCGAAGAAACTCTTTAATGATATTTAATGCCAAAATTAAACCAAGAGATTCTGTTGAGCTCAAAAGACAGTTGACAGGAGAACCTTTTGCCAAAAAAATAGAGGCATAATGCCTGGAGAGGCAGAGGGAAAGGCAATTTGCATCAGAGCTAATGGGGTTTGCTCTTCTACTATTGCTTTTGTAGAAAGGAAGCTATTAGCAAATGGTATTCCCCACTTAAACTACTCCTGACATATGTGAGATTTTAAACATATGCTGACACATTCTTTTTTCCCTTCACAGAGAAAGGACTCACAGCTTTAAGAATAGCAGCTAAGCATCAGGCCTGGTTGCAGAACTCTCCCTTCCCACTCCAAGAGACTCTGCATCTTTCTCAGTAAATATCACACAGAGGCAGCCTACGAATGTGTAGCAGCAATATGCCTACAGAAGAAGGGGAAAGCAGGAAAATCCAGACCTTAGTAAATGTTACCTTTTGGGCCTATAGCTTTTAGGATTACCCCAGATAGCATGTCAACAGGCCAAGCTGGTTAGGGGATGCTGGAATTTGTGGCCCCAAACAGAAGCTTTTGCCATATTCTTCCTTCTAGGAGTCAGGCATATCATTTGAATGACTTGAAATAGAATAGGACAGACTGCTTCTTTAAGGACAATGCCAAGCAGGAACACAAAATGGCTGGTGGCTGTTGCGTTTTTCTGATAGTTCAGCCCACGCGATAACAGCCAATGTTTTACAATAAAACAGGCATGCCATTTTCTAGAACTGCTATTTCACCAGTTTCCAACTGGGCCATTCAGGCTTAGAATAATACTGAGCATTTAGGTAGCATTTCAGGGTATTTAAAACATTTCACCCTTAATCTTTGGGCCTGTAAAGTAGGGTTGTGTGCTTAATCTCCATGTAGGAGGCAGGAGAGTGAGGCTGGAAGAAAAGAATATAAGAGAATCTGATATGAATTAGACAGTCAGTCCATGTAGCTGATGGTGAAAGGCAGCAATAGCTACATCTGGCCTTTCTCCCTGAAGCTCCCCCAGCCAAGCCTCTCTCTTGGAGGGCATCATAGAGCCAATCCTGAAGTGGCAGCTCATATCTTCCATGACAGTGGTTCAGTGAATCTGCAATGAGTTAGGAATCATACAAAGATGAACCCCAAATACTAGAAATCAAAGTGGAAGCTGCATTCGAAGAAATTGGGAAGAATAAATCACCAAGAACAGATGATATTCCAAATGAACTGCTACAGTCCATACAGACAGAATCAACTTTAGCGTTAACTGAAATAAGTCAACAAATATGGAAAATGGTGGCCACCAGATTAGAAACAATCAATCTACATCCCCATCCACAAAAAAGGAGATATAAAAGACTGCATCAACTATAGGACCATAGAATAATATCCCATACAAGCAAAATTATGCAGCATAGACTGCAATCATATATGGAGAGAGAAATCCAAGAGGTGCAAGTGGGGTTCAAAAAAGAGAGATGCACTAGGTCTGAAATGCACCACATTGCAAACATATGATGGCTAGTGGAGTGAACCAAGGAATTCTTTTAGAAATCAGCATATCCTTTATAGACTATAGCAAAGCCTTTCACTACATAGATCATGAAAAGAATGCTCTTAAAGATACTGGAGTGCCACTAAATTTGGTAGTCCTAATAAGAAATCTGTACGTAGGACAAGAGGTTATGGTTAGAACAGAACACAGAGAAACAGAAGAGTTCCCAGTTGGCAAAGGGGTCACAACATAAAGAAAACAAACATGCCGAACATAAGGAAAACAAAAATAATGACCATGGAGGAATTATATAAGTTCAACATAGACAATGCAGAAATCGAAACAGTTAAATATTTCTATACCTTGGACAAACACAGATCAGAAAGAAGGCCACAGTCAAGATATCAGAAGACTAGGAATGGGAAGGGCAGCTTAGAAAGAACTAGAGAAGATAATGATGTGTAAAGATATACAAGTGAACATCTGACTAATATATGAATAGCTAGGGATAGACCTGTCCTCAGAGACAAGCCAGAGACAGTGGGTCTCTACTGCATAGCCCAAGTGACTTTGTGGCAGATAGGAAATGTCCCTCAGCCACTTCCAGGTCTGTCTCTATGGTAGCCACAGACATATTGTAGAAGGAGAAAATACACTGTCAAACGAAGATACAAATTTACATAATTTCTCCATGTACTGATTTATATGCATGAATGCAGATAAAGAATTTATTACTATAACTTAAATAGTATAACATTGTGTCAAATGTTTAAATTATACATTCATTTTTATTTGTCTTTGGGCTGATTCCACCTTGTGGCCACTGTATAGAATTTTCATGACAAAATTTGTTCATAGCAGGTTTGCCATTGCCTTTCTTTTGGGCTGAGAGAATAGGATTTGCCCAAGGGTTTCCATGGTAGAGAGGGAATTTGAGGCCTGGTCTTCCGGAGTCCTGGTCCAGCATTGAAACCTTATGTATTCATGTTGTTGCATGCTTTCAAATCATATCTGATTTTTGGCAATCCTACAGCAACTCTATCAGGGAGGTTTCTTGGCAAGATTTGTTCAGAGGAGGTCTGCCATTGCCTTCCTTTGAGGCTGAGAGAGCATAACTTGTCCAAGGCCACCCAGTGGGTTTCCATGGCTGAGTGGAGATTTGAACCATTATCTCTAGAGCCATAGTCCAATACTCAAACCACTAAACCACATTGGTTCTCACATTTGCTCTACAGTACATTAGACAGCATTGATACTGGATAGTGCAGTCACACATGCAAATCCCCACTTGACATCACTATCATGAAGTGATAAGAGATCACATCACTATCATGCATCTGTGAACCAACCAAGCCACCTATAGATCTCACCTGTTCACTGGCAATCACAACTGAACTTGAGAAGTTTACTTGACTGCATTGTGCCTTAGCATAAATTGAGGAGCTCATGAACCTTCTTCCTGTGGCCATCACACTGAAGTCATCAAACTAGATACATGGATATATGTGTGAATCAACAATGTGAGGATAGAGAGTCACATAGGACCTTTTCACACAGGAGGCAAGTGTCATTAAATCATGATTAAATCATGCTAATAGCATGATTGGGGAGAAGATTATCACCCACCCACCCCGGTGAGCTTCTCCAGTTCGTGTCCTGTGCGTAAGCAGTAATGGACACATCATTGGGTAATAACATAAACTCCCATTATTACCCAATTACATGTCCATTACTGTTTACTCACAGGACACAAATGGGAGAAATGCACAGGGGTGTGATAATCTCCCCCCCCCCCCCCGATTGTGCTATTAGCATGATTTAATCATGATGTCAAGTGGAGATTTAAATGTGTGAATGCACCATCCACTATCAATGCTGTCTAATGTAATGAACAAATCTAATGACGCTTGCCTCCTCCATGTGATGGAGCCTATAGGCTAAAGCATCAAAGATAATTGTTAGGGTCCAACTCCCTGTGTCCTCACAGCATGCAGTCTTGAAAATCTGAAGTCCTTTGGAGCCCAAAATATGAGATGATGCTCCTGCCTCCACCCAATGTCTTCGTCTTTCCTTTTTATTTTATTTCGCATCAGGTGGGTAACTGCTAAACCAAAACAATGCCAGCCGTGAAGGTGCAATATGTTGTCAGAATAACAAAGACTATTTTGTCAAGCCTGGCTGGGTGTTTGTTCATACAAGCAACTTTAATATAATTGCCGGAAATCAATGGCAATGAGCCGCCCGTGCTGGATTCACTGCCCAAAGGTATTAACGTTGGCTTGTCGTCTCTAATGGCCTGTCTTGAAGGAATCCGTCTCGATTCTCGTTGGTACCGTGTCAGACTCATAAAACTGGAAGCTTGCATAACTGACAAGGAGATCCCTGAAGGCATGGAGAACACAGCGCATATTGAAGCAGACAGTTAATTTGTAGCTGTAAAGAAATAATGATATCATCATAAAAAGTGCTCTAAAAATCAGATTCTGCTCAGACTCGTGAAACCCACCGGATGTCTATACATACAGTCGCTGACTTCGACAGTTTAGGAGGCAACCCAAATGCTCTGTGCAGTTGGTCCTGCAGGACAACATTGCCATCTGGTGGGTGCAAGCAGACCTTGCTGCTTCTCACAAGAGAGCTATAGTATTTCAAATTTAAAGCTGGTCTGTGGTTATTTATTCAGAAAGAACCAAAAGACTGTAGCACCTTAACTATGAATTTTATTGGGTCTAGCTCACATTGTGCTGCCTGAGATGGAGCAAATGACACCTCTACTACCACCACCACCCAAAAACCACTCAAGTCAATGTGCATAGTGCCCATGGCTGGGGGATTCAATTTAATTCAGATTTAATTCAGTTTTAAAGGGGGTGGTTGGGGTGGGATGTGATTGTTGTTTTTACTCTGTATCTTTTTATTCTGCTGTACTCCACTCCAAGTATTTATTAGAGGAGCGGGCTATAAATAAACTATTATTATTATATTATATTATTATTCCATGTCAGTGCTGCAGAGTGGTTTGAGTGTTGGACTGTGACTCTAGAGACCAGGGTTCAAATCCCTGCTCACCCACGGGAACTCACCAGGTGACCTGGGGCAACTCACATTCTCTCAGCCTTAGGGGAAGGCAATGGCAAACCCCCTCTGAACAAATCTTGCCAAGAAAACCCCATTATAGGTTTGCCTTATAAGGTTTGCCTTCCATAAGTTGGAAATTACTTGAAAGTATGCAACAGCAAGAAAGGATGGAGAGTCCACTTTGATATTTAGCCTTAACTTTAAAGGAACTATGCAAGACATTATTCCCAAAATAGCTCCCTTAAGGTTTGTACTAGAAACCAGAGTGAATTCACTGTCCTTCTGATATAGGAGGCCCCAGTTGCCGCTGACTCTGCATGTGTGTCCCATTAAGAGTTATGGTTTTAAAAGTCCAGCACCTGACCATGCCTAAATTTCACTCAGGACTCTTTCAGACGTGGGAAATTGGAAGTATAATCCAAGGGCAATCCAAAAGCAATCCTGGGGTTTCACGTTATTGCGAATTAGAGCTTCTCATGCAATTTCAGGCAAAAGGGAAGTCACTCCGAATGCAATCATAGGTTTCACGTTATTGCGAATTAAAGCTTCTCATGCAATTTTGGGCAAGTAGGGGTCATTTTCGGGTAATGGGAAGTCATTCCGAACGCCTTCCGAATGCAATGGGGATTCACGTAAAATCACTAAACAAGCGAATTCACGTGAATTCGCATTGGCTGCATTCGAAGTTGGGAGAAATTCCTCCTGTGTGAAAGAGTCGTCAGTTTTCTTCTGGTTCCTTACTTGCCAACACTATTGCCACAACAATTTCCTTCAGCCAGGAGTCTTCCTACAATTGCTTTGATGGAAGACACAGTCCTTGAAGAAGTGAGACCATGTACCTGAATAAAAGGGCCCCCTCCCTTCACCAGTGTACAAGAACTGTACAGTATCCAGAGTACAGATTCAGTCTGACCATTTCAGTTGCACTCAAAATCAAGTCAAAGCTTCTGTACATCACATACAATGTCAGCAAACCACCTGCAGCTCTTTCATGATACCTTAGATCTGTTTCCTGTGGCAGCTGCCTCATTTTGCCAGATGTTAGGGCCAGCCCTATGTAGAGACCATTTCATTATTTGCTGAAATGAACTGAGCTGAAGCAAACACAAAAGAATAGTTGTGACCACCAGCAAGGTACAGAATAGAACCATAGAATTATAGAACTGGAAGAGACCGCAAGGACCATCTGGAATACACAATCAAAGGATTACGGATGGCCATCCAGCCTCTATTTAAAAACCTCCAAAGAAGGAGACTCCCCCACTCTCCAAGGCAGCATGTTCCACTGTCCATCAGCTCTTACTAACAGTAATTTTTCCTAATTTTTAGTTGGAATCTCTTTTTAAGTAGTTTGAATTCATTATTCAGTGTCCTAATCTCTTGAGCAGCAGGAAAAAAAGCTTGCTGCAGCCTCAGTATATACGAGTTTAGAGCATAAGACTGAAGGAAAACAGGCTTAAATTTCCAGTCACCCCTGAAGCTTAGTGCTAGACTTTTACTGATCTACTTGATGGTGGCATAGGGGTGTTGTGAGAATAACACGTGTGTAAGAATGTATGTACACCATATGTGTATATGTATTCTAATGTTCTAAGCAGAAAGTTAAGAGCCAAAAAACATTTGTCTAAGATGCTCCAAGTGTTTTTTAGAGTCACTTGGATCTAAACGTACACATATATGTTAGGACTCACTTTTTCCCTATGGATTCTATTCCTCATGTGATATGGCTGATAACTATGATTCTATGGTTTTCCATGTAACTGTGGTCTTCATCAGACTTTTGTGGATCATGTACAATGGCATCCACAACACAGATGTATTTTGTCAATCAAGTGGTGTTCAGGTCAGTTTTCAGATGGAAGGAAATTAAATCCCAGTGAAATGTCTTGAAGGATTTTTCAGTATGAATTTTACCCAATAATAATGGATAGGTCCTGTAAACACTTAATCTACTGCAGTGGTTCCCTGAATTTCATCCTCCAAATGTCTTGGGTTTCATCTCTCAGAATTCCTGACTGTTGGTCAAATTGGTTGGGGCTTATGGGAGTTGAAATCCAAAACATGTGGTGAACCAAAGGTTTGGGATCACTGGTCTAGGGGATCAAGTCAGTGTGCTCAACATGGCATTAATACCACAAACAACTGGGACATGTAGTGATATCTGGTTTGTACATTTTAGGCACTATGTGGAATATACTGAGTTATGTTTCTTGTTGTCTTCCAGCACTGATTATGTCTTTATTGTTGCCAGATGTTTCACAAATCCATCATCTAATCTGGAACCAGAGCTTGGAAGTAATAACCTAAATCCAAGTAAGGTAAATCCAAGTAATAATCTGTCCTTGAATCAATGGAACTCACATATGTGCTAAATTACTAAATTCTCATTGATTCGGTTTAATTCTATAGTGGAGCCGTGGTATCCATAGGGTTTGTTTCCAGCCCTCCTTCCCCCTGTGGATACTAAAATCAACGGATGGTCAAGTCCTGTTATATAAAATAGTGCAGTAAAATGACAAATCCCAGAATGTCATAGCATTGAGCCAAGGCAGATCAAGCAGTGTCAAATTGCATTAATTCTGCAATGCAGATGCAGCCATAGTCATATGTGATAAGTTTCTTTTCTTGCTAAATAGTATGAAGTTACATTTGGATCACAACCTAATTGATAGGAATAAAGTTATTTTATTTGTGTAAGATGTAACACTTTCTGATTTTCAAAGTTAGTTTAAAGGGTAATTTTAGATGCATTTCAAAAGTAATTTTAATGGAATATTTTGAGGCTTTATAGGTACATATCGGTACTTTTTAAACTGTATCATTTAAAAACTGCATAAAGGCAACAGATTGCTCCTCAAATGCTGTAACGTGTCATGGAAAGATATTAATTTTAAAAAGTAACTTTCAAAGTTTGGTCTTGACCTAATGCTGGGAAAGTTCAGAAACTGTTCTCAGTTTTATTTTAATCACTTCTTAATGCCTGACACTGGAAGACTAGCCAGGGTCTCAGAAATCCTTTGCAAACGAAGATTTTTTTCGATGGCTGTCATGAAGGTGAGAGAGGAGGCGTAAAAGCCATGTGTAATGAGTCTTCCACTCTGACTTTAAATCGCCACTTGCTCAGGGATTAACTCGGTCCATTGTGCCTGTCACTCTCTTTCTGCCTGATCAGTCTAATTCACCTCACAAGCCTGCTGTCATTCACATATATTTATTCCACAATACAAAATGCAGACCATGGACCACATGCAGACAACCAGACTCAAACATGCTGCACCCCCAAGCCTCTTGAGCTTCCTCTTCAAAATGGAGAGATTCTTGATGCTTTCAACAGCAAAGAACACTCACTGCACCTTGCCACAGACAAGCCTCCATTTGCTGTAGCAAACAAATGTACAAATCCTGTTTTTCCATCTCATCTCTTGCCTGCCTGTGTTCCCACTTCCTCCTTCCATCCACCTCATGCCAGTCCCTACTTTAAATTAATTATTCAATAAATGGCTGGATTTTTTTTAAAAAAATTAAAAATTAAAACATGTGCCTCCTGAGTATTTCCGAACGACTGAATGTTGTCCCTAATTCTGCCATGGTTCTTCGTACTACATTGTTGGGTTGTTGTATATCTGGGTGGAAAAGCCTCCATGGATTCTTCCTTGACATTGGAGATTATCACACGTGATAAGAGGTAGATTATTTCACTGGCTGTCTACCAGTTTCCGGGCCCAGTACAAGGTATTGGTTATTACCTTTAAAGCCCTAAATGGCTTTGGTCCAACTTATCGTCGGGACCACCTTCTTCCATATAATCCATCCCACGCCCTCAGGTCCTCTGGGAGGAATTTGCTTCAACCTATCAAAGCTGTCTGCTACCGCTCAGAGGACCTTTTTGGCAACTGCTCCCAGATTATGGAATGGCCTGCCTGATTAGATCTATCACATTACCAGCTTAAACAGCTTCTTAAAAACTGTTAAGATGGATCTGTTCCAGCAGGCCTTATCTGAATAAACTCCCAGTCACAAAAAAAAAAGGCCTAACCTGTTATATCCTAACTTCTGCTTCAGTTATATTTATTGTTATTTCTTGTTTATTGTTTTATGCTATGTTTAAATTGTAAATTGTTTAATTGTATTTTTAGGGGGTTGCAATTTAGAGATATGGCAATGTAAGTTTTAATGTTGTAAGCCACCTCAGTTGTGTTACACAGAAGGGTGGGATAAAAATAAATAATTATTATTATTATTAGGCATAGTAAACTGGTTTTCCATGTAAATGTGGTTTTCAGCATACTTTTGTGGATCATGTAACAATGGTATCCACAAAACTGATGTATTTTGTCAATCTAGTGATGTTCAAGTCAATTTTCAGATGGAAGGAAATTAAATCCCAGTAAAATGTCTTGAAGAATTTTTAGTAGAATTTTACCCAATAATACAGCATCATTATCTCTGAAATCTACTAATGGAATAGAATTAAATTAACTTAAATTGTAGCTATTTTAAAATCATAATTAATAATCTGTTGGAGAGATGTTCCCCTTTTGAAAATATGGGTACAACCATGACATTGCAGTGGCTTTGAAGACATGTGGCATCTCTACATTTCATACATCTGAGTATGTATTTTGGAGCAATAGGAGCTGGTAGCTTCCATGTCACTGTGATGGAGAATCCACTGCAGGTTGAACATTAAAGTAACCATTCACGGTATGGAACTCTAGCTCCAGAAAATGTTCAGCACTATGGATAGCTCCTATAAACACTAAGGCCCATATCTACTGCAGTGGTTCCCAGAATTTCATCCTCCAAATATCTTGGATTTCATCTCCCAGAATTCATCTTCAAGTTTTCAATGGTTGGATCCACGGATAAGAAATCCATGGACACAGAAGGTCAACTGTATATACACTGTGTGTGCACTTTTTGAGCTGCAAACTGAATCATAAAAAATTACAGATTTCTGGGCACAAGCGTGTTCTTGTTCACTGTAGATCCAGTAAATCAGCATTTTGTGTACTTGTGAAAAAATTCAGACCAGACATGTTTCTCTTTCATCCCTAAAACAAAACATTTCAAAGGTAAAAAAAAATTCCTTTTCTATAGATGGCGATATAGGTGGCACAGCAGGAGATATGCTGGAAAGAATTAGCATAGTCAATGTTAAGGTGTAAGAAATATTTAAAGAATATTTAAATAAATGTTTAAATTGAATCCTTTCAGTCAGATTCATCATTTCCATGACATTTTGTGTATTTTTAGTCCCTGATTGTTGATTAGTGACTTGTCTCAATAAGTACCTGATTCTAAATTCAAGTTTCATCAGTTCTTGACGATTCCTATAACTGTGATCAAGCCTCACTGCTACACTTGTGTCATTTCAGATCTCAAAATGGATAACTTAGAACAGGCATTAGGGATATTTTTTTTAATTGTGAATTCCAAGAGCCATGTATAAACAGTTGAAAGTAACCCATGGGTTTACAGTATGATCTACATAGCTTTTGAATCATGTCTTTTGGGTGCAAAATGGTAATCTAGTTTTCAAAAAATGTATAAGCAATAATTTCTGCATGTGAGATAGAGTGCACACCTTTTAAGATGACATCCTTAAGCACATGTACATGGCAGTAGGGTATGGGATGTCGTAGTCTTACTTCTAAATATGCTTTGCATATTTTGTATGTTTCATTACTTATGTTTCATTACTTTTGTATGTTTCATTACTTAATCCAACACATCTTTACTCACAAGTACTTGATACTTCTTATGTTTAAGGAGCATTTTGCACGTTACATTTTTGAGCGTACACATGGAATGTACTCTTGCAAATGTAGCATCTGAAGGCAACAAATTGTGTATTTATGAATCTATTTACCTGACATGTAGAATAACACAATGGTAACCATGCAACCCTGAACACACCCAGTCCTGTCTGATTTGGGAAGTTAAGCTGGGCTGAATCCAGTTAATGGCTGAAATCCTATTGGATTGTTATGACTTCATAAGAGGGCTTAAGTTTACGGAAATAAGAATTGGGCAGTTCCATAACATTCCTATCCAGCAGAGAACTGTCATTATGCTACTACGTATCACAGCCAGCATGGTGTAATGGTTTGAGCATTGGACTAGTACTATAGATACCATTGTATGAATCCCCATTCAGCTATAGAAACCTACTGGATGATCTTGGGTAAGTCTCAACCTCAAAGTACAGCATATTGGGTAAACAATAGGGATATTAGGTATACAATATAACTAAGTCACATCTGGCCCCAGTAAGCCAGCTGACCACCTGGTTGTGTCTATAATACACAGTTATAGCTGTGAAATAGTACTGTTGTTGTTGAATCCTACAGAATCCATCTATGTGAAGTTTGATAAGGGTTACTTAGACTTCTTAGAGCTATGTTTTGTCTCTAACATAGCATTCTTCAATGCCCTCACTAAACTACAGGTTTCCATAGGATGGGTCAATGACAATTAAGGTCGTGTCAGACTGCCATGACTTTGTGGTGTTATAGCATGTGATCCCCTATCATATGACTACACCACCATTACTTAGAGGGGGGGAAGCACAGTATCCCAAGTCTCCTGCAACAGAGGCAGACATCTTGGCCTAGTCCACACAGCCCCCCCCCCCAAAAAAGTCCTTCCCCACATTCTCACAGCAAGGAGTCTGGATGACAGAGGGACAATTCTGGCCAAACCGGTTCTGGTGTGATCTAGCTGGACAATATCCAGCCAGTTCAGCACCGACTCCACTGTATACCCCCTTAGAACAGTTTAAAATAACTCACCATTTGCTCTGGATCTTCCTGAAAGATTCAGAGCCCTCTGTTGCAATGCTAGGCAGCTGTTTACAACATGTCCTACTGCGCCTCCCTGCACCAGCACTGCTGCCATACGTCACCTGCTCTCCATTCAGAACGAGGCACCCAGCCATGTGCTTCATGCTGGGCACCTTATTCTGATCTCAGAGCAAGTGACACATGGCAGTGATAGTAGTGCTGGGTGGCACAGCAGGACATGCATGCAAACAGCCACTCAGCATCACAGCAGAGTGACTCGGTAGCTCTAGGCCCAGAATACTCTGGGCTACTTCCCCAGTATTCTGGACAGTGCTGACCCCAACCTTGTTTATCCCCCATTTTAATAATGCCCTGAGAGACGTGGTGACTCTTTGTCTGGCCATTTTGTGGCTCTTTTCAAATAATGGACAAGTGGCTATAACTATGAGTGTAATAATGATTTCCTGGGCCCAGCATGACCTGCCCTTGTGCAGCAGGGTAAGGTTTAGAAGACATCACAAAGCATGTTATGCTGCAGTCAAGGCATTAATTCCTTGGATCTTTTGAAGCATCAACAATGAAAAGAGCAAGATTACTAGACTCCCCACTTGAGCCGCAAGAAAGACATGGGGTAGCTGTGTACTTTCTAACAGAGAGATCACCTTTCACAATTATAATCCAGATAATCTCTTGCTGCAAATTTATACATGGATATGTTCTGCTGGAGAAAGAAATTTCTGAGAAAGTTGTATTTTGTTGCATTCTACCTAACTCATTTATATATAATATGGATTATTTGTGCATATTCACAGCTATTCTGGTTGAATATTGTGAACATCTGAACACAGAAATCACAGAATTTCACCCAAAATCTTCACCTTTGTGTTTGAAATTGAAAATCTTCTGACTGATCTATTACTTATTTCACAAGACCAATGGTTCTTGAACTTTGTCCTTATCAAGACCAAAGAACTAATTTGGATATCCTTCTAAAGATAAATGTTCTCTGCTTGCAGCAATCCACATGATAACTGATCAGCCCTCTTAACATTTTTCCAAGCACAATTCCCATCATCCCCAGACAAACATGGCTTGCTATCTGAGAACGATGGGAACAATAGTCTAATGTATTTTTCCCACAAACAGACATTTTTTCTTGCCATCACAAACTGTCTAAACCCAGAGCAAAAAAGCAACATTATGCTTCAGTTTTTTGATGAGGGATTCAGTTGGCCCCTTCTACATGGACATGGATGTTCAAAGAAGCTACAAAGCAAGCATAGCAAGGTGTGAGGATTGTACACCGCCCTGATCTATGGAAGGGCGGTATAGAAATAAATCATATTATTATTATTATTATTATTATTATTATTAACAAAGAGAAATAAAAATCTGTCAGAATCTCTACAACATTGGCAATGATGAAATCAAGCCCCAGGATATGTTTTTGCAGCTGCAGATAGACTTTGGAAATGACAAGGGCAATGGCCATTTAATCTAATCATTGCTCAATGGCTTCATCAAAAATAACCACAGGCAAGAAGCCCTATTCCATCAAGACTTCATCTCGTATTACTATAGAAAGTAACTGCTCATCTAGCCAAATGAGATAGAAATTCTAGCTAAGCCTTCCCTAAACTGGCATTGTCCAGGCCATGTTAGTCTGCAATCCAAATCATCCTCAAACAGCACAGCCATGCTGGCTAGGAACAATGGGAGATGTAATCTGACAGAGTTAATGTCTTCCAAATAACTTGTTTTCACTGTGTTAATACTATTAATAAGCATTAGATATAAATTTAATAAAAGAGAGACAGCATGGTGTAGTGGTTTGAGGGTGGGACTATGACTCTGGAGACCAGAGTTCAATTCCTGCTCCTACTGGGTGACCCTGGGCAAGTCACACTCTCTCAGCCTCAGAGAAAGGCAAAGGCAAACAAACCCTCTATGAACAAATCTTGCCAAGAAAACCTCATGATAGATTCACCTTGGGGCAGTCATAGATTGGAAACAACTTGAAGGCACACAACAACAATATAAATTTAATACTACTCTTTTTTTCCCCAACAACAAAGTAAAAATAAGAACACAGTTCAGGAAAGATAACATCACTCCTTTAGCACTCTGATTTTTTAATTAACTTCTAGTTACTTTAGTCTGTAGAATCAGTATGTAGAGAGACCTTGTAATGCCTTTGAGACTAACTGACTAACTGAAAGACGTTGGCAGCATGAGCTTTCATAGATAGAAGTTGACTGAAGACTATGAAAGCTCATGCTGCCAACTTCTTTCTTTCAGTCAGTCTCAAAGGTGCTACAAGACCTCTCTACATACATTTTCTAGTTACATTTGCAAATTTGGAATGAACTCAGGTTCCTATTCAATTGATTGACTTTCCTGCTGCTCCACAGAGAGACAGCGAAAGATGGAGGGGGCTCTGGTTCTATCTGCCAACCATTCCCTTTGACCCTCGGTTGCCTTCTACCCATAGACCAATGGCCATAACAGACATCTTTTCCAGCTCTACCTGGAGATGCCCAGGGCTTGTCTGCAAATGCAGAATATATTACGCCACTGAATTATAGCCTCTTTCCACTACATAACCTCAAAGTCAAGTCTCACGGATGAACTCACACAACCTAGGAACCAAACATGAGAGTCCAACCACTTCTGCAGGTATTACTGGAGTCTATGTAGTTTTTCCATTTATCCAACATTGCAGACTAGGGGTGATAAGTGTGTAGCCCATTTCCCTAAGGGAATCTGCAACCTCTTGGCTTTCCTTATATCATCCCCAAAGCCTGCAGACTCTCCTTTCCCCAAACTATTAACTTTTCAGACAATGTTTTTGTCTCAGATAGTCCAGCATCTCTCCTGAAAGGCTCCAGAACCCTTGGGGCTTTTTAGATTGGCAGGAAAGTGTGACATGAAGTTGCACTTTCCTTAATGCTTAGCAGCTAGACTGCAAGCCCCAGGTGTGCATTTAAAAAGTACAGGGCAGCTAGACTGAGGTTTTTTTCTGTGGCTCAGCAACTACATGGGAAGCTGTCAAAACGCTACAAACACAGGTGGAGCAGCTACATGGGCGGCAAGGAACGTGGCTTTTAGCCGCGCTTTAAACATTTTTTTCCCTTGCTGGCTGCGAATTGCGCAATTGCGCAGGTACATCATACAGTCGGAGCTTATCACATGGGGGAGTACAGGACCATTCCGAAAGAGGGAGAAAGTGAGGTCAGTTCGGAAATGCACGTGATTACGCACAAGCTCATCACACACAAGACAAGAGAGCATCTACACAAAAAGAAAATGCAGAGTCAATACGAAAGAATTCATCACATGTGAATATACTGGTCGGCTTTCTGTTGCAAATTAAGGCAGCAAAGGCTCATGGGAGTTGTAGTCTGTGTTCTGTCAGAGCATTATATTGAGTTGTCTTGAGGTTTCAGCCCTCTGTCCAGGAGGGATTCCCATATGTCCTCCATTCTTGAGCAGAGGCCCCCCCTTTTCCAAGTTGACCAGGCACGTCCTCCTTTGCCAGGACACGTCCTACTTTTCCAGCCTTCTTTTTGAAGAGGAAGCAGGAGGGCCAGGCGTGCTCTGGCCAGGCTCTGGGGGTCTCTTCCTGGCTCCTTCCCTCCTTCCCTCCCTCCCTCCCTGTTGCCTTCCTCCTTCCTTTGGCTGAGAGAGTGTGACTTGCAGGGAGGAAGGGCAGCGGAGGTGCTCCAGGTCCCTCCCCTTCTCCTCCTCCTCTTGCCAGCTTGCCCTGGCCTGGCTGATCGCCTCCAGTGCCCTCCTGTCTCCCTAGAAGTCACACTCTCTCAGCCAAAGAAAGGAGGTGAAGGAAGGTGCAGGCGCACTCTGGCTGGGCTCTGAAGGTCTCTTCTTGTCTTGGCACCTTCCCTCCCTCTGCATTTGTATCGCTACCTTTAAATGGGTGCTTTAAAGAGACAGAGCCCCATTTAACCGTGCAACTACACCTTAGCCTTTAGATGCAATAGCAATGTTGCACCCTTTTTAAAAAAGTAGTGGGGAAATCAAACTACTTTTTAAAGGCACTTCTTCTCCCTTAAAACTCCAAAATAGTGTTTTCATGGCACACTTTCCCTTTTTCTTATCTAAAGGCTGGGCTTTCATGCAGCCATCAACACACCTCTTTTTGCCAATGTAAAATAGGCCAGCTCCTTTTTAAAGCACTTCTTCTCCCTTAAAATGCCAAAATAGTTTTTTCATGGCACACTTTCCCTTTTTCTCATCTAAAGGCTGGGCTTTCATGCAGCCTTCAACACACCTCTTTTTGCCAATCTAAAATGGGCCCTTGTGTTTAAATCCCCAACACACACATACCACCACCACCACCACCACCACCCCCCAAAAAAACCCATCTGGGAACCTGGAAGTCACTACACCTTTCAGCTTGCGATTTGGAGACAATTTTTGGCAGAAACTGGTGCAGAATGGTGTGCCCCAGTGGGGGAGCCCAAATTGTCAGCCATGATCATGAACAGCGACCCACATAATTAACTCCTGTTCTCAAAGTGGACTAGCTTGGGATGCATAGACAGCCAAAAGTAAGGGATGGGGAAAACATTCCAGAGCTTTAAAGTATTATTTTCAGGGGACTGCAGTTCCCAGATGAACAAGCATGGTGCTGTGTTTTGAGTGTTGTACTACAGCTCTGGAGACCAGGATTCAATTTCCAGCTCAGCCATGAAAACCCACTGGGTGACTTTGGGCAAGTCACACACTCTCAGCCTCAGGGAAATGCAATGGTAAACCTCCTCTGAACTAATCTTGCCAGGAAAACCCCATTAGAAATGGCTTGAAGGCACAGAACAACAACAAACAAGCAAACAGTTCCCAGAATTCACTGGCGGGCATGGGTGTGGTCAGTGGGAGATGAAAGGAGTTGTAATCCCAAAGAGGAACTTTTCTAAGATTCAGATCACTCACTCTATGCCTTGTTGCGAAACTTGAAGCAACGAAAAAAAATGTGCAAAGCCCTGTTCACTTTGTGTTCAGTGACACATAATGCACATTCAAGTTATCACTTATAAATTGCATACATTGCCCTACACTTCGAACAACACTACAAACAGTCTGTGATGTTGGTTTGTTTGTTTAATTATTCTAAAATTTGATATTTCACTCATGGCAGCAAATAATCCCCAGTATTGAAACAACATAACAGCCAATTAAATGCACAGTAAATGCAGCAAAAGAAAGAGGAATTCAACTACTCCAGAGAGCAAGCTTCCTCGAAACTTTCCAATTTACAGGAAAATTAGATAGTGCTCGGTGTCTTGTTATCAACAACATTTTCACAGGTGTCTTCATAACCATGAATAACCATGAGAAACAGAGTTACTTAACTATGAAGAATAGAGAGCAGAAAATTATTCTACAGTGGGCCCTCCACATTCATTGGGGTTAGGGAGGCAGGACCCCTGTGGAAGTGGGAAAACTAAAAAAAATTTTTAAAAAAAACAAACCTTTTTTTTAAACTGAGAGGTCACTCCTCTAGGAATCTCTAGGTATTCCAGTGCAACTCTATGCTCAACATCTGACAGAGGCTGAACATAGAATTGTGTTAGAGAACCTATAAATGTCTAGACAAGTGGTCTCTCTAGGAATCTCTAGGTCCTCCATCACAACGTCTGGTGAAAGTTGGCCACAGGACCTAGAGATTCCTAGAGAGAACATATTAATCAAATCCGTGAATAATCAAATCCCCAAAAGTCAACGCCACAAATGTGGAGGGTCAACTGTATTTACAAAACAGAAAGTTCTATAGAATAGAAAGCTCCCAGAATTCAGTGCCAGATAACAAATTCTGCATGAAATTCTCCATGCATAGGCCCATATAAGACAGATCGACTTAATACACGAGGGCTGTGTTAATTGCTACAGGAAAGATGCAAAACACTGTGCCAATCAGTACGGGGAATGAAAATAGGCTTATTTGCTTGATATGAAATGCTTTGCAGTCATTCATAATTACCCCTCAATACAAAGCAATTTTATGATTTAAAAGAATCCCTTAATTTCTAAAGAGGCCTGGCAGTGTACCAGCAATCAACAAACATCTTGGCAGCCATTCAGACTGCCTCCGTCAATGGCTCCTGTAATTCCATCTCATTATCATGTTTACAGGCATGTTGAACAGGAATCAGGTACCTTCTGGATAACTGCATGCGGGGGGAAATATCCTACATCTTGCAACACTATCTTAATATTTGTTTTACTTACCTACTAGACAAAGTACCCAACGCAAAGCCCTTAGTCCTTCACCCACCCTAGTGCCTCTTCTCTGCTTCTTTTCTATCTCTTTCATTTCTATCAACCGTGGTGTCACTAGAGTTGGCATCACCCAGTGCAGTAATTCATAGGGTCACCCGCCCCCCAACTGTCCTCCTCCCATACCACACCATACAGAATCCTTAGTAATGTTTTTCTACTAATGTTACTCATACATCATTGAATATAATGGTAATAGCTGTGACATAAACAACTAGCAAAATTAAATTTATACTTCTAAATTACAATATCATACCCACAGCCTAAGTGTATTTACATGTGGTTAAAGAAAACCCTAGTATACACATAGAGTGGGCCCTTGGTATCCATTGTGATTTGATTCCAAGACCCGCTGTAGATACCAAAATTTGTGGATGCTCAAGTCCAATTATATACAGTGGCACAGTAAAATGGGGTCATTTATATAAAATGGCAAAAATCAAGGTTTGTTGTTTGGAATTTTGGGGGGAGGGAATATTTTCAAGGTGTGGATGGTTGAATCTGTGGATGCAGAATCCATGGGTACAAAGGGCCAACTGTAAACAAATTCTAGAAAACTGTATATGTGAGATATGTCCATGTCACATGAAAGTAATGCTTTAACTATATTTTTTAACCCTGTGTATACACCTTTGGAAACTGCAATTAGATTTAAATGTCCTGCTGTATAAACAATGCTCTCTCTCTCTCTCTCTATATATATATATATATATACACACACACACGCATACATATACTCTCTCTCTCTCTCTCTCTATATATATATATATATAATGCATATATACATATAAATTGGGTATACATATATACATTATAAATTGACAGAACAAATCCAAATTTGAAAGATCATGTAACCTAGACACGGGGAACTATGGGATGCAAGCAGCCCCTGGGCCCAATTTGTGTATCTCTGAAGGTGGCCCCTTCCTGTGTAGCTTTATGAGCAGTTCTTACTAAGATGTGCTTTTAGATACTTTCAGACAACGATCTTAGGAAACAGCAAACTATAGAATGGATTGCCCTGATATTCTTCTTTTTTGTATTTCCCATGCATCACATTATTTGGGCAGCTCTATACCCAGATGTAGCTATGTACATTTCAAAACCAGTGCCAGAGGAGTTACATTCCTGTCATTCAAAGAGACAAGGCATTGAAGTTAGCTCGAAAGAAGCACACATATCCCTCGGGCAGTGTGTTTGGGCATGCACATTGATTTTATTATCTTTGTTCTTAACAGAGACCGCTTGTTTGTGTCTTCAATTATTCTCACTCTAAACTGGTCCATGGAGGGGCTTTTATTCCACTGTGAGCATGTCCCTTACTGTACGTGTGTATCAATTTTGAAAAGTTGTATAAACATTTGTTAGAGGAGTTCACCCCAGAGTGAATTATCCTTATAAGCAAAGATGTGTTAAGTAGTTTAACAGCTAAATTTAACTGCTACTGGATCCTGTGTTCAAACAATTCCACATTAGCAGGCTCCCTTCTGTTCGGCAAATTCCTGCGGAGGAGGAAGAGTTGTCCCAGTATTAAGCTGCATAGTACATTAAAATATATAGCATACCATTACATTAATTCATTTTTGCTTTTTGCTTTTAGTTTCATGGAAGCACATGGGTCTCTGCTCTTGTTCAGTACACAAGAGATTTAAAGCTTCCCCCTCCCAGCTACCTGTTCTCAAAATTTTGCTCATCTAGAAACTATTAACTGAACAAAATTAATTTCAACAAGGACAAGTGCAAGGTAGATGCAGAAAAAAAATGAAATGCACAGGTATAGGATGGTGCCACCTGAATTGACAATAGTACATACAAAAGGGATCTAGGAGTCTCAGGAGACCACAAACTGAACATCAGTCAACAGAGTGATGCAGCAGCTAAAAAAAGCAAATATGATACTAGGCTGCATGTCTAGATCGAGCAAAGTAATAGTACCACCCAGTTCTGCTTTGGTTGGAGCTCACCTGGACATTCACAATTTACAGTATCATAGTACTAGACACCACAATTCAAAAAGGACATTGACAAGCTGGAGCATGCTTGGTCATATGGGACAGAAAACCTTACATTTAGGACTACCTAAGGGGTCGGTGAGGCCTGGGTCAACAAGGATTTTGGGGTCCTGCTACTATCCCTTACAGTAGGAGTGGGCAACTGCGCGAGGCTACAAGGGTGAATTAGGCACTCATTTGAAATATGGTGTAGGAAAAAAGTGCTGACAATACCATGGATGGCCAAAAAGACGAAGAACAGATCAAACTTGAAATCTCCCTGGAAGCCAAGATGACAAAACTGAGGCTATTGTACTTTAGCCACATCATGAGATGACTCACTAGAAAAGACGATAATGCTAGGAATGGAGGCAAGTAACAAGAGAGGAAGGCCACATGCCAGATGGTTAGACTCAATCAGAGAGGCCACAGGCCTGATCCTGCAAGACCTGAGCAGAGCAGTTGAGGACAGAAGGGCTTTGAGGTGCCTTATTCACAGGGTCACCATGAGACAAAGTCAACTTGAAGGCAGTTAATGATGAAGTAAGGGACAAGCCAAGAGGTCTCTTTCAAGCTGTCTTCAGCTCCCTGAAGAAACCATCATCTGTCCCCAGCTTTGAAGTTTCATTTGCTGCCTGCCAAGATGCAACAGACTGTGGGACACACCAACAGTCTCTTGTATTTCATTTTTCAAACAAATCCATTCTAATAAATATAGCTGGTAGTGAAAATATCAGCATATCTAAGTCAAAGTTAAAAGATAAATTTATTTCAATGAGTCACCACTTAAGCCTTGGATGCCACTGCCCTTCAGAACTATTGAAATACAAAACTAAATTAAGACTACCTCAAGTCCAACTCAACTACAGAGCTCAGAATGTTTCTAGGGGTTTTTAATGATTATTATTGTGTAGCTTTATGCACAGCTCCCAAAGGAAATTAATTGCCAATGAACATTATCACAAATAATTAGCAATCCGTTCCATTGATCATTCCATTATTTTCTGTTACTTTTGGGAAGAGGGGGGCAAGGCCTACAAAATGGTACTTACTCACCAACATTTTATGATGTAATTTCCATTCATGATCCTTTTGAAATGTAAATTTATTTTAATGCCCCCTTCCCCACTAAAGTTTGTTACTTCCAAGTTTGCTCTGTCATTTGGCAAACAAAAGCAAAAGAGTCAGACCACAGATTTTGGGGGACAGTGGTGGTGCCCTCTGACCAGCTGTTCCTCCTGGGTTCCCTGACCATTTCTTTCTCTTGGGGGGCAGAAGTGTGTGTTTTCTCCATCCCCCTAAACTCATCTGCTGTCTTCAAGTATAGTACAGTGTCCTCCCATTGCCCATATCTAAGATTCAACTGCTAGGACATGAAACAGAGCGGGCACCATCTTGTTCTTTGCCTCAGGCAGCCCGACATCTTGGGCCAGCCTTGGACTAGTTCCATCTGAAATGTGGGACAGGCATCAAGGAAGGTAAAAATGTTAACACAAACCCAGATTTTTTTCTGTGCTAGCCTTTGTATTGAAACTGTGAGTCTTAAAATGTCATGAAATGAAAGAAACCCACTTGATAAAAATATCTGGGAATGTATCCGTTGTGTGTTATTGAAAGCAAGTCAAAAGGTGCTTGCTTATTTATACCCTGACAAATATGTATAACACTTCATAATAGATATCAGGCAAATATATTTTACTTCCATTTTCTAGAGCAGAAGAAAACACAACCTGTTTTTACAAACCTATCAATGTTAATAAATTGTTAGGGAAGGAGGCATCTTTCACTTCAGCTTATAAAGCAGATGATACCGTGGAACTATTAGATAGCAGTATTTCTTGAGTGCTTTAAGACATCAAAATGGTGTGTTTGCCGTGCTTCTTCGCTTGTCCAAATTGGACTGTTTACTCAAAGTATATACACAGCTCTTATTCCACTAAGCCAACGAAGAAAATTATGACTCTAGCTGAGTTTTCACCCATCCTATAAACATAGATCAAAATCAGATCTGCAGTGCGCTGACACACTTGGGGTGAAATGTTCTGGTTGAAATAATAAACCTTTGTTTAAAATACTGAAAGAGAAATTGCTGCCAACACAGACACCATATTAGGTAGTTTCTGGGAGGAAAATTATATATGTAGTCTTAGGGAACAGATGCCGTAGTGAATTATTCACTGCGTATACATTTCCCCGGCATACATCAGGCAGGCCATTTTAAACCATGCCATAAAAGGGACAAATGGCACATTTTCATTGTAACACAGATACTAACAAAATCCTAGGTAACTCACAACTGCCAGATTTCGTTTCTTTTAACTTGCTGTGGAGTGGGAGAGGGGTGATAACTGGGCACAAGTTGGATTCCAGTGAGGAACCTTTATTTATCATTCCAGTTCCTTTTGGGTATTTTTGACATATTTGCTAAAACCTATACAAGATGATGCCTATTGGATTTTAGATGATGCCCGTGTTTTTGCACAGGACTGAATTAGAGCGCACAGATTTGATTAGAACCAGTCCTGGCGTACTTCCATGAACTATGTCCAGCAACAAACCCCCTCCTGCAACACCATTGCAGGACTTAATCATATCAACCATACCTCTGAGGACTCTTTCATCTGCTCAGCTTCCAGCATGACTCAGGCCACCACCTGCCAACAATAGCCTTCTGCTGCTGTCCAGAAACCAAACTACAAAAACTGTGTGATCCACGGCAGGGTGGCATTAAAAGAGATGTGGGAAACAGAGGGAGGGGAAAGCCAAGAGGGGTGGAGTTGAAAACATTTTTCATATAATTCTCCAAGTACAACATGAGCAATAAATCCACTATAAAGCCACTGGGTGACCTTGGGCAAGTTGCACACTCTCAGCCTCAGAGGATGGCAAAGAGAAACCCTGTCTGAAAAAAACTTGACAAGAAAACTCTGTGATAGGTTCGCCTTAGGGTTGCCATAAATCGGAAACGACTTGAAGGCACACAACAACAGCAGCAGCAATAACAACAGGTTCATTACAGCTCATCACAAATAATAATATTCAAAACCAAAAAATAAAATCAATTAATATTATTTATTTATCTATCTATTTATTTATTTCATTTGTGTGCTGCCTTTCTCTTGGAAAGATAGGTCACAGATAAAAGCAGTTTAAAACTTTACAATTTAAAATATACAATTACAGAAGGAGAATGGTAGTAGTTCACAATTTCTCCCATTCTTCAACTGCCACCCAGAAAAACTGCAATAGTGCCCACAGAGGTACCTGCCTTCAGTCCTAAAGGGTCTGAATTCTAGGTCTTCGCTATCTCTGAAGGCCTTCTGCTAGGCAACCCCCCCCCCCTTCCCATCCCATTCCTCCTCTCTAGGAGGGTTTACTGTTGTGTGTTGTCTTTTCCCCTATCACATGTGTTGGATGCAGTGGACAACAATCCACTAGCTAACAGTCTACCAGTCTTTAAAGTGCTAGGGGATTTTTCTCTGTTTTGTTGCAAGAGTGTAGCATAACTGCACTTCTGGTTTCAGGATGGGAGGGTATTGATTATGGAATTATTTAAATATTCATATCCTGCCCTAGAGCAGAAGATCTCTGGGTATCATAGAATCATAGAGTTGGAAGAGACCACGAGGGCCATCCAGTCCAACCCCATTCTGCCATGCAGGAACTCACGATCAAAGCATCCCCAACAGATGGCCATCCAGCCTCTGCTTAAAGACCTCCAAAGAAGGAGACTCCACCACTCTCCGAAGAAGTGTGTTCCACTGTCAAACAGCTCTTACTGTCAGGAAATTCTTCCTAATGTTCAGATGGAATCTCTTTTCCTGTACTTGCATCCATTGTTCCGTGTTCTAGTCCACGGCATAGCAGAAAACAAGCTTGCTTCATCCTCAGTGTGACACCCCTTCAATTACTTGGGTGTTAGGCATTAGACACTCACCAGCCCTCTGCTCAGTGAGTGCACCCATTTCTTCCTCCTTGCCATTGCTGATGCTGCCATTTTAGTTTCCATTCCTTTGAGCTCAAGTGGCGCCACTTTCCAGTACGAGAAGAAAAGGCTTGCAGAAGATAGTACTGTTCATCTTGTTCCTCTCATTGCTCACTTGCTTGCAGCACCAATGCGGTTGTGTGTAGAAGGCTCCAGAGGATGACAGTAGCCCCCTTGCAGAGTTGAGGGCCTTAACAGGTATCTGATGAAACTGAACCATAGACTACAGCACTTTTTCATTATCTCTGTTTTCTGCAGTGAGGCTGAAATTCCAAATTTGTCATAGGCATGATCAGACAGAGAAGAGTTGTTAGACTGCCCGTATCATTTCTGTGGAGAAGCTTTCTAAAGGATTAAATGGCAAACATTGAACAAGCTATAACTAGGGTTCCCACTGTTGTCTTCTACAGCCCTTTCCTCTGTGCCATAATAGCAACTGCATAGAAATTAAGCAGCAAAATTTCCCAGATCACTTACCTGAAGTAACACTATTGGGGAAGGGGACAGAATTGATAAGGGTAGGTATAACCTCTACTCTATAAACGGCTATCTTTGAAAGGCATTGAATCTGTATTTGCATCAAAGCTGACAGCAGGAGGACAAGCAAAAACTTAAGATAGCAGAAATTAGAGAAAATGTTTTTAACAGCTAAACATGAATGTAGAATAAAGAATAGTATAAGCAATGTGATAAGTTTGAAATGTTTTGGCTGTTATACATGGTACTCTGTTTTTTCTTATCCAGCATTTGTTACATCTGTAAAAGTACCTGTAAAAGAAAACCAGCATGATGTAATGGCCTGAGCATTGAACTAGGACACAGATGAATAGGTTCCAAATCTCTGCTTGGTCATGGAAACCCACTGGGCCACCTTGGACAAGTCACACTCTTTTAGCTTCAAAGGGAGCCAAAAGCAGACCCTCTCTTAACAAATCTTGCCAAGAAAACCCTGTCATAGTTTCACCTTAGGGTCATCGGAAGTCCAAAATGACTTGAAGGGACACAACATCAAAATGTACCTAATTTCCTGCCCAGAAAAGCTACTGTGTTTTAGCACTTGCTAGGCAGACAGCTAAATTCTCATCTGTCACTCTGAAATTCTCATTAAAATAAGCTCAAGCTTACCTGTAACAACATTAATGAATTCTAATCCAGTGATTACTCAGAATTCCATTAATTATTGCTAATCCAGTGATTACCTGATGTTATATTCAGGAACAGGAACATATTAAAAGGACAGTAAAGAGGCAACTTATGTACACACTTGCAGTGGTGGTTGGGCTTTCATTTCTTTGCTTTTGGTAAAGCCTAAATCCATTTGCTAGTTCCAGGTGGAGTAGTCTCACTGAATCACTGAGATTTATGTAAACGTTGATTAACCACTAAGCTACTGACTCAGGCCCTATACAGACTGGCCCAAAAGGCTGGCCTATGGGCAGAGTCAGGGTTCAGCATCCCCTGATGATGGACACCGACTCTACCCCCAGGGTCATGATGCCACACACCATTCCAGACGGTGCGCAGCATCATGGCACACCTCCAGTGCTGTATCCAGATAATGCAGCCCCAAAGGGGTGCCATACAACTGCACTGCCATGGCAATGGCATCCTTTAGAGAGTGCAAAACAGCACCGGAGGTGTGCCATGATGGTCTGCTCTAACTAGAAACAGTAACTGATTTTAGGAGGAGAGGGAAGAGACCTGACTTTTGATACTCACTCGGTGACTTGGTGCTAGCAACCATCTCTTGGCCTAACTTTGTTGTTGTGTTCCTTCAAGTTGTTTCTGACTTATGGTGACCCTAAGTCAAACCTATTATGAGATTTTCTGAGGCTGAGAACATGTGACTTCATAGGATTTATTATTATTTTTATTATTATTATTATTACAGTGGTCCCCCGCCTTACAAATCCCCCGGGTTACGAAAACCCCGGGATCCAAAAGGCGGCGGACCGGCAATGTATCCCCCAGGATACGAAATATCCCCCGGGATATGAAGAAAAAAAAGCCGTGCGGCCCCTTTAAATGGCCGCGCGGTCCGTTTGAAATAGCGGTCCCCCGGGAAACGAAAGCTTCTGGGTTACGAAAGGTAATCCGGAACGGATTACCTTCGTAACCCGGGGGACAATCTTATAATTTATTTATATCCCACCTCTCCCTACAGATCGAGGTGAGTTACAGAATACAGTGCAATACATAATACAATACATAATACAATAAAATACACATTAAAAACAGAACGAGCAAAGCATAATTCCCGATTCCCTCCCACCAAGGGAAAAAAAATAACACATAAAAATCCCGACTAAAATAATTAAAAAGGCAGATTGAAAAAAGATAGTTTGGGATAGAGAGAGCTGTTGATACCGGGGCAAGGGAAGGTCAATCTGGGGAGGCCTGCTGGAAGAGTTCCATATGGCATTTAAGGTGGTAATGTGATGGATCTCCTCTGGTAGGTCATTCCAATCTTTACTAGGACAAAAGTGGAAGTGAAGCATGTATATCACAAACTGGAGGGACGAGTACTGTATAATTATTTTTTTAAAAAACAGAAGATTACAAACACCTTCACTTGACACAATTATTCCACTATGATCCCACTTTAACTGCTATGGTTCCATCCTATGGAATCCTGAAATTGACATTTTAGGGATGGGCTTTTAGAAACAAGCCAGCATAGCATAGTGGCCCAGCTATCTTCAGTATGGCCATGTTAAATGGAGAATTCTGGGAACTATGGAATGGAATTCAGAATCAGATTTATGCATAACCTGGAGTTCTGCGTCCATAGTAGATCTTTATTCATGGTCGCTACATAGCCACAATAATGGCAGTGTTGCCTCAATCATAACTGCCCTCAGACCTTTTTTTACCACACTGAGAGAAGGGGATCATTCTGCTGGTGATCAGTGGATAGGCAGATGACACTTCCACCCCTTTTCACCAGCAAGCAAGGCTGTGACAACTAGAAGCACAACCCCTGACACATTTCCTTGTCACAGCCTTCCTGGCTGCTGGGAAGGGGAGCAGAAACATCATCCATCCACACTCCAATTGCCAGAAGAACGGATCATCTTTTCTCCATATGGCCACTGCCAATGAATTAAGTTTGAGAGGGTTAGGCCAGAAGATACTACTTAGCTACACAATTAACATAGTTATGTAATGAAGTAGTGCATGTAGATTCTGGGCATGTAGAGTTCTGGTCTGGTTTTGAAAACCATTTTTCCAAGCTTTAATAGAATTTAGAAACGGGGCAGCAACTACTGTAGAATTTGAGAATAAATAGGAGGAATGAGATGGTGAAGGTTGTGAGCCTCCATTCCTGGCATGATGCCACATGGAAGGCAATTTGTGAAACTTAAGCCAGGCAGTGCTATTTGGCACAGTGAGGTTAGGTATCTTTGGCTCACACACTCAAGGTGCAAAGGGAGCACTTTTTTACTGCAAAGGAAACAAGCTTTGTAATTTCTTACAAAATGGTTATACTGTTAACTGGGATTCTCTGGTGGTTACTTGCAGATGCCTAGTGGGGGAGGAAAGCATGCTTCTTCTAATTAAAAGTCAATTAAAAGCTGACCCCTTTCTCTAACCAAGGTACTGCTGACAACACACTGGGAGAAGCAGCATTAATACTGTGACAATAATGCTTACTACTTTATTTGAATGTATTGTTTCAGCTCTGAATATTCAAGGCGTGCTCTTTTGTGCGGGAATATCTATTCATCATCAGATGTTCACCAACACTCAAACTGTGTTGGCTTTCAGATAATTATGTCAGATTCTTGCTTTTATGGGAACAGGCTGCTCTTACCCCATCCTCTTCTCAGTACATAAACACTGTAGACAAAGATACAAATGGCATTTTCTGCAGATAGGCCTACAGGCAGCTGCCTCCCTGACAATGAACAGAAGAAAACCAGTATGTACATCAGGACCAATGCAAGACATTTTTTCTGCCTGATATAAAGAAGATGGCACTTTTCCCCTCTCCATGTGTAAGATCTGAGTGGACTACCAGTTCTATCATTCATCAGTGGGAGAGCATCCTTTCACCATACTTGAAGGAAGCAGGCTAACTGAAGCAGCACAGGCCTCTCCTTTCTCTGCCTCCCCTGCCTGAAGAAAACTGTCTCACTTTCCCTAATGGTTGGATCAACTCTGGTGTGCATTGAGATTTCTCATCTTGTTCATCCTTTGCATACTTGACTCTTTCTCAAGGACAAACATGAGGGTGGGATACGAGAAACCAAAGAGAATAAACTAGAGAGAGGACAAAGAAAAGGATAAAGGCCAGCAGGGCTTATTCATCTTTCCTGACTTTTGCACTGTAAGGCATCATGCTCAGCCCTGTGTTCTGCCTCTTAGGAATTTATCACATGGGAGGAATTTCTCTCAATTTCGAAAGAAATGAAAGTGGGGCCAGTTCAGAAATGAGTGAATTCGCTAGTTCAGCTAATTTACGTGATTGCGTATTGATGCTGCATCATGTTCGGAATGACTTCCCATTGCCCGAAATTGGGTGTGAGAGTTTCTCACACAATAACGAGAAACCCGATGAGTGCGTTTGGACTGCCATTGGATTATGCTGCCAATTTCTGTCATCTGATAAACTCCCTAGCTACAAGGACATGAGGCAGAGTGACCACCATAAGTTACTCATTCACTGGACAGGGACTCCAGCTGTATCTACACTGCAGAATTAATGCAGTTCAACACTGATTTAACTGCCATGTCTCAATGCTATAGAATTCTGGGATTTGTAGTTATTGAGATATTTAGCCCTCTCTGTCAAAGTGTTCTGGTGCCACAACAAACTACAAGTTCCAAGATTCTATAGGATGCAGAAAGTGGTGTCAAACATTCCGCAGTGTGGCAGCAGACTACATTGGATCCTATGAGAAACGGCAAAGAAAAGATGAGGCAGAAGAACCAACAAAGCTCCCGTTTACTCTCTTTGCTCTTGTATGTTCTCTGGCATTTGTCAGTCTTCTTTTACTTCTTACTGTCCTTCACACTTGAGTCTTTATCCCAGAGGTTGGGGAAGGTGTGGCCCTCCACATGTTTCTCAGAGTGTAACTTCAATAATCCTTGACCACAACAACCTCACTAGCTGATGCTTATAAAAGATGGAATCCAGTGATATGGATGGGGCAGGGTACTCAATTCTACTATGCCTCCATCTTCCATGGAAAATAGATTATGGTGTTTTCTTTCCTTTTTAGTCTTAAGACAACAGGACACACAGTGCAGGGTGAATAAAACTGAAACAAATAGCTAGAAGAACATCCCAAGATGATACATACACATATTCTTTCATTAACATAATTGTGGAGAGAACAGGGGATTGTGTTGTGAGAACACTCTACTAGGTAACAGCATGTGTCTTCAGAATGCTTTATACAGTACTCCCTTTCTCTTTGGCACCTGAGGTTCCAGCTCAATGGAAGGCAGATATGGTTGCAGGACCTTTGAAGAGGAGCACTCACCTAGAAAATTATGGGCACTTTTGAACAGATGGTCCCAGGGTAAGGGAAATTGTTTCAAAGATTTTTATCTTTGAAATAACCAAGGGGATTGGGGAGAATAAAGAAAGGCAAGGCTCGTTGTGTCCTTCACTTTTCAGGGGACTGAAAGCTCTTCCACACGGAACATATTTTGTACTAAAGAATCATGATAACATTGTCAAAACTTACCTTTTAACTAAAGGGCTAGGTGTGCAAATGCTGTTCAACAGGAATTTGGCTTCCAGCTTTCAACCTTTTATATCAGATTATCCATTATATGTATTACAATCTCTTGCTCACCCTTTCTAGAAATATAGACAGATTTCTTAGAGAACCTCCCTCCTACCCCCTTTTTTGTACGAGTTGAAAAGAAAGAAAGGTGTATTTCTCCTCTTTATCATCCGTCTTTTGAAATTTCCAAGGACTGTTCTGCTACAGATGACACCAAATTGGCTCAGGAATGGAAGATTCAATGGCTGTTATTCTAAAAGAGGCAGCTATTGTGTAGGAGAATGTAGGAACTACCTGCTTCCATTGAACCAAAATGCCTAGTCAGCTGCTTCTTGAAAACACACAAGAAAGGCATGGAGGCAACTGGAAAATGTCCTCTTTTTTTTTGGACAACAACTCATTGAAATCTTCCAGCCAATACAGCCAGAGCCATAGTTCCAACTTTTCCAAACTCTGTCAACAGTCCCCCTTCCCCACAACACTCCTCTCGTCCATTCCTGCACCTCCTCCTAAGCAGACAGAAGAGTGAATTATTCCCTTGGCAGTTTTCTTCCTCCCAATCCTACTGAGAGGTGCATAAAAATATATACTATTTATTGCAGTCCTTCATCAAACCACATTCTAAACTGCAATCAGCCAAGAGCTGCACTTTCCTTTCATGCGCTTAGCCTGATTAGCTTAAATTAAACTTCGTGCCAATCAAGGAGGAAGGAGGAAAGGCAAACAATTCCCCAATGCAGGAGAACCTTATCAACAAGCCAGGAAAAATAAAAATAGCGAATGTAAACTCCCACGAATTCTGGCTGCTTGCTCCTGTTCTGTGCCTCTTGTAAGGTTGCCACAACACTTATGTCAAACAGAAAAGTCAACCAAGTTTTTCATTGCAAGGTAGAATTGCAACTGACATCACCATTATAGAAGATGTCGGCTTAAGGCTATCCAGACCTTGCTGAAAACTCATCACCAAAACCAGTGATCAGGCATGATAGGAAATTTAGTCCAATATTGGCACTCCCCATTTGGAAGGAAACATGGGTAGATTCTTATACCAGGTCTATCTGTTCATTCATCTAGCTCTATACTGTCTCTACCAGCCTAAGCCAACCTGGAGGTCCTTCAGCTGTCTAGGGTTATAACTTCCATCATTCCTAGCCAGCATGATGGGATGGTGAAAGATTTCAGGCAGATTCAAATTGTTCTAGAATTGCCGTGCTGGGCCAGGCCGCTCCTAGATCCTCCTCAACTGTTCTCCTTTGTCAGACTTAGTTAAAAGGCTCGACCAAAGTAATATTTTTTTTAACTGCACTTAGGAAGTAATTTTTGTGGGACATCTAAACAAAGATGTTCAGGATAAGGGAATCTCTCATTTTCATGGAATGGCACATTTTTCCACAAGCAAATTGAAAAATAGACTTGCAAAGCCTTTAAAACTGTTCCATGTTTTAATTAATGTGTTTTAACTGATGTGCATTGTTGATTTGCTGTTCTTCCCTGCCTTGATCCATGGGGAGAGACAGGTAAAAAATATGAGTATAAGGAGGATGCTCACCTATAAAAAATATCCTGCCAGATATCTTGACAAATCCTATCTTTTGAGGTTCTAGACTTTGTTGTTGTACGCCTTCAAGTTGTTTCCAACTTATGGCGACCCTAAAGAAAACTATCAAAAGTTTTTCTTGACATTTGTTTAGAGGATGTTTACCTTGAGGCTGAAAGCATGTGACTTGCCCAAGCTCCCCCAGTGGGTTTCCATGGCCAAGCTGGGAATCAAACCCTGGTCTCCAGAATCATAGTCCAACACTCAAAGTGGTATAATAAGGAGCAGCCAAAATGGTGTGGGAGCTCTTTCAGTGGGCAGTTGTAGGTCTGAGATAGAGTTCAGGATATCAGTCACTAGTCAGAATAGTTCAATAGGCATACACATACACACACACAGTCAGAGAAAGAAACCTCTGCATATCCTTTGCTGTGGGATGTCAACTAGAAGGTTCATTTGCCCTCATATCCTACTGGCAAGCTTCCCATATAGCCATCTGGTGAGCCACTATGAAAATAAAATGCTGAACTTTGGTTTGATCCAGGAGTTTCCTTGATGGGTTTTTGTTTATGCCCTTGAGCCAGCAAAGAAAAGCTATACCTTTTGTGCACATGCTCCAAACTGCAGAGAGCTTTAAAGAAATATATTGCAGCTCTGCATTTGTATACAGAGGCACCTGAATTGGAGCACACAGTGCATTGGCAGGTTGTGCTAACATTTTGCCTCCTACTAAGGCCCTGAACTTCACTGCTAGATCACACTTAGTTTTTATTGCTGCTGCTAGACCCCTGTTATCTACATCTTTAAAATAATGTGTAGCTGGATTTTATGAATGCCTGTATAACAACTAGAGAAGGAAAAGGACAACAGAACTTGGTATGCAAGACAGAGGAGTTGCTGAAGGGCCACAGAAAGCATAAATAACAGAAAAGTGCTAAAGGAGGGTAGATGGAAAAGATCAAGACACTACATCCTGGTAGTGTTGGGAGTTTGTTCTAATGCACAAGTCATTTCTATCTAAAAATTAATCCATGGACATTTGTTAATAGGTTGGAAGTGAAACGACTTAGATGTGACACGGTAGCAAAGTATTTGTAAGGCTGTCACACAGAAGATGGAGCCGACTTGTTTTCTGCTACTGCAGTGCCTAGAATACAAACCAATGCCTCAGAGGGTGATGGATTCTCCTTCTTTGGAAGTCTTTAGACAAAATGTGGATGGCCACCTCTCAGGTGTGCTTTAGTTATGTATTCCTGCATGGCAGGGATTGGATCTCACAGTCCCTTCCCACTCTGATTCTATGTCAATAGGATTTTGACAAAATCAATGAGTTAATGCTAATAATGAAGACATAAATGCATTATTTTAAAAATGCCAAAAAAGTCAAATCACTATAAAAAATTATCAAGTTGTGAGCAGCAAATTTAGACCTGAGATACAAATCACGGCCATCCAATATGGAAGCCAGCATAGTGTAGTGCTTTGAGAGTTGGACTGCAATTCTTATATTCAAATCCCTGCTCAGCCATGGAAACCCACTAGGTGATTTTGGCCAAGACAATCTCTCTCAACCTCAGAGAAAGGCAAAACCCTGTGCTAAGGATTGCCTAAGCTAAGGATTGCCATAAACTGGAAAGAACAAATAACTCTCATACACACCTCCTCTTCCAACTATACCCTATAGGCCAGTGCTGCTCAGTGGTAGGCTGTGGACCACCATTGGCTGCTGTTGCAGTGAATTTCCAGGAAACTATCATATGGCAGAAACAGATCTCTTGTTCCTGCCACAATGTGGGGGGAAATGTTGGTCCACTGCATCAGAGACTCTAGAGGAACACTGTTATAGGCCTCACCTCATTTGCTCCTTCCAGGGCCTTTCCCAATTTCATAAGGCACAAGAGGTTGATAAATCTGCATCTGCCCCAGGCTTTTCTGTTCTCCTGACAGGCTTCACCTAGGAAAAGGATTATGTCGCTTGTTCCAAGGCCTTTTATATGCTCAACTAGATTTCAAAGGATTTATCAGCAAGATCCACAAGGCCACAGTCTCCAATTAGCTGTGTGATTACATTAAAATGTTAGCATTACCTTATGACAAGGCTCTGCTAAAGAGATACAGCCATCTTGTGGATTTAACATTGTAATTAATTGTTGCGATTATATACATATATTGGGGGGAAAAACTTTAAAAATAAGTTGCGGCCTCTGGCTCAAGAGGATCTAAAACTGGCCATTCCTGTCCTCACTAGAGAATCAAGTTCCAGACCACTACCCACAAGAGTTACATTTGATTTGTCAGATCACAAGTTTACCAGGCCCTGCAACATGCCTAATTCTGCCAAAGTGCTTTGCAGAATTACTCCATCATACTCTCTCCCCAAGGGATATCACACTGTCATATTCATAACTGCTTGCCATTTATGGCCTGGCTCACTCACTCTCCTATGCTGTCAGTTTATTCTCAGTCTTGAGGACAGTGGTGCATGAACATGAGCGCATGATTGTGGACTCTTCAATATTTGGATATCCAGATACATTGCTGTGCATCTTTTTCACTGTGACACGTAATTGCTTTGTGTGTGAAAATAAGCATACACATGCTGTTGTGTGCCTACGAATCATTTCTGACTTATGCCAACCCAAAGCCTCTCAGTTTTCTAGGGCTGAGAGTGTGTGATCCAAGCAAGGTCACCCAGTGGGTTACCATGGCCGAGCAGGGGGATCAAACTTCAACTTGAGTCTTGTCCAGCACTCAAACTACAACACCACACTATTACATTATACTCCCCTTTTGTTAACACTTTCTTCATACACTTGTATCTGGCATCTGATGAAGTAGACTTAGGCTGCATCTACACTGCAGAAGTAATGCACTTCAATTGCCATGGCTCATTGGTATGTAATTCAGGGACCTATAGCTCCGAGAGATACTAAGCCTTCTCTGCCAGCATTTTGGTTTCACTACTAATCCCAGGATTCCATAGCATTAAGCCATGCCAACCTGCATTGATCCTACAGCATGGCAGCAAACCAACTTCTCAGTTAATCAAAGCAGCTACAAGATCCCTTTGTATTCCACCTGTTCTATCTGGAATTACTGACAAGCATTTCATCCCTTTACCATTCTTAATTCAAGCCCACCCACTCACTCCCCAACAAAACTACACCTTCCCAACTCTGGCCTCTTGGAACAAGGCTGTTAGTTATTGATCTGCTACTAGGGAGCTACATATAGTCTGCTACCACTAGAGGGGGCATTTACACAAATGTTTATCATCATCTTTACAATGCTAGGTAAGATTTGATGTTTCCAGATGACTTTTTGAGTTTGTAGCCTTTAACAGGGAAGGATTCACCACACAGATGAGGGCCACCACAAGGCTTGTTGTTGGAAATCTCACCACTGTAGCCTTAAACATTATTTCCAATCGTGATAGTGAAAGATCAGTTCTAACAGTGAAATGGCATCTACTTTTTTCCTTATGACTCGAAAATTGATAATCCAGAGGATAGCCAAAAGACCACCTTGTCTCCTATGAACCTGTCCAGAAGTCACATTCCTGGGTACCTTTATAGTGGAAACACCCTTTTAGCCACACACACACCCCAGCCTGAAAAGTCAGGGCAACGCAATTGCTAATGAGCTTCTGGCTGGCAACCAGAATTGTTTGTTCCACATATTCTGAGCAATGTTAAAATGTGTGCTTCAGTTTGTTTTGCAGTTTTTATAGCTCACTACACCTGTTGTGGGTCACCTTGGGAACCTTCAAAGGCTGAGAAGTGATGAACAAACACTTAATAAACTGAGTGAACTGGCACTTAGTACCTTCAGTGATGATAACATGCCATCAAGTGTCAAAAGTGGAGCTAAAAGAGGAAAAGGACTTTTGAGTGAATAAAGGTATGGAAATAATGCATACATCATGGGTTTCCCAAGGACAAAGTGTTTCAAGCACATTAAAAAAAAATCGGCTTCATTCACCTCTTTTTGAGGCTCCAAGAAGTTACCAAGGTTAGTCTGTTCTCCATTCACACAGACCATTTCTTTCCACACAGGATACCTAGGGCAGTGTTCCAGCCATTTTTAAAAACCTATATAAAGCAAACAAAAATCCAACATAGACATGTGCACAAAAGGTATCCATGAGGAGATGGGCAAACCAAGCAAAACTTCCTCCTGTGCTGTCTTATTCCATTTCCTTTTGGCTTGATACCGATTTTGCCCTTAAGAAAATAGAGAAGTGATTAATTGAGTGAAAACAAGAACTTAAGTTAGTTAGAACTTAATGTAAGAAGCTTAAATTAACAAACATTACTGACCATAAAGATTACACGGATAGTCTTGGTTCATCTGTGAAATGGCACCTCCAGAAGCATCACTGCTATCACTTAACATTTTGGTTGAACATCCACGCAGAGGTGAGGGTGGGCTCCACAATATTCAATACAAATCAAATTGAACATGTTATCATCTTTGCTATTAAACTTATATCATGTTTACCAGAAAGTACTTTCTCACAAACCAAGATTTCAATACTTGTGCTGCTTCTCTGTATGGTGATTGGTGTGTGGCATTATGGATTAGAGCACTACGTCAACTACATTAAACAGTCTCAGCAATCCCTTTTTTGGCATTCTTTCTGAGTCACAGAAACTAGCAAAAGATTGATTCCACCACGGGAGGGAAGACTGCTGTGCTTCCAAAACAGAACTTAAAATGCCTGCAACACAAAGTAACTTATAAGACTGTATTCTCCACTTCCTATCTGGGTGCTACACCATTGTGGGACCATTTTGCAAATGATTTCTACTTGAAAATCTGCTCATTCAATGATAAATATGGTAACTGCAACACACTCATAAGAATTAAAGCTGTCACTCAAAAATTAAAACTGTTGTTCAGGGTTCTGCTGCTCTCCGATTTTGTTTTGCTCATCAGCTGTAGAAACAAACGTTCTTTATGACAATTGGGCCACTTTGATTTTCAATATATTCTTGTTCTGAAGCTACAAACCACGATGGTGACTGGCCAAATGAAAAATGGTCTGACTTTATTTAAAGAGTGTAGGTCAGTGGATCCAAAGTGTAAGTTCCTAGATACTACTGGGACTTCCAAACTCTTCGAGGCCAGCCAGCAGGTGAGCAATTCTGAAAGCTGTGATGTCAACAGCATGAGGGAAACCACAGCAGGGAAAACACTAGAAGAAACCAGTCAAGGTTTAGAGGTGCTTCTAGATTCCCTCATCTGAATGACCTTCTTATACGTTACTGCAGAATCAAGTTGTATTGGCTCAGCTAATTAACTAATTTGGTTTAGAGGCAACTCAACAGAACTTTTCTTAAATATATGGAAACCTTTTATGGAATTTGCAGTTAAAAAGGGGAGATACCAGTATTACAAGGTTCAGTGCTTAGACTGTAAATTCTTTTAAGGAGGAAATTATTTTTTGCTAAGGGTAAGATGAGTCAGATTGAATAGCAGATAGTAATAAAGGATACAGAAGCGTAGAAACATACCTAAAATACAGCCTGAGAGAAGCAGGAAGTCATTTTCTTTTAATAGGGGTGAGAAATTGGAGGGGAGGTGTTTGTCAATGTGTGCCATTTTTTCTTTTTGGATACTGAATAAAAAAATTATTTACACAAAAAGAGAATCAAGTGGTATGTTTCCTTCTGTGCTACTTCTATGTTTCCAGCTTTGGTTACAAAATACGACATGTTCATCCACAGCAATGAGCAGCACGCAACAGCGGTGCTTTGTGGACATCCTGTAACCCATGTTTAGCAATGAAGACTTAACGTCGGCTGCAATAATGAAGGTTTCTCCCAGTGCAATTCCACGCCCCTTTAAAGAGGTGGCAGGCATTGTTTCCTCTGCCACCCAAGAGTGGTTTTAGAACCACAGGCTTTGCAATAATACTACTAACTAAAATATGAACTGGAAAGTGGTCAAAACATGCCATCAAACTTCTTGTGATATCCACCCCCAGTGAGCTAAATACAAGTCAATGTCAAAAAATTAAAATACAGGAAGTAGCGTTCATCATAGCATTTTATGTAGGAGTACTACTGCATCAGCCAATGTTGCAACCTCCCTTCCAAGGAATTCATCCTATTTAAACTCTTCATTAACAAGATATGCCATTTTGGAAAATTAACACAAGTGGACAGATTGAACGAGATGCCAAAAGCATGCTCAGGTTTTATACATCAAGGGTGAAGTTAAACCATGTTAATACCCCACATTTATTTACTTGCAAATAAGTTGTCAGAATCCACTTCCAAGGAGGTATGGTTAAGGTAAAAGCTGAACACACACATACTTTTGAACAATTAGGTGGAAAAAATAAATTAGGATGCTTTTCCCTCCTTCGCATGGCTAGTGCAACTTTTATTTGAGGTCCATTTCAAAAATTCAAGGGGGGGGGGGAGATCAGTCGTTCAACAGCATTTAAATCCATTCCAAACCTGAGGGTGTCCCCACCCAGGGATTAGTCAGCATGTTCTCATGGCCTGGTGGTAAAAAACATCAAGAATATTTACGAAGGAAAATAAAAAATGCACCCCTTTTACTTGAAGACCAGGACCACCAGAATACGCCTTCTCTTCTTCAAACGTAATAACCTGAAAACTATTTGCATGAACAGGTGCAAGGCTGACTTTCTAGAAATCAAGAAGAGTAGCTCCAAAACCAATCATGGGCAAAAGAGTATACTTGAGAATTCAGATAGAGGGTCTCCTCAACGAAAGGGGGCATTAGCAGTAAATATTTTCTCTCTCACACAGACACACTTTGTTTGCAGCTCTTCAACACACTTTTGAGCCATCGTGACAACAGGACAATCAAGCAGTGAAGTGTCTCCTGGATTACAATGAGATGCTTAAGGTTCTACATTAGGGGGTGGATGAAAAAAATACTACCGAACAGAAAACTAGCAAGAATAATTCAAGCTGGATTTCTGTCTGGCAGGCCACACTTCTGTGTTTTATTGCCCCCACCCCACAAAAACAAAACATGAAACCGTATATTTATCCTTTTGAAGTCAGTAAGCATAGAAAATTGTCTTTTAATACATTACTGCAGACTCAAGCAGTAGGTATCCTTCTGAACTGTACCCCTTTCAAGTAGGTACATGCTGCTGGATGTTCTGATCACTAGGAACACTTTCACACTGCATAATTATTAGATCACTATACCTTAAGGAATTGTGGGCTTTGCAGTTTGGTCGGAGGCACCAGCAAAGGTCCCTGGCTAAGTATTGCAAAGGCCCCTCCCTGAATTGCCAAGATCAGGATTTCACAGAATGGAACCATGGCAACTAAAGTGGAATCAGAGGTACTGTGTGAAAGAGCCCCAGGACAATGTTACTGCATCTACACTAGCTTTCAGTTTCCATGGAGGTCTATTACAAACATGAAAGACATTTTTTTTACAGAGATTTAAGTCTGAAATATTGCAGCACTATTTATATAAAGATGGGAACACCTTCCAGAAGTTGCTGAACTGCAACTCCCAGCATTCTCATCTTTGATCATTATAGGAAAGATGGCTGGGACATGCAATCCACAGACATGGACATTGCTTGTACTACTGCAGGGACTTAAAATATATAAACAGGGTCACAAGAGAAATCTGGCTCTCACTAACTGAATTAGCCACCAAGAAAAACAAAAGAAAGAAACCAGACAGCATTTCTGTGACAGCATTAGACAGTTTACACTTATCACCATGTCATTTTAATGGACACTTTTTAGATTTGAGGTTCCTCCCCATGTTTTATGCACAAGCTGCCAATGACCATGATAAAAGTCCGTCATAGGAAGGAAAGGAGCTATTAAACATCTTAAGGCTGTGTTGTTCAAACCACACCAGAATAAAAATAAGCATCCCAGAAAGCCTGGATATATTTTGGAAATCAGGGTCTAATATTTTTTTAAAAAATCAACCATGCCCCTATTTAAAGATGTTTTCTTCCTAGGGCAACACAGTATCAGCAGTTTCATTTCCACTGGATATTCAGCTGTGACATGGGGAAGAGAAAGAAAAAAATCCCTCTCTCCAGACAAACAGTAGGCCTTTGACCAAGTGGAGGGACAACCTTTTCACAGTTAACCACAAATAAAAGTGCAGGAAGTGTTTTCAAGTAGGGCATTAAAGAGTTTAGGCAGAGAGTGTGGCATTTTGGCTTGGTCATCTTTTCGAAGCTCTGCGGGGGTCCCTCCCGTTACTTATTGTGTTTTGAAGGGGACGGGTATTGTTAGATGGCACCGAAGGAGTGGGGGCACCTCGTCCACTGGCTCTCCCAGTACCTGCATAGGAGGGAGCATGGTTATAAGTGGTTGACACACCACTCAGCTCAGGTCCTGTGGGCAAACCATTGCCTAAAGAATAAACAAAAGAGAAAAAGAGAGAGAGCATCAGACACTCCAAGTTCTCAGGGTTCCTGTCCATCAGTTCTGAAAACTGCTTTGCCTTTTAAGCAGCCTTGTCATTAAAATCAGGAAATACTTCTACTCAGGGTTGACAAGAGCTAGGAAGGCATCTGTGGGGAACACTGAGTCCCCAGGGACAGTCTGTATTTCAGACGCCATGCAATGGTAACCAAGGTACAGAGGAAACAAGTTGCTACATGCCTCTGTGACTTAGCAGCCTCTTCCCAGAGGTCTGCTTTAACTGTTAGCAAAATGTGCTAAGATGCTACAACCGGCCTCTTAGTAGACACAGGTGCTCAAAGGGAGGGCAGAAAAGAAGAAAAGCAGGCCTGGGACTCATCATCACCTATCCTCGCTGCAGTAACAAGAAGGAATACAAAATCATTCTTGAACATGTGGACTCACAAACAGCTTCATGATGAGCACACAGCCACAGACGGATTTATACCATCCAGTACCACCAACACCACCCCACATGTAAGAATTGTTCTGTGGTCTTGCTCTCAACAGGATATTTTTTTCTAAAAAATGAGCTTGACACTCACCAGCAGCCCTGCAAAAGGCCAAATGTTCATCTCAACATGCTGCCATTTAAAAAAAAATGGTTGGCCGTTACCATTAATTTAGGCTGCAGCCAAAAGAAAACAGACTCCATACTGCATGAACGATGCTCAGTAGGAACCATGAAGGTGAGCAAAAGTATGTGAAAAGCAACCAAAAATAAGCAGGAAGTCTAGCTGAGTGAGAGACAGAGAGAATGAATGAGTAGAAGACATGCTCAGAAAAACCAAGATCACAAAGTAAGTGTGCACTGGAAGCAATTGGAAACATCTACTTTTGGTCTGCAATAACTGAATCTAACTATGGTTGGAACGATGGGTCCTCCAGATGGTGTTGAACTGCAACTTCCAGCATTCCTCACCACTGGCAATGCTGGCCAGGGCTGCTGGAAGCTGCAGCCCAACAACCTCTGGAGGCTCGATTTAAACAATGGTCTACTGAACAAAGTTAACATAAAACCATGGGTTCTGACCTTAGCTTGTTTCAGCAAACCAGTTTAAACTAATCACCACAATGTTCCTAAATCTCATTTCAAAAAATCACTCTCTCTCTCTTTCGTATGGACAAACATACACTCTTACTTACCAGCTGGCCCAAAAGTACAAGTACCCACATTAGTTGATGGAAGGGAATTATTACTCTGCTCACCCTGTGCCTTTAAAAGAGACGTAAGAGAGAGATCATTAAGACAACCAACCAACCTATCAGCAGAGAAAGAAATGTGGAAGTTCCAGGGGGGCATTACTTTCAATAGAAGCCAAAGTTATCCTTTGCAAGACAGCTTTTCCCATCTCCTCCCATACAGTACACCAAACAAACCACTGGCAAAAATCACACTTAAAGAACTGCATAAGGAAAAGTTTAGTGACCCTTTAGAATGTTGCTGTATTCTTTTTAGACTTAGCCAGCCAGGGGTGAACAGAAGAGAGCTCTTCATCATCCAAAGGGATACAAGTCCCCTGGCATGAAGCTAAACCCTGCATGAAGCTGCTGAACCACAGATACACAAAGCAACACTCAGCTGACATACCGCTTTGGTAGGCTGCCCAAGGTGATCTGCGCTGGGCTCACTGAAGTTGGGCACTTCTGAGTACACCATGCAGAACCTGTAAAACAAAACAAACTCATGAGAGGGTTATTTTGCTAAAACTAATTTGTAAAAGTACTTTGCAAAATTTATCTCTGCTAGCCTCATCACAGAATGCTTTCTTGTAACTCCCAGAGATAGACAGGGATGCATGCAGTCCCCACTCATGCCCCAATAACAAGGTTCACACTCAGTGGTTAGCCTTATCAAATGGGACTCGGGCCAAGTTCTAAGCAGGCCTACTCAGAGGTCCTATCAATGTCAAGGCAGCTTCCTTCTAAGTAAGTTGCCATTCAGGACACAGTGGAGTACCCATATTGCTTCTTTTACAGCATGGTATTCAAGAGATACCTATCTTGAATGTTATCATTCACTTGCACACATACCAAGACTGCTCTCACATAAACTGAGATGGGCAACTGTGGTCTTCTAGATGTTGGACCATGGCATTCATCACCCCTAGCAAGCACAGCCAATGGCATGGGGTGTGCAAGCTGTATTCCAACATCTGGAGGACTATAACTGCCCAGTCCTGATGTACACATTTTGTTCAAAGCAAGTTTCATTATTTTAAGTATGTCTTACTTCTGAACAAACAAGACCAGGTTAACAGGAATATCTACAACAAGGATGATGGAAGAAAAACTCAGATTTTGAGTATGGCCCAACGGGGGCTAGTCAACTACATCTCTCATCAGATCACGGCTACACTGGTTAGGATAGATGGACCTGTGACACCCCATACCTTGTTTAATGCAATATGAATTCCTGATACATAACTACTGTTTTAATCTTTCAAGTTCTGTAAACACTGTTTTAGGGCATGTTAATCTGCAGAACTCAGACACAACCTTAAGTTGTCTATGGAATTGTCAATCACTTTGACAATATTGAAAAAAAAAGTTGGCTACAAGACTACTCAGGTAGTTGTTGTTAAGTGACAATTGGCTCAGCAGGTCCATCCAGCATATCAGCAAAGAATCCATGGACATCAAAAAAGATCCTACCATGCCTCTAATTATCATTTCTTCAAATGTGCTGTTTCAATTAGAAATGAGCAGGAGCACCTCAACCTATCATATACACTGCCTATTCCCACCAAAATTAGAAATAGTGGATGATTTCATAAAGCTGTTTTAATCCTCCTAAATCTCAAAATGCTATCTAGAAACCACCTGCTTTTGTAAATATTAGTACCAGCCAATTCTAGACAAGTTCCACTGAGATGGTTTTATTTTCAAGGATAGCATTCCTGTCCACTTGTTTTATCCCCAGCAATGTACCATGAGGCACGGAAACTTGCTTACTCTCTTTTTTTAAGTGTAAAATGAAAACAATGGAAATTTAAAAATAAATAAATAACCAGAGTCCATGCTTTACATAGTAGGCCACAAAAACAGCATGAAAGCCCTTTGATGATAAATCTGTAATGTTTCATATCCTACAGATTAAAAATGTCCACAACATTCCTCCACAATTGTGGCTGGCTCATACATGCATGATCATTGTTCAGTTACCATACACATAATTAAGAGCAGCTGATTCATGATCACCTCTAGAAAACATTGTATTTGATGTGATGTCAATAGTGACCAATGTCCTATAACCATGGTTATTTATGCAATGGCCCATCCATGCATCCATCTGCACACAGGATGTTTCAGCCATCAGTGGGTAAACACATCTGGATGGACCAACTCCAGTATGACCTTTGTATGCCGGAGGAGGATGCATTCCTGGACTTACCACAAAAACAAAGAACCATAGATAATAGTGAACTGTGTTCAAATGAATGACTTTTGAAGGAAGCTAGCCATAGAGTTGCACTAGAGGACTTAAGAGTCCTAGACAGAACGCCTGTCTAGGCATTTCTAGGTCCTCTGGCATGACTCTATGGTCAACCTCTACCAGAAGCATACCACAGAATCACTCTGGAGGACCCAGAAAATGCCTAGAAAACACATAGTGTTTGGGACATCAGTGAAATCACAGGTAATAGGCCCACAGATACATGGGTTATACTGTAATGTGTTTACCTTTCCAACAACACTGAGCTGGTCTGCTTTTAAAATCTGTTATCACAAGTTTCTACAGACTACCTGTTCAAGACTGCTTTCTGTGTTAAAGAAGCAAAGGAACAGCATGATTCCTGACACCTGAAGGAAGCATTCACTATCTCAGCAATGCCTAGATGTTTTGAACTGAAACACCCATCATACCCAGCAGCTTGGCCAATAGTTCAGACTAATAAGAGCTGTGGCCTAAAATGTCTGAAGGATGCAAGGATGAAAAGGCTGCTTAATGTCTGGACATGGAACCTCTGGGCCTCCAAATATCTTGACTTCAGCATCCAGAGCGCCAACAAACATGGTCAACAGTTAAGGGATTGTGGGAGTTGTAGTCCAAATACATGAAGAGTCAACAGTTCACCACTTATGACTTAGACCATCATCACTATGCCCCAAAAGACTCTGCTAGATGGAGGGGGAAATTTACCTTTACACCCCTAGAGAGGCTTGCTCCTCCAAGACAGGCTGGAGCTCATGACCAGAGTAGAATGTGGAAGCCTGCATTGCGGCTGCCTCTACCGTACTGGCCTGTGGATAAATAGAGGACTTCAGTTTTCAGTGCTGCAAGTCCTTGAAAGCGACAATTGCATTAACCGACAAAGGAGACAGCTTAGACAGCTAAAACTTACCTTTTTACAGCTGTACCAAGAAGAGAAATAAATGCAACATGGAAACCTCCTTTAGGGATGTGTTTTGGGGATAGTTTAAATAATCTTTTTTAAACAAGCTTAAGTGGGATTGTCAATACTTCTCCATTTGAAAAAGCCAAAGTGTCAGAAACAGAATGTTCTGGCAGAGTATCACACAAAGCACAAGAAAATAGTAATTAACAGGCAAATATGTTTGTTACTTGAGGCCTGGTGGCAACATGTCATACCTACCAGTGCAGGCTGCCCAGCGCAGGGCTGCAAGCGGGTGTACCAGTATGTGTAAAATGAGATACTCACTCCCCAATTTTTTGAAGGTCGCCGCCCCTTCCAGTGTAAAGCGTAAGGCATCCTTTCCATAGAGATGCATACCTAACCAAAAGAGCACCAGCAGCATTAGAAGAATTGGAAAGAAAAGAAGGAGCACTGTTCCAGCTTGACAAAAGAAAAGGCAGGAAATGGCCTGGCTAAACTTAAGCATATCTTCATCTCACCATATTGGACAGTTGAATACATGGCCCACTGAAATCAAAAGGATTTTGAAGTGTTCAACTTTGTACAGAAGATACTGGGTTTATCCAATAGGCATTTTTGATCATCCATCAGCAGGTAGGTTCTTAGCACATTTGTCTTCGAAGGCTATGCTGTTCTGCAGGGTTTTTTTTCCATGGGCCTTTCAATGAAGCCATTACTACAAATGTTGAATGAGCAGAGGTCACACATACAGTCACACCAGTATGAACTTACCATCCAAGCGGATCCTCTAGCAAAGTGGCAGGAACCATCTGGCCCTCCATATATTGTTGGACTGCAGCTCCCAGAATTCCTCACTGCTGGTTAGGGCTGCTACAACATCTTAACACTTTACTCCCAACCCCATTTTAGCACAAGGCTGGAAAACCACACATTACTGAACTAAAGGTTCACCAGCCCCAGCTAGCCTGACCAGTAGTAAGGTATAATGGGAGTAGTAGTTCATCAACATCTCAACGGCCTAAGATTCCCAACCTCTGCTCTAGTGTCCATCCTGTCTGCTATGCTATGAAGATATAATTATGTTTCTCCTTATTTTAGAGCACGATGGTCATTGTGTAATCACAAAACTGAACAGCTTTAAGATAATCAACAACTTAATTTGTTGATTGTTAAAAAATGCTTTACTGTGCTTTGATCTACCAGCAGTCCTAGGTATCAGCCATTAAAAATAGTTTCTCATTATCTGTCCACACCTTCTAGGCCTGAAGAGTTAAGTCCATATCTAGCAAAAATGTATCACACTCAAGTATTCATGTTCATGTTAGCAGGACCACTGTTACAACCAAGTGGCACCCCTGAGTGCATAACCCACATGAGCTAAACTAAGATCATTACCTAAAAGCCAGGACTTATATTTCATTATGGAGGGAGGGAGCACATGGCCCTGCAAGTACTACCGGACTGCAACTCCATGAATTACTCACTACCAGACATACTGGTTAGAATTATTAAGGCTTGCAATCAAAAAGAAACCAGAGAACAATACCATTTCCTTTATTTTAAACAGAATACCCAGGGAGTAGCCCAATATGGCCCAACTCTTTATCAGGCTTCTTCCATTTGACACTCTTTTCCCCTCAAGTACCCTACTCTAACCCAGTAGAAATCATGCACTAGGCAGTTGAGACACTGCTGTGATCCAGAAGCTTATACTCAACAAAATATACCACTGAAAAAAAATGATTTAACCTCACAGTTAATTACTCACACACTCAAAGTTTCAGCCTGCAAAGAAGAAAAGTTTATTTTTTATTAAATGCATGTCCTTTATGTTTTGGTTCTAATCACTAGGTGACTGGGCAGCTATATCGTGCCGGATGGAACAACACATTATTAAATGAATAAGTGAATGATACACAAGGAAAATTATTTTCAAACTGTTACTGTATTCTCATTATTTTTTTCCACAGCAGGTTGGGATGTGCTGTTCGTAATGACTCTTACATTTCCAGCTCACTGCTCAGTTAGGCCTTAAAAACTAACTGTTGAGATCATCAAGCAAAAATCTTTACTTATATAATCATTAGTTATCTTGTAAGAAATCCATTCCTAAGGCTCAGTAAGAGAAAAACCCATACTAAGCATCTAGGATACCATCTACCTCTACATTTCTAATATTTTCCTACATAGGTACTACAAATGCTGTTAAGATTTATCAGTGTATAAACAAGTTAGTCATTGACTTTGCATGGACACTGTCATATGAAAGCTCTGATACAAATAGAGAATGACCTTTGCCTAGTGTCTAAAGCCAAATTGTAACCTGAACACCTTACACGTTATCCCAAGGAGCAAAACCTGTTACACACGCATGTAGACATGGAGGAAATCCAAGAACTCTATATGGCCCTGCAGAAGCACCAATGATTGCTTTTTGCATCAAATCAAGAACTATGTTCTTGCAACACTTTGGACAATTCTATGTACAAATCACATGTGTATGCAAGACATCTTTCAAGTGGCTTTTGGAGGATATATAGGTGGATCTTCTATTTTTGTCCCCATCACAATCCTGTGAGGCTGGTTTGGTTGAGAGAGGAATGATTTGGCCAAGATCCTCTAATGGACATCAGAGCTGAACAGAAGTTTGAAGACAAGTCAATGCCATTCCCTTACAGATTACACTCCACCACACAAGATGTACATGTAGCCTTGCATATTTTCCTTGGTCTGCCTACTGTCACTGTGCTAAAGGAAAACCACAACTAAAAAGAGTATTTTAGTTATCTTGAAGGGCTTTTCAGATGGCTTTGTCATCAGCACATAAAAAGGTTATAGAATCATAAAACCATGGAGATGGAAGGAACCATAAGGAACATGCCATGCAAGAATACACAATTAAAGCACTCTGAAATTGCCCACTCAGCCTCTGCTTAAGGTCCTCCAAATGAGAGTCCACCACCCTCTATTTAACTCCCAAACAGGTTTGGGATTCACCTTCCAAACATTCTTAGCCATGTGTCACCATGTTACCTTTTGAAACAAATTAAAGACCAATTATTTTGGGGTTCTATAACCTTGGGGAGTGAAAATGGCTATGTCAAGCATTCCCACTGGCCAAACACATCAGTCGTGCAAACAAAGCTAGATGTGCTTAAACCTAGATGGGAAAAGGTATCTTTGCGAGGAAAAAATTGCAAGTTTCCTTTCTGTAAAAAAATGAAGTCTATATACATTAGTGCATACTCAACAAATTAACGTCTGCTAAAATTAACTTATAAGGAAGAAGAATGACATTCTCCTTTAAGAGTACAAGTATGTTTTTTGCTAACAAATATGGTTGCCCATGAATAATGCCATTAGCATTTTTGACATCATTAAAACTTAATTATTTAGCATTTATAGGCTTTTGTATACATTACAACCTTTACACCCTGGGAAACAGATGTTATGTCCAGACTGCAAATGAGTAAGCAGTTGACAAAGTTCCTTTGGTGACCTCATATTTTCAAGGCTAGCATAAAATTTAATAAAAGTCTATATATTTCACTAAATACTAAAGTTAGGATCATCCAAGCCAGTGTATTCCCCATCACCAAGTACAGATGTGAGAGCTGGACAGTAAAGAAAGCAGGCAGAAAGAAAATCAACTCATCTGAGATGTGGTGCTGGAGAAGAGTGCCAAGGATACCATGAATGGGCAAAAAGATGAACATCTGGACCCCAGAACAGATAAAGCCCAAACTCTCCCTGGAAGCCAGGATGACTAAACTGAGGTTGTCATACTTTGGACACAACTTGAGAAGGCAAGATTCATTAGAAAAAGCAATGATGCTAGAAAATGTGGAAGCCAGGAAGACCACAAGACTGATGGCTCCATTCATGCAGGGAGACCATGGACCTGGATCTATGACCTGGCCAGGGAGGTAGAGCAAAGGAGGTCTTGGATATGTCTCACCCACAGAGTCTCCATGAGTTGAGAATGACTACAGGGAAGCTAACAGCACTGTATTTCACTATATTCTGATCCAACTTTCTAAGCCAGAAGACAGACAAGCATATTTTCTCTCTCATAACATATGGTAGGAAGATGGCTGTATTACATGTTGACAGTAAGTGATGGACCAGTTAATACAAAGGCAAGCAAATATTGGTTGGGTTCTCATTTTTAATTATGTTTACAAAATGATGTAACATGGCAATCCCTTTGATCTCCCATGGGCTGCATCTGTCACTTGCAAATAGTACACACTTGGTAATAGGATGCTTTTTGGTGTTAGTTGATAGTTCTATTTCTCTTCTAAAGCAAAACATTCTCTCTGTTGTGCCTTAAGGTAGCTCATCGAAAGAGGAAAAGTGCTATGTTACAAATCATCTTACACGCTGAAGCCTCAATCTCCTAATATATCAAAATTCAAAAAGAGATACCAGAGATGGAAACACTTGGGTTTTTTTTTTTTTTTTACTATGTGTGTAAGAAAGTCAGGTACTACTACAATGATTGACCACAAGAAATGTGCCACTGAAGATATCTCTCTGCAGATCCTACTCTGTTGGAAAAGGACAGAAAAGGACAGCAGCGTCAATGTTTTGGCTTGATAATGAACTACATATTGGGCCACCTTCCACATTAAGCATATAACTAAAAATGTAAACCAGAGAACATTTTGTCTCCTGTATGTACCCTCAAGCATGACACTATATTTGGAGGCAGTTGCCCATGGATCACACCAGACCACTTTATGTGACACAGCAGCGGATTTTGTGAATCAAATAAACTGTCACTGAGTTCCCAATAAAGGCTGGTGATCACTAAGTATAGCCAATAATATCAGATTGTGAAAGAGGAACCCAAACATCTGGAGAGTGTGTGCCTGTATCTGTGTTTATATAGCTATGCATAATTAATTAGTATTCTAGTACTATACTTGATTTGATTTTTAAAAATCCAATTAGGAAACTGCAGGCTAGTTACAGAGTAATCACCCTCTCTTCAGAAAACAACTTTATTCAAGTTATTTTTCTCCTGGTGGGGATCAGCAAAACTTATGCCAGACAAAGCTAGGATAATGAGCACTTGATAATAAGCAGCTATGCTTCAACTCCAGCCCTCTTCGCCTGTATAAATTCATTGTGTCATAAGGACAAGCTCTACTGGGATGGTCACTCTGGATCTCAGGGACAAAAAAAGTGCCTTGCTTTCTTTTAACATAAAAACCCCAGTCTACCTAGTGTTTAGGAATGGCTAAAGTATAAAAGCCAAAAGGAGACTATGCAGGAAATCTGGGTGGGTCATTGTTTCCTTCAAGTAAACAACACCAGCTTCTTAGAAGATGAGTCACTGACCACAACGGTCAAGGAAGGCTGCACTACTGTGCCTCAAGATGGAAGTGATGGCAGACAACCTATTTGCTTAAACCTGGATCTGCCCCAATCATGTACCAAGCAGGGAGTGTGATTGTGTACACACGAATGCACAAAACGATGATTTGGGGATGGGGAAACAGGCAGAGGCAGAAGTGATAATGAAAGGAACTGAATCCTTCTTCTGTCTGCTACTTAACTCCCCAAGCACTTTTTGCCCTCAAGGCAGCTCACAGGAGCACCACTGAGACTGGACAACTGCAGAGAAACATGCTGGGATGGGAAGGACAGATAAGTCCCCGTTCCTTAAAAATTTGGGCTGGAACTCCAGGAGACCAGGATTCAGGCATGACCTTGGGCAAGCCACACTCTCATAGCCTCAGAGGAAGGCAATGAAAGAAGAGCCTCTGAAAAACTCTTGTTAAGAAAAAACCAGGTCACCATAGCTCTGAGTCAAAGTGCAGGTATATAACAAGAATAAAATACAGTGAGAGGCCAGAGCACATGAGCTACATGATAAAAGGATCCAGGTTGAAACCTCAGGATCTGGGGTAGCAGGTGGTGGGGAAAACCCAAGAGCTGCTGCCATTCAGAGCAGGCAAAATACAGCTTCCTCTACAGTGGATTATGATAACTGTCATCATGGAGCACCAACACTAATGAAGATAGCTCCCATAATAAACTCTCTCCCAAAAGAGAATCCAAAAATGCAAGTGGAGATGCATCCATATTTGTTTGTGTATGCATGCATGTTTAGTAAGGATTAAAAACCCTTGCTTGCTAACCCTTATGGGCAAAACCAAGAAACCACAGGTTCCCCGCCCCAAAGGCAGGAGAGAGATACTTGATCTGAGAGTTTTCACATTTTCGGGAATAATTTTTGATGCAAACTGCAAAATAAATGCCAACAGCTACTGGCTTGTAGCATGGGCATAAAAAAACAACTTTTTTAAAAAGCCTCACTACCACTTTTGGGCATCTTTTTGACCCCCTGGTCAGAGCTCTTGTGTTTGCTATGTATGTGCCCTCCTTCACAAAGAGAGAAGGCAGCAATTTTGTGCTTAGACATTCCTGCACAAATTATGGAAACTTCAGTATGAAAAGGCAGAGAACCCTTCATCTCACAGTGGCCCGCAGCTGGTCTAAACCTGTCGAGACAGCCTCTCTTGCAGAGAACAAGAGATTCTGCCAATACTCTTCCCATCCCTAGTGTGCATATACACACCCAGTGCTCACAACCAATTGCAGCTATGCTCAGAGCAAACAGGAAAGCCCTGAGGAAAGGTGTGGGTGTGGCAAATAATGCCATCATCCCTCCTAATCCACAAGTCCATCCTGCAAGCCCTGGTGGCGTTACCACACAGCTTCTACGGATGTGATGTGAGCAGGACTGAGGCTTCATCAACATTGGTGCCGTCACAGCTAATTTGGCCCTGTGAGACCAAGCCAAAAAATCCCTGCTCCTTTGGTCTTCCACCTGCACTAAGTACCATTGTAAAAGAGAGGAAGACACATTGTGAGTCAGATCCAGCCAGGCCCGGAAGGCATTAACAGGAACAGTCAGCCAGCAGAGGCGTTCCTCCAGCAGCTAACAATGAGTGCCTGGCCAGGGCTGAGCATTATGTCCCTGCATTACATACCCTTTAGTCAATCGGATAATATCGCCCGGCTGGATGAGGCTGCCAAGTTCGTCCCATACTGAGATGGTGATGCTGCCCGTCTTGTCTGCTACTTTGCAGGATCTCACCTCGTGCCCATCTTTGGTTTTGGTAACTCGTCCTGCAAAGGGAAAAAAATGGCAGGGGGGAGAAAGAGGAGAAAAAAAGAGGAAAGTCTCATATCATTAGTATAACTTGTCTACTTAAAATTCATATCATTGAGAGAAGTCTCAAATAATTAATTAGTACAGTAGGTCCTTGGTATCCGCTGGCGTTTGATTCCAGGGCTCCCTGTGGATCCCAAAGTCCATGGATGCTCAAGTCCCATTAAATGTAATGGGTGGTAAAATGGCTACCCTTACATGAAATGGCATAATCATGGTTTGCTTTTCAGAATTTATGGTTTTTCAAACTGTGGATGCTTGAGTCCATGGATACGGAATCTGTAGATATGGAGGGCTGACTGCATTAAGTCTCAAACCATTAGTATAAACTGGCTCCTTAAAATTCAAAGACCTGGAAACTCAGTACACAAAGGGACCTAGCGGCAACCAAAGGTGCTGCAAGATCCCTTTTGCCTACTCGCAGGCAAAAAGTGACTTTTAGAGTTTATCACATGGAGGTGATTGGGAGTTCATCCCATGAATATCCTGGGGGGGAAATCGCTTAATGATGCAAAACAGTTTCACACGACGTCGCACAAAACCCGCCATCGAAGTGGCCACAATGTGTGGTCACATTTCAGATACCGCTTCATTCGAGCAATCGAGTGCGACAATCGTTTCACACCAATTACACTTGTGGGACGCTTTACATGCGCTTTAGTATCTCTTGAATGCTGAAATGAGCCCCAGTGCGATACACAACATAGGAAGACCCCCAGGACTTTGCATGCAAGTGGAAATAAGTGACTTAAAGGGGGGGATATTGCAGATGAGGAGAGAAACCTAGTCTGAGTGGGGGTTATTTAAAGGGGGGAGAAGAAAGGAGGGAAAGAAGGTGGGGCAGGGCAGGGAGGAGTAAATGCCCAAATGCTGGGCAAGGGGGAACCATGTGCCACACTACCACCACCACCCTCCAAAAGAGACACACCTTGCAACTCCTCCTCCTGACCCAAGAAGAAAGAGGGGGAAAAGTGGGGTGGAGAGAGGACCAAGACAAGCAGCTTTGGGGCTTTCTCCCTGGGCACAACTTACCTATCTCCAGCACAATAAAGATGACATTTAAGTTTTTCAGTCCGGGCTTTATGTCTTTTATGAAGAGGTAGGTGTCGTTGGCCATGCTCATCCTGCTGGCTCAGGGAAAGGAGGAAGAGGAAAAGGAGGAGAGGAGGAGGATGGTGATGATGGGGGGCAGGCTGCTGGGGGGGCCAGGCTGAGCTGGACCAAGCATCCCTTGGCACAGAGAGAGACAGATTATGGGGGGCACTTGGGGAGGCTGGGCACTGAAAGAGCTGGGGATCACTTCCAGGAATATCAATATTAGTATTAATATGAATAATAATAAATTGTGTTTATTCTTGGGAGGGGGGTCTCTTGTGAAGGGGAGAGAGAGAAGAGTGCTAAAAAGAGGGAATGGTTTCTGTTGCTGATCAAAGAGAGAGACAGCAAGGGCCACCCAGAAAAGAAGGGGGTGAACAGGACTAATAGGAAAAAGGGGGATAAACAGGACCAGGAGGGGGAAAGGGGGTGAACAGGACAAATAGGGGGGGGGGAAGGGTGAAGAGGACTAATAGAAAAAAAGGGGGTAAACAAGACTAATAGGAAAAAGGGGGTGAACAAGAGTAATAGGAAAAAAGGGGGTAAATAGGACTAAGAGAAAAAGGGGGGGTGAAGAAGACTAAGAGGAAAAAAGGGGGTGAAGAAGAGTAATAAGGAAAAAGGGGGTGTACAGGACTCAGAGGGGAGAAAAGGGTGAAAAGGACTAATAGGGGAAAAGGGGGTGAACAGGACTGAGAAGAAAAAGGGGGACCCCACTCCCTGCCTCTTTCCAAGGCAAAGCTCCTCCTCCTCTCCTAATAAATCAATAATAATAACATATTATTATTATTAATATTAACCAAATATTGTTGCTATTATTCTTATGTTACAATGGCTCTTCCTCCTCTCCCCACATAAAAAAGCCTCCCTTCCTCCCTGGCCAAGGCTCCCCCTCTAAAAGCCAGGAGCATGTGCTGCGCTCGCCCTTTTATACCCAGCCGGGCTGGACCATTGTCTCCCAAGCGGAGGGGGGAGGAGAGGAGGAGGAAGAGACAAAGCAGAGGGAGGAAGCCGGGCGCCCACGTAGTGGTGGAGACTCATAGGGTGGGGGACTGACTAGGCTCCTGGCCACGCCCCCATTGCCCTGGGGAGGAGGAGGAGGGAGCGCAGAGTGGAGGCGGGTCCCGTCCCCCCCTCCCGCTCCGGCTGCGATGGAACCGTCCGTGGAACGCGGAGACGCCGGAATGGAACGGAATGGAACAAGGCACTGCCCCGGGAGGCGCCCTGATTGGCTGGCGGGGATTCTATTGTCCTGTGACCTAGAATGTTCACACAGCGCAGCAGGCCCTCTTGGCCACGCCCCCTCCTTTGCTCTCTGGGTGGGTCTTTACTCTTTGGCTTTTCAAGGCTGGGTTTCTTTCAGATACAGTCCCTTGCTTGGAGTCATTTTTCCAACTTGCAGCAGCCCTAAGGAGAAACTGTCATGGGGTTTTCTTGGCTTTTAAAACTATTACATATATTATAATATATGTCTCTCTCTCTCTCTCTCTCTCTATATATATATATATATACACATACACACATATATAACTATTATCTGAGAGAGTGTGACTTCATTCCCTTGCCATCCTCTGAGGCTGAGAGAGTGTGGCTTCATGCCATTGCCATCCTTTGAGGCTGAGAGAGTGTGGCTTCATGCCGTTGCCAATGGAATGATACGGCTATGGAACAATCTGCCGGATGAGATGCGTCTTATAACAACCACCTTGGGATAGCCTCAAAAAAGCGACCAAGACGCATCTCTTCTGGCTTATATTTAGTTTATTAATAATTACAATTTATTATTAATATTATTTAATATTCCTCAGATGCATTTGGGATTTGTAGTTTGTTGTGCCCCCCCCCCAGAGCTCTCTCTGACAGAGGAGGCTCAGTGTCTCACAAAACTACGGTTCCCAGAATTCCCTAGCATTGAGCCAGGGCAGTTAAAGCGGTCTCAAACTGGGTTATTTCTGCCTTGTGTTTTGGACCTTTGAAATTTAACATATTAGTAGGCTGACTGTACTCCCTTGAGGCAAAAATGACACATTCAAAGGGCAAAAGAAAAGGGACTGGGTTATGTCCATATTCATAACTGGGTTATGAATAACATAACTGGGTTATGTTCCATATTCATGAAAAAGTAAGGCGATAACAAAAAGTTTAACTACATGAATGTATTGGGCTAACAATTACAGTTGCCCTTCCGTATCCACTGTTTTTTTTATCCACGGATTCATGTATCCACAGCTTGAAATATATATGTGTGTGTTTGTATAAATTCCAAAAAGAAACATTGATTTTGCCTTTTTCTGTAAGGGACACCATTTTACTCCCCCATTGTATTTAATCGGCTACAAGTTTTTCAGTGTTGGCAGCTGCTCCGGTAGCTGAAATATTATCTTTTCCAATGAAACAAATGAATGTTTGGCACGTCGACCTTTGGTCTCTTGCAAGTGACCAGCGCAGTTTCAAACAGGATCTTCAAACTTTTTTCGCAACATAACAGGGCATTTTCCTTGAAAACGGGACAAAATGGACATTTATATTAAAATGACGGGACAGTCTGGAAACGGGGGGAAAAGACACCAGGGTTCAAATCCACATTAACCCCACTGGGTGAGCTTTGGGCAAGTCACACTCTCTCAGCCTCAGAGGAAGGCAATGACAATGACAAACCCCTTCTGGAAAAACTTGCCAAGAAAACCCTGTGATAAGTTCGCCTTGTTGTGTGCCTTCAAGTTGTTTCCAACTTATGGCCACCCTAAGGTATCATAGGGTTTTCATGACAAGGTTTGTTCAGAGGTGGTTTGCCATTGCCTTCCCCTGAGGCTGAGAGAGTGTGACTTGCCCAAGGTCACCCAGTGAGGGTGACCTGATGTCCTCCTTTTCCAGGAGGAATTCCAAAATATCTATTTTGAGCATGACTAAGAAGCATGAATGAGAGTGTTTTAAGATTTTATTTTGCAGTGCCCTACATTTTTCTTGAATGCGTACATTTTGCAGTGCCTTGTCCTCCTTTGCAGTTACGATATCTGGTCACCCAGCATCCAGTGGTTTTCCATCATTCGAATCCTGATTGATTCGAACCCTGGTCTCCAGAACTGAAGCTCAACACCCTAACCACTATGCCATAATGCCTCACAGGTTTGCCTTAGGGTCACCAACAGTCAGAAACAACCTGAAGCCACCATACACTGTGATTTCACCATGATCTTTTATTGTAAATATATGTGCTTCTGAAAGCTACACAGGGCCAAAGTTTTTAAAAGGGGAAGGAGTGACTGGACACTTGGAACTATTAGTAACAATTAAAAGTCACTGTATTCCTTTTGTTTGCATTTTTCGAGTTGCAAACTCAAATTTTCATCATTTTGGAAAAGAGTGGCAACACATTATATGGCAGGCAAGGCAAGAGTCCTAATCTCTCCATGGACCTTATCACACCAGACCAATTCAGAATGAATCTGAAGTGACCTTGGAACTGATTTCTGTGAATTTGGTTGTTACTGAATTCACTGAATTCTGGGGTGACTTTGGATTGGCTTTGGATTGGCTTCATAGTAACAGCATTCACGTGTGATAATTCAATGCGCATTCATGTGAATTCACTTGGATGGATGCAGAGTGACTTTGGATTGGGGCTGCAAAAACCCTCGTCTCATAAGGGCCCATGTTTGTCAAGTCTTGCCCTGTGTTTTAATGTTTGTTTGAAAGTTAGGGAGGTTTGGTGTTGATCAACAGATCACTACTCACAAGTGATAAGGAGCTGACTTAACCAGCATCTGCTAAACTTATGAGAATGTGTGTCTTTGAGTCGCCTGTTGACTTATGGCAACTCCGTGACATTTCATAGGGTTTTCTTAACCAAGGAATACTCAGAGGTGGTTTTGCCAGTTCTTTCCTATGAAATATCGCCTACAGCTCCTGGTATTCGCTGGCTGTCTCCCATCGAAGTACTAATCAGGTCTGACCCTGCTTAGGTTCCAAGATCAGACAGAATATGCTTCCTCGGGGGTATTTAGGTGTCACCAAAATGTATAACAGGTTCATACCCAAGTGCCTGTTCACAACTGCTGCCAACTGCCTCCAAGCATGGGCAAAGTGTTCAACTCTCAGTAGGGACTGAGACAGCCTTAAATAGTACATTGGGAGCATCATGTGCAAGATATACTTTGCCTCTGCTTGTGAATTCTACAGCTTGGCAAAAAAAATTACAAGATACTTACCATTTTATGAGGAGATGCCTTATCCCAGAATAAGGCTTGTATTCTCAGGAGAAACCAACAGATTCTGCAGGGTGCAAGCACAGGGATCTGTTTTATTGGTCTTTAGCTGGTGGTTTGTTTGGGACTGGTATGGGCTTATAGCCTGACAAATAGGCATGCAATAGCAAATCTATAATTATTACTAAAATTGTTATTATGTGGTGCAAACCAGTAGTACAGTGGGCCCTTGGTATCTGCTGGGGTTTGGGTTCCAGGACCCCTTGCCATGGATACCAAAATCTGTAGATGCTCAAGTCCCATTAAATACACTGGCAGAGTAAAATGGTGTCCCATATAAAAAAAATGGCAAAATCAAGGTTTGCTTTTGGGAATTTACATACAGTATATATATAATCGCGCACATGCACACACACACACACATACTGTATATATATAGCTGTGAGTATTATATAATCCTTGTGTGCTTGAATCCATGAATAAAGAATCTCAGATACAGAGGATCGACTGTAACTATTAATTAACAACTAGCCTCTGAAATGCATGACTGGACAAAATGTAAAAATTTGTAAAAGTGGATGCCAACAGAGGAAACCAGAACCACAGTGTGTCCATATGTTGCCTTTAAGGAGTCCCCGCTTTATATTCAGGTGTGAAATGTGTCTCATGTTCCTGGTTCTGCTTTCTCTTTTTGAGTGTGTTTCAGCTGGGCTGGAGGACCTGTGGCCCTCCAGATGTGTTAAAGTACAACACCCTGAGCCTGGATATTCCTATGGGAAAGACTAGTCTTTAAAGCTGTTTTAAATGAGTATTCAGCTGTCTGATCAGTTCTGGCAGGTCATTCCACAGTCTAGGGGCAGCTAATGAAAAAGGACACTGCTGAAATTTGCCAGCCTAGTCCTGAGTAACTGGAGTAAATGTGTAAATGAAGTAAATCCAGAGGACTGTTTACAGAGTGGGTTATATGGGAGGAGGCAATCCTTTAGGTAACCTGGACCCAAACCATGCAGGGCTTCAAAGGTAACAATCAATACTTTGTGCCTTGGTGTAATATTATCACTGCTAGATGTAACAATAACCTATCTGGCTTCCATGTTTTGAACCAACAAATGTTTGTAAACTTGGTACAGAGTAGCCCAATGCACAGTGCATTGCAGAAATCCAGTCTTGAGGTTACCAACAAAAGTAGAAGTGTCCTCTTGGTCAGTCTGGAGAGGGGCGTATACCCATTTAGATGAGGGTTTGAAAAACTGACAACATATTCTTTATGGTACCCACTATACAAAACGTTTTTTTTTTAAATGGGACAATACTTTTTAAACCCTAACCCTGTCCCCACTGAAAAGCGTTTACAGCCCTATGCTTTTGGTGTACACTGTCTGCCTACTTGAAAAGAAGATAAAATAACACTCCTGTGCAAGTTAAAGTAAGGCTACTGTACCAACCAATGCAAGAAATAATAGCTGGGTTTAAGGTTGGCAAAGTGAACATTGGGAAGGGCTCCTGTACCTTTGATGGTTGTGTAGAAACGGTAATTTGAGTGATTACTTGTTTGGTATTCGCTTGTTACCTGGCTGCATGACAAACAACATCTGCTGAAATCCCTCTTCTGTACAATCATTAAAAGATATAGGAGCCCTCTCCAGTTTCTAATCCAGCAGTTGTGTCTCTCTTCCTGAAAAGAGGCCTCTGAGATACACATTGCCTAAAGATGTGTTTATTTCAAATGGTGAACCAAAATGTATTGCTATTATTTTATTGCTTTCCTTGCTTCCAGCGAGCCCAGGATCTTGGGGGGGGGGGGGGGGGAGAGAGATGTTAATGAGCCTAATCTGATAGTCTGCAACGGCTTCCTCCATAACATCTGAAAACACCATACAGACTACGTGACTCTTCTAACATCATCCCTTTCCTTCCCACCACTGCTCACTTGCATGTCTCATTTTACCATTTGTGCCTGATGGAAGAACCATGTCTGTTCCAGAAGCTCAGATGATGAATTGTGTGCCTCTGCATAATGAATTATGTGCCTTTCTGTTTGACCTAATAAACAATTTACCAGAATGTGGACTTTGCCTTATGATCAGCATGGCTATCCCTGCATTTGGTAATTTTATGTCTAACCATTAGTATAGCTTTTGATTTATCTTAATTGCATATGACACCCAACTATGTAACAGTTGTTAAAAACAATATTATGGGGAGAAAATTCCAATTTTTAATCCGCTTCCAGGTTCTGTATTTGGGTTTTTTTTGGGGGGGGGGAGGGGGCAGATCGGGAGACAGAGAGCATAGCTCCTATGCAGGATTTAAGCCTCTGTCCCTTCTGGTGTGTTTGTCTGCCTCTCTGTTTCTCTCACACAATCTCCTGTGAACAACAACAACAAAAATCTAGAGGTAGCTGTACTGGAGATAACAGAAAATGCAGGCCTATGACTAACATCTTCAATTTTTCTCTCCTGTTTGCCTGATGAAGAAGCCAGTGTGACTTCGAAAGCTTGCAATATGTAATTGTGAATTTTGGTTGGCCAAATAAAGGTATCATTGCTTGGATGCTCTTGGACAATCTCCTGTGCTTCAGATTAAACTTTGAGCCTCTTTCAAGGAGGCAGTGCTTCAGTGGTTTAACTGTGGGACTTGTCCCTTTTTTGCAAAGGACAGTGCATGTTTAATTTATGAAGGCTTTGGGATAAGAGGAGATATCTGGAGAAAATCTTTCTCCCATGTTTCTTGTGGGGGCAAGGGGTATTTTGCTTGGGGGTTCAGTTGCAGTTTTTTTTCCCCCAAGCCCTCACATTTCTAGTCAATGCAGTATTCCTGTGCATGATCCTTTTTCATGCTGTGTTTTTGCCTTCGGTTTTTGCTTTCCTGCCTTCTGCCTTTGCAAATCCGCTCACCCAATTGTCCATTCATCCCACTCCCAGTGACATGAGGAAGCTGAAATCTTCTTAACACAGACTCCACTATCAGGACTATCTGACTTCTCATAATTATCGTGTGTCCAGAAACACACACCTTTAGCTTATTCAGCTGCTACCCAGAGATAAATGCTACCCAGAGTTAAATGCTGTGACAAAAGCCTAAAAGACTCTATAATCAAGGAGCTGAGGTGGTGACTGTCGTTTTTATTAATGCCACATTCATTACATCTTTCCTGATTTGTGACAACTCCTGCTGGCTGCAATCTAAGATCCTACATATGCTTGGGGACTTCCATTTATACAAGCACCTCCCCTGTACACATGGGGCCATTTCTCTCTTGTGCAGATAACAGCGGAGAAGCTCTGCCTCTACTCCCCTGCTTTGCTTTGGTGTCTTTCACTTCAGTGAGCCATTGTGGCATCGGGTTTGAATGTTGGACTATGGAGATTATAAAAGGCGGGGGGGGGGGGGGTTGGGGAAGAAAAGGACATACTCCAGCAAAGTCATGAGATTGCACTGAAGATTTACAGATGATGCTGCCCTTATCCAGGACTTAACCCATGAAGATCCAGGAATGCTCAAGCAATAAACCATTCTTGGGACTTCTCTGTGAATGGTTTCTTGATGGAGCATTCCTGGATCTTCATGAGTTAAGTCCTGGATAAGAAACTCTTCAGCACAATCATGCAACTTTGCCAGGAGTATGCCTTTCACTCCTGGCTTTTTCCCCCTATCTGATAATCTTGGAAACAAGGGTGGGAGTCCCTGTTTGGCCATTAAACCCATTGGGTGACCTTGGGCAAGTCGCATTTTCTCAGCCTCAAGGGATGAGAATGGCAAGCCTCCTCTGAACAAATCTTGCCAAGAAAACATGGGATAGGGTTGCCGTAAGCCAGAAATCACTTGAAGGCACACAACAAAAACTGTCACTTCAGTTGCTAGGTATAAAGTCCATGGAAGCCAGTGGAACCTACTTTAATTAAATGTGCTCTGGACTGGAGAGTAAAGGGCTGTAAAGACCGGCCAAAAGGGCCAGTGTCGGGATGGAATGGGAACATGGCGACTGCACGCCACACGCCCTGATTCCACCCCCAAAGCGGCATCATGCCACCTGCCCAACCAAACAGCAAGTGACATCACAATGTTTCTTCAGCCAAGCATTTTGACACACTGCGCCAAAGAAACAGGGAAGGGCCACACAGTGGTGGCAAGGGCGCCCTTTCTGCTTCTTTTCGGCCCAGAAAAATGCCAGATCAGAGCCATGACATGCGATTGCCAATCCAGTCCCAATACAGCACTTCAAGGGACAGCAGCAGGTCGCTCCTTCGGGGCAGTCTGTTTCACCCCTAAGTCTATGAGATCCTCTCACCCAGGGCCCTCCAACATTTCACAGATGAAGACTGAGACACACTGTGACTGAGCAACATTGGAGTGTGGTTAAGATGGCAAAAGCTATTTATGAGGATGAACAGACAAGCTCAGATGCTGCAGCAGTTTACTATCACCTGAGCCTACTGAATCTGCCCCTCTCCTCCTCTCACTCTTGCTAGATGAACTGAGTGCAAACTACTTTTGCACTTTGAACTCAGTATGCAGCCGTTGAAGCAAGGCAGGGAAAAAGTGGGAGAAGGGTAGAGAAATTCGGACATTTTAATAAGTGGCTGAAAAAGTGAGATGGCAGAAAATTAATTGTGACTCTCTCTATCAAATTGGGATGGTCAGAGGGTATATAAACTCTTTACCCAGAGGCTGAGTACCAGTTGTTTGAGTTCAACACCAGTAAAGGGCCATCACCTTCAAGCAAGTTTGTTGGCTTCTGAAACACATCTAGTTAGCTAGTGTGGGAAGCAGGATAATGGGCTAACAAGACTCCGGTAGGAATCCTGTGGCTTCTCCATGCTACAACTTCCAGTATCTCTCATTATCACCTATCCTGGCTAGGGCTGCTGGCAGTTACAGTGCAATGATATCTAGAAACCTCATGTTTCCCACCACTGCATTAGATGGACATTGAGCTTGGGGAAGTTGTGATTTATTTATTTTATATATATTTTATGAGGGGGTATCCAAAAGTTTTAACGATCACCTTTTTAAGAAATTGACAGAAAGTTTGTTTACATCTATATATCTACACCATATAGTTCCAGTACTTTGGGACCACTTTAACTGTGATGGTTCTATCTTATAGAATCCTGGGATTTATAGTTTGTGGTGCATAGTAAGACTGTTCTGCTAGAGGGAGACCTAGTGCTATAGCTAAAAGAAATGTGATAGTGATTTTTCTAGCAAAGCATTCTAAGTACTTCAACAAACTTCACCCAGGATTCCATAGGATAGAACAATAAAGAAGAAGGGAACAATAGCCACTGAGAGTAGTTTTTCATTTGCCATGGTCACGAACATAATACATTGATTATATGCCAATGTATCTGAAACAACTATGAACTCTTGAACTGATTATGTATTTTCAGTGCTCCCTCCTTGGTACTGAACTTAAATCCCTGGTTTGAATTAAGCATTTGTTATGGATTGACTTTTACTCACTATCACATTTCTTGTTCAGAGCTAAGGAGTCCCAGGATTTCATAGCTCTCAAAAGTATCTGGAAAAGGGGAGATGATGATCATAGAATCATAGAGCTGGAAGAGACCACATGCTGTTGTAGTAATAAGAAAGAGATCATATATCCTTCCATTAAACAATGGTTTAACCTTATGAGATCTCAAAATCTCATTCTTTACGTGGAATTGACATGGAATATAATTAGAACAGGGAGTCAATGTGGCTTTGAGTGTTAGACTATGGCACTGAAGATCAGGGTTCAAATCTATGCTAAGCCATGGAAATCTACCTTGGGCAAGTTACACTGTCTCAGCCTCAGAGGAAGTCAAAGGCAAGCCCTCTCTGAACAAATCTTGCCCCCAAAAAACTCATGGTAGGGTCACCTTAGGGTCACCATAAGTCAGAAATGATGTGAAGGCACACAACAATAAGAATAATTAGAACAAAATCCTCTTGTGGGAAGTCTACAGTTTCTTTCTTGAGAAACCACTTAAGATCCATAAAATCCATTTTAGGTTATGAGGAATACTGTACTTATAATGTTACACAGCTTGATCTTTCAAGGCCCAGATCACCTACTGGGTGCTAAGCATACCATGTTAGCATCTGGTTAGATACCAACAGTTGGCAGGAAGAGGCCATGGCTGTTCAGTTTGAGCGCTTTAAGAGATAAAAGGAAGCATCTGTTTAAAAAGATCCTTCCTGGGAGAATCAAATAATGTTCTATTTGCAACATTTTGTAAGAGAAGGAGCTCAAGATTTTACTCTTACCTGTCCAGCATTTCACCTTCAGGCCCCTTGGAGACCTCTTTCAGGTTTTCCTTGTTGCCAGGGCAATTATTTTGCCAAGATAAAATCAGCTGCCTTCATTATGTGCATTAGTACTTTAGTGCTACTATTTAGTAACATAAGCTATTCCAAACCCTTCATCTTCCTTCTTTCACGCTGATGTCCTATTTACATAATCTAAACAGTTGAAACTCCCTAGAATATTATATACTTGGCACAAATTGGTTCTCTACTTTTGAATAAATCAGAAAATTGGTTCTTTTTGTAAAGGAAAAAAAAACACATTTCAAAGTAAAAGAAAATTCTAAAGGAACTTTTGAAACTCCTGAGAGGCCAAGGAGGTTAAAAACAACAACCTAAAGCTTCAAAGCACTAAATGATTTGTTCCCGCTGCAGTGGGTACACTTTGTCTGGACTGTATCACAGCAACTGAGCGTTCACAAGATGGAATGCTCCCAAGCATAGTCACACCAGCATTTTTAAAGGGGGGGTTTAGATCACAGTTCCCAGAAACTCCAATCCAACACACACACACCGGCCCTTTTGGTTGGGATTCCTGGGAACTAGAGTAAAAAGTTGTCTTCTAAGACCACCCCAATCTCTCTCACTCACACACTTATATACTAACAGTTCCTCTGACAGGGACAAAGCTAGGCTAATTCCCAAACCCAATAGCCCAAACCTGTTGTATCCATCCACTGAATGTCTAAGCTGGATGCATTAGCCCTATGTTCCCATTGGGTTTCACCTGATTATGTCCAGGGTGACATAACCCATGACACTTCATGACACTTCACAATACCTGAATGAGTAGTGATGACTTCAAAGCCAGGTCCTCAGTGGGCACATGGGGAGTGAAGGTCTAGAGATATCAATCACAATGGGGTAAAGCATTTAATCCCAGGCAGAAAACTAAAGGCCTTTTCATCCATACCAGACCATCATGTCAAGGGCTTCCAAAGGAGACAAACTTCTGACTGACCTGGGTTACAAGCTGGGCCAAACCCTGGGGGAAGGCAGCTATTCCAAAGTGAGAGTGGCCACCTCTGCCAAATACAAAGGACCCCTGGCTATCAAAATGGTGGACCGACGTCGAGCACCCCGGGATTTTGTTGAGAAGTTCCTGCCACGGGAGCTCTCCATCTTGCGAGGGATTCGGCACCCGCACATTGTCCGGGTCTACGAGTTCATTGAAGTCTGCAATGGGACGCTCTACATCGTGATGGAAGCGGCCTCCACGGATCTGCTGCAAATGGTGCAGCAAGTGGGGAAACTGCCCTGCACTCCTCAAGCCCGGGACATCTTTGCCCAAGTGGTGGGTGCTGTCCGCTACCTCCACGACCGACATTTGGTCCACCGGGACCTCAAGTGTGAGAATGTGTTGCTCACTTCTGATGGCCGGCGAGCCAAACTGACTGATTTTGGCTTTGGCAAAGAGTCCCGTGGGTACCCAGAACTGAGTACCACCTACTGTGGATCAGCTGCCTATGCCTCCCCGGAGGTACTGATGGGCATCCCCTATGATTCCAAAAAGTATGATATATGGAGCTTAGGTGTCATGCTGTATGTGATGATAACTGGTTGCATGCCCTTTGATGATACTCACATCCATAGCATGCCTTGCCGGCAAAAGAAAGGAGTCGTGTTTCCAGAGGATATTCCCTGTTTATCTGAGCCCTGCAAAGCTCTCATAACTCAGCTCCTCCAGTTCAATCCAGAATCCCGGCCCTGTGCAGGACAAGTCTCTAAGAATACCTGGCTGAAGGGGGAAACATAAAAGGGGCAGCCTTGGAGACCCTGACATCGGTGCCAGTTGCAGATGCTTCAAGCAGGGTGCGGGGGAATATATCATGTTAACAACAGAAATGTATAGCTGCAGAAAAGAAGTTTCTCGAATGTTTACCTTGGAAAGAAAGTGAGCAAATGGCTGTGGGAATGGGGGAAAACCTAAAGAAAACAATTCCAATAAAAGTTCCTCTGAAATTAAGGGACTTTCTTCCAAACATATGTATTTAAGTTTGGGATGCCAATGAGATCTTTTAAACCCTCTTTCATGTATCAGTTGTCATTCTATTTATGACTATGTGATGTATTTGTGGGATGGGAAAGGCCTGTGGCCTCTGGACAACTCAGCTGTGGGGGGAAGGTGTTTAGGGAGGTTGCCAACACAGGATCCTTTCACACTGCACATTTATAGTGTTATGATTCTACTTTATTTGCCATGGCAACATCCTATGGAATCCTGAGGTTTTCCATTTGCAAAGGGACTTAACTATCAATCCCAGGATTTCATAGGGTTCAGCCATATAGGTTAAAGGAAAATTATAATGCTGTAACAGTGCAGTGTGAAAGACCCTATGATGCAAATAAAGACCTCATAGGTAACAGCTAGTGTAGACCCCATAGATTTATATGGCAAATGAGGATTTATTGACGACTTTATTACTCCAGTGACCATTGCATTAAATTTACTTACACAGAACTACATTTGCCATTTAGCTGCCAGTTCCTCCAGTCTGGAGAAATATTCAAGTTGGCTGAAGGGAGAAGTAAAGGAATCTGTTCGGTGTGCTGGCTTCTTATAGCTGGAATTTTCTCCTTGCTGAAAATTTAAAATGTTACAACAATTGGTTATAATTCTTCTAATTCAAGAGTAGGCAATCTGGTGCCTTACAGATGTTTTGAACTACAACGTCCTTTATTTGCTGACAAAGCACACATAGAGGTCACCTGGGGCTCTTTCAGACTATACAATTGTACTGTTATAATTCCTCATTGACTGTCATGGCAACATCCTATGGAATCTTGGGATTGGCAATGGAAGGAAAGGCCTTTAAAATCCTCAGTCAGGGGTCTCCTCTAATACTCCAGCCAAACTACAAGCCCCAGGATTCCCTAGGAGGTAGTCATGGAAATCATGGAAAGGCGAAATCATGGTGCAAAAGGAACCAGAGACACAAAATTTGGAGTGTTACTTCTAGGAATTGGAGCGCCCACAACCTCCAGTCAGAATGTTTAGGGACCTTGCCAGCTGCAGGATACTGGGTCTTCTCTAAGCAAGTGTCCTGTTAGCAGGTCACATTCTCTCAGCCTCAGGGGATGGTAATGGCAAACTCCCTCTGAAGAAACATGCCAAGAAAACCTCATGGTAGCTTCGCTTTAAGGTTGCCATAAGTCGGAAGTGACTTGAAGGCACACAGCAACAACAACAAAGATTGCACTGTGCACAAAGAGTGATTTTGGGGGGCAATGCACAACAGTTGTATCCAGCTGACAGCAGTATTAGTGGAATTCTGTAAGTGGAACCATGATGGCACATGCAACAGTGCATTGAAGTTCATAGAGTTGTGTGAATATGCACTGCATATTGCTATTTTGCAGTAGGATGTCAGCCATGCACGTTGATCACTTAACCATATGTGCTGTACCAGATTGGTATTCTGTATAGGGATTAAGAAATGCTTCAGTTTTTGAGATCTTAGCCCCAGGCAAGACCAAAGGGCTCTATAGAAATCTCCAGCTCATCTAGCACAGCAGCAGCTTGCTAGCTGATTTCTTGCTGCAACTTGAAAAGACTCTCAGGGGAAGGAAGCGCCTATGGGTTTAGTTGATTTCTGCCTTCCCTCCCAATTTTTGTGGCACCAGGGCTCACCCTCTGCCCTGCTTTGAATCTACTTTCTGTCCAGAAGCAATTAGGCTAGATTAAATGTCCCTTATTCTTTCTCCCTAAGTACTGTATGAGAGAAGGAATGATTCCCTCATTTCACCTTGATCTTGAAACAGCCCATTTCTTTAAGATTTCTGTCTTAATTTTTGGCCGTGTGTGTGTGTGTGTGTGTGTGAATGCAGTCCTGGCCAATGTGGGTTGCTGGCCACACTAGAAATGGCTGAGGGGCTTTCTGGGGTGGTGCCCCTTCACTTCTGCAGTCCTAGGCAATTGCCTATTCTGCCCACAGTCAGGCTTTGCAGAGGGTCCAAAGGGATAAACAGTACAATAACCATGTTTAAAACATCTTACTGGATTTGAAACCCACATACAACGCTGCATGTACTAGAATGTTTTGAATCAAACACTGCTAAATCAAATGTATTTAAAAGATGTACACTGTATTACTGGGTGACTTTGGCCATGAAATCCACTGGGTGACCTTGGGCAAGTCACACACTCTCAGCCTCAGTTTGCAAGGGCAAACCTTCTCTGAACGCCAAGAAAAACCCCATGATATGTTCGCCATAAGTCACAGACAACTTGAAGGCACACAACAACAATAACAAACAGTGCATTAGAAAATGTATATGCAAATATGCAAATGTATATGCATTAGAAAATGATCCTTGGAAGGGCGGTATATAAATAAAGATGATGATGATGATGATGATGATGATGATGATTGTGGGGTTTAAAAAAGTAACAGGGTATCACACAAATGTTCTTCTTTTTCTCCAGCATACTGTCTGCTATGAGGCAAAAGCTACTCAGAAAAGGCTTTGGGTAAGACCTAAGGTCTGGAATCTTTATTTGTATATTCAGAAGCATGCAGACAGAAGAAGCAGGCCTTGGGAATCTTTTTTTTTTTAAAATAGTAATTAATTCTTTCTACTCATTATAGTGAGTCATTCTGTTTGAAGCTGGTGGAGCAGAAAGAGCCATTGGCCTACTTAGCATGGGACTGTGGGAACAATGGAGGCAGCCAGCTCAGCAGTGGCACAAGGAATTTGGCCAGTAGCTTTTGGAGGCACCCCATAGACAGTCAATGACTATCTCTAATCATGGGGGTGGGGGAGCAGGACTGTGCCTACTAGGGCCGAGGCACTGGCTCGCCTGTAAAACTGGGCAGGTATGCCACCAGGCAAACTGCTTGGGCGAAGGACTACATGATGCTTCCTCCTCATGTAAGCTGACAGAAAGCACAACCCCTAGCTCAGCGAGGCCCAAGATGAGCTTGGCTATATTATTCAAGAAATTATTAAATGCCATTGTTATCATTGTTGTGTACCTTCAAGTCGTTTCCAATTTATGGCAACCCTAAGGAGAACCTAGCATGGGGTTTTCTTGGCAAGTTTCTTCAGAGGAGGTTTGCCATGGCCATCCTGTGAGGCTGAGAGTGTGCGACTTGCCCAAGGTCACTCTGGTCTCTAGAATCATAGTTCAGTACTCAAACCAGAATGCCACACTGGCTCATAAATGCCATAGCACATTACCATCTTGGTGCTTTCCTTTTACATTACTATTCGCTACTTTGATTTTTTTTTTTAAAGGGAGAACGCTTAGGATTGATCAGAGAACAAAGGAAAGCCTGAAAAATCACAGCAAAATCACTGAAAAAGGATATTTTTTAACAATACTTATTGTTATGTACATCTTACCGTCGACATATTTAAGTACATCATCATATTTAAATACAGTCATATTTGTTCTTTTCATTTCCATATCTTACATCAGATCGTATCACATCATATCCACCTATGTTATTTTGGCCAAATATCATCTCATATTTTCAAGTATATTTTATCCCAAACAACTCAATATTTTTTCTCTCCCCATCCCCCCCCCCCCAGGTTTAGTCTTCTGCTTGTCCCATTGGATTAAAAAACTCTCTCTCTCACTCTTCATAAAACTTCTCTCCCTGATATAATATTTTCACAATTCCACCACCTCTTAAAAAATGATAATTTAAAGCAACTTGAAGCAACTTCACCTTGTCTTCTTACATTACTTTTGACATTCAGTTTTATTACGTCCCCATTTTCAAATTTATTTCTTTTGAAAAATTGTTGCTCATCACTGTTTGTGTTGGTCTTTCTAAACTATGAGCATATAAAATATATTTAATTATAAAAAAAATAGTATTTAGAAATTATATCTTCCCAGCCCATTAAAAGAAGGAATTAATTGTTATTTGAAAAGATTTATTTCTACACATTAAATGTGACTGTATTAATTGCAACTCTTTGGGGCTAAAATTAATTCATTATATCATAAATTAAATTCATTTCAGCATGATTTTATTTAATCAGAGAATAACTTTTAGTTTTAAAACAACTTGGGAAAACACAAACTTTAATTTACTATGGTTGAGTAGCACAGGCAGTAGAAGTGGCAGCAGAAGCAGCAAATTAAAGTCTTCCTGTAGCACTAAGGGGAAATGCTTTGGATTGCTCTGGAATATTTGCAAAACCAACATTTCTGCTTGCCTGGTAACTGAGAAGGTAATTGTCGAGAGCTGGAATTCACTTAGGGATATATGCATGGGTAAATCACACTAAACACACAGGGCCAAAAAGCCATTGTTGTGCAACAGATGTATTTTGCTGATAGCAGTGGAAGCTGGGTTGAACACGCAGCATGTTCATCTGTGCATTGTCACTGCAAGTTGCTCATTTTGGTTGTGCCTCCTACACTTTGCATTGTGGTTGTGCGCTGTGTATGAGGCACCATGGCCAGGGACTCTTTCACACGGGAGGAATTTCTCCCAACTTTGAATGGAGCCAATGCAAATTCACGTGAATCCCCATTGCATTCGGAAGGCATTCGGAATGACTTCTCATTACCCGAAAATAACCGCCCCCCTTGCCCGAAATTGGTGAGAAGCTTTAATTCGCAATAACATGAAACCCATGATTGCATTCGGAGTGGCTTCCCTTTTGCCCGAAATTGCGTGAGAAGCTCTAATTCTCAATAACGTGAAACCCCATGATTCCGTTTGGATTGCCCTTGGATTATACTTCCAATTTCTCACGTCCGAAAGAGTCCCAGGTGGATTAAGCATTGGACTATGACTGCAGAAAAGTCCAATACCGTTTTAAGGACAAATGTGATACCTATATTTACTTCCTGCCAGAAGGGAGCACTAACCGGACAGGACCACAGCTTGTGGACTAGAGTCTCTCCATGTTTAGAGCATCTCCAGCATTTGCTGTGTTCCTCTGTGGACTTCATCACATGGGGGGAACTGGGGGGAAAGCGGGGGTTTAAACAGACATTAGCCTGTGAAAATCACATGATCACGGTGAAGATTTTCGCACGCATTGCAATTAAAGAGGACTTATCCTGGCAATAAACAGGTAATAGCCAGCAACAAATTATGCACAGGGAAATCCTGTGAGTAATTTGTTGCTGGTTATTACCTGTTTATTGCCGGGATAATTCCTCTTTAATAGCAACATTGTGTGAAAATCTTCACCACAATCGTGTGATTTTCACAGGCTAATGTCCATTTAAACCCCTGATTTTCCCTGATTTTCCCCGTGTGATAAAGTCCAAGTTATTAAGATCTGACCAGTGTCCAGTAGGTGTGCATGGTGATTTTCTATTCAATCAGTTGCAGTCAGTAATCCATACCAAATGAGAAGTTCTTATTTGGAAGGCCACATTTCCAAAGAAAAGCTCATTAAATCCACAACTCATCTTAATGGAGGACCAACTTCACCACCACCACTATCCCAATCCACAGCACTCTACTCCGAGCAGGAACCTAAGTACTCCAGGAATCTCTGATGCTGCTAAGCTATCTAGACCAAACATAGGGGTTTTTCTCAGATGCCAGTTTTTTTTTTCAGTGGGATGATACGAAAAAAAAAAAAAAACAACTTATGCATTCAGGGTTTGTTAGCCACACTATTTTTTCATCAGAACTACATCTCTTTGCATCTTTGCATCTTTGCATGTTTCCATGTTCTGTTGCTCAGATGTGCTAGCGAACCCATGCTTCCCACCTGTGAGAAGGTATCTCCAGCTGAGTGTGTTGAGGCCAACTGCTTGGGTGATGGGGTACACAATGCCCCCTCCTCATGCAAGCTGACAAAAAGCACAACCCTGATTATCTCAGGTTAAGTGGGGTTTTTGGCAGACCCCTTCCCCCCCCCAAAAAAAAACTCAATTGGGTGCATTTGGGATGCATGTGAACAACAAAGATTCAACCTGGATTCATCCTGGATCATTTTCACTGTCTGAATAGCCCCTTTGTCTTCAGGTAATGTTTGAACTGTAGATAGTCCCAAATGAGAATTTGGGGGAGCTTGGAATCTGACTCACAGTCATCAGATGGATTTGAAACAGCCTTTCTCCATTAGTAAGCTGCACCAAGGTGTTAACACTAAGGTCTATCTCTCTGTGCCATATTCTTGGCTTGTCTTCCTTGGTTATCTTAGAATTACCCTGTAGTATGAGGTCAAAACCAAAGGAGATCCCAAATTGCTCCCTGCTGCCCTTGCAGTCTTGAGAATAGGAGTCTATGTCTTGGCTTTCTGAAGATGATGAGATTGGAGGACCACCTGTCCTTATAGTAGGTCTGTTTTCTGCCTTTCCAGTTCTATTTGAAGCATTCAGTCCCTAGATTCTTATTGATCCATATTTAATTTCAATACATACTGCTTTAAAGCCACATGTCCTGACTTTCACCCACTGAGTTTGTGCAATAAACTCACACATCTTGTCTGTTATATAGACTACTGTCATTTTTTTCCTGCAACTAGATCTCTCTCATACACACAGAAGGGACTCTATTTTTTGTTATTGTTTGTTTCAGAGGAAACCGAAAGTTTTCTTCCTACAAGCCACAAAGCCAACAACACACATTTCTTCAGATATGACTGTCACGCTGCACCATTATTCTCATACTAGCTTCGCCATTGCCTTTATGTTCACAACTGACAGATTTAAAATAGCCAGAATCTGAGATGGAGAGTAACAAATTGAAATAGAAATCTTGCCTGTATCCTTCCTTGTATAGAAAGAAATAGTCTCACCTCCCCCATCTGATCTTTCAAGGGAGATCTTATTTCATACCATCTACAACTGTGGTTTTCTTTTTCTTCTTCTTTTTTCTTTTGGTTTCTGTGTGAATTACCGTTGACCCTCCATTTCCAAGGATTCAACCATCTGCAGCTTTTCTGTGGCTTATTGGCGCAACGTATCTACAAGCTGTGCCAAAGACATGCTGTGACATCACATGATGTGTGGTTGGTCAGGCGATGTGATGCTGGCATGCTGCCGCCATGGGGGTGGGCAGTGGGCGGTTGCCACCCTCCCACTCTGCCCTCACTGGCATATTTTGCTGGTCTGTTGAGGACCTTAGTTACATTTATATCATGCCTTTCCCCCAATGTGCTCAAGGTGGCATACTTGGCTTTCCTCCATTCCAGGTTTTGCTAACAGCAACCCTGTGAGGTGGGTCAGGCTAGGAGAAAAAGAGATCAGTCCTAATTCAGTGAAGTCTTGACCTTTACTGGTTTCCCAAGCCTTAGTTCACTTGGGCATAGAAAGGAGCCTGACATCACAGTCCCTGAATGTCTTGCTCAGGCCCATCACAGGGCTTTTTATATTTCCACAGAATGCCTTAGTTATCAAGCAACAAGGCTTTTTTTTCTAAAGCCCTGCACCCCCAGACAAGACAATTCTGGTTCACGTCAGAGCTGACATCCAGTTTAACTTGTTCCTCAGTTTTTCACGACTACTTGGAAACTGAGCACTGTGGAAAAACCAGTGTTTTGCCCCTGTTAGGTACATTTAACCCAAATGACTGGGTTTGGCTTAAGAGGGATGTCTAAATGGTTAGACCCAAATACCATCCAGATTTAGCCATCTGAGGTGGGTCTTTTAGGTTTCTTCCTGCAGTGTGTCCTTACCCCCTGGTCATGTATGCAACATGAGAAAGGAGGAGAGCTTGGCAAATTTCACTTGTTTGGACTATAGCCTGAAGAATCCTCTACCAACTGGCCATGCTGTCTGGAAGGATTCTGGAACCTGTAGTGTGAAAAGTAACTTGCCCAAGCTCTACGACCCCCTTGCTGTGTTGCTGTCTGACCCAGCAGGAAGATAGCAATGCAAATGGTAGATACCACGCGCTACAGCAAGTCCCTACAAAGGCTTTCACGGGAAAAGGAGCAAAAGGCTAGTACTGCAAGTAAATACCCAAACTCAATGACCTGGAAGTACATGAGGTCACCATGGCATCGGTTGAGAAGTGGGCATGCGCAGGAGAGCAATTTCTCATTTAGAAATCCACTGGTGTAATAAGATATTCCTGAATGCGTTTGTTTTGGGTTTGAAATAAACAGAAAATGGATAATAAGCTTTCTCGCAATCGCGTGAATTGCGAATTCATAGCGCAATTTACTTTCACGAAATAACCTAGGCATGTCATTGTGTGATGCACTTTCACGCAATCACGCGAAATTCCAAATTGAATACGAAAATTACTATTGTGAAATTTAGAGAAATTCCTCACATGTGATAAACTCCAGAGGCACTTCTCCATGTATTGACTCATTCTTTGGCTATTGATTTGATAGGACTGTTCTAGTCGGGAAACTAACCAACAGGTCTCAGGCTATATCCAAACGGTTCTCTTTCTCAAACGAAATACTATTACTGAAAGATTATGCCAGATGACCATCCATGGAGAATCACTTTCAAAAGAAGTAATTGCAGAGACAGAAATATGGAGTGAAGCATTTATTTTATAAAGACAGATATGATAGGTTCCCACCTCCCTTGCCCTGCTCTTGGGATTCTAGGTGAATATAAAGGATGGCCATGAAGGAAGCGGCAAAATGGCTTTGACCCTTTCCTCGTGGCTTTCACATAGGGGCTTCTCTCCTTGGAAAGGGAAGGGTCCAGTTGGGGAGACTGGCTGATGCTCTTCCCAGTTTTAATGCTGACCCTCTTCTGGATTAAGATGGTGGGCTGTTTTTTTCACCTGGAAAAGCCAGAACAGAATCAACAGATGAACAGCAGAACCATCAGCTTCCACCTCTTTGCACCCTCCTGGAAGGGATACTGACCCTAAGAAGGTGGGCTTCTCTTCCATTAGAGATTGGTCTGTCACTCCACGCATCTCAAGAAGTAGCCCAAGTCTACAAAAGGCTTACGCTACAACTTTTAGAGTGCATCTACACTGTAGAAATAATGCTGTTCAGTGCCACTTCAAGTGCTGTCGCTCCATCCTATGGGATCTGAGGTTTTACAAAGCCTTGAGCCTTCTCTGCTAAAGAGCGCTGCTGCCTCCCAAAACTACAATTCCCAGGATTCTGCAGAATGGTGCCATGGCAGTTAAAGGGCTGTCTAGCTGCATTATTTCTGCTGTGTAGATGCACCCTTGGTCTTTAACGCGCTACAAGACCCCTTTGCATACTGTTTCTCCCTAGTCTGACTAATAGGGACCAGTGAAAAGCACATTTATTTGGGTAAATTGGGAGGAAGAATAAGCAAATGTCTTATTTGTGTTCTTCTCGTATTGGTTTCAATGGTTTTATTTTACATATACAAAAAAGGAAAGATTAGGCACGGAACACAAAATTAGACTGAATACCGGTCCTGTCCCTTTAATGATTATACAGGAAAAGGGAATTTCATGACTTGTGACCAAGATGCAACACAAACAGCACCTGTTGAAATCCCTTCTTCTACACAACTACTAAAGACACAGGAGCCCTCTTCAGTTTTCAATTTGGACACAACTATTGTATTCACCCACCCGCTGCCATAAAAATACATCGCAGCCTGATAAAAGTCCAGCTGGAAGGCCCCAAAAATGTAGTTAGTTTCCAGAATCCCTGCAGAACTCATGAACAAAGTAAGAGACAGAAGCATTACCTCGTGGGACTGGTGATGATTTTGTAGGAAGCCACGATGGCAACAGCGGTGGCTAGAATGAAAGACACCATAAAAATCCATGCGACTGTTCCTTTGGAGAGATCTTTGGCCTTTCTCTCTCATTTCAAGCTATCTGGAGAGAGAAGGGAAAAAGGCATTTGAGAATCAGGGCATGGACCTGCAAGGTCTTCACGCCATCTTCTCTTAGGGTTAGGGATTTCGGGCACTGGGAGGCAATTTTGGGCAGTTCTGAACGCAATGCAGTGTCAATACGCAATCAAGTAAACTCGCTGAACAAGCCAATTTACTCAGTTCCAAACTGGCCTCACTTCCATTTCTTTCGAAACTGAGAGAAATTCCTCCCATGTGATAAACTCCTGAGTCGATCTTGAGCCCTTTTGCTGGAATTGAACTCACAACCCTATGGTTTTGAGTGAGTGACTGCAGGACAGGCATTGAACCACTGCACCCCCAGGGCTCCAAATAAAACCAGCATTGTTTTCAAACAGCATCCCTTTTAGAAAATGGGAAAGAGCAAGATTTGTTTTTCATATACATATGTATGTGTTTGTGTGTGTGTGTCACCATGGAACCTCCACCTGCCCTTCAAGGCAGAGGAGCAGGGCCAAACCAGAACATGGCAAGAGAGAGAGAGAGAGAGAGGAAGGGAAGAGAAAGGCAAGGAAAGAATGGCTGAGAATGCTTCCAAAGGATTCTGTTTCTTGCTCTGGATTCCATCTGGTTGTTCCATCACCATCTGCCTAGTGACCCCGGATGATTCGGAACCAGACACTTGGTTTCTGGCTTGGCTTTCGGTTGGGTCAGAAATCAGCTGTTTTGGGTGTTTCAGGTGTTGCGAAGATGCCGCTTCCCAAGGTGAGTGGTCCCTAAGAGAAGGAGGAGGAGGAAGAGGAAGAGGAAGAGGAGGAGGAGGAGGAGGAGAGGCCAAGGGTAGTTGTGCAACTGGCCATCCCAAATTCTTTGGGTCTCATTTTTCTCTCTCCTTGGCAGTGGTTCTTGAGGAGGAGCGCCAGAGTCTCTGTGGATCCGGGGTCTACTCCGAGAGAAGAGGAAAACCCAGGGTCTGCTGACATGTAAGTTTCATCCAAATTGGTCATCTTCTGATGAAAGTGTGACTTGCTCAGAATTCAAACCCAGGCCTCCAGAGTCATAGTCCCAAAATGGGGTGCCAGCCCTTCCCGGCTCCGTGGCTTAGTAAAATTTATACAAAATGACAAAAATCAAGGTTTGCTCTTTTGTGCAATTCATATATACACCTATTAATATATTTTGGGGCTGTGAGTTGAATCTATGGATGATGAAATATTAGTAGTAGTGGTTGTAATAGTAACAGAAATAAATATAATGGGAGGAGCATCCATGGATTTTGTGGTGTGTGTGGCCTGGAACCAGAGACGCTTGAATCTGTGGATTACAGATTGAGTGCCGACTGTACAGTTATTCCAGATGCCATTCAGAGAATGATCCAAAGGGAAACAGCAAAGCCGGAGCTGAAGCAGAGTCCTGGATGAATGACACAAAGGTGTCACCCAGAAAATCCAGTGCAGGAGCCCTTATAAAGAAAGGCTCAGTGTAAAGTGTAGCTATTGTATCAAAGGAGTCTTTGGGATGCAGGCAAACTTCCCTTTGCAAAGGTGCTAAGGACATGATTTCCCTGTCTCCAGGACCCTTTCTGTTCTCAGGAGCTAAGATTAAGGTGTTTGAAGTGTTGATGGTTTTTGATGGGATTTGTTGCCTTCTGTGTTTCAGGGTGATAGACTTACAAATGGTCTGATCTTTCATGATCTCTCTATTTTCAGGCCTCAAGAGGCAGGGGATAACGCCAGCCCGTCTCATCCCATTACGGAGGAATGACCATCTGAGCCTGTAAGTAAATATCTGGATGACAGTCCTTGGAAGCTCTCAGGTTCTTCAGTTGTGTTTTCATTCTCTACCAATGTTCCCCTTTTGCATCCTTGGAGCTAAGGCCTGCCTCCCTCCAGGCCTTTGGGGTGGAAACTTCATCTCAGAAGAACCAGGTTGAATGGACTAGTGGAGGGGGGGGGGGTTGTTTTGGAGGACCTAATAAATCTCTTTCCCTCTTCTAGCAGCAGGGAAGAAAGAGGCAGAAGTTCTTCAGCAGATGGAGGAGTAAGCTCCGCAGAGGAAAAGGGCGTGCTCCGACTCAGGAGCCAGGATCTTCTGCAACGAGCCACCAGGAACCAGGCTGCTCCAACCCGTAAGTCCTTCCTTCCTTCCTTCCTTCCTTTGTGTGCCTTCAAGTCCTTTCGGACCTATGGCCACCATAAAAACTCATCAGGATTGGTCATCCTCTGTGACTTGCACAGGATTCAGACCAGGATCTCCAGAGTCGTAGTAAGGTCCCAGAGGCAGATTTCAAGAGGCCTTGCCTCTTCATCCATGGAATGTCTTGCCTTCCATTTCAGGGTCATAGAAGGTGTTTCATGATCTTTCCCTCTTCCCTTCCCTATTTCAGACCTCAAGACGCAGGGGAGAATGTGGGAGCATCTCATCCCACTGCGGAGGAGACATCCTCTGAGCCTGTAAGTAAATACCTGGATGACAGCCCCCAGGTTCTTCACTTCTCTTTTCATTTCCTACCAATGCTCCCCTTTTGCATCCTTGGACCTAAGTCACAAGGTTTCCCTGGAAAAGGCCAGGAATCACTCGCCTGCCTCCCTCCAGGCCTTTGGGGTGGAAACTTCATCTCAGGAGAACCTGGCTGAATGGACTATTTTGTGGGGGAGGGGGGGTGTCTGCCTGGCCATTGCAAGTTCTTTGGTGGACCTAATAAAGATATTTCCCTCTTCTAGCAGCAGGGAAAAAAGAAGCTCAAGATCTTCAGCTGGTGGAGAAGAAAGCTCCGCAGAGGAAAAGGGCCAGGGTCTTCTGCAGCCAGCCACCAGGAACCAGGGTCTTCTAACCCGTAAGTCTTTCCTCTCTCCCTCCCTCTTTAATTCTGGTTGTCATTCTGTGCCTTCAAGTCCTTTCGGACCTATGGCCACCATCAAACCTGTCACAGGGCTTTCATCAGGATTGGTCATCTTCTGTGGAGTTTATCACATGGGAGGAATTTCTCCCAATTTCGAATGGAGCCTATTTGAATTCACATAAATTCGCTAGTTTATATGAAATCTGATTGTGTTCGGAATGCATTCAGAATGACTTCCCATTTCCAGAAAATGACTCCCCATTGCCCGAAATTGGGTGAGATAATTTAATACGCAATTACGTGAAACCCCATGATTGCGTCCGGATTCCCGTTGCATTATAGCCCCAAATTCAGTCGTATGATAAACTCCTGTGACTTCCTCAGGATTCAGACCCAGATCTCCAGAGTCATAATCCCAAAGTCCTTCTAATACTTAAACAGGGCTATCATATCACCTCTTAACCATCTCTTCTCCAGGCTAAACTTACCCAGCTGCCTAAGTGTTGTTATTGCTTTGTTGTTGTTGTTTGCAAGCGGCTGCATTAGTTATCCAGGAAGGCAATGAAGAGCCATCATTCAGAGAAGAAAATGCAATCCCACAAAGGATTATCAGAAGGCAGCAGCAACTCACAATCCATCAAGGGTGGCTTTCACTGGAGAGGTTTCTATGTTTGGGAAACAAATTGACGGATGGAGTGCAGTGATTCCTAAATTTTGATCCCCCAAATGGCTTGGACTTTGGCTCCTTGGAGTCCTTGGCTCTTGATCCCATGGGCAAGGGCTTCTGGGAGTTGAAGTCCAAACTCGCTGATGGAGCAAAGCTTGAGGCCCACTGACGGAGTGGTTTTTGTAGCGCACCTTTCTCCTTGCACAGGAGGACTCAAGCTTTCAGTCTGGTCCAGCAAGATCTTTATTGAGGCATCAAGATATCAGTCTTAGAAAAGCAAGCCCAGGCGTCACTCCCAAAGTCTTCAGCAGGCATTCCAGGACTTGGGATGAAGGAAAAAGCAGAGAAGTCTAATAGCTGAGTTTCTGTTCTGTTGCCTTTTTTGTCTTTGCAGCATCCCTAGAGAAACCCCGGAGGATGTGACAGATAGTGCCAATGAGACTTCCAGCTCAGAGGTAATTCATTAGGGTCTCCCACTTCTCCTCTTTCTTTGGGAAAGGTAATTAGGATCAGGGCCAACGAAGACCCCCCCTTGCCCCCTATGTAGACTCTTTCACTTATCTCCCCCCTTTTTATAGGATTCGGACGATGAGAGTGAGGCGGATGAGTGGGATTCCTCATCCGGTTCAGAGAGGTAATTTGTTCTCAACTGGGAGGGGATGAAGGACAATAGATGCTATTGCTGATGGTGGCCCTGAGCGGCACATAAAAATGCCCCGTGGTTGCCCAGTTTCAATGGCAATCTGCTGGGCAAAGAGGGACATTTGTTTTGTTTCTCCTGTGACTGTTGAGAAGCCATCCGTACCAACTCATGCCCTTCCCATTCATTAGATAATCAATAAATCAGTAAAAATCTGATGGTTGCCATTAGAATCTCACCTCTTTTTGCTTCTCCACAGCTCTCTGGACGAAGAGGAACGTGCCCTCCTCCCTTACAAACCGTCACCTTTTGCGTCATTGCAGGTAAGGCACCGAATTCCCCGGGAAAAGACCAAACCTCGCTCTCCTGCCAACCTCCACCAAGAAGGCATTTTTCTTCTCAGAGCACTTGGAGACTCCAGGGCATCTCTTCCATAGACCTACCATGTTTCCTTGAAAATAAGACTGCTTTGGGAGCAAAAATATTCATTTTTGCTCCCAAAGATGCCCTAGGCCTTATTTTCAGGAGATATCTTATTTTTCCATGAAGAATTCACATTTATTCTTAAACAAAAGAAATGAGCATGCTTCCAAACAAAAATTTTGCTAGGTCTTACTTTCGGGGAAGGCCATATATTTAACAATTCAGCAAAACCTGTCCTAAGTCTTATTTTCAGAGGATGTCTTATTTTAGGGGAAACAGGGTAAGCGTGACCTAATCCCCCCCCCCCGGGTTTTGTTTTTTGTTAATGTTCCCTGACAGGCAAAACTCTCTCTCCACGATGTGTGTCACATGTTCTCCAGTTCCTCCCATGAAAGGGCCAGGTATATTGCAGACGCTGTGGCCGAGGATTATCTGGAGCTCTTTCTGGAGCATGTCCTGGAAATACACGGAGGGTAGGTGGATTACGTCTCCTCCTCCTCCTCCTCCTCCTCTCGCACACAGCCCCGGGGTCCTGATCCTCCCCTTTCGGGGTGTAGGAGCCAATAAGGATGTGTGTTCTCTCTTCTTCCATTTCTCTTGGCAGGGAATGTCTTAATCTCATGATCGCAGTCCTCATCTCACCCAGCTGTGATCTGGACGCCGTGATACACCAGTTGATTCGGACGATACGTGGGGGATATTGCCCTTATCCTGCTGAGGAGGAAAAACGGCTGGAGATGATGGTAAGGAGATATCCCCATCACAAGACCTGTCCTGATCAGCCCCGAGAGGCGTCCTCTCATTGAGCCCAGAATGCCCTTCTCTCCTCAGGTAATGGCAATCAAATTACTCGGACCCATCATCTGCTACTTCCCGCAAACTGAGCGCTTGGACCAATGGATCCACGACTTCGTTGGCATCTTTTCTAATTTCATGGCGAATCAAACCTTGTCATCTGAGAAGATTTTGACGGAGGGCCACATGACAGTACAGTAAGATGTGTTTCTGCCTTCTTTCTGGGCATGAAATGGTGAGTGGTTTCCATTCCACTCAATGGGGCTAGATGTAGTAATACAAATCCTAAAAGCTTTTCTGTCACCTAAGAAAGTGGTGACGTGACCATTGTTGTCTCTTCTCTGCAGAGAAACAGCATCTGTCCTTTTGTTCATCAACAGAAGATGGGGCATAATGTCTTCCATATTCTCAAAGCACTGTGGCTTTGACTAGGTGAGTTAGAGAATCATTAGTTGGGAGATTGTCCATTTGAAACATTACAACGTTCTAAAGGGAAGGTGGCCAAGTAAAAACAATAACAACAACAACTTCTTTCTCTGTTCCCTTGCTTTCCCTGCTTCCCCTCTTCTTTTCCAGATGCACACTGGATGCACACGGGACTGAAAGGCCGTCACTTCCAGGAATGTCAAGACCCCAAGGAGAGGTTGCAGGAGGAAGCTCTCATGCTGAGCTGAGAAGTCACCAGGAGGCTTGCAAGTCCCTCCAAGGACTCTCTGCTGCGTCTGGAGGAGGAGAAAGATGCCATCACATGCAAAGATGTACTGTCGTCCCTCCGAACCGTTCTGGAACACCCCCCATGTAAAATTCAGGGATACTCCAGTTGCCCCCCTCTTTCCCTCCATCTTTCACCCCCCCCTACCCCACTGGGCCTAGCCTGGCCTCAGGAGCTGGGAGGCAGCCTTCCCTCTTTCCGGGGGGAGTGGGCCAGGGTGTGGGGGCTGCCAGGGCCTGGCATCTCCGCTCCACCGGATGGCTGCCATGCTGACTTCCCTTCCTGCCGGACGCACGCCACACCACCTCCAACAGGGCCAATGGCTCCCGGCTTGCTTCCACTCTCTTCCCGTGGTCCTGGCAATGCAGCAGAGATGGGAAGCAACTGGGGAAGCCACTATCTCCCCACCAAACCCACCATCCCTCTACCTCTCCATCCGAGGCAGAGACAGGGAGCAATGGGGCATCTAGACTTGCACAATTTGGAAGTATGAAATAACATTGCCAAACTTCTTCAGGCTGCAGATAATTATTAATTAATTTTTAGTAATAAATAATAGGTTTGCAATCCCTCCCTCTAAAACTCTAAGGATTTTATGGCCAACATCCATAGTTGTTTGTTGGTTTTTCAGGCTACGTGGCCATATTTTAGAAGTGTTTATTGCAGACATTTTGCCAGGATCTTTGGCTGGCATCTTCAGAGAATGCTGGCACGGAAGATCTTTCTCTGAAGATGTCAGCCACAGATGCCGGCGAAACGTCAGAAACTATAGTAATTAATACTTCTTAATTATTAATAAATAATTAGTCATTCATAATTCATTACAATATCAAATTAAAATCTACTTCCAAACGTTGCAGGTCTTGGCCAGAGGGTCCCCTCCATAGCTCCCTCTCTCTGCCTTGGAGCATGACTACGATGGAGAGGGAGAAGGATGGGTCGGGAGGAGAGGCTTTGCAGGAACCTGACTGGGAGACGCCAGTGTTACAACCGGGCTCAGGCCCTCCCAGCCGGGTATTCGGTCAGTGGGCAGGTAAGGGGAACTGGGCAAGGGGGTGGAGTGGCCTTGGTCCATAGAAACAAGCGTAGGGCCCAAACAGACAGGCCAAAATAAAGCTGCTACAGGTCACTTTGGAGGTATGCTATTTAAATGATGCATGTGTCCCAAGAGTCCGGAAGCTGTGCTAAAGCCATACTCCATTAGCACAGCTTCCGGCCTCTTAAGATGCTATAGGACTGGAGTGTGGCTTTAGCGTGGCTTCTGGCCTATTAGGACGCATGCATCATTTAAGCAGCATACCTCCAAAGTGACCCGAAGCAGCTTTATTTTGGCCTTTCTGTTTGGGCCCTAGACCAGGACAGACCACTTTGAGTGTCTGTATCTGAGCCTGAAGACCAAGGATAGTTTGGGGATTCTGTTGGTATACCGTCCACCTTGTTGTCCAGCAGGCTCCCAAACTGAACTGACAAACTGGACTCAGAGTTGGTGTTGGACTTGCCTAGGCTGCTAGTCCTGGGCCACTTCAGCATCCCACTTGAGCCCAGTTTGGCAAAACTAGCAAGTGCAGCTCAAGGGACCAGTCTCACACCTTCTGTTCCCGAGCAAGGCAACCGAGAGAGCTGTTCCCCTTCAACTCCGAGTAGTTTTGGCTGAAACTACAGTTAGGGCTCCCAGCACTTAGGTCCCAACCCTTAGTAGGTCCTCTGGGATGGATTTCCTGCAGCCAATAAAGGCCAGACTGGCTGCGGTTACCCAGAGGGCCTTCTCGTCTCCCAAACGATGGAATGGCTTCTCAGAAGAGATCCGACCCATCCCCAATCTGGGCAGCTATAAAAAGGCCATTGAGACGGATCTCTTCCGAGAAGCTTTCCCTGATTAGCTCACTTTCCCCCTGTTAATATGGACCCCCAAATAGAATACCCCAGGACCGTCCTGTTGCAGTTTTATCATTTTTCTAACTGGAGGTTGTTTTATTAATGCTATTGTTCTTTGGGAATGTTAAGTAGTTGTGTGGGGGGAGGGAAATAATAATAATAATAATAATAATAATAATAATAGATTTTATTCTGTATTGTATTTTTTACCCTTGCTGTAAGCCGCCTTGATCCAATAGGAGAGGTAGGATCTAAACAATTATTATTATTATTATTATTATTATTATTAATACTATGTTGGTTTCCCCAGTTGCTTCCCATCTCTGCCCCATTGCCAGGTCCACAGGACGAGAGGGGAAGCAAGCCGGGAGCCATGGGCCATGTGAGGGGTGGCATGGTGTGCGTCCAGCAGAAAGGGAACTCCGCATGGGGCTGGACGGTGGGGCACAGATGACAGGCCCTGGCGGCCCCCGCACCCTGGCTCCCTCCCCCCGGAATGAGGGAAGGCCCCCTCCCAGCCCCCGAGGCCACACTAGGCCCGGTGGAGGGGGTGAAAGACGGAGCGAAGGAGGAAGGGAGAGGAGGGGAGGGGGAGGGCAGGGTGGGAAAGGAGTGGGGGGAGGCGGCAACCTCACTGGTAAGCAAAACCGTCAGTTCCAAAGCTGCGAATTCGGAGGGACGGCTGTCTTTTGGAGCAGTGTGGGCTTTCCGTCTCCGAAGGGAAGTCCTCTACCATCAGGATGGCCTGCAGAGCAACCAATTCCCCAAATGGCTGGCATCTTAGGGTTCAACAGAGGTTTTTGTTCTGAGGTTGGCACCTGCAACCTAAACCCCCCAAAAGGTGGCACTTGCAAGAAAAGCAGGAAGAGACCGGAGACAATGTTACTGTCATATTTTCAAATTATTATTTTATTTGTACTGTTTTTCTGTATTTTTTATTGTATTGCTGTATTAATGTATTGTAATGTATTGTATTAATGTATTAGTTATTGCAGAATTTCTTGTTTCTTATTGGATTGCATAAAAAAGAACTTCCATGCTCTACATTCTATATTTCTTGTAAATATACTTCTCTGTTTACTGCCATAGAGTTTGCTGTGGTTTTGTTTTCTTCTAACTTGTAAGGTTCTGTGAGACTCTTGGCCTGTCAGGCCTTTGTGTGGCTTGGAGGGAGTTTCTCTTTGGAAAAAGGAGAAAGGCTTCTGGAGGAAAACTCAAGGGAAGAGGGTTGGGCTGAGATCTGAAGGGGATCCCATGCTTTATCTCATGATGTTCCCTGGGAACTTGGAGGAGAAAGTGGCAGAGGCTTCATAAGGAGGGTCCCAATGGCACAACATCTGGAGGAGGGCGAAGCATCCCCCATCTGGACCTCTTGGATGCCTTTAAGGCTGAGCTTCCCAACCTTGGCTCTTCCGTTTGTTTTGGACTTCAGCTTGGCCAGAAAATGTGACAAGTGAGGTCTAAAGCACCTGGAGGACCAACTTCTGCTCAAAAGAGTAGAATTCAAAGATTCCATTCAAAGATTCCCTGTAACCTGTAAAACCCGCATGGAAAGAGATCTTGGAGCACTCTTCCCCTTCCACTTCTCCCCTTTGGGCTCAGCTTCTTTTGGTTGCTGCAAAGTGAGCCCAGTATTAAACAGAGTGGCATAGCTCCATGGTATCCCTTATAGAAAATCAAGGCTTGCCTTTTGGAATATATACATAGATATTTATTCCCACCAGAGGAAATAAAGGTTCTGCTGTGACAAAGATGCTCAAATTCTGCGCAGCCATCGGGGTGAAAGAAGAGCTCAGGATGTGACCTAGCAGGTGAAGAAGAGACAGATGGAGGGATGGACAGGCAGATATTCAGCTCAAAGAAAAGACCAGCACCGGGCAAGGCAGAAGAAGCAAGACCTGATATTCTGCAAACAGGAGCAAAAAACACTTGCATTCACAGCCTGGGTTTCACAGGAGTCTTGGAAAGCCTCTAAAGGGCAATTGGAAGCCAAACAAACCCTTCATCTGTGCCAATGGTAGGCCACATTCAAGTAAAGCCTGTGCCCTCAAATCTCCTGTTGGCTTCGGCTGACCCTATGAATTTCATAGGGCTTTCTTTCCCAGGCAGGGAATCCTCAGAGGTGGTTTTGACATGGCCTTCCTCTGAAATCGAGCCTAAAGCACCAGATATTCCCAGGTCGTCCTCCTTTGAAGGCCTGACCCAGCTTAGCTTCCAAGACCCCATGGAATCTGGTGCCTTTGGGGTATTTTGGTGCCCTGTTGTGGTGGTGTGGCCAGGAGAACTGCTCTATTGGAAATTGAATTTTAAATAAATAAATAAATAAATACAGGAATGGGATGTCCTTGCCTTCTGAAAAGGAAAGAGAGTCTCCCCCCTGCAGACTGGTGGGGCTTTGTGGTTCAAGGGGGCAGCCTGGCACTCTCGTATGCCAGAGGAAGCTGCCACACTTGACTCCCAAACTGGACAGCCGTTGCCGGAATTACAATTACAGGAATTACAGGAGTTTATCATATGGGTGGCATCTCATGCAAAAACTGGGGGGGGGGGGGATTTTTGCAAAAGTGAATTGGTTTTCAGATGATGTCTGACATTAAACAGGGCATAAAAGGGGGGGAGGGGACCCTCAAAAGCGGATTGTTTTTCAGATGTTGTCAGGGTTAATGAGCATTAATTCATCATTAACCAGATGGAAAGTCAACAAAACCCACTTGCTTTTTACTTCTGGAAAATCCTGAAAGTAAAAAGTGGCACATTTTGTCGACTTTCTGTCCGGGTTGAGTTAATGTTAATGCTTTTTGTGGACTTTTTTTCTGAGTTTTAAATCCCATTTCTGCATGGGATTCGGTCAGTTTGCCTCTGAATGATAAACTCCACAGCAAGGGTTAGGTTTTTGCATCTCAAATCTCGTATCTGCGTTACACATTTCTAAGGATTTTGCACCTGAGAGAAGCAGCGTCAGCCAAAGTCTTCTCCTCCAAGCTGACAGGGAGTTTCCGAAGGTGGCCCCGGCTGCATTTGGAAGTAAGCGGCTTGGGGCTATTGCGGTCACCCAGCTGGACGCTTGCTCCCCTGGCATGTTCATTGCCACATCGGTTGAGCCCACCCGCTGCGTCCCATTAGGAGCCACTCTTGGTTCCTTGCGCTCAGAAGGTCTTTTGGAGAATGGCTCCTGGTCAGATCTTTCCCATCACTGTCCTCTATTGTGATATCAGGGGATGGTCGTGAAACAGTGGACAAAACCATGGCTCATTGTATGCATTTTAAGGCAGCCTCCTCTCACGCTCCTACAGCTGTCAGATATTGTTCTAGAATAGCAAAAATGAGCTTCTTGTTTACCTGCAGCTCGTCTTTTCAATCTGCAACTCCGTGGAAAGGCTGCATGGTCGAAGCCACCAAAAAGAGTAGGCTTGCTCTCACTGGGCAGGAGATTATGGAAGAGAATTGCACCTTGTATATTGCACATGTGTCCCTCCCACACATCCCCTATTATTTCAACACTAAGATGCTACACATCTATGGCTCTATGGTAGAACACATCTACCAACAGTTGGATTTAGGTCATTATTTGCAATCTGGGTAGCTGCCTTTTTTGGCCATTCGTACCGGGCCTTAACTTCCCATTTCTTGAAGCACCAGGAGTTTCAGCGTGAACAGTGCTGTCTATGAGTATAAAGCTAAAAGGTTTTGAAGACTGACTCCTATGCTAGATCCTCATAGAGTAGACCCAGGGAATCAACGGCACTTCCCCATGTATTGACTCATTCTTTGGCTATTGATTTGATAGGACTGTTCTGGTTGGGAATTAACCAACAGGTCTCAGGCTATATCCAAACGGTTTCTCTTTCTCAAACTAAAGATTATTACTCAAAGATTAGGCCAGATGACCATCCATGGAGAATCGCTTTCAAAAGAAGTAATTGCAGAGACAGAAATATGAAGTGAAGCATTTATTTTATAAAGACAGATATGATAGGTTCCCACCTCCCTTGCCCTGCTCTTGGGCTTCTAGGGGAATATAAAGGACGGTCACAAAGGAAGCAGCAGAATGGCTTTGACCCTTTCCTCGTGGCTTCCACCGAGATCCAGCTTCTCTTCTTGGAAAGGGAAGGGTCCAGCTGGTGAGACTGGCTGATGCTCTTCCCAGTTTTAATGCTGACACTCTTCTGGATTAAGATGGGGGGCTGTTTGTTTCACCTGGAAGAACAGGATCAACAGATGAACAGCAGAACCATCAGCTTCTGCCTCTTTGCACCCTCCTGGAAGGGAGACTGGCCCTATGAAGGTGGGCTTCTCTTCCATTAGAGATCGGTCTGTCACTCCATGCATCTCAAGAAGTAGCCCAAGTCTACAAAAGGCTTATGCTACAACTTTTAGGGTGCATCTACACTGTAGAAATAATGCTGTTCAGTGCCTCTTCAAGTGCTGTAGCTCCATCCTATGGGATCTGAGGTTTTACAAAGCCTTTAGCCTTCTTTGCCAAAGAGCGCTGCTGCCTCCCAAAACTACAATTCCCAGGATTCTGCAGAATGGTGCCATGGCAGTTAAAGGGCTGTCTAGCTGCATTATTTCTGCCGTGTAGATGCACCCTTGGTCTTTAAGGCGCTACAAGATCCCTTTGCATACTGTTTCTCCCTAGTCTCTCTAATAGGAACCAGTGAAAAGCACATTTATTTGGGTAAATTGGGAGGAGGAATAAGCAAATGACTTATTTGTGTTCTTCTCCTATTTGTTTCAATGGTTTTATTTTATATATATATAAAGGAAAGATTAGGCACGGAACACAAAATTAGACTGAATACCGGTCCTGTCCCTTTAATGTTTATACAGGAAAAGGGAATTTCATGACTTGTGACCAAGCTGCAACACAAACAGCACCTGCTGACAGCCCTTCTTCTACACAACTACTAAAGACACAGGAGCCCTCTTCAGTTTTCAGTTTGGACACAACGATTGTATTCACCCACCCGCTGCCATAAAAAGACATTGCAGCCTGAGCAATCGCAGGATAAAAGACCAGCTGGAAGGCACCCAAAATGTAGTTAGTTCCCAGAATCCTTGCAGAACTCAGGAATAAAAGGTAAAAGATGGAAGTATTCCCCCGTGGGACTGGTGATGATTTTGTAGGAAGCCAAGATGGCAACAGCGGTGGCTAGAATGAAACACACCATAAAAATCCCTGCGACGGTTCCTTTGGAGAGACTTTGGCCTTTCTCTCTCATTACAAGCCATCTGGAGAGAGAAGGGAAAAAAGTACTTGAGAATCAGGACATGGACCTGCAAGGTCTTCACACCATCTTGCCTTAGGGTTAAGGATTTTGGGCACTGGGAGGGAATTTCGGGCAGTTCTGAAAGCAATGCAGCGTCAATACGCAATCGAGTAAATTCGCTGAACTAGCAAATTTACTCAATTCTGAAATGGGCTCACTTCCATTCCTTTCAAAATTGACAGAAATTCCTCCCATGTGATAAACTCCTGAGTGGATCTTGAGCCCTTTTGCTGGAATTGAACTCGCAATCCTATGGTTTTGAGTGAGTGGCTGCAGGACAGGCATTGAACCACTGCGCCACCAGGGCTCCAAATAAAAACCATCATCGTTTTAAAACAGCATCCCTTTTAGAAAATGGGAAAGAGCAAGATTAGTTTTTTTATATACATATGTATGTGTTTATATGTGTGTGTCATCATGGAACCTACACCTGCCCTTCAAGGCAGAGGAGCAGGGCCAAACCAGAACATGGCAACAGAGAGAGAGAGAAGAGAAAGGCAAGGAAAGAATGGCTGAGAATGCTTCCAGAAGGTTCTGTTTCTTGCTCTGGATTCCATCCGGTTGTTCCATCACCATCTGCCTAGTGACCCCGGATGATTCCGAACCAGACACTTGGTTTCTGTCCTGGCTTTCGGTTGGTTCAGAAATCAAGTGTTTTGGGAAGGGTCTTTGGCCACGATGCCGCTTCCCAAGGTGAGTGGTCAGGAAAAGAAGAAGGAGGAGGAAGAGGAGGAGGAGGAGGAGGAGAGGCCAAGGATAGTTGTGCAACTGGCCATCCCAAATTCTTTGGGTCTCATTTTTCTCTCTCCTTGGCAGTGGTTCTCGAGGAGGAGCGCCAGAGTCTCTGTGGATCCGGGGTCTATTCCGAGAGAAGAGGAAAACCCAGGGTCTGCTGACATGTAAGTTTCATCCAAATTGGTCACCTTCTGATGAAAGTGTGACTTGCTCAGGATTCAAACCCAGGCCTCCAGAGTCATAGTCCCGAAATGGGGTGCCAGCCCGTCCCGGCTCCGTGGCTTAGTAAAATTTATACAAAATGACAAAAATCAAGGTTTGCTCTTTTGTGCAATTCATATATACACCTATTAATATATTTTGGGGCTGTGAGTTGAATCTATGGATGATGAAATATTAGTAGTAGTGGTTGTAATAGTAACAGTAATAAATATAATGGGAGGAGCATCCATGGATTTTGTGGTGTGTGTGTCCTGGAACCAAAGACGCTTGAATTTGTGGATTACAGATTGAGTGCCGACTGTACAGTTATTCCAGACGCCATTCAGAGAATGATCCAAAGGGAAACAGCAAAGCCGGAGCTGAAGCAGAGGCCTGGATGAATGACACAAAGGTGTCCCCCAGAAAATCCAATGCAGGCGCCCTTATAAAGAAAGGCTCAATGTAAACTGTAGCTATTTTATCAAAGGAGTCTTTGGGATGCAGGCAAACTTCCCTTTGCAAAGGTGCTAAGGACACGATTTCCCTGTCTCCAGGACCCTTTCTGTTTTCAGGAGCTAAGACTAAGGTTTTGGAAGTGTTGATGTTTTTCTGATGGGATTTGTTGCCTTCTGTGTTTCAGGGTGATAGACTTACAAATGGTCTGATCTTTCATGATCTCTCTGTTTTCAGGCCTCAAGAGGCAGGGGATAACGCCAGCACGTCTCATCCCATTACGGAGGAACGACCATCTGAGCCTGTAAGTAAATATCTGGATGACAGTCCTTGGAAGCTTCCAGGTTCTTCAGTTGTGCTTTCATTCTCTACCAATGTTCCCTTTTTGCATCCTTGGAGCTAAGGCCTGCCTCCCTCCAGGCCTTTGGGGTGGAAACTTCATCTCAGAAGAACCAGGTTGAATGGACTAGTGGGGGGGGGGGGTTGTTTTGGTGGACCTAATAAATCTCTTTCCCTCTTCTAGCAGCAGGGAAGAAAGAGGCAGAAGTTCTTCAGCAGATGGAGGAGTAAGCTCCTCAGACGAAAAGGGCCTGCTCCGACTCAGGAGCCAGGATCTTCTGCAATGAGCCACCAGGAACCAGGCTGCTCCAACCCGTAAGTCCTTCCTTCCTTCCTTCCTTCCTTCCTTCCTTCCTTCTTTTGTGTGCCTTCAAGTCCTTTCGGACCTATGGCCACCATAAAAACTCATCAGGATTGGTCATCTTCTGTGACTTGCACAGGATTCAGACCAGGATCTCCAGAGTTGTAGTAAGGTCCCAGAGGCAGATTTCAAGAGGCCTTGCCTCTTCATCCATGGAATGTCTTGCCTTCCATTTCAGGGTCATAGAAGGTGTTTCATGATCTTTCCCTCTTCCCTTCCCCGTTTCAGACCTCAAGACGCAGGGGAGAATGTGGGAGCATCTCATCCCACTGCTGAGCAGACATCCTCTGAGCCTGTAAGTAAATACCTGGATGACAGCCCCCAGGTTCTTCACTTCTCTTTTCATTTCCTACCAATGCTCCCCTTTTGCATCCTTGGACCTAAGTCACAAGGTTTCCATGGAAAAGGCCAGGAATCACTCGCCTGCCTCCCTCCAGGCCTTTGGGGTGGAAACTTCATCTCAGGAGAACCTGGCTGAATGGACTATTTTGGGGGGGAGGGGGGGTGTCTGCCTGGCCATTGCAAGTTCTTTGGTGGACCTAATAAAGATATTTCCCTCTTCTAGCAGCAGGGAAAAAAGAAGCTCAAGATCTTCAGCTGGTGGAGAAGAAAGCTCCGCAGAGGAAAAGGGCCAGGGTCTTCTGCAGCCAGCCACCAGGAACCAGGGTCTTCTAACCCGTAAGTCTTTCCTCTCTCCCTCCCTCTTTAATTCTGGTTGTCATTCTGTGCCTTCAAGTCCTTTCGGACCTATGGCCACCATCAAACCTGTCACAGGGCTTTCATCAGGATTGGTCATCTTCTGTGGAGTTTATCACATGGGAGGAATTTCTCCCAATTTCGAATGGAGCCTATTTGAATTCACATAAATTCGCTAGTTTATATGAAATCTGATTGTGTTCGGAATGCATTCAGAATGACTTCCCGTTTCCAGAAAATGCCCCCCCCATTGCCCGAAATTGCGTGAGATAATTTAATACGCAATTACGTGAAACCCCATGATTGCGTCCGGATTCCCGTTGCATTATAGCCCCAAAATCAGTCGTATGATAAACTCCTGTGACTTCCTCAGGATTCAGACCCAGATCTCCAGAGTCATAATCCCAAAGTCCTTCTAATACTTAAACAGGGCTATCATATCACCTCTTAACCATCTCTTCTCCAGGCTAAACTTACCCAGCTGCCTAAGTGTTGTTATTGCTTTGTTGTTGTTGTTTGCAAGCGGCTGCATTAGTTATCCAGGAAGGCAATGAAAAGCCATCATTCAGAGAAGAAAATGCAATCCCACAAAGGATTATCAGAAGGCAGCAGCAACTCACAATCCATCAAGGGTGGCTTTCACTGGAGAGGTTTCTACGTTTGGGAAACAAATTGACGGATGGAGTGCAGTGATTCCTAAACTTTGATCCCCCAAATGGCTTGGACTTTGGCTCCTCGGAGTCCTTGGCTCTTGACCCCATGGGCAAGGGCTTCTGGGAGTTGAAGTCCAAACACGCTGATGGAGCAAATCTTGAGGCCCACTGACGGAGTGGTTTTTCTAGCGCACCTTTTTCCTTGCACAAGAGGACCCAAGCTTTAAATCTGGTCCAGCAAGATCTTTATTGAGGCATCAAGATATCAGTCTTAGAAAAGCAAGCCTAAGCGTCACTCCCAAAGTCTTCGGCAGCCATTCCAGGACTTGGGATGAAGGAAAAAGCAGAGAAGTCTAATAGCTGAGTTTCTGTTCTGTTGCCTTTTTTGTCTTTGCAGCATCCCTAGAGAAACCCTGGAGGATGTGACAGATAGTGCCAATGAGACTTCCAGCTCAGAGGTAATTCATTAGGGTCTCCCACTTCTCCTCTTTCTTTAGGAAAGGTAATTAGACGACCCCCCCCTTGCCCCCTATGTAGACTCTTTCACTTATCTCCCCCCTTTTTATAGGATTCGGACGATGAGAGTGAGGAGGATGAGTGGGATTCCTCATCCGGTTCAGAGAGGTAATTTGTTCTCAACTGGGAGGGGATGAAGGACAATAGATGCTATTGCTGATGGTGGCCCTGAGCGGCACATAAAAATGCCCCGTGGTTGCCCAGGTTCAACGGCAATCTGCTGGGCAAAGAGGGACATTTGTTTTGTTTCTCCTGTGACTGTTGAGAAGCCATCCGTACCAACTCATGCCCTTCCCTTTCATTAGATAATCAATGAATCAGCAAAAATCTGATGGTTGCCATTAGAAATCTCACCTCTTTTTGCTTCTCCACAGCTCTCTGGACGAAGAGGAACGTGCCCTCCTCCCTTACAAACTGTCACCTTTTGCATCATTGCAGGTAAGGCACCGAATTCCCCGGGAAAAGACCAAACCTCGCTCTCCTGCCAACCTCCACCAAGAAGGCATTTTTCTCCTCAGGGCACTTGGAGACTCCAGGGCACCTCTTCCATAGACCTACCATGTTTCCTTGAAAATAAGACAGTGTCTTATATTCATTTTTGCTCCCAAAGATGCCCTGGGTCTTATTTTCAGGAGATGTCTTATTTTTCCATGAAGAATTCACATTTATTCTTAAACAAAAGAAACTGGCATGCTTCCAAACAAAAATTTTGCTAGGTCTTACTTTCGGGGAAGGCCTTATATTTAACAATTCAGCAAAACCTGTCCTAGGTCTTATTTTCAAAGGATGTCTTATTTTAGGGGAAACAGGGTAAGCGTGACCTAATCCCGCCCCGTTTTTTGTTTTTTTTTAATGTTCCCTGACAGGCAAAACTCTCTCTCCACGATGTGTGTCACATGTTCTCCAGTTCCTGCCATGAAAGGGCCAGGTATATTGCAGACGCTGTGGCCGAGGACTATCTGGAGCTCTTTCTGGAGCATGTCCTGGAAATACACGGAGAGTAGGTGGATTGCGTCTCCTCCTCCTCCTCCTCCTCCTCCTCCTCCTCCTCCTCCTCCTCCTCTCGCACACAGCCCCGGGGTCCTGATCCTCCCCTTTCGGGGTGTAGGAGCCAATAAGGATGTGTGTTCTCTCTTCTTCCATTTCTCTTGGCAGGGAATGTCTTAATCTCATGATCGCAGTCCTCATCTCACCCAGCTGTGATCTGGACGCCGTGATACACCAGTTGATTCGGACGATACGTGGGGGATATTGCCCTTATCCTGCTGAGGAGGAAAAACGGCTGGAGATGATGGTAAGGAGATATCCCCATCACAAGACCTGTCCTGATCAGCCCCGAGAGGCGTCCTCTCATTGAGCCCAGAATGCCCTTCTCTCCTCAGGTAATGGCAATCAAATTACTCGGACTCATCATCTGCTACTTCCCGCAAACTGAGCGCTTGGACCAATGGATCCACGACTTCGTTGGCATCTTTTCTAATTTCATGGCGAATCAAACCTTGTCATCTGAGAAGATTTTGACGGAGGGCCACATGACAGTACAGTAAGATGTGTTTCTGCCTTCTTTCTGGGCATGAAATGGTGAGTGGTTTCCATTCCACTCAATGGGCCTAGATGTAGTAATACAAATCCTACAAGCTTTTCTGTCACCTAAGAAAGTGGTGACGTGACCATTGTTGTCTCTTCTCTGCAGAGAAACAGCATCTGTCCTTTTGTTCATCAACAGAAGATGGGGCATAATGTCTTCCATATTCTCAAAGCACTGTGGCTTTGACTAGGTGAGTTAGAGAATCATTAGTTGGGAGATTGTCCATTTGAAACATTACAACGTTCTAAAGGGAAGGTGGCCAAGTAAAAACAATAACAACAACAACTTCTTTCTCTGTTCCCTTGCTTTCCCTGCTTCCCCTCTTCTTTTCCAGATGCACACTGGATGCACACGGGACTGAAAGGCCGTCACTTCCAGGAATGCCGAGACCCCAAGGAGAGGTTCCAATTTGCAGGAGGAAACTCTCATGCTGAGCTGAGAAGTCCCAGAAGGCTAGCAGGTCCTTCTTAGGACTCAGGTCGTCACTTCCAGGACTGCCGAGACCCCAAGGAGAGGTTCCAATTTGCAGGAGGAAACTCTCATGCTGACCTGAGAAGTCCCAGAAGGCTAGCAGGTCCTTCTTAGGACTCAGGTCGTCACTTCCAGGAATGCCAAGACCCCAAGGAGAGGTTCCAATTTGCAGGAGGAAACTCTCATGATGAGCTTAGAGGTCCCATAAGGCTAGCGGGTCCTTCTTAGGACTCAGGTCGTGACTTCCAGGACTGCCAAGACACCAAGAAGAGCTTACAATTTGCAGGAGGAAACTCTCATGCTGAGCTGAGAAGTCACCAGAAGGCTAGCAGGTCCTTCTTAGGACTCAGGCCATCACTCCTAGGAATGCTGAGACCCCAAGGAGAGGTTCCAGTTTGTAGGAGGAAGGTCTCATGCTGAGCTGAGAAGTCACCAGAAGGCTAGCAGGTTCTTCTTAGGACTCAGGCCGTCACTCCCAGGAATGCCAAGACCCCAAGGAGAGGTTCCAGTTTGCAGGAGGAAGCACTCATGTTTAGCTGAGAAGTCACCAGGAGGCTTGCAAGTCCCTCCAAGGACTCTCTGCTGCGTCTGGAGGAGGAGAAAGATGCCATCACATGCAAAGATGTACTGTCGTCCCTCCAAACTGTTCCGGAACACCCCCCATGTAAAATTCAGGGATACTCCAGTTGCCCCCCTCTTTCCCTCCATCTTTCACCCCCCTACCCCACTGGGCCTAGCCTGGCCTCGGTAGCTGGGAGGCAGCCTTCCCTCTTTCCAGGGGGAGTGGGCCAGGGTGTGGGGGCTTCCAGGGCCTGGCATCTCCGCTCCACCGGCCGGCTGCCATGCAGACTTCCCTTCCTGCTGGACGCGCGCCACACCACCTCCAACACGGCCAATGGCTCCCAGCTTGCTTCCGCTCTCTTCCCGTGGTCCTGGCAATGCAGCAGAGATGGGAAGCAACTGGGGAAGCCACTATCTCCCCACCAAACCCGCCATCCCTCTACCTCTCCATCCGAGGCAGAGAGAGGGAGCAATGGGGCATTTAGACCCGCACAACTTGGAAGTATGAAATAACATTGCCAAACTTCTTCAGGCTGCAGATAATTATTAATTAATTTTTAGTAATAAATAATAGGTTTGCAGTCCCTCCCTCTAAAAGTCTAAGGATTTTATGGCCAACATCCATAGTTGTTTGTGGGTTTTTCAGGCTACGTGGCCATATTTTAGAAGTGTATATTGCGGACATTTTGCCAGAATCTTTGGATGGCATCTTCAGAGAATGCTGGCACGGAAGATCTTTCTCTGAAGATGTCAGCCACAGATGCCGGCGAAACGTCAGAAACTATAGTAATTAATACTTCTTCATTATTAATAAATAATTACAATAACAAATTAAAATCTACTTCCAAACGTTGCAGGTCTTGGCCAGAGGGTCCCCTCCATAGCTCCCTCTTTCTGCCTTGGAGCATGGCTACGATGGAGAGGGAGAAGGATGGGTCGGGAGGAGAGGCTTTGCAGGAACCTGACTGGGAGACGCCAGTGTTACAACCGGGCTCAGGCCCTCCCAGCCGGGTATTCGGTCAGTGGGCAGGTAAGGGGAACTGGGCGAGGGGGTGGAGTGGCCTTGGTCCATAGAAACAAGCGTAGGGCCCAAACAGACAGGCCAAAATAAAGCTGCTACAGGTCACTTTGGAGGTATGCTATTTAAATGATGCATGTGTCCCAAGAGTCCGGAAGCTGTGCTAAAGCCTTACTCCATTAGCACAGCTTCCGGCCTCTTAAGATGCTATAGGACTGGAGTGTGGCTTTAGCGTGGCTTCTGGCCTGTTAGGACGCATGCATCATTTAAGCAGCATACCTCCAAAGTGACCCGAAGCAACTTTATTTTGGCCTTTCTGTTTGGGCCCTAGACCAGGACAGACCACTTTGAGTGTCTGTATCTGAGCCTGAAGACCAAGGATAGTTTGGGGATTCTGTTGGTATACCGTCCACCTTGTTGTCCAGCAGGCTCCCAAACTGAACTGACAAACTGGACTCAGAGTTGGTGTTGGACTTGCCTAGGCTGCTAGTCCTGGGCCACTTCAGCATCCCACTTGAGCCCAGTTTGGCAAAACTAGCAAGTGCAGCTCAAGGGACCAGTCTCACACCTTCTGTTCCCGAGCAAGGCAACCGAGAGAGCTGTTCCCCTTCAACTCCGAGTAGTTTTGGCTGAAACTACAGTTAGGGCTCCCAGCACTTAGGTCCCAACCCTTAGTAGGTCCTCTGGGATGGATTTCCTGCAGCCAATAAAGGCCAGACTGGCTGCGGTTACCCAGAGGGCCTTCTCGTCTCCCAAACGATGGAATGGCTTCTCAGAAGAGATCCGACCCATCCCCAATCTGGGCAGCTATAAAAAGGCCATTGAGACGGATCTCTTCCGAGAAGCTTTCCCTGATTAGGTCACTTTCCCCCTGTTAATATGGACCCCCAAATAGAATACCCCAGGACTGCCACCGTCCTGTTGCAGTTTTATCATTTTTCTAACTGGAGGTTGTTTTATTATTGCTATTGTTATTTGGGAATGTTAAGTAGTTGTGTGGGAGGGAGGGATATAATAATAATAATAATAATAATAATAATAATAATGGATTTTATTCTGTATTGTATTTTTTACCCTTGCTGTAAGGCGCCTTGATCAAATAGGAGAGGTGGGATCTAAACTATTATTATTATTAATACTATGTTGGTTTCCCCAGTTGCTTCCCATCTCTGCCCCATTGCCAGGCCCACAGGACGAGAGGGGAAGCAAGCCGGGAGCCAGGGGCCATGTGGGGGGTGGCGTGGTGTGCGTCCAGCAGGAAGGGAACTCTGCATGGGGCTGGACAGTGGGGCACAGATGACAGGCCCTGGCGGCCCCCGCACCCTGGCTCCCTCCCCCCGGAATGAGGGAAGGCCCCCTCCCAGCCCCCGAGGCCATGTTAGGCCCGGTGGGGGGGAGGTGAAAGACGGAGCGAAGGAGGAAGGGAGGGGAGGGGGAGGGCAGGGTAGGAAAGGAGAGGGGGGAGGCGGCAAACTCGTGGGTAAGCAAAACCGTCAATTCCAAAGCTGCGAATTCGGAGGGACGGCTGTCTTTTGGAGCAGTGTGGGCTTTCCGTCTCCGAAGGGAAGTCCTCTATCATCAGGATGGCCTGCAGAGCAACCAATTCCCCAAATGGCTGGCATCTTAGGGTTCAACAGAGGTTTTTGTTCTGAGGTTGGCACCTGCAACCTAAACCCCTCAAAAGGTGGCACTTGCAAGAAAAACAGGAAGAGACCGGAGACAATGTTACTGTCATATTTTGAAATTATTATTTTATTTGTACTGTTTTTCTGTATTTTGTATTGTATTGCTGCATTAATTTATTGTAATGTATTGTATTAATGTATTCATTATTGCAGAATTTCTTGTTTCTTATTGGATTGCATAAAAAAGAACTTCCATGCTCTATATTCTATATTTCTTGTAAATATACTTCTCTGTTTACTGCCATAGAGTTTGCTGTGGTTTTGTTTTCTTCTAACTTGTAAGGTTCTGTGAGACTCTTGGCCTGTCAGGCCTTTGTGTGGCTTGGAGGGTGTTTCTATTTGGAAAAAGGAGAAAGGCTTCTGGAGGAAAACTCAAGGGAAGAGGGTTGGGCTGAGATCTGAAGGGGATCCCATGCTTTAACTCATGATGTTCCCTGGGAACTTGGAGGAGAAAGTGGCAGAGGCTTCACAAGGAGGGTCCCAATGGCACAACATCTGGAGGAGGGTGAAGCATCCCCCATCTGGACCTCTTGGATGCCTTTAAGGCAGAGCTCCCCGAACTTGGCTCTTCCGTTTGTTTTGGACTTTAGCTTGGCCAGAAAATGTGAGGTGAGGTCTAAAGCACCCGGAGGACCAACTTCTACTCTAAAGAGTAGAATTGAAAGATATGGCCCTGTAACCTGTAAAACCCGCATGGAAAGAGATCTTGGAGCACTCTCCCCCTTCCACTTCTCCCCTTTGGGCTCAGCTTCTTTTGGTTGCTGCAAAGTGAGCCCAGTATTAAACAGAGTGGCATAGCTCCATGGTATCCCTCATAGAAAATCAAGGCTTGCCTATATATATATATATTCCCACCAGAAGAAATAAAGGTTCTGCCATGAAAAAGATGCTAAAATTCTGCGCAGCCATCGGGATGAAACAAGAGCTCAGGATGTGACCTAGCAGGTGAAGAAGAGACAGATGGATGGATGGATGGACAGACAGATATTTGGCTCAAAGAAAAGGCCAGCACCGGGCAAGGCAGAAGAAGCAAAACCTGAAATTCTGCAAACAGGAGCAGAAAACACTTGCATTCCGAGCATGGGTTTCCCAGGAGTCTTGGAAAGCCTCTAAAGGGCAATTGGAAGCAAAACAAACCCTTCATCTGTGCCAATGGTGGGCCACATTCAAGTAAAGCCTGTGCCCTCAAGTCTCCCATTGGCTTCTGCTGACCCTATGAATTTCATCGGGCTTTCTTTCCCAGGCAGGGAATCCTCCAAGGTGGTTTTGACATGGCCTTCCTCTGAAATTGAGCCTAAAGCTCCGTATATTCCCAGGTGGTCCTCCTTTGAAGGCCTGACCCAGCTTAGCTTCCAAGACCCCATGGAATCTGGTGCCTTTGGGGTATTTTGGTGCCAGGAGAACTGCACTATTGGAAATTGTTGTTTTTTTTAAAAAAAAAAATAAATAAATAAATACAGGAACGGGATGTCCTTGCCGTCTGAAAAGGAAAGAGAGTCTCTACCTTTGCAGACTGGTGGGGCTTTGTGGTTCAAGGGGGCAGTCTGGCACTCTCCTATGCCATAGAAAGCTGCCGCACTTGACTCCCAAACTGGACAGCCGTTGCTAGAATTACAATTTCAGGAATTACAGGACTTTATCATATGGGTGGCATCCTATGCAAAAACTGGGGGGGGGGGGGATCCCTGCAAAAGCGAATTGGTTTTCAGACAATGTCTGACATTAAACAAGGCAGAAATTTGGGGTAGGGGAGGGAGGAGACCCTGAAAAGCAGATTGTTTTTCAGATGTCATCGGGGTTAATGAACATTAATTCAACATTAACCAGATGGAAAGTCAACAAAATGCTCTTGCTTTTTACTTCTGGAAAATCCCAAAAGTAAAAAGGGGCACATTTTGTTGACTTTCTGTCTAGGTTAATGTCATGTTAATGCTTTTTGTGGACTTTTTTCTGGGTTTTAAATCCCATTTCTGCATGGGATTTGGGCAGTTTGCCTCTGAATGATAAACTCCACAGCAAGGGTTAGGTTTTTGCATCTCAAGCCTCATATCTACGTTAGACACTTCTACAGATTTTGCACCTGAGAGAAGCAGCTTTAACCAATGTCTTCTCCTCCAAGCTGAGAGGTAGTTTCTGAAGGTGGCCCCGGCTGCATTTGGAAGTAAGCGGCTTGGGGCTATTGCGGTCACCCAGCTGGACGCTTGCTTCCCTGGCATGTTCTTTGCCACATCGGTTGAGCCCACTCGCTGCGTCCCATTGGAAGTCACTCTTGGTCCTCTATTGTGATATGAGGAGATGGTCATAAAACAGTGGACAAAACCATGGCTTATTGCATGCATTTTAAGGCAGCCTCCTCTTCTTGGAAGCTTTAGACACCCTTCTACAGCTGTCAGATATTGTTCTAGAAAAGCAAAAATGAGCTTCTTGTTTCCCTGCAGCTTGTCTTTCCAATCTGCAACTCCGTGGAAAGGCTGCATGGTGGAAGACACCAAAAGTAGGCTTGCTCTCACTGGGCAGGAGATTATGGAAGAGAATTGCACCTTGTCTATTGCACATGTGTCGCTCCCACACATCCCCTATTATTTCAACACTAGGATGCTACACATCTATGGCTCTATGGTAGAACACATCTACCAACAGTTGGATTTAGGTCATTATTTGCAATCTGGGTAGCAGCTTTTTTTGGCCGTCTGTACCGGGCCTTAACTTCCCATCTCTTGAAGCACCAGGAGGTCAGCGTGAACAGTGCTGTCTATGAGTATAAAGCTAGAAGGTTTTGAAGACTGACTCCAAAGGAGGGCAACTAAGATGGTGAAGGGTCTGGAAACCATGCCCTATGAAGAACGCCTTAGGGAACTGGGGATGTTCAGCCTGGAGAAGAGAAGGTTAAGAGGTGATATGATAGCCCTGTTTAAATATTTGAAGGGATGTCATATTGAGGAGGGAGCAAGCTTGTTTTCTGCTGCTGCAGAGACTAGAACACGGAACAATGGATATAAATTGCAGGAAAAGAGATTCCACCGCAACATTAGGAGGAACTTCCTGACAGTAAGGGCTGTTCGACAGTGGAACACACTCCCTCGGAGCGTAGTGGAGTCTCCTTCCTTGGAGGTCTTTAAGCAGAGGCTGGATGGCCATCTGTCAGGGATGCTTTGATTTGGAGGTCCTGCATGGCAGGGGGGTTGGACTAGATGGCCCTTGTGGTCTCTTCCAACTCAATGATTCTATGATTCTATGATTCTATGCTAGATCCTCATAGATTAGACTCAGTGAATCAATGGAGTTTATCACACGACCAATTTTTTACTGAAAAACCAAACGCAATCATGAGGTTTCGGGCGATTGCGTGATTTCTCATTACATTCAATTCCTGGTTTTGCGAATGCAATCATGCGGTTTCGCCCGACTGCGTGATTTCTCATTACATGCAATTCCTGCTTTTTGCGAACGAAATGGGAGTTTTCATGTAATTGCGTGAAAGGTTATTATATGCTTTTGCTTGATGTGTGAATGTGGTCCGAACGCAATCAGAACATAGGCAAATTCGGTGAACTAGTGGACTTACAATTCCTATTCCCTGGCAATTTCGTATTCATTTCGCTATTTTAGGGTGTGATAGGCATTTCTGTTCATCCCCAATTTCGCCATCTTTACTACAGTTCCCATGATCCTTCATGACACTGGCCTTTCCTTTTTACTTCCTGTAGTCCCCAAAATGTTTTGCCATGCATGAACAGGTGGCCAGAGGAGGAGGCACTTTTACGCTCATCTAGTGCCAGCTTTACCCTCATCTTTTTGCGTGATTCCTGCCTTCCAACAGTTGCCATAGCAATGCCTCCTTCACTTGCCCAGTTAAGATGAGGTCCCCAAGGGCTATCCAAACAGACCCCCCATCTGCCCTGGTTCCCATTCATTCCATAGAATTCGTGCATGGCACCACTTGTCCGGGTAGATAAGAATTGGCACTGTTACAGTGATTTCAAGATGACACTCACGTCATGGGGCATGGGGTCCTGAGAGTCTTCTATTCTGACCCATAACATGCAGCATGCTTTGATGGGGAATTCCTGCATGGCACACCAACATCTCAGCGCACATGGTGCTTTGGGCACTGGTCCAACATGGAGGATGCTTTGATGGGGAATTCGTGCTTGGCATGGCACACCAACATCTCAGGGCGCATGCGGCTTAGGACGCGGGGCCAACATGGAGGATGCTTTGATGGGGAATTCCTGCATGGCACACCAACATCTCAGCGCGCATGCGACTTAGGACGTGTGGGCAACATGGAGGATGCTTTGATGAGGAATTCCTGCATGGCACACCAATTCAGCACGCATGCGACTTAGGACGTGGAGCCAACATGGAGGATGCTTTGATGGGGAATTCCTGCATGGCACACCAACATCTCAGCGTGCATGTGACTTAGGACGCGGGGCCAAGCTTTCAGCTGGTTGCAGGCTTTCACGTGAAAAGGAGCAAGAAGTAAGTACAGCAAGTAGAAGCTTTCAGCTGGTTGCAGGCTTTCACGTGAAAAGGAGCAAAAGGCTAGTACTGCAAGTAAATACCCAAACTCAATGACCTGGAAATACATGAGGTCACTATGGCATCGGTTGAGAAGTGGGCATGCGCAGGAGAGCAATTTCTCATTTAGAAATCCACTGGTGTAATAAGATAATCCTAAATATGTATAATAAGCTTTCGCGCAATCGCGTGAATTGCGAATCCATAGCACAATTTACTTTCGCGAAATAACCTAGGCATGTCATTGTGTGATGCACTTTCACGCAATCACGCGAAATTCCGAATTGAATACGAAAATTACTATTGCGAAATTTAGAGAAATTCCTCACATGTGATAAACTCCTCAGTCTGCATATTGCCCCTGCAGAGACCATGGTGGAAAGCACAGTGCAAGTGAAATCCCAGCAATGTCTTGCTGATTTGCTTTGCAAGCAAGATTCAAATCGGTGGCTGGTGGCAGCTAAGACAGGTGGTCTCTGGAGGTCCCATCCAGTACAGGCAGAAGCAGGAGAGGATCTCGAGAGCTTGACAAATATTTCACAGTTGAAAACTGGGAGATGTGTGGCCAAGCAACATCAGAGTATGGTCAAGATGGCATAAGTTATTAAGCTGGGTGGGTGGGAGAGACAAGCTAGAAGAGGCTATAGCAGTTTGCTTTTGCCTGAGTCTACTGGAAAGGGCACGATTCCACCTGATTCTCTCCTCTCACCCCTGCTGAGTTAACTGAGTGTAAACTACTTGAGCACTTTAAACAAATGACTATCAATGATTTCCATAATTTTAAAGTAGACAATGAAGACATTGAAATAGTTCAAGATTTTCCATATCTTGGACCAATCACTAACCAGAATGGAGACTGTTGTCAAGCAATCAGAAGATGACTAGGATTTGGGAGGGCAGGTACGAAGGAAATAAATAGGATCCTGAAGTGCAAAGGTGCTAAAGTTAAGATTGTCTGTGCCATCGTGTTTCTCGTGCAATTGTATTTCCCATTCCTATGTATGGCTGTGAAAGCTGGGCAGTGAAGAAAACAGATAGGAAGAGAATCAACTCATTTGAAATGTGGTGCAGGAGAAGAGTTCTGTGAATGGGTCCGAGAGTGAATCAAGTCTGAACTCTGCCTAAAAGCCAAGATGACTAAACCTAGGCTGACATATTTTTCGCCATATAATGAGAAAAAATGACTCCCTATAAAACACAACAATGCTTAATAAGGTAGAATCCAGCAGGACAAAAGGAAGATCACATTCCAGATGGATAGACTCATGGCATAGTGGTTTGAGTGGTTTGAGTGTTGGACTATGACTCTGGAGACCAGGGTTCAGTTCCCAGCTCAGCCATGGAAACCCAGTGGGTGATCTTGGGGAAGGCACATGCTCTCAGCCTCAAGGGAGGGCAAGGACAAAGCCCTAAATCTTGCCAAGTAAACCGCATGATAGTTTTGCCTTAGGGCCACCGTAAGTTGGAAACCGACTTGTACAACAACAACAACAAAGACTCAGTCAAGGAGGCCTCGGCCGAGTCTGCAAAACCTGATCAGGGTTGTTGAGGATAGAGTGACTTGGAGGGCTTTCATTCATAGGATCACCATACATCAAAGTTGCCTTGACAGCAGTTAATAATAATAATATAGAGGGAAATTACAGAATTGATTGAATTTCAACTGTAGCTTTCTCAAGGTTAATCTCTTCAGATATTCATCTAAGTAAGCAGCCTGTTAATTGCCAGGACTGGTAATTACACCAGCCGCAGCAGCAATGCGTGGACTGTTCGTTTTTGATAAAAGGAAGGCAAGCAGAGCGACTTAACAGGCTTGCCTTCTTGTGTACGATATAAACAGGAGTTGCCATGACAGCAGGCTCATTTAGAGGACTTACACCTAAGTGTTTATTAGGCTCCACGAGCCATCTCCCATTTGAGTCAGATTGTACAATTATAGACGGAAATGGCTAAGCCATCGTTGTGGGCTGAAAATCAGTGTAGCAAGAAATTGTGACCATTAGACAACATGGGGCTAAAAGACCACTTTGAGACCAAGTTACAGTAGGTTGTGTTTTTTTGTTTTGTTTTGTTTTGTTTTGTTTTAAGGTTTTGTGATTAAATCCCTGGTCTCTCCCTATAGCAACTAAGACTGGCATACCCAATACTGAAATCTTTAGTTTCATGGTGTTCCTTTTCACTCTTCTCCTTATAGCAGTGATTCTTTTTCTCTTTAGTTTTGCTCAGATAGAGCAAAAATAACTTAAGACTCCCTCCATTCAGGAATACTGAAAATGAAGGAAGGCACTAAACCAAGAACAGAAAGTGTAACAAGGAATCAAAAACAAAACAGCACAGGAGATTTCAGAACAAAGCATATTTAGTACCGTATTTATAAATTGTTCCAAGATTTTTTATTTTTTGCAAACAGGCCATTATTGTTAAAGGTCAACACTGATTCCCTAAATCAGTGCGATATACTGTGATCCAGTTCTTATTCCCTGTTTTGTATATTTCTGCCCTCTTTCAACCAGTAGAATGACTTTTGGTGATTAACAGGTTGTTTCTTTATAGTATGTTTATGGTTGGTGTATTGGTGCATATCTTCCCACTGCCCTGATTTGGTAGGAAAGTTCCAATTAATCCTGTGCCAGCCCACTTTTGAAGCTGCTTTTAAAGTCTCTCAGTTTCTCTCTCCTCCCCCACTTTCCCCCTTTTTCCTCACATTACTTTAATTGGGACAAAGCAACTTCAAAGTGCAAAAGCAATTTGCACTCAGTTATATCAGGAGAAAGGAGAGCAGGAGAGAGGCCGAATCTTGCCCTTCCCAGTAGGCTCTGGAAAAAGGCAAACTGCTGCAGCCTCTTCCAGCTTGTGTATCCTTCCTTATTCAATACTTTTTTACCATCTTGATCATGCTCTGATGTTTCTTGACCGCATGCATCCTCAGTTTTCATCTTTCAAATGTTAGTCTACTTATATTGTCACAGTTATTTTAAAATGTTTTAAGTTAGCGCTAGTTTAAACAGTAGGATGGCATTGGCAAACCCCTCTGAAGAAACTTGCCAAGAGAACCCTATGATAGGTTTACCTTAGGGTCGCCATATGTTGGAAATGACTTAAATACACACAACAACAAACAACGGCAGTTTAAATAGTATACAGTGTCCACGTGACCTGAGGTCTGCATATGGCGAGCCCGTGTATGGCGTAGGTGCACTATCTATGCCATACATGGGCTCGCCATATGCAGACTTCAGGTCATGTGGACAGCAAGCCTTAATATTGTGAATGGGGTGTGCGCCCATGGTGCATGCTGCACTGTGTGCCACAGAGGCACGCCCCATTCAAATGAATGGGGCTTGAACATAGCCAGAATTTGCCTTACTGGGGGGGGGCAGCAGAATGGATCCCCTGCATAAGGTGAAGGTGCACTGTTTAATCTTTTAAACTTTTTAATTGGAAGGATACTTTTTAGCTGTAACTTTGTTTCAAACTATGGAGTTTATCACATGGGGGAAAGCAGGGGTTTAAGCTGTCCACATGACCTGAAGGAAAGTTGCGCCATCACGGGAAGATTTTCACACACATTGTGATTAAAGAGGACTTATCCCAGGAATAACCAGGGAATAATCAGCAGCAAATCATACATGGGATTTCCCTGTGAATGACTTGTTGCTCGTTATTCCCGGGTTATTCCCAGGATAAATCCTCTTTGATTTCAACATCGTGTGCAAATTTTCACCGTGATCGTTTGACTTTCCCTGGATAACGACAGTTTAAACCCCCAATTTTGCCCGTGAGATAAAGTCCTATGTGTGAGCTGCTTTGGGACCCATGTTAGGAGAAAAGTGGGATGTAAATAAAAAAATAAAATAAATGCAGCGGTAAGTTCTGTCGTGCAGGACAGTCGATTAGCATGATAGTGCTGCTCCCCAGGACAATCCAAAAATGGTGGCAGCTGTGTAGATCCAAATCATCCAACCACTTCTAGTATTTCCATTTCTACCCAGAATTAGGGCTCATAAGGACCAGGGAAATGTGGGAGGGGATTCCATCCCTGTTCTTTAAAAAAAAGTCCCTATGAAATTTATGGGGTCACCCAAGGTCAACAGGCGACTTGAAAGGCAGATACCCATACACTATAGACCAACAGGATTCCAGTGGCTGCTTTTTAAATGCTGTAGCAAATAATGGGAACAAATTACTTTTAAAAAGCAACATTGCCAACTCTAGTTCCTTTAGTACACAACTGGTAATATGCTTCACCATTAGAGCATATAAAGAACCCTAGTGGATCTATCAAATTCAGGATCCGTTTGCCTGCCCCAGTGTCAAAACAGTGGCCTCCAAGGAGCACTAGCACAGGACATATGGGCCTAAACCTCCCCAGAGCTTCTTTTGTTTCTTAGCAATTGGTATTTAGTGGCATTTGCCCCTCTACTACCCTGAACAAACCTGAGTTCCTCTGATTTTGGAAGCTCAACAAAGCTAGCCTTGATAATCCAAGGATGGGAAACCACCTGGGAATTTGAGCAATCTCCAGGCCAGACTTCTGCTCTCCAGGCCAGACTTCTGCTCTGCAGAAATCATCCAGTCTGACACCGCTTTAACTGCCATGGCTTTATCCCATGGAATCCTGGGACTTGTAGTTTGTTGTGGCACCAGAGCTCTCTGACAGAGAAGGCAAAATGTTTTTTTTAACTACAACTTCCAGAATTCCATAGCATGGAGCCATGACAATTAAAGTGGTGTCAAACTGCAAATAGGCTAGATGCACCAATGGTCTGTTTAACTGTGAGGGAGTTTCCTGTGTCCCCAGATTTTATGAAATCACAGTGACCACCAAAACCCATTTCAAACCGGCTTCAGGACAGGACATGGAGTGGAGACTGCCATGGTCGCTCTGACCGATGACCTCCGCCTGAGTATCGACAGGGGTAGTGTGACCTTGCTGGTGCTCTTGGATCTCTCGGCGGCTTTTGATACTGTAGATCACTCCATCCTCTTGAGTCGACTGAGGGAGTTGGGGATCAGGGGCACCGCACTCCTGTGGCTCCGGTCCTTTCTCTCTGGGAGATCTCAAAGGGTGAGGCTCGGGGACAGTTGCTCCTCCAAGATTGAGCTTAACTGCGGCGTCCCTCAGGGCGCCATTCTGTCCCCGATGCTATTTAATGTCTACATGAAGCCGCTGGGTGAGATCATTCGGAGGCATGGAGCTCAGTGTCTTCAGTACGCTGATGACACTCAGATATACCTCTCCATGACCAGATCGTCGGTTCGGACTTCAGATGGCGTCTCTCCTCTTAATGACTGCCTTGCAGCGGTAATGGATTGGATGAGGAAAAACAGGCTGAAACTCAATCCAGACAAAACGGAGGTACTAGCTGTTACAGGCCCGAAACCAGGTTCGGGAATACATCTTCCGGTCCTAGATGGAGTCACACTCTCCTCGAAGAACCCTGTTCGCAGTCTGGGGGTGCTCCTTGACTCGTCGCTTCACATGACTAGTCAGGTGAATGCGGCAGTCAGGAGTGCCTGTTATCAGCTTCGGCTGATACGCCAGCTACGCCCCTACCTTGATCAGAGGGACCTGGAAACAGTGGTGCACGCTTTGGTAACCTCATGTTTGGATTTCTGTAACGCGCTCTACATGGGGCTACCCTCGTGCCTAACCCGGAAACTCCAATTAGTTCAAAATATGGCAGCCAGGCTTGTTAGCGGTACACCTAGGAGAGAGCACATTACACCTGTGCTTAAAGCTCTCCACTGGCTGCCGATTAGTTTCCGGGGCGCAGTACAAGGTGTTGGTTTTAACCTTTAAAGCCCTACATGGCTTGGGTCCATCTTATCTCAGGGACCGCCTCTCCCCATATGAACCCCCCCCCCCGCACGCTTCGGTCTTCTGGGAGAAATCTGTTGCAGCCCATGAAGACTAGGTTAGCACAGACCTCCCAGAGGGCCTTTTCCGCTTCTGCTCCCAGGCTATGGAATGGCCTGCCAGACGAGATGCGTCTCATTACATCACTAGACTGTTTTAAAACAGTCTTAAAGACGCATCTCTTCTGGCAGGCCTTCCCTGAAACTGTATAATCTACCTGGCTCCTAAAATCTTTCAGCCAATTCCCAACTCCTTATCCCCCCCCCCTCTGTATTTTGTTGCTACCCATGCTGTGGCCAGCATTGCGGTTTTGTGTACTATGTTGTATTGTATTTTTATTGTTAGTAATTTAATTTTAAACTTAACTAATTTAATCCTATTTTAAGGGAGGGAGGTTGGGATGGAATTCTTGAATTATTTTAATCTGTAATCTGTTTTTTAACCTTGTTGTACCCCGCCTCGATTGTTTTACAGAGGGGCAGGTAAGAAATAAATATTATTATTACTATTATTATTATTATTATTATTATTATTGGAGTTTATCAGACGGGATTTATTTCAAATGGAGCCAATTGGTTTAGTGAATTTACATGAATTCCAATTGGAATGCATTCAGAATGACTTCCCATTGCCTGAAAATGACCCCCCCCCCCATTGCCTGAAATTGTGTGAGATGCTTTAATATGCAATAACGTAAAACCCATGATTGTGTTACGAATGACTTCCCTTTTGCCCGAAATTGTGTGAGATACTTTAATACACAATAATGTGAAACCCCATGATTGTGTTCGGATTGCCATTAGATTATACTGTACTTCCAATTTCTGTCGTCTGATAAACTCCATAGTCGTTGAAAGAAAAACATCATCTTCTTTGGTTGAATCCAGCTAGGACATCTCTGGCAAAGTATTTCATAGATGAATGATGCATTGTGCGAAGACGTATTTTCTTTTGTCTCATCTTCATTGGACCATCTATTTGACTGGATTGCTATGAATGCAATCAGCAAGAAAATTTTAAGCATATCCTAACCTTCTATCAGGAGCATTCCTGGCCAGGTTTTCTGGTGGTCAGTCAAACAACTAGCTCAGATGCAGGCAATGTGCAACCTATGCTCCTATCTCCCACAGAGGGCATTTGGAGGCATATATATATATATATATATATATTTGTTGTTGTTTAAACCAGAGCAGATATGGCCCTCCGGGTTCTCCAGGAGGGCTGATAGGACCCCCTAGTCTTCTCCATTAGTCAGACCCATCCTCTTCCATAATAATGGCGAGAATCCTGTTGGGCAGTTACAGAAGTGTAACCTAGAATTATGCACTGTTTTGTATTCATGGTCACCATGCAGCCCCTAGCTAAGGAGATGCACAGGGACCATGAAAGTCCCCCAGGCCTACTTACCAGGCAGCAGCTACAGCAATCTACTGGGATCTGTTCCCTTGTGGATGAGGAAGAATCTAATTGACTGTCTCATCCCCCCTCGTGTGACTGATCTCCGGTGCAAGGAGGAATGGTGACAGAGATCCTGCTTCTGCCTGTTGCACCAGAAATCACTCATAGGAGGGGACAGGAATGTCAATCGGCCGCTTCCCAATTGACAGGGGAACAAACCACTGTCACTCACAGCGGCTGTTGTAGTGAGTGAGAACTGGGGAGATTAGGACAGGGGTCATTGCATAGCACAGTATCCATTGCATAGCACTGTATCTTATGTATTTTTAACTTCTTAACAGGATTCCAGCCAATATAACCTGTTAGAGGTCCAGGTAGGGCATTCCTTCCCACACCTTTTCCCATGTTGCTGTTGTGTGCCTTAAAGTTGTTTCCAACTTGGCAAAACTAAGGCAAACCTATCATGGAGTTTTCTTGGCAAGATTTGTTCAGAGGTGGTTTGCTGTTGCCGTCCCCTGAGGCTGAGAGCATGTGACTTTCCCAAGATCACCCAATGGGTTTGTGGCCAAGATGGGAATTGAACCCTGGTCTAGAGAGTCGTAGTCCAACACTCAAACCACTATGCCATGATGGATCTGGATCTGGTCCTATATTCCCCTCAAATAATGTTCTGTGAAAACTGAGCATGTTGTGGCATTTCTGTGTATTTTATTTTAAAAATATGTTTTATATTTATGAGACAGACAAACCATGACAAAGCTGGTGAATCATATTAAGTAAGATTAGTAAAACAAAGGAAAACACAAGAACCCATGCCATATGATCCACTGCATTGCCATTACAATTATTCTTCTATAATTTAATTTAAGTTAATTTAATTTCTTCATTCAAATTAAGTAAATGGGCAAATAATACCCAAAGAACTATGGAAGACAATAAGGGAGAAAACTATTTTTCCCTGCATAGAGATTTCTTCCCCCCCCCCCTTTTTTTCCTTCCTGGTACAATCTCTTCTTTTTCATGATTTAAAACAAACTGACAGGGGCTCTGCCATATGCTTAGAGGTAGAACAATTTTTTAATCATGTGGAAGAGTCAGGCCTTCAGAATAACGTATTCTTCTGTGAGGACAACAGTTTTGTCAGTTGAACAGACGAATGTTGTTATCACCATTTCAGTTAAGGGACTCCCCAACCTTCACCAGAGCAATTTGTTATGTTATCATATTGAATAAACTCTTGCACATACTGTTCCCCAGCTTGCAGATCAGGAACTAGATCTGACACAGAGTTTCCTTTGGTTATTCAGGCTGTATCTATACTGTAGAAATAAGGCCGTTTGACACCGCTTTAACTGCCATGGCTCCATCCTATGGAATTCTGGGAGTTGTCATTTTGTGAGATATTTAGCTTTCTCTGTCAGAGAGCTCTAGTGCCAGAGCAAACTACAAATCCCAGGATTCCATTGCACTGAGCCATTGCAGTTAAAGTAGTGTCAAACTGCATTATTTCTGCCATGTGGCAGCAGCCTCAGACATTTTGGACTTCATATCACAGTCCTTTACTTCAGGTAGGTTTGATGGCAGTTGTAGACCAAAAGATCTGAAAGGCAAAAGGTTCCCCCCACCACCACCACCACCTATGAGCTAGATGCTGGGATAGTTTATTGGGAAGTGAATTCCATAAGCTTGTGAGTGAACACATGAATAAAGTTCATGGGATTCCATACAATGGGAGCAAACTTAGTTTGACTGCTGAACTAGGTGACATTTCCTTTTGACCAAAGATTGCCGTCCTTGATGTTTTGGGGTTGCAACTCTCAGCTTTTTTTTTGTAATTGGTTATGCTAGCAAGAGCTGCCACATGTTTCCCACTGTTAGTACAGTTTGGAAGCACTGAGATCAAAATCCAGTTATGGGTAATGTCCATGAATTAATTAATTATATATATATATATATACTCTTCCTTTTAACTTACATAGTTAGAGATTTGAGACCCAATACATAAAAGCAAAGGGAGGGGCCCATATTTTTGGATTACAACTCCAATCACCCCTGACTCTTGGTTACATTGAGTAGGGCTATGGAAACTATAGAGCAAAAACATCCAAAGGACTATACATTTGCTATCCTAAAGGAAACCAAATGCAGGTTGAGTGTTCCTTATCCAAAATGTTTGGGACTTGAAGTGTTTGGGATTTCCGATTTTTAAAAATTACTTTGGAATACCTTTATTTGCATATACATATATAATGTTTTGGAAATGGGGCCCAAGTCTAAACACAAAATTCATTTGTGTTTGATATACATATAGGTTTTTATACACATAGCCTGAAGGTAAATTTATACAATATTTTAATTTTGTGCATGAAACAAGGTTTGTGCACACTGAACCATCAGAAAGTAGAGGCGCCACTATCTCAACCACCCATGAAAATGGTTTGTTTTTTAAAATATTTTGAATGTCAGAATTCTGGATCAGGGAGACTCAACCTATAATAATGTATTATCACTTCACTTACTCTTTTACCTCTGAACTATGCACATATTCCACTCCACTGGTAACAGGTAATTCTCTCAAAATCAGTCCCAATGCCCCAGCAAACCAAAGAATGTCAACTCAGCTCTAATGCTATTTGTTACTTATCTTGAACTACACTGAATTTAATAATCATGCCTAAATTGGGAGAAAGGCTAAGGTGGGTATGACTTAACAGCAAATAAAGCCAGCATGGTATAGTAGTTTAAGTATTGGACTAGAATACTGGGAGACCAAGGTTCAAATCCTCACTCAGCTATGGAAACCTACTGGGTCACTTTTTGGGCACACCACACTCTCTCAGCCTCAGAGGAAGGCAAAGGCAACCCTCCTCGAACAAATTCTCAAGAAAACTCCGGAACAGAGTCACTATAAGTCAGAAATAGCTTGAAGGCCCACAATAATACCAAAGTCTGCATTAATTGTCTAAATAAGTATGCATATTGTCAAGTGGCAGTAAACTGCAATACCCTACTAAAATAAATAAGTTTTTTTAAAAAAATCAAGCATACATAAAAATGAAAAGATAAATAACATCCTCTGGGAGCTTCCTCTTTCTGATCAAGGCAGAATGGCTTGCACTAAAGCAGAGATGAGCAGTGCCATCTACAGTTTGAAATTACATTACACTGGTTTGCTATGCCTTAAATCTGTTGGGATGCTTAATAAGGGTATTATCTATAGGCATAATCCTTATCACAAAATAAGGAGCATGTTCTTGAGTTCTCCAGATGTCTTCATCAGATTAGCATTTGCAAGAAGAGAGGGGTCCATGTAATCTGTTTTTAATCAAAACCTAAAGATGGAATATGAGTGGAGGCAAAACACTCTAGCAAAGGCAACAGCTCTAATGCCATTGAGATTGGTTTTTGACAGGCCATTAGGGCTAGCTACCTGAATTAGGAAGACAAAAATTCATTTTCACAAAAATTCATTCAAGACTATAAAATTCAAGTATCCTCAACTTTGATTTTTTGGGGGGGGGGGGGTGGCAAGTTGTGAAAGCAATCAGATTTCAAGGGGACAGAAATTATCAATAGCTACTGGAACTTTTGGGGGCAGGTGATCATGAAATCATGTGATCTGCATAGCATTTACATCAACTATATTCATAGCAAATTGACACAAGCTGTTTTCTTCCTATGGGAATACTTCCAGTGTTGGGCAAGCAAAGGTCTGCTCACACAATAAAAATTTCCTATCCCTAACAAACCCTTACATCCACACTTTTAATCCAGCATTTATGGAAAAATCATCTTGTTCTATTGACCTTTTTATTTTAACCTGACACATATTCTAAAATTAATCTCTAGCTTTGTTAATTTAACAGCCGACTAGTTTCTCTTAACTTCAGTTTCCCAATGAACTGGTGTATTTTGCCAAAGGGTAGAGACTCATAACTAGGTAACAGTTGGAATACACATGAATGAACAAACACAGTAAATAAACCTTTGCTTGTTTCTTTGTCATAACTTTATTGCATTGAGCCAGTAAAAGTGGTCTCAAACTGGATTATTTCTACAGTATGTTTTGGACCATAGGCAGCCATCCTAGCTGTAAACTGAAATCTGAGTGGCCTAATCTTGCTCTTTGGCTACTTGTCCTACATTCCATCTTTAGAAAGCAATTAAATGCAGACTCCTTGACTGTTTCAAAAAAGAGTGATCTAATACAGTACTTTGTTAAACTGCAGTACTATCTTGACTTATTCATGTCATAGTTATTGGGGAAATTATTTAATAATAAATATCTCATTGTTTCTAAGTAGTAACTTCCATCCTCAGATTTAGTAGTTCCCAAATGCATTAGTGTTCCTGGATTTTGAACAGCAGCTGGATCAGTGGAAACTGGACCATAAATGGTGAAGCTGAGGCTCTGGGGCTCACTCAGCTTTCCTAAGGTCTCAAAGAGGACCTTCTGGGACTTGCAGAAGGGCTATGCCATTAACATCTTCACCATCATACTCCACTTGATAGTTTCTCATAATTATTCAGATTTTGTTTTTGAGTGTGAGTATCCAAATAATCTCATGCATTCCAGTTTTGTTGTTCACACTATTTTTTTATCAGAACTGCATCTCTGTGCATCTCTGTGGACTCTTTCAAACAGGAGGAATTTCTCCCAACTCCGAATGGAGCCAATGCAGATTCATGTAAATTCGCTTGTTTAGCGAATTTACATGAACCCCTGCTCCGTTCGGAAGAACCCCTGCTCCGTTCGGAATTACTTCCCATTTCCCAAAAATAACCCCCTCCTGCCCGAATTTGCATGCGAAGCTTTAATTCGCAATAAAGTAAAACCCATGATTGCATTCGAATTGGCTTCCCTCTTGCCCGAATTTGCGTGCGAAGAGTTAATTCGCAATAACGTAATACCCATGATTGCATTCGAATTGACCTTAAATTATACTTCCAATTTAGCCTCGTATGAAAGAGTCCTGTGAGCTCTGTTGCCCACGTGTGTCAACATTCAAATAAAGATGAAGTCAGTGATGCAGACGTATTTGAAACATGTTCAAAGCATACAGAGTTTTACACCGGGTCTATTCACACCAGTTATTCACACAGTGGACAATGTGAATCCTTTAGGAAAACTTGGGGGGGGGGGGGGGGGCGAGATCGATTATCCTGGGTTAAGTGGGGGTTTTGGCAGCTGTGTGCCCCAAACTGAATTGGATGCATTTGAAATGCATGTGAACAACAAAGATTCAGCCACATTCTACGCCAGATTATTTTCACTATCTGAACAACTCCTCAGTTTCTTTCTACTGCCTGCCCATTCTGAAAGGTTGGAGAGCCTCTCATCAAGTTTTGTTACTGCCAGTAAGAGCTTTCAGCTAAAATATGCTAGTATTTGGGGATCTCTGACATTTGGGAATGGGGGGGGGGGGGGAATCACTGTTATCTGATGCAAGTGTAGGGAACCCATGTCACCCAGGCCAGTTTTTCTGGACAGTTGGTAACATTAAGTCAAAAACTTTAATCTTTTCCTTAATCGGATCTTCCTAGGCTGGAGTTGGTATCTCTCCTGTTCCTTCATTCCAAACTGAGGTCTTTCTTATAGCATCTCCTCTTACATCAGTTCAAGAATATGTGCACCGAGGCTGCATCCACACTGCAGAAATAATCCAGTTTGACACTGCTTTAACTGCCATGGCTCAATGCTACAGAATTCTGGGATTTGTAGTATTGTGAGATATATAACCTTCTCAGTCAGTGAGCTCTGGTGCCCCACCAAACGACAAATTGCATAATTCCATAGCACTGAGCCAGGGCAGTTAAAGCAGTGTCAAACTGGAATAATTCTGCAGTGTGGATATAGCCCAAGAAAGTAACTGCCTTTGGGGATAGTGAAGTTGGGGGGGGGGTTTCCTTTTGTTTTGTGCATATGAAGTTGTATATTTTTTAAAATGACAATTGAACATACATCTGTTGTCATATCTCTTTCTCTCTCTTTTTTTAAATGAGCCTTGTTTTCATAATCTGAATTTCACAGCACATCATCAAATACAGATGGGCAGCGTTTTTGTTTTTGTTTTTCTCCTATGGCTTTCTTTCTCTCCCTAACCTATTATGAAAAGGAACAGGGCTGTGAATCACATTTGTTCTGTCCTTATCTATTTGATTTATGAGTCATTCAAATATTTGCCCTCTTCTATAACTCTGAATGGAAAATTACCCATGTCTGTATTTTCTTTTTTATTCGATTATAAGAGAGAGAACAGGTGGGCTTTTTCCTCCTGCCCATAGCTTCAGTCAGAAAACAAATGTTGTGAGTTGGGCTTTCTTCTGCTCTTTCCTAAAAGGCTGTTAAAAGCTGTCTTTAATGATAACAGTGAGTGCAGGTAGCTCAAGGATAAGTACCTGTTCTCTTAACTGAAGGAGTAAATCCCACACACACATACACACACACACTCCGGAATCAGCATGGTATGGTGTTTCAGCATTGGACTATGGCTCTGGAGATCAGGGTTTGAATCCTTATTGTGTCACTCGCTGGGTGACCTTGAGTAAATCACTCTCTCAGCCTCAGAGCAAGGCAATGACAAGCCCCCTCCAAACAAATCTTGCCAAAAAAACCCCTGTGATAGGTTCGCTGTATGGCTGCGCTGTAAGTCATCAAGTCAGACATGACTTGAAGTCACACTCTCACACAATAACATCAACACCACATTCTCCCCTGACAGCAGATGTGAATACAGGTGGCACTGATGGGGCACCTTCCTATGGCTGTTAAATCTTCCTCTTACATGGACAGTACAGCTCAGACAAAGGTACTGTTAGAAAACAGAGAGAGCTTTCTTTCTCTTTTACTACACCTCCTAGAACCCTCTTGCAACATGACATTGTGGATTTTGGGAGGTCAGATCCCCCAAAAGTAACTATTCTGAGTTGCTCAGTTAGAAATTTTCCACATCTCAGCTTTCCTGTCAATTATTTTATTCTTTTTGTATTCTGGCCCTTTAAAAATAATGAAAGAAATCCCATGGTATGGGACGATATTAAACAATAAAATACAATTAACAATTTGGAGCGGCAAATACAGTACATCCAATAAACAGTGAGCAGAAGAACAAATGCACAACAGAAATCCCATAATACTTATCTTACTTCTCTTAGTTGCCTGGCTAAATAGACAGCCTGATGCTGAAATGCAGTTAAAGGTGGTGCCAGGCATGCCTTTTGAAAAACCATCTTCCAGACCTGGGGTGCTGCCACAGAGAAAACCCTGTCTCATATTCTTGCCTGACGCACTTCCACTAGTAGTGAGGCAATAGGGTGAGACATCTAGGCACATGCACAAGCTCATACAGGGAAAGGAATTTTATCAGAGACCTGGGCTCCAGGTTATTTAAAGCTTTGTAGTCAGTATGGTGTCGTGGTTTGAGTGCTGAACTATGACTCTGGAGACCAGGGTTCAATTCCCCACTTGGCCATGGAAACCCACTGGTTGAATTTAGGAGTTTATTAGACAGGAGGAATTTCTTTCAATTTCGAAAGAAATGAAAGTGGGGCCATTTTGGAAATGAGTGAATTTGCTAGTTCAGCGAATTTACATGATTGCGTATTGACGTTGCATCATGTTTGGAACAACTTCCCATTGCCTGAAATTGCCCAAAATTGTGTGTGATAGTTTCTCACACAATAATGTGAAACCCCACAATTGCGTTTGGAAGGACTTCCCATTGTCCGAAATTGCATGTGGTAGTCTCTCACACAATAATGTGAAACCCCATGATTGCATCTGGACTGCCATTGGATTGTGCTTCCAATTTCTGTTGTCTGATAAACTCCTTAGGCAAGTTACACACTCTCAGCCACAGTAAAACCCTGTGATAAGTTCACCTTACAGAACCACGCTGGCTCTATATAGTGTGAACATACCCTGGTCTGGCAGGGGGAACAGCAACCTTCAGGTTGAAATCCAGAGAGACTGGGAAGCTCAGTAGCATTTTAAATACACTGTTTCAGGAAAAGATTTTGCCATGCCATTTTCCAAAGTGCATTTGGATGGCACCTCAATTACAAATACATTTGCCATGTAGCATCTAGAGATAGGGGTGGCACTGTAGTTGGAGCAACACTAACCTCAAACCCCATCCCAGCTGCATTAAACTAGCTATGCGGTTCTTTCATGGTTTTGCCTTCTCTTGAGATATTGAATAACAAAACTGAGCTGATGTCTGCTTTGATACTTTCACCGCAGCAGGTCCCACCTTAACCTCACCCAATACCTTTGCTGAAGGAGAAAGAAAATGAACGTTTACATATTTGCCCACTAAACAAACTGTACTCTCAGGGCTTATGGTTCAAAATGACCACAATGGGTGGGTGAGTGGGTGATTCTGCAATTGATTACCTCCAGCATTCCATTTTTAAAGATTACTACACATAGGGTTGCCAAGGCAGAATTATCCCATGTCCTGAGAATTCAGAAGCAAAACATGAGTATGAAGGATAAGACCTTATGGTTTCATGGGGTGGGGGGTGGGGGGGGGAAAGCACTGGTGATATTACAAGGTACAGTCTCTAGTAATTTCATTAAGCCTGATATATTACTCATCAGTCACAGTTGCACTGGGTATACCATCCACATAAAAAGCACATACTTTTCAAGACAGTATGCTTGCTCTGAGATTCTTTCCTCTTGCCTGAGAACTGGGGAAAAAGAGCCAGGCACTGAGACTCAAGGTCAGGGCCAGACATCTGAAAACCCTAGCTGCAGTGCATGCACCAGAACTTCATGGGCTACATCCAATGTGGAAGAGGAAGTGGAATGAAAAGATTCCAGTGCAGAAAGGCTTCGCTACCAATCCTGAAGGGGAAGTCCGACCACCGTATGCCCGATAAATTTCCGAGCAAAGAAAAAGAAACAAAATCATAGAGCTGGAAAAGACCACCAGGATCATCCAGTCCAACCCCTTGCCATACAGGAAGACACCATCAAAGCACCCTCAACAGATGGCCATCCAGACTCTGTTTAAAAAATTTCCAAAGAAGGAGACTCCACCACTCTGCAAGGGAGCCTATTCCATTGTCAAACAGCTCTTTACCGTCAGGAAGTTCTTCCTAATGTTTAGATCAAATTTCTGTTCCTGTAGTTTGAATTCATTGCTCCATGACCTAGTCTTGTGAGCAGCAAAACACAAGCTTGTGCCATCCTTAATATGTCATCCCCCCAAATATTGAAACATGAATATCATGTCACCTCTTAACCTTCTCCTCCCCAGACTAAACATACCCAACTCCCTAAACTGCTCTATATAGGCCACTTTGCAAGTGGAAGAAGCTGTTGTTGTTGTTGTTGTTGTTGTGTGCCTTCAAGTCACTTTGGGTTCATAGCAACCCTAGGGCAAACCTATCACTAGGTATTTTTTCTGAGGGGATTTCCCTTTGCCATCCTCTGAAGCAGAGAGAGCATGACCTGCCCAAGGCCACTAGAGGGCAAACAGGGTTTAAACAGGAATTAAACAGGAATTAAACAGGAAATGCCCTATGTTAAACATAAGGCATGTTAAATGCCCTATGTTGGACATAAGGCATTTCCTGTTTAATTCCTGTTTAATTCCTGTTTAAATCCTGTTTGCCCTCTAGTGTGATAAACCTCTCAGTGGGTTTCCATGGCTGAGCAGGGAGTCAAACCTTGGCCTTCCCATTGTCCTAGTCCTACACTCAAACCACTACACCATGCTGGGACCAAAGTGAAAAAAGTCATCAATTCTTTTAAGTTTCCACAAAAGCCAAACAAATCCTTTAGGTGGAGATCGTGTATAACAAAAATCACCAGCTTGTTCTCACCTTCACTACTGCTCTTTGGACTGGCAGTTTCTTTTTTGTTGACGAACAAAGGCTACATTTCCATTTGGGATAAATAAAATCAAGTTCCAAACTTATTTCTGCTTCAAGGTAGCCAAATAATCCCATTGATTACACAATATATAATAGGTGCACATTTCACAGGTTGTGCCAGTGCAAAATAATTCTAAAGGTACCATTCTCAGAGGATGACTTGTGCTGTAGGTACCCCTATGACACGGGGTAAGTAACAGGCAACCTCTAGCCCACATCTAGCCTCCAAGGCTGTTTTGCAACCCCAAATCCCAGCCCGCTTGTCCTTCAATGCCAGGGCAAGAAGGGTGTCCAAAAAGGAGTCCATTTCTGGTGCTGGAAGCCTCTAGAAGTGGCAATTGTACATGTTAACTACCCGCTCACCCTTCAGAAAACCAAATTGGAAGTAGTTACATTCCACTGTGGATCCTGGTAGTGGAAAACTGATTTCCAGACCAAAATCAAAAGCAACAAAGATGACTGTGGCATGCTAGAGACACACAGTTTTGGTGTGGTTTTGTAGCTTAAGATTTTGTGAGGTTTAGTCTTTAGATTCAGATATTGCTGATGGTTGTAATTTGTAAAGGAAGGCAATGGCAAATCTTTCAGGGCAAGCCCAAGACATTGTCCTGCCTGACATGGGCTGCTGCCACATTGCAGAGTTTGACATCGCTTTAACTGTTATGGCTCCATCATAAGCGATTTGTAGTTCATTGTGGCACCAGGGCTCTCTAGCAGAAAAGGCTAAATATCTCACAAAATCACAAATCCCAGAATTTCATAGCACTGAGAGGTGGCAGGGTCAAACTAAATTAATTTAAGTATGCAGTGTGAACATGCAACCAAGGAGGCACTAATGCCAACCTAAAATATATATAGGAAAGCCAGCCAGGTTATTTGGGACAGAAAATCCTACAAACACTTCTCCCCATCCCAGCCAGTATATTAAAAAATACACAAAAATATATATTTACTGACCTTTCAGACCTACTGCCTGAAGGTCAAACTAGACATGTGTTTCTTGCAATTAACGCATTTTTCTTCTCACAACAGGATATCTTCAGAAGTAATTGACTCAGCAATCAGACTTGCAAATTAAACTCGTGTTACAACTCGGGGGTCTGATCCATTCACGTCCCAGTCAAGCCAGAATCTGGAATTAGAAAAATGAAATCAAGGTACACTGTACTTGCGTTACAAGGCACAATCCAGTTTATTTATTAAACACAGTCAATATATGGGTACACGACATGAATGACAAGAGGCACATAAAGTAATTTACTTCTTATATAATTAATATCTACTTTTCTCTTTGTACAAGATTCAAGATGGCTTAGAAGCAAATTAAAAACAGGGTGCAGCTAACAAATTATTTGTTCCAAAGTTTATAGAAGCCCATAAACAACACTTTGGTTAAAACACAAAGTTAAAACAATATCAATAACAGTTAGACACATAACGCATCTCTGTTAAAAAACCTATTTATCACATGAATTGTAAGCAAAGGCCTGCATGAACAAAAAGCATCTCTCTTAACCTAAATACCCTAAAGGCACCAGATCCCATCTGATTTGGAAGTCCAGTAGAGTCGGCCCTGCCAAATTTATCTGTGTGTTCCAGAGAGTTTTCTGACATATATAAATATCTGGTATTTATTTCTGCGACTCAGTAGCACATCAAGTTTTACTGGCTGCTTTTGACATCCACCTGCCTTTCATTTCATTGTGGAGGAAGCAAAACCCAATATATATATTTAAAATATATTGTTTCTACAGCCATGCTGTTGGGAGCTAGCTTGGCTTTTTGCTACAGAACTCTATATAAAGAACCAGTTTGGCCAGGGGCTGGGGCTGGGAGAAGAGATAGAATATATATGTATGCACAAGCACACACACATGCACACAATTACCATGGGTAATTATAGTTCTACAATAACATACCCTTCTGCATGGGAAGCTATAGTTTATACAGCTTGATCTCTTTTCCCCAGCCAACTTGTGCAATATATATCTTGTAACTTGCACAAACTTCCTCGTTGCCTTTGCTCAGATTAATACAACAAAAGTCCCACATAATGTTCAACAGACAGACTAGATGCTAGCTGATATTGCTATCAGCAACCTATTAATCTTATTTTTATTATATATATGTTTATATTTCCAGAATGGATCACAGAAATTAGGTTTCTTTCCCATCCCCACATCCCAACCCTCCTTTATCTAGTATTATAATGCAATCAAAAATCAACTGTGCTCTAAAATTCTCATTGGCAAATCTTCTTTAGCATCCCTGTTTAGCATACCTCCGCTTCAATTTTCATTATCTTTGCCTTATTCATTATTATAAAGCCTAGGGTTTTTTGGGGGGGGAGGGGGGAATAGCTTTAACAATTGTACGTATGTATGCATAGACACACACGCACGCACACTCACAATTTATCCTCTCAATATTTTTATATAAAAATACATTTCAAGCTCTAGCCTGCCTCCAGTTAAATCTTGCTTTCCCACTGTGTTCCTGTAAATACAGTTATTATGTAGAAATGATTGATTTCATTTAATGCTCTCTTTAAATAGTCTGCAGAGATGTCTGTGATAGCAGATTGTCATTCCTGAACCTTAATTATAATTTTAATCAACTCTGATCTTCTGCTGGTTGGCTTGTGCTCTCTTTTTTTCTCTCTCTCCAAATTTGGCCATCATGAAGCACTGGGAACAATAGCTTAGCATTAATATTTATTGCTGAGCAGTTTTTCACATTACCAATTTTCCCTTGGCTGAAAGAATGAGGTAGGAAACACGTCTTTCTGGATTTTGAAAGCCCACGAGTGGAAAAGCAAACTGTTCTCAAAAGCTCAGCTTCTGCCCATAATTCTCCTGCACATATTTATGTTTTTCAATATTAGTTCTTCCATTTTGCACTCGTCTTAAAAAGGCATTCTGGGAACGTAGCTCTGGAACCATCCAGGCCGGGAAAACCAGCTGGGAACCATATAGTAATGCTCTGGATACCTTGGAGGGAAGGCAATATAGAAGGCAGAGTGGTTGGGAAGATGGGCAATAGACATGCAACATGATCAGAAGAAAAAGAAAAAGCCATGAAACACAGCTGGGAATTGTGCAAGTGAGTTTGGCTTCAGTGTGGCAGAGGTGCAATTCTATATTTCATCAGCCCTTTTACTTTCACTACACTATGCATATGCATCTGGAAAAGACCCCAGAGAGCATAATTTGAAATCTGGAAGTGACGCCAATATTGTTTTAAGCTCTAAAATAACTTCCAGTTTTGGGGAAATGGCAGTGAGCCAGTAGGTATTTCTCTGAGACAGATAAAATGGGGATGTAGCAGCCCTTGGATCCTCTGCAACTGCTAATCATCTCTCCACTAAAACATACAAATCTATCTAATGAAACAGCTCAACAAAAGCAAGGCCAGAAACAAAGAAGGTGCCTCTGAACTCCGCTTTTATGGCCCTGCTCCATCCACAATAATTTATAGGAGTGTTAGCCACCATCATCTCCACCATGGTTCCTTCTAGCCTTTGCTTTTTCTTTCTACCAATACAATAAATAAATATGTTAAAAGAAAAGGGCACCATAACTTCAAAAAAAAAAAATCTTCTGACTGGTAACACTAAGAACCATCAGTCTGGAAATATCCAGGTTCAACATCTCCACTTCTTTGGTTTGGCAGATTGGCTGCTTGACCAGAAAGTTACTGAAGAGGGGAAGAGAGAAAAATTAGATCTGTGAAATACAGATTGTGTTTCGACTTTCTTCTTCTACTACTACTACTACTTCTTTTTTAACCTTCCAGCAAACACACACAGCTCTGATCTCAATCAAGTGTGGGCTTAAACCTTCCTCCCTTAGTTGTTTTAAAATCTTACCTCTGTTAGCAACAATTGAGTTCTTGGTATGGAGAAATAGGGTCCGAAACAAACAAACAAACAAACAAACAAACAAACAGGAGAAATATCTATGGACCCCACACCCATAAGCACTGGTCCCACTTTGGACCAAGATAATGAACACTTGTTTGTTGTTGTCTGCCTTCAAGTTGTTTCCAACATATGATGACCCCAAGATGTACCTATATACCAGTGGGTTTCATGGCCAAGCAGGAACTCTATGGTGCGTTTTACATTGGCAAAAAAAGGTGTTTTGAAGGCTGGGTGAAAACCCAGCTTTTACATTATAAAATGGGAAAGTGTGACATGAAAACGCCATTTTGGCGTTTTAAGGGAAAAAACGCGCTTTTAAAAAGTAGTTCGGTTGACCCACTACTTTTTTAATAAGTGCGTTACAGCGCTAGTGCATGTAAAGGCTAAGGTGTACTTGCGCAGTTAAATGGGGCGCCGTTTCCTTAAGGCGCCCATTTAAAGGCTGCGCTGTTGGTGCGGATCAGAATGGATCGTAGTTGGGAGCATGCGTGGTGTGGACTCCACTCCTAATTAAAACGTTCTATGCCCTCCAGGTGTAAAAGCTGGGGTTTAACTGCGCAGTTTTTTAAAGCTCCCAAACCCTAGCTCCGCCCTTAATCCTAACCCTAGACATGCGCAGTAGCGCCTTTGGGATATTGACAGTTTTGGTGGCGGATGTTTTTACAGTTGCAGTGATAAGAGGAAACTTTCAATTTTCACACGAACCCCCACACACATTCCAGCGCCATTTCCCACTTGCATTTGTCCAAGTCAGCCGCTCCTAGGGACACTCTTGCCGAGGCTTTGCTGTGGCACTTTGCACAATGGCAGAGACTTCTACAAGTGGCCCAAAAAGGGGGAGAGGGATGTCTTGGTCTCATGCAGAGACCTCAGACCTCATTTCCATCTGGTCAAGGCCCAATCGGACATAGCAATGCCACCGGCTAATTCACACTGCTCAAGCAGTGAGACACCAACTGCAGCTGTTCTCTCTTCTGTATCATCACTGTCATCATCAGCTATCATTTCAGTGGTCACATCAGTCATTTCAGTGGCCACAGCTGTCATTTCAGTGGTCACTTTGACGATCCTGGCAGCACTAGCGGAGGCAAAGGCGGCAGCTTTGGCTGTGCTTTGAACATTGACGACAAGTGCCGACCACAAAGGAGAGGAGGCATCCATGTTGGTGATGATGCCCACAGTGACCCTGTGCTGACGAATGCCAACGTCACTGGGTCAATGGCCAGCACTCCTCCTCCTTTGTCTTCTTGCAGATGCTCGGTCTGTGGCTGCTGTCAAAATCAATTAGGAGCCCCCTTTAAATCATTTAAAACTGCGCAATTCGTAGCCTCGACCCTATCAATAGCGCAGTTCAAGACTCGACCATCGCAATAGCGCAGTTCAAGCCTCGACCCTATCAATAGCGCAGTTCAAGACTCGACCATCGCAATAGCGCAGTTCAAGACTCGACCATCGCAATAGCGCTGTTCGCGGCGGTACGAACCGCGCAACAGCGCAGTTCGCAGCCGGCAAGGGGAAAAAAAATTAAAATCGCAGTTTAAAGCTGCGTTTCTTGCTGCCCATGTATCAGCTCCGCCTGTGTTTGTAGCGTTCTGACAGCTTCCCATGTAACTGCTGAGCCACAAAAAAGACCACTCAGATAAGTCGTTCCCACACCCCTCAATGTAGCAGCTCTGCACTTTTTTAATGCAAACCTGAGGCTTGCTATGTAGCTGCTAAGCATTAACATAAAGGCGAGTTCAGATCACACTTTCTTGCCAATGTAAAAAGCCCCTATATGATTCTGGAAAGCATCCAAGTTCCAGCCAAAGCTAGCCACAGCTAGGTACCACTTTATCAGCCATGTATTAGGCCTCACATTGTATTTTCTACTGATATCCCATATTGGTTTACCATGCCTTCTCACTCTTACTGCACTGGCCTGCAGCAGAGTTGTGCTAAAATTTGGTTCTCAAGGCTATCTTCCAAAATGTTAAACAAGAATATGTAGATATTTGCCATGTAAAATCCCAGCTTTAACAACCCTGTTTCCCCGAAAATAAGACATCCACAGAAAATAAAACCTAATAGAGGTTTTGCTGAATTGCCTCTCCCAAAAGTAAGACCTAGCAAAGTTTTTGTATATAAATATATATACAGTATATAATAAATACAGTATTCAATTTTTTTGTTCAACAATAAGTGTAAATATGATATGACATCCCCTGTAAATAAGACCTAGCACATCTTTGGGAGCAGAAATTAATATAAAACAGTGTCTTATTTTTGGGGAAACACGGAAGAAGTATGTTAGAGGATAAATAAGCATTACATGGAAAGAATATTGGTGCAGGAGAGGTGGGAGGAGATCAACAAACTTGTAAATTGTATTTTATCTTCTCTCCCTGTTTCATGACATTACGAACTGATGGTCCTATTTGTCTGTCTGTCTATCTTTCTCTGAAGAATATTAAACTCTCATCCATCCCCTCACAATGTACGACATATTTCACAATGACTGCCAATTCCTTCTTGCAAGCATTATAGTATCTTAACTGTGCTGTAATACTGATTAATTTGTCTTGTTCATAGAAATATAGCATTTCTTAGCTTGATATTCCCCCCCCCCCCCACAAAAAAAAGCAGGCTTATTGAAGGCATGCCTGGTGTTTCTTTTGTTCTTTTAATGCACCACAAGTGTTTTCCTAGAATGGGACAAAGATGCAATATATATTATCAAGAATAGTTCCTTGGGGCACCAACAATGCTTCATTTATTTTCCAGGACACGTAGGTGCTGGAATGTGCTAGACAGAATTGTGTTCTTTTTGGAATCACAACTCTTCATATAATAAAAAGGAACATGTTTCTCTCCCCATGTTTGCTAACTGTCTAGCAACATTATTTATCTTGTTTATTTATGCCCACCTTTCTGCTGATAGGGACTTAGGGCAGCTAATAACATAATTAAAAGCAATACAAATTAAAAAACAAAAGCTTTAAAAAGGATAAATTATTTATAAAGTTAAAAATGTGCTCATTGTTGTTGTGGGCCTTCAAGTTATTTCCAACTTATGGCAACCCTAAGGCCACACTATCACAGGCTTTTCTTGGCAAGATTTGTTCAGAGGCACTTTTGCCTTTGGCTTCCTCTGAAGCTGAGAGAGAGTGACTTGCCTAAAGTCACCCAGTAGGTTTCCATGGCCAAACCCTAATCTCCAGATGCGCAGATCATGACATCACACTGACTCCTCAACTAATAGCATACTTCCAAAATTTCACAAATGAAAACCAGGATGGAAACATGTGACCAAGCAACATCAGAATGTGGTCGGTCAAGATGACAAAAGTTATTAATGATGAAGAACACACAGGCTAAAAGGCTGCAGCAGTTTGCTTTTGCCTGAACCTGCAGGGAAGCATTCTACCCCCTACACTTTCCTCCTCCCTGCTAAGTTAACTGGCTGCAAATTACCTAAGAGTCTTGGCAAATACTGTTAATATTCCTTACCACACTAAATGTGTATACAGCATGGGTTGGCTAAATGCAGCCTGAGGCCCCAAAGCCTTTTCTGTGGCCCACTCTCCAGTTCCAATTCACCAGTGTCAAAGGAAAAAAAAAACTCAGCACACACACACAAAAGGTTTTGCTGCTCTTGGAACCTTTCAGGAGCATCAGGATGACAAACCCTCATAATCTCATACACTCCAATATTTTACAGATAAAAACTGGGATGCATGTGGCCAAGCAACATCAGAGTGTGTTCAAGATGGCAATAGTTTTAAACGAAGAAGAATGCACAAGCTAGGAGAGGTGCTGCATTTTGATTTTGCCTAAGCCTACTGGGAAGGGCAAGAATTCACCACCTCCTCTCCTCTCTCTCCATTGAATGAGTGCAACTACAGTACTCCCTCCATTCTCATGGTCTTCAGATCCGCATCCCTTGTTTATGTGCAAGGGATGAACGGAGGGAAAATGAATGGGGTGCATGCTTGTCGTGCACACCTGTGCGCCCCCACTTATATTCAAGCCAATGGGGCTGGCATATAGGTGAAACTTCGTTTTCACTAGGGTTCCAGAACGGATCCCCCGTGAAAAAGAAGGGGCGACTATACTTCAGCATTTTGAACAGAATTTTCAGCAACTGATGGAAGCTGAGGGCAAAGCAGGAAAGTGGGAGGAGGAGAGAGCAACTGGGTCATTTGAAAAGCAGCTGTAAACGTTGAATGACAAAGGATTAATCAGGATTGTCCCTGCCAAATAAGTACAGTTGGAGACTATGAGGCAGCCATATCTTAAATACAATCCAATGAATTATGTTTGAAAAATAAATCATTAGTGAACATTGCAAAGGATCATCACTGGGGCAGATGTTGAAAGCAAAGGCTTGCAAAGCAACAGGTTTATGGCAGAAAGAAAATTTTCCTTATTAATTTTTTTCACATTTGTATCTTAATGTTTGACTTTAATTTCAACAATATAATTAAACATAAGTCAGCTGTGAAACCGTTTAACACTTCACTCCCTAAATAAGTGCCAAGGGCTAACATGAGCACAGCCGAAAGTGACGTGGAAAGCCTTCTCATTTTCCAGCTCCAAAGTTTTAGCAAATAACTTGGCGCTCTTACAAACATAAATGAACCTTTTGGGGGCAGGCCTGGGTGAAACCTGAATAAGGCCCAAATGTTAGACAGGAGGTATTTAAATAGTTTCTTCTTCTCTCATGATTTCTGCCTTCAACCTCCATTTTTTCCCCTCCAGACCTCATTTTGAAAAATAACCTAACTTTTCTAAATTTAATGGAAGAGCTGTGCAGTGTTGCAGGTGCAGATGACCCACAGCACCCATCCAGTGGCACTGTGAGCCAAATATGGCATGCAAAGATTGCTGGATCCATTTCCTGCTTTGAGCTCTTTCTTTCTCCATAGCCGTAATACCTACTTTATCCCTTCCTTCTCAAAACAGTAAGTTTACCAGGTGAACAGCATCCATTGCCTGAAGTTTCAGGGCTCAAATCTGAGACCAAGGAATGGGGCTTTGTTATAGACAGTGGCCTTTGTGATATCACAAGGGTGGCCCTTGTTATGGTTAGCAGAAAGAGTGGTATCTGGAAATGGGAATGAAAGCAATCTAGGTAAACTGTACCAGAATTGGAGTAAAACTCAGCCAACCAGGTGATATTACAAGCAAGAGGCAATCTCCAAACATTTTTTATTGAATGGATCTTTTAACTGCAGTAATTGCTGTCCTCCCTCTAGGTCTTATACCCTATGGGGTGATACAGACCGCCCAAAAGGGGCGGTATGGCACCACTTTTTTTGCTGTGGAGCTTCATCGCAGCAGCTATACGCCGCAGCAAAAAAGGAGTGGGCAAACAGTGCTCCTTTTTTGCACCGGAGTTGCGGCGCAATTTACGGAAAAGACATCATTGGGCCCCTTTCCACTTATGCAACTGTGGAGCTGCATCTAGCAGCTCCGCAGCTGCACCACCACCATTACAAACGCCATCTAAACAGCGTTCGGGAATGGCGGCGACACCATTACATGTTAGGGTTTGTGAGCGTGCGAACACTACACACTCACGAACCCTAATGGCGCCACCCAGACGCCTCTTCAAGCCCATCTAGATCAAGCCAGTATGACCTTATCTACAGCACACACAGGAAGGCAAAGGTAAAATGCCTCTGAACAAATCGTGCCATGAAAACCCCATGGCAGGTTCACCTTAGGGTTATGTTTGCTTTAGGGTTGCAATCAGTCAGAAATGACCAGAAGGCACACAAGAATAATGTCACGACTGCCAGGCTCAGGACACAATAGTGGCACACAACTGCTTATCTTGCTCCCAATGGCACATTGGGTTTGAGTGCACCCACCCACCACCTCTCACTCCAGTCCTCTACTCTTGGCTCTTTGGTGTACTGGCATCACACATATACAACAGACATACAGTTGAGAGCCTAGGCACAGGGTCACTAGATTGGAAACCGGAAATGGCTCCTATTCTTTTTATGGCTGTTTAGAAAAACAAATTTCAGTAAAGGTTGCTCCTCACTTTTTCTACACAGCCATTAAAAAGTGCAGGTCCCGTCTCCAATTTTCATGTAAAATTTCATGTTTCAAGATGTAAAACCTGGAAGTTAAGATCTATGATTTGTTAAATAGATTTAACAGTATAATGTAATGTGAAGTACCTAGATAAGCATATGGAATATGATCATATACAATGAGAAATATTGTATATTTTATTGGAAAATTAATAAAGATATTAAAAAAAATAAAGTTCATGCGATAAGCTTATAAGTCAGGAATGTCTAGAAATAGATGCAAAATCTATCATTTCTTTTCTTCTTGAATTGTTTGTTCCTGAGAGTTGTCCCCCTGCTTGGAATCCGAAAATGTCATGAGATTTCAACCTGATCCCTGAGACATAGCAATTTTAAAAACCTATTGCAGCAATGGGGAAAAAACTGAGGGCAAAGTGGGAGAAGGAAACAGAAACTGGGACATTTTCAGAGCAGATGAAAAAGAAGATGGATCAGGGCTGTTCCTGCCTACTTGGGAAAGTTGGCAGGTATGTCACTCACATCTGGAAATACCTATTAAAGTGTAAAATATTAAAGTGGGTGTTGAAAAGAAAAAAAATCTGACTTCTCTTAAGTGGTTATTAAATGGAATTGGGCAGAAAGCAATTGTATCTCCTTGCAGAGGCATGTTCACAGTGAGAAAACTAGACAGTAGAGACGAAAGTGCTCTTGGCAGATTCTCAGTTTCTGCTAGTGTGGTGTAGTGTGGTGTAGTGGTATGAACATTGGACTATAACTCTGGACTAGAGAGCTAGTGTGGTGTAGCGGTATGAACACTGGACTATGACTCTGGAGACCAGAGTTTGAATTTCCACTAGGCCATGGAAACCCACTAGATGACCTTGACCAAGTCACACCCTCTCAGCCTCAGAGAAAGGCAAAGGCAAACCCACCCTGAATAAAATTCTTCCAAGGAAACCGCGTGATAAGTTTGTCTTGAGGTCGCTATAAGTCAGAAATGACTTGAAAGCACACAACAACTGATATCCAAAGAGCCCAGTATCTACGGACTGCACAATGACTGGGACAAAGAAAAGTACTTTTGCAGTGTGTCGTTTAATATACTTGTATAAGACAGGATAAGAAATGTATGGTTATCCTTATAATAAGGGGAAGGAGCACTGGGTTTGTTTGGTTTTGTTTTTTTTTTACAATGGCCACAAGGAAACTAGTGAAACCAAATAAACTCTTGAATCAGATAGCACAGCAAACTATTAGTCTGCAGCCAATTCCAAAGGAACTACTGCTTCATTCCCAAAGGCTACATTTATAAGTCATATTCCGCTAAATTTCATTTGCTTTCTCTCCTTTCCTCCCCATTCTCTTTTACATGCCAATACACAGGGAAGGGAGGGGAGACGCAAATTGAAAATGCAAATATGTGTTTCTTTACTTTTTCTACTAGCTTGAGGAAGTAACTTAAACTTCCCTGCCCAGGCTGGACATTCCAGAATATCTAAAACAGAAAAAAAATCCATTTGGTAAGAAACACTTTCCCAATTCCTTTAGTTCAAGGTTCCTGACCACTCATAGGTTTCTGCTTTGATATCAATAGGTACATTCATCAGATGGCCAAACACATAATAAACACATAATACTAATATACATAATAACATTAGTTCCACTAAAAAAAAATATCTATTGGACATCATCTTGTGATGTTCTAAAAGCCTGTGCTCAAATATTTTAGACAAGCCATTAATTACAGTACAGTTAAAGTTCTAAAGACTCCTAAAGTAGTTGGATGTCATTATTGTTGCAGATTTCTAAATGTAAATTTCTTACAGCTTTAAAAAAGGAAATATGGTCAGCCCTTTATATCCATGGATTCATTATCCAAGGATTCAACTATCCACAGTTTGAAGATGTTTTTAAAAATATATAAAATATATAAATTCCAAAAAGCAAACCTCAATTTTGCAATTTGATACAAGGGATACCATTTCACTGTGTCAATTGTATTTAAAGTGATTCGAACATCCACAGATTTTGGCATCCACGGAGGTCCTGAAACCAAACACCAGTAGATGCAAGGTCCCACTGTAGTTTATTTAAAAAAAAACCTTTGAATGTTACAAAACAACAATCAGTGGTAGAAATCTTCCCATCTATCTGGTTGTCACCACCTCCGCATAGGCAAGAGAACAGAAGGTAGCATTTGAACCATGTGATATTCCTTCTCCACCATTTAATCCCTGTAACTCTCAAGGTGCCTAATGTTGCAGTCACATTGCAAAAGGAGGAATGCTATCACTTTCTGAGTTGCAATTCTAGTTAAGAGTAGTTAGATCATAATTACTGGGGGAAGAGATGCATTACAAGTAACTTGTGGATGGTAAATCATTATTTGCAAGCTCTGCTAAAGATATTATTGGCACAGGCCCTTCTCCAAATAACTTGTTTGAGAGAGTGCAAGGCCATCCACTGGGTTCCTATCGCTGAGCAGGGATTTGAGCCCTGGTTTCACAGAGTCCTAGGCTGCATTTGCACTCCAAAAACAATCCAGGTTGACACAGCTTTCACTGCCATGGATCAACGCTATGGATTTTTGGGATCTGTAGTTTTGTGAAACATTTAACCTTCTCTGTCAGAGAGCTCTGGTGCCACAACAAACTACAGTTCCCAGAATTCCATAGCACTGAGACAGGGCAGTTCAAGTGGTGTCAACCTGGATTATTTCTGCAGTGTGGATGCAGGCCTAGTCTAACACTCAAACCACTACACCATTCCCACTCACAGCATAAAAATTACAAAGACGCACACACAGGGAACAAAGTCGGGACAATTTCTGAGTGAATTATATAAATGACATGTTATAATAAAAATAGTTTGGTTTCTTTGTTGGGAACAATTCCAAAAATTATGCAGAATACTTTTAGTAAAAAAGAGACCCAGAAATACTGTACATCATTGAAACATAATTTCACAGTTTTATACAAGTATACCTTAGGCTTCGATTAGGGAATGCTTCTAATAATATAGTAATGTGAATTATGTCCAAATAACCTTGGTAATGATTTTAACAGCATTCTACAAGTCTGATATCTGTATAGATATAGATATATCTTTTGGAAGAATGACAAAATGTCATTTCCGGGAGACTGGCTATATTCTCCTATCACAGTCAGCACCTTGGGGTAATTCACACTTGTCAGCACCTTTCAAATGCCATCCATTAGTTGAAAGCAGAATTTTAAAATGTCTATTCATAAGCTCCTGTTCAAAATGGTGTTCTTAACCACTTTAAGTCCACCTCCCACCTCCTCGACCTTCTGGAGAACCATAAAGGAATCTAATTTTAGCTCCCTGCAATGCTTTTTAGGAAAAATGCCAGCCTAGAGTGAGTTAGTTTTATGAAATAAAAGCTGAGCTAATACTTGTCACACCTGAGCTGTCAACAAATATACCAAATGATACATTTGTGCCTATTATCTATTATGATGGCTACACATTTCTAGAGATATGTTTTAAGAATCCAAAGACAAAAAGGATCTAGGCATATCATTTTTTACTTCCTACTAAAATGTTGCTTTCCAGTTAACTAAGCTGTGTACCATGGTTCATGAAGTTGGATTTCATGGCTCTCTAAAAGGGTGACTGACCTGTAGTGATAATAGTACTGTAGTTTCTATGTTGCATTAAAAAAAAAAAAAAAACAACCAGAATAGCCAGCCTAAAAATACAGGGTTGTTTTGCAATTCGGTGTCAAGTATCCAAGAAGAATAGGCTTTACTTTAAACCTTTACTGAGAATACAGACACACTGTGGCTTCCTAGCACACTACACATATTATGACACTGGTTAACGTGCCAACCTTATAGGGACACTCTTGACCACTTTATCACATCTCCTTACCAGTTGCTAGGCCTGCACACACCACATACCAAAACTCCCTCCACCATTCATGTGTCATCCACCCACCCGGGCCTCAGACAACATCTTTCCTCCTACCTTTGTTGCTCAATGACCCTGAACTTGTCACCTCATCACCATACTCACACATTTTGCATTTCTCTGGCTGTTCATACAGCCTGATTATAAAGGCCCTACCCAGGCACTCCATGCATCTGAGGAAGTAAACCAAGTCTATGAAAACCGATGCTACAACTTCTTTAGTTCAGTTAGTCTCACATCTGCTACAAGACCCCTTTGCACACTCTGGATCTGTTACTCTATGAGATTGCCATCACACATGGAGGAGTGGAGATCTGGACATTCCCACTAACCATTTCAGCTAGTCCCATACCAGGGAGTGGGGTTCTGCCATGGGGAACCTCTTCTGCTTCACTAGTGTCAGAGCTGGTCTTTGAAAGAATGCCCTGGACAAGAAATGACTCTGCTGCCTTCTAACTCACTGCACCATATTTCGAAACCTAGGCGGTACATGACAGCAAAATCTGCGTTTTGATGACCTTTATGACATCTGATAAACTCCTTAGGCAAGTTACACACTCTCAGCCACAGTAAAACTCTGTGGACTCTTTCATACAAGGCTAAATTGGAAGTATAATTTAAGGTCAATTCGAATGCAATCATGGGTTTTACATTCTTGCGAATTAACTCTTCGCATGCAAATTCGGGCAAGAGGGAAGCCAATTCGAATGCAATCATGGGTTTTACGTTATTGCGAATTAAAGCTTCGCATGCAAATTCAGGCAGGAGGGGGTTATTTTTGGGTAATGGGAAGTAATTCCGAACGGAGTAGGGGTTCATGTAAATTCGCTAAACAAGCGAATTTACATAAATCCGCATTGGCTCCATTTGGAGTTGGGAGAAATTCCTCCCCGTTTGAAAGAGTCCTCTGATAGGTTCACCTTACAGAACCACGCTGTACAGGCGGTACATGACAGCAAAATCTGGGTTTTGATTACCTTTATGGCATCACACTGGAAAGTGGGAAAGAAGCATACTTTTACAGCGTACTTGAAAAGCTAAGATAACTTTTTGTAATCAATGCCCAAACAACCTGTAAAACATGAGCAGGGGGTTATTCACGACACCCGTTTGGGGGACAGGTTCTCCCTTCCCTAGCCCACTATCGAGCACACACAACAAACATAGAGCTTAATTCACAAAGAGCTTAACATAACTTTGTTGTTGTACACACAACAAACAAAGAGCTTAGCTCAGGGCCCTCTTCAGCTCAGTGCTGGCCCCCTAAGTAGGGTGATTGCATGCTTCTGAAGCCAGATTGTCTAGGGTCTTCCATCCAACAAGGAGCCTCCTCGGCCAGAAAATCCACCCCATTGCAAATGCCCCTTAGCCACCCTGGAAGAGTGGGGCATAAAAAAGAACACAAATATGAATATTAAGAATAATAAAGTCCAGCAAGAACTGTGGTGGGAAAAAGCCACTGACACATACACACTTGCACACCCACATTGGGAAAGTGGGGAAAGAATGACTGACTAGGAGCTACAAAGGCCCTATCTAGTCCTTGCTCCAGAGTCAAAGGAAATGTGAAAGGCTATGTGAAAATGTGAAAGGCTATGCAGAAAAGCCCCGGACAAACTTTAAAAAAAGTTAACTTTTGTGCTATAACTCTAAGAGGCCATACTGGCTGCAGGATTCTGGGAGCTGTAGTTCCAAACAATAATGTTCTGAAGGAAGAAAAGTGTGGTATGAAATATAAATAAATACTCTTTAAGTGCATTGAGCCAAACACACTCAGTTTTAGAATATCTGGCCCTTTTACTAGCTGAGTGCAAAGCGATTTTGTAGCACCTTCGAAACTGAATGAAAGAAGTTGCAGCATATGGTTTTGAAGACTTGGTCAACTTCCTCAGATGCATGGGGTTAGTCTCAATGGTACTACAAGTTACTCCATACTGCATACTGATATTCCAGACTACCACGGCTGTGTCTCTGAATTCTACCCCCATGGATAGTAGAGTGCAGCACACTAATGTTGTCATCTTGGGGCTATAAAACAGGAGTGACTACTCTGTATGCCTACAACAAGATATAAAGAAACACTTTCATTTCTTGTTTCAAGAAATATATTTGAAGAGTGTCTGATATCCATAAATATGAGTACAGAAGCACCGAGTGCTGAGATCCATGTTTGTATCTGCTCAAACATCCATTATGGAAATTCAGTATGCTGTCTGTCTCACTATAGCTGGAAAAGAAGTAGGAGGAAATGGCTTCAGGAAAAGATGGAAGGAATTAAAACCTAAGTATAGCAATCTACACACAGCTCTAGGAAAAACCAAAGGGGAAAGAAACACTATTGCTCCCCATTCCCACTGCTTCAGGTTATGTACTATAGCATTGGTGCTTTAATTTCCAACACTTAGGGGCTATTCACACGGTGAAAATAATCTGGGATGAATTCAGGTTGAATCCCTTTTGTTCACATGGGTCTGACACATGCAGGATATGGCAAAAGTATGGGAACTCTGTGCCTTTTGCACAACTTCTTTCCACACTGTTTGGGAAGAGTAACACTTGCTGTGTTTGCATATTTGTAAATAAAGCAAAAGAAAAGACACCAGGGGTCTTGTGTACTCCTTTATCGAAAGCAAAGTAAAACCTATAGCACCCATCCGGGAACTTCTTGATGCTAAGAGAACTTGGGAGAACATGTAACTATTTCATTTTGCGTGTGTGCATTTTGCAATGTATGGGAAGATGCAGCTTTTGTTTTGCTACCTCTCAAAGAACATCTGAGGACAAGAAGGCCTTTTGTAAGCTAGGAGAGGCCAAGTCAGGCTAATCAAGCTCCTTTCATTCTTTCCAAGTCTGTGAAAGGAATTTCTGAAGTTGTTTTGGAATGTAATAGCAAAGGGAATTTTTAACTTTGAAGATTGATTGACCTTCAAAGGCAGGAAACTGGACTTCATAGGGAACTTTAGACATGAGGATTGTTTTCTGTTGTTTCAAGCAGTGCATCACGTACTGTGGCACCAGGAACCAGGGCACTATATAATTCAGATAACATTAGTCTGCTTTTTCTCTATTCTTAGACTTGCTGTGACTTAGGCATACCTGAAAAAAAAACTTCAGATAACTTTGTACTTCCCTCTCTATCTGCTGGGTAACATCAGAACTTTCTTTGCATTGCATCAGAATTTGTTCCTTTGAAGTTATGAACTGACATCAGCATCTTCCTCATAGAATCTGGTTACATAAAGACACATTGTAGTTGCTGTTTTACATAAGTAATACTGCCCAAACCCACAACATTTCTGTATCTAGAAATAGATTTCATTGTCTGAATCCAGCAATTCACATACATTTCCCACTACGTGTACTGTATTATGACCCCACAGTTACAATGCAGAGCACATGGGAAATGCAGATCATTTGCACCTGTACATCATAATGCATATCCACTGTATCCTTTAGGGTGGAGAAGACCGTAGATAGTTATTTTTTACTATTTATTTATCTGGTGTCATCACTGTACCACCCAACTGCTATCTTCCAAGCCTGTTACAGGCCTAGTGTTTCATAGTCAAGCAGCTGCGAGGAGCTGATGCAACAGTTCAATTTACCAGCCTTTCAGTTATCTTTGTGTTCATAGATTTATCTGGATTCTTAACCTCTGGTCTGTCTTAAATCATATATCTTGTTGACTTTCCATTTTGGCATTGGTTATTGTGTTTGCTGGCTTCTCATGTGGGATTCTGGAATGACTAGTACCTGGGTACTGCACCTTCCTTTGTCATCCATGAACTCTCCAGATTAACCCTTCTATGATGTGGTCTGGCTTGATTCACCTGTAATGGTTTCTCCCTACTATAGCTTACCTTTCCTGGCACTTATTCCCTCTGGACATAAGACAAGTTTAATATGGGATTTGTTGCCATTCATTTCATTACTAAACAGAGGCACAAACCAGCTTCTTTATATTTAGGTTAAAAAGACAGTGAATCAGATTTCATTAGCATACTTATTACACCAGCCCCCAAAATTCCAACTGACTGCTCATTGTGGTTTCATGCATGTGTTAAATAGCACAAAGAGCAAAGCAGAACTTTGAGGAACCCCAGAGGCTATGGTGCAAAAGATGAATTCCCCAGTACCATCTTTGGAACTTAGGGCCTCTACAGATGGGCAGCTCAATGCTGCTGCCCCTTTGAGCCTCGGATGGAAGCCACAGCAACCACATGCTACAGTCTCCGGAAGGAGCAAAAAGAAGCCTTTAAAAGGGGTTTCTTTTTGCGTCCTGGAAGGTTGCAGCACCATGACACCCTTTCCCATGCAGTCGCATTTGGGCGCTGCATATGACGTGCGTCATCATGGTGCACGCCGTGTGGATGGATGTGCACCATGATGGTGGCCAAGTGGCGCAACAAGGGCTTTGAGCATGTGAACGCTTCGCCCTAGTGCGTGTACAGGCTGGCACAAAGTGTCAGTCTGTACCGCCCCTTACCTCTCCAGAAAAGGCTGGAGCTAAGTGTAAAACAGTGCCTCCAAGTCTCCAAATCGCATCCTACACAATTCAGAGGGATGCCATAATTTTTGTTATCAAGAGTTACCAAGAGGTCCAGCAGGATCCACAGGGACACACTTGACTTCCCAACATAGGCCATCCCTCAGGGTAACTCAAGCAGTCCCTGTTCACATAACTGAGTATGTAGCTAGATCAGAATGGGTCTAGGTAATCTATTCCATCTAGGGAAGACTGGAGCTCAGACATACTCCAACATTCATACTCCTGCAAATTCAAAGTTTTACTGTTATCACATAAGCCCCCACCCCACCCCTTTTGGTGAATGTTCTAGTACAGGGTATGTTTAAATGTAACACTTGGCAAGCCCCTAAATGATTCTAGGTTTTATAGAGGAGAAGGCTTAGAAACAAGAGAAAGTCACTAATGTCCAGTCACAGTCTCAATTTCATTGCAATTTCTCCAAATCTCACCTGCATTTTCTCCCTGTCCTTATTTTGGATTAGACTGTGAGACTTATTGGTTTTGGCATGGAAGCTTGTGTATATTTGGGTAGGCACTTTTCTTAATGGATGGCATACATTGTATGCATTTTAAAACATGTTTTTCTTAAGGACACATTAAACATTGACTTGTTTGGATTTTCAAAAAAATGCACATTTTGAATTGTGAACATTTATTTACATATAATTCTAAAAGGGAAAACAAACTTAAAAAGAAGAATCTGTCATGTGTTGTTTCTTCAAAATAAAAGGAAACCTCAAAATATGCACACACGTTTTTAAAGAAATGTAAAAACCACAAACTGAATGAATTCATTGGTTTATGGGCATGTATTTATTTTCCATCCCTTCACAAGTCCTAATCTTTTAAACTTTATCAGTTGTAAAAAGTCTACATTCAGCTTACATAGCACTGTCACAAATAAACCATTATGATGTCATCCAAAGTGCATTATCACTAATGCATTACTATGAATCCATTACCCAAAAACTTCTGAATCTGTATGGCTCCAAATTATTTAAGCTCCTTTTACTTGAAGCTTTTGGAAAATGCTCCTTTTTGAATGGGCAAAGCATGATCAGGGAAGGCCTGCTTGCAACTGTCACTACAAAATGAAGTAAGTATACTGGGCTGTGGGGAGGGGGCTCTGAATTTTTAGAAAGAAAGGAAAGAAAAACAAATCTCTTTTAACTAATAAGAAGACAGGCTCATACTTTTCTTGCCACAGAAAATATCATCATCATCTGACTTCCCACACACCATGCTCTACAACATTTCACAGATAAAAAGTGGGCACATGGGCAAGCAACATGACCGTGGACTCTTTCAGATGTGGGAAACTGGAAGTATAATCCAAGGGCAATCCAAACGCAATCCTGGGGTTTCACGTTATTGCGAATTAGAGCTTCTCACGCAAATTCGGGCAAAAGAGAAGTCACTCCGAATGCAATCATGGGTTTTACGTTATTGCGAATTTAAGCTTCTCACGCAATTTCGGGCAAGGGGGGGTTATTTTCGGGTAATGGGAAGTGATTCCGAATGCCTTCCGAACGGAGCAGGGGTTCAGGTAAATTTGCTAAACAAGCGAATTTACATGAATCCGCATTGGCTCCATTCGGAATTGGGAGAAATTCCTCCCGTTTGAAAGAGTCCCATGTGTCAAAATAGCAAATGTTATTAGTAAGCTGGGAGAGGATGCAGTAGTTTGCTTTTGTCTGAACGTACTGGGAAGGGCATGATCTCACACCCTCCACTCCCTCTTGCTGAGTTAGTTGAGTAAACATTACTTTTGCACTTTGAACTTAGTTTCCAGCAATGGAAGTAAGCTGAGGATGAAGAGAGAAAGGGGGAGGAGAGAAACTTGGGCATTTTTAAAACAGCTAAAAAAATGAAATGATGCATGGTTAATCAAGCCAAATTGGGATAGTTGGAGAGTATGATACATGCATATGCATCATAGAGATGACGATAGTAGCCTCCTATGTTGCAGGAGTGAGTGTACTATACCAAATACTAGACTATCTCTAACTTTCCATGTGGTACAACTATGAAATACAGTGGCCAGCAGCGAAGGTCCAAAACACACTACAGAAATAATCCAGTTTGAGACTGCTTTAACTGCCCTGGCTCATTGCTAGAGAATCCTGGGAATTGTAGTTTATTGTGGCACCAGAGCTCTCTGACCAAGAAGGCTAAATATCTCACAAAACTACAGTTCCCCAAATTCCCTAGTATTGAGTCAGATCAGTTAAAGAAACTGGATTATTTTTTGTAGTGTGTTTTGGATCAAAGTCTCTCATTTGCTCCCAAGATACCTAAAGAAAAAGAAATACATAGCAACAAGAAGCAAGACTGTTTTGGCTGCATTCAGAGTGTGACTGTTAACACTATCTTATTTTTCCTTGCTTTTAACTGAGCTTTTCAGTAGCTTCTAACTGACATTGCCCTTTATTAGTCACTGGTTTTTGATTTTGCTCCTGTTTTAATTCAGTTTTAGTATATACCGGTACATTATTTTGTTCATATTTGTATTTTTAATAATTTGACAGCAAGCTTTCTTGAAAATATAACAAATAAGAAAGACAGGGTAAAACAAATCTTCTAAATAGACAATTATCAAAAAATAATTAAGCACCATCTATACTACAATCCAGATTTTAGAAAATCCACTGGCTATGCTGGCCAGAGGAGTCTGTAGTCTAAAAAGCACATTTTCCAAGTTCTGCAGCAAACTGATACCAGTTTTGAGCAGGATCAAGAGACTAGGCAAAGAGCTGGGAATTCTCTCTGTTAGACATTCATGGCCTTCTCCTTCTTATTGTACTATTCTTATTTCCCAGCGTTCCTAGAAAAAGTGAAGGGCTAGTGAATCTGTACAATAAACATGCCTTCTTTGGTATGTAGAAGTTCCTGGAAGAAGATAAAATCTCAGTTTCCAGATTTGGCTTCACAAGCTCTCCTTGACCCAAACAATTTGTATGCATAGATGTTAAGATAAAACAGGTCTCTCACTCGCATTTTCCAAAAGAAGCAGGTCACTTTAGTCAGTTTATTTTTTTTATTAATTCCTTCCTATGACCTTTGCTGAATGGCCCTGCAGATTATGTGTGATCTTTCACTTGACCTTGAAGTGGAAAGATGGAAAGGAATCTTTCAGTTATTTACACACAGTAGCCTTGGCAACCAACCAGCAGCTACTGTAGGTATTGCATAAAAGCATGCCATCCTGATGTATAAAGCTACCATATGTTTTTTCAGATATTTGCCTCAGTCCTTAACACTGACAAGCATCTAATTATATTATTTTCTTTTTCAAGAGAGCTCTGCAGCATTAAAAACCTTACACATTTTGACATCAGAGCTCCTCACATCAGTCAGCTGCCTATGTGGCTTACCTTCACCTTGTGCCAAAAGAAAGATAGACCATGGTTTTAGAAATTTAGAAGGAAGACATTGTTTAGTGGCAGACTGCATGCTTTACAAGCAAAAGGTCTCAGTCACATCATCCCTGGCACATCAGAAGGCAGCAAACTGATTCAAAGGATCAGGATGAGGTATGCAATATAAACAGCTCTTATTGTTGTTACATGCCTCAAAGCTGAGTCCTCTGACTTATGGTGACTGGTTTTCTCAGCAAGATCTATTGCCATTGTCCTGCTCTGGGAGAATGGGATTTGCCCAAGGTCACCCAGTGGGTTTCCATGCATAAGCATGGATTTGAACACCTGGACCCTGGAGGCCTTGTCAGAGATGTCACTAGGGGAGTGTGGAGGGTGCAGATGCACCAGGTGACACTCTTAAGTGGGGTGATATCACTACTTTCCAATTGTGCTCAGCTGGTGAAGAGACGCTCTTCACTCACTGACTACGAGCAAGGAGAGCATCTCTCCATTCCCTGAGCCTGGCTGAAAGGTATTGGGGGTGAGTAGCATGTGACGCAGGGGATGGAGAGACGCTATCCTCACGTGCAGTCACCATATGCAAGCAGGCAGGGAGAGCATCTCTCTGTCTCATGATCTGCATCCCATGCTTTCCAGCCAGGCTCAGGGGTTAGACAGAAGCTTTTCTGATTGCTGACAATGCCTGCAAGCAAGAAAGGTGCTTCTCAGACCCCTGAGCAACATCACCTCTGCTCTTTTCAGCCAGGTTTGTGGGGCGGAAAGACACCCTCCTCTATTGCAGTCACTGTCAGCAGGAAAGCATCTTTACACCCACTGAGCATGGCTGGAAGGGGTGGGAGGGTACATGGGATGCAGCTCAGGGGATGGAGAGTTGCCCTCCCATTCGCTGACAATGGCTTCGCGTGAGAATCTGGCTGGAAGGCATGATGAGGGGAGTGGCTCAGGGGCTTGCACTCATTGCACCAGGTGACACCAGGTATAGCAACACCACTGGTCCTTGGTCAAAATTCAAACCATTATACAACACTGGTTCCTATACAGCTCTGCCCACCATCAATGCCAAAGGGTGAGAGCATTCAGAGGAACAGCCTGGGGGTTCCCATTACTTCTCAGTACTTACCGCATGAGGAGGTGCCTAATGGGAGAGCTGGTCCAACTGTCAGTGCATACTGGATTTTCACTGTTTTTTAATGGACTGAGGGTGACAACGGAAATTAAAGTGTGGATCCCTCCCAACTCCTCTATAAAGGCAAATTGAGCAGAACAATGACAACAACCATAAAAGTAGGTGAGAGAACATTTGAACAACCAAAGAATTTATTTCCTTGAGGCAGGCCTGCACAACATATGGCTCGGGGGCTGAATGTGACCCATCAAAGGATTTTGGGTAGCCTGCTAGTATGTGGAACGACTTCAAGGCTCCTGCGCCACTCAGCCTTCCCCTGAGGAGGAGGCCAGGCAGCATAGGAGGAGGATGGGCAAATGCTTGCCGAGCAAGGTTCCTCCGTCATCCAGCTTTCTCCCGAGGAGAAAGGAGGAGGAGGAAGACGGACAAATACTTGCCCTACATGCCTTCTCCACTGCTTGGGCTTTCGCCTGAGGAGAAAGCCAGGTGGAGGATGAGGATGGGTGAATACTCACCATGCTCCTCTGCTGCTCGGTTTTCTCTAGAGGAAAGGGCCAGGCAGAGGTGGAGGAGGATGGAATTAATATTAATAATTAATTAATTAATTAAAACCTATCTGTGGCCCGAAGAAGTTAGCCTATTTTAATTTTGGCCCCTTCCTACTGGCAGGTTGTGCAGGTCTGCCTTGAGGTCACGAGGGTCTCCAGGATGCTGCTCTCAGCTTGACTGTATCAAAGCTGTATTTCCATGAGCTCCTTCTTTTTCATGCCTAAGCAATGATTTCCTAGTGAAATGTAAAGCAGGATAAAACAGCTTATACTTGCCTCCTCCTGAGCTATTTCCAGCAGTCAGTAGGGAACTGCCACATCAACTCCATGCTCTCATTTAACACTTCAGTCATACCTGTTTAACACACTTTGAGTGAAAACGAGCAAGGGAGGGCAGTCCAGCAAGTATGCTAAGGCCCCAAGAAGCTGCAAAGGAATACAAAAGCATCTGCCAATTAAAATCTACTCTTAAAACATTTTGCTTTCTTGTGAAGGTTATGTCAGTTGAGGGTATTTGCACAAGACAGACCTTCCTTGTCTGGGAGCATACTGCCATCTTCATTTCGCAAACATATTTGCTTTCTTCCGAGTTCACCCAAGAAATAGTAATATTTTACACACACACACACACACAAACACAGTTCTAAGCTCTTATTCAGTGTTTCATAGTTAGGTAAAGATCCTCTGACCCCCAAAATATAGTGGGCCCTTGCTATTCATTGGGATTTAGTTCCTGGACCCACCCACCCCCCATGGATACCAAAATTCAGGGATGCTCAAGTCCCATTAAATACAATGGCATAGTAAAATGGTGTCCCTTATATCAAAGGACAAAATTAAGGTATTCTTTTTGTAATATATATATTTTTTCAAACTGTGGGTGGTTGGATCCATGGATAAAGAATCCATGGATAAGGAGGCCATTTTATGTAGGGGACACCATTTTAGTGTCCATTGTATTTAACAGGACTTGAACATCCACGGATTTTGGTATCCATGGTGGTGATGGGGAGTTTTTAGAAACAAATCCCAGTAGAAAAGAAGGACACATTCTATTTTGCTTCATATCTCAGCTCTTACAAGAGCTAGAGACTTACTTTTTAAACAATCAGTGCTTAGAATCCAGGCCAAATGATGGTCTAAATGGGCACTGGGTAGCATAACTGGACTCCAGGTAAAACCTAGCCAACTGGGTGGGATGGCAAGTATATTCTCGACCCAAAATTTTGCTTCACACTTGGAAACCTGCAGAAGGAGAGGAACATCCCAAGATTTCAGCCAGGAGTCTAACAAACTTTGAACAAGGACATAAGAGTCCTGAGGAAGCTGGGGAGGAAAGTGAATAAGTAGCAAGAGTGTTACCAATCTAAGATCCATGAAAGCTGTGACAACATGTTGCAGCATACAGTGGGTTCTTATTCAGTGTTCCAGCCAGCCAGTCCCCAGAACCCTCAATTTCATATATTCTGGCAACCCTCTTATTTCTTGGTGGCCCTGTTTTTGTAGCAGAACTCACAAGCCACATTTGGTATTAGTATATATGTGAACTATTGGTACTTCATGCTATACCTGGCTTGCTTACTTATGCATTTATTTTTGACACTGACACGTTATTCGTCAGCTGAATGGCAATCCAGGACATCAGTAGAACTCTCTTCCAGTACCACATCTCAAATGAGTTTATTCTCTTCATATCAGCCTTCTTCACTTCTCAGCTTTCACAACCACTCACAGAAATTGAGCACAGTGGCATCGATAATCCTGATTTTGGTACTCCACCTTTACACTTGAGAATCTTGTCTATTTCTTTCATAGCTGCCCTTCCATGTTCCAGTCTTCTTCTGATTTCTTAACAGCAGCCTCCCTTTTGATTGACTGAGCCAAGGTCTACCCTATCCTAAATATCTACCCAGGTAGCAAGTCCTACTGAATTTGTTAGGGTTACATCATTTTAGAACTGGAATAATAAAATCAGCTGTGAGATTAAAGAGCATAGAATCATAGAATCATAGAGTTGGAAGAGACCACAAGGGCCATCCAGTCCAACCCCCTGCCATGCAGGAACTCCAAATCAAAGCATCCCTGACAGATGGCCATCCAGCCTCTGCTTAAAGACCTCCAAGGACGGAGACTCCACCACACTCCGAGGGAGTGTGTTCCCCTGTCGAATAGCCCTTACTGTCAGGAAGTTCCTCCTAATGTTGAGGTGGAATCTCTTTTCCTGCAGTTTGCATCCATTGTTCCGCATTCTAGTCTCTGCAGCAGCAGAAAACAAGCTTGCTCCCTCCTCAATATGACATCCCTTCAAATATTTAAACAGGGCTATCATATCACCTCTTAACCTTCTCTTCTTGAGGCCAAACATCCCCAGTTCCCTAAGGCGTTCCTCATAGGGCATGGTTTCCAGACCCTTCACCATCTTAGTTGCCCTCCTTTGATGGTGAAGGGTCTGGAAACCATGCCCTATGAGGAACGCCTTAGGGAACTGGGGATGCTTAGCCTCGAGAAGAGAATGATTAAGAGCATGATTAAGCATTCTAAATTTTAAAATAAAGCTGTGGTCCCCTGAGCATTCAGCATGCAGAAAGGAGTCGTCAGACATATCTGATGGAGACTGCTGCCACACTGCAGAATTAATGCAGCTTAATGACGCTTTAACTGTCATGGCTCCATCCTATGGAATCATGGGATCAGTAGTTTGTTGTGGCACTCTGACAAAAAAGGCTAAATAGCTCACAAAACTACTGATCCCAGAATTCCATAACATGGAGCCACAAGCAGTTAAAGTGGTGTCAAACTGCATTAATTCTGAAATACAGATGCAGCTGGAGATGTGTGCCTCTCTCAGTGATGCTAGGTGAGAGCACTGAGCGTATGCAAGATCGTTCCTGGTAATCTATTATACATCTTTTTGTGTCTGTGTCACATGCCTCTGTCCCAAGTCTGAACGTTCTTCACCTGCCACAAAACATGGTGCTCATAGATTGCCTAGTCACCTATCTTTAAAGTCTGATCCTCAGCTTAACTATGTTTTGATTGCTTCTCATTGCTGAAGTCCAGAAGTAGGCAATGTATGCACTAACATGCAAAAATAAGCAATAGACAGGCAAACAGGGTCCAGCTATGGTCTTAACCTTAGAGGATTAAGAGAACCAGAAATGTAAAAGATAGAAGACATATACAATATGACTATAGTTATTGAATTATTGGTTAAAAAGACTAAATAGATAAATATTTCAGCTGTGTAGTATTGTGGTATAGTGATATAAAAGATATTGAGATTATATAAGTATAATTTTTAAAAAATTGTTATTGATAAGGCAGGGGAAAGTAAGTTTTAAAAGAGAATGAAAGAAGTAGAGAACTAATTAGAGATATGGTTGACATGAAAGAAACTGTGAGTTATAAAGTTAAACTGGCAGAAGGAGGAAGAAAAAGTTATTTGTATCTGTTTTGAGCTCATTTGTTTGTTTTGTGCAGGATTTTTTAAATTTTTAGTTTGCATTATGGTTTTAAAGACTGATTGATTTAATAAAGATAGAAATAGATATATAGATATATAATAGGTAATGGTCATTTCCTAATCTCATTAATCTTTTAATGTACCTTTAAGTGATTGTGACATTAGCTCAGCTGAATAGAGCAGAAGCGGTCTAATCTTAGAACTTCCTGAACACATGAATACCTGTACTTCACAAAAACAATGTAGCTTTTTGCAATTTACTATGCACATGTTGGAAAAAATCACATTTCCCAACAACACTATCTTGCTCATTGTTTAAATTGTTCTATTCGCTCTTGAATTTCACTTCATAAGGGCTTCTCTGTATATGTCTGTGCTGAAATACCTCTGTTCCAACTCCAGATGGCAGACAATGCATGGGTAAAGGGAAGATCCCATTAATAAGCCTGACAATCAAAAGTTTTGCATCTTCTTGTGTATTTTTTTAAATTTTCATTACTGTAAATTAGTTTATAACAGTTTATTTACAGTAATTTATTTAGTATATTTTCATGACTATAAATTAATCCGATATCTGAATTTTAAAAGTAGTCTACCTGACTATACAACCATGAAAATAGTGTGAATAATGACATCTATGATTCATCAGCATGGCTCTGTGTGTGTGTGCCTTCAAGTTGCCTGTCTACTTATGGCAACCCCATGAATTTTCATAAGCTTTTCTTAGGTGAGGGATACTATGCATACAAGACTCTGTAATCACCAACCACTACTCACCCCAAAGTTCTCCAGCTGAGTAGTATATTTAGGTCAGTAGGCCTTTACCACACCAAATTATAGCTAGATTGGAGACAGAAGATTTTATTTAAGTAACCTGAGAGTTGTCTATTTTAGAAATGGCACTAGGAAACCTTTGGTTTGGCCACCTATGACTTTATGCTCAGCTCAAAATACATGGAAACACATTGCTCACATATTTAACCCTTGCTCCTACTGTGGTATAGCAGTTTGAGCATTGGGCTATGACTCTGGAGACCAGAGTTAAAATCCCCACTTGGCCATAGAAACCTACCAGGTGATCTTGAGCAAGGAACACTCTCTCAACCTCGGAGGAAGGCAAAGCCAACCCCCCTCTGAACAAATCTTGCAAAGACAACCCCTTGATATGTTCACCTTAGGGTGACCATATGTCAGGAACAACTTGAATGCACACCATTTCCTTGCCTGTTCCATTCACTATTATTTTTAAAGCTCCTCTCTCTTTACTATGCTATATGCACCCCAGACTACTGCAATTTAAACTGTTTTTCGGGGACAGAGACCTGCTCTTTGGGTTTATGAAAGAGTAAAATACCACAAACATCTGCGGATTTTTCTAAGTACTACCACCATCATGTTACTTTTCCTAAACTGTTCTAAACTGTTACCTTTTTTTCCAAGTTACTTCCATCAGTTTATCCATACTGGGTCTTCAGGTTATTTAAATTCTCCCCTCTTAATCCCCCCCTCCGACCATTGCTGCCCCCGTGAGTGGCTTTGAACACATTCCAAACTGATTTATGTCAAGCATTCTTATTTGCTCCTCAAGAAAATCCCCAAAACACCTTTTCCCAGCTACTTTGGGATGCATCCACAGAAACATCAGATCTAGGACTGTAATTCTTTGTTAATTTCATTCTCAAAGGAAGCAACAAAATTTACCAGTTAGCTTGCCATGGTGAGATAGACATTTTAAACTGTGTAGTTTTCAAAGACTATTTCCAGCTTGAAATGTATTCTGTTCAAAATTCATACATGGTATTTCTGTGCAGAAAATGTTATAAAATAATAAAATTTCATAAAGTTGTCTGCACTAGAAACAGCATTTTCTGTGCCTAATCTAGTAATGCTGTGCAGATTATCACAATTAATATTTAAACATGGTTTTCTGCACACAACACACACACGCGCACACACAATGTGCCAATTTTGTGCAGAAAAAGTCCTGAATTGCAAAGATACTCATCAGTCCAAGATTCTCCTATCATGACTTCTTGACACTTGAGAAACATTTTTTACCATTTTCCAAATTTTTCTATATTCTTCGCTTCTCTAACAAGAACACTGCCAAAGGCAATTAGAAATAAGAGGCTCATGATATCGCACTGTTCTTATCCCTGCCATTGCTGCTTGTTAGAAACTTGGCACTTGATACTTTGTGGACAGTGGCTGTGATCCACTTCTGTGCAGCCAAGATCACCATAGCTTGGTCAGATATCCACTCAAGGTACACTAACCAATTTTTCAGTCTGTGTATGTGTATGTGTGGCAGGAAGAGGACAAGGTTAAGGATTTAATCCAGCCTGAACACTACATTCAGTTTAAAAAGTCACTGTTTAGAACAGAGGTGGTCTCTGTTTCTTTCCACTTTTGGCCCCCAGATGTCTCCAAATCCCCTCAAGGAAATGGGGAAGATTTCACTACATTTTGGGAGATCTGGGTCATGTGAGACGCAAGACAGACCTTTTTAAAAGAAATAAACTGGAAGTGACTTCTGATCACATCGGAGTTTATCACACGGGAAGAATTTCTCTCAATTTCGAAAGAAATGGAAGTGAAGCCAGTTTGGAATTGAGTAAATTCGCTAGTTCAGCGAATTTACGTGATTGCGTATTGACACTGCATTGCATTCAGAACTGCCCGAAATTGCCTCCCAGTGCCCGAAATTGCATGTGATAGTTTCTCACGCAATCACGCAAAACCCCATGATTGCATTCAGATTGCCATTGGATTATACTGTACTTCCAATTCCCTTCATGTGATAAACTCCATCCTCTTTTGGAGAAAAAGCCACCCATGGGCCTAGAATGACCCAGCAAAAACTAAAATCATGGCAAAATGTCTCCCATAGCCTGAGAGAGCATTGAGAGATATTTGGGGGCAAAACATTTTTGCAATGGGGATTGGGGGTTGATTTCCTCCAAGGTCTCTTGGGGACTAATGCAGTCCCCTAGCCAACTTCTGTTTTAGTGTATTCATCCTGTGCTGTACACATGCAGCAGCCAAGAAATCATGCGAAAACATAGGACAGGAATTGCCCATATTCATTCTTTATAGGACTCCCTATCCAGCTAGGAAAGTGTACATAAACAGTTTGCCACTCCTTGTGGCCCCTACCTGGCTTAGGTGAATGCAATCTATAAGCTTCCTACACTAGGGTTCTTGTTTTAAAGCATCTAAATGCCACCAAAGTCTTTGAAACTATCCACATTGGTTTCCCATCTATCAAACAGATATGAGACTAATCTACAACAGAAAGCTGTTGGAAGGGTAGAGGGAAATTAAGACAGAAAAACAGCTTGTACTCCATTGTTACTACCGGTACCAGCCTAGGCATATTATTTAAATATATTAGCCTCTTTGTAAATGTACAAAAATGCACATTCCTTTAGCTATCACCTGAAAGCCAAGCTTGGGGTTATCAAGTTGCTCTTACAAGAGGGAAGTAAATTGTGCAGTCCTCCAAATGTTTTTAAATTCTATCTCCTAGCAGCCCTAGCCAAGGTTTGTTTGTTTGTTTGTTTGTTTAAAGTATCCCTGTATTTCCTCCCAGCTAACAAGGGCTCCCAAGGCAATGAACAAATAAAAACTAATTAAAACAATATGAAGATAAACATATTTAAACACATTAAAACGATCTTTAAAAACTCATAAAAGCAGTCTAACAACAAAACTGGAATCCATTTTTAAAACAGTTAAAACTGCAATTTCAAACACAAAATGCCATGCAGAAGAGAACTGTTTTGGCTTCCTTCTGGAAGCTTAAAAGAGATGGAGACAGCTTAATTTCCTTGGATAGAAAGTTCCACAGCTGAGGAGCTGCTACAGAGGAATCCCTTTTGCATGTATCCATCAACCTTATTTCACGAGATGTTGGGACACACAAAAATACTCCTGAAGATCTCAAATTTCTGGAAGTTACTAGCCAACAACCTCTGGGAGGGTTGCATATTTCAAGCCCCTGTCTAACAAGGAACTTAACAAATTAGCAACAGTACAGTTTTATATATCAGTGTTTTGTTTAACACATAACACTTTAGTTAAACTGCTTCAAGAGGGGATCCTAAGTCTTGCTACTCAATGTGCTAATGAGAAGGAAATCCACATTACATTTTTTAAAAATAGAATGTCATTAGCTATAGATTTTTCTCCCAAAGAAGACTATTATCCTTAATGTTTAACTTTCTTAAAAAAAAACAACAAACCAGAAGACAAGTTCTTAAGATGCAAAACAGATCTAACCTTTTCCCCCCTCCAACTTGTATTCATTTTGCTGAAGGACACCGGTACTTCAGAGACCAATTAGTAAAGCGACGTTGCTCAATGAAAAAGAAACCCTACACGAAAGCACAATACCTAGCAATGTTTGATTAATCTGAACAGTGAGTTTCAAGCTACTGCTGAATTTCATGCTATCAGTTCTACCCACAGGGATGATCTTCTTACAAAGTGGAGAACTTATCACGTTGGCTCCGAAAGCAATACGCATCTATGCTTCTGTCCCCAGAGAAAGATTATAAGAACGACCAAGTAGAGCCAATTTAAACACCCAGCTCAGCCTCAAAGTAGGAGCGACCACATTTATATTTCAGTCTTTTGTCTCAAGAGCCTGCTTTCAGGTCAAATGAGCACAAAGGACGATGAGCTTCAAGCAATAACATGACTGTTAACAATGCCTGACTCAGAGGCAATTTTTCTTCCAGCTGTGCTTCCAAGAAATTTTGCACGTAAACAGAGACATAATTGCACAAGGGCCCCAAAAGCCATTTGTAAGACTAGGGTGCTGGTGTTCCATTTACCAAAAAAGACAGTTAAGACTTGACGCCAACAACAGTGTTTTTGAGGCTGAAATATGGAACCACCTTAGGAGAACTTTCATATTCTCCACTGGCACCATTTGTCCAAATAGTTAGTTCCAAATTCACCTGTCCTCCTGTTCCTCCACCACCTGGCCTTCTCTAAGGAGTTTATCAGACGGGAGGAATTTCTCTTTATTGCGAATGGAGCCAATTGGAGCCAATTCGAATTCACATGAATTTGCAAGTGAATTTGTATTGCGTTCGGAATGCATTCAGAATGACTTCCCATTACCCAAAAATGACTGCCCATTGCCTGAAATTGTGTGAGATGCTTTAATTCGCAATAACGTAAAACCCATGATTGCGTTCTGAATGTCTTCCCTTTTGCCCGAAATAGCGTGAGATGCTTTAATTCACAATAACGTGAAACCTCATGATTGTGTTTGGATTGCCATTAGATTATACTTCCAATTTCCAATGTCTGATAAGGTCCTAAGGAAAAATGCATAAGCTAGGAGAAGTTGCAATAGTTTGCTTTGCCTGAGCCCACTAGAAAGAGCAAGATTCTGCCTTCTTTCCCTCTCTCCATCCTGCTGAGTTGAGTGCAAACTACTTTTGCACTTCGAATTCTTATTTGCAGCAACTGTAACAAGATTAGGTTGGAGGCAGAAAAGTGGGAGGAGGAAGAGAGATGAACTGGGACATTTTACCAGCTGAAAAAGTGGGATATAGCGAAATTAATTGGGGCTGCCTCTACCAGATCAGGGCAGTTGATATCAACAGAATCCTTAATCTGTCCCAGCCGCCACCTTCAAATACATACGCTCTAACTCGGGTTCTCGGATAGAGAAGGGTAACTATCTCACAAAGCTACAAATCCCAGAATTCCATAGCATTGAGCCGTGACAGTTACACTAGCGTCAGACTTCATTATTTCTGCAGTGCAGATTGGTTCTGAAGCTCACCAGCTGCTGCACAAAGAACTGTAGTGGACAAAACAGAATGAGATTAACTGAATTGATGCAGTCATGTCTGCTGGTTGGAAGCTCAAAAGGGTAACTTGGAGCCAGCCTGACTTCCCTTCCACAGCTGGGGTATGCTCCAGTGAAAGTCAGGTTCTGGATCTACATATGAACCTACCCTCTTACAAAAGTGGGACAAATAACAAGGTCCCAGCTGAGGATCTCAAATGTCAGGTGAGCTCATATAGGAGCAGCTAATTATTCAGAGATTGTGGTCCAAAGCCATGGATTTAAGTTATAAATAAATTTCCAAACGCCCAATCTAGCAAATAAAATGCTTTTAGGTCACACTGATTGTAGGTGAAACTAGCAGAAGTGTAACTCTACACCTGAAGTCAATCATCGACAAATGCTTAATTCCACATGGAATGTGCTCTGACAAGAAATATTAGCAAACTGATATCAGAAGACAGAACACAAGCAAATTAAATACTTTGGCAATGAAGTGGTCTATGTGAGAAAGACTAAGCTTAATTCCTGTGCTAGATCAGCACTAAATGCTTCTGTGCAACAAGTAAATTGAGGCAAAATATTTGTACCATGACTACACATTGTGAGCAAAATGCTGGAAGCAAACAGCTTCCTTGGCACATTTTTATGCTAATAAAGTTAGGAACAGATCAGATGATAAGGAAACAAAGGTCTCCTATTTCTGGGCTGTCAAAGCACAGTGAAGAAAGATGAGCTCACAACTCTTTTCCTTCCTCCCACCCCCTGTCTGCTGTTCTCTTGAAAAGAAGAAATCTCTCATTCATTCCTGTAGTGAGTGGTTGCCAGTTCAGAGAGTGTTTCTAACCCCTCCAATGAAAATCACATGCCCATCATGTAAACCATGAAATAGATAAAATGGTCAAAGAATAAAGCTGCAGAACTACATCAGAGAAACAAGAACATGTCCACCAGGCTGACTTTGTCAGGGTTTCATCCTTCATAGAATCATAGAATCATAGAGTTGGAAGAGACCACAAGGGCCATCCAGTCCAACCCCCTGCCATGCAGGAACTCTCCATCAAAGCATCCCCGACAGATGGCCATCCAGCCCCTGCTTAAAGACCTCCAAGGAAGGAGACTCCACCACCCTCCGAGGGAGTGTGTTCCACTGTCGAACAGCCCTTACTGTCAGGAAGTTCTTCCTAATGTTGAGGTGGAATCTTTTTTCCTGCAGTTTGCATCCATTGTTCCGCGTTCTAGTCTCTGCAGCAGCAGAAAACAAGCTTGCTCCCTCTTCAATATGACATCCCTTCAAATATTTGAACAGGGCGATCATATTACTTCTTAACCTTCTCTTCTCTAGGCTAAACATCCCCAGCTCCCTAAGTCGTTCTTCATAGGGCATGGTTTCTAGACCCTTCACCATTTTAGTTGCCCTCCTTTGGACTCGCTCCAGTTTCTCCACATCTTTTTTGAATTGTGGTGCCCAGAACTGGACACAGTATTCCAGGTGGGGCCTGACCAAAGCAGAATAGAGTGGCACTATTACTTCCCTTGATCTAGACGCTATACTTCTATTGATGCAGCCTAAAATTGCATTGGCTTTTTTAGCTGCTGCATCGCACTGTTGACTCATGTTCAACTTATGGTCTACTTGGACTCCTAGATCCCTTTCACACGTAGTTTCATTCAGCCAGATGTCCCCCATCCTATATCTGTGCATTTCATTTTTGCGTCCTAAGTGCAGTACCTTACATTTCTCCGCATTGAATTTCATTTTGTTAGCATTGGCCCAGCTTTCTGGTCTATTCAGGTCATTTTGAATTTTGACCCTTTCTTCTGGAGTATTGGCTACTCCTCCTAGCTTAGTGTCATCTGCAAATTTGATAAGTATGCCCCCAATTCTGTCATCCAAGTCATTAATAAAGATGTTGAATAGGACTGGGCCCAGGACAGAGCCCTGTGGCACCCCACGGGTCACTTCTTTCCAGGTTGAAAAGGAGCCATTGTTGAGCACTCTCTGAGTTCAGCCAGTCAACCAGTTACAAATCCATGTAACAGTTACCTTGTCTAGCCCACATTCCACAAGCTTGTTTGCAAGAAGGTCATGGGGAACCTTGTCAAAGGCCTTACTGAAATCAAGATATACTATATCCACAGCATTCCCTTCATCTACCAAACTGGTAATTTTATCAAAAAAAGAGATCAGATTTGTCTGACAAGACTTGTTTCTCTGAAACCCATGTTGAGATTTTTGTGATTATGGCATTGGCTTCTAAATGTTCACAGACTCTCTGCTTAATTATCTGCTGTAGAATCTTTCCTGGTATTGATGTCAGACTAACTGGACGATAATTGCTGGGATCCTCTTTTTTTCCCTTTTTGAAGATGGGCACAACGTTTGCCCTCCTCCAGTCTGCTGGGACTTCTCCTGTTCAACGTGTTGATTTGTAGAGTACCATAATCTACAAATTTGCAGTACTGGCCAAGCTTGCTGGAGCATTCTGGGTGTTGTAGTCTAAAAAGTAACTTACGAAACTTCCCATTTTGGAGTCTAACTACATTAAAAATAATAATAAAAGGATGGGGTTATGAGGAATATTTACAGAACAAATTTGAATTAGCAGGGGACAATATTAAGCATTCTACCTCCCTCTACCTCTTTTATGGCCTGATCAGAGAAAGGGAGGAAAATCCAAAAGTTTTGCTGAAATAGTTTCCAGAAATGGTGGAAATGGTACAAGTAATTTAAAAATAACAATTATTTTTCACCCAAAATGTAACATGGCCTTGTAGCTTCATTACACCCTAATTACAAGAACAAAAACTAGTAACTTATTATAGGTAACTGCTCCCTTTGTAACTTCCATACTGATCAGTAGCACAATCCCGGTATGCATTCATTTCTAACTGAAGCTCTGGTGTGTGTGATGGGTATTTCTGTATTTCTCAAGGGGAGCTGAATGAAGATAAGAAAAAGGGAAATCCTGACCCAGCACATGGAAACCCAGGGGAAAACCCCTCAAAACTATCCAGATCTGTTTTTTCAATCCAGTTTTGATTCACCATGCACCTTGAAGCTTCTCTCTGAAGTCACTATGGTTATGGTTCATGGTAAGTCCCTGGAATTAATAAACTGCCCACAGAAGTCAGTGGCTTCCGTTCCCACTCTTGGCCAACTGCTAGATTTTCTGGTGTGCTAAAATAATAGCCTTCGTGGCATGCATCATCTAACTAGACTTTCTTTCCTAACTTGATGTTTTGGAAGTGAGTGCTTATTTTTCTCTCCCTCCTTTTCCTTTGCTTTGGTTTTAATTATCAGCTTTAGTAAATCTAGCCTCCTGTTTCTTCCACGTCTCCACTCTCCTTACCAACCCCTCCTCCTCATTTCCCATCATCCAGGGAAGCCAGGAAGTTGGATGGCTGCCTCTGCAGAAAGACATTTATGACTAAACCACTTCAATAGAAACTCTAGGACTTAACCAAATGGAAAGACTCTGTGGGTCTGGCCCCGCACAGTGATGGATGTTGGACAGGGCCCTAGAAAGCTTCTCCACTATGTTCCTATGCAGATAGCAAGAAAGCTGAATTAAATCCTTCTGCTTCCATTGAGATTACCAGTGCTGGGATGTTGGACAACCAAAAGTACAACAATATGGAAGCACAAAACACACTTCCCTGGCCTGAGGGGAAATGAAACATGAACACAGCAGTCTGATATAGATATAGGGGCTATACAGATGGGTGGCATGCAGCTGTCCCTTTTCACCCTGGAACGGTACTGCGGCAACTGTACACAGCAGCACCAAACCAGTCCCTGGAGGGAGCAAAAAGAAGCCGCAAAAAGTGGCTTCTTTCTCCCTAGAAGGGGCATCATAGGTGCGCCAGTGTGCCATGATGACGCCACTTTGGCGCTGCACAATTTCGCACTGAGTCGGAGATGCGTCATCATGACACACACCATCTAGAAGGGTGCGTGCCAAAATTGCGCCTGGATGGCGTCATCAGGGCTTGGAGCATGTGGATGCTTGGTTCTCACCCCACCCAAAGGCTGGCAAAAAGTGCCAGTCTGTATAGCCCCATCATCCTGATAAGACCAGTCCTGAACTCAGAGCCCAGCTAGGTTAGGGAATATCATGCCTTGTTCCCAGGAACCAGGTTCATATTTTGCTGATGTGGACTGCCTGAACTCTGAGAACTGTAACTGGCTGGTAAGGGTCTGTACACAACTGGGTCTGTTATTGTCTTTTTCTAACATACTTTGCTTAGTACTTTGCCCCTGGCTGGGCAGCCCTGTGCAGCCCTGTCCAGATAAGCAGAATCACCTTATCCAAGAAGGATGTCATAATCCTCAAATCATACTGAAATGAAGAAAAGCAGAGGCCTGGACACTGACAGACCTGACAGGGCTCCCTAACAACCAGTTGATCCTTATATTAACAAATAAAGTACTCAACTTCACATGCATTAGAATATTACTTAACTTGATAAATAGTATCACAGCCTTCCAGCAACTATGGGTTTCACTCCAAGATATGCAAGCCCTATGCATATCTGCTGCCATGGTGCAGTCCTACAGTACTGTGGAAGGAAGGGCCTACCCACTCTTTGCTGTGTGGGCAAAGCAGAAGAGAGGGAGCAGCCCTATAACCATGTCCTCCAGACTATCCCCAGTTCACACCGTGCATTGGTTGTATAAGTCTAGCCCCAGTGATGGAAGTTGGTACAGCATGCTTAAAGCATGCAATTACATTACAATGGACCTTTCCTATCAGTGGGCTGGTGATCCAAGGCTTTGGCCGCCCATTGATTGTCATGCCCCATATTAATCAATGGCAGCACATGCATGCACACATACTCATGCGCTTGCATGCACATTACTGCTATTGAATACTATGGGTGCAACTGTCTGCATTTTTTGCAGGGAAGGGGCAACCAGGATGGTGATTCTGCAGATTGGTCTGAGAGGGAGAAAACAAGTACATGGGCCCCAGAGACAGTGGCAAGGAGGAGGCATGCTTCCCCAGAGAGTCCCCCTAAGATAAACTTGCTTAGAGGTTCCACGAAACCTGGTTCTGGACTGAGTCAGAAATGCTTTTCTTGACCTCCTTCTGGAACCAGCTAAAATATCTGATTCTTACAAATTGTTCCCACAGAAAAACTTGGTGTTTCCATCCATCATTAACTTAAATTAAAGTTAATTTAAATCAGCTAAATTAAAACAATCAAATGAAAAATGTATCCACATTGCCAGCTCAGTGAGTATCATTTAAACCTTAATTCTTCTAGGGACACTTCCACAATCAGATAGGATTGGGTGCCTTCAGGGTATTAAGGCCCTTTGAGGTTAACAATATGGTGAGAATATTGAAGCAGACTCACAGAAATACTGCTGTTAAGACTCCTGAGGTGAAAATGGGGGGAGCAGGAAAACAGAACCCCCTTGAACATCTTGTGGGATGTTATGTACAGACAGTGCTGTCTACAAATTTAAAAATTTTACAATTTCTTTTTAAAAAATTAAAGGAAACAAATGCGTAATAAAAATTATTCCAAATGTCTTTTTGGAATCTTTTTGATTCTAAATATGGTGTTAGTCAAATCAGAAAAGTCTAAGATAATTTTAAAATATAAAGGGACAAATTTTAAACATAGTTTTCATATGACAGCAAAGATTACGGTACTTTCTTTTGGTGTTCTGTAAAAGCTGCAACTGAAGGTGGTTGAATATTTATCAATATAATCAAAATTGAAATATATAACAGAACACCAAAGAAATCAAAGTTAACTGAGGCTGTAGAGGTCACCCAGTCACTAGATTGGTTTTGCACCAGTTTTATTTTCAATCTAAACACAGGAACCTTGCCTTATACTTTTATGCCATTAGCTTGTCCAATCCAGTATTGTCCATTCTGGCAACAGCACCTCTACTGAGACTCTGGAAGGGGACCTTCTCAGCCTGCTGCCTGAAATCTTTAAGGTAAAGATGGTAGAGATCCCCCATCAATCTGATTTCTTCTGAGAGGTTTATGTTTAAGCTTAAACTCTGATCGGAATGATTTAGCTGAAGCTGATTACAGCATTGGCTTAACGCTACACCTAAGAGTATAAAGGAAAAAGCCCTCTTAGTAAACATAGGAAAGTTTTTCCTAGATTTGTTTGTGTGTGTGTGTGTGTCCTAAGAGTAGACGAAATGTAGGAAGTAAATACAACAGCCTTGGCAACCCAAAGAGGGACTGGCCCATGACACCTCTAGTACATCACAATACCTGGATAGCTGTATAATGCTCCTATCCTGAGCACTCAGTAGGAACATGGGAGGGGTGAAGGTTAACATCTACCACACAAAATGGGTTAGCGCTTTCAATCCTAGTTTTTCAATCTAAGTCCCGGTCAGACCCAGCAGAACTCTCCAAGGCATCTTGCACCATGTCGAAGAGTTCTGGAGGGGATAGATGGCTAAGTGAGCTTGGCTACAAGCTGGGCCAAACCCTTGGGGAAGGGAGCTATTCCAAGGTGCGGGTAGCCACCTCAGCCAAGTACAAAGGCCCACTAGCCATCAAAGTGGTAGACCGACGCCGGGCACCCCCTGACTTTGTACACAAGTTTCTCCCACGAGAGCTCTCCATCTTACGGGCAATTCGTCACCCAAACATAGTACGAGTTTTTGAATTCATTGAGGTTTGCAACGGGAAACTTTACATCGTGATGGAAGCTGCTTCCACTGACTTGCTACAGTTGGTGCAACAACTCGGGAAACTCCCCTGTATTCCAGATGCTCGGGACATCTTTGCCCAGGTGGTGAGTGCTGTGCGTTATTTGCATGATCGGAATTTGGTGCACCGGGACCTCAAGTGTGAGAATGTGCTGCTCACTGCAGATGGCCGCCGAGCAAAGCTGACGGACTTTGGCTTTGGCCGGGAGTCTCGTGGGTATCCAGACCTGAGCACCACTTACTGTGGATCTGCTGCCTATGCCTCCCCTGAAGTGCTGCTGGGCATTCCCTATGACCCCAAGAAATATGACGTGTGGAGCCTGGGTGTTGTGCTTTATGTGATGGTGACTGGCTGCATGCCCTTTGATGACAGCCACATTCATAGCATGCCCCGCCGCCAAAAGAAAGGGGTCTTCTATCCAGAGGGCCTCCCCACCTTGCCTGAGCCCTGCAAGTCTCTTATAGCCCAACTGCTCCAGTTCAGCCCAGCTTCTAGGCCTGGAGTGAGCCAGGTGGCCAAAAACAGCTGGCTGAAAGGGGGGATTATAAGCAAAGACACCTCCTCCAGATAGCTCTGCTCTAGGATCATCAATCAGAACTTTGACCTGACAGAGCTGTTGTGGGGGAAGAACCGATTGGAAAGCAATATCGACAAAGATGGAGCTACAGAGCAGTCTGGGATCATGTAGAAGTGCTGCAGCCATTCTGTAGCATTCAGAGGCATGATCATTGGGTGTGCTGTAGGAGAAAGCAACAATATGAACCTGAATGAGACTGGATTTTTTAAAAATGCAAACAGAAAAATGGACCAGTAACTTAAACAATGAATGGAAGACACAGACGAAGTGACACAGAGAACATGCTGCAGCCCAAGCCACACACAAATGGAAAGCAAGGAGGCCTGTGGCGAAAGAAAAAAGCTGTAGCCCTCCACCTTGCCCATGATTCGGACTTCCTCACAGAACCTATGCTTGCCAACGTGCAGGTGAGACAATGAAACATTCGGATGAAAAATGTTGCCTGAAGTCTAATGCACAAATAAACCTGGAAGCTCCTCTCTGTGCCTTTAGTATTTTCTAAGTCAGGTTCCTTATCCAGTATTAGCTATAACAAAAAAAACACTCCTCCTGATCAGGCCTGTTATTGCATTTATTTATTCCTCATTTTCCTTTCTTCTCAGGTGGAATTTCCTGATTTGTAACTTTGGAGTTTATCACATTGGAGGAATTTCTCTCATTTGCGAATGGAGCCAATTTGCAATTACATGAATTCGCTAGTTTAGCGAATTTACGTGAAATCTGATTGCATTCGGAATGCGTTCAGAATGACTTCCCATTTCCCAAAAATGACCCCCCCCATCGCCTGAAATTGTGTGAGATACTCTAATAAGCAATTACATTAAACCCCATGATTGCATTTGGAATGATTTCCCATTGCCCGAAATTGTGTGAGATACACTCATACGTAATAACGTGAAACCCCATGATTGCATTTGGATTGCCATTGCATTATACCCCCAAATTCCGTCGTATGATAAACTCCTTAAATGGCTAGAGAGCAGCAGAGGTTGAGTGGAAGAAATTTCAGCTCAGTAATCAAGTAGACTGGGTATTTGTGGCCAAGTCACTCTAAGAGTCAAACTAGACAATACATTTATCACACTTTTGCAGAGGTACTCCCCTAAGTAGCAAAAGGTGGGTGTTTGTCATAATATGTGATTTTTCACCCCTATGTATCTTGTATTTAAAGTGCTTTGATTTGTGTTTGGTCATTGGAAGGCAAGCATGGACTTAATTTGCAAGTCTGATTGCTCAGGCACCTATTTGTGAGGAAATCTTGCTGAGGGATGGAAAATGAGTTTATCATAGGCTATATATTCCTTTTAACATCTACGGTAGTTTGACTTTTAATCCATTCTGCCTCAAGTAGTGTTTGTGAAACTACACTATTGCTCTGAGCTCTACAGTTTTTCATGGCCACATTCTGGAAGAATTTATTCCTGACATCTGTGGCTGGCATCTACAGAGGTTGGTGGCATGGAAGTGTGTGGAATATATATTCCTGTGGGACCCTTGCTTGGGAGAAAGTGTTTTAGTGTTAATGGTGTTAATGGTGGAGTTAGTTTGTGTGTTGTACTATATTGAATGCCACAGCCTGGAGGTATGTTGTGGGGGGGATACCCGATGGGGATTTGTGTCTATTTAATTGGTAATCCATTGTCTGCAAGGAAAACTCTTGAGCCTGGCTGGTGCTCATTTGCTTCCACTGAGTCTTGATTTTGGTGTTTTTGAGGACTGGTAGCCAAACCTCTTTTACTTTCAGCGTTTCTTCTTTTCTTTTGAAGTTGTCCAGGTGTTTGTGGATTTTAATGGCCTCCCTGTGCATTTTGACCTGGTAGTTGCTGGCATGGGCCAGAATTTTGGTGTTTTCAAATAGCATTCTGTGCCCCAGTTGGTTTATAAAGTGTTCTGCTACCGCCGATTTTTCTTACTGTCCCAGTCTGTTGACTTATGACAACCCTGTGCATTTCATAGGATTTTTTTAGTCAAGAAGTACTCAGAGGTAGTTTTTCCAGTTCCTTTCCCTGAAATATTGCTTATAACACCTAGTCTCTGTTGGCATTCTCCCATCTAGGTACTAACCAGGGCTGATGCTGCTTAGCTTCAAAGATCAAACAAGATCTGGCACCTTTTGGGTATTTTGGCTTTTCCACATCTACATTAACATTCCAGTGATCAAGTTAAATGAATGAGATTAAATGGAAAACAAATTGATTAAATTTTAGAAGGAAGCCTTATGTAATGTAGGAGGTTTGTTTGTGTGTATGAGAAGCTGTGCTATCAAATTTCTGCAATGTAAACTTAGTGCAGTAACCAAGTTCAACGTCATTGAACAAAGACTACTGAAGTAGTTAAGGAACTGTAGCAACTTCAGCCACTTGAAATAACAATACACAGAATGAAGGAGAGGAAGTATACAGTCAGCCCTCTGTATCCACAGATTCCTTCTCCGCGGATTCAAACAGCTTGAAAATATTAGAAACCTATATATATTGGAATATGTGTGTGTGTATTCCAAAAATCAAACCTTGAATTTGCCATTTTATATAAGGGACACCATTTTACTACATCATTGTATTTTTAATGGGACTTGAGCATCCATGGATTTTGGCATCAACTGGAGGTCCTAGAACCAACCCCAGCAGATACCAAGGGCCCACTGTATTGTGAACTCAAGGTGGTATATATGGTTCTCCCCTCCTTCCCACTTTCTTCTTACAGTAACCCTTTGAGATACATTAGGCTGAAAGAGAATAACTGTCCCAAGATTCCCCAGCATATTTCTTGAGAACTTCAGTTTGAATCTCCCAGTTGCCAGTCCAGCTCTAATATTATATCACCCTGGCTATCTAGGGATTTGATTGTGTGACCCAATCACATCACTACAATGATATGTGAAGCATTGTTTACTTATTAGTATCTGGAGGATGAAGGCCTAGTCTAGCTGGATTTAAAGGTTGCAGAATCTGTTCTGGTTTCTGTTAATATTGTAAGCTTCACTAGATGGTTGAAACTGCAAACTAGTATTGGTGTAGATTATTGGGGAACTGGAGACTGGATCTATGATCACATGTAACTGGATCTTGTACAATTGAGATCTAATCTGCACTGCAGAAATAATACAATTTGACACTGCTTTAACTGCCATTGCTCCATCCTATGGAATTCTGGGCTTTGTCGTATGTACTGGCATCAGAGCTCTCTGATAGAGATGGCTAAATATCTCCCAAAACTACAAAACCTAGAATTCCATAGAATTGAGTCATGCAGTTAAAGTGGTGTCAAACTGCATTATTTATGAGGGGCAGATGATACCTGTGAAGAAGTCCTGCCAGAATACTGCAAATCATCTCACAGACACAGTAGATCCTACTCTTATTTTTTATCCAATTCCTGGCTTCGTTTGTACCAAAAAAAGTATCCTGTACCCACTGCAATAAGACCCACTGAACAAAGCGTAACTTTGGAAAGGCAGACAGATAAAGAGAAATATCAGACACATTTAAACAGGTAACCAGACACCCAACCCTAGCAGGACTGAAGCAGTCACAATAGGCCCAAGGAATTCAGAACTCCCCCGGAGTCTGATGGGTGAAAATATCAAGCAACAAAGACATTTTGCTAGATTAAAAAAGCTAGAACACAGGAATCAGAATTGGCCCTATCAGTTGGCCAGCTCTGATCCTGGGCAACAGATTTTGGGGGTTATGAAAAGGGAGCTCATAGTTAGTGAATTGGTTTATGATACACTGTCAAGTACCTGTAAGATTTCCTTGTACATGTGCCAAAAAGGCTTGGCTAACTTTGGGCATCTTGATGTGGGAACGAGGGCACCATTGCCCGCTCAACCTCAGTCTGCAAAGTAACTTGGCGAAGACTGCCCTGTGCTCCTCTCATGTGCCAAGAGAGACGACAACTGTGTTTTCTTCTGTCTATTCACACTTGTCTACCAGCTCCCTAACCTGCTGTAAATGCCATGGGTCCATATAATCCACCCAGCAAAAGGATGTTTTGGAATAATTGTGAGAGCTTGGGAGAGGACCTTCTCTATTGTGCCATCAAGAAATTTAAAGATTTATAGTTGGCCCTCCATATTTGCAGCTTTGATTTTTGTGGATTTGATTATGCACCGATTTGATTAATATGTTCGCTCAAGGAATCTCTAGGTCCTCCGGTGTGACTCTGTTGTCAACTTCTACCAAATATCATGCTGGAGGAACTAGAGATTCCTAGAAAGAATGCTTCTCTTGACATTTGTAGGTCCTCCAGAGCAATTTCATGGTCATCTTCTGGCAAATCTTGAACATAGAATTGCCCTGGAGGATTTAGAGATTCCTAGGAGTTTATCATACAATGGAATTTGGGGGTATAATGCAATGGAAGTCTGAATGCACTCATGGGGTTTCACGTTATTGCGAATGAGTGTATCTCGCACAATTTTGAGCAATGGGAAGTCATTTTGAACACAATCATGGGTTTTACGTTATTGCGTATTAGAGTATCTCATGCAATTTTCGGCAATGGGGGGGGTCATTTTCGGGCAATGGGAAGTCATTCTGAACTCATTCCGAATGCAGTCAGATTTCACGTAAATTCGCTAAACTAGTGAATTCACATAATTGTGAATTGGCTCCATTCACAATTGAGAGAAATTCCTCCCATGTGATAATCTCCCTAGAGAGGTGTTCTCAGATTTTAAAAAAGTGTTTTTTTCATTTTCAGTTTTTCTACTTTCACGGGGTCCTATGCCCATAACCTCAGTCAATGTGGAAGGTTCACTGTATTATTACTTTTCTTTGAATCTGACAAAGTCACTAACTCTTGAAATAAACAGAAAATGAATGCTGGCACTAGGTCAGGGGCTGTTTTGTAGGCCAGAATGTGGTTGGTAGTAAGGATAGGCAGTGGAGGCTGATAGTTTTAACAGTTCAAAATGCTTTTGACAGACTGGGGTCAAAACAAGCACATAGAGAGATGTACATTTTTAAAAGCAGGAAGAGATTGGCTCGGCTATCTTTAAAAAGAAATCACTTGCCTTAGAGACAAATGTGTTTACGGTCAGCTTGACATGCTTGTAGATGTATAGCATTGTGGAATGACCTGGGCAAAGAACATTAGGTCCAGTGCTGGGCAAGTGGCCAATATATATGTGTGTGCATCTTTATGTGCATAAGTACATAAACCATCTGAACAAAATGTTCTGTTGTTTGGACCTCTTTGAATGTCAAAACCTTCCAGCTATAAGGACTTATTCTGGATATGGGCCCATAAGGTTCATACAACTATATATGAAGTGGATCCTTGGTATCTGCTGGGGTTTGGTTCCAGAACCCCTTGTGGATAACAAAATCCATGGATGCTCAAGTCCCATTGTATACAATAGCATAGTAAAATGGTGTCCCTTAAATAAAATGGCAAAATCAAAGTTTGTTGTTTGGATTTATTTATTTTGCAATATTTTCAAGCTGTGCATAGTTAAATCCATGGATGCAGAATCTGTGGATAATGTATTTTTGTTGTTAACTGCCATCATGTCAACTTTGACTTTTTGTAACCCTATGTATGAGAGACCTCCAAATTACTGTCACCAACAGCCCTGTTCAGATCTTGTAGACTCAGGGCAGCCATGGCTTCCTCGATTGAGTCTATCCATCTGCGATGTGATCTTCCTCTTTTCCTGCCTTCTACCTTACCAAGTATTATTGTCTTTTGTAGTGAGTCATGTCTTCTAATGATATGGCCAAAGTACAACAGTCTCAGTTTAGTAATCTTGGCTTCTAGGCAAAGTTCGGGCTTCATTTGTTCTAGGACCCATTTATTTGTCTTTTTAGCAGTCCACAGCATCCATAGAACCCTTCTGTAGCATCACATCTCAGATTAGTTTTCTTCCTATCATCTTTCTTCACTGTCCAGCTTTCAAAACCATACATAGAAATGGGAAATATGATGGCATGGATAATCCTAACTTGAGTATTCAATGATTTATCTTCACACATCAGAATCTTGTCTAGATCCTTCATAGCTGCCATTTTAAGTCGTAGTCTTCTTCTAATTTCTTGACTGCAGTCTTCATTTTGATTAATGACTGGGCCAAGGTATGGAAAATCTTGAACTATTTTAATGTCTTAATTGTCTAATTTAAATTTATGTAAATCATCTCTGGTCATTACTGTATGTTTGTTTTCTTCATGTTCAACTGTAAACCTGCCTTTGCATTTTCTATTCTGTTTTTCTTTGTTAATCGCTCCAAGTCTTTGGTATTTTCTTCTAATAGTATGGTGTCCTACACATAGGAGCTTCCTAGAGAATTGCTTTAGCCTATTTAGGACACATGTAGACAAATACAGACACCCAAGAAAAAGAAAGTCCTTTCCCCTCTATTGAAGGCATTTTTTTTTTATCATACAGCTAGGCAGCAATTCCCAAAGTGGGTAGTATCACCCGCCTGGGGGTGGTGGAAAGATCCAGGGGGCAAAGAGGGAAAAGAGGGTGGCAGGAAGGCAATGGCAAACCTCCTCTGAACAAATTTTGCGAAGAAAACCAATGATAGGGTCACCTTAGGGTGACCATAAATCAGGAACGACTTGAAGGCACACAAGAGCAGCAGCAAGGGGGCCTTCAGTCAAAATATTGGTGGGACAGAAAGACAAGGGGAACCAGCAACCTTTAGGATCATCATGGTGATGAGGGCTGCATGAAACCAATCTTTTCAGGGTCCCTTAAAACCACTGTGGAGCCCCTTTAATTGCTTCATGTGGTGGTGTCTCCCACTTTTCACCTTCCTGTTCAAGTTCACTCCTGCTGCACCATTTTGGGACTGACAGATGGGCTGGAGCAAGGCACTAGAGCACATGGTGGTGGGGAAGAAGCAGCAGCAAAAAGGAGCTGTCAAATATGGGATCCTGCTTAGGCTTTGTGAGCTTTGCTGGGACTTGGCTGGTAGATTGGAGCGGCACTGCTGCTCCTGCTTACTTTCATCAGAAAAGCTGAGAAAGTCAGTAGCAGAAGAAACAATGTTTGTGGCGGGAACCATAAGTAATGACTTGAAGCTCTGTGAGGAAATAAGGGGTAGAGTTTCTGGGGTTGATTCTTCAAAAGAGTCCTTTGCCTCTCTCACCTCACTTGAGCTGAGTGTCCTTCATGACAGGAGTAAAAAGTGGAAAGCCATCTGTGCCCCTCTCAATCGTGGTGAAAAAGGATTGAGAGTCCTTTCTCGCTGAGGAGAATCTTTTCCCTTTGCACTTGCTAACTTGGGGAGCAGCAATCGAGATTGGATTCACAGTAGTTGACTTTATATCAAGAAATAGGTGCGGGGGGTGGGAGCGCTAGAGTTGTCACCCAAGAAGAAAAAGGTGGTAGCCCAAAAAGGCTTGGACACCACTGAACTAGAGCATCCCATGTTCTCCTTTCAATTTTTTACCATCTGTATGTGCGAACAGCTAATAGAATTTAGGGAATATTACATTTTTGATGTATGGTTTACATAGGTCAGTGTGCACTGCAGGCTCATCATTCACTCAATATCAGGCTGCAAAAATTATCCCTTAATTCCTCCAAAGGAAATTAATTTATAGCTGTTTTTTTAAAATTTGTTGGCTATGAAGCAGGCCTCTGCCCTATGCATTTCCTTGGATTTTGTGCATTCCATCTGAGACGCAAAACTTAATAAACAAAATACTCAGAAAAAAGCAAATGCTGTTAATCTGCCTGCAGGAGCCACAAATCGGCCTAAGCAGTTGCATCTGTTGAGAATAGCAAGAAAGATCAGACACGTGGCTAATGTTTCAAGAGAATGTTTCCCCTTGAGAAGCTTGGGAAAGCAGCTGGGGTCGAAAGGACAAGGAGACACATGAGGCACGGTACCCCACAGCACTCTTCTTTAAGCAGATGGTAATCTCAGAAGGTCATTTGTTAATGGTATGAGAGAACTGGAGTGGTTTAGGAAAGTAGGAGGGAAACTAAACAAACCAAAAAATCTTATCCCTACAAATGTTCATATTTGGCGGGAAGGAGAAGAATTTGCATTAAACCCCTCTGGAATGTGTGCAGTATTAGCGCTCCTGCTTCTCTGTTATCCTCACATAGTTGTAGATTTTTTTTTTACCACTCTCTTCCCCTTCTGCCTCTCTCAAATGCCAAAGGGCCAGTCCTTTACGTCCATCCTGACTACTGAGTTTCATTCCACTTCCTCCAAAGGAAATTAAGTCCTGGCTCATTTTATGCTGGATGCACAAAGAGTTGGATGCATCAAATAGCCACAAGCCAATATGTGCTTCCCAACCCCAACCACTAAAAGCGTTATGATATTTTTTTCATTATTTCAAATATTTTAAAGCCACTCTCTAGGATTGCACTCTTCCAAAGGAACAGAGAAAAAGAGATGAAATACTGTTTCAGAGGATACCCCCTTAAGAAGTATCTAGGTTTGTGGTTAGTGAAGCTGCTGAGATGAGCTATGGCAGCAGAGAAAAGTGCCAAAGTCCCTTGTATATGCCACTGGATGTATATATCTTGGAAGATCGTTCTAGATTAACTTCATTGGACTCCTACTCTGAGAGGAATAACCACACACAGCCAATGACCTTATCTGATAAGCAGCCCAGATCCACATGACCACAGATCACAGCTTGAAGTTGCTTCAAAACAAGTTTTGCCATGAAATCTGCAACTGGGTGTTGGATCTCTCAGAAGAAATAAGGCCCACTGAACCCAGTTCACTTCTGGATTAACATCCTTAAGGTCAGACTGTCAACAAGAAACCTCTGTAACGTTCAGTCTAATTTAGGAATCTCTGTGCCTTGGTTTCTCATCTGCACTAATGCAAGGTGTTTTTCCTCTCCTATCTTCCTGGGATGCTTGCAGGAGCATGCAGTGCTTGTGAAGACATCTGAAAAAGAAAGATTTTTTTTTTTAGAGAAAACTTCCTGTTTGCTAAGGAAGTCATGCTGACAAACAGCTTCAGGCTTTCATTTCATGCTGGGAATATTTTGTCTCCATGTCATCCTTGTGGGCTGTCTGCGTTCCCTTTCACCGCTGTTTAAACATGGGGACTGTTTCCCGATAGGCCACTATGACTAAAAATAGTAAACATAAAAGAATGTCAAATAGACTAATAGTGAGAATCTGACAAGCACAGGACTGGGAGATATATATTGCAAATGTATAACTACCACAGGTCTCCTGTCCAACCTGAACACACTTTTTTTCTGCTGTAAACCCCTCCCTAACATACCCTTTTCCTGGGCAGTCGAGAGAAGCAGAGAATTATACAGTTATTTTCTAGCAACTGGATGCACACTGGCAGGGATCCTGCAAGATCTCCCAGGGGTATTTCCGAGGTCCCTAAGGATGATTTTATTACTTTGCCTTCAACTATAAGAAAATAGCTGGATGCTTCTCTGCTGCTTCCTGGCCCCACTTCTTCACCCACCAGCAAATGGCTTTGTCCAGAGTGTGTGGCTACAGCAGAGAAAATGTGAGGTTGGAGGGGGATTTGTAACATCTACAGAATTCAATCTTCACAGTGATCAAAAAATGAGTTGCAATAGTGTAAGTTAGATTTGTACCCACATAACTCATGGCAATCTCTCTCTGAACAAATCTTGCCAGGAAAACCCTGTGATAAATTCGCCTTAGGGTAGCCATAAGCCAGAAATGACTTCAAGGCACACTGAAACAAGAACAACTACTCATATACAGGATGCCAGCCTTAGATTGTCAGGCAGTATTATTATTGCAGTTTGCTACCAAAATTCAGTGCAAACTACTAAATCTACTACGGTCAACTGCATGCACTATATTTAATGTCATAGTCACTGTGATAATTTTTTAATATCAGTAGTCACTATCATAATCAATTTAAATACACCTAGGGATTCATTCACATACAACTGTAAATTTAAGAATCAATTATGAATGAGAAATTTGTTAATAAACAATTATGGAACTGTAATGAATTTAGTGAGCGAACCAGAATGGTGTAGTAGTTTGAGTGTTAGACATTGACTCTGGAGACCAGAGTTCAAAATTGCGCTCACCCATGGAAACCCACTGAGTGATCCTGGGCAAGTCACACAATCTCAGCCTCAGAGGAAAGCAAGGGCAAACCTCTCTGAACAAATCTTGCCAAGAAAACCCCATGAAGGCTCACCTTAGGGCTGCAGTAAATTGGAAATGATTTGAAGTCACACAACAACAACAACAATGAATGCAGTAATATTTCATGAAGAATTTTTTTTTATTAGTTTGAGCTAATTTTAAATCTGTTATTTACATATGTGGTTCATTTTAATACATTTTTAATTTAAAAAAAAAAAACCTAAAGAATACCCCCACCTTGAAGAGCATTCCTCAATCACTTAGTCAGTTGGCAAGATCGCACCTGTCTTGGATGCATCTGCACTGCAGAAATAATGCGGTTTGATACCGTTTTGACTGACCAAGTTCATTGTTATAGAATTCAGGGATCTGTAGTTATGTGAGATATTTAGCTTTCTCTGTCAGAGAGCTCTGGTGCAATAACAAAACTTCAAATCCAAGTATTCCATTGCGTTGAACCATGGCAGTTAAAGTGGTATCAAGCTGCATTATTTCTGCATTGCAGATGCAGCTCATACCTTATCAGTGTTCTTGCTGATCATGACTGCTGCGAGTTACAGTCCAACAGTACCTGAAGGGCCACACTATTCCCACCATGATGACTGTGGTTAGGATTACAACCACCAAAGAAAAATTGAATGTAAACTCTAGGAGGAAGTGGAATGTCATAGTTCATATGGTAGTATGACTGTAATGTACCTCCAAATCCTCCATAAATTGAATCACCAGCCTCTCAAACTATAGTCCTCCTCTCTTTCTGCACCCATCTAGTGGAATAAAACTCCCATCTGTTCACACTTAGCTCCAGCTAATACACTGGGACTTGCTTCCAACTAAATATGCATAGGAATGGCCCATAAATCGTGTAAAATAAGCAGATATATACTTGTTTACTTAATTTGTGCAATGTATGCAGGCCATGGAGCTCTGCTTCTCTTCACGCAGAATTTGATTTACTCTGTTACATTTTGTTGCTTAACCCCTGGTTTATGCAGCCTGTGTTTCTGTCAGCATTTTAACACATTTTAAGGGCAAAGTATTGTGCAGATGAGACGGGAAATTAAAATATGTAAAACAGTGCCATAAAATGTTTTTCTAGGGTGCGGAAAATTTTACACTAACAAATCTTTGCATGGGAGAAAACCATAAATAACGTGAATGGATTTACATGCAATCTCATGCAACCAGCAGCAGTGACTTGAATTCCACAATGAGAAGAGAGAAAAAAAATCCAGACTTACTGGAAAGTTGAGATTTGACACCAAGCCAAGATTTATACATTCCGAATGCCTGCTATTTCCGCCTAGCAGAAATAGTTTAGCAATGCAGACAGCTCAAAACAGATGTGACAACATCATCTTTAATTAGATCAATGTCCAAAGAATATGTTCTTTAGATATGGGGTGGGCAGAATAAGAATCACTGGTTTCTAGGGCTCCATGTCATAGTTACTTTTCTTATTTTAGTATTTTTCAGATGGCAAAAGAAATGCCATTATTCTTCTCAATGCAACTGACAATGTCTCTCATCTTTGCTCATAATTATATCCACTTGAATTCAGTGGGACGTATTCCCAAGTAAATGTATACAAGAATAAAGTCACATCCCTAAAGACAGACAAGCCTAATTTGACAGCTCCAGTGCACAAGATCTGCTCATGAACTCCCGTTCATTGCAGCAACATCAGAGAACACAAGCTGTGGAGCAAGAGAACCTGCTGAGCTTTGGTTGCTCCTGGATATTTTGTTTTTGCATCTTCTTTTTCTCCGCTTTTGTTTTTGCACAGAGGTGCTAATTCAGAGATGAAGCAGCCATCTGGACAAACTATTCATTTTGAACAGGAATAAGACTAAGTACCACTTCCTCTATTAGAGAGGAAGGAAATTTTCTTCTGACCTCACAAGCCCACCCATACCACCACATAAACTGTATATAAAGCTGAAATTCAGGATAATATGACATGCATCTGTTGAAGTCAATTACAGTCCATAAAACGCGTGATATAATATATTTGTTTTAGTTTTAGATGCCACAGGACTCTTTTTTAAAATCTTCAATAAACTCCTGTGGCTACCCTTTTGGAAACTGGAAAAATGGCATTTGATGAGCATGAGTGTGTTTGGGTGTGTGTGTGTGCAGATTATGCATAGAGACTGAGTGTACAGGCTCTAACATACATACATTCCCATTGAGCAAGCAGTACATTGCAGAGCAGTAATGAACCATGTTGCATCATTAGGAGCTACTGTATATACTCATGTATAAGTCTAAAAATTTTAGTCAAAAATTGACCCCTAAAAGTCTGGGTTGACTTATCCATGAGTCAATGTAAGTACTGGGTGAGCATAAAGATATATGGCTGCCAGAAGTTTGCATGTTCTTTGGCATCATTTTTCTTTGCTTCATCCTTTACATCCTTTGTTCCATGTCCCTATGTTTTACCCTCAACTTATCCATGGGTCATATCAAAACCCATAATTTTTGCTACAAAACCTGCCCCCAATTTATACATGAGATTGACTTACAAGTTCAGTATATATGGCATGTGCACAACACAGGTGCCATTATCAATGTGTAGGCATTCAAAGGGGACATGATGGTGATTTCTCCCCTGTTTCCTTTGCATTTTAACACAAAACTCCAGATGGTCTTGGCTGCATCTGGACTGCAGAAATAATGCAGTTTGACAACTGCCATGGTTCAATGCTAGCTGTGGAATCCTGGGCTTTGTAGTTTGTTATGGCACCAGAGCTCTTTGACAGAGAAGGCCGATTATTTCACAAAACTACCACTCCCAGAATTCCATAGCATTGAACCATTACAATTAAAGCATTGTCAAATGGCATTATTTCTACATGTCCACTCAGCAGAGATCACATTCTTCTAATCCTTCCCCCTCAACCAAAAATGTGAAGATTCTGCAAACCGAATTCTCCATGTGGCTCCCATTGGACTGGTTTGCTTCTCACTGGAAGCTGCATAATGAAAGTCTATAAGGCCATGTTAGAAGCATTTAATTGACAGCAACTTTTGTACCCTAGAAATCTATTTGTATGCAGGGGCATCATTGGTGGAAAGTGGTGAGAGTGGAACACACCAAGCGACACCCTGAGTGGGGTTGACACCCCTGCTCCCCAAACATCAGGCCAGATCAGTGGCTCTTCCTGTATTCTGGAATTTCCTTCCTATAAAGTTCTTCTATCAGTAGGCAAAGACTTTTCTCTCCAGACAGTCTTCCAGCAACTGCCATCTGTTATGGTTTGAAGTTTTAAAATGGTTGTATTTGACTTTAAATATGTTCATGCTTTTTTTTATTACTAAGGGGGGCATTTTAAATTTTAAGCAGTGATGAATTTGTATAATTGATTTAATTTGTATTTTTTAAAAGATGTGATTCATTGAGGTTTTTCATAACCTTTTAGATAGTGTTGGAAGTCACCTTGCTTCCCAACCCTGGGAGAAAGGTAGGGTATAAATCAAATCAAAACCAAAGTCAGCCAATATTACTAGATGTATGTATCTAAAACTATTTCTCCCTTGCCTTTGGAGAAAGAGAGCATTGCTTGGAGAGGGCTGAAAAAGTCATGTATGTAAACAAGGAACTGAGGATCAGTGGAAGGTTGCAAGAGCAGAGAACTAGCACATTCTGTCAAAAGAAAGTTCAGCAACTTTCCCACCACACTGAATTGTGGGAACCTCTGCTTTACCAGGGAAGAGTGGTGCTATTTTTAACATTTTTATTATACAGTTTGTCACAAGCTGTCTCGGGAGACTATCAACAATCAGTTTCAAACAAAAATTCAACCCCGAACATTTCTCTGCTTGCGATGTAGAACATCTGGAGCAAAAGAGCATCCTTTCAAGAGATGTCGAGGAACAGAGCTGGCTGCTCATTTCTTGATTCTCCATCCACAAATGAGCACATTCATTTGGTATATATTTAACCAAATAATTTTTTTAAAAGCTGGTGAAATAGTCCTTAAATTTGATAAAATGACTTTCTTGAGAAAGAACAAACCCTCTTCATTCCATAGAAAACAAAGCTCTACCTCATTCTGTATGTTTCTGAATCTTGATCATTTCCACAACAATATACCCTGTGAGAGATGTAACAGATAAAATGTTTCAGCTGGAAAGAGGCCAGCAGCAATGAGCCCACCAGAATGGTCACATAAACATAATATCTGTAAAGCCCTTGAAAGCAGATGCGTCTCTTTGCGTCTCTTTGCAATGTGCCTGAGTTGTAGCTATTCGTTCCATACGGCAACAGTCTCTCTCACTCAAAGAAAAGCTGGCTTTGTTGAAACTCAGTAGATAAAGAAAAATTACTCCAAATAAAATATATCATGTGCTGCAGTTCTCTTTCACTGCTCTCTCTGTTCTTGTTTTGCTCAATATGATTACAATGACTCTTCAAGTGATAGTTGATGTTCAAGGCTTCAGGGCACCATCCATTTTACTATGCTAGACTGACATCCAGGGTCATCTTTCAGTGTTGGTATTGAACAAGGCATCGTTGTTGCATAATGTCATGATGGTTACAACTGCACAGGTGAAATGGCCTGCTCATGGGACAGCAGCAGTGAATCTCTCTCCCTCCAGATGGTAATGTACAGTACTCACAGTACTATTGTGCCTCATAGTCGGCCAGATTTGTTGGAGATGATGGAAATTGAAGTCCAACAGCATCCCAAAGGGTGACAGATTTCCTAAACTTGCATGGGATCAAGCCTCACTGATGGGATTCTAGCCTAACCATCTGACTTCCTTTTCTCTCATGGTTTGAAACCATCCTGCTTTAGAAAACAATCCACTCTCTTTTCTCTCCTGTTTTGGACCCTGAAGTTTTGTGTCTGAAATGCATCACAGGCCCACTGGGGCATTCTCCCCTTCATTTTGACCCATCAAATGCAACACTGAGCAGTTCACTGCTCATTGTTTATATACATGGGGCACATGTATTCAGAGACTAACCCAGGATAAGAAAAAAAAAAGAAGTGATATGCATCAAAATGCTGCATTATTTAATAAAATAAAATTTTATTTAGGCAAACTGAGTAGGTAAGGACAGGTAAGGGGAAGTGACTGAACCACAGTGTAATATACTGGTGAGAGCATTGGCCTCAGACTAAGAAATGCTATCTTGCATCAGAGGAATAACTGATCAGCTCGGAGGTAGCAGCAATGGAATTGTTGCTGCTGTTCTCTAACATCTTCAGACTCTGGGCTAGTCTACACTTAAGTGTACTATGCAAATTGATATGCATTTTTCTACATTCACACTGACAGTTAATTGTATTCGGTTTCCTGCCCAAATTCATATCCATTCGCATCTATATACCCTTCCTCTGCCGAAAATACACAGCCATCCGAAAGCACACAAAGCAGATGGATGGCTATACATGCAATAGTGTGCATTTCTGTAGATATTCTGGTAAGAACTGCAAAGCCTTTTCCCATGGTGTTTAAGGATTTTTGGGGGGCTGGGAGCTGAATCTCCTGTGAATTGCATGTGGCCAAATCACATTCTATTTGACTGAAATAAGGAGTATTTTAATCATGTCGCCCAACTCTCTTCTGAGGTAGTTGATGGTAGACAGAATAAGGCAACAACCTTCAGATCTGAGGAGGGATGGTTGTCATCTGGAGTCTTCTCATACTTGCAGCTGCAATATTTTAGCTTGGTAGAGTGTGAAAATACAGTAGTGGTTTCGGTGTTGGACTACAACTCTGAGACCTAACTTTGATTCCCATCTCAGCCATGAAACCTAGTGGTTTCTCTCAGTTCCAGGGAAGGCAATGGCAATCTTCCTCTGAACAAAACTTGCCAAGAAAACCCCATGGTCGCCATAAGTTGGAAATGACTTAAAGGCACACACCACCATCATCATAGTTTGAAAGTAGCTTGAGTTTGGAAAGCAGCCCTTCTAGGGATGAGAAGAATATTTGAAAATATTCAAAAGTGTCTTTCTCAAATGTAGACAAAACCTGACAAGAAGAATCCTGGACACACAAGCCTCTTCTCACTTCAGGACTTAATATATGTAAAATCTGCACGTTGTTGTTTTGTGCAGAACTAGCATGTTCTACACAGAAGATAAAATTCTTGTGCAGAAGTATTTACTTTTGAATATTTACATCCAGCCTTCTCTGTCAGAGAGCTCTGGTGCCACAACACACTACAATTCCCAGGATTCTCGAGCACTGAGCCAGTGCAGTTCAAGAGATCTCAGAGATGGATTATTTCTGCAGTGCATTTTGGATCTACGTCCTGAATTTGAGGCTTAGAAAACTGCACAGTTTTCCAAGAGTTTCTCTCTGCGAGAAGAAAATGGCTAAAATTACTTCTTGCTCCCTTCAGGAAGAAAATTAGTGAAGAATCACATCCTTGTGTACTCAAAGAATCACATCCTTACAAATGTTGACACCACAACCTGTGGCAGCTTTTTTCTGTGGGTGTGCACCTGAAGGAGCCCGTCGTGAGCTGCCTGGTAGCCACATCCACCTCTGGAGGATGTGCCTCCAAAAGAGATGTGCCCTCAGGTCAATGCTTGGGGCTTTATGCTTGGAAGCGAGGGCTGTGTCTCCCCTTTTGTGGACATCTTTTCATTCTGGGGAAGAAGGGTTATTAGATTTGAAGGTTCTTGGGAACATTGACAACACATCTTCCCTCAGTTTTATTGCTAATAGTACTAAAACAGGATAGGCCGTGGAAAAGCGCTGGGTGACCTGGCAAGTGACACTCTCTCAGCTTCAGAGGATGGCAATGGCAAACCCCCTCTGAGGAAACCTACCAAAAAAGCACCATGATAGGGTCCTTATAAGTCAGAAATGACTTGAAGGCATGCAACAATAAAGCAACCCTGTTTTATTCTCTACAGTGGCTTATAAGAATAGTATAGGCCTGTTTTAGAGGCTTGTGGATCTAACTAATTTTTGGCCTCATTATTAACGTTTATGTGGGCTGTGGGTTTTTCCTGTGTGAAATCTTGGCAGCAATGTGTACTTTTATTAAGATTCTTAAGTATTTCTTTTATTTGTTGATCACTGCTTAGAGACAGTGGACTGGTAATAAAAATTATTATGTTTCATTTTGTTGATTGCCAAAGGAGCATGTTTGTTGATCAGTCATATTGCATTTCTTAATAAATTGGAAGAGTATAATTTACAAAGTATTGTTATACTTAAAAGTACTGAAATACTTCGTGTCACAGTACTGAGGAGGTCCTGATGGAGGTGTATTTTGAGGAACACTGTTTCTGCTTAGTGTAGATCACTTTTGTTATGGTTCTTTCTCGGCCAAAGCAGAAGCATTATGACAAATATGAAATGTACTCAGGACCTGTATATCATGCTTTCCGTAACACCAAGACTGTGAGCTGGGTAACATTCTTCCTCAGAAAAAGGAAAAAAAGTACATGGATACTGTTAAAATCTGCCCCAAATTTTAAGTTGTTGCACGCCTCATCAAAAACAGTTGGAATGTTGATAAGGTCAATAATCTGGATCTGAAAGCATATACACCAGTGCCAGCTCTTAGAAATGGAAATGGAAAATTAAAAACAGAGCAAAATGACAGGGACTTAATGAGCTTCAGATGAGAGAAGAACAAAGCAACGTTTGAAGAATCTTGAGCAATTTCAGAAGCATCTCCACTTATGGCATTCAAGTTACAATCAATGCAAAACCAGATAGGGGAAACTTGAACCATCAGTTGATGTAGAGATGAGTGGCTGGAGAGAGGAGAACCTGACCACCTATCTTGCAAAGTAGAAATGTGCCTAAAGTCTCATCTCCCTGCATGAACGCACTTCTTCTGCCAAACGTCAGTGCAGCCACTAAAGTGTACAATGTGCTACAGCAGAGCCTCATGCTGAAAGGAAAGGGAAATGAACACTTCCAGACATATTGTAGCTGAGCTTAAAAAGTCTGTTTTGACCGTTGCCAGGGGCCAAGCCTCTCTCTGACTTTTCCCTATGGAATCCCAGAGGGTAGCTGAGGTCAGGGATCAAAAAGAGCAGGGTAGCTGTAGTCTTTCTTACTGCATTAACTCTGAAGGAGGGGGATGAGAGTGGGCTCCAAATATTCCCCAGAGATCCATCCTCTTTTCCCAGCCATTAGCATCCCACATACTCCAGTTACGCTGCTGAGAGAGGAGGCGATGAAATCAAGCATGCAAACTCCATGGATTATCAACCTATTTCCAGAACATTTGTACAGGAAGCAACTAGTCAGAATGCAATTGCACTCCTGTGGCGATCTGTATGGCTCAAGCCATGCCTCCTGACTTAGATATTTCCATTTGCTGAGAATAGAATTGCTTAAAACACCATTAAGGAAGTGGGTCTAGAAGGAGTGATACTTATCCCCCACCCACTCCATTTTAGATTTCTTTTGTGGAGGGGAACATCATTGTCACAGGTTGGCTGATTATTATGTCATTCTCTTGTCACTCATTAACTCTGAAAGCAGCCACACACATTCTGAGCCAGCCAAAAGCAAGTACGTTTTAAGACCCAGTGAATCCAACTGAATTTCTGTGTGTTATTGTTATGATATGCACTGGTGTTGCCCAGATGCTACTGCTGAATGCACACTAGCAACATGCATCCACCGTGCCATTCAAATCCCATTGGGACAGGAGGTCCAAGACATTTGCAAGTTGACATTTAAAATGATGTATACATGTATCAGAGAGCCAGTACAGTGTGGTGGTTTGAGCATCTCGACTCCTAGTCCAATGCTCAAATGACTACACCACACTGGTTGGTGATGTTATTGCCTATGGCCCTCCAGTAGTTGGATTCTCCTTCCCATTACTCTAGCCACCACAGTCAATAGGATGGTGGCAATGATGGTCCATTATGTGGAGTTCCCTGCCCCTGATGCAAGCCAGAACTGGGTTTTGCTTTGTTCATTTGAGCAATGTATACAGAATTGGTCCAAGCATTACCAGGCTTGTGTAGCAGGCAATTCAAACAAAGGTAATTAGTTCCATCTCCAGTGTGCTGCTGCAAACTAACCCCCCATACCTGACATCTGGAAATGCAGAATCAGTTTTGGATATTTACAACCTGAATCACAGAAACTAACAAGCTAAAATGTATTCTTTGGAAGCAGTGTTGGTGAAAGCATCCTTTATCATAACCTAAGCAACAAAAGGAAAACAATATGAAGGCACAGAGCAATAAAACATTTCTTCTCTAGGAAGAGCAGTAAGATCCAACCATTCAATTCCATACACAAAGGGATGTTTCTGATTTAAGGTTTATTATGGAACTAGCAATGCTAGCAATGTATTATGCTAGCAATGTATTCCAAAGCCTTTGATCATTCTTGTTGAAGAACCCCACAATGGCAAAGGTATGTGGGTGAAGATAATGGCACGTGAAGTGCCATTGAAAGCAGAAGTTCTAAGAAATGTTGTGAGAAATAAAAATGAAAAATAAGCAGGACTAGGAAGAAAATGTGGTAACATCCTCACTGCCTTTGTGGTCCTGATCACTGTGCCAACCAGGAAACCATCCACATCTTCCTCCAGAAAGATATGACCTTTGAAGGGCTACATCAATATATCAATTCTCCTCCATTCCTCCAATTGAACACTCCTCTTTTCCAATGGGTACTCAACATCCTATGATTGCTAGAAGCAATTGGACTTACTCAGCACACATCAGGTTATTTCTTGGGTGGGTGGGAATTGTCCCTTTTTGGTATGAATGCATATTTCACCCTTTGTTCATTTACATACTTCTAGGTTCACCTGAGCATGATTTCCTTTTTCAAGGATCATATTTGGGATACAGTCCTAAATCAGTTAAGACAAATAGGACTTGTAAGAAAATGTTACAGAGGGGCATGTCCCTGTTCAGACTTCCAATCAGTCAACCCTGCCTTTTCCCAGGATACCTCACCCCATTTCTTCTTCTTCTCCCCCACCTGCTTTCAGTGTGTGTGTAAGTTTGTGTGTGTGTGTTTCACAAGAACCCTGCAGGATCAAGCAAAATAGCCCCCTTTCTACTGTTGTCAATGAGATAAACCCACAATTAGGACATGAGGTCAATAGTGCCACTGGTAGACAAGACATGCTGCCTTTTATGCTGGAGGTAATATCGGGAGTGTAGCTGGGGGAAGGATAAATGAGGGCATTGCCCATGCCAATGATTTCAGCCCCCTGTGATGAAATTTTCCTCCAGTCCCCAAATATCTAGCAGCGCAGTGGCCCAAAACTTCAGTTGATAATTTAAAAATACAGTTTAGGCATCCAGAGAAAAAAAGGCAGGGAAAGTTACAAGGGAATGCAAACATAGTAAAAATGTGTTTTAGGTGAGAACCATTCTCAGTCTCTCTCTCCAATGCTAGAAGGTTGGGGACTGAAAGAAAATCTTAATGGGAGGCATATTGGGCCCATAGCTATACCTCTGGATAGCCATCATTATGAGCAGCTATTCATAACCTTTTCCTCCATTAATCTGACACCCATTTAAATCAATCTAGACTGGTAGACATTCCCACATCTTGTAGATACAAATTTCATAGTTTATGGCCTGTGTGAAATATCTCCTTTTGTCTGCCCTTAATCTCACACCATTAGTTTCATCGGATAACCCCAAATTCTAGTATTATGAGAGGGAGAACCAAACATTTCTCTACTCATTCCCTTAATTTTTGGGTCCAAAAACACTCATCATTCCATGACTATTCACCATACCCGGTGCTCACTAGGTTCTTTTGATTTACCTCTTGCTCTATTTTTTTCAGGCCACTGTTTCATACTCTTGCAAATTTCAAGTTCCCCTCCCCAGCCACACTGGCAGTGCCATTTTGGCTATACTGTATATACATCCCACCCATAAAATTGCCCCTCAGCAGTAGTTGATTTTCCTCACAGAAATAACTACAACTATTCACTGCTATGGCATAAAAATGCACTTGAGAGTACCTTGTAGGGTGAGATCTGAGCTACCAGTATTAAGAAACCAACCTGGGGGAGCTGCATAGCTATGCCTTTTAATATGCAGTTTCATCCTGGGTTCTGATTCATGAGAGTTTATCATACAATGGAATTTGGGGGTATAATGCAATGGCAATCCAAACGCAATCATGAGGTTTCAAGTTATTGCGTATGAGTGTATCTCATGCAATTTCGGGCAATGGGAAGTCATTCTGAACGCAATCATGGGGTTTCACGTAATTGCGTATTAGAGTATCTCACACAATTTCGGGCAATGGGGGGGTCATTTTTGGGAAATAGGTAGTCATTCTGAACGCCTTCCAAACACAATTAGAATCCACATAAATTCGCTAACCTAGCGAATTTATGTGAATTTGAATTGGCTCCATTCAAAATTGAGAGAATTCCTCCCGTGTGATAAACTCCATGGTCAACAAAGTGCTGGAATGTAAGGAAACCTGTTTGTCTTTTTTAATGCTGTTGTCATTATCATCACTACCACTACAACCATCATCACTGCAGTTGCATGCACATACACTACATTCAGAGTTTCATAGTTAAAAAATTTGTCTTGGTTCATATAGTAAAGGTACTATGTTGTATGAAGTCTACGTATCTCCCATGGTTAATTTTAAATAATTTTTTACTCTGAAGTCACCAAACTCTTGGTATCAAATAAGCCAGGCTCATACAAAGCAGTAAGCACTTCAAAGCTTTTCTTTATTTATACTTGGACTTTTTAGCATTTCACATCTTGTGCAGCAACCTTTCCTTGAAGGCAAGTTCTTGCATCAGACTGAGACTATACTAGACCTAAAAACATCCTTACATCAACAAAATCAAGCAGTCACATTCGACAATCTCCTTAAGCTAACTTCCATCTAAACACTTGAAAACGACACTCCATAAATCAATGCTTTCGGCTAATTCTCCTGGTTTATACAAGGCTTTAAATTGCAATCTGAACTCTGGAAATTTAGAAAGCAGTTCTTGATTGTAAAGTGTTTTTGTGCACACATTACATATCAGGCACACAAACTTATATAAAACCGGTTGAAATACAAAAATATGGTTATACAAGAGTACCAAACAGAACAGAATTAGAACATTTATTTATCATTAATATCAAATTTATGTACATCATCCCTCCAAATGATTTTTTTAAATTGAAGTAATAGTAGCCTACATCACTCCTGCCAAATCTCTTCTAAATTAACACATTATTATCCTGACGTCAATCTTGAAAGCAATGAATATGTAGGCTGTCCTAAACATCCTTATTACCAACAGAAGTTATTATAAATACTTTTCACACGTTGTATGAATGCTTTATTGCACATTGTACAGCACATATAACCAATGTCTGAGGAAAACAAAGATTCTGTCCCTTCATTTGACAAGTAGTTTAAAATATCTTAGCCTCTTTCCAACTGCATGTTATGGAGTTTAACTGTTTATTTTATTTTTATGGGAAAAGGGAAAACCCCCACAAAGGACTAAAAATATGCCTTGGGCTTTATGTATTGCTTCCTTAATGGGCTTATTCTACTTCCTAATCTTGTAAAGTCATTAAAAGGTATCAAATAAAAAAACTGAGGCAGAACACTAGTATTTTTTCCACTGCAAATAATAATAATAAAAAAAAACATATGCAGCCGCTGCATATGCAGTCAAACATTCCTTCTGCTTTGCAGAATTAGGGTTTCCTGCCCTATATTCCATTAACACTCAAATTACACAGTGCTTGGTGCTGCTTGCAATTTAAAAAAGTAACTACTTCAGTTCCAGAATTTTCCCAGACTCTTCAGTCTCCGTTAACTCTTTGGACTGCACTTTGCCAGAGATCATGAGGAGGAGAAAAAAAGTATAACAAACATGGTTAAGCAATCTGTTCCTGGCAATCTATGTAGCCTGAGGTGGAGGATTCTAATGCAACAAATATGGAGAATGGCATAAAAGCATACAGATTTGCTATACATATCATTATGGGACAAAGAATAAGGAAAGAAAACTGTGATAAAATTGCCTGTTCATAATATGCTTTCAGCAGACAAAGCCTATATATATATATATCAACCAAAAGTTGTCATATGAAGCCAAAAGCAAGTGTCGACAAGTTATTTATGTCTTTTCAAAAGGGATTCCCAAAACAATTGGCTTTTGGCCAAACACGCCCCTGCCAAATCCTCCCCCAGCCCCCACCAGATAAAATTGCACTATTATGAAGAACTGTGTCCATTTAAGATTTGAAAGTGTGTGTGTGTGTGTGTAATTAAGGAACAGCAACTTCAAGAAGTCTGTTGTTTTTTCGCTTGCAAGTGGGAATATTGCCATTTTTCTGGTTGCTCCGCACAAACTTCACGCAGACTTTGTCTTGTCTGAACTGCACAAGGAACCTAGCAAATGCAAAAACACATGGTTCAGTAAAGGATTACAACTGTCACATTTAGCTGGAACAATGACAAAAAGCAAGCAATATTAATATTTGACAAATATAATTCATAATAATGAAAGAGGACGCACGTCCGTCAGAGCCATAGCTCCAAGGCAATGAAACCTGTACATCTGAACTCAACAAACATATTTAGAGGTCCATAGTGATATGCTCCAGAAGACATTTCATTTTTTTAAATGCTTTAATTAATTATATGTGTATATGTGGTTTAGTATTATTTTCAGCCACTAAGTGGCTGGCACCTATAATCACATATAGGCTTGCAGTCTACAGTTTGAAGTGATGGGTGACTAGTCCAAGGGACCATTATAAGATGTTCCTCCCTCTGCAACTCCCATCCTGTCCACAAAGATGGCACACTCTCCCTTAGGAGGCTGTAGGATTGTACTTTGGGGAATGGGCATGTCTAATGTTTCCAATGGGTAAGTGTCAGACCGATGGTCATTGGCACACTGTGCCCAACTCTGACAGCTATGTAACTCTGCTTGAAATTGTCAGTGCATTACTCTAAGAGCTACTCAGACCTGCTGCAAAGCTGAGTAAAGTTTGGCATTACAGGCAGAAGGCTTTTAAAATTTTGTAAAATAAAAATTATGTGGGTATAAAATTATTAAAGAACTACCACCATTGGTATCTAGTTCAGCATCCTGTTGGCTGAGATCAGCCAAAACAGTTGCCTGTGGGGAGCCCAAAGAAAGCAATAAGGTGACAGTGTCCTCTCCCTTGTTTCCAAGCAACTGATATCTGGCAGCATATTACTGCTAAATCTGGTGTTAGCACATCACCATTATGACTGCTATGACTGCACCCATGGATAACCTTATCTCCCATGAAATTGTCTAATCCCTTTATAAAGCCACCTGAGCCTGTAGGCATCTAACAGCTCTTATGACTTGACAGTGAATTTCACAGATTAACTCTGGGCTATGTGTGAAGTAGCACTTTCTTTTGTTTGTTCCAAATGTACTGCCAATCAGTTTCACTGATGATTGCAAGTTGCATTGTTCTCTGAGAAGAAAACACGAAAAAAGAAGGATACCCTTATTTCCTTTTGGCATCTGATTGCAATGGCTACAAAAATAACAATCACTCTAGTATGCAAAAACTGAATTGCTTGTGCATGGTGCTAGACAAAAAAGACTGGAATGTGGTGGAGATATGTTATGGCGTGACATAAGTTTGTGTGTTGTTTTATTAATAAAGTACCATGTACATTTATGGCATTATATAAATAAATAATGATGGTGGTGATGGTGATGATGATGATTATCATCATCATTGTCATCTACTACTACTACTACTACTACTACTATTATTCCCCCCACCACCACCTTTTTTCTTTTCAAGGTGCTCCCTGTTCCTTCCCTTCAACCCTCCTGTTTTCCAGCAAAGCCAATGGATGGACCCATCCCAACTGCAGCTCAAATACTTCATGGTTCTCTGTTCTACACACAAGACCATGTCCTGAAAAGAGTAGCTAAAGGCATAATCCAGCTAAAGACTGATCATTTTAAAAAGGCCATTTAATATAGTGTGGAAGTTAAGCTTCAGCCCAATTCTCTCATATTAAATAATGTGTTTTGGGATGCTTATGTCTAGAAGCATTGGAACTTCCTGTGGATATTTTACAGCTACACTTGGGAAAACATTAACATACATTATATTAATTTTTCAGGATTTTATTCAGCCATGGGAAGGACATCATATTTGCCTCTTAAAAAAGTAAGTTTTTAAAAAAAGAACACCTAAGAAAGACCTTGCTCACTAGATTAAAATTTTCAGCTTGTAGAACACAGCCAGGGAATAGTTTTAACAAACATAGTCTGCGATAATTTAAGATTTATTTGAAAGCACTTACTATTTAATAGCTAAAATTCCTCATTTTCCTATCACCTTTATTTTCACTGTGGTTTCTCAGTTAAGTCAATTTTGTTTCTGATCCAACCCGCTACAAATGTTATACTCCTTCTTGAAGTAAGTTCCTATTCTCTCCTTGGCTCTACAGTTCTTTATACTGTCCATTTTTTGTTCCCATTTGCTAACAAATCATTACTTTAATAACTCTAGAATGTTTCTCCCCACCCAATTATTTCCCATAGGAGCACCAATACAGTCAAAAGCAATTAACAAGAAACAAAGAAAGTATCATCCTACCACTCAACTCTGACAGGTTCCAGGAGTAAGCCACCTTTTAGTAGACACAAGGTCTCTTTCCAGAATTTTATATAGTAAGTGACATTTTTCAACAGATTTAAATACACTTCAAAAAGATGTTTGCTTTAAAACAAGAAACCATAAATCAAACAAGCAGCAAAGCTACTAGGAGGGAAAACCTACCCTTTTCAGACCTTCTGCCAAGTATCTCTTTCCATTTATTCAGCTCAAGTCCCTGACAAGCCCTTAGCCTCATGATTTTTACTAGAACACAAATCAAATGCTCCTTTCCTTCCCAACAACATGCCACTCACCAACCGTACTAAGACTGGATCCTTTGAGTGGGGTGACCAATACTTTAAATCTATTCCAACATCACACTTAGCATTATTGTTTGTGACAATTACACACATAAGTTTAAACAGCTAGTGACTGAAAACTGTGGCTGATGGTCTGCCAGTTCTTCCAAAAGGCTAATGTGAAGTGAATAATGTAGAACTAGAGTGGGCAACACTTAAGTCATCTTTACTCATGCTCCATTTTTAAAAGTGCTCAGAGAAGGTGATTGTTAAAATCACACTAATTGGAAAAACTGACAAAAGCTGGAGTCTTCTGGAGAAAAAAAACGTGGCCCAATTTGAACCTTTCTTCAGCTGCCACCAGCTCTGCTTTAGGAACAAAGGATGCTAACTCATGATGTCTTTATTCACAACTCTAAACTTGGTACCTTCCATATATCTTGAATGACAATTCCCTGATCATTGGCCTTGCTGGCTAAGGCTGACAGGAATAAAAAAAAAAGAAAACATCTGGAAGACATTAGACTGGGGAAAGTTGGTTTCTGCTCCACTGTTTCAGAAAAGAGACTTCCCAAGCCTTTTATGTGCAAGGAGTGAATTCTACATTTGTCCAACTCTATTTTCTGAGTTTCTTTTATGAAACATGTACATCAATGGTCCCTTCCAGATGTTGTTGGGAGTTCAACATAAAGCTCCAATCAGAGACAGGTTCGCTAGCCCTTATATATGCTATTGCTTGGGATTTTTTAGGTTTGCTCTGCCAAAAAGGAAAATCCAATGATCCTTAAGGGCACTTAAAAGTGAGACCAAAAGATCAATATGCCACAGAGCTAATGATCAGCCTTTAGACTGATAGGTCACACTCTCCTACTGTAATACACACTTTGTCCTTTGTGGAAAGTTGACAGCATTAACAGCTAAAACAAGCCTAGAACATCATCATAGTCTAGCTGTCAGCATCAATAAGTAGAAAGCCTACAGAGTAATATCACATAAAAATTACTGAAGTTGCTTCATTTCATATACAGTTTTCTAAACGAACAAGGAATGTTTTTATATCTACTTTGCCTCTAATACATATGAACTCCCAAGAATTTAAACAGACACGTAAACTTGCCTCATGTGATGGCATAGATATGAAGCATACGTAATTTCCTACATGTAATGATTTTTATGTGTGAAAGTTGGACTTTTGCATAGGAGCCTTTAGGAATTCAAGACAGCACATAAAGATATCATGCCCAGTGTGCTAGATACTTATCAAGTACAGTCAATTTTTATTTTAATTAAGCATATGTGTGTTCTCTCATCCTTCAGGAGGCAAAGGCTATCAATAACTATATTTCTAGTAAACTGAATATCCTAGTTTACTATATGAAAAAGTAGGGCCAACCTCCAATACTACCACTGACATTTCAGCTTATGCCAAAAATAAGTCTTCTAGAAATTCACAAGTCTCCATTTCCTGCAAGCAAGTAACTCTATAGCAATAAATTAGTGAGAAAGTAATGGAATGTGTGAGGCTCCATTTTACAAGAACACACACTAAGATTACCAGGGAATCAGATTTTATCACCTTTTATTCAATAAAATTGCTCATGCAGTGGAATCAATTATATGCCAAACATTACTAATGCCAGTAAAGTTGTAAGATGAAGTTGAGTCTATGAAGAATGAAATTCCAGGGACTGTATGCATATGAAAATACAGATGTGCATCTAATAGAGAGCAGATGTATCTGCAGTTCATATCTCATTGTGATGTTACTAGGGGCCCAAATGACAGGACAACCTCTAAGGATAATTAGGAGGTTGATGTGGATAAGGAAATAAATGAGACACAGGCAGGCAGTTCCTCTGAGAAACTGTCCTGGATTTAGGGAAAAGTCTGAATCCTGGCTGCTTGGCTTAAAATCCTACCCAGGCTAAGTGGAGAAATGAGGGAGTACAGTAGGGATTTCTGTGTGGTGACACACACACTTTGCCTTTTTACATTTTTATAGACAGACTTCGCCATGTTCATGTGCTTTCACCGGTTCTTTGTGACAATCTTTTACTCAGTAGCTGTTGTGTTTCACACTTCATATTATTATTTATTTTCATATAGGATGTTATTGCTACATGTTTTAATCCTTCAATTTCAAATTACTTTGAAGATTTTTAATGGAAACTGCTTACAGTAGAGAAAAAGCAAAACATACTCATCAGAAATTTCAATGTTGAGCTTCTGCTTGGTTTGGCTAAGCGTAGTGCGGTAAAGCTTGGTGGCCATTTCAATAAGATGTTCACTGCTGAACAGAAAATCCCCTTTTCCAGCTGCTCCGGATCCCTGGTACAGAAAAGTAAACTAGGATGTTGAGAAGAATAAATCAGGGGAAGCTGAACATCTATACACACTGTTGGGTATACAGATATATGGTAAGAATGTTTGCCTTTTATTCTGTGGTGGTTCCAATTAAGAGATTGGCAACATTTTTTCTGAATAACCATTTCTATCACCCAAGATTTTATACTTACTTCTTTGAGATGCACAGCAAAGAAGCCATCATTCTGAGAGCTCATGGATACTTTGGTGACATCCCCCAGAGGGACCTCTGATTTGATTTGTCCTGACTTCTGATCAGCAAGGAGGACATTATTTTTTGTGAGCAAGAATATCCTAGCACTGCACTGAGGAAGAAGGAGAGGGATTATTTCTGGAACTATCAGGCAGAGTACTGTACCCATTAAGGAATTAACACCTCTTCAGGCCTGCACAAACATTTAAACCTCACTGAATAAAGAAGTGGCCCGTAATGTCCCGTGAATATACTGTAACAGCTTTACCTTTCAGGCTGAATTCCCTGTCTATAAAATGGGAATGATTTGGCACCACTTATGACAATATTATGATGAGACAGAGCATGTCTGACCAATGTACCTGGTTTAAAATATTACATCACCTACAGGAACAGCTACTGCAAACATACCATTTGGTGCCATGACAATTAGTTATACATCACACTACAAGCTTATGTTCACCCATGGCTGTTTCACGAAGCTGGAATGGCAGCAGATCTTGGGCAGCTGTCCATGGCCACCAGCCACTGTCTTCTTCCCAGAGGGCTGTGCAGCCCTGGAAAGAGCCAGTGCTGGCGGGAATCTGCAGTCAATGAGGTTCCAGCGGCACCCAAACCTAATTGGTTGCCCTGTGCAACTGATTATAACCAATGGGGTTTGAGCCCTTGCTTGAGCTCCATTGGCTGCTCCATTCAGATGGAAGAACTGCTTGCAGTCTTCACTTCAGTCAGGCAAAAAAATGATTTTTTTCCCCCTGCCACTCCAGTAGGGCAGGATCAGTTCCTTGTTCCCTCCCACTCTCTCTTGCATTGTATTGGCTGTGTAGCTCTGTAGTGCTGTTATTGTTCTATGTTTCTATTAAGCTTTGTTGCAGCTCTCAGGGCAGTGCATGGGTTCTGGAGCCAGGAATGTTGGCAGATCCCTGGAAAGCGTTGGGACAGGGCTCCACTTAAGGGTCCAGGGAGTGCATCAGAAATGGGTTGCCAAGTCAGGGGCTGACGCACTTCTGGCATGCACACCCAAAGAGGGAGGAAAGGGGTTCTCACCAGGCAGTGCTTCCAGCCAGTCGGTTCCCCACTGCCCTACTTCTGTTTTCCAGTGGGGGACAGAAGTTGGGCTCATTGAGCAGCAGGCAGGATGGCCAATGCCTGGATCCAATCTCATGCATGTGCCAACATAACTGCAGCTACAATCAATAAACAATTGTGGTCTTTTTTTATTCCAATCATGCATAGTGTTTTTTGTTGGTGAAATGGGACTCACCATTGACTATGTAATATTATTAGAATGAATCAGTCCTTGCAAACTATTCACACTGAGAAGTTCAGCAAAAAGTTTTGTCTCTCTCATGTACAAGGAGAAAAGAATCCAGAACAACAAATTTCAGAATATACTTTAGTTGAAGTGAATGTAACTGTACATCAAGATCTTACCCCACTGCCCATAAACATTTTTACCTTTCCATTTGCTCTATTAATTTTATTCACTACTTCAGCAATAATAATTTTTTCCTCCACAGCATCTTTCAGTTTCTTATACTTGGGGTTCTTGCTGATTTCAAGGTAGGCCCCTTGGAAAGGCTGTCCAACACTTTAGGAGACAAGGGAAACAAACAAACAAACAAACAAACAAGAATGAGTAAAATTCATAAGGGGTAAAGGGAAAGATGGTTGGAATTAATCTGACAATAGACCTTGCAAACAGCCACTTGCCCAATTGAATCATAGAATCATAGAATCATAGAATCGTAGAGTTGGAAGAGACCACTAGGGCCATCCAGTCCAACCCCCTGCCATGCAGGAAATCCAAATCAAAGCATCCCCGACAGATGGCCATCCAGCCTCTGCTTAAAGACCTCCAAGGAAGGAGACTCTATCACCTTCCGAGGAAGTGCGTTCCACTGTCGAACAGCCCTTACTGTCAGGAAGTTCTTCCTAATGTTGAGGTGGAATCTCTTTTCCTGTATCTTGCATCCATTGTTCCGGGTCCTGTTCTCTGGAGCAGCAGAAAACAAACTTGCTCCCTCCTCAATATGACATCCTTTCAAATATTTAAACAGGGCTATCATATCACCTCTTAACCTTCTTTTCTCCAGGCTAAACATCCCCAGCTCCCTAAGTCGTTCCTCATAGGGCATGGTTTCCAGACCCTTCACCATTTTTGTCGCCCTCCTTTGGACACGCTCCAGTTTCTCAATGTCCTTTCTGAATTGTGGCGCCCAGAACTGGACACAATATTCTAGGTGGGGCCTGACCAAAGCAGAATACAGTGGCACTATTACTTCTCTTGATCTAGACACTATACTTCTATTAATGCAGCCCAAAATAGCATTGGCCTTTTTAGCTGCCGCATCACACTGTTCACTCATGTTCAACTTGTGGTCTACTTGGACTCCTAGATCCCTTTCACATGTAGTTTCATTCAGCCAGGTGTCACCCATCCTATATCTGTGCATTTTATTTTTCCGCCCTAAGTGCAATACCTTACATTTCTCTGTGTTGAATTTCATTTTGTTAGCTTTGGCCCAGCTTTCTAGTCTATTCAGGTCATTTTGAATCTTGATCCTGTCCTCTGGGGTATTAGCTATTCCCCCTAATTTGGTGTCATCTGCAAATTTGATTAGTATGCTCCCAATTCTGTCATCCAGGTCATTGATAAAGATATTGAATAGCACTGGGCCGAGGACAGAGCCCTGTGGGACCCCACTGGTCACTTCTCTCCAGGATGAAAAGGAGCCATTGTTGAGCACCCTTTGGGTTCGGCCAGTTAACCAATTACAGATCCATTTAACAGTTCCTTTGTCTAGCCCACATTTTACAAGCTTGTTTGCAAGAATGTCATGGGAAACCTTGTCAAAGGCCTTACTGAAATCAAGATATACTATATCCACAGCATTCCCTTCATCTACCAAACTGGTAATTTTATCAAAGAAAGAGATTAGATTTGTCTGGCATGACTTGTTTCTCTGAAACCCATGTTGAGTTTTTGTGATTATGGCATTGCCTTCTAGATGTTCACAGACTCTCTGTTTAATGATCTGCTCCAGAATCTTTCCTAGAACTGATGTCAGACTAACTGGACGATAATTGTTGGGATCCTCTTTTTTCCCCTTTTTGAAGATGGGGACAACGTTTGCCCTTCGCCAGTCCGCTGGGATCTCTCCTGTTCTCCAGGAGTTTTCAAATATGATTGCCAATGGCTCCGATATTACTTTTGCCAGTTCTTTTAATACCCTTGGATGGAGTTCATCTGGTCCCGGAGACTTAAATTCATTTAGATTAACAAGGTGTTCCTCTACTATCTCTTTACTTATTCTGTGCTGAAATTCCCCTATTCTGTTCTCTGCTCCATTATCCTCAGGTTGAGCACCCTTTGCCTTTTCTGAGAAGACTGAGGCAAAGAAGGTGTTGAGTAATTCTGCCTTTTCTCTATCTCCTGTTAGCATTTTGCCATCTTCTCCACGCAGTGGCCCTACTGTTTCCTTCTTCTTCCTTTTGCTGCGGACATATCCAAAAAAGCCCTTTTTATTGTTCTTAACCTCTCTAGCAAGCCTGAGTTCATTCTGCGCTTTAGCTTTTCTGACTTTACCCCTACACATGCCTGCTATTTCTTTGAATTCCTTTTTCGTGATTTCCCCCTTTTTCCATTTCTTATACATGTTCCGTTTCAAACTTAGCTCAGTTGAAAGTTCCTTAGTCATCCATCCTGGTTTCTTGAGACACCTCCCGTTTTTCTTTCTCACTGGAACTGTTTGAAATTGTGCCTTCAGTATCTCCTTTTTGAGAAAGTCCCATCCGTCCTGAACTCCTTTATCTTTTAGTATTTCTGACCATGGAATCGCCCTCAATACTTCTCTAAGTTTACTGAAATCCGCTCTCCTAAAGTCTAGGATGCGTGTCTGACTCTGCCTGGCTTCTCCTTTCCACTGTATTACAAACTCCAGGAGAACATGGTCACTTCCACCTAATGATCCCACCACTTGCACCCCATTAACCAAGTCATCCTTGTTGGTTAGGATCAGATCTAAAATAGCTGACCCCCTTGTTGCCTCTTCCACCTTTTGGACCATGAAATTGTCTTCCAGGCAAGTGAGGAATTTGCTAGACCTTGAGGATTTTGCTGAGTTTGACTTCCAGCAAATATCAGGATAGTTGAAGTCGCCTATCACTACTACATCTCTCTTTTCTGACTGTGTGGTCATCTGTTCTAGAAAGATATCATCCAATTCCTCAGTCTGACTTGGGGGTCTGTAGTAGACTCCCACCGTAACACCCTTGTTGTTTCCCTCCCCTTTGATTCTTATCCAGATGCTCTCCACCTGGCTTCCATGATTGATGTCCAGGATCTCTTCACTGGTGTAAATATCTCTGACATATAGTGCTATTCCTCCTCCTTTCCTGTTTGGCCTATTTCTCTTAATAAGGTTATACCCCTCTATTTCCACATTCCAATCATGAGACTCATCCCACCAGGTTTCAGTGATGCCTATTATATCATATTTGCTTTGTTGTACTAGGAGTTCGAGTTCATCTTGCTTATTTCCCATGCTCTGTGCATTAGTGTAGAGACATCGCAGACCATGGTTCCCTTCTACTTGCTGCCTGTGCAAGTTTTTTTGCCTCCCACTGTTGGGTCCTTGCATTGTTTGCCTTGTTTCCTCTATGTCAGTTTGACTATTTTCGCCATCCCTTTTGCCTTCCTTATTGTCTCCCTTCCCCTCGGAACTCAGTTTAAAGCTCTCCTGATCAAGTTCTTGAGACTGTTGGCAAAAACATTTCTTCCAACTGGCGTGAGATGCAACCCGTCTGTTGCAAGAAGTCCCTCCTCATGGAACCGCAGCCCATGATCCAAGAATCCAAATCCCTCTTGGCGGCACCATCTGCGAAGCCAGTTATTCACATCTGCTATGATGGTTATGAAGTGGACAGGGGCAAGCAGTCCCTAGCTACCTCGCCCCCAACCCCATTCAATTCCAAATGCAGATTTTAATGATCATTTGGAAGGACTGAGTATTTTTGTAGTTTTAAAGTGTTTTTTCACTTAAAAAGTAATTTAAAAGGAAATTAAAGTCAATCACCAAAGACAAATAATGCAACAGGTTCCTTGACTAGCAACAAGTTATTCTTCAATAGAAAGAAGTAATGAATTACTTTTTAAAAGTAGCACTCCATACTCTCATTCTGAGGGGGAGGCTTGGGTAAACCTCAAATATCCTCTAGTTAGAACTGCCTTTATAGGATCAAGCAGAGAAGCTTTTGTCAGTTGGCAGACAGTTTACATCAATTCACTCACACATGCATTTCCTTTTTCCTCAGAGGATAAAATATTCCACAACTGACATACATAAGTATGTGTGGACAGCTGAGCTAGTAACAATCCCACTCCCCCCTTCTGTAGGCTACTAACTTTCTTACACCTATTTGCAGCACTCATTTAGTTTAGTCTGAGAACAATCACAGGCCCATTCTTAAACTAGTTGGCTCTGTGAAGGGCAAATGCTTGGTGCTTAGTAGCTTCTAGACCTCTCTGTAACAAACCCTTGGCCCTTTAACTATGTAGTCCAAAGGTCCCAAGCCTACTGTCACACTGAACTCCCAACAAAACAGATACACCATTAACTGGTACTAGATTTGTCTTAACAGGAGAGGCACTGCTTTTTTTTTCCAGTCATGTCCTAAGATTTCAAAACTCTCTGGCCTTTTTAATCACAGTTTACCTGCCTCCTAAGGGGTGAAAAAAGCAAGTAAGCACGTAGACAGTGATATAGCCCCTTAAGCAATATGAGCTGCCTATTGCCCTGTCTGGAACAAACAGTGCTGGCTTGGATTCCTCTGAACATATGGGGGCAAGCTTCTACCTGTCTGAGAAACTGATAAGATAAAGTAGCTCTTTCTGCAACCAAAGCAAAGGAGTTTAGTATTGAAGTACAAGAGACTGGGAGTGAGGGTGAGTAGGGAGTTACAAGTTTTCTCATCAGTTTGAATCTTGCCTTCCTTTTTTATTACAAAGTGTATGAGTACAAAGGCTTCATAAATAACCATGCTGCACAACTGATCTTTATGTATACCCTCTTGTGTTGCCACATTGTACATACTGTACATACTCATGTACTATTATTACTATTAACCTTTATTTATATAGTGCTGTAAATTTACACATTGTAAATTTGCAATGTATAAATCTAGAAATTTGAGTCAAAAATTGACCCCCGAAAAACTGAGTTAGCTTATCCACAAGTCAAAGTATGTACTATACTTTAACTCTTATATTAAAAAAGGAACTATCCCCTGGTGAAAGGCCAGTGTGTAATCTGTCCTGGAAGAACTGACACATCCCTGTCCCCCCCCCACACACACATCCCACCCCAGGCCAGCCAGCCTTTAGTGTGAGCACAAACAGTTATGCCTGTTGGAATTTTGTAAATTCATTGGCATTGTTTGCCTTTGCTTTATTCTTTAGATTTTTTGTTACTTGTCTCTAAGTTTTACCCTCAACTTAAATATAGGTCATACCAAAATCCATAATTTTGGCCCCAAAACCTGCCCTCGACTTATACATGAGGACTAGTTATAGTCAAGTATATACAGTACATCTTCAAACAGATGGTACTTTGCTTTTCGTGGAACAGTCCTCTAGTACTCTACTCTCTATTAACTGGGGAGAGGCCTGGATAGTTCCAAAGGAGATTACATTTTGAATTTTACCCTGCGTTGCTGCAATACAAAAACCAGCTTGCTCCATATTTTTTTTTTTCATTTATAATGACAGACTGTGGGAATAGATGGGTGAATGGGGAACAGAACAGGCTGGATGTGGCTAGAAAAACAATTACAAGCAGAACCTGCAACAGGGATGGGGATGGGGATGGGGAATCTGCAGCTCTTGAGATAATGAACTACAACCCCCATTGTTCTTGGTCACTAACTACCTTGACTAGGCTTAGTAGATGTCCCAAGAGTATCTGGATTGGGAGTTCCTGCATGGCAGGGGGTTGGACTGGATGGGCCTTGTGGTCTCTTCCAGCTCTAAATTTCTATGATTCTATGATTCTATGGAGGGTTGAACCCCAGCCCTGTCCTCAGTCACTCAGTCATGGATGTACATTCTCAAGCTCTTACATGATGCTGGAAGTAGGCTTCTGAGAAATAAACCAAATCCAAATCTTTCCCATCTGGCCTCTTTCAAGTTCCAGTGCCCTCTACACTTCTTCTTATTTTATTTTTATTTATCAAAGTATTTATCTCTCTCTAGCAGGTTCCCCACTTAATGATCTCAGGATAAGGTACACACAATAAAACAACTTAATCCATTAGAAAGGAAATAAAAACAGTTCGACGTGTTCTTCATGAGTTTATCTAACCCACTTCAAGTTGGCAGTCACTGCCACATATTGTGGCAACAAATTATTAACATGAATTAATTAAGTGCTCTATGAAAAAAGATCTCTCTTTCTTTTGTCTAACACTAATCTCCTGCTAATTAGTTTCGCTGGATGACCCTTTAGTATTGTAAGAAAAGAAAATCATTTTATCTCTATTTCCTCCACTGCCCAATCACACACAGTTTTAAAAATCAGGACTATTTCTACCCCTTGGTTGTTCTGTTTTTTCCTAAACACAATAGCCTCAAATGTTATTCATACTCAAGTTGCTCCAGCACCCAATCATTCTGCTTGCCCTTTATGTTTTCAGTTCTAAAATTTCCTTTTCAATGTGTACAAGCCAAAATTACACACAGTGTTCCAAGTATAATTGTGCAGATTTGTATAAAGACATTATTATATTGGCAAATATATTTTCAACCCATTTCTTAATAATCTGTGATATGGATTTTGCCTTTCCTCCACTCCACGGATGTTACATACCCAGCTGAAGTTCTGAACTGACCTGGACATCACAAACTCTATTATCTCCTTCCTGATTAGTCACCAGTGGATGTATAACATTATAGTTATTTTTGCCCAGTTAGAGTTATGTTGTTTACTCAGATATCTTCCCTAGAATAATATTTGTCAGTAAATTGATCAATGTGGAACTAAGCCAATAACCAATGTAAAATGTTTAAGGCAAGGCACTAAAGGTCTGTAAATTGGCGAAGGTGTAGAACTGGAAGTATCCACTTGTAGCAGTAGATATGGCTTTCTAGTGAATTTTCTCCCTCCATTTTGTCTTGCAGTCCCAGCAAAAGTCACCAGAGTGGTTCATTACCTGGCTGGATATAAAGCTTTCTTGTCCTTGAAAAGTTCACTAGCTTCCAGTTTTTCTTCATAAACAAGCTTCTTCTGGTCTGTAAACTGGTCTCTGTACTTTTTACACTATAAAAAGTATAACAGATGAATAATAAAAAAGTTATTTGAAACTGCCTTCAAAAAAATGTCATCCTTTTTTTCCTTTAGTGCTTTCCTAATCATTGATGAATTGAAGCACATGTGCAATTATAAACAGAGACAGAGTAATCAGCAGCAGCATAAGTACCTTATTTTGTATCTGCTATCTCCAGTTCCCTCTGAATGTAAGTTTATCACAAAGCAAACTAAGGATCTCAGTGTAAAAATTATGCGCCTACCTGACAGCCTCCTGCTCCTTAAAAGATTGCACTAGATAGCACTCACTGGACAGAGAGCTATGCTGATGAGTATATACCTTTCTTATTGCCTCTTTTAAAACCACTTGGTAACATGTAAACCTATACATATAGTTCAAGTAAATTCAGCACCTGGAAAAATATACCTGGGGGGAGGATAGGACAATTAACTACTGTGAGCCCGCGCGATACGTGGGCTCATTATAGGCGGCTTCCAGCTTATGTGGAAGCTGCCCTGGAAGTGGGGAAGGAGCCGCACACGCACACGCAGCGAGTACGAGCCCCATTATATCCAATTTGGCTTGCGGCTGGTGCGCACATCCGCAGCATGTGTGCGCGCACCCGCAGTGAGCTCAAGCCCAATTGATATAATGGGGCTCGAGCATACGTGTTTTTTGTTTTACGCGGGGGGAGGGGGGGTCTGGAACTGATCCCCTGCATAAAACAAGGGCCCACTGTAGTAGCAATAGCAATAGCAGCTTCATTTATGTACCACTCCATTCCACGTAAGCAGTCTCTAAGCGGTTTACAACTGTATGCTAATCATTTTAGTGATGGAAGGATGCAAGCTTGAGTCAAGCCTGAGCCCTGGTATTGAACTCACCACCTTATAGTTTGTGAGTGAGTGGCTGCAGTACAGGCATTTCACCTGTACTGGCTAAAACTTGAATAGCTGTACAGGCCAATTTGACTAAACTATTTTCAATAATTAAAAAGTATAATGGGAATATTCCTCAGATAGCTCAATAGAGAGAAATTCTGTCTTCAACTACTTTGCCTGGGGAGTTCCAGAAAATACAGAGACCAAAATGTGGCCGACAGACTACAAGCAACCCAGAACCCTCCCTTTCCAGCCCCTGAAACCCCCCATGCATCCTCCAAATTCTCCCAACCTTACCTAGGTTTTTTTTTTTAAAAAAAGGTTTAAAACTGACATATTTTTAGAGCCTTTTGGCCAAAAATTGTATAGAAAGCCCCCAATGGACCCTGCTTGATTTCTTTTATTATCCTAATATTTAACCTTCTTATACCTGGGATTTAAGGGCTACTTTCACTCACAATCTGATAACAATACAGGGACTTGGATCAGGGTGGGTACCCTCTAGAGCTCAGAAGGCCACACCACCCAATTTTCAGTTGCTCTAATGAGCTGCAGTGTGTCACTGTAGCTGCTGTTTTGGTTAACTGGAAGGGAGGATGCACCAAGTTTTGGATCATTTTGAGGCTTTTGTGTTGGCTGTTCTTGTGTGAGGGATCCTTTGAAATAACATTCTAAAGTGTCCTGAAGCAGTTTTGGAGTTTGGGGGCAGACAAAATGGGGGTGGTGGTGAATCAGTGGGACCCCAAGAGCTGCCCTAGAGACTCTGCAGGCATCTCTGTGGGTTACACATTTCCCATTCTGGCTTAGATAAAATTATCATTCAATTTTCATGGCAGTGGATGTATTAAACCTGTACTTAGGAACTTAACAGCAATTCACTTCCTTTGAATCAAGATCTTTAAAAACAATGATATCTTCTTCCCAGACAATGGAATGAATATATGTGTGTGTATTCAGCCCTCATACATACACACATACAACAGCTACAATATTTTAAGTTTAAAAAAATAGAGAATCTTGACACCATGGAGTGCTTTGCTGCCTTGGCCCTTTATTATTGGTTTTTACTATAAATTTTTATTTGGTATGTTACTTGGACAACCTATGGTAGAAATCTAGTTTATAAATTTAAAAAAACCCTCAAACCTAATCTATAAACACACAATAAAATTAACTCTTTTATTACCCTCCACAAGTGGAATATCCTCTTCAGTTCCTTATGAGTTGAATCCAAGAAGAGATAAGGCCTTGCAGGCCAGTTTTTATCTACTGGTGACAAGGAAGGCATCTTATTCTTCATTTCCAAAAAATACTTTTGTATCTACATTTTAAAAAAAAGAAAAAAATCTTTGATTATATCAGTATTTAACACTGAAGCATTTTAACCAGAATTATTATCGCCATACTTTCTATTTAAAACACCCAGTTTCATTTTAATCTAAAAGCTGTGATGTTTCTGGTTACAGCTGATTAAAAAGTCATCATGGATATTATTAAAACAATAAAATAATTTGTATGCAAGTGTGCATGTCATTGACTCTTACTTTGCCTCTCCCTTTGTGAGTAAACAAGCAGGAAGGGGGTCAGTTTGGTGTGATGTCTTAATCTAGATTATTGTTTATTTTGTCAAAACAATGCATTTTTTATGAACAAAAGCTTGATTTAAAAGTTGGTTTAAAATCCTGACTTGTGTTGAGTACTCTTAACCATATTACTTCAGATGTCACAGAAACCCATCCATTTCCTGGCTGGTTTACCTGTAATGTGAAAGGGGGAGGCAAAATGGGCTACAAACAAGATACATTTCTCAGCACTAAAAACAGCCTTCATTTCCATTTGCTGCCTTTTCAGATTATTATGTATAGTCACATTTGATTCAATTTGTGGGGTAGTTCTAAGGGTTCAATGGTTTTGATGAAAACTTCAAAATAAAATTACAAATATACAATGTAGATAGGTAGGTAGGCAGAAAAATTCAGAGGCAGAGGCTAAATATGAAAGTCAAGATCATTACTGTATAATTCTAGAAACATATAAGAGACACCACCTGTGCAATCTGTCTGTAGCTCAGGTAATTCAGGTAACCAAGGAGAAGCATTAACATTATAAAATGGTAGAATTATTTTACATTTCTACTGAAACATCAAATCTTCATGGATTAGTTTTACTACAGTAGAATCCCAATTATCCGCATTCGGTAATCCAACATTCTGGATTATCCGACGTTGGCTGAATTAGGACACGCCCCCCGACACCCCCCACAATGGCGGCCGTGATGGGCAAGGAGCCTAAACAACCCCAAGAACAAGCCTCAAGCACAGCAGCGGCGGCATCGGGCCCAAAACCAGCCCCAAAACAGGTTTTTCATAGTGATTTCAAGGCTTTTCTTGGATCCTCCAGATTATCCGACATTTTTGGTTATCCGTTTATGTCGGATAATCGAGATTCTACTGTATTCTTTTCTAAAGAAAGGATATAAAATGAATGTAACAGCTACAATAATATTTTAAGCATGACAATACGTACAATTTTCTGAAGTATGAATTCATAAATTTTCCTTCCCGCATTGGCTCGGAAGAATTTCCTGTACTCCCTGCGGACCTGATAAATTAAAACCTCAGAGTAAACATTCAGCTTTTGTTTTGTTTTCTCAAAAGTATAAGCAAGGCACTAAATATCAAGCCAATAACTTTTAGTGGTGTCCTCAAAAAGTCAGGTGTATCATCCAGGTTCCCTCTAGATAAAGAAACTAGGGCAGACAGAGGCAAAGTTGAAATGCTTTTGGATCGTGTAAGGAATCAACATTCTCATGCTTATCTGTTCCTGTTAGTAAAACTTATCTCAGCCATACTATCTCAGTCTGCAAGCAGGGACTAACTTGACTGGATGTTCCTCCATATGAAAAAATATATATCCTGGCTAATATTACAATTCTTTTTTATACCAAGGAACATTCAATAATGTGACCATGCACTTGCAATCTGAAGTTGTACACCTCAGTCAGAGGTTTATCACTATAAGTTTTTATCATCCATAAGGTTATCTGACATGCGATTTATAGCACAAAGGGAAATACTTTTTCATGCAATCCCTACCACCAGTATTCAGTGGGACCTTGGTATCTGCAGGGGATCTGTTTTGGACACCCCCCTCCCCAGATACTAAAATTTGCAGAACCTCAAGTCCTGTTGTCCCCAGTGGTGGAGCAGCCATGTGCATGTGCTCTCATTGGGGACAACAGGGGCTTACCATCCACAGATGACAAGTCTGCAGATAGTAAGGCCCCACTGTACTTTGTTTTGAGTTAATTTGTAGAATCGATTACCCAATTAATGTAATGAAGTGGAACTGCACTTTCAGCAGACTGACATCTCCTCCCTCCCCCACCACAAGTTGCTTACCTGTAAAGTGCTTTCTTTTGTATATTCTGCCACACCCATATGTTAGTATTTTCTAGAAAGTGATTACTGTTAGACTTCAAAGGAAAGGCCACTAGGCTTTTCCACCTCATTGCTTCTGGTGTCTCCTATGTCATTTATTTGGATATTATGGACCTATAAGTTGACTGGAGGCTTGAAAGTTTTATCTGTGATCTATAAATTAATTTACCTCAGTTTAACATTAAAAACAAGGTTTTACTGGTTGCAGCATTCCAAAAATCTACTCTAATACTGGAGTACATTGGGTCTCCTTAACATTAGCATAGTTTTGTTCACATTGGTTAAACAATCCTCTCAGGGCTAGCAGAAAGCCCTGAAGAAGAAGAAGAAAAGCAAAGCAGAAATATATATTTTGGTGAAATGCTGGGCTCCACAGTAGATAATGGAAAGAGGTTGTATACAAGAACATACAGAGGGGAAAATACCAAAACAGGGGGAAAATATTTTGGAGTTCTTCAAGTGGTATAAAATTTTGCTTGTACAGTGGGCCCTCTGTATATGTGGCGAATCCGTTCCGGAACCACCACCACCACCACCACCACCCTCCCCCCTGCTTTATGGCAAAACACATGGGACCTCAAGTCCTGTTGATTTGTATGGCCAAGCATTTGTGTGCCATTTTAAGTCCCCAAGCTTAAGCCCGTGTATGGCAAGCCTGCATATGGAGTGGGCGGTCTGCATATTCATTACATTATTTTTCCTACCCTACTCTGGAAAGTTTAAGAGGACAATATGGTCTCCAATTAGAGTTGAATTATTGATCACTTTAAAAAAAATTTTTTCAAAATTTCAGTGAAATATTATTGGCAGGGTGTGAGAGAACAGCCTTACTTTTTCCTCAGAGTAATATCGTATCTCAAGGTATAAACATTCCACTGCCAGAAATGTGTTTGAAGATGAAATCTAGCACACACATAGGCACTCTTTCATAAAATATATAGCTGCACTCCTTGATGTGACAAAAGAAGATTCGTTAGATGGAATTATTTGAAATGCTGTTTTGCTTACAAAGAAGTTTGAATTATGCTACAGCCAGAGGCTAGGCCTGTTAAGTGAGATTCCATTTGGAAACTTTGAAGTTTTCCATTAAAAGAGCTGAAAACAAGACCTCAGCTCAGTTTCAGGTAATTTTTTTAAGACTCCTTAAAAGAGTTTCACAGAAGTCCCAGTTATTGTTTCTAACCTTTAATATAGCATGCTAACCACATATGACCCAACCCTATGGCTATACATGTCAGAATTAATGCACCAACCTAATTACTGCCCCATCACTTTAAGTAGGTTTTTCCCAAGTTGGGCTCTGTAGTCCATCCCCCATTTTAGAAATGTTCAGAGAAGATTCACTTTGAAGACATAAATCTCTCTATCACATGTCACTCGGGTTTTACCCCCAAAGAACAGATATATGAAAAATAACCATCTGAATTTTTACCATAGCACAAATGTCTAACCAGAGATAGGATGGAAAAAGAGGCAAATTCATTCTGCCCTGTCTTACTCTAAAACAAGTTTATCTAAAACTCATTACCTGATTTATTCAGGGGACAAAATCAAGACAAGAAGAAACTGTAGCTACCTTATGTTTAAAGGAACCTCATGTGTATCTGACTGAAACCTGGCACCATGCTGGTGGCCCCTGAGAGAGGATGTGCTCACACTCTAGTGCAATCTCTGTGAAATGTTATCTCCATTTGGAAATTTATATGTGAAACTGTTGTGATTTGTGTGAACATGGCAAATCAAGACGTTTTGTGTGATCACAGAAACTGGAGTGGCAAAATATACAGCTCATGGCAAGTAAGCAATGCCTCCAAAGTGAAAGCAAACCCAGCTGTCACTTAGGTGCCTGCCTCATATGCCTGCCCCTAAATATCTTGCCTAGAGACAACCAAGCAAGGATCTATCCTCAGCTGGAGATGTTTATTGGACTCTATATTTCGATATTCTTGGAAATAGTGTTCCAATAAAGCAAAGAAATCTGCATTCACAATTAGTTCCTATTGCAGGAAGAAGAGGTTAAGAAAAACAAACATGTAAATCATTCACATCTCAAGTGTTGCCAAAGCAGGCCAATTGCAATGGCACCCTTTAATAAAAACTATTATTTCTTTGTGAAATCATACTCCTGGTGAAATTAGCAATATCTTGGACTGCATGCTTGCATGTAGACACATGTGTTTGCTCTCTTACACAAACAAAAATACACACATAATAATATACAAAAGTTTTGTTTTGTTTTTAAATCCATGGGGAAATAATTTCCTTGAAGGTCATGCTTGCCATAGCAATCCCAGAGCACCAAAAGTTTATTATGCGTTAGTAGATGCAACACTTTATTTAGAATTCATAATTTATTGAGAATAAGGGAGTTGTTTGAGAGAGTACCTTTAATCCAAGCCAGTAAGCCCAAATGACTGCCACAGCATGCTTACGCCTAGCCTCCTCCTTCAAGCGTTTCAACTCCCTTCGAGCCTAAAATGTTTAGATAGTGAATCATAGAGACAGCCCAATGCAGACAGCTAAATGACCAGGGAAAAAAGAATGCTCCCACTGACAGAACAGCTGATACAGGAAGATGGAAGAACAGAGTGCAACCTTTGGTGACCCCAATGGGTCAGGGTGAAGACAGGGGGAAAGGCAGCTGGCCCTTAGCACTGCTCCACTGATAGGGATAAAATAATCAGGTGCAGCAGACATTCCACTGGCCAAAAGCTTAGTCCTTCTTAAATTTTAATGAAAAATCTTTATGCACAGCTTCAGCTTAAAAGGAGGTTAATGCAGACCAAATATTAGAAACCAGCCAATGTATGTTGTTCAGCAGTAAGAGGTACTTGAAGTACAAAAGGACTAAGCCAGAGATACAGCAAAAGTACTCAGGATCACAGGAATAAGGGCACATCCATCCCACTTTCATTTTGTATTGCCATTAGACCTTTAATGTCATTGCACTTTCTTCCAAAATCTTGTAAATGAACTTTTACTTGGTTGTCACATGAATCTATGCATGAATATCACAACATCAAAACATGATTGCATGGTATGTAAAACAAGGGCCATGGGGGAATGTGTGTGTGTGAGAGAGAGAGAGAGAGAGAGTGTTATGTATTTTGTGTAGTCCTAGGGTTCCTGCTGCTCCTTTATGGAATTTTAGTAGTAGTAGAGGACAGATGTTAACTGTGTCTGGTTTGCTGAATATGAAATAGCATCCCCAGCAGCTATCGTTATGCACCTGCAACATTAATATATCAGTTAATCTTACTAAAAATTGTCTTGGAAATTTTGCTGTTTGATATACCTCACTGATAAACTTCAACCTATTATCTTAAGTCTGTATTTAAATAAATGACCATACAAGGAAGCACCCTTATGTGCAGTACAATAATCACTTATCTAGAACTAAGTGTATCTCAACTCAGTACAATGTACATTTGGGTAGATATGCCTAGGTTTATGTTGTTATTTCAATTAGTATTCAAGTGACTGGACTATAAATATTTCAGTGTGTTTTAACCAGATGCAAACTCCATTCATCATCACTCTCTACACTACAGTGGCAGTTTCCTTTAAAAAGATTGCAGCTAATTCTGTGTTTTTTAAAAAAATAGCTTACATTAGGGATAGATCCTCCTGAAGTTGTTGTACTCTGCATCTCTTCTACACTTTTCTCAATCTGTGACTTACATTATTTGTTGTTATTGTTAATAGCCAGCAAACCAGCCTCTACTTATGGCAACCCTATGGATGAGAAACCTCCAAGACCTCCTGTTAAGAGTAGCTTTGTTTGGGTCTCACACAGTTAGGGCTGTGGCTTCCTTAATCTTAATGTGGTCTTCCTCTTCTCCTACTGCCTTCCATTTTGCTGAGCATTAATATCTTTTCTAATATGTTGTGTCATTTCAAGATACATCCAAAATAAGATACATTCAGTTTACTCATTCAGGTAGAGCAACCTTTATTGTTTTAAAAGATTCATGTTGTGTCTCTCGTCTTTTACCTAACAAAACCTTGTTTTTGTTTTATAATCACTCAAACTAAGAGTCTTGCTATGTACCATGACGGGGGGGGGGGGGCAGTTTGATAATAAAATGACAAGTATAATTTTCAATCATCTTTCACTGAGAGGGTGGTCATGTCGATCACCCTAACAAACCTCAAAGAAGCCAGTCATCTATTTTGTGAGAAAACCTAAACACACCAGCTCTGTTAAAAAAAAAATCTATCTTTGACCTTGCCAGTTTACTTTAGCAGTATCTTGGCCACTGTAACAGCTCACATCATTACTTAAAATTCTCCAGTTTAGACTTGCTGTCTTTTGGTGAATCACCACAGAAGTTGCACCATTTCATGATTTTACTACACAGTTAAATACTATACAAGGGAATGAGTAACTGCACATCTTTTGAAGTCCTCTGATCATCATAAGGCCAATGTTTCACATTAGGCCCCACCTCAACAAAGTACCCTTAGGCCTAGTTGAGCTGTTCCACTCTTCTGACCCAAAATTTCCTACTTGGAGTAACAGAATCTTTCCAAGTTCCTGGGCAGTTGTGATCCAATGCCTTTCAAGTGGAGATATCTACCTGCACAGTATGAACTTTGCAAATAAGCTATCCCCACCACCCCCCAACACAAGTCACTGACATTTAAAGCAAGCTGGTTATATGTGCAGCAGCAAGTAGGTGGTGTTAGAAGATTCTTGACAAAGGGTTGCTGTCTCTTGGACTACTTCAAGCTGCCATTTAACATGGGCTTCCATTCTATTGTTGCAGAAATTATCCAGACAAGGTAGCTGATTGCAATGCTGAAGAAGTGAATGTCGGTCGAGAGAGGCAAGTTAAAGAACCAACAGTCCAATGCAATTCAGCAGCATGTCTGCACGTATATATGCTGTAGGGTTGACTAAAGTGGTTTATTGTTTTGTTCTGATTACTTGCCAAAATAAAGGAAGCCTTGATTTGCCAAGGACATTTTGCTGTAGCATCATTCCTAAAATCATCTAACACTGGAATTCTTTGATCTTTTAGGGCTATAGTATAGGTCTATGGATCTTGGAACAACTGGACATGATGCAATATTGGACTTCTAATGCAAAAACCCTCTTCAAAGTTAAGTGACTGGATGTCTCATACAGAAACTTTGTAAAACTACAGTATTATGGCCCACTACAACTACACTACACTGGTTTAATATAGTGTATAAATTATTATACTATAATGTAACCAAGTATCTACAACAGACAAAGGCTGCTACTATTTACCATAGATTCCTCTTTCTATGATAACTAGTAATCTGAAGATAAACACAATGGAACAGAGGGCCGCATTCTCCAACCACAGACTACTGTTATGCTCATAATTTTGCCTTCCCCTCATTCAAATAGTTTTTAAGGCAGAAGAAGAGGATCAGCACTCAGGAACCTGTGACTCTCTAGATTCCGATGATTTCTAACTGCTGACCAGGACAACTAATGTTTTGGGGAGCCTGAGTCCAACAGGTTGCCCAGCCATGACTTAAACCTATGGCCTACTCTCTAACGTACCTCTCAAAACCCAACAGTAACATGTAAGCCTTCTTCACATCCTATGATCTTTTTTCATAGAGGACCTTTCAACAGTACTGGTTACCAGTACAGCCCCAAAGCTGCCAAGTCCTGCCCCCACCCCAGCCGAGTACCCAAATTGCAGGCTTGCAACTGCCCATAAAGTACAAGCTCCAATCCGATCCCATGTGTCACTATTTTATTCCCATTGGCTAAATATTGGAAAAATAAATCTTTTCTATATGTTACCTTCTATACATTACCAGATTTTTTTGTCTCCTTTGCAAATGCTGGTGAATCTCTCTATTATACAGTTTTATATTCCATTACAAGAATTTCCAGTGGTAGCTGTATTAGGCTGCTGCAGCAAAAACAATGAAGAGTCTTGTGGCACCTTAAAGACTATCATGTTTAATTTGGCATATGTTTTCATGGACAGCACCCCATTTCATCAGATGTAAGATGCTTCTGATAGAGTGGACTTATGCTGACAGATGTTTATGCCTGATAAAGTGTGTTACTTTTTAATGGGCCCCAAGATGTTTCACTCCTCAGCACATGCACTGTTAATTTATTTGAAATTTAGGAAAACCTAAAGCTTCAACATGTAGGAACCACCACAAACATGATTGCTCCTGACATTAGTTAAGTTGTACCTGGGAGTAAATGTGCTTAAACTCAACATAACTTTTGTCTAAATAGGCAGGCACTGCACTGAATAACAAGCACATTATTTCCTAATCCTGAAGATGCTTCAGGAATTCAAAAGGAGATGCAATGAACCACACTTAAAAGACTTCTTTGACTTATGCCTGGATAACTCCAGGCTATCCTGTTCATTTCAAAAAATAACACATATACTTGAGCATAAATTGACTTATTCGAGGTCAGGTTTTGGGGCCAAAATTATGGATTCTGACATTGCCCATGGATAAGTCGAGAGTAAAACTTTGGGAGACTGCCAGGTCAGAGGAGTGGCTTCTCCTTCTCTCCACCCCGGCTGTCCCCACACTGAGCCATGTATACATCAACCTAAGTTTTGGGGGTCAAATTTTGGGCATAAATTTCTCGACTTATAGTTGGGTATATATGGTAAATTAGGGAACCTTGCCATAACATGGTGTTGGGATGAAAAGTAACCATCAAAAATGTGAAACATGAAGACATAAAACTAATGTGCACTGTTGGGAATGTGTGTTTAGTGTTTAAACTAGTGTGTAAAAAGTATTACAGCATGTGCATGCTACAAAGATGTTTTGCTTCGAGACATGCAAGCTTAATTAAGTACATTTCACAGCACTGAGTCCAAACATTTTCAATCTAAATGCCTAATTACTTAACAAGCAATTAGTGCTGTAAAGCTGGACATATCTAGATTTTATTTTTCTAGTAAGGTTTTTTTTTTTTCATGTTAAGTGTGGCAAAGATGAAATGGATGGTTATTAGCAATCACATGCTCATGTTTAGTAAGCTACTATATATGGTTAATTTTTACTTCTTTTTTTTCTAATGATGTTGGATGGGGAAGGAGAGGCACATGACACTTGCAGGTAGTACCTTAAATCCAAGCCAGCAAGCCCAAATAACAGCAATAGCAAGTTTATTCCTAGCCTCCTCCTTCAGCCGCCTCAGTTCCCTTCGCGCCTGTGGTGCATTTAAAAATGAATTACAGAACATTCAGAGAGAGAGAAAAGTTCCTTCAATTTCCAATGGAAAGAGAGAGAGAGAGATTAAGAGAGAGAGGAAGGAAGGAAGGAAGGAAGGAAGGAAGGAAAAAAGAAAAGAAACCAGGTCATTTCATACAGTATAAATGGAAATGTGTGATGGCTAGACTGAAACTGGTTAAGAATAGAACTGCAAAGAGAGAGAGAGAGAGAGAGAGAGATGATAGTGGAATACACTAAGCAGCTGAAGATATTTCTGTAGTCTACTTAGACCACCTTTGTCCATGCAGTAACCTTCAACAAATGGAAGCCTTTTTGTCTTTTCCTACCTGAGCACCATGCCAATATGCTGCAATAGTTGTGACAGCTTCCTCGCAGCGCTTCTGGTGCTTGAGTTCACGCAGAAGTTTTCGGGCCTGTAAAAAAATAACAACATACAGCCAGCATCACAGTTACTTCTCACAAATATATACAGCTGTAAAGAAAGACATAGTACGATTGGGTCCCTCTGCCTACCCATCTATTTTACTCCTTGCAGCAAAAAATAGTGTCTCATATAGTTTTTTTGTGGGCTTTTTGGATTATGTGGCCATGTTCTGGAAGATGTTATCTGAAGATGCCAACCATAGATGCTGGTGAAACGTCAGGAATAAACTGTGGGGCACATGGCCCAAAAAACCCACAAAAAATTATGGACGCCAGCCGTGAAAGTTTTCGACTTAACAATACCTCATATATATTTTTAATTTACTGTGTATATTCATGTATAATTCTAGAAATTTTAGTCAATAAATTGACCCAAAAAACCTGAATCAACTTTTCCACAGGTTTCCTATTGTCATAGTCTGAGGCTGAGAAACTGTGACTTGCCCAAGGTCACCCAGTGAGTTTACATGGCTGAGCCAACATTTGAACTCTGGTCCCCTGGTCTTCATTGTTTAAGAGCTATTATTGGCCCTCAACTGACTTTTTGAGGCTCATCAAATTCCACTGTTTATTGGGATTTAAAGTTAATAACACCATTCATGCTTTTTAGAATAATCAGTAGATATGTATAATTCAAATTGTAAAGCAGGGGTAGGGAATATTTGCTCATACAGATGTTTTGGATTTGCCCAAGCCTCAACCAGCATGGCTAATGGCAATGGATTTATATGTCCAAACTATCCGGGTTAAGATAAACAAAATGTAAAAATGGGAGAAAACCCCCTGCAGATTATAAACTTAATAATCCAAACCATTCTCACTACACCACATTTTACTTAACTAATGTTCCAGTTTAGGGGTGTGGGTTTTTTTTGGGGGGGAGGGGGGCACAATAGTATACATTGGTTGGGTTATCCTAGCTATTACTAGAGCTTTAAGGCTAGAACTAGATATTTCATGGCCTACTAGCAATTCTATCAATTAATTAAATCATGTTTTTTTAAAAATACAGTTTTCTAGTGAGTAAGTGTGAGATTCACAAGTAAGAAATTTTGATCAGAGGAATGCTTAATTCTTCAACCTGTTGTTTTTGCCCAGAAACCCAGGAGTCCCAATACATGTTTCAAGTAATCGTATGGAATCTGGAGGGCTGGGAGAGTTAGTGGGTGGGGAATGGACTGAGGACTCCCTGCAAACCAACACTTTATAACTTGACTTTGCCACAGCAGAACAGCAGTAGGGGTTTGGAAAGTCAGTCAGGCCATGTGAAGTGCAGTCCTGACCTAAGAAGTTGTAATTATTTGTTATGTGTCAACATGCCCTAAAAAGGAAAATATCTGATTGGAAGGATACAATGGCAAACAGAAAGATTTACATCCAGAGTGTTAGGTTCTGTTGAAAGTCATGTTTACATAACATCTTCAGGTCAGTGTTAAGGGTGCAGCATGTTTACATTCCTGATTAAGTGATAACCCCACACCAAGCAAAACAAATAAATAAATAAATAAAGATTACATTCCCATAGAGAAAGACTTTCATTCCCAGCTTTAGCTAAACTATTATATACTGTATATACTCCTGTATTAAGTCTAGACATTTTAGTCAAAAGGTTGATCCAAAAAACCTGAGTCAACTTTTCCACGGGTCAATGCAAGTATTGTACTTTAACCCTTATATATAAAAAAGGAACTATCTCCTGGTGAAAGGCAAGACTGTAATCATTCCTGGAAGTACTGACCCCCATCTACTCTCTCATACATCTAGCACTTAGTATGAGCACAAACAGTTATGCCTACTGGAATTTTTTAAGTTCTTTGATATTGTTTTCTTTTGCTTTGCCCTTTTTATATGCTCCTAGGTTTTACCCTCAACTTATCCACAGGTCATGTCAAAATCCATAATTTTGGCCCTAAAATTTGCCCTCAGCTTACACATGAGGTCAACTTAGTGTTGAGTATATACAGTATTTCCATTAAACAGTAGTAGAAAGTTCACAGAGGTTAAAGGAATAAAGTTATAAACTCACCTTCCATCCTCTGATGTAAGATTGTACTATGATAGCAGAACTCTTGGTCAGTTGGTACTTCTTCTGTTGCTGCATTAAAAATTAAAGACATTGAAAAGTGATTCAGGATTTTAAAAAACTAGAACACTGAACACATCAATTACTGAGTAATGGGTCAAAAAGATCACTGACAAGAAAATAAACATGTGATGCAAAACGAAAGTGTATTATTGCATCTCCCAAGTGGATGAAATGGAGGAAAGGGAGGAGCATATACAAATACTGCTCTTCTTTACAACAATTCTATTCTGATGCATACTATGGCTTTACACAGGGGGGGAAATCCCCCAACTTCTTATGGCGACTGCTTGAAAATACATTACACACATGCTTCAAGAGTTATGCACTTACTGCTTTATCACACTAGGGGAAACAGGATTTAAACGAGAGTTAAACAGGAAATGTCCTATGATAAACATAGGACATTTCCTGTTTAACTCTTGTTTAAATCCTGTTTGCCGCCTAGTGTGATAAAGCAGCTAGTCAGGATGAGGCATTATGCTTGAAAAACTAAGTCATGATTAAATAATTGATCACGTGTGAAATCATGGTTTGAAGCTAGTTTGCAGGTGATGCATACAATGATTGTGTTTGTAGCTGCCATAAGCAAGTAGCAGTAAAGAAAGTTCCCCTGCCACACCAAGGCTTTCTGTTTACATGATAAGTGAATGGCTACCCACATCCACAGATCAGGGAACAGATCAGGAAGAAATCATGGTAAAAACATAGCATAGCCAGGATTTTCTTAAAGTAACAAATCATGGTTATGCTTAAACTTTTTTCAAGGACTGTGATATTGTTTCTGAAGCATTTCCAATTTAAAGTGCTGTTTTTGATCACTAAGAGATACACAGGTAGAATCCCCCAAATCTTAATCAGAATACTTAAGCAACTACCAAGATATCTTAATTATCAAGGGGTGTACAAATGTGAGTTTGTGGCAATTTTAAAAGATACCCTTGGGTATTTTATTTAATAATGGGTGTTACTCTGCTGTCGTTTATAGTTTATAATGTACTGCTAACTCTACTGAACATTTAAGAAGAGTCAGGCTAAAAGCCTAAACAAACTAAATCCTTTCTTACAGCATATCTTCTGTACCAGGCAGCAACAACAATCTGGCTCTTCTTCATGAGAAGGAAACGTGTGCGGCACTTCCAGCCTCTGTAGATCTTCTGAATTAATGTTGCCAAGTCCTCAAGGCGCTGTTTTCTAAGATCTTCCAATTTGAAGAGCTATGCAAGATGCAGCAGGGGAAGGGAGAGCAAATTAATGTTAACTTTAAAATTACCACATTAGTGCCTTCCTCAGCAAAGAAAAATATGAGATTAATAACTGAAGCCTGGATATGGCCCATTTCAAACCTCTAACTCTACTATGAAGCTCAGCAGGCAGCTTTGGAAATAACACCCTCGCACACTCCATTTAGATTACTTTAGACTGGGTTTATAGATGCAATTTATTGAGATCTGAAATGGTAAAATGGACCATTTCAGAATAAAGGTGTGGGGGTGTCACATTTTTAATGCTTCCTTGTAGAAATATAGATCACAATAGAAAAAAACAAGCTGGACTGGAATCAACATGCTAGATTTTTTGTATTTGTTGCCCACAGGAACTTTCAAATGGGGAAAGATTCTCTGCCTACAGTCCAAAATGGTCTACTCTATTTCTGCCAACTTCAGCAAACAAAGTCTCCTTGGCCATGAGGAGGAAGGCCAGAATATAACTTTAATGTATGTTAACAGGTTTATTTTCTCATCTGCAGTTCAGGTGCACACAACTAATATTTTAAGAAATGTGTGCTAAATGTGTGTCACTGAGACAAAGAAAATGCTTTTACTTCAATTAACTACCCTCATGTGTTTCTCCAAATCTAGAAAAACTTGATCATTCTCCTAGCAGCCTGAACTTTCCTTTAGGTCAGAATAAAATTCTGGAATTTTACAAAAACAAAAACATGAAGAGGACAAATTGGTATTGAAGCTGTTTTTGTCTCAATTGAGGAACATTAGTTGACATACTGTTCTTGGATTGCGGATGAAGATTTTTGATCTACCCAGGGAAAATTCTTCTTCAGGGATTTCTAACTGACCAAACAGTACTTCTACACCAGCTCTACAAAACAAACAAAAATGGAAGCTGTTACACATACCATAAAACCAGCATATCTGTACTTATGCTTCATTTGCCATGAGCATATTACTGAGGGACAAAGACATCATTATCACAGATGCTGTATTTACAAAAACAAAAATGCCAGTCAGTCACCTATACTGTTTACAAAATCTGATATTCCAGATGTGATAATGATAAGAAGATTAATAGAAGTCAACACCTCTCATCAACATGTGATACAGAGATAAAATAATTGCACCCAGATTGTGAAATTGTCCAAGCAGTGAAATTATTTTCTGTTTGAATTAGGGATGCTTGAGGAATTCAGCATTTATGATTCCTAAATGAAGTATTATCATCTTTTCATCTCACATTGATGTACAGATCTGATCTTAAATTTGGAAGTACTCCAAAGGCTGTGACATAGTTTCTAAGGAAATTAAATGTTCTTAAATGTCACCATATATGTTATTTAATGTTGATTTTTGATAATTTGCATCTAAATGCAGAAATGGAACAGAACCATGACAAAAAAAACATGCAAACATCCAAGACAGATCGAAAATCGTTCAGAAAATTAGTGATATACCTATTCCTAAATTCAGAAACATGAACAGTGCTGAACAGAATGTAAATACTGTCAGCTCTTCCCATCCGTAGCCTTGTCATTTGCAGATTGGAGCAGCCAGGAATTATCCTGCCCCATTCTCCTCAACTGTGACACATATACATGGCCATTATTATTATTATTATTATTATTATTATTAGCTTCATTCACAAAGCACCGTAAGTGTACACAGCGCTGTACAAAAACCAAATAAAATCAAGAATATGTAAAAAGCCTGCCTATGGCGTACAATCTAGCATGCACATCACACTGCCATTGAGGAGAATAGGAGTTGAGGTCCTGTAGAATTTGTGAGGGGTAGGGTCTGGAATGGAACCCCCATGGATACAAAGGGCCGACTGTACTCATAGGACAAAATAAATTTCTAATTTCAATGTGGAAAGTTTGGCAAAGACACTTTCAAATAATTCAGTCTGAAAAGGGTGAGAGAGTAAGATAAGCATAGCAGATCATCCTTTTTAATCAGTATTTGTCCAGTCTTTGTACCTCTTCTTTCATATTTCAGATTTCCAGGGGAAAATATGGGCATGGTGTTTAAACTGGAAACATCAAATGACCTCATGACTGCTTTGTACCCGGCTAAATATTTTACTTGCCCTGCCCAGATTATGCCACATTGATATACAAACAAATTATCTGAATTTGTTTGTATAGCTGAGACCACAATTTTGCATACTTCTTCCTACTAATATTAGGAACCTTTGTAGCAGCATGTAAAATTATAGCTTTTCATCTGGAACAATGATGCCATAATCAAGTCTCCCAAGCATAAAGTCCAGGAAGGGCAAAAAAAGCTGGGTTAGCAATGGTCTACACATAGGTCAATTCTTAAAACTGGTTCTCCCTGGATATATAGACATGTAACATTACCAATTGTTTAATTGTGGGTTACGCAATGTGTCTTGGGTTATGCATCTCTTTACTGTCTCTGATGAACAAGAAATTACTCAGTTTTGCCCTTAACCATGGCTGAGTGACACAGTATTGGGTCCCTTGCTGGGAGAAAGGAAGGGTATGATTCGAATAAATAATTAAACTCTTACCTGGCAGGGCCTCTCCATTGTGGCCATGTCTGTTTACAAAGCATTTTATATCTTTCTAGACAAGGCTCATAAAGTTGCCTGAATGCATATCCTGCCCTTCTTACACGGACATTTTCTAGCAGACCCAAATAACGAACCTGATGACAAACTAGCGCTTCATTGAAAATGTGGGCTGCTTTTTTATCATTTGGCTTAATGCACCTGCAAATAAAAGAACATATGTTTACAAACTTATATAGCCATATCTTTAGGCAACATGAAAGGATTTTTTTCCTAATCAGTTTTAAAGCAATATTTTACAAAATCTGAAAAATAAAGAGTGTCATGGTGTGGATCCAGACTTTACCTCTGCTGGTGGCAGGTGTATCCCCTGATGAGAAGGGAGAGGTAGAAAAGGGGACTTGTTCAAATTAATAGTTAAAAATTCAATTTATATTAATTTATGTATTTATTTATTTAATAGATTAATATATCACTTTTCACTCTGCCAGACTGAGGTGATGCAAAATGGAGAAATACATTAAAAACCATACATTGTTTTAAAAACAAACTAAAAATATTCTTTAAAAATAATTTAAATATGTGACAGTTGACTAAATTCTTCTACTTGGGCTTAGTACATATACTCCCATCACTAATCACATTCCCTTGTTTAGCAATAATTCCTCCTCACATTGCATCAATATACTTAAATCCATAAATCCAAAATTTAATTTTTTTTCAAGTGGTTATCTATGTTCAAATAAAAATGCTACCTCTCCTTTTCAATGGCTTCCTTTGAATCTCTTGATTGTTCTGCTTTGAATATATTAAGAATTGCCACTTTCAAAGTCATTGTTTCAATTCTTTGAACTTTACCTGATGTAATTGGGGTTTTTTGTTTGCAGGTTCTTCATCAAGGTTGCCACAGAAGCCTTGAATTGTGAACCTGCTGTTGGGGGCCTCTTTAAATTAATCTTGGCAGGGTTTCCTTCTGGGAATAAGACTTTAATGAGGGAGTGGCTGGCCTTCCACATGGCTTGGGACAGATCACGGTAAAGCAGGTCATTATTCTTGTCAACAAATCCTTCTACCTGGTACATCACCTAAAAGGGCAGACCAAGAGTCTCAATAAGCAAGAGGTAATCAATTGGGGGCTCATTGGGGGAACAGCCACCAAGAACAATTCATTCACATTGCCTAAATGTTCCTTTTGTATGTTCAGAGTTTAGCCCCAAACTTTAAACCATAAAAACATTGGGAAGTGACTTTAACTAGGCTGGCTTGTCTCTTCAGCTGTGGAAGAGGTGTACTGAAAAACATGGAAGAAAAGCTATGATACGTGTGGTTTTCTTCTGTACATACATATTTGGCTTATATCTTTCCACAGAAGGTCAAAATTATTCCAAGTTGGCAGAATGTCAGCAATGTGGACAAACAACAAAAATGTATTTACCTTGCCAGCATAATGTTGAATTCTGAAGCAACTGTGCGGCAGAGAAGTATCATTCAAAAAACGTGCACATTTGCTCATCCTGCTTTCAAAGTGCTGGTGAGTTGCACAGACCTGGTTCAGCTTCTCTAGGAATGTGTCATCAGTAACAGCCCCTGGCCTTAGGCATTCTTCATCGAGCATAGCAAGAATTCCATTCTGGTTCTACCATGTAACAAAAAGCTTCATTTCATTATTCTGCAAACAGGGCAGGCTCAAAAGGAGTTGAAACCCAGAGTTCTCATTGTGTTACCAAACATATACTTTGGTCAAATTTGCCTGAGTCAGCATGCAGAAGTATCATAGCAATGGATGACATAAGGTTGATATATGGCTCACCAGTCTCTCTATGTGACCCTCACACACACACACCCCAATGGCTACCACTAAATTTTGGTGAGGCAAGTATGAAAACAACAATTACGTCTGCCTTTAGGGGGACATATGCTTCTACAAGCCTCTGGGAAATGAATTTCCCTCTAAATCAAGGCACAAAGCACACTTCTTATTTTATGAAACAAAATACACACATGTACTATCCACTCACACACCATTTCAGAAGATGTGTTAAAAGTTTTCCATTTAAAAATTCCTAAGAACTTTCTAACCCTCAACCACAGTCTCTAGACTGATGTTGCAGGTTTCTGAGAAAGAATCTGTCTGTCACTGGATGAAGAAACACTGTTAGAAGGAAGGAAAAGGAAGAGACAATTAGACCTTTTCCCATGGTGCCTTCCCTACAAATGACAAAAAAGGGGAAATATCTTCTCCGTGAAAAAGTGGCACCTGGCAACAGCAGATTGAGCAGACTGGAATCTCTCCCCTTTCCTCAATTTTACAGACTGTGAAAGGAAAACTGCTGATTCCTCAACCAATCCAACATTTTATTTGCAACCACAATTTCCCCCAAGAGTTGACTCAGTGTGGGCACAATGTTGCCTAATAGCCAACAGGCTCCTTCAGACACCAAGAGGAGGAATGAAGCCCTGTACTTTGCAAGGAGAACATTCCAGGTTCAATGCCTGACATCTCTAGTTGGGCGATGATGGAAACAATCCAGCTTCAAACTCTGGAAGGTTGCTGCTAGTCAAAACGGGTAACACTAGGCTAGAAGATTCTGTGATATAGTGGAAAATCATGAAGATTATTTTAGCCATGACTGCAAGGAAAATCCAAAAATTCAGGCAGTTATGTTGATCTTAATACATCAGTGCTGTCTGTTTTCAGTTCCACCAACCACAGGTCTTTTAGAAAACTAGTGGCTCTTAATTTCTCATGGAAGACCAAGGAATCCTCCAATACTATGCATCGCAACAATGCTGAAGGGAGATGGAAATGGTGGCTGCCACTCTCTCACAGTCTATTTTTACAGCCAGTTTCCACATACATTCAGAACACTTGGTGAATATTTTTCATATCATAACTCAGAGTTTCATAAAGTGAATAGTCACAATACTGACAGAAAATTTCAAGAGGAAAGAGTTTTGAGTGATCAAACAAGACACCTAAAGTTCAGCACATAGCTGATGCCTGCCACACAATATCTGCTTACAAATTGCTGTCAATTTTACTACTACTATTAGCATACTAACAAGTCAAGCTAATAGGTTTCATGGAAATATTCAGAGAGAATTCTGTTGTACTCTTAACATGAGCAATGAAATCATTAATAGCTGGGGTATAGGCTTTCGAAAGCTGAACCAGCTTGAAGTTGAGGGAAAAATTAAATCAACTCTCTCTCAGTCTCTCCCCCTGCCCCCTAGGCTTGTTTCATGCATCCAAAGATCTCAAATTACATGATAAGAGAAAGGACCTTTTACACAAAAGGAAAAGGTTTGCACTTGAGATAATGCTTCCAGTCTCAGTGAGATGAGGGAGGAGGGAGCAGCCCAAGGACCAGAATACTGATAAGATTAAATCATGGAAATGGATACCTTTGCTCCAAGAGCCAGTGTGGCATAGTAGCATTGGACTAGGACACTCGAAGATCAGAGGCAGAATCCATGCTTGTCCAGTCTTTCATCTCTTTTATAGAATTCTTCCATGTATTGTTTCCACCATCTAGTTACCCCTCCAAGTCCACGGACTTGAAATGTGTGGACTTGGAAATCCGCGGAGGGATAACTGTTATTAATCTTAATGGGGAGCATGCCTATGGCGTGCCCCCCACATGCACGCACCCCATTCAAGCCTATTGGGCTTGAATATGTGCAGGATTTAGAACTCACAGAGGGTCTGGAATGGATCCCTTGTGAGTTCAAAGGGGTGACTGTAGCTATTTCTTCTTGATTATGTAATATGTTCCCCTGCTAGACACAGAGATGCCCACTCACGGTTTCAATTTTCCTTTATTTCTCGGAACTAGTTGAAGAGGTCTCTTGTCCTTCCTTTTTTACTGTTAGCTTCTGTTTCACTGCATTGATTATCATAGTACTTCTCCTTATCCCCGCACACAAGTCATTCAACATTTGCATTCAGGGTCCTGGTTCTATTTCTGTAACCTTTTACTTGTGCTTCTCATTTGTCCATATTTGCTTGAAGAATTTCATCTGTCATCCACTGAGGCTTCTCTTTCTTTGGCTATAGATAGTGTTTTTCCTCTCTGACAATGTCACTGGCTTCAGTCCAGAGTTCTTCTGGTCAATTAGGATGAATAGTCCAAATCTGTTTTTCACTTTGTCTTTAAATTATTTGGTGAGGTTCTTCAGGTTGCACTTAAGCACGATGGTTGGATTTGTGTTCTTCCTAAGTTTAACTTCTGCTATTAGTAATCTATTCCTGGTCTTATTTTTGTAGAGAGAATGGAGCTTCTCCATCTTCTGCTTCCAATTATGTAGTCTATTTGATTTCTATCTAGGCCATCAGGTGATGTCTACGTATACTGTCAATTCTTGGGTTGCTTAAAGAATGTGTTTGCAATGAACAAATTGTTGGTCTCACAGAATTCAGTCAATCTTTTTCCTGCTCCATTTCTTGATCCCAGGTCAAATTTTCCTACATTCTTTGGTTCTGCTCCATTTCCGATTTTTGTTTTCCATTTGCCTATGATTAGTAAGAAATTCTATTTTTGTGTGGATTCTTCTTGGACTCCCACCTCAAATTTCTCAATTTCTTCTTCTTTTGCCTCTGTGGTTGGAGCATAAACTTTGATTGTGGTTATATTAATGAGTTTTTCCTTAGTGATATGAATCAATCAGACTTTGCACTATATCCTTTGACCTTTTATTTATTTTTTTTGCTATATTTCTCCTCATTATAAATGTCACTCTGTTTCTTTATAAAGTTTCATTTCCTGAGTAAAATGTAATTATCTGACTCAAAATGCCCATTCCTATCCATTTTAACTTGTTCACTCCTAATATTGCAATGTTTATACATCCTATGACTTGTTTTACTGTTTCTAGCTTCCCTTGGTTTATGCTTATCACTTTCCATGTTCATTTAACATGGGTTGGGCAACTTCAGACTTTTTTAATTTGACAGCTGGTCTGCATTTAGCTTGAGTTCATTTGTGTCATTAGCCCCCTCATTATAACTAGTTGTCATCTTCTCTACCTTAGTAGCTCACTGTATGTATTTAATTTTTTTTCTTATTTTATTATGGATTATCTCATCATAGGTTTCCTTGGTAAAATCTTCAAATGGGGGTGGGGTGGGGGGAGGGGTGCCATGCCTCCTTCTGTACAGTACTAACAGGTGTTAGGTATGATGCCACTGCGGTTGTCTCTGTGAGATCCTCTGCCAGTGTCACCCTTCACTGTCTTGCTGGCCAGTAGCTGATTGGAATATTTGGTCTGTCTATTCAGTAGAGCATTTCATCCTACTGCCTCCTGCTGACATCCTCCCTGCCCCTATAGTTAAAAATAATGTAATTTGTGCTAAGCATTCACAGCCTCCCCACAACTTGTAATATGGTCATGCAAATTCCTTTCACTGGTCTCCCCCACAAACTTTCATTGTGACGTCAACTTGTTACACACATAGTTCACCTTTGATTCAAAAAGCTGCTAGAAGAAAGCATTATCTCCCCACCCACCTTCTCTTTTTCTCTCTCACACACACTCAAACTCATGTATGTTACTCACCATTTCACACTGTTGCCAAGGAACTAATGCCAGGCTAAGACCCCACCCCATCCCACCCACCATCACCATTCAATATTTGTGGGCCTAGGTTCCTTCCAAACATTTAAAAACACAGCAAATTAGAATTGTTATCCTTAGCACCTGCAGGATGCTAAGAATGGCAGTAATTCTCCTCGAAAGCATGGTTCAGGGATTTTATTTTAAAGTGAGGAGATGTTCCATTTTTTATTTCAGTGTAGACTTTTCTGTCACTTGCGGTATGATGGGGGAAAGCATTTTAGTGGGTATGTAAATATTGCAGGTCACAATGGGGTCAATACAATTTGGGGTCACAACCAAAAGATGTCCATCCCTAAACTAATGGGACACTAAAAATATAAGATAGGCAATACGAATTGTTGTCCACAACTGCACATAGCATTTGAAATATAAATTAAAACAAAGCAATATTTCTATCTTCTATTATGTTATGTATTGGAGAATAGAACTACTCAGATAACTCCATTTAAAAAGCTTTTCATGAATCCCCCCTTCACAGGCACATTATCTATCAAGTGTATATGTTTTGTAAGGCACTAGCAAGTACATTTCCCAAGAAAAAAATTAAACAAATATTATATACAGTCAGAATAATTCCTTGTGCCTGAAAAGTGCTTAAGTATCAGCAGAATAAAAAAATTCAAAAGACACAAATTTTGTATGTTTTCATTATGACTTACATTTTCTATGAGGTCACAAATTATAGCATTATTGAAGTATTCAATATGGGTCCACTCAATGCCCTATAAAAAACAAAATACAGAAACTGAGGAAATGAACAACGGCTGAAAAAATCTTTACTGGGCAACATAAACCAACAGGATTACTTGCAAGTATGCTTTTTCTTAAATAATAGTTCAGCTTCTAAGTGACAATAATAAAGCGGCCTTCATTTATTACTAAATAAAATGCTTTTGAGGAAGTCATTTGCAAAGAAAAGGCATCAAAGACATTACAGCCTAGAGGAAAGTGTTCAGATTAAATCTGCACATCCTTTTTGCTCGTGTGCCTATTTTGCTGCACTGATGGCAACAGCAGGGCTTCTCCACATGGCCTGTCATTTCTATGCAGTACAAGCTCCTCAGAGGTATACAAGCTCAAAGCGGAAAGTGTGTTCAAATGTAACAAGACAGAATTCTAAAGGATTCTGGAACAGCCTGGGAGATGGTTCCTGTCCTGCTGGAAGTGGGAGAAATTAAACAATAGGCTCTCCATCTGTAACTTATCATGACATCCAACCCAGGAGAATACCCAGGAGAATACAGCACTTAAGCTTCTCTCTATATATAAGCCAGAAAAACACACTCAAAATAAACAATATGTTATTTCTCTGGCTTGTTGAGAAAGGGAAATAATGCTAAATGTTGGATTTTGCTGGATTTGACATCACATTGCAATAAGGAAATGAAGGACTGAAGGTCCATAGTTTGCTTAGCTACTTCTACTTAGAGCAATCAAAAAATCATGCATCAGCATACTCATCATGAAAGACATCCTTGGGTTGCTACAGAATCTTGACTTATTCTTGCAACTGAACTGGGTCAATGAGTCCTTTTGTGATAGGAATCTAACTGCTCCCACTGTGACAAAATCCCACTTCGCTCATCTCCCCCCCCCCCCTTTTTTTAAACTATTTCTCCTCATGATTCCCATTTAAAAGATGAGGCATTGAATTCTTTTCCTTCTTTAAAAAAATTGTAGAACACCAACAGTCCCAGCTGGAGTCATATGTGGTTTCAAACCTATCAAGAAAAGCAGAATGTTTTAACGTATCTATGCCATTTCTTCACTGAAGTCTACAACTAGGAACTCACCAAGTACACATCATCAGAGGTTCATTAGATCAGTCTTCCTTAATCAGATGACCATCAAATGTGATGCACTATTGTCCCTGAGCTTCAATAAAGACACCCTTATAGTTTAAGAGAGTGCATGTGTTCCCGACACTTTTCACCTTACAATTTAAGGTTATCGTATATACTCATCTATAAGTCGACCTCATGTCTAAGTCAAGATCAGGTTTTGGGGCTGAAATTATGGATTTTGATATAGTCCATACATAAATCGAGGGTAAAACTTAGGGGCAGATAATCAAGTATCTAAAGGATGAAGCAAAGGAAAATAATGCCAACAAACATAATTCCAGCAGGCATAACTATTTGTGCTCTTACTAAAGGCTGGATAGGTGAGAGAGTAGAGGGGGGTCAGTGCTTCCAGGACAGATTATGCTCTTGCCTTTCACCAGAGGTGGTTCCTTTTTTAATAAGAGTGAAAGTACATTTACTTACATTGACCAACTCAAGTTTTTTTCAGTCATTTTTTTGGTCTAAAATTCTTAGACTTATACATGAGTATACACAGCAAATGGAATTAAACTTATGAAAGGAAGAGCAGATGGAATCCCCACATCCAGGTTCATAAAATTTTATAGTACCAACAATATATAAACTTCTTTTTATTTCCTTTCTGAAATATGCAGACAGATTACGATGACGAAAGGTGTGCAAACATTGTAATATATAGTTCCAATGAAGAGGAAGGATTGGTTTATTTGTTTGTTTGGGGTTTTTGTTTTGTACACCTACTCCTCATCACTATTATTATTTTAGACTTTAAGGACCTAAGCATTCTGTCCAAAACACAGGACTACTAATGATGCTGGAGCAAAATAAGTGTCCTTGAATGACTGTCAGATTTGCTTTCCATTCCAGTCCCCCAATCTGTGTCAATTTCCCATGCACTTAACTGGAAAAGAGCCAAATCCTTTAAGTGCAAAGCCTTGGGTCAATAAACGCTTTGTGCATCTTGGAGTGTTTCGAAGGAAATGACAATTTTACCTCAAAAAGCCCAGAAATTTTTCTCATTTTAAATCTCATCTTCAAGATTAAAAATACTAAATTTAAATGAAACCATTAGAGAAACTACAGACCAAGCTCATCGGTTAACCTTTGCAACAAATGTCTTAGAAATCAAGAAAAAATAGTGCCACTTAAGTTAATATTGCAATAAATACCCGGTTTTCCTTTCCTGCCCTCCCATAATTGTGATGTTCATTTGCAACCAAACTAGGGATCAGGAAGTAGCACCACAGGGGGAAAGCAGTAAGGTATAGGCAGAGCCTTTTGAATATGATGGCATCTATTAACAAAAACCAGAATGATTTCTCAAACAGATATCTTCATGTCAGTTAATGCAGTTCGTGTGTATGTATGTGTATATGTATGTGTGTGTGTGTATTGTATATGTGCATACACACAGAGACACACATATATATATACAGTGTATTCATAAGTGCTATTCAATATCAATAAGCAAGCACTGTGGCAGTAGTCTGAATGTTCACCCAGCCACATACATAGTTCCTAATCTAGGAACAGTACAAACTGTTACCATAATTATCATTTATTGTAAGGAATACCACAGATTGATCAGCTATGGAAGAGAATCAGAGAGTTGGAAAAGACCCCAAGGGCCATCCAGTCCAACCCCCTGCCATGCAGGAACTCACAATCAAAGCACCCTGACATAGCTTCTGTATAAAAACCTCCAGAGAAGGAGATTCCACCACCTTTTGAGGTAACATATTCCACTGTCAAACAGCTCTTACTGTCAGGAGGTTCTTCCTAATGTTTAAGTGAAATAATAATAATAATAATAATAATAAAGTTTATTTGTATACCGCCCTTCCTGCGATCAGGGCGGTGAACATACAAAAATTATACATATACAAAAGTTAAAAACAATGATTAAAACAGTTTAAAAAATATCACAGTGTCATCCCAGGGTAGAAATATTCCAATCCAAGTCCTATTGAGGGAAGGTGGCATCAGGGGAGTCAGGGGTAAGCTGAAGCAAACAGATGCGTTTTCAGCCCCTTCTTAAATTGAGTTAGGGAGGCAGCCAGGCGAAGCTCCGTAGGTAATGCGTTCCAGAGGTTCGGGGCAACAAGAGAGTACGCCCTCTTCCTAGTGGATGTCAATCTAGCCTCTGGAACGTTGAGCAATAATTGTCCAGTTGATCTAAGTGTGCAGGGCGGACTATATGAGGAGAGACGGTCCTTCAGGTGCTCTGGGCCCAAGCCATTTAGGGCTTTATAGGTAATAACCAGCACTTTGTACTGGGCCCGGAAGCGAATAGGCAGCCAGTGAAGATCTTTCAGTATTGGTGTTATGTGGGCGGCCCTGGGAGCACCAGTGACCACCCGAGCTGCCATATTCTGGACCAATTGTAGCTTCCGAGTGTGATACAAAGGCTGCCCCATGTAGAGCGCGTTGCAGAAATCCAACCGAGAGGTTACCAGGGCATGTACTACTGTTTCAAGGTCCCTCCGGTCCAAGTAGGGACGCAGCTGGCGTATCAGCCGAAGCTGAAAACAGGTGCTCCTGACCGTCGCATCCACCTGAGAGGTAAGATGGAGCGACGAGTCAAGGAGCACCCCCAGACTGCGTACAGTGTCCTTCACAGGGAGCGTGACCTCGTTCAGGACCGGTGGAACCACCTCCAAACCTGGGCCGGGGGAACCTATCACGAGTACTTCCGTTTTCTCTGGATTCAGGCTGAGTCTGTTTTCCCTCATCCAGTCCATTACCGATTCCAGACAGGCCACGAGAGGAGCAATGCCATCCCTGGTCACTGCATCAGTCGGAGACAGAGAAGACTATTTGGGTGTCATCAGCGTACTGATAACCCCGCGCCCCATGCCTCCGGATAATCTCTCCCAGCGGTTTCATGTAGATGTCTTTTTCTTTAGTTTAAATCTATCACTCTGAATCTGTTCTCTGGAGCAGCAGCAAACAAGCTTGATCCATCCTCAATATAATATCCTTTCAAATATTTAAACAGGGCTATCATGTCTCCTCTTAACATTCTCTTTTCCAGGCTAAACATACCCAGCTAAACATACCCCTAATGGATTCCACACAAGGCATTGCTTCCAGATCTTTCACCATTTTGGTTGTCCTCCTTTGGACTCCAGCATGTCAATACCCCTCTTCAATTGTGGTAACCAGAATTGGAGTGAATAGATTGATACTATACTTCCCTTGTTCTACCATAGACACTACATTCCTACTGATGCATCATAGGATCATACTGGCTTTTTTAGCTGCTGCATCACACTGTTGACTCAGATTTCACTTGTGGTCTACTAAGGCTTCCCTTTTCCATGTACAGTAGGCCCTTGGTATCTGCGGACCTGCCATCCGCGGATAGCAAGCCTGCATGGGGGAAAGCAGTAGAGGAAGAGGCGGAAGAGGAAGAGGAGGAGGCAGAGGAGGAAAAGGCAGCAGAAAGAAGAGAAGGAGGTGGAGGAGGAAGAAAAGGAGGCACCTCCTGCTGCCTGCCATGGTGAGAGCAGCAAGGCAGGCTTTGGGAGGCCAAGGATCTGATGCTACGTTGCATCAGATCCCTGCACCACCACTGAAGACAATGGGACTTCATCACTCACAGACTTTGGTATCCATATTTTGGATCCCCCACAGATACCGAGGGCCTACCGTACTGTTGTCAAGCCAGGGTTCACCCATCCTATATCTCAGACTTTCCTGCTTAAGTGTAGTACTTTACATTTTCCCCTGAAATTCATTTTGTTAGTTTTGGCCCAACTCTCTAAACTGTTAAGGTCATTTTGAATTCTGATCCTGTCCTCTGGGGTATTAGCTACTGCTTCTAATTTGGCATCATCTGCAGATCTAATAAACAAACCCTGAACTCAGTTATTCAAGCCATTGATAAAGATGGGCCTAGAACAGAACCCTGTGGCGTCCCACTAATCACTTTTTTTGGAGGATGAAGAGAAGCCATTGGTGAGCACCCTTTGGAGTCTGTCAGCCAGCTACAGAGCCACCTAACAGTAGCATTGTTTAGCCCTCATTTTATGAGCATTTTCGCAAGGATGTAGCAATAGCAATAGTAATAGCAAGCACTTTTCTATATCCATTATCAGTTAACTAAGCACTCCCTAAGCAGTTTACAATGTGTAAGTTAATTGCCCCCAACAAGCTGGGTACTCATTTTAGCAACCTACGGAAGGATGCAAGGCTGAGTGGACCTTGGAGCCCCTGGGATCGAACTCACAACCTTGTGGCTGGAGTACAACCATTTAACAACTGCACCACCTGGGCTCCCTATCATGGAAGGCCTTGTCAAAGGCCTTACTGAAGTCAAAATACTCCACATCCATCTATCAAAAAAGAGCTAAGATTAGGCTGGTATGACTTGCTTTTGAGAAACCCATGTTGACTTTAAGTGATTCCAGCATTCCTTTTTAAGTATTGTTTAATGATCTGCTCTAGAATCCTTCCTGCTACTGATGTAAGGCTGACTGTACGATAACTGTTTGGCTCCTCTCCAACTTTGAAGTTTGTACTCAGATGTTCTTAACATTTTATCAATGACAATGATACATCAGGAGACAATAAACATGCAATTGAACAAAAGCCTATGAATCAAACTGATGACCCAGACTATTAGCATAAAGGCAAACTGCCAAATGTTTGAAATTCAGATATTGGATATGAGAACTCTAATATTTAAATAAGTATGTAGAACATCTAGAATGGTGTGAGAATCTTACCATGATTCTGAGGCTTTAGGCTGACCAGAAAAGCATGCTAAAATTCTCAGTAAACTAGACAACAGAGTTAAAATTCTATATCTCAAAATGCCCAAAATAATACAGTTACAGAATATTCAAATATTAATTTGATTTAGATTTATGCATGCTAATAGATTAGCTAGTTATTGGAGCAGGGAGGAAAATAGTTTAAATGGAGAGTTAAAGAGTTTGAGAAGGCAGTAGGGAGTAGAAGAGATGGGGCAGTGATGTCCTTTCCTTCTTTTGTCCCTCTTCCTTCCGTTCTTCCTCCAAATTAACATTTGATAACACTGCAGGATTTAGTTGCAATATTTCTGGTTTCACAGTTTAGAGTGCTTAAAAAATAAACGTGTTACAAGAAAAGGTAAAAATTTCTCATTTAAAAATGGAAAAGGGTGATTCCTCTTCCATAAGTGAACCTCTTCTGGAGAAGAACAGCCCATTCAAACAAAGAGAGGAAGTGAAGTTACCCACCAAGCCTTCATTCCCTAACAACAGTCTTGGATGCAGTCATAAATGCTTATCTGAAGGATACTTCTGCCATCTTGGGTACAAATTGCTCTTTCACTTTTAGTCTGTGTTCTTTCAACCATATATTTGGTTGCAGGGCTACTAACATTCATGTTCCATTAAGAGAGCATCAATAAGACAACTCAGTTTTATACCTGACAAGGTCATCACAGCTGGCGAGAAAAACTACACTAAGGCAAACAGCAACAGGAATAAACATTTCACAGTGGGCTTGAAATATTGGGAGTGAACAGAGCCAACAGCATCAAATAAAGACACGGGAATCAAGGCATTATTACCTCTCGTATGTACTCTTCCTGCTCTTCCTTTAGTGTAAGTTCAATGAAGATTTGCTGCAACTTCTCATTGCAGTAGTTAATAATGAATTGCTCAAAACTGTTCTCCTGTGAACAAAAGCAAGCAACAGTCACACATGGAGGGTTTACTACAAATTCATCCAATTATGATTCTCTCTAATGTAAATACCAGCTCAGGAAGGATTTTCCTATAGGGCACAGCAGAGGAAGAAAGGGGGGAAATCCCTCTCCACATCTGAAGTTAGCCATGTGATGTATCCATTTTATGATATTTGTCTTTTTTAAAAAACAAAAAAGCATGCAAGTTGGAAACATGAAAGATTGATTCAGTCTGACCCTTAGTTAAATGGTACATTTCTTTGAAATTATTTCCTCCCACATTAAATATCTGTCTTTCTGTCTGTCTTTCTGTCATATCAGCCACTCTGGTTACCATATTGAGAGAAAGGTAGAAATGTATTTCTAGGCCCTGGGAATTTACAGAATAGCCCCTTTTAAAATAATTTTAAGCCTGCTCCTCAATAGCACACTGTTTAAGTCAAAGAAGATTGTATCTTAAAATGACAGTGCCATTTTGTGATAAAAAAAAATTACAGTAGTGATCCCTTGGCTCACTTTAGCATCAGTTAGCCATCCTTGAGACTTCTTGCAGTGCTACTCTCATCTAATCATTTTTAATTAATTTTTAAATCATATTCTTCTCTACCTACATATTACAATTCACACTCATCCTTGCTGAAATTCAGATATCAATGTTAACCATATCTACTAAATCTCAGTTGATTTCTTATATATTATCTGTTTTATATGTTTTTCACTCAGGGAATCATTCATGATGATAGGTTATTACCACCCTTGCTCGACTCAAATGTTGGTGAGGACCTTAGCCATAAAAAATATTTTGGATATGGCAGTCATTTAACCCTGCAACAAAAAACAAATAGGGCATAATGGGGAGCTATAATATATTTAAACAACAATAATAAAGACTTTGTGACAGAGAATATAGATAATGCTAAATATTCCTAGCACAACAGCCTTGGGGAGAAGCAAATTAACCTGACATTTCTCCTTGATCAAACCTGCAGGGAACACTTCATTGGAACATTTATTCCAACATTCTTTAAAGAGCATTAGTTGTTGGTGGTATTAAATGTATTGTTAGCTTGAAACCAAAATCTGCATGTGCAGAAATACACCAATGCATAATTTGAGATTTTAAAAAGTCAACTGTGCAAATACTTTTGTTTTTGTATTGTATGTGATGGGTGTATGTGTGGGGGTGTGGGGAACCTAAGCCAACTTCACTTCTTAGCCCTTTACAATAAATCAATACAATAAATTAAAATCTTGTCATGCTGTCACTTTACAGCACATGAATAAATATAAAACACACTTCAACATATATTGATTGTTTCAACCAAGGTATTACCAAGGTATTATCTGGGGGGGGGGGGAGGTAAGCTCACTGTAATAGTAAAACTACTACAGTGGGCCCTTTAATTTAACAATCCTTTATTTATTTGCAGAATGAGGGTAAACTTATAACAGTGGGTCTTGAAAATTAGTAGGAGTTAGTAAGTAGTAGAAGTATATGTTGTTTAAAGAAGAGGCAGTATGATTTTATAACATGTATGATTATTGGTTAGAAAATTGGAAGCCAATGTTTCACTGTTTTCCACTTTTTTCTATTTGCTTCTTTTTGTATTTTGTTCTGTAACTTCATGTTGTTCTATATTTTCTGTTCTTTTAGTAATAGTATTTTCTGTTCTTAAATCTGCTGTATTTTTTTATACTGGAAAATTTTTATAATAAAAATACTTTAAAAATGAATGTGACCATATGGTAAGAGAGTCAGGTACTACTTTCCAAAAATGCCTGAGGTGATGAAGGATTAGATTACTGAGCGACCTAAGTAGGCCAATGGATAATGGATTTTAAATGGGGCTATCTAACCCAAATTTAAAAAAGGAAAGGTAAAGGTTTTCCCTTTGACAAGGTTGTCAAGTTGTGTCCAACTGTAGGGAGTGGTACTCTTCTCCATTAATAAGCTGAAGAGCCAGTGTTGTCAAAGACAATCCCATGGTCATGTGGCCAGCATAACTGCACATGATGCTGTTTTACCTTCCCACTGAAGTGGTATCTATTTATCTATGTGCACTTTTACATGCTTTCAAACTGCTACGTTGGTAGAAGCTGGGACTAGTGATAGGAGCTCACTCTGTCCCATGGAGCTTGGGCCTCGAACTGCTGATCAGCCAACCTTGCATTCATCAGAGTTGGTGTCTTAACCACTGAGCTAACCCAAATTTAGGCAAATCCAGATTATTAGTCAAATCAGGCCAATTAGGTCAAATGCACTTCGTCTGATTTAGTGAAATGGGCAGTAAAATTAAGCTAGAACTATGCCTGGAATCCTGTAGGTACCCTACAATAGATGCCACACTTTTTCAAGAAGAGTGATGATGGGGGAAGGCAAACAAGCACTGATGGCTCTGAATGTCTTATTTCTCTAATGCTTTCCTTCCTTCACGGGCCACTGTGTCTGCAACCTTTTTTGGCAGCTCAACTCATGAACACAAATCCAGCCCTCTTCTCCATGATGCTGCCAAACAGAACCATAAAATAGAAATGCCTGCATAGGGCCTGAGAGCTCTAGCTTTCAGTGTGGAGCAGGAATCTCAGCATTCCCCACAGTGCTTTTGGGGAAGGTTGGTGAGCTTTTGCTCATTTTTCATTAGTGGAAGAAATTGTTTTTGTTTTTCTGCAAGTCAGACCAGTATTAAAATCTGCTTCAGAACCAGAGTGTAACTCTCAAGAGTTGCTTATGGGTTAACCAAAACAACAGTGAGTAATTAGTTTGGGGGGTGTCTTATAAACATGTCCTGGAAACAATAAGGGAACTATGGATATTTCTACTACATATGTACATATTGACATCAGCTGAACATGTTCAGTTATGAATTACATTGAAGTTATCATCCAAAAAACCCTCTTTACAACTAGTGATAGTAAAATAATTTATAAGTGTAACTAGCATGAATTGGATTTCCAACGTCTTGGTCAATTACTATTATGTCTGAGCAAGTCAACTGAAGTCCAAGTTCTGGGGAAAAGGCAGAATACAAATAAAGGTAAGAACAACAGCAGTAGCAGCAAAGACTACTATTATTCAGGATTAAATTTAGCAAACGTCTGTAATACACAGTAGCATCTCAGAAGTGTCATGCCATTTATGCACATATATTATCCTATTTATCAATATATAACTTAAGCATGGCAAAAGTAATTTCAGTAGCATTTCAGTAAAAACAGAACTACAGAAGTTTTTACCACAGTATTCTTAACTGTATGTAACAAGCAGCCTAATATACTTTAATATCCATTTATGTTTAGATGCAAATACTGTATTTAGAATGGGCAACATGTTGATCACAGAATCAAGACTATCAGCAGATATTTAGCACATAATCAGTATTTAACCCAGGTTTGCTTCTCCATAATGTGTACTGACCAGAACAAACACAAATGTGTTATTGTTATGTGCTTTCAAGTAGTTTTTGGGTTAAGGCAAACCTAAGACAACCCTATCAAAGGGTTTTCTTGTCAGATTTGTTCATAGGGAGTACCTTTGCCTCTTCTGAAGCTGAGAGAGTGTAACTTGCCCAAGGTCACCCAGTAGGTTTCCATGTCTGAGTGGGAATTTGAACCCTGTCTTCCAGTGTCCTAGTCCAATGTGCAAACTACTATACCATGTTGATGTCAATTAATAATACATTTCACACGCAGATACAATAGCACTCTTGCTTACCTGCACACTCATTCAACTGTTTTCACAATCAACAAAAATGCTAATCATAGTATTTCTCAATGAAGTATATTAGTCTGATACTTATATTGGCAATTATACTTTGTAGGGGGAACACATTGGATTTTATGATTCTATGATCATTAAAACTGGGAACTTTCAGAACGTAGAAAACAGAGAGAAAGAAATTAATGTGGGGGATGAGTAAAAATAACTAAGCTTGATTTTCTCAGTAGCCTGTTTTTGTCAGGAACTTTAGAAATAGAGAAATTAGTAAGAATCCATTTACAGAATTGTAGAACTTGGTAAAAAAAAAAGATACACCTGCCTTGGTTTTGTATCCTGTGAAATAGTCCTTCTGAAGGAATGTATGTTTAAATTTAGCCAGGTAATCACTAGGGACAAGTCTTTCTCAGTAATGGCACCCTATTTTTTTTTTAAATGACCTCCCTGTTCTGGATGTTTGGCACCCAACCTCATGAAATGTAGGTAAGCAGTAAAAAAAAGTTAAGACTTTTTAATGTTAAGTCTGAGACATTTGGACTTTTAGTACTTACAGTTATGTTCTGTCTTGTCTGTTGCATTTTACCCCCTTTTTTGTTCATCCTGACTTTGATGTTCAGTAATCTTAAACCCTGAGATTGGGTTTTTTTTAGTTTTGTGAAGTATTACTTCTGTTATTTTAGTTTTATAAGTTTATGTTCTAAACTGTTATATATAAATGTTGTATTTTACTATGTGGTACACATCTCTGGACTGCCCTGAAAGGACCTGAGGTAATAAATACAACTGTATTATTATTTATCAATAATAAATAATTATACTACTTAATTTGATTCAAAGTTTTTCATTTTATTTTGTTTTCATTTAATATACATATCTGCTCAGAGTTATAGTTTAAGCCACTCTAGAAAATGTTCCCAATGAAGCAGGGCAGGAGTAACATGCATGAATATTTTACAACTACATGAAATACATCTTATCTCATTTAAAAAAAACCACATTTAACAGAAATTACCTCAAATATTTCAAAGCCGTAGATGTCCAAAACTCCCATGACTTTCTTCCTTACTTTTGACTGTGCCTTTAAAAACATTTTTATATGTTTAGTCAATGAAAGAGGCAGTAAATAGTATCCTGTTATTTTAAATTAATCAACACACATCACAATGATTAAAAAAAAACAGAATAGAGTGGCATATTATGTGAGTGAAATTTACTCTTTTTGTTGCTGGTAACTTTAGAATGCTATGCCAGAAACTAATTAGCATACTTGTTTTATCTAACATGCTCACTCATTCATATCAGATTGAATTTCAGTGAACATTACCTTAATGCTCTCATTGATTCTGGTAACAAGCCAGGAAAATAATCTACTATAAAGATTCTTTGCTAGAGCATCCCGAGCGTAGTAAGCCTAATAAAAAGATATACAAAAATTAGAAACATTTAGAATTTCCAAAATAACTTCTGATACAGCTATAAGATGGAAACAACTCATAGCTGTATGTCCTCTGTTTTAAGTTATGAATCAAGACAAGCAGCTGTGCTTTTTCAGAAATCACAAAATGTTTAAGAATTTTCCTTAAAACTATCATTAAACTATTATTTTATTAATTACACATAACACTCATGTTCTGTGATGGAACCAAAGGCATCTTAACATGGAGTTCCCAGTCAATATGAGAGCCAGATCTGTCTACCTTCAAACAAACCACCACATCAAATACTTTCAAGCCCATAATCATGGCCTAATTTCCAATTATTATGTTCCATCTCATTATGGAAAAAAAGTGTCTCTTATAGCCTTGGAGTGAAGTGTTGAATAGAACATTTAACACAAAATACAGGTGTATGGGTCTCCTCTTATGCACAGCCATGAACATGGAAGCCCTATCAGTTTTGTGTGAATGCACTCCACAGAGATTGCGTATGCTTGATTCTTCCCATGCAACTAGCTTTTTACCAAGAAGAAAAGCATTAGTAGTGGGAAAGATCACACAAATTTTATTTTGAGAATATAGTTGTTTTACTCAAAGGTAATCCCCTTTAGGATGAGAATGCATCACAAAGAATGGGCTTGCACACTACTGTGCACATAAGCTAACTCAGGAAATTCAGATACAAAGATAAATTCTAGAAGACAATTTTATGTTGAGGTCAGAGATTGTGACTCTAATTAGAAGATTCAGGGACCCTCATTTTGGCCTACCATAGTTAGCCACCTTGTCTTGAAACCAATCTTTCAAATTCCCTACAGTGCAATAATGGAAGAAAGTTATTTTTCCAGAGCAACCACAGAAGTCCCTTTTTTTAGCCACACTTAATTTATTGTGACAAAGGAAGTGTTTCCCAAGTTGCTTACTGAAAGAAAAATGCATAGTAATAACATTTGCAATATAATTAGTAATAAGAAAACTATAAGCTACAGTAAAGCACTTAGCTAAAAAGCACAGCAGTTTTAATATGATGTTACCTGAGCCACATTTAAGGTTGTAGAGACTTTCTCCTGCTTGGCTTCAACTGTACGGAAGCTGAAGGCTCTTTCCAGTACTGACTGGTCAATCCCTGTCAACTCACATATTTCTTTGAGTTCTGTGGAAGTAAAGCATGTCAGCTCAAAAAGGTGGTTTTATTATGTTTGTATTTATATATATATATATTAAAATTAACAAGACAGCAGCAGTCTTGAAAATTTTCTAAACATATAGGATCAGGAGCCTTAAGACTCCATTTTGAGGAACAGAATACTTGTTATGGTCAGGACAGTGAGGGTACCAAAAAAGTCTTTGTGGAAGCTGGGCTTCAATTTGTCCATGGGTGGAAAACATGCGGCTTTCCAGATTTTGGGGATGACAATTTCTCATATCTTTTACATTAGTCATGCTTGGCAGGACTCACAAAAATTGTAGGCTAAAACATCCAAGTGGTCAAGTGTTCCCCACCTCTAACATAGCTCATAACTGGTAGAAACACCAGTGCTGCAAATCATCTTGCTTGCTTTAGTGACTGCCTGCTTTATCACACTAGTGAGATCCATGGGCAAATGGGATTTAAATAAGAGTTAAACTAGACAAAACCAGGAAATGCCCAAAGTTTATCACACAACGTCACTGTTAACGTGCAACAACACAAAGTTACGAGGGGGTATCATACAGTTTTAATTATCACGTTTTAAAAAATTTGACAGAAAGTTTGTTTTGATTTGTAGTTGTTAACTTATCTCTATGTAGTCACCATCCAGATTTACACATTTTCCCCAGCGTTTCTTGACCCTCCAAATACTAGTATTGTAGAAGTCTGCAAATTGAGCCTGACAAGGATTTTACACTTTAGTCACTTCTGGCAGATCCAGTCACAAAAATAAAAGACGCAATGAATTGATTTTCTCAGCAACGTACACTTAGGGACCAATGATGACACTGACAAAATTTCATCAATATGCCATAATATTCCAGGGGATCATTATTACTTTACGATACCCCCTTGTAAGGCGATCATTAAAACTTTACGATACCCCCTTGTAACCCACAGTTAAAGTGGAGGAAACCAGCAGCTTTTTAGGAACAAAACGAATGTTAAAAGCTGCCAGTTTCCTCCATTTTAACTGTGGGTTAACTTCATGTAATTGCACTTTGGCGCCAATTCAGTGTGATAAAATAACCAAATTTACACATCCTCTTTAAATTCGAATGTAGTTTAACACCCGTTTAACTCCTGTTTGTTTGCAGAAAATCACTAGAGTGATAAAGCTCTACCTAACTCACAGAACATTACAGCAGAACTGGATAAATGTCATGCAGTTATATAGTCTAAATAAAGTCAAGGTGGAGACCATGGACAGGTTATTTCAAAAAATGTCTTTATTAACGTGTGCTTCATCCCTAAATTTCAGTGGCCTGATATTGAACTCTAAAATGATGAGAGAAAACTCCACTCCACCTGACAAAAACAGTTTTCAATGAAATTATGTGCAATAGATGTAAACATAAATTAATGAGACTGGGATTCAAGACGGCAACTATCTTACAGGCTGGTTCTTGGCATGGTTACCCAGAAATAAGTCTCACTTTATTCAGTTCAGCTGGTTTGCTCTTAATTTAATGTGCACAGGAATGAAGTTTAAGTCATTATTTAATAGCTATAACACAGCAGCCCGCAGTTCCAAAATTCAAAGGATAGGAGGAGAAATTTGTGATAGTCCAAGCTCATGTTATAATAACCAGGTATTTCTTCATTTAGCAATGTAGCAAAAATTAGACTGAACATTAAACTGAACTTTGTTTTAGAAAGGACACACTCAGTAAATATACATCTACTCACACAACATGTATATTTAGAACCAAAACTAATTTCATAAAAATTCAGTTATTAATCTATAATCAATATTTATAATACTAAATACATATTATTTGTATTACCATTTTTATCTTTGATTTTGCTTTCATCTAAACCATTCACACGAGATTCAGGCTTGAATTCAATGTTTCCCAGTTTTAAGACAGCTGCCACAACTTCAAAAACTGACTGTGTTTCATGGTCCATGAATCCCACAATCTGCATGGCATTCTAGAAGATGGAAGGCAATATTCATGTATTACATTTTTCACCCTGCCCTTCCTTCAAAGAATTCTGGGCATCATACATTATGGGTCCCTCCCCCTTTCTCTCCAACACAAACTCACTTTTACTTTATCCTCACAAAAACAAAAATTTTATTTATATTTATTTATTTATTTATTATTTTTAAATTAAATTAAATTAAAATTGTACAATTAAAATCATAAAGATATAAAATTACAAATACAAAATTTAAAATATACAATGTTAAAATAATCTAAACCAACCCCCCAACCAGACTGAAAGACTGCAACATACACCAAAAGGCACCCTGGGGAATTCAAATTCAGTGCTTCCCAACTAGATATTACCTCACATTGTAGTGTAACTATCACACCACATTAGCTCTCATGAATCATATTGTACTTGAGACTAGAATCTGTGTCTTTTTTTATTACTAGCTATTTCTGCATTAAGCCACCAGGCCATTGAAGCAGAGTATAACAATTTTTTTTAATCTTAAGAAGTAATAATTTTTCATATACAAAAGTTTACTGAAGAACCTTTTTCATTTAAATATTTATAAGTCAACTTTAGAGATGAAGTTTCCTCTCAAGGCTGTTTCCAATATTCAGTAAAAGTATGAGCAGCAAAATGTTTCAAAACAGAAATGAACAAGGAATAATAATGAACAAGATTAAAACAACCTAACCCTTCTTATACAGATTAAAATCACTAAGTCATACAACTATCATCCTTTCCATGTAGTACTTGAGTGTAGAAATAATGAGCTTGAATAAAGGCAATAATGCTCCTAAAACAGTTTCATTTATCCAATGTGTATGCACTTGACTCATTAAGTTTCAGCATTTAAGGCCAGTAAGACTGAGGCTCTTAATCATTCTGTCAGGTTGGAAAACTCAGTTTAGAAATACAGTCTGACCCCATTATATGCAGGGGATATATTCCCAGACTTCATATGGACAGCAAGAACTGTGGATAATGGCAAATGCTATAATTCTACCAGAGGTTGGCCATGGAGGTGTGCTGGAGGACCTCTAATGTGACTCTATGGCCAACCTCTAGTGGACATTGACCAGAGAGTCACTCCAGAGGACCTCCAGAAACCTAGAAGAGAACTTTTGTTTTCTGGACATAAGTAAGTGAAACTGCTGACTCTACTGTAAAATAAAACATGTTCATAGAAGTAGAATTAGACGGGATACTGCAGATCAACTAGTTTACCTGCTTAGTTCAAGACCTCAGTGCAGTGCCAGATGAGCTACACCACTGTTGAGGAATGAGGTGGAGCCTCCACTTAAAAAAGGATTGCCTGCCACTTCCTAAGACAGTCTGCTCCACCATCAAATAGTGCCTACATTTGGCTGGAAGGCAGGACATCAAACTTAGATTGAACAGTACTGAAGTTGAAAGAAAATCACCAATTCTTACCCTAACTGTTCTGAAGTTTGCAGCATCATCTACTCCATTGACTATTGCAGAGCCCAGGCTAAGGTAGTTGTATCGGCTGAAATCTCTCTCGAGTTTAAGTTTTTCTATAAATAGGAAAATAAGTCTTTGTTAACAGCAAAATCGCAAGTATTCCTCTTATTAGCTGTAGGAATGGAGGCAATTTTCCATCAATTATTTTAAAAAGCCCACAAAAGCATTGGCTTCAACAAACCAGCTCTGTGCCATATACATCTCTATTTTAGATAGGTATTTCTTAAAACTGTACTTACTAAGCAGATCCTCTGATCCTCCAGACAGTATCTGATAGAAAATGTGAAAATTTCTTTCACCTCTCGGCTGTTTAACAACACGGGACTTTTCCAGCAAATCTAGAAATAAGAAGTCACACTCATTAGTTTCCATTAGTTTCTTCCAGTTTACTTCTCTTCTACTGCAACTGCATTAGAATTCAAAGATATAGCCATGTCAGTCTGTAGAATCAGTGTGTACTTGTAGCACTTTTGAGACTAATTGAAATAAAGAATGAGCTTTTGTCAACTTCAGTCTACTTCCTCAGATGCATATAGTGAAGTGGAAACAAAGGACAGGTATAGATATAGATATAGATATATGCCATTGGTGTGTGAGAATTTCAACTCAAATTCAAAATCCTTTGTGTATGGAAATGAAGTAGCAAGTTAAAACTGAACTTGCTACTTCATTTCCATACACAAAGGATTTTTAATTTGAATTGACATTCTCACATGCCAATGGCATATATGTCTGTCCCTTCACTTCCACTTCACTATATGCACCTGGGAAAGTAGACTGGAGTCTACAAAAGCTCATGCTGCCAACTTCATTTATTTATTTCAGTTAGTTTCAAAGTTGTCACAAGATCTCTGTACATATTCATGCTATTGCATTAGTTTTAGATTTATTCCCTGAGATAAATAATACCTCACAAGAAATGGCCTGCACTGCCAAACCAGGATTAAATGTTTGTAAATGCTATGTTTGTTACATTTATGTCCAGCCTTTTTTCAAAGGACACAATATAGTTCTGTTTCTTATAGCCTGGTTAGAACAGATACTGCACTTCCTCAGCCCCATTTCAATTCCTAAAACTACTGTATAAAGTAGAGCAGGGAGAAAAATAGTGACTGGCCCAAGGTCAGTGAGCTTCACAACTGGCCAGAAATTTCATCAGTTCTAGCCTGATACTACACCACTTGAAGCCTTTAATTGATCGCTGGATACTGTTGTCCATGAAGGACACTTCCAACTGAATAACCAGTATCCTGTTTAGATACCTTACTTTTTTATACAAGGATGGCTCAGAACACAATCATTATACAGTTGGCCCTCCTTATCCACGGATTTGAGCATACACGGCTTGAAAATATTCCCCCAAATTAAAAATTCCCAATAGCAAACTTTTCCATTTTATATATTGGACACCATTTTGTTGTGCCATTATATTTAATGGGACTTGATAATACATGGATTTTGTTATCCACAGAGGGTCCTGGAACCAAACCCCAGCGGATAACAAGGGCCCACTGTACTGGATACTGTCTTTTAGGGTATTAGATAGACAGAAAGATTCTAAAGGAACTATAGTCACATAATTTCAATTCAGTGAAATATTGTGAAAGAAGACATAGGAATCAAAGCCTGTTCTAAATACACCTCTGGCATTTTTCCATTGCAGAAATCAGTATGCTGAAGTAAGATTTTGTGTACTTTCTGCGTCAAAGTGAGGATTTATATTAGGTTACTCTGGGAACCCTCCAAACTTACAACTAGCTAGAATGAACATGAGCAATGTGTACTCCACTCTCACAACTCAAGTTAGGCACACACATTTGTGTTTTTGACCTTGTCTTTTAAATGCATATTGGGTAGAAGATTTTACCTTCTACAGGCATACTGTATAACACACACGTACACACAACAGACACACACACTAATTGTCCCCATGAGGCTTCAGCTTTATGTTACACTCAATCAACATTCAGAACAAGCAGCAGAACAATAAGGCTTATTAATATTTCAGTAAGTTATCAACAGCATTTTGTCTCCCGTGTCGACTGCTGCCATTAGGAAAGCATATACCCAGGGCTTTCTACAGAGGACACTCCAAATGAAAGAACTCTTGTTTTTGTGCCGCAGAACAAGGCATGAAATTAAAAAGGCACCATTGGCAGCTTATAGTTAAATAAAGACACTTGCAGAGTGCACATATGCATGAGTGTGTGTGTGTGTGTGTGTGTGTGCATGCATATCCATGTCCCAGAGCAATATACTGCTCTCCGACATAACATGTTACATCTTAGAATTTGCTAACAAAATTTAGCTGCTTTTAAACATTTGAATACATGATCAACTATGCTACAAGTAGCACTGTGAATCAAGTCAGTATATCCTAGAAAGTAAGTGTGGAGAAAACAGGCAGATCAAAACCTTGTCAATAGCCAGTGGGAGCGAAGCCAAGAAAAGATGGGGGCTGCTCCCAGGAGTGAGTATTTAAAAAAGGCACAGAGCAATGTTTGGAGTTAGTTAGAGATGGTGTCTATTGTGCCCAGAGGGGTGAAGCATCATTGAGGTTAGGATAGACTGCTGTGAGGGGTAGTTAAAAAGGGTTTTAGGTACCCAAGATAGGGATGAAGAGTGTCCTTAGTTGAATTGTGGTGGTGTCTTGCAGGAGATATAGTGCTTGATAACTAGTGAAGTCACAGCTAACTGGAAAGGTTAAAAGTTACAAAAGATTCATAAAGGTTCGGAGAGTCTGTACGGATCATATATTAAGTTACGGGATAAGGAAACAATTACAAAGACAAGTTAAAGAAACCATTAAATCGTGTAACTAATAAAGTATTTATAAACCTTATCCATTGTTAACACCATCCACTAAGAGAGATACTATATTCAGCCTGACTTGTAAGTAAATTTATTACATTGTTTCAACAAGCAGGTGGCTGAAATAATTTCAGAAGTACCTGAAAAACACTACCAACATTAAGAAAAATCTTTTAGGTTTGGTACACATTAAATAGTGGGTGTGTGGCTGTCAAACAATAGCTGGTGCCAAGCTTGGGGGGGATTTGAAACCCTGAGGACTGGCATCTAAATAGAGTTATAGTGCAGCAGACACTTAAGAGAGTCCTGTGTTTGAGTTTCGCAGTGAAGAATTGGTGGGATAATGATCATCACTGTCACAGTAAGTCTCCCCAAAACCTTAACAGTCAGAGATGGCATGGAAGGTACCACCCGCCCACCCCACCATTCTCAGTGAAGCCATTTAATATATTTTTGCACAACTGTCATCATTTGCAAAAAAATTAAAACAGACTGTTTTTATTAACTAGCACATGCTTCCCATTTCCTTGTCACCCAATACACTTTTATAAGACCAGTTCCCAAGAGGCAATAAAAGGAAAAGATAGTAAAAAGTAATACTATTCAGAACAATAGGGAAACATTAGTAGTAGGAGATGGTTGTGGAGTCTAGACTTCCACTGCTGTGGATGGTACTTTATTCAACTGATTTTTATTACCAATTGCCCTTTTGTGGGCTGCAGACGGATAGGTTAGGTGAACTAAATGCCATCAGTATGTGCTTTCAAGTCACCTGTTGGCTTATGGTCACTATATGAATTTCATAAGGCATACTAAGAGGTGGTTTTCCAGTCCCTGCTTCTAAAATATAACCTACAGCACTTGATATTCATTGGCAGTCTCCCAACCAAGTACTGACCAAGTACTAACTTTAAGATATTTCAGCTCTTTATTATTTCAGCTGGAGCAATATACCTTTTCCCACAGTTTCCTACATTGCCCATTTGGCATCCTCAGCCTTAGAAAGGGGGGAAGTTCTAAACTAGTAACAACCACAGCAGCAAAAATAATCAATAATAAATAATCATAATTGTGTTAAGTGTCTTACATTCAAAAGATAAGAGTTGTGAGAGCCACCAACAACCCATATGGGCCCACTGGCAATCTTTGCTGCATTTTATACCTAGCAAAACATTATTCACAGGGATTTTTGCAGTCAGTAAAGTGATAATAGCTGTCAACACAAGTTATTATGTACCTTGTGAAGTCAAGTAATGTTTCAAGTAATTTGCAGTATCCCACATTATTTGTCAAATAGATCAATAGGGTGAGTGGGATACTACTGCTGAACATTATGTTATTTAGCCAGCTGATTAAATGCTTAAGAAGTATGCTGAACTAGATCATTTCTATATAGTCCCAGACTGTATACAGTCTGTAGTCATGTGATGGCATGCCAATGCTCCCACCCATCCACATATATACAGATACGCCAGTGTGCCTCAAGATGCCCTCTCACATAGAATACAACACAACACAACACTGGATACCATCACACATTTAGAATGGGTTTTCTTGTGCACATCTTTCCTACCAAACTGGCAACCCACTGAAAGGCAGGTAAGGGGTCAAGATGAAAAGGCTCATGTCATTCCATACCCACCCACCCATATAGCGAGGGAACTGACGTATTGCACCACATGGATCTGGCTCCTAAAAACTTCTAGGTATGTGTAACCCGACTGAAAAACTGGATTTTATTTCAATTTGTTCTTCGACATTAAGACTTAAAGCCATGTTGTGTCCCACACTCACTGTCATTCTACACAGATTTGTGTCAGATGAAGAGAAACTTCAATAGGTATTAATCAGAACAACTCAGAGCATGTATTTACTTGCCCCGACATGCTTGAAAGATTATACTGCTTTGCACTGGGTAGGGCTCACAATAGTTATTATGCTACATTTGCAGCTGAAAACAGACACCTGGAAATGGACATAGTTGAAAAGAGGACAGTGTACTAGATTCATCACTTATCTGATCCCATAAGCCTATACTTAGGTTTTCATTTTTCCCCTGTGAGTCTGCTCTTAACAGCATTCCTTACATTCTATCAATTATGGTAGCGCCGTACAAGGATTTTGGGGTCACGTCCCCAACTTACCTCACCCAAAGATTTGACTCATGTGTTTAAAACACAAACCTTGGTTGCCTTTGCTTTTGTACAACATTCTATGGGCTCATATGTGTTCACCAACAAAATACACTGATCTGTGGGTGTGTTTTTTTTTAAATTCACCTTTACACAGACAACTGGATCACAGTTTATATGAGCACCATAAACATACTGCACCAGACATAAGCTGTCTTGCATCTTGCAATTTACTTGCCTTTTAGCCATACTACCTATTGGCTTGTATATCTTGTCTCCCCTTTCAACATGATGACACAAGAAAGGAATTTTGCAGTTATCTCTCTGTTTTCCTCAAACATCTATGGATCTCATGCTTGAATTAGGCTAAGATCAGCCCAAATGTTCTAGTTTACAGCAAGAATCAACTGGTAAAAATAATAGGGACAGATCTGGATGTAATTACTCACATGCCCTTGGAGTCTTTAAAATAAACAATTTCCTGAACTGTTCAATTGGTTCTCTTAGAAGTTCTGTTTCTCTCTCTGATTCTCTTCAGAGCAAATTTTTGAACAGAGAGAAGTTAAAGTAATTAGCAATTTCCAAAGACAAACAGTCTCCTTACAGAAATTTTCCAGAAAGTAGTTAGAGGCAGGAAACAAGGTCTGTACTGTAATAAGCAAGTACCATTCCCAATTTTGTCTGAAAAAAGATTAGTTTATGCCCATTTGGAGATCCCAAACATATGGCCCAGCTAGCAGAACCCAGAAATGAGGTTAAGTTGTCATCAACAACCTACCGTATATACTCATCTATAAGTCTTAAAAATTTATGCCCAAAAACTGATCCCAAAATCCCAGGTTGACTTATTTACAGTCAGTATGGTAATGTAACAGCAGTTCTTTCAGATTTCCCCATGCAGTCAGCAGAGCAGTTTATTTCTCTCTTGAGCCAAGTAGAAAGAGTCCTGAGTGATTATTTGCTGTTAGGCAGACAGAGTCCCTCTCCTGCCCATGCTGGCCGTAGCTGTCTGGGTGATGGCTGAAACCAAAGCTGAAACAAACCCTAAAGCAAAAAGCCTCATTTAGAATCTCTCTTGCTGTACACACACACACACATTGAAGGAGCCTCCAAGTTTTACCCTCGACTTAACCACAGGTCATGGCAAAATCCATCATTTTGGTCCCAAAACCTGCCCTCAACTTATACATGAGGTCAACTTATAGTCGAGTACTTATACTAGCATCACTCTTAAAGCATCCACTCTGCTTCCAAAGTTAACTAACAAAGCTTTCACTGATCTACTTTTACACATATAATTCAGACACATTCCAACCCAAAATGTGTAAAAAGATTTCATCAGTACAAGAATACATATATATTCCAGTATCTCTCACACTGACAAGCTAACACACCAAACCTGCCACTTACCAAGTAAAGTCGTCGTTGCTGTTCTATGCCTTCATGTCATTTCTGACTTCCTGCGACCCTAACGAGAACTTATCATGGGGTTTCGCGGGGCTGAGAGTGTGTGACTTGTCCAAGGTCCCCCAGTAGGTTGCCAAAGCTGAGCGAGGAATCAAACTCTGTTCTCCAAGGTCATGCAAGCCACTACACCACACTGACTCTAACCAAGTAAAGGCTCACTACAAAGACTGACCACAACACACACAAGTACAAGCAAGCAGGAAGAGTGTTAGAAGCTTGTATGTTGACAAATTCTGCGCATTTCTTTTCAAGATCACTCAGTGCCCTAGAGGATCTTAAATTATAGATGATGATAGGAGAATATAACTTTTCAGAAAAGTTTACTATTAATAAATAATTTGTAAGATGAAATCAATTACCAAATTGGCGTGGCGTGGTGGTTTGAGCACTGGACTATGATTTTGGAGATCAGGATTTGATTTCATGCTCACCCTATTGGGTAAGTTTGGCTGAATCACACACTCTCAGCCCCAGAAAACCCCACGATAGGTTTGTCTTAGGTCATCATAACACAATAACAACAATAACCAACCAACCAAGGGTCACACAGTATATATTCCCCATTCACTTCCATGTCAGCATTCTCTGAAGATGCCAGCCACAGATGCTGGCAAAACATCAGGAATAACCTCTTCCAGAACATGGCCTCCTAGCCCTAAAAACCCACAAAAAACTATGGATGCCAGCTGTGAAAGCCTTCGATTTCACATTTAACAACAAATATTACTCCTCTACTTGTATATATCTAATGGAAACCATTACTTGAAACCAATATAATGAATTATTGTGTTCACATATTTAAAAGCAACTATAATGCACCTGTAGTCATTCCACACTCTCTCCTCTTCCCCCACAATATGTTCATATATTGGGCAATTCTGAAATTTAGGCACATATTCTAAAATATCAGCAGCCTGGGTTGGTGTGCTGTGACACTACAAGTGTTGGTCTGTGTTTCCTTGCAGTCTGGCTGTGACCACTGAATGTGGGTTGAGGTGGGGTGGGCAACTATACAGGAAAAAGGGGGACAGTTTTATCTCCTGCACACACCTGAGGCATGCTGTCCCCCCCCCCACAACAATTTAATCCAATTTAGGGGCTTTATTTTTCCTCCTAGAAGTATGGGAGGAAGGGAATCTGCTTCATTTGGCAGTTGTTTCAAGCTACTGGGGTAGTGGCAGCAAAAGCTGACAGCTACACTTCTGGGGAAGATGCAGCCTGTGGACCATACTTTGCTCAGCCCTGCTGCCACAGAGAATCCTATTAATAATAATAAAATAATATAAAATAAAATAATAAAATAAAATAATAAAAAAATAAGCTGGCTCACTAGAGTTAACTGTGTAAATGCACTCCTGGCCACAGCTCAAGCCTGGACATCCAGGCTCAGAATTTAATTTTAAACATTTTAATTTTGTATTTTTACAAATCATACATTTTAACTTTTCCCTTTTTTAAAGTTCAGTTATCAAGTGAAGCACATTTGGGAAAGGAATGCATATGCATCACAAGCAAGAAGTAAAATGTCACTAGCATAATATATTCTCAATGATCCAGGAACAGTTATTTTTAGCTACTTCCTCTTCTTCCATTGCACAGTAGGGACCATCCTGGCTAACCAACCTTTTTGTTTCTTTCCTTTTTTTTCTGTATGGCAGACCAATGAGTTTAAGGTTAAATATAAACTTACAGCCTGACAAACCGCACACTTCCTTCCAAGACATGTGTGTCATCCCAAAGGGCTACTAAGAAAGAATGAGGAGGGGAAAATCTAACACAAAGGAGCATTACCTTGCCAAGGATTAATGCCCCTTCTGCAGAGCAGCAGCAAATTCAGAACTGTATTGGAGAAGGAAATGGCAGTATTATTAACAGCTTTGTTAACCCTTCCAAATGGGACAGTGAGCCAACGAAGTATTGATCCTTGTGTTAACCAGCTAAGATGCATTTAAAGCTTTTGAACTCTCAGCACAAAAAGACAATATGAATTTTATAGCACAATAATTATTGGACAGATATTTTTCAAACTATGGGAGCACCCAGTGTAAACAGAGAAAGCACCGTGAAGTTGAAAGAGAGATTTACAGAGTGTTAATGAATATTTCTTAACACAGGGTCTATGGATGGCTTTGGGAATCTGTAAAGGTGGAGCAAAAATTTATATATATTTTCTTTGGTTTCCTTCCTGCTACTCTAACTTGTTCTTGTCACAGTGAATTTTAAAACAAAATTTAAGTCCACTCAAGGGTACACTGTAATTTTTCATTCAGGACCGCAATATGTGAAGGAAATCAATTCCCAGTGCAATAAAATGAATTGTAGGCAAAATTGTATGTGGTTTATATTGCTAGAAAAGTAAAAGCATCTCTAATCTCGACAACACATAGCTATAATTGAGCTGACAAAAACTCTCTGCTTTCCTAAAAAGCAATCTGTGGCATTTATTTCATGATACTCTTGCTCCATTTGTGAAAGGAAGGAGGAGATGAAGCTGCTTTATAAGATAAATGAAAACTGAGACTACTTCATGTTTCTGAAAAAGGAATAGGCTTGGTGCTTAATTACAGCCTTGTACTGCTCACTGTTGTGAAAATACCCATACTGATTAGAAGCTTTCTAAACAGCTATTACTGCATATCGTTCCATAGTTATTTTCTAGTCTATCATTATAGTGCTGAAAGGTAGGGCACAAATGCAAGGATTCTGATCAGCTGAAGAAGGCAGCATTTTGTACTCCCATCACTCCTTTCTCCTTCTCAGTTGATAATCTGGAAAGGACAAAAGCATAACCTGATAGATGAATCAGAGAGGCCACTGAGATGAATGGACAGATATGAGCACAAGAGAACTGATCTGTAGCTGCCTCAAGGTCTTTCATTTCACTAACAGCAATTCTGAAGTTATGTAGCTTGACATTTTTAATGCCTTTTTATCCCAGCTTTTTTTCTACCCTGAAAATTAAGGCCATACACACGAAGTTCCCAGACGGTCTTCTGTGCAGGTATCAAGTAGACTAGGGCTGACTACCCACAGGACACTTGCATGTGAGTCTGAGGCTTATTACTACTCAAATGTAAGGAATACTCTCAAACACTTAGATCTGAGTATTTTCAATAAAACAGATAGTTTACACATTAATACAATATTCTCCCATGTTCAAGGCTTGATCACTTGCTTGTCCCACAGCATCATAAACTAGATTCAAATATAATAATCTTTGACCAGTAAAATGGGGTGACTCATAACAAGATTTTCTTTTTGAAGGTACAGATAAACCCAGAAGGTTGTAATATTAAGCACAACTGGTCATATTAAAACACAACTGACTTAAAAGCAATGTCAAGGCATATCAACAAAAAAGTAAGCATTAACTCTATTTCTTTGACTGAAAATCAGTAATGTATCTATGCACTCCCTTTTTTGTAGGACTTCTGTCATTTGCTGAATTATGATTTCTCATTTACATATGAGCTAGGAAACTGAGATTTAAGCAGCCTGCAAACTTAGAATTAAAAACATCTGTACATGTAAGCCTTTCCTTTTAGTCCAGCCTGACATCTATTTTATGATACCTAGAAAATAGAACAAGTTGACTATTTCAATATTATGTATTTGTTTATTCTATGTTATGACACTGCTTTGAAATTTTCTCCATCTCAACAGTATATAAAGATAGGCAAAGAAATAAAATTAATACATTAGGATTAAATGATGAATTGTATGTCTGGCTTGAAAATTCAGACACAATGGGAAAGCTGTGACTTAAACCCCAGAAATCTTACACGAAGAAATAAGTGGGACATATACAAACATCCTAATGTCATTGGGCTGCAAGTTCAAATATTTTTCACAAATAATTATGATGCTGGGGATTGTTCTTGTTAACTGCCATTAAGTCAATTTTGACGTATGGCAACTGTATGAATGAGAGACCTCCAAGTCACCCAATTATAAACTGCCCTGTACAAGTCTTGAAAACTCAGGACCATGGCTTCCCTGACAGAGCCTATCCACTTGTAATGTGGTCTCCCTCTTTTCCTATTGCCTTCCACCTTACCAAGCACTGCTGTCTTTTCTAATGAATCTTATCTTTCTACAATCTATCCATAGTACAATTTCAGTTTAGGCATCTTGGCTTCTCGGGAGAGTTCAGGGTTGATTTGCTCTAGGACCCATTTCTTTGTTTTTTAGCAGTTCCCGATATCCATAAAAAAACTTTTCCAGCAGCACATTTCAAATGAATTGATTTTCTTCCTATTAGCTTTTTTCACTGTCCAGTTTTCACAAGCATATATAGAACTGGGAAATACATGGCATGGACAATCCTGCCATGGGGGTTACCAGTCCAACAATATCTGGAGGGTTACATGTTTTCTACCTCTATATTAATGGATACAAGAGAAAAAGAGAAGGAAAGGGGGAAATGATGCCTGAAGCCACAATGGCCATTTTCAAGTCCAATAAAAGAAGTTTTGTGAAACTAAGAAAGTAACATTTAAAAACAACTGAAAAAAAAAATCACATGAAAATTGCAAACCTCATCTGGAGATACTTTTTTTACATCTACAGAACTGAGGACAGGCTGACTAAACACTGCAACTCGGTTTTTCAATACTCTTACTTTACACTAGAGCACATTAAAAAGGGAACTCCAGTTCTTTGATTTCACATTGAATGTATTTAAAAGGCAACCCCCAATGAGACTGACATTTTTAGATCAAAGGGTCTAGTTTTTACCATCTGCCTGGAGGCAAGTGACAGGAGATGAGATGACAGTACTTTCCTTAAGCATGAGGTTATTCCATTCAGAAATGTATGTAAGAGAATGGGAATTTCTTTCTCAGCGAAACTCAGTAAATTCCACAATGTTAATAAATTCCCATCCTGAGATTTAAAAAAAGAGCAACTTGTACTGATGACTTCAAGCATTACTGAAACCAGACTACTATGGTAAGAGTTCAATTACAAACCAGCTATACAAAATGGACATTTGTGAGTAGCTCTCAAAGGATAGGCAGAAGTAATCTGAGCAGCCTCATTTACATACTGTGCAAAGGAAGCACATACTGTACATTGTTGCCACTGTTCATTTACCACTGTGTTTCTCCCTTGACACCTTTTATATATCAAGCTCAGGTCTGAGATACATGGTAATTTGGAAGGCTGGTTCCAGGTTTCTGTTGGTCCTTGGTCAGCAAAATACCATAACTTCCCTGCCCCTCAAACCCTTCTACAAAGATCTAGCTTCAGACTCCATGAAGCCCTATAGTAACTTCAGCCCAGGCTCTCTCTTTCTTTTCCTCTCTCATAGGATAGAACAGAAGCACTCCTGGGTGGAAACGAGAGACGAGAATGACTGGGAGTAAAATCCACTGAATTCTGTAAGACTGACTTGTGAAAACAGAAACAGTGCTATCACTGTCTTTCAGTGATACCACAAAGAATCATAGTTTCCTATATGATCACACAGCCCTGAGTCCCATTCATGTTCCCGCTTTCCTTTTATCCACACATACTCCACCTGAGCAAGTGGAACCCATAGGATCATTTATCCTTTTCTCCAAGCATCCACCCAAAAATATTATATCAAAGCAGTGTTTGAAGTGCTGAGCAACGTTTAAAAACCACTGAGAATAATGGTGTTAGAGAGGAAAAAGAAAGATGACTTTATACTCAATAAAAATACAAGGTAGAATGACTGTCAAGCATTAAGAAGCCAAAAATAATGATCACAGAAGATCTACAAGAATTCACCATAGATAATGAGAGCACTGAAACAGTCAAAGAGTTCTCAGACCTTAAATCAAATATTTATCAGAATGGTGACTGCAGTCAAGAAATAAGAATGCTGGGATTGGGAAGGGAAGCTATGGAAGAACTGAGCAAGATGTGTAAAGACATAATGTCGAACACTTAAGTGAGGATAGTTCAAGCCAATGTATTACCCCATCACCATGTACAGATGTGGGAGCTGGATGGTGAAAAAAGCCAACAGGAAGAAAATCAACTCATTTGAGATGTGGTATTGGAGAAGAGTGTTAAGAATACCATGGATGGCCAAGAAGACAAACAAATGAGTTCTAGAACAGATCAAGTCAGAACTGTCTCTGGAAGCTAAGATGGCTAAACTGAGGCTGTCATGCTTTGGTCACATCATAAGGCAAAATGAATAATTAGAAAAGACAATGATGCTAGGAATGGTGGAAGGCAATAGAAAGAAAGGAAGACCCCATGCCAGATGTTCAGACTCAGTCGGGAAGGACAGGGGCCTGGGCCTGCAGAACCTGAGCAAGTAGAGGACAGGGGCCTTGGAGATGTTTCATCCACAGTTGACTCAAGGGCAGTTAACAATGACAAGAATAAAATTTTACTAAAAGACATAGAATAACCCTTAATAGACTGCTTCATCTTTCAATCACATTGTTACCTTTCACATACATGTACTGTAGCCCTTATCCAGGGCTGGAATAAGGAAATTCACTGGAGATTCACTGGCATAAGGAAATTCACTAGTATTTCCTGCCATCTACTTTCACCAATTCTCTAACACTGTCAGAGTAAAAAGTAAAATAAAATAAATGGCTAGGAGTCGAAAGAAAGAGAAGTCCCTGGAAATTTACAACAGACATATTGCAACTATTGCAAGTTTGCCAGAGAGATGCTACTAACAGCTCCCTCTTCTATGATGCTGACTGTCTAGTGGAAATGAAAATAAAGTCCAACTAGGATATCTCAAGTAACAAAAACTTCCAGAATTAATGTTTCCTTAAAGCTAAGCAGCTTGAGGATAAGAATGCTTTCTTTATCTTTTCAAAATCTTTTTAGCTCACCCTGTATATAAAGAACTCTGAGTAGGGCACAATCAAAAACAATTAAAAGAGTTTTTAAATTTAAAAAAAAATAATTCAATAAGAGAAAAACTGCAGCTCATAATTTCACAATATAGAGAAATTTTGTGCTTCAGATCCCATATATTTTCCACACAGAATTTCTTAGCAAAGGGACTGAGAAAGGTTAAACCTCCCTCTCCCCAGTTTTCTGCTTCACTTGAAACAAACTAATATACATGTTATAATTTGGAGCTGCAGAGCTCTTAAGAAGAGCAGTATGTATAACCTGTTGTTTGGTTCTAGAGTCTCTAAACACAACATAATTTTGTCATTTTTTCCAACCTTTTTGCAAACTACAAATTTGAGGAATTATCACAGCCACTCATCACTATAAATTACATTTCCATCTCCTTGGCAAACTGGAAGTCATAAACTGTGTCAAAACACTAAAATCTATGCCAGTACTTACAGTTGCTTATAACTCCTCCAAGTGGGTCACCTTTGAAGTCAAACTCAATATCCATATATTTTCCCTGTGAGGAGAACAGATTGGAAGAATTTAAGTAATGGAGAAAAAATTGCCTGGCATCTTTAAACTGATGCATTGAGAATTCCATTATTTTCATATAGGTAGGTAAGAACAAATGAAGGGTGAAAAACAAAAACATCCCAAATGCTGTATTTACAGCCAAACTACATTGTCTTGCCTCCACCACCAGGGCTAAAGTTGTGCCACTGAAATTAGTAGCACTGTTGCAGCCAAAATCATCAGAACATAGTTTTTCCCATATAGACATGCCTGACTGCTATACAGAGACCTTTCTGGTTGTGCTACACCTTGCAGATGTCCAGCTGGCACAGAATATGGCAAATTTACAATTGTGTTGGACAATACTGGCCAAGCTGGTGCTGAAATTCTAAGAATTGTAGTCCAAAGACATAAATCCAGTTGCTCAACTCAATGACAGTAGTCTGAATCAAATTTTCAGTTTACACCTTAGCAGCACAGTAAATCACACTGATGCAGTGAATCTGTTCTACTTGACACGAGCAACTTGACTTGGGTCCCAAAAAAGTAGCTTTTCCAAGCCTCAATTCAAACAGGAGAGAGAGTCTTTTCTGTGGTGATGACCACTCTATGGATAACCCTTTCCACAGAAATAAAATGTGTCAATTTTGATGAAGTTTAGGGCCATAAAATCACCTGAGCATTTGGTGATATGTGGTGTCATTTTGATTATCTGATTCTGGCCGGTTGGGTTGGAATAACTTTCAGCTATGTTGTATTTTTATATTGTATACTGGTATACAGAATATTTTTGCCTCAGTATGCTGTGTGTGACAGGGACTATTGATTATTTTTAAAAAATAAATATGAAAGTGGGCTGGAATGTCTTCAATAAACATCCAGAATTGATCTCATGGTTTTTGCAATTACTAGACTTTCTTCTTCACCTTAGTGGCAATCTGGACTCCTAATTGCTTTTCTGTCCACTAAGACTCCAAAGCAATAAACAATAAGATACAGAAAACCATTGTTTAAAACATACACACAAACACTTTGAAGCCATTTTAAAAATCAGTTTTAGAACCAGATAGTGATCTTTTGTCTGTGCTCTTTACCTTTACAGTACAATCTGACAGACCTTATCCTAGGGTTATTAAATTAATCTTTGTAGTGAGATAGTTCACTTCCCAGACTCTGGGGAACTGCATTGAACCCTCCCATGAAAGCTTTGGGGGCTGCAGTACCGCCAAATTTGTAAAGTAGGTAAACTTGGGAAAGTTCTTCAGAGTGAGATGAGGAAGGATTTTTCTCTGGCATCCTGGTCCTGAGCTGCATAAGACCTTACAGGTTAACATCAAAATCTTAAACCTGGCCCAGGAGCAAACTGGCAGCCAGTGTAGGTCTTCCAACTGACTTGCAAATTATAGAATAATATTTCCTCTTTATAACTATTTATATGGCCTGTTACCATGGCTGTTTCTCAATCCACAATACAACTGCAGCCTCTCTCCTGCCCTTCTGACTGGCTTTTCCGCATCAGAACAGATTGTTTCAGTAGTTGCCTTACTGCAATTTATTTGCTTAGCAACTACAGTACTTTAAGCAAGAGTAAAAGGCATTTCTATTTACAATGACAACAGCAGTAAAGCCTGTATCAAAGAAGAGCTTATGGGCAAGCCACAACATTAATACAGTAATCTAAACCAGCTCATAAGGATTTTTCAGTGAAGTTTCAAAACTACAGAAGCATGTTTTTGACCTAAAATACACTATTCTCTCTGAAGACTGTCCGTAACCATTTAAAAACCTTTAAAAGTTCAAATCCATTATATTTTAAAAGTAAATGGCAACAGTAAATCCCAGGAATGGTATACTACACAACACATCTGCCATCTATGTGCAGATTTTTTATACGTGTGTGTGTGTGTGTGTGTGTGTGCGTGCGTGAGAGAGAGAATATGCTGCACTGAAATGATAAGAACTTTGTCCCAAAGTAGGTAAGACAAAAATTGGACTGTTTAAAAACAAGGTTGGGGGGGTTAATAAGGTGAGTGGGAAACTACTGTAAGCAACAATGTTCAGAGATGACAAAACTCTGTTGTTGAATTCAAAGATATTGCCATTGTTAGTCTATAAAATCGGTACGTAGATATCTTGTAGTTCTTTTAGACTAACTGGGAGAAAGAAATTAGAAGCATGAGCTTTCATAGACTAAAGTCTACTTCCTCAGATGCAGCTGAGGAAGTACAGTGGTCCCCCGGTTTACGAATCCCCCAGGGAACGAAATCCCCGGGACCCGAAACCGCCGGGACCAAAAAAACATCCCCTGGGATTCGAAGGATTCCCCCGGGATGCGAATGAGAAAAACCATGCGGCCCCTTTAAATCGGCCGCGCGGTCCGTCCCTTAAAGCGGTCCCCCGGGAAACGAAGATTTCCGGGTTATGAAAGGTAATCTGGAACGGATTACCTTCGTAATCCGGGGGACCACTGTAGACTGAAGTCTACAAATGCTCATGCTGCCAATCTCTTTCTCCCAGTTAGTCTCAAAGGTGCTACAAGATCTCTCTACAAAACTCTGTTGGTTCAGGTTTTGTGTGTTTTTTAAATTAACTCCACTCCCAATAACCCTACTGTTCATTCACTTGCAGCTCTTTGGTTACTATTTTCCCAATGGAGAATTGAAGAAATCTGGCAATAACAGTAAGGAAGAAAGGAACAGGGTCAGGTCACCTTGTGGGTCATTAAAAGGGGCTCTGGTGGAGTTTGGGTCATATCCAGAGCCTATGAGTGCTGACCACTGGCCCACAAAAAGGCCAACACTAGATGATTTTGCATGGGGACAAAATCAAGAGGTTTTGCAAAGAGAGGAGCGGCAGTAGATATAAGGCTAATGTCTACAGCCTAAAGTATGCTGAAACAATGTTCTGTAAGATGAGCATAAGCACATAATGAAGTAGATTTGCAACAGCTTCACCCATATTTGGGTTTCAGAATTCCACAGTGTTTTCATTGCCATCCTGAAGGTCCTGCTTTGTAGTAAGGGAAAGGCAATAAGGGACTTTGGGGGCGATTTTTTTCTTTATTATTTTTCCTTTTCTTTTTTTAGTATAAGCTGCTGTGGTAGAGAGGTGTGGCTGTCCAAGTTCTCCTGGGTGGGCTAAAGCAGCCCCCTGGCCTTCCACAGTTGCCCATCTATGGATTAAAGGGATGTCCTCTGCTATTAATGGTGTTGAAGCCCAATTTCTCCATGCGCTTTTGCTTTCCCCAGTATGTGCTCCCAAACCTGGACACTCTTTTTCTAGACAGTCTGCCTTCATTGAAAGGGCTTGGTTGGCAATATTTACATTTTGGCTTAAGATTCATATACTTTATATTGGCCACTGGTTTCCTTCTGTATTTTGCCAAGGACAGCTACAAAATATCTTGGGTAAAATATCTGTCTGCAAGATATTATTGCTGCCCTACTCATCAGAACCCTTGATTCAATGTTCAACAAAAGAGATAAATTTATTTTGAAAGATATTTAAACTAGTTTTTTTAAAAAAAAAAAATCAGAGACCAGATAAGCAATGCTACTTTAAACATATGCTGGAGGCTCAATAGAAATGGAGAAATCCTGACTTTCTTTAGAAACAAGTTCCACAACTGAGGTACTGCCACACAGAAGCCCTGATCCATCAAACTGACCCCAGCATATCTACACATATGAGGATTTCTCTATAATTGCCACAAAGACTTTGAGAAGTTTCATTTCAAGAACTATATGGTTCTACAAGATGACTTGGTCACACATACAACAACCAAGATGTAGATCTAATGGTACATATTCTTTTGATTTCAAACATTATTGTTTCCATAGTGGGCATCCAACCAAGAGGACCTGTACAATCCTACTTCAAAAATTTTTCTGACAGACAAAAACTCCAGTAATATTACTAGCTGTGCCCAAATGTCTACCAGTAAGAACAAGTCAGAACGAAATTGGTTTACACTGCTGGAGGTTTTCAGAGGGACTGCACCAGTATGAACATTCCTAGTATCTGTTATCTATATATAGCAATCTTGGAAATATGTACGACTTTTATTTCACCTGGTCTGTTGTTCATTAAAAAAAAAGTTGCTTGCAGGCAAGAAAGGGATTTACCTATCTTAACATAAGCTTATCTTGCAACATTTAAGCTTTGCAACATTTAAGCTTTAAATGTATGTTTATGTGAAGGAAATAAACTCATGTTCAAAACATTTACTTGAATAATACTGTACAACAACAATTTTTTGCCTTGCTTTTAAAAAAAAGTCCTTAAAACAGCTACAGACAGCCAAGTCTGATGACTATGACTTGATATGGGGTTGGTTCCAATACTGCATTAACAGAAGGAGAACTGTGCTCTCAGAAGAACCCCAGAAATTTTTAAGGAACAATTGTATTATATTGCCATTTCACTAATACAAAGACAAGTGAGAAATGGGAGATTAATGATTATGGAACATTAATTCTACAATCTATTGTAGTTTCTACAGTTTCAGTAGAATAGATCAACTCTCTTGACAGGTTTTTAGGGGGGTTTTGGGAGAGGGTATGATTTAAATACTTACAAATCTTGAGGAATTATCATTTCTTACAGTTTTGGCATTTCCAAAAGCTGGTGGGAAGAAAAAGAGAGAGGAAATAAAGTAAAATAAACAGATGTCTAAACATTAAAGCTCAGCCAATTTGCAAGAACCCATATTACTTTGGGATGGTGCCAACCTTAATGGCTGAATATTTCCAAGTGACAGATGATGGAGTTACAATTCAAAGCACTTTTATGTATACTGAAACAAATGCAAGTACTAACCTTAACAATAAAGCCATTATTTTCTCTATGGAATATTTTATTAAAATAAACTATAATGCATTCAAGATATAGCTTTTGTTCATCAATAAACTGGTAATGAACAGTGTGCACCAGTTGGATTTGGACCATTTAAATGCCAGAGAAGAATAGAAAGCTTATTCCCCAAGATGATAATTAGGAGAAACATACTACACACTACATGCACACTCTATGTGTTTATTGGCCATAAAAGCTAGTACTGCCAAGTGTTTAGGATTAGAGAAATGGGTTGAGAAATGGAAAGTCATGATTTGGTCATGACTGACAAGTCTCCATGTGTTCAACTTTTGTGCACGGTGAAGGGCAGGGTTGTAAAGCCTTCAGAGCACACGCTTGGCTTGCAGAAGGTCCCAGGTACACTTCCCAACATCTCTATGTGAAAAAGGGAAAGACTTCCATGTAACTCCTCGGAGACCTTAGTACAGGCAGAAGTGAGGGCTATACCACCTTTTGGAGGACTATGGAGAGGCGATACAAGCAGCTAAGAATTCGTTCTATGCTGCTCGTGTCGCGTCCGCGGAGTCGCGTCCAGCAGAGTTGTTCAGGGTAGTGAGGGAGCTAACTCAGCTCCCTCCTGCCCCGAACCAGATCCTTGAACCTACTAAGCCTGCTGTGACCAATTTAATAACTTCTTCGCGGATAAAATCTCTCGGATAAACGAAGGTCTGGATGCCAGGGTTGAAACAGAAACCAGAATAGAGGCATCCAGAGCTTCCGTGGACTCAGTTGTACTGGATCAGTTTGAGTCTGTCAGTACTGAGGATGTGGACAAGATCCTTAGAAGTGTTAGGAAGACAACTTGCTCCCTCGATCCCTGCCCCTCGTGGCTAGTGGCACAGGGGGGACCGGTTGTAACTCGATTGTTACACCGGATTATCAATTCATCCTTGAGGGATGGGCAGTTCCCTGACATTCTTAAATTGGCCATAATAAAACCTATATTAAAAAAGCCCTCCCTCGACCCCCTGATTCACAACAATTATCGGCCAGTTTCGCTGCTGCCATTCTTGGGGAAGGTGATCGAGAGGGCGGTTGCATTCCAACTTCAATCGATCTTGGAAGAAATGGATTTTCTGGATCCATTTCAAACTGGTTTTCGGGCGGGCTACGGGGTTGAGACTGCCATGGTCGCCCTGGTCGATGATCTCCGTCTGGGCATCGACAGGGGTAGCGTGTCCCTGTTGGTGCTTTTGGACATCTCAGCGGCTTTCGATACCATAGACCATGGTATCCTTCTGGAGCGCCTGGCAGGGGTGGGAATCGGAGGCACTGCGCTCCAGTGTTTCCGGTCCTACCTCTCTGGGAGGTTCCAGATGGTGCAGCTGGGGGACGTGTGCTCCGATAAGAGGGCCCTCAGCTCTGGGGTCCCTCAAGGCGCCATTCTGTCCCCCATGCTCTTTAACATTTACATGAAACCGCTGGGAGAGATCATCCAGAGAGATGGGGCGCGGGGTTATCAGTACGCTGATGACACCCAAATAGTCTTCTCTATGTCTCCGACTGATGCAGTGACCAGGGATGGCATCGCTCCTCTCGTGGCCTGTCTGGAATCGGTAATGGACTGGATGAGGGAAAACAGACTCAGCCTGAATCCAGAGAAAACGGAAGTACTCGTGATAGGTTCCCCCGGTCCGGGTATGGAGGTGGTTCCACCTGTCCTGAACGGGGTCACGCTTCCCGTTAAGGACACTGTACGCAGTCTGGGGGTGCTCCTTGACTCGTCGCTCCATCTGACTTCTCAGGTGGATGTGACAGTCAGGAGCACCTACTTTCAGCTTCGGCTGATACGCCAGCTGCGTCCCTATTTGGACCGGAGAGACCTTGAAACTGTAGTACATGCTCTGGTAACCTCTCGGTTGGATTTCTGTAATGCGCTCTACATGGGGCAGCCTTTGTATCACACTCGGAAGCTGCAACTAGTGCAGAATATGGCAGCACGGGTGGTCACTGGTGTTCCCAGGGCCTCCCACATAACTCCGATTCTGAAAGATCTTCATTGGCTGCCTATTCGCTTCTGGGCTCAGTACACAGTGCTGGTTATCACCTATAAAGCCCTATATGGCTTGAGCCCAGAGTACCTGAAGGACCGCCTCTCCCCACATAATCCGCCCCGCACACTTAGATCTTCTGGGCAACAACTGCTTAGAGTTCCAGTGGCTAAATTATCAACTACCACAAAGAGGGCCTTCTCCATCTCGGCCCCCAGCCTCTGGAACTCGTTGCCCGTCGAGCTCCGCCTGGCTGCCTCCCTTAATGTGTTTAAAAAGGGGTTGAAGACTTATTTGTTCAAACAAGCGTACCCCTGATATCCTCCTCCCTCATTGTGACCTCCCCTCCCCGTATTGCGTGCTGGCCGGCATACATCTAATATACTATCACATCGCCACCACTGCCAGATTGCTGCTTAATAACATTGTTTTATCTTGTGATTGTTTTTAATTATGTATTGCATTCGTTGGTTTGTTTTTAACTTTGTACTGTATATGTTGTACACCGCCCTGATCGCTGGAAGGGCAGTATAAAAATAAAGTTTATTATTATTATTATTATTATTATTATACAGACTGCTTATAAGGAGCAGTGGGAGGTTGCCCCTTTCCTGGCCAGATCGAGGCTGCAGCAACCTCAGACTGTGGCCCTGATCCAGTCTTTGGAGGGTGCAAAAAGGAGCCACAAAAAGTGGCTCCTTTTTGCACCCTCCAAAAGGTGCCACAGCTGTGGCAGTGCAGCTCTATGGCATCCCTTCGGCTCTGCTTCATCTGGACGCAGCACCGGAGGTGCATCATGATGCTGTGTGCCATCTGGAGCGGTGCACAGCATTATGACACCCTGGGGGAGGGAGGGGCAGAGTCAGGCATGCATCATCAGGATGCTGCACCCCGCCTCTGCCCCCAGATCAGCACTTTCTGCCAGTCTATATATGGCCTGAGTTATCTGATAATCATGCACATTTGGCCAGGGAAAGGGGAAGCATTCAGATATAATGGCAAGCTGTGATATATCACTATATGACCAAACAGTTGGTTCTCATGCCCACATGCATTCTCTTTAATGGCATTTGGCAATTCCCACCTAAGGCAACCTCACTTCCAATATTTCATCTAAAGCAACGTTACTGGTTGTGCTTGCTCTGCAAGCTGACAGTAGAAACCAGATCTTGATCCTGGATTCTGAGCCTGCATTTAAGAGTGTAAACTGTGGTATGCCTCAAACCAGGTTCAGAAAAAAAAATCAAAGCAAGGGGAGTGAATGGGAAGGGCACATAAGCAAGTGATCTTTGAACTGCTCACTCGTGCAGTATGAAATCATGTTTAGGCCTTATGCTTGAATCACTCTCAGAGGATGATTAATCCATTCTTTCTTTAAACTAGAGAAGAAAATATTTACTCACTGTTGTCCCACTTCACCCTATTTGTGTTTCACAATATACATGCAGAACTAATGCTTTTGGTTATACTTTTTTTGACTTGAATGATGACCCTCTTGTCTCATGTGTCAAGGCGTCCATTTTGTAGACCAATGTGGTGCATTAGTCTGCTTTCCCATCAACATATAAGCCATGCTCAGGTCAAGTGTATATTTTGGTGGGTGGAAAAATGTTGTTTTTGCTTTAGTTAAATTTGCATTTCAAGACTTCCCATGGAACAGAGCCCTGAAGTACACAGCAGAATGTGCTGCTGGTGTTAGTTCATAAAAACTATAATAATTGTTCTGAAAATTCTACATAGTGCAGAGTATGTAAGCAATAAATCATCTTTTCCAGTCTCTCAACTGCATATCATTAAACACAGGGCTAAACACTAGGATCATTTATAAATGAATGCAGAAGCAAATACAAGTGGGCCATTATAAGAGTTTAGAAACAAATTCTTCAGTTTCACCATAAGTTCATTGTTTTCATATATTCATCTACTGTAGCTGGAATTCAGAGCATAATCACTGGTAACTTAAGTAAGCAAAATTCTTAGGACATTTTTGCAATGTGGTTTTAAACAGAAATAAAAGACAATACTACTTAAATATTAGAGAATTGGTTACCCTTGAAATAATTACGGAAACCAAGAGAAAAAGAAAGTATGGTGCCTCAAACTTATTAAGGCAAACTGCAACAGGAGGGCAATACTCTCTGGGCCACCACTTATTCACTGCAGGTGATGACCTCGACGCTAGACTGAATATATTTTTCCAGAACATCTTTCACAGATGTTACATTTTCATGTCCAGATGCAGCAAGAGATACTATGGCCACAGAAACAAACACTTGCACACATATTCCCATGGTTCCTGTACATAAGCTATGCTACGTACATGTGGCATATCCAGCACTCCTCTTGGTTTTAATATCTCCACGTTGAGTGAATTTTTAAAAGCTAAAATCCTGAGGACTGAATGCCTGGGAAAGGAGCAGAAAATAAACTTCTATCACCCAACTCCACAATCATGGGAAAACAACTGACCACCAGGATTTTAGCTTTTAATGATTGAGACACACAGCATCCCATCTATTCTACATAACTTGCACTGCATAAAGGTGTTAGTCTTTTTGCCTAAGCTATCTTCTTCTCAACCCTTGCAACAATCAGCCTCCATATGGGTCTTGCCTCTAAATAAGTCAACCTAATTTCCATTATGAATGTATTACTCTCAGGTTCCGAAGAAAGACATTGCTGCCATTCTATGAACTCTGTTCACAGAGTGAACATGGAAGCCATTAAAAACCTAACCATTTGAGAAGCTCCCAGTGAAGCAGAATCATAGAATCATAGAATCACAGAGTTGGAAGAGACCACAAGGGCCATCCAGTCCAACCCCCCTGCCATGCAGGAACTCTCCATCAAAGCATCCCCGACAGATGGCCATCCAGTCTCTGCTTTAGAGAATTGGTAGTTTTTCCACAGCAGAATAATTTTCAAACTGGTACAAGAAACCACAACCAAACTGAGAGTCTAAATGCTGACTTAGATAATGCTGTCAGAAATTACTTCTTTAGATCTTCAGCAGTACATAAACTTAGAGAGGAAATGCATTCCAAGACATATCAAGTTCTCCTATGGCAGAATATTCAACAGTGTGAGCCACTGGGGTAAAGAAAGAGTTGAACACAAACAAGTCTTCAAAAATCTCTCTTCCATTTCCACAGAATTAATTTATGGGAACTGGAAAATCAGTTATTTAAGTAGATCTTTATAATAAATGTTTATCAGCCAAATAATTAATGCTACACAGAAATCTAAAGGTTTCTGCTGAATATTCAACAACTGTCGCTACTGCAAGCTATCAATCAACATTAATTAGTCAAATCTTACCTTCCAGCACTGGATTAGACTGTAAAAGTTGTTCTTTTACTTGATTAACTTCTGCTCCCTTGCCACAAACAGCTGCAACGTAAGACATGACCAGTTTGCTGGCCTCTACAAATTTAGGAGAAAAAAGATTGGTTTTGCAGTAGTTAGAAGTACAGTATTCCATTTATAATACAAATCCCAGAATGAATCAATCAGAAGTAATGCATTTTTCAGGTTCAAGCTTGTTGTTTTCACTGCTTACATCTGACCTCTCACTGCGCTTCTACCAGAGTAAGATTAAAGACTTCAAGAACTGAGGTGGTGGAAGGCATTAGCTAAAGTCACACAAGACAAGAACTACTTGATAACTTTTTTGCACGTTTAGCCATCACATTTTATGTAATTTCTTTCCATCCAAAACTCTGACTCTCAGAAGACAAATAACCTCAAGATGTATTGCACTGAAAGCCTTGAATCAAATTTTGATTATTTGCTGAGCCCAGGAAAGGGCATTTGATGAATCAAGATGAAATATGAAATCTTATTCTTTTCAGCTACCAGAGAGGTTAAAATGGGTGAGCAAAGGCTACTAAATATTCAGACCTGAACTATCTGTTATGCAAAGATGAATTCTGACAGTGGAAGTCTAACCATCTGCTGATCTCCCAGAACAACACATATCTTCTCCTTACATTCTGACAAGTGTTGTTTTAGGATTCCATTAAAGAAGCACTGAAGCACAGAAATGAGTGAATGAAAATTATGACAGAATGATAATAACTGACTCTAACATTTCTCTTTTTGCCCTGGAAGCAATGAAAATTCAGGCAAGCTATATTGCTGATATTGCTGTTGATTGCTCCAGGGATGCTCTCATTTAATTATAGTTTTATTGTCCATATTTTATGTGTTTCAACAAATTGAATTTAAAATCTTTTACAGGCAAGATTGTTATGTTATTTAATTTATTTTAAGTTGTACTTTTATTATGTTGCTCTTACATATTGTATTTTTATCACTTTGCATGCAAAATAGCCTTTGGTCTAAGCATTAATAAATGATATTGATTGACGGATTGATAATGACAATCAAATGCCTTAAGGATCATCGAGGAGTAAACTGCATTTTATCCACTGGATTTTGTATCAAATTCACCACCTCCCAGCTAGGATCAAGATTTAATTCAAAATGCTTCCATTATCTTTTTTTTTTCAAGTTTGTGTGGAATCAGAATTATCCAAAGGCTGCCTTTTTTCCAGTAAGAAACTTTACAAAGCATCAAACTGTATTTTAACACATAATACAGAGTAGCTTGTTACTTTATAAACATCATCATGATGTTGTTAATATTACAAATAGCTTGCTATTTTTTAAAAAAGAATCTGAGTCATTGCATTGCTCATTAGTAACACGTTACTTTTTAGCTGTTTTACATTGTTTTTTAAAAGTTAACAATTAAAATGCCTCACAAATGCCCCAGATTATCCCCCCAATAATGTCTCTGATATAAAAACTTAATGTTTTTCATTACATCCCTCCCCCAGCGAAAAGTTATACATGAAACATTGGAAGTATCCACACAACAAAGTACTGTAACAGCAATTTGATACCACTTCAACTATTTTGTCTGTATCCTGTGGGATTCTGGCATTTGTCAGAGAGCTGTAGTGTTGTTGTTGAGGGGAGTGTGTTATGTACTCACCGAACTACACAACCCAGCACAGAGCCATGGCAGTTAAAGTGCTATGAAACTGTCATACAATATAAGCCCCACCAGGAAATAAGACATAGTGATAGGCCCAGCACCGAATGGAAGGGGTTGGGAAGGGAGCAGAAAGATTGGGGCCAATGGTTCTAAAGGAAATGGAGTTGTTAGAAATTTAGGGTGGAATTCTGGGTTTGGAGAGTTATGACGATGTTCCAGAAGAAGACGACTTAACTATATTTGAATAAATGTAGATTGTTGTACCATACCTAATGAAAATAGGCCATAGTGTATCTTCTTGAGGAAAAATAAACATAAGACAGTGTCTTATTTTCAGGGAAGCACGGTACTTGTGTGTGTGTGTGTGTGTGTTTAAATATTGTTGACCAGCTGTCTTAGGACCCCAATAAAACAAAATGTGCTATACTATACTACTGTAATGCACTTTACATGGAGCTGCCTTTGGAAACTGTTCAAAAATTTCAGCAGGTCCAAAATGCTGCAGCCAGAATGCTGATAAGGGCCAATTGTAGGGAGCATACAACTACATTCTTAAAACAGCTTCACTGGCTACCAGTTTGTTTTTGGGCACAATTCAAAGTGCAGGTCATTACCTATAAAGCCCTATATGACTTAGGTCGGTCCACACTATCTGAAAGACTTGTTATCTCCTCATATGAACTTGCCAGAGTTTTGATATTTTCAGGGGAAGGTCTTCTCTTAGTCCCTCCAACATCACAGATCTACTTGATGAGGACATAGGAGAGGGCCTTCTTAGTGGCTGCTCCCACCCTCTTGGACGTCCTTCTTCAGGAGGCTAGGCTTGCCCCCTTCCAGCTCCTCTTTTCCCAACAGACAAAGATCTTTAAGCAGGCTTTCAATGTGTAAGTAGGGAAACGTCTTATTGGAATGCTCGATTTAATTTTTTTAATTTTGTATGTTTTATAAAAATAATTTTATACTGATTGATCTGGTGATTTTAATTGTTTTTGAATTTTACAGTGACGTGTGGTGTTTTTTTTAAAATTAGGTCTCTCTGGGCACCAACGTGGGTCTTACGCTGGGAGAAGAAATAACATACAAATTAAATAAACAATTATAAATAATTATAAATATTTAGAAGAAAAAGTAACAATGTATCATGTTTCCTTTTCTGTGAAAATTTAAGTGGATAAAAAGGCAGTATGGAGGTTGTTTTTTTAAAAAGGGGGGGGGAGGCTTTCATGTGTCTTCACTTCTGAAAAAAGAATAAAAATGCCAAGTGCCCTGTTCCCAACAGGGCTCTGTAACATTTCAATTTAAAAATGATTATGGAAACATATGATAAATATATAAACTTTGAAAAATAAAATGATTTTTCTTCTGTTGTTATTTTAAGCACACTTTTGAAAACCCTTAAAATGCCAACAAGGTACCATATATACTCTTCTATAAGTCGATCTCATGTGTAAGTCGAGGGCAAGTTTTGGGGCCAAAATTATGGATTTTGCTATGTCCCGTGGGTTAGTCGAGGGTAAAAGTTAGGGGCATATAGCGAAGGATCTAAAGACTGAAGCAAAGCAAAACAATGTCAAAGAACTTTCAAAATTCCAGCAGATATAACTCTTCGTGCTTACTCTTAAGGCTGGATGGAGAATAGAGGAAGTCAGTGCTTCCAGGACAGATTATACTTTTGCTTTTCACTAGGGGATGGTTACTTGTTTTAAATAAGAATTAAGATACCGTACTTACATTGACCCATGGATAAATCAACTCAGGTTTTTTGTGTCAATTTTTTGACCTAAATTTCTAGACTTATACATGAGTATATATAGTATTTTTACCATCTTGTTTATTATGTACTACTGTACATGATATGTTGACATAAACACGTTGATTTCATTTCATATCTGTATAGTTCACTATTCACACAAAGCAACAACAATTCTGTTAATGAGATCCAAGAGCTGCAACCAAAAATACAGGGTAATAATAATAATAATAATAATAATAATAATATCTCGCCCCTTTGAGATCAATCGGGGCAGCTAACATCAATAAAAAAGTACATTAAAAAAAAGAATGGTGCAAAACTGAATGAGAACATATTTACTTTTGTACCATTCTTTCTTCACCCAGTACAGCTATACTTAAGAGATGGGTATGGATTAGTCTTACCATTATGTAACTCAACATGGCTGCCTAGGGCAGCACTTTAGATAGAGCTCCTACTGCAAAAATTAAAGGTGGGACTTTTATTTTCTATCATCAGAGACATGGATAAACTTCTAGTGGTCAAGAATGGTATGGAGAAAACAGAAGGCAGCAGCCAAGTGATATGTCCCACAAGTTTAATCATTTCAGTGAGAAAGATAGGGAGAAAAATGCCTGTAGACACTGGAACAAGTATGCAGAGCAGACTCAAGCCATCTGACAAAGTTGTTGGCCAGAAAGAGTTTTCATCCAGGTGTGACAAGACTTGCAACTGGGACACAGCTGAGTGTGACCTATCAGACCCCGGAACAAGAGCACACATACATTAACATCCCAGAAAGAAGAGAAAGGTCAAAGATCAGATATATTTACCTGTTTTTCCAGCTCCACTCTCTCCAGTTATAAGTATACATTGATCTTTATCCTGGTCTCTCAGAGAACGATATGCTTCATCTGAGAGGGCGAAACTACAGAATAAAACATGAGAAGAAGTGAGGCAACAGGTAAATGCCATGTTCAATATATACATCACAACATTCAGCTATTTCAACTCAACTGTAAAATGTTTCGATCTAGGTCACATCCATCAGTATTCTAACAGCAGCAAAACAGTTCCCCTTCAAAGTCTCACAGAGAAGCTATTTTTCTCCAGTGGGCTGACAAAACTGACTGAATGATAGAAGGCAATTTCAGTTATTACTGATTATTGCCACCAGCTGCCTGCATAGTTATCTTCTGCAATCTGTTGGCAATACATAACCCCTGTACAGGAACTTGCATGGGCAGTGTTTTATCTACAGCACATACAAGTAATTTATGCAAGGCAGACTTTAGCCAAAACAACAAAACACTTTTTACAAAAGGCAATGTAGGACAATACTCTCAAATGCTGAATTAAGATATTATCATACAAATTCATAAACATCTATCTGTCTTTATCTTGTGGACCATTCATGCTATATAATTACAGTACTAGTATTCCACTTTATAATAGTACTATAAAGTGATATAACACTACAATAATACTATGACCTAAAGTACTATAATACTTTATAATAATACCATAAAGTGGAACAATAGTACTATTGAGAGGATTCAAAGATACAGCTGTGTTAATCTGCAGAATCAGTATGTAGAGAGATCTTGTAGCACCTTTGAGACTAACTGAAAGAAAGAAGTTGGCAGCATCAGCTTTCCTAGACCTTCCTATTTCCTCAGATGCCTATAGCACAGATGCATATAATGCGACAGAGTTGTGTAGTGGTTTGAGCATTGGAGTATGATTCTGGAGATCAGGGTTCAATTTCTTGTTCAGCCATGGAAACCCTCTGGATGACCTTGGGTGAGTCACACACTCTCAGCACCAGAAAATTCAATGATAAGTTCACCTCAGGGGTCACTATAAGACGGAAACAGCTTGAAGGCACACAACAAGAACAATTCCACTTTAAGTGCCATGTTTGCATCTGAGAGGACTGATAGTTTGGTTAGAGGCACCAGAGGAGAATTTTCTGGCTGAGGTTTCCAAAGGCCTCTCCCCCAATGAGAAGCCCAAGATCCCATAGGACAGACAGGCCATTAAAGTGGAATAATAATGCTATAATTATGTAGTGTGAATGAGCCTTTGGTCTCCCAGTGACAGATTTCTCTTCCTTAGACAAGCAAAAGTACAGACTAAAATATGATAGGACTCCAATCATAAGGGGATGGGTTGCTGGAGACCTTCATACTGGAGGACTGAGAGACGCTCACAGGCCATAATTTCTCCACCCTTGCCATAGGTAAACAAGATGCATGCAAATACGCTTCCACAAGCTGGTTTATGTCTCTAATGTGAGATAGCAGCCACCAAATATTCTAGCATAGGGAATTTCCAGGCCCACGGCCTTGTCATGTCAAAGAAAGGGACAGCACTAATGTGCAAACTCAACACCGTCTGCCAAAGTAACAGGTAGACAAAGGCTGGCATTATGTTGGTTAGTTGCAACTGGAGTAGATCCATTTAATAAATTTTTAAATGGCAAGTCAACACATAGATAAATCTCACTGATTCATTGGGGTTACTCTAGTCAGGACTACCAATGGGATTTGGATCAATATACAGTGGTCCCCCGGGATACGAATCCCCCGGGCTACGAAAATCCCGGGATACGAAAGAGCCGGGGCCGGAAAAATGGCCCCGGCTTACGATCGTATCCCCGGGATACGAAAAAAGGCCGGCGGCCTCGGAGAAGAAGGGACGGCCCCGCGATGGCCGTCCCTTCTCCTCCGCCGGCGGCCTCGGAGAAGAAGGGACGGCCATCGCGGGGCCCTCCCTTCTTCTCCGAGGCCAAGCAAGGCACGATCCGATCGGATCGTGCCTTGCTTTCGCTTCGGGGCGGAGGCCCAGGCCTGACTGGCTGGGGAAGGTCCCCAGCCAGCCAAGCCTCTGGGCCTCAACCCCGAATGGAAAGCAAGGCACTGCCTTGCTTTCCATTCGGGGCGGAGGCCCAGAGGCTTGGCTGGCTGGGGACCTTCCCCAGCCTGTCAAGCCTAGGCCTCCGCCCCGAAGCGAAAGCAAGGCACGATCCGATCGGATCGTGCCTTGCTTTCGTTAGGCTTGGGGGGCAAGCCCGGCTAGAGAAGGGAAGCTTCCCTTCTCTAGCCGGGCTTGCCCCCCAAGCACGGCTAGAGAAGGGAGGATTCCCTTCTCTAGCCGGGCTTGGGGGGCAAGCCTAACGAAAGGAAGCCACGATCCATGGGATCGTGGCTTCCTTTCGATAGGCTTGGGGGCCAAGCCCGGCTAGAGAAGGGAAGCTTCCCTTCTCTAGCCGGGCTTGCCCCCCAAGCACGGCTAGAGAAGGGAGGATTCCCTTCTCTAGCCGGGCTTGGGGGGCAAGCCTAACGAAAGGAAACCACGATCCATGGGATCGTGGCTTCCTTTCGATAGGCTTGGGGGCCAAGCCCGGCTAGAGAAGGGAAGCTTCCCTTCTCTAGCCGGGCTTGCCCCCCAAGCACGGCTAGAGAAGGGAGGATTCACTTCTCTAGCCGGGCTTGGGGGGCAAGCCTAACGAAAGGAAGCCACGATCCATGGGATCGTGCCTTCCTTTCGATAGGCGCGGAGGCCCAGGCCTGGCTGGCTGGGGAAGCGAACGTTCCGCAGCCAGCCTGGGCCGCCCCTTGTCCTCCGAAGCCTAGCTTCGGAGGAGAAGGGACCCAAGGCTGCCACTTGTCCTCCGAAGCCTAGCTTCGGAGGAGAAGGGACCCAAGGCCGCCCCTTCTTCTCCGAAGCCTAGCTTCGGAGGAGAAGGGACCCAAGGCCGCCCCTTGTCCTCCGAAGCCTAGCTTCGGAGGAGAAGGGACCCAAGGCCGCCCCTTGTCCTCCGAAGCCTAGCTTCGGAGGAGAAGGGACCCAAGGCCGCCCCTTCTCCTCCAAAGCCTGGCCTCGGAGGAGAAGGGACTCAAGCCTGGCTGGCTGGGGAAGCGAACGTTCCCCAGCCAGCCTGGGCCTCCGCGGGTGACGAATGGAAGGCCCGATCCACCGGATCGGACCTTCCTTTCCTCAGCCAGGAGGCCCCCGCCAGGCCAGGCTTCGGAGGGGAAGGGATTTCCCTTCCCCTCCGGCCGGCCGGAACGGATTACCTATTTCCTATTGGAAATAGGCCCCGGGTTACGAAATTTTCGGCTTACGAAAAAGGGGCCGGAACGAATTAATTTCGTAACCCGGGGGACCACTGTATGTTACAGCTGCAATTAGAAGAAGGCAGCACATGTGAATTCATTACCAGAGTATCCACATTTAAAATAAATAAATAAATAAATTTTTAACCCTTGGACACATTTAAAAGGGAAAACAAAGGGAAAAGGGAAGATGAGAGGAAATAAACTAGATAGGATTGTAAGCTAATTGAAAGTTCAAGACTGCCAACTATGGTGGAGGTGGGAACATTTTTCACTCCCACAATCCATTGTCAAGCTGCACCGGCATGCCTGATCCAACCAGAAGTAATGTACTATAACTTTTAGTTTAGTTTCATGTTGTGGCTGCTTTACAACCAGTTTGGCTGGGATAGGGTAGGTTTGGAATTATGCCAGGGACTTGTAGTTTGTGGAGACAAGAATGCTGCACTTTGCAACAGGTGTGACCCATGGGGATAGGGACAAAATATCACCCAATTTCTTCAACTGGGGGGTCTGTGAGCTTTAGGAGGCTTTAACACCCCAGATCAATGTCCAAGGGGCGCATACGGCCTACAGACTGGATGTTGCCCACCCCAGTGTAGATCTAGGCTAAAATTTTATCACTTCAGCAATGTGTCAATGTGTTTTCTAGCACTGACAAACCAAAGCAAATTTGGGGTGTGGGTGTGATTGTGTGTATCATATAATCAACTTATATTGATGTATATGCCTAGTCCAAAGATGCCCACATGGTTACATGAACACATACCCTGGTTCTAGAACTCAAGAGGAATGAAGAGGTAACTATAACTTTCTAAATAACCCATATGAGAAACCTGCGGGTCCCTCCAATACTGCTGCTTCTATCATCCCCTGTCATTCACTGTGCTGACTCAAGCTGATGGAAATGACAGTCCAGCAACATTTGGAGGAGCACAAGTTGTCCACCTCTGCTGTACATCATTGGTAGCCATGGTTCAATGCTGCTTTGGCATTATTGGGGGGTCTTCCACTATCCAACCCTTTGTTAAGACATGCTGAGAGCAATGCCACCCCCTTCTTTTCAGTATGTAGGGTGATTCAAAAGGATTTTAACATGAAAATGCTCCAACACGTAGGCGTTTTATATTTAGTACTTTTACTGATAAATTCAATTGAGTGAACGTACATTTGGTACTTGTAAAACTGTGAATGTCATTTCCCATTCTTCAGACCAGCTGCTTTACATAAATTTGGAAACCAGATTCAAAAGGAGCACAACAGTTTAAGAAATTATATCTTTCTCCCACTGTCAGCAACCTTTTATGACACTCAGGACAACCAGCAACCAAAATCTACTGGCCTCGCTCACTAAACCCTAATGAGTTGTTGCCTATGAGTGGCAAGGTTTATTTGGGAAAACTCCTTGGATACAAACTAAGACCAACTTTCTCCACTAGCAGTCATTTTTAGACTGACCACAAACAACATCTAGTTCACATTCATGAGCCTTTGGACCAAGCCTGCTGACTCAACACTTTGTGAAGCCCTGCAAACTCAAGGCAGGCACAATGTGGCCAAGGCAAGACTTTCGACTCTAAGGTTTCTGCTAAATTCTATGCTGGGTTTCAATTATTTTCCTGCACAGAATATTGCTGTTCATTGTTAGCTGAACTTGCAGACTCCATCAGCATGAAACAAGACGTTTATCCAGAAAATATCAGTGTTGCACTGGATCGTGAAAAAAGAACTATCAATTTAAACTTACTTTTCGCTTTTAGTGTATCTGGTTTTATATTTGCTTATCACTGATCTTTTACTGACCTAGTTTTAGTTTATACGATATAAAACCTCTACAAGGACTACAAACCATAGTCTAACAACTCCTATTTATTCCATGCCAACAGTCTCCAGTAATTTAGTAACTCACTGCTGACCTACTCATCTAAACATTTGAAACACATTTTAAAGTCATACCAAGCAATGCTGAAAGATCTCACTTTCTTGTTGTTTTAAAATTAAGACTTAAATCCGGAGATTCTAATGGCATACTAACTGGAGTACACACCTAATAATAGCCTCAGATGTGAGGCAAATTTTATCATGTCAACCCTATTTTAAGCCTTTGTTGGCAAGTGTTCCCTTATAATTTTGTATATTTGATTACAGTCAGGTACTTTGTATTTCAGTTTTGTTGCAAAATCACTAGTAGAAGTGTCATTTTTCATTCCAGAAATACATGAAACTCAAGATACATATTGAATTATTAGAAATATTTTTTTCCAAGCAATTCAGGTGTTTTGAGAGACACGGTGACGTTTACAATTTACTTCAGACAAATCACCAGTATGGTATAGCTTTGAACTACACACAGGTAAGCTGAAGTGACCTGAGATAGTTATTCAACAGATAAAATCAAGCACTGGTTCTTCCATCACCTGTGGAGATTTTAACTATATCAGCCCACTCCTGCCCTCCAAGACAAATCACCTGCTCCTTCCCTAAGCTGTTGAAATTTGATGCAATTTCATGTAACAGCAGCAAATGCTGTGCACATTGATGTTGGAAGTGTTGGAAAATGGAAGAGTTGCAGTGCCAACAGTAGGAGAGCAAGGATGTGTAAAATTATACAAAACAGTTCTAATAACTAGCAAATTGGAGTAATCAGCTGCTCAAACTCCACTGTGTTAGATGGTGCGAGTTGTAGGGGATCACACTCATCTCGTCTGCCACCGCTTCTCATTTGCATAACATCGCCACCAGCTGCCAGCAGCCTTTCTTCCCGGGTCACCCTATACAATCCAAACAAGAGCCTGGCACAAGCTGAGAGCAGGTGCGTGGCTTTATGAAAACCTATCGGGCTGGTAGAACAAATTGCTCTGAAGAAAAAGGAGGAGAATGAAATGGTACTCTGCACAGGAAGAGGTATTGACAAGTCTGGGTGTTAAAACAGCAGTAACATCCTATACAGACAAACCTATACATACAAACTGTCAATAAATAACTTTCAATAAATAAATTGTACAAAATGTTCTACAAAACACTCTTATTTCCTAATATTAATTTATGTATTTGTTTATTTGTACTTTTTATTACAAATGTAATCTGGGTCATGTAGAGATAAACAGCAGCTAGTGGGGACATCTAATTAAAAAAAAGAAGTCAACTTTTGCATACAATATCAAAGACAACTGTTGCATATTCGAAATAGCTTCTAGGGTCCAAAGAAGTGTGCATGTACAATACATGTATGTGTGTGCCAGGATTTCACCTGATGTTGTGTCTGGAATGCAGCTGAAAAGAAAAACCTGCAACTCCACCTGAAATTCTAGTGTACATATGTAAATAAAAATTCTTCCACACATATGGAGGTGAAAATCTCTCAGAATGCTAATCACCATTTCTAGCACCTGCTCTTAAAAGGGCCAAATCAGCAAGCTCCAAAATACCATTTCTACTTTCAGAAACTCATACTGTCAGAGTGTACAGTAAAAACATATTTATCAATGTTTGGTCAGGGCCAATTTGAGTTCTCAATTACTGGGACTCGAGCCATCTTGAAGGATAAAGGATGGAGATGGAGGATGCTGGAAATGCTGTCTAGTGACATCTGGAGAGGCACAGTTGACCATTTATGCCCTGTCTACTTCATGGGCTTCAATTTTCTGGTAGACCAAGGCTCCAAAAAGTCCCTAGTCAGTGAGAGAGCCAAATACACTCATATACTCCAGCTTGTGGTAAAATTAGTCTTGAGTGTATCAAGCATGCAAGTCCATATACAATAGTGATGTGGCCTGAACAGGAGCACCAGCCCTGCCAATTACTATCTCCACCTTTAGCTTAGAGATGAAATGGGAGAAACTGGACTATTGCAGCACAAGCTGTGGAAAAGATCCAAGATGGAAAGAGAAACCAGGTCTTGTTTTCTCACTGCATTGAGAAGTACTATCCCAAGCATCTTCTCCTTGTGAAACGGAAAGAAGAGGGAGCATCCAAGCCACTTTCTGCCACCCCCAAGAAAGGGATAATATTGACGTAGACACTCAGGACCAAATGTCAGGAAAATGTGGTGGTCAACATGTATATATTGTTCTTTATATGTGTTCTAAGGGTTCTGGCCTCAATGCTAATTTCCAACTTTAGAAAGCCCAGTTTATTATCTTCCTCCTCCACTCAAGCATCTCAGTTCCTGCTGCTGGGCAACGTGACTTGCTAGGTCAATCTTCCCCAATATGGTACCATCCAGATGTGTTAGACTACAAGTTGTCATCACTCAGCAAGCATAGCAGGATATATGAACTATAATTTGACACATCTGGGGGGCAGCAAATGTTAGAAAAAGCAACTCTAGGCCCAAGACCCTACAGGCATAGGTGGGTTCTGTACATGTGGTTATTACACATATGAACAAAGACACATAGAAATGAAGCCAAAAGTGTGACCTGGTACATGTGTAGCCCGGGTGACATGTTGAGAGAGCCACTTGATCTTGTGGCATCCACAGAGTCCTAAACCATATCCTCAACTGTTCTCCACTGCACATTGTTAACATCTATAGTTATAAACCTCAACTACATGCCAGTCTTCTGAGCAACCATATAATTACTGAACCAAATAAATCTTTTGAGCTCTTCTCATTTGAGTCAAACATATGTTTCAGATTATTTTGCCAAGATGTCAGTAAAGTAATTCATTGCACTTAAAAAGTGAAATAAGGGCTTGTTGTAAAGTATTCACGTAAAAAGGCAACCACACTGGTCTCCAACCACATGAAAAACAGAAGAACAAAAACGTCACAAAAACCTTCCCCCACTGAATTTTCCTCCAGATGACATGGTGTACTTATTCATGCTATTTCATACTGAACAGTCACATTTTCCTTTGAGATGAAATATATTTTCAATATGTAAAGATTCAGTTAGCAATGTCCATTCCTATTTGTCCCTTCCTTAGCACCCCTGTTTTAAAAGCCTATAAGCACTCAGATAAATTTAAGAGGGAGTCATCTTTCCAAGCCCATATGCTATACAAAGGAAATCTATCACAATGACAGCAGATTCTTGCAGAACAAGAAGTACAGTACTAGTGACTTGCCTCAAAGAACACACCACACCTCACACTTTATTAGAAACCATCCTTTTTAGCTCCTTCGGGATTTTCAAATTTCAAACTTCAGGCACACTCTTCCCTATCAACCAGCTTCAATTCCTTTTTGTTGTTGTTTTGTTTTGTTTAACTCTGGACCTCTTTGTAAAGCACCAATCAAAGACTGTCTCTGACTTTTCTCATCCTATCCTGCTGCAAGATGTTGGGTCCAATAAAGTCTCCTGGTGTGATACAGAAAAATAATCTCTTTCCCCATCCTCAACGTTTTAATATTAATTGCCCTTAGTAACTCAACCTAGCTCAAATATAAGCAACTCACAGTGTTCAAAGCTGCTGCACAGACACCTTCAATGAAAGCAAGTTCTTACAACAACCATCAAATTGCCAGCAAGCACTCCTTCCCCCTCCACCATCACAAGCTACCTTTCCCACGGTCTAATGTGACATAGATGCTTTTGAGACCTTTGGATTATGACGACATAGGGAAGACAGCTATCTCTTCATTTTTATATCTTAAAACTTGCAAATCAAATCAAAAATTTTAAGATATTTTCTCCATATCAAGAAGCCAAAAGGTCATTCATGAAGCAAAGCATTCATCAAGAGGGAAGGAAAGCTTTTGACAGGAGAGGAGAAAAGCATACAGTATTATGTTATGCTTTTTTACTTCCACCATCTCTCTCTGCTCTTCTCTCTCTCTCCCAAGCTGCATCTACACTGCAGAATTGATGCAGTTTTGACACTGCTTTAACTGCCATGGGCTTCATCCTATAGAATTCTGGGATTTGTAGTTTGGGGAGCTATTTAGCCTTCTCTGTCAGACAGCTCTGGTGCAACAACAAACTACAAATCCCAGGATTCCATAGCATTGAGCCATGGCATTAAACCAGTGTCAAATTGCATTAATTTTGCAGTGTGTCAGCAGCCTCTTTGTCTGTCACTCTCTCACAGACACTGACTCTCATTTACTGTGAATGCTCATGGATCCCCAATACACTGCTTTTTTTCTAAGTTTTCATTTGACTCTTTAAGAGTGGGAACTGTCTAACATTTCCATACTCTTTCTTTGGGATGAGGGCTATCCTTCCAAATGCAGTCCTTCCCAAACCCTCCCCTTTCCCCAGCATGTTCCTTTCACTAAACAAAAAACAATGCAGGCCATCCCTGCTTGTTCCCCACAGCAGGTGGCAGATCCTTTGCCTACAATGCCCCCCACCATCTGGAATTCCCTGCAATGCCTCCAAGTCCAATTGACTCATAGCTCTTTTCAAACCCCACATTAAGGCATGCTGCCTTAGCCTGGCTTGTAACTACCAGTTCTTGCAAGATCCTTAGTGGAGCTGAGATGGAGTTCCAGGCATATTCATGCATTCCCACCTTTTATTCTATCCCATAACAAAACTCACCAATGACAGTGGTTCCCCTCTCCTTCATTTTGCACATATATATCATAAATTTACTACTTATATTCCTTCATAGGAACATAGAGGTCCTGAATCATATTCTCAGCCACCTGAAATGTTTCCTTAGTTGTTCAGCAGCTTTCAGTTGATACAAAAATTAGAGAATACAGATTTTGTGCTTTTGTGAAATAGGTGAGAGAGAAGTAAACACATGAGAAGAAGGGATTCAATAGTAGGAATTTTAAGGATTCACAAACATAGGTTGCTGTAACCCTTGCTTTTAAAATACTAAGGAAAAATAAGCACATTCATGAATGTACTTAGAAAGCACCAAAGAAAGTATGTGTTTGCTTGTATTAATTAGTTTGTGATTTGAATCTGTAAGGTCAAGGTGTGTGGGATGAAGACAGGACTCTGACCAGCAAATCATTTCTGTACACTGCAAAACATTCAAGGTAACATTTTTCAGATAGAATTTCTCATGTCCCAAGGCCATCATTTTAAACATAATTGTACTGGAAGTGCTACTTTGTTCTCCTTGTCCTCCTTTAAATTGTACCGATAAGGTAAGGATTCAAGTGTTCAAGAGACACACCTGACCCAGACTGCTTTTCAAAATAGATGTTCCTCTCTACACAGCCTCAGCTAACAGGTGCATTGTCGAGGGAAGGTTTTTCAGAGATCTCCATTCACCTTGTCACTCAATTTGCAACCTTTAATTTGCACAATACATCCCTCATTCTTATGACCAAGATGACAAATGGAAACTGACAAGTGGTGGTGGGGTTTTGAAAAGAAAAAAAATAATTAACCACCCTAATACCGAAAAGTGAAAATCACTCCACAACTACAAGAAAGATAATCCCTTCCCCTGAATAATGCGTTTCTACATAATCATACAAAATTCAGATTTAAATCCTTTTTTTGTTTGTTTGTTTGTTTTCTAAAGCAGGCTTGGAAGTGAGCTTCTGCTGGTGGACTCTTAACCACTGGGGAGGGTGCTGTATGCTTGCTTCACAGGATATCACTGGTTCTCATCTTGTTTGCTGAATGCTTTCTCTTGAAGAGCTATACTTATTTACTTCAATCTGTTCCTAATCATCTCCTTGCAAAGCCAGAGTCAGAAAGTGCACATTCAAGGGCTGCTATTAAGTAAAGGTGCATATTTTGTATTAGATACAAAATCATAGTCTATTAGAAGGGAAATGCTTGAAAAAAGAGTTCTCTATATGAAAAGGGTTTACAACAAAGTGTATGAATGTTTGTGTAGACTGCAAAATAAAAACCCACAATGATGAAGAAACAGCAAAACAAATAAAGGGGTGAAACAGACAGTCAAAAAGAGACGGTTTTCTAGCAGGCTGGGGGCATAGCATTCAGACAGCAGGACGCCCCCAGTCTGCCATGAAGTGGCACAGCTGACCACATGTGTGGCAGGTCCATGGCATTTCAGAAGCGCAGCATTTATACACACTGTGCTGAAGAAATGCTGAAAAAAATCCCTCCGTTGGGGCAAAGGCACCCTTCCCCCAGCAAAAAAGGAGTAGCTTTTGCTCCTTTTTGTGCCAAAAAAGGGCCAGGTTTGGGCATGCAGTTGCTGTGGCCCCAACCCAGCGAGCAAAGGGCGGGTGGCAAGCCGCTCCTTACCTGCCATCTGTTTTGCCCCAAAAGGTGGGAAATCCATTTGTTGATTTCCCTTGTTCAAAGTCAAAGAAGAAACATGAGCAGGCAACCATACTGCACTTCCTAAGGTTTCTGTGCATGTGACACAGCTATATGATTCAACAACAAGAATGATATTGCCAGGCAAGCCTGTTCCACGAAAAGGAAGGAGAGAGCTGCTGTTACAGGAAAAGGCCTTGATAATCTGTTTGTGAACTCAAGGACCTTATGTTACCAACACTTTGTATTTAGAAGGTTTCATAGGTTTCAGATGCAGTCCTGCCTTCCTGCAATAGTGCCTAAGGCATTGGGGATGTGAGGAAAGATTTGCCTAACATCCTATCCTTTAGGACACCAAACTCTCTGCAGGGTGCCAGCCTCCCAGGTGCCAGGCTTACCATTAGGCAGGGTTTCAAAGATACAAGATTTTAAGGCAGCTAGCCACACTGCAAAGACTAGAGAAGATTTATCATTTAAGTTATTTCCAGAAAGATTTATTATTTAAGTTATTAAAAAACATTTTGGATGCATTAGACAAACTTATGCATGTCCCAACATCAAGCCTACAACGTTTAGCTTTACTTATAAATCAAAGGCCTCCTGAATCAAAAACAGGTTCTCTTTAAAAAGCAGTTTACATATAAACTCAGACATCAAACATTATTTTTTAATTAATTATTTATTAAGGATTGGGGGAGGACGAGCCTCAGGCTAACTTTTCTTCTACTTTTTCTGAGGACCGGCTGCTACTATGGATTTCTTGCTGTCACCTGTATTGTTTCTTTAAATAATGGCTAAGAGTACTGATGGCAACAGATGGATGCCATTTGTATGCTGTAAATTAAAAAAGGGACGGGTGGAATTAAAGCCTCAAACATAAATGGCACTGGTACACTTTCGATGAAAGGGTCTGGCAGCTGTTCTTAATTATAGCTGGGGATCTCAGCAACTAATGGTCATATCAGGGGCCATTAAATATAAGAGAGGGGAAATCATCAGTGCTTTAGCCAAAGAATTCAGTATGCATCTCTCTAATTTGTACAAAGTTTCCATGGTTATTTTCACCTTCCTATCTAGTACAACTTGTATTGAATATTGCTTATTCACAGAATCATAGAATAATTCTTGGACCTTTCTAATCTTGTTGTATTTTGGTAGAATGTTTTCTTCTTTTAGTTTTCTACAAGTCCATATATAGATTTGAATCTAACTATAAACCCATCCAAAATTAACACTTTATAGCCCCCCCCCCCCAATTTACTTAAAAGATTTTTACTGCCCACTCCAAAACTAGTCAGGATGTTAGCCAGATCTGCATTGCAGTAATTAAGTACCACACACGTTTTTCCTTTGCTAAATGTAAGATTAGCTCACATTTTATTTAGTGTGGACAATGAGAGCATCCCCGTGTGGTACAATTAGATTCAATGTTAACTGCCTGAGAGAGCACTCCACGTGTTTGTATAGGTCTGAAAGACCCTGTGCTCATACAGACTACATGTAGGGCCTCTCTATGCAATGGGGTGGCCTTGCCTGTTCAAGAAACTATGAACTCCTTCAAACATTACAGTCGTCCCTTCACATCTGTGGGGGGTTAGGGGAACAAGACCCCTGTGAATGTGGAAAATCCATGAATAAGGTGAGCCCTTCCTACCTCCCCTCCATTATTTGGGACAGCTGTCTGAGGCATGGGAGGGACCAGAGGGAGTTTTCCTGGCTCTTCCCCCACCCTCCTCTACCTTTAAGTGGCTCTGGGGTCCAGTTAAAGACAGGAGATGGGGAGCAAGGAACAGATGCACACTTGCTCCGTTCTTTCCCCTGCCCTCCTCTGCCTTTAACTGGTTTCTGGACTTATATAATTGTGTTAGGGGAGGGGACAATGGCCAACTCATAAGTAAAAAGGGAATGGCAAATAGCATTTAGCAATAGCATATACATTGCTATACTGCTTTATAGTAACTCAGAACACTCCACAGGGTTTACGGTCTGTAAGCTAATTGCCCCCACTAGCTGGGGACTCATTTTACCAACCTACAAAAGGATGGAAGGCTTCCATCCCTCTGGGATCGAACTCACAACTTTGTAGTTGCAGTTCCAGCATTTAACCACTGCACCACCAGGGCTCCCTTGGCAATGCCCTCCTTTCTTTCCTCTGAACATGCCAATTAAATAAATTTCTACCTACTGCCAGACACACAGTGAAAAGGGGATAGCAGAATCGATGGGAAGGAGGCAGGCTCAGCAGAGTGGCCACAGAGTGGCTGGTCCTGCGTATTACCATTCAATCCACTCCAGCTGCAAACTGGTTGGAAAGAAGCAGGAAAATAGTCTTCCCTTCCCTTCCAGCACATCTGGGCAAATGTTTAACAGATGGTTTAACTGTCAATGGTTCAGTGTTGTTGTTGTTGTTGTTGTTGTTGTTATGCTTTTAAATCTTGAGTTAAGTCTGGGGGGGCATGCCAACAATATTTAAAGGAGGTCCCTTGCAATGAAAAAGTTAAGAACCACCGATTTAACATATTTGCAAAGCTTTACCATGCTTACGTGTCTAAAAATCTGTAAGGTTCTTCTGCGCTTTTTACTCAAGTTAGGTACAACCAGTTTACAAAGTTCACTCATCTAGTAAACCCAAGAAGAACCAGTTCTGTAAAATCTATTCTTCTTCACAGTCATTTGCCTATTTCCATTAACAAAATGCATTTGTCAGCAGCCTTCAGTACTAATTAATAAAAAAAATTGGAATCAAGAACAGCAGAACATCCACATTTTTTCCAAAATAGTCCAAGCTATTAACTTCAACTACAAAGACGCTGCATTAAGGAAACAAAAATGTGTATTTAATTACCTAATGAGACATTAGTAAACATCTTCAAATACTGAGTATTCTACATCTTGCACGATTACCATATTTCTATTGTCATCAAAGTAGAATTATTATTGCTACAAATAGTGAGTAATAAAATAACTCACACAACAGGAAACGCAAACACTCTTAACAGTCAAAATATTTTAACTACTACTGATTCATAATCCCAACATATGGGGGGAAAGAACACTTTGAACTTTACAAAGAAGTGAGTGCTACAACTTTTTTAAAAATAGTATTTCCAGTTAGGAATATAAATTGAAATTTATACATACAATTTCAGATTTGTTTTTGCAAAAGGACAGGAACCTAACCATTGATTTTGTTCAAAGATACCTCTTATTGAGCCTTCTCTAAATCCATTCAAAATTCTTCACTCATTCAGAGGCTTTGTTAAAACACCATCTAACCTTGCACAGGTATCATGTGTTTAAAAGGGCTGACATTTCTCAGAAATGAAATTCTGCTCATATCAACACACTATTCAAGATCTTGTCTTTCACTCTCAGGTTTTTTTAGTGGTTTCTTGGTTTCCCTAACCAAAAACAGGCCCTCTCGACCAGCTTACATGTGCTGATTTGTTTTCTTATCACTGCTACAGCTACTACAATATTAATGCACCATTGTTCCTGAACAAAAGGCAGGTGTACATACATGACTACAACTATCAGTGTCAAAAGCAAACTCAGGCAATATATCAGATCAACCATCAGCCAGAAGATGTTAAGAAAGGCTTCATCAAACAGTTTTTTGTTTGCCTTGTGAAAAGACAGGAGCGACTGTAGGAAGATGGCTGGGCCTCCAGGGCAGAGAATTCCGCAAAGCAAGGGACAACACAAAGTATTTGTATCACTGCACCATAAAGCAGATTTGAGGGAGAATGTAGCACACAACACCTGTACAGCCATCTACACTGACAAGTAACTTTATTTTTTAAAAAATTAGCAGAATTCTTCATGCATTTAGACCCTGACAACTGAGCTCCATGGGGATCATAGGAATGGTTGGAGTCAAGATAAAATCACCTGGTTGAAGTCAAGGTAAAAGGAATTGAGGGAGAACAATGCTTGCCACATTGAGCTCCTTGGGAGAATGCTGAAATATCAACACCAGTGGAAAAAGTTAAGTTCCTTATACACTCGTGTACAAGTCAGCCTCATGTATAAGGCAAGGGAAGGTTTCAGGGTCACAATCATGGATTGATATAACCTGTAGATAAGACGAGGGTAAAATTTAGGGGGCTGTAATGACAGATGGAAAGGGGGAAATACCACTTCCATCCCTCCTCCTTCAGAGAATCCTGACCACATAATACTGATTCCTGGGTGCTGGGGGAGAGGTTTTAACATCGAATTGAGAAGGGAAGCAAGTGGCATTAAATGAGGATTTTCTTCCCTGGGAAGAGGTCTTGCAAATCAGACTAGAAAGAGAAGCATGTGGAGTTAAATGGGGAGAGGTTTTTTTCCCCATGGGAAGAAAAGGCTTGTGCATCAGACCAAGGAGAAGCAAGTGGATTTAAATGGGGAGTTTTTTCCATTGGAAGAGAAGGCTTGCAAATCGGACTGGAGAGAGAAGCAAGTGGGGTTAAATGAGGAGTTTTTTTGAATGGGAAGAGAAGGCTTGAAGATCAGACCAGGGAGAGAGAAGCAAGTTTAGTTAAATGGGGAGTTTTTCCATGGGAAGAAGAGGCTTGCAGATTGGACTGGGGAGGGAAGCAAATGGTGTTAAATGGGGATTTTTTTCCCATGAGAAAACAAGGTGTGCAGATCAGATTGGGAACCTCATTCACAGAGGGGGGGGGGGGACAGGCATCAGGCTTGCTTGTTTTAGGACCTTTCTAAGCAGTTTTAGCGTATGGACTAATATATAAGTCAACCCAGGATTTTAGGGTGAATTTTTGGGTATTCAAAATAAGTAGAGGAGACTTTTTTAAAAAAATCAAAGCATATACTCTGATACAACGTAAACATGTTTTCTTCAACACATGTCCCCCCACCTCGTCAGCAGGGAATACAATCATTTTTGGACAATTCAAATCAAAGTGTCAGTCCTCACCAACACAAACCCTGAGGAAGTAAAAGAAGGCTTGCAACTGGCTACTTTAAAAAGATTTTTTTTTTGCAAGACTTCATTTCCAATGCATGGATGACATTAGCCACAGAAAATGCATTCCAGTCTCAGCAGACAAACGTACTGCTCAAGGATGGAGTTTAATACAAAAGTTCTTACTTTAAAAAGAAGCATTTTCTTGGTTCTAGAAATATCAGTTCCTTGTAAAATTGAATAAAGTAAGGCTGGGCTGTAAGTCTAATAAAATCACAAAGACAACTAGGAAGAACCATAAAAAATTTCCTGTAGGAAAGTATGCTGACTATCAACTTTGGGACATTTATGTAGCTGGTGTCTTCCCAGAGAGGGAAAAAATAACAAGTCACTTTGCTTATATGCACAGGAGGGCAAGGAGGGTACTTAATATCTTTTTAATTAAAAAAAATACTGTCCCTGATCTGCACTCTCATATCTCAAGGAGTGCTCAAAATGCAACTTTTCCCTCCACATATGAGTTCTGGTGTGCTGACATGCATACATATACCCATGAGGGGAAAGAAAGAGACCTCTGTTACTTATAATGGAAGAAATAGACTTTTACTTTCATTTCATATCTCACTTTCCTGCTATCTATCTCCAATTTCTTCTCCATTGACATAAGTGGCTAGGTTCACTAATCTCACAAATTACTAAAACAGCCACTTCAGGAATGACTGAGTGAGCAAGAGAATTTGGTGAAAGCCTCCATGTGGTTTCATTTTGGAGCAAAACCTGCTTTGGATATCATGGTAGATCAACAACAGGGGATAGCCAGAGCATGCTGGAACTCCCCACCCCCACCCCAGAATTGTCAATGTTGGATCACCAAGGGACCATTCACACTACAGAATTATAGTGCTATTATTTCACTTCAACTGCCATGGCTTTGTCCTATGAAATTCTGGACTTTGTAGTTTAGTGAGGCACTGGAACACTCTGGATGAGCATTACAAATTTCCCTCCTTAAACTGCCAATCCTACGACTCCCAATGACAGAACCATGAGAGTTAAATTATGATCATAGTGCTATAGGGGCTAAACAGACAGGCAAAAAGAGGTGCTTCCAGGCTGGTTTGGTGGTGTGGCATTTAGATGACACATGCCTTGAAGTCAGCAGAAAAGTGTCCTTATGCAGAAAAAAAGCCACTTCAAAAAGAAGCAGCTTTTTCCAGCTTCTTCCTGAATTGAAGCCATGTCATGTGGTCATGACATGAGCACTCCAGCTGCCTTGGGAACTGGTGGTGCAGTTGGTTGGGTTTCAATGTGGCTTCAGAAAAGGCAACTTCAAGCCACTTTTTCCTGCCTATCTGTTTCTCCCCATAATTGCATAGTGTGTGCACAACATCCAACTCCTTTAAACAAGAAGAGCCAAGGAAGCTGTTCAAAGGAAAAAAGTTCCATTCAGAAAGAAAAATTGTCCAAACCATGGAAAATGGCCCAAACAGTCCAAAGTACTCATTTTTCATCTCTTTCAAAAACAATCTTTACACAAAATGTGCATTAATATGCAGTTTATATCACAGAAACTTTGGGTGTCATACATGAAGGGCACAAACCAGGCAAAGTGAAATTCAGATACTGTAGCAATGGAAAATGTCCAGAAGTGGGCAAATAAAATTACAGTGAAGCATAATCCCTTTTTATTTATACTGTTTGTAAACAATTATTTTACAATGCATTAAAATTCCCTTATTTAAACAACAACATTGGACCCAGAAAATAAAACAAGAGTCTGCAATCTAAAATTTTGTCATGTCACAAAATTGTCAATTTTTTTATACCTTGTAGAATTCAAGGTATTCATCTAAGCATTTCTTCACTAGATGTCTACTCTTTCTTCTCCCCTGTTCATTTTGAAGACTTTTATTTTAAAAAATGAAAACCTTGCTTTCGAACGGGTGACCAACCATCAAAACAAACAATAGAGTTTTCCACACCTAAGCAATTTTGAGACATTTCAAGATACAAACAGGGTGACATTTGAAGATAGTTTGGAAATGATGGAAGATATTGGGAAGTGTGAACACACAGTTGAATACTTTGGTTTTAACATAAAGATTTTGGGTCTAACTTTCCTTCTGTGAACAGGAGAAGAGTTCATATTCACACAAAAAGGCATTTCCACTTCCTTTTCCTCTCTGTAGGCCTCAGAAAAAAATCTATTCCTGTGAAGTTAGAACAAGCTTGAAAATTATACATTATACAAATATAATGGAGAAAGCTACACATGATTGTGGGCGGAAGAAGAATTCATGGATATTCCCCTACCCCTCACATAAATAGAGAAGCAACCTAAGAGCAAAACCACTCTATGGTCTACTCACAGAAGTTACACCAAATAATAAAGTGGCACCAAAAAGTCAGTAGAGCCCTGTTCTCACATCACACTGGAAAGATCTGATGCTTACAGCGTCTAGGTTTTCCATCCTACCCCATTTCACTGGACATAATTTCCTGGGACAGGAAAATGCAACCATGACAACAAAATGTAGTAAGCTTTGTGTTACTAGCCCTTAAACCAGGAAGGGGAAGGATGAGACACCAGGCTCCTGTTTTCAGGGATCACCAAGAATCTATCATATGATGTAATCTTAAAACTTGTCACTGAATAAAATATCCACATTTCCTTAGAGGAGAATAGTCTGCAAATAAGCTTTGTATTCTCAGAGCTAATCAAAGGCACGATGGATCAAACACATTCTGTGGTTTGCAGGAAACAGCTGCTCCCATCTATAAACTAACTCCTTTAAAGAAGGAACCTAAAAATTTCAGCTTCATACTTACATGTGTGGTCGGAGTTCATAGAAATTTCTGTTTCTGTATTCTTCCACTTTCTCTGGTGAATAAATAGGCAGCAATCGGTACGGATTTATTGATATCACCACACTACCAATGTAAGTCTGCAGAAGAATAAGATGGACAGCAAAGTTTTAATAGTTGATATTGCAATTAATCCTACAAAATATGTGCAGCAATAATATAATTCTGCCACCCCATTTGTACTAGAAAATGTCTGTCTTAGTAAAATCACTTTACCACAAGCAAAGTTTTAAAACAAGCCTACTTTCAACTCTTTCCTGTTTAGATTCTAAAATTGTTACCTTAGAGTTGTTAAAATAGATCTCATAAAAATACACATCATCCCCAGAAGATTCCCCCCTTTTAAAAACAATGTGTTGTGCATGTTTCAAAGTGTTTTTAAGTTGCTTTCAGTGGAATGCATCTGCTACCTCTTTATGACTATCATTTACAAGCAAATGTATGCTCAGAATCAGGAGTGGAGGGATTCCAAAGGAATGTAGATGTGAAAGGATAGACTGTCTAAGGCCACTGGGGTTTCCACAATTTTGTTTCAAAACAAGCCAAAATGTGAAGTGGTCTTTCATACTTTATTATCTTCTAAATCCAAACTACTGGGCTTTGGAGAGTTTGTCAGGATCCATTACTGGGTTGCAACCTGATCTAAGCTGGTTGCAACAGTAGTGTTACTACCATCCTAAATATATAGTGTAAAATTAAGTAGTGCATCACCAAATACATGTTTCTATTAAAGACAGGCACAAAGTTTGAAAAAAATCATTCTTAATTTGAAGAAGCATGGGGCATGGATCCATTTGAGAAACAGAGAACAGTGACACACACGCACCCAGGAAAATGCACCAAAACAATTTTCAAATGAAATAGAATAAAACTCTACACATTTTTCTTGATGTTGCTCCTGCATCATGCATTTCTTGAAGTCCATCTCTAAGGATCTATGGATGATTGGTTAAGTACACCTGATTTAAGATTACTATACCAGTATAACAGTAATTAAAAGAGTGTTAAAATGTTAAAATGAACACAGGATTTAAGTCATTTGTATCTTATAAAAGGGGGGGGGGGGAGAGAATAAAAAGAAAAGAAAAAAATGGGGAAAAAACTATATCGATCCTCCCTCCCTCCCCTACTCTCACTCCCTACCCTGCCACATACTAATGGAGAAAAAGAAGAGGGGGGGGAAAAGAGAAAAGGCATAAATAATAAGAAGAAAAAGAAACTTCCATACTCTTTAGCTGTACTCTTATCAAATAATCCTATTCCCCTTTTTAACTATGTATATCCTTATGAAGTCTAAACATATTATAGATATAAAACATATTAGTATATATTCTAAATCTAAATATGTTCTATTTACTATATTCCATATATTAACCATTCTATCACAATAAAAAGAGACAAAGAAAAAATAAAAATTAAATACTTGTTGGGATTTTATTACTTTTCCATTTTCTCACAAAGACCAATCTTGCTGCAGTTATTAAATAACTTATCAAAGTTCTGTGTTCCCATTCATTTTTTGTCATCTAAATTTATCATATTTAGTAAATACAATTCTGGTCTCATACCCAATTCCTTACCTAAAATTTTCCCTATTTGTTTATTAATCCTATACCAAAATTTCCTTACTTTCCTACATTTCCACCACAAATGGGAAAATTTTCCTCTTTGTTCTTTACATTTCCGACATACATCTGATGCGGTTTTATACATCTTGGATAATTTATCTGGAGTTAAGTACCATTTGTTCATCATTTTAAAAAATTCTTTCAGGTTATGGGAGCCAGTAAATTTTAATCCCTTCATCCAAATGTCTTCCAATTGATACAAATTAATATTGTGACCTGCAACTTTAATTTTAAAATGTAAGTGAAGGTAATAAAATTCAACCCAACTCCACATGAATTGTTGCTTTTAAGAATTCAGTATAAACAAGAGAATTTCTGGATCCACCTATGGCCTACAAGGAAAGTGTTGTGTTACAGGTTACACTGAAGGCCTCCGTTGCTCAGTATGACAAGACATAACCTCCCGCCAAAGAACTGTTCATATTTACTAACACTGAAGGGCAATTTAGCAAAACTTTATGTTTTACAAAAATACCAAAAAGGCTGCATGACTTCATCTCTCATGACTGAGTGGTAAGAGAAAAAGACAGCTGGAAGCAAATATAGATGTATTGCTATTTGATAGCATATAATTAGCAAAGGTCTCATGAAGCCAAAGAAAAAGTCCTGAAGCAACCACCACACAAACACACACACACACATTTTTTTAAGAAGGAAACTTCTCTTTGAGCAGCATAAGTTAACTTTCAACATCATAAATGAAGTACAATGCAAAAGTGGGTTGAATACTATAGCAAGCACCTTTCTTTGTAATTAAGCTTCTTTGATATTCTGAGAGCAAGAAACCAGCTGTTCATCAGGGTGCTCCAAATCCAATATACCAAATCCTAAAATAACCAATATTTTCAAAGATCAAAGAGCTACACCCAGACAAAGGTATACATATAAAAGCTCATGTTTATGTCGAGATATTGATGACTGGGTTGGGCACAGTTCGTTTTTTTGCCTATAAAGCCTGCTTTTCCCCCACCCAGCCCCATTTCTCTAGTTCTGCTATCTCCATTGTATGGCTTCATTCAAAATTTAACCTCACATTCTAGTCCTTGTAATGAGAACTGGGATGGAGAAGCAGACACCAGGGAGGAAAAAAGAACTTTCCCACACTACATCTTCCGTCCCACCAGGACTCCAATATAAACAAGGGGAAACATAAGTGAATTAATTCCTTGAGCATGGAATGAGTGCTATTGCATTCCAGAGATGAAGACAGAACTCCTGGAGTACTGAGAAGGGGGGAAGGAAGGGAGAAAAACACCATGGCATCCAAAGGATTAGAAAATCCTCATCCCACTGTGTGTTCTTACGCTGCTGCTATTTTAAAGTGAAGCCTCAAAGGACTAGTCTCATGATTAAAGCATAGGAAAAAAGCAGACGATAATCAGGATTCCATTCTCTACTTTACTAAGAGGACTGTTATGAGCTTGGACAGGAATTAAGTAAGTGCTCTGAATGGGCAGAACAGCATTAGAAATGGCAATACCCAAAAACCAGTTGCAGAACATTTCAACCTTCCTGGACAAACAGTAATGGGTCTACAGGCCACAGTCCTTGAACAAAGAAATTACAAAGGCAAACTATAAAGAGAAACAACCAAAGTGAATTACATTTACAAATTCCAATCTATTCACAGAGGCATGAACAAAGACAATGGCCTCATAGCGCACTACATATATTAATACAAGAGTCCTTACTACTATACATATAGCAAAAGGAATCTTCTGAGAGAAAGTTTAGAACCCTAGGAAACTACAGTACAGTGGACCCTCAATTTATGTGGGGGATCCATTCTGAACTCCCCCCACAGACACACATAAAAGAAGTACCGTGGGACCTCAAGTCCTATTGTTTTCAATGGCAGCACGCTCCTGCCATTCATCAAATGGGGGCTTGCTGTCCAGCTGACATCAAGTCTGCTTATGGTGAGCCCACATATGGCATGGGCATGCTCTAATATCTGGTAAGCAGATTTATTGCTTTTATACATCAAAACTAACTACCCACTGTAAAGATCTGAAAGATCTGTATCCCCGTGCCCAGACCTTAGAAAATTTAGGGCAAGAAACATGATTCGCGTCTTTCTGGATCTTATTACATACTATCCCACTCCCATAACTGTGTAAATAAGCCTTATAACCTGAGAATTTCATATCACTATATTCTGCATCTGAAGAAGTGGATTTATAACCATGAAAGCTCATGCTAAGATAAAAACTATTTAGAGCTGGAACAGATGACCCTGAAGGGGTGGCTTGAAGCTGTCCATGCCAAAGACAGATTGGGGCCATGGTAAACACATGCTGCAGCCCTAATCTGCCTAGAACCAGACCAAGATAGGAGTGGGAAAGATCTGCTACTATTTGGGCCAGGAAATAGGTACCTTTCCCAGCCACAGATCCAGGGCAGCTTCAAGGCACTCTGGCAGTGTGTGGCATGTAAATGCTGAGTGACGGAAATATCTTGAAGCTGCCCATGTCTAATGTCTTCAGAGCTTGCAGTATATAAACGCCACGCTCCCAAGACACCTGGAAGCAGGTTTCAAAGGGCAATCTGTTTCAGCCCTTAGTCTTAAAGGTGTTGCCACATTTCTTTTTTTTTCTTCCCCCTCCCTTCTTTTTTTTCTTTCTTTCTTTTTGTTTGTTTTGAACAGCAGTCTAAAATGTATACAATGATTCTCACTTCATGTGTATGTTGGGTGAATAGGTGTTTTGTGCCTTCCAGTCACCTGCTGACTTATAGCAACCCAATGGATTTCAGAATTTTCTTAGGCAAAGAACACTCAAACCAACAGAAAGAAAATCAATCAATTTGAGATGTGGTGCTGGAGAAGAGTGTTAAGGATACCATGTGAGCCAGTACAGTGTAGTGGTTTGAGTGTTAGATTATGATTCTGAAGAGCATAGTTCAAATCTCCACTTGGGCATGAAAACCCAAGGAGTGACCTTAGGCAAGACACACTCTCTCAGCTTCAGAAGACAGCAATGGCAAACTCCCTCTGAAGAAACTTGTCAAGAAAACCCTGTGATAGATATACCTTATGGTTTCCATGAATCGGAAATGATTTGAAGGCAAACAACAAATCTGGAGAAGAGTTCAAAGATATAGCCATGTTAGTCTGTAGAATCAGTATGTAGAGCGATCTTGTAGCACCTTTGAAACTAACTGATGCATCTGAGAAAGTAAACTGAAGTCTACGAAAGCTCATGCTGCCAATTTCTTTCTTTCAGTTAGTCTCAAAGATGCTACAAGATCTCTGGAAAAGAGTGTTAAGGATACCATGGATGACCAAAAAGACAAACAAATGGGGTTCTAGAACAGATTAAGCCTGAACTCTCCCTGGAAACCAAGATGACTAAATTGAGGCTGTCATACTTTGGACACATTAAGAGAACTTTACTACATTTACTACAAAAGACAATTGTGCTGGGAAAGATGGACAGCAGTAGAAAGAGAGGTAGATCATATACCAGATAGATAAGTCTCAAGCAGAGAAACCACAGTCCTGAGCCTGAAGGACCTCAGAAGAGCAGTTGAGGAAAGAGGGGCTTGGAGGGTTCTCATTTATGATGTGATTATGAGTCAAAGGTGACTCAAAGGTACCTAAGCCCAACAAAGGTTCGTGAAGAAATAGAAAGTAGTAGATCTGATTTCTGCAGGGGGAACACTGACTTAAATTGCTGGGAATCCAATGTTGCTTATGTGATTCCTTCCGGACAACTACAATACTTGCTGAGCATGTATACATGTAAACACATTACAAAGGCAACTAAAGTTTCCAGTACACTATCCTGCAACAAAAGTTTTTCACATGAGAATCTAATGGTGAAAATGTCATTTCCATTTAGCTAGGAAAGCTAAATAAAAAGCTTTTCTTTGGAGGAAGGATGCTCCAACTGCTTTACCAGAAGTGGAACTTTCGTTCTGTGAACAGAAGCCTGTCCCATTCATGGAACTTATTTCTAGATTCAGCCCATAAAGCTAAACCTGTTGTTTCATATCAAAATAAATTTTGCAGAAGTATGTGAACATTGAAGTTATATACTATACACTTGATACCACAGATCATTTGAGGAGAGGGGTAAATTAATTTTTTTTCTATGAATTATTTTGTGAAAATACTAATACTTCTGAACTAACAACATGGGTGTTTGTTTTCCATTTCATCAAAAAAAAATACTGTCCTGCTCAGTATTTACCAGGCTTTGCTACTAGAAATTCCTGGGTAGGCACTGAGCATGTTTAAAAGTACTAATGTTGATGAGATTAAGCAAAATTAAATCTGCACTAGATTGTGGCTCTGGCCTTCAAGTTAGGTGACCTCGCTCTGTGTCCTTGCTTCTAAACACACAGAATCAGGCAGACATATGGCTTGCATCAACAAATCATTTTATGCTGCTATTTCTATTACCACACCCCAAATGAATGAGTAGTCTTAAATGACTTCCACTAAGCTCCTGTCAGCTTTCCCCTTGAAGTCAATTTAAAGGATATTCTGGAATGTTTTCAATTTTATAAGCCAGCAGTTAAAATTCCATCAATATTCAAACAGAGCCCAGTACAGGCCTCAAAATGCTCTTATTTCACACAGACACTGATTTCTCAACGCAGTACTTATTTAGTCAGCCTAACACTATAAACAGGTCATGTTTTGTAATTTTTGAAGAATACAAACCCAATTAATTATTCATATACAAGAAAAAATAAAACAGGGGCTCAAAAACAAAGTAAAATAAACATATTTGACCATCTAGAAATGGGAAAGTTAATAATACTGTTATTTCATAAAATATCATGAAATAAAAACAGAGGTAAAGGATGATAAACATGTTTCAGCCCTATGAATCTTTCTCAGCAGTAACAGACTCTGTCATTGATGTATAGGGCACAGTACACAGAATCAGCCCAAATTCAATTTGTACTTGTAGCAAGAACTAGAAAGTTTTGTAATCTTGTAAGCCACTTTGTGAAGGCAGGGTACCTGGAAAAGTGAGTTAAAAAAAAACCTAAAAACTAAAATAAATTCCAAAAGTGCTACTTTGAAATTATGGAAACAGAATTCTACCTGTCAGTTACACTTGACTTCCAGAACACTTCATCTCTACTTCTCTAATATCAGAGGCACCCATATACACCACAACCACACACTCTTAGCCAGCACTCTTAATTAGCTCATCTGGAAGTTTCATATATTTGCAACTTTTCCACCAGCCAGGATAACATATGTAAATGCGTATTGGACTATTATTATGGCTATGCTCAGGTATTCATGTAAGCAAAACCCACTGACAAGATTTGAATATCTTCTTGCTTACTCAATAGTAACATATGCACAAATTGAGAGAACACTGTAGGTCACCTACTTACCAGTAGACAAGCTTTCCCCTCCCACTAACTTTCAGTCATCACCATATCTACACTAATTACACACACAAATAATTTTCTTACCCAAAGTCAATGCTCAAAAAGCCAAAAGAAGTTACGGCACAGGATGAATTGCTTCCTCACTCCTGTAGATTATAAAGATCATGTAAAAAAAACAAGTCTGCATTAATGTAAGTTCTGGCTTCAAACAGCCTTTAAAAATTTGGAGAGCAGTGCTTTGCGACTTGCTCCTTTCCTTGACCAAGAGAAGAGCAGTGGCTGCTCATCAGGACAGGTGCAGGAAAGTGGGAAGAATTGTGGAAGAAGAAGGAGTAAAGTCAAATGTTTATCACTCTGGAATCTATCTATTGGATTTATATCCCACCTTTCTATGGACTTATCCAGTACCAGGGTGCCGGCATTCTCAGTAAGAGTTCTATGTATGGACAATGCAATTACGGTACTACACTCAGTACTTTCTGCACGTAATTTCCTCTTGATTTCACTACTTATAATCGCACTCCAAACCACAGTGATGTTGACTGATGTAGTCGATTTACTTAGACACAAGTTGGATTTAAGTCACTATAATGATTCAGCTTGTACTCTACTCAGCAATAAATGATGCTGCGATTTAACTTAATTTGCCACATGTATATTTTTAGTGACTGACTTGCTGGCCTTGGTTCAGTAACGTAACATATTCATCCTTCTTTCACCCCCACCTCACCTTACCTTCCCTAAATGTGCTGCTGCTGCCACCACCTCCTGCTCACACACGTGTGCTATCACAGCCTCCCTTTTCCACCATTGCAGGGCATGAATAGCATTCGCTTCCTATCCAAAGACACCATGTGCACTTTCCTACCACCGCCCTCATCCTTTTCCTCCTCACGGTCTGCCTTCCATTCATCATCGAGTCCATATATACACACACGCACACATGCACACTCCGCCATTTCTATTCTCCCACCTCATCCCAGGCAGGAGGAAGACAATGAAAGAGGTGAAGCAGAGGAGGAAGAGGTGCATGTGGGCTTAGGCCACACATCTGGTGAGAGGAAAGAGGTTGAAGGGAGACAGTGGCAGGTCACAGACAATTCCCCTGTCTACATGGATGTGTTGTTGTTGTTGTTGTTGTTTTTGAGGGGGGACATGCTGGTGGGAGCAGGAGAAAGCCTATACCAGCAACACAGGCTCCTTTCCCACACACAATTTTTTGAGAAGCAGGAAGAGTATTGCTATTGCCTCTTCATGTGGGCGTTTGGTCCCTGCTTTCTAATTCATTTTATATGTGGAGCAATTGCATATTTTTAGGTGTGGTATAGCGGTTTGAGTGTCAGACAAGGACTCTGGAGAACAGGGTTCCAGTCCCTGATGGACAATAAAAATCCACTGGGTGAACATGGGCAGCTCACACTCTCTTAGCCTCAGAGGGAGGCAAGGGCAACCCCCTATGAAGACATTTTGCCAAGAAAGGGGTCACTTTAGGATTATCATAAGTTAAAGACAATTCAAAGGCACATAACAAAAACAAAAAAAAACAGAGAAAAGCAGGTTCTGCTTACAAATGTATACAGATGCTTTAAAAAAAATCTTTGTTGAATTAACTACCTTCATACAGGGGTCACTGAAGCAGTGTTTTTCTTAAGCTGTCTGATGCAGGAGACCAACAACCAATGATGTAGACTTGAGTCTACTGACTCGGATTCAAGTCACTTCAATGACTCCACACACACTCCACACACAAACACACACACAACATCGCCTTCTCCTTTTTCATGTTAAAAGTTGGCTCCCAGATTTGACACTTGACTTGAAAATATCTTGCAAAGACTTGAGACTTAACTTGAGACTTGGAGTAAAAGACTTGAATACATAGCTGCCAAACCATGTGCACTCTATGTACACCTAAGAAGCCACATAAAACTTCAAGCAACTGAAGAAGTAAGCTACAATCCAGGAAAACCCACAGTGTAATAAAATGGCTAGTTTTTAAAGTGCCACTGTCTCTTTATCATTTCTGCTGCCTCTCTGAAAATTCTTGCTGGTACAAACCTGGTAAAGGAGAAGAGGCCAAAAAGATGAGACCCTGCTAATACTTGGAAAGATTACCAAAGGGAAACAGTAACAGGCTAATGATTCTGAGGTCCAGATTACAGCAATATCTTTAGTACAGCAATTTAAAAGACAAAAGGTGAAGCAGGGGAGATACATAAGGCTTCAGACTGATAAAATCCTATCCCAAAGTGTCTCCTGATGGCATTGTCAGGAGTTGTTACCAGAGCTATGGAGTAAGGAAAGGAAGCAATCTTGGGCACAGACAGTAGAAACGTACTAACTCTGACTCTGACTTCAAAATTAAAACTTATAATATAACAACATATGTAAAATGTATCATTTTATACTTATATCTTATACTTAACCAAATAAACATATTTTGTGTTCTATCAATATAAGTAGCCGGATGAATCACATGTGGTGATGAAATGCCTTGTGCTACCATTTTGGCACAGTAGGTTTGCTATTACTAATTACTATACCTTTCCCAGTGACATAGAAGTCAGTCAAACAGTAGAAAAACAGAGGAGTTGGAGTAAAAGGTTCAGCATTCCAATTCCACAGAAAATTTTAGATATCAAGCTCTGTAGCAGATAGAAAAAATATTTACAATGATTCATTTCCAGATCAAAAAATGGGTTTCCCAATAGTGAAGAAATCCCATCACAAAGAATATAAGAGCAGCAAGACTTTTGCGCTCTACTCTCCTTGTTTTTCAATGTTCCAAAGGGTTGTGAAGGAACTGTTCTGCAGATAAACAGAAAATTAGAAAACAAAGAGAATACTGCAGAAAAAATAATCATTTTCTCCAGTATCAGGAAGAAAAGTACAGTAATGATTTGCCCTGGCATGTGAAGATGAAATAATAGAGATATCCATCCCTAGCTGTAGAGGACAAAGTGGTCCCAGGTCTTGTTTGGGCTAGGGAAGATTGTGGCTGAAAATGTGGAGAGCCATTGCCAGTCTTTATAAACTGTCTTGTGCCAGGAAGACCAAATGTTTGACTCAGTGTAAGGCAGCTTCCTCTGTTTCCGTGATTCCAATGCCTGTGTTACCACTTGCTGAATCTGGGACAGCACTGGTGTGGTAAGGAACCATAGTTTTAACTTTCTCACAAGTCATTTGATGAGTCTATGTTACATTGTAGGAAGAAGCTGAATTTTTCATGCCTAGTTAAAAATCAGAAGCAGTCTTTGGAGGTTTAAAATATGTATACTTAAAGGACTTCTTTCTTTTCAAAAAATATTAAAAAATGCTAAAAAGTCTTCCAAAATCAATACTGCAAAAACACCCATGCTTAGTTAAAAACTGGAAGTTTTAACCCATTGGAGATTTGCAGCTCAGATTTTTCCTTGTGAATATAAAATTACTAAGGATTCTTCCAAAATCAGCTTTGCAAATGCACTCATCTTCACAAAACCATGGCAACAGAGTCATTTTAGCAACCAATTACTTTAGAATGTCTAGAAAAATTGTCCCTTTTATTACCATTATCTCTTCCTAAAGACTGTTCTTCCTTAATAGATGCTCTTACCGTTCTCTTTTTAAGAAAAAAATCTTAAAGGGGAGTGGATTATGTTTAAACTATTAGTTAATATGCAATAAACACCCATTAGCACCTCTAATAGGAAACTAGGATGTATTCAGGGTCTCCTGAATGTGTAAAGCCAATTTCAAACTATATGAGCAAAAGAAGAAGTCTACAGCCTGATGGGAGTGACAGACATTAATGCAGTTAACGGTTCTGCTAACCCACTTTGAACCCAAGCTTGAAACATTACTTTTAAAAAGTCATGTGTTACATTACTTGCTCAAAGTCCACCCCTCAGACTTACCATCATCAGAGTCACAAGTGTTTTGAAGTTAACTGCCTCCAGCCCACTGAAACTGGTATAACAAGCAAAAATTTGTAACCCATTACATGTGCATATAACAACTTCAATAATCATGACATTACTTTGTGAAAGGATCATTGTTAATCTCTTGTTTACCTCAGATGAATTCATGACATGTATTGCCTTTACTGGTTATACATTAGTTCTCATCTCTCCTTCAAACCTTGGTTTGATACATTAAGAGAAAACCAGTTAATGATGCCTGAGGCATAATGCTGTTACACAAAATTACAAAAGTGAATATTTTGCACTAAGAATACAGCATAAGAGCTTCCAGTGGGCTCCTAATATATTAGGACTGTGCTGTTGGGAGTGTTACACAGGGCCTAAATCAGGAGAATGGGAGAAGGTGAGGAGAATCTGATTGATCAAATTTTCTACAAATTCATTCATTGTAAACCATGGCTAGTTAAGCAATCCTATACAAATTTAAAATGCCCAGTAATCATTTTATATAAAGTCACAATAATCTGGCCATACCAGCATAAGCAGCAAGCTAGCTATTCTTTTACATTCAATTTATCTTTATAAATTTTTGACACACACAAAAAGATACACATTGGGTCCTGCCAAAGGCAGCACCAGTTTCAAGGTCCAAAACTGGAATTCCACTGCCATGACTATAAAATCCTAGGAGAACAGCAGGATTAAAATGAAATGCCACCAGATACAAAAGTGAGGGAATACAACTTAATTTTTCTTTTTAGTTTTTCTTTTAATAGGCATTAGCATGGCACAAAGCTCAAAATATAACCAGTATTAGGGATCCTTCCAAACTACCAGAGGCAAAGGCAAAGTGCTGAGATGCAGACTTGGGGTGAGGAATATGGCTGGAAAAGATCCACCACAATCAGGCCAGGACCATGGTGACCACATGGCCGGCTCTCAAAGCAGACAGATACCTGTGGTCCCAACCCATGCTGCCCAAGAGACAGATTAAAGCAGCTCCTTTTTGCGGTGGCTTCAGGCTCCCTTTGGCAACCTCAGAGCAGCTTCTGGGTGCATTGGGAGCATGAGGTCATCTAAACACCATGCCCTCAAAGCATCCAGAAGCTGCTTCTTTTGGCCTATGTGATACAGGCCTAGGAATAGTGCTCATGGAAGATTTAGTTAATCCCGTGCTTTGAAATCTCATTTAAAAAATGTTGGAAATGTATTTGGTAAGATGCCCACAGAGGACAAAACTCTACTAGGTGCCATTTACCCTTTAATGAAGAGGGTGTCTCCTTCAGTCCCTGCTGACTCCTGGACTAAGTACTCAGTCTGCTACTGTTGCTAATGAATATTTATCATACTCTGATAATGATGATATTTTATTACACATTTTATCATCTTGGAACTGCTTCACTGAATTGATTAGGTTTGGGCTTTTTAAAAAAATCCCAGTCCTGGGGGAAAAGTGGGATACAAATAATAATAATAATAATAATAATAATAGGGAAATAATACATACAGTGACTGTTCAAAACAGAGCAATTCATAACAAAGCATGATGAAAAACAACAATATAACTTTATATTTTATATTTTCTGTTTTTATTGTTTATGATCATGCCTTGTTGTTAACTTCTGAGTCTAATATTTACACAAGGAAATAGTATACAAATAAAAGTGATGATGTCTCTCTGGCTTTGAATCCAACATACCCAGGAGCTTTTTCTTCAACTGCTACATCCAGTTATGACTACTGAGTGCAGTGCCACAGGTAACACTCTTGACAGATATCCCAGCAGTAAAGGACCTCTTTTCTTTGGAGACTTGGCAGAAGCCTACATTTTTGCAGCACTACATCTCACTGCCTTTTTTATGTGTACTGGTGACAAGAAGTTTACAGAGAGTTGGAAACTGAGTCTGAGCTACCTCTAGCCTTTTTTAAAAATGCATTTTTGCCTTGCTTTTTTTAAAAAAAGTTTCAATGATGAGCTTGAACAGCTATGAGTATTAATAGTGGATTAAAAAACAGGGGAGTGGGGAGACAAAGGTAAAACCATGACATTTTTGTCAAGAACTGTTACAATTACTTGCTTAAATCCAGTCCCTACTCCCAACTACCCTAGAACCACTAAAATTATGGGATTTACATATGTGTTGACTTACCGTTCAGCATGTGACTGAACAAAGCTGCTGTAGCTGGGTACAAATAACTGGATTTACTGCAGTTACACCTGGCAGAATATTACCTTGTTTGATTTCAAAAGGTCAGTATAGAAATACCCAAAATAAAAAAGTAAGTGCATGGTGTGCTCCATTCTAAATTAAAGGCTTTTAGCAAGAAAAATCCCACATGTTCCATCAGTTCACGTTTAGCAGCTCCAATCCAACTCTACATGAGATAATGGGAAAGTTGTACATACTTCAGTAGGCTCCTGGCTAAACGCCAGACAGCAGCTTTGCTTGTTATTATAAGCAACATTCATCAGCTCTGTAGTACTGTAATACAACAGGACACCAAATCCTCTGAAGCTGCCCTGAAAATCATATAACAAAATGTAACTAATTTCAGAAATGGTTTCTATAACTGCTTGGGGGCATTTCCTTCCTTTGCCCAAATACCACATTGTTTTCAAAAATGTGCAATTGTCTCCTATGCCCTTTTCAGTTGGCTTTAATGTGCATGTGTGCCCTGGTACCTATCTTTAGAGCCCACATGACTTACAGAAGTATCATGCACAAACCCTTGCCAGCTAGAAGAGAGTGGGTTCCCCTCGCAAAAAATGGAATGGTTTCCCCACCCTAGAATATTTATAATGTGGTTATATAATTAACTTTCCAAAAAGGACAATGAAATGGCAAGCCCACAATTTTTACTTCTGCTTTGAACTACACACCGTTAAGTACAGCTTTAAATCCGTACTAAGCTACAATCTAACTACAAATTATATGCAATGGTCAATGATGCTCTGACCTATACTAAATAAAGGAAAACTGTTTCGGGAACCTTAAATTTGAAGATCTGTTGGTGGGGGTATAGAGGGGAGCAAGAAATTATACCCCACCCACACATTCATACAGTGGTTCTGGAACACCACAGAAGGACCAGGGGAGGAAAAAGGGTGATTTTTGAGAAGAAAAATGTCCTGTCCCCTGTATATGTCACCTGCTGCCACTGTAAAAGGTACCAATTGATGACAGTCTAGTTGTCCCACATTGCTTTTCTCCAGCCAAAGACCTGGGAAACCACACCTATGAACAGGGTTACACATAGCAGCTCTCTTCAGGTATCTTGGCTCAATGGATGGATGCCAGGGTGAGGCTAGCTACTTTGTAATGCATGGAGGAGGCTTAAAGACTGCTGGAGATTTCCCTCTACTGTCCAAGAACTACACCCCAGCACTTTAAATTGAGCAACTGTTGCAGTATAGGTGTTGCACAGTCTGATCACTTGGTTCTTAGTAATACTCGAGCAGCTGCCCCCACGTACCAGGAAACATTTTCAAACCTTCTGCAAAAGTTGGCCTTTCTGTCCCTCTGTTGCATTATTATCTTAGTATCTGTTCCCACCCTCACATCCAGTCATGCTGTAAATATGCCAGGTTGTATTTTCCTGCAGGAGGTGTGATTAACTACAGTGTAGACAGGGTTCATGAAATGTGGTGGCTCAGTGGTTAAACCACTGAATCTGACAAGTGCAAGATTGGCAGGAGGGTAGTTCGAGGCCCAAGCACTGCATGATGGAGTGAGTTCCCATCACTAGTCCCAGCTTCTGCCAACTTAGCAGTTCGAAAGCATGTAAAAATGCAAGTGGATACTATAAATAGGTACCACTTTGGAGCCCTGGTGGCACAGTGGTTAAATGCCTGTACTGCAGCCACTCAGTCACAAACTGCAAGGTTGCGAGTTCAATACCAACTAAGGGCTCAAGCTCAACTCAGGCTTATATCCTTCCGAGGTCACTAAAACGACTACCCAGATTGTTGGGGGCAATTAGCTTACACATTGTAAGCTGCTTAGGGGATGCTTAAGTGTACTGATAAGCGGTATAGAAATGTACTTGCTATTGCTATTTGGTGGGAAGGTAACAGCATTCCATGCAGTCATGTTGGCCACATGACCATTGACAATGCTGATTCTTTGGCTTAATAACAGAAATGAGCACTGCCCCCTACAATTGGACACGACTTGATGATCATGTTACCTTTTACCTTTAGACAGGGTTCTTTGCCACCCCCATGTAACACACCATTACAGATTGCCCGGAGGTATTGCACAAACTGGGGCACAAGAGACATCCCTGCTGTATCAGAATTTATCGGAATTTACCAAGAAAACCCCCTTCCTTGGGTTTCAAAAGTCATGGCTGGTCTCAGGAAATAGACATCATTTGGATATTCAAAAAAAGAAGGTAAGGAAAGAAACTGGAACACTACAGGAACAAATCCAAAGGCTTTCACCCACCTGGTGTGGTGATGAACCCTCTCAGACACACACGGTCCACCCACAACATATTCTCAACTGTGGCAGCCCTATGGGAATTTTAATCCCACCGCTGCCACCAAAACTCTGTGAAGGACTCCTGCCAACCTTCACCTAAACACTGCTCTTTAAAATGCACAGTACCTTTGTGTCTCTTATATTAGGTAGTATGATTTGATTCAAACAGAGGCCCAGCAGTTGTCTAAATATTAACAAAAGTTTATTGAAAAATATAAAAATAAACTATAAATTAGTTTCAAAGTTGTTACTATTGACTTTATTATTTAGCTACAAGAAGTCCTTTCAAAATAATAATATTAGTACAGCAACGCAGGCAATCTTATCTCAGGTATATGGACCAAAATCCCCTTTTTAAAAACTGGCTTGCTCTGAGCCTCTCCCAACTAGACTCCCCAAACCTACACAGTCCCTCTCTGGACTCTTAAGACCCTTTCATGGTCAATAAACACAACTAAATCATTCCCTCAGGAACTCTAAAAGCACATCCTCCCTTCGATGTGACTCTGTTCCTCCAAACTATCCCCCCTTTCACTCTCTGCAAGGGCCTTTTATAGCCCTGCCCAGCCGGCTTCCCATTGGCTGATCACATGCTGCTTCATGATTAGCTGCTAGAGTGGCCTTTTCACTACACCTGGATGAGACCAGAGAAAGAGAGCTTTTTCTTTCTGAACCTTAGGACCTGTAAATCAAGTTCAAGCAGAAATGGGAAGATGGACTGTCTGTATCAGGGGAGGGTCAGGGAAAAAAAAAACACAGGACAAGAATTTAAAAAACAAAGAAAGTAACAGCACAGTCCTGGAAGTGTCCGCTACCATGAGAGGAGGCAGGTAGAGGGAGACCCGCTGAGTTCAGTGGGATTTATTGCCAGGGAAATGAATAATTTGGCATTACAGCCTAAAAGCATAATAATAAATGTGATGCCATCTGTTGCATGTGCTTGTGGATGTTAAGCACAATAAAAAGGCACACGACTCAGAACTTAGCTGCTGCAGATCCCACCTTCATGGGCAGACCAGAAGACTGCCAGAGCACTTCTTGACCTCCAGCACACATAACAAGGACACAACAAGAGAGGTGCTTTAAAAGTGGGCAAGGGTACAGGCATCATTTCCCTTGCTGAGGAGAGAGGGGGGAAACATGTTGACTGTTTTCATGTTCGGGGATTGATGGCAAAGGAGAGTGACTAGACTGCATACTTGATGGAGAGGTGCTCACCACTTAATTTTTCACTAAAAATAATCATCCCAATATCTATTATACCATATGCACAGAAGATTTCTTCAGTTTCTAGTTTTTCTGTTTGTTTGTTTGTTTGTTTTAAAAGAAAACCTTGGAAAACTCAGTAATATATGTATCATAGGCACCAAATCTATATCCTCACAGAAAGGAATTGGACTGTCAGGAATTCATAAGCTCTCCATTGATCTTTCTGAGTTTTGGCTATATGTTGAATTATAATTCTTGTAAATCAAATAGAGGACTTTGCTTCTACTTCTTAAAGCCAAAGAAAATTTTAAATTGCAGGATCTCATACTTCAAGGTTGACGTTTATTTTGCAATTAAACAGATTTAGCATTATTCATGTGACACATGACATGGGAGGGGGCTGATTTCAATAGAGGAGGGAAAGGAAAGAAAGCAGGAAAATGTACATAGCAATAGAATGCAGTAGATTAGGAACAAAAACAACATTCTTAGAATTGCTTAGAAATTAAGAATTGTAAATCAATACAAACCAGGTAGCAAGTACAAGGACTAGGTTCCATGCTGAAAAAGCTATTTTGTTTATATTGGCAATCAAAGGGTATTTCTAAATACCACCATCAGACCTTTCATTTTAATCTCATTGGTCCAGTCCCAAAGAACAGACATGAATCAACTGTATTTTTAGGGCAAATGATCACACAGTTGCCTGCTTCATCATTTCCCTTTTCTGTCAAAGATATGACGATAAGAATTTTAATAAGTACTTATTTGAAAGCACTGCGTGTTTTTTAACTAAATAATTTGGCACCAAACCAAACTTTTCAAGGCAAACCTGTTTGAGTAACATGCATTACCACCTGGAAGGCAAATATTCCGCAGCTAATTAAGAAAACGGCCCTTGTTATTTTGCCAAAACAAATACTACTGTTAATTTCAGTAGTGCAACAGTAGGTCATCATTACTCTCAGCAAACCTGATAAACACCTACCTTCAGAAAAGAGCATGTCTAAAAATAAAGAGCCTGGAAACCAACAAGAAAGACCCAGCTACCTTAGGCATTAGTTTCAGCACTCAAATCTATCGACATAAACAGAACTCCAACATACTTATAGGATGGATTCATATGCTGCCCAGATTATGAACAATTGGAAGCTGCATCCAATCATACTTCCATGAGGAGGGCAACTTTCTCTTTAAATTTTTAGGCACACATCTGGAAAACAAGTGTGCAAAACAGCCCTAAAAACATCAACACATTTGATGTTATGGTATCTCATCATCAAGGATGATAATTCAGTTATTACCTAACTGATAAAAGTACTGAAGTCTAGGTTTTTTTTAAAGGTCCCATAAGCAAGGTAAAAACCAATCTGTCTATGGCAGGTCATTCCATCCTACTTTCTTTATTATAAGCATTCCTCAAGAGCAATGTTTTAAAAGAAGAAATGAACCCAAGATTACAGTCCACACAGGAAAAGAAAAGAGGCAGGAGATAAAGAACAGTTGAATTCTTAAAAATGTAAAGATTATCATCTATTTTCATTTTAAAATAAATGAAACCCAGACTGAGTGCAATTATAGGAACTCACTAAGAAGTAAGAAAGAGACACACTGCCCCTTTGACCAATGCTTCTTACACTATCTGAAGTGGCTACAATTGTTTTGTTTTGTTTTCCTTCATAAAAAACTGCCTTTGGATCACAAATCAATAGCTTGTGGACCAACATCAATCCAAAGATCACTGCTCTAAGTGGCACTACCCTAGATCCTGGTTACTAATGACCATGTTATCTGGAAAATTTTGCAAGCTGTAGTCCAAGAAAAGTAACTCTCCACGATCTAATCTGCCTAGGCTGCCATTCTACAAATTACTTGGGTGATTCTTAGAAACCAGGAACTGACCAACTTCTCACCTTGTCAGAGCCTTTCAATAAACTCAGACAAAGACTGAGCAGTCAAGGCTACAAAGATCCTGAGGAGAGAATCTGCTGTGAATCATTAACAATGCACTTTGAAGATGGACTGATGTAATCCTTCCTTTTGATGTCCTAAAAGCAGCCATTTACAAAAGGGTTTTTAAAAGGAATCTGCCTAGAAAGGGGAAGCCACACTCCTATTTGCATAAGGCCGCAAATGAGTTTGCAAGTCAAGCTCCAGAATGAATTCAAAAGGAAAGTGAGAATTATTCATTAACTTCTCAGAAAGTGAGGGCACCTTCAGACTCATATGTAAGTTTCATTCAAAGGGTAGTTACAACATTGATCATAGATTTTAAATGGGGTTTTGACCCAGCCTTGCTTGTACAACAAAATATCTAGACATTCCTTTGCTCCTTCAACTCTATCCACCTTAAGACAACCACCATGGTTCCTGCACCCAAGACATCTCTACCATTCACCTTCCTAGAACAACCACAAGACATTTTAATGTTGTCACAAAAGGTTCAAAAAGAACAACAGAAATGTTATCATCAGCTGAGCATTTGTATGAAATAAAGGAAGGAAAAACACTGCAATCCATTTTAGCATCACCTTATAATGAGACTGTTTCCAGATTATGAACATGCAATCAATTAGATATGCTTATTTGTCAGAGAGTGAGTGAGTGAGAGCGAATATTCACATATATATCAGATTGTTAATAAAGCATGCACAACCAATGTGGTGTAGCAACATGCAGCATTGGACTATGGCTCTAGAGAATCCCTGCTTGGTCACAGAAATTTGCTAGGTAAACTTTGGCAAGTCACATTCTCTCAGCCTCAGGGGAAGGCAAAGGTTCTGAACAAATTTTATCCCTCTGAACAAATTTTACCAAGAAAACTGAGTAGTCTTAGGGTTTTCCTAAGCTAAAAATAACTTGAAGGCTCACAACAATAACACAGAGATGTACACACATATATAAGAGCAATAAACAAATAGAATATAGTAGGCAAATATGTTTCGCCTTCTTCCTCAGGTGCTTAAAATAAAACTGAGTGAACTGCCAAGGGGGCAGTTTACAACACTCCATCGTAAACATTCTTATGTGGATGATGTATTATTCCTCTAGGCTACGATTTGGTGTTAAATTCTTGAGTCTATGGATCCAGAAATCTTCCCTTTATCTAAAATGCTTAAGTGAGATAGTACCTGAATTCAAATTTGTGAAAAGTATTGTTTGTTTCCTTTCAATCTGACATACTCTCTCATACTCTCTCATACTCTCTCTCTCTCACACACACACACACACACACACATTCATTCATTTAGTTTATTCATTTATACCCCGCCTTACTCCCAGCAAAGGACTCAAAGCAGTTTTGAGCATGCACACACCACTTAAGAAGGTTTTTTTTAAAAGTTTAATTTTGGAATTCTAAATCTGTCCCTAACCATGCAGAATGACACCATTAACAAATGAGTTTTTTTTAAATAAGCTCTCATATGAAATTTATTTACATTATACTCACATATATCTCACTGTGATCAAAACGTTGTTTGAGGTTACTGATGAAGGACTCCTCGGTGAGGGGCTCTAGAAGTACCATATCTCCAACCCCAATCATATTGTCAAGAAGAGATGTCTTCACCTCCATTTTTGCCATTTTTATCTACTGGAAAGGAAAAAAACAGACAGGTGAAATTAGAATTTAACATGAACTTCAGGCTACATAAGTGCAAGGAAGTACGTCAGAGCTTCCAGCACAAAGTAGGGGAAAAACATTTAGGAAAAAAAATGCTCATAACAGGCAGCATAACCAAAGAAAGATACGAAGCACAAACACTCAAGAGTGTACCTTTCAAGGTCAGAGAAACAACTGTTTCCACTGCCCGCTTTTGCTATATGGAATTATGAAAAAAAGCTATTCAGGAAGGTAGGTTTTTTCCATCTATAAAATGTATTTTGGGGGGACAGAATTGTTTTGTTTTGTTACACTTTTAGTTCATCACAAAAAAAAAAAAACATTCCCATGAAATGAAACTATACATACAAATACATAGTTAAAATAACATTGCTTATACTCTTGTCAAAATGATGATGACCCCTAAGGAGCCAGTCTCCTGTCATTTCACGTTCTAAACAAACAAACAAACAAAATAAAACTCAACATTCCCATTTTTAACTATTGTGATAGGTATAAATAATAAAATAATAATAAAATATTTATTTGTATTCCGCCTCTCCCTTCTGAGGATTGAGGCGGGTAACAGCAGAGTTAATACAAATAAAAAAAATTAATAACAAGAAAACAATCCTCCAAACCTCCCAACCTTTCAACCCACCCTCCCTTCAATACAATATTACAAAAATAAAAACCATACAAATACTAACAACAATTAAAACAGTACAACAAGGTAACAATACCAAGGGGGGGGGAGGTGAATAAAATGGACAATTTATTCTGTGCTGGGCAGAGGTCAGTCTGGGAAGTCCCACCAGAAGAGGATCGTTTTTATCGCCCTTTTAAAAGCATCAAGGGATGCAATCTGGTGAGTCTCCTCCAGCAGGTCATTCCAAATTTTTGGAGTGGCCGCTGAAAAGGTCCTCTGGGAAGTCACGATCAGGCTAGTTTTTCTTGACTGTAGTAAATGTGCAGAAAGGATTATATGGGAGGAGGCGTTCCTTCAAGTAAGCTGGACCCAAGCCATATATCCGTTCAACTTTAGGGCCTATGTCCTTTAATTAGACACTTAAATGATGGAATTGGAATTATGGAAGGTTATCTTGTCAGAAACCTGCCCTTATTAAGAACTCAGTGAACCAAGAGAGGCAGCTAATTAGGAGAACCAGAGATTTACATTGAGCCTACAGCCTAACAATGCTTCTCAACACTTCTCTATGATAAAGTCCCTTTAATCCACATATTTCCAGAAAACATTAAATAAATGTATTATGCTGAGGTTGATGGGCATCTTTGATGCTTGTTCATTTGCAGGTGATTAACCAGCCAGACATAAACACTAAAGCTAGAAGAAATGTCATGAATGGTACAAAAATCATTGGCTACTGCTAGCAAAATATCAAACCGTCTTTGCTGTCTTGACTGAGAGTCACCTTATGCTGTTAGGAAAATGGTGGGATGGTATTTGGGCTAGGAGAAAAAACAGTATCAAAAAAGAAAGGTTATATTCATGGGAGAATATAGTAGCTACTATAAAGGGACCACTACTCGAACCCATGGTATGGAATGCTGGGTTGTTTTAGCTCAACAACACCTGGAGGGCCTCATGAATCCCACCCCTGCTTTACTGCCATTGAGGCCACAACAAATCCTGGAAATGGTTACTTTCTACCCACCAAATATGTTACCAAAGACTAGAATCCAAAAGCCAAGTTATCTTATAGTTCTAATCAATCTGTGAAATTCAGAGAGAGAGAGATTTTTCTAACAATAACCCATCTCAAATTCCAAAAACATTTTAGATTTTTTTTCAGGTGAAACTTTGCCCATGAAATAACTCAAAACAACCCCCTGAACAGTACAATATATCAGAGAAGCCCCAGTCCTGCTCAACATACTTGAAAAAGCAAAAACTAGTTTCCTGGCACAGTGGTAAAATTAGCCCCCCTCCCTAGCCTTGACCAAGCAATCATTTCCTTCAGTTTTCCAGTCTCTTGACCACCCTCCCAAGCATTCCTTTCTACATCCCATTGAAACCTTACACATCTGCAAGCATGCATCCCTGCCCAATAAGTCTTCTTTTGCCTCCCTTTCTTGTTGCTTTTTCCTCAAGTCACTTGACCTACCTTTCCCTTCAAGTTTCCTGTTTTGCAGTCCATTCCCTATATAGCCTTTTTCCCTCTGGGCTCTCTTGTCCTGGCTTCCTCTATATCCCAGCCCTCAACCAGCACTTTAATCCCAGCCATGCTAACAATTCCAGGACCCATCTTCAATGAGGAAAAGGAATGTAACAGATGCAGATCCCATGCAGATATACCAACTATCATCCGAAGCGTCATTGCCACCGGCACAATACAGATTGCTAAACTCTTGAGAATTCAGTTCCTAGAATTCGTCAGGAATGGGCATTTAAACTCAGACAATTTACACACCTTTTACACACCAGAAGGTTTACACACCTTCATGTTTTCATCCTTTCAGAGAAACAGTTCCTTCCCAGTAACAGAGAATGCTCTTGCGTTTTAGATCATGTATGAAAACTAATAAAAAAATATCTAGCCCATAACAGTGGTCACAGAGAGACCTTGTAAACACAGCCATAAAATATGGTCTAGTCACAGTTTAGGGCACAAGTGGGAAAGCTCAAAAGGAGCACGTGTCATTTACACACAGAGAGAATGGGAGGAGGGTCATGCAAATACTCCCTACCTGACCAAAAGTGACATCACATCATCTCAGCTTCCAGGAACTGGTTGAAGTACAGCCAGGTTTCCTGGGGTTGGGCGTTATGAGAGCCAAGAGGACCCAAACTGCCACATTTTGTGTGTGTGTTGGCTGAAATTTTCCTTTTAATTTTCAGGAGACATCTCTGGAGTTTTCAGGGTGGTCTCTGTTGGGATACAGTGTGACACAACAAGAATGGGCACCTCTCATTCCCCTCTAGAGCTAGGTCATGAGAGAGAAGAGAAGAAAACTTGCTAACCTGAGGTTCGTTTTAGTTTGCTCTTATCCCTTCCACTGATCCCAGCCTGAATGTTTTAGATGGCTATTGCCATTTGGAAGACATTAGATCAAAGAAGGCTGCTTTAGCACAACGGCTGAACATACACAGTATTAAACTATCATTATTTCTCATCTGGATACTTAGATACTATATGCTAAATAGCACCTTCCTCTGTTACTGCACATAGGCACATAGGCACACAAGCCATTGGACATAGTGGAGGTTTCCCCTCCACGGATATTTGTGGGCACGGATCCATGAGTTAAGAGGGGTGACTGTATTTGTTCTTTGATATATTCTGGAAAGGATAGTTCTTAAGATCATTTCTTTTTTCATTACTTTCCTTTCCTCTCTCTTTAATTCCTGTTTATGTTATATTCTTAAGCCAATTACAGATTTAAGCAGGATCAAGAATTTATCCTAAAATACCAGTTAATTTTCCACATACCTTTAACAGACCTTTCTGTTAAAAAAGAAAGACATGGCTTAGAGTGTTCTACAAGTAATATATCAACAGTGCTATTATACGTAGCAAATCTCTGCATAGGATATAAAAATGCTTTAATAGCAGCTCAAGTAAAATGTCACCAGCTGAAAGAGTCAGAGGTAAGTCCACAAACAGGCCAGCGTGGCTGTGTAGAAGTCAATGGTGCTATGAAAGATGCAGTCTTGACCATATGAAAATATATAATTTAAAGGATAAGCTCTGGTAAATGTATAATAAGGTTAAACAGGAAGCAAAGAAAATAAAAATGGCAGTTGATAGCTGGGAAATTGCTTTTGCACATATCTCCAGTACAGAATATGATACTGATATGTCAACCTTTGAAGTGCTTTTGTGTATACATGTATGCGTGTATGTAGTGGTTTGAGTACTGGACTGCAAATCTGGAGATCAGGGTTCAATTCCCAGGTCAGCCAGGAAACCAACTGGGTGACTTTGGGTAGGTCATACGCCCTCAGCCTCAGGGGAAGGCAAACCTCCTCTGAACAAATCTTGCCAAGAAAACCCCATGATAGGTTTATCTTAAGGTTACCATAAGTCCGGAATGACTTGAAGGCACACAACAACAAAAACAACAACAACCACAACATAACATAACATGGGCCTAAATTCAACTGCCAATCCCATGAGCCACAGCAAACAGAAGGGACACCAAATAAAATGTCAAAACTGTGAACTTACTATGGTATCATGTGGAATCCACCTGAAAATTCTTAGAAGAATTCAGATATAAAACTCTAGTACCAATGTCCTGGCTCAGGTGTTTAGCTGAAGTTATCTACAGGTTTTCTACATGTTTGTGTAATACTTTATAATCACTACATTATTCTTGCTGTTTTTGTGTACTTTCAAGTTATTTCCAACTTATGGCAACCATAAGCTAAGCCTATCATTAGTTGTTGTTTGTTCGTTGCCTGCAAGATTGGTTCAGAGGAGCTTTGTCATTGCCATCCTCTGAGGCCAAGCGAGAGTGATCTGCCCAGTGGGTTTCCATGACCAAGCAGTGATCTGAATCCTGGTCTCCCAAGGTCCTAGTCTAACATTCAAAAAACCACAGTGATGGCTTTTGATCTCTACATTCATTATAGATAATGTATATCTATAATGTATACATATAGATAATGTAGATAGATATAGATATAGATAATGTAGATATAGATAATGTAGATAATGGTCCCCCGGGTTACGAAAGTAATCCGTTCCGGGATTACTTTCGTAACCCGGAAGTTTTCGCAACCTGGGGGACCGCTTTTTTGGGTGCACAGTGCGCCAGAGCGCGCTGTTCTAAAGGGCCCAGGTTGCTTTTTTTTTCCGCAACCCGGGGATTTTCTCGTAGACCGGGGCTGTTTTTCTGGCCCCGGTCGTTTCGGGTCCCGGGGATTTCGTATCCCGAGGGATTTGTATCCTGGGGGAACACTGTATAAGCGCTAGATTTTAATACTACAGATCACGGTCTATACAGATTATTAACTTCTCTATACTCTCTTATGTTCTTTATATGTGACCCCCTCAAAAAATATTGATCAACTTTTCAACAAACGTTACTCAAAATTAATCTTAAATTAATAAATAGCATTTATTATAAATAACAAAAAATAATCACATTGACAGGCTTTAAGAATTCACACCCATTCTGTAGTGAAAAACAGCCTCTTTGCTGTGGTATTTGATCTGCACTTCAAAAAAATGCTTTTCCAAGGTATACAAATCCTAACAAGGTCATTTGTGGCTTAAATTTTTGGTATGAAGACATGTCTTTGTTAACCACTCTAAATTACAAGCTACCTACCATATTAAATGCATCATCACTAAGGAATTTGAAGTGTGGGTGTAGCCAAACCAATAATCCTTCCATTCCAAAACTACGAGTTCAAGATTTATTCAAAGAAATCGTGCAGCACCTTTGAGACTAGCGCAAAGAAGACAGTTTGGAGGTTTGGAATGAAGTGTGATGCTGGCTGGGAAACCACAAAAGATTTGTTCGACAGTGGAACACACTCCCTCAGAGTGTGGTGGAGTTTGTTTTTAAACAGAAGCTGGATAGCCACCTGTTGGGAGTGTTTTGAATGTGTATTCCTGCACGGCATAGGACGAGACTGGATGGCCCTTGAGGTCTCTTCCAACTCTATGATTGTATGATTTCAGAAGAAGCCACCAGAGAGATCCTATATTTCCTCTCCATACCCTACAACCAAAATTTTACTTCAAGGTTCACATGAAGACTGTATTTTGACACAACATGTATACTGGGAATTGTGTTATATCCGACACAGTATCTCAGCATTGAGAACGGATGATGATGGTATCTAAAATCAAATTTCAAATGCCAACATTACTACAGAGTAATTTTTTTCAGAAAAGAGGGAGTATCTGGTTTCAGACTATATTACCTACACTTTGGTCCTACTCAATCAGTGGGACATGCTGGCCATGTTAACTGAGGAAGTGTCTCTCCCTAAATATACCTGAGCATTGAGATCTACCAAAAGAAACAGCTTCCTTGTCCCACTACTGAGAACAATAAACTGTAAGGAAGTTTGGGAGCAATGTTTCTTGGCTGTGCCCCCACCACCACCACCACCATTTCTGCCATGTCCTCCCCTTGGAAGTCCAAATGGCAGCAAAGATTAACCTAATTTCTGCAACATATTAAAATCTGTCCATCCAAGCCAAGCTTTGAGGGCTTAGGGACTGTGGATTATTATTTTTTTTCTAATCAGTTCTGGATGTCTGCTTGTGCAATTGTGCCGTTTTTTAAAAATCTATATGGATTATACCAGTTTCATGTATGGTTTGAGCATTGGTCTATGATTCTAGAGACCAAAGTTTGAAGCTCCGCTCAACCATGGAAATCCACGGGATGAACTTGCACAAGTCACACTCTCTCATCCTCAGAGGAAGGCAAAGGCAAACCCCCTCTGAACACATCTTGCCAAGAAAACCTTGTGATAGGTTTAGTTTAGGGTCACCAGAAATCAGAAACCACTTGAAGGCACACAACAACAAATATTAATATTTTAATAGATAATTGATTCAAGCAGTGAATTGCATCTGGAACCAGCCCCCAATTTGCAAATGCCAATTGGACAAATGATGTTTTCATATTGTACATTCTGCTGAACCAAACAGAATGTATGTTATGCTATACATTTTTGTGTCTTTTTTTAAATAAAATACTAGACTATTTTAATGCATTCTGTATTGCAAATTATACACATTCTAAGAACAAATATATTTTTTGTTTCTTCTGTATTTTTATTTTTTTACAAACTGTGTAATGCAATGGTTCTCAACTAGTGGCACAAGTATTGCCAATGGGATGCAATAGACATCAGCCCTCATAACAATTGCAAAGAATTTGTTCTTTCTCAGCACTTGATTCCTCCTGCAAGTGAGATGTGCTTTGTGTTTTACTGTAGCAGTAAAATGTATACTCAGCAGTACTGTTACAACTTCCAACTACTAATAGATTGTTTTTGTGTTTATTCCTAACAATACTATTAGAAGGTTAAAACTACACTAACTGATACATTTAATAAAACCATGCTTGTAAATATGAGATATCTTTCTTGGGAAAAGTCAGTCTCTGTGTGTGTGTGTGTGTGTTTCCATCCTGGTGGGGACCCAGTTTCTTTGACAGCATGGCTAGTGAGGTTTAAGATCCCATCACTTGTCCAAGACAAGTTGAGAACTACTGTTTTGACATACAGTCAGGCCTCCGTATCCACAGACTCTTTATCCATGGATTCAAGCAACCACAGCTTGAAAATATTCTATATATATATATATATATATATATATTCTAAAAAGCAAACTTTGATTTTGACATTTTATATAAAGGACACAATTTTACTCTGCCATGGTATTTAATGGGACTTGAGCATCCATGAATTTCAGTATCCCGGGGGGTCCTGGAGCCAAACCTCAGCGGATAACAAGGGCCCACTGTATATCCTTCAGAAAGGCCGTTTTAAGCATTCACTTTGTCTTTCTTTTATCATAACAACACTCACATTTATTTTTACGACTCCTTTTCACAATAAACTGGTGCCCAAAGCAGCTGACATCAGACTAAGGACAAGACATCAGACGTGTCCACATTTACTCACTCTCCTCAGATGGCAAGCTCTATTTCTCTATATAATTTAGGCTGCAATCCAAAGCATAGGTCACACTGATCACAGTAGCTGAACTTATTAGAACTTATTCCTAAGTAAACATGCATCAGATTCCACTACATATGTTGTCAACAGCACTATTTATGTGGATCTTTCAATGAAATAAGGTGTTAACAGAATACCAAGGACATCTAAGGTAGGAAGGGAATGCTGGGACAAAGGATCAGCATCGGTGGTCACCTTCTGGGACCCACAACCTGACAGGGGCCTGTTTGCTTACCCATTCTCTTGCTTGGGGAGATTGCCAAGGGCCCTTTTACACAACACAATGATACCACTATAATTTCACGGTAAAGTCACAGGAATCGGAGACACCAGAGGAAAACTCTGGCTAAGCATCCTACAAGCCCTCCCCTATTGCCAGTCCTAGGATTCCACAAGATGTTGCTGCAAGCAGTCAAAGTGGAATCATAGTGGTATAAATATGTAGTGTGGCAGAGACTCTGGAGTTGGTACCTTAAAGTTCCATAGCCCAGGCATCGAATTGGCCATCTCTAATGATTACAAAAACTTGCGTCCTTGTTTCATTTTCTCCAGATTCTTTCTGCTCTGTCAGTCACAGATTCAAAAAAGCTCATGTCCCAGTTAATAAATATATAATACACAAACATTATTTTACCTACATGGATGCTTCAGCTGAGGGCCAGCATGATGTAATGATGTGGGTGTTGGACTAGGACACTGGGAGACCAGGGTTTGACTCCCAGCTGGGCCATGGAAACCCACTGGATGACCTTGGGCATGTCACACTCTCTCAGGCTCAGAGGATGGCAATGGCAAATCCTCCTCTGAAGAAACGTGCCAAGAAATCCCTATGATAGGTTTGTCTTACGGTCACGATGGGTCAGAAACAACTTGAAGGCACGCATCAACAGCATGCCTCAATTAATGAATTACAAGTGTTCCAGGGCATTACTTCTTTGACAGAAAATTTGGGACCAGTAGCAGAAACCACATGGAAAGAATAGAGATTCTTACATCACAAAGAAGAACAGCTCAACATGTTTCAGCAAACCTTTTATCTCAAACTAACAATATGCATATGTGAAACAAAACAATCTTTTAACTAAACAAACACATTTTAAAGCTTCTATAAACTAGTTTGAAGATAACTTTCAAAATGCATTCAGTGATGACTTCTTTCACCAGCCTCCCATTTTCTTAGAATTTCCATTTTTGTGACCAAACTTAAAAAGCTATGCTTTTTAAAACATGATGGGAGTTACAGTTTTTTGTGGGTTTTTTGGGCGATGTGGCTATGTTCTGAAAGAGTTTATTGCTGATGTTTCACCAGCATCTGTGGCTGGCATCTTCAGATGGACGTTGTACATAAGGCACACTTACTTACTCTCCTCCTTTCTCTCTGCTGCTCACACAGGATCCAAATACTCCAGTAAGGGATCATGAAGGCAGTTGCTGTTTAACTTGTTTGTTAACTTCCCTGCTGTGGATATTGTAAGATAAACTAGAATAGACTTCTGCTCTTCCCAACTCAAGCTTGGTAATATAAAACAGAGTAAAAAATAAAACATTCAGCAATATTATAAGAGCTTTTAAGGGGAAAAAAATCAGCAGTGACAATGGTTGGGGATTAATCTGAGTTTACTGCAAACTCACTGCCTAAACCTGACACTCAAACTGTGTTTCTCCAGCCCGCTTTCACTATTTTCCCAATGCCAAAACTGCTAATAAATTTCCAGCTACACTGAGGATGAGAAGGAAACAGAAAGGGGAGATTGACAGGTAAAGAACAGCCTTTGTAAAGCAGAGCTTTGCTGTCAGGGGCTTCATTAACTGGAATATGCCTGTAAAGTTTAAAAAGTACACAGAGGATTACTTGCACAATGGAATGCTGTTTTAGTACTCAACAATGGTCACCACCAAATTGTATCCACTATGGGGCTAAAGTAAGAGCTACTTAATACTAGTATTAAACTACCGGTATGTAATCATGCAGGAAGAATATGTGGCCCTCAAGTACTGTGGAACTGAATTTCTCATCAGTCATAACTAGCAAAGGACAACTGGGCTATAATTCAACATCATCTAGGGCTGCATCCACACTGCAGAAATGATCCAGTTTGACATGGCTCAATGCTCTGGAATTCTGGGAATTATAGTTTTGTGAGGTATTTAGCCTTGTCTGTCAGAGAGCTCTGGTGCCACAACAAACTAAAATTCCCAGAATTCCAGAAAATTGATCCATGGCAATTAAAGTGGTGTCAAACTGAATTATTTCTGCAGTGGAGATGCAGCCTAACAAGCATGCCTACAGACAGCCCTCTGTCCAAAAGGCCATAAAAAGGCAAAACTTGTTCAGCTGCTAACAACTTGAGGTGTAAAAATTTGCTCATCATATTTATAAATTTGTGTTTTAAAGAGGTACCACAACTTATCCTTTCTTGCTTCTTCAGATGGTACCTGATTTAGACCCCTTTCTGGTATATATGCACCAGCGCTTTGCTTTGTGCTTCTGTGCCATCTCCCATGTTTTGGAGGTCACTGCCAACAGCCCAAATTGCAACCAATCAACCAATCCCTTTCCTAAAACTATAATTTAAAATTCCATTCCTATCAGTGTTGTATGTTAACACTGTAGTAGCTATCTAGCCATTTCAATATGGAAGCCTGGTGACAGCAAAGGGTTTCTTCAGCACTTCTCCATCTCTTCCACCCAACTATATTCTCTTCCATTGATTGTCCTATACTGTTTCTTCACTTCAAATTATGATGTACTTTCCTTTTTTAAAAATCTGTCTATATGGAATTGTGCTGTAAATGAGGTATTCTGGCACTCTATATCTTTCATTACAGAATAATAACATCACTAACAGTGAATAAAAAGTGAGGGCAATGCTCCTCTAATCACACACATGGGCTCGTTTTATTCTTCGCAATGCAATCCCTGAAGAAGAATAAAAGAAGCACCACAAGGATCTGGGTAGTACTTTTTCAGTGATGTAAGAAATAGTCACAACACTCCCATAAATTTGTTCTGAGCATCTTGGACCATACCTTGAAAAATTCATGAACAACATGTAGGCCTATTTACATGTCACTCTCATGATCCATAGAGAAAGGAGTCAGTGAGGGCCATGTGTTTAGTTTTGCAGCTGAAGTGAAACTTCTCTTTACAACAAGCCATTTGCTGTGGTGTGCCTTTAAGTCATTTCTGACTTAAGGCAACCCTATCATGGGGTTATCTTGGCAAGATTTGTTCAGAGATTTCCCAATGCCTTCCCCTGAGGCTGAGAGCATGTGACTTGTCCAAGGTCACCCAGTGGGTTTTGCGACTGTGCTGGTAATCGAACCCTGGTCTCCAGAGTCATAGTCCAACACTCAACACCTTATTATTTAGCACTTCCAAAACTACAGCAAATTCCAGAAGGTGCTCCTATGTTTCTTTTAACACACTTAGCCTATAACCCAACAACTGCAGCAGAATGTTTCTAAAGCAGAGGTAAAACTGACCTAATGAATCATGAAATGGGAACTCAATAGGTCAAACCATATGCACTGCTCCCCTTCAAGCCCAATTAAATCAAACAGGCACAGCAGAGAATTCATGCTTGGCACACAACAAAAATATAAATACAAACAAAGAAAGTGATGCCACCTTTAAGAATGCTGGCTAAATCAACCAGGCTTGGGGACAGTGCCTTCTGCTTCAGCAGTGCAAATTTAAAACAGATTCATCCTTTAGTGACTGTAAATAAGGCAGACACAACATTTGCCTCCAATGTTATCTTCTGCAGGACTAGTGTGAGGGAAGTTCCCATCAGATGTTATAAATATGCCTGTGGGAGAAAAAACAACTGCACAAATTTTAATCAGCTCTTAGTATCTGAGGACTTGTATTTCAGATTTTCTTGGGGGAACTAAATTTACAATGGCTGCATTATCAATAGCATTTACGTTTCTATACCACAATAGGATTTACATTGCAATGTGTAAGCCAATTGCCCCCAACAAGTTGGGTACTCATTTTACCGACCTACAAAAGGATGGAAGACTGAGTCAACCCTGGAGCCCTAGGATCAAACTCCAGTACCAGCATTTAAACACTGAGCCACCAGGGCATTCAGAGGTTATGGCAAACCATTTCTGCATCCATTTCAGATTAATCACAGTTAGGGGTATTATGTGTTCCTAAACAATGGATAGTCTTAACTATGGTTAGGGGAAACAAATCTTCTACATACCATAAGCTACAGATTGAAGTTGCCTTATTTCAGTAAACCACAGTTAAAATTAACCACATTTTGCAGCTAAGCTAAAAGAGAAACATTCCAGTTTCCTCATCACAGCCAGTAAGGAGTGGAAGCCCAAGAGCACAAGATTAACTGCAGTTTATTCTCACAGTATATATATGTGTGTGTGTGTGTGTACAAACGCGAGTGTACAGATAATTCTCAGTGTATATAAATTATACATGTGAAGCATAAAGTGTATGTAGTAGGCTGTATTTTGGTACACAATGAACAGCAGCAAAGTAGCTTATCAACATAGCTGTAGTATATAAACACTTTAGTATCAAGCTTCCAGAATATTAGAAATGTATTTATTTTTATTATAATTATCATGATTTTATTATTGTTGTTCTTGTGTGTTGTTGTGTATTGTTGTTCAAGTCATTTCCAACTTATGGTGGCACTAAGGTGAACCTAGGATGGGGTTTTCTTGGCAAGATTTGTTCAGAAGAGGTTTGCCATTGCCTTCCCCTGAGAAGGCTGAGAGCATGGGACTTGCCCAAGGTCACCCAGTGGGTATTGTGGCTGAGCTGGAAATGGTCTCTGGCTGAGCTGGTCTCCAGAGTCATAGCTCAACACTCAAACCACTACACTAAGCTGGCTCTCTATTACTGGTGTTAAAATAAATCACATTTTTATGGTATCTCTGGTGGCGCAGTGGTTAAATGCCAGTACTGCAGCCAACAACTCATAAACTACAAAGCTGTGTGTTCAGTTTCAGCCAGGGGCTCAGGGTTGACTCAGCCTATCCTTTCGTAGGTTGCTAAAAGGAGTACCCAGCTTGTTGGGGGCAATTAGCTTACAGTTGTAAAGAGCTTAGAGACTGTCTAGTGAGGTATGAAGTGATATATAAATGAAGCTGCTATTGCTATTAGGTCTCCATATGTGTGTGTGCGGTGCGCGTACGCCCCAGATGGCTCACAGCACAAGAATAGCAAAGCAAGAACACAAATTTGTACGTGTGTTATTGCAACAAAAGTATAATAAAATTAATTTCAAAATACAATATAAGTTTTAGGATATTTCAGTGACATGGGAAGAACTTGCTTCATCTTGAAATTTTAAAATTAATTTAGGATGAATTTTGAATTACATGCATTTCTACAGACATGCTATTTCTTCAAGAGAAATTCCAAAATAATTTTGAATAATTTTATTAAGAGGTTTACCAGTATGTACTTTTTCTACTTCACTCATAGCTCAAAAGACACTAATATGGTGTCCTTTAACACCATTTTTGTCGTTGTGTGCCTTCAAGTCATTTCTAACATAACAACTATAAGACAGACCTATCATGGGCTTTTCTTGGCAAGTTTCTTGCACCACACTACCTCATAAATTAAATTATCTTCTTTGTAAAACAAAAAAAAAAGTCAGAACTACGCTGGATGCTACCTTTTGGTCCTATGTTACAAAGGTTGAGTTTGCATAACTGCTTCAGAACAGAAGCAAATATGCTAAGCAAAGGATTGTTTATTTTAGGTGTCATAATTTAGACCAAGCAGTTCAGAGAAACAGTAGTACATGCCGGTAAGCAGACAATGTTAGTCAGTTTTCACTGTAAAGTTACGGCAGTTTTTCCTTGAATGAAATACCATTCCATGTATATGTATAAGTGCCTGTCAATTTATGGTGACCCTATGAATTTTATAGGGTTTTCTTAGACAAGGGACATTCAGAAGTTGTTTTGTCAGTTTCAAAAAATGAAATTCGGATGTAACAACAAACCATGTTAACGACAGCCTATAACTTAATTGATGGTCCATGCTCCAAATATCAAGAAAAACCATTCTTTAAATTGTGCTGTCTTTGTTCACTAACCTATGTGTAACCGTACTAGTTGAGGGGCATTTAGAACTCTCAGCCAGAGAGTTCTAGAATCTCCCCAAACTACAAACCCCAGGATTCCACAGGAAAGAACCATGGCAGCTAAAGTGGATAACAATACTACAGTGGGCTCTTGGTATTCGTTGGGGTTTGGTTCCTGGAACCCCTGGGAACACCAAAATCCATGGATGCTCAAGTCCCTTTAAATACAATGGTGTAGTGAAAGGGTGTCCCTTATATAAAATGGCAAAATCAAGGTTTGGTTATTGGAATTATATTTATATATGCAGCTGTTCCAGGCATAGAAGGGGTTGAGAGAGAGCTCGTATGGGCCCTTCTGCCACCTCAGATGGTAAATCAAAGAGGTAACAACCAATCTCATCTTTCCTCTGACTCTGATCTCTCCAACATATACATCTCCTACCTAGGCCCACAAAGCAGCTATGGAGGATAAGGTAAACAACTAGGGTCACAGAAATATGGAATGTTACATTATTCTAGGGATGTAGTTCGTCACTAAGTTTCTTCTCAAAGGTAGCAATGAACAATTTCAGCAATTTCCTTCTCACTACAAGTCTTCAAAAACCAGTTTTCAAAGGCTATCCACAATTGAGAACATAATCTGCACAAAATTCACATGTGGTTGCTTTGCACAGATCTTAGCATTTTCTGCATAGGAAAGAATATGTTGTAGGTTGAGGAAAGAGTTTAACAGAAGAATCAATGTTTGTTTGGAGAGGGGAACACTTCAAGCGGTGTGGGGAAGACATGTCCATGTGGCGCAGTGGTTAAATGCCTGTACTGCAGCCACTCACTCAAAACCATAAGGTGGTGAGTTCAAGACCAGCAAAGGGCTAAAGCTCGACTCAGGCTTGCATCCTTCCGAGGTCGCTAAAATGAGTACCCAGATTGTTGGGGGGCAAATAGCTTACAATTGTAAACCGCTTAGACACTCCTTAAGGGTATGAAGCGGTATATAAATGAAGCTGTTATATGAAGCTGTTATGTCTCTGTGAAAGAAGGGGAAGCATTATTTGCACTTGGTCACCTTGGGAGCAGCAGCCAAGCAGCTGGCTGAGTAGTGACTAAGAGGTTTCTTGCCCACACTGGCCTTTGCCACAAAGCAGGCATGGGTGAAAGGCCTCTTGGTCACTGCTCAGCCAGCTGTTCAGTTGCTGCTCCCAGGGTTGACAGGATACAAAAGGAACAGCAACCAAGCAGCCAGTCAATCAGGACCAAGAAGCCTCTTGTCCACACCAGGCCAGAGGCTTCTCTGTTGTTGCTCCCAGGGTGGCTGGGGGCAAAGGGATAAGCAACCAAGATTGGTTGTTTTAAATTTACAGTAGAACAGTAGACTTAATATCAAGAAATAGGTATTACAGGCACTAGGTTGTCACTAAAGAGGAAAGGGGATGGCAGCCTGAAAAAGTCTGAGGATCACTGTCATAAGAAAAGATAAGCAAAAACAGTGACTGGTCCAAGGTATTCAGTGAGTTTCATAGCCAAGTGGGGATTTGAACCATGTTCTCTCCAGTCTTGTCTTGATGCTTTAACCACTATATCATATGCTTACATAACACTATATACCTGCAGATGTCCCCCACACACATACTTTTAAAATCCAAATTATTTGGAGAAATCTAATTTTCTTCCATCTGAATACTAAATCTTTAAGGTGTGGGTTCTCAATCTCAGTTCCATGAGACACCTCCTCCACATGCAATAATGTTTTATTTGATTTGATGTTCTTTCTGTTACTTTGAAAACTGTTTGCATTTTACTCAGGAGGAGGGTCAACTGCCAAGCAGATTCCAGCATTTGAACTCTTAAAGGGGGTCAAGTAAAGAATCACTGACTGAAAGTTTAATACTTTCTGTTTGCTACTGCCATACTTGCATTTAGTTACCCACTTCATATTTCTCCTTCTCATAACAATTTAATCAGATCTGAAGCCTTGGAAGAGTTAACAGCTGTAAAACAATCACATTTATTTTGAAGTATTCTATTATCATCTTTTAATTCTATGCACATTGCAAAATCTACTGAAATGCCAGACTCTTGGAGGGAATGTTTTGCTGAATAGGAGAGACAGGGCATCCAACCTTGCCAATCTGTCTGTCTATCTATATATCTCATGCAGAAAATCCAGCAGCTACAATGGGAAAGCAGAGCACGTGTGGGGGTTTTTCTCTTCAGAAAGAATCAACCACAAACAGATCTATACAGGCAAAGTGAGCCAAATGTATTTCAGTCTTCCTCATAGTATTCCACACAGCAAACATGGGTTAAAAATAAAAGATAAGTTACTCTCTCGATATTTAGAAAATGCCACTCTCCTGCTAAAAGACAGGTCAGGCTGTGCAGAGAGCCTCAGCAAGCCTGTTGCAGATAACTGAGTAATCCAAAAGTCAATGAACCAGCCCAAGGCCATCTGCGGTGATGAGGAACACAGACCAATGAAGAATTTTGCAAACTACAGCCACAACATACTGAATGCCTACACAACTGTTTCCGCTTACAGTTGTATGGGTACATTTAAGAGATACCATCAGTTAATACATGTTCCAAATCCACTTTACTACTCCCCCAAACTTTTCCTTCTGAAGTGTGCCTTGCATATTTCCCTTCTTTCTTTGCCTCTATCGTTAGCTTTTGAAAACAAATAAAAGCAACACTAGCCCCAACTCTTACATATGTTTACAGGAGAAAGGTCAATGAAATATGGCCATTACCAGGAACAAACTAGGTCACACTTCCAACTAGTTCACACCAAACACTTGATACTTTTATCACCACTATGGTATTAAACAGCTATGGGCACTGCAAAATGAGTTCTTTATTCTTCAGAGTGCCTCTGCATTACTGAGTGCCTTTTTCCAGTCTTAATCATCAGAGGCAATTCAGATGAGTGAAACGTATTTTTTTAAAAAGGAGAAAGAGAGAGAGGAATCAGACAGAGGATGCTGCAATCCAGAGGTTAAAAAGTGGAATCTGAGATGTAACCTTTAACATAGTTGATCCCTCTACTGTTTCGTAAAGTGAACATATTTATATGTACAACTAACATTTAAGAAAGACAAAACACCAGCAGCCTTGCATTTAATAGCTCACCTGGCAACCACAGCCAACTGAGAATTCTGTTCAGTCCAGTTAGATGGCTGGTAGAGGAGAGAATCATCACTCGGTTTCTCCTGAGCTCAAAAGCTTGGTAGAAGGCTTTTTAAAAACCTGGTCTGCTAAGAAATTATAAGTCTGCATTTCTATGCAAGCCTAAGAAGCCATGACCTCTCTTTCTTCTACGTCCCACAAGGAAACATGAGGTACTATCTTCAGTAGTTACTTTTGCTAGCTCATTTATAAATTTGAACACTCAAGATAAATTTGGCTATGCTTATTTGGCCAGGACTAACATATCTGTACTCAACCTTGGTTTTCCACCACATATTGAGACAGAAGCAGAACAATTCAACACAACATAGTTCTATCTCTGGCTAATGGTCTCTTCAAAGCCTTATGACCTGTGCCCCTTCGTCCTAGCAATCCTGATCATGCTAGGTACCCATGTGGAGCTCTATATGCAAAGGCTTCCCTTATGCTGACCCCCATGCTCAACTGATGGACATCAGGGCCAGAAACCGTTCATGAGATCTGTGCAAGGAAAAGACTCTTAACTCACTGCATTAAAATGGTTGTGTGGCCTGACCATGCCATCTATTATACACCAAAAATCGTGGATTTATTCAAGGAAACAGCAAATTCACTCAAAGAAACAAATCCAGAATAGCAAATGTCTTTGACTTTAGATATAGAATTGAAGACTGGGACGATACTTAAACAATAATAGGCAAAGCCTTCACTTCCCTACCTACAATTCTGGTAGTCTACCAACTTGAGTTCTTAATCATATTAGCTCTGAGTTATAACAATAAATCAGCATCAATATTATATTTATCACAATGTTCACATAGAAGGATGACAAAAAGAAAGATGGATGAAACAGTCAAAATGTAGCACCCAATGGATTGCCCTACAAGAAAAGAAATCATCTTGTGGACTCCTATGCAATTTACCTGTACTTTTTGTAATTCATATCCTTCAGCCACAGTTCTGGCACTACTAACTCCTGCTATCGAAGCAAAATGAGATGTGAATGGGTACCTTTTCCCTCAATGTTCAGAAATTGGGTGTTTTTAGAGGACTGTGAAGAGAGACCCCCCTCAACTCTGTCATACTGATAAAACATTTTCTATACTTCCAGCTTTTTGCAAATCTCTGGTGGAAAATGTAATGACTTGACCATGTTTCAAATGCCTAGGACTATTTCTGTTGCATATCAATCTGGTCTCCAAATAAATGAGACATCTGGATTCAGATTCCATTTATCTCTTGATTTAGCCTGAACTGCTCAAGAACTCCTTCTATATATAGATGACGTCTTATCAGATCTTTGTGAGTAAAGCTGTACAGTTTTCACTGCTTGCAGTACAGATGCTTCTTTTGTAGTGTCCTGCCATAGGTTTTGTCAAATCAGTGGGAAAACCAGTGGTGGTTTTGGAAAAGCTAAAACTAGCCATCAAGAACAATATTGGACCAGAGGAACATTTTGCTCTGACCATTACAGGATCATATTGGATAGCAGCTCTACCCTTCTTCTGTTCATATCAACAACAAGAACAGTTTCAGAACTGTTCGGATTTTTGTACACTTGTACATTAAGCAGTGGGTGGTTTATTTACTTAATGTACAAATGCTTCTAAAAAGCAAGAAGCACAAGGCTGTTTCTCTCTTGCATAAACATACAACAGCCTATCTTCTACGAGCAGTTTGTCCCATGGTTCAAATCAATGGTATAGGAACTATGAACAGCTGTTATTTGTCTACTATTATTATGTTTATTTGTGCTCATCTTCTCCTCCAGAATTAGAATTTACAGCTTACAAAATAAACTAGCTAGCATATGGGTAAGAATATACAAAAATATTATAATTATAATTAAAATACTTTAATTAAAATGTAATTAAATTATCGTTATAATTAAAAACAATTTAAAACACATGTTAAAAGATAAATAAATAGTTATCTACCTACATTATTAGAAAGATTAGTACCTTGGCAGCAGAAAGAGGAAAGTCAGCCCCTTTGCTCCTCAGAGGGAAAAAATGTATATAGTTCATCTTAATTTATGTCATGGAAATAACAATGACAATAATAACAACAATGAACTGCACCACAATGTTTAGGGTAGCTGTGAACTACAGTGGACTCTCCACATTTACTGGATTTAGGAGTACAGAGGTGAAAATAACACAAATTAAAAAAAACCTTTTTTTTTTTTACCTGAGAGAATAGCTCTCTAGGAATTTCTACATCCTCCAGGGCCAACTTCTGGCAGAAGGTGACCACATAATTGCAGCGGAGGACCTACACACGCCTGGAGAAGTGTTTTCACTAGGAATCGCTAAATCCTCCAGCGTGACTCTATGGTCAACTTCTGGCAGAATTGTGCTGGAGGACCTAGCAATTGCTAGAGATAACATATTAATCAAATCTGCAAATAATCACATCCATAAAAGTCAAAACTGCAAATGTGGAGAGCCAATTGCACAGCATAAGAAGGCAGCGCTAACGAAACAACAAAAACATACCTACAATTTGGAAATGCATCCTGGTCTACCTATTCTTTTTCATCCCCTTCTTGCTGCAGAGCATTCCATTTTAATGAATCCAATGCAATCCAACATTAAGGACATTAAGCTCACACTTCTCTCCTCTCTCCCTTAGCAATAACTGTCAGCCACAATATGAATACTGTACTCCACAGAATTTACTGCAGAGGGGCCTGGCCACCACCTCCTGGGAGTGACGCCTTGAAATGGATGGGGAGTCCATGTTAACACCAGACTGGAAATGTGCCATGAGCCAGTAGGCATTAGCTAATTTGCACAAGCACAGCAGATATAAGCAAAAGCCAATGGAAACATACTGCCATTTGTTCCATATTTTGCTTTTGAGATTCAGAGACATTCCTTTCTTTATAGCTCCATATACTTCATGTATGGTGTTGCAGTTTCAGCGAACAATTCTTGGCAAACAAACTCCTAGCCCTGACAGCAGTCCACAGAGAAATTTTAATCCACTAAAATCACTAGATAAACCCTACTGCTGATAACCTCAGATGTTTAAACTCATGAGTCAGACCCACATGGTACAAAGACTCGAGTCAATGACACTAGAGTGTCATACCATCACTGGACTGTGAATAAGTACTCAAAGGAAAAGTATGGAAGGATGACAAGTAAAAATGAAATAAACAATCAAGCAGGAAAGGAGAAGTGGATTATATAAGTACGTGGCTTAGAGGTAGAATATCTGAATATTATACTGGTTCCACTGTGGTAACTTTGACTTTCCATGTTACCAAGCATCATGAAAAGGACCGTGCCAGAAAGATTCCTACACCACAAAGAGGAATAAAATGTATTCCTAAACTTCGCACTGGTCACTTCTCAATCTACCTGCATAGCTTTTTCCATTCTGAGGCTCTTATCAGTACATGGTATCCCTGTCATACATTCTTCCTACATAAACAGCTAGATCTTTTGAAGACTGAAAAATGAAGAATCCTAGAATTGCCAAGAGGCATTCAGAGCCACGGCAAATGGGAGTGGAGGTGCTCCTACACAGAACTGAAGACAAATATTTCTGACTCAAAGAATGCATGAAGCAAAGCTCCACACGCATTCCATCAAAATGTTTTAAGAGTCTCCTTTGCATAGTTGTTTTCAACAAAAACCCTCAGAATAAATGGTTACCTATACTCCCTTTTTTCCTGTTAGGAAAGTCATTTCAGCTACAGCGAAGAAACAATATGAAGTTAGATTTAAATCAATTCAACAAATGATAACTTTAATAATAAAACATTATTATATAACATTAATAATAAAAAGCTACAGCAACACATATGCACTGTTATCTGAGATACTATTTGCCACCATACCTCTTTAGCCAAAGAGTAAACATATATTATTATACATATTATTATATTAGGTTCATTCAGCAAACAGAAAGTTTAACATGTTATGTAAAACTATTCCCATGTTCACTCAAGCTGCAAAATACCAGGAAATTACAGCTTGATAATCATAACAGTAACAATATTCAGGAAATATGCAAATCTACTGCAACGGATGCTACTATTTCATATTACGAATAACCAGCTAGAAACCAATACCATATAACATAGGTAGGGAAAGCATGGGCCATGGGCCATATGTAACCCAAAGGCTGATTTTGAGACCTCAAGGACTCCTCCATCAGCTTTTTATATTCTCTTAGTCAAAATGACTCCCAAACCTTCTAGGGGAACTAGAGGGTAGAATCTTTTAGATCAAGAAGGGGCCTTTTTTAAAATCCAGAAAGTAAACTGGAAGTTATTTCCAGTTTCTTTCCCTTTTTTTCGCTTGAACCTAAAACAATCTAGCAATAGGACAAAGCTCATCATTCCAATTTTGTTTCCAAGGCCTCCATTCCAAAGCTGTTGCTGCTTGATGTACAGTAAAGGGTTTTTTGGAGGTGGGGAGGAGAATTAAAACCCTACTAACATGGTTTCTGGCTGAATAAGAGTGAATTCTTGAACTTCAGTTACCTTAACTACCTTAACTTACAGTAGTTGCTTAACCACCTTAACTAATATATAGGTTGAGTATCCCTTATTCAGAATTCCAACACCCAAAACTGTCCACATGGCTAGCTGAGATTGTGACACCTTTGCTTTCTGATGTTTCAACATTCACAAACTTTATCTCATGCACAAAATTATTTAAAATATTCTGCATAAAATTACCTTCACACTATAGGTATAAGGTATATATGAAACATCAATGAATCTCATGTTTAAATTGGGTCCCATCTCCAAGATATCTCATTATGTATATGCAAATATTTTTTTTAAAAACCACAAAAAACCCAAATCTGAAATCCCAAACACTTCTGGCTCCAAGCATTTCGGGTAAGGGCTATCCAACCTGTGATGGTGCCCTCCCCTGCATTCTTCAGTATCTCTCTGACACCAAGCAGTACTGACTCCTATTCTACTTTCTCCTTCCTGTTGCTCCCTCATATAGTTCACTAAACAGACAAAATAGAAATGTACTGTGTATGTGCACCAGCACATTGTGTAAACTCTATATGATAAAATTCCCTAATTTTTTTTGCATTTTTAATACAGTAATATCTTCAGGCAAAACATATACTAGATGATTCCCATGACCTGCCCAGAACCTATCTTTCTCATTTTCATTTCTGGTCATAATGGTTGAATGGCATTCATTTGACTCCATTCTAACCCTTAGTCCCAACTACAACCCTATAATCATAGTCACCAAAATAAAGATAATCACAGATAGGAAGGAAACTAGCCTACACCTAGAATGTCTGCTAAGTTATAAGAAACTTACGACTGTCTAACTGTCTAATTTTACATACATGTCAGTCCAATGGGGACAAATCTGAGAAAAGCATCTCATGGGCGTGATAAAATAAAGATTCACACAAGAGAGAGGCTTGCCATCCATTCCTTTACTGAGCCGACAGACAATAAGACAGCCTGTCATAAGGTAAAAGTCATGACTCAACAGTAAAACTGACTGTTCTTGCATCTGTACTGGAATCATTCTAACTTACATATTTATAGAGGGCAACGTTCCTAGAACTGTTGAGCTAGGGGGAATTTTAAGCCACATGTCCCAAATATTGGTTCCCAGGATCCCAGCATTCCTAAAACATTAAGTATCTCATCTCAGCTATAACGAAATCAACAGAGGAGGAGCTATCAACGTTCCATGACAGATACACTTGTAGAACTAAAAATTAATGTTAAATGGCTCAGCATTACATACGAAGGAGCCAAAATACCTTAAAGGCATTAGATCCCCACCTGATCTTGGAAGCTACACAGGGACAACCCTGGTTAGTACTTGGGTGGGAGACTGCCAGTGAATACCACGTGCTGCAAGCTACGTATATTGCAGAGGAAGAACTGGTAAATCTTAGAAAGTGAGGTAGAAGCTGCAATAAGAGGAACTGGAAAGAATAAATCACCAGGAAGAGATGATATTCCAATTGAACTGGTACAATCCACACTGAGAGAAGCAACAAGGTAACAGAAAGAGAGGAAGACCACATGCCAGAGGAATAGACTCTATCAGGGATGTCATGGGCCTGAATTTGCAAAACCTGAGCAGAAGACAGACAGTCTTCGAGGTATCTCATCCACAGGGTCGCCATACGTCAAGGTTGACTCAAGGGCAGTTAACAACAACAACTGGCAAAACCACCTCTGAGTACTTCTTGCCTAAAAAAAAATCCTTATGAAATTCATGGGGTCACCATAAGTCAACAAGTGACTTGAAGACACATATTACATACTGACTATTAGATTAACTACAAGTTCCATTTCTTACAAAACAAAGATTTGATATATACAAATACAGAATGATTATGCATGTGAATTAGCACAACAGAAGAGATTCAAACCTCTGCAATTTTAGTACAAGGAGAAACAAGCAACTTCTATCTCCTCTATCTTTGTGGAGAGGACACAAATTCACTAATTCACCCAGAAATTGAAGACAAATCAAAGTAAAGATAATGCTGTTGGCTACCTCTAACTTGTTTCACTTATTTATTAATTTATAATGTAATGATTACAGAACATCTATTCATTGATCCATCTATCCATTAAGCCATTCATTATTCAAGCAAATATAGTATCTAATGGAACCTCTTTGGCTATGTTATACTTCAAATCTGTGGATCTTATTTCAGAGCGGGGGTAGGAAACCACCATCAATTTAAGCTAATCCATAACATTCAGAAGTAGGTCATACCCCAAAGGTCTCACACATAGAGTGTTTGAGGAAGCAAAGGAAACACTGTACAGTTTATGCCTCGGTTCATACTAATATACTGCTTTAGTTCTGTTGTTTGCAGTGATAATACACATTTTAGCTCATCCCTCTATCAAATGCTTGCAAAAGTGGAGGGGGAGGATTTATTAAAGAGGAATAAGGCACTTCTTTTTAAGTATCAGTCATGATTCTCTAATTTTTCCCCTTCTCATTATCTTCTTAGATACCAGGCTTCAGAATGAGTTTGGATATTGATATTCATGACAGATGTCACTAACTGCACATGAAGATGACACACTTGAGTTAATCTAAGCACTTCTCATAACCGTTCTTCTTCTGAATGCCATTTGCATTTAATATTTTAAATTTAATTTTTTCCATACTGGATTTAGGTATCAAACACAGCCCAAATACCCTGACAATTTCTATTCACAGTCTTTATTGCATCTGAACTACAACTACTCATCCCATTTACATTTTAAAAATGAAGTAGCACTTTTCTCTGCAAATGATTTCATAGATGCCTTTTTCTGACTAGGGTTCGGTTCCACATCTGCAAGAACCGTCCACTTACAAGCTTTTCTTTCATGCACATTAACAGACACTACATCCCATAGTTTTAAATGCCTATGTTTTTTATAAATAATCACTGGTCGCTAGAAGAGAATAACATAAATGTTTACAACAAAGTAAACATTTGTCTGATAAGAATTGTCTTCAAGAGTCAATGCCATGTAGTGCTTTGAGTGTTGGAATAGAAGCACAGAAGAACAGGGTTCCAATCCTGGCTCAGCCGCTGAATGCACTTGGCTAAGTCATGCTCTCTCAGCCTCGAAGGATGGCAACAGCAAAAATTCTCTCAAGAAATCTAGCCAAAAAACCCCTAGGATAGGGTTGCCATATTGAAGCCATGGAAGCCCACTGGATGAAAACCCAAGGATAGGGTCACCATATTGAGGCCATGGAAACCCACTGAATGAAAACCCTAGGACAGGTTTGCTATACTGAAGCTATGGAAACTCACTCAATGAATACTCTCAAATAGGGTCACCATACTGAAATCCCCCAAAATCCACTGGATGAAACCCCTAGGACAGGGTGGCCATATTGAAGCCATGGAAACCCACTGGATGAAAACCCTAGGATAAGGTCAACATATTGAAGCCATGGAAACCCATTGGGTGACCTTGGGCAAATCACACTCTCTCAGTCTCAAAGGAAGGCAAAACACAAACCTTGCCAAGAAAACCCCACAACAAGGTCAATTTTGTGTATGTGTGTGTATGCATTCAAGTCACATTCTGACTTACAGTGACCCCATGAATTTCTTAGGAGTTTCTTAGGCAAACAATACCCAGGAGTGATTTTGCCAGTTCTTTCCCCGAATTACAGACCACAGCACCTGGTATTCATTGGTGATCCCTAATCAGAAATGACTCAAAGGTATACAACACAAGAATTGTCTTCAGATAACCAGACTAGGAACTTTTCACACAACAGAAGTTAGATTACTCTCTCCCCAATCCCACCCCCAGAAGGTACCAGTATGATATAAATTGAATACACAGATGCACAGCCAGATGAGCCCATAAGGTCTCTGGACTTTCTTACAAGCTTCCTTAGATTATTTCAACTCTTTATTACATGATGACAGAAAATGCTTGGGAAATGATCCCAAGACAATTGGGAAACGATCCCAAAACAATGTTACATATTGTGCAATTGATGAAGTCAACAACAATCTCTGTGTGAGTTTCCCACTTTGACACTGCCTTACAATTTGAGACATCTCAATATCACAGGGGACTAGGTAACAACACCAAAAATCACTTTGAATGGCAGTTTGGCCGTTGAAGAAAAAAAAGACATTACAAACAGAGCTTATTGGGAAACAGGGAATTGATTCTTTTTAGTGTGAGCTCTTGGTGACAAAAGTTTGGACAACTGGGAGAAATGCAAGGAAACAGGGAAGCATGTTTGCCACCGCTGCATCTCTGTGTGTGTCTGGGTGGGGGAATAACCACTTGTTGATTTGTTTCTCATATAGATATTTAATACACTGGACAATCACAGCAAAAGCAACAGAGAAGTCTCAGTCTACAGTAGCAAAAACTTGAATCTATTGGATGCCATGCAGCAGTTCTCCCAAAAGACAGCGAATCTGTTGAAACTGAATGGTGACCTCCGGATTCTTAAACAAAGGGAACAGACTCCTCAATAAGGCACAGATGTCCAGAGCTGGGACAAAAGGACCCCTGAAGACAAAGAGTGGCAGGCACACCCTCGTGGCTTCAGGGCTCCTGAGGCTGAAATCCACAGTCCCAGAATCTGGTTTCAATCCCTTGGCAGGCGCCACAACACACACAAACACACACACAGAAGATAGAAACGTGCAGCACACTCTCACAGTCCTTGAGGCTAAACAAAGACCAGGTGTACTAGAAAGGAAAGAGTGGTACAACTCAAAGACCAAATGCATCTGAGGAAGCAGACTTAAGTCTACAAAACTCATGCTACCAACTTCTTTCTTTATTCTCAAAGGTGCTGCAAGATCTTTCTACACACAAAGGAAAAGAGGTTACAGAGAGACCCAATTCCTCACCAAAGACCTCCCAAATCCAACTTTCCCTGGTGAAAATCAGGAAAGCTCATGCCACTTCCCCTCCTGCCCCAAAGCAATGTGTTTCCAAGAGTTAGTTTGAATATCAGACTAAAGAGGAAAGGCAAAAAGGCATGGGGGGGGGGGATAGAAAATGTTAAATTGGGAAGGATAAACAGCTGTGATCTCTTAGTTTAGGGGGGCTCCCCAGCTCCCTTGTCCCAAAGAAGCCCTTCAATGGGTCAGGGACCATAATGTGCCCCCTCCCCCCTAGACTTAAGTCTAGGAAAGCTCCTGTTGCACTTCTTTCTTTCAGTGAGTCTCAAAGGTGCTGCAAGACCTCTCTACATACCACTCCAGAGGGGGTTCGCCATAGCCCTCCTCTGAGGCTGAGAGAGTGTGACTTGCCCAAGGTACCAACCTCCTCATCCCCAACCCATCCTTTAGATGCCCTAACATTTTCTTTACACACACACACACACACACACACACACAAACACACAGAGTCTGCTTCCAATGCACACCCAATCCACAAGGGCACCCTGAGATGTCACCCATATCTTCTCCTCCCAAAATATGCCATCTGTTTCTTCACTCATCTGACCTCTACCTTTCTCTCCCTAGTTCCCAGGAGCCCTACTTAGCCCCCTCCAAAGAGGCTCCCCTTTATTCAAAAGCAAATAAAACAATATCCCCTAAGTCTATCCTTCATGCTCCCCTTCAGTTTTAAAAATATAATATCCCATAGGTCCATCCTTCATGCTCCCCTTTATTTTATTTATTTTAAAAACCCAAAATCTCACAGGTCCATCCTTCATGCTCCTTATTTAAAAAATTAAAGCCCCACAAATTAAAGCCCCTCATGCCTCCCCCTTTAGTTAAAAATGAAACCCCATAGCTCCATCTTCCTCTTCAGTCAAATAAAATAAAATAAAAAATACCCCCACCATTCTTGCTCCTCTTTAATAAAATAAAATTCCATATGTCCATCCTTCATGCTCCTTTTTAGTTTAAAAAAATTAGAATAAAATCCCAGAAGTCCATCCTTCCAGCTCCCATTCTCCAAGCTCCCTTTTAATTTAATTTAAAATTCAAACCCCACAGACCATCCCTCAAGCTAAAATAAAAAAATAAAATAAAAACACCTCACAGCTCCATCTTCCATGCTCCTCTTTGGTGAAATAAAATTTATGATCTAAAATTAAAACCCCACACGTCCATCCTTCATGCTCCTTTTTTATTTTTAGTTTAAAAAAAGAAAGAAATCCCATCCATGCAAAAAGGGACTCCTGCAAAAAAGTACCCTTCATCATGCCAATATATATAGATATAGATATATATAATAAAATTAAATAAAATACATTTTGGCACCTCTGCTCTTTCAAACGTCCCTGACCCTCCCAGCCTTGAACCTCCCCATTCTTTTCCCAGCTGCTTCCAAAAAAATAAATAAACCTTCTGCTGCTTCTCCTCCTCCTCTTTCCATTCAAACCCCTGGTAAATCTCTCCTCTCTCAGCCCCTTCCTTGCAGCTGCAGACCCCTTGCAGGAAGGAGAAACTACTGTACAGAGGGATGGATGAATGGAAGGAAGGCGGGAAAAAATTAGGGAGCCTCTCTGCAGCCATCCAAAAAACCCAAAGCAGTAGCCCCTATATCCACAGAGGAGTTAAAACATTCAAAGTTAAAGCCTGTACCTTCCTCTCTCCCCTTTCTTTTCTCTGAGCCAGAGGCAGGAGCAGCAGGGCTGGGCGCCACCCCCACCAAACTCCAGTAAGCAGCAGCAGCAGCCTCTGCCTCAAAGAGAAGCAAAGGATGCCTCTCCTCCTCCTCTTCTTGGGCTCCTCCTAGCCAAGAAGAACCTATAAGCTTAGTTCAGCCTTCTTCTTCTTCTTCCCAGCCCAGCCCCACTCCTCCTCTGCCACCCAGTGGCTCCCCCAGTCAGGCCCTGCCATGGAGGGAGGCTGAGGGGAAGTTTGCCTCAGCCTCTCTGAGGAAGTTCCCTTCCTCTCTCTCTCTCTCCAGGCAGGACATGATGAAGGAGAGCTTATTCTTAGGCTCAAGCACAGCCCTGGAAAGAAAAGCATTGTTGTTGTGTGCCTTCAAGTTGTGTCTGGCATAGGGCACAAAACCCTGGCACAGATTTTTCTTTCTTGGCAAGAGGAAGGGTCGTCTGCTTCGGCCTCCCTCTGCCAAGGTTACCCCCATTGGGTGTCCATGGCTGAGCAGAGAGAGGTTTTTGACTGTTGAGTTTATCACACGGGAGGAATTTCTCCCAATTTCAAATTGAGCCAATTCGAATTCACGCACGAAATCTGATTGCGTTCGGAATGCGTTCAGAATGACTTCCCATTTCCTGAAAATGACCCCCCATTGCCCGAAATTGCGTGAGATACTCTAATACGCAATTACGTGAAACCCCATGATTGTGTTCGGAACGACTTCTCTTTTGCCTGAAATTGTGTGAGATACGCTCATTCGCAATTACGTGAAACCCCATGATTGCGTTCGGATTGCCATTGCATTATACCCCCAAATTCCGTCGTATGATAAACTATGTCTCCAGAGTCATAGTCCATAATCTTAAGGCAGACCAGTCACAGGGCTTTCCTGGCAAGATAAAAAGCCAACCCTTCCCTCCAGTCCATCCGCCTTGGTCCAGGCCTCAGAGAGAGTGAAGAACTGCTGGATTTGATCCCCTTCTCCACCACCATTCCCTTCTCCTTCTGTGTCGTGTCTCTTTATATTGTAAGCATGAAGGCAGGGAACCGTCTAATTAAATGATTGTATGTACAGTGCTGTGTAAATTTACAGCACTATATAAAATAAAGGATGATGATGATGATGATGATGTGTTTAGAGGAGGTTTGCTGAGAGCATGTGATCTGCAGAAGGTCACCCACTGGATTTCACCATCCCAGTGGATGCAGAAAGCCACCGTAGCATCCATCCATCCATTTATTGTAAAGCTGTGGATAATTGAATCCATGTATGTGTGCATGTTGTGTGTCTTCAAGTCATTCCCAACTTATGGCGATCTTTCAACCTGTCACAGGGCTTTCTTGGCAAGATTTGTTCAGAGGCGGTTTGCCATTGCCTTCCCCTGCAGCTGAGACCATGTTATCTGCAGAAGGTCACTCCACTCGGTTTCATGTCCCAGAGGTTTATCACACTAGAGCCCTGGTGGCGCAGTAGTTAAATGCCTGTATTGCAGCCACTCACTCAAAACCATAAGATTACGAGTTCAATACCAGCAAAAGGGCTCAAGCTCGACTCAGGCTTGCATCCTTCCGAGGTCGCTAAAATTAGTACCCAGATTGTTGCGGACAAGTAGCTTACAGTTGTAAACCGCTTAGACACTCCTTAGGCTGTATGAAGCAGTATATAAATGAAGCTTTTTGTTTCCGCAGGCAAACAGGAGTTAAACTACATTTAACCACTGCACCGCACTGGCTCTTGGAAATGAAGATGGATGGATGAATGCTACAGTCAGTCCTCTGTATCCACTGGGGAGTTTATTACACTAGGGAGATCCCACAGGCAAACAGGATTTAAACACAATATAACGCAAAGGAAACTCAAAAATGCCCGAAGTTTTTCACACAACATTGCAGTTAACATGACATAACGCAAAGTTAAACCGCAGTTAAAGCAGAGAAAAACAGCAGCTTTTTACTTTCGGAGCAAACCACATTTTGAAAACTGCCACTTTTCTCTGCTTTAACTGCGGTTTGACTTCGCATTATTGCACTTTGCGTTATTTCGCTATGAAAAACTAACCAAATTTACAAGTCTTCTTTAAATTCAAATGTAGTTTAACTCCCATTTAACTCCCGATTGCCCACAGAAACTCACTGGTTTGATAAACCTCTGGGACATGAAACCGAATGAGTGACCTTCTGCAGATCATATATATCCCAATTCACAAAGAAGGAGACGTAAAAGACTGCAGTATTTACAGGACCATAGAATTAATCTCCCATGCAAGCAAAACTATGCTCAAAATTCTGCAGCACAGACTCCAACCATACATTGAGAGAGGTTCTTAACTCCTGGCTCTGTTAGTGGGTCAAGCTCTCCCCTCAATTTTTAACATCTCGAACCCCGACACCCATGCAATCCGATTGTTGTTTCATGCTGTGAGAATTTTAATTATGTTGTTTTTAACTTTGATGTTAGTTTAATCTAATTTTAAGGGGTGGGTGGTTGGGTATGGGTCATTGTAAATTTTACCTTGTATTTTTAATTGTTGTAACCCGCTCCGGTTGGTTGACAGAGGAGCAGGCTATAAATAAAATTATTATTATTATTATTCAACCCAGAGGTTCAAGCAGGGTTCAGGAAAGGAAGTGGCACTATGGAACGCATTGCAAGCTTATGATGGCTAATAAAGCACACCAAGGAATTCCAAAAGAAAATCAGCATGGGTTTTATAGACATAGAAAGGCCTTTGCATAGATCACAAAATGCTATGGATGCCTATTAAAGACATGAAAGTGCCCCTGATAGTGATATCTGAATACACTAATAGTGATATCTGAATGCACACAACCTAGGAGCCACAACCAGGCATCTTCTATCTATTACCGAAAATACATAAACAGATCAACCCTATGTGGGCCATTGTCTCAGGCACTGGCATTTTTTTCATTGAAGCCTCTGAATATACAGACAACATTTGTCAGACTGTATGCTACCCATACAAGCTATGTGAAGGGCACAGTTGACTTCCTCAGGAAATAACAGTCTATCCACTGCCTCCCAGAGACCATCCCACACAAGGATGGACTACAAGCCATCAGAAACATAATTCCAGACAAGGCCACAGCAGATCTAGTCACCAGCATTGGCCATTTTCCACTCATACACAATTACTTCTTTCTTTTAAAAAAATGCATAATTGCAGCTTGATGGCACTGCCACAGACATATCTTCGGGGTTGACATGGAACAACACTTAATCAGATCCTGGTTCCAAAAACCTCTCCTCTACTTGATGTATATTGATAGCATCTTTATCATTTGGACCCATGGAGAGGGATCACTCTAGAAAAATGGCTCCCAAACTTTGTCCATTTACTGTTAATCCCTCTAGTACAATTGTATCTGCTCAGACATACATGACAGAGATGCCAAACTCACAGAATTACCACAAGCATTTCTCAAGTTACATTATCTACCCAGTGAAGTGAAGAAAGAAAGCAACAAGGTTAGTACCCTGCACTGTTGTACTACAGGCAGAGTGAAAACAGAAAATGATAGAACATGAATAGCAGTCACATACAGGCCACAGTTCCAGAGCATAATGCTGCTTTCTCTCAGGAGCTGAAAGTGGCAAGCCTTTACTCTTGTACAGACAGCTTCCCTGATCTTAAACAATTACTCACCTACAACATAACACATAACATGATCTGAAACATAAGATTTAGACCTTGCTACAAACTCATATTCCAACTCTGATCTCTCATTTTCCCTGGCAGTAACATTAAACAGCCTAATAATGTTATCCACAACCTCAGAGGTGCCTTGACTTGGTAATCCTCTAATATGATATATACCATCCTATGCCAACAATGCCCCTCTGCACTTACATTGGATGAACAGGGCAGTCTCTACACCAGAGGATAAATGAACACAAATCTAACATAATTAGAAAAACAGAGAAACCAGTCGCCTTGGACATTCCATCTCCAAATAGGACTTCTTCAGCAGCAACAAAACCTAAAAGATAAAAAAAACAAGGAAATTGGAAAGAGAAAAAGTTGAATAAGAATATATCCACAAATTCCATTCCATTAGCAGTGGTTTGAGGGAATGGTTTCTTGGCACACACATATACATATGTTAACACACTAGTCTTCAGCACAGAAACATGCACACAAAAGGATTCTCCTCATTCCTGCTTTCTAACAGTATGTTAGTACCAATTCACTACACAAAGGACTTGTCCAAATGATTAAAATACTCCTCATAGAATGCAAGCTGGGCACACACAATTTGGAGGAATTTGACTTTTTCAAGGGCCTGGGGGGGACTCCACAAAATCTTCAGAAAAGAAATAGTTTTTACCAGAGTATCCACAAGGATGTGCATTATCAAAGGCAGAGAAGCATGAACCAACTTCCTTTGAAATGTAAATAAAACACAAATACCTTTCTTTTGTGAATCACATTGTAAAGTGGGCCATAGTGATATGATATTCTAGAAATCTCATATACATCCAAAGTTATCGGCTGTTTAATATTTATTATTATGTTCTCCCAAAAAGTGTGTGTTTTTGCCCCAATCCTATGCATTTTCAATCAGAAGTGAGTCATTTCTGGTATGCTTCGATGTAAGCCTTTGCTCTTAGACAGGGCCCCAGAAATGTTTGTAAGGGGAGGGAGCTCAATATTGGCAGAAAGGTCATTATTAATTTTGATTATCTACACGTATGTTTTTACAAAACAATGAAAATACAATACCTTGCATTAAAATAATAGTTGCCAGCATCATCAGCATCCAGCTGAAAGTGGCCCTAATCTGAGTACCATGAAAGCAACAGCAAAACAATAATTTAGTATACTTCTGTTTGTTCATTCTTGTGGGGACTCAACTCCATAGGAGGTCCATAGAGGGCATCTTGTAGCACCTTTGAGTTCTGTGCAATCATCCTAGCCACATGTTAGTCTCAAAGGTGCTACAAGACCTCTCTATGTACTGATTCTACAGACAAACACTGCTATGTCCTTTGAATTCTACTACATAGGAGGTAGTCCAGTTTTTGCCTGATCCCTTCTGGGGTGGACTCAGCCCACCTAGTCTAGTCTTAGATGAGACTTGAGCCTCCTGCCCATCTCCCTGAAGCCAGAAAACCACAGTTTAATTCTTTGTCCTGGATATGTTCTTCTAAAATAAATGTGATCAGTATGGGCAGCCTTGTCCAGTGACTACAGTGGTGCTTCCAAGTAAAGATCCCTACAATTTGGTTAAAGGAGTAGAAACTCCTACTGAAGGCTCAGAATTTAATTTCTTTTAAAGGTTTAACAAAATGCTTTGGGTTTTTCTTTTTCCTAAAACAACTTCAGAGAAAAGTAGAGAAATATGAGAACACATTTTAAAAAGCATAGCTATATTTTGACAGGTGGGTTGCATAAATCCTTTACAAGGTTCACTATTAGAAATGCCAGTGTAATGCTGCCGTTTTATGCATACAGGGAATTTACTTCTGAGCAATGGAATGTAATTCTGAATAGAGATGCACAGATCAGGGCTACACAAGGATCCAGATATAAATGTTGTGCCTCCTGACCTGTATAAGGTTAATGAAATAAATGAATGAATGAAATAAGTGAAAAAATATGATAATTTGTCGTGAGATTTACATTTATATCAGCATTCTCTTGAATGAATTGTGTGTGTGTGTGTGTTGTGGGTGTTGGGCTTGGAAACTACAGCTGGCTGGATTCTGTTAAAGCCTGCATTCAGATTATGAGGACCAGCAGTTATTGCCATTACTTAGGTCCTGTTCACATAAACGTTAGTCCAGACATCCCACACATGCTGATTATTACAACAAACCATAACTTGAGTCAGCAACTCTCTTTATAGAAGTTTCTCTTATTACCCAATAACGCATCCATTACAGTTTAAGCACGGGACACGAATGGGAGAAAGATGCAGGGGTCATGCAGGGGTGTGATAATCTTCCCCCCAATCAGGCTATTATGATGTTTTAATCACTTTTTCACAATGCCCTCCCATATGACAGAGTCCTCGGTCCTTAGTTTAGTTTGGATTTGGTTTTATTTTGAATTGTTTATTTGGGGGGAAAAAAACAGTTAAAATTGATGCAACAAAAAGGAAGGTTACACAGAATGATATGCACGTAATTATAAGGGAAAGGGAATTGTTAGATAATAGTGCACAACAGATAATGGCTAAACTTGTGGGATATGTAATTAGAGTTAAACAGTCCAAGGAGAAATTTACTAACTATTGGGAGAGGTTAGATATTTGAATTTAAATTTCATTATATGAATTCTCTTACATTATATATTATGTTATATATAAATTATATTAAATGAACTTGCTGAGGTAACTTGTGGTCCCCCAAAAGTTATCAATCCACTTTTATTTAAGAGACTGTGCCAAAGATATTCAGTTACAAACTGTATCTACACAAGATGCTCAATCTACACAAGATGTGTTTCAGTTATATGCTTATCTACACAGGATTCAAATCACTTTAAAAGGTTGTATCATTTTGGGTTTTAAAAAAACTATATACATACATCTTTTTGAAAACAGAGCTGATTTGATTTCTTTGTAACCCTACCGGTATGACACAATGACCCCTAGTGGCTTTTCATCTGAGGTGCCAGAATGGCGTAGTGGATTGAGCACTGGACTATGGGGCTTTCTAGATTGGCAAAAAGAAGTGTGTTCATGGCTGCATGAAACTCTAGCCTTTAGATGAGAAAAAGGGAAAGTGCGCCATGAAAACACTTTTTTTGTGTTTTAGGGGAGAAGAAGTGCCTTTAAAAAGGTGCTGGTTTTCCCAGCTTCTTTTTTAAAAACTGCGAAACAGCGCAGCTCCATCTAAAGGCTGCGGTGCAGCTGCTAAGCATTAAGGAAAAGGCAACTTCATGTCACACTTTCCTGTCAATCTAGAAAGCCCCTATGACTCTGGAGATCAGAGTTCGAATCCTTGCTTGGGCATGAAAACCTACTGGGCAACCCTGGGCAATCACACACTGTCAGCCTGGGGGGGGGGGGAATATAGGTTCATCTTGGGGTCGCTATAAGTCAGAAATGACTTGAAGGTATACAACAACAACATGCCCCCCACCCCTCAGAAATCAAAATTTAAAACTGACAAATAATTTAATATCCACTGTATGACTCCGAAGTAGGAAGTGAGCAAGTTGTCTCAGGTGTAGAAATTCTGTGAAGGGAAGACAGCTCAAGATGACTCCTTGCTTTTTGTAATCCTGGCAGGGCAAAAAGGGTTGCACAAAAGCTGGCTAGCAAAAAAAGAAAATCTGACAAATTTCTTTCTCTCCGGTTTAAGCTGATGAGCTGAAACAAGCAACAGCTACTACTAGATACTGCTCATATTCAGACAGCATTTTCTGTAATCAACAGGAAAACAGAAATCTGGCTGCATCCAATGACTCTAAATAATATAGAAAATTCTGCTGGGAATTCTTCATCATACAAAGCAGGCTTATATTATAGTATCTCTGATTTCAGTTTTTTAATAAAGGCATTTGAGATTAAATGGCCTTGCCAAGCAATCCTTCACAAGTGACAGAACAATCATATATAGGAAAGGCTAAAGGAGACTAGCCTCTCTGGAAAACAATAGTGTATCATTCCAGCATCACCCTTTTTGTTTTTGTATTTTTAATTCCCCCCTTTAAATGTTATGTTGCACATTAGGCACGTGTGCTGCAGCAAGTAAAGGAGTGAGGACATGAGTGAAAGACTGTATAGGCATACAAATAACCGCATAAGTGTTTTCTTTCTCAGGGGAAGAGAAAGAGAATGAGTGAGTGAATGTTTTCTGTGTGTGCACGCACGCGCGTATACCTAGTGTTTTTACTTGAATGCCATACTCTGTACAACTATGTTGAAATCTTTAATGGCTTCAGGCTTAATGGTCTCACCAGGATCACCCATATGATATCACAAGGGATCAACCCTAGGTCTTAGGTTTTAGTCCTGAATTCTCAGAATTTGGGATAGTCCTTCCCTAGCAGCTGGGGGGCTGAGCCTCTTCCGCCAAAGTGAACTTGCAAAATTGGACCACCAAGATTCTCATATGTAGCTGGGCCTCCTCAGAAGTGTTCAAAATGATCAAATCTTAAATATTAAGGCAATGACTGTTGTTTGGGCCATCCTGAAAATATTAAAATCTGTCTGCCATCTAGCTTAGGCACAGTGAATACAGCGAACCCCTGGAGGGCACTTCTAAGCACACATGGTGCTTGTAAAAGTCTTGATCTTTTCATTAATAATGGATGGGAAAACCAATTTGCTATCACCCTACAAACAGGCAAAGTTAATAACAACCTGCTTCCCAATGTTACGGTAAGTGCACTACACCTTAGAAAAACAATTATAAGGTCTCTGAAGGGTAAGTTGTGATCACTTTCACACTATACGATTATAGCGCTATGATTTGACTTTCACTGCATCCTGCAGAATCCTAAAAGGCTTGTTGTTTGGTCAGATGCACCAGAAGATACTAAATGTTTACTCCTTAAATGTTCAGTTTACTCCTTAAACTAAAAACCCTAGAATTCCATAGGATATTGCCATGGCAGTTAAAGTGCAATTGTGGTTCTACAACTATACAGTGTGGAAGGGCCCTACATTAGTTTCCTTCAATGCTGAGGAAAAGAGAGTATTCATGTGCTCAGAAGCATTGTGTTCTACTGTATAATATGAGTTCAGAGTAGAGATATGAATAACACTGAGAATTTGGAGGCTAGAAGTTCTGGTGAGTTCCATTTTAAGCCTTGGAGGGGTTTTTTGTCCAGCTGGAACTATTACTTGCCTCAGGCACAATGTCAAATGGTTATTTCCAAGGCTGTAATAAATGGGAAAAAGGAAGATTTATAATCTTGAAAACCACAAGGTCCAAACTAGCAACTGCTTGCCTTGTGATTTTTATTCTGACTTTTTGGTCAGCCTCTCTGAGTGAAAATACAGTTGGGCCAAGAGAGAGAGAGAGAGTACAAGGAAGGTGATAATATTCCTTTTCAGCAGTTTTGGTTTCAAAGCATTTTATTATCAAAGGAAAATAAATAGTTTTCATTGGCCTCAACATAGAATTAGATTGATTCACCAATAGATTTGAGCATGCTTTAACCACTAGTTTCTCCATCTCTGCATCAAACCTGTACTTATCATATTGAAAGACAATTCACACAATCTTCTTTATGTTTTCCTAATGTTTCCCAAAGAGTTCAAAAAGCAGAATCATTTAGGAGTTAGCAAGTGAAGATGACTGACTTACTGTGTTTGGGATCCACCATGAATAAACTGTTTAACATTTTCCATGGACAAGTTACTAAACTCTGAATAACTGCCCAGTGAATAGGTGATTCCAGAAGAAATAACAAAGAAAATGAGAGAGACTGTCACCCTCCCTTCTTGTTTTGGTATTAAACCAATATAGGTATGTACACTCCTTGAAGGGGCATTAAAAGCATTGCAGCCGCTAGAGTAACTCAAAGATCTGCTTCTCTGTTTGCCTAGCTTAAATATACTCATGAACACCACAACATTATTTTGCCAAAGGAAAACTGTTCATCTCCTCACTTGTCTCTTCAGTTGTACCACAGCAACCAAGTGCAACCAGGAATGGATTTCTGGGACTTCAGAATATCTCTTGTATGGCTTCCCATAAAAGATGGTGTGAGCTGCATCAGAAACCTCCAAAGAGATAAACAACTCATAACCTCTGAGGTACACAGTGCAATGCAACTTAAAGAATAAATCGCTGCAAGTGAGTAAAGCTTCTTGAGTCTGTAGAACACTAGAGGTTCTACAGTGATGGGAAAATCCTTGCCTGATCTGACCATTGCTGGTAATTGAGTCAAACTGAGTGCACAGATTCTCAGTGATAGTTACCAAACACTTTTATGCCATGTTTCCCCCAGAAATGAAATCATTCCTAGGGATGCCTGTGTTGACATGTTTTATACAGACTTCCCCTTCAATCCATATTCATGGTCTCATAATTCTGAATTGTAAGGATCCTCAGAGAACCAAAATGCATACAAACGCTCGTCAGACATTATTATTTCTCTATAGGAACCAAGCACAGGGAATCATACCAAAAAAGTAGTATAAAATCAGCTCCTTATATATCTTCTCCTAGTATATGTAATTATTTGGAGGGAAGCTATGCAGAATTTCCTTTTTTCAGATAACAAATATCTGTATTTATTCAATCACTTTCTCACCATAGAGTCCTAAAATGGTATGTGACTTTACTTCATCTCCAGTGAAAGCTGTAACCAAGGAAGCCAGGTTGGGGTTGGAGTTGGAGTCACGCCATAAAAATCAATAAGCTAGAAAGAGGGAAAGGTGGAGTCTTCAGGAGTACCACCACCACTGGTTTAAAACTACACTAGAAACAAAATATTGGTGGTCAGCTTGTTGATGTATTTCATACAGTCATAGCTTTAAGTACTTTGATTCCAGAAGGAAAATCGTGCCAATTTTTTAATCTCATAATAGCATTTCATTTTAAACAAATGAAGTACTAAGCGGTTTTATAGAGGAGCGTCAAACCTTTAGCTGTTTATTAAATTGAACAGCACTACTATTACTCCTAGAACATAATAATGCGAGGGGTGATGTACTATGAGGTCCCATATTGCAGTACCTTATTTATATATACAGTACAGTTCCCTAGCACATTTCGATCTATTTTTTTCCCCAACATCTGATCTGGTACATTTCCTGAAGCTTCTGTTGGGAGATTAATTTTCATAGTAACAAAAAGTTCAGACGCCTCATAGCTGTGATAATGCCATGAAGAGTGAGATCCGATCGTTGTTGTGGAAAGCCACAGAAATTCTGCTTTCATTAAAATAATTTCAGCCAGAATGACTTCATTACTGTGACATGCTATAGTCTAATTCTGTATGCATTTTGTATTGTAAAATTAAGGTTTAAAATGTAAGCTCCTAATAGAAGGTGGTTCTGTTCTGGAAGCCGCCCTCTGGGGTCAGAGAATATGTATAAAGACACACACACATTTATCCTAATGGATGAAAAATAAATTGATATCATGTGGGCCTTTTCATACCACACCGTTATACAACTGTATAAAACTGATATCTGTCACTCCAAATATCAGCTCAGATAGATGTGATGGCCAGGAGTGCACGTTATCAGCTTTGATTGATACACCAACTGTGCCCCTTCCTGGAACTTGAAGACCCAAAAACGATAGTGCACACACTGCTAACCTCACTTCTTGACTTTTGCAATGCGCTCTACAGAGGGCTACCCTTGCACCAAGTCTGGAAACTTCAACTAATTCAAAATATGGCAGCCAGAGTGGTCACTGGAAGATCTAGAGGTGACCATATTATGCCTATATTAAAGTCTCTTCACTGGCTGCCTATTAATTTCCAGACACAGTACAAGGTGTTGGTTATAACCTTTAAAGCCCTTCATGACCTGGGTCCAGCTTACTTACGGGATCGCCTTCTCCCATATAATCCACCCCACATATTGAGGTCATCTAATAAGAACTTACTGGCTGCAGTTACTCAGAGAACTAGGATAATAATAAGAACTAGATAATAAGAACTAGGCTGGCTGCAGTTACTCAGAGAACCCTTTACATGGCTGCTCCCAAGTTATGGAATAGCCTACCAGAGGAGATCCAATATATCACCAGTCTTGAAAGGTTTAAAAAGGGCCAGGCGGGCCTTTGCAGCTTAACAATCCAACAACCCCCTGTCAATTTAACTAATTATTTAGCAACCTCCTGCTGCCTCTGCCCTGCTTTTACTAATTGTTTTAACAATTGTTAAAAATTTAATTGTATTTTATTGTAGGTGGGAAGGTTGGGAGGGTTTGGGATACAATGGACAATAAGACATTTATTGTATGCTTATTGTGTTTTATGGATATTTTATTGTTAGCAGCTTCAGTCTTTTTGGAGAAGCAGGATACAAATAAATTCTTATTCTTATAGTACTATGATTCCACTGTATCCTATGAAATCCTGGGAGTTGTAGTTTGGTGAGGCACTGTAGCTCTCCACCTGAGAACTCTATGTATCCATCCCTAAGCTGCAAATATACAGGACACAAAACCTTTTATCATAGCAATTTCTGCTGCAGTTAGTTTTTTAACAAAGTTTTCTGTTTCTGTATAAAACACTGAGTGGAAACACAACTCATTTAGTTGCAGACTTCATCCAAATCCAGGAGTCCATAAGGTGTTCTTCATTTTAGTTTCTATCATCGTATCTATAGGTGATCACATCCCTTTTAAAGTACTTTGGAAACTGGCTGCTTCACCAGGCCTGACATATTGGAGGTTATTGGATGTGTATAAAGCAGCAATAGGAACAGTACAGTGGTCCCCTGGGTTACGAAATTAATTCGTTCCGGCACCTTTTTCATAAGCCGAAAATTTCGTAACCCGGGGCCTATTTCCCATAGGAAATAGGTAATCCGTTCCAGGCCTGGCCGAAGCCTGGCCTGGCGGGGGCCTCCTGGCTGAGGAAAGGAAGGTCCAATCCGGAGGATCGGGCCTTCTTTTCGTCAGCCACGGGGGCCTCCTGGCTGGGGAAGGGAAGGTCCGATCCGGCGGATCGGGCCTTCCTTTCGTCAGCCGCGGAGGCCCAGCCTGGCTGGGGAAGCCAGGCTGGGCCTCCGCGGCTGAGGCGAAAGGAAGGCCCAATCCGCCGGATCAGGCCTTCCTTTCAGTAGTCCGTCCCTTGTCCCTCGAAGCCTGGCCTCGGAGGAAAAGGGATGGGAGTCTGTCCCTTTTCATCCGAAGCCTGGCCTCGGAGGAAAAGGGATGGGAGTCTGTCCCTTTTCATCCGAAGCCTGGCCTCGGAGGAAAAGGGACGTCCCTTTTTTTCGGATCCCGGGGGATAATTTTTGGTCCCGCCGGTTTCGGATCCCGGGGTTTTCTTAACCCAGGGGATTCGTATCCCGAGGGACCACTGTATTAAAATAACATCCAGAAAATAAAAACCAAACCACAACATGAAAATGTATTTTGACTGCAAGTCTCAGAATCTCCAGCCACCAGTGCAGATACCAGTGACCACAAAACAGTTTTCCCCACACTCTGTACTAAATACACATGTTTGTATTAAATGCCTTAAAGATTCCAGTATCACATCAGAAGCCTGCTGGATCTCCATTTGACAGAGCATTCTGCAGGGTGAGAGATCACAATAGAAGAATTCTTGTTCCTGTGGGATATCTCATGCACTATATACAATTGAGAGTTCTGGAGCAAAATGAGATGTTGAGCGGGGGGGGGGGGGGGCACATGGAAGAAGCAATAGTTAAACTATTCTTAGGCTGGGTTCCCACTATGATTTAAAGCAAATTGCTGATCCAGTTATATGACCATTGTTCCCATTTGAAACTGGTTCCGATCCTACTGTGATCGGTGTCAATTACGATGAAGTGAGGCACAAAAAAAAAAACACCACTCTTTCCTGACACTAGTTCTTTGGTGGTTCTTTTGAAAACAATCGATTTCGAAACATGTTCAGCAAGTAAGAATAACGAATCTGAATCGCATCATTATGGAGGGGAGGGACTAATGGCAGAGGGGTGTTTACTATCCCTCCTCAGTTTTTGGTAGATCCACCATTCCCGCCCCCTCAGCATTTAAAAAGAATTGATAGAAGATTCAATTCATTGGTTTTGCAACTACTTGCAATTACCCAAGTGATCTGACAGCAGCTCATAGTGAGGCATGCAGTTGCAAAACCAATGATTTGAATCTTCTCTCAGTATATTATTATTATTATTATTATTATTATTATTATTATTATTCTTTATTTATATAGCGCTGTAAATTAACACATTGTATATATATATATAGCTCCCAAGCTATGCTGCCCGGGCTGCCACTTACAACACTGATGATGCACAGGTGATTGACACGCATTTTGAAGTGGCACAAACTAGTGGGGATCAAAATTGTGTCAAAAAAGAAGCAATTACAAGGGGATAATGAAAAGATCCACTTTCACAGTGAGAACGACTTGGAATCGATTTACCAACACGGAGCAAAGGTAAATCCCAAACCACTTTAAACATAAGTGGAAATGAGCCCTTATATGACATTTAAAACCAGGAGCAGGGAGTTCGCCAGTGCATGTCCAAGCCCATCCTGTGTTGAGGCCATCATCTGGCTTCTTGCAAAATAACAACAATGCTTAATAACATTGACATTTTAATAATTTCTTAATGTGCTAACTATTTGTCTATACACCCTAAAGGTTCCAGAACCCGTCTGCTCTTGAAAGCCAAGCAAGGTCAGCACTGATTACTACTTGGATGGGAGAACGCCAATGAACGCCAAATGCTGTAGGCTATATTTCAACGTAAGGAACTGGAAAAAAAACCCACTGAGTATTGCTTGCCTAAAATTCATTAGGTCACCATGAGTTCATGGGCAACTTAAAGGCACATATATACTCTATGGGGTGGTACAGACCACCCAAAAAGGGCGGTCTGGCACCACCTCTTTTGGTGCTGTAACTGTGCTGCAGCAGCTAGATGCTGCGGCACAGTTGCGCATCTAAAAAGGAGCAGGGAAACCGCTCTCCTTTTTAGGTGCACAGTTGTGGCGCGATCTTTGCACCACTGCAACTGTGCAGCTCTTGCAGAAGCTGCGCAGTTGCAGCAACTCCATTATGTATGCCATATAAACAGCATTACATAATGGCACTGGCACCATTATGTACTAGGGTTCGGGAGCATGCCTGCGATGCGCGCTCCCGAACACTAATGGTGCTAGGATGGTGCCTCTTCAGGCCTGTCTAGATCAGGCCTATGTGCTAACTAAATTGCAATACTTGAGATAAAGACAACTCGGGGATTCAGTCCAATACCAACTGATTGGCAAACATTTATAATGTCATGCAGTGCCACCAACACAAATGTTGTGTCACTCTTTTGCAACATATTAGTGTTTTGTGCTTACCTAGGATGGTATCACAATGCACCAGCTTAATAAAGTGTGCTGCAAAATAGCTACTATTGGCACATACATCATAATGTTGTCATTCCAAACCATTATGAGGCACAGATAGGGCAAAAATGGAGCAGGATAGGAAAGCATGGGAGCAGAATAACAGGCTCTCAACCACCATTTGGCCTAAATACAGTCAGGCCACAGTGGATCCAAATATATTGACAAAAATCTATTTTATTACCAAGTCTTCAAATGTCTTTTAGAGCAGATCCAGACTGTCCTCAGGAGCCAATTCCCTATCCAATTTGGTCTGTACAGTCAGAGACTATGGTTAGGCAGTCATTCAGAGTGGCATGATCAAGACACAAGATGTGGTTTGGAGGAGACAAGGTTCTGGCAATATGAAACCCAGCACTTTTGACATAGTTAAAGGCTGTCAAAATTAAGTATTATTATGATATTTAAGGTGCAAAATAACCTTCCACCATGAGTTTGCTCATACCAGGGAACCCGGAACAGTTTTTTAAATGGTGGGAGGGGAGGGGGTAGCATTGGCGAGTAGTTCCTTATTATTTTTGCCTCCTTGCAAGTACAATACTAGGAAGGAGAGGGCAAATTACTTTTCCCTTCCATTACGTGCTTACAAGTAATCATGGGTTATGTGGAGCTTTCTCCCAGATAAGTCTTCACAAGACAGAGGACAGGCAGTCTTTATCAATCCTGGGAAGGATCAATAGCAGCTGTCTTAATATTTCTTAATAATTGATAATGCATTTCTTAATGCCTAATAATTTAGTATACTTCTGGCTGATAGTTTTTAATGAGGCTAAATTTTTTAAGAATCTTGGTGGTTCAATTTTAATAGGTCATTTTAGGGGTACTCAGCCCTCCAGAGTAGTCATAGCGGGGGCTAGAAACCCTTTGCCTTTCCCCTGTTCTGGTATCCATGACTCTTATCCACATCCCATTGCAATGGTCCCTGACAAAACCATCCTTTTGAAGTGTGTCTAAGGATCTTATCACACAGGAGGGAAGTGCCCAAATCCCATGGATAAACGGGATTTAAATCTGGGAATATCCTGCTTGCTGGATTGTTTTCAGACAACATCAGGCTAATTCAGCATTAACCTGACATTAATGTGTGGAAAAAGTGGGCAAAATCGGCCACTTTTTACTTTTGGGATTTTCCTGAAAGTTCAAAGCAGCCTATTTTGCCCACTTCCTGCACAGGTTAATGTCAGGTTAATGCTCAATTAGCCCAACATGTCTGAAAAACAATCCTGCTTTTGCGGGATATTCCCAGGACTTAACTCCTGTTTATCCATAGGATTTGGGCACTTTCCTCTAGTGTGAAAAGGTTCTAAGACAGTCCTTAGTCAAAGTCTTAAAACAAAGTCAGTCTTGCTGACAGAGGCTTAATGCCATGCCCTTTCTTAGGTGGATATCAATGTGTTCTTCTTTAAGGTCTTTTACATGAATATCAACTCTGAGATTGAGTTCTGAGTAACCCAAAAGCTCAATATAAAAATAAGTCAGTCCTAGTAAAGGTATTACTTAACTGACCCAATTGATTATATTGTGACTTTTAGCCAGCAAATAAGATAAAGAGCAGCACACTAGATTAAAGATTAAATGGTTGTGGAAGTGAAACAACCATCCTTGGTAAATTAATAACTTTAGAACAATGCTTGTTGTACTCCCAGAATGTATTGCTAGCTCATAGCAAATTAACCTCCTCACCATTATTGTTTTCAGTATAAAGGGTATGTCTGCCAACATCACAACTTTGTGTGTCTACAGGTCCTCCCAGACATCCTGAAGTTGCTAAAAATTTCAGACCAAATTGCTGGGGAATCAGAACTAAAACATTGCGTGCATTTGTGGATGAGAGGCTGAAGAATGAACCAGTGAGAAATTAAATTTTCCGAGCAGACAATTCATTCAGCACCATCAGGGTTAAATGACTGCATTTAATGTTCTTTACAGACGGTAGCCGGGTGATTTTTGGAGTCCTGAACAGAGAGAACACTGGCTCTTTAGAGTGATGTCAGAGTCTGTTTTCATTATAATATTTTTACAGGATATCCCAGTTGAGCTAGATAGCTTGTTTACAATGGAGTCTTGTCCAGGGACAGCTTAACACTATTATACAATACATGGAGCAGTACAAAGCCCTTACAGTACAAGCTACCAGCATGCTGTAAATCATGTCAAAGCTTCATGTTACACCTGATTAACTAGGGGGCTCTAATGTTAGGAAATTACCCAAGAACATTTGCTCCGCTGTTGTGAACAGTGTTGGCAAGATGAATATTGTCTGGTTGTCAGCTGCATGAGAGAGAGGCTCTGTGTTTTCAGCATTTCTTTTCTATGAATTCTGAGGATATATGCATCACGCTCACCTTAGCCTCTGGATCAAAGCATGCTCTTCAGAGATGGAGTAGATTCCATTCCAACTAGTCATCCATGGGACAAAGTTCAAGTCATCTTTGCCTTCTGCCCCAGTATCTCTTAAAGGCAGGTGTGGGCAGAGTTTAGGCTTATTGGATTACACATTAGATGAAGTGGTCTATATTCCTCAAAAGTTTAATCAATTTTTAATCAATTTGTTTTGGCCAGACTCCTTTTGGTGATTTACAGTAGCATAACTGGAGTTACAATAGTGTAAGTACTTTTTCAGATGTTATTGGATACCTCCTTGCTCAACTTTCTTTCCCTGACAGAGTAACAGTCACTGTCCTGACTCAAATGGCCATTGATTGAATGGGGTGCATGCCAGGAGAAGTCCATCATCTCATGACCAGCTGGCATCTGTCTGTTGCCCTATTGGGCCTTAAATATTTTGGACAACCCTGTTAAATGGGATCTTGGTCTTTGTCATTAAGATGTGTGTAGCAGGGGTGCTGGCAGAGACAGAAACTCATTTAGAAAATCTAACAAGAAGTCTGGAAATCATGCCCTATGAGGAGTGACTTAGGGAACTTGGTATGTTTAGCCCAGAGAAGAGAAGGTTAAGTGGTGATATGAGTTAAATATTTGAAGGAGTGTCGTATTGAGGATGGAGGAAGCTCGTTTTCTGCTTCTCCACAGACTAGGACATGGGTCAATGGAAAAGAGAGTCCACTTCAACATTAGGAAGAACTTCCTGACATTAAGAGTTGTTCAACAGTGGAACACACTCCCTCAGAGTGTGGTGGAGTCTTATTCTTTGGAGGTTTTTAAACCGAGGCTGGATGGCCATCTATTGATTTGGTGTTTCTGCGTGGCAGGGGGTTGGACTGGATGGCCCTTGAGGTCTCTTCTAACTATTCTATAATTCTAAGTCCACAGTCTCACCATTCAGAGCCAGGTACAACAAAGTGGCCTAAGAAGAGAGAGACGTGATTGTAGAACAAGGTGCCTCTAACCACATCAGCTTCCTTACTCTGAGCCACCTTACCCAGTGTTAACTTCAGTGACTCTCTGGGATTTCAAGCAAAAAAATTTCTAGCCTTGAATGGAAATTCCATGGGTTAATCTTCAGATCTTCTGTATGTAAAGTGCAAGTCTTACCACCAAGCTACAGCCCTTTGCTACACTTAGCCCACAAATTTGTCTTTAGTATAAGAAATGGACCTTACAAACAAATCATTGAGATCCACACCCTGTCCCCAAACTTTTGTGATATACTACTGAACTTGATTATGGGGCATTTTTTTAATTTTCTGTGTTGTTAAATCCTTGGCAGATGATAATCTGTCCTTTCACATCTATACCTTTCCATTCAAGAGCCCCTTTCTTAACTAAGGTGTGGTGGGGCCAACTGGGAATAAAACTGAGAAGAGGGCAAGGGAATGTGTTTGCGTTTTCTAGGATGTACAGTCAGTCCTCCACATCCATTAATTCTGTATTCACAGATTTAACTATACATGGCTTGAAAATATTTTAAAAAGATATAAATTCCAAAAAGCAAATCTTGATTTTTGCCATTTTATGTAAGGAACACCATTATACTATACCATTGTATTTAATAGGACTTGAACATCCATGGGTTTTGGTATCTATGGGTGGGAGTAGCATTCTGGTATGCCCCAGTGGATACCAATGGTCCACTATAACCATGTCAGTTAAAGTGGAATCACAGTGCTAGAACTGTGCAGTGTGAAAGGGCCCTTAGACATCCATTAGCATCCCATGTCAGTAGCCTGTCTCAGCTGAAGGAAAAGAAAAGCATATCTACCAAACAGAGATTACCAGTACTTCTGTTTGACTGTTGTGTTTTTCTTTCTAATGATTTTATATTCCTCCCCATTTCCCCCCATAATTCTAGAGATGGGGAGAGATGCTTGTAGTTTTTTCTGCCTAACATGCCAAAATAATATAAGACTCATGGTGATTGTGTTCCCTGAGCTACAGAGGAAATGAGACTTTGCCAGCAGCAGATTCTCTTGGACTGATCCTGTTAGTCTTTCAAACTGCTGGTCTTTCAAACTGTGCTCAGAAACAGACCAGAAGCCAGTGTAGTTTATGAACTTGGCGAATGCAGTTTCTACTGCTGGTCATAGTAATTTAGCAGCTGTATTTTATAGAACTGAACACAAATTCTGAGAAGTCTTCAGACATTTGGAATCCAGTTACAGAAGAGTTCCATAACAGACGTTGGAAGAGGAGTGGAAAGAGGAAGAACTGAAGGATTATAGTGTACATTACGAGTGTAAAATAACCTTTAAAGTGATTGCATGTTTGTCTTATTTTAGTAATTGTCTTATGTTGTGGGATGTTTATTTTAGTTACTTATGTTAAGTTTTATTTAAAAATATATAGAGTGGAAAGAGGAAAGTTGCAAAGAAAATTAAATGAGATAATTGATGTGAGGCCTCTTCAACACTGTAAATTCATTTAGTATAGTGACTGAGGAAGACCTTCCATATACTATCTTCCCTTATCCCTTCCTCTGTACATACTACTGTGGCCAGGATCTAATGGGTTGTTCCACTGATGGAACCATTTCCATCAGTAGAATCAGATGAGAAGAGCAGAAATGTCCTATTGGGTTAGCAGATAGGTGTTGGCACTACACAGGATGAAGACTTCTTCATCCCCAAAGATGCAGCTTGTGTATGCATTGCAATAGTATCAATCCATCACAAAAGGATATAGGAAGCACATTGTTGTCTTTGTTGTGTGTCTTCAAGTTGTTTCTGACTTGTCTGATCCTAAGGCAAAACTATAATGGGGTTTTCTTGGCAAGATTTGTTCTGAGGGGGGTTGCCTTTGACTTCCTCTGTGGCTGAGAGAGTGTGACTTTCCCTAGATCACCCAATGGCCTTCCATGACTGAGCAGGGAGTTGAACCCTGGTCTCCAGAGTCATAGTCTAGCACTTAAACCACTATACCATGCTGGCTTTCATGAACTAATAAACTTAAGATTTTAAATGTTCAGTGTGTTGTGTTGCACATTCTCTACAAGAAACATGAAATATTATGATACTCGGGGAGGGGGGGGGGATTTGAGAAATACCAAATATGAAATGCTAATAAAAGAAATGCACCAAGTTTTAAAACAGCATACAAAACTTTTTAGAGTTAATGAATGACAGGGGTGAGGCTACCTACCAATACAGATGGATGCTTAATTAATCTGTTCTATTCTTTACACAGTAATTTCAAAATTTAAAGCCTCTTTTAAAAATTTCTATTTTCACCAAGCAGCAATTCTGCATAAAGGAATAAAACAAACTGCAGAACATTTGACCGAATGAGATCTTATCTTGAATTTTCCACTGAAAAATCACTTTGAGTTTTTGCCTCAAATGGGTTGCTAGTGGCTTACAACATGGCACTACAAAAGATGCTCAAAAGCCAAGAACAAAGGTGACCCAGTGCCTGAGGAACCAATAAAAGGGTCTGCTACAGCAACTCAGATCATGTGGATTGAGCTACTGCACTTTATCTAATCAATATGAGCCTCTCATGTAACTGCTAGAGCTGAGTACATCCATGGAGAACAGAATAAAGGGGTTAAATTACTTCATAACCACAAACCAAGGCCAGGGATCTCAGTAATAGAAGGCACAAGTTTAACCCATGTTTCTGCAGAATTTGCAGGGAGGGGAAATGGTTGGTCAACAGGATAGCCGAAATCTGTCCAGAACTTACAGACCATGATATTGAGCACAGCACAGGCACAGGGCCTGAGTGTTGCTGAGGACCTACTCCTTCAACCCAGTAAGAGACACAGTGGTCTGTTCTGCTAAATACACCAAGAAAACTCAGGTCTTGTGTTTCCCTCAATAACTTTAATGCAGTCAAATATAAAGCCTTTGTGGATATCCTCCACAAATGAGGACAATTCCACCCGTTCACAGAATCTTGTAGAAAAGTGAGAGTGCATTGTCACTTGCACTTTCCTTTCAAGGTCCTTGTACACCATAATGAAATACTCCTCGTGGTTTCAACAAATCCACAAGCTGCAAACATCTGTGCAGGTCTTGATATCATAGTACCAGTGAAACCCTGGAGCATGCAGGTCCAATTCTGCTAATACCCTGGTGGTGCAGTGATTAAATGCCAGTATTGCAACCACAAGGTTGTAAGTTTGACACCAGGAAAGGCTCCAGGGTCCACTCAGCCTTCCATCCTTTCAGCTTGTTGGAGGCAATTGGCTTTTACATTGTAAACCGCTTAAGGAGTGCTAGTTCACTGATAAGCAGTATAGAAATGTACTTCCTATAGCTATAATACCCAGCAAGTGTGAAAAACTGTCTTGTTTAGGGTGGGACACTAACTACTGATGGTCTCAAAAAGGTGCAGAAATGCTCGATCTACCAAAAGTGCCATTCCAGTGCCTCTCTTAGTTGTTGGTTTGTACATGACAGGATGGTTAGGAAATAAGGCAGAGAGAGCAGATCTCTCAAACCAGATGTAAAAGCCCAGATCCTAGCAAGAAAAATTCAAGACCATCGTTTTCACACAAAGCAAAAAGGCAAAGGCAGATATATTAAAATTTATTTTAAAAACTGGCCATAGTTCAGTGGACACTCAGTATGGAGTTTATCACACAATGGGAATTGGAAGTATAATCCAATGGCAATCTGAACGCAATCATGGGGTTTCGCGTTATTGCGTGAAAGCTGATCACACACATTTTTGGGCAATCAGAAGTCCTTCCAAACTGCAATCATGGGGTTTCACATTATTGCGTGAGAAACTATAACACACAATTTTAGGCAATGGGAGGCAGTTTCGGGCAGTTCCAAATGCATAGGTGGCGTCAATACACACGTAAATTTGCTGAACTAGTGAATTCACTCAATTCCAAACTGGCCCCACTTTCATTTCTTTCAAAATTGAGGGAAATTCCTCCCGTGTGATAACGTCCTAAACCAAGCAGGACCATTACAAGCTAGAACCTTGTAACATTTTGGCATGCAAACAGCTCCTTTCCAAACAGAAATGAAATCACTTTTTCGCTAATGAATGAGGCCTTTTAAGATCCTTGAATCATTCAAAAACAAGAGATAATGCAGGTGCTTTACAAATTACACTATCCTAAAGTAGTTTCTTGAAAAGTACAAAACAGAAACTTACAGGAAGACACAAAAGTAAGAGAGGATATCATTGCATGCACCTTCAACCTTGTGTCCCTTCCTTGGGCAACCTTAAATATGTTTCACTGACAAAGTTGCTCAATAGATTGAATGAGATTCCAAAGTCTCTGTTAGGTGCAAGACCTGTTCCACAAAGAGCTAACTTTGTTCCAGCCTAAACTGCAGGTCTCATGGGTTCCACTTCCTCTACAAAAGCCCTATGGCACAGTGGAAGATCCCACGGATCATTCACCAAATGTTAAGAATGTTGGGTTTCCCCTTTAAATACCATCATAGGCCAAATATATTAGGTATACAGGAAGCTGATGGAAGAGATGGTCAGCATGGAAGACAGACTTCAAAAGAGATTCCAAGATTATTTACATCCATGCTTTTCAGCTTTTCATTGTGGGGACTTTCATGTTATTGGTGCAGTATTTGTGCCCATTGGCTACAGGTGATCTTTCTTTCTCTCCAGGAAATCGGCCAGGAACCAGCAGCCAATGGCTTGCATATCTTTACTGGTCCATAGACTAACACATTAGAGATTATCACATGTGGTAAGGAGGGATCGCTCCTGTCCTTACCCCATCCTTATTGCATCCATGTTTATCCAGTCCTTCTCCTGTCAATGGCCTTGTCACTGTATTAACCTGAGTTTCTGTTAATACAAACTGGCAGGGCCATACCACTTCAGGGACGGGAGAAAGACAGGATACGTGTGATGTCATCTGAAATTCTTATCGCAATAGAATGATAAGAACATGTCAAGGACGCGATAATGACAATGTTGTGTGAAAACCTCTGTGTGATCATGCGGGAAGGACTGGACAGGGACAGGACAAGGATGTCCCATCCCCTGTGTGATAATCTCCATTGTGTAGCACTGATTTTCATAACTTAGAAATTCATGATAGAGACATCAAAATAAAGACATTGGTTCAATTATCAGTCAAAATGGAAACTGTAATCAAGAAATCAGAAGAACCCTAAGACTTGAAAAGATGGTTATGGAGGGACCAGATAATATCCTCAGATGTAAAGTTGCATAAAATACTAAAGTCAGATTAATCCATGATATGGTATTTATGATTTCTGTGAATGTTTGCAGAAGCTGGACAATGCACTGTACCACTCCAGACTATAAATGGGGGACTACGGGTGAATGCCCTCCTCTTTCCTCCCAGGAAAGGCACCAGATCCTAGCTGGACCTGGAAGCTAAGCAAGGCCAGCCCTGTTTAGTACTTGGATGGGAGACCACCAATGAATACCAGGTGCTGTGGACTATATTTAGAGGAGGGAATTGGCAAAACCACATCTGAGTATTCCTTGCTTGAGAAAACTCTGTGAAATTCAAGGGGTCACAATAAGTTGACAGATGACTTGAAGGCACATATACACACCCAGTAGACAAGGTGTATGAAAATGTTAGACAACACAAGCTTATGTGGAGGCTCTGTCCTCAGATTTCTGTTTTTCTAATTTCTGACAACATAAATAATGTTTCCGGTGACAGAGTAGTCAGTATTTTTGCAGCTATTTGTGATTCAACAGGAGGAATGTCATGGCATTATTCTTTTTCATATTATCAAGTATCATGAGCCCTCTGCTGGCAACCTTTTCTCATAGCAAGCAGGATTTGAAAAGATTTGTATTGTGTTCAAATACTTTCTGGCCCTAAGGCAAGCCCCATGACAGGGGTTTCTTAGCAAGATTTGTTCAGGGTGAGTTTAACATGGTTGTTTTATATGTTAATGTGTGGAATGGTCATAGGTATTCCTGCCTAGGCAGAGAGAAAGATAAGTATGAAACAGGTGAGATTTCTTTATTGCTTGTTAAATCTGTTCAAGGGAGAGCCAGTGTAGTATTGGACTGGGACTCTGAGAGACCTGTGTTCAAATCCCAGCCTGGCCATAGAACCCCACTAAGTGATCTTGGGAAAGTCATACTCTCTTAGCCTTAGAGGATGGCAATAGCAAACCTACACTGAAGAATAGGGATAATGTCTTCCTGGCTCATTACACACATTTAAACATTATCTGACCCCATCCTCAGGAGGGTGTCCTACACTAATCCATTTTCACACCTACAGGCTAGTTTCCAAAGCCAAACTGGTCTTGCATCTTCATTTCCATACACATTGGCCAGTTCCCAATGTCTTTGTTCACTAACGACCATCATTAAAACTGGACTTGCTATCTCATTTCCATACACAAAGGACTTTGAATTTGAATCGACATTCTCACATACCAATGGCATATATATGTCTGTCCCTGGTTTCCACTCCACTAAATGCATCTGCGGAAGTACATTGAAGTTGCCACCTTCTCTCTACATACTGATACTACAGACTAGCAGAGCTATATCTTTGTATTCTACCACTCTGAAAAAAAAATTGCCGAGAAACTCCCATTATAGCTTTGTCTTAGGGCTGCCATAAGTTGCAAACGACTTGAAGGCACATGACAACAACAACAAAACAGTAATGGTAATGAAAATAATTACTGTATCAAATATCTGTATGTTGTGTATACCAGCAACTGCTGTGCCTTGGGACCAACTGATACTTACCATTACCTTCTAAACATGGGTGTTCATAGAAATGAGAAGGAGTGGTGTTTGTCTTAGGATTTTAAACTTATTGATTTAAATGTACACAGACCCACACAGAGAACTAGTTAGGAAGAGGTTGAGAGAGATTTCAGAAGTAAGTTCTCCAGCTGACAAACTTGGATCTTCTGCACTGTTTTGGAGAAGGGCACAGATCATGTGTGTTCAAGTCATTCCCAACCTAGGGTGACCTTATCATGGGGATTTCTTGGCAAGATGTGTTTAGAGTGGGTTTCCCATGTCCTGTATTTTGAAGATGAGGGAGTCTGACTTGCACAGACTCACCCAGTGAATTTCCATGACCAAGTGGGAATGTAAACCCTGGTTTTTCACACAACAGTGACTCAATCCAAGTTTGTGTGTGTGTGATCCAGTATGGCTTTTATAGTTATGTGAATGCTTGCAATAACATCTAGATGCAATAACATCTAGACCGGGATGCGGAGGGGAATCATGTTGTTGAACATTTATCCTAGCAGCCTTAGCTAGCGTAGTGATCACAGTTCATGAATGCTGGGAGGTGTAGTCCCACAACAACTGGAGGGTTTAATGAATCCCACTTCTAGTGTGTGAGAATATGTGTCTTCAAGTCGCCTGTTGACTTACGGTGATTCCATGAATTTCACAGAGTTTTTAGGCAAGGAATACACAGAGGTGGTTTTACCAGCTCCTTCCTCTGAAGCATAGCCCACAGCACTCATTCGTTGGCAGTCTCCCATCCAGATTGTAACCAAGGTAGACTCTACTTAATTCCCAAGGTCAGATGGTATCTGGTGCCTTCAACCTCTAGAAGGCTTTCCTCATTGTAGCATCTTTCCCTTTTTAGCAGAAGTTCAGGTATGAGGCAAAATGTGCAACCATTATTTTGCAACCATTGGTTTTGTAACTACCTGACCTGTTCAGGCAGTATTTTAGTGTTTTAAGCCAATGAATTAAGTCATAACAATTATTAGCATCAACATTTTCTTACTCCCACTCCTGTGGCAGAAAGAACTTCCTCACTCGTTTTAAAACCAATAGGTTGGTTTTCTCAGGTAGCAAGTAACTGCTAGCTGCCCCATTTAAAAAATAAATAAATCTGGAACTTTATGTGATTAGACAGTAGCATTTGCGTCTCCCAGCTCCACCTCAAGTAATAGTACACAGACAAACTTTAGTGATTTTTCTAAATTTTATTTTGAAATCTGCTGGGTACTGGTCAGCTTTATCAGTCCTCTTCCCACCCAAACTAAATAATTTAACAGATTACCTTGTCAATCCATGCAGATCATTGTTATTAAACCCATATCGATAGAGGTGGAACTGTGGCTGCAAGACTCAGATTTATGTCAAATCTGTAAAGTAGTTCTATGTAGTTATGCCCAATGCTGAGTGCTGTATGCAAACCCCACAGAGTATCTAATGTTGTTGCCCACTTCCAGGGTGTGAGAGAGAAATACTGGTGAAATATAGGGGCTAAGAAGATGACTGTACTAATAATATAATATGATGTGTTTAGGAATAAGAGATGGCATGGTAGGATGTGTGTATGACACCAACTATTCAATAATAGGTAGGGTTCATTCAAATGGGAGAATTAACCTCCCAACCATGACTGCAGAATTAATTATTTTCTTCATATGTTTCACTTAAATTATATTAAGAAATTTGGACAACTTCAACAATCCAGCAGCTGCATTTAACAATACAATATAATTTATATTTTAACATAAATATAAAATTCAAAGGACAAGTCTTTGCAACAGATCTCACCATACTTCCCACAGTGTCAATATCTTCTGTGGTCCTCTTGAAGCACTGTAATATTTAAAAATAAATCAGTTCCATCCTCTGAAGGAGCAGCACTTAAGTACCTACTGACAAGCCTGCTGCAGGAAAGCAGTTTACTGCATGCTCTTTGCTGTTACTGAAGGGAGAAAGGAAAGGATACACCCTCTCCTGGGAACACACAGGTAATTATTTTAAACAGGTTGAGTCTCCCTTATCCAAAATGCTTGGTACCAGAAGTGTTTTGGATTTTTGGGGTTTTTTGTTTTATTTTGTTTTGTTTTGGAATACCTGTATTTGCATATATGTACATAATGGAATATCTTGGAGATGGGGCAAAGGTCTAAACACAAAATTCATTTATGTTACATATATACCTTATGCAAATAACATGAGGGTAATTTTATACAATATTTCAAATAATGTTGTGCACAAAACAAATTTGTGTACACTGAACTATTGGAAAGTAAAGGTGTCACTATCTCAACCACCCATGAAAAATGGTTTGCATTTTGGAACATTTTGGATTTGGGAATTCTGGATAAGGGAGACTCAACCTGTAGTGTACTCCATTTAGTCAGTTCTTTAAAATGGCTTAAATAATGGCACGGATTACAGTTAGCCCTCCACATTTGCAGATTTGACTTTTGAAGATTTGATTATTTGCAGATTTTATTAATACATTTTCTCTAGGAATCTCTAGGTCCTCTAATGCAACTCAGTCAGAAGTTGACCAGAGAATTGTGCTGGAAAACCTAGAAGTTCCCAGATAAAACACTTCTCTAGGCATTTGTAGGTCCTCCAGCATGATTCTATTATCATCATCTGGCATTGGCCATAGAGTTGCATTGGACAAGCTGGAGATTCCTAGAGAGGTGTTCTTCACCCCAACCCCAGCAAATGTGGCAGGACCATTGTACATATATATATTTCAAAAAGAGACAGCAATACCTACCTCTTATGTTGGTTTATTGCAGGGATGGACAAATGCTGAGGGGAAATAGGACATTTTTCAGCAGCCTGATCCCCTCTCCTTCCAGGGTTGCCAGCACTTCTGATGTGACCAGAATAGATGTCCATACCTTCCAAATGTCCTGATTTGGCAAGTACAGTCCCAGTTAATCTTCTATCATCTCACTTTTCACTTTTAAAATGTTTTGATTTTTCTTTCCCCCTTTGTACTCAGCTTACTTCAATTGCTTCAAACTGAGCGTAACATGTAAAATTTGTTTGCATGCTGTTGTTTGTATAACTCAGCAAAGGAGAGAGCAAAGGAAGGGGCAGAATGATATCCTTCCCTGTAATCTAAAGCAAAAACAAGCTGCTGCAAACTCTTCTATCTCGCATGTTCTTTCTCCTTAATAATTTTTGCCATCCTGAACACCCTCTGATGTTGCTTGGCCACATATGTCCCTGTTTTTATCGGAGGACTCTTTCATACAAGGCTAAATTGGAAGTATAATTTAAGGTCAATTCGAATGCAATCATGGGTTTTATGTTATTGCAAATTAACTCTTCACATGCAAATTCGGGCAAGAGGGAAGCCAATTCGAATGCAATCATGGGTTTTACCTTATTCCGAATTAAAGCTTCGCATGCAAATTCGGGCAGGAGGGGGTTATTTTCGGGTAATGGGAAGTAATTCCGAACGGAGCAGGGGTTCATGTAAATTCGCTAAACAAGCGAATTTACATAAATCCGCATTGGCTCCATTCGGAGTTGGGAGAAATTCCTCCCCGTTTGAAAGAGTCCTGTGAAATGTTGAAGGGTTCCTATGAGAAGGGGTATTTTGTCTTGTAAGTAGGTGTGGGGGAGTAGGAGGCAAGTTATCATACTTTAAATTAATTCTGAGCTATTTTTAACTGTCTAGGGGCACAGGGTGGCTCTGGGGGTGCTTCGTGAGGCATAAAATAGGGTTGTGTGTAGCCCTCGAGCTCCATTCCTGGTTTATTTCTTTTTGTAAGACATTTATCCTTCTCTTTCAGAGATGTCTGATGGCACAACAAACTTCAGTTCACAGAATTCCATTGCACTGTGCCATGGAAATTAAACTTGTGACAAACTGGATTGTTTCTGAAATGTGGATGCAGCCTTAGGCCCTGTACACACTGGCCTGAAAAGCTGGCTAGGGGGCAGAGTCGGGGTGTCGCATCCAGATGACGCATGCTCCGACTCTGCCCCCAGGGTGCCATGATGCCGTGTGCCACTTCACACAGCGCATGGCATCATGACGCTTCTCCAGCGCTGCGTCCATATGATGCAGCACTGAAGGAGCACCATATAGCCGTGCTGCCATGGCTATGGCACGGTTTTGAGGGTGCAAAAAAACCCACATGCACAAAGTTCAACCCCCAATGCAGTTTGCTTCTCTGTGTGACAAGAGTGGGCACTTGGTGGCAAGAGTGGGCACCTGCAGAAGGGCAAAATGACATCTCTAGAACCTTATTAAGAAAAAGGAAATAATATATCAACTAAATCAAATTGAAGCACTACCTGAGCGTCTAGCACACACACCAAGGGGTAGCTAAGTTGGCCATGTAGCAAAGTACAATAACATCCTAACATCCACAAAACAGTAGTTAATCAGGCCTGATGAAGAAGCCAGTGGAGCTTCAAAAGCTTGCAACATATATTGTATGCATTTTGATTGGCCCCGTAAAGGTATCATTGTTTTGTGGATTTTGGATATTATTTTACTCTACCTGGGCCTAGGTTCCCCTGGAACTGCTGAACGACTGGCTGCCACTTATCAGTTTGCTGAGAAACCACTGATGAATAACTGTTTGAATATCCACCTGGTGGTATTGATCACTTAGCTCAACAAGGAAATGTCATGTGGAGGATACACCTACAACACAAGGCTTCAGCATCTGCTGGGTAAGAGGGAGAGGAAATGGATGTCACAGACCAGCAAGGTAGCAAATGTCTCTCCTGATTGTCTGTAATTGAGGTTCAGAGAAGTGGTAGATAAGCTTCTCTGTCACAACTCAAAGTAAAAGCCAGCGATTCAGTGTTACAGATCCCACCCTAGTGACCAGATCTGAAAACAGAAACAATTAGCCTGGCAGGGTTTATTCTTGAGAATTCCATGCCAGAGTTCTACAAAACAATTTATTGCTATCATGATACTTACAACCTTTATAATCTTTCCCAGCACTTAAGTAAGACTCATTACTCTCTCAAATGTCCAGTCTTCCTTTCCTTCCCTTTCTTGGAGGATTAGGTAAATTGTATTACCTAATTCCAATGCTATGGGGCCCATACAAACTACACATTTATAGCATTAATATTGCACTTTAACTGCCATGGCAATAACCTATGGGATCCTGGGACTGGAGGTTTGCTCAGAAGCACCAAAGGAGAATTCTCTGGCTGATTATCCTAAAGGTTCCTCCTTCATCTGCCAGTCCCAGGACTGTATAGGATGGAACCATTACAGTTAAAGTGGAATCATGGTGCTATAACTGTGTAATGTGAACCATCCCCTGTTATCCAGGATTTTTAAATGAGTACTGTATAGCCAAAGGTTCTTAAAGTACATCAGTTCTTTTATTGTATCAACTTATTTTCTTTTCTGTGTCTTTGGTAAGATTTAAAATGGAAACAAACTAATATAATTATTCAAAGATATAGCTGTGTTAGTCTGAAAAATCAGTATGCAAAGGGATCTTGTAGCACCTTTGAGACTAACAGAGTTAGTCCCTTTGCAAGATTCCTTCCCATACTAACATAATTAATATTTCTTTACCAACTGTATCAACTTCCTGATGATAAAACATTGTTTTTCAAATAAGGTAGCAGAAGGCCAAACCCTTAACCCTCAAAACATAGCATAGTACTGTAATATCAGATGAGCAGTAGAAGAAAACATGATAAGACGGAGTAGAAGAAAATATGATGGAGGGAATAATGGGAAATACAAATATGGAAAAAGGAAACACGTTTCCTTTTGTGGAAGGAAAAAAAGTGAGAAAAGAAGTATGAATGTGAGAAGAGGAGCTTGATAACTTTTTAAATTTTCATGGTACGGAAACTGTATTCTAATGGACAATTATTTCAGATTGTATTTTTCTGGGTTTCATGAAAAGCCAGAATTTAAATTTAAATTTGGTTCTGCTGGTAAAAACCAGGGCTGCTGTCCCCAATATTTTCGCTAGCATCATTTATACTATTGGGTTCCTGTGTGTTGAGAGCTGTCTTTGAAAGCGTCACTTGCTAAGTTATCTGTGGTCAGGAAGGATTGTTTTCAGGAAGAAAAGTGTTTATACGCTGGAAGGAAGTTGATTCTCTCTCTTTTTCTTCATGCACACACACACGTCTCTCTAATCTTCCACAAATGATTCACGTAGGTATGTGTGGGCAGGCAAGCTCGCAAACAATTCGGGTCGATTGGCGACTTTTGCAGACTTGCTTGCAAAGCTGTTTATCAGAGTGGTGTGACAGGGCCTTGGTGAGAAGTCATCATTTCATTGTTACTGTCACACACATCTCTCTCTAGTTCTGCTGTGATGGCTCACTTCCCTGCTTTTTCCTAGGAGCGTTCAGACTACATGTTCCCCAGTATCTTTTGGGTATATCTTAAGAAGGATGGTTTCTGCTCTTGTCTGGCACACTTCCTACACTACTACCACTTCTCTGGGCAGACCTGATGTAGCATAGTAGCTATGAGACAATTAGTCAAAGTACACCGATACCTTGCATTTAGTACGTTTCGTTTCATAGTTGGTGGTTAGAAGATAAACACAGGGTTAATTTGCAAGTCTGCTTGCTGAGACATATATCTCTGGGGAAATCCTGGTCTCAAGAAGAAAACAGGTTAATCATAGTTTGTTCTAGATTGTGGTTGCTGTCGTGTGCCCAAGTCGTTTTCAACGTAGGCCCCATTCACGCTACATTTTAAACTGGGCTCCAAACTGGTTTATTATGACCCTAAGACAAACCTATTTTCTTGGCAGGTTTCTTCAGAGGGGGTTTGCCATTGCCATCCTCTGAGGCTGAGAGAATGTGACTTGCTCAAGGTCAGCAAGTGGGTTTCTATGCCTCAGCAGGCATTCCAACCCTTGTCTCCAGATTTATAAGCCAATGCTCAGACCACTGCACCATGCTGGCTCTTAGCGGCAATCTTAATTTTGTAATCTGCTGGCTTGGAAAGAGTTCTCAGAGAGCTTGGAAATATTAGTGGTTTGAACTGTAGTTCCAAGAATCTCCCAGCCAGCATTGCTGTTATGCTGAATGAAGAATTCTGGGAGCTGTGGTTAAGAAGATAACTTTCCCAAGGTCTGGTTAAGATAGGATAGGTCAGAAGTGGCAAAGGAGCACTAGTGGTGTTGGAAGGACTTCTCTGGGTTGCTACAATTGCAGAAAGTTCAACTAGAAGTGCGCGCACACCTTCAACTCTCCTGCAGTGGTTTGAGTGTTGGACTATGACTCTGGCTTTGAATCTCAACTCAGCCATGAAAACTCACTGGGTGACCTTGGTCAAGTCACACTCTCTCAGCCTCAGAGATGAAATGTACTAAATTTCTCCTCTGAAGAAACTTATTAAGTTTCAAACCCTGTGATAGGCTTGCCTTAGGGTTGCCATAAGTCAGAAATGACTTGAAGGCACACAAGAGACACACAAAGGATATGGTATCTTGCATGCAGTACCCTATCGTTTTTAATTAATTCAAAAAGTAATTAAAGAATTCTGAGAAGCATAGTTTTGTGGGACGTTTAACGTCCTCTGTCAGAGAGCTCTGGGGCCACAGTAAACGACAGTTCCCAGGATTCCCTAGCATTGAGCCGGGGCAGTTAAAGCGGTCTCAAACTGGGTTATTTCTGCCGCGTGTTCTGGCTCACTGAGGCGATAATACATTTGGACACCTATCTGCCATATCTCCATCCTACTACGAAACCCTGGGATTTGCAGTTTTACAAGATCTTTTCGCCTTCTCTGCCCAAGTGTGCTGGGCAGAGAAGGCCTCCCGAAACTACACATCCCAAGGTTCAGGAGGCAGCTCAAGTGGTGCCCAGCTACAGTGTAGAGGCACCATAAGGCTGCAGAAAGAATACACTGGAACTGCCAACTGAACCTTGGGATGCGTAGTTTTGGGAGGCACCAGCACTCTTGGGGCCACACTCTCTCAGCCTCATGGTAAAGGCAAAAAACAAAACCCAAAACCCCCTTTTTTTTGCCCTTTATGGCCTTCTGTGTGGGGAAGGTTTTGAAAAAGCCTGAAGCAGTGAAGGAGGAGAAGTAAGTGTGAGAAAGAAAGAAAGAAAGAAGCCCACAGAAAGAGAGAGAGAGAGAGTGAGAAACCACTCTACAAGCTGAGGCTGAGGTTTCTTCTATCTTCTTCAGAGGAAGAAGCATTTTGGAGGGAACTTCCCCCTTTGCTTCTCTTTCTTTCTGTCTCTCTCTCCCTCTGCCTGACTTTCCCCAGCAGCAGAGCCCTCCATCATCATCCCCAAGGCCAGAGCCTCTCCCTGCCCAGGTGAGTCCCATCCCATGGCTTCAGGCTGCATCTGCACTGCAGAAATAAGCTGGGTTGCCATCACTTTCCCTGACCTGGCTCCCTGCTGTGGAATCCTGGGAGGCAGAGCTCTCTGAGCAGGGACACTGGTAGTCCTCTTCCTTTCCCAGGACCTGCCCTGCCCTCCATGCCAGCCTTCTCTCCAGGAGGGATCCCAAAAGGGCCTCCATTATTAAGAAGCATGGCTTTATGGATTTGTTGTTTTAGAACTTTTGATGGGGCCCTGCCCTCCATTTGTCCCCAAGGGCCTCCATTTGGAGGTCAGGTGATGATTAATTTTTGAGTTTTGAGCTTCTGCTAGGCAGTGTCCTCCATGTTTCCTGGAAGGTCCTCCATTTGAAGATTTTATTATTATTATTATTTGTTCTGAGCTTTTATTTAACAGTGTCCTCCATGCTTCCTGGAAGGTCCTCCATTTGTAGGTTATAGTATTATTATTATTATTATTATTATTTATTCTGAGTTTTTATTTGACAGTGTCCTCCATGTTCCTGGAATGTCCTCCATTTGGAGGTTATATTATTATTATTATTATTTTTTATCCGAGCTTTTATTTGACAGTGTCCTCCATGCTTCCTGGAAGGTCCTCCTTTTGGACGTTGTTGTTGTTGTTATTTGACAGTGTCCTCCATGTTTCCTGGAAAGTCCTCCATTTGGACTTTATCATCATCATCATCATCATTATTAGGGTTTGAGCTTTTACTTGACAGTGTCCTCCGTGTTTCTGGGAAGGTCCTCCATTTGGACATTATTATTATTATTATTATTAGGGTTTCAAGCTTTTATTTGGCAGTGTCCTCCATGTTTCTGGGAAGGTCCTCCATTTGGACATTATTAGTATTATTATTAGGATTTCAAGCTTTTATTTGACAGGGCTCTCCATGTTTCTGGGAAGGTCCTCCATTTGGACATTATTATTATTGTTATTATTATTAGGGGTTTGAGCTTTTATTTGACAGTGTACTCCATGTTTCCTGGAAGGTCCTCCATTTGGACATCATCATCATCATCATTAGATTTTTGAGCTTTTATTTGCAGTGCCCTCCATGTTTCTTGGAATGTCCTCCTTTTGGAGCCTGATTTTAAGAAGCATGGATTTTTGTTTATGGTGAGGGTTTGGAGCTTTTATTGGGCAGCGTCCTCCATTTTTCTCCAAGATCCTCCATTTGGAACATGGCAAAGAAGCATGGATTGATATTTTGAACTTTTATTGGGTCACAACCTCTATTTCTCCTGAAGGTCCTCCATTGGGAGCATGACTCAGAAACATAGGTTTACATTGCCATTCAGTGTCTTGAGCTTTTATTGGGTCATGTCCTCCATTTTTCTTCAAGGTCTTCCATTTTTCGGTGCCGTGATCTCCTTTCTGGTGAAGACATCTGCTCACCCTGTCACTAAGGCTGCATCTGCACTGCCAAAACAATCCAGTTTGAGACTGCTTTAATTGCCATGGGTCAGTGCTTGGAACTGTAGTTTTGGGAGACATTGAGCTTTCTCTGTCAGAGAGTTCTGGTGCCCCAACAAATTACAGTTCCCAGAATTCCATACCAATGAGCCAGAGGAGTTAAAGCAGTGTCAGCCTGGATTATTTCAGCAGTGCAGATGCAGCCTGACACAGAAGCCTTACTGTATATACTCATATATACGTCTAGAAATTTAGGTTTAAAAATTGACCCAAAAAACCTGAGTCGACTTATTCATGGGTCAATGTAAGTATTGTACTTTAAATCATATCTATATCTATATCTATCTATAGATATATAAAACCATCCTCTGGTGAAAGACAAGTGTTTACACTGCCTTGGAAGCACTGATCCCTTTTACTCTCTCATCCATCCAGCCTTTATTATGAGCACAAATAGTTATGCCTGCTGGAATTTTGTATGTCTGTTGGCATTGTTTTACTTTGCATTGACATCCTTCATTACATGCCCCTAAATTTTACCTTTGACTTATTCACTGGTCATGTCAAAATACATAATTTTGGCCCCAAAATCTGCCCTCAACTTACACATGAAGTCAACCTATAGTCGAGTGTATACGGTAAATGTCTCTCAAAACGACAATTCCCAGAAATTCCCCTGTTATTGGCAACCCTAAGGCAAACCTATCCCAGGGGTTTTCTTGGCAAGAATTGTTCAGAGGAGGCTTGCCATTCCCCTCCTCTGAGGCTGAGAGTGCGTGACCTGCCCAGGGTCACCCAGTGGATTTCATGGCAGAGCAGGGAATCGAACTCTGTTCTCCAGAATCGCAGCCATAGCTCTCTCTAGTGCATCTACATTGTGGAAACAATGCGAGTTTGACACCACTTTTCACTGCCATGGCTCCTTTCTACAGAATCCTGGGGTTTATAGAGTTGTGAGGTGCCAGCACTCTTTGTCAGAGAAGGCTAAGTACCTAATAAAACTAAAAATCCCAGGAGTCCATAGGATAGAAGAAAAAGAATCTGTATTACTATCATAGACCAACACAGATAAAAGGAGAGTACAGAATAAAAGAAGGTAAAAATGCAGGTTAAAATATCCTTTCAGGTTACACAGCTTCAGTATAGCAAGTGCAGTTTCTTCTTCCATGGGACTGAGCTACAGCACTTGGTGGTGTCAGACTGCAATATTTCTACAGTGTAGATGCACCCCTCATGAAAGTCAATGTGCCTTCATTTGTGAGGGGGTATCCCACTACATAATTACATCAGTTTCCTTCCACTTTAATAGTCCTGGTTCCATCTTATGGGATCCTGAGGTTTGCAGTTTTGTGAGATACTTAGATGTCTGTACTAAGAGGGTTCACTTACTGTAGTTCAAGGGAGTACACTAAAGAATTCTTAAGTCCTTCATCAGACTAATCCTAAGTTTCCAAAGGATGGGGCAATAGCAGTTAAAGGGGACTTGAATTGCTATAATTGTTCAGTGTGGATGCACCTAGTGAGTTTCATCGTGTTTTTCCAGAGGGACTCTCAGCAAGGCAGAACAAATCTAAGCAATCCAGTTGGCCAAGGGGGCAATAAATCAAAATCTATATTACGGCAATGTGTCTGTATCAAACTGACTCAAACCACAGAACGTGACAGTGCAAACTTCTGAGTAGCCCATTCTACATAATGTGATAACATTGCTTTGAAACTGTTTTGTTTTTATATTTGTGTAAACTGGATGTTTGCTTGTAACACAGTAAATTTGAACTTGGGTTCTCTGGAAGGCTTCATCAGATAAGATGATGGTCAACCTATCGAAGCAGGGTTAGGTGGAGAATGTAGCTGATGGTCAAGGCATCTGGAAATTCCCTGACTTCAGTATTAGCCCCACAATGACCAGTGATGCTTTCATGGTATTTTGGGCCTTTTGAGATGACCTAATGGAAATATTGCTCCAATACAGATCTTGAAATCTTAAAAATTTGGACCAGGAGCGGTGGGTTCAAAATACAGGAAAAGAGATTGCAGCACAACATTAGGAAGAACTTCCTGAAAGTAAGAGCTGATGGACAGTGGAACATACTCCCTTGGAGAGTGGCGGAGCCTCCTTCTTTGGAGGTCTTTAAACAGAGGCTGTATGGCCATCTCTTGGGGGTGCTTTGATTGTGTATTCATGCATGGCAGAATGGGGATGGACTGGATGACTCTTCTTCCAATTCTAGGATTCTGTGATTCTAAAGATGTTTAGAAACAAGTGCTAATGTGTTCAGTGAGATTTACTTCCTGAAGTAGCTGTAGCCTGCAGTTCTTCACACTTGTCTTAATTTTCATCAACAAATGTAGGACACCTTGCTAGCAGGTACAATAACACCGGGGTTGAGCTGGTACATTGGTTTGGGGCCTAGAGAGCCAAAGGGAATGGGGCAATTCATTTCTAAAGGCCTCCTCAAAATAACAACAACCATCTCACAACCCCCTTCCACATCATTATTTTACAAAAAAATAACAAACGTATAGTTCTTCAGGTTTTTCTTTTGCTTTTTACTAGGACCTTTTTTCCCTATGAAATGAATGGATCATTGTACCCTGTGAAATGGGGTGTATTCATTCAGACTTCTGAATTTTGGTTGTCGATCATCAATCGTATGAACATCTTAACCAGGAAAGCCAGGGTTCCATTATGTAACATATATTTATTATGTCTTTCAAGTACAAATTTGACAAGTTCCTTTTTTTAAAAATCACCCATTTAGCATGTACCCTCACAAATCTGGGTGGCAGAAAGGACAGTAAAGGACTTTGTCATATTTTATCATAACCATTTTTTTTACAAAGAAGAAAAATTGGAACTTTAAAATTTCATGTTTTACTATTGTCTTTATTGAAACAACACTGTTTTGAGAGGAATAGACTAACTTTTGAAATGAGCCCCCACATGCATGAGGCCTGAAAGCAGCCTTATTCTACCCTGTAAAGTTTTTCTCAGAGACCCTGCTTGCTAGTTTGTGTGTGTGTCATTTTTATGAGTAATGGCTCTGACTAAACTCTGACTTGTGTAAAAGATCAAATGCATTAGGTGCAGGACAGGGAAGTCAGGAAAGGAGAAAGTTTCATCTGAAGTACTTCTATCCAGTGTGGCATAATGGTTGGAGTGTTGGACTGTGACTCTGGAGACCAAGGTTCGAATCCCAACTGAGCCATGAAAGCCCATTGAATGATCTTTGGAAAGTCACATACTCTCAGCCTGAGGGGAAGACAATGGCAAACTTCCTCTGAACAAATCTTGACAAGAAAACCACATGATAAGTTTTCCCTAGGGTTACCATAAGTCAGACATGACTTGAAGGCACACAACAAGAAGCTGCCAAATGTGCAGAACCTCATACGTGGGTCAACACGGTAATCAAGGAAACATTACAGTGCTTTCAGAAAGTGTTTGCAGTATTGGGCACAATGTGTCAGCAATCCCCTCAGCATCTACAGTTCAGAGGATTGTGTTAAGTTGCATACTGATCTCTTGTTATTTGCTATCATGTTGACTTGAACATATAGTGATCCCTATGAGTGGGAGGCTTCAGAATCCTGGTCATCAACAGCTCTTCTCAAGTCTTACATATTCAGGTCCATGGCTTCTCTGATCAAATTTATCCATCTGGAATGCAGTCTTCCTTGTGTCCTATTGCCTTCTACCTTCCCAAGCATTATCATTGTTTCTAGTGAGTCATGTCTTCTCATGATGTTTCCAAAATAAGACAGTCTCAGTATAGTCATCTTCATTTTTAGTGGGAGTTGAGGCTTAATTTATGCTAAGACCCTTTCTTTTGTCTTTTTTAGCAGTTCGCAGTATCCCTAGAACTCTTCTCCATCCCCACCTTTCAGATGTGTTCATTTTATTCCTGTCAGCTTTACTGCACAACTTCCACAACCATGCACTGAAATCTGATATACTGCTGCCTAGACAATTCTGACTTTGGTATTTAACCATATATCTTTTGAGGATCTTATCTAGTTCTTTCATGTATGCCTTTCCAAGTCCTAGTCTCCTTATGATTTTTTTTTTACTACAGTTTCCATTTTGGTTATTGGCTGAGTAAAGGTATAGAAAATCTTTAGCTATTTCAGTGTTTTCATTAATCACTTTAGAGTTATATAAATAATCAGTGGTCAGTATTTTTGTCTTCCTAATATTCAACTGTAGCCCTGATTATATACTTGCTTCCTTAACTTTCATCAGTAGTTGTTCCCGGGTCTTTGCTATTTTCTGCAATTGTTGTTCTGCTATTGTTTTCTGCTATTTTCTGATATGGCGTCATCTGCATATCCTAAATTGTCAATGTTCCATAAGGAGAGAAAAAATAATAATTGTACAGTGCCTCTTAATCAGTGGTTTTAGGAAATATCAGTCTAGAAGGCAGAATCTGCTTTTATAAAATTATAAACATGTTGCTGTAATAAGTGATAGTAGAGCAGTTAGTAGAGCAGTTATTGCGGGAAAACCAAATGCCATTTTTATGTGGAGGAAGAGGCAGAATCACATACTGGAAGAGCAAGCAGCTCTGCATCTTCTTCAGTATACTCCTCCCTTGAACTCACTGCACATTTTTCTGTTCCCACCTGTATAAATCAATGGAGTAGTGTCAGGTGAGGAAATACACAGTGCAGCAGCATGAGGAATATCATGCTGTACATTGTAGACAAGGGGGAGCACCTTTGTTCCACAATACAGTGGGGTGACAAAAATAAGAAACTGCAACATTTAACAATTCATAGACAATTAACAAATCTCGTGATTCAGTTGTATCATCACATCTTGGTGTGTGTGTTTTAAAAAAACTCTTATGTGAACTTGCATTAATTGTTATCGTTATTATTTATACCCTACTTTTTCCCAAAATTGGAACTCAAAGTGGCTTACAATTTTTTAAAAAATACAATTAAAGGCATGCAGAAGTGGGTTACTTAGGTATCTCTGGTCCAAAATACACTGCAGAAATAATCCAGTTTGAGACTGCTTTAATTGCCCAGGCTCAGTGCTAGGGAATCCTGAGAACTGTAGTTTATTGTGGCACCAGAGCTCTCTGGCAGAGAAGGCTAAATGTCTCACAGAACTCTGTAGCATTGAGCCAGGGCTGTTAAAGCAGTCTCAAACTGAGTTATTTCTGCAGTGTGTTTTGGGCCAAAGACCTGTTCTTTCCAAAACCCATAAGGTGCATTCTTTGATAAAGAAGAAGTAACAAGCTTATGGAAGGAACACTGGTTCTTTCAATAGATTGGAAGTTGCCATGCCTTTGAAAAGTGAATATCAGTCTCCATGAGTACTCCAATTATGACTCAAAAGCATTTTATCAGTCTGCAGTATTTCTGGGCTAAGGAACCTTCAGTGGAGACAATGTAGAATTCTGTTGATGCATAAATTTTCCACAGGCCTTCACATCTCTGTTCACAAATATGTTACGGAAAAGATTGTATTGCTTCTACTTTAAGAGAAAAGGAAGGAGAAAAGAGAGCTCTCAGGCAGTGCTTGGGCTCCCAACATAGAGAGTGAAAAAAGAGCCTTTAAACAACTACAAAATAAATTGTGAAATGATTTTAACACTACCGGTATTCACTAAATGGTTTAGCAAGTTATACAGCACGATTGAACAAAGAGAAATGATTCACCCCATTTCTCTTAGAAACTACACTGAATTATGTCCATTGTTCTTACAATGTCAGAGCCCCAAATACATTTTTAAAGTCTGTGAAAGTGCAATCCAGGACCCAACTCAAAGAACTAACTGTTTTGGATTACAACTTTCAGTGGTCTACTACTTTGGGGATCCTAAGTAATTCTTTGTACTCTGGCCTGGATATCCCAGGTTAAAAATAAAGAATACTGGCAACTCTAAAAATATGTATTTCCAAATGAAAGGTAAAACCTGGAGAGAACATTTTCAAGTTGAATGCTACAAACGTGTAGATTTTTACAAAAGATTATTCTTCACTCTGAACCAGCAAGTGTAGTTTTGATGCTTAAACAGAGTAAATGTCAGATGTTCTATGTGATAAGATTTATTATATCACTGAAACAGGTTTCTGTCTTTTTAGTATGTCTCAATGGAACCATGTCCAGCAGTTGGAAACAAAATTTTTGGAGCAAATAGATCTAATTTATGATGATAAATTTCCCATGGAAGTTCGACACCTATTAGCACAATGGATCGAAAACCAAGACTGGTAATCCTTTCTTTTTCCTATGTGTTAAAATTTTAGCATGGTGATGTGCAAGCAGATCTTTAAAAAACTGTTATTGCTTCTGCACAGATATTGCTTACTAGGAAGAAAGCTTCTTTTATTATTCAAATAAATATTTTCTTTAATGTAAGTTTAATTTTACCTCTCTATTTTATTTTATATTATTTTTATTTTATGAAACTATCATAGTCTGGTAGCAGTAACCACTACAGCTAATACTTATTGTGGTGTATAAGAGACAAGAACAATTTCTATGAAAATATCTCAATGTGATGTATGTCCCTATATGTGACCCATACTATTACCTTTTATACTGGACAAATAGCCCAGTTCCTGCACAAAAGAATAAACAAACATAAAGCTAGCACCAGCACTATAATTTTACTTAATTATTTGTTGAATAATCCTAATCTGCCCAAGAGAATTTTAAAATATTCACTGGAAAACAAGGCCAGCCCCTTAATTCAATTGTTACTTTAATCTAGAATTAAAACTACTGCATAAGTGGAAACTTGATAAGTCAGTACTATGTACCATAAGTTCCAGCGAATCCACTTTTGTATAAAATCCAACAGGTCTACTCTAGTTGCAGCTAATAATTGGAATCAGAGTCAGTGGCATATACTCTTAATGTGAGGCTACTACTCTGGGAGACTTAGGTTTGAATCCCTGCTCATTCATGGAAACCCACTTGGTGACCTTGGGCCAGTGATACTCTCCCAACTTCAGAGGAAAGCAATTGGGGGGAAAACCCCTCTGAAACTGTCTTATTAAGAAAAAATGTAACACAGGGTCACCATAAATCAAAATGAAGATGCATAGCAACAACCTATTTAAATGTTTATTTTATTTAAAGTATTGTCACCTACCTGAAACCAAACCAGGTGTTATGCAAACAATGCAGAAAATAAAACAGCAATCAAATTAAAAAAAAAACCATAGTGAAATATTTTAAAAAATAAAACATTTAAAAGACAAATTAAAAATAAAGTATCTTAACACCCATTGGTGGAGACCATTCATAATCTCAAAAGGACTGTGTTCCAGGGTTTGGAAGGTATACAGGAGAAAACTCTTTCCTGAATGCCTGACAAGGAGATAAGGAAGTTTTCGAAATGGCCTGTTTTATAAATCTTAGGTCCAAAATACACTGCAGAAATAATCCTGTTTTATAATTGCAGCCTTGACACAAAGCAGAATCTGCAAAAACTGTTCTTTTGCAGGCCACCCATCTAAAATGAAGTATTTATCCTGAAGATATTATTTTGAAAACTTTAAGCTATCCTCTCTGTCCCATGTTTTTTCCATGCACGTGACTTGCTCTTGTACATATTGTGTTGAATAGGGACTCTGCATATAACAACGAACCAATGGCTGCCATCCTCCTACAGAACTTACTAATAAAGCTGGATGAACATTTAGACCGTGTTTCCCAAGAGAAGAATCTCCTCTTGGTACACAACCTAAAGAGAATCAAGAAGATGCTTCAGGTGAGAGTATTTATTGCCTGATTCAGTTTAAGGTGGATTTACAAAGGAGGTATCCCTTCTGTTTCTCTAACTATAAACTTGTTGCATGGTTTAAGGTGCAGCTACACAAATTGCACTGAAAGGAGTAGATAGATGTATTAATCTTAAGTATTTGCTCACTGCAGGCCCTCTTCTCATTCCTTGTTTGTCCTTGTGGGACTAGTACCTCTTAGCATAGCATCTGTCATGCTATCTGTTGTTGTGATGCTGTTCTTATTATTTGAGACCTTTATGTTAGCAAATGTCTATATTAGCACTCTTCAGGAAGTGGGTGGGTAAAGTAGAGGAAGTAATTTACACCTGTGGCTTAAATGTAATGCTACAACTGTGAGATGTAATGCACTTCCTCTAGCTGACCTAGATTAAGATAATTGCGAAATACTGACGTCTCGCTCATGATATCCTGATCTCAAGAGATTTTTTTCATCATTTTACGATCAAATCAACTGAAAGGTAGCTGGAAACATTTTGCTACCTGAGATGGAACTCCATTCTAGCCCCAGATTAAGGTTATACCAGCAAATATTGAAAGAGCCAGACAACAGATATCAGCTGAACATGGTACATAAACTAAGAAGCACTTAATCAATATCACTTAAACACACCCTTCAACTCTCCCAGTTTGGCAGGGGCAGACCTGATTAAGTCCTCTCTTGTCCAACTTTTTAATAAACTGCCTTTAAAATGTCCCAGTTTTGGTTTCTTCCTCTAACTTTACCCCTTTGTTCTTAGCATTCTCCAGTTGCCGCAAACGGAGTTCAAAGGGGCTAAAGTAGTTCTTGCTCAGTTAACTCAGCAAAGAGGAGAAGAGGAGAGAAGGAATCTTGCCCTTCTCAGTAGGCTCAGGCAAAAGCAAATGGCTGCAGCTACTCCTAAATTGTGTGTTCTGCCTCACTAAAACTTTTTACCATCTTGTTTTACTGATTAAAATATAAGCTTTCCATAATAATTGAAATTGACATTATCTTCTTTTTCTAATGCAAGATATATACATCCTCTATTTCAGCATGGGGAAGCAGATAAAGAGAGAGAAGAGAATAAATGTAGCCAAGTTTCTGATAGAGAGAAAAGGGAAAAAAAATAGAAATATTTATGTACAAACTTCAATATTGATATGCTTAGTAAGCGTCCTTTTTCTTTTTCCAGATACCTCGAGCCTATATCTTCTGTTAGTGAAAAATTCTATATACAATCTGTTACATCAAAGGCACTAAATAGTTAATGCCAGTTCTATAAAGTTATCAGTCCTAAGTTTTGTCTTTCTAGTCATCTCCAGCCCATATCTTCTCATTTTTCCCATTTCCTGTAAAATCTTTGTTCTACCATTTAATAACATTGTTAGCTTATCCATTGATTTTATATTATTTAGTTTTATTTTCCAGTCTTCTAACATCTGATCATTTTTCCCTTTCCAATTTTTTGGCCAGAATTAGACGGACTGCTGTTATCATATATAAAGAAACTCCTATTTCCTCTTGTTTTATTTTTCCTTCTAGATCTTCCATCATATTAAGTAAATATATTTTGGGCTTCATCTCAAAATTAATCTGGAATATTGATTGGATTTCATCATGAATTGCTTTCCAAAAATCCTTTACCTCTTTACATTCCCACCACATGTGGGGAAAATTAGCCCTTTTTTGTCCACATTTCCAAGAATGGTTTCCAATTCCATTTCTTTTGCCTTCCCTGTTCATTTTTGTCAGTTTGTCGGGTGATAGGTGCCATCTATTTAATAGTTTGTAGTAATTTTCAATTAGGTGGGCGTTTTTGGTAAATTTTATGGGTCTTTTTCCCATGTTTTTCCCCAACTTTCAAGAGGGATTTGTTTCCCAATGTCTCTCCATTTTAACATGCATTCTTTTATTGTTTCTTCTTTTAGTTCAATATCTAGAAGGAGCTTGTAGAGTTTAGATATCGTATGTTTCTTATCTTTATCTTTATCTTCTCTATTTCTTTTATCTCACTTTCAATTCCTTGAGATTTCAGCCTCACTGCATAAACACCCACAGCTAAAAATCTACCCAAATCTCCTCTTAATATTCTGAAGCATCCCCCTCACTGCCACCTACACTAATAGTGGTAGATTTCCCAGTTGCAACCCACAAGCATATTTCCCCTAAAGCTGCATCCATATTGCAGAAATAATCCAATTTGACAGCACTTTAACTGCCATGGCTCAGTGCTGTGGAATTCTGGGAGCTGTAGTTTGTTGTGGCACTAGAATTCTCTGATAAAAATGGCTAACTGTCTCACAAAACTACAGATCCCCAAATTCCATAGTATCAAGCCTTGGCAATTAAAGTAGTGTCAAACTGAATTATATATGAAGTGCCGATGCATCCTAAGCAACAAAAGGGAGTAGGGATTTTTCATATGTTACAAAAAGCACCATTTTGAAAAAGGTGTTTTATGTTGGTGACAGCAGCAATGGTGTTTAAAAGGTAATAAGTACGTTCAAAATGAAAATAAAAATCTTCTATCCCTGAAAAGCAGTGGCAGCCTGCTCGGTGCACATTGTGTCACTATAGGGCTGATCCTGAACTGGTTCAATGATGTTTTCTATAAGTGAAATCAGTGAGAGGTAGATGGAACACTATCGATTCAGTTAAAATAAAGTGTGATGATGTCCAGTTATCCAACAGATAATCCATATAACTTGTTCATACTTAGCCTGTAGCTGGCATTCCTCCTATTAAATATACAATGAAATCATGTACCAATCATAATTGGATTTGAACTGCAGTTGCACGTGTGTGAATTCACAATAAACAAATTAAAATCATGCAGCACTAAAGCAAATCCCTGTTTAACACAATAATTTTGGGATATGGATCCTGTCCACTGTGGTTTTCCAACTAGCTATGCAAAGAGCCCTGGTGGCGCAGTGGTTAAATGCCTGTACTGCAGCCACTCACTCACTAACCACAAGGTTGTGAGTTCTGTCCCAGCTGGGGGCTTATGGTCGACTCAGCTGAGCATCCTTCCGAGGTCACTAAAATGAGTACCCATCTTGTTGAGGGCAATTGGCTTACACATTGTAAACCACTTAGAGACTGCCTAGATGGTATGAAGCAGTATATAAATGAAGCTGCTATTGCTATTGCTACTGGTATACCGGAGAAGCAGCTGAAGGCCCTGGACAGTTGGGTAGGAGGAGGAATAGGTGTGTGCCTGTTCCTTCTCTTCCCTACCCTCTGTGTGCCATGAAAAATGGCTTTGCATGCCATTTTTGGCACACGTATCATCGGTTCGCCACCATGGGCCTAGTGTCTTTCCCTTTTATGCAATATATTAATGCCCACAAACAATAATGTCCACAAGCTTTCTTATGCTAACATATTCTCTCTCTGTGTTGTTTCCTTAGGGAAAATATCAAAATAACCCTGTGAACATAGCAGTAGTTGTTTCAAACTGTTTAAGAGAAGAAAGAAGAATATTGGCTTCAGCTAGCATGCCTGTACAGGTAACTTTATGTTTGGTAGTTCTGTCTGTTGAACAAAACAAAACAAAAAAAATCCTAGAGGTTACCATAATCTAGCACAGAGTTATGTGAATATAAGGCCAGGATCCAATTTGGGGCATTATGCTTGTGCAACTCTTCCCACAAAGTGGTTGGACCTTTTCAAGCCTTACACAAGTAGACATTAAATATCTCCTTGCACAAGTGTAGGCACACAATTTCCTCATTCCCTGTGCTATCCAAGCCAAGACAGACCGTCTTACAGTCCATTGATGGCTTTAATAGCAGACTGTTTAAGTTGACCAAAATAATTCCTTTCACAAAGGAAAACAGAAAATGTTTAATGTCACAAAGAATCTTTTATTAATCATTAATATAGTAAACATTATTCTGAATATGACCTGTTTTAGTACCCTAAAGCTCTGCTTGAAAATAGAGAATTTGGTCAAAAAATAAATAGCACTTAATTTATAGAACAAGACGATAGTGCTTCCCTTGAAATCACAACTGACATGAAGAAAACAACAAACATGGAAGAGAAAAAGCAAGGGGGATGGGATGACTAAGGAGTCTATGCTTTGAACTTCAATGGAACAGGCTGTCCCCAGGTGGCAAGCTGAACAGACTGAACAAAATGAGGCCAGAAAAGGGATTTGTAAAGTTTTTGTTTTCCAAAGGGAGGATGTTCCCAGACATGGGCCATGAGGTGGGTTGAAGATACTGGACTCTGTGCAATGGCTTTGGAATCTTAGCTCACTGCAAGTCTTAAGGAAAGTTTGGAGTTATGTGCCCACATGCAGCCTCTGGTGCAGCCATTGTGACATCCGCTGAGCTTCCCAAAGGTTCTGATAACCGCAAAATCACTTGCAGCCAAAATTAATATTTTTTGGCAGATCACAAACAAATGAAAATGCTTAAAGATTTATGGAGTTTTCCCACCTGGAAACAGCTATTCAATATAAATCCAGCCTGAAAGGTAACCAGAAATAAGACATTGTTATCCGCACTTGCCAGCTACAGTGATGTGGTGCAGCCCTCTGGAGCTGTGGAGAAGTTTACAATTTTGTTTGTAGCCCTTTGGGTTTCATAGTATGTCCGCCCTGATCTCTTCGAATCAGTAGAGATGAGTTTAGTAGATAAGCTTTAACTCTTGATAGCTGCTAGTGGATTTTCAGGAGCCCAGACACTTCAGGAGTGGCACATTTTTCCCACCAAGTCTTTAGACTGGTCCATGTATGTTCCTTTTATGTTTTATAACCAAGGTGATGACTTGCCAGGTAGGAAGTTGGCTTTGTTTTCAGAGTTCCCATACTTTGCATATTTACAGGAAAACAACAATTTTAACTCAAAGTCACATTTCTCCATGACACTTGTGAAGTATAATGCTCTGAGAGGATACGTATATCGGGCTCCCCCTCCCTCTGTTTGTACGATAGATTCTCAGTTCCTGACTGGGGAATTTAGTGACTGGGGAAAGGATGGGGACACCTAGGCTGCATATGGAATTGTCACATCAGGACTATCCGAGACCCTGTGACAGAAGGATCAAAACCTGAACGCTACTGATGATCCCTTGTTATGTCACAGAGGCAGGTTCTCATGATAGTAATGTTACAAGTGGCAGCCCCTGGTTGTGTCATTTAACATTAACCAAATAAGAAAAATACACACGTGCATACTTTTCAAGGCAGTACTCTTGCCTTGAGATCCCTCCACCTCCCCCAGAAGACTAAAGAAGAGAGGCCAAGTCCTGAGGTTCACGACTGGGCTCTGAGGTTTGAGAACCTTAATAGCATTATGATGTAGTTTAGGATAACAACCATTGCCCTCCCACATCTCCGGTGTAAAATTAGACAATGGATAATTTTGTATAGTTCTCCCACTTCCATGTATATATATGTTCTTACATACATATGCTCATACCTTCAGTGATTATCTAAAAGGGGTATTGTAAAAAGATTTTAAAATATTTTATGGCTTTAACTTGGAGTTTAGGTGATTAGGTTAAGTAGGCACTACTTGAGATATTGCTATTTGCTCTTGGAGCCATAATTTTCACTTCCACAATAGAAACTGTACCTTGGACAAGCAAATATTGTTTCTCAAAGCAGACATGGCACTGTGGAAAGTTAGCAGAGAAATAATTTCTATATTCTTGTCTGTTTCCTGAGGATATATGGAAACTGGTCCTTTTTCTCTTAATGTGTTTACCACATAAATGATATGTGAAATACCTCAGATTATTGAAAAAGTAAAGTTTGGGGTGAGGAGAAATCTTTGTAAAGTTGAAAAGTCTTGGATCTGCTTATTTTTAGTTACCTGTCAAAGAATATTCTATGCAGAGAGAAGCAGTATTATTGAACTCACTTGTATTTTTATTTCTTTAGGGACCTCTAGAAAAGTCACTACAAAACAAACTGGATTCAGAAAGACAAAGAAATATAGACCACAAAGTGTCTGCAATTAAGAACAGTACTCAGGCAAGTTGTTGTGGTTTGCTGTCTGTGTACTAAATACAAAGAAGCCTACCTACAGGAGCAGATATATCTTTGGTGTCGATACAGTACAATTTCCCTAAGGTTGAGCCTTTACCCTCAAACAGATCTCCTTGCATTGTCAAGGACATTAGTTTTCTACCTTTATTTCATGGGTTTAACTGATAATTAACCTTTGGTTGAACCAAACTATTATAGTTTCTTAATTTCTGAATTTTTGTAAAAAATAAAATAAAAGCATAATTCAAATATTCAAATGAGAAAGGATGAAGAGAAAGGATCATGGTTGGTTGTGTGATGAACATGTGTTTCAGAGCAGGCATCATCTTAGAGGCTTTCCTTACCGAGTGAAAAGAGGGCGAATCCTACATATTTTTCTTGAGATGAGATTTGCCAGCTTCCATATTCATAGTATCGGTTTGTCTGCTGTTCCATTAGTATTGACACACTTTTAGTTGATCAAAAGGTATTTTAGCTGATTAGTATGGTTAGTATGATAGAGGGAGGCAATAGCATGTCACTGACCTGAAGCTAAGATCTACTGAAAACACATGGCTTGCTTCTGAATAGCCATGGATATGATTGCATTGTACATGTTGCAGACAGCATTAAACATGGAATACAAAATGGTTCTCTCCACCTTATCTTCCCAAACATACTCAGTGACAATGGATGAGAGGGTGGGAAGTATATGTTTTATTTAGGAGGGACTGAAATTCTCAGAGAATTGTTGTTACTTGATAAACATTAGGAATCTTGTTGGATCTATTTGCCATTTCTTTTTTAAATTTGAAAAACAGATGACTGAACAAGATGTCAAATATTTAGAAGATTTGCAAGAGGAGTTTGACTTCAGGTTTAAAACAATACATAGCATAGGTAAGCTACTCCATAAAATACTGTGAAGGAAAGAGGCTGTCTCTGATCTTGCATAGATGTAGATTCAGAACTTGGGACTTACATAAAATCTGGATGTACTGCTGAAACAGGTGATAATGGGAAGTGTCTGTAGAAAAGTCTTGTCTGTCCTTTGGGGGAGAGGGAAACAGACAGGGGGACTGAGCAGACAGGCTAGTATAGTACGGGCTGAGCCCATGCCATCATGGCTCCGGTGTTCACCCAGGTTGGTCCATCGGTTGGCACACAGACAGGCACGCCTATCACCAAACCAACCTGGGACCAAGACAAGCGTGTGCTCCTTACCTTGCCATGTCTTCGCTCCAACTGAGAAGACCCACTTCACTGCATCTGACACAGAAACAGTAAATTAACCCTGGGGTATTGACTGTTTACTCCAGCATCAGGCCAGATCCTCTGGATCCATGTCTTCTCTGGCAAGATTGGGCCTGAGCCTGCCTCCTCCTGGGTTTTGTACTGCATCATCTGAACTAGATGATGTGAGGCCGGGGAAGCTGGGTCTTTTGGCTGGTGTGGACAACACTAGGGTTGAGTTAAAAGACTAATAATTGTACCTGTGTAAGCTTTCTTAAATGTTAATTTTACTGGATTCTCAAGTGTACATTCAAACATGTAAAACCTAAATTGGGAGTGAACAATTACCTGTGGATTGGGGCCACGCATGCCTCTCACTGGACTTCTTTAGGCTGCCCTTTGCATCATAATTTTTCTTGTCCTTTTGGGGACCATGCCCACTGGCTTATAAACCAGATTATGGGTTTTCAGGAATCGGATTACAACATCTCGTTCCCATTTGAACACGCCTTTGATCCTGATTACAGAAACATCGTTCCCATTAGAATTTGGGTTTCATCCCCATTTGATCAGTTTATCTTGCGATAACCCCAATCAGGGGGGATCAAACTTGGTTTAATTTGACACCACTTTCCAAGCAGTTCTTTTGTCAGGGACCGGATCAGATCCGGGGTAAATTAACGGGAATGACAAAGGGTGTCTGGTTCTGGTATTTTGGGATGGGAGGGCCAATGTTAAAGCGGCTGACCTGGGGGTGTCACCTGCTTTGTTCTCTTTCCTTGTATTCCCAGCACCATTTTCCCCCATTCGCATAACCTTTCCTCGGTGGAGTGGGAAGCAGCATCGGCTAAGGCAATCGCTTGTGTAGCCAAATAATTTTTGTAAATGGAAACAAATTAGCTTTGTTTCTCTTAAGCGCTCTGTTGGTTAACCAAAGACTGCTTTGACCACAATTTTTTTTATTTTATTTTGTGATACAGTGCAAAAGCACAGAAGCACCAAAACGTCTCATTCATTTACATTACTGTTCTTGGAGCCAGGCTTGTTGGGTTGAAATAGGTGGTATTTGGGTAAATTAGCACATTGGGTTTTGGGTGGGCGGGAAGCAGGGTAAAATAAAAATTAAAAAAATTAAAAAAAAAAGAAAGAGGAGGGGGGCAAGATCATAAGCGTCAAGCTGGGGCTGAGTCCCTTCACTGCCCCCTCCCAATCTCTTTGCTTTCTCTCCTCCTCCTCCTCCTCCCCCCCCAAAACACAACCCTCCCTGCTTCCTTCACTTCCACTTTGAGACCGCTTTAGCTCTGCCCTGGCTCAGTGCTTGGGATTCCGGGGAATTATAGTTTATTGTGGCACCAGAGCTCTCTAACAGAGAAGGCTAATTGTCTCTTTAACTAGAGTTCCCAGAATTCCCTAGCATTCCCTGAAGACACCAGGGATCTGTAAGGGATGTGTGCCCCCATCCTGAAGAGAAGGGAAAGTAGACTCAATCAAAGAGAAGTGAAAGTAGAGTCAATCAATCATTTGCTTCTGGAGAAGCCGGACAGGTCCCACTGGGTCTTGGCCAGAAGGGATGAACTCTGGAACTCCTCCACCAGAAAAGTGAAACCCCATTGGAATGAAATCTTTGACATGACTTCATTTGCATTCCCTGAAACCACTTTCTCAGAGCCAGAGCTTACATGTTTGGTGATATATTTGGCAGTAAATTTCACTGAATTAGATGAGGCTCCTCTATCAAACCGGAATCATTCACCAATGCGGATCCAAGCAAGGAAATCATCAGAAGAGATTTTGAAGGGTATGATGGTGATGAACGAAGTAACTGAGCTCCCTCCCTCTCATTCACCTTCACATCCACACATCCACCTCACTCCTAACCTCCCCTTTCCTTGGCTGCGATGCAAAGCAGAGAAGACTTCTCTTTTCCAGAGGCACATAAACCAAGCACTAAAAGCAGAGGGAGAACTTACATTGCCCAAGGCGAAGGAAAGGGGACAGGGGTTGCCATCCCCCAACACACACACACACACTTTTCTTCCCCACCCCAGGCTGCTTCTCAAGGGAGGCAGGTCCCACAAACACACAGCAGAAACCCTCCACATTGAGACCTGGCTCAATGTTAGGGGATGCATAGGGACTGTCTTTTAGAGAGAGATGGAACCTTCTCTGTCTCTGGGGCCACCCTCCACTACAATCCCCCGCATTTCCTATCACTGGGAAAACCGGTCAAAGGGGTCTCAGAGTGGATGGTTTCTGCAGTGTGTTTTAGGACCCCAGTCTCCACAGATCAGTTAGGCTGAGAGAGTGTGACTTGGCCCACGGTCACTCAACTGAGCTCCCAAACCACCTTGGGATTCGAACCCTGGACTAGTGCAACACTCAGACCAGTAGGCCTCGTAGTGACCCCAAAGGAAAGGGGTTTCTTGGCTTATTTTTTCAGAAGAAGGGTGTTTTATTTGCCTGAGGCTGAGAGAGTGTGACATGGCTTCCATGGCTCTGTTGGGATTTGAATCCTGGGCTCCAGACTCAAACAACTACACCACGCTGGCTCGTATGGGGACCCTTTCATGGCATGTTTTCTTGGCATGTTTCTTGGGTGGGGTTGTCATGGTTATCTTCTGAGGCTGAGAGAGTGTGCCTTGCATAAAGGTATATGTATCTGTGTGTATATGCATACATACACATGCAATTTAAACGTTTATTGCAGGAACAGAAAACCTGCTTGAGACAAACTAGGATGGGGATTAGGGGGATGGCATCTGTATTTAAGAGCAGGGGAAATTACTCCTCCAATGGGAGTGGTGGTGAAGTGCCTGAAACACAGAATGACATTCAATACAGGAAAGAGGGTTTGGTCTCCTAAAAACAGAATATTAATTGCCCTGGGATCATTAATACTTTAGCACCAGGGGAGGGCAAACCCTATGGAAGACTTGCACCTGCTGAACACTCCTTGGGGCTTCACTGCGTAGGCAGATGCAGTTAAAGTGGAGGGCTCCTAGTAGTACAGAAGGGGTTGCTTTCTAGGGAGTGCACAAGCTCAGCTGGAACCTATGCAGTCCAACTCCTAAGACAAACCTAAAAGGAGAAGTCAGCTCTTCAGAGCATATACACTTATACAGTAATCCAGTTTGAAACTGCTTTAACTGCCTAGGCTCATTGCTAAGGAATTCTGGGAACGCAGTTTTGTGAGACATTTAGCCTTCTCTGTCACAATGAGCAATGGGGCCATAATAAACTACCATTCCCAGGATTCCCTAGCACTGAGCTATAGCAGTTAATCTGGTCTCAGAATGTATTATTGTTTCCAAAGAAATAATAATAATGGTGTCTGATCGCCTAAGTGCTTGATCGATAGCTCAAATTTTTTAAAAAACGCAGAAAAACCAGTTCCACAAAGGTAATGGTAAGGAGGAGCAAAATAAATGCGCCTCAAAATACACTGGAGAAAAGTGAATGGGAACGAAAAACGAGATTTTAAACACCAAATCATTATGCTCCAGTTGGTAATGGGAACAATAGCCATGATTCGATTACGATTCGAATCCTCGAACCGAAGCGGACTCGCAGCAAGATAACACAGTTTATATGCCCAGTGGGAATGAGCCCTTAGTGAAAATCCTCCTTGCATCCTCTGGTTGCTGGGGAAATTTTGCCATTTTGAGGAGTTCTTCCCAACTGTTTTACACTCGAGAGACCTTTTCCCAAAATAGCAAGTGACATTCCTGTTTTGAAAAAAGGCTTCTCCTGAGTCTTAAAACAAATAGGGAAACATAATGGAAGTAATTATTTGGGTCCTCTTTCTTCCCCTTTTTGAAGATGGGGACAATATTTGCCCTCCTCCAGTCTGCTTGGACCTCTCTTTTTCTCCAGGTATTCTCAAAGATTATTGACAGTGGTTCTGAGATTACTTCTGCCATTTTTATAATACCTTTGGGTGTAGTTCTTCTGGCCCTAGAGACCTGAATACATTTAGAAGAGCCTGTACTACCTCTTTAACTATTCTGTGCTGCATTTCTTCTAGTGTATCATCTGCTTCATTTTCTTCATGTAGATGACTGTTCTTTTAAGAGAAGACTAGGACAAAGAGGATTTGAGTAGTTCTGCCTTTTCTCTGTCCCCTATTAGCATTTTGCCCCCTTCTCCACACAGTGGTCCTACCATTTCCTTGTACTTCCTTTTGCTACAGACATAACAAAAAAAGCCAATTTTATTGGTTTTAACCTCTCTAGAAAGCATGAGTTATTTCTATGCTTTAGCTTTTCTAAATTTTGCCCTACCTGCTAAGGACATTAATTGTAATAGGTTTCTGTATAGGCAATTAAGGTTTGTAATGGATCAAAAGATATTCAGAATAGCGACAAAAGAATCAGAATTGGAAAAGATATTATTGAAGGAAATGGGCCATCTTATATCAAAAATGTATAAAATATTGCTTAAATGGGAAACTGAAGATGAACAAATTAAGGATATAAGATATAGGCACCCAATCAAATTGGAGGATTTGGACAAAATATAAGAAATTGAAATGCACCTTAAATTACGATATGAAAGAGAACTATTATAAATTACAATATAGGTGGTATTTAACTCCCGATAAATTTTCAAAAGTAAATAAAAATACAAGCAACAGGGGCTAGAAGTGTAGAGAGGAGAAGGGCACCTTTTACCACATGTGGTGACTATTTAGGATTGCATACTCTCAAACATTTCACAGATGGAAACCGGGACACATGTGGTCAACAATATCAGAGTGGTCAAGATGTCAAATGATGAAGAACACACAAGAAAAGAGAGGTGGCAGCAGTTTGCTTTTATCTGAGCTGAAACCTTCCAGCTGTCCCAGTTTGACAGGGACAGCCCCAATTCATCTCTTGCCATTCCACATTTTTGAATGCTTTTAAAATGTCCCACTTTCTTTCTTCTCCCATTTCTTCTCATCTTACATAAGCTGTTGCAAACTTTTTAGTTACTTTGCATGCAGTTAACCTGGGGGAGGGAAAGAAATGAGGCTGCAGGATATTGCCCTTTTCTGAGCCTCCTAGGAAGAACAGCATTTATTGGGACTATCCCTGCCAGATCAGGACAGTTGAAGGTTATGCAATGTGACTAATACATAAAATTGCAATAGTACCATGAATTATATAAACCATATTTATATATAAGTGTAAGTATCATTAAAAGATATAATGGTTCTATTCTTCTTGTTGTGTGCCTTCAAGTCATTTCCAACTTATGGCAACCCTAAGACAAACCTATCACAGGGTTTCCTTGGCAAGATTTGTTCACAGGGTTTTCTTGGCAAGCCTTTGCCTCTCTCTGTAGCTGAGAAAGTGTGATTTGTCTTGGATAATCCAGTGGGTTTCCATGGCTCAGCAGGGATTCAGACATTGGTCTCCAGAGTCATAGTCCAAGGTTTGAACCATTACACTATGCTGGTTCACATGGATTCTGTTATCTTGTCGTTAAAATATATTTTCAAACATAGCTTCAGGAGATACACAATTTCTAGCAGAAAAAAGAGGCTCCAATTTTTAGTACAGAAACAGAAAATGACAGTATTCGGTGTTGCACTTCCATAGGCAGAACAGTGGAAAATTAACCTCCCTCTGTCACCATCTTGTGGCCTCCAAACCAGCTTTAGAGGACTGTGAAACTGACCAGATGCTTTTGGAGTGGTACAGGTTGCTGCATAGGGATGGGGGAAAAGAAGCTTTAATGGCAGAACATGGTTGAATTCAGGTCATGTATGATTATTTTCTCCTTATATACTATGAAAACCATTACATGAATGTTTTCTGGTATACATATAAAGTTGTTGGTTAAAAGGCAAGGTATACCACCTAAAAGAGGGATATACAAAAATGTAAGATTATACACACAGCACACCTTGGGCTGGAGGGATAAATAAACTCAGAACAAAAATGTATTTCTGTTTGAATGGGCTAGGCTGAGTCATGAAAGTTTAAGTTAAGCTTGTATACCTATCAGTCCTAATTGAAAGCAGCTGTATTTCAAAGTCATGTTGAGAAACCAAGAGACTGACTGAGGGCAACAAGGAGTCCTAGCTATTAATCTTTCCCAGGTGGATTTTAAGATTGGAGCCTCTTTTTTGTGTTATAGATTTGGAATGTCTTGAAGTCCTTTTTTAGAAACATATGCTTTGTTGGCCTGCAGGGCAGGATTTTGTCTTTCCCTCTTCTGCAGGATGGAAAAGGCTTGGGGTGCACACATGTAATTTTGGAATGAAAAGGGAGTGAGCAATTGAAGCAGCAAGCAAACAGAGGCATACATGACCCTACCTCCCTTCCATTCCTGATGGGAGCTTCCCCAGGGTACTTTTCCATGTTTAGAAAGGTTGGGAAAATGTGGCCTTCGTCTGTGCATTACATCTAGTTCAAATATTCACATTTTGATGTTCTAATCTTAATTGCAAAGTCCAAAATTCCCTAAAGGCACCAGATTCCATCTGATCTTGGAAGCTAAGCAGGGTCAGCTCTGGTTAGTAATTGGCTGGGAGACTGTCAACAAATACCACATCCTGTAGGCTATATTTCAGATAATGTGGAACTAAGCCATATAGGGCTTTATAGATCATGACCAGCACTTTGCATTCTATTTCAGAACAGAATGAGAAGAACAGTGCTGCCATGAAGCAAGAAATGCTGATGTTGCAGGAAATACTTAATACGTTAGACTACAGGAGAAAGGTGAGTTGCCATTTTTTATATTTTGTGGCACTCTTCCTTTTGCTTTGCATCACAAACTGGGAAATACCTAGCAGTGTTAATTTTTTTCTAGATAGACATGAAGTAGCAGGAAATTCCAAATTGTCTGAAAGTGCAAGATGACTGTGCAGACTAGAATGCTGTCTGCTTCCTGAGCAGGAAGACAGTCACAAGATGGGAGACATTTTCCCCCTTCTGTTTATTGTATTTTTAATTATCCTTCCTCCATAGAGCTCAGAGCAACATCCAGGAAGCTAGCCCACCATCCTTAAAACAAACCATCTAAACACAACAAATAGGTTGTGTTGTTTTTGTTTTTTTCTTTTGCCATTAAATTGGCTTTAATTTATGGCGACTGTGGGCTGAAACAGATGGCCCAAAAGAGTGGATTGAGGCCGCCATGGAGCTGGTCTCCACAGAGCTGTGGCAACCACATCTTACGGTCCTAATCCTCCCTGGAGCCAGGCCAAATAGGAATGGAAAAGATCCACTCCTATTTGAGCTGGTAAAAAGCCACCTTAAGCAGCCTGGCTGCAACCCTAGGGTGGCTTCTGGGCACTCCAGTGGTGTGCAATGTGTGAACGCCATGCCCCCAGAGCATCCTGAAGCCACCCCCATGTGATTGGCTGGGCAGCTTCCGGATGACCTGGAAGCATGTAGTATGTGAATGCTACACTCCCAAGCCGCCCAGGGGTGGCTTAACTTGCCAGTCTGTTCTGGCCCTATATGAATGAGACCTCCAAGAGACTCAGGACTTTTATCACATGATTAGTTTGGTGTATAATTTCACTGGCTTAATTCTATGTTTGATCTTTTTTATATAACATTGTTGCATTGCATTTCCCTCATTACTGGACTGTATCTTTCATTGATGGGATAAACTCATGAAAGGCTCCAGTATTGATGCTATTCAACTGTTGTTTCTGGTGCAGTTGTTCCTTCTGCTGCAGTTCTGATACAAGTCATGTGATGTGAGGGACATGATTCTGTTCTTCTCCTGCTCCCTATCCCAGATAGGATGAAGTCACTCCACTTCTGATGTCCAGACAAAGAAGACATCACAGGAACAACACTGTTTTCACTCCATTCCCGTTAAAATATTTTTTCCTGCAATTGCACAATTGAACTGCCATAGCAGGTCATCAGCATGACACAACTATGGCAGTGCCCTCCATTTGCGAGAGAAGTGCCAAAACCCCACAATTGCAGCATTTAAAAAAGAAAAAAACAAACAAACAGTGTGCATGAGTTACATAGGGCATACATGAGTAGGAAGGTAGAGTCGAGCAAGGCAATACAGAAAACATTGTGGGAACATGCATCACTGAAGCAGCACCATAGCACAATTGGGGAAAAGATAGAGTGATTGTTTCCATAACAGTATACTTCTATTTGCTTAAACAATATGACTGCTGTGAGATGACAGGCTGGTGTGATAAAGCTGTTAGTCATTCCCTGTCTTATTCAGATCTTGCAAATTCAGGACCATGGTGAAATCAAAGGCTTTCACAGCTGCCATACATAGTTTGTTTCTGGGTTCTTTGGGCTATGAGGCTGTGTTCTAGAAGAATCATAGAATCATAGAACCATAGAATTGGAAGAGACCACAAGGACCATCAAGTCTAGCCAGTTCCTGACGTTTCACCAGCAGCAGTGGCTGGCATCTTCAGAGAATGCTGGCATGGAAGAAAGTAGGATACATATACTGTCGGTTAAGAGGAAGTGATTTACATGTTCATCTGTGTATTGTTGTGTTGTTGAATGGCAAGGCTTCAGGGTGTCTATTTAATTAATGATCCATTGTCTCTTGGGAAACCCCCTGACTCTGGGTGGTTTGCATTTGCTGGGTCTTGATTTTGGTGTTTTTCAGGACTAGTAACGAAACTTTGTTTAGTTTAAGAGTTTCTTCTTTCCTGTTGATGTTGTTCACGTGTTTATGGATTCTGATGTCTTCCTTGTGCATTCTGATCTGCTAGCTGTTGGCATGATCCAGAATTCCAACGTTTTCAAGCAGTATTTTATGCCCAAGATGGTTTATGCCATGTTCTGTTACTGCTGATTTTTCTGGCCGACCCAGTCTGCAGTGTTTCCTGTGTTCCTTGAGTCTTGTCTGAACGCTGCGTTTGGTGGCCCCTATGTAGATTTGTCCACAGCTGCATGGTATCCAATAAACTTCTGAGGTTGTAAGAGGGTCTCTCCTCTCTTTTGCTGAGTGCAGCATTTGCTGGATTTTCTTGGTCGGTTTGTAGATCATTGGAAGGTTGTGTTTCCTCACCAGTTTCCCTATTCTGTCTGTGACTCCTTTGATGTACAACAAAAGCACCTTCCCTTTGGGTGGTTGTATGTCTTCACTTCTCTGGGTTTTTCTGGGTTTGGCAGCCATTCTGATGTGTGCGCTGGAGTACCCATTAGCCTGTAGAGCCCAGTCTAGGGGCAATACACATGTAAATCTGTTCCACTCAATCAACATATATATACCCCACTCTCTTCCATGCCAGCATTCTCTGAAGATGCCAGCCACAGCTACTGGCGAAACATCAGGAACCAACTCTTCTAGAACATGGCCTCATAGCCCGAAAAACCCACATAAAATCAGGACCATTTTCCCTCTTTTCCTACTGCCTTCCTTTGCCTTCTTTTCAAAGTAGATTGGGCTAGTGGCCTGATCTTTTTGCATTATGTCCTAATTTGGGGGGCAAAGGTGGGATTTCAGTCAAATAAATGAAGGTACATTAGCCTGAAAGCAGTAGCATCACTAGGAGGGGTGTGATGGTGCGGCCTGCACCAGGTGACACCCCAGAAAAGGGGTGACACCCAACTGGATCATATTCCTTTTGGAGGAGAAGGGTCTTGGTGGCAAGGAGCAGAGCCCAGCCTCCAGCATAACCGGGTCCACTGAGGTGGCTGCTTTGCCACTGGCTCCTTCAGGCTGCCACTTTCTCACTTGCTCCCTGTTGAACCAGCATGACCAATGTAGTGGTGGCTGCTACGGCTGTGGCTGCTACCACAACCCAGTTATGCATTCTCTGCCAGGCTTGCTGTTTTAGCTGTTCTTGTTCTTTGCCCATGGATGCCATAGTGAGTCTTGGTGGCAGAAAAACTTGTCCTGTGAAGGGACAGTGACATCCCCTCAGAGCTCCCCAGGGAGGAGACCGAGGCAGTGGTCTACAGCCCTTTTGGCCATGTCCCTGGCACACACACACCACATATAGGATGACACAAGGGGTGGCAATGCCACTGTCTGAAAGGTATGTGCAGTGAAAATCTATGTGTGTTCGGAAGATGAAGTATTTTCTGAGGCTTTTGCACTAATGAATGTGTTCAAGACTACAGCTTTACATTACAGTGGCATACATACCTACACAGTCAGAGGTAATTCCACTGAGTAAGTGCAGGATTGCCTTTCTTGTGAGTTTTGTGGCCATGTGTAAACTGGAACCCAGTTTACTACCAGTTCAAATCTCCTCTCTCTCCTATACCAAAATGGCTCACTTGACTCAACTGTGTTTCCTTTGTTTGTAAAAGCTAGATATTATAATTTATCTACTATTCAGCAATGAGCACTTATTGGGGGGCAAAAACAAAGGTAAGGGGGGAAATTAAGAATGGCAAAATCTCAAAATAGCAAAGTGAAGACTGAGCCTGTTCAATAGCCACAGAAGGTTTCCTGGCATTGGGGGCAAGGATAGCAGGGGTAGGGAAGGAGAAGGGAATGCTGTATTGTGGTGGATCTGCTGTCCATGGTGCAATGCTTCATGGCAGACCCTATTAAATATTAAAGTAATATGAGCAGACAGTAGCCATCATTTCAAGTCTTTGCAGCATAGTGTGTTTGGGGGTATAGCATACTGATTTATTTATTTTACTAATGAAATAAGTCATTGTGTCTTACCATTATGAGTTCACTTTTAATGAACCTGAACTAGGCTTAAGAATACCCAAACAAAACTACTTAGTTCATTTCAGGAAGTCTTGCTTTTTTGAAAGTGCTAATGCTTCTGACTTCAGGAAATCAAGAGTCCCCCTTTAACCATGAAGGGTTATTGAAATGTGTTAGCAGCTCTTGAATGTTTATACCAATGCATTATGAAATCCTTTCAAGGCTAAATATGAATGCTAAAGGAGGAAAAGATGGTATCAACCCTAACCATATTTTCAAAGAAACCTTTTCATTCTTCTATTTGTTTGTAATGGAATGCTTAATTCTTTCAGGAGGTTCTCAGTAAAATGGCACAAATAATAAAGGAAGTGGAAGCCTTGGTGAAAAACATGCTGATGGAAGAAGTGCTGGATTGGAAGAGACGACAACAAATGGCCTGCATAGGAGGCCCTCTGCACAGTGGTCTTGATCAGCTACAAAACTGGTAAACTTTTCAGTTTTTACCCTGGTTTCTGCATGAAGAACAACAGGAAATGTGCTGTGCTGCTCCCCTCCCCACCCGTCAGGCTAGCTTTTGCAGTTAAAGTTTCATCTGAGAGGTTAAGAAAGGATATTGTAATTCAGCTTTAAAGAACACATGAGTCTGTAGGGAAAGCAACTTTTAAAAGGCATCATTTGCCATCAGAAGACTTTTTAAAAGTAGGGTTGTTATCTTTGTGAGAGGTATAGAGTTTGAGGGGGAGAGATTGGGGGCTGAACCACCAAGATGATGTCACTCCACCACACCTGGAACACTTCTGTTAGTGAGTTATGAAACCTCTTCAACGCCCACAGATATTTGATGGGTAGGATATCCCAGCTTTAGCAAGCAGTGCTCCGTTTTTTGTTGATGCTTTTGTAAACATGAGACATCAGAGGATTCTCTGTTCACATCACATATTACAAGACTGTTTGACTAACTTTCTCATCTGCCTCTTTTCTGTGTTCCAAACTTTGGCATTTAAAGGCCATACAAGACATGGTATTTAGGCTATCATGTTGCTCTGAAGTGCAAGGCTCTCCATCCCAGAAATGGTCAGTTAATGCAAGAGGAAACAATTTGGATCAAGACCCCCATATGGAGGGCTTTAACCTTGTACTTTGGACCAGGCCCACCACACTACATTCACAGGAGCATCAATCCTGCACTAAACATCAGAGTGGTATGATGTTGTCAGTAGTTTGGCCCTCACTTTCGCTTGCATGGAAATGCACACATCCTACCAGTGGCAATGCAGGTTGTTATTTCCAGGCTGTATTGCAAGCTGCTTTTGCCCTCAGTGCATTCTGTGTACTGTGTTCCTGTGAAAAGAGAATAAATTCCAATAGGAAGAGCCTGCAGGAAAATTTAACAGTTAAAAATAAAGGCCTTTGCAGTGAACAGTTTACCTTTGGTTTGTCTCTGGAAATACACTTGAGGAAAGCCATTCCTGCCTTCCAAATGGTGCGTTTACTCAGTTACATACATTTGGTCCCATTTTTGTGTTCCTTTTTTTTTTCTTTTACTCATTTGTTCACCTAAAACATTTTAGCAATGCACATTTAAAACCCACACACAAACACTCCAAACCAGATGTAGCGGTATCCGTGGGGCTTCTCTGGGACTCTAAAATAAGGACAGGTCCCTTTGGTGAGTGCCAATCCCTTTGTTCTGTAGGTAAAAATTTGCTCAAGGAGTTCTTTGAGTGGGCCTTCACCATATTTGACTTTCTTAAGCAGGTGTGCCAGTGAAAAAAGACAGGGGGTAAGGCAGATCTCATATGTGTTCAAGACCAAACCACTTCAATACGTTACCTGACAATATTTCATTGTATTCAAGTGTATACTCTATATGTCTAATTAACCTGAACCTTTCCCCCTTGGTTTGTGCCCAGTTTCACACTATTGGCAGAAAGTCTTTTTCAAATAAGAAGGCAACTGGAGAAACTGGATGAGCTTTTGGTCAAACTCACATATGATGGAGATCCCATCCCATTGCAAAGACCTCAGTTGTTGGAAAGAGTAAACTTCTTACTTTACAGCCTTTTCCAAAGGTATGTAAGTTTTTTTTATTAAAAGTCATCTTTTAATATGTCTGAAACATATCTTTTAAAATTTTATACTTCTGATCATGGGAATATTTACTGTGTCCCAAAAAAGTCTGACACTTGCATTGAATGATGGAAACCTACTGTGCCATGTTGGGATCAAAGAACCCTGGTTAAGTTGCAGTATATCACTTGGCCTGTTTGCACATGGTATTAATGAAAATGTTTACCTTCTTTCATACTAGCTCATTTATAGTTGAGAGACAGCCCTGCATGCCAACCCATCCACAGAGGCCTTTGGTTCTTAAAACTTTAATCCAGTTTACTGTTAAACTTCGGTGAGTAAAAGATGTCAGTTCCCAAGAACCTGATTTGTGTGATGTCCTAGATTATCTCTTTTAAACGTTTTCATGCATGTAGACCAAATTCTTATCTACATGCAATGCATCAAGACTTCTATTGCCTTTTGTGTTGCAAAAGCAGTTTGTTAGCTGGAGTTCTTGAAGAAAATAAGGTTATGGGAAAACCCTAAACTCTTTCATATTAAGATTCAGATCCTGGTGGTTAAACCCAATGTCTCCCCTATTATCTTTAATGATCCAAAGAGCACCTTCTTTTTTAAATTCTAACCAAGTTCTATTCCCTGCTTCCCCCTTTCCTGCAATCTTTCCTTACTGCTGAAATTAAGATACATGTCTGAAATCCTATCAGTGTACTACACTAGCAGTAAATTTTTCCAGGGTTATGCATTGGTGGTGAGGGATGGCAGACAAAGGCTGAATCCACATCTATGAAATAATTTATACTTACCTTGATGCCAATCCTATAGGAGGACATGATGTTCAGATTCAAAGTGGAAGTATTTCTTTTCAATGCCTGAGGTGTTTAAACTGATTTTTTTTAAAAATGTTCTTTTTGCTTCTGCAGTTTCCAGGGAAAAAACATTTTTGCTGGGTTTTTTGTTTGTTTGTTTTTGGCAATGTGTCCTGCCAGATCAGTGTGGCATCAGGTGGGGGTAGTTGGGGGGGGGGGAGATTGGAGAATGACATTCTCCATCTGGCAAGTGGATTGTTGCCATTTTAAAAAAAAGTTCAGTGTATGCCTGGTTCTCTGCTTGCTGGGATGTATGTGTGACATTTTATTAAATTTGGACACTGGGATGAAGTTAGACTGGTGGGATGGCTGGGCTAATAATCTTTGCTTGCTCACTCACCACTGATATGGGGAGGAGGCAAGTGGGGGAGACAGTCATTTCTGTCTACACCAAACTCTCTTCCTCCAACCCAAGAGGACCTGGTCTATACTCCCTCCTTCCCATATGTATGTATGTCAAGAGATATTTACAATTCCCTCACTTACTCATGATCACTTACTAGGACATGAAAGATGGAAGGGGATTGGTTGGGGGCGTTATCCAGTGAAAATGCAGGATGGGTGATAAGACTGAAAGAAAAACAAGAAAGGCTATTGGCTGATAGGTTTATGCATGCTAAGAAGGGGGACAACGTGCATGGGAAGAAATGCCCTTTTGTACTGATTTGAATTCAGCCACAGGAAACATGTGCTTATCAATGTAGTTTGAATCTGGATTTTTACAAGTCAGTGTGGCATAATTTGGGTGAACTGTACGGGGACACCGCTGCTTGGGAGAACTAATTTGTCTAGCCAGTTATATTTTTCTCTAGTATTATTATTTGCTGCAAAGAGTATACTGTAGCATTCTCTGAAGTTAAACTATGAATTTTAAATTCCTAGACTACTTATTAAATTGCCAGAGCTAAACTACCAAATCAGAGTGAAAGCTACTATTGACAAGTAAGTAGCAACACTTTTCTTTTACTGCTTGTGTCTTCCTGAGAGGCAGGTTCTGAGTGTTGTAATGTGTTCTGTAAAACATGCTGCTGTCATAAACAGAGTAGGCAGAAGCAACATCCTACATCCAGTTGGTACTTCCAATGATAGAAGGTTCATTAAATCAGTGGACATTTGTTAAGACAACATTTATGTACATGCCATTGATTCAGTGGGTCTACTCTAGCTAGGAATAATAATTGGATTTTAGCCAGCATTTGACAGGATGTTGGCCTTGGCCAATAATATATGGGCATTCCACATGCACAAATTAGCCATCTTTCTTCACTTCCTCTTTCTCTCAAGCAAAACACAAATTTCAGTTGGAGCTATTAATTTCTGTTCTTCTAAAAAAAAAAAAATCTCGATATCTGCATATCATTGTGACTGTTCTGGTGGTGGGACCAAGAGAGAGCCCTCCACGCAGATCTTAAAGCTCAAGCCAGCTTGTATAGGGAGATATGGCCTTTTAGGGACTTTGGTCCAAAGCCATGTAAGGATATTCACTGGCTGCCAATTTGCTTCTGGGTGCCATACAAGATGCTGATTATTATTTTTAAAAGCCTACATGACTTGGGCCCGAGTTACTTGCAGGAACACCTGTTTCTACACAATCTGCCCCGCACTCTCAGGACATCAGGGAAAAACCTGCTGGAACTAGAAATTACCAGACTAGTTTCCACATCCCATAGAGCATTCAATGTAGTTGCTCCAAGTTTATGGGACAGTCTCCCGGAAGAGATCCGTCTTACTACCTCCTTGGAGACTTTTAAGAGGGCAGTTAAGACAGATCTCTTCTGATGAGCATATCCTCACAATCTTGTTTAAGATATATCTATCAGTCTCTTTGAACTGGACTGGAACATCTCTACCCCACTGTCGCTTTTGATAATATGTTTTTAATTGCTCAGAGCTTATGTATTTTATTGCTGTGTCTTATTTGTATCAATATCCATCTGGGAGAGGCGGGAAAATATAAATTATTATTAATTATTAATTATTATTATTATTATTAATATTATTTAAGGTTTATAACCACCACTTTGGATTTTGCCCAGAAACAGATTGACAGATCATGGAGCAGTTTCAGCAAGGGGGCTATGTGCCCCCTATAACCAAAACTGTGTTTAGAAATACTTCAGAATTTGCAATATGTTACTGAATGTAGTTCTTCAAATTACTAGTGATCGTGGATTTGAGCCAATCAACTGATGGACAAGTAATTCACACACACACACACACACAAAGTTATTGTGATCTATGGTGTTATTGTAAATTTTGAAGTAAGGTGTTCATCATTACAGTTCCCAGAGCCACATCCTTAAGCAAAATGTAAAAATGCAGGCTGCTGTGTTGAATTCCATGACAATGAAACATTTCCACCAGGAGCAGATTTTTGAAATGCAAATACGTCTTCATATATGTTAAATCAAAACAAAACTGTTCCAAATTTGCTTTGCATTACATAATAGGAACAGCTCACAACTGTGTATTGTTGTTGTAAAACCTATTCAACCCACCCCACCCACTGTCAACCCCTGCAGCCAATCTCAGAGGGAACAAGGAAGCCTGAGTGGGATGGCAAATGATGCCATCACTCTTGCTAGTCAAAGTCCTAAGGCTAACTCCATGTTGATGTTATTGTGTGCCTTCAAGTCATTTCTGACATATTCTTGCCTTTCTCTGAAGCTGAGTGAATATGACTTGCCCAAGGTCACCCAGTAGGATTCTGTGGCTGAACAGGGATTCAAACCCTGGACTGTCAGTGTCCTATGCCAAAACTCAAACCACTATACCATGCTGGCTATCCTAAATCTATTTACACTCCTTATTGCGATGACAAGGACAAAATTATGCCATATACTTAGGCCTCTATAGAAAGTGCTCGCATCATATCAGTGACACTAATATGTCAGTTACACACTAGTTACAGTTACATACTAGTTACAACTGAACATGCAAATACATCTGAATATGTCACTGTTATATGGCATGAGTCACCACATGATGTTTGTTGCATCCTTGGCAAATATTTTAAAAGACAAGCTATGTTAAAGGTGCTAACATTCAGCAAAGTGGAAAGATGAGAATTTGCTGACCAGTAAGACTCCAGTTTAGATATTTAAGGTGATGGTATAAAACTGGATATATAATTTTACTAATGTTGAGATCAAAAAGAGCAAAGTGTCTTTGAGGAAATCTTATTAATTTGTGTAATTGACTTGGTGAAAGTTATAGCAATAGTAGTGATCCACAGCAGGAATATTTACAAATAAGTATCATATCTGTCAAATAGGCAATGCACAAATGCCACAGGTAGTGCTGGTAGTGATTTTATTTTTAATTTTTGATCTGTGCATATTATCTTTTCTTCATCTTTATAATTACATAATAAATTCTCATGATGTTTTTTTGTTTGTTTGTTTGTTTGTTTGTTGACTGGTTGTTCTAACCCAGGAATGTTTCTACTATAAGGTAAGAAAACTTAAATAGTTATACTATAAATAGTTGTATTTTTATAAGTACATATTCTTCCTTATCAAGTTACCTGTTGATGTATACCTTGATTGGGATGTGTCTTCCAGCAACCGGAGATTCGTCCTTTGTGGCACTCATATAAAAGCAATGAACATGGATGAGTCTTCAAATGGGAGTCTTTCTGTGGAATTTCGACATCTAGTAAGTCAGTACTTTTTAAATTAGGGCACAGAAGTCAGAGGAGAGTTGCCTTGACATTGCCATCATTTGTGCACTCTTAGAAACCTTTGAATTTGGCTCCGTTTAATTAGGAGCTGTACCACTGCTGCCCCTAAGAATGGCCCAAGAGAAAGCTTCCAATCTGTGCCAATTAAAAACAGAGCTTGACTTAAGTGTCACATGCAGTTTGGATTTGTTAAGATGCAGATTGCGTCAGCTGCAGGGTCGTAATTAATGGGACTGTGAATTTAACAATTTCTTTTCATGTTGTATGATTCGGAGGAAGACCCTTCTCCTGAAACTGGTGTTTGTTTTGGAGGTAAATATCCCCTGCTGGCTACAGTGGGCATTTCATATCAAAGCAGATTCCAGCTTCATAAGAAGGAGTTTTCCTTGGAGCCCTGCAGAAGAGGAGAGTGTTACATTTCTTTTTTCCATGTTGTTGCTTGAGCTCTGGAGGAAGATCCAAAATTCCTTTTAATATGAGTGATACATTTTATTAGCAAATACCAGACAGCAAATACAATTCAATTTTATCAACCCTTGATTATCTATTAGAAAAGGGAAACTCAGGGTCCATCTACAGTGTGTTGGAGAAGCCACCAGGTGCCACTGGCTATCACTAAATGTTTACGTGAAGAAACTTTTTGTAATAGTTGGTCTCATTTTTTCACCCATTTCAGCAACCAAAGGAAATGAAAGCATGTACTGGGAGCAAGGGAAATGAGGTAGGAAGAAAGAATTATTTGGACTGTAAGAGCAGTGAAATTGTTTTGAATGAAACTATCCATGCATAGAATTGAAGGAAAAAATTAGCCTCTGTCGTACATGTGGCACCTTATGATAGATGAAACGGTGACACAAATCTTTACATGCAGATTTCCCAAAACTTAAATGCAACAATAGAATTTGATATACAGATATTATAAATTTTCTTAAAGGTATATTCATAAATCTAGTTAACAGGTTGACGAGTGAAGCTTAGATTGAGCAACTGGAGTCAAAATATTAAGGTGATCTGTCTGCAGCACTAGTGTTGCCAGAACTCATAGTTTGCTTATTCTTTTCTAGTTCCCACTGATATTATTTACCGGTAGCAGAACATTGGTTTAGGGCTCCCCCTTCTGGATAAATTGTTCTGGATAAATTCTTTCCTACAGAAAGAAAAGACTTACCAGTAATAGTATCTAAATTATTCACATCTATTTGTTATTGCCGTGAACTGCCCTTGAGTTGATCTGGACCCGTGGCCACCTATAGCAGGGCCTACATACCTGAAAGTCACCAGATACTATCTCATCTTGCAAGCTAAGCAAGATTAGGCTTGGTTACTACTTGAATGGGAGACCACCAGTGACTACCAAGTGCTGTAGGCTATATTTCAGATGAAAGAACTGGAAAAACCACATCTGCGTATTCTTTACCTAAGGAGACCCTATGAAATTCATGGGGTCACTATAAGTGGACAGGTAATTTAAAGGCATGTGCATGCGCATGCACACATCTATATTTGGAATTAATGCACATTTTCTCCTGCACAGTAGTCCAGGAATTGTGTGTTTCTATCTTTATAGCATTCTACTTCTGAATGTCCTTTTATGGCTGGTCCCCAGCTCTTCTATTATGAAAGCAAGAATAAACTGTACACCATAAAACAAGCTGCTACAAAGGATGTTAGCAGATTTTGGAGAAAAAGGCAAGCACCTTGATCTGGAGATTTAAATAAAGTTTTGTCTTAAAACACTTGCTTGTGAAAAGTTTTTCTATTTAAGCCTTGCTCAGATAGTCTTTTGAAGATGAGAGTTGTTAGTGTTAGAATGGCAATAAAAGAAGACAGAATTCTTTCATACTCTTATAGGGTGCTTCAAACAAGTTTGCCCAAATCAAGAGGATTTCCTCTAGGCTTTAAGGAGAGGAAAGAGAAACTGAATTAGTCACTTCCACTGGGTTTCATTCCCAGAAAATAAGAACAGCCTTCATAATTTTAAAAACTCAAAAGCACTCTTGGTTTCTTTGTCCTGTTTGAAAAAGCAAAGGAGAAAATCACTAGCAAATAATTTTATTTTTATAAGACTTATTATAAATTTAATAACAGAGATTTATATTTTTAAATAAATGTTTTTATTTAAATAATGCAGTTGTGATGAAAATATTAATAAATGAATCCCACCACCACCACCACTTTAACCTCAGATTACCATCATTTGGAGATAAGAAAGTCATAAAAAGGCTAGGTGACTTTATTTTCACAGGACCTTTAGTCTTACATATTTGCCTCCATCCTATGCATTTCAACATATAGATGGGAAACAAGAGCTTCTTCTCTGATCTACAGTTGTTCCTTCTTTAAAGTTACATATTATGATGTAAAGTAGCCAAAAAGTTCTGTTGATTGAATTCCTTACCTTTTGGACGTACAGGAGAACAAACAAAAGCTATTTCCTGAGACATCTAAGAATGCTGATATATGACAGATGGAAGGGGATGTACTTTGAACTAGGAGAATTTACTTTGAGCAAAAGTGGTAGAATTTCTCTAGTTGCACTTATTGGAGACAATAGCTTGCAAAGAATATAACAGTTGAGCTCTGAAAAAAATATGATTGTCTGCAGCTTTTTTACTTGTTCATGTTGGTTTGCTAATTTGGACAATCTGCTCAGCAACGAACCTCTCTCTTGTAACACAGTCATGCAAAGTATGCATTACATTGTATTTTGAGAAGCTAAAAACTTCAGAAATAAGCACAAGGAAGCTGAAATCCATCATTGCCTTTGTTTTTTTAGCATAGTTGTTGTTGTTGTTGTTATTAATATTATTAACCTTACTTTATATAGCGCTGTAAATTTACACAGTGCTGTACATACAATCTTATAATTAGACGGTTCCCTGTCCTCAGGCTTACAATCTAAGAGAGACAACACATAGTTAACATTTTCTAAATGTAATGGAAGTTTGATTTGTTTTTAATATTACATCTTGTTTGAATTCGTAGCCAGTCCTCTCATGTTCAGTGCCAAGCATGTGTTTCAGATACTAAAAAATATTTTCTCTTTCTTTAGGGTCCTCAAATGGTCACTGAAGAATTACATTCGATCACTTTTGAAACACAGGTCTGCTTATATGGGCTGACCATAGACTTGGAAGTAAGTGCTATTTGTCTATCTATCTATCTATCTATGTGGAGGGAAGTGAAGGGGGGGGGGACACTTACTACCTAGAAACAGTCTTTTATACTCAGTTGCAATTCCTCTAATTTTTTTTAAAAAATACATGAAATAACTGTACTAAATGTTTATATCACAATGAATATAAAAAACAAACCTGAAATAAAATATGGACATCAATAGCCATTTTTATTTTCAAAAGTTAGTAAACTTAAGTTGAAGTTGAGCCAATGCTTTCTATATGCTGTATTGAAGATGGCTTTGGAGGCGGTAACCTTGCTTGGAGCTCCATAGTTGGGCTAACCGTTGGTTCATTTTATTTTACTGTTTCACCATTTTACTGTTTTATTATTTTACAACTGTACCATGTTATATTGTCTATATTTCTAATTACTTGAGAACTTTGTATTTACTAGTGAGCCTCACAAACAAGATTGCATGAAAAAGCTTAAGATCATCTCTGGTGAGGGCCAGTGGGCATCTGGTTTTCCTTCCCTTTCTTGTGTATTTTTCGAATATATTAAACGTTTTACCATCTCTCCTGAACCACGAATAGAATGGGTTATTATCCCCATTGCTGCTGAGGAAACTGGAAATAGTTTGGGAAGTGGTAAATATCAAGTTTTCAGGTTTACTTACAAGCTGTCTCATTCAACTGTGCTGCAGACAGCCAATTGGATTAATTAATTTTAACTGGATGTTTCAACTGGATATTTTATGTAGTAGTGCTTACCAGAAAGTCTAATAATAATAATAATAATAATAATAATAATAGTTTATTTATAGCCCACTCCTCTAATAAATACTCGGAGCGGGGTACAGCAGAATAAAAAGATACAGAGTAAAAACAACAATCACATCCCACCCCAACCACCCCCTTTAAAACTGAATTAAATCTAGACAGTTTAAAATTAACATAGTTAAAATTGGTCGGCAGTTATTAAAACAAAGTGCATTTTCATGAACAATCCATGTGCAAGGCCGCATTAAATCGATTCAAGTAAGTATTAAGTAAAAGGATCGCTAATAATTTCCAGTGCTGTTTATATTTTCAGAGCAGGGAGCAAGGGTTTCACTTATTCTCTCCTTCAGGGAAAGGCCTGCCGGAAAAGATGCGTCTTTAAAGCCTTTTTGAAACTAGCCAGTGGTGTAATTAGACGTATCTCGTCCGGCAGGCCGTTCCAGAGCTTAGGGGCAGTAGCTGAAAAGGCCCTCTGAGAGGTCTGGGACAGCCTGGTTTTCATCGGCTGCAGTATAAAATGTTGGCTCTCCCATTCTGCTCCCATATTTGTCCTCCAAATCCATGTAAAGAAACTAAAATTGCTCAGTTCTTTGCATAGGGTGGGAAAAAAGAGACACTGAATGTTCAGATAGAGCACTTTGAGTCATTACACTATGGGCTGCCACTGGGTCTCAACTGGGTCTCAACAGACCTGAAAGGAGTCTGTTAATTCAAGAGTTTAAATTAATTTAGCTGATGAATTGGCTTTGGGAGAGATTAAATGTGGAAGACCAAGAAAAACTCTCTAGAGATAAAATGACTAAGGGGTTATGCAGGCTGCTCCTTTTACAGCCAGATCGGGGCCACAGCAACCGCACGCCACAGCCCCAATCTGGCCTTTATAGGGCACAAAAAGGAGCTGCAAAAAGTAGCTCCTTTTTGCGCCCTGCAAAGGTCATGACTGCCACAGCGCCATGGCTTTACATCACTCCTTTAGTGCTGCATCATGCGGATGCAGCACCAGAGGAGCACTGTGATGCTGCATACCATGTGGAGTGGTGTGTGGTGTCACGCAGCCCTGGGGGCAGAGTCAGGATGTGTGTCATGTGGACACTATGCCCTGACTTGACCCCCAAGCCAGCCTTTAAGGCCGGTCTGCACAGGCCCTAAGTCCCCAGCTATTGTATCTGGACTAACTATAATTTAACTAGAGCGCAAGCGGCGGAAGACTCGGCTTTTGTCCGACAGAACTCACCATAGGCAGCATCTTGGTGCCTATCGGGAGGTATTGCGCACAGTGCAGAGATCTTTCTGCTCTGCACACATTGTGTTTGCAGAGTCACATCTAGCAGAGCTCTTTAGGGTGGTAGGGGAGTTGGTGCAGGTTCTTCCTGAGCCGAACCCCCTACTTGACCCAACAATGGCCTACTGTGATGCGTTTAACACCTACTTTGCAGATAAAATCTCTCAGATAAGGACCAATTTGGATGCCAAGGTTTCATCAGAATCCCTAGAGTCCAGCAACTCCGCTACTGTCACTTTACTGGATGAGTTTCAATCTGTGAGTACCGAGGACGTGGACAAGCTCCTTGGAAGTGTAAGGAGGATGACTTGCCCTCTCGGTCCTTGTCCATCTTGGCTGGTCGTCTGGGGGGGGACGCATTGAGGGTATTCCTTCGGGATACAATCAATGCATCCCTTAGGGAGTGTACTTTACCATCTTGTCTGAAGGAGGCGGATGTCAAGCCTCTGCTGAAGAAACCTTCCCTTGACCCCCTGGACAGGAACAACTACAGACCAGTGTCCTTGCTACCATTTTTAAGCAAGGTGATCGAGAGTGCTGTTACCTTCCAATTCCAAACTGTCTTGGATGAAACATAGAATCATAGAATCATTGAGTTGGAAGAGACCACCGATTATCTCGATCCATTTCAAACTAGCTTCAGGACAGGATATGGAGTTGAGACCACCATAGTTGCTCTGGCTGACGACCTCTGCTTGAGCATCGACAGGGGTAGTGTGACCCTGCTGGTGCTCTTAGATCTATCAGCAGCTTTTGACACAATGACCATTCCATCCTTTTGGATCGGCTGAGAGAGTTGGGTATTGGAGGCACTGTGTTGCGGTGGTTCCATTCCTTCCTCTCTGGCAGATCCCAAAGGGTGAGGCTTGGGGACAATTGCTCCTCCAAAATTGACCTTAATTGTGGTGTCCCTCAAGGCACCATCCTGTCCCCGATGCTATTTAATATCTACATGAAGCCGCTGGGTGAGATCATTCGGAGGCATGGAGCGCAGTGTCATCAGTACGCTGATGACACTCAGATATATTTCTCCATGACCAGATCTTCAGCTCAGACTTCAGATGGCATCTCTCCTCTCAATGACTGTCTTGCAGCGGCAATGGATTCGATGAGAAAAAACAGATTGAAGCTAAATCCAGACAAAACAGAGGTACTGGCAGTCACAGGCCTGAAACCAGGTTTGGGAATACAACTTCCAGTCCTAGATGGAGTCACACTCTCCTCGAAGGACCCTGTTCGCAGTTTGGGAGTACTTCTAGATTCGTCGCTTCACATGACTAGTCAGGTGAATGCGACAGTCAGGGGTGCCTATCATCAGCGTCGGCTGATATGCCAGCTGCACCCTTTCCTGGATATGAGGGACCTGGAAACTGTGGTACATGTTCTGGTAACCTCACGCTTGGATTACTGTAACACGCTCTACATGGGGCTACCTTTGTGCTTAACTCGGAAACTTCAATGGTCCAAAATATGGCAGCCAGGCTTGTCACAGGAAAATCTAGGAGAGACCATGTAACTCCAGTGCTCAGTTCTCTCCACTGACTGCCGATTAGTTTCCAGGCATAGTACAAGGTGTTGGTTTTAACCTTTAAAGCTCTACATGGCTTGAGTCCATCCTATCTTAGGGACCGCCTCTTCCCATACGAGCCTCCTCGCATGCTCTGGTCCTCTGGGAGGAACCTGCTACAGCCCATGAAGACCAGGCTGTTGCAGACCTCTCAGAGAGCGTTCTCCACTACCGCTCGCAGGCTGTGGAATGGCCTGCCAGACGAGATACGTCTTATTGCAACTCTTGACTGCTTTAAAAAAGCTGTAAAGACGTACTGTATCTTTTCCGGCAGGCCTTCCCAGACAGCACTTAATTCTCCCCAGCTCCAAAGCTATACCTAGAGTTTTCTCCAGCTTCCCCACAGCTACCACCTATGTGCCCAAGGATAACTGGGTTTTATGATTTTATATTGTCTGCTTTTGTTTGCTTTGTTTTAATTCTTTGCTAATTTAATTCTGTTTTAAGGGGTAGGAGGTTGGGATTGGGTTGTAATAATTTTTAACTGTAATTGTTTTAAACTTTGTTGTACCCCGCCCCGATTGCTTGGTCAGAGAGGCGGGTTATAAATATTATTATTATTATTATTATTATTATTATTATTACTGCTACTACTACTACTATTAAGCAAGGGAAGGAAGCAGTGGAAAGTAAAGTTCAGACAGATGGATGGTTCAACTTGATTTCCAGAGAGCTGTCTCTTATATTAAAAAATTCTACTGGAAAGCAGTGGACCGTTAACAACATTGACCAAATTTCGCAAAACCCAGGAGAGAGAGAGAGATGCAGAGAAATAGTACTGACAACAGCAAAGTTCAAGTGGAAGGTTCACATAAGTGCACAAAAGGTCATTCTAAAAGGGTCTACAAAGTGAATTTTAAAAGCCTGAAAGGGTAGACATAAGATACAGAAGAAAAGTAAAAGCATCAAAAGTTGAGAAAGCAGGGGAAATGTGCCAGGAATAAAGACCTACAGAGATTGTTTGACTTGACAGACCTTCCTGTAAAAGTCCAGAAGGAACTGCAGAGAAAAAAGAATAAAAATCAAAGCATAAAAATGATCATCGCCAACGCAAAGTACTAGCTGAAGACTTAGCCTTGATTAATGTGACAGGTAACACAGTATTACAATTGACACAAGACCAGCAGGAAGAAGAGACACTCATATTGTCAGAGAATTCAGATCCTTCAAGCTAGGTGTGACCCCTCAGACTGTAGAGTTACAGACGGATCGTAGTTTAAGATCTAGTTGGAATCTGCTGCTCATCTCTCAAAAGTTGGTGTTTATGAACTATCCGAAATTAAGGAGTTTTCTTGATCAATCAGAGTGCATTGTACATTTCATTCATAGTTTAGACAGGGCTCTGCCAGGTGCTCTTTATCCCACTGACATTATGCACATAAATTAGTTGCATAAGGAGAGCTTGCATGTGCATGCTTTTTTTTTTTCAGGGACCAGAGTATAACTAGTTTTATTTTTAGAGCAAAGGTGTGGGTTTTCTTCCAAGACTGGATTTGTCTTAACAAGATTTAAAAAAACAAAAACAAAAAAACATACTCCCTTCTTTTTTATATATATGCAAAATTTCAGCAAAATCAGGTAATATCACCAGTGGGCAAAGTCACAACATATTGGTAATTTTTCAGAGTTTTTTGATATTCCAGTCTCCAAATCCCATCCAATGGTTTTGTGTAGAGATGACCTATTTCTATCAGAGGAGTTTGCCCTCCTCAATTCTTTTCAGGCTCTACCAAGTAAAGCACAATCAGAGATTCTAGGAAAGCTAGCTCTCTTGAACAATTACTTGAAAGAAAATACAGTCCTGTGATGTTAATAGAAAATCAGAAAAGAAGAGTCCCAGGCTAAGTGAGGTACTTGGAACTAGCAATCAGGAGGAGGACATACTGTGTAGAACATTAAAGAGGAAAATGGAACAAAATTGATGGTTTGCAATTAACGAAAAGTAACAAATCTGTGCTAAAACATCAAAAGTTCAAATTGCCAGTTTGAGAGATATTTAAATGATAGAGAGCTGTGTTTTTCTGCTCCTCTTCATGCTCATTTGTACCCTATGGTGGATATTGATGACTCTGTAAGAACAAATGTGAATCTATTAAGCTCAGGCAAGGATAAATTGATATGTATAGATATAAAAGAAAGTCCTTATCTTGAGCTTGCTGAAAGGCAGGATAACATGGGATGAAATAGTGTTCCTTTGGAAATTCAGTGAGAGGATTTCTCACTAGTTGATCTGTTGCAACAAACACATTCTTATGGCCTAGGGGCATTTCTAGGGAATGATGAGTGTGTTGAATGCACTGGGTGACACCTTAGAGGGAGATATCTGCCTTCTAGTGTGGAATGTACCACCACACCTCTCTGTAATAGACTGGGACTCCGCACCAGAAGACTGAAAGTCCCCGGAAGAACCCAGTCCACCTGACAGAGATGGCAAGGAGGCTGGCCAGGATGTTGTAGGCACAACACGGCAAACTCCTGGAGGCCTCTCCCATCACCAAATGATGCCTGGGCTCCTACAGGCCTTGTGAACAAGGCAAGTAAACTGGGACAAACCAGAATACAGACAGTCCCTTCAGGTGCCCCATCCACCAACCATCAGCAGTAAATAGACCAGAGCTTTCCCCCTTGACCTGGCTGGGAGAGGGGGTGCCAGGCAAGCTGGGGTTGACAGCATGAGTTACCATGCTGGGGTGGCACCAGCCCTACAATTGTTACAGCTCACATTATCTCCAGCTTTGTGAACCAGTTGAGTTTCTTTCTTGAACTATTGTTGGCTGGAGGCCCTGCCAGCAAGGTGAAAACCTGAAAAAATTCTTATTCAACTTTGATATATTTGACCTTCAAGATACATGGCTTACAAGCCATATTGAAATGTTCCCTGGTTATAAAATTTGGTCTCAATGAGCATGTAAAATGAAGGATAAGGAAGAGCACTGAAGGAGCAGGGCAACAATTTTGGTAAAGGAAAATTTGAGTTGGGTTGGTGATCTGGTTTCAGATATTGCAAGTCCTCACAAACTGCATTGTAGCCAGAGTGAAAATTTCAGGCTCAACCTTAATCTTTATAAATATCTATATACCACCAGTTTATTCCCATCACCACTCTAAGAACATATGGGTAGTATTGGCACAATATCTAGACCGAAAATTCCCTAATGCCCTAAATATAACTTTAATGCTACAAAAGTCCCTGCAGCATAGCCAGCATTAAGGTAGGGATTCCAAGATGAACTACAATAGTTGTTTTGTTGGTCAACTAGTCATTTAAAAGTTTTAAAGTGTTAGCTGTGTGCCCTATGTTCTGCCTGATGCTTTCATGTGTAATGGAGGATGCTGTCTCATTATTACTATTGAGGACAGATTCAGCAGCCTGTCCAGTCATATTTTGAACCTGTAATTGGAGGGAATGAACCTCTGATCCCCAGTGAACATGGAAGGCATTTTTAATAATAAATGAAGGAAGGAATATGAATTTCTTAGGGGTTGTCACAGGGTATAATTTTTTGCTCACACCTGCCTTACCACTTATTAGTTAATCCATACTTCTGTTTCTTGCCCACAAATATATAAAATCTGTAAAAACTCAAATATCTAGCTGAAAATTAAGTATACATTTTTGTACACTTAAATGGTCATCATTTATTTTGAATGCAGATTTGCTTGGGAATTGGGTTAGCATAAATAACCCTCTATGTCAAATCGAGCACAGAAATCTGAACTCTGAGAATATTTGTTATTTGGAGGTGGGAAAATCTGTGAGCATATAGCTACAGTCCTACATTTTGCTTCCAGCATTTTCCTGACATTATCAAAGTACCTTTAATGTATTCCTTTTAAAACTGTAACCCACCCACCATACAGTTTACTAATGTTGGCTATATATCTTTTTCATCAGACAAGTTCTTTACCAGTTGTGATGATTTCTAATGTCAGCCAATTGCCCAACGCTTGGGCTTCTGTTATCTGGTACAACCTGTCAACAAATGAATCTCAGGTATGTTTTCTGTACCAAACTTGCCATATTTTTCATTCATTAAGTGTGAAACCCAGCAGGACATTTTTCCAGGGATGTTGGCTTTTTGTCTGAAAATACAGATATTAATTGCAACAACTCCTCTTGAGCGTAGTAGAGCGTACCCATAGGTTACTGGAATTACAATTTCTGCTGATTCTTCTTTTGTCTTGTAGCCCTCATACACCCGAAAATTCCCCTCATACACATGAAAACCTGCTTGACAGGTTGAGGGGGACCTTCATAACAGCATGAAAATAGCATTAGTTGCAAACCAGCGCTTCTTTTCATGCTGTTCTGAAGGTCCCCCTCACCCTGTCAAGCAGCTTTTTGGGTGTATGAGGGGAATTCCATGGAATCTGAGAATTTGCATTCTAGTGCACATTTCCTTCAATATATTAATTTTTGTACACTGTGTTCTCTGTAGACAAACATGCTTTTATACTCATATGTGTGCATTTAATGTACACATATTTGCATGCAATTTCCATAATATAATTCATCTTTGTGTGCACTGTTTCTTAATATATTGTGCGATAAGCATTTTTTATAGTTTGAGAATGGCATCACAAAATTCAGAAATATGTGAATGCCGATAGCTGACTGCATATCAGTACACATACCATTTGAGAAGTGTCACTTAGGGAATATACAGACTGTCCCTAAGGGGTGGCCTGCAGCCGCCTTCAGGTGCACTGGATTGGGGCTGTGGCAACTGCACGCCATGGTCCCAATCCTACCTTTCCAGGGCGCAAAAAGGAGCTGTAAAAAGCAACCCCTTTTTGCTCCCTGGAAAGGTGCTCTTTTGGTGCTGTATTGTGTGGATGCATTGCCAGAGGAGTGCTGTAACACCATGGGGAAAAAGTTGGGGTGTGCATCATATGGACACTATGTCCCAACTCCACCCCCAGGCCGGCCTTAATGGCTAGTCTGCACAGCCCCTTAGATAGTTTCACATTAAAATGTGAACTGAACAAGTTTCTTTCTCTCCCATTCCTTCTCTGACAGGGGTATCTTTGAATTAAAAGTGTGTGTGTGTGTGTGTGTGTGCATGCACATGCACACTGTAAAAATTAGGAGAAGGATATATCCCAACTGCAGGCTTGTTATCTGCAGATTGGAGCATTCACGGATGGCCCACCCCATTCTCCCCAATCGTGGCACGTGTAAGCAGACATGCAAATGTGGCCCTGCAGGCAGCATGGTGCAATTTAAAATACAGTGGTCCCCGGGGTTACGAAAACCCCGGGGTACGAAAACCCCGGGGTACGAAAGAGCCGGGGCCGGAAAAACGGCCCCGGCTTGCGAAAAAAAAAACACGGGTTCTTTAAAAAAAAGCGCCGGCCCTTTAAATCTGCTGCGCAGCGCTACAAATAAAGCGGTCCCCCGGGTTACGAAGATTTCCGGGTTATGAAAGGTAAGCCGGAACAGATTACTTTCGTAACCCGGGGGACCACTGTAATAGGACTTGGGGTCCTGTATTTTTGTCATCTGCATCAGGGTGCAGAATAGAACCCCAGTGGATAGAAAGGGACGACTGTACATTGCATATCCTTGCTGTATTACCCATAATATGTAGCAATGCTACATTTCTTGGGGGGCAGTGAGAGAGGAAGAGCTAGGTAATTGTTCTTGGGGTTTTTCTGGCTAGTATATATTCACATAATATGATCAGAACAGTCACATATTACCCCAAACATAGATAGATATGGCTATATACAGCATAGGAGCCAATGTGGTGCAGCGATTTGTGTGTTGGACTACAACTCTGGAGACCAAGGTTCAAATCCCTGCTCAGCCATAGAAGCCCATTGGGTGACCTTGGGCAAGTCACAAACCCTCAGCCTTAAGAGGATGGGAAAAGCAAACACCCCCCCCCCCCCCGAACAAATCTTGCCAAGAAAACTCCACCTTAGGTTTGCCATAAGTCAGAAATGACTTGGAGACACACAACAACAAATATACAGCATCTGCACAACAGAGCAATAATGTATGGTCACCACCTTAATTTAATTTCTCTCAATTACAGAAGATAATAAGCAAAAATAAAGTACAGTACAGTACAGCCCTTGATACCCACTGGAGTTTGGTTCCAGGACCCCCCATGGATACCAAAACCTCTGGATTCTTAAGTTTCCATTAAATACAAAGGCATAATAACACGTTGCCCCTTATATAAAATGGCAAAATCAAAGTTTGCTTTTTGGAATTTGTATTTATTAAAATATTTTCAAGCCATGCATAGTTGAATCTATGCATAACAAACCCATGGGTACTGGGGGTCAACTGTCATTACTAATAAGCAACCAAGTTAGTGTATGTGAGATATCTTTTCATTGTCTCCTTGAAAAAAAAATTCCAGAAGGGTAAATTCTACCATTTTTGTAAGGTGCTTAAATTTAAAAATATGTATTTAAAATCAACTTGACTAAACTACAGATTTATGATGGTGCAGTGGCACAAAGAGCAGCAGTGATAGCAGAAGCAGTAAATTAACGGCTTCCTATAGCAATTGAAAAGGGGGAAAGCCTGTGAAATTTTTGCAAAGCCTTTGGTCTTTCGGAGCCTCCAAGATTACACACAACACTATATAACAATAAAATAAGTAACTCACAGACCTCTCTGTTACTCTTTATTTGACCGCAGAATTTAGCTTTCTTCAACAACCCGCCTTCTGTTGGCTTGGGTCAGCTCTTGGAGATACTGAGCTGGCAGTTTTCATCATATATTGGCCGTGGACTCAATTCTGACCAACTTGGTATGCTGGCAGAAAAACTTACAGGTAGGAACTATGAAAATACAAATACGTCTCCTCATCTTTTGAACTGCAAGCCAAAAATACTTTGCTTCTAATTATTATTAATTTCCCCCCAAAATTATATGAGTGAATCTAGTGAAAAATACTGATCATATCACATGTTTCAGCTTCCCTTCCCTAACTGGCAGCAGTACAAAAGTCCTTTATTGCAGTAGTGTGAAACCATCAGTAAACTGTAGGCTGTGCTTGTCTTTTTAAATCAGGGGTTTCCAACCTGGGGTGCCCTCACCCCCAGGAGGTGCAAGATAAAATTTCAGGGGGTACGATGAAGATACAGTTTTCTTTTGTCAGTCAGGACAAATCTAGGAATTGCCTGAATCCACAGGCAGACCTGCAGATTACAGTCAGCAAGAAAGTTCCACATTTTGACAAAATCATGAATGAGAAGCAGGAACAAAGGAGTCATTGAATTTTATGTTCACAAATGGAATTGATTTTATTGTTTACATTTCTTTCTGAATAAATTAGACTCTAATTACTCAATTTATATTTGCATTTTATGCCCTGAATTAAAAGCTTATTTTTTTAAGTTCAATTTGTTCACCCACAGTATTGTCTGTGGTTCACTTTGTGGTTGAAAAATTAGAAATTAGAATACTTCACCTTCACATATGATCTTACTTTTGTGGATGTGAACATTAATCAAACATTTCCTAGGGATGCGGGACATACAAAAAGTTGGGAAACACTGTTTTAAATAATCTGTCCTTGCAGGGTTTCCTTTAAACAAATAAAGGATGTTAGCTTCCTGTTTATTTTCCTTTAATTTTCTAGGTCAACAGGTTATCTATACTGATCATCAGGTTTCCTGGTCAAAATTCTGTAAGGTATGTTGCATCAATATATTTCAAAATAGTGCCTGACTCCTTATTTGTGTTTTAGCATGGGTCTAGTCCTGTTGCTTCACTTACTGTTTCTTATGACAAGTCTGTTCCATAAGCTTGTTCAGCCTTTACATGCAACTTCCACATGTAACTTTGCTGGAGCAAATGCAAGTAAAATTGGTGGGCATAGACGGTGGGGGGCAGCAATGCTACACTGGTAGAACTTCTCCACTGGTAGACACAGGTTGCATCTACACTGTAGAAATAATGCAGTTTGACGCCACTTTAATTGCCATGGCTCCATTCTACGGACTCCTAGGATTTGTTGTTTTGTGAAGCACCGGCACTCTTTGCCAGAGATGGCTAAAAGCCTTGGGAAACTGCAAATCCCAGAATTCCACAGGATGGAGTACAGCACTTAAAGCACATTTTAAAGAGATTTTTTTAAAGAAAAGAAGTTAAGAGAGTTACTGGGATCTTTTGCCAAGGAATAATCACAGTCCATTATGTTTTCTTTTAAAATATGCTGGAACTGCCTGCATGGGTGGGGAGATTACATGTTCACAAGATGACATAAGCATGTTTTGGGAAAATCTCTGTGTTGCTTATTAGTAATTACACAATTTACAACAATCTTGATAGTTAGGTAGAATCATCTGATTCCACATTCCTCCATATTTGTGCTCTAGAAAATGGACAACTAAGAACTTCGTCACACACAAGGCTGTTCTCCTGCTAAAACAGTGTTGTTTTCAAAATGTTACGTATTTTAAAATGCTTTTTTTCCTGGGGGCAGAGGCAAAACAGGAGTGATTAAACAAATGCTTTTTAAACTGCCCACATACATTTCCAGGCATGTGTGAGTGTGTGTGAGAGAGAAAGAGCAAGAAAGAGATTCCAGAATTGGGCTACTCAGCTGCAAAAGGAAGCAGGGTGGAGGGCAGTGAGCAAAGTTTTTCCTTCTTGGCTCCTTTGACAAGTACCAATAGGGGGGTGCAGTCCATGGAAGGAAGAAAAAACATTTCCAAGTTTCTTAGTTACTTTATCAGTTGAAAGGAAATCAAATGGAAATGTCCACCCCTTCTCCCTGTCTCCTTCTCTCCTGATCATTGGTAATCAAAGGGCACCTAAGGCACATCTAAATCCCACCCAGTGCCCACCCAAAATCAGCATTAAAGAAGAATTGAATTATCACACTGCAAATGGTAGCACAACAGTAATGGGGAAGGAGGTAATTAATGGAGTTTTTACATTAATGAAAAGAAATGTTTTCCAAATGGTATCCCACCAGGAGAACAACAGAAAAGGGCTGATGTCCTGTAAGAAGCCCCAGCCAAAAACACAATATCCTACAATTGTGACTTATTGCCTCTTGTGCTGAAGTCCTAAGAGATGGGCTGTGTACAATTTGAACCTGCTAAAGCACATGTAAATTCATTTTTATTTACCAAAATGTTTATGCACTGCTGTTCCTATTCAGAATAAGACTAAATAAATATGTTGCTAATTTCTTTAAAACATTAGTAATTCCCCTCCCCCTGTATATTTAATTTGCTTTATAAACAGGAGCACTTGCCTGGTAAATCATTTACATTTTGGGTATGGCTTGAAGCAATCTTGGATCTAATTAAAAAGCATATTCTTCCTCTTTGGGTTGATGGGTAAGTAGCATTTTTGGTATTGTACATCATTTGGGCTTGAAGAGTGTTGTCAATCCCTTCTTTGTATTAAATAGTACAGCTACTGGGTAGAGCCCAACACAATTTGAACACTTTTAAGTTCCACTGATTTCAATGAGTTAAGCATATCAGAAGTAAAAGAGATGGTGCAAAGTTAATTCATGTTCTAACTGCTGCAACACTGCAGAATTAATGCAGTTTGACACTGGCTCATTCCTGTAGAATTCTGGGGTTTGTAGTTTTGTGAAATATGTAGTCGTCTGTCAGAGAGCTCTTGGTGTCACAACAGAGTACAAATCCAAGGATCCCATAGAATGGAACCATGACAGTTAAAGCAGTGCCAAACTGCATCAGATCTGCAGTGTGGCAGCAGCCTCCACCTTGTTCTCTCCAGGCATATTAAACTAGAACAGTTATCATTTCCAGCTGACATAGCTCATGATGGCTAGGGATACTGGGAATTTTAGGCCGACATACCTGGAGGATACTGGGTTGGGGAAAGCTGCTAATATTTTTGCTATTCTTGTTTCTTGCTTCTTCAGCCTGCATATCAATTGCAAAAGGCTTTGCACAGAGGGGTTGCACAAATGCAGCAGTTGTGCTCTCCGAAATGTGATAACCTGGGTGGTTTTGTGTAACATGATTCACAGGCAAAATGGTATATACCAGCAAACGTATTTAGTTTCTGCAATTCATAGGGAACTAGAGGACAAGGCTTGACTACAGGCATGTGAGTACATAAAGCTAGCATTCTTTTTCCTACATTTTGTGGGCGTGTTGTGACTTCCCGAGCCAATTCAAGCATTTTGCTTATCTCAGCTGTTGGAAATTTGACCCAGAACACATGTAATTCAGTCTTCTGAGAACCTGAAACTTTAAAACTAAAACAGAAAGCTTTGGATTTGATTGGATCATTGGAGAAGTAGTGTCAGAAAAAAAAGGATGAAATTCACAAAGGCAGTTACAAATGTATGACCACCTGAGTTATGTAGCTATGTAGCACCTCACTTACTGAGCAGCAGCTGCTGCAGTCAATGGGGATCTGGTCCTCTGTCCATCAGAAGGCAGTTGACTGATGTTCCTATCTCCTCCTGTGAGCAATTTCTGTTGCAACCGCTATAAGAAGGGTCCCTGTCACAATTCCTCCTCAAACCAGATATTGCTTGAATAACTGGTGAGAGGGGTGGGACCATCAATCAGGTGCTTCCCACGGGAACAGACCTCCATCAATCACAGTGACTGCTGCTTGGTAAGTGGGGATTGCAGGACTTTCATGTTCTCTACATATTCCCTAAACTAGTGAATATCATGGCATCATGGACACAAACCAGTCACGAACGCATAACTCTGGGTTACACATTTGTAACTGTCTTGGTGAATTCCAGGTAGAGTGTTTAAACACACTTCTTTGTTTTTCTTTTCTTACTAGGAGGAAAGTACAATTATTGTATCTATGTTTTTCCATTCCAAGAGGGTTAATTGCTGGGGGTGGGGTGGTATTTAAAGTGGAAACACACTCTAGTCCTTTTCCCACACCATTTCCCTAATCAGATTTAGAAACCCCCGTGGCTGTGTTCAGAATACAACACTGGCCAATCCTGTATAAAACGCTGCCTGGTTGTCTTATAGCATCCATTCCCTGGGATTGCTGCATAACATTTTGCCAAGAGAAATGCTTGGGAATGTCCAATGGGCATGTGTTTACATAAAACTGTCGTGTCTTCTGTTCATTTACAGGTTTATTATGGGTTTTGTGAGCAAAGAGAAAGAGCGAGGTTTGCTCAAGGACAAGATGCCAGGGACATTTTTATTGAGGTTCAGTGAAAGCAACCTAGGAGGGATTACATTCACATGGGTATCTCAGTCAGAAAATGGTAAGCACTGTATTTTAGGAGTACTAAACACTTCACTTCATCTCCCAAGGAACAGAAGAAACACTACAGACTTAAGTACCAAAAAAGAATTGCAAATGTTGCGGTTGGCTATATTTTGTTGTAGTAGTTCTAGTAGCATTTGTAGTAGCATTTGTATTATTATGGAACCTTCAGTGGCAATTCACAACCATCAACAACATTTCATTGTTGTTTTTGTTGTTTTAAAGTCAAGATATATTACAACAACAACAGCTCCCAAGGGACTGTGTGCTTCCTTTTGTCATTATGGGCTTTCAAGTCATTTCCAGGTTATGGTGACCCTTAGGTAAACCTATCATGGGGTTTTCTTAGCAAGATTCATTCCGAGGAGGTATGCCATGGCTTTCCCCTGAGGCTGAGAGCATGTTATATGCCCAAGGTCCTCCAATGGGTTTCCATTCCGAACTGGGTATCAAACACTGGTTTCAGTCCAACACTCAAACCACTATACCACACTGTTATGCTTCTATACCTGCAGTTATTACTGTGTTCCCTGGCCATTCCTCTCCACTTCTCTAGCCCTGTTTAAATTATGGTAATGGATCAAATAGCAGAGGAAGGGAAGGGAAAACATAGGAGATGAGGAATGGAAAGGCAATGAGCTTTCTGGAAAAAATAGTAATGGAAAAATCTAGATGAAGAATATAGGCAAATGCCATTTTGGTCCCCAAGCAAGTCCTGAAGTTCTTATGAATATTACTTGTATTGTATAACTATGAACATAAAATAAAATAAGTATATCTAATTTAGATATCCTTAGGACCAAGTTGTTGTTGTTGTTGTGTGTCTTGAAGTCATTTCTGATTTATAGTGAACCTATGAAGGGGTTTTCTTGTCAAGATCTGTTCAGAGAGGATTTGTCTTTGCCTTCCTCTAAGGTTGAGAGAGTGCAACTTGCCTAAGGTCATTGATGTTAGGCTTTGAGGCCTGAGTATAAAATGTACAGATGTGCACAAAAGGTAAAACCATGAATTATGGCTAGAATTGTCTGCAGCTGAAGGCTGGAACAGCAGACAGTGCTCAAGGTCAGTATGTGCTTGCTTGCACGTAGGCCTAATGTAAACATCAAGAGTCTTCCTGACTGAGAGGACAACAATGCAGGTAACACAAGGAAGAAGAATCATCAGAAGAGGCTGGCTTTGTGGCCACATGGCACAAGTCTATAAATAGCCTGCACACTTCAGTGAGGATGGTTGGGTAATTGTTCTGGAGTGGGTGGTTGGTTGGAGAGATTTGTCGAGTGTGTATACATTTGTAAATACAGCAACTTTAAGAATAAACCTCTGAGGAGAGAATTTTGGCTCCAGTCTGTTTCATCAACAACTGGGAGGAGGATTCCTGATAAAGCCGAAGCTCCAGGGTCTTGAACTGTGCACATCTGCTTGTTTACATCAACAATTCAATAGGTTTCCATGGCTGACTGGGATTCAAATACTGTCTCCAGAATTGTAATCCAGTGCTCAAAACTGCTACACAGTAGGTCTCCAAATAATGTGCAGGTAGCTTCTGTATAGCAATTATTTTGGGTCCTTTAGCAGTCTAGCAAAATGATGGATCCTTAGCACATTCTCAGTTGGACAATATTTGTATATTGTACATTCATTTTTATTTTTTTTTTTAAAGGAAGATATGCTCTGCTTTCATTTTTCCCTTAAATCCTGCAAAACATTATCTGTCTCCTTATTAACACTTACGCTCTCTCCACAGGGGAAGTGGATTTCCATTCTGTTGAACCATATAACAAGGGTCGTTTAACAGCACTGCCATTTGCTGACATTTTACGAGATTACAAAGTTATTATGGCAGATAATGTTCCTGAAAACCCACTGAAATATCTTTATCCAGATATCCCCAAAGACACAGCCTTTGGAAAGCATTACAGCTCTCAGCCAAGTGAAGGTTGGATATTGTTGTGAATTCCTTCCCTTGTTAAGATTTCCTTCCCCCAGTTTTACATTAGAAAGGAAGAAGTACTGAACTGGAATGGGGTGTTTTCCATAATTTTTAATTAATAAAATCATGCATGACCCATCCCAACATTATCACTGCACACTGCAGCATCCAGTTTATAAATGAAATGTTTCCAAATGTAAACATACATTTTGAAACCAGCAGAGAAGGAAAAACAAATCATTTGGGGAAAACAATTCATCAGTCAACAGAATTCATTTGGAATTCTTGAAATGAAAGAGTTTTCCCCTGACATTTGAAACGTCATCAAGAAGCAAGATACCTGGATCTTTCAGGATAGGGTGTCTGGATGCACTGTCAACCCATGTTGGGAGAGACAATGTTTTCGATCAGTGCTGGGGAACATTTGGCCCTCCCAATAGTGTTGGACTACATTTCTCATCTGGCATAGCGAGCATATCAGGGATGATGAGAACTGGGGTCAACAACATCCAGAGGGCGACACACTTCTTAGTCCTGATTTAGGCACCTTGATAACTAAGCTCTTTAAAACTCTAGGAGCATTATTATACCAGTGGTAGGTTATATTTCAATAAAAGCCAATAGAAATGCACAATAAAATATTTACAGCACAATTCTATGCCTGCCCTAAAATAAGTCCCATTGAATTCACCTATCAGACTGTAACTGTTAGTCTTTTCTTTCAATTTCTTTTCTCTCTCCCTCCATTTCTTTTCAGCCGAACAGCAGGGTAGATAGTAATATTTAAACCTTTCCCTGCTAATCTTTTCCCCCAGGAAAGTTGGTATAGCATTTCACTCTCAATTTCCAAAAGAACTCTGTACAATTTTTTTAGCAGGTATAGGAAAATAGAAGGGGAAAAACCATAATAAGAGGTATAAAGTACCCATGTGCAAATGCATATAAAAGCCCTTCCTGTCATTTTTTTAAAAGATAGCCTGAGGAGGTGGCAGTTTTATGTGCAAGGGGAGTGAGAGAAATGGTGGTATAATACCTTCTTCGTATTTCAGAAGAAAATAGTGGGATGGATGGGAGGGCAGGGTGTATCATCTTTCAGTGACAAAAAGGTCATCCGAAAAAGGTTTAAATACTCATATCTATCCTGCTGTTCTGTTGAAAAAGAAAGGAAAGGGGGACTGAGAGAAGAAACAGAAAGAAAGAGTAAGAGTTAGAATCCCACAAGAATGTTTATTATTTAGAAAAAAGTTTGAGTTTCATTACATGTCGTAGTTTGCTCCTGTGACAAATTTTCAACCTTTTGACTCACTTCCTTTAAGTAGGAAAAGCTGAACAAATCTGTGATTAATGAATAGTTCAAATCTGTGATTAATAAATGGTTGGAAAAGATGAAAAAAATTCCTTAAAGTTATTAAAAGAGAGTATGTGATGGAATAAAAGGGTTGAATGCATTAGGGTAAAATTTATTAATTAAGCTGCAATGTCAAACACATAGAATGTTTAACAATTGTATAATAATATAATATAACCTGAGTACAGCTTTGCTCTTTTATACCATTGACTGGAAAGTTTCACCCTGGTCCTGTGATCTCTTTGTGTGTACAACAGTGATGGGAGCATTGTTGGATACAAAGCATAATCGGTCCATTCTGTCTACAGTTCTGCTGTGTATAGAATAAAAGAACACAGGAGCATAGGAAGCTGCTTTCTATAAAATTAAACTAGCTTCTGATCTAGCCCACGATTGTCTGCTATGAACAACAGTTGCTTTGAGGGGTCTTAGGTACAGGTCATTCACATCACATTGTAGCTGCTCCTTTTTAAAACTGGGAATCCCAAGCATTGAACTTGGAAACTTCTACATTCAAATCATGTGTTACATCACCTTGCTAAGGTTCCTCCCCAGTCTTTCCTGCTTACAGTTTTCAGTGAAGTTCAGATTCATTTAATTGCCCTACTGAATGTGCAACATGAAAGCTGCATCCCATTGCATATTGAAAACCTCTTGGTGGATTTAGTTCTCATTACAAATTTAATGTACATACATTTTGTTCAATTTTGTTTAGTGCCAAGACCTACAGAGGGAGGAATCACAGGCTACGTCCCCTCTGTATTCATTCCAGTCTCCAAAATGTGAGTAATCATGACTTTATACATCTTTGTGTAGGAAGTCTGGCAAATTGTTGATGTGGGAATCTTGATGTTTCAGAATGAGGTGAAAATCCTTGCTCTGCTGTGTCTCAGCATCCACTCCAAATATCCAAAGCTCCCTCAGCTCAATGACAAGGCAAACATTATTTGGAAATAAAATGCTTTTACCATTGATGTTTTTTGAAACCAGTATTAAAAAGAGAAGAACCCCATATTTCCATATGTGAAGTGATAATAAAGAAAAAGCTCATATGCTCCTTTCTTACCATTGCACGGCTCCAATTTGCTCTGAGCATCTAAGACTGGGGGAAGGTTTTTAAGCCAAAAGGGGTAGCTTTATAGCGTGGGTGAGCAGTATGTGGGCTAGGTGCCCCCCCCATTCTTAGATCCTCATTGTTGCCATCGCTACTGCAGGCATTTTCACCCCTTGGTGAATGAGGAGTGCCCACCTTCCTATCAGCCTTCTGGAAATGCTGTTGAGAAATAAAACTTGGGCTTCTTCTATGCAGAGAGCTTGGGAAATGTTGTAAGACCATTGCTACCTCTAACTAGTTGCCATATAGAGTAACAAAGTTTCATTTTAAAAAGTTAAGAGCAAAAGCATAATGCATTACAATTTCTATGAATTTTCAAAAGTTGCTTATAAGGATGTTTTAGAGGAATTTTGACTGGAATTTTTCAATTTTTATGCTATACCTTTTTCAGTTCAGTTGTCACCCATCCTGTGACAAAATTATTGAAAAGTAACAAGCAGTATAACATGTAAAGCAACAAGCTACCTTTTCCCATCACCACCACCATCAAAGAATCCTAGAGTAGAAAGAGACCTCAAGGACCATCCAGTCCAACCCCCTTTCATACAGGAACTCTCAATCAAAGCACTCCTGACAGATGGCATCCAGCCTTTGTTTAAAAACCTTCAAAGAAGGAGACTCCATCACACTCTGAGTGGGTTTCTTCCACTGTCCAACAGTTCTTACTGTCAGGAAGTTCTCCCTAATGTTTAGGTGGAATCTCTTTTCTTGTAGTTTGAATCCATTGTTCTGTGTTGTACTCTCTGGGACAGCAAAAAACAAGATAGCTCTATCCTCAACATGACATCCCTTCAAATATTTAAACATGGCTATCATGTCACATCCTAGCCTTCTCTTCTCCAAGCTAAACATACTCAGACTCCCTAAGCCACTTCTCATAGGGAATGAGGAGGCATGAAACCCCACCCTGAAATCCAAGTTTTGACAGGGGACCCCTTTGGGTCAAGGGTTACCCCAAAATCAGGTGGAATGAAAAGGATACCCATCAAAAAGAAGGTGTGTACATGTGTCACTTTTTGTTTTATAAGAAATAACATACCGAATACTACTTCCATGGGCTCAGGGATCAGCACAGTGCAGGGACCACCACTTTGAGCAATACTGGTCTAAAGGACTGATGCATAACGGAACTCTGTCCATGTGCTGAAAATCAGACTCTGCAGTCCTACACAAAAGTATTTGAGAGTAAGTTGCATTGGACAAAGTAGGATTTACTTGAGTGTGGCCATATTTGGGATTGCACTGTTAAAATTCTATCATTGATCTTAAATGTAATGGTAATTTTTTTTCCTTGACATGAATGTCTAGAATCATAGAATCACAGAAATTTAGAGTTGGAAGAGACCACAAGGGCCATCCAGTCCAACCCCCTGCCATGCAGGAACTCCCAATCAAAGCATACCCGACAGATGGCCATCCAGCCTCTGCTTAAAAACCTCCAAGGAAGGAGACTCCACCACCCTCCGAGGGAGTGTGTTCCACTGTCGAACAGCTCTTACTGTCAGGAAGTTCCTCCTAATGTTGAGGTGGAATCTTTTTTCCTGCAGTTTGCATCCATTGTTCCGAGTCCTGTTCTCTGGAGCAGCAGAAAACAAGCTTGCTCCCTCCTCAATGTGACATCCCTTCAAGTATTTAAAGAGGGCGATCATATCACCTCTTAACCTTCTCTTCTCCAGGCTAAACATCCCCAGCTCCCTAAGGCATTCTTCATAGGGCAAGGTTTCCAGACCCTTCACCATTTTAGTCACCCTCCTTTGGACCCGCTCCAGTTTCTCCACATCCTTTTTGAATTGTGGTGCCCAGAACTGGACACAGTATTCCAGGTGGGGCCTGACCAATGCAGAATAGAGTGGCACTATTACTTCCCTTGATCTAGACACTATACTTCTATTGATGCAACCTAAAATTGCATTGGCCTTTTTAGCTGCTGCATCACACTGTTGACTCATGTTCAACTTGTGGTCTACTTGGACTCCTAGATCCCTTTCATATGTTGTCTCATTCAGCCAGGTGTCCCCCATCCTATATCTGTGCATTTCATTTTTCCACCCTACGTGTAGGACCTTACATTTCTCTGTGTTAAATTTCATTTTGTTAGCTTTGGCCCAGCTTTTAGTCTATTCAGGTCATTTTGAATTTTGATCCTGTCCTTTGGGGTATTAGCTACTCCTCCTAATTTGGTGTCATCTGCAAATTTGATAACTAGGCTCTCAATACTGTCATCCAAGTTATTAATAAAGATGTTGAATAGCACTGGGCCCAGGACAGAACCCTTTGGCACCCCACTTGTCACTTCTTTCCAGGATGAAGAGGAACCATTGATGAGCACCCTTTGGGTTCGGTCAGTCAACCAGTTACAAATCCATGTAACGGTTACCTTATTTAGTCCTCATTTTACAAGCTTGTTTGCAAGGATGTCATGGGGAACCTTGTCAAATGCCTTACTGAAGTCAAGATATACTATATCCACAGCATTCCCTTCATCTACCAAGCTGGTAATTTTATCAAAAAAAAGAGATCAGATTTGTCTGGCATGACTTGTTTCTCTGAAACCCATGTTGGCTTTTTGTGATTAATAAGTAATTAGTAATAACCGACTTTAGAGGGCAGGGCTCATCTCCATTACTAAGCCAAAGAGCCAGCGTTGTCTGCGGTCATCTGGCCAGCATGACTGCATGGAACACTGTTACTTTCCCACCAAAGTGGTACCTATTTATTTACTTGCATTTGCATGCTTTCAAACTGCTAGGTTGGCAGAAGCTGGGAGTAGTGACAAGAGCTCACCCCATCATGCAGCACTCAGGCCTCAAACTGCCAACCTTCCAACTTTACAAACGTCAGAATTGACATTTTAACCACTAAGCTACTGCATCATTGATCTTACTGGTCAGGAAAAGGAACCAATGCTTGGAAGCATTATTTTCGTTGAGTATAGCTCCCAGAGTCTCCCAAACAGCACGTGCATGGCCATTGAGCATGCTGGCTGAGGATTTTGGTCCAAAAAATATTTTCCAAGCTCTAAGCCCCATTCACTGTACACAAATATAGTGTGTATACTTCTATAAAAGTAATAGATCTTTAACTGCCATGTCAACATCCTGTGGTTATACACTAGAGCTCTCTAAGAATTTTAATGGCTGCTCCCTTAACTGCTGATCCTAGGACACCATATGATGCTGCCATGTGACAATGAAAATGGAATCATAGCATAATGTACACATTGTGTAGCATGAATGGTTCCGTGGTATGAGTAGATTTCTTAAGGCTTTTAGTGCATAACAGGCATTACAACATTGTCTATTTCTCTCATTGAATAGCATACTGCATAACAGGATTTTCTGCCATGTATAATTGATTAAGGCAATCATTTTCGTCTTTTTCCCCCTTAAGTCTGCATGATTCAACAGACCCACCTTTGCCATCAGACCTTCTCCCCATGTCTCCCAGCGTCTATGCTGTTTTGAGAGAACACCTGAGTCCAACTGTTATGGAAACTGCTGTACGTTAACAGGTTATATTTTAACTTAGAAACTAGTGCTAAGCAAACAAGGGTATGGGAAAAGTAATCAAATCCCTGTTAGCTGAATCGTGAAACAAAGATAGGTTTCCATTGGTGTTAACAAAATTTTGTATATATTACCATCTGTTACCTTAGCTGAATTGCCCATATGCAAACACTGCTCCTTTATGAATTTTTTTTCAGAACACATATAATATCACAGATGTATGCTTGCTTCCATTTATTTTATATTTATATTCTCTAGAAGAATATAATCTGCATTTACAACCAAACCTCTTTCTTTTGCAGTCCATAAGTTAACATTTTATTTTGTTTGACACGCGGTTTTGTGTAACTCGCAAGCTTGCATGTTCATCAGCCAAGGAAAAGAGATTATCTTGCCTACTGCTTCCTCCATCAAACAAATACAAAACTGGATTTCAAAACATAGTTTGGGATTTTAACAATTTATAATTGGTCCAGTTTGTAGTGTAATTGTGGGGTTCAACAGCACTCTATAGTAAGTTACACTGTTTTGGTTTTTTTAACTAAGGGGAAAAGCACCTACTGCTTGCTCCATCTTTCCCTTTTCACAGTGTTTGACTACTTGGTCTTTTTATTTGTTGTAGCTAACTCTATCTCATAATTAACAACAACAACAAACAGAGGTGATTTCCAATGAACGTTTGACATCTTTTTCTTTTCTTCTAGATGGGATCTCCATATTCAGCTGACTGACATTCTTATACTGAAGAATCTAAAGTACCAATGTAGATATGTTTTAAACGGGCAAATCCACATGAAGATTTTTCTTGTTTCCCTTGTAAATATACTGTATGCACTTGTACACGCTTCTCTTCTTGAGTCAAAATTTGCTTTCACACATTGCCTCTTGGGATTTACATGGCCCTCCAAATGTTATTGGAATGCATCTCCTGATGTTCCTCATCATTGGCTATGCAAATGGGTTAATGGGACCTGAAGTCCAAAGAACTCTGAACAATGCCTCTCTTAGTAGAGACATAATGCTAAAACATCAGTTTTGCAAGAACTATCTGGGGCAAGCTTTGGATCAAGTGGATTTCCCCCTTCCCTCTTTCAAGTATGACCCTTACTTATTTGAATATGAGGTATAAACCACAGTTTCCTAATTTTGGACATAACAGGAAACAACATTTTATTCAAAACTGAAAATGGAAGTACATCCATCCCTCCACATTTGTGGCTTTTACTTTTGCAGATTTGATTATTCACAGATTTTATTAATAAGTTCTCTCTAGAAATATCTAGTTCCTCTTTAACCAAAAGTTAAACTGAAGGACCTAGAGATCCTAGAGAGAACACTCCACTAGGCATTTGTAGCTCCTCCAGCACAATTCTATGGTCAGTGTCTGGCAAATGTTCACAGAGTTGCACTGAAGGACCTAGAGATTCCTAGAGAAGTGTTCTCTCAGGTAAAAGCATAGGACTTTATCACACAGGGACCTATGTGCTTCCATCCCAAAAATGATTAAGGTGTCCCGGAAAAACACACAAACACACAATTGATTATCATACGCAGAACACAGCCTAGCGTTAAAAGCACATTACTAAGGCGAGAAAGTGGGTATAAAGCGCATTTGGTTTTCAGACAGATGCACACAAATCCCGTTGATGCTTTGGAAATAATTTTTTTGCGCATGCGCACAGAAGCAGTTGTTACATTACCAGAGATCACCCAGAGAAATAAACATTTTATTTAAACAATTTTCTTTATTAAAATGCACTGTACTGTCCTTACTTTCCAAGAAATAGTATCTGCTTCGTGTCAAGGAAGGAAAGAGGGAGCTGTTTGATGCTTCTCTCTCTGAAGGGGAAGATGACTCTGTGCTTCTGTCTGGAGAGGCACTTATTAGCAAGACTTTACCCTGACTTTCTTGCTGACTTGGGATCATTATGTTAGGAGCAAAGAGGATGAAGCAGAAGGGAGCAAAATCTTCTTTCTCTCTCCCTCCCCCCCCCCCACCCCACCCTGCATCCCTAGCGCATACAGGAGTTTTAGAAAAAGCGGGCTGGGGACCTTGGTGGCAGCTTTGAGTCTGAGGGGAGGAAAAGAAGGCAAAACCTGAGGGGAAAGAGTAGCAGCAGAAAGAACAGCCAAGCCATTCCTCTCGATGGCCGCCAGCCATTCCCTGACCCAGCTAGTCGGCCAGCTCTCTGTCCCACCAAGTTTGCCCCAGTCTCCAGCCCACAACGTGGGGCACAAGGAATGTAGAAAAGCAAGCCTTTTGTCTCTGTGTTCATGTGTGCCTGCTGTCCCTTAACAGCAGAAAAGGTGATCCTCTCCCCCTCAGCACAACAAAGCAACAAAGAACCATGGAAAATCTGGCAACAGGGAGAATCCCGCAAATGGTTTTCACACTATAGCAATTGCGCAAAGAAAGTGAATTCGTGAATAAAAAGGAAATAGCTATATTCAAAATATTCAATATTAATCAATGTATTTGTAGTTAACAGGCAAATAGCTGAGGAATTCAAAGACAGAGTCCAGGCACGCAGCAGTGTCTGAAAATCAATTGTGAATTTGTACCTAATACCCTGGATAACCCCGGGTTCTGTCCAGTTTAAACTTCCAGTTTTCCCCGTGTGATAAACTCTATAGTGTTTTTGTTGTTTGTGGTTTTTTCCACACTCATGGGGTCCTGTGCCCCTAACCCCAGCGAATGTGGAGGGATGAGTGTATTCATTTCTTACCTCACATACAAAGTGGTGATCGGAGGTGGGGGACAGCATTAACCTGAGTGTTATGCTTGCAGTGCTCAGCTGCATGAAGCTGAACTTTGCATAGGAGCAGGTCATTTTCAGAAAAATCACTGGAAAGAAAAAAAAATGAAGAAAATAATCTACTACAGTACTGACAAGTTGGGTGCACGGATCTGTTGCAATAAGCCTGATAATTGTTTGCTCTCATTTACTTGGTACAGATAGGGTTTAATGGAGATTGATGGTGAATTCAGGCAGGACTTTCAGTTTCTGTTTCTTAACAGACTAAAAATGTGATACTGTATGTTTTAAAGTGAGGCTGTGCTCCTGTAGATGGAACTGGATTAAACCAAATGGAGGAATTAAATAAAGTAGATTAGAATGCTGGTATGGAGGATGGGGGCCTCCACACTTTACCACTGAGTAAAAACACCTCTAATCATACACTCCTAAATGCTGTAACCTGCTCTACTGAGTTGTAAATTAACATATTTTAAAGATTGTATTTGCACTGTTGATTAAAATTTGGGCTATTTCTTGAGGACTTAAATGGTATTGTTTCAAACAGAGGTGGGTACCTTCTTGAAGTTGGGTGGGGGGTCACACACACACACTGCCAGATGTAGGAGGGCCACATCTCCCCTACAAAAAATGATTTTCCTCTCCTGGAAAAGGCCCCTCGGGTCTTTTGCCAGATCCCTGCTGCATATTATTTAGTTGTAGGAAGTACATTTTTCCCCTAAATTGGAGTCAGTTCTAGATATGAAAAACAGCACCTCCTTGAACCTAAAACAACTACTGAAATCTCCCCCACTCCATGGTCCATGGACAGCAACATATGAAAAACTGTGGATGAATGAGCCCTTCAACTGGGAGCTCTGGGAGGTCATGTGTAGCTAATCGGCTGCATTTTGCATACCCACTTTACACCAAGCCACCCTGACTGAATTTTTGCAGCAGTTCACAAGATTTCCTTCACTCTTTCAGTTCTCAACCTTGATTTACCATTTTTGGTAGGCAGGCATTCAATCCTCCATACTTTCTTTCAGTCCCTGTAGTAATTCAAATAGATTGTGGGCAGTCTTTTGTTGGTATGAAATGGAGAAGTGACTAAGTGTATTGTTTAAAAGTTGCTTTCCCCAACCTTGGTTCCCTAGATGTTGTTGAACTGCAGTTTCAAGCATACCCACCAAGTGCAGCCAATGGTCAGGAGTGATGGGATTGTAGTCGAACAACTTCTGGGAATGGCTGCTTAAATAATTCCAAAACCTCTCTATGCTTTTATTCTACATCTGTAAAGCAGTTAACTATCCTAGCATATTAAAAGATGGGAGACTGCTTGCATACATTAGGAATTTGGGTGGTGTTTGTTTGTGTCCCCAGATTTATGTAATTTTAATTATATAGCAACACTATGAAGTAGGTTGGGCAGAGTTTGCACTGCAACATACACATTCTTCCATAGTTTTCAAAGAAGCAGATGGGTTCGTCTCTTGCAGCATAAAAAGGAGGAAGGGGGGAGGGAGAGAGAGAATGCAGAAGCACCTTTTAAGACTGATTTTTATGTTAAAATGTGAATATCAATCCACTTATTCAAATGCAGTGCAGAGGGATATATCACAGGTGCATGTATTTGTTCTTCCTTCAATTCTGCACAAAAAATTATACTTGATGCTTTTTTCCCCTTCAAAATAAGTCAGCATCTGGTGGTGGTTGACCATAGAGTTGCACTAGAGGACCTAGCAATTCTTAGAGAATTTTATCAGGTTCAAAAAATAGTGGGTTTTTATTTGTGTTTTTCCCATTTTCATGGGGATCCTGCACCCCTAAACCAATAATTGTGGAGGGCCTGCTGTATTGTTTCTACACAGAAAATGCCATTTTCTGCACAAAACAACTACTGTATATACTCATGTATAAGTCTAGAAATTTTAGTCAAAAACATGACCACAAAAACCTGGGTCGACTTATCCGTGGGTCAATGTAAGTACTGTACCTTAATTCTTATTAAGAAAGGAACCATCCCCTTCTTTGAGCAGAGTGGCAAAACAAAAGCTTAGTCCATCCTGGAAGAAATTAAAAGAAGCACTAAAAGAAACACCATCTCTACCTATTTTCTCTGATGTGGTACCACTTCTGGCCTTTTTGAATGTCTGGGTGAGAAAATAGCAGTGTGCTTTGGCATCTTTTTCCTTTTCTTCATCCTTTGCCTCCTTCGTTACGTTCCCCTAAGTTTTACCCTCGACTTACGCATGGGTTATATAAAAATTCATAACTTTGGTCCCAAATCCTGCTCTCCACTTATAATTGAGGTTGACTTATAGTTGAGTATATACGGTATGTTGAAATGCTGTGCAGAAGTCCCGTTGTCAGTCCAAGATTCCTTTCATCAGGGTTTCTCAATACTCAATAAACATATTTTTGACCATTAAAAAAATTCATCTGTTCTTTTCATCCCTTATTCACAGGCACTCAGGTCATCCCAAGATTTTATTTTCAGCAGAATAGAGAATGAGATGTTCATCAATTTCTCAAGGTTCTCTCCATGTTATTCTTGATGGTCCTCCAAAGCAGAGTGTTGTCACCCAGTCAGTGTACATGACCAAACTGAGATTTGAACCCTGGCTTCCAGAGTCATAGTCCAATCCTCAAACCACTACTGGCTCTCATTGGGAAGAGTAATGCTTCAAAACAATACTAAAAACTTCTAGCCCAGAATGGCCAAAAGTAATGGTTCTCTTGATGAAATTTTTGACCAATACAGCAAAAATAGGATACCAAGTTCATGCTTACATTTAAGCTTGTCTGCCAGCTGCCCAACAATTAAAATAAAACAAAGATTCAGACTGATCTGAGTTCATCATGGACCATACTACTACTAATAATAAATAATAAAATATTTATTTGTATCACGTCTCTCCCTTTTTGAGGATCAAAGCGGGTCACAGCACCATTTTCCTACCCCATTGCTTATAACAAAACTTGGGCATCATGGATTTTAGTTTCCACAGGAGGGCTGGAACCAGTGGATGCAGCTTTTATCCCCATAGGTATTTGGTTAAACCTTCAGATTTTGGTACCCCTGGCAGTCTAAAATGTTTCAATACGGAGGGCAATATCTTATACACATATAGCACACTGTAACTAACTTTTTTCCGGAGTACCTTTAGTCTGACTACTTCTAGGACTGACAATCCACTACCTTCTTTTGCCCATCAAAGTGATGCAGGGATGCTGCTCTGGGTGAACAGGTAAGTCTGGTTACTATGATGCCTATGGGAGCCTATTGATGCCAACTCTTTCAACTGTAACCACTAAGCCAAAAAAGCTTGTTTCCTATCATATATTCCCTGCTGTGGTGCAAAGAACCTCCTCCATGCTCTGTTGGTCTGATCGACATGTAGTGACATTAATGCTACCCTTTCTCATATTTTTATGATAAATTTTAATGAGAGGAGTTGCTCTTTTGAAAATAATCCACATTTTTAAAAAAAAAATTGACATAGGTGACTCTTGATAGCTTCTGTCAGGAAGGGGAGACATTCTCACACTAAGAGTTTTTTCCCGCTGCTTTCTGGTGAACATTCATGGTCTACTAGAAACCATGATGTAAATTCGGAATATCTAAACAGATCTTCCATTCTGTGAAATAAAGACAAGTCATCCTACTCCATTTATTTATTGTTTACTACTAATAATAATAGGATTTATTTCTATTCCGCCTTTTCCGGGGGGAATCAAAGCAGATTACAGCAGTCAAGCAAACAGCTTCATTTATATACCGCTTCATACCTAAGTGGTTTACTTGCCCACAACAATCTGGGTACTCATTTTAGCGACCTTGGAAGGATGCAAGCCTGAGTTGAGCTTGAGCCCTTTTGCTGGTCTTGAACTCGCAACCTTATGGTTTTGAGTGAGTGGCTGCAGTACAGGCACTTAACCACTGTGCCACCAGGGCTCTATATATTTCACCTATCCAACAAGCTTAAAGTGGCTTACATGGCTCTCCCTCTCTCCACTTGATCTTCACAACAGCCTGTGAGGCTGGGTGTCAGAATGACTGGTACAAAGTCATCTGAGAAGTTTAATGCACAGTAGAGACTTGGTCATCGATCCCCTAAGTCCTAGTCCAAAATTCTTACCACCACACCATATAAAAGGCAACAATACATTATTGGCTAACTCCATGCATCAGTTCACTCCTTGCATCTGAGGAAGTAGACCAATCCTACAAAAAGTTATGCAACAACTTATTTCGCACAATTAGTCTCAAAAGATCCCTTTACATACTGATATTCCAGACTAACACAGCTAGGCCTCTGAACTCTTATTATCAGCTAAGGTTAGGTGATTTGCCCCCTAAGGTCACCTATTGATCACTCATAGAGCTGGAGTGAACATTGAGGTACTTGCTGCTTTTTTTAAAACTATAAAAGTAGTGGACATAAAAATCTAAAGATGCAAAAATTGAAAATGCTTTTTTTTAATGGGCCTGCATGGATAAGCATTCTTTAACAGAGTGTGATTAATAATTAGATCAGACATTTAATCATTAACACTCTCTTTCTTTAAAAAAAAATGTTGACTGATTAAACATGTATTTTCTAATGCCTCTAATGTATCTTTTTGCCCATTCTGGCTTTAGGCCACATCCACACTGCAGAAATAATTTGGTTTGACAACGATTTAACTGCTGTGTCTCAAAGCTACAGAATTCAGGGGATTTCTAGTTTCGTAAGACATTTAGTCTTTCTTGTCAGAACACCACAACAAATGACGATTCCCAGATTTCTATAGCACTGAGACATGGCAGTTAAACTAGTGTCAAACCAGATTATTTCTGCAGTATGGAGGCAGCATAAGAAGGTTTTGTGTTTGTTGAGTGAGGTTTCAATGTTCATTAAACTGCTATTTCTTGGTATGAGCAAATGTCATATTTTCTTTGCTGGCATGTTTTGGAATATTAAAATATCCTCTTTATAATAAATCAAGTATACTTTTTCAAAAAAGAATTTAGTGAGCCACCAGTATAGTGAAAGATCCCATTTTGAAAGACATACTGATGTGGATTGAGAACTGGAGTCCTTTCAGCATTACTAGAGTCATATGGGAGCAATGTGTTTGTGAGACAAGGGTAACACCAGTGCAATCCAGATGGGTCAGAACAATAACTGAAAAGGCAGATACCAATCCCATTGTAAGCTCCTGTGGTTGGATCACTTAAATTAGGGCTGAGGAACAGATAGATCTCCAGATGTTCCATCCAATGTTGTTAGACTACAGGTCCCATCAGATGTAGCCAGCACAACCAAAGATCATAGGAATTAAAATCCAACACCATCAGGAGGGCCACTGCTTCCCAACTGTGATCTTAAATGCTACTGTAGCAATGTGGATGCTGAAAGGAGTCAGATTAATTTCCTGTTGCCTGCACTTTTTAATGTTAAAGGAAAAACTGCAGTACTGTAGTTTCCTTTCTCATGACAAAGTATCAGCCACTTTCTTTAGATTTATCTACACCCATTTAGGTTAGAAGAGTGAGCAATAGCAGGAAATGTTAATATCCTGCATGAGCGAAAGGTCTTTAAAGAGTTCCAAGATCTGCAGTTATTGTTTTTGTTCCTCTAAAAATTAATTCTGGAGCAAATCTTATTCTGTATTGACACCTGTGGTTGAGCAATCATAGTGATATGTACTGTATAAGGATGCCATCCATATCTACTCAGAAGTAATCTCCTTTGGATCCAGTAGGATTTGCTTCCAAGTATGCAACTTTGCAATGTTTAGAATCTGATGTGGATCATGAGGAGGTGGATTCTTGGTGCAGGTTGGCAGGAACTAGGTTGGACTACATTGGACTATTACTCTGGAGAATAAAGTTTGAATCCCTGCTTGGCCATAGAGATCCACTGGGTGACATTGAACAAGTCACACTTTCTCAGCCTCAGAGAAAGACAATGGCAAGCCCACCTGAACAATTCTGGCCATGAAAACCCCTTGACAGGTTAGCCTTAGGATTAGAAACAACTTGAAGGTACACAGCAACAACAACTATACACCAGGGTACAAAAACCTCTTGTAGCGCCTCTGAGACTAACTGAAAGAAAGAAGCTGCCTTTCTACTGCACACAGTCTGTTTATATATGTTTGTTCCTGGACCTCCACCTCATGCATCTGAGGAGGTAGACTCAAGTCTATGAAAGCTTATGCTACTCAGCTTCTTCCTTTCAGTTAGTCTCCAAGGTGCTACAAGATCCCTTTGCACACTGATTTTCCAGACTAACATGGCTATGTCTTTTAATTCTATGTATCAGGGTAGTTATGCTAGATACAACAATTGTGCAATGGTTTGTGCAGCAGGTCCTATGGCCTTTCACTCACCTGTTATGCAACCCACAATTCCCATCCACCCAAAATTAAAAGTGAGCAAAGAGGGCTGTGTGCATGTTCACAGAAAGATCAACTGCACTAGGGATGCAACCTCTGAGAAAGCACAACGACATTCACAACTATTTAACACCAGCAGAGTGTCCATCCAAACAGGAATCTGGGCCCCTCCAAAGTGTGCAAGCAACAAGAGCAATTAAATCTCACTCACAGGCCTCTCTCCTTTCCTAAGCTAGTTCTAAAAGGTGACTCTAGCTTGCTTCTGAAAAAAAGGTCGCAGCAGATTCAGTGACTGGCACCATCACATGATGGGATCAGAGAGGAGACCTCTGCCCAAGATCCTCAAGAGAAACTTCTAGTAAGAAGACAGAGTACTAGGAACCAGGCTTCTGATCTGATCCATTTAAAAGAATCATCCACTTTCAGCCCTTCACACAAGCAAAGTTGCCTTCATATGCTGTGACTGCAAACAAAAACCGCTTCTGTGATTCACTTAATTGGCTATGTGGATTTGCACTATCAGATTAGAGAGTTGTCAGAACAAAAGTTTTGAGCTGGAAAGTCCCAACTTCAGATTGCCAAGCCAAGAAGGCCATGAACCTCCATTTTTCCTTAGCCAAACCAATTTTTCTCGTCACTCCTCTTATCTCTGCCATTCAGAGATAATATTTTTGAGCCTCTTCTCCCTTGTGAATACAGATCAGTATATGAAACCAGTTGCTCTGGGTACACTGAGAGAGAGTGGCTGTTAATTCCCTTGCTCAACGTTTCTGGGGTTTGTGTGTCATTTTAATGAGCAGATGTTTATTGTGTTTCTGCCAGTATCTTGAAACAGAGAGATAAATCAATGCTGAATTATCTCACAGTGCTTTTGTAAGAGTTTATGATGGGGTATGAAGCATTTTGAATACTCCCTAGTCTACATATGCTCCATGTGATGCTTGACCAGCTGATAAATCTCCATACTATCAATGAACATCCTTTAAAGCTGCTACTTTGAATCCATACCATAGGATCAGGAAGATGCAACCTGATTTATTTACATCGGAGATGGGGAAGTTTAAAACATCAGTCCAATATTTAGAAATACAGTGTAGGCGTCCAAAGAAAAGGGGTAGGCAAAGCTACCAAGGAAATGTGCACACAATGAATATAAGAGTTCTTTCTGTGCAGGGGCATCATTGGGGGTAGGGGGTGCGGACTGCACCAGGTGACACCCTAAATGGGATGATGCCACTGCTTCCCAAACACTGAAGGTGTGTGGGCAAGGTGTACCTCAAAGAAACGAAATGCTTACTTGTCCACTGTAAATGGCTGGAGAAGGAGTGCCCCCTTCTCTGCCTACTGAGCCTCACTTTTGAGACTCGGTGGGCAGCCATCCTCAGCAAGTGAGGCAAGTGTCTCTTTCTCTGCCCACTGAATCTTGGTGGCCATGGATTCCTCTCCTTCCTTTCACACTTGGGGCCAGCAGCCCTTCCAGACCTGGAACAGGCTGTTGGGTGTGCAGGAAAGGCAGGTAGAGGAAGGAAAAGCGGCAAGGAAGAGCTGGCACCAGAAACATGGAGTTGATGGCACTGCTGCCACTGTTGCTGCTACTGTCCCCTTCTTTCGGGGTCGCCACACGCCAGTGCCCTGAAGAGATGGGCAGTAGCAGCAGCAGTGATGGCAGAAATAATTATTCATTTCATTTCATTACGCAAAGGGATCGTGTAGCACCGTTGAGACTAAGCTGAAAGTGTTTAAATTAAAAAGAAGCCACACGGGGTGTCAAATATGCCAGGTATGTCAGTTTGTGCAAATGAGTTTCAACATCGTGGTCTTTGCAAGGGACTTAAAAGGCAAATTTCACTGGAAGAGAATTCTTATTGGGAAGCAATACCCTCATTTTCTCCAATTGTATCCCCCCTTACAACAATTAGCAACACACATCCCCATCCACACTAAGCAACATTGACTCAAATGACTCAGTCATTTTTTTAGACTAGAATTCCCTGAATTCGTCTCCCCGCCACCAGCAGCTGGGATGATTTCCAAGCCCTGTCACTGACCTCTGGATGGGAGGAACTCAACTATGTTTCCGCCTGTGTTTCTGATCAAGGCTGAATTAAGCAGCTGAAGGAGAGATTTGTTTTTTTCCTAGGGGGTGAAATTTGCCTCCTTCTCTGGCTGATGGATGGGGACAGGTTGATGTTCCACACCCCACCCTGACCCACGGCTGTTATGGTCTTCCTGGGAAGCAGGACTTGCAATACCATCTCACAAAGGGCCCATCCACACTACACAATTATAGTGCTGTGATGCCACTCTGACTGCCAGGGCAGCATCCCATAAGAACTAAGGATTGGCCGCTAAGGGGAGGATGATTTAAGATTCCGCAGCCAGAGAATTCTCCTACTTGCCCCGTCATTCCTCTGATGATTCTTCTTTCAGCCCCTACCAGCCTGTCATATCCAGGGAGGGCAGCTTTTCTTTCAAAAATAAAATAAAATAAGAGACCACTAACTCTTTTGTGTCTATGCTGTACCCCGCCTTCAGCCTTGAAAGAAATAAAGATGATGATGATTATTATTAGTGTCCAGCAACATAATGGAGCCACAGCTCCCTGGGTGGGAATGCCATGATTTTTTCCTTACCAGGGATGCTAATTGTCACTTTTCCCTCTTCTCCTTTTTGATTTTACCTCCAGTCCATGCAGTAGCTATGGGGAAGTGGATTTTCCCATCAAGAATTTGTTGTTATAAGCTACCCAGAGATGTAAGCTATGGGGGAGCAGAATAAGAACATTACTCACCTTGAATAAGAATTACAAACCTTCCCCTTGCATTGAAATTTTCCATCAATCCCCAAATTTCTAGCATTGCAGCAATTTAAAATATCAGATGAGCTTTGAGAAATACAGATTAGGCATTTACGAGAAAAGAAAAGGTGCAGGAAAGTTACCAAAAGTTATACGGAAAGTTACCGAATAGTTACACCCTGTCCCCTGGAGCGATGCCTGTTGCAATGCAAGTATATTTTTTTAATACTTGCCTTGACATTGGAATTAAGACCCATTAACTTTACAAACAACCTGTTCCTGGTAAGGCTGAAGCTGTATCTGCACTGCAGAAATAATCCATAGAATTGTAGAGTTGGAAGAGACCTCCAGGGCCATCCTGTCCAACCCCATGCCATGCAGGAACTCACAATCAAAGGACTCCCAACAGATGGTCATCCAGCCTCTGTTTAAAAACCTCCAAAGAAGGAGACTCCACCAAACTCCAAGGAGTGTCTTCCGCTGTCAAACAGCTCTTACTGTCAGGAGGGTCCTCCTAATGTTGAGCTGGAATCGCTTCTTTCTGTAACATTCATTCATTGCTCTGGATCCTATTCTCTGGAGCAACTGAAAACAAATTAATTGTGGATTGTGATGTAAATATTTTAATAAATGCAAATTAAAAAAAAAAGTACTGCACCATTGATTGTGCCCAGTTTGGCGAAAGGCCCTCTGTACCTGCTCAGAGGCTCACATTTCTTCAGCATCACTACATATATCATAATGTCTGCTGGCACTTGCAAACCAATTTGTCTTTGCACCAATGAAGTGCTGGTGTTGCTAAGATGCACAAAAAGTGCATACAACCAATGATCAAAATTACAGTCATCTTCTTTCTGAATGCACTTCAGGCTGACACGCTGGCTTTATCCTCCCCTTTAGACACAGGGTGCATCTACACTGTAGAAAATAATGCAGTTTGACACCACTTTTAGTACTGCAGCTCCATCCTAAGGAATCCTGGGGTTTATAGTTTTACAAGGTCTTTCGCCTTCTCTGCAAAGAGTGCTGGTGCCTCACAAAACTACCAGTCCCAGGATTCTGTTGGGAGTTTATCAGACAATGGAAATTGGAAGTATAATCTAATGGCAATCTGAACGCAATCATGGGGTTTCACATTATTGCGTATTAAAGTATCTCACGCAGTTTCGGGCAAAAGGGACATCATTCCGAACGCAATCATGGGTTTTATGTTATTTCGTATTAAAGCATCTCACGCAATTCCGGGCAATGGGCGGTCATTTTCGGGTAAAGGGAAGTCATTCTGAACGCATTCCGAACGCAATTGGAATTCACGTAATTCCGCTAAACTAGCAAATTCATGTGAATTCGAATTGGCTCCAATTGGCTCCATTCGAAATAAAGAGAAATTCCTCCCGTCTGATAAACTCCTTGGATGGACCAAGGACAGAGAACGTGGTGCCATAAAAAGTGGGGTATAAATAAATATTGAGAGCTAGCGTGGCGTAGCGGGTTCAGTGTTGGACTATGACCCTGGAGACCAGGGTATGAATCCCCCGCTCACCTATGAAAACCCACTGGGTGACCTTGGGTAAGTCACACACTCTCAGCCTCAGAAGGTGGCCATGGTAAAAACCCCTTCTGAAGACACTTTCTAAGAAATCCCCATGACAGGTTCACCTTAGGGTCCCTGTAAGTCAGAAATGACATGGAGGCACAAAACTAATGATAATAATTTCTACAGCGTTGATGCATCTTCCGACTTTTTGCACAGGCGTGCCTCGGTCTTAATACTGGCCCCAAGTGACTGCTTTATCACACTAGTGGGCAAACAGGATTTAAACGAGAATTAAACGAGAGTTAAACAGGAAAAGCCCTGTCATAAACATTTAACTCGTTTAACTCTCGTTTAAATCCTGTTTGCCCACCTAATGTGATAAAGCATTTGAGCTAAATGCTGAATGGTGTGACCCAACATTTATGTAAAACCCATTAATTAATTGAAATACAAATTAATAATAATATTAATAATAAACCCATTGTGGGAGAAAGGAAGAATGTAAATCCTTGAAATAAAATTTAATAATGATGATCATGATCATGATCATGATCATGATACTATTATGGGAGAAAAGTGGGATATAAATCCTTGAAGTACAATTTATAGATAACAACAACAACAACAACAACAATGTCTTTGTGGGAGAAAGGCAGGGTATAAATCCTTGAAATAAACAACAACAATAACAACAACAATAACAACAACAGTAATAATCCCATTGTGGAAGAAAGGAGGGATATAAATCCTTGAATTAAAAATTAATGATAATAATAATACCAATCCTATTGTGGGAGAAAGGAGGAATATAAATGATTTGAAAATAATAATAATAATTAATAATAATAATAATAATTGTGGGAGAAAGGAGGAATATACATGATTTGAAAATAATAATAATAATATAATAATAATATGATTGTGGTAGAAAGGAGGAATATAAATCCTTGAAATAATAACAATAATAAAAACATAATTGTGGTAGAAAGGAGGGATATAAATCCTTGAAATAATAATAATAATAATAATATAATTGTGGGACAAAGGAGGAATATAAATTATTTGAATTATTATTATTATTATTGTGGGACAAAGGAGGAATATAAATTATTTGAATAATAATAATAATAATAATAATATAATTGTGGGAGAAAGGAGTAATATAAATTTATTGAATAATAATAATAAAAAATAATATAATTGTGTTAGAAAGAAGGAATATAAATCCTTGAAATAATAACAACAATAACATAATTGTGGGAGAAAGGAGGGATATAAATCTTTGAATTAAACATTAATAATAATAATAATAATCCCATTGTGGGAGAAAGGAGGGATATAAATCCTTGAAATAATAATAATAATAATAATAAAATAATAATTGTGGGAGAAAGGAGGAATCCTTGAACTAAAAAGTAATAATAATAATAATAATAATAGGAGCAGTAGTAATAGTAATCCCATTGTGGAAAAAAGGGGGATATAAATCCTTGAAATAAATTTACTATTAATAACAACAACACTGAATTCTCCCCTCATTGATTCAATGGGCTTCAATCTGGCTGCTCTGATCTTGCATTGAGCAATATTATTATAAAACCTCTGCAAAGGAAGCGCCACCTGGCGGTGACTCAGAGAAACGCCTTTGTGTGGGGGAGGGGGGGACAGAGAGGGAGGGAGGGGGAGCCAGTGCCTTGTAGCTTTCGCTTTCGCCTCAGAGTCAGTCAGTCAGGCCTTTCCCGCAGAAGCCTGCCTTTCCCCGAAACCACGTGACCCGCCGGGGCTCTTCCCTCCACTGCTTCCCCCTCCCGCCCTGGTGGAGAGCTGACTGAGTGACTGAGACTAAGACTAAGACTAATAAGAGAGGAGGAGGGTTCACCTTCTCCTCCTCACTCAGTCTTTTTGCCTCTTATTTATTATGGGCTGAAAGAGTCAGTGGGTTCAGTGAGGCCCTTTCTTGTGTGTTGTGGCTTACCTTTGTGGTGGCAGTACTTTTCTGTTTCAGAAAGCACACACACACACACACCCCAGATTCCACAGGTTTATTACAATGTTGTTGCAATCAAAGCACCTTTTCCCCCTGTTTTGTGAATTATTTATTATTATTATTATTTCATTGCAAAGTACTTTTTGTACCTTTCCTGTTATCTTTGAAGAGTACAGTGTGACCGCCTGAGTACCATATCACACCCAACATCTTTTTGTGTTAGGGCAAAGTACTTTTTGTCGTCTGGTGGCAAATTAACTTGCCGCGAAGTATAACCGTGTCCAAAATCCGCCCGACAGGGATGCCTTTTTGAGTTACTGCAAAGTACCTTTTCGGTTACTGCAAAGTACAATAGCATCCAAAACACACCAGTGATGCCTTTAGTGCCATTGGAAAGTACGGTAACATCCGAAATCCACACAAAAGGGATGCCTTTTGTGTTGTTGCAAAGTACAATCGTATCCAGAATCCAACAGGAATACTTTTTGTGTTATTACAAACTACAATCATATCCAGAATCCACCTTTTGCATTATTGCAAAGTACAATCATATCCAGAATCCACCTTTTGAGTTACTGCAAAGTACAATCATTTCCAGAATCCACCAGTAATACCTTTTCTGCTTTGGAAAGTATGAATGAATGAATGAATTTATTACCGTTCCAGACCAGCTCATAAAAAAAACCACACACACAATTTGCAGCTTTACAATGACAAAGAAGGACATTACAAACAATGACGCAAGTGTTACGTTTAGCACACATGTTTGTATGATAACATCTAAAATCCACCAGCAATACCTTTTGTGTCATTGCAAAGTACAGTCATATCCAGAATCCACCAATAATACCTTTTGTGTTTTGGACAGCATGATAACATCCAAAATCCAACCAGCAATACCTTTTGTGTTATTACAAAGCACAATCATATCCAAAATCCACCAATAATACCGTTTATGTTTTGGAAAGTATGATAGCATCCAAAATCCACCAGTAATACCTTTTGTGTTATTGCAAAGCACAATCATATCCACAAATCCACCAGTAATGCCTTTTGTGTTATTGCAAAATGCAAAAACATCTAAAGTCCACCCAACAAGGATGCCTTTATTCTAACAACCAAAATACACAAAATACGTGTTGCAGCAACTCAAGTAAGCTTTCCAACAGCATCTTGACAAAATATAGGACTGTTATTTATCCTCTTTGATCCCTCTCTTTCAGCTGCTTTTAAAATGTCCCAGTTTTTCTCTCCTCCTCGCACTTTGCCCCTTTGCCCTCAGCTTACTTCTGTTGCTGCAAATTGAGTTCAAAGTGCAAAAGTACTTTGCTCTCAGGAGTTTATCACACGAAGGAGATCAGGAGTTTATCCTGTGAATATCCCAGAAAAATCACGTAATTACGGGCAAACGATTTCACACGACGTCGCACAAAAGCCACCATTAAAGTAGTCACAAAGAAGCATTAATGTGCATCCTTTGACTTTCGGGATTTCAGCAACAATGCATTTCCTCAAAACCATGTGTGATAATAATTCACGCAATTACTCGCCATTTCTGCTTCATTTGTGGGATGCGTTAAATACACTTTAATGTCAAAATCAGCCCCATTGTGATAAACTTGTCAGTTAACTCAAGCAGGGGGAAAAGGAGAAGAAGGAATCTTGTCCTTCCCAGTAGGTTCAGGCAAAAGCAAAAGGCTGCAGCCTCTCTTGGCCTGTCTCTTCTTCCTCATTAATAACTATTGCCATCATTACCACCCTCTAAGGCTCTGGGAAACATTGGCAGCCATGAGCCAGCATGGGGTAGTGGTTTGAGCATTGGACTGTGACTCCCGAGACCAGGGTTCAAATCCCCGTTCAGCCAGGAAAACCCACTTGGTGACCCTGGGCAAGTCACAATTAAGAGTTTCACATGACATTGCAATTAAACGGCCATTATCCTGGAAATATCCCGTTAATATTGTGAAATTGCAATAAAGCTTTTCACACGACGTCGCGTTGAAAAGCAATTCAAGTGCCATTAACCTGTGAATAACCAGGCAATAAACAGCAACGAATCATTCACTGGAAAATCCAACAAAATGCTTTCTTGCTGTTTATTGCCTGGTTATTCCCAGGATAATAACGTAGCTATTTTATTGCACTGTGTCTGAAAATCTTAATTGTGATTTAATAGTAATTGCATCATTTTAACAGGCTAAACCCTGTTTAAACTTCAGATTTTCCTCCGTTTGTGATAAGGTCAATGGAATAATGAAGCTAGAGAGAGGCAGTGCAGTGTGGAGGTTTGAGCATTGGACAATGGAGTTTATCACACTGGAAAAGAAATGGGATATTAGCTCTATACTCCAGCAATATCCTGTGAATATCGTGCAATAATGCAACATTTTTCACACTACAACATTATTATTGTGCGATTATCCTGGGAATAAAGCAGCAAGATCCCACTGCTTTATATTTTCAGAAAAATCCCGAAAATAAAAAGTGGCATGATTTTGCCACTTTATGCATGGGATAATTGTGCAATAATGACGATGTCACAAGACATTGTGTGAAAAGCATTGCATTATCATGCAATATTTCTAGGATATTGGTGGGAGTATAATATTGAATATCCCAGGTTAAGTGGGATCTAGGCACTATATTTCTATTGATGCAGCCTATAATTGAATTGGCCTTTTTAGGTGTCGCATCTCTCTGTTGACTCAGGTTTAGTTTGTGGTCTACTAAAAGGATGCCCCAAATCCTATATTTTGGGGTGTGATTTTTTTCTTAAACCCAGAAGCATCTGCATCCTTTAAATTATATGACAATATATTAATTTTAAAAAGCAACACATAGCTACGTAAATTAAAATCAATACTTTCGTTTAGGTGAAACACAAACTTGTTAACAGCTGCTTCCTAATTTCTAACCCTGCAAGTCGTGAATTTAATCTGTCCTCATTTATTTTATTATTTTTTGTGTGTGTGTATTGGTTTTTCGGGTTGTTTGGCCGTGTTTTAGAAGAGTTTATTCCTGATGTTTTGCCAGCAGCTGTGGCTGGCATCTTCAGAGAAGCTGATGGCGAAAAGTTAGGAATAAACTCTTCTAGAACAAAGCCTCATAGTCCGAAAAACCCACAAAAAACTATTCTTGCCAGCCATGAAAGCCATTGACTTCACGTTGTCCCTTATTGCTATTTTGAAAACACGGCAGCAGTCGTGGGCATCCTATGTCCCTCCAGATGATGTGTGACTGCAGCTCCCAGCATTATTTGCTATTGGCTATGCTGGCTCATGGGAGCTGCTGTCCAACAACAGCCGGAAGGATGAATATACTTAGTTGCCGCCTTTCTGGTGTGTGTTTGAACACATGGCATTCAAAGTACATGGATTTCCAGTCTGTTCCCATGTATGTGTCATTGAAAGTCCCGTGTTGCACCTGGGTTTACTGAGAGGTGATGCACGTAGGGCAGAAAGATTGGGTTGCAATTTGCAAATGAGTTTAGGATTGGTGGTGGTGCATGCCTTCAAGTGATGGTCCAACTTATGGCAACCTTAACAGTAATAATAATAACAACAACAACAATAAATTTATTTATATCTTGCCTCTCCATTAAGATCGAGGCGGCTAACAACATTAAAACATGGAATCAGGGTGACCAGAGGTCCTCCTTTTCCAGGACATGGCCTACATTTCAACTTTCTGTCCAGAAGTTTTCCATTTTGAACATGGCTATGAAGCATGATTGTACACTCAGATGTGTTTTGAGCTTTTATTTGCTCATGTCCTCCATTGGTCTTGAATGTTTTCCATTTTGCGGTGCCTCGTCCTCCTCTGCAGGGGGGACTTATGGATCCCTAAATTGCTTCTGCAGCTGGAGTTTGTGTTGTGTTGTGTATACGTTGTGTGCTTTCAAGTCGCTTCCCACTTATAGAGGAGGTTTGCCTTTGCCATCCTCTGAGGTTGAGAGAGTGTGATCCCTTTGCCCATGGCATAAGTAAACATGCCATTTGGAATGTAAATTATATATAAAATTAATTTAAAAATTAAAAATTAATATATATAATTATATAATAATTATGTGTAATAATATATTTATTAAAAAATTAATATATATAAAATTCAATATATATAAAATTAAATTAGTTAAAAATCAATATATATATAATTATATATATAATAAATTATATATATAATAATTATATATAATAATATATATTTTAAAAACAAATATATATATAATTTAATATATATTAAATTAAATTAAATTAAAATTTAATATGTATATATATATATAATTATATAATAATTATATATACTAATATATTTATTAAACTTAATATTTATAATTTAATAAATTTAATTAAATTAATTAAATTAAAAAATAATATATACAATATATATAATAATAGTAATAATAATAAAATATTTATTTAAAAATCAATATATATATTATATATACAATTTAATATATTATATTAAATTAATTAAATTAATTAAAATTTAATATATATTAAATTATATATATATACATTAAAATTTTAATATGTTATTATATATAATTATATAATTATATATATATATATATTATTTTTAATTTAATTTAATATATAATAAATTAAATATATATATATATATATTGATTTTTAAATAAATATATTATTATTATTACTATTATATATATATATATATATATATATAAAGTTTATTATATATATTATATATAATTATATGTATTAAATTTTAAATTAAATAATTAAATTAATTAAAATTCGAAAGATAATTATATATAATATATATAATAAATTATATATATAATAGTAATAATAATATTTATTTAAAAATCAATATATATATATACATAATTTATTATATATTAAATTAAATTAAAAATAATATATATAATTATATAATTATATATAACATATTTATTAAAATTTTAATGTGTATATATACACATATATACATAATTTAACATATATTAAATTAAATTAAAATTAAATTAATTAAAATTTTATATATATAAAATAAATTATAATTATATATAATAATAATAATAATAATAATAATACCCAATTGAGGGGGGGAAAATAAAGACAACCCGCACACTTGAGGGGAATTTAATGCCCTCTCCTCTTGGACAAATCATAATAAATCAAAACTAAAGCTTTTCTGTTGTTTTGTGTTTTCATAACTCAGAGAGGAGGGAGGAGGGGGAAATGGAGGTAACAGCCACAAGGAAGCAGGAGGAGGCTCCCTCTGATTGGCTGCCCCTTGCAACCCTCTCCTCGCTGATTGGTTGCTCCCCTGTCTCAGCTTGCTATATGATTGCCGGACCAGAGAGAGAACTGCTTTCGTTTCTGATTCTGATAATCTGCAGAGAGTCCAGGAAGAAGCAGAAGCAGAAAGAGAGTCCCTTCTGTCCAATCCGGGCAGGAGTCCGAACTGCAAGGTGAGTCCATTGCAAAAGCCAGGGTCAGGGCCTCCACAATGCAGGATTTTTAATTGCAACCTCAATCAAATCAAATCAAGATCATTAATTAATTAATTGATTAATTTGATTAATTAAGCCAATTAATCAAATTAAATTAATGCATGAATAATAATAATAATAATCCACATTTGATCCCTCTTTTTAAAACTTCCTTGCTGTGGAAAATCCCTGGGATTTGTAGTTTTGCTGTGGCACCAGAGCTCTCCTTGACCAGGGTGTTTTTTTTTTAAGTGTCTCACCAAAACTAGAAATCCCAAGATTTTTTATTTTTTTATTATTTTTTGGTTTAATTCTGCAGTGTGACTAAACATTGCAGAAAGTTAATCCGGTTTGACACCACTTTCACACTGCCATGGCTCCATGCTGTGGAAAATCCCTGGGATTTGTAGTTTGCCGTGGCACCAGGGCTCTCCTGGTATTGGAGACTAAATTCCCTCACCAAACTACAGATCCCAGGACTCCATAGCATTGAGCCATGGCAGTGAAAGTGATGTGAGACCAGATTGTTCCTACAGTGGCTCTGTCCTACATGACATTGGGATTTGTAGTTTGGTAAAGGATTCAGCCTAAGACCAAAGGACCACTTATGCCAATCCTAACATCATGTTGTTGTTGTTGTTTTTCTTGGCAAGGTTTGTTCAGAGGAGGTTTGCCGTCGCCTTCCCCCGAGGCTGAGAGAGTGTGACTTCTTGCCCAAGGTCACCCGGTGTGTTTCCATGGCCGAGTGGGAATTCGAACCCCGGTCCCCAGAGCCGTATAGCCCAGCACTCAGACTACTATTACACCATGGCTCTGTTCTGGTGCCACAACAAACTACACTTCCCAGACTTCCATAGCATTGAGCCGTGCCAGTTAAAGTGGGGTCAAACCGGGTTATTTCTGCGGTGCGGATGCTGCCGGCGAGTCTAGTCCAGTCCCAAGTTTCGCTTTATAAAACCTTTCTCTTTATAAAGCCCTTCTCTCTGTTCAGTCGTAGATTGCAAACGCCAGCCTTTTCTCTTTTTTTTGGCACATGGTTTTAGTTTTAATTTCCATACAAGAAGGCTTGGGTTAAGCCGGCAGGCACAACATTTATATAATCAGACAGCCTTGCAAAGCATTGGACTGTGACTCTGGAGACCAGGGTTCGAATCACGGCTCAGCTATGGAAACCCACTGGGTGACCTTGGGCAGGTTGCACTCTCTCAGCCTCAGAGGATGGCCATGGCAAACCCACTCTGAAGAAACCTGCCATCGGCCCCACAAGTCACCATAAATCTTTTCTCTCTGAAAAAAACCTGCCAAGGATGGAAACCCCATACGTCAGAAAGGGCTTGAAGACCAACACGCCAACAATGACAACAATTTAAATATTGTCCATTGAAATCAAAGATGCAAAAATGTGCTTAAAGGCACATGTTTTTATTTTTTTATTTTAACACAAGAGGGTTTGGCTAAGCTGGCCGTTACAACATTATATAGTTAAGCAGCCTTATAAAAGGGTGGGGGGGAACAGATCCCACTTTGTTGTTGTTTTCAAAGAAGTATCCGTGTTACCTTGGGCGAGTCACACCCTCTCAGCCTCAGAAAACCCATGATATACTTTAGCATTGAGTCATGGCAGTTAAGGAGGTGTCAGACTGCATTATTTCTGCAGTGAAGATGCAGCTGAAGGAGTTTGTCACACGACGGGAATTGGAAATATAATCCAATGGCAATCTGAATGAAATCATGGGGTTTCACGTTATTGCATGAAAGCCGATCACACACATTTTTGCGCAATGGGAAGTCCTTCAGAACGCAATCGTGAGGTTTCATGTTATTGTGTGAAAAACTGTCACACACACAATTTTGGGCAATGAGAGGCAATTTCGGGCAGTTCTGAACGAATTCACTCAATTCTGAACTGGTCCCACTTTCATTTCTTTTGAAATTGAGAGAAATTCCTCCCTCAACAAGCTATTTATTTTTAAAAAATACGTCAAACAAGCCAGGAAAAGAGGACTGAAACTCCATTTCCTTCTTTATCAGTCAGCTGGGTTACTCTCTTGGATGAAACTCCTCGAGACTGTACGGGAATTGAAATTCTTCATACAGCCTACCCTTCATATCTGTGGATTTGTTAGCCATACAGTTTCTAGCATCCGCAGCTTGAAAATATTCCAAAAAATATAAATCCTAAAGAGCAAACCTTAAATTTGCCATTTGGTGTAAGGGACATCATTTTACTGTGCCATTGTATATAATGGGTTTTGCGCATCCATGTGTTTTGGTATCCATGGGTGGTTCTGGAACCAAACCCCAGCGGATACCAAGGGCCCAATGTATTAACGTGCCACTTTTTTTAAAAAAAAAAAGCTAATTTCAGTGCAGTGGTTTTGGAGAAAGAGTTACTATAAGAGTTTGTGTATACTTTCCCAAAAGTATTCATGATCTGCTAGTAGAGTAAATGGTCTTTAATTGGCTGTAGCTATTCATCGTGGTTTACTTGAGACCTCAAGCTCAGCTTCCACTCCTTCTTTTTTTATTTAAAGTTTTAATTGAATTTATATTTCCATCGTTACATCTATCTGTCACTTCAGAAGACTAAACGTAATAATAGAAACTTACAAACGCCAGGTAAAAAAGAGATGAATAGTATGTCTGAGTGTGTGTAAGAGAAAGAGAGAGACAGAATTTGCATGGTAGACTATGTGAATGAATGTATCTGAGAGAGAAGGTTGAAAAAAGGGCATTACTGAGTGTGTGTGAGAATTAGTGTGTGACCAAAAGTCACTCACACTCCAAGAGGGGTCCCAAGGGTGCATGAGAAACTGTGTTGCACCAACGTCTCATCCTGAGAACAGGCGCAGGGATGGGATGGGTCAGGGAAGAAGAAGTGGGGGCTCTGGTTGGGACCGCCAGAGGCCACAATCCAGTAAGCTTTCCTGAAGCGGCTGCTTCAAACACCCTCCTCACCTTTCTCATCCCTTCCAGACAGAAAAATGTGTAGGAAGAAGAAATGTGTAGGATCGGGGTTTCCAAGTCTTGTGCCCCCTTTGTGCAACTCTCGTGCCCCTACCCAAGGGGTCCTGCCCCACTGTTTGGGAACCACTGGGTTAAGGTGAATCACGTTGGACTGGGCTTGCTTCTTTGCAGCAACACCAGAAGGGAAGGGGGGAAGTTCATAAAGCTGAAGTTAACACAACCTCATTCTGATACTAAAATTACCAGTATATACTCAACTGTAAGTCAATCTCATGTACAAGTTGAGGGCAGGTTTGGGGGCCAAAGGTATGGATTTTGATATGGTAAGTCAGGTATAAAACTTAGGGGCATGTAACAAGTCCCATTGTATGGAGCAAGAACTTATAGAATTCCAGCAAGCATGGTGTTGTGCTCACCTTGAAGGTTGAATGGATGAGAGAGTAGCGGGAGGCCAGTGCTTCCAGGATAGTTTACACTCTTGCCTTTCACCAGGGGATGGTTTTTTTTTTTTTAAATTAAGGTACAGTACTTTGACCCCGTAGATAAGTCGATTCAGTTTTTTGGGGTCAATTTTTTGACAAAATTTCTAGATGTATACATGAGTATATACAGTAGTTACCTGTATATACTCATGTATAAATTAGATTCATCCATTCATGTATTTTGTATATAAGTTGATATGTTCATTCATGTATTACATATATAAGTTGAGGGCCGGTTTGGGAGCCAAAATTAGCACTGATCAATTGAGGGTAGAACTTAGGGTCATATAACAAAGGATGCAAAGGAAAACAGTGCCAAAGAACTTAAAAAATTCTGGCAGGCATAACTGTTTGTGCTCACCCTAAAGGCTGGATGGATGAGGAGGGAACTACAGTCAGCCCTCCATATCCATGGATTTTTAATCCACGGACTCAGCCAGCCACAGATTGAAAGAATTCCAAAAATATATAAATTCCAAAAAGCAAACTTTTTTGCCATTTTTACTATTTTATATAAGGGACGCAATTGTACTAACTGTGCCATTGTATTTAATGGGACATGAGCATCCACAGATTTTGGTATCCACGGAGGGGCCTGGAACTGAACGCCAGTGGATATCAAGGGCCCACTGTATGGTAAAAGGTGGCTGTGGAATGTGGTGGAGGGAGGTGATCAAGCATGGATGGATTTGCACATCAGAAATAATGTAAAGGCAAGGGTTAAGGTACTTCAACTCGTGTCAAAAAAAGGAACCATCCTCATCTCCGAATAGAGTGGTGAAAGGTGACAGCTTAGTCTGTTCTAGGAGAACCTAAAAGAAGTACCAGCTCCCCTATTCTCTTGCCACTCCTTTCAGGAGAAGCGCCAAGAGCTGCCGCTGCTACCACCACCACAGCAGAGAGATTATAGCAATGGCAAATGCATTCCTATACCACTTATCAGTGAACTAGCACTCCCTAAGCAGTTTAAAATGTGTAAGTCAGTTGCCCCCAACAAGCTGGGCACTCATTTTACCAACCTACTAAAGGATGGAAGGCTGAGTCGAGTGGCATTTAATCATTGTGCCACCAGATGGTTCTTCTTTCTTCCTTCTGTAAATTCTTTCTTTTTTCTCTGAATACTATACTTTTAAAGCTATTTTTTAAAGTATGACACAGAGATAAGTCAGCCAAGGTTTTTTGGTTAATTGTTTAACCAAAATTTCTAGACTTATTTGTGACAATGTGCAGGGATTTTTTGAGAACAAGTCATAGGTAGCTTCCAGCATATGCGGAAGCTGCGCTGGAAAAAAGCCTCTCACATCCTGGAAGGGGTAATGGGGCGCACTGCAGGCACGAGTCCCATTACTTTTTATGGGGCTCGAACATACATGTTTTTTCTCTTATGTGGGGGAGGGGGGTCCAGAACAGATCCCCCGCGTAAGAGAAGGGCCCACTGTAGTAATGAATTTTCATGTGTGGATGTCAGTGATAAACCTACCTATAATTAACCAAAAGGAAGATCAGATTGTGTATTCTTTGGCATGTGGGCAGGATTGTGTGCTCCTACAGAGCATGACATCTCAACAGGGCAAGATGTTTTACTGGGGGTACCTTTGAGAACGTGAGGTGATCAATCTCCCTACAAACGAGTGTGTTTTCCTTCCGCAGGATGAGTCAGTGGTATAAACTACAGCAGCTGGATTCCAAATTTTTGGAACAAGTGCACCAGCTCTATGATGACAGCTTTCCAATGGAGATCAGACAGTATCTGGCACAGTGGCTAGAAAGCCAAGACTGGTAAGAAGAGACTAACTTGTGCAAGATGTGAAAGACCTGTGGTCCTAAGTAAGAGTATGAGTACACCCAGTTGTCCATAGAATTAAATTGCTCCTGCTTTAGGGAAATGGGGCTTTTAGCAGTGTGGAACCTTGCCAGAGTTATAGAATCATAGGGTTAGAAGGGGCCTTCCTTGGTGACTGTCAAGCTGAGCTTCTTGTTCAGGGCAGGATCTCCTGCTAAAACATCCCTGACAGGTAACTGTCCAGCCCCTTTTTGATGTCTAAAAAAAGAGAAGCTTGCTATGAACTAACTTTTATTGAAATACACACCTTTTTTGTGTGCAAATAAACATTACCTGGCAAATGCCTGACCGTTTTTTAGCAAATTCTAAAATACTGAGATGTAAGGGATATTGTAAACAGCATTCTAGGTTTCATTGTGCGAGCAAATAAATCTGTACGATCCTGTAAAATGGGGGTGAGAATCATGCAACCCTCTAAATATTCCATTAACTGGGAGTTGCAATCTAACAACTTCTTCACAACCACCGCCTAATCCAGTGCTTAACCCTAGCACTACAACATATACTTTGTGCCTACTGGCTGTGTTTCTTTCCGTTAGATTTGGGGCAGCAAAAGGTATATTAATAGGTTAATTGGAATTGTGGGTATTGTCAAAAGCAGAGGTTTTCTCAGTGGTGGGAGAAAACACACAGAGCTTTGCTTCTTGAAAACTGGAAACTGATAATGGAATCTAACCACTTTGTGTCTAGGGACCATGCTGCCAGTGATATTTCACTGGCGACCTTGCTGTTCCAGAACCTTCTGTCACAGCTAGATGACCAATACAGCCGGTTCACACAGGAGAACAACTTTCTGTTGCAGCACAACATCAGAAAAAGCAAAAGGAACCTACAGGTTTGGGTCTCTCTGTCTGTTGGTAAAGGAGAAGTATTTAATTACCCTTTTCTTTTCAGTATTTTTGAACATTTTTTTCTTTACTGATACTTTTCCTACACCTTTACTGTCAGTGTTGTTGTTCATTAAATTTCTTAAAATACTTTAAAATGAAAACTCAAGATGCCATTCAGTTTTTCCTGCTTCTGCTGTCAACCTTCTATGCCCACAGATTTTGCATCCATACATTCAACCATCTGCAGCTTGATTTTTTTTAAAAAAATTGCAAACTCAAACTTTGATTTTATAATTTTACATAAGGGACACCATTTTACTGTGCCATTGTATATAAAGGGACTCGAGCATCTATGGGTTTTGGTACCCATGGGCAGTCCTGGAACTAAACTCCATCAGGGACCACTGTACTGGAAAGCTAGGAGCTTACTGGTTTGGCCTTTTGTTTCTCAGCAGTGTGGCTTTAAGAGAGCATGCATTATTAATTTCATAATGCAAATTCTTTACAAAATTATAGCTTAACATTTTTCAAAGAAGTAACCATGTTAGTCTCTTGCAACATAAAAATGAGGGGAGCAGAAGGAATGTATCAGCTCCTTTAAGACTCACTGTTTTTTTTTATTTTAGTATGAGCTTATATGGATATAAACGTACTTCTTCAGATGCAGTACAGTACCTTCCTCTTATTATATATAACATAATATTGTAGCAACTCAATATTAGTTGTAATAATGGTTCAATTTTTACTTAGCTTAGATTCCAGGTTAAATGGTTCAGATTCCTGCTGTTCCTTTTTTTCATGTGAGCATTGTCCTCAGCCTTCAGAGTGTGCCAAAACAATGCATATTTTTTTAAAATCTAAATCCCTTTGAAAAAATGGAATAAGCACCAGAATGTTGAATTGTATATGACCAAGGGGAGGGACATGGCCAAGGAGAGGATCTTGTATTTCATACTGCTTAAAATTTATCTGTGTCATTGCCTCTTATTATCTGTTTTAGATAGATGTTTTTAGCCCCTCCCCAACTGCCCAATAAATGTTGACCATCACTTCCCAGTACACATCATTTCTCTCCGGATTATGGTCCTGAAAGACTTTCTGTGCTTCCTGATCAAAACAGAGCTTGGAAAGTTAAAAAAGATTGAACAAGAATGCTCTGGAGAATCGCCCAGCCAGCATGACCAGTTGTGAGAATTCTGGGAGTTGTCAAAAAAGTAATTTTTCCAGATTCTGGATCAAAGACATTTTTGAGCGATTCCTTTTTGAAGTTGGCTGTGCACTAAGATTGGGACTTAGTTGCTGTGTTGGAAGAGTTTGCCTCGTTTGGGATGCCAGTGGGAGGATATGTGAGAAAGTGGCTGGTAAGGTTATGTATGTTGGCTCTAAGCCTGTAAGAAACTGGTTCTTTATGGGATGTCAGGCTCTGCCTTCAGAAGCTCACACAGTAAAGTAGTGAGTTCACACACAACACACACACACAAGTTCCCAGGGCTGCTACATGCCCCGGCATTTGTGTGAACAGCCTCCATCTCTTATTTTTGTGAATTCTGTTCCACTGAAGTTGAGCAGCTGGGCCCTGTGCATTTCCCCAGCTATTATATTGATTCTGATGACGTGTTGGAACATCATCTCTTATTCTGGAAGAGACCTTGAAAAAATATAAAAAATATATGAAAAAATATTTTTAAAAATTGTTGATTACACCTCCCAGAATCTGCCTGCCTGTAATCTGGAAGAGTTACAATGAAGTAACTCTTCTGGCTTCTGCTTAGCAGTGCATAAGTTGTAAATCATGATCTGCTGGTAGAACTTTGTGTGACTTGCAGTAAATCTGCAGGAGTTGCTGATTCCCACTTGTTGCTGACTCCCCTCCCCTTCCAAACTAGGCTGGTGGAATGAGGAAAATTTGGTGGTACTGGGGAACCAAGACTCTGGGTGCAGAAAGGATTCCTTTTTTGAGGTTGGCTCTGCACTAAGATTAGTACTTCCAACCTGAAAGCAAATTTTTGGTCAGAACCATTTTGTTAGAGGTGGCCTCTTCCTTCATTCCTACTTGGTGTATCTACACAGAACTACAATTTTGCTCCTTACTCTAGCTGATGAATATTGAGATTCCTGTAAAATAATGTTGGGGCACCTGTGGCCCTCCAGAGGTAGATGTTCTCCCATTCCTTTCAGTCTTTGACATTTGTGCCAATGATGATAGATGATGAAAATAGTAGTTCTTCAGCATATGGAGGGCCAGAAAGTTTCTTAATCTTTTTTGATGAAAAGCTGGTCTGAGTAACCTGAACGCTTCCTAACTATTCTGTTCTTCGTTTTTATATCCTAGACTACTTTTGAGGAAGACCCCATGTACATGGCCATGATGATCTCAAAGTGTTTGCACGAAGAAAGGAAAATCCTCCAAGCTGCTCAATCAGCGGAGCAGGTAACATTTTTCCTGTAGTTTTAAATTTCTATAGGGTGGTTCTGACCTCATCCTTATGCAGCTCTGATCTCAGGTAGATATGTTTGTGGTAATGCTTTACCCTTGATGTAAGCACCTGGGACCACTGTTTGTTTTTTGTTTGTTTTTTTGTCCATTTGTCGTCAAATACATTCTAGATTTTAAATCTTGTGCTTTAAAGGAACTGTCCGTCATCAAAACATGTTCAGTACCTTAGGTAACTACTCAAGAGTTACTCAAAGTCTGGAATAAATGCCAGAACGTATTCACTGACCCATTGGTACAGAGAATTCTAGGTGCCACTGTGACAGCAGAAGGACCGAAATTTATGTATGTATTTATTTAAATAAAGCCTGCTGTATTCGTTTTCAGCATACAGAACTTGAAACTTAGGAACTAACAGTATCAGAATTCTGGAAAGGATGGTCTCCAAAGTGACTTTTCTGAGTGTCAGTTTTTCAAGGGTGTGATACTCTTGACATACATTATTCGGTGTTTTCCTCTCTATCCTTTCAAACTCCAGATGCAAGTAGGAAATGTACAGAATACAGCAGTGCTGTGTCGGGTAAAGGAGCTGGATGCAAAAGTGAAAGGTGTAAAGGATAGCGTCACAGTAAGTAAGAAGTATAGGTGCTGGAGTTTAATTTTTTTGACATCTAGTGGGGTACTGGGGAAGTATATGTAAAAGTTTGAAGAATGTGAGGTTGTAACTTGCTGTTAAAAGGTAATAGAATTTCAAATTGAACAAAAGATGGTTAACAATCAAAGATAATATTCTTATTAATGTTTTAAGATAAAATGTAAGAAAATTATGTAATTTACTGACTGTAAATAAAAAAAGGAAGTTGATGCAGACTTGAAGGACATATTAGAAGGCATGCCAAAATAATACAGGTTGAATCTCCCTTATCCAAAAGGTTGAGAACCAGAAATACTTTGGTTTTTGAATTTTGGAATATTTGCATATACATAATGAGAGATCTTGGAGATGGGGTCCAAGTCTAAACACAGAGTTCATGCATATTTCATATACACCTTATACACATAGCCTGAAGATAATTTTATACCATATTTTTAATGATTTTGTGCATGAAACAAAGTTTTTATACACTGAACCATCAGAAAGCAAAGGTTTCACTATCTGAGCCATCCAGGATTTTGTGTGTATGTTGTGTGTTTGATTAGGAGTATCTGAGAGCCACAGATTTGGAGCACTAGTGCTTTTGCTGCCAGGGTGTGCTGCATTTCTATGTGGCTTGTAGGTCTTAGCTCAGGACTGGACACTTCAAAGGAGAAGTTGCCACCTAAATTGTGGCCAGGGCTTGCTAACAGAGGCCCTCTACAGACCAGCACTTTGTGCCAACCTGTGGGTGGAATTAAAGCACAGCATCCACATGCTGGACACTCTAACCCCACCCCCAGGGTGCCATTTTTGCACTCACCAGTCTACACAGCTGGCACCATCATGACGCTCCTTCAATGCTGTATCCAAAGAGGTGTCATAAAGTTGCACTGCTGTGGCTATGGCACCCCTTGGATGGAGCAAAGAGGAGCTGATTTTTGCAACTTTTTTACACTCTCCAGAGGCCAGATCAGGCCCGTGATATGAGGTTGCAGCAGCCCCGATCCAGCCAGTAAAGGGGCAGCTGCAGACCTGTATAGCCCCAGAGACAGGAGAAAGAATTAAGTATTTTAATATTTAAAGCAACAACACATGGGAGACTCCAGAGTTACAGATATTGAGCAGTTTCAAACCTATTTATTCCTTTGTTTGTACTAGAGAGCTGTGAGGTTTCCATATACAAACAAAATACGTACCAAAAACAAAACAAAACCCTAACAGAACAGAACAGTTCTGTTCTGTCCATAAAAGTATCATGTCTTTTATGAGTAAAGCCAGTTTTGCTACCCATCTACATCCATATAATTAGGGCAGGAGGGTACACCATACCCCCCCCCCAAAAAAAACTTGGACTGTAGCCCTCAATAGTCTTAAAACAACATAGCCAAAGCTGGTGCTGTAGTCCCAACAATATCTGCAGGGCCATAAATTGCTCACCCTTGAACTAGGAGCAGGGTTTAGCTCTGGAAGCTAACCCCCATGATTTTGCTGTACATTTGGGGGGCTAAACCAGGGTTTAGACCAATGAAATTTTGTTAATACTAATTGTGGTTTAGTGTTTTCTTTACTGTCCACTGACAATCCCAAATATGTTTAGCTAACTAGATTTTACCTTTCCCAGTCAAGGTAATGTAGGGAGCTGTTGTGACATAGTGGTTAGAGTAATCTCTGCTCAGCTGCAGAGTTCATTGGGTGACCTTGACCTAGTCACCTTCTTTGAGCTTGACTTTTTTCCCCGGCAAATAAATAAACCAAAATTTCTGTGAATTGCTTGTCATCTCCTAGTGTTTTCCATTAAATATAGAGTCATGTCTAATGTAGTTTTTGGGTTTTTTTAGGAAATAGAGCAAATCATCAAAGCTCTGGAGGATGCGCAAGATGAATATGATTTCAAATTTAAAACCTTGCAAGTCAGAGGTAAGGAATTCAGATTCAGAGCAATTCCAATGAAATGAGAAATTATGGTTTATGCTGAATTCATGATGTCTCCAGATGGAAATGCCTGATGCATGGACAGTAACCATTTTGAGGACATTTGGATCTTGGTGAAAACTTCTAAGCTTTGCCTTTCTATTCTCTCCTGTTGTTTCATTTCCTTAAAGAAACAGTAAAGTGTCTTCTGAAGAGTGTAAATAACAAGGCAGAAAAGTTGCTTTTTAGAATGCAGGTTGTTATCTAAAAAGTAATTTTCCCAAGCTATGGTAATACATATAGAATTATTCATTCTGAAATAAATGTGGGGGTTTTGCTTTGTGTTTCTCTTGTGAGGCTCATATGGAAGTGGATGCACTAGGTGTGAGAGTGGCCTTCACTGCCTGCTGATAAATTGCCACTGCAATTTTACATGTTTGCTTTCTAGTCTCCAAAAGTGTGTTTGCATATAAATGCCAATCAGGTTCTTTATATTAATTAATCTTCAGCATGCATGTGAGTGGTAGTATTGTTCACATACATAGTACAAAATATGACTATTAATAGAGATGTTATACAGTTCTGTGTTATTGAGAAGGGTATCAAATTTCATGATTTCCAAAATGTATCTCCAGTCAAATTTCTAGACTTAAATGCAAGTATGTACAGTAAATGTTGTCTTAGGCACGAGGAGGCAGAGTGGTTAATGGTTGCATCTACCCTCTAGAAATAATGCAGTTTGACACCACTAACTGCCATGGCTTTATCCAACAGAACACTTGGACTTATAGTTTTATGAGGCACCAGCACTTTTTAGCAGAGAAGGGTAACGACCCTGTAAAACCACAAATCCCTAGATTCAATAGACTGGAGCTACAGTGCTTAAAATGGTGTAAAACTGCATTATTTCTTCAGTACATATGCATTCAAAGAGCTGAAACTTCCTTCCAACATTATGAACCTCCTATATCCGGAGCAGATTGGGAAGTCCTCCTGAGTCCTATCTCATCCAGTGTTTCTTTGGGAAGATCAAGTTTGCCAACATAAAAGCATAGCACCATTTTGAGTGTTGCACTGAAACCTGTAATGATTACTGTTGGCTTTCATACTCTTTGACTTCCTGGTTCATGGAATTTCTAGCACTTGCTGTAGAATACTTACAATGAAAGATAGCCCAAAGCCCATACTTCCCTTTCTCTGTAATCCTAATTGAAAGGGTGGCTGGGGTAGGGCAATTGATTCCTGATTTTGATAGAACTTCTGCTTTTGAAGAGGACATAAATTTGTTTGGTAAGAAGAGCACTACCTCTTCCCACATCCTCAGCAGCTGAGGCATGTGATACCTTTTCCGTCAGAGTTCTGCATTTGTCTTAAACGTGTCTGTTTAAATGTGGAAGGGCTCAAGAGACACCCTTCACTGGCTGATTTTTCTTTGATCTGTTTTGTAGAAGTTGAACCCAATGGCATGAGCCCGGATGACTGTAAAAAGGAAAAAATGCAGCTTCACACTATGTATTTGCAGCTTCACAGCATGAGACAGGTAATTTTTTTTAAATTGGGTCAGGGCATCATGCATCTCTGTAAATCAGAGGTGTGCAACTCTTGTTGGACTGCTACTGCCACAGATTATCTGGCATGGCAAGTGGTTAGGCATTGTGGTAATTGCAGTCCAGCTATAGCTGCAAGACCCTAGTGCAATGTTTTTCAATTTGTGTTGTGAGGAATCCTGAGGTTTCTCATCAGTAAGGACATTTGAAATAACAAGAAAAGTTGCTCTGTGAAACGCAAGGCTTGGAAAAATTACTTTTTAGGTTTACAGTTGGACTTGATCCCTTTCCCCACCACCATTCCCTTCTTCTTTTGTGTCATGTCTTTTTAGATTGTAAGCTTGAGGGCAGGGAACTGTCTAATTAAAAATAATAATAATTGTAAGCCACTCTGAGAGCCTTTAGGGCTAAAGAGCGGGGTATAAATATTGTAAATAAATAAATAAATAAATACAGTTCCCTGGCAGCAGATGTCTTACATTTCACACAGTAGTTTTTTCCAGCTCTGCCTGGAGATGACAGGGATTGAACCTATGACCTTTTTTATGTAAAGTACACATTCAATCATTAAGCTCCAGCTTTTCCACATGAATCTTTTGCAACAGAGAGGAGTGCCTTATCACAGAACCTACTGTAGATAGAGCTACAGAAGCTAGAATGTCCAGAAATTGTTGGCCTGGCTTCTACCTGTGGTTTACATTCAGAAGATTCCCTTTGTAAGCCATGTACATGTCCATAGTGTTCTTCTTAAGGTCCCAAATGGAGCAGATATGTAGTGAGATTGTCGTATTTGTTGCTATAGTTCTCAGTGTGTGTTAAGTACCCAAGCAGAACAGAGATGGCAATAATAATAACTGACAAAACCCAATAATTTATATTCTAAGAACTCACACTGCTTTAAATGAAATCTGTAAGAGCCCTTAAATAATGAGGCAGTTATATTCTGTGAAATCTCAAATGGCTCAAGTAGAAAATGATTTTTAAAATGGTTTTGTCATCCATGCCTTCAGGATGTTCTCCGCAAAATCACAGCTTCACTGAATGTAGCAGAACACACTCAGAATGCTTTGATCCGAGAGGAACTTGAGGAATGGAAACAGCGGCAACAAATTGCTTGTATTGGAGGGCCACCTAATGCATGTCTAGACCAGCTTCAAAACTGGTAGGTCTCCCACATACAGCTGGGAATTTTTACCAGGGGATATTTGAGAGCAATCATTGGGTACAACATGGAGAGTTCAGCATGGAAGAAACTCCCGTCTGACAAATTACCACACAGACACTGCTTACAAAGCTGTTCATTCTGCATTTTGAGGAATGTTCTCCTCCTCTCACCCCTAGTCAGATGTGGAATAGTCTTTCATTCTGGGGAGTAGCCTTTATCCATATTTTCCTATTTATTTTGTGTTCATGTTTCATTGCTGTTGAAGGGGGTCATAATCAGTTGTTCACTGTATATGGGCTAAATCTGGTGGTTGATTATGTACTTGTATTTGTGTTGATTGTGTACTTGTATTTGTGATTGTGTATCCAGTTGTGTATTTTAACTTATTTGCATCTATTATTATGTTGCATTTTTAACCAAGAGTCTTTTTTCAATTTGCACTTTATTATTGGGGCAGGGAGGCAAGGTATAGATAATACATAGGATTACACTCCTTTGCCGATAGAAGATGTGGTATGTGTATGTGGAATGTCTTTAGACAACAAGAGAATAAGAACCCCTTCAATACGGGGATTGGAGGGCAGTAGGCTGTCTGTGTGAGGGGGTATTTTTCTCCTCCCCTGAGGCTTCTGGGATTCTTTAGATATGCAGAGCATAAACTGAAGAGTAAGTGTACCAAGGCTTTGTACTGGAAGTTGTCCACTTCCAAGCCTTGCTTCAGGCTTATGTGGTAGTAAGTTGCTTGTGGATGCATCAGCAGTACTGGTCATCTATCGGGAGTCGTCGGAGAACTTCTGGAAATGAAGTAATACATCCAGTATGTTTGAGCCATTATATGGCCTTCTCTTATAAACAATAGTGTTTGACACATTCATTCTCTGACAGTATGCCAAGGGATCTTGAGACTAACTATTTGAAAGAGGTTGCACCAGACTATTAAGAGGTTTGTAGACTTAGGTCCAAAACATGCTGTAGAAATAATCTAGTTTAAGGCTGCTCTAACTGCCCTGGATCAGTGCTAGGGAATCCTGGGAATTTTAGTTTGCTGTGGCACCAGAGCTCTCTGACTGAGAAGGCTGAATAGCTCAGGAAAATACAGTTCCCAGAATTTCCTAACATTGAGCCAGGGAATTTAGAGCAGTCTTAAACTGGATTATTTCTGCAGTGTGTTTTGGACCTATCGATAAGTCTACTTCATCAGATGCATCTACGAAAGCCAATGCTATAACTTCTTTTGCATGGTTAGTCTCAAAGGTGCTACAAGATTCCTTTGCATACGGATATTCCAGATAACATGGCTATGTCTGAGTTTATTTCCTTACAGTTTTAGCTTTTTCAGGGGTGCTGTAGGTGCAGAAAGTAACCTGATTCTTCCCTGAGACTGTAGGGGAGGGGTGGACAACCGTAAGGGGGGGCAGTTTCCTCCACCACCACCCCCCCCCCAAGAACTGCACAGCAAACCCAAATACTTTGGTTTTCCTCTGTAGTTCTACATTATTGGGGGGCAAAATTGCCTGAAAGTTGTGCTGAAAAAATTGTTTGAAATTGTTTGAAAGTTGTGCTGTTAGGGGGGCTTCAGGAGCCTAGAGTCACATGTTTGCACCTGTAGAGTTACTTTCGCTAAGATGCTTTCTCATTGCCTTCCTTCCAGAGTGTTAGAGAGGGCATAAGTCAGGGTTGCTCCTGTCAGTTTCCTCACTCTTCTCACTTCAGTGTTGTATCGACATGCAAAGAGTCCACACGTGCTTGCAGACACAAATGGTGGGCTCCATACCCAGCCGCTCTTTCTAGGTTACTATTTACTCTGCTGAAAAGATGGCAGCTGTAGGATTGGAAAGCTGGAGAAGCTGAGAAGGGAGAGCTGAGATCAGAAATATTGCAGGTGGAATCCCTGCTGTTCTAGGACACAGAAGAAGGGCATTTAGTGCAACATACTTAAAAAAGATAATAGGCAGGTTTGGGCATGGCCAGTACTTGAATGGTGACCATCTGAAATTTTGTGTGTGGTGGTATGAACTCCATGCCTTGACATTCACTGGGCTACAGTGTTTAAGAGAGATTTTGATTCATGTTTCCACTGAACCTATGAAACTGTTATCTTGGGTTGGTCACACATAGGCCTCAGCCTACCCAGCCTGTCTGAGATGCTGTGAAGATAAAAGGAGATCCATGCATGCTGCTATGAGCTCACTGGAAGGAAGGTGACCTATTAGTATAAATCATGGAGAAAAATAAATACGGTGGGCCTTTGGTAGCCCCTGGAGTTTGTTTCTGGGATCCCCTCTGGATACCAAAGGACGTGGATGCTGACATCTCATTATATTTAATTGTTAGTGAAATAGTGTCTTTTATATAAAATGGCACAATTAAGATTAGCCTTTTGGAATTTATATTTTTTAAAAAATATTTTCTCATTGTGAATGGTTGAATCTATGGCTAAAGATCTGTAGATAGTGTAAATGTAGTAAATATATAATCCTGAGCTTGCTGGTTTTCAAATCCACAATGAAAGTGAGCATAGTACTAAAATGTACCTTTTGCAATGGCAGGTTTACCACAGTAGCTGAGAGTCTTCAGCAAATTCGTCAGCAGCTTAAAAAACTGGAGGAGCTGGAGCAGAAATTTTCTTATGAGTCGGATCCTATCCCACAACAGAAGAAAGGACTGTATGACCGGACGCAGAACCTCTTCCAGCAGCTTATTCAGTGGTGAGCTGTCCATTTTTTGTTCAGAGTTTCAGTGGCCAGACCTTAGTGACTGACTTTGCAGTGGCAAACTTTGTGAAGTAAGAACAAGGACTGGAGTGTTACTTGGAGGTGGATGGTTCCAGGGGCACATACACTGGGCTGTTCACAGAGTCAAGAGAATCTTTTGGCTACGTTGGTAAATTTTCTTGCAAAATATACACCTGCAGCTTTTCTTCTGGATTCCTACCCAAATAGGAGAACCCTAAAGGAATAGCCATGGGGTTGACTAATTTCTCAAACCTCACAACTGTGTTGGATTACAGTTCCCATTGTCTGTAGCCAGCACATCGATGGCAGTTGCAATATTGACACATTTGCAAGGGCATCAGATTTGGGTAAACTGGGATGGAGAAATGTGGGGTTGCACTGGTAAGAATTGCAGGTTGAATTGCAGGAGCCCTGGTGGTGCAGTGGTTAAATGCCTGTACTGCAGTCACTCACTCAAAACCATAGGGTTGTGAGTTCAATATTAACCATGGCTCAAGCTTGACTCAGGCTTGCATCCTTCCAAGGTTGCTAAAATGAGTACCCAGCTTGTTGGGGGCAATTAGTTTACAGTTGTAAACTACTTAGACACTGCTAGTTCAGTATGAAGCAGTATATAAACGAAACTGTTTTGAATCTCCCTAGACTAAAATGCTTGGCACCAGAAGTGTTTTGGATTTTGTAAAATTATTTTGGAATACCTGTATTTGCATATGCATACATAATGAGATATCTTGGAGATGGACCCAGGTCTAAACATGACATTCATTGATGTTTCATATACACCTTATACACATAGCCTGAAGGTAACTTCATATAATATTTTAAATAATTTTGTGCATTAAATAAATGTGGTATACTGAACCATCAGAAAGCAAAAGTGTCACTAACTTTGTAATACATGTAAGGAGTTTTAGGGTTTGGAGTATTTCAGATTTCAGAATTCTGTATAAGGGTAACCTATCCTGTAATTTTATAATTTATTACATGTCTGTTATTAGGTGTTTTTGTTCATATGGGATTCAAGTGCCACGGCATAACAAGTGTCAGTTCAGCTGAGGTGACCTGAAGAGGGAAACTCCCTCCTCAGCATCTTGATCTAAATAATTGTTCCTGTTTGAAGGAATAAAACTAGGTCAATTGTTATGATGCCTATGCATTTTTGGCCTAATTTTTGCACACATACCTTTGAAGAAAATGTAAACATTGATTCTGTATTTTATATATATATTTTTTCTAGCTCCTTTGTGGTGGAAAGGCAGCCTTGCATGCCTACACATCCCCAGAGGCCCTTGGTTTTGAAGACTGGAGTGCAATTTACAGTTAAACTGAGGTAAAAAAATCTTGAAGGATTTATTTGTACCATGATTATTGTCTAGTCTGTCTTCTATCGTCTTCTTTTATTTTGAAGGGACAAACCATTCAAATTCAATGCTATAAAACTAAACCAGGGGAAGTGTGGAAAATTGTGTCCAACCAATACAGGCTGTTTCTTTAAAAATAGGCTTACAATAATATGCACGAGCAGTCTGTAAACTGAGCCAAGTCTTGTATATCATTTAAGGCTAATAGCATGATTTTCTGTGGATTCGGTCTAAATAAATATAAGTAAACTGGCAGCAGGTCTTTTCTGGTGTGTATCACAGCTGGTTGTGCATTGAGATTTGTTTCTTAGGGCAGCATCATGAATTAGAATGCTGTCCTGTTACTTACTTGAGAATAAGTACCATTGTACTTATTAAGAGCAGATGCACACAGGATTGCACATAGCCTATATATGGCCATTCAGCTGTGATTGGTTCCTGAAATATGAGGAAATGAATAAATGCTTCCCCCCCCCCCCCCGAATTTTAATGCTATAGCATATAGGCTGTGCATATTTACAGGTATTCTTTTCCTGCTTTAATACAGTTAGATCACCGTGACATAATTTTCCGTAATATAGTTTTTCCTTTTCAAATTTTTCCAGTAAAAAAATGGCTTCAAAGATCTATGGTTTTCCCTTTGTTTTTCCATCTCCCTCAAAGGCCTTTTCTCTCCATCAGTCAATCAGTCAGTAATTTATTATGGTCATAGACCAGCACAAATGGAAGAAGATTTTTTACCATGATGTAAAATTTGACCAAGTAACATAAAATGCAATAAACATGTAAGGTAAAATTTGACAAGGTGGCATAAAATGCTCAATAGTGTGAAATACAATAAACACGTAAGGTAAATTTTGACATAAAATGCAATAAACAAGTAAAATTCAGATCTAGCTATAACAATAATAGTAATAAAAAGCACAAAAGTAAGTCACAGAACGCTATCTAAACCCAAGATTTGTACATAATCCCCAAACCACCTGTATCTCATATGGCTACCTGAATATTTCTAAAGAGACCTTTTTTTCTCATAATCTACTGCTGATTTGTCATGTGCCTATGAGTTTCAACAACTGTCACATGAAATCTAACAACCTTATCTGTAATCCTTGCATCCTGATCAGCAAGCAGAAAAGAAAGGTTGAGTTCTTCCATCCTGCCGGGAATATTCCCTAGCTCTGATCTTCATAATAGCTGATAAGGGTGGTAAGAATGGATTTCCCCCCAGTAGCAATATTTGGTGGTGAGCCATCCTTGTTGTAATGCAGAGTATTTGATGGTGGCTTGCCCTTGAATGAGTGATTAAAACTCATTAATTTTATAATTATAAAGATGGCTCAGAAGTGAATGAAAATACCTAAGAAACAGCTTGTCAGTAAGGATCAGCACATCAGCCTGCATTTGTGAATTGTCTTGCAGATGTGGTTTTAGGGTGATAATGGTCTCCCATGCTGAGTGTTTGACCTTGTCAAAATTTGCTAGTAGGACAGGACTCAACTCAACTGTTTAATTTTTTAGACATGAATCTTATTTTTGATGCTTAGGTAAATATGATGTTGGGAATAAACCTTTGTCCAGAGGCTTGAGAAACTGAAGAAGGTGCCAGTCTTATAGAGATAAATGGAGAATGATTCCTTCTTAAATGTATTAATATTTCTGCTACTTGTCTTTGCAGATTGCTGGTGAAACTGCAAGAGCTGAATTACAAACTGAAGGTGCAGGTTGTGTTTGATAAGTGAGTAACATCTTACATTGTGCCATCTGTCTCCCTACGTGCTGAAGAAGTCTTTGTTCTATTTCTGCTGTGTTGCTAGAGATAAATGAAGAATTGGTGTGTCATGGTTTGCTTTTCCCAGTACAGTTTTGCATATTTGGTTTAAAAAAAAAGTTTTGCTCATTAGAGTAATTTAGTTTGTAAGTTTCACTGCTTCCTTGCCAGTGCTAAATTGGCTTCATAGTTTCTGCAGATATTTCCAGCTATTTAAAAACACACTGTGCTACAGCCATTATGTTCATGTCTATTCAAGCGTAAATACCATTTGATTAAATGGAGACTATACCCCAGGGAAATACATATGTAGAATTGCAGCATTGCTGTTGAATGCAATAAACTGTCTTCTTCCACTAGTAATAGGTACAGTATTACTAATTATTTGCACATATGTTTGGGAGTAAACCTTATTTGATACAGTGAGGCTTAATGCCTACTCCTTCTAGTAGTGTCACCTTGGTATTTACTGTATTGTAAATACAGTGCACGCGCTTCATATGCAGGCATGCCATACACAGCTTTCAGCACTGCACCGGAAGAAGCAATGGTGCATGCGCCACGCCATGGCCACAAGCCCCATTGTTTTTAATGGGACTCCACCATACGCAGTAAGGGAAGGCCCGACAGACTTGACTGTATAGCCATGAATGAAATGGAGGTTATGATGGAGCTTCAAGCATCCCAAGTGAAAAATGGAAGGATTTTTGTTTGCAGGTGCTAGCCTCACCTTACTTCACCTGTGACAAGGTTGCTTTAAGGAATCCTCTGTTAACACTTCCACAGTTTTCATTTGAGAATAAAGGGGAAGAGTCTCCTCAGATTACACAATAATACCTGGGTAAAATATTTACTTGAACATCCAGTAAAAACTTCAGTGAAATGGAGAAATGTTTGATATTCCATAATGAGCCAGCTATGTATAATCTGATTTTTTTATCCTTTACAGAGATGTCACTGAGAAAAACACACTGAGAGGGTATGTTGACATCTCTTTTGAATGTTGTTACGTTTTTTAGAAAAATGAATTTTTACTCAAAGCTTTCGTGCATTTTTAAAAACATATCTCTTGCTGCAGATTTAGAAAATTTAATATCTTAGGAACAAATACCAAAGTGATGAACATGGAGGAGTCCAATGGAAGCCTGTCAGCAGAATTTAGACATCTGGTGAGAAATATTTCTTCTTTTTCCTCCTGTTTTTTTCTTTTGAGGTGAAGGTTAATTCTGACTTACGCAATACTGGGGTTTTGTTCTGAATATAATGAAACAAAATGAGTCATCTTGTCAATGTGCACATGGGTTCCAGTCAAGATGCAAGGGAGAGGAAGTACAAGCCCCTTACATGAATAGCCACATCAGCTGCCACAAAGGCAGTGAAGTGAATGGTCCCTACCAGAAGAATCAGCCTGTCATATATTTTTAGTGGAGAAACACACTCTTGTCTGAGACATAGCCATGTTAGCCTGGAAAATCATTATGCAAAGGGATCTTGTACCACCTTTGAGACTAATTGAAAGAGAGAAGTTGATAGCATGAGCTTTCATAGACCTGAGTCTACTTCGTCACATGCATGGGGTCCAGTGCAATTGACATCTTAGGCTAATCTTACTCCTTTGCAGTGGTGATAATGATCATATCATTACAAGGTTTCAGACCTCCCCTACTGACTTATTTTATGATACAAAGAAGTAAAAGCTGATTTGCTTGTGTTGCACAAGAACACTACTTTTCTTTCTCTAAGTGTTGAGAAATAAAAATAGAAATATGCTAGCTGTGGGACTCTGGTAGTCTAAAAACATAATTTTCCCAAGCTCTGGTACAAACAGTTCTTACTTAGCCTACTGTCAACTGGCATGAATGCTTCACAAGGCTATCACTTGTACCATTGCACTGAAATTTCCAGTCCCCTCACAGTCTTATTCTTGAACATGATGATTTTGGTTTGGAAAATCTCTGAACCAGGTGATTTGTTTAATCATAAATTACTGTATATACTCATATATAAGTCTAGAAATTTTAGTAAAAAAATTGACCCAAAAAACCTCAATCAACTTATCCATAGGTCAATGTAAACAGTGTACTTTAACTTTTAATAAAAAAAAAAGGGGGGGGTCTCCTGGTAAAAGACAAGGGTCTAAGCTGTCCTGGAAGCACTGACCCTGCTCTGTTTTCTCATCCATCCTGCCTTTAGTGTGAGCACAAGCAGTTGTGTCTGCTGGATTTTTGGAAGTTCTCTGGCATTGTTTTCCTTTGCTTCATCCTTTAGATCCTTTGTTACATGCCTCTAAGTTTTACCCTCAACTTATCCATGAGTCATATACAAATCCATAGTTTTGGGCCCAAAACCTACCCTTGATTTATACATGAGGTCAACCTATAGTTGAGTATATGTGGTTTGATCTGTATACATTTTTTACCGTTCAAAAAGATACTTCACACACAAACAAATATTATACATTGTTTCATAAGGTGGAAGACTGTTGCAGTTAAGAACAAGTATTTGTTGAGTGTTGGCTACCTCCGGCTGGTAGAAATGAGTGTCATGCATGGAATGAGGCCTTTTGGTATGTGAAATGTGCTTTTGATCAGGAACGTAGTGAAAAATGTGACCACCACTTACTCTGAGGTATTCTCTTGTTTTACAGCAATTAAAGGAACAAAAGAATGTTTCAAGAACTAATGAGGTAGGAAGGCTCAGTCCCTGTTTCACTTCTCTTAGTTGTATTTCTGTTTAGACAACATGTCTGATTAAAATTCTGCTAATGGATAATGCTTGGAGCTGTTACCCTTTGGGAAAACATCTTCCAGAACTCCCAGTATGACTGGCCTTGGATCTTGTTAGTAGGGAGATTCCAGAAGCTGTCATCCAAAAAAGTAATATTTTCACATTGTCCTCGTGGTCTGCATCATTTTATCCATGGATGTTATCTAAGGGTGCCACAGGTGTCCTGCCTTACCCCCAAGTGTTCCCTAGATACCTTCCAGATGATTTCAGGGAGGAGAACACAGATGGATGCCACCTAAGAATGGACACCTTTGAATACCTCCATCTTGCTTTAACTTTACCCTGAAAATATTAAAAGTTTATATTGCTTAGGATGCAGCAATTCCCCACTTTTAAGTGGTGGATATGTTCCAAGTCCCCAGTGCCTGAAACTGTGGATATTATCAAATCATATACCATCAATGTTTTCTAACCATAATTGGCTCTCTGGGTAACTGAAACTGTGGAGAGCAAAACCTTGGATAACGGAGAGGGGAGAACTGTGTAATATTTTTGGACTGCAGCTGGCTGTGGATAATTGAAACTGTGGAAAGTGAAACTGCAGATAAGGATAGACTACTGTAAATGCATAACTAAAGATGCAAAGAACTTCACCTGTTGAAATCTTTGTTCTGTATGAAAATTATTCCAGTTGTTCTGTCCGTCAGAAAATATTACTAATATGTAGATGTTTTAAAGTATCTGAGCTTTCTGTCCATATAGGAAAAACATTGTTTGCGCTGTTCTTTCTTTGAAATTTTATTTACAGGGACCTCTCATAGTAACAGAAGAACTGCATTCTCTCTGTTTTGAGACTACGCTGGAACAGAGTGGTCTAAGGATTGATCTGGTGGTAAGTGTCTTAAACGGAATTACAAGGAATGGACTCTCAGTAACTATTTCCAGATGAGCATTCTGAAATCCTAAGTTCCCCAAATTTTAAGTGTCATTTATCATGCTTTCTAGAGCAATCTCAAAAAGTGGCACACTGTGTACTGCATATGACATTTAATACCTAGAAGACCCTCATATGCCAGAGGTGTTGTGAGATGCTTGGAACTTTTGATAGCAAACATCTCATTGATAGAGCCATTTGATTTTACTTATTTTTCAGTGGGCTTTCCAGGAGAGATTGTTATTTTGCTGGACATAAAAGGTCTTAGATTTGGTCTCTGGTATTAAATATTACACAGAGAATGGAGCGAGGACACACCTCTTTGCCTTGGATTTTCAAAGTCACTCAGACTAGATAGTGCTGGGCAAGGTGGACAGTTGTGACAAGGCAGCTCTCTGTGGTCTGTATGAGCCACTAGGAAGCAGAGATTGGAAGAATTACTTTCTTGGACTGCAATTCCCAGAATTCCCCAAAGGGCACAGATATTAGAATAGTAGTCCCACTCTGCTTTGGAGGGATTTAGTGTGGAGAAACATTGGATAAGAAAAGACTTAAACATCTCTGCCCTCCTGAGAGCTTCTTGACTTACAATTGAAAACTTCCCAAAGTTTCCTGTCTGCCCCCTCCCCCTTTACAAAGAGGCCTTCTAGGATACTATAAAATATGTTTGGAGTATATTATGTATCATGGCTTTATGCTTTCCTTGGCACTGCATGGAACATGAGCATCTTTGTTTTTTAATGTAACCATCTCCATATAATTTGTTTTAGCCAGAGTCCCTACTCCAACCCCCCAGTTGTGCCCACTGTGTGACATTTATGCCAAGTGCCAGTAGGCAGAATGTTGAGTGATTCATCTTGTCATTTGTAGGACATTGTTCCTTTTTTGTTGGAAAAAAAAATCAGTCCCCTTGACGCATGAAGGAAGTTGGCTCTGGCAGAGCTACAGGTTGTTGGTGATGGAGTGTATTAAAAGGAGTGGGGAGGGGTGTGTGGAGAACAACATGCTCACCAAAAACATCAATCCCTTACCTAGAGCACCTAAAGATGGTAGTGCATGCACTGGTGGCCTCAGGGCTGAACTTCTGCAATGTACTGTACAATGGGCTGTCTCTGTATCAAGTTTGGAAACTTAAATAGTTCAGAACACAGCATCCAGATTGGTTACTGGGGCATGCAAGTGTGATCATATTACACCAGTATTAAAATCAGTCCACTAGCTGCCAATTAGTTTCTGGCCAAGGTACAAAGCATTGGTTATTACCTTTAAAGCCCTGCATGGTTTGGGTCCATGTTACCTATGGGATTGCATCCTCCCATATAACCCACCCCATACGTCTTCTTAGGGACGTTTACTCCAGTCAGCCAGGACTAGCTTGATAACTGTCAGCCAGAGGACTTTTTCTTCAGCCACCCTTAGACTATAGAATGACCTACCAGAAAAGATTTGACAGCTGAATACGCTGTCCAAATTTAAAAGAGCATTAAAGACTAGTCTCTCCTGGCAGGCCTATCGAGAAGATTTTTAAAATTTTAAATGATGAATTTTAAGTGTAGATTGTTTAAATATACATGTGTCTTGTTCTTTTTAACTGATGTGTTTTTAACTGATGTTGTATATTTGTTTACCTATTGATACCCACCTCCATGGGAAGAGATGGGTAAGAAATAACAACAACAACAACAACTCAGAGATCTAAATCCAACTGTTGATAATTAATATTTTCTTCCATAGAAAGTATTTGTGTATTGCAGTAACAATGTATGAAGGACTATGATACACATACATAATCCTTATTTTTACAGATGACTTTCATAAATGATTACATCCTTGACAGTAGAATCATGAGCTGTCAACACTGAAACTAGTTGATGATCCTTTACAGGTGTGGTGTATGACAGTTTCAGAAGGTTGATAGGGAGGATGTGGAAAAGGCTTGTCCAGAATCAGCCCTCAAACCAAAATATTACAAACCTGCACTTTTTAATTTTTTTTCAGTAATGAGCTGGATTGGTTTGGCTTGACTTTGCTTAACAGCGAATACAGGTTTAGGCGAGGAGGAGACAGGCTACCTGTGCCCAACCAAGGCTATTTTGCAGCACCTAAGTCATACCCCAAAACTGCCAAAATTCCATGGAGTTGCTGTCAAATTTTAGCAATAAGGCAGTAAAGTGCTATTTAAAAGAAGACTTCTACATTCTTAAAATAGCTGTTTGCTGCTGTAATTCAGTGACAAACTGGGGGGCGGGGGCGGGGAACAATCATATTTTTTCTGAGCTTATAAACTCCCCCTAAACTTTTGACTTCAGAACTAGAGTGGTGGTGTGGGCCGCTGTAGGTTTCTGTAGACAAAAAATGGGAGTTTGTCCCACCCAAGTTGCCCATCTTTGCTTTATGGCTAGAAGACAAGTCTCTGTTTCTGTCTTGGAACTAAAACTAGGATACAGAATTTAACTCTGAAAATTTATTCTAATTCATTTTTTCCTCCACAAAAATTAAAAAAAAAGATAAGTAAAAATAACTTGAATTATCAGGTTCATATTCTCTGGGCCATGGATAGAGAACCCTTGGCTCCCCAAATGTTTTGGTCTTCAGCAAACCCCAGCAGGATGGCCAGTGGTAAGGGACTGCGGGGCAGGTACAGGTATCTAAAGGGCATTTCCTACTTCTGGTTTAGTCTTTGGTAATAACAAGAAAATCCTCAGCCTTTTACCCTTCAGATGTGTGGGGTTCCAGTTCCAGTTAATCCTATTCAAGATATCTTGCCTTTATACTTTTTTACTTGCTGATCACTGTATTTAAGCATTTGCTCAAATTTTCCTTGTTATGTCTGCTTTTTAGACAACATCTCTTCCAATTGTTGTGATTTCCAATGTCAGCCAGCTGCCAAGTGGTTGGGCATCTATTCTGTGGTACAACATGTTGACCAATGAGCCCAAGGTAAATTACAAGTCTTTCCCCCACATTTTTGTAATGCAGGAAAGGGGGTGGATTTCAAATGGCTATGTTAAAACTATCACCCTAAATTTATTTGGAAGAAAGCTTTATTTTGTTGGACGTGTATAGGATTGCATTGTAAGCCAGTTTTACAATTTACAACAGCCACTAAATTTTATGTAAAATGTCATGTTGTCCTAATTTAATCAGAATGTCCCATAAGTGCTGAAGTTCTTATGTTTTTCTTGTGTAGTATCTACTGAAACTTTTAAAGATGCTTTCTTCTAGCCAGAAACCCAGTTTATTTTTTTTAAACATTAGCACCACACACCAGTTTTGATTTAATAAAATGTTTAAAGAAGAGAGAGAAATGGTGATCAAGTTTCATTTCAAGGGGTGGATGCAGCCTGACTTTGGAAGAGATTGATCACTCCTGTTGTTTGCCTTCAAGTCATTTCCGACTTACACCGAGCCTAAGGCTACCACATCATAGAGTTTCTTGGCGAGATTTGTTCACTGCCTTCTCTCAAGACAGAGAGCACGTGAATTGCTCAAGGTCACCCAGTGGGTCTCATGGCCAAGCTGGGAATCGAGCCCTGGTCTCCACCATCCAAGTCCAGCACTGTGCTCACTCCTGCTGTATAAGAAAGAAACGGAAGAAGAATGAGAGAACATGCAAAGTGTGGCCAAGAATCTTTTTTGATGACTTACTTCGGCATAATGCTCTGGAACACCTGCCAAAAGGCACTTTTTGAAGTGGTGGCTGAGGGACAGAAAAGCAGGCTTTGTTTGTTGAAGGTGAACACTGCTTTCCTGGACGTCAAGCTGCTCAGGAGCCAAGGAGGGCAGCACTTTTGGCTTCTTGACAGAGATAACTTCTTATGTCATCCACCACAGTGGCACCCATAGCTATTTTATCTCTGCTCAGTGCTGGTACTTACTCCACCATATGCATCAGCACAGTTGTTCCACCCAGTAGGCTCTCAGCCAGAAAATTTGAACTGAAATTAGAATATATAGCTGAGAGCCTACTGTATGCGCTGAAAGATCAAACAGGATGATTTAAGAATACATATTTCCACACTGATTCAAAAACATACTAGATATTATGACTTCGATGTCACAAAGGCAGAAATTAAATCTAGGAGGTTCAAAAGAAATTACAGTTTATGATTACTGAATGTTAACTGCTCAAGTTCTCTTGCCTTTTTTGTGGGTATTGTCAGGCGGGCAGGGAGAGGTTTTATTTACCTCTCCATGGAACACTTTTTTTGGGAAGGGAAGGATAACTGCCCCATTTGATTGTACCTAGTGGACCACCTTTGTCAGTATGTTTACATTTGGCAGTGCATCAGGCTGCATCTGAAACCCAATACCAAAATATTTCATATTGAAGGATTAACATGGCTTGTGGGGTGGGATGAGATGGAGAAGGGAGGAGAAACTCTCTTGATGAAGGAAAGGGAATATGCCTTATTTGAGATCTTGCCCGCATAAGTATTGGTCCCAGCTATGTATGGGGCCAGTATGTTGTATGTTGGACTCCAGTTCACATTATCTTCATAAACCATTACTGTGGATGATTTCAAACTAGGATTAGGGAGACTCAGGTTCAAATTATCATCATTATTATTAACCTTTATTTATATAGCGCTCCCTCAGGGCCATGAGACTCAGTTAGTCCTTGTCTCGTAACCAAATCTGCCAGATAGAATTTTGTTAGGATAAAGTGGGATATGGAGGTCACTCCTTAGGAAGAGGAAGAAAGGAAATAGTCAACATTTGTATTTTAAATCTTTCCTCCTTCTTTCCATCCCCTGTCACCCAGAACTTGTCCTTCTTCCTTAATCCTCCATGTGCGAGGTGGGCTCAGCTTTCTGATGTTTTGAGTTGGCAGTTTTCTTCTGTCACCAAAAGAGGGCTCAATGCAGATCAGCTGAACATGCTGGGAGAGAAACTGCTGGGTAGGTGGCATTTCACTGTATCTTCCTTTTTTTTGTAGGGGGGAGGGTGTCATGTTTTCCACTGGACATTGATTTAATTCATTATGGCATGCAGTGAAACAAAATTGAAGTCACACCCTTTGAGAAGTCTGTTCAGCACAGTAACAGCCCAAGTTTCTGCCCTTAATCTTCTTTGTGTATCATGAAAGATTCCCATATTAGATATGTCCCCTATCACTCCTGCTGAACATACTGTTTATTAACGCTTTTCCTCTCTAAGGAGTTCAGGACTATTCAAAAGCATTTTTAAGGAGTTAATTTTAATAAATATTTTATTTATAGAAATAATATCTAGGGTTACCAGATCTCGGGGCCTGACCACTCATCTCCTATCAAAAGGAATGAATCTCAGTACAAAAGCACTGCTTTGAAATGTGTGTTTATGTATCTTCCTTATTTGTCATACCTGGGTTTTTTGTGTGTGTGCGTTTTTCTTTCAGTAGCATACCATATATACTTGACTATAAGTCGAGAAATTTATGCCCCAAAATGGAATGTAAAATCATGGGGTCAACTTATCTACGGGGCAACAAGTGAATACTGATTGAAAATTTTGTTAAAGAAGTGCCCACTTTCCTCTGCAGCCAGGGATCTTTAGGAGGCTCCTCTTTCAGTCCCCAGCTGCTCCCCGGTGTGCTCTCCACTCTTCCTGTGTGTGTGTGTGTGTGTGAGAGAGAGAGAGAGAGAGAGAGATCCCTCTCCAGTCCTGAGACTCCCCTCGCAGCCAGAGCTACCAGGATTGGATCCCGTTTGGCCAGCCATGAGCCTGGAAATCCTGGGGGTAAGAGAAGAGAGGGAAAAAGGTCTGTCCCCCTTTTGCAATGTCCCCCCTTTGCAAGCAATGGAATCCTGGGAGTTATGGACAAAGAAAGAGAGAGAGGTTTCTCTCCCCCCTTTTGCAAGCCATGTGTTTTGGGAATGCTTTTGGTAAAGTGAAAGTGTGTGTGTGTGCGCGTGCGCACTGAGGTTGTTTCCCCTTTTACATGTTGAGACTATGACCCTTGGGACTTGGGAGAGGTCCAGAGAGGGAGATATAGGGAGGGAAGTGGTGCTTTGTTTCCCCCTTTAGATCTTTTTTTAACATGCCCCAGTGTTTGACCCTCAACTTGTCCACGGGTCATACCAGAATCCATTATTTTGGCCCCAAAAACTGCCCTTGACTTACACATGAGGTTGACTTATACACAAGTATATACAGTACTTTGTGCAACTGTAGTTGTTGCTTTATGTATCATGCTTAATAACAACATCAGGGCTGCTCCTTGTAGCATCAAACTTGCAGCACTAACAGGGTCCACACTGACTTTACCAGTTTGTAAATCTCAGGGTTTTAGCCCTGAAATCTCACAAAGATTTTTGTATTTCTATTTAACTCTCAGATTTTTATGCTATTCCTAGAGTAACTAATACAGCAATTGAAAGACGCTACTATCTTGGGGACCACAAGATCTCTTCCTTCTCACCTTGTCTCTGGACAAGTGCAGTTGAAAACAGATTTTAAATTCTTGTGTGCCTTTAATCTTGGTTGCATTCTACTTGCACAAACATAATCCAAGGCTGGGTAAAGTACAGACTGTGAGCCACATGCAGTTCCCAAGAGCTCCAGTTCAGCCCCCAATTTTTAGTCTTTATTCTCCCCCCCCCCCAATTGTCTGGGGGTCTGGGGAGTATGATGGTACATTGTATGGAATCCTGTGGTTTGTTCAGAAGCACCAGAGGAGAATTCCCTAGGTGTGGCTTCTACATGTCCTTTCCTCAATTGCAAACCTCAGGATACTGTCATGGAAAGTGGAATCATAATGTTATAATTGTGTTATGTGAAAGGCACCATAGTCATAAACAAATCAGATGGATTTCAAAATGGGGCAAAATGGATTCCCCAAGCCCTGTAGAAAGTTTAGGCAAGGTTTTTTAGTTAAAAGGATTTTAAAAAGAAAGGTGGAGGGTGCGGAGGTACAGGAGTCCCAGGTGTGGCTGGGGGCATATGTGGCTACCAGAGCATTGTGAGTTGTCCATGCTTGGCTGAAGTAATTACTATCAACTGAGTTATTAACATGGCAATAACTTTTTTCCTTTAGGTTGTGGATGCACCCCAGAAGGTCTTATTTCTTGGGCAAGGTTCTGTAAGGTAAGAGCTGTTTCTCTTCAGCCAGTTTAAATGGGGTGGAATTCAGCCATTGTTACAGCTTAATTCAGTCCTGTTGGTAACTTTCTCAAATTTAAATGGTCAGGATTGAATTGTGCTCAGCTTGGCCTATTACAGGTTGGGAATTGGAATCATCTGAGGATCTGGATTCCATTGCTCACCAATCCCAGTTGCTTTTTATTCAGGCAGGGTGATGTTAGCAGGGAAGACCCCATTCCTAATACCATCTGGTCCACATTTGGAGTACCATATGGAGGTTTTTCTATCTGTACGCTCACCTGTTGGACCCAGCTTTGCTCCTGTTCTCTTTTTCCCCATGCAGGAAAAAGAGAGAAGAAGATGAGGAAAGGAATTCATATTGTCCTTCATCAAGGTTCAGAAATAGTGGGAATTCCATTGAGTGTAGCTGTCTGGACTGAGAACAGGGTGTGTGGCCAGATCTCCCTGGGCTGGATGGGAAACATCTGTGAGGTGGAGATTTCTCTCCCATAGACTGTACTCTTTGGAACTGAATAACATTTCTTATGGTGATAAACATACACATGTGATTTGCTATTGAGAAGTATATTTTAGTGTAGTGAGTGGATGGTTTCAAAGAATGAATCCAGGAGAGGATCTCCTAACAGAAATGGTGGTATAATCACAGAGTTGGAAAGGATCTCAAGGCCCATCTAGTCTCCTGCCATGCAGTAATATGTAACTAAAGCACTCCCAAAATATGACCATCCAGCCTCTGTTTAAAGACCTCCAAATGAGAATCCCATCCCTCTCCAAGGCACTGTTAATTCACTGTTGAATAGTTCTTATAGCAAGGAAGTTCTTTATCATGTTTAGGTGGAATCTTTTCTTGTAATTTGTATCTAAGTGGAGCCCAAGATGCAGGATTACTATTTGCATAATAACTCTGACCATTAGATCTCATAATATCTAGACACCATGGCTGGTGTTGATACAAGTTTGAGGTCCGCAACATACAGAGGGTCACAAGTCCTCACTTGTGCCATAGGATATCCTTTATTGTTTTCTCTTCACTCACCAAAAATGCTAAGGTGTGCCTCCCATCAAGAGATCTTTGTAGGCCTCCTTCCATCTACAGGTAGCTTTTATGCTCAATTTCCGGGCTGCTTCAAATAAAAGTAGGCGATGTGCTGGAACCTGAGGCAAATGGAAGGAGGAGCAGTTCCACTGGATCATTAGATGGATGGTCTTCATGATCCCTGAATGTATAGCACTGCATCCAGCTGTGTTAGTTCTGGCAGGACACTGTAGCCTAAATCCTCTAGTAGACTCAAGAACAATAGGCTTAACATTTGATTCAGTGGGTCTGGAACAGTTAGTCAAACCCACAGCAGTGAGCCTGACATTAGCAACAGTCATGTTCATCATCCTTCCTGGCATCAGTTGGGTCTCAGTATACCTCAATGTTCTGTCAAGCAGGTTTTGGCTGGTTTTTGATTTACTGACAAATCTATGAATAGGGAAAGTATTTGTTGTGAGTATACCCACAACTTGCCCAGCATCATCCACTGGGTTTGCATGGCTGAGTGGCGGTTCAAACCCTGTGTCTCCAGAGTCTTATCCAGTGCTCAAATCACTAGATCTCTGTTTTCTTTTGTGATCTTGTATTCTTACTGACTGCCAGCAGAGGGCTCTAAACCTTGTAGCAAAGACTACAGTTATCTTCTTTCGAGAGAAGTGTTAAATGAGGTTCTGGTGGTAATACTATTTATTTATATTTACCTACTTATTAAAATATTTATATCCTGTGAAAATCCATAGATCTCAGGGCAGTATACAACAGTAATTCTAAAAGACGACAATACATTAAATAATTTATCAAACCATTTTAGAACCAGTTAAACATCTCACAAAATACTAGTATCTTTTTTCTCTTCAATTTTCAAGCTTTATATACAAGAGAGAAATGCACAGTTCCATCCATTTTAAACATGTTCAAGTGTGATACTGCTTAAAATGACATCAGACTCCCCTGCTTAATTCAAAGTGGAGTACTATAACTTATTTATTTCCTTGACAGTGGATAGTAGGAAGATGTTTGGGAATTGATGGAGGAAAAGATTATTGGATTTTCAGAAAGGTGTCTTCTGAAGATCTATCTTGTGCATAACTATCTCCAAAGTTTATATTGCTGCATTGTTAGTATGTCTCTTATATGATGTTTAGATACCACTGGTAGATGAGGTACTGCACCCAGAAATCATAAAAGTCATCATACGCAGTGTTTTGGGTTCTCTTTTCAGATTGTAGGGCAAAGCCTTTAGATCAATGATGAGAATCTCTATGGCCTCCAGATGTCAGAATACAACTCCTTTCATCCACTACTAGTAGCCCTGTTACCTGAGGCTGATGGGAGTCCAAATGTTTTCATGCCTTAGGTTGACAAACTAGGGCTGTAGGGAGGAGAAAGTGTCATCTGATTTATTTATTTATGAATAAAATAAATAAAATCTGATAGAATATACCGCAGGGTTGATAAAGGAGGGAAGCAGCAGTGATTGTATTAGTGATGAGGCACATGGAATGGGAAGAGAGAAAACAAAAATTAGCAAAATCAAGGTATAGTTGGCTGTGGATCTTGCCCAAGACAATCACGGGAAGAAACATTTAGTGGTCTCCACAAGCCAGTGAAAGCCATCTTTCCCTCTGATATCACCAAATTCTAAAAATGCATTTCTGTGTCTTTAGATCCTCTGCAGCTTGACTCATTTCTAAGGTCAAGGCATAGATGCACAGAAGCTGTTGTGGAACCAACTCTCCAACTGGCAAATTGTCCTTTATAAAATAGCATTGTTGGGTGGCAGTCTTTCTTTTTGCTTAGTTGATGGTTACTCAACACCATGTCACACACAAGGGCTAGATTCCATGAAGACTTTAAGCTTATTGAGCAATTGAATGTATACTAAAGAGGATTGAGGATCATGTGTACCTCCAGATGCTTTTGGACTCCAACTCCCATGTGCCAGTATGGCCAAGAATAATGGGAATTACATTCTGGCAAGATCTGGAAGGCCACAGGCTCCCAACTTTTACAGTTTAAGAAAAAAGACCCAGAAGACCAACAACAACTGTGAGAAGATGGAAATTAAAGTTTAAATCTAACATTGTGCTGTGCTACAACACAAGTGCATTAGGACTATTTTCTTGTGTCCCTTGCTGCTTCAAACCTTGATGCAGTTCAGAAAGTGGTTCCAATGGTGTCCCTGCCACTGATGTCACCTGGTGCATGGGGTGAGGCTTCTTGGGGTGGGTTTTCTGATACGGGTGGGGGCAGGGCTTCTGGAGGAGAACAAGGCAGCAGCACTGAGATGGGGGTACTGGGTGTCACCCATCTTCTGGGATGTCACCCGGTGAAGGCCACACCCCACTAGTGATGCCACTGTGGTTCTCATGAGTTTGTAGTTCCCCCTCCCAGGGGAGAAGCTTTTGGATGTGCATGGCTGGCAGCAGGGGAGAGGAGAGGCCCACCTGGTCTAATTCTGCTGATTCCCACAGCAGATGTACTATGTTGGAGAGATCATAACCTTGACATTATTTTGAACTAATTTGTACTTGGACTTGGGCGTTCCAGCATAGTGAGATAAATTGGCAACTTCTAATAAATCATTGTTGTGTTTCTTTCACTTTTAGGAAAACATAAATGATAAAAGTTTTCCCTTCTGGTTGTGGGTTGAAGGAATACTTGAACTCATTAAGAAGCACCTTCTCTCCCTCTGGAATGATGGGTAAGAATTTCAGAGGGATTTGTGCTGGTATCGTTGTGCTTGGGGCCTCAAGTTAAAAATAAAATAAAGGAGTCTATTGTGATTACAGCTAGATTTGGACATCTCAATTCTCTTGGAAAATATCTGTTCCATACCTCTGACATTCTGGGATTTTAATCATCAAAGGTTAAACAGTAGGAGAGATGTCAGATTAATTTTAGATGAACAAAGAGTGGCCCTTTGGATGATGCTGGATTACAGGTCCCAGCACACTTCACCATTGCTTCTCCTTGCCATTCCTTATTGTAGTTGTAATCCAGCAAGAGCTGGAGGTTTGAACTTTGCCCAGTCTCCACTTTTGGAGCTGCTGTTGCCATAAAAGGAGTGAATAGAGCAATTACTGTCAGCACAATTTCAAAAAATCCTTACAATTCTGCTAGAAAATGCTGAGTTGTAGTTAAAGACCTGGAAATTTTACAGCATGAAAAATTGCTGAAAGTTTTGGAAAACATGAAAAAATAATATCAGCACACTTTATGGATTGAAAGTTACTTTGTTATTTTAAGAATATAAAATGCATTCTGTTTAAGCTAGTCTGGCAAAAATTTGTTATGTCTGCTATACTGAAAGTGTTTATTCAAAAAATTATTACAAATTAAATTTACTTTTTAAACTCTGTTGTTACAAATGGAGCTACAGGGTCCTGAGTTATAAGGATACCTCAGCTATAAGGAGCTTGACTGTTTATGAGGAGCAGGCAAAAAATGCAATAAAATCCATTTATAAAGCAAGAGTTGTTTACCATATATACTCGACTATACGTTGAGAAATTTATGCCCCAAAATGAGCTCTAAAAAGTAAAATAAACTCACAGCAGGCGAGCGGAGTACCCTCAAAGTTCTCCTTCATTTCCCGGGCTCCGCTGGATTTGGAAAGAAAGGAGGTGTGTTTTGTGTGTGCGTGTCTGTCTGTCTGTCTGTCTCTGTTTGCTAAGGAGAGTCAAAGTCCCGCTGGATTTGCAAGGAAAGGAGGTGTGTTTCTGTATCTGTTTGTAGCTGTTTGCTAGAGAGATTCCAAAGATCCACTGCATTTGCAAGGAAAGAGAGTGTGTGGTAACTGATACGCAGATTCCCTTGCTTTGTCCTATACATCCTTTGTTACATTTCTAAATTGTACCCCCGACTTAACCATGGGTCATATCAAAATCCATAATTTTGGCCCCAAAACCTCACCTCGACTTATACATGTAGTTGACTTATATGCGAGTATATACGGTAGTTTACTGTCAGGCAGACTAAAGCACACATTTCCATAAAAAGAACACAAAACAGAAAAGGAGACCTACACCACAAATGGCAATGATGTGACCTGTGTAGTTTTTTAGTTTTTCAAAACATAAAATGTACAACCTTTGTAGCTTTTATAGGTATTGTATGGGGAGTAAAATATATTAGCACATTGTCTTAGATATTTTATATATGATTTGAAAATAAGGTATCCCATAATTCATTTTTAATTTTTTTCTGGTGGGAAATAACATTCCGGGGGGGAGGAGAAAGCAGCCATCAATCTTTTCCAGTTTTTTCCCCAGACCGTCACATCTCTCATTCTTGTCTAGGTATACAATAGCCATTAGAATAACCTAAGTTGGAGACCCTGAAGCAGCATACAGTGCCCAAGGCATGCATATCCTGACATCAAAACTACTTTAATTAACTTGAAATTGCATTTTTATAGGGTCGTATCATTTACATCTCAAAAAGGCAGAAATAAATACACCTTGAGAGAGCTATTCTAGTTTGTCATCCACAGTAAATCTATAGAAAAAGCATTTAAAAAAGAAAAAAGAATCTCCCCACCCTGAGCTAGTTTAGAATGCTGGGACAAAGCTTGCCAGGTGGGTTTGTGTACTTGGACAGAGTAAACCTGCATGGCTTCTTCTTTTCCATGTTGCAGAAGCATAATGGGCTTTATCAGCAAAGAGAGAGAGCGTGCCTTGCTCAAGGATAAAGCAAGTGGTACTTTTCTCCTGCGATTCAGTGAAAGCAGCCGAGAAGGAGCAATCACTTTTACCTGGGTAGAGGGGCCATCTCATGGTAAGCAGAAGTCGAGAAAGAACTCTTGTTGGAGTTTTAGGAGGTTACTTGTTTGGAGTAAACTTCTCAGCACCCTACTCACAACCCCCAGCCAAGCATGGCCACTGGCTGTGGCAACCTCACCTTCAAACTCTGTTTCCCTCTAAACCTTGTTTTAAGCTTGCTTGCATAGCTATAATTGGTAACATAAAAATAAAGGGTTGGTGGCCCCAGGAAGAAATGTGACGAAGAAAGTAAAACCAATGAAAGGGCAAATTCTGGACAGTAAATTTTGGAAGCGGGGGAAAGAATCAGAAATAACTAAGCCTGTTTCAGACTGCCTGCACACCACCCTGACTAATCTTTGGTCCCAGTTTTTTTCCAATACTGAAATCTTACTTTATTCATACATAATCATTACATAAGGATTTGCATAATGGCAGCAAGCCTATGAAAGGAAGAAAGGCTGAGTGGACCTTGGAGCTCTGCCTGGGATCGAATTCTCAACTTTGTGGCTGCAGTAATGGCATTTAACCACTTCAGTGAAATGTGGGGTGGGAACCCCAGTAGAAGATTGGCAACCCCCCATAGAAGAGGAAAACAGAGATTGGCATGTGTGACATCCTTTCAGTTTCAGACCAGGCAGGTTGCATGAAAAGTTGAGCTTTTAATCATGTATTAACACCTCTCCCGCTGCTGCTTTTCTTCTTTTTACCAGATGTTTCCTTCCACTCAGTGGAACCCTACACACGGAAGGAGCTCACAGCTGTTAGCCTCCCTGATATCATTCGCCGCTACAAAGTGATGGCAGCTGAGAATATTCCTGAGAATCCACTGAAATACCTTTATCCGGATATCCCCAAGGACAATGCCTTTGGAAAATACTACTCCAGGCCTAAAGAGTGTGAGCAGCTTATATTTGTTTTTGTTTTTAAGTTACTTTTGGTAAGGAACCTCTGGCCCCCGCAGATGGCATTGGATTTCCAGCTTCCACTGAGCTAGTATTGTAGTCAAGAGTGGTTTTATTTATTGATTTATTTCAAAGATTTATATTCCGCCTTTCTCCCACAATGGAATTTAAGGCAGGTTACAATAATTTAAAAAGACAGAAGTACAAAAGTTAAAAAGATTAAACATTATTAATATTAAAACATAAGTTAAAAACACATAGTTATCTGAGAGTTACTGGCCAAAATCCTACATCATTTCAGCAGATAAATAACTAACAGAAAAATCACATTACACAATACCTACACTAAAGACCAACATAGTGCAGCACATGTGGATCAATGCCCAATATGCATGGCTGGCAACCCACTGTGTTATTGCAGTACACAGTGCACAAAAGCAATGCATAGAGACCGTGTTATAGAATCATTACACATTGGTTAAAAAAAATTAGACTGCATGTGTAGTTCAATTTATGCCTGCATATATGATTGACAAGACACTGGCCACAGTTTGATAGCAGCTGGAGAGCCACAGATTCTTTTCCACGGTCTTTATAGTGGGTTTTCAAACAGGCAATGCATATTTTATTCTCATAAATTTATTTACAATCACAGACTATTATTTCTTTTCCCTGCTTCCAAAACAGGCCCAGAACCCTGAGAGGAGGAGACAGTAGCAGTATGTGAATATTTAAACATGTCTCCTCATGTTCACTTGGTTTTGGTTATTTTGCAGACAACAGAACTGTTAAGTACTTTAAAAAAAAAAAAAAAAAGAACTGGCTGCAGAACCCATAGTTTGGACTTAATGTTGTGAGGTGTGGCTATTTCTGTTATGCCCAGTGTACATGGGGCTGCATTCCTAGACCCAGTGGCCTGTAAATAAGCCTTACCTCTGAGTAGCCACACCTAGACTTGTACGGAATAGATGGGTGGTGTGGTTAGTTCTCTGGATACTTATGTGAGGTTTTTCTGTTTCCTTTTAAAGCCCAAGAACCCATGGATGTTGATGGTGGAGGAAAAGGATACATCAAAACTGAACTAATCTCTGTATCTGAAGTGTGAGTTGGCTGAGAAGACACCTGAGTATATTTTGCAAACACTTGAGCTTTCCTTCTAGAGTTATCACAATATTGTGACAGGGTAGGAGGAGTCTCCTCCCTTTCTTTGCTGCTTACACAGCTTGGTCTTGTGCCTTCAGAGTGGCCTCTTGGGACCAGCACAGCTGAGAGGGAGCCTTTGCTCGTGCCTGTGCTGATTCTGGATGCTGCATTGTGGATCTGCCTGCCTCAGTCTCACCATCACCAGCAGCATTCACTTGATGCCAGCTCCTAATGCACCACCTCCACCTGTCCCACATTTTACTCTTGCACTTGAGAAAGTATTTGATATATCGATGTCAAAATAAAAATGTATTTTTTTATATTGGTATAATGTGCTTCTTTAATTTGAATGTAGTCCTTGGAAATGAAAACTATGTTTTCCAGTATTTGGGGATCAAACATTAACCATGTGCTACGTGGTTGTTAGGTGATGTGGGGCTGTCTCTGGATGAGGAGGGGGTAAAGAATGGAGACTGAGAAAAGGAAGGGTATATTGTTCTCAGATGAAGCTTGTACAGGAAGAAGGAGGATGATAAGTGGGATTGATAGCTAACCTGAGTAAGGTGGAATTGGTGACTTGGCACAAAAATAGGCTGAACTTCAGGCAGGCATTGTCTAAACTGGGGAGTGTAGAGTATATATTGTCTCCTTTGCAGGTTGAGTCTCCCTTATCCAAAATCTGTGGGGCTAGACATGTTTTGCGTTTTGGAATATTTATTTATTTATTTATTTATTTATTTATTTTGGATTTTGAAATATTTGCATATGCATAATGAGATATCTTGGAGATGGGACCGAAGTCTAAACATGGAATTCATTTCATGTTTCGTATGCACCTTGTACACATAGCCTGAAGGTAATTATATACACAATATTTTAAATAATTCTATGTAGAAACAAAAGTCTGCACACTGAATCATCAGAAAGCAAAGGCGTCACTATCTCAGCTGCTTGTGTGGATGATTTTGGATTTTTGAGTATTTCAGAATTCTGGATAAGAGATACTCAACCTTTACTCCCTTTATTCTGCACAGCAGTCCATTCCAAACTGGGGTTAAATTTACTGGCAGATCCAAACTGCTCTCCATTTTCTAGGTTTCCCATGTGTTCTCTTCTCCTCATGTCTTGCCTTGGAATTATTTATATTGTAAGCCCCAAAGATCAGATCTCTGGGATGCATGTCTATATATCTGTGTCTTTGCAGTGGGTGCTTCATCACAGCATTTTGAATAGGCTGTTTAATCATCAGAGTTGCTCTTGCAGCTGTTAAGAGAAAAACTAAGCACAGTATATAAGGAGGCATTATAAAATATTCTTGGAGTCTTTCTCTTCTTTCAAGTGTGTGAAGGAGGCGTATCAAGTGAGATGTGTGCAAATTCTTTTCCCAAGCTGACATCATTGACCATACATAGGCAGAGAAGTTTTAATTAACAATTAATGGAAATGAGATTTTGTTTTAATCAGTTGGATTTGCATTTAACCAAAACAAAGGTTTTGAAAACCTTAAAAAAGATTTTAAATGCTTGTGTGAGGATGAAGAGATAATGCCTCTTCTAAGATGGCCTGTTCTGGTAAAACGTTGCTTGAAATGTGTTGACCAGTAAATCAGATGACTTCATGTATATTAAAAAAATTAGTTTGCCATTTGTTTGTTTTTTTAAAAGTTACCGCTCTAGTTTTACTTTTCTTTGGCAGAGAAGAAGTAGGCCTGGCATAGAATAAGAAATGCAGAATTTGAAAGATAGCCTTCCTCTGCCTTAATATCCTGTAATTTGGTGCTTGGCATGTTGTGGAGCACCTTTCAAGATTCTTGGTGCTTGTCCTACCTGGGATGTTACAGATGCATGAAGTTCTTCCTTAACCACATGCCTGGCACTTGGGCATGTGTGTGTTGTTGAGGCCTGGAGATAACACAGTTATTGGCTGTAGCTCACCTACAGTGCTAGCAAGGATAACCCAAGAGCCATATTACTGGAGAACATAGTAATTCCACTCTCTTTACAGTATGAGCCAAGCCACTTGGTTCAGCAGGACAGGGAGTGTCTGCACTCTGGCTTCTAACAGGCACTTATAAACTGCTAAAATATTTCTGTAGAAAAGAGACAGTCTATGCTAGGACTTGATTATACATTCCTGTTACTAATTCATTAGAAAAAGCCATTTTATTCTTGTTGCTTTTGTCCCTTCTTTGCCTGGCAGCCATCCTTCCAGATTGCAATCCACTGAGAACCTCTTGCCTCTGTCTCCAGAAGATTTTAGTGAAGTCGCACGAATGGTAAGCCCTGCAGAAATTATGGTGAGTAAATGGCAAACAGTGTGGGTCTCTTGGAAGTCTGTCATCAATATTAAACTTCTTTTTGTGACAAATGGCAGTCCTAAGAGAATCCTAAGGAATTATTGCAAAGTGCAGTTAGCTCTGCAAATAGTTTTCCCTTTGAGGTACCAATAAAATGCATCTAGTTGCTCAGTAGCTACTGTGCTTCCCAGTCCTTGCTTTAGGTCATAACCTTTGACTCTCAGTAGTCTTTGCCTGCATCTTTAATCCACTTTTGGTGGGTGTCTTCCAATTATTCACTGAGAAAGTTTGAGATACGGATTTCCTGCACCAAAAAGGTGGTTACTGTAAACTGCAGAAGGCGCTTTAATTCTGCTTACCAGCCTAAGTAGAGATCTGACTAGTCTCAAAGTGACGGTAGTGCACGATAGCCTAAACTGAGAAACAGTGGCTGAGATCCTGGCAGAAGGTGAAGTTTCACCAGCATGCGTAGGTGGAGGTCTGGGAAGGCAAAGGTGGCCAGCAGGATAACTGTGCAAGGGAGCTCTCCCAGTGCACCCTCCATGGTTCTTCAGGGGCCATAGTTGTGCCTTGGGACTTTCCAACAGGCCTGCAGTCTGGTGCACAAGGTGTTTGATTCCTTCTTAGGCAGCATTGAGAAATAGTTTCATTGCTTGGCGAGGGAAATTTATATGTGTTCTATTTGGTGGAGTAAGAGTTGCTTTGTAAGACCAAATGTTCTGTTGAAAACATCTGGAAAACTGTGGCCTGCCAGAGGGTTTTTGGACTACTCTGATCAAGCTTTGGCAGCATAGCCTGTGGCAATTGATTATGCAAGTTGTAGTCTAAAACATTTGGAGGGCCACAGTTGCCTACCCATGGCATACAGTGTAAGTACAGTTGCACTTTCTGATCATGTGCTTTTTCTTTTCCAGATATGTTCAGAATATGCGTCATAAGTGTTTGATGGATTGACCTGCAGCAAGACTTCTCTCTCTCTTTTTTTTCCCTATACCTCCTAGTTTGCAGCTACTTGAGCGCTTCATTAAGGCACTAGAATCTATAGTGTACATCTGGCTCCTAAGACACTCCATAGCCTTTGGCTATTCAAGAGTTACATAGAAAACATAGAAAGGCTTCATTGTTACCAATAAATTGTGTAGCATAGCAGTCCTGCATGGAACATTTTCCTGCTGCCTATTCAGTGACAGTGTAAACATAGAAGATGCATACTTTAATAGGTTTTCCCAAAACAAATGGAGTTGAATACCTGCTGCCCTTCCCGAGCAAAGTTGAGAGTTTTTTAACAATTGAGAGATGGTGTGTATTAGAAGTGTTTGTTCTTGCAAAAATTAGGAAGCAAGTTATCCAGCAAGGTCATACTTGTTTTGGGTGGCAGACATGGTCATTAAGTGCCTTACACTTGGCTTCATTTTGGTTCCAAAGGCAGCATTTCTTGCCTCCGTATAATACAGGGAGGGGGAGCAGATCTTCAACTTCCTGAATACTTTAGTAGGGACATAGGGCTGATGGCAACTGCAGCTCAAAAAAACAAAAAACTGAAGAGGGGCAGTTGTCCATTCCTGCTATTACAGGATGCTGGATGGTTAGTTAGGTTTGTTGTAGGAGCAGAGTGGCAATCCTAGACAGACACATTTTATTAAAATGGCAGAGCGCTGAGTGGGACCTAATAGGACCAGTAGCCTCAGGATGTTAGGGCCAGACTGCAGCTAGGGTATTTGCTGCTTTTCTTCGATACCCTGGCCTGGCATTTTTGGCTGTTGTTTTCAAAAGTCTAGGAAGTTTTCTAAAGTTGGAAAGGTAAGCTGCTTCACCTTCCTTTTGGCTTTGAAACATTGTTTATTTGATAGTAAATGTAGTAACCATAGAATCATAGAGTTGGAAGAGGCTGCAAGGATCATCCAGCCCAATCCCTGGCCATGCAGGAAGACACAGTTAAAGCACTCTTGACAGATGGCCATCCAGCCTCCATTTAAAAACATCCAAGGAAGGTTTTTAAAATTCCATCCAGTCCCCGGTCGAACAGTCCTTACTGTCAGGACGTCATTTATAATGTCTAAGTGGAATCTCTTTTCCTGTAGCTTGAACCCATTGCTCTGTGTCCCAGTCTCCCATTGGGACAGTCTGGAGCAGCAGAAATTGCTTCTTCTATATGGCATCCTTTCAAATATTAAAATATGGCTATCATGTTGCCTATTAACCTTCTCTTCCCCAGGCTAAACAGAGCCAGCTCCCTAAGTCACTCATAAGACATGGTTTCCACACCTTTCACCATTTGGTCACCCTCCTCTGGACATGTTGCAGCTTGTTCACATTCTTCTTGAATTGTGGTCCCCAGAACTGGACACAATATTCCAGGTGAATTCTGACCAAAGCAGATTAGATTATAGCCAGTATACTGTTGGTATAGCCAGCATAGATCAACCCGTAAAACAAAAGGGATAGTGCTCAAAGTAATGATAGTACAGACATCAAACAGGATCACCTTTCTACTTTAGCCAAGCATACTTTTTGAGGTTTGGCTCAAAAAGTGTGTAACAATCAATCAATCTGGGTTCTCTTTGATTGTGTGCTTTGGAATACTGAGATTTCATGTGTGGAATATGGAGGGATGACTCAGACTCTTGCGTGCTTCACTGCAAGTCCAAAGAAGATTAGCGCATAAGATATATTTACTGAAACCTTCTATACTTCCGTCTGCAGGCCAAGAAGCCTGTTAATCCAATTACATCAGAGTGCTGCAATACACACTGGACCCCTATGTTTCAGCAAATAGAATATTCACAAACCTAGCAAGGGATAGTGTAGATGGGGTGGGAATCATGCAGCTCTCCAACTGTGGTGTTGAATTGCATTTCCCATAGCCAGTGGTAAGACACGCTGGGAGTTTCAGCCCAACAATATTTGGGAGGGTATCATGATTCTCACCCTGGTATGTGTTAACCCTGCCCCCTACTCCAGCACTTGGAAATGTTACTGTTTTGGACTACATCTTCCAGAGCCTTCCACCCAGCATAGATGTTTATCCATCACAGTAGCTGACAAATTCTGGGAGTTGAGAGCCAAAAAGGCAACTTTCTCAACCTGGTTTTATAAAGAGAAAGGCAACGTCATCATATGAACACCTTCATGATAGATATCTCCCCCACCAAGCAAAAAACTACATGCTTTTGATGTCTCTATACAGGCTAGTGTGAAAATATTAAGCCATGCCTCATGTGGGAAAAGAGATTGCAGATCAGGAAAGGGAAAAAACAAATAAGCAAGCGTAACAATTATTTTTTTTAGTATGGTTGTTTATTATGTTGTAAAATGCAACACCATTGGTTTTGTAATCCTTAAAATAAATCTTACTTCCAGAACTGGTACAGCTCAAGTATTTAAGATTAGATTAAATCATGGGAAACCTGTCAAAAGCAAAATACATTCATCATGGTTTATTTTGTACATTAAAGAATGTCAAATGTCAAGCCAAATCAGTCACAATTTACTCAGAGGGTCACTAATAATCCTGCTCTGAAAGAAGCTAAAAGACACCAGTCTGTTAACAACACTTCTAAAAACAGATAAGGGTTCTAAGACCATTGTAATATTAGTGTACAAAGCATAGCTGGCTTTACCCATTTTAGACATTCTAATAGCTGTAGAATTATTGTAAGTTTAATCGTGTGGGTTTGTAACAAAACAATGCCAGCGTCTTAGTTAGTAAAAATATTTCAATGGCAGTAATAAAATACAGTCCCCCCTCCGTTTTTGCAGACTTGAAGTCTGTGTCCCTCGCCCGATTGCGGGTGGCAAATGGAGGGGGACAAAATGGGGGGGGTGCGCCACAATTCAAGCCACTGGGGCTTGAATATAGGTGAATTTCCATTTTTGCAGGGGGGGCGGTCCGGAATGGATCCCCCATGAAAACAGAGGAGTGACTGTAATAGCACTGAGAAATAACCAAAATAAATCCACACACAAATGAAATGCCTCCACTGGACACACATACTTTACAAAATACAACTTCCTCTTTTAATGAGGAAAGCGAAAACTATTTTTGCAAAAGAAACTGATGCTTGAAGTAGCTCCTATATACTGGCAGTGGCAGGGAAAGACCAACAAATCTCTTAAGCTACTTAGGCTAAATGGCTTTGATTTACTGTATGGATATTTTGCAGCATTACTGTTTGATTATAAAGTAAACAATGATAGCTAAATATACTCTATGGAAATATTGAGTTACCAGGATAAATTCTACTAGTTTAATGGACAGATGTTCATGGGTGTTCATCCATTTTGGGGTAAAGAAAGCTCAGAGGTTTCAGTGCACCAGGCATCTGTCTGCAGGTGGACTTCAGATGTTTCAAACAATATTGCTAGATGCAGTCCAGAAAAGTGTTTTGAATTGACTAAAACAACTACAGAGAATGAACAAACATTTTGAGAGTATAGTATGCCATTTAAGATGGGACCACATGTGGAAGTACTTGAAAGAAACTCCCCAGCCCAAACATGTCAGACCTGCTTATTTAACAAATGATCAGAGGTTTAGATTCAACTATGCTAGTAGAGATATCCTCAAATCTGTTCAGCTGGTAGCCCAACTTCAACCACTTTACTATGAGAAGCTTACTCCTCTCCTTTCACACAATGTACATTCGTCTGCTTCTCCTACCCCTGACTCCTGTTATACCATCTCATAATCCAGTGTCACAGAGAGCAGCATGAAGTAGAGAGGTAAAGGCAAAATCATCAGGTGAAAGCAACATAATGGCCCTGGCATGCTCTGCAACTATCTTGAAATCTACTGTAATGTCCTTAATTGTTTTCTTTTGGTATGAAGTCAAGGCCTACAGTATTTACCTACATGTGAGCTGAATTGAAATTTTAAACCTCTTCAAAGCACTGAGCTCTGTACATAAGAGTCATGGGTCCATGAACAGAACACCTGCCACCATTAAAAAATGTGGAAGAGAAAACATGCTTTTGGTATTCTGTGATACATATAGCTAAAAAACAAAACCTGAGTGGAAGCAGCAGGCGCCAGCGACTGAAGAATATTTTAACAGTTGAATATTTGGATGATGGAAGGGAAGAAAAGAAAACGAGGTATAAAGACGTGAAATGAGCAACTCTAATATTCCGAGATGATCTAATTACATTCCTCTATGCTTTTTGGTCAGACAAACCATCAAACAGATTCCCTGATAAAACTATGAACAAAAAAGTGTAGACTGTGAACCACAGTCACCAGTCTACATCTTTTGAGAATTGCACAACGTAAACAGGTATCGTGGGAAGTTAAAAGACACAAATAAAATATAAGTGCAGGTTTGATGCTTAGTGCATCCAGGCTAAATCCACATCAGCAACAACTCTTGAAATCTAGCAAGACCACATTTACACTTGCACACAGTAGCAGCCCAGTTCCACGCACAGACACACTTCCAGAGAGCTTCATTGATCTATCTTTTTAAAAACAAGCGGAGCAGAAAAAGCTCTTGACCACGGAGTAAAGCTTCATGGAGAACAAAAAAAGTAGTGCAGAAAGCCAATGACAACCAAGTTTTTCCTCCTCTTATCGGTTACACATAACACGAGGTAATAATTGCTCACATCAAGAAGAAACTTGGGGTTTCTTTTTTCTGAAAGAGAAACTAGATTTGTCCTGTGCAATGAAGAAAGCTGTTAACACTGAAACAAAGCGATACTTCTGGAAAATATACATCACTATCCAATAGAAACACACACGCTCTTCATAATCATTTTTTCCACAATAAGGTAATTTTGATTCTTGGGAACAGAAGAGGGTTATAGTAAGCCATCTAGGTTTTTCTGTACAGTTTGACTTTCCTTTCCATTGCTGGAATCATCTGGAGGTGTATACTGAACCTGATACTCTTGGAGAATTTTAAATACATCATGATGTCCAAAGTGTAAAGCTTCATCCATAGGAGTGTTGTTCCATCTGTAAAAGGAACAATTTTCAAGGTTAATAGGATGAAGGATGTCTAAACAGAATGATATCAAATCAGAATACGAGTACACTGCCTTTAATTGTTGTACTATAACTTCGGAGAGCCTTTGGAAAAGATTTGGGTGCAAAGGCAAGAGACATACAGGTAGGGAAATTCCAATATACCATGGTAAGATATGAGTACCTGGTAGGATAAAAACTGGAACATTGGGAAAACCTTTTTTTCCCTCTCTTTTTCCTTCCTTGAAAAGCAAAATCTAAATCCAAATCAACACTTAAATGTTTAAGTACGTTTTTGCATTCTAAATGCAGTAGCTAATGTATTCCGTGGATTTTGGAAGAATCTCAAACTATCCAAGTATTATTTTTAGTACTAGCAGTAATATTGCTATCCTCATAATGTTAACTTTCACACCATCTTCTTTAAATAGAAAAATTCTGAGCAATAAACCACAGAAGCATTTCGAAGTGTCCAGAAAGGCATATAGAGCGACTCAAAAACAACCTGCCTTTCTAGTTATTCCAGGCAGATTGTTTGCTAAAATGAATGCATGATTTTTACTATCACCATATTAGGAAGCACTTCTTTGTCCCAAATGTAAGTAATAACCTGAACGATTTACGAAATATAGATATGGGTGTAGTGAACAGCAGGAACTAGCTTTGGATATGTTAGGGACTACCAGCCATGGAGGAAACCATAAATATGTAATTGTGACATTTCACAATCCTCCTGCATGGTGCATGTTTACTTTTCTGCCCAAGGTAACATGCACCCTTCATCACATGGGATATAATCCTAAAGCCCTTCGTTTGTTTTCTCATTTTATTCTAGCAGAAACTGTTCTATATGTGTTCTGTAAAAAACCAGTACAGAAACTGTTCTATATGTGTTCTGTAAAAAAACAGTACAATGTGCATGCGCCGTATACAGGCTTGCAATATGCGGACTTGAGGTCATGGGGATGGCAAGCCCTAATATGGTGAATGGGGCACATGCCCATTGTGTGCACTGTGGGGGGGGGGGGCTTGAACATAGACAGAATTTGCCTTGCGTGGGAGGGGAGCCCGGGGAGGGGGGATGCCATGTATAACTCAAAGTCAAATTCAAAATGCAGTTCTTTTTGCCAGGAACAAACAGGATGGGTGGTTAACACATCTCAGACAGGACAAAATTGGGACCTCTGCTTTCACAGGGTCTCACCACACTTGATCTGTTCAGAGTTAGGTGCAAATATGCTAAATGAACCAACAGATTTAGGTATGACCTTATGTGTGCCTTCCAGTCACCTGTTCCCAGAATTTCATAGAATCATAGAGTTGGAAGAGACCACAAGGGCCATCCAGTCCAACCCCCTGCCATGCAGGAACTCCCAATCAAAGCATCCCTGACAGATGGCAATCCAGCCTCTGCTTAAAGACCTAAGCAAGGAATACTCAAAAGTAATACGCCATTGCCTTGCAGTGAAATATAGCCCCATAGCACCTGGTTTTCCTTGGTAGTCCCCCATCCAAGTACTAAACAGGCTTAACCCTCTTCAGCTTCCAAGATCAGATGGGATCTAGCACCTTTAGAATAGATGGCTCCTTAGGCAGGGCTAACTATATAGGTTCAGGCTGCAAGTGTGTTACTTTATACAGGGGTGCATGCTAACAATACATCGTTGTGCCTGATCAGAGTATCAATGTTAAGAATTGGTGTTATTTTAATGAATGATTCCACCCCAACCCTACCCTCTGTGAATATGCAGACATTTTGTTCTGCAAATAAACCTAGAGTATAAGTCCCAGTCCCAAAAGAGCAAACAGATGGCTTCTTAAATTGGACAGAATTATTAAATTTCATATAAAGCCTGAGCTTGAATTCCTTGGAGGCCATTGCATGTAAAGCCAATGCAAGCGTAAATGAATCAACTGTTACTATTCTACTATATCTTTAGTGCAGATGCTCACCTGTCTTTGGGGAAAGGATTCACTTTGCAGGCTTCCAGCAAAAATTTAACTACCTCGACGTGACCTACAATACAGAAATACAGATAATTACATATACTCATTATATTCGCCACCCTAAAGCATAACAGCTGCTTCATTTACTCATTGTTCCAACCTTCTGCGGCAGCTACGTGCAAAGCGGTCCTGGAATCGTAGTCTCTCTGCTCCATATCCATGCCCGACAAGGCAAATCTGAAAAGAAAGTTGGAAAATATAAAGCGAGGAATCCACTAACAACAAAGGCAGAACTGCCTAGCACAGTGGGTCACAGTTTTTGAAATCTGGAGCCTCTTTAAAATTGGAAACCCACTTCATTCTTTATACTACCAACAATCACATACATCTTATCTTGCTCCGCCTCCCATCCTACTTTCCAATGTAGAACAACTTGCTTGGTTCCACCTTCACTCATAAGGCAGAAAGTAGTGAGGAGCTGGGATTTTCATCTTGAAGTGTCTAGGGCAGACTGGAGTATTCTGGCAAGTGTAGACAAGCCCAAAGAGAAGGTGTGGCCCTACTGAACTATAAATCCAACCATCCCTCACCATTGTCCAGGCTGGGTGAAGTTACTGGGAGCTGGAATCTAACAACACCTAGAAAAATCACAGTTCCACCAGTTCTGATCATGAAAAACATTGACATGGCATCCTTTTGCACAGTTCAGGAGAGGTGGTAAAGTGTGTTTCTTTCAAAAAAAGAAGTTACACACCATTTGAGATCTGCTAAAAATTGGTTAATCGGTTAACAACCAAGTCAGAAAGAACAGTGCACTGCCAGAGAAACTGAGTCTCAAGTCCCCATTCACCCAGAAGCACGCAGAGGAAGAAAGCCTAGACCTGTTGTTCTTGTTCAGCCAAACTTGTCTACTGACCTAACAAGACTGTTGCAAGAAAGAAATGGAATAATCCCATACTGTTCTGAGTTGTTTTGGGGGAAATGGTATTGTTGTTGTTGTCAAATGTCACTGTTCAACTATCACTGCAAATACTGCTGTATTTCAAAGATGCCACAGGCATGAAATGACCCTCAGGGTTTCCTTCCCTTCTTCTTGAGTTATGCTGGAAACAGTAACAGAAACAGAAAGGCCGAGGGCACTGGCTGGAGTACACACACTGAGGGAGGCATCCTTTATCGCAAAATACAACAACATCCAAAATTCACTAAACAGTGATGCCTTTACTGGGCCAACCAAAATGCCCAAAACACATGTTGCAAGCTTTTTTTTGTTAATTTTGGTTGGCCCTATAAACATATCACTGCATTGTGGATTTTGAATATTATTTTACTTTCCCACATGGCCAACATGACTAGCTCTGGGTATAATCTTTATTACAGTTATACATTTATGAGAGTCACAGAACTGCAACTGTTTATATTCACTAAGATCCGGTTACAAGGCGAAGGATATTTCCAGCGCTTTTCCACCCTCGAACCAAGGCCAGGAATGTTATTTAGTATCTAAATAACTTTGTAACTAAGAGTGCATCTACACAGTCGAAATAATTCAGTTTGAGGATTTATGGATTTAAAAATCCACAGAAAAAATGGGAAAGGATTGGGGAGAGATGATAAAGTACCTAAATGCAATACAATTTTAGAAAAAACTGGTGGTAAAAATTAAACATTAACAGGTTGTAGAAAGACAGGTTTGAGAACATAAAAAGTTTCTTTTTTGGTGATTTTTTTTTTTTAGATATAAAACCAGTACATAAACTTATTTCATAGTGATTAAATGTAAATGAAGCATACAGAATTTGAGATAGACTGGTTATTAATATGGAAATTAAAAGGAAAAAATATTGCAAGTAGAAACTTCTAAGGGGAGGATAAGAAGCATTGTTTTTTTAAAAGATGTAGTATTAGTTTTTCCATAGTTATTTTATGTTTGTATAAGATACATTGTGTTATGGCTGCGACTGTTAATAAAAATTATATAGGGGGAGAAATAATTCAGTCTGACACTGCTTTAACTCCTGTAGCTCTATTCTACAGAATTCTAGAATTTATAGTTTTACAAGATCTTGAGCCTCTTCTGCCAAAGAGTGCTGTTGCCTCACAAAAATACAAATCCCAGGAATCTGTAGGATGGAGCCAGATCACCAGTTGAGAAATATGTCTAATGTTTATATGTCTAACGTTTATACATTTTAACCATGAGTTCAAGGAAGTTTACAACAATTAAAACAATACATTCGGAAAAAAACTATCTGCAAAGGAAACAGAAATTACAAATCCAACTATATGGTGCCAATTTAATATAAGAACCATGATGTTTCTTAAAACTGATTGCTTAAAAAGAAAATAAGATTGTACTGCACATACACAAACACACGCACACATACACGCTACATTGCAACACGGAGCGAACATTTCACAGCCATATTGATTTTACCTTCTCAGCGCAGACACATCACCTGTGTAGGCAGCAAACAAGAGATTTATTACAGATTTCACCTGGAAAGAAAAAAAAGAAAAGAAATAATTTATAGGGTTATTTCCCTCCGTCTTTGTCCTGGGAGGCTTGAAAGGGACTGAATCACCCCTGAAACACCCCCAAACCTTTATTTTACTGACTATGACCTTACATTTGTGTATACAACTGTTAACACTCCAGATAGCTCAGGACAATTTCAAGACAACTGAGCTGGCGGTTCTGGTCCAAATTTGGCACTGGAGACAAGACAGCAAACAAGATTGGGAAAAAACTATTTTGAGTGTCAGGCAGAGTAGGATTTTAGGATTGGTGGGTGTAGGATTGCTTTTCGTTTGCTGCAGCCATTTTACATGCTTTTTAACAATGCCACAAGTAATGGGTGAAATAATAATTTATTTTTATTTCCCGCCTCTCCCTGCGGATCGATAAAATATGTTTGAAAAATAGGTTTACCTGAAGGTACCAGGTGTTCAGGCTCTTGATATTTCACATTCTAGGCTTAGCAGTTATTTCTGACGTTCTGGGCTAATGTTCTCATCTACTGTATAAACACAAGGCCAAGATTGCTTGATAGCCTCTTTGCACAGTATATCTAATGTGGACTTAAAAATAGTTTGCATACCTCTCTACGTAGGGCTGCATCTGCTGGAATTGGAAAATTGGGCATCTACGCTTTCAGAAGTGACCATAGCCCATTGCTTGAGGGCCACAGCAGTAGAAACATGTAGTCCGGCTTCCCTGGTATGTTCCCTCTTTGGCTGCAGAAATAACCCAGCTTGACACTACTTTAATTGCAATGGCTCAGTGCCATGGAATTCTGGGATCTGTAGTTTTGTGGGATTATTTCACCTTCGCTGTCAGAGAGCTCTGATACCACAACAAACTAAACTTCTTAGAATTCCATAGTGCTGAGCCAAGGCAGCTGAAGTGGTGTCAACCTAGATTATTTCTGCAGTGCGGATGCAGCCTATATTTTGTCTGCTCTGATGTGTCTCGCCTATAGACTCATACCCTTCAGGGTTTTCTTTTCCTTCTACATACCTTGCCCTTTCTCTTAGTCATGAAGCCATTGTCTTCATACTCCATCTATTATCTTTCCCAAACATGTAGTTCAACCTCATACATTCATTGTTTACAACAAATGGTCTCCTGTTGATGATTCCAAATATCAACCTCCATATACGTTTACTGTTTCCATTTGTGTTCCTTCATGGAAAGAAAGCTTTTCTATCCCATGAAAGCTTTTGAGTGGAAAAGTGAAAGGGACAGTTTTCATGGCTTCCGCTTTTCTATTGCAGACCTCTGATATTCCATGGGAGCCACTAACCTTGGGGTGTATGGAGGAAGCCTTCAGAATGAAGAAGGAATCATATCCACCTTTCATTTTATATTGGGTCCTTGGTATCCACTAGGGTTTGGTTCCAGGACCCCCTGTGGATACCAAAACCCATGGGCGCTCAAGTCCCATTATATACCATGGAGTAGTAAAATGGTGTCCCTTGTATAACATGGCAAAAGCTAGCTTTGCTCTTTGGAATTTATAAATTTAAAAAATATTTTCAAGTTGTGAATGCTTGAATCCGTGGATAAAGAATCGATGCATACGGAAGGCCAACTGTACTAGATTAAAGGACAAAATTGGGACAAAATTGGATCCATGACACCCTTAAGCTAAATTGTACAGAGAGCAGAGAGGCACAATTTGTCATTGCATAGTAATACAAAGTGATCTTGAGAGGCAATGCTCATCTATCTTTTCAAACTTACTTCTGAAAACAATGTGATGGATAACTCCAAGTGTTAGTCCAAACTAAGAATAAACCCACTGATTTAACAGAGCATTTGTAAGTATTGAGTTTCCAAGTACCCCATGGATTCAACAGGTCTTCTCTAATGCTAATTCACAATTAGAATTCGACCTTGTATATTTTAAGCCTCAATTGGCTCTCCTTTGCTGGAAGGCAAAGACTTTAGACTGGCTCCTGAGCATTAACTCAGTGTTTTGGAAGGGTTTTTTGTGTTTTTTTTAATGAGCGATGCTGTACTTTTTTCTTCCAACTCTATGATTTTATGAATACTTCTAAATTGTTTTTTAACTGAATGTTATTCCAACCCATGGGCTTGTTTTTAAAATTGCTTTTTACCATGACAACTGATTTTAACAATTTCAATCCGTTGTTCGGTCACCTTGAGTCCCACACCAGGAGAAAGATGACAAACAGACAAACAAACAAACATTGGCCATTGTAGAATACAGGATCTTTGAACAGGGATGCTGCATCACCGGAAGTTTCTTGTGCAGCCAGAATTCTCATTAAGCAACTTTGTGAATTTATAGTAAGATGCAATAGAAGACAGATCCTTATGTGCCTATATATGATTGCATATATAGGTTACCTTGCCTGACCTTGGCCAAACCTATGTGATCAGCTGTACCTCTATAAAATAAAATTTGAGTTGCAAACCCATCTTTCCAATAAGGTGGATTGGGTCAGTAGTAAGGAGAACAAATGCCTCACAGAGTGGCTAATATTTGTGGCCTCTCTTCTTCCAATGTCCAGCAAACAAAATTAAAAACCAACAACCAGAATCAAAGAATCGCAGGGATTGCAAGGGCCGTGCCGTTCAGCAAAGATGTGGGACGTTACAAAACATGATAAAAGAGGTATTTGCAAGAATGTGTCTTCTTTCCTTGTCCATGGTGGGCAAGAGATAAAGGGTCCTTGACCATTTTGTTTCTATACAAAGGCTGTAAAAAGAAATTGGCAGAGTAATGTAAGAACTAAGACAACTGTGAATTCACAAAGGCCCAGCATTTCCAGCCATCCCCTGCTTCTGCACACAAGATAAATTGTTGCCATGGAATTTATACTTGCAGCTCAGTAAATTTGTTTTTTTTAAAAAATCTATATATTATGAGAAGGCAACAGATGGGTTTTCAAAAGGAGAGTGGGAAGGGGGAAGACAAGGTGTAGAAAGAAAGCGGCCAAAGGTGTTAAGGGAGAAGTTCAGATGAGTTAAAGCTACATGGGGAAAAAATACACAAAGCCAGATTTAGATATTAAATCATTATACTTTCCCCCTCCTTTCCAATGGTTAGTTAATGAAATACAACAGAAAGCCAAAGCAAACAAACAAATCCTCTAGATGGGATTTAAAAAAAAAACCCTGCCAAAAATGGTGCAAAATCCAAGATGTTATTTTCTGTAAGAGTACAGTATGGAGCTAAATATCATTCTTGACCTCCTCCTATAGACTTGTGAAAAGCCAGGCTTTGCCTTTGATACATAAAAACAGAGAGAAAACCAGACACGCAACTAGAATCAGACCTCATGAACACTATGAATATCAGAGGAACAGTAGTGTTGGTTTTCCATACTACCAATGGCAAAATTCTATGAATATCAGAGACTAAGAACATAACTTATTGAGAGTAAGGAAGTCCAGTGACTCTTAGGCTGAGATCATACATTATCCAGCAAGGGGTACGAATTCCACAGGTGGACTACTACTAGTTGCCCACTCACCTCCTCCAGGACTCATGGTTTTGCTGTGATGGTCCCCCTGAATAGCCATCCCGTGACTCATGGAAAACAGGGCCGAGGGATCAGAGAAGCATCCGGCTATGTTCCATAACTGTATACAGACTAACATCTGAGGAGATCCACTGGGGGTTTTGGTGGATGATGCCATTGGGCTGTGCCTTACTATGGGGCATTCAGGTGGGCCATCACAGCACAACAGAGTCCTGGGGATGCTTTGATCTTTGTTAAAGGTAGAAAATCAACTTCCACTGTGACCAAAGAAAGATATACAGTTGGCCCTCTGTATCCACAGATTCAATTATCCGTGGCTAGAATATATGTATGTATGTATGTTCCTAAAAGCAAACCTCAATTTTGCCATTTTATATAAGGAACACCATTTTACTACACCATTGTATTTAATGGGAGTTGGAAATCCATGGATTTTGTTACCCACAGGGGCTCCAGGAACCAAACCCCAGCAGAGACCAAGGGCCCACTGTACACAAATGAAACGCAGACTTATGCTTGTATAACTCACTAACAGTATGATGGCTTTGCTTAAAAACTGAGGAGGCATGAGCCACGATCAAATTAAAATTCTGTTCTCTATAGACTTGTCAGTACATTTTTAAATGGAGAAAGGTCATTGCTCAGTGGCAAAACACATCCTTTAAAAGAAAAGATCTCCTGTTCAATCCGGAGGATCCCGACAGAGCTGAGAAAGGCTCCCATCTGAAATCCTCAGAAGTTGGTGACAATTCTTCTTGACAATACTGAGTGAGGTGAACCAGGGGTTTAGTTTATGAGGCATCTTCTTAGGTTCAAGAATGTTACAGTCATGAGCTGCAATCAATCACATTTTACTGAGCTGAATAAAATTATGGCGACTGCTACAGGAAAAAAATGACATTGTACAGTACATAGTTGGATCATAACTTGGATGAAACCAAAATGGGATGTTATCCAAGGCTTAAATCCACAGCATTTCCCCTCGTCGGCACCGCCACCCCCCCCAGGAGTCTCCATAAAGGAGTGAATGTCATGCATTACTGAATATTTTGGTTACAACTAATATGCCTAAGGATGTGAAGAAAAAGTTGGAGGAAAAACGTTTTCTGTGTGTTTTTTTTACCAAAGGCCCCACCCCTGAAAAAACAGGAAAAAATTACCTTTTTTCTAAAAAAATAATGATGATTTAAATGCTTAAGGAATTCAAATATTTATTCCTCCCACATCTAAAGTAAACTATGTAACATGAACTTGTTTTAGTTAAGATGATGTAGTGTCTCACATGGTTGTAGTCCCTGGTCTTGGTATCCTTTTCTCAATTTCGTTATGGGAATGAGAGCTTTATTTCTAGCTGGCAATGTGTAGGACTGAAAGAGACAAAATAATATGTTTGTTTTACTGTTGACTGTTTCTTGTTTTTAAAATATTATTGGGCTTTTTTTTTTCATCTGCGCCTCATAAATGGGCAAAAGCGGACACGTTCTTTATAAATCACACATTCCCTACAGTTGAAGACCTTGTTGCTCCAACTGTAACAATACTGTTTTAAAAAGTAAATTCAGTTTGTAATTATCTCCTGAATAAACTGTACCTTTCATTTCTCAAACGTGATATGTTTACGCCAACTCAAGTTATACAAGATGGCTGAATCCTGTTGTTTAGACACATTGAATCAATTGTTAAACGTTGAACACACACTTAAATCCAATTGATTCAATGGGCCTACTCTTGGTGAGTTAGTGTTTCTAGAGAAACAAAGTGACTTTCAACCTGTAAATGGGGTTATAATATTGCATTCATTTAAAAATTTCCAAAACATGGATTCCCCCCCCCCCCGAAAATTCTTGGATTTAATCAGGAAAAAAAAAGATCCAAGGCTACCCAGTGAGTTTCACAGTACATCCGTTAAAGTTAATTAGAAATTAAATACTTGGATCACACTTGGATCTCTAATAAGTGGGCCAAATGATGTCCCCCCAAATTGTGCATAATCCTCTAGCAGGAACAGAAGCTGCATATAGTGTAGTGGTTAGAGCAATGAACTGCTGCCTAAAGTCCCCATTGAGCCATGAAACTCACTGGCTAGCCTTGGAGCAGTCACTTGGTCTCTCTCAGCCTGACCTACCCAACAGAGTTGCTGTGGGGAAAAGAGAAGCCATGTACATTGCTTTGAGCTCATAAAGGGAGAGGCGTTGGATACATGTTTAACTAATAGATCAGAAATAAGAAATTAGTCTTCACTTAATGAAGACTAATGGGCTAAGCCAAAGGTATTTCGCAACAGAGGTAGCTTTTGTGGAGGGATCAGAAAAAAGAAAGTGTGCAGACATCCCTAATAAGGAAAGAGTTGAGAATTTCAGCTGAACAGAAAAGTGTGTGTGCTTTGTATATGATGCCTACATTATGATTAGACTACTTTTCAGGGATAGATGGCAATACCAGATCTGTGCATTTTATTGACCAGCACTGATGAGTCCGCTCTCCTCCCAACCTCACGTTATTGAAAAACCAACAGAATACAATCCCTGCAAAGAACCAAAGCAGTGGCTACCATCACCTGCAACATTGCTTTGATTTTTTTATATCAGTGTAGGGGGTGTTCAGGGCAGGGGTTGCACCCCAAGGAATCCTGGATTGGCAGGTGAAGGAGGGGCCTTTAGGACCCGCAGCCAAAGAAATTGACTTCTTCCTTCGTCAAACACAGTCGAGTGCTACCTGGAAGGAATCTCTGGATCCTAGTAGATCAGTTGGCATTTATGATCTAGGGTTAATTTCTCCAACAAACTTGACTAAAAGTCCCAAGATAAATGCTTTCTAACTCAGGACATTGCTACACATGGCTCTTAAACCACAATTTCACAAGGAAAGAAGTGGCTTTGGCGATACTCACCACACACAGCTGCCTCTGACCTGTAGCTGCCCTGTTTCCAACCCATCTCGTTTCATTCACGAAGGAAAAGTGTGAATGACCTGGCAATCACGCAAGTTCCCAGGGCAGTTGTGTGATTGTCAGACATGTGGTGCCACTGTCCCCTCCTTCCTCTCACTATTCTCAAGCATCCTGATTCGCTTTATTTTTTTCTGTTTATTTTCTTTTTTTACTTTCCAAATTAAATCACAGCAGCAGAGCTTCAGATTTGTACAGGGGAAAGGGTGCAAACAACAACCTCCAAACACCGAAAGGCATATTGGGTAGGCCATAAGGCAGGGAGGCTGGGTTAAGGGAGAGCTCGGGAAGAATGTGCGATAGGGACCACAGCCCCCGTCACACAAATGAGAAGACGTGCTGTGATGGCTGCTCTACAATTGTTTGTAACCATTTTGTTATCAATTGCAGACTGCTGCAAGAATGGAGCCCTGGTGGCGCAGTGGTTAAATGCCTGTACTGCAGCCACTCACTCAAAACCATAAAGTGGCGAGTTCAAGACCAGCAAAGGGCTGAAGCTCGACTCAGGCTTGCATCCTTCCGAGGTCGCTAAAATGAGTACCCAGATTGTTGGGGGGCAAATAGCTTACAATTGTAAACCGCTTAGACACTCCTTAAGGGTATGAAGCGGTATATAAATGAAGCTGTTAGTTTGTTTGTTTGTTTGTGTACAAGAGTTCTTGGTTGCAAATGGTAGTTTGGTTTTAATTTAGAAAACATATTTTCTTTTCCAATTGCTATGTATACACACACATAAGTCTTCGAAGTTCACCACAGCAGCATTATAGTGAATTTATCTCACTTTCTGAGACCTGCAGACATAGAATATACAGCACACTGCCTTACTTGCTGGTGCAAACAGAACACATGGATGGGCATTGCATTGGCTCTGATGAAACTATCCTGATGCCTGGTATTCTAGATGACTCTCCCAAATGAATGGATGCCTTCCAAAAGGGATTGATAATTTGGAGAGCACCATTATGGCATATCCTTCCCCCCCACCCCCCAATCTGGCAGGCACTCCTGCTGAGATGGCCTGCAACTCCCATCCTCCTGGCTAGTTGAACCATGGGTGTGATGAAACCTATTCTCCAACACATTTGGATTCTGTGCCAGGCTGGGTTAGGCTGTAAGAGCATTTTGTTCTCTTGACCAGCACTCAAAAGAAATTTCCTCTTCACTCCTTTGGATGACTTTCCAAAAGTAATCTTTGATTTCAGCTAGGTCCTCATCATGTCGACACATTAAACACATAGGCCAGATCACAGGCTGCCATATGATCTTCATGCGATTGAATGCTATTGAGGGCAAGTTTCCAAAAGCAGAGCGCAGCAACAGCTGTTGTCCTTGCAGAGCCTTTGCACCTATTGTTAACAGGATATGCCCTTGTTAATCCAGCTCAAAGGGGATTAATGCTGATACGCAAAAAATAGAGCTTGCTCTGTCTGAGGTGAAATCTCCCTAGTGATCCGGGTACAGTATCCTACTGCAGGTAGAATCGCAACATTTTCCCCCCACTCCACAGATGCCTGTCAAACATACAAGCAAGGGCACTGATAAATGACTGCAAAAATTATCATCTATATGGCATTTTTATAGGGAAGGACATTAGACGTACTTCCTGCTCACAATTAGGCGTATTTTATACATGGAATTTGAAATCACACTCCAAAGCACATTGCCGCATTTCTCTGAAGTGTATTAATCTGAGCTGCAACAGAACATTTTCCCTGATCTACGTCCCAACCTTGAAAGAGCCTGCAGTGGGAGGTAAGTCAAACCCCACCAGGAACCTTCAGTGCCCAGACAAAATGGCCAGTCCACCCTAGAACAGCAAAAACTCTTTAAAAAGACATCATTACCATGTAGAACGGTCACAGGTGTACGAGTTTTCAATTGGAATATGTTATTGAAATGCTTGTTATCTGTGAAGTTTCACAGGAGGAAAGCACCAGTAATCTAACAGACAAGAAATGTCAACATCAGTTCAGATCTAGAGATCACTCACACATCAAGAGAAATGGACAAGTTCCATCAGAGGAAGGAAAGAATACAGTAAAATGCACCCCTTGATTCAGACAGGGACAATTAAATTAATTTTGGTGCAGCTATGTACCATTCTATCCATCTTCACCTCTCTCTCTTTCAATCTCAATCACTCTCTCAGGTCATATCATGCCAGTGTAAGCCACCTCAATAAACTGGAATCCAAGATCCAGCCAAGAGAAGGACCACTTATGTCATGTTGAAGCACCCAAGCACCGACTAATCTCAAGATCACTGAAATTGTTTAACTCAGGATTAATTTACAGGATTTCAGCACGTATTTTGCCCTCTAGGTGGAGCACAAGCAAAGATCCTCCAGCAGGCTAGTAGCCACCCCCTCCCCTTGCTTTGCGTCAATCCTCTGCTTCCCGACAAACGCACTGGCATTAACTTGACAATGCTGTTAGTGTAGCTTTTATTTTTGGAGGCTGGCTGCTGCATTAACTCGTAAAGCTGCTTCAATGGAGTTTATTTTGGAAGCAGAGATGCGGAATTAACTTGAAATGATGCTCGTCTGGCATTTCTTCGTGCAACTGAAGCCAACCCATCCCCTCCAAAAAAAGTGACAGGGAGGTCTAAACTGCGTCTAACTTTTAAAGGAGAGTTCTGCAAATAAAGTATAAGAAACAGAATGGAAAAAAATCACAACAGACCAAGCAGGAAGCAAGTTCCAACCGTCACTCCACAAGTTGCCTATCGGTTAAGTCTAACACAAGTATGGGCAACCTGTGGCTCTCCATGACACAGTTATAGCACTATGATGCCACTTTAACTGCTATGGTTGCATCCCAAGGAATCCTGGATTGGCAGGTGAAGGAGGGACCTTTAGGACCCACAGCCAAAGAATCCTCCTCAGGTGGCTCCAACCAACCTACAAGTTTCACACCAGCACTGTTCGGGTCTAGCTCTCCCTTTAATTTTCTAACTTTCAACATCTTGACCCTGATACCCATGCAATGGTTGTGTTATCTTATTTTGTGAATTTTAATTATGTTGTTTTAACTTAATGTTAGTTTAATTCAATTTTAAGGGGTGGGTGGCGGGGCATGGGTTATTGTATATTTTATCTTGTATTTTTAATTGCTGTAACCCGCTCCGATTGGCTGACAGAGGAGCGGGCTATAAATAAAATTTTATTATTATATTATTATTATAAGTCCCAGGAAGATCTCACAGGAGGCAGCTAAAGTGGATCACAATGCTCTAACTACATAACATGAAAGGACCCGAGATGTTTCTGGACTGCAACCTGATCAGCCGTGGCCAGCATAGTTAATGGGATGGAATATCTGAACCTTTGATTTCTGAAAAGGTCTTAGACTCTATGATAGATACTCAAGTAAATTAAGCAGAATCAATAATCTTATTTGCAAATAATAATAATAATAATAATTATGATTATTATTATTAGATCCTGCCTCTCCCTTCTGGGATCTAGGCGGGTAACAACAGTCCAATAAAACAGATATACAGGCAATAATAAAATTTCCCTAATCCCTTTAACCCTCCCTCCTTCTGCTAAAATTACATAAACAACAAGATACAATACAATATCCCCAGTACAGTATACTTATTTGTAAGTAAGGATCGACACAGGTCGAATTATTCCAAGAGACCATCAGGAGAGGCAGTGAAATAAGCTTCTCTACAGATCAAAATAATGTGGTCTGTCTATATTCTAAACCTGGACTGGGAAAAATCCAACCTCACCGGCTATGCATACCCCCTCAAGCTCATTTTGAGGTCTCCAAAGATTCCCTAGATCCTAAATACCCTAAAGGCACAAAGCCCTGTCTGATTTTGGAAGCTAAGCAGGATCAGCCTGGTTAGTACATGGATGGGAGAATACCAGATGCCATAGGTTATATTTCAGAGGAAGGTAATGGCAAAGGAAAACCCTATGGAACTCATGGGGTCGCCATAACTTGACAGGTACATACATACACAAAAGTTCCCTAATCCCCCAACTGGAATTGCTGAAAAAATGTTCCAAGGATAGAGAGTGAAGTGGGGAGAAGACAGGGAAAGGAGAAGAGGTAAATAGGAAGGTAAAAAAAAAACCTCCAAAGAATTATAGCTCTGTAAATTTACACTGGCAATATATACAAAGAGATGTTGCTGAACCTCTAGGAAGAATCAAGGACATATACTTTAAAGTATTAAGATAAGAGAGACTTCCAGAAGAAAGACAAATCTGTTTTCCAGGTAATAAGTCTTGACCAAAAAAGCCCAAACAGCACAACAGGTAGACAGCGTTAAGGACATTAGACAAGAGGTGTGCTCTAAAGTTTCCACTGTAAAGGAGAAAAGTAGCTGTCATTAGCAAAGGAATGGAAGGAACACCACTTCTGAGTATGCTTCAGCTTTCAGCCAAGTCCATCCAATATCTCACTGCTGGGGGGAAAACAGATTTTAAAATTATGTTGAGAGAAACAACCAAATCATGGTTTGTATTACAGCCACCGTAGCACAGTGGTCTGAGTGTTGAACGAAGACTCCAGCACTCAGACTGGAACCCACAAGGCATCTCATTTTTTCCAGCCAGAGGAAGAACAAACCTCTTCCGAAGAGATTTTACCAAGAAAACCCTATGATAGGGTTGTGTCATGCTGATATACTCCCTCCCCCATTCCCTGATTCAAGCAAAACTGTTTGTGATTACAAGTCCAAGTCAAGCAAATAATGAATTTGTGCAAACCACATTATGCTGCGAAACTGTGATTGGAAACCTATTTCAAAATCTGGTACTCTAGGACTATGGTTCGCCCAGATTGTATTTTACTTTCTGTAAATATAATGGAAAACTATGATTTGCTCAAACGAATAAGGTGGGATTGTGATTAGAAGCCATGGTTCAGAGTCCAAGCTTTAAAACTAAGAGCCAAACCATGGTTTACCCATTCCTTTAAAAAAAAAACAACAACAGTGGGTGACAGTGCAAACAAAACAGGAGGTACAGGATTCACTTGTTGATTTCCAAGGATTCTCCATGTCATGCAGTACCTAAAAAAAACAAGAAAATAAAATGTGTATTTTAGGTGTCCTCTCTTTTGTTCTTCTTTCTCTGACTCTTCTTACTCTAATGAAGAGAGGGAATAAGGGTCTCATAAATATTGAGAGGCAGACATTGTGGTATTTACGTGATTCACATTAAGTATCAGAAGAATAAATAAAACAGAGAAATGGAAAAATGATTTCAGGAGAAGCTAGGTATTTTTCTTATAAGAAAGGAGAAGAAAAAGGGAAGAAAAAGTTTATTTAGAGAGAATGAGATCTGGAGTATCTTTGTAGCATCTTCAAAGTGAAGGCTGTGGAACTTTGATTACACATCAACAGTAGAGAAGTGTAAGGAAAATCATAATGGAAAATACATGTTTAAAAAGCAATTAATGCTAGAACTGATAGAGAGATTTGGCAGATTTTCCTAAGAGAGAAATAATTATGAGAAATAATTATGACAGCCCAATGTCAAATTGATTTCCCCCTGTAAACATTAAATCTTCCTGTGCTTAAACTAGTTTGTATGATATCTGGCTGTATTTAATCCAACAGCTAGATAGAACTTACCAGCACATAACTGAGTCAAAAAGAAATAATAATTTTGTTTATAAGCTCATCTGTTCATGCCAACCATGCAAACAAAGGAGCTGGCTACCAGTTGAAAGATTCCACTCCTGAACAAGTTTAAACACTGGATATGCCCCCTGCAAGCCAGGTGACGAAAGGATTGAGGGGTAGGTTTGGTTCTCCAGAGACCAGGGGCCAACCCTGGAAGTTGTTCATCCCGTCTATGAGATAATGCTGCAAAAGTTCTTCACTATCAGCCCTGGTAGCGCAGTGGTTAAATGCCTGTACTGCAGCGACTCACTCAAAACCATAAGATGGCGAGTTCAACACCAGCATAAGGGCTGAAGCTCGACTCAGGCTTGCATCCTTCCGAGGTCACTAAAATGAGTACCCAGATTGTTGGGGGGCAAATAGCTTACAGTTGTAAACCACTTAGACACTCCTTAAGGGTATGAAGTGGTATATAAATGAAGCTGTTTGTTTTTGTTTGTTTATATATTGTAGTGATGTTTAATTTGCTTGGAACAGAAGTTTGGGTCAACTTGTAATTGTCAGTTGTACTACATATCGTGTGCCATTTGTACCATTAAGCACCGTGAGACCATTGTCTCAGGCAACAGATGCTAGGAGGTGGCTGGCAAGTGTTCAAAGACATTGTTGTATGTTATGTAGCCAGCCCTGAACCTCCCCTAAGATAGCTTGCTGCCTTCACAGGGGGTGATAGACCTGACGTCCCATCATCTGAGGTGAAGTAGCATTTAACTGCCAGATCATTTACTTCTGTGCATTTAATAAGTTGTCATCTTTGTCTCAGCAAAATCTCCTGAACTATTCCTGGCTAAATATCCCAAGATAGCTGTTTTGTATGCAACTATGGAAGAAAGGTGTTTAATAAGAAAACCTGTTTCCCATGAATCCTCTAAGAGATTCTTGCAAACCACATAATCAGACAAGACCCACAAGACTAAGCAGTTTTTTTCTTTGCTGAGTGTGCTTGGTATTCTGGACCAGTTTTGTTTGCAAATCTATCCTCCATATGCAACAAAGCTCATCTCTTGCTCTCAGTTGCAACTGGCTTGAGGAAAGAGTGCCATACCTCTTGCTAGTGATACCATTCCCAGGGGACAAAGCAAAGAATATGGGCACAAGCCAGCATGCTGTGATGGTCTGAGTGCTGGAATAGCATTTTGGGAGATGGGGGATCAAATCCCAGCTCAGTCATGGAAAATGAATTTCCTTGGAATAAATATTGTCAAGAAAACCCTAGGATAGTGCCACTGTAAGTTGGAGTTGAGCTGGAGGCCCAAGAATTGGGGGTATAGCAGATGTGCACGAATGTTACTAGCTAGGGGCGGGGGGGGGGGGGAGATCAAAAGCCTTTCTCCATAAACATTTGTGGACAAACTTCATAATTATGAAGTCAACTTCAAAAACAAGGTCAAGGGGATTGTGTTTGACTATATATGCAAGAAAAGTGTATGTTATTTTCTTCCTGTTGTTTTCTTTGTCTAAGCTTCTATTCTATTCTGTGTACTTTCCACCCAGATGCTAGCCACAATTAATAAACCTATTAAAGTGAACTAAACACTATAAAAAATAAAATAAATCCCAAAGTAATGACTCATGTCTGAATCCAGTTGAAATCCATGGTTTTAACTAATGGAAGCCACTGATTTCAGGGGGACTTCTGTGGGACCAACTCCTTTGAATGGGGTTTGAAGGTCAAAGTCAGTGGTGTCCAAACTTTAGTCCTCTGGGTATTTTGGACTTCAACTCCTGTAAGTCCTAGCCAGCTTGGCCAACTGTGAGGAATGCTGGGGGCTGAAGTCCAAAACATCTGGAAGACCAAAGTTTGGGAACCACTGGTCAAGGCAAAAAAAAATTTATGAACAGACATGGGCACACTGAAACACCAAGGATGATTTCAAGGACTGTTTTGCACAGGACCTCTCAATGCTAAAGAGAGGCAACTTTATCTGTTGGTGAGCTGCTTCAATAAAAACAGAAACAAACAAGCAAATAAAATATCTGTGTCCTGTTTTTGCCCAAAAAGGATAGAGCACAGCCTGTAACATCTGCCCAAGTGAATGCTTCTTTAGGTTCACAACTGTATGTGATAGGTATTAGTTCACAGGCTTGGATCCAAAGTGCTCAATGAGTGCAAATGAGGTATTTTTGCTCTGATCAGTAGGAGGATGGAATGAATCAATTGTTTCCATCAAAAGACCCCTTCTCAAAGGCCTGCCCTGTTCTGCAGTTTATAAGGGATCTGTCAGAACACCAGTGCTGACTTTTCAGGTAACCCAATGGGGTGTATGTAATGGAGCAAAAAGGACTAAATCCCTTTTCAGACATTGAGTAGGCAAGAGCAAGCACTCAAGGAAAGTATTCCAGCTCTAACCCTCTGATATGAATCACCTAATACAAAGAATGACTTTGTGATGGGGAGCACCTACTCCATTTGTGGAACTTCCACATGATCTGGAACCCCAATTTTCCTGGTTACTAAATGGTGGAGAGTGTCAATGGACAATTTTTTTAGGAAGATTTTTTCATGTAAAGAATATGACAATACAGGGTTGTTTTTTTCAAAAAACCTGAAAAGCATATATTCACAGTGGAAGAATGAAAGTCCCAAGTGCTATATGGTGGGAGAAAACTTTTCTTTTTTAAAAAAGCCCAAGAATAACCAAATGTCTATTTGTATAGAGTGCAGACTGCAACTTCAGAACTTTCTGAGGACTGCCCCCTGCAGAAGGTCAGTTGGTCATAACATCAAAATGTGTTGGGCTTAATAAAAAATAAAGGTTTTTGACCATCACATGTCTCCTTTTATTCTTCCAGCTTAGGAGGGTTAGAAAAGAGCAGTCCTCCTCTTTTGCTTCATTTACCCGCTTCTCTTAGTACAGTATCCAATCATGGATTAAATGTAGTTCTTTGTATTCAAACCAGTGGGGCTTTTTACATTGGCAAGAAAGTGTGACCTGAAGTCGCCTTTATCTTAATGCTTAGCAGCTACATAGCAAGCCCCAGGTGTGCATTAAAAAAGTGCAGAGCTGCTACACTGAGGGGTGTGGGAACGACTTATCTGAGGTCTTTTTTGTGGCTCAGCAGTTACATGGGAAGCTGTCAGAACGCTACAAATACAGGCGGAGCTGCTACATGGGCAGCAATAAACGCGGCTTTAAACTGCGATTTTAATTTTTTTTCCTTGCCCGCTGCGAATTGTGCTGTTGCGCTGTTCGTGCCGCCGCGAACAGCGCTATTGCGATGGTCGAGGCTTGAACTGCGCTACTGCGAGGGTCAAGGCTTGAACTGCGCTACTGCGCTGTTTGCGGCTGCGAATTGCGCAGTTTTAAATGATTTAAAGGGGGTTTGGGAGCTTTAAAAAACTGCGCGGTTAAACCCCAGCTTTTACACCTGGAGGGCATAGAACGTTTTAATTAGGAGTGAAGTCCACACCACGCATGCTCCCAACCCACGATCCATTCTGATTCGCACCTGCAGCGCAGCCTTTAAATGGGCGCCTTAAGGAAACAGAGCCCCATTTAACTGCGCAATGGCATCTTAGCGTTTTGATGTACTAGCGCTATAACGCACTTTTTAAAAAAGTAGTGGGGCAACCGAACTACTTTTTAAAGGCGCGTTTTTTCCCTTAAACGCCAAAATGGCGTTTTCATGGCACACTTTCCCATTTTCTAATGTAAAAGCTGGGTTTTCAAGCAGCCTTCATGACACCTCTTTTTGCCAATGTAAAACGGACCAGTAAGTCCCAAAATACTACAACAAAAAGGAACACTGGAAAAAGCAGCAAAGAGCAAAACTAAAATAAATTGTCTTATACAGAATAAAAATTGTAATTCAAGATGTAATAAAAAAATAGTAATTGAACTTATGTGGAAATGAATGGTTTATACATAATATTTCAATTTTTTTTTTTATTTCAGCTTAAACACACAGTATTAGGTGGCTATTTTTCATTCCTAGCTTCAGATCATGATTTGAGTTGCATATGAAAAGGACCAAAATACAAGTTGATCAGCGTAAAATAAAATTTATTATAATACAAAAGTGTATGGGCTGGAGATACATAAATAACATACAATGCAAATGAAAAATGAAAACACATGACAAATCACTGTAACTAAGGGAAAGCATACAACACATGCTAAAACAAAATTTAAAAGGATTTACATTTCTAAAGAAGCATTAATGATGACAATAAAGAAAAAAATGTGACAAAATAAAATGCTTGAATATCAAGATCTGTTATTCCCGTAAACAAGAATGTCTACTAAGCAGTAAGAGTATTTAGACAAAAAACAGTTATTAATAGTACTTTGTCAGTATTTGGTACTATGTTTTGGTCTTGCTCGCCACAGATTTCACTGGAATTCAGCCACTGTGCTATATTATCATGCTGGCTAGACTGGAGCTCACAACGTTATTTCCTAGGGTCATACAGAATATTTTCACGCATCAAGTTTGAAGAAGTTCTTGTTTTAACTGGCTTTAATGTAAATATAAACCTAATAGACTAGAATAGTCATTCACATTACAAGCCTCTTTCTTCTGCACAAACAGCTGCTCACATAAATAGTGCAAGATGATTAAGTCAAGACAATTTTGCCACATGCTTGGGAACTCTTAGTCTTGAAGTTTCTGAGGTGTCCCTTTTGCCCCAGACACTATGTTAGTCCAGGAAAATGTTCAATTTTATTTAGATTTTAACATAATGAAGCGAGTCACAGGAGGCCTAACCAATGCATCCACAGCAAGGACACCAACCTGCATATGTCAAATGATTCAGAGATGCACAGTATTTTGAAGGTAATAGCTGAAGCCAACTGCTTCAGGGAAGTAGTAAGGGAGCAGTTGTGTCAGGAGGAGTCCACCGCCTCCATCCCAATCTATATTTCAATCTAGCTGAAACCCATCCTCTTAGCATCAGTTTCCACGTCACACAGATTTACTGTTTCATGGTCTTCCATAAGCCATCCTCCATGTACGTCTTGTGTAGGTTCATACTTCCCAAAGCCTGAGGCAGAAGCCCTTAAGGAAACCTGGGAGGACAAATATGCAGGAAAATGGGGGCATGCATAAGGCCAAGGTGGATTTCTGATCTCTCCCCAGGGAGAAACCACCCCAACCAGTGCGAGGATAGAATTATTGTTATTTATTGTGTCTAGCCCACTTTTTAGGACAACTGTTCCCCCAAATGAAAGCAGTAAAATGAAAACAAATGAAAACACGTTGAAAACAGCATCCGATAATATCACATACAGGGAGGCCAGCAGCAAAATCAGTAAAAAGCTTAATGGGATTTTTAAAATGGCCCCAGAGGCTGCTTAATAGCTTCAAGAAAAGGGGTCAAGTGAATCTTTCAAGGAACAGAATACCACAAAGGTAAAACTATGAGTAAAGATTATTCTGATACCCACTAATCTGAATTACAACTGTATGAGTCCAGATGGCTGGCATCCCAAATCTGTACTTTGGTTTTGGGCAGTTGTAGGTAAGCAACCTGGTTCCAAATTATTCATGGCTTTAAATCAACAGACATGGAAGATGTGGCTCTTCAAGTGTTTATGAATAACAATCTCCCACTCTGGCTAGAGTAGATGGGAGACAAAGTCTAACATGAGGAGAACCTCATATTTCTCACTCAGTTTTAAAAGTTATGACTAGGATTTTAAATTAAGCCCAGAAATACATGAATACCAAGTTACCTGAGGCAACACAGGTGAAATATAATCAAAGTGCTTAGCTCAAACAACTTGCTTTCTTTAAAGGCACCCCTACCATCCTGAATGGAAAGAAACTTGCAGCCCAGAGTACTGTTCAAACTCTCCTGGTTTCTCTTTCCCTACAGCTGCGCTGATTCCAGAGCTCCTGAGAGGCTTTTTGCATGGGACTTATTTTTACCTCTGCTCCATTTTCCCACCAAGACTTTAAAAGCACATCCTACACTTGGTATGACCCCAGTATGAGCTTTTGTTGAAGTTCATCTGTCACAGCACAGGAGAACAACCAAGACTACCACTTCAGAAATCCCTATTTATACAAGGATCTGTTCAGACTGCATTTTTCTTTTCACAATTCTTCCTCCAGATAGTCTGATCATGAACAAATTAAGCAACAACTTTACCTGTAACATGCTATTTTTGGTGGTAATGAGGGAGCAATGTCATTATTTTGAAAAGAATGTAATAACTAATAATGTCATTAGCCTTTTCAGTGCAGCTGGTAACATGCATTTATTAGTTTAAAATGTTGCATTGGGGTCACTCTGGAGAAGTTTACACTATTTTTGTATTTGTGTGGTTTGCAAGGCATTGTCAACAAGTCGTGTTACTCACTGTTCAGGATAAGACATACTGCCTTTTTTTAAAAAAAGTAGTAATAACATGTAACCTTTTGCAACAATTTTTCCAAGAGGTTGTAGCAAACCTTTGGCTTACTACTCCCTCCCCAGATTCACTTCAAGCTGACTAAATAGGGATCCATTTGTCATCCTTTCCCTCCCCACACTAAGGAAGCAATTAACAGGCCAGTTCCGCAAATAGAAAGCTTTCAATTAACATTAGAAAGGACATATATGGAGCTGTATCTCAACCTTGTGCCTGGACAATTATTACGGTCATATTTAAAGGATCAATATAAGCAGACTTTTCTAATATGCTGCTGTTAGAAGATTTACATGTTCTTACTACCAACACCCTACTATACTGTGGTACATTAATATTTTAAGCATGTTTAAGGTAAGCTTTTACATACTGGAATACAATTGTTTATTCAAAATTCTAGTCAACTTGATTTGTTTTCAGTTCTATCTATGTTGCAGAAGTTGAATAATTGCCATTGCTTACACTGAAAGCAAATGAACTTGCTTCCATAATCAGAAACTCAGAGTTCATGAGAAAAACCATATCTAAAAAGGGGTTATTAAGTTTTAACACCCCAGGACATCCTGACAACAGTAAGATATATCCACATTTATAAAAATATATAATTTGACAATTAAATCTTCCTGTATCTACTGTCCTTATTTTCTCTGTTAATAGTTTACACTATTTGTTTTTGCATTTATCCACAATCTCCCCACATTAAATTTCCCTTTCAAATCCATTCCTTAAGCATGATGTAATTGCAAGTTTAAACAACATACATTTTCAGGTTTTGTTTCAACCTGCTTTCTGAAAAAAAGCAATTGGTATAAAAATTAGATATTAATTTTGGTATCTCTAGCAGTATTTAAAAAACACTGAAAATATAAGAACAAAACTTTTAATATTTGGAACTCCGTGATCTAGAAAACCTGGATCATGTTTAAAGATGAAACAACCTCTCTGAAACTAGAGCCCATGGCTTTAGTTTTGCTCTCCCCGGCCTTCCATTCTATACACTACAGTGGTGGAGATGTCCTCATTTGACTCAGGTGACACTTTTTTCCACACAGTCTCTTTTAATGCAAGTTCGTGCTGAAGACTCTCATAGTCCCATGGTCCAAAGGCAGGCTAGTTGTTCAAGCAACATACATTATTTATTAGATTACTGGTGAAAAGAAACATTCTAGCATAACTGATATTTAGCAATTAGCTTTTGTTGGCTGTCAAGTATCACTCCTCCATTCCCTCCTAAGTTAGTTCATAATCAAGTTTTTAAGTTTTGAAACAGAATGAAAGGATTTGTGTAATTTGGATGGGGGAATCAGGACTATTCTCCCAAACAACTTAAATCACAGTAGAATAGGTTGGTAGCATTCTGACAGTAACACATAAACTAGGGTTGATGAAGTTCCTTTTCTACTAGCTAGTTACTATCCTCCCAGAAAAGACTTTCCCATTTCATAATCCCTGGCCACCTGGGACACCAAAGTTAGGCAAAAGCGTAGAGCTTGTCACATGATGTCAAGTTTGAACAGCTCTACACTTTTGCCTAACTTTGGTGTTCCAGGTGGCCTAGGATTGTTCTCACCATCACTTCCCAATGTTAAGGTTGTGAGGAAGGGATAGGGTCTCCTGCACTGTAAAAGTATTGGAGCAACTTCATCTCACGGGTCTAATCAGCAAACCATCTATCTATACCAGCTCCAAATGAAGACCCAGTAAGATGGAATTTTCCCCAATCCCATACAAAGCTACAGCACCACGTCAGTTTACTGGGAGGAAGGAAGGAAGGAAGAGGTGGGGAACATCTTTCCGCCAGCTCTGACTTGGCTACTCAAGCCAGACACAAAGCATGGGCTCCTGCTCTATTCCCATCAAAATAAGCACTCTCTGGCTGAGACCCTACATGGAGCAGGGGAAGTGAAGCATTCTTCCTGTCCCAGTGCTGTAAGACCTCAGATGATACGGTCCAGGTCTCAGAGGGAATGAAGAACCACTGGACTTGATCCCCTTCCCCACCACCATTCCCTTCTCCTTTTGTGTCATGTCTTTTTAGATTGTAAGCCTGAGGGCAGGGAACCATCTAATTAAAAATAATAATAATAATTGTAAGCCACTCTGGGAGCCTTTAGGGCTAAAGGGCAGGGTATAAATACCGTAAATAAATATATTAAATAGATAACAGTCTTCTACATCTCATTCAAAAAAGACATACATGCCTCAAACCTACACTTATGCATATGTATGCCACAAATAACACTGCCCTTTGAGAACTAACAGGAACTGTAGCCAAAATAAATACACTAACTAGGAACTTCCCATTCTTTTCACTATATATCCTAGCAATTCTTAACCCAGACAGAAAAATCAGAGACAGAAGACAGTTCCACACTTTGGGACTTTCTTTCTTCCCCAAATTGTGGACCAAAGTTGTGATGAGCAAAATTTTGTAAATTTCCTTGTATTCTTAGAAGGAGATGTCACTTTAAATTTTAAGTTCTCTATTTACTCTGTGAAAGGCTTCATATCATATCTATCAAGAAAACACAGGACTGGAATAAATAAGAATAAATTTGCTCGTATTAATTGGGCCTTATGTGATACACAAATTGTTACCAGTTGAGTAGAAATAGACCAAAACCAGCAATAGTAACATAAAAGAGAGAAAATGCCTAACTGTTATATTATATAAATTACTATTAGGAAAACAGGCAGAACAGCAATCGGTGACCACACTCAGCATCTGATATGAAGTTCCACACACTACAGATTTCATATAAATTGCATTTGAACACTCAGACCTCCATGTATTGATACACTACATGTTGCTGAGCAGTCTTATTTGGAAAATGAGAAGCTTAGCATACACATTCCACTTCAATGTCATGAAATATCATCAACTTACCCGCTGATCACCGCCTTCTCTGCGAGGATCAAGCTTTTTTGCAAAGTGCCTCAAGTTATCATAATTATGGAAATTGCACAAAGAAACAAGTTCCTGCAATTGGGACAAATACAAAATCAACAACACAATTTCAAGTTACTACGTTTCAACCTTGTAAGTATCTGATTACAGCAAGTGAACCCACTTTAAAAATCTCCTTGTAATTCTGAATTGCACAAGAAAATTCTAAAACTGGTTTCAATTACACCTCAAATACATGGATTCATAGGGGACAAAAAGCAAAGCAAATATATTTTTGGGCAGCCAATACAACCAACAATAATTTTAGGGTCGAGCTAAAAATAGGTGAATGCACTTTTCCCGCCTGCAAACACCCCCACCCTTTGTAATGCTAGCTGGCTTCAGCCTCAGTGCCATTTTTAACAATTGCCATGTTTCATAGAAGCAAAGACAACATGTTATAATGGGTGGGAATCCTTCAGCCCACAGGCTGCATGCAGCAGAGTTATTAAGGATAGCTAGCCCTACAATGCCCTCCCCACAACAAGAAACCAACAAAAACTGGTCTGAGAAAACTAATACTATGCCTCCAGAGGCCTCTAAGAGATGGACTTTTCTGTTTAATTGCTATTTGGGGAGGGACATCCTAACATCAAAAAGGAGGCAATTTGTGGTCTTCTGATCCGCTGAGGTTGCCCATGTCTGTTATATTACATTGAAAACTTGTTTGCTCATTATTAGAAAGACAGATCATTAAAACAAAAGTTAGTATTGTAATTGAGCATTTTGAATAATTTTTCCTCACAAAAATTTTAAGCAGAAATAGCCAAATTCAAAGTAGATGTGCAACCAGGAAGACAACTAATTCTGATGCAAACTAGCAAGCGACTGATCAAGTAAGAATATATTCAAGTGAAAAGCTGCACTTACATGACAAAAGTGTATCCCTTTAACACTGTTGCCCATCTTGTCCAGAGGTGGTGACCAGCACATCATGCCCATAACATTAGGAACGACCAAGAGAATGCCACCAGCAACTCCTGATTTTGCAGGAAGACCAACCTATATTAAATGGAATAACAAGGGTGTTCCAATAAAAATGCTTAAAACTATAGAAATTAGTAGTTCATTAGCCATCTACAATAGCAGTAAGTCCTATTGTCAGGAAATCAGAACTCCTATTGCTGTGCCAGCACCCCTGAAACATCAGGTATTTTCCTACACTTTAATTAGTGAAATGAATTATGAATTGAGGTGTAAACAAGGGTCTTTGAAAGCACAAATCCTCACTGCATTTTCCTAATGTGCCCAAAACATATACAATTAAGATCAAGATGGGTTCAATATAATTTTAGCTTTTGGTAGCCAGCATGGTGTAGTGGACTGAGCATTGGACTATGACTCTGGAGAGCAGGGTCCGAACCCCAGTCTGGCTGTGTAAACACACTGGGTGACAACCTTGGGCAAGTCACACTGTCTCAGCGCAGAGAATGGCAATGCAAACACCCTTTTTGAAGAAAGGCCAAGAAAATCCCATGAATAGGTTTTGCCTTAGTGTTGCCATAAGTCAGAAATTACTTGAATAACAACAACAACAATCAAATAAGTTATTTAGAAGAAAAAATGCCCATGAACCTAAAAAAATGAAGACAATCAGATCAAATAAGGAGTGAAGGATTGTTTATGGGAAAGGGAAGCTTAAGACTCACTCTTTTTTTTCACCAGTATCAGTACAAAGGAGATAACATAGGCCTCTGACTAGCAGCTGAGTTATCTGGTTCTTCAACTGTTCCACCATTTGGGAAATGATGACATAGTACAAACCTGCTGCTCTATAAAGTGACTATTAGCTGACCCAATATTTATTTATTTATTTATTTATTTATTTATTTTACAAATCTCTTTATCAAATACTGTTTTGAGAAAAGCACTTACGTGAAAAGCAAACTGTCCTGAAAAGTCATACATGCCACAGGAATGCATTAAACTCAGAGTGTTCCGAACAGCTTCAGGACTCAGTACCCTCTCACCAGTGATTGGGCAAAACCCTCCATTAGCCAGTGTTGCTGCCATAACACTGGCTGATTCACAAGTCACTTCTATGGAGCAAAGCTTAAGAAAAAGAAAGAATAAAACAGAACATTTTAAAACTATTGCACCAGGCAGGACATTATGTAAGTAAACAGCTGAAGGGAATGCTTTGTAAAATTCAGATACAGGCAGAGCATCCAACTGTATCACTCAGTGAACAAATATTAGCCTAGCGTATAAATTATCTTGCCAGCAGATTAGGGGAGAGAGCCTTATCTGGTTGAGCGTATGACATATTCCTGATTCTCAGACTGATGGTGTACTAATATTTTAATAAGGCAGACAACAGTATTATAGTTCAATGGCTTGATATACACTTTCCTATTCTGTTGAAGGATGAGATCTTCTCCAGACTTATTTTCTAGTTAGTGCAATACAGTCAGCCCTCTGTGCCTGTAGGTTCTGGATCCACAGACTGAATCAACCACTGATTGAAAAAAGTATTTGCAAAATAAATTGCTGCCAATGCCCTCCCAGCCTAATTCCTCTGCCAGCCTTTGGCCTGAGTCATGGACACTGGCACAAACCCCAAGGGAGGAAAGGTTGGGGCTGTATTCATATTGTTAAGTAATACTTCCTATTCTGACAGCATTTTGTTTGCCCTATTATTTCTATAGTTTTGAGGATTACCAACATGATGATGATTAATTAGTTACCTGGAAGTAGAAGTCTAATATGGCAACCATATCAGTTCCTTCTGGGAAACACTAAAAAAAATAATAACAACACATTATGAGATATGAAGAATCTGGTGTCTGCACTAAAGCTTTTCACAGAATGAATATTCTGTGCTCAACAGAACCAGTTAGTCAGTATTCAGAAGTAAACTCCAAGACTTATTTTCCAGATGTTTAACGTTGTGAAAACATGGAATGAAGCATCTTTAGCTCTTTGTATTTCAAATCACAGATATCCGAGTTCATTTCTGAGTTATTACTTTTATATAATACTATCAAAACATCATGAAGCCTTAGGCAGATGCACAGAAGACTAAGGCTTCTCTTCCCATTTCTGTTTGCTTTTGTGGTTCCTCTCCATTACATAAAGCAGCTTGGGAGAAAGGATTCTGCCCTTACAGCCCCAAATAGTTGCTACTGTCATACATTTATTCTCCAAGCAGGATAAAAACATCCAGTGAGACTTATTAGGCACCTGGATTTAATAGGAAGTTTAATAGGCAGTTATTTTAAAAGCCATCTAACTGATGTTAGTGGGAATATGCTCTTATACAGATAAAATAGCAGCTGGCACCTTTTCCTCCATCTGCTCTGCTCCCATTTCCTAAAAGACACATCAATAACTGAAGTATAGTTTAATGCCAGCCCTCCTGCCCCATAAATCAGATGAACTGATTGCTTTCTCCCAGCTTAAACAACAACAACAACACCCTAGAACAGTCTTCTGAAGTACTGTATATGCTACTTTTGTTCAATTTAATGTTCCTTTGGCACTCTACATAAATACATTACAAATGCAAAAATTTAAGTCTGCTCTTAGAATGAAGAAGAGGTGGCATTGTGAGATCTTAGCCAATTAACACTTTGCAGAGCTAGTTTGCTCCAAGTGAGCAGAGCAGGATCTCCCTGAACTCAATCCTGCAGTATTTCAGACTACAATGTGGCAACTGCCAGTGAATTCTTAGTATTGCCATTCATCTGATTGTGCTATGAGTTGCTTGGGGTACAATCTTGTAGAAAAGTGGAATACAAAATAGGAAGACAACAACATTGTAAGAGGAGAACAAGAACTGCTGCTGCTACTACTACCACCATCTACTATTACTACTGCTAGTAATTATGATGGCTATGATGATATCATCAAAGAGCAAACTGTTGTTTTATGGTATGTTTGTATGCATTCGTTACTGAATTAACATTATATTGCTTTTCCTATTCAATATGAAGAAACAAAAGCCTGTTTCATGAACTTTATTTAGTAGATGTTATCTAACATTAAGGAAGTGGAGGCAAGAGAATCCAGAAATATACCTTTTTCTCTTTCAAATAATACCCTATTGCAAAGTTTCGGTCTCCACTCTCCCTTTCAGACTGGAACCTACAGGAAGAAATTACAGAAATGTACATCAAAAAAGGGATTAACAGCAATTAAAGCTTTTGAAATGGATGGAGCAGATAGATAGGTGTGTGTGTGTAATCACTTTAAAACCCCAAAGTCTTTATTTAGCAAGTGTGTGTAATTGGTTCCTAAACAGAAAAGTTAAATTTTCTTTGGAATCTAAGGAGACACAATACTACTTATGCAGTTTGCAATTTCTAACACAAAAGAAGAGAAAGAAAATGTCCTCTAAATGTCATGCCAAAAAAAAAAAACAACCTTTTCATTTTTTTGTGGGCTTTTTGGGCCATGTGGCCGTGTTCTGGAAGAGTTTATTCCTGACATTGCCAGCCACAGATATCAGGAACTCTTCCAGAACACACCCACATGGCCTGAAAAATCCACAAAAAACTATGGATGCTGGCCGTGAAAGCCTTCGACTTCACCAAATATACTTCCTTTACACCCCTGCTCAAAGTTTCAGAGATGCAATAGGCAATCCCCAATTTTTGTAGAAAGTGAATTCCAAACTAAAGAAATCCCACATGTATGTATCACTGCATATATTGGCTGGGTGAGGAAATGGCAAGCTACAGTTACTTCACCACTTGGAAACAGGATGAGGTTTTAGTCTACTAAGAATATGGTTAAGGTTCCTTTCCCAGCAAGTCACCAGTGAAAGCAAAATTATAGCAGTATTCTGGAGTCCATACTAGGTTTGTTTTATTCTTAGGAACAGTATACAGGTTACTAGAAATGTTAATATACCTTCCTATACAGGTTGCTAGAAATGTTAATAAATCCAATTTTACAAAACCTTTAACAGTCTGAGATCAGCACACCCTAAAACAGACCAATCAGTGCCATAAGCCAAATTTAGACTGCAAAAGGCAGAAAGAAGCAATCTCGTCCTGGCAGCCCCACAGTAATAAAATTTTATTTTCACAGGAGATCCTTTGATGCCAGAGCTTCTGTTACACCATTTTAAAATCTTGTATTTGGGTAGACATTTCTTGGTGTCTACCCAAATACAAGATTTACATTTCTTGTAAGCAAGTATAGCAACAGAATTTCAGAATACTTATATATATTTCACCAGTACTCCATAAACCCACTTCTTTCCTTGCTGTTGTACCTTTCCTATTTGGATTGGAAAGCTCTCCTTTGCTTCTACCCATTATCACCTATTCTTGCAGTTAAAAAAAATCCTTTCCTCCTTCATTCTCTAAGGAGGACAGGAAACATGAACTTTTGCTCTCTCCTGCAATATGAGTATTGAGAAACCTGTCTATAAATTCTTGCAAAACCAGCTGAGAAAGAAACAGCGGCAAAGAGAAAAGAAAGGGTAGCTCCTCTCCCTCCAGCCCAGTTCTTGCAGGAGGCAGTTACAAAGTATTGCTGGCATATTCTCCAGAATCCCAACTACTTGCGGGTGTGTGTGTGTGTGTGTCAATTTTCGGTAAAGTAAATAAGAAGTTCAGAACAGGATGCTTTTGAGATAACAGGCTTTCCAAAAAGTTGTACCTTGCTAGTCCTTCCTGTAGAAAGAACATTTGGTAGGGATGATTTTTTTTTTTGTGGAAAACGTAGCGCTGTAAGGGGCAGTAAAAGCAACACAGAGAAGAAGGGAAACTAGCCCTTCTTTCTAATGTAGCCTCACTCTCTGTGGAAGAAAGAAGCTAAATTTCTCTCTCCCTGTTGGGTTTTCATAGGAGTCAGCAGCAGGGTCCTTTTGCCAAAGCTCAACATCCTTCTTTGGTCCAATTTCTCAGTGCGGATGCTACAGAATTCAGTTAAGAAGAGCTGAATGGTGGCAACCTTACAGATATGACCTAGCTAATAAAGCTAAATTTGTAGACCAACTTGTTTTACTGAAATACAGAGAGAACACTTACTTGTGTTACCAAAATACAGAGAACGATACTTACGTGGCATTACTGAACCCAACATATTCATTTCCAGCCATCTTATTCATGAACTGCATCACCTGTTAAAGAAGTATCACAACCTGTTCACTGTATGAAGCGATAAATCTCAACAGTCCAGAATTCAGTACAAGTCATAGGCTATTTCAGACCTAATCCTAAGCCACTATTCTGTGCTATGCAAGACCGGAAGCATTTGCTTCTTGGTTTAAAAATAAACTACCATTTGGTTTTACATCTAAACCAGGAATGACACTTGTGCTTAATTAAATTACTGACCATGATAGATCAAGACTAGTCTGTGGTTTATGATCTTGGTTTATTACAGCAAATGAGAGCTGTTTGTCTCAATTCAGAAATAATGACAGACTGCCTTGAGTTTAAATCAGAAAGTAGATGCTTCTAATCTATTTGTTGCACTTACAGTGGGAAACAGAAAAGATTGGTAAGTTTTAGCACAGTGCTCAGGTGTTCAACCACCTGATAAGCAAAACAGATTTTGAATGACAATCCACAATCAGAATTGATGAAAAAAAGGCTGTAAGTCTTACCATAGTATTTTTAAATTTAAGCATAGGAAACATTTTTAAAAACACTGTCATATTCACTTACATAGTCAAATTTCTCAGCATTATTTGCTCCTTGCTGAAAGGAAAGAAGACACATTTACAAAGTTTGTTAATTCAAGAGGAGCTTTAATTCTAGTTTAATTTAGTCTACAGCTACTTAAATATTACCAATTAATATTAGACTTATTTATTAGTCTAAACAACTAAAGTTAGATTACAAAAATGCTTAAAACTTTTTAAAGAATAGCATACAGTAGAAGGTTTCAGTTTTAAAAAATTACCAACGTGTGGGGAACAGAGGTGAATATCAAATAAGGCTAGCTTTATTTTGAGCAATCTCTACAAAATTATGAGTTAGCGCCTGGAAATTCAATTCCAATTTATTGTAACTGGTGGATAAAGTAACATTTCATTCTAAGACTGAATTTTACATTTTGCTAGTTACTTCACTGGGTTTACATTTAAGTAGACAGGAAAGTGTATACACTGATGCAAAAACAACAATATGGCAGAAAAGTGTAGGTTTTTGCTTGTGCACTATTCCTGACACCTAAAAAGCTACTCTCAAAACTAAGGCAATGTCTTCAACATACTAAGAGGGTACATGTTAGGGAAGTCATGAGGCACAGTTGGAAAAGCTTTCATGTTCCCATTTCAGACAGTGGACCAGCAGAAAATACAACAGCTTGTTCAGCAGATTTGTTAAATTTAGGATCTTTCTCCACTGACAAACATTTAGTAATGTTCAATTTGGCAATAGTAATACTGAAGGGAACTAGACTGAATCTTTATGCTTACCCTTGTCACTATGATATAACTCCTTGTCCAACATCACACATTGCTTTTGAAAATCAAGGGCCTGTATAAATGTAATTCTATAATTACGTATTACACTGATATATCTTCTAAAGCAAAGATGGGTAATTTTGCAAGATCCGGGAGATAAACGTGCACCACACCACACCAGATCTGGGATAGCTGCTTCCTCTCCCTCAATTTTTTTATTTTTAAAAAACAAACCAACACGTATATCTCAAAAGCCATCTAGGTATGATGGAGGGGGTAGTTTTACCAGGTTATGGGAAGAGCTGGCCTGTTTTAGACAAAGAAGAGGCCTTTCCCCCTCTCAAACATGCAGTTACTGGAAGTTACTCCTAGTTTTGATACCACTTCCCAAGTAAAATAATTGTGGGATGCAAAATGAAATGGCAAAAATTGCTTCCTATATTCTCTAGAGGGCACGCACGGCATTTTTCAAGAGAAAAATGCCAAAAATTGGGGCTGTAGGGGTATATCATATTGGGGTGGGGGGGGGGGCAGGCTGCATGCAGTTCACTTGTTGTACTTTTCCCACCCTTAATACAAAATCTACAATCACATGGAGTGGGTGGATGGCTGTGTTGTTTGTTGGAACCCTGAGCAATACACTCATTCTGCCTAACAATACAGTGGGAAAGAGAACCTGTCATCTAAAAGATCTGTGCAATCTATCTCCATATTATATCGGCTTATAGCCCTGGAATAAAAATTTTATTGTTGATACTTGGTTTTCCACCTCCTGCTGCAAGCAAGAAGAGCCCTCCCTTCAACCACCATCTTGAGGGGGAGAGAAAGGCAAGCCAGCTTCAACAGGCCTTGCCTGAAAAGAAGAAGAGCCCTCCCCCCATCCACCATCTTGAGGGAGAGAAAGGCAAGCCAGCTGCAACAGGCCTTGCCTGAAGGGAATAAGAGCCCTCCCTCCAGTCCATCTGCCTTGGTCCAGGCCTCTGAGGGAGAGAAGATCTGCTGGACTTTCCCCCTTCCCCACCACCTCTCCCTTCTCCTTTTGTGTCGTGTCTTTTTAGATTGTAAGCCTGAGGGCAGGGAAACGTCTAATTAACAAATTGTAAGCCGCTCTGATAGCTTTGGCTGAAGAGCGGGGTATAAATAAAAATTATTATTATATTATTATTATTATCTTGATGCTGAATACTGAATAGGGCATTATTTTAACTGATACGTGCTGTTTCTTCCCAAATGTTGCCTCTTGCTTTAAGGAAGGTATATGCTTACCAGATCAACGATTCAAAAATTATGTAAAGAAAACTCTAAAGTGCTAGGGAGAGTTCCACTGTTTTTAATGGGCTTCACATGGGTGCAGCATAAGCAACATTCTTATTCGGAATAAGGACCATCTGACAATTTTATCTCTGTCTAAAGGACTAAACTGCCAGATATTTTTGAAGAGACATTAGATGCAATTAACATTTTAAAAACAAACTGCCTCAAATTAACTGGCCTCAGTTAACCCACAGAAACATTTAGGTAATGTTTCATTCAGTTCAGCTATCCAACAGATTGCTTAAAAACAATCACAGAAACATTACTTGCACTAGATTTAGCGTTTGTGGGAAGTAAATAAACAAACTAAAGCCTGTACGAACCAGCATTCTACTCAATGAAACGCATAAAGCCAGCCTCATTTCCCATTCTACAAGTAATTTAGGGTCTTGCAGATAATCTGTGAAGCCACACGCACCAGCTCATCTAGTGATGTGCAGTCATACACGTATGATCACCAGCTGAAAGAATACCACACTGTTGTATAAAGGTTATGTACCAATAAAGTCAAAATGTTGCTACCCAGAGTCAATGATTGTTTAAGAAATATGCTAAAAAGGTTAAGCATTGTGTTGTAAGGCATTAGAAAAACAAACTTTTTAAAAAGTGTAACTCCAAATGTGTTCAATGAAAAAATAATTAAAAGAAGAAATTACCAACTTCATTGAACTGTTGCAGTTGTCAAAATATTCCATAGATCCTAATGCTGTAAAATATGTAACAACATTTAAACCACAAAAACCTTTCAAATGCACAGTGAATGTTGCTTTGGGAAAGTGGGTCAGCATTAGTTATGGGATGCTGTACTGGTCATTGTTGTATAGTTAAGACAGTTAAACTGAAACAAGTTTTGCGTTTCTCCCTACATTTAAGGGAGGAGGTGAAAGATACTTAATGCAAGACTACAGAAAAGTTTGGTTCATTCCCCGCTCCACCCCTTAACTGTAAATAAGCTTTTACAAGTTTGATACTGTTAGGAAAATCAGCATAGATTGTATAAGCATACAATCAAAGCAAACTTATTTCAGCACTGATCAAATTCAAAACTGCCTTGTCTTTAAAAGCTGTGAAAAAAATTCTGACACACAACAGCAACAACTTGTCTTTCCACAGCACCTTTTCTATACCAGTTTATACTCACTGATAAAAGTGCTGATTAACATCTTTAAAAAGCAAAGTCCTAAACCTGTATTTACCCTGCAGTGCATGAAGTCTTCTTTCCACAGGAAATTTCAATTAATATTTAGCCCTTCCACTTTTGCCAGCCAACTTAGCCATGGCCAGTGTTCCTCTCATTCCCTGCAACATTTTCAAAATAAATTTCCTACAACTTGTAGATCATTTTAAAGCTAATGTAACAAGGAGGAAAAAGCATCAAATATTCACAAAGCTGCCTTTTCCTATAGCAATCCTACAAGTATTTCCTCCCTTTGAAAGCAGAATAAAGAGCAGCTCTTGTTCTCTTCCCATTTTGTTTTGGCTTGGGATGAATTTTCCAGTTTATTACATTTCTGGTGTTTTTCTTATGAAAATTTACAGGCAATTTATCTTTCTGCAAATGTACCATGCAATATGTGACTCATATGACAAGCATAATATATACATATATACACTTAGTGTGTGCATGCCTGCATGTATATTTATGTGTATATGCACACTTTTGTGTATATACAAATGCATTGGTATGGATACAGGTACTTTTAAGACTGACACAATCAAATGACAGACAAGTCACTCATGCAAATTTTGCAATGAGATACACATATCAATATTAAATAAGAAGATCAGAATTGATTTTATTTATACTACTATTTCATCAGCATGCAGTTTGAACCCCAGAAACTCATTGTTCTCAAGTTTAAGATACTTGTTCATTCGACATTTAAGAAAAACATAAACCTATGTATAAATACAGGTTTGTACTTAATACTGTTGACTGAGTAATGTTTTCAAACTTTACAGTTTTTTTTAAATGCTGCATAATCAATTACCCAATATTACAGTACAATTAAATACATTTTTAAAAACTTAACTAGCTTTAAAAATAAGCAACCTGATAACTCTGTATGTATCTTGGAGTCTTGTACAGCTTGGTTAAGTAGGAAATGCCTCATCATTTCAATTTCAGGAAATAAGTAACACAGAGAATCATCGCTGTATACATGTAGCTCTCAAAAACAGGGATAGAGAAATATGCATAATAGAACTCATGGCCAAGACTTCACTGAACTATTTAAGACCACATTTAAACATAAACAAACATCAGAACCAATTCAAATACAGTCCTATCCCTGTTAAGAATAAGAATTTACTTCTTATTAACAGTTACATTAAGGCCTTGCAACACACAGGATTACACTGTGTAATAAGTTTGTGTTTCATGTCTAAACAATGCTTTAACTGCTCCTATTCATTTTGTACTTACACACTTTGAAATGTATGCTTGAATTTGGACCTAGGAGATCCTGGCTTAAGTCTCACCTCAGATATGGTGTTTCTGGGGAGCCATTGGGATGAAACAGCATGACTACTTCTATAAAAGTGAATAAAGGGTTGTTGTCAAGAGGAAAGCAACAACCTTTCCGACAGGTGAAGTGTTGTATAAAATGAGTGATCATTTGGGGGGGGGGGGGGGACCAAGAGATTGTGCACTGGACAACTCCCTATATCAATAAGGAACCTTTAAGAAAGAAAGCATAATTCGAAGAACAGAAAAGACATCTATTTTTAGGATGATTAATCAATGGAAACACAGATAAAAGTGCATATTTATACCCTATAGGTTTATGGTTTGATGAACAGAATTCTTCTTCCCAAAGCCTACTGCAATAATAACATAGGTAGGAACTACTAGTTTTCCACACATTCTAGCTTCCTTTAGAAACTGAACCTAGGGAAAAGTCCATAGAAGTTGGTTCAGTTCTCAGCATGTTCCATGACACCAAGTGAACAGGCTATAGTTAGGGGTACAGCTCACTGTCAGGAGGACACTGCCCTTACTTCAATCAGTTTGGTCACTAGGACATGTCCACATGAGCACCCCTTCAGTATTTCTTCAGAGGTCAATGCTGCCACTGATTCTCATGCACCTGAATACAACATTGCAGCAGGAACATCAGAGTAAGTACCAAAAAGTTATCGATGTTTATAGGATTTTAAATCAAATAAATAATATGGAGAATCATAGAATCACAGAATTGGAAGAGACCACAAGGGCCATCCAGTCCAACCCCCTGCCATGCAGGAACTCCCCATCAAAGCATCCCCATTGACAGATGGCCATCCAGCCTCTGCTTAAAGACCTCCAAGGAAGGAGACTCCACCACCCTCCGAGGGAGAGTGTTCCACTGTCGAACAGCCCTTACTGTCAGGAAGTTCCTCCTAATGTCGAGGTGGAATCTCTTTTCCAGCAGTTTGCATCTATTATTTTGAGTTCTAATCTCTGGAGCAGCAGAAAACAAGCTTGCTCCCTCCTCAATATGAGATCCCTTCAAATATTTAAACAAGGCTATCATATAACCTCTTCTCCAGGCTGAAGATCCCCAGTTCCCTAAGGCGTTCCTCATAGGGCATGGTTTCCAGATCCTTCACCATCTTAGTTGCCCTCCTTTGGACATGCTCCAGTTTCTCTACATCCTTTTTGAATTGTGGTGCCCAGAACTGGATACAGTATTCCAAATGGGGCTTGGCAAAAGCAGAATAGAGTGGCACTATTACTTCCCTTGATCTAGACACTATACTTCTATTGATGCAGCCTAAAATTGCATTGGCCTTTTTAGCTGCCGCATCGCACTGTTGACTCATTTTCAGCTTATGGTCTACTTGGACTCCTAGATCCCTTTCACACGTACTTCCATTCAGCCAGGTGTCCCCCATCTGGCATACCCAACAGATGGCCATCCAGCCTCTGCTTAAAAACCTCCAAGGAAGGAGACTCCAGCACACTCCAAGGAAGAGTCTTCCACTGTCGAACAGCCCTTACTGTCAGGAAGTTCTTCCTAATGTTGAGGTGGAACCTCTTTTCCTCCAATTTACATCCACTGCTTCGGGTCCTGATCTCTGGAGCAGCAGGAAACAAGTTTCCCAGGATTCCCTAGCCAGGGGCAGTTAAAGCGGTCTGAAAGCGGGTTTATTTCTGCAGTGTGGACGGGCTTGAGAGAGAAACGCCCAAGATAAGAGGCCCAGCCTGCCTTATCTCCTACTACAGCTGCCCAATGAAAGGAAGGGATGGTCCTCTTCCTCCTCCTCCAGGGGATACTTACTTAAATAAATAAAATATTGTAGGCATTATTCAAATTTTCAATAAATACTTTTAGTAACTAACAATCCTATATAATGCCCCACCCCTTGGAGAAAATGATCAGAATCCTTTAGTTATCAACAGTATCTCAACTACAGTGGTCCCCCGGTTTACGAAATCCCCGGGACCCGAAACCGGCGGGACCAAAAAATATCCCCCGGGATCCGAAGGAGAAAAACCGCGCGGCCCCTTTAAATCGGCCGCGCGGTCCAAATGCAGTCCCCCGGGAAACGAAAACTTCCGGGTTACGAAAGGTAATCCGGAACGGATTACCTTCGTAACCTGGGGGACCACTGTATGCTGTCCACACAAGTTTCGATATTATCCTATTTACATAAATTAATTTTATACAATTTTAATCAAGATTCACTGCAAAAAACTTTGAGAAAATCTTTTTCCATGATAAGATATATTAGCTTCTGTTTTTACTTATGCAGATTCTCTCACATCCTTATTGGAAAGAGTAACAAAAAAGGCCCTGCTGCATACCTAGGGGCAAACTTTAAATTTACTCTAATCTGGTTGTGGAAATTTACTTTGGACAAGAATAGATATACAAAATTTATCAACTAATAACTGGAAGAATCAAAAGTATTTCAAGACCGATATTTCTATACTGAAAAGCAGTGATTTTGAGGGAGGGGAGATAATGGCTAATATTCATTTCTGAGCTATGATTACTGTGTTATTATTACACTTAAAATAATTGTTTTAGGTTACTTTGAAATGTAAACACAGAGATTATAAATTACGGACAGAACACAGTCTTTATTATGATACAAGAATCTACTGGTTATAACCATGGATGATAGAAAATTGGCCTTTTTAATGGTCAAATTATTTGTTAAAGGGAAAAGGGAACAGCTTTGAAATTTATACATTCTCTCTTGAAACTGTTTGATTATTTGTATTTACTTTTTATTATATATATATAATTTATTATGTATTTACTTCTTATTATGAAATATAGAATTTCAAATTAACTGTGTGATAAGCTGGTTTCTCAGTATGTGTTAATATTTAATAACTCATCTGTGTTAGTCACAGAAACCACAAAGAAGAAGGGCAAAGAAATTCCAAATTATCATTCTGTTTTTCTAATTTCTATTTACTAATCTAGCTGCTATCAGATATTTATTGAATAATGGCTATGTGTCCAAATGGCCACCCAGTCTTTCCTGGCCTTTGGACATCTAGTGAGAAGAAATGGATATACAATTTAAAATGTCAACTGCATGATTCCCATGAACTTTAAATGCCTTTTCAAGTTACTAAAAACCAGCAATACAAATAGTCGCCAAATATATATCTTAGCAGTCCCGGGTATTTTCTTTTGGTAAGTAAGATGAAAAAAAAGAAGTGGAGAAGCTTCCTCCCATGAACCTTTTGAATGTGAGAATGGACACCTAGTAAAAATGTCTTAACAAATGTCCTGCCCATCAGATCTGTAAATCCCACAATGCTATGAGCTGCACTCATTCTACAGTATCTGGAAACAGCAGCTATTGAAAAAGTGCGACAACCTATAAAGCTCAGTTTAGGGTCATGATTTCTGAAGGACTGCATTCTTCTTTTAAACATGCCCATAAACGCTTAAGGTCATCACTTACTATATGATCTACCTCCTACAGAGACAAGCTGGTGTGTCATCAAGACAGGTCTTTTCTACTGCAGCAATGATGGCTCCTTCTTTGTACCATTTTAGATGAGTAGGAAGGAACTTCTGCTTCATCAGGCTTATAATGTTTTCTAGTCTTTAATTCTGACTGCTGCTTATACATATTGTAGTCTATGCGTTTCATTTGCTTTATGTGAAATTTTAATTTTATGGTACATTGCCCTAGGTGTCTACAGTCAGGTGTCTACACTTTCATCAATGTAAAAAATTAAAAGTAATATAAATGAAATATGGTTGTAAATGTAGGATATGAGTAAAAATGAGCATGAAGTGTTGGTTAAGATTCTCCGATAGATAGATAGATAGATAGATAGATAGATAATTTGAAATCTCTTGCATAATGTAACAGCTCACAACAAGTTTCATTTATTTAGATTTATAAATGCTCATTTTTGTTCCATATTGAAAATGTAAAAAAAAATATAAATTCTCCACTTACAAATCACTATGATTCTCATTGTGCTGTATTCTTATTTAGTTGTTCTAAAGCTCTCTTGTGTCATAGATCACTGCTCTTACTTGCTTTGTCCTTCCTGGATCATTTCATTTTCTTTCGTTAACATTAAACACTGGTCTGGGAGACTGCTTTTGCATTAAATAAACCTTTTCTGTACACTGTCAATGTACTCTGTCAGCTGCAGTCAAGACAATATTATTCAGAAAAGTGTGTCTCTCATGCACTAAGGTTGAAATATGTAACAGTAACTAGATGGGTACCCTTTTAACAATTCTCTTTATTAACAGAACTAATAAATGAGTATGGCTGAAGCAATGCCAGACCCAATCCTCAAGAGAAGCACCTTGACAGACAAGTAAATAACACAGATTATACATAGGAGGGGAAAAACCCTAGCCACTAAGAAAACATGAACTCCAAGGTGTACCTAGTGACATACTGTCTTAATAGTGGCCAATGTGATACCTAGCAAGGCCTTTATAGCACATAATAAATATAGCAGTATCTACTTAAATATTACTTTAACTAGACAGTGAGTAACTACATCTGGATTAGTAGTACTAGGTGTACCCTCTGCTCTGTTCCCAACTACACCGTGGGTTGAAGCCTTCCATTCTCAGCTGTATTATAAAGGACAATCACCCCACTCCTCTGCACACACCATAATCACTATTAAGAAACAAACAAACCCACTGATAGGATGACAGGGGGAGAGATTTCAAAATTTCATCCATGGAGGAGAAGGTTAAGCCTTCCCTCCCCACATGCTCTATTTCAATAAAAAAAGGCAACTCACAATTTATTATTAAATTTCACTTTGTAAAAAAAAAATTCCAAAACACACATATGCCAAGCATGCTATTAAAGTAATATCATTGCTGGCCACAACTGCAAGGTAACATATGGATTGCCTAAGAAAAGGAATGAGGAATCTGCAGATTTCCAGATACTGTTCAATTCCAATTCCTACTCACATCCCCTTTTCTAGAAAATAACTACACTTTGTCCTTTGTTGTCATCATAGCTCTAGTATTTAATGTTTTTCATGAGTCATATTCATTTAAGAATCAGTCACAATGCATGTTATGATTTCATCATTCGAAGTGCAAGTGACTTGTGTAATCGGGAAAGTATTCTGATGCAACTCAATATAGTTTTGGTTGACTTCATGTAGGCACTGTCCTGCATGTTATTAGTTTCAAATGTCAATTAGTTAGAAAGCTACCATGGAATGAATTATGAACTAATAAGCTACTATAATTGGGGCTGTAACTAACAAACCTATTACATCTGGGCTTTTGAAACCCTTAACATAGGACGTTATCACACGGGAGGAATTTCTCTCAATTTCGAAAGAAATGAAAGTGGAGCCAGTTCGGAACTGAGTGAATTCGCTAGTTCAGCAAATTTAAGTGATTGTGGATTGACGCTGCATTGCGTTCGGAACTGCCCAAAATTGCCTCCCAGTGCCTGAAATTGCATGGGATAGTTTCTCACGCAATAATGTGAAACCCCACGATTGCATTCGGAAGGACTTCCCATTGCCCGAAAATGTGTGTGATCGGCTTTCACGCAGTAACGCGAAATCCCATGATTACGTTCAGATTGCCATTGGATTATACTTCCAATTCCCGTTGTGTGATAAACTCCATACAGTATACTCATTTAATAAAATGAACTACTGTACTGGATTCCAGAACTCTATCCAATCTTAAATAAAAGTGATTAATCTCACAAGCCAACATGTAAACAAAGTTTGCCTAATCATTTGCATAATACCAAAACTAACTCTGGGTGACCAAGCAAAGAAGCTTTATGACAGTGTTTCCTACAAATGTGTAAAGTAAATTCCACTCAATTCAGTGGAACATGTCTGGAGGGGAAAGTGTGCTATGGATCATATCTTACATAGTAATCTAACACTCTAAACTATAAGAATTACTTTCAAATAACTAATGGTCTACTATTTATTTTAAAACTTATGGTCAACATGAAACTCTAAATTATTTGAACCGGCAGAAAAAAATTAAACTTGTATAAATTTATCTATCATGCTAATTTTTTGTGAGCTTGAAAGAGTGCTGCAATGTGATGCCTAATTACCTAGAAGTAGGTCCCATTGAAAACAATGAGACTAACTTTCAAATAAATGTACAATTAGGCTACACTTAAAGACTGTTCTAACAGTGAGCTTATACTGTGGAAGAATAGCTTTCACTTAGTAAGTTTTATCTAAAGTTTAAAAACCTGAGGACAAATTCTGAATTTTTCATAATTGCACACAGGGCTAAACTTGTTAGTCCCACTTAGAATGGTCCTATTGAATATAAGGACTTATAAAAGAGTTGGTTTACTAAATCCCAGTCAAGTAATGAGTCTATTCTATTCTGGACTAACAACTGGACTCAGTCTTTAATTCCTAATTGATACATAAACACATGAAATGTCTTACAATCACTTTAAACAAATAATGATGCAATATGGTGATTTATGTCTGCTGGACATGCGAATACTACATGCAAAGTTTTAATGCAACCTACCATAGACTAGAAAAATTGTTATAATTTTCTTTGAATTCTTTCACAAATTCATGCAGAAAAAAAACTAATGCTGCACTGTATTACAACAGCCTGAAACCTCCACTGGCATTCTGAGATTTTTTGCAGTATTTAAAAAATCTAGGAATTCCACTATTAGAACAGAGCATGTTTTCAAAAGAAAAAAAAAGTGTGCTCAGGTTCATATTTTAGATTACTACGTAACTACGTAACAAGCTAGACTGTAAGAAGAATTACACTCAAGTATTTTGTTTATCATTTATTTTAAAAATCATTGTCAAAATGAATTTCTTAAAATATTTAAACCTACAGAAAAAAAATTAAACATGTATAAATTTACCTGTCATACTTAAGGCCATTTTCCTTCACCTATAGCTATTAAAGATAAATATTTAAAGCAGGACGTGTTTATACCTTCTTCAATACAAAGAAAAGCAGAATATCATGAACCAAGACTGAAATAGCCTTTCATAACTAAAAGTCTGGGAAATTGTTTCAACAGAAAATGAACTGATATTAAGAGATAATAAATTGTATAAGCTGACCATTTTAAAATCTTCTACTTATAAAGTATGGAGGAGTGAAATGTTCACTGAAATACATTTCTAGAGACTAATAGCATCAAGGTCAGATTTTCGCATAGTAGAAATTCTATTAAACTGACTGAGAAATTAAAACATATTAATAATGCAGAAATCCAGAAACAGGTTAAATATTTATAAACATTAAGAACAACCATGTCTTTCAACACGTACACATGAATGTGTACAGAAACATGATTAAAACACTACATTCATTAAATTATTAAACTACTTTTACAAATACATTTATCTAAGAAGGAAAAATTCTTGCACTAGTAAAGTATGATAATGTTTACTATGAAGAAATGCTAAGGGAATTTGCTTTGTACCTCATAAAACTATAAATTAACTACAAAGCATGTTTTGTAGTAGTCTATAATACTATCTTTTTGTTTTCAACAATTATTCAGAATTAGATTAAGGAAGCACTTCAAACTGCACATCAAAATGAATGTATAGGTTCTTACATTTAACTTTAAAATACGTCACATGCTTCACAAAACACACAAAATTCCAAATAGAAGATATTATGTTATCTTAACATTCCTCCGATTGTAGCCAAAATATAGGGGCACATGAGCGAACTTCTCTTTAACCCAACCAGTTCCAAATGGCAGTCTGGGGTTTTCCAGCAATGCTTATTGAAATGTAAACTGAAAGTGCTGGTGAGATAAGAGAAATAATTCCAATGTTCTTGAACCATACCACCAAACTGCTTTTTGAACTGAGGGAAGGGGGGACAACCTCTGAAAACAGTTTCAGATTATGACTTTGAACTGTTTCATGGCTGTAATAATTTCCTTACATACTTCTGTGAACAGAAAAACCACAGTTCATGTCAGTAAAGTTTCAGGGTCTGTGTGAGACCTGACACTGCACTACATAGCTCTCCACAAAACTATTCTCAGTGTGGTTCTCAGGAAAATTAAGTGTAGACATTTTACCTTAATCAAAGAGGTGACCACAATTGCACCAGCATTCACCATAGGATTGTGGGGTTTGTCTGCAAAATAAAAAGGTGATTCATTCACATGAATTTACTTCCTACGAAATAACCTTTTTATATTAACACCATCCTTCATATCATTTGCATTAACAATCTAGAGAAGAACTAGAAGCTAGACACAGATAATGTGTTGGGGTCCTTGAAGAAGTGTTAGCAAGTTACCGTGTTTCCCCGAAAATAAGACAGTGTCTTATATTAATTTTTGCTCCCAAAGATGCACTAGGTCTTATTTTCAGGGGATGTCTTATTTTTCCATGAAGAAGAATTCACATTTATTGTTAAACAAAAAAAAATGGGCATGCTTCCAAACAAAAACTTTGCTAGGTCTTACTTTTGGGGGAGGCCTTATATTTAGCAATTCAGTAAAACCTCTACAATGTCTTATTTTCAGAGGACATCTTATTTTAGGGGAAACAGGGTAGAAGGTCTCTATGGTGAAGTGAAATGACTTCAGTTGTTTATAAGTAATCCAAAATGCTGGGACAACAGAGTGATACAGGAATATCAGAAGACTGTACAGTGGGCCCTTGATATCCACTGGAGTTTGGTTCCAGGATCCCCTGTGGATATCAAAATCTGTGGTATACAATGGCAGAGTAAAATGATATCTTTATATAAAATGGCAAAAATCAAGGTTTGCCTATTGAAATTCATATATATATATATATATATATAATATTTTCAAGCCATGGATACCATGGATAAGGAGGGCTGACTGTACTTAGGATAGTCAATGAAGGTACACGTACTCTGTGCTTAATAGATTACTGAGCTGGCATGTAGCAGTAATTTCTAGACCCAACAGGTGATTCATTTTGCCTTTGGAACAGGCTGCAGACACTTGCACACTTGGACTTCAGCCAAGAATGCTGAAATATCCTAACATTTATGCATTAAGAGCTTAGTAATCACCACCAAGAAGTTAATGGCCTGGAATTTAAAGCCATGTACATCAGTAAGTGCATAGCTGCTTATATCTGAAGGCTAACAATCCCAACAGATGAATCCTAAAAGAGCAGAGGGGAGGCAGAAATGTATTGAGAGGCAATGGAATCAGCAAACCTTTGCCTCAAGGTTAGTTTTAGTTTGGCAACAAAGAGTAGTGCCACTTACATCTCAGACTATCATAAGGATGTTTCTGAAGTATTTTTTATGCTCCATTAAATCTTTATGTTACCACAGTATATTCTGCATTGAAAGTGTAAACTTCCCTCCCTACTTGAGGCACCCCTTCTCTTTCTAGAGGGGGAACAGAGAATATACGGAGAAGATTTAATGTACAGTTAAAGACAGTCTTTCCAGGGTCTAATCGGCATCTAGGGAAACTAATAAAAATTATGTACGATAAAAAGACCGTGATGTAGTAAGAGATCGCTGCCTTGCAACACAAAATTTTGTAACAAAATGTATGTTTTTCTGAATCAGTTACACTTCCTTTCAGATACACAAACACAGAATATCTATTCCTCAGTGGAAAGATCACATGGTCTTCAAATGCCATCTCTTCATTCTCATTCTATTAAAAATTAATTCAGTATCTTAGCAACTGAGAGCTGTCTTCTCTTACCAAACAAGAGCTACTGGAAGTATGCACATTTATCACTAAGAAGGCCTGTATTTTGTTTAGAGCTAAATGACTCACCAGAACACAATTCAGTTTCCCATTTCAACAAATATGTGGTTAAGGGAGTCTGTATGAAGACACTGTATATACTCATGTATAAGTCTAAACATTTTAGTCAAAAATGACCCCAAAAAAACTGAGCTGACTTATCTATGGGCCAAAGTAAGTACTGTTCTTTAACTCTTATTTTAAAAAAGGGAACCATCCCCTTGTGAAAGGAAAGACTGTAATTTGTCCTAGAAGGACTCTAATCTCTCATTCATCCAGTGCGAGCACAAACAGTTATGCCTGCTGGAATTTTATAAGTTCTTTGGCATCTTTTTCCTTTGCTTTGTCCTTTACATCCTTTGTTATAAGGCCCTAAGTTTTACCCTCGACTTATCCATGGGCCATATCAAAATCCATAATTTTGGCCCCAAAACCTTCCCTTGACTTATACATGAGGTCGACTTATAGTCGAGCATATACAGTATACACAAAAGCACACTTGCTGTAATATAAATGGGAAATTTATTTTGAAACAAAAGCTCAAGGTGGATAAGTAATGATAAAAAAGCAGCAGCCACAACTTCCACTTTTATTATAGGAACTTGCTGTGGTTTGAGATGCTATCTGCCAGCAAGAGGTAAGATAATTCAGAGTTATATTTCTTAGTCTAAGTCTTCTTTCCAGACAAGCAAAAGTAGAACTCCACCAGTGTATTGTTTACCTGTCCAATTCCCTCCTGCCACATCCCAGACTTTCCTAGCAGGTCCCTTGTCCCTAGAATCAGTTCTTTAGTGGGACTGCAGTTGGGAAGAGGGGTTCAAAAGTCCTCTATTCTGAACAGAATTCTACAAACTCTATTCTAGATCCAAGCCTCTGGGGACTAATACGCAGCATTTTGTCACAAGCCAGATCATGTCATTTCTTGCCTTCATACAACACCTGTTCATTTTGTTCAGAAACACAGTTGCATACCTACTCACAATTTTTAAACGTTACATCACAGATGTGACTAGCAGCAGTTTTCGAACAGTCGTAACCCTAGCATTTTTTGATCACTACCATATCTAAGGGTGTTTTCATAAATAATATTTGGTCATACAAAAATGAAGGTTAAAAAAAAAGCCTCCAGAAAGAAAAGTATCACTCAAAAAGGAGGCTGCACTGGATGTACCAGCCCACAGAACAGGGAGAGCCCAATTATATTTTATGTTTCAAAATGAACCATTTTGACAATAGTTTCAAGTACAATGCTTGTGTACTGTTAACTGAATATTGTTAATAACATACACCAAGCACTACTAGGACTGCATCTGCACTGCAGAATTAATGCAGTTTGATACTGCTTTTATTGTCAGGGCTCAGTGCTATGGAATTCTGGGTTTTGTAGTTTTGTGAGATATTTAGCCTTCTCTCGTCAGAAAGCTCTGGTCCAACAAAAAGAACTACAAGTCCCAGGATTCCACAGGATGGAGCCATGACAGTTAAAGCAGTGTCAAACTGGATTAATTCTGCAATGTGGCAGTAGCCTAAGACACATGAAGGAACATATGTGTTCAGAGTAGCGCCACATGATGAAAGACTGATGAAAGAGACTGAAGAAAGATTACTAACAGTATTAACTTTTGCAGGGAAACAATTCCACAAACAAAGCTTCTCATCTCATATATGGTATATATCGGGAGGAAAAAGACATTTTATTATACAAGATATAGGCATGACCAGTAACAATGAATCCCACTTGTATCCAAGTCACACTACAGAAATATATTGGACAACTATTATCCATTGCTTTTCCATGTCCTATAAAATTCTGCTTTAATTCCATGAGACTATAAATAACAGTATCATAATTACAGAAGTTATAAAATTAGTCAAAGTGTGTCTGCTTTAATTAACCTGCTACCTGAACTCTCTGGCAAGCATACAGCAGGTAAATGAGCAGACTTATTCATTTTCTTAAACCAGGAAACAAGACTTTTTCGTATCATTTTACATAACATCTGATTTCAATTGAAAATTTAGTTTTTTATACTAAAGAAAGACCTGTAAACATTTATCAGCAGAATAGAGAGACAGAAAAGCATCCCATTCTTCTCTTCTCTTCTGCATCAACTACTGGATCTTTGTCTTCTGCCTTCTTCACACAAATACTGTGATGTGGCAATTTCAGGTATAGGTAACTTACCATCTTCATTGAGGAACAATTTGTTGAATCTTAGTCCACTAGGTTCTTTACCAACATATCTGTGTACATATTCAGTGCCAAGGTCATTAACAGCAATAGCATACTTCAAAGGCTTTACACAGGATTGAAGACAAAATGGTACTTTGGTATCTCCAATAGAATGCCTGTAAGACAAAAAGTGTATTAGTCATTGTACACTGTCACAATTGTTTTGAAAAATGAAAAGGCAAGTCCTGGGGCTGGGACTTTGGAAGGTTATTCTATTAATATTCTTATTCAACTCTTATGACCCACAAGGGATGAATAACATTTTTCATTTGTAACATTCCACTAGTTTGGGCAAGAAAATCAGCAACAAAAAGTGCAAAAGTGAAAACATTCAGCCAGTGGGTAGATATCAACATGGATTTGAGCTTTCAAGGGCTGGATAACTTTGAATAATAATAAATTACAACCCTAAGAATTAAGAAATAAAATGCAGACATTACTTTTGTGTAATAAACACAAAAATATGTTTAAAACACCAGCAAAATATCAAAAATCAATTTGAAAACCACTTCTGAGTCTGTTCATTAATTCATTTGTTTGTTTGTTTTAAATCAATATTACTTATTTCTAACAGAACTAAGGAATAAATTATTTAACTATTTATTTATCCAAATGACAACTGGTATGTGCTTCTGTTACATTAAGAACACTGCAATATTTCTGTGCTTCTACAACTAATTCCAAGCTGAAAGGATCAATTTTTGAGAGTTATCTCCAAAACACTAACTCGTTTTAGGTATCCAAGTGGAATTATGATCTGGTCACCAGGGCCTTTCTGAATCCAATTAAGTCTGAACTCTATCTGGCAACTCAAAACAAGACTTTGAGAAACCAGTTATTGAATACTTTGTTAAAAATCAAGCAAACCAGACTTTCACACTGTGTAATCCACCAAGTTAATCACTGCCCACATATGCCGCAGAAACCATCAGCTGCTCCTACCCATTTGGAACTACAAAAAGGAAGATGGCTAGCACTGGCATGCTACATTATTTGGAGAGGGGGTGCTGTTCAGCTTGAAAGGTCACAAGTTCTGAAAGAGGCACACGTGTATCTAAAGATATGAACAAGTGCAAATCAAAAACTTGTTGGACCATATTTGTTGACTGGCTGATTTATTTAAGAGAGCTGACAGTACAATTATACTGTTCAGTGAAATGAGGCTGGTGCATTGTTATCAGAATCAAAAAGTTATCTAACCTTATTATTTACTCAACAATGAGGTAAAGTGCAACGATATAATTTTTCAATCTTGAAAAAAAATTTTACTTCTAGAAACAAGTGGTCAGAAAAGGCTCTGAATGACACATGAGGAATAGTTATGGGGAAACTTCCATGGTGGTCAAAACCGTTAAGGACTGGTATATTATGCTCTATAATAGTGCTCTGAGTGAGATAACAAGGTGACCAAATACATTTCTGGGAGATCAGAAAACCTTTTATTGTTGTTGTATGTCATTTCTGACTTACAACAACTCTAAGGCAACTCTATCACTGGGTTTTCTTGGCAAGATTTATTCAGAGGAGGTTTACCTTTGCCTTCCTCTGAGGCTGACACAGTGTGAATTGCCGAAGGTCACCCAGTGGGTTTCCATTTCTGAGCAGGGATTGAAATCCTGTTTCCTACTATGCTCAAACCACTATACCAGGTATGAAAAATGTACTGTAGAAAAAAATGGCCCTCTAAGCATATATTGTTGCAAAACCACAATATTGTCTTGGGGGGAGGGGGGCAGGATACATCCCCTCATGCAAAGTGTTCCAACTGGGATTTCTTATCTACATCTGACTCTAGTGTCTAAGGTATGAATCCTAGTCTGGACCCAACTGTCTCCACACACATAGTCAAACTAATTTACTTCTGGCCCTTCCCTTTCTGTGGCTACTTAACATAATTGGAGAGATGTTATTCATTTACTGTACAGGATCCATACAACTTTCCATTTAGGCTGCACTCAAAGGGCAGTTATTTTTTTGAGAGAAGAAAACTGCCTTTTCTGAAGCCACATTGAAACCCACCAATCTCACTGCTGGTTCCCAAGGCAGCTGGAGTGCTCATGTCATGACCACATGACATGGCTTCAAGCCGGGAAGAAGTGGAAAAAAGCTGCTTCTTTTGAAACGGCTTTTCTCTGCATAAGGCGCCTAGAGGGTACTTTTCTACTGGTTTCAAGGCATGTGTCATCTAAATGCCATGCCTTCAAGCAAGCCTGAAAGCACCTCTTTTTGCCTGTCTCTTTAGTCCCTTCATTAAGAATCTCTGTTCTATACTGAGTGAGCACTTAGCAGAACTTCAATATAAAAATCCACCCCTCTAGCTGATGCAAAGCCATACATACAGACACATCATAACTGTTACTATCCTATTAGCTATTGCTACTGCTTGGTATCAGTTAACATTATTTGGATATCTTTGCTATGTAAGATTTTATACAATACCTCTGTCCATCAACTGTACACACAGATACTGCCCACAAGTCAGGACTGAACTTAGCCAGCTGTGGAATATAGTCAGCAACCTATCCAAAGCAAGAACAATCAATTACTATTGTACTTAAATACAAAACAGTCAGTGCTGTAATATTAATATAACTATTAAAAACTCACTACAAAGATAAAGAACAAAAAAATTAAATTAAGTGTACAGTAAACACTTTACCCTCTATACAAATTGAGATCTCTCTCATCTATGATTGATAATTCTAATGGGCAATGTTGGTAGTAGACCCGCCCTCAAACATAGGAGGCACTGTTATGTATCTCTCCACTTGAAAAAAATTACTTCTGCAAGCGTTCCACTTGCAGAAAGGAACTTGAAAGGCTATACTGTACCTCCCATGATGAAAGACAAAAGAACCCTCAAAATCTAAGGAAGAAGAAACAATGAAAAAAGAAACAAGACCAAAATAAAAAACAAAACAAAAAAGCCCTCAGTTCAATACCCTGATGAGAAAGAAAGACAATATTGTCAGACAATGTTCCTGCAGCAATAACTGAAAAGAATCTGGGCTCAGGACCTGCCAACTGCATAAAGACATTTACCACAGATCCCAAAGAGAACATCAATCTATTGTTGAAAGGCATGCAATCCACCTAAAATCCTACAATTAATGTATGTACACAATTGTGCATGCTACAAGGAACAGGAGTACTGCAAACAGTGTTCTCTTGAACCCATGGGAATTATTTAGAGTGTTAGTTGCAACATGCCTCTCTGTACCAGTAAGAAAGTAAAATGCTGGTATGTTACAGGGGAGCCAAACAGCATTTCAGTCCAAAAAGGAACCACAGGACATATTCTGAATTTCAGTAGCAACTCTTCAGTCCATAAAATGTGGCTCTTATACAAGTATTAAAAACATGGCAATTCTTTCAACAGAGCACTCACCTTTCCTCCAGATTGTGTTTTAGCACTTTCATAAAGCTCATCAATGTGAGAGGCAAATGACATAAAATCAGGAATTACAAACTTGCGCCTGAAAGCCTGAGTAAGTAAAACAATGTTGCTTTGCACACATCTGTGAAACATTAAAAAAAAAGATTACATGAGTGAAAATGTCACCAAATGTTGTTATGCATTGCAGAGCCTCATATTCTAGTCAACACTGGCTATGCTGACTGCATCTGTTGCACTGCAACAAGATCTGGAGATGCATAAAATTTACTCCATTCCAGAGATAAAATAGATTTTAAAAATACATCTTAAGTTCGGGTAAGATAATTTTGGAACATAAAGTTTGCTTTTACTATCATTACAAACATTATGCTTTTTTGCCTTTTCTTCTACTTAAATTCCAAACTAGATGAGATCCAAGTTATCTTTTCTGGGGAGCAAGCTATAACTCCAGCATAAATTCTAATATGAATAATGTCCCAAATATTTAACTAACAGAAATGGTTTTAAAAGCTGTTTAAAAAATTAAAAGTTAACAATCAGGAAGTTGCCTCCTCATTAAAATCTATTACTAAATAGCAAAGATGTGATACAAGCTTAAGAAAAGAAGAACAGTAATAGGGACTCTGCGACTTGAGAGGCCCCAAGAAGCTGAAGAGCAGGTAGTCATGATGAGATCTGTGCTTGGAAAAGGTTCTCTTACACAAAGAAGCATATTGTAAACATCTTCCAACAAGGCTAAAAAAATGTTTTGAATCTTCAAGAAAAAAGGAGTCATGTAAACTCAAGTTTCCAGCTTTCTATTTCCTGAAAAAGCCTGTCCTACAGTTGGTTGCTATAACAAAGTGTGTTTACAATTCAAAAAAGTCTTTATACTACACATAAGAGTACAACTGAAAGCCTGTGGATACACAGCCCACATGCCTCTTATATCATTAAGGAAACAGCCACGAAACTGAAGGATTAATGTTTGGCTCTGCTTATAGCAGGGTGGTGACAGAGCAGCTCACAAGCTGATTAGGCTTCGCAACCCCTTTTTTGAAGCACCAAATCCCCCCTTCTCTTCTCCCCATCGCCATTTTATCAGGCAAAACCACCCACAAAAAATGCCTGTAAAAGTTCAATGGCTTCTCCTGGTGGCCTCCAGGAACTGTGGGTTGCAATGAGAAATGACTTCCAGTTATTATTTTTGATTAAAAACAGAGCAAAACAGCCTGCTATAGGTGTACTGACTAAAACAAATAACTAAACAAAATAGCGTGCCTACGTTACATGTCAAGTAAATGTCCAAGAGGCTATATATGTAGCTATGAGTTCATAAGTTCCAGAAATCTCTTTTCCTGGAGTCAGACATTTCACTGCTTCTGAGGTGTGGGATTAGGGTTCAGCCTACTCTCCACAATCAGGATTAGTTCCCAACTCCTATCCTACATCTACTATTTCAATTAAAAGATTTGAAACACTTTAACTGCAGCAAAGAAATTAACAGCACATGTAGTTTGGACAGTTTGGCAATGAGGCCACAGCCATATATGGCTGGAATTCTGTATCAGCTATTAAGAATACAAAGGGATAGTCTAGCATTTTTGAGACGAACTGAAGGAAAGACACTGCTAGCATGAGCTTTTGCAGATTTCAGTCTATATCCTCAGATGCATATATTTATCTAAGTAACTTCTCCTGTCCTGACCTCCACCCCAAGCTAACAGAAACATCATTCCATCGTGCTCCAGTCTCCAGAACGGATCTCCTCCTCCTCATGCAGCTGACACCCAGCAAAGTAAGTTCAGCATAGGTTTACAACCATGGCAGTAGTGTTAAAATCATGACTAAGTGGTAACTATGAATGCAAAACAGCTCTGTGTGTGTGTGTGTGTGTGTCTTCAAGTAATCTGTCGACATACAGCAATCCCATGAATTTTATAGGTTTTTCTTAGGCAAGAAAAATCTCAGAGGTGGTTTTGCCAGTTCCTTCCTCTGAAATATAGCCTGCAGCATCTAGTATTCACTGGCTGTCTCCCATCCAAATACTAGCCAAGAATGACCCTGTCTAGGTTCCCAGATCAGATGGGCTCTGGTCCCTTATGGATGACTATATCTAGGTTATATCATGTTCCATATTCATGACTACTACATAGTTATAATTTTGACACTACTGCCATGATTGTGAATCACCACCATCCACTTTACCAGGCATCAACTGTGTGGGGAGAAAGAGACCGTTCTGCTGGCACTTTGAGCACAGGTAAATGATGTTTCCATCAGGCTTGAAAGCAGGGGTTGGCCAGGAGAAGATTAAGTACAATGGGCCCCCCACATTTGTGACTTTGACTTTCGTGGATCTGATTAATATGTTCTCTCTAGGAATTCTAGGTCCTCTCATACAACTCTGCTGGACACTGACCACAGAGTTGCACTAGAGGACTCAGATAAAAACAAAACACTTTTCTAGGTATTTGTAGGACTTCCAGTGTGATTCTATGGTCAATTCCCAGCAGATATGACCATGGAGTTGTGCTGGAGGATCTAGAGATTCCTAGAGAGGTGTTCTCTTAAGTATATACAAAAAAAAGTGGTATTTTTATTTGCAGTTTTTCCATTTTCTTGGGAGTCTCATGCCCCTAACCCCAGGGAATTTGGAGGGCCCACTGCATATTTAACTATATCTTAATTAATTTGATTATAATCATAATAATTACTTACAAGTTATTATGATTCATAATTCATAATTAGGTATTGAGTCTATTTAATTAAGTAGCTGATTCAGAATTCTGACCACTATAAATAAGATTCTCAAGTGTTTGGGAACACAATCTGTTCTTCAAAATGAGTGAGCCAAATAAACATGTTCTCTTATCCATAACTTTCTGTTATCCATTACATTACCAACAAAATAAAGCTATTTTCAAATAAATATTTCTAAAGGCAATGGTGGCTAGCCTCATTCCCTCCATAAGTATTTTGAGTATTCTTTGTCAATAAACGAGTTATATTTTAAGAAACTGTGTCAGACCGATAAAAAGGTACTTACTTTTTAAAGAGGTCTTTATCTAGCATAACACCATCTGACGTTGTTTGAAGTGTCAATCTTAACATATCCATGCATTCTTTCAGCCTTGGATCAGATGTACGTAAACCAGTAGATTTTAAAGCCTGCAAAATAAAAAAAAGCGTTTCAAACATTCCTTGTTCGAATATTTTTAGATAACATGCAGCCCTAGTTCTGAGGACCATCTGCTATAATTTTTGAACATAGGGCATTACACAGTTGACAAACATATTTGCAAGGTGGTTCTATTTTCTCAGTCTCATAACCATGCTTAGAAGCTATATGCCACGTATGCTCAGTTTGGTAATTCGGGGAACCAATGATATCAATTAAAGGCCATCTTTACAGACTTAAAAAACCGGGAACACTCGCATTTAATAGTCTTTCTAATAGACGATTACTCAAAAGCATGTGACATGCACTTCGTTTCCAGTGTTACAAACAATTATTCGACTAAGTTACTTAGTGTATAGTTTAGTCAAAACAAAATGCTTACCGTAATAAACTTATGAACTGGTATTTTTTCTTGTCCTTCCGCAATAGTATAAAACAGCAAATCCTCCAAACTAGGCAAGAGACCTTGCTTTATCTTACTAAAGAGAAAAACAGACACAGGAAAAAAATGAAAAACTAAAACCAAATTCTGAATCATCCACAGTCAGTACAATCCTTTCCGTATCTCCTCCAAATTAAAATCACACAGGGTTAAATGGGACTGGCTTCCAGTTAAGTCTGAAAAGAACTGCAACGTAACATATATCTAATCACTACATAAATTATCATATTTGTTCTTCTACAAACATTTAAGTTAAGAATTTTTATTTAAATATGTCAAACTAGGATGTCCATTTTGATTTTACTGCACACTAAGAGCACAATTTCAACTTATGAGTATATACGGTAGTACTGCTAAAGAAGTAATCTTAACAGCCTACTATACAATAAATCATAACATTAGATAAAGTCAGTCTAACAGTAACAAAAAATCTCAATATTTAATTATATGCTACAGTTCTCAGTTTCTGAAGCCTCTGCCTCCGAAAATTGCTCTTAGGTACAGAAATATGTACACGGCACAGTTTTTTAAACATACAGTATTCAAAATTATAAACTTATATTATATTATAAGCTTACTTCAATTTTTAAAAAGAAATGTTTAAATAACTTTATACGGTGTGTATCATTCACATCAGTTGCGGTTAAATCAAGCCAATATTTAGCTATGGCATTGACCCAGTTGACAAAGCAAACATGGCAAACATTCAATTTACATACAGAAAATACCTCAAATGGACTATTCCTGGATAAAGCTTATCAGTTTAAACTGCAGTATAAGCTTTTTCTCCCCCTATTCTGCAGGTCAATAATGTTATGTAATGTTTGTTCAGCCTAAGAGCAACGTTTTAGCATCATTAAACACTCAGAAAAGCACATATTCAGCATATGCCAAAAAGAACGAAGATATGGAGTGGACATGGTATTGTCATAGTTATCTTTACTGAATGGAAGTGAGTGTTTGCTCTCCACAGCACTTATATCTTTAAAGCAAACAGACAAACTGATTTGAAGGCAGGAGCCAGCAGTCATTGTGGTGCAAGAAATATAACATTGACCTATATAGTGAATTTGAATAAAGTTTGGAGCCTCAGCTCTTCATTGGCAAAATGGGAATATTCAACTTTTGAGATGCCATTTCACATGATTTATTTAATAATTTAAAAACAAAACAAAAAGAGAATGCACAACATATTAACTGTATAATCTATCTATCTATCTATCTATCTCACAGACATGTTTCCAGGAATTGAATACATTTGAACTGAGGCATGAACCTTCTGATTTGAGCCAAAGAGCTCTTGCCACGTGGCCCAGAGCCTGAGGCACAAAACTCAAAATTGTTAATGTGGAGACATCTGTAGCCTGCTGATCTATTCAATCAGCTGGCCAACAACACCAGGAGTAACTGGAAATTTTCCATACCACATCACTTCACCACAACATTATTCCTAGGGTGATCAGACATTACAAAGCCTTAAACAGAGGAAGCTCCCTGCTCTGGCATCAAACAAATCATCTGCCACACGGCTCATCTTCAAATTCATACAGATTTTAGGTAAACCAGTGTCAGATCTATTTTCCCTATTTCGCTATTTCCACCATATAAACTTCTCCGGTTATATGCGTAAGAATGCTACTATGCTAATGATGTTACTCCCCTTTGGCAAGCAAAAAGAAGAATTTAAGATGTGGAGAAACCCTCTGAGAACCAAGAGACTGCTTGTTTTTCAGATATTTAACAGAAGAGTATAACGTTTTCCAGTATTAAAAAAAATGGCACAGAACAGGGATAGGAAAATGTTTTCCACTACATTCCACTGACCAATAGAAGAAAGGCAAAATTAAGCAGGAACTCTCCTATTTCCTGACCTACTTTTTAAAAAGTAAAATTAGGTATAATCTATACAACTGTAGAAGCATATTTTAAATATGGCTTGCAGATACAATTTAGCCAAATTAGCAAGAAGAAAAAATATACACACATAAAGATGGTAAGCATACCTGAACATAGGTACAAGACCTTCAGTATATATTCAGAATATAGGTCCAAAACATGTGATCAAAAACATTTCCCTATCCTGACAGTGTGTGAGTCCATGGTTAGAACAGCATTCCTCAACCTAGTCTCCCATTAGTCCCAGCTAGTATAGCCAATGGACAGAGGAGGTCAAAGATGCAGTCCAAAATATCTGGAAGGCATCCGACTGGGAAATATTGAGTTACACTCTTGGACACTCAGCTGAAAAAAGAGGTTGGAATCACGCAGCCTTTCAGATGTTGTTGGGCTCCAAGTCCCAACAGCTGTTGTCAACATACCCAATAGTTAGGAATTCTGGGAGTTACACTCTCAAACAACTTCAAGGTGGCATGATTCTTACACCTGCCCTGGAAAATTACTTTGGGACAGTCTCTATTTTTCAGTATAGCCTACCTCAAAGAGTAATTGATGATGAAGAGACAAGTCAAGTAAAACACCTATAGCTCCTTGAAAAATAGGTGGATGTAAATATAATAAGCAAACAAACACCATGGGTCCAAAAATTACATCTAGTTGTAATAACCAAAATAATTTCTACTAGCCCAAGCGACTATACGGTAGTAACAGTGATTCTAAACACACAAAATGGCTATGTCTATCCACAATCAAGCAGTTCTTTGCTTCAACAACAGAATGATGGAGAGGGATTAACAGCACAGGAGAGCGAAATTCAGTAGTTCAGTTCAACTACTCTGAGCTACTGGAAGACTTCTGGAATACCTTAGCAGCTTGCAAAACTAACATAATGTAATTTAATTATGTTTATTTTTTAATTAGTATTTTTAAAAATTTTACAATACAAATTATAACACATCCTTCAAACAAATATATGCTTTTACACTTTGCTCATTTTATAACTAAATATGACCTCAGTGAACCCCTTCCCCAGAGCCATTCACATCCATATACTCCAACCAAAATTTTAATTCATCTCGTGAAGGTAATTTTCCATCTTCTTCTCTTAATACTTCTTTAATAATTTTTTTCATATTATATCAAAATTATGTCTTTTCCATAATCCTTTTTTCACTTTCAACTTACATGTTAATTCATCATTAGTCGCTAATTGCCAAATTTCTTTATACCAATCCTCTAATTCCACATTTATTTTCGTTTTCCAACTTCTTGCTATAATTAATCTCACTGCTGTAAGCAAATTTGTTACAAGATTTCTTTTTTTCCATTCTTTAATTATAAGAGTAAAGCAAACAAGGTAGAGTAGATTACAATGAATTTAGAGCACTGGAAATATTCCAGAAACCTTTATAGAAAAACAACCCAATTCAGTCTATTCTGGGAAATTCACAGCACTGCCTTATAGGTCTTGTCCTTGTAAGGAGGGCACATTTTTCTGCACTTCTCATCACCTCAAGACCTATAGGCAATGCTGTGTACTTTCCACAATAAACTGCATTGAGGTATTCTTCCACTGAAGCACACATGCTCTGTCACCTGATTGTTCCCGGGACAGGGTTGGAAAAAACCCAGTTTAAATAAAACATATGTGTTTTTGTTATTTGAATAGATTCAGTGAAAGCAAATCCCATTGATTCCAATGGGTCTATTCTAAGCATGATTATGTCTACATCCAGTGCATAGTGCTCTTGGTCTGTGCAAACTAAAACTGCACATTAACCACAATAAATTTGATTTATTATATGGTTAGTTCTATTTCAGTACTCAAAGAACTGGGAAACTAATATCCAAAAGATGGAGTCACAGAAACTCAGCTGAAGAAAGGTTGGGGCAGACCACTAGTTAGGCAAAGCTACAGTTTTAACAGACAGGAGAAATTTTGTTACTACACTTTGGTAAGGCTTTAACTTAGGAGCTGATCTGCACATCACAAATAATGGAGTCTGGCAACACTTTTAACAGCCATGGGTCAATGTTGTGGAATTCTAGAATTTGTAGTCTGTTGTGGCATCATAGCACTCTGACAAAGAAGGCTAAATAGCTCATAAACTACAAATCCCAGAAAGTCCATAGCACTGAGCCAAGGAAGTTAAAGCGCTGTCACAACACTGCTTTATTTCTACAGTCCAGATGCAGCCTTAGTTCCACATATGATACTCAAAGAAAACACCTGAAAAAATATGGCAAAGAATTCACACATGATGGTTATGTAATTTGCAGGACTGTATGAAATCCACAGTAGTAAATGCATGAATATAAGATTCAAAGTTGTATTCAGTAACTTTCCATCAGGATTAATGCTAAGTTTTGGCCCACTCAAAAACTTCATCATCCAACAAATTTGCCAACCATACAAAACCTGGGGATTTCAAATATGCTAGGGGATATACCATATATTAGTGGATTTTGTCAAAGAGAAATAAAAATGATACAACCAGGAAAGTTGTAAGTATATCATACGGGAGGAGTATATACATTGCAAAGATAAAGGGGAGGGGGCTAACTGATTTATCAGGATCTTGCTGCTGACAAGAAGCACTGGTTAAACTACTGAGGATCAAAGTTAAACTGAATATTAGGAAGTGTTTCCTAATTACATATTGCCTTGTAGAAATGGAATTCTTACACAGAAGCTTGAGAAAGCTGAACATGTTCTTAGCAGAATGCTTGAAGTGTAGGCTATGCTGTTTTAGGACAAGAAATTGAACTATCTTCAAGCACCTTCCATTTTTCAATTTAACTGTTCATCACAAAAGCTCTCAATATATAATATACAATATACAATAACTCAGTACTGTACTAGTGAAGGCAAGTTCTCGGTGTCCATTTTGCCACTCAGAGACCCAGCCCCCATATTTTTCCCCTTGCAGTTTTCTGAAACCAAAAGTAGCTTATTTTGGAGGGGAAAGCAGCAGAAACATCTCATGCACAAACACTAAAGCAAGGTGTTGCACCTTGTTCTGAAGGACAACTGTCATTCCTGAAAGCCGAAGCAGCAATTCTCCTTTTTTTGCCATATCTCTCACTTGGAGTTTTGGAGGGGGACTGAACCACACAGTTACCACCCCCGGTGCAGACACCAGAGCTCAAGAACAACTAAGGCCCACATTATCCTGCAAGTTACAAGACTGAAGGCATATCTATTTGGGCCAAATGAATTGGTTTCCCCCTGCCCTCTCTACAATCTGTACTCACAATGCAGGACCACAGTCCCAATTCGACTGCAAACTGTCTTCATGATGAGGCCAGTTCCGCATCAAATCTGGGCCATTCCTGCATGGCTTCATGCCAAATGAAGCCACATTTAAATGACTTACCATTTGCTCCAGATTTTTCTGGAAAACCAAGAGCACACCAGAGCAATGCTGGGAAGCTGTCTATGCATGTGTCCCACTGTCATACCTAGCGCAATCCCACTACTATGAGTCACTCCCTCCGAGGTCACAACGCGGCGCCCAGCCATATAATTGATGCCAGCAGAAGGAGAAAGCACAGCTGGACATGTGTGTAACAGATGCCTGGCATTGCTCCAGAATGCACAGGTAACAGGTAGAATTTGGGGCAGCTTTGGGACCTGAATACTCAGGAGCAGCCTGGAGTACTCTGGGGGGTAATGTAATCAACGGGATTTATGTGTTTACTTACAATTTGCCAGTTGATTCAATAGGCTGGTCTATTTAAGATTACCAATCAGATTTAGGACTGAGCCTTAATGTTTCAATAAGCACAGTAGTTAAAAGCAGGTCACCTGAATATAAAAATAAAGTAGTTCGATAACAAACTGTTAGGCTAGAATCCTGCAATCCTGCCTTATGCCAATATAACATTGTTACACCAGAGTAAAATACTTGTTGGAGCATTTTGGAGCAAAAGCAGGGCACAGCAAGGAAAACTAGCCTGCCACCACTTAAATTGTTCACAAGCCAAAGGGAGAACTTTCTCTTCTGACATACAGCTATTGCTGCCATCTCACCTCAACCCATCGCTGCAGACGTGGCCATCTCACCCTGCACCCATGACACCCCCTATACTGGCATAGTTATACTGGCCAAGTGGATCAAAGTCATAGTTTTCAGCTTTCAACAAATCCAAAAATGTGTTATAATCAGAAGTACAGTTAATCTGGCCTCGGTATATTCTTTTCAGTTACAAAACCTGGCATCTTTGTTATTTTTTTTGAACAACAAGAAGTGACATAAGAGATAGTATGAGATGGACAGCAGGTATGGAGTGCCAAGAACCTGACCCATGGACACCACTTGGCTACCTGCTCACATTATTTAACTCTACTCAAAAGCTAGATACTTTACTTTTTGTTTCAAGGCACAGATTGGGCAAGGACTCCATGTTTTCCGCAACCATCTGTCACTGTATCTGTCTATTTTTCTTCCTTGAAACCAAAAGACTACCTGCAGCTTTTAGGAGAGATATTTGTAAACCTATCTGATAACTAAGTGCATTTCTGGAAAGCTTAAACTGAGGAATGATGTGAGGGATTAGTCGTTTAAACTCTTTTGCCTTTTTGTGACTGTATGTGCCTTCAAGTAGCCTGTCAACTTTTGGCAACCCCATGAATTTTCATAAAAGAGATTTCCTCAGGCAAGGAATACTCAGAGATGGTTTTGCCCATTCTTTCCTCTGAAATATATTTGTCTTTTCTAAATAATGCCTATTTGGTAAACTATGAAAAAATATACCCTTGTCTAACTGCACTGGCACTGAAAATTAAAACAGTTTATTCAGGAAGAGGAAGGGATAATATTCCAGGAAGAGGGGGAAATATAAGCAGGAAAAAGCTTGCAGGGGAAGGAATTGAGCACTTTCCTGAGTTTCCTTCTGGTTTGACAATGAATTTCGTTCTGATCTGACAATGAATTTGGGAGGATACACACAATTTTAATGGGAAAGGGAGGCATGTCAGTTTGTATACCAGACAGGCCATGGACCAAAGGATCCACAGCATTCCTGGCTTCCAGATTTCCCACCAAACTGCCTTCTGATTTAGTGGGACCAAATGGTTTCAATGGGAGGGAAATCCTAAGAAAATGATTTAACAAAATAAGAAATGGGAAAGAACAGCAAAAATTATTCCTTTCTCATTTCAACCTTGCCAATGGAAGGTCTTCAAGAACAAGGTTTGGACTGCCCTCCTTAAGATCCAAATGATATAGTTCTAATACCTTTCATTAGAAGTCATTCCTTGACCTCTCTGCATTCCAGAAGCCAATATGCTTTGCTCGGGCACACAATATGGGCACTGAAGAAAAATTTTAACTCTCCTTGTCCTTAATACAGTTGGCCCTCCTTATCCACGGATTTTTTATCCATGGATTTGAGCATACGCAGCTTAAAAATATCCCCCCAAAATATAAATGCCAAAGACTAAACCTTGATTTTGCATTTTATTTTATAAATGGGACACCCATTTTGTTGTGCCATTATTTTTAATGGGACTTTGGGCATACACGCATTTTGTTATCCACGGAGGGTCCTGGAACCAAACCCCAGCAGATAACAAGGTCTCACTGTACAGTCCTCCCTCCATTCTCGTGGTCTTGAGACTTGTGGCCCTTGCCTAGGCACGGGGGACGAATGGAGGGGGAAACAATGGGACACGTGTCCGAGGAGCGCGCACCCACAGCCACATGCCTATATTCAAGCAAATGGGGTCTGAATATAAGTGAAACTCCATTTTCGCAGAGAGGTCTGAACAGATCCCCTGCAAAAAAGGAGGGGCAACTGTATTTGATCAAAGGCCTGGTGAAACACAAAAGGTGACTGCTGATGGGGGGGGGGGGGGGAAATGTCTTTTCAGAACGTGCTGTATTACTTATTTGTTGGTGTGTTGTTTTTTTAAATAGCCTTGCTTTTCACTTTATTACACTTTTAAATTTTTGTACGATATGAATTGTGAAGTTGTAATTCTTTTAACTTCTTTATGTCACCTTGAGTCACAGACTAGGAAAAGGATAGAATATAAATAAATACTGTATTTACTCATGTATAAGTCTAGAAATTTTAGTCCAAAAATTGATCCAAAAAACTTGAGTCAAACCCACAGATCAATGTAAGTACTGTAACTTAACTCCTGCTTTTTTTTTTTAAAGGGAACCATCCCCTGGTGAAAGGCATGAGTGTAATCTGTCCTGGAAGCACTGACCCTTCTCCTTCTCTCTCATCACGTCTCTATTGCTGGTACAGACCAAGAATTAAATAATGCCTAATCGAACAAGAAAACTCTCTGCAAGCTACATGCAGCATTAAGATGTAATGTTTATTTGCTGAAGACAGATGTTCAGACTCATATATATGCTATGCTTTGTGTTTGATGTTAAGGGGAGAAAAAAGGGAAACTAATTCAAGGAGGATAAGAGATGATGCAACAACTAATAGGACATATGCGAGGCAAATTTCTCTCCCTTTGCTTATTGATAAGCCTCCAAGGGCTGACAATAAAATACTGACCAAAATGAGAAAATATATTACATACAAAACCCCCAACAACCTTCTGTGCATATTGATTAATCCAAAAGCCCTAACAGAACAGCCAATCCCTTATTTCCAACCTTTCTGACTCATGGAGTCCTCTTGAAAATCAGTTTATAAGGCAGAGCCTCTACGTCGCCTACACTATGTCTTACAAGTTAATAGTTTTTAGGAGTAGTGTTACTTTTTCTTTCTTTTGCTTTAATTTAATTCAGTGTTTATTTCTTTCATTTTCCCAGAGCAGGCACGAAGCAGCTGGGAAGTGCACACAGAGCCCTGAGGGCTCCTCAGAGCACAGCTGGGGAACTGCTGCCTTATTCCATACATGACAAAAAGAATGGTAAATCACTCTTCTATAATTAGTCTATAACCATGAATGCACTTACTTTGACGTAAATCACAAAGAACACAGCAGGACCTTTGCATAGGTACCTGGAGGACACAGGAGAGAGACTTCTCAGCGGCTGCTCCCACCCGCTGGAAACCCCATCCATGGGAGACTAGGCTGGCCTTACTTTCCTTTTGCTGGCAGGCAAAGACATTTTAGTTTAAGCAGGCTTTGAACATGTAAACAGGAAAGCTGCTTATTGGGGTATGTTTTTCTAATTTTCACATGTCTTTTAAGTGATTTTATACTTTTTAATGTGGTGGCTTTAAAAAAAATATTGTTGAAGTTTTTTGGTTCTCTTTCAGAGTGCCTTGGGTCCCACTCTGGAAAAAAAGGCAATATACAAACAAAACGAAATGAAATAAACAAATGGAGGACTGTACTGTAAGGTATCTTCTCACTATAGCGAAGAAGCACTACCCTCTGTTGCTATTCATGAAAGAAAGGCTGCATCTGACTATGAGCCATGAATATACATTTGCTGGCACTGCTCCCATGAATACCAGCTGTGTTTAATTTTCAAAGTGAAAGGTACAAGGATTGAAAGCATAAAAGGGAAGCAACTTCACTTTTATGACCTGGATGTCATATAAGTTCTGTCTTGAACTACTTGGTTGGGACAAAAAGCACCCAGCATGTGCTCAGGGGTCTCTTCCAACTGCCACTCCCTGGTGGTTTCTGAAACTGGCACCTAGTCCATGCGCTCCCCCCCCCCCCCGACACCCTGGATCTAGCCATAGCTTGTGAGAGAGAGTGACCCCCAATTTCAAGGCAGGAAAATTACACTTCAAAAGGAGTTCTTGCAGCACCTCTGAGACTAATTGAAAGGAAGAAGTTGGGAGTATGAGCTTTCACAGACTTGAGCCTACTTCCTCAGATGCATGGGGTAGATTGGAAAGCCTGGGGAAAGACCTACATAGTAGTCTGTGTGTGAGAATGTCATACTTTGCATTTCCTATGGACATTTTCACACACAACCGGTTTATATAGGTCTGTCCCTGGGCTTTCCAATCCACCCCATGCATCTGAGGATGGAGGCTGAAGTCCATGAAGGTTCATGCTCCCAATTTCTTTCTTTCAGTTTGTCTCAAAGGTGCTGCAAGTTCCCTCTGCATGCTGATTTCCTAAACTAACACAACTACGTCTTTGACATCAAAAGGAGAAAGATCCTAGGCAGGCCAAAATGAAAGGGAAAAAACTACGTTGTAGTAACACCTCTGATTCTCCTCTCTGCTCACTCATGCTGTCTCTGGGTGGATGTAGAAGTAATGTAGTTTGACCCCACTTTAACTGCTATGGCTCCATCCTATGCAATACCCGGATTTGTAGACTTTTGAGGCACCAGCCCTCTTTGAAGGCTAAGAGACCTTGTCAAAATACAAATCCTAGCATTCCACAGGATGAAGCGACAGCGCTTAAAGTGGGGTCAAAATGCATTATTTCTAATGTAAATGCATCCAAGCTCATCAAGGTTGTTTTATGGGTCCGCCACGGTTCTCTGTGAAAGTGCAGACTGAACAGATGTCCTCACTGCAAAAGAGGACAGGGCACAACAAAAAGCAGGACCTTCAAGAAAAATGTAGACACGACCAAATAAAAGCTAAAAAACACTCATATAAATGCATGCTTAGTTATGCTCAAAATGGAGGACATTTCAGAATTCTTCCTGGACAGAAAGTTGAAATGAATTAAATTTTTGTATGTTTTTAACTGTACTGTGCTTTTATCCTGTAAGCTGCGTTGAGTCCCAATTTTGGGGGAGAATGTGGGATATAAATAAATATAATAGTAACATGGCATGTCCTGGAAAAGGAGGACTCATGCTCACCCTGGACGAGCCCAGCCTGCTAAAACATGTTTGAGAGTGCAACTATTTTGCCTCAGTGAATGGTTTTTCAACAGAACATGGAAGAGGATGTTATTATTATTGCCATCGTTGCCGTCGTTTATTTATATAGCACCATTCATGTCCTTGGTGCTTTACAAACAGGGTAAAACATTTATAACTATTTCAATAATGTAAAATACTAAAATACAAAGCAGAAAAAGAAGAAGCCATTACCCAGGGCAATGAAAGAAGGAAGGCAGACAGAAAACAAGCGAGGTTGGAGAAGGGGACGAGGCGTTCTCCTTTTCCTAGACAAGTCCTACATTCCAGCCTTCTCTCCAGGAGGAATCCCGAAACATCTTCCATTTTGAACAGCATGAACTTACATTTCTACAAGCGTTTTCAGCTTTTATATTTGGTCTTTTCTTCCCTTTTTTACTGGAATGTCCTCCATCTTGAGCACTACAATCCAGAAGCATGAATTTACACTTCTATGTGCGTTTTTAGCTTTTATATGTGACCACATCACCTGTGTTTTCTTGAAGGTCCTCCATTTGGACCATGACTGAGAAGCGTGAATTTATATTTATATTAAGTGGGGGGGTTTCTAAAGCTTTGATGGGTGGTCATGTCCTCCCTTCTTCTGGAATGTCCTCCATGCATTACAGGCATTTAATACTTTTATGAGTTGTTTCTATTTTGTTTTATTTTGTAGTCGACGTTTTTCTTGGAAGGTCCTCCATTTGGAGCTTGGCTCCAGAATCGTGGATTTAACATTTCTGCGAGTGTTTCTAGCTTTTATATTCGGTCATGTCCTCCTCATTTCCTTGGAAGGCCCTCCACTTGGAGCATGACCCAAAACCTTGCCTATATATGTATTATATGTATATATATATGTGTATGTATTATGTGTGTGTGTCTGTATGTATTATGTGTGTGTGTGTGTGTGTGTGTATATATATATATAAAATGTATTATATGCATATATATAGGCGTGCGTGTATTGCATGTGTATATACATATATGTATGTATTATACGTGTGTATATATATTATATGCATATATGTGCGTATGTATTATATGTATCTGTGTGTGTATATCTATATATGAATTACATGTATGCATGTGTATGTATTATATACGTATGTATATATGTATGTATATATTATATGTATATACTTATAATGTATTATATGTATATATATATGTGTGTATTATGTGTGTGTACATATATGTGTGTGTGTGTGTATATATATATATAAAGTGTATTATATGCATATATATAGGTGTGTGTGTATTGCATGTATATATAATATGTACATATTATATGTATATATGTGTGTGTATGAATTATATGTGTGTGTATATATATATATATTATATGTATACATGTGTATGTATTACATGTATGTGTACATATATAGTGTATTATATGTATATGTGTGTGTATTGTGTGTATATATATGTATGTGTGTGTGTATATATATATATATATGTATTACATGTATATATGTGTGTGTATGAATTATATGTGTGCGTGTATATGCATATATATATATTATACGTATCTGTGCGTGTGTGTATATATATATATATATTATATGTATACGCGTGTATGTATTACATGTATGTGTACATATATAGTGTATTATATGTATATGTGTGTGTATATATATATATATATGTACGTGTGTGTATGTATTATATGTGTGTTATATGTTTTTATATATATATATGTATACATATATAGGTGTGTATGTATATGTGTGAGTATATATATATGTACGTATTACAACCTACATACAACCCTATCTCAAAACAGGACCATGCCTCTCCCTTCTCCTTAGCGGTCCTCCTTCCCTCCCTTCCCCTGACTCACTTTTCCCCCGAGGCGGCGGCTTCCTTCCCGTGGCCCTCGCTGTGGCTGCTGCTGCTGCTGCCTGGAGGCGCCGTCGTCGAGGAGGAGGAGGAGGAGGAGGGCGCGGTCGAAGCCGTGGCCGGCGGGCCCTTCCCGGGCTCCTCCAGGAGCCCCCCGGTCTCGGAGCGGGTGCAGCAGAAGGCGCGGCGGGGAGCGAGGGCGGCGGAGGAGGAGGAGGAGGAGGGCGAGGCCAGGGCCGGGCGGCGGAGGAGGCAGCATCCCTCGCCGACCGACGCCGCCAGGGCCTTAGGGGGATTCCTATTGCCCAGCCGAGACAGCAGCACCGCCGGCGCACGGAGCCTCATCATTTTGGGTCCTCTCCTCAAGGAGTCAGGAAGGCGAATGACTCGAGGAAGACGCAGGCACCGCGCCGGGGTCCAGGGCCCCGCCTCTGAGCGGCCCCCATTGGACCCTCCGTCACGTCGGCGTCGAGAGGTTTAACACGGGATTGGTTGTCCCGCACGTCAATCACCTTCGAGGCCCCGCCCACATATTTTCCCCCCCCCTGGTTCCAGGAGGGAGATGCTAGATAGCTGTGGCGCACTTGGCTCTACTGTCGAGGGGAAAAGGGGACGGGAAGCGAAAGGGGCCAAAATTGCAAAGGCGCGGAGTGTATGGTTATATACTATCCTTGAAACTGTGCCCTTTAAGGGATTTTTTTGGACTTCAGCTCCCAGAATCCCAGTCTATTGGCCAACGAGTCTGAGGCTTCTGGGAGATGAAGTCCAAAAAACAAAAAATAACTCTTAAAGGGTACACTTTGGGGGAATCACTTCTATTATATGTTGTTCTTGTGGGCCTTCTTCATATTAATAATAATTAATAAATAATTAATAAATAATATTAATAAATAATATTATTTGTTTCTAGGAAGAGGGCAAAAAGCACAGCTATAATAATAATAACCCTAGTTTGAGGCCTCTTGTAACAGCCCTGGCTCAAGGGAACCCTGGGAATTGTAGTTTCCAGTGGCCCAGAGCTCTCTGAGTGACAGAGACTGTCTCACAAAACTACAATCCCCAGCATTCCCTAGCATAGAGCCGAGGCAGTTAAAAGAGGGCTCAAAGTGGGTTATTAGTTACTGCAGTGTGTTTTGGGCCTATATAATGATATGAATTAAAGTTCAGGCTCCTCACTCTCAGTCCTGCTCAAAATGGAGAATCTTTTAGGCATTCCTCTCTTGTTTATTGTGGCACCAGAGCTCTCTCTCTCTCTCTCTCTCTCTCTCTCTGACAGAGAAGTCTAGAATGCCTCACAAAACTACATTTCCCAGACTCCTCTAGCATTGAGCCAGGGCAGTCAAACTGGAGTATTTCTGCAGGGTGTCCACCATAATCCAACACTGAAACCTCTACGCAACCTTGGCTTTCCATGCAATTCCACCTAAAATAAACTAAGTTCCATAGGATTTTCCTCCTATCAGCTTTTCCTTTCCTCTCGGTTTATCACACTAGAGGGCAAACAGGATTTAAACAGGAATTAAACAGGAATTAAACAGGAAATGCCCTATGTTAAACATAAGGCATGTTAAATACCCTATGTTAAACATAAGGCATTTCCTGTTTAATTCCTGTTTAATTCCTGTTTAAATCCTGTTTGCCCTCTAGTGTGATAAACCTTGCTAAGGTTTATCACACTAGAGGGCAAACAGCTCTCAAATCCACACAGAGCAGAGGGAAATATAGTGGCATGGACTTTAGTGTCCAGTGAGATGTCTTAGCACTTGAGGATATTGTCAATGGCTGCGTCCACACTGGAGAAATAACCCGGTTTGGCACCGGTTTAACTGCCCTGGCTCAAGGCTATGGAATCCTGGGATTTGTAATTTTGTGAGGCATTCGGCCTTCTCTGTCTGAGCTCTCTGGTGCCACAACAAACTACAGCCCCCGGAATTAAAGTGGTGTCAAACTGGATTATTTCTACAGTGTGGATGCAGCTGTTCGCTCTCTTTATGGAAGTCTGAATAAAACCCAGGCGGTGGATGGATGAAGTTGTTGAAGAACCGTTTTCTCTTCCATTGCAATATATATCATCTCGCACACACAAAACCAGCTTTTAGCAGTTTTCTATACTTTTCTGTGGCTCGAGGGCAGGAGCAGGCAGGATGTGACATTAATAAGTTTGTTTTCCTTCCAAACTGAGATGTTTCTTTCCTCTCAGGAAAAAAAAAAAGAAGTCAACCAAAAATGAAAATAACTGTGTGGCAACAATAAAATGTCTGCTTATCCCAAGAGCACTTGGTATAAAAACCAGCTAAGGCTTTTTGGGAGGTGTTAATTTGACCACGTATTACATACGCAGCACTTTCTACTCCTGGTTTATTTTTAAAAAGTGAGAATTGGAAGGAAAGGGAATAGCTGTAATATCCCACCACCGATACATATGGTTATGGTTTCCTTTCTGAAAATACCAAATATGCTGCCACCTTCTGGGCAAAATTTCTTTAATACCAAGACTGGTGTATAATATCAGAAGCTAGTAAAATGATATTTGTACATATCTAAATACCATATTCTTTAAACAGACATACAAAATTATAATCTCAATGAGCTATGGGACTTATATAGTGTTTAAGTCTTTCTAAACGTAAGCAGAAACATTCTTCTTGCTAACGTTTCGGCAATTCGCTAACTTTTCTATAATTCTGTTTCCGGAGTGTGTGTTTTTTAACCCACCATTACGGAGTTGGAGTGGAAAAAGGCCAATGCTATTTTGGGCTGCATTAATAGAAGTATAGTGTCTAGATCAAGAGAAGTAATAGTGCCACTCTATTCTGCTTTGGTCAGGCCCCACCTAGAATATTGTGTCCAGTTCTGGGCGCCACAATTCAGAAAGGACATTGAGAAACTGGAGTGTGTCCAAAGGAGGGCGACAAAAATGGTGAAGGGTCTGGAAACCATGCCCTATGAGGAACGACTTAGGGAGCTGGGGATGTTTAGCCTGGAGAAAAGAAGGTTAAGAGGTGATATGATAGCCCTGTTTAAATATTTGAAAGGATGTCATATTGAGGAGGGAGCAAGCTTGTTTTCTGCTGCTCCAGAGAACAGGACCCGGAACAATGGATGCAAGATCCAGGAAAAGAGATTCCACCTGAACATTAGGAAGAACTTCCTGACAGTAAGGGCTGTTCGACAGTGGAACGCACTTCCTCGGAAGGTGATAGAGTCTCCTTCCTTGGAGGTCTTTAAACAGAGGCTGGATGGCCATCTGTCAGGGGTGCTTTGATTTGGATTTCCTGCATAGCAGGGGGTTGGACTGGATGGCCCTAGTGGTCTCTTCCAACTCTACGATTCTATGATTCTATGATTCTATCTGTGGCCCTCCAGATGTTTTGGACAACAACATTTTGCTACCTTTGGCTATGCTGATTGGGGCTTCTACCCTAGGAGCTGAAGTCCAAAACATCTGGAAAGCCAAAATGTTCCCCTCCTCTCGAATATGCAAAACTACATTACAATGACATAATGGAGCCAGCAAATAAGCCACAGTCATTGGAGTTTATTACTGTATTCTGAAACTGGTTAACTAATTTCCTTAGAATCAGCATCATTTTTTTTAAAGATTGCTATATGTGGTGTAGTGGTTTGAGTGTTGGACTACGATTCTTGAGATCAGGGTCCGATTCCTGCTTGAGCATAAAAATCCACCAGGTGACCTTGGGCAAGTCACACTCTCTCAGCCTCAGAGGATGTCAGTGGCAAAGCTCCTCTGAACAAATCTTGCCAAGTAACCCTATGATAGGTTTGCCTTAGATCAGGCATAAGTTTAAAAAATACTTGGAGGCACTCAACAGCAAAGAACCATAAGGCTAATTTAAAATAAGTTGCTTATTACTGAGATTCAAGCTCAAAATATTAAGGTCTGTTTGGCAGAAATCCCATACTAACATATAAAAATAAAACCTGTTGAATGAATTAGGACTTACTTTCTGGTTAGACAAGTTCAAAGGTCTTTGTAGATTTTTGTTGCAGTTTGCAAGGCCAAAAGCTGTCTGGCCAAAAATAAGTAGAATACTACAACAATATTTCATATAGCCTATCCCCACTGTAAAATCTCCTTTCAGTTGATTGCAATAATTCATAGGTTGTGAACATGTGCATATATGGTATGACAAAAGATACTTGTAAAATGATGTATATGTCCCTATCAGCAGAAAATTCAGCCACCGGCAAGATCCTCAAGCCATCAGATTTATTATTATTTAAATGGTCTGATACCTGGTGCTGCACAACAGTGAAAAGCTTTTTCTTTAAGTTAAAGTCTAACCAAACATTCTCTACCCTTGGGATCTGTTATAATTTATCAGACCTGCTTGTGCATGCACCTGTGTGCACACACAAATGCATGAGAATATATGAGACTAGAGAGCCAACGTGGTATAGTTGTTTGAGTGTTGGACGACGACTCTGGAGACCAAGGTTTAATTCCCACTTGGCCATGAAACCCACTGGGTCACTTTAGGCAAGTCACATACTCTTAGGAGTTTATCACATGGGAGGAATTTCTCTCAGTTTCAAAAGAAATGGAAGTGAGGCCAGTTGGGAACTGAGTAAATTCGCTAGTTCAGCAAATTTACTTGATTGCATATTGACACTGCATTGCATTCAGAACTGCCCGAAATTGTCTCCCAGTGCTCGAAATTGTGTGTGATAGTTTCTCATGCAATCACGCGAAACCCCATGATTGTGTTCGGAAGGACTTCCCTTTGCCCGAAAATGTGTGTGATCAGCTTTCACGCAATCACGCAAAACCCCATGATTGCATTCAGATTGCCATTGGATTATACTTCCAATTCCCTTCATGTGATAAACTCTTCAGCCTCAGGGGAAGGCAATGACAAACCTCCTCTGAACAAATCTTACCAAGAAAACCCCATGACAGGCTTCCTTAGAGTTGCCATAAGTCAGAAACAATTTGAAGATACATAACACACAGACCAATAACTTTACTCTAGATGTACAGTTTTGCACAGGATTGCACACACACACACACTTTTAACAGCCACATGACAAAAAGAAATTCAGAAGAAAAAAACATTTACTCTAAGTAGATTTCCAAGCTGAAGAAAGGTTAATTATGATCAGGAGATATTTTAATTGTAAGGTCATTCTCCATATACTGAACTATCCATGTGGTACTCTGAGTATTGAATATTACCCAACTAAAATATTAATCTACTGGAATAAAGGTTGTTCTGTTGCATGCACTGCAGAGCTGAAAGAGGAAGAAACCTGTTGTGCTGCACACCCTCTGTACTAACTCACCTTGCTCAAAAAGAACCATTTTCAGTCACGGAAGACTAAGCATATGTCTTAGTATGCTTAATATAATTTATATTTACTTTTTACCCCTACTGTGAATACTATTTTAATGCAAATCACAGCACTGTATCAGGTTCATCAGTGTTTAGCTTAAAGTTATCATGCATGTCCTTATTGAACTTGCTTATTTTTGTGGGTCAAGAGTCTTTGCTTTTGAGGACAGCTAGGCCCTGTGCAACTATCGGTTGTTGTTATGTGCTCTCAAGTCAACTCCAGCTTATGATCTGGCTTCATCAGTACTGCAGAAATAATACAATTTGACACCGCTTTAACTGCCATGACTTAATGTTATGGAATTTTGGGATTTGTAGTTGTTTTGACATCAGAACTCAGAGAAGGCTAAATGTCTCACAAACCTACACTTCCCAGAATTCAATAGCATTGAGCCAGGGCAATTAAAGTGGTGTCAAACTGCATTAATTCTGCAGTGCAGATTAGACCCTGGTCTCCCAGAGTTGTAATCCAACACTCAAACCATGACTACACCATGTAGGCTCTCATTACACAATTATAAATACTGGTAAATATCTTCCACGTCTAATTTCCTGGGCCTTACAGAGCAATCCTATACTTACACTTAATGACAGGCATAGATTTACAAAGCAACAGGGAAAGTTCTAAGGATACCGTGGACCACTGAAAAGACAAGTGAATGAGCCCTCCAGCAAATCATACCTGAACCCTTATTAGAAGCCATGGTGATTTAACAGGGACTGTCATAAAGAGGATGTTTTAATTTTCTCTTCTGTATGTTTTTAATAACATTATTTTTTAAACTGTAAGTCACTCTGAGTCCCAATTGTGGGAAAAAGTGGGATAAAAAGAAGAAGAAGAAGTCGTCATGAGATGACATTGAAAAAGAACAGTAAGAGCAGAAAGCTATTGGAAAAGAGGGAGACTGCATTGCAGGTGGACTGATTAATAATAAATATTTAATTTTTTATTTATTTGTACCCTGCTCTTCAGCCCTAAAGGCTATCAGAGCGGCTTACAATTATTATTTTCAATTAGACGGTTCCCTGCCCTCAGGCTTACAATCTAAGAAGACATGACACAAAAGGAGAAGGGAATGGTGGTGGGGAAGGGGATCAGGTCCAGCAGTTCTTCTCTCCCTCTGATGCCCGGACCAAGGCAGATAGACTGGAGGGAGGGCTCGTCTTCTTAATCTAGGACAGGCCCAATGGAGTTTGGCCTGCCCTTTCACTCCCTCCTAGGCCAGATGGTGTTGTCATGGAGGGAGGGCTCTTCAACAAGAGGAAGCCACAGCCCTGAGTTTGCACAACTTGAGCAACTGAGTTGATGACTGGGGCTCTTGGAGGCCTCTAACTGATAGGGTTGCCATAGGTCAATGTAGACTTGAGGGCAAATAGCAGCAGCAGGAGCATGGCCACTATATCAAGTTGGGGATGAGAGGTGGAAAACACATGACTAGAAAACCTCCAAATCACATAAAAACAGCAGAGTACACCCACCAAGATCCTTGGAAACATGACCAGTGCTTGTGGAAGCCAATGAGCTTATGACAACCCAAACCATGCCCAATGTACCCCCACAGACACAAATATGTAAAATATTTCCGCACTGCTCTCATGTCTTCTTGAGCAATTTTCAGAAAACAAGCACACTCCTCCTGATTCAAGGCCCCAAGAGCCACTAGGGGTGGAAAACACTCTTTTCCCCTCATCAGAGACCCAAGGGCATCCATTGAACACATTTTGCATGCCTGGGAAAAGAGACCTCATATTAGGGGGGAAGGAGAAGAAAGTCTTGGGAGGGATTCAAACCCACACTGCAAGATCAGTGCGGCAGTTCCCAATTGACAGGCTCCGAGGGAGCAGCCCCAAGTGGGATGGATGCTGCTGCCCGCCTGCATTCTCTGTAGGGCAGACAGGCCAGTCTCCATGCAAAACAATCAGTGTCCACACTCTGACATCAGAATGTAATTTTCAATGAGAGAATAGATACAGCCTCCCAGGACATTCTGTTACTGACCTTTAACAAATAAATTTCAAAATGAGATTAGGAATGCAGAGGGGCTGGGTTACAATTTTAATAGGAGCTTCTAGTTTTTCATCAGAGGTTTAACCATCACTGAAATGAGAATGTTCTGCACAGGTAGGGTGGAGTGGGGATCTTACCCTTTGCTTCAGGCAGCAAAATGTCTTGGGATACTGCCGGTGAGTCCTGGACTGTGTCTATACCATATTTCAGTTTTCTAGCTAGTATGGGAATGGCTTAAACAGAGTATGGGAGGCCCTTGGTATCCCTTGGGGTTTGGTTCCAGGACTTCCAGCAGCTACCAAAATCAGGATGCTCAAGCCCCATAAAATACAATAGTATACTGAAATGAAGTCCTTTATATAAAATAGTAATGTTTGCTTTTGGGAATTCTTATCTTTTTGTGATATTTTCAAGCCGTGCATGGTTGAATCCATGGGTAAAGAAGAAGAAGAGCCCTCCCTCCAGTCCATCTTCCTTGGTCCAGGCCTCTGAGGGAGAGAAGAACTTCTGGACCTGATCCCCTTTCCCACCACCATTTCCTTCTCCTTTTGTGTTGTGTCTTTTTAGATTGTACGCTTGAGGGCAGGGAACCATCTAATTAAAAATAATAATTGTAAGCCGCTCTGAGAGCCTTTAGGGCTGAAGGGCAGGGTATAAATACCGTAAACAAACAAAATAAACAAATAAAGAATCCATGGATATGGAGGGCTGATGATACAGTTTGTTCCTACTTTTGTGGAGAGGATGTAAATAAACCACTCTTTACCAGGCTCTTTTGGACTACATCTCTTCAAAACATGGAGTTTCTAATTTCTGTGGAAACTAATATTATTTTACAAACACCCTTTGTTAAAAAAAATGTATACCTCAATTCTGTATCCTACAGCTTGCTAAAAATTAAGTCCTTCCTATTCTATGACTCCACTTAATATATTCATTGTCAGATTTTCATTTTCATCTTTATAGTGCAAGGGAAGTTTTGTTAATCCCTTAGTAGAAAATAGATCTGGAGAGATCGTTTTGGTCCAGGCACATCCACCAATAGCAGTCTGAGGGAAACGATAAATCTGCTTATCTGATCTGCAAAACAGATAACAGAGAAGTATCAGAAATTAAGGATTATTTTGAAAATGACATGGAAATGTTTACTTTGCTATTTTAAGCAGTTTGGGCAGCTGCTGCAACCCAGCAGATACTAGGAGAAAAAAAGATTTTCTGAGAAGGAAGTTAAGGATCTGTGACATTCATCCTTTTTCTTGGAGCAAAATGCATTCCTCTCAGTAAATTTGAATCTCACTGCCAAGTCAACACAGATTATCCATGTCAATGTAGACAGTAGAGCCGTTGGGCATATAACTTCATCACAGAAGGTTATTTTTAGCACTCTACATATATGAATATTATTCTACTGCCAATTACAATTATTTGTCAGAGTAATTCCAACTCACAGGGGAATAGTTCATATTCAGCAGATTCCACTGTGAAAAAAGAACAGACACATGAACAGTAGCTATGGTCATTTTAATCTATGCGAAATAATTTCTCAAACATACATTAGAAGAGTAGTCTGATAGCCAGACTGAAATATGACATATGAAAGAAAGGACAAGGAGAGCTAGGCTGCATCTGCACTGCAGAAATAATCCAGTTTGACACCACTTTAACTACCATGGCTCAATGCTATGGAATCCTGGGATTTGTTGTTTGTTGTGGCACCAGACCGTTTCGAGAAAGAGAGCTAAATTTATCACAGAATTCCATAGCATTGAGTCATGACAGTTGAAGCAGTGTCAAGCTGCATTATTTCTGCAGTGCAGATGCAGTTTTAGGAGATGATCAGACCCCGGGAGTAAAAGGCATGTTCCTGCCAAAGTTGTGCGATCACACTGAAGATTTTCAGACACATCGTGCTTATCCAGGTTTTAATCCATGAAGATCCAGGAATGATCCAGCAACAAACCATTCACAGAGAAGTCCTGGGAATGGTTTGTTGCTGGCGCATTGCTGGTTCTTCAGGGGTTACATCCTGGATAAAGCATGACATTGTCTGAAAATCCTCAGTGCGATCGCATGACTTTGCTGGGATTATGCCTTTTTCTTCCCCGATTCCCCCCCCTCTCCCCCAATCTGATAATCTCTTTACGGTGATAAAAAGAAATGAATTAAATATTATATAAGACAATTCATTGAAGAAAAACGTTTTATATTTCATGTGCAAAGTGCTTTCCCAGATACTAAGACTAGGCCTTTCCACCTGATAGGCTAAATCTACTTTTGTGTGGGCCCCGAAGCATGTCCCTCCCTGCAAGGTAGGTTTTCCTCATTGCAGGAGGGGACAGATGACTCCAGAAACTATCTCTCTTCCTTCCTGCTCTCCCAATAATAAAAGCCACGATCACCAGGTGGAAGGGCTGGCTTTTCCATTATAAAAACATAAGGCAGCTTCCTCAGGCTGTTGACTTTGGATGTCACGAAAGGGGAGCAAATGGTTGGTGTCAGATGTTGGGTGATGATTATAGCAGCAGTAATAGTTGTCGTTTGCTTGTGATATTGTATAATGATGTGCAAGGGATGAGCTGCTTGCAGGATTTTCTGTTTCACGTCTCACAATAATGACTAGAGAGTCAGCATGGTGTGGTGGTTTGAGCATTAGACTAGGACTCTGGAGACCAGGGTTCAAACACTAGAGGCAAAGCTTTTATGTCACCCAACACCACTCCCAGGGAATTACTTTTCAATGGAGCCAATTCATAATTCTAGCAATGAGTCACCAGATGAGTGGTATATGTCACCAGGGCTGTAATCCTGTGCTGACATCTCTGTGAATAGGGTGCATTAAATACCGTGATATTTAAAAGTACAACAGAGACTGCATCCACACTGGAGAAATAATCAAGTTTGTCACCACTTTAACTGCCATGGCTCAATGCTCTAGAATTCTGGGATTTGCAGTTTTGTGGGACATTTAGCCTTCTCTGCTCAACTCTGGAGAGCTCTGTGCCACAACCAATTATAAATCATTACCACATTTGAGCCATGGCAGTTAAAATGGTATCAAACTAGATTTTTTTTCTGCAATGCAGATGCGGCCAGAGTGAACATCTGTTGGAATATGTTCCTGTTCCTGTATCTATATTTATCTATATATGTGTGAATCAATTCAAAGCCTAAGAACTGCCTTGCTGGAATACATCCAGCCACCATGTGATTCAATACTTTGGATTGGCTCCAGACATAAGTCATTTTTACCACCGACTGTTGGAAATCAATGAGGTTTAAGTTGATTTCAGCAAGCCTTTTTCAAGTATGCCTAAGTCTGTATACAACCATTTGGCTTCAGCACTGGACCAAATGCTGGTAAGGTAAAGGCTCTATATTAAGGATCAGTTCATTGAATTAGTTCTGCTTTTATAACCAGCAAATGGGGATAGGGTCTTACAGCTTCTCCGCAGAACAGATTGATCTCCAAATTGGCAGTGTTCAGGGAAGTCAGTTGTAAGGTGGTCCATGTTAATATGGAGTTTTTAAAAAAACTAAGAAATTGCTTATTTATAGAAATTTAAAATTTGATGAGCAATCTCATCTGTTTGATAGGTATTGCCGATTTCCCCCGCTGCATAGACTTTACATTTCTTTGGCAAGCTTCTCTAATTGGATGTTTGTTTTTGAAGAAAATGGCTTGTTATGTCAAATCAAGGGGATAATCTAGTATAAATGTTGTTGCACAATCCTTCTAGATGTTTATGCATATTGTAGGTGATGATATAAGGCAAAATGTGCGTTTCTAAGGAGCCATTGTGGGTTCACTGCTTTGGTTGTGGAACAAGGACTCTGGAGGACTGAAGATCTAAGTCCAAAACATACTGCAGAAATAATGAAGTTTGAGACCATTTTAACTTCCCTGGCTCAATGCAAGGGAATTCTGGGAATTGTAGTTTTGTGAGACATTTAGCCATCTCTGTCAGAGAGCTCTGGTGCCACAATAAACTACAATTCCCAGAATTTCCTAGCACTGAGTCAGGGCAGTTAAAGTGATCTCAAACTAGATTATTTCTGCAATGTGTTCTCGGTCTTAAGCCAACAACAACTTGCTATATTCTACAGTATGTTGTAAATCTCTTTTTGTTGTTGTTAACTGCTGTGTTGTCAACAATAATTTATTGTGACCCTATGAATAAGAGACCTTAAAGTCACCCTATCATCAACATCCCAGCTCAGGTGTTGCAGATTCAGGGCTGGGGCTTCCCTTCGTCTATGTAAACATATTAGGCAATCTATAGCTAAATAACCTGCTCCCCCTGATCTTGGAAGTTATTTAGGGTCAGCCATAGTTAGTACCTGGACCAGAGACCACGGAGTTTATCACACGAAGGGAATTGGAAGTATAATCCAATGGCAATCATGGGGTTTCGCGTGATTGCGTGAAAGCTTATCACACACATTTTCGGGGAAAGGGAAGTCCTTCCGAACGCAATCATGGGGTTTCGCGTGATTGCGTGAGAAACTATCACACGCAATTTCGGGCACTGGGAGGCAATTTCGGGCAGTTCTGAACGCAATGCAGTGTCAATACGCAATCAAGTAAATTTACTGAACTAGCGAATTTACTCAATTCTGAACTGGCCTCACTTCCATTTCTTTCGAAATTGAGAGAAATTCCTCCCATGTGATAAACTCCCACCAAGGAATGCTAGATGCCATGGGCTATATTTTAGAGGAAAGAACTGGCTCTAATGATTCCTTGCCTTAAAAAACCCTATGAAATCCATAGGGTCACCATAAGTCAACACATGAACACACACACACACACACAAACAATTGTAGTGTGTAGAGGAAGGATAGACTAGGGTCAGCATAATTTTTCCATTGTATAGATTCCATACATTTGCTCTAGCAAACAAACAAATCCTGGACTTGGATCCCCCATTCTGCTACTGAAAGCCATCCAGAATGAAATAAAAGAGTTCTGCCCACTTGCTCCTGTTATCTTCCTTTTATTTTTATTTTTTTACTTCTCAAAATCCTTCTAGAATTCTGCATTCCTCTAGTACCAATCTCATGAGTTAGACGAATGATACATCTGTTCTCTCATGCCTCTGTCCGTGTTGTTGGCAGCACCTTATCTTTGGAATTCATTGCCTTCAGATATTTGCATGACTCAGTTCCTCCCACATATCCATTTTCACGCAGGCTTTATAACTCACAGATACATTTTAATTTAGTGCCTCTTCTTCCGTTATCTGTCCTTGCACTTTCATTTTCCTTGCGTATTGTTCATCTAGAAGGCACAAGGCACTTTTTGGAGGAGTGTTTAGTGATGGCAAAGAGATCTCGGAGAAAGCTCTCAGGAGCCAGCAAGGCAGCATTCTCACCTGACAGAAATGGCTTCCACTGCTGTTCCTCCAGCGCATACAGCTATTTTATCCCTGTTGTGTCACTGCTTCTGCCAGTTATGTTGGACAACAGGGTCATGACCATTGTCTCCAGCCACATTTGTTAATAATGTAATTATGATCCTCTGTATTTTCCTGCATTTACTCTCTAATTTCATTGTCTACAATGCCCTCTCTCAACGGTGTATATGGATACACATCTTGAAATTGTGGATAACACTTTATGATAGATATCTTGGAATTCTGGATAACACTTTATGCACCTGCTAAAGTAGACTTTAGTCCAAAAATGTATGTTACAGTTAATTTGTTACTGTTTCTTTGTGGTTCCTGTTGCACCTTCATAGAATATGCCATCTCTCTCTAAGGATTACAATATTCTAGTTTCCCCAAACCAGGCAGACACAGCAGTATACAGTATTATGAAAATTAAAATTCAAAGCTATCTTCATGCATGCCAAGCTTCATAGTCATGATTTTGCTGTTGTGCTGAAAACAAACAGATAAGTAAAGACAAACAGACACATGATTTCTCTTTTATTTTTATAAATGGAACTCAAGAAGCTTTCTCCTGAATACTGCTAAATCAAACAAAGCAATCTGGATTGTATAGCTAAAAACAGTCTGTTTTATGGAAATACCCATAGAATGGCCTCTTAGAAGGGGAAGAGTTACTAGCAATAAATGGCCACTTAAATACCCTAAGGGCACCAGATCCTGTCTAATATTGGAAGCGAAACAGGGTCAACTCTGGTTAGTACTTGGACAGAGGGCTGCCAATGAATACCAGGTGTTTTAGGCTATGTTTCAGAGAAAAGCAATGGCAAACCATCTCTAGGTATTTCTTGCCTATGAAAACCCTATGAAATACCTGGAATACTGTGTCCAGTTCTGGACACCACAGTTCAAAAAAGGATGTAGAGAAACTGGAGCGTGTCCAAAGGAGGGCAACTAAAATAGTGAAGGGTCTGGAAACCATGCACTATGAGGAACGCCTTTGGGAGTTGGGTGTTTATAGCCTGGAGAAGAGACGGTTAAGAGGTGATATGATAGCCCTGTATAAATATTTGAAGGGATGTCATATTGAGGAGGGAGCAAGCTTGTTTTCTGCTGCTCCAGAGACTAGGACCCGGAACAATGAATGCAAGCTCCAGGAAAAGAGATTCCACCTAGACATTAGGAGGAACTTCCTGACAGTAAGGGCTGTTCGACAGTGGAACACACTCCCTCTGAGAGTGGTGGAGTCATCTTCCTTGGAGGTCTTTACCAGAGGCTGGATGGCCATCTGTCGGGGATGCTTTGATGGAGCATTCCTGCATGGCATTGGGTTGGACTGGATGGCCCTTTTGGTCTCTTCCAACTCTACGATTTTATGATTCTATGAAGAGGAGGGTGAGGGGGGCTTTTTCTTCTTTCCCCCATTTTTCTTTGGGACAACGTTCCCCAAACGGGGTCAGGGGGAGGGTGTGTGTTGGTGAGAGAGAGAAGAGAGTGCATGTGAGTGTGTGAGAGAGAGACAGGGAGGGAGGGTAGTGGTGTGTGTATCTGTGTGACTGTGACTGTCTGCCCATGTGAGTGGATGGGTCTTGGCGAGGAAGCCAGCGAGCATGCCTGAGCTCAAGTGTGTGCTCCCCCCCCCCCTCAGTCTTTTCCCTGCAGCCGCATCACTCTCCCTTTTGGGCACTGGGATGAGGGTTGGTGCTTGCTGCTGTGGCACCTCTGCACCATGCTCAAAGTCACCATTATTGAGGAGGAGGGTAAAGGTTTTTTCAACAAGGCTGGACTGGATGGCCCTTGGGGGTCTCTTCCAATTCTCTTCCAATTCTGGGATTCCCTAAGGTGATTTGGGATTTTATCACACAAAGGAGATTGTGAGTTTATCCCATGAATATCCTAGAAAAAATCATGTAATTACATGAAACAATTTCACATGACGTCATACAGAACTGGCCATTATAGTGGTCACAAAAAAGCATTAACACACATCTTTTTACTTTTGGGAGTTCGGCGATGGTGCGTTCCCAATATCACTTTATTTGCACTATTGGGTGTGATAATTATTCACACAATTACTCACCATTTTTGCTTTATTTGCAGGATGCTTTAAATGTGCTTCAATCTCTCTTTAATGCTGAAATTAACCCCAGGGTGATAAACTCCTTTGACAGGGCCATCTGTGTATGAGAGCAGAGACAAAGAGGTTTATCACACTAGAGGGCAAACAGGATTTAAACAGGAATTAAACAGGAAATGCCCTATGTTTAACATAGGGCATTTTATGGACTTCAAGTCCTGCTTCAAGGCAAAGTATTCTTTCCAGCATTTTAAACTGGCAGTCGCAAGTGTGAATGCCTGACCAAATTTAAAGACCTTAGAGAGATTCGATTGGGACAAACGTAGTGGTATCAGAGGGGAGATCCGGATTGTATCAGAAGGGAGATCCGGATTGTATCAGAGGGGCGATCCGGATCTCCCTGTTACAAAAAAGTAAGTGTGAATGAGCCCTTTATTAAACACAATTCTTAATTCCAAATTTTGTTAATCAAATTAACAAACACAGTCTAGGTCAAGAACAGAGTTCAGAAACACGATGGGGAACCAGATAGGTCAAATAATCTTCAACAATTCCTGGAAGGTAGAACTGGGAATTTATGCAAGTACCTTAACTGTACTTATTATTACCCACATTGCAAAATGCAAAAAAAAAAAAAAAAATACAAACCACTGTCAGCAGCAGAAAGGAAACCAAGAAGAAGAAGAAAGAACAAGGCGACATTTGAACTACTTCCCTATCCAATGAATTCTCTTTGAGAAAGTATAGAAATTGAATGATGGTGTAACTCTTGTATAAATAGGTCTCTGCACGTGACAGTCATGCAGTCCATTCATTTGGAAGTTCTTGTTAAACACTGATAAACTTATCTTATCAACTTGACCTGTACTGATATGCAATACTTCTAGAGCAATTTAACAATGTATATACATGGAGATTGCAGCTGGTTAGCTCATGTCACTTTGGAAGCAGCTAACTGCCACAGGTACTATATGTGGACAAAACAAAAGTAAAGTATTGTGCCACCCCTCCAGAGTCCTCACTGTGGCTTAATTTTACTGCCGTTAGCACATCATCATCAGTGCTTAAATAACAGAAACACATTCTCCTTGCAAGCTTATCCAAAATTATCTGGAGAACAGCACACTGGTGAATTGGCATAAACCATACCATACTAAGCCATTTGATACACAGAACTATGGGGTCTAAAAGGACATTGTGAATAAATAGTTTTGTTGTGTTACACTGCATTTTAATTTGTTTTGTAAGCTTCCCATTAAAGTAATCACATAATGGGGGAGCCCTGCCTTTAGGCAAAGTAGGGCAGTCAGTCCAGAAGGCAGGTGTGGAAAGACAGTGGCAGCAGGCCTGGCTATTCTTCTCAATTGGAGGACAAAGATTATGATGACCAGATCTCAGGAGCAAGTCCCAAATATCATTTTCTTGTCCTTAGGGTGAGGTGAAGAGTCTCAGGGCAGGAGTACTGTCTTGAAAAGTAAGTGTGTGTGCTCATTGATTACACTTGATTTTTTTTTAATTTGAATGATCTATTCTTTTTAACTGTGGTTGATGCTTGAGGTTTCATGATTTATGACATCTTCAGAAGCTGTCTCTTATAGCATGACCTGTGTAAAATCACCAAAGGCCACTTCTGGTGTCATTGCAGGGCATTATACCTAGATCTCACTTTTTGTCCCTAAAAACTCCTGTCTTGGAACCTCACAGCTCTGTGTTCCGGGCAATCTGCCCTGCACTGCCCTAAGTTAGCTTGAAGCTTCCTCAGGTACCGGAGAAGATGCTATCTCATCAACCAGTGTTGAGATATAAAGTTCACCTGCCAATCTGTCTATTTGGGAAGTTCTTGTTAAATGAGGGAAATGAGGGAAAGGGGTTACCTTGTCTACTTCTGGCTGTAACACTTCATGACCCAGCCCCATCTGTATAGAAATCTTCGTCATAACTTCCCTTCCACTCTCCTTTCTTTTGTGGAACATGAGCAGATGCCTTCTACAGCAGGAAAACAAGCTGTTCTTTATTTTAATGCTAAAAATATATTATTTCATTGATTGGTTTACATAATCTAGTTTAGGGCCAGCCCTAATATCAAGTGCCTCAGGTGCCAACATCCCAACCATTCCTCTACAATCCCTTGGCCACAGGTGGTGGAGGGTACTATCCCATTGGCAACATTCAAGTAAGATCTTGTTGCAAATCCACTGTGTTTTCTTGCAGCGGTTCCACAGTACCCACAGCATAAACTTCTGGATAAAATCTATTTATTTCTAAAAGACAATAGTATTATGTCTTGGGTATCTGAACTGACATTTTCCTCCATTGAACTATATTGCCACTTGTCCTTATTTGCACACCTAAAGGCAGAGTCTTGTTGGTGCATTCCACTGTAATAGTTATACTGGCATAGGTGGTAGTGACGGGAGGAAGAAGGCTGAGGGTGCAGCAGCTGTGAAGGAGGCAATCTACTGGAGAAATAGGATGCTTGACAGATTTTGGCACCATTCATCACTGCAGCACACTGGAAAAAGTATTATTGCTATTACAGTGTATCAACAGGATTCCAATCTAAGCATTTACTTGCGTTATTTGAACACAGTATTTTTATCAGCCTGATTCAGTTGAGTGGATAAATATATTCCCTTTCATTTCTACTTCTTTTCCTGCTCTCTCTTATCAAAACATTCACAGCCATGGCATTGGTCTACCGGTAGTTAACTGCAAAATGGGCTGCTGGTATTCACTTCTGTAAAAGGAATGTGTAGTGGTTTGGGGGCATCTTACCCCACCATATTTACCAACTGATTGCTCTTCCTCAAGTTAACCAGTGAGTAGTTGGTCAAGAGAAATAACTTGGGATAATGAAGCTTCGGGTATAGCCTTCAAATCTGATTTAAAAATAACTCCTTTTATTAGAAATGCTGGTTGCAGAATCTCACAGAAGAAGGCCAAAGGCTTGAATAATGCTGAAAAGGCAAACAAACAAACAAAAGAGTAAAACCATTTTATTTTCTTAAAACTATGAGCAACCTATGTTGAACTGCCTACATTTGAGAAATGAGAATATGGGACAATTTCACATATACCAATCACTAGTGAGTGTGTAGGAAGGTGAAAGAGGCAACTGGTTTCATGAGTGTCAATAGAACTATAGATGTACCTTGCAGGTATTAAAATTTAGACCCTTATGTCTGAATGCCAGTGGATAGTAAGGAATGAGGATCTCAGTGTTTGGAAACATAGCAGGAGAGCTGCTTGGACCTTTTGGGAAATAGATGTATTGATGTCACCACATGGTTTGACTTTAATGCTTTAAATTTTATTGTATGCAAGAAAGCAACTGAGCAAGATTGGGCTAGGATATTTAAGAGAGAGAAGATACTAAAAATGCCCTTGCATTTAACCTTAGTGATTTCTGCTTATCAAGACAAGCAGTACTGGCTTCAGTTTTAATGGGCCATTGGTCTGTGAGTATTAGGCAGTTCATAAGATTTAGCAGTGAGAGCCCTATTATAAGATTGATAGATGGAGGATGTTAAGCGGTTAGTGATGTTTTTATTGTGTCTCTATGCTGCTGAATTTCTCCTCCCCTCTATTCAACAACGGTCTTATGATCTAAGGCTTTGAACTCCTAGAAATGCCCAGTATCATGAGATGGGTAATAAAGCAGCTTGTATAGGCAACACTGAGGAGAAACTACCCAAATCAATGAAATAATTCCATTTCACAATTCTTGAACTCTGAGCATGTAGTCTGTTTTTCCCCCTTGCTGGTATATATTTATTGTTTAAATGGGCCGTAATATAATCCCTTCAGTGCCAGAGAAAATGTGCTTCTCTCTGTACATCAGTTGCTGGGGATGCTCTTGAACTTGAGTCCTGCTAGTGATCTTCCCATAGACAACTGGTAGACCAGTATGTAGTCAGAATGAACCTGACCCTGTCTTTTTTGTGATGTCCCCATGATAAAAAAAAAAATAAGTTCAAAGGCATCCTCTATGATTAAAACAATGTGTTGAAACATATTTGTTTCTTCTTTATGGGGAAAAATTGTCTCATGTATCTGGTTTCTGATGGTATGCTACTAGCAACATCACACAATGTTCTGTTGTTGTCTAAGGTCATTTAGTGTTTGAACAAGATTGTAATCTTTCAAGCCATTCATAGGCATGAGAATACCTAGTGACGACAGAGTGTTTATGACATAAGAAGGAGAAATAGCCAGGCCTTGCCTGATTAATAATTGAACAATATCACATAATTATTTCCTTACGGAGGTGCTTTTGCTCTGTGTAGCAAAAGAGCACATGCCATAAATGTGTGTAAACATTGCATAGCTGGAGGAAGAAATATGCTATATAAATATCAACATCGGAAACATCTGAGGAGAGGGCCATGCAGAGGAGGAACGCAAATGCTAATCCTGTGAAGATCCTCTGCTGCCTGCCTTTCTCCTGAGGAGAAGGCTGGGCAACATCGGAGGAAGAGGGGCAAACACTTACCTTTCAAGGCTCCTCCATTACTTGGACTTCTCCAGAGGAGAAGTTTGGGCGGCGGAGGAGATGGATAAGGATTGGAAAAGCTCCTCTGCTGCTTGTCTTTCTCCTGTAGAGAGGGCCAAGCAGAAGAGAAGGGGGACAGCGGAATTAATATTATTAATTGATTAATTAATTAATTAATGTTTAGTTAAAACTTATCTGCGGCCCAAAGAGGTTTAGCCTATTTTAATTTTTGCCCTTGCCTACTGCCAAGTTGTGCAGGTCTGCCCTAAGGTGAACCTATGGCAAGGCTTTCTGAGGCAGTGAGTGTGTGACTTACCTGAGGTCACCCAGTGGGTTTCCATGGCTGAATGGGGAATCAATCCCTGGTTTCCAGCTTCAGAGTCTGACACTCAAAGCACTCCATCATACCATTAATCAACATCAACAATCTGAACAACATCAAAATCAACAATCACAATCTGAAACCAAATTGCATAGGGTAAGTAGAAAGTCACACCATCAAAGAAACACAGTAGGTTCTGCTTTTATTTCTCCATGGTGGGCCTGAGTGAAGCCTGAGTTACTCTCACTAAGGCCTCTTAGAGCCTTCAAAAGCTGTGTACAGGCTTCAGGAAGCAAGAAGACATCACATCAAGAAAATGGCAGCTCTCTGATGCTTGCTATATTGTGGACCTGCAAATGAGCCACTAGGTAAATTGTAGAGGGTGTGTGTCAAGTTTATATACCAATTCCCAGGTATGTTGGCACAGATTAGAATCCCACTTCACACTGACATTAAAAGTTGCTCTGACATGAAACAGATGAGGACGGCAGGTAGCCATATTCGTTTGTTCGGAACAATAACAGGGTAATCACTTTAGATGGCTAAATGTAATTTCATAGAATAGCCAGCAAGCTTTTTATTTCACCAAAGTTTATCAGTTCTCAAAAGGTCTCCGGAGCCTCAAAATCAAACCTGACAGTCCTACTACATGTAATTATGGCAAACGACATTACAGAATGTAATACAAACTTACACCCACTGCACAATACACACACACACTGACGCACCCGAATATGCATACCTTCCCATAAAACCCGCCACCCCACCCCAAACATGAAGATATTTAAAGCACTTATCCGCATAATACTCTCATATATTTTTCTTAAATTTTAACGCCTTTGCGTCAGAGCACATTCCCATGCAAATTTACTCAGACACAGGTTTCAACTTTCCCTCATTCTATGAAAACAATATAGGATAAGCTTTTTTTTTTTTTTAAAGGAGTGGATAAATTGTCACGCTACAGATGTTACGGACTGGTGAAATCACAGCCAATGATGAGGGCTAATGGGAGCTGAAGTCAACCAACATTTACAGTGCCACAAGTTGTCCAACATCCTTTAGATACTCCCTTCACCCACTAACCACTGCTTTTACCTCCACTGTCACATAAGTTCTCTTTCTTTCAATGCCTGCCTTCTGGGGCCCTTGTTCACTCTTTTCTGACGTACAACATCCCAACCAGTGACACCCAATGGGAGCCATCATGAAACTACTAACACATTAAGCAGACATGAAGATGGTGGAGTGAGGTCCATGAATAGGAGCTCTCAGACTCAGAGATTTTCTTTTGGCAGTTATAAGTTACATTCAAAGTTCATTGAGTCTGTGTTAGCAAATGGACAAAATGAATTCATAACACAGGAAGTAATAAACTATTACCTATATCTCTTCATAATCCCTGAACATGAGTTAAGGATTATGAAGCCTGTTTCTCTGTATCTCTATTCCCTAATGTACTTAAGTATTCACCCTTCAAGGCTGTAGGCAAAGGTGAGTAATTAAGAGTTATTTCCATGCAGACTGAATTTCTAAAGTCAACCTGCTTATTCCAGTTAGGATCTGGAACTACAGTACTTAACCTTCAGATCTTACCTCTAGCCAAACAGCAATGACTCATTATTATTTTTTAAAAGAGGAATATAATGATATTAAAACTCACAGACTTTCAACTTATGTGAAAGAAAATAAAAGAAATCAGGATTTAAAAAGAACCGGATAACAGCATTAAATAGCATATCTTGGAAGGACATGACTCAGCAACATCATCTGTCATTTTAAAAACCCGTTCAGGTATAGATTATAAATATGCTACTCTTAATGTACTGAGGAACGTGTTTGTTGCCCATGTGTATGTTTTTGCTGTAGCTGGTATTTTCCAGTTCTCTTGGTAGACTATAATTAACATTAATAAAAACACTTTGGATTTGTTTTTTAGCGAAACAAAAAATACATTGGCAGGTAGAGCAGGCCCTTGGTATCCCCTGGGGTTTCCTTCCAGGACATCCCGCTCCCCACCGGTGGATGCTCAAATCCCATTATATCCAATGGCATAATAAAATGGTGTCCTATATATAAAATGGCAATTTCAAAGTTTGCTTTTTGGAATTTGGGGAAGGGGGATAATTTCAAGCCACGAATAGTTGAATTCATGGTAGTAAAATCTGTGGATATCAAGTCTGAGTGTAATGTATTTTGGCAGCCTAGGAAATGGCTATTAAAAAGACTTGTCAGCCCATCAACAGAACAACAGCAAGTGCTTAGACTTTAAGCACTGCTACCCAATAATCTGCTGGTAGAACCAGGTTTAGGAGTCTTAGTACTGAACAAGGGTGCTCTTAGGTCACAGGTGAAAAATATGGCATATACCCTACATGTGGCTGTTTTTGTGACCCAGGGCTTCCCAAGATTAATTTATGTGCACCTTCCCCCAAATTATTGTCCCCAAATGCCCTCTGGGCACAGAAGCATTTTCTCCAGCATAGGCCTTTTAAAAAAATCCAGAAAATGACTTCAACTCCCTGTTGTTAAAAAGACCTCCTTTGGGCCCAATGTGGCCCAGTGAGGGCTAAAAGCATGGTGAAAATATTTCCATGTATCTGAGAGAGCATTTGGGTGGATATTTTTTGGTGGAGTTTGCAGTGGGCACCTGTGGCTGTCCAAGATCTTCCATGTGTGTGTGTGTGTGTGTGTGTGTGTGCATGTGTTCATGTTGCTTCCTAGCCTCCCACAGTTTCCAACCTCTGTCTTAAATTAACACTTGGTATGCATTCAAAGATATAGCCATGTTCGTCTGTAGAATCCATATGTAGAGAGTCTTGTCACACCTTTGAGACTAACTGAAAGAAAGAAGTTGGTGGCACGAGCTTTCCTAGACTAAAGTCTGCTTCCTCAGATTATTATTAATTATTATTATTATTATTAACATTTATTTATAGAGTGCTGTAAAGTTTGTACAACGCTTTATATAGTAAGAGTCAAATAAAATAAGAAAAAAAGAATAAAAACCTGCCAAGCGGCGTACAAGTTAAAACAACATTACATGATTAAAATATCTCTAAAATAATACTTACTAGTATACAATAAAGGCAAAGTAAGCAGCAGATTGACAGACAGTAAGCTCTACAGGCAAATGGTTATTCCATCTCAGACATCAGAAGGGCTGCCAGACCCAGAAAAACACAGAGGAGTGACAAACAACCACCTAAAGGGAAGGTATTTTTGCCATACATCAAAGGAGTCACACACAGAATAGGGAAAGTGGTGAGGAAACACAACATCCAAATGATTGACAAACCGACCAGGAAAATCCAGCAAATGCTGCGCTTGGCAAAGGACAGGACAGACCCTCTCACAACCGCAATTTACCACATACCATGCAGCTGTGGACAAATCTATAGGGACCACCAAACACAGTGGCCAAACTCAAATCAAGGAACATGAAAGACACTGCAGACTGGGTCAGCCAGAAAAATCAGCTGTAGCAAAACACATTATAAACAAACAAAACAAACCGCTTCATTTATATACTGCTTCATACCGCCTAAGGAGTGTCTAAGCAGTTCACAACTATAAGCTACTTTCCCCCAACAATCTGGGTACTCATTTCAGCGACCTCAGAAGGATGCAAGCCTGAGTCAAGCTTGAGCCCTTTTTTCTGGTATTGAACTCGCCACCTTATGATTTTGAGTGAGTGGCTGCAGTACAGGCATTTAACCACTGCGCCACCAGGGCTCTATCCTGGGCACAAAATGCTGTTTGAAAACATTGAAATTCTGGACCATGCCAACAATTATCAAGTCAGAATGCACAGGGAAGCCATTGAAATCCACAAACACCTGGACAACTTCAACAGGAAAGAAGAAACCCTCAAAATAAACAAAGTTTGGATACCAGTCCTGCAAAACACCAAAAATCAGGACTCAGCAAATGCAAATGAGAAATCACCCAGGGTCAGGGGCTTTCCCAGAAGACAATGATACCAATTAAGCAGATGCTAATCCCCCTTTGCATATCCTCCCAGCCCTGATTGTTCTCCAATATTTTAGGTAATCCTATATGTCTGTACACCCTTGGGCACGATAACAGGACCTGGGATTCCTGGACACATTTATGCTATGTAGTATTTGAGTTGTTGGACATTTGATAAGAATCAAAGAAATGCTCCATATATACATTCTGGTTACGACCATTCACCTGGGTATTGGTGGCTGATAAGTTATTTGCAGTACGTCCGCAGCCAGGGAAGATTGGCCTGGCTCATGAAGGTTTTATTTTATTTTTGTTTGCATTGGCCCAGTCATTTATTCATTTAGTACATCCAAGCTTCTCTCCCAACTCACTGAGGGCTGAGAGTTATAACTGCAGCGAACGAAGGGAGTGACACTTAGTGATATAGAGTTCCCATCAGGTGTAACCCATAAATGGAACACCGTGTCACATTGAGAAAGGGTGCCTGCAGTTACCCTGTACAAACACAGTCATGCATCGTGATGCTTGCAAAAATGACAGCTTAATAGGTCATAAAGCTCACATGTCGTTTTGTGATTTTCAGCCAGGGAAACAGACTTGTCAGAGTTCACTGTGACTCACACTGGCTAGTACAACCAGGGACAATAGACTATCTCTCCAGAAGCTCCTCTGTACCTAAGCTCATACATTGAAAACAATCCATGTGAAATTATGTGTCAAAATATGCTTTCTTGATAAATGCCATAGTGATTGCTTTATATGAACAGTATGGGTCAAAGTTGTATACGCATTCTGCAGAGACATATCCCAGGGAGAGGAAGTTGTGTCAATGGTGCAGCCAGAAGCTGTTTATAGCTGAACCATAAAGGTCATGTGAGTTTGTGTGTCTGCCCAAGAGAAAGAGATAAATCACCCAGATAGCATTGGATATTGAGTGTCATAGAGTTGCAGAAAAATTAAAAGTAGAAATATTGTGTGTTGCTGTTAGCTGAAAAGCACAGTGATTCAGAGATCAGCCAGCAGACATCATCATGACAGGAAAGGCTAACTGTGTGAGTCATAACATAATAGAATCTAGTTCAATGCCTGTTTAAATCTGACTTCTTTCTTCCGTTGGATGAAAGCTGAAAAAACAATATGTAGAGAGAACATCAATTCTTTGTAAAGTCATTGATAAGAAGTTGAATCTTTGCATTAGTGTCAGGAGGACCCAGCTCTTCAAATGGCTAGGTTTTGGAGGCTGTAGTGATACTGGGTGTCAGACTGGGGGACCAATTTTCAGTAGCGGCCAGTAGTCCTACCATTAGGTAAAATGAGGGAACTGTCTCAAGTGACAGATGCTGGTGGGAGGTGGGCAAAAAGGCAGCCCTTTCCACAAGGTATTCTCTCCAAGCCCTGGGCACTTCCTTCTCTTAAGGATGGAGCCCTGTGCATCTAACTTACCCCCTAAAGCGGTGATTCCCAAAGTGGATGGTACTGCCCTCTCTGGGAGGTGGAAAGATTGAGGGGACAGTGAGGAAAAGTGGGCAGCAAGGCCTTTAGTCAAAGTATTGGTCTGCAAGAGAGACAAGGGGAACCAGCAGGCTTTCGGACCATGGTGGGAATGAGGAGGTAAAGCATGTGGCAGCAGGAGTGGAGGGGTGGCAAAAAGGATTTTTCACATTTGGGACCCTGCTTAAGGTTTGTGAGCTTTGCTGGGACGTGGCTGGCAAATTGCAGCTGGGCTGCTGCTGCTGCTCCTTTTTTTCACTGGACAAGCTGAGGGAAGAGGTCGCAGAAGACACAATGGAGTTTATCACACGACGGAAATTGGAAGTATAATACAATGGCAATCCGAACACAATCATGGGGTTTCATGTTATTGCAAATGAGTGTATCTCACGCAATTTCAGGCAAAAGGGAAGCCATTTCGAACACAATCATGGGGTTTCACATTATTGCATATTAGAGTATCTCACACAATTTCAGGCAATGGGAAGTCATTTTTGGGCAATGGGAAGTCATTCTGAACACATTCCGAACGCAATTAGAATTCACGTAAATTAGCTAAACGATGAGTGAGCTGTCCATGGCTGAGGTAAATACTGCTGGAGGTATGGATGTTGCACAAACAATAGACCTAATATTAAGAAATAGGCATTGGAGGGGTGCTAGGGTTGTCACCCAAGAAGAAAGGAGGCAGTAGCAGTGGTGTCACCTGGTGCAATGGGTGGGGCTACTGGGCAGGGCAGGGTTGGGGCTTCTGACCCAAAAAGGGTGGGCTTCTTCAAGGCAGCATGCCCTGCTCCTCCCTGTTGCAGCTCCGTTTTCTGCAGGAAAACAAGGCTGCAGCAAGGCCTGCGTGCCTCCCCGCTCCTCTTTGTCATGGCCCGGTTCTCCCCGAGGAAAACCGAGTTGTGGCACGGAGGGGCACGGCGCATGTGCTTGCTGAGTCTGGCTCCTTGCCATGGCCCAGTTCTCTTAAGGCAAGCCAAGCTGGTCCCCAGGTCCTACTTGCTGTGGCACGGAGGTGCAGGGTGCACATATTTGGCCCAACTCCTTGCTGCAACCTGGTGCTCCCAAGGAAAACTGAGCTGCAGCAAAAAGGAGCAGAGCGGGGCTGGGTGGGGGGTTTATCAGGATGTCCCCCCCCCATGGGGTGTCAACCAGTGCAATCTGCAGCCACCCCAGTTTTGGGCAGTAGCTCAAAAAAGTTTGAGGACCACTGCCCTAAAATAAACAGCTAACCTAAGATATGCCAGAGGACTCTGTTCTATTTCCAGTGCTGAAGACTGATTCAGTCAAGTTGGCTTCTGTATATGGAATAGAAAGGGTCACTATGTTGTCTTTTGCTTCAGGGAGCAAAAATGTTTTGGTGGCCTAACAAGAAGAGGCAATCAAAGCAGGGCTTCAGCAACTCTGGATGATGAATTACCCAGAACTAAACATGAGGTGAGAGGTGTGCAAATGTATCTCTATTTTATTTGTGCCCAAAACAAGAAACAGAAGGGTGGGGTAGAGGTGGAGTGAACATTAGGAATATTTGGCTTAAACTTTGCCATACTGTTCCCCCCCCCCCCCCCCCCCCCCGCACACACACATTTGAAGCTGCACCCTTGCAGCCAAGCATATCACATTCCATTGGAGGAGCTTTCAAAAGCTTTTTAAAAGCTTTTCAACAGCTTTAGAAGGATTATTCCTCCTCAAGCCCATTGCCTAAAATATTTGGTGTTCCCTTCCAAGAAATGAGCCCTGTGCTCTGGGGATGGGTCTTGCCTGCTGCTTGAAGTGAATGACACCAGCAAGTTGGTTGCCAAAGATATACAAGTTGCAAGTTGAGTTGACTCAGCGTGTCATTTATTGCAGAGTGAAGTCCAAATAAAATCATTGAAGTGACTTGCATCTGACTTGAGTCTGAGTCAATCAACTTGAATCTAGGTAACTACATCCTCAAACTCCAAAGAAAAATAAATTGTGTTTTTTAATGTGGTATATGGAAGGATGCTCATTATTGAACATGTGGATGCCTGGTTATTTGTATGGCAATGCATTTTGGCAGAGGGCGGGCAGATGTGTGTTTCTTTACTCCACTTCCAAAAGCAATGTAGGTGTAAGTAGTTAAAGGCTGGGAGGAAATGTGCAAATGGTTCTTTGGCTCTGCATCTCCTCCTTCCTCCTCTCCCCAGTGGCATCACTAGGAAGGGCAGGGGGTGCACCAGGTGACACCTCAGAAGAGGGGTGACACCTGGTCAAGCCCATTGAAGGGTGAGAAAGGGTGAGCATGCCCCTCTTGGCTTTGCTGCATTGGCTTCCTTTTGAGAAGAAGCCTGCCACCACAGCAAAGGAAAAGGGTGAGTGTGCCCTTTTGGCCACCCTAACAACAGCCTTGCTAGCATCTCCTGCACCACCAGAGGTGAAGACACCACTGCCTCTCCCCCAGATATGAACTCTTCCTGCCCTCATTGAAGTCCTGATACACTGCTTTGCCTGAGGAGCAAGGAGAAATAAAGATTTGCTTTTTTCAAAAAACCTCCCTCCAAGTTATGACTTGGTGGACTGGGAGCAACAATTGTGTACCGACCCACTCACCCTCCATCAGTGGAAGGTATCTCGGGGAGCCTTCCTGGTGGCCATTATTTCCTGGGAGAAGGGAGGTCTATTTATATTAAAAGCCTGCATCGATTCTTCAAGTTCTCAAGCATGGTGGGGGAGAAGAGAGAGAGAGAGAGGACACCAGTGAAGGCTTTACATGTTTTGTTTGTTTCGTTCTGAGTGAAAAGATGAACACTGTATTTTTTATCAAAACTTATTTAAAGCTGAGATCATACAACACCAACAAGAATAGGTGACAATGCAAGCGGAAGTGTGTATGTCCTCTCCTTTGATTGATAGCTGCAAGTGGCTGGCAGAATACGCATACATGTGAATAGGTAGGAATGTGCCTAGAGAAGAAGTGTAGGTAATTGAACATTGATTCAAAGGTGAATATATCTGCATGAGTTTACATAACACACCTACGTGTAGACCAGCCCTTGATGTATATGTGCAGAAGGACAGAGTACTATTCAGATGGAAGTGGCTTGAGGTGCTAGAATATACTAAAATTTCAGACTGATTGGTGTTTTCTTTAATGTTGCATTAAAACTCCCCCCCCCCCGACATACCCCATGCCCTCCAACATGAAAACTGGGACATGTGTGGCCAGGCACTATCACATTGTAGACAAGATGGCAAAAGTTATTAATAAGGAAGCTAAGGACCTTATCAGACAAAGGTTTTTGCCGCCCCAATCCAGAGACACTCTGCATCCATCCAAGTGAATTCACATTAATGCGCGTTGAATTATCACACGTGAATGCTGTTATTATGAAAGCCAATCCAAAGTCACCCAAGAATTCAGTGAATTCAGTAACAACCGAATTCACAGAAATCAGTTCCAAGGTCACTTCAGATTCAATTCGAATTGGTCTGGTGTGATAAGGTCCTAAGAGAGGGTGGCATCAGTCTGCTTTTGTCTGAGCCTATTGGGAAGAGTAAGAGTCCATCCCATCCTCTTCTCTCCCCGCACTGAGTTAATTGAGGCTGGAAAGCAGGAAGGCGTGAGAGAAAATGGGATAAGAGCAGCGGAAAATGGGGGATGGCAGAGGATGAATTGGTACTGTGCCTACTAAATCAGGACACTTGGAGGCTATGACACACACAGTTCTCAGAAAATCAATGCAGCAAGAAGTAGGCTGGAACAGAATTTTTCTCTCAATATGCTAGACACCTTATTTTCAGTAACAAGGAGAATCAATTTTTTAAAATGGCAACACCTACTTTGAGCCTCACGTGGGTACAGACTGTTGACTTTTCCACCTCCAGTTTATCTCTTTCTGTTGTGTGGGGAATCAAAATTCAAATTTCTTTGGAAAAAATTAGGCCCCTATCACCACATTTTGATGTGCATTTCTTTATTCAAAACAACTGCCTGACACCCTTTGCCATGTACTTCCAAAAGAAATTGACAGTAAAACTTATAACCTATCAAATGCACATGTTCAGGTGAACTTCTCCCTCCCCTTCTTGCACAAAAGGTTTCTTTGTTCCCCCAGCCATTCTAAGATAATGTGTTGAGATGCTTAATTATGCCAAGACTATGCTAATGATATCAGGAGGTACAGGCTGACAGCACTATAAAGATCTCTTTTTTATTGTGTTTTTACAAAATATGTTTTTGTTTACATTTTTTTTCCTAGGTAAAACACAAAGGGGAAAAAACAAGGCTGCATTGTGATTAGTATCTCATGAACATGGCATGTACAGGAGATCTCAGCTCTTTCTTCTGCATCAGCCTTCATCAGCCTGGTACCCTTCCACATGCAACATTTTTAAGTGCAGCAAATAAACATTATTCATCACACACACAAAAACCTGACATCAACCATCATTCAATTATTTTTTCAGTTATATTATATTATATTATATATACCTCCCTATACTCTCCCTAAAAACTACGGCTGGCATTTTACCGGTATTAGTGAATTACAATAGCATTAAGTCTAAAGTAAGTCCATTGTGAGTTCTTTATTTTGATTGTTGCAGAGATTGGGATTTCTCTGTTGGCCTTTGCAATGACTAACTCCCCTTGCTAGGACTTTTAGCTGTTGCAGCCCCCATTCCATGTCCATTTAATGGAGATCTTTTAGGCAACAGCTCCCATCGATCCTTGCAATCATAGCTAATGATCAGGGATCATAGGACTTGAAGTCAAAAATATCTGAAAGATCCCAAGATGGAGAAGATAATTCTAATGATAAACCTTATTAATACAAGCCAAGCCACAAAAAAGCAAGTTACATTGAAGTGCTTGTTTTAATATCTTGTTGTCAATACTATCTTGTTTTCTTCTTTGTCTAAATTTCACTGCCATGTCTGGTTCCCCATATGCAATTGTAAATTCACTCTTTCTCTGATTAGGATATGGATGGGAAACAGTGGCCATCCTGATCTTTTTTGGCTCATAACTTCCTTCATAACCACAACATGTTAGGAGGAGAGAGAAATCAGAGAGAGCAAAAGGACATAAGAAGGGAAAGAAGTGGAATATGGAGGTATGACTTGAGCAATCATAATAGAAACTGCATCTTCTTTTTCCTGCCCTTGGGCCTTGTCTGCACTGAAGAAACCATGCAGTTTGACACCACTTTAACTGCCGTGGCTCAATGCTATGGAATTCTGGGATTTGTAGTTTTGTGAGATATTTGTAGTTTTGCGAGCTTTCTTTGTCAGACAGTTCTGGTGCCATGACAAACTACAAATCCCAGAATTCCATGACATTGAGCCAATCCCAATTAAAGTGGTGTCAAACTGCATTATTTCAGCAGTGTAGACGCAGTCTTCGTCACTTTGGGTATTCAGTATGAGGTCTTCAAATGCCTCCATAAACTGCAAGCAGAATCCTAACTTTATAAACTCACAGTTCATTTCATTATGGTGAATTCTCTTAAAAGTTCATTGGTCAGTTTTCTAGATCTTTAAATTAAACATCTGAATTCTTAATTTATTGGCATAGTATGATTAAGGCATGTTAGTATTTGTTGTTTACAAGTGCATAAGGAGGTCACATGTTAACTTCCATCTGAGCAAATGTGCTGAAGAACTCTACACACTAGGAGCGCTTTTGCATGTGATGCTTTCATAATGCTTTAAGTACTGTGTGCACACATGCATGCTTTATATTCTGAATCAGTAAAGATCACATGTTGGCACAGGGCTTGGCAATAAAGCTTGGATCACATTGCTTTCTGAGGTAACAAGGGCATAATGACATTATTTTGCAAAGCAATATGACTAATATCAACAAATAGTTTCTCCTTATTCAGTCTAAAACATGGGTTTGGGATGGGGAGCAATAGAGAGATCTTTGTCCATTTTTTCTATTTTAAGGGTTTTTTAAATCAGTGGTGGTAGTAGTAGTAGTAGTAAAAAGCAATGTACTGTATTTGTTATGATTGATATCTAATACATTACTTTTTCATTTATTATTATTTCATCATCTTGTATATTTTGCAGAATTTGTTTTATAATCATATTGCATAATTTTATATTTGTATTATTCCTTCCTTCCCCCCTTTCTCTAGCTGCATCTGTATTGCAGAAATAATGAAATTTGACACTGCTTTAACTGCCATGGCTCAATGCTATGGAAATCCAGGATTTGTAGTTTGTCCTAGCACCAGAGGTCTCTGACAGGGAAAACTAAATCTCTCACAAAGCTATAAATCCCAAAATTCCATAGCATTGAGCCATGGTAGTTAAATTGAGGTCAAACTGCATCATTTCTGCAGTGCAGATCAGATCCCTCCTTCCGTCTCTCTCTCTCTCTAAATATATACACACACACATTACATCGCATGCCTTTGTAGCACTGTTTTTGTTGTTGATTTAAGTGTAAAGCACCATGTACATCGATGATGCTAAATAAACAAACAACAACAACAGTAATGAAAAATCATGGAGTAGCTCTTAATACATTACTTTTTAAAAATAACTCCCCAAAATCTGTGCTTGCACAAATAGATCAAGGAAAGTTCCAAGCTAGTGCAAACCTCAAGGGTCTTATTTTTCTGAGGGTTAAAACACAAGACTTCCACACCAATATCTCTACACAGTTTACCAAGAAGGATGATCAACAGTGGAAGGAGGACCAATGGAAGTACTTCTTCACATATCATGTAGTTTGACTGTAGAACTCTCTGCCATAAAATATTATGGTAATCACCAACCGAGATGGTTTTAAATGGAGATTAAATCACTCAGTGGATGATAAGTCTCTCACTGGCTCCTGAATAACAGAAGGCAATGTACCTCTGAATACTTTTCCAGGACATGTCCTACATTCCAACCTTCTGTCCAGGAGGAATTTCAAAATGTCCTCCATTTTGAGCATGACTAAGAAGCATGAATTTATATTTATATGAATGTTTTTAGCTTTTATTTTGCAATGCCCTATATTTTACTCCCTCCAGTAGGGAGATTATTGCACACCTCCTTTTGCCTGATCCAGGCACAGGCTGGGCACGGGCTTAAACAGGTGAAAACAGATCTTATTGCAATCTTCTTTGCCCAGCTCAGCCACTTCATGTACCTGATCTGGACTTGTGGTGTACTTTTCAAACCAACGATAATTTCCCGTTCTTCGAAAATTACACCAAGAGTCTGGATTGGGTATGCAATGTGGCAGAGTTGGGCAAAGAGATGTGCGCCAAGATCCATTTTCACCCGTTTAAGCCTGTGCCAAGCCTGTGCCCGGACTGGGCGAAAAGAGACATGCGGCAATCTCCTAGGTCTCTTCTTATGTTCTCTAGAACATATGTTTGATGCAGTCCCACTGCATGCCAGTATGTGGCATGTGTGAACAACATATCCAGATCACATGAGACTAGTACTAACTGCTGTTAGCTGACAACATGCAGGGAGTGTTATACATTTCTAATTTTGGTTACAATTAGCCCTGGGGAGCGAAACAAGAAGGACTGGTGCATGGTAACTACTTTAAAGGGTGTGGGCTGCTGGTTGGTGAGAACTCCATCACTGTTCACATGAATTAAACTTTGAGGATGTATGGCATCCTCCTCCAACCTCAGGTCTGCCTGATGTGTTAGACAACAGCTCTCACAATCCTATAATCTGCTAGTGAGTTTATGGGATTTGTAACAGGACATCTCAAGAGGGCCCCAGTGAAATAAAGCTTTCTTCTTTGAATGCCAAACTGTTCTAGGCAAGAAAAGAAGAAAAACTGTATTAGACCAAAGCAAAAGTCTCTTTTCTGCCTCTGATTCTGGAAGCAGTGTATAACTCTCATGAAGGTAACTAGATGAATGCAAAAGCAGTGTCACAAAGCAGTCACTTGTGGGCATTGAGAGAGCATATCAGCTTTGTTCCCATGTCAGTGGAGCAGCATTTCCATTCCAGGTCTTAATACAGGCTTGACAAAAACTCTAAATAAATTCAACACTTTGGGTAGCTCCTTTAAAACTCTTTCAAACCTGGAATGACTTCATTACCCCACTGAAATGGGAACCACTAGTTACCATTGTCAGGAAGCTGTTCAAAATTCAAGCAGTGTCCTTAGCTTTGGTTCCAGCTAAGGATAGGAAGATCTGCTTACTTTTGCTAAATTTCTCCTTGCTCATCAGTAAGATTATTTGTTTGCATTCACTCTATTGCCAAACAAGACAAAATTCAGTTCCCCACAAAGTCTGTATGAAAAGGTATGTGAATGTAATGTAGAGAAGATGCCAGCCACAGATGCTGGCGAAACGTCAGAAAGGTGCGCTTCTAGAACATGGCCACATAGCCTGAAAGCCCCATAAAAAAACTGAAGTTGCTCAAGCCTTCATTGAATTAATGTCTGCTCCTTTTCTGTAGTGCTCTGCTGTCATGTAGTGCAAGGGAAATGAATCTCTGGCCCTATACAGACTGGCAGAAAGCGCCAGCCTATGGGTGGAGTCAGGATGCAGCATCCTGATGCTGGATGCCCTAACTCAGCCCCCATGGTCCCATGATGGCATGCACCAGTCCAGATAGCATGCACCATCGTGATTCATCTTGCGTGCTGCATCCACATGATGCAGTGCCGAAGGGGCATCATAAAATCATGCCGTCGCACTGGATCTTCATGGATTAAGTCCTGGATAAGCACAATGTGTCTGAAAATCATCAACACAATTGTTCAACTTTGCTGGGAGTATGCCTTTTACTCTCAGCTTTTTACCTCAATCTGTTAATCTCCTATAACATATATTACAGTATACTATAGTTAGCCCATGTGCGATACTGTGTAATGTCTAAATCTTATTATAAGAATGGCATCTTAACTGTCTCTGGATATCTACCTAACCTACAATGTGAAAATCATTTAATGCACTAAATATATTTTTGGAAATGGTTCTTTATGCTGTATGAAAATATATCTTGCCAGCGTTGAAACAAGTGTTCCATCTCTATTTGTGGACATAATTCAAAGTGCTGGTGGTGCTTGCTTTTCTGGTAGCCTTTGCTACCAGAAATATCACATCCTGTGACGTAAGTCTGCCTATATGCTGCAGCCATCTTTAGAAACTCTCTTCCAAGCTTCACCACTATCAGTGATGAAAAGGAAAGAATCTTCTGGGGGGGGGGGACCCTGGTTATGGAAAGAACTCCCTCGGGATGCTTACTTTGTCTTATTTTTGTTGCTATTTGAAGACCCTTTACATTTCCGCAGGAATTCCCATTGCTATGTGCGCAGTTCTAGGCTGCTTTTAACTACCTTCTGGAATTTCACTATTGCTTTAACTCTTTTATTGCTTAAGCCACTCTGAAATATTAATTCTTCTGTCACAACCAGTATTGTTGTGAGCAAGGCTTCATTTGAGCTGTCAGTCTCAGAAACTTGCTTACAGTTTGAAGGCTCTGCCTTGGAACACCTGAGGTAATGGAAAAGCTGAAGGTGCCCTTCAGGTCATGCATGCAGGATGATTTTTCTTAGTCTCTCATAGGTAAAGTCACCCAGTAGCTGCTTTCAGTAAAAAAAATATCTCTTCCCCCTTTTCATCAAAAATTGAATTTTAATCCTGGATTATCTGTTGACTGCTGCATAATATGAAAACATGTTATGAGAAAACACTAGGCGGATTAACCAAAGGTTAAACTAGGACGCAATCTAGAAAATCTCCTCCCTTCTTGCTCTTCCTCCCTGGAATAAAATAGATAAATGCTTTCTAAGCTATTTTGATGTGTGGGTAATGGCAGGGGTTTCTTCCCCAGTGTGCCAGACACCAACACCATGTTTGTGTCCATTGACTACAACTGGTTCTTTTGATCCTGGAAATTCTCCGGAGACCAGCAGCCAGTAGCTTGCAGACTGCCATGGGGCCATGGACCATCACTTGAGTAATGCTGTGCTAGATGTTACACAACACTCACAAGACAGTGGAGATTTGGGCTTGTGGAGATTTGGGCTCCTGTGATCAGGCCAGAGGACCCCCCCCCTCAAAAAGGAGTAAATAATAATAATAATACCACCAACCATCACTACCAACAACAGCAACCAGCAACAATCAAAAACATGGAGGCTTCTCATTCAAACCAGGACTCCCCACATTTGATTCATGAGAAAAGCCTCCAGAAATAGAAGAGGCTCACTTTGTCAAACGCTTTGCTTTTCATGCAAAATAACAGGATGTGTGTGTTATGAGCATTGTAGCCTTAAAATCCTTAATGTGGATGGCTATTTCTCTCATGACCCTATGCAAAGGGCCTGATGGGAAAGTTGACTAGAGTCCTCCATGACTGCAAGGCAAGCGCATCACGTACATTATTGTAATATAGATCAAAGAGGCCCAGATAGGAGTTGCCAACAGGAAAAGGCATTCACACCTTTGGGCAGATTTATGCTCCAGGATGTTTTGGCAGGCCAGAACCGTTCTCACATTGACGACCATTCTCATCTTGGAGACTGTCTATAGATCAAGCAAACTTTAATATGTAGATTTGGTTTTGCTTTGAAGTAGGATAAATGACTCTCCTCCTGAGGCTAGATTTTGCCTATTTAAAGTCCCTTAAAGCCTTTGTTCAGTGTTCTGTGTTAGAATCCAGTCAAACTCAATGTTTGTCTGAGTTTTAATGTAGTTCCAGTCCTCTAGCTGCTTCGCCCCTTCCCCTCCATGCGGCAGAGTCTTCATCAATCTGGACCCTGGAGCATCATGCCATACAGCTGAATATTACCATCAGAATGCCTCCTGTCCTCTGTTACACTAACTTACTATATTCTTGAGTTCTTGGTGACTGTGTGAGTGTATGATTGTCTTAAGTGTGTATGAATAATAAACAGCAGTCAGTTTTCATAATACTTGTCTCTGTTGATCTGTTATTACCTTGGCAACCTTCGTAGAATAGGATTAGAGACCGCTCCTCTATTTGAGCTAATGATAAATTTCTCAGACCAAGGTGTCATTATAACATTTGTAACCTACTTTCATTTGTTCTAACAAATAAGACTAACAAGACTCATCAAGTCCACTAACCGTTACTCCTGTCTACTGGTCCACAATGGAACAAATGATTCTACAAGATATAGACTTCAACATATTGCAAGAGACTATGAGGCTCTAAGGAGGAAGCTAGGGGACTTTGGGGTTCAGGTTATTATTTTATCACTCTTTTTTGTTGAAGAATATGACTCAGAAAGAGGGAGAAGAATACTAAAAATGCACAACTGGTTCTACATAAAGATTTAGCTTCTTGGAGCATGATTGCTATTTCATGAAGAAGGACTTCTGGGAAGAGATGGATTGCACCTCAGGGCAATTGGAAATAACGTATTTGCTAGTAGTCTTGCAAACCTGAACTGAGTTTCACTGGAGAAGGAAATAGTATTCAAGAGGGCATGGGACCACAAAATACTGAGGACAGTAGCCTCAGTGATACAGGAGGAAGTGGGACAATAGTACAAAAACCATGGCTATATAAATAAATGGGCAGAAAAAACCAACAAGGAATCAGATAGAGAGAATAACACATGATCGCAGATGACTCTACACTAATGCACAGAGCACAGGAAATAAGATGAACTTGAACTCTTAACAGAGGAAAGAAAATATGATTTAATAGGCATGAGTAAAACGTGGTGGGGTGAGTCTCATGACTGGAATGTAGTAATGGAAGGATATAATCTGTTCTTTCTATTCTTTCCACCTTTCTTTCTTTCCAGTAGGGCTGCTGGATAGAGAAAATGGTGAGATACTGACAGCAGACAAAGAGAAAGCCAAACTGTTTAATATCTTGGATATAGCCGCGTTGGTCAGTAGACTCAGTATGTAAAGAGATCTTGTAGTACCTTTGAGACTAATTTCTTTCTTTCAGTTAGTCTCAAAGGTGCTACAAGATCTCTCTACATGTTTCATATCTTGTTTGCCTCAGTCTTTCCCCCAAAAGAAAACAGATAGAATAAACCATGTGGTAAAGGACTACAGCCCAGAATAGGTGAAGCAATAATAAAGGAATACTTGGCTACTCTAAATGAAGTCAAGTCTCAAGGGCCAGATGAACTGCATCAAAGAATACTAAAGGAACTTTCACATGTAATCTCAGAGCCACTGTCAATAATGTTTGAGAATTCCTGTAGGACAGGAGAAGTCTGAGCAGACTGGAGAAGGGAAAATGTTGTCCCCATCTTAAAAAAAAAGCTAAAAAGAAGATTCAAGCAACTATTGACCAAAATATTTGATTACAAAACTGGGAAAGTGTCTAGAACATAATATTAAATGTTCAGTCTGTGTACTCCTAGAAAGAAATGCTGTGATTACTAGGAGCTAGCACAGGTTTCTCAAAAACAAGTCATATCAAATCAACATTATCACTCTTTTTGTCAGTGTTACAAGCATGGTAGATCAGGGAAGTGCTATGGGTGTAGTATATCTTGATCTCAGTAAGGCTCTGACAAGGACTCCTACTGGATATTTCTGTAGGCAAGTTAGCAAACTGTAGGCTAGATATTTATAGTTAGGTGGATCTGTAATTGGTTGACAGACAAAATTTGGAGAGTATTCAATGTTCTTTATCTTGAAGAGAAGTGACTAGTGGAATGCTTCAGGGTTCTGTCCTTGGCCCAGGGTTGTGTAACATCTTTACACAAGACTTAGATGATAGAATAGAGGGCATGCTTACCAAGTTTGCACACCAAATTATCCCACTTTAATTTGACACCAAATTAGGATGTGGAAGTAAATACCCCAGAGAACAGGAATAAAATTCAAAATGGCCTTGACAGAATGGAAGCTGAGCCAAAACAAATTAAATGAATTTTAACAGTGCTACATGTAAGGTACTACGTTTAGGCAGAAAAAATGAAATGCACAAATATCAGAAAGATGACATCTGATGTGAAAACAATGCATGTGAAAAAGATCTAGGCCTTTAGTAGATTGCAACCTAAACATGAGTCAACAGTATAGTGCCTCAGTGAAAAAAGCTGATGCAATTCTGGTCTGCATCAACAGCATAGTGTCCAGGCTGGGTGTAGTAGTATTGCTATTCTAATCTGCTTTAGTCAGACTTCACTTTAAATACTAGGACTAGTTCTGGGCACCACAGACCAAGAAGGATATTGACAAGCTGTAGCATGTCTAGAGATGGGCAACCAAGTTGATCAAAAGTCTAGAAATCAAGCCTTGTGTGGGGAAACTGAGAATGCTGTATATGTTTAGCTTGGAGAAAAAAAAGAGGTGACATAATAGTTGCTTTTAAATATCTGAAAGAATGTCATGTAGACAATGGAGCCATGTTGTTTTCTGCTCCATCGGAGACTAGAACATGAACCAACATATTCAAATTACATGAAAGTACAGTTGACCTAAACATTAGAAAGATCTTTTTTAAACAGATTGCCTCAAATGGTGGTGGCCTTTCTATCTTTGGAGGTCTTTAGACAGAGGTTGGATGGGCAACTTTTAGGAGTCCTTTAATTATATATTCCTGCACAACAAGGGTCGGAATAGATGGCCCTTGTGGTCCCTTCCAGCTCTATGATCCTATGAATCCTCTCGCCAGGATAGACACTCCAAGCTGTTGTCCTAACAAAGTAGCACTTCTGAACTTCATGTTAAAATGGAGATGGCCACATAGGGGCCTTGCAGTTTTAATCCTGCCCTCCAAACCATTTCATCTGCTCTGATATTTCACCCTGATTGATACATCCAGTCCTCAGTCTCCATGGAGTTTATCAAACGACGGAATTTGGGATTATAATGCAATGGCAATCCGAATGCAATCATGGGGTTTCATATAATTGTGAATGAGTGTATCTCACGCAATTTCGGGCAAAAGGGAAGTCATTCCGAACGCAATCATGGGGTTTCATGTAATTGTGTATTAGAGTATCTCACGCAATTTCGGGCAATGGGAGGTCATTTTCGGGCAATGGGAAGTCATTCTGAATGCATTCCGAACACAATCAGATTTCATGTAAATTCGCTACACTACAAATTGTTCTCCATTTGCAATTGAGAGAAACTCCTCCCATGTGATAAACTCCCATGTTAGCCAGTTGCCCTGTTGTGCTGACCTGTCAATAAGGTAATAAGGTTTTACTGCCAGTCCGTTCAGCTTTCACATATGGAATGAAAGTGGCATCTTGACCTTCTCAGGATGCAAAATGTCTTGGGGCAGCCTTGCCTGCAACAACCTCTAAGTGTCCTCTGTTCTGATTCTAGACTACTCTGACTGTGTGCGAAATGGCAAGCCAACCGCACACACTCTGCACTGTTGCTATATATGGCAACTGCTGATGCACACAATTCTTCAATGAGATTTTTTTTTCCTCAGGGCAAATATATGAAGCCAATACATTCACTCACAGACTCTTGCATGTCTCCTCACAGGATTTTTTATTTGATCATCTCTATGACCATTCTGAAGTGATGTGATGACACTGCAAAGAGCAAAACTCTGATGACGTGAAGGCTGAAAATACTTTTTTGAAAGAAAAAGTACTTGCCAATTCAGCAATCCTTTAGTAATAACATTTATAGTACAGTCCTGTATTGAAATTACTAGGGAATAAATTCCACTGAACTCAGTGGGTCTTACTCAGAGCTTAGAAGTAAAGCATTACAAGTAAGAATGTTACTTGTAATACATTACTTTTTGTTTAACATTTTAATATTAATTTTGGAGTAATGATGTAAGACTGCTAATGGCATTAATGTTCAGTACAAGGAGTAACATTTGCTTTTTACTAGAAAGACATCATTGCTGAAGAGTCATTTGGGATCTTTAAACATTTATTTTGTATTTTAAATGAATTTTTACTACTAAAAAGTAATATGTGCTGTTAATGCACTAACCATGAAGTAATGAGCAATGACTAATAATTAATACTTTCTAAAAGTAATAATTAGTATGTTGTTGTTTTTTTAAAAAGTAATGACTAATGTGAATGCATTCAGTGTTTAAAATAACATTCCAGCATGTCTTATTTGTGAATGGACATGTTTAGGATTACTTTGCTGGAATGAACAGCACAAAATAGCAACAATTTTAAAAAATGTAGTGGTTTAGGGACCAGCATGATCACCACCACAAAATGTATGCAAGGTTTTTTTGTAGCTCCCTACAGAATATCGTAATTCAGGCATGTTCTGAAACCTCTAATGCAGGAATGGGGAACATATTCCCTCCAGCTGTTGGATTTCAACTCCTATTATTCTTCACCATTGGTTATACTAGCTAGGGCTGATGGGAGTTGCAGTCCAATGACATCAGCAGTAGGGATGATTCCCCTTCCCTTGCTCCCTAATGCAATGGCCTCTTTTTCAGAGCTGGAATGTGCTTTCGGGTCTGGTATCAACCATTCCGCTCAGGTCTTGCAGCTTTAGTGCCATGGCTTCCTTGATTGAGTCTATCCATCTGAAAAGCAGTTTTCCTCTTTTCCTGCTGCCCTCTACCCTTCCAAGCCTCAATGTCTTATTCAGTGAGTCATGATTTGTCCAAAGTACAACATACTCAATTAAGTCATCTTGGCTTCTAAGGATAGTTCAGGCCTTATTTGTTCCGGAACCCATTTGTTTTGTCTTTTTAGCAGTCCATGGTATCCGTAGAACTCTTCTCCAGCATCACATTTCAAATGAGCTGATTTTCTTCCTATCGGCTTTCTTCACTGTTCGGCTTTCACAACCATACATAGTCTCAGGACTCTTTCACACAGGAGGAATTTCTCCCAACTTCAAATGGAGCCAATGCGAATTCACGCCATTGCGTTCAGAAGGCGTTCGGAATGACTTCCCATTACCCAAAAATAACCCCCCTTGCCCCTTAATCTCAGTCTCTTATTTGCTAAAAGAGGAAACGGGGGGGGGGGGGAGTTGTGAACCCCTGATCACTATATGTCTGGAAATGCTTGTTTTTGTTTCACATTTTAAAGGCAAGATGCAGCAAGGTCATTCTGCTCCTGATGGCACACTTTTCTTTTTCTCCTGTATCCATCAACTCATCAGAGCAGGGATATGCATTATCTATTCTAGCCTAATGAGGATGCCTAGGCTGCAATCCTATTCCCCTTTTACTTGGAAGAAGCCTCATACAACCAGCCCATGTCATGTTGCAGCTGTACTATTCAAAAAAATTCAAATAGGCGACACTGACCTGGGGTGGTGGTGATGGGAAATAAAGATGAGGCATCTAAAATCCAAGAGTAGGCAGGCAGTCAACAAGGCAGAGTGAGGAGCAGGTGTATCTGAAGCATGTGGGCCATTGTGTAAAACAGACTGATCTAAAATTAGGTATACAGAAAAGGGAACAGAACGCCTACATTTTGGAGACAATTCTGGCAGATGCAGTTTATCATGCCAGCGGCAGGAAAACCTGCCTCAGCCGAAATACCTTTTCCTATGCAACGAACAAAGCAAAAGCAAAAAATAAATTAAAAAAAGAATGTGTGGACCTCCAGATTGTGGCGGCTTGCAACTTCTATTATTCTTCATAATTGGCTATGATAATTGAAACTGTAAGAAGTTATAGTTCAACAACATCTGAAAGATATCGCACATTCCCTATTGCTGGATTAAAGGTCCAGGAACATTGTCTTCATTTGCTTCTGTTCGCTGTACTTGAAACCAGACTCCTTCCCTTCATGGAAGATAAAATTCTAAGAAAGATCAAATCTGGAGAGCCGTCATGGTGTAGTGCTTTGAATGTTGGACTAGGACTCTGGGAAACCAGGGTTCAAACCTCTGCTGAGCTATAGAAATAAATTCAGTGACCATAGGCGAAGTCAAATTATCTCATCCTCAGAGGAAAGCAAAGGCAAACCTATTCTGAATGAATCTTGCCAAGAAAACCCTATGAAAACATTGCTATAAGAGTCACTTTGAAGGCACATAATTGCGGCAGCAACAGCAACAGGGTCATATCTGACCTGCCTTGAGGTATTATGAAAAAGGAAAAGGTGAGACACATACCGGCATACAGGCATACTTCAGTTAATAAACCCTCTGACAAAGGAACTCCTTTTTACAAGGTCTTTTAATCTCCACTCGGCCCACAATGTTTTCTCCTTGTTCTCTATCTAGCTGCAAATCTTTAGCAGCATAAGCACTGGGAACTGAAAGAGGGCTCAAGAAACAAATGCATTTGGTGTCAGGTTGTAGCAGTATTTTACAGTAAACAATTCAATAAAGCTTGAGTTGGGGGGGAATGGGCTTCTGTTCTATCTAATCCTACTGTGGAATCCCTCAATGAGGATTTGTGAACAGCAAAACAGAGAAAAAGGGAGAACAGATAACCTACCTCACCAGCCACCTTCCAGCATGTTTTAAAAAAGCATTTCTCTAAAAGTTTAGCTACCAAAATGGAAAAGTGGAGGCTAGTAAAAAGGGTGGCAATATGTATTGCTTACTACATATTGGAAGGTGCTTTCAAATGGTCTCTGGAAGGTTAAAAACTGCCTTGGGTCCCACTCTGGGAGAAAGGCAACATAAAAGACAGACAAACAGACAGACATCACCCGGTGAGCTCTGCACCCACTGCACCACCCTACTAACATCACTGCAGAGAGGCATGGAAAAAGCCACTATTCCATTTAATCTTTTTCTCTCTCATTAAGTCTGATTTATACCACCTTTTGGGTTGTTGCAGACATCAGAATTCTGTTTTGACACAGATAGCTACTGAAATCCCCTCAAATCCACCTTTTCTTTGCTACATCCCCTCCCCACAAGATGGTCATATCCATGTCAGTGAAAAGTGGATGGAACAGCAGAGGACCTTTTCATTATGCCAATGTAATAGGGTTTTTTGGCATGATTATCGTTCCTCATTGGTTTGCATTGCTTCAAGCTGGGGATGGAGCAAGCCAGCCGGGAAGGATGGAGGACAGACTAGGCAGGCCGAGGAGGATGGAACAGGCAGGCCAGGGAGGACAAAGGATGCCAGGAATGGAGCAGGCTTGGTAATCTTTGGCAGTCCCCCCCCCCCCCCCCGCACCTTGACTTTGTATTTCTTTTGTAAAACCTTTGCTCCCTTGGTGTCAGAAAAAGATAAACGTCACTCCATTCCACATAAGCCATGTCCCTAAATTTCAATTTTGTTCTCCTTGTTAAAAAGCTCTGGGCTCTACATAATGATAGCTTGGAGGTCTGGTCTCTGGCTTCCCATGACTCACACGCATTATTGTTGTTATTATTCTTATTCCTATTTTGCCAGAAGCTAGTAAATATTCCCCATTTTTCCTTCGACTCCTCTGCTTGCTTGTGGAACATCATTGCCCGGTTTTGTTGAGAATCAAAACACATTGCTTGAGCAAGCTGTAAATTGAGAAACATCCTGCAAAATCCAGTCTACCGTGAGAGCTGGTCTGACACCAGTTTCCACACCCAAAAACAGAGAGCCCAAGAGGAAAAGTTCACTTGGGATTCTTAAAAGGTCACCATGTGGGAAAGCAGCAAAGTTAAATGCAAAATGGAGACTGCTGGTTGGCTGGTACTTTGAAATACGTTTGTGCCCAGGAGATGGTTTACATTCGAATGTACTTAAAAGTAAAGGTAAAGAGAATACAGTTCCTAGATTTCCCTTTACTGATCTGATAAGCAGCCTCCATCAGAAATATGCTAGTGATGTTGAAAGGTGCCGTATTCTAGCATGTGCTCAACTTGGGTGGGTATGGATCTTTTGGGGTCAGATCTGTTCAGGCAACATGACGTCCTTCCTGAACTGGCTTTGTTTATCTGGAGTAACACCAGTATCCAGCCACACCTGTGATTTGGTATGTAACATATGAGGTAATGATGATGACTGGAACTATGGTACCTCAGATATATCATAGGATGTACAGCCCCACTCTATATGCATCTTGAGAGGCAAACATGAACCTAGAAAACTGGTACCAGAGTCTAGGAACTGTATTCTCTTTGAGCCATGGGGCGCATCCCAAGCAGACACAATTGCTGGTCTGATTTCTTGCTTCTTTGCCATTTTGGCCAAAAGTATACAGTTTGATCTAGAAAGCTGGTAAGGGCCTATCTTGCTTTATGTCACATCAAGTTTAGTTCCTCGAAGTCAAACACTAGACAAAATAGCATCTTTTGAAACTTAATCTAGACAAGACAGAGTTGCTTCTGGTCAATAAAAAAGCAGATCAGGGAACGGGGGTTCAGCCTTTGTTAGACATGGTTACACTCCTACTTCCTACATTTCCAGGACCCGACCTAAATTTGTAGGACACCTCCCTCATTTCCACATTAGAGTATTATTCATGGCTGTTTTCCTCTACATACATCTTTCTTTCTGCCTCCAGATGTTTTCCTCTTCAACTCTCACTAGTCCCAGCTAGCTTGGCCAACAGTCAGAATTTCTGGGAAGTGAAGGCCCAAACATCTGGAGGTCCAAAGCCTGGGAATGGCTGGCTTCTAAGCCGTTGAAGCTGAAAACACCAGGGGGCAGAAAGAAAGATGTATATAGAAGAAAACAGCAATTAATTGTACTCTAGTGTGGAACTTCTGGAGGTGTCTTGTGGTCACTACCTGGAAATGTAGGATGGGGGCCCTCAAAATGCAGGCAGGCCTCCACATGTAGTTTATGTAGGACTGTCGTATAAAGAGATGACTGTCCTAAGTAGATGTGTCCTGTACATAAAAGTCTGTCCTGGAAAGCTGGATTGACCCAGGTAGGATCATCCTCCAGATATAGGAGTGTCCTCCCAACCTGCATAGGGGCATCCTCCAGACATAAGACTGTCCTTCAGACCTGGATTGTTCTAATTAGGGGCTGCCCTCTACACATAGGATTGTACTGCAGCCACATATTGTCCTTCATAGGTGCATTCTCCACATGTAGGCCTGTCCTCCAAACCTATATGGCACTATATTGAACCATCCTCTACACATAGGACTGTCCTATGTATGAAGGATGCCCCCCCCCCCGCCATGTAGGGTTCTAAAAATGTCCCAGGGGCTCATGCTCTGGAATTACAGTCATCCAAAGAAAAGTGGTGGAACAAAATAATAAATTGTACTCTGCTGTGTAAATGTGGGAGATCTCTATGAAATGAAGGACGGGTCCAACAATCCTGCTATGTGTCCTGGCAATGTAGGACATGTCCAGGGAATGTGTTCGCCATTTACTCTAGAGGCCCATTCTGGGTTGGACTAACAAACCAGAGTAGAGGCTTTATATGGCTTAGAAGTCAGCAGTTCCCAAACTCTGGACCTCCAGATGGTTTGGCCTTCAGCTCCCAGACCTCCTGACTGTTGGCCAACCTAGTTGGGGTTGTGCAAGTGGAAGTGGAAAGCACCTGGAGAAAGAAAGAAATACGTATGTTGAGGAACACAATGCATAATTACGCTCTGCTGAGCAAATGTGGGATGTGTCCTGGGAATGTAGGACACATAGCAGGATTGTCCTGGGAATGTAGAATGTAGGACACATAGCAGGATTGACACCTGAAAATGTTGGACTGGTCCAACAATTATGCCATGGTTATTTTTGGCAGTTTCTGAAGGTACTAGAGCTGGGGATTACTTTCCCGGGTCCCAAGGGGACCCCATTGATGAAATTATTTTGATCTTTCCAGAAGGTCCCAGGGTATGGGAACTTTTTCACTTTTCCCTAAGATCCCCATGAATGGGATTTTTTAAATCGTTCTGAAAGCAACCCTCAATTTCAATATTTTTGACAGTTTCCAAATGTACTAGGGCTGGGGATCACTTTTCCTGGTTCCAAACGTATCCCAGTGAGGAAATTATTTTCACCTTATCCGAAGGTCCCCGGTATGGGAATTTTTTCACTGTTCCCGAAGGTCCCTGGGAAAGGTAATTTTTGTTCTATTCTTTTGCACTCAATGTAGTCAGTACAAACAAAGTTTAACAAAAGGTTAAACTAGACAGGCCTTAAAAGTCCTTTCCCACTGTGAATCTCTCTCTCCCTTTGCAATAAATATTTAGAAAGTATTACTTTACATTTTCTAGCCTGTCTTCTGATTTTCTCCCAGTAGGTGGTAGTAAAGTCTAAGCTTTATAGTGTTGTTTTAGAATTTCTTACCAAATTGTTTAAATTTATCTCAACCTTGAAGCTACTAGACAAAACAATAACATCAGTTGTTTGGTAAAATCCACCAGTCTATGGGAAGAGAGGGAGAGAATTCAAACATTAAACAAGACTTAATATACAATGCCTATTTCAGCCTACTTAAACACGAATATTTAAAGACTTAGTTACTTATATAAATTGTAAAGAGCTATCCTTTCTGCTTCTTCTGCGAGCTTTAACAGTTAGGTTACAATATTTTAAAGTATGCGATCCATGCAAGGTGGGGGGGAGAGAAAAGTATTTCTAAAGTGTTCTTTTATTTCAAATTCAGCAAGATTCAGTTCAGCTTTAGTTCTTTTAAAGAAATAAATATGTAAGTTTGTAATAATAATAATAATAATAATAATAATAATAATAATAATAATTTTTATTTCTATTTCCCGCCTCTCCCACTGGATTGAGGCGAGATTCCAACAGTTCATAAAATGCATACATCCGGTCAATATAAAAATCTTAAAATCCTGATCTTAAAGCCATTAAAGAGGCCATGTTAATACAATACAGTAATTCAGCCCTTGGTCCTAGTCAGTGACTGCCAGTTATTCCAGTCTTGCTCAATTTCTACAGAGACCTTTAATGATCTTTTATAGGAAATCGCTTTCCAGGCCTTTGTCTGGTGAACTAAGGCTATGGGATTCTGGGAGCTGGAGTTCGCTGTTATTAATGGTTTTTTTAATGGTTTTTTAATGTTTTAATGGTTTTTATGTCTTATTGTTTTTTATATGCTGTACACCGCCCTGATCTATGGAAGGGCGGTATAGAAATAAATCATATTATTATTATTATTATTACTGTATTATTGTACTCCAGTATTGTCAGTTATAAATGCAATCCCATAGATAGTCTTAGTCCCAAATCAAGATAAATATTGCAGTGTCCAAAGTTTGCAGTTTTGTAACCAGAAATTATGATTTCCCCACAGGGAAGAGAAAAAAGAAAAAAAGAAAACAGAAGAAAAAGAAAGAAAGAAAAAGTCTTGCTCAGAGTCCTTTTATTTCAAATCCAGCGAGGTTGGGTTCAGATTTAGTGATTTTATTTTATTTTATAATACAACAAAAGTCAATCCTGCTATAGTTCTTTTAGAGGGATAATAAGTATGTGGATTTATACTCCAGTATTGTCAGTTATAAATGTGATCCAATAAATGCTCCTAGTCCCAAGTCAAAATAAGTATAGCAATGTCCAAAGTTTGCAGTTTTGGAACCAGAAATTATGATTCCCCCTTAAAAAAATTTAAAGAGGAAAAAAGGGGAAAATAGTTCTCAATGTCCTATAGAAATATCCAATTCTTCCCATTTTAGAAGCCAAGAAAAGGGGGGAAAATTATAATCCTGTAGAATCAATTATACTCCAATGAGGGTGGTTTGTAGTATTCAGGGCCCAAGTCCCAAGTCCAAGTCAAATTAAGTGTCTAAGGTGTATAATGTTGAACCAGAAGATATAATCCAGTATCATAGATAGTTCGCCGTATCTAGACAACTTTTCGGTTGTTTCCAAGGGAAAGGCGAAGTCTTTAATCAGATTCAGAGTTCTTTGAAGATTGTATTAATAGTGGTGATGATAATAATAGTAGTAATAAACAAGTTATGTTGGTTATCTTAACCCAGTTCAATTTCGAAACATAACAACTGATTTTTAAAAAAGGAGAATAATTTTTAAAAAGGCAAAATAAATTATGTTGTCTGAGCTCCATGCCTTAAAACTTTGTTACAGTATGGGAAAAGGATTAAAGGCATTCTCAGAAGGCTACAGGTTTGCAAAATCATTTCAAGTAGGGAGACTTAATAGATTGCTTGGTTAAAGTTCTCGTTAAAAACACTCTGAAGCCGAGTCCTTTTAACTAGTTCTGTCTTGTGCAGACCTTACTTGTGTTGTAGCCTTAAAACGGATATCCGGATCCTCTTTGCCACTGGCTTCAGCCGCGGCTGCGCTTGCAGTTATGGTGGTTCTGTGATCCCCTCAGACCCATCTATAGGAAGAATCCGGCTTGCTTCCCCTCGCTGGGCTGGAATTGGATCCCCGACGAACCCTCTCTAAGACCCTCTTTCACTAGAGGGTCTGTAGAACTGTGTAGAATTAAAAATCCTCACAGTTTTGCAGCAAAGAGCGACTGCTTGATCCAGCTCATTCTTGATCAAGCAGCCTGCAAGGAGCCGTATTAATCGGAAGTCTGTGTATGATAACTTTTAAACTTTGCCCAAAAGTCCCCGGTATGGGAATTTTTTTCACTTTTGCCCAAAGTTCCTGGGTATCGGAATTTTTTCACCATTCCGGAAGCGACCCTTGATTTGGATAATTTTGAGTTTCCGAATGTACTAGGGCTGGGGATTACTTTCCTAGGTCCCAATAGCACCCCAGTAAGGAAATTTTCTTCACCTTTCCCAATGCTTAGAATTTGTTTCCCTGGGTAAGGGAATTTTTTCACCATTTCAGAAGTGACCCTCGGTTTGGATATTTTTGACACTTTCCGAATTTACTAGGGTTGGGGGTTACTTTCGTGGGTTCCAAAGGCACCCCGGTGAGGAAATTATTTTCATCTTTCCTGAAGGTTACCAGGTATGGGAAAGTTTTCATTTTCCCAAAGGTCCCTGCCGAGTAAAGGAATTTTTTCACGCTTTTGGAAGCGGCACCCAATTTGAATATTTTTGGCAGTTTCGGAATAAACTAGTGCTGGGTATTACTTTGCCGGGTCCCAAAGGTACCTTGGTGAGGAAATTATTTTCATCTTTCCCAAAGATCCCTAGGTATGGGAATTTTTTCATTTTTCCTGAAGTTCCCGGGGTAAGGGAACTTTCCCCCATTCTGGAAGCAACCCTTGATTTAGATATTTTCGACAGTTTCCAAAGGTACTATGGCTGGGAATTACTTTCCTGGGTCCTAGAGGTACTCTGATGAGTAAATTATTTTAATTTTTCCCGAAGGTCCCCTGGTATGGGAATTTTTTCACCATTCTGGAAGTGACCCCCCGATTTGGACATTGTTGCCAGTTTCTGAATATACTAGGGCTGGGGATTTCCTTTCCGGCTTACTTACCCAAAGGGTACCCTGGTGAGGCAATTATTTTCATGTTTCCCTAAGGTCCCTGGATTTGGAAAGTTTTTCTCTTTTCCTGAAGGTCCCCAGGTATGGGAATTTTTTCACCCTTCTGTAAATGACTCTTGATTTTGCTATTTTTGACATTTCTGAATGTACTAGGGCTGGAGATTACTTTCCTGCATCCCAAAGCCACCCCGGTGAAGAAATTATTTTCACCTTTCCCGAAGGTGTATGAGACTTTATTTTACTTTTCCCAAAGGTCCCCGGGTAAGGGAATTTTTTCGCCATTCCAAAAGCCACTGTTGCTTTGGATATTTTTGACAGTTTCCAAATGTACAAGAGCTGGGGATTACTTTCCCGGGTCCCAAAGGCACTCCGGTGAGGAAATCATTTTCACCTTTCCTGAAGGTTCCCGGGTATGAGAATTTTTTAACTGTTCCAAAGGCAACCCTCAGTTTGTATACTTTTGAGAGTTTGCAAAAGTACTTGGGCTTGGGATTAATTTCCTAGGTCCCAAAATTACCTCGGTGAAGAAATTATTTTCACTTTTCCTGAAGGTCCCCGGGACTCAGAGTTTTTTCACTTTTGCCGAAGGTGTATGGAAATGTTTTCACTGTTCACTGTGAAAATATGTATCTGAATAACCTGCTTTAGAATAACAAAAGTGGAGATGCTGTAAAATCACTACAAAATGTTTACACTCGACAGTGTGTGTTCCATAAATAGGATGACATGTCCTGACCCACCTCTCATTGCACATAGTTTCATTTTCCAAAATGTGGCTAGGAATGCACATCTAATTCAAAACAAATTTAGAGCACACGGATGATCTCTACAAGTAGATGCAGATCCAAGCTACATCTGCGGTTTCCACTCAAGAAAAGATAATCCACAAATGCACAAAGATGACTTTCATACATGACTCTCTGAATTAGGGCAACAAACTATGACTTGGAATTAAAGCCATATAAACAGAATTCTGCTTGTGCAATGGCTTTCCCACCACTTTTCCTGTTGAACACCCAGCACTCCTCACCCTTGGAATAGCATGGAATGTGATGGAGGAGGCTACTTTGCTTATTAACAATCATTTCACTGGAAAAAATATACTTCTGAGGCTCTTTGATGACATGCACATGCTCCATGCTCCAATGTACGTTGAGTCCATCATGTCTGCTGTAAAACATCTAACTGAACTGAGATGTTGTGCAATATAGTTTTTGAGCTCCTACATAGATTGTGATTCAATTGCTCACTTTGAAAGAAACAGAATTTTGGAAGGAACATTGCCAGTTTAAACAGAAAAGACGAATGAAAAGGATGGCTATGTTGGAAAGTTTTGTGAGTAGTGGCTTAACCACTGAACACACACTCAAAAAAATGAACTGGGCTTAATTAATCTATAATCAGATCCATATGTTTCAGATGCTCACGTTAAATGCCGTTTTTTGCACGTTTACTGTGAGCCATATGACTTTAGTTATGCTTTCTCCCAGGTAAGTGTATATAGGATTACATCTTTATTCATATACAAAAACTGGTTCTGATCAATCATCTTTGTTCTGTGGCTAAGTATTTACATTCAGCCATTTACATTTAACAGTTTACATTCTTCTCCTTTTTAGAAATCAGAAAACAAAGTTGTTTTAAAACCTTCTAATACCAGTTTTAAATGCTTTAAAAATAATAATTTTTAAAAAAACATCTAACATTTTAAGGACTTGTTTCTTTTGGTGGGAGATTTTTGTGTGACTAGCATGGTGTAGTGGTTTGAGTACTAGACTACGAATCTGGAGATCAGGGTTCAAATCGCTGCTTGTCCATGAAAAACCACCGGGTGATTTTAGGCAAGTCAGACCCTTTCAAGCCTCAAAGGAAGGGAAATGCAGACACCCTCTGAACAAATCTTGCCAAGAAAACCCCATGATAAGATCACCTTAGGGTCTCCGTAAACTGGAAATGACTTGAAGGCACACAACAACAACAAGCTTGAATGTAGATTAGTCTCTGCTTTTGGCAATGATTTAATATTCTTTAAACAAAAAATAATTATTCACATTATTCATCATTAAATTTAAAAAATGGCTGATAAAAATTAATAGATTTCTTCTGAAACACAGAAACCATTTTTTTTTTCAAATAGAATGAGCCACTCAGAATTAAAATTGGATGCAATAATGTGTTTGCAAGCATCCTTCCATACAGATACAGCAACAAGAGATTAGAGGGGGATTTACAGAATTATGGACTAGGCATGTTGTCATAGCTGACTACTTGTAGTGTCCTGCTAAGCCTTTGCTCCACTTAATCTTTGCCAGAATTATAAAAAAAAAATCTCTTACATGCAGACAGTAATCACGCTAGCAATATGGCATCAGTCTCATTTCTGTTGTTTTCATGTCTGCTTTCTTTTGTTGCCTAGCTCTTGGGCAAAGCCCTCCTGTTCTCCAGTTATGGGGGGTTGGGGAGAATACAGTGGTGATGTGTCCTGTACATGCTCTGTTTAGGACAGAAGGGGATATAAACACCATATTCGTAATGTCCCTAACATTGGTGCCCACATGCCAATCAACTCATAATAAGCCATTTCTGTGAAGCCCCCAATTTAATGGAACAATTCTCCCTTTTAGAGACATATTTTGTTCCCTCTTTAGCTGTTTCTAAATACTCCAAGGTAATCATGTCTGACTCATTAGATGTTATAGTTAGATACTTGGAGCACAGAGCCTGCTACTTTGAGGAGATAAGCCATTTAAATAGCTGTACATCCTCCAAGGAGAGCCAGCTTGGTGCAGTGGTTTGAGTATTGGACTGTGACACTGGAGACCAGAGTTTGAGTCGCAACTCAGCCATGAAACCCACTGGGTAACTTTGGGCAAGTCGCACTCTTTCATCCTCAGGGAAAGGCAATGGTAAACCTCCTCTCAACAAATATTGCCAAGAAAACCCCATAATAGGGTCGCCATAAGTCGAAAACAACTTGAAGGCACACAACAAACCAACAAAATAGCCTCCAAGCCCATGCTAGGCTCAATTCAAGGAGATAGCTTAAGCCCTTAAACTCTTGCAAACAATCTCTATTATGAATTGTCTTCCACACAAGCCAGCCCAGTCAATAATATCCTTCTCAAAGGCCCCTCTTTGGTCTGTAAAAGGCGAAAGATTTATACGATCTGAAGAGAAACCAGAGTGTCAACCAGCCCACCCACTCACCTTCCAATGTGACAAAACACCTGTTTGGACATCTGACTGGCTAGTTAAACCCACAGAAACTGGTTGTCCCCTACATCCACTTGCTTTTTAGCACTGCCTTTACACATTGCTTCCATTGGGTTGATATGATCGAACTGCTACTTTGAATGTTTTGAGCATGTCACAGAGATTTTCACTAAAAGATTAGCATGTAAATTCCTCATGTAAAATAATAATTGAACAAGCTCTCTTTTTATTTTACCTGCCTTCTCCTCCAGCAGAGAACAAGCCATTCACATTGCAGACTTTCTTCTCCTCCTGTTTTGAAGCAGACAGAGAACACAGCTGGGTGACTTGGTTTTCATGCCACAAAAGAAGAGGTTGCCTACAGTTGCCCAACTGACAGGTTGCCCACCTTTAAGTGGTCCTTTGAATGGTCATCTCTACACTCCCACATTTGGGTCCTTCTGCGTCTGCACAGAGATCTTCAGAAGCATCTAGACCTGAGTTTTGGTGGCAAATGCACCCTTCACCTGCACAGATATGTCTTGTATTCCTCCCAAAATCCAGTTGGATATCCACCAGTGGGATGCCTAGAGTAAGGAGATGGCACGAAGAAAGGAAGTGTGGGTTGGTGAGTGCACAGATGAGCATTTAAAGAACCACAATTACAGGTAAACCACCTCTTTTTCTTTATGGTCTCTATGACTTACATAAATGGGAGAATCACAAGCTCATTGAGGATGGTGGGTCATGCCAGGAGTGGCAACAGAATTGTCCCACCAAAGGCCAATATAATGAGATAGGAACGTAGATGGCTGTGACCAGCAGAAGTCCAGAAGAAAGATCCTTCTGAGATATGCTGACAAGGTGGCCATTGCCCATGTACAGTGAGATTTAACCCTTTACAGAAGTGATTTCCCAGCAAGGGAGTAAGCATTCACCACCCAATGGGAGAGACGCTGACCTGAGATTGCCCTTTGGTTCTTACGCATGCCACAGGTGACAAACAGATAAGGACTCTTCTGGAACTCTTTTTCTGAAACAATGTAGGAGTACCCTCCTAATGTGTTAGGTATGGAAAGTGTACTCCAAGTCAAAACAAAGGAATTTCATGAAGGCTGAAAGAACCAGAGGTTGGCTGAGACTGAAGGCAGAAAACATATTTGAGAGGAAAGATATGGCTGTAGAATGGACTAGCTTGTTCCTATGTGAGCATAAGTAAGAGTGTGCTGTGAGCTTACTGGCTCTATGAGCGCAGCTGATAGTGATGAGTCTATCTTTCACTGAGAGCAGCCGGAGATCAAAAGATGCCATAGGTTTTTGAACAGGCCCACCATTATACTGGAAAGGATCAAGAGGCTCCATATAAACAGTGTCCTTAATTAGATGGGTGCATGTAGCCTTTCAAAAAATGAATGAATCAGGTATGAATGCTTTGTCCTTGAGTAGGAAAGTTCTGGACCTCCCAGGGTTGAAAGCTGCCCCTAAGACAGACATAGAAGGCAGCTTGCTTATCTTGTGGAGGCTCAAAAGGAACTGAAGGTTTAGGCAGGAACCATGCTATTAGGCACCTAGAGGGTGGGGTCACTGTCAAAAAGCTTAGGTAATAGCTCTAGAATATTTTGAACAGTGCACTGAGCAGGCACAGATAACCCATTTGTGTGAGTCGTGGCAACCATCAAGAAGAGGAATTTTCCTGTGTATCATGAAGCCAGGTCCTGAAGAAAGGACACTGCAAGGTGGACATCTTGCAGGGCCTGGTGGAAAGAACAAGAGTTTATCAGCCAGTCATCTAAATATGGAAAGACAAGATTAAATTTCAAGATTATATAAATTACTCCTAAAATATGAAATGGATCAAGAAATGAATATACATTAAATTTAGGACTAAAAGAAAACATGATTAAAATGCAGTATCGATGGTACTTAACCCCATATATTTTGACAAAAAATGGACAGTAAATGTAGAAATACCTGTTGGAAGTGTGAGGAAGAAGCAGGTACTTTCTATCATTGCTGGTGGAATTGTAAAAAAGCATGTGAATACTGGTCTCAAATTTATATAAAAGTCAAAGAAATTCTAAGACTGAATTTAAATAAAGACCCAAAGTTGTATTTGTTGAATATGATTGAGCATTGTCAAATAGAAAGGAAATATGGAAAATCAGTATTTTACATGGTATGTGCTGCTATAATTCTTTATGCCTCTAAATGGAAAAATGTTGAAATTCCATCTAGTGATGACTAGTTGTGTAAATTATATGATTATATGGAAATGGATAAATTGACTATTCATACATGAAAAAACAACAACAATAGATTAATTTTATAGGACGTGGGAACCATTTTTAAAATATATGAAAGAAACTAAAGGAAGTTATTGTTGATTAAAAGAGAGTCAACATTGTAAATAGAGTATATAATATAGAGGGAATTATAAGAGTCCGCCACAAATGGATTGAAATAAAGATACAGATTTGTTGAATAAAGATGATTAATGTAAATCACATTTTTTCACCATGAGAGAGACAGCTTAAGAAATTTAGGAAGCTAGGATTGACAAGGTTTAATTAAAGGGCTTGAGGGATATATAAAGGAAGTAATATTGTAAATATTTCTAACTAAAAACCAATATTGTATTGAGGAATATATTGTGTTATGCAATTGAACAAAACAAGTTTGTATTTTCATATGCTTTATCTATTTGTCAAATTAAAAACTATTTAAAAAAAGAAAGACAAGAGACTTCTTGGACAAGTAGCTAAGCTGCTATTATAACTAAACATTTTGTAAAGATTGTTGGGACTGTTACCAGGCCAAAAGAAAGGACACAAAACTGATAAAGTTCCAGGCACAAAAAGAAGCAAAGAAGTACCTGCTGAGAGGGTTGATATGAAAGTATGTGCCCTGTAAGTCTATCAAGGTGAACCAGTCTCCTTTGCAGAAAGGGGGGAGAATAGGAGACAGGGTGACCATCCTGAGTAATGAAGGAATTTACTTTCAGATTCAGAATTGGGCACAAGCCACCATTCCATTCGGGGACAAAGAAGTAACTCAAGTAGAACGGAAGGTGAGCAAGGGATGATCAATCCACTCTTATCATTACTGTCTCTAAGAATGTTGTGATCTCTTGGCAGAGAGGTTTTGAGGCTCAAGTTTGTCAAAAGATACCCAACAGGGTCAGTTCACAGAACTCCTTTGTTGAATTATACAGAGGACCCAAACATCTATAGTGACAGGGTCCCATCTGCAGAAAAAACAGTGCTAGCTTAATGTGAAACAGAGGAAGAGTGGTAGCCATTTGGTTAAGGGGGAGTAAAATGTCACTTGGAGCCATGTGGAAGTTTCATGGTAGAGGAGCAGCTTTGACTGGCTATAGAAATGGCATGAGAGAGCCCTGAAGGGGCATTTGAGAGTGTTGACAAGGTGAACTAGAAACCTGTTTAGGTAGAAATGGCTCAAACCAATTCCAACTTGAATTGCTGAGAAGGTTGCAGTGGGAACACATGGCTTATATCCATGAAGGTGAGGGGTTGGGATTACTACCAAAACACAGCTCTAGACGTTGCTGATTATCTCTGCGCAAGCACAGAATGATCCATACGTTGCGAGTCACAAGGACCACAAAGGAGAATGTCATCTAGGAACCTGAGTCCAGCAATTGCCGAGAAATGTTCTATGAGCTGCCCTTGTCTATCTTTTACCTAAGCACCAGTAAAGTTGCTAGCTTTGTGGTTAGTACGCCTGCTGCCTTTCTTAGGACAAGTAGCAGATCTGTCAAACTAAAACAGGAGTCCTGTTTCTCCTTTCTTCCTTGCTCAGGGAAAGGGTGGCATAATCCACTATTTCCAGGCATCTTTATGGCTAATAGTAAAGCTGACATTAGGAAATGTGGCCCACAGGAGAGTCGCAGTCATTTTTCAGGAGAGGAATGCCTCCCTCACCCACATGGAAAGCAGATGTAGGGTGTTCAGGCACTACAAAACAGGCAAAACTTAAGTAAAACAGGATTTCTCAGGAAAGAAGCAACCAATGGTACCTAATATCCTATGTGAAATATAACATTTCGCCCTGACACCTCAAGGAAAAGAAATTGTCTTGGTTTCAAATGCTCAATTAACTGATGTGCTATGTGCTTCACCCACCCTAGTTCCTGAATGATGTAGCCCAATTTTAAGTTCTGGGATGTTAAAATGTCTACATCATGTTCTCTGTTTTTCTTTTGTCTTGTTTCAGAAATATACAGTCCTGGATCCAGTTAAAATAGCTAAGGTACATAAGCTCAAAATGGCTGGTCTGGAAAGTGCAATAAACTCCTCCAAATACACTATTCCAAATATTACTGCCCCCCTCGGAGAAAAGGAATTCATCAGTAAAGATCTCCTCTCCTTAGTTGGAAATCCCTGTGCCAATTTTATGCTAAAACAACAACAAACAAACAAATCAATTTTGGATACAATTATTCTATTTGTTTCAAGGGACACGTCACCTCATATTTCTGTGAATATATGATCAATGCAAGGTAGCCAAATTTCATGAATTTGTTACTTGCGACTCAGGTTATCTTAACAATTTTAGAATACGCAGCCTATTCCTCCACCATTTTTCTCTTTGGGGAAAAAGGAGCAATAAAAAAACACCTTAGTTAGTAAGCGATTGTATTTAGAAATAGGAGTATCATGCTACCATGATGTTCAGTTTTAAGCTGCTGATAAACAGAAATCAGTCATTTTTCAGAATATGTTCTTATTTGAAACTGTAAAATTCAATTCACGCTTTAGTATAAATACAGCATAGCATGCATAAATACTGCTTCTCCTCAACTCTGCTCCAAAGAATCTTGGGTCTTATGCCATTTGATAGAAAGGGAACTGAAATACAGAGAAATTATCTGGCCCAAGAAACCTCAAGTTTTCTGACAGAGCTAGAATGTGAGTCCTGTTCATTCCCCCAAGATACCATCCATTAGAAATCCTGGGTTTTAAAAGATTTATTATTATTATTATTATTATTATTATTATTATACAACTGGGTACAAAATATAACACTGTAAAAAAGCAAAATAAAACAACTCATCTCACAACTTTGAATTATGTTGTGGGTCTCTAATTATTTTTAAAGAAAAGGACTCCCACAAATCTGTTTATTTGTGTGGTTCTGTTTTCCGACAAAAAGCAAGAATGCCATCTTTTATGATTTAAAGGAATGGAATTCATGGAACCCACCAGGTGACTTTGAGCAAGTCACACGCTCACAGCCTCGGTAAAGCAATGGCAAACCTCCTCTGAACAAATCTTGCCAAGAAAACCCCATGAGAGGTTCGCCTTAGGGTCGTCCTAAGTCAGAAATTATTTCAAGGTACAACAATAACAGCAGCAACAACAAGGTGAAGGGTTGCAGTGCGCAGAAGAGTGGTTGACATATACTTCCAAATTAAACAATGATGTTCCTAATCACATCTGGCCTCACACATTTGATCTCATTCTTTATTAATCCAGTTGCAAGGGGGGAAAAATAAGGAACACTCATCTTCACTTGAAATATTTATTGAAAGTGTGTGAATCCCATAAAGGTGAGTAAAACATTTTTGTAAAAAAATTCAATAAAATTTCTTGCAGACATAGGTCTTACATCAATCATTAAAATAAAAACAATAGAAAAACAAGAAATGCCCAAACACACAGGTGTGCATTGAGAGGAAAAAGACTTTTTTAAAAAAATCTTACATATGTAGACATCATTGGCCTTTGCAAATATAGTACATAGTTTACCAAAGTAGATGTGGATTTCTCCATAATGTCTTTTTCTCGAGTACAGGCATAAAACAGGATAGCCAGTAACTAGCAAGAAAAGGTAAACCTGGAAGGGAAATACTTCACATGCCACTGGCAGTGAACTGCTGTGATTAAATCACGCTACACAATATCCAGACAGAGTTAGGATGATAGGAGGAAAGAAACACCTTCAGGAATATTTTATCAATTGAACGTACTAAATGAGACACTGACAGCAAACAATATGGCAAAATGAGAAATGAGAAGAAAATATTCATACGTAGTAACTAAACCATCACAGAAAGTTAGTTAATTTTTTTTGTTACCTAATACTGGAGATATCTGTCAGTTAAGCAATGACTCCAAGTGATCTTAAATGCTTCAAATTTTAAAGGTTTTAATTATGGACAACTGTATTTTGTTTTTGTAACGTAAAATCCAAATGATCAAATATACCATGAAACTTGCCAAAAACAGTGGTTACAGCCACATCAACATCTAGATAAAACAATGCGTACACCTTTTTCTCTCAAATGGCTCAGTTTCTGGCCACTAACATCTTACATTTAATGAAAGAGAATTTTACTGATTTATCACTCAGATGAAGAACATGCGATATGCAGCAACATTTCAAATGCAAGTTAAAAATTAGCAGCAATAGTCAAGAGAATGTGTGTTTTCATACTACTCCCCCCTAGGAACAAAGAAAAATCTCATGTGACAGTGTGCGTGAGATTGATTACTGTCCTGTAATTGGCTCTTTGAGGCATTTAACCATCTGCAGTTTGGACTAAATCCCATCTGAAGTATCAGTTTCACGACTTTGACTTTCCTCTAGAAAGTCAAGCACACAGGGACTATCAGGGAGAAATCCAATGTCAAGCAAGCACACTGGCTCATGCATGGGGACTTTCCCCACCTCTCCACTCTTGCCTTTCCTCTCATCTTTTCTAACATGTTCCTTAAAGTCTTAGATTGAGGACTGTAGGTCTCTCCTATAACCTGCAATAGAGAAGGAACCAATCTTCTTTTCCTTCTTTGCCTTTTTGCCTCCTGGCTGGAAAGGCTGTAGCATGGGGAAAACAAATTCTCATCTTTCTCCCTATTTCTATGGCTCCACTCAGGAGAGAGGAAGCTAACAGTGCACAGACATTGCTTCTTCCTGTTCTCTGTACAATTTAGAGCTGTGAAGAAAAAAGAATGATGCTTCCAACATACACAAATTAAGTTTAAGAACTGAGGAGTGGAGGATGATTCATTTCCACTCCTCCCGCTCCAAACAAACCCCTGGTAGGTCAGAGGAAGAGGTACTGAATAATGGATAGCTTTCCATGTTTCCCCCTCTCTTCTAAGTTTCCTTAGAGACCGCCTCCTCCCATATGAGCCCCCTCGTACTCTTTGGACCTCTGGGAGGAACCTGCTTCAACCTATAAAAACTAGGCTGTCCCAGACCTCCCAGAGGGCCTTTTCTGCTATTGCTCCCAGGCTCTGGAACGACCTGCCGGATGAGATGCGTCTTATTACAACCTTGGAAGGCTTTAAAAAAGAGACCAAGACGCATCTCTTCCGGCAGGCCTTCCCGGATAGTACCATCTGATGACTCCTCCCCTCCTTGTTCCCCACCTGGCCGCCTACACTGGATTTGAAAGAAACGTATTTTAGATTTTAATTGTTTTAATCACAACTAGTTTAATCCTGTTTTAAGGGGAGGGAGGTGGGTATGTTTTGAAAGATTTTAACTGTATATGTTTTTAACATGTTGTACCCCGCCCCGATTGCTCGCTCAGAGGGGCAGGTTAGAAATAAATATTATTATTATTAGAATTGTTTTTCTTTAGCATGATAGCACAAATACCTGGAAAATAGTAGGTATTTTTAAAATATTACATGTCTGTCAGTGAATGATCCGACAAAGCCCAGGTATTCTCTTTGAACATAGACCTGGAAATCCTAACAGATAAAGGTTACAAATTTTGTTTCATTATTTTGATTCATTATTTTGAACTATCGTATTTATTCGTGTATAAGTAAAAAAAAAATTTTTTTTTGTTGATGGAAATTCAACCCTCCCAAAACCATAGGTGGACTGATACACAGGTCAATGCTGCAACAGGGACCCAGTGCAAAGGCAGTGACAAGAGGCAGAGGTGGCAATCCACCCTGTGTGTGGCAGTGCATGGAAGCAGAACTCCCTCTCCTATTACCCTTTCCTTACCTAAAATTCTCATTCTTTTACCTCATTTATATTTCTCCTATCTGTATTTGTATAGATGCAGATATTTTATGATCAGCAATGCCATTTACTCCCCCACCACTGTAACCCCTCAAATAAACATATCCTCTCTTTCTCTTTTCTGACATATGTTCCTTTTCTACATTTTAAAAAGGCTAGGAACCAATTTCTTATGGCCCCTAAGTTCTACCCTTGACTTATCCATGGATCATAGCAAAATCCATAATTTTAGCCCCCAAACTTCTCCTCAACTTATACATGATGTCAGCTTATACATGAGTATATATGCTAGTTAAAGATGGAACTACTCTAATTTTGCCTCTCCTGGAAGTACTTGCTTAGTCACTCTATCAGAGAGTTAATGGCAACCAAAACCAAGTTGTAAACTAAAACCTGGGAGAATCTGCAATTGGAATTCCAAAGAACAGTAAGCAACCTCTGCCTGCTTCAGTTATTATTTGCTCTCAGCTAACATTTTTTCAGTATAAAACAGGAGGGCAGTCTTATTGCATTTCATTTACTAGCCAAACAATTGCTGCTTATGACATGGATTCTTCAGCATTTGATCACTGTTTCTTCATACTATTACAGCCACTAAATACAGTATTGCTCTCTTAATGAGGGTTGGAGTGTCACCTATTTAATATGCACTTGCAGGCCAGCCTGAAGTACACTGAAGGCTATGTGTCATCTGCCTATCTTTTGTTCTAGCATAAAGTCATGGAAAAGTCATGTCAACTTCTGAAACGAACATATTTTACCATAGCTTAAATACATCTTACAGAGAACATTCAGGTTGGCCAGGCAGCAAAATACAACAAAACCCACAACCTACAATGCAGCAATAATTTATGCACCCAAGTAAAAGGGACAAAATACATCATGTAAGCTTTTGAAGCTCCACTGGCTTCTTCATCAGGTAAAAGGTGTTTAAAATCATATAAAAGATGATCATCTTTTGCCTGATGAAGTAAGCCAGTGAGGCTTTGAAAGCTTACATGATGTATTTTGTCCTTTTTAGTTGGGTGTATAAGTTATTGCTGCACTGTAGGTTGTGGATTTTGTTGTATTTTACATCTTACAGAAGCTCTTTACAACAATGAAATCCTTTGTAGAATTTCAAAGACCTATATTTTCTACAGATTCCAAATCGAAATCTGGCTCTCAGAAATTCAATGGAAACATTTTCACGACATTTAGTCTGGTAACTATTAACAGTCCAGAAAATGAACTGTATTTAAAGAAATTGCAAATATCCCTCTTGCACAAAAGGAGGCTGCCTCCACATGTTTCACAAAGACCAAACATTAAGAGTTTTGTAAGAAAGCTGATGTGTGTCCACAGATAATACATACAACAAATATATCACATTGTTTAAAAGCTGACTTAGTTTTGTCAATTCAATTTGAAAGAGGTATGCCTCATATATAGAAAACAATATACAAGGAAAAGGAAAATAAAGAAAGAATAACTCTGGTCATTAAATTTAGTTGTCCTAGGACTTGATATGCCAGCAAGTTAAGTCCATGGTATGGATGTGAGATCATCCTACTTGGCAAATACAACATTTGAAAGCACAATAATACAACAGAAACAAAAACTAAGGCCAAGACAAAGTGGGTTTGGGGCATAATTAGGTAATACTTTAGAATTCCAGACACATAGCTTTGTTAGTCTGTTGCAGTAAACACAACAAAGTTCAACAGCACCTTAAAGACTAACAAATATATTGTAGCATCAACTTTTGTGAGTCAGAGTCCTCTTTGTCACATGGACAAAGTAGTTACCTAACTAGATAGGTACCGATACCCTGAGTATAAGGTGGTTTTAAAAAACAAGTGAAACAAAGGCCAAACAATTCAAGAGATAGTACTGTCACATTACTAAGTAAATGCTACTAAGCGAAAACAAATACAAAATCATGAGACATACTCTGAATGAGAGCTGGAAAAATACATTATTGGATGACATTTTCCAGAATCTTCCAGCTAGCATAGCTAAATAGCCCTAGTGGCAGTAGGATTCTGGGAACTCTTATCCAAAAAGGCAATTTTGGAAGTTCTAACAGAAAGTGGTAATTTTTCCATCCCAAACCCTGCTCTCAACTACTGATGGCTGGTGATGAACAGATGCACCAAGATGAACAGCATTAACTGTGCTGTTGTGGTTACTCATCACTAATGTCTGTTAGTCTGGAGTGGTTTGCCCTAATGCTGCAATATTTTTGTTAGTCTAAAGATACCAGAAAAGGGTAACTTTCAAATGGTTAAACTTTTCTTTTATCTCCCTGGGTTGGCCCCAGCTCATTTTGATCAATACGCTATCAAATGTCCTTAAATGTTGCTTAATCCACCTCCCATAAGAATTTGGAACTCTAGAAATGTTCTGGAAAGTGATAATTTGGCCTTTAAGCAGCTGCTCTAAGTCACACTATATTGTTTAAAGGACCCCACTAAACACACTTTCATAACCAAATTAGTTCAGTACCTTTCACAAACAGATTTGGTAATATAAACTCCTTCCTATTGTTGATTGTTACAATTACAGTTTACTTTTTAAAAGTGACACAAGAAATGAAATGGGCCACATCTGCAGACCAATGATCAAGAATCCCACCTTAGCTTAACACCCTAATGATACTGCTCGTCAAAAAGACGACTATGTCCACTGAAATAAACTGTTTTAACAATTACCATGCCTGACAAACTATTACCCTCCACAGACCCACAAAACAGTACTTTGACAAGCAGAAGAACCATGCACGGCCATTTCAAGATCATATGACGACAAGAGTAATATAGTACAGTGGCAAGACAGGATAGGATCAGGTATACGCCAAAGGCAATTCAAGATTTTGACAGCAACACAAGAAACCAAGATGTCCCAAGAGGCACTGATGTGACAGTTAGTTGGCATTTTTGCAGAAGAGGAAAGGAATATCATTCTGAAACATGAGTCACTCAACTAGCAACAAGTTATTACTCTGCAGAAGTGCTCTAAAATGCGATTTCCAGACAAGGAATTCTATGCATGTGCTTATCCATCCTGCCCTCAACAAAGATGTACTAATATTGCTTTTCTTTATAGTCTTGAGGATGTTAAGCTTATCTGGAGAGGGAAGGAAATCAGAGTGATCATACAGCACAATGCTGAAGAGTTTCAGGTCTCTGTTCCCAACAGTGGAAACAATACAGCAAGAAAGTGCGACCACTCCATTCTCCGGGATGTGTTAACCCCTCTCCTCAAGATTTCTTAATAATTTTTGGTGAAAAAATATTGATTTGCTTGTTTTTCCAATTGAAGATCTTCTGTTAAGACCAACCGGTACATTTTAATTTTTCCTTTTCCAAAACTGAAGTTGAAACTGGGACACAAAGCCTCAGAAAAACTGGTTCCTCTGCTGGTTAGGAATGATGGAGAAAGTCTCCCTTTTTTATTGTACCAAAGCTTTAAAAAAAAAGTGCAGGTGAGGGACTGAATTTCAGCTACCTCAAGACAAGTGTAGCAGTTGCTCAGCCACTCTTCTTTCCTAGATCTCACCATGGTCTAACAGTCATAATCACAGAGATCAAGTTATTAGTATGAACTTTTTATGGAACTGCCAACAGGAATGATGCAAACAGATGCAATTCGGAAGGCTTAATCATAGCTAGCTTCGATAAAGTTCTTTTGAAAGTAAACAAAGCTAAATTTATCCTTCAGTTTCTTCAGCATGGCCTGACTGCTGGTGCACAGACACTGGAGGCAGTATTTTGCTTGTTGCACGAGAAAGTCGGTCTTGGTCTGTGTTTGCTGACAGGGAGGCCATAGAAATAGGTTGCAGCAATGCGGGCGTCATACCAGATGTGACGGTCAGGTTATGAGTAGCACCTTTGAGAGTAAGATCTTGTGTGGGGAGAAGTGGCTTGAGGATACTGACAAGACAGAAAGCTGAGCCACTTTTTGGAATGAAGTTGACTTTATTCTTATCAGGACAATAAAAGGCTGGAATTTCATGCAACGGCTTTGGCCTACAGAAAGAAAAACACCACAGCAAAAGAAGCAAATGTTAATACAGAAATATGAATGCTGCCGTAAGTTACAAGAATTTTTGACCATTTAACTTAATATATTAAATATAAATTAAACATGGAAATGTTATATGAGCATATTTATAGAGAAGGGCATTTTAAAGTCCACTGAAAACGCACCACTACTTTATTCTAATTTCCTCTTATTTTCATTGGTACATCCAAGGTTAGGCAACTGTGTCCAATTACAGCTATAACACACTTAATTCTACTTACATTTAAGTCTTTGAGCATTTTTTATTTCTCCACTGATGTCAATGTACAGCTCTATGGAAATATTTTAGAATAGCTTCTCTTTATGAAATAGCTTTTCCTTGTGTCTAGCCAAAGAGATTATTCTTATAGGTATCCTTATCATCACCACCACCACCATTCATTAATTCATTCATTTATACAGTGGGCCCTTACTATCCACTGAGGTTTGGTTCCAGGAACCCACCCCCGGGGATAACAAAATCCACGGATGCTCAAATCCCATTAAATACAATGGCATAGCAAAATGGTGTTCCTTATATAAAATGGAAAAATCAAGGCTTGCTATTTGGAATTTATACTTAAAAAATCTTTAAGCAGTGTATGCTTGAATCCATGGATAAAAAAATCTGTGGATAAGGAGGGCCAACTGTATAACGCCATCACTTCTCATAGTGCTTTAGAAGCAAAAGAGCAGTTCTCTGTTTTCAGGCTTACAATTTTTATACATCTGCATGCCACTGCCTTATCCTCTCTTTCCAAATCTTTCCACTCAGTGGTTCATTTTATCCCGCTTTTCAGTTAATATTATGTGCCACTGACAGGACTGTTTATGAACTTTATTAAGGCTCCTCATCCTAAAGATTTTTCACATGCACACAAACCTAAATAATAAGCACTTTCAACTGCAAGGTCTGGAGTTTAAATTGCTAAAATTAAAGTTGTTTTTTAAAAAGAAAACAATGAACTAAATTCAATTGTTAGTTCCACACAGAGCAGGCCCACTGAATGAGTGAGACTTTCCAATACCTATGTAAGACCCATTCATTCAACTGATCTATTTTTGTTATAACTAAGGATGTAATGCCATATAAGAACCAAGTAGCTTTGCCCTTGCTTCTACACACTTGTGTGTGGATAAAAGGCTAGAGATGGGTGGATTGATGATTCCCAATCCCAGCATGATTTAATTGTTGACTTTCACCACGCATATCTATGGACGGTTCTCTTTTTCATCCCTGAAAACATTTAATAATGTGGCTTCAGAGATCATCACTTTGAGCAGCACTGCTGAAAGCTATATTCAGAGGAAGGCAATGGCAAACCACATCTGAGTACTCCTTGCCCTATGTCCCTGATGGCGAACCTATGACACGCGTGTCAGCACTGACACGCGTAGCCATTTTTGATGACACACGGCCACTGAAGCGGCCGCATGCTGAGAAGGGTTTCATCCTCGGCTCCTGTATGGTCAAGTGCAGTAGCCAAGGATGAATAAGACTTTCGCAAATGTTTCATCCTTGGCTACTGCACTTGGCCATGTTGTGTTCCGCTACTCGTGAGGACAAAAATTCCAGCTTAACCGGAAGTCCGAGAACTAGACGTTCTGTGATAGACTTCTGTTATTTTGGCCTACAGACCTCCAGCACAGAGTGTCTAATAGGGGAGGATGAAACATTTGCTGCTCCTGAGGGTTAAAAAAGTTGAAAATTTTTCATCCTCCCCTATTAGACACTGTGACGGAGGGCTGTAGGCCAAAACAACAGAGGTCTGTCACTGAGCGTCTAGTTCTGGGACTTCCGGTTAAGCTGGGATCTTTGCCCTCACTTCCGCTGGCAGAGTAGGGGGCAGCAGAACGCAGTGGGGGACACATGTCTGGGGGCCCTGCCATTACCAGTAACCAACAGTTAACCTCAGCAACCATTATCTACTGTTTTGGGGTGTCATGGATTTGTAATCCATCATTACTGAGATAAGTGATTTAAACTACAATTATATAAACTATAAAAATAAGTAATTTAAACTATAAATATTGCAAAATAATGTTTTTTTCCTCAAAGTGACACACCACCCAAGTTATGCTCAGTTTTTCGGCAAAGTATGACACACCAAGCTCAAAAGGTTGCCCGTCACTGGCCTAAGTTAATAGGTGATTTGAAGGAAGGGGCACATACAGATGCGCATGCACACACAAACAAGTTGTAGAAAATTCCATGCTACTGAATTATCATGGGACTGTTTGTTTTTTTCTTCTTCTCCTTATCCTTTAATTCCCCAGCCTAGATTTTAGCCTGTCTCAAAAGCCCAATATTATCAGAATATATTGAAAAAAGAAAACCTGAATTGGTATTAATGGATGAGAAGAGTAGTTAACGTTTTCTGATCTGTTGCTACATTTCAAATTTTTAAAAAAGTATTGTGGGTGCAACCACAACTTGGCTGCTTTGGAGCATAGGGATGTTTACACAAAAACTTGGAAGCCTTCTGCCACATACAAAGATAGAGGGAGAGAAAGCACATAAAAACATACTTTCCTCTTCTATTGAATTCAATGGAGCAGTCCTCCACTGACTTACTTAGGGGTAAATCCCACACTCCCCAAACTGGACTGCAAAGAACTTTAAATAATTATTGCATGTATAAAGTGAAAAAACATATATCAAACCTGAATGTATGAACCCTTCCATAAAACTAAAATTCAGGCATTAACGTATAGGTTTTAGAACACTATAATGTGCAAGGCTACTTACAAGCTTTCTTCAAACACTTTAACTTTCTCACACCCCTCTGGAGGTTCACGTTTGAACATGTAGCTGTTGTTGGGTTTTGGTGAGGTGGCATATTTGGGCAGGGGAGAACTGTTTCCATTCTCTGTAGTAAACATATTAAAACATATAGAAAATCACTTGCCTTTGCGTCACCCATTCCTACCCACACCCTGGTTTGCAATAACACTGTTAAAAATTAAATACAACTTTGTCCATCATTATATAAGCACCCATTTGCTGCTATGTATACTTAAATGGTTTAATAGATTTAACAGATGCTAATAGATTTGTTTACTTAATTAAAACAAACTGTTGTATCATGTAGGTTTTTCTTGTCCTTTGATTTAATTTGTTCTAAGTTGTCTTTGGTCCCATACAGAGAAAAAGGAAATAAATAAATAATGTTATAAAAAAACTCTCTCTCTCTCTCTCTCTCTCTGTGTGTGTGTGTGTACACTGCTTTCATACCAATGTTACAGCTGCAATATGACATCTGGCTGGATTTGCCTAGTGATGGCGAACCTTTTAGGGGCTGAGTTCCCAAGCTAAAAGGTCTTTTGGCATTGGGTATTACCCGGTGCCGGGGGTGGGTATTACCCTGCCCTCCCAGGCCTTCAGCTGCCTCTCCAGAGAAAGAGGAACAGGCTTGTGCCTCTTCCTCCTTCTCCCCTGCACTGTCCCCAGCCTTCAGCTGCCTCCAGAGAAGCAACTGGAGGCTGGGAAGTACAGGTTGCTTACCTGTAACTGTGTTTCTTCGAGTGGTCATCTGTGCCCTCACACAATAGGGTTTGCGCCTGCGCAGAAGCTCCATTCGGAATGCTGAAAAGCTGAGCAGATTGGCGGGAGCCCCGCCCCTCCCATTCCCTGAGCATGCCCAATCCCGCCAATCTAGCTCCTCCTTCAGTTCAAGTCCGCCGCAAATAGGCAGGGACCTGACCGAGGGGAGGTAGGGCGGGATTTGTGTGAGGGCACAGATGACCACTCGAAGAAACACAGTTACAGGTAAGCAACCTGTACTTCTTCTTCGTGGTCTCTGTGCCTCACACAATAGGGTGACTAAAAAGCTTACCTATGGAGGTGGGAAGGTCACTGCAAGATCGATGAAAGGACAGCACGACCAAAACTGGCATCCCTCCGGGACCTGCAGTCCAGCCGGTAATGCTTCACAAACATGGAAGGTTGAGACCACGTGGCCGCCTTGCAAACCTCTGGCAGTGGAACACCTCTGAGGAAGGCAGCAGATGAAGCCGTGGCCCTGGTGGAATGGGCACGAACACCAACCGGGAGAGGGCGCTTAGCCAGTTCATAAGCCAGAAAAATGGTTTGAGCAATCCACTTTGCAAACCGCTGTGATGAAACTGGGTTGCCTTTCCTGGCACCACCATAACAAATAAACAATTTATTGGATAATCTGAACTCTTGAGAACGCTGAACATAAAATGCCAAAGCACGGCGAACATCCAGGGTGTGCATAGTCTTTTCCAGAGGCAAAGAAGGATCTGGATAAAAATTAGGAAGCACAATCTCCTGGGAGAGGTGAAACGGAGAAACCACTTTAGGGAGGAAGGAAATGTCCGGTCTGAGGACCACCTTGTCCCTATGAAAAGTCAAGTAAGGCTCATCTGAGCGTAGGGCCGTCAGTTCAGAAGCACGTCTGGCTGAAGTTATGGCCACAAGAAAAGACACTTTGAGTGTCAGTAGTCTCAAGGAAGCAGAGCCTAAAGGCTCAAATGGAGGTCTCGTAAGCTGTGTAAGCACTAGAGAGAGAGACCAGGCTGGAGCCAGTGGTGGCAACGGTGGATAAAGGTGATGTAGTCCCTTGAAGAACCTCTTTAACGTGGGTGACGTGAAAAGGCGAGCTGATCGTGAGCCGGGTGGTTGGTTAGCTACAATAGCCGACAAGTAGACCTTGAGGGAAGAGAAGGCCAGGCCTTGATCCCTGAGGTGTAGCAGAAAATGCAAGACAGTAGTAAGGCTCACGGGCGAGGAAGGTTCAGACCTAGCCTCCGCGAAGGCACAGAAACGCTTCCACTTATATGCATAGGACCTCTTGGTGGAGTCCTTCCTCGAGGCAGACAGGACCCTGAGCAAATCAGGAGACTCTATGGCTGGATCCTCCACGCCGTCATCCGTAGATTGACCAAGTCCGGGTGTAGGACCGCTCCATTGGAGTGGGACAAAAGGTCCGGCCATTTCGGCAGGTGAAAGTATTGGCCTCTGGCCAAATGAAGAAGAGGAGTGAACCAGGGTTGTCTCGGCCAGAACGGAGTCAACAGTATGGCATTGGACCGGTCCCTGGCCATCTTGGCCACCGTCCTGGAGATCAGAGGAAAGGGGGGAAATGCATACAGGAGATCTCGACTCCAACTGCAAAGGAAGGCGTCCCCCAAGGAACCTCGTCCTTTGCCCGCTCTGGTGTAGAATGCCTGGCACTGGGCGTTCTCCGGGGTGGCAAACAGGTCCACTGAAGGAAATCCCCAACGAGACGTCAGGAGATTGAAGGCTGGGCTCGACAGAGTCCATTCGTGCTGCAGCACCTTGTCCCTGCTGAGGGAGTCTGCCAGCACATTGTCCTTCCCTGCCAAGTGAATGGCCACTGGGTGAATGGATCGGTGGTGGCACCACGTCCACAGCTGCTGGGAGAGACGCAAGAGGACTGGAGAGTGAGTTCCTCCTTGCTTGTTGATGTACCAGACAGTGGTTGTGTTGTCTGATACTACCTGCACAACTCTGTGGAGGAGATGATTTTCGAATGCCCTGAAGGCTTTGATGACTGCCAACAGTTCCAAGGCATTGATGTGCAGTTCTGCCTCCTGTGCAGACCACTGTCCCTGCACACACAAGCCGTTGAGATGTGCGCCCCATCCTGACATGGACACGTCTGTAGTGACCATCCTGGAAGGTTCTGGCGTTTGGAAGGGCATCCCCTTGAGGATGTTGGAGGGAGACATCCACCACTTGAGAGAGTCTCTGACATGAGGTGGCAATGAGAGTCTCTTGGACGGATTGTCCCTCAGGTGATCGAAGGAAGCCAGGAACCAAGCTTGGAGAGGCCTGAGCCTGAGACGAGCCAGGTAGGTCACCGCTGTAGTTGAGGCCAGGTGGCCTAGCAGTCTCTGAATGTCCTTTGCAGACGGACGGTGAGAGTAGAGGACGGATCGCAGCTGTTCCCAGAGGGCCTCCGCCCGTCTGGTGGGAAGGTAGGCTCGACCCATCACAGAGTCCAGGGACGTGCCTATATAGTCTATCACCCTCACAGGGTGGAGAATGGATTTTGGCAGGTTGACTTTGAGTCCCAAGTCTGCTAGCAGATCCAAAGTGTACTGGACGTCTTTGCGCAGTCGAGACTTGGAGGACGACACCAGAAGCCAGTCGTCGAGGTAAGGGAAAATCTTTATTCCTTGAAGACGAAGGTGAGAGATGACCACCGCCATGCACTTTGTAAACACTCGAGGAGCGGTGGAGAGGCCGAAAGGAAGAACGGTATATTGATAGAGATCTCCATCTATGGCGAAACGGAGATACTTCCAATGTTGAGGCCTGATGCTGATGTGGAAGTAAGCATCCTTTAGGTCTATGGATGCAAACCAGTCCCCTTGGTGCAGGAACGGTAAGATGGATTGGAGAGTCACCATCTTGAACTTGCGAATCGTGATGTATGAGTTGACGCCTCTCAGGTCCAAGATGGGACGTAGGCCTCCTCCTCTCTTCGGAACTGTGAAGTACCTGGAGTAGAAGCCTTGGTGTTTGTAGCACGGTGGAACACGTTGTATGGCTCCTTTGTCGAGAAGGGAGGAGATCTCCTCCAGAAGAGGAGGAGAGGAGGGAGTGGAACAGAAAACGCCATTTGGTGGAATATTTGAGAACTCTATGGCGTAACCCAGGCGGATGATGGTAAGCACCCAGGAGTCCGTGGTGATCTTGGACCAGTTCTCGTAGAAATGGCGAAGTCTGGGAATTGAGGAAAGGGAGACTGGCAAACAAAAATGGGGTGTTGCCTCCAAGAGCCCGTCAAAAGTGCGACTTGGAGGATGGCTTTCTAGAAGGCTGTTGCTGCTGACATTGCTAGCCTTGCCTTTGCTGTTGCTGCTGTTGCTGCTGCTGTTGAGGCTGTCTGTAAGGCCTCCTATTGTAAGGCTGGGTCCTATAAGTGGAGGACGGAGCCGAACGAGAGCGGGTGAAACCAGGGTCGTATGGCCTTTGGCGCCAGACACGACTGGATGAGGGCTTGCTAGGTGTCAGCCCAAGTCTCTTCCCGTTCAGACGAGCCTTGGCCATGGTGTCCAGGGATTCGTCAGTCTTGGCGGCGAATAGACCTTCACCATCGAAAGGAAGATCTTCAATTTTGGACTTAGCTTCCTCGGACAGAGAAGTAGACCTCAACCAGGCGAAACGGCGGAGTGCCACTGCACCGGCCATCACTTTCGCAGAACAGTCCACGACATGTCTAGCTGAGTGCACTTCCTGAGCAATGAGGGAGAGTGCCTCAGCGTAGAATTCCTGAGCTGCCTCTTGTTGTGCCTGAGGCAGATAAGGAATGAAAGCAGCCACACGGTCCCACAAAAACTTCTGATAGCCGGCCATGCAACCTTGCATATTGGCGACCTTTGCTGCCAGCACTGTAGATGAATAGAAACGTCGACCAAAGATGTCCATCCTTCTGCCATCTTTGTCCACGGGGGCAGAATGGGACTTGCCTGTAGACTTACAAGTAGATTCCACCACCAGAGAGTTGGGAGCTGGGTGGGTGAACAAGAATGGCGCCGTATCCGACTGCACCCGATACAACGAGTCAAGCTTCTTAGAAGCGGGTGGTGTCGAGGCCGGCTTGGTCCAAGAGGCCACCATAATGTCTGAGAAAGAAGGCAAGAATGGAATGACCGCTGGTTGCTGGGGACGTACCACGAGGCCATCGATGGGGTCCCTGGGGGGCTGGGCCGTCTGCGCCATATGGAGGCCTACCGCCCTTGCCATCCTGTCGACAATTCCAGTGAAGAGATGGAGGTCTTCGACAGGTGAACCCGGTGTCTGGTCCTCAACTTCCTCATTGGGGGAGGAAATGGCAGGCTGTGGGGAGTCAGGACGGTTGTCCGTCTCTCCCATAGACTCCTCCGTAGACTGGGAGGCCGGCAATTGCGGATCCACATAGGGCTGTGTTGGCGCCGTAAGGAAGGTCGACGTCGAGGCGTCCGCGTAGCTGATTGGAGCGGAGACTATCGACGTCGAAGTAGTAGCGGTAGCTGAGGCCGAGACGGTCATAATGGCGCTCGATTCCGGAGGTTTCGACACCGTAGCTGTCGAGGCCGGCGGAGGTGATATGGCCCTGTATTCGGTCCGGGACCGAGAGGGAGAGCGAGATCGAGATCGTGAGAAGTCTCCGACATGGAGGTCACGGACATGGTACCGATCCCGGTACGAAGGAGAGTAGGAGCGGTAGGATGGATGGCGCTCTCTCCAATATGATTCAGCCCGATGTCGCACCAAAAAGGAGGCCGACGAGTGGGGCGAGTCAAAGTAGTGCTCCTCAAACGGTTCCGGAGACTTCCGGGGTGGAGGAGATGGGAACCGCAGCCTGTAAATGCGCTCCGAAGAGGCTAGGATTTCCTTCGGTGGGACAGAGGTCGGAGCCGAAATAGGCGAAACAGTAGAGACCGAGGTCGAGACCGTCCCCGTAGGGGCGAGGACCTGGGTAGATGCAGGCTGAAGTGCGGGTTCCAGAGTCTCCGGCGCCGAGTCTAGTACAGTGACCGGGGCCGGGACTGAGAGGTCAATGGCCGAAGGCTGTCTCAGGAAAGACATGGCCAGGTTTGCCTGGGCAGCCGCCGAGGCAATCGAAGTGAGGACCTCCTTATGCTTATGCTTTTTTGCTTTCGGCTTCTCCAGCTCGATGGGGGGAGGCCGCTTCTTGTGCTCCCTGTGTTGCCCTTCGGGGCGAGACATAGTAGTCGTGGCCGAGGCCGACACTGAGGAGGTTTCCGTCGCCGTCGAGGTCGCCGTCGAGGTCGGTCTTTTGATTTTCGGAATCCTCGGGAACTTAGAGATGGGAAGACGTCCTAAGGGGTCTGTGGACGGATCTGAGGAGTGGGAGACCGAGAGGGCCTTCTCCCACAAGTGGGCCTTGAGCCGGTCTGCTCGTTGGCGGAGCGTGGCGGGATTAAAAGCCTTGCAATGCTTGCATTTCTCCGGGATGTGGGAACTGCCTAAGCAGAAAATGCACTTCGAGTGTCCATCCACAACCGGGATTTTACCGTCACAGTCGGAACATTTCTTGAACGGGGCGGCCATAAGAGGCCGGTCCGATCGCGAGGGGCCCGTCCGGGCCAAAACCCTCGAATTCCGACAAAAAGGGGCAGCTCAAGGAAAAAACGGGAGAAAACGAAAAAGAACAAAAAATAAAGTAAAATAAAGTAAAATGAAGCTACTCAGCTTTCGTCGCGATGAAGAGCACTCCGAAGGAGATGTTACTCTTGCGGCGGACGAAAGAGAACTGAAGGAGGAGCTAGATTGGCGGGATTGGGCATGCTCAGGGAATGGGAGGGGCGGGGCTCCCGCCAATCTGCTCAGCTTTTCAGCATTCCGAATGGAGCTTCTGCACAGGCGCAAACCCTATTGTGTGAGGCACAGAGACCACGAAGAAGGATCGCTGCTTCCTCCTCTTCCCTTGCCCTGTACAGGGGAAATGGCGTCATGTGCCATCTCTGGAGCGCATGCCATAAGTTTGCCATCACAGGCCGCTATATCCAAAATCAAGATATAATTTGCTTTGCTTTTGCTTTGCTTACCATGGAATAGATGAGAGCATGGAAAGTTATTTTTAAAAATATAATTAGTTAATAATAATAATAATATAATAATAATAATAATATTTATTTCTATTCCGCCCCTCTGAACAAGCAATCGGGGCGGAGTACAGCAGAGGTTAAAACAATATCAAGTTAAAATACCCCTTCCTTACCCTTACCACCCTCCCTTAAAAAAGAATTAAATCACAATGGAGTTAAAAAACATAATAGATTAAAACAGCAATACACAATAGTAGGGAGTGGACCCAGCTTAGGTTGTATGGAGAAAAATGCAAGAAAAGATTTAAAAAGCCCTTAAAACCTAGGTATGGAGCTGGGGATATTCACATTCTCTGGAAAGGCTTGCCGGAAGAGATGCGTCTTTAGGGCTCTTTTAAAGCCTTCTAAAGATGTAATGAGACGCATCTCGTCCGGCAGGTCATTCCACAACTTGGGGGCGACAGCCGAAAAAGCCCTCTGGGAGGTCTGTACCAGCTTGGTCTTCATGGGTTGAAGCAGGTTCCTCCCAGAGGACCGGAGTGTGCGGGGGGGTTCATATGGGAGGAGGCGGTCCCTTAGATAAGATGGGCCCAAGCCATTAGTTACAGCTAATACAACCCAAGGGTGTTTAAAAGTGAAGGGTATGCAAAGGGCAGCTCCCAGTGGCCTCCAGGGGCCCCCAGACAGTCTAAAATCTCCCCCCCCTCAATTCCCCCCCCCCCCATGCATTTCCATCTTGTTTGGAGACCTCCTTGGACACTCCCTCTAGAGTTCAAAACACATTTTTTTTTTCAAAAAAATTGTTTTATTTTTCTTTTTGGCCACATAATGACTGAGAACCAGGAAAGCCATAACATGTGGTGAGAATGCTCAAATATCCCCTAGAGGATTATTTGAGGGGAGGGATTTGGGCCAAAATGATTTTTTTCCCTAACTTCCCAAAGTTGTCCACCCCTGGTATAAATAATAATTATAGCCTCAACCTTAAAAGAAGTTCTCTCCCACTCTCAAAAAATTAGTAAAATAGTGATTTATGCCTATTTATGCCATCAAAATGTTTCTTTCAGCAGTGCAAGGCACAACATAATCCAACACCTTAGCTATGAAATACTCACCCTCCACAACTTAATCAGACCAGACCACACCACATAATTATAAAAATAACTGCAAACCTTACATTTAGACTGCAAAAGAAGTTGCCTCTTGTTAAGTAACAATAATAATGAAATGTAGTTACACCATAGCTTTTATGAAAACAAGTCACAACTAGCTAGTTATTTGTAACTAGTTATTTTCAAGGTCTGATAGAGAATAACTCCATTCCTGACAGATGAATACTCAATTCATGTTTAAAAGAAGGTTATTATATCCTCCACCACACAAGAGTTTCAGTGATCAAGAAAACTGTATGTTCCTCTATTTAAAAAATGTATTAAAAGTTACAAAACAAAGATAAACTTAAGGCCTGTGGAAGTAAGGCAACTAACTGGTGGGTAAAGGAATGACAGAAGGAAAAGAACACAGTATTATAAGAAAGCTATTGAAATGCCAGAGGAACTAACAGCCAAAATACTTTCAAAACAAAATAAGGGGGAAGAAACCTTCCTTACCGAGTTCTTGGCATGCTATTCCTTCCAAAAATAACTATAAAAACATACATCTTAAACAAGGTGATCTATTTTTGTTTTGAAAATGTGATATGAGCAGATTTTGTGGATTTTTTTTTTGAAATGGTAATATCTAAGAGTTTATGATGTGAAACATTGAAATTCTACAGATCAAATATCCTTCATGAGCCTAAACAGTCCTCTGGATTCTAGCCCAGACATCAAAACCCCATGACCCAAAACAAGCTTTCATGGCCCGAGTTAAGGCCTAGTCTGTGTTATGACTGAGGCACTATAAAAAGTACTCTTCAGGGAGTACCTTTTTCTCTGGGGTCTCCAAGCAAGTCATCAGCAGAGCATGGGCTCTCCTCACTGCCCTCATTGGTGATGGCAAGGAATGAGCCAGGAGACACAGACTGAGATCTGCTGCTGTTGTTACTGCCCTTCTCTGCTCCACCTGGAGTCTGTGTATCAATGCTGCGAGTACTGCTGCTACGCTGCACCAAAGGAGGTGGAGCTCGATGCCCATCTGGAACATCTTGTGGCTGTTAAGTAAAAACACATTATGCATCTTGTGCCATGAAGCAGACTATTAATCTTGTCTAGCTAAGAATTACATTACAGGTTAATAGACTATTTTAGCCCTTTGTATAAATAAAGCTCTTTAGCAGATTAGTTATTTTTCAGACTCCAACAAAAAGAAAAAAATGGGAAGCCAAACTTAAGAAGATTTCGGGTCTTGTAAAGCATTCTAAGGAAGGGGAGGAATAAATACACACACACATATTAAAGAGGATTAAAAGGATAATCAACTGAAATACATGAAACAGGGTGCCTCATGAATGACCCCTTTATTAATGTATGTTTTCTTTCTTTGTGTTCACATGCATATGTTTGGTCTTGGAAGAACTTCATGCACAACCATCTGGATAAGTTCTAAGATAATGGGCTACCCTCAAAGTAACACTTGTGGCTTAATAAATAGCTATTATGTCAAAACATAACATTAGGCTGCACACTCCTCTCCATGACTTCCGCCTGTTGCATTCCTACTTAAATCTTAGTTGAATGAAATCAATTAGCTATTATGTTCAAAATGAGGAACTATGATTTAGTATCATTTTATTAACCCAGATCTTAAATCAGTCTGGTCCTAATTTAAGATTATATTTAGAAAATATTAAATCAGTGCTTTTTATTTCAGACTAAAACAAGGGCATGTAGTTTCAAAGAAACTAGGACTGACACAGTATTGCCAGTAAAAAGCAGGGGGAGGAGCAAGAGAGAAGACTGTCAGCCCATTGCTCATTTCTGGCTTCCTAAATTATAGTTTAGCAAACAAAGGTCATTATGTCTAAAGAGGACCGGTACCTATTAGTCCTCATAACTAAATGTTTGAACCTTTCCAGTTATGCATTCATTGTCAAAATACACCTGCCCATAACATCTTTAATCCTCTGCACAGAAAGACTGCCCTGTCACCTTCTAAGTGATTTGTTTGTGTTTCAGACTCTACAAATCTGCATGATTGACTCAGCCCATTACAGCTAATGGTAGCAAGAGATACTTGATTCCAATTCTTTACTCACAATAAGTTGTTCCTCTTTCTCGCCTGTCTCCTTTATGATTATTTCAATTTCTTGATTCAGCCCCTCTATGCTGTTACGGAAACGTGATCCTGTGGATTTGGCAATTGGTATCACAGGGACTAGCACACTCTTTGGGACAGGAGCCTGTAACCGCATACCAAAAGGAAGAGGAAAATAATAATTACATTTCTATGGATCATAAAGGGGGGAAAAAACAATGATACTGTAGCTTCAGTTCTCATTTTTATTATAAATGTATCATCCTGTCTGGAGAAATTTGTCACAATACCCTTTACTTATGTCCTTCACTCTCTTAATTCTCCATGATTCAGAAAAACAGCATTTTTCTCAATTTAGTCACAATTTAGTTATTTATTTCAAGGATTTATATCTTGCCTTTCTCCCACAGTGGGACTAAACTAGACATCATTCTGGCTAGGAGGCTGGCCAGGGATTAAGGGGCTAGCAGTGGGAATGCAAATGTTAAATTCCATAAGGGGCTGTACTTTAATAAAAAGGTCACAAATGGAACTACTGTGTTTCCCCAAAAATAAGACGGTGCCTTATATTAATTTTTGCTCCCAAAGATGCGGTAGGTCTTATTTTCAGGGGATGTCTTATTTGTCCATGAAGGAGAATTCACATTTATTGTTGAACCAAAAAATGAACATTTATCATATACAAAAACTTTGCTAGGTCTTACTTTTGAGGGAGACCTTATATTTAGCAATTCAGCAAAACCTCTACTAAGTCTTATTTTTTTGGGATGTCTTATTTTTGGGGAAACAGGGTATGCAGAGGAAATAAACTTCACTATCATTAGCATCTCAGAAAAGTTCAGAAGAAACCATCATTGTCACTGTCAATTTGGCTGCTGTATTGTAGTCAAAAGTCACATTGTTACATCTTTCCCCTAAACACTAGCTCAATACTTCTATTTGTTCTCCCCCTCCCCTGCTCGCCATGGAGCAGAAATGCACTATGTTTTTAAGTATTTATTTACTACTTTTAAAAATACCAAGATGCAAACTATCATAATTTAGAGATTATGATGTATTTCAACCAATATCTCTAATTCTCAGTCAACTGCATAACTGTGTCCATGCAGTGTCTGCTGAAGATTCAAAGCTGAACAATGTTTTGCATTAAGCAGCCACAATTATCTGAGGAAGATCCTAGTCATCCCTCGAAACTGAACCCTTTCTTCCTCCTCCTCTTCTTCAGACATATTTCAAATGCTGGTATCCAGGATCTGCAAAAAACTTTCTGCTGAAGCAAAACATTTTATTTATTCTTGTTCCTGTAAGGCTGGCAGTTAGCATATAATTGGTATAGTGCCTTTCTGCTATACATGCTGAAATATACTCAATATTTCTGACTCGTGAAGAAACTCTTACAATTTTTTTTCATTAAGTGTCATGATCTTACCTGGCACTGGTTAATGGCTGCATGATTACCATGGAATGGAGACTGTCTTTCTTTGTCTCTATGATGCCTGCTACTGTGTTTACTTCTTTGCAGTTGCTGGCGAAGCTTGGCAATCTGAAAAGATAAACCTTTTAGATTTTTCTTTAAAACTAATAATGAAATTTGCAAACAATAATGTCATGATTATATTATGTACTACTATGAGAATTCATGTACTACAAGAACATGAAGTTTGCTGAAGGTAACAAGTTTATTCCCCTCACCATTAGAGGCATGCTGGCAATAATTCTCTACACTGGCCAGGGCAAGAATAGGAATGTACAGTATATGCATTAGTACAGGGATGAGGAAGAAGAGGCTCTCCAATGAAATTTGGGAGGGCTGCATCCCTCTACCACCAAGATCCACCCCCCCCCCCAATTCATTTCTTCCTCCAAAGTCCACCTGCCCCATGACTCCAGAAATTTCACTTATGTTTTTGCCTCGTTCTGAGCCACTTCACCCCAGGAAAAGGCATTCTTTTCACCAGCAAATGGCCCAGATTTCAAACTCTTGTTCATTCCATATTAGAAAAATGGACCAGGGAGATCCCACAATTGCCTCCCTCACACAAGTGCACCGTAGGGAGAGCTTTTTGAGTGTATTCTGGGGCAAAAAAAGGGTAAAAATTGGGGGACACTGGGGACCACATGCAGGCCAGAGACCACATTTTCTTTACTTCAGTACAGTCATTTCCAGGTCTTGAAGTGAAGGTCATATCATGTAGTCTCCACTCTGCTTTTGATAAACAGATGGCAGCAGATGACCTGTGCCTCATCAAACAAAACTCCACAATACCACTCAAGAGCAAAACATAAGCAAGGTGGTGACAATATCAGCCCCTCCCCAGTCTACAGTGGGGAGGGAGTCTAATACACAAGCTGGACACTGCCACCCCTGCTCTTGTCCTTTCTGTTATGAAAGCAGGCTGACACTGCCACCATCTCACCCCCGCTATGAACCTGAGAAGAGTGACAACTGACACTTTGAGGTGCAAATACTGGAAGTTTGCTGCAACAAAACAAGGAACTAACTTATACAGTCATTTTATGATTCTAACTCTGGTAGTATGGGAGGAAAAAAGCAAAACTTAACAAAAATAACTATTTTGTATCTTATATCCTTGTTACCATTTTCAATGTTACACCAGTGACATAATATGGCACAAGTCATCTGGTTAGTAGGTTAGTCTCCAAATGCACGCTGATGCTCTGCTGTCTATTATGCTAGCTAGGATCCAGACTGCACTCTTGCTGACAAGAGCATCCCCTGAAAAAAAATCCACTTTGGGGATGCTCTTGCCAGTTGGCATGTTCTCTTTTCTTATGCATGCTCTGAAAATCTATTCAAAAGACAGTGTGGTCCTTCATAAACAATATACATGTTGACACTGGAGACTACAGAAAGAATTGGTAAAGATGGCCTCACTTCCACAAACAGGGTAACTTTTATGCATCAAAAGTCTTTTGCAGACAGAAGAGTACCCAAACTTGTCTTGTAAATATCATTTTGGCATACTCTATTTCAATCAGGTGGAACTATTTTGCTAGACAATTATACTGATTTAAGTACAGCTGTACATATTTCTCAACCTCTTTAAGCTGATCTGTGCTGCCCCAAGATGCTGAACGCTTATGAGATCCTTTCTTCTTTTCCAAGTATTCCTCTGCCCAAGCACTCTCCGTCTAAAAAAGAAAAAAAAGTTGTTGTATTTTTAATGTTAAGTGAACAAGCAGCAAAAAGCTGAGTCTATGACCAAACACGCTAAACAACAAACCAGGACAAAAGTATTCAACAAGTACAGACAGAGAGTATAAATGACACAGAAGGTTGTGTAAATTTTTGTCCAAATGCCATAGTGTGTAGTATCAAACAAAAAGCATGGACATTGACTTTCTGTGGAAATACAGTACACTGTTTTCTAGCCAGTAAGGCTTAGCCTTTGATTTAAGACAGTTCTAGGCATTTATTCTTCAAGTAAATGCTGCTGCTTAGTGTTCCTGCATTACAGACTGCCAAACCAATTTTTAATTTCCTGGTGGCTTTCTAAGCAGATAAACATATGACTAGTACATGTTCTGGACCAGGGTTGGCTGGTTTAAATCAAGTTGGTTTAAACCAAGGTTGTTGTTTTTAAAACATGCTTCATTTAAAAAACAAATTTCTGTTGCTGTTTTTTTGTATATTTTCTGTGGAATTTTGGGATTTGTAGTTTGTTGTGGCACCCGAGCTCTCTGACAGAGAATGATACATGTCTGACAAAACTACAAATCCCAGGATTCCTTAGCATTGAGCCATGGCAATTAAAGTGGTGTCAATTTGCATTACTTCCGCGCTCTCTTTTGAAAAGAGAAAAAATGAGAGCAGAAAAGGATGTAGAGGCAAGTGCAATAAAATGGGTGAGAGCTGCAAATAAAACATTAAAGCAAAAAACTGGTTTAGATCAACCAAACAACCAATGGTTTAAACAAAAGTGTTTTTGGGTTTTCTTTAAAACTGTTTTTCCTCCCAAGTTTGCTCAGAACAGTGTTTAATACTTGGGAGATTTTAGAAGACCGTTTGGACAGCCACACTCAATATACCGTCTTCTTACTAATCCAAGAAAACTCTTTTACTATTTTTATTTCTTCATCATCTATACTGGATTTATGTAAATTGTTCGTAGCCATTATTTTTGTTTTCTTAATATTCAACACTAAGTCTACCTGAGCACTTTCTTCTTTGATTTACTTTAATATTTGTTCCAAGTCTTTGTGGTTTGGGGCTAGAAAACATATTTGCTTATCTTAGATTGTTGATATTTATCCCTCCAATCTTTACTCCACCTTCCTCTCAGTCTAATCCTGCTCTGTGTATAAAGTTTTCTGAATAGAAGTTGAACAAGTAGAGTGATAGAAGACTTTCTTTCTCCATATTCTGGTCTAACAGTACCCTCTTGTCTGAAGTACAAGTTTCTCATCAGGATAATCAAGTGTAATGGCACTCCCATTTCTTTGAGAGCATTCCATAACTTTTTGTGATCTATGCAGTCAAAGGCTTTGCTATGGTCTATAAAGTGCATACTTATTTTCTTCTAGAATTCTCTGGTGTGCTCCATTAACCAACTTATGCTTGCAATGTGATCCCTAGTGCCTCTTCGTTTTCTGAATCCAGCTTGTACCTCTAGAATTTCTTGCTCCAAATATGGTAGGAGTCTCTGCTGCAGAATTTAGAGCATGACTTTGCTTGCGTGGGATATTAATGCTATTGTCCTGTAATTGCTGCAGTCGTGTCTCTTTTTTGTGAATGAGGTTATATAGTGAGCCCTTGTATCTGTTGAGATTTGGTTCCAGGATGTCCTATGGATAAGAACATCCATGAATACTCAAGTTCCATTAAATACAATGGTATAACAAAATAGTGTCCCTTATATAACATGGCAAAATCAAGATTTGCTTTTTGGAATGTATATATTTTAAAAATATTTGCAAGCCATGGATGCTTGAATCTGTGGACAAAAAATCTGTGGATATTGAGGGCTGACTGTATATCAGTCTTTTTCAGTTTTTGGGCCACTGCTAAGTTTTCTATATTTTTTGGTAAATTTTAATTAGAACTAAAGTTGTCCCTGTCTGTGTTGCTTGTAACAGTTCCACTGGTATGTCATCTGTTCCTGGTGATTTGTTATTTTCAATTGCTTTAAGTGCAGGTTTTACTTTGATTGCCAAGATTTAGGGTTCATCTTCACACCATTCCTCTTCCCATGTGTCATTCATCCTTTTTTCTCTTTTATATAGCTGTTCTGTGCATTGTTATCATTATCTTTTTTATTTAATCTTGATCTTGCAATATTGTTCCTCTTCTGATAATAGATCACCACCACTCTAGGTTTAAACTTTCCTCTGAATTCAGGTCTCTCAGTCTGCCTTTTTTGTTGTCGACCTCTATTTCTTTGCTTTCATAGACTTTGGTCTATTTTCTCAGATGCGTGGAGTGGAAGCCAGGTACAGACATATATACAGTAGAGTCTCGATTATCCAACCTTCGGTTATTCAACATTCTGGACTATCCAATGTCACAGCTGCTGTGATTTCTTTAAATTTTCTGTGATTTCTTTAAATTTTCAGAGGACTGAACTGTTTTTACTGTACATCACAATGTGGATCAGTGATTTCTTTACATTCTTTACATTTAATTTTACTGTTATTGCAATAACACTTCTTGTTGTTGCATTTCCTAAATAATACACTGTGTAACTGTCTGACTCAAAATGACCCTATCCATTTTAACTCATTCACTCCTAGTATTGCTATGTTCGTACTTTCATACATATGCCACCCTGAGTCCCAGTTTTGTCAGAAGGGCGGGATGATGATGATGATATGTTCCATTTCATTTTTTACTAGAATCATAGAGTTGGAAGAGACCACAAGGGCCATCCAGTCCAACCCCCCTGCCATGCAGGAACTCTCCATCAAAGCATCCCCGACAGATGGCCATCCAGCCTCTGCGTAAAGACCTCCAAGGAAGAAGACTCCACCACACTCTTGAGGGAGTGTGTTCCCCTGTCGAACAGCCCTTACTGTCAGGAAGTTTCTCCTAATGTTGAGGTGAATCTCTTTTCCTGGAGCTTGCATCCATTGTTCCACGTTCTAGTCTCTGGAGCAGCAGAAAACAAGCTTGCTCCCTCCTCAATGGGACATCCAATCAGATACTTAAACAGGGCGATCATATCACCTCTTAACCTTCTCTTCTCCGGGCTAAACATTCTCAGCTCCCTAAGTCTTTCTTCATAAGGCATGGTTTCCAGATCCTTCACCATTTTAGTCGCCCTCCTTTGGACCTGCTCCAGTTTCTCCACATCCTTTTTGAATTGTGGTGCCCAGAACCGGACACAGTATTCCAGGTGCGGCCTGACCAAAGCAGAATAGAGTGGCACTATTACTTCCCTTGCTCTAGACACTATACTTCTTTTGATGCAGCCTAAAATTGCATTGGCCTTTTTAGCTGCTGCCTCACAATGTTGACTCATGTTCAACTTGTGGTCTACTTGGACTCCTAGATCCCTTTCGCATGTGGTCTCATTCAGCCAAGTGTCCCCCATCCTATATCTGTGCATTTCATTTTTCCGCCCTAAGTGCAGTATCTTACATTTCTCCGTATTGAATTTCATTTTGTTAGCTTTGGCCCAGCTTTCTAGTCTATTCAGGTCATTATGAATTTTGATCCTGTCCTCTGGGGTATTAGCTACTCCTCCTAGTTTAGTGTTGTCTGAAAATTTGATAACTATGCCCCCAGTACTGTCATCCAAGTCATTAATATATTGAATAGCACTGGGCCCAGGACAAAACCCTGTGGCATCCCACTGGTCACTTCTCTCCAGGATGAAAAGGAGCCATTGTTGAGCACCCTTTGGTTCAGCCAGTCAACCAGTTACAAATCCATGTAACAGTTACCTTGTCTAGCCCGCATTTTACAAGCTTGTTTGCAAGAATGTCATGGGGAACCTTGTCAAAGGCCTTACTGAAATCAAGATATACTATATCCACAGCATTCCCTTCATCTATCAAGCTGGTAATTTTATCAGAAAAAGAGATCAGATTTGTCTGGCATGACCTGTTTCTCTGAAACCCATGTTGATTTTTTGTGATTATGGAATTGCCTTCTAGATATTCACAGACTCTCTGTTTAATGATCTGCTCTAGAATCTTTCCTGGCATTGATGTCAGACTAACTGGACGATAATTGTTGGCATCCTCTTTTTACCCCTTTTTGAAGATGGGGACATCTTTATTTAGCTTCATTTGGCTCATGCTTCTCATGCTCCATACTTCTATAATATGGAATATTATATGTACTATAATATGTGTGTATCACAACTTGTCTCTATGACCCCTTTTAACTTTAAATTTTCCTGCTTCTCCCTTCTATGTTAAAAATATGTGTTGTTGTTTTTTAACTTGAGATACTACCAGAAATAAATACTGAATTAAAACCTAAGGTTACTTTACTGTTATACAGTAGCATTTCAGTTCTATTAGGCTGCCTTGTAGAGAGGTCAAGGATTACTGAACATTGAGAAGTATTAGATCTTTTTTTTTAAACTTTCTGTTTATGTTCTAGTACTGTCTTTTGTTTCACTTTGGGTTGTCCCATGATAGGGTTTTCTTGGTGAGAGGATATTGCAAGAGGTTCAGCTTTGCCTCTTTTCACACAGTACTAACATGCGTTAACTATGGTGTCACTGCTGTCTCTGTAAGCTCTTCCACCAGTGACACCCACCAATGTCTTTAACTGTAACGTAACTTACTTAACTGTAACTTTCTTTAAAGCATTGGTTCTTCTGTGAGAGGAAAGGTTTAAGGAGACAGCAGTGGTTTCTTGTTGTTCAATTATGAGGTCAATTGTTGGTCCACTGTTATTTCCTCTTCAGCTCATTCTTTGTTCTTATACTATCCTTCCTCCCCCTTACTTTCCTTTGATTCTAACAAGGGGAAAAGCTTTTGTTCAGACAGGAATCTGAAGGCATAGACATTTATTCACAGGAATAAATACACTGTCCACATTCCTGGTAAGGTTTACACATCTCTTGCATTCCTCAGCTGGGTGGCTTTGAGCCTGGTCTGGTGAAGGAAGGTAACAAAACAGCCTACAATACTGTCCTTTTCAAAAAGTGGAACATCACTCTCTTCCTTTGCATATCACAATTAGTGACCTTATTTCTCACTCCTCTTATTTATTTATTGTTCCACCGAGTTATATCATGTGTTGCCAATGAAGGGGTAAGAATAGGCTTTTCTTACTGATTAGTCTGGAAATGAGGGGTATTTTTGTAGCTGTAACATTTCTATGAGATTTCAAAATAAATACACTATCAATTGATTTAAGTATATTTCACTAGTATAGTGCTGTATTTATAATTGATTTAAATATAGCAAAATAAGCTTATTATAATTATATGGGCTGCATATTTAAAAAGCAACATAAACTGAGACTGTGAGATTATCCAAGTATTGCATATTCTAAGAGGTTTTTTTAGCAGTATGGTTCTTAGTCTGCTCCAAGGCCTTGTAATCACTACAATATCTAGATGTTGTTACTGCTATTAAGAAGGATAGGTTGTTTACCTATAAATGTAGTTCTTCAAGAGGTCATCTGTGAAATCACACAAATGTATCTGCACAGTGTATCATTTGGAACCTTCTAGATTAGCTACAGTGCCCTCGCATCATACGTGGGCATGCTATACACGGCTTTCAGCTTATGCTAAAAGCTGCACAATAGAACAGGAAATGGTGCACCACTTGCACGAGCCCCATTGCTTTCAATGTGGCTTGAGCATATGCAGTATTTGCCCTACCGGGGGTGGTGGTCGGGAATGGATCCCTCGCATAAGACAAGGGTGCACTGTATCACATAAACATTTTGACAATAGCCCACCCACCCTCCGAGCAACCTACTAGCTTGCTTCCTGCCTAAGCCCTCAGTTCTATGGATGCCAAAGCAACAGCCAAGGATCTAAGGAAAGGCAGGACATGACAAGGGAAGGGTGGTGTGTGATTTCACAGATCACCACTCGAAGAACTACAACTTCCATCTATGACCTTGAGTCCAGGGGATGTACAGGTTGCTAATCTGTAATGGTATTTCTTTGAGTGGTCATCTGCAAATTCACACAAATGGATTTTTACTGCATCTGCACAATGAGCTGGGAAGCCTCTAGAATCTCTAGGCAAAACTTAGTTTGCAACTTTTTGGTGGTATCTCTGCCCATCCCATTTATTGTCTCTGCTGGTCTTGCTCTTCTCCAAGTATGCTGCGCAAAAGCAACAGCAAAAGCTAGACAATTTAGCAGGACTAAGAGGAGGACGGGAGAGATTTGTGTGAATTTGCAGATGACCACTCAAAGAAATACCATTACAGGTAAGCAACCTGTCCTCCTTCTTCGTAGTCTCTGTGAATCACACAAATGGGTTAGACTGACAAGCTTTGGTCAGTGAAGGAGGGAGTGTTATGACACAAATTGTAAAGTTGAAATAAGTTGTTTATTTTGAACAATAGTCATGAAGTCAAAGTACTATTGCAGTTGTATTCTTATCAGACATAATGTCAAATACCTTGGTTTCAAAAATGAGATCAAAACATGCACATATGAATCAGTATAAAGATAACCAATTGTTTAAGTATCATCAAAGTCACTCATAGAGTGAAAGTATAGAACCAACTGCAAGAATGCAATGTCAAGATATAAGCATGAAAACGCAAAACGCAATGCTAGTGCATTCACACGTAAGTGCTATGCAAACCTTAGTGTAATGGTTCCCAACCTTCCTAATGCCGCAACCCTTTAATACAGTTCCTCATGTTGTGATGACCCCCCAACCATAAAATTAGTTTCATTGCTACATGCAAATATGTGTTTTCCGACTGTCTCAAGTGATTCCTGCGAAAGAGTTGTTCGACCACCAAAGGGGTTCTGACCCACAGGTTGGGAACCACTGCCTTAGTACAAATCATACAGTTACAATGAACTTGACATGGATGAGCAATTCAATGTAAACCAGAAGGCTCAATCCTGTCTGGCCCTGGTATCCAGCCTGTAGAGTATGATGAAAGTCAATGGCTGGGGCCACACAGCAGCTTTGCAGACATACTCCAGGGGCACCCCAGTCAGAAAAACAATAAACTTTTGTTATTGTTGAGACAACTACTTGGCCTCCGCTTGAATCAAACCACGCTACCTAATATTAGAGACACAGAGGTGTCTGCCACATATTTTGGTGGCAGTGGTGGGATTAAAATTCCCATAGGGCTGCCACAGTGGAGAATAGTTTGTGGGTGGACCATGCGTGAGAGTTCACCACACTCTCTTTGTCAGAATGTTTTCTCTTTGCTGCCCTTTTCTCCTCGTCATCCTGAGCCTTAGGGGGCTTATCTCTGGCCTTGTCCCCTTGTCAGCCAACTTAGAAGAGACTTTATATGCCTTTGGAGACTTTGGAGGCCAATCTCCCTGAGACTCTGGGAGAGAGGCCGATGAGGTGGAGGCAGCAGCGGCTGGCCAGAGGGTCCTTTCATAAAGGGCGGCTTTATGCTTTTGGTCCCTATTCTTGTGGGTCTGAGAGGTCATGGCCTTGCACAAAGGACAAGCTTTAGAGTTATGGCTCTCTCCTAACCAGAGGACACAGAGATCATGACCATTGGAGGTGGTTATCTTACCCCCGCACTTGGCACACTGCTTAAAGAAAACCATTTCCAAAGAAACAAAGTCCGAAGGACGTGACGAGAGAATGGTCAAGTGAAATCCAAGGGTCAAGAGTCCAAAGGTTCAAGAGATTCAGTAAGCAAAGCTGTTAGCGCTGGAAACCAGAGCTAGCGAAGTTCCTTGAACTGCTAAGTGTGGCGGAATGAAAGAACTGGAGAAGAGCCGGACCAGCAAGGACAATACATGGGATGGGCAGAGCTACCGCCAAAAAGTTGCAAACTAAGTTTTGCCTAGAGATTCTAGACATTTCGGAACTCAATGCATAGGCGTGGTAAAAACCCATTTGTGTGATTCGCAGTGATCACGAAGAAAAAAGTGAGATAAAAAAATGAGTTTTTTGAATCATGTGACAGCTCTGCAGATGTAGAGAAATCCCCTTCAGGAATGTGGTCAAGGCTCCAATCACTGTAGCTGAATGACTTTCAGTTGGGCATTAGGTGCTAACCTACTACCTCGGTTTATCACACTAGGGGGCAAACAGGATTTAAACAGGAATTAAATAGGAATTAAACAGGAAATGCCTTATGTTTAACATAGGACATTTCCCGTTTAATTCCTGTTTAAATCCTGTTTGTCCCCTAGTGTGATAAACCATAATGTCAGGCAAATAGTTGCTGCCATCTGAGATGCAGTGAAGACAGAGGCCATCCTTTCTTCGTAGAGATGTAATGGAGGAAATAAGTCTGAAATAGCACTTGAAGAGTGCTAGAAGAAAAGGCCACCTCCTACAAAGGTGCTTAGAGAAGGTTACCTAGTCAGGCACATATATCTTGATGCAGAGGAAAACCATGAACCCAAATAATACAAGCATGACCAAGGACAGAGGGAAGAGAAAGACTTATATTTAAAGTGGCTGACTTCGTAGGCAAACCTCAGGTATTTGCCAGGAGTGCAGGACTATTACAATATGCAGATATATGACTCAACATGAAAGACTGGGTGATGGACTTTGAGGAGGAGGCAGGTAGGTCAGAACCAACCTTCCTTCCTTCCTGGGACCAGCATCTGACCTGTGGACTGGCACTGATACATGGATCACTACTTTTGAGCAGTACTATTTAAGCAGCCTCTCCAAATAGCCATGTTCCCTTTAGGCAGAGGCTGCTTAAACAGCGCTGCTATCTACAGAGGGTTACCTATTACTTCCAAGTCTTTAGTTTTTCTTACAGACACTTTCCAAAGTGATGTTTTTCTTAGCTCATCCCACTGCAGCAACAACAGTGGCTGGCACCTGTAGTTGAATCACTGAGACGCTAATAACCACTGAGAAGTGATTGTTGTTGTTATTGTGTGCCCTCCACGTTATTTCCAACTTCCCTACTTCAACTCCCAGAAGACCCAGACAATCTGGCTGTCAAGAATTCTGGGAGCTGAAGTCCAAAAGATCTGGAGGACCAAGGTTTGGTAATCACTGTTTTAAGGCATCAGCAAAAGGATAAAACTCCTTTCTTTTATATGTTTTGGTATACCATTATTTTAAAGTTTAGATATTTGATTACTTGATTTTTTCAGGCACTTAAGGGGCTCTGCTTTAGTTGCATATCTTGGAAACCTAGCAATTACATCCTTGAGCTTCTTCAGATTCTGAGGGCATGACTTTGGTGCTCTGTTCACCCACACCAGGAGGTAGTCTGGTAGGTGCAGATCTGATCAGATGTCTACCAGCCAGGACATAAATAAGTTAACCACATTTCCGCTCACATCACGCACTGACATGCCTCTGAAGTGAAGATTCATTCTTAAGCTCTAAGATCTGGATCTCAGTTTGCAGAAGAAAGTGAGATCCTGGATCTTTGTTCACATTTTTGAATTAGACTAAGAAAATGAGTGTAATTCAAAAATGCGTACAACGCTCCAGGATCTCACTTTCTTCTGCAAACCTGATCTCATTAGGTATGCTCTCATTACTTGTCAGTTTTCTCACCATTTTTGTTAATTTTGTGTACAGAGCAGACTGTGCTCCTGTCCAATCATTTTGCTATTCTGATCTTAATTGCTGGAGAAATCACAGAGTTTCCATCTCCAAGAAAGACCAGTAGAGTCTTATTTTGCACCCTTGTTGGTAACTAGTGCCATGGTGGCTGTAGCTGTCACTTCTTTCTAGGTCATTTACTCACTAGATTCTTTAGCAGAAAATAAGCCTAGAGGAGATAGAATACACTTCAAAGACTAACTGAAGGGATGTTTTATTTCTGGGTGTACTTGCAGAATGTAGCTAGGAATATGATTTCTAAGCTTAGGCCACAGATATTTGTGGATGGGAAAGAGAGTTATGCTGCCATCATTTGACAGTAAGCCATGTCACTACACAAACAAATCTAAGTATTTAACACAGTGCATAGTTAAACTTGAAATTTGCTAATACTAAATGTAGAAATAGTTACAAAACTAGATGGCAAACTAGAAGGCAAAACTAGAAGGCAAAGCTCTGAATTACTACTAAATTTAAGATCAACCAATAGTAAAAAGCTTACTGGTTTACAACCCAAGTGAAGACTTTCTTGTTTCAGCTCAAGCACCACAAAGCCATGAAACTGGAAGCTAAAGATGATGACTTAACAGATGGGCTTCATGATCAGGAATGTGTGCTGCCACAAACTGTACTTGCTTACAACTTACCACTCTTCAGCTTCACTTTTCCTTGGTCTTTTAGGCACAAGTCAAAACTGGGAAGATGGGGTGAGTACCATGGACCAAGGAAGAAGCTCCACATTGTCCCAGTCCTGTATTATGAAACATCTGGGCTTTATTTCACTGCTAGAACATGACTTGAAATATGCCCGTTTGTTGTATAAAACTTCCCTGGCTTGAAGTTCTGTGAACTCACTGAACCTGCAAGGAGTGGTCAGAGCAAAGCCTTCACTTGGCAGATGTTTTCTCAGCTGTATATAATAAGCTATCTTACCTGTGTGGATTTGTCCCTCATACAAGGTGCAGCTTGTCCATGATTCTCACGAGGCCATTGTCCAGCAAGGTATGGAGCAGCAAGTAGGTCTAGGGAAGGGGTACGGCGAGCAATACTAGAAGGGCTTGATGATGGTGGCCGTGGCTTATCTACTTAAAAAAAACAAAATACACTCCATAAGTAGGAATAAAACACATTTTATGCTCAGATTTTTCATTCTGTTCATTGTTACTAATCTCAGCATATGACACACTTTTTACGTACAGTAGTCCCCCGGGTTGCGAAAGTAATCCGTTCCGAGATTACTTTCGTAACCCAGAAATGTTTCGCAATCCGGGGGACTGCTTTAGTTGATGCACAGCGTGCCGGAAGCGAGCTGTTTTAAAGGGCCCGGGTTGCTTTTTTTCTTCGCAACCCGGGGATTTCTTCGGATCCCGGGGGCTTTTTTTTGGCCCCGGCCGTTTCAGGTCCCGGGGATTTCGTTCCTCGGGGGATTCGGATCCCGGGGGACCACTGTATAGGTCTCTTATGCTAATTTGAGCAAAGTTAATTCATTATTTGACAACAGAGATCTGCCTTGAACAGATGCACCAAAAACTACAAAGGATAACTGTGATAGGCAGTAAGAGCAAATGTGGATCCTAGGTGAGCATCAACATCTGACATCATTTGACAGTTGGCAGGGTCTCAGCACCTCAGTTTTGGACCTTTACCATCAAGTCAACTTCGAATTAGGGTAACCCTGTGAATAACAGACATCTCAAAGATCCCACTATTAAGAACCCTGCTCAGGTCTTTCAAACCCAGGTTTATGGCTTCTTTTATTGATATAATCCAGATTCAATGCTTTTTGTTTTCGTTTCCTTCTATATTCAATTGTCCACAGTATCATCTTTTCCAATGAGTCATGTTTTCTCATAACAGGTCCATAGTAGGACAGCCTTGGTTTAGTCATCCTGGCTTCTAGTGAGAGTTCAGGCTTAATTTGCTCTAGGACTTATTTGTGTTTTTTTTACCCATGGCATCTAGGACCACAATCCAAATGATACCAGACTGTGTTATTTTATAATCAATTTCCCCAGCCTGGTGTTTCAAGCAGCATCAAGTAGCTAATTTCAGTTGCTACTCAAACTTCCAATGTAGCATCACACTGAAGGACTGTAAAAAATTACGAATACAGCCCAAAGCTCACTGCTGTCATCACCACCAGTCACCATCCTGATCAGATTTGTCGACTCTCAATATAAACCCAATTCCTACCCTTAATTCACTCTATTTTCTTTAGCAAATACCCTCAGTGTCAGTGTGCAGTATCATTTAAGTCTCATAATACACACACACACACACACACACATATAACTACATTTTCTGAAAAATTTTGCAGTTTACTTTTTCTGTAAAATCTGCATCACTGTGGAAAGCAATCTGAAAATGGTAACAGGTAAAATTGAAAATTGTTCTACTTGCATTGAAAGGTAACATCAAACACATTTTTAGAGAACAAGAAACAGTATTTTTGAATTACAAATACTAAATGAATAACATACAACTTATATTGTGCATTATTTTCTGTTTTTTTATTTTATTTTAAGAACTATTGGGGGGGGGATGAAAATTTTTCTTCCTCTACAAAAAGAACATCTCTTCTGGAAATTTTCAGGGAGTGCTGTGAACAAGATGTGAGAGTTTACCAGTTCGAGGGAGAATGCTACTTCATATACTCACTGGCACCACCAGCCATTACACAGATGGGAAAGAGATTATGTTTAACTTGGTTTCATCTGCTAAACAAGAATGAGAACAACAGATGCCATCTCCATATATTCAGTCATATGCAAATCCAAGGATTAAGTCACGCAACCCTTTCCATATGATGACCCCATCCCTAATAGCTTTCTTGCATTTAGTGGCATATCATTTGGTTCATAGCAAGTCCTGAGAGGTTCTTATTTCTTCTAAAATGATGTGTGCTAAACATCTATTTCATTTTTATCATACACAATAAACAAGCAGCCATTTTAATTTATTGCAATTTGAATACAATGCCAAGTACAACTGGCTCTCCATATTTGTGGCTTTGACTTTTGCAGATTTGATTATTTGTACTTTCAATTAATATGTTCTCTCTAGGAATCTCTAAGTTTTCCAATGCAATTCCATGGGAGGTTGACCACAGAGTTGTGCTGGAAAACCTAGAAATTCCTAGAGAAAACAGTTCTCTAGACACTTCCAGGTTCTCCGGCATAATTCTACAATCAACCTCTGGCAGAGGTTGACTACAGAGTTGCACTGAAGGACCTGGAGATTCCTAGAGAGCTGTGCTCTTAGGAAAAAAGAATAATGTTTTTTATTTGCAGTATTTCCACATTCACAGAGGTCCTTCGCCTCTAACTGCAGCAAATGTGGAAGGACCACGGTACATTGATGCCCTGCTATGTGGCATAAAGACTGTTTGCACTCAATATTTTTAATGGTTATATCAAACAATAAATATGTAATTCTGATTTTCAAAAAAAGGTCACTAACTTGCAAACTGGTCTATTGTTTCTATTGGTCTTTTTGGAAATATTATTCTCTGGTCTAAAGTGCCTTGATTCATGATCTCACAAAAACATTTATCCAATTCTGAGGCCCACCTATTTCTGTTAAGCCCTTGAACACTAATAACCCATGTAGCTATTTATCCAGATACTGAAAGTGTTCCTAATACAATATACTGCTTTTATAGTCCCTAACGTCAGTGAATTTTTATTTAATTTTTTTTTTAATTTTAAAATATAAATCAGTATTTGTTTCAGCTGCCTGGTAAAGCACCAATCAGAATGGCATGAATATCACCACCTCTGTTCATAAACAGAAGCAGTCAGCTGGTCACCAAGAAAATACCACCACAGATAAAACCCTTTATCCAGACAGCTCAGTCAATACACACCACTGGATTTAACTTTACCTCCTTTCACCTAATTGCTCTGTTTCTCATTATTTATGAGGCCAGTGTTGAAATTATGACACACAGCATGCATGCACACACACACACAAAACACAGCTCTGTTAAGGACACAAGACTTGTCCCATAGCTATATCATGCTGCCACCAAACTGACAATTAACATTATTTTAAAATGTAGAAGTCATTTTAATTAATCCCTTATATACCACCCTGAGGTAATAATAAGCCATTGTAATTATGCTTCATATGACTTATGTACTCTTACTTGCAGATAAATGCATGCATTTATTGGGCTGATGCTTAAAAAATTGCACATAACACAATTAACTATACTAGCCCGCATAAACCAGCTGCTATTAAGCTCACAATAACCTTTAAAGCTATTTTAAACAATTTTATTATTTCTAAATCCATCCAACGTTTACTCTTCTAACTTCCTAAGCTATTTGTGAATACTTTATTTTAAAAACAACAACACACATCACATAGTATTTTCATTGTCATTTTCTCTCCAGTGTCAGCTCACCCACCCCCTTTCCCACAACTGCTCAGCTGCTAGCTTCACATGATGTGACCTACATAACAAGAGATGCACTTGCTTCAAGATAGCAGTTACAACAGCTGGGCTGATGAACAATAGTGGTATTTCAGTAATGTCATATTTTATTAGACCTAATTATACAAAGGCAAGGGTTACAAAAGTATTCTGTTTCTGCAGCTTTAAGTTCTCCTCTCATAGGATAATCAAGGACAACAGCATTTAATTTTAATAAATGCAATTGTCAAGAGACAGTACTCATCTACAATAAAGATTACTATGTGTGTATGTGTATTGTGTGGTAGAAAAGAAACTAGTTATAAAATTATAAAGCAGAGTGATTAATCTTGAGTTCTACATTCTACATCTTAAGACACTCTTTAAAAGCTCATATACCAGAGGCATAGCAAAGGTTTATTAAAACTCTGCTCAGTGTTTGTGAGAATCCTGTTCAGGAAATCATGAAAAGGGAGTTTTCTAGCTGCAAATGACAAGTATATATGGGTCAACAAGGCAAACAGATGGTAATTTCTATGGACATGTTTCCAAGACTATTTGAAACTAAAACACATAAAACCCCATCAACAACACTGATCATACTGGCAAACATAAACGGTGTAAGATTTCTCTTTGTCGCCTTCGGGAAGATAATTGAGATGATTCAAATGTCCTAAACTAATGTGCCACAGGAAGAGTTATCCTTCAAATGCCACCCTTCTCTGAATTCTACAGTACAGTTTTTGGCTTAAAATGAACCAAAATGTAATATTTTTCCATTAGATGTACGCACATTTTTGTACAGATCCTATAAAAACAAAGACCTACAGTTTAGTGCAGAAACAGGCTAGGAAAACTTATGAACACAAACGAAACAAAGAGACTGAAACACTAATGCATCTTACTAGCCAATTTTTAAAAAAAAAGCCTGTCAAAAGATAAATCTCTGCAGAAAGGATGGCAGTACAGAGAAAGCCATGATTCCAGTAGCCAGTCATACTAAACCAGGCAGTTAAAAACTTTTAGAGAAAGTAGACTGGCCAATTTTTAACTAATTCTAAAAAATAGCAAAGATTATTATGGCAACTCACTTGAAACTGTGAATTCACTTAGATTGACTCTGATTTCAAAATTGATGCCAACAACCACCTTTCACATGCCTCTGATGAAAGGGGTTAATTCTACAAAAGCTTGAGGTCGCAAGTAGCCAAAGTATACTATTTATGCTAAAACCGCCAAGGATTACAGCTTCCATAAAGAAGGAGTCACTTCCACCAGACTGCAACAAGGCAAGGCAAAAAGGTACACTAGCACTTACATACTGTATAATGTTTTCCCAGGTCACACCAGTGGCAGCCATTTTTGCTTATTTCTTTCTAAATGAGTGTTAGGAAGTGAGGACCAGATGTTTTTCAATCAGTATGTTTGCACCTTGATTTAAATATTTCAGAACTCCCCAAACAGGCTTATCTACTCAAACTCACAGTTTGCTTCCAGTAAACCTTCTATCATGCTTGCTCCATTCACATAATTTTCCTAGAAATTCAGATGACCACTTTCCTCTCATAACTTCCTTTAATTTCCCCTTTTTCCTTTCCACAAGAAATTTTATCAAAGGAGAAAAGACAGAACAGTTGCACAATGTCTTTTGATTTATGGCACTAGAGGTCCTCTGGTCAGAAATCCCTATTACTGGCCCCCCCTGCAGCCTTTTAGCCTAGACCAGACTTTTCCAAGTTGGTGCCTTCCAGATGTTTCAGGTTACAATTCTCACAGTTCCTTCCCATGACTATGCTAGTGGTGGCTGATACAACTTGCATTACAAACATCTGGAGGGCCCTGAGTTGGGGCAGCCCACGAGACACAAATTTCCAGCCATTCAAAGAAAAGCCTGACTGAAGGTGACTTGGGTTCGACTAATAAATCAGAGTCACTTGCAGTAAATCAGCAAAGAATTCCTACTCCAACCTTACTGACAACAGGTATCTGAAATGAAGTAACCTTAGAACAACCTAGAGTCAAATTTCCTGTGGAAGGACAAGCTCAGTTCAGATTACATACTTTAAATAAATTTAGTACTTTATTTGTGGTACTCTAAATTTACGCTAGTGCTTTGTAATAATTATCTTGTTGGATACTGATTTGACACCAAAAAAGATGTCAATGAATGTAAAAATAAAAATTAGTAGAGCAGCACTTTTGGTTCTGCAAACCAATTGCAGTACTATGTTTTCAAAGAGCTGAAATTAATTTAGATGAAAAATATAGTAACTGTTTTAAAACACAGTAAGTGAAGCAATCTCTATGGAATGGTATTTTTGGCTTTGATTTTGTTATTCTTATTTTATATATAGTGTAATTTTGCTGGGACCTTTGACTGTACTAGAGGAGTTGTTAAATAAAACACAATACAGGATACATTATACATTTTAGTATCAGGGTACAGCCAGAGCAAGTCACTCATTAGCCTTTTTACTTGTCTGCTGAAATGAATACACCTTTAAAACATAAGCACACAACAGCAACTTTTACCAATACACAGTTTATAACACTAAACCATATATGAAATGTGATAACACTAAACTTCAACATTATTTTATAAAAATATTTACCCACCATTTTTCACTTTAATGAAACCACTGAGGTATTTTTTTTTTTATTACTGGATTTTTAGAAGTATAGTTACAAAGAAAAAAGAAAGATAAAAAAATAACAAAAGAGGAATATGCAGGAGATGAATGTGGAATAGGTATATAATATAACCTTTTTCATATTTTCAAAAATATGTTTTGCTGGAGTTGATGTCTATAAAATACATGTTCTTGCATAGCCAGAGAAATAAATGTCATGATTATTGAAAGCAAGGTGGTGAATATTTAACTTTCCAAGTCTGACTTTGTCCAGATGGAATCAAAAATATGAAAGGTCCACTCTGAGTGTGCAGAGTTCATCTGTTGCCTGGCATATGTAATGGCCAGCAGGAAGGCTCTTTTCCACATGAGCAATCTGAAGGCACAGACACCAAATGTTCCCTGGTCAATTGAGAGACCACCAGTTCTAAGTTCCAGTGTAGTGTCAGATCCAAGACTGGAGGATGGAGGTTCTTATAACCCTTCAGAAACCTCTTCACCAATGGGTCCAGGAAAGCAGATGGTCTACAGATGAACGGGAAGTGAGCCAATATAGTGGCCACATGACAATGAACAGAGGAAAGGGAAAGACCTCTTCCTGAAGAGGTGACAGGGAAACAAATACATGACTAACTTGAGCCCAATTCTGCGAGATCCCTCCTAATTTCAGAATGTTGAGAAAAGCCTTCCACTTGTATTAATATGACCATTGCGCAGATAACCAGCAACTGGAATGTTGTCTAAGGGAAAGTCAAAGTCCCCGCTTTGAAGATATTTGTGGATGTTTCTCTGACAAATGCTGTTGAAATTTAGAGGTAGTGGAGCCCTTCTTATATGAAGGGAAAAAAGGCATAGTATATCTGATGCCTAGATTGTTCTAGAATGCAAGATCTTCTTTGTCCAATACCAAATTTGTACCACAAAGCCTTTGTTCTGGAGGTGGACTGTGAAGACTGCTGAAACCTAAATGTCCTGGCTGTTGAATACATTTTGTGTGTGTGTTCGAGGATCGAATCCAGAATAGCACTGAAGCTGCCTTCCTTGTCAAAGGGCAGATCTTCAAAGTGGAACGAGTCTAAGTAGTTAGGCCTGAGATGTGTAACCATGCATGTCTTCCAAGCGTGACAGCACCTGCTAAAGTCTTTCCACTGCAGTCAGCAATGTGCTGTGATGAGCTAATCTGCTGACCTGATAGCCACCCCGATTGATCTGAAAGGGGTGGGATATAAATACATTTTATTTATTTATTTATTTATTATATGCCTCTGACTACTGCTATTATTATTATTATTATAGCGCTGTATATTTACACAGTGCTGTACATAAAATGCAAGAAGGAGACCATTTTTTCTAGTCTTCCAGCAGCTTACTGAAGAAGGGTATCAACTTCTTCCATAAAAAGCTGCTGATGTGCTCACATACAAGCAGTGTAGTTTACAATCTTAGAAATAAGACCAGTTGAGGAGTAGAATGTCCTCCGCATCACATCTAGTTTCTTCTCTTCCTTATCCAGGTCCAGGAAGATCAACAGGGTAGCGCTTCCCCAACTTTCCCCCAGACTAGGTCATCAGTCAGAGCAAGAAAGGCCATTTCAGTGTCATTATTCTGGCCTGAAACCACATTGAAATGGTTCCAGATAATCTGTTTCCTCCAAAAAAGCAAAGTGCTGGATGGAGAACTCGCACAGCCAATGGCTGTATCAGATGTCACTATGACATCATTTGATTGACAACTAGGAGGCTCCATCTTGAATCGTTACTTTTGCATGTATGAACTTCAGCAGGGTAAAATGCACCAGGAAGAATCGATCAGGGCAAGGGGTAGTATGAACTTCTTTCCGGAGAGATTTGGTAATGGCATGCACGATCTGATCCGGATCTAACCAGGGCAGATGGGCTAGTATGAATGGGGTCCTAGGCTACACGACACTGGAGTGGGCACTTAAGAGGAGTGATTATATCAATAGTTCAAAACAAATGGAAGACCAAATATTGTGGAACCACTGCCTTCATGAATCACAGAGCTTTTAGGAATCCATCTGGGCATAGACTATCCTATAGGTCACCCACCCCTGCTACCATCAAATCAAACCTCTTGAGGCACTTCTTGAGGAAATTATCTGACCATGACAACAGGACTGCTGAAATCCCTGCAAAAATCTGATCCTCCTCCAAACTCCTGGCAGCAAAGACCAGAACCCAAGTACATGCACATACATGCATGTACACACAAACATGTAATTATGAACAAACACTGGTAACATGCCAATGCTTCACATTAGAGAAAGTATGCTAGGCCAGCTTGCCAATACTTCCCAAAGACTAATGACAGGGTTACATGCAGAAACCAAGGGGCATTTTCCCCCCTCCCAGAAACATCTGCCACTTCTACCCTGGTGCACACCTCTCACAAGGCACCTAATGATTCAGTAGTCCATGCCTCTCACCCAGGGATTGTAAAATAGTCTCCTAAGAGGTTTAATTCACACTTTCACTGTGACTTAAGTTATTCCAAGACCCTGGCTCTCACACAAGTCTCTCCATCTAAATCATGCAAGAAGGGTTGATGTCCCTATCTTCATGTTTCCCCAAAGTGGTGGTCCAAATGGGAATATTATGGTAGGTGCAAATCCTCAGAACATAATACACAGGGAGGATATGTGGCAAGGGAGCAGAGACATGCAAGGACAGGTAAATAGGTACTTGGCACTTGGCAAGTGAGGAACAATCCCAATGTATCACAGACATCACTATTCTGCCCATTGAGTCTGGGCTGCTGAAGAATAATCCCAAGAATACACAGCAAGGAAAGATATGGATATCTATATGAACTTTGAACCATTACGCAGCAGCAGAGGACATTTTACATGGAACTGTCCTTTGGTAATCACGGTCACTGGCATTGTCATTTCCCAGTTGTCAGTGGCCCCACTCTCCTGGGCAACTGCCATATGAAGGGTTGTTCAGGAACCACTTTTCTTATGCTGGGGAGGGAGATAAAAGATTCATGAGCAGAAAGCAGAAGCTGAAAAGAAACAAAAGAACCGAAGAATAGGAATAGGTCAAGAAAAAAAATTCCCAACCCACATGGAGAACACAATGCAAACCTGAGTATAATCAATTCCAGAACAGGTACACGTATATGGGCAAAGAAATTCAATCACCATATCCTGCTTTTTTCTTCCTCCTACTCACTGAGATTGTTAAGCCTAAAGGCAGAGACTGACTAAGAACTCATCTTTTGAAAGCCACTATGGGAGCCTTTTTTGGCTGAAGAAAAGGACAAAATCTTTAAACAAACAAATAAATGACCTTATGTTCAATCTCTGAGCTTTCCATATATAAGCAAGGCAGACTCATGTCTGAAACCCTGGAAAGCCAACCACTACGTATAGACAGTACAGAGCTAGATGGACTCATGACCAATGTAAAGCAGCAATGTTTGTGGGTTTGTAGTCAAGTTTTAGTAAAAGACCCATACATCTGTTCTCCTCTTTACTGGCCTGGTGTTGATCAACAGTAGTTTATGGGCTTGCCAGCAAAGAGATGCTTGGCATAAAAAATCACCCAAAGATGCCTTGCCTTCCTCACTCTAATATCCCATCACACAATCTTAACACCACTACCAACTCAATTTCTAGGTACCTCTAGACCCAATATACAGTTTTCAGATGGCAAGTGTCTCCAATTAACAACAAAAAAAAATAGCCAACTTTTCCCACTGAATGCAAAAATATCAACACACACTAGAAGAAGAAAAATAAAAAGAACCTTGCTGGTCTCAGAGTTATGGTCCTCCAAGTGCAAGAAATACCTCCTTTCCCACAATTGGCAATCTGGGTGACAGAACTTTTATTCCTTGAAGAAACAGACAGGACACCTACTAGTTATCCATTTAGTTTAGCACTAGAATACATAATAGGAAGGTAACCAGAAATTAGAATGTATTAGTTTCTGGAAACAGAAGCAACTCAGGCAAATGCATACAAAATATTTTCAGTCACCAGAACTATGTATCTAGGTCAGTAGTTTGCCTAATATTTGCATGTGCTTATTTATATATGTAAATTCAAAATTACTAGAATTCGAAATTATAAAAGTTAAGTAAAAAAAACAAAAACCAGTGCATCTACGAGCCAACATGATATAGTGGGCCCTTGGTATCCACTGAAATTTGGTTCCAGGACACTCCATGTACAGTAGCCCCTCCCAATTCATGGGAATGCATTCTGGACCACCACCACCCCATGAAAATGGCGACTCACAAATATTCAAGTCCCACTGAAAGTAATGGTGCGCGTGCCACCATTTTGTCCCTCCCGCGAAGAGCAAGACCACAGATGCCAAGTCTGCAAAAAGGGAGGGACAACTGTATACCAAAATCTGTTGCTGCTCAAGTCCAATTAACTACAATGGCATGGAATATAAATTCCAAAATGCAAACCTTGATTTGGCCATTTTATATAAAGTACACCATTTTACACTACATCATTGTATTTAATGGGATTTGAGTATCCACGGATTGTGGCACCCATGGCAGGTCCTGGAACCAAACCCCCATGGATACCAAGGGCCCACTGTACTTCCCTCCAAACTCCTCAGTGTTTAAAGATAGGTTCTTTTATCTGCCATGACTCCACCAGAAACAGCTCAAAAGATTCAGCACACATCCCCTGGTATGCTTCTTCTCAGCAACACCCATGACTAATGGGACAGAGTTGCAAAAAGAGTTTTCACAGGAAGGTGTAAGAGTCAGCCCAGGTAAGATAACAGAAACCATTTCTCTATTTATTCATATATACTGAGGAACTACAGTACAATATAGATCAACCTCTTAACATAAGCATGAGTCAAGTTTCTTTTCCTTTAAATCTCTGCCTTTTATGTCTAAAAGATTACCACTTAAAACAAAGAAACAAACATGAAATATTTACCGTTAGTTCGCAAGAAATAAGTAATGTGTAGCCAAGGTCATTTACACAAGTGCCTGCATGACATACCATCTTGCTTTAAGTAATGAAAGTTCATTTATGAAGGTATTTTTCAAATACGGAGGGAAGTTCAGAAAACACAGTAAGAAAACTGCAATAGACTCAAAACAAACAAGAACAAATGAAATATGTCTCCTAACTACCCATATTTAGGCCAATATCAGTTGACTGAACATTCTAAAGATACTTTAATAAATGCTCAACTGCATTTTAGGTAGATATTACACTTGCTATCATTCATAAATGATTTATTCAACTCTTTCTCGTTTTACATTTCCATTATGATTCAGTTTAAGACAGCACATTGTCTTCTTGTTTCAAAAATCTTTGTTTCTTATCTTGGTTCAAAAAAACGTTTTGGAATAGAAGACTGCAGCAAAACAGATTACCGTAACGCAATCTCTAAAACGATTTCTTCAGCAAACTACATTTTGCTGTTCTTTTCTGACTCCAAAATGTGCACATCCCCAAAAGGATTTTGTACAGCTGGAAAGAAAGGGCAATTTAAAAAAAGGGAGGGGGGGTCAATGAAAACGTTTAAGAAGCTGAAGCTATTCTCCAATGAAGAAAGGCTACAGCACTGGAAGCTCCATAAAGAGAAAAACACAAGAAAGAGTAAATGTGACTGGCACTGAAAAACCAGAAAGCTGATGGATGGGAGATTGAGAAAATAAGGAAGTGCTTCTTCACACAGTTGGTAGTTAAATTATAATTAGCTACCAATTTCGACAGTTTTAAAGGGGGTTAGACAATTACTGTAATGGAGGATGAATACTGGCCTCCTCTCTGTACCTTGACCAAAAACTATCCATGCCCTGATCATCTCTTGCCTTGACTTCCATCAGCTTCTCACTGGTCTTTGTTCACTCATACCCATCCAGGTATCTCATACAAACATTATCCACATTTCTTGTCATGAGGTCAGTGTGACAGCCCTCTCTGTACAGATTGTTCAATCTTCTTGTCTATATTCAATCCCTTCGTATGTATATTCCAACCCATCATTCTCTGTCACTTCTGTTTATACACCTCTACCAGTGTCAGCTGTTCAAAGGTCTCCTACTTCCTGAAACAACTCTTGCCTTTTCTTTTTTGCTGTCCTTGGAACTGCCTCTCAAAATGCCAACATGTAACCACAATTATTTTTTTCTTCAAAATTCAGATCTTCCAGAAACCCAAAAATTTACAAGTCTTAAACCAAAGCACAATCAAATGAAATAGTCACATACTTTTCCACTTTTTACCTGTCCCTCTACCCCCCTTTTTCTGTATTTCAGATTGTAAGCCCCTTAGAGATAAGGACTTTAAAACGTATTCTGATAAACAGTTTAAAGATGCTACTTTATAAATAAAATGACAGTAGTAGCAGCAGTATTACCACTAATCATGATAAAGTCCTACTATCAGGATAAGACCCAACATGCTTCCAAACAGCAGCTGCTGAAAAACAAAGTTTTGTTTCTATATTCTGTTTGTTGGTTTCCCAGAGGAATCTGCTTGGCCACTGTATAACAAAATGCTGTTATTAGGTAAGCCTTCAACTGAATCCAACTGGGATCTTCTGGACTCGTTTCTGAACAAGTAGTGGGAGAACATGGGCACTCTCGTATTTCAGCTCAGTTGGGCAGATCTTGTTTTACTATGAATGGCCTGTTTTTGGCTCGAATCCGAAAACTAACCTTCATCAATAGAAAGCTCTACAACCTGCTTGAGAAGCTGCTTAGAAGGGTCTCCAACCTTCCTGAAGTGGTTTTCAGTAACTATGTGCAAAACCCACGACCCCACTCCAATTAACAGCAAGATTTCCAGAATCAAGCCCTTGCTTTGGTAGACTGCACAAACAGAACTGCATCTACGTAGCCACACATATAGGTGTTAACAGATTCCATAACCAGTAACTGAGGAACCCTGAGGTCGGTAAGTGGTTACCACATACTGTACAAACAAAGCCAAATGTCTTTGCCTATTTCATGGTCAGAGAAGAAATTCTTTGTATTGCATTCCCAACCCAGAATTTTCTGGGTTCCTTCAGTAGTAGTAGTAGTTATGGTGACCCAAAGGCAATCTATCACACGATTTTCTTGGCAAGATTTGTTCAAGGAGTTTTTGACAGTGCTTCCCCTCTGAGGCTGAGATTGTGTTACTTACCCAAGGTCATACAGAAAGTTTCACTGGCTGAGCGGAGGCTCGACCCCTGGTCTCCAGAGTCATAGTCTAACCCTCAATCTACTACAGCATAGTGACTCTGTTTCTTCCATCAGATACCAGTGTGTTCTCGCTGTAATGCTTTCTAGCTATTAAACTCATGGCCTCTTGCTGTTAGTGAAAATATTATTATTCTTCCATCAGAGTGGCCTAAAAATATATTCACTAACAGCAAGAAAGGAGTGGTATAAATCAAGGGTGGATTCCTACCTTTAAAAAGTTGTGTTGTAGGCTCTCTAATCTATATATGGTAACCAATGAGAGACATTAAGGTGTAGTGGTTTGACTGTTGGACTGTGACCTGGCCATGGAAAACCACTGTTTGACCTTGGTAAAGTCACATTCTCTCAGCCTCAGAGGAAGGCAATAGGAAAACATCTCTGATCAAATCTTGTCAAGAAAATCCTGTGATAGGTGAATTTTAGGGCCACCATACGTCAGAAACAATTTGATGGCACACAACGCCAAAACACAAAGACAACACTGGTATAAATCAAAGGTGGATGCCTACACTCAAAGGTAAGTTATAGGCTCTCTGATCTATGTATAGGGACAAATATCTAGAACTATATGCCTGTTCCTTGACCCTTGAGTTATCTGTTTTGTCTTGCTTCTTCACCTTCCAGGCGACATCTACTGCATAAAAGGAAGAAATGGGCTTGCACTACTTAATCAACAAATGCACAGCAGTGCAAAAACATTTCATATTATACACTTCAATAGAAGAACTATTTACATTTGTAACCTGCTCTGTCTCCAAAGAGCTTGGAATAATTCACCTATTTCCAGTTACTCTCACATTCAGATCCCATTGCTTCAGAAAAACTGCTTAATGTATCTTCAGACTATTTTCTCTCTATTAGTGCCTTAAACTGCTGCTTCAGATGGTGTTTTCTTCCTTTTAATTAACTTTTAAAAAATCTGTAATCTGCTTTCCACATGTCAGTGTAGATGTAGAAAAGTTAATTTTGAGAATCATCTTATATCTGATCACGACAGCCAGGATTCTGCTGGCTAAAAATTGGAAAGCAAAAACAGTTCCTACTATAAACGACTGGTTTCGAAAAATCATGGAGGTGAAGGAATTGGATAAATTAACAATCTACTCTTTCAAACGGGAGGAATTTCTCCCAAATCCGAATGGAGCCCATTCGGATTCATGTAAATTCGCTAGTTTAGCGAATTTACATGAATCCCCATTGCGTTCGGAAGGCGTTCGGAATGTCTTCCTAGTACCCGAAAATAACCCCCCCTTGCCCGAAATTGCGTGAGAACCTTTAATGCGCAATAACACAAAACCCATGATTGCATTCGGAGTGACTTCCCTTTTGCCCGAAATTGCGTAAGAAGAATTAATTCGCAATAACGTGAAACCCCAGGATTGCGTTTGGATTGCCCTTGCATTATACTTCCAATTTCCCACGTCTGAAAGAGTCCAGTGTTAATAAACAACAAATCTAAAGCAAAGGTTAATAGGGATTGGGAACCTGTAGAGAAATACTGGTTTAAAAAAATGTAATTTGAGTACAGAGATGCTATACAGTGGTCCCAAGAGTTACGAAGGAGTTCTGGGGGCTGAAGTCCCAAATGCTTGGAAGACCAATATTTGGGAAGCATAGCATCGCATACGAGCCCATCTGAATTGCAGGACTTGAAGGGTGGCTAGTGGGAGGCTTTCGTTTCCCGGGGGACCGCTATATTCAATGGACCGCGCAGGGTTTTTTTTCGTATCCCGGGGGATCTTTCGGATCCCGGGGGATACAATCGCGGTCCCGCCGGTTTCGGATCCCGGGGTTTTCGCAACCCGGGGGATTCGTAACCCGGGGGACCACTGTAGGTCTTTAAATTGGAAGGAGAAAATAATAATAGGGAGTTTTTGGATGTTTAGTACCATAAGTCTTTATTTTTATAAACTAATAGGGTTATAACAAGACAGAGGAACCTATGATTATGTAACTGCTAATATGTATGTATGTATAGTATAATATTATATTTTTTGACAACTGAATTTAAGCAAAAAATAGGCTAGGTAACTCACGGATATGTCAGAGATACAATCAGAATCAGATATAAAAGATTACTGGAAGATTTTGTTCTGATAGTAGGCTGGAAAATTTACTCGATGCATTTATTTTCGGTCATAATGCTATTATTTTTGACTGTTGTAATATTGATATAAAGTTTAATAAAGAATATATAAAAAAAAAGAAAAGTTAATTTTGGGTTTCCATTTTCAAATTAAATAGCCAGTGGGCAACAGACAAAAAGCTGACGTTGAAGGCTTTAATGGCTGGCATCCATAGTTTTTTGTGGGTTTTTCAGGTTATATAGCTCTTCCAGAACATGGCCACATAGCCCCAAAAAAACCCACAAAAATTTAGAGAAAAATTTAGAGAAAAAGCTCCTTATTGTTCTGCTACTGACAAACAAACAAACAAAAAACAAAACCACACACACACCAGTTGACTAGAATATATGGATCTCACTGCTGCCTCTTAGCATTCCCAGGTCTCTTCAAATAGTGGACAGTTTAGATATGCATTTGTAAACCATCTAGGGGCCAACAGCATTTCTCTGGGGGCACTATTATTGTTGTCTCTGACCCCCTTGCATTATGTATCTCCATTGAATAAAGGAGTGGGAGCATCATTCTGCTCACACTTCTGTTGACTGAGGCTACTCAGTTAAGTTTATGTAGTCTTTATTTTGGGGGGATGTTATTGCTTCCTTGCAATTCGGATTCAAGTCATACCCACGCACCTGCAAAAGCCCACTCCTATTTTCAACAGAACTAACAAGATACAGAAATCAGAACAGAAAAACTCAAAGCAACATGCTTCACTTGGCCAGGGTCACTACAGGAATAAAGTGTAAGTATTTCTATCCAGATGCCAGTCCCATATAACGTATACAAATATGGCTCATTTGAGCCATATCCAGGTACAGCCAGCACTCCGTATCCACTGATTTTTTTATTCACGGATTCAAACACCCATGGCTTGACATTTTCAAAAAATTCATGAACTACAAGAAGCAAACCTTGATTCTGCCATTTTATAAAAGGGACACCATTTTACTATGCCACTGTATTAAATGGGACTTGAGCATCCATGGAATATGGTATCCACAGAGGGTCCTGTAACCAAACCCCAGTGGATAGCGAGGGCCCCCACTGTAATAGACATAAAGCGTACTGAAGAATAATTTATGTGGCAGGAGAGATTAGTTGGGAAGTCTTCCAGTATACAAAAACATTAATAAACCTAGGAATGTTCTATTCTACAAAACTGCTGGTTGCAATAAATAAATACATCTCCTAGTATTGCTGTTGTTAACTCCCGTCGACTTCGGCCTATGGTGATCCTAGAAATGAAGGTTTAATGGCATACTAGCTCCCTTTCTTGAGAGTGAATGCACTAACAATCTTTACACCCCAGAAGGAGGCTCAAGTCTATGAACGCTCATGTTCCCACCTCCTTTCTTTCAGTTGGTCTCAGAGGTTGCTGCTGCAAGATCCCTTGGCATACTGATTTTCCAGACTAACATGGCCAGGTTTCTGAATTCTAGCATGAGTTCTGATATATGCCTCCTTTCATCTGTTTTTTCTTCTCACTGAAGGTTATTACTATCCTCCTGAATTGAATTCTCTTTGAATTGTACGTTGTGACGTTTACACGCCACCTCATTGTACAACTGCATTCGAGTCAGACATGTCTAGACGTGTTCATTTACCTCCTTCATTCCTCCCACCCCCTCCCCAACTTCTCAGGGGCTGCTTCATAACGTTTTACGTCATCCTCAGGTAGCTGCAGACCCTCAAAACACAGACTCCCTGAAGGGATTTAAAAAAAAAAATAGTGCTCAAAGCTACAGAGGAAAAAGACAATGGAGAAGCAGCAGATGAAATCACAGGATTGAAATAATAAGATACGAGAAGAAAACACATGCACTCTCCCCCTCACAAGCACACACAGAGGCTCCTTTTGGCCTCCCAACCATGGGTCAGGGCCCAAGGGGAGAGTTCAGGAAGGACCCCACTTCAGACCTACAAAAGGCACCTCTTAGGCTCCCCACGGCCAGATGGGAGACCCCTCTTTATTTTTATATTTTATTGTTTTAATAGCTTTTAGCCTTCTTAACTGTTTAATGTGCACTGTTTCTATGCATTTTTATCTTTCACATTGAATTTTATTATTTTAATGAGCAATCTGCTTCTATCCTGTACTACTACGTTACCCATATAAACCCGACTATAAATCGATCTCATGTATAAGTTGAGGGTTGGTTTTGGGGCCAGCATTATGGATTATGATATATCCTGTGGGTAAGTCAAGGATAGAACTTAGGGGCACGTAACAAAGGATCTAAAGCAGCAGGCCCCAAAATGTGCTCTTTAAGGGATTTTGGACTTCACCTCCCAGAATCCCAGATTGTTGGCCAACATGGCTGACGCTTCAGGAAGCAGAAGTCCAAAATCTCTTCTTAAAGGGCAGAGTTTGGGGACCAGTGATCTAAAGGATGAAGCAAAGGAAAATGTTGCCCAAATATGCCACTATTTCCCCACCCAAGCATTCAAACAGGCCAGGAGCCACACTGTTGTCGGGAAATTAGAGATGGCAGGTGCTTCTTTTAGGTCGGCAGGGGTCCCCAAACTGTACTCTTTAAGAGATTTTGGACTTCATCTCCCAGAAGCCTCAGTCATGTTGGCCAAAGGCCTGGGATTCTGGGACCTGGAGTCCAAAATCCCTTGAAGAGCAGAGTTTGGGGACCACTGGGCAAAAGCCTCATCTTTTGTCACTCTCCTCAGAGGAGGACATGGTTTCCTCCTTTTTGACAAGAATTACAGTACAGTGCTGACATTGCCCCATGGATAAGTCGACCTAGGATTTTTGGGGTCCTTTTTTTAACTAAAATTTCTAGACTTATATGGGGCTAGATCCAAATGCATCTGAGGAAGCAGAATTTGGTCTAGGAAAGCTTCTTTCTTTCAGTTCGTCTCAAAGATGCTACAAGATCTCTGCCTATACAAGGCCTAATTCCATTTTTTCTGTGTTTTCAATTGTAATGTTGTTGTTGTTTTCAACTCAGAAGCCGCTTTGTGTCCCAATTATGGGCTTTAACAAGCGAGATATAAAATAAATATCCCCCTGCTTTGTTGTTTGCCTTCCTCCTCCCCTTCAGGGCCCATTTTTGACCAAAATCTACACTCACAGAGGGAGATATATATATATATATATATATATATATAGCAATCCCACTTGAATGCCTGCTTCTGTGTGCTTTTGATCGTAAGGTTGCTGCTTTTAATTGGGAAGCTGCTTTGTGGGGATGTACTAAAACAAATGACAGCACTTGCCCATAGAAAAACCATACTTGCCCATAGGAAAACATTGGGGAATACAGTTGGCCCTCCTTATTCCCTGATTTTTTATCCATGGATTTGAAAATATTCCAAAAAAGTATACATTCCAGATAGTAAACCTTGGTTTTCCATTTTATATATGGGACACCATTTTGTTGTGCCACTGTATGTAATGTGACTTGAGTGTACACGGCTTTTGTTATCCATGGAGGGTCCTGGAACCAAACCCCAGTGGAAAATGAGGGCCTACTGTAGTCTGAATAAGATATCTTCCTATTTTACAAGGGCCCACTGTACTTGCCCATAGGGAAACATAGGGGAACGCTTGTCCACAGGGAATCGTGGGGAATATTTGCCCATGGGAAAACACGAGGAATGCCTGCCCATGGGGAATCATTGGAGAGCAATTCCCTGTAAGGAAAGAGTGAAGAACACTTCCCCATAGGGAAACGCTGGAGAACACTTATTCATTGGGAATCATTGAGGCATAATTCCCTATAGGAGTTTATCAGACGTTGGAAATTGGAAGTATAATGCAATGGCAATCCAAACGCAATCATGGGGTTTCACATTACTGTGAATTAAAGCATCTCATGCAATTTTGGGCAAAAGGGAAGTCATTCCAAGCCCAATCATGGGTTTTACATTATTTCATATTAAAGCATCTCACGCAATTTTGGGTAATGGGAGGTCATTTTTGGGTAATGGGAAGTCATCCTGAACGCATTCCGAACGCAATTAGAATTCACGTAAATTCACTAAACTAGCGAATTCACCTAATAGCGAATTGGCTCCATTCGAAATAAAGAGAAATTCCTCCCGTCTGATAAACTCCCGAGGGAACGCTTGCCCATGGAAAACCAGGGGGGAACACTTCCCCATAGGGAAACGATGGAGAACACTTATTCATAGGGAATCACTGGGGTACAATCCCCCATAGGGAATAATGGGGGGGGGGGGGGAGGGGGGAAATGCTTGCCCATAGAAAACCATGGGGGAACCCTTAAAACACTGGAGAGAACCCTTTCCCATAGATAACAAAGCAGGACATCCTAACAAAAACAGACGTGGTGGTGGTGGTGGTGGGTCTCCTGTCCTGCTCACCTTTCCCCCCGGGTGAGCCGGGGGACCCTTTCCTCTCCGTCGGGGAGGCCCCCAGGCTCTGCTCGGGGGGGGAGCACCGGCGGCGGTGCTGGCGGTGCTGACGGACCCGGCCCCCTCCGTTGTTGGGGGCGGCGCAGCAGGCGCTGCCTTCGGGGGCCGGCGGCGGGGAAGTAGAGGAGGGAGGCGGCGGCGGCGGCGGGGGGGAAGCCGGGGAGGGGGGCAGCGGAGAGACACTAGACGACGACGACGACGGAGGGGGCGGCGTCGAGGCCGGGAGAGGGCTGCCGTTGTCTCCCTCTGAGGCGGCGGGGGGCGTCTGGGTGGCCACAGCGGCAGGGCTCGTCGTAGGAATAGCGGTGCGCGAGGGGCTGGCGGCGCGGGAGCGAGGAAGAAGGAGGCCCCCTCCGCTGCTTCTCGTGGGGCTCCCGTGCTGCTGCTTCAGCTGGAAAGGCACCGTCGCCCTCATCGGCTGGAGGCGGCTGTTGTTGCTCGTTGACGACGACGACGACGAAGACGCTGCTGCTGCTGCTGCTCCTTCTTTTCCTCCGTTTGAAGTAACAGCGGCGGTTGGGGAGCCGCTTGGCCTCACACGCGGCGGCGGCGGCGGATGGGAAGACATTTTGTATTGTATTTTTTATAAAAAATTCCTATATATATATATATGTATGTTACCGTTAACGGTCAGTTTAGGCCACGCCCCCTTTTAGGCTCTCGCGCCCCCCCCCCCTTTTTTAATAATAATCCTCCTCGCGCCGCACCCCAGGCCTCCTCCTCCTCTTCTTCTTCTCTCATCAACAATAGTGGCTCCCTTTCATATAGACACACACTACTAGTACTAGTAGTCCCCCTCTGCTGCTGGTTCCTCTCTCCCCATTGGACGAGCCCCGACTCCGCCCCGGCCCCTACAGCGTCCTGATTGGTCGGTGGGCGTGGCCTAAAGGGCGTTGAGGGGGCGTGGCCAGGGTTAAAGGGACGAGGAGGGAGTGCGTCTGCGTCGCCCCTCCTCCTCCGATGTCGTCATCGCTGCCTGCTGCAGAATGAAGTCTCTAACGTCGCCTTCCTGAGGGGAGGATGTTGTTATTGTATTGCGCCCCCAGTGGAGGGATAGGGGAAGTGCAGGTCCAAAGCAGGCAGCACAGGCCTCTCTCTCAGAGAGGAGACTCCATCTGTGTGGAGGTTTAAGGTGTTCTTGTTGTGTGTGTGAGGCTTCCAAAATCCATAACAACCCTTTTGGAAAGGCTCACAACAACAACACCACAAACAACAACAACAATCCTCCTCTGGTCACCCTGTTATAGATAATAATAATAAAATTTATTTATATCCCGCCTCTCTGCACTCAGGCAACCAGGGCAGCTTACAACAATTAATATAAATATATATATTATATATACATATAATATATATGGTATATATATGGACAGGTTACTTACCTGTAACAGTATTTCTTCGAGTGGTCATCTGCAAATACATACAAATGGGTTTTACTGCGCATGCGCAGTTCAGCTCGGAAACTTCTGGAATCACTAGGCAGACTTCGGATTGCAACTTTTTGGCGGTAGCCCCGCCCACCGCTATATAAGTCCCCTGCTTTCCCGCTCTTTCCTCAATTCCATAGATTTTTTACGCCGCGTAAAGCGACTATGGAGCCCTCTATGAGCGGGACACTGAGGGGAGGATGGGCGGGATTTGTATGTATTCGCAGATGACCACTCGAAGAAATACTGTTACAGGTAAGTAACCTGTCCTCCTTCTTCGTGGTCTCTGCGAATCATACAAATGGGTTCAGACTAGCAAGCTAAGTTTACGGCGGAGGGAGTGTCCATAGGCCAAAGTATGTTAAAACAAGTCACTTTATTAAAGTGTTCAACTTGCATCCTCATCAGCACAATGTCTCTGTAGCAATCAGAGGATCATGTGTTCAATGAACCAAACATAAGTGCAATTTTCTTGTAATCAAAGCAATCAATAAATCATTAAATATAATACACCCGTATTATGCCTGTGTTGGTCTTCTTTACTTTTTTTTTTTTTTTTTAACAGTACTACACACCATGACAAAACTTCTCCCAAAAGGACACTTTGGTGATATATCATTTAACATTGCCATGTGTATAACACAAAGGATTTTGGTCTTCATAGAATAAAACTCCTTATTCTTGCAACAAGCCTTGAAATCATGGCAATTCTGAACACAATTGTTTAAACGCATTAATCTATACCGAACATTCCCTGAGGTATCAAGAGTTGCAACTAATATTTCCTGAATTCAACCCGAATTCAGATGGATAGCTGTTCATCTGCTACATACCAGTAGAGCATATGTGCTATATTGTACCTTTGAACATAGACAATATACAGAAGTATTGGCATCGTAAGTAAAAGTAAATCAGATATTCAATAACAGCATTCGAACCCATAAGGGAAAACAGTGAACACTGTGAGAATCAGTATTCATCCACTACTACAGTGAATCAAGAGCTGCATATGTTATAAACACATTCTGTAAACTAGTAAAGGAAGTGCAAATATTTCACAAAGGCATTACACTTGTATGGCTGAAACCAACACTGCTTTCCCAAAAGCTGCATCTTGCTTAGCCCTGGTGTCCAACCTGTAGTGTTTAATAAAAGTCAAGGGCTGAGACCAGACCGCAGCTTTGCACACATCCTCCAACGGTATCCCCGACAAAAAGGCGGAGGATGCAGCTACCGCCCTAGTTGCATGTGCCCGGACTCTAGCAGGGGGAGGTTTGCCCGACAGTTCGTAACAGAGGTGGATGGTACCCGCCACCCATTTGGAAAACCTCTGAGCAGTTACAGGCAGTCCCTTCTTTGGCTCTGAGTAGCACTGGAAAAGTCTATTAGAGCGACTCGAACCCGAAGTCCTGTCCAGGTAGAAGGCCAAAGCCCTCCGAACGTCCAACAGGTGGAGACGGCGTTCGATATCGGTGGTCGGGTTCGGAGCTAGAGTCGGGAGCACAATGTCCTGGCACATGTGAAACGTAGAAACAACTTTTGGCAAAAAAGTAATATCCGTACGGAGGACTACCTTTTCCTTATGAAATCTAAGGAAGGGTTCGTCTCTCCGCAAGGCGCAAAGTTCTCCAGCCCGACGAGCAGACGTAATGGCTACGAGGAACGCTGTTTTCCAAGTTAACAGTCTCAAGTCTGTTGTAGCCATGGGCTCGAAGGGTCTATTTGTTAGTGAGGATAACACCACCTCCAAACTCCAAGTTGGAGCCGGAGCTACAACCGGGGGGTGAAGATTGTTAAACCCTCTCAAAAATTGCTTTACTAAAGGATCTTTAAAGAATGAGGGCTTCCCCCCTAGTGCATAATGTGAACATATAGCTGAAAGGTAACACTTAATTGAAGTTAAACAAAGACCTGCATCTACCAATGTCATCAGGAACTCGAGCACTATCGGTGTCGAGACATTGGCAGGGTTCAGGTTTCGAGATGCCAGGAACTGAACAAACTTACTCCATTTCGAGGCATACGACTTCGCGGTTGCCGGTTTCTGTGCTGCTCGAATCATCCTCTGAATCGGTACCGGTAAGTTGTCTACGGTCGAATTCTCCAAGCGACCAGCGGAAGGTTGTCCATGTCCGGGTGACGAACTCGGCCGTTGTGCGTGGTGAGCAGGTCCGGGCGAGGTTCGATTCTCAGGTACTGCCAGCCGGCGAGGTGCATGACCGACGGGAACCAGGTCTGTCTCGGCCACCATGGTGTGATCAGGATTGCTTCTGTCCGGTCCCGGATCATCTTGGCGATTACCCTCGTCAAGAGTGGAAAGGGAGGGAAGGCATACACCATGTCTCCTGACCACCTGTACAGGAAGGCATCTCCGAGGGAGGCTGGATCCCTGGATCGGGAGCAAAACCGTGTACAGTGAGTGTTCTGCCTGGTGGCAAAGAGGTCTACCTCTGGTTCTCCCCATCTGCGAAACAAGTCCAGCACCGTCTCGGGATGGAGTCTCCATTCGTGGCAAACCGTCGAGGATCTGCTGAGACGATCCGCTAGACTGTTTTGTTCCCCCGGGAGGTGAATTGCCTGCAAGGAAATTCCTTTCGATATGCACCAGTCCCAAATCTGTAGTGTCATGTCCAAAAGTTCTGGCAACCTGGTACCTCCTTGCTTGTTGAGGTAGTACATGACCGTTGTGTTGTCTGTCATGATCAGCACTACCTTGTTGCGCAAGATGACCTCGAAAGCCTTTAGGGCCTTCTGTACCGCCAGCATCTCCAACACGTTGATATGCAAAAGTCTCTGTGTTGGGGACCATCTGTCTTTTACCGTCAGGTTTGCTGCATGTGCTCCCCAGCCCTCGAGAGAAGCGTCCGTTGTCAAGCTGATCTGCGGCTGCGGCTGGGCGAAAGGCATGCCAGTGCATACGTTCTTCGGATTCAGCCACCATTTCAGAGTGGTCGATACCGAGGTCGGAACCGAAAGTCTTTTTGAAGGTAGGTCCCACAAAGGGTTGAAGACAGATAGGAACCATTTCTGGAATGGTCGTAGTCTTAGCCTCGCCCAAGGGGTGACGAAGGTTGTGGACGCCATATGTCCCAGCGCTATCTGCGCTTCCCGGGCACGTATTATGGTCTTTGACATACACGCCGTGATGGAGGCGGAGAGCGTCCGAAACCGGTCCGGTGGTAGGAATGCTTTGCATCGATTCGAGTCCAAAATTGCCCCTATGAACTTTACTTGTTTCCTCGGGATCAGCGTCGACTTTTCCCGGTTGATTATTAGGCCTAGGGAGATCATTAGGTCTAATGCGAAGCTTACGTCTGATGATAACTGGTCCCTTGAGTCCGCGGCGAAGAGCCAGTCGTCTAGGTAAGGGAACACCCTGATGCCCTTCTGATGGAGGTAGGCTACTACTGGAGCCATGCACTTTGTGAAGACCCTCGGAGCGGAACAGAGGCCGAAGGGCAGCACGTTGTACTGGTAGAGTCTGGAGCCGATGGCGAAGGCTAGAAATCTTCTGTGGTCGTTCCGTATCGACACGTGGAAGTAAGCATCTTTCAAGTCCACAGTCACGAACCATAGGCCCTGATGTAACAAGGGTAAAATAGAAGCCAACGTTACCATACGGAAGCGGCGATATAGCAGATGTTTGTTTAGCTCTCGTAAGTCTAAGATGGGTCTCAGTGATCCATCTGGCTTGGGCACAGTAAAATATCTCGAGAAAAAACAACGTGGGGCCTCCTGCCAATGAATTCGGGAGATGGCCCCTTTTGACAGCAAGGTGCGTACTTCGTCGAGGAGGGGAGGTGAGGGGTGCGTGGAAATGATGTTTCCCGTCTGGGGAAGGGACTCGAACTCGAGGGCATAGCCCTTATCTATAATACGAAGGACCCAAGAGTCCAACGTGATCTTAGCCCAGGTGTGATAAAAGGGCTTAAGTCGGTCCTGAGTGCAGGAACCGGAGTCGGCGAAGTACGCTATTGTCCTTCAGGACCTCTTCCTATTTTGGTCCGTCTCTTGTCTGCGAAAAGCCTTGCGGTATCGGGGCAAGGGCTGTCGACGGCCTGAGGAAGATGATGACTGTGACGGATAGCGCTGTCTAGGCTGGTCCTGGGGCTGGTACGGTCTATCTTGCTGGAACGGTCGCCTGTAAGGTGTGAAACCAGGCCGAACCGGACGGAACCGACGTCTGTAGGTAGGTGCAGAAGAGGAAGACATACCGTGTTTCCGTGCGGCTGACTTCATTCTATACTTAAAGTTTAACTTGTCGTCCGTCTCCTTGTTGAAAATACCGGCGTTGTCGAAAGGCATCTCCTCAATCGTAGATCTCGCATTTGCATTGAGGTCAGAGGCCCTGAGCCATGCGTGTCTCCTCAAGGCTATGGCTGCAGACATCGATTTCGCAGCACAATCAGCGGAGTGCCTGGCCGAGGTAATGAGCCAGCTCCCTATGGAGTGTGCTTCGTCTCTGAGCTCCATGGCTAGCTTGTTGGTTTCCTCTGGAACGTCGTCTAGGATGGGAGCCATACGTTCCATCAGATATTGTATGTAAGCTCCCATACAGGCATTATAATTTGCCACTTTCAGACCCAAGATGGACGATGAATATGTCTTCTTAGCTAGCGAGTCTATCTTTTTGGCCTCTTTGTCTGAAGGAGATGTCGAAGTTTTTGTGGTGAAGGTCCTTTGGGCTCCTTCCACAATTGTGGAGTTTTGTCTGGGATGGGAGAACAACCATGACGCTGGGGATGGAGTGATCCTATATAGGTTCTCCACCTTCCGGTTCGATGTCAAGGTGGAGGCAGGGGCTTCCCACGAACGTTGCACGATCTTTTCCAACGAAGGCAGGAATGGAATGGAGGGGGGTGTTGGTACCGACCCGTGGATCCTCTTCTCTATTGGATCTGCCGCATCGTCCTCCATATGGCTCACCTCGAGTTCGAGGGCTCTTCCCATCCTAATGACATGTTCAGTGAAGGAACGCACATCGTCACTGGGAGAAGCTGCCCCCGGGGTGTACAACTCTTGTGGAGACTCGGGAAGCTCTAGGTCTGATGCATCCGATTCCATGTGGAATGACTGCGGAATCGCGGCTTCCACCTCCATGTCCGACTCGGAGTCCTCCCTATGCACCAGGACCACCGGTGATGGAGATCTTTCTCTATGAAAACTCGTCTGCGTCGCCGCTGCTGAGACCGCGTGCAAAGAACGCGCTGAATCGTGCCTCGTTGCCGATGATGACTTGTCCACTACCTCAGTACGGTGTTGCGGCAGCGTTCGGCCCACCGGCATGTAGTACATATCCGTTTCGCTGTCATAGACATAATCGAAACGCTGTTGTTGGGTCTCCGCCCTCGGTACGGGGGATTGTTCATTCCTCTTCCTAACCGGAGGAGACAGCACCGGAGGATCTTGGTCTGACACTACCTGTATGTCAAGGTCCTCGACCGAGACAGCATGGGTTCCCGAGGAGCGAGGGCGGTCCGGCGTGGTCTTAGCCGCGGAGTCGACAGCACTCGGTACCGAGGAGGATCTTCTCGGGACTGAAGTCGGTACGGATACCTCTCTGGACGGGTCGTCCGAGGCCGGTGACACATGCCGTTTCTTCTTGGAATCGTGTCCGGATGCGGTCGTCTGTTTGTCATGAGACCTTTTAGAATGCTTCGAATCCGAAGCCTTTTGCGCACTCGAATCGGTACCTTCTTGAGGTTTCTTTGAGTGCGAGCCCGCCTTGGCCTGACCGTCTGCTGACTGGGGCGTATCCTTTGGATGGTCCTTAGCCCGCTTTTTGGCCTTATGTTTGGCCTTTCCATCCCGGTCCCGGGAGGTAGAAGAGGCGGTCGGCGTTGTAGTAGCCGCGACCTCCATCGATTTCGGAGTTTCCGCGGGCTTGTGAGCTTCCGCGGGCTTGGGCGCAGTCGTCGCCCCTGACACCGTGGCTTGCCCCGATAGGACCTTTGTAAGGAGAGCGGCCTGTAAGCGGGCAGCGCGATTTTTCCTCGCTTGCGGTGTCATCGACTGGCACTGGGCGCACGATCTAGGGTTGTGCCCCTCGCCCAAACACAAAAGGCAAGTATTATGATTATCCCTCTCAGGGATTTTGCCGCCGCAAGTATTGCACTCCTTGAACGGCGGGGCCATCGCTCGCGGCAGGAACGCCCGAGAGAGCGCGGCAACACGGGAGAATAGTCAGTCCAGTCCAAGTCAAGCCAAGTCCGAGTTCTTTCCAAATCCAAACGAAATCCGTAAAGCGTAGTCCAAGTCCGAAGTCCGAAGTCCAAAGTCCGATAAACAGTATTCTAACAGTAGCGAAGTTCCAAGCTGCTAGCGCGGCGGAAAAAATGGAACCGAGGAAAGAGCGGGAAAGCAGGGGACTTATATAGCGGTGGGCGGGGCTACCGCCAAAAAGTTGCAATCCGAAGTCTGCCTAGTGATTCCAGAAGTTTCCGAGCTGAACTGCGCATGCGCAGTAAACCCATTTGTATGATTCGCAGAGACCACGAAGAAGAAGGACAGGTTACTTACCTGTAACGGTATTTCTTCGAGTGGTCATCTGCGAATACATACAAATGGGTTTTACTGCGCATGCGCAGTTCAGCTCGGAAACTTCTGGAATCACTAGGCAGACTTCGGATTGCAACTTTTTGGCGGTAGCCCCGCCCACCGCTATATAAGTCCCCTGCTTTCCCGCTCTTTCCTCAGTTCCATAGATTTTTTACGCCGCGTAAAGCGACTATGGAGCCCTCTATGAGCGGGACACTGAGGGGAGGATGGGCGGGATTTGTATGTATTCGCAGATGACCACTCGAAGAAATACCGTTACAGGTAAGTAACCTGTCCTTCTTCTTCGTGGTCTCTGCGAATCATACAAATGGGTTCAGACTAGCAAGCTAAGTTTACGGCGGAGGGAGTGTCCATAGGCCAAAGTATGTTAAACCAAGTCACTTTATTAAAGTGTTCAACTTGCATTCTCATCAGCACAATATCTCTGTAGCAATCAGAGGATCATGCGTTCAATGAACCAAACATAAGTGCAATTTCCTTGTAATCAAAACCATCAATAAATCATTAAATATAATACACCCGTATTATGCCTGTGTTGGTCTTTTTTTTTTTTTTTTTTTTTTTTTTTTTTAAAAACAGTACTACACACCATGACAAAACTTCTTCCAAAAGGACACTTTGGTGATATATCATTTAACATTGCCGTGTGTATAACACAAAGGATTTTGGTCTTCATAGAATAACACTCCTTATTCTTGCAACAAGCCCTGAAATCATGGCAAAACTGAACACAAATGTTTAAACGCATTAATCTATACCGAACATTCCCTGAGGTATCAAGAGTTGCAACTAATATTTCCCGAATTTAACCCGAATTCAGATGGATAGCAGTTCATCTGCTACATACCAGTAGAGCATATGTGCTATATTGTACCTTTGAACATAGACCATATACAGAAGTATTGGCATTGTAAGTAAAAGTAAATCAGATATTCAATAACAGCATTAGAACCCATAAGGGAAAAACAGTAAACACTGTGAAATATGAATCAAGAGCTGCATATGTTATAAACACATTTTGTAAACTAGTAAAAGGAGTGCAAATATATCACAAAGGCATTACACTTGTATGGCTGAAACCAACACTGCTTTCCCAAAAGCTGCATCTTGCTTAGCCCTGGTGTCCAACCTGTAGTGTCTAATAAAAGTCAAGGGCTGAGACCAGACCGCAGCTTTGCACACATCCTCCAACGGTATTCCCGACAAAAAGGCGGAGGATGCAGCTACCGCCCTAGTTGCATGTGCCCGGACTCTAGCAGGGGGAGGTTTGCCCGACAGTTCGTAACAGAGGTGGATGGTACCCGCCACCCATTTGGAAAACCTCTGAGCAGTTACAGGCAGTCCCTTCTTTGGCTCTGAGTAGCACTGGAAAAGTCTATTAGAGCGACTCGAACCCGAAGTCCTGTCCAGGTAGAAGGCCAAAGCCCTCCGAACGTCCAACAGGTGGAGACGGCGTTCGATATCGGTGGTCGGGTTCGGAGCTAGAGTCGGGAGCACAATGTCCTGGCACATGTGAAACGTAGAAACAACTTTTGGCAAAAAAGTAATATCCGTACGGAGGACTACCTTTTCCTTATGAAATCTAAGGAAGGGTTCGTCTCTCCGCAAGGCGCAAAGTTCTCCAGCCCGACGAGCAGACGTAATGGCTACGAGGAACGCTGTCTTCCAAGTTAACAGTCTCAAGTCTGTTGTAGCCATGGGCTCGAAGGGTCTATTTGTTAGTGAGGATAACACCACCTCCAAACTCCAAGTTGGAGCCGGAGCTACAACCGGGGGGTGAAGATTGTTAAACCCTCTCAAAAATTGCTTTACTAAAGGATCTTTAAAGAATGAGGGCTTCCCCCCTAGTGCATAATGTGAACATATAGCTGAAAGGTAACACTTAATTGAAGTTAAACAAAGACCTGCATCTACCAATGTCATCAGGAACTCGAGCACTATCGGTGTCGAGACATTGGCAGGTTTCAGGTTTCGAGATGCCAGGAACTGAACAAACTTACTCCATTTCGAGGCATACGACTTCGCGGTTGCCGGTTTCTGTGCTGCTCGAATCATCCTCTGAATCGGTACCGGTAAGTTGTCTACGGTCGAATTCTCCAAGCGACCAGGGGGAGGTTGTCCATGTCCGGGTGACGAACTCGGCCGTTGTGCGTGGTGAGCAGGTCCGGGCGAGGTTCGATTCTCAGGTACTGCCAGCCGGCGAGGTGCATGACCGACGGGAACCAGGTCTGTCTCGGCCACCATGGTGTGATCAGGATTGCTTCTGTCCGGTCCCGGATCATCTTGGCGATTACCCTCGTCAAGAGTGGAAAGGGAGGGAAGGCATACACCATGTCTCCTGACCACCTGTACAGGAAGGCATCTCCGAGGGAGGCTGGATCCCTGGATCGGGAGCAAAACCGTGTACAGTGAGCGTTTTGCCTGGTGGCAAAGAGGTCTATCTCTGGTTCTCCCCATCTGCGAAACAAGTCCAGCACCGTCTCGGGATGGAGTCTCCATTCGTGGCAAACCGTCGAGGATCTGCTGAGACGATCCGCTAGACTGTTTTGTTCCCCCGGGAGGTGAATTGCCTGCAAGGAAATACCTTTCGATATGCACCAGTCCCAAATCTGTAGTGTCATGTCCAACAGTTCTGGCGATCTGGTACCTCCTTGCTTGTTGAGGTAGTACATGACCGTTGTGTTGTCTGTCATGATCAGCACTACCTTGTTGCGCAAGATGACCTCGAAAGCCTTTAGGGCCTTCTGTACCGCCAGCATCTCCAACACGTTGATATGCAAAAGTCTCTGTGTTGGGGACCATCTGTCTTTTACCGTCAGGTTTGCTGCATGTGCTCCCCAGCCCTCGAGAGAAGCGTCCGTTGTCAAGCTGATCTGCGGCTGCAGCTGGGCGAAAGGCATGCCCGTGCATACGTTCTTCGGATTCAGCCACCATTTCAGAGTGGTCGATACCGAGGTCGGAACCGAAAGTCTTTTTGAAGGTAGGTCCCACAAAGGGTTGAAGACAGACAGGAACCATTTCTGGAATGGCCGTAGTCTTAGCCTCGCCCAAGGGGTGACGAAGGTTGTGGACGCCATATGTCCCAGCGCTATCTGCGCTTCCCGGGCACGTATTATGGTCTTTGACATACACGCCGTGATGGAGGCGGAGAGCGTCCGAAACCGGTCCGGTGGTAGGAATGCTTTGCATCGATTCGAGTCCAAAATTGCCCCTATGAACTTTACTTGTTTCCTCGGGATCAGCGTCGACTTTTCCCGGTTGATTATTAGGCCTAGGGAGATCATTAGGTCTAATGCGAAGCCTACGTCTGATGATAACTGGTCCCTTGAGTTCGCGGCGAAGAGCCAGTCGTCTAGGTAAGGGAACACCCTGATGCCCTTCTGATGGAGGTAGGCTACTACCGGAGCCATGCACTTTGTGAAGACCCTCGGAGCGGAACAGAGGCCGAAGGGCAGCACGTTGTACTGGTAGAGTCTGGAGCCGATGGCGAAGGCTAGAAATCTTCTGTGGTCGTTCCGTATCGACACGTGGAAGTAAGCATCTTTCAAGTCCACAGTCGCGAACCATAGGCCCTGATGTAACAAGGGTAAAATAGAAGCCAACGTTACCATACGGAAGCGACGATATAGCAGATGTTTGTTTAGCTCTCGTAAGTCTAAGATGGGTCTCAGTGATCCATCTGGCTTGGGCACAGTAAAATATCTCGAGAAAAAACAACGTGGGGCCTCCTGCCAATGAATTCGGGAGATGGCCCCTTTTGACAGCAAGGTGCGTACTTCGTCGAGGAGGGGAGGTGAGGGGTGCGTGGAAATGATGTTTCCCGTCTGGGGAAGGGACTCGAACTCGAGGGCATAGCCCTTATCTATAATACGAAGGACCCAAGAGTCCAACGTGATCTTAGCCCAGGTGTGATAAAAGGGCTTAAGTCGGTCCTGAGAGCAGGAACCGGAGTCGGCGAAGTACGCTATTGTCCTTCAGGACCTCTTCCTATTTTGGTCCGTCTCTTGTCTGCGAAAAGCCTTGCGGTATCGGGGCAAGGGCTGTCGACGGCCTGAGGAAGATGATGACTGTGACGGGTAGCGCTGTCTAGGCTGGTCCTGGGGCTGGTACGGTCTATCTTGCTGGAACGGTCGCCTGTAAGGTGTGAAACCAGGCCGAACCGGACGGAACCGACGTCTGTAGGTAGGTGCAGAAGAGGAAGACATACCGTGTTTCCGTGCGGCTGACTTCATTCTATACTTAAAGTTTAACTTGTCGTCCGTCTCCTTGTTGAAAATACCGGCGTTGTCGAAAGGCATCTCCTCAATCGTAGATCTCGCATTTGCATTGAGGTCGGAGGCCCTGAGCCATGCGTGTCTCCTCAAGGCTATGGCTGCAGACATCGATTTCGCAGCACAGTCAGCGGAGTGCCTGGCCGAGGTAATGAGCCAGCTCCCTATGGAGTGTGCTTCATCTCTGAGCTCCATGGCTAGCTTGTTGGTTTCCTCTGGAACGTCGTCTAGGATGGGAGCCATCCGTTCCATCAGATATTGTATGTAAGCTCCCATACAGGCATTATAGTTCGCCACTTTCAGACCCAAGATGGACGATGAATATGTCTTCTTAGCTAGCGAGTCTATCTTTTTGGCCTCCTTGTCTGAAGGAGATGTCGAAGTCTTTGTGGTGAAGGTCCTCTGGGCTCCTTCCACAATTGCGGAGTTTTGTCTGGGATGGGAGAACAACCATGACGCTGGGGATGGAGTGATCCTATATAGGTTCTCCACCTTCCGGTTCGATGTCGAGGTGGAGGCAGGGGCTTCCCACGAACGTTGCACGATCTTTTCCAACGACGGCAGGAATGGAATGGAGGGGGGTGTTGGTACCGACCCGTGGATCCTCTTCTCTATTGGATCTGCCGCATCGTCCTCCATATGGCTCACCTCGAGTTCGAGGGCTCTTCCCATCCTAATGACATGTTCAGTGAAGGAACGCACATCGTCACTGGGAGAAGCTGCCCCCGGGGTGTACAACTCTTGTGGAGACTCGGGAAGCTCCAGGTCTGATGCATCCGATTCCATGTGGAATGACTGCGGAATCGCGGCTTCCACCTCCATGTCCGAATCGGAGTCCTCCCTATGTACCAGGACCACCGGTGATGGAGATCTGTCTCTATGAAAACTCGTCTGCGTTGCCGCTGCAGAGACCGCGTGCAATGAACGCGCCGAGTCATGCCTCGTTGTTGATGACGACTTGTCCACTACTTCAGTACGGTGTTGTGGCAGCGTTCGACCCACCGGCATGTAGTACATATCCGTTTCGCTGTCATAGACATAATCGAAACGCTGTTGTTGGGTCTCCGCCCTTGGTACGGGGGATTGTTCATTCCTCTTCCTGACCGGAGGAGACAGCACCGGGGGGTCTTGGTCTGAAACTACCTGTATGTCGAGGTCCTCGACCGAGACAGCATGGGTCCCCGACGAGCGAGGGCGGTCCGGCGTGGTCTTAGCCGCGGAGTCGACAGCACTCGGTACCGAGGAGGATCTTCTCGGAACGGAAGTCGGTACGGATACCTCTCTGGACGGGTCGTCCGAGGCCGGTGACACATGCCGTTTCTTCTTGGAGTCGTGTCCGGATGCGGTCGTCTGTTTGTCATGAGACCTTTTAGAATGCTTCGAATCCGAAGCCTTTTGCGCACTCGAATCGGTACCTTCTTGAGGTTTCTTTGAGTGCGAGCCCGCCTTGGCCTGACCGTGTGCTGACTGGGGCGTATCCTTTGGATGGTCCTTAGCCCGCTTTTTGGCCTTATGTTTGGCCTTTCCGTCCCGGTCCCGGGAGGTAGAAGATGCGGTCGGCGTTGTAGTAGCAGCGACCTCCATCGATTTCGGAGTCTCCGCGGGCTTGTGAGCTTCCGCGGGCTTGGGCGCAGTCGTCGCCCCTGACACCGTGGCCTGCCCCGATAGGACCTTTGTAAGGAGAGCGGCCTGTAAGCGGGCAGCGCGATTTTTTCTCGCTTGCGGTGTCATCGACTGGCACTGGGCGCACGATCTAGGGTTGTGCCCCTCGCCCAAACACAAAAGGCAAGTATTATGATTATCCCTCTCAGGGATCTTGCCGCCGCAGGTATCACATTCCTTGAACGGCGGGGCCATCGCTCGTGGCAGGAACGCCCGAGAGAGCGCGGCAACACGGGAGAATAGTCAGACCAGTCCAAGTCAAGCCAAGTCCGAGTTTATTCCAAATCCAAACGAAATCCGTAAAACGTAGTCGAAGTCCGAAGTCCAAAGTCCAAAGTCCGATAAACAGTAATCTAACAGAGCGAGCGAAGTTCCAAGCTGCTAGCGCGGCGGAAAAAATGGAACTGAGGAAAGAGCGGGAAAGCAGGGGACTTATATAGCGGTGGGCGGGGCTACCGCCAAAAAGTTGCAATCCGAAGTCTGCCTAGTGATTCCAGAAGTTTCCGAGCTGAACTGCGCATGCGCAGTAAAACCCATTTGTATGATTCGCAGAGACCACGAAGAAGAAATATATATATATATACACACACATACATACACATATATCATGTTCCCCAAACCCTTCCCCCCCCCCCAATTAAAATAGAATTAAACAATTTGCAGTCTAAAACATATATAAAATATAAAAGACAATTTAAAACAATAACTATACAGTAGAGTCTCGATTATCCGACATAAACTGGACCGGCTGATAGTTGGATAACCGAAAACGTTGGATAATCCGGAAGATCCAGGAAAAGCCTTGAAATCACTATGAACTGCAAATGTATTGAAGTTTTATTGCAGCAACAGTAAAAGTAAATGTAAAGAAATCACTGATCAGCATTGTGATGTACAGTATAAACAGTTCAGTCCTCTGAAAATTTAAAGAAATCACAGAAAATTTAAAGAAATCACAGCAGCCATGACGTCGGATAACATTTTTTAACTTTCACTTGGTGAGGTCCTCCATTTTGCAGTGCCTGGTTATATGCCCCCACGGAGAGTAAGCAAGGTATCGATCTTGTTTCCTGTCCTATCATTTTATACATTGCTGTTTGCTTGTACAGTAGAGTCTCAATTATCCAACCTTCGTTTATTATTTCCCCCCATGAGTCTAGGAAAGGTGGAGGGAAATAGAAGGAGAGGAGAAGGCCACATGCTAGATGGATGGACTCTGTTAGGGAGGTCTTGGGTATGAGTTTGTAGGGACTAAGCAGAGTAATGGAGAACAGAGAGGCTTGCAGACGTCTCATCCGCAGGATCACGATGGGTTGAAATTGACTCAAGAAAGGTTAACAACAAAAATCTATCTCTTTATATTTTTATCTGTATCTGCAGATCTGACTACCTTGCTTTTCATCACTGACTGGGTGATTTATTAATAACAGCGAGGCCCACAATTTATCATCTATCTTGGGCTGCATCCGCACTGCAGAAATAATCCAGTTTGACACCACTTTAACTGCCACGGCTCAATGATCTGAAATTCTGGGAACTGTAGTTTTGTACACATTTAACCTTCTCTGTTAGAGAGCTCTGGTGCCACAAAAACGACGGCTCCTGGAATTCCAGAGCACTGAGCCATGGCAGTTAAAGCGGTGCCAAACTGGATTATTTCTGCAGTGCGGGTGTAGTCTGTTATAGAAATCCCTAAAACTGGCTTCTGTGTAAGTCTGCTCAGACAGCCAATATGAAGATTACTTGTGCTGCCTGCCCCTCTCTAGGGCAGAAGAAGTGACAACAAGAAGGCTCAGAGGGAGGAGGGAGGAGGAATTAAAACCTAAAGTGTGGCTGTTGCCACATAGATCTAGAAAAGATGAGGGGGAAACTATCAGCCTTTTGTCATTCATACATCCAGGGTGACCACATGTCATAACCACAAAGGAAGACAAAGCACTGCAAAATATAGGAATTCAAGAAAAATGTAAGATGTTACAAAATAAAAGCCAAAGCCGCTAATATAAATATAAATTAATGCTTCTTAGTCATGCTCAAAACAGAGGACGTTTTGAAATTCCTGGACAGAAAGTTAAAAAGTAGGACATGTCCAGGGAAAAGAAGACATCTGGTCACCCTGCACACATCCCATTTCCAGGTTACTAAAAGCGATGTTTTCCAACAGTTTTAACACTCTTATGTTTTAATGGTGGCCATATGCAGTGGGTTTGCAAAATGGGCAACTACAGCTGCTTCCCATGGGCGAATGAGTCCTGTGACGTACCAGCATGGTGCTGTCATGAACTGCATGAAACCTTTCCTGGAAGCTAAGCTGTGGTGGGAAATGGCTCTGGAACAACTAAGTGCCATTCGCTGCTGACTCAGAAGTGGAACCTGGGACTTCCAGGCCCAGACTGAACATTGTATGGATTAATTTAGATTCCCACCCGCTCCTCCTCAATTTATCATGCAGTAAGAAAACAATGGAAAACTGGCAGAGCGCCATGAAAAATGGTTTGAAGTTCTTCCAATCTTTGTGTCATGAGGAGATTGTTATTGCTCTAGGATAGTCACTGAACTGCCCTGGCAGACAAAACTACACTGTAGATAAAATTATCTACAGTAATTGCTTCTCCTACTTTCTTTCCCACGTTCCTTTGTAAACGGAGGCATGCCCAAACTATCTTAGTTGTAAAAATACTGCTTAGGTTAGTTTCACATCCATTTTCAGGACCCATTTCCCATTGAAACAAACCATCTATAGGTTTAGGCCACAATCGTAAAATCAGTTGGTAAGATTTTAATACCCCCTGAAGTCTCTGTTTCCTAACTTTATGAGTATTGTACATTGGGAGTGGGGGAGCAAAACCAATATTTTTCTGAACCGAACCAGTGGGAAGTAACCACATTAAATATGAAATAAACCTTGCTACATAGCAATGTTGCCTTTTCAAAAATTTGTTGTCGCTGCGTGCCTTCAAGTCATTTCTGACTTATGGTGACCCATATCATGGGGTTTTCTTGGCAAGATTTGTTCAGAGTAGGTTTGCAATTGCCTTCCCCTGAGGCCGAGAGATTGTGAGTTGCCGAAGATCACCTAGCGGGTTTCATGGCCAAGGAGGGAATTGAACAGTGGTCTCCAGAATTGCAACACTCAACCCACCACTCAAACGACTATGCAACGCTGGATCTCTAACTACATAGATTAAAATTCAAAGCTGTGTACAGTCAGATGTGATAACTGACTCAAAGGGAAGGGAAGAAAGTATTCCATGGCCATTTGATGAAATAGCAGACAAAATACTTGTTTCTTCCTGTTTGGAAGGTATTTGAAAACCTTCCTAAAGATAGTTTAGGTAATTATATTATATTAATCTCCTAGGTTTACATATGTTTACATCTGGGCAGCTGTAAGAAGCTGGCAGGATGTGTACCTATTAAATCAAACATCTATGCATGCTTGCTTTGTGTGTAAAGAGCACGTGTTATGGCATGTGGAGTGGGCAGCCATTCTGCAGACACTGGGAGAACGATGGCACATATGATGCTTTCTGCCAGTGAAGACATTAGAACAACAGAAAAAGAAGTGGTTGAAAGGTTGGCCCTGAAAACAAATTTCTAAAGAAGAGATGTTTGGACTGATGGAGAGGCGGAATATGGTTTGGCCAGGATTAGGTTCAGCCTCTGTTTGGCGACTGCTGTTGTCTCAATCTTCCCCACCCACACAGGTTTTTGGTGAGGCTCAAGTGTTATTTGGAGCTCCTGGGAGGCGGGGTGGGAAAAAGGCTGAAAAGACGGCTGTTGCAAGTTGCTGCAGCAGTAGATGGGCAGGTTTTCTCATTTTCTTGTTGCGGCAACGAGACATCCAGTGGGCCTGAAACGTGGGTGGGAGGCATGAATGGGGTTGCTTCTTGATCAGGTTTCAACCTGCTGTTTCCCCCCGCCTCTGTTTCCTAGCTCCACACCCCTTCCTCAGCCTCAAAGCTAGTCTGCAGACAAACCTTACAAGCAGGAATGGGTTCTAGCTTTTAGCTTAGGATGCCATTAGCGTTTAGTTTAGGGTGCCATAAAGCAGGGCTGGGGAAACTACAGGTTCCTCCAGGTGTAGATATCTGGAGGACCATTGATCCTCCAGCCTTACCATAAAGCATAGGGGCATCTCTAGTCATAAAAAGAGGGGAACAAGCAGTGAGGTTGCTGGGAACAGAAAGGGAAGTTCTGAAATAACATCCACAACAATGGGTAGAAAGTCTTAGGACCTTATCAGATGTTGGAAATTGGAAGTATAATCTAATAGCAATACGAACGCAATCATGGGGTTTCACGCTATTGCGAATTAAAGTATCTCATGCAATTTCGGGCAAAAGGGGTCATGCCGAACGCAATCATAGGTTTTACGTTATTGCTAATTAAAGCATTTCATGCAATTTCAGGCAACGGGGGGTCATTTTCAGGTAATGGGAAGTCATTCTGAACGCATTCCGAACGCAATTGGAATTAACATAAATCCGCTAAACTAGCAAATTCACGTGAATTCGAATTGGCTTCAATTGGTTCCATTTGCAATAAAGAGAAATTCCTCCCATCTTATAAGGTCCATAAAAGCAAGGTCTACAAGACCATGCTTAGCAGGAGAACCTGACTAAGAAACACTGGAATGCACAAACCCTATGCTACAAAATGACTTCCTGGACATGTCCACTTCTCCTTTGCCTCTGAAGGTGGTTATGGAGTCAGCCAGTAGCAACCTCCAGAAGGCTAGAATTGGTCCACTGGTTGTTGATCCGCAGACTACATGCTAAAATCTGTGTACAAAAGGAACATGTTTAAAAGGAACTAGGAGGAATTAGGGAGCCTGATCATAGTTCTAAGCAGGGTTGCCCACACCTTTAATGGTTGTGTAGAGGAGGTCAGGAGGAAATTTCAGCAGGTGTTGCTTGATACCTGATTGTGTGCAGTGGCATCACTAGGGGTGTGTGGCCCACAATGGGTGACACCCCAAAAGAGGTGAGTAGGGCCAAGCAGACTCCCTCTACCTTCAGGTGGTGCTGGTCTCCCCATGAGGAATCCAAAAGAGGACCAAGCGTGCATTTTTGGCAGCCCCCTTTTCCACCCCCTTGCCTCCTCACCAGGTGACCCCAGGGGTGGGGTTACCACTGGTTGTGTGACAAGCAGCACCTGCTGAAATCCTCCCTTCTGCACAGCCATTAAAGGTGTAGGCATATTCTCCAGATTTCAATCTGGCAACCGCACTTCTAAGACTAAGCTGGTGAACAAATATTTTCCCAGGTCAGCCTGACTTTGATGCCTGACTCTAGGGCAGAGCAGTTTCAAACGAAAAAGAACAAAAACTGAAAAGAAAAGAAAAATAAAAAATGAAAAGGGAATATAGCCATTAAAGACTTATCTCTGCATGCTCTTCATCGTGTAAAGATTGGGTTTGTCGACAGCCGGTCAAATTTGGAGGAGTGTTTGTAGAAAGAGATTTAACAGACGCTTGAGTACAGCATAATCAAGAATCTACTAGTGACTTGAGCATGAGATCCAGGTTAATTTCCTTGCTCAGGGAAGGATCTTGTGATGTTCTCAGATAAGCATTGTGTCACGCTATTCCTTTGGCCACCGTTAAAATAATGTTGATATTGACAAGAGTTTGCAAGGAGTAAGAAATGAGATGGTTATATGTAAGTGAAAAGGCCGAGGTTAAGAGACTTGGTGGATTGCCCCCTTTACGCCCTCCTTCCCAGTGGTGGGAGATTACCTTTTGTGGGAGCCTTCAGGAGTGGTAATCTGCCTTTTAAACAGGTTGCACAATATTCCACTCTGTTTTGTTGGCATTTTTGGCAACCTCCAGATCTAGTGCAGTTGCCCATCCCTAAATTAAACTGAGCTCACTGTGTAGACATGTACAGATTTAACTGTAAAAGATCACAATCAATATAGCCCTCTTGGGTGTCTTACTGTCAGAGTGCAGGTGAAGGTTGTCTGGACAATTCACAGGCAAAAGTGAAGAGTTTGACCTAAACTGTCTTAATTTTATGCATGCAGAGAGGGTTGACATGAAAGGAGTAATCCATCATGGGATTCCTCAGTCTGTATTCTGAAGTGATGCAGACCTAGAAAGAGGGCGGTATGTGATATGCCTGAATCCATGAGTGAGCTCTCTGTGGCCCTTATCAGATGAGGGTTTTGCAGCGCCAATCCAGAGTCACTCTGCATTTATCCAAGTGAATTCACATGAATGTGCATCAAATTATCACATGTGAATGCTGTTACTATGAAGCCATTCCAAAGCCAATCCAAAGTCACCCCAGAATTCAGTGAATTCAGTAAAAAACGAATTCACAGAAATCAGTTCCAAGGTCACTTCAGATTCAATCCAAATTGGTCTGGTGTGATAAGGTCCTGTGTCTCGCAGGCCTCCTTTCAAACAAGTAATCTGGGTAGTCCAGAGATAGTAATCCTGGATTCATACCTCCTTTGGCCTCAGCCTGAAATTCCATGCACTCTTACCTTTCATTCTCCTACCCGTATAATGTGAATGTCCCACCAACAACATGGCAGATGGAAGGCCCTCCCTCCATTTTAACTGCTAGCATCCTGGCCTTAGAAGGAGAGGCAGACAGAACTCCACTATGCTTGGGCTCAGAGGAAGATGAAAGGCCCTCCCTCCATGTTATATGCTACCACCCTGGTCTTGGAGGAAGAGAAGAACTGGACTCAAGGCCCGAACAGACAGGCCAAAATAAAGCTGCTTGGGGTCACTTTGGATGCATGCTGTTTAAATGCTTCATGAGTCCTAAGAGGCCAGAAGCCATGCCAATGCCACGCTCCAGTCCTAAGGACTAGAGTGCAGCTTTGCCACAGCATCTGGCCTCTTAAGATGCGTGTGCCATTTAAACAGCATACCTCCAAAGTAACCCAAAGCAGCTTAATTTTGGCCTGTCTGTTCAGGCCCTGAGTCTCCTTCCCTTCTGCCATTCCTTTCTCCATTTGTGTCATGTCTTTTTAGATTGTAAGCCTGACAGCAGGGAACTGTCTAATTGACAATCTGTAAGTTGATCTGAGAGCATTTCTGAACAGTGGGGTATAAATAATATTATTATTAATAATAATAATAACCACAGCAACATGTCAGAAGGGATTATCTAAAAACGTATGAAATTGGGATGGTGAACCCGGCCCCTGTATCAGGCAAAGAGAAGCCACCGGATGAGGCCACCAGCCAGCAGATGAACCATCAGGAAAGGGTGGAATGTTGCTTCCTTTGGTCTGATTGTATATTATTAGCCACTGAGTGACCTTGGGCAAGAAGTCACACTCTCTCAGCCTCAGAGGAAGGCCATGGCAAACCTCCTCTGAACAAACCTTGCCAAGAAAACCCCACGATAAGATGAATTTAGGGTGCCCATAAGTCAAAAATGACTTGTAAGGCACACAGCAACAACAAAGTCAGGTGACAATAGGTTCACCTTAAGCTGGAAACAAAGTCCAGGGTGGCCAGAGGCGGTCCTCCTTTCCCAGGGCATGTCCTCCATTTCAGCCTTCAGTCCAGGAGGAATGCCAAAAACGCCCTCCATTTCTGAGCACGAGTACGAAGTATGAATTTATATTCATGTCAAGTGTTTTTTTAAACTTTCACTTGGTCAGGTCCTCCATTTTGCAGTGCCTGGTTATATGCCCCCACGGAGAGTAAGCAAGGTATCGATCTTGTTTCCTGTCCTATCACTTTATACATTGCTGTTTGCTTGTACAGTAGAGTCTCGATTATCCAACCTTCGGTTATTATTTTCCTCCCATGAGTCATGCCTTCTCATGATGTGTCTGAAGTACGACAACCATAGTTGTATCATCTTGGCTTCCAGGGAGATTTCTGGCTTGATCTGCTCTAGGACCCATTTGACTGTCTTTTTGATAGATACTATTTTATATTATTCAGCTTTAAACAGCATAGAGAACAGTGAGGGAGGATGAGAGTTGCAGTCCAACATTATTCTGAGAACCATATTTGCCGCATTGTTTGTGTATGCAAGGAATTACAGAAATATTTTGTTTTTGTTGTTGTTGACTTTCAAAGCCCTCCACGGACTGGCCCCTCCTTACTTGTGGTGAACTTCTTTTTCCTCACACTCCTTCTCGTACCCTCCGTTCTGGTAGTCAAGGTCTCCTGTCCCAGCCGAGGATTTCCTCTGCCCCGTCCCGGATTCGTCCCTTCTCCCTTGCTGCCCCTCACTCCTGGAACCTTCTTCCCCCACATGCACACCTCATCACTTCTCTAACCAGGTTCAAAATTAAGTTAAAGACTATATTTTTTAGTGAAGCGTTCCCAGGATTGTGCCATCTGCCCCAGGATGCCTCCTCTTAACTATGTATTTAGAATCCGTGCCCTCCCTCTAGTCCATCTGCCTTGGTCCAGGCCCCAGAGGGAGAGAAGAACCACCAGACCTCACCCCCTTTCCCATCACCTTCCCGTCTTCCTGCTGTGTTGTCTCTTTTAGACTGTAAGCCTGAGGGCAGGGATCCGTCTAATTTAAGATTGTATGTACAGCACTGTGTAAATTTACAGCACTATATAAATTAAGGATCATCATCATCATCATCATCATCATCATCATCATCATCTTTCTAAATGGGTCGGCTGTGCAAAAGAAGAACAGGTGCAATTCAGGTCCAAGCATGGAGTTCTGTAGCAGATGCATGGGCAATGTCCTAATGGATTCTGTGATTGTATGAAGAAGGTTATTTTTCCCTGAAAGAAGATGAGATAAATCAGCTTGGGGGAGAATGATCCTGAGCAGACAAATGCTGCAAGAAAGACAAAAGGATTAAATTGCTTTTCCCCCTGCTGTTCTCTTCGTTAAAGAGGCAGTCTTCCCATTACTGCTTTCAGTTAACAAAAAGAAGTCCTTTGGGATGTCTCCTCTGTCTAATCCCTAGTCCAGTGAAACACCTTGAGATAAAATAGCCTGATCATACACAGAAAAGGGATCTGAACGACATTGTTTTCACCTTTATGTGCCTTCAAGTTGACTCTGACTTAACTACAACCCGGTGTTGTTGTTCTTGTTGATGTTGTGTGCCTCAAGTCATTTTTATCTTATGGCAACCCTAAGGTGAAATTATTATGTTTTTTGGGGGGGGGGGGGATTATTCAGAGGCAGTTTTCCATTGGCATCATGTGAGGCTGTGAGTGTGTGACTTGCCCATGGGTTTCATGGCTTAGCGGGGATTGAAACCCTGGTCTCCAGTGTTGTAGTCCAACTCTCAATCCACTATTTCCTAGCAACTTTTATTCAAAAACCACTTGCCCTTGCCTTCCTTTGAGGTTGAAAGAGTGTGACTTGCCGAAGGTCACCCAATGGGTTTCCATGACTCAGCAGGGATTCAAACTCTGATCTCCAGAGTCATAGTCCAACACTCAAACCACTGTAAGGTTTTCCTAACAACCAAAGGGTGCTTGTCCTTGCCCTCCTCTGAGGTTGAAAGAATATGACTTGCCCAAGGTTGCCCAATGGGTTTCTATGGCTGCTCAGGGATTCAAACTCTGGAATCCCTGAGTGCCAGTCCAATGCTCAAAGCGCTACATCACACTGGTTCTCAACCACCTCCTAGGCAGCTATCATGCCTTTACAATTGGCCCTCCTTATCCACCGATTTTTTATCCACAGATTTGAGCATACATTATGGTATTTATACCCTGCTCTTCAGCCTTAATGGCTATCAGAGCGGCTTACACTCTACAAAAATACATGACACAAAAGGAAAAGGGGATGGTGGTGGGGAAGGGGATGAGGTCCAGTGGTTCCTCTCTCCCTCTGAGGCCTGGACCAGGGCAGATGGACTGGAGGGAGGGCTCTCTTTATTCAGGCAAGCCCTGATGGAGCTGGGCCTGCCTCTTCACTCCCTCCCAAGCCGGAGGATGGCAGTTGGCATGGAGGGAGGGCTCTCTTTCGTGGCTTGAAAATATTCCCCAAAAGTATAAATTCCAAATATCAAACCTTGATTTTCCATTTTATATATGGGACACCATTTTGTTGTGCCATTGTATGTAATGGGACTTGAGCATCCACAGATTTTGTTATCCAAGGAGGATCCTGGAACCAAACCTGGTGGGAATGTTGATTAACATAGTCAATAAAAATCATCCAGTCTTCTTGAAATTTGTCGGTCCTTTTGTGACCAATGCAAAACCCCATCATAGTAGACAGTTTCTCCATCAAGCACACACCCCAAATCCTAACCTATCAGTTTTCAATGGAGAGGTCACCTGACTTCCAACATATGGCTACTTCTAATCTGGCAGCAGTAATGAGAAAAAATGATCAGTTTCCTATGTTTCAAGTACATGAAATTTGATACAGAATTTTCTCAGTTTAGGACATTCAATCCACATATGTATATAAGAGCCTCTAGATGTACAACCCTTCCAACAATCCGGAGAAAGCTTTTTAACCATTTTAGACAGTGTTACAGGTGTGAGATACCATCTATGGATGATTTTCAAAGTATTCTCCTTCACAGATGCTGAATGAGATTTGTAGGGGGGTGAAAACCAAGTATGAGCCCATGCAGTGTCTGAAATCATGGTTTTCAATTCTGCTTGCCAGAATGAGTGCATACACATGTGTTCCAGGAGATGGTTGTACATAACTGCCACCGTTCCTTTAGTAGGACATGCAGCATTAAAACATAAGTTTTTAAAAAAGATCGGACATGGAGATTCTCCTGCTGAGGCTAGGTGTGATACAAAGGAAGCAATGTGGTGTACTTGAAGCCAGGTAATGTTTGGTGTAGGGAAGTTTTTATGGTGGCAGAGGGCTTTGGTAATCCACCAGAGAACAGGTCTAAGGCGTGGAAAAGTCCACATCTTCTCAATAACCTCATTAGTGGGAATTGACCATCTATGTGAGAAAGAGGATACAAAAAATAAGTGGGGGGGGGGGTAATGGGAGTGGGGCCTGGAGCCAGTATGTTTTTCCATTTATGCCAGATGAGTAGAGTCCTCAGTGCTATTCTCATTACCTTGTGTGTTTAAAAAGAAAGTCAAGTAACGTGCTAAAGAAGATATACAGAATTGTTGCAAGAGTGCCAACTGTAGCCTTCCAGATGTTGTTGGATTGCAAATTCCAGCATCTCTCATGAGCTGATGGGAGCTGTAGTCTATCATACAGAACAGGGACTGAAATAATTCAGCCCTCCAGCAGGCCTAAGCAAGCATAGCCAATGTTCACAAATGCTGAGAATTGCAGTACATCTAGCAAGCTGCATAATTCTAACCTATGATCCTGACAGCCATATGTTCCCATCCCTCATCTGTTGCATAAAATTAACAATGATGGAATTTTGTTTGTTTTTACTAGATGCCCAATTTTTAAAAACAAAATGCTGCTCCTAAACTTCTTATAAACTGTGTTAGGGATATCTGAATTGCAGCTTAGATTTAATGTGGAAAATATGGTTCTCTGTTAAATTCCACTGACAAAGTATAAGCATTGCTTAAGCAGATACAGATTTAAGACCTCTTAGATGTTATACTACATATAATTTGACATTATGCTATACTTTAAAGGAAAAAAGCTCTCTCATGTGGCCTTCTCCAAGCAGGGGGTCATCTTGTCTTTCAGCTGCTAGCTTGTGGATAAATACCTGGCATTTTTATCAGGGTGGTTCTTACCCTCCACCCTATTAATTCCATCTAATTCCTGTTGGAAATTGTTCCACATTCCACTAATCTGCAAGATCAGTGGTTCTGAGCCCTGCATTGAAAACCAGTTAAATCCTTTGGTGCATGTGCGTGTTAAATGACTTCTGACTCTGTTTGGAGAAAGGCCTGTTAGAGAAGCTTTTCTGTCTTGTGAAGGCCAAACGTGCCCTGGAGTGTGAATAGATTATGAATTAATAGTTAGTAAAAGCTTGTCTTTCCAGTCTACCAAGATAGCTCTAGCAGAGCCTGGCTCCTAGAATAAAGCACAGAGCTTGCATACCTTAGCGCCGAGTGTCAAGAGGTGATGGTCATGGACAGTGTGTTCTCTAAACCAGTGGTTCTCATGACATTAAATCACTTGGGAACCCTTTCCACGTTGATATAATTGCTAGGAAATTGCTGCATATTTCTGAAGGATTTGAGGGTAGACTTTGGATTAACCTTTCAGTACACACAGTGCACCCAAGCCCAGGGCTTGGAAATGTTGCTTCCTCCTTTTTTATTTCTCCCAACCACCCATTATGCTTGTAAGGAAGTTCCCAGGAACTGTGACACTTCCAACCTTGAAATAAGCCCATTCCAGTTTCACTGGGCAATGGCATCACTGGCTGGTGCCAGGACTGTGGACCGCACCTGGTGACACCTCAGAAGAGGGGTGACACCTGGTGAGGCTCACCTCTTGTTGCAGTGATGTGGGTGCAATGGTGCTGCTGAGGCCCTTCCCTTCTTCTCCACTTCTGTGTCTCTCTCCCTGGGAGAAGGGCAGCAGAAGAGGAGGAAGGATGAGCGCAGCCCTCTTGGCTTCACTGCTGACTGGCTCCCTCCTCACAAGGAAACCACATGTTAGCAAAGGAGGAGCAAGCCTGGCTCTCTCGGCTTTGCCTCCACCAGAGTCCCTTGTCACAAGGAAGCCAGCTGTAAAGGATTAGGAGGCAGAATTTATGCATCCAGGGCACAATTTGGAAGTGTTATTTTTTTAAGATTACAGCTTCCATAAACCTGTAGCCAGCATGGCCACTGAACTGTAATCATGCCGGCTAGGGATTCTAGGAACTGTTATTCTGTGAAGTAACTTTTCTAATCTCTGATCCAGGGCAGTTCAGAATATTAAAGGAAAGGTGATACCCATCTGTTCCTGTGTCACTATATACTAGATCAACTAGACCTGTACAAACTAACTGTGCACAGTCCAGATTCCAGTTGTATCACAAGCCAAAAGAAGAACTAGAAATACAATTGTTTACTCATACTGGCAGCCTTTTTTCATGCAAGAACAGCATGTGCCAAAGAGCCAGCATGTGGCCAGTCACTTTGCCCTAGAAAAGCAGATTACAGATTGGGTGCAATAATGATTTGGAAAGGAGCAAATGGCTTCTTTTACCACTGAGCCAAAAGCAAGCAGGTGAGCATAAGCACTCCCTCCTCTTATGAAAAGGGAGGTTTCTCATTTGCTATTGGAACTAGAGCTTAGAAAAGTAACTTGTCAGGGTTGAAATAACAATTGTTAGCCTGACTAGAACAGGCAGATGGAACCCATAGGAAGCTGATAATTCAGTATTTATATTCATTCCACTGATTCACTGTTCTTGGGACTAACAATTCGATTTCGGTTATTATAGGAACTGTGTGGACTCCCAGGTGCATTCAGACCAACTATGGGAATATTAACATCCCCAGCCACTTTCTTACAAGTAGTTGCTTAGATACGTAGAGTTATTAGCTGTTTCCTATTTTAGTGTTTTTCATCCAAGCTTGTCAATTAAGAATTCAGATGAATTGCCTTTTCAGTCTAGAATTTTCTGGTGAATGCTTCTGTTGATTATGTGTGTGTAAGTTCAAGTGGTGAGAACAAAAACATATAATGGGTACAGAAATTGTTCTTAGGTTAGTCTTTATTGGGAGTAATAATAATAATAATAATACCTTAGATATATTTATTTACTCCATAAAGAGTAATAGCTATACCAGTTACTTAGGGGCTCCCTAGCCCAGTTTTTGTTGTTGTTTTCTAGGTAGGCTCCGGGGTTTATCCCTTCCTTGTAATCCTTGTAATTCCGACTTTGAGTCCCAGAAGCTTAACCAGCAAAGCCAAACTGAAAAATGCTGGGAACGGCAGCCCAACATCTGGAGGGCCACACTATTAACACCTTTGATCTAGGTCTTGGATTCCTGTTGGATTTTGGAGAAGTCACTGCTTTCTCTGCATGAGTCATAATAAAGAGAAATGTTGGCATGTTCGAGTTAGAATGCTTACATTCTGCTCTCAGCTTGAGTTCAGTCTGGGGCAGGGGAAGAGAACAACATCTAACAGTGCTTCCAAATGACAAACCCAGATCACTAAAACCTATTTAAGGTTTTCCTCTTGCTTCCTTCTTTAGGGTATGAGCTCATCAGTGAAAGGAACTATCTCTGATACAAAACTGCTGAGAACAATGATGTGATGTGAGCAAGAATAATTTTGTTTCTAAGCACTTTTAACATTCTTTATGTTAACTTAAGAAGGAAATAGATCAGAATTCCCCTTGGAGTTATACTCGATCCTAATCACACACAGATGAGGATGTTTAGATCTGTGCTTTATTTTGTGCCTGCATTTGTTTAGCATTTTGAAAAAGAGCTTTCTTGCCTGCAAGTCTGCAAGGGATTCAGGTGAAACAGGATAGCATTTGCAAATGTACCATATCCTTAGGCAAACAAAAGTCTATTTAGAAACTTGGTATAGCCCAGTGGTTGGTTAAGTAGGCAAACCATCAACTCATTTCTGAAAACTGATGTTTCTAAAGTTTCTAACTGATTGTTTTAATTCTCCAAATTGAGAATGCTAGGTCTGATTTTATAAAAGATGATTAGCACATACTATTTTTTGACCTGATGTTTAAACTAATTCTGTGTTCTTCAGTCTCTCATACGAAATATGACAATAATCTATATATTTGCCTCTGTCATCATGTTCTGTCTGTCTGTCTGTGCGTTCCAAGTCGCTTGTCATCTTATGGCGACCCCCTGAATTTCATATGGTTTTCTTATGCAAGGACTCTTCAGAGGTGATTTTGACAGTTCCTTCCTGTCAACGTGCCTACAGCACTTGGTAGTCATTGGTGGTCTCTCATCCAACTACTAACCAGAGCTCATTCTGCTTAATGTTTGTTCTTGTTAGCTATCTTCAAGTTGACTTCCAGCTCCGTGGATGAGACATTGCCAAGACCCCCTATCCTCTACCTGTCTGCTCAGGTCCTGTAGGCTCAGCTTGTAATCTTCCTGATTGAGGATCGCCATCTGACTTGCAGTCTTCCTCTCTTTCTGTTGCTTTCTACTTTTCCTTGCATAATTGACTTTTCTAATGAGTCATTCCTCTGCACCGTGTATCGAAAGTATGACAACCTCATCCTGGCTTCCAGGGAGAGTATGGGGTTTATCTGTTATAGGACCCATCTGTTTTGTCTTTTTAGCCATGCACAGTATCCTCAGCATTCTTCTTTGGCACCACATCTCACATGAGTTGATTTTCTTACTATCTGCTTTGTTGAATGTACCAGATGTTAAAAGAAATAAATAAATACATATTGCCATTATTTACAGATAACAATCCAATGGAAAATGCACGAAGAATTTTGATTTAAATCCATATGAAATCATACTAGTTTATCATAGTTTATATATCACCCATATCCCACTTCTTTTCCTTTCCTTTCCCTTTCCATATAACTATATGAAACAGAAACGCACTCTGGAAGCTACAGGCTTGTCATCTTATGATAAAAGACAACTAGACAAAGCTCTTTCTGTATGCTTAATGCATTAAATATATTCAACTGTGGGAAATTTTGAAGGTTTTCCCTTAGAGATAATATTCAGTATCCTGTGGATTAATAGTATTGTGATAATCATCTATTTCAAATATGAAAGCTTCAGCTCCTAATTTAGTTATCAGTGTTTAAGCCAACTCTGCTTGTTCAAAGAACTGTTAACAAACGCAAACTAGGAAGCATTTCCTGATCTCCCTTTCTTCCAAACAAAACAAAACAGCATAGGTTCTGAAAAGATGTCCATTGCTCACACTCTAAAGTAACTGTATAATTACCAGGATAGCTTAGAATGTATCACTGATTTAAAATGAGTGGAGAGTTTAAAATAAGGTCTGCATCAACAATTTGGTCCAAAACACACTGCAGAAATAATCCAGTTTGAGACTGCATTAACAATGCTAGGGAATCCTGGGAACTGTAATTTTGTGAGACATTTAGCCTTCTGTGTCAGAGAGCTCTAGTACCACAATAAACTACAGTTCTCAGGATTCCCTAGCACTGAGCCAGGGCAGTTAAAGCAGTCTCAAACTGGATTACTTCTGCAGTGTGTTTTGGACCTTCTTTCACTCCTGAAGAATCATTGTAGTCATCTACTACATTTTCAGAGGTATAAGCATTTTAATATCAGGGACCATCATAACAACAACAACATTTATTTATAATGCCCTTTCCACCAATGCACAAAATATCAAAATATACAACCAAAGATAGAGACAATAAAACACTATAAACATACACAGAACTGCCAACATCGCACCAGCCATTACCCACCTAAGCAACCTAAGGGTACAACTCAGCAGCTTAATTTAATGAATCAAAGAGGAAGGCCTTCAACCCTTTATGAAAATAGATGCGATCCTGCTCCAGCCAGATATCTAAAGGAAGCCTGTTCTACAGATGTAGAGCCAGATCTTGAAAGGCTTGCAGCCTTGACAGAGCTTTGTGCATCAGTGGAACAGATAATAACCCTTTTCCCGCAGTAGATCTTAAATTCCTAGATGGTGCCTCCCATAGTTGCCAAGCTGTCAGGTACTGGGAGACATTAGAGCATAGTGCCCTAAATACAAGACCCACAAGTTTAAAATAGGCCCTGGCCCAAACTGGTAAGCCAGTTAAAGGCTCTATGGAGTGAAGAAACACGTGAATGTTTAGGGAGATTGCAGACAACCCAGATGGTTCTCTTCTGAGTTAAAGCTAGAGGAAGAAGAGAACAAGAAGGCAAATCAGTTAGTAGCCTATTGTACTAATCCAAGTGTGATATAACCAAAGTCTGGACAAGCAGATGGGCAGTCTGAATGGTCAAGAACCTACGAATTGTATGCATGTTCAAAAGATGGAAATTATATGCCTTTGCTGTTGCCTCAATAAGGGGTACAGGGACAAACCATCATCCAGCAGGACTCAGGGGTGGAAGCCGGAAAAGGAGCCATGCTGTAAACTTGTATACACAGTGGAGTAAATGACAGAGGGATTACTGGATGGTCAGGCTGAAACACTAAGATCTCAGTTTTTTCCCCATATTCAGCTTGAGTGGTCACCCAACAATAAAAGCTCAACAAATAGTGCATAACGAACCTCTGCACAGAGGAATCTGGAAAATCGGTTTCATCTGCATAAATATACTGAAAACCCAAATCTGAAATTTAAAAAAAAATCCAAGAGGGAGAGTATATAATGAAAAAAGAAGACCCAAGACTGAGCTTTGTGGCACCCTTAAAGTTATATTAACGTTTTTGACATAGATCCCCAAAATGAAACAGAGGTAGCACAATCAGGGGAAAAAAGATTTATTCCTTAATTATGCCAGCTGTAATAGTAAAAATTGTTGTTCTTCCAAACAACAATTTTCCTACTGCACCATATAAATATTACAGCAACAGCCTTGCAAACAAATCCATTAATAGTCTACTAAGAATTTAATAACCTGCCTACTCGCATGTCAGTGGTAGTCACTAGTAGGACACAGCTTGTGTGAAAGAAATTCTTGTGAATTGTGAATTTATAGCATTTAACCACAACTGAAAGTACTGGCAGATGTTCAGTATGGGTGATATAGAAACTTCTATGTGGCCACATTTTTTCCTGCCCTCTTCCCGTGCAGCGTGTACTGCCCAACAATACACTGGCAAGTATAATAAAAAATACAGCCTAAATACTCTAAAATGCCAGATCATATTTGATCTTGGAAACTAAGCAGAGTCAACCCTGGTTAATACTTGGATGGGAAACCACTAAGGAATACCAGGTATTGTAGGCTATATTTCAGAGCAAGGAACTGGCAAAACCACTTCTGAGGATCCCTTGCCTAAGAAAACCCTATGAAATTCATAGGGTCACCATAAGTCGACAGGCAACTTGAAGGCACATATATACATACACATCATCAAAAATACTCACTGGTATATCGTTTTCATTCCACATATTGAATACCAAACAGTGACATCTACTGGTCAAAACACAGTTACTTACAAGCAGCATACTTTCATGAAGGTGATTTTTATTAAATGGATTAATGCATCATTTTACAGCAAGCCTTCCCCCCCCCCGCCCTCCCCTCCCAAACCGAAAGAATAGTTTTTCAATGTTGTGATCCAAGTTCTTTGTATCAATACAGTCTTTTTATATATATGTTCATTTATAACAAAGCATTTTGTTACAAGTATTCATAGAAAACTCTTGAAGTGGCTTTCAACAATGTCAGGTTTCATAGTGGCATCCACAGATGATTTTTAAAAAAGCAGTACATTTCATTCATAGTCACTCTGTTCTGCAATACACAACTTAAACAGCATAGCAAGATATTGGACAGCTTATACAAAAGTAGTAAAACTGATCACTTATAAATTCAGGATTTCAGCAGTAAAGAGAGAGGCTACAATAACAAAATGACTAGCTATCAAGACAATGCTAAGGCTAGCATTTGAGGGCTCCTTTCGCCCCTTTCAAATCTTACTGTGGATTTGACTGCGGTGTAGCTTAGTGTTTTTCCAGTTATAGAATAAGACACATAGCTTCATATCTATGAATATTACGTAGTGTTTGGCCACCATCCCTATATATCTCTGTGGGGATGAAGGCAACCCCATCAAATGATGTATTTTCAACTCTACATGTCTGTCAATAAAAGCTTTCAACCTTACATGCACATCAATACAACACACACCCTCCAGTCTGAAAAAGCAAATATGAAATACAGTCCAATATTGTATAAGCAATACAAACTAAAAGAACACTAAGAGAAGAAGGGAATTCTCATTTCCTCGATTTGTTTATCAGCTTCTTTTACAATTTATATTTGATCCCCCCCCCCTCGCCATTTTCAAATTCCAAGTGCTATGCATACCAAGAATATAGCTACAGGAACACCGTTAAGAATATACCATTAAGAGTATCATTGTACAGGGCATTGGAACAAAACTTAGGTCACTGTGGTTGTAAAAAACCCAAGATTTCAGGGTTACCAAATCTGAATCAAGTGCTTTTAAACAATCTAGAAAATACTGTTGAACCAAAGACAAAAGGAGATAAAAAGGAAAACTAAACACTTCCGTTTTCTGAACAGACCTTGTATTCAGCTCTGTTCTTTGGTTTGAGTCTACTGGATGTGATCAAGTATTTTATATGATGGATTTTATTTTTACATTAGCTTTTTTTGCAATGTCATGGCGTCTCTATTGCACAGAAGCTTCCAGAGTTTCATACAAAAATATATGTTACTTTTTAAGGTATCACAGGACTCTCTGCTGTTTTGCTCCAGTTTAACCATTTATAAAACAACTTTGTAGATGGAACCTCAAAGCACTTCTTGTAGCATATGGATCAGCACTGTACTGAAAACTGTTTCTAAATTCGATATTCAAATGTTTTGAAAGTACACTGTATTCCTCAAGACTACATAGGTATTGTATTATTTATCATTGCCATCTATTATATCCCCAAAGTTCAAATTTTATGGATGAAATCAGTAGGGACAAACTGGTTAAAAATGCCACTTTTAACCAGTTTGAGCATGATTTTTTAAAAGGGATGTGGGCTGTTTAGTATCTGTATTAATTTGGTATTTCTGGTCAAAAATGTATACAATTAGAATATATCAGGCAAACATATTCTAAACCATGGGTGAAAACGGCTGCTTGGAAAAGTGAGCCTCTCTCCTAAAATGCTTGCAAGAAGGTTGGAAAAGAAGCCCTGTTTGTTCTGACTTTGAAAATGCCTGTTGTCACTTTGACCTCCCTGGGGATCCTGGCTTCTTGCTCTAAAATCTGGGGAAACTGGAGATGGAGGTAGGCACAATGCCAGTCCTTGTAGAGTGGCTTTCCCTGAAGTGGGTTTGCAATTACCAGAGGACACTGGGGGAAAAGCTGCTTCTCTTGGGGGCCGTCTCTGGAGCATCTGCTGTGTCCACTGCTTCCACCTTCTTTTTCATGGCCTTCAGGGTGATGAAAGGGGATGCAGAAGGTACTCTTATGAGCCCTCAAGCCTTTTGCAAGTGCTCAGACTGGACACTTGCCAAAGATGTATGTTTTCAGCTGCTTTTCGCTGGTCACACTCAAAAAGCTCAGCCCGTTTCAGGTCAAGAGTAAGGATGCTGAGCGAGTGCTGAAAAGAACTGTTGGGAAAAGGCCTATGGCATCCTGTGATCTTTAATAGCCGAGGCTGCATTAGAGATGGAACCGATTCCCCAGTCTAGTGGCCCAGGTACTTTTCCTTTTTAAAAAAATGCTCCCCCCCAAAAAAAAAATTGCAGAGGATAATAGGATAGGGACGCGTAACTCTGTTGAGAAGGCAACTTTCTCTCTCAAAACTGACTTCTTAACATATTTCTTTCAGAACAAGAACAAAAAGGAGGGGAGGGGTCCTGGAAGGAAGGGAGGGAGGCAGGGAGGAGAAAAGCAAATGAGGTTATTTGGTATGGATTATTGAGTCAGCTATGGTTCAGAATTAACTTGAAGGTCAGGTCAGAAGCATTAAGTGACTAATGAAAGAAATAAAAATGGCTAAGCCAGTAATTGTAGGCTTAGCATTTCCTACTGAAATTATGCTATCATACAATTTGTCTCAAAATATTGCAATAGAGTCTAGAGGCATGTGATATCTGGGGGAAAACAATTAAACACATATACAGTTTAATCACAAGAAACTATTCTTCGTTCTATGGACTGATGGAATAGGATTTTAATATAGTACAGCAGGCCTTCCACATTTGTGGGGGGTTAGAGGCACAGGACCTCTGTAAAAGTAGAAAAAAGCCATGAATATTTCCAGCCCCTTGAACCTTAACTCAGTCTATATTCTTAACTCATTGGTTAAGGAATATGAGCAAAGTGCTGCTTTTTATCCTGCCAACACAAGGCATGCTGGTCCTTGTAGTAGCAGATGTGGCTGGAGAACAGGAAAGAACCTGCGGCAGGGTGACCAGCACTAGGTGGGACTCCAAGGGTAGAATGGGAGGAATGGTTACTCAGTGTTATTTTATGCATTTATGACTTACTAAACTTTTTAAAGTCTTCTTTACATTTTCTAGTTTATGCACATTGACTGCAATTTTCCCCAACAGGCCACAAAACTTTAAAAAATCCCACAGAATTTAATTATTGAAGGGAAACTCACAAATAATCAAATCCACAGAAGTTAAACCTGTGAAAGTTGAGGTTTGGCTGTTATATTTATATTAAAGTAGTTTACCAGGGATAATAATATAGAAGAATATAATAAAAAGAGCAGCCCATAGCAGTACAGCCAGTGTGAAATAACTTAGTTTCTTTTACAGACATGAGCACACCATTTTGAGAAACCTTGTTGGTACTATATCAGAATAAGTATGTAGATCTGTAACTTTTCCAGTTGTTCACACAAAGAAATTCTGAACTGCTGCTGCTGAATAGATTTTTCGGTATTCAAATGAGATAACAAAAACAATATGAATTGCTGCATTGGTTAAATCTAACATAAAATCCATGTTTTCTACACTAGTTCTCCAGGATTACCATATCTTTATTAAAAATATTATTATTCTTTTTGCTTATTTATAGAACTTGAGCATAACTACAGGAGTGAAATTGCTTAATGCATGCATTATTTCTCTTCCCTTCAATTTCTGTATGAGCAAATTATTTCTGGGGCTTATGTGTGTAAAATTAAAGGGGTAAATTGCTATTAGAAAAATAAATCTTCATTGACTTGCTTTGTAATGGAACATTGACACCAAGCTAGCATCCATTTTTAGGGATTTTTGTTCTTACAAAATGGTAAAAGGACACATTGTCTGACAAAATACTGTCTCACTCCAAAAGATATCTCTCTATAAATGCTATTTTATTGACATAATACTATTAGTACTTTTAAGGAAAACACCAGACATTTTTTTCCTGACAACTCTGCGAGGATTATTGAAAGGAAATATGGTGTCATTTTCACAACACACACAGACCTAAGTCGTCATGACCATTTAAACTTCATACATTGAAATATGCAGATATAATACACTCGTGAAATCACAATCAAATCACGCCATTATTTTCAGTAGATCTTGAAGAACAGAATGATATCAGAAGTCTAAAATTGCTCACACAGTTTTCTTTGGCCAAACACCCATTCTTTTGATTTCTTGTTTAAGTGTTTTCCACATTTTTGCTAATTTTCTTTGGGGTTGCAGAAATCCCAGAAGAAATCCCAATAGGGAGATATTCAGCTTTTTGACAGGAACTGTGCCTGAGCTAACATAAACATATCCAGTTCAAGGAAGTTCCTGGCTCAAAATGGAGCTCAAGTGGTAAATGTTCTGTACCTCCCCAATTCTTTTTAATATGTGGGATAGAGAAAGGGAAGTGGCCTGGTTATGTCTGGCTGGTAGTCAAGTTACAGTAGTTCAGCAGAATTTTCTGACGTGTCACACCCTTTAGATCTCAGGTGGGGACCCTGTGGTATGTCAGATGTTGCTGAACTACAATTTCTCTTCTCTTTGACTACTAGTCATGCTCTCTAAGGCTAATGGGAGTTAAGGGTCATCTGGAAGTCAATGCTTCCCCATCCTGCTTTAAAACATATATGCACATCCCATGACTCATCTATGGTCCTCAGAGGCCTCCACAATGCGGCCTGAGATTAAGCCATGGCAATGTCCAGTCACTGAAGCTGGTGTCTCCTTGATGTAAGTCCCATGCCCACAAGATATTTTGGCAGACTGGAAAGAGCACAATTGTGGAAAGTTCAAAGGTGCCAAATAGTTTTATACAGCTAAATATTCAATTCAAACCTACCCTAACACAAAATCAGAACAATGTGTGGAAGGGCCACAAAACCCAACAAACACACATTGAAAGAACATAAGCCAAAAGTCTTTAAAGAGCTGGCAAGCTAGACTTAGCCACTCTAAAGGCCAGACACTTCCACAGAGATACTTAACAGAGACAGCATTGAGAACAAATGTCCACTGAAAATTCATTATCAGGCCATAGTGGGGAGATGTTATCAATTTTGAATGTCAAACTCAGCTAAAAAATTTTTAAAAAATTATAAATTCACTATAGGTTTGTTTCCCCACTTCTCTTTCACACTGAAGCAAAGTCAAAGGGGGAAAAAACAATAACAAAGCAAAAAGGAAGTGGGCACAGGATGGCCAATCATGTTGGTTTTCCAGAGGCAGCACTGCCTTTCAAGCTGCACCAGAGTCCAGATGAATAGGAAAAGGATGGTGACAAACCATTTGAAATTACTTCCAAGGAGTTCTATGCAGCTGACAGTTTTACCGCTGTATGGAAGGCTCAAAGTGATTTTATTCATTTTTTAAAATAAATGTCTGCGATGAATTAAAACATGGCATTTTTTGTTCATTTTGAAATTTTCAGTAAAATAATATTAATGTTTTTGATGTGTATATTTCAGTGTTCCCATATGCACCAGATACAATGGTAAAATAATTATGGATTAGCTCCTAGTGAACAGGCAAATAAAAACAACCAGTCCAAAAAGAGTGGGATGAAAGTTTGATTAAAACTACTTGAGGATCATATGTCATTGAACTACTGATACTAGCTAAATGTTGCTATTGATACTGATGTGGATGGGAAAGTGAAAAAAAATCTTTAAAAAAAAAGGGCCATGAGAGGGACCAAGACTGGAGGACTTTTTGCACATACTGGTTGAGCATCCCTAATCTGGAAATGCAAAAACCTCCAAAACACAAAACCTTTTGCTACCATTTTGGAGGCAGCAGCTGTGGCATTTCTGCTTGTTCATCTCTCAGATCCTCAGTCCCCCTCCAACCTCACATCTCATACATAACACAAGGAGTGAACAAACAAGACATGAGGCTGGAGAGAGATGCAAAGATCTGTGAAATGACAGAAGGCACAGATTTGAGCTGAGCACTATGCTTGAATTCCCGCCATTTCGCAGATCTTCAGTCTTTTTTGCATCAATCTCCTGCTGCGTCTTTCTCCAGCTGTGTGTTGCTCTCCAGCCTTGCACATACACTACATACTATGCTAATCGTGCTGTGTATTGTGTATTATGTATATGCAAATCCTTAAAAATACAAAATACAAAACATTTTGAATAATGGGTATTCAAACTGTATATCACATAATATAAACAGTGATCTTTTTTGATGGAAAGCCTTAAATATTAAGATCATGATGAATTCTAGATGTTATCCCAATTTATTTTATCTTGAAGAAGATTTTAATCTCTTTTAAACCACGTTAAATGACCGGTTTTGTTAGCTAACAAAACAGCTTACACAGGCATAATAAAAGAGAAAATTTTGATTTAGTGTTCTATAACTGGATGTCTATCATGGCTCCAAGGACAGGTTTCAAGACCTGAACATGGAAGGATGTAAGAACAAAATTTACAATATAAACTGTTCAGCAGGCATCTGAAAAAAATAACTGAAAATCTTACAGAAAGTAGGATGGATATATGCTGCAGAGATTTTATTGTGTGTACTAAATAATTGTTAGGTCAGTCCTGGTTCATGATAATACAAAACTAAATATTTTATTCAGAACCATATCATACTAAATGCTATTTAGCTTATATAGATATATATATTGGTAATGTTATTAAAGCCTGAACAACAACTGAGACAAAGGGCTTAGTTTCATGCTGGGGACAAGAGCCAGAAAGCAAATATTTACTTCTGTCTAGGCAGATGTCCCTACTGACTTTTAAAATGGCATTTAATGGGCCAGACATTTTAATAGTCATGCACAAATATGTAGTGTTACATATATTCTGAACTCTTCCTTGGAGGGAAAATACTTGTTAAGTTGTCATGATAAGCTGGGGTAGTGTTTGAAAGGGAGCAACAATGCAAAGGGGGGGGGGGAGTCTAAAGTAACTGAATCCATTTCATTATTCTCTAAAACAGCAAATTACATATAGGCAATCTGATGCAACACTGATCTCAACCATTTGGGCAGTAAAAATAACAGAGCCATAGAAATTACCACATTACTGTCAAATAATCATGTCCATGCTTTCGCTTCTCTATTTAAAACCTGTCTTTGCAACCTAGCTACATTAAGTTTTCCACACAACATATCAAGATTAGGTAAAAATGTACTTTCCAATATGCACTGAAAGCATTCATTAAGGAAAACATGTATATAAATACTAACTATAATTGTCAAATTGTATAAAAGATAAAATGAAAATGATAAGACAGCTCGGGTCAGTTTCCACACACAAATAGTTTCAATTCTCTCATGCATCCTAGTTTTTTAAAAGATATACCATAGATCATCTATCCAAGGTACAGCTTTCTTGGCCGATAACAATTCAATGGGAGGCATGGTTATTAAGAATCAAGCTATCATAACTTCAAAGATAATTACTCCCACTGGTTGTATAAATTGACACTTTGATTCCTTACAATTTGTTCAACATTTTCTTCCTTAAGAGTTTTCCAAACCTGCAACATTCACTATGAAATAAAATTACAATTTATTAACTTGGAAGGATGAAATTAAAAGGTTTGTTCTTTTTATTTTAAGCCTTTTCAAGGCAGGGACAAGCATGCATCAACTGTGATCTCAAAGCACACATACTGATATGAGCAGCTGCTTCAAAGCTGATTATGCTGTGCAGAATTCACAGTCAGAAACCATTGGTTGCCCAACTGTTCATTTTTAAAAAAAATTAATTCCAAAAGGGAGAATGTGTACTAGGGTTGGAAACACAAAGCATACTGTGAACTACAGACTATTGCACATTTCAACATAACACAAGTGAAAAATAGGGAGTTCAAAAGATAATACACTCTGACATACAGAAACATACAAATGGACTTGTGCACAGAACTCAAAACATGAACAGCAGACACCACTGTTGCCAACTGGCTTATGTGTTTAGTGACCTTCAAAACTGGTCCAAACTGATTATCAGCAGTACATTTTTTTCTTTTTGTTTTTTAAAAAAAATATTTTGAGACCACAGCCATTTAATACACATATATATAATTCTGTGGTCAAGGACAGACAGATGTAATTTTGCAATACTAAATAAAAAGTGCAAAAATGTTAAAAAAAATAAGAACAAAATTAAAATTATGGAAGCATAAGCTAAAAATTGTCTGCATAGCTGAAATCTATTTAAAGCAAGTCCTCGGTAAGGGATGCTGACAGAAGAAAGCAGGTTCATGTATTTTTTTTAAAAAATGTCTTCTGCATGTTTGCTTAACAGAATGCAAAAATGTCATTTTTGTCAGCTTTCAAACAATTCACAGACAGTTCACTCCTGTATCCTTAGACACCATAGTTGTGGCAGTACCTCCATCTACAAGGTAAACAGCTGTGCTGGACTTAGAACTAACTACCCTATCACCGCCATTGTTGTTGACTTCGCAGTCCAGTGGTTCTGTAGAGATGACCCAAGTTGAAGGGCGCCACCGCTTAAGGGAATATGGTGTTTTCACACGTTTCTTGATCTTTTCTCCTGAGCCAGGTTTTCCATCAAGGGATGACTCACTCACTAAAAAAGGAAGAAGACAAAAAGGGTCATGAGGCAGAGCTACTTTAGATAACAAGCTCAGTCAACATCAATTGAGCCAGTCTTGGAAACCAATAAAATCTCAAGTAACCACAAAAATTAAAAGGCACCTACCATAAAGCCTTGATATTTTCTCCCTGATTGATAAGATACGAATGTTTCCATTGGAATAATAATAAAAAAATGGATTGAAAGGATTATACGTTTGAAGAGAGGTGCAATTTTCTCTGTTGGATCTAGTCATGTGTCTGAGAGCTGAGTTACAGAATAAAGCTCTTGCTAAACAGTAATGCTTTAGACTGTAGATAATGGATTGCATATTTTAATGTTCTGCCATATAAAAACCTAGAACCTAGAACACTAACTGTGCCAAGGGGTATGGTCTCTACTCTTGGTAAACAAAGAGTTAATGATATGATAGGAATAATGGGAGAGTTCATTATCACGCTAGCATGCTATAGAATCAGATTTAGTATAGTGTACCCATGACTTCATGTCCCATAATGAAGGACTTTTTAAATGGAGGAAATTTAGACAGCTGATCTCTCCTGGTAGTCTAAAATATTACAATCCAACAACAGATATAACAGTGGTTCTTAAATGGTGAGGCGGAACCCCCGGGGGGGACACAATAGTTGTTCAATGGGGACACAAGACGTGGAGGGTCTGCTTCCTTCTCCTTCTCCTCCTGCTCTTCTCAAACTTTTTATTGTCAAATTTGTCTGTGTTAAATACTGAATTTACTTAAATAAAACTGTGCTAATTTGAATGATGTTATTTCCTTATACAGTCGGCCCTTCTTATCCACAGATTTTTTATACACGGATTCAAACATCCACGGTTTGAAAAAAGTATACCTTTCAAACAGCAAAACTTGATTTTCCATTTTATATAAGGGACACCACTTTGCTATGTCATTATATTTAATGGGACTTGAGCATCCATGGATTTTGTTATCCACGGGTGATCTTGGAACCAAACCCCAGTGTATAACAAGGGTCCACTGTAAAATGTTAAATTATGAATGAACATGAATGTGGGAATGAAAATATGCACACTAAATAAATAAAGTATTTTTATTCATATACTATTCTGAGTGGGGTGGTGGTGATGTCAGCATGTAGCTATAAAGGAGGGTCCCAAGGGGAAAAAGTTTGAGTACCACTGCACTAAATGATTGTAATGATCACAAACTTTGACTCTGAGAGAATAAATGACACAACCAAATACCAGCAATTTTGAAAAGGAATAAAAAATGTAGTACTGCTTCTACACTGTGTTAAAATTACAAGTCTTAAACTTGCTTTACCAATGAAGGTGATGGATCATTCAGATGGTAAACCAAAACCACTAATCACAGTTTGGGATGTGCTTGTGTCATAGCTTGACACAATGCCTAAACTGAACCATAGTCATAGTTCTGCCCATGAAGGTCATCACTCCAGTGTGTGGTGCTATAAGTCAAGCAGACAAAAGAGTTCTAAACTATGTCTTACTTGTAAGTTTGGAAGTGCTATCTGATGGTTTATGTTCTAAGGTACATCTAGTGGAAATCATGGTTAGCTTAAAGATCTAGCTGAACTAAAGACACTTCAATGAAAGAAGCCCTGTATCTAGATCCTACTGGTCTGGAACAGGAAGGAGAGGCCATCCTCCCTTATTAAAACTTAAAAATAAATATTCCATTTCATATAGAATTGTAACACAATCACTAACTTTCCAGGCATATGATAAAAACAAATTACTATGCTGGGATGGAACTAAACCAATTAGGGGATCTACAGGAATGTGCTGTCAGCCCCTTCCATAATGTCTGCTCTTCCACTGTGGTCCATCTACAAGACCTTGGAGATCAGTTCTCAGGTTATAAAAGCCTTCTAAAATATGGAAGAATTAACAGTAAGACTTTTACAAAAAAGATAATACATTATTTCTCAAAGTTACTTAACATATAATGCATACTTCTAACTGTAGTAAGTTATCTGTTAAATAGAGTTACAAATCTTTTAGTTAAAGACTAAAAGACTCTTTTTAGAATTCAATTAGAAAACTTTGGCTCAAGGAGATTTACTATGCCACTTTATGAGTCAACTAGTGCCAGTCATTGGCATATTTAAGTTGTTCGGGTATGAATGGGACTTCTTTAGGAAGCAGAAATATTTAATACCTCTTCATGGATTATTTTTGACACTACAGTAACAGGCAGTCATATGCAAAAATATGGGGTTTAAGGAATGCATTTAGTGAGAAAGAAAAGAGGTAGTTTAAGTGGGATAACTAAAATTACAACAACAATGGTCATATTTACTAGGTTTGGCATGCAGAGGGCAAATGACAATTTGATTATTTGTCACCCAAGTTAACATGATTAATTTCTAAGAAGATTTTGTCAACGCTTTCTTTTAAATCCCATCAGTACTTACACTGCATACTACAGCTATCCAAAATATTTGTGGCTGATAGATCCAGTGAGTTAGGCCGCTGTGCTCTTTTAGTGTGGGTTTGTTGAGAATTTGGTGCCGTCCTCAAAAGGCTGAGAGTAGAGACACCTTGTTCTGGACATGGGTTGCTGTTGTTGTTGTTGTTGGCATTTGTTCGGCCATTATCCAGTGAGCGTTCTCTCCTATCAACCAGCCGTTCCAGAACGCCCTCATCATGGCTCACTTGCTGCTCCCTTCTTAATAAGGGCTCATGCTCATCAGGGCTCGAGTTGATATTCAGACGACTGTCCTCTCCACTGAACTGGTTCTGCAGCATTTCCTGGGCCCTGTGTGCTCCTGAGCTGGTTGACTGGCCAGATGGCACTGTACCATTGACATACTGGGTTGGCACAGCATGAGAGTTAACTGTATGGCTCCTTCCTGCCACTTCATTTGTGGTAACAGTTACCACATGAGGTTCTGCAGCATTGATAGTGTTCATCTTGGCAACTCCAGTTTCAACTTGCTTCAAGTTTGATTTGTGCTTCCCTCCAAATTTCAGCCGAGGCTCCTTTGTGGAGTTTTTGGTGTTTAAGGGTAGGGTGGTAGGCCTCTTTGGGAGATTCTGTTGCTTGGGAAGAGGGTAGACCTGAGCAGGCTGTACATCTGGAATTAGACAGGCTTGACCATTTGCAGTTTGGGTGAAGTCCTGTTGCCCTGTTGCTTCTACTGCCAGTTTTATCAGTGGGTATAGTAAGCTGGAGCTGGTGCTGCTGAGTGGATCTGGTCCACTGAACTGCTTAAGGGAATGCTCCATCAGGTTCTCATCAGAGCTTTCTTTTAAGTTCTTATCCACCTCCTTTGGATCCAATTTGTTGGTCTCCAAGTCCTCCTCTGTTAGCTGTAGACAAACAGGAGTTGGCCCAAGTGACTGAACACCATTTGCAGCACTGATGTTTGTTTCACCTGAGTAGGGCATCTCGGATATGGTGGTCATGCCAGTGCTTGGAGTGAGGCCTGTTGTGTTGGTGGTGGCTGTGTTGGTTGACAAGCTTGTGACACTTGTCTCAGGACTAGGAATACGGGCTTGTGCTTGCTGCCGCTCATAGTTAATTGAGTTTCTATTCTTCTCCCCAAGTGTCAGTGGTGTGCTTGATAATGAAAGCTCAGAGGAAATATTCTTCACTATGCTATCATTGTGGTGAACTGAATCCTCAATGTAAGACGAAGAAGAATAATCTTGATAAGGTCTGATCTTTGGCACACGCCTATGGTGTGACAAGTTTCTTAAAATGAAAAAAAGAAAAAAGAGAAAGCTATTAGGACAATGTAATGTACCAATTTCTTTCATCATATACAGTTTGACCTCCACATCTGTGGTTTTGACTTCTGAGGATTTGATTATTCATGGATTTGATTAATATGTTCTCTCTCTCTAGGTCCTCCAGTGGAACTCTATGGTCAACTTCTGCCAAAAATCATGCTGGAGGATCTAGGGATTCCTAGACAGAACACTTCTCTAGGCATCTGTAAGTCCTCTGGTGCAATTCTATGGTCAACTTCCAGCAGATGGAAGACCCAGAAATTCCTACAGAGGTGATCTCTCTGGTAAAAAAAGTAGCCTTTTTATTTGCAGTTTTTCTACTTTCATTTGGGGGTCCTGTGCTCCTAGCTCCAGCGAACACAGGGTCCACTGTAGTGTGAAATGCAAAATGGGAGGTTTTTGTTTTTGGTGGGAATGGCTCTATTGCTATGTCACAGGCTTCAGTGTGGGGCTCTAGATTTTGTTTTATGTCTTCTTCAGGAAGAATGTGCTCATCACTTTTGTAGCACTCTTATTAGAGTGTTTTGATCATGGTTATCTCATAAACAAAAGCAACGCGTATATTTCCATATCCTTTTAAAGAAGCTAGTGCTGGCTATAGCTACTGCTACTTTGGATTTCTGTCTGGAAAGCCCTGAAATGATCATGTGATAGTGACATCTATTATGCAGTAAACCTGGGACTAGCATCCTAAGTTATCCTTACCCCTTCTATGATGTGGACAGTAAAACCCTTCTCATGCCATTGCCCTTTGAAAACAGACATTTTTCATTAGGATTAAGCAGTCTTCTCTCACATTCCCTGATACTAAAGACAATTGTAAAAACTTGTGTTGTACAATTTAAAGACCTCTTATGTGAACATTCTTTTTGCACAATTTTCACAATCAGCAGAACAATTTAAATAAATTTGCACAGTGCCCAGTGATAGACTGCCTTTAACTCCATCACAGCAAAGGCTTTTATAATATAGCAGCATGTGCTATGGCAGTTCTGTGGCTATGTACATCACAAAAGTATTCAGCAAGGACTGTGACATTTCATTCTACATTTCACACAGCTCTCATGACAACTGAGATGCTCTCTGGGGAAGTATCATTTTTTTCCCAGGTATCAAATTATTGTGATTTCAATGCTCTGAAAATGTGATATCCATATCGCCAAAGCACAATCCTGAGAGAAGGAATGTGGACAGAAAAAACAAGTGTGAAGCCTAATGCATACACAGTAAACTTGGCCATATCACTGCACAGGTTTTAGGAAGAGGATCTGAATGAACTCCACACATAGTACTACATACCGTTCATTTTGCATAGCTGTAGACATAGGGTTAACTGTTGGGCTAACAGATTTATTCCTCTCCCAAATCATCATAAGTTCAGCCATCCTCTCTTCTGCGCACTGGGCAGTCAGCCGAGCTTCAGCATCCTGATCCCAACAATCTTCAATGGTCTCTTTCAGTGACCTCACAGCCTGTAAAGTAAAGTAACACTATGTTTTCTTCCCCTTTCTTATAACCTGTAATCTTCAATAGGCGTGTTAATACCACTTCTTTTGTTTGTCTGTTTATTTATTTAAATATTTATATTCTTCCTTGTATCTGAGGATTTCAGATGGTATACAATAAAATCAAACTAGGACGATTTCAAACAATAATAATAATAATTTTAAAAAACCCTAAAAATATATTATATCATTTATGACTTAAAAGAAGATGAGATTAGATAACTGATTTTTTAAAGTTAAGCACCATGTGTTTTGAAGGTTCAGGCACTGTTATTATTAAAGTAAGAAGAGCTATGCTGGATCACACCAAAAGCCTACCTAGTCCAGTATTCAGTTTTCCACAATGATCAACCAGTTTTCTAACAGAAGGCCACAAGAGGATACAAATAGAGCATCTTATTTCTGCTGTTGTGACTAGCCATCAGAAGCATGGCACCTCTGATCCAGTAACCAGCACTGAAGTAGTGTATACCCATTGTGACTAGCAGCCATGGACTAGCAGCAATTGGTAATTTTGAGGCTGTGCAGACCTCTGGGGTGGCCTGCAGCCGCCTCCAGCTGTGCCAGATTGGGGCCGAGCAACTGCAACATGGCTGCGTGAGACCTGGAACACAGCTGCCCATCACCCAGGATGTACTACCCCATTGGGTGACACCCCCCTCTGGGGTGTCACCCAGTGCGGTCCGCACCACTGGACCCCCCCCCCCAAGTGACACCACTGGTGTGAAATGGATCTTCTGCACTTCTGAAATCCTACTGGCTATTGCTAATCTGAGTATAGAAGAGTATGTGTGCATATGTTGGGGTGTATGTCTTATATTCCTCTTTAGAAAATTAACTTTGCCAAATCCCCCCCCCCCCCCCCCGCTTCAATAGAAAACCTGTCCTGCTGTCCAGGGTCTATTGTTACCAGAAATACCAAAACTGGCAGATCTATGCCTGCAGAGCTGCGAAAGTGAAAATGAACCCCCCCCCCCCCCAATTTGCTGAGCAAGTTTTTTTTTCCAGCCAACAGAGGCAGTGAATCTGAGAGTTAGGAACACATTATTAAATCTATGTAGTTGAAACATAGGTTAAGACACATTACTGTCTCCTGCTTAATAATGGCCAAGCTATGGTAACCCTTCAAATAATTACTAAAATTATTTCCAAAATTAATATAGCATATCATATATTACTAAAATATTAACCAGTCTTTCTATTTTTCACCCAGTATTTCCCAGTTTTAAAATCTCTATATTAACAACTTTTTGAACACTAACCCAACATAGTGCCTCTGTTTACATGTTCGAGAAGTTTACATAGTACAGTCAAATGAAAAGAGAAAAAAACCACAAGCATTTTGCTCCTCTCACCAAACTGTTCTCTTTCCAGGCCTCTGGGAATTTTGGTCGTTGCTTTTCCCTTGAAACAAGGACTTGCATATCTTCAAAAGTAGGATGGTTTCCAACTTCTGTTTGGAAAGCTGTCTGGAATTCTGGCACTGATTCTCCTGTTTTCACAGAATGTTATATAATAATACATATTACAATGAAGCAAGCAAAACAAGTTAGGCTTTGAAATACAGGAACCTGTGATTATATTCTCTTGCATACGAACTGAGATTTTATCTTTTATCCTAGATAGCCAGAGAGGTAGGGCAGAGGTGGAGGAAATCCAACTGGTGATATTGTACAGTGTGGTTAATTGGCAAGCAAAGCAAGAATATGTCCTTTCCAAGCAAAACTGGCTTGCCTATACTGCTGGGTGACTGGATGTAATAGCCTCTCAGTGGCATACATATACACCCTCCCTCTATACTATGGCTATCTTAGAATAGCCATATTGGAACCTTGGAACAGAATGATCAACACAAGGAGGACTGACTTAGCCAGATGGAGAGAGAATGAACCAAATCTTCATATCATGTACTAACAGATGGCAGCTGCCCTCATATTTAGTCCCAAAATAAAGATGATTATGTTTCAGCCACCCAGAATGGGATATGTGGCTTCATTAGGTAAAGAAGTGAGATTCTCTAAACCAAAGTAAAAGTTACATGTGGATCTTACAAAAATATCTTACTGTGTGTTACCAATCCTTAACAGGAAGACTCCTGTTTGCAGACCCATTCAGCCTGGAACAGAAACATTTTAGGGCCGTCTGAGGATCAGAGAGTAGAGAGAATTCAGGAGACCCAAACAAAAGAGAAGGATTTTTTTGGCTGTTTTTTGTTTGTTTCTCACCATCCTGAAATCTTCTCTCTGCTGTGTTATACTGTAGTCAATGGTCAGCTAGCTGTCACCCCAAGTGTAAGGGCTCTATAGCAAAAGATGGGGAGATTTTGTTTCACCTTCCTCAGACTTTCTCTTGTAGCACAGTGTAGTCACTGAGTGTGTACGTGGCTTCAAGTCACCTTTTGACTTATGGCTACACCAAGAATTTCACAGGGTTTTCTTAGGCAAGGTATTCTCAGAGGTGGTTTTTGCCAGTTGCTTTCTCTGAACGATAACCTACAGCACCTAATATTTGTTGGTGGTCTCTCATTCAAGTATTAACCAGGGCCGATGCAGCTTAGTTTCCAAGAGCACATGGGATCTTGTGCCTTTAGGATATTCAGGCCCGAGGATAGTCATCCCAGTGTGGTGTGCCAGTTTCAGGCCTTGCAGTAGCTGCTGCTGTGCCTTCAAGTTGTTTCCAACTTATGGTAAACCTAAGGCGAACTATCGTGGGGTTTTCTTGGCAGGTTTCTTAAGTTTGTCATTGCCATTCTCTGAGGCTGAGAGAGCGTGACCTGCCTAAGGTCACCCAGTGGTTTTACATGGGTGAGCAGGGAAATTAAACCCTGATCTCTAGAGTCACAGTGCAACACTCAAACCACTGCACCATGCTGGCTCTCTACCTGCAGTAGCTACTTCAGAGTAAAAATGTATGAGATCCAAGCTAAAGTGATTGTACACTGTGGTCTGTATGGTGAACATAAAGAGTAAAAACATTCTTTTCAGGGAAACTGTTTTGCTAAAACTGTCCAGGCTTAGAGCCAGCTAAAAAAAGATTTTAAGATAGTAATAGTGTAAACAAGAGCAGAAGCCACAAGGTAAGCCCAGCATGGTGTCTTTAAGGAAGAGAAATGAGAATTCATCTTGAGCATTTGGGAATGCAGCTAACCCATCTAGGTTGAACCACCTCCATCATGAGGCCTCAATCATAGCAGGAGGCCAGGGCTTTCCTCTCATATGTGGTACTTTTGAGACATACCAACTTTACTGGACAAAGATCATAGAAACAACTATCAGTCATGGTAACAAAAAACACCCCAATCAAGCAGGGACCGTCTTATGGTCAATACATCTATACATGTATTGTACTGTTCAGGATATTTTGAAATGCTGGTTTAACAAGGGAGAAAAGTCTCTTCTCTGGAGAGGTTATTATAGTTATGCTGGATGAACAGTATCTGTAAATATACAATTATGAAATAAGTTTTTAAAAATCTAAAATTTATTGTATAAAGTGCTAGATATCTTAAATGTGCTGCGATGAACTGGAAATGCTGAAAGGCTAACAAATATTTCAGCAACGCGTATACAGTTAGCTCTCTGAATCCACAGGTTTTTTATCCACAGTTTTAACAATCCATAGCTTGAAAATATTTTTAATATATAAATTCCATAAAGCAAACATTGATTTGGCATTTTATAGAAGGGACACCATTTTACTATCCCCTGTATTCAATGGGACTTGAGCATCCATGGATTTTGGCATCCACAGGAGGTGTTGGTACCAAACCCCAGAAGAAATCAGGACCCACTATAACTGCCTGTATAAAAATTCCTCAACCAGATGAAAGATGAGTTATGATGTCTCAATATTGCATAAGCTGATATTCTTTACCAAGTACCTAATTCATCATAAATATAAAATGTGTTCCTTATATGATAAAAAAATAATAGGCCTAGATCCTTAATGGTATTAAGTATGAAGTGTCTATAGAAAACATGTTCCTAGACCAAGTAACCTCTATGATAAGAAAGCTAACGTGCTCAGACAAGAAATGTCTATGTGAGATGATGCTTCTCCACAAAGACTGCATAAACTGCACAAGCAAATTGTTTTAGTTTATAAACATAAAAAGAGATAAAGCTGCATGATTATGATCTTGTGTTATAAAATTCCTTGAAGTCCAAAACCTAAGAGATTCGTAAGGGGCATGCTGATGTTAATCTGCCCACCAAACAAAACTGTTTACAGTCTGGAGAGGTTAGATGACCAGAAAGGTAATCTCCAGGGAACTCTAGTTAGGATACAGATTGACAAGCATACGGCAACAAACTTTCAGTCCCATGACAGAAAGATAGGGGTGAGGGCAACCATACCCATTACAACAGGAAGGAGAATATTTTGACCTTTTGACATTTCCCCTCGCCTCTATGTCTGCTAATGTCTACCTTCAGGATCTTACAGTGGTCCTTGATATCTGCTGGAATAGGACCCCTCAAGCATACAAAAATCAATGGATGCTCAAATTCCATTAGATACAATAGCATAGTAAAGTGGGTCCGTTATTTAAAAAAATGACAATATCAATTTGCTTTTTGGAAGTGGGAGGCATATTTTCATGCCTTGGAAGGTAGAATCCATGGATGCAGAATCCATGTTGAAGGAAGGCAGATTGTACAAGCTGTCAGAGACTCAACCAGGTCTTTCCCATCTCAGTGCATTTTCTTCCTAGTTAACACCATCAAAATCCCAAAGGTCACAGAAGCCACACCATTTCTTGTGGCCCAGTTTGAGTTTTTGAAACTGTATTATCATTTTAATTTATGACTGATTAAGCCTTTTCATATGCTTGGAGTGCCTGTCCTCCTATAGGTGGGAACTACTACTTAGTTCCTGCCTTGATCCAACACACTCGCCTCGATCCAATGAATGAAGTTGGGCCTCTATTTTAAAATCACAAATATGATTTATAAACCAAACTTGAACACCTTACCCTCATAAGAACAAATATTCTGCCTATATTTACAGAATTCTGACATTTTATTTTAAGGTATACATATACACACAGAAGCATCTCATTCTCCATGTCTATGTTGGAAACAAATCTCAAATGGTTTGAAAATAATATTTTCTCTTAGTATGAGTTGTGCTACATGTATAGGGTTTCCAGTGTTTCTGGTTTAGCATCACTGGGGTGCAGTGGAATGCTGGCTATTTTTGTGGGGTCTGGATATACAAGAACTGTCACAACACACAGCCCTCCAAAAGAAAAAAAGAAAGAAAGAGGAAAGGAAAAAAGCAAAAAGCCTTCATGTGGACATATCCTTGGTATCCATTCAACAGCCCTACCAGTAAGCTTGTAAGCTTTTCTTAATACCAAAAGCTTATTGGGTAAGATTAAGTTATTATGTAACCAAGGCTACATATTTCACCATAAAAAAATCAATCCCAGTCTACAGCACTAGATGGCAGTGAATTCACTATGACAAACAAACAATAGCACTGGGCTTTAGGACAGACATACAGATCTATATTCAACTGCAAAAAAACAGCCACCACCAAAACTATCAAAAATGCAGCAGATGAAACTGAAGCAGAACTTCAACAGTTTGTGGATTACCTGGGAACAGGTCTGTGCATCTCATAAAAATCTCCCAGTAGATTAGGCCTAGTGCATACATATCTACTTGCTTCAGAGCTGATTCACAATCTCTCAAATTCACTGCTCCTTCCAACACTTCAGGAGCCATGTAGCGGATTGTACCAACCTGCAAAAACATGTGGCATTCTTTACACTGGATCAATATTTATCAAATCTTGTTTACAGCTTCTACCTATTAAACTAGTTCAGTAGGAAAACATGTCTTCATTAGGCTTGCTTTCATTTGCAACATGGTATTCAGCAAGAATATACTGTATAGCCGTTTCCATGTCCTGCTGCTCAGTTTTGGTTTTATGTATTACAGTACATTTATAATAACATAGTAGTATAGTATCCTCATTCTCACTAGATGTTTTGAGTGGCATAGTGTAATATTCAAACAGTACAGTACTTTTATGAAATAACCAGTGAAATATAAACACAGGAATGCCTGGCTAAAATGTTCAGTATTTCCTTGGCCTCAGAATTAATAGCAAAGCTTCTCTTGTTTCAAACAGGTGCAGGAAGAGTGACAGCTGCATGTAGGGCAGGCAGCCCTAAAAGAATATATTTATTTATTCATTCATACTGAGTAGATGACGGGAATAGGTTATTTATCCTCCTCTTCCCACTCAGCAAGAGAAAAAAAATCAGGAGCTCTTTCTCACCTTTTTGAAGATTATAAACTGTCTCTTGGCTGCATTTTATACTATCCCTCATTCTCTATGAAAAGATTAGTTGGAAAATCACTATTTTGAGAACTGCCATCTTTTAGATTAGCACCAAGGAACACATTTCATGTTGCACCTTGAAAGTGAAGTCAAATTTCTCTGGCAAACACTGAGGCCAACAGAGAATTTCAATTTATCCAGAGTGAAAAAGCAAAAATTAATCCTCTCTCCATTTTACCCTTACAGCTTCAGTTACTGCACCATCTGCAGAGCAGATCTTCATGGCTTTACCACCTCTCGGGTTTAATAAGTGTGGTTATACACTCTATTCTATACATCTGTGGAAACAGACTTAAGTCTATGAAAGCTTATGCTATCAACCTCTTTCTCTTAGTTAGTCTCAAAGGTGCTATATACAAGATCCATCCATCCTTTCTTCAATACAGTTAAGGTCCACTGGACTATAAACTAAGGCTGATCTATGCACTGTGTCCTTCTGGTGTGAAAATTAAATCAGCTGGAAGCAAACTGCATCATACTGGTGCATTCCAAGGGCTGCACCAGGAAAAACTTGCACTCACCTCTAATCTGGTGCGATCACTTCAGTTCCACAGAAAACTGCTTCTTTTAGCCTTTAATTCTACTTAGGAAAACACACAGGTTACACCGGAGCTTCCTTGGTGCTTTTGAAGTGTGGACAGCTGGATCAGGTTGGATTTGGAGTGATTCAGTTGTCCACATGTCAAACCACTGGGACAGACTGGTGCTAACAAGTGTTACCATTTTCTGTCCCACACAATGATCAGTGCTGGAAAGCCTCCCTGGGACCATTGCCTTGCCTGCCAAGCAGCTACCATCACTCTGGGGAAGCTCCAAAGCAGAATATGCAAGACGGCACTTGGATTATTCCAGCTGGTGTAGATAAACCCACAGATGCAGAATTGGTCTGTAGAGTTCTCTTAAGAATGCTTGCTGATGAAAACTTGGATTTGATGCCACATTATATGGAGGAAGATTTAGTATCTTCTAGAAACAGTGTAATCTCTGCTGTATTGGAAAAAAAGAGGAAAGCTTCCTTCTTTTCACAGTAGAGTTTATTGAGCAGCCAGGTCATCCTGAGGTTGGCAAAAGAGGCAGTCACACCCAAAGAGACCTAATGTCAACTGATTACGACTTTACAAGGCCACTGTGCCAGATATGCAGAACTCAACGTATTTTACACTTGGCCTTCCTCCTTCATACTTTCAAGCAACAACCAAGAAACGATAAAGCCATGTCTGAGAACATTTTAACAACAAAGATATGTCTGACGTGCCTCTAAGCGCTGCTCATTTTACTTAGGCAAGGGAACATAAGCCCGTGAGGCTATGGACTCCCAATTATTTATTCTCAAAGCAGATAAGCAGTTATTACATTCACCCTGTCTCTTTTTTCAGGTTTCGGAAGATATTTCTAAAATAGATGTTTTCTTCGGCTTTGCATTATTTAACTACATCCTTTCTTTGGATTCTTTTTAAACTCACCTCACTAATTGCAGCATTGTCCTCCTCACCTGGGCGCACTAGTCTATTTCCTGTTAGTTTCATGGAGAGACCAAAATCACTGATGACACATGTTCCATCATTCTTCACCAATACATTACGGCTGTTCAAATCACGATGGGAGATGGCAGGTTTATAGTGATCTGTTTGAATACATGAATATATTGTTTTAGGATTTCAAGTTGTTTCTTTCTACATATTATGAAATAAAACATAGGCATTTCAACAAAGAAATTCTCCATGAGGACCTATGGGAATATTTTTCGTGCTATGCTACCTGAATGCTCAAGATAACCCTTTCCCCATCGGCAAATCCACAGAGATCTTGTATTCTCTGTAAGACTGAAGGCACAGTACACACAAATGATGGATTAGACTTACTGTGAAGGTGCATTCAGAGATGGCTGGAGGACCAATCCATGACTGATGGGTTTCCTCTCCTCGTGCCAACTGAGATTTTTTGTTATTTGTTTGTATTTATAGCAGAGGTGGGCAGCTTGCAACCCTAAATATGTTGTTTAACTGCAACTCTCATCAGCTACAGCAATCCTAGCTAATGGTGAGGGATGATGGGAGTTGTAGTCCAACAATATCTAGATGGTCACAGGTTGTCCACCCATTCTTTATAGGACACGTAGGCAAATATATATCTCTTCTAACTTTTTAAAATAAGGTGTTAAAAAAGTCCCCTGCAGCACAACATCTTCAAACATTTAGTTCATCTGGCTAATTGTAGCACCAAAATCAGTGCTGGCACAAAGATAAACACACTGCACTAGTTATTTCTGTCTGGATAATTTACAAAACATACATGAACACATATACAAATAGGAGCAAGAATGTATGTCTCAAGGAGGGCTGTATGCACTGAAAGCAGAACTAAGGCAAGTTAAAGTCTTCAACATATGGAGCAGTTTTAATCTGAATACAGTCTCTAACAGCCAAATAACTATAGGAATTCAACTGTTCTGTTGATCTTAAGAAGGCTAGCTGGTGCACCTTTTTTATAATGTAGAAAGTTCATATAGTGAATATTCTCATTTATTTATGAATGATTGGGTTGTAATGGTTTTCCTGACAGTAGGCATAACCTTCTATTACTACTCTCATGTTGATGATGTTGTTGTAAGACTGAGGAAAACTGTTTCTGAAAACTTGACAGCTTGGGCAATATAAAACAAAATGAATGACCCATACTATCCCCACCCCCACTCTCACCCCAACTAAAGAAAGTCAAGTCATTACTCTGCATACATTTATTCAGAAAATACTCAATATCTTGCACACAAACACTGTGGAACTCTGCTCTGCTCTTTTATTTCCTGTTTATATTTCTGTTTAAAACTTTTTCTAATATAATTTCATAGAACTGTAGTGTGATAACACATTACTCAAGATGGTTTTGAATATATGAATTTTGATTTTTTTTGCCAATTTCTAGTATTAGTTTTTCATGTTATGTACTTCTTTTCCAGTCATACATACTTTTCTCAGCAGCATGTAGCTATAAGAGCATACTAAAACCAACATCTCATATGTAATTATTATATTTTAAAAGATGACTCCAAATAAACTTACACAAAAATCAAGCAATGTAAAAATTGATCCAACTTATTTCTATTGACAGAAATATTGGCATCATCTTAAATCTCTAAATATTATATGACTCTGGAACCCAAAATGCAACCCAAAATTATCTTCATGAAAAATTGTGCCTCCTAACGTTACCTCCTCGTGGTAATTCTGTATGAAGATACGCTAGGCCTCTAGTTATAGAGTGTGCCAAGCGACAGGAGTTCACCCAGTCGCTAGCATGAAGACTCAAATATCTGCACAAAGAACCCTAGAAAGAGAATATACAAAGTTCAGTAACTTCATTACCTATATTAATCCGCTGTAGAGAGAATTTATTCAAACTATATTTTCAACTTGTGAAGATACATGAGAAAACGGTTATTAACAACAGGAATAATAAGCTAATGCTTTAGTAGCTACTCATGGTTGGATGTGAACACAACCACACCACACACTTCTTGATTCAGAGTGACCAGGCAGTGTTCTTTTTTAGGACATATCCTACATTTTAACCTTCTGTCCAGAAGGAATTCCAAAATGCCTTCTATTTTGAGCATGATTGAGAAGCATGGATTTATATTTCTATGAACGTTTTTAGCTTTTATTTTGCAATGTTCTTAATTTGTCTTGAATGTCCTACATTTTGCAGTGCCTTGTCCTCCTTTGCAGTTAGGAAATCTGGCTACCCTGTCTAGATCTGATAACAAGGAAATGATGTCAAGGAAACAACAAATATTTTAATAGGGAGAAATAATCAAAGCCAACAAGATAACAGTAAACAATAAATAGGAGTACTATTTCACACACTGAGATTATTTTAAAAGTATTATTATTATTATTATTATTATTACTCCATACAATTGGGTGAAGAAAAATGTGGGCTCATCCATCAAATCTTGTGAAAGCTGACTATATGACAGCTAACGACGATTACCTGAATAATAGATCTTAGGTTTTATGCACCCCTCCCTTTCCCATATAAATGCCAGCCTCATATTTCACAGCATGGCATTCATTTATATGGGAGAAGGACAAACACATGTGGGACATTTCTAAGGAAGTGCTGGGTTAAATTTTAATATACGCTCTTTTGTCCCAGTGACTGCAGAGATACAATTCTTCAAGACCAGAGCTTGAAAATGTCAGTTACCACTAGTGTATTAACATTCAATCATTAAATAACTTTTAGAAGAAACGTGTTGATGTTAAAAAGTTAAGATAAATTTATAAAATCATTTCATTAATAATTAAAAAACATTATTAATATTTAAATCATTAAATTTTAAAACATTTTTTAAAATTACCCATATAGTCACCTCCCACTTATCGGCATTAATATATTTTTCTGTGTTTTTAATTGTATTGTTTTAATCTTGTAAACTGCTCTGAGTCCTAGTTCAGGGGAAAAGGACAGGAAAATAATAATAATAATAATAATAATAATAATAATAATCATCTGCAAGAGTTGCAAAACAAGTTAGCACAAAATATTAATTGTTACTTTAAAAAAGGTTATTTATGTTTAATTATTAAAGTAGCAAAATCTTTTAAACTTGCTGGATTTTTAAAATGAATTTAGAGAAGCACAAAAATTTTAACAGGTTATTTCCCAGCTTCATTCAAGACTATCTGTTCTGTAAAGCTCTATGTTTTCTTGTTCTTTTTGAGTGGCGTGCTAGAATGAGACAAAACCGTGGAAATGAGTTTGTATAAAATCCAACTCCTGGTTTGATCTTCTGTCGGGGATGTTTTGATTGGGAGTTCCTGCATGGCAGGGGATTGGACTGGATGGCCCTTTTGGTGTCTTCCAACTCTATGATTCTATTATTCTTCTTTACCCTAAGTTCTACTGCTTAAAAATGATGCAGTGCTACAAGATTAGTATACAGTACTTGGATTTCTGAACATTCATTTATTTACATAAATTCTCACAGAATATGTTTGCTGTAACTACCATGTATACATTTGTCTTTATTATATATTTTCCCACAGATCTCAAGTAACTCTTCAAATTAATACTTACATTGGCATAATATTCCATCACTAATAAATACTCCATGCGTCCATCTGCAGTGAATCTCTCATCCCCAACAATGAAGTGGGCAATGTTGTCATGTTCCATCAGTGGGATTCTGTATATATTTCTCTCATTGATAAAGTTTTGACGATTAGTGAAAGAAAACACTTTGACAGCCACCGGACGCTCATCTAAGGAACCTTTGTACACTGCTCCATATCGACCTCGACCAATCAACTGTGAAGTTTTTGTAAAGTAGTCATTAGTTCAACTTTTAAATAACATTAACTACATATTCTGGACACTATCCAATAGAAAACACGCTTAAATCTGTTAATCTGAATGAGTTTGCACATTCTGGTATCAGCGTTGGTTTGTGGCCTTTCATCTGTTGCGCAGCATTTCATTCCCATATGTATAACATATATTCCTGGGCAAGACCCCAAAAAATGAAGAGTGCATCTATGTGTGTGCACACTGAGGGCTGTCGGTCAAACACATCTTGAATTTAATGAATCCTGTTCCTGAGTGAACCTACAATAGCCAAGAACAGTTTTGCTAAGATAGTAACAGACTAAACATGATAATAACCATGCCTTTGAATCTTGTGGTTAAAATATTCTCATTTTCTCTTCTTTTCGTCAAAAAGCAGCAATAGTCTAACACCCCCAGAAATCAGGAATGATACCTCAGTACAAAGGAAGAGATCTTCGCTCTCTCCCCTGTCTTGCTCCTGCAGCTTCAGGAAGGAATTTTTTAATGGGAAAATGCCATGGGAAGGTGGAGAACCATTAATCTACCTGCACCAAGGCCCCAATTTGGATCAGGATCCTCTCGGGAAGCTGTTAACTTTAAAAAGGTGGGGACCAAATCCTGCTTATATTTAATAATGTAGTCTTACTTTGGTCCAAAACACACTGCAGAAGTAATCCAGTTTGAGGCCGCTTTAACTACCCTGGTTCAATGCTGGGGAATTCTGGGAACTGTAGCTTTGTGAGACATTTAGCCTTCTCTGGTGGATAGAGCTCTGGTGCCACAATAACTTTTATGACACAAGGCTTCACTCAAATTAAAGCAGTATTTATTATTTATTTGACTGTATTATTATTTGATAATAATGTCTTTCTCCCAAAATAAGATCCAAGGTGGTTTACAGCACAGATGAAAATAAAGGGGTGAAACAGACAGTGGGTAAGGAGTGGCTTGCCACCACCCCTTTGCTCGCCAGATTGGGGCCACAGCAACCACATGCCATGCCCCTAACCCGGCCCTTTCCCAGCACAAAAAGGAGCAGCAGGATCCACTGCTCATGCAGTTGGATGTGTGGCTTCCTGGCAGATCGGAGGCATGCTGGTGTCTGAACGCCGTGCCCCCAGTCCGCTGGGAAGTCAGCTCTTTTTGACTGTCTGTTTTGCCCCTAAATCTCTAAAAGCCTAACAAGAAAAAAGTTTTTTAAAACCAATTAAATACATTATTCTAGTAAAACACTACTAATTTAAAATAATATAAAAGCATTTTAAAAACATAACAATAAGATTAAAAACACAGCATGCACACCCCATGGGTCTCCATGATTGTGTTCAAAACAGGTACCCCTCAATCCTGTGTATATTAGTAACACATGAACTGTGATCCCAAATGGCTCTAGGAGTACAGAAAACTTTGCTTCCTCTCCCTGAGTGTAGAACCCACCTGTGTCCGGTCACCTCTCTCACATGCATTTGATGGAGGTGACGAAGTAGTGAACAACTATGTTACTATCTGTGGATGCACAATGAAGAAGGCATCCTGTGGAGCCTCCTGACCAGCTGTAGAGTGTAACCAGATACTACTTGGATGCTCCCTGACTTCAGCTGGACACTGCAAGGCTGGAGGAAGGGCTGTCAAGAGACAGGTGGGTTGTGTGGATAGGGAGTTATTGCACACTGGATACTCCTTCTCCAAACAAATTACCACTAGCAGGCATAGTTCCATATAATTCTGGCCTTTTTCTTTCTAAATGACAGCTATAAATGACAAGTGCAATATTTTTTTACAAACATTGTTCAGTGACATTACAGGAGAAATAGTGCAACTCTTTATCTTAGCCTAGTTCTGAACAACAAAAACAACAACAAACATACCATCTCACAAAATAATTATCAGCCTACTTGCTGATGAAGGAAAACCTTTATATACTTATTTGCACTGGTAAGAACATCTGGTACTAAATGGAACAGATGATTCATAAATCACGTGAAATGCCAAGAAACAGTTCTCACTACTCCAGATGGCAAACTTACCTCCAGCAGCTTCAAATTATCTAGGTCTAATGAGGGTTCTGATGCTGCTGCTTCCATCATATCCATACTGTGCAGACCTTGTTTACGGTCCCCTGAGGAAAAAGATTCAAACAAAAATTAAGGCCTGGATCAAAATGCTCATGTAATAATGAGCCAGGAATTCTGGTTTAATAAATCACAATGCAGATAAATTGTATGCTAATGTATACTATTAATTCTCTTCCCATCATGTGAGCCAATGAACAAAATAGGAGGGGATATTTTTGTTTGATGTTCAAATTTGGGATTATGATTAACTGTACCCAAACAAGGCAAAACATACAGGGTGTACTACAGGTTTACATACCTTGGTTTGTTTTCAGTGTACTTAACTGTAATCTTTGATTCCAAGATAATGACAAGCTATTCCCCTCGTGATGTGTTTAGCCACCCATGCAAAAGGGAGAGCTCAGAAGGAGTGAATGGGGTGCACACAACAGAATATGCCTACTTCATACTGTTGTTTATTAAAAAAAGACTGAATTTTGGTAATATGTGAATACTCTATAGCAACAACTGTCTAAAAATACTTTCAAACACATTTAAATGCTATAGTAGGCTCTCCCAATTTTGTGCCCTGGCTGTATTTGGGCTACAGGTGCCACAATCCCAGGGATTATGGCTATACTGGGTGAGGATGATGGGACCTACAGTCCTACAACATCTGTATTCCAAGGGAAAGAAAAACTAAACCAGAGAATATGACAATTTCTGAAAAAAACCATTAGCTAGAATGATGCAAATATAAGAATTTATTGAGATGAAGATGCTCTACAGTTCTACACTGCGTCTTTCCCATGTGGTATTCTTCAAGGTTTAGTGGAAACACCTGAAGCAACTTGTCTCACCAATCATCTTCATCTCATGGAGTGTATTTGTTTCTGTCTGAAGATCTAGTACTGATGTAGCACCTCAAAAAAGGATAGGGAGGCCACATGGGAAAGATGTTCTAGACATTACAGTTTAGGCATCTCCCTGAGATTCTAAAAACGAATTACCTGGAATTATACTAAACTGACAGTAAACTCATGACTACATTCTGATCTGGTAAACAAGTATAAAGACCATTTTTGAGAAATTTAAAAATTCTATATTGACTAATACAATAAAGGAGTGAGTAAAATCAAGGGACAAGTAACAAGAACATTATGACAATGAGGAAAAAATGATAAAGAATTATTACTGCTCCTGCTTAAAAAATGAACAAAACTTACCTACAAGCATCCTGTATCCAAAGAAAAGAGCAACCACCAAAACAGCCAATACAGATACCGATGCCAGAGCAATGACAATTGTTTCATCTCGACGAAGTGAATGAGATGAATCTGAAAGAAATAAACAAACCATTTTGTGATTCTATTTTCATGTGGAACCAGTTTCTCAGAAGGAATCAAAATACCCAGCACAAAACGAAATGGAAGTGTTACACTAGCAAATGAATTATACATCCCTAATAGTTTTTAAAATTGTGTGAGTTCATTCCAGAAGCAGGCCCGTAATGGAGAACTTTTTTTCTGCAGTTTCCTCTCCTGCTACAAACCTGAATAAAATCTCCCCTGCATCCCACTGGCCCACAACAGTTTGTGAGTGGATGTAGTGGGCAGCAGAGGGAAGAGAAAAACAGAGAAAAAATCAACCCCTCCCCCAATTCAGTCAGTGGAATTACTCTGCTGTACCAGAAACTTTTCATGGATAAGGCCCTTCCTTCTGTAGAAGTAAAATCCTGGATCAAACCCTACATCTTAATTTACAGATGAGAATCTAGCTTTTGGTCATATTTATACTCCAAACAAATCTTTTAAACCTGAGCTATGGACTATAGCAAGTTGCTCAATATTGTCCTTTAAAGTACAATAAGACCCTTCTATCTGCAGTACCCATGGTTTCATTCATCCATATCCGAAAAAAGGAATTTTTTTTTTCAGGTCCTCCCATATGACTCTAAGGTCAACTTCCACCAAAAGTCATTCATTTCAATAAGTTTCATGTTTTCATGGTATGTCTGGGAAGGCATCCCCCATGAGTTATACTGTACTACAGTGGGACCTCAGGATCGGTGTTCAGAACCCCCCTCATGGATACCAAAAACCCAATGGCGGGCATGTGCGCATGGCAGCACAGCCATTAGAGACAATGGGACTTCCAAACAATCGGGGCTTACCTGAAGTTCCATTGTCCCTGATAGCGGTGCAGCCGTATGCACGCATCACCACTGGGGACAACAGGGTTGTTTCTAATGGTGCTGCGGCTACAGTATTCACTACCATTAGGGAGAATGCAGGCCCCACTGTATTTTTATGTATAATTCAAGCTACAGTATTGAGAAAAAAGTCAATTTGTCAATTTTTTCCACGCATTGCATTCGGTAAGTGTGACAATCGGTAAGTGTGAGGTTTGTGAAAATTAAAATCCATTTTCAATTATTCAATTATGAATTAAGAAATTCAATTATGAATTAGTTCATATCACAATTTGGACAAATGGGAAGAGAAGGAACCAGAAGCAGAGCTTGGAAAAATCATTACAGGTTGTTTCTCTTATCCAAAATGCTTGAGACCAGAAGTGTTTTGGAATATTTTGGAATTCATTTATTTATTTCATTTATATGCCACCTTTCTCCCCAGAGGGACCCAAGGGGGCTCACAGATAAAACATTTGAAATGGCAATAAAATTCAAAACATTTAAAACATAGCCAATATAAAATCACATAAAATATACAAAAGTTAAAAACATAATCTAAAGCAATCTGCCACAAAATAAAACCAGGCTTGCCTGACTTCAAAAAGCCTGCTTGGATAGGAATGTCTCTACCTGCCAGCGAAAGGCCAGCAGGGAGGGGGTCAGTCTAGCATCCTGTGGAAGGGTATTCCAAAAGGTGGGAGCAGCCACCAAGAAGACTCTTTCATGTCTTCACCAGGCGCACCTGTGATCTTGGTGGGACTTCTCCTGCAGATCTTAGGGCTCTCACAGGTTCATATGGGGAGATACAGTCCCTGAAATAGTCTGGACCCAAGCCATGTAGGGTTTTATAAATCACGACCAGCACTTTAAATTGTGCCCGGAAATGAACAATTAGCCAGTGAAGTTATTTTAGCAAGGGAGTTATATGCTCCCTTGTAACTGGCCCTAGTCAGCATTATGCCTGAAGTATTTTGAACTGAAGTTTCCAGACAGTTTCAAAAGGCAGCCCCACATAGAATGTGTTATAGTAGTCCAAACGGGATGTAATCAAGGCATGTGTCACCATAGACAGATCTGACATTTCAAGGAACAGGTGCACTTGGCCCACAAGTTTAAGCTGTGCAAATGCACTCCTGGGCACTGCTGAGACCTGGACATCCAGGCTCAGATCTGAATCCAGGAGCACACCTAAGCTGTGAGCCTGAGATTTCATGGGGAGTATAGCCCCATCCAGCACACAGGCTGAACCCCTATTCCCTGATCTGCCTTACAACTGACCAGGAGCACCTGTGTCTTGTCTGGATTAAGCTTCAATTTGTATGCCCTCATTCAGTCCATTACTGACAGCAGACACTGGTTCAGTAGAGAGACAGATTTCTTGGAATCAGATGGGAAGGAGAGACAGAGTTGGGTGTGGAGTCAAAGGCTTTCATGGCTGGCATCCATAGTTTTTTGTGGGGCTTTTGGGCTATGAGGCCATGGTTCAGAAGAGTTCCTTTCTGACGTTTCGCCAGCATCTGTGGCTGGCATCTCTGAAGATGCCAGCCACAGATGTTGGCGAAACATCATAAATGAACTCTTCTAGAACATGGCCACATAGTCTGAAAGCTCCACAAAAAACTAGAGAGTTGAGTATCTTTAGCATACTGGTGACATCGCATCCCAAAACTCTGGATGACCTCTCCCAGTGGTTTCATGTAGATGTTGAATAACATGGGGGACAGAACCGAACCCTGAGGGACCCCACCGGCCAAGGAGTCTGAGTACCCCAACATTACCTTCTGAGTCCATCCTTCCAGGAAAGACTGGAACCACTGCCTAACAGTGCCCCCAAGTCCCATCCCAGAAAGGCAGCTCAGAAGGATACCATGGTTGACGGTATCGAAAGCCACTGAGAGGTCTAGCAGGACCAACAGGGACACACTCCCCCTGTCCAGTTCCCTGCGTAGTCCATCCACCAAGGTGACCAAATCTGCCTCTGTCTATATAGCTTCCTAAAAACCTAAATGTAAAAACTGAGATGACACTGATGACTGTTCGTTTTCATAGTTTAACCACCTAGTCACAGGGCAGATGATTATATAAAACTGGGGTTAAATGAAGACCACAGCTAAACTTTAGCTAGATGACCTTCATATAAAATGACACCATTTAATAGAAACATTCTCTGAAACAAAGACTTCTAATTTGAACAGAAGTATTGGTCTGAATCATGTTTGTCTTGGACACACAAAAGTCATTTGTGCCTTCATCCTGCTTTCATTTGTTAGAATCAATGGATCTCAAAGAGTAAGAAAGTGAGAATATGCTCCGTTTAATAATGCCCTCTAGTAAATCTGGGTTGAAGGAGGAAAAATATGAATCTTAAACACAGTCCTAATCCTGTCACTGTCTAAATCTCTGCAGCAGTAAGCTGATTTTTCTGGTTACAATGTAAATTTAACTGATTTTTTCACTGTGATGACTTCTTTTTTGACTCAGAGTTAATTAATTAGGATAGTTGAGAAAACTGTAACAACTGTTACAAGCTCGGTGTTTAACAGGTTTAATTCTAATTGATTTTGTGCTACTAATACAAACAGCTTCACTTATATATCACTTCATACTGACTAAGTAGTGTTTAAGCGGTTTACAACAGTAAGCTAATACCGGTAAACTAATACAATATACATTTGTTAGATGCACTGAGATGCTCAAGAGGGAATAAGCATTCAAACTAAAATCCGAAATCCCAAATATTTTTTCCATATTACTTAAGACTTTTTCAGAAGCAACAATGAAGAAAAACATTTATTATTAAGATGTTCGATATTTGGATCAAATTTGGCTACAAATTAAAATGAAGTATCAGGTCTTTTAAAAATAAATTACTTGTACAACATGTTTTAAATTGCAATTGATGTTTATTCGATCAAACAAACATTTGTAAAGAAACGCACCACTTACAAGATGGCAAGAATTATTTCCTCTGTATATGGAGACTAGGGCCCGAATCAGATGGGCCTGGAGAGGCGCCTGGGCAGCACCATTAGGGTTTGGGAGCGTGCATCATTTGCACGCTCCCAAACCCTACTACGGAATGGCACCGCCATTACATAATGCCGTTTAGATGGCGTACGTAATGGCGGCGCCACAACTGCGCAGCTTCTGCACGGAGCCAAATGGCGCCTTTTTACTTAATTGCGCCGCAACTGCGCACCTAAAAAGGAGTGCAGTTTCCCCGCTCCTTTTTAGTGGTGCAACTGCGCCGCAGCATGTGTCTGCTGCGGCGCAGTTGCAGCGCTAAAAGAGGTGGCACCAGACCGCCCTTTTGGGGCCGTCTTTAACGCCCCTTTCTTTCTTCCACTAGTGTGTTATATGGTTTCCAACCATCATTTCTCTGTTAAAATGTTAGGCTGCTTTTCTTTGCACGTAGAGACTGACAGATATGCCATTACAGCAACACTGATAAAGGATTTCTCAAATGCTGTACATTTTGCTACTAAAGCTATAGCAGATTACCCTACAGCTCTTGAACTTTGCTTAACTTTGATTGGTCTGAAAAAGAAGAGTTTTTCACATGAACAGGAGAGTGGCACCCTCTGAAATAATGGGGAAACACAGCATTTTTGTTATTTGCGGTTTTTCCACATTCAGGGGGTCCCATGCTCCTACCTCAGCAAATGTGGAGGGAAAAGTGTATATTTTTCCAGACAGCACCTCAATTAAGATGCAGGTATTTATTTTTAAAGATTTTTCCAGGCTCTTACAAATGGAGGGAGTTTTATTATTATTTGTGGTTCCCAAGGTTTACTGTCACAGTTCCCACCATTTAAACCTTAATTGATTGTGTCATCTGAAATGGTCCAGTAAGTCAAGAGGAGAAAAGCATTAAAATATTGTTAGCCAACTTTAACATATAGGATGGCTGAAATACAAATCTAATAAATCCATTATCTGAGGAAAAACTGGTGAGGTTTTGTGCAGCCAAAAAGTCAGTCTGATACTAGTTCTCCATAAACTATGAAGGAAGCTTTTGTTCAAGCCAAACTATAAAAACAGAAGTCAACCCATTCCACTTCTGAGATTGTGGAATTCCGGTACTTCCTCACTCCTGTTCATGCTGATTGTGGCTTCTGGCAGCATCCCAAAACATCTGGAGAGCAACAAGTTGCCTACTCTTGATGTAAAGACATGGAGGAAGATGAAAAGAAACCTGGACTGAAGTAATGGGAAATGAACAAATGACCTAAGACTCCCTGTTCTGGGAAGTTCTGTATGATGAAACACAGAAAATGTGTAATTCATGAAAATCTAAAAATCAAAGTAAAAAATCTTCAATAACAGTTTGGGGTGTTATCCAGAGCTGCTTGAAAAATGTAATTATTTTCTCAATCACAAAGATATGTATCACAACGACACTTTTCAAGAGCATGAATTAGGTATTCTATTGCATTAAAATACCACTTTTGAACATCAGAGAAGTACCACTAAAAAAGAGAAGTGTTATCTGAAAGATTTTTATTATGAAAAAATGATTTTGGTATGTGATAGACAAAATATTACAGAACACAGAAAACAGATTTTGTATATTCTCTATCAGCAAAGTCTTGCATAGCAAACTATGTAATTAATTCCTTGGTCAATGGCACTAAAGTAGGTGAAATCTGCAAGTGATTTTAGCTATAAACTCATATTTCTAAATAATACTTACATTTTTAGCAGACGATTGCTTATCTCATGACATATGAAGTTTACTTTTTCAAACCAGCAGCTAGTATCCAACTCAGATTAGTACAACCTGAGAACGCCTCCCTTTTGGCTATGATAAGCATCCTCCTGGACACATTCTTATTGCTGATTTAATTTTTCCTACCATAATAACTGGACACTGTTCTTTTATTTGGTAGGTTCCCACAAAGTCCATATCCTTTCCACTACTGCCTACAATGTATATGGCATTTAATGTATATGGCACAAAGTCTTTACCCGATTTTACTGTTTATATAATCAATGGATCCTGGATATTTCTAGCTAAACTTACTACCATAGGTAGTTGTCTAGCCTCAGAGTTTGTACTGTCAAGCTAAGAACTGCTTCGAAAACTTTGTCTCCTTCGTGTAAGAAAGGGAATGAAACCCACATGTAAATTCATACTTGTGATAGTATACTGTATGTCTCTGTTCCACTGCTTGCACACAAAGTAAATGGAATCATAGCATGCAAAAACAAATACTCTGATTCCATGCATTGATCTCCACATAATAACTGAAGTGACCCTCAGGTGCCAACTCACTGGATTTCTATTATCAGTTATCATGCTGTACCAATAGAGGGAATGGGGAAATAAAACCTTGACCATTTGTCAAGGGAGGAATTTTAAAAACGACTGAGGAAAGAGGGGACAAATGAAAAATAACTTTGGGACTTTCACCTGATCTGCTGGCACAAGGAGAATATCCCACATGCATGTGGTTTGCTCCTCTGGCCATCCAGAGAATCCAGACTCCCCAATGATTCTATCATGTAAGAGGGGAAATATTTATCACTCCAATTTTGGGCTGTCCCTTCATCACAGAAACAATTCAGATCTAAAAACAACTTGGATCTAGTTATAACACATTCACTATTCAGTGAGGTGACAAAGCACCAAACTGATGTTTGACCATAGGATATGGATCACATGAGGGCAAATGAATGGCCTGCATTCCACAAATATGCTCAGATGCAACAAACTATCTAAAGACAACAGGCCAGGGCCACGTGGAAAAGACTCAAAAAAGCAAGCAAAGTACTTTTTAAAATTATATTTAATCTTAAATTTGATATTATACAAATTTTGAAATTATGGAGGCCCCATGACCCACATGAACCTCCCCACTCCCATATTCCCCCAAAGTTCCCCAGTGGTAGAAAATGCTGCCACTGTGGGCTGCATAGTGATAATTAAACTCTTGGTCCATAGAAGTTGCCTGTGTCTGATGTAGGTAGTTATTATGGAAGGAGTATTCTATCTTTTATTTGTGCAATTGCTGATGGTATGTGAGAGCCCTAATGTTTTGGATTTCACAAACCCAAGTCTGCCCGTCACCCAGTGATTCTTTTTTCCTCAAAATACCCACCACACTCTCTAGGACCCTTATACCTCGAAGTAGTTACCAATCTCTGTGACAATAGCAATATACTGTATAAAAAAATGAGCTAATAGAGCAGCAGTGGATCTATTCATATATATCACTGAGACACTATTTATGTTTTTGACTGATTTGTAGCCATAACCTAATTCTACAAAAGGAGAATCATTTTTATGAACTAGGAAATGTATTCTACACTGGGGCCTCACAGACAATCTCAGAACTGGTTCTGCCACCCAAGAAATAATTTTACTGAGCCGATTCCATCACCTCTGTTATGGCTCAAAGTACACTTATGCCTCCATGTTTGCAGCTTTGATTTTTGGTGATTTGATTATTCACAGATTGTATTAATATGTTCTCTCTTGGAATATCTAGGTTCTCCAGCACAACTCTATGGTCAACTTTAACCAAAGGTCGCACTGAAGGACCTAGAGGTTCCTAGAGAGAACACTTCATTAGGCGTTTGTAGTCATAGAAACATAGCCATTTTTGTTATTTGCAGTTTTAATAATAATAATAATAATAATAATAATAGTTTATTTATAGCCCGCTCCTCTGTACATACACTCGGAGCGGGGTACAAGTAAAAAAACATAGATTAAAACAATCCCATGACCCGTTTCCAAACCTCCCACCCCTTAAAAATAGATTAAACCGGCAGTGATTAAAACAGTAATTATTTAAAAACATATAACAACATCCTAACCCTTCCTTATGCGGCCACGTCATAAGTGGGGATCAGAAACATGGGAGTAGGCAGGAAATCAAAATCTGGGACCGAAGCTGGAGATAGGGAATTTCAGGGGAAGGCCTGCCGGAAGAGATGCGTCTTTAGGGCTTTTTTGAAGCAATCTAAAGATGTCATGAGACGCATCTCATCCGGCAGACCATTCCAGAGCTTTGCCACATTCATGGGGGTCCTGTGCTCTACTTTAGCAAATGTGGAGGGATGAGTGTATATTTTTCCAGACAGCGCCTCAATTAAGATACAGCTATTTATTTATTTTTAAAGATTTTTTCCTGGCTCCAGGCTCTTACAAATGGAGGGAGTTTCCCTACTATATCATTGTGGCTAAAATATGCAAAATGTAGGAAGAGACAATGATGACATCATGGTTTTTCAGATGCTACAACATTACATTTATTACAACAATAATATTTAAATGTGCCTATAGACAAAATGCATTTACAACATAGCATTTTCCAACTTGTTGACAGCTGTTCCAAGGCTGCCTTCCCCAGGCCTCACACAATACTGCTTTGCAATGGGTGAAAGAAGTGTGTGTGAACACCTGCTCTGCAGCAACTTAATTTGGTCCTGAGCCATCTAATCGCTCTGACAAGACTTGGCAAAGATATACTGAACTGGAATGTCTGTGTTTCATAAGGCAAACCCTAAGATTTTATTTGCTTCTGTGCTGTGTTCTATGAAATTAGGTTCAAACAAAATTATGAGTGTTGACATATAAAGAGGTACTGGTATAATACAGTCTGTTTCACAGAGGTTTAATAATGCTATCCAAATCAACATTTGGCTTAAGTAAAACCAGTTTCTCAAGACAATGCCGTATATTTATGACTCAGCTTCTTCCAAGGGCAGATTATCCACTGCTTCCTGAGACATTTAGTGGCATATCCTATCAATTTAATCATGTGCAGCTATCTTAAATTAAATGTAATTGATTATTTAGCAGAACGGTAAGAAAACAAGAAAACAATACAGATGAGTTGGGTTGGTGAACACTGGTTAAATTACTCAACTTCCCTGCACATTGCAATGTGTTTTCTTATTCTTTGCATTTTAACTCAATGGTTTTTAACTAATACATCAGTCACTATCCTAGCCTTTGAAGCTCAAAAGCTACATATATACATGCAAATACACACACACACACACACACACACACACAAATATATACACATATATATTCGTCAGACCATTTCAGTGCTAGAGCCAGGACTGCAAAGTTACCCACCTTTTGTTAGGTGCTCCATGCTATTAGAGCCAGGTCAAACCACCCCCACAAACTCTCTCTTTGAATTGTTACCAAGAGTCATATATTTTCTATGTTTATAAAAGTGTTAAGAAAGATATAGGATGTTGTGGGATGGTGATGAGTTAAGATCACCACTCAAGTCTTTTTCTCCCCCCTCCCCCAGTTAATTTATTTATTTGTATGTCGCCTTTCTCCCAGAAACCGACCCAGGGTGGCTCACAGATTAAAAAAAAAATTAAATTCTACAATAAAAAATTAAAAACAATTAAAACCATCTGGCTAGCAACAGTATAAAATCAAGATCAAAAAGTTAAGAGACATGACTAGAACACACATACTCCATAAAAACCATCCTGGCATGATTATATATTGAACGCCTGCTTAAAGAAAAATGTCTTAGCTTGCTGATGAAAGGTAAGCAGGGAGGGATCCAAACTAGTTTTCTATGGAAGGGAGTCCTAGAAGGTGGGAGCAGTCACCAAGAAGGCTCTCTCTTGGGTCCTCATCAAGTGCACCTGTGATGGTGGTGGGACCAAGAGAAAGCCTTCTCCTGAAGCTCTTAGGGTTTTGGCAGATTCATATAGGCACATATGGTCTCTCAAATAGTTTGGACCTAAGCCATGTAGGGCTTTATGACCTATAAAGCCCTACATGGCTTAGGTCCAACACTATTTGAGAGACCGTATGTGCCTATATGAATCTGCCCAAACCCTAAGAGCTTCAGGAGAAGGCTTTCTCTTGGTCCCGCCACCACTTTAAATTGTGCCCAGAAACTAACCAGTAGCCAGTGAAGCTGTTTCAACAAGGGAGTTGCGTGCTCCCTGTAACTGGCCCCAATCAACATTCTAGCCACAGCATTCTGGACCCACTGAAGTTTCTGAATAGTTTCCAAAGGCAGCCCCACACAGAGTGCATTATAGTAATATAAATAGGGTGTAATCAAGGCATGTGTCACCATAGCCAGCTCTGAATACTGGATTAATCAGAATACTAGGACTTAATTATTATGTCATTAAGTAAATTAAAAAATGGAAAATGAATATCAATATCAATTTTAATAGTAATTGTAACTTAAGGTTTTATCAGGCTCAAAAGAAATACTACACCCTTGCTATTACATCTGAAGTATATTTAGCTAAATGTACTAAGCTCATATTGTTTGTGGACCATCCAGAGCCATCACAGTAGCTGTTGGAAGTTAGAGTTTCCCAAGGTGTTAACGCTTATTTGGGGAAAATATCAACATTAAAACTGTTAGGAATCAGCTTTGTTTTAACAGAGTAGCAGAGGAGCATGCCTCAATATGACCTTAATTCCTCTGAACTGAAACTGACTCAAAATAAACAGGACCAGAAGTTTCAAGTTACAAACTTTAAAAAGTTTACTAATAACGTTTATTTTTCCTATTGATTGTGGAGAACCTCCACCCTAACTAGCTAATGAAAAGATTGGGTAAAAGAAAGTTTCAATCTTTAACTGACCAACTTGTTGGTTGAGAAAGGAAAATGAGGCAGAGATCAGAAAAGGGAAAATAATGGAGAAAGAGTGGAACTGAGAGGAGTGGAGCCTTTATATGACCAACGCTGCTAGGAAATTTCCCAGGTCACATGGTCTAATAAACTGGATACCCAAAAGGTATTTATTATCATGTATTTCAAAGAATAGGCAGAGCAAATGGGGAGGGGGAAAATTCCAGAAATATTGGATATGCAGGAAATTGTCTTATCTAAACCCCAACTACTGGTGGGGGGTTTGACTAGGGAATGCTGGAACTGTCCAACAATAGCCACGGTGTGAAATAGTACTCTTGACTCGAGATATCCTTAGGTTTGGTTTGGCTACAACTCTGAAATATATACCATGGGGTGAAGCACATGGGTGAAATGAAGTGGCTTCCGGCTGCTTTGGAGGCATTAAATGACACACACCTCCAAAGTGGCTGGAAGCCGCACCGAAGCCATGCTCCAGTCCTTAGGACTGGAGCAAAAAGAAGCTGGGATAATCCAACTGCTGGTGGCGTTGGTTGGCCCCTGCATCTACAGCCTGCCTTGGGAGCGGGCCATGCAGACAGCGGGGTTCCAACCTGGTTCGGGCCAGAGTGGACTCAGGCCACTCTTTCATGCCTTTCTGTTCCAGGCTCATGTTTATTAGAAACTTTGAGTTCCTCCTCCCATTCCCTAAACAGAACTTAGAGCTTCTGTTTGCCATTTGCCATAATGTTTGGGTATAGGAAACTATGGTTAGTTACAAATTGCAAATGGAAGTTTTAAACTTCTTGCCATCATACAACACAAAGGAGATGTGTGTGAGAGCTGGAACGGTGGGGGAAGTTCATAACATGAAATTGTAGTTTAGCATTAGGATGGTAACTTAGCCTCATTAATCAGGATTCTCATATTTGCCCCAAGGAAATATGAATCAAAAAAGGATATGTGCTTTAGATTACACCAGATTTATAAAAGAACCCTGGTGTACTGGATATTTTATGTAATGCTGTTGAAAAATGTTTTATGACACACAGTTGGAATTTACATACAATTGTACAGCAAGACTGCTGTATCCACAGGACTAGTACCCACACTTTTACTTATTTGCAAGCCATGACTGCCACCACCGGCTATCATCTTTCATCACCTTTTCCTTGTGCAAAGCAGTGAGGAAGAAAGGGAGGGAAGCAGTGCCACCACCTGGCCCGCCCTCCCTCCCTCCCTCCCTCCCTCCCTCCTTCCCTCCCTCCCACATACCCCTCTCCATCCTCACCTGTCATGGAACTAGGAAGATGCCCCCTCCCCCACTTTGTGAAGCACTGAGTAGACCAGCAGCATATGCCTTGGATGCACCCACCTCGCTGCTGTTTCCTCTTCTACCTCTGGTTTGTGTATCTCAGCTGAGAAAAGTGGAGGGACAACTGTACAACACCATGTCCCGCACCTGGTGGTGCGTGCTGTATTTCGCATGCAAGAACACAAGTAAGGAAGGTCAGCCAGCATCTGCCTCAGCCTAGTCTAGCTGGCCAGCCTTTTATTCTCACATGCGAGAGTGCCGCACCTGCCACCAAGAGAGGCACATGGTATCATGTTTCTGGGGACCCCCATGCCTCTCTTGGTCAAGAAGCACTAACTGGAGTCAGCAAAGGAGGAAGTAACAAGCCGTGCACGGCCAAGGCAGACACTGCTGGTCAGCTGTCTGTTGCATAAAGTGGGGGCAACAGCGGTGGTGAGGAGACAGCCTCCCCGTCCTCTTCATCCCATGACCAGGGAAGCTGGAAAGAGGTGCATGGGGAGCCTGCTAAGCCCCAGCAAGAGAGAGGGAAGAAGGGTGGCAGGCAGGAAGGAAGGGGGAACCAGGTGGTAGTGCTGCCTCCTGCCTCTTTTGCCATCTCACCTGGCCTGGGATTCATAACTATCCACATTTTCTTGTATCCACACAAAGTCTGGGAAGATATCTCCCATGGAGATGGGAAATGCATTGTATTTGTATTTTCTAAACTAAATGATACACTGTGTGCTTGAAATTGTAGCTTTACTCTTCTGCTAATACTTGGCAAATGAAACAAACAATGTGCTCCATACATGATTAAGGAACATTAAGTATGCAGTGATACATGGACAATAATATTGCTAAAGTACAAAAGACCTATTTCATTATGATTTTTTTTTCTGTTACAGAAGAGTAACTGTGAAGGAGCACTCATAAAAAAGCTTTTCAAGCAGAAGGCAACATTTATCTGAATTATGCAGTAATTTTTTCCAGGCAGAATGCTAAGATTGCTGCTAATAGATATTTCCTGGAAAAGCCACATAGATATTACCTGAGTCTTCAGAGGAAAAATGCAACCTTACAATCAATCCAGGAATGCTTTGATTCAAAACATTTTTAACATTTTATTTCAAATGTGGCAAAAACCAGAATAAGATACCTTATTATCAGAAACGCTGTCTGCTTCTGGGCAAATGCAAGAAAGCTGCAATGTGTTATTCACAATCATATGTCATTTTCTTAGTTGCACTAAGTCTCAGTAATGGCATTTTCTTCTTATGAAACTTCTTAAAAGAACAGTAGCAGGTTAATACTTGTTCCAAGAGGTAGTCTGCACTGCCAAACTGACTTCAAACCGACTCGAAGTCTACCTGTTTATATAATGCACAGGCCAAACTGGGAGGAAATTGACACGAAGCCACACTCCAGGGTTAAACAGCAATAGTAACAGCAATAACAGCTGCATTTATATACCATTTCATACCACCCTAAGCAGTCTGTAAGCAGTTTACAACTATAAGTTAATTTCCCCCAACAAGCTGAATACTCATTTTAGCGATCTCGGGAGGATGCTAGGCTGAGTTGTCCCACAGCCCTTGGCTGGGATTGAACTCACACCCTTGATGATGATGATGATGATTTTGAGTGAGTGGCTGCAGTACAGGCATTTAACTACTGAATCATTAGGGTTCCTAAATAAACAGTATGGTGCAAGAGCAGGAACGCAGGAAAGCCCAGACAGCATATGGAAGTGGTTTGAAGCATCTGCCCAGGAACTAGTGAGGTGCAGTCTCTGATGCAATTGCATGCCATACGTTTTTTGTTGTTGTTGTTGTTGTTGTTGTTTTTGTTCAAGCATACAGGAGCATGAGTGGCCAGATGTACCATCAATCCATCACACCATGAGATGTCTCACACACACCATGATGCAAAAGTACAACAAACATGATAAGTTGCAATGGATGTACTTAAAACATACACAAACCAGACAGTCCAATAAGGAGGCATGGGGTGAAGGGCCTCCATGATTGGGCTTTGCCAGTGTGCCACTAGCGCGCCGATGCACTTTATGGGCCATGTATCTCTCACGCCACTGTGTGGCTGGTCACATGGGGCATCAAATGGGATGGCAGCTGGGTGGGAAGGGGGAAGTAATTCCAGTCTCAGATGGTATGTTTGTGTGATGGTGAGCATGCACGGTGGGGAGGTGGGTGGGGGAGGGGAACCACCAAGAGGTGTGGCTTGACGTTGCGTGGTGAGGACTGCCTGTGGGTATTCAGCCTGCCTTGGGAACAGGCATTGTGGACAACCAGGTTTCCAACTGGTTTGGGAAAAACCAGGATTGACCCAGTTTTTCTCTCCGTCTGCTCAGGCCCTTAGATAAGTTCGATGATGTGGTTGTTTCACAGATTTAAAACAAGGACACCACTCAATAGGCCTAGTGGACCACTGAGTAGAGCAAAAGAGATTCACAGTTGTACCACAAACAGAAATACACTTTGAAGTTAATGAAAAAGGTTGCATAACTATAACTATTTCTTTGAGTGGTCAACTGTAAACTCACACAACTGGGTTATTTGAACCTGTGCAGTGTATTGTTTGGAACCTTCTAAAGCTGTTACGTAAACTTCTTGGCAGTGCACTGTGCAGGCGTAGATAATACAATTGTGTGAGTCACAGGGACCACAAAGAAGAATTAACCATCAATACCACTGAAGAACATTTTGCAATATTCTATTTTACAGGCAGGGAGCCATGAATAACTGACTCATTTCCAACTTATAGCATCCTTAAAGTGACCATATCATAGGATTTTCTTCGCAAGATCTGTTCAGAGGAGGTTTGTCATGGCCTTCCCCTGAGATTGAGAATATGTGACTTGCCCAAAGTCACCCAGTGGAGTTCATGGCCAAGTGGTGAATTGTATCCTGGTCTCCATAACACTCACATTACTACGCCATGCTCACTCTCAGATTGTATAGATATATCTAGCTTATCTTTTGTAATGGCCAAAAGAAGTTTCACTCAGAATTAAGACTACTTGCTTGTCCATATTTAGTATTTACTGACCAGACACCAGTTCAAGATTTCTAGAACCTCCTTAAATCTTATACAAGATATAGTGCAGGATGTCAGCAGCAAATTGGTGGCACTCAATACCAATTCTTAAGAATTCAGCAGCAGGTTTTTTGAGACGTTTTAATATAAGGACAAGGCAGAAGCTACAAGCAGTACAGCGGGCCCTTCATATCGGCTGGAGATTGTTTCCATGACATTCTCCCACCTTGGATACCAAAATATGTGGCTACTCAAGTACTGTTAAATACAATGGCACAGTAAAATGGTGTCCCTTATATAAAATGGCAACATTTTTGCTGCTAGCAATATATATGTGTGTGGGTATGTGGGTGTGTTTGTGTGTGTGGGTGTGGGTGTGTATCAAATATTTTCAAGCTGTGGATGGTTGAATCTATGGATAAAGAATCTGTAGATAGATTTTGCTATAAAATTTTGAGCATGACTTTGCTTACACAAGAAATTAATGCAATGGTACTTTAGGCTGTTATTTTTTCATATTTGTTGGCATATTTTAGTTAGGATTAAGGTCAGTTGTGACTGTAGACTGCAGCAGTCTATTGGTATATTATCTGTTCCTGGTGATTTATTCTTTCCAATTGCTCTAACTGAGGCTTTCACTTCACTTTCTAAAATTTGGGGTACTTTTTCATATGAATCTTCTTCCCATGTTTTATTCATCCTTTCACCTTTTATATAGTTCATCCGTTTATTGTTTATATTATCTTATTTCTTTTATTTTGGTTGTGCATTATGTTTTTTGGCTGATCATAGAGCATTCCCGCCCTTGGTTTGAATATCCATTTGATTTCATGGATCCTATGGAAGAGGTCTCTTGTTCTTCCTTTTTTGTTATCAGCTTTTATTTCTCTGAAAATATTATTATAATAAATCTTTTTGTCCTTGTGAGATCATCTTTGAACAGTTGCATTCATGATTCTAGCTCTGTCCTTTTCTTTTGCTTTTTACCTATCCTTTACTGCTTGAAGTATTTCGTCTGTCATCCACTGATTCTTCTCTTTCTTTTTATTTACCAGTAGCATCTTTCTGCATTTCTCCTTAACTATGTGAGCAACTTTAGGTTTTACTGTTTTAACAACTGATTTGGAATTAAGACAACACTGTAGTTTGCCTCTTCATTTTAAACATACTTAGCCTTTCTTTAAAATCTGAAATTATGTGGATTTTTATACGGTGGAGGGAGGGAAACAGCCACACCTCAGTAAATGTAAGATGACTGCATGGGCTTTCACACTTAGACATGCTGTATATAAAGGACATTGTGTTCCCCTCTAAGCAGTTAAACACTCACGTTTCTCCAATATTCACAGCAAGGCAGCTCTGGCAAATTTAAACAGCTCATGGGTGCTTATACGCAATGGCAAGGCTTGTACAAGCAGGCACTTCCTGCATGCAGATCAGACGGGAGAGCCGCCGTCTGCCTTATTGGAGCCTGGGATGTTTCTGTTTACAAATCCTGGAGCCAGACCGGGGCACTGACTGGAGGCGTGCCGTCTGCTTCCTTGCTACACTCAGCCTTTGTCTGGTTCTGCTGTCTCAAAGAAAGAACAACCCTGACGTACTAGCAGAAGCAAAGGGTGTTTTCAATACAATGCATCAGCCCTGGCTCCTGCCTTCTTTCTTTTTCTGTTCTTTTCTTTTCTTTTTTTTTTTTTTTTTTGACAGTCTTGCTCACAAAGATAATTTAAGAAATATTGCATTGAACATTTTCTCCCCCTGAAACCAAAGGTCAGGGGAAGAGGGAGTGGCTTTTGCCCAAAATCAATTTACTCTCTCTTAGATAAGAACTAACATTAGCATTCACACATTCATATAAACAAGAATAATGGGTATATTAGATTCCTTCCCTACTGAAAAATGTAAACAGCTGCACTTCAACAGGGATGTACAAAATTGAAATATCCATACAGAAGTAACACCATTGATAAAGTCTATAATTTCACCTTTTTCTTTAATGTTTTTGTTCTACTCTGATAAAATGTTTTCACATAACATTCCATTTTAACTGTAACTGTTGTGTTGTTCTAGATCTGCACATTTTCTGTTTTGTTTAGTGAAAGAGCCAAAAGAGCCCAAGTTTACACAGTGGTTTAGTAATTCAGTGACAGGCTGAAAACAAAAACAGATCTGTCACTACTCAAACTTATGGCCTCAGAAATCCAGAGCTTGTGAAGCAAAATTGACTGCTTTTTAGACTTTTTACAGATGTAACCACCTTTGGTTCGGACTACTATATGTGGTTCAATAAATGAACAACGTTCTAATCCATGAAAAATTATGTTAAATAAACCTGCTAGTCATTCAAGACTCTGCTGAATTGACAAAAACTAACTAGTGCCTATACGCTCTACAACTTCTCTTCTACAGTGGGCAGCCCATTTATGGCAATTTACTATTGCCTCTAGGTCATCCTTCATACTGAACTATATGGTCTAGATCAGTCCCACATAGACTAGTTTTACTGAATCAATGGAAGTTGCATAAGTACCGTATTGATATACCAAATTCTCAAACATTCAAGTGTTGGGACTGACAACCCAACTTTAAACTCATGCAATCGGACTTAAGATTCATTCAACTTACTTTTAATATTAAACTTACATCTAATACTGTATTAATATTTAGCTTGCATCTAGAGAAAATACCAATAGTAGGCATTTCTGAAAAAATCATGAATGTTTTACTAGATCAGGCAGGAACCAGTGCTCAGAATGTAACTAGACCGATTCCTCTGAGACAAGCAATTAGGAATAAATGCACAAAACTCTTTCAAAATACTTTCAGGAAATTATACTATGCTGTTTAAGCCACCTTAGTAATTCAGTTGTACAAGCTATCAATTTTATGAAATTAGAGTTTCTGAATAGCTTTGTTAAGAGAGAAAAAAAGTTTTCTATCATCTTGGTGGAAAAAAACCTCTCACTTTAAACAGTCTGTTGAAATATTGACTTTACATAAATATTGACTTTACAAAGAAATGTAGAAATGCATACATGTGGCGAGATCCAGGCATTTTAAAAAAAATCTGACACTTATACTAATTTACTCTGCTTTTAATATTTGTTCAAATGTTCTGATAGTAAGCAGGGGGGGAAACAGGAGAAAATGTCATTAACCATTCTTGAGCCAGTGCTAAGATGAAATGCAGCAAATAAAAAAGGCAAGCATCCACTAAAATGATCTTAGTTTCTATAACAACTCAGCTGTGTTCTTTTTCTTTATATATTCTAAATGTATTTGCTAATAGTCAAGCAAGATGTAATCAATGAGTAGTACACCATAATATAATCTTCAAGCAATGGGACAAAAGAGAATGCTTAGAATCGTAAAAGTTGAATATTATAGCCCTGTGGACAGATAATATCTAGTTTTTGGTTACAGAATGTAAATGTCACATTACTTTGGGGGCTTTCGGGGGGGGGGGGGTTACACAGTAAATGTTCAGCGCCAGTAAGGCATAGTGGTTTGAGCACTGAACAACAGTTCTGGAGACAAGGGTTTGAATCCCCGCTTGACCATGGAAAGCCACGGGATGACCTCAGGCAAGTCACTCCTTCTCAGCCTCAGAGGAAGGAAATGGCAAACCTCCTCTGAACAAATCTTGCCAAGAACACACCATGACAGTCACCATATGTTGGAATGACTTGAAAGCACACAACAACAACAAAGGTGCATGTATCTACACAATGTGTACAGTGAAACAAGAAAATCTTGTTTTTCTTGTGTCATTATCCTAATAATTTGGCCTAGAACCAAGAAATGGAGCAGGAGAGCGACTGACTGAATTTTGAGAGGCCAGCTGTTTTTTCATCACAAACATATTTTTGCAGGCAACCATAGAGACAACTGTATACATGGACATCACCTGGCAGCCAATGCAGAAATCAAATCAACTGCATAAATGGAAGCAGAAGATCAAAAAGCTCCATTATCTTTGTAAAAACAAGACCAGGAACATATTGTGGCACCATCAACTGCTAATATAAAAAAATAGAGTAAAACTAAATAAGAACACTAATTGTGCCAAAATACAACCTGAAAAACATCCCCATAGAATTTAAAGATAATGTAAAAAATAGATTTGCATTATTAAGCCTAATTGACCATGAGCCAGAAGAACTCTGAACTGAAGGCAGGGATATTGTTAGGAGGAAAGCAAAGAGATACTGTCTGCAGCCAAAGGGAGATAGAGAAGCCTCAGTGGACAACAGATGAAATTCTTCAAGCAGTTAAGTACAGACAAAAAGCAATAGTAAAAAGTGATAGAGTCAGAATGACTTGTACGCAGGGACAAGGAGAAAGTCTAAAATTTAATGCAGAGAAATAGAAGATGACTACAAAAAAGGAACAAGAGACCTTTTTCACAAGATCTGAGAAATCTGTTCAAGAAGGTAAAGAACCCTCTAGAGCAGATTTCTCGGGGTGCAAAAGGGAGGAGAGGAAGGATAAATGGAAGTTCACTCACATTCACTGAGGGTGAGTGGAGCCCAATCTAATTCCAAAGACTATGAGATATGAGAAAGCAGGAATAGAAAAAAATAAAATAAAAAAACCTCAGTCAGTAACACTATGTATAAAATATACCACACAGGGAGCAAACATCCCAGGATCTTAAACAATATACTGTTTCTCATGTAAAGATGTGTGCCTGAATGAGAAAAAAATTGTTGGCTATGCTTATGTTTATAGGTTTGAGTTTTGAAAAATAATTTGAATACCTTCACACTTCTGAACTATTCCAAACAAAATATATTGTCTTATCTGTAGTCATGCCTTAGTTTAGAAAGAGTACACTGTAAATAAGTCCATGCAAGGAGAATAGAGCAGGCTCAGACAAATACCATAATTTATTTCAGCGTCTGAAGCTTTCCCTGAAAATTCCATCTTTTGAGTTATGAGAAAACACCATTTTGTAGCTGATGTAAACAGAGGCAGACGTAGAGCTGTCTTAAGTCTACAATAGCTGTTGCGTTAACACCTCTACTAATGCTAATAGTAAATTGTTGTAGCATGAAAATGTAAGTCAGTCTTTAGCAGTTCCTAACATTACAAACAACAGCAGGACACACCAAAATAAGTTTTATTTTATGCTGGACCATCCTAGATTCTTCTGATTAAATAGATAAAAATACCTGAGGAAACAAACTAAAATAGGTAATAGCTATTGTAATACTATAATTTCTAAATGTATAATGTACTAAAGCTCCCACAGTAATTTTTAGAAAGGTTGGCAATAACATTTCTAGTCCTTGGGCTCAGAAGTGAACTTCAAGAGCCTCATAAAACTCTGCCTCCAATGAAAGGTCAGTAATTAAAGCCCTCATGTAATGCTCCAGGTTTGATTAAAAGCAGTTAGCCCTCATCTCTTCAAAGCATAGTCCTCTTATTTCCCATGCTGAAGATGCAGAAAAAGGAAAAGTGGAAGAGAAAAGTGGAAAAAAGGATGATGGGGTTTTTCTCAAAAGAAATGTATTTCCCATGTTCCTCTTTTTTGACATTTGCAACAATTACTTAGATATTTATTTATTGTAAGTAGTGTTCTACACCATCTAGACAATATATATTTTCTGCAACTTACTTTCATGAAAACTTGTAACACTTGTGCCACAGGCTTTTCTACTGGGATATTTTCCTAATATATTGCGTTCACTTAATCAAGTAATCTTTCATCTGTTTCTCACCATTTGCTTGCTCTTTCAGGAGTGTGAGACCCATATAGAATTGGCTGCACTTCACCTATACAGACTGAGGAATCACCTGTTAACAGTATCTCTTTCTTATATTGCTGACATTTTGCCAATGTGTAGGACAGCAAACTTAGAAAAATATATTAGACCCGTGATGACGAACCTATGGCATGCCATTTTCCCTGGCATGTGGAGGGTGGGGAGGAGAAAGAAGAGGTGTCCTTCTTCCTTCCCAGCCATCCGAGGCCTTCAGCTGCCTCTCCGGAGGCAGCTGAAGACAAGGGACGGCAAAAAGGTGGTAGTGGGGAACAGGTGCACACCTATTCCTCCCCCTTCCCAACCCTCCCCAGCCTCCAGCTGCCTCTCCGGAGGAAGCTGAACACCAGGGATGTTACATGGGCCTCTTCTTCCTCCCTCCCCCCACCCCCCGCCGGGCCTTCAGCTGTCTCTGGAGTGGCAGCTGAAGGCCCAGGAGGGTGAAGGGAAGAAGTCCTGCCCTCGGCACAAGGTAACATGTTGTGCCGGAAACAAACAAACAAAACAAACAAACAGCTTCATTTATATACCGCTTCATACCCTTAAGGAGCGTCTAAGCGGTTTACAATTGTAAGCTATTTGCCCCCCAACAATCTGGGTACTCATTTTAGCGACCTCGGAAGGATGGAAGCCTGAGTCGAGCTTCAGCCCTTTGCTGGTCTTGAACTTGCCACCTTATGGTTTTGAGTCAGTGGCTGCAGTACAGGCATTTAACCACTGCGCCACCAGGAAGACCTTTTAGTTTGGGCGCTCAGCCCCTAAAAGGTTCGCCATCATTGTACTAACTCAGTATATATAGCTAACAGCTAATAATAAGCCATAGCTAATACAACTGTTAGTATGTTCATTCTCTCCACTCCCCTAACCCTTCCTCTAGCACAACTGCTGATCATTGTAAAAATACCTAATAATTAGAGAAACAAAATACAGTCCTCCCTCCGTTCTCGCAGTCTTCAGACTCGTCTCCCTTGCCCGCACCTATATTCAAGCCAATGGGGCTTGAATATAAGTGAAACTTCATTTTCACGAAGGGGTCCAGAACGGATCCCCATGAAAAAGGAGGGGTGACTATAATCAATCAGCTATTCACAAAAGATACTGGTGTTCAGGCTGGGTGTGTTACAAGATATTAATCATTAAGACTGGTAATGTAGGCAGCTTATCTGATAAGATACTAATGTGCTGTGGATCAACATGAAGAGAGACAATCAAGTTCAAAGTGAATTTTCCTGTATGCTTATTTACTTTTCAACATAAACTTTCAGTTTCCATCAGGTATGGAGAATACTGATTTGGCTCTTTTCAGATAAAGTCCCAATTATCCCACAGTTCTGTTACTGTGTGATAATTCCATTAAAAATTATAATGAAAATAATCAGCTGAAGTACCAAAAGAAACCTGAACACAGAGAAGGTAATTTTAGCACTCTAACAGTTAACTTGTATCTATGTCTTTAAACTGATTATTAAATTGTTATATGCTTTCGCGTCAACTCCAATTTATGGCCACCCTAACCCCAGAGTTTTCTTGGCAAGGATTTCTTCAGAGCAAGTTTGCTACTGCCTTACTCTGTATATACCCTTTAGCATCCGGTATTCCCTGGCCATCTCCCTACCAAGCACTAACCAGACCTGACCCAGCTGAGCTTCTGAGATCAGACAGGGTCTGGTGCCTTCAGCATATTTAGGTAGCTTACATTAATCACTAGCAACAGGTTAATGTAATCATCATCATCCCTTCTAACAGAAAATTTGGTGGCCTTGTGCTTTTTTGCAGAACAGCAGAAGGGCCAAAAACAAAGCAATTCTCTCCTAAATATGCAGGAAGGTATTAATTTGCATATTTCGAAAGACACAAATAATGATAACCAGGAATGATCAGCCTGTTGATTTCAGCAGTCAGTATTGGATTACTGAAGATCAGGGTTAGTTTGGCAGAAATCTGTTCATCTGGAGTTCAACATTTTCACCCTACATATGCTTTGGAAAAGGGATTTCCCATGCATTTAGCTACAATGTAATTTCTCACAGATCATAACTTATGCATCCAGAAAGTCAAACCATAGCTATCTCTGCCCTTCAAACATCCCGGTCAATGACTTGGAATTGTTTGAAAATATTTAAATTTATTTGTTATCTCACTCTAGTGTTATAAAATGTTTAGATCGGCGGTTTCCAAACTTTCATTTGCCAGATGTTTTGAACTTCAGCTCCCAGAATTTCTGACTGCTGGCCAAGCTGGCCAGGACATCTGGATGTTGAAATCAAAAACACCTAGTGGACCAACATTTGTGAATTACTGGTTTAGATTATTATGTCTATGTGTGTGTATATATAAATATATATTCAAATAGTAATTTCCCCATCTCCTTCAATATCATTGCAACATCTGGAACAAATCAGAGCATACTTTCTTTTCAGAACATTCATATATAGATTACACAATAGAATTAGCCTAGTTTGTCTTCCAAGAACCTGAGCTTGCAGTTGAAAAGGTAATATTAATTTTTCAGTTTACAACAATGCAAAATAAAATAAACAAAGAAATGTTTCCTACACGCCTGAAAATTAAGGAGAGCTTTGGGTAGTGCTTCCAGGAATGAAAGTGTGGGGATTTTCATTTTAGAGGAAGAATTTCTGGCTATTTCCTGTCACTGTACCCCCTCAATTTATACTTCACTTTCCTTTCATGTTCTTTATCGCTCTAGGCCTAAATATAATACAGATTTGAGTCTCCCTTATCCAAAATGCTTAAGTCCAGAAGTGTGTTGGATTTTGGATATTTTGGGGTTTTGCAATATTTGCAAAGCTCAGAAGGAAAGCACTGCATTGGAGAAGTCAATTTACGCCTATGACTTCCCAGCCCCATTGTGTCTTCCATAAAAATGTAGAAAGACAATAAGGCAGGGGAGGATTGCAGGAGGGAGTTTGGTGTTTTTTTAAGGGCGTTGAGTTTTGAGTTTAGAAAGATGTGTCTCAATTTTCCTGTCAAGGCTCCTGACAAGAAGGGTTCTATGCTTCAGCATCTGGTACTATCACACTGGTAGGACTACATGAGTCAGATCTTGCACTCCTTGACCGGTGTATGGGTCCACTCGTAGGTGTCTCCCTGCTTGCCCCAGGAGACAGCAGGAGACAGTACAGCCCTTGGTAATCACTCTCCGCATCCTGGGCATTGGCTCTTGGTGGTGCAGGAATGACAAGGAGGGTTGCTTGCTGTTGGGAGGGGACGGGCGGACTTGATTTGCAGCTTCAGCTCTTTGGTCTGCCTGATCACACTGCCACAGATGAAGCAGCAAAGTGCCACACCAGCAGACGAAGAAGATGACTGCTACCCCCACAATTGTCACAACAGCCACTCTTCCTGGTGCTGCAACTTCTCCTGAACACTCATCCGCCTTGGATGCAATAGTGGCCATGAGCTTGAGGGAGATGTGCATTCTCTTCTCCAGAAAATTGCTTGGGAGAGAAGTGGTGGCAGCTGCTACGGAGTGCTTCTCAAACTGCTCACTCATCCTGCACTCATGGGATTGCTGGAAATGCTGATATGGAGGGAGGGCAGCAGTACTGCTACCGCCACAACTACTGGAGTTGGCTGGTTGATCCGGCAGTGAAGGCAGCAGAGAGAGAAGAGGAGGGCTGTTTTTTTTTTGTTTGTTTGTTTTTGTATGGAGCTCTCTTCTGGGCCAAAGCTGGAGACGGTTGCCAGCCACCGCTGCTGCTGTATCCCACTCCAGAGGACAGAGTGTGGTGGAGCAGCAGCAGCAGCAAAATTCGTGCAAAATTTGGCTGCGAATGCGGCCATGCCATCTCTCTCCCTGCCTTCACTGTTGCCCTATCATTTCAGTGCCCAAGGAGTTACAGATACTGTATAGGAGCATTTTGGAATTTCAGATAAGGGCGATTCAACCTGTAATTTTGGATTCTGTAGACACAGTCCGTTAAGCAAAACTGACATCATCTGTATTGCTCAGAATAAAGCACAAAGTTCATTTGATTTGGAATTCTGCTAGCTATATAGCTGGTTTTCAGCTGTGTGTGAACAAACTTGGGAAATACCAGAATGTGTCAAACACACTGGGTTTAATAGATTTCCAGACATATTACATCATGTCCATTTGTCTTTTGTCTCAGAAATGCTGTTCACTGCAGATGTCACTGCATTTTATAGCTGATCATTGAAAGTAGGCAAACTATATGAAAGTAAGAAACTCCAAATATTTCAGGCAAAAACAGACTGTTAGGGACAAGATAATCAAAAGCACAGTACAAAGTTGTCTGATATTTTTTATGCAGCTCTTCAGACTTCCCTCCAGTTTATCTGTTGAGTTCTTTTTAGTTGTTAATACATTGCTTCTGGATTGACCAGGAGCAGTTTGGCACTTTATACATATCAACCCAAGGAATCAACCCACAGTTGAGCTACTACTTATCTAATTTGCTTTCATCTGACAATCAGGGCTTGCTAGGGAATGCCCCATGTGTTTACATCTTCCCGTGGAGGAAAGGAAGGGCCAAGATCAGACATTCAGAGAAACTAGCTGCCACAAGATCCTGGTTTTATAAAATATATCTCTGTGTAAATCTTACCAAAACATTTCTGAATTAGGCCTACGGTGCAGACTGCATAATTACAGATCACCAGAAATAGGCCAAAAAAGATTAAATTTTAATGTGCAAAATAAAATCTTAACGGAGTAGGTACAATTTTATGTTGTGATATAATAATACTCTAATGCTACACAGGATACCAGAAAAACAAATGATCAGGATTTCTTTGGGGCAAAACACTATGTGAATCTAATTTTTAAAATCTTCCAGAGTGATAGGAAAGCACTGTAATTTAATTTCTTATCTAAAAATAAATATATTTCATGTAGAAATACTTTCCTAAGCTATGTAGAGAGATCTTGTAGCACTTTTGAGACTAACTGAAAGAAACAAGTTGGCAGCATGAGCTTCCGTAAAGTCTACTTCATCAGATGCAGCATGCTGCCAACTTCTTTCTTTCATTTAGTCTCAAAGGTGCTACAAGATCTCTTTACATACTGATTCTCCAGACTAACACAGCTATTATCCTTCAATTCTTTCCTAAGAATTCTTTCCTAAGAATTGGAAATGATTATTGTTAAACATCTGAAGCATTCCGACTCACTGAAAGGTGTTGCATCTGTCGGATCTGGTGGTGGAAAGTTCTCTGTGAAGTTGACATTGCACAGGTTGGTACTACAGCAGCAGAAACGATATGTTCCATTCTGAACCAAGGAAGGAGTGGTTGTTACGATGCACTCCTCAGAGTGGCACTCTTGGGGATCTCCTATATGAGACCAACATCCTAAAACACAAAAAAACCGAAACAAAGCAATGAAATGTCATTAAATCAAGTTTCATGCTTATTCAGCTTTTATCATGCACTACTGTATAGTTTAATTATCAGATAGTCTATCACTTACATAAACCTTTCTGCCTTGTAAGGGCCTTTGCTCCATCCTACCATCCTCACAGTATATCTGGTGGGAACAAGAGATAGGGCATCCTCAGTGGCTGCTCCCAGGCTCAAGAACTGCCTTCCTAAAGAGACTAAACTAGAGCCCTCCATAGTCCCCTTCCAGTGACAGGCAAAGACCATTTTTGGCATGCCTCTGGGAACTAACAACTCACGGGCAAAGATTTTTTTTTAATAATGTCCTGTATTGTCTGCATTTGTTGTTTGTTTTAATCGGTAAAATGTAAAATTATTTTTTACTCTATAGTTTAATTATATTTTACAGCTGGGGAAAAGGTAAAAATAGGTAAGCAAGACTGAGATGGTCTTATCTGAATCTCCTCCTCAAGAGATAGATTCCCTGTGGCTAAGAGAAAAAGCTTTTCTCTTGCTGCTTTTCTGTTGCAGCTCCACATGTTTTGTGAAATCTGTCAAGGTCTTAACTCTCTTTTTTGTACATCCTCTTTTAAAATGAAACCTTTGTTTCTAAAACAGATTGTATGTCATACAGACCAAATACACTAGACAGTTTCAGTGAATTCTTATGTATGTTAATTTAATTATTGAGAATTACAGGTTGCATTGATATTTTAAGGTGCGAAACTGTTCATTTTCTTCGTTTATGAAGCAGGCTTGCCTTTGCTGAGGGCAGACATCCACCTGGATTCTGGGATATAAGTATGACAAAAAACCCGGAAATGCTGATAAAGCTGAAGGACCAGTATGGGAAAATGTGAAGTCTGATGGACCCACCTCACAGTTGCTTTTGCATATACCCTGATATGATATCTAAAATGTCAGTTCTCTCAAACAATGGAAAATTGCAGTTATAGGTTTCTGTCTACCATCCTGTTATTTAGTCAAAACAGGATCGATTTTTTTAAAGTGGTAAGGAGAGAGCCCGATCAGAAGGCAGGAAAATTTGTGATGTCAGTGGATGAAAAGCAATACTCATTGCACAGCTAGACCTAACTTCTTCCATTTGTTTGTTTTTAATTTTTGCTTCAGTTTCCATTATTTACCAGCATTTTTTTCATTTGGGGGTCTTTTTTTGTCCCTTTATTTAAAAGAAGAGATATTTCAACATGGCTCCCCCCTCCCCCCCCCCCCCCCCCCCCATTTTGAAGCCACTTCCAGCCATTTACTCTACTAGCCCTTTGGGGATGGGAACATGGTTCATGAACATATATAATATTTTACTCCACTGTGAGATTGTACTTCCTAATTTTTTTCTGATATAATTTTCTTATGAGCTTTTCTAAACATTATGTATTGGGAATCCCCACATTTGGAATAAATGGTTATCATTTCTCTTTTTGTCTCATTTACATCAATAATTTCTGGCCCATGGATGAAATCAACAGTAACCTTGCATCAGAGGTAAAAGGTAACGTCAGGGCTAGAAACTAAACTCTGGGGAGCTTAAGCTCTGCTGTGCAGACTGGTAATATGTTACAGAGCTGAACTGTGCTTTGAACGTACAGTGGGGAATGTAAAAATTACATCTGGTGCCATCCACTTGGATCTGACCCCACCTTATGCCCTAGTCTTTTTCACTACCAGAATGTGATCCCCAAGACCTTTTCCACTGGAATTTGAACCCCAGGCCAAAAAATGTTCGCTATTTCTGCCTTAAATTAAATATTATATAGCTGGGAACACAGTAAATTAACTAGTGTGGACTTCTGAAAATCCTATGAGGTGCCAAACACAGTGTTAATCTATTGTTAAAAGAGTTGGTGGGATTAGTTTGCTAGAATTTCTCCAGGTGAACATTACATTGCAAAAATAAAGTTATACTTCATTCACCTGGTACAATGTTGCTCAGTAAGCGGTAAACAGAAGTTTATTTTATATTTTAGGATTTTTGCATTTAAATTCATAATTCCTCTCATAACTGCCCTAACTTGTGTTAAGTTTCCAAGCAATTTCTACATTTTACTTTGACTGCATACATTGGCCTGATCTAGATTGGCAAAAAGAAGCGTGTTCATGGCTGCATGAACGTCTAGCCTTTAGATGAGAAAAAGTTAAAGTGTGCCATGAAAATGCTTTTTTTTGCATTTTAGGGGAGAAGAAGCACCTTTAAAAAGGTGCTGGTTTTCCCAGCTTCTTTTTTAAAAACTGCAGAACAGAGCAGCTCCATCTAAAGGCTGTGGTGCAGCTGCTAAGCATTAAGGAAAAGGCAACTTCATGTCACACTTTCCTGCCAATCTAGAAAGCCCAACATTGTTTCTTCTATTCTAATCTCAATGTGTAAGATTTATTTTTATAATGTACCATTGTTCTCTTTGATTGCTGATCATAACGTCTTAAGACTGCATATATCCCCTTCCTATCTGCACTAAATTCTAAATAATTTGTTTCATAAATTATTTCATTTAAAGCTGTCCTTAGCCCTGCCCAGTTTGACCACTGAAAGAATCAGTTGTTCAAACAACAAATTCCACCTGAAAAAAGGCTTATAATCTTGGTTTATTTGAGTTCAATAGAGCATGATCTCACTTTTGATGCTAGGCTTTCCCTTCCCATATTTTTATTTATTAGTGCAAAGCAGGAATAAATGGTGTATGTGCAAAAGCATGTTGCTTATTCATATACATCAGTTTAATAAGCCAAGGATCTTGGTTTATCATTTTGGATGAACAGGGTTATTGTCTCTGAATCAAATCAATAAACAGAGGTTGGATGTCCATCTCTCAAAAGTGTTTTAGTTGTATATTTCTGTATTGCAGGTGTTGGACCAACTGGTGCTTGTAGTCTATTTCAGCTCTACGACTCTATGATTCTAGGGCAGCATGACCAATAATAATAATAATAATGTAAAATCACCTGACCATACCGTTCCTTTTATTATTGTGCTCTGATTTACCTGATGGATCTTTTGTTTCATCTTCTAGATTTTGATGGAAATATCATGCAACTATATACTTTTTGTCACTTCTTGATGTTTCCCCTTCAAATGCTTTTCAATATATAGTTTTATTGGCATGGACATCAGCTGCTAACTTTAAAAAGCATCCTTCTTGCCAATACTTGTCCGCTATTATAAATCTATATAATGTTTTCACTAACTAGAACTACAGTGCGCGGGCGTCAACTGTGGGCTTGCCACCTGCGGTTTGAGCTTCCGCAGACGGCAAGCCCCAGCTATTTTAATGGGTGTGTGCACACTTGGCAGTGTGAGCAGAGCGCATGCCCATGGCAAAGAACGGGACTTAAGGTCCCATGTTTTCTGCTATCCATGGGGTGTTCCAGAATGGATCCTCTGAGGATAGAAAGTGACAACTATACTAAAAATTTGTGGGGGCAGCACTACATAGAGCTAAGAGTAACAACATGGCCCATGAAATTCATGTTTTTCATCTCTGCTACATGTTCATATCTTTAGAACTGTTACCTGCTGCTGCCTCTGTTCTGTAGAAATAATGTTCTTTCTGCTTTGCAGCTGTATTAAATCTATTCTAAAGCTTTTCAACGTCAAAAAATATTGATGTTCTTTTATTTAAGGGTTCTAAATTATGTTTGGATATTTTATATGAATGCATGGAGGTTACTAGGTGAATCCTGTGGATGTGCGAATTCTTTCCCGCTCCCTCAAGTGTGTCTTCTCCTCCCCTCCAATCCTTTTTTTCAGTGAGTTCTGAAATCCACAAATTGCAACAATCATTAGAAGCAGCTTTGCAAAGTATTGCTGGTTCTCACTAGAATCATCTTTTACACTGAAGGAGTTATAAACAGACCTGCCAAATGTTAAGATGATACCTGCACTAAAAGGGAAGTGAGAGGGTCAAACAAAAGTTGTGCATGCATTTTGTCAGTCTTTAAAATGCAGAGCATTTGTTTGTAGAGTCTTTTGTAATCAATATTTATTTTAAAAGATCTTTAAGAATGTAATTTTGTTATTTTACCACAGACTGAACCAAGAGTACACACATAATTCCAGTGAGCAGTGACAGGTATCAAATGGGAAATGCTATAGTACCAGAATAAACTCTGCAAGGATTGGGAAAGTTAAAACAACTACTGAAATGATCTATGTGTTCTTAGTATAACATGCAGTAAAGTAACAGAACAACTGGCCATCCTGCCCAAAGGATTCTTGGAAGTGTAATCCGAACAAAATAACCTTTCCCAAGCTCTGCCTTTCTGAGTCTAAAGAGAAACTACTTGCCCCAGTGACTTAGAGCTGCCATTTTTGAGTGAGTATAACTCTGCCTTCTATGCCAATGTTTTCAATCTGTCTAGACTTGCAGAAATGTTTGCAGGTCACAAATGACAGCTGATTAGCTCCAAATCTCCTTATATACAATCAACATCAGTGTACATTTTACTGAGAATAACAAAAAAGTGCAAAGCACTTCAAGAAAACAGCTATCTGGCTAGTAAATTAAGATAGATAGGACAGAAATAAAATTTACAACAGATACTGAATTTTTAAAAAGCAGTGTTATTATTGTGAAACTTACCTTGTTTTACAAGATGTATTTCTCCTTCTCGTGTTTTTTCCCAAAGACCGTAGCAGGTGTTGCCTTTCATGCACAAGATGGTACCATTCTCCTGAGAAATTCGATTTTCACTAATCCCATGGTCATTTTGATAAACATCCCGAAAAGCACATGTTGTCTCTTCACTCTGGGCAGCTAAACATACCAAAAAACAAGTTCAATTTTTATGGTAAATTATAAGCTTCTACAAGATATGAGCGTAGTCAATTTGTGTGTGTACCAGGATAGTATCTACTGTAATTCTGCTCTCCTTTCCTTTTTAAAAATATACCATACTGGGATAATTCCTTTCCCCCAGCAGCATGCTAGCAATCACCATATACCAGGTTTAAGTAAACATCTTGTTTGCAGAGGCATTAGCAACAGAATTGGCTATAGCTCAGAAAAAGCTATACTAGTCAGAGACTAAAATGCTAAAATGCTATTTTCATTATTAGCTGAGAGTAAATGTTATGACTGTGATTTGGTCTAGTAAATTCAACCTCATCAGAAAAGCTATCTAATGATTCTTAAATTCCTCTACTTTAAATATCGCTCTTTAATTTATGTTTTTTCACTGTCATCATTATTTTGCTTTACTGGATGAGTGGGTTCATCTTCTTATGGTATTTGTTATATTTATTATACTGTTATATGTTTCTATGAATACTTCTTTTTACACTTCTGTACATGCTATGGAATTCTTTCAAGTAAGGGCAGTTATGAAATATTTTAAATCTAAGTATACAGTTGGCCCTTAGTATCCACTGAGGTTTGGTTCCATGACCCCTTTGGATACCAAACTCTATGGATGCTCAAGTCCCATTATATATAATGGCATAATAAAATGGTGTCACTTATATAAAATAGCAAAATCAAGGTTTGCTTTGGGGTGGAGGAATTGGGGGGTGGGGGATATTTTCAAGCTGTGCCTGATTGAATCTGTAAATGCAGAATCTGTAGATACAGAGGGACAATGATAACATTCTGTGGATCCACTGAAGAGTGTCTGTTTCTAGTACTCTGTGTGTGTGTGTGTGTGTGTGTGTGTTAACTGTCCTAAATTTATTGACCCCAACTCATAGAAACCCGATGAATAAGATGTCTCCAAGACACCCTGTGTTCCACAGGTCTGCTTAAGTCCTACAAATGCAGGCCCATGACTTCCCTGATTGAGTCTAACCATCTGGCATGTGGACTTTCTCTCTTTCTACTTCCTTCTTTCTTTCCCAGCATCATTGTCTTTTCCAATTAATCATGCCTTCTCATGATGTGGCCAAAGTACAACAGCCTCAGTTTCGTAATCTTGGGAGTATTCAGGCTTGATCTGATCAAGGACCGATTTGTTTGTCTTTTTGGCTGTCCGTGGTATCCTCAGCACTCTTCTCCAGCACCACATCTCAAATAACTTTATTTTCTTTCTACTATAGCATCCCACCACCTAATCTCGCCTCTTTAAAATCCATACAGGCACAATGAAAATAAAAGCCTTGTTTCTATATAATGCTCAAACTATGTTTTCTAATTTTTCTCTGCTAACTAAATTATCAGCCAAGGTTTGTCAAGTCAGATACCACACCAAATTATATTTGATAATGTCAATAAGCATTGTAGTTTGTGGACAGAACATATATACACACACACACAGTTGTCCCCCCACATTCGCAGGGGTTAGGGGAATGAGACCCCCGTGAATGTGGAAAAACTGCAAGTAACTCCCCCCTCCCACTCAGAAGCCAGTTTAAGGGAAGAGTAGGCAGGGGAAGAGGAGCAAGGACCACCTCCATCCCCCATGACTCTTTTCCAGCTGGATTGCTGCCTGGGCTGCTCAGGCAGCAATCTGGCTGGGAAAGGGAGGTGCAGCCTCCACCATGGCCATGGGGGGTGGAGGCTGCGCCTGCCTTTTGCTGCCCGATCACCCCCTTGACAGCCCAGGGAGCGATGGGGCAGGGAAAGGGTCATGGGGAGATGGAGGCTCCTCCTCCCTTCCCAGCCAGATCGTTGCCTGGCTGGCTGGGAAACTAACAAAATTAGCTCCTGGGCTTTTTCTCCCAAGGGAAAAAGTCCGGGAACAAGGGGGAGGAGGATGCCCAGGCTAGCGGCCTTGGCCCCACAAAAAATCAAAACTGCAAGTGTCAAGTCCGCGTATGTGGAGGGCCAACTGTAGAATTACAATAAAAATATTTTGACTTGAGGAATAAAGTGGACCAGAAGATATTTGCTCCCTTTAAGAGGAAAAAAGGCAGTGGAGGAAAGATGAAAAATATGTTTAAAAAAAAATCCATGCCCACGTGGATAAAATTCTAGTACTCCTCACTGACCCTGACCAACAGTTTCCTACAGTAATCACACCAGATCACACCTATCTCTTGCAGTAACACACACCAACCCTGTCGTCCCCCCCCCCCCCATTATAGCTGAAGGGCGCTACAAAAACTTATAAAATCAGTCTGACTACAGATGATGGTAGCATAGTAGAAATTCTGTAATACAACACTGTAGTTTGAAAACGGCACTATGGGATATGCGTGTCTGTAAAGCCTCACTTCATTTGTCACAGCTCTGTTTATCTTAATGTTATAAAATGATTATGTTTATTTTGTGTGTGTGTGTGCATGTATAATTTACATTTTTAAGAACAAGAAAATCCAGGTTCCCTCCAGAGTTTCCTGAACTGAGAAGGATGACTCCCACTATGAGCCAAACACCTACGGACAATCTGCACCGTGTGGTATCAAGCCGTGATGCTTGATTTTTCCCAGCCTCTCAATACATGTGCAACACTGAACGAACACAGCCTGGGACAACCAATTACGTTCCTTATCCCGCCCAGCTGCACATCCATTGGACACCCCCCCCCCCCCGACCAGCCATACAGTTGCACGAGCAATACACTGCCTATACAGTGGGTCTCCTAGTTCCAGCTTTCCCTCCTGTCGGTTTTCAAAAATGCCTTATCTTGACAGCTCTCCTTATTTCCAGAAGAACAATAACCTTCTGGAAGTTTTGTGACCACAACTGAACACAAGCCCAGATTCTTACCGCAGCTGAACACAGCACCACCCTTACTTCCTGAATTTTGGAAACGATGCTTCCGTCAATACAATTTAAAATAGCACAGATCTCTCAGGTCACAAAACCACATTCTTGGTATACTGTATATACTCAACTATAAGTTGACCTCATGTATAAGTCAAGGGCAGGTTTTTTTTTTGGGGGGGGAGGATTATGGACTTTGTTATGACTCTTGGATAAGTCAAGGGTGAAACTTAGGGACATGCAACAAAGGATCTAAATGATGAAGCAAAGGAAAACAATGCCAAAAAACCTACAAAATCATGGCAGGAACAACTGTTTTGGCTCACGCTAAAGGCTGAATAGAAAAGAGAGTAGAGGGAGGTCAGTGCTTCCAAGACAGATTGTACTCTTGCCTTTCACGAAGGCAAGAGTTAAAGTATAGTATTTACATTGACCCATGGATTAAGTTGACCTAGATTTATGGGGTCAATTTTTTGACTAAAATTTCTATACTTATACATGAGTATATACAGTATGTTCAGTTTCTTCTCTATTACAGAACATGAATCACTGAGAAGAACATCTGTCTAACTTATTACTACCTTCTTAATTCCTGTAAATGTGTTTCTTCCCCTCAAAATCTTAACATTTACATTTGTCTTTGCTTCCTACTATGTACCAAGCTCATTATTTTATTTAGATGTTTTTGAGTATATTTTCAGTCTGAAATATTCATTAGATATATCTGCCCAATTCCAAAACATTTGCACTACTTTCCCAACTACTCTGGTGCCATTCACTTGTGTGCCATGTCTCACTTTTCCACTTCACCACTAGACAGTCGTAATTGCACCCACAGTGGTCCTCAATGTCTAAGGGCACCCTTTCCTTTTAGAATTTCCTTCTTTTTTTTTCACAACTCTAGAGAGCTAATGCTCCACATTTAGAAAACCTTTAGCCCGGGTTAGTCAGAAATTAATTATCAATAAGACAAGCAAAACTTTAATACTTAGGAACCTATTCCTATCTATCACCCCCCATTTCACCTTAGAAAAGCGTGCATTCTAAATGGATAAAACCTACCTTACTGGTTATAGTTTTGTGTCATCCTAAATCACTGAGATAGCCTTGGAAAATATTAACTAAGTATTTGTTTATAAATATATCACACCAGCACTACTAACTTGAAAAATATTTCTGATTACAGTACTTCTTTCCAACCTTCAATCTCACATTAACCCATCACCGATTTTATATTCAACCATGACATGTATTTACAGCAGTTTCTTTTAATCCTAAGGAAATCTGTGAAATGCATAAAATTGAAAATGGAATCAGGCCATGAGACTTGGTTAATTTCAAGCAAATCAGATGATTCCTCTTTTTTATTTTAATGAAACATTTTTTATGAAAGAGAGAAAATAAATTGACAAACTATAGTATATTTTTAAAAATAAAGTTACTTTAATTGATAGTTGTTCTCCATGTTACTCATGGTATTTCCAAATTTGATGCTTAAATGATTTGCTCTAATCCTGCCTCAGATCCAGAAATCAAAATAAAACTACAAAGCTCACAACTCTATGTATGGTTCTCCTCCCACTAATATATTAAATAAATATATTAAATAATAAATATATATTAGATAGTTCTCCTGATTTTGCTGTTCTAGACAGACAAGAATAGCAGGAGGATTCAGGAACATGGAAATTAACACAAAAAGATCCTAAGTTTGGCCCACTATCAAGGACTAATACCACTATCCAAATATTCCATCTATACAATACATAATCTATTTAAGGAAACTGCAGAGAAAAATCATAAAATGTTCACAGTGTAATAACCCCACTGTCAACTGACTTTACTAATTTAAAGCCTGTACAACCTCTGATCCATTACACCATACACAGCCTACAAGTCATATAGGCAGCCTATTATGGACCTATTATGCTTCTTTTCAAACTGCAAGATGCTGATAGTCACAATACTTGGTTGGCGTTATGTATCTGGCTTGACAGATCCCAAGTTGTACTAGGTATTGCTAACAGCAACCAGTACATCTAATTGTCTTACTTTCGCAGGTAAAGATCGTAAAATAATGTTTATTTCACAAGTAATATAAGAGTAGGTGACAAAAGAAGTACAGTATGCGCATGTATAAATTGAAAAATCTTGGACCAAAAATTGACCTAAAAACCATGGGTCCACTTACACACAGATCAATACTGGAAGAGGGATCTTGTGCAAAGGCAATGAAAGAGGCAGAGGTAAGAAGCCCCACTTGGAATGGAAGCAGCGCTCCCACCTCAATACCCCTCCTTTGCACAAACTGGAGAAAGAAATGCAGCCCTCCCTGTTTTCCTACCTTCTTTTCCAACCTGAGTAGGTTCAGCAACTACATGAACCCAAAGAGAGACTGCAGCAGCCATTTTTAAGAGGTCTTCCTGTATAAATCTCTCAGCAGAGAGACTGCCAAGCCTCACGAACCTCGTACACGTTTTTCTTTTATGAATCAAGATCAATAGAATTCTAAAATTAGTGTTTCTTCTATTACTTTGCTTTTATGCTTGACATGATAATGGAAACACTGATTTTGATAAGAATTGTACAGCGGTTCCCTATAGGTCTATTTCAGCAACACTGTATGTATGTGTATGTGTGTATTTTAGTTTGACTTTAGAAATACTCAACAGTCGCAAGGTTTTCTGTTCAGCTTGTTTTAAAATAACTCATTTCCTTCTCTGTTTGATAAAAAATGAGAGCTCAATGTCCTACTTTTTAATTCACAAGAGGAAATTGGAACACAAAATGCCCAACAACAAAGCTGCAGAGTCAGTGCCTCAGAGAATGAAACCATGATGCCTTCTTCAGAGAATGAAACCATGATGCCTTCTTCCGTGAAAGCTGACTCCCACATCTACTGAAAGTTCCCTGTTTTTTTCCCCATGGATTTGGTCAACTGCCAAGAAGTGTTCCTATGGTCTCAACAGCTTTAGTTTGTTTTACCAGCATTCTAGAGGTACAATATAACTTTTCTTTGTCTTGATTCCCTTTAGTTACTGGCACTAATGACTGTTCAACAAGACAGTCAAATGTTTATATAATCAAGCATTTATATAAATATTTACACTAACGGATGCTGTGTAATATTTGCTGCAGTCAGGAACAAAAAAATAACCAGTTTCCATATTTGTGGCATTCACATTCTTGGGAAATGCCAGTGGAACAGCACAATTTATTTTTGTTTTGTTTTTACTTAAACCTAATTTAATATGGGTGGTAAGTTAATCAAAATATTATTTTGTCACTGTCAGGGTATGCCAGTTTGCGTTGTAAGTTGTGACTGGATAAAGGTGTAGCAAATGGCAGGTGAAACCACATTAAGCAAGCCTGCATTGTAAATTAGTAGAGCAAATCAGGCCAGGTGACTGTGACAGTCAATCTGCAGACTATAACTGCTATAGGAGTCTGCTTAGAGTTGGGGAGTATACTAGATTACTTTTGTGTGCTCTCCATGCTGGTTGTGGCCATGTTGGTAATGTGTGCTCTCCATGTTGCTGGGAGTTGTAGTGCTCTCCATACTGGGTTTGTATGCTGATATGCAGGAAGCTATGCTATGTTTATTTTTGCATCCTTTGTCAAGTTTGTCTGTACCTAGCCATGTATTTTGCTTCAAATAGTTTGAATATTTTTTGACTCTGCTGAGTAAAGCCATATTTTTGTTGCCATGCCTCCACGACTCTGCTGTGATCTGTTTTACACCCCAACATATTTTTCCACAGTAGTGATAACTTCAATTTATTAAGTTCTAAACAGGGGTTCCAAATAGGCCAAATTAAACATCTGTAATAGAATGGTGACCAGAGATATTTATTCAGCTATGACACCAATGGCTAAAACTTCTAAATACAGTCGGCCCTCAGTATTCTCTCCCACCCACCCTGCAGATACCACAATGGTGACCGTAGATGCTATGCCCCATTAGTGACAAATGCACTTACGTTCTCCCTCCCTCTCTCCCTCCCTTCTGTTCTCTCTCTCTTATCCCTCCTTCCTTACTCCCTCCCCCTCTGAGGCATCTGCCTCAGGCTTGGCTTCGGGGACAGTTCAGAAGTGGAGGCAGGAGCTTCATTGGCTGGAGGGAGACAAAGCAGGGGCTCGGAGCCCCCTCCCCCAGGCCCAACACCCAGAACGAAACCTCCAGGTTCCAAGACCCAAGACCCAGCCCCGGCTCCCTCTGACGGATGGGGCTCCAGCTTCCGCCTCTGCACCACCCCTGAAGACAAGCCTGGGTCAAAAGCCTCGGAGAAGGAGGGAGCAAGGAGAGAGGAAGGAAGGGAGGAAGGAAGGATGGATGGAATGAGGGGGACGGAGGACTTCAGTGCAGTTGCCCCCAATAGTGGTGTAGTTGCGTGCACACACTGCCATTGGGGACAATGCAGGCTTGCCGTCCGTAGATGCTCAAATCCGCAGATGGGAAGTCCACGGATACCAAGATCCCACTGTATATGCCATGACACTCTCAAGGATGCAAATAAATAAATAAATTCAACCTTAATGAAGTTTTAGTATGGGTTACAAGGTTCTGAGCCATATTTGATTTGATTTCAAACAATAATTTCCCATTAAAAAACACATAGCCTGAATCACTTCATACACTGCTCTCCTTTATCACACTAGGGAGCAAACAGAATTTAAACAAGAGTTAAACAGGAAATGTCCTGTGATAAACATAGGACATTTCCAGTTTAACTCTGGTTTAAATCCTGTTTGCCCCCTAGTGTGATAAAGCAGCTTGAATATGTTTTCTGAGATTTGAAGATGCCAAATTTAGCTCCAAGCAGGAAACTTTTAACAAGAGGGAATTAATTGACTAGGACTTAATTCTTTGAGGTCTCTACCACCAACAAAAGTAAAATGCCTTCATTTGGGCTACAGTTGGGAAGTTTTACCTATAAAGTACTTAAATTATTTTCCAGATGTAACAGTACAGAGGCTTCTTGAGAAATTCAGTGTTCTCTACATAAGAAAAGGGCAGTATGCCCCACGCAGGACAGGGATACATTGGATCTGAATGGAAGTTACTTTGTTCCTGCTAATGGATTAGAAATCTTATTGCCTAGGTTTACTGCCCTGTGTTTATTGCCCTTTGTTTCCAGTCACAGTGGAACGGGAGGGAGCATTTTTCACCACTGCATCCCCTCCAGGGGCCTCACCAACATGCTTCATACACCTGGTAGTAATGTCATATCACTTATAGTTTCATTTTTTACTTATTTTTGAGCGTTGCTTTCCCAAGTGGGGGTTTTGGAAGGCTGGGGAGGCAAACTTCATACTACAGTGTTTTGCAGCATCTTAAGACATTGAGATTGGAAAGGGGAATCCTCAAAAGATAAATTGGAGGCTTCAGGGGCCACATGCTACCCACATTAGGCCATTTATCCCAGTTCAAACTGAAGAGGCTGAGAGAACAACATGTACAGTCTGAACTCACAGAAATCTCAAAGGATTCAAGATTTTGCAAGTCCACGGTAGTCTAGAGAGATCTTCTTGCAACCAGCGGAAAGTATTTTTATCATAAAACTCACAGGGGAAAAAGAAGCGAACTTGACATTCGGCATACCATACCTCCTTGATAATAGTATAGCACTGCTTGACTATGGCACATTTTTCTCAAAGATTACCAAATCCTGATCTCAGAAAAGATACTTCTAAGATCATCTGATGTTACAACACTCTCAAAGCTAAGAAGGTTAGGACGCAATCATTTCCTTGGGGTGGGAGATCTTTACAACTCCATGTTTGCTGTCACATTTGAATAAAAAAAATTAAAAACTGATTTATTATTAATTCCTAAGAAACTTATTAATAAATAAAACTTTCTAATGTTTATTTTCCCTCTATTTACTTAAAATATTTATTTATTTCTTAAGATTTCTCGACAGTTTACAGTGAAACCAAAGGAAACAATACAAAATTAGAAAAGCGACAAATTAAAATAATAAAAATAAACTTGGAAGGCCTCACATATGTAAATAAAATGTATACAATCAGGAATGTACTAGATGGGGTTCAATGAATCTTCCATTCCAGTTAAGAAAGAGCTGAGATGGAGTCAATTATTTGAGGCTGCGGGATCAATGGACTGATAATACCCTCCTAGCAGGTGTAACAGCTGATGGAATCAGGACGGCAGCCAGCCAAATACTCCAACCGCATCTAACAATATTTGCTTTGATTGGCTATAATAAACAAGGCATAGTCAGTACCTTTGTTTCGATTTGATGTTATTGGACCGCTGGTGCGCTGGGTGGAGAATAAAAGAAGCAAAGAAAGAGCTAGCAATTAAGACTGCTCTGAAATCTCTAAGAAGAAACTGGAAGTGGAAATTGGAGAAAGCCGATTTCTGAAACGCTGCTTGAATAGGGATATGACATGTGATCAGTGGGAAGAAGAACGCAAGGGAGAGCAGAGGGAGGAAAACCCTGGATATTTCAAAAGTTTGGATGCAAAAGCACAAATGTACAGGTAAAATCAGAAGAAAAAGAACTGAAATGTCTCAGTGCTTCCATGAATTTTTTTTTTCTTTACGGATAAGCCTTCAGCGACTTTTTCAACAATAATTATTTCAAGCTAAATTGGCACCAAATCAATCTGATCGTCAAAGCTCTGATCTTCAAAGGGACATACAGAAAGAACAATACATTACAAGAAACCAGAATTTTCATAAAGTCAGACAACGTAATAAAATATAATTGAATAAGACAGACTGGAGTTGGACTCAATGGCCCTTGGGGTCTCTTCCAAGTCTATGACTCTATAAATCTAAGAATTAAGACAAACTGGTTTGCCAATTATTTGCAAACATTTAAATCTTACTGCTTTTAAAAAATGTAATGACAGGCTACCGTTTCACAACTGTGCTACAATGTAATAGGAATCTGTGTCATGCAGTAGCTGAATAATATTTATCAGAACTGGAAGAAACTGAACCTCTTATCTTTGATCTGAAATGGAGTTCACGGGCTTTTCCAAGATTGGCTTCTCTTATCTGAGCTGCACTTGCACTGTGAACACAGGAAACAGCAAATCAGTGGACAAAACAAAAACGTTGCAAAATGTCCAGACTGTATTTCTCAGCTCTCTTTTAAAAAGTTATTTGTAATTTCAGGGAATACCGATGATTTCTTGCACTGGCGTCCTTTCCTGGAATGGGCTATAAATATCAAGTCTATTTGTCTATTGAGATCAGGCAGGATCCTGGGCCCTTTTAGATTTTATCCTGAGTTTGGGAAGATAACAAGCTCTAGCAACATCCTCATTTTTCCCTCTCATAAGACCATTTCTGCAAGTATTACTTTTACTGACAGATCACTGAATTCCTGATAAACAAAGGGAGAAACACTGACTTAGATGTTGAGGAAGTATAAGTGTGGGTCTTGCAAGCACACAGTTCCTCGGTTTACTATAGTGATGGCAGCTGCACAAATGCCGTGTGTCCCTTACTGGAAATGGTCCATGGTATAGGGAATGCATTTTTCTATTCTACAACTGAGACACGCAGGGGACCTCAGAAATATAGAACGATACAGAAAGCCTTCTTTATGATCAAGAAACTGGGGAGAGTCAGGGATTGTCCTCACAGTTGTGCTACGTTTCTGAGGTAGCTTCGCTCTGGGGCCACAACAAACTACAATTCCCAGAATTCCACAGCATTTAGCCATAGCAGTTAAAGTGGGGTCAAACCTGATTATTTCTGCAGCGTGGATGCAGCCTTAGTTACGGAATGCCCTCTCAAGGGGGGCTTGCCTGGTGCCATTTTATTCACCTAAATGCAACAAAATCCAAACCCCACAAAAGAGGAATACCTCTATTTGCCAACCTAAATGCACAAAATACACCATGCAAGCTTTCCAAGCTCCGCTGGCTTCTTGATCAGGGGAAAAAAAAAAAAAACGTTTAAAAATCATACAAGAGAAGAAAGGTAACAGTGGTGGAATTACGGGCCTACATTTTGTCTCAGATGTTGTTTCAGATGTTGCAGGCAAAGGATACTTCTCTTCCTGGTCATGGGGAGACCAGGAACAACGGACAATAAATGTGAAGTAATCACATTTCAACTCCAGCAACCAAAAATTAACTTCCTTTGTGATCCAGGGTGTAGAAGTCCCTGTATCGTTACAGCCAGAAAACAAACTTTTAGGTGATATATAGGCGAAACTTGTCAATTGTAGTTCAAGTGAACGAAGAGTTTTACCTTTGTTGGAGATAAAAATCTCAAAAATTAAGTTCCTGTCCATTAGCCCCTTCTTCTTAAAATTTCCCCTGTTCCATAAAAAAGAGTGTCTTAAAAATCCAAGAAACATATTCAAGGGTAGCCACGTTGGCCTTGTTGCGAAATATAATATTCATCAGGGCATTTAAAATATTAAGAAGGATTTACGTAGTGTCTTCACTGTGTATTGTTGAACATTTTATCTGATATCTGAACTATTTTGTAACAAAATGGGCCTAGATTCTATCCGAGGGTAGAATGTAGTAGAGGTATTGTAATTAAAGAACGTAACTCATTATTAGTCAAAATGCAGATCCTAAGGAAAAAAATACAATGATGTTTACTCATATTTTTACATATCCATAACAATATCAATGTTACTGACTAGCAGGGTGACTTTTTTAATAAGAAAGAATTACTGAAAGAAAGAGAAGGATAAAAAACTTAAGTAAAGAAGCCAGTATTACCCAGAACAAAGACCTGGGCTAAATACCTAAGATAAATGAGAAGAGGATATTTGGATAACTAGCAAATCAAGGTGCAGGGCACGAAATGAACTAAGGAAGATTTTTTTTCAGTATACATTTAAACATCAAATTAAATTCTGCCTCAACTAGCCAGACCAGCCTAGTCCCTAATTTACTGGTTCTTATGGGCAGCTGCATTCTTTTAATCTGGAGAGCTCTCTCGGGGGGCGATTAACCAGTCAACGCTTCCATCCTTTCATTAATCAGAAGCGCAGAATGAAGAGTTTTAGACACTGACCCACAAACTGTCCAGTGAATCCAAAATGCCCTATTTCTTAGACAGCTGTATATGAGATCATCAACTAACCTAGCCCCAACAGAAAGCTGGACCCAAACCATGCAGGGCTTTAAAGGTTCTACTTAGTACTATACTCAGAAACTAACTGGCAGCCAGTGCAGTGATTTTAAGACTGGTGTAATGTGATCGCTCCTGGATGTACCCAAAATCAGTCTGGCTGCCATATCGGAAACCAAACTTCAATGTAGAGCACATGTAACCTTCACTCCCTCTTTTTCATTAGGTCTATAGCAGCTCTTGGGCTCGAGTACTCTGTTACTGAAACTTTTTAATGGGCATAACTTGTGAAATACAGTGGATATAACTTTAGAAAGCTCATTTGTTTTTCTCTGTGCGCAAACAATGTTATATCTAGCCCCCATTTTGCAATTTACTTAGCCAACTGCGACATGAAGACACTGCTCCCCCAGCATGCAGATCTGAAAAGAGATGCCAAGTCATCCAAAGGGCAGATACATATTAACAGCAAAAAATATTTGGGTGGACCTTTTCCGCCTTTATTTTATCCAATTTTAGCAGTTGACCTAGAGAGTAAGAGTTAGAAGTACTTCGGTCATGCAGTTTAATGTAAAGAGAAGGAAAAAAACTCTTTAAAGACAGCTGCAGGGCAGATGATGAGTGTTCATGTGTGGCTATGACTATGGTAGAACTGGAGAGGAATAGTACAAAAAATGAGCCAGGAAATGTAAAAATCAACAAATGAATGAATGAATGAAAAAAAAAAAACTGAATAGATTAATTCATAGACTGACAAAGATCTTCTTGAATGTATGAAAAATTTAACAGATTTTCTAGTATCCAAAAGCTAGAATAGGATGGTCTACAAAACGCTGTACCTAGTTACTATCAAACAAACTGTTCAAATTTCTACAGGCCAGCGTTACGCAGTTACTTTATACTGTGATTGTTTTATTTACATTACTGTTAAATGAGCATATTACTCAGAAACCAACGAGTAAACAAAAACAAAATACAAAAATAATGGGTTACAAAGTACTACAGAATTGAGCTGTACAAACTGTAGTAACGTTTAAGTTTACACTACAAACAAATCTTAAAAAACCAGGCTGTCAACTGTCCCTAGGGATTGCCAGCTAACAAGAGTTAAGTTCACTCTCCAGGAAACAGAGGGACTCCTTGTTCTGCTTCAGCCCTTTTACAGTCAACAGCATGAATCTATTAAGCAATCTGCTGCTATACAAAAAGGAACATTGTTTATCAACACTACGTTCTTGTAATGGCAGTTTATCTTGTTTCAATAACTTCCACTAGTTGACATGATCTATTTTTTTTTTAAAAAAAAAAGAACATTTGAATAAGGGTGTTATTCCTCACATCTAAACATATGTTCATTAATTATTTACTTGAATGCATAAATTACACTTTATGGAACTCTACATTGTTTAATACAGGTAAATAATATAAATAAAATATAACTGCAAAAAATATTCTATTCCATGAACACAGCAGAAAAAGAATGCATTATTATATTTTAAATGACGTAAACAGAGAATAAAACTTTTTGTTTTGCTATTCGTAAATGCGCCAAACTTTATTTGCTTTGTGTTTTCCAATGGGGAAAAAAAAGACTCAGTTAAATAAAAGCTATCACTATCACTAATGTGCAGAGAGCATAACAATTCCTGGCCCCTTTCCCCAATCTGAGGGACCTTCCCACTGTTCCAACTGGGCTAAAGGGATATATACATTCTTCAAGATGCTTTCTTTCTTAAGACCAATTCACAACTCCTTTCACCAGCAAGCCACTTCTTCAAGCTTTAGCCGGGTAATTTGCAAAACAAATCAGCTAACGTAAACAAATGTCATCCCTTGCAGCTGCCTAACACCGCACTGTAGCCAATTATGCTTTTTTTCAGCTACTGAAAGCTTAGAAAAAAGGCACAAGAAATGAGAAAGGAGAGCCAAGAAGGCGTCTCTAAGTAACCAACACTTCAAGCAACTCAGTGTCAGCTCAACGCATATTAAAATCAAACAGCTTCCGCCACAGTTTGGTTATGTTCATATTGGCATGTTTCAGTATACCGTCTTAGATCTCAACTACTCCAGTTCAAACATATGTCAAGGAAAAACCTTCCTACGTTACAAATGCGACTTCCGGGTCTTGACTATTAAAGGGGATTGTGTTGAATTTTATCTACGTTTCCCTCAATTAAAAAATAAAAATATATATTCTTAGCTGGCTTTCTTCTGTTTTAGCTCCCCCCCCCCCCAGTAAGGAATCAAATATTTATTTCTGAATTTGAAATCATCCAACAATAAACTTGTAGTATAAACTTGAAGGCAAAAACACATAAAGATAATCAGATCAGTCACCAATATCGCCTCTTAGGCTGCTTTAAAGAGATGCAAAATAATACTAATCTATTATTCATCTAATAAAATCACCAAGTGTTTCATTTTAGAAAGCAACATATTTTATATTATATGATAAGCAGACATGGTTGCACAGGGCCTGGAAAAGTAAAGTTTTCTGTTTCATTTTCAATTAAAGCAAACATAAAACAGTATTTTCATTTCTATTCTAGCTTTAAAAATTCAGTGGGCCACAGTATCCACTGTGGTTTGGTTCCAGGATCTCCCATGGATGCCAAAATCTGTGGATGATCAACTCCCATTAAATACAAGGACATTGTAAAATGGTGTCTCTTAAGTTTGCATTTTGGAATGTATATATTTTTTAATATTTTCAAACCATGGATGGTTGAATCTATGGATACCGAATCCATACAATGAGGAAAAAAATGGAAAGAAAATGTAACTTGCACAGTATTATATAGCTATTAGTATGCAACATTAATTCCTAACTTCACACGATGGGAACAACAGGGCAAAAAACAGTTTCTTCCATCCCCCCCCCCCAGCTATTTCATTTGGTTCTTAGAGAAAATGATGAAGCTTCATGTGATATTCTGGGGATCTGACTGGGGTCCATAAAGTACTTAAGAAAACCACGACAACTCCTTTCCATTACATATGCCTGCGCAGAATCAGAGAAAACTCTACCACATACTGTGTACAAAAGCATTAAGTTTTTTTTTAAACCTTCCAGAACAATAATGGATTGGATGCAGGGACACTGTTCCATAGAAACACTCCTTTTTATGGAGATAAGTCAGATCCAATGTAAACCAGGTACTGCCACACGCAGAAAAACAGATTTTCATCGATCCCTCTTCCCTCTTCCCCCCCTGCATATCTTTGGTGTGTTCAGGGACCCACCAGAAAAGTGTGGGAAGTGGTCTTGGAAGCTGCAGGGGTGAATGGGAGCAAACTCCCTTTTTTTTTTTCTTCTTTTTTGCCAGTATAAGCATCAAATTGACAAATATGGAGCCTCTGCTGGATCCAAACCACACATGAACAGAAGGATTATTTCCATTCTTGGAACAACAGGTCCAGATCCAACTTCATAAAATAGTAAAAGCAGAAATTATAGAATAGGATATAAATCCTATAAAATCCTCTTCTGAACTCTCAAGTTTCCTGTTACAGTTTCCTCGGCAGTACAACAGGCATTACAATGCAACAACAACAATAAACATTTAGAAACATTTCCAGAAAGAAATGGAACATCTTTGTTTAATATTTGCTGGCAATTGCTGCTTACAGTGTGAGATGGCAAGCAGCAAATATACACCCAACTTATTTAACTGTAATAGTGTGTCATTGTGTTCTTCCAAGTCATTTTTGACCTGTGGTGACTCTAAGGTGAACCTACCATAGGGTTTTTTTTGGCAAGGTTCGTTCAGACAAGGATTGCCATTGACATTCTCTAAAGCTGAATGAGTGGGACTTGCCCAAGGTCATCCTGTGGGATTTTATGCTCAGTGGGGAATTGAACCCCAATCTCCACAGCTGTAGTCCAGCGCTCAAACAACTATACAGTATCATGCTGGCTCTAATAATATATTGGCTATGACATACAGTGGTCCCCCGGTTTACAAATACCCCGGCCTACGAAAACCCCAGTCTATGAAAGAGCCGGGGCCGGAAAAATGGCCCCGGTTTACGAAAAAAAGCGGCGGGAAATTCAAATGGTGCTATTGGCTAAGGGGGCTGGTTTAAGGGGCCCCGGTTTACGAACTTTTCAGTTTAAGAAAGGGGTGCTGGAACGAATTAATTTCGTAAACTGGAGGACCACTGTAGATCACAAAAACCTATGGATGGCACTTAAAGTCATCAGAGTGCCAACACGTCCCATAGCCCTAATGAGAAATCTATACTTAAGACAAGAGGCTACTCTTAGAACAGAATATGGAGAAACAGAATGGTTCCCAATTGGCAAAGGGGCCAGGCAAAGCTCCAGTTTATCACCCTACTTGTTTAACTTGTATGCAAAATATATTGTAAGAAAAGCAGAACTGGAAGCAGAAAAGGGAGGAATGAAGATAGAAGGAAGGAACATCAATAATCTAAGATATGTGGATGACATCATACTACTAGTGGAAAACATCTCAAAGCAGGTAAATGAAAAAAGTGCAAAGGCAGGCTTAATGGTGAGCATATCAGCCCAGTGAAAACTTACAGTAGTCTTAAACACTAGTGCAGAAACCATTTCCATGAATATTTCATTCGAACATACCGTTGGCTTTCATTTTCTCTAATAATGCTAAAAACTAATTTATCTGCTTTCGAAAAATTATGTTTTATTTAGACAAGCTCTACTGATGTCGCTCAATTGTTTATATTCCTACCTTTGAGCCTAGCAGAGAATGCATTCATAGAATAGCAATCATTTCCAATAAATAGCAACCAACTTTTCATTTCTTGACAAACTGTTTAGACAGTATGACAGCTCCCTAAATGTATTCAGTATCCGTTTTCTATGGAAATTTCTCTCACATCAGTTTCTCCATGAAACTGAAACAAAATTAGTAAAACTGGGCTGCTGAAAAAAGCCCTGGTTATCAATTTAAGAATTGAATTATTTGGCTCAGAAGAGTCACAATTTTAGTTTACTGTACTTAGAATCCTGGCATTTACAACACTGCTGATATTTAGAGACTGTCAAATCTTTATTACTCTTTGCTCTCAAGTATCGTTACAGCAACAAATTTGTTTTACATTGCCAATGATTTGGTGTCGCTATTCTTTTTAAAGAAGTAGCTGTGTTTGTCTCTTGTGCCATAAAAAGGAGGAAGAAAGGGGGAGAACAACAGCAACACAGAAATGTGGTAGCAACTTTAACTGTTTTCATTTTTGTATGTGTTTTTGTAAATATAAATCTATTTTTCAAATGCAGTATTGAGTTGTATTAAGGTCTCAGGCACAAAACGATACCATTGTGAGAGTGGGATAGAATATAATAGGATCCAGAAAGATACAAACCATGACCCTTGTCCTTAATTTTCAAAGGGGTGCATAAGGTGATGCAGGTCTTTCAGGTCTTTAGGACAGTCAATTAGTGTTGAAGTGTAAAAGCAATAAATCTGCTGAACAAAATCAGCTTCCTTGGGTTCAAAATGCACTCTGAGATGCTTTCAGCACCAGTGAGGATTTTTGTATTACTATACATTGTGTGCCATGAATCATTGTTTTCATTTATACTTCTGCGAATGGATTGGGATTTGTGAATATAATTCAATTTAGAAGTTTCTTTTTCCAGTCTTCCTTTGTAGTTTTCTTGTTCAAGGACCACAGTCTTTAAATCTCTTACTGTGGTCCCAAAAGGTTGAAATGTTCTCCAACTGGTTTTCAGGTATTTCTGCTTCTAATGTCAGATTTGTGTCCATTAATCCTCTTGAAAGAGACTCTCCTGTTTGTCCGTTGGTATTATAAAGTGTAAAGGGGCACTGATGGCACAGATCAGTGCATATATCACATTGGAGGAGAGCAAGTGAATGTATTCTGATTTTGTGGGCGATGTTACTGGCCTGTGTAGATGTGGCGACAAAGTTGGCATCTGGGTTTGTGACAGGGTCTTGTCTTTGTGTTACCATTCATGTTATGCTTCCTATTGTAAATAGTTGTTTTAAGACTTGGTGGCTGTCTGTATGCCAATAAAGACCTGCCTCCTAGAGCTTGTGAGAGGGCTGTGTTATTCTCCAGAGCTGGTTGTAGCTCACTGATGATGCATTTGAGTGGTTTCAGCTGAAGACTGTAGGTGAACATGAGGGGTGCTCTGTCATTTTGTGGTTTTGGTCTGTCTTGAAGTAAATGGTTCCAAAATATTATTAACTTTGCTGTATCAACTTATATCATGACCTCCTTAAGAGGTATTGTAAGTTGAGAAATGCCTGTTGTAAATCCAAACATTCTGAGTTTCTGTCTTGATGGTTTGAGAAAATAGCTGGAGGACCTGGCTATAAACCATAGATTTGGTAGTGTATTCTGGGTGGAAAGTGGAGGTGTGTCATTGGTTTTCAACAAACACAATGATTACAAGTTCACTGTACAGTTGCACAGTGGTGTCAAGAAAATGAATTTGTTATGTGGGTTGTTCCAGGCTCAGGCTCAGGCTGATGGCAGAGTGGAGGTTGTTGAAATCCTGGTGGTACTTTTCAAGTGGTTGCTTTCCATGTGGACAAATTACAAAGATGTCATCAAGATATTGTAGGAAAAGGAGAGGTTTGGGGATGCATGTGCCAGGTCAGCCATAAAAATGTTTGGATATTGTGGTGCCATCAGGTGACACTGACTAGGAGGTACATTTTATTCCCAAAAGTGAAGTAGTTATGAGTAAGTACAAATTGGAAGAATTTGGTGGCTGGGTCTGCTTTAGTCTCGTTCAATATGGTATTCTTAATGGCTGACACATTTTTTTCCTCCTCACTTCATTCCTCTTTTTTATTCTCTTTTAAAACTCGCAGAACTATAAACCTAAATGTGGGCACCACCATACTGAGTGTGAAATGTGCAGAGTGATCTTATACAGGACTCAAAATGCTGCCAAGCTTAAATTATCACAGGATACCAAGTTATATAGCGACTGCCCTGCATCTGGTGCTAGTGTGCAGCACCCAGAAAATGTATAATCTTAACAATCAAACTGTTTTAATTGTAGTTTTTGCTACTTATTTAGTCTGTCCACTACATTCTTTTCTGCTGGAGAGAAGTGATTTTTAAAAACTTATTACTGATTGCATATCTATTACATACTTCTGTAGGTTGCATGCTCTGTGTGAGGGTTCTCTTGAACAGCACTTCAAAATGTCTGGTGGCAAAGAAAGTGACTGTTCACTAGCTATCAGGGTGAAAGTGGGAAGATGGTAGGTAACCTCCAGCCAGTATTAGCAAATAAGAGGCGGCTGGATATTAAGGACAGGTTCTTTTCCGTGATGCCTCTGCGGTTGTAGAACTCTCTTCTGAAAGATCACTCTCACTTTGCTGGGCCCTGAAGAAAGCCTCATTTCACAATGAATGATTCTGTGCTGGCTCTTGCATAAAAAAAAATCACAGTGTGTTTTAAATTAGTTCTGCTTTTGATAGATAATATATCTTTTAAGGAAGAGTACAGATGGCTGAAATAAAAGATATAGTACCACCAGGAGCAACTACTAACCTGGAAAGCTCTAAACACCCTCAGCTCACTCTCTCTGAAGAAGTGCCACTCTTCACATGAACTCATCTACCACGTTAAAATATTCCAATAGAGCATTCCTACCAACAGCATCCATTAATGATATAGCTTCTAGCAAAATGTGAAGCAGGCCTTTTTCTCTTTGGATCCAATTTCATGTTAACTCACTCCCGAAGAAGTTATTCTTATGTCCATTCACATGGATTGTCAGGAAAGTATATAAGGGTTTAATTTTCTTTTGAGTTTTTCGCCTGATTTTATACAAATTGTATTATACAGTATTGTACAAATACCTGCTTTTTATCTCAGATTTCTACATAGCCACTCTTATCTACTTGCTTTTCTGTTTCTATTTCAGTAACTGAGGTTTTAAGTGGGAAAAAGTAGTGGTATGGCATGCAGGGACTTGGTGGGGCTCCTGCCCAAAATACTTATGTAATAGCCCCAGAAGGTTCTGAATAATGCACTCTGCAGGCGCAAGTGACCCATTTGTGAGAGTCACAGAAGACCATGAAGAACTAGAGAAATACAGTGCATGGTTTATCCCAATAAACAGACCATAACAAAAGCAATCTTATACATTTCAGAATTATGGAAGAATTAATGGTTATTAATAGAGCCCTGTGAAAGGCCCTCTGCCAACATCCACCATTTGTCTTTTACTCCCATTACAACTGATAGAAATGTTGTCAGTATTGCTATTGCTGCTGGGTTTCTAGCTAACAAAATGTTAGCGTAGAACTGGACAGACTGAATAGGTAAAATGGGCAATAAAGGAACAAATACAGGTAGACAAACTCTAGCACAACTACAAAACATGCTTCAGCAATTTCATTTCCTGCTTATTGTATATGCAGACCCTCACAGAAGGAAGCCCACTAGTATGGCCATTTAACCACTGAGAAGGCAAAAAATACTGTAGCCGTGTTTGCCTGTTGCAGCAGCAATAATAATAATAATAATAATAATAGTAGTAGTAGTAGTAGTAATTCATGGCACCTTATGCCTAATACAATTATCAAGTACTGTAGAGTAGACCCAGTTAAACAAACTGAGCTAACCTAAGTGTTCATTTCTAAAGTTTCCATTTATTCAATGTTTACTCTTGTTTGGACTAACAAGCTGCTTTAGGCATATATTCAATATAAAATAGAATTTTTGAAAACCATGGCATAAAAACAACATAAACAGTTTGTATGTACAATTCATTGCCACCCTACTCTTCCTAAAATGTCTTATGTTGCATACCTAAACAGAAGTACTATAATTGTTAAACTTTCCGAACATCAAAAGACCTAAGGTAGATGGGGTAATTCAGTATCTGAGAAATGCAAGGGTTCTGGCTGATTGCAGTGTAAGTACCAATGACCATCTATTTTATAGAGGAATTAAATTAAATCCTTACCAGTAATTTTCTAAATCTTTTTTTTTCCCCTAATGAAAAGTAATAAAAGATGCTCAAATGTGACAACTTCCTCACATGACAAATTTCTCATCTTCTCATTGTCAAAATGTAATAAAATGTGTGGCAGATTTTATTAAGATTTCCTAAAAGCTTTCTTGCATCTGAGTGATGCAAATCAGACTAAAATTTCTACATCACCTTCAAAGACAATAATTAAATATGTAATTCAACTACTAATTCATTAAGCTGGCAGCAACATACAAGTCAGAGGAAGGAGGAAAAAATACATACACCAGAAATGTGGGTTTCAATGAAGTAAAATGATAGACATAAAACTGTCAAGACACCAATGAATTGATCCTGCTTTTGACATGAAAAATTAAAGGATTTAATTGACATGAAATGTAATTACCTAGTCCTTACTTGAGTACCAAACTGGAGAAAAGGCAGGATAGAAACAACAACAACAACGACAACAACTCCAGCTAATTTGATTAATGAGTCGTAATGATAGGAATATGCTTAAAAGTGTTTATTGTCAGTTTTTTAAAAACATCATAGTATTTTTAGGTATTTCTGAATGGATGGGTATGTTGTAAAGCTTTCCTTGTTGCAACACCTTACAAATGGTCAGTACTGGATTGCTTGCCCTCTGCCATTGGAAAGCTCTTTGATCCAGCAAAAAAACAACAACACTTTTTCTTCCACAGGAATGTAAACAGAAACAATTCAGAATCACATATTCTAAAAAGTATTCAGCTTGTTTTCCAAAGATAATTGATCCAAACTCATTAATTCATTCAAAACACCAAGAATGTCAATTAAGAATGAAGCCCAACCACAATGATGAATTCAACCAACCAATAAAATCAAGTTGCTCATCAAGAATGAGACCCCAAACCTAAGAAGAAAACTAGTGAAAACTGGAAAAGACAGTATCAATACAAAAGTACTGTATCAAAAGTTAAGATCAGAGGACAAGGCAGCGGGAAGACTTGAGGGTGAGTATTAAAAAATATCTTCTATGCAAATTTCATATCCTGTGATCAGCATATATTTTGACAACTGTCTACTTTTAAAAGCAATAATGTATGATGATCCTGCTTTCTTCCAAAAAATGGGACTCAGAGTGGCTTACAATTTAAAAGAAGAGTTCAATTAAAGACATAAATATGTTTTCAATATAAATTAATAAGAGAACACAGGTTGTGCTGCCAGATTTCCAAAGTTTCTGCTTTTCATTCAAAAAAGCTTTGCCTTTAAAACAAAATCCCTTCCAAAAATGCTGCTATTTTACCACATATTGTTTTATTTTTATAACCCAGCATATAAAATAGAACGATTGAATCGCTCCTAAAACAACTTTGTTCTACCAGTTACAGCCTTGAAACAAGCTGCACAACTATAAAACAGAAACCGTAACATGATATAAAGTTGTCCTATTCAAATTCCTGTATAAGAAAATAAATTTTCTTTCAGCTACTCCAATACATGTTTTGTTAGTTAACAGCAGAAGCAGCACCATCAATATTACTGTATGCTCTTGTTGCTGTATAGGTGAAAAAATATTCTGAATATATAAATTCAACTGGAATTATTGTCTTAATATTATAAGTTAAGGGGGAAAAAACAGCTGGATTTCAAGCTGCTATCTGTAACAGCACTGACTGAAAATGTGGACAGCTGGGCGATCATAAGCAGCAAGCAGCTGGTTGGCCCTTTGCATCTGTTTGCATCCCTCAACTTTCAAACTGATTTCCAATCTTCCAAAGCAAAACCTCTTCCTCAGCACAGCTGATCCTTGTGAAATGGGTAAAGGCTCCTACAGATAGTCAGAAGCACTCTTTCCAGTTTTGAGAGTTCTGCGACTGAAAAGAAAAGGGGATCATCTGCTAATTTTCACTCCTTCTAGCTGTTCCCTATGCCTCCCAAAACTGGATTCAGAAAGTTGGAGGATCCTCTAGAACAAGGAGGGAGGTAGGCTGGAGATTGCACAGAAAGAAAGTATCAATAAAAAAGTGACTCCCCCTCCCTCCATTTCCACTGCCATTATGAGTCTTAGGAGGTGCATTTGGAGCACAACTCCACTTAGAAAAGGTTCCGTCACTAAATGAAACTGTCCTCAGCCATGTATGTCTGTAACTTTTTAGGGTTCAATGAAAAAGATACAGTAATATGCCTACATTTGTGAATGTATACAAGACTCTTCTAGCTCTCCAGAACACACACTGTTGAAGAAGAGAAGGAAAACATTCCTCTCTGGAAAAAAAATGCACCAGAATTGGTGAAAATTGTATGATTCACTATATCTGTAAAGTTTTAGGCCTGGTCAATGCCACTTCATGAAAAGCGTGACTATTACTACAGTGGACCCTCTGCAGATCTCCATGCCCCATATTATTCAATGGCGACGCATGCATGCAGATCTGTCAGTACCACTGAATAATATGGGGTGTGATAGTCTGCGGGTTTTTTGCCATCCACCATCCATTCCTGCAGATAGGGAGGGTTCTCTGTATTAAAAGGTGTAGTATATTTTAGGCTGCATCCACACTGCAGAAATAATCCAGTTTGACACCAATTTAACTACCATGGCTGAATGCTACAGAATTCTGGGAAAGGTAGTTTGTTGTGGCCCCAGAACTCTCTGACAGACAAAGCTAAATATCTCACAAAACTAGCACTCCCAGAATTCCTTAGCATTCAGCCATGGCAGTTAAAGTGAGGTCAAACTGGATAATTTCTGTAGTATGAATGCCCTAGATGTCTGAATTTAATGTCCCCCCCCCCTTTTTTCCCCATCATATCTGTCTCTTGCTCAACCTTATTAATAACCCAAGGGCAAAATAAACCAACACCCAGAACTGTTGTTGTTCTGTGCCTTAAAGTAATTTCCAACTTATGATGAGCCTAAGGTGAACCTGTCACAGGGTTTTCTGGCGAGACTTGTTCAGAAGGGGTTTGCCTTTCCCTTCCTTTGAAGCTGAGAGAGCATGACGTGCCAAAGGTCACCCAGTGTGTTTACATGGCTGAGCAAGGATTCAACCCCTGGTCTCCAGAGTCATAATCCAATGCTCAAACTACTACACCACACTAGCTCACCCCGAACTACCCAGTGCAAAAAATAACACAGAACTATCCAGTGCGTTAATTTTAAAATGGTGCAGTACTTTATGATCCAACACAAAACACTTGACTTTACAAAAAGTTAAGCAGTATCTTGAGCTCTTGAAAATCCAGATACAATCGGCCCATTTTAGATTGGCAAAAAGAGGTGTGTTGATGGCTGCATGAAAGCCCAGCCTTTAGATGAGAAAAAGGGAAAGTGTGCCATGAAAACACTATTTTGGAGTTTTAAGGGAGAAGAAGTGCCTTTAAAAAGTAGTTTGATTTCCCCACTACTTTTTTTAAAAGGGCGCAACATTGCTATTGCAGATAAAGGCTAAGGTGTAGTTGCACGGTTAAATGGGGCTCTGTCTCTTTAAAGCACCCATTTAAAGGTAGCGATACAAGTGCGGAGGGAGGGAAGGTGCCAAGACAAGAAGAGACCTTCAGAGCCCGGCCAGAGTGCGCCTGCACCTTCCTTCACCTCCTCCCTTTGGCTGAGAGAGTGTGACTTCTAGGGAGACAGCAGGGCACTGGAGGCTCTCAGCCAGGCCAGGGCAAGCTGGCAAGAGGAGGAGGAGAAGGGGAGGGACCTGGAGCACCTCCGCTGCCCTGCTTCCCTGCAAGTCACACTCTCTCAGCCGAAGGGAGGAGGAAGGCAGCGGGGAGGGAGGGAGGGAAGGAGCCAGGAAGAGACCCCCAGAGCCTGGCCAGAGCACGCCTGGCCCTCCTGCTTCCTCTTCAAAAAGAAGGCTGGAAAAGTAGGACGTGTCCTGGCAAAGGAGGACGTGCCTGGTCAACTTGGAAAAGGGGGGCCTCTGCTCAAGAATGGAGGACATATGGGAATCCCTCCTGGACAGAGGGCTGAAACCTCAAGACAACTCAATATAATGCTCTGACAGAACACAGACTACAACTTCCATGAGCCTTTGCTACCATTTCCCAAGATGCCTTAATTTGCAACAGAAAGCCGACCAGTATATTCACATGTGATGAATTCTTTCGTATTGACTCTGCATTTTCTTTTTGTGTAGATGCTCTCTTGTTTTGTGTGTGATGAGCTTGTGCGTAATCATGTGCATTTCCGAACTGACCTCACTTTCTCCCTCTTTCGGAATGGTCCTGTACTCCCCCATGTGATAAGCTCCGACTGTATGATGTACCTGCGCAATTGCGCAATTTGCAGCCAGCAAGAGAAAAAAAATGTTTAAAGCGCGGCTAAAAGCCACGTTCCTTGCCGCCCATGTAGCTGCTCCGCCTGTGTTTGTAGCGTTTTGACAGCTTCCCATGTAGTTGCTGAGCCACAGAAAAAACCTCAGTCTAGCTGCCCTGTACCTTTTAAATGCACACCTGGGGCTTGCAGTCTAGCTGCTAAGCATTAAGGAAAGTGCAACTTCATGTCACACTTTCCTGCCAATCTAAAAAGCCCCAATCATGTTACGAATCAACATCTGGTGCTTATCATATGAAGAACACCAAAGAACAGTAAATGAGGGTCTGACCCTCATATAAATCAACTTAAGGAAATTGACAGAATCTTTTATATCCCTTCCTCCCCCTGCAGCCAACTGAGCCTTCCGGATCAGTGTGTTGTGGAAGTCTCCCATCCCAGTGCAGAAGCTCTCATCTCATCTCAGATTGTTTGGAATTAGAATTTCATATAGTTCAAGGATAGAAAAAGGCCCAGAAAAAAGATGGAAAGTTTCCCCTTATTTTCACCAAGACCTATTTTCCAGAAACAACGGGAAATTGGCTTTTGTTGTTGATATGTGCCTTCAAGTCATTTCCGATATATGGCAAGCTAAGGCGAATGAATCTATCATGGGGTTTTCTGGGGGTGAAGCCATGGCCACGCAGGGGATCAAACCCCAATCTTCAGAGTCCGAGTCCTGCACTCAAGCCACTATACAATGCTGACACTCTGGAATTTTATTATTTAATATTTTATTTAAGAAAGATGAATAAAATGTTTGTGCTAAGGCATTTACACATTTACTGCTACAAAATCTATTCTAAAAATATTTTAAGAGGAAGACTTTATGTAAGACTATGTATGATATGAGAGAAATTCCTGGCCTTAGTTTCCTATTCTCAGTTTTTTTGGTGGGAATCAGGGCATTATGTCTCCTTGACACTATGGAGAACTAGTGGAGACAAATTCATCTCTGTCTTACTAACATTTATGGTTTCTTCTGTTTTTATTATTTTCATTAGGGATTTTTTTTTGCCTGTTCTTCAAAATAAAACTTTTAAAAATTAAAGATTCAATTTTTTTAAAGGTAAGTTTGTAACTATATTCTGAATAAAATGTCCACTTTAACATATCAAAAGTTGTAGAGTATATCCTGTATTTTATGCTCCTAGGGTAACAAAAGGACTTTCAATCTATGAATGGTGCTAATATTACAATTTTTAAATTTTTCTGGACATTTACATAATTTCTAGAGGACCCCCCCCATGCCATCAACATTTTTTTTTAAATCTACAACATTTCAAAAAAAATTCACTAGCAATTTCATTTATACTGTAGGGGGAAGAAAGGGCCAGGAAACAGATCTTAACTTACCTTAAGACCCAAATTTAGGGTTTGGTAGTGTGAGAATTCATGCTGCTACTTTCAAATCAATAGTAACTATATATGAAAAATGTTGCACAGAAATCAATGATAATAATAATAATAATTTTTATTTATACCAATGAAAAAATAAACTTAAAAGCTGTATCTGTAATAAATTAGGATGCCTTAGCCTATATTCCAACAGCACCTGGACATGAGTTTTATAAATACATATTTAGCAGACTCCTGAGTTTTATTTTAGAAAGCAGATTTCCTTCTGTTAGCCTCAGACAAGCAACAGTGGCTTCCAGGCAAGTAGTAGATTTCTCATCCTTTTTTCATTAAATACCTGAGGTTCTACAGCAAACATATTTGGTTATAACTTATCACAACTGGGAATATCCTTCTGGCGGGCCTTGTTTCTCTTCCAGACACCAACCACTCTTTCCCAGCTCCTGTCTCTATTTATAATTGATCACTGCTTGACTGAACAAGTAAGGAAGAACTAAAAATAGTCTGGGAAGAGGACAGAACGTGTTTTAAGGAAAATGATGTTTGTTACAAAATGAGATTTAGTTATAAGCAGTTAATCAAACAGCTCATTCTTTCACTGTACATAGGAAAGACAGTGGTCTAGTTCAAACAAAATGACGTCGATTTAACAAATGACCTATCCACATGTTACTTTTGTGTGCTGCTCCCCTCCCATTACATACTACTATATGTATCATGATTTCTACAAATCACTGTTTAGTGTTACATCCAAGCCAAGATAGGAAACAAGAACCATCATTTTTAACCCCTCAGTTTGGGGCAACTGTTACAAAAAAGTATTTTAGTATTTTGAAAAAAAAATTCCAAAACAAAACCCAGCTGACATTAGCCAATCTTACAGCTCACAAATTTAAATTGGAGGGAGCTAAATGTATGTTTAACTGTATTACTGAAATAAATCAATGTAACTTAAACATATTAAACATGCCTCAATAATTTACAAGCATATGTAGGCTCTAGGATCTAGCTATGGAACACCTTGCTCTGCTTTTGAACAAAAGCTGTATTGCCTAGGGCAAGTACAAAACACCTACAAAGTTTTATACCCACAATGTTAGATACATTTCTTCAGACTATACATAATTAACATAAAGAATTCCCACTACAAGGGGTAATTTTAGATTTACCCCTTTAGGCATCTGTCTGTAGCATTTTCGTGTTAGAAAAAGTACAGTGAACCCTTACCACTTGTAGGGGTTTGGTTCCTGGGCTCCCCGTAGATTGCAAAAAAGTGGACAGTTGCACCCCATATTATTCAATGGCATTGATGTGTGCACAGATACGTCAGCGTGTCTGTACCACCACTCAATAATCTGACAGTCCATGGGTGGTCAAATCTGCAGATTGAATTACACCCTAAATCTTCCTTTTCTATGCGGCCACAATACATCGTGCAGTTAGCCACATACAGTTAGCTTTGATCCAAAACTCTGATCCATATAAATGGAATAGATTATGTCCCTACTGGTCTGATGCGAGCAACTAAGCAAGGACGCCACCTTCCCCCACTACTTTTTACACTAGCCACTGAACCACTTGCAAATCAAATCAGAGATAACTCTCTAAAAGTGGGCCCAATAATTAATGGACATCAGCACAAAGCTTTGCTTTATGCAGATGCTATTCTGCACAGCCCCTTACTCTCTACTTAATAGAGGACTATGAGATATGATAAACATTATGCTTTGCCCAGTCTTTTATCGATGAACCACTAGATGTGATTACATCTGATTTGTTATGCTATTTGGCTATTTGGTTTTATTATGTTTGCTGTTAATGAATTTGCAAATGATAATATGCAAATGTGCAGATTTTATTCCTTTTAACAGAGAATAAAAAAAGAAAAAGAAAACAAGAGAAGTGAGGGAACTGGTATATTAACTATTTTGTACACTGCCAGAAGACTCCATCTTCCCTGTTCCCTACCACCGCCATTAAACTACAGCTACCTTCTCTATAGTGGTATCAAATTTTCTCAAAAATGAGAAAATTTGTATTAACAACATTCATTTCTCTGGAAACAAACATGAGACATAATTTATGTGATACCTAGAATTATTATTTTTTAAAATTAAATGGATTCATAATATTGCCCCCAAAATATCCAAAAGAACACACACAAAACATGTCTGATAGTAAGATATAAACATTTTATCATTATTGGTTGAGTCTTTCTTATCCAAAATGCTTGGGACCTGAATTGTTTTGCATTTTTGTCAGATTTTGGAACATTTGCATATGCATAATGAGATATTTGAGATGGGAACCAAGTCTTAACATAAAATTCATTTGTTTGCATACAATACATATAAACTGGGGGCAACTTCATTATAACATTTTAAACATTTTTTGTGCCTGAGACGGTGTTTGTGTATACTGAACTAACAGAAAGCAAAGGGGTCACTGTCTAAGCTACCCATTAAAAAGTTTTGAATTTTGGAGTATTTCAGTTTTTGGAATTATGGATAAGGGATACTCAACATGTATCACTCTCCAGTTCTATAATACGACCTCCAAAATTGGGTCCCTTTAACACCTATACAATGCCATCACTGCTGAATAACTGACAAATCTGGGTTCCTAGTTAATACCACAAAAATCCAACATTGCCCTTTACAAAGTATGTTAACTACAAATCCAGAAATTTGGTTTCCCTCTTAAAAGTCATGTTACAAATAGTTTTGGAGTGAAATTGTTTCCTCTGCTCTGGAAACAAAGAGACATTTCTTAGTTACATCCTGTTTGGATTACCGTAATGTAGAATACATATTTTTGTCATTGAAAAGTACAGGCAAACCTTAACAAAGTCTCTTGACAAAGAAGCTCCTTTTTATAAAGACTTTTTATGCCAGCCCTCCCCTCCCACTTTCTCCTTGTCTTCGGTCAAGTTGGAAGTTTTCAGCAGCATCAATACAGGGAAGGTGGTAAAAGAAGGCTGGAGAACCAATGACTTTCTATAGGTTTATCCATGGAAATGTAAATTGCAAGAAGGAATGAAGGGGGTCAAGCAGACTCCTGAACTGGTCACTCCCTGTTTTGTGCAGGACCATGGCAACCAGAGGCCATGGTCCCAAGGCTGGATGCTGCCGTGGTCCACATCAGACCACTGGCAAGGAGGGGGTTTGTGCTTCTTTTGTGGCTGGGTTTGGGCTGCCTCAGGCGGCCATGGTGCAGCTTTAGCCCGATCTGGGGGCATATGTCATCTGTATGCCACACACCCAGATCGGCCTGAAGGCAGCACTTTTGGCCAATATGTTTTGAGCAGAGGCTAAAGAAAGAAAAACGTAACCGCTTGATGAATTTTTGAAGTGTTCAAGTGGTCTCTTGAGGAGTCGAAACCCAAAGGGCTGCAGCCCCAGTCGCAACTAGGCCTGGGAGCACACATTTCCCATGTTACAATAGCTCCAGTGGATACTGATTTGTTTCACACAATTCAAAGCGCTCGCTATAATTTATAAAGCCGTATATGCCTCAGATCCAGGCTACCTGAAAGATTGTTCTTTCACACAAATTTGCCTGGGGCCTTTCTTTTGGTCTCACCACATTTACAGTCATGAATGCTGGGAACATGAGAGAGGACTTTCCTGATGGCTTCTCCCAGCACTGGAACTCCCTTTCTAGGAAGGCTATCCTTTCACTGGTTTTAGGGAAATGTTTTTAAAGAAAAACCTTTAATAAAGTTTTGTGTTGTTCGCAATTGCTCCCTCCACCACCACCTTTAATGTATGTTTTACATTGATTTAAAATTTCTGACTTATCTATACTGTCTCTGGTTTACTTTGTAGCCACTTTTGAGTCCCAATTCTGTGGAGAAAAGTCAGGATGTAAATGACACTGACTGATGGCCATTTTTGCAATCTTAGTAGGACCACGCTGGTTATGAACATTAGCAGTTGTGGATAATGCAACGATAACTGGGATGAGTTTGGACTAAAGAATGCTATAGAACTGTAGCACAGGCTTTGTACAAGGGGGACAATGTTGGATTTTGGGGGATATTCACTAGCAACTCCAGTATGATCTGTTAGTTTGGTTGGGGCTACACAATTCATGGTTAGTGCTACAAAATGCCCTAACAGGGTTGCCACCAACATTGTATTTTACATTTTCCTGACCAACTTTTGTTTTGCTATTCACAATTAACTGCATATCTAAAAATAAATATCACAGGTTACGTTTAAGTAAAGGTCTTGAATGATTTAAAACAACACAAGGATCAAAAGCGATTTTTCGTCAAGGCAGGAGGAGCTTCAATATGAGCTTCTTTGAACATGAAATGTTAATTGGAGAAGCAAAACTGTTTGTACTGAACTAAAAATTACATCAAGATGGGAAATCAATACAGATAATCTCCAAACAATGAGAACTGGCTAAATATTTTGTTTTTGTTTTAAAGCAGTGGTAGGAATCATGCAACCTTCAGGATGTTGATGGATAGCTATTCTCTCAGTGGTCCTAGGCTGTGCAGCCAATGATGGAAATATGTAGAGATTCTGTCCATAACATCTGCAGAGACACAAATTCCCACCTATTTTCAAGCTCCATAAGAAATTACTTAATATTTTAAATGTTAAATACATACAAACTCAAACTTCACTGGATACTTATTTTAAAAATGGTTCAACAAGCTACATTAAGGAATTACAATAAAAATCAAGTCAGAAACAGGAGTATTGTCCAACTATTGATTCAAATGATTAAAGAGACACAAAGCTTTGATTTCATTTTCTCTTTTTGTTTTGAAGCACCTTTAATTTCTGAGCAATTATTTCTCTTTCATCTTGGTTGCTTTTCTCTGTCTTTTTTTTTTTAAAAGCACTGAATTTCTCCCAGAGCAGTGGTAGCAAGTGGCAAAACCTTCATCTCCCTTTCCCTTCATAAGTATGGATCCCAACACAAGGAACTGTGTGATGTCTGTATGCAGGAAATGTGGGATATATGTTTTCAGTTACTTTATACTGTAAATCTTCTAAGTGGGTAAATGTAGTCATGGAAATAATGTTCTGCTGCAGGGGATAATATGCAGATTTCTTGAAACAGAATAAATGTCTTGTGCTGCAGCCACTGTTTGATTTTTATCTGTCCCAGACTAACTCAAGAGAGCCACCCTGAATCAATTTGGGTGTGGGTGTGTCCCAAAGAGCTTCCAATGGACCTATTTTTATCCATTCCTTTCATCCAACGTCATTGTAAAAATGCTCATTGAGCTGAGCATGTGGGTGTTTTTATGCCTCTGACACGGCATAAAGAGTTCCACAAGCTAAAATCTCTAAGTGGCCTAGAAAACACAGTTGGAAGAAATTAACTGAAAATTATTTTAATTAACTGAAAATTATTTATTTCTTTAACAACTTGGGAAAATAGTCTAGTGTCTTAAGATAAAATGGGTTTAATTTTTCTTCTGTTTGTTTATTTAGGCATTTTGTGGCTGTATCATTGTACTTTGTATACAGTCTTATTTTGTCCAACTGATGGTTTTTGGTTAACTAGTAAAATGTGTGTGTTTGTTGTTTTTCTTCTTTTTTATATAAAATAAACTTATATATGTTCCAAGGCAAAGATGCTAAAATTTCCTTTTAAAAAGTAAAGAGAAGCCTGAATGTCAAGCTACATATAATAACTAGTCAAAATGTATAATGTAGTGTTTGAAATAGCTTTCCATTTATTAACATAGGTTTGCAAATAATCTGTTTTGTTTTACAGGAAGTGCATTTTATTGCTATGGTAGACCCTTCTTTCAAAAGAAAAGGAGACTGCAGTCACTTTGAGTCCCATTTCAGGAGAAAGATTTTAATGATCACCTTTTTAAAAAACTGACAGAAAGTTTGTTTTGATTTGTAGTTGTTAACTTATCTCTATGTAGTCACTATCTAGATTTATACATTTTTCCCAGCGTATCTTGACCCTCCAAATACCTGATATTGTAGAAGTCTGCAGATTGCTCCTGATGAGGATTTTACTCTTTAGTCAGTTCTGGCACATCCAGTCACAAAAATAAAGGACGCAATGAGATGATTTCCTCAGCAACGTGCACTTAGGGACCAATGATGACACTGACAAAATTTCATCAATATGCCATAATAACGTCCGGGTGATAATTATTACTTTACGATACCCTCGCGTAAGGCGCAATCTGCAGACTTCTACAATATCAGGTATTCAGAGGGTCAAGATACACTGGGAAAAATGTATAAATCTAGATAGTGATTACATAGAGATAAATTAACAACTACAATCAAAACAAACTTTAGATCACCTGTTTTAAAAAGGTGATCATTAAAACTTTATGATACCCCTTTGTGTGTGTGTGTGTGTGTGTGTATTATATATATATGTAGCAAGTTAGTAAAATGAAATAAAACCACATTTGAGATTACTGGAACTTGCCTGACATTTCATATACTCTTCAGGCTTGGCTCAGGGCTTGAAACTCATGAAAACAGCAGGGCTCCTGTGAAGTCAGAACCTTGTTCAGCTCAACACATATTAATGCTCTTTCGTTTGAGAAGAACATTTATGGAACACGAGTATTTTTGACATTTGCCAGGAATGTTTGGGTAAATTATCCAACGTTTGTTATTTCAGTTATAAAAAGGAATTTCCACTGCAGGTGCCTTCATAGTGATTAAGTCTGTCGTTTCAGAAGGCTGCATAATACTGTCAACAACTGTTTCACTGCTTTAGGGAGCCATCCCTTTACTATATGAAAATCTGTCCGAGAAACTCTGCCCCAACAAATCAAGGAATATACCGATTTGATGTAACTACCCAGAAACAGCTATACATTCTCAGTCTCTACAATCACAACACATAAAAATAATTTGAAATTTTAAAAAATATAATGCATTTCTAGCAAAGATGAAGACAACGTACCTGGAACAACTTCAACCATAATGATATATGCAACAGATGTTATAGAATACAGAATTATAAATGTATTGCGCTAATCATTTTGTGGCTGTTCCTTCTTCTGGTTTACTATTTGACTTACAGATTCCTGGCTGCTCTAGAGGAACGCAATAAGGTCAAAAGGTGATCCTGCTTAATACCAGGTTTGTGACTGGGAAGAGCTATCTAAGTTCCTACTTGATCCCCCTATGCCCACTAATCTTCCAAGTACAGCAGCAGGAAAGAACCGATAGATGGGAAGGTACAATCATGGTGATCTACTAGGAGTCCACCTCCTCCTGAGGTAACCTATCTGGCAGACTCCAAGGGTTGAGTGAATAAATCTGGTAACAGGGCAATGATACAGATGAGGATGCAGTTGTGTGCTGAGGTGACTGTGATCTTCCCCAGGCTTATTTTAACATTCACACTGAGGCTCTATAAACAGGGCTGCCACAGGACTTCATGGGCAACCATGGTCTGTCAACTGATATCTGACCCTACAAATGTGACAGCGCAAACTCTTTATCTTTTTATTTATTTTTTTGCTGGCCAGGATGTGGGTGATCTATGGATAGGGGAGCGTCAAAGAACTCTGCTATCATGGATAGATCACTATCTATTATGGCCTACATTTGCTGGGACTCCTATTTCTGCAGAGATGATCAGAATGGTCCATCCAAATAGTCTAACAGATCCAGAGAGATGCCTTCTCAGATCCGCTGGCAAGGCTGTGGGTCACCTGGCTGACCTGTGGAATGGGGGGAATAATCCTAACAATTGACACAATTGATTCAGAGGTCCAAAACACACTGCAGAAATAATCCATTTTTAGACCACTTTAGCTGCCCTGGCTCACTGCTAGGGTCTTCTGGGATCTGTAGTTTTGTGAGACATTTAGCCTTCTCTGTCAGAGAGCTCTGGTGCCTAACATTGAGCCAGCGCAGTTAAAGCAATCTCAAATTTGATTCTTTCTGCAGTGTTTTTTGGATCTAAGTGTCTTTTTCTTTGGCGCAGAGCATAGGCTCCTTGGTTTTGTGATCCAAGTTCAAAGCAATGAAGCACTTGGATAGATGCTTGGAGTAATGAGACAGACAGACAGGCACACTGAGGAACAGCCTTAGAAACCTGATGTGGTGAATCTATGAAACCATTTGTACAGATGATTGTTCAGGTCTGTTCTGACATGGACTCTACACTGAGAGCATATTCTTGGGGAGTGTAATTCTGGTGGATATTTATCCACTTTTAATGGATAAGTTTCAATTTGTTCAACCTGAGCACAAGGTGCACAGAAAAGGAGGCCAACCGCTTGCATGTCAGGTCCACATGTATTCTGGGTTATTAAGAGTTCCAGAGGAAAGTTAGCAAACTGGGTGGTGGAGGTTATAAATACTTATCTGAAAGAGAGCTGCTGTTCTAACTCCGCTAGAAGAAGCAATTATAAGACCTCTGTTGAAGAAATTTTCACTGGCCCACATCACCCAAGAAAAATTACTGACATCTTCCTTTTCTAAGGTCTCAAAACAAGCAAGGGCAACACAGCTCCAGGCTTCCTTCAAGAAGAAGGAAGAAATGGATTATCTGGATCAATCTCAACTTCAGTGGATGGCTGATGTTAGGAAACAGACCATGGGAGCATGACCTTGTTGGTTCTGCTGGTCCTTTCAATGACACTGAGTGCTGTGGTATCCTTAGGGGTCATATAGCTAATATTATTATTTTATCTTCCCCTCTAAACCAGGACTCAAGGTGTCTTACAGATTATAATACATGTGACACGCAACTTAAGAAAGGGCTGTTTTGCAGTGGAACTGGGAGACTTGTCTAGCCTCAAGGCTGTTAGACTAGGGGGTTCTGCAAGACTCAATACTTTTCCCTGTGCTTTTTAACCTCTACATCAGTGTGGTGGAAAGATCCAAAAGGTGGTAAGGGAAAAGGGGTAGGGGGGCATTCAGTGAAAGTATTGGCATGCAAGAAAGACAAGGACAATGACTGTTCTTTAGGACCATGGTGGGGACAAGGTTTGCATGAAACTTCTCTTTTCATCGTCGCTTTATACCACCAGGCAGCCTGACTGCTTGTGGTGGTGTCTCCCATTCTTCACCTCTTCACACAAGCTCGTTCCCTTAGCCACATCTTTCACTAGTAGTGGCAGCAGCATTTGGGAAATGTTTGCAAGCACTGGGCACAGGGCATCACTACAGTGGCTTGGAGTGGTGCCTTTTTGGGACAGACAGACTGAAGTGAGGAGTCAGAGCACAGGGGGCGGGGAAGAGAAGCGGTGGCAAAAAGGAGTCTTTATATTAGGAACTCTACTTAAGCTTTGTGAGTTTTGCTGGGACTTGTCGGTCAGGTTGGAGTTGCGCTGCTGATCCTGTTTTTTGTCAGATAGGCCAGGAGAAGAGGTATGGCTTGAAGCTGTGTATGGAAAGCATGTCTCTGGGAAAAGCGCAGGTCAATTTTTGGAAAGAGTCCTTGGAGCGACTCCTGAACAATAATTTATTATTCTTGTGCCCCATACTATGGAAGTCAAGCACAGGACCCCTTCATAGGCTCACTGATGAGATTAAATAATTAATAAGCAAAAGGCAAAACCCAGCAAAGATATGAGAGTTCCCACCAGACCTTGGTATGCAAACTCTATTTCATCTCTCCTAATCTAAGCTGAAGTGATGCTTCCTCTGTAGATAGTTTTAGCTCCCCAAGAACATAATGACATTTTGCCTAGAGATCTGTGCTTCAAATACATATAAAAAGCTACAGGTAACGAAACCAAGAGCTCAGACAATTAAAGTAAATTAAATACATTAGAAACAGATTCGGTCAACTACAGAACCCAGATAGAGGTGATACATCTTTGATAGCTACAGAGAGACTTGTATGCAGGCTTATTCCAAGGAAAGCAAACTATTGAATGAACTCATTATGAACCTCCTAGTTGATGTCTGAATATCACAAGAGAATAAAGCTCTCTTTCTTTATTAGATTGTGGAATATATTCTTCCGGAAAGCTGTGATCCCTTCCAACTCACTCTATCTTAATGAAGAATGTGAAGATGCACCAACTAGCATTAAAAACCATTCTTACAATTTTATTGTTCTACTATTTTAATTTATTTTTATGATGTTAGTCACATGAAGCATTATTTTTGTGGGATAAAAATGAAAATAATTTTTGTAAGATAAAAAGATAATAATAATAATAATAATAATAATAAAAAATAGTACCAATGAAAGGTGAATTCTAAGCCTACTCCACTTGAGCTATCAATAGGATTTAGCACAATTGCTTACACTGAAAGAAATTAAACAGCCACATTTCAGAGCAGGTCCTCTCAGAGTGCCATATATATTCTTGTGTAGGCCAAAACATTTTAGTTTTTAAAAAAAGCAGCCCCCAAAAAACTGGTTCAACTTATCTACAGTTCAACGTAAAAAGATCAGAAAAGGTGAAACTATCTGGATATCCCCTGACACAGGAACACAGTTGTCACTCAAAGCATAATAGGGGTTTTATTAAAGGTAGGCCCAGGTATAGTAGAACCAGGGCCACGCTGCACACTATATCTCCCAACCAGGTGGAGGGGAAAGAAGCAAAGTTGAGAGCAAGCCTCTTTCAGCCAGGACTGCCATAGTGGTTCTCCAAGGTAGCCAATTTTGGAAAGGGTATACTAGGAGGAGGCAGAGCTGATGGACAGATCAGACTGGGCTAGGGAATCATCATAGGGCTACTCAGCTTCACCCAGGATCCAGTGTCATTCCCTGTCAACAAGCAACAGCTCAACCAGATGAGCATCCGGGTGCCACTGTCACCACATCTCTGCTGCTCCTCTCACTTCTCAATGCTCCTTTCAGGGAAAATGCCAAAGAACTGCTGCCACCTTATGTAATCCCAGTTTTATCTTGTTCCTCTGCTGCTTTGTTGGTCAGTGCCTCTTGCACACTGTTGGTCAATCCTTTTTGTAAACTGGACAACTTCCACAAGCAAAGCCAGTGAAATCAGACAAGCTCGCTCACCCATGCTGCTGCCATTTTCTCATTCAGGAATTTAAAAAGACCAGAAGCAGCAGTGATTTTGCTGGCATGAATGAGATGATGTCTTGGGCAAAAGGGTGAAGAATCTGTTCATCTGTTCTCATTTATTTATTTATTGGTGGAGGAAAAGAGTTAATGCAACAGAAACCTAAGCCTCGCTCCTTGAACTGGAGAGCTCAAGCTGACAAGGGAAGGGAAGGGAGTCTCTCAAGCAGGAGACATGCAACAGGTGGTTGGAGGTGCTCCTGCCAACAACAAGCTATGAAAGAAATAAGAACCAATGCTTCGATTGCATAGGTTGTCCAATGGGCAAAGGGGACTGACCAACAAAACAGCAGAGGAACAAGATAAAACACCAATGAACAACTCTGTGAACCACTGCAAGCCCACAAACTATGACAGCAAAACCTTCTCCCCACTATAATAGGTTTTCACATGTTCAGAAGCTGTATTTTTACCTGAAGCTATTTTACAAAGGATAAATCACGCAGTCCACATCTGAATCAGTTCCAGTCCTTAAAATGGAGAGCCAGACTCCCTGTAAAATCAGTGAAGTCAGTCCACCAATCAAAGGGTCAGGAAACAGTCTGTTTCTAAATGCTTTAACATAATCAGATGGTGCAGCACAGTAAATGTATTATTCCTTGAAAATATTTTAAAATAGTTACTATTACTGGGTAAGATCTAGATTCCACAAAAAGAAGGACTCTTAAATATGGAAGTTTGTCACTTGGGAAAATGGATAGACAGCTATGTTTAACAATTCCACCTTTGCACTGCAATATTCAGTACCACATGACCTAGACATTCCTCCAATAAGTTGTAAGATTCAGAGGAGAGAGTGTCAAAAAAAATGCCACCCAATCAACAGTGATATGGTTATGAATATGTTTATAATCTTTTACAAGCACATGTTATAGAGGAAACACAAAACCCGGTTTATTCAAGTGGAATTACTAAAGAAGTGTTAATAACTGTCACGATCTCTGGTCAATAAAAGTCTAGGGTAGTGTCATCACAAATCTGAGTTGAGTCGAAAACACATAACAGCAACAACAGCTGAAGCTGGAAAATCCTTAAAGACCAAAATAGGCTATGCTACTGCCAGATATCTGAGATATTTTTCTCCATGTAAATAATGTAAGCTAGTCTTAGCCCAAATTGGAAATTCTTGACTCTTTTATCCTATTACACAAGATCAACCATTGGGTATCTCATTTTTAGACTACGAAAAAGCTTTTGCTTTCTGAAAACAGCTTCATGTGTCATTCACCAGATATTTTCTCCTGTAGTGTGGGAAACAACTCCAAATTACAGTACACTTCATCAAGCTACTCTCCTCTTTAATGAAGATATTACTTTATATTCGCTGTAAGCAATCAGATAAACTATATCACTGTGGGATCTACTTGACATGTTTCAAAGGTTCAACTATCTTCCTTCACTGCTGACTTAACTGTTTCTCCCTCTTAAATTATAGGGAATCACACTTTTCTTTTCTCCTATATAAAATAAGAAAACACTGAGGTGACATGAGAGCCCAGATTTAGTGTATTCTCTCTGTCTAATTTTCAGGAATACTATAAAATGTATTTTAAAATCCTTATTTTTATTAGGCCAATTGAAAGGTCACAAAAATGAGCAACCCTTCAAGAGAGAACTTGAAAGTTTGTACATTTGCGAAAAATCTGGGCTAAATATATATTTTAGGATTTTTCTTATGGCCAACGTGGTTATTTTTGTTTTCTCTGAAAATATATTCTACACGTATTTAATTTATCTGGGAGACAAATAATATGAAGTGCAGCAAAGCTAAATGAAACAAAATTTGTTCACACAATATTTGATCTTGTATTTACTAGGAAGGTTATCAATTCTTATTCCACAGACTTACAGAAAGCCAACAAATGTAAAAAAATATATTTCTTTGACATATTCTTTACCTTTCTTTTTATGTTTTTAAAGCCCAGTTAAGTAATCATACATCAATAGTGGTTGATGGTCACCATATGGTCAGTAAGCAAAAAGCAGTAAGAAATTTATTATTTTATTTTCAGAGGGTCCATGAAATCAACATCCAACACTAGACAAAATGAGTCCAGGGGGTTATAATATACTATTGGTGAGTACAAACTATAAAAGTATAGTAGTTGACTTTCAAAACAAACTCTATACTATGTTAACTTAATGTCATGTTCCTCATCTTTCCTTTCCATGTCTTTGAGTCAGAGTTTACTCCCACCAGTGTCAATTTCCCTTTCTCCCTGTGACCTCCAAAATTCAGCTGCAGAACACTGAGGGATCCTCTAGAACAATGAGAGAGGTGGCAGTGCAGTAAACATTGACAACATTGTCTTCTCTCCCTTCTTTCACATTCACTGAACCTAAAACTTGCCAATACAGGTAAAGAGAATTTCTGTTCAAGCAATTCTGGGACCCAACACAGAAATGAATATACATACCATCTTTATTTTCCCCCTTAGAGAAATACTGTACCTCATCCACTTTTTCCTTCCCTCCAATAACTGAAGACCAGCTTTTCTAGCACATGATGGCTTGGGTATCTAGAATATTACGAAAAGGGTGCACCCATTTATGATGCCACATATCTTTAATCATGGTTACCATTATTACCAATGGTAAATCCTCCAATATTTCCTACATGATGAATGGCAGGGGACTATATTCTTGGGCTGACCATGCAGAAGAAACTGTTGTTGGCATTCTCTCACCAACCACAAGCTGTCCTCAAAGCTTTTCTGAAAAGAAAGGTTGGGGGAGAAAAGCACACCAGTCTGGGTGATGTTATTTAACAACACTGAACGTCTTTGAACTACTGTAAGTTGTCCAACATACCACCATCAGATTTCTCCAATGGATGGTGCTGAAGAGTGGTCAGATGGGCAAGATTGGTTAAAGTAGGAATGGTTATTTGGCCCTCAAGCCCTTCCTTGTCTTGCACCCAGGATTTCCCAGCATTTCAATTTTTTAAAGCGATGCAGCAATTTGCCTCCAAAATTTGGTGGTGTACTGTTAAATGCATGATATACAATGGGAAAAGGAACTAAGGCCAAAAGAAGCTGCTTCCGAACACTTTGGGGCATGGCATTTAGATGACACATGCCCCCAAAGTGGCTGGAAGCCACTCAGACATCGCCCTCCAGTCCAAAGGACCAGACAAAAAGGAGTCGGTTTAAACTGACTCCTGGCAGCACCGGATTGGGATTGCAGGTGGCAGCCCACTTTGGGAGCAGGCCATGTGGTCACCTCCATCCTGGTTTGATCTCGGCCAGAGGCTGCTCCAAAGTAGCTTTAGTTCAATATTAGGAATATCATATTGAAATTAATTTAAGTATACAGCATTTAAGATTTATTTACATAGACATAGAAATATAATAAAAATCAAGAATGCGAAGAATATTTTATCTAAGTCTAAGAATATTTGAACTAATTTTATCTATTTTTATTTTGCTACATATATAACATTAATATTTATGTATTTGAGCAAAACAAACAAAACAAAACCCATTTTTGAAAGTAGAAAAAATAAAGGGCATTAATTTCCATTTCAAACATATTCCTGAACACTTGCTCAATGGGAATGTGGTCCATTGTCCTACAACAACTGCCCATCCCAAGACTTAAGGCACCCTAACTACCTACAGCCACCAAGATCCAATCTTCCCTGGTTGGAAGGCTGGGGTAAGGAAACAGGGGCTTGCCTTCCTGTGGCCAAGGCCCTTTAGGCACTGGGGTCATGTAGCTGCCAAATAACTACCACTCTCCCTCTTAACACTAGAAGTGCTGTATACTTAGACTGTAGGGTTTGCATTACTGTATTTAAAAAAAATCATCTGTGTTTCACTTTGTAAGGTTCTCACTTTACTAAGGAACTACTGTACATTCTTCTTCTCTCCAAAATAGTCCTCGCAGATATGCACTGTATGATGAGGAGCTGGATACCATACTATTTTGGCTTAAGATGTCTGCACAGGTAACTGTTCTTGCAAATTTATTCACAATGTAACCCTTAATATGGGAAATAAAGGGGAAATTACTAGATATGCATTCTACACATTTAAAACTTTTAATAGCATATGCACCCTGCTCCACTCTCAACCAAAGTACAAAAGTCTCATTCCACACACATACCCAGATGACTTCAAAGATACAAGGGAAAGGGAGAACTATATAGAAGAGAGAGCAAATATTTAAGTGTTTCTATAAATTTTGAAACCAATGCAAACATGATCACATAGGAGGTGCTAACTGTTATGGCAACCTTATGGATGAGAGATCTCCAAGTCAATGTTATCAACCTCTCTCACAGCTCTTGCAGACTCCAGACCATGGCTTCTCTGACTGAGTCCAACCCCCTACAATGTGGTCTCCCTCTTTTCCTGCTGCCTTCTACCTTACCAAACATGAATATCTTTTCGAACGAGTCATGTCTTTTCATGGTATGTCCAAAGTACAAAAGTCTCAGTTTAGTTATCTTGGCTCCTAGGAACAGTTGTGACTTGTTTTTCTCTTGGATGCATTTATTTGTTTTTTTGCAGAACTCTTCTCCAGCACCACACTTCAAATAAATTGATTCCTTTCTTATCAGCCTTCTTCATCATCCAGCTTTCACAGCCATATACAGAAATGGGAAATACAATGGCATAGAATAGATAATCTTGTCTTTGGGATTCAATGATATATCTTTACACTTCATGATTTTGTTTAGTTCTTTCACAGCTGCCCTTGCAAACTGTAGTCTTCTTCTGATTCCTTGACTGCAGATTCCATTCTGACTTATGACTGAGCCAAGGTAAGGAAAATCTTGAACTATTTCATTTTCTTCATTTTCTACTTTAAAATAATGTAAATTATTTATGTTTTCTTAATGTTCCACTGGTAACCTTTCTTCCTTGACTTTCTTCAGTAATCATTCCAAGTCTTTGCTATTTTCTGCTAGTAGTATGGTATCATCTGCATATCTTCAACTGTCCACGTTCCTTTCTTCAATTTTCAGGCCTCTTTCCTCTGAGTATAATCCAGTGTTACATATGACACAAGAGAAACAGATAGGGTGAAAGAATGCGGCCTTGCCTGACCGAATTGCCAACTGGAAACCATTCAATTTCTCCATATTCTGTCCTGACAGTGGCTTCTTGTCCTGACTATAGGTTACACAATCAGGGCAATCCAAAGTTGTGACAAATCCATTTATTTGAAAATGAGCCATAGTTCTTCATGATCTACCACATAGTGCCAATATCTATTATTTCTTTTTTGCCATCACACTATTATTGACTTATAGGTGCGTAACTGACATTTACATGCTCACAACTCCCTTTTTGGTGCAGGTGCAGAGGGCTGTTATCTTGACCTTTTGCTCCATCCAAAATTCTCCCACACCTGTCAGGTCCCAGCCATTAAAGTCTACTGCCATAAACAAAGAACACGTGGGGGAAAGCGTTAACATCCTGCAACACTACTGAAAAAAGATAGTAAAACTAATATCTGCATTCCAAAGCAACAGCAATAACTGGAGTTCAACAAAGGTAACCACAGATTACTACACCTCTAATCACAAATAGTCTATATTGCAATATTCTGCTTCATCCCTAGATGAACTCATCACTTACATGCACTGATGATACCTAGCTCTACTTCTCTTTCCCAGCACTTTCCACCTCCATCCAGTTCCACATCTCTAAATGCTCTTCTTTTTTTTAACTAACATTGCTACTGCATTTGCCGAAATGCATGTTATCTTGGCTCTACTATCTTGACAGATGCTCATTCCAAGGACAAAGAATACCACTTCTCCTTTGAACCACCACAAAGGAAGTTCATTTTCTCTACTCTGGTTTTCTACTCTTTCACTTTGGTCTGCTCATATCTATTCAGCATCCTGCTGCCAAACCATATACCTCACTCGTTCTTCTGATCACATGATGTCTCTCCTCAAATTCCTAGAAACACTTTCTGCCTCTTCCTGGATCTGCACAGGTTTCTCAGAGTTACCTGCAAAATCTTCCATAGGGTTGCTTACTCCTCTTTCTCTCTCCATAGTTATAGCTAAACACATCTCTGCTTCTGATCTTCTTCAGCCCCACTCTACCACTCTCAGTTATTGAAATAAATCCTTCCTTTTCAATTATTCTTGCCCCTTTTTTTGCTAGATCCCTCTCTTATTCACCTACTTGTTTCTCAGAAAAACCTCATGTCACCTCTCTTGATTTCACAATTCCCTCAGTAAAACCATTTTCTCTATCAAAGCTTTGCACATAATTCTGAACCCCCATGCCCTATTGCCCCTAAATCTAAGAATGTGACACTGTAATAACATATTCCTCTTCCCATCTCTGTTATCACCCTTGAGTCCAAATCAATACAAATGTTGCATAACCCCTACAGTTCAAATACTTTAAAAACAATGTAAAAGTACATTAAAATACACATAAGTTCAAAGGCGTATCTAAAACACATACTCCACAAAAACCACCCTGGCCTGATAATATATTGAATGCCTGCTTAAAGAAAAAGTCTTAGCTTGCTGATGAAAGGCAAGCAGGGAAGGGGCCAGCCTAGCTTTCCATGGAAGGGCTTCCCAGAAGATGGGAGCAGCCAGCAAGAAGGCTCTCTCCCAGCCTGTGATGGTGGCAGGACCAAGAGAAAGCCTTCCCCCAAAGATATTAGTGTTCTGGGAGATTAAGATGGAAGATACGGTTCTTCAAATAATCAGAACCTAAGTCGTATGGGGCTTTATACTGTATGTCATAAACAGCACTTTGTATTGTACCCGGAAATGAACCAGTAGCCAGTGAAGCTTTTTCAACAAGGGAGTTACTGGTATATGCTCCCTGTAACTGGCCTTCGTCAGCATTATGGCTGCAGCATTTTGGACCTGTTGAAGTTCCTGAACAGTTTCCAAAGACAGCCCCATGGAGAGTGTGTTACAGAAGCCCAACTGGGACATAATCAAAGCATGTGTCACCTTAGTCAGATCTGCGTTCTCATGGAATGGACACAGCTGGCACGTTAGTTTACTATAAGAGCCTTATGATGTTAAGAAATGGTGCTTGATTTCTCTTTTTACCTCCCCATTCTCTTTTCCTTATGTGGCCTATCTTTATTAGCTTAAAGTCAGGGAGTATCTTGTTTTATTGATCTTTGGGGCTAAAATATTAAGTATAAATGCTTTAAATCAGGGACAAGTCTTGGCTATGGGGCTAAGAGAGACAAGGGAAAAGGTGATGTGCTTCCTTACCCCATTAAAGGGAAAAGTGGAGCATAGTGGGCTTTTTAAAATGAAAATGGGTAAACTATCTAAAAACTGTAAAAATTTCCATTAATTTTATTGCTATTGTATGTCGGTTATTAATATACAAGATCTTCCTACTGATACTTGATTAAGACATTTTTAATAAATGAATCACAATATGAATTTATGTCCAAATGGATCATAAATGTACTTAAGATCAACTTTAATATAACATGTACTTTAAAAATCACAGGGAATTAACACAGAAATACATACATATCGGTAGTTAAAACACCCTACACACATGACTGTAGCACATTTAATGGTTTGCTGGCAAATTTACAGTAAGCAGCAAACAGCAAGCTAATTTTTGAGGGGGGAAATCTGTAGCACACTGGAAAAAATGCAAAAACAAAAGAAAGAAAGGGAGAGCTGGTGGACTGCGTGTGGCCTGTGGGTTTAAACAACTAAATTCTACAGTTCTAAAAAAGGGTTTAAATTAGGATTCTCTTGGCTTTTCACTCTTCTACAGGTGCTATGGAGTGTTCCTGCCGACTTAATATTACAACAACAAAGAGTCTTCTGGCATCTAAATACAGTACTAACACGTTTTATCTGGCATAAGTTTTCATAGGTTCCAGAGCATGTGAGGTAGCAGTCTAAAGGCTCTGTTGCTTTTGTTACGAAGACTAACATGTCTGTTTCCCACCCACCCAAAAGTGAGAGCCTGAGATGGTGCAGGTAGATACTTTAGGCTTGTTCTGAAGTGTAGCAAGATATGGCATAAATGCTGGATATGCATCTAGAGACTACAATAAAGTTAGTCAGCAATTACTTTGTTCATCAGAGTGCTTGTACTGTCTGAGTTCCCAGAAGATACTAGATAGGCAGATGCCAGGGATTTTTCTGGTGTAGGAGGCAGACTAGATTGTTCTTGGGAACTTCCCAAGTCTGTGATGATGCATAGCTTTGCTGTCAAATCTGAGGACAATTACCAAACAGCCATACAGAACCAACGCCATAGTTGCTGCTACTTCCTAACAAGCTCAAGCCCAGGCAATTATACCTAATCTTTTTTTTAAAGATGCCATTTTTAGCATGCAAGTATTTCAACATTTTGGTAATTAGGTCATGGAAAAGGCATAAACGTTTAGCAGATTAAATCATGGAATAATTTAATTACATTTGTACTATTCTAATGTAGAAATTTGAGATTCGGGGACTAATTCTTAAAGGAAAATAGCTCAAAGAACTTTGTTGCTATTGGGTGCATTCAAGTCATTTCTGACTTATGGCAACCCTAAGGCAAGACTAAAACACGGTTTTCTTGGCAAGATTTGTTCAGAGGGAATTTTTCTTTTGGCAGTGCCTCCCTCTGAGCCTGCAAGACTGTGACTTGCCTATGGTCACCCAGTGGGTTTTCAGGGCCAAGCAGGGATTCGAACCCTGGTCTCCAGAGTCATGGTCCAACAAACCACTACATCATGCTGTCTCTTTAAAGAACTACAAAAGACAAGTTTGATGGGCTTCAGTTTTAAGTACTAATGACACAGCCAACTTTAATTACTGTACAAACAAATGTTCCATAGATTTAGTTCACTATTTCCCAAGAGAAGACTTCCTAAAACCCTAAAAATTATTAATTCCAACCAGAGCAGAAACAGTGAATCAGTGGGGCTTACATAAATGTTAACTTTTATTCAGCAAACGAGTTGAAAGCAGCAACTGAGTTTAGACCTAAATGTACAGCATAGCTCTAAAAATAATTGTCCAGGATTATTCATTCTTCAAGCTTAACCAGCCTAATATTTTCAGCCACGTAACGTAACAGATAGTATATGAAGTCTTCCCATTCCTTTGCTGTATGTGATATTTTTGCTGACAGTCATAAAACATTCCGAAACATTCCGAAATCTTCTTTAAAATAAACAAATCATTAAGTATCTTGCTTCAATATAACTCCTAGGTAGCTGTATTGAATACAGCTCCAAGGGCTGCAGTCTAAGCGTTTGGAGGAGGGCATGCAAAGAAGATAATTGAAAAAAGAATGATGTCTCAGCAGTTCAGACTGTTCTTTCCTTCCAGTTACCCAAGTCACGACTGTCAGGCTTTTCTACACAGGACCAACAGGAGAACGACATTTCCATTCCTTGTTCAAATATGTAGCATTGAGTAGCCATGAATAAAGCTAACAATATTAACTCAAAATGCAGATATATTTTTGCACAGTGTATTGGGCAGCAAATAATTCTGCACCAGGACTCCAGCTGACTATTTCATTCCAGATTTTGTAAAATCGTTTGTTTCAAAATCCACAAGACATGTGTTGTCTCACATGTATTTAAAACATATTATGTACTAAGTGATAATGACATACCATTGATCTAATGGGGGTGAACAAAGATTTCATACCCATACAATGTTTTTTTTAAAAGCACCACTTTTTAAAAGGCACGTGTTATAATTCCATAGCACTCGAATGGACCTCGACAAATGCGAACGGTGGGAAATACAACCAAAAAGACATTAAATCTGACTACAGATTTTGCTCACCCTGAACACTGCAAGATAAATACACCCACAAGATGATAATAAATAAATGAATGAATGAATGAAGATCAGCCCCTGAAAACTGTTACCATTTCCAAGAGAATGATGCAGACATTTTAAACAGAGAGATCTGAACACTGGCCAGCCGCACCCCCTTTTCCCTGTAGCAGAAGAACAAGTATGGAGGATATATGTCTAGAACCACAATGTGTTCACGTTCACACCTTCCCACCATGGACTCCACTGCCACTAAATAGGTAGGTTTTAGTTGATTTGCGGATCCCTTGTGTGGGCTGGAAGGTGTCAAGTCTTTGGGGTCATAACTGATAACTATTGGCAAATAAAACAAATTCCCCCTGTGTGGACATTGGCTTAAATGGCACGGGGGCCAAGGAACTCGCATTTTTATGGCCATCAGCGCTGCTGGGTACAATCGACTCTCTGTATTAATGGATTTTTTTTTTTATCCACAGATTCAAGCATCCATGGCTTGAAAATAGTTTTAAAAATATATAAATTCCAAAAAGCAAACCTTGATTTTGCCACTGTATATAAGGGCTTCAAGCCAGGAAGAAGCAGAAAAACCTGCTTCTTTTTGAAATGGCTTTTCTCTGCATAAGGACATTTTCCTGCTGGTTTCAAGGCCTGTGTCATCTAAACGCCACACCTTCAAGCCAGCCTGAAAGCACTTCTTTTTGCCTGTCTCTTTAGCCCCATTGTAATATGTTTGTCAGAATTTTTATTTGTGAGCTGCCTTGGGTCCCTTTCTGGGAGAAAAGATGGCATAAAAATCAAATAAATAAAGCTCAAGACTGAATTGTCTGTGAAGCATTAAATATTATCCAGAGATGTCCCAGCATCCTCACATTACTACTGTAATTTCTGCAGGGCCTTAAAGAGGTTACAATATTTAAAGAGATCTTGCAGTAGCCCCCTTGACAGGTTAGCAGAAGGTGCTTTCCTGGGCAGACTGGAGTCTGGGGAAAGTCCTGCTGTTAACCTGTTTCTTAAAGTGAGACTCAACGGGGCTACTACAAGATCTCTCTAAATACTGATTCTACTAACACAGCTATATCTTTGAATTAAGACTTTGTTGTTAGTCCAGAGCTAAATTCTTTAAAACTATATACACCACTAATAAAATACTTCACTATGTCCAGAGATCTTGTAAGACCTTTGGGACTAACTGAAAGAAAGAAGTTGGCCGCGTGAGCTTTTGTAGAAAGTCTACAACGTACCAATGACATCTATAGGTCTGTCCCTAGCTTCCATTCCACCAAATGCATCTGAGGAAGGAGACTGAAGCCTAGGAAAGCTCCTGCTGCCTACGTCTCCCTTCCAATGAGTGTCAAAGGTACTAGAAGATCTCTCCAGGTACTCATCCTACAGACTCACTGGGCTATATCCTTGGATGATGATGATATGCATCTGAGGAAGTAGACCTAAGTCTAGGAAAGCTCTTGCTGCCCACTTCTTCCTTCCAGTGAGTCTCAAATATTTTATTATTATTATTATTAAAGCCTAGGGAAGCTCCTGCTGCCCCCGTCTTCCTCCCAGCTGGTCTGAAAGGGTGCTGCAAACCCCTCTGCACAGTGACTCTCCAGAGTAACCCAGCCTATACCTATGAGTCAAGGGAGCTCCCCTCTCAGTCCAGAGAGAGCGCTCCATCCTCGTTGGGGCTGCCGTGTGCCCCTCCCGGTCCCTCCCTCCCTCCCGGTCCCTTACCAGCCGCAGTGCTGCCGAGCATCCAGGTGGCGCTGGCGAAGAAGAGGAGCGCCGCCGCCGGCCAAAGGCGCTGCCGTTGCTGCAGGAGGAGCCAGGCGCCGGGCATGACGACGACGAAGGCCCGAGGAGCGGCGGCGGCGGTGGCCTTTCTGGGCAAACCAGGCCAAGGCAGGCAGGGAGGGTCTCTTTTTTCTTTCCCCTTTCGGTTTACAATCCAGCCGGGAAGGGCGGAGGAGGAGGAGGCGGCGGCGAGGAGGAGGAGGAGGAGGAGGCGGCGGCCGCGGGAGCTCTTAATACTCCAGGACGCCGCGAGGGCTCCCTCTCCATCATGTCCCAGGGCTTGGCTGCTGCTTCGGCAGGGCTTCCCTCCGCTCCAAGAAGCAGCGCTGGCTGGGCTCTCTCAGGACGACACCAACAACAACGAAGGAGGAGGAGGACTAGTCATCCTCACCGATGGTTATTACTTACAATGAGGAGTAGGATTGTTCCCGTAATATTGCAAGAGCTGGCTTGGCTCTCAGGCCACCCGTTCTTCGGCCCAAGGAGTCCTTAGAATCCACGGCATATAATAATAATTATTATTGATTATATATATGTGTGTGTGTGTGTGTGTGTGTGTATCGGCAGTCCTTATGTAACCCTGAAAAACCAGGTTGTGTTATTACTTCCCAGGCGTCCTCTTCGCTGCCTCCAAGTCTTTCCAACGAACCATCACATCCAGAAGGGAAAAAGAAGGGCCTAGATATTCTTAAAATCAATAATAATAATAATAATAATTCGATTGTCAGGTAGAAGCAGCTTCCCTTAAAAAAAGAAAAGGCAAAAGGGAGGTTTCGAGGCCGAGGCTTCAAGCAAGTGCCAAAGCAACAACAATAATAATAATGACTTGAAATCCGAATCTTTAAAAAGGCGAGTTGGAGTAATTAAAAAAAAAAAGACCCCAAAATATGCCATAAAGTCAGCTCAATGTGAGGCGAGACAAGGCGTGGTGGTGGTCCGTGGAGCGGGGCCCCATGGCGCTCCTCCAGGGGAGAGGTCTGCTTTCCCAAAAGAGGGGGAAGGAGATAAAGAAAAGAAAGGCAGCACAGAAAGGCCTCCCTGTGAAGAAGAAGCAGCAGCAGCAGCAGCAGCAGCAAATCAGGGCTCCTCAGTCCTGGGATTCAGCCAACCCCAAAGAAAGGCCTATGATATATATATATGTATATGATATATAGATATCTCTACTATTTATCTATATATTACCTATATATATATATATATATATATATGTTTATAGAGAGGCTTGGCGTCCCTCTCTCCCCTTTATGCAAGAGGGAAGGCCAAGGGGAGCCACCACCAAAGCCCCTCCCTCCTCCACCCCACAATCCCTCTCCTTCTTCTTCTTCTTCTTCTTCACTTCTCCAATCCTCCTTCGCCTCAGAGAGAGAGAGAGAGAGAGAGAGGCCTCCCCTCCTCAGAAGACGAAGCCCCACACAACAACGAGTCCCTTTCCTCCCCTTCAGTTGCGCTGCTGCTGGTAGTAGTGGCGGAGGGATCAACCGCCTCTCCCGACTGTCCGTCCGTTCCTTCAGGGCGGAGGGATTCCTTCCCGTCGCCGCCGCCGCCGCCGCCTCCTCCTCTCCTGGTCCCAGTCCTGCCAAGGCTTCCTCTTCTCCCTCCGCCCTTCTTCCTTTCCCCTCAGACCAGACACAAAGGGGAGCCGCCGCTGCTATTTGCTTCTGCTGCGTAACCGCCAGCCTGAGCGCCCGGCGCGGCCTCTGGGCGCCACTAAGCCACGCCCAGGCAGCTCGCGCCACGAAGCCACGCCCCCTCGCTAGCTCTTGCTGCTGTTGAGCTCCTGAGTCGACTCCCAACCGTCGCGAAACCACGCCCCCCCGCTGGCTCGAGCTCCTTTCAACCGCCACGAGGCCACGCCCCCTCGCCAGCTCCACTCAAAACGTCACGAAGCCACGCCCCCGCTAGCTCACTCCCAAAAGCCACGAAGCCACGCCCCCTGGCTGGCCCTTGCTGAGCTCCTCCTGAGTCAACTCCCAACCGTCACGAGACCACGCCCTCCCGCTGACTCGAGCTCCTCTCAACAACCGCCACGAAGCCACACCCCCTCGCTAGCTCACTCCCAAGTGCAACGAAGCCACGCCCCCTCGCTAGTTCACGCCCGCCACGAAGCTATGCCCCCTTGTTAGCTCGCACTTACTTCCACTCCCAACCGCCACGAAGCCACGCCCCTCTTCATCTCCCTCCCAACCGTTCCTTTCCTTCCTCGCTAGAGCCTCCCTCCTCCTCCTCCTCCTTTGCCCCGCCCACTTGGGAACCTCTGATCATAGAGACGGAGCGATAGAGTGACACTAACCCCGTCGACGTCGCTTGCGTAAGCGACGCCAACTGCGTGGCTCTCTAGTCTCTCTGTCTCTCTCTGTGCTGCTGCCGTAGAGGGCGGCTTGGAACGTTTACTGGGAAAGAGCGAAGGCGTTGACAGACAGCCTGTGTGTTTGTTTTCTGTGCCCCGCCCGCACCGCCATCTTGGGATGAGTTCTACGTTTGCCAGATGGGCGGCCTGGAGGGAAAGGGCGTGGGAAGGGCTTATTTTTTTTGGTTTTGTTGTTGTTTTTACTTTGGTTTCTTTTTATTTCTTTTCTTTTTTTGGCCTCTGGTGTTTTGTTGTTTTTTCCTTCTCCTGTTTCTCTCTCGGTTTTTTTATTATTATTATTTTCTTGTTCTGCAGCCCTGGGATGTTGTTAATGGGCTGGAGTGGCTGGTTGGCACACCTCAGGAATGTTTATTTGTTTGTCTATATGTATTCCTTTATTTTATTTTTTAATACTCACAAGCAAAGTCTCAGTCCTGAGAAGTATGGACTGTACAGTCCAATAAAACACACTGAAGAATAGATAACACATTTCGACATCCCTTCAACTGCCCTGACTCTCAGTACTATGGAATCCTGGGAGCTGTAGTTTTGTTGTGGTGGCACTAGAGCTCTCCGGCAGAGAAGGCCGAATGTCTCACAAAGCTGCCCAGGAACCCAAACTGTAATCCTGCAGACCAGAGTTTGAATCCCGCTTAGCCATGGGAACCCACTGGGCAAGAAGTCACACATAGGCTGCGTTCACACAAGAGAAATAAACCGATTTAAGTGCCATGGCTCAATGCTGTGAAATTCTGGGAGCCATGGCACTTAAATCGGTTTATTTCTCCTGTGTGAACACAGCCTCAGCCTCTGAGAAAGGCAAAGGCAGCAAATGCCCTCCGAAGACATTTCCCCCCAATAAAACTCGGTAATACGGTCGCCGAAGATTGGAAACGACTTGAAGGCACACAGCAACAACGATACCCTAGCCCCGGGGGATGTAAATTGTTGTCGTTTCGTGCCTTCAAGTCATTTCCGATTTACGTCGACCCTAAGGTTGACCTATCCTGGGGTTTTCTTGGCAAGGTTTGCTCAGAGGAGGTTTGCCTTTGCCTTCCCCTGAAGAGGAGGAGGCTGAGAGAGCGTGGAGTCTTTCATATGACGGAATTTGGGGGTATAATGCAATGGCAATCCAAACACAATCATGGGGTTTCACGTAATTGCGAATGAGTGTATCACACGCAGTTTCAGGCAAAAGGGAAATCGTTCCGAACACAATCATGGGTTTTCATGTAATTGTGTATTAAAGCATCTCACGTAATTCTGGGCAATGGGGGGTCATTTTTGGGAAATGGGAAGTCATTCTGAACGCATTCCGAACGCAATCAGATTTCACTAGCTAAACTAGTGAATTCACGTAATTGTGAATTGGCTCCATTCACAATTGAGAGAAATTCCTCCCGTGTGATAAACTCCCGTGACTTGCCCAAGGCCACCCAGTGGGTTTCCATAGCTGAATGGGAATTCAAACTCTGGTCTTCCAGAGTCCTGATCCAACACTCAGACCACCACACCATCCTGGCTCTGTGGGGTGTGTACATGATAGCAGTTAGGAAGGGGGCTACCTGAAGTCATCTGGTGAATTCCTACGGTAGGTGAGATCACACTTGAGCTGAAATTTCCCAGCTCAGTCTCTCAGCTGCTGTTTTACAGCACCTTGCTCTGTCTTGACAGGGCATACATGTCTAGTAAGAGTCCTTTATAGAAGCAGTTGCCCCACCAGAATCGACTGTACAGGAGAAACACAAGTAGCCAGTTTATCTATGTAGGAGTGTTAGCCGTTCAGGGGAAAAAAAAACTTCAAAGGAAGTGGATAAGTCTCCTCTACAATTAATTACTCAAGCAACCTTAATGTTCAAAGCCTCATTATCAAAATGAATTTTAACAATCCCATAGGGTAAGATTGCGCCAACAAATTAACCCATTCTCTTGGTATATGTTGTTTAAAACAATTCTAACATGCCCGTGATGCATCTTATCGCATCACCTAACTAGTATCACTTGTTTACATAGTTGCTTAGTAGCCAGCATCTGCCAATCTTGTTTACTTCATCAAGTCATCTTGGAGCCGTTTCCAAATCCAGATTTTTCTTGCCTCTACTTTTATTGCAAATGCTGAGTTTCAGTCTCAGGGGACTCTTTCAAACGGGAGGAATTTCTCCCAACTCCGAATGGAGCCAATGTGGATTCATGTAAATTCGCTTGTTTAGCGAATTTACATGAACCTGTGCTCCATTCGGAAGAACCCCTGCTCTGTTCGGAATTACTTCCCATTACCCGAAAATAACCCCCTCCTGCCCGAATTTGCATGCGAAGCTTTAATTCGCAATAAAGTAAAACCCATGATTGCATTCGAATTGGCTTCCCTCTTGCCCGAATTTGCGTGCGAAGAGTTAATTTGCAATAACATAAAACCCATGATTGCATTCGAATTGACCTTAAATTATACTTCCAATTTAGCCTCGTATGAAAGAGTAGAGGGTTATTCTCCCCCCCCCCCAAACTCTCTTCCTAGACTTTTAACTCCTTAAAAGTTGCAGAGGGACAGAACATCAGTTGAGGTAGTAGTGCTGGAAGATGTAGAGGGTGGGATCAGCCAATCTAATAAAAATCTTAGTCAAGGAATTTGCACAAAGGCAGGGAGAGAGAAAGAGAAGAATTCTGGATTAACAGTAATTCAGATGCAAGACAGAGAACATAATAGTTGAGACAGATAGTCCCTATGAAAGTACTAATAAACACAATAAAACAAGTGGAGAAAAAGGTTGGAATTAACTGATCAGAAACCAGAATGCTCCAGATTATATGAATATGTGAGTGCATATATACGTATATACTAACATGACTCTTTTCTGAGCAGAAGACACCAGGTTCTTATCCAGCTAACCATCTAAAACGCAACACAGTGAAGACTTAGCCATAATGTTGTTCATACACTACATCATGTTGGTGTAGACTGTTGTGACAAGCGAACAAGGCGATGGGCACAGCCATTTTTGAGGAAGCAAGGATGATCAAGCACCATTTAGAGCATTGAAGTTTTTGGAAAGTGCATCTTGAATTACAGCATGTGCCCAGTTTTAGCACAGTTTGTTACAATAGAGCTCTTACTTCAGAATCGGCACCTTTGGAAGAATTCAAAGACATAGCCGTGTTCACATGGAAAATCAGTATGCAAAGGGATCTTGCAGCACCTTTGAGGCTAACTGAAAGATAGATGTTGGGAGCATCTGAGGAAGTATCTGAGATGCATCTGAGGAAGTATGCTCAAATCTACGACAGCTCCTGCTAGCAACTTCTTTAATCTTTGTCCAGAACTCAGCTGCACGTATTATCACATCCGCTCGCCGCTTTGACCACGTTTCTCTTCTTTTATCCTCCCTTCATTGGCTCCCCTTCCCCTTCCGCATCCAGTACAAGCTTTTGTTGTTGACTTTCAAAGCTCTCCACAGACTGGCCCCTCCTTACTTGTCTGACCTTCTTTCTCCTCACACTCCTTCTCGTACCCTCCATTCTGGTAGTCAAGGTCTCCTGTCCCAGCCAAGGATCTCCACTGCCCTGTCCCGGATTCGTCCCTTCTCACTTGCTGACAGGAACCTCCTGGAACCTTCCCCCACATGTGTGCCTCATCGCTTCTCTAACCAGATTCAAAATTAAGTTAAAGACTATATTTTTAGGGAAGCGTTCCCAGGATTGTGCCGTCTGCCCCAGGATGCCTCCTTTTAACTATGTATTAAGAAGCCAAGCCCTCCCTCCAGTCCATCTGCCTTGGTCCTGGCCCCAGAGGGAGAGAAGAACCACTGGACCTCATCCCCTTCCTACCACCTTCCCCTTCTCTTTTTGTGTTGTCTCTCTTAGATTGTAAATCTGAGGGCAGGGAACCGTCTAATTAAAAGATTGCATGTACAGCACTGTGTAAACTTACAGCGCTATATAAATAAAGGTTAATAATAATAATAACAATAATGGTGCTGCAAGATCCCTTTGCACACCTTTGGAAGGGTAGTGGAGCTAGGCTTATTTTCGGAAGAGAAAAGCTGGAGTTGGGGGCTTGCAATTGCCACATGCTCCAAATATTTTCTGTCATGATGTTCATGGTGCTGTTTTTTTACCTGTAAAAAACAACTAAAAGCCAGAGAAAGGTCAGGTATTGCAGAAATAGCTTGTACAAGCTGTCAGATTTTTCACAATCATGGAGAAAAGTTCAACCTCTAGTGTTGTGCAGAAATGGGGAGTGGAATGGAGATGGGGTCAGCAAGTAACTGCATCCAGCTATTTCGAATAAGTATTTAGGCTTACAAAATAGAGACTGGGGCTCATAAGGAAAAATATAATTGAAAGACACAACAGAAATAAAGAGACCTTTAACTTAACATGAGTCTGTTTTTAAAGTAAGTACCAGTAAAAGAAAAGCTTGATAAGGTATTAGCAAATAGATTATTGACTCATTCACACTACTGATTATAGCCAGGGTGACCAGAAGTCCTCCTTTTCCAGAACATGTCCAACATTTCAGGGGGGATTTTAAAGTGTCCTCCATTTGAGCATGGTTAAGAAGCACGAATTTATATTTATATGATTGTTTCTAGCTTTTATTTTGTAATGTCCTTCATTTGCCTTGAATGCACTACATTTTGTGGTGCCTTGTCCTTCTTTTCAGTGAGAACATCTGGTGACCCTGATTATAGCTCTCGGATTCCCCTTTAGCTGCTATGGCTTCATCTTATGGGATCTTTGTAAGGTTCACAGTTTGTTCAGAGGTACCAGAGGAGCCCCTTCCCTTCCACTGACAATCCCAGAATTCTAGTTAAAGTGGAATCATACTACTATAATTTGTGCCTTGTGAAAGAGCCTAATGTATTTTGAATACATAATTTATATGTATATAACATGCATTTTTAAGGCAGTAAAATGATGACTCAAGGTTGAAGCGAAGTCATGGTTGAATTTTTGTAGCTTTGCAAAATGTGGTTTTAAACTATGGAGCAAACCCCCCCCCCCCGATATTTAATTGGCTACTTTCTTAATAAGATTCATATATCTGTACCATGAACTGAGGGAGAAACAGAACTTGCCCATAGGTACTGGGTAGTTTTAGAATAAAGGTTTTGTTATGCATTCAATTGGATTTTATAACTTTTCTGAAAATTTCAGTGATTGTTGGTCTAGTTAATAAATTCCTGGTTCTTCTTCTTCTTCTTCTTCTTCTTCTTCTTCTTCTTCTTCTTCTTCTTCTTCTTCTTCTTAGCTTTATTTATAAAGCGCTGTAAATGTACACGGCGCTGTACAAAAACCAATAAAATCAAGAATATGTAAAAAGCCTGCCTATGGCATACAATCTAGAGGTTAAAACAGCAAATTAACAACATGATAAGAAACAAGTTGAAACAGCAGATATCAAATATTGAATCAAGCATCAAAACTGTCTTCTACAGCTATGTCATTGTTCTGGTTCATAATGAAGGTGAAATATCAGACTTTTGTGGAAGCCTGTAGAGCTATATTACTGATTGCTCTGTAATTATAAAACAGCTGCAGAGATTTCAGATGGAAAATTAATCATTTGTGTCAATTTTATTAAAAATAGCAAGTTATTGGATATCACAGGAGGGTGATTCATGATACTGAGAATGCTCCATTAAACAAGGCTGCAAAATTCTTGTACTTTCTTGAACAGAGAGAAGGCTTACTCAGGTGGAATAAGACTATTTTTGTAAATTATGGTGAAATTTAATTTGGACAAATATTTTTGGAGGTAAGTACATTTGCTTTGGGAAACCTGAACATCTGAAAGAGTAAGTACAAAAGCTCATGTCTTTCAAAATCTAGTTAAATCAGGGGAAGGGAAAACAAAGTACTGTATAAAAGTAATTAAATAGATAGGCCTATTTAGTAGATTTGAGGCACTATCCTGGATTCTGTCACTCCAACCAAAAATCACAATAATCATGAATTAATCTATAGACTGTCTCTGCTCATATGGAGTGTATTGCAGAAATATTCGCTCCGTTTTGTGCTACAACCTGGAATTGAAGTGGATTTTATTTGCCACTTGATGCACCCAAGATGGTGAACACTGAAAATGCAAAATATTCTTATTGTGGCACCAAAGTTAACTAAACCAAAACAAACTGGCATCTATTGGTTGCACACATGTTCAGCTTTAAGTCAACACTTGGTAGAAGCACCTTGGGCGGTAATTACAACTTTTGCGGGGGGAGGTTTAGTTTATCTTTATGAGCATTTTCTTAAAGTAGAAACTAACATGATGTTGACCTATTCTATCACAGCTGTTCACTCACAATTGTAAAGTTTTGAGACAAAGAGCATAGTCCTGTTTAATCTTATCAACACTAACATAGAATTCAAACAGTCTCTCTCCAGCAAGTAGTAAAACCTTGTCTGTGTAACGCAACCTTAGATTAAGCAAATAGATCTTTATTAAGCAGTGGAATTTGACACAGCATTCCATTAAGCCTTCAAACCAGCAGAAACCAGACACTTTTGGACTTAGGACAGTTAGGTTAAAGGGGACCAGAAACATTTTATATCACATAGAATCCAGTTCCAAATTCTTTACTATCCCCATGTTCTTCATTGTCTTGGTTGGTCTCCAAACAGAGTTTCAAAAGTAAGACATCTAATATCCTAGAAAGCTTTAACTACACCTCATGTCTTACTGGGGTGATTTATATGTTAGAATAAAACATGATGATTCCCATCTTTGGCTCTCATTCTAATTATAATGGCAGCATTGTACAGATTTGACTGTATTGCAGTTTGCCTTTTTAGAATTTATTTAGGTCAATAGGTAGGGTCTCCTACATATCAGGGTTAATGTTCCCTGTGATCATAATTCTAGAAATCATATGGGGTTGTCCACCTATCCCACCATTGCCACCAAATGTGAGGAGTTCTACATATCCCTGCTTCTGTGGCACCATAGTTAAAGACTTTCTAGATGTCCTTGCCATTCCTGTGTGAGATTTTATTCTTCTAATCCCTCCTTGGGATACCAGCACCCTTAAATCACTGCTGCCACCACAAGTGTGGTGTGTCTGATTTCGAACACTGTTGTAGCATTCCCAGAGGCATCGCTCCAGCTTCTCCATTCTCTGGCTTTCTCCCCTTGAAAGCTGGGGATGCCAACTGATTGCTGACAAGAAGTGTTATACATCCTATTGACTAAATGTACACAGTAAGAAAACCTTAAAAAATGAATTAAAACTTGTACCGCTTAGCAAAGTTTTTAAAAATATTAATGTGATTTTTCGTGATAAATAAAAAATCTTAAGTAATAAGTTAATGGATATTAATTGAAATTTCCCCTTTGGTTCATTTGCAAAATAATTTAATTATTAATTATACCTTTACCTGTACTTGGAAAGTAAGCAGCTAAGAAACCTATCTGTGGCCTGAAGAAGTTTAGCCTATTTTAATTTTCGTCCCTACTGGGACAGGGAGTCTGGATTTACCTTTTACAATGGTAAAAAGTTTGCAAACCACTCTTTTAAATAGTTTGAAGTCTACAGATTGTTTAATTGTTTTAAAAGTAACTTTTGGATTATTTTGTATGGTTTTTGTACTGGGCGTAATCATTTGTAAGCCAACTTGAATCCCATTATTAAGGAAGAGTTAGGATATAAATGAGTAAAACTATAATCATCATCATCTATGTCAGAGTGAAGCAGCTGACTCAGGCCATTGATCATGTGGGGTCTCAGAAAATGGTAGCAAATTGCTAGTTATATAATTTAGCATTTGTGCAGGGGAGAGGGTTTGTGCCAGAATATGTTGGCTAGCCTTGAGTACCAGGCCCCATGTCTTGGCTGGAGAGGAAGCACTATCTGTTACTGTGCCTGAGATGATAGCAAAGTGACTTTGGATAATCCTGCTGGTTGCAGGAGCCCTTCACTGAGGCCAGTAGTCAATGCCTCCATTTGATTTTTTTAAAACTCTTTTGTATAGAACTTGAGAAAGAGGACAAAACTGAGCAAAATCATATACACGTGGTATATAAGAAGTGGCTTTACTGAATCAGGCCATTGATATTGTCTGCTATTGCTGTGTGCCTTCAAGTTATTTCTGACTTATAGTGATCCTAAGGCAAACCTGTCACAGAGTTTTCTTGGCAAGTTTCTTCAGATTACCATTGCCATCCTCTGAGACTGAGAAAGTCACTCAGTGGGTTTCCATGGCCAAACCATGACCTCCAGAGTCATAGTCCAATGCTTAAACCGTTACCCCACACTGGCTCTAATAATCCTGTTAGTCCAGTATTATCTATAGTACAGATACAATGTGGAAGCAGATATCCAGCATTTTTTCATAAACCTACACATAAGTGGCAAGGACTGAATTCGGGATCTTTTGTATGGAAATTGTGTGCTGTCCCGCATAGTTTTTGGTCCTGGCAGGATTTACATTATGACTCAGGCTGAAACCTTTAAGGCATTTCCTAAAACAGTAAGTACCATTGAATTCCAAAGAATTCATGTTTGAATAAATACAGATAGGATTCTTAATTTATCTTTTGGAAAAAGTTGTTTCAAAGATACCGGCTGCACTGAGGCTGTGTCTACACCACAGAAATAATCAAATTTGACACCACTTTAACTGCCATGGCTCAATGCTATGAAATTCTGGGAACTGTAATTTGTTGTGACACTAGAGCTCTCTGACAGAGAAAGCTAATTATCTCACAAAACTACAATTCCCAGAATTCCATAGCATTGAGCCATGTTAAAGTGGTGTCAAACTGGATTATTTCTGCAATGTAGATACAGCCACAGTTGTAACTGTTACATCTTTTTGTCAAGGGGACAAATATTACAGATAGGGTTGTATTTTAAAACTGGAAAACACACATTTTCTAATGTTGAAGTGGTTGAGTTTTTCCTGCAATACTCATATATCTAAGCATTAAGCTCTTACCAAAAAGGTTGTTGGTAATATCAAAGATTAAGATGGTCCAATTAAAATGGGTTGTATAATTTAATTTCTTGTGACAGAATGGCTTCTGTTGCTGAAAATGGATTTATGTAGATGCATGGATATAGGGACTGTCAGGACCAGTTAAAAGAAGAAAAGATATTTTTTTATAATGTGACAGAAATTTATCTTAATTCTTTCTATACTTGTATAATGTATCATGCCATTTGTTTGTTTCATGTGATGGGGCTGCTTATCATTCTCATGTAATAGAGAAACAGACTTTTCTCGTTCTTCAATGGCCAAAGCAGATTAATTTCGCCATGCTTCCTAAATAATCCACATCAAGTCATTTCAGTACATGAATCAGTAATCTATTGTGTTCTTGCATGAAACCTGTGAGAAAAATACATGTCATCTTGCATTGTACCCAGAAGGGGAATAGCAACCTAACATCTTTTGGCTTGCTTACCATAATGTGGGAAATGTTCCCTCTTAGCAAGATATCTGTCAGTAGAAATATAATTTGGTTATTCATTAAGTTCAAATGACCTTATCAGAAAGAGAGATGCTATTGAAGCAGTTTAAAATTAACCTCCTCTGTCAGGAAAAATGTAGCTTGTCCATCATTGTCACATTCATTCTTCCACATTTTAATGTTTATCTGCTGCAGATGGAAGCTAAAAGATGTGGGTTGTCAAACAGAAACGTGCACTATCTCTAAGGCTGGGAGCAGAGAAAGGGGAAAGTCACTTTTGTTGTTAACTGCCCTCAAGTTGACCTCGATTCATGGTGACCCTGTGGATGAGACATCTTCAAGATCCCCTGTCCTCCGCTCCCCTACTCAGGTTCTGCAGGTTCAGCCCTGTGGACTTCCTGGCATGTGGTCTTTCTCTCTTTCTACTGTCTACTACTTTTCCTTGCATCATTGTCTTTTCTAGTGATTCATACCTTCTCATAATGTGGCCAAAGTATGATAGTCTCAATTTAGTCAGCCTGGTTTCCAGGGAGCATTCAGGCTTGATCTGCTCTAGAACCCATTTGTCTTCGTGGCCGTCCATGGTATCCTCAGCACTCTTCTCCAACACCACATCTGAAATGAGTTTATTTTCTTCCTATCCACTTTCTTCACTAACTATCACATTCCTACTTTGTGAGGGGGAAAACAATGTTCTGGAATATCTTCACTTTAGTGTTCAAAGTTATTTCTTTGCACTTTGGGATCTTGCCCACTTCTTTCATAGCTGCCCTTCCCAGTCCTAGTCTTCTTCTGATTTCTTGACTGCAGTCTCTATTCTGGTCAGCATTTGACCCAAGGTATGGGAACATTTGACTATTTCAATTTCCTTGTTATCTAGGATGAATTCTTATAGATCTTCTGTGGACATTATTTTTGTTTTGTTAGTGTTTAGTATTAAGCCAGGGTTTCCCAATTTGTGGTGAGATTCCCACAGACCATACCTCTGACTCTCACAATGGTCAGACAACTGACACACAGTCTGTACTGTCCCCATCTTACTGCAAGGAAGGTCCTGTCAAAATGGAGTATTCCCAGCTACAAGTCAAGTTGCGCTAATATTTCCCCCCATTCAGTTGCAAATGCACATGCACCGGCAATACTCCGCAGCTACCAATTGTCCCCCTGTCCCATCCAACAGCCAGCCCATTGGATGCCCAGCACAACCAGCTGCTCAATTGCATCGACTGACCATATAGCACATTGGTGCACCTAGTAACACATTAGCGCAGCACAATCATGGTGCCTCCCATGCATACCCCCTTTCTCCCCCTTCCCCTTATGGCATCCTGTTTGACTGGCTAGTTTGTTGTGTTTTTATTAAATCCATTTTATCATTGGTAACTTGACATGTTTGTTGTCATTTTGCACTACAGGGTGTGCAGTGGATCAGTGGTGCAGCTTCCCACTTACATGCTTGTGCAACCAATATGAGGGCAAAATTATGGCCAGCAATGGTGCTGGTGTCTCTTTTCGCCCAGGGCCCCTGCTCCTGAATGTTTCTGCACTGGTGCACAGTCTGCACATTAGTGTGACAGATCACATGTTCTGGCTTGGAGCAGAGAAACCATCATATTTCTTTTTGCTCTGGAATTAATCCCCAGAGCACAGCTTGGGTCAATTTTCCTCCCGTTTTGGCTATGTAAATTGTCTTAGCAAGTTGATTTAAAAATGGGACAGAGCCATTTATTTTATCCTGTGTGAACAACCCCTAAGATTGTAGCTCTCCAAGTGTCTATGCAAATGTACCACTGAGAAAAATTCAGCTTACTTCTGGCCTGATAAGTCATATACCAGTTTACTTGTCAATAGAGTAATACTGGAGTGCAAACCACCCAGTATGCACATCAAGTTATTAATCAACTTAGTATTTACCAAAGTCACAATCTAGGCACAGTTAATCACTTTTAAAACTAATTAATTTAATCTCTATAATTAAACATATGTTTTAATCTTTTCCTTGCTTAAATTTCACTGTATTGTGCCCTAGTTATTTTCAGAAGCAGATCTTAAAAATTTCAGCTAGCAATTTAAACAACAGATTTCCTATTTATCTGTTAGATGTACCTATACTGAGATAATAATTCACAATTTATAAGGGAAAGAGGAAACCAGAGGCCTGATGAAAGAGCAAACGAGATCCGAATATAGATGTTATGCTATCTTCATGCCTTTGTTGTTTATTAAAACCTGACAAGTAGGTCAATGATATAAAATATACATGCATATTCAAGGAGCACGCTTATCCTATGCATATTTACTTGGAACTGAGTTCTTTTGTATTCAGTGGGGATTACTCCATCCATGCAGTAAGTGTGCAGTTTTGAAGCTTCAGTGATGCTTCACTTCACCATTAAAGCCTAGGGACCAGAGCCTGTCTTTAATCCTGGAGCAATTGCTCACAAAAGGATGAGTGTCATTAGGAGAAACGCTCAACATTTGGGATAACGGCTGCTGAGAGAGCTCAGATTCCGCAATCAAGCCCAATTAAACAAATTCATCAAAGATGCAAATTACCTACTTTGCATAAGCATTCCTAATTTTAAATCATGACATAAATTCACCTAAATCTGGTGCTTGAATACTGAAAGAGCACAAGAAATAAACTGGCAAGATGTGTGACATGGAGCAGGGGTGGACAGCCGGATAATATGCCAGATATGCCAGACTTTGCCAGCTGTGTGTGTTGGGTTCCCGATGTTTTGCCCTCCAGCTAAGTTGGACTATGAAATGCTGATGCAGATGTGCTGACCATGTATTTTATTTATTTATCAGTTTAATTTTATATCCTGACTATCCTCCAGTGTTTTTAAGGTAGCATATATATAATGCTATCCTTGCTCAGACTTTATTATCACAGCCTCATGAACCTGGATCTCATAAATCTGAGCCTTAATACTGTACTGCAAACACCGGCTGTCTGTACAGCTTGTTAACCTTACACCTCAATGATTCAGAAGAAACTTGAAAGCCTAAGAAAAGATTCCAGGAAATTCTTAATTGCATGGAAGATATACCAAAGAACAGTGCTGTGATTAGAAATTTCTCCACCACATCCCAGTTCAGGCAGCACCATGGGGCATCTGGATAGCTGAAGGCCAGAAATGAGGTCCAAATGGGGGTACCAAGACTTTGGTTTCACTCATATTGTGGGCTCCAGTTCAAACAGTAAAAAGTCTTGGGCCAGCACTGCTATATCCACAGAAAAGTAACCTCAAAAATCACCATTTTGGAATTGTTAATGTTTGGAGAGACTAACGTGTTTCCTATATTCTCTGAAATCTTCAGAGGTTTATGGAATTTTACTCTTGGCATCAGCAATAAATTTCCTTGGACTTTTTTTTCTTTTAATTTTTAGAACCATTAGTTGCTGGCACTAATTTCAGGGTATCCTACTAAAGAGATAGCTATCAGCTGGCATTTACCAAATGGATTTCTGCCCCAGCTCTTACTGTTGATAAGTGTGCCATTTTTTCTGACTGCTCCTCTTACCTAAGTCCCACATAAACCAGTCTATCACCTTAAGTATATACCTCACTAAAAACATGATAGAATTTCATGTATTTTAATACACTTGTTGTTTCTCTCTATGTATGCACTAATGTCCACTTTGTGCCTAAAAAAGGCACCAATAATTTCCCTGAGTGGAGTTACTGAATGGATGACTGCCTTATGGATGCATGGCCTTCATATCTGGAGGTAAATTTTAACTACTTCTGCAAGCTTTGTAAGATCCTCAGTCAAATCTAGTCAGTTTCAACAAAAGTTTTAGAATGTGCCTAGCTCCAATTTTCTTTTTAAAAGGTAGCCTGTTGCAAAGTCTGTCTAAATAGGCCATTTGGAGGAAGGGATACCTCACAGTACATGTGATTTTTGCTTCCAAGTTTCTCTGTGTGTGGGTGTCTTTCTCTCACATGCTAGAAGGAATGTATAGATACACTGGGTAAGCAGTATATACGCTTAAATATGTTCAAGAGATTTACTGCTTCCAAACCTGGTGTTAGTGTGAAAGATGATGCTGTTCACTTGCTGACCATGCCTGTCTCACCATCTATGCTCTCTTGGGCCCAAAATATTTAGACCACCCAGGCTGGTCAAACTGCAGCCAAACCCCTTCCTGCCAGAGTGGTTTTTTCCCCCCTCTCCTTCTTCTTTGTCTTCATCTTCAGACCTCCTTCATAAAATTACAGTGCCAAGCCACAGTGGAGGTGTTTCTCTTTCCTTTAAACCGTAAACTCTTTTAAAATAACCTTAGCAGTGAAGAGCCATAGCTTGAAAATGAACAGAGTTATAGTTTGCATAGTGTCCAGGTCTGGTAAAATTTTATATGCAATAGCAAGCATTTATTGATTCATCTGTATGGGAGTGTTTTAACTGACAACTGAGTAACATCTACGAAAGAATGTGACTCTGACATTTTCACCTTTATTTTTCCCTGTATGATTTTTGACATCTTGGCCTGATGAAGAAGCTGCTGAAGCTTTGAAAGCTTGCATAATATATTTAATGCTTTGGAGTTGACCAAATAAATGTTATCACTACATTTATTTGTGGATTGTGGATTGTGGATTTTGTTTTATTTTGCTGCACCCCTGAATGTGTTTCCTTTAAGAGGATTAAGGATATCATCTGCCACCCCTTTTCCCCAAGGCTACTACTTCTAAATTCAGATACAATCCTGACAATAGTGAGGTGGGGTGGATTTTCCCAGCAACAATTCAGCATAACAGACCATCCCAATTGCAATCTAAAGTGTTTTGAAGTGATTTGATCTCAAATTAGCACTTTTCATATTTATTTATAGAAGACCCACTCATAAAGAGAAAAATTGCTGTAACTTTTGATACAGCTGCCTTCATTTTGAGAGACTCTGGGAAGGCATGTCTATGAGGACAGTTATGATGAGCAGCTGCATTTGCACTTCAAGATTGGCTGCTATGCCACTGGTATTCATGAGAAGAAGAGAAAGGAATTGAGTATTTAATCAAATTACACACAATTTTTCTGCATATATTTCATATATATACTTTATCCTGTGAAATCTTCAAATATTACAGAAACAAAGCAGTTTGATACCACTTCAGTTTCCATGACTTAATGCTATGGAATTGTAGGATTTGTAGTTTTATGAGATATTTAGCCTTCCCTGCCAGAGAGCTCTGGTGCCCCGCCAAATTACAAATTCCAGAATTCCCTAGCATTGAGCCATGGAAGTTGAAGTGGTGTCAAACTGCTTTATTTCTGCTGTGTGGCAGCAGCCCAAGATGCTGGAAACAAAGAGGAAAAATTAAGAATTGTTTAAATATAAATAGCTTAATATTAGTATTAGTACATGTATCTCATATAACATATGTTTATTATAAGCAGTTCATTTAAACAGTGGTATCCATTTCACATAAATGACAAAAGCACACAGAACAAGTATCGGAAACTTGGAAGAAACAAACCCAGTCTTGATTCTGAAAAGAACGATGGAGATCATTTTCTTTTCAGTTTAGGCCAGAATGCATAGAGAAAGTACTGCTGCAGCTTGGATTTCCAGTTCGTATCTCTGCTGCGTATATCAATATAAAACCAGCGAAATTGCAAAACAGAAAATTGCAGCTGGCTAGACAGCTGAGAAAGCATGGATATTCTGCCAGAAAGCCTTGCAATCTCTTTCCCTTGATATGTGGTAAATTTTTATCTGGTCTTCATGACCTCCAATGGAATCTCAGAAGTCCAGTGTTTTCCAAATAACCAGCTACTGTATTTTTCCACAGATATGTACAAGGCCCTGCTTCTTAGTCTGCTTACAGCTGGTTACTTCTGCAGAGCAGGGTGGGTTGCAAACCTGGGAATCCTGGATGTTGTTCTGTTGAAGAAACTGATTTGCTGATGCAATAATAATGGATAGGACTGGTTTCTGTGCCTGTAACCAAAAATAGTAACTTACAGGCCAAACTTTCATACTTTCTCTCATCCTTTCTGACAGGCAGTGCTTCTCAACAGTCCAGAAGGAGAGTCAGTATCACACCACACTGTTATAGTGCTATTATTCCGTTTTAATGGCTATGGCTGCCTCCTCTGCCATTCTTGGGTTTGTAGTCTAGTGAGGCCTAAGAGGTCTTTCTGGCTGAGAATTCTAAACACCATTCCCTAAATGGCAAATCCCAGGATTCCACAGGAGATAGCCGTCACACTTAAAGTGGAATAATAGCACTATAACAATGGAGACATTTATTTCTTGAGAAAAGGAAGCCAAAATGGAGCAGAAGAGGAACGTCTTTCTCTGTGCCTCTCCACATGCATTTCTGTTCTCTTAGTGAGAAAGACAGCTGTAAAAAAAGCATGCCTTTTGTCATGCTGGAAAATCCATTTGACTAATGTCACCCTTTTAATAACCATTTCCCTCTGGAGGAGAACATAAGTGCTACAACGGCATGTGGAGAGGCCTGGGTAAAGCTGCCATTTGGGTGTGAAGGTTGGAGGGATCGCAAAAGGTGGAGGAGAGATTTTATGCTGTGATGAAGCTCAGTTTTAAAGAAAGAAAGATTGAACAAACAGCCAAGCTAACAAATTAAAAGTGGAATGTAAGAGAGTATGTTCTAAGGAAGTTTATAAAAGACTGATTAGAATTAAAATTGCATACTGATGTAGAATAATTTTTAATTAAAACAGAAAATGCTACCTCTCCCCCCATAGTAAATCTGATAGTTTACCAGTAACAGTGCTATTGGCGGAATTATCCTTTTTAAGGCTTACACAACCATTATTTATAAATGGTAATACATGCATCACTCATAAAGATTTTAATTATTATGAAGTCACTTTAATCCTCCCAAAATCATTCCTAGGAGGATAGTGGCACCATTCTAAGCTCTTTGAAGACTCTTAGCTTCTCTATTCCAGCACAGAGAGTGTTTGGAAACTCCAGTGTGACAGCAGAGGCCAGCTTAACTTCTTAGATATTTTAAAATAACAAAAAAGTGGATGACTAAAAAGAATTACACAAAGTTATTAAAGAACTGATGGGAGCTGAGGCTATTAAATGTTATCCAAAACATTGTATTACCAAAAACTTTCAAGGAAGAAAAGATGTACTGGTGCATTTCCTTAGAAAGGAAAATATTATTTTCTTGTGGAATCTTATTTGGCACATTTTCCTATTGAACCAAGATTTTAAAATCTGCCCCTCTATAATAGCTAGCAGACTGAACGAAATGCTTCCTATGTATTTTAAGATCAAGAGGGACTTATAGAAGGACATTGGCTATCAACTTGAGGTAACTGTTTAATGTACAACATCTAAATTGTCTAAAGGAGGAGTAGACAATCTGATGCCCTCCAGATGTTTTGCATGACAACTCCCATTGTTTCCATGCATGCCACTGGGCCTGATGGGAGTTGATAGTACAAAATACCAGAAAGGCAGCAGGTTGCCTGCACTTGGACTTTCCTTTCTCTGCACACAGTGAAGGCTTTTGATCATCTTGACAGGCTTTTTCTACAAGGTGTCATAAAATAATTGTAGGTGACAGTGGATAGATTTCTAAGAAGGAAAAATTGACTGCTATGGTAATCCAGTTGTCAGGCTAAGCATGAATGGATTTCTTACTGAGGAGCTTGTCAGAGAGGCCAGCCAAGAATCTACATGTCTCTATTTTTATGTTCTGTCCAATGTATTAAACATTTGGCCATTGTGGGAAGGGCTGACACTGTAAAAGGGCTAAGACTGCTTTTTGCATCCCCCAATTTTTTCCCCAGATCTAGAAAAAAGAAAAAAGGAGTGGTTATTTTTTCTAAAAACTTCCTAATTAAGTCCAAAAATCAGTGATGTAGCAGTTTTGAGTGTTGTATTCGGATCCCAGGAGACCATGGCTCAGCCATGTAAGCCAACTGGATGGCCTGGGGCAACTCATAGTCTCTCACCCTCAAAGGTAGGTAATGGCAAACCTCCTCTGAATAAAGATAAATTCAGAATAAATTTTGTCAAGAAAACCTAGGGTAGTGGCATGGCATAGTGGTTTCAGTGTTGGACTGTGACTGGAGACCAGGGTTTGATTCCCATCTTGGCCATGAAATGCTCTCAACTTCATGGCAGGCAAATCCCATAATGTGTACCTTGTGGTCTCTTCCAACTCTATGATTCTATGATTCTAAGTCATTTCCGACTTATGGCAACCCTATTACGGGGTTTACCATTGTTCTCCCCTGCGGCTGAGAGCATTTTATGGCCAGGATGGGAATCGAAACCTGGTCTCCAGAGTCGTAGCCCAACACTCAAACCACTATGCTAGTCATAGTCCAATTCCCAAACCACAACAAACATAAATCAGAGTTGATTTGAAGGTACACAACAACAACAATAACATTCAGGATTCTCCCTCTTGATTATAAATACATAATAGCTAAATGGAAAGCAAGTGGTGAAAGAACCATGGCAGTGAGGAGAGCAAAAAATTCTGTTTTGCTACTGTTATTTCTTCTTTGTTGTCATACAGCAGAGTTGATCTTAGTGGTGAAAGGCTTGTTGGGACTGAACTCAGAGAGGCCAGGGTGACCTGCTAGGACAAATGTGCTAGGCATTTTATGAAGACAGTTGTTCATACTAACTCAGAACATGACGCCACAGTTACGGCAGTGTCTGAGAAGGTATCTGTAGCACCATCTAGTCAGATTTCTTGGATCAGTTTCAGTTGCTGTGGTGTGATAACCTGAGCAAGACACATTTAATACATACAAGCTTTGTCCAATTTGGCTAGTAAAATCAAGCTGAGATGGATTGGATAAGTGGATTTAGTGGTGGCAAATGCCTCACTATATTGGGAGAACTTCTTGCTTCTTAAAAGAGGTTGTGGAGGATATTAAAGATATTTAATATCTTTGTGAATCCATCAATATGTTATCAGTTTTGGAGTTGGTTGCCTTCAATATACTGATGACACTCAGCTCAATTTCGCCTTGTTGACAGAGACAGGTGAGTGCACTGATGTTTGATGTGATAATGAGCTGGATGGTGGTTCTATGGATTGTTTTGTGACTGCTTTGCCCTAGGTGGTGCTAAATTTGACCTAAAGAAACAGATGTGTGTAGTCTAGGAGTACACCTGGATCTGACCATGTTACTCAGGATCCAAATGATCAGAGTTGCCTGAAGACAACTTCATCTGACCTGCCAGCTATAGTAGTTTCTGGACAAGGATAACCTAGACTCCTGATGGTGAACTTATGACACGCGTGTCAGCACTGATGCGTTTCTGATGACACGTGGCCGCTGAGGTGGCCGCATGCCAAGAAGGATGTTTCATCCTTGGCTCCTGCACGGTCAAGTGCAGTAGCCAAGGATGAATAAGAATCTAGTCGCAAATCCTTTCAGCACTTGGCCAAGCTGTGTTCCACTGCTCCCTGCTCTGCTGGCGGAAGTGAGGGCAAAGATCCCGGCTTAACCAGAAGTCCCAGAACTAGACACTCTGTGACAGACTTCTGTTGTTTTGGCCTACAGACCTCCGGCACAGAGTGTCTAATAGGGGAGGATGAAACATTCGCTGCTCCTGAGGATGAAACAAGTCGCAAATGTTTCATCCTCCCCTATTAGACACTCTGTGCTGGAGGCCTGTAGGCCAAAACAACAGAAGTCCATCACAGAGCGTCTAGTTCTGGGACTTCCAGTTAAGCCGGGATCTTTGCCCTCACTTCCGCCGGCAGAGCGGGGAGCAGCTGAACACAGTGGGGGATGCATCTTTGGGGGCCCTGCCATTACCAGTAACCAAATAACAGTTAACCACAGCAACCATTATCTACTGTTCTGGCGTGTCATGGATTTCTAATCCAACATTGCTGAGATAAGTGATTTAAACTATAAATATATAAACTACAAAAATAAGTGATTTAAACTATATATATATATATCACAAAATAATTTTTCCCCTCAAAGTGACCCATCACCCAAGTTATGCTCAGTTTTTTGGCGAAGTTTGACACACCAAACTCACAAAGTTGCCCATCACTGACCTAGACAGTGATGGGCAACCTTTAATGCAGTGCAACTTCTCATTTAGATTACTGCAAAGCACTCTACTTGGGACTGCTCTTGAAGATGATACAGAGACAGCAATTAAATTGCCGGCTGGGATATCTTATGGGAACCATGTGACCTCAGTTTTGAAGGAACTGCACTAACTGACACAACACACTTTCAGGGTGAATTCAAGGAATGTGTGATAAAATGTAAAGCCCTAAATGGTTTGGGACCTTGATACTTAAAGGAGCACTTCTCCCAATGTATGCCAGAAAACAGTTGATTTTTCTAGGAAAACTTTCTCTGGGTTTCACCACTGAGAGCAGTATCTTAAAACTTTCTCTGGGTTTCACCACTGAGAGTAGTATCTTAAGTAGAGAGACAGAGGAAGGTTGCAGCACCCTGGTTTTGGAATGCCTTGTCTTTGGCCTAATTTTGGCACCAGGTAGAGTTATGCTTTCTTAACAAAGCCTTTGACACCAAGGGATCATGTGTGACATACCGTAGGGTTTTTATATATAGTTTACACTTAGCTGTTGTTGCTGTTGTTGTTGTTGTTGTGTGCCTTCAATTCATGTCCAGACCTTAAAGCAAACTATCATTGTTTATTTTTGTAAGATTTGATCAGAGGGCATGTGAGAGTGTAACTTGCCCAAGGTCACCCAGTGGGTTTCCATTGCTGAGGGGGGATTCAAACCCTGGTCTTCAGAGTCATAGTCCAACGCTTAAAACCACTACACCATACTTTAATGTACACATTAGACACTGTTCTAGGGTAATTTAAGTAATTTTGGACTGTCTTAAATTGTTTATAGTTCATCTTAAATTGTTTTAAATCATTTTAAATGGCTGTTTTGCTGCCTTTGCCTCTACATTGAGCTTCCCGAGCACTATAAATGCAGCACTCTATTTACTCTGTCGCACTGATACTCGAATTAAATAGTGATAATCACCAAATTGAAAGGTGAAATGGGAAGGCCAACAGATATTAAGATTATTGTACAGCATTATCAAATAGTGGTAGTCTGGCTTGTGTAAGACACTGTTCATTCCTTGCGCCATGAGTAATGGAACTGAAGAGTGTGAGAAGGACAATGCTATCAGCCTTTTCTCAGGGTCTCTCTAGTGCAGGCAAAGTTGAAAAGAGAGTGGAAAGAGCAGCCAGAAAAAACAGGCTTGGAACTTGGGTCAAGGAGCACGCAATCAGGCCTTTTGCTGTCAGCAGTCTTGGTGTGTACACTGTTGAAAATAGATGCGGTGCCAGGAAAAGGCAGTTCTCTGTGTTGAGAGGAAAAATATCTTCACAATGACAAGGCAGAGTCGAGCAGAAAAAGCTGGGGCAAATGCTTCTGTCTCGCTATCCTATATTTTTCTCTCTTTCTCCCTCCTTCCCCCCACTCCACTCTTTGCATGGATCATCAGAGAGTTCCATATAGCTGAATCCCACATTCTACTCGTCGAAGCTCAGTGATCTCACCATCTGGAAAGGGTTGCAAAATCAGACTTAAGAAACTGGAATGTTTCTCCTGTTTTATCAAGAGAGCATTCTTGTAAGTAGCTTTTTGCCATTCGCTTTTTTCTTCTAAATACAGGAGCATGTGAAGTGAGTGGCTAATAGGTGCTCCCGGAGTTGTGGCAGCTCCCTTCAATGTATTACACGTGCACATCATCATCAGCTATCTCTCACGAATCTGTGCAGTCTCTTTCCTTCTTTGCCATTGTTGTTGCTATGCTGCTGAAACTTGCTATGAAATTTGGTGGCATTGAGGTGGAACATCTGCAAAAATGGGCCAAGGGCTGCATTTGGCCCTTACATGTAGCCCACCCCAATCTAAATCAATGGCTTGGATCCAGAACAAGTTCTGATGTGGCCACATAGTGGGAGATAAACAGCTTTGGGGCTCATCATTCAGATACATACATTATATGGATTCCCAGAGCTAGAAGAACACACATACATATAAACTTTTGCTTCTCTGTTCACAAAAGGCATGGCTGATTTCCACCAGCTCACATCCACCTATAGCTTCCTGCACCATATTACATTATTTCCAAGGGTGTCCCAAATCCTCTAGGAACACATTCTTAGGGGGTTATGAAGAGAAGGAGAAGAAGAGAGAACCTTGCTCTATTAATGTAAACCCTGTTCCATTCCCAGAAGAAACGTTTGGCTTGATTTAAATCTATCTAGATCAAGCCAACTTACCAACAGCCCATCACATTCCAGTGTGACCAAGCAAAAGGACCCATGATGTAAGGTCAAGATAACACAGTCAATAGAGGGTTTATTTCTCAGTGGCTGGCATCCTCAGGGACATGAAATAGATTTAACCTTCCTTCAAAAGTTATCCTGTATACAGGCCCTGCTGGTGTTAACAAGCCTGTGACATCTCAGAAACAAAAATATTGTGTGTCTCCACTGCTGTATGTCTTGGGGAGGGGGACAGAACTATTAAATAAAACAAATAAAAAGAGGCTCTTGGGGCAGGATATAGATATTGTGAGGTGAGAGTCTCGTGATACCTTGGGCTCCACATCTGAAAAAAAAAGGGGGGGTATCTATTAAAGAAATAAACAAATACAGTGGGCCTTTGGTATTCACTGGGGTTTGGTTCCAGGACCCCCTGTGGATACCAAAATCTCTGGATGCTCAACTCCTGTTATATACATTTATGTAATTAAATGGTGTCCCTTCTAGAAAATGGCAAAATCAAGGTTTGGTTTTTGGAATTTATATCTTTTTGGAATATTTTAAAGCCATGGATGGTTGAATCCATGGATGAAGATTCCCATGGATATGGAGGGCTGATTGTAACAATAATGCAATTTTTACTTTTATTGTCATTGGGTCAGATGTTTCTTACTAGGATAATTATTCGTCACAAACCTGATACATCTCATTGTACTGGTTCTCAGATGCATTGTTTGTTGGTTATGTTTGTTTTTGTAAAAACTTAAAAATATGAATGAGAAAAATTATGTCATTTAAAAAGGTGTAATGAGAAACCTAGACAGAGTCTTAAGATAGCCCAGTGATAAAGGTGTGGAAAGAGCAGAGAAATGTAACCAAAGCGCATATTCTTATGTTTTTATTCATTAGATTTATGTGCTGCCATTTCACCAAGGTGCTCAAGTCAGCGCACATGATTTCTCTCCTCACCATTCTATACTCACAACAATCCTACGAGAATGGCTAGGCTCACTGGCCCAAGTTAACCTTTTGACCCTTATACCTGAGAGAAGATTTGAACCTGGATCTCTCTCCAAATGTCATCTGATACTTTGTCTATACCTACACACACACACAATTTGCTTGTTTAGTGAGGGAGCTGTCCCATTTTTTTAACGAATGTGTGGTTGCATCCTGTGACTAGTCTTGACTAGAGTAAACCCATCCAATTAGTTGCTGAATGGTAAGTCAACATATAGCTAACCTAATCAATTCAATGGGCTTCCTCCAATCTGATCTAACAGTAGGATTTAGTCCTGTGTGAATTGATATTTTCTCTTTCTTGACATATCAGTGTGTGTGTGTGTGTGTGTGTGTGTGTGTATAATGTTTAATAATTATCCTAGGCCCAAGATTCAAGACTTCAAAATGAGAGAAGCAAAGATTTCAGGTTGCATCTACATCCTGGAATTTGTAGTCAACTCCCAGAATCCTCGTTCAGCTTGGTCAGGAGTTCTGGGAGCTGAAATCCAAAACATTTGGAAGATCAAAGTTTGGGTATTCCTGATTTACATGAGTTTGCCATTCGAGACAAGGATTGTACAATGCTGCCATTCATCACAAGGGTTGTGTAGTTGAACCAATGCATAATTTTGTGCGTGCTGATATTTTCTGCAGAACCACCAATGTAGGATTTCAGGCCTTATCAGTTTTGAAGAGAAGCAGAGAGGCTCCCATTTGGATTACCGTGCAGGTACCCACACACTTTTGTTGTAATCGAGATTTCTATTCCAAGCCATTTTTATTACAGTAACAGCTAATTCTTATATGTGTCTGTTGAAAAGTCCATATTGTTCAGTGGAGCTTACTCCCAGGCAAGTAATCACAGGCTTCACATCCAAGGATTTAATTCTAGTCCATGCCTTTTAGTTCTAGTGTGAGCCAGTCTGGTCTAGTGGTTTGAGTTTTGGACTACAATGCTGAAGACCAGGGTTCGAATCCTGCTTGGCCATGAACCCCACTGGATCACCTTGGGCAAGTCACATGTTCTCAGCTTCAGGGCAAGGCAATGACAAACCTTTTCTGAACAAATCTGGCCAAGAAATCCCCATGATAGGGTTGCCATAAGTTGGAAGGGACTTGAAGGCACACAGCACACACACATGCCTTGATCACCACAGTCTTCTCTTCTGAGCCTCCATTGACTTCTTCTCAGTTTATAATTTGTCAAATTGTTTGCAATGGTATGACTGACCGCATATATTGGACCAGTACTGGAATGGTATAAGACTTGGTGCAGGGGTCTAAAGGTGGCGGGGTGGGGTTCGGCATACATGCCTCCCCACATACACAAATTAGTACCAAGAGAATAATAATTTAGGATCCAAGACAGTATATGATATTATTCTTTGACTCTTGGGTTCAGGGCCAGCCCTGCCATTAGGCACAGCAAGTTAGCTACCTCAAACAGCAGATTTAAGGGGTCACAAAAAGGCAGAACACTGTTAGTTATTAAGTAATTATTATTTGTGTGTGTGTGTGTGTGTGTTGTCATTTGTTACTCTGCCTCACGCACCAAGTGTCTTCTGGTTGGCATTATCACCACGTTTCAAAGACGTGGATGCTATGGAAAGTCAAAAACAAACTCCCAGATAAATAATCCCTGCAGCAAAAACAACCATGAGTCTTGTTGTACGTGAAAGCTAACTAGTTGTGCATTCCACGATAACTTGGACACTCTTTATGGTCTCAAGATTCTTTGTTGTATTCTAAAAACAATGTTTATTACTTTTCACCAATTTATACTAGTTCACTGCCTCTACGTCCAAAACTGCTGAGTAAAAATGCTTCCTCCCACAGATTTCCATCATATTAGTTTGAATTTTTGCCTAATACCCAATTTTCAAAGAGCAAGCATGTGAGACAAATGTGCCATTCCAATTAAGGATCTCTACTTACAGATTTAGCATTTTCCTTGTTAAAATTTACATACTAGCGTGCTTTGACTTTGCTTTCTTCACAAAGAGAGTGGAATTTAATTAATTTTTTTGCTCTTGCTCTGATGCCTCTTGCATCTATTAACATTTTCAGATTGCACTTCATAAGAAATCTGCTGTCCAGTTTTGAATCTAAAGTAACATGATAAAAATGTAGATGATCATTTATGCTAAAGACCAAACCAAAGCTAGAGGAATTCCCTGCAAAATCTGTGAACACATTTACACATATAAAATTAGAATATCATCCAGTGAAATAACTGAATATATAATGCAGTCAGAGTAACCATCTGCGATTGAGCTGAAATTGATATTACTGAAGGGAAAGAAAAGTGCTCTGCTGTGGCCAGAAGAGAAGTTGACATTTGTTTGGTGCACCATTTAAATGGGGAAAAAATGCTAAATCGGTTAAGGACAGTGCCTCTTAATTAGAATGGCACATTTGCCTCTATGTCCCTGTATCAGAGGCAAATTTGTTGGACCAGGACTTTGGAAGACTAGGATTCGAATCCCTGCTTGGCCATGGAAACCAATTAGGTGACCCTGGCACATCACTCTCTCTTAGCCTCAGAGGATGGCAATGGCAATCCTCCTCTGAATACATCTTGCCAAGAAACCCTTAGGATAGGTTTCCAAAGGTCGGAAACAACTTGAAGGCACACAACAATAACAACACCCTCCATTAGTGGCAGTGATCCTATGACATACTAGATGCCATTGGACTCTAGTTCCCATCATCCCTGATTATTTGCCAAGTGTTAGGATTCAATGGGATCTGAAATCCAGCAACATCCAAGGGCTCCTCATTCCTAGCCTATAGTCATCTGTGATGGTAGTGCCAGGACGAAAAGATAAGCATTCTGAAACACATTTTTCTACCTCCGAAAATGCCTGTTATGTCTTCAGATACGCAGGCTGCAAGTGCCACTCATTGGGAAGCATATACTTTGAATCACAGTTAAAAGCGGGTCTAGACTGACCAGAGCATAGGCCTAGAAACTGGTTTGCCATAACTCAGCCCTGAGACTTATGACAGGGATAAAAATGCTACTAAGCATGTAGGAAAGGCTTGTCCCTAAACAATTAACACCCAAATCTGCACAGGCATATCTAAAATAATAAAATAAAATAAAGGTGTGTGTGGGGGGGAGGGAATACAAGGGTCTTGTGTGTTTAAAAAAACTGCTTTCCAGCAGTCATCATGAACCTGAGAACACTGCATCTTAACAAAGAAGATGACAGTGGAAAATGTATGGGGCCCAGAGTGTCATTGAGGGGTGTGGACCACACCAGGTGACACCCAAAGTGGGATGGGGTGACACCACTGCTTCCCAAACATCTTTTTTTTATATACAGAAACGGGTGGTGGTGTTCACCTGAGTCCTTTTAAAACACTTAAGAGATGGTGGGAGTAGGAGGGGAACGGAGAGGCCCAAGGTTTTAATTTTTTTTTTTGTTTTTTTATGTTAAATTTAAAATTTGTTAAAACAATTTTTATTTTTTCATTATTTATTTTTATTCTTTTATATCACATCTTATCACATTTTCACTGCTTTCGTAGACTTCAGCCTACTTCCTCAGATGTAGATGAAGTCTACAATAGCTCCTGAGACCAACTTCTTTCAGTGAGTCCCAGAGGTGCTACAATATCCCTTTGCATCCTGATTTGCCAGACTATGGACTCTTTCAAACGGGAGGAATTTCTCCCAATTCCGAATGGAGCCAATGCGGATTCATGTAAATTCGCTTGTTTAGCGAATTTACCTGAACCCCTGCTCTGTTCAGAAGGCATTCGGAATTACTTCCCATTACCCGAAAATAACCCCCCCTTGCCCGAAATCGTGTGAGAAGCTTAAATTCGCAATAACGTTAAACCCATGATTGCATTCGGAGTGACTTCCCTTTTGCCCGAATTTGCGTGAGAAGAATTAATTCGCAATAACGTGAAACCCCAGGATTGCGTTTGGATTGCCCTTGGATTATACTTCCAATTTCCCACATCTGAAAGAGTCCTATGTCAGATGGCTGTGTCTCTGCATGCCCACTTGCATCTCTTTAACATAACACAATTATAACCCTTTGCTACCACTTTCAGTGCCTATGTGTAATCCTGGCATTTGTAGTTTCGTGAGGATTTGTAGTCACACCTTCTCAGCCCAAGAAGAAGGTAATGGCAACCCTCCTCTGAATCATCTTGCTAAGAACACACAACAGTAACATGAGAACTCTAAGTCATATAGTGTCTGTTCTCTGGCTATGGCTGCTCTTCCCAGACAGCAGTGACTCCTGATTCCCTCAAAATTCCCAGTACCCAATTTCTAATAACTTGACCTGTTTTATTCTTGCCAGTCCCTTTCTTTCTGATTTAATGGTAAAAGTAAGGGCTTGAATGGCTCAGGGGCAATCGCTGGCATTTCTGCTCAAAAGAACCTCAGTGTAGCTTGATGGGGAGAGACCTTGTGCCTGAGGCCTCAGAGAGCCACTGCCAGCTGTTTTGACTTGGTGTAAGCAATGCTTTACATCAGTTATCACAGACCTCCTTTTCTCCTTTCCTACCCTGACATGTCCAGGGATGCTTTTCAAAAGAAACAGGTAAGGTTGCACTTAGTTCTAAATTGCTACTTGTTTTAAGGCTTAACTTCTTATGCTTTCAGGCAGTGGTTGCCAAACTTTGGTCTTCCAGATGTTTTGGACTTCAGCCCTGGTGGTGCAGTGGTTAAATGCTGGTAGTGCAGCCACTCATTCATAGCCACAAGGTTGTGAATTCGATTCCAGCCAGGGGCTCCAAGGTCAACTCAGCCTGGCATCCTTCCGAGGTCACTAAAATGAGTGCCCAGCTTTCTGGGGGCAATTAGTTTACATGTTGTAAACCACTTAAAGACTGCGTAGTTCAGTATGACGTGGTGTAGAAATGTAGCTGCTATTGCACTTCCACAATTTCTGACCGTTGGCCAAGCTGGCTGGGGCTTCTCAGAGTTGAAGTCCAAAACACTTGGAAGCTAAAAGTTTGGGATTCACTGCTTTAAGGCAAGACATAGTTTTGCTGCTCTACTCTTTGTGCAAAGGCAATTTCCCTGAAGCTGCCTATGGGTTACAAGGAGGGGTTTGCCAGGGATGTAAGTGCACAGTTGCTCACAACTGACTTATCGTACACAACAGGATAACCAGTTGGTGGCTTTCCTTTCAGCTAGGCAATGAATCTGCTCTGCAGTACCTTGGATAGATCCAGTGGCATCACTAGGGTTGGCGTAAACCGCCATTGGCCTCTTCCTTTACCATACCGTACAGAATCCGTAGTAATGTTTTTGTACTAATGTTACTCATACATCATAATTCCCATAGATCACTGAATGTAATGCCAGTAGTGACATAAGCAACTAGCAACATTAAAACTATACCTTCCAATTACAATATCATATGCACAGCCTATTTACATATACATCATTTCATGTGGTCAAAGTAAAAATCTGGTAAGATGGGATGCTTTTAAATAATTTTTAAATAATTTTTTTATTAAAATAAGGTTTTAAAATTTAATTTTTTTAATTGAAAAGAACTGGGGCCTCTCCTTTCTCCACCCACTGAGCCTTGCCCCACTCACAACATTTCTTCAGCATTTTAAAGGGATACAGGCAAACTCCATAACCCATTTCTGCCCAAACGCAGATGTTTGTGGAACTGTGGAGTCACCCCCCTTAGGGTTTCACCTGGTGCAGTCCGCACTCCTTGCACCCCCAATGATGCCCCTAGATAGCTTTTTTAATTCCCAGACTAAAACCTGTATCAAAGCCACTACTCACTGACACAGAAACCTCCAGCCAACACTGCTGACAAGTGCTGGGAAACTGGATTGTTCTTTGGGCTGAGATGCCCTGCTTTTGTTAGCCTTCCCATAACTTTCTGGAAACAGCAGTCTGAATTAGCTCCCTCTGCTGGTTAATGCTGACTGTAGTTTGCAACTGCAAGTCCTTTTCCAGGCCCTGTTCTGAAGTTTTGTACCTTTAAAGCTTCATAAAAATTATTGTCTATAGGTACAGTGTGATTCTACTGTGCACCACGATTATTTCAATTTGGGTGACAATGGGATATAAAAGCCCTGCAACCCACAGAAACTGAAATAGTACTGTGCTAGTTGAATAACATAATTAGGAAATTACAACCATCGTCTTCTGTTTGGCTGATTTGCATTCTAAACAGATTGTGGGGAAAAAAGTGTAAATATAAGGGATGGAAAAAGGCAATTTATTTTCCTCTGGAAACATTAACAGCATTTTTGTATCACTGTGCCTAGTTCTGTGTATTAGCAGTAGGGTTGCCAAGTCAGGATTATCCCAGATCCAAAACCAGATACCTAGGGATGATGCGACGTTTAGCAAATGAGGAAAGCACACACACACACATTTTCAAGGCAGCTTTCTTGCCCTAAGATTCCTCTCCCTCCTCCCTGAAATCTGGGAACCCTAAACAGTGTCATTGCTGCTATATAGTAAAAAAAAAAATACTGCCACTGCCATTTTCATTCTGCAGACACTGAACTGTTGACCCAACTGAACCATTTTAACCTAGCTTTGATGATATACATTTGTTAAGACAAGGCCTGCATTTTATCAGAGAATCAGTTGTTGAATGGCGAGTCAACATACAGGTAAATTCCATTGATTCACTAGGTCTGTTCTACTCCTAACAGCATGGCAACATGAGTTAGATAGAGAAGAGACAATCTTTATAAGCCAATATAACAAAGTAAATAAATCTCAGAGCACACAGGTGAACAATGGGGTTTGCAAGCACAAGATATAATGCTCTCCACCAACTTGGACAGTTTTAAAGGGGGGGTGGGACAAATTGAAGGATAATTTTTCCAAAAGCTGCTAGTCGTTGTGGCTAAAGAATATTTCCGGGTTAAAACCAGTATAAATCTAGGTACCAGCAGCTGGGGACCATGAACTAGGATGAGACTATTGCATTCATGCCTTGCTTGTGGTCAGTGATCTGATGTAGCATGTGTCTCCTGGTGTTCTTGCCAGATTTTGGTAGCAAACTGAGGTTTGGTTGTTTTTTCCTGTGGCATATTTGTATTATATTCAGGACCACACATCAGAGTTGACAACATTATTTGTGTTATATTAAATAATACTTTGGTTTGTTGTTTTCAAGTACAACATGCACTGAAAATGGGTTTACTGCAGATTTGTGGAGAACAGAAGCAGCATGCAATTTCCTAATAAATATTTGATTTTACCAAGAGTTAGTCCTGAATGCACAAGCATGCTGCTCTTGACCATGTCACTAAATAGCCAAGGGTAGCCTATAGAATGCAATGCTGGGGTTATTCTATTCGCTGTTACATACAATCTTAAATGAAGTTCAGCAGACCTGAAGGTGATATAGGACTTGATATTGATTGAACATTGCAGAATCAGTTATTTCTATTTTATTTTTTTTAAACAACGTGTAGAAGCCCTTCTGCTCTTTTGATTTAATCTAAAATAAATAAATTCATGCTTTGATGTTTCCCCTTTAGGAGCAGGCATAATCTTTTAAATTGTCTCTTGCAGGGATGCTGTTTTATGTGCCGCCATTCATTTTCCTGTGGTTTTATCTTCTCTCATTCTCCCATACAATTTTTGACATTATGAGATGATCTATAGTCAAGGAGTGGCATTCCCTCTGATTCACGTGCCAGCGTTTTCTGCTCTGTCTTGTATATTCCCTTTCATGGCCCTGATTTTGTTTGCCTTCTTAGTTGCTTAACAGTAGAGCTCAGGATGAATGTGTTTGCATGTCTCTTTCATTCTGAGCCCAGTGATGAATAACTGATGTTTCTGTATGTTTTAAAAGACTTGCCCCATATGTACCTGCTTAAAAGCTGGATTTGTGTTTATTTATAATATATATATTGTTGATATAGTACTGCATGGACCCCAGTGTTTTTTGCATGACGTTGCTGTTAACTGTAGCACTTAAACTACGCTCCCTGTCTCCATGGAGATGGATACCATGAATACAGTCTTTCTCCCCACGTTACACTCTTTAAATTCTTGGGAATTTGGACAGCAAAATTTGGCATAATAATCATGGTGCACTCAAGGCATATAGGACAAAGAGATTAGTTCCATACGTTGAAAAATGGCAGGCATTACTAGAACTTGGCACAGACCGAGCTAAGATTGAAACCACGTTTGAACTTAAACCTAGACTTTGGGTTTGCCAAGAAGCAGAGATATGTTAATGAAGATCTGAGGCAACAGGTTTAAGAAACTGAAAATCTGTTTTGGCCAACATCTGGGTTGGCCAGAAATCAGCCAGAACAGGTTATTGAAACAAACTATTCCTGTTATTCAAAAAGAAAACAGTTAAGTACCAACACTGTCCATTAAAACTAGTTTTTTTCCCCGTATGGAACAAATGCTATGTGTTGGCAGTATTTTGGGAAAAGCCTTCACTTTTAATTTTAAAAAATTGAATGCTATGATGAGAAAGTATCGGGTAGTATGATGTTATTATATAGCTGATATCAATTTTATTTGTTAGCTTCCCCTCCATTGATTTTCTTTCTGCTATGAATTATGTGACTTTCCTATATTCCGAATATGTTGGTGGGCTTTTTTTACAGAGCTAAAACAGGGAAGAATTAATATGAGCTTTACATCCACATATTAAAATCAGTGGGAGTTAAAAGTGCTTCTTTGGAAAGATTGCACATCTTGTTTGTGATTTTTTTACTAATCTTTTTCCACAGAATATAAAATTGGCTACTTCATTATCCTGAATTAATCCTTCTCAGTTTATTTGTTGTTGTTGTATTCCTTCAAGTTGTTTCCAACGTATGGAGACCTTAAAGTAAAGCTATCATGGGCTTTTCTTGGCAAGATTTGTTCACAGGAGGTTCTGAGGCTGAGAGTATGTGGCTTGCCCAAGGTTATCCAGTGGGTTTCATGGCCAAGCAGGGATTCGAACCCAGGTCATCAGAATCATAGTCCAGTCCTCAAACCAGCATGCCACATTCAGGATTCAAACTTTAATGTACAGCTGTATATATTTACACTTTAGGATTTTATCTAGTTCTTTCATTGCTGCTGCCCTTCCCAACCCTAGTCTTCTTCTGATTTCTTGACTGCAGTCTCCCTTCTGATCAATGTTTGATCCAAGGTAAGGGCAATCTTTATTTCAAATTTCTCATTGTCTAGGTTGAATCTTCTGTGGTCATTATTTTTGTTTTCTTTATGTTTTTTTTAATTATTAAAAAGAATTTATAAAGTTATACAAAGGGAAGTAAAATAAAAGAAAGATTAAAATCATACAAAATTTATTATTATATCACAATGTTACAAAAACTCTCACGTCATACATTGTTGCAAAAGCTTTCACATTATGCAAAAAACATCTCATACAGTTTAATTAATTTGAAACAATTCGGACCACAGAGACCGTTGGCCGATCGGAGGAGGGATTGCCATTAACATAATCATAAGAGGGAGCCATTTTTCCTGGAAAGGTTTTTGATTTTGTTGTTGTTTTAAATGATATTTCATATTATCTGTTAATTTCTCCATAAGCCATTGGTCCCAAACTCTTTTCCACCGAAACCTGTTTTCCAAGCACTAGCCACTTCAAGTCGAGCTGCTATCAACAGAAACAAAATCAACTTTCTACCTTTTAAGAGTTCATTGCACTTTGTGAATACTATAAGTAACAAGAGAGCCGGGCAAAAGTTTATTTTTTGTTTTGTAATTGAGGCAATTTGATTAACCACTTCATGCCAAAACTGGTTGATTTGGGTCAGTCACATGTTCCTAAGACTGGACATCCTCTCCAACATAGAGGTGACATAGATTTTATCATCTGTAATTGTTTAATGGGGGTCATATACCATCTGTGAACCAACTTTAAAAAATTCTCTCTGGTTAAAGCTGATCTTGATTTCAATACAGAAGATGACCAAATAGCAGACCAGCCAGATTCAGAAATTAATTCTGGAAATTACTATTTCCAGAAGGGTCAATATATAAGGTTTCAAAGGGAGTCATAGATCTTATCATTTCCCCTTTCTGAGTTAAGCTAGAAGAGAAAGTTCTGATTTGGTTAAATGGAAGCCACAAATTTGGTATTGAGTCTAAAGTTGAGTCTAAGTCCTCAAGCGACTTGAGTTTACTATTCTTAAAGAGGTCTTTAATTTTATAAATCCCCCCCCCCAAGTCTTTATATTGCAGAAATTTATCTGGATGGGAAAATGTGGGTGGTATAAAAACAGGCAAATAAGTGACAAGTCTGGAGAAAGAATATGTTTCCATTTTTGCCAAATCTACATTAAGTTCCATTTTTACCCACGGGATGTTGATGCTCTTTTTCATTTAGGGGATTGCTTGGGATATTTGGAAAGCTGTGAAATATATTTGAAGTTCCAGTATGACTAACCCTCCCATTTTGGAGGGGAGGTGTCTAATAGATTGAGAGGAGCGAGATTTTTATTATCGAAATTATGAGTTAATCAATCTTTGCCATTTTTTAAATCTCAAAGTTGAAGGGAACATAGGTATTGATTGAAATAGAAAAAAAGATGAGGAACGATAAACATTTTCACTAAGGCAATTCTCCCTAGCATAGATATAGATGTTTCCATCCTTTTAGCTTTGCAATAATCCATTTAGTAGTATTTTTATAGTTACGTAAAATAAGTTGATTAATATCTTTAGTTAAATAAACACCTAGATATATAAACCCTGGTGGATACAATTGTAAATTTGTTAATTTTTGCAGGGTATTCTACTGTTTAAAAGGAGTGTTAAGCATAGAAGCTTTGATTTTTGTATAATTAATTCGTAGTCCTGCAAAATAGTCAAAAAGAATCTAAGGTGACTTTTAATTCCATAAAAGAGTTATACCGGTATAGGTGTTCTAAGAAAAGCAGTATATCATTTGTGAATAAATTTAATTTGTGAATGTGACCTTTAATCTTTGGGCCTAATATGTCTGGATTACTTCTAATAAGATTAGCCAGCAGCGAGGCCTATCAGGCCTCCAACACCACCTGGCCCTCTCCGCGGCAGTTCCATTTAACATTAGGCCTGCCTTTGCGCTTTCTTCCTGGACTTTCTTTAGTGATTGTTCCAAGTTTGTGATGCTTTCTGCTAGTAGTATGGTGTCGTCTGCATATCTTAGATTCTTGATGTTCCTTCCATCTTCACTCCTCCTTCTTCCATGTCTAAACCAGCTCTGCATATGATACTTTCTGCATACAAGTTGAATGGATAATTATGTTATGCAGTTCTTGTTTCTTCCCATCTTTTCTCCAATTTCCAATTACTGCCCCATTGTTGTTCTTTTGTACCTTCAACTCAACGCTGATTTATGGCAACCTTAGCCAAGGATTTTTTTTTAGGAAAGATTTATTCTAGGTAGATTTGACATTGCCTTCCTCTAAGACTTAAGAAAGAGACTGTGACTTGCCCAAGATCACCCATGGCTGAGCAGGGATTTGAACTGGACTCCTAGTGCAATATTCAAACAATTACACTGTACATGCTCCCTATCATGGGAATCCACTGGGTGAGCTTAGGCAAGTCACACTCTCTTGGGCAAGTCACACTCTCTCAGCTTCAGAGGATGGCAATGGCAAAGCCCTTCTGAAGAAGCCTGGCAAGAAAACCCTATTATAGGTTTAGAGTTGCCATAAGTTTGAAACAACTTGAAGGCACCTAACCACAACAGTGCCCAATACCATTTTGGAAAAGTTTCATTTCCTAATTGTGGGGAAATAGGTGGCAGCAACTGTTGTGATGTTGCTGTGATTGCCAGGTGTTGTGTGATGGTGTCTGGAGCAGTGATGTGCAGGTGTTCATCATCTGAATCACTGTCAGCCTATCGGGGCTCTATAAAATACAGTCCAGATATGGAGCTGAAGGCAACGTGTGGTGTGTGTTATAATTTATTTCCATGCTATTCTATCTTGTTGCAAAGTGTGCCTGGGAGTGGAGGGGAGAGAGAAGGAAGAGCGTAAGTAACCATACAATCCTTTGTAATTTGAGTTTCCAACTCTTGAAATTAAAATAACCCTGTATCTGGCTGGGAAGTTAGGGCAGAATGATGTAAATCCTACTTGGGATAAACAGCTTTGCTATAGCAATTCTGGCACCTAATACAAAAGAAAAAAGAACAATCTTTTCCTGGTTGGTGAGCTGTTAGTCCTATTGATATATACATACAGGAAGAACCAATATGAGCCAGTGTGGCTTCATGGTTTGAGCGTTGGACTACAACTCTGGAGAACAGGGTTTAATTCCCAGCTTGGCCATGAAACCCACTGGGTGGCCTTGAGCAAGTCACACTCTCTCAGCAATGGCAAAGCTACTCTGAGCAAAGCCTGCCAAGAAAATCCTGTGATACCAAGGATTAAACTATCAGCTAATTGGGAGTTAATGTTAATTTTTTTTCAGATAATAAAAAAATTGTGCTTAAAGCCATTTGGCAATAACAAATACATGGGTTATTAAATGGGCTGACAAAGCTGTATTTCTTGGCAATCCTAATAAGCATCTCCAGAGAGCCCAAGAAATGTGAGTGCCTGCAATAAAATCAGCCCGGTTTCTTGACTTTTCATGTCACCCCTTGTAAATGGCGTTAGTGACCTGAGGTCCTGTCATCATGTGTCACTGAGGAGGTCATCCGTTCAGTGGTTTCTGAGGTCTGATACAACTGTGCCAAGGAATGGCTTTATCACAATACTGCTCAATCTAGAGTTAGAGCCCATAGCAAAAGTTACATGGATTTCTCATATAGTGGCATATATCACACTCTCAAGTATTTTTAAAGCCCAGACAGCCAGCGTGGTATAGTGGTTTGAGCGTTGGACTAGGATTCTGGAGACCAGGGTTTGCATGCTCATAGAAACCTACAAGGCAACCTTGGGCAAGTCTCTCTCGGCTTTAGAGGACAGCAAACGCAAAGTCCCTCTGAACATATCTTGCCAAGAAAGCCCTGTGACAGAGTTGCCATGTGTCAGAAAGGATTTCAAGGCACACAACAACAAATGATTATGTGAAACAGTTTCTGTCAGGACCAGTGTTGCAGTAGAGCTAGACCTCACAAGGTTGAAGTCCCAGGACTATTTGGTGAATAAGGGCTATGACTTTATCTGCTGATCCCATGTCTCCTCATAATTTAACTAAATTTCCTAGTATCTGAAGTAGACATTAATTTTCCCGGTAACAATGCACTGTTATGAGCTATCATTGTGGCCATCCAGGTTGCAGGACAGGGGACTCCTCCTGTCCCTGGTAGAGATGAAAACTGCTAACAATTGTTTCAGATCAATCCAGCCACCTCTATTTGGATACCCCTTGGTCTGTCCTGGTGAGGCCCTGCATTTCAGTTTTTACTACTAAACTATTGATCATAACAGATGGATTTGGCTCCCTGGTGAAATATCTATGGTGGAATATGTACAAGATGTATGGGAGGATTCTTAAAAGAAATCTGATCAGAAACTTGACTGAATATTGAGTAAGCTACATTTATATACTGCTTTTCCTGTAAAGAACTAAAGACAACACACATATCTCTCCTCCCTATTTTGTTCACAAAACAACACTGAGGTTGATCTGTCAGAGAGAGAATAACTGGACTATGGTTACTCAGTGAGTTTCGGGGCTTTTGTGGGGGCAAGGGGGACTGTGGTAACTTTGACCGGAATTTAAAGATATATCCATGTTAGTCTGCAGAATCAGTATGTAGAGAGGTCTTGTAGCACTTTTGAGACTAACTGAAAGAAGTTGGCAGCATGAGCTTTTGTAGACTTCAGTCTGCTTCCTCAGATGCATCTTGGCAAGATATGTTCAGAGGGGGTTTGCTTTTGCTGCCCTCTGAAGCCGACTTGCCCAAGGCTGCTCAGTAAGTTTCTATGGGCATGCAATCTGAGGAAGTAGAATGGTCTATGAAAGCTCATGCTGCCAACTTATTTCTTTCAGTTAGACTCAAGGGTGCTACAAGATCTCTCTACATAGTGTAACTTTGACTAGTAACTAAAGGCCTTCTTTAATGCCAAGCCGTTTAGCCCTCATCTGCCACCCAGTGACATCCTACCAGATCTGCCAAAGGCATGAAGAGATGTGGAGCAGGCAGGGAGGACAGAGATCAGAGAGGAGGCGGCTACAAATATGAGATCACAAGATAAAGAAGCAAGTTGGTGGAGAAAATGGCAAACCACCTTTTTATATAGACAAGAAGTCCTTAACCAGTAATCAGTGCAGCAGTTTACAGGAGCTGTGTATGTCAAGAATTATGAAATATAGATCCCATCTGATCTTGGAAGTTATGATGTCAGGCCTGGTTAGTACTTGGAAGGAGGTTTCAGAGGAAGGAAGAAGCGAAACCACCTTTGAGTATTCCCTGCTTAAGAAACACTTCATGGGGGTCACCTTAAATCCACAGGAAATTTGAAATGCACACATCTCCTCTGCATTTGTCAGGTACACGGCTATGCTTTTGCTCTGCTGTGTTGCCAGTGCCAGTCTATTAACAGAATTCAGGGAAGTGCTATCCTTAAAAATGTTCCCCTTGCTTCAATTTCTGCTTCACCCTTACCACTCAGTCTTCAAAGATCATGGATTATTTGCCTGAACTGGAAACCAGGAAATGTGTTTATTCTAGTTAGACACTGACCCAGTGTAATGCAAAAGTATAGCAGTAAGAGGCTACAGAGATCTGTGAGCGAATCAAGGTTGGGAAATTCTTCACCGGAACTACATTGATCGTCCTTGACAATACGTATTTTTTTTTCCTGCACTATTTAATAACAGTGCACTACATGCTATGTCTTTCCACTCACTCACAAAGAAAAAACACTGTCTATAAAAATAAATGTTCGGGCATTTGTTTTGCATGCAAGGCCTAAAGTGCCCAGGTTTAATCCTTACCATCATCAGTGTCCAACAACCTCAGTGTTTTCCAACAATCTTTCTCCTCCAGATTCCTGCACTGCAATAAAAAAATGAGCTAAAACAACAGTGAGTTCTATTAACCACCACATTTCGTTGTAAAACTGTGCAGGGCTAGCACATAACTAGGAGGATTTCACTATTTATTTCTGAGTTCTGAAAGGAAATGCCTTAACCAAACTAACTTCTCCAGCCTCATTGAGGAAACTGGCATATTGCAGTGGGCCCTTGGTATCCACTGGGGTTTGGTTCCAGGGCCCCTGTGGATACCAAAACATGTGGTAGCTCTAGTCCCATTAAATACAGTGGCATAGGAAAATGGTGTCCCTCATATAAAATGGCAAAATGGTTTGCTATTGGGAATTTATATTTCTTTGGAGTATTTTCAAGCCATGGATGCTTGAATCCATGGATAAATAATCTATGGATTCGGAGGGCCAACTATACTTGCTTATTTTTGCTAGTCGTTCTGAGCTCTGGTTTTGTTGTTTAACATTTTCCAGATTGTTTGAGTCTCATATTCTGCTTAGATCAATTTCTGCTTCATCAACGAAAGGCTGAAGCAGCCAGGAAAAAAATCATTGGTTGTCACATAGCTCTCCGTGATTGCTTCACAGTATGTTACAATGCATTTATTGACCAAAAGGTAATCATTTTCTCCTCCCCCTCCTCAATCTTATCTCTAATGTTTTATAATAATGCACTCCAAAGCTCTATAAATAGCAATCTGTCTTCCAGACTTTGGGGCTTCATTTGGTTGTCAGCTCATAAAACCATTCAATAGTCAATGAACTCTATCAGATGTAAGCATATTGAATAGACAGATCCATATTTTAAGAAGAATTTAAAAAGTAACGATGTAGTGTAGACTAAGGAGTTTGTCAATATTTAAAATAAAACTTCAAGCAAAAGGTAGCAGACGTAATTCTAACAAAGTTAAGTATTCTGATTTCAAATGGGGAGTTCAGTATTTGCTTAATTTTATCACCCTTTTTTACTGACACCTTCAAAAAATGACCTCCTGGAAGTTTACATTGCCTTCCACAGCCTGAGGAATTGGACTGCAGATTCTACAATGATGGTTGGAAGGGGTTTGTGTCTGGAAACACCAGGTTGGGAAAGGCTGTCGTAAACATGGGATTTAATAAACAATCTACATCTTAGTTCCTTCTACCCTCATCAGTATGTATGCTGTTCATTTGCTAGTCAAAGACCAGTCTGAATTGGAAAACAAGAAATGATATGTTAATTCTTCCTACTTCTTCAGTTAGAGGTGGACACTGATCCACTGTAATACAAAAATAGAGCAATCAGTAGTTATAAAGATCTGTTGGCGAATCATGATTGGGAACTGATTTACAGGCCAAAAACACTGTTTACAGAAATATATATTTTGGGCACACATTCTGCATGCAAGGGCCAGTGTCCAAGGTCAATCCATACTGTCACAGGTTTCCACCAACCTCAGTGCTTTCCAATAAACCCCTCCTCTGGACTCCTGCACTGAGGCAAAACAGGAACAGTGAATTCTATTGACCAACAGATTTAGCAGTGCTGGGTTAGTGCATAGCTAGTAAAATCCCACTATTTATTCCTGAGTGCTGAAAGACAGTGCCTAACTCGAATTAACTTGTTCAGCCTCAAGGGGAAAGGGAAGAACAAGCTGGAATATTGCTTGATAATTTTTACTAGCCATTTTTGAGCTCTGTTTTTGCTGTTTAACATTTTCCAAAATGATTCTGTTGTTGACTTTCAAAGCCCTTCATGGACTGGCCCCTCCTTATTTTTCTGAACTTCTTTCTCCTTACATTCCTACTCGTACCCTCCATTCTGGTAGTCAAGGTCTCCTGTCCCAGCCTAGGATTTCCACTGCTCCATCCCAGATTCGTCCCTTCTCACTTGCTGCTCCTCACTCCTGGAACCTTCTTCCCCAACACACGGAACTCATCACCTCTCTAACCAGTTTCAAAATTGAGTCAAAGACTATATTGTTTAGGGAAGTGTTTCCAGATGTGTGCCCATGTCTGCCCCAGGATGCCTCCTTTTAACTATGCATTAAGAAGCCAAGCCATCCATCCAATCCATCTGCCTCGGTACAGGCCTCAGAGGAAGAGAAGAACTGCTGGACCTGATCCCATTCCCCCTATACTGTGCATACCTGCAAGATTCTCACCCAAGTATAAAGACCATTCTTGAGTAAATATAAGATGCTGAATTGGAATATTGTGATTTTCAGGAACATTTGTTAAGAGGCCTTTTCTTATACACGATGCACACACACTCGTTGAATGAAAGTGAAATGTTTTGCTAGTTAGTATCATAGTTCGCCAACTGTTTATAAAAAGTTACTACAGATGCAGATCAACAAGTCTTTTCTTCCAAACAGGCATCTCTTACCCTGCAATGCCAGTTGGTTGGGGGGAGTGGAGGAAGTATACTTGGCTTTGCATAATTGAATATAGAAATAATCATCCACCCGTATCTCTGTATATATCCTCTGTAGACCTCACCAAGTTACTTTGAACAAATATTAAGTGCAGCCACACTCCAATGATAAAAATCACTGCAAAAGACATGACATTATAAAAAATAACCAGTTTCAAGTACTGTATTATTTCCAATGTATTATCTTGCACAACATTCTGTTCACACAGAAGCCAACAAGACTAGGCTGCTAACAGCTGAGAGACAAGGGGAACACCCCCTTTCTGCCCTTATTTTCTGTTAACCAGTATTCAGAGTCTGATATTAGATGTAGCATAAAACCACCATGACTAGTACCCACTTATATGTTTATCCTTGGTGTACTTGCCCAATTCCCTTTTGAAGATAGTGTGAACAGCTTTTCCTGCAAGAGTCAAAAGTAATGGGACAGGGTGCAGGAAGGAACACCAGCTAGCTATTCTCTATTTCAAATCTGACAGAGGATCATGGCAGCAGTGGTGCTGTCTCACTGGATTTTATTCCAGAATTCAGCAGCTTTTAGTCCCCGGTTCTTTCTTCTAACAGCTTCCTTTTCAACAATGAGCATATCCATGAAGCATCATCATAGTGCAACCAAAGATTCATAAAAATGGTATTTTTAAAGCTCAACAAACTCAAACAGCTTTTCTATCCAGCCTTCTGTGACACTCCAGCACCATTTTACTGGAGAACTAGGGGGGAAAAAATCAAAGAAACGTTCAAAGATTATTACATGAATTTACTGCTTGTTCTGTCTCTTGATCCTCTGAGACAAACAGTATACCCACATCAAAGATATTATAGTCTCAGCCAGAAAACTATGTGAAGCAGTCCATTAACTTCCTATTTCTGTTATCTCTTCACATAGGCAGAAGGCTTTCCGGGCTTGCAACATAAATGTGGGGGATCCAGAAACTAGCTTTAACTTGCCATTTTATTGCCACTGAAGTTTTCAATCACATCCACCCCAGGTACAGCCTTCCACAGCTGCTCCCCTCTATCAGCCCAAGCTTTCCTGCCATATTGTTTACACAAGCTTTTGTCCAACGACGAGACATTCTACTATCTTGACTTTGGGGGGGGGGGGGGGAACATAATCACATATTACTTTCAGAGAACAATGAGCCAGCTATAGATTACATTAGTGTCTGCACAAATCAACAATTAATTTTTTTTAAATATCCAGCTTGATAGCTGGAATTTAGTCATGAATTCCTCTAGCTGTCCTCAGGCCAAATTGGAAACGAAAAGTAACACAGAGGGAAATCCTTATGATTTCTTCAATTCTATCCCACACCCATTTGCCTTCCCACTGGGGAGGATAAGGGGAGAGGAGTCACACAAAACTTCACCTCTACACAGAGAAACCTGAATTGGGCATTGGGTCACATAACATCAGGGAGATGAATGTGGCTTGGAGTGGCCAAATCGATCTAATAGCATCTTATCTGAAGGCCCATTTGCCCTCCCCTATTGCATTAAGTGCTAGCACGTGCTAGTATATTAAATGCATTATTGTGACATCTGGTTTAAAATTTTGAGTCTGCAGGATCACAGATTACCTTAAATGAAAATGAAGAGAGAGAAATGGTGTGGAACATATGTTTTACCATGAATATGTTGTGCACACATTTGTTGTTGTGGTTAACTGCCCTCAAGCTGACCTCAATTCATGGTGACCCTGTGGATGAGACATCTCCAAAACACCATCTTCTGCTGATCAAGTTTTTGCAGACTGATGCCTTTGACCTCCCTGATTGAGTCTATCTATGGCATGTGGCCTTCCTCTCTTTCTAATGCCTTCTACCTTTCCTAGCATGATTGTCTCTTCTAAGAGTCATGCCTTCTCATGATGTGGCCAAAGTATGACAGCCTGTAATTTGATCATCCTGGCATCTAAGGAGAGTTCAGGCTTGATCTGGTCAAGGTTACATTTGTTTTTCTTTTTTTTGGCTGTCCATGGTATCCTCAGCACTCTCATCCAGCACCACATCTCAAATGAGATGATTATCTTTTTATCTGCTTTTTTCACTGTCCAATTTACATTCATGCATAGTGATGGGAAATGTCATGGCTTAGATGATTCAAATTTTAGTACTTAGTTGTATATCTTTACTCTTCACGTGCAGTTCTCTAAAAGTAACTTTGTGACAGTGAGATCTGCAAGAATCATTACCTCCAGAATACATAAATAATAGCCAGCCAGGGATAATAGGAGTCATAGTCCAACACAATTGCAGGATCCTGTCTGAGGAAGTTGCTGTGATCATTACTTTAGTAGTTCTTCTGCACAGTTTCCCTCTATGTAAACCATTATTTAGTATCACAACCAGTTTCTAAGTATCTTCTCAAGAAAACTTTTTTGCTTTTACATGCCCTATGTTACATTTCCCAAACCAGTATAATTAGAATTTTTCCAAACTAAGGAGAAAAAAAAATATGAAGACAGGTGGAAAGGTGTACTTTTATCCAGACTCAGGGCTGCAGGAAGGGACTCAATGAAACATTATTTATGTTGTCAAGTATTTATATATTGCTTTTCAGGTGTAACTAGCTACCTCAATATTACAGCACAAATATAGTAATATTAACATGTGTCAATAAAAAAATTACTGTTAACGAAACTTTTGCCTGTAAGATCAGACTAAAAAAACCAACCCCAAAACTAAAGTTAAAAAAAAATCTGCCCCAAGGAAAGGAAAAACCATTTCTCAGCCATCCCTTCCCATGGAACAAAATATAGTTGTGAAGCAAATGTCCTAAGAAACATAAGACCAATGTAAGTCATCCCAAGAAGCTGTGGTTTCCTCTTCTCAGTCATCATCTTCAGGCTCCTCTTTCATTTTCTTCTTCTTCTTCTTTTTCTTCTCTGTACTCTGAAAATAAGCATTGCTATATTCAGCTCATAATGGTTAATTAATTCATGTTGAATACAATTTCATAATTAATATTGAATATAAGGAAATGAAAGCATTTTTCCATTTAAGGGAGAGAGGAGTAGGCATGCATTGTCCTATTCTACTTCTCTTTGCTAATCTCTTTAGACAGAGCAGCTCAGGAACTGCAGGAATCCATGGTTACCATCAATATGACCCTAATGAAATGAGTCAACAGCACTCAGTCACAGAAGATAAAAGCTTTCATCTCCAAGTATCTCAGCAGAACAAAGTCATTCTTCCACAATTTATGCAGAGGCTATCAGCCTTAAGAAAGCCTGGCTACTCCAGAATTTTTGAGGGAGATTGTAAATGGAAGCAAGACACGCAACAACCAAACATTACAGCTTCCTTCACATGCACCAAAACATCTCTTCTTAACTGTTTACTTCACCATGGCTTTATTAGCCTACCTGCAGACAAGTTACAACATTTTGCTCATAACCCACAAGACACAAAAAAGATAATTTTTCCTCATAACTGGCATGCTAAATTCATCCTGACCATGAAAGATTCTAAGAAATGGGGTGGTCTGAACAGGCTGAAACAAACTGGGCTATGAAATACATGAGCAGGCAACTGTGTCATCTGCTGAAATGTCAAGTACAGTTTGGAGGCTGGAATTAATGTAGATGTTCTTGAAATTCAAATATTTTAAATCACAGGAATGGGCAGGCTAGTAACCTATCTCCATGCAAAGAAAAATCGGACAGAAGCTGGAATGGGAGGAAGGAGGAGAGCTAAGAAATGCTCTTTTTCAGTATCTTTCTGTACTTAACAGAATTTGAATGGTTTTTGTTCTTTGAAGCAAACCATTTAGGTCAGAGAGCAGACAGAAGGATGACAGTGGTTTCTACATTTCCATATTGGTGTGTACAGAAAATACAAAGCTTTAACCCACACCCACCCCAGAAGATCTCAGTGTGCACTAAGATGCCAATTATTTTATAGTAGGGATGGGCAGAGTTCAGGGTTGTGAGATCTACTTTGGTTTTGGGGTTGTTGTTTTTTTTACTAGAACCCCAAGATCCATCAACCATAGCCTAGTGCAAAGAGATACACTTAGAATGGAAGGATGCTGAGGTCAGGAATTCATTCAGAGGGACCAGAACTGAGTGGAGCTCATAGTTTTGTAGTTAACCAAAACAAAACAAAAACAAAAACAATAAAACACCTAGTTAACTAGTTAAGGAATATAACTTAGGTTGGGAAAAAAGCAATTTTGCTGCTATTAGAGGGCATCAATGACTTGAGCATCAGAGAACCCTGCAGAACGAGTGGAAGTCACCCCACAATCTGTCAACAGATCCAGGTGTCCTGTCTCTCCACCCATGTTCTTTGTTGCCTTACCTCTACTGCTGCACTTGTTGATGGTTCTTCTTCATCTTCGTCCACCCAAACTGTCTCTTCTTGAACTTTCTGTTTTTTCTCCTTTTTCTTTTTCTTCTTTTTGACAGGTTCACTGTCATCTTGCTCTTCCTCCTCTGCTACTGCCTCCTCCTCTTCCTCTTCTGTTTTTTTAAAAGCAATGTAAGAGCCTAGAATTATCATCCATCAAACACTTTTCAACCACACCAGCACAAAACTACAACAGAATGAAAAAATGTTCCTACAGTACTAGAAGCAAACTAGTATTAGTATTTAAGTGCAAACCAAGCTGAAGAATTTGATGAGGAATGTTTAACAAGAATTTAAACACAATCTTTTTAACTGTACTGTGCCATCATGTACCATATACTGTCTGCATATAATTTCTTAGGATAATACCCTTGTGCTTTGAATGAAAAAACAAACACATTACTTCAGCTTTTACGCACCCACAAAGAATGGCTCTTTAAATAACAAGAACAATAAGCTATAAAACTCTTCTAAAAAGGAAGCTAGAACTAGCCAACAGAAGCAAAATCTAAACAAGAAGGCCTTACAGTCTGGCCAAGATTTGGACTTCTGGCAGTTTGCCATGGGAGAGAGACTGCAAAATTCTCTACTTTTATTATAGACTATTCCTGTGGAGTTCTTTAAATGAGAGACAGTGGTAGCAGGAACAAATGAGAGGGAGCAGCAAATGCTGGACTTCACTTCACAGCTACCAAAGAGCAAGGAACCCTGTCCTCCTTTGCCCAGGGTCATCACTGGCACCTCATCTCTTCAGGAAGCTGAGCCCCCCCCCCCCCCCCATGAAACAAGCAGCGGTGGTGATGGGAACATGGAGATGAGTCCTTCACCCCCATCACCACTGCTGCTCGTCCCTTTGGGGCTCATGGCCTCCTGTGCTAATGAGTGGTGGTGGCAGCAGAAACGTGGAGGCCTGACACCTCAAACCACCCCTGCTGTTTGTCTCTTCAGGGTACTGTGGCCCCTGAGGAAATGATCAACACCAAGAATGTGGAGGCCAGAGTCATGTGCACTTAAGAATAGAATAATCATTTTTTAACATTCCCCCCACTTTTTGTGATGATCTGCACCAAGGGCAAAACATGCCCAGTACACCACTGTTTTTGCCTGTAGTATTTATGTAAGTTCTCCAATCCACTTTGAGTGTGGCTACTAGTTCTGAGCTGTATACTGTGCCTAAATGTGAACTCTATACATACACACACACACAATCACCCAATCCATTAGGGCTTGCTGAAGTGAATGCATCTGCAACCTTTTAAGTAATCATGCAAATATCCATTTCCTCTATAATAAGTGGTGCTATCTAGCAGAACAAACACTCAAGAGTGGCTATGTTGGGGATACTGTGTTATTACTCCAGCAGGAATCAACCGTTATACCCAGCATGGGAGCTCATCACAAATGACAATGTGGAATAACTTAACCTACATTTCATTGCCACTGACACTTGAGGGCTGGAAGTAGGTGTCTTTGTGAAAGGTTGAATTGCTTGCTCCCAACAGTGTTTGTCACAACACTTTTAAGCCAAAATGAGGACTGAGCTCCTCAGAAGCTCTTTCTGTAACCTTCACCTCCACCTAGAAAGCATGTTCTAGGTAGTTTGGGAGGATGTCCTTCCAAAATACTGCTACAAATGAAACCAAGAACTTCTATATTTTACACAAAGCAGAGGAATGGGATTATCTTTATGTGTTCACTACCAAGTCAAGCCCTATCTATGAGTATTTCCACTTTCACTCAATCCAACATCACTTCCCAGGGTATCTTAAGCAAAAAAGGAAGGAGAAAGAAGTGATAAACTAAGACTCTGCACATCACAGTGGCCTGATCTAGATTGGCAAAAGAAGCGTGTTCATGGCTGCATGAAAGTCTAGCCTTTAGATGAGAAAAGGGGAAAGTGTGCCATGAAAACGCTTTTTTGCGTTTTAGGGGAGAAGAAGCGCCTTTAAAAAGGTGCTGGTTTTCCCAGCTTCTTTTTTAAAAACTGCAGAACACTGCAGCTCCATCTAAAGGCTGTGGTGCAGCTGCTAAGCATTAAGGAAAAGGCAACTTCATGTCACACTTTCCTGCCAATCTAGAAAGCCCCAATGAAACAACAATTTTCAGAATACATATAATTCAGGTTCTAAAACTATATGAAGAAAACCACTCAATTTCAAAAGGGAAAAACTATGCACATTTATTTAATGTTACACACATCACCTACTTGTGAATTACACCAGCAAACCAGACTTTAAGGTACATTATTATTGTAGAAACAGCTTCCACTATTGTGAGTGTATGTATGAAGCTTTTACATTTCCTTAAGAAGTGGAATGTAGCTTCAAAGAGCACCAGCATGGTGTAGTGGTTTGGGTAGTAGTTGGACTAGGACTCTGGAAACCAGGGTCTGAATCCCCACTCAGCCATGGAAACCCACTGGGTGATCTTGGGCAAGCCACACTCTCTCAGTCTCAGAGAAAGACAAAGGCAATCCCTCCCCTGAACGACTTGAAGGCACATAGCAATACTAAAGAGTTTTGTGTGTTTTTGTTTCAAGGCAAAAATGTCTGCAAGACAAGACTCTTTCAAGGTCATAGTGAAGGGTTTTTCAAGATGTTTTTGGTTACAAGCTTTCTATGCTGTTGTGTGCATGTCTGGAAAATAGCAATAGCAACTACACTTCTATACTGCTTATCAGTGCATTTAAGCACTCCCTAAGTAGTTTACAATGTATAAGGTAACTGCCCCCAATAAGTTGGGTACTCATTTTAGCCACCTATGGAAGGATGCCAGGCTGAGCCACCCCTGGAGCAAAAGGTCATCCAACTATTACATACTAGCTCCTGATATCTTCCAAAAAGCAACAAAGCCCAGGCTTTGAGAAAATAGTTTTTGAGGGAGATGAAGTCATTCTATAAGGCATAAACATACAGTGAGCTTTGAGCCTCACTTAGCATATCAATGTTTTTCTTTATGTCTTATGTTGAATAAAACCTAATCAAGCCTGCAAATTAACTAACCATGTAACATAGAAAATGTAGAGACATCTTAGGGGCTTTCTAGATTGGCAGGAAAGTGTGACATGAAGTTGCCTTTTCCTTAATGCTTAGCAGCTGCACCACAGCCTTTAGATGGAGCTGCGCTGTTCTGCAGTTTTTAAAAAAGAAGCTGGGAAAACCAGCACCTTTTAAAAGGCGCTTCTTCTCCCCTAAAATGCAAAAAAAAGCGTTTTCATGGCACAATTTCCCTTTTTCTCATCTAAAGGCTAGAGTTTCATGCACCCATGAACATACTTCTTTTTGCCAATCTAGAAAGCCCCTTAGATAGCAAAATAATGCTCGTGTTGTGTGCTTTGCTAGAAAGAGACAGGCTAGCCACTGCTTGTTCTTAAAAGACAAAAACCAGGGTAAAAATGGGGTTGTTCTGGGAGAAAGAACTTCTAAAAGCAGAACAGGGAGAGCAGACTTTCAGGAGTCTCCCTCTTCTCACTGTACCAGGCGCAAGAAGCTATTCTAGTTTTTGAACCCATTGGAGAAGATTTAGGGGGGAGCGGATGCAAGAGGTAAAAATTTAGGGAAACTGGTTCTCTCCCCCTTCTGCTAACATGGCTCTCCTGAATCTTACAACCTTCTGTCTGCAGAATTAACCCAGGAAACAGAAGCAGGTAAACGTCTGTATCTACTGGACATGTTTAATGGGAAGGCAGGTTTCTGTTCTTGAGGCTTTCGTGTCGAAGAGAACATTTACCATCTCACTTGAGGACATCCAGGAGATTTAATTTGTTAGAAACAACACAAAGAAGGTGCTTACATTTGTCCAAAAGAAAGTGTCTGAAACATTCAGAGGGACCACAAATAAATCTAGAAGCTAATCAGATGCACCAAATAAATAAATATATTCTCCAGAGACATAGTAACTAACCTTTAATTTCTACTACTTTAGTCTTCTTCGGTTTTTTGGGGACTGGTACCTCATTTTCTTCCTCCACCTCTATTTCGATTTTGCGTTTCTTTGGGACCAGAGGGAGTGTAGATTCCCCAGAAGGGTCATATGTCTTCACTTCACTTGAATAACAAGAGGTTTTTTTTTAAAATTTAGAAACAATGAATATCACACAGACTCCTACCTACCCCAGATGCCCTTGCAAAGACTCCCACTCAATGTTTCTGTAGCACCAACAACATGCTAGGCACGCCACTAGGTGCAAAAATGGTGTTACTGTTCTTGACTTACATTAGACAGGTAAAGAGAACTAATATGGCAATTCAAAAGTAATATGTGCCCTAGGAAGTTCATTTTTATTTATACATAGTATGCCTGATATCATGTTTTCACATAATGAAGGCAAGAAAGAACTCTGCACTTATTCTTTTTATGAACTTCTTCAAGTCTGTTTCACATTGAGAAGAACGTCCCCCAACGGAATGGACCAAACACATCTAGTCCAGGGATGAGGTGACCATCCACTTCTATACTTTGATGCATTATTATTACCTTTAAGACTCACCACTGGCTAACAGAAACAAATGTCTAAATACAAAACTCTGCACTGTCCAACACATTAAATGAGCAGGCAGTTAAAACAATTCTAACTAGCCAAGATGTCACAGAAGCCCCCAGTCTGAGGTACAAAATCAAAAGAACACCATGGCACTATTCATTCTAGCCAGATGTCTAGCTATTCCTTTCCTCAGAAAATGCTGCTTATGCCTATATCCATTCAACCAGCTCCATAAATGGAAAAAGCAAACAGGTTGAGATGGTACTGAGAACACACAGAGTATTTCTGTTGATCCAGATAGCATGTTATTTCCCTGAATCCAGCAAACCGTGAACTAAGTTATTAAAGCAGTAGAATTAAAACAAAGAGCCAAAATAAATCAAAGGCAAAATGCTACCCACCTCTTATGCTGATATTTGTCTGCCCTGGCCATGGCTTTTCCTGTGCCACTTATTCGTCTTATCTGAGGGAGGAAAAGTCAGAGCTATGAAAAACAAATGACTCATAACAATAATAATAAAAATGTGGGTATTCTTTACTCCTTGAATAAAATTGAATAGTGGTGCTGGAGCGGGAAAGCACAAATAAACTAGAGTTACTGCCTCCTAATGACAGCATAGCAAAGTGCTCTGTGCTCATAGAGAAGTACAAATTAATATCACTTTAATTTATACAGACCTATTTTATCTTATAGCCATAGCAACTTTAGGAAAATTACTAGGCCTCTCTCAGCATTCTTTATAAGAGGCAGCTCTCTTGCCCAGAAGAAAAGAGGCAAGACTCCCGGGACTCAAAAGTCATATGGCTGAGGATTGAGCAAGCTAAAATTCAGTTTAGCAATAGCAGCTGCCTAATGCATGCATACTAATAAATCAAATCAGATTGATCAAACATTTGCTAGCTTCCAATTGATCACCATTCCCTCTCTGGAAATGCAAAGTCACAATCACATATCATGTTATTGAACTTTGCATGGCCACCCACTTAGTCAAGCTCCTTCCCTTCTCTCTGCAGTGATCTCTCCCACATACTTTCAGTAGCCAACATGTAACACTGCCCCATAAAGCATCCCACATGAAGCCATTTTATGGCTTAGCAGTATAGGAGAGTGCGAGAAGCAGGGCCTTGACATCAGCCCTGGCATTATTATACCTCAGTTAAAACTAACCTGAGATAATAATAAAAGGGCAATACATAGTACATTAAAATTGCTTCCCTCCCCCCTTAAAAATTATTAAATTAAATTATAAATTAAAACCAACAATTTAAGCAAAAATAATAAATAACATATTGCATCAATAACAATAAAACTACAGTGGCAATATAATTAGGTTCCAGGGAAGACAATGGGAACTTTACTGAAAGGGAGATCTTGAGGCTGGGATTATCTGTTCTGGAAAGGCCTGCCGGAAGAGATCTGTCATGACAGTTACTGTATTTTAAACCTGTCTAAAGATGTCAATTGAGAGATCTCGTCCGACAAGCCGTTCCAAAATCTAGGGGCGACAGCGGAAAAGGCTCTCTGGGAGGTAGCTGAAAGCCTAAATTTCTGAGGCTGCAGTAAATTCCTCCCAGAGGATTGTAAGGGAGAAGGCGGTCCCTGAGATACTTGGGCCCAAGCCATTTAGGGCTTTGACGGTGATAACCAACACCTTGTACTGGGTCCGGAAGCTAATATGCAGCCAGTGGAGGGACCTCAGTACCAGAGTAATGTGGTCCCTCCTCAATGTTCCTGACACTACTCTTGCTGCCATATTCTGTACTAGTTGCAGTTTCCGGACCAATCATGAGGGTAGCCCCACGTACAGAGCGTTACAGAAGTCAAGATGTGAGGTTACCAGTGTATGTACAATAGTTTCGAGATCACTTACTTCCAGAAAAGGGTGCAGCTGGCGTAACAGCCAAAGCTGATAATAGGCATTCCTGACTGTTGCATTTACCTGATTCGTCATCAGGAGCAATGGGTCAAGGAGCACCCACAGACTGTGAACACAGTCACTGGAGGAGAGTGTGACCCGTCCAGGACTGGAAGTTGCAACCCAATTCTTGGTTTTGGGGCCGCTACTGTGAACACCTCTGTCTTATCTGGATTCAGTTTCAATCTGTTCTTCCTCATCCAGCCCATTATTGCTCGAAGACATACACATTGATGATGTCCGTAAGGAACTCCCTCAATGCGTCCCCCCCCCGGGCGGCCAGCCATGATGGGCAAGGGTCGAGAGGACAAGTTGTTTTCCTCATCCTACCAAGAAGCTTGTCCATGTCATCGGTACTCACAGATTGGAGCTGATCCAGAATAACATCATCGTAACCATCTGGCTTGAATGACAACTCTGGTATTCACAGGAAGATATATTCCCAAATTTACTTTAGATAGTGAAAATCATGGGTCATAGCGAACCCCATCTTTCTATCGGAAGTTGACCATAGAGTCATGCTGGAGGACCTCTAAATGCCTAGAAACCATATTTTTCTGGACACAGGTAAGTGAAATTACAGGTATTGGTTCTGCAGATTGGGGCAGCTCTTGCTGTATAAAATGGCATTGTCTAAAATGATACAATATCTCCTTCCTTATGAACCTGCCTGTATGAGGAGTTCAACAATAGAGGCCTTCCTCCAAAACAGCTTCAGAAAGCTGTGACAATGAAAAAGGCTTCTCAGTTATGATCCCCATCATAATGGCATGTTCTCTACAAGGAGGCCCAACTGGTTCCAAACGATTTTCTTTTCGGCCCCAGGGAATAAAGTGTGTCTCTACTTCAAGGAACTCACCCCTTTCTCTTCCAGGTGCCTTAGTCTTGTTTCTACTTTCAATCTGTTCTCAGCACCCATCTCAGCACTGGTACTCTCTCCAAGGGCATCATAACGAATAGTCAAGGCTGTTTTGGCTGCCAGCATTCGTGAGATCTTAGAGAAAAGAGTGAAATATTTCCAGTGAAACCACAATGACAATTTATAATACACATGCAGTTGCAAGTTATGCCAATGCAAGGAAACACAGGGGTGAAATAGATGGGCAGAAAAAAGGGAATTGAAGCTGTCTTTTTTGAAGCCACATTGAAACCCCACCAACCGCACTGTTGGGTCCCAAAACAGTTGGAGTGCTCATGTCATGACCACATGATATGGCTTCAAGCCAGGAAGGAGAAGAAAGCTGCTTCTTTTTGAAACGGCTTTTCTCTGCATAAGGACACTTTTCTGCTGGCTTCAAGGCATGCATCATCTAAATGCCACACCTTCAAGCCAGCCGGCAAGCACCTCTTTTTGCCTGTCTGTTTAGCCCCACAATGGAAAATTCTGGATGGAATTTAGAAGACAAAGAACATGGTATACCACAAGATTTTCCATGGCTGTTTTTAAAAAGCAAGCTCAGTTTAAATTAAAGCCTAGTACTGTGATCCAAAGAGAGCCTAAATACCCTGAAGGCATCCCATCCCATCTGATCTGAGAAGATAAGCAGGGTGAGCCCTGATTAGTACTTGGGTGGGAGAACACCAACAAATACCAGGTTCTGTAGGCTATATTTCAGAGGAAGGAAATGGCAAAAACCTCCTAACAAAATCCTACACAATTTATTATGTTGCTACAAGTTGACTGGCAACTTGAAGGTGTGAACATGCATGCGCGCACACACACACAGAGTATTTCAAGTCAAATATCTTTTCAACTGCACTCAATTCTAATTGAGCGGGGTACGAGACAGGGATGTCCCCTCTCACCCCTTTTATTTATAATAGCCTTTGAAGTGTTGCTGAATAGAATAAGATCGAATCCTGTAATCAGTGGTATTAAGATCAAAAGTCAGGAATATTGTGTGAGGGCTTTTGCTGATGATCTTATCTGTTTCTTGGAAGATCCATTAAACAAAATAGAAGTATTGAATAAAATATTAAATGAATTTGCAGAGTTATCGGGGTTGAAAATAAATCAGGAAAAAACTGTGATACTAACTAAAAATTTAACAGCAGAGGAAGACCGGGAGTTATTTGTTAAATCGGGATATAAAGTGGTTAAAAGGCAAAATATTTAACTAATAGAAATATTGATTTGTATCACAATAATTATGGGAAAGTTTGGAAGGATATCCAAAGAGATCTGATATCTTGATCTAAATTGCAGTTATCCTTTTCAGGAAGAGTACCAATTATTAAAACAAATGTACTCCCCTGGTTAATGTATTTGTTCACTAACCTCCCAATTATAGCAATATAAGGTATATAGAGTCACCTGGGAATTGACGTATTAGATGGATATTTAACTTTAATTCACTATATTTTATGTTACTTGTTTTGTAATGTATTGTATTAGACAATCATGATTTGCATTGTATTGTATTGTTTTGTATTGTGATTTGTTTGTCCATTTGTAATAAATAAAAAAATATCTTTTCAACTGCTAATAAAACAAGTTGCCCATTCTTTTAATTGTTCAACCATTTATTTTCTTGACTGTATATCTTCATAAGACTAGCCACAAGGGCAGACAAGACAACTACCCAGATGAATTAAACACAATAATCTTTTTATGGAATTAATTTTAAAAAACAGGAGAAAGCTGCACACCTCATTTACTCTCCAGTAATCTATTACATGGATTTCTATACACAGGACTGATGTAATTTTGATGCCATCAAAAAGCCACTTTTTCTTGTTATCATTCTATAACTACTAGAAGGATTCTAGAATCCCTGAGGACTATGACACCCATTCTTCATCTGTAGGGAAGGCCTACTTGGGCACAGGATATCTAATAGGTGATGTGAATACAAAGATCATAGGGGACAGAGGGGATCCTGAGGCAACTTCCTGTCCTCATCCAGGATTTGGTGGCAGTTCTCCAATGACTCACATCATGGGATGGAGTGTGCCGCACCTCATACCAAGCTGATTTCAGACTCAACTCTGTTTTAGTTCAAGTGATCATTTGCTGTGCTCTGCTTCATTCATTCATCATAAACCCTGCCTTTAATCCCCCTCAAAAAATGCTCAACAAAGCTACCAATAATAAAATACAGTTCAGAAACAAAACCTAATAATTTAATTATTAATACGTAGAATATTAATAATCCAAATAGACAAGAACTAGCTAGCATCCAACCAGGTAAGACTCCTTTCACTACAAAACAGTATAACTGCCAAAGGCCTGCCCAAATAAAACATCACTCTAATAATTAGGAAGAACAGCTACTTAATTAGGCCCTGTTCTCTTTCAGTACCGTTTTTCCCTGAAAATAAGATAGTGTCTTATATTAATTTTTGCTCCCAATGATGCGCTAGATCTTACTTTCAGGGGATGTCTTATTTTTCTGTGAAGAATTCATATTTATTGTTGAAAAAAATGAACATTTATTGTATACTGTATATATATTTATATACAAAAACTTTGCTAGGTCTTACTTTCGGGGAGGCCTTATATTTAGCAATTTAGCAAAACCTCTGTTCGGTCTTATTTTCAGAGCATGTCTTATTTTCGGGGAAACAGGATATTAATGCTAGATTAGCATATCAATTGACCTAGGCTGCCCATGAAAGGCTTCATGAGTTTGCCTATGGAATCTATTACAAGTAATGAACTGGGGAGAAATGTGGCATAAAACTATTTGGTGGAATCTCATTTAAGATCAGTAGGTTAGATTTATGATCAAGCTTCAAAGAAAATTGAATCCTCTGACCTGTCACATATATTTTGCAAGACAGTGGTGTCTGGGGGAAAAACAACCCAACACTAGCAACACATCTTACCTTTCCCTTGTTTTTGGCTGTTGTTTGCCCCACGAGAGAAGCATGATAAATAAGACCAAACTTCGGAGTGTCACGTTTAGTCTTCAGAGCTCTAAAAAGTGCTTTTTCAGCGCCCAGAATTTGAACAGTTGATGCTGGATGCTTAGCCAGATTCAAAAGGGAGCCTGCAGTAAAATAAATGCCAAAAAGAGTTTCAAAGAACAAGTGGCCTTCGCGATTTGTCAAGTCTGCTGACATGAATCAAGTTTAAAGATTTGCAAGAAACAAACAAACAAACAAACAAAAATCTGTAGATATAAAACTGTCCTCTGGACTGACTGAAAAATCCTGGGGAAAGAGGAATATCAACTACTGGAAACTGGTTGCAACAGAACAAAAAACCAGATTCATGTGTCTCCTCTCATGATACCTTGATTTAAAAACATACCCTTTAACGTAGGATAAACTCTAAGGAGCAGGGCCCACGAAGCATCTCAGAAGAGGTAGTGACTAGAGTTGCCTTCATTTTTCCAAGATGAAATCAGGCAAACTTCAGAAGAGAATCATCACTGATAGCTTCTAGACTCCTGCCAGCATTGACAACCCTGTTCATCATTTCAATTTAGAAACTGAATAGTTTGAGGACTTTTTAATATATTAAATCAACTGCTATACTGCTTCCTATATCTCATAATATCTCAAAGTGTCCTAAGCATAGTCAATCTGACTCCATTAAGATGCTTTAGATATGCAGGACTGAGTAAGAAACTGTTACACAGCCAAACTGCAACACCCCTGATAGCCAAGCATACCTGCATGAGCAATAAGTCGGGCTCCTACTAGCTCTCCCACCATGACTGTAAGGTTAGGTGCAATTGCCATCATTCTGTTTTTTAAATAATCATACAGTTGTGCTCGATAGTCTGAGATCTCAATCACCTGAAAGACACAATAAGACTGGTCAAAGCTTGCAAAGCTAAGTTGCCAAAGACAAGTCATTAAAAAACAACAACAACCATCCAGCAAGAGGACAGGTAAAGAAGTTAAGCAGCTACCTACATTTTGCTAAGTAAGGATTATAATTTTTATACAGTATATTTTGGTTTTCTAAACTTCTGTGAATGGGTGTACAGAATTTAAACACAAAAAATTACAATCCAATGATCCAAAAAAGACAGCAACATTAAAACATAATTATTTAAAAGCAGCAGATACAAACCTTTAAAAGTAGCATATGTAAAACCACATGCCATGAGCCCATTCAAACAGAAAAAAGTTTTTTTAAAATACAGATTGACAGCAAAAAGCACGGCAGACCTCCAGCTTGAAAGCATTCTTCAACTTTGGCATCAGCACTGAGAAAGCTTAGTCTTTCACATTCTTTTCATACCAATATAAACTGGTGAGTGGGGCCACCAAATCAGGTCTTAATTGTCTGAAAGACTCAAATGTGAACAAGTGTTCCCCTCAGTTAACCTGAGCCCAGACCATTCAATTGCTGAGAACAGGTGTGACACGCCTAAGTTCAGAATGTTGCCAAATCTGAAAGGTACATTACGTATTTGTTTTTTTAATAGACCCTATTTCTCAAGTACTCATGAAGGCAAGACATTCTGAAGTACTTCAAGCAAGCTATGTTTACCAGTGAGGAAAACTCTATGAAGAACTCAAATGGATCCAATTCAACAAAGTCACAAGGACAACTTCCTTCCTTCCATTCTCAAGTGATAAATTTGACCATAATCAGAGTACAAGTTTCAACCCAAAAAGCTTTTTGTTAGCTTGGACTTTCCACAGAATTCGCACTGGGCTTTCAGCTTAGATTTAAAAGTGGAGGCAAAGTTACCTGGTAGTACTTTATCATATTTAAAACCAAGATAGGTGGAATAATGAGGGTATATTAATATATGTGGAAGCCCTACTTCTACAGGTCTCAGAAGAGATAAAGAGTAAGCATATCACTCAAATTCACGTCTTAAATATATTTAGTTACTCTAAATCAATGATTTGAGATGGCATCAGAAGAGGTAGTGACTGTGCAGCCCTCAGTTTGTGTATCAGGTATGCATCATCACAATTATCATCACTGCCATCAAGAACATTCATATGAAACCATTTCTAAAACAGTTCAGCTCCCAAAATATTTTAATTCTGAGCTGAGCAATAGTCATGCAGTATCCACATACAACCAGATGATATGAATGGGCCTTTTTCCTCATGCACACAACTCTTTCACTCCTCTCCTCACAGCCTCTGAGCAGTTTCTTGTTACAAACGAATTGTTGAACTGCAGTTATCCTTGTTTAATCATAGCTTTTGTGAAGGAGCCAAATGCTTATCGGTATTTTGGCTAATCAAACAAATATGTGGTTGCCTAAATTAACTTTACTAGACTCAAGCAGTTTAGAATTAAAACTGATTTAAACCCAATTGACAGAAGTAGCATTAAAGTGTTTTAAATGGACTGTCAACTGGATGTGAGCTATTCAGAATTAGCATTAAAGCTTTTTACTGAATGCTGGTATGTGTTTTTTTTTAGCCAGCTATAGACTAAGTTCCAAGTTTTATCCAACATTACATAACCACCTGGTCACACAGGTGTTGTATGTTGCTTATATCTTCTTCAGACACTTCAGTCCCCATGGAGATCTCTGCAGCTGCTTTCACCTCCTCTTCAACTTCCTCAGGAAGGACCTCAGACAGATCAGAACAGGAAAAGTTTTTTCTGTCTCCTGTGTAAATAAGGAACAAAATATAAAACAGGAATAAAGCTAAGCAGCAACGGAAGTGAAGCTTCGTTCTGCAACCCACGTGGGCATAATATATAAAGTCAAACACAAGAAGCTGAAATAGGAGGAAGTGGGTGATTTTCAATGGTTTAAATCCACCAGTGTTAACTGAAAAAGACATAGTCAGCATTCTCCACCAAATTATGTTTATTTAAAATAGAAATTTCCACACTGTGGTATGAATGACAGACTACATGGAATTTGCTGAGGACCTGAAGAGAAACAGTTATTATACAAAGGCTAGGGAACATGCAGCCCTCTAAATGGTGCTAGACTACAACTCCCATCACTTTCAATCTGTATAGTCAGTAGTGAGGGATTCAAGGTGGAAGTCCAACATCATCTGGAGGACTGCAACTTCTCCCCTAAGCCTAGCTTTCTGTTTCTACAAAGTTACAAATACATTACAAAAGAAGACTCTCTGTATTAATAATTTAATCACTGGTTCAATTAGGAATTGAACAGAATGCAAATAACACTGACACATAAATGATGAAACATAACACCACAACAGGGATTAACATCACTTGAAATAATGTAGATCTCATTTGTAGATGGAAAATGAGGAGCTGTATGGTTTTGAAATAGTGAATACACTATGGTCTTCAAAATTGATCTCTTAGAATTCAGCATTACTTACCAATTTTCTGTACACATTTACAGTAGGTTAGATTATCTGTGATAATTTTGCCCAGTTCTGGGAAGTGCCAACCATACCATTCTCTGCAGCGCATTATGTAGTTATTTAATTCTTTATCCAAGTCATCAAGAAGGGCTGGAGGAGAAAAATATGTAGCATGCTTTACCTTCTCTTTAGAAAAGATACATAGTTGAAATTAATATCAGAAATTAAGATCTTAGATCGGCTTCTGCAATGTTTACCTTGACTTGAAACACTGCTTTTAAACAAATAAATTAAAGTGATCAAAATATTTCAGAGCAGAAACGTATTTTGCAAAGTGAAATGCTAGACTGTTAGGACACCTTTTTTAGTTGTACCTGGTAAGAAATATTAAGTTGCAGCCTATTATACAAGTTGTCTTAGAGTGGTAGCTTGAAAAGACAGGGAGAATTTTGCCTCCAGTATCATTCACTCCACAATGTACACTAGTACTAGCAAGCACTTATTTCAATTACACAGTACAGTGCCATTTTGTTATCTGCACACAGTCTGTTTACAGCATTTGTGCACTGTGTTTCAGTTTTGTATTCTAGACATTTTTTATTTATTATTTTTACTTTTGCAGCTTTTTTTAGGGCCAGCCCAGGAAAAATAAATATAAGACAGTGTCTTATTTTCAGGGAAACATGGTATCCAACTACCTCTCCTCCTGCAAACATGAAAATTAACTATTCAATTAAGCTGCAATACATCTACAGTATGTCAGTTTCAAAAGGTTTGCACAAGGTATTAAGCAGAAGTCCACTGTTTTGGTGAGCCACAATATATAACACAGACCCTTGTCTCCCCCTCGTGTGTGCAGATATCAGCTCCAGGTGTAAGGAGTATCTGGGGCTCCTAAGACTGCAAGATAAAGCCACTGCCCTTCTACCCAGCATCAGGCTGGATAGGAGTGTGAGTTGTTGGAAGAGTCAGCTGGATTTTAAAAAAAAACCTAGCCAAGTTATTCAGTTTGTGGGCCCCACTAAACACAGATGCCAGACTCAAAGTGTATATTCAACTGTACTCACAGATTGCTTGGACAATCATTGTGTCAACTTTGTCTGGGCTGAACTTCAGCTTGTATCGGGAGAGGCTGAAAAAAGGCATACACAAAATGTAAACTATCTGACATGTAATCAGTTATCAAACTAAGAATTCCTTGAATTCTCTTTCCCTTCCTAGCAATAAGGCTACTGCCAGCCACTGCAATGGAGGGGACTGTTGCTGATTATAGCATCTCAGAGAGCCTGGCTGAATACAGTTTGATTTGCACATTTGTGGCTTTGACTTTTGCAGATTTGATTATTCATGGATTTTATTACTATGTTCTCTCTAAGAAATTTCTAGGTCCTCCAGTGTGATTCTATTGTCAACTTCTGCCAAGTCATGCTGGAGGACTTTGAGATCTCTAGGCATTTGCAGGTCCTCCAGCGCAATTCTATGGTTAATTTCTGGCAGGTGCTGACCACAGAGTTGCCCTGGAGGACCTAGAGATTCCTAGAGAAGTGTTCTCTCAGGTTTTAATAAAAGTGTTTTTTTATTTGCGGTTTTTCCACTTTCATGATGTCCTGTGCCCCTAACCCCAGCGAATGTGGAGAGTTCACTGTATTCAGATGTGTTAGACCCAACCACTGCTCATGTCAAAGGGCAAAAAAAACTGTACAGATTATATCTGTCTCAGAGGCATTTCAAGGCTGCTGCCACCACACTGCAGAAATAAAACAGTGTGACAACGCTTTAGCTTCCATGGCTCAGTGTTGTGGAATTCTGGGATTTGTAATTTGGTGGGGGGGAGGCATGAGACAGGAAAGGCTAAATATCTGACAAAACTACAAATCCTGGAATTCCCCACCATTGAGTCACAGCAGTTAAAAGTGGTGTCAAACTGCTTTTTTTCTATAGTATGGCAGAAATACACAATTATCAGCTATGATCTTGCAACAGATGTATCTCCAGCATGTAGATGACATTGCTGTTTGTCCACCAAAGGAAATTAGCTGGCCATATCTTTGCTGCTACCAAACTATGGTAAGTGCTGTCCACTGAAACAAAAGTGGCCATCATGTGTGTGCGCACACATACAACAGAATTCTGACTTCTGCAACAACCAAAGTGGATTACAATGGTGCAACCACACCACTGTAGCTCACTAAGAGGATGCTAACTTTTTCTCTAATGAAATGCAAGGAGACTGTCCAGTACAACCTTAGAACACAAACACTTCCAGCATTAAGGATGGAGAACATGGGGCCGGAGAACAAGCTGCTGGACTGCAACTCTCATCCACCCTTGCTATTGGCTATGTCACCAAGGACTGATAAAATCCAGCCACATCTGGAGAGCTTAAGATTCCTAACCTGAGTTTCAATTAACATTAGGTATATAAAGAGCCCTGGTGGTGCAGTGGTTAAATGCCTTTACTGCAGCCACTCACTCAAAACCATAAGGTTGCGAGTTCAAAACCAGCAAAAGGGCTCAAGCTCAACTCAGGCTTGCATCCTTCCCAGGTCGCTAAAATGAGTACCCAGATTGTTGGGGACAAGTAGCTTACAGTTGTAAACCGCTTAGACACTGCATAGGCAGTATGAAGCGGTATATAAATGAAGCTGTTTGCTTGATTGCTGTAATCCGCTTTGATTCCCACCGGAAAAGGTGGAATTGAAATAAATCCTATTATTATTATTATTATTATTATTATTATTACTATTATATGAGTTTTACAAACTGTCATCAAAACTCAGCAAACTATTATTGTCATTGTTACAATCAGGAAACCAGGGCTAATGAGCAGAGAGCACTGGACTGGAACGAAGGAGCAAAGATCTGAGCCCAAATATTCCTTTTGATTCAATCATGGAAACTTCTACATATCTAGCATTTGTTAGATGAATTTAAGCCTACATTACATGTTTAAAAGGTCTGAGATAATTACAGGAGGGCACTTAACATAGGAGACTTCTTTCCAAAATTCTTTCGCCATTATTAATCCTTTCCTTTTCACCAGATAAAAAGCTACACACTAACTGTGCTACAAAACCTTGGTCTCAGAAACGTTTGGACTGATATTGCTTTCCTAAAACACAAGATTTTCACTCCTACATACAACTACTTGGGAAAAGAACACAAAAATTCAGAAGGCTTAACTTTAATTTGTACCTAGACTTCTTCTGTAAACAGATGCTAGTGCTTAAGCTTGGCATGCTATAAAATGGCATTTCCAAGTGTAAAGAAATACAACACAGCCTACCCAAATCTGGTGCAAAAATTCCCACTTTCTTCAACCAGCATTGCTCGGGAGGAAGCTAATATACAACAAGTGAAAGAACAAAGTTGGGGAAAAAAATTAACCTTACCTGTGTGCCAGTCCCAGACACATAGCTGCCATTTCCCGTGCTGGAAGGCCACTGATAAGCCCTTCCATTTGTGAACGAATGCCTCTCATTAGTTCAGTAACCATTGGGCTGTGGATGCAACTTAAGTTCAGCTTGTCCTGCAGAAAGGGAAAAGCAGCAAAAATTCATTCTGTAAGTAAGGTCTAGTGTGTCACTGAAACAATATATTTAACATCTGCCCAAGAGTGGCACACTAGTAGGCAAGCTTTTTGTCTGAGCATCTCTGGGACTCTGGACTGTTAAAACCAATTTGGATTGCTTCATGCAGGGACACAGTAGCTTAAAATTTCCTGTAAAAAACCATACTGTTACCGAATGCTAAGTTTTCATTGAAAACACCTGCATAGTAAGAAAAAAAGACAAATACAGTACTCTCAAAGAAAGTGTTCCATTTATCAATTAGTGTATTAGAGATATGCAACAAAAATTTGGATTGCAGACTCCAACTTAAAATCCAGAAAAATATAGCATCAACTCTTTTGCAGTCATTGCATTATCACATGGATTATTTAGAATTAAAAAATGGTGTATGTCTGATCAGGCCATGGTGATACATGCCTTAATAATATCTCATTTGGATCACTTTGTAATCCAAATTTGCCTTTAAAATGTGTTCAAAAACATCATCTGGTTCAAAGACCTACAACCAGATTGTTAATTGGAGCTGGCTACACAGAGCATAGGGACCCCTTGTTGTTAAGCTATGCTGGTTGCAAGTCCATTTCTAAACAATTCAAAGTACTGGTTATGAAATATAAAGCCCTCCGCTGCTCAGATCCAGGCTATCTGATGGACCATATCTTCCTATATAAGCCTTCTCAGGCACTCTGAGAAAAAAAACTGCTTCAAAGTGCATCTACACTGTAGAAATAATGCAGTTTGACACCATTTTAAGCACTATAGCTCCATCCTATGGAATCCTGGGATCTGTAGTTTTACAAGGACTTTAGCCTTCTCTGGCAGAGTGCTGGTACTTCACAAAGCTACAAATCTTGGGATTCTGTGGGTTGGAACTATGACAGTTAAAGTGGTGTCAAACTACATTATTCCTGCAGTGTAGATGCACCTTCAGTCTCACCACTTACACAGGCATATCTGAAATTCAACACAGAGAAATGTAAGGTCCTGCACTTAGGGCGGAAAAACGAAATGCACAGATATAGGATGGGGGACACCTGGTTGAATGAAACTACGTGCGAAAGAGATCTAGGAGTCCAAGTAGATCATAAGTTGAACATGAGTCAACAGTGCAATGTGGCAGTTAAAAAGGCCAATGCAATTTTAGGCTGCATCAATAGAACTATAGTGTTTAGGTCCAGGGAAGTAATAGTGCCACTCTATTCTGCTTTGGTCAGGCCCCACCTGGAATACTGTGTCCAGTTCTGGGAACCACAATTCAAAAAAGATGTGGAGAAACTGGATCATGTCCAAAGGAGGGCAACTAAGATGGTTAGGGGTCTGCAAGCCATGCCCTATGAGCAGCGACTTAGGGAGCTGGGGATATTTAGCCTGGAGAAGAGAAGGTTAAGAGGTGATATGATAGCCCTGCTTAAATATTTGAAGGGATGTCATATTGAGGAGGGAGCAAGCTTATTTTCTGCTGCTCCAGAGACTAGAATGCGGAACAATGGATGCAAACTGCAGGAAAAGAGATTCCACCTCAACATTAGGAGGAACTTCCTGACAGTAAGGGCTGTTCGACGGTGGAACACACTCCCTCGGGGTGTAGTGGAGTCTCCGTCCTTGGAGGTCTTTAAGCAGAGGCTGGATGGCCATCTGGCTGGGATGCTTTGATGGAGAGTTCCTGCATGGCAGGGGGTTGGACTGGATGGCCCTTGTGGTCTCTTCCAACTCTATGATTCTATGATTGAAACAGGGATGGGGGATTTCTCAGCGGCTGTTCCCATGCTTTGGATCCCACCCACCTCCCACTTTAGAGAGGCTGAAATGGCTCCCTCAACATTATCATGTTGGCAAGTGAAAATATCTCTGCTCCTACTGGCTTCCCAAGAACTGGGGGATCTGATGCTTTTAATTGTGTGCTATTTATAGTATGTTCTGTTAATTTTTCTCTTTTGTTTTTTTTGCTGAATCTCTTTTAAATGGCTTTAATTCTAGGCACTGCTTAACTATATTTTAATATTAATTTCTTGTATGTTTTTACTTTTCTTTTTGTAAATGTTTTTAATTGTATTGGTTTTAATTTTTGTAAGCTGCCCTGGGTAGCAGTACTGAAGACAGAATATAAATGAATCAATCATCATCACCACCTCAGTCTTATCTTCTCTCTTCATTCTCTTTCCTATTTGTGCAGCATATATTAGATTATTAACCTGCAGAGAGGCTGCCTTAGTTTTAAATCCTATAGAATGTTTAGGAAAATGTATATTCTTTGCAAGTGATAACCACAAGCACCAGGCAGCAGGATTCCAGGGAAATAATAGCAGCAAAGAAAGGCAAAAATATCCATTATCAACTGATAACAGATAATTAAATATACTTGCATGAAACAACCAGTAGCTTCCCCATCAGAATGTCACATACTGTGAACACACACAAATCAGGGTTTACCTTTATTACACCACCCAGTTTAGCATCTGCCACAGCCAACTGTTCATGGGCATCTTTGGCAACTATCTTCTTTAGGACTTTCTTTAAATTCTTGCTAATCTTGCCTTCCACCAGAGCTGTGGATGCTTTAAGGGGGAAAAGAGAACACTGAAAAAGGTCTGCATATTTCTAAACAATCTCAGCCATGAAAACTAAAGAACAAACAAAAAACAGCAGCTACTGGACATTTATTTTTAAGTTGTTGTCTCAGTGGTAGTGACGAAACGTTGTGTGCAATCACAGGCATTCAGTTCCACTAACAAATCATCACTGACAACAGAACACAGGAATAAAGGGCTTATTTTATCTAAGTGCAATATTGTATAAAATCTTATCTATGTGAATAAACATATGGACACATATGCATGACAGATTTGGTAAAGAAACATCACTGGTCCATACACTGGTGTATGCGGTATACATTGCTGTACTTAGGCACACAACCCTAAAAGGTAAAGATTATGTCCTCCATGTTCATAAATGGCCTCTCGCCTATAGAGCAGTCCATTAGCTGGGCTGACAGGAGATTATATTAGCTGCAGTCTGTGAGGGTTTCTACTTTTAGCCACCTCTGCCTCTAATGTGAGGACCTCCTCCTGTCCTACCCTACCACCATGGCATCAAATGTGGGGACCTTCTACATGCCCCCACTGTTCCTGTGCTATAGTTTATTCATCCCTACCCCATATGAGTAACTATCGCCACCACAAACATTATGTGTCTGAACTCAAGCTTTCCAATGTCCCTTATGGTAGCATTGCCAGAGGGACAAATGTATAATACAAAATTGATTTATTAAGAGAACATCACATTAAAGATTATTAAATACATCTAAATCGCGACTGAATCTAACTCATTCCAACTCACATCTCTCGCCGATATTCCTAACACCAATACTCATCTCTCTCTCTCTCTCTCTATCTCACATACTGAGACCAACTTATCTCTGTCTCTGACCCTAACTCTAACATATCTTAATGTCCAGTCATTATACACTCCAGCCTTTTTAACATCCCTTCAAACACTCAGCCCATCACCAGTCACTTTCAAGATTCCATGTGCTCATCTTCTCTCATGCTCTCCTCTTTCCTTATTACATTCACTATGCTTCACTGGCATAAACATTCTTTACCATAATTTTTGTAGTAATCGAAACAAAAATTTTAAAACGAAAGCCTACAACAGTGGTTCCTAAACTTTGCTCCTCCAGATGTTTTGGACTTCAGCTCCCAGAATTCCTGACCGTTGGTCAAACTGTCTGGAGTTTCTGGGAGTTGAAGTCTAAAATACTCAGAGAGCCAAAGTTTGGGAATCTGAAACATGGTCTACAACATCACAATCAAATACATCTGGAGCTAACCATGCTGGGTACAGCTATAGAGCATGATAAGGCAACGTATGGCCCTCCAGATGCTGAAGGGTTGCAATCCCATCATTCCTCGCCATGATCTATAGTGAACATTAACAAGATGCCCAAGAAAAAAAGAGAAAGGATACATTTTAACCTGCTAGTTACCTGCAAGTGCTTCTGTGGTGTCTTGAAACTTCTCAAAGTGTTTCAGTTTCACACTAAAGAAAAGAAAGATATCACACAGTTTTCTAAGAATAATGAAGAAATGAGCATCTAAGTACCAAGCAAATTAAAGCAAGCAATTGGAAAATTTCTAAGTCTGGAGTGCTTGGCATTTTTTTTTTTAAAAAGAAGCATTTGATAGATATACAGGTATATCTCAGTTAATGAAGCAGATGTATTCCAGAGTGTTACTTCTTTAACAGAAGCTTTGGTAGAGAGGCAGAAATAACATGGAAAGAATAGAGATGTTTCCTATACCACCAAAAAAAGAAAAAAAAGAAAAAAAAGAGCAGCTTGAACATTTTTCAGCAGACCTTTTATTTCAGAACAAGAGAGATTCACGTGAAATGAAACAACTAGTTCAGGTAAGCCATGCCTAAGTAAACAAAAACATTTGGAATCTTCAAAGCTTCTTCAAAAATGCATCTAGGGATGATTTTTTTCCCTTTCACTAGCCTCTATTTTTCTTATATTTCTCATTCTGGTGGCTAAACTTATAGATTTATTTTTTTAACATGCTGGGGGAAGCTGTTGAGGCATTTTGCCTTCCCTTTTCTCTTTGTCTTGCTGTTGATGTATGTTCAGTAAGGGATTCCAAAGTCCATCAAGTCAATGTCCCCTTTGGGGAGAGGAAAAATGACACCTATTAACTTAGGTGAATACATAATATAGTTTTAATCCAGATTTTTCACTTGAAAAAAAGAAAAGACATATTTTAACCATTAGGAACACAACCCATGAGCTGGAAGATCATGGCAGTCTTCAGTTCAAATGTCAATTCAGCCAACTGCGGCCATAGCAAGTTCACTTTCAGCTGCTCATGGGTAATAAGGAGATAATGTTTTACCTTAAAGGTCTGTACGCAACAATTACTGAGATAATGGAGCACACTGAGAATACAGGAAGCATGTTACAACACTTGATGTTGTTATTGTCATTTAATGTAACAGTTTCAAATAGTCTTACCTAGTCTACAAGATCCAATTTATTATTTAATAATTGTAATATTTAATATCCCATCTCTTCACATTCAGCCTGTCTTACACAACTACTGTACTTCCAGTATTATAAACTAAGAAGTCCTTCTGATGTATAGATTTGACAAGTAGTCTCAGTTCTGAGCAATTTGACTCCTTTTATAAATACTTTGCAAGCCTTTCCTCATTAAGGTTTCATTATCCGTCCTTAGTATTTGAACGGTTGTTATGACAGCACTGCTGGCCCTTTATTGTTCTAAAACTAAAAGATTAATACACTGAAACAAAGGAAACCTTTCATTCAACTGCAAGGTGTTAGTAACTTCTATAAAAAAATTGCTTACATTTTATTTGCTTTTTCAGGAGTTTCAAACTCTTTCCATAAACTATCAATTTCTTGGAGTTTCTTCTCATCCAGAACCTAGGGCACGAAGATGGTAAGACTAATTAAATACACCCAAAATTTGGCAAGGAGTTTCCTAAATTCATTCACTGTTACGCAAATGTAAAAGGTTTTCCCAACCCCGGACGGCCAGGCAATGTACAAATACCAAAGCAGAAGTTATCATGCTAACAAGAATCCAGCACATCAGCCCTTTTTAACTTCTCTGCCGTGCATTTTCTTTGGCCTTCAAAATAAGAAATCAAGTTGGAAGTATAAGGTGCCAGTTTACAGATAATCACTGAAGTAGATTTACACCCAACTTTTAAAAGATGAATAAAATTCTTCAGTCCCTAATATCGTGATACTCAGGAATCTACTTTTTTGGCTGCCTTTTCCTTCTCCCATCTGTCAACACTGAGATTACCAGATGGGAAAAGGACGTTCCTGTTCCAGGAGTGTCCTTCCCGTGGTTGCGGGAAAGACTTTCACACAAAGCTGCCCTTATTGGGACACTGTCCTGTCCACGAAGCACAAGTGACAGTGATCGTGTGAAAGCCTTTCATATGACGTCACACTGATCCTGTCATTGTCCTGTAATTAAAGTGGAACTGTCCTGGCACTTTGTATTAACGGGAGTTCACGTTAGTACATTTCCCACTTCAACGACGGGATAATGACAGGATCAGCACTGTTATGAAAGTCTTTCATGTGATTGTTGTCATGGGAGGGATATGGATGGGAGTGCGATCTTGACCTTGTCCTGTCCCTGTATGGTAATCTACAAGGTTCTCCTCCTTGCAAACAGCAAACCACATCGTCCTCTGCTCCCTATAGACCTTTCCAGGGAAATTTCAGGAAAAAGGAATACCATGCTGTGAAAGCTTGTCAAGAGGTCTGAAGTGGCATCATCGGGGGTGGGTTGCGGATCACAGTGGGTGACACCCAGAAGAGGGGTGACACATGGTTCATACCTTCTTCTTTAGGGCACCCTTGTCAGCTACTCCAGCTCCAGGCTTCCTCCCACAGAGACAGCCCAGGGGCTGGAGGAGTAGGTCCTTTGGCCACCGTCAGCTCCCCGTGTGACACCTGGCATGGGGATGCCAATGGAGGTCTTTGGCATTGGAGGGAAGTCAAGCATTATCGCTCAATTGTACAGACTATTCCTGTTCATCTCTGAAACCTCACTTTCAAAACTGCTGGATGACTGCCCATTGAGCATCCCCAGCTGTGGGTGACCCCACACTTGCGAGTGAATACTGGACGTTGATAATGTCAGCTATAATGGAGAGCTGTAGCAATGGCGATCGGCGTGGCGTAGCGGTTTAAGCGTTGGACTATGACTCTGGAGACCAGAGTTGATTGCAAGGTTTGGCCATGAAACCGACTGGAAAGTCACATTCTCTCAGCCTCAGAGGATATCAAGAGCAAACCTCCTCTGAACAAATACTGCCAGGTTCGTCTTAGGGTTGCCATAAGCCAGAAATGACTCGAAGGCACACAGCAACATCAATTTAGGACACCTGTCTTAAATGGAAAATGAATGCTTGTTCTAACAACCGTGTACTATGCATATTTATTCTGAAGTCTTCAGCTGGATTTCATTACCAATACTATACAAACGGAAAGGCACGAAAGACTCACTTTCTTCCTCAACTTCCAGCAGTCAGGAGGAAAGTATCTGCGCCTTATTTATGGAGGGGAAATCTTACACTAATCTGAGAGGACTATTATCACAGTTGGATCACAAGCAGAATCTCAACAAGACACAGGAAAAAAAATTATGAGCTTTTCTTGCCTTAGCAATACACGGAGAAGATGCAAACAGCATTTTAATCAAAAACAAGGCAAGAAAAATAATAAATTTTATCAAAAACAAGACAAGATATGGTGCACAACCCATGGTTCAATTTTCTCCATTGCCATGAATTCAACATTCGGCTTTAAGGAACCATCTTCTCATAGGACTCGAGCTGATTGCCACACTGCAGACTTAATGCGGTTTCGTGCCCCTTTGACTGTTGTGACTCCATCCTATGGAATTCTGGGATTTGTAGTTTGTTGTGACACCAAAGGTTCCCCCCCCCCCCCCAAAGAAGGCAAAATATCCCAACAAACTACAAATCCGTGGATGCTCATGCCCCCATTCAATACAAAAACCAAGGTTTTGCTATTTGGGATTTATTTGTTTGGGTCAATCGCTATGGAATTCTGGGAGTTGGAGTTTGTTGTGGGCCCTTCGGGCCCACAACAAACTCCAACTCCCAGAATTCCATAGCCTTGAGCCACAGAAAGAGTTAAAGCGGGACCAAACCGGGTTATCCCTCCAGTGTAGACGCAGCCTCAGCCTCTGCCTGGTGTCCCTCTCACCTTGAAAATGGCATATCCAGCAGCGGTCTCGAAAAGAACCAGCATCGCAGCGGTTGGATGCCTTTGCTGCCCCGCTCCAAAGAGAAGAGAAGTCAGAGAGAGCAACCCACGTGGCCAACACAGCCCCTACTAGCCCCACGTGTGCGGAAGTGACGTCACTTCCTCCTTCCGCCCGCTCTCCTTCTGCCCGGAAACAAAGGCTTCTAGGAAGGTCGGATAAAGACTAGAGAGAAGAAGAGAGATAGGCGCGCAAAGAGGCACAGTCTCTATAGCGTTCCAAAGCGACGTCCGGTTCCCGTGCGGAGCACTCAATATATATATAATAAATAAAGGATTTTTGGACTTCAGCTCCCACAATTCCATGACATTGGGCAACATGGCTGAGGCTTCTGGGAGATGTAGTCCAAAGTTCCCTTAAAAGAGCACAGTTTGGGGAGCACTGTTTATACATTGCAAGATCCCTTTGCATACTGATTTTCCTGACTAATACAGTTTTATCTTTGAATTCTTACAGTATCCAGGATCACACAACTCCTTCACCAGAAAACTCCCTCTTCAAGATATATTATCATACTCTTGGGAAATAGGTGGCTTTATATGTAGCACATCAAACCACAATGAACACAATGAAGGGAACTGTGGCTTTGAATCCTAAAAATAAGCACTGAACTACTCCAAATGGCATTACTTCACAATATCTTCTAAGACAGTGGTCACAAAACTGTGCTCTTTAAGGGATTGTGGACTACATCTCCCAGAAGCCCTCAGCCATGTTGGCCTATGGCCTGGGATTCTGGGAGCTGAAGTCCAAAATCCCTTAAAAGAGCACAGTTTTGGGAAGCACAAAATGTAGTATACTAGCTTGAGTCCAGGAATAGGACCCTGGAGTCCTGGTTTTGAATCCACACTGGGCCAGAGAACTCCACTGGGTGCCCTTGAGCAAGTCACACTCTCTCAGCCTCAGATAAAGGCAAAGTCAAACCCCCTCTGAACAAACCTGGCCAAGAAAACTCCACAATGAGAGTCACAATCAATCAGAAATTACTCAAAGGCACACAATAACATCAGTAGAGGATTGTTAAGAACCTCAAGAAAATACAAGACCCAGGTCTTCATAGACTTGGAACGTGGCAGTTAAAGTGGTATAAAGTCAAAGGCTTTCATGGCTGGCGTCTATGGTTTTTGTGGGTTTTTTGGGCTATGTGGCCATGTTCTGGAAGAGTTTATTCCTGACGTTTCACCAGCATTCATGGCTGGCATCTTCAGAGAATGTTGGCATGGAATAGAGTGGGATACACTCTGTTACCCTTGGTTGAGAGGAAGTGATTTACATCTGTGTGTTGCTCTGTTGTTGAATGGCAAGGCCTCAGGGTCAGGGGGGTTTCCCCACAAACAATGGATCACTAATTTAATAGACACGCTGAGGCCTTGCCATTCACCAACAGACCAACACACAGATTAACATGTAAATCACTTCCTCTCAACCAAGGGTCACACAGTGTATATATAGACCCCACACACCTCCATGCCACCATTCTCTGAAGATGCGAGCCACAGCTGCTGGCAAAACGTTAGGAATAAACTCTTCCAGAACACAGCCACATAGCCCGAAAAAAAAAGAAAACACTCCTCCTAATGGGGTTATTTAATAGAAATACATTTTGAGGATGTGGTGCTGTTAAACATGGATTTTGTGTAAGAGGTGATGTGAGAGTATTATTGCCCAGAAATCCTACTCTGTGAGTTTTGCAAAGGAACTTGGTTGACCACTCTGGAAACAGAATGCTGAGCTACACAGTCCTTCCCTCTGATCCAGCACGGCGTTCCGTAATTGTTTGTTATAAAATGATTTCTAATGTTGATCTTTCAATTATGTTAATAAAAAATTTAAAAATTGCACTATTGTGCATTCACATGTCTCAAAGTCTACTCAGGCCCTTTTCAGAGTTTGTAGTACTGAACTGAATCCAAGCCAGCATGGTGCCGTGGTTTGAAATGTGGACTCCAGGGTCCAAAACACACAGCAGAAATAATCCAGTTTGAGACCTCTTTAACTGCCCTGGCTCAATGCTAGCGAATTCTGGGAACTGTAATTTTGTGAGACATTTAGCCTTCTCTTTCAGATAGTTCGGTGCCACAACAAATTACAGTTTGCATGATTCCCTAGGACTGAGCCAGAATTCAAATCCCCAATCTGACCTGGATACCCATTGGTTAACCTTGGGCAAATCACACACTCTCAGCCCTAAAAAAAGGCAGTGGCACACTACCTCTGAAAAACCCTTATGACAAGATAATTTTAAATTAGAGTCAACTTGAAAGCACATAACAAACTATTGAATTTAATGCATTTTCTTCAAGTGAACGTATATACAGATGGATATTTGCCTCTATAATGTATGCAAATTTACAGCCCAGGCCCATGCATTATTGCAACATTATTCCCACTGGAAAATCCAACAGGATGGCCATGAAAATTAATAGTTCACTATCCTATGGCTTTGTAATTTGAGATGGAACATACAACATGCACATTAAGCGATTCCACTCCCACCTTGCCATTGCAATCTCTGTCAAGCAGCACATGGTTGAGATACAATAAAAGAATCCTGTATACATTTTCTTGGGCATAGCACCAAACTCGGTGAGACTTAACTTGTAGGGCAATGCCCATAGGCAGTGGGCCACAATTTTCAGGATGTTACAATTGCATCTTTTCACTTTTTTACCATACAATACTAATGTGTGATATAAGGCTTTGCACAATTCACAAATGTTGACTGATTAGAGAATGATCATCCGAAAATATCAGTATTATCTCCTCATGTTTGTTCAGCATTATGTCCCAAGAAGGTGAGTGTTCACTCAGGATGCTGTAGCAAACCACTGTACAATACTATAGGATAAATCTTACATAATAGTCCCGGGGAACCTTTGGTCCTCCAGTCGTTTAGGCATAAACTCTCTTAATCCTCTCCTGGATGTGGCCAGTGACTCGTCAGTAGTATGCTAAAGTTGCTCCAGGTTTTAATCCAAATTCATTTGTCCAAAGTGCCGAACCTATTCTAGGGAAAGGGTTCAGTACCTTGGGCACTCCTTTAAAACTCAGAGTAAAAGTAGGGGTAAACTCACTTCCCCACTGACATCAGAGCCAGTGGCCAGCACTATCCCTTACCATTGGCCATGACTGTTGGGACTGCTGGGAACTGTAGTTAAAACATCAGGAGGACCAGATGTTGTAAAGTTATGCTTTATGGCCATACATGTCATTGGCATTATGAAAGATGCCACTACTACCACCATCAGCATCCAATTGTACCCACTTAAAGCTTTTACACCTTGCCTCATATATCCACTTGATACCAATTGCCCTAGGAAATGCCAATTACAGCATCCATCTGTCTGTGCGAACACAGAATCCATCTCTGTTATAAATTGTAACTTCCCATTGTGTGTCAAGGTAGGAAAAGTGAAGTCCCCCACCATAGTACAAAGAAACAAGGATAGGACAGGCCAGTCATTAGCACAAGGGGTGTGAAAACTGAAGGATTAATTCAGTTTCATGTTCCATCTTAGCCCCTGCTGGCACCTCTAACAGAACCTCTGGTGACACCGACTATGAGAACATGCCCTTGGTTTGAACACAGTTCAAAATGTGCTAAATGTAGACAGAGACTGAACTGTGAATGATGATGCAAATGGTGCAGTCTATGGGCTATTTCTTTTCCATTTGACACTTCAGTGGGGGACATACTGAAACAAAGGACAGTACTTGTCCATAGGGTAACCATACTTGCCCATAGGGAAACCATACTTGCCCATAGAGAATCATTGGAGATTGCTTGTCCATAGGGACATAGGCAATGCCCATTATTCCCTTTGGGCAAGCAATCTCCAATGATTCTCTATGGGCAAGTATGGTTTCCCTATGGACAAGTACTGTCCTTTGTTTTAGTACGTCCCCTTCAGTGGAATCAATCCTGATTTATAAGGGAAAGGTGAACCAAGTCTCTCCAGGCCTTGGCTTTATTCCAAAATAGCTGAGCACATCGACACAAAGGAACTACACATACAGACTGCCCTTTCTTTCCAGTTTGCATGTAGTTTCCAGAGCAAAACAGATGGTTTAAATTTTGCAGTGTACTGTGGGGGTTGAAAACACATCTCTTCCCCACTCTTTATGCTCCCTAAATTGTGAATAGCAAAGTTATATAACAGTTACTTTCAAAAGCAGCACTCAAATATCTAGGTTATACCTGACCAGTATTTATCTGCACAAACATGTGTTTAAGGCTGGAGCTTCAACTGAAAATTATTCAAAAATACTGGAAATTTTATTTATTTATTTATTTGAAGGTGTATCCCACACTTTTAAAGGAGAGCCTTCACAAGATGCACAATTAGCCAATAATAATATGATTTTAAATTATAATAATCATAAAACACCAGTTTCATGAAAGCAATCTAATTAATCTAAGCAGATGGCTGCAAAAACACATCAATAAAAACCTTTGATAAAATCAAAATAAAGCCCATAAAAACATTTAAGCAAGCACTAATTAAGCTAAAATCGGCTAAATCAAGATTCTTCCTTAAGTAAGTTTTATTCTTGCACATTTTCATTCATGTAATTTCTTGTGTCTGTGGTCCACATACCTCCAGGGGGTCACAATACCCTCATAGGGAAGAGCCCTGGTGACACAGTGGTTAAATGTCTGTACTGCAGCCACTCACTCAAAACCATAAGGTTGTGAGTTCAAGACGAGCAAAAGGGCTCAAGCTTGATTCAGGCTTGCATCCTCCTGAGGTTGCTAAAATGAGTACCCAGATTGTTGGGGGCAAGTAGCTTACAGTTGTAAACCGCTTAGATGCTCCTTTTTTCTTTATTTAGTATTTTTGAAATTTTACAAAAAAATAGCATAAAAGCAAATTATAACATTCTTTCAAACTTATATACTTTAACATTTTGCTTGTTCTTTTTTTTTTCTGTATATCACCTCAGTGCACCCCTCCCCTGGAGTCATTCCCATCTTTATATTCCATCCAAAATTTTAATTCATCCCGCGGAGGTAATTTCCCATCTTTTTCAATATTTTTTTCCCAAATTTCATCAAAATCATCTCTTTTCCATAATCCCTTAATTACCCTCAATTTACATATTAATTTATCATTAATTGCTAATTTCCAAACTTCTTTATACCAATCTTCCAATTCTACATTTATTTTTCTTTTCCAATTTCTTGCTATAATTAATCTCACAGCCGTAAATAAATTTGTTATAAGGTTTTTTTCTTTTTTCTATTCTACTTCATTATATAATGATAATAATACTATGTTTGGTTTTCTATCTATTTTTATATTCAAAATATTTTCTATTTCTAATATTACTATTTCCCAAAATTTTTGAACATATTTACATTGCCACCACATATGTATATACGATCCTACCTCATTACAACCTCTCCAACAATATTTTGAGTTATTCTTATTTATAGTATGTAATCTTAATGGTGTTAAATACCATTTCCAAACCAGTTTATAATAATTTTCTTTAATTCGTATCGATAAGTTTTTCAAATGTCTTTGCTCCCAAATTCTATTCCATTCATTTTCACAAATTTTATATCCTAATTCATCTTCCCATATTTCTTTCAAAATATTTTGATTTAATTTTTCCCTTTTGCTCTCCATTAATATTTTATACATTTTACTTGTTGTTCCTTTCATATTTTCATTTTCTTCCCTTTCTTTCCCTTGCTGAATTATTTGTTCAAATTGTGTATATTTTTCCTTTCTTATATTCTTTTCCCCCCCAATTTTTAAACCATTGTTCTATTTGTATATAGTGAAACCAAGACATTTTTATTCCGGTAAGCTTTTCTGTTATACGGTACTTTCTTTTCCTATCTTTAACTCTATCCGATTTTCTATTTTATCCATTTTCCTTTCCTTTAATTCCTTATCTAGTAAATCTCTTAATTTTTTTAGGATTTTTCCATCATTATTGGTGTTATCATTGAATTTTCATTCATCATTCTTTTTTTATATTTGTTCCATATCTCTAATATATTTTTCATGAATGGGTTTTCACGCTTAAGACACTCCTTAGGCAGTATAAAGCGGTATATAAATGAAGCTGTTTGTTTGTTTGTTTCTTTGCAAAGGCCCAGTCCACTTCCTCCTCCCCCCCAATGAACCTGCCATATGACTGGCACCAAGGCAAAGCCAAGGAAGGAAGGGTTGGTGGTGAATAAACTAGCCAGCCAGCAAAAGGGTCTGGCACACCTCCTCACCACTGATGTCAACTAACATTAATATATTCCGTTAATGGGGACCTTTACACACCATGCAGCGCTTCGCCACCACTTGTCTCCCCTGCACCCTCCTTTCCCACCAATAGCCCCCTACATCTCTTTCCCACCGTGGCACCATGACACTTCTGCACCGCTCCGAGAGCGCCTCTGCCAGACCTCAAACACTCCCGCTCTGCCTCCTTTCTGCTTCTCACAGTTCCTTTCAGATCCCATCAAAACATTCTGAGTGGTACAATAGAATCACAGAATCTTGGAGCTGGAAGGGGCCGCAGGAGGAGCAGTTATTGGCTTCCAGGTACACACGTTCCTTTTTGGACATTGCTTCATAATCTTCCACTTCTAGGGAGCCAAGTTCAATCCACTTTGGCCTGAGAACAGGTGGCTGCTCTGTTCTCACTCTGCTCATATCCTCCCTGGAGCAGAGCAACCATTTGAAAGAAGCCAAGGCAAAGGCAAAGGCTGGGCCTGTGCATTGCCTTTCTATACACTCCAGTTGCAAAGTAGAGAAAAGAAGCAGGAGAAAAGTCTTCTCTCTCCCTTTGGCGCCTCTTAGGGAAGATGTAATTGTTAGTGGTTCAATGTTTAGGTGTTACAGTATTATTATTATTTATTTATGTGAGTTTTAAATCTTGAATTAAGTCCTGGGGGTCCATGACAATGAAATATATTTAAAGGGGGAGTGTGGTAAAGAAAAGGTTAAGAACCAGTGCTCTAGGCAATTTCTAAGATGCAGCATGATGTAATGGTTTGAGTATTGGACTAGGACTTTAGGAGACTAGGGTTCAGATCCCCGCTCAGTTATGGACACCCCTTCTATCTTGCCAAGAATGCCCCATGATAGACTCACATTTGGGTCAGGATTAGTCAAAAACAACTTGAAAGCAAACAACAATTAACTGAGAGGAAGCCTTGCTCAACAGTGTGGATCTTCCTTTTGAGTAAACATGGTACTGTAAATAATCTTAAATCAAAACTGCTCAGTTTAAAAGAACCAGACCAGCAATCTGTGAGATGTGAGGGAGCTATTGTGTGCCTTTCTTCAAAACAGAAGGTGGGGTGGGGAGGAAGAAGAAAAGAGAAGAATTTATAGTTTTTTGTGGGGCTTTTGGGCTACGTGGCCATGTTCTAGAAGAGTTCCTTTTTGACGTTTCGCCAGCATCTATGGCTGACATATTCATGGCCAGCCACAGATGCTGGCGAATAGCCTGAAAGCCCCCCCAAAAAACTATGGATGCCAGCCCTGTAAGCCTTTGACTCCACTCCATAGAGAAGAATTCAGTTTATCTTTTTCAAAGATTTATCTGCACCATCTGCTGGTTACATTTGAAAATGCATACAGTACCACTATGGACTTATTTTCAAATACAGTATATGAATAATGGAGGCTGTGCTATGTTATCCTGATCTAAGGGAAGGCTGATTTATTTAACTCAATCGGTTGTACAGTGTTTTTGAAAAAGAGATGCATAGATACTTACATTATATATACTTAAAGCAGTAAGTAGTAAAGCAGTAAACCATGTAAAAACCAATAATGGTTTCTAAAGTCTCAGGAGGAAATGGCCAAGAAAACGATATCATTTGAATAAAGAATGCTGCCCTGTGAACAAGCAAACAGGACACTTTTTATTGATGTTTTACTGCAAGATTGGGCTTGCAGTGGTGAAGGAAAACGTTGTAATTTAACGTCTGCTTTACAGTGAGAAGAAATGCCTTTAAAGTGAGAGTGGGAAATATTGTTGTTGGACTAAAACTGCCATCTGCCCCAGACATCCCCTTTGAGGGATGATGGGAGTTGCAGTCCAGCAACATCTGAAGGACCATATGTTCTCCAATCCTGGTTTAAATACTGCAGTGGGAGCTGGAATGCAAAACATGACTGCAGAACTGTCTTCACTTACAAATTCTCCAGCAACACATCTGTCCTGCTCCTTCCCTACGGCAACAGCATACCAGTTTGCACAACTACATAATAATGCCCACCTATTCTCCATTGACCTAACCAGATGCACTCACAGTCTTCCCAACCTGGTATTCTGAACACACATTGAATTACACACTGGCCACACTGCCTGGTGAAAATACCAGCACCAGATGCCTGCTTCTGCTCGAGCCAGTCTTTTCCTGTTCAGGTTCCTCTGACCAATTTTGAACAGGAATTCCAAACTGGGAAGCAAAAAGCTAGGTGGGCTGTCAGAAATAATCAGGATGATTACTGAGAGCTAGGAGTTTATCACACGGTGGGAATTGGAAGTATAATCCAATGGCAATCTGAACGCAATCATTATTGCATGAAAGCCAACCACACACATTTTCAGGCAATAGGAAGTCCCTCCGAACGCAATCATGGGATTTCACGTTATTGTGTGAGAAACTATCACACACAATTTCAGGCAATGGGAGGCAATTTCGGGCAGCTCCGAACATGATGCAGCGTCAATATGCAATCATGTAAATTCGCTGAACTAGTGAATTCACTCAATTCTGAACTGGCCCCACTTTCATTTCTTTTGAAATTGAAAGAAATTCCTCCCATGTGATAACGTCCCTAGAAAACAAGACAGGGCTCTTTGAGGCACTCCTGTTCAGATTCCTTTAGAAAAGATGGAAACCGAGAGAGGGCTAAGGCACTGAATCTAACGTAACTGAGGTTAAAAAGGGTAGGAAAACAAGAGAGGGTTGTCTGTGGTACAGCTGGTAAAATTCCTGAGGTTAAAAAAATAATAATCAAAAAGTGAAGGCTGCAAAACAGGGAGTCCAATGGATCCCCCTCAACATATTAGGTATGGATCTGGGCAGCACCGGGCATTTGTCAATTAGCGATAAACAGATAAAAAACGATCAAGGCTGCTAGATCAGCTTGGATGTGGCTAACATTACTATCGTGTCTCTATTGTATTTATTGGAAAATATTCCTCATGCACAATTTAAAACCTTTTTTTAAATCAGTAACTGTGACCATAGGGCTGTGGGTGGCCCTCAATCTAATTTTATCCTACCATAGGCTAATTTCAGAAACCCTCCATAACTGATTAATTCAGGTAGAATAATATAATCATAGAGTTTTAAGAGACCACAAGGGCCATTCAGTCCAACCCCCCTGCCATGCAGGAACCCACAATCAAAGCACCATTGACTGATGGCCATCCAGCCTTTGCTTAAAGAGGAGACTCCACCAAACCCTAAGGAAGTGTGTTCCAATGTTGAACAGCTCCTACTGTCAGGAAGTTCCTCCTTGACGTGGAATCTCTTTTCCTGTAGCTTCCATCCATTGCTCCAGGTCCGAGTCTCTGGAGCGGAGGAAAACAAGTTTGCTCCATCTTCAATATGACACCCCTTCAAATACTTAAACAGGGCTATCATATCACCTCTCAAATGTCTCTTTTCCAAGCTAAACATATCCAGCTCCCTAAATCTTTCCTTATATAGTTTCCAGACTCTTCACTATTTTAGTCACCCTCCAGGTTCTCAACCTTCTTTTTGTACTGTGGTGCCCAGAACGGGACACAGTATTCCAGGTGAGGCCTGACCAAGGCAGAATAGAGTGGCACTAATACTACCCTTGATCTACTTCTATTAATGCAGCCTAGAATCGCATTGGCTTTTTTAGCTGCCGCATCATACTGTTGACTCATGTTCAACTTGTGGTCTACTATGACTCCTAGATCCCTTTCACATCTAGTCTTTTTAAGCCAGGTGTCCTCCATCCTATTTCTCCAAGTTGAAGTTAATTCTGTTAGTTTTGGCCCAGCTTTCAAACCTATGTCTTGGCAAAAATATTTATTACCCCCTACCAGCCTGTTTATTACCCCCTACCAGAGAAAAGATTGCCAAGAATGAGAAAGCCATGAAAAGAAGGGGTGCCCCCCAACCACCTCTGGTTTTGGCACTACACAAAGGGCCAATATGGTTGCCAGTGTGAAAACTGGTAAGAGCTCATGCACTTTTAAGGGTTGTGTAGAAGAGGGAATTTCAGTAGGTTTCATTTGTTACCACGTTGCATTACAAGCAACACATCTTGAAATTCTCTACCCATCCATTAAATGTACAAGAGCTTTTGCTAATTTTCCATTTGGCAACCCTTCCCAATATACAGGAAAAATTAATTCTCTGTCAACTTGAACATTGAGTTTGGCACACTATTGTTTTTCTGAATGAATATGACACAATGAGCCCATTTGAGCAATGGGTATCAGAGCATCTTCCTACTACAACTCAGATATGAGTTGCTTACCCTTGGGGTTATTGTAGTAATTCCAGTTGTAAAAGTAAAATGTGACCAAGTAACGTTAACAGTGCATCTTACAATGTAGAGATAATGCAATTTGACACCATTTTAAAGGTGATTGCTGCATCCTACAGAATCCTGCAATTTTGTAGCTTTTAGAGGCACCAGCACTGTTTGCCAGAGAAAGCTAAAGATTTTGTAAAATAACGCATCCCAGGATTTAGAATTCCACAGACGGAACTATAGTCAGGGTTGGGGAATAGTGGTGATTTTGGGGTTACTCCTTGTCCTACTCTGAAGTATGATTTTTTTTCTTAATTTTACTCCTATTATACTTCTCAATAAAAAATATTTCATCATTGCTACATGACTCATCAGGCTACTTTTTGGAATTCTGATTATACAGTAATCCCTATTTAAAATTCCCTTCTCCAGTGCAATATAATAAAATTTGGTGTTTGCATGTATAACAACAGGAATAAGGAGTAACAAATATATTTTGTTACTCCTTATTCCTACTGTAAAAACCTCTTACTCCATTACTCCTACTCCCTAGCCCTGGATACTTAAAGTGGTGTTAAAGTGCATTATTTCTCCAGGGTAGATGCACCCTAAAAGTAAATTTTATAAGCTCTGATTATTAACCCATATTTTCTTTAAAGATGTGGCCATATCAGCCTGTGAAATCAGTATATGGGGAGATCTTGTAGCAGCTTTGAGACTGACTGAAAGAAGTTGGCAGCCCTAGACTTCAGTCTACTCAAATGCACCTGAGGAAGTAGACTGAAATCTGAGAAAGCTCATGCTGCTAATTTCTTTCAGTCAGTCTCAAAAGGGCTACCATATTTTATTTGGCCTACATTATTGCAGACTGGGCCTTGGTCCCCTTGACCCTCAGAGATGGGCCTGTGGGACAGACAGGACTAGTAGGACTGTGGGTTCAAATTCTGGCTCAGCCATTGAACCCCATTGAGGTGACCTTGTGTGTGTGTGTGTGTGTGTGTGTGAGCCACACTCTCTCAACCTCAGAGGATGGCTGTGGCAAAACCTTGCCAAGAAAACCCCTCATGGCTGAAAAGGAAACACAGGTCCAAAAAACACACTGCAGAAATAATAATCCAGTCTGAGACTGCTTTTGGCTCAAGTGTTGCTAGGGGAAATCCTGTGAATTGCAGTTTATTGTGGCCTCAGAGACTGAGAGCTCTGTGACAGAGAAGGCAAAAGGTCTCATAAAAAAACCAAGTGTTATTATTAACAGTGGATTGTTATTATTATTTATTCTCCAGTGTTTTGGTGGACCATAGTTTATTTAGCATGGGTTCCCAGTAATTTGGTCCCACACACTATTAAGTCTATAACACTAGGGTCAATTCCAGAACCATCCCACAATTATCCCATTGCCAATAATGGGATAATTGTGGGATGGTCCTGGAATTGACCCTAGTGTGATAATAATAAAGGCCCACAAGAAGAAGAAGATTTCTCCATTAGTTAGTCCTCTCTTTGGAGAAGGCAGCAGCAGCAGGCCTCAGACTTGAATAACAACTTGACTTGAATAACAACAACAAGGGGGGGGGGCAGAGAGAGCTGAGTTGAGGCGCCATTACATCTCCATTCCTCTGTTGGGTGGGTTAAAGCGGTATGGAAGTGGGTTATTACTATTATTATACTGTATTATGTGACATAAACAGAGGGGGAAGGAGAAGGAGGAGGCGGGCTCCATCCCCTTTTCCTCCTCCTCCCTCTTGGGCGGGAAGTGAGCTGTGCTGCTCAGGCGCAGAGGAAGGAAGGAAACCCTGGCCTACTAGTAGTATTACTACTACTCTCTCCTTCCTTGCCTTCCTCCCATCCTCCCTGACTCTGAGGCCTGGAGGAGAAGGAGAAGGAGGCCACTGAGGGCCCAGAGCCAGGCTCGGCGGCGGGGGAGGCCTTGGCTTCTCCTCACCCGGGAGCCATGTCGGACCAGGTAGGGAGGAGGGACTAGGATTGGGTGCTGCTCAGTCTCAGGAGCCTGAGGCCTCCTTTCCTGGGAGGAGGAGGAGGAGGAGGAGGAGGAGGAAGCACACCAGGATTGGATCCCATCAGGAAAACAAAATGGAGGAGGAGGAGGAGGAGGAAGAGGAAGGGGGGCCCACTGCCTTCTTCAGGAGACCCTTTCTGTCCTTGGCTGTTCCAGGAAAAAGAGGGGTTGGGACTGGGCCTTTTTTGGGGGGGAGGCTTCCTTGGCCTTCCTGGGGCTCCCCCCCTCTCTCCCCTTCCACCACAGGATTACCTTTTACCCTTGTGTGTGTGTGTGTGTGTGTGTGTGCATATATATATATATATATATATATTGTGCATGTATATGTATATGCATATATATATGTGTGTGTATTCTACAGTACATGCATATATGTGTGTATATGCGTATATAGTGCATATATATGTATATGCATGTGTGTGTGTGTATATATATATATGTACAGTACATGCATATATGTGTGTATATATGTATATAGTGCATATATACATGTATATACATGTGAGTGTGTATACACACACATACATATGTGTGTGTGTGTATATATATATATAGAGAGAGAGAGAGAGAGAAGTGAGCCTATATATATATATACACACACACACATATGTATATGTGTGTGTGTATGTATATATATATATATATATAGAGAGAGAGAGAGAGAGAGAGAGAGGTGAGCCTATATACACACACACACACACACACACACCCCTCTCATGTTTTTTTTTTTTTTTTTGGGCAAGGTTTGTTCACAGGAGGTTTGCCATGCCCACCTTCCGAGGCTGAGAGAGTGTGACTTGGCCAGTTATCCAAACACAGGTTGGCCTTAAGGCCACCATGAGTCAGAAAGGATTTGAAGGCACACAACAACAAACCAAAACAAGCCTGGAAGGTACACAACATATATATGTATTTGTGTGTGTGAGACATGACACAATAACAAACCATATATATATATATATATATACACACACACACACAGAGAGAGAGAGATATGCATACACACACATGCGTAACTGGCAGTTACACAACGTGTGTGTTCATGACTTGAAGGCACACAACAACAAAGCATTTATTTTTATACACAAACGATTTTGTGTGTCATTTGAAGGCACATGACAACAAACCATATATATATATATATATATATACACACACACGACTGGAAGGTACAACATGTGTGTGTGACTTGAAGGCACATAACAAACTATATATTATTTTAATGGTTTGTTGTCATATGTCTCCAAGTCTTTCTGACTTGGTGACCCTAAGGTGAAGCCTTCATGGGGTTTTTTTTGGTAAGGTTTGTTTAGAGGGGTTTGCCTTTTTCTTCCTCGAACTGAGAGTGTGTGACTTGCCAAAGACATGTTTCCATGGCCAAGTGGGGATTTGAACCCTGGACTTCAGAGTCCAATGCTCGAAACACTACGCCACACTGGCTATGTACCCCCTAAACTGGTTTTGTGTGTGTGATGTGTATCTTCCAGTTGTTTCTGACTTCTAGTGACCCTAAGGTGAACCTCTCGTGGGGTTTTCTTGGCAAGATTTGTTCAGAGAGGGGTTTACATGGCCATCCTCTGAGGCTGAGAGAGTGTGACTTGTCCAGTTATCCAAACACACTGTAGTTACAATATGATATATCTGCCCTTATGCAACATAACTGATGTTATTCTAATATCTACATTTAAAAATATCCTATTACTATGTATATCTTCTAACATAGTACAACTCTTATATAGAAGGTATGGTTTAAAGATGTATATATTGCTCTCTTGACAGCCAGCGTGATGTAGTGTAGTGTTGTACTACAACTCTGGAGACCAGGGTTGAAATCCTGGCTCAGCCCTGGAAACCTGTTGGGTGACCTAGGGCAAGTCACACTATCTCAGCCTCAGAGCCCCCCTCCCAAGAAACATGCCAAAAAAAACCCCAAACCAACCCATGATAGGTTCCCCTATCATGGACTTGAAGGCACACAACAACGTTATTGTTGTTAGGTGCCTTTAAGTTGTTTTCTATAGCGATCCTATCATGGAGTTTTTCTTGGCAAGTTTCTTGGGGGGTTTGCCATTGCCACCCTCTGAGGCTGAGAGAGTGTGGCTTGCCCAAGGGGACAAGGTGGGTTTACATGGTTGACCTGGGATTTGAACTCTGGTCTCCAGAATCATAGTGCAGTGCACAAAACAATACACCATGCTAACTCTTGTGGCATAGGTCCAAAACACACTGCAGAAATAGTCCGCTTTAACTGCCCTGGCTCAGTGCTAGGGACTTCTGGGAATTGTAGTTTTGTGTGACATTTAGCCCTCTCTGTCAAAGAGCTCTGGTGCCACAATAAACTACAATTCTCAGGATTCCCTAGCACTGAACCAGGGCAGTTAAAGCGGATTATTTCTGCAGTGTGTTTTGGACCATAGAATGTTTTTTTACAGATCTAGTTTTGATTCACATTCTCAGGTCTATCTGGTTCTTTCTCTCCCTCTTCACTAGAACAACTATGTAGAATTGAAAGACATAAACTCAGTCTGCATCAGTATGCAAAGGGGTATCATAGCACTTTTGAGACGAGAGAAAGAAGTCTGCAGCATAAGCCTTCCTAGACTGAATCTGCTTCATCAAGTGCACTATACAAACTTCTTTCTCTCAGCTGTGGAGAAAATAGTGAACTTTTGCTTTCGTTTTTAACTTAACTGTGGTTTAGTTTTATACACAGACTGTAATGTAGTTAATTTTATGTTATGTGGGCTACCTTTGGCACTCCTGATTGTTTTGGTCTACAGTTTCCAACATTTAACATTGCCACTGACAAAGGATTGTGGGAGTTGTATTCCATAAATCTGGGGGACTGAAAAATCCATTTGTTGTTGTGTGCCTTCAAGTCATTTCCAAATTACGGCGACCGTAAGACAAACCTATAATGGGGTTTTCTTGCACTGAAAGTCATTTCTGACTCATGACAACCTTAAGGTGTCATGTTTTTTTCTGGGGCTGAGAGTGTGCTACTCACCCAAGGTTACTTAGCAGATTTTTATGGCCAAGTGGGGATTCGAACTCTGATCTCTAGACTCTGGCACTGAAACCACTACATTATGCGGGCTCCCTAAAGATTCCATATCCGTGGTTTATTGAAGCAAGTCAGCCTTGTAAACCATAGTTTAAAGTCTGCTTGTTTCAGTAGACTGTAGTTTGACTAACCACTTTTGCCTAGGTTTGGATATAACAATAAAGGGCTTAGGAGGAAATAGGAAGAGGCAGCAGATGCACCCAGGGCTCATAACAACGGTGTCATTTCTGAACACATGTTGTGTTGTTTCACAGCTGTAGCTAGGCGATTTGTTCCTGTTAACCCAAGTTTAGTAAAAACAATTCTTGCAAATGCTAGGAACCTCTCACCTTTCATTATAACCACCACCAACTATTTCCCCTCTGCTTTTCCTTTATTTTCGTTTACTAATTCAACATTTCAACTTCTCATTAACTTCTGATTAGTAAATGACAAAAAAAATGAAGAACTACTGGTAACTCCATTTACATTGCACCGATGGCTTGATGGCTAGTTTTTATTACTTTGGTTTTCTATAATATTAATGACAGTAATATTTCTCAAAGCACCTTTTGCAGCTGGACCTTAGCTGTTGCATTAACTGCAGTGACACATCCCAGCCATAACTCACAGGTTTGCAAGTTGTTACTGGTGCTTAACGTCTCCAGGATTAAACACATGTGTCTAATGTCTTCCAAGATTGTCCGCAACAGAATATTGTGTTAAGGGTTTCTATCTGGTCCCTAATACTAGGTGGAAACATAGGTACATTTGAATTGGAGCTGACTATATGCTGTTAAATAACTAAGATAATGCCAAAATACTATTGTGTTTAGGACCAGAAGTTTGGTAATGTTTACTGATGGTACCAAATGTCTACTCATGTATTTCAGGTTGTTGACTCTTCTGATGGGAGAATTACAGAAATTGTTATTACTGTATTTTATATTATTCTATTTCCAGAAAGCCAGCATAGTGTAGTGGGATGAGTGTTGGACTATGACTCTGGAGATTAGGGTTCAATTTTGTGCTCTGTCATGGAAATCTGGATGGTGACCTTGGGCAGGTTGCACCCTCTCAGCCCCAGAAAACCCTGTGATAGTTTTGCCTTAGAGTCACCATAGGTCAGAAATGACCTGAAGTTAACACCACCACAACAAATATTTCCTTGGCAAGAAATTTAGTACTTTAATAATATCTATGAATTTCCATTTTTTAAAAAAAGCATTGGTGTACATGTCTTGCAAAAAAAAAACACATGTCTGTATTCTATGCCCTTCAGAAAAATGCTGTTCAGTGGCTGACTTTAAAAATGAAATAAGGCAATAAAATGGTATAATGAAAACAATTGAAGCCATCAAGGTGAAAGTACTTGGTGCAGAGGGGAATGAAACCACATTTTCTATCGTTTAAAACTGTCCCATGTAGGATAAGAGAAGTCTCTTCCCTCTACACACAAAGATAGCCAAATAGCCCAGGCAAGTCTTTCTTGGAAGACCATTCAGTTGGAAAGCCACCTCAGAAAAGTCTCCCTAGCTCTTACCTGGGAGTTTATTGTTGTGTGCCTTCAAGTCATTTCCGACTTAGTGACCTTCTCATGGGCTTTTCTTGGCAATTTTTTTTCCTGGGGGGAACTGCCATTGCCATCCTTTGAGGCTGAGAGTATGTGATTTGTCCAAAGTCACCCAGTGGGTTTGAAGTGTTCACATCATTAAGTGATATATTTCTCCTTTCAGATCAAGAATAAATACCTGTGCAATGTAAAAGCAAAGTGGAAATTCTTATTCCACTGTAGTGCATGAATAACAACTGATCCTTTGTTAAAAGTTGTGCTGGGACTGGTGCTGTCACTTTTCTTCCCAGCCCCATGCATTGCCTTGTTTTTTCAGGGCTTGTGGGAGAATATGGCTAGGTGGGGAGAGCTACCAGTCATGGCTGGCAGATTCTTGTTAAGGCCCAGCTGGTCCATGGCTGCACGATCTTAAGAGAGCACTGGATGTGTTGAAGGGAGGGATGTGAAAATCTCTTTGGTCTCTGTTTGTGTTTTTTCAAATCCTGCCTGCATTTTTTTGCACATCCTTGTTTTGTATTGGGGTTGCAGGACTTGTTTCTTCCTGCACTGAAATGCATGCATATTAAAAATATCAAATCATCATTAAATAATTCAGTTTCCTAATGCTACTTTTATTTGTCTAATTAATGCAACTTTTCACCACTGACCAAAGTTCTATGTTTGTGTATCCCTCTCACCCTCAATGAAGTGCACTTTAACTCTTTACTTGTTGTCGTGGTTAGAGCATTGGACTACAGCTCTGGAGACCAGGGTTCAATTCCCAGTTTGGCCATGACACCCACTGGGTGACCTTGGGCAAGTCACTTTCTCTCAGTCTAAGGGGAAAGCAATAGTAAATCTCCTCTGAACAAATCTTGCTAAAGAAACCCCATAAAGGCATACAACAAGAACAAGAAAACATAAAATGTGGACATTGTTTGGCTTGCACTTAATTTCTTGGAAATGTTCTGTAAGCCTCGTAAATACTAAAAGCACTTTTTTTTTTACAGCCGATCTCTGGAATGGCAGAAGTGGTACTGCTGCTGAGACGGTTGATGCCATATCTTTCCATCCTTAGTTGTAGGGTGTCATGTGGGGTGATGTTGAGACCCCCATTTCATGTTCCACATGAAATGAGCATGAAGGCAGAGGCCCCAGCATTCTCTGTGGTGTGGGAGGTTCCATGGCAGTTGGACAGGCATTCTCTCTCCAACAGACAAAGATGGATAGAAAGGATGCTGTGATGGGGAAAAATTTGAAGACCTCTCCTATACTAGCATTTATACTGAAACAGTTTCCATAACACATGGATAATCTAAAAGATAAAAATTGAGATTGGACTCCAAGCAGGAAATAACACCAGAACATCCTTGTTGGGTTTGAGATTTAATTTCTTCTGAAACGGGATAAGCTAGTCTACATGTATCATATAGTTTCACTTTGATCACCAAAATGGTATGTTACCTAGCTATATTAGATTTTTGTGCCATGCTGTGAAGAAATGTAGTTGATCTATTCAGCTTCCTGAAAGGTGAAATTACCAGTAAAACAGAGTTTTAAATTAAGGCACTTTAATAACAAGTTGATAAGCCATTTAAGGCAGCATGTTCTTCTCTTCCTTAGTAAAAGTAGGTATGTTGTAATAATTTACATTTTGTGTGTTTGTTTATAGACACATATTTTCTTCGTCACACTTGTTATGTACTTTCCTCCTTGGAGGAGGTTTGTTTGGCTGGAGAAGGTTTTGTATCAGCTTTGCTTTTTTTATGAAGTTTATTACTTTTCTCAGGTTGTTACAATGGACTTTTTGTGATGGCAGGGATAGACATTTGGAAGATTCCCACATAGTTTGTTACAGCTTATTTTAAAACTCCTGTGTCTAAATATCAGTTGGGCAAACAATCATGTTTCTAACAAGAAATGAATAATATGCTTGGAATGTATTCTCAGGTTTAGGTCCTTCCAATATTGTGTGGCACGATGTTTATTAATACTAAAATTGTGACTCAGTCTTTCACTTTTACATAGTCTTAACAATTAGTATTATTTAACAAATTGGGTTTTTGGTTTCTTCATTGAGTATCAAATGTAGTTCTTCCTGCCCTAGTCTTTCATGGTGAATTCTTTATAGAATGGAACTTCATTAACTGTAAATATGTTAAAAGGGGATGTAGAACTATCTAGTGAAAACAGTTTACCTCTTAACTTAATTGTTAATCCCAGCTCAGTCCATTAATCTTTGTTTCTTCTTTCTTCTTCTAGGAAGCCAAACCTTCAACAGAGGACTTGGGGGATAAGAAAGAGGGAGAATACATTAAACTCAAAGTCATTGGGCAGGTGAGGTTTTTCATAACTCTCTTTAATGTGGATACCTGAGCTTACAGATGGATGTACTTCACACATGTTCAGTTGATATCTGATAGCAGTATGTTCTCACTTAGAGCATATATCTTTACTAGTAAATGAAGATACCTCGGAGTGTAGTGGAGTCTCCTTCCTTAGGGGTCTTTAAGCAGAGGCTGGATGGCCATCTGTCAGGAATGCTTTGACTTGGAGTTCCTGCATGGCAGGGGGTTGGACTGGATGGCCCTTGTGGTCTCTTCCAACTCTATCATTCTATGATTCTAAGATGTTTGTATTTACAAAAACAAATAGATATTACGATCTGCTAACAGAAGTCATCAAGGCCTGGGTAAAATGAGTAATAGAACTAATGTGTTACAGCCCAACACACCTGTGACATCATCTTCCTCTTTGACAGAGGAATAGCTTCTGTTGGTAGGTGAAAACAATCTCTTACATCTTATTATAAATATAATTCAATATAAAAATATCAGACTTCTGTAATCATCAGCAATTCTTCATGTGTATCTAATGCCACCATATTTTAGTGCAGAGTGGGAAACCTTTGTCACCTCTAAGATGGTTTCACTACAGCTTTACTGCTGGACATTTCTTTTCTGATGGTCATGGTGCTTGGGGCTGAGTAGATGTAGAGGCCAAAGTATCTTGCAGCCCAGCTTAAGGTTGTATTTTCTATATTACTTAGTAATTTCAAGTACTTATAAATCACTTTTCTGAACCCTTGTGTGATGTGATGTCTCCAAGCCTTATATTAGAAGCTTAAGATGAGAGTATCTTAGGGGCCAAACAGACGACTGGCAAAAGTTGGCTTTCGGGCAGTTTGGGAGCATGGTGTTTTGATACCTCATGCCCCCAAGACACATGGAAGCCACCCAGCTGTTCAGACAGGGGCAGCTTCACCCTGCTCTGGGGTCATGGCATTTTTACTCCACACATCCCCAGAATGGCTTGAAGCCACCCTGAGGTTGTGGCAAGGCCTAAGGCAGCCCCTTAATAGCCCAAATAGGAATGAAGCTTTTCTGCTCCTATTTGAGCTGATGTTGAGGTGGATTTGAGCCACAGCATGTGGTTGCAACAGCTCTGGGGCAAGCAGCTCTGGGCAGCCCCAGTCCATCCCTTAGTTTGCTTATTCGTATTTACCATATGAGAGAGAAAGGCATAGATGCTCTGTTCTTTTAAATTTTTCTAGTAATTATGGTCTCTTAGACTTTTCACCCTAGATATCATCTTTCTGAGTGGTGGTGAAGTACTGTGACTTTATTATTATAAGCACCATCAGCTTACACTTTTACAGAATTTTATAATAAGCAAAAAATTCTATGGATCCAATTAGCTAAAGAGGATACAGTTTAAAAGAGACATTGGGAAGGACACCAGAAGGTAGGGATAAAGAACCAGGGCAGAGAATGTGAGGAAACCCTGCTACTATGAAGGTTAAAAAGTTAAACTTGTGGGAGTGGTAGGAAGAAATAAAGCCAATGAGGAGAGTTTTTAAATGTCTCACTAAGCTAGGTCCAGCTATTTTTAGAGTATTGCATATATCATTGCACTGGAATTTATTGGGCCAAAATTGTTCTCCCTCATACGAGTTGGTAGGATAGCAATGAATGGATGTATATATTTAAAGCAGTCATTGGATGATTTTCCAGCACTAATGAAATTTCTTTATTTCATTTATTTATATAAAACTATGACCTGTATGTGATGTGTATTACAGAGGACGTGTTTGTCTGGTCCCAATCATAAGAGGTTTATGGTCCAAAAACAGACATAGGGAAGTAGCAGGGGAATGAGGGCAAAGACATTCTCATGTCATGGGAAGAATGTGTCATTTTTCAAATCGTATGTTCTTCGGTGTTAATGTGTGAAGCAAGAGCATTTTCCCCAAGATTTACCAGATGTATGAATATTTAATCTCATGTGAGTTATTCCCTACTTTGAAGGAAAATAAGCTGCTAGAAAGGAACACTTGTATCGTTGATTTCATTGCGAGTCCAATGAAAAGAAAAGAAAAATACTATTGATTGTTAATCAGTGGATTGGTTCTGCAAATTGAAGGACTGAAATATAAGGGACATTCCACTGAAGAGATATATGCCAGTGTTTGCCAGTTTCCGTTTTGTTGTTTAAATCTCTGCATGCTACTTTCTGGATTCTTACAGAGGGTCACCTGAACCTCAAGAGCTGTCTTTCAGGAGACACAGGGGGCCTGCAGGAGATAAGAGGAATCACAAAAATGGCCAGCTTCCCTTCCTCCAGTGCGAGTGTTCCGTGAGTGGATTTCTACTCACAGGAACTCTAGATCCATGCCATAGTCGGCAAAAGGCAAGCCAGGTTGGGAAGCATTCCTTGTTCCTAGTTGGCTAGCCAAAAACTGATAGGCTGGAATGAATGAAAATTGTAAGTTGCTTTGGAACTGGATTTTTTTATATAGTTGACAATCCATTCATACATCCTGTGAAGGCAAGAACATGATTTTTTTTTCTGCTTCTGATTTATCAAAATGCTAACAGATTATCCACACATAGATCAGTAATTCCCACACTCAATTCCTCCAGGTCCTGCGAACTTAAGGACTCGGAAGACTTAGTCATCTTGGCCAGTGGTCTGGGATTCTGGGAGCTGAAGTCCAAAACACCTAGAAGGACAGAGTTTGGGAATCACTGCCCTAGATCTTCCCTTGGGAAAGATATGGAAGGCCTCATCCTTGTGTTTTAAATAGGTCATTCCCACCACTGCTTCTACTGTAATAGATAGTCATTTAGCATGTTGCTTCTCAGAGCAATCCTGCATATGTTTACTCAGAAGGGAAATCCTTCTGTGCTCAGTGGACTTCCTGTTAAATATTTTTAGGTTTGCAACATAAAAGTGCAATCCTGAACAAGTGTACTTGGACGTGAGAGCTACTAATCTTATTTTGATTTCATGATCTACCTGGATACCTTTATTTATATTATCTGTTAAAGTATTTCTGATCAGCAGGATACCTCAAAAATTACCTCAAAAGAGTTCCAAACAACCTAAATACTTTGAAAACATTTTTAAACAAATAATTAAAGCCAGGGAGGTTACTATTTAGAGACCAAACCATGATCTGACTCAGTCTGATACTCATATGAACAACTAGGTTTTAATTAAACCAGGTTTTCACTTGGTGTCAAAATAAAAAGAATGTTACAAATTGTGGTTCCCTGGGGTTAGGGGTTTCACAGCCAAGGTGAAACTGAGAAAGCCATTCTTTTTGATGGAGCAATGTGATGATAGGGACTTTTGTATTTTAAAAAAGTTATGTTTATCAGAAGAATTAAGGGAAAATAAGGTTATGCATGTGATATATATGTAATAAGGGATTGGAAAGGGGTGAGAAAGAGGAATGTTGAAAGTGACTAAAGAGATGTTATGTATGGCTGGCATGTATGTCAGGGAGCTTGCTCAGGACAATTAGCTTTTGGCTAGGATTATGAGGAGATAGGGAAAGAGTTAGTGAGATGTGCTAAAGTTACCATATATACTAAATTATTAGTCAACTTCATGTATAAATTGAGGGCTGGTTTTGGGGCCAGAATTAAGGATTTTGATATGACGTAACAAAGGATCTAAAAGAAAACATTGCCAAAAAAATGGGATGGATGAGAGAGGGGTTGGGGGGGGGATCAGTGCTTCCAGGATAGATTACATGGGGATGGTTCGTTCGTTCTTTCTTTCTTTCTTTCTTTCTTTCTGTGTTGTACTTACATTGACCCGTGGATAAATCAACTCAGTTTTCTTGGGTCAGTTTTTTGATTAACATTTCTAGACTTATACGTGGGCATGTACAGTAATTGGGCTTACTTAACACATCGTTAGCAATCTTTAACTTACCTTGAACTTCTGTGTAATAAATTATTTTCCTATTATACACACAGACCTCTGGGATTACTTGATGTTGTTATGTTCCTTCAGGTTGTTTCTGACTTAAGGTGACCCTAAGGTGACCTTATCATAGGGGTTTCTGGGGCTGAGAGAGTGTGACATGTCCAAGGTCACGCAGTGGGTTTTTCATGGCTGAGCAGGGAATCGAACCTTGGTCTCCAGAGTCATAGTCCAACACTCAAACCACTTCACCACGCTGGCTCTGGGATTGCTACAAGAGTGCTATTAAAGTGGTGGAGTTCAGATACACAGTGTCTGTGGTGGCAGCAGTGGATTATGGATGGTGGTGTCCAGTAGTGTGTTGTAAGAATAAACCCACAAGAGGGACAAGAAGATGTCCCCACATTTGGTGACAGTGGCAGGACAGGTGGAGATCCCCACAAACAGTATAAAAATCTTGTAAAAGAACAACATATACATAGCCAATTCTGTTCTGCATAGAAAAGTGGATTGTATCATTAGACATGGTTGCTTTTGTTGTTGTTGTTAACCAGTAAGCAAATATTTCTTGGTAGTAGTGTGCAAGTTTATTAAAAAGTACAAATGGAACAAGATAAAATCAGCAGCTGAGATATATTATTTATATCACTTAATGATATTGCAGTAAAATCACTGGCAAAGGAATAAATATTAGAAAGTTATTTAAAAGCTTGGGAGAACATTTTAAAAAGTCTGTGAACCAGCTTCTCTGGAAAGGCCATTCTGCAAACAAGGAACAACAACTGAAAAGAGCCTATCTTTTGTAGCTACCTGTCTTACTTCTGAAGGAGGTACATGAAGGAGGGCCCTGGGTGTTAAGGACCTGGTAGGCAGAGAAGAGCAGAGATGTTCCTGTCTTTGAGATAATTTGGCCTTAAAAGGCTAAAACCAGTATTTTGAATTGGATCTGGAACTCTAGTCAACATTGGTCCAAAACACACTGCAGAAATAAATCCAGTTTGAGACTGCTTTAACTGCCCTGGATCAATGCTAGGGAATCCTGGAAACTGTAGTTCTGTGAGACATTTAGCCTTCTGTGTCAGAGTGCTCTGGTACCACAATAAACTACAGTTCTCAGGATTCCCTAGCACTGAGCCAGGGCAGCCAGGAAACAAGACTAAAATGTTAGTTTCATCCAGTGTGTGTGTAATATGTTAACTCTGAAGGTTTTGATATACGTTGATATTCATAGGTAATACTTGTATCAGGCATTTTTTAGTCATAAGAGTTACACTTGTACTATTGAAAGTTGGTGAACAATATCTGATAAAAATGTAAGTACTGTACACAATTTAAAATATATTTTAACTGAGAAAGATAGTCTCTTTTTAAAAAACAGATTCCAATTAAATTTAAAATGTAAACATATTGAAGGAACATAAGTGTTGGATCAGCCTGTAAGTAAAATTTTGCATTTTAAAATAGCTGTTGCAAAGACAGCCAGTTCCTTTTTAGTACTGCATAGGAGGCTAATAATTTTTGTGTTCTGTTTATAGGACAGCAGTGAAATCCACTTCAAGGTGAAAATGACAACGCATCTAAAAAAACTTAAAGAATCATATTGTCAGAGACAGGTTTGTAAAATCTTGGGATTGAGGGGAGGCTTGACCTGCTTTCTATTTCTTAAATGTAAACGTGACTGATGTGATGGGTGAAAAAAACAGGAATGTATATTATAATATGCTGAGACATTTTATAAAAATGAGGTCTCTGTTAGCAATTCACGGCAATCTTCCAATGCTGTGACATCTTCATAGGCTTTCAGACTATTCGCAAACAGTACTGTGTTGTAGGAGAATTAAAAACTAGATTTTAAAAACAGCTTGATTTGAGTCAGTCAATAATTTCATTAAAACCACAAAGATAAAAGTTTCCCTCAACCTGCAGAAATAGATTGGTGCTGAAAGAACAAGAGAGTGTAGCACTACATGGAGCCTAAGTCAGTGGTTTTCACATGGTGGTGCGGGAGTTGCTCAAGGGGGGCCAGATTCCCACCTCCGCTAAACTTTTTATGTGTAAAATTTATACATGTTGTTGAGTTGAATATTGAATTTACTTAAATAAAACTGTTCTGATTTGAACAATGTTATTTTCTTATATAATGTTAAAAATATGAATATACACGAACGTGCAAATGAAAATATGCACAGCTGATAAACAGAATATTTTTACTCATACTATGGTGTGTGTGTGTGTGTGTGTGTGTGTGCAGCACCCACATGTAAAGGGTGGTCCTAAGAGTACCACTGGGCTAAATTATTAGTGAGGACAATATGAGAGATGCTAGAATAAATTCACTGTTCACTTGATGCAGATATTACACTTCCATGATTTTGGAACAAACATTAATTTGGATGTGCTTTCATTTTCTTCCTGAAGAAAAAGATTTAAAATGGATAGTAGTGATTAACAACATGTTTTCAATATTACAAATGGAAATACATTGTGATTTCTCTCCCTCTGCCCTCTTTAGGGAGTTCCAATGAATTCACTCAGGTTCCTCTTTGAGGGTCAGAGAATTACTGATAATCATACTCCCAAAGAGGTAAGTATTTCACAGTGAACAATTCCAAATACATTTTCCAGTGATTTGTAAACTGGATGTGGTGACTTTATCAGTTGCATTCAGAAAGGAAGATCTAGGCAGTTTTAATCACCATGAGGAGAAACCCATACAGGTCCAGTCTATATTGATCCAGCTTCTTCTGCTTTTATTGCCTTTTGAACATAATCCAGGTTGTTAGAGTTAAGTCCAAAATGCAATTAGATGCCTGTGCAGAATTTTCCTCCTTTATGTTGGAATTATAGTGGAAAAGAGGTGCAGAACATTTTAAAGCCTCTTCAAACTTAGTTGTACTGTATTGTCTGCACGAACTAAAGATTTGGGTCATCAGAAGAATATCTACACACTTTATTTCCAGGGACATGGTACCTATAAGAGATACACAGGTATTAGATATTAAGGTTGTATGTAGAGCAGTGGGTTGTAGACTGTTTTATGGCTTCGTGATCAATTTGTTTTATAGACTGTGCCCTATGCTGAGATCTACGGTGAATTAGAAATCTTTAAATTAAATAAATGAATGCCCCAGAACTGAGAATTTGCTTTACTGTTTGTGAGCACACTACCATTTCACACTGACTCCTGCGAGCAGGGGTGACTAAATGAGGAAACCTCTAGCACTAGTTTGTTTAGCGATAAGTCTGAATCAAGATTTCTGACTTGTTTTTTTTTCTTAATAACTTAGGAATCAGAACAAGATCAAGCCCTGGCTTTCTAGGAAAGCAACAAACTAGCATTGAAGGTTTCCTGTTTTTCTAGCTGTTCCTACTGGCAGGAAGAGCCAAGGAGGAATAGTTAAGCAGCAGGTGTGAGAGACTCACAGACAGTAAGCCAGAACTGCTACCTGAACAGCATCAACAGGAGGCATTTTGATGGCTGTAGCACTGAGTAGTTAACTTTTAATTACTGCCCTGATGTGCTTGATAGAAAATAAAGAATAAGTTATCTATAAAGCAACATGTTTGGCACCCTTTTCAAATATTTACAATGAGTTCCTAATCTGTATTTTTATTATTTATATCGGGGAAAGATTTTATCTTTTTAAAAATGGGGCAATGTGATTATTTTTTTAAAAAAAATCTCCCAGAATTATTGGTGATTTAATTCAATCTCATCTGGACCACATAATTGCCAAGGTGACCTGTAGAATAACTATTTCCTTATGTATAAACATTTCTATTAACTGTTAGGGCTCAAGAATCATGACAGAAATCAGGTCATATGCTGGGAATGCAGAGACATCTAATGGTTGGGAGGGATTTGGTCCCCACACACATTTCTTAACAAATTATATTTCCTGTTTTACAGCTGGGGATGGAAGAGGAAGATGTGATCGAAGTTTATCAGGAACAGACAGGAGGCCATTCAACAATTTAGAGTGTTTGCTTTTTTTCTCCCCTTTCCCTTTTATCCTTTTTTATTTTTAAATAATAGTTCTTTTGTATTGTGGTATATAACACTGAATTGAAATCTGCACCCCACTCCCATATCTGGGGTATTATTTCCAAATGTCTGTTCTGAATTCTTGTGGTCATTATACACTCTCATTTGTTTTCATTGTGCCGAATTCTTGTGATCCCACCGCGGTTGTACTTCCCTATTTTTTTCCTGTTTCCTTTTTAGAAATGCACCCTCCCACCCATAAATTTGTGTGTTGACAAGGCCCATGTGTTCAAGCACGTTAACAGATTTGCCAGATGGGCAAAGGTTCCTTAATATCTTCCATATTGGCCCCCAAGTTTTGATGTATGATTTCCTCTTATGGATTTTAAGTTACAGAGGAGATGAAGCTTTCCTGAAATTTAAACAGAAGAATTATGTCCTCAAGATAAGAACTGTTTTCTGTAGCTTTTGCTGATGGCCTAAGACAGAAAAGTATCCAATTACTGATGGGAGAAAAGGCATCTTTTTCTGGTAATATATTTGAAATGGCTTCACTGAAGATATGAAAAAGTCTCCTGCTTTTTACTGACAGAAGAGTCTAGAAAAGTCCTACTTTTAGTAGCTAATAAGAAGTTCATGCATTGAGAGGTGGTTATGATTTTTACATTGTTGTATCTTTTGATCTGGGCTGTGGTTTTGAATGGGCATAGACTGTATTGACTTCCTTTTAAATAAATGAAACAAATGTATAAACCTCTGCATTTTCTTTTGAGATGTCTGAACCCGTGGGGCTATTTGGCAAAAGCAGTGAAGGATATTTAAGGAACAGTAGTTGCACACATTGACCACTGCATGAGAATCTAATAATGTAAAAATGTTTTTGTTCAAGTTTGATTCATCTTGTGAGGCAGGATTCAGTTTACTGCTTGCCCTCAAATATTAAATAGCAGAGTTTATTTTCAAGTAACTCTCAGTTGTATTTTGCATATGCAGTGTGTGCCTCTAAGATTCTGAAAACCCATGTTAGTATAATGATTCTATGATTCTATATATTTTAAAAAATTATGTTGTGAGACTTGAGGGGGGGAAACATCGAGGAAAGTTGTCTATCTGCATAACACACTGTAACGTTTTCTCTAGGTGTAATAGCTGTTAGGGCCCACCAAAGTCTCCATTTCATAGGAAGTTCATCCAAGAAAGGGTCAGTAGCATTGATGGGACTCAAATTAGTTACGACTCACTTCATACACTCCTTTAAATACAGCATAAGCATAACTTTCTCTTTGCTGACATCCAAGTGTCTAGTGCAGCCTTGGAAATCTTAAGTAACTGGGGCCCCAGTTTGTCAAATGCACTGTTCCATAGAAAGCGACAAAATGTATTATTTATCGAAGGAGAAGAGAAAGCTGAAAGAGCACTGGTCTAATGTCAGTGTGCTCATCCATTGACATTCTGGGTATTGTCATTTTGACTTCAGGAGGTCAGGATTTTGAACCTTATACCAAATCCCATCTCATTGTAAAACATCCCTTTCTAGGGAGCTCACCTCTATGTAAGCGTTCTTAGGGTTTAGGTACCTCTCAGAATATTTACTAAGCTGATACTATGGTGAAGTCCAATAGCAAAGAGTTAGAACAACTTTCTGAAACAAAAGCTTTCATTGGTTTTGTGGAGTTCTGTGAGTAATATTCTGGAATGAAGATTCTTTCCTTTTGAAAGAAAAATTTCCCTATCAGTGTCTAGTTCAGCATTGTTCACTTTCGTACCTATTTTAGTAAGTTGCAGGACTGTGTCATAGAAAGCCTGTCATGCTAGAAGGGATTTTTAGCTCAGGTTTATAGTATGATGATGGCAGGATTAGAAACACATTGCTCTACCTCTGCCTTTTTTTTTCTTTGCAAGGGGAGTGGGAAAAGAACAGAAACTGAGAATGCAATGTTACTAAGCATGTTTTAACAAACCCGTTAATTGTAAGTTAAACTTTTTTTTAAGCTCGCACTTACTGTAAAGTGTTAAATGGATCTTTTCCAATGCTTGTAGTTTCCATATCCCACCTCTGATGCCTTTTTGTACACATGTTAAACTTTTTTTAAAAATTAAAATTTGTTTTCAAAAATCAGCATATGGGGTTAAGTGTTATCCATGAAGAAACAATCCAAGTGGAAAGTAAGTGGAAATGCATTTGAACCTAGAACCTCTTTTCAGATCAGTGCTCTCATTGGTTTGTTGGGTCACAGTAATGCATTTGGCTGGAAGAACAGCCCTTTCAGTTGCTGTGGATTAAGTCATCCCCATGTTTTGTGGGAATGACATTTTTTCTCTCGGTTAAAAGTTGACAGGAAGAGGCCTAATCGAAGGTAGAGATATCTAATGTGGGTGCTACAGTGGGATTGTCTACATGGACAAATTGCCTTGAATTGGGTGTGGACTCTTCACATGGCCCGCACCCGATCTGGGGCTTCTTTCTCCAGTCCACATTTAAGTAACATCTTTTGCTGTGGGTTTTCAGCTCTCTTTGCAGTGGCGATGGCTGCTGCCTTCACTGGCGGTCCCTGTAAGCTGCCTGACGCAGCTGTGGGCACAAGTTGGTCCGAGGTCACAACAAGGCACCCAGCATTGATGGTTGGGCACTTTGTTCTGAGCTCAGCAGTGGCATCGGGTGATGAACAGGAACTGCATGGGATGCAGCCACCCATCGTTTGCTGCGAAAGCCAAAAACCTGCAGCAAAAGAGAACAGGTAAGAGGCAAGTTCGGAACAAGAATACTCGGGGAGCAATCTGGAGTATTCTGGCCAGTGTAGACCTGGCCATATAATTAACCTCTTGAAGCATTCATTAAAATGCACTATCTGATTTTCTCCCTGTTACAAGGCTTTTTGACTTCTTCTTTCCCTCGAAAGAAGTGAGTCTTTCGCATGAAACATTTACAATAATCTAAAAGAATATCCTGATGGTAACGAAGTTCTTGACCAGTGCCTGGGAGAATTAAATAAAATTCACTACACTTTAGTAGAAGTATAAAAGATTTTAAAAAAAGAATAGATAATAATGTATTTTGCTAAAGGAAACTCACTATTAAGTACAGGAACAAAAGTCTGAGAAGCATGAAATTTGCTGAAGAATGAATTATGACAATAAGTATGTCAGGAAAAAGACAAGAAATAAGCAGAAAACAACAGTAGTAAGATGCCTAGAGAGACTGTGAGGTGTCTTGATGTCTTCAGAAAGAGGCTGGACAGTTACCTGCTGGTGATGCTCTAGCTGGTCCTGCACTGAGCAAGGGATTGGAACTCATTCCCCACAGGGCCTCTTTCAATTCATGTTTCTGTCATTTTGGGTCTTGTCACTTCCTAGGTTCTACAACTGCATGGTTCGTGTAAGAGTTTCCAACTTGTACATAGTCATGCATCTTACTGTTGTGTTGCTGCTGCTTCTGTTGAGCACAGTGCATACTTAAATCAGCTGGAAGGCTAGGTAGAATTAGCAAGTAATGATCAAGATCTGCTTGAGTGAAAAAGACAGTGTGGTGGTGTAAGCTGAGTGTTGGACTAGGACACTGGAAAAAAAGGGTTTGAATTCCCACTCAGGTCTAGTCTGCATTGTAGAAGATATGCAGTTTGACACCACTTTACTGCCATGGTCCTGTCCTATGAAATTGTGGCATTTATAGTTTGTTGTGGCACCAGAGCAGACCAGACCTGGAAGCACACTGGCTGACATTGGTCAAGTCATACTCTTTCAGTCTCAGAGGAAGGCAATGAAAGTTAAACTCAGTCCAGAAACTGGAGACGAGAATCTGGTATGTGCTCTTACCCGTAGAATTTTTCTTAAATAAAGAGACTGGTGCATCTATTCCAGGAAAAGCCAAAGCAAGACATTACTTAGGGAGGGAATGGGGTAGCCTCTCTGTGCTCCTGCTTTAGACCAATATAGTGTATTATTCCTCAGGAGAATCGCTATCTTTGGTTATTATAAAATAAAGTAGTTATAATAAATCCATTTCTTTATTGCAATTTAATCTTGAATACAAGTTTTAAACCATGATATTTGTCCCTTCAATTGTTGGAAGCATTTCCTTGCTTGCAGGTCCAGGTCATTCATGTACTCTAGCAATAGCAATAGCAGCTTCATTTATATACCGCTTCATACCACCTAAGCAGTCTCTAAGCAGTTTACAGCTGTAAGCGAATTCTAAACTCTGTCATTGAACTCAAGAGGAGTTTGTTACTCCTCAAAATCTGAGACGATATGAAGAAACTGTTTACAGAGAGGGGAGGCAACTTTACCCAATAGAATGAAACTAGACAGGGAGCAATAAATGTAGAGCTCTTCTGCTGTTCTCTATCCTCCTCCCCATTCGTTGAGCAGTGGGTGGGACTGCTGAACTATGTGTTTTCAGCATTATCTCCGCTGTAACATCCTTCCATTCACCCACCTTGCTACATACAACAAAACATACAGAGCATCATGCTTCTTTGCATTGCTAGAAAGAGTCACTACTAACAGAACCAGTATTCAGGCCACATGTCTATGGACAACTGTGTTGCAGAGCCAGTCCTATTATGCAGACTAAGGCAACTGCTTCAGGAAGCAGATGCTGAGGAACAGCATCAAGATTCTCCTGGTTGTTCCCGTTGCCTGACCTGATCCCCTAAAACAGCCTGTTGTCTTGTGTGGAAAAGGCTGTTCCATCACTAGTGCAGAACTAATATTCAACTAAAAAAGCAACCTGTATATGTGGAATTGGGAAAGGAATGCCACCTTGTCTTGGGCCAAGCTTCTTTAACATGGCTGTTTTAGAATAAAGTACAGTTGAGTTACATCTTCACCAGACTTGAGCAGCTCACTTGTTTGAAGTCTATGAAGAATCTTGCAAGCTTGTGAAAGTTTAAGTCCCTCTTACCAAGAAAGTAGACTTGAAGACCCAAACTAGATCAAGAATCCAGAGCAGGTTTTTTCTCCTATTATTTGTAGAAGAGGGCTTGAAAGCTGGGATAGATGAAAATGACTACTGTCTCTTAGTGGTGGTACTTTCAGAAAAAAAAAATGTTCACATGTTCTTTAATCATCATCTCCCACCTTTAAAAAACTATGCTGGAAATAGGAGTAAACCCACGGACGGGAAATGTTCTGCCCTCGTTCCAGGCCACTGGCTTCCACAAGCAGCTTGTACTGGAGCTGCTGCTCCTTCTCCAGTTCTTCCCTTTGTCTAGAAACAGAGAAATTGACTGACACAGAGACATACATACATAAAAAAATATCACCTGCTAAGTCTAAGGTTGGAACTTTATACTATAAAACTGTCTGTTTATGTCTTAAGTCTAATAACCTGTCTGCATTTTTCATTATAGAAGGGTATTACATGCCCTGTTTGATAATCCCCTTAAGGCTGGGAGTCCCATAATCTAGACCACAGATGGGGAATGTATGACTCTCCAGATGTTGGATCGTACCTCGTATCAGTCTTCCCCATTGGCTGCTTTAGCTAGAGATAACTGGAGCTGCATTCTAACATCTGGAATGCCACACCTTTCCCATCACTGATCTAGGCCCAGCTATGTAGCGTGCTCTGTCTCACATACCACAGGTTTATGGTGCAGAATGTAAGGGAGTGGGCTGGCTGATAGACAAGGACCTGTGGCTAGTGATCCTGGGCCCATGCGACATAGACTTAAAGGCCTCAGCAGTACTTTGCATATGGGAACAAAATTGGAAGTCATCATGTCTTTGTAAAATAGGGATTAAATGCTCCCATGATCAGGAAACTACTAGCATCCCAGTTCCCATATACCAAATCAAACAGAAGCTCAACTCGAACAAACATTAGGAAGCTCCTCAAAGTTATCCCCATGCAAAAGACACTTTACTAGTGTACTAGACTTAACTATGGCCTGGCATCAGGTCTAAGCTACCTGTATGCCATCATGCTGTGATGCACACCCAGATTTTCAGGTAATGGGCAGTAAAGAAAAGCAAATTCAAGCAGGTTCACAATCGGGCTGCAAAACCTAAAAACAAAAGATGGCATCGCTGATAAAATGCAGTTCTTGTCCACACCAAGCACAAGGGAATCATATCCATTGGTGGGGATGTTTTGGTGACAATGTGGAAATCGCTGCTTATTGGATAATTTTTGCCCAGACTGGGACATGAAGATAATCAAAATTAAAAAAAAATATTTCATGAAGATGTGTACCTTGCCAGTAACAATGCATGCTTCCTTGCTTCCTCTAAAGCAATTCTTGCCTCTTCCTCTACTCTCTTTCTTCTCTCCTCAGCTTCACGCCTCATTTTCTCCTCTTCTTCCTGTTTCTTTTTTTCATACTCCAATCTTTGCTCCTCTGCCATCTCAGCTAAGCGTTGGCGTTCTTCCTCTAGCTGGATTTCCCTTTCTTTCTGTCTGCGTTTTTCTGCTTCTAAGGAAAGGATAGCTCCTGTGATCTAGTTGAAGTTTAGAGGTAGTTTAAAATACAATGTTCCAGAGATACCTAAATGTGCACAGCTAACTGGCTACAAATTTATGGTACACTTCATTTGATATCTGTATCAGGATTTTATTGTGTAATAACATTTGAGGGGCCAAAGTGAAAAGATGTGCAAGGCAAGCAAGTACTTTGGGTAGTGTGGTGCTTGGCCTAGGGCTAAGCAGATCCACTTTACTATTCCAATAAAAGCTGCAGAGTTCACAGGGTGACCTCTGTCCGTGACTGTCTCCCTTTCAGTTTGTTGCAAAGATAAAATGGAGGCAGGGAGGAGAAACCTGTATGCTACCCTGAGGTCCTTGGATGGGCACTATGGGAAAACTCCTTGGATATGCACTATGGGAAAACGTTGCCAAATAATGTGCAGTCGAAGGCTTTCATTGCTGGCATCCATAGTTTTTTGTGGGGCTTTCGGGCTATGTGGCCATGTTCTAGAAGAGTTCCTTTCTGATGTTTTGCCAGCATCTGTGGCTAGCATCTTTAGAGAAATCTAGAACATGTCCACATAGCTCGAAAGCCCCACAGAAAACTATTGCCAAATAAGTGAGTGGGGCTGCGAGTGGGACTGCTGGTGACATAGGACAAAACAATGGAGGTCAGTTTGTCAAGGAATCTGGAGCTGGCCCTGCTTCCAAGTCCTGTCGTAGAGCACCTGCCCGTTCTTGTTCCTCCTGTTTTTTCTTCTGCATTTCTAGAAGTTTTCTGCGATGCTCCTCTTGCTGCTGCCGCATACGTTCTTGGGCTGCCTTTTCAGCTTGTCGCGCCCTTTCAGCCTCCTCCTCCTGACGCCGACGCGCTTCTTCTAGCTGTTGCTTTCTTAAGCTAAAAAGAAGAGGCCAGTCAAGTTCAGAGAGAGGATTCACAAGCAAAGGAGAAGAGGCTTTTAACATGCATCCTGCATATTTCCACTAATCAAAGAGTAAGAAGAATACTACTACTTAGTATTCTCACTCAGCAGAATTTGACTACACTTGTCTTTCCATATTTGCTATGGTTAGGGGCACAAGACCCCCGTGAATATGGAAAAACCGCAAATAACAGAAACACCACGTTTTTACCTGAGAGGCCATCTCTCTAGGAATCTCTAGTTCCTCCAGTGCAACTCTTAGGTCAATGTCCAACAGACATGACCATAGAACTGCATTGGAGGAGCTACAGAGGCCTAGTAGAGTATTCTCTCTAGGAATTTCTAGGCCTTTCAGTGCAACTTAGTTAAAGTTGACCATAGAGTTGCACTGGAAGACCTAGATATTCCTAGAGAGAACATATTAATCAAATCTGTGAATAATTAAATCTGCAAATAACAAAGCTGCAAATATGGAGGGATGAGTGTATAAGGAAACCTACCAACAAACAAATACTTCTCTGCATGTAAAATGTGTCTAGTTAAAATATTAATATCTTGCCTTATATCTGAGGATCTCAGGCTGGTGTACAATAAAATCAGTTTAGAATAGTTTAAAACAGTAACAACAGTCTTAAAAATTAAAAATTGACTAAAGCATTTAAGACAATTTAAAACCATTTAGAATAAGATAAACCTATGTGGAAATTATATAAAACTAAATTAGGCCTTTAATTAAAAAAACAAACATATTTTGACTTGACCTATCAATGACACCAGTGTTGGCACCAAACAGGTCTCTAAAGGGGGGGTATTCCATAGCTGAGGTGCCACAACAAATTTTAGATAATAATTCTTCACTGGGGAGCAATAATAATTTTATAGCATCCCACTGACAAATATTAATATATATGTTACACCCAAAGTTATTGCAACATGTTCAGAGGGAAACAAAGATGGTAAATAGTCTGGGGACTAAGCCCTATAAGGAATGGTTGAGGGGGCTGGATATGCCTAGCCAAGAGATGAGAAGATGGAGACATGATATATCTATTTTAAAATATTTAAAGTACAATCAAGTGGAAGATGAAATGGTTTTCTAGGAAATAAACCAGTTGATTCAAAATACATGAAAGGAGATTTCACCAAACAAGAGCTGTTTGACAGTTGAATAAACTGCCATTAAAGTTGCTGGATCCATCTATCTCACATACAGTATTGTTACAGTTTGATCAAAAATTCAATTGGGAGATATCCAGGACTGCTATGGATTGTAGCTTTGCATCAGAATGGCTATTTTGATTATAGAATCATAATAGTAATATTCTAATGCAAGAATATAATTGATTCGTCATGTTTTATGAAAAATATACTGGTGATATATTTCTCTTGTTGAATGGGAATCAGGAAACCATTCATTTATTTATTGGATTTATATCCCACCTTCCTCCCAAAATAGGATTCAACGTGGTTTACAATAATTTAATAAGGATAAAACTGATACGTTAATTGCAAAAGTTAAAAAAATAATTAAATAATACTAATATTAAAACATAATGGTTAAAAACACAATATCGTTAACATCATTTTAAAAAGTAAAAAAAAAAAAATATGAAAGCATTAAAAAAGAACACCAATTACTCATGCACACTACAGAAATAAAATTCACACACCAAAAGCCTGCCTAAATAAAACATTAGTATGTGTATGTGTGTGTGTATGTGTGTGTATATATATATATATATATACATATATTTCTACAGCACTATCAAATCTGAGACAAATTATGTAGAATAGAATTTTTTTTTAGTTGATTGTTAGAATAAATTACAGTATTAACGTACAGCTGTCCATTAACAAGAGAACAGATGCCAACTCAATGCTTCCCAGTCTGAACATTTATAATGGAATCTACTTTATTCCCAAATGTTTTGATTGAGGGGAATTTCTGGCAGCGTAAAGGATTTTCCTAAGTTGACATTTATTTTGAAAATATTGAGGAGAAGCACACTCTCCAGCAGGAACATGTGTAACCAACATACATCAGAGTGTAATTAAGATGGCAAAGGGTAGTGATTTAACTCAGTTTGCATCAATGAAGTAAGCTGAGGACAAAGGGAAAAAGGAGAAGGAAACTGGGACATTTAAAAAAATTCTGAAAAAGTGGAATGACAAGAGGATTTGGGACTGGCCCTGCCAAATCAGTACGGTTGGAAAGTATAGAGGAACTACTCCTGAAAAATTGTAAAAGGTGTTAAATACAAAGCCCTACAAAAAGACTTAAAAGAGTGATTGCAATCAGGGAACACATCCTTTTAACGTATGATGGATATGCCATCAAGATTTTGGAGGCTATAAAATATTACAGACTTTCCTGGATGTGAACTCGAGGTATTATTTGCATCCAGATTTAAATTTCTGTGGCATGGGACTAACACGGGGTTTTCTTGGCAAGTTTTTATTGGCTCTGGAGACGAGGGTTCGAATCCTAGCTCGGTCATGTAAACCCATTGGGTGACCTTGAACAAGTCACAGTCTCTTAGTCTCAAAGAATGGCAGTGGCAAACCCCCTCTGAAACTTGCCAAGAAAACCCCGTGATAGGTTTGTCTTAGTTGCCATAAGAAAGAAAAGACTTGAAGGCACACAACAACAACAACAACAACAAGAAACAATGGTTTACAGCCAGTGTAGACCTAGAGCCTGTTTGAAGAACAGTTGGCACTAGAGAATTTTCATTTAAACGGATTGTTCTATTTGGTCCAACTGTATGGATGGGTCACAATGTTGGGAATCCACAAAATAATGGATATACTGTATGTAAAAAAAACTTATAACTGTTTCAGAAAGACTATGTGGAATTTACTATTTACAAGATCATGACGGTGAGCATGGAACGTAAAAACTCAATAAAGAACCAAATACACAAGCATCTCTGCTCCAATATTACCAACAGTATGGACACACAGTCAATGACCTGAAGTTGGGTTGTTTCCAAGGGGTTAAACATGGTTTCCAAGAGTGTAGTGATTTGAGTATTGGACTACAACTCTGGAGACCAGAGCTCAAGTCCCAGTTTAGCCATGCAAACCCACTGGGTGACCTTGGGCATGCCACACTCTCTCAGGATGGCAATGGCAAATCTCTTCTGAACAAATCTTGCCAAGAAACTCTATGATAGGTTCATAAAGGTAGTCATAAAATTGGAAGTGACTTGGAGGTACACAACAACAACAACAACAAAGGATACATAACTACCAACGCACAAAGCCCTTTTGCAAAAAGAACTTTCCAGGTCTCATTTATCATTGGGACTTAAGTCAGCCTTGTGACTCCATGAATTGGAGTGTGCTGCTACAGACAGATGTATCATGCTGTGGAGGATTCTGCCCTGGCTGTTATTTACAGACTGCTAGGATGAGCAACAGACCTTGCACACTTGCTTTGAGCTTTGTTAGTATAACATTTGGGCAATTGTGCTCTAGGGAATCCTTGGCTGGATTCTTGGCTGCTCTATTCACTGCACCTGGAGTAGCAGCTGTCTGTGTTTATACCAAGAGGACAGTGGATAAGCCTTCTCATACAACCTGGGCAGATAACTAATACATAATTTGCTAAACTTTGACTTGTCACAACAAAGAAAACTACTGGAATGAGTTTTCAAATTTCTTACTCTCCTTTTCAGAAAATATGAGTGATTTAAATATATATATACAGTACTTCAATATATAGAAAATATGTACTCAATTTGGTTTCTTCTATCTGCAACTGTAATATCACCAGCAGGTTGCTTTCTAATTAAGATGGTTTTAAATAACTGAAGAAGGCTCGGAGGCCAAAATGCATTTAGTTTTAGGCATGATAGCCTTATGGACATAGTGGCTCTAAAAGCTGAACACAGTTTTTGTCACCTGTTTGCCTCTGTTGTGTTGCACCATGTGAACACAGTATACAAAACTATTTATTTTACATTATTGCTGCCCACTGTGTATATATTGGTTTGTATTAATATACCTTCTAGAAATAAGATGTATATCTTTTAAACATTGGTAGTGAGCTTTAATAATTTTAATCATTTTATCAAGACTAATATATTAGTCTTAGTCTTTCAGCATTTAATGTGTTTTCACTGGTTAGTTTGGGAATCTAATCAGAAACCTGCACTACTCTTTTCAGATTTATGAATTTGGGGTAGGGGAGCACTGGCCCTTATATGCTTCAGATTTGGGATGACATTGTGAACAATCCCAATGAATGATGATAAATAACACAAACTGATGGTAAGATAAAGTTAATTAAAACTTATAGAATGCATAATGTTGCCCTTTGTGTCTCTGCACTTGAACTCCTTTGAGCTGATTGTTGATCTCCAAAACTTTGTAGGGTTTTACGAATATGAAGTCTAATAATAGAAGTATGTGTGTGGTACAGACACTGTGATCTTTTGGACTTTCTTATTTAGATAACTGGGGGCTTGGTCATTATAGTTTGCAATAATCTAGATCAAATATTTACACCTTTATGAACATATCTGGGTATTAATTAGTTACAGAAAGCTTGGGCCTAAAGCCCTAAAAGCACCAGATCCTGTCTGAACTTGGAAGCTAAACAAGGTCAGCTCTGGTTAGTACTTGGATGGGAAACTGCCAACAAATACTAGGTGCTTTATTCTGTATTTCAGAGGAAGAGGCAAAACTACCTCTTGCCTATGAAAACCCTATGAAATTCATAGGATTATCCTAAGTCAGCAGGTGTCTTAAAGCCACACACAGAGAGAAAACCTGTTTCAGTGCTTTCTAGGAAGGATGGTTAAATTGGCGGATACAATTGGTTATTTTTATTATTTATTTCACTTCTATGCCACCTTTCTCTCCAAAAAGGGACCCAAGAGAGCTCACAAGATACAACAGACCGTTCTATCCTGGTGGCAGATCCAGAATTATGGAACTTCTCTTTGTAGGTCCAGAATAGGTCTTTTCTTCATATACCTGCAAGAAAGCCCTAAAATATTTTTGTTTCAGGCTACTGATTTTAATTAAGACCTGTTATTATGTTGGGACTCTGTATTTAGATTTTATAGTATATAGTCTGGTGAAAACAGAATGCTCCTAGTGCTCTTGTTGTTTATTAGTCTTTTGCTACTTATGTTTAATATTAATAGCAATATGGTTTTTAATTTTAGTTACACCACTGTGTTCTGAAAGGTGCTTCTGATATTAGTAAATGTGCTCATACCTATAAAGCCAGCTGGGTCAACTAGAAATGGTGCTTTCATACAGATAGCAGTCAACTGCCTGTAAAGCTAGCCAGCCAGATTTTCCCAAATTAAAACTGGTTTCAGAATTGTAAAATGGCTTATATAATCACTTCTTGTCTTCTGACATAGTTGACTATGTATACTGTTGATAGCAAACCTTGAAAAATTACTTTTTTGAACTACACCTCTCAGAATTATCTAACAAGCATGACAAAGGGTGCCTGGGAGCTATGGTTCAAAAAAGCTCTGGATGATAGACAGTAGCCGATGCAAATGGAACCATGCCTTTCTCTTCCTCAGTCATACCATTTTGACGAGGAAGAGAAGTCTCTGAAAGTGTCCAATAGAAGAGATACTTTCATGCCACTTTTCCCCTTGTCATGTATACTTGTTTTACTTCCACTAACCGCATCTCTTCAATTCTCTTCTGTTGTTCTTGCTGCATTTCCTCCTTCATTCGCTCCATGCGCTCCTGCTGCTCTTGTGCCTTCCGCTTCTGCTCTTCCTGCTCCCTTCGTTTTCTCTCTACTGCCAGCCGTCTTTTCTCTGCCCTCTCTGCTATGATCTTTTCCCGTGACAATCTCTCCTCTTCTTTGTTTTGAGGGAGATCCTGGGCAGGTAGAAGGAAAGGAGGATTAGTCCCAAACACAGCAGCACACTTTACCCTCACAATGCTCAATGGTGATACAGTTGAATTCCTTGAAATGCAGGGCCGGCCCTACCATTGGTGAAGAGTGAGAGGCAAGCATCTCAGGTAGCTGTGGCTGCTTATCACCAACCAAAAAAAGGTCCCTTTTGCTGAAGGACAGAGCTTTTTAGGCCACGTGGGGCAGTGGAAGGCACTGTCCCATTGCCAGTGTTGAGATTTCAGCTGAATTTACATTGCAGAACTAATGCAGTTAGATACCATTTTAACTGCCATGGCTCAGTGCTAAGAAATTCTGAGATCTGTAGTTTTGTGAGATATTTACCATTCTCTGCCAGAGCTCTGGTATCACAACAAACTACAAATCCAGGGATTCCAAAAGATGTAGCCATGACAGTTAAAGCAGTGTCAAACTGTATTAATTATGTAGTGTTGCAGTTGTTTTTATGTGCCTTCAAGTCCTCTCTGATTTATGGCGACCTTAAGGCAAACCTATTATGGGGTTTTCTTGGCAAGTTTCTTCAGAGAGGGTTTGCCATTGCCATCCTCTAAGCAGTCAAAGTTAAACAACCAGTCCAATTCACTTCTGTGAATGAAGCCTGGGATTGCGAGGGGGAGGCTTGCTTTGCCTCAGGTAGCAAAACACCTTAGGCCAAATCTATTTAAATTATTTTTTGTAGATGGTAAATACAAGGTGCATTTTAACTATGAGTATGTCTACTCTCTAGTATGATAGACTTCACCCAGGAAAATTATACAGAAGCATGCCTCTCAATTCCATAGGAAAAGTGACAAATAAACATTTATCCAGGGAATGTATGGGCAGAATTTTGGGGCGGAGGTCTGCATTGGTGCCCAGGGAAGCTGAATGGGGTGGGTAGAACTGATTAGACTATGAGGCCATCCTCTTCTCCTCTAGGGAGACTTTCTGGCACACAAGAGCTTACAGCTATGTACAGAATGTACTTCTTTTTTTCAAAAACAACAACAGCTAACAGTTTAAGTACATGTTGTCTGTTACCGTATGCCTTCAAGTCATTTCTGACCTATGACACCCTAAAGCAAACCCATCAAAGAGTTTTCTTGGCACTGTCAGAGGAGGTTTGACCTTGCCTTCCTCTGAGGCTGAGAGAGCATGTCTTGTCCAAGGTCACCCAGTGGGTTTCCAGGTCGGATTAGATTTGAACCTTCATCTCCAGAGTCCTAGTCCAACACCCAAACTACTATGCCACACTAGTCTCTGATTAAAATCAAGTCAGCAGGTTTGATCACTGTCTACTTTATAGTAGAGGCATTGCTAGTGTACCATTCAAGAATAATTCCTTAAGTATGACTTTTCAAATAATCCTACTTACCTCTGGAACTCCTCTGTTGTGGACTGCATCATTCTGGTAGCCATTTGCAACAGGACCTACTGGATGGGGAACAACTGGCTTGTTGTTTTCAGGGTTGAGCTGAGATGCAGAAGAGTGGCTATCTTCTTCAGGAGAAGGCTTGCCCTCCTGCAGTGGGGTGGAAGGTCGACTTTGGTCAGAAGTGCCTCCCAGTTCATCATCATCATCAGCTTCTTTTTCTTTTCCAGCTTCCCCTTCTCCATCACCAAAAGAATCAATCTGCTCCAAATCAGCATCTCCTTCCCATTCTTCTTCCTCCTGGCATGGTTCCTCAATAGTTTCTGATCTTCTGATATCTGCTGGCTTCTCTTTGGAAAATTCAACTGTTTTCCCAGCAGCTTTTTTCTGCCTTGGTTTTCCTGCAAAAATATTTTTTTTTCTTCCTCTTAATTTTAACACAAGTGTGACTCAGATTATCTTACACAATTCTTACAGAAGGCATTTTGAGTATCACAAATAGTTCGCCCTTTTTAATTTAGACCCAGACTACAAATGCAGGTAATGGAAGAGATGTTTCCAAATTGTTCCATCTGGAATAAATTTCTAGTGCACCATATGAAATGCACAGTTAAATCCTCCAGCAATCCCAATGCACAAGGGCAGCCCAAGACATTCTGCTGCCTAAAATAGAACATCAAATGCCCTTCTACTCTGTGACAATTAAGGAGCCCAGTAGTCTAATCTGGGCAAATTTTCTTGGAACTGGAGGGTATTTCAGTGTGCTTCTCTTTTTTTCCCAGTAGTAAGAAAAGAGCAATATTTAATTGAATAACTAACAAACAGCTGTCCCTCCAGAACACTCTGAAGGTGTGACTTAACAATATCTAATGATAGGGCTGGTCCTGCCAATACAGAGTCACAGACACAAACAAAGACACAGAGCAAGAGCAAGAGAGAGAGAGGAGGAGGAGGAGGAGGAGGAGGGTGCCTGCTGGACAGATTTACTTGCAGTCAAACACTGCTCGGAAAAAAATTATCTAGGCAATTCTCTCTTTTGGGTGTGATGTTGTTTTCAAGGGTGCAAACCTGGACAAACTTACCATAGTAACGAATAAGCCCCACTCAACACAGTGATACATACTTATACATGTTGCAAGGATGGGCAATTTCACAGTGCCTGATCTTCCATTGCCGAGACCCTTCATGGGTTCAAACAGGCCGAGAAATAAAGAAAAAGGAGGGCACATGGCTGCACTTTCCTCACTAGTGGCACTGTCATATGACACTGCTATTGTCAGATATTCTCACTGCATAAAGACAGCAGAATTATCTGCCTTCAATATTCATATACGTTCATGAAATGCAGCTTGTTTAGAATGTAAGGAGTAGCTATGCTTTCAAATGTAACTGAAGATAAAACTATGTTTCAGCAGTCCAGTGTCTGTAATGCACCACACACACTATTGTAAAAATGTGTTAAGTGAACCAATAACAGCTAAGTGTACACATTTTTATTTTTTGTGCAGTGCTTCTGCAAACCAAGAATGCATGCACTTGAATCTGTTTTTTTATCTGTTCTTTTAAGCCCATGATTTCCCTACATCTGTAACTGGAACAAACAGAGATGCCTCAAAAGGGTTCTGAACCAACTTATCCATTTGCATTTCTCTCTACTTGCTTGTGCTGATAATTTCAGAAAAGCTGTATTACATTGTTACTGCTGGCAACAGTTGCCTAAGTGAGGTACCTACTGGTGGAGGCAGGCTGTCAGTGATTCCAGTTGGAGCAATTGATCCAGCTCCTTCTCTGACTAGGGACTCAGTTTTGGAGGGAAGAGGTGCAGCTTGCCTTTTCTGCAGGCACTTTCTAAATATCCTGCTGTTTTTGTTATCACCACCACTCTGTTACTTGAATAACTGAGCAAAAACAGGTGGAATCAGACTGTTACTCTCACCGAAACTATAAATTCACATGAATTCACACAAGGGGATTTCTGTGTTGCCGACGATCTAGCTTTATTTCATTTTTATTACTTCATTCATTTATTTAATATCTATGCCATCTTATCTAGAATAGGTTGCATACTTCATCAATGGGGGGCCCATTTTTGAAATTGCTCCAGGGCCTCAGTCACCTTGACTACTAGTTCTTGACTACTAGTGTAGAAAGTGTGGTGGTCAAGGAAAATGCTCCTTTGTTTGCCTTGATGTCTGCTTACTCATATCTGTCAGAAAGACAGACATGGGTGTGCATACACATATACCAGGGAATACTTTAATACTTCAAGAATACTTGAAATAGATGTGCATTTCAGAACTTTTTTGTGTAAGCAAATTGTGTAGTAAACTTGGTTTCTGGGCGGAAACAACCTTTGTAATGCACAAAACACTGTTTCCTGAGTGAAATGTTATTTTTGTGCCCCAAACCAAGTTTTTGTGCAATGCATTTTTCACAAAAATGTTTTGATATATAAAAGTATATTTAAACATTGTGCAAAAACTGCCATAATTTCCACCAAGCATTTTGGAATTATTAAGTCTTATACGTGAGAACAAAATATGCAAAGGTTTACATCCCTAATATACACACATGAATAATATGGCTCCCTCCACCAATCTACATACCTACAACAAATTCTTTCTGTCTTTGGCGAGTATCTTTCTTGTCACTCTTTTTCTGTAGTTTTGAAACAACTCCAGTTTTCACCAATTCATGTTTCTTCGGTCTTCCCCTTGGCTTGTTCTCCAAAACATTTGCAGCCTAGAAATGTTTACAAAATGAACAAAGAAAAAAGAAAAAGTTAGTATATCTTGTCAACACATGCAGGGATGGGGAAGTAAATGCACTTTAATTGTCTCACAATAGAAGGCTCCAACTGAGTGTTCTTTTCAGAAGGGGGGAAATACCCATTCTTGTTATTGAAAGACCCAAAGAGGTTGCTTATGTATAAAGACCAACAGCATCAAAAGTTGGAGTCCCCAGATCAGCAGCAACAGCTCTCTGCTGCTTGATTAATGTGATGGCAGAATTGAGTGCCTGGACCATAGGCAAAAGTGGGGAAAAGGAAAGGGTGAAGAAGAGGAAGGAGCTAAACGCCACGCCAGATTGCCAGTGTAAAAAGCAATCTCACACCTGTGTCCTCACTGTGCCAGGACACTCTCACAATCCTTTGTGCAATTTTTCTAGGAATGGGCAGACTATTAACACTCACTGTTTTGAGGCTGCTGTCCTGCACGCGCTTGTTGCTTTTCTTTGGTAAAGCCATTTTATGTTCTTCAGATCTAAATTCCTTTTCAGAAGAAGGCAAGTCCAGTCTTATGCTCTCTTTAATTTCCATGCCATAGTCAAGAAGCATATTGACAGCATTACCTGATCCAGGGACACTCTCCCTTTCAGAAAGACACATGAAATAACTAGGCCAGAAACAATTCTTACCAGCCTTGAAAGTACATAATACTTCCTACTCTTGGGGCGAAAGCCATACCAATAAGAAAAAGGAATGTTTTGCCCTCCCCCACACTCATATTATGTTTGTTTTTGTTTACTTGAAGGTGTTGAATTCCCTTGATGTATAACTCATGTAACTGTAATGACCAAAGCAGGTAACTGTCTTTTCTCCTTGTCTCATTACCAAGAAAAGGAAGAAATATCCCTCCTAGATTAATGCTAGTCCCAAGACTCCTCCTCATGGTTAATAATAAAAGCTGGTGGTTACCCAAATACTCTCTGTACCTTTCATCTCACAATCTCAGAATGTCCCAGAGGCAATACTTCCGAGTTGAGCATCCCTTGGGTGAGTGAGAAAGCACTAGAGACTGATGGTGTCTTTGTAATCTTTGCTTTATTTAAAAACAGACTAGCAGAAGTGAGACAAACAGGCATGTTGGCAGGACTAGCCCACACCAGCTCCCCAGTGCTTGGAAGCACCTAATTATAAATTACCTCTTACCTGCTATTATTCATTTTTCCAGTAATAAAACTATAATTATATTACATTATGAAGGATAACATCCTTTTGCAGAATAACATCTAAGTTACTTTTATAATTATAGACAACAACACCATTGTGGTATTGAAGTGGCAATGTTTTTTTAAAGGAAATAAAAGCAACCATTTTTAAAAATGTGAGTTAAACAGTTACTTTTTTTAAAAAAATGAAGAATTTGTAAAAAGGCAGAAAAATTCCAGTGAAATAATTGGCAGTAACAAAACTTGTTGTGATATAAATACTATACCGCCTTGCCCAAGGGTGTTCAACCTTGTGGTCCATAGTTGGGACCCAGCCTGGTGAAATACAAAGTATTTCATGCTCTCCAAGTTTACAAAGAAAGAGAAGCAAACAGAAGTATATGTTCAGTCAGCCTTTGTGATTGGAAGATATACAGTAATATGAAACTTTTAAACTGGTCCTGTCTGATCGAAGATCTGAGAACGTGGCTGCCTGCTAGGCTACCTGAACAGAGCCATTTGCCTGCTACACCTCACTCCTAGTCTTGCCAGCACAGTCACACTCCAAGCTTGGACTACTGAAATTGCAACACCCACATTACACATCAAAGCATACAGGGGTATCTGCTTGTGGATATGGCTGGGCTTTCATAGAACTGCTGATGAAAGCAGCAAGTTTATTTGTCTGATGTACTGGGGGTATCCAAAAGTTTTAATGATCACCTTTTAGAAAATCAACAGAAAGTTTGTTTTGATTTGTAGTTGTTAACTTATCTCTATGTAGTCACTATCTTGATTTATACATTTTTCCCAGTGTATGTTGACCCTCCAAATACCTGATATTGTAGAAGCCTGCAGATTGCGCCTGATGAGGATTTTAGACTTTAGTCACTTCTGGCAGAGCCAGTCACAAAAATAAAGGACGCAGTGAGCTGATTTTCTCAGCAACGCGCACTTAGGGACCAATGATGACACTGACAAAATTTCATCAATATGCCATAATAACTTCCGGGTGATAATTATTACTTTACAATACCCCCTCGTAAGGAGGGTAACTGATAGTTTTCATTTTCTTGGACCTGCAAAACATAAGTTGCCATGCACTTGAAAAGGTCAGTGGCTATTCATTTTATATACTTACATCTCTGATGCTGAGATCAGTGAATGAACAAGGTTTTGTTTCAGGTGCAAGAGGCTGCCTGATTGAGGAAAGTTCTCCAGCTGTTTCTCTGTATCTGAAAAGGGAGTAAAAAATGTATCTTTACAGAAATAATAGTAATTAACTTTATTTATATTCCACTTTCTCCCCAGAACTGAGACTCAAGGCAGCTTACAAATTAGATCAGACACATTACAGATAAAACACACAAAATCAGCATTAAAATGTAATTTATCAATAATTTTAAACACAATTTAAATGTACTTAAAAAAAAAGATCCATTTAAAAAGGTACAGCACCCTATTAAAGCCCTTCCCTCCTTTAAAAAGTAATTTCTCAAAAGACTTGTTGGAATAAAAACATCTTTGCTTGTCCACAGCAAGGCTGCGCTAGCCTCCTTAGGAGGCCCTGATCTGGCCTTTGCAGAGTGCAAAAAGCAGTCCCAAAAAGCAGCTCCTTTTTGTGCCCTGCAAAGGGAACGACAGTCGTGGCTTTATGGTGCTTCTTCAGTGATGCGTCATACGGATACAGTGCCAGAGGAGCACAATGGCAGTGCACGGCATCACGCCGTCCTGGGGGTGGAGTTGGGGAATGTGCCATGTGGACACTACAGCCTCGACTTCGCCCCCAAGCTGGCCTTTAAGAAACAGCTCCTTAGTGTCATCAAGCTACTTCTGAGCAGGTCCCTCCAGGAAGGAATTTTATAGTGCTTCCATGTCTCATTGCACCAAGGGTTCCCAGAAGGATATGGCGGTCAATAACCAAGAATAATAATATTGGGTTCAACAGATCCAACAGGGAAACAATCCCCCAGTCCAGTTCCCACTATAGATCATCCACTAAGGCTACATCTGGGCCATAACCAGTTCGAAAAACAGACTGGGGTCTCAAGCAGATTGCCCCAAAGTATCAAGAGTCTCCAATTCTTTTTTGTTTGTTTGTTTTGATTGTGCTTGCATATGCAAAGGTTTGCATCTAGTTATCTCTTGAAATATGCCAGATTCCCTCTTTTCCTTGTGTTCTCGCCCCTGCCACTGATTCTATGCCATACCCAACCTCATGTAATATTTCAGAAAAAATTTTTTTGGCCAATTACCACTGAGCCTTTAAAAAAAAATCAGAAGTAATAGTCAAAGTGCTAAACTGCTTTAGCATAGTAGTTAAGCATTGAGGTCATTTTGTTTTAGTGCTCTTTCTCTCTTTTAAGCTCCCTTGACTCTATGACCTGGAAACAATAACTGTGTTTACTGGGTGGCCATCTTTACTCTGCCTGAGAGAGTAGAAAAATGTGGGCAAATAACTGATAAGTTTTATTTCAGAAAGTACTGGGTTAATTTAAATTGGCCTGGGAAGTGGGGAAAAAACATCTGTGGTTATGCCAGGAGGTTTCAGGAAATACTTTGGGATAAGAAAAATATCATTGTTGCTGTTGTGTGCTTTCAAGTCGTTTTCAACTTATGGCGACCCTAAGGCAAATTGATCACTTTTCTTTTCTTGGCAAGATTTGTTCAGAGGGGGTTTGCCTATGCCTCCTTCTGTAGCTGAGACAGTGTGACTCCCTCAAGGTCACCCAGTGGGCAGTGGTGTTCCAGTGGTGCTCTGGGGTGTCACCTGGTGCAGGGGGAGTTTGGGGGCAGGGCCCTCCCTCCCTCCCTGCCCCATGTGTCTTTTCTTTAGATTAAGGCCTGGCACCCCCGACCCTGCTCCATGTGGCTTTACTCTAAAGCAAAGCCACGGGGCAGGGACGAGGGGGCACTAGGCCCTTTCCATCAGTGCCCTAAATTAAAGCCAAGACTCACAAGGCAAGGAGGGGGGGGGGCTCATTGCATGTCAATCCCCTTCTGCAGTGTCATTTGGTGTGATCTGCATCCCCCACATCCTCCTAGTGATGCTACTGCCTGTGGGTTTCAATGGCTGAGTGACCCAGATCTCCAGATTTGGAGTCCAATGCTCAAACCACTACCTCACATTGGCTCTGGATTGGCAAAAGAAAATTGGTTTGTACAGGAATGAAATCTGGGACTTCCAGAAACTTTTTATCCATATGGAAGTAGATCACAACAATAAATCTAATCCATGAACCCCTGGATCTGGGAGTACCCCCTCCCCCCATAATCTTGCACCATATTGGACAATGGCTGATAGTTATGCAGGATGTGGCGATTCAGGGAGGGAGACAAAACTCAGTAAATATGAATAAGATGACCACGTCTTCACCCATGCAACCAGTTTTCCTCTATCCCCAGTCCTTCTTTAAATAAGACAGAAAGTACAAGTATATGGCAGACATGGTGTGGCTCTCACCTCTCTGAGAATCCAAGCCACACCCTTGAGCTGAAGAAATGAAAAATTATCCACCATCCTTGTACAAGCAAGGGCCAAATTTACATCTACTGGACCTCTAGCTATTATAGCATCCAAGCCAGAACAGATCAGAGTGATTTTATCTGCAAAGTGCTGTGCAAATTCTTCACAGCAGTCTGCATTTTTTCTCCTCATAGGCAGATATAATAGTCCTCTGTCTACTTTAAACAGCTCCGCAGGATGGCTTTTTGCAGACACAATGGTGGCAGAAAAGAGAGATATATATAGCTGTGCATACTGCCACAGAGTAGGCCTTCAAATAGGTTCTAGCCCATGTTGAGTCAAACTTGTTCTCAGCCAACATTTTTCTAGTTGCCGTCTCACCAATTTTATCACTGTTATCTCCCTGGAAAACTAAGGAGCTGGTTTGGCTCCTCTCTGTGAGTGGGAAACCTCAGGAATGGTTTTGTTTTCCATCCCAGCCATTTCCCCACTGATTCCTCAGACATCAATCAGGATTTTGACAGAATTGCCTGCCAGACAGCAAAGACCCCAACAGCCACCAGGAAACCATCCAGTTCCATGGTCTACCTGGAGAAAAGCTTCCTCCCCCTGCGGAGGGTCACTACGTAGTGATCTGTCAATGATAATGGAACTCAAGAAATTTTCTCTACTCTCAGATCACTCCTGTCCCATCCAACACGGAAAAGAAAAAAAATCAAAAACCTGACCCACAACCTGAGTGAGGGCAGATACAACTTTTGTTCCACAACAGACATGAAGTCCTGTCCTCACAGGGTGATTTCAGCATGACTGTTGATATTCCCCAGCAAAATGAGCTGAAGGGACTCCTGTACTGCCCTGACTAGCTGTGGATGTCCTGCTTACCTCTACTGAGGGCAACACAGCAGGGGAGTATAGAAAGGAATAGTCTAGAGTCCAGTCCAATGGTCACGCAATACCAGTCAATCAGTCACAGCAGAGGCAAGAGCATAGTCACAAGGTAAGACCAGAGGTCAGATAACCAGAGTCATGAATCAAAGAGCAAGGAACACAGGAACAACAAGGTTGCAAGACTAGTTGTCAGCTGCAAAGAATCTATGCAGCTCCAAGTCTTTTAAAAAGTATCAGTTTCCCTCAGCTGAAACGTATTAGCTCTCCTCTTGGCTTCTAGCCTAGAAGAACGCCTCAAAGACTCCTTGACCTGTCTTTGCTCCACAGGTCCTAGAACCTGCAACCTCGAGTCCATGGAGTCTGTTTCTCTCTGCAGCTTCCCGAATCTCCTCTGAGATTGCTGATCCAGGCAGCCTCAGATTAGTTTGAGGATGTCTTCAGCTGAGTCCTCTGACTATGCCTCCAGGTCAGGCCCAGGGCAGCCCATGACAGTGGAAGGGAGATTGTTGCTTAATTTAGTGGGTTACATCCTCTCTTTGACACCAGTAGTTAAACAGGGATACTTGAAACTAGCAAATGGTGGGACTGGCCATCTGGGGATGGGGATGGAATCATGGAGGAACACTGCAAATGCATTACCTTGTCTCTAGGTTTCACCTGCAGCTGCACAGAAAATCCTAATAGGCCAAACAGGGAGATTAATTTCCCCCTTCTCCCCCATACCTTCTTCCAACCAGTAGTCTGACACAAGCCAGGCCAACATGCTCATCAGGTATTGGACAGCTATTGTTTTCCTGAAGCCTGACTAAAGTTTAATATTTATGTGAGTGCTGAAGGAACTTCACATACATTATTCTAGTCATTTTTAGACAAATCCAGAAAGGCAACATACAGTCTTATAGTCATTTTCTCTTTTTAGAGTTTCTTTTCTGTGCGTTTATTTTTAACATTCTGTAATCTTATTTCCACATTCCAGATTACGAACGTGAAATTAAGAACCTTTTCAGTTTGAACATCAGCAATTCCTTACTGTCAATAGAGGGCACTCTTGTTCTAAGAACTGTGAAAACTGAACTGATACAAAGTCCCTGTTCCCCTCCTGTATGCCAGCCACTAAAAAGAATAAAAGTGCAACTTAAAAAGCCAAGAACTATATTTCTAGGCAATACTTTTCCTACCAGCCTTTCTCTCTCTCTCTCTCTTGCCAATGTAGAAAAATATTAACACCTTTTTAAGGACACCCTTTGAACAAAGGATGACAGCTTCAGTTTCATGATCTTTGCTTGAAGGGAGAGTCCAGGCTTGATCTGTTCAAAGATCCATTTGTTTGTGCTTTTGGCTGTCCATAGTATCCTTAGAATTCTTCTCTGGGACCACATCTCGAATGAATTTATTTTCTTTCATTACTGTCCAGCTTTCATATCCATACATGGTGATGGGCAAAACAATGGCTTGTATGATTCTGATTTTAGTGCTCTGTTGTATATCTTTACACTTTATGATCTTGTCTAGTTCTTGCATGGCTGTCTTTCCCATTCTTAGTCCTTTGCTTATTTCTTGACTGCAATCACCTTTCTGAACAATGTTTGAGCCAAGATACGAGAAATCGTTAACTATTCTGATTTCCTTATTATCTAGGCTGAATTTATGCATATCCTCTGTGATTGTTTTTTTTCTCTTAATGTTCAGCAGTAAGCCCTTCTTTTGCACTTTCTTCTTTGACTTTCCTTAGCAATTGTTCCAAGTCTGAGATATTTTCTGCTAGTAATATGATGCCATCCACATATCTTAGATTGTTGATATTCCTCCTATCTTCACTCCTCCTTGTGACTCCAAACCTGCTCTTTGTATCATATTTTCTGCCTACAGGTTGAACAGGTAGAGTGATAAAAGGCATCCTTTCCTGACACCTTTGCCAATTGTGAAACATTCTGTTTCTCCATATTCTGTTCTAATAGTAACCTCTTGTTCTAAGTAGAGATTTGTCATCATGACTATCAAATGTAGTGGCACTCTCATGTCTTTAAGAGCATTCCATAGCTTTCTGTGATCTATGCAGTCCAAGACTTTGCTATAGTCTATAAAGCAGAGGCTGATTTTCTTCTGGAATTCCTTGTTGCGTTCCATTAACCATTGTACATTTGCAATGTGGTCCCTAGTGCCTCTTTCTTTCCTGAATGCCACTTGCACCTCTGGGATTTTTCTCTCCTTATATGACTGCAGTTTATACTACAGAATTTTTAGCCTAATTTAGCTTGAATAGATTATTAATGCTATAGTTGTATAGTTGCTGCAGTTTTTTGTGTCTCCTTTTTGTGAACTGGGATGCATATTGATTGTTTTCAGTCTGTTGGCCTCTGTTTTGTTTTCCATATTTGTTGGCATATTTTAGTTACCACTATAGTTGATTCTCTCTGTGTGAATTGTAGCAATTCTGTTGGAATATCATTGGTTCCTAATGATTTATTCTTCCCAATATGTCTTAAAATTTTGAAGTGATAAACAATAAACAATCAAATCTCAATAAAATACAGTATAAAAAGAAAAAAAGTGACAATAACATGGCTGTTGTTGTGTGCCTTTAAGTCATTTCTGATTTACTGCAACCCTAAGGTAAACATATCGCTGGGTTTTCAGGGCAGAATTTATTCACTGGGGCTTGGTCTTTGCCTTCCTCTGAGGCTGACTATGTATGGCTTGCCCAAGGTCACCAAGTGGGTTTCCATGGCCAAGTATGGATTCAAACCTTGGTTATTGAATATTGAGTGTTCTAGCCCAACACTCAAACTACTACACTACACCATAATGGCTCCCTTTATAAAATTTAAAATGTGATAATGGTCTGACACACATGGGCGCTTTGTGGGATGGCCACAAAAAGGTGACTGTCTTTTTTTACTAAACAAAAAGCCATCACTAGAACAGAACAGACCTCAGCACACTCAATATTCAAAACAAAGAACTATATAATTCACAGTAATTCACAATACTATAAAGAGAATATTCATCACATATATCAAATACACACACACCACATATAACAAACACTACTTCTGGTATTCTTAGGAATGCTGGAGATGAGACTGTCGTGTATCAAAGCAAGGAAATTGGCTTCTTTATAACATCCTGACACTTGGCTTTCCTTCACACCTTTCCTTGCACCTTCTCAGCATGGTGGTTGCCTATTCTGACCACCCACTAAGTACTAAATCACTGCTATATACACTTCGAGAGTTTTTGGTGACATCAGTCTGAAAATCAATTTGCACCCAAATATAACTTAACAACCACACTGTTTTGAGAAAGAGTCCCATGGGAGTTCTGACCATTTGACTCCAAATGCATTTGACTCCATCTATCCTATCTCTGCTCTTTGAACAATGGTAAGCCAATTCTTATAACTTCCCTGGCTTGAGTCCTGTTGGTTAGTCCCAACTAGAGAAGAACTTCTGAGTCACTGTTGAGTGGTAAGTCAATAAATGGGAAATTCCTCACGGATTCAGTGAGTCTACTCTAGCATAGATTAACAATAGAATTCAGGACCCTGTCTTGAAAACAGGGCATGGAAAGTTTTAGAAATCACAGAAGAAACACAAGGCAGGTTTTATATAGCTTTCATCTGTCTAAAACAACAATGAAGTAAGAGGCTTACCTTGGGAAGGATACCCTAACATGTCAAAGAGGTAACAAAAGACAAATGCTGCAATAACAATTGTTGTGTGCTTTAAGTTGTTTCCAGTTAACCGATTTACAATAGTTTATGATTTTTTTTCTGAATAAATTAGAATCTAATTTCTCTATTTAGATTGGCATTTTATGCAATGAGGATAAAACTTCTTTTTTAAAGTTCAGTTTGTTCACCCACTGTATTATATGTGGTTCAATTTGCGGTTTAAAAATGAAAAATTAGACCTCTTCATCATCAAATGTGATACTAGTTTTGTAGGGGGTGTGAAAATTAACCAAACGTTTCCTAAGGGTGTGGGGCATAGAAAAGGTTGGTATTAACTGCAATAAATCCATATTATTCACAGCAATAATGTTGCTGGCTGAGTGCTGTATGACTTTTCACTCAACGTAAATTTGCATGCACTTAATTAAGTAGCAGAGGTGCTAAGAAACCTGGTTACTGAATTGCTTAATTCCACAAAAAAGTAGCAATCAAGGTGGCTAGCAATGAACACTAAATATAAACATAAGGTGTTAAATTAACTACAGTAAGAATCAGAAAATCTTAGAAGGCTTGTTTTAAAAATACAGCTTCACGTTGTTTTTAAAATCAAGAAGAGAAGAGGGGAAAAACTGATTACACATCAGTGTATTTCACAATCTGGAAGCTGTAGTTCTTCCCCTTCAGTAGTACACATGAACAGACCACAATGTAAATACATAAAATGAGCAGTATATATGTCTTTATTCATTCATACTGTCGTTCTTCACCATGTGAAAAGGTCAAAAACAAACTTATTGCAAACATTTCGAAAAGCCTGCAAAACTGCTCCAGATCCAGGAATACGGCTGAGCCATGTGTCTGTTGGTGACACCAATTAATAATTTTATGTTCCGTTCTTCCTTTTGGGAGCTCAGTACACATGAGGAACCCACCCCATTGTTTGACATTTAAATGGATCTTAGGTGCTTCAATAGATTCATTTTGTGCTGGGCCCAGTATATTTAGGCTGAATATGATGAGGAAGAGAGCACTTTGAAATCATCCTTGTTGCCTTTTAAAATTTCTGCCTGTCTACACCCAAAGAGCTTTTGCCCAGGGACTCTTGAAGAACTAGCTTCCAATGTTGATTAAAGTTTCTAATGGCAGAGAAGATATTTTGTCCACAGCTTCCTGCTGAGGCACTCCCTTCCAGACCAGGGATGAGAATCCCATGGTTGCCAGACTGGAAACTGGAGAAGGCTCCAGTACCTTTAACAGTTGTGTAGAAGAGGGATTTTTAAAAAGGGTGTTGCCAAAACCGGTCTTTTGAGTGAGTTATGTGTTTTTCCCCACTCTAACATGAGAAATAGGAAAGTAACTGGAAAATGTAGAATGGCAGGGGGACTTGTTTCACAACTGAAGCAATGATGTACAGTAGTGTCTAAACCCTTCCTCCCATCCCAGCAAGGTCAACAAGTCCAGAGTCAACATTCTGCCCACTCCATCCAGTCTCAACTGTACATATTGCCTTCAGGCCAAAATGGAACAGACCAAGGTCATTCCCAGCCTTTGAAAACATCACAATATCTTGCTATGGGACTTCTGTGAGGTTTTTTTTTAAAGCCTCTAGCAAAACCAGCCCTTGCCTGCTCATCCATGGCACTAGAAAAGTCAATTTACACTGCTAAGATCTTTAGGATTTCCCCCATGATCCTTTTGGTGAGCTGTTGTAGGAAGAAGCAAAGGAAACGGGGGGAAATACTAACATAAAATGAGCTCTTTGGATACAACTCTGGAGGGAGTTTTCAGAACTGAAATTGCCTACTTGTTACAGGCTTACTCACAAGAATTTCTATGTGTGTGGAGTTCAGAAGTAGAAATCAACTGAAAGATGAAACCCATGCTGTGCAAAAAGGTGTGCTTTAGGAACTTCCCTGGTGTGAGCAATGGGTAGCTGGGGGAGTTAAGCAGTTTAGCTAACAAATGCCAGAGACTCACAGATTACGAGAATAAAACTCGCCTGCTAATGCACTGCACCATTCCGTTAACACTGCCGAGAGAAGAAAACTGTCATTGTTTGGCTATAGTCTGGTGCACATATAAAGGCGTTAACTTAATAAAGTTGGAAGTAATTTAGAGTAGGGTTTCCCCTCAATTTCCCCCCATTTTATTTATTTCGTCAAAATATAAAATGTATCAGTATATTTACATTTTAAATCAATTATTCCTTCTAAATTACCATTCTTCCCCCCTTTCCAAATTGTAATACAGAAAGAAACTGCTTTCCTGTAAATCCTCTTACCATTACCATTTTCCTTTTATACCAATATACATTATTATTAATGCTCTTTATGTTTGCTAGCTATTAATTCAAAATTTCATGTGTTCATTAGGAGGTTTAAATCCAGTATTTCTCCGACACATAAAACCTACAAATGGCTTCCATATATTGCGAAAGAAGTTTTCTTCTATATCTTCTCTTGCTAATCTAACATCATATGCTCTAACAAAGTTGTGGCCTATATCCTGTTTATCCAATTCTGTATTGATAAATTATATACTAGCATTTTTCCAGATTTTCACTTTTTATGTCCTCTCTGTACGTAACATAAATATGAGGAGGTGCTAAAAAGATTCTCACCCTGATCAAGATGAGAACAACATAGGGCCATGAAATTTACATATCATTTCACATATTCCCCCTGAAGTTCAATGCACTTGGCACATCATTTCTCAAGATTTCTTTAACACTTCAAAAAGAAAATCTGATGTCTAGTCACTCAAAGTCTTACTGCACAAGAAAACAAAATAGAAACAGAGCTGGAGAGTAGCAAATTTCTCCATGCTTTACTACATGACATTGTAGTACTTAAGTTCTCTTTCCATAGGAATAAAACTCTTGTCTCAATACTCAAATTACTATGCTATGCTGGTTCTTACTGTTAGACAAAAGGAGGATTTTCAGCAGGTTTTGATGATCACACAAACAGGTAACAACACCTGATTAAATTTCCTCTTCTAAACAACCATTAAAAATGTACAGAAGAAATTTCAACAGGTGTTGCTCATTGTCTAGTTGCATGACAAACGGCATTTGCTGAAACTCCATGCTCTGCAAAACCATCAAAGAGGTACAGGAGTTTTCAATTTGGCAATCCTAGTGAAGAAGTCCCATTTGATTCAATTACGTTTACTCCCAGGTAAATGTTTATAGGAGTGCAGCTTGACAGCAGTAAAGCTGTCAGTCACGTCTCCCCTAAAGGACTCCTGGAACTGTCATTCTTTGAGAACACTGGAGTGACACAGTTACTCTTTATGGCTCTGTAGTGGGGAAAGAAACACTTCATAGGTTTTTTTTTCTTCCTTCTTGGATAAAATTTTCATGAAGCAACTGAGAAAGCTGAGCGGCACTGTTGCTCTTGCAAAAACGAGAGACCTTTAATGGCCCTGGACTGAACTCTCTAGGTATTCCTGATATGGATATATATAGAGAGAGGGGGGGGGGGGGAGAGAAAGAGAGAGAGTTCTTCTGCAGAAGCAGCACTGTGCCTTTGTTTTCTCCTTCCTGCTTCTACCGACCAGTTTTCTGATCGTTCTGTCCCAGGCATCTCCCATCCTCAAAGTGGAAATCATCAAGGGCTGTATTGTGATTGATTTCCCTTTGCTCAGGCTATTTAAACTTTCAGCAACTAAATTATGATCAAAGTAATTTCCTAGGGGTACATGCTCATGCCCTTAACTGAGTTATCTTCCTTGAAGCTAACTGGAATATCTTTTTGTGAACACAGAAAACAAACAAACTCCCCTCTGTTTAATTAGGGAAGGATTTTGGAGTAGGTACGCTAAGATTTCAGTTTAAACCTGAAAATAAATTGTACAATTGATAGAATTTTTTTAGAGGTGAATCAAGAGCCGTTTCATACATGCACATGTTACATCCTATGAACAGGGGCTGGGAAAGAGCAGTTGCTTTGTGTGTCTACCAATAAGGTGTGTGCAGTTCAAAAACACACAAGGGTTATTCGCCTGTTCCATGGGTTTGTGAACATGTCAGTTTTGTCCTCCAAATAGTTTGCACCTATGTCAAATTTGTTAACATATCCATCAGCCCACAGAGCAAATTTGCTACAAATGGAGAAAGGAGTGGTGTAGATCCAGGTAGTCCTAAGTAAATCCACTGTCTCTCAACCTGAAATTTCATCCTGTTTTTGTCAAATGTAAAGCCTCTGAGAAAGAATATTAGAGACAACCAGAGGACGCTGCTCAGGAAAGGTCATAAGCAAAAAAGAACAAAATTATATCACATTACTACCAAGATCTGAAAACTAGGTAGCGGGGAGAGAGGAAACGATTCAAGTATTATAGCACTAGTCTCTGCAGACCTTATATAAGCACTATGAAGGCAAAGGGGAAGAATCATCACAAGAGCAGAATAACATCTTTCTCCCCATTGGCATAAAGATACCTCTCTAAGCGCTTTAAACACTACATTCACTCTTGCTTTTTAGCGATCCTGTATTAATAATAATAATAATTATAATAATTATAATAATATAAAATATATTTTTTAATTTCTATACCACCTTTCCAAATAGATCAAAGCGGTTTACAAAATAAAGTAATAATACAAAAATCTCTCGCTGAAACATAATTATGGATATTCAACTCAGTATTTACAACATGAAAGGGGCACATATATACAGTATGTAAACCTTCATTTATTTCATTCCAGCATACAAATGTTTACTAGGAACCCTGGTGGCGCAGTGGCTAAATGCCTGTACTGTAGCCACTCCCTCACAAACCACAAGGTTGTGAGTTCAAACCCAGCCAGGGGCTCAGGGTCAACTCAGCCTTGCATCTTTCCGAGGTTGCTAAAATAAGTACCTAGCTTGTTGGGGGCAATTAGTTTACACATTGTAAACCACTTAGGAAGTGCTTAAATGATAAAAGTGCTGATAAGTGGTATAGAAATGTAGTTGCTATTGCTATTGCTTCTTCCTGCTGAGTGAGATTACAAATTTTTTTGCTTGTTTTTCTTTTCTTTTCTTTCTAAGGTGAAAGCCACTCATGATGCAGGTGCACTGTATAGTACTTACACTGCCCTGGTGGTGCAGTGGTTAAATGCCTGTACTGCAACCACTTACAAACCATAAGGTTGTGAGTTCAATACTAGCCAAGGGCTCAGGCTCGACTCAAAGACTGCTTAGGCGGTATGAAGAGGTATATAAATGAAACTGCTATTGCTATTTTAAATCTTATATAAAAAAAGGAACCATTCCCTGGTGAAAGGCAAGAGTTTAATTGGTTCTGGAAGAACTGGGACCCCCCCCCCCCCCAATTCTATTCTCTCATCCATCCAATCTTTAGGGTGAGCACAAACAGTTATGCCTACTGGAACTGGATTTTTGGACATTGTTTTCCTTTGTTTCATCCTTTAGATCCTTTGTTACATGCCCCTATATTTTACCGTTGACTTATCCACAAACCATATCAAAATCCCATGATTTTGGAAGCAAAACCTGCCCTCAATTTAAAATTGAGTATATATAGTAGTTCCAAAACCAGTAGACCTGTTGAAGTAATGTTGTTTACACAGGGACAGACTCTCACCATCCAGCAATTGATTAAATGGCTTGAGTGGGAAATGACAAGAGGAGTCAGGTCCAATCTGGGGCATAATCCAATACAAAATTCTAACAAGTGTAAATTGGCTTTTCTTGAACAGTGCAAGTGATACAGTAAGTTTCATTTGGTCTAACCACATCTGAAAGGCACCATGATTCCCATTTCTAATTTGAAAAATCCAGGTTGGGTAAGCAAAAAGTGCAAGCACTCTTCTGTGCAGCTGCTCAGTAAGAAATAAATGTCTTCTCATTTTCCAATGTTTAGGGCAACAACAGCAACAGGGAAACTGGTATTCCACGTCATCAGATCACATTTTTGTTAGGCACTACACCTTGGAATGCCAGCAAAAATATTATATTACGATGTTGTTTTTATTTTTTCCACTTGAACTTTTTTTTCACCAGGTGGCATCTCATCCTATTTTTTTTTTTAAAAAAACATTCTTATGTGTTCCCCTTGCACCTAAAATTAGCATAAGAATTTTTAATCAAACTATAAAACCAAACAAATAATTAAAACTCTGAAACAAACAGCACCAAAGCAGAGCACACAGTATATAAACACACAGGAGATAATATAGTGCAGTAGTATGGAAGTCCAAGAAGAGCCAATGTCTGGAAGAAAATGATAATCTGCAGCTGTTGGTGGATATTATAGCAGAAGGAGATCATCCTGGAATCCTGCTTAAGAACATTTTGGAGGATGTAGGGGAATGGGAAACATAGGACCCATGCTCTATTTTCCTTCTGTATTCCTTCCACCTGGGGAACAGGCAGAATAGGCAACAGAATGGGGTTTTCAGGAGATTTGAGGATGCATTATTAATCTCAACATGCCTTGAAACCTGATTTTGGGGGGAAATTGGGTCATTGATAAAGATAAGGATTCTTATCTTTGTGGTTCACAAAGTGTAAGCTAATTGCCCCCAACAAGCTGGGTACTCATTTTAGGGACCTTGGAAGGATGCAAGCCTGAGTCAAGCTTGAGTCCTCTTGCTGGTATTGAACTCGCAACCTTATGGTTTGCGATTCAGTGGCTGCAGTACAGGTATTTAACCACTGCCCCACCAGGGCTCTTTTAAGGCGAGGAAGTTTAACTTAGAAGGAACAAGACATGAATACTGGGGATTTTCTTTATGGTGTTCAGGGCCCAAACAAATGACCATTCAAGCTACTTTCTGGAGTAGCCTTGAGAAAGGGAACTCCACATAGTATCAAAATAGGCTTAAAACTTAAAACCCAAATACCTTGCACAAAGTTATCCATGTTCTGCTGCTTTAGGCTCTGTGTCTGTGGCAAGGTAAAACATCCAGTTTCCTCCTCATTTTGCAGCAGGTTACTGTTTTTGGAGAGTCCACCTTGGCTTTGCTGATTCCCTTTTCTGAATTCAACAGAAATGCTCTTAATTCCTAGTATACAAAACATGAAAGGTCCATTAGTCACAGCTTCTGTCCACAGAGCAAACATTAATACTTGCAGATAAAATCTGTGAAAATTTACCTGTGGTATTTTGTTCATTTTTGAAGCCGTTTCTGTTCCCAATTTGTTGAGTCTGGGAGAGCTCCTTTTTAAAAAGAAAAGCAACCCTGTCAGTCTTTATAGGCTCAGATTATAGCAACATTCAGTCTGTTTCAAAAATGTTGTTTTGGACATAGACTACCTAGCCCACTATCTTGTATCCAACAGCACCTAGATGAGGAGTCTGACCCAAAAAGCAGCAGCTTTTTGTGTCAGACTTTACATTTATGTGTTATTGAACCACAGATTTCATCGTCCCACATTGTTGGCTAGATGGGAGCTGAACTCCAACACCTGTGAACTCCAACACCTGTGCCATGTGAGTTGCCCACCCATGACATAAAGTGTAGATTGAATAAACCATCCCATGTCTTCATATTACGTTGTAGAACTGCAAGATGTCTGCATCATTGTTAGAGAATATGCTCATTGATACCATTTGCTGTTTATTGTGGAAGAGAGTTCCACAGGTCAAGCAAGTACTTTGCTTTAATCCTGTTAGGTGTTCACTTTCACCACATGCTGTTTCATTCCATTACCAAACAAAAGGCTGTTCCCTTTTCAGGTTGCTCACCCTCTTGTGTGCATTTTATGCCTTATGCATTTCAGTTAGGCTGACGCTCGGTTAAGGAAATATTAATTCCAAACTCAGCCTAGCTTATCTATAAGAAACTCACATCACAGCTCCCATTTTAATTGCCTTGCTGGAGTAAGTGCATGTTAAGTGAGAAACTATCCTGTCTAGAACTTTCTGTAGAACCAGCTGATCTAGTAAAGGCATTGCATGGAGAGAAGACATGGCTCCAGGGGAGAGCTGCATCTGATTAAATCTTAGGACTTGTCAGCTCCCAATCCTAAGTACAAGAGCCGCTAGACTGTCTCCTCCTCTCTCTGTTCCTGCTGTCTCATTATTGCATAACACTTTCTGCCGCTGGTAATAAGCTGTAGTGAAAGGAAAATGAGCAAATGAGGTAGTGACAGATGAAGGAGGGAAAGACATAATTGAATAGTGATGACAGAAGCATCTGGGGGCAACAGCTTCCAAATTCACTGTTCCAGAGCAGAGCTAAAAGCAAGCCTGAAGTGGGAAAGGGGGAACACAGTGGTTGCTAATGGTGAGCTTTTCCTAAATCAGGGCTTTATTCAGTCTTCACTGGTTGGACCGTATAAAGAAACACGATAGTAAGAAGGAGAGGGATTGTGGGGCTTCATAGTTGTGCCATGTAGATGGTCCCAGATTCAATCTTTTGAACACTTCCTGCTACATGAGTCAGGGTGAACAATTTAGTGGTATTTAACACTGGCTAAACATTCCCATATGAACAAGGATTTGTCCCCTGCCCGTTGGAGAGGTTATGGAGAGTAGGGCCCAAAGACAGACTTTTTTGCTCAAAGATTAGAAGGTTTCAGTGTGGAACAGTTGACTTTGGTCAAACTGATCCAACCAAAAGGTGCCAATCAGCAGCTGGTCTTTGACTTCTCTCAGTATGGAAAGGTGAAAATAATTCTCTTTTCCACAGTGCCTTACACAGTGACATGAATAGAAATTCCAAAAATGGGAGGTATCAGAAGATATTTCTCTCAGATCATGGTTAAGTAGGATCTGGCCAACGACAGTTTCTGAGAAAGTGACAGACTTCACAGTCACAGAACTATGATTCTGCTATAATGGTTATTTTTCCAACCTATGGAGTCTTGGGATTGGCAGCTGAGTGAAGAGCCTTTAAAATGATCTCCCAGAGATTTTGTCTGATACCTCTGACCAAACCACAAAGTCCAGGCTTCCAGAGCATTCAGTCATGGTGGTCAAAGTGGAATCATACTATTCTGTCTGTGTAGTGTGGAAGGGGAAGCCAACAGTAACAGAGATAAATGTGAGGCTACATTGTGTCCTTTGATCGCATTTACTTGCAAAACAAACAAACAACTCATGATTCTCAATCCAAATACTTGAAATACCAGAAAAACTTGTTTTATGAAGGGGAAAAATGTTCCTGGCAATTGCAAAGTACTGTCTTGGTGAATTGTTTGTCCACATGCCTTATCTGTTGAAATGAAAACACACTCATTAATCACTTGAATATTTTATATGTTCTATCTACTTCAATTAAGTTTTGCTTTGCCCCCCCTCCCCCCTTTATAATTGTAATAAAATTCTATTGGGGGGAAGAATTTGAATGCAGGTGTTAGGAAAGTCCCTTCTCCACCCAAGATGCCATGCAGTTGCTGCCAGTCAGACATGACTGCACTAATAGTCGAACCTGGAATGAGGCAGTTTTCTATGGACGTTATCACACAGGAGGAATTTCTCTCAATTTCGAAAGAAATGAAAGCGGGGCCAGTTCGGAATTGAGTGAATTTGCTAGTTCAACACATTTACGTGATTGCGGATTAACGCTGCATCCGTTCAGAACTGCCCGAAATTGCCTTCCAGTGCCCGAAACTGCATGTGATAGGTTCTCACACAATAACATGAAACCCCACAATTGCGTTCGGAAGGACTTCCCATTTCCCGAAAATGCGCGTGAACAGCTTTCACATAATAATGCGAAACCCCATTATTGTGTTCAGATTGCCATTGGATTATACTTCCAATTCCTGTCGTGTGATAAACTCCTATGTTGCTAAAATGGAAACCAGGCCCAAGGCTACTACTGTACTCCCAGAATCCTGGAGTTAGCACAGCCATTGGGCATGTAGGCTGGGGGATACCAGGAGTTGTTGTCCAAAACCAACTTCCCTATTACGTCTACGTCTACTTGAAGGCTCATAACAACACTAAAAGGGGAAATCCATGACATGAACATTAAGATCTGGATGTTATCTTTCCTGATCCAGAGAGCCTGACTCTGATCCTGGATCTATGTTACAAATGTAAGCCATTTTTTAAAATAGTAATAATAAAATTAGCAGAATGATGATAGAGAAATGTGTCAAATGTATCACCGCACAGACTTCACTGTAGCTATAAGAATGCAAGGCAATACATGTACAAATGAGATAGAGTTAAGTGGAACAACTGAACAGAACAAGGACGCAAGGAGTCTGAAAGTCATTGGTTTGTCATCGCTTCCCCCTGGGGGGCCTCTGGAAGTTCAGGTTTTGTGGTGCCAGGCATATGTAGCCTCCTGGCCTACAAAGTCTTTGGCTCCTGCACAGAACATTCATGGATAATTGAATGTTGGCTCTCACACAAAACTCTAGTTTTGAGCATCCCTTGGTTGGGCTCCATTTCCATTAAACAGGTATGAAGCTGTTTAATTTGTGTTTAAATTGTACAGTAGACACACCCAACCTTTGTTTTACAAACATCTGCCGCTGTCAAAAAGTCCCACATGGAAGAGCTCTTTTTTGAAATGCAGACATGTTTTCAGGCAGCAATGAAGAAACTTTAGCCCACTATCGGGCATCCCAGCCAAGCCCATTAGGCCTGCTATCAGATGGAAGAACTTTTCTCAGTCTTGCCTCCTTCTCCTGGGTTTCTGCACAAAGGAAAACAACCAAGGAGTTGGGAGAATGAGAGCGAGACCTTTCTTCAGTGCTGCTGAATTATCTCCCAGCCAGTATGAAATCTACCTTGTAGCCAAAGTGTGACAGATGGATGCACAGTCCTCCCACACCTCTGTTTTGCCTCTCCAGATTTAGGAGAGGGAGTATCTGTGACATGGCATAGAATGAAAACCTCAATTTAAAGCAGGGCTGGCAACCATGCAGCCCTCCAGATGTTGTACCACCACTCCAACGTTCATCACCATGAGCTATGCTGGACATTGTGGTTCAATAACATCTGGAAGTCTGTATGATCCCCACACCCGTTTTAAAGAATTAAGAACAGGAACGCTTTAAGAATAAAAAGCTCCCCAAAATTCAAGGGACCAGGCAGGGTAAGGACAACCAACTTGGTGCAGTGGTTTGAGAATTGGACTATAACTCTGGAGACCAAGGTTCGAATTCCCACTTGGCCATGGAGACCCACTGGGTAACCTTGAGCAAATCACACTCTCTCAGCCTCTGAGGAAAGCAATGGGAAATCTTGTCTGAACAAATTTTACCAAGAAAACCCCTTAGGCATGCTATAAGTTGAAAATGTTTTGAAGGCTCACAACAAGAACAATAGCAACAAAGAGAACCACAAATGACCTATCTGGAAGAGGCCCCAGAAGTCTGCTCCAATCTAAACTTTTCTGGATGGAGGGTGGATTTTTCATGATCACAATCACCCTTCATTATTTTAGGTAAATGTGAAATAAAATAGCCTTTATAAATAAAGAAATAAAATGGCACACATAAACCTTGTTAGAGGTTGTTCTACATATAGCATGACCATTGAAAAACCTCAGTATTATTACTTTTCATTACAGGCTGGAGTTTACTCCTTGAACTTTCCTTTGTTTTTCATTTTCTGTCGTGTTCCCTATACATCCAGCCATAAAAAGCATGTTTGTTTGTTTGCAGTAAGAAGAGCAGTAGGAAAAAGGTATTATTTTATTCTGAACTTCTTATGAAAGTAAAGCAGGACTGAGTGATTATTGCTAAAGGGTTAAATGAGATAATGCAAAGTGATCTGTTTAATAAAAGAAAAAGAAAATCTGCCCTAAGTTACCCTTTACTTTCTAGCACCTTCACTGTCTCTGCAGTCTATCTGGCTATTTTTAATTCTTTTTCTGGAGTGCCTGATGGGAAAGAATGAAACAGCCCTAGAAGAATAGGAACAATGCTGCATATACTTGGCTGTCTGAAAATTAGGTAACTCAGGCCTAATTCCTCATGTGTGCAGTGTAGCATAAGGCTTTTGAGGGATTTATAGGCAGAACAAGAAACCCAGCAACTAGTTTTAAAAAACCTAATTGCTTTCCACAATTAGTTTCCATTCATTTAAATCATTTCAGCTACAGTTGTCCCTCCCTTTTTGCACACTCGGAGTCTGCAGTCTCGCTCTTCATGAGAAGCAAGGGACAAAATGGCAGTGTGCGCCTTCACGTGCCATTATTTTCAATGGGACTCGAATATTTGCAAGTCACCATTTTTGCAGGGGGAGGGATCTGAAACAGAACCCCCATGAATTGGGAAGGGCTACAGTAGTTTAAATGTTCCCCAAACCTAAGTTTAAGAAAGGAATTCTATTATGCAGTAAATTGTTTTACACAGTGCCAAGATGGCACCTGGACAGCACAGGATGGGGACTATCAGTGCTCACCCTGCCCGCAGGATGGCGCTTTTTGCCCACCTGTACCGGGCCTTAGTTAATAAGGAGGTCACATTGCTAGTGCCCTGTTACTGCATCCAAGAAGCTCCAGGTAATACGGAGTTCATTCTACTCCTGTGACAAGGAATCACAGCAGTAGCAGTCCAACAACTTTCCTATTCATGTTCTGCTCACTACCTCTTATCACTCTCTCTTCTCCCCCGTAACATTACAGGTTAATCTTCCAGAACACACTATTGTACTACTGAAACTGCACACTTTTCCTAAAAAGGATGAAGCAAACACATGCGTGCCCTGCCTGAAAAGAAAACCAAGACCTTCAGGAACTGTGGGAGTGGGGTGAGGATGGACAAACAGCAACATCAGGGACATCATCCCCCTGTTCACCTCTTGTGGAGTAAAAAGACATGAAAATGGGGGAAATACAAGTGTGGATTATTTGTTGCAAACCTTAAATCAGAGGTGGGAACTGTGTGGCCCTCAAGAGGTTGCTGGGACTGCAGCTACCAGCATCCCTCACTATTGGCTCTGCTGGCTTGGGCAGCTGGGGTTGTAATCCAACTACATCTGGACCACTGAACAATTCTCACCCCTGCATTAAATGAAGACACAGCCACAGCACATGGAGACTCATCTCAGGTTTCTGTGCACTTCTGTCTCTGGTTTACCTCACTTCTTTTCTCAAGCTTCCCCGCCACCTTTTAATTATTTCTCCAAAAACCTATTAAGGAGAAAGAAATGGAATAGTGCGAAAGAGCAAGGTTCAATTTCCTCCTCTCCTCTCTCCCCTGTTGAATTAATTGAGTGCAAACTACTTTTGCACTTTGAACTCAGTTTGCAGCAACTGAAGTTAAGCTGAGGAAAGTGGGAGGAGAAGTGAGAAACTAGGGCATTTTAAAAGCTGCTTGAAAAAGTGGGATGACACAGAGGATTGGTTGGCACTGTCCTTACCAAATCAAGATCGCTGGAGGGTATGTAATCACTATTGTGTATAACACTATTCCTGCTCTTGATTGTTCTTTTTATAGAAAGGTTCTCTGTGTAAGGGGCTTGCTAATGAAATGTTCAGCATTTTACTAGTTTTTAACTGAAAAGCATCTCAGGGAGAAGGCAGCCATATCTCAGGGAGAAGACTGAAATACTTTGCTCACTTAGGTGGAAGTCAACTTCATTAGACTTCAGTAGGATGGAGACTTGTGGGTTAGTAGGAAGAGGTGGCCCTGCAGATTTTGGACTGTGCAATCCCCCAATCCATCACTACTAGTTCTGATGGAAACTGCAGTTCAGCAACATTTGGAGGGACACAGGTTCCCCATCTTTGCAGCAGCACTTACTACTGAGCAAACATTATTTATTTATTTAGAGTATTTCTATCCTGCTTTTCAGCCACAAAGGCTCTGCTCTCAGGCTACCAATCTTAAAAAGATATGACACAATAGTAGGGAATAGCAGTGGGGAAGGGAATCAAACATGCACGACTATGCTGCAAAAACAGTATTCAGTGTTGGGGCATCTATTCACAATGTGAGCCCCGCTCTGAAATCTGCATAACAAATGGCTATTCTAAACTCAAAGCATCTTAGAGGTGTGTTATAGCAGTTTGACACTACTTTAACTACCTTGGTTCCATTTGATGGAATGCTGGGGTCTGACATTTGATGAGGTACATAGAATTTCCCATCCTCTCTTGAACTATAGTGTTAGAACTTTCTGGCATAGTAGCCTAAGCCTGTCACCAAACTACAAATCCCTGAATTCCACAGAAATAGCCACGAAGATGAAGTGGTATCAAACTGCAATAAATGTATGGTGTGGATTGTCAGCCAGCAGCCTTTTTAAATGTTTCCAGTGGGCTACCCATCTTTGCATATATTTCATTTTTTAAAGGTAATTCACCTGATTTTATTCCTTTTAACACTTCTTCCTTCTTTACCTTAACTTCATTTTAATTAAAAAGAAACATATAATATACAGCAGTTGCAGGAATTGGGGAGGCATCTTGATGATCCTGTCAGTCTACAGAGCCACGCAACACCCAGCAGGTTTTTATGCATAAATTGCTTTTCCCCAAGCTTTACCTCAGAGAGGAACAGGCACATCATTTACACTGTAAGCAGTAAGGGTGCTTCCAGAACCCTCTTGCAACTGAAAATGTCCCAGTTGTCTCCACTGTGCAAGCAATGCAGTTTCCCTATCCACAGCACATGGTGCAATGAACAGTCACAAGGGGTGTGCCAAAGTGAAGGGTACGATATTAACACGTCTACATCTTTGCTGACTACAGCATGCTGCTTGAGTGTCTCTCCCCACATCTCTGGCAGCAGGAGCTAGCAAAAAGTGCTCTCTCCCTCATGCCGAGACAAAAAAAGTACTGCTCAGAGGGAACCACCAGCACAGCAGCAGAGATACATCAAACGTATACAAGGAAACACTTTAACATGATGTTAGATATGCCAAGTATGGATTTGTTTCTTTCTTCGCATATTGTAGGGATGTTTTGGGGGGTATGTGGGGGACAACTGAACTCTAGTGAAAAATGTACTGACTTATTTCCCTCCTTCCATGTTCCCTACCCCCAGGACCAACCCAAGATGCTTGGTTGCCTGAGTGGAAAGACTAGATGCTGCCTCTCTCCTTTCCAAGGTACACAAATAAGTTGGACTGGCAATTACGTTTTTCTTTAACTTTGGCCATGGGACATCCTCTCCTCCTCCTCCTCTATTGTATTTAAAGACTGCAGGTAGGCTTAGGAGGATAAAGGAGCACAAAATGTGCCTCCAACAGATTGCTTGCTGCCTCCTAGCAGCTATTGCTTGACATAACTGAGGGGCTGGCATTGCCTCTCCCAGTAAAGCATCCAAAGTGCATTCAGGGAATGAGCTCATACAAATGACTATGTCACCACACATTCTTTCTATCACATATTTCTATCATATAACTTGCTGGAAGAGATCCGCCATATTACCAGTCTTGATGCCTTTAAGAAGGCAGTCAAGACGGATCTCTTCTGGCAAGCCTTCCCAGACTGACCTCCCGTTACTCTGTCACTCGTTACCTGATACCAATGGCTCCTCCTTCCCACAAGTAGTCCCTCCCCAAATCCACCTCTTTTAACTATTTTAAATTATATTTTATTGCTATTGTTTTTGTCTTGGTAGGGGGATAGGGATTTTGTTATGTTTTATTATTTTTTATTATGTATTTATTACATTAATTGTGTTTTGTAACCCGCCTCGATCCGTAGGGAGAGGTGGGAAATATATATATATATATATATATATATATATAATTTACCAGACTTCAGTTTCTCCTTACCACAGGAGAAAGGTAGGGTAATACAAATAATCAACCTCACCAGAGGATACTGTGCTTCAGAGGTCACCTTTTGTCAGGACTGGTCTTCTTGACTGGGTGCTATTCAGTGTAATCCTAACTGTGATTACTCAGAGGTGAATCCCACTGAGCTTTTTCTAGGAAAGTAAGGCTTTACTGCAGGAGTCTCTTTTTTGTAGAAGCCATGCTAATAAAAATAAAATGAGAACATACTGCTTATAGAGAAGCCACTGCACTGCCTCTCAGTCACGCAACCAGGGCTGCTGCCCCCATTGCATTTTCTTCCTGATGACTCTCCCTTAACCCTGCCTTATGCCCTATCCAGCATGTCTTTAGGGTTTTTTTAAAATTTCCCCTCACTTTATCATGCAATTCTGGAGCTCTGCCACCATGATTGAAGTTAAAAGAAAGAAAGAAAGAAAGAAAGAAAGAAAGAAAATAGAAGAAATAAATAATGGTAATTAGGGTGCTTGGGAAAAGCAAGGGGAGCAGGGGGAAGTGGGGACACTGGTACCATATGACTGGCAATAGCACAACTGCCCTGGGAGCAACATTTTGTGCCTGGGGATTTGTGCAATTGCGAGTTCGTTGATGGGTTTTCCCTGTCAATGAAAAGGGACAGGCTGAGGACAGACCAGCTATAGGTGAGAGGCATTGTGTGACAAGTATCTCCAAAGCCATGTCTTTCCTGGTGTAATTGCAGTTTAAAAGCCACACATAAAAATGTCTTTAGACCCTAGAAGATGAACTAGGACTAAAACCTCATCAGCTCCATGGGAACTAGCTTCATACATAAAAAGGTAAAGAGTTAATAACAGTGTACACATTTTATGTGCAATATTTATACCACATCTTGGCATGAATCCTATTAAACAATGTCATAGCTGGCACCTTCCCATCTAGTTCTTGAACATCCAAGGAGGTCTCAGGTAGACTTCTGGAAATTATTCCTGTTTCAGCTGGTACTTCAGTCTCCCTTGCTATAAGAATCAAAAATATTAAAACAGTTAAAACTGCAGAATTTACAACATTAATCAGTTGCTTAATTTCAGAAATCCCATAGCTCTTTGTTTAATTATGTTTCAGAATAAGGAAATCCCCAGCTTCACACTTTAAACTGCAAAGTCTCTATCTCATTCTGAAAACTGACAACACCTAAATCATCAAATAAGCAGAGCCTTTTATGTGTTAGACAGAGACATTCAATAATTGCTAGTTTTTATTTATTTGGCAGAGGCATAACTGAGTTCACAAAAAGCGCAGCATAGTCCTTGTTTTGTGAATTAACAAACATACAAATTTCACTTCATGAAGAACTTTTGCTTGAAATTTTGAATTACTTTTACAAAGTGGTTTTTTTCAGTTTAAAAAGCTTTTTACTTTTTACTTTTAATATATCCTTTCATAGTTCTATCTATCTATCTATCTATCTATCTATCTATCTAAAACTTCCTGTCATGGTATGTTCCAATAGCCATACATATATAACAAGCAAACACGAAGCACCAGAACAAATTTCATGAACAAATTTCATTACATAGCACTATTTGATATTCAGAGTTTCTAAACTAAGCAGTTCAACAGAGTTATCTTTATTCCAATAATAAAGGATGATGAACTTTGCTAGAGATTGGCTGGATGTTTTTCCTTCTAGACCACAATAGCTGGCATCAAAGAATTCTGTTAACAAGCTTGTCTGTATCTTTTTCTTCTTCTTCAATGAGGCACTGATGGGATCTAGGCTAACCATCAAGCTTTCACTAAGACCATTTGTACTAAAGACTAAATGGTGTGGACATGACACCACAAGCCTTTCTTCTCACTAAAAAGGGGAAGAACTTTGTTCATGGGCAGAAAAAAGAAGCACCTCGTCCTTGAAAATATTGGAGAAAGAGACAAAATAAATTAGAGAAAAACAAAGATCTATACCCACTCACTCACTCACATTCACATCCACACCTCCACATATATTGCATGATCATTCAGTTCAGTGCTTTGAAGTTACAGGAACTAGCCAATAAGACCCAACACAGCCAATGGTTACAACAGGCATGCTATGTGGAGGAAGCAGGAGGAAAGTTGCATTTTCCCAGATGAAAAAATAATTATCTTTGTCCACTGAGAAAAAGGGGACAGTTTCCCATAAGAGAGGCACATGTGACATCTGGATTCCCTTGAACTCTAGGACTCTACTTGTACCAATAAAAAGACTTTTTGCAGCCATTCCATCTTTCTCTCCTGAAATATATATCTTTGTGTGCTAAGAAATAAAGTAGAAGAAATTGAGGGAAGACACAGGAGTGGGTTACAAATGGAAGATGATGTTCTATGACCCCTCCCAAGGTTATGCGAAGTAGACAGGGTGACTACATTGAGATTTACTTAAGATGATTTAATTGCATTTTAGCTTGAGAAGGGGATGGGTGGGAAGGGATAATTCTGAATTTTATTGTATTTTATGTATTTTAATCTGTTGTAATCTGCCCAGATTCCTAGTGATTGGGTGGGCTATAAATACTACTACTACTACTAATTATTAATGACAAAAGCTTTGTCTGGAAGTGATTGAAGCAACAGCTGTATTTCTCTGAAGATGCCATCCACAGATGCTGGCGAAACGTCAGAAAGGAACTCTTCTTGAACATGGCCACATTGCCCGAAAGCTCCACAAAAAACTATGGATGCTGTCCATGAAAGCCTTCAGCTCCACAACAGCTGTATGTTTAGCATGGGGTGGGAGAAGGATTATTTGGAAAATACCTTTTCTTCCCTTCACTACAGTGCTTTAAACAAGATTAATAGAGGCTCAAGATTAGTCTAACAGCCCTCTAAAGATAATGGATTCCACTTTTAAGTAGTGAAAAAATGGAACAGATTTAGGGCTGTGTGTGTGTTTGTTCTACTAAAATGACCTACAAGAATAGGAAAAATCCAAGAAGGGCTTTTGAAAGACAAGACAACACTCACTGGCTTCTGCTCCTCTTTCCTGTCTTGTTTCTTCCTATACCAAATGAAAGGTTCTGTGGGGATGGGGGTCTCCAAAACCAGGGCAGATATATAAAAGCAGGAAATAGCAGGAAATAAATAAATCAAAGTGGAATATAATTCTGTTTAAAAGTCAAGCATGGCAGAGAGCAAAGTCCCGCACAATTTAATAGAAGTAATAGCAATAAGGAAGAGGAGGAAGAAGATAGTGTAAGAAAATGAGACAAGGTAATTTTTCTAGGGCTGTAACTCTCAACCTTTGCTCTCTCAGATGCCACAGGAAGCATAGCCAATAGTCAGGGATTCAGAAGAACACTATCCTAAATGTATTTCAAATTATTTTTTTGTGAAAAGTGGTCACCCACACTCCCTTTGGGAGTGCCCTTTCCCTACCCCTTCTTATTCAGGTCTGGAATGAAAAAGCTGCAACACAAATCAGACCATCCATCCTAAGTCCTGTTGAAGTTCTTTACCTTCTGACATTTGTTGATCTAAGATGGGGGTGGCTGAAGTGCAAACTGGTACAAAATAGCCCCAGCACTGTTTTTGCAATCCTGTTCCTGCCCAGATCGCCCTTTGGGGGGCAAAAAAGGGTGAAATGGTACTTCCAGGAGTGGTGATTTACCTTTCAAATGGGCCTTTAGGGCCTCATCTACTACTTAAAATCCCAAACTCTGTTTTTTTTTCAAAACCAGAAGTGGACTTCTACATCCTTCCAGTTTGTGGGTGGGGGTTGTTTGGTAGTTTTGGCTGCATCTATCCTACAGAAATAATCCACTTTGACACTACTTTAACTGCCATGGCTCAGTGCTACAGAATTCTGGGAACTGTAGTTTGTCATGGCACCAGAGCTCTCTGAGAGAGAAGGCTAAATGTCTCACAAAACTACCATTCCTAGAATTCCATGAGCCATGGCAGTTAAAATCGTGTCAAACTGGATTACTTCTGCAGTGCAGATGCAGCTCGTGGCAACAACTGCTAGTGTCACCTTCTCTCATCATCTTATCTTCTTTGCTTGGAGCTGAGTCCAACCTTTGGAGAGCCACATCCTTTCCAGGATTGATGAGAGAGAATGAGTGACTGGCCTGGATTTCAACAGTGGAAGACTCCCTCGGTGTGCTGGAGTCTTTAAGCAGAGGCTGGATGTCCATCTGTTACAGGGAGGACTTAGATGGTGTCTTCCTGCATGGTAGAAGGAAGTTGGACTGGATGACCCTTGGGGTCTCTTCCAACTCAAGGAGTCTATGATTCTAGGGACGTTATCACACGGGAGGAATTTCCCTCAATTTCGAAAGAAATCAAAGTGGGGCCAGTTCGGAATTGAGTGAATTCGCTAGTTCAGTGAATTTACGTGATTGCATATTGACACCGCATCGCATTTGGAACTGTCCGAAATTGCCTCCCAGTGTCTAAAATTGCGTGTGATAGTTTCTCACGCAATAACGTGAAACCCCACAACTGCGTTCAGAAGGACTTCCCATTGCCCGAAAATGTGTGTGATCAGCTTTCACGCAATAACGCCAACTCCCATGATTGCATTCAGATTGCCATTGGATTATACTTCCAATTCCCATCGTGTGATAAACTCCTAAGCCTTTGTTTGGCTTTCATTGAAGTCTGTGTGCCTCCCAGTGGAGGAAGAAAATGGGGCCGTGGACCCATCCAAGTTTCCGACTCCTGCCCCAAGGGGAGGACCGATCACTTGGTGGCTTAGCACACACTTTGTATGCAGGTCAGAAGGTCTCAGCTGTAGTTCCTGGCTTCACCAGTTAAAAGGGTTTTCAGATAAGAGGGCTGGGAAAGAACTTGCTGCTGCCATTCACAGCAAAGGGTACTGCTGGGGTCAAGGCTAGCTCAGAGCACCAGGACATGAGAGGAATATCTCCACTTACCTCTTTCTGCTTGGAGCAGAGGACTTTACTTGGCCCTATGCTCAGTGCTGCTGTGAGGCAAAGCAGAAGATAGTGCCCTATATCTTAAAAATGATTTGAGTTACCCAGCTGTGACTTCCCAATATAGAATAGAGAACACCTCAAGGCTATGAACATATATCATTGTAATAAAAGGTAAAGATAGCCTATCTGAAATCGCATTATGATTAAAGTGACATACAGACATGCTGTAAAGAACCACTATTGTCCTCAAATTTGGTAAATAGGTTATCCGAAAAACAAAGTCTTTAAATACCACAGTGACTGCTTTATCAGTCTCAAGATTATATTGTTTAGCCAGATCCTGTTAATCTTAGTAGAAATATTTGCAACCGCAGGAGTGTAGATAAAGATAACCATGATTAAATAGAATGAAGCAGAGAAGGAAGGATTTTGTGTAAACATGCTACCACTGGATTTTAAGGGAACTAATACCCTGCTGTGAATACTTAATTAAATGTTAATTGTTTGCCATGAGTTCAAGGGTAGATGCTCTGGAGCATGAAAAATCAGAAGACATTCATTAATGAATGTTGAGCTTGAAGTATATTCCAGCTGAAAAATGCAGAAGGGGAAAAAGCATAATACATTTTATTTTTAGTTTGACTGACTGTAGAGCAGCAGCCACCAAAGAAATGCCAATAACGTGAAAGGAGAACTGTCTTTAAGAAATAACATTTTAAAAATTGCTTTGTAGGATCCATTCTGTTGCATTAAAACTAGAATTGGGTGGCTACAGAGGCAAAATGTGGGAGAGATAGGGATGATTGAGAAATTGGGAGAGACAGTGCTCCGGAAACAGCCCTATCAGAGCGGCAGCTCCTGAGTACAGCGGCAGATGCACAGCTCCAGAATTGCTGGAAGTGGCCCAAAGCCTGCCCATCTATCTCTTAATTGATATCAGTTTCTCACTGCATCAAGGTCTGCAGGTATTCTAGAGAAAGTAAGATGGTATATGACCCAGTATTCTCTTCAGACCATCAGCCGTTAATTGTTTTAAACACGGAAATACTTTAAAGGAAAGTATATGTCAGCAAAGGTGGGTCTTCTGCAGGATCTACGGGGCCTGACATTCATTTTTGAGTGCTAATGTTAGGCCTGTGGGGTTCCTAACACTTCCCTCTGTGGATGATTCTCCACTGCTACTTCAGGCCCTCCTCTTTGGCCAATTCCTTCCAGCTAGCGCCCCCCCCCCCCCCCCAAATTAAAGGATACCAGACAAAAGAAAGAAGCCGGGATAAGGTGGGGGGAACTGGTGAGAGACTGAATCCGTTGGTGGGGGGAGTCCCATATTAACTGATTCTCAGCTTGATGATGTTGCACTTCCAACCTCCCATGGTCACGTTAGTCAGCACAAGCACATTTGCTAGTGTAGTGTGCTGTTTCACTCAGAGTGAAGACAGATATATTGTACAACACTCTGGAATTTTACTATGAAAGACAGAACAGAAATCTTTAAATACACAACACTTTTCCTGTAACTGCAATTGCTTCTTTTCCTTCCTTCCTTCCCAACATGCTTCACAGATTTAGATATAATCAATCATTCAATCAATCTAGCACTTAGCCAACTTATGCTCACTGCAGACACTTCTTTTCCGGAAAGCTTAGACTTGTTACTTTAAGTTTAAAACATGCTACGTTACTCATTAGTCACTAAAGTTTATCAGTGATATATTCATTACTCAATATTTGCAAGTAAGAGAATATGTTATTAATACATATTGCTTCTATATTTTTATATAATACAGTATTATGTTTTAGCATATAATCATTTTTTTCCATGTGTTTTATATAGCCCCTGAAGAAAGCCATAAAAATACATAGGTTGAAACCCATTAGCCTTTCTCTATAATAAAGAAAGCAGCCATCTATTGAGAATATTGAGACATGGTTCTGTTTCTTCCTGTGGATTTCATTGAGTGTTTTCTGGTTTTTGTCTAATATATTTTTAAAACCAATCTTCCTCATCAAAATGGCTCCTGATCATCACACACACACACACACACACACACACCAGCTGCTGAGATATTTCTGAACTTATGGGCTTTGAAAGTAATAGTTGTATCGTTTGTATTTAAACATTGACAAGTAACATCAGTTGAGAGGTTCAGGACACCAAAATATATGGGCCCCATGGGCAGTAGCAAAATCAAAGATGATTTACCTGGTTAGTCTATGGATGTTTAAATCTGTAATAGTTCTGGGATATAAGCAGATAGCCACTTGTGTTTAGTGGAACATTAAATACCATATATACTCAACTATAAGTTGACCTCATGTATAAGTTGAGGGCAGCCTTTGGGGCTAACATTATGGATTTTTATATGACCCATGTATAAATCGAAGAAGATGTGACAAAAGATCTATAGGATGAAGCAAAGGAAAATGATGCAAAAGAACTTAACAAAATTCCAGCAAGCATAACTCCCACTTTAGTGCTCCCACTAAAGGCTGGATGGATGAGAGAGCAGAGAGGGGTCAGTGCTTTCGGGACAGATTACACTTTTGCCTCTCACCAAGGGATGAACTCTTGGTTCTTCTTGTAAGAGTTAAAGTAGAGTACTTACATTGACCCATGGATAAGTCAACTCAGGTTTTTGGGTCAATTTTTTGACTAAAATTTCTAGATTTATACATGAGTATATGCAGTAGGTAAAAGTTGACTCCACACAAGTGGATAACATGATTTCCTCATTCATTCAGTGTTCATATTTATTGTTGGTTGCTTTATTAGTTATTTGTTGCATTTAGATTCTGCCTTTCCCCTGTTGAGCCATGTATTTCTCCATAGAGGGTCTTGACAAAAAAAAAAAAAAAAAAAAAAAAAAAAAAAAAACCAAAAAAAAACAACCAAACAAATCCTGAATAACTCCCACTGACCATACATTCCCTCCTCTTCACTTTATCCTCACAATAATAATCCTGGATTGGATGGAGGTCAATACATTAAGACTCAATCCAGACAAGATGGAAGTCCTGTTGGTCAGTAAAAAAGCTAGTCTGGTGCTGGGATTACAGTCTGTTCTGGATGGGACTGAACAAACAGGTTTGTAATTTAGGGCTGCTCATAGATCCTTCACTGCTCCTGGATGGCCAAGTCTACTGAGGTAGGAGTGCCTTGCTCCGCTTTGGCTGGTGCACCAGTTGTGCCCTTTTCTATGGTGGGTTGATGTGGCCACAAGGCTTCACACTTTAATTACGTCCAGCTCAGACTACTTTAATGTGTTCTATGTGGGGCTACCTTTGAAAAATGTTCAATGCTACAGCTAGTGAAAACATGATGGCCAGATTGTTGTTGGCTGTGAAGTCTTGAAACCAAGGCCACTGATCTTGCTCAACCGCGTTGACTTCTGATTTACTGCTTCCTCCAGTTGGCAAGATTGTACCTTTACCTATACTGGTGGTGTTATAGACATTTTGCCCCATGACTATGCTCCTTACTTTTGTTTTGCTTTATTTTTTTTTAAATAAAAGCTTGGAATCGAGTGGGGAAAAATTGGGAAAATTTAAAACCAGATGAAAAACAAGTAGGACAGAGGGCACGTAAAGTATGGCAGTTGCAGGTTATTAATGGAACTACTTGGAGTTCAGGAGCATTTTGAGAATGTCTGCTGTTTTGGTCTGACTGCCAAGCAAGGCAGCTTCTGGGGACCGAGAGCTGCTTAAATATATAAAATATATTTTTAAATTTTCCCCTAGGAAGAGCAGTACAAAGGCAAACTCAAGCATTAATGAACCAAGCCATTACTATAATCCATCAAACATAGCCAAAGTATTGAGAATTTAATTGCTCAAGCTGTGCAATCTCACTGCTTGAGCCAGGAAGCATAACAGATCCAGGGTGGCAGCATTATGGGCACTGATCAAAGCCCCAGGCCTCTCCATTCTCTAATGACTATGGTTAAGTGCTCCCTGAACAGGATCTTAACAAATCAAGCTAAAGATCTGGAGAAGGGAAACCACATTTAAAAAACTCTGTCCTATCGTGATCCCATTCAAATCAGCCCCAAATCCCATTTCAAAAAAAGCAAACCTCCTTTTCTATTCAATATTCTTAACATCTTCCTTCTAGACTAGGAGTGTGCAAAGTATGTGCGTTTGTGAGTTTGTGTGTGCATATGAATGCGCTTGCATGCCACCTGTTGACATACGATGACCCCAAGAATTTCATAGGCTTTTCTTAGGCAAAGAATACTCAGAGGTGGTTTTTCTCAATTAAGATAAAGATAGCTTCTTGACATGAATGTCTAGTTGTAACTGACTGTAGGAGGCAGCGCTCATCTCCGTTTTTAAGCCGAAGAGCCAGCGTTGTCCGAGGACTGCTCTGGTGGCCATGTGGCCAGCATGACTGCACTGAATGCTATTACCTTCCCACTGAGAAGTGATACCTAACTATCTGCTTGCATTTGCATGCTTTTGAACTATCTATTTGCATTTGCGTGCTAGGTTGGGAGAAGCTGGGACTAGTGATAGGAGCTCACTCCATCATGCAGCACCTGGGCCTCAAACTGCTAACCTTCTGATCTTCTGATAATCAGAACTGGCACCTAAACCACTATGCCACTGCATCAATTGCTTCATTGCAATATAGCCTACCGCGCCTGATATTTGTGGATAGTCTCCTAAGTACTAATCATGGCTAACCCCTGCTTAGCTTCCAAGATCAGACGGGATCTGCTGCAAAGTGTAATTTTCCAGATACTGTTGGAATACAACTCCCATCAACCCAACCCAGAATAGCGAATGAAAAGGAATTCTGGTAGTTGGAGAACAACAACACTCAGAGGTCTGCAGTAGCCCACACTTGCTCTAGGGGTGGACAACTGTTGGAGTTAGGTAGCTTCATGGGCCCCCAGAACATGTCGGAAGGATACAGCCCCCTGCAAAATAAAATCAAATCACTTTTTTGACCCGAAAAACCCTAAAGGGGCAGGGGAATGCATTTTTGCCATGTTTATGGCCCTTTCTGGGCTCTTTTATAGGCCTTTCTTTACTACAAAAAGTGATCCTCCTGGGCTTAAAATAGCCCAGGGTGGGAGGCAAAGGCTACGGCAGAATAATAATAATAATAAAAATATTTATTTGTATCCCTCCTCTCCCATTTTTCCTCCTGTGCTCTCTGGAGGATACTTGGGAGCATTAATTTTTTTAAAAAAACTATGTGGTGCATTTTCTGCACTTTTTCTGTAGACTACAGGAATTAATTATTCAGTGAGAGCCAATATTAAAAAGACAAAGTACAGGTTGAGTCTCCCTTATCCGGAATTCCTAAATTGAAAATATTCCAAAACCCAGAACTTACTGTTATAGTGTCACCTTTGTTTTCTGATAGTTCAATGTATGCATATTTTTTTCATGGACAAAGTTATGAAAAATATTGTACAAAATTACCTTCAGGCTATGTGTATAAGGTGTATACCAAACATAAATGAATTTTGTGTCCATCGTCAAGATTATATGCAAATACAGGTGAATCCAAAAAATCTAAAATCCAAAACACTTCTGGTCCCAAGCATATTAGTTAAGGGAGACTCAACCTGCAGTCTTTTTCCAACCAGAGGAATAACGAAACTCATCCTGTTTCCTCTGCTCAGTATGTGGGACTCTGGGACTTGTATACTGTCATCCTTGCTGCCAATAATGGGAACTGGTTTCCATCTGATTCCTTCTACTGATCTGCAATAATCTCAATGCTATCCTTTACCAGTTGTGCTGTGTATCCATGACATCATTATATCTTTGGGATAAGAAACTATCCCCCTCTTCTTATTTTAGCCCTTGCACAGTAGCAGGATTAATTTAGGGGGTGAAATAATAATAATAATAATAATAATAATAATAATAACTTTATTTATATACCGCCCTCCCTACGATCAGGGCGGTGTACAACATAAGAAATGAACATACTAAAATGGATTAAACAGTATTAAAAACAATATAACAATATGACAATTACAATAGCAGCATGTCAGGGTCTTGAGTAAGTAGGGGGAGGGAGGGTCACAATGAGGGGAAGGTATCAGGGGTATGCTTGTTCAAACAAGTAAGTTTTGAGACCCCGTTTAAATGAAGCAAGGGAGGTGGTCAGACGGAGCTCAGTGGGCAACGAGTTCCAGAGGCTAGGGGCCGAGGTGGAAAACGCTCTCTTTGTAGTTATTGATAATTTAGCCTCTGGAACTCGGAGTAGCTGTTGCCCAGTAGATCTAAGTGTGCGGGGCGGATTATATGGGGAGAGACGGTCCTTCAGGTACTCTGGGCCCAAGCCATTTAGGGCTTTATAGGTGATAACCAGCTCTTTGTACTGAGCCCGGAAGCGAATAGGCAGCCAGTGAAGATCTTTCAATATTGGTGTTATGTGGGAGGCCCTGGGAGCACCAGTGACCACCCGAGCTGCCATGTTCTGCACTAATTGAAGCTTCCAAGAGTGATACAAAGGCTGCCCCATGTAGAGCGCGTTGCAGAAATCCAACCGAGAGGTTACGAGAGCGTGTACTACGGTTTCAAGGTCCCTCCGGTCCAGGTAGGGGCGCAGTTGGCGTATTAGCCGGAGCTGAAAGCAGGTGCTCCTGACCGTCGCATCCACCTGAGAAGTAAGATGGAGCGACGAGTCAAGGAGCACCCCCAAACTGCGTGCAGAGGAAAGGTTCAAGGCCTCTGCAGACTGTGTACAGTGACCATGCTCTAAATGAGACCACAGGTTATTCCTTTGGTAAAGCAAGAAAACAAAGCTCAGTTGCATGCTACATATTTAACTCAGTGAGCAGTTTTGCCATGATAAAAATACGTGTTTATACAGCCAATGCGATACCTCGTTTCCTAATCAGGATTGCCAGGTAAAATAAGGGACTGGGCTCCTGCACATTTAATAGTTCTTTAATGAGATGGGTGTCATTGCATTGCAAACAACGCCAACTGAAATTCCTTCTTCTACACAACCATTAAAGGTACAGCACCCCCGTCCCTTATTATGTTTGGTAATCTTAGTTTTTATTAGGGGGAATCCTAACACTTCTTATTGGATGCCTGCAGTCTGACATAACTGTAGAACTGGCTGTAGTTAGCAAAATATCTTTTTTATTTTTTTTTTTTTCCATTTTTTTCTTGTTTTTTTTTTTTTTTTTTTTTTTTTTTTTTTTTTTTTTTTTCCTCCAAGCTCTGGGAGTGGTGATGGGAATGTCCTCTGTTGTGCAGCTTATTTGTTTCCCCATTCAGAGGGTGGTTGTCGATAGCACTACTGCTTGTGATACAGTAAAACTTCATCTCTTGTTTCCAAGACATCTTGGCACATCAGATGCTAGACTTTTGTTTCCTTGTTTTGTTTGGGTCTGCACAGGTAATGACATTGTGATGCATTCATATCTGCTGGCTGGTGTTCTGTCTATGTGCTGGGTAAAATGACTCCATAGGATTCCACATTGTTTGGCTCCATCTGCACATTGATAAGGTGAGAGATAATTGCCAGCATGCAATGCCATGATTAAACTTGATATATTCTCAGGGAGCATCTATAGTTTTTGGTATGTGTTCTGCCGTTCATTTTGCTCCTGCAGGGTAGTGTTGGTGCCTGTCATTGTCAGCCAAAGCACAGAGGTGCCCTGACCATTGTGTGCGTGTATGCATGTATGAGGGGAGAGGAGGGAGAGTCAGAGAGCCATTCCTGCTTATAAACCAAAAACATGTCAGTCAGATTCTGGGGATTGCATCAAAGCACATCTCCGAAGCTTGGGTGACTCATATTGGCTGGCTGAAACTCAGTAGAAAGACCTGACCAGATTATAAATGAGCTGCTTTCTCCTTTAGAGACTTGCTAAAACGAAGATGAAAATACACTGCTTGTATTGGGCAAGTTCCAACAAAACATACAAATGCACACATTCTTGCAGTTGTGTCTGTACTAACACAAGTAGTATTGTCTAAGCAAAGTACACTGATCTGGCCAACCTACTTATCTGGGCTGTCTGATGTTTAAGTTATACGTGTGATCTGTTCCTTTTGGACAAGAGACTACAGTAAGTTTTCTGTCCTTACCTTCTTCATCTGGAATCAATTCAAATTGCTGGGGATCATCAGTAGCTTGGATGGATCCCAAGACCGATGGACAGATTATTTCTTCATCAGGACACTTGATGAAACTGCTGAGTGAAGTGCCTTTATGGCATTCTTTAGAACAAGGAGGGAAAGGGAAGGGGGGCACAGAGAATAATGTTATCAAAATGTACTGCCTAGAAACAATTCCCTGCCTATGAGACAGCCTCCAATCTCACCAATGAAATGGGAACTGCAACTTTTCCAAACTCCAAAATGATTCTATACCTCTTGTTACTTCTTTCTGATGAACACCCACTTAAATTATTTTACTTGCATTTAGTGTTTATGTTCATAGCAGAACTTTGAAAAATCACATGTTTGGATCACAGCTCCCATGGTCATGCTGGCTGGGAGATGCTAGAAGCAACTGTCTAAAATCATAATAACTTTTCCAAGCTTTCTTTCAGCACTGTCTTCATTCTTCACATTCATGGTCTCCACCCCTCACCCCCCCCCCAAAGGTGGGCTATAGATGTAATAAATAAATATTGTTGTTGTGTGCCTTCAAGTCATTTCTGACTTATGGTGATCCCTCCCCAAATTTAGGGTGGTCTGAACACTACATCTACCCCCTGGAAGCCATCTTAAATTGTTTAGTCTTACAGCTGTCCTTTCCAGCCCTACATAGAATCATAGAATCATAGAGTTGGAAGAGACCACAAGGGCCATCCAGCCCAACCCCCTGCCATGCAGGAACTCCCAATCAAAGTATCCCTGGCAGATAGCCATCCAGCCTCTGATTAAAGACCTCCAAGGAAGGCGACTCCACTACCCTTCAAGGGAGTGTGTTCCACTGTCGAACAGCCCTTACTGTCAGGAAGTTCCTCCTAATGTTGAGGTGGAATCTTTTTCCTGGAGCTTTCATCAATTGTTCTGGGTCCTGTTCTTTGGAGCAGCAGAAAACAAGCTTGCTCCCTCCTCAATGTGACATCCCTTCAGATATTTAAACAGGGCTATCATATCACCTCTTAACCTTCTCTTCTCCAGGCTAAACATTCCCAGCTCCCTAAGTCGTTCTTCATAGGGCAAGGTTTCCAGACCCTTCACCATTTTAGTTGCCCTCCTTTGGACCCGCTCCAGTTTCTCCACATCCTTTTTGAATTGTGGTGCCCAGAACTGGACACAGTATTCCAGGTGGGGCCTGACCAAAGCAGAATAGAGTGGCACTATAACTTCCCTTGATCTAGACACTGTACTTCTATTGATGCAGCCTAAAATTGCATTGGCCTTTTTAGCTGCTGCATCACACTGTAGACTCATGTTCAACTTGTGGTCTACTTGGACTCCTAGATCCCTTTCACATGTAATCTTGTTCAGCCAGGTGTCCCCCATCCTATATCTGTGCATTTAATTTTTCCGCCCTAAGTGCAGAATCTTACATTTCTCCATGTTGAATTTTATTTTGTTAGTTTTGGCCCAGTTTAATAGTCTATTCAGGTAATTTTGAATTTTGATCCTGTCCTCTGGGGTATTAGCTACGCCTCCTAATTTGGTGTCATCTGCAAATTTGATAATTGGATCCTGTCATCCAAGTCATTGATAAAGATGTTGAATAGCACTGGGCCCATGACAGAACCCTGTGACACCCCACTTGTCACTTCCCTCCAGGATGAAAAGGAACCATTGTTGAGCACCCTTTGAATGCAGCTAGTCAACCAGTTACATATCCATGTAATGGTTACCTTGTCTATCCCACATTTTACAAGCTTGTTTGCAAGAACGTCATGGAGAACTTTGTCAATTCCTTACTGAAATCAAGATATACTATGTCCATAGCATTCCCTTCATCTACCAAACTAGTAATTTAAAAAAAAAAAGAGATCAGATTTGTCTAGCATGACTTCTCTGAAACCCGTGTTGACATTTTGTGATTATGGAATTATCTTCTAGATATTCACAGACTCTCTGTTTAATGATCTGCTCCAGAATCTTTCCTGGTACTGATGTCAGACTAACTGGACAATAATTGTTGGGATCCTCTTTTTCCCCCCTTTTTGAAGATGGAGACAACGTTTGCCCTCCTCCAGTCTGCATCTTTCACATCCCTGTGACACTGGAGAAAACTGAACCTGGGACATCCTATATGCACAGCATGTGCTCTACTACCAGAGCTTGGACAAATTATAGTGGGCCCTTGGAATCTGCTGGGGTTTGGAGTTTGGTTCCACTGTGGATACCAAAATCTGTGGACACTTAAGTTCGATTATATACAATGGCATAGTAAAATGGTGTCACTTATATCAAATGATAAAAATCTGTGGTTACAGAGGGCTAAATGTGCACTTTTTGAGTTCAGCTCCCACAGAGTGCCATCCAAAATGGCCAATGGCCATGTGATTCTAGGAGATGGCTCCCCAAGAGGCAAGTTTTCCACCCACTACTAACCTGTAGTCCTCTCTCAAAGAAGGATTTTGTCTATCTCAAGTAACTGACCTCTTTCATATTTTCTGTTTTCAGCACACACCTCCGTCTTCTTTGTCTTCCTCCTCTTATGAACATATTCTTGGTTACCTATTGGAGGTAAGCAGAAACTGACTTGGGAAGAATCTGCAATCCGACTGCTGATCACATGTTCTTGTTCCCTTTTATGGCCTGAATCCAAAATGAGATCATTTGGCAAGTCTTTATTACAGGCATCAGTCTCAAGCTGTGGTTCATTAGAACAGGTTCCTGAAAAGTAAAAGAGAAAAATCATATGAGTTAACCAATGAACATTTTGTCCATCTGAAAAGAGTTTCTTCTCTTACAATGGCTAAAGAGGACCTTTTCAGAAGCTTGTGCAGGTAATCTTGTTATTTAACCCTCACCAAACAAGAGAAGACTGTCTTACTTCACATCCAGAGCAATCCTATGTGTATCTACTCCAAGTTCAGTTCCAGTAAATTCAGTGCATAAATATGGATAGTAGCCTTCCCCAGCCTGGTGCCCTCAGATATATTAGAAAAGTGCTTCTCAAGTTCTTTGATGTATTTTTTTTCCTCTAATGATCAACTATATTTGTTCCCACTGGGTAAAATTGCTGCTTTCTTTTCTTGAAAACTTTCCAGGTACTAGGAGACAACGACTACATCCATACTGCAGAAATAATTTGATTTGACACCACTACAACTGCCATGGCTCCATGCTATGGAATCCTGGGAATGGCAGCTCCACTCTGATGCTCCAACAAACTACAATTCTCAGAATTCCATAGCATGGAGTTATGGCAGTTAAAGTGGTGCCAAACTGGATTATTTCTGCAGTGCAGAGTTAGACTATGATTCATGTGCAGCCACCAGTCCAGGAGCTACCACTTTGACTAACAATGTGTTAGACCATGGCTTCCATTGTTCCCAGCCACTGTGAACTGGGAGTACAAAATGAACATTAACAAGTGGGACCACCAACCAGATCTTGCAGTGCAGACATCTTCTAGTTACTGTTCCAGTAAATTATCCATGCTCTCCTCCATGATCCTTCATTGCATCCTCTCTTTTCAGCTGATCTTCTATTTTTCAGCCTCAGTACTCCATAGCTACTACAGCATGGTTAGTCTTTGTTGGGCTCTTTTAGGTCTTCCCCACAAGGGGGATTTACATTTATTTCATTTTATTCTGCTAAGGCTCCTGATATATATATATATATTCATGTAAGTGGTACTCTTCTGGCTATTAAAGTGGTGGTATTCAACCTAAATGTAATCCTGTTATATCTAGAAAGGGATCAATTTAAACTCCAAAAGATAAAGACATAGTCAGGACATTGTGGGAGATCTAGAGCAAGTGTCCCCTCATCATATTGAGTGTGCTTTTGTCTTACACCAAGTAGAACAGTGTTTCTGTTTTGACAAGCCTGAGGGAGAACCTTTTGAAGTGAACACAGAATTGCCTTTGATGCAAGTACATTTTCTAACTTAGATGGATGTAGGCCAGTTAAAACAAGCCAACTCAATGTAAGTTTTTAAAGTAGATGACAGAGGCAGATGGTAAACTGTTACTGTCCAGAATTGGAGAGTTCCCTTTTACTAAATCATTGTAATGCAATTATAGTGTTCATCCACAGTACATAGTCATACCTTTTAGCTTTTTCACTTTAGTCTGAGTCTCCCTTCCCAAATGAACCAGCAATGGAAGGACTACAAGTTCTTTTGAGAGTTCACTGCATGTAGTTTTTTTCCAAGGAGCCCTGGGTGAGTCTTCAGATATCTGAGGTAACCTGAAAATCTCTGGCACCTGGAAGAAAAACAAAGCTTCAAGAAACTTTGACATTTTTGACACCACCCATCTTTGACATTTTTGACAACACCCATTTCAAATGACTCCAAGTGGATTAAAGCCACCCTTTATACTCCATAAATAATTTCCTCAAAAGCCTTATTTTGCTCTATGAGGAATCGGCACTCCAGGTGGGCAGCGTTCCCAATAAAATTCTGGTTCTAAAATCTGTGAGGCCTTTGTTCATTTGATGAGTTACACCCACTTTGAAATAATGTACAGGAGAATCAATGTTTGTATTTATAGCAGGATGAGAACACTCAGAGTACAATATAGTGCCCAATTAGTCACACTTACTTGCCTTTGACTTGAGTAGGATGTGTATCTGATCCATTGCATAATTACTCAGACGTGAATCCCACAGACATGGGATGGCAGCAGCCTTAGGCCATCCTTAATAGGGTTGACTCTACCACTAGGTAATGAGAGGAATGCTTTAAGAGGGAGACACTGGGGGAAAGGGCAGTAGAAGCCCCCTAACTATTTTCCTCTGTAGGAGGACAGAGCTTGGTATGCCAGAAAACCTGCCCCAAGGCAAGGCTTTTTCAAAGAAATTGCTACTGGGTGTCCACTTTTTCATTGAAATAGCCCAGAAGTGGAAGCTTCTCTCTTTTATATAATTTTGACATTTGGATTGAGATAAAAGTGATTTTTTAAAAAAGCAGAGAGAAAATACAGTTTTAAGAACTATTTGCACACTCTATGTCCTAGTATGAGTTAGTGTAATTTCCAAACTAAATCTGCATTCTTGGTTCATTGATTCGACTATACGTGTCCATTTGTTTCCACTGGGCATCCAAAAGCTGGAAATAAGTGTCTGTTTGGATACACAACTGTTACTTTAAATACGCCTTGTCCCAGGTCCCTAAAATTAGCTTGCAAGTTCAGGTTATGCCAATGGACACCAACCTGTTACTTGTGTTGAAGTAATTTTCAATTATTAGTCCAACCAGCTTTTCTAGACAGGATGGATGTTATTTTGTCCTTTGCCTCAGGTTTAAAAATATCTTGGGCCACCTAGATACTTAAATGCACAAGGTTATATCCAAGGATTTTTTTACTTTTACTTGTATATATTGCTTGAGGATTATTAGCTGCAAGCTTCTCCAGAGGAGAAGCCTGTAAGAAATGATGTCACAAAGCATTCCATTTTACAGATTGCTAGGGATTCTGTGAGAAAGCATGATTGAAAAAAGCATTATTTTTTGAGTGGTAGATTTAATAACTTTTATGCATGGGTTCCCTGAACCTGAAAATTATTTCAAGGGTTCCTCCAGGGTAAAAAGGTTGAGAAAGGCTGCCTTAAGAGCACTTGCAGGCTGACAGTGAATTGAAACATTTTGGGCTTTTCTACAAAGAACAAAGCAACGTTTTAGCATCTTGTGATGTGTCTCTTGTTTCTTCTGTAGATTCCACTGGATGCTCCCCAGTATTTGCTTCTTTTTTTCCTATCAGTTATTGTCTTTGCTTGCAAAGCTGCAGTTCTGTTAGGGGGAAATGCACCCACCTGCTTCCTATGTTTCTTTGTGACTCCACCTCTCTCTGAGCTTGCTCCTCGATGGATAGCGGGGAACAAACCTGTATCCACTGAAGGGGCCCCACTTTCTCTTCCATCAGCATTCTTCAGATGTCTTTGGGTAACTGTCAAAAGTTCAGAGATGAGAGATCAAATACCTGTCATACAAATCAAGTTAGATGTGCTCAAAGTCTCACTGAAACCAAAGATGGTGTCAGAAATACTACCCAGCTGAAAGCTACCATAACCTCAAAAGAGACAAACGTTGTGTCAGGATTTGCTACCTGTCCTTCTACATTCCCCAAATCCATGGATAACAAAATCCAGTAGATGAGCCTTAGGGGCTGACTGCACATATGAAAAGAAGGAGTTTCACCTTGTTTGAACCCTATCTGTTTAATTGATGCATGTGGCCAAAATGGGAGAAAATTGGAATAAAGATGTGCCCTCAGGACTAAATACCAAAGCAAAATAGCCCCTAGTTTGCTCCAGATCAAGCTGGAAAGTATGAACTAGCAATAGCAATAGCATGTACATTTCTATACCACTTATCAGTGAACCAAGCACTCTCTAAGAAGTTTACAATCTGTAAGGTAATTGGTCCCAACAAGCTGGGTACTCATTTTACCGAGCTATGAAAGGATGGAAGGCTGAGCCCTGCCTGGGATCAAATTCACAACATTGTGGCTGCAGTACTGGCATTTAGCTGCTGCACCACTATTGCACTGGCAAGCGGACTGCATTCCACTGCAAAGATATGGGAAGGAGCTGATGAGCCAACAATGCTATTTTTGCTTACATTTTTTCCCCTCACCCACCTATGAATCAATTGTACATGAGGATGAGTGGTTAGCTGTGCCATTGATCCATCCATGAAGTGAAATAATGACAAACATGGCTCCAATAGGGTACTATGAGGGAAGGGAGGTAAGCAGATATGTAAGCAGGGGACTTGCTCCATGTGTTTCATTTCACTTCACTTCACTTCACTTCAGTTTTCCATGGTGATTTAATTGTAACAGTAGATGAAGGATGACAATTAACTTCTCCTGCTTAGGAAAACCTTTAAAGCTTTAACTGGAAGAAACTACTGCTTTCATTAAAATACATCAGCTATATTAAAATAATCAAATTATTAGTTTTAATTGGCACACAACTGTATTTTCTTACCACTGTATGAGATGTTTCTTCCAGGGAAAAATCCTCCATAGAAAGTCACATGAGATTGCTCACACCATAGATCAGAAGTATCAATAATGGTATTTGCCAAAGCTGGATAACTGACAGAGAGATTTGGCCTTTCACTGTGGTCTGGTTCCTCCTTAGTGGCTGTTTCAACTTGGTGAACCACTGTCCATTTCTCCTAGAAGACGGTGGGACAGAATACTTGAAACATGGTTTCTGAATAACCATTTCTGCTTCAGCTTTTAGATTCCACAAGAATCATTTTCCTTTCTCTAGCCACTTACTCTGTCACTTAGAATCAGACCAAGACATTTTTTTTTGCTTGATGCAGAGCAGCACATGAAATGCCCAGACCACTCAAGGCGTCTTTCCTCTTGATGACTGTCTTGAGGCGGTAATGGATTGGATGAGGGAAAAGAGATTGAAACTGAATCCAGACAAAAAGGAGGTACTGACAGTTACAAGCCCAAAACCAGGCTTGGGAATACAGTCACCAATCCTAGATGGAGTCACACTCTTCTCAAAGGACTCTGTTCGCAGTCTGGGGTTACTTCTGGACTTGTCGTTTCACATGACTAGTCAGGTGAATGCGACGGTCAGGAGTGCCTTTTATCAGCTTCGGCTGATACGCCAGCTGCAAGGACATGAAGGACCTGGAATCTGTGGTACATGCTTTGGTAACCTCACGCCTGGACTTTTGTAACACGCTGTACATGGGACTACCCTTGTGCTTAACCCGGAAACTTCAAATGGTCAAAAATATGGCAGCCAGGCTTGTTACCAGAACATCTAGGAGAGAGCACATAACACCTGTGCTCAAGGCTCTCCATTGGCTGCTGATTAGTTTCTGGGCGCAGTACAAGGTGTTGGTTTTAACCTTTAAAGCCCTACATGGCTTGGGCCCATCTTATCTCAGGGACTGCATCTCCTCATATGACCCCCCCCCCGCCCGCACACTTCGATCCTCTGGGAGGAACCTGCTGCAGCCTATGAAAACTAGGCTGTCACAGACCTCCCAGAGGACTTTCTCTGCTACCGCTCCAAGCTTAGGAATGGCCTGCCAGATGAGATGCCTCTTATAACATCTTTTGATTGCTTTAAAAAAGCTCTTAAGACACATCTCTTCTGGCAGGCCTTTCCTGAAACCTCTTAGATTCCGGCTCCAAAACTGGATCTGATAATTGGATTTGATCCCTTGCTCTGGTGCCATCTCCCTTCTCGTTTAAGAACAATGTCGATGTATTATGTTTTTAATTTTGTTGATGGTTTTAAATTATTGTTAATTTAATTTATTTTTAAGAGGCGGGTGGTCGGGAATGGGTTGTTGAACTATTTTAACGTCTATGTTTTAATCCTGTTGTACCCCGCTCCAATTGTGTTCTACAGAGGAGCGGGTTAGAAATAAAGATGATTTATGGTGGTGATGATGATGATGATGATGATGTACAATACTCAGCCCAAACCAAGTTATTTCACCACAGCACACACACACACAAATCTCACAAGCATCTCTCCTTGTCTCTGGCAGTAAAAACAGAAGAATAACAAATTGAATAACCAACCATTTGCTGCATTTGCATAACAGTCAAATCAGCTCCCTGAGGCAGCTGCTTCATTTTCTGTAATGGTAGAGCTGGTCCTGAATGTCATGGCTGTCTTTGCTGGCTGGACCATGCAGGCAAGTCCTCAAGTCAACTGTGTTATGATAAGGCCTACGAAGAGACCACCATGATCAACCCTACCATTAGGGAAATCAAGGCAGGCCACCTTACATTTCCATTGGTCACAGTTAAAGGGCAGCACATTGTTAGGAGTTTAATTAATTAAATAATTACATATTTATGGTAAATCAGTGTGTCACCCTTTAGATTTTTCATTGCAAGTGTTCATTGTATCTCAAACCAATGTGAGGATTGCTTCCATCATTGTTGTTGTTGTTGTTGTTGTTGTTGTTGTTGTTGTGTGTCTCCAGGTCATTTTTAACTTTATTGGACCCTAAGGTAAGCCTATTATAGGATTTTCTTGGCATGTTTCTTCAGAGAGGGGTTACCTTTGACATCCTCCGAGGCTGAGTGTGTGTGACTTGCCCAAGTTTGGCATTTAGCTACTGCGCCACTATTGCCCAAGTCTGGCGTTTAGCTACTGCACCACCAGTGGGTTTTTATACTTGAGTGAGTAATCAAACCCTCCAGAGTCATAGTCCATCACTCTGGCTCTCTCTTTTCCATTACTGTAGGGTAAAAACTGTATGAAAAAAGTGCTCTATTTGCCAGCACTTCAGTTTTATGCCAGTAGGTGGAACCAAGTGGTGGAAAGCACAAAGGCTGTCAAAGGATATCAGATTTTTCTGACTACCAGAAAGGACATTGAAAAATAAAGGAAGGCTTCCTAAATAGTTGAATTTATAGTTCTGCTCTGAAATGCTGGCAAATCTTAGGCACACATATACACCACACATCCTATGAGTGTCATTTCACCTTGCTTACTCCTATGTGAAGGAGAGACTATTGCCTTTATGTGGGCATAGAATACCATTTTATTAGGACAAAGAATTGGCAAGATCTAAAATGCACAGAGACCAGAGGCGGTGGAAAGGTTCACTTTATGTGATGGAGAGGAAATTTCCATGAGTGGTTGTGTTTGTAGTTCTTATCTGGTTTTCAAAGTGATGTTGTGAGCACCACAAGAGAAAGGAAGGATATAAATACTGTAAAATAAAATGCTATGGTTGCCTTTATGCAGGACAGTCCTCTGTTTAAAGCAGGTTCAAGAACTGTGCAGCCCATGACCCACATGTGGCCCACCAACCTGACCATTCCCCTATCTGCTAAAATTAGTTTAATCTCTAAATGTGGATAGTTGTGCATGAACATACTTCAAGGGGCACAATTGTCCATTTTAACTCTATTCCACTCTCACACCTCACACATTTTAACGCTATTGCTCCCACACTACTCCTCCCACAGATCTTCTTCCAAACCAGAAGAGACACAGAGATACAAAATAGGGCAGGAAAGGCCCCTAGACCCTCTCATTTAAAGGTATTCCCTATTTCAAGGGCCGTCTGGTCCAAAGACAGTTTAATCCTCAGCCAGAAAGAGAATCCTCTTCTGGTGCCTATGACAAAAGTACAAACCCCAGAAGGATTGCAGAGGATGCAGCCATGGAAACTGAAGGAGAATCAAAGTGCTATAACTACATAATGTGAAAGTGCTGGCAGACTGAGCAAGTCCATAGGTAATTGTCTTCCCTTTTGTTGTGATGACATGTGTTGTACTTCTATTTAACTTAAGAGTAATTATTTCTAAATTTGAATCTACTAATATAAATGGTAATGCATATCTGTATCCTCTTTTATAATCTATTTTAGTGATGCATTTTGACAGTACATACTAAACTGCTGGGAATTTTTTGGCAGCCAGGTCTGAATATATGCACTATGTGGTGACAATAACAACAATCATACTTATTCTTACTACAATACACCCTCTACTCTACTCTTCTCCTTTTGTTGTTGGAGTCACTCATATAAAACTGTATATAAAAATGCAACAGAAACACTGTTAGAACATCAGACTGAGCTAGAGGATGGACAATGCTTTTAGCCATCAGCCTACTTTCTCACTCCTTTCTCTGCTTCATCCCACCAAAGACTATCAGGTCCACACTTAATATCAGGCCACATAGTAGCACAACATAAATTTATATCTCTCCCACCCAGCTCTTCAAGGTATAGAAGCCATAACTACAGCACCTGCTTTTCACAGGAGTTAGCGGCCTTACAAACTACAAAGCCAGTCCTGTCTAAATTATTTAACACATCCATCCCCCATGCTCAACTTCAAAATCTCTTACATTTAAATTGAATGAGCTACTCTTAATGATACTGGGATAATGATAGTGAAGTCCCCTTCCATGTGAAGTGTGAAGGGAAGTTTCAAAGCTTGCCATCCTAACTCATTTAAGCCAAGCTCATCATACATAAAATTTCAAATCCAGTGTGCTACCCCAGACATTAGGCAGAACAAGATGATTGGGAGCAGCACAGTGGCAACTTGCTCCAATTCCCAGATTGTTCCATTCTGCTGGAAGTCAGAGCTGTGTATGCCACTCTTACCTCCAAGGCCCCTTAACCAGCCTCATTGAAAGTGCAAAAGGGAGCTTCCACTGCCAGTCCACTGAGCTGCTGTAAGTGGGACAGAGATGGAGCACTATTTTGTACTTTGCCTCAGGCAGCAAACTTTCTTGGGCCTCTCCCACAGAATGGAGAGTATTATTATAATTCTTGTCCTCACAACTTAATAGTTCCCAGGAGTACTAATGCTGTGAATGTAATATTATTATCTTTGGGCTAAACTTCAAATATATTATCTTTAAAATGTCACTGACAACTATCAGTAAGTCTATCTCTCCACTTCCCCTTTTTCTTGTATAACTAAAACACAATCTTGCCAGTGGTACTGACACTCAGATCCAGTCAAGCCACTCTCAACAAATGCTGCAGGAATATTCTGAATGGTCTTGTATCTGAACGAAACCAGAAAATCTCCCAGCTTGTTGAAGCCGGAAAAATACTTGCACATAGGAATGAAACTTGTAATACCCCTGGGATCCCTTGGTATGCTGTATCCTGGCTCCTGGTGGTCTCCTTTGTTTGCTGCCGTCTCAGGTGAAAGCTCAGTTTTCTGACAGAAATCCTTAAAGGAATTCGAGCTCTTCCTCTGACGTGTTTTTCTTCAGAGTTTTCCAGCAGCTTCTCATATTGCTTCTGAGACGAAGAACCAAGGCCTGCTGGATATAAAAGATCTCTTTGCTTAGTGAAAAATTATGATATAATCCTACACATGTGTGCACAGACTGAGTATCACTGAGCTCAGTGATTATTACTCCTAACCACCACTTGAAAACGTAAAGGGCTAGAGCCACAGAATTCATGCTAGCTGGATGATTCTGACAACTATACTCCAAAAAAACAAAACAAAACAAAAAAGCCAACTTTCCCAAGCTCTGTTCCTAAGTATGTACAGATTTCGGCAAGTCGTGTTTAAATCCTGGTAATTTCCCTTGGAAGGCAAGCATATGCAATTTAAATGGACTCTTCCTCATCTTCAGTTCTGATTGAAGAACATTCGTGCATGCATGCACACACACATGGCTCAAAGGTAGTCTGAATATAAAAATAGGATGTACAGGCACCCGAGGCAGAAAATCTTAATACCTTCCTTCTATTACTAATTAATATTCAGCACATTCTTCTGGGAAATTGTCTGGACCAAGTCCCTTTGAAATGAAGGAGAGAAGTGAGAAAGCAAGATGTTCCAGTTGTTGGCAGAGCAAAGGCTGAAGGAAATATTAATTTCTTGGGAGAGGGAGTTCCACATGCAGGGCATAGTCACCTCAGAGAATGTACACTTGGGTGTTGTCTCTGACCACGACTCAGAAGACTGGCAAAAACAAGACAGCAATAACAACTGATCTTAACAGACAGAAGGAGTTGCATGGGAAGAGGTGGTCCCTTATAAAGTCCCAAGTTATTTAGACCTTCAACAACTTATATTGTACCCAAAGACCACTAAGGGCTTTATCACACATGTCTTTTAAAGTATCATACAAGTTCTGTAATAGAGTCTTTGGCAATACCTATTGCACAAAAATGTTGCCCTCTTGCTGGTATCTTGTCCTCCAAGTGTGGTTAATCCACACCTTGCCATTGATGGGAAAAACCTGTGAATAAAATCCCTATCACCCTGGTATAGTGCTAGTCCACAGGTGCAGTATATTATCCTGTGGCAGCTCTGGGATTGTGCAGTCATGTGGTGCCAATGACTGGTGTCTTCCTCTCCCTTCTCTCCTTTGCTATTCCAGAACAGCCAGTTTTGTTGTTGTTGTTGTTTAGTTTTATTTTAATTTTACTGTTAAACTACATTAGCAGAATTCCAGAATTGTGTTTAAAAACAACAACACACAAATACACATTCACATAAATGAAAGGATGAGGGCAGAAGAGAGCACGCAGGACCAGCAACAGCCCATTTGTTCTAATGAAGGAACATGAAGTAGGGAGGGCTCCCCATCCGGTATGTATGCACTTCCCTTCATTAATGTGATTGTGGTGAGAATGCAGGTCATGTGGTAAAGTCCTTAATTGCTAACACAGATTGTATAATAAAGAGGTGACACGTTAGCCCCCACATTGTAGCATCTACTACAGCAGCATTCAACAGTTGATGAAACCTCCCAGTGCTAGGCCCATGTAGAACATACAGTAGTCCAAATAGATGGAACCAATCCATACAGACCACAACTACACCAGTAATAGGCACAGCTGGCACTCTAGTCAAAGGTGAGGAAAAGCACTCCCAGCCACAGCCAGCCTCTGAGCAGACACCAAAATCAGATCATACATGTCAGTATCTCATATTAAAACATATTTATTTTATACAGTACTTGTATTAATTTGTTCTTCTAACTTACTCTGTATATATGCGCAAGGTGAGTAGAAAATATGAAGAAGATTATATTTTGGTGGAACAGCTGACAGATCTTGTTGTTTCTTTCGGTCATCTTGTGAATCTTCCTCAAGCAACAAGGGGTCCTTAATATACCCTACAATGAACAAAGTATACATAAGTCACTTCCAAAAAGAAGGCATGAACCAAGTTCAAACACTGGTCCAGCTAATTTGGCATTTTCTTGCAGCAGGAGTTCTTTTGGTCCTCTAGTTGTTTTGGACTTCACTTCTCTGAATCCCTGACGACTGGACATGCTAGCTAGGGCTTTGGAGAGCAGATTTCAACATATGTGGAGGACCCAAGTTTGAAAACCAATGGTATAAAACACAAGTGGTAGCAGCTCCACAGGGTTTCAGTGTGGCTTAGTGGCTTGAGTATTGGACTAGGGGACCGGAGACCAGGGTTAGATTCCCAACTCGGCTGTGAAACCCACTGGATGATCTTGGGCAAGTCACATGCGCTCAGCCTCAGAGAAAGGCACTGGCAAACCTCCTGTGAACAAATCTTGCCAAGAAAAACCCCATGACAGGTTCACCTTAGGGTTGCCATGTCAGAACCAACTTGAAGGCATACAATGCACATGCTCTCACACACACATTTCCCAATTCTAATAGGATATGATGGGGAATGAATCTGGGGTGTTTTGCATTTACTCTACCACTTTAACCAATTGGACTGGACACAGAACATTAGTAAACAGACAGACAATGGTTCTAGGAAATCACAGAAATGTAGCAGCATGAGTACAATTTACTTACTCTTGAAATCAATAGGTCCCAGAGCATTGTTTTACCACTGCTTAGTTACTGTTTGTTTTGAAAGAACTTTCAAAGCTCCTATATCAATGGATTTGGAAGCAACAATGACCTCAAAGGTCTAACCCAGTGGTTCCCAAACTTTGGTCCTCTGGGTGTTTTGGACTTCAGTTCCTGGAAGCCCCAGTGACCGTGGTCAACAGTCAAGACTCCTGAGAGTTTAAGTCCAAAACAGCTGGAGGACCAATGTTTGGGAACCACTAGGACTCTAACCCATATAACAAGTATTTTTTTACCTCCATAAACAAAGTTTTTTTAAAAAATTCCTCAAGGAATGTTTTTACAGCAATTTCGTTTCAGCATGTCCCAAATTGAGCCAGCACGGTTTAATGGTCTGTGTGTTGGACTAGGGCTGTACCTCCACTGCAGAATAAATTCAGTTTGACACTGCTTTAACTGACGTTTCTCAATGGGTTTGAATTTCCACTTGGCCATGGAAACCCAACAGATGACCTTGGGCAAGTCATTCTCTTGGGCAAACCCCCTCTGAACAAATCTCGCCAAGAAAACCCCAATAACTGTACCAAAGATCTCTCCTCAAAAATATATGTATTGTTCTCGGCTTGCTTTCTAGCAAAACTGACCTGCATTCTGAAGCTTTTGTAGTATGCTTGGATCCCAGGTCTGGGAGAGTTTGAGGAGATACCTCTTGGCTGAATAACCTGGTCTCATCTGTCTATCAGTTCGGAAGTGTGGCTCACTTAGGAAGTGAAGATATGGTTGCCAAGCAATCCTTTTCTTATCTGTCTGTAGTTATAACATGGACAACAAAATGTCAAACAGCTTAAAACATAGAACTCGATAAAACTGACAATTGACCAATTTTAACCAGTTTCCCCCTAAAGATCCGTGATGGCATATCTGACCATCCAGCAAGCTGAACTGAACAGGACAATGCAGTGATTTGTACAAACAGCCTCAAAAATTAACTCAAATTTCCCTAGTTCTTCTGAATATTGTGGATGAAGACAGGCTTCACATTTTAAAAACAACTCATAAATCCCATAAATTAACTCAACATTCTTCAGTGCAATATATCAGAGTCTGGAAAATAATGTGTTTGGACTACAATTCCCAAAATCTCTAAGCTAGCATTGACAATGAGAAGTAGCTTTTCTGGGAATTATAGTTCAAAACATAACTTTCCTAGCATTGGAACATATATTTTTTCTGGCCCAGGACAGGCACTAAAAAACTAAAATAAGGTATGAATGCTTTCAGTGTGGTTAAATTTCAACTGGAACAAAAGCCCATTCTAAAAAAGTGCTTGTTGTCTAGCATCTGTGCAATCAGTAATACACCTCCTCCAAAATCTTTTCAACACTTTATAACCATTTTAAAAGAGTTTTGCATTTTTAAAAATAAGTTGATGGAGGAATACATATGCATAAAAATATTTATAAGCAACTTTACAATTATGTTTAAGTGCACACACTGCATGAAGAATGTCAGTTCTAAAGCATCATCTGAACTGTTCCTTCTCTAGTCCCACCCAAGCATTAAAATAAGTTAAACTTGTGAGGAAAAGACAGATGGGGAAGCTCATTTATACTGCAGAATTAATATCCCACTGGAGAAAGACTGCCCACACATTTGGATACACACCTCAGTGTGTACATAATTTTCCAGAAGCTAATACATGTACACAAACCAGTTTGCATGCATACTGAATTCCTTAGCTGCAATGAAATGGTGCACAACTAAGTACGTCTTATTTGCTTTGGGTATAAACCACAAAGCAAAAATACTAATAAAGGATTACCTGCAAACAACTGATAGAAAAGCATAGGTCATGTGATATGGATCATGATGACAAAAAACAATGATACAAGCTAAAGGTTCTCAACATATAAACTGCAAAAAACTGCATTATAGCAATTACATGTGGAGAATGCAGCTTTGACCAAGAGCTATTACTCTGCAATTTTGACCCACATGAATAAAGATGAAACACTTCTTGACAAAACAAATGCTACAATATAGGTCTAAGACTTCATCTTTCCTATTCTGAAGCTGACAACTAGCATAAAAAATTAGTAGTGGTAAGATCAATTTTAACCAGACTGCTTTTAACCAACTTCTTCAGGTTTCTGTGAATTATTCTGCTTAACTGTTTTACCATAGTTTTTAATCATTTGAAACCAGGTTTTATCTGTGGATGGGAAAGTGCCAAAGGCCTTAATAAGGCAAGAATAAACAATCCACGTAGACAAAATGTCTCCTGTCATACTGAGCAAAAACAAAACCTGTTGTCACTTGATCTTTCGCACCCTTGTATTTGTGAGATTGCTAAACACTAAGAGGTTTTGGAATGGCAACGGCATATTACATGGAGTACTGTGCCAGCTAACTAATAATAATAATATTCAAATTCACAGCTGAGAACTGTATCCCTGCAGACAAATGGAGTAGCATTCAATCCCATGACTTATAGAATGAGATGATAAGTCATATTATTGTTGTGTACTTTAAGGACAGTACCACATGAGCCCTGTTTTCACTGCAATCGCACCCATTTTATAAAAAATGGAAATATACCGCTTTCACAGCAGCCATCACCACATGCCTTCTCAATCGTATGACTTGGGACTGCTGCTCCCATTGTGCTCTCTTCCTGACTCTCCCTTAACCCTGGCTCCTTGCCCAGTGCCCTAACCAACATGCCTTTCAGTTATTTTATTTTTATTTTCACTTTTTTCAAAGCTCTGCTTCTATGAGTTTAATAAAATGTTTTTAAAACCCTTTTAAAAGGGGTTTATGAGTTTTAAAAAGAAGGAAAATAAATAGCAAAAAATAAAGGGTACAGTATTAGGTGGTTGGGAATAGTTAGGAGGAGGTGGGACAGGGAGAGGAGGGGACACTGTCACCATGTGACTTCTGGTATTGCAACTGCCCCGACAGCAACGTTTTGCACTTGGGGACTTGTGCAATTGGGAGGTCATTGATGGGTTTCCCCTGTCAATAAAAAGGGATGCAGCATCGACGGGTCGGAGGCACTGTCATGCAATAAATATCCCCAAAGCTACTCCCCGCCACCCTGGTCTAACCATGTTTTAAAAGCTGCATGTAGTAATTTTCTAAGTTGACCCTAAGGTGAACCTAACACTCAGGGTTTTCTTGGCAAGATTTGTTCAGAGGGAGTTTTCCTTTCCCCCTTTCCTGTCCCAACTCCCCCCAGGGCTGAGCAGGGATTTGAACCCTGATCTCCAGGGTCACAGTCCCATGCTCAAACCACTACAGCATGTTGGCCCTCCAGTCATTCACAGATGAAAATTTGTGGCCAAGCAACATCAGAGTGCAGTCGAGCTGGTGAAAGTTATTAATAAAGAAAGTACACACAACCTAGGTGTTTGCTTTCACCTGAGCCTACTGGGAGGGGCAAGATTCAACTCACTTCATCTCCTCTCTTCTTAATAAATTAACTGAGTACTAATTACTTTTGCCATTTGAATTAGTTTGCAGCAGTTGAAGTAAGCTGCAGACAAAGGGGGACATTTAAAAATAAGCTGAAAAAGTTGGAGGAAAGAGGATTATTTAAGTCTATCCCTGGTAGCTGGAGAATATGATAAAGCCACACCATAGGCTTGTCTGTTTGAGAGAACTAGGCCATTTGAGAGAACTAGGCTATTTTTTAACACTGAACCTGGCAAATCCATTATTAGGAAATCTACTAGAACAGAGGAAGGGAAAATCCGACCACAGGCCTTGCCTGTCCCACTTTTTTGAATCTGCTGTCCCAGTGGTCCAGCAGATGCTTCTCTTCCACTGGGGGGGGGGGGCACATGGACTGTGAGGGAATCCCACAATATCTTACCATGGAGGTACCACCAACAATTGGGATTATGAATGAGGCAGTTGTGTGCGTATGTGCCTTCAGGTCAACTGTGGACATGTGGCTACCCTATGAATTTCATAGGGATTTTTAAGGCAAGGAATGCTTAGGGGTGGTTTTTCCAGTCCCTTCCTCTGAAATCTAGCCTGCTTCACCTGGCATTTGTCGGTGCTCTCCCATCCAAATACTAACTAACATTAAAAGGGTGCCTTTAAGCTGTTTCAGAACCCTTTTATTCACAATTTGAGTGAGAGGGGGCAAATGAGAATATTGCTATTTTCATTGGGCACTGATGACGAGGAAGGGCGATATTTATTTATATCCCGCCCTTCTCCAAAGACTGGAACTCAGGGCAGATTATAACATTAAAAAAACCACCAATACAATGATTAGGACAGGGAAGGAAAAAGGAAACATGCTGTCTTCTACTGGAATCCATTCCCCACACTGTCACATAAACAAATTTCCTGAAGTCTGTGAAACAGTTTCATCAACCCAACTGCTGGAGCAGACATTTGAGAGAACCACCAATGGTTTAAATTGGCCATATTCCTTGATTCGCTTTGTTTGATTAAAAGTATTTATAGTGACACGTATCTCCCACGTGAGGCTTAATGTGTAGTGAGATACAAACTGAATCCATAAGTAGCTGTAAAGCATAGCTGGGAAGGTGAAAGATGTTGCACGAAGTTGCTGATTCATGTGCCTCATTAGTGACTTACTGGTGGTAGGAAAGTTCTCCCCCTCTTCTGCCATTTTGTAGTCACTCCCCCCCCCCCCCCCCCCGCCTCCCCTTGCTGCCCTTTCAGCTGAAGCAAGATGTGAAATTTAGAGAAAATGACAAAACCTAAATTGGTCTTGGTTTCTAGCTGAGCTGAATGCCATTGTATTTTATTATTAGCATGTACCGCAGCCTTGTTATGAAAACGATTCAAGGGCTTTGAGTAATAGCAGGCATGCTGAGACCTGTCCATTTTCTTTGGTACCACAGCTAGTTTCTCTCTGTATTCAGTCTGTTCCCAGGTTCCAGTTTACACGTTTCTGCTCAAGGATATTTGTGTAGACATTTCTGGTTTCAGTGGGTTCTTTTTAAAAAAAATAAAAATCTAGCAGCAAATAATCAATAAACTCAGTGAGAATTTGCCTACCATAAAGAGAATCTAAGCTCTAGATAACTATACATTTTCCTATCCACTGTGGCAAGAGTAGGCAGTCACCTGGAGTATACCGAGGGGCAGGGGAATTAGGGCATTGCCCCCCACCCCAAACAATAATTCTTTCTCCTTGCATGGCATTTTCCTTCAGTATCCAAATTCCTAGCATTGCAGGTGAGTATTTAGAAACACAGTTTAGGCTTCCAAAGGAAAGGATATGCTACAATCCTTTGTACAGGCATGCAGTGCTTCATCTGAGAAAAGCAAAGTTAGTAATCTTGGCTTTTGAAAGTAACATATTTGAAGGGATTTCAAAAGGATAGTTTGTCTGCAGGTTTGCAGGGAAAATATGGCCCATTAGTCTCTATTAACAGTTCAAAGCATTAAAGTCGAATGAGTTGCACAAAATGCATTTACTTCCTTCCCATTGTTATTTGTTGCATAGTTGTTTGAGTGCGGGACTTCACCTCTGGAGACCTGGGTTCAATTCCCAGCTTGGCCATGAAACCCACTGGGTGATCTTGGGCAAGTCACATTCTCTCAGCCTCAGGGGAAAGTAATGGTAAACCTACTCTGAACAAATCTTGCCAAGAAAACCCCATGATAGGTTTGCCTTAGTATCATCATAAGTCAGAAATGATTCATTGTGCCCACTTTAATGGCGTATTTTGTATGACGTTGTGTGAAATTGTTACATGCAATTACGTGATTTTTTTGGGATATTCACGAGATAAATTCCTGAACTCCTTCATGTGGTAAACACCAGTGTCTAGTCGTAACCAACTGTAGGGGATGGTGCTCATCTCAGTTTGTAAGGCTAAGAGCCAGCGTTGTGTGAGGACTGCTCTAGTGGTCATGTGGCCATCATGACTGCACTGAATGCTGTTACCTTCCCACTGAGAAGTGGTACCTAAATATCTCCTTGCATTTGCACGCTTTCAAAATGCTAGGTTGGCAGAAGCTGGGACTAGTGACAGGAGCTCACCCCATCATGCAGCACTTGGGCCTTGAACTGCCAACCTTCCGATCTTCCGATCATCAGAACTGGATGAATAAAATGTTTAAGACAAGGTGTTCATACATTTACTCCCTCAAAATTATTTCTAAAAACTATGAAACAGCAAGACTTTCCTGTAAGATACAGTATCTGAATTGTTTCAATTTTTGGTCTTGGTTTCCTTTTCTCTGCTGTTTTGATGGGAATTAATGTTTTATGTCTACTTGACACCATGGAAGACTAGTGGAGACAAAATAGTGTTCTCTGTTCAACTAATGTCTGTATTTATTTATTTATTTTTGCCTGCTCATAATAAAGTGGCAAAATCAAAGTACTTAGCATTTAGAGTTAAACATGATAATTTTATGCAAAAAATGTATAATTATATTATGAATAGAATAATTTGATGTTTGTTAAACATAAAGTGATTTTCAGTCTGTAAAAGATGTTAATATCACATCTTCCCAATTTGTCCATTTAAATTTTTTTTACAAAAATTGATAATTCCCCCCCCCCATGGTTTCAAAATTTTTGGAAATTTGAAACATGGTGTCAAAATTTTGGGAATTTTTACATTTTAAGGCAGTCTATAAAGTATAGTATATCATTTGCAATCTGTGTCCTGTTTCCACCTGAGAAATTACAGTTGCCCCTCTGTATCCACAGATTCTTTATCCACAGATTCTACCATCCACACCATATATATATATATATATATATATACCGGTATACAAAAAGCAAAACAAGGAATACTATTTTACTACCCTGTTTCCCTGAAAATAAGACATCCCCCAAAAATAATACCTAGTAGAGGTTTTGTTGAATTTGCTAAATATGAGGCCTCCCCCTAAAGGAAGACCTAGCAAAATTTTTTGTATATAAATATATATATACAGTATATAATAAATGCTCTTTTTTTGTTCAACAATAAATATGAATCCTTCTTCATGGAAAAAAATAAGACATTCCCTGAAAATAAGAACTAGCACATCTTTGGGAACAAAAATTAATTTAAGACACTGTCTTATTTTCAGGGAAACACGGCACTAAGCATCCTAAAACCAAACTCCAGTGGGTGCCAAGTATTTTCTCCTTGTCCTATCCATGTAGTAGGGACTCAGGAGGATAACTGGCACTGGGAAGTGTGCAGCGACTGCTTCTGCCTCCTTTTGATATCTACTACCTGAGGCAGGAGCTCAATTTGTCTATTGGTAGGGCCAGCCTTTTGTAACCTAGGAGTTTATCAGACGACGGAAATTGGAAGTATAGTCTAATGGCAATCTGAACACAATCATGGGGTTTCATGTAATTGCATATTAAAGTATCTCATGCAATTTCGGGCAAAAGGGAAGTCATTCCGAATGCAATCATGAGTTTTATGTTATTTTGTATTTAAGCATCTCACTCAATTTTGGGCAATTGGCAGTCATTTTTGGGTAATGGGAAGTTATTCTGAACGCATTCCGAACGCAATTGGAATTCACGTAAATTCGCTAAACTAGCGAATTCATGTGAATTCGAATTGGCTCCATTCAAAATAAAGAGAAATTCCTCCCGTCTGATAAACTCCTTAGAGGTCAAGACACACCTTTCATGCTCTAGTGAGGGACTACTGCATGTTGTAAAAGAGAGGACTGATGATGGCTGGTGAGAGTGAGAACAGTGAGCTTTATATCCAAGGGAAAGCTTCAGGCTAAGTTCACATTCCCTCAGAAGAGCTTCAAAGACCCTGTCTTGCTCAAAGGTATCCTGCGCTCTTCCCTAATGTTCCTTCATACCCCTGTCCACTGTGTGCAGTGACACTGCAAACCCTGGCTACTGGCTAGATTGGTATGTGAGAACACTATTAAAACCACTAGTTCAGAATAAAAAAGACTGAACAAACACATGGGATACCTTTGTAGGATGTAATTGTTTAAGGTGTTGTATGTTTTAACTTTATAAATATCATCATCATCATCATCATCATCATCATCATCATCATCGCCATCGCCCTGATCATCATCCTGATCATGATCCTACATACATTTTCCTGAATGTCCTTAATGTTGCCTACATTAAAGAGGTAAGGCATATTAAAGAGGTATATTTTACAACACACAACTAACGGACTGCCTCTTTTGCAACTTTCCATATTGGCTCTTAAAATTAAAAATAATTTGGTGTAAGCTAAAAAGTGAAGCTGTGAGAAAAAGCAAAGCCCATTCAGATTGTTTCCTGCCTTTCCAGCCCGAGTACATCAGTGTGCCTGATCGGATGGTATAATGGGTTAATTCTGTCCTCCTCGCCTGCCCTCTCTTAAGGCAGCAGCAACAGCGTGATTTGCAAGTGCCTGGGAATATCCCTGCTGGATTCTAATTGTTTGTGGCAGTCCGCACATGATTTCATGTGTTTGGTCACAGCAGTCCCCTTTTTCTGCTCCTTTAATCTTTGATGGATGTTGTGCTTGGATACACTGATGTGGCTCATACCACAGGCAGTGAATTTAGAAGAGCAGTTTGTCTTTGCTCTTCAGGCACTGGAGTCCTTATTGGGCCATACAGTATTTATTAATGGAATCCCTTCCCAAGAAAGCAAAAACAGGGAATGCTGTTGTTGACTGTAATGGCAAGTTAAATCTAGTCAGATATGCTGGATGCTTCTGTCAACAGTATTTGGAGATACTCCTCAATCAGAATGCTGGTTGCATTTCTTTTAAATGTGGAAATCCACATTATAGGCGTGAATTGATTTAATTCTCTCTTCTCTCTTCTCTCCAGACCCTGGAAATTGTAGTTCTGTGTAGTGGAGCTAACCATCTCCAACAGCCAAGACTCAAAGCACCTCGCCAAACTCTAAAATACCAAACTGTGACAGTCAAAGTGATATAAAACTGATAGCTGAGTTTATAGCAGAGAAAAGGCTGCATCTGCACTATAGAAATAATGCAGTTTGACACTGCTTTAACTGCCATACCTCAGTGCTAAGGAATTCTGGCATTTGTAGTTCTGTGAGATAGTACGCTTCTCTGTCAGAGAGCTCTGGTGCCACAACAAACTACAAATCCCAGAATTCCATAGGATGGAGCCATAACAGTTAAAGCAGTGCCAAACTGCATTAATTCGGCAGTGCAGATGTAGCCAAAGCTAAATTACTTACAGTTAGCCATGAAAACTGGTCCTTGCCCACTTCGTGGTAAAAACTACATGCTATGTTAAATGCAGCAGCAGTCTCAGCTTCCCTCTCATTTCTAAATAGATACATGCAAACTCAGTCCAGATTAGGACTACTGCATATCCAAAGGGATTTTAAAATATTTCCGCTACACCTATTTCCCCTTAAATACATCCCTCATTCAAAGGTGGTTAAAAAAATACTAATGGATTTTTTAAAGCTCTCCATACAGAAAGAGGAAGAATTTAAAAAGAAAGTGTTTTGTAATGGCAGCTAAGCATCTCCTATCCACACCCAGCGATCCTGGTCCTAATCAGACAAAATTAAAATGTTGTTCACCTGCACACTATTTTGTTATTGTGGTGTGTAGTTTAGCCTTGACTATAGCTTTTTTAAAATAAACAAATCCAGTTCTTCTTGATTTTTTGCAAAATCAGATGTTCAAAGGTGCCCATGACCCAAAAAAGGTTAAGAAACACTTTTATTTCATATTAGGATTAGGTCAAATCTGCATCCATGAACCAGAATGGCTAGTGATATCTTACCTCTTTTCGACCATATGCCAAGATGGCACAAGCCAAATCTTGGAGAGTGTGAAGTTCAACATGTAAAGTCTGGCTTTTAGTTCCTACTCTTCTTGGGGACCTTTGGCACCATTTCCATCTCTTTGATGGTTTGGCTAGATCTTCAGAGTAGAGAACTAAGGCACCTGTTCTGGTGCTGTATGTTTTAGGAAGGTGAAGTCTCCAGGATCCCTCTACAATCTGACTGTTATCCAGTAGTTGACTGATATGGGAACGGGTTTCAGGAGACGTCCAGTTCAAATAATCCTAACATGATAAAGAGGAGAAGGAAGAGGCAATCACTAGGGAAGTTTGACACATTTAATCACTTGTATATATATTGTACAGAACACTCTCATTCTTGATACCCATCAGATTTTGCAAACAGAAAAATACCTTGTTTGGTGATACCAAAAGTACCAAGAAGTCCAAGAGAATGGGTAGGGCTGTGATTCTTAACCCTTTTTGGGTTATGGACCCATTTAAGACTCTAATTTGAATGCTACTGGACCCTCCACTCAAAAAAATACTTTTTAAACCCCTTCCATGCAACTTCTGAAGTCCATCTGAGGATTCCCTACAGACCCCAGGTTTATGATCCCTTTGCTAAGGTTATACTTTACTTTCCCCATCGGGTCCACAGACATACCCCAGCTAAAAACCTAGTTGAAATGGATCCTGATAATCTGTTATCATACCACTGTGTCCAGAGCTACAGGTCTAACCATGACTTCACTATACAGTTACATCAGTTTCATACCACTTTTAATTGTCATGGCTTCATTCTATTGGACTCTGGGTTTTTTTTAAAGTTTGGCTAGGTACTTAAAATTTTCCATAGACATTAGAGGTCTCTAAAAGGGGATTCTAAGTACCTCACCAAACTATAAAACCCAGGAGTCACAGTACAGAGCCATGAAAGTTAAAGTGACATCAATCTGATATACCTGTGAAATCCAGATTGGCATGTACTGATTAGGACATGGTAAGAACATGGGCAGCTGCCTTATAATCAGCCAGATCATTGGCAAGATTTCTTCCTAGCCCTATATAGAGAGCCCTGAAATTCCTTTAGGGTCCTCCATCCAAATACTAACCAATCCATGGATGTGCTCAGATAAGTATGGAGTTTATCGTACGATGGAATTTGGGGGTATAATCCAAAGGCAATCCGAACGCAATGATGGGGTTTCACGTAATTGCGTATGTATCTCACGCAATTTTGGGCAAAAAGGTATGTATGGTCAAAAGGCTAGTATGGTCAATGGCCATTCATGTTGGGAAATGTAGTCCAACAACATCTGCAGTACCATGGATTTCTTACTCTGGCATGAGTTATTTAAACCAGTCACAGGACCCATCACCAACATAAATAATAGAGTCCATGTGTTTTCTTTCACAGCAGGATCAGACTCTCAATGGCCCAGCAGTGGTAGAAAAAAAAAGGCATATGTGAAGAGAGTTTTTCCTGCATGCCCTCTTTCCTGTCTTTAAAATGTACACATTATCTAACTAAGATGGATCCCAAAGCCAGCCAGGTAATGTCTGAATTAAAACCAACCAACATTTCACAAAAAGAGTGTGCAGGCTTGGGGTTCACACACCTCTTCCCCAGGCAAGGTGGTACATAAACCAAGGAACTGGAAGAGGGACAAGGAACGTCCAAAAATCTGGCCATAAGGTTTATTTCTTAGACCCAATCTGAAGATGGAAATTGAAGACAGAATAAATTACTTGCTTTTAGAACGGTGTTTAGGAATTCAAACAGCATATTATTCACAAGCTACAGTTTTGTTATGAATGTCACATGTACCGAAAGGCTCTAATTTCATAACTGATAAACCACATGGCAAAAAAGATCTAAACTATGCTTGGAGCTTGGAAGTTACTTTTTTAAAAAAAACCAAAACTGTAGGAATCTCTCACGGTCATGCTGGCTGGATTTAGTTGCAAGTAAGTCACACTTCCCAATTCTTTTCACTTCCAACAACTTTCAGGGTGCACTATGATGATGGCAGCCACTTGATTTGACCTTTTGGCAATCTACTATAAGGCCATGGGAGGCTGGAAAGGGATGAACGTGGTTGTCTCAGCATAAACCAGGAGCAGCTAGGAGTCAGCAAAAGCCTTTCCCTGTGACTTGCACATGATGAACCAGTCACAAGACCAGGACCTCAAAAATATGATTTGGATTGTAGCCGCCACAGGGGACCACAGTAGTCCTTCAGTGCAAATGGACGTGGGCGGTAAAGCAAGTCTTGAGGCACAACCATGTGACAAGTTGCCACAGAAGGCAATGGTTAAATAAAACCTTTCCCGACAATGTATATGCATGTTATGAATATGCCCTTGTTACAGATAGGATTCCAGTAATTTTCCATCTGTTGTTACTCAACGGTTTTCTTCTCTAAGCACACATAAGATACAATATTTTTGGGTAAAATAGGACCTTTCCCATCCCTAGTATGTACACTGTTATTGCTATGGTTGTGTAGAATGTGATCCCCAACACAAACTGTTTTGTGTTTGCCTCAGCTGAAGCTACCTAGTTGCAGCAGAATCTGAACCAGATCAGCACCACTGAATTTGCACTTTGACATAGCCCTGAGAAAGAAACACATCATTTTGCAGATCTGCTCCCAATGGTCTCTAGAGTTTTGTCACATTGGCCAGCATTTTCAAGTAGCCACTAAAGAGGCCCCCAAACATTTGGGAACACTGTCATGCAGATTCTCCTCTGTTGTCTCTGGTGTACAAAACAGCTCTAGCTCTCTAATCCTGACTTCTGATTTGTCTCTTGGGCCCATTCTTACCCGGACTCCTGCTTTGTGATTCTACTGAGTTCCAGGTTTTGATTTTCTTACTTGGCCCTCAGACTGACTTTGACATACATTTCTCTGTACAGAACAAAATTAAGCTCTTCAGAAGTCTGACATAGTAGCATATCCCCCCCCCCCCCGGGTCATTGTTCTGGTAATGCAGAAATTACATTCTAGTATATTTATTTCCCATTACTGAAAACATTATGTCTATAAAGTTAGCCTCTGATAATGTTTTAGAAATGATAACAATCACTCTAATCTGGATCTAATAAAATTAAAGCTGGTTTTAAGGAAAAGAATGGAATGGGCTCTAAAGAATTCTGAAAGAAATTCCAGGATAAGATAATATATTTGAGTTTATATTACCTTCATTGGTCCAAGGTTAAAACTGGTGAATAAAAGGCATCAGAAGAAGAACCCTTCTTACATTTTGGTGCTTGGAATTTTCTCATTCCATCTTAAAGTAGGAGTCAGAGAGAATATGGTGCAAAACTACCTAAGAGCTGTAATAAATTCAACCTATAGTGGAGGTCCACAGACCTTAGGGGGTCCAAAGATAGGCTTCTTGTGGATACAAAAAGTTCCTCCCCTTTTATTTAGTTACTTTTCATTTTTCGTGTCATGGTAAATTTTACCAGTAAGGTAAACATTTAGCCTTTTCAAGTGCTCATTATCATTTCTTTCATTCTAGCCGAGTCAATGTGAAGTGAATCAATTTCTAATGCAATAAAATACACCATATGAAACATTTTGTGTGTATAATATGGTTATTTTTCTTTGGAGAGCCAGCAAAGAGTAGAGGCTTGAGTATTTGACTATGGAGATGATCACACCAGGGCCAATTCAACAATAATCGTGGTAGTGAAAGCCAATGCAACAGTAGCACTGTAACACTTGATATGTAGTTGTGCAATTGCAATGATAATTGTGACATAAATACCAAATAATATTGAGATTGCATGCCACACACATCCATGAATGAATCATTAGTACATTGGAATTTATAGTTTCGGGCATACGCTGTTTCAGCGCTGCAAATCATGTTTCCATCCTGCACAAAATAAAATACAATAAAATAAAATTTATTACTTCACCACATTCTTTTAATCCAGTGTAAACAAAATCGTGCCTCATATTTCAAAAGAAGACAGAAGTCCACTGCAAAACTCCTTCTAGCAATGAGAACGGATTGCCTCCACCGAAATGCAGTCTGGATAAATGTCCCTGGTTGCTTCCCCAATACTGCAAATGAAGCACAATTAACTTTCGTACTCTTGCGATCTTGCTTCATTCGCTCTATTGAGAAGCCATTCACAGGACTCCCCTGTTAATGGTTTGTTAGTGGAGCATGCCAGGTTCTTCACGGGAGATGTCCTGGATGAGCATGACACTGTTTGAAAATCTTCAGCACAATCATGCGATTATTCTGGGATTATGCCTTTTAATCCCTGTTTTTTCTCCCATCTGAAAATCTCCTATGATTCTAGAGACCAGGGTTTGATTTCCCACTCAACCACGGAAACTGACTGGGTAACCTTGGGCAAGTCACACGCTCTCAGCCTCTAGAAACCTCCATGATAGGGTCACCTTTGGGTCACCATAAATCAGAAATGGCTTGAAGGCTCACAACAACATTTTTTCTAGGGAAAGGATCCATAGCTGTCATCAGATTCCCAAATGAATCTGTAAACCAGTGGGATGAAGGTACTGGCAAAAGTTACAAACTACTTTCATAAACACGAGGATGTATAGACAGAAAAATAATTGTGCTGTGACCTCTACATTAGTAATTAAGCTGCCACATGATAACTTTTAAAATTATAACTCACCTCAGGATCAAAATGTACCTCCAGCTTCTCTTGTTTCTTTTTGATCACCTGCCCAGTACCACGACTTAACAAAGACAGACTGGACATTGTCCAACTAGTACATGCACAGATTCAGTGGCCTTTCCATGTGTTTCCAAAAAGGTTAGTTTACTCCATTTTATGAGATCCTCTTCTGAGTTCTGACCATAAAGCTAGATAATGCTGTTAAAACTCTTTAAACAAGAGACATCAGTCTATAATTTTGTTTTGGGTTAAAAATATGAATAGAAACATCAAAACGGCTGTATAGAAGTTTGGTCCTCTGTTATTTCCTCTCTTGGCTAGTACTTTTTCTAGCATCTACCTTGTTTCTTCCATTCTGGTTGGCCCAAGAAATCTGTGAAATCTGCCACCACCATCCTTACTGTGCTCTGAGGTTGTTTCTGTGTTGCTATGGCAGCAAAAGGAAATTAAGTTGTTTAAACCAGCAAGAGGGAAGGTCAGGAAGAAAGAAAGCAGATTTGGGAAGGCATCAGATTTCAGGAATGGATTGTGCTGAAAAAGACCTCCCCATTCCACAAAACTGGACTTTTAAAATTCTATTTTTTTGCTATAAAAAGGGGCACAGATCTGTATTTTACATGAATTTCAGCTGATGCATATGTGAAGCTTTTGTCATAGGCTGCATCATCACTTGCTCTCCACTTTTTGGTGTGTGTGTGTATTGGGATGATGAAGATGCCCAATATTTTGCTTCAGGAAAGAGCTAGTGGTCTTTTGTGATCAGTCCAAAATCTTTCACTAGTCTTCCTCTTGATCTCTATCCTGCCTTTACTGTACTCCTTCATTTTTCAAGTCATTTCAATTTTCACTTACTAGCATTTGCCAGACCAGCTCTATCCTTCTCCAGAGACTCACTTCCATTTTTTGAGTAAAAAATTGTAGTCATAAAATTGTAGGGCAGTGTTTCTGATGAAGATTGGAAGGGTTAGGCACCCCCTTGTTTGCCAACTATTCTCCCCTCATCTTTGTAAGTGTGCCTATACCTGAAGGTACTTCCCCTAGCTGTGGGCTCTTCTGGACTGATGTAAAGAAGTGTGCCTTCTCCTGGAATAACTCCTTGGGGTTTGCCACTTGTTATTACCACCATGGCTGCTGCCACCCTGGAGAATTAATGCATACTGACACTGCTTTAACGTTCATGGCTCCATCCTATGGAATCCTGGGATTTGTAGTTTGTCGTGGCACCAGAGCTCTCTGACAGATGTCTACTCATGCCATTCTTTTGCCTGTAGCAAGATCCTGGATCTTCACTAAGACTCTTGTTGTTGTTGTTAGCTGCCCTCGAGTCGGTTTTGACTCATGGTGATCCCATAGATGAGACATCTCCAAGAATCCTTATCCTCCACTGCCCTACCCAGATCCTGAGGTTTTTAAAAACAAACAAACCAGGATATGGTCTCCTGACATGGCTTTATGGTTTCAAGTGGGATTTTTCTTCTCTCTGGAGTTTTTATAAAATTCTGCATGAAGTGTAACAATTTCACACATGCGCTGATGGATTTTGTTGTTGTTGCTGTTGTGTGCCTTCAAGTCATTTCCAACTTATGGCGACCCTAAGGTGAATCTATCATGGAGTTTTCTTGGCATAATTTGTTCAGAGGAGGTTTACCATTGCTTTTGTCTGAGGCTGAGAGCATGTGACTTGCCCAAAGTCACTCAAAGGGTTTCATGACCAAGCAGGGAATCAAACCCTGGTCTCCAGAGTTGTAGTCCAACAGTCAAACCACTATGCCATGTAGGACTATAGCACTATAAATCTAAATAATAATAATAATAATAATAAATAGAAAGGAGGAGAAAGGAAGAATACTTTTTTGTTACAATATATCTCAGAATTAAAAATATACTCAACTCAAATATGGGAACGAAATGTTGCAATTGGTGCTAGAAACTACAGTATTAAAAAAATAATCCAGGACAACTGAACGTAGTTTCAAAAGCCAAACAAACAAGCCTCCCTGGAACTATACCAACAAATACCACAACCTCTTGACACATTTGCCCCATTTGAAGTAGCACTCAGTTAAGCATCTCAGAGGAAGAGGAAGGTCCTTAATAACTTTATTAACTGCCGTCAAATCCACTTTGACTTATATTAAATCCACTTTGACCCTATGAATGAGAGACCTGCATATTCAAGTCTTGCAGATTTGAGGTTGTGGCTTCCTTGATTGGCTCTATCCATCTGGAATGTGGTCTTCCTCTTTTCCTGCTGCCTGCTACCATCCCAAGCATTATTGTCTTTTTTAGTTTGTCACATCTTCTCATAATGTATCCAAAGTATGACAGTTAAGCCACCTTGGCTTCTAAGGAGGGTTCAGGCTTGATTTGCTCTAAGGCCCATTTATTGTCTTTTTAGCCATCCACAGTATCTGTAGAACTCTTCAGCATCACATTTCAAATGAGTTTTCTTCAGCCATCTTCAGCTTTCACAAACATACATAGAAACTGGAAACACAATGGCATGGGCCATCCTGACTTTGGTATTCAATTTGTATCTTTATACTTGAGGATCTTGTCTAGTTCCTTTATAGCTGCACTCCTAAGTCCTAGTCTTCTGATTTCTTGGCTATAGTCTCCACTCTGATTAATGACAGTCAAGGAATGGAAAATCTTGAACTACTTCACAGTCTACTTTACAGTTATGTAAATCACCTTTAGCTATTATTTTTTGTTTTCTTAATATTCAGCTGTAAACCTGCCTTTGCACTTTCTTCCTTGACTTTCTTTAATAGGCATTCCAAGTGTTTGATATGCTCTGCTAGGAGTATGGTGCCATCAGGGTATCTTAAATTGCTGATGTTCTTCCTCCAATCTTCCCCACCTCCTTCCTTGGAGTCTAATCCAGCTTTACAGATGGTATATGTATATTGTGGAGATCTAAATACCCTAAAGGCACCAGATCCCATCTGATCTTGGAAGGTAAGCAGGGTCAGCCTTGGTTAACACTTGGATGGAAGACTGCCAATGAATACCATCTGCACATCTTAAATTGTTGTTGTTCTTTCCTCCAATTTTCATGCCTCCTTCCTCTGAATCTAATCCTGCTTTACGTATGGTATGTTCAGTATGCAGATTAAATAGATGGGGTGATGAAATATAGCCTTTCTTGACTGTCTTGCCAATTGGAAACCATTTAATATCTCTGTATTCTTGGCCTCTTGTCCTGAGTAAAGGTTATACATTAGAATAATCAAATGTTGTCGTAACCCATTTTATTAAGAATGATCCATAGTTTTCATGATTGGCACAATCAAACACTTTACTATCGTTTATAAAGCACAGACAGATTTTCTTCTGAAATTCGTTGACATGCTTCATTATCCAATAACATCCAAACAATGATACCTTTATTGGGCCAACCAAAATGCACCATTACATGTTGCAAGGTTTCAAATTCACGCTGGCTTCTTCATCAGGGAAACAGAAGAAAGAAACTGAAGATGTTAGTCATAGGTCTGCATTTTCTGTTTCTGGTCTTAGTTCAGATGGTAGAGAGGGCTATCTGCATGTTGGCACCTCCCCCTTTGGCCATGTGGTCACTGGTACGTTTTCAAAGTCAAAGAAATGTAATGTCTATTTGCAATTCAAGTAAGATGTTTCCTTGGAATCCAGCATGTCTCCTTCCTTTGTGAAGCCACAGGCTCCTATGTAGGCAGAGAACACTGTATTTCTCAAGGAGTCTTCATGTTTTGCATCAGGAAAACTTTAGGTGGTAAAGAGGCAAAGCATGCCAACCAGTGCCAATATTAGGAAAAAATGCTTTACTTTTGTTGGAGGCAGAAGCCTCAGATGGCAAGGTCCCAGTGCACTGACTCTTTCCATAGGATTCCCCTATGACAGTTAAAATGTGGTATCTTGAAACCCCCAAAACATCTAGGGGTAGCCATGTTGGCCATATAGCAAATCCAATAACATCCAAACAATGACTATGACTGACATCTTCAATTTCTTTCTCCTGTTTGCTTGATTAAGAAGCCAGTGTGACTTTGAAAGCTTGCAACACGTAATTGTGCATTTTGGTTGGCTCAATAAAGGTATCAATGTTTAGATGTTATTGGATTTGCTATATGGCCAATTTGGCTACCACTAGATGTTCATTATCCAATGTATGTTTGCAATATGATCCCTAGTTCCTCCTCTTTTCCTGAATCCAGCTAATCTGGCATTTCTTGCTCTGTATTTGGCGGTGAACCACTTAATTTACTTACTTACATATTTAGACAGTGTTTTGCCTGTTGTGAATTTGAAAAATATTACATGCAGAGATCTTCTACTAACATTGCACAAAGCAACATACGACTTTAAAGAAGTCCTCCAAAGAGGAAATACAGGTTCACAACCACGCCTGCAACCTCCTGAGACTTCCAAAGAGGAAATACAGGTTTACAACCACTCCTGCAAATTTCAGTCTCAATGTGAAAGCCTTTTTCTTCTTTTTCTCCCATGATGCCTGTGAGCACTGACATCTTCTGGAGCTTTCCTCTTATACAACAGCCTTTTATCTTTTCCACACCCTCTATTCCTATATCACTCTCACCTGCAGCCATTTCCCTCTTCCCTCTCTTTCCTCCATTAGACACTGGCTGGCACCATGTATACTAGTTATGAGATCACTAGCTAGATTTACAACCTTGTAACTGTTGGAAGTCACGTTTACAATTCTTAATGATTGAACATGACCTCTACCCCCAAAGTGACCCTTTCAGCCTGGCAGTGCTCCAACTGAAAGGCTTCCAAGATATTGCAGATTGAGATGTTGGGAAATAACAACTGAAGTCATAGGACACATTGAGACAAGCAGTTGTGATGGGAAACTCAAAGGGTTTCTATAGCTGCCCATTCTTGTTGTACCGCATGATTGGGAGAGCACTGCAGATGTCATTTCCCAGTGCCTGGATCTTCAGGCTCTTGGCAATCCATTGGTGGGAGTGCTGTAGGCTGAAAGAGTAGTTTGTTAAGGAGATGGCATCATCATCAGGTGGTTATAAGGCATTTGCGCCAGTTTTTTGTTGCTTGGTGAAGGAGAGGAACAGCAGCTAGGAATACTGTGATTAGTGGATTACATCTCTGGACCTGAGTTAAAATAATAATATTGTGGCTTAGTAAACAGGTATATGCCTCAGTGCTCCAAACTTGCACTACATCTTCCATATTTTTGGTGCATTGCAACAAGACAGGGCATTTTCCATTGACCAATACTCCCTGGAACATGTGAACCTGGAAACTATAGTTACTACATTTAGAATAAGCTAAGATCTTCCACCAATTTCAAACCATGGTTTGAATGTGACAGGAAATTATAGTTAATTACAGGCTCCTGCATGCTGAGAAAGGAAAAGGCTACATGCCAGGATACAAGGCTTGTTCATATTTCAGTTTTTATTGTCCAAAATGAGGTTTAATGTTATTTTCATTCCTTTACAGGCTCTTTGCTAGGATGTTGTTACTTCTGGCTGAGCACAGAATATTAAATAGCATGCAGTGATGGGTTCTGAGAAAGAGGTATCACCTTTTTAGCTGGATCATAGGATGGGATCTCTCCATTGTATCTTTAAAGGGCCTACAAGCATGCAAGCAGTCAAGAGTGTGTCAAAAGATATGAAAATCATTGGGACCCTAGACTTTCATTCAGTTTGGAACTATCATTTGCACTGTTTTCATGCTCTCTAAACAAGATAATCTGTAGATTTTGAAGAAATTGCTGCAATTTTATTATTCTCTTCCTCCCCCCCCCCCACTTCATAGAGGCAAAATCCTCATTTTAGAGCTCAGAGATCAGAGAGAATCCTTTCCTCCCAAACTTGCTTTTAAAGCAAAAGCTAATTTGTCTTGAGAATTCAATTGAACTGGCAGGGAGAGGGAGTATTAATCTGGCTTTAGAGAGGGAAAGCATTCCATTGATACTGTGACGGCAGCCTTGTATTCACCGCAGAAACTGGTACAGTCTGTCAAGTGCACTTGAACATCAGTCTTCTAAATATGCCCCCCTGCTGCCATGTACAAAGTTATACAGCAGGCTACCTTCAGTTGGATTTTGTAGACTGCCTTTCACTGAACATGTCCTCAAAGTGCTTTACAAAATACAAACGTCAACAAAAAATGTACAAAAACAAATACACCTTCAAGTACAAGATAAGAGTTTCACAAGCAGATAGAAACAGCTCCTTACACTGGGCATTAGAAGAGACGTAGGCATCTGTTGCTTTATATCCTTGAAGGGGGAGAACATTTGGATTGGGAGCCACCCTGGTTTCTTAAATGTAGAGACTGAACGGGGACCAATACTGGTCATATGCTGTATGTTCATGTGTCCTACCTTACAGAGGAATTCCCTCTGCTTGAATGGAAGTACAGTTTAGAGACAAAGAAGCCCATAAGAAAGGAGATCAACAGGAGCCATGAAGTTGTCCATCTGCACCCGGAGCACCTGGAAACCATAGAAAAAGCAAGAAAACAGGCTGCCCTTTTACAAAGCCTTCTCACTGGGGTAAAGTGGCTTGTATTCCTATTTTAAATCTTACAAGTTGTTATTTTAATAATTAAACGACAGTGTTAATGGGCTGAGTAACAGTACTTCACATTATTTTATTTAACTCTTGTCATGGTAATTTTGTGGGGCTGGGTCACCTTTTGGCAATTTTAATTATTTCTTTAATTGGAGTGCAACATTGCATTGGCATGTTATTAACAATTATAACAAATTAATTTATAATTAGCATTAGCAAGTGAGATTTCAAATTAATATTATTAAAATCCCAAAGCTTGACTCTGCACAGTTGGCTTAAGATTGAATGCCTATAGGAAAATCTTTGCTTTGCCTCCTCCCACAAGTTGCAGGGACCAAGAAAAAGAACTTTTGATTTGTAACAACCTGTTCGTGCAACACTCTTTATGAAATCTCTTTAGAACTAAAACTACATTTGATCCAGCAAAAAAAAGGAATTACATATAATTACTTATTGCAAAACAATAAAATGCAGATAATAAAATTCAGCAACAACATGTCAACTAAAAAAAGACAGCAAGCATCAACAATAAATCAACTAGATTTAATAATGGCGGGGGAAAGATAATCCAATGTTTAAAGTTCATTGGGATCACCTTAGGATCATCATAAATTGGGGAAGGGACTTGAATGCACATAACACACATACACACAATTACAATATATATAATTAAAACAATTACAAAAATTAAAATATGTTTAAATATTAATGGGTTGAAATAAGCAAAATGACCAGCCAGTGGCCACTTAATTCTCCATTACCATGGTTTTCATTTCTTTCCATCTGAATCACTTACCTCCAAAATATGGAGGACCAAGATGGAAAACACGATTATATATATATATATATAAACTAGCATTAGCCTCATAATGAGAGAAGTATTAATGCTTCTCTTGTAATTTCTTTGGGGAGGGGAATCTAGCCTAATATATTTTTAAATTTGCCTTTGCATCATGTATAAACAACAAATCCATAATTCTAAGAAGTTAGCCAATAGCACGGCCGAAATACCCTAAAGGTACAAGATCCCATCTGATCTTGTAAACTAAGCAGGGTCAGCCCTGGTTAATTCCTTGATGGGAGACTGCCAATGATTGCCAGTTGCTGTAGGCTATATTTCAGAGGAGGGAACAGGCAAAACCACATCTGATTTTTCCTTGTTTGAGAAAACTCTATGGACGTTATCACACGGGAGGAATTTCTCTCAATTTTGAAAGACATGAAAATGTGTCCAGTTCGGAAATGAGTGAATTCACTAGTTCAGTGAATGTACGTGATTGCGTATTGACGCCGCATCACATTCAGAACTGCCTGAAATTGCCTCCCAATGCCCGAAATTACATGTGATAGTTTCTTACACAATAACATGAAACCCCACAATTGCGTTCGGAAGGACTTCCCATTGCTCGAAAATGCATGTGATCAGCTTTCACTCAATAATGCAAAACCCCATGATTGCGTTCAGATTGCCATTGGATTATACTTCCAATTCCTGTCATGTGATAAACTCCTATGAAATTCATGGAGTCACCATAAGTCAACAGCCAACTTGAAGGCACATTTACACAAAAGAGCCAACCGTGACTGCATTTGCCTTAGCAATGGCCACAGCACGCAACAGCGATTGTCTGTTTCTACCTAAGTAAACAATAAAAAATTCAGTGCCGCCACAATGTACATATTGCACCTGTGCCTTTCCACCCTACCCCTGAACATCTCTACTTGACACTTTAAGACACCACAAGTGTAAATTGCTTCTGTTGTAACAGTCCCCACCTTCAAGTGAATATTAGTTCTTGTGAAAGTTGCTGAGTTGATATCCTCGGAGGCAATGGCTCCAGCTCTGTACACAAATTAGGGTTAGCAAAACACAGTCACAGTGCAGCGTTTCCAGTCAACCTGTCTGAGCCACATTTATCAAGGGGGTGAAGGAAGACAGTATAGTAGATGAATTGCTCTGCTTGTGTCAAAGCACTTCTTCTGAGGCTGTCAAAATGAAAGCCAATTAGCACCAAAGATAGAAGGATAGGTTTTTTTTGGGGGGGGGGGTATTTTCAGCACTATGGACACATGGGATCTGAAACTATTGCTGCTTACAAGGTTAAGCAGGCATTGACTACTAAAACTGCACATATTTGTGCAACCCACCCCACCCTACTTCTCACAAAGTGTGTATATTTCAGAACAAAACCAAATACTAATGACTGTGGAATCTATGCCTGTATGATCCAAAATCGGCTGCTCATGTTTTTAAATCTTCAACGGATTTAGTTTTGTCACCATCAGACACAACTAGGGCCCCAAGGGCCACTTCCAGAATTTGGAACTTCTTACATACAGAAGGTAGACTTGTTTCCCCTCTGCTTTCTTTCTGCCAGAAGACAAAAGTCAGGCAAGACTTTGCCATGTGTGTAAGCTACCTTGTGAGAGCCACTGTGGTGTAGTGGTTTGAATGTCGGACTCTGGAGACCAGGGTTCGATTTCCCACTTGGCCATGAAGTCCATTGGGTGGCCTTGGGCAAGTCACATGCTCTCAGCCAGAGGGGAAGGCAGTGGTAAACCTCCTCTGAATAAATCTTGCCAAGAAAACCCTGTGAAATAAATTGGAAATGGCATGAAGACACACAATGACAACATCAACAAAAAAACCAACAAGTTACCCTGTAGTTGCAAGTAGTATGACCAGAGGTCTTTTTATTTTGGAATTCGTAAATGTGTTTTTAATGCAAATGTTTTCAGATTAAGATTTAATTATTCTAATGCGTATTTCATTACTATAAGCCTCTTTATTGTTAGAGGTTTTGGAGGAAAGACAGGGTATAAACTGATTTATCTAGCACAATATTGTCAGTACTGGTTGGCAGCAGCTCTCCAAAGTTTCAGATGAGAATCCTTTTCTTTGTTCTGCCTGGAGATTTGAGGAACAGGTTCAGGGTATTCTGCAGCTAAAGCACATGCACTCCACTAAATTAAATCCCCCTACTAACTAAATGCTGGCAACATTTTTTGAGAGTTAAACCATATTAATTTATGTAATATTAGATTAATATTGGTTGGGTTTAGCTAAATTGAAAGGCCTGAAGTTGTAAGTATAGCTTTCCAAGACTTTGTTGTTCTTAGCTTTTGCCAGAGAAGATAGCTGAATTTTGGATCCAGAAAACAGCTAATGAATGTTATAGCTACTGTAAATGCCAAAGATTTTCATGGGTTGATAAAATCATTGGGTTTCGTCATGTGATAGCTGTAATAGCTCAGGAAAAGACTGGAATCCAGGGTGAAAAAAATGAAGGGGTGACAAAGAGACTGAATACAAATGACAGAATTGTGAAAATATGATTGACACATGGAAAACCTTGTAGCATAGCTATTTTAATGTCTGTTTGGATGACCACAATCAAAATTTGGTATCCAGAATCTAGGGCATAAGTCCTATGGAAAGATCTTTTTTTTCACATAACCAATAACTGGAGGCTATGAAAGAAGCTGAACAGGCTGGACTTGCAACATAATTCTGCAAGTTTCTCTTCAAGATCAAAAATGCCATGGATTGTGTGTGTGTGCGCGCGCGTATTGCTACAGCAAGATAGGAACATATACTAAGCATAAATAATTGCTCATACAAATATGCTTTCATATGAGATTGCACAATTGTTATGTACTTGCTCAGGATACACTGTACATATCTTCTTGGGTTTTAGCTATCATCTCTTTCTATGGACCACAAATATGTGCTCCAGTTACATGGGGTAAGCACAGGAACTGCATTTATTAAAACACACAATTATAATGTTCAATTAACAAAAAAGTATATTTTGGTTTGACAGGTTGCATGAAGGGGTTTCTGTGTTTGCTCTGGCTATAAAATGCAAGGAAACTGAACTTGTCAGGGGCAACACATTCAAAAGACATGTTGTTTGGACAAAATTGATGCAGTATGACACCCTATGCTGTGGCTAGAGTATCACTATTACATTGAAGCCAGATGACTGTGAGTGGCATAACAATGGACCTAAGCCTCAGATTTCCATCAAGTCTGTCTGAACAAAAAGATCACCAAACAGAGACCTAGAGTGGCAGGAGAACTTTGAGTCTGAACTCTGGGACCACCACCAGCAGCAGCCTTTCCAGCGGGTCCAGGGCAAATGGAAGGAGTCCAACAAGGACAAATTTGGGATTCAGTGGTAGCTGGTGGATTCCACGTCAGTGGGATGGTAAATCCACTCCAGGTTTTAGATAGCATCACCACTAGTAGAGCTGTTTCTCTTTGAAAGTTCCAAGAGGAAGCAGGGCTCCTGTTGGCAACTGTACCTGTAGGAAGAGGGAGAGATCCTCAAGCATGTCCCTGTGAGTCCTCTCATGGCTTGCTGGGGCATAGATGCTTATTAGCCAATAATCTCTGTCACTTTCCTGCCTGGTCTCCCCTTCTGTCCCCTTCCAGGTATGTTGACAGCTGTTTTGACAGAGATGTCCATGAGCATAGTCCATCTGCAACAGGTGACATCTGCATTCTGGACTCAAAGGTGCTGGCACACTCTAATACCCTGGTTGATGTAAATGTGGGTGTGTTGCAGGGCTAGGATGTCTCGTTCCCTCCCCACTCACCGAGCAAAGGATTCCTTGAGGACCAGTTAGATCAAATGTCTTCACGCCTCATGCCTATTGTGTCTGCCTTCCACATTGCTCCACATAAGGATCCACCTATGAAACAGATGGCAGCTTACCAGCCCTTGGAACAGGGCTGCTCTCCTCTCTTTGATCCCATTGGGTGCCCTTTGCAGTCTTAGTTTGGAATTGCCCTTCTGCTTGCCTTAGCAGCTGTTTAGAAAGCAGAGTTCTACTAAGAATGGAGTAAGGGGTCATACAGCATTTTGAACAGTAAACTGGTGCTATATGGATAACAAATGATACCCTTCTCATTCTTTAAAGATGACAGACAAAATGTTACAGTTATCAGCTTCATAGCCTAACACAATTACCGTATTAAGTCTTTGGGTGTAGTCACATTGCAGAATTGAAGTAGTTCGACACCATTTGAACTGCCATGACTTATCCTACAGAATCCTGGGATTTCTGGTTTGGTGAGGTATCCAATCTGGTCTGTCAGAGAGCGCTAGTGCCCCACCAAACTTCAAATCCAAGTTCTATAGGATAGAGTCATGGCCATTAAAGTGGTGCCAAATTGCTTTATTTCTGCAGTGTGGTTGCCTACACCTTTTGTCTGCACTGGTAATTATTTAGGAGTAAGCATGTTTATCATTCGTGGCTTTACATGCTGCATTGCAGAAGATACAGAACTTTATTAAATATACTTTAAGGCAAATTATTTCCAGAGAGGTTTGAGAAGAGACTTAATTAAATCAGTTATGAGTGTGAGAAGCTTAGGAAGCATGCTGAATACTAAATTGGTATAATGTGTACACATCTAAAATAGGAATAAGGGAATGGATGTGTGGTTGAGACTCAATTTAGAACTTATATATGTATGTGTGTGTATGAAGAATAGTGGAGGGGCAATATCCATTAATTCAACTGAGAAGCTGTATGAGGCTTTTGTGAAAGTAAACGTCATTAATGTTCTGTAAGGATGAGGAACATGTTTTCATCCGTAATGCAGTGTGTATGACTGTGATACATCATGCATTATTGAACATTAACATGTGAATAGGTAGCTTATTGTCCACTTGCATAAACTAATAAATGATTAGAACATCTTCAGATGAGTAAGCTTCCTTGGGGAATTTATAGTGCAATGCTGTATCTCTCTGTGTGTATGTGCCTTCAAGTCACTTCTTGATTTATGGCAACCCCATGGATTTGTATCTACTCAGAAATAAACTGAATGGAGCTCAGTAGGATTCATTCCCAGCTAAGCAAGTATAGGATCCTTAATTGTAGTCTTAATTAATAAAACATAAACGAGATCGTAACTGTGCTGCTGCAATATTTCAGTTTGACACCACTTTAACTGCTGTGGCACAATGCTGTGGAATTCTGGGGATTGTAGTTTGTTGTGATGCTAGAGCTCTCTGACAGAGAAGGCTAAATATCTGACAAGGCAAACTACAATTCCTAGAATCCCATAGTGTTGAGCCATGACAGTTAAAGCAGTGTCAAAATGAATTATTTCAGCAGTGTGGATGTAGCTGAAGTTGCAGGTTTTATTTTATCTTTGAAGAGCAAAGTAAATGGGGGAAACAGATTCAACATGAAGTCTCATGCTGGAGCCTAAATGGTGTTAGGGATGCTTGCAAAATCAATGGAACTCAAAAAAATATTTTGAAGCAAAGGGCGATTGCCATCTTAAACATATTGACCAGGAAATAAATTCCTTTGTATTCAGTGAGAATTTAAGTAAACATGCATAGGACTGCACTAAAAATGAGACTGCCTACCCACTGCAAGGACATCAATAATATTCCTAGTAAAGATGTTTTGTTTGGTAGAATTGTTTTTAAATGCATCAGATCTGACTGACTTTTCAGCCCTTCTAAAATAGAATTGGAAGGGACTTGAAAGATCATTGAGTCTCTCCCCAAAGGGAGGGAATCTAAAGTGTATTATTGTGTGAGTCACACTCTCTCAGCCTAAGAGGATGGTGATAGCAAACCCCTTCTGAAAAAAAAAAACTTGCCAAGAAAACCCTATGGTAGGTTTTGCCTTGGGGCCACCATAAATTGGAAATGATTTGAAGGCGCACAACAAATGATTTTTAACCACTTTGCCAGATGAAGAAGTCAGCAGACCTTCAAAATCTTGCAAAATATATTTTTGTGGCTTTTTTTCTTGACCCCATAAAAAGTATCCCTGTTTTGTGGGTTTTAAATAAAAATGTGTCGCCTTAGCTTCCCCAGTTTAGTATTAAATTAGTCTATCTTTTTTTTGTTCCTGAGAACAAAATGTATGGGTGGCTCTACATCCTGGGACAAGGTTACCAGGCATCCAATTTTTTCATGGCGGGGCAGGGATTTGAACCCCCAGCTCAGAGCCCCAGCATTGTGTAGTGGTTTGAGCGTAGGACTAGGAGGCTGGAGACTGGTGTTCAAATATGGGTGACCTCGGGCAAGTCACACCCTCTCAGCCCAAGACCCCCAATGATAGGGTCGCCGTTAAGTAAGAAACAATTTGAACCAGGGTGACCAGTTATCCTCCTTTTCCAAGACATATCCTACATTTCAATCTTCTGTCCAGGAGGAATTCCAAAATGTCCTCCATACTGAGCATGACTAAGAAGCATGAATTTATATTTATTTTAAATGTCATGCACTCCATTTGGGTCATGCACACTATTTGTCTTGAATGTCCTCCATTTTGCAGCGCCTGGTCCTCCTTTGCTGTAATGACATCTGGTCACTATACCTGAAGGCATCCAACAACAACAACTACTACTATTACTACAGGAAAGATTATCACACTAGGGTCAATTCCAGAACCATCTCACAATTATCCCATTGCCATCCCACAATTATCCCATTGCCAGTAATGGGATATATGTTGCTAATAATGGGATATTAATTGTGGGATGGTTCTGGAATTGACCCTAGTGTGATAATCTCATCTGAGTCCAACTCCTATTTGTGTTTTCAAGCCGCCTGTTGACTTATGGTGACCCCATGGGTTTTGTGTAGGATTTTCTTATACAAGATGACCAGAGGCCCTCTGTTTCCAGGACCTGTCCTCCATTCCAACCTTCTCTCCAGGAGGAATTCCAAAACATCCTCCATTTTGAGCATGACCGAGAAGCATGAATTTATATTTATATCAAGTGTGGTATTTTCTAAAGCTTTTATTTTGCTCAGTTCCAACATTTGTCTTTCCCAGGGCATGTCCTGCATTCCAACCTCCTTCTGTCCAGGAAGCATTCCAAGACATCCTTCATTTTGAGCATGACTGAGAAGTGTGAATTTATATTTCTATGAGCGTTTTTTTTATCGCTTTGCTTTGGTCGTGCCCACTATTCGTCTCGAATGCCCTCCACTTTGGGGTGCCTCGTCCTCCTTTGTGGTGGCGAGGAGGACATCCGTCCGCCTTGTCCCAGGAGGGGAATGAGTTAAAAGTTTCCAAAATCTGGCCTCCCCCTTCCTTCCCGCCTTTTCTTCCCCCTTGGGCAGGCAGAGGAGGAGGAGTGCCTCAGGCCCTCCTCAGTGGTAGTGTGTATTCTTAGCATGTTCATAGCAGCATCTGCTTCCCTGGCAACTGCTTTCATGGCCCCATTCAAAGCCTTTTCTTCTTCACAAGGCCCCTGCTGGGGCTCCCCACCACCACTACTAATCACCATCTGAAGCCAAGGTTTAAGATGCAGCTGGTCAGGGAAGGAGGGGGAAGAATTAATGGAGGGAAGTGGAATAAGGCCAGCAAAGCCAGGCCTAGCCTTTCTCCTCCTTCTCCTCTTTCTCCTCAAGGTGACCAGTTGTCCTCATAAGGAGGACCAGGCACCGCAAAACGGAGGATGGCGACGGCAATGGCGAGCCACCTCGGAAGAAGCCTGCCAAGCAAACTCCATGACAGGTTCGCCTTCTATGGAAGAAGGGTGACCACATGTCCCAAAGGGGGACAAGGCCTTCAAGCAAAGTGGAGGGCATGACCGCATAAAAGCTCGAAACACTCACAGGAATGGAAATTTGTGCTTCTCAGTTGTGCTCGAAAAGGGGGACCTTCAAGAAAAGTGGAGGGCATGACCAAATAAAAGCTCGGAACACTCGCCAGAATGAAAATTTGTGCTTAGTCATGCTCAATTTGTGCTTAGTCATGCGAGAAAAATGGAGGACATTCCCTAATGAAAGCTCAAAACTCTCAGAAATGTAAATCCGTGTTCTTAGTCATGCTTAAACTGGAAGACATTTTGAAATTCCTGACAGAAGGTCGCAATGTAGGACATGTCCTGAAAAAGGAAGACACCTGGTCACCCTGTTTCTTCTCCAATTGCCCCCAGGCCCAGGCCCGCTTTAGGAGTTGGGAGAGCCACAACCTTTTGGCTTATGGGAGTGCAGCAGCATGACCAGATGTCCTCCTCTTCAAGAACATGTCCTCCATTTCAGCCTTCCGTACAGAAAGAATTAAAAAATGTCCTCCATTTAGAGCATGACTAAGGAGCATGGATTTATAGCCACATGAGTGGCTTTAACTCTTATTTAGGAATATCCTACATTTTTCTTAAATGTCCTCCATTTTGCTGTGTTTCATGCTCTGTGGTTAGGAATCTGTTTATCCAGAGAAAAGCCAAGGAGAAGAAAGGAAAAAAGCAAGCGTGGTATAAGAACAAGCTGATCAGATGTCCAAAAGAGGACAAAGCACTGGAAAATGGAGGGCATACAAGAGAAATGGAGGACATGACCCAATAAGAGCTAAGCGGATTTAATATACATGTAAATTCATGCTCAAAATGGAGGACATTTTGGAAGGCCTCCTGGACAGAAGGCTGAAATGGAGGATGTGTCCTGAAAAAGGAAGATGGCTGGTCACTCTGCATAAGAAAACTACGCAGTTCGTGGAGTCACCATAAGTTGAGATGTGGCTTGAAGGCACACGTAGGACATGTGGCGACCCGATCATGGGGCAAGATTTGTTCAGAGAAAGTTTTCCTGGGCTGCCTCTGGAGGAAAGAAATTGCCTCTCCTGGCTTTCACCATGATCATTCCTGGTGCCATATTCTGTTTGTCCACATACTGCAATGGACAGATGAAAGGAAGTGACTCTTTTGGATGACAACTCCCAATATCCCCATAGGCAGCCCTACTGGCTAGGAGATTCTGGTGGGACTTGCTGTCTCTAAAAGCCCAGGGTCAGGGGAGGGGAAGGAGATGAGGGCAAGATGGGCCTCCTCATCCTACGTGACACTTGTAAAATGGTACACATTCCAGGCAAATGAGGCAATGGGGAGAAAGAGCTTGGCAGGGGCCTTCTGTGGGGAGAGGGGGCCGTCTGTCTGTCTGACCCCCCCTCCCAAATTTCAGTGAAGAAACTCCACAGGATGTGACTCCTCTAATTTGATCACATTTGAGCAATGAGGCGCCTTGCCGTCTTTCACAACAAGGCTCCATGGGGAGGAGAAACCCAAAACTTTCCACCAAAGTTGTGAAAAGTAGCATTTGGCTCTTTCAAGTATTCAGGAGACTGTGTTTGTGCAACAGAAAGACTCGTGATTAAACCCATAGAAACTTCCCCTGCTGTCTGTCTGTACACTCCTTTCCAGTATCCGTAATTTCATAATTGAAAAGGTGACAGAATTTCACTCAACTTGGAAGCAATTCAGGGTGCCATCCGGTGCACACTTACCTAGGAGAAAACACCTTTTAACCTTATAGGAGTTTCTGCTGAGAGAGACATACATGAGATTGTGCTGTGGGGAAGCAACCCTAGGCACATGCATCTACTTGCAAAAAGCCCCCCTTGCCAAGAAAACCCCAGTTGGTGGGAAACAACTTAAGTGGGTCCCTTTTGAACATGTGTGTGTATGTGCCTTCAAGTCTCTTGTAGATTTAGAGCAACCCAGTTTTTTTTTTTTTAAATCCCCAATTTCCATTTGATATTCATAACACCTTCTCTCTAGACTAGGACTGTTCAAGGTCTGTGTGTTTGTGTGTGTGTATGTGCCTTCATGCCTCCTATCAATGTATGGTGACCCCATTAATTTCCTAGGGTTTTCTTAGGCAAGGAATACTGAGAGGTGGTTTTGCCAGTACCTTCCTCTGGAATAAAGCCTACAAGACCTGGTATTCCTTGGTGTTGTCCCATCCAAGTACTCATTAGGGCTCACCCTGCTTAGCTTCCAAGATCAGATATGATCCGGTGCCTTCAAGGTATTTAAGCCTCCTTTTAAACATAATAGGAATTAATTCTGAATAAATGTGCCAACGATTCCATTGTGCTTCATTAAAACTGCACTTTATTGAAAACAAAATATGGCAATTAATGTTGCAGTGTAAATTACCTATAAGAGAAGCTTGCAGTTAATAAAAGGAAAGCTATCTCTCCCAAGCTTGAGATGAGGCCCTGGTTATTTTCTTTTTGTGACATCCTTCAGCATGAGATTATGCCCCCAAAGCAATTGCTAGTGTCAGTTGAAGGGTGAGTCCTACCATCAGTTTTTGCTTGTCCCTAAGAGTCTGGTGTCACTTTCACACTAATTCGTTGGACCATTGTAGAAAAGATGGTGCACAGTGGATATTACTGGTGTGAAATCAAATTTGTGCTTCTGATATTATGGCAGCTGAGAAGAAAAGCAGCTACAGCCCAAGACGTGGCATTTCAACTGCATAATCGGAATATGAAACAAAGAATTACTATTTTTAGATTAAAATGTCTAGGATTCCCCAGGCAGCATGGCCAGTGATTCTGCTGGCTGGGGATTATGGGAGCTGTAGAGCATAACAATAACTTCTTTGGGGTCTGCAGGCTATACACCAAAGACCCATTCATACTAAACAAATATAATAACACTATTATTCCATTTTCACTTCCATGGCTGCATCTTGAGGAATCTTGGAGTATGTACCGTAGGCCCTTGGTATCTGCTGGGGTTTGGTTCCAGGACCTCCCATGGATAACAAAATCCATGGATACCCAAGTCTCATTAAATACAATAAGTATTTTCATTAAATAAGTCTCCTTACATACAATAAGTGGTAAGTCAGAATATTTTATTTGGGGCTCCTCTTCTGCTGCACCGTGATCTAGACCTCTGCCCCAAAGTCTTCTTCTGATTAAACCATGGACTTTTGTACTGGGAAAAGAGGACTTGCTTTAGAGAGAAAACAACCTGTTCCTCCGCAGAACTTTGTAATGCCGTGCCAATTATAGCCACAAAACTGTTAAGCAGCCCCAGGGTGGTTCTGTTTATACAGTTTCACACATGTCCTTTGACCTGCATGTTACAGAAACTCTGGCGGTGCTCTGATTTGAACGAGGCGTGTATCTTGTTTTCATGAGAAACAAAATTCAGAAATAAGATTCCCCGTTGTTCCCTCCAGTGCTCATTATTTCCCACTTACTAGTTGTTGCATCATGTTTTTGCTGAATCAGTTTGGTAGGGCTTCAAGTATCGCACCAATTAGCAATCAGTAGGAGTGCGAATACTCCTTCTCTCCATTTCTGCACGGCCCTTGCGAAGGAAGAAAATTAATTTCCATACCTTTCCTAGAGCAAATAATAATAATAATTTCTGATACTGTAAAGCTTGGCTTTTTCTTTCTCCCCCAAAGGTTTTGAGCACTGCAAGATTCCCTCATCTCCAGAGAAAATTCAGTTGCCTTTCTTGTTTAAAAATACCTCCAATTTGTTCAGTCTCCCTGTACTGTGGAATAACATAAAATATATTTCAAAATCTAACCCGCATAATTTATGAGAAAACCATCCCTTCTGTACCGAAATATTTCAGAAAGCCTCTGGCACTAAAATCAAAATAACAGAGACCTTGTGCCAGCATTGCGGCACATCTACACACACTCCTCCTTTGGTGTGCTCACATGTGCATACACACACTGCCAGACCTTGAAAGGGGACACAGATTTGACATCTACTTCCCACCCCAGAGGCAAGCGGCAGTGAGAGATGGACCAGTCCTGTTATCTGAATAGTCGCTCTGGAACTTTTCCATCCTGCTTTTGAGAAAAAAACAGCAGGACTCATTTCTTTCTCTCCCTGGGAGTCAATTAAAGAAACCCAAATTATTACCATTTGAATAAACAATAATTTCTTTGCCTCCACTCCCAGAGGCTCATTACTAGTAACTAAAAGCCAGAACTAATTAAGTGATCTGATAGTGTAAATCCTATTAAGAATTTTTTTTATCAGACTTAATTAATTCTCTCCTGAAATCATAGCTACTTTTAGTAGATGCCAACTTATTTATTTTTTAAATCTTTCAATCTCTCCCCGCCTCTTTCAGCCACCCCCCAAGTCTGCTAAGAATTTCATGTTTCTTTATAGCAAAGTTGGGAAATCTGGGGCCTTCCCGCTATTGTCGGACTCTAACTCCCATCATCCTCAACTAGCATAGCAAATAGGGAAGAGAGAACCCCCAAGCACTAAAGTAACCCTCCTCTCATTCATTACTCACTGGAAGGGGTTGTTGGCTAAAGAAGCAGTGTAGATTTCATGTGTATATAAGTGTGATAACAATGATCACTGTAAAATTCTGCAGACTGAGCTTGCAAAACAAAAGTCCTGAAGAGGAAAGCAGCAGGACGTGAAATGTTATATTTAAAACCATTTGGTTGTTGTTACTATTTGGCAAGGGGGCAACATTATTAATTCTGTTTTAGTTAATACACCCATAAAGGCTGAGATCTTCCCAGGTCACCAAACTGAAATCTGGCACATGCATAGTCCAACTGATATTGATTTGGTTCCAAAGAGTCCCTTGCATGAGTAGAAAGAAGACACTGGTACCTGGCGATTACTTGAAAGCACACAACAACCACAATTGCAGTCTATATTGTATCACCCCAAATTCCAGAGGGTCTTGTAATCTTCAGAAGCAACTTCCTAAGAGGTTGTAGCATATAGGGAGGTAAGAAAATCTGGTAGTGTACTCAGGGTGCATCTACACTTTAACTTCCACGGCTCCTTTCTAATCCTGGGATCTGTAGTTTTGTAAGGCGCAGCACTCTTTGGTAGAGCAGGCTAAAAACCTTGTGAAATTGCAAATTCCAGGATTCCATAAGATGGAGCAACAGTACTTAAAGTGGTATCCAGCTATTTGAATAGAAGAGACAAACCTCTCAGGGTTTTGGTATAAACTTTAAAGGGGCTATCTGAGGTACCTAAACCTAGCCTGAAAAGAATTTCAGCACCTTAGACATCTCCTTTAAAACATGGGCTAAAATTCAGAAGTAAATTCACTGCTCCACTGACATGGAAGCCACAACAGGGCTTGGAAAAGTTATTTTTTGGACTACATTCATAGTTCTCCAGACGACATGACCAGTAGCCATACAGGCTGAGGGTTTGTGGGAATTGTAGTCTAAGCAAATGTCTTTTTCATTGATGTTGGGTTGCCAGACTCTAAACTGGAGAGGGCTTCTACCCTTTTTATTGTTCTACAAAGGAGGGGATTTCAACAGATGTTGCTTGTTACCTAGTTGAATGACCACCAGTATTTATTTATTTATTTACTTAATTCACCACCATTAAAAGCAGAGGAACCCTCTCAAACATAAAGTGCAGTGGGGCCTTGCAACCCATTTAAAAGGTAACTTCCCTAAAAGCTCCTAAAAGTGGCAATTCAGTCTTCCACAGTTTTTTTGTGGAGCTTTCGGGCTATGTGGCCATGTTCTAGAAGAGTTCCTTTCTGACGTTTTCTTTCTCTGAATCTATCTCTGAAGATGCCAGACACAGATGCTGGCGAAACGTCAGAAAGAAACTCTTCTAGAACATGGCCACATAGCCCGAAAGCGCCACAAAAAACTATGGATGCCGGCCATGAAAGCCTTCGACTCCACATCAGTCTTCCACATTTTTGGCCAAAAAAAGGGCAGTACAGGGAATGAGGAGGGGTTGAGAGAATCCCCCATCGCCTGCCATGATCCAGCTGCAGCTCTGGGAAAGTGCTGGAAAACAGCAGAGCCAACATCCTCCTCAGTAATTTCCTCTTCTCACCTCAGGCATTAGCAATCCCCAGATATGTCAGCTACCCCTCACACCTCACCTAGTTTTAAAAGCCTGTCTTGTCTGCCCTCTTGCCCTTCCATCTGCTCTCTTGCTCAAACCCTCGCCCCACCCCTCAGTCTTTTCCACTGTTTCCCCATAGATTTCCGTCTGCCACCAAACTGTCCTTCCCCATCCCCAGCCGCCCACGCCGCCCCTGCCTGTCCTGTTGATGGTCACGTATGTCTGCATGTGGAGAAGGGGAAATGCAACCCAGAGTCACCTTTACTTTACAAAGCAAGGAGAAATAAATGGCAACCTGTGAGGCTCTCTGGAGCAATGGAAGCAGGGCCTTTCCTGGCCATATGTGCAAGTGTGAAGACATTTCACCACTCCTCATATCACCTTTTGTAACAATTAGGGGTCCTTTCACAACACAAAAGCGAAGCACAATGATTCCACTTCTACTGCCAAGGCAACATCTTATGGGATCCTGGGACTGGAAGCAGAGGGAAGGGCCCATCCAGTGGATTTCGTGGCCATGCTGTGAATTGAACTCTGGTTGACAGGGTCATAGTCCAGCACTCAAAACACTATGCCATACTGGTGCCTCTGAGCAAACTGCCAGTCCCCAGAACTCTGTTGGATGTTGCCACAGTATTTACAGTGGAATCATAGTGCTATAAATGGGTTGGGCAAAAGGGCCCTGGTGCGAGGTTACAGCGTTCTGGAGTGATAACCTGGAATGTCAATATCTGGAGAAATCCCCCCAAGCTGGGCTTTAACTTGACTTGGTTATTCAAAAGTATAGCCATGTTAGTCAGGAAAATCAGTATGCAGAGGATACTTTTAGCAAATTTGAGACTAACTGGAAGAAAGAAGTTGGCAGCAGGATGTGAGCATGCTTTCTCAGATTCCTCAGGGAAAAGACAGTGAAATACCTCAGAATTGTCCTCAGAAGAACTCAGACATTTGTTAAATAACTGGACGGTCTTAAAATAGATTGGGAGGAAAGAGAGAAATGGCCATGTGCACCCCTAGACTGTGTGACTGGCCACTTGGGGGCAAACCAACCAACCACAGGATATGAGGACACAAGGAGTTGAGGGTCCAAATGAACACCATAGGTTGTGCTTTGCCCACACCTAATCTTTTTCCTCACAGGGAAAACTCAGTGAGCTAAAGTTCAAAAATTCAAAAAAGTGGTGATGGGAACTAGGAAGGATGTCCATTCACTTGGCACTAGAAGGCAACACTTGGCACAGTGTCCAGGCAGGAAAAGCCTGTTGCTATCACTTCTCATCACAGAGCAACTCAGAGAAAGATTGAACAGCCAAGAGCCTCCCACTACTCACCTCACCCACCTATAATGGTATTGTGTATTGATCAAACTGTATTGCAAAGGTGGGGAATCTTTCGACATTTATATGTCTTGGAATTCAGTTTGCAAACGCTCCAATCAGCTTGGATTACTGTAAGAGAGGCACTGTAGTCCAAAACTGCTGGAAAGGTAAAAATCCCAATCCCTGCAGTTTTGGTTAAAATGTCTCACAAAACTACAGATCCCAGAATTCCCTAGCATTGAGCCGGGACAGTTAAAGCAGTCTCAAACTAGATTATTTATGCAGTTTTGTAGGTAATGTACTGTGCAGAAAGGGTGAGTTCAGAGACCACAAATACTCACATTCAGATAAACTAATATAAAGATGAATATCAGACCCTCTCAGGATTTCCAGATTTCAGTGCCTGACTCCTCAGCTCCAAACTTCAGAGCAAGGGCAATCTCGTGATGAAAGCGCTGCATTGGAAACTGCACATTTTCCCTCATTTGTTATCGTTGTTGTCATTGTCTTCCCCTGAGCTGGGATTCAAATCCTGGTGTTTGGAGCCACAGTCACACTCAAATCACTATGCCACACTTCTGGTATTTTTGTTTGTTGCTAGTGAAACTAGAGTAAATCCCATTATACAGTTTACATAATGTTGACTTACTACTCAACCATTGATTCACTGGGTCTCCAATAACTGAGAACTAGGAACTGAATTTAGGTCTATGGTTTCTAAGCCATGGATACCGCAGTGACTTCATGGAATAAGTAATATTTTGCTGCCATTTCAAAACATAAACTCAGTTTTAGCTGATCTTTCTCCTCCACCTAATGGTAGAGCCAGATCTCTGGCAACACTTTCCATGCAGTCCTTAGGTCTAATGAACCATTGCTGGGTGTCTTCAAGCAAAGACTTTAGATCTGCTGATTTAGGACCAGGATTGGGGATGACAGAAAGGATGAACAGTGGCATGCAGACCATACGTGAAGCCTACAGCAAGAACAGTGCAGTATCAGCTAGCATGACTCCTCCTCTCTTGTGTGGTCAGCTTCAGTCCCCCGGCTATTCTAATATCCTAGGCAAATATTAGCTCTTCCTTTTCCCTGGGGTGGAAATCTCTCCCCCCCCCCCCCAATGTTGTTGGATTGCAGCTTCTATTATTCCTCCTCACCATTGGCTATGCTTGTTTAGGACTGCTGGGAGCTCCAATCCAATAATATCTGAAGAACTGCATTCTTCCCATACCTGCTTTATCAGGAACCACAGCTCTTCTTACTCATCAAAGTCCCAGAGTCCTCAGTGATTTGCCCACTCATCATGATCACATTTTGTCTTGTGTAACTTGGGAAGTTTCCATCTAGGACATGCAGTAATGGCTGCTCTGAACCCGATATGTTTCTGAGGTTTTTTTTTTAACTGACGCAATTGCAGTGACAAATCTATATTTTCTATACATTTGTAGGGCCAGTGGATGGCCCTACAAGTGCAGCAAGGTTTGGTGTGGTCAATCCTTTATCCCAGTGCTCCTGAAATGCATCTGGGAGTTATGATGAAAGGATGGAAAAAGCAACAGTTGAGTCTCGATTGGTCTTCTTGCAGCAGCTGTACCGTTGCTGAGTGCTGGGCTGTGTTTGTGTTCCCTGCTTCTGACTATGTTCAAATTACGAACACAGAGGGGCATATTTTATTGTCTAACCTTAGGGAGAATTCCAGGTGTACAAAATGAAATGAGAGGAAGCATGAAGAAAAATGAGTTCTAAAGTGGTTTTTCCATCCACCCACATAACGCTGTTCGGTTCCAGACTGTTACGTGTTCATGTGGAAGGGTGTCAAATGACATTGATTTTACTGGCTGCCATTCCCAATGGAATACTGCTATGCACAGCTCATAAAACAAGAACAGGAAACGCTGGTTGAAACTTCTATGGGCTGTTGCCTTTAGAAAGAAAAGAAAAGAAAAGATCAGTATTTAAAGTACAGCATTACTAAAGCTTTTAAAAATTAAAACTTGAAAAATCTCATTTCATAATGGATCTAATTTCTTTTCTTTTTTAAAAAAATCTGTTTTTGCATTTAGGAGGGTTTGTTTTCTGAAGTCTGACTTTTTCTTGAGATAATCAAAGCTGGTTTTGAATATGTGTGTGTGTGTGTGTGTGTGTGTGCATGCATGCAAACACTTTTTTTTCCCTTTTTAAAAATATCTGCACACACACACACACATTGTCTTTTATTTCTTTCAGAGAGAGTTTCTTTTTCTTTTTTCTTTTTCCTTTGGAGAAAGAACATGAAAAGGTTCTGAGGAAAGCCAGGCACTCAAAACTGGGCTCAAAACAGCAAAATGCAAATAACTGATGGCAATTAGCGCCGGTGTTTAATTAATGGCCAGCTACACTGTGGAAGGGGCATTTTAAATCCATGTCTATGCTATGCATTCTTGATTTTCTTTAAAAACCTGTGCTGAAGCACAGCCATGTTTGTAGGTAGGTGGGTGGGGAAACAGGGTGTGCAAGACATTCTTGGAAACAGGCCATGGAAGACACTCGATCTGGTTCATAGTTTAGATAAACATTTGGGAAGCTGTTCAATTTGACTGTCTCCAGTACAGACTCTATTAAAAACAAGATGATGATTTTGGGCCAGGAACATACTTTGATGTGTATGGAAAAAGAAAAAGAAAAGGCGAGGGGGAACTATTGACAGAAGTCTAGAGAAATGTGGGTGGCATAAAACTTCAAAAAGAATGGGCACATTTTTACATTGGACAGCTTAGTCATATTTGTTTTATTATTATATGTCGCAAGCTTTGTGTTCATCGGGCTCATCCTAACAGATTCAGATACACACAGAGGATAACCTCAGAGTAAAAGAATGTGTTAAGACAGCACTTCCATGGCTGGATCCCTGAGTGAAAAAGAAAACTCTCTGAACCACCGCAGAGACAACAGGCGGACTCGTAACATTGCTAGCAATACACACTTTTGTCTATTGCAAGGTAGAATAATAATGATAATGATGATGCTGATAATGGAAAGGAATCAAGGTGCTATGAGTTTGTAACATGCTTTAAAAGCACAGGTGGGTAGTGACTAAATTGAGAGTTCTAATCAGAATGTTGAAATTTTACTTTTTTGGACTATAATCCCCAGAATCCCCTAACCATTAGCCATGCTGGCTGAGGGATTCTGAAACTTGTAGGCCAAAGAGGCATGATTTCAAGCTTGGGTTCAAATCTTTTGAGCTGACTTAGAATTTGTGATTATTTACTGCTGGAGACAAAGGATTGTATTCAGACTTAACGGTATGTCATGCTGTAGTAAATAGAACTGAATGCAATTATGACTAATGTGGCTACTCTAAGCATGCAATACGTCTGTGTCCATCCAAGCCAAAGTGCTGGATGTGATGAAGTGCTGGCTGAAATTTGTTTGCTTTGGCTTGAAATGCATTTTCTTTTGTCAGTCTAGGTGACAAAGTAAGGAAGGCCCTTAAGAAGACAGTCTGCTATCTGTCAGATTGTGCCCATCACTCTGGTCCAAAACACGCTGCAGAAATAATCCAGTTGGAAACTGCTTTAACCGCCCCGGCTCAATGCTAAAAAATCCTGGGAATTGTAGTTTGTTGTGCCCCCACCCCCAGAGCTCTTTGGCAGGGAAGGCCAAATGTCTCACAAAAGTACAGTTCCCAGAATTCCCTAGCATTGATCCAGGGCAGTTAAAGTAATCTCATACTGGATTATTTCTGCAGTGTGCTTTGGACCCACAACTGCTCTTGAAGACATTTTGACCTCTGTGCAAGTGACATTATGGATAAGACAGTGCATTAAATCCCTTCAAGGAGAAAACTGGTGGATGCGCAAAGGGGAAAAAAAAGAGTCAGTGACACTCTCTCATGAGGAAATTAAAAGCTTGCCTCACCTATGACCAGCATGGCATTAAGATTCAGCCTTCCCCTCATAAACTAAAAAAGACCTTTAAATTCTGAAAGAAACTTTTTAAAAAATGTCTTTTTCAGTTCTGTAAGAGGGAGACTGAGCCTTAAAGCCATGCTGGTCTTATATGTGAGGCAAGTTTTTCCACATGAGAGAGTGTCACCATGAGCACAGCGCTTGTCCAGAGCTTGGGAGAAGTTACTTTTCTGGACTACATTTCCCAGAGTTCCCAGCCTGCATGGCCTCTGCCTGAGAGCCAGTGTGGTGTAGTAGGTTTGAGTGTTGAACTATGCCTCTAGTCTAGAGACCAGGGTTTGGTTCCTGGCTTGGTCATGAACCCCACTGGGGTGACGTTGGGCAAGTCACATCCTCTCAGCCTCAGGTCTTGCCAAGAAAACCCAACAATAGGCCTTAGGGTTGACATAAATCAGAAATGTAATGAAGGGACACAACAACAACAACAGCCGCCGCCCCTGGCCATATTGGCTAAGGTCTTCTGGAAGTTTTCATCCCAATGCATGATATTTCTCAAGTGCATGTCCTCTTTCTGTCTTCAATCAATCGCATTCCATATTTCAATGGTTCACTTGGAGAACAGCTTAGGTCTCTTTAGAACTGATCCCCAAAGTATGGGTTTGTGTCCAGATGGCTTAGTCCCAAGCCCCATTAAAACCTCCACCAGCCATTAGACTCTGCTCCACAGAGAAAGAAACAAGGCTGAACTGATTTCACTTGTAAGGTGTTGGATTTCATGGCTTAGGGAGTGAGTGTGATGGAGTAGTTTGCGCATTGGACTATGACTCTGGATACCAGGGTTTAAATCCTGGCTTGGCTGTGGAAACCTATTGAGTGACCTAGGGCAAGTCACACTCTCTCAGATTCAGAGCATTGCAATGGCGAACCTCCTCTGAAGAAATTTACCAAGAACCCCCCATGATAGTTTCCCCTTGGGCATAAGTCGGAAATGACTTGAAGGCTCACAACGACAACAAGATATGATCTTGTTACTCAGTAAATGGGCAAACATTTTGTGTGGATGATACAATTTGCTCTTTAGCTGTCTGGCAATTTGTGGCCATGAGCCACCCTGCCCACAACACATTTGTATATATTATTCAATCATCTGCATAGCTTTCAGGAGGAGCCATAAATCATGGCACAGGAGTCTGCATCATGACATATCACTAGGTGTGGCTCTCTACTAAAGTACCGTGGATGGAGCATAACTACACTGAATACTTTACATGGGATTCAGCCTTGTGAGGCTGCCTGCTAGTAACTCAGCCCAGATCTTTGTGATAGTGGGTTAATTTTGCAAGTTGCTTCATGTCTTTCTGCCACTGCATGAAGATTTTGTGATGCCTTCATCTTTCATGAACTAGACTCCACTTCACCTGATGCGAGCCAATGTCATAATACACTTGTTAGTCTTCAAGGCAGTGCAGGACTCTTTATTTGAATTTGTTAAAGAACAGATTAAAGAGCCAGAGTGGTGTAGCAGTTTGAATATTGGACTATGACTCTGGAGAGCAGGGTTCAGATCCCCACTCTGCCATGAAAACCCACTGGGTAGCCTTGGGCACTCTCTCGGCCTCAGAGGATAGCAATGGCAAACCTCAACTGAAGAAACGTGCCAAATTAGGGTTGCCATAATTCAGAAATGAATTGAAGGCACACAATATATGCACATGCACAGAAAACAAAGTTACCCATTTGGAAATGTATTTTGATCAATGAGTGGCAGGATCAACCTTGCCATTGAGGCAACTACCTCAGGCAGCAAAATCTGGAGGGTGGTAGCCCCCTGGCATTACCTCCTGAGCTTCCTCTTCTCTTGGTGGATAGAGCTGTGTGGGACACTTAACCTGTCCTGATCCCTTAACCGGGCCAGCTGCCCTCACATGTGGTGAGGGATGCTCTTTTATCACTTGTACTAAAGGATTCATCTAGGGTTCACCCACATTCTGAATGTAGAATGAGGCAATAGAGCACCAGCTTGTTCTTTGCCTTAGGCAGCAAAAGGTCTTGGGCCATCTCTGCAAAGTATGGTAGATGTATTTTGTTACATTAAATTGTTAGATTACAAGTCCCATCGGCCCTAGCCAGAAAAATGAAAGGTGAGGGAAGCTGGGAGATGTAGTCCAGCATGAAGTGCACATTTCCCTCATTCCCTAAGGGATGCTGATGGGATTCCTCTTATCTCCATCAAATGACATGGGACTGAGTCTTCTTGGGAATTTTCCCTGTCCAAGCTTTATGAAAAGTATTAACGAACCTGGTAGAGCTCTATGCACATTCAGTTCAACACAGCTTACACAGGGAATGTTTCACTGTTAGAGGCTCAGTGGGTTTAATAACCACCATGTCATTACAATTGTAATGTTAAAAAAGTGTCCCACAATGGTGCCATATGAAATGAAATAGTATATTTTGTTTTATATATAAGCCTGTCTTTCTTTATGGGGAAAACTTAACTACCAATTTCTGCCTGATAAAGACCTCTGTGCCACTCAGAAGGTTGACTGCTTTTATACCAGCAGTAAGTGGCCCAACACAAAAAGACAACTTTGCTTATTTGTAAGCATGTGGTTTTGGATCAGTGGAAGAACAACGGGTTACAACCAGTCCATAGAATGAGGTGGGACACTCTATTGTCTCTACATAAATATGCTAAACTAAGATTTATTTTGGCAAGCTATACTTTCTCACTCTGCAACAAGTGGGATGTTAGAGCCATGCCTATACCAAATAAAAAGCTTACTTCTAATCAACCCAAGTTGTGACATGGCTTTGGCACCCTACATGAACAAGTTGTTGCAAGCCAGAGTTTCCTAATACCTCAGATTTCTTTCTATAATTAAATGAATACAATCAGTTCTCTGGTATGATTTGCACCAGAGGAGGGGAAACAAGCTGCCCATAAAATTGGCTTCTCCAAGATGAAATAAGAAAGGGAACAAATATGAATCTGGGGAGGGTGGGTGTTGCCATCCAGAAGACTAGGTTGACACTTGGCTGACAAGTCTGTCAGGTCTATGGGAAGTGGATCATCATCTAGGTTTGTTGTGCAGTCCAGGTCAGTGCAGTGGTGTTCCAGTGTTTCACCTGAACTTTAAAGAGCTAGCTAACATGTTGAACCTTGCCCCCAAAAGAGGTTTAGTCCCTTGGCTAGCACTTTTAAAGCTCAAATTAAAACAGGAGTGGATTCATGCCCCATCGACACGGAAGCTACCACCCACCACTTTGGGTTGTCAGGAAATCCTTGCTAATACCCTGTTTTCTCGAAAATGACATCCCCTGAAAATAAGACCTAGTAGAAGTTTTGCTGAATTTCTAAATTTAAGGCCTCCTCCGAAAGTAAGACCTAGCAAAGTTTTTGTATATAAATATATATACAGTATATAATAAATGTTCATTTTTTGTTCAACAATAAATGTGATTTCTTCTTCATGGAAAAATAAGACATCCCCTGAAAATAAGACCTAGCGTATCTTTGGAAACAAAAATTAATATAAGACACTGTCTTATTTTCAGGGAAACACGGTAGCACTGCTAAGGAACCCTTCAGCAGGGATTCCTTCTGTGCCTATTATCCAGACCACTGTACCCAGCATTAAAAAAGCTGCATTTAATAAAATGTGCAACCCAGTCCTAAGCATATATTATTCATCCAGCAGTCCCAATGAGGTCAGTAGGACATTTCCTTATTACTGTTAACATCTCAGTAGTGTAGTCCCAACCTAGATGGTTTTGTTTTCTGTATTTGTTATATTTTTAGCCAGTGAGCTGAGTAGCACAGATGGCTTTTTCTCCCAAGTTTAACCTCACAACAACCCTGCAAAGCATGTCAGGCACAAAGAGAGAATAAGTGGTCCAAGATTTACCCACCAAGTTTTGTGGCTGGGTAGGGACTATGCATGTGTGTTTTGTGGAAACAAGTTTTTTTCCAACTTGTGATGACCCTAAGGCAAAACTATCATGGGGTTTTCTTGGCAAGATTTGTTCAGAGGTGGTTTGCCCTTGCCTTTGAGGCTGAGAGTATGTGACTTTCTCAAGTTCATCCAGTGGTTTTCATAGCCAGCAGTAATCAAACCCTGGTCTCGAGTCATAGCTCAAACCATCGTGTATGCTTCCTTAGTCCATGTTCAGCATTTTAACACTATGCCACATTTTGATATTCCTGGGGATAGGATGGATACAGACTTCCCTATTCTTAGAATAAACCTATAGAAATCAACTGGACTTAACAGAAATCATGACTTACTTCTGTCTCTTCTGTAGTCCAAGCATTACAAATTTTGGATCCGTCCCAATGAACAGAAGCAAATTCATCGTGCAGGCGTCCGGCCTTTTTATCTCCACAGCTTTTCATAGTTGCTAAAAGCACGTGTGGTTTGGGTGAATGCTTATGATTTCTACAGAGCAATTGCATCCTTTCAAAGACATGCCTCCCCCTTAACAAAAAATGTGACAACAGGCTGGGCTCAAACAAGTGATTATCATGTCCTAGTAAAAATTAGTTTTCCTGTTCTCAAAGATCCCATACCTTCTGAGAGTTGGCATGTGGCTAGAGGATTTTTACAGTGGTAGCACCCCAAGCTTCAGAATATTCTGCCCAGGGACACTCAACTAGCACCTGCTGTTGATGTCTTTACTTTTTCCACACTTAGGCAAAAGCATTTCAGATTCTCCTAGGCTTTTAAACTACTGTCAAACTCTCATTGGGATGCTGCTTTTGTACAGTGACATTTTAGCTTGTTTCTTATTAGTTCTTTTCTGCTGCTAGAAACCAGGGTCTGAAATGAATAAATCATTGCTTGGCCACAAAAAAGTGCTGGATGATCTTGGTCAAGTCACACTCTCCTAGTCTCAAAGGAAGGCAAAAGCATCCCCCATCTGAACAATTCTTGCCAAGAAAACCCCATCATAGGTTTGCACCGTAAGTTGGAATCACCATAGGTTGGAAACTTAATTGAAGGCAGGCAAGACATCTTGAAAATGCACTCAAAAAGTGGGTTAAAATCTAACATACTATATAATCTCCCTCCTACAGTACCTTTAAAGAGAAACATGAACGCAACAGAGCCAGAGACATGAGGGGAGAAAGCTTCTATACTGAATTATTTGACAAAAGCTGTGTTCGTGTATCTATATTGGACTGTGGGAGTGCAATTCCCTTCAGCCCAAACTAACGATAATTCAAGGGGGTTGATGGGTGTCAGAGTCTAGCAACCTCTACAGGGCCAATCGCCCCCTATGCTAATATGTGAAACAAGGATGGGGATGTGGCCCTCCAGATATTGACTCCCAACTCTCATTACAGGTGGATGCCAAGGAGAGGAATGATGGGAGTTGCAGTCTAATAACACTTGGGAGGGCACAGCCTGCTCACTTCTGGCTTAAAGATTGTTGTTGCTGTTTTAGGAAGTTCTGTGCTGAAGGGCCTTCCAGTTAGAGCAACAGAAGAATCTATTTGCAAAATGTTACTCGGTCATAGTCCATTTTGGGACTGGACTTCTAATGTTTGTTCCTTAGCAAGATTCACAATGTTAACACTCCCCTGTTAAAACCGTCCCAGTCCCAGTAAAACAATGTTTTAGCACATCAAAAATTTTGCTTGAAGTTATTCTGTGTATAGTGTTTTAAAAGAAATTAAGAACAAGTGTCACAAGCCCACTGTTACTAAGAATAACAAGTATTTAAAATGTCAGCTTTAATAAGTGGGTGCAGCCCAAATTAAGACCTGTTTACTCAAAAACTCACTCTCGTTCAGTGAGATTAAGAGTACAATCTTCTACGTCCATACAAAAGTTAAGTCCCACACTTAATCCTATGTGCTAACAATATTCCTTGCAAACAAAGTCAGGATGTAATCATGACCCCCACCTTCACCTCTTTGAGAAGGAAAAAAACCTGCATTGAGCAACTTCCTTAAAAGACAGAAAAAGCAGAGCATGGAGCAAAGTGTTGAAAGACAGGATAGCCATATCTTCACAAGTGTTTCTGGAAGATCTGCTTCCTTTTTTTATAAGGATGTCCAGTAATGTGAGACAACTATATCTGAAAGGCCATGTGCTCCTCAAGTTCCAAACTGTGGTTGTGGGGTGAGGCTGCACCTTCCATGTTAGAGGACAGACTAGAAAAGGTTCTTCTTTAGACTACAGTTCCCAAAACCCCCAATGGCAGTGTTATCCGGGGCATTTTGGGAGATGTAGTCCAAAAAGCACCTTCTCCAGGCTATGGTTCAGAGACAAACCAGACCCATTCCCTTTCAGCCCAATCTGCCTCAGAGGGTTGTTTTGAGAATAAAGACGGAAGGGCCACATACCCCATTTTGAACTCCTTGGGTGAAGATAAGACAAATTCAGAGAGAAGGCTACTGCCTACGGCTCCTTGTCAAAACTGTATGCTTCCTCTCAGTACCAGCTACTCAGAAACAGGTTTACAGGGGCTTCACTTGTAGTCCTCTAGGGCCCTTTCACACAGCACAGTTGTAGTGCTATGATTCCACTTTAACTGCCATAGTTCCATCTATTATAATCCTGGGAATTATAGCAGGTGAGGGACCTTTGGGATAATCAGCTGGAAAAATCTTCCTTTGGTGCATCTGACAAAATTACAAGATGCCATAAAATGTTGCCATGTCAGTTAAAATGGGATGATAGTGCTAGAATTGTGCAGTATGAAAGGACCCCTGCTTATTCACTGCATGAATAAAATACTGGACTATAAAGCCCTTTCGTTTGATGTAGCAAACTTCTGCATGCATATATTCTTATAGACCAATGACTTCCAAAATTTGGTCCTTCAAGTGTTTTGGACTTTAACTCCCAGAAACCTCAGCAGTTTGACCAACAGACATTGGCCCAAAACATCTGGAGCACCAGTGTTTGGAAAACACTGTTATAGACCAAAGGCAGGATTCAAATCCAGTAAATAAATACAGACATCAATAGAAAGTTTATCATGAAATCCTATGTAAAAGAAGGCTGGTTTCAGCAGGACCTACTTTGTATAAGCAACATATGACTATTATGCACTAAGCCACTCTTCTTCAACCTGGTGACCTTCAAATGCATTGGTCTACAAAGCCCATCTTTCCCAGTTAGAGGCATGCCCTCTAGGAATTCATTTGGATTTCCTTTGAGTAGACACTTAGGATCAGGCTGGTTCATGCCTTATTCCACAGAATAATAATCCTATGTGTATTTATTCAGAGGTTCCATTCAGTTCAACAGTTGCAAATCTTCAAAGGGAACAGTTAGCTTGAGGCCACCTAGAATTAACAAATGTTTAAGAAACTCAGTGATTCAACAAAATAGTATAGGGAAAAAAAGAATATCGTACTATTAAAATCGCTCCTTTGAAAAACCCATTGTATTAAAAATCCATTTATTCGTTGTGTTCTGTACATAAGAGATGGGAGTCTTACACAGACCTTCCAAAAAGCAAAACCAAGAAGTTAAGTAAAAACATAAATACATATATATTTCTTACAAAAATGTCAGATTTACAAAATATACACGCACTGCACTTTCAGCTTGTCTTGGGCACACTTTAAAACGAGGACCTCAGCACTAAGGAGATCAAATGCGCTGCAGAATGAGTGGGGTGCTTCTCTCTGTGTTTTATCCCAAAACAGTACACACCCACACCATTCCCCTTTGATGGCTTTTCTTTCTCCCTTACCAATGCTCCTCTGTGAAGAGATGGTGTTTTGTTTTTAAAGAACTTCATCTCCATTCATTTAAAAAAAAAGAGAGAAAGAGGGAAATGATTACTGTCTAGGAAGGAAGAACAAAAACAGGACTCCTTAAAACCCACAATTCTCCAAATAATCTTTCAAGGCAAAGTAAGCCAAACCCCTTGGGTTCACATAATTTTTAAAAAGAACCTTTTTCAAAAAGTTAAAAAAAATAAGTTTGAAACAATTTTAAGAGAAAGGGAAATGGAATCTCAGGAAGAAATATGAAACCCCTTGGAAGCGAAAAGGCATTTCATTGAATCAGGGGCCCCTCGCTGAGGAAGATTTTTATCTATGGTGATGCAGAACATTTTGTTTGGTTTCATTTTAGAGGTATGTTTAATAAAACAACCGTAGAAGCAAAAGATGGAGAACATTGCTGGTGGTGGATGTTTCTCTTTTTTAAAAAAGAAGTGCACATTTTAGGAATGAGGCATACCAGGTAACTTTAATTCTCCACTTCTTAGACTGCAACCTTAAACACATCTGGGAAGTAAGTCCTACTTCTGAGAAGACACACACACCTTCACTGCACAACACTGTGGGCAGAATCCAGAAAATGTGAGCGGTGTGGTCATGCTCCACCAATTAAATGTTAAATTAGCACCAATGTCATCCCATCAAATCCCCATAGAATACAAGAGCTGATCCTATGCATGTTAATTCCAAAGTATCCCTGAGCAGAACATATTCCAGGTATACCACATTTGCAGATTTAATTGGGACAACTTTGCAATGGACTGTGTCAAGTACACAAAACTGGAGCTTGCAACCTTACACACATTTCCTAAAGGACCGAGAAACGCCAAGCACTTCCTCTGAGCAAACATGGCCAGAACTGTCTTCTTGTTTCAAAAAGAAGACTGGCCCCAACCCAGGACATCCCTAGAAGCACTTGAGCAATCTATTCCTTTTTAAAATCCTGCTGTGAACATCACAGGACTGGGAGTGCTATAGATGTGGAGGGGAAAACTGGCCAATTCCTACAACTTTCCCTTTACACAGCCTCCGAAGGTGATCACAGACACAGATGTCTTTTTCTCCTCAGAGGAAATCGCAACTTTTGTGGAAAGAAAGGAGATATTATATTTGCCTGTTTTACATATTTCAGTGCGGGCTGTTTTGTCAGGTGTTTTGAATTAAAACTCCATTACAGATAAAGAGAGAGGCGGAGGCGGAGGGGAGTTTCTCAGATTTCCTCAGAGTTAAACAAGAGACCTTAGCGAAACTTCCTTTCCCTCCATTTTCAAAAAAGGAATGCGGAGCTGGGCAAACTAGCAGCCACGTAGTTGAACCTCAACAAATGCTTTGTTACCTTCCCCCCCCCATAAAAACTGATCCCATGCTTCTGCCTTGCCACAACGAAACACACTTTTGTTTCTCTTTTGTCCCCTCTAACAAAAGAGAGGAGAGTAAAACGCATTCTCCCAAAAATCAACATGTCACTTCTTTTTCAGAGAGCTCCTTGCTTAGCCCCACACTCTTCCCCTCCTCCCCAAAGCCCCAGCAAGACCCTTTTGCCAAAGGAGGATTCAAACAGAAAAGAAACTCTCGTAAAATGAATGGAGGAAACTCCCCCCGACGCAGCCTGAGCCTAGGCATGTTGACTTGGAAGTTTAAGCCCCACTGAGTTCAAAAAATACGACTTTACTCCCTCAAGGCAAGAGCGCTTAGCCTGCAGTCCTATGCACCTTAAATTCAGTGGGTCTAACGCTGGAATAGATGTGGAGATGAGGATTTTTGCAGCAGTAGCCATGTTGGCTTGTTGCACCAAGAGTGCTGTGCACCTCAAGAGACTGCCCACACTTATGGCAGCCTGAACTTGATGAAAAGGGTTATAATCTTATTTGAGCTTCCTGAAAATTTGCCATGACAGTTTTACAACATATATATATATATATATATATATGTATATTGCTACATTTATATAGCAAAACTGTCATGGCAAACTTTCAGGAAGCTCAAATGAGATTTTTATCAGTAGTGCTATCTTCTAAAAAGGAAGAAAACACCCACTGTGTCACTTTGTGTCTGCTGGAGGAGTCCAAGTTTCAAATTGGCAGCAACTAATGACCACTGTGGGAGCCAGCATGTATAGTGGTTTGAGCATTGGGCCTTAAAGACCAGGGTTCGATCACCTACTCAGCCATGGAAACCCATGGGGTGACCATGGGTGAGTCCCATATTCTCAGCCCAGACAACCCCGTGATAAATTCACCTTAGGCTCCCCGTAAGTCGAAATGCCTCAAAGGCACCCAACAGTGACTACTGCAGAAATTGCCTGAGCCCTCAAGACTGATGGCTAGGGGTCCATCTTCCTCAGGGAAGCTGGAGCTTTCTAACAGACACAGATGTGCAAAACTATCCTAAGCAGCCCAGCAGCAATGTATGGCACCTAAAATAGTGGGCCAGAACTATCATGCCCACAAGTGACACTTGGCTGTAGCAGAAGACGCATCTCCTTGTGAGGAAAAGACCCCTCAGCTATAAGCAGATCTTCTCCCCAGGAGGATTTCATTCCAGAAGCCTCCGATGCATTACAGTTGGACCTTGCATGGGACTCTGGCAGCTCCTGCTAAAAAGCCTTCCCTCTTGGTAGTTGGAACACAGTTTCACATCTCTCATTTTTGCTAACTCTCTGGAGATCTTGGCCACTCTTGCTGCTCTTTCTAATCCTGCAAGTGACTTTGGGCTTTTTCTCTGTCTGCTTCTTGGGTATCCCTTGATTGTCCCAGAGCTTGGAAATGTAGTTTATTGGATGAGAATTCCCAGAATCCCATGTCCACTGGTTTGAGGATCCTGGAAACTGCCATCCAAAAAGGAAATTATTTTAACTATAGCTCCCAGTGTCAGCCAGCCATCAGAGCTATGGGAGTCTGGGAGCTGTAGTACAGAAGTGACTCTACACTTTGTCCCCACTGTAACATCCAGAATCCCCCCAATGCTGACTGGGAAATTCTGGGAAATGCTGTTCTATTCCACCACCATCTCAACTCTGGCCTGTACTAGAAAGATAGTGAACTGGAACTTATTTTGGGGAGGAAAAGGGAATGAGCTATTGGAGTTTCAGCTCGCCACCCCAAAGCACACAAATGTGACCGACTTTTTGTTTCAGGAATTTTACAAATAATAATTCTCCACTTCAATCCCCACACCCGCAACTTGCAACCTGGGACCAATTCCAACATTTCCCTTTGAACGCATCCCGCAGTTCTCTTTCTTCTTTCCTAAAAGGAGTTGGGGTTACAGCGGGGAACAGGTAAAGTGAAGTAAACAAATTCTCCCAGGATTAAAAACAATTCTGAAGAGCAAGTCTTAAGGACACTTTCTTCAACCCTCTTCAACTTGGCTATCAAGGTAAAAAAAGAATTATAGAGAGAAAGTGGCTGGGAGGGAGAAACCAAGCTGGAATGCTTGCTGCATGTACAAAATCACCATCCCTTGGAAAGAAGAAGAGGCAAGAGTTTGAAGGAAGAAGCAACCCCTTCACTTCCACGCAAGCCCACAGACCCACTGCCCAGACACCCTCCTCCCTCTTTCCTTCAGGTAATGTCTTCTCCACAAGGAGGAGGAAGAGCAGCAGTGTGGGACAGGGCCCAGAGGGTCAGGCAGACATGCCTGAGCCTCATACCGCCGTCTCCCCTTTGCTCCCAGTGCTGAGTCTGTGGTAGAAGCGCCGCCAAGACTGGAGGGTCTTGCCAGTCCAGATCCAGAAGCCAGTGGTGATGCCCACAATCATGGTCATGAGGTACTTGATGAGGAAGACGGTGAAGTCGGGGCTCATGGGGGCAAAGTTGGCCGTGGGGCAGGCCACGGCGTAGCTCTTGCAGCTCTGCAGGAGCCAGGTCTTCTCCCAGGTGTCCCGGAAGGCCTGCTCGTAGAAGTAGCAGGCCAAGACGATGGTGGCCGGCACGGTGTAGAGGACGCTGAAGACCCCGATCCGGACCATCAGCTTCTCCAGCTTCTCCGTCTTGGTGCCATCGTGCTTCATGATGGTCCTGATGCGGAAGAGGGAGACGAAGCCGGCCAAAAGGAAAGAGGTGCCAAGGAAGAGGTAGAGGAAGAGCGGGGCCAGGACGAAGCCCCGAAGGGCGTCCACGCTGTAGAGGCCCACGTAGCAGACCCCGCTGAGGACATCCCCGTCCACCTGCCCCATGGCCAGGACGGTGATGGTCTTGACAGCCGGCACAGCCCAGGCGGCCAGGTGGAAGTACTGAGAATTGGCCTCGATGGCTTCGTGGCCCCACTTCATGCCAGCGGCCAGGAACCAGGTGAGCGAGAGGATGACCCACCAGATGGAGCTGGCCATGCCGAAGAAGTAGAGGACCATGAAGAGGATGGTGCAGCCTTCCTTCTTGGTGCCCTGGACCACCGTCCGGTAGCCCTCGTCGGAGAAGCGCTCCCCGCAGGCCACCCGGTCCTCCAGGAGGAAGCCGGCCACGTAGGCCAGGGCCACCATGAAGTAGCAGCCCGAGAGGAAGATGATGGGCCGCTCCGGGTAGCTGAAGCGCCGCATGTCCACCAGGTAGGTCAGGACGGTGAAGAGGGTGGAGGCGCAGCACAGCATGGACCAGATGCCCACCAAGAGGCGGGCGAAGCGCACCTCGGCCGCCTTGAAGTACATCAGGCCCTGGGGCAGCTCCGGCTGGCAGGGGGCCCCGCAGTCCCGCTGGCCCAGGAAGCGGTAGCCCAGGTAAGGGGGCACCTGGAGCTGGCGGGGGCAAGTGAAGGCATAGCCGGTGGGGGGCAGAGGGTGCCAAGGGTGGGCTGTTGGCAAGGCGGTGGGGGCGGCCGCCACGGGACCCCCGAGGCCCGGACCGCCACCCGGCGCACTGGCGCTGTCCGAGGTGTTCTGGCCCACGCAGATCTCTCCGGCCCCATGGACGGGGAAGTTCTCGCACCGAAGCCTCTCGGGCCACTGGAAGCCGAACTTGTTCATGAGGGCCTCGCAGCCCTGCCTGGCCCGGGCGCAGAGGGAGCGGCAGGGCGGGATGGCCTGCTCCAGGACGGTGCAGACGGGGGCGTACATGGAGCAGAGGAAGAAGCGCAGCTCCGCCGAGCACTGCACCTTCACCAGCGGGTAGAACTGGTGCACCTCCAGCCCGGCGTCCTCCTGGTTGGTGTGGCCCAAGAGGTTGGGCAGGATGGTCTGGTTGTAGGCCAGGTCCGTGCAGAGCGGGATGGAGATGGGCTGGCAGAAGCCGTGCTCCGGCACAGACAGGCCCGGCTCCCCTCCTGCGGGGTAGGCCTGCCCCGCCACTGCTGCCCCGCCACGGCCCCCAGGCCCTGGCAGCAACAGGCAGGACACAAACACCACCACCAGGGGGCCCACCTGGACAAGGCCCATCCTGGGAGGAGGAGGAGGAGGCAAGAGAAGAAGAAGAGGGAGAAAAAGGAGGAGGAGGAAGAAGAGGGGGAGGAAGAGGGAGAGGAAGAAGGGGGGAAAGGAGAGGAAGGAAGAGGGAAGGAGGAGGAGGAGAAAGAAGAAGAGGCAGTAGGAGAAGAGGGAGGAAAAGAAGAAGAGGAGCAGGAAGGAGGAAGGAAATAGAAGAAGAGAGGGAGGATGAAGAAGAAAGAAGGAGGGAGAAGGAGTGGGAAAAAAGAGAGAAGAAGGTAGAGGAGGAAGAAGAAAAGGGAGAAAAAGAAGGAGAGAGAGGTGGAAGAGGAAGAAGAGGAGGTAGCAGGAGAAGAGGAAGGAGAAGAAGAAGAAGGGGAAGAAGAGAGGAGGAGGAGGAGGAGGAGGAGGAGGAAGAAAGTGGGGGAAGAAAAAGAAGGGAGGAGGAGGAAGAAAAAGGGGAAGAAGATGGAGGAGAGGAGAAAGAAGGAGGAGGAGGAGGGAGAGGAAAAAGAAGAGAGAGGGAAGAGGAAGAAAAAGAGAAGGAGGAGAGCAGAAGAAGGGGAGGAGGAAGGGAAGGAAGGGAAGGCAGGCAGGCAGGCGACCAGGGGCTGCTTCTCAGCCCCTGCTGGAGGCAAGAGAGGGCTCTCTTCTTCTTCTTCTTCTTCTTCTTCTTTGCAGAGGAGGATCCCCAGCTCCCCCTGGCTGGCTCTTGTCTTGTTGGGCGGAAAGGGTCCGGATCAAGGGCTGCTGGAGGAGGAGGAGGAGGAGCTGCCTTTCTGGCTCTGTCTTCTGGCTGGCTGGCTGTCCCTCTTCTCTCCAGTCCTCCTCCCCAAACCTTCCTTCTCTTCTTCTTCTTCTTCTTCTGACCCAGGCAAGCAAGGGGGAAGGAGGGAGGGGACTTATTGGAACACACTCACCCTCCAAAAATACAAGTTTCCAGCAGCAGCAGCAGCAGGGAGGAGACTGGAGAGAGAGAGAGCCCACCACAGATCCTCTTTGGAGAGCAAACTTCCCAAGCTCTCTTCCAAAGGTTGGAGGGAATGTCCTTCTTTAATTTAATTTAATTAAAAAAAATAATAATTATAATTATAACTCCCAACAAACGAGTCCTTGGTTGCAGCTGCTGTTGCTGAGCCGGTGTCGTTGGGTCTGCGGCGAAAAGGGCGCATGCATTACCTGCTGCTCGTCCCACTCCAGCGGCAGCCCCCCATTGAGAAAAAAAAAGAAGAGGCGTGGAAGAATGGAACGCCCAGCAGCAGAGAAGGCGCCTTTATATGTCTGAGCGTTCCACAAGCCCCGCCCACTCCGCTGCTGCTGCTGCTGCCCCATTCAGAAAAAAACACAAACAAACAGTGGGCGGGGCGTAGAACGCAAGGCTCCAGCCAATGGAAGGCTGTGTTGTCTCCGCAGCTGAGCTCCGGATTGGCTGCGGAGATCAAAGGGAGGAGGAGGAGGAGGAATGTGGGCGGGGCCTGGGGAGGTGGGGTTATTATTATTATTATTCCATTCCAATGAAGTTGGGAAGAAAACTTTTTCACTGCAGATATGGTTGGAGGGAAGGGAGGGGGGCACACAAACACAAAGGCTTGTTGCTGGGGTTGTGGTTGTGTTTGTTGTGTGTCTTTAAGTTGTTTCTGATGGTCCCCTATGATGGGTTTTTTTTCCTTGGCAAGATTTATAATAATAATAAAAATTATTATTATTATTAATTAATTATTAATATTTAATTATGGTTTAATTATATTATTATTTAATTATTATTATTTAATTATTAATATTTAATTATGGTTTAATTGTGTTATTATTTAATTATTAATATTTAATTATGGTTTAATTATATTATTATTTAATTATTAATATTTAATTATTATTTAATTATTATTTAGGTATATTATTATTTAATTATTATTTAATTATATTATTTTATTATTATTATTTAAGCATATTATTATTATTATTATTATTACTGTATTATTTAAGTATATTTATTATTATTTTATTTTTATTATTATTTAATTGTTATTTAATTATATTATTATTATTATCACTCTTTAATAATAATAATAATAATAATCCCCTTCCCCACCACCCTTTCCTTCTCCTTTTGTGTCATGTCTTTATAGATTGTAAGCCAGAGGTCAGGGAACCGTCTAATTAATAAGATTTTATGTGCAGCACTGTGTAAATTTACAGTGCTTTATAAGTAAAGGTTTATATTATTATTATTATTATTATTATTATTAATTGTTGCTGTTGTTGTTATGCTTTATTTATGTAGCTCTGTAGATGTAACCAGCCCTGTACATATGGTACAAACAATAGAAAAGATAAAAGTCCACCTGCCCACGATTTCTTCAGGTTCGTCTCTGAGGCTGAGAGAGTGTGTGACCCCTGAGGTTGAGAGAGTGTGACTTTCTTGCCCAAGGTCACCCAAGCGCGTTTCGTATAGCCAAGCCGGGATTCGAACCCTGGTCTCCAGAATCACAATCCCAACACTCAAGCCACTGCACTACTCAGAGCAAGAAGGCAAGGGCCATGTCCTCAGTCCTCACCGCCCATGGAGGACCAAAATGGAGGACACCTGGGGCAAAATGGAGGACATGGCCAAATGCAAGCTGTGAAGAATGCCAAAGAGGGGAGTTCCAAAGCAGTGGGGGGGGGGGGAGGAAATCAGGCCTGTCCTCCTTTTCCCGGACCCGTCCTCCATTCCCACTTTCTCTCCCAGGAGGAATTCCATAATGTCCTCCATTTCTGAGCATGACCAAGAATACATGATTATATATTTCTAGGAGTGTCTCAAGCTTTTATGCGGTTACGTCCTCCATTTTTCCTTTACTTGTCCTCCACTTCAGGTTCCTGGTCCTTCCTTTTGCAGGGAGGGCATCATCTGGCCACTCTGTCCAAAAGGCTGTGGATCCTGTGTTTCTGTTTTCCTGGGTAAATGCATCTGCCTCAGATAGGAAATTATTATCATCATCATCGTCATTATTATTACTACTGTCATATTTATACTCCGCTCTTTAGAAATGCTGTCATAGTGGCTTACACATAATAATAATAATAATAATAATAATAATAATAATAGTATTTTACCCTGCTCTAGAAATGCTCTCAGAGCAGCTTGTATTATTATTATTATTATCTTGCTCTTTAGAAATACACTCATAGTGGCTTATTAATAATAATTGTATTTATATCTTGCTCTTTAGAAATGCTCTTATTGAGAAGTTTAGAATTATTATTATTATTATTATTATTATTATTAATAATTTGTATTTATACCCTGCTCTTTAGGAATGCGCTTAGAGCGGCTTACAAGTTGTTGTTGTTATTTATTGTATTGTTATTTATTATCCTGCTCTTTAGAAATGCTCTCCAGAGTAGCTTACACATTATTATTATTATTATTATTATTATTATTATTAATTGTATTTATACCCTGCTCTTTAGAAATGCTCTCAGAGAGGCTTACACATTATTATTATTATTATTATTATTAGTTGTTTTTATACCCTCATTTTACAAGTTGTAAGCAGATTACAAGTTGTTGTTCATTGCTGTTGTATCATATTTATACCCTGCTCTTTAGAAATGCTCTCACAGCGGCTTACGCATTTTATTTACTTATTTATTTATCGTATTTATACTCTTTAAAAATACTCCCAGAGCTGCTTACATATCATCATCATCATCATCATCATCATCATCATCATCATCGATTCTATTTATACTCTGCTTTTTGGAAATGCTCTCAGAGCAGCTTACAAATTGTTAATGAGACAGAAAGAGGATCTGAGATTGGAATGTGGGAAAAAGAATAGGATACGCTTTGAACAGGTAGAAAGAAGAAGGGCAAGGAAAATATTAAGAATTAATAGGCCCCGTGATAAGTTCGCCTTCGGGTCAGAATAAGTCAGAAACTACTTGAAGGCGCACAACAACAACAAACAACAAGAAGGAACAAGCCTGCTGAAGAGTGAATGGAGGGAGGCTTAAAATAGTTTTTTTTTTAAAAAAATTACGTATTGGATTTTGTCTGGAAGAACAATTATTCCTTGAAAAACACATTGATCCACAGCACAGAGCTGTACTCTCAATGTCAAATAGATAAATAAATGTAACCTTGAGCAGCTCCCTTGAAAAAAGAAAAGAAAACTGGATTGCTCACGCAAAAATAGTTAGCCTCCTTAGGCATCCCAGCTTCTAAAAAGGTCCTTTTTTATATATAGCACAGCGTAAATAAAGGCACCGGATCCTGCTTGATCTTGGAAACCAAGCAGGACCAGCCCTGGTTAGTACTTGGACCACCAAAGAATACCAGGTGCTACAGGATCTATATTTCAGAGGAAGGAACTGGCAAAACCAAAACCTGTTTTTCCAGCCCTTGACCCCTCATAGGTCACCAGAAGAAGAAATAAAAAGGAGGAGATGATAGTGAAGGTGATAGATAGTGAAGGTGAGATGAGATTTCCTGGAAGCTTCCATAGACTTTTCCAGTGTCTGTAAGGTTGAAGGTCTCCAGGGAATGCAATCCACCTTTCGATAGATTCACAGTGGTCCAAACACACAGCGGAAATAATCCAGTTCGAGACCGCTTTAGCTGCCCTGGAGGATTCCCAGGATGCCCTCGTACTGAGCCAGGGCAGTTAAACCAGTCTCGAACTGGATTATTTCTGCAGTGTGCTTGGGTTCCCCTGCAAGGTTAAACTTAAAAACCAAACAAACCAGAAGCAACATTCTTTTTGCATTCTGGCAATCTGAATGAATGTGGAAGGGCATATTGTTATGATTCTCGTGTTATGTCTCACTTCTTGCACCTTTTTTCTAAGCTATCCAGACCCAGAGATTGTAATCCTGTTGGGCAATTAATCCAGTCCCTTGGTCATTTTGGGTCCAAAAGACACTGCAGAAATAATCCAGTTTGAGACCACTTTAACTGCCTTGGCTCAGTGCTAGGAAGTCCTGAGAACTGTACTTTATTGTGACACCAGAGTTTTCTCACAAAAAAAGGCTAAATGTCTCATAAAACTACAAAGCCCAGAGCATTGAGCAGCCAGGGCAGTTAAAGTGGTGTCAAACTGCATCGTTCCTGCAGTGCGGATGCACCCTACAACTCTGAAGACCAGGGTTATTTCCTCCTCTATCACTCATGGAAACCCTTTGGGTGGCCTTGGGTGAATCAGACACTCTCAATCCCAGAAAATCCCATGATAGGTTCTTTCTACCTGTTCAAAGGCTTGGAAATGATTTAAAGGCACACAATAACAGCAACAACAAAATGGGGGAAGAGAGCCATTTATGCTTCTTTGAGCTCTCCACAAGAATGGTGTGAAACAAGCACACGTTAAGTAGTGATAAATAAGTAACCACTTTAATCTGAAAATGATGACTTGCATCCATAAATCTTTTAAGCTCTGTTGCATCAATAACTTCTACGCCTTTTGAGAACACTTTGTGAAAGGCAGCATGAAGTAAATACCATAAAGTAGCTTCTACACTAATAAATACTATAAACTCCAGATTGTGATGATGATGATGATGATGATGATGATGATGATGATGGTGAGTTACAGCAGTTATCCAACATTTTGGCCCAAAGCATAACAAAGTGTTCCACAGAATAGTGCAGTCTCCCACCCACACAGTTCTATTTTTTCCCATGCACCAAATCGATGTGTTGCAAATTGTATATTTCTTTCTTTCCTTTTTTCCCCCCTTCCTTAATGCGGTAGGATTTGACTTGCTTCTGGCTTGATTTTGGAGAGAAATCACCAGTCTTGTCTGTTCTTCGTAACTGCACAACACTGAGACTGAGTTTTTAATCCATAAAGTTAAGTTTCCATTTTAGAAGCAACAGCATAATTTTTCTTAGCAGCGATAGAGTTTAGTTATGCGAAGACGGTAAATGTTGCCATAGTGGGATACCCATAGTCAAATTTTCAGCTGGTACTAATGTGTTTTAACCTCATCATTATATCCCAAGAGTGTTTGCTTCTATGGTGTTTGCATTATTGGGTATTAACCCAGAATGTCTGTCATCCATGCTTCATTGCTTGTGTGGATTGTTAACAAAATCTTTACTCTTGCATTTCTCCTAACATAGTCAAATATCTGTTTTATGACTTAGAAAGGGGTAGCTGCCATATTTGTGTGTGGAAGAAAAAAGGACAACATTGTTCTGTAATAAAATACTCGTCTTTAAGGTGCCATAGATTCCCCCCTTCCCAAGTGTTTAAAAAAAAAGGTGTTGTCTTAACATAGCCCTGTATATCTCTGTTTTTGCAGGAGTTCAACAGTTCAACTTTTTAAACAATGAGTTGCACCATAACTTGTAAAGATATTTAGAAACTTAATATGAGAAAATGGATGGTTTGAGTAGAATAGAGATGGAGAACCTATGGATCTACAGTTGGTCCTCCTTATCCATGGAATTTTTATCCATGGATTCAAGCATCCAAAGCTTGAAAATATTCCAAAAAACTTAAATTCTAAATAGAAAATCTTGATTTTGCCATTTTATATAAGGGATGCCATTTGACTATGCCATTGTATTCAATGGGACTTGAGCATCCATGGATTTGGATATAGCCCTGGAACCAAACCTCAGCAGACATCCAGACTCACTATAATTGGACTGCAGCTTTCATCTGTCGTTGTCAGTGCAGCCAATGTTGAGAGGATGATGGAAGCTGCAACTCCTTTAATATGCCACCACCCCTTTAATATTCGAAGGGATCTTGCAGCACCTTTGAGACTAACTGAAAGACTGAAGTGCCTGCTTCCTCAAATGCATCTGAGGAAGTAGGTTTAAGTCTATGAAAGCTCACACTAACAACTTCTGTTTTTTAGTTAGTCTCAAAGGTGCTGCAAGATCCTTTTGCATACTGATTTTCCAGATTAACACGGCTAAGCCTTTGAATTCTATCACCCCTTTAATGACCTTTCTGACATGTTTTTGATCTGTTGATTCCCCATTTGAATTTTTATTAGGTAATTGGTGCTGTCTGAACATTTCCCAAGAGACATTCCAAGTATAGGTCTGCGTGGTTTTTACACAATCAGACATCATGATTATCTTCATCCACACTTCTATGCTATATTGCACACGTCATCCAGCTTTTAAGAAACAAAAGCTTTGGCAGTACAAGAAACTTGTGTGCAGCTCTAGCTTGCCACATATGGGTAGGACAAACTATTCTGTCTGAACCAACCCAGAGGAATCCAGGGATTTGTTTTCTACTGAGCCAAGCTATAAACATGCCCCAAAGGCAAGTGGGGGCGAAAGTACTGACATTCTTTATTACAGAGATAGAAAATGCTAAACCCATAGAAATGCTAAACCCGTGGAAAGAAATTGAAACTGCCTGTAGAACAAAATAAGAAATTACATAGCTGGATTAATGGGTGTGAGTGGATGGGAAGTATATTATAAAGTAGCCCACTGCTAGAAGGAAGAACACCCCTCCACTACAAAGGAGACTCTCTCTCTCTCTCTCTCTCTCTCACACACACACACACAGTTGAGAACTTTTGCATGAAAAATGAAACTATCTGAATTCCTGTGACTACAAATGTCCACCATGTTAGGTATCAGATAGAAAATAATTCCATGTGTCCGAAGGGCTAAGGATTCTGAAGCATTTTCACCTCCTAGCTTTCCTTCTAGTCAATTTGCAATATGACTTGTTTCTCGCCCAGTTTGAACTATCTTAGGCTGTCCTTGACGTACAATTTAAATCAATGGTATGTTTTCCATTTTCTCATCTTCCACCTTGGTGCATTTAATAGTCATGACTGATATCAGTACTCTTGACCATTCTTTTTAATAATTAGGATTTACCTTGTTGACCTTCATTTGTAGAGAGGGGTAATCTTCCGGTCCCCTGTAAGTCCTGCAAATTTATGATTTCTTGTGTAATTGCAATAAGGAAAAGGCAACAATTTCTTTCCCTGTAGGTTTATGATAGTTTCAGAAATGTGATAAGTGTGGTGACATTTGTTATTCAAGTCTTGCAGTGCATATGATGTGTGGGGAGATTTTTTGGAGCTTCTTGAAGTCTCACTGCTAGCCCTTGAGGACTTTCATTGCAAGCATTAGGCTGCATCTACCACAGCTTGTATAAGAAAGAAATTCATGAGTTGTGATGCTGGCACAGCACTTCGTGCTTTGCACCACGTCTATCCACCATCTCTCTTCCCAGTCCTGACTCCTAACTCCTGGCTTTTTGGTGCATCAATGTAGCACAAGTGCAACACACATGCAGACACCTTTGCACCATGCCTGTGAGCCCTGGTGCCAGCTGGGAGTGAGAGAAGGAGGTAGGTGTTCAGGATTTGATAGCTCCTTACATCCATAAATTAAAAGTCTTCCTCTTCCAGTACTACTCACCCTGAGATTTGTCTTCCTGCTTGGAGACCCAGAGAAGCAAAGACTTCAGCCAACACCTTAAGACCTGGTAACTTGAGGATACTGATTGGCTACACTGAGGAATTGAATATATTTTGGAGGTTTCCAATAACACACCACCGACAGTATGAAAATTTTGGTTAAAAGTGGTTTGTTTGTCATTAATTATTGCTATTTTTTTTTCCATTTTGAATGGAACATTGCCTGTAGGCTGTATATGTTTCTCCATTGAATAAGATCCTTCATACATTCTGCTATGGGAAGCAACTTTGGTATCTTTATGCCTGCCTAAACTATCTCAGGCCCAGGAGATACTTTCCCCCTCCCAAAAAAATGGAGGTTACTGGCCAGTCTTGGTGCATGTAAAAATTACTTTTCTGGACCCACCAGCCTCCCCCTCACCACCCTCTGTGGCTTGGAAATCTGTTCCTGTTTGGGGAAAAGCCACTGAGTATTGCCTCAAATGGCAGGTTATTATATACATGATAAAGTGGTGTTTAAATGTTGATGCCTGGGGCATCGACCTGAACTTTAAAGGAGCTATCCAAGGCACTGGATGATATCCTCAAATAGCCCAGTAACGGATAGCTTCTTTAAAGTTTGGATGAAAACCCAAAGCGAATTCATGGGAGCCACAAGCTGTTACTGGGTGAGTGAGCATGGAAGTACAAACTACAGGCATTGTTCATTAACAAACACTTCTTAGATGATAAGGATGATGACGATAGACGGTTGGATTAACATATGTATTGTGATTAATATTTGAAAAGGACAAAGAAGATTAAAGTAGACAATTTTCTTGTTACAATAAAGTCTGTATCTCTGAAGGAAATCATACCTGGCTTTACCCTTGCCCTTCAGTTACTGCTATTTGCCCTCCCTTTCTTCTGTATGTCCCCATGTAAACCAGAGGGTAATGTCTCTCTCAGAGGCTTCCTCTGGCATTCTTATTGATCTTAACAGAAAAAACCACACTAAACAAAAAACAAAAACCTTTCAGCAATCCTTTGAGAATGCCACTGGAAGCTCTGATACATGGCAAACTGTCATGATTACTGTCATCAATTATTTCTACTGCATCAACAATACGCATGCCATTTTTACATGGTTCCTTTCACTCCCCATTAATCCCTTACATTAATATGTAAGGTAGATTTGCTGAAAGGTAGTGACTGGTTCAGAGTCACCTGTTGAGTTCCTGTGATCAAGCAGGGATTTTGTTCCAGGTTCAGCACTCTAACCATCACACTCTTATATTTGGGATCATTGTTGGCAGAAAATGGTTGCAATGATTAAAGAGGCTGGCTTGCATAACTTGCTGATTTGCACAACATATGATCAGGTGCCTGGATTTGAGGAACTGGAGTATGCCAACTTAGTGACTAGCCCATTTTTGCTGTTGCTGTATGCCTTCAAGTCATTTCCAAGTTATGGCGACCCTAAGGCAGCCCTATCGTGGGGTTTCTTGGCAATTTCTTTGCGAGATGGGGTTGCCATTACCATTCTCTGAGAGAGTGTGACATGCCCAAACTCACCCAGTGGATTTACATGCCTTTGCTGGGTCCCCAGAGTCACAGTCCAACACTCAAACCACTACACCACACTGGTTTCAGCCCATAGCCAAGCTATAAAAATGGATCTGAGTGTGAAAACTGCCAAAGTGAATAGTTTTAATTTATTTTTATGTACTTAGGTTCACATTAAGTGCCAAAAGATCACCAGGGCCTTGTGGTGTGCCAGAGGGGCTTAACCCACCACTGCTTGATAGGGCAGCTCTCCTGCCCAGACTCTGGGCAGCTGGTACCCAAGTCAAAGGGATGCTGTTTGGGGGCTATATAGAAAAGTGGGATGTAAAGCATTTCCCCAGTAACGTGCCAGCTACATACACTGAACCAGATTTTTTATTAAGGAAGGGAAACCAGAAGGCCAAAAAATAAAAAATTAGGCGTGATGAATTAGAGGCATTTTTTTTAAAAAAGCAACTTTACTCTGAGAGAGGAGCTCTTTTTCTCTTCATTTAGTTTTACATTTTTTAAAAAAACTCTTTTCTTTTTTATGATCAGCATCTGCTGTTGTTACTTGTCCTGGGGCCTTGGGGCCTTAGTTTGCCTTTGTATGTTCTTGGCTGGGTTCACTGGATTCCATCATCCTTTTCAGCTTTCGCTCTCTTTTCCACATACAAGTAGTTTTCCCCTGATGCCTTCTGACTGCTGAAACTCATTTCTTTCCTGAAGAGGAGACAAAAAGAGAAGGGAGCTGCGTTTTCAGATTCCTTTATTTTTCCCCCTCCTTCCAACAATTTTACAGTGGGTTCGGCTTTCTAGTGCTGTGCCTTCCACAGACTCTTGCTCAGCTCTGATTAATCTTTGTTCCTCCTTTTGCTTTGTTCTGATCCTTTTTAATGAGAATTTTGCCATGTGCTTTTAACATGGAGGAAAATGGCTTTTTCCTGGGCTAGATTTTTTTTGGGTGTGTGTGTGTACGTACTCCTGAACCACTTAATAAATTCTGTTTTCCTAAGTGTCCCTTCCAATCTCCTTCAGTCATGGATTCATTTGTTAGTATATATTGTCCCAGAATATTTTCTCTCTCTGAATTTTCCTGTGGATCAGTCTTCCTCTACTTTCACCTGAGTCTTCAGGAACTTTCCCCTTGAAAGAAGTACCTCTTTTTCTTTCTCAGTTTTTAGGTCAAATTGCTAGAGAGCTGGGAACAGTTAGTAAGCTTTAGCTAAAGTGCTGGGGAAAGATTAGGGGCAAATGTAATGTTTTATAAAGGTTTATCTGTGGCTTAAGAGAAAGTCAGCATAGTGTCATGGTTTGATTGTTGGAGCCTCTGAAAGACCTGGGTTTAAATCCCAGCTGAGCCACGAAAACTCACAGGGTGACCTTGGGCAAGTCACATTCTCTCAGCCTCTTCGAAAAAGACCGTGGCAAACGCTCTTTCAACAAACATTGCCGAGAAAACCCCATGATAGGTTCACCTTAGAGTCACCATAAGCTGGAAACAACTTCAAGGTGCACAAGGTGTAACAAATGTACAAATGCTGTACATGTAACTTATTGTGATGCTTCCATAGAGGGGTGAGAATTGTGTGGCCCTTTGGCTGTCTCTACATTGGCTTTGTTGAATACTGCAGCGGGAGCTGTGTTTCAGCAACACTGAGAGGGCTACACAGTTAACCTTGGTTTTAATCCAAATTGTTCTTATTGTGTACCTTCAAATCATTTCCAGTTTGGGGCAACTCTAAGGTACCTACCATGGAGTTTTCTGCGGCTGAGAGTGTGTGACTCTCCAAAGGTCACTCAGTGGGTTTCCATGGCCAATCAGGAATGGAACAGTGATCTCCAGAGTTGTAGTCCAACACTCAAACCACTACACTGGATCCCAAATGGCTATATGAGACATTTTTTCATTTCGTTATTGCATTGAATTCTTTCCCCAAAATCTCCTATTTTTTTCCTCTCTTGACTCTCCTGTATGGTACTTTTCTCTTGTAAACCTGATACCTGTTTATCTGAGGTGCTTTAAATAAATCTTTCAGGCTTATTGCACTTGTGAATATGGCTGAGTCATTTGCAGTTACACCTCATCCCTGAGGCAAATAGAGAACTTAATTTTCAGCTTCTAAAAAGTTGTGTGGACATGGGTGTGTAAGAAATGTTTTGGTTCTTGTACCATGCAGAACCTATTCACACAAGCAGGTTCATTCAGCATGAGTACTGCAGATTCCAGGGATAACTTACATGTGTATATTGAGGTTTATTGAGCTTCATTGGCTGCCAGTTTGTTTCAAGGTGCTAGTTGTCACCTGTAAAGCCCTACATGGCTCAGGTCCACACTATTTGACAGACTGTTTCTCCTGGTATGAACCGGCCCGGAGTCTGAGATCCTCTGGAGAAGCCCTTCTCTCCATCCCAACATCATCACAAACACTGTTGGTGGAAACGAGAGAGAGAGCCTTCTCGGTGGCTGCCCCTAGATCCTGGAACTCCCTGCCCAGGGAGATCAGAATGGCTCCCTCTTTGATGGCCTTCCATCAGCAGGTTAAGACCTACATGTTTACACAGGTGTTTAAGGAATTGTTATGAGGACAGGCGGAGATGTTCAATCATTTTTTAATTGTACTATTTTTAATGTTGTGAAGCCGCTTTGAGTCCCTCTCCTGGGAAAAGGAGTGGGATACAAATAAATATAATAATAATAATAATAATAATAATAATAAGAAGAAGAAGAAGAAGAAGAGCCATTTCACTATCTCCCTTTAGCTACTACAGTGGTCCCCTGGGTTACGAAAGTAATCCGTTCCAGGACCCCTTTCGTAACCCGAAAACATTCGTAACCCGGGGGACCACTGTAAGTATAGGAAAGGACTTGGCGCGATTTGAATTTCACGCCGCTTTCCTTTCGCAACCCAGGGTTTTTTTCTGGAAACTGGGGCCGTTTTTCCGGCCCTGGCTCTTTTGGATCCCGGGGTTTTCATACCCCAGGGGATTCGTAACCCGGGGGACCACTGTATTCTTCCACAAATTATTGTAATCTAGAAGGATTAAAGTATATAAAATGTACATATACCTTTTAGGCTGGTTGCAAGTGAGTCTCACTGAACCCAGTGATGGTGCTTCTGAGTAAAGCTGCACAAGACCAGGTTGCCACTAGTCAGCTAAAACACAGAACTAGCCAGGGCAACTAGCCAGGAAGCTGAAGCCACAGAGCAATTTTAGACATTTCGGCATTCTTAGTGGGGTATTTGCTCCTTCCCACCCTGTTAAGCAAAAAACACATTTCACATTCACACACACACACACACACAAATTTGTATTGGGGTGCATCTGCACTATAGAAATAATGCAGCGTGACACCACTTTAACTACCATGGCTCCATGCTACAGAATCGTGGAATTTTTAGTTTTGTGAGGCACCATTACTCTTCAACAGAGAAGGCTAAAGATCTTTAAAACTACAGATCTCAGGATTCCATAAAATGGAACTGCAACACTTAAAGTGGTGTCTGACAAAATTTGCCAAGAAAACCCCATGATAGGTTCGCCTGAGGATCGCCGTACGTTGGAAACTACCTGAAGGCACACAACAACAACAACAACAACTAGTCTTAAGGGTGTTAGCTTCCTCTCTGCTCTCAGACTGCTTTTCTTCTTTATTTTGTTATTCCATGGACCTATAATGAGTGAAGAAGTTTTTAAAAAGTAAGTTTTTAAAACATAATTTTAAAGCTGAGAGGGAGTTTGTTGTTAACTGCCATCAAGTTGACTTTGACTTATGGCAACCCAATGAATGAGATACTTCCAAGTCACCCTTTCATCAACTGCCTTGCTCAGCTCTAGCAGATTCATGGCCATGTGTTCTTTTATCTACCTGTAATACAGTCTTCCTCTTTTCCTGCTGCCTTCTACCTTACCAGGCACTATAATCTTTTCTAGGGATCTGTGCTTTCTCATTATGTGGCCAAAGTACAACAGCCTCAGTTTAGTCATCTTGGTTTCTAGGGAGAGTTCAGGCTTGCTTTGCTCTAAGACTCATTTCTTTGTATTTTTAACAGTACACAGTATCCATATACAGTATGTCTTTTCCAGCACCACATTTCATATTGCTTGATTTTCTTCTATCAGTTTTCTTCTCTGTCCCAGTTTTTACAATCATACGTAGCAATTGGAGATATAATGGCATGGATAATCCTAACATTAGTATTCAATGATACGACTTTACACTTCAGGATCTTGTCTAGTTCCTTCATAGCTACCTTTCTGAGTCCTAGTCTTCTGATTTCTTGGCTGGTCTCCATTCTGGTTAATGACTGAGCCAAGGTATGGAGAATCTTAAAGTATTTAAATTGAACTATTTCTTCATTGTCTGCTTTAAAATTATATAAACCATCTGTAGTCATTATTTTTATTTTCTTAATGTTCTACTGCTTAAGCCTTGTGGATTCAGGCTTGTGATCTCCCTAACTGAACCCTGGTCAAGAGATGTAGTCCAGCATTCAAATCACTAAATCCCACTGGGTCTTTAACAGAATAACTATGGTTATTCAGTATTTACAATCTCAAAACTTTTTATTTTTATTTTTGATAGTTCTTTATCAAATTTCTCTCCACAGAAAAGGAAAAACTATTGCTCAATAGTTATTTTTCAGAACCCTCCATTTAAAAAAGAAAAAAAGAAAAAAAGCTTATCTCTTTTAGGATTTCCAGTCATCAGTGCCTTTTAAAATAACAAAAACCTTGTCTTTAAAAAAATCCAGGCTGCCTTCTATACAAAAGCAGTAGTGGAGGCCATTGCTATACTTAGTGATTATCACTGCTTATAGTGGTACTTAAGTTGAAACCTTTCCTCTCCAGATTTATCTGAAATCTGTATGTAATTGGTTTACACTGAGCTAAACCTCAGCCCTGGTATCTTTCCATGGCCAACATTTGTCCTTCATACAGGGTGGCACCAAAAAGTACAAAGCAAATCTTGTGTGCGCCTCTCTTGATGTCACCTAGGCCTTTTCAGATGTGTGAGGGTAAAAGCTTGCGTATCAGTGTCCCTCGCTTAAAGATATAACACATGGCTCTAATGTTTGAGATCACCCTGTTATTGCACTTTAAGCAAGGAGCAAACACTACTCATTGTTTGAATTCGAACATGAGAGGGAGCGGTGATACTTCATAGGCCGAAAGATAGCGAAGGTCAGTTTCTCTGCCTCCTCGCAACTCGCACAACATGATCCACTGATTGACAAAAGGCATATGAGGAGGACATGGGAGACAGAAGGAAAAAAACAACAACCCGATAACTGCTTGGTGGGTTGCAGTTCCACTCAGCAAGGGGGCTATATACAGTGACTGCACTGTGATTTACTAAAGTGACTGCTGGCCTGTGGAATAATCTACCAAGAGATTTGAATATGGTGTGTGTTTGTGTAGAATGGGCTCTTACTGCTTGGAGGGTGAGGTGTGACGGCATGTAATACTTGCTCTCCCCTCTATGATCACCAGTGGTATCATATTAATAACAGCAGCAATAACAGTAACAACAACAATAACTTTATTAGCTTGATAAGCCAGAAAACAGAGAGTCGAATGATCAAGAATGTGCCCCTTGTTACTTCATAATCATGTAACACTTCCTCCATAATTGGCCTTGCTAGGATCCATGAGGATGCCACACTCTGGATGGTTTGCACTGTCCTGGAGTTGTGCAGTCAGTCCTCTTGGTTTTTGCTTGATAACATGATCCCTGTTTAGGTATGTTGAGATGGGATTTGAGCCATAGGCAAGGTAGGTCCAAGTAGGGGCAGGACCTCATGTTGGGATGTAAGAACAAGATCGGGACTGGATCCCAGGTGAGCATGTGGAGAATCAGAACCAGATATTAGACAAATATAAGCATGATCAGGAGCAGTGATGGGCAAGTAGAAACCACATGAAGGACAGATGATAGGTAAGTATGTACAGTGGGCCCCTGGTATCTGCTGGGGTTTGGTTCCAGGACTCCCTGTTAATATCAAAATCTGTGGATGCTCAAGTCCGATTAAATACAATGGCACAGTAAATGGTGTCCCTTATATAAAATAGCAAAATCAAGATTTGCTTTTTGGAATTTGTATCTTTTTGGAATATTTTCAAACCATGGGTGTTTGAATCCGTGGATTAAGAAGCCATAGATATGGAGGGCTGACTGTATAGGATTTCTCTTTCTTAAATGTCCTGTTGTAGCTTTTCCTTTTGAGTGCAATGGTATAATAGGACAGAAGTCAAACTGTATATTTTAGATTGTACTGATTTCAATGTTAGCATTACACATGGGAGCCCAACTTTGGTTATGGAAATCCCCCCTGGCAGGCTCATAGTTTCAATGCTGCTCATCATCCTAAAGGGACTATTTAAGACTGGTACAGAGAGAGAAAGAGGTTGACGCTTTTCACAATGGAAAAGTCCAGCTAAATAGTATCAACAACACTAACATAGTAACGTAATGGATAGCTGGACAGAAAGTAGAACTGGATTTTTATTTTATTTTATGCACTAAATCTCCAAGAATCTCCCAGCTGGGATGGCCATTTTTCCACACTGACAGGTGGGGTCCTGAGCAACCGTGGCTAAATTTTATGCATTAATATTTCACACAATGAAAACCTAGAGAGAGAAACTGAGCCTCTGGCCTCTGTCACCTAACAGATCCTTTTCCTGAAACTTACAGGCATCCAAAGAAACAGTTTATCAGCGTTTGATTAAAAGTCATAGGCACGTGAAGGAAGGACATACACAGTCTGTTGAAATAACTTTGCTCCGAAAGGAAAAGGGCTGTTATTTGATAGGGTAGTTTTTCCAGGTGCCTTTCAAAGGGTCTAAAGAATTCCCTGAGCTAATGTTTACAAAATCTCTCTTCATCCCTTCCTCCTGTAGAGCTCATTCTCTGATCTCTAAGTAGGCAAAACAACTTCAAGCTCACAGAAGAGGACAACAAGGAGCAGGCCTGTGGGAACCTCAAAATTTGCAGAAGGCACCCGCCACCTCCAGTAGGGCGGGGGGGGGGGGAACATCCCTATGAACAGGACCCCAAGGCACCCTAATAGTAGTGGCAGTGAGCCTATTCAGTAGTTACAGGGGCCACAAAAGTCTCCTAAATTATGATACCTGAAATTAAGAAACCATAACAAAGGAAAGATTCATTTTCTATTGAAAATGAAATCCTAGGCTCTGACTCAGCCGTGGAGGAGAGGAATGGATGGATGGTGTTTTGTCCTGCCCAGTAGGCTCTGGGCAAAGCAAGCTGCTGCAGCCTCTCCTAGACTGCAGCAGTTTGCGTTCTTCCTTATTAGTAATCTTTGCTATATTGACCACTTTGCTATATTGATGTCTGCCATCCTTGGGAGCTTGTTCCTGAAATATTAATAGATTATAGTGGGTCCACCATGTTGGCATGCTAACCATCTGTGGACTGGAGCACCTGTGGATCGTCCTGCCCCATATTAGTCAATGGCCGTGCGGACATGCATGTGTGCAGCTGTACCAGTGCTGGCTTGCACTTTGCCACCCATTGATCAATATGAGCTTGAGCTCCTACTTTTTTTCCATTCCAGAGGGGCCCAGGAACCAAACCCCCATGGATGGGAAGGGTTCATTATATTAATAAATATTAAATTCAGCCAGGATAATTTGAAAGAGCGGTTTGAGAAATTCGGAATCATGACTCCAGTCCCCGCTGCCTCAAAGAACACCGTGTTTGTCTTCTTCCATAAGAAATCATTACGAAAATGCTATTCTTGTCTCCCTGTCAGTCTCTTTTTACAGCTGCCAATAATGGGCTTCATAGTGTGACTGGAATAGCCACGCTTATATCCCTCGTGGTCACTAGAAAGCAATGTTTCTAAGCCTCTTTTGCCTCCTGTATTGACACTCTGATGGGAATGAGAGCCTTTCTCCTTAATTACATAGTTTCTGTTTAATGTTCTCCTCCTCCTCCTCCTTTTCCCTACCGACTTATTTGCCTGGCAGTATGCCGCGTCTGATGCTAATTGTAAAACTGCAGAGGTTTTTATTCAGATCCCATGTAGACAGTTCCACATAGACAGGTGGTGTGATGTATAGTCATGTTGGTTCCATTCTCAAATGTGCTTTTTAAAAATTCTTTGTGTGCCTCGCTGCTTGTCTAAAAAGAAAAGCCTCCTATGAATAGGTACTGGAATATGGGGAACAATAATTGGAAGCATATGTGGAACTGTGTGTTGCTTCAGAGTAAAAAAATGCACAAGGACTGCCAGTTGTATGCTGTGGAGACACTTTGCTAGATCTCAAATAGGTTTCAGCTGCAAATAATATTATCTTGCAGAAGCTAAAGTTTGATTTAAACTTACAGCTGAAATCAAGACAATTAAGTTAAGGCTGAGATTCCATTCTTGACCCCCTGCCCACTATGTCAAGGAACGAAAAAACAGGGAACTCAGATATCAGAGCAAGGGATAGGCAACTATGCATGCTCATAAAGCCAAGTTTTGCATCCCAGGGATCTACTGTGGGCCACACCAGGCTGTTGGATTCTCATAAAATAATAGATAAACGAAAACCGCAGTGGCTGGAAGCTCTCCAGCTATCCCAGTTTGGCAGAGACAGTCCCAATGAATGCTCTGCTGTTCCACTGCTTTTAAAACATCCCAGTTGCTTTTGCCACCACCCACTTCTCCCCCTTTGTCCTCAGATTATTTAAATTGCTGCAAACAGAGTTTAAAGGGCAGATGTAGTTTGTGCTCAGTTCACTCAATGGGGGGCAGGGACAAGAGGAGGAGAAGGAATCTAGCCCCTTTCAGTAGGATAAGGCAAAACCAAACTGCTGCAGTTTTCCCTAGCTTATGTGTTCTTCTGCATTAACAACTTTTGCCATCTTGATCACACTCTGCTGTTGCATGGCCATACATGTCCCAATTTTCAGCTTTGAATTGTTGGAGAGTATTATGTTCGTTGCAACAACAACAAGAACAACACTTGGCAGAAGGTTGAAGGGTCCTGTGCCAAGTTCTGAGCAAAACTCAGAGTGTTCCCAGAGTGTCAGCTCTGGGAAAAGGGAAAGACATTTTAATGCATTTTTTAATTTTTTATTTATTTTGCCATAGGAGTTTATTATATGACAGAATTTGGGGGTATAATGCAATGGCAATCTGAATGCAATCATGCGGTTTCACGTTATTGCATATGAGTGTATCTCATGCAATTTCGGGCAATGGGAAGTCATTCCAAACGCAATCATAGGTTTTTCATTAATGTGTATAAGAGTATCTCACGCAATTTCAGGCAATGGGGGGTCATTTTCGGGAAATGGGAAGTCATTCTGAACGCATTCTGAATGCAATTAGATTTCATGTAAATTCGCTAGCGAATTTACGTGAATTCGAATTGGCTCAATTCGAAATTGGGAGAAATTCCTTCCATGTGATAAACTCCACAAGGAGATACTGGGAGGTTCTGAGGTGGGTCACAAACAGTGACCTTGAGGGCTCCAGTGCAGTTCATGGGCCAGATTTTACCATTTCTACCTTACAGAATATTTTACCATTGCAGAGCACTGTTGGACAGCCCAGGCCTTAACCTAGCTGCCTTGTCAGATTGTTACAGATTGCAGCCTTTAAATGATTTAACCAGAAGTGAACCACTGCCAAAGCATGCAATGACACAGCCCTTGTTCTTCTTTTTGTTGTTTTACAGTTGAAATACACATGGGTGTTTTGGGTTGTGGAACAGTGGGGTCTATTTTGAACAGGAACATTTCGGAGCCCTTTCCCACTACACAAATTATACTGCTATGATTCTGCTTTAATTGTCATGGCAACATATTGTGGAATCCTGGGACAGGTGGGTGGTGGAGGGGGCTTTTAGTATCCTCAGCCAGGAAGTTCCTCTGGTTTGCTGTTGTTGTGTGCCATCAAGTTGTTTCCAACTTATGGCAACCCTATCTTTGGTCTCATTCACACTCACGTTTTTGTAGATCCGGGGAGATTCAATAATGCGATACCGGCTTGAAGTTCCCACTACTCTCCATGGCATTTTAACCCTATTGATATTCACACTGGCGGGGATGGCAATAAGGATAGAATGCCACAAGAAATTTAATTTTTTTGGTGGGGGGGGAGAAAGAAGAAGAGAAGGAAGAGGAGAGTGAGGAGGAAGGATGCTAGAGGACACAGCATGGGGAGAGGAAGAGGAAGGAGGGAGGGAGGGAGCAGTGGGTCGGATCCAGATCAGTAGTTCCCACTACCAAAGATCCGGATTCTTGCAATGCTAGGAAAAAACCTTGCTAGTTGACCCAGTCTCAAATGCACCGGGTCAAGTGGTTTTTTTAAATACTCTTAACCCCCCTCTGCAAACTGCACCAAGTGCAATCAGGGACAATGTGAACAACACCTATGAAATAATCTGGCTTCCACACTGGATTATTTCATAGTGTGAATGGGGTCACAATGTTCTTTTGGCAAGATTTGCAATTGTCTTCTGCTAAGGCTGAGAGAGTGTGACTTGCCCAAGATCACCTGGGAGGTTTAATGGCTGAGCTGGGAATCAAACGCTGGTCTTGAGAGTTGCAATCCAACACTCAAACCACTATGCCACGCTGGTCTTCAGTTCCTCTGGTGTCTCTGATGAAATTACCAGTCCCAGGATCCTTAATAAGAATTATCATGCTGTAATTATGCTGTGTGAACGAGCCCTAAATTTAACTCCTTGCTCATCTATCAAGCCATGTGGGTTTTGTTGATTTCAAGTAATTTCTGACTTATGATAACCCCTATCATGAGAGTTCCTTGGTGATAATTTGTTCAGAAGGGGTTTGCCTTTGCTGTAGGGGTAAAAAAAAGCTTTCCCAAATTGAATTCTAATTCGGGAGGCAGCCAGGTCCTATCATACATAAATTGCCACCCGTATACAGCCCAGGTCCCCAAAGATGCTTCAGTGGCCCTTTTCCTGGTTATCTCCAACTCTACCTCCTTCTCAATTTTGAAATAATTTAGTGGTAATGATGGTGGTGGACATTTCTTTTTTGAAGGGAGAGCTGCCATTGTTAAACTATTAGAAAATTTAGGAATTTAGGAATTCTCACCTATCTAACTGCTAATCACCCAGAGATCTAACAGTAGATGCCAATCTACCTGCCATTCTACTAAACCTTCCACAATTAGAAAATTTAGACTACAACTCCCAGAATCTGACTGGGGAGGGATTATACTGGCTGGGGCCCTGGAAACTGTAATCCAAACAAGTAATTTCCCCCAACTAGAATCACACTTAAGGCACATTTGTACTGTAGAATTTTGGACTATGTTTCTTTTGAGTAGGGGCGGGGAGGCAAGGCATACTTTTTGCGTATTCACTTTCTTGTTTCTTTTTCTTTTCAGCAGGAGAAAAGATATAATCACACTTGAAAAGAAAGCAGTGGAGGGATGTATGTGTGTAAGATGACCATAATGCGACAGATGCCTCTGTATCAGGTAAAGGTATCATTGGGAGAGGATCTCTTGAAGCGAAATCTGAAACGGTGCTCCTTCCTTCCTGATTCCTCACAAGCTGTGACTGATAGGTGAGCTATTTGAGCAGCCATATGGTGAGCAATCTTGAATGGGAAGATCTAACAGGAGGTCAGAGCCAGAAAAAAAGGAGAACGGAAATGTGGCAGATGATCTGAAACCAGATCTCTGAGGAAAAAAAATTGAAGGGGTGGCGGCTGTGTGGGTTTAAGATGATTTATTGGAGGCAACTCGTCTTTCATACATAATTTTATTCTGCACTTTCCTTCTCTATATTCATCATGACTCAGGACTCTTTCAGACGTGGGAAATTGGAAGTATAATCCAAGGGCAATCCAAACACAATCAAGGAGTTTCATGTTATTGCGAATCAGAGCTTCTCACGCAATTTCGGGCAAGGAGGGGTCATTTTCGGGTAATGGGAAGTCATTCCAAATGCCTTCCGAATGCAATGGGGATTCACGTAAATTCGCTAAACAAGCGAATTCACGTGAATTCACATTGGCTGCATTTGAAGTTGGGAGAAATTCCTCCCATGTGAAAGAGTCCTCAGAGAATCTGGAGACAGAGGAAAGGTTTAGGGTGTTTTGTTCAGAAGCTCAAAGGTGTTCTCACAGAACCTAGCCCAAAACTTGCTAGGCTGCTGTACAGGTACTTAATTGGGAAACTGATGGGTTCATTATTTGCATGATTGTTGTTGTTGTTGTTGTTGTTGCTGCTGCTGTTGTTATTGTATGCCTTCGAGTCATTTCTGACATAGCAACTCTAAGGCAAACCTATCATGGGGGTTTCTTGACAAGTTTCTTCAGAGGGTTTGCCCTTGCCTTCCCCTGAGGATGAGAGCATGTGACTTGCAAAAGCCACCCAAAATGTTTCTATGGCTGAGCTGGGATTTGAACCCTTGTCTCCCCAGAGTCATAGTCCAACACTCAAACCACTGCACTACGCTAGCTCCATCTGTATGACAGTAAAGTACAGTAACATGCAAAATCCACAAAATGGTGATATCTTTATTGATATGATAGTAGTAACTCTGGCATGGAAGGTGCTACCAAGTGAACTGCAGCTGGAGCGTACCTATGTGTAGTAGCTTCTTTGGACAGAACATGGATTTATTTATGTTCTTTCAATTAGGCTAAATTCAAATCCCACCTTTCCTCCAATGACCTCACAATGGCTCTCCTCCATTCCTCACAATAACCTTGTGGCACACCTTGTGTCATAACTGGGCCCTGCTGCAGTCAACTGCTTTACTACAGTTGTTTTTCTGATGGTTGCCAGGTGGGGATAAGATGCAGGGCCTCCTGGCTGCCCTCCATGCCCAGTTTTCCTCCAGTGAGCTCAAGACCGCACGCATGGCTCTCCTCCTCCCCATTTTATCATCACATCAACCCTTTGAGGTAGACCAGGGTGAATAGTTGACTTAAGATCACTCAGAGAGTTTCATGGTTCAGATATGACTCGAACCAGGATCTCCTAAATCCCAGTATAGCAGTACCACTTTGTTGTTAACTGCCTTCAAGTTGACTTCAACCCATTGTGACTCTGCTGATGCAATATCTCCAAGACACCCTGTCCTTTACTGCTCTGCCTAGCTCCTGCAAATTCATACTCATGATTTCCTTAATACAGTCCATCCATCTAGCATGTGGCCTTCCTCTTTTTCTACTTCCTTCTCCCTTTCCTAGCATTATTATTTTTTCCAATGACTCATGCCTTCTCATGATGTTTGCAAAGTACGACAGCCTTAGTTTTGTCATCTAGGCTTCCAGGGAGATTTCTGGCTTGATCTGCAATAGGACCCATTTGTTTGTCTTTTTGGCCATCCATTGGATCCTTAGCACTTTTTTCCATCACCACATCTCAAATGAATTGATTTTCCTCCTATTTTCTTTCTTAACTGTCCAGTTCTCACATCTATATATGGTAATAGGGAATACAATGGCTTGTACAATTCTAATGTTTGTGCTCAGTATATCTTTGCATGTTAGGATCTTTTCTAGTTCTTTTATAGCTGCCTTTTCCATTCTTAATCTTCTGATTTCCTGGCTGCAGTTCCCATTTCTCTCAATGTCTGATCCCAGGTATGAGAATTGTTTTACTATTTCTATTTCTTCATTTCTAATTCAAATTTGTGTAAGTTATTTGTGGTCATTACATTTGTTTTCTTTATGTTCAACAATAAGTAAAACCACTGCAGCTATATAAAGTACAATATAGGTGTGGATCCTTTTTAACAACATTGCAAGCCAAGCACTGGTGTTTAATATTTTGCTGTTTATTTTTTGGGTCCACGTTGTTCCATATTTTCCCAGTGAGGAAGATCTTATAGTTGAAATGCTTTCTGGCTTCTGAAACTGTTCATGGAACATATCTAGTTTAGCCTTTAAAAGCCATGCATCGCATGCAGGTTCAATAAATTTAGCTTATTCAACATAGATGAGAAGAAAACAGAAGAAGATTAATGATATATAATGTGAACTATGGCCCTTTCCAAACTGCCCAAAAGGGGCGGTCTGGTGCCACTCTTTTTAGCTGCGGAGCTTCACCACAGCAGCTAGATGCCGCAATGAAGCTCTGCCGCAGAAAAGGAGCGGGAGAACCTTGCTCCTTCTTTGCACTGCAGTTGCGGCACGATTTAGGGAAAAGGTGCCATTTGGCGCCTTTGTGGCACCGCAACTGCGCAGCTCCGTGTGGAACATGCGCAGCTGTGGCACCACCATTACGTACGCCATCTAAACGGCGTTAAATAATGGTGGCGCCACCATTATGTGCTAGGGTTTGGGAGCGTGTGAACGCTGCGCACTCCCGAACCCTAATGGCGCTGCCCAAGCACCTTTTAGTGCCCCTCTAGATTGGGCCTATGAGTCAGAACCAATGTCATTAGTTCAAAGACCACAAAACATACACAGTGACCAGAACTGAAGGATGACACAACTCTTGTAACAGCAGAGTTTCTGTACCTGTCCTCTTTTTTCTCACAGTTGTTAACAGTCGGGAGTGTGGCTGTACTTCGTATCAAATTATCCTAATATTCACTGTTCAGTTTCTTGGTTTTGGTTATGTTGCCAACTCTTTGCTGTGTGGAAATTTGAGAGTGTCTGAAGAGAACAGCTGTCTGGAACTCCAAAGAGAAGCATAATCTAAACCAAGGGCGAGGAAAGTACCGCCTATGCCCTGCACAAGGCCTTCATGGCCATTTTTTATGCTTCTGAGGCCACAGCACCCCAATTTTTAAAAAATCCCCCTTCCAATTTTTTCAGCCTCCAAATACAGCCACGAAACTCACTCAAAGACCATGAGCCGGTCTCCCTCTCTCTCTCAACCTGATCTGTATCACAGGGTTATTGTATTAATAAAATAGGGAACATGAGAGTCATGTATGCTCCCCTGAATAAACTGATGGAAATGTCAACATATACATATAATTAATAATAAATAAAATAATAGCTAATATTTGTTGGAGGTAAAAAAAAATCAGTTTCCCTCTTGTTTAGGATTCTCCTATTGCAGTGAAATTTGGTATCAGAAAATCCAAGGGGGAAATATTCAGGGGTAGTTGTGTTGGGCCATGCAGCAAAATACAGCAAAGGAGATTAACTCTTTATTTTAAAAGCATTCTAGTACTGTATGCAATTTTTAAAAATACTATACATTTATGCATTTTAAAATTTGTCATATTTAGGCTAGAATCCCGATGGTGTCTTTGTTGTTTTTAATTACCATTGAGTTGACTTTGACCTATGGCAATCCTATGAACCAGAGGCCTTCAAGGTACTTTGTCATCAACAGCTCAAGGTCTGCAAACTTCTTTGGTTGAATCTTTCCACCTGTACTTCAACCTTCCTCTTTTTCTGCTACCTTCTACCTTACCAACCATTACACATACACAAGATCCTCTATAGAAGCAGTTGGACATTTTTGTCTGATGCACAGAGCCCACATTCAATTCAAGGTTGTAGAAGCAGTGTATTATCTATCTATTTATTTCATTAAAATATTTTTATTTTGCCCTATATCAAAAGAACTCAGGGTGGCTTACGACAACATCGAAACTGGTTAAACAGTTTAAAACAATAAAAATAATATAAACAAGCCCCAAACATTATTTATTAATTAAAATATTTAATTGCACATGCTAATACTGTAGTGTTACTGTTTGTGCATTTCCAGCTGATTTATGTCACCTGTTTGCCCAGGTGAAATCCAGTTGCACTTTCAGTTTTGGGATGTTGCCATCCCATCCAAGAGTCATGTAGCACAAGTAGTGTGTGTGGCACAACCTCAATACAGGATATATGTCTTACCTGTGCAGCAAAATGCACCAAAATCCAATACTCCTGATTATTTTAATCCATGTTTGTTACTCTAGATGTGCTGGTCCAAGCTTGTCATGAATACAGATAATTAAAACTGTAATAATTGGCAGAAGCTATAAATATACTTGGCCAGATTTTTTTTCTCAGAAACAGTTGTTAGTTTTTAAAACTTACTGTCATTGGCTACGCATAGTAAACAGACCTGGTGTTCATGGAAATTGCCTTGGAAAGTCTTGTGTAAGGTCTTGTCAGTCACTAGGTATAAATGGTGACATCAGTGGGATTTCTCCAGCCAAAGTAATTTGAGGACTAGGACAGTAATGAAAGAGATAAAGGTCAAACTGTTATTATTGGACAGGAAGTGACTTGTTTCCGATTTTTAATCCATCATGTGCTGCAAGCAAGTTTACAAATAGGGTTGGCAGGTTTTGTATTTTTCTTCGCTTGGATGACCCCTGATGCTGTTGACTAGGAGATATTCACCAGTTGGCATTTCCCCCCACCGCTGCACTTCCATGACACCCTCCTCCAGCAAAACTCTCTTGCTGAATTTCTGCTTGTTCCGGGCTATTCAGTTAAAGCATAGCAACAGAGTAGCCACATGAAAGCCCCTTCTTCCACACCACTATCAAGGGTGTAAAAACTCAGGCCTCTTCTTTATTTGGTCACCTTTTCTGTAAGCTCCTGCTAGGGAAAAAGAAAAGAATGAAATGGTAAAATTGCACCGGCCAAACGAAAGTGCTCTAGCTCCTTCAATAGATACGCAGAAGAGAGAATCAGGATGCAAAGGGATCTTGTAGCACCTTTGAGACTGAAAGAAAGAAGCTGGTAGTGTGAGCTTTCCTAGACTTGAGTCTACTTCCTCAGATGCATGTTTGGACAGAAGAGAGAAGTTCAACTAATGTTGGTTGCTTGACAAGCTACATGTAATGATAGATGCATTTACAGTCAAGTCCAGATGCTGCACATCTAATGTGCATAATTAATAGAGAAGAATGATGAAAGCTGAGCCAGCAACATTTGGAGGGCCACAGGTTGCCCACCCTGCTTTAGAAAGGACCTGGATGCATAGAGAATAAAGGCCTAATCCAACTGTTAGTCCTGACTAGAGTAAACCCATTAAATCAGGGGTGAGCAAGTGTCAGAGGTTGGTGGGCTACAATGGCCCTCAATGGGACCTTGAAACATCACTGCACATTTAAAAAGTGACTCCAAATGCCCACCAATATCCTCTATGGGATATAGGGGCAATTTTGCTACATTTTTGGCCTTTTGAGGGGCTCTTTTAGATTCAAGAGAGGCCTTTTCTTCAATAAGAAGAAGTTTATTCAACCCAGGAAGTCAGCAATTGGATTTAAGGCAATGTTAGACTTACTTTAGGATGGCCTTTAATTCAGTGGTCAGTGCTTGGCACCTATTTTTAATATAAATATGAGAGTGACTTGGGCTTCTTTTGAAAGTACTTAATAAAGAGACAGTTTGCATTTTGCATTATGGTGACTTGAATGGATTTTATCCTTCATGAGAATAAGGTGATAAATGTTGCTTTTCTCAACAGTTGACCACTTTTAACCCTCTCTTCTTATAGAGAGGATGGTGAAAAGGAATTGAAGAGAAGCCACACAGGTTTTTCTAAAACGTTTCACTGTCACTCAAGGACAGAATGAGCAAGTATTGGAGTGAAAGTGAGGGGGAGGAGGAGGAATAGATATAATGGTAAAGGAGGAGAAGAGGGGGGGAAATGACAAGAGGGACAGAGCGAGCTGATAAATAAAACAAGAGCTTGGTGGAAAGAGTTGCTTTATCAGAATATAAACATTTCCTCTCCCTTTTTATCTCTAAGGTAGAGCGAGGAGGTTATTAAAGGGAAGTATATATTCCATCCTGGGAGCGCATCCCCACAGGCAGGCAGGACGCTGAATCCAATCCTCTTTCGCATGGCCCAGCAGCCAGCGTGCTATACATTTATAGTAGCTTCTCTGCTGGAGATGAGCCTAACATTGCCAAATAATGAAAGGGAAATCTGTTGTGGCCATTAGAGTTTCTTATCTCAATGGATCTAATGCCACATGTGACGAGGGCTAGATAAGAAGACCCCTTGCTCTGATTAAGTCTGAATCGCAGAGAAAGTGGCTTCCACAGAGTTATTTTTTTGCTTTTTATTAGGAGGGGATTATGCCCAGCTTGGACTAAAGAACATTTTAAAAAAATTCCTTTAAGAGAGAAAATACATGGATTGAGGGATGAACAGAGAAGGCACAAAGGCTGTATCTGCAGTATTGCACCGAGGCAGGTGTGGCCCATCTGGATATTCTTCAACTATAGCTTCCATCATCCCTCGCCATTAGCAATGGTGCCTAGCCTCCTGGGAGGTGTATCTAACAACTACAAGTTTGCATGCTGCAGTGCTGTGTGTATCTATATTACTGCATGTTTCCTAACCCCAGTTTAAGCTTAAACCCTGTAATATGAAATCAATTCTCGAACTTTGCATTTACTCTGATCATGAAAAGCCAGAGCTCAGAAGGGTAACTTTTTTGTATTGCAGTTCCCACAATCCCACAGCCAGTATGCCCATTGCACCACCCTGGAAGCACTTTCCCAAGCCCTGTGAAAAGGAAAGGCCACAACAGAGAAAAGATCAGGAAAGCCCTGTCTCTGTATTTTCTGCAACAACCTATGGCCACTCAACTTGGCCAGAGAAGAAAAGGTTTCTCTGCTTAGCAGCTATCTTAGTTTCACTGTGGGATGCACACACAGAGTTCCCCTAGCAGATATAAATTTAATTAAAGGCAGTTTTAAGTGTGAGAGAAAATGATTATGTTATAACACCATGGCATTATGGCATCATATTAAGGGGTTGTCTCCCATCGCTGCATGTTTTTAAATACTCAGTGCATTGGGGGAGATGTGGGGTTTAGGGGCTAGGCAGCTGAGCCTAGGGGATGATCTGCAGAGTATGACAGTGATAGCTGGGCAGAGATCCCAGAGGAGAAGAAGCTTTCCTCCTCCTTGCCCCTCCAGGTAGTTGTCTTACCCCTTCTACACTCCCTCTGGGTGCACACCTTACCCTGGGGCCAGATCTTGCACTCTTCCTATCTCCTATTTCCACTACAGTGGTCCTCTGTCACAAGCCTGAGCCTCTCATCTTCTTACATACCTCTATTCTCTCTTTCTCTATCACACACACACACACACCAGGCACCAATTAATTCCTTCCTCTCTAGCCCCATGGATTACTGGTTTCCCTGGGTGCTCAGCTTCCTAGGATCCATCCACCCCATCTCCTTGTCCTTTGATGACACAGACTGACATTTCCCCATAAAGCATAAAAGTGCAATTGAATATACACATAGGACATTGTGGCACAACAGACATGAGAAAAAGAGGTCATTAGTGGATTTTTTGCGTTAATAAAAAGAAGTGTGTTCCAAACGGTCACCCAAAGAGGACAACAGAATGGCGTCATATGGTAAGACCTGCACAGAAGTACAATTATCCTGATGTAATCATGATGTACTTGCCTTGTGTGATAAGGTCCTTTGTAATTTGATGATCCATTAAAGCTCTCTGGCTGGAAATTCTAAATATCACTTCCTGAACTGTAAATCTCAGAGTTCCATAAAAATGTTGCCATGCCAGTTACAATGGAATCAGAGTGCTATAAATGTGTATTGTGAAAAGGCCTTGGGCATCATACTATTACATTATGTACAATAGTCAGCCTCTTGTTTGTATTAAAGCCATCTGATAGCACAGCATGTGATCATGCAAAAAGGGTCATGGCTAAAGGCAAAGGTTTCTCCTTAGATGTGATTGTCTCATTGTGCCGACTCTGAGAGAGGGTGCTCAACTCCGTTACTAAGCCGAGGGAGCCAGCGTTGTCAAAGACGACTCTGTGATCATGTGGACAGCATGACTAAACATCTAGGCACACCGCACGCTGCTACCTTCGCACTGAAGTGGTACCTATTTTTCTACTTACACTTTTACATGCTTTCGAACTGCTAGGTTGGCAGAAGCTGAGACTAGTGATGGGAGCTCACTCCATCACACGATGCTTAGGTCTTGAACTGCTGATCAGCTGACCTTAGCGTCCTAACCACTAAACCACCATAAAGAGTCATGGCTAGCAGTATAATTTTTGTAACTGCTTTGACAGGACATCCATTGTCTTTAACAAATTGCATTACAGTATAGGTAGAATTCTTACTGAGCAAAGGCATACAGCTACGGAGGAATCTGCTACTGTTGAATTCTGTCCACTACACTCCTGTTTATAATTATTTCAGGCAGGCAAGGTAAGGGGCCCAGTGTGGAGTAGAGCACCAACCTTGGATCAGAATAGCCTAGAATTTGGATGCTACTCACAAATGAAAATCCATGGATGACTTCATGGTAGCTACTTTTATTTATTCATTTCATATATCTATTCAGCCAAAAAAAAAAGGGGGGGGGGTCTGGTCAGGAGCAAAGACCAAAATTTAAAATATGTACAGTAATTAAAAACATAACTGCTGTCCTTCAACAGGGGCAGAATAAAATAATTAGTAGCTAATTTTAAAAAATAAAAACATGTCAACACAGTGAGAGCAGGAGGGTTATTTAAATTTTGTTTAAAAGGTTGAATACAAAGGTCATTATTTGGCACCAAAAAGACCTACATACCTGAGAGCTATTCTGTTGCTGGGACATTACCACCAAGAAGGCACTCTCTTTCATTGCCAGTGCCTCATTTCCTTTGACATGGGTACTTGAGAATCTAATACCACATTCACAAACAATTTAATTCTCCCTTTTCTCTCACTTGAGCATTTTTCCTTCTCCCACCCATACTGGATCTCACCTAGGAAGAATTTGTCAAAACACCAGTTATATTTAACAAGATACAACACATGTTATCTCATTTAGACTAACCTACTTTGTAGGATAAGAATAAAATAGAACAATCTCAGAAGAATGCCTGAGCTTCTTGGAGGAAAATGGAGTACAAATGACACTAATCAAAATTGTATTAGGCTTTCTTTTGACTAGTTTTTTTCCCTGGGGAGGGGGTGTTTGTAGAGGATCTTAGGAAATCAGCTATCAGGGTATTGATTAACAAATCTCTGCTGAGAAACTGGAGCCTTTTACCCCAGAAAAGTCAACACAAGACTGATGTGGAGGTTTGGGGATGGGGGAAAGGTTACAAAAACCTATAGCAGTTGCTAAGATTCAAGAGTGTGGCTCAGTCATGCTTGTTCAGAGGAGGGACTGACTAGTAAGACATTGGCCTAGACTGGTAAAAACATTGGAGATTATCTCACTGTCCTTTCCCACCCTTTCCTCCCGAACTAGGTGCAGGATGTAAACTTTAATACATGGATTTTATTGCACACCTCTTTCTTCAGGCAGGAGGCATCCCATACCTGATCATGGCATCCCATACCCAATCTGGAATTCTCCCGCAAAGAATTGCAAAGAATGGAAAAATCCCATTCATTCAAAATGTGCAGGAGAAGTCCAGATTGGGTACGGGATGCCTGCTGTCTGGGTAAATTCACATATTAGAGTTTACATCCCGTGCCTAGCTTGGGAGGAAAGGATGGGAAAGGGCAGAGTGATAATCTCCATTGTTGAAATACATCACTTTATCCAGGATGAAGTGGCATGACGCTGGCTTTCAGTCTGAAATAAGTAAGCACCTGCAGAGCATGTATAATTTGAAGGCGACACAATGAAAATACATGTATGACACCAGATTGCATAACTGACTCGGGTTATTTGGCTGAGGCTCTCAAAAATATATACATTTATCTTTAGACATTCCTATTCAATGATTTTAATATATTTTGCATTTGTTTCCCCATCCTTACTCTCTCTGCAAAATTGTGTTCTGATTTTTTTCACCCTCTTCCCAGTTTATCAGTAAATCCATAAAGCTCATTCCACTGAACCTCCTGGCAGAGGGAGGATTTGAAGCAGAACAAAAATAAGGAGAAGGGACAGAAAGGTCAAAGTGCTTTGGGAGCAGATTGAGCTTTGACCCTGCTGTAAGATTTCTGAAACAACTCAATATTTCACAGTAATACTCCCGTATTAATTGCGTTTTCCTTGAAATATCTCCTATTGATTTTGGAGCCACCAAAATCAAGTTAGTGTGCTTAGGGCTGCTCTCATCTTGTATCTGCTAATTTATATTTCATTTATAATTGAAATGGAATGTGTTTTTCCTTCAAGTAACCACAGGAAATATGTGTGTGTGTGTGCGCGCATTGTTACCTCTTCCTCAGATAAAACCTAAGGCTTGAAGCCAGGTCATTAAATATTGGGATCATATACAGTTGTGTAAGACACTGCTAAGGAAAAGAAATCTGTTGCACAGATTAGTAGCTCCCTGTGAGTTCTGCAAAACATTTTTCTTTTATTTATTTATCTATTTATTTATTTAATTTTTATTAGAAAAATTTATTTATTACATAAAGATCAAAAGACCAAATGGAAATAAAAATATAAATAAAAAAAACAAAGATAATAATATAAACAGATACATATACATATACACCCAAATATACATATACACCCAAACCTACATACAAACATATGCATTAATCATTAAATAAAGAAACATTATTAGCATTATATGGAGTTTCGTTCTTCAGTTCGCAGTTTCCATCAATATATCCTTCTAACAGTTTCCTTCCCTTCCTCAACTCTCCAATCTTACCAACCCAAATCTCCCTACTCGCCCTTTTCCTACTTACCTCCAATTCTTTCTCTTCTTCCCATTCCATCCTCTAGATTTTTCATCTACTTTTCTCTTACCTAACATTACTCTGCTTTAACCTTCTTCAACCTGCTCAAACCCTCTGCACTTACCAAAAGAAACCAAAACCAAAACCAAAAAACTATATTCTAAATCTTCTGTCCTACCTCCTATTTCATTTGAAATATTCCTTTCTTTTCATTATTCCATAATCTTCATTTCATCTACAATTCCAGTCATGCTGACCTTCATCTCTTGACTTGCTTCCTACCAATATTCATTTAGTTATTGTACAATTTGACGTTCTTATTTCTAATAAAATCCACGTAGATCTAGCTCTTAATATAAGTTAATAACTGCAATCCCCCCCCCCAATTTACCTTTGAAAAATTAATAACTTTTTCCCATTCTATACTAAATTGCTCTTTAGTTAACTAAAATTTTCCCCAATTCTGTTTCATCGTCCTTTTGCTCAAATCCATATAATTTCGAATCTGATTTAAATCTTTCCATCATTTGACTGTGTGTGAACCAATTAATATTCCAGCCTTCCTTATTTAATATCTCTCTAGACTTCACTTCCCAAAAATCATCTTAAATTCCAAAATATCTTTATATCTATACCATTTCTCCTCCTTAATCATTTCCTTTCTATAGAAGGCTTCTACAATCCCATTTTGGGCATTATTCTACGTCTGTATCTTATTAGAGCTTTTCTTATACAATGATTAGAAAAAATGTATTCCACAAAACATTTTTCAAAGGAAACATTTCATTGTGAAAACAAAACACAAACAACTATGTCACACACAGAGAGAATGTTAATAGTATTTCATTATTTTTAAACCTGTTTTTATTTGTGTAGATATACAGTCAGGCCTCCACCTTTGCACCTTTGACTTTTGCGGATTTGATTATGCACAATTTGATCAATATGTTCTTCCTAGGAATCTCTAAGTTCTCCAGTGCAACTTTGTCAAACGTTGACCACAGAGTCAGCTGGAGGCCCTAGAGATTCCTAGAGAAAACAGTTATCAAGGTATCTGTAGGTCCTCTAATGTGATTCTGCCAGATGATGACCATAAAGGACCTAGAGATTCCTAAAGAGGTGTTCTCTCAGCTGAAAACAATTATTTGCAGTTTTTCAACTTTCATGGGGGTCCTGTGCCCATTGAATGTGGAGGGGCCACTGTAATATGCCAGAACATGAAAAAGTTACTTACTGAACTATAGCTGCCTATCTGCTGGCTGGAAGACTCTGGAAACGGACATTTAAAAAACAAACAAACCTCAACTTCAGTCTAACATAAACAGTGTTCTACCCAGTTGCTTTGTTTTTAAAAAAAACATAATTCAAAGACATAGTCATCTTGGAAGGCATAGCTATGTTGGAAAATTAGAATGCAAAGTGATCTAGTAGCACCTTTGAGACTTTGGAGTTTAGCACACACCTAAACAACCCATTTTACCTTGGACTCTTTCAAACGGGGAGGAATTTCTCCCAACTCTGAATGGAGCCAATGCGAATTCATGTAAATTCGCTTGTTTAGCGAATTTACATGAACCCCTGCTCCGTTCGGAATTACTTCCCATTACCCGAAAATAACCCCCTCCTGCCCGAATTTGCATGCGAAGCTTTAATTCGCAATAAGGTAAAACCCATGATTGCATTCGAATTGGCTTCCCTCTTGCCCGAATTTGCGTGCAAAGAGTTAATTCGCAAGAATGTAAAACCCATGATTGCATTCAAATTGACCTTAAATTATACTTCCAATTTAGCCTTGTATGAAAGAGTCCCTTGTCTGGTTTGAATCCTCTTCTGGGATGCAGATGGATATTATCATATGCATTTTGCCACCAATGCCACCTCCCACCTAAAATCCTTCTAAAACCTGGCTCCCAGCTGCGTTCAACTGGCTGATTTGCACAGATCATTACCATCCTGTCCTTCTCTCATCCCTGGCAAAAAACACTTTTTTTCATCAAAGGGAGGTGTTCCGATCAGAGACGGGATAGTAACAATCTGGGCATGGAAATGTGCTATAACACATATTCCCTATCTGGTCTCAGCTCATACCCAGATTGGGAAAAGGGGAATGTGATAATCTCCTAACTGAAGGAAAGAAGTTGGTAGCATGAGGTTTTATAGACTTGACTTACTTCTTCAGATACACACATCTGAGGAAGTAGGCTCAAGCATATGAAACCTCATGCTACCAAATTTTTTCTTTCAGTCAGTCTCAAAGGTGCTACAAGAATCCTTTACATACACTCAAATAATGTTAAACCTGTTAAATAATGTACATTTTGTTATTTATTTCTGTAATAACGTATGTTATGATGATTCTTCAGTGATTCCCATCACACACAACCAGCGGCTTCAACAAATAATTTCTATGTGAACCTCCTGTGCCCTATGACTGTCTTATACCCCACTGGCTGCTAAAGGGAATAGAGCTCCTGTGCCTAGTTCTGACCCTAATTTTCTCCCTTTTCCTCTTCACATCCTGATGCCTTCTAGATAGTGTTCTAGATAGAGTTCTAGAATGAGCCTAACAAAAATAATAATTCAAGGCCCCCTCAAGGCATAAAGCTGGCTTGATAACCTCAGGCCAGCGACTGTCTCTTTTTCTACCTGACCTACTTCACAAGGTTGAAGAGAAGTGAAAGTGGAGACAAGGAGAGACATGTACACCATTTTGATCTCACTGGAAGAAATTGGGGGGGGGGGGGGTTAATACATTTAATTGACAGCTTAAATTATAGCTTCCAATAGCCAGGCTTGCTGAAGATGATATGTATGCTTTATTGGTGCATCAACAATAATACCTAAATAAGGCACCAGATCTCATCTGATCTTGGAATCTAGGCAAGGTCATCCCTGGTTAGTATTTGAGCATCTGTGGATGTTCAAGTCCCGTTATATACAATGGAATAGTAAAATGTTGTCCCTTATGTAAAATGACAAAATCAAGGTTTGCTTTTTGGAATTTATATATTTTTGTAGTGTTTTCAAGCCACGGATGGTTCAATTCATGCATAAAGAATCTGTGGATATGGACCGCTGACTGTAATGTCTTTTAGGTCTAGATCTTGGAGGACTACTGAGCCATGGCAGAGAACATTTCAGAACACCAGCAGGGACGTATGTGGACACTGGCAGAGGATGTGAATATCAAACCATAAATCTTACAAAGGGAGAAAAGATACGAAATATGTAACTCTTCTGAAATGGCACAGCACTGTTGCAGGTGAGTTGTGTTAGCCCTGCTTGGGAATCAACATATTAAAGACAGACGTGCAAAGTGGTGCTATCCTACTGTCCCAAGGGAGCCCTAAAATTGCATAAGCTCACCAAAGGGATTTTGGGAAATAACCTGACTAGTTCCTTCCTGCTATCAGAGGTTAATGTTGCTCAATCTCCTGCACTCATCCTTATTTGAATTTCTTTTCCTCCTTCCCCTGCAATCAGCCATCCATTCCAGCTCTTTCAGAGAAACTGCTGTTTGTCTAATGGTTATGGAAATGGGTGGCCTTTTGCTTGCCAGGTTGTCTACTGGGCAAATTGATGAAGATATCACCTGTAATTGAGCAGTGGGGCTGGGTTTACTGGAGTCATTACTTGTCAAAAAGCAAAAGCATGCAACTTAAATGTCATTCGCAGTGTATGTGTGCGCACGCATGTGTATTCTGAGTCTACCAGGAAAATATATTTATTCTGGGACAGAGCCTGATTTCTATTCCAATTTCCTCATGACAACCTCATCTTGGATAGATAACAAACAATTATCTTAATTACATTTGGTGGAGAGAGAAACAGCAGGGGTTAAGGATGCATTGCAATCCCTAAAGCCTGTTTTTGTAGGTGCTGCTTGCTAATCAATTTTCTTGTTGTATCTTAATCATCTGCGCTATGGGTCGGAGGTTTTGGGATTTGCTCAGGCAGTGTTTGCCAGGGTAAAATCCTACAGCAAACATGTCCTTTATCAAGCTTCTGTTTCCTTGCTTGTGGCAGGGGCCCAGTTTGAATAGCCCTCTTGTCTCACAATGACTGCACAGCATCTTTTGAAATCCGTGTGTCTGCTGGCAAGGCCAATTTAACAATGGAGGTTTGGGCTGAATAAATACAGTGAGCCCTTGGTATCTGCTAGGGTTTGGTTACAGGACCTCCCATGGATATCAAAACCAGCGGATACTCAAGTTCTGTTAAATACAGTGGCACAGTAAAATGGTGTCTATTATACAAAATGGCAAAATCAAGACTTGCTTTTTAAACCATTTTTAAACCATATTAAACCATCAAGCCATAGATGGTTGAATCTGTGGATAAAGACTGCATGGATACAGAGGGCCAACTGTACTTAGAATTGCATTATTTTCTCTAAGAGCCTCTAAAATGATTTAGCTGGTATAATCTCCCTAAAACTGAAAGGAAACATCTGACATTTATTGTTTTATTGTTGTATTATTATTATATTTATTTATATCCTGCATTTCCCCCAATATAGGGACTGAAGGTGGCTAACAACATTTTACATTTTTCTCTCATTTTTCATCCAGTGAGCTAAGACAGCAAACATGGATCTCCTCTTTCACACTTTATCCTTGCAACAGCCATGTGAGGTAGGTCAGGTTTTTGTGTGTGTGTATGAGAGAGAGAGAGAGAGAGAGAGAGAGAGAGAGAATGAGAAAGAAAGACTGAGAGAGAGAATGACTGACCCAAGGTCACCCAGCAATAGTCTCTAAAACAGTCCAGCGGAAACCAGAACATGGATCTCTCAAATCCGTGTCTAGCACTTTAACCATGACACTACTTTGGTATGCCTGCACCCACGTTACTCCATACAGTACGATCCACCACTGAGGGCATCTGATTTTGCAACAGGATGTTTTCATGCCCTCCCATTCTCCTCTGAAGGATCTCCCGAATATATATTGAGCAGATTTTGAGGGTGCTTCTGAGAGTGAGGTGGGGAGAAGGAATTGTTACTCTTTCTGCCACACAGATACCATTCAGGTAGTCCAATGGGCTAGTTAGGTACCAGCCACATGTAACACATCCTTTCTCTCTGAGAAAGATTTCCCACAGTAAATGTTTCAGAACATTAATCTTTAGTCTAAAATCCCCAGAATCCCCCAGCCAGCATGAACAGTATGTAGGTGTGGTTCTGGGAGTTATACGCAAATAATAATGTTTCTAAACCCTAGCATACCTACATTATGGGTAAAAAAAATACACTACAGTGTTGTATCTATTTTACATCATATATACATATATGGTCATAGGTTTGTTTCCCCCACCCCAAATTCTGGGACTTGAAGTTCAGTGAAAATGCTATTAAGAAGGTCCCTCACAAAAGTACCACAGAGTGGTGTCACATGGGTGAAAGTTGTGTGGCTCTCCATGTGTTCTTCTAATGACAAGGACATATGAAACTCTGTTGTTATAATTGTTGTTGCTGTTGTTGTTGTGAGCCTTCATGTCATTTCCGATCTATGGCGATCCTAAGGTGAACCAGGACTGAGTGTCTGTGACTCACCCAAGGCCACCACAGTGAAGTAAATAGGAGCTATCAGAATGAGGAGCTATCATAATGGACAGGAATGGGCCACTTTGAATTAGACAACTACAAAGTGTTCTACGCAGGGAATGAAATGACCTGACGAAATGAGGTGGCTTTCATACTAAGATGTGGCAAAAGCTGTCAAAGGATGCAGTGCAAAATCAGACCAAATCATCTCGATAAGGCTCAATGGAAAACTTATGAATATCACCATAATTCAAGTATATGCACCAAACACAGAGGCAGAACAGGAAGAAATTGATAGATTCTATGAAGGAGTATAGGAAGAAATTGACAACACACCAGCACAGGATGTCAAGGTGATCACTAGAGACTGGAATGCAAACGTTGGAGGCAAAGAAGAATCAAAAACAGTAGGCAGATTTGGATTAGGCAAAAGAAATGAAGCGGGTGAGTGTCTGATAGATTTTTGTGAAGCCAACAACCTATTCATTGCAAACACATTTTTCATACAGCCAGAAAGAAGGTTATACACATGGACATCACCAGATGACCAACACATAAACCAAACAGATTATATAATCAGAAGTAAAATATGGCGAAGCTCCACATTAGTAGCCAAGACTAGACCAGGTCCTGACTGTGGTACAGATCACAAATTACTCATATCAAAAATACGAGTTAAACTCAAAAAGAAAACTAAGCCAAAATATGATTTAAACAATATGCCACAGAATTCATTGACAATATAGTCAATGAATTGATGGAATATAGAAATGAAACATTATTATTATTATTATTATTATTAGAAACAGATTTGCACTGCTAAGCATAATAGACCATGAACCAGAAGAGCTTTGGTTTGAAGCCAGGGACATGGGACTTTGCAAAGTCTGGGAGAAGTCTGGATCGGGTATACAATGCCTCTGAGTGGGGCATGGTGGCATGCAATAACACCAGTTTTTTAAGCAATTTAAGCCAGTGCACAGCCCATGCCCATCTTGGCAGAAAATGGCACGTGATAATCTCCATTAAAGACAAAATGCAGTGTGAATATTTTTATTTTTTAAAATATTTTTAAAACCCAAGCCATTAACGGATTTATTTTATATTTGAATTCTAAAGGAAAAGGGGGAAAATGTATTACATGCTATATCCCATCAATGATTAGAGTTTAATTTCGTGCATTTTATCTTCCTTTAGTTTTCTTCCTATGGTCTTTTCTCTTTATTGTTTTATTGTTTTATTTGGAAAATTATTTTTTTAAAAAAAACAACCTAAGGCTGCTCAAGTATTATTTCTTCAGACAGAGGCCAATGTTTATTCTTATGAAAAGAAAAAGGCCCTTTTGTCATATTGACAAAGAAATCTGTCAGAGGATGCCATAATGGGAACAGGACACCACCCAGCAGTCTCTGGTCGCCTTCCCAACAGCTGGCTTGCTGTTACACCTGAAGAAGTAATTAGAAAGAAAGGTCAGAACACTAATTTGCTACATGGAAGCCTTCCAGGAGAAGGTATCACCATCACAAAAGGAAAGAATAGACCCCTTAATCCAAGCAAAGGGGAACTGTCCACAATTTTTCACCCCATTTGATGGCAGCTCAAGGGTGACCTTTAACCTGTTCCCACCAGCCTCTTAAAAGAAGGGACAAGATTCAGAAGAGGGGGGAAAAAAAGAAGGCTGTCAGTATACAAAATGTTGGACACACTTGTCTTTGCCAAAGTGGCAGTTATTCTGATCCCTAAGCTTTATCTTCCTTACTTTAGTTGTTAGCAAAAAGCAACAAACTGTGTTACTATACCACAACCCAGTGTACTTGGGTTTGCAGAAACAAAATTCAAAGGGGGGCTGGAAAGGCAAGCTCTCTGACTGTAGAGTCAGAACGATGGTGCTATTTATAGTACCATATTTATAGTAGAGTATGTAAATATTAGTAAGCTCACAGCACAACCATATTCATGTTTATCATGAATCAATTCCATTTCCAGCAGTGAAAATGACTCCTTGGTCATGAGATTGTGGAACGAACCTTTCTTTTTTTTCTTTTTCTTTTTTAATGCTAGAAAAATAGTTAATTTTGAAGTTGAGGAGGAAGCTAAGTTTGTTTGGATAATGTGGAAGCTAATTGCCTTTGAATGCATTTTGGGAGTAGAGTTTTCAAAGTTGCTTTTAAAATAATGCATGATCTGTTATGCTTGTAATAAAACTGGCTCTGTCTGTTCCTTTAGCAGTCAAAACAGGTTTTGATTAAGACCCTTGTAACTCCTCAGAATATTTTAGGCTGCCAAAGGGCAGACTTTGTCAATGATCTTGGATGTGGTTGGCATGACATTCCTCCCAATCTACAGTTCCATTCTTAAGAGTAATGTTATCAGTAATGATAAATGGCAGTTAATTGGCAGGAAACTGGCTTGACCCAGGTTCTTTCAGCAGGGAGAGTTTCTTTCATTCCACACCACAAATACTCTATACCACAAATACCACACCACAGATACTCTATACACAAATACATGTGACAGTATTTGAGGGGGCTAGGTGAATTCCAGGAATTCTTCACCCCCCCCCCCCAAAAAAAAAGTCAGGTCTCCTTCCGCTTTCCTCACATCACAGGGATCTAGAGACCAGACATTTTCAAAGAGGTCTTTGTTTATAAAATGGTGTTTGGTTTAGAAACTGGTTTTGTTAGATTCTTGTGTTACAGTATCCTGATTCAGTAAGGACAGAGCAGATACTCTGGATGTGTGTGTGTAGTTTAAATGCAAAATGTATCTCCTTCCAGAGAGAAGAATAGAAAATTTATAGGCTGAAGATGATATTGCATGCCAGGTCCAACTCTGCCAATAGTTAGAAAGAGAGAGTAGCCACAGGCAGCAGATGGGGGTGAGTGCATGGGCAATGACAGTAGCCCTTGTCCTGTTCTATCCTGCCAAAATCACAAAACTGTCCTGCCCCACGCTCTCAAACAGAGCATCTTCCCCTCAGATATGAAGGAAGATGCAATTCTGTTTGTGAATGAAATTGCAGTGCTGTCATTACATTTGCCTGAGGCAGGAAAATATTTTTGATTGGCCGAGGCTGGGAGTAAAGAAGGCCTTTTATAAGACTCAGCTAGTCACATCCTCTCAGCTTCAGAGGACGGCAATGGCAAAACCAGAAACCTGCCAAGAAAACCTTATGACCTTAGGGTGGCCATAAGTCAAACATGACTTGGCGGTACAGAGCAATGGATTACATCCAGTGCAGAGCTCAGAAAAGTTAGGGTTTCATTAATTTGTTGGCATTGTGTTTGTTTTAAAAAGGTGTTGCACATTAATGTTTTTTGTACCTTTGAATTATTTTCAAATCAATTAAAAAATAATAAAAAGCCCTCAGATCCCTCCCTTACCATGTCAGAGTAACAAGTAATGTTTTCCGATAACTGCCAAACAACGATACCTTAATATTTGCATCATTTATAATACTTAAAGGAATGAAATCAGCACTTATTAAAAGAAGTAGCACAAATGATTTTAAAAGAAGTCACTTTAAAGCTCTGATTGATTACTGAACAAATGGAATTCTACTGATGATAATTCTAATTCTTGCCCTCCCTCCTGTAGTCATGGGCCCCCAAATCTGATCTAGAGGGCCCCTCAATCTTTAAAACAGATTTTGGAGAGCACAGAAGGGGTTGTAGAGGGAAGAGAACTCTGTTTGGCAGAGAGATGGCATTCCATAAGACAGAGTCACTAGCTGGATTTGTTGATGTTAAATGCCCCATCTCATGGCAACTCTATGGATGAGATATCTCCAAGCCCCTCTATCCCCTACTGCTCTGTTTAGATCCTGAAAACTCAGGCTGGTACATACTGCCAGGAAGTGGCATCCTGCCGGCGATTCCAGGGTTAGGGAGCGCGCACCAACCGCACGCTCCCTAATCCTAGCAAGTCACGGCGGCAGCATAATGGTGGCCTTCTGTCCACATGGGGGCCGCCATCGTGACATAAACGACGTGCGGCGTACAGACATCACTGCACGTTGCTTACATCACTGGTGCGCCACTGTACGCCAATAGCACATTAGTGACATCTGCACAGCATCCCAAGAAGAATCCAGAAAGCAGAACCCCTGGGGCAGAGGGATGCCATGCAGTTTAGCAGCTGTGGCATCCCTCCAGAGGAAAAACAGGCACCTCCCCACCCTTTCTGTCGAACCCCTCAGACCTGGAACCTCTCTGATTGAGTCTAACCATCTGGCATGTGCTCTTCCTCTCTGTCTACTGCCGTCTATCTTTCCTAGCATTATTGTCCTGTCTCATGAGTCATGCCTTCTTGTGATGTGGGCAAAATATGACAGCCTCAGTTTTGTCATCTTGACTTCCAGGGAGAGTTCAGGCTTAATATGTTCAAGAGCCCATTGTTTGACATTTTGGCCATCCATGGTATCCTCTTCTTCAGCACCACATCTCAAATGAATTGATTTACTTCCTGTCAGCTTTCTTCATGGTCCAGCTCTCACATCCATACATGGTGATAGAGAATACTGTGGCTTGGACAATTTTGACTTTAGTGCTCAGTTGTATATCTTTACACTTTAGGATCTTCCCTAGTTCTTTCATAGCTGGTGTTCTTGTTCCTAATCTTCTGATTTCTTGACTGCATTCTCTGTTCTGATCAATGTTTGGTTCAAGGTACAGGAAATCTTTTACTATTTCAATTTCCTCATTATCTTGGTTGAATTTATGTAGATCCTCCTCAGTCATTATTTTTGTTGTCTTTACGTTCAGCAGTAAGTCTCCCTTTACACTTTCTTCCTTGATCTTCCCTAGTAATAATTCCAAATCTATGATGCTTTCTGCTAGTAGTATGGTGTCATCCAGCTCTCTTTGATTGTTGATAATTCTTCCTCTGATATTCGCTCCTCCTTTCTCTGTGTCCAAACCTGCTCTGCATATGATATTTTTTGCATACAAGCTGAATACATATGGTGATAGAATGCAGCCCTTTGCCAAATGGGAACCATTCTGTTTCTCCATGTTTTGTTCTAACAATACCCTCATGTCCTAAATACAGATTTTCCATCAGGATTATCAAATGTAGTGGCACTCCCACTTCTTTGAGGGCATTCTATAGCTTTTCATGATCTTTGCAATTAAAGGCTTTGCTATACTCTATAAAGCACATGCTGATTTTCTTCTGCAATTCCTTGGTTTAAGCCATTAACCATCATGCAAAGAGATCTTGCAGCACCTTTGATACAAAATGAAAGATGGAAGTTGGTACTGCAAGGTCTCTTTGCGTAATGCTTTTCCAGATTAACATGGCTATGTCTTTGAATGCAATTAATCATTGTATGTTTGCAGTTTGGTCCCTAGGGCCTCTTCCTTTTCTGAACCCCACTTGCTCCACTGGGATTTCCGTCTCTATATATGATTGGAGTCTCTGTCACAGATTTTTTACCATAATTTTGTTTGCATGGGAATTAATGCTATGGTCCTATAATTGCTTTAGTCTTTTGTGTCTCCTTTTTTTGTGTGTGATTTGGGATGTATATTGATTATTGCCAGTTTGTGGCCACCGTTTTGTTTTTCATATTTGTTGGCATATTTTATCACAAGAGTTGATTTTAATCTGTATGGATTGTAGCAATTCTATTGGACTATCATCTGTTCCTGGTGTTTTATTTTTTCCAGTATCTCTTATTGCAGCCTCCACCTTGCTCTCTGGGATTTCAGGTTTATCTTAATTTTTAAACTTAGTACTATTATTAGTTTTTATTTCTATAGCGCCATAAGTTTTGCACAGCACTTTACAAAATCATAAAACAACATAAAACCTGCCAATAGCGTACAATCTAAAATCACAAAATATATAATATACAGTAAATAGGTAATTTATCAGATTAAATAGCTGTAAACTATCAAACTGTAAACTAATAATATGAGTCTTCATTCCTTGTGTCATTCATTTTTTCTTCTCTTTTAGACAGCTTTTCCATATATATCACTGGAGTTTTTCATTGTCCTTCCATACTCTAAGTTTCCCCTAAGTTCTTCTTTTTCTGAGTCTTGGCAGGATCATTCGCAGTACTGGTTCATCTGGTTATATAAGAGACTCTGGGAGCAGGGGAAGTACATTATTACCTTTGAATTTAACAGAGTCACATTGTGGGAGCTGAGGATTTGATTTATATTTTTATATATTTTGCATACTTATAGGCCACTGAGGAAGATTGTAGTCGAAATGCATCTGGCCTTGAGTTTTGGAATTTTTACTATTATAATACTATTTGATTTTGATTATTTTTAGCACTTTGCACATTTCTCAGTGGGGTATTTCTACCCTTTTAGAAATTACACTGGCTTTTCTGTTCCCGAGTACAGTCATTTGTTTATTTCTTTACATAGTTGTCTTTTTATATTGGGAAGTGTAAAAATATCCTGTTCATTTACAGTTTTTGGCAGAACCCTCTTGTTTGGTGTTTTCACTGCAATCTACAGTAGATCTATGGTTTATCACAAGGATTGAGTTGGAACCAAAAAGAAAAAAATGCTATTGAAAGAGGAAATCATTGATGATATTATTTAGTTTATCTGCAAAGTGTTTCCAGCGGGAGGGCTCCTCATGCTAGAAATTTGAAAGCATGGTGCAGCTCTTCTGTCTTTACTCTTTTCTTCTTTAACAGTGGCCATGCTGGCTGAAAGATTCAGGGAGTTACAGTTAATTTTTTTTTTTCCAAGCTGGGCATAACATCAAATGAAAAAGGCAGAGTGGTGACATAATAAAAGATTTGATAAACGAGAGAAAGAGAAAGAGAGAGAGAGAGAGACTGAACTAATGTTCAAATTACTAAATTTTGACTCTGTTCCGCCTATGTAATTTTCAAAGGTCTACTTCTATAAACAGTGCAGACTGCAATTCCAGAAATTTCTGATAATTGCCCTTGAAGAAGGCCAATTGATGATAAGGCCAAAATGCATTGAGATTTTTAAAAAATAAAAGTTTTTGACCATCATATAGCAGATGGGACTTTGTTTCCTTTCATTCTTCCTTTGGGAAATTAAAAATAAAACAAACCAATCCAGAGTTCGAAGGCAGAACCACCCTGTTGACTGTATGGTCAGCTTTCACAAGGGACCATTTGATTAGTGATTTTATATTTCTCCTCTCTGTCAACTTCTTGAGTTCAAACTCCTTGGCATACACTAATTTTGAAATTCTTCTAACACTTTTTGTATTTGCTGTGTACCATTTTCTACTGAGGGAAGAGGATGCATCTGCAAAAAGGACAAATGTTTGAATATGCAGGGAAAATTATTTCTTTTCTTTCTTTCTTTCTTTTTTTTTTCTCATGCCATGGCTCTCCACAGGAAAGTATGCATCCACCAAGCTACTGGGATTAAATAGCCACAATTCTAGGCACTAGCGTGTGAACTGATGTAGCTGGTTCCCACCTTACATGCTACATTAAGCACAATTTTAATCATTTGCAAAGGAGGCCTGTAAAGTGAGAAGCCACCTCAGCTCAAATGATATGGAAACCCCTCGTAGTAGAGATCCGGCTGAGACAATCATTTAAATGCCACTTGGAAACCTCTTTATTTGTGCCATGTGCTTTCAGGAGACAGGAAAATACCACACTTTATTTAATCCTGTGTTGTTGTGTTCCTTCACATAATTTCTGATGGTCACCTTAAGGTGAACCTATCATGGAATTTCCTTGGGCTAAGAGTATGTGAGTTGCCCAAAGTCACCCAACCTGTGCTCATGGCCAAGCATAAATTCCAACCCTGATCTCCACAGTCCTAGTCCTTTGTCTCAAACCACTACACCATGCTGGCTCAGATGTGAACAGACAATAGATATTGCATTACATTTCTTAGAATCCAAAAGAAATACCTCCCTTCCAGTGTGTTTCTGAGATAATATTTTTTGAGGATTTGATCCTGGCTTGATACAAAGGGAAAATCCACCTTGATTGGTCAGCATACAATGCTCAGGAATTAATTCCTCTATTGTTTTCAGAAGATAATTATATATCTACATGATCAAAAGGTAATCGTAACAGAGCCTCAGTTCTTCTTTTACTCTTCTGGGCTATTGGGACATTTTCTTGGTTTTATGTTCTGGTACGTATTTATTAATATGTATGTGCAGGCACACTCTCATTAAAATTCCTTTGCATATAGGCATCCATTATTACAGAATTTAAATACTGTAGCTAGAAGGTATTGTACCCTCTGCTACCTGTGTTAGTTATTCATTTATATATACACACACATACCCCTTCTTTTAAGTTTTCTTTCTTTGTGCCCTTTCTCAAAATGGTATTCGGAATGAATGTTTCAGTATGGAAAGTGAAATGTCCGAATGAATTGAGGTTACTCAATTTAGAAAAACTAGAACAAATCAATGAACCACCCAGGAACTAATGCTCTCAGTATTCTCAGTGATGGTTCCACAACATCAAACAGTATGGAAAACATTTTCAAGGTAAGCCCTCTGTATTCGGAAACTGGTCCCTAAAGGCAGAAAAAGATAACTTTCTTGGCCTACCTGCTATGGTCTGCATTCATAATCAGATCAGGTTCATGAAAATTTTGCTCATAAAAATTTATCTTTAAAAATGTTGGATTGGCCACAGTCTTCTCAGAAAGGCGCTTGATCGGTAGGTTTATTTTGACCATTGGATTCATGGCACATTTGTTCTAGATGTGGCCAGTGGAGAAGATAGACCATAAGTGGTTGAGCCTTCCCACAACTGCTGTAACCTGTTATTGTCCTCTCCAAGCCCATTTCAGAGCATGGAAAAGTTACTTTTGAGGGGACAACTCCCAATAGCCCTGCTGGACGGTGGATTCTGGGAGTTATGGTCCCAAATGTAACTTTTCCAAGCTGTGCTTTTTATTGGTATTGCAGTGGCACCCAGTGCTTGAAATGCTATGGGGACAGGGAGGGGCTGAGAGAGAGACAAATTGGAACAAATAAATACTTGGACAATGGTAGCATAAAAGTGGTTGGTCCTGCTGGGAATAGGGCCACTGAGGTAATGAATGGCTAATCTGGCCTTGGTTAAAACAAACAGTCATCCTCTGAATGAGCCTGTTTGCTTACGTCAGATCCTGGATTCTGTATACAACTTGCTAAGGAATTTCACAAAACTAGAGGTGGTAGCCAAAGTAATATTTGTGGGGAAAGTAAAGGAAGTGGGAGTCATTTATTTGTGGTTGCCTTGATCCCTCAATACAAGGACAAGGAATCTTCTTTTTTTCTGTGGAGGGCTGCATATGAGTGTTGGAAAAAGGGTGGGTAGGATTAGGGTCAAGGAGAGGTAGTCACATCTTTCTCTATGTGTGTGTCCCCTTCCCCTAACCTAAGATGACAGATTGCTCTTTCCAGCAATGCGAAGCAATTGCTTGCTGAGAGCTTTTGAAATCAGGCTGAGGGCTCCATGAAATTGAGGTAAAGGTCTCCAGACATTCCAGGGCTACAGTTTGCCCACCCTGTCCTAGCAGCTGTTTAAGCACTGGTGCAACAGCTAGCAAAAGCCAAATTGATGCCGACTCATGATGACCCAGTGGATGAGACATCTCCAAGACTCTCTATCCTCCACTGCTCTGCTTGGATCCTACAAATTCATACCCATGACCTCCCTAATAGAGCCCATCCATCTAGCATGTGGCCTTCCTCCCTTTCTGTCTCCCTCTACCTTTCCTAGCATTATTGTCTTTTCCAATGATTCGTGCCTTCTTGTGATGTGTCTGAAGTACCACAATCTTCTCATCTTGGCTTCCAGGAAGCCAGTGTATTCCCCATTACCACGTATGGATATTTAATACATCCTAAAGTACTTTGACCTGAACAGAGGGCATCCTTTGTCCATTTTCCAGTGTGGATGATAAACTGCTTGGTGCACTTTCCTGTGTAATAGATCATGAATCATGTGACTATCTTTCTTTATAGCAGGGAAGAACTGGAGCCTTCAAACTTGAACTTGAACTTTGGATTGAAGGAAGCTTCGCTGAATGCTCAGATGCAACGCCTGGGAATCTTTTTCTTCTGCTGTGGTTGTGTGCCTTTAAGTAATTTCCTACTATAACAACCCTAAGGCAAACCTACCAAGAGGTTTTCCTGGGAAGATTTGTTCAGGGGAGTTTGCCCTTGCCTTCCTCTGAGGCTGAGAGTGTGCGACTTGCCTAAGGTCACCCATTTGGGGATTCGAATTGTGGTCTCCATAGTCCAATACTGTGCTTATATATTTACTTTGGGGATGGCAATTTGTGCAAGGATCACAAGCAGATCAGAATTGCCAAGATGGGCAAGTTAAGGCTGCTGCTGGGAATTTTCTACTTATTTTTGCATGGCTGATAACAGAATCAAAAGCTCTCTGCTTGTTGAAAGAAAAGAAAAAAAAAACAGTATTGGAGAAGTCTAATTGAAACCCTTTCCCCCTCGCATGTTACACTGGGGAGATGTGTTTGATATTTATATATTTGAATGCTTCCCATCACCACCCAACCCCACATTTGCAGACCAAAGTTTATAGTCTGTACTATGCACCACTGTACTATGTGATGTTTCTAAATGTTTCATTTGGCCCCGATTCTTAGAAATTTTCTGCCTCTGAAGCACTGGGAAGAGAGAACAGTGTGGCATTTTGAGTGCTGTGGCAATGGCAGACCCCTTCTGAACAAATCTTGCCTAGAAAACCCCATGATAGCTTTGCCTTAGGGTCGGCATAAGTTGGAAATGACTTGAAGGCACACAACAACAGCAACAACAACAACAACTTATGAGAATGCATGGTTACTATTTCTTGTCCCTTTGGCTAAGATCGAATGTAGAGGATGTGTGGGGTACAAGCTTTATTGTACTAGATAATCAAAATATGGAGATCCAGCATGTTGTAGTGGTTTGAGCATTAAGTTATGGAGATCAGAGTTTGAATCCCCCCTCAGCCATATAAACCCACTGGGTGACTTTGGGCAGAACACACTCTTTCAGCTTCAGAGGAAGACAAAGGCAAAAATGGAGGCACAATACGATGACAATCAAATTATATCATTCCAATGAAAGAGAATATCTTGTTTTAACATGCTCAGAAACGGTTAAAAATAGTAATCCTTACTGCTTTCTGATAGAGCCAGTGTGGTGTAGTGGTTTGAGTGTCAGACTATAACTCAAGAACAGGGTTCAAATCCTCGTTCAGGTTCGGAAACCTACTGGGCGATTTTGGGAAACTAACACACTCTCAGCCTCAGGAAGGCAAAGGCAAACCCCCTCTGAACAAATCTTGCCAAGAAAACCTGGTGATAGGTTTGCCTTAGGGTCTCCCTAAGTCAGAGACAACTTGAAGGCACACTACAACAAAACTATTTTCTAAACATCACTGTTTTGAAGTGCTGATCTGACTTCAACTTCAGAGGCTCTAAGCACTTATCAATACCTGTAGAGTTCAAAAATATATATACACGTTCCCCAGACATCTCTGAATATCAGATGCAAGAATTCTCTAGCCTTAAGTTGTCACTTTTGGAAAAAAAAAACTATTGCTTTTTTATTCATTCAGCTGCCACCCATATTTTATACTTGTCTGAAGCTGCTCTGAGCTAAAGACAGAAAGAAAACTCCTGATTTATACCCTTGGATAGAGATCACGCCTCAGGTTTTTGTCTCTGGGCAAATGCAAGTCTCTTGTTTCCTAAGTTACAACAGAGAATGTTCAATAGTGACTTAAAACAACAACCATCCCAAAACAATTTGGACAAAGAAGCTGCAATGGATTGTGTTACTAGGGGAAAAGATGTGTGTGTATGAGAGAGAGGGAGAGAACCATTCTTATATCCAGAGCTTCTGTGATGTTGAGTATTTTGGAAAACACAGTCCTCTTGTTTAAAAATGAAGTAATGAGATTAATATATACAGCAAATGAGAAGAAAGCAAGGCGAATTGGAGCCAGTGGGGGAGGGATGGCAGGGGGAAGCAAAAGAGCAAAGGAAGCAAGCTCTTTCCCTGTTAAATATTTACCATTTGTTTTCTTAAGACTCATTGCCTTTTGGTAACTGGAGAGATGGCTCACTGTGACAGTAGGATATGTGGGGGCTAATGTATTCCTCCCTCTCAACCCACCTTGCCTGGGAAAAGCCAAGGGTAACAAAAAGCAGACTGTTCCTTGTTCATGAATATTAATCCATGAACTCCCCTTGGTATTTTAAATCGAGGGCTCCAATCCCTCGCCCTCCCTTTTCCAGGCTGGGAGGAAAACCTGAGATGTCCTGGGAAAGCCATCCCCAAGAGAGGCTGCCCTGACTTAAGCGGCCTTCCAGGCAGTGACATATCAAACACTGGGGTCAGGGGTCAGAGAAAGAAGAGAGGAATCGCCTTTGTTTCCACTGGGGGTCCCTGAAAGCTAAACCTTTCTGGGACATTCTGAGCTGCGTTTGGGGCTATTTAAACCTGGAAACAAAAGCCGCACTTATTTCCTCCCTCCAAAACACACACATCCCACAAACACACACTCCCCTCCATCAAGGTTTTTTTTTTTGGTTGTTGCTACAAGTTGACAGCAGTGACATATGAAGGGACCCTCCTTCACTGAGGCTCATGCCCGGCTAGGCTGCCTTAGCTTCCATTTGCCACCTCACCAGGAGCAAGGAGGGTTTCATGGCACTGTAGTGGAGACTGGGCTCGACTGGTGATTTGTAGGAATAGATCTTCGGGGTCATTCAGATGTCTTTTTTTAATGTGATGATGTAAATAATCTCACACATTCTGGGTTTGTTATTCATACTGTGGAACTGCATCAATCCACATCGATGGGCATCTCTATGAGTTCAGTTGTTCACACATGCCAAGCCTTCGAATAAACATGGAGTTGGCAAAGCAAATGCATTTGGAACACTTTTTTTTATATATGCAATATTTTATCCCAGGTCTATTCCCATTGGTTAGTCACTCTACCAGTGATGCGGATCTTTTACGAAAACTCAGGGGGAAAGACTGTTATCGGTTATCTCAGATTAAGTGGGTTTTTAGGATACCCCCCCCCCACCAAACATAATCAGGTGTATTCAGGATGTGTGTGAACAACAGAGATTTAACTCAGATTCATCCAGGGTTATTTTCATAGTGCGAATAGCCCTTAGAGGATTTCTGTTTCCCATTTGGAAAAAGAGCAGCAACTTTTCACTATTCAGTCATGCATTCACCCCCAAAATAATAATAATAATAATAATAATAATAATAATAATAATTAACCTTTATTTATATAGCACTGTAAATTTACACAGCACTGTACATACCATCTTTTTAATTAGACGGTTCCCTGCCCTCAGGCTTACAATCTAAAAAATGGTTGTTGTGACTGGGGGGTTATTCAGATGGTGAAAATAACCCCAGAAGAATATGGGTTGAATTTCTGTTGTTCACATTCAATTTGCATGCATCTGATTAAGTTTTTTTTGGGGGGGGGGCTGCCCAAAACTCCACTTAAGCTGGGATAATCGATGTTGGGGGGTTTTCTGAGTTTTTCTAAAAGATTCACATTCTCAACTGTGTGAATAACCAATGAAAATAGACCTATTTATAAAAATAGAAAATAGAAGATAAACCAGGATAAAACTCTGCATGCCTTGAACATGCTTTGAATACAGCCACATCATTGACTCCATTTTTATTTGCAGTGCTGACATGGGTGAGCAAACAAAATTTCAGAGATGCACAGAGATATGGTTTCAATCTAAAAATAGTGTAAACAACGCAACCAGAATGTGTGAGCAAGTTACAGTATTCAGATACTCATGGTTTTAAAAAGAAACATCTGAATAACTCCTTGAAATCATTTCTATGAGGGGGTATCCAAAAGTTTTAATGATCACCTTTTTAAAAAATTGACAGAAAGTTTGTTTTGATTTGTAGTTGTTAACTTATCTCTATGGAGTCACTATCTAGATTTATACATTTTCCCCAGCGTATCTTGACCCTCTGAATGGGTATCATAAAGTAATAATTATCACCCAGAAGTTATTACAGCATATTGATGAAATTTTGTCAGTGCCATCATTGGTCCCTAAGTGCACGTTGCTGAGAAAATCAGTTCATTGCGTCCTTTATTTTTGTGACTGGCTCTGCCAGAAGTGACTAAAGTGTAAAATCCTCATCAGGTACAATCTGCAGGCTTCTACAACATCAGGTATTCGGAGGGTCCAGATATGCTTGGAAAAATGTATAAATCTAGATGGTGACTACATAGAGATAAGTTAACAACTACAAATCAAAACAAACTTTCTGTCAATTTTTTTAAAAGGTGATCATTAAAACTTTTGGATACCCCCTCATAACTTATGGTGACCCTAAGGCAAACCAATCACAGGGTTTTTCTGGGGCTCAGAGTGTGTGATTTGCCCAGGGTTATCCAATGGGTTTCCATGGCTGAGCAGGGACTCGAACCGTGATTTCCAGAGTCCTAATCCTACACTCAAACCTCTGCTTCATGGTGGCTTTCACCCACAATTTCACCCAAAATTAGTAAGCTGAAAGAAAGCTCATGGGGGCAGGAATTTATTCTTATGTGAAGGGGCTCTGAGGATGAATTCAAAAATAAATCCTGAGCTGACATTGCATTCTACATTGTTTTCTTGGGAAAATTACTTCTATTTTTGGACTACAATTTATTTATTTATTTGAATGATACAACTATCTGTCTCTGGAACCTGAAACTCAAGCTTAAAAACAAAGTACAAACAAAAATGCAAAAATTAGAATATTAAAATACAATAGTCCAAATATGTTAAATTGTGCAGGAACTAATAACAGTTTTAAATATGTTTTTTCCAAAAAAGGTATAGTACCCATGCACTGAATGCACATTTTTCAGAAGCCAGTCTGTTTCCAAAAAATATATCTGAACATCTAGGCTGGCTGGCATATTCTTGCAGTTAAAGTCCAAAGAAGTAACTTCAAATTCATATTGACCCTTGAGGCCTCTACCCTTTTTATAGTGCAACTGCCAGCATCACATGAATCATCCATGAGTATAATCCAAACATCTGCAAATGGATTTCTGATATACTTTACAGGTTTTGGCCTCCACTCCAGTTGGAAACCTGGAAGTCCAAATGTTGGCAATGCCTGTACAGTTATGTACATGTTGGCTTCCTTTCTAGCAACATGTGTACTATATGCATGGATGCTTAGGGAGTCCTTTTTCATGCATTAAAAATTAAGGGCTACGTTGCCAAAATGAAAACTGCTTACAGCTCATGGTTGTGTAGAAGAAGGAATTTCAGCAGGTGTTGCTTGTCACACAACCAGCTAACAAGCAACATCTGCAAAGAAAGAAGGCCTAGGTATATTAGGCAAAGCAATAAAGGGTCATGGAGAGATAAATGGGATATTGTGGTTAAGAAAGTCGAAGGAAATATGGGGCACGAAGAGGTTAAAACATGATTAATGATATAATTCCACATCTCTGAGAATGATTGTTAACCCTCTGTGTGGCCATATGAGTTACTGGGGAAAGGGAGCAAAACAAATGTATATTGTGAGTTGTGGATCATATATTATGTAATATGTATTATGCAAAAATTAATTAAAAACAAAAAAAATCAGCTGAAATTCCCTTTTCTACAAAACAGTTAAACGTACAAAAGCTGTTTCCATTTTTCACTCTGGCAGCCCTATTAGGTAGGGAGTGAAGATGTGACAGACTCCCATTCATGTGATAAAATAACTGGCATTTGAACACTCAAGTAGGAATGTCACTGTTTTGGCTATAGCTGGTGAACCTGAGAGCAAAAGCATAGGAGATCCTTGAGGTAATGCCAACCCATTGCAACCAGGGTGTTGGTGTAAGAGAGAAGAATGCACAAAGCTGTGGTAAATGCATATGGAAACTGGTACTAAGAAGTATATCTGCTTAAATATGTAAACATTTAAGAAATAAAGCTTGGTTGTGTTATATTTTTGGCCACAACTTCCAAAATATCCTAGCTAATGTAGGCATGGTGGCTAACGTTTTCTGGGAGCTGTAGTACAAAAACTTTTAAAGACCATTGCCATCTTCTTAGTGGCAGATTAAGACCTTTTCATTTACTCTGAAATTTTAATTTGCATAATCACTTAGCCTGGTTTGAATGTTTAAATCTTTATTATATTTGCTAATGCGACTGCTTTATTGTAATAGGACTTTAATACCTTATTGTCTATATTTGTTTTGTCCTGTCCTGAAATTCAGGCTGATGAAGTGCAGCAAATGATTTATTTTTAATTATGAATAAATATATAAATAGTAAGGTGATAAGCAGTGGGCAGAAGGGTAGTTAGATTTAAAGGCAGATCTCTGAGTGATTTGCAATAAATCAGGAAGCATTTCTGGCTCCTATTTGTTTAATAATAACAACAGCAACAAGGTGATTGCCCTGATTTCCACCTTTGAACACTAAATTATATTGAAATTAAGAAGCTGGAGATAACAACATTTGAGTTTTGTTATTCAAATGAATTCCTGGGCTCAGAATTCTTTGATTCTTTGTCTTTTGGGAGAGTGTTGGCTCTGAGATGCTAGACTCTGACTCTGTATTCAGCCATGGAAACCCACTGCAGTCACACTCTCTCAAGAGAAAGCCAATACCAAAGTTCCTCCAAAGAAATCTTGTCAAGAAAACCCTAAGATAGGGTCATCAAAATCCACAGTGACTTGAAGGCACATAATGCATAAAGACAAGAACAGTTCCTTTTGGAAAAGGCACCAGTTGCTGTATTTCTGAATTCTAACTAAAAGTGGATCCTTCATGAGGACCTGCCCACATGCTTGTCAATAGCTTGCATATTTCTGGCATTTTGGTTGGTTCTAATGAAGGTATTAACCAGCTCTGGATCACTAACTATATCTCACGAAACAGCATGGCTATATTTGCTTTTGTATTTTAGGCAGATGCCGTAGACTTTCTGCTCCTGGTCTATGTTGTTGTTGTGCATCTCCAAGTTGTTTCAGACTTACGATTACCCTAAGGCGAACCTATCAAGGGGTTTTGTTGGACTTTTCTTGATATATACAATGAATTATTGACACCCAGAAATTTAGTTGTAACGCAGCATTTCAGATCAAGTCTTGCAATAATGTTGGAGATGCTGAAATTATTTATTCATAAAGAAGGTCTTAGAATCCTCCTGCAATGGCTCTGACAAATAAGTAATAAAATGTATTATTCTTATGCTGCCCCCACTGCTAAACAGGACCAAAATGTGTAATAATTATATAATATATACTGTAGGCACTTAATTCATTCATTTGCTCCTTTGAAACAGTGTACATTGTGTGGCAATGCAAAATTAAATGGCAACATAAACAGAGGATCCCAACAATTATCGTCCAGTTAGTCTGACATCAATTCCAGGAAAGGTTCTAGAGCAGATCATTAAGCAGAGAGTCTGTGAACACTTAGAGGCCAATGGCATAATCACAAAAAGCCAACATGGGTTTCAGAGAAACAAGTCATGCCAAACGAACCTGATTTCTTTTTTTGATAAAATTACCAGCTTGGTAGATGAAGGGAATGCTGTGGATATAGTATACCTCGATTTCAGTAAGGCCTTTGACAAGGTTCCCCATGACATTCTTGCAAACAAGCTTGCAAAATGTGGGATAGACAAGTTAACTGTTACATGGATTTGTAATTGGTTGACTGGCCGAACTCAAAGGGTGCTCAACAATGGCTCCTTTTCATCCTGGAGAGAAGTGACCAGTGGGGTCCCACAGGGTTCTGTCCTGGGCCCAGTGCTATTCAACATCTTTATTAACGATTTGGATGACAGAATTGGGGGCATACTTGTCAAATTTGCAGATGACACTAAACTGGGAGGAGTAGCTAATACCCCAGAGGACAGGATCAAAATTCAAAATGACCTGAATAGACTAGAAAGCTGGGCCAAAGCTAACAAAATGAAATTTAACACAGAGAAATGTAAGGTCCTACACGTAGGGCAGAAAAATGAAATGCACAGATATAGGATGGGGGACACCTGGCTGAATGAGACCACATGTGAAAGGGATCTAGGAGTCCAAGTAGACCATAAGCTGAACATGAGTCAACAGTGTGATGCGGCAGCTAAAAAAGTCAATGCAATTTTAGGCTGCATCAATAGAAGTATAGTTTCTAGATCAAGGGAAGTTATAGTGCCACTCTATTCTGCTTTGGTCAGGCCCCACCTGGAATACTGTGTCCAGTTCTGGGCACCACAATTCAAAAAAGACGTGGAGAAACTGGAGCATGTCCAAAGGAGGGCAACTAAGATGGTGAAGGGTCTGGAAACCTTGCCCTATGAGGAACGACTTAGGGAGCTGGGGATGTTTAGCCTGGAGAAGAGAAGGTTAAGAGGTGACATGATAGCCCTGTTTAAATATTTGAAGGGATGTCATATTGAGGAGGGAGCAAGCTTGTTTTCTGCTGCTGCAGAGACTAGAACGCGGAACAATGGATGCAAACTGCAGGAAAAGAGATTCCACCTCAACATTAGGAGGAACTTCCTGACAGTAAGGGCTGTTCGACAGTGGAACACACTCCCTCGGAGTGTAGTGGAGTCTCCTTCCTTAGGGGTCTTTAAGCAGAGGCTGGATGGCCATCTGCCAGGGATGCTTTGACTTGGAGTTCCTGCATGGCAGGGGGTTGGACTGGATGGCCCTTGTGGTCTCTTCCAACTCTATGATTCTATGATTCTATGATTCTATGATTCTATGATTCTACCTTTACCCATTATTTTTATTAGTTAACATTAGTTACATTTATTTATTCCTTTCATTTATATGTTACCTTTGTCCCAAAGTGGGACCCAAGGTGGTTTCCAGATACGGCACATTAAAAATGTTTACAATATTTTTAAAAATTATAAATTCCCTCATTAAACACTATAAAATCATTTAAAAGCCACGCAAAAGTTAAAAATAAATAACAAAATGTCTTTAATTATTTCCTGCCTTTTCATCAACGGCTCTCCTCCTCCCTACTGTATTTTCTCAACAACCCTGTCAGGGAGGTCAAGCCAAGGAAGAATGACTGGTTAAAGGTTACCTGGTGAGTCAGGGCTCCCTAGTCAGGGCTCAGCAGAACTTGAACCTGGAGCTCCCAAGTCTCTGGAGTCCACCAAAGTTTATGCCAACAATTTCATTCCCTCGCTCTCAAAGGTGCTACAGGTCTCCATATTTTATATCCTTCTGTATCACATTCTCTACATGAGAAGCTATCATTCCTACTTTTCAGATACTGTCATAAATAAACAAATATTGTTCTTCAAAGAGTCTTCCATCCATATAGCAAATAAGCCTCACTCAGTGGCAGCTGGTGGCTTTCATGTTGTGGGGAGGGGAGTGTTGTGTCTGCTCAAGGTTTTTGTCTGAACTTTAATGGCATTACCCAAGGCACTAAGCCTATTTTTGCAGATAGGAGACAGCTCCTTGGCTGGCTCCCTTAAAGCTCAGAATAAGGTGGTACTTGCATGGGCCAGAATACTCTGGGCTGCTCCCAGATTATTCTGTCTCTGAAGCTACCCAATATTACCTTGGGCACTCCGTTGCGATGCTGGGCGGCTATTTGCACATGTCCTGCTGTGCTGCTCAGCACTTTGAATTGTGCCCAGTAAGAAAGCAATAGCCAATAAATCTGTTTCAACAAGGGAGATGCTCACTCTGAGGTCAGAACGAGGCACACCACTTAGGGGACATGGCTGGAAGCCTCATTCTGACCCCTGAGTGAGCACCTTGTGCCAGCAGCAGCAGCACCGGGTGGCATAGTGGATCGCTTTGTAAACAGCCACTTGGCATTGCTCCAGAGGGCTCTGGATCGTCTGGGAAGATCTGGAGCAAAGGGTAAGTTTGTTTAAGCCATTTTAAGGGAGGTATATCGAGAGTTTGGGACTGAATTGTCTAGATATCATCCAAACAGTTTGCACCAGAACCAGGGACTAGGCCCTGCATCATCCAGACTATTTGCTGGGAGGATGTGCTATTTGGCTCTGGTGGACACAGCCTAAAACACAAAGTGGGTAACCACCATTGGAGTACAGGGCTTTCTGCAGATCAATAGTATTTGTGGGTCAGTCTTTAATTCAAAGGTGGGAAACTTTTTGGCCCTTAAGATGTTTGACCCCACAATTCCCATCTGCCTCATCCAGTATGGCCAGTGATAAGAGGTTGTGCTAGACTCAGTTCCAAAATATCTGGAAGGCCAAAGGTCTCCTACTTTGGTTTAGTTATCTGCAACAGGGACAATCTGAAATGACCTCTTGCAAGTGTCAGATTCAGTATGATGCCACGTTGCTTTTTGTGAGAAATGGCCAGTGCTCCTAAACATCTTGTTTGGGGGAATGGTAGGAATATTACCAATTCACTTTAAGGTATTTCTGTGATCAGTAGGGCATCAGACATAACACTGTTTGCTTGTCTCTTGTGCTTGATCCAAGCATATTCCTGTAAGGAAATTCTCCCCTTTCAGGGAGACCACTTTCTTCCAGTTCTTAATCTGCAAAATATCATTTCTGGTGAACGTGACTTTTCCCCTCTGCTGGGCGTGTATATCTCTGTATTTGGAGCTCTGTTTGGAATGTGGCTGCAGGAATGCTGTAGGCACTCAGAGGTAAACTGATAAGAACTGAGGTGACATTGACAAGGCTTGTCCAAACTTTTGTTTCCAAGCTGGAGGTGCAAATGACATTAGTGACTGTAAATGCTAAAACCCTCCTTTTCTTTGCCTATATCATAATGTGACCTAAACATAGGTACTCAACCTGAAGAAAATGAGACTTATTCAGCAGCAGATACATTTTTGGACTACAGCTCTCAGACACTTCCAGCAAGCATGGCACTTTCATCCAACATGTTCTGAGAACTATAGTCCAAATTGTACTGCTTCTTTTTTTATCCCAGCACATATTATCCAATGTAGTGTTGTGATTACTGTTGGAGTAAGATATGGAAGGCTGGGGTTCAAGTCCCACATAATTCATGAAATGTAGGTTACTGTGACTTAGTCACACTCTCTCAGCCTGACCACATATGGTTGTTGTGAGGATTCACTGGAAAGCAGGAGAGGCAGGTTTGCTGTCTTGGCTTATTAGAGGAAGCACAGTAAATATTAAACTTTAAAAGAGGGCACCGCAATAACAGTATGCTCGCCACTGTATGTGTTATGTCTCCCCCACGTCTCCAAGGGCTGGAGCAAGATTAGATTGTTTTTTCCATCCATATACAGCTATTCACTTTGAGTAAGGCTTAGAGGAACAATCTTGCAAAGGCTAAAATGTAGTGGAGGAATAGTGTTTAAAATTTCATTATCTGGGCCAGTTTTTACTTCAGGTTAGTTTTTACAAAAGACTAAACATCTCTGGCCCTGCACTAGTTAAACAGTGTGCTAATGATCAAAAGTAACTGAATATTTCCAGTTCTTTGTGGGGTAGATTAAGTATCATACAGCAATGCAGCTTGCTTTGAACAACTCTGAAAACTGTAGTTCTTTTTTATGCTTAATCTGGAATTTTTGAAATAGCTGAAATAGCTCCCTCCCTTGCTATACTTTCCTAAACAAACCTGTTATGCCTTGGGGAAAAATTAATCCTTTCCTTTGACATCAGCCCTTTACAAATGTTGTCTGTGCACTCTAATATTAGATCCTACAACTTACTATATTAGGAGGATAAGCAGCCAGATTTAATCATTGTCAAGTTCCACTGAGTTCAATGGAAGATTACAGCATATGCTGAAATTGGTTCCCTTGAAAACAATGGGACTTAAAATGCTAAACTGTTGACTGGATTGTGCCACATTAAACAAATGAAGAAATTTACATAAAGGAGCTAGACTGTATGTCTTTTTTGCCTAGATCTTAGAGATATAATACAGGTTGAGCATCCCTTATCTGGTTTCTGAAATCCAAAATACTCCAAAGACTGAAACTTATTTTTATGGGTGGGCGAGCCAGTGACAACTTTGCTTTCTAATGGTTCGATGTACACAATCCCTTAGGCTATCTGTATAAGATATATGTGAAACATAAATGATTTTTTGTGTGTTTTTAGGATTGTGTTCCCATCTCCAAGGTATCTCTTTATGTACATTTATGCTAATACAGGTACTCGAAAATCTGGGAAGAAATCCCAAATACAGAACATTTCTGGTCCCAATCATTTTGCATAAGGGTTACTCAACCTGTACTGCAATTTCTCATGTTTCTATGCAGTATTGCCTCATTGTCTGACACAGAATGTTTAAATGATAACATGCTTAATTTTTATGGGTCTCTATAAAAATAATTATACAAATTTTAGAAATGGCACCGGAGGCAAGTGTCTGTAAAAGATTAGTCTTTATGGACTCAATGTCTGCTGTCTTGGATAACACATAAAAACAATATTTCTCTGACTAATAAGATTGTGTGTGTATATATATATATATATATATAGTTACAGTATACCTTATTTACATTTACATTTTTACAGTGTTTACGAACAAGTATGCTTCTCTAAGTGCCTTATCTTCTGTGGTGTGTGTGTGTGTGTGTGAGAGAGAGAGAGAGAGAGAGAGGGAGAAATCATTTCCATTGAAATGCAAACAATGGTGAGATGGAATGCACTTTTGGCTTTCCAGGGCAAATCGCCCATAGACAGCTATTTGTAGTCAAGAACAATGTTTGTTTGAACAGTGTTGAGGGGAATGTTGAGTTGGAAGAATTTTCAGGATTATTTCCCTTGTTTCTTTAAAAACATGTTGTAGGCATATGTTCTGTGATGAGCCTCTCCCCATAACTATTGAAGGATTATAAGGCAACAGGCTGAACTACATACTAAGAACTCAACTATAATTAAAATATTAATAAATACGCTGTCTTGTGCTGTGAAGGTGGAAGAAGTAGCAATCTTTCTGCTTCTAGCACTACATAACAAGTCAACCAGATCTGAGTATTCTTGCATTTGCTCTATGGAGTTATAAGTGGACTAAAAGTGACAAAGGGGATACTATTACATTCATTTTGAAGACTGCAATAATCCTTCTATTGCAAACTAGAAGACCTCCAGTTTTTGTTTTTGTTTTGGTGAGTATGCCCATCTGATTGTGGAAGCTAAGCAGGGTCCGGCCTGTTTTGTATTTGGAAGGGAGACCATAACTGTAAACCAGGCACTGTAGGCTATATTTCAGAGGAGCTGTTAAACCACCTGAATATTCTTTATGCAAGAAAACCCTGTGGTATTCATGGGGTTGCCTTAACTTGGCAAGTGACTTGAAAACATACGCACACACACACACAAATGTAGTAGGGTTGTGGGGTAAATCCACTAGAAGCTATACAGTATATTCCAATTTTATATTCCTCAAATATTGTTGATTTCAAAGATATATTGCAGTACAGCCGATCTAGTCTGTCGCAGCAACTTAGACCCACAAAACACCAAACAAGCAAATTGATCCAAAGTACTGCTTTACCAGTGAAATCCTATGCATGCATACATAGAAATAAATCCCACTGAGTTTAATGAGACCTACTGTTTTCAGGTATAAATGCAGAGGACTGCAGCCAAATTGAGTTGTGGTAGTGTGAGCTTTTATGGACAACAGCAGCCTTTTCCAACCTAGTTCTACCCTGATGTGTTACATGCAATTTCCACCATTTCCAGCCATAATGGCTGGGGCTAGTTTGCAGGTTATAGACCAATGCATATGAAGAAAACTGTCTGACATCATCAGCTGCCTGATGTGGGGTTAAGAAAAGACTAGTGTGTACTTATATGTTAAATGTTGCTGAGTTTAGGGTTAATCAACACAATTCCAATTTGGGATTTTTTTTTTTGAACAGGTAGAGAAAATACGGGATGCAGTGGCTTAGTAACTAAGATGCCAATTCTGATGACTGGAAGTTCGGAAGGTTGGCAGTTTGAGGCCTGAGTATTGCATGATGGGGTGAGCTCTTGTCACTAGTCCCAGCTTCTGCTAATCTAGCAGTTCGAAAGCATGCAAATAGGTACCACTCTGATGGGAAGATAACAGCGTTTGGTGCAGTCATGCTGGCCACATGACCACCAGAGCAGCCCTTGGACAATGCTGGCTCTTTGGCTTAGTAACAGAGATGAGCACCACCCCCTACAGTCAGGGGACTTTAGAGAAAATAAAGAAAGCCAGCATGGTGTAGTGGTTTGAACATCAGACTATGACTCTGGAGATCAGGGTTCAACTCCTGTCTCGAGCATAAAAACTCACTAGGTGACCTTGGGCAAGTCACACTCTCTCAGCCTCAGAGGAAGGGGAATGCAATGGCAAACCTCCTCTGAACAAATTTTGCCAAGAAAATCCCATGATCAGTTCACCATAGGGTCACTATAAGTTGGAAATGACTTGAAGGCACACAACAACAACAAAGAGAAAAGAAAGCACCAAATACTGTCATTTATTCTTCTCTGCCTTGCAAAAGTAGTTTTCAAAAGAAAAATCAAAAGTATCAAATTATGGGTAGGAACTCTTATTGTAACTGACTGCCAGTTCAAGTGAATAGTGGGTTTCAGTTCAAGAACCATCTTTGTTGTCCCCAGATGATGGTAATTCACAAGCACACCAAAAAGTGTGCCAGTGCATGTGAATGTATATGTACCAGAACTGTTAAACTGTTTTATCTTTAGAAAAGTGTGTGTGATGTGTGTGTGTATAAAGCGTGATGGGGGAGGTGGTGAATACCCTCCAACTGTCCCAGCTTGGAAAAGACAGTGCCAATTAATCCTCAGTCGTTCCACTTTTTCAGCTGTTTTTAAAATGTCCCACTTTCTCTCTCATCCTCCCACTTTCCTCCTTTGGCCTCAGCTTATTTCAGCTGCAGCAAACTTATTTCAAAGCACAGGTTTGCACTCAATTAACTCAGCAGAGTGAGAGAGCAAAGCAGGAGCATAATCTTGCCCTTTCTAGTAGAGTCAGGTGAAAGCAAACTGCTGCAGCCTCTCCTGGTTTTCTTCCTCATTAGTAACATTTTATTATCTTGACCATAGTCTTATATGCTTGGCCACGCGCATCCTGATTTTTATCTGTGAAATGTTGGAGGGTATGACCAACCAATGCTCTGCTTCAGATTCTTTTTCTCTTCTCCAACCTCTGCCATGTGATTACAAACCTACTGCCGTAGTGCTGCTGGTTATGTCCACAATCCTTTCTGACTTTTACCCCTTCTGTGTTTCAAATTGTTTCCCCATCCCCTGCAGCTGCTATGCACAGGCTAGCATGATGCTGTGACATATTTATACAATCCCAAAGCCTGAGTACAACTTATGCCAAGAGACAGATAGAATCACTCCATTCTGAGCAAACCATGGGGTTCCTTCCTTCCTCTGTTCGAGTCCCCATAGTTAAGAGGGACAGGTTCATGTATCTTTCTACTATTTTTACTCCAGAGAGAAGAGTAAAATAAAACTGCCTAGCCTAGCTGAATCACTGGATGTGAACGTGGCAAATATTGTGTAAGTTTCCTTATATAGCTGTTCTTGTGAGGCTTGCCACTGATGCTTTATGTGCTAAAATTCGCTACATGTTCAGTGGAGGTAGGAAAGGGCTGTGCTTATAAAAACTACTTTTTGACTACAACAGCCAGGATTGTTCATACTAGGTTGTGATCCCTAAAAAGTTTTTTCCCCCAAGCTCTGGGAAGGGTTAATCAAATCACAGAGAAGAACATGTTAGGTGTAAAATTTGCAACCCAATTAGAATTTTTCAGAAGACAAGAAAATGACATTATTGGTATAGTCTTATACTATATACATGCCGACACAAAAAGAAGTCCCACTGAGTTCTGTCATGCTCCCTTCTAAGTACAGTGTGTTGTTGTAAGACAGCAACCTAATGGAAGCTGATGGTCCTTTGGCATCTGCACCTAACATAGCAATGTCTGTCTTTCAGTGAATTTGCCTACTGTATCCTTCAGTATAATAAGTGCACATCTGTTCTTGGTCAGGCAAATGAAGGTAGGAAGTTTTCTCTCCAGCTGGCAAAGCAGCTGGATTCAGTTGGCAGGCCCTACAGTCATCTCTTCCCCATCCTGCCTCTTCGGATTCTTTAGTCCGGTGTCATCTTGCTAACATTCTGCTCTTCTGATCTTGGTTTTTCCTGAGTGTTCCTGTGAGATCATCCTAGGCAGCAATATCCATCTTCAAGCAAAAGACAGATTTTGAAGCCATGTCTAGACTGACTTGTCTTTTATGATTAGGCAAGCCTATGGCAAAATGTTTTTGAACAGCTACAGTCAATCCATAATAAGGAGAGGCGGGATACAAATAATAATAATAATAATAATAATAATGATAATTTTATCCTTCTGTGTGACACTGTTTCAGATGGGGAAGAACTGCATAAAAAGTGCTGAACTGGTCTCATTCTGCGATGTAAGGAAAGGATAAGGGAGCCAAATGGTGTTGTGTTTTGAGTGTTGGACTAGGAGTCTGGGAGGCCAGGGTTCAAATTCTCACTCACCCATAGAAACTCATTGACTGGCCTTGGACAAGCCACACTCTGTCAATCTGAAAATAAGTGAATGACAAACCTCCTCTGAATAAATCTTGCATGAGAGGTTCATCATAAGCTGGAATTTACTTCAGTGCATGGAACAAAAACAATGAGCAACATTGTCCAAAAGCTGTTAGGTGTGTATTGTATTGTTTGAATAAGGCGTGGGAGTACCTGTAACTTTGTATATGAATGATAATTGGCTATTCCGGTTGGGGACGTCTGGGAGTTTCAAGTATTAAGTAATTAGTCCAAACTCTGGTCCTCATTAAAAAAAAATCTAGGGGTACACGCTATAGTTTCAAGTGAAAATTAATTTGCTTCTTCAATCAAAACTTCAAAACACTTCTCTAGCAATACATACAGTAAATGCACTGTGCGACTCTCATTAGTACCAGCAAGCATACCAAGTGGCCAGGAGTGCGGGGATTTGTAATCCAAAACACCTGGAAGGCACCATCCTGGCAAAGTCAGACTATAGTTATGTATGATCAATTTTAATATTTTTTTTATTAATTCCAGAAACTGGTTGGGACTTTGATGGGCTGGGCATTATAATTTCACTAAAGTTTTTTTAATTATGGTTTTAAAAAACGTTTACATTGTATTCTGGTTTGGGTATAATGCATTGGCAGAAGGTCAAGGCAGAATGTTAAAAATCAGTAAATAAATATATCAGGCTGGCTGGGCATGGTGTGCCTTTTAGTGTCTCATATCTGGAAGGCACTAAATTGGAGAATTTTGTACTGAAGCAACAGTAGCACCAATTTCTTTAGCTGTGTGTGGGATGGGTGGATGGTATGTACAGGAGTAGGACAAATTCTTACTGAAGGCAACATTCACGTAAGTACAATTGTAGGATGCGGTGGTTGTTGTTATTGTTGTGCCATTCAAGTCATTTCCAACTTGCAGAAACTCTAAGACAAACGAGGTTTTCTTGGCAAGATTAGTTCAGAGGGGGCTTTGCCATTGCTTTTCTCTGAGGCTGAGAGAGTATGACTTGCTCAAGGTCACCCAGTGTGTTTCCATGTCTCAACAGGGATTCGAACCCTGGTCTCTTGAGATCCTAGTCCAACACTCAAACCACTGCATGACCCTGACTAATTCTGAGGGTCTTTCTTTTTAAGGAAGCAGAACAGGAACCATTTCTCTGTGGCACTGTTATGGTGTATCCTCTCTGGCTCTAAGGAAGACATTCAAAGTAGAATTCTTGTTTACAACTCCTTCATCAGCGGCTTTTCTATTATTGCTGTTCCAAGTGGAAAAGCTGTACTAATCCTAATGCCTCTTACAGACCTTATCCAAGAGATAAGAAGAAGACTAGAAATGGAAAAGGCAGCCATGAAAGAGCTAGAAAAGATCCCAAAGAATTAAGATATAAAACTGAGCATTAAAGTTAGAATCATCCAAATCATGGTATTCCTCATCACCATGTACAGATGTGAGAGCTGGACAGTAAAAAAAAAAGAAGAAGAAGAAAGAAAAAAAATCAAATAAAAACAAAATAAATTTTTACTGGAAGAGAGAGCTGAGGATGGACAGCCAAAAACACCAGTGAGTCCTTCAACAGATCAAGTCTGAAATCTTCCTGGAAGCCAAGATGATCAAACTGAGGCTGTAGTACTTTGGACACATCAAGAGAAGGCGTGACTCATTGGAAAAGACAATAATACTGGGAAAGTTTGAGGGTACCAGAAAGAGAGGAAGAGTGCACACTAGATGACTAGATTCATTTAGGGATGTCACAGGCAAGAACCTGCAAAATTTAAACAGAGCAGTGGAGGAGTCTCAGGGGCTGTGCAGGCTGCTTCTTTTACAGCCAGATTGGGGCCGCGGCAACCACACGCTGCAGCCCTGATTTGGCCTTTGCAGGGCGCAAAGAAGAGCCACAAAAATGGCTTCTTTCTGCACCCTGCAAAGGGTGCAATAGCACTTTACGGTGCTCCTCCGGTGCTGCGTCATGCAGATGCAGCACCGGAGGAGCACTGTGATGCTGCACACCATGTTGTGTGGTGCACAGCATCATGCTGGCCTGGGTGTGGAGCTGGTGCATGCATCGTGTAGACACTACACCCCAATTCTGCACCCAACCTGGCCAAAGATGTCGATGTGCACAGCCTCTTAGAGAGGCCTCATCCATAGGGTTGCCATGAGCTAAGGCTGACTCAAGGGCTGTTAATGACAAGAAGGAATCAACCATGGAATTTAGAATGAAGTGGCCCTTGAATGAGGGGTGTGCCAGGGCAAGGAGAGGCTAACCCTGCCAGAACTTTTGTCTCCAACCATCCTCATTGGCTCTTCTCTGTATTGTGTGCATCCTCCTTTGCTGCATATGAATGAGAATGGACCAGCGGCAGCTGGTCCCAGGGGTTGTATGAATAACTCTTAATTGTCTTGATGTTAAAAGGATGAGCTGCAAGCAGAAAGAGAAATTAAAAGGGCAACAAGGGACAGCCTTGCCTGGTGAATGAACCATTTCCTTCAAGGACTGATCTTAGCAGGTTAGGAGTTGGTGGGAGAGGAACCATGTGTCTTCTAACAGTGCTGCTGAAAAGGGCTTCCCAATGTCAGATGTATTAGAAATTTTCCAGGGTGAACCTGATGATACCTTACTGACCAAGATAAGGCTACATAAGCAGAGTGGGAGGTGACATGAACTGTTTAGTATGGATGGCCTTGCTTTAAGTTAGTAAACATGGAATGCTATTGCAAGGCAAATTCTCCAAGGGCTTTGCCTCTGTTTAATGGCCATATTATACTTGGTTGTGACTTAATAACTGTCCACTTAGCCCAGGGAGGGAATTATGTCCAGATCCAAGACAGCTAATGGTGAGGAAGTGCATACCAGCAACGTCTGTAGGATTACATAATCCCCATCCCTGATTTATAGCCTATTCTTTGCTCAAGATGCCCTTTTTTAAACATTTTCACACAACATATTGATCCCATAAACACATTATTGTACTTTATTTGCTACCAATATGCACAGTGCTACAGAAAACACAGATGACAGATCCCTGTCCAAAGAAGTTTACAATCTAAAATTCAAAATGAGAGCCAAAAGAAGAAGAGGAGCAGAGGGAAGGGACACCTATAGGGGAAAATAGGCACTTATTGTATTTGTATTTATATTTAATTTCAGGCATAAACTAGACAATGTGGAGTTGAAGGCTTTCATGACTGGCATCTATAGTTTTTTGTAGGGCTTTTGGGCTATGTGACCATGTTCTAGAAGAGTTCCTTTCTGATGTTTCGCCAGCATCTGTGGCTGGCATCTTCAGAGAAATGCCAGCCACAGATGCTGGCAAAAGTCAGAAAGGAACTCTTCTAAAACATGGCCACATAGCCCAAAAGCTCTACAAAAAAATATAAACTAGACAATACTTCAAAGACATAGTTTGCATCTGCACTGCAGTCTGGTGCCACAACAAGCTACCATTCCCATTGGCTGTGGCAGTTAAAGTGGTGTCAAACCAGATTATTTCCGCAGTACAGATGCAGCCATAGATAGTAGCTTTATCTTTTTTTGTTCCCAACTCTAGAGACATTATAGATCTTGGGCCTGAGAGGAGAGGAAGGGAGCTTTAACGTTTTGCCCACTTGCATCTGTAATTTTTCATACCTAAAAACAATTATTTTATTAGACCACTTTTTAGCAGTTTTCAGACACAGAGGCCTCCCTGATCCACTTCAGAACCACAGCAGAGGCAGTGGGTTAAAGTTCTCCCCTCCAAGCTAGGATCCAGATCTGGGTTCCTACTCTAGAGCAGGAAAGAAGAATTTAAAACACCTGTAGTTCCAACTGTATCTTTAAAGTATTGTTCCATTTGGGCCTCAGTTCCAATAGGGATGAGAAAAAAGGGGTTGTGCCCATGGAAAAAAAAAAGGGTGGATTTGAATTAAGGAAAAAAATGGTGATGCAGCAAGTAGATGTCCCAGCATATGGAACAACAAGGGGGATGGAACAGCATCATTTGAGGCCACTAATACATCTTCCATATGTATAGTTACAAGATCAGAAATTACTTTTTTAATTTTAAATTTTTTTACAGTTCAGCCAGGACAAAACCGATCAGTTAGAAATGTTTTTACATTTTATAATACAAAAAGAATTATAATATCTCTGACCCAAGTGTGGAAGATTATGACTTGTGCACCTGTCAGGGTTGGAAAAAAGTGAGTTTTTAAAAAAATTGTTTAAATTTTAAAAAAAAATTGAAAAAATTTTTTGAATCTTGCTTATTATATTAATACTGTAAAACATTACTTTATGTATTAGAAAGCTCAGATCAACCATTAACAATCCAAAGTTATTAGGTTTTGCTATTATTTACATCTCTCAATAAAACTATATATTGACAATGTGGTACATTATATATAAGAGGATAGGACACCAATATATGATTAAACCAGATAATTAAGTAGCAAAATGCAGTTCAGTTCAGATGTTATGACCATTAGTGTAAATAATAATTGTTATTTAAAAAGTGCTCTTTTATAGCAGCTTGTTTTGGCTGAACTTAAGTTAGTTGAAGTATTTCTTTCTGCATGACATTTCTTCCACTATGAAATAAGGTGATTAAACAACTGACACTGGACATTGGTTTGACAATGAATGTCTGCCAATAAATGGTTAAAGTTAAAATGTTTACATTCAAATAGCCATTGTTGTTCCAATAAGATGGTTATAGAATAGTAATAACAGCCAGACATTTTTAATATCAGTAATCAGTTTTTAAAAACCCAGACTTGTTATTTTTTTAAAAATCATTTGGTTTAAACTAAGGTTTAAACTAGCCAGCCTTGGTCCCTGCCATGCATCTTCTGTCTGGGTTCCAGCTGTGGATGGGCAATCTCACCATTTTCGATCCACCCTCCTTTAAGGTTCTATATCTTTAAATCAGACTTGAGCTGAACAGACCTTCAAATAGAAGACAGCTTCAAAAAGAGGCCTCACAGCCTTTCAGATAGAGGATTGTCTTCTGTAAAAGATTGCCCTCCGTCTCTTCCCTATTGGAGGAAGCAGGGGACCTTCGGTGGGGCAGGAATGATACAGCTGGTGGAGTGAACCTGTTTGGCTAGAACAGCAAAGAGATAAGAAGGACCGCAGAAGACAGGACTGAGAAGGCTTCCAGAGCGAGGGTGAGAAATGCATGCAACATCTGAGAGCAGACAAGAAACCAGTCTAGAGATTTAAGAAGTGTGTTACATGATCAAAGCAAAATGCAAAATGAAGAGTAAATGGTTTTGACAGCACAGTGCTGGATGAGATGAGATGAGATCAGTCAGGGGGCTATGGAGATCTTTTAAATGGTCAGGACAACTTTGTGATCCACATTTCTGTCAAAAGAGCAAGAGCAGAAGGGCCATATTTTGCCATGCTGTAAGAGGAGGAGAGACACATTATGCAAACAGATTGGAATTTATGACTTCCGTAGAAGCCTTCAGCCTCTGGATGAAGAAAGTCAGCGTGGCATAGTGGTTTGAGTGTCGGACTATGACTGGAGACCAGGTTTCAATTCCCCTCTCCGACATGAAAACCACTGGGTGACCTTGGGCAAGTCACATGCTGTCAGCTTCAGGGGAAGAAAATGACAAACCTCCTTTGAACAAATCTTGCCAAGAAAACCCCAGGATAGGGTTGCCTGAGAGTCGTCATAAGTCAGAAATGACATGAAGGTACACAAGAACAACAACAGATGGTAAACCAGTCATGCCTCCTGTTTCTAGCTCCTTCAGGTTCCATATTCTTAAACTCCCTTAGCTCTTTGACCTAAGCACACATTTTGGCTCACTTCTTAATTGTTTCAGAAACTGGTAGGATTGCTCGCTGCATCTGACTGCAGCCTGCTTCTTGACCAGCCTCTGTCTCTTCTCTCTTTAAACTCTGATATCTTCTAACTGCTCATACTTGTCCCTGGAAAGACTAAGACTCATCCCTGGTTGTATCCTGCACTGGGAATGTCCTTTGGGTGAGCACTTGATGCCCAGGAACAGGGCAGAAGATAATATAGGGCAGAATTAGTTGAGAAGTAAAGCGGTTGTAATGTTTATTGATGTCACAGACCAAGAAATGTTACAGAAGTTAAAGAGGAACCAACAGCAAAAAGATAGCCCATTTATGCAGTTACAAGTTTAATAAAACATCAGGGTCCTTACTTTTCCTACTCCTAATAAAGTATGAGAAGGATTTTAAATGCTGAGAAAGTTAGAGGTGCACATATTCTTCTTATTGGTCTTTTTCTGCTTCTTGTCTCCTTCTTTTTTTTATGTCTCCTTTTAATCTGGGAAGGTGCCTGCAGCACTTCAGCAAAGTATTTCACGGACAATTTCTTGAGAATGGATGTATTAATTGGCCTGGTGTTTTCTGCCAGACAGATGGCAGGTTTATTACTGTGCACTTTCCAGAAGAAGATGGTGGATGACAGTGTATGCATTAATTTCCTTGGAAGCAGCAACTCTTATTTAGTGGCAGTGTAGGAAACATATTAATATCTCTTCTTCAAAGGTGGATTGACACTTTCATGCTAGAGGCTGAATAACAGCATCCCTGAAGAAAAATGCTGATGCCATCGCTTGCAGGAGCTGGATGAGAGAAGCCTAGTTTTTCCCAGTTTCCGGTGCTTGCTGTAGACGCTGCTGGTATTTGAGCAGTAACAAGCTGCCCTACTGTGAATCCCTGTCAATGTCAAGTGTTAAGGGCAAGTACCTGTAGTGATTAATACACAGAAGTGGATCCGTGCTTGGTTGAGCAAGATCCAGAAAGCAGAGTGATTGCCTTCCTCATCCCATAGTAAGAATTATTGTCAAAGTGGACCACACAAAATTCCAAAATATTGAATATGGTGATAATATGCTTGTTAAAAGTTAAAGGTATTCCCTGTTGACAAGGTTGTCAAGCCATGTCCAACCATAAGGGGCGGTGCTCATCTCCGTTACTAAGCCAAAAAACTAGCATTGTCAGAGACTACTCTGTGATCATGTGACCAGCATGATTGTTTACCTTCCCACTGGAGTGGTACCTATTTATCTACTTGCATTTGCATGCTTTCAAACTGCTACCTTGGCAGAAGCTGGGACTAGTGACGGGAGCTCACCCTATCATACAGCACCGGGGCCTTGAACTGCCAACCGGCCGATCTTGCAAGCAATAGTCAGCATCTTAACCACTTGAGCCACCACATCCTCATACACCTGTTTAGGCAATCAAAAAGGTACAAGACTCCTAAAACTCCTAAAAGTTGAACTCCTAAAGATGTAATTATATGGACTTTGGAATTTGTATTATGGCCAACAATGTTACACCCATTGATAGAATCCTCTTCCTAAACTGGAGTCTTAGGACCAAAATAGACATGGTTACAAAATTGAAACCAGTAGCTATGCTCCCAGCCTTCTCTTTGTTCTGGAGCAGACCTTGGAAGTAATGCAGTAAAAGTGACAATATGATTCATTGCTTGGGGGGATAACAAGGAGTGATTTTGTTTCTTTTAGACATTCCAATGCCAGTGACATTAACATAAGATTTTAGAACCAGTAGTATTCAGTTGCTGTTTCATAAAAGTTACTTTGCGGGGCATTTTAAAACTTTTTTGGATAAGAACCAGTTAAATATAATGTGGGAGTACTCACATTAGCAAGTAATACATGGCTCCTTTAAAAAACAGAAAAACAAAAATGCATGACTCATGAATAATAAATTGCTTTTTAGAAGTACATATGCAGGGTTATCCATGTTGACTATGAAATAAATTCTGAAGTCCATATTATGATAAATTAGGCACAAAAATCTCTGTGCAGTGAATAATGATTCCAAGCTCTGCTTGAGGGTGAGTGCACGGGCCCCAGTCCAAATGCCATGTTATGACTTTAATCTGTTCTCCATTGTGGTTTCAACCCTGTTCAGCTCACCTGACCCATAATGTATATTGCAAAATAATAATCCATTACAAGCAAGGTAGCACTCTTTTGCAAAATACATTATTTGTACAGCAGACCCAGGCTGGATCAAAACCATAAGAAAGGAGAATGGTTTTAAAAACAAAATCCCGTCCTGCCTGATACATCCATACTGGGGACTCTGTACTTACCCCAGAGTAAAACAGAAAATACACAGTATGTAGTAGCTAGTGTACTTTCTAAATTTGTGTAGCACTTTCACATGCTTATCTTTTGTTTTGCTGCCTTTTCCCTTGGGTGGCAGGAAAGTTAGCTGATACTTGAGCCTTGTGATGAAAATCTGTTTGTTGATTCAACTGTATCTTGAAGAATGGGAGGGAAGTCTCTGGTTCCCAAGCATAACCAGAGGCAAGTTACAAAACCCAACAAGACTGGAGTGCTCAAAACTACTTCAACCCACCTTTCCCAGGGCCAACCTAGACATGACGTTGTATGGTACCAGTTGGGAATTTTTCTTCTCCTCAAGGAAATCGGAGCTCCAGAGAAGAGATTTTCCTCAATAGCAGAACAGAGCAAAAATAAAAATATGTCCTTTCCATACTGGATTGGATCCTGTCAATCTTCCAGTACATCTGATTATCATCTCTTTCAGGCATGCTTTTTCACTAGTAGCAGAATAATTTCCCAGAAAACCTACTCTTTATGGAGACCAAACTAAGCCAAAGCAGCTTCACACATTTTAAATTTGCTTCCAGAATTGTCCTCTAAAATGGCAGAAAGGAGCCTCTACCCTTTCCCAGTTTCCTTTTCTACCTTTAACACTTGAAGTCCTTTTCTTTGCAGTCTACCTCCAGTGGTTCTAAACCGGTGGTCTGCAGACACCTGGGGGGCTACACTGCCTCCACAGGGGCTCCATGGTGCCCAAGGGGTTCTTGCTAGCTGTCCCCTGCCCCTTTCACTGACGGACTGGCTTTTCTGCCTATCTTTCTCTTTTTTGCTGCTTCCCACTTTACCAAGCATTATCATCTTTTCAAATAATGTTGTCTCATGATGTAGCCAAATTATCATAGCCTCAGTTTGGTCATTTTGACATGTAGGGAGAGTTCAAGCTTGATCTGCTCTAGGACCCACTTATTGGTCCTTCATATAAAGGGATCTTGTAGCACCTTTGAGACTAACTGTGCCAGAGAAGTTGCAGCAAAAACTTTCATAGACTTGCTCTCCTTTCTCAGATACACTGCATGCATTTTTACTCCATGCATCTGAGGAGGTAGACCAAGAGGTGAAGCAGACAGCCCTGTAATACCAGTATGCAAAGGGATCTTGTAGCTCCTTTGAGACTAACAATGAAAGAAGCTTGTAGACTTTGTGCCCAAAACACACAGGCCAAATAAAGCGGATTCTGGCCACTTCAGGAGCATAACATTCAGATGATGCATGCCGCCAAAGCAGCTGCAATTGGGCCAGGACCACAGTGACCACACAACCCGCTTCCAAAGTGACCGCATTACCTACTTCCAAAGTGGGCCACTGTCACAGTCCCAAGCCAATCATCAGCAGGATCAGATTATTTCTGCTCCTTTCAGATCTGGTCCAAAGGACTAGATCGCACTGTCAGAGCAGCTTGCAGCTCTGAATGCCATGTCCCCAAAGCGGCCAGAAGCCACTTTATTTGGCCTGTCCATTTTGGGCATAAGTCTACAAAACCTTATGCTACAGCTTCTTTTGGTGTTAGTCTCAAAGGTGCTACAAGATCCCTCTGCATACTGATATTACAGACTAACAGGACCATGTCTCTGAATTCTGCTTATTGGTCCTTTGGCAATCCATGGTATCCATAGACTCTTCCAGCACCCCATTTCAAATGAGTTCATTCTCTTCTTCCTCGTCTTCTGCCCTTTCCAGCTTTCTCAAACATACATAGAAATCAGAAATACTATGGCATGGATGATCCTGACTTTGGTATTCAGTGATACATCTTTATTCTTGAGGATCTTATTGAGTTCTTTCATAGTTGCCTTTCCAATTCCTAGTCTTCTGATTTCTTGACTATAGTCTCCCTTTTAATTTATTACTGAGCCAAAGTATAGAAAGTTTTTCATTATTGTGATGTCTTCATCATCCACTTTAAAGTTATGTGAATCATCTGTGGTCATCTGTGGTAACCCTGCTTTTGGACTTTCTTCCTCGATTTACCTCAGCAGATTTGATATATTATAAACTGTTCTCCTGGACGTCAGCACAGAACCTTTCAATCTCTTCCTCTTCTTTAGCTGGAACATAAACTTGGATTATGTGTAAATCAATATTTTTCCATGACATCTTATTCATATTATTCAATCAAACTTTGCATTATATTCCCTGATTGCTTTTGCTACATCTTTCCTCACTACTAATGCCACCCACTACTTCTTAAATTCTTATTTCCTGAGTAAAATGCAGCATAGTAATCTGACTGAATATGTTCCATTCCTGTTTACTTTAGGTCATTCAGCCCAAGTACTGCAATTTTTATACATTAAGTTTCTTTTGTCAGGTTTTCCAGTTCATTCTTCTCACATTCCATGGTCCTAATATAAGAGGTGTACAGCTTCAGAGTTTCTTTTCACATCTGTGCATATCAACAGCTGAACATCCTTTCATCTTCAGTTCAGTTCCATCTTTAGAAAGAGTGCTACTTGTAGTTTTCCTCTGCTGTATCCCAGTAGCTCAATAGCTGTATTCCAACAGTGCTCTCCAACCTGGGAGTTTTATTTTCTGGCCTTATCTTGTTTCAGTTTGGACTGTCTCATCATAGGGGTTTTATGGTAAAAGATATTAAAAGCGGGTTTACTGTGCTTCCTTCTGTGCACTACTAACACATGTACGCTACGGTGCCACTGTCATTGTTTCTGATAGATCCTTCACCAGTGTTACCCACTACTACTGCTGTGACCCAGTAGCTGTTTGGCAGATTTAGTATGGCTCCTGAGCAAAAGTCTGTCTGTTGCAGAAGACCTACCACCAGCAGGCCTATCACCAGCACAGACTCTTGTCTCACAGGAGGAGGCAATCCCACCACCACGAAAAGGTAATTCCACATTACTCACACCTAACTCTAGGACCTTGCACCACCTTTCCTCTCTGTGGCAATCCTTGTGATATTTAAAGAGTGCAATCATATCACCCCTCAGTCTTCTCTTCAGCAAGCTGAAAATGCCCAGCTCCTTCAACCTTTCCTAATATATTTTGTTCTCCATACTTTTTATCCTCCTTGTTAACCCTCTCTGAACCTGCTTCAACTTGTCTGTGCTGCTGTTGTGTGCCTTCAAGTTGTTTCTGACTTATGGCGACCCTAAGGTGAAACTATCAGAGGGTTTTCTTGGAAAGATTTGTTCACAGGGAGGTGGCCTTTGCCTTCTGAGAGAGTGTGATTGGCCCAAGTAGGTTTCCATGGCTGAGTGCGCATTCAAATCCTAGTCTCCAGCATCGCAGTGTAGTGTTGAAACCATGGCACTATGCTTATTCATGAACTTATCTATATCCTTCTTAAAATGAGGAGTCCAGATCTGAATGCAGTACTCCAGATGAAGCCAGGCTAGAGCAGATTATAGTGGGACTATTACCTTCTTTGACTTGGACACTATTCTTCGAATAATGGAAGCTAAAATAGCATCCACATTCTTTGTTGCAGCATCACACTGCTGGCTCATTTTCAGTTTATAATCAACCATAACCCCCAGGTCTTTTTTGCGTGTAGTACTTCTGAGCCATGTATATCCCATCCTATAAGTATGTGTTTGGCTTTTTGTGGCCTAACAAATAAAGGAGAAAACTATTGTGGCAGGACAGAATATGTCAGAACTCTTCAAAAAGCTACTGCGTGGTTAGAGAAACTTTGTTTCTAGAGACTTTTGTACTTCAGCTCCCAGATGCCGCAGCCAATGTGGTCAATTATTAGAATCCATGGGAGTTGTAGTCCAAAATATCTGGAGGGCCATTGGTACCTTTAGCCTAGCTTTAAGATGCAATTAATGAAACTTTTGTGGAGGACACATTCCCTTAAATTTACTTGCCAGGGTGCCACTGTCCAGTGACAAAAAAGACCATAGCTGGACATACATTTCTCCTTCTCTGACACCCCTTTCTCTCCTTCTGGTCAAAATGGCAAGCTGATAGTAATTTTGTTTTCTGGAAAAGAGCAACCAGAAATGATAGCTAGGTTTTCAAAGTAAAAGCTCTCTGTAGTTTAGGAAAGATCGGGAGTGGGGGTGGGATGGAGAAGAAAAGAAACAGGAAGGCTCTTAACAAGATGAACTTTTTCACCAAGCAGGGGGCAGATTCACATCAGCGTGGAATTTCAAATTGTATTATAACACATTAGCTGGCACCCTGCTATCCATCCACTGGTCTTTCTCTGTGCCGTCTTAGAAGAATATCCAACATTGCACAAGAAGCAGCAGGGATTCTGTGCAGAGGAACCTTCAGGGTGGCCAAACTGAGTCCAGTGGATAGGGATGGCCTTGTTTCCTCTTCCTTTTCCCCAGGACTTCACTGATAACATCTACTTGTTGAAGCCCATTTTCAGTTTTTAGCATAATTCCTAAAGTGACTAATTTCATCTTTCATCCACATGGTGCTTCACAGCCTACCTTCCCTGGTGTATATGTGTGTGTGCATGTGTAAGAGAGAGAGAGAGAGAGAGAGAGAGAGAGAGAGAGAGAGAGAATCCATTTTAGTCTTACTTACAGTGCCAAGGTATATAATTAAAACAACAACAACCTGCTGCAGTAATATTCCTGCAGGCTAAAGTACTACAGACATACCTTTAAAAGTGTGTGACTTAGCATCACACAAACTGTAGTGAAGAACCAGTATGGTATAGTGGATAGAGTATGAGAAAGGGGCTTGGAAGATCCATGTTCACCTCTGAGCCATAAAACTTCCTATGAACCTTGGGCCAGTCACTTACACACTTTGCCTCTCCTATTCTTTCTCTCTCTCTGCTTGACCTGCCACTCAGAGTTGAAGATAAAGAGGAAACTTGTTTATATAAATTTAATTACATAAATTTCTATAATTCTGTGCTCAGGGCTGTAGAGAAGTCCCCTTCTCTAGACATCTTCATAAAGAGGCTGGACAGCTACCTGCTAGGGACGTTCTAGGTGGAGATCCTACATTGAGCAGATGGTTAGACTTGATGGCCCATGAGACACCTTCCAACTCTATGATTCTAAATATAAATAATTTTAAAAGTAGTGTCACTGTATTTATTTTTTCCAGACTGTTTTATTTAGCTCTTTTGTACTTGCAATGTCTATTGGTTCCTCAAGCAGTGAGTAGGAATATACATACTCATGAAGCATGAAAGGAACACCTAGCCAATTCAGTTGGGTTTGGGAGAACATCAGGATGTGGACATGGATGCCTATCAATTCAGTGAGGGATGGAGCAGGGAGCCTGTTTTCCTCTCAGATCTCCTCTGCTAGAGCAAAGGTTTGTACCAAAATGCCTATCTTTTCCATCTTGAGAATATCAGAACCCTTCCAGATAGCTTGAGGCATGTCTATGTCTCCTGTAGGCGTGTGAAGCAGGATCAGGCAGTCGTCAGAGCGTCTCACAGGAAGACTTGCCAATAAAAGCAGACGTGAAAGCTAATAAATTGAAAGGAACTTCCTGTTTCAGAGAGACAGGATATTTTCTGTCTCCAGTTGAGTAACAAAGATGATTGTCATATAATCAAAAGTCATCTGGAGTTAGAGTTTATTTAAGGTTTTGTTTTCTTATTGTTTATGTTAATAAATTATTATTATTATTATTATTATTATTATTATTGATACAACCACAACTGCACCTTTTATAAGCATGCTTCTGACTAAAGATTGACTGCTGGCCTAGCTGTTCTTCACCTATTATTGATAACCATGTGCATTGCAGATAGCTGAACAGCATTTCTTCATAATAGTTCAGTTAACAGGAGTAATTAATTATTCCATTAAAGAAGTTTGTGACATGTTAAAGACCAACAAACAATACTCAGGGGTACATGCATGGAGTACAGCCTAAATGATCTGACTGACACACTAAAGTCTATGCCATGATAATAAAATTTCCAGATAGGAGTCATGTTGCTCAGTAGCAGCAAAAGGAACAAAGCTTCTTGTTAAGTACAGTATAAACCTGTTTCACTTGTTATGAGCTTTTGTAGAACTGTTGGTTGCAGGTTATGGAAGTGTATGCCAAATAGGTTTGCTAATTTTTAAGGTCCCAAAAAACTCTTTGGCTTTTGCAGCCGTCATTCTTACATGACTCCATATATAATACTCATAACTGAACTACTTAAAGGAAAAGAAATGGTGGAAGAGCACAACCAATTTGCCAGGTCCCCTGGACACTTACTGCACTCCAAATAACTTTTCCCATGAGAAGTCTTAGACAGGGATGAAGACATTTTGCTTCTTGAGGCAAAGAACTTGTTGAATCATCCTTTTTTCAGTCCAGATGCAGAAGCTGGTTGGGTTGGCAATTTAATCTCCCTCGAACACTGCAAATGGGATAGCATCCTCCACCACACCTAAAGATGTTTTAGGAAGATGTTTTAGGAAATGTGGAAGAGTTTATGTGGCACACACAACTCTATCTTCAAGGAGGAGAATGACTCAAGAGAAACAGTTTGAGGGTGCAAACACTGTTGGCTCCCATAACGTGCAACCAGAAGTTTCCTCACTCTGCCCAGTGGCCCTGCTGATCCTAATCTTAGATATAGTCCCATCTAAACCCCACTATGCTATTTAATCCACTGCTGGTGCAACTATACAAGCTTACAAGAAAGAACTGCACACTGTCTTTCTTTCCTTGTAATTATTTTGCCAACTTTTTATCTTCCTTTTTTTGGGCAAACTGGTATTCCACCTGCTTACTGAAACACAAAGAGAGGAGGGAACTGCATGAAAAAGGACTGGCCACACTCTTTTGTATAGCTGGGTCCCGGGGCAACTAGAGGCTTTTGTGTCTTGTGAATCTACTCTGGGTTTAAAGGTGTTGTCCAGTGCGCAGAACTTATTTAAAGGTTCAGATCCAGCACTTTAACTAGTTCCTTCAAATTCTGGAGTAAAACCCAGAGCAGATTCATCACACTCCTGACTCCTGAACCTAGCCACCAGCGTTCCCTGGGTGAGTTATTAAATGCTAGAAATAATCAGCAAACCACCCACCTTCCCACATACTCACAAAATCTTCCCCTTAGCTGCCTTGTGGCTTTTAATTAATATAGATTCCATCTATATCCATTAGAGTGGGGGGATAATACTGGAAGGAATTCAGTCTCAGTGGGATTTCTAGCCCCCTCTTTTCCCTCAAGCCATTGCCAGATAAGAGATTATAGTTGTTATGGAGTTTACTTGGATCAGCATGATTCAAACAGCTGTAATCCACTGTTGCAAATGATGGGGCCTTACGATGGAGGGAGCAAATTGAGAAACAGAAGGGAAGGAAACACCGAGTCACTTTAATTGGAAGGAAGACAATCCTTTACATTATGAAGTGGAATAATTATATAGTACAAATACAGCTGCTGCTTGAGATCTTTAAGCCGATTGCAGAAGGGCTAACATTTCAGCATAGTGTAAGAAAAGGAAACAACAACGACCAAGATGTTGCGTGCATCTTACAATTTGTGTGTTCTTACTTGGGAGCATTTGCAGGGAGAGATTTGGTTTCACTTTGCCACTGTGGGCAGCAAACTTTAAAGATTTTTTTTTTCTGAACATGCAGCTCCATCCAGTGCGTGTTGACTGAAAAGTAAGGCCCAGAACCACCCAGTTCAGTGAGGTGTTTAATTCTGAGGTAGGTGTGTGCACAATCACAGCCAGAGAAACCAGTTCAGTTTGTTATTTGCTCAAAAGATCCTGTTGGTTTCAGTGGTGCATACTTCCAAGGAATTTATCATATGACGGAATTTGGGGGTATAATGCAATGGCCATCCGAACGCAATCATGGGGTTTCACGTTATTGCGAATGAGTGTGTCTTACGCAACTTCAGGCAATGGGAAGTCATTCCGAACACAATCATGAGGTTTCATGTAATTGCGTATTAGAGTATCTCACATAATTTTGGGCAATGGGGGGGGGGTCATTTTCGGGCAATGGGAAGTCATTCTGAACGCATTCTGAATGCAATCCAAATTCATGTAAATTCGCTAAACTAGGGAATTTACATGAATTCGAATTGGCTCCATTCAAAATTGAGAGAAATTCCTCCCATGTGATAAACTCCCAAGTAGCCATAGTTAGAACGGACTGGCTTTCATTCTGAGTCTAACTAAAGTTATCAGGGCTACAGGGCTGGATCCATTTAACAGGGGGAAGTCTCACTGAATGTAGTGGGCCTTACTCTCTGTAGCAGCATGTTGACACATACAACTAACTATGACATCATAGTTTCAATTTCAATTTGAAACTATTTTCAATTGACTGTATGTACAGTGCTGTGTAAGTTTACAGCGCTTTATAAATAAATAAATAAATAAATAAATAAATAATAGTTTTCAGGTGGAATTACAGTATAACCCCATGTTAGTCAGTGGGACTGACTCCAAGATTAATGTTGATAGGACTGCTACTGTTGGCAATGCTGAGCAATAAATATTATTTGCATGCATATATATACTCTGTCAATCACAGTAGTGAGGCAATTTAAAATAAAATGTTTTAAATGCAATAACATAACTGAAAATTATTGAAAAGGTGCCATATAAAAACTGAAAAGGTGGCATATAAAAACAATATAAGAATGATGCAGTATATGAACCAGAATAAAACCTGTCAACAAAAGTTTAAAAGCCTGGGGAAAGAAACCTATCTTTACCTGGGGATAGAGTTCAGAGATATAACTGTGTTAGTTTGGAATATCAGTATGAACTTGTAGTGAACCTCTTCCATGCATCTGAGGAAGTAGACCAAGTCTATGGAGTTTATCATACGACAGAATTTGGGGGTATAATGCAATGGCAATCCAAACGCAATCATGGGGTTTCATGTTATTGCGTATGAGTGTATCTCACACAATTTTGGGCAATGGGAAGTCATTCCAAACGCAATCATGGGGTTTCATGTAATTGCGTATTAGAGTATCTCATGCAATTTTGGGCAATGGGGGGTCATTTTTGGGAAATGGGAAGTCATTCTGAACGCATTCTGAATGCAATCAGATTTCACATAAATTTGCTAAACTAACAAATTCACGTAATTGCGAATTGGCTCCATTTGCAATTGAGAAAAATTCCTATGAAAACTTATGCTACATCTTTCTCCCAGTTAGTCTCAAAGGTGCTACAAGTTCCTTTGTATATCTTTGCCTGGTGCTAGAAAGCCATTAGAATGGGCAGCAAGTGAGATTCTCTGGGGAGACTGTTCCAAAGCTGCGGCACCACAATTGGAAAAGCGCTTTCCTGATAAACACTCACTGCACTTTAGATGATGAGGAAATACGGAGAAGGGGCCCTCATGATGGTCTCAGAATTCAGACAAGCTCTTTGGCAGGCAGGTGATCCTTCCTGTGTGGTCAGTAGATCTTGCTGCTCCTCTTTGCTCTGTTTTCTTTTATGTCCAAACCCCAACAAACTGCGATTCACGTAACTGGTGGCCTTCCTTGATCTAGCACCCTCCAGATATGTTGGTCTACAACCTCCATCATTCTCAGACAGCACTGTTTTGGACGGGGGGGGGGGGGGGTTGGGAGCCAGTTTCGAATTGTGGCTTCTCTCCTAAACCAGATGAACCAACGTTCCAGCTTCAGATAGATCAACAAATCAAGACAAGTTGAAAACAGAAGCAAACGTTTCTCATTTTCTCCCTTCTCTTCCAGCTACAGCTAAACTGGAGATGGGAAGGGAGTGCATGAGCCCATAGTTCAGGACTACATCAACCCACCTATTGTCTGAGATAATATGTTGCTAATGTAATTCTAGAAAAGTTACATTTTTGAACTATTAATATATGCATCTTATCTGGTACCTGAATATATAAGACTGCTTGGGAGTTCACTGTTAGCGACCTTGAGTTTCTGAGCCAGGTTGCATACTTTTTTTTACTAAAATAATAAAATATTCAAATAAATAAATAATAAAATGTCTGTCTGCAGCAATCATAACTCATGAGTACAGCGTGCCCTGTGAATCAGACTGTGACAATTTTGATGTTGTGCTCAGTTTCAAAATGTAATGCCAAAGAGAAAGCTTTGTGGAAGCAGCATCAATAATTAATAATAATAATAATAATAATAGGGCTACCATAACTTATCCAGACATCATCATTGATGCTTCAAAATTTGACAGATGGTTTCTGGCTGTTGCCCAAATTGCAGTGGCACGCTTCTATTCTAAATGTAGGACTTCTGGATAACAAAAATGAGGGTCTCTCATTAGGAAATCATTTTTAGGGGCTAGAAAACACAGAGGGTTCTGTGAAGCAGTGTTTGTAAGATTCCTGGGGCAGGAAAAAAAGCAAAACAGGAAAGGATTGAGGCACGGATGTTAAGAATCCTGAGTTAATGAAAGGGCATGAAAATGGTAGAGGGCTTTCTGAAGTAATAATGTTGGTAGGATTCCTGAGATGAAGGGGGGCAGCGGAACAGAGGAGTTCCCATTAATCCCCTTTAGAGAATCAGCACAGATCTAGGCAGATCTGGATACAATTCAGTTAGGAAATAGGAGAGGGCTCTCTAAGGCAGTCAAAAGATAAGAAGAAGACAGGAATGGGAAGGATAGCCATGAAAGAGCTAGAAAAGATCCTAAAGAGTAAAGATATGGAAATAAGCATTAAAGTTAAAATCGTCCAAGCCATGATATTCCCCATCACTGTGTATGGATATGAGAGCTGGACAATGAAGAAAGCAAATAAAAAGAAAATCAATTAATTTGACATGGGCTGCTGGAGTTGAGAATACTGTGGACATCCCCCCCCCCCCCAAGAAAGAAAGAAAGAAAGAAAGAGAAAATAAAAGAAAAAGAAAAAAACAAATGGGTCCTAGAACAAATCAAGCCTGAAATAACCCTATAAACCAAAATGATCAAACTGAGGCTGTCATACTTTGGCCACATCATGAGGAGGCATGACTCAAGACAATAATACTGGGAAAGCTGAGGGTAAAAGAAACAGGGGAAGAGTACATGCCAGACGGATAGATTCAATTAGGCAGATCACGGGGCTGAGTCTGCAAAACCTGAGCAGAGCAGTAGAACACAGTCTTGGAGATCTCTCATCCACGGAGTTGCTATGAGTCAGGCATTCCCATGCACCTTTTTGGTGGTATTAGGTATGAATCCAGGCAATTCAGCCAATAATTAATAAATTAGTGTATTCCACTCTTCATTTCGTGTATCGCCCTACTACGGTTTCAGAGAAATAACAGAATAGCTGTTTATATGTGAATCTTGAACAATGGCTATGAATTAAAAGTAGTAAACACTAGAGACTGAAATCTATACGTTAAGACTTTGTCGTTGCTGTGTTGCTTCAAGTCACTTTGGACTTACGGCAACCCTATCACAGAGCTTTCTTGGCAAGATTTGTCCAGAAGGCATTTGCCTTTACCTCCCTCTGAAGCTGAGAGACTGTGACTTGCCCAGGCCACCCAGTGGGTTTCCATGGTTGAGTGGGGATTTGAACCCTGAGTTGCTGCCCAGTGCTCAAGCAACTGCACCACTTTGGCTCTCACACTAATACTAATTCCATTAAATTATGTTTTGGGAGGGGAACCTAATTTGAGCTCCAACATACACTACCTTTTCTCCAAATGAAATTTGGTATGATTTAGTACTCGAGTATAATTTTGAGGGCATTTTCAAGCAAATAATATGAGATTGTTGCTACTTTGTCAGCTACCTTATTTCTTTTTCTTCCTTTGCCAGTGGACTCTTTCAAACGGGGAGGAATTTCTCCCAACTCCGAATGGAGCCAATGCGGATTTATGTAAATTCGCTTGTTTAGCGAATTTACATGAACCCCTGCTCCGTTCGGAATTACTTCCCATTACCCGAAAATAACCCCCTCCTGCCCGAATTTGCATGCGAAGCTTTAATTCGCAATAAGGTAAAACCCATGATTGCATTCGAGTTGGCTTCCCTCTTGCCCGAATTTGCGTGCGAAAAGTTAATTTGCAATAACGTAAAACTCATGATTGCATTCGAATTGACCTTAAATTATACTTCCAATTTAGCCTTGTATGAAAGAGTCCAGTGTCCTGGAGGGAGGAGAGGAGCAGGAAAAGAAAGCTAGTGTGCTGCCTTCTGATGCACAGGTAGGTACAAAGAAAGAAGACTGCAGAATGGAGGGGGGAATGCATGAAAAGGGGATGGGAAAGGAAGACAGACACCCAGAGAAAGAGAGATCATCAGGAGGGAAGGAGTAAAATCAGGAAATGGAGAAGCAAATTCATGAATGGGATTTTTTTTTAACCTGTATTCAGGTAGGTTTTTACTACAATAAAGTAATGTAAATGTAAACAAAAGAGTAGCAGTAACAGAATTAAAATAAATAACCATTTTTCAGAGTGAATGTAATTAATGTTCAGTTTTTGTTTTTAGTCTAAGTCTAAAATACTGGCACTTTTCACTAGCTTTCATCTCAGGTAAACAACAATTACTGGTAGGGGATGAATGAAGATACTTCCCATTTTGTTGTGGGCAGAACTCCCATCTCCTTCCATTATTTTATTTTTTTTAAAAGGAATAGTTAGCTTTGGCTAAAGTAATTGTTTCACCAGTTTCCCCCGCACCCCACCTCCAGTTTGCTCTTCCGTAGAGGTCTCTCTAGTTTCAAAGTCTTTCTGTAATTAGAAGGAACAGCTTAAATCCTGGCTTCAAATGTAAAGCCAAGCCACAAATCTGCTGTGTAAACAGAGAGTTTGAATGAGCTCCCAAGAGGGACACTAAAATACATTCTATTGATCCATGGGAGGGGGGCACACAAAAGAATATAAATGTGATCAGCTCGCAATTAATCAATCTAGTCAGATGGCACGTGATGAGGCCTATAGCGGTAGTACACACACTCTGCAAAACAGCATAGGTTAAGCATATTCTACCTTGAATTATGCAATCCCAGCAGTATAACTGGGAGCTGGCATAGTGTAGTGGTTTGAGCAATGGATTATGACTCTAAAGTCCAGGGTTTGACTCTTGGCTCAGCCATGTAAACCCATTTGGTGACTGTGGACATGTCTCACTCTCAGCCTCAAAGGATGGCAACAATGGCAAACCACCTCTTAAGAAACTTGTCAAGAAAAGCCCATGATAGTTTTGCCATAAACTGGAAGGGACTTGAAGACACTCAGCAACAACCAGTATAATTGAGGTATGAGGGAGAGAAGGAAGAGTGCTGAATGGAGGAATATATCCATGATATAACTAGGAAAAGAACCAAGATAGATTCCAAAAATTATATGCACTTTTAAAAGCGGTAAAAACTATACATTTGGCCCTCGGTATTCATGGACTTGCCATCCGTAGATCTAAGTATTCGCTGCTGGGAAGCCCGTGTTGAATGGCGGCATGTGTTGCCATGAAGTTCTGTTGTCCCCAATGGTAGTGCAGCCATGTGCATGCGTCGCCACGGGACAATGGAGACTGTCCCTAATGTCCCTAATGGAGACTGTCCCCCAACCACCATTGGGGACAAGTTTGAGCATCCGTGGATTTTTGTATCCATGGGGGATCCAGAACAGATAACCTGTGGATACCGAGGGCTGATTGTATTAACACGGGACTACGAAACCTGCTGCCCTCCAAATATTGCTGAACTCCATCCCAGTTTGTCTGGCCAGTGATAAGATATAATGGGAGAAGTAGATCATCAGCAACATTTCTCCACTCCTGTTTTAAAGTATATAGTGCTTCATTTATAGTTAGAATATTTAAAAATCCTGGAGAATTGCCAAATGTTGCCTTCCTCAGGGAGTGGAGTGGCAAGCCAGAATGGCAGAGTAGCACCCTTGCAGGGTCCCACTGGAGACAGGGCATTTCAAGAGTAGGGGTTGTACCTTGGCAGAATCCATCCTTCTGTGCTATTGTCACAAGGGCATAAAGGCAAACCGAGATGAAAAGATACTGTCAATCTATCCCATCTTCCAGTTTGTAAGGAATTTTCTATGGAAGAGAAGATGGAAAAACATAGATGAGTTACAAACTGAAGAAGATTGATGTCTGACTCCCCTTTAAAATCCTACAAATTAGGCAATGGCAATTGCGCAGTTAAATGCATGCTTATTTTTTAACTTCAAGGATAGTGGAAGTGATGTTCTGGGAAAACCCTTGAGCTATTGCCCAAATCATTAATTTATTGCCTGGTGTGCTGATTTACATTTCTGCTATCTCCGAGTATCCATCCATCTATTTTTTGATAATGTACAACAGGATGTGATTCAAATTTTAGCATCCTCTTTAATAAAATATTGGAAGCTCCATACTTTCCGACATGCATGAACTTGTATAAAATAAAAACTGCCCAGGATTCATCTCCAGCCTCAGATTCATCTTACCTGCACATTTGCTGGGTTGTCCTTTGGGAACTGACAGCCACGTTTTGAATTTCTGGGTGATAAATTAGTACATTTATTGTGAAGTTGAAGGCTTTCATGGCTGGCATCCGTAGTTTTTTGTGGGTTTTTCAGGCTATGTGGCCATGTTCTAGAAGAGTTTATTCCTGACGTTTCACCAGAATCTGTGGCTGGCATCTTCAGAGAATACATTTATTCATTGCATTTTGGGGTTTTATTCTCACAGCATCTCATGCTATAGTAAAATTAGTTGCAGTTAGTCTAGGGTAATCCAGTGGGTTTCATTGCTGAGAAAAAATTGGAATCCAGGACTTCCCAGACCTAGCTTAGCGCACAGCAAAATAAAGTGACATACCACTCCTGAATTCAAGCCAAATTCAGGCACAGCAGAACATGAACTAGAGCATGAGGCCAGTATTCGAATCATGTGATATTTGTCTTGAGGCCACATCATACCACCAAAAAGTTAGAGTTACACGGCAAAAAGGAGTTACGTGGCAAGAAGGAGTAAATGTTTTTATTCCTTGTTCTGGTATTATCTCAATGTAATTTAGATATTCCTGTGTTACTTGAAAATCTACTCAGTTTCAAGGAACTAGTTATTATATACCCTAACTAGCTGTTTCTTATTGCTGTAGGGAAGGGGTGCACAGAACGTCTGAGGCTACTTCTTCACTGGGGCATTTTGAAATCAGAAGCCAATCTTAATGCCACAGCCCTAGTTTTCCTATGAAACTCAAGAGCCGCGTGCGCCTTAGGCGAGTGCCTGGAGAGGGAGTTAGTCTAACATGGGCTGAGAGTGATGGGAAATAATTGCAAGAGCAGAACAAAAGAGGAAATATTCAAGAAAGCCTGATCAGGAGCATGCTGCTGATATGAATACAGTCTGATACAGCTGGTGAAATAAAATGCTGGCCCTAGACAAAGCTGTTCACTGTAGGCTGGCCTGTGCTCCTTTGTCTTTAATACAGAAGCTTCTGTGACTTTAAAAAGTTCTGTAGATGAGGCGATTTCAGCAGGTGCAACTTTTCTTATCCCTGCGTAATGAGCTGTATCTGTCCAAAATTCACTGCGCTCAAGATAATGGGGGGAATCTTTGGTGGAGTTTGGTTAATGTCATTTAATGCGATTCTTTTGTCTCTCTCTCTCTCTCAAAAAAAATGCATACCTCTAGTTTCCTTTCTTTTTTGAACACACACACACACAAACACGCATGATACTTTTCGCAAATATTTTGGCACAAACCCCTTGCATCCTGTGCAGAAATAAATGAGGTGAACCCACTGCCACCATTGTCATCTGCCCACTCCCTGTCTCTCTCTCTCCCTCTTTTTTTTTTTTTTTTTTGCCTTGCTGCTCACCCCAAACCTCCGCATGATGAAAAACTGCTGAGAAACAACTTCCACAATTAATGATGAGGTCACACTTAGTTCAGCACCATTGGCTGCTTAATTGGCTGGCCCTATTACCGCTCCCCTTATCTGCTTGCCAACATAGCTTCTGACAAGCCGCTTTCTGGGTAATTAATCCGATCTGAGACGTCAGATTCCTGAAGCTGGGGCTGGTTTCAGGGCACGCTCCTCTGTACAGTGCTTCTCTGTGAAGCTCGGAGGTGAAGGTCTCCCTTGAAGAATCCCAATGTGGTACTAGACGGATGTGCACAGAGGTTTTTGTATGCAGGGACGCATGCATCATTTTATACATGGATATTGGGAGGTAATTTGATGAACAGGGCATCCAGAACCCCAAAATCCAGTTTGCTCCCCATGCTGGATGTTGTGCAACAGACAAGTGGTATAGCTATCCTACAAGATGTTTGCGTGTTTTTTTAAAAAATAAGAAAGTCCCTAATAGTATGCAAATATGCATTGTTATAATGAAGGGAAGGCTAATGAGCCTTAATGAACCCTTGGCTAGAAAATGGAAATAATGAGCTGAAAACAAAATTGCATAGCAGAGACAGTGCGTTGTCGGTGGAGGAGACAGGAAAAGGAGTGGATCTGTGGCAGCCTTTCTCATCCAGGGGTGGGGAACACATTTTTTTGCTTGGATAAAGAAATTTTAAAAAGATGTACAAGTGGCGCTGCACAGTGTTCTGCTCACCTTGGCAAAAGACCTTTGCCTAGAACTGGGCTGAGGAAGTGGCTCCCTTTCAGTTTGATGGGGCCTATCTATGTTTTGTTAGTAGAATGCCAATTTGCACATCACTCTAAAAGGGGACAAAGATTTGTATCAAACTGCATTTGTTTATTTTTATGTGTGTTGTTGTGTGCCTTCAGGTCGTTTCCAACTTATGGTGATCCTAAAATGAACCTATCATAAGGTTTTCTTGGCAAGTTTCTTTGGAGGGGTTGCATTTGCCATTTGCTAAGGCTGAGAGAGAGAGACTTGCCCAAGTTCACCCAGTGGGTTTACATGGCTGAGTCGGGTTTCAAACCCTGTTCTCCAGAATCCAGTGTTCAAACCACTATGCCACACTGTACAGATGCAAAATTAAAAATGATTTTTATGACTTCAGGCCTACTATTATGCAGAGATAGCTGCTCCCCAAGTCATATCTGGGATGTCACAAGAGGGCATAAAATGGTTCATTGTTAAATTGGTTATTTTGGATGTTTTACTGCCAAGAATGGACAGAAGTGCTTGTGGGACCCTCTTATCTAATGTGCCAAAAATAATTTGGCTGATGGGATGCTATATACCTTGAATTAGGTAGGTGGAGATGTTATTTGCTTCCCTACCTCCAGCAGAATATGTCTTAATGACATTTTGCTGCTAGGTGGGTCATATTCCCTTTAAAAGGGCAGGTATATAATGTGGGACTATTTCAGGACTGGGGCTTGCTCCTAGAAGTGGCATCCATGGTCAGATTTTGCACAGCTTTATCTGGGATGCCCATTAAGCCCCATCCTTGATTCAATATACCTGACAACTTTTATGCAGGATCTAGAATGGGTGGCATAGAATTGCCAGCAAAGAGCTTTCAGGGACTTGTTGTTGTGTGCCTTCAGGTCTCTTCCAACTTATAGTGACCCTTCATGTTTTTTTATCATGGGGTTTTCTGGGCAAGATTTGTTTGGAGGAGGTTTGTCGTTGCCTTCCCCTGAGGCTGAGAGCATGTGACTTGCAAAGGTCACCCAGTGGGCTTCATGGCCAAACTGGAAATCAAATCCTGGTCTCCATTGTCGTAGTGCAGTGCTCAAACCACTATGCCATGCTGGCTATCTGATGCTATTGATTTCTGGAGCCCAATTTACTGAGCATAAAACTCTGTTTTGATCCATCCAATGGCTTCCAGTTCTTAGGGAAAGGACCACACAAAGTCCTTGGGTTGCATGTGCCATCGCTTCTGGCTGCTTCAGTTGGGACGTGAAGCAGAGGTTTTCTCCTATAATGCCCATAGTGTGGAATTCCCAAAAAGGTGTGGTTGGCTCCCTCTGTCTAAGCTTCAGGCTTGCTGATAACGCGAGACCTTTTATCCTACTGAGCATTTTTTTCTTTTTTAAAGTTTTAACTTCCTCCTTTTAAACTCTTTTTAAACTAGTTTAACCTGCTCTTTTATTAATGTGATACTCTTTTTGACTGCTTTGATTAGGATTGTTTTGGTTGTTTTTGATGTCTCTGAGAGGCTTTGTATGCTGCTTTGAATTTATTTATAAAGCATAGAGTGGGACAGAATAATCTAAATCAGGGATGGGAAATGTAAGGCTTTCCAGATATTGTTTGTCTTCCAGCCATCAGTCTGCCAACCATCAGTTCCAATATTCAGGGATAATGGAAGTTGTAGTAAAATAACACTGGCAGGGCCAAAGGTCCCCACCATACAGTCAAATGAACTAATAAATAAATATTTCAACTTGTTGCATGAGTGAAAAACCCCAGAAAGCCAATAGGAAGCGTGTTAAAGGGAATAGTGGAGCAGGAGATATGCAGATCACATGTTTGTCCATACTGTTGGTTATTATGATGCTAGATGTCACACATGATAAGCCTGCCTTTAGCCTGAGATTAGCATTTGTGACCTTTCCAATTATGCTCTCTAAGGCTGCATCCACACTGGAGAAATAATCTGGTTTGACACCCCTTTATGTGCTGTTGCTCAATGTTATGGATTTCTAAGGTTTATAGTTTTGTGGATATTCAGATTTCTCTCTCAGAAAGCCCTGGTGCCACAACAAACTCTAAACCTTAGGGTTCCATAGCATTAAGCCATGGCAGTGAAAACTTCATTATTTTTGTCGGGCAGATGCAGCCTTAGTTTCAGAGTTGTAACAACACATAGGATTTTTCTGTTTGTTATCCCCTGCTTAGGAAATGGTCTCCCCAAGGAAGGGTATGGCCTCAACCTACTCATTAACTGGTACCATTTAAGACATTTCTCTTACTGACTTTAGGCCAATTAATTATGCTTATAATTTTTTCTACAGAAGATGTTTTACTTTAAATGTTTTTTTCCATTGTTTTGTTTCTTGTTTATTTCAGCTGTAAGATGCTGAGTCCTTTTAGACAAATGTGTCCTAGAAATGTAAATAATAGTGATAAATTATATTACAAAGGTAGAATGTGCTTACATTTAAACCCATTTTTTTAAATGAATTAACAGTTTTAATATGAATTTTATAAGGTTTTCTTAGGCAAGGAATCTTCAGAGGTGATTTTGCCTACTCCTTCCTCTGAAATATAGCCTATAGTAGCTTGGATTCATTGGTGGTGTCCCATCCAAACACTTACCAAGACTACTACTGCTTAGCTTCCAAGATCAGATGAGATCTGATGCCTTTAGGATAATGATTCCCAAAGTTGCTGAGGGCAGTGGAAAGATCCAGGGGGAGGTGAGGGAAAATCGGGGCTGGCAATGGGTTCTTCAGTCTATGTACTGAAGCACAAGAAAGACACGGTGAACCAGCAAAAGTTAGGACCATGGTGGGGATGGGGGTTACATGAAACTACATAATAAATTACAAATAGACTACACAACTGGAAGCAGAAGATGGAGATGGTCTATTATTTTCTGCAAAAACAAGACCAGAAGAAGATTGTGGCACATGCCCTAAACTGTTAATATCAAGAATCAGAGTAAATAAAACTAACCAAATATCATGCTAAAACACAACATGAAGGATATTCCCATAGACTGTAAAGATAGGGTAAAAATAGATTTGCACTATTAAGCAATTGACCGGGCAATAGAATAGCTCTGGAGTGAAGCCAGGGACATTGTCAAAGCAGAAGGGAAAAAAAAAATACTTTCTGTAGCCAAAAATGAAAGAGAAGCTTCAATGGATGACCGATGAAAACCATCAAGCAATTAAGGACAGATAAGAAACAAAAGTAAAAGGGGACAGAAATAGAGTCAGAATGCTGGATGTAAGTGTTCAATAACTTTTGCACAGGGACAAGGAGATCTATTATATTAATCAGTTCAGAGGAATAGAAGGTGACAACAACAAAAAGAACAAGAGACCACTTCCACAGAATGGTTATAGGAATCAAAGGGAAATTTAAATCAAGAGTGATACCAGCAGGGAAACATATTACATCACCAAGCAGAAATAAAAAGAGAATACATGAAAGAACTTTTAAAAAGAGATCAAAGGACAATAGGTTCATTAGAAGAATCATATGAAGATGAACCTCCAGTTTAAGAAAGTGAAATGGGAGAGGCACTAAGAGCACTTGGAAGAAATAAATTGCCAGGAACAGATGGCACACCAATAGAGGTGCTTCAGTCCACAGAGAAAGAATCTACTCTGGTTCTAACTAAAAAGTGTCAACAACTATGAAAAACTAAATAGTGGCCCATAGACTGAAAATGCTCAATATACATTCCAATCCCCAAGAAAATCGAAAATCCGTGATGGCAGTAACCCCAGGACCATGACAATAATTCCCCATGCAAGCAAAGTGATGCTCAGAATGATTCAACTGAAGAGACTATCCCACAGGGGAAAATCAGGGAACTAAAAGGACATTTTCCCAGGAAGGTTATGCGACCACAGTGAAGATTTTCACACACATCGTGATCTGAGAGGACCTATCCTGGGAAAAACCAGGAAATCCTTCAGCAACAAACCATTCACTGGGAAATCCCATGAATGGTTTGTTGGTGGAGCATTCCTGGTTCTTCCCGGGATAAGTCCTTTAAGATCGTGACATTGTCTGAAAATCTTCACTACTATCACACAACTTTCCTGAGGAAATTCCTTTTTAATCCTCTGATTCTCCCCATGTGAAATTCCTTAAGACTTTTACTGCCTGGCCTTGTAGGAGGAAAGAAGAGGCAGTATCTGATGGACTTAATCTTCTCCCCACTGCTATTTCCTTTTCCTTGTGTGTCTTACCTTATTTAGACTGTAATATTGGGGGCAGGGATCTGTCAAATTAACAATTTGTAAGATGCTTCTGAGAGCCTTTGTGGGTGAAGAGAGAGGTATAAATGCTCTAAACAAAATAAACAAATAAATAAATTTATCTATGGAGAAAGAAATGTCAGAATGCCAGATGTCCACATTGCGATCCAGAAAGGTAGAGGCACTAGAGATCATATTGCAAACATATGTTGGATAATGGAGCACACAAAAGAATTTCAGAAGAAAATCAGCTTTATAGATTATAGTAGAGCCTTTTATTATGCAGATCATGAAAAACTATGGGCCACACTTAAATAAATGGGTGTGCCACAACATTTGATCCTCCTGATAAGTAACCTGTACTCTGGACGAGAGACCACTGTCAAGACAGATTACAAAGAAACAGAACACTTCAGTTGCCAAGGGGAGTCAGGAAAGGCTGCATTTTATCACCATTTGTTTAGTTTGTAAACTGATCATATCATACACAAAGCAGGATTAGACTCAGAGGAAAGAAGTGTGAAACTTGGAAAAAGGAACATAAATAGTTTAAAATATGAAAATGACTCCATACATCTGGCAGAAAATAGAAGACACTTGGAACGATTACTGAAGCATGTCAAGAAAGAAAAGGCAATGGCGAGTTTACAGCTGAACATTGAGAAAGAAAAATAATGACCATAGATGATATACCTAACTTTAACACAGACAATGAAGACATTGAAATAGTTTAAGATTTTCCATACCTTTGAAATCAGAATGGGGACTGCAGTCAAGAAACCAGAAGAATGCTAGGACTTGGAAGGGCAGTTACAAAGCTACGAAGGGCAGCTACGAAGGAACTAGACAAGATCTTGAGGTGTGAACATATATCACTGAGTAATAAAGTTCAGCTTGTTCGTGCCATTGTATTTCCCATTTCTATGTCTGGTTGTGAAAGCCAGACAGTGAAAAAAGCTGACAGGAAGAACACCAACTCATTTCAGATGTGGTACTGGAGAAGAGTTCTTCTGAGACTATAGACTGCTAAAAAGACAAATAAATGTGTCCTAGAGCAAATCAGGCCTGAACTTCTCCTAGAAGTCAAGATGACTAAACTGACTAAACTGTCATACTTCGGCTGTATCATGATAAGACATGACCCATGAGAAAAGGCAATGATGCTTGGTAAGGTAGAAGGCATGGAACCAGTCTGGCATAGTAATTTGAATGTTGGACTATGACACTGGAAACCAGGAGTCGATTCCTTGCTCAGCCATGAAGCCCACTGGTTGATCTTGGGCAAGTGACATTCTCTCATCCTCACGGGAAGGCAATGGCAAACCTCCTCTGAACAAAACTTGCCAAGAAAACCCCATGATAGGTTCACTTTAGGGTCACCGTAAGTCAGAAACAACTTGAAGGCACAGGATGCACACAAGGTGGAAGGGAGTAGGAAAAGAAGAGTGTATTCCAGATGGATAGACTCACTCAAGGAAACTAGGGCTGCCTTGAGTCTGCATGATGAGAACAGGGCTGAAGATGACAGAGTGACTTGGAGGTCTCATTCATGGGGTTGCCATAAGCCAAAGCAGACTTGATGGTACAGGAGTTAACAAAGCAAACCACATTGTTTTAGTCAATTTAAAATATTTACATTGCAGTTCTGCTGTGCATCTCTATCCCGGTTAAGTTCTTTTGAGCTCATAAGATGGTCCCACCTTAAGATTTCACTTTTATTCTAAACTTCTTGGAGAAAAGTGTCTGATGGTTACACGACACTAGTCTGTGGAATGAAACCCATTCTTCTAGTTTAGCTCATCAAATGGATGATGGGAGTTATAATCCAAGCCACTTCTGAAGGATACAGGCTGGAGAGGGATGGTACACTTTGAGTATGATTAACCCAGAAACTGGCCCCTCACACACACATGATAAGACACACTTGATAAGAATTCCCTTCTCCTGGCCTTTAAAGTTTCTCTCTGTACCTCCTGGTTTTGAAACTGATACCAAGCCAGCTCTTTCCTTCAGAAATGAAAAGCCCACCCTCCCAAAGTGAAAAGAAATGCAGTCTGGAAATTAGAAGTGACCATTTCATGTTTGATGTTATTCAGAGGAGCCTGTTCCTCATTTAAGGGCATTAGTAGTTGTAACAGCAGCCCTAATATTTCAACAACAGTCTTGATTAAGAACATAAGGAGCAAAGTGGCAGCTAATCTCCATCTAAAAAGAGCTAACTAGTCCATTCTCTCCCCCACCTCCCTGAAACTCCCCCCTACCCAACCATTACACTGTCACATTTAAATACCATGAATATTCACTGCCTGGCACCCAGCTGGCAGCTGAGCTGTTTTGATACACACACACTAAAAAAGAGAAAACCCTTCAAACTCAAAAGAGTTTTTAATCAGCTGCAAGAGAAAGAAGAAGAAAGTAAAAGAAATAGGAACAGAGAGGGATGTGTGTGATGGGGGGGGGGGGAGCTGAATCAATGAGTTCAGTGGAGAAGATAGGCAGAATCCCATTAACCCCTTCCAGTCCTCTTGGTAATGCCCACACTACCCTTCCTTTGTCATGCTTCTAAGCTGGGCAGGAGACACAAAGAGTGCATCCTGCCCCTTTCAAACACACACACACACATATACACACAACATTTTTATTTGTACATCAATGCATCAGCTTCCCACTGAGTTGCCAGTGCTCAAGGTCACTTGTGTGTGGAATTTCTTTTTTTCTGGCTGTCGGAAGCATCAAGAATGAAGGGGCAGAAGCATTTTTGTCACCTTGCTATCAGTGACACTGGCAGGGGCTGTTAGCCTTCTGTGATCCTGAATGCGCAAGGTCCTGCACAGCATCTGGATTCTGGGCACAAAATGTCAAGGTATAAAAGGTTCCACTTTCCTTTTAAAACCTTCACCTCTTGGTTATCTTTATAGTTCCGTTTATATCCTGCCTTTCCTCCCTTCTCAGTATATACATTGCTCTCTTCCCCTCCCAATGATATCCCATTCCTCACAACAGCCCTGTGAAGCAGATTAAGCAAAGAGAAAGTGCCCGAGGTCACCAGTGAATAAACACAGCCCTGTGGAAACTAGAATCTCCCACAATCAAGCCTGACATTAACTCAGTTTGGAAATGTCGCTCTCCAGGATTGTTATTGTTGTGTGACATCAAGTTGTTTCCAACTTATGGTGTCCATAAGATGGACCTATCTTGGTGTTTTCTTGGGAAGATTTGTTCAGAGGAGGTTTGTCATTGCCTTCCCCTGAGGCTGAGAGTGTGACCTGCCAAAGATCACCCAGTGCATTTATATGGCTGAGCTGGGATTCAAACCCTGGTCTCCAGAGTCACAGTCCAAAGCTCAAACCACTATATCACACTGGATGTCATCTCCCAAAATCCCTGAGCCAGTGTGATCATGCTGGCTGGGAGATTCTGGGACTCACGTACCAAAAATACTTTCTCCAAAGTTTTCTGTGGGTTTTTCTGGCTATGTCACATCATAAAAGATGCCAGCCATAGATGCAGGCGAAACGTTAGGAATAAATTCTTCCAGAACACAGCCACATAGCCTGAAAAACCCACAAAAAATTATGGATGCTGACCATGAAAGCCTTCGACTTCTCATACTTTCTCCAAACTTTGCAGTAACTACTATATCAGTGGGTTCCCTACAGGAAAAGGTGCTATTATGACATTGGGGGCCTGTTGACACAACCACTGAGTGTACCCAAAACTGTGTTTATCATGGAGCATGCCAGACATCTGACTGTTGGTGAATGTTGCTTGACTTTCATTCGACTGTGTTTCAGCAGTCCTGCTGTGACCAGAATTTATAGTAGTAGTTGTAGTAGTAATAATAATAATAATAATAATAATTATTATTATTATTATTATTATTTCTAATCCGCCCCTCTGAACAAGCAATCGGGGCAAGTACAACAGAATTAAAAACAATGACAGATTAAAATACCCCTTCCTTACCCTTACTACCCTTCCCTTAAAAGCACATTAAATCGTAATAAAGTTAAAAGCATAAATAATTAAGATAGCAATATACAATAGCAGGGAGCGGACCCAGGCTTAGGTTGTATGGGGATAAAGTGCAGGGAAAGGGCCTAAGAAACCCTTAAGGCCTAGGTGTGGAGCTGGGGGTGTTAATTTCCTCTGGTAAGGCCATAGTGGGATGGTCACACAAACTGCTGTAAATAAACTGCAAAATTTGTTGAATCCAGTGTGGAATAGTCATTGGGTGGACTTCCCTTGGACCAAAGAGTACAGACTCAGTGGCTACCACTGGCTTTGATGTCTGGGGGTGGTAAATCCATTCTGGGTTTTATTTTATAATTTAAAGGGGTTATTTGAAGTGCTGAACATACTCTGAGGATACTCTCGGTATGGAAACCATTGGCAGCTACCATTGGGATTCCAGTTCCCATTAGACTGTAAAGCTCACTGCTTGTCTGTGGTTGCACTCAGGTTTGGCACAATGAAGCAATAGCTTCAGGAAGAAGATAGAGGGGCAACAATAGTAACTTTCTGATCACGTTTCTTTAGACCCCTGGCCACTTCCCTCTTGCAGAAGCGAGTTCCACATGCCACACAGCTTCAGAACTTCAGAAAATGGAAGGATGGCATGAACAAGAAGCAGGTTTTCCAGCTCTTTCTGCATCCAAGTTTTGTCTGTGTATGTTTTCAAACATGAACCATATAATTTCACTTCATGCAGATTTTTCAAAGAGGGGAATTGTATTTGTTGGATTCCCAGGAGTGCTGGGCCAGAATTCCGCATCTATGATTCATTCACAACACAGTCTTGGCTTAGTGGATTTCTAGTCTTCCATAAAACAGAAAGTGAGACAGAGGAAGAGATTATTCTTATATAGCCAGCAGGAAATGCCAATTCTATTTATATCCCTAGTAAAACAAAACTACAAGGTGTTCAAATGCTTGGTGAGTTTTGACAGCAATGTAACAAGACATGACTGGAAACTCTCTCCCACTTCACTTTCATTGCTTGTTTTTTTACGCACAACACCCCAGGAATCAACTACTTGTATATCATAGTCTAGCTTGGGGAAGTGTTGTAGTTTGCCCTCCATATCCCTAGATTCTTCATCCACGGATTTGATTCATGGCTTAAAAATATTTTTAAAGATTCCAAAAACTAAACCTTGATTTTGTCAACTTATGTAAGGGGCACTATTTCACTACTCCATTGTATATAATGAGACTTGAGCATTCACAGATTTTGGTATCCATGGTGTGGTGGGGAGGCGTGAGACCAAGCCCCAGCAGATATCAAGGGCCCACTGTATTCCACAGCAATGTTCATTTCTTGAATGCTTGAGCTGGAAGAATTTCCATTCCCCAACTAGATCTCTGTCATTTGCATGACTCTTCTCCTTTGTAGGAAGAACACTGGATAGCACATCGCCCTCTTCAGATATACTGCCTGAGCATGATGAAGTTGTTGCCCAACACATCTGGAGAATGCAAGGTGAGATAATATTGGGTGATAATTTTCATGGCATAATAGGAAGGGAAACTTTTGTTCAGTTGCTAAATCCATAATGTCTTAAACCAGTGGTTCTCAATGGTGGGGCAGGAACTCCAGGGGGGCACAAGAGTTGCTTGGGTGTGTGTGTGTGAAAGACTTAGAAGCTCTGATCTCTCCTCTTCCTCCTCTTCCCAAACTTTTTTATGTGTAAAATTTACATTACTGTTGAGTTAAATTTTGAATTTACTTAAATAAAACTGTTCTAATTTGAATGATATTATTTCCTTTAAAATATGAATATACATGAATGTGTGGATGAAAATACCAATACTAAATAAACAAAATAGTTTTATTTATATGCCATATCAGGGGGTGCAATGTCCACATGTAGATGTAAAAATGGGGTGTCCCACAGATAAAAAGTTTGAGTACCACTGACTTAAGCAAATACTGATTTGACATACAGTCAACCATGCCATTGGTCTGATCTAAACTTAGAAACTAATGCAGCTTCACTCTGTAGTATTCTGAACCAGTGGTGTCACTAGGGTTGGTGTCACCCAGTGTGGTAACTCATGGTATCACTCCGCCATTGACCTCCACCAATTTCACACCATACAGAATCCTTAGTGATGCTTCTTTTGCACTAATGTTACTTGGACACCTTAATTCCCATATACAGTACCACTGAATGTAATGCTAATAGCTGTGACATCAACAATTAGGAAAATTAAAATTATATCTTCAAATTACAATATCACATGCACAACCTAAATGTATTTACATATACATACTGAGGATTTTGTTAAAATGTGATGTTTTAGAATAAAAATTTTAAAGAATTTTAAAAAATTAAAAGATTAATTTTTATTTTAAAAAAATTAACATTTTATTTTTTAAAATTCTGGGGGCTCTCCTTTCTCCTCCCACTGAGCTTCACCCCACTTCCACCATCTCTTAAAGCATTTTAAAGGCAAGCAGATGAATACCACAGCCTGTTTCTGCCAAAAGGTAAGTGTTTGAGGAGCAGTAGTATCACTTCTCTTTAGGGTGTCACCTCGTGCGGTCCGCACCCTCCCCCCCCATGACGCCACTGTTCTGAACCAGTTTGACTCCATTTTGTGCCACACCGAAGTCTCAAAATCTACACCAACTACATATTGATGGGAATACCACTTCCTCCCAAGAACTCCCCAGAAAACATTGTATTCTTATGGGCTATCCCTGTAGCACTCCAAAATATTTTGGATTGGACTGGTCTTGAGTGAGCAAGGCCCCTTAGCTTCACAGATCTGTTTCTGGTGACTGATGAAAACTATATAACACGGATACCTGTGTTTTTAAACACTCCTTGGATGTGCCTCTATAGGGATTGTCATTATAAGCGCCTGCACTTCAAAATTCACCTCATATCCCTCTTAACAAATTATATAGATTTTAGTTTGGCGGACAGTGTGGGGTAGGACTTTGAGTGTCACACTAGGACTCTGGGAGACAAGGGTTCAAATCCTGCTCAGCCATGGAAACCCACTGGCGACCTTGGCCTCGGCTTCTCTTTCAGCCTCAAAGGAAGGCAAAGGCAATAGCAAACCCCCTACACAAATCTTGCCATGAAAGCCCCAAAGGATCACAATATACATGAGAGTTGACTCAAAGGCACATAACAACAGCAACAGTGTCCAAAAGGTATTAATGAAGCATGTGAGAGAATACTTGGTACTCCAGTGATAATTTTTTGCTGCTACCGTGCAATATCCATCTGATAATGGAAGCTAAGTAGGGTCAAACCTGGTTAGGACTTGGATTAGAGACCACCAATGAATAGCAAGTGCTGTGTAGGTTATGTTTCAGAGGAAGGAACTGGTAAAACTACCTCTGAGGATTCCTTTCCTAAGAAACCCTGTGAAATTCATGGTATTACCATGAGTGCACAGGCAACTTGAAGGCACACACACATACATACACAGTGCAATTCCTTCTGATGTTGTTTTTTAGAGGAGATGGGGTAAACTTTGAGTATCTCCACATGTTCCTATTTGGAAAACAGTGACGTAAAAGGCAACTGTGTATTTTGGTGGAGTAACACCAAACCAGTTAGACTCCCTGTTGTTTGAGCTGCCAGTGGCTTGTTCAAAAAAGAGAGAGAGAAATATGTAAATGGGAAAACTGGGATTGGAGCTGGAGTGCGGTCACAGCTGTTTCCCGTTGGCTGCTCTACCACTTTGTTTACAAAAGCACATTGAGAACAATCTGTAGTATAGGAAACTGAAATAACTTTCAAGTTTATTATATAATCCACACTTTCCTCTCCTGTACCTTCTAATATGCTTCTCCCATCTGTCTGCTTGCCTTTGACCAAGTTTGGAAAGTAGCTCTTTAAAAAATGGAATTTGTTACAGTTATAGCTATAAGGCCCCCAATTTGGTTGCAATTGTAGTTAATTATTTTAAAATAACTATTTTCTCCTTATTTCTCCAAAGGCATTTAAACAGTCACTTTTTAACATAAATCTGAATGTTATAAGGTACTGCTCTGTTGCACAAAACATATTGTCCATCTGTACATATAGCCCTAACCAATTTCAACATGAAGCACAGCATTAGCTATCATTTGAAATATGTGATATTCCTCCACCGCCATTTATTTAGGTCTCTTCGTCAGCCCATAACTATAAAAGTAAGTAAAACTTGGGCCCATACTACCTTGTTACATTTCTGTTCATAATGTAACCGAGTGGCACCTTTATTATTGGGAAAAGGAATCAGTTATGAGTAACTTTACTAAAGACTCTACTTTCACAAACATTTCTAGAACTCTTTGGGCGCAAGAACTATGGCAAATTAGCTTTGTAATGTGCTGCTAGCAGCCATCCAGACTGGTATTTTTTTCCACATAAATTAGTACTTAGGTTGTTCAAGAGGATAATTACTTTGAACAGAGTATTCCCTATGAAGCATGCCGGGAACAGGATCAAACTTCACATGCCATACTGTCAGAATGCATATTGGAGGAGGCTCACAGCTGGATTCCTCATCTTCTCTCCATGCCACAAAACTAAAAAGGTACGCATCTCACCTCTTGTCTCTTCTTGCTTGGCTTTGTCTGTCATTTCACTATAGTGTCTAGTTTAAAGGGGGGGTTGTGTGGAAGCAGCAAAGACTGGTGGTTCTTTTGGCTAGTAATCAAGCACTTCAGAAAAACCGAAATGTAAAGAATCCCTTCACTATATGGGGGATTTTCTGATCAGAGGCCTTTCCAGTGCTGGTCGGAGAGTGGGGTGGCTACCTCAGGCAGTATATATTCAGTGTCACAAAATGAGGAGAAATTGTTAGTTATTTAATTGGTTATTGTTTCATTTCCGGATAGTGGTTAACTTTTCCCGATTCCTAAATGTTTATCCAGCCTCTCCCTGCTATACATCCAATACTCCCCCGAGGCTGCCCAAAAATTCTCATTGGAGATATTGCATTAAGGTTTTATTGATATTGTTTTTAATTCTGTGTTAGTTTAATCTTATTTTAAGGGGTGGGAGGCAGGACTGAGTTGTAATATTTTAACTGTACCTGTTTTTAAAATGTTGTACCCCGCCCCGATTGTTCATTCAGAGGGGTGGGTTATAAATAAATTATTATTATTATTATTATTATTATTATTAATTATTATCCTGACAAGGATTTTCTGTCTTATGCACCCAGATGACATGGCTGGCTTGGGGTACGCTATGAATCTTGACTTCGGAGAGGGAGTGCCATCTTGTCCTATGTCTCAGGCAGCAAAATGTCTGGGCTTGGCTCTTTAACACAAGGAATGGTGTGTAACAATGCCTTTAGATAGCTTTACACTCCAGAGTTAATGCCTATTTCTCTCTTTACACAGTAATGCATATTTCTTAAAACTGCTGGGAGCTAGCCCTGTTGGAGCTGAATACCCTGCTCCTCATTGTGATGAGTGGGGACCCGGCCCTCCATCCCCCAAAACCTGCCCAAGTGGCATCACAGAAGGGATGAACAACCCGCAGACCTTCAGCGGGGACAGAACTGTTCATTGGATTCCTCAACCCCTACGGTCCCTTGACAAAACTGTGACAATGTTAACTTTTCATATTAAAAGTTTCTGCGTGGTTGTAAAGAAATGGATATGGTTGCTCCACCGTCTGAAGCCACAAGTCAAAGGAACAAGAATATCATGTGCAAATTCTACAATCTTTATTTTTTTATTTTAATGCAGAGTTTTGATTCTTCTGTTGTTGTTGTTGTTGTTGTTGTTGTTGATGATGATGATGATGATTATAATGATTAATTTGATGCTGGCCTTTCACATATTTTCCCCCACTTGCCTGAGATTTAGAAGCAACAGCCACCTTATGCACAGCTGGCCCTTTCATTTCCTTCTGTTGACTGGGATTAAATTATCACTATAGGAGGTCTCTTAAATTCTTCTTCAGTACAGAGGGGGAAAGGTTCCCGCCAAGCTGCTCCACTTGACAAAATTCTGAATGACATCTCTGCATAGGCACAGAACTCATTTGTGTGAGGACATGGATGACCACACAAAGAACCACAGTTACAGTTAAGTGTGCCTTCCAAGTCACCTGTCAACATATGGCAACCCCATGAATTTCATAGCCTTTTTGTTTTTTGGGGTTTTTTGCAAGGAATACTCAAGAGGTGGTTTTGCCAGTTTCTTCTTCTGAAATATAATCCCTGTAGCATTTGGTATTTGTTGGCGGTCTCCAAGTAGGGCTGATCCTCCTTAGCTTCCAAGATCAGATGGGTTCTGCTAGTGCCTATGGAGGATACTCATCTTCATTTTGCCACTAGGACAAGGATTTGGTGCACTGCCTCAGAGACTCCTGGTGAGACAAATCTGTCTTGGCAAAAGGGGATGGTTTGGGGTGTTGTGAAAGATCAGGCTTAGTAGTAAATCAGCATCAAGAATCATGATGCAATGAAGCCTAGTGATGTGGTGCCTTTTCCCCAGTAAGGCCAAAGCTACGTAGTCTTCCTGGATTTTGTTCTGCTGTCTGGATCTGTTTTTGTGCACAGTGAGCTGTAAGAATGTGCAGTGCCCATTCTAGTTGCTGGCAGTCTGTGGTAGGGTGAGGCAGCTACCCACGTAGTCCACAGGGCACTGGTGGTTTCAGTCAACACTTAAATTATAGATCAGTTTAAGCATGTATTGATGGATGCCTCCCATATGAAAATGCTTTTTGAAGAGTAATCTGTTTGCAAACATGTAGATGTTTTACTTATCAAAAATGAAGTGTTCAGAATGTGACGGACTTGAATACTCTGTGCCATGGATGTTCTTCCAACATTATACATTCACAGTTTGGACAGACCCTGGAGTGACTTGTGGTTTTTTATGACAACCATGAAGGTGCACAGGGAATTTATGTCCCCTGACAGAGGCCTCTTGTCAAGGACAGAGAAAATGCCAACTGCTAGCAAGATAATCCAATTTCTTTTCCTTTACTCTGTGGGAGATTGGGTAGCCCATCTACTTCCACACCTGCTGGGCTTGAATCCAGGCAGGATCTTCTCTGAGCCCTTCTTCTTCAAGTGCTGAATCCATGTCAAAAGCCTGACCCCAGACTCCACAGGGTTCATTAGCAGGCATTAATAATATCTGCATCTTCTTAGAGAATGGTGAGCTTTGTCCACAATGCAAATAGCTTGGTCTTAATTTCAACCCTCTTTTGAAATTGGAAATCTGCTTGACATCATTAAAACAACAGCTTCTTCTACAGCAATAAATATTTAAACCCTGCTGTATATCATACTTTTCATGTTTCATTCTTTATCCAGGAAAGGATCTGGAAATGCAAATGAGCAGAGCGAGAGTTTTTCACAATGGGACAAGCACTGAGTGGTTGCAGTATTAGATTTTAACTTGAAATATCTTTGCTGAACCAAAAAACTCACTAGTGCACCTTCTGTCAGTGACTCTTAATGTGGCCTATCTCACAGGGTTGCTGTGAAGGAGAACAAGATCTGTCAGGCAGTAAGTCTTGTAGCTCTTTAGTATGCATTGTGATATACTGTATTTGAAATACTGTATTTTATTGTTGATATGGTCAGTTGACTAATCAGTAAACATGTTGTTGCTGTTGTCTTTGATGAAAAGGTAAAATATAAATGCAATTAAAAAATAAAATAGAAATAAAAATAATATATTAAGAATGGCAAAGAAATGTTGATTTCCCTCCAAATTCTGAAATGGATAACCTTATTGAATCCTCCACATTGTAGCACTAATGTACCCCATTAGTAGTCTAAAGGAAGTCCAGTGTCAAGTAAACAAACAAATAAACTGAATTAATAATAAAAACAATGTAGTACAGTTACACAATAGATGTGGCTATGTAATAGTACAGTCACTCAATAGATGTGGCTATGTAATGTAGTGTGTATTTTTTTTAAGTCAGCAGATTTCATTTATTTATTAACTTGATATATTATATATATTTAATCCTTGATGTTTGGAAATTTTTGATTACCAAAGTGGGGGAAGGGCACTGTCTTCGCTCTGGGATGTTTTTATGTGAACTTTAACTTTTCCATTGAGTACTACAATATAAACAGTAGCCATCCATATAGTCATACCTTTTGGAACAGAAAAGCAGAAAACAGGAAAATGTAGACAGCAAGATCAGTCAAACGATAGAAGGCAAAGTCAGATCATATCATGTCAATAAGACTTCAGGGAAAACCAATCAGTATTACTACAATTCAGGTCTATACCCCAGCTACTCAGGTGGAAGAAGAAGAAATTAACAACACACCAAAGCAGGATTTATTGCTAAGTATATGCAATTGGAATGCAAAAATATGAAGAAGAACAGCATTAAAAAAAACTAAGGAATATTTGGACAAGTTACAAGAAACGAAGCAGGAGAGCGACTGAAAGGATTTTGCAAGGCCAACAGACCAATAATGGATTCATTGTGAACAGTTTCTTCACACAACCAGAGAAGAAATTGTATACATGGATATTATCTGATGGCCAATACAAAAATCAGATAGATTATATAATTGGAAAAGGAGATGGAAAAGCTCCATACAGTAAAAATGAGATCAGACACAGACTGCAGCACAGACCATGAACTACCAATATCAAAAATGTGGAATAAAGCTGAAGAAGAACAAAAAATAAGAATCATGCCAAAAGATGATCTGAAGGACATTCCAGCAGAATTTAAAGAAAAAGTGAAAATCAGATTTACACCATTAGGAACGAGAACAACTATGGGACATAATCAAAGAGGATTGCAGAAAAATTTTAACTATGGCCAAAAAGAAAGACAGAAACACTCTTTGGAACCAGAACACTGAATGCAACTGTTTAACAATTAGTGGGCAAGAATAAAAAGAAATGTTATAATAATCAATGTAGAGAAATAAAAGTCAACAACAAAATAGGAAGAATAAGAAAGTTCTTCCAGAAAACCAGGGAAATTAAAAGGAAATTTAAACCAAGAATGGAGATGCTATTTGATCACTAGAAAAACATAATACAAGATGGGGGAAAAGACAATAGAAGCAATACACAGAAGAGCTAGATAAAACAAAAGAAATGATGAATGAAACATGGGATGAAGAATCATGTGAAAATGAACCCCAGATTCTGGAAAGTGAAATTCAAGCAGTACTCTAAACAATTGGGAATAATAAATCACGAGGAATAAACGACATACCAATAGAACTGCTGCAATCTACTTTGACAGAATTGACTTCAGTTCTAACTAAAATTTGCCAGCATATACAGAACACAAAACAATGGCCCACAGATTGGAAACAATCAATATACATTACCATTCCTTAAAAAGAGACACAAAAGAGTGCAACAACTACAGGACCATTGTATTAATTTCCCATGCAAGCAAAGTCATGCTTAAAATTCTGTAGCAGAAACTCCTGCTTCAAAATGAGCAAGAAATACTACAGGTGCAAGGTGGGTTTAAGAAAGGAAGAGGCACTGGGATCACACTACAAACATACAATGAATAACAGAGTGCACAAAGGAATTCCAGAAGAAAATCAGCATATGCTTTTTAGACTAAAGTAAAAACTTTGACTGCAGCGACCATGAAAAAAGCTATGTATTGATCTGAACAAAATGTGTGTACCAGTACATTTGATTGTCCTGATCCATAACCTGTACTCAGAACAGGAGGCTACCATTCAAACAGGATATGGAGAAACAGAATGGTTCCCAGTCAGAAAAGGGGTCAGACAAGACTGCATTCTATCACCCTTTCTATCCAACCTCTATGCAGAAAATGTAAGCCTGGCAGGTTTGGGCATGAAGGAAGAAGGCATGAATATTAGAGGAAAGAAAATCAATAATATAAAATATGATGATTACACCATACTATTAGCAGAAAACATAAGAAAACAATTACTTAAGAAAGTCAGAGAAGAAAGTAGATGAACATTAAGAAAGCTAAAATAATAATCCTGGAGGAGCTGCAAGAATTCAATATATTTCCAATGAGGAAAATGAAATAGTTAAAGATTATCTATACTTTGGACCAATCACTGATCAGAATGAGGATTGCAGTCAAGAAATCAGAAGAAGACTAGAATTGGGAAGGGCAGCTATGATATCTTTAAAGTGCAAAGATATTAAACTGAATACCCAAGTTGGATCATCCGAGCCATCATATTTCACATCACCACGTATGGATGTGAGGCCTGGATGGTGAAGAAAGCTGACAGAAAGGGAATTGACTCATTTGAGATGTGGTGCTGGAGAAGAGTGCCGCTGAGGATACTGCGAACATCCAAAAGGAAAAACAAATGAGTCTTAGAACCAATCAGGCCTAAATTCTTCCTGGAAACCAAGATGACTAAAATGAGGCTGTCATGTTTTTCTTGAGAAGAGATGACTCACTAGAAAAGATAATAATGCTGGGGAAACTGGAGGGCAATGGAAAGAGAGGAATACCACATACCAGATGAATAGACTCAGTCATGGAGGCCATGGCCATGAGCCTGCAGGACCTGAGCAGAGTGGATGAGGAGGACGGGGGGCTTGGACATGTCTAAACACAGGGCCCCCAAAAGCAGTTAACAACAAGAGGAAGAAGGAAAAGCAGATCAAACCTCAGCAAGGGGTGTATTCCTGTGCCGGCACTGGCTGCATCCGCATTGCATAAATAATCCTGATTGACAAAGCTTTAACTACCATGGCTCAATGCTATGGAATTCTGGGACTGTGAGAAATTTGCTCTGCCCTGTCAGAGAGCTCTGATTCCACAACAAACTACAAGTCCCAGAATACAGCATTGAACCATGGCAGTTAAAGTGGCATCAACTTGAATTATTTCTCTAGTTCGGATGCAGCCATCGTTTATACTGAAATTACATTTTTCATCTATCATATGACTGAGGAACCACATTATTCAATGTGAGCAGGAGTCAAGGTTGACACAGTTCCTGCCCTGTCAATAGCCAGAGTGAGGTTGCTGCCTCTGGAGACAGATATTGGGAAGCAATCACCTGCATCCTAGATAGCCTGAAGGCACCAGATCCTATCTGAGCTTGGAAGCTAAGCAGGGTCAAAACTGGTTAGTACTTGGATGGGGGAATGCCAAAGAATACTAGGTGCTATAGGTTCTGTTTCAGAGGACAGCAAAGGCAAACCAGCCTTGAATATTCTTGGCCTATGAAAACCCTGTGAAATTCTTGCAGTTACTATAAGTCAACAGGCAACTTGAAAGCCCATACAGACCTGTAGACATACACAGGTGCTGGAAAAACAGAGCTCTGTGTGCCATGCTGCTGTCCTTGGATTCCCTAAGTGATTCAGCTGCCCCAGATGTGGTGGAAGATGCTGTGGATGGACCTGTGTGGAAATAAGATTCAATAACCAGCAGGGTGACCAGATGTTCTAGCTGCAGAGGAGGACAGGGCACTGCAAAAGGTAGGACATTCAAGGAAAAAATGGAGGACATTGCCAAATAAAAGCTAAAAACACAAATATAAATATAAATTTGTGCTTCTTAGTCATGCTCAAAATAGAGAGCATTGTGGGATTCTTCGGACAGAAAGCTGACATGTAGGACATGTCCAAGAAAGAGGGACATCTCATCACCCTGATGATCAGACTCACCAGCATTTGTACATGTGATCAGACGTGCCACCATCTTGTCTTTTATCACAGGCAATAACCACAACCAGATCATCAACTTAGGTAGGGGTTAGATATACCCTTAATTTTTTTTAAATAGCTCTCAAAAAAGAATGATAAAAATATCTATTATAATACAATGAAGATCATGGTCATTTCCAGAAGTATTAATGGAAGGCAATAAAAGTGTAATAAATATGTAACAAAAGATAGCTGGGCATGATGTAGATCAGGCAATGAAATTGAAATACATTAGCACATTTAATTCTGTTTTACTTCAGTCCACTCATGGATTGTATGCTGTTTTTCTGTACAGAATTTATCCGGACCAGTTACAGTTCCTTTTTACCAAAGGCAGCCAGCATTGTTTTTCTGCCCTTCAAGTTTTCTATGTGAAATCCCTAGCATAAATTCCTACTTGGTGTATGAAAGTGGATTGTAGTGGTAAATTGAAAACTTGTGGTTGTGAATTCATTTTGCAGAGGTGGCATGACTGTGATGCTGCTTTTAGCACAGTGAAAAGTTATCAAGCTGCCAAATGTTAGTATGCAAGAGAGATCAGGAGATTCTCCCGCTGAGGGCTGCTGCCCCAGTTCCATGTCCCAATTCAGTCGGTTCTTTCAAACATTTGTATATGGTGCTCTTAAGCTGTCACCCTTGTGGGGCATGAAGACAAAGCAATAGGAAGACGCAGGGACTCAATTTCTTAAATAACCTTTCCTGTCATTGGCTTATTCATGCTCATTCTGCTGCGAGTAGATTAATTTGCCAGCAAGCTTTTCCCATTGTAAGTGGATTCCACAGTCAATGAATTAATATCTTTGCTAATTTTTGTAGATCTGTATAAACATAAAGTGGTGTGGTATGACCCATACTTTAAAAGTGAGTAAAAGCATGAACAGCTGAACATGCACAAGCAGTTTGATGCCAAGTCCTTCATATTAAAGGAGTAAATGGTTTGTGTGAAAGTCATCAAAAGATAAGGATCTTCATATTTTGAAGATCCTTATCTTTTGACGACTTTCATGAGGTCTATGAGGTAAGAGACAGTATTTTTTATCAAATTTGAAGATGACACCAAATTAGGAGTAGCAGCTAATATCCCAGAGGACAGGTTCAAAATTCAAACTGACCTGAATAGAGTAGCAAGCTGGGCCAAAGTTAACAAAATGAAATTCAACACAGAGAAATGTAAGGTACATTAGGGAGGAAAAATTAAATGCACAGATATAGGATGGGGGACACCTGGCTGAATGAGACTAAGCGTGAAAGGGATCTAGGAGTCCAAGTAGACCACAAGTTGAACGTGAGTCAACAGTGCAATGTGGCAGCTAAAAAGGCCAATGCGATTTTAGGCTGCATCAATAGAAGTATAGTGTCTAGATCAAGGGAAGTAATATGAGGAATTACTTGATCAACTTAATCAAGTAATTTATTTCTGTAGGAGTAATTTATTTCTGTAGTCTTGGCTCCACAGTGGCCCTTCTGCAAATGGAAGGGCTCCTTTCATTTAAGGGAGGGTCTTTGATCCAATGGATGCTCTCAATGGTAGAAGCATGGAAACATTTTTCACTGATTCTACAACTCTCTGTGCCCCCTCTCACATTAGGGCTGAACAGAACCACTTTTTGCTGGACTGTACGCGTGGTGAGGGCTGAGTGTCCACATGCTCAAAGCCCTTACTGCACTACTTGGGCACCATTTTGATGTGCGCCTATCCACATGGTGTATGCCACGATGATGCACGCTGGGCACAGTGCCTAAACAGTGCAATGCAGAAGGGGCACCAGTGCACCAGCATGCCTACAGCATTCTTCCAGGACACAAAAAAGAAGCCCCTTTTGGGGGCTTCTTTTTGCTCCCTCCAGAAGCTGTGGCATGGTTTTGCTGCAGCCTCAATCTGGGCAAACAGGGGCAGCCTCCCACCGCTGTACAGCCCTATTGTTTTGCAGGGTCTCTCAACAATCTGGAGCAGGGTTTCAGGGAGACACAAAGGGCTAGAGGGGAAATACTGATAAATATTGCCTCCCCCATTCCTCAAGTGAGAACAGCCCATAAGTGGAGTTCAGGATTGAAGTCATAATCTTCAATATTGTGTGCAGTAAATTAATTAACCATTGTTAAATTAATCTTAACTTGGTTTTTTTTTAAGCTAGATAGTATTGCAACAAAGAACACAGAGGCCCAAATCCTATGGTTAGTCCTGACTAGAGTGGAGGGACTCAATCAATTAGATTCACCTATATCTTGATCTACCATTTAAGAATTGAGCCAGTGGGTCTACTCTAGTTGGAATTAATCAACAGGATTACAGATACAGTGCCCTAAACAACAGATATTTTATATGTGGAGAATGGTACAACTGTATAATTGGTACATATAAATATCATGAAATCAAGACAACTGGGAGGAATCACCAAAATATTTATCAGTTAGTGGTCCCCAATTAGGATTGAATAGTAATCAAAGATACATGATAAAGCAATTTCTAAAGGCTGCCCATGCAGTGATTGCTTATGGATGGAAAATAAATCAAATTGGAATAAGTCTTTTTTTATTCAAATATATAAAAGTACATATTATTCGATTTCCTTAGGGAAAGAAGACTTAAATATATTGGGGAAAGCAATAAAGAATCATGGAAAGATAAATGGGAAATTGTGATTAAGAAAGTGGAAGGTATAATGGGGCATAATGAGGAGTCCTGGTGGCGCAGTGGTTAAATGCCTGTACTGTAGGCACTTACTCAGAAGCATAAGGTGGCGAGTTCAAGACCAGCAAAAGGGCTGAAGCTCGACCCAGGCTTGCATTTTTCCGAGGTCACTAAAATGAGTACCCAGATTGTTGGGGGCAACTAGCTTACATTTGTAAACTGCTTAGACACTGCTTAGGCAGTATGAAGCGGTATATAAATGAAGCTGTTTGTTTTGTTTTGTTTGTATGAAGAAGCAAAAATATGATTAATAATATTTTTCATATCTCTGGTAATGATTGTTAATTTGTTTGAAATGTAATTCCCTCAAGGTGCAAAAGTGCCATATTTATTGACCTGTTGAGTTTGGTCCTTCATATGTTTGTAAACCTTTCCCAACCTAAAACTTTCCATATGTCAGACTGGCACTCTCATCATCCCTGGCCAGCATTTTCCTTAGCATTTTATCATATCTTTATTGGTCCTTCCGCAGAAGATTGTTTTCTCCTCCTAGTCCTGCTATCTGCAATGCCAGGGACTGAGCAATCTGCATGCAAAGCATGTACCCTTGAGGTTTGGTTCCACATGAGCATTTGTCTCTCCCTTCAGGCACACACTCTATACATCTTCCCTAAAGACAGCTCTTCTGTTGCAGGAAAAGAGATTTTATGAATGCTCAAACCTCATTTCATACCTTGAGAAAGGTGACGCTTCCTCAGATGGGGTATTTGCTGAAACATTACCTGTTTTAAGGAAACTGATATATTTTGGATGGTAAATGATAAGAATACAGTTCTCTCATCTCTCATGGCCCATGCCACTTTGTGAATCTTTTATTTTAGGTTTACTTATTCATATTAATTCTTTAGAAGCCGTGTGCTTCCCTGCAGTGCAGCTCCAGAATGGCCACATAGATCTAAATCAATTCAAAACAAATTCAACTGAAAGAGGCAAACTGGTTCATGTGCTCCTGGTATCCTTTGTCAGTAATCCTTCATAGAGATACTCCTATAATCAGATGGGCAGATAGATGCTACTAATAAATATAATAGCTAGTATTCTAGATCACCCACCATGGTACTACCTTTCTGCGGTGTGGTTTTTTGTGCTTCTATGAAGTAGGAGGCTATACTAAGAGCAGCAGTGCTGCTAGCAGGGTCTCCCATGTTAGACAGACTTTTGGAGGATCTCTTGGAGACAATGGCAGTGGCATCATGGCTAATAATTACTAGTACTGTGCAAAAGAAGGCATACTAAAACTCTTTTGAATATCTTTTACCATCAAAATCCAAAGATGAGACAATCCAAAATGAAACAGTGCCATGACACTCCCACTTGGGTTGGTGTCACGCTGTGTGGTAACACATAGAATCATAGAAGCATAGAGTTGGAAGAGACCACAAGGGCCATCCTGCCATGCAGGAACTCCCAATCAAAGCATCCCTGACACAGAAGGCCATCCAGCCTCTGCTTAAAGACCTCTAAGGAAGGAGACTCCACTACACTCCGAGGAAGTGTGTTCCACTGTCGAACAGCCCTTATGCTGTCACACATACCCATTGACCTCCACCCATATCACACCCATACAGAATCCTTAGTAATGTTTTTTGTACTAATGTTACTCATGAATCGTAACTCCCATATATCACTGAAAGTAATGGCAATAGCTGTAACATAAAACAACTAGCAAAATTAAAATGATACCTTTAAATTACAATATCTCATGTACACACAAAAGTTTGTTTGCTTATATATAGTTTCATGAGGTTAAAGTGAACATTTGGTAAAATGTGGTTTTCTAAAGAACATTTTTTAGAATTTAAAAATATAACTTAAAAATATAAATTTTTAAATTTGAATTTTTTTTAAAAAAACAAACAAACCTGGAGTCTCTCTTTTGTCCTTCCACTGAGCCTCATCCTACTCACCCCATCTCTTCAGCATTTTAAAGAGATACAGGCAAATGCCACAGCTCCTGTCTTCCAAAATGCAGATGTTTGAGGAGCAATGATGTCACCCTCCCCTGGGGTGTCACCTGGTGTGGTCTGAACCTCTGCACCCCCTAGTGACACAACTGCTCCCAGGTTGAAAGGTACCCAAAAAGCTACTGGCATACAACAGAGGGCACTGTGGCTAATGACATGAAGCCAAAATAAAAGGGGACAAAAATAGGATCAGAACCCTGAATGCAACTGTTCAGCAACTTGTGCAACTATAATAATCAATGCAGAAAAATAGAAGATAAGGAAGAACAAGGACCGTTTCTACAAGATCGAAGAAAATGAAGGGAAAGTTAAACCAAGATAAGTGAGGGTTTATGACCAAGGAAGAAGATAAGGAAGAACAAGAGACTTCTTCCACAAGATTCAAGAAATCAAAGGGTAAGTTAAACCAAAATTGGGGAAGTTCTGTGACCATCAGGAAAACACATTACATAACCAAGTACAAATAGCTGATGGAAACAATACAGTGGAGAAAAGAGATTAAAGGGTGACAGTCTCATTCAAGGAAGAACTATTTGAAGATGAGCCTACAGTTTTAGAAACTAAAGTAGAAACTACACTCAGGGCACTTGTGAGAAACAAATCACTAGGAAACAGATGTCAGACCAATAAAAGTGCTTCAAGCTACAGAGACAGAATCTACTCCAGTTTTAACTAAACTCTGTCAACAAATATGGAAAACAAAATAGTAACCAGATTGCATTTATTTCTCATACACATATTCAACAACAAAGACTATTGCCATACATACGGCGAGAAATGCTAGATGTCCAAGCTGGGTTCAGGAAAGAAAGAGGCACCAGGGCTCAAATTGCAAACATACTTTGTATGATGGAGCACACCAAAGAATTTCCAAAGAAAATCAGACTGTGCTTTATAGATTATAACAAAGCCTTTGATTAAGGGAATCATTAAAAACTATGGATTGTTCATGAAGAAATAGATGTACCAAAACATTTGACTGGCCTGACGTATAACTTGGACTCAGGACAAGAGGCTGCTGTTAGAAGAGAATATGGAGAAATTGTTTCCAATTGGCAAGGGGGTCAGGGAAGGCTGCATCTTATCACCCTATGTTATGAAATGGGGTCCTGGAGAAGAATTCCACAGGTATGATGGACTGCTAAAAAGACAAGTAAATGGGTTGTAGAGCAAATAAAACCTAAAAACTCTCCCTTGAAGGCAAGACGTCTAAACTGAGATTATCGTACTCTGGCCATATTATAAGACATAGCTCATTAGGAAAAACAATAATGCTTGTCAAGGTAGAAGGCAGTAGAAATAGAGAACTACATTCCAAATGGGCAGACTGAATCAAGGAAGCCATGGCCCTGAGTATGCAAGGCCTGAGCAGGGCAGTTGATTGTAGAATGACTTGGAGGCCTCTCATTCATTGCTGTTGTTAACTCATGGTGACCCCATTAATGAGACATCTCCATTCAACTCTACTCTGTTCAGATCTTGCAGACTCAGTGCTGTGTCTTCCTTGATTGTGCCCTGACTGGTATGCAGTCTTCCTCTCTTTCTGCCCTCCACCTTTCCTAGCAATATTGTCTTTTTGAGTGAGTCCTGACTTCTCAGGAAGTAGCTGAGGTATGACAGCCTCAGTTTAGTCATCTTGACTCCCAAGGAGCGCTCAGGCTTCATCTGTTCTAAAACCCATTTGTTTGTCTTTTTGGCTGCCCACTGTATCCTCAGCACTCTTCTCCAGCACCACATTTCAAAAAAGCCAATTTTCTTTCTGTCAGCTTTCTTCATTGTCTAGCTCTCGCATCCATACATGATGATGGGAAAGACTATGACTTGGATGATCCTAGCTTTAGTGTTCATTTTATATCTTTGCACTTAAGGATTTTATCTAGTCCTTTCATATCTGCCCTTCCCAGTCCCAGTCTTCTAATTTCTTGACTGTTGTGATCAATGATTGATCTTTATTTCAAATTTCTCATCATCTAGGTTGAATTTATGTAAATCCTCTGTGGTCATTATTTTTGTTTTCTTAATTGTCAACAATAAGCCTGCCTTTGCACTTTCTTTTTTGACTTTCCCCAGCAGTCATTCCAAGTCTTTGTTGTTTTCTCCTGGTATTATGTTGTTGTCTACACATCTTAGATTGTTGATATTTCTTACTCTGAACTTCACTCCTCCTTCTTCCAAGTCTAAACCTGCTTTGCGTACAATGTTTTCTGCATACAAATTGCACAAACAGGATGATAAGGAGCTATTTATTTTCTGTTCTAACTGAAACCTCCTGTCCTGAGTACAGGTTACACATCAGGAACAATCAACTATTTCTTTAAGGGCAGTCTGTATTTTTCATGATCCATGCATTCAAAAACTTCACTGTAGTCTATAAAGCAGATGCTGGTTTTGTTCTGGAATTCTATGGTGTGCTCCGTTATCCACTGTATATTTGCAATGTGATCCCTAGTGCCTCTTCCCTTCCTGAACCTGCGCCTCTGCAATTTCTTACTCCAGATTTGGTAGAAGTCTTTGCAGAATGTTGAGCATGATTTTGCATGCATGGGAAATTAATGCAATAGTTCTTTAATTACTGCACTCTTCTGGGTCTCCTTTTTTAGGAATGGAAATGTATATTGATCTTTTCAAATCTGTAGGCTATTGTTATGTTTTCCATATTTGTTGGCAGATTTTAGTAAGCATTAAAGTTGATTCTGTCTCTGTTGATAGCAGCAGTTCTATTGGTATGTCATCTATTCTTGGTGATTTATTCTTCACAGCTGCTTTGAGTGCAGATTTCACAGCTTTCCAGAATTTGAGGTCCATCTTCATACAGTTCCTCTTTCCATGTTTCTAACATCCTTTCATCTCTTTTATATCGCTCTTTTGTGTATTGCATCCATTGTCATTTTATTGCCTCTTGGTCATGTATTATGTTCCTCTGCTGATTGTAGAGCATCCTAACCTTGGTTTAAATTTCTCTTTGGTTTACTGGATCTTGAGGAAAAAGTCTTTTATTCTTCTTTTTTGTTGTTGTTGTCAGCTTCTATTTCTCTACATTGATTATTATAGTAATTCTCTTTATCCTTGCACACTTGTCATCTTAGGGTCAACACAAGTCAAAATTGACTTGATGACAGTTAACAACACAAAACAAGCCATCCAGCAGATTATTTTAAATTATAAATGTAAAATGATTAATTTTAAATCTGGATTGTTTTAATATGCATTTGTCTCTTCCATTCTTTTAATTGATGTTTGTTTTTAACTAATTCTGTGTTTTTAACCAATGTTACGTATTTGTTGGTCTATTGTTGTTCCCCACCTCAATCTATGGGGAGAGGTAGCAAGAAAGTATTGTTGTTGTTGTTATTGATTGGCTACTTAGTTATATTTATGTAACTAGGTTATGTCTCCTGGCCTGACTACCCCACAACTCATCTTAAGAGCCAGCCGCTAGATTGGGCCAGCCATTAGATCAGACAAAGGAAGTCTGTTCAACTTTGAACCATGATAGGGATAATTCCACCCCCTTCCCACCAGTGAGTAAGGCTGTGACAAGGACTTGCTACAAGGGTCTTGTTTCATATTGTCACAGCCTCACTTGCTGGTAGGAGGGAGTGAAACAACTTTCTCCTTGCACCCTGATCAGTAGCTGAATGGATCTCTTTTGCCTGGTTGACTCTTAAGATGGACATGGTTGGCATTTATGTAATGGTAAGTCTATATAGTCTTACTAAATACAAATGAGTTAGGGGTCCGTAACTCTAGGTTAAAAATTTATAATTGCAATACTGAATACCAGCCATTATTTCTTTAAAACATTTAAACCCCACCTTTCCATTAAGAAGGCTCTCACGCTCAAGACAGTTATTTTGTTTTCAAAAATAGATTATTAGAAAATACAAGTCTATCAGCAGCTTGAAGTCCCCAGGTGGAATACTTCCCTAGGCTTCCCTAATCAGCAAAATGGAAGCTGGAATCAGACCTGGGAAGCTAATTCCTTGAAAGGACCTCGAAGCAGTTCCAATTGCTGTTCCCCTCTGCAAGGCCCAAAGTTAACTTGCAGAGACAGAAAAGGTCCTGCGCTTGTAATTGGGGGTGTGGGGAGAGATGAGTGATCAGAAAGGTTGAATGAGCATTTGAGTGCAGGGAATGAAAGATAAAAGAGGGGAAAAAAGAGGGTAGAGAAGAAATAGAGGGAAAGAGTATTGAGTGCAGTAAAGGAAAAATAACCTAGAAAAAGGATGAGAAATAGCACCACTGTGGGTAAGTGGAAGGAAAGAACACTTACACGGGTGGAAGGGGCAGAGCACTGGGATGAATACTAAGTGGATTGTATAAACCTTGCAATATTTCATCCAATAAGGTCATAACTCAAGATGTAAAAACTGTTACTGGAGTAGGACTGAGAAGACTTAGGCAGGCTGCTGTCCCTCAACCTGACCTACTTCCCAAGGTGGTTGTGAGGATAAAAGTGGGGAGGAGAACCATGCACATTATATTGAGCTCTTTGAGAAAAGGCAGGGCATACATTCTTAAAATGATTACCTGGTGGGAAGTATTATTTGTTTCTTTCTTCAAGGTGCACAATTGGTGTAGCTTGGTGTCAATCACCCTTCATCTGGGATGTTGTATATGAAGAAGCATCAGGTTTGTGGCATGGTTGTTGCAAAAGTGTTTTTTTTAATAGAACTACAGTATGATACCCAATTATACTTCCAGTATTCTCCTATTCAGAAGCTCACAGTGAGGGATGTGCTGAAATGGAGCCTTAAAATGTTGTTATACAGTGAAATACCAGGAATTGCAGGCTCTTGTTACTGAAATCACACAATAAAGGACATCCACACACACACCCCTGCCCATTTGCTAGTTCTTATCACTGAGTCAATCAGCTACTTTGACATGGCTCCATCATTCCCAGCCCTAACAGCGCCAAACAAATAGAAAATTATTTCCCACTGGCAAACATGCTGTTTACTTTCCCGAAAAAATTGCACTTTTCAGTCTGACAGCTGATCAAGGGCTCTCCCCACTGCTGTCAGCAGGAAGAAGTGTTTAAACACAGAGATGGGAGTTTAAACATTTTCTCATTATCAGAGAATAAAAAAAATATATAAAAAAATAAAAAATGCAACCATCGAGAGCCACAGACCACCCGCTGTGCGCGTAATGAAGCTGTGTCTCATGACCAGAATGAGAGGACTTTTATCTCTGTCCCTGGTATCATTACTGAGGTGACACCTTCACATGATCCAAGTCAGGCCTTTTTATCTGTGTTTCCCAAATGCAGTCACAGGTTGTCTGTGGGCTTCTTCCTCTTCTTCTTTTTGGAAAGAATATTGCCCATCTTGTGCCATTACGGCTAGGAGTTGTGTCAGCGTTTATGCTGGAGATCTGAGGCTTAGTTTTTCGTTTGGATTGCTTAAATTGGCCATGAAATGTGGTCTGTTTTAAAGGGGGTGAAAAGTGACAGAAGGAAAAATAATTTGATTTATTATTTTTGAAAAGAGAAAAAATAAAGCTGCTAATTTTTGTAAATAAGATATTTGGCATGTCCAACTTAAAATTCAGTACATGTAACTCAAGGAGAATCCACAAAATATGTGATTTATTTTTTTAAAAAGTTTTTAAAAGAGGAGGAACGATTTAATCCATTTTAATGATACCAGCTTTCTTCTGTCGTCATAATTTTGGGGATGTAATGAAGTTCTCCAAAAGTGGGTTTACCATGCTACCAGTATAGGGTTATTTATTAGAAGTCTGCATGGGAGGATCAAAAGTAAAACAAAGTCTTTGCTTGTTCCCAAATGAGAATGCTCTCTTTTTACCCACCCATCCCTATTGAGAAAATGCATGGTAAAGTCAATACCAGAGCTTGCAATTAGTGTTATAAATAACTAGTTGCTCTCTTCATGCCTTCCATGTAGTTTCCAATTTCAAGTAGCTTTGTGCCCTTATCATGAGCTTTTGTTGGCAAGATTTGTTCAGAGGTGGTTTGCTCTGGCAGAGCCCAATTTCAATTGCTATTCTCAGTTAGGGCAGATCTTTTCAATCAATTGCTGGTTGGTAAATCAATACCTACCAAAGCCCCACTCAAGCAATGGATCTATTATAGTTGGAACTAGCAACTGGATTTAGAGCATTACAATTTTATTTACTGTAATGCTCTATCAAGCTACAATTGTTAAGCTATAATCATAGCTTAATGAAGGATAACTTCACTCCTTTTAAAGTGTAACAATAGGTTTTAAGTTACTTTTATATTTACAGGTATGTGGCCTCACTAAGTGCAGGTAACTATTTCGCTACTTTGAACAAAAGAGTAATTTAAAAAAAAAGTATGACTATATGGGCAAATGACTATATTTGAGGGCTCTGGAACTCCAATGGCAACCAATTATTTATTAAAGCTAACTTTTCAGGTTGTGATCAACAGTATATCCAGTGACTTTGTTTGCATCTGCATTGCAAAAATGATGTAGATTGACACCGCTTTAACTGCCATGGCTCAATGCTATGGAATCCTGTGATTAGTAGTTTTGTGAGATAGACTTCTGTCAGAGAACTCTGGTGTCACAACAAACTACAAATCCTGGGATTCCATTGGATGGAGCCATGGCAGTTAAAGCAGTGTCAGTTTGCATTGTTTCCGCAGTACAGATGCAGTCTTTATAACATAATGTCCATAGTGTCATAAAATAAAGTGAAAATTTGCTCTTATTTTTGGTATACATGGGCCCTTGCCTGCCTTATGATTGATTGTATCTCTACAGACATGAAAACAGCCAATTGTCTGTTCAGCTGTTGGAAGAACCATATTTTTAAAGCCCCCCCCCCCCCCCGCATACACAAATTACTAATTAAGAGACTTGTGTATGGATTTGCTCATTACATTTGTCATGTCTTTATTTAGTTTTCCCAGTTCGTGGCATTTATTAACTGGAGGAAAGCAAGCTTCCTTTGGAACTCTGGTTGAAAACAGGTTGATGCAGAAAGAGCAAGTTTGATTTTCCTTGTTCTCTCGGGATAAATTCTGATGAAAAATACTGAGAATATACTATCTATGAAAGAACTCGAAGCAGCTCCAAGCAGTATTACCCCCACTTCCACTGACACACATCAGAAGTCACTTAACAGCACCTTTCTTATCGATAGTCTGTCATTCTGTCAAGAATGCAGAGATCAAGGAGATTAAACACATACATCTGACTCATGGATACACTGTTGGCCTACACACACAGTTTCTGTGGCCCAAAATCCTTCATTGGACCCATGCAAACCCTCTTTTCTTTTCATGTATTTTGGATGGACCAAAGAAGTCAACTGAATGTAGTATGCCCACCAGGCACATTTCTAATGCTCTGCTGGTGTGGAACCAGTATAATGATAATCCCCTTAGTGACGGCAGAAGGTCCCTTTAGGAAACTATAACAAATATTAAACAATTCCTTTTGTTGACTTTATCCAAGGAGCCATCTTCCCTGGAGGCTTTGCTCAACTTTAGACTAATCCTCTCCTTCCCCTAGGAGTCCTTTTGTTGGGAAAAATCGGAAACAAACCCCAGGAATGACAAGTCTGTCTTTAAGCCTTGGATCAGTTGCTGCATTCTTAAAATTATCAGCCCCCATCTGTTCTGTTTGTCCAGCCGTGATCTGGCCCAGGAATATCTCTATTAAGAGACAATTGGATTTATCATGAAGGTTCAGTCATCAGACTTCCAGTGTTAAAATCTTGGTTGTCAAGTCAATCTTTCTGATATGGCTTTTCCAAGATAGCAGGCAACTCTGGACATCTGAACAGTTTCCTCTTTCACTGAAAAATTTGCATTCAAGGAAGGGAAGGCCTGCCTCTTCACTGCCAGATTCTTTTTGGTAGCACAGTATCTACACTGGTATAAATGTGTCACTGATCTGTTGACTGAAACATTGGAGATTCACTAAATATGTGAGATTCACTAATTACAGATCAAAGCAAACTTGTAAGAGCAATCTGGAAGCTCAATGCATACAGAACTAAGTTCTATTACTTTCGTGTTGGACATATTTTTTTTTCTTTAAATAATTATGTATCTTGGTTTTACTTGACCTGAATTAATTTGAAACCCAACTGTGGTCTGGAAGACCTTGTTCAGCATGTCTTCTGCCACAGCTGCGACTCCAGCACCCATCTCTGCCCTGCATGCTTTTTTAAAGTCAAGGGAAACTATCCTTGTTACAACTCTTAGTGAGCATGAGGTTCAAACACCACTTGTTTTGGGATCTCCCCACAAAAGGCCTGCAACGTTGGCTATATCATTTGGTTCAGTCTTCTTTGGCTAATAAGTATCAGCATTTTCTCAAGCAGTGATGATAAATAGCATTAATTGCCCTCCTTATCCCACTCCTCCCCATTCCTTTGTTCTTCTTCACCAAAATTTACTAGAACTGATTTGATAGTGGCTCTTCTCATATGGAGCAAAGAGGTCACACATTTCTGGTTTCAGCTTCACTCCAGGGACTGTGAAGATGGACTGTGCTATGAAGAAAACAAAAGGGAAAGTATTAGTTGCTGCATTCTTAAAATTATCAGCCCCCATCTGTTCTGTTTGTCCAGCCATGATCTGGCCCAGGAATATCTCTATTAAGAGACAATTGGATTTATCATGAAAGTTCAGTCATCAGACTTGCAGTGTTCTTAGGGAAGAGGGTATTGGAGCAAAGCTGTCTTTGGTAGTAGTCAATCTTTGCTCTTCTGGAATAAAAATGCTCCAATGCAATGCTATTCCACCTGGGTGTGTTATCCCAGGTTGCATAAATTATCCCAAGTGCAAACAAAAGCAATTTTTAGAGAAAAACATTATTTCAGTAATATATGTGGTACCATGAGGAAACAACTAAAGCAATGCCCCATATTCGTTTGTGCTGGGTAAGGCAATAGAGGAAACTTCTTTTCAGACTAGGCAGTCTACCTAACCTTTTCTGCTTAGACAGTGGATGCTGGAAATATATTTATTTTTTCATCCAAATAATCATTCCTGGGTTTTCTCATTGTAATTTTGAAGGCATACACACAATTTTATGCTAAAGTATAAATGGTGCAGTGGTAGAAGCATCTGTAAGCAGTAGTGATGCTGATTGTAGGATTCTAGGAGTTAAAATACAAAAATGTAAGTTTTCTAAGTTCTGCAGAAAATTGAGCCCTGTGTGCATGCATCTTTAGTTATCGCAAATCCACAGAAAATAGTCCCAAAGTAGACAAAGAGTGTTCATTTCATGTCACAAGAAGTGCCAACTCTACCCATGTTAATCACAAACCTGTGATTTTATACTCTCAAGATAATAAGCAAAGGGGGGATTGATACATCATCATCGCAGTGAGATGTGCAAGATGTAATTGTCAGTGCAGCTGATATCAGTCCCCTGTTATCATGTAAGCCTAAAGACATGTACAGTGGTCCCCCGGGATACGAATCCCCCGGGTTAAGAAAACCCCGGGATCCGAAACCGGCGGGACCGCTTCAGTATCCCCCGGGATCCGAAGGATCCCCCGGGATCCGAAAAAAAGGGACGTCCCGTTTCGTCCCTTTTCCTCCGAGGCCTAGCCTCCGAGAAAAAGGGACGCCGTTTCGTCCCTTTTCCTCAGAGGCCTAGCCTCCGAGAAAAAGGGACGCCGTTTCGTCCCTTTTCCTCAGAGGCCTAGCCTCCGAGAAAAAGGGACCCCGTTTCGTCCCTTTTCCTCAGAGGCCTAGCCTCCGAGAAAAAGGGACCCCGTTTCGTCCCTTTTCCTCCGAGGCCTAGCCTCCGAGAAAAAGGGACGCCGTTTCGTCCCTTTTCCTCAGAGGCCTAGCCTCCGAGAAAAAGGGACGCCGTTTCGTCCCTTTTCCTCAGAGGCCTAGCCTCCGAGAAAAAGGGACGCCGTTTCGTCCCTTTTCCTCAGAGGCCTAGCCTCCGAGAAAAAGGGACGCCGTTTCGTCCCTTTTCCTCAGAGGCCTAGCCTCCGAGAAAAAGGGACCCCGTTTCGTCCCTTTTCCTCAGAGGCCTAGCCTCCGAGAAAAAGGGACCCCGTTTCGTCCCTTTTCCTCAGAGGCCTAGCCTCCGAGAAAAAGGGACCCCGTTTCGTCCCTTTTCCTCAGAGGCCTAGCCTCCGAGAAAAAGGGACCCCGTTTCGTCCCTTTTCCTCAGAGGCCTAGCCTCCGAGAAAAAGGGACCCCGTTTCGTCCCTTTTCCTCCGAGGCCTAGCCTCCGAGAAAAAGGGACCCCGTTTCGTCCCTTTTCCTCCGAGGCCTAGCCTCCGAGAAAAAGGGACCCCGTTTCGTCCCTTTTCCTCCGAGGCCTAGCCTCCGAGAAAAAGGGACCCCGTTTCGTCCCTTTTCCTCAGAGGCCTAGCCTCCGAGAAAAAGGGACCCCCGTTTCGTCCCTTTTCCTCAGAGGCCTAGCCTCCGAGAAAAAGGGACCCCCGTTTCGTCCCTTTTCCTCAGAGGCCTAGCCTCCGAGAAAAAGGGACGCCGTTTCGTCCCTTTTTCTCCGAGGCCTAGCCTCCGAGAAAAAGGGACACCGTTTCGTCCCTTTTCCTCCGAAGCCTAGCCTCAGAGAAAAAGGGACCCCGTTTCGTCCCTTTTCCTCAGAGGCCTAGCCTCCGAGAAAAAGGGACGCCGTTTCGTCCCTTTTTCTCCGAGGCCTAGCCTCCGAGAAAAAGGGACGCCGTTTCGTCCCTTTTCCTCAGAGGCCTAGCCTCCGAGAAAAAGGGACCCCGTTTCGTCCCTTTTCCTCCGAAGCCTAGCCTCAGAGAAAAAGGGACCCCGTTTCGTCCCTTTTTCTCAGAGGCCTAGCCTCAGAGAAAAAGGGACGCCGTTTCGTCCCTTTTCCTCCGAAGCCTGGCCTCGGAGGAAAAGGGACGAAACGGCGTCCCTTTCTCTCCGAGGCTAGGCCTGACGCGGAAGGAGGCCCGATCCCGCCGGGTCGGGCCTCCTTTCGTTGGGCGCGAAGGCCCAGGCCGGCTTCGGAAGCCGGCCTGGGCCTTCGCGCCCATCGAAAGGAGGCCCGGCCTCTTTCCGTGTCAGGCGCGGAGGCCCAGGCCGGCTTCGGAAGCCGGCCTGGGCCTTCGCGCCCATCGAAAGGAGGCCCGGCCTCTTTCCGTGTCAGGCGCGGAGGCCCAGGCCGGCTTCGGAAGCCGGCCTGGGCCTTCGCGCCCATCGAAAGGAGGCCCGGCCTCTTTCCGTGTCAGGCGCGGAGGCCCAGGCCGGCTTCGGAAGCCGGCCTGGGCCTTCGCGCCCATCGAAAGGAGGCCCGGCCTCTTTCCGTGTCAGGCGCGGAGGCCCAGGCCGGCTTCGGAAGCCGGCCTGGGCCTTCGCGCCCATCGAAAGGAGGCCCGGCCTCTTTCCGTGTCAGGCGCGGAGGCCCAGGCCGGCTTCGGAAGCCGGCCTGGGCCTTCGCGCCCATCGAAAGGAGGCCCGACCCGGCGGGATCGGGCCTCCTTCTGCGTCAGGCCCGGAGGCCCAGCCTGGCTGGGGAAGGGAACCTTCCCTTCCCCAGCCAGGAGGCCCCCGCGGCTGACGAAAGGAAGGCCCGATCCGCCGGATCGGACCTTCCTTTCCTCAGCCAGGAGGCCCCCGCCAGGCCCTGGGAACGGATTGCCTATTTCCTATGGGAAATAGGCCCCGGGTTACGAAATTTTCGGCTTACGAAAACGTAGCCGGAACGAATTAATTTCGTAACCCGGGGGACCACTGTATTAAAAGGGAGTCAATGACTTGCTATCTCCACAGAGTAGAGAGGAACTGTTGAATCATTATCCTTGGCTCCAGTAGTCAACTGCTTATCAGACTAAAATGCCAGGTTTCCAGCAGCAGAGGTCTTTGCTTTTCCTAAACACCTTCCTGGTCACCTCCGTTCAAACCTTCCTGCTAGAAAAAATTTGAAAATCCTAGGGATAAAAACATGTTGTTGCTGTGTGCCTTCACATCATTTCCAGCTTATGGCAACCCTATCACAGGGATTTCTTGGAGGCTGCCTTCAGATGGAGCTGAGAGAAAGTGACATGGCCAAGGTCACTCAGTGGGTTTATATGGTGGAGCTAGATTCAAATCCTGGTCTCTAGAGTAATAGCCCAATACACAAACCTCTACACCATGCTGACAAATGTTTCTCTAAGCAACATGACTGGCTTAGCTTGGGCCTGTTTTTTAGTTCATGCTTCCCACCCTGGGTTTCCATCTTTCTATCTCCACAATGGGCTACCTCCAACTCTTGTTTCCTTCTCTGCCCGACCACTCTGATTACCAACTTTATCTGTGAGTTCAAATACTTTTGATGCCAGCAACACTTTAGCTATATGCTTGAAACCGGAATTGTCTTGAATTCCTAGTTGGTAGCTATAACCTAATCGGTTCTTATGAGTTTTTCTTCCCTGGCTGACTAAGCTTATATTTATTGTTGGCATATTCATCTTACAACATCTTCAGCTAAAACCCTTCAAGGTTTAAGTCCTAGATACTTGTGCTGCTTCTTTTGAGCAGTACCTGTAACTGAAACATGTGCAAGCTGTCCAAAGTTAGGATTCTGGCTGCAATATACTATTAGTTTCATTAACAGCAACCCTCCAAGACTAATAGCTCTCCTTGGGCTTCTTAGTTTTTCTAAAAGATATCATGAGGAGGAAGCTTATGACTGTATCCAGCAGTGGCCTTCCTCCAAGACAACATACCTTGTGGGCTGATCAAATCCAGGCTCCCTCCTGCGGCCTTTTATGTGCCCTCAGAACATGCCCTGGAGGTATGGGTGACCCTCCAAAGATCTGAGCTGTAGTGGGGGGGGAGGGGGATGAGTGGATAACTGCCTGTGTAGTATTAGTTTCAGTTCTTGCACTAGTGGTTTCCTTATGTACTGTATGTGTGTGTATGCTGTGTGCCTTCAAGTGGTGACCCTAAGTCAAACCTATCATGGGGCTTTCTTGGCAAGATTTGTTCAAAGGAGGTTTGCCATTGTCTTCCCCTGAGGCTGAGAGCCTGTGACTTACCCAAGGTCACTCAGTGGGTTTCACAGCAGCTGGAAATCAAACCCTGGTCTCTGAGAGTCATAGTCCAACTCTCGAACCAGTATGCCATGCTGGTTCTTGGTTCCCTTATAGCATGAGGGAAAATAGTTCAGAAACTTTCAAAAGTTTCCTTTCCCCCCTCTGTGTGTTGTGTATGCATGCATGCATGCATGCATGCATGTGTGAGTGTATAAATAAGGAGTAAAGTTGGGATCCTCTAACAGAGGTTCCTGTCCTTAAAGAATTCTTATCTGGAAATTCTCTTTATAAAATGCCAGGAGCCCCAGAAAAAAAAATAATTTGGCGTAACAGTAGTGGGAATGCAGCCTGCTAATCAAAAGGATTCAAATCTTTCTATGTGCTGCCAACCAAGCTCTCTTCTTCCCACCCAGTGGAGGGGGAAAGAAGGAGGGAGAAAGAGACAAAAAGATGAGGGAACTGAAGGCATGGAGCTTCCCTTCTTCTTCACAATCTTAACAAATGCAAAAGCTTCCACTCCATTGACTCCTCATTAACTTACCGAATCTGACAGTCTAATTATCGCAGCTGCTTTGCGCTTAGAATAAATAAATATGAAAGTGGATGTTTAAAGAAAACGAGAAGGGAAATGCCGTCATCCAGACAGAAGAGAGCGAGAGTTTGTTTTAAATGTTTATATCTGTACATATTTGGAGCATGGGGGGGGGGATAATGAGATAGTTGTCTTTCTGGCTAATTGAGTTCCTCAGTTTGTGGAAACTCTCTTGTCACCATTTGCGTGTTAAGTTTTAAACTCTTCTACCCTGTGAAACCTGTTCTCTTTATCAGTTTTGCTCCTCTGCCCCCATACACAGACAGTGGCAAGAGGATTCACTTTTGTACAATGGTTCACAACTGTGTTCTCTATGTCACCTCCAAAGATATGGGAAAGTTACTTTTTTGGACTATAGATCCCAGAATTCCAAAAAGCAATTTTCCTGGGCTCTGCTCAGCGCCAGCAGCCCTGACAGCAAGCAGCCCAATCAGTTCAATCCAGATTGCCAGACATGTGGGGCCTTCAAAAGTTTGTGGTGGTTCTGGATTTTTTATTTTTTATTTTTAAGGAACATGTAGCATAACGTTGAAAGCAAAAGCCCCATTTGCCTTTCCTATAGGCTCAGATAGGATGAGGCAGTCTTTACACTGAGTGTTTTTAGGGGTGGTTTTACTTTTATTATTTAAAGCTGCATTTCAAGCAGCAGTTTCAAGACCAGCTAGTTCCCTTTGTGCCTTCCTCCCCTTTGCTGCAAATCCCTCTATCCTCCTTTTTATCCTCAGTGGGAAACCAGATGAGTACAAGCAACTTGGGTGGGACCTTTCATGAAAGAACAGTGCAAAGAGGAAGGTATAAGAAGCTCCTCTACATCTGTATAGATCTTCCCTTTCAAACAACAGCAATAATCACTGCCCTTCATTAAGTTGTCTCAGATAAGCCTCTGGGCTTGGCCTCAACTTCTTTCACTGTAATATGGTTTGATAAAATACAAGAAAATCCAAAATTTACCTCTTTGGGGGCCAACTCCAAAGCATTAGATACATTATGCAACCTTTCGAAGTTTCACTGGCTTCTTCACCAGGCAGAGATGTTTAAAAACATACAGGAGAAAAATAGTCACAATGGAGTTTATCATACGATGGAATTTGGGTGTATAATGCAATGACAATCCGAACGCAATCATGGGGTTTCACGTTATTGCGTATGAGTGTATCTCACGCAATTTCGGGCAATGGGAAGTCATTCCAAACGAAATCATGGTGTTTCACATAATTGTGTATTAGAGTATCTCACGCAATTTCGGGCAATGGGGGTCATTTTTGGGCAATGGGAAGTCATTCTGAACGCATTCCAAACACAATTCAAATTCATGTAAATTCGCTAAACTAGTGGAGATAGAATGTATGCCTATGGCTCTAAACATTGGAGTTTATCACAGGGAGGAATTTCTCTCCATTTCGAATGGAGCCAATTTGAATTCACGTAAATTTGTAGCGAATTAGTTCCAAATGGTGAATTCGAATTGGCTCCATTTGAAACTGAGAGAAATTCCTCTCTGTGATAAACTCAAATGTTAGAGCCACAGGCATACATTCTGTCTCCACTGTTGTGAGTTAAGATGGTATTGAGGGATTTCAATGCAGTCAAAAGTCATTCCCTTTATTGGCCATTTGAGGACTAGATAATGCTTTGGAGTTGGTCCCAAAAGGGTATTGCTCCTAGTGGATTCTGATTTTTTTTGTATTTTGCTGCATGACCAATATGGTTATCCCTTAATATTTTTTCCATGGTGTGATAATTCCTTTAGTTCCACTGCGCCCCCTAGGAAAGGACAGTTGTTGCCATGCTGGGACATCTGAATAGGGTTATTTCAACTATTAGTTTTTCAAAATGCACCCAGAACATAAGCTCTTATGTACAATGGTATCTCCAGTAAGATCTGGACATTTCTTTCTGTATTTCAAGTACAGGGTTATGAGAACACTGGGTCCACACACTCATTTTTTTATTTGCCAATTACTGCTACTGTCAGAAACTGAGACTACCAGGACAAAATAACTGTCAACCTTCATTTAGAGGCCACCCTTTCCCAAACTCAGCTTCCAATAAAAGTGAAAGTTTGCTTTCTCCTCCATACCTTCATAAGAATATCTAATCAGAGGTCAGGATTCTGAAATGACATTATTCTGGAATGAACTCTATGTATTCTATGAAACCCAAGGCTTGGTTTAGCTAGATAAAATACAACAAGCTAAATTAGATTTCTGTATATATATACACATATATATATGTATATATTGCAATTTCTTGTATGATTGTTGCCTTCCTTCAGATTTCCCTCCGTTTCTTTCCCTCCACCAAACAGGCTTATTTTTTATATGTGGACATATGGCTGCATTATTTTATAAAAGGAAATTCCTCATGAAATTTTATTCCCTGGAAAGGACTGGCTGCATGGTTACAAAGTTACTGTTTGTGTTCATTGGAATTTTCGTAAAATTTTGACAGAACCTAGAAATAGTTTATTAAAAATTAATGCGTTGCCCTAATTCATTCACATTTTCAACAATAACTTTAATATTTCTTAATCATTAAACACTAACAAAGTTAAATTTGGGAGTAGTAATTTACAGTTGGCATGTCTTGATTTTGTGGTTTGAGGAGTTAGCCATTTGGAACTATTTATAGTCATTTTAATTAATATTTTAAAATGTATAACTAATGTATTAGCAATGATTAATGTAACTGAATGATTTTATGGCTGGAGCCGGAATACCATAAAGACAGCTGATCCCATCTGATTTTGATGGGTGACTACCAATGAAGTCCAGATGCTGTAGGACAGATTTCAGAGGAAGGGACTGGCGAAACCACCTATGAGTATTCCTTGCCTAAGAAAAAACTATGAAATTTATAATCTGATAGGTACCTTGAGGGCACACACTCACACATCCTTTTCAGTAGTTACAGTGTCCTAAGCCTGACTTGTTGTTGTGTATCTTCAAGTCATTTCGGTCTTATGGTGACCCTAAGACAAGCCTAGCACAAGGTCATAACATTGCAATTACAGTATATGAATTCATTTCATGGTTTTGCAGCACTGCAACAACCAAAAAAAAAAAAAAAAGCCCTCCAAAACCTACTGTTTAGTCCCTGCAGCCATGCAGTTATCTCTATTGTTGCCTATGTTGTGTCCTACTACTAGGAGAGGGCTGGAGGCATCATCACTCACTATCCTGCTATCCGGAGGAAATATCTATGTTGGGAGGAGTGCATGGTTTAAAAGTATTTTTAGGGAGGGATAGCATTGGGAGACATCACTGTGTCTTTACAGCTACACCATCATAGCTACATCTCCTAATGGAAGATCTCAACCTATTATGTTTTTTCCCCCCACATCCAACATTAATATATTAGTTTTCTTTAATGACTTCACATTTACCTCTCAGTGTAAATGCTTACAATTCCATCCATTTAGTTTTGTTAAATTCTGTGTCTTTTGGCCTTTGAGGTCAAAAAATCCTAAGCGCCTTCTTCCACTCTCCTCTCCCAATACTAGACTGAAAGCTAAATGTCACAGAATGTCTCCACAGGACAAGCTGGATGTTCAGGATCTTCAATCTGACTAGTGGTAATCTATCAGTAATTTTTTTTTTGGGGGGGGGGACCTTGTAAAGATTGGGTCCATCATTAGGAATAGTCTTCTCACCTCCCAAATCTGTAACATATGGGTTTAATACTGATGTATTTCACAAATGTAAAGATACCAAGTTCTCAAAATCATAATTATGAGTGTAGGATGGGTTCAAAATTTTGCTTTAATATGATTCTCCACATTAGAGTTAAGGAGATGTGAGGGTCCAGAAGAAAAAAAAAGGGAGATTCATATGTTCCCCTTTCCCCCCTAAAATCTTTCCTTTGTGGAAAAAAAATTGAGCAAACTGGGAAAAGGCTCACTGAATATTTTACTTTGGAATAATGAGTAAAATGTTTACATGAAAGATGATCAAACATTTACTCCACAAAATTATTCCTTTAAAAAAAAGGTAACAGGCACACTTTTACGTAAGACAACATACACACTTAGATCACTGCAATTCCTGAACTTGCTTTTCTTTAATCAGTTCTTTTTATGGTAATGAGTGCTTTACGTTTGCCTGACATGATGAAGGACTGGAGGAGAGAAAATAATTTTCTTCGTTTTACTGATATTGATCATTTCTTCTATTTGGTTTTTTTGCTTGCTCCTAATAAACAGATAAAACCAAATAGGTTCCTTACAGTTCAGGAATTCCTTATAGTTCAGGATCTTGGAACTCCATTTGTAACAATAAATAAAAAATGAAAATGAAAAATTTAAAACTACATGCAATTTGAAGTTGTCTGAATAAACTGTGCTTTTCATATACCAAATATAATGTTATACTAAATTATATATAATATTGTTTATGTTCCTAAAGTAAAAAAGTAATTTTCAGTCAGTCCAGTTCAGCCCTTTCCCCCAAAGATTTGGAAACATTGGACCACCGAAATCCCTAGGTAGTCCAACCTTCTCTGGAATTATCAATCAGAAATGTACTAAATGATGAGGCATTAACTAATACTAAGATGTTGTTGTTTAGCCCTGCCAGCAATAACAAAGGCAGCTGCAATCTTCCTTGTGCACACTTACTTGGTAGTAAGCTACATTGAACACATTGAGGACACCTCAAGGTACAGACTGTGCTTGTAAGAATCTTCATATTTAAGGATGTTTCAGTGATAATGAATGTGTAATTTGCCCTCCTGCAAGTACATACAAGTAGACAAAATTACCTGTAATAACAAGCTATCTGAGAATGCTGTCACCAACACAGGTGACTGGAACACAAAAAATAGGAGATGGAGCAGAATTAAAGAATGTAGGAAAATTTGGCCTGGGTTCAAGAAATGGAACATTAAACAGACTGACTTGAATTTTTCAAGCCCAAAGTTTGCTCATCACAAACACATTCTTCAAGGAACCCAAGAAACTGCTGTACACATGGACATCACCTGGTGGCCAATATAGAAATCAAATAATTATAATTATTTATATCCCACCCTTCTACAAAACGCAATCTGGGCGGCTTACAACATTAAAATATACATACACAAACCATCATTCCCACCCCCCTTAAAATACAATTAAATAGATTAAAATTAAAACATGCTTAAAATTCACAAATAATGATAAACAGTGGCTATAGTGAGACTGAATCAAAAGCTGGATTTCCTTTCTTTTGGTGGCCAGGAATTTATTCAGGAATGGCCTGCTGGAAGAGATCCATCTTAACAGCTTTCTTAAAGCTGTTTAGGGTGGTAATATGACGGATCTCATCCAGCAGGCCATTCCATAATCCGGGAGCGATAGCCGAAAAAGTCCTCTGGGCAGTAGTAGACAATCTCGTTTTTAGAGGCTGTAACAAATTCCTCCCAGAGGACCTGAGTGCACAAGGAGGATTATATGCTTCCATATTTGGAAGCAGAAGATAGAGAAACTCCATTCTATCCACAAAACCAACACCAGGAGCAGACTGTGGCCCTGACCATGAACTACTAATAGCAAAATTTAGAGTAAAGCTAAACAAGGACGATAAACCAACCATCATGCCAAAATACAACCTGAAGAACATCACCCAAGAATTTAAAGACAAAGTGAAAAACAGATTAGCAATATTACACCTAATTGACCGGGAGAGAGAAGAACTCTCGATTGAAGCCAGGGACATTGTTATAGAAAGGAAAGCAGAATGACGCTGACTGTAGCCAAAAAGAAAGAAAAGCCTCAATGGATGGCATATGAAACTCTACAAGCAGTCAAGAACAGAAAAGAAGCAAAAATAAAAAGATGACAGAAATAGAATCTGCAAAGGTCCAATGACTTGGGGTGCAGGGATGAGGAAAACTAAAGCGGTCCATCCACATTTGCTGGGGTTAGGGGCGAAGGACCTGGGGAAACTGAAAATTAAAAAAAAAAAAACACACCATTCTTTTCACCTGAAAGGACACCTCTCTAAGAGTTTTTTTAGGTTCTCCAGTGCAGCTCTATGGTCAATATCTGCCACAAGTTGATCATAGAATCATGCTAGAGGACCTACAAATGCCTAGAGAAGTTTTTTTTTTCCTCTAGGAACTTCAAGGTTCTCCAGCACAACTCTATGATCAACTTCTGGAAGAGTTGCACCTAGAGATTCCTAGAGAGTACAAATTAATCAAAACTGCAAATAATCAGATCCACAAAATCAAAGCTGCAAATGTGGAGGGCTAATTGCACTGTAGAAATCAATTCAATGAAATAGAAACTAACAGCAAAAAAAAGGATGAACAAGAGACCTCTTCCACAAAATGCAAGAAATCAAAGGAAAATTTAAACCAAAAGTGGTGATGCTCTATAACCAGCAGGGAAACCAAGAAGAAATAAAAGATGATGAAAACAATACATGGAAGAACTATATAAAAGGGATGTAAGGATGACAGATTCATTTAAAGAACAACTATAAGGGGACAAACCTCAACTTTTAAAAAAGTGAAGTGAGAGCTGAATACAGAACACGTGAGAGAAATAAACCACCAGATATGATCCTGAAGTGTAAAGATAGCTCATTAAATACTAGATTGTCTGTGCCATCATATTTCCATTTCCCATTGTGAAAGCTGAACAGATTTCAGATTCATACATGAAAATTCCTAGAGTACTCAACACTCATTCTTGTCAGGATGAAACAGTGGGAGATCAAAGTAAAAGACACTCCATATAGATAAGTTAAATGTGTTTGTGTGTCTGTACATTCAAGTTGCCTGTCAACTTATTGACAATCCCATGAATTTCTTAGGCAAGGAATACTTAGAGGTGGTTTTGCCAGTTCTTCCTCTAAAATATAGAGCCTATTCGATGGTAGTCTCCCATCCAAGTTTCAACCAGAGCTGACCCTGCTTAGCTTCCATGCTCAGACAAGATCTGGTGCTTTCAGGGCATTTAGGCTGATTGGTTGTTAAAGAATTTATGCAATACCCATCTCTGCTCTAACGATTGCCTGTGCCTTTTAGGAAGGTCTGCCTCAGACCTGAGCTGCAGTACATGTTGCAGTCCCCGTCTACAAACTACATGATTTCTCTGCCTTTCTAGTAGTTACTGGGTCAATACATTTGGAAAACTCACCACAGTGAGGCCAATCTCCACAGTAGTGTAATATCTAGGCTGAGCCTTACACACTGAAGAACAGGTAAAGGGAGATACCCTTTCATATCCAATTGCAGTTCCAAAATCAAGGAGCTTTAACGGACAGGGGAAGAAATCTTAAATTGCAAGAAGGGAATTCACAGCTACAAATTAAAGCTTTTTGACAGTTTCCTCCAGAGGATTCGTACAGTATATGCTATGTAGCTTACAGCCACAATTTACTGTAGTTCCTTGCTTGAGGAAGTCTTACATCAAAGTCACTTTCTCTAGTGAGCAGACCATTTGAGGTCAACTTGAATTCTGACTGGACAAGGCTTTAATTATAAGTTTGTCAAACTAGCTAGAAAGGGTCAGAAGGGATCCTTATCACCACTGAACTATTTATACACTAACATCATCATGGCCCGGCACAATACCATACAGTACTGAAAAGGGATTTGGAATTTTCCCATAGGTGTAAACTTGAACTAGCTGTCAGCTCTTTTGTCTACATCACACAGGTGGGGAAACTCTGTCCCAATGGGGAAGGTGAGCAATATACTATGCAGACACGCAGTTGAATGGCTTCTTAAAGGAGATGCTCCTGCAAGTACAGCGCGCACGTATCATACGTGGGTGTGTCATATGCAACTTTGAGCATATGCAGAAAGCTATGCACCAGAAGAGGCAATAGTGCATGCGCTGCAGGCATGAGCCCCATTGTTTTCAATGAGGCTCCACCACATGCGGTGTTTTCCTTATGCGGGAGGGGATCCGGAACAGATCCCCCACATAAAGGACCCTTTCTAGTTAGTTTGACAAACCACATAAGGGAGGGGCGCACTGTATTGATCAAGTCCATGCAGAGAGAAAGGTATGGATAAAAGTAAAATGGAGATGAAACCACAGCCTTGAACCATCTAGCCTGCCAAATTGGTCTTGGGGAGTGTGTGTGTGTGTGTGTGTTCATGTCACCTGTTGACTTATGGTGAGCCCATGAATTTCATAGCGTTTACTTAGGCAAGGAATACTCAGAGGTAGTTTTGCCAGTTTCTTCCACCAAAATAAAAACCTACAGCACCTGGTATTTGTTGGCAACCTCTCATGTAAATACTAACCAGGGCTGACCTTGCTTAGTTTCCAAAATCAGATGGGATTTGGTGCTTTTGGGGTATACAGTATAGGCTATCCAAGTAAACAGAAACTGGAAGTGAGAGAAAAAGGGTCACAATTTCAAATGTTAAACATAGGTATTATATTGGCTAAATATACTGAAAGGTAAGGGCAGACTTATCTCTTGCAAAACAGATGGACAAATTCTGTAACTGCCCATTTTGCCTCATAACTCAGCTCCTACTTTGTAATGTTATGCTGTTTTTACTAATAACTCTTCTGGTTCTACTTTAAAAAAAAATTAACGCAGGCCCCATCCAGACTAGCCCATTTGCCCTGGTTTGATCCAGATTGAGATCGATCATGGCAAACCGATTCTATCCAGAGAGGAGTTCATACTATCTTTTGCCCCCATTGAGGCTTCCCAGTGCATTTTACCCCAACGAAGTTCATACACGCAAAAGTACCGATTAAAGATGGAGCCTCTTGGTTGTCAATCAAATGATGTCATGGTGACGTCTGATGCGGCCATTGGCCGCGCGAGATGCTTGTGCTTTTTTAAAAATATTTTTTAATATTTGACAGCTTATGCGCATGGAGCATTTGGCTGGGAGCGGTGCGGATTGAGGCGATCCTTTCCTCTCCTCCTCCTCCTCCTCCTCCCAGTACTTTTTAAATTATTATTTATTATTTGTTTTAATATTTTATTTTTATTTTTTAATTTAATATATATTTTATTAAATAAAATATTTTATTAAATATTTTATTATATTATATTTATAATATAATATAATATTTATATATTATATTATATTATAATATATTTATATATTATATTATATTATATTATATTATATTGTATTATTTTATTTTATAGTTATTTCATTTATTATTTATTTCATTGTATTTTATTGTATTTCAGTGTATTTTATTGCATTTTATTTCTTAGTAATTTATTGGATTTTTTTGTATTTTTTTTGGTATTTTTTAAAATATTTTTTTTCTTTTTTTCCCCCATTGACAGCTGTCATTCGCATTGGCTGTTCCGTTTTTATGAATGGGGCAGAGGGGGAATCTCTGTCCATATATGGACTGGGGTTCCCTTTAAAAGGGCCCCATTCATTCCCTTCCAATAAAATATAATATAATATAATATATAAATATATTATAATATAATATAATATATAAATATTATATTATATTATAAATATAATATAATAAAATATTTAATAAAATATTTTATTTAATAAAATAAAATAATACAATAAAATATAATATAAATATAATATAATATAATATAATATATAAATATTATATTATATTATAAATATAATATAATAAAATATTTAATAAAATATTTTATTTAATAAAATATATATTAAATTAAAAAATAAAAATAAAATATTAAAACAAATAATAAATAATAATTTAAAAAGTACTGGGAGGAGGAGGAGGAGGAGAGGAAAGGATCGCCTCAATCCGCACCGCTCCCAGCCAAATGCTCCATGCGCATAAGCTGTCAAATATTAAAAAATATTAAAAAAAAAAAAGCACAAGATCTCGCGCGGCCAATGGCCGCATCAGACGTCACCATGACATCATTTGATTGACAACCAAGAGGCTCCATCTTTAATCGGTACTTTTGCGTGTATGAACTTCGTTGGGGTAAAATGCACCGGGAAGCCTCAATGGGGGCAAAAGATAGTATGAACTCCTCTCTGGATAGAATCGGTTTGCCATGATCGATCTCAATCTGGATCAAACCAGGGCAAATGGGCTAGTCTGGATGGGGCCTGAGTAAAATCCAGCCAACTGGGTGACATGGCAACCCCAGTTAACTGCTGAAGTCAACATAATTTGTGAGTCCTAGTTTAACTTGTTGAAAAAATTGATGGCTCATGATAATTGAAATGTATGTACCACTTTTCTATAGTAATACATGTGTTTTAAATATGTTTAAAGTGTTTCAGCTGTTTTTAATCATGCTACTAACAATGTTGATTTTTAATTCCTTTTTAACCTCTCTAAATTAATGTTTTAGTTAGACCTTTTTAAAATTATTGTAAGCTGCCTTCGATCCCATTTAGGAAGAAGGTGGGATATAAGTGTCATTTTAGGCTGTTATCAATTCACATTTCAAACTTTCAAAAATCACAAGCATAAAATACAAAGAAGACTACAAACATTTTTTCCCAAACTCTAGGAGGAACACCTGGATTCAGTCTTGATTTAGCTAAGGCTAAGAGATTTACAGGTTATCCTTATTACAGAGTTCTTGGCTCCTTTTTATTGAAGAAGGAGGGGAAAAGGGGGGGGGGCAGCAGCTTTTCTTATTGGGTACCAGCTCATAGTAATAACTGACAACCAGCATTCTTTTTAATAATAAGTAAGATGCTGTTCTAAGTTTTTTTTTTTAAGTTTTGTTCTTTGAATTGTTCACCCCCAAATACACTTTTGCTCTGGGAAGTAACTTTTGATGACTACACAGTGCTCACTGATATGATCATTATTAACGCCTGTGCTTTGCCAACTGCGCTGGCTCGCAATCTGTTTTCAGGTCCAACTTAAAATGCTGACTTTAGTCTTTCAAATTCTAAATGGCTTAGGGTCAGGTCAGAGCCTGGGAAGTGCCTTTTCTAAAGTAATTTGTTCTTTTGGCTGGTTATGGTGTTTAAAATGTGATCTGTTGCTCTTACTCTTTAAATTATTAAAAAGACCAACCTTAATACTTGCTGCTCTTCTCTTATTTTCAGATACTGTAAAAAGTCTTAGGATTGATAAGAGAATGGCACAAAACTTGAAAAAGTTCCTATCAATATCCATCTAAAATGGCTTTTAAAAATGTCCTAAAGCCAGGACCAGCTTATCAGTTGTTCAACTGGTACAATTGCTCTAAACCCCATACTGGCTTGTTGCCCAGTGTTGGAGGGGAAAAGTCTAGCTTGATTTCTTTTGTTCTTTAATCAGTTCCTGTATTTCCTGAGTGGGCTGGGAGACAGCATAACACATCTGGGGGCTGGGTATGCTCAGAGCATGTCTATATTATTAAGCATGCCCAATCACTGGGCATACTTCAATTTTGCAGCCAAATTCATGGGAATGAAAGGGGTTAGGGAAGTCAGGACTTTTAGAAGGACCTCTCCCCCTTCTTTCCATGAATAGACACACTGAGATCTCCTATAGTTGTGCATGACCCAAGCTTTTCTTGTGCAAGATGGACAGCCACTGTGAATACCTATAATGAATCCTGACCAAACAATTTTTAAAGCCACATTCATTTTTCCAGTGCCTTACATACATTGGACAACAAAAGAGGCAGGGTGGGGGAAGAGGCAGTTTCTCCAATAGAATGAGAGAGAATCAAGGAAGGTTAGTGGAAGCTGAACTGGATGGCTTGCAGGTGTATATTTTCTGTACAGAATGTGTGCTTTGTGTGTCTTTTGGGGAGCTGAGTGTGTATGTCAATAGGGTGAGGGGTTTAGGGTGTGCATATGTCTATGTGTGGAATGTGTCAATTTCTTCCTGGAGTTAATGGATTTCTGCCTGAGAATGGATGGATGAATGAATGTAGGGTTAGTTGATTTCTCTCTATGGTGAGTGGATTTCTGCTTATAGTGAGCTGAATCACTTTCCAATCATCCTCGAAACTGCTTTGTATTCATATGAATAAGGCCTCTCTCAGAAGTCTTTCATTCATAGGTTCACCATAAATCAAAGTATGCTTAAGGTCACTTGATTCAATTTTCCTCACTGTGCAGTACTGAATATTGATGGAAGAAGGGTGGGAAAATGGTCTTAAAGGAGTGCTTTTGTGTAGTTTTGTAGGCTGTCATCATAATTATCCCATGCAAGCAAAGTGGTAGATTGTGGATGCCTTCTGAACATGCTGCACTGCCCATGTTTTCTCCTAAATAATCTAGTTCTTCTTACCTCTGAACAGATAGGCATAAGCAGGATTTTTGGACTTCAAGTGGATGATTTGGGTAATGCTTTGCATTTAACATGCAAAGAATGAGATAGTTTCCCTCAGAACTTGCTCTTGTGTTCTAAAGGACTGATATTTTAGTTGACTTTGAAATATCATCTTTGTCATCACCATCGTCATTACAAAGGCTGCTAGTCTCACTAAAGTTGCAGGGCTGAAAATGTATTCATGTATGACAAGTTCTATGTGTCTATTGTACTTTGTAGTTTATTCATGATTTATTTATTGATTGATTGATTATCTAGGCCACCACCCCTATTATAGCTCACATGTGCTCAAGAGAGACATGTTTTTGGAACTGCATAGCCCCAAACACCTTATTCTAGTTTGCCTTAATCTGATGTTTTGGCCACTGGAATGCTTTTCTTTTTGTTTCAGTCAATGTATTATACAGTATCAAGACACCAAAAAAACAAACAAACAGGGGGATAATGCACAACAATGCTGAGAGGCAGAAGTGGCATATTCTGGATATCAGTATCTAGCTCCATTCATAGTGCAGGTGAGCAGGTATTCAGGATATACAAGATTTGTAAAATTAGCCTTTCTGCCAATTCTAAATTCACCCCTTATGCTCAATGCACTGCAACGCCCATGGAATCAAAAAATATCTTGGAATTCACTCATTCAAATTTTTATAATGCACTTGGATGAGGGTTAAAAAGTAACCTTTAAAAGTAACTAAAATATTACTTATTATACTAATTCATTTACTTTTGTCCATACTCTTTATGTTGCTTTTAGAATACAACTTCATTACACCTTTAGTATTAAGAAAAATAACTTTTAGTAGGGAACTTTACTACTTTTAATTTGTTACTTCCACGCTATAAACAAGGTCACCTGAAATATGTCCTTCCATCTCTTCTTCCTTACCTGCACCCTTAAGACAGGTGTAAGGAAAATGTGGCCTGCAGGATATATGTAGTCCCACAATGCTGTTTTTGAGCCCTAAAGGGTCCTCAGCACTGCAAAAGAACTGTGGGGAGGGAATGGTTTAAAATAAGCAAATACAGTATATACTCAACTATGAGTCGACCTCATGTATAAGTCGAGGGCAGGTTTGGGGGCCAAAATTATGGGTTTTGATATGACCTGTGGATAAGTCGAGGGTAAAACTTAGGTGCATGCAATGAAAGATGTAAAGGGTGAAGCAAAAGAAAACAATGCCAAGGAACTTACAAAATTACAGCAGGCATAACTATTTGTACTCTTACTAAAGGCGGGATGGATGAGAGAGTAGAAGGGGGTCAGTGCTTCTAGGGCAGATTAAACGCTTGCCTTACACTGGACGATGGATGGATGGATATATATATATATATATATATATATATATGAGTTAAAGTACAGGACGTACATTGACAAATGGATGTCGACTCAGTTTTTAGGGTCAAATTTTTAACCTAAATTTCTAGACTTATACATGAGTATATACAGTACCTTGGAAGATCCTCAAATTACGGCCTTAGGGCAATGGTGAAGAGCTGCAAGGGACTCCCCCCAACCTCTGTGTCTTTGAAACTGCATTCCTCTGGCACCATGAAGGTAATTTTTAAAAATTATTATTTTCCCTATGATCCCTCCCCCAGCTGTTTTAGGCTCAGAAGAGGACTTTTCTTCAGTGAGGAAGTAAAGTGTAAGTTGCCTTAAAACATCCCAGGAGAGTTCAAAAACATTGTGAAATTTCCACCATAATCTCTTGGGGTGGGGGGCAGTGGAATGCAGCTCTCCAAGATCCTATGGGGTGGATTGTGCCCCCCAAAATCTGATAGTTTCCCACCCCCATCCTATGACCTGGAAACAGTGGTACACGCTATGGTAACCTCACATTTGGATTTCTGTAATGCGCTCTACATGGGGCAACCCTTGTGCCTCGCCCGGAAACTCCAACTAGTCCAATATATGGCAGCCAGGCTTGTAACCGGACCATCTAGGAGAGAGCACATAACACCTGTGCTTAAAGCTCTCCACTGGCTGCTGATCAGTTTCTGGGCGCAGTACAAGGCACCAGCCTAGTCTTCATGGGCTGCAGCAGATTCCTCCCAGAGGAGCGAAGTGTACAGGGGGGGTTCATACGGGGAGAGGCGGTCCCTAAGATAAGATGGACCCAAGCCATGTAGGGCTTTAAAGGTTAAAAGCCCTACATGGCTTGGGTCCATCTTATCTTAGGGACCGCCTCTCCCCGTATGAACCCCCCCGCACACTTCGCTCCTCTGGGAGGAATCTGCTGCAGCCCATGAAGACTAGGCTGGCGCAGACCTCCCAGAGGGCCTTTTCGGCTTCTGCTCCCAGGCTATGGAATGGCCTGCCAGACGAGATCCGTCTCATCACAACATTAGATTGTTTCAAAACAACTTTAAAGACGCATCTCTTCTGGCAGGTCTTCCCAGAAACTGTATAACCTTCCTGCCAATTCCCTAACCCCTATACCCTGAAGTTACCCTATGCTGTGGCCAGCACCATGGGTATAATGTGTGTTATAAGTTTGTTTTATTTCTATTTGATAGTAATTTGATTTTAATCTTTGCCAGTTTAATTCTATTTTAAGGGGTGGGAGGTCGGGGATGAGACTGTTGATTTATTTTAACTGTAACTGTTTTTAATTCTGCTGTACCCCGCCTTGATTGTTTCAACAGAGGGGCGGGTAAGAAATAAAAACTATTATTATTATTATTGACATCTTCTCAGGCCCTCCCCCTTTCAGGTCACAAAATGAGGTAAAGCAGTGGACCACTATCTTGTCATGTTCCTTCTGACAGGCACATTATGGTACGTTTGGCACCAAGTGAAGACATTAAAAAAAAATCCAGGCACGTTAAGGATTATTTTTTCATGCTTTTAAATCATAACATTCCATTGTTTTGCATGTGTTTGTATTTTTATTTGGATTTTACATGCTGTCATCTTTTTATCTTTTGCTGTTGGGTTCTATCTTGGCATTATTATTTAAGCTGCCAATAGTTATTGTTTTACTTTTTGTAGTTTCTGTTTTGTAATGTTTTGTACACTGCTCAGGAACTTTTGCAATTGGGTAGCCCAAAAGTGTATTAAATAAATAAATATAGCTGCAAATGCAAAGCGGCAGTTTACAAGAAAGATTGCTCCATGCTATAATGACTTCATAACAACAGGAGGAGGAAAATCTCCTTACTGAGACGCTTTTTAGATTGTTGTCTCCCCCCCTTCTCTTCTTGCAATTCAACATATGCTTTTAGATGGAGATAACAATCTAATTCTTTCACCCTCTGCTGCTTCAAAATGGTTCTTGAGTACACAAGCTAATCACTAGCATCCTTTCAGAGATGGCTAGGACAGAATTGTCAATGTTGCGCTCAGAATTGTAAACTGATAGGATTAAATTAACTCCAGCAACACTACAGAGTAAATGTTTTCCATCATTGTGAAAAGTGGAGTCAAATATGCTGGAAATTTTCTCAAAACATAATTACTACCATCATTATCATTATTTTAATATTAGTTCAATATTGTTACTATTATTTTTACTACTGTTACCACCCACCACCACCTCCTCCTAGAAACCCACTCATGAATTTGAGCTTGCTAGGGGCAAGAAAACTTACAATTTCTTTCTGAAAAACTCTGATTTGTTTTCCAGCTCCTTGGTTGCCATGATAACATCATGCTGTTTCCTGCCTGCTATGAGTCCACTGGCTGCATTAGGGTGAAATATCAGCCATCATAAAAATACACCCAGGGGACTGGGAATACATTCCTCATATGGAAATGATCAATCCTGTCCTGGAGAGCGACATGTTGTGTGCCAATCTGTTGCCTCTCCTTTTTTTCTTTTCCTCCCTTTCTCCTTCTGCCTTTCTGTCTCTGTACCTATTTTTCCCACACTTTCTCACTCCTTCTTTCCCTGTCTTTTTGGCATGGGCACTTTCATCTCCTCCCTCGGGTATTTGAGATGTCACTGCAGGAAGTGCTTGTCTGCCTCTCAGGCAGCAGCAGAGCCCTGTGGCTTTGACAAACCTCATTTAATTGGGAGGAAGCCAGGAGGGTTTGAAAGAACTGAAACATCCACGAAACTCCTTTTATCAGGCATAATTTAAACTCTGCATGGAAAAAAAACCTATATGTATAAAGAAAAGTCAACTTCCCTCCTGCTGTGAGTCCTCCCCTCCTCCTCCTTAGCCTTCCCATCCCCCGGCAAAGGCAGGCTCCTGCGAGATTCCATCTTTTTCTGTTTTCTAAAAGTGTCAGAGTAGATTTGCGCTCTGTAGCTGGTTGGACAGAAAAGGAATGCAGAGCTCTCCCTTTGCTCTCTCTCTCTCTCTCTCTCTCTCTCTTTCTTTCTCTCTCTCTCATGCATACACACACACCATGTGCACACAATACTGAAGGCCACAGTGACATCAGCATATTCAGGTATTAAAACTCCTACTCTGCTCCACTTCTGGAGAAAATGGGAGCTTGTTCTTGTTGTGTATCTTCAAGTCAATTCTGACTTATGGCGACGCTAAGGCGAACCTATCTTGGCGTTTTCTTAGGGTGGAGTGCCATTGCCATGCTCTGAGACTCAGAGAGTGTGACTTGCCCAAGATCACCCAGTGGGTTTCTATGGCTGAGCCAGTATTTGAACACTGGTCTCCAGAGACATCGTTCAATGCTCAAACCACTACACCACACTGGCTCTCAAACAGGGGCTTGGAGGCTAGTAAATAAGCAAAAGAGGATAAGGAAGGTAAGAGAGGTAAGGAAAAACCCTTCTCCACTAAAATTTCCTCACCTGATCACTTTCTCTTAAAGAAGGACATTTGAGAAAAAGCACCTGGAAGAACAGACTCTGTGGGAGACTATACTGGGGCCATGGTTATCACACCTTTGCCACAGGCCATTTTGCTCTTGAAATTGAACCCTTGCCCTTACTCCCCTTTCTAGACAGCTGACCAAGACCTGGCTGTAAACCACAGGTGGCAAACGTGCAGTCATCCAAATGCTTTTGGACTAAAATATAGCCTGACAGCCCTAGCCAGTATAGTCAATGGTGAGGGATGCTGGGAGTGGCAGGAGAACAACATCTAAGGTGTAACATGATCATAACCCTAACTGTAACACTAGCGCTATTACAACAGAGCTGGCACTTTTTAGAGGTCACACAATGGCAGTGAAGGAAGGGACAAAATCTGCCAGCTCTGAGCTATGATTTTTAAAAATGCCTTTCTTCCTTAGCAACCAGAGTGCCCACAGTGTTTCCCCCTCTACTGTCACTACCTGTACAATGTAATTCCACCTGTGCAGTGCACCCACAGGGCACCAGCCAACAGCTAAGAAGTATTCTTGTTCATTGTCCCTGTCCAGTTCTGGTAATGAGAAATGAGTAAGAATCTGATATGCAAGGAATATGACTTCACCTTTGCTTAATTCACATCACCAGGCTTAATTTGTTTTGAGATATTTCTAATTCTCACGGTAAGGATAGCTGTAAAAAGACAAAGGGGTTATCTGGTGAAATCTCAGAAGCCAGCTACTTTATTCCTGACTTTGCACTTTGTTGCTGTGTCTTCAAGTCATTGCTGACTTATGGAGACCCTAAGGCAACCCTGTCATGGGGTTTTCTTGGCAGAATTTGTTCAAGTGGGGTTCAGCAGGGCTCCAGGGTCAACTCAGCCTTGCACCCTTCCATAGGTCGCTAAAATAAGTACATTTTAGTGAGTTGCTAAAATGAGTACAGCTTGTTGTGGGCTTACACACTGTAAACTGCTTAGGGAGTGCTTAAGTGCATTTTAGTGATAAGCGGTATAGAAATGTACTTGCTATTTTGAGGGCTGTCTCAACATCTCTGTTGGGAAACCAATTGCCTTTGGGCTTCCCTTAGTTGGTACATAACAGCAACCATTTAAACAGGCTGCCTGAACCTTTCGTCATCTAGCTGCTCATTATAAGAATTGGAACATGCTTGTTTGCTTATCCTTCCCCTTCCCTTTTTTCTTGTATGCTATGTTTTGAATTTAGATTGTATGTCTAATGGTGGCTACTATCACATAATCTATCTTTGCACGCCACTCTTGTTGGGTAAAAAGCAAGGGTATAAATGATTTTAAGTAAATAATAAATAAAAGAAGTTAGTAAGCTTGTTCCGGTACAATGATAATTGGAAGAGGGAATGACATACCATCAGAAAGTTGGTACAACTCAGTGGGCAAAGGGCTGAAGTAATAATGAGTAAGTGCCTCCTGTGCAGAGATCCTGTCTTGGGGACAAAGTTTTAACATTTTTTCTGCCAGATCTTCAGTTTCAGAGCCCCTGTCCAGCCTAGAAGACAAGAGAAATAATCAACATCAATCAAAGCAAGTCCTTAAGGAACAGATACCAGTATATACATCTATCTGTCTGAAAAAAGGGGTGTGCTAACAGCAGGAACTTAAGAGTCAAATCTTTTACAGATACTCACATTGATCAAGCAGTTGTGTCTCCCTGTCCCTAACCTTGTTCCTTCACGTTGGGAACCAGTGTAATTTTAATACTAAAGAGCACTTCATATTTATTTCCAAAAGGGAAAAAATCAAAACCACAAGTTCTGAAGTGAAATCATTACTTTGCAAGTAAAAGACTTAAATGTGAGGGAGAAACTAATCACAAGCTAATTTAATCCATATTTTTCTTATTGCAATCAAACTTTGGCTTTAAATTATTATGATCGTACCTTGGGCCAGGGCCAATATCCCACTGTTTGTTTATTTTTCAAAGCTGTGTATAAATGTATACTTTGGACTGGAAAGCCAGGTTTCGTTCCAAGTTCCATACATACAACATTTCTATTAAACTTACAGATATAGAACAAGGGTTCAGTCAACACCATGGGAGAACATTGTGATTGTGGTGCCTGATAACATGTCATAAAGTGAGAAGATTAAACTAGTGATAGGTGAACTCCCTTATTCAATTTAAAACTTAGAACTGAGGTTGACTAATACAAGCTATTTTGCTTTAAATTTGTTTCCTTTCCATTGAGTTAGATTGTGAAATTAGGAAATACATTTAATCAGAATGAGTTCAGGCTTACAAGACATGTTAAAAACTATGTTTGGAACAAAAAAGGTAAAGAGGAAGCTGTTGGTTCACTATGTGGAAATGCTGTTGATACGCTAATGGGTGACAGAGAGGTGAAAGATCTGCCTATTTCCTAATTTATGTACACCTTCTTCTAAAATGAAAACAGTGCTCAATCTGGTAAAAATGGAATAAATGGTTTAAGAAGGAGGGTTGCAGCCCAAGATAGGTGAAGAGGTGTTATGGGAGCACCTAGCTACTTTAAACCAATTCAAGTCTTCAGGGCCATATGAACTACATCTAAAGTATAAATGGGATGTAAATACAAATCCAGTTACTGGTCCCAAACACAGTAGACTTTATGGCCGAAATCCAATTATTAATCCCAATTAGAGTAGACTCATTGATGGTCAGAACATGAGAGAAAATCTTCTCAGTTGCTGTTCCCAGATGCTAGAATTTCCTCCCTGAGGAGACTTAGATGGTTCCATTCTTGCTGTCCTTCCATGAACTGAAAATTTTTCTGTTCTGACAGACATGTAGGAATTGAATCTGAGGGCTTTCAACAATGTGCTATTTTGCTGACTTTTATTTTTTGTCATTCAACAGATTAATTTTGAAGGGTTTTAATGGTATGGATAGTTTAACTGTATTTTGACAGTAACTTTTAATATGTTTTTAATTTGTCTTTGTAAATGCTTTTAAATGCATTGTTTTAATTTTTGTAAATCATCTTGAGACCTAGTATCGAGGGAGTAACAAGGCACAAATGAATAAGAAACAATAACTTACAGAAGTTATCAAATTAATAAGTCATTATTCAATTAATGAATCATCTCCAGTTGCATTTCACATATTAAGTAAAAACAAGGAAACAAAACAATGTTTGAGATTTATAGTTTTTAATTTGCTTGTTTGTTCAGATTTGAAAGTATCAGGTAGCCTATTTGACCCACCCTGTTATGTTTCTCCTCTTCCCATCCCAGACTGCATTTCCCTTCCAAATGACATTATGCTATTAGGATCTGCTTATTTTTATTCTTTATTGGCAGCCGCAACACAAACAACAGGAAACTAACTGTGCTTGGAAATCAGGGGATTAAAAATGCATTTTCCAAGGGAAGTTGCACAATCGCAGTGAAGATTTTTGCACCCATTGCGATCTGAGATGACTTATCCTGGGAAGAACCAGGAATGCTCCAACAACAAACCATTCACGGGGAAATCCCATGAATGGTTTGTTGCTGGAGCATTCCTAATTCTTCCCAGGGTAAGTCCTCTTAGATCGTGATGTCATCTGAAAATCTTTGGTGCAATCATGTGACTTTCCTGGAAAAATGCCTTTTTAATCCCTTGATTTTACCCATGTGATAGTCTCCAAAGACTTCCAAAAGAATACTGAATTTGTACTGGGGTGGGAATGTGTGGTCTTCATGATGTCATTGGATTACAGTTCCCGTTATCTTCACCCGGTATAGCCAACAATGAGAAATGTTGCTATCCAAGAACATCTGGAGAACCACACATTCCCCATTCCTGGTCTGTACAAAAGATCTTAAGAAATCTCAAGTCTAATAATATGCATAATAGAAGTCATCAGTGTGCATGTTATATCAAGTGGGATTGCCCTTGACTGACACTATGAAGTATATGTTTAGTAATTATAGGGCAAAGGGGTAAGATTCTGTATTTCAGTTTGAGTTTTGCAGAGTGAATACCAGAATCTCAAGTATATCTTGCTTTATAAAAGCCATTTGTGAAATGGCTGGCTGATTTATAAATACTTGGGCAGCTTATACAAACAGTCTGATAATAATAACAAATTCATGAATGTGAGACGCTGCTCTCACAATCCACTGCTCTTCCCCCTCCCCCAAGTTTAAATACTGCTACTTTGGAGATATCTTATTCAGACTGAGCTCAAACAAGCCAAGTGTGCACTTAAAAGCTTGCATATAAAAACAAACAGTTCCTAAGGGAGAACTTGATAATACTGTCATAGATAGTTTACCTGTCACAGATCATTCGGAGCCTCCGAGGCTTACTGGCGGAGAACCTCTCTGGAAAGTTAATATGCAATCACCAGATTAAATAAGAATCAAGGAAACAGCCTGCAACATGTACTTGGAATTTCCAGACTTCTTCTTGAATCTATCATTGTTTTTTTCCATATAAATATGCATTATTTTTATAAAGCATGAATAGTGATATTGATAATAATGTGTTTCTGAAGAGCTTTAACCATTTGCTAAGGAACAGAGACAAACTCTTGAATTAATCTTTAACATAAAAGTCAAAATTCAGCACCTAGGACTCCCAAATTCTGAAAACAAAACAGACAATGAAAACTCTTGTGTGTGCACATGTATGAAAGCCTGGAAGAAGAAGAGTGGGGACTTACTGAACAGAGCAGGGCAGACAGGAAGAGGTAATGGAAGCCATGAAGACTAGCTGACACACATACCACATGATTTTCGCTCAGTCTTGATTTTGGTCGGTCTTGATTTTGGTGTTTTTCAGGACTGATAGCCAAATATTGTTCACTTTAAGGGTTTCTTCTTTCCTGTTTAAGTTGTCCAGGTGTTTATGGATTTTAATGGCATCCCTGTGCAGTCTGACCTGATAGTTGTTGGCATGGTCTAGAATTCAAACAGCATTTTATGCCCAGGATGGTTTATAATACATTCTGCTACTGCTGATTTTCCTGGCTGCCCCAGTTTGCAGTGTCTCTTGTGTTCCTTTATTTGTATTTGAACACTGTATTTGGTGTTTCCTATGTAGATTTGTCTGCAGCTGTATGTGGTAAACTCCTGCAGCTGTGAGAGGGTCTGTCCTGTCCTTCGCTGAGTGCAGCATTTGCTGGATTTTCTTGATCAATTTGTAGACCATTTGAAGGTTGTGTTTCTTCACTAGTTTCCCTATTCTGTCTGTGAGTCCTTAATGTATGGTAAAAATACTTTCCCTTTAGATGGTGGTTTGTCTTCACTCCTCTGGGTTTTTCTGGGTCTGGCAGCTTTTGTGATGTCTGAGCTGGAGTAATCATTAGCCTATACAGCCCAGTCTAGGTGCTTCATTTCATCTTCCAGGAAGTGGGGTTCACAGATCCTTTTTGCCTGGTCTACCAGTGTTTTTATTGTGCTTCTTTTTTGTCCTTGGGGATGGTTGAATTTCTTGAGTAGGTATCTGTCTATGTGTGTAGGTTTTCTGAATATTTTGTGGCCCAAATGTTGACTCTGTTTGCGGATGACCAGAACATCCAAGAATGGTAATATTCTGACACTGCAAACTGGGTTAGCCAGTAAAATCAGCAGTAGCAGAACATGTTATAAACCATCCTGGGCATAAAATGCTGTTTGAAAACACCAAAATTGTGGACCATGCCAACAACTATCAGGTCAGAATGCACAGGGAAGCCATTGAAATCCATAAACACCTGGACAACCTCAACAGGAAAGAAGAACTACCAGTCCTGAAAAACACCAAAATCAAGAGCCAACAAATGCAAATGAAAACCACCTGGGTGAGGGGGGTTTCCCAGCAGACTATGAATCATTAAATAAATAGACACCCTGAGGTCTTGCCAGAACAATAGACAGATTAACATGTAAACAACAACAACAACAATTTATTTATAACCCACCCCTCTGAACAGGCAATCAGGGCGGGGTACAACAAAGTTAAAAACAATTACAATTAAAAGTTCTTACACCCCGATCCCTACCTCCCACCCCTTAAAACAGAATTAAATTATCACAGATTAAAAACAATAAAATAAAACAGAACAGTATCAGAAATCAATCAAAATGCTATTTGAAAAGTGTGTATGTACCTTAGCTTGAAGACCAGGGACAGTTTGGGGATTCTGCTAGTATATTGGCCACCCCGTTGCCTAGCAGACTCCCTAACCGAGTTGACTCACCTGGTTTCTGAGTTGATATTGGAGTCGCCCAGACTTCTGGTTCTGGGCGACTTCAATATCCCTCTTGAAACCAGTTTGTTAGATCTATCTGGAGCAACTCAGGACTTCATGAACTCCATGGCAGCCACGAACCTCTCCCAATTGGTCAATGGGCCCACGCATTGTGTAGGTCATACACTCGATGAGGCTTTTACTACAGAGCAGGAGTATCCGTGGGCCTCTGCTTTGTCATGGACGGATCACTTCCTGATCAAGTTGGAACTGAGGGCCACTTTCCGCCCCTCTGGGGGTGGTGGACCTATTAGAATGGTCCACCCTCAAAGGCTTATGGAACCAATTGGTTTCCAGAAAGCCCTAGAGGGTTTGCTAGTTGGGAACGCCTGGCTTAGTAGACATGTGGAATACTGACATCACTAGGGCTATCTACACAATCGCTCCCGAGCGTCCTTTCCAGCCCGCTCTAAATTGAAAAACCTGGTACACGGAAGACCTCAGGGAGATGAAGCAGGCTGGATAATGACTAGAGTGCGAATGGCGAAAAATTTGACTCCCATCCAACAGAACTCGCTATAGACTGCATCTTCGCAGCTATGGAGAGGCTTTGCGTGCAGCGCGGAGATCCCTCTGTTCTGCACACATTGCACCCGCAGAATCCCGCCTGGCAGAGCTGTTTAGGATTGTGGGTGGGGGAGCTGACATGGGTTCCTCCCGCACCAAACCTCCTATTAAAGCCTGCAGCAGCCTGCTGTGAGGCGTTTAACACCCACTTTGCGGATAAAATCTCTCGGATTAGAGCCGACTTGGATGCCAATATTTGTTCAGCGGCCAAGGATGAGGTTTCCAACCGCTCCGTTGCTGTCAGTTTACTGGAGTGTTTCAATTGGTAAGTACCGATGACGTGGACAAGCTTCTTGGAGCTGTGAAAAAGACGACTTGCTCTCTTGATCCGGGTCCGTCTTGGCTGGTCGTCCAGGGAAGGGACGCACTGAGGACATTCCTTCGGGATGTGATCAATGCGTCCCGCAAGGAAAGCATTGTTCCATCTTCTCCGAAGGAGGCGGCCGTTAAGCCCCTCCTGAAGAAGCCTTCTTTTGATCACCTGGACAAAAACAACTATAGACCAGTCTCCTTGCTACCTTTTCTTAGCAAGGTGATCGAGAGAGCGGTCGCCTCCCAACTCCAAGACGTCTTGGATGAAACTGATTATCTCGACCCATTCCAAACCGGATTCAGGGCAGGTTATGGAGTGGAGACTGCCATGGTTGCTCTGATGACTTCTGCCTGAGCATCGACAGGGGTAGTGTGACCCTGTTGGTGCTCTTGGATCTCTCGGCAGCGTTTGACACCACAGACCATTCCATCCTTTTGGATCAGCTGGGAGAACTGGGGACTGGAGGCACCGCTCTTAGGTAGTTCCGATCCTTTCTCTCTGGCATATCCCAAAGGCTGAGACTCGGGGACAGCTGCTCATCTAAAATCGAGCTTAGCTGTGGCATCCCTCAGGGCGCCATTCTGTCCCCAATGTTATTCAATATCTATATGAAGCCGCTTGGAGAGATCATTCGGAGGCACGGAGCTCAGTGTCATCAGTACGCTGATGACTCTCAGATATATTTCTCTGTGACCAGATCGTCTGCTCAGACCTCAGATGGCGTCTCCCCTCTCAATGACTGCCTTGCGGCGGTAATGGGTTAGATGAGGGAAAATCAATTGAAACTCAATCCAGACAAAACGGAGGTACTCACAGTTACGGGCCCTAAACCAGTTTTGGGAATACAACTTCCAGTCCTAGATGGAGTCACGCTTTCCTCAGGGTACTCCTCGACCCGTTGCTTCACATGACTAGTCAGGTGAGTGTGACGGTCAGGAGTGCCTGTTATCAGCTTCGGCTGATACGCCAGCTGCGCCCTTTTCTGGAGATGAGGGACTTGGAAACTGTGGTTCATGTGCTGGTAACCTCACATCTCTACTTCTGTAACGCTCTCTACATGGGGCTACTCTTGTGCTTGACCCGGAAACTGCAATTGGTTCAAAACATGGCAGCCAGGCTTGTCACTCGTACATCTAGGAGAGAGCACATTACACCAGTGTTTAAATCCCTCCACTGGCTGCCAATTAGTTTCCGGGCACAGTACAAGGTGTTGGTGTTGACCTTTAAAGCCCTACATGGCTCAGGTCCATCGTATCTGAGGGACCACCTCTTCCCATACAAACCTTCCCGCACACTTCAGTCCTCTGGGAGGAATCTGCTACAGCCCATGAAGACCAGACTGGTGCAGACTTCCCAGAGGGCCTTCTCAGCTGTTGCCCCTAAGCTGTGGAATGACCTGCCGGACGAGATGTGTCTTATTCCATCCATTGAAGGCTTTTAAAAAGCCCTAAAGACGCATCTCTTCCGGCAGGCCTTCCCAGAAGAAATGTAACACCTCCTGGCCCTGAAATGCATTTTTGAGCTTTTCCATCTCTCTTTGCAGCATCACTTCACCCTTATACAGCTAAGGTTTCCAGACTGGAACTTCTGTCATTGTTTTTATTTTATTTTTATATGTTCATTTATTGATTTTAATGTTGTTGTGATTTAATCCTGTTTTAAGGGGGGGAGTTGGGTGATGGGATGGTATATTTTAATTGTATTGTTTTTTAACCTTGTTGTAACCCGCCCCGATTGCTCGTTCAGAGGGGCGGGCTAGAAATAAATTATTATTATTATTATTATTATTATTATCATCATCATCCTTTGGCAGTATGGAAAAGGTATCTGACATGTGGCTGGGGAAAGCTCTAGGTTTAGTTCTGGAGCTGGGGAGATTTAACCATTGTCCAGGAAGGCCTGCCAGAAGAAATATGTCTTTAGAGCTTTTTTAAAGCCAGCAAGGGTCGTAATAAGACGCATCTCATCCGGCAGGTCCTTCCATAGCCTGGGAGCAGTAGTAGAGAAGGACCTCTGGGAGGTGTGAGACAGTCTGGTCTTCATAGGCTGTAGCAGATTTCTCCGAGAGGACTGGAGCATGTGTGGGCGGGGTCATAGGGCGAGGCGGTCCTTAAGATAAGATGGACCCAAGCCATGTAGGGCTTTAAAGGTTAAAACCAACACCTTGTACTGTGCCCAGAAACTAATTGGCAGCCAGTGGAGAGACTTGAGCACAGGTGTTATGTGCTCTCTCCTAGATGTTCTGGTAACGAGCCTGGCTGCCATATTCTGAACCAACTGAATTTTCCAGTTTAAGCACAGGGGTAGCCCCATGTAGAGCGTATTGCAGTAATCCAACCGTGAGGTTACCAGAGCGTGTACCTCAGTTTCCAGATCCTTCATGTCCAGCAAGGGACGCAGCTGGCGTGTCAGCCGAAGTTACTCCTGACAGTTGCATTCACCTGACTAGTCATGTGAAGTGACAAATCTAGGAGTACCCCCAGACTGCGAACAGAGTCCTTCGAGGAAAGTGTGACTCCATCTAGGACTGGGAGTTGTATTCCCAAACCTGGTTTCGGGCCTGTGACTGTCAGTACCTCCATTTTGTCTGATTTAGCTTCAATCTGTTTTTCCTCATCCAATCCATTACCGCTTCAAGGCAGTCATTAAGAGGGGAGATGCCATCTGAAGTCTGAGCTGACAATCTGGTCATGGAGAGGTATATCTGAGTGTCATCAGCGTACGGAAGACACTGAGCTCCATGCCTCCGAATGATCTCACCCAGCGGCTTCATTTGGATATTAAATAGCATTGGGGACAGAATGGCATCCTGGGGGACGCCACAATTAAGCTTCCTCCCAACCAACAGCTTATATATCCCACTCTCTTCCATGGCAGCATTCTCTGAAGATGCCAGCCACAGCTGCTGGCAAAACATCAGGAATAAACTCTTCAAGAACATGGCCTCATAGCACAAAAACCGCACAAAAACCTATTCACCGTATATTTTTGCCGATACATTGGTTTGGCCATTTTCCCCACGGAGCACAGATGGTCTTTAGCACTGGAGAGGAGGAGTGCAGCAGCCTTCAAAGCCAAGAAAAGGGACAAAAAATAGTCACCTTTTCGTCTGAAGCTTGCTTCTTTAAAAGACTGACTGAGCTCCACTTTTAAAAAGCAAGGAATAAATAAATTTAAAACATTTCAATGTTGCAGGCATAGAAGAAATTGTGTTACATGTCACTCCTGAGTTCACAAGCAGCAACAAATACAGCAGGAACAAATACAGCTCTTTAAAATCAAGGATCAGAGTAGGCAGGACCAGAAGGTGACTTACACTACAAGATACACAAAAGGGCACACATGCACGCACACAAGGGACACAGCTGTAGTTCCATTTTATAAAACAGGACCTAGGGATGAACCTGCAAAGTACCAACCAATCACCCTATTAGATGTAGCAGTATATGCTAGATCTATGCTAGGTTTCTTCTTGAAAACCTGGAGGATTGGGGTTGAGGACTGTGCTCGGCTTGTTGCAGAAAAGGTCGGGTTCATCCAGGTGAGTCAACTTTAAAATCTGCTTAGTACTGAAACATATTCATGATAGGTATTTGTCTAGAATTGTAAAACATATCTATGTGTTTTATATAGACATGAAAGCAATATAAGGATATGATAGAGCTAAATTAATTTTAGTGCAAAGGCTCAAGGATGTAGAAATGCAATCTCAGCTGGGATTAAGACTTGGACAATTAATGCTTTTTATGCATCTTTCATTCCTTCATATTTGTCACTTCCATGGTACCTGGTAGATTAACCAAATATCAAAATGAGAATAACTTTAATGCAGACAAGATTAACTGTTCTCCTTTTGGCAGACTGGATTGGTTGGCACAAGGCGACAACTAAGCAGGACAGAGTGTGTACAGTAATTGTGACTCTCTGTCAGAGATGTTAGGTGTTTCTCCACTGTTACAGTTATAATGACCATAGAAATAAATACATCCAGACAGTGTTAAAATCAGTAATGGAGAGGGCATATTTTGTGAAAGTTTCTTTTCTGCTGCCTAATGTTGATAAATCTGTATCTTTTAGAACATCTAAATTTCTTGTCAGTGCTTGGCAGCTGCATAATGCAAGGCTTATTAAAGCATATACACAAAATCACCCAGAACCTGATAATCCATGGGAGAAGTTTAAAATCCTATAATGCTATAATTAATTATCTGTTGAATTTTAACTGTGTATAATGGCAAATTGCTAAATTACAGTAAATGTCTTCCTTGCTTGCAACATGGGACATGTTGCAAGGGATCGACACACATATCACAGGCAGAAACAGTGGCTTGCAAAACCTATGTGCCAAGGCCCAAGCATGTCATGACAGAGACAATATCATGACTGATGAAAGAAAAGTTTCTGTTTTAATTCTGCAATTATGTTCTCTATAATTATGCCGTGAAATTACACCACAGCCCACACTGAGATCCTTCTGTCATGCTGTAAACATGGCAGTATGGTCTGTCCATGCTTGTGAACTAGACCTTTATTTGCATGTATTCTGGCTATGTAAATCCTAACAGTAGCACTGGTTCCCACTACTTGGCAGCCTAAACATGAATATCCCCCTGGACAATGGGTTTAACTAGGTTTGGCTAAACAGATTCGCAATCTGTCTGTCCCATTATATACCTGCCAACTGAGAATTGTACTTTATGCATTTAATGAAGTACACATAGAAACTTGTGCCATGTTAATTGGTTAGTCTTTAAGATATCACCAGTCTTGTTATCATTTGTTAATAATTTTTGCCACAAGGAGCTATCATGGTTACCCCCTGGAACCTGATTATTAAGATGTGTTCCTCCTCCCTCCTATCTTTGCACAAGAAATTCTAGAACTAGTAATTCTTGAAAGAGCATGTCACCTGAGGAAGCCCCAGGCAAGCATAATCTCTTCTGTCCCTGAGAGTGCCAGTTACACTCTATGGAGAACGTTGCTTGCCCTGCTTTAACCTGCTTTTTGACTGGCACTAGAAAACCTCACAAGATCTGGACAACAGAAACCTACATGCATTTCCATCAATATTCTCAAACATGATCTCTATTTTTTAATGTTTTAAATGTTTTTATTTGTATTATGTTTTTAATTCTTAGCTATTTAATTCTATTTTAAGGGGTGGGCGAGGGGGATGGGATTGTTATATTTTAACCTGTGATGCTTTTAACTATGTTGTACCCCGCCCCGATTGCCAGTTCAGAGGGGCGGGCTATAAATAAAATTATTATTACTATTATTCATTCCTCCTGTCATGGTGATGGGGCTGCAGCCTGAGCCAACTGATCCCCTGGCTTTCCAGCTCCTGATTAAAGTACCCTTTTCCTTCCCATCTCCACAATTCTTGAGACCTGCCTTCTATATAGCAGCAGCACACAAAACTGCTTTGCCTATATCAGCATAAAAATGAGGTTGTTGGAAGACAATAGTATTTACCGATGGGACGGTAATGGACTGGATGAGGGAAAACCGACTCAAGCTGAATCCAGGTAAGATGGAGGTACTTGTATAGGAAACCCAGACCTGGGAATGGAGTCTTTCAGCCAGTTCTGTATGGGATCACACTTCCCCTGAAGAAATCTGTCAGCAGCTTGGGGGTGCTCCTCGATTCTTCGCTTCAACTGACAGTTCAGGTGGATGCGACAGTCAGGAGCACCTGTTATCAGCTTCCCACACTTTTAAGGTCCTCTGAGGGAAATCTACTTCAGCCTATAAAATCCAGGCTAACTTCAGTTACCCAGAGGGCCTTCTCCATCGCTGCTCTGAAGCTATGGAATGACCTGCTGGAGGAGATCTGCCACATTTCCACCCTTATAGCCTTTAAGAAGGCCCTTAGGACAGGCCTTCCTAACTTAGCTTCCCCTCCCTGAATATGATGAATATATGTATGGCTGTTAATTCGGGTTCTCTCCGTCTGCCAAAATTTTCCCTAATTTTAGATACATTCTAATGTTTTATATTAGTTATTAATATTGTCTGTTTTAGTCCTGGGATGGGGTGGGGGGTGGGAAAGAGATTACTGTGAGTTTTATTGTATTTTTAATTGTATTTTTATTGCTGAAACCCAACTGGATTCCCAGTGATTGGGTGGGATATAAATAAATAAATAATAATAATAATTAAATGACCATTTGAGTCCTGGGAAAACATAACATCTCTGCGACTGAAGTGCCACTTTGAAAAAACACTGTGGCACCTCATAACACCATTGCACAGTTGCTTAATGATATGGCTGGCCCTGAAAGCCTCTCTCATATGTGTGTATGTGTGTGTGTGTGTGTGTCCGTCCAACTATTCTCACTGAAATGAAATTTTGATTCTGCTTAAATTATAGAGATTTTAAAATGGTTGTCATCACAACAATATATTTCACTATAATTTCAGTGCCAACAAAAATGTTGACTTACACCATTTGCGTATTTGAGAAACTGAGACAGCCGCTGTGTTGATTACAATGACTGTGAGATTCCCTTGGAGCTCTCTAATGAAGTCTTTCTTTCATAACTGCCAAAATGAAAGACATGGTGACTGCTGATTAGAGATAAGTGATTTTAAGTTCCCAGAGTGGGTGGATGAACTGAATTAAATCTCTAAGTTTAAAATTCCTCATATGAAAAGCACATTACACCTCTGGCATTTGTAAATAATCACTGGAATGAGGTAGTGGTATGTAGCTTAGTTTTTATATGGGGCGGGAGATCTTCAAGGGTTCTTGGGCTAGAAGTAAAAATAGTGTATTGCAAAGTGTTACCATTCATCAGGTGAACTTTTTAGCAAGGATGATTGACAGAATGGACATCTGTATGGGCTTTCATCTGCTTTCTGTTTGGGCACTTTGACACAAAAACTTGTGTCTTCATCTTCATCAAATTACTTGTCTACCTTCACTGACTTAACAGGGGAAAATCTACTTGGCAAAAGTATATTGGAGTTTTTGGGGGGAGGGGGGTGTTTTTAGAAGGCTTTATACCTGCAGTCTAAAGGATATGTGTATACATGAATGCATTTTAAAAATAAAAGTTTGAAGTATTAACATGAGCAAGCTAATAAAAATGAAGAGTTATTTGTCATTAAATAAAAAAAGAATACTGATGCAACTCACAGCTTTAATAGACACATTAGCACTGAGGCCCTAACCATATGTGCTAGGTATATTAAAACCTGCTGTTAGGGTTCTTAAATACAATTAAAAATAGCTACTTCAGTATGGATAATGTTGAACAAGTTATTTTTGGCGCTATAACTCCTAGAACCCCTGAGCCAGGATGTAGAAGAAGAAGAAGAAACCCAAAACTCCTTTTCCAAGTTAATTATTTTGAAATTTTAAACAGGACTGTAGAGACAGGTATTTAAATATGGGTTACCACCCCAAATTATAGATCAGTTTGGCAGTAATCACGCATACCTGAAGATGCAACAAAGCTATGGAATAACAACCAAGTTATTTCATTTGTCAAATCATTCCAAAGCGGATGGAAGGGTCTCGACATTGGATTGACTTAGGAGCTGGATGCATCTTCAGCCATTCAGATAATTGCTTCCATGTTAGATGTCAAACTCCACAAAGATTTACTAAAACAACACGGGTTCTATGGACTGCCCTAGTCATACCCCATTTAAAGGAAAAAGAACCCAATTATATTTATATTTATATTATGACCATATTTGGGGGGGGGGGGAATCTATCACTTTATATATTGTTTCTAGAGAGGTAACTATGTTCCTCTGTCACAGCAAAAGCTACCAAGAGTTTCATGACACATTAAAGACTAACAAGTTAATAAATCATAAGCTTTTAAAAATTGTAATATGGTATGATTGTCCTAGAGTAAAGGTCTCAGGATAACACACACTGCCCTGAATTCAGTTGCTTGTCCTAATTAAAGTAGACCTTTCAAATCAACCACTGAATGGCAAGTCAAAACCTATGTAAATCCCATCTATTTACAGTATAAATTTTCTCTGGCCAGGACTACAGCTGGATTTAAGCCTCAGCTTGATTCTTGCCCTGAGAACATACTTGTGAGTAGGTAAAGTCTACAATGACTTGTCCAAGGTCATAAAGGGACGGGGTTGTGCTGAATCTGACAGCAAAGTCTTATGCATGGGTATCCAGAGGTAGGCCTCACTGCAATGAATGGATCTTTCTCCCAGGTTTGTGTGTTTAGAAACCCAGCCTGAATTTCTCACATTCAATCTTCAGCCTACTTATGGCTGATTATTTTAATTTACAGGGACAGAAGGCATTCTATCTTAACCAGTGTGCAGTATGATTCTGTGAATAAGCCTTTCTCCAGGCAGTGGTAGATAGCAATTTGTCTTGTTCGACCAGAATGAGACTACGTGTGAAAGGGATCTAGGAGTCCAAGTAGACCATGTTGAACATGAGTCAACAGTGCGATGTGGCAGCTAAAAAGGCCAATGTGATTTTTGGCTGCATCAATAAAAGTATAGCGTCTAAATCAAGGGAAGTAATAGTGCCACTCTATTTTGCTTTGGTCAGGCCTCACCTGGAATAATGATGTTGATAAATTGGAGTGTATTCAAAGGAGGGTGACTAAAACGGTGAAGGGTCTGGAAACCATGCCCCATGAGGGGAGACTTGGAAAGCTGGGGTTGTTTAGCCTAGAGATGAACAGGTTAAGAGATGACATGACAGCCCTGTTTAAATATTTGAAGGGATGTCATACTGAGGATGGAGTGAGCTTGTTTTCTGCTGCTGCGGAGAACAGGATACAGAGCAATGGATGCATGCTACAGGAAAAGAGATTCCACCTAAACATTAGGAAGAACTTCCTGACAATAAGAGCTGTTCGACAGTGGAAGACGTTGCCTTGGAGAGTGGAGGAGTCTCCTTCTTTGGAAGTCTTTAAACAGAGGCTGGATGGGGATGCTTTCATGGAGAGTTTCTGCATGGCAGGGGGTTGGACTGGGTGACCCTTGTGGTCTTTCCCAACTCTACGATCCTACGGTTCTAAGTGTCTTGTTGGACTCTTGACATGTTTGACCCAGGCTCTGAGAATGAGACCTGTAACTGGCTGGTAAGCTCCTGGTACACAACTGGGTCTGGTACTGTCTTGTCTCTGATGGACTTTGCTGGGTATTTCATAGCAACAGCAATAGCAAAAATAGTATTTTGCCCCTGATTGGTTGTAATCCAGCATCCCTTCTGCAAACTGTAAATGTTTGCATGAGATGTGCTGTACCAGCAACATGCAACCCTCCATGCAGAATAGCATCATTGCACATGGCAATGGCTGGTTGCCATTATGCAAAGCGCAAGATTGGAAACGAAAAGTGAGTTTTTAAAAAAAAAATTGGGAAGGCATAAGGCGCATTTGGTGCAAAACTGGCCTTACGCCGTGAAGACAGTCTGCACTTGAATTGGGAATTTAGCCCTGCTCTGTATAGTGAGGTTTTTTTTTGAGGGGGGGGGGACTGGATTAACTGGCTCATGTAGACATGCCCTGGGTTAAACTTGCATTATGCATATATACATTTATATATGACCCTTTTCAGGATACTCCAGCCCATTTTTTTTCCAATAAGACTTCTTCAACACAGTTCAATTTGAATAAGAAAAAATAAAATTGGAATTGTTTTAAACAGAAAAGGGAGGAAAGGGAAAGCAGACATTCTGGCAAAGAGAGAGAGAGAGAGAGAATTAACATCTTAATGACTTCAGGGTCTCATTGATAACCTTCCAGGTCCAAAGCCATTCAAAACAGGCAGCATCATACTACAGTCTAAGATTTGGTAAAGCCCAACCCCTTCTTGATGTCTTATCAAATAAAACCTTCATTTTAATTCTAGGTTTCCTTCCTTCCCAGGAGAATTTTAAAAGGTCACTTTGCCATTTTTTGAGGGATTTTAAATTAGAAAAAAATCAGTATATTCTGAAACAAACAAAAAAAGCTTCGGAAGTATAGACATTTTCACAGTGGCTATCCTGCCTGATAATGATAGATTGAATTGGTATTGATATTGAATTGATAGATTGAACCCACAAAAAACTATGGATGCTGGCCATGAAAGCCTTCGACTTTATAATGTCCTAAATTTTCCTTCAATGTCCTACATTTCACAGTGCCTTGTTCCTATTTTGTGGTTATGATAGCTGGCCACTCTGCATGTAGAAGGTGTAACACAAGCTTTTGTAAACTTGGACCCTGGCTTGAAAGGACTACATGTGAAAGGGATCTAGGAGTCCAAGTAGACCACAAGTTGAACATGAGTCAACAGTGCAATGCGGCAGCTAAAAAGGCTAATGTGATTTTAGGCTGCATCAATAAAAGTATAGCGTCTAGATCAAGAGAATAGTGCCACTCTATTCTGCTTTGGTCAGGCCCCACACTAGAATACTGTGTCTAGTTCTGGGCACAACAATTCAAAAGGGACATTGAAAAACTGGATTATGTTCAAAGGAGGGTGACTAAAATGGTGAAGGGTCTGGAAACCATTCCTTATGAGGAACAACTTAGGGAGCTAGGGATGTTTAGTCTGGAGAAGAGAAGGTTCAGAGGTGGTATGATAGCCCTGTTTAAATACCTGAAGGGATGTCCCATTGAGGAGGGAGCAAGCTTGTTTTCTCCTACTCCAGAGACTAGAACGTGGAACAATGGATGCAAGCTACAGGAAATGAGATTTCACCTCGACATTAAGAGGAACTTCCTCACGTTCGACAGGGGAACACACTTCCTCAGAGTGTAGTGGAGTCTCCTTCCTTGGAGGTCTTTAAACAGAGGCTGGATGGCCATCTATTGGGAATGCTTTGAGAGTTCCTGCGTGACAGGGGTTTTGACTGGATGGTCTTTGTGGTCACTTCCAACTGTATGATTCTATGATTGTTGATCAACCTACTTGATATATTGCTTTTAGATTCCTCCCTTTTAGGATTCTCTTTCCTTCTGCTCCACAGGCATTCTCTTTTAAATGAAGCATCAACACCGGGGTGTGGAGAAGCATTAAAAATAATAACACTCAAATTCAAGATGTTAGACATCATTTCTACTGAAACACTTTCTCCTGTCGGCAAGACTGTGCTTGCTGTTTCTTGCTTCCCTCTACTGGCAGAAAGAGAAAAGGCACCGGACCCTTGAGAAGTCTGATATTTAGGGAGGGAGGGGGGAGTTGGTGACAATGACTTCAACATTTCTTTCCAAAAGGTATTCAAGGCTCTCAGCTAAAAGTTCTGAGGAGAGAATTTTTGGCTTGATTTTTTGCAGGGCTTAAAGGCCAAACCAGCTTACCCCTTTTTTGCTGGCTTCTCCTTTTTGCTGTTGCTGAGCCTGTAGCAGTGCTGCCATCTGGTGGCCACTATTTCCCCTTTCAGAAATGTCCCTATGAAGGATGCTACTACAGATCCCTTCTGGGCCACTGGGAAAGAGCGCAAGGGAAGAGGGATGGTGTCTCTTCCCCAGCCATCAGTTTCCATTTCCCCAGAAGGCCTCTTAGAGGAACCTTGCTTTCCCCCCTCCGCAAATTAATGGAATGCCTCCTTCCTTTTTGCCACCAAGGAGCACATCAACAAACTCCTGGAGCTCTACATTTGCTGTTGTCAATTGCTTTCCAGTGGCAACCCTATGTATGAGAGACCTCCAAGTCACCCTTTCCTCAACTGTCCTCCTCAGCCCCTGCCAGACTCATGGCTGTAGCTTCTCTGATTGGGTTTATCCATCTGGAATGTGGTCTTCCACTCTTCCTATTGACCTCCACTTTACCAAGTATTATCAGGCATTATAGTCTTTTTTAATGAGTCTTTTCTTCTCAGGATTTGAAAATACAACCTCAGTTTAGTCATTTTTGTTTCCAGGGAGATTTCGGGCCTGATCTTCTCCAAGACTGATCTATTTATCTTTTTAGCAGTTCACAATATTCTCAGAACCGCATCCCAAATGAGTTTTTTTCTTCCTGTCAGCCTTCTTCACTGTCCAGCTTCCACAACCATGCATAAATACATACCATATATTGCTGGAGAAGTTTCCTAGTGGAAAGTTGTTGTTGTGCCATTAGTAATCTCATTTTGTTGTTGTTAACTGCCCTCAAGTCGGCATTGACTCAGGGTAACCTTATGAATGAAATACCTCCAAGTCCCACTGTCCTTAACTGCTTTGCTCAGGTCCTGCAGGCTCATGGCTGTGGCCTCCTTGTCCACCCATCTGGCATGTGGTCTTCTTTCTTTCTACTGCCCTCCACTTTTTCCAGCATTATTATCTTTTTCAGTGAGTCATCTCTTCTCAGGGCCAAAATATGACAACCTTAATTTAGTTGTCTTGGCTTCCAGGAAGAGCTCAGGGCTGATCTGTTCCTATTTGATCTGATCCATTTGTTTGAATTTTTTTGCTGTCCACATTATCCTCAGCACTCTTATCCAGCACCACATCTCAAACAAGTCGATTTTCTTTCTATCAGCTTTCTTGTCTGTCCAGCTCTCTCATTCCTTTATGGTGATGAGAAATACAATGCCTTGGATGATCCTAATTTGCTGTTCAGATCGATATCTTTACTCTTTAGGATCTTGTCCAGTTCTTTCATAGCTGCCTTTCCTATTCCTTGTCTTCTTCTGATTTCTTGACTGGAATCTCCATTCTGATCAGTGTGTGATCCAAAGTATGGGAAATCTTTAGCTATTTCAATTTCCTTGTCAATTATTTTGAATTCCTGTAGCTCCTCCTCAGTGATTATTTTTGGTAATCATTGGCCCATTTTAGATTGGCAAAAAGAGGTGTTGAAGGCTGCATGAAAGCCCAGCCTTTAGATGAGAAAAAGGGAAAGTGTGCCATGAAAACACTATTTTGGCATTTTAAGGGAGAAGAAGTGCTTTAAAAAGGAGCTGGCCCATTTTACATTGGCAAAAAGAGGTGTGTTGATGGCTGCATGAAAGCCCAGCCTTTAGATGAGAAAAAGGGAAAGTGTGCCATGAAAACACTATTTTGGAGTTTTAAGGGAGAAGAAGTGCCTTTTAAAAGTAGTTTGATTTCCCCACTACTTTTTTTAAAAGGGCGCAACATTGCTATTGCATCTAAAGGCTAAGGTGTAGTTGCACGGTTAAATGGGGCTCTGTCTCTTTAAAGCACCCATTTAAAGGTAGTGATACAAGTGCGGAGGGAAGGAAGGTGCCAAGACAAGAAGAGACCTTCAGAGCCCGGCCAGAGTGCGCCTGCACCTTCCTTCACCTCCTCCCTTTGGCTGAGAGAGTGTGACTTGCAGGGAGGCAGGGCAGCAGAGGGGCCCCATGTCTCTCTCCTCCTCCTCCTCCTCCTCCTCCTCCTCCTCCTCCTCCTCCTCCTGTTTCCAGCTTGCCCTGGCCCAGCATCAGGAGGACCTGGAGCACCACCGCTGCCCTTCCTCCCTGCAAGTCACACTCTCTCAGCCAAAGGGAGGAGAAAGGCAGCGGGGACGGAGGGAGGGAAGGAGCCAGGAAGAGACCCCCAGAGCCTGGCCAGAGCACACCTGGCCCTCCTGCTTCCTCTTCAAAAAGAAGGCTGGAAAAGTAGGACGTGTCCTGGCAAAGGAGAACGTGCCTGGTCAACTTGGAAAAGGGGGGCCTCTGCTCAAGAATGGAGGACATATGGGAATCCCTCCTGGACAGAGGGCTGAAATCTCAAGACAACTCAATATAATGCTCTGACAGAACACAGACTACAACTCCCATGAGCCTGTGCTACCATTTCCCAAGATGCCTTAATTTGCAAAGAAAGCCGACCAGTATGTTCACATGTGATGAATTCTTTCGTATTGACTCTGCATTTTCTTTTTGTGTAGATGCTCTCTTGTCTTGTGTGTGATGAGCTTGTGCGTAATCACGTGCATTTCCGAACTGACCTCACTTTCTCCCTCTTTCAGAATGGTCCTGTACTCCCCCATGTGATAAGCTCCAACTGTATGATGTACCTGCGCAATTGCACAATTCGCAGCCAGCAAGGGAAAAAAAATGTTTAAAGCGCGGCTAAAAGCCACGTTCCTTGCCTCCCATGTAGCTGCTCCGCCTGTGTTTGTAGCGTTTTGACAGCTTCCCATGTAGTTGCTGAGCCACAGAAAAAACCTCAGTCTAGCTGCCCTGTACTTTTTAAATGCACACCTGGGGCTTGCAGTCTAGCTGCTAAGCGTTAAGGAAAGTGCAACTTCATGTCACACTTTCCTGCCAATCTAAAAAGCCCCTTTATGTTCAACAACAAGCTCACCTCAGCACTTTTCTCTCTCACTTTCTTTAGTAATTGTATCAATCTTTGATGTTTTCTGCTAGTAATATGTCATCTGCATATCTTAGATTATTGATATGCCTTCCTCTGATCTTCACTCCTCCTTCCTGTGTCCAAACCTGCTCTGTAAATGATATTTTTTGCATACAAGCTGAGTAGATAGGGTGATAGAATGCAGCCCTGTCTGACCCCTTTGCCAACTGGGAACCATTCTGTTTCTTCATGTTCAGTTCTCATATAGTAATGCCCAAGTTAGTCTGCACAGTTTGAACACCAAACCACTTTTCCAGTGCACAGCACTCAGTCTATAGCAATCATGTTATCTTGGCTATGTACTCAGATAAGGCTCAGCCTAGCAATTCTAAATGAATTCAAGACTCCAGGGCAAGATTAACTGCATCCAAGGGTATTAAAAGAAATGGCAGAAGTAATCTCAGAACCATTGGCAATAATCTTTGAGAATTCCTGGAGAACAGGGGAGTTTCCAGTGGATTGGAGGAGGGCAAATGTTGTCCCCATCTTCAAAAAAAGACCAAAATAATTACCATCCAGTCAGCCTGACATCAATGCCAGGAAAGATTCTGGAGCAGGTAACAGAGGCCTGCAACAGACGGGCGCTATTGGTCGCCCTTGTCATGTGCTAGGGTTGCCTCGGGACAGAGCTTACATATGCCGCGCAACCCTAACATGTGATGGGGGTGTCATCACTATGCAGCACCATTTATATGGCATACACAGTGATGACATCGCAGCTGTGCAGCTTCCGTATGGCGCTGCGCAGCTGCAATGTCACAAAGGCGCCCTATGGCACCTTTTACCTCTTTTCACATCGCAACTGCAATGCAAAAAGGAGCCAGATTTCCATGCTCCTTTTTTTAAACTGCACACCTTCGCCGCTCTGTATAGTTGCTGCGGCGATGGTGTGCAGTAAAAAGAGGTGGCACTAGACCGCCCTTTTGGGCAGTTTGTAAAGCCCCAGAGTCTCTAAGCAGTTAGAAAGGAAAGCTGTGGTACTTAAAAGTCAGCATGGCTTTCTCAAAAACATATCTTGCCAGACCAATCATCTCTTCTTTTTTTATGGAGTTACAAGCATGGTAAATGGAGAAAATGCTGTGGATGTAGCATATCTTAATTTCAGTAATTTGACAAAGTTCCACATGATATTCTTGCAAAAAGGCTAGCACTGTAAAATATAAGTGAGACAATGCTCCTGTTGTTAGATGTATTTGTAATTGGTTAACCATCTGAACCCAAAAAGTACTCATCAATAGCCCCTCTTCATCCCAAAGAGAAGTAACTAGTGGGGTGTCACTAGTCCTGTCCTGGGTACAGTGTTATTTTAACATATTTATCAATTACTTGGATAATAAAACAGAGGATGTGCTTATCAGATGTGCAGATGACACCAAATTAGGGGGGGGGGGGGGTAGCCAATAATCCAGAGGACAAAATCAGATTTCAAAATGACTTTAACAGATTAGAAAGCTGGGGCAAAACTAACAAAATGAGTCTACGATTCTAAATATAGGATGGATAACACTTGGTTTGTCAGCAGTGCATGTAAGAGGGATCTAGGCATCTTAGTGGATCAAAACCTGAACATGAGCCAGCAGTGTAATGCAACAGCTAGAAAAGTCAATATGATTCTAGGCTGCATCAACAGAAGTAATATTGTTGTTACATTCTGCTTTGGTCTGATCTCACCTTGAATACTGTGTCCAGTTTTGGTCTGATCTCATCTTGAATACTGGGTCCAGTTTAGAGCATCAAAATTCAGAAAGCAAGTGGAAAAGCTGGAATGTGTCCATAAGAAGGTGACCAAAATGGTGAATGGTCTAGGAACCATGCTTTCTAAGGAACATCTTAGGGAGCTGGGTATTTTTAAGTCTAGGGAAGAAAGGGCTACAAGGTGACATGATAGAAGCCAGCATGGTGTAGTTGTTTGAGTGCTGGACAACAATTCTGGAGACCAAAGTTTGAATCCCCACACAGCGATGAAAACCCATTGGGTGCCCTTGGGCAAGTCACACACTCTCAAGCCTCAGAAAACCCATGATAGGTTTGCCATAAGTCAGAAATGACATGAAGGCATGCAACAACGTATGGAAGAAGGAGCAGGCTTGTTTTCTGCTTCTCCAGAGACTAGGACACAGAGCAATGGATTCAAACTACAGGAAAGAGATTCCACCTAAACATTAAGAACTTTTTGATGGTGAGACCTGTTTGACAGTGGAATACTCTACCTTGGAGTGTGGCGGAGTCTTCCTCTTTGGATGTTTTTGAGGCTGGATGGCCATCTGTCAAGAGTGTTTTGATTGTGTATTCCTGCATGGCAGAAGAGTGCCAGCATAGTGTAGTGGTTTGCTCTGTGTCCTAGTCTCTAGAGAAGCAGAAAACAACCCTGCTCCTTCTTCCATATGTTGTTGCATGCCTTCATGTCATTTCTGACTTACGGCAAACCTATCATGGTTTTTCTGAGGCATGAGAGGCTTGACTTATGACTGGAGACCAGGGTTCAATTCCCTGCTCAGCCATGAAACCCAGTGGTTGACCTTGGCAAGTTGCATGCTTTCAGACTCAAGGGAAAGCAATGGCAAACCTAGTGGTGTCACCCAGTGAAGGGGGGCTGTCTTGCCCCCCTCCCGCTTGGACAGACCACCACCTCCCCAGTCTTCAGAGTCTTGTGTAGTTGCTACTACATGGGACTCCGAAAGTACCACTGCCACCAGCAGCGATGCTACTGAGAGGGGAAGCCTGACAGCATCCGGAGGGCCGTTTTGGGTCCGATGAAGCTGCTGGGCAAATGGGAAAGTGCCTGTTCTCACCCACCCAGCAGCCATGTCAATCCCTCCAGATGTACCATCCTACTGGGTGACACCCCCCTCTGGGCAAACCCTCTGAACAAATCTTACCAAGAAAACCCCACGATAGGTTTGCCTTAGGGTTGCCATAAGTCGGAAATAACTTGAAGATACACAACAGCAACAACATCATGGCAAGGTGATGGACTGAATGGCTTTTGTAGTCTCTTCTCATTTTATGATTCCATTATATTCTGAAAAGTACACCACTCACTTTAACAGGGACAGGTATCCAAGGGTCATGGTGCACATCCATTCAAATGGATAAAGCAGCCTTTACAAGTTGGGAATCCCTTGCAAGCCAGATCAAATCACTGCTCTGGATCACCTGTTTGGAAGTGATACTTGTTTTAAACCAAACAACCCATACCCTCAACACAGCAGGAGGTAATTTAATTTTTGCTGGAACAGCAATTAGTTCCATGTCCTGTTCTCTGTAATCCTTTCCTATCCTTGACCCCAGGTATCTGAATTCTAACTTGTTTGCTTCTAATATATCCAGGAAAAGATCAAGACACTAGCCTTTGGGAACATGAGTGGAATTGAGAGGGGATTTAAATGTCTTACTTTTCAGCATGGTGAAACAAACACAGCAGTAGACTAATGCAAGAATTTAAGCTTACCCAGCACGAGAGCTTTGAAAAAAATGGCATTAACAGTTCAGGACTGCTTTGTAGAGCAGCAAAATAAGTTCACCCAAACAAATGAATAAGCACAAGCAAAACTATTGCTTGTGCTTTTATAGGTATTGATTGATCTGAAAACATGCAGACCTGGCAGACTCTAGGGCTTATCTACTCCGGCTTTAAAGAGCCTACCTAGTAGCATTCTGTTCCCAAACAACCAGTTGCCTAGGGGAAGCCCACCAACAACTCAAAGGGAAGTAAACTGTAGTTCTCCATCTCTGTGATATATGTTAGGCAAAGGGAGTTTTGGTCTGGACTTTCACATACAGTCACCCTTATGTATAAGTCATTCCCTTTGAAGTCATCTGTGGCTCATTACCTGTGCTTTTTACCATGCTGTTGCAAAGCTATTAAAAAATAATCAGGGCTGCATGCCAAACTACCTCAAACAAATGATTTCCCAACTGAGGCTGGCTCTGTGTGGCTTCATTTCACCAGCTACCATGATTTTGATATGTGAACAGGAGATATTTTACTGCCCAATGTATTTTGCAACACATTTTGAATATTTTCACTCTCTCCTGAGAGCCACTTGGATTTTCCACCATAAAGAGAAACCAAAATTGTCTCCCATGCCATATCGAAATACACATAAAAATACTGCAGAAGATAATTTTGGTTTCCCTTTGAAAGATCTGAATCCAAATTGTCCATCAAGAAGAGTGATATTATTCAGAATGCCTGAACACTAATAATTTCTCCCTCTATTCCTACATTTACCACTTTCCCTGCTTTCCTCCAATGTATGACATTAGTCTCAGTTACAATATTTTAGTGATTGTATGCACCATAAGGAGAACCTGGACAAAAAATCAGATATTTGCATATAAACTACACCACATACTAATTTTCTATAGGAAAATTAAGGAAAAGTAAGTTTTTGTTGACCCTAATTCCAAAGGAAAATGGGAACCAAGCAGGCTTTGTAAATGTGACAGTGTGCTGATTTCCATGATTGTATCTGATTCAACCTTTGAGGAACAAGTGAGCAAATGCACAGTATCATGTCTGTTACATTTCAACAGATACATTTCAGGGCAGCAAATGTGAACATCTTTGTTTATGGTTCTACTGCTCTAACTCGGGTCAGTTCAGCCTTGATGCAGTTAAGCCTGTATAAAAACACTAACCTATCTTAAATAAATAAAGAACAAAAACTTTGAACAATTCAAGTGTTCAGCTAATGGGAGCAGTGAGAGTAAAATCACACCCATCAAATTTTAAAACACCTATTAACATTACCTCGCTATCCACATTTTATTGTTAGTATCTTTTAGAGCAGTATGAGCGATCCCTGGGGGACCTACCGATACTGTTGGACTACACCTATCCTCACCCCTGATCATTTTCCAAGTTCAAAACCCTCTCAGGGAGAGGAGCAGGTCAGCTTTTTAAAATCTGTTTTAGTCTGTACTGTAAACAGAGCACATAGGAACACAGCTGTTAAGGAACTCAGAGCTTGAAAACGTGACTTTTTATATCTACAACTCCAAGAACCTAGGCAGCATAGCCAGTGCAGGCTGGGAGACTCAAGGAGTTATAATCCAGAAAAGTTACCTTTCTAAATTCCAGAATACAGAAATACAGGGAATGGGAGTAAAATAACCCAAGACTGATGGTCAGTGACAGATTCCTACCCTCATCAAAGCACCAGAAGGCTTTATAGGTTAGTGTAATAGATCTCCCTCTAGTATGTTGATAATGTCATGGGTGATCCCCACATCAAGCCCAATTCACAAAGGGACTCTTGTTCCTTAAAAAGAAAGAGAAGGATCCTGGAAGTCCACTCCACAGATTTCCTGTCACATGTAACATGATCTGTGTGATTGTAGGGAGGGAGAGTAAACCCTTCTCAAGCACATGGTGGCTCATGTCTGCTTAATGCTTTCTAACTTTCCTAATCATAATACTGAAGGGAAAGGTACCACCAGATGAACATTCTAGCACTACTGATCCAAAGATGTTATGCAACTATTTCATTTTTTTTCTCTTGAATATGTTCTTGTCTGTGACAAGAAGAAAGATGGAAATAATAGGAAAACATGGGAGCGTAAAAGATAGGAAATTGTTTCATTTGGGCCTACTATCCTATTAGATATCTAGCAGGACATGCAGACTGTGTAGTGATTATGGCTATCCCCCCAACTTTCTGGTGAAAGAGGAAGAATCCGTTCTGCAGGCAGCCACTCTTGGATGGAACCCTTGGATTTCAGGGTACTTCTGGCTAGTTTCATGTCCCAATAGTATGTGCATTTTTCTTAAACTCCTAATTCATAAGATTATAATGCGATTTCTAAAGCTCTTATGACTACGGCATAAATCTGATAACTGCAAACTCTAAGCTTTGAGAAAGACTATGTATGTATATTAAGTTGCTGATTCTGAATCAGCTGAGTTGGCTGTACTCTAGCTGCAAGCTGTTCATTATTGTGTAGCTTCTAAGTGAATATTTTAAATTAAAAAATGTTTTTCTCATCATCTGTACAAGCTGATAGGGAGTGTATGCATACCCAATTCATATTTTTCTCTGACAGCTGAAACAATCTGCTTGATCTCCCATGGGAAATAACTCTCACAAAGTTGCTAAAATAGTACTGATTTTCTTACAGTCTGAAAATGGCACTATTACAGAAGCAAGTCATGAGGCAATGAAGGGAGACAAGTATCTATGACACTTAAATGTTAAAAGATACAGTGCATTGTGTATTTGAAGGTAACATGTCAAATGTTCTTGATTAAGGCAGGAGATCAGTCCCCACAAAAGTAGCTTATACATCAACATATTTTAACTCTACAGCTCCATAAAAGAAAAGGATGCCTGCTTATGTCAAAATGTTGGGGGAAATGTTCTTACAACTTCATTTTAGGACTCTAGCTCAAATGTACACCAACTTCCAGTGGTGTCACTAAGGTTGGTGTCACCCTCCGCTACCTCCCCACACCAAGAAGGAAATGGATGCAGCTGGAAAGAACAAAGACAGACAGGTAAGCCAGCCAGAGAGGACATAGTGGCGATGGTACTCACCAGTATCTCATTTCTCTCTACTGGTCAAGGAGGTGGCTGCCCACTGCAGTAGCTGCTGCTGCTACTACTACTGCTGGCTGCAGCTGTTGGAGGGCGGCCCAGCTCCAGCAAAGGTTCTGTCTAGCACTGGGCTGGACAAACAGTGTAGTGCATCCACAGCCCAGCTCACTCCACCAGTGAAGGAAAGCAGTGAACACAACAGACAGGACAGGAAAGTCTTAGCTTGGAGAAAGGGTTGGGTGGGAAGAGTTGAACCACTTCTCTCATTGATCCTTTTGAGCTGATCAACTGATAATACTGAGTGCAAGAGAGGTGGCATGGAGGAGAGGAAAGTTGTTTTATAGACAGTCATTTCAGTGATGGTGTCATCCTCCACTGCACATCCCGGTGTAACACCACTGCCAACTTTAAATTGTTTTTCCATTACTTCTTCATCTTATTATTATTATTATTATTATTATTTCCTGTTTTTGCTCATTCCCCGAGTTTCCTTGGTTTGTGTATTGTCAGCCTCAGAGGAGGGCAAAGGCAAACCCCCCTCTTAACAAATCTTGCCAAGAAAACCCCTTAGGGCAGTAATAAGTTGTAAATTGTTTGAAGGCACACAACAGCAAACAACAATAACCCTGGAATTCAACTACTTATAGACATGTTAAGTCTGGGAAATCAGTATGCCAAGGGATCTTGTAGCACCTTTGAGACTAACTGAAAGAAGAAATTGGTAGCAAGAGCTTTCCTAGACTTACTTACTTACTTATTTCTGTCCTATTCTACACCCAGAAAGAGACCCACAGCAGCTCACAAATAAAACTCTTAAAATAAAACAATTAAAACATCACATAAAAATATAAAACTACAAACATTAAAACCACAATAAAACCATGATACCTACCCTATATAGCAAATATCCCATATAAAAAAGCCATCCCATGATACACATTAAACACCTGCCTGAATAAAACCATTTTTGCTTGCTGATGAAAGGCAAGCAGGGAGGGGGCCAGCCTCGCTTCCTGTGGAAGGGCATTCCAGAGAGTAGCAGCAGCCATCAAGTAGGCTCTCTCTCATGTGCTCACCAGGTGAGCCTGTGATGGTGGTGGGACTGGGAGAAAGCCCCCTCCTGAATATTTTAGGGCTTGAGCAGGTTCGTATGGGGATGCATGCATCTGAGGAAGTTGGCTCAAGTCTAGGAAAGCTCATGCTACCAACTTCTTTCAGTTAGTCTCAAAGGTGCTACAAGACCCCTGTTAAGGGAGCACCGACTCAGGATCCAACCCATTTCTTGTTTGCTTAGCTGCTCAGGCTAGCTAATGTGAGACAACAAGTGACAGCAAACTGGCTGCATGTACAAGGACATTCCAGAGAATATAATAATAATAATAATAATAATTATTATTATTATTATTATTATTATTATTATTTTCTAGCCTGCCCAATCATGAAGAATCCGGGCGGGTAACTACAATAAAATACACCAAAGTTACAATAAAATCAAACCCTAAACCTTCCCCGCCCCCCAATCCCAGTACTAAAATGGAAATTAAACAGTAATAATATAAAATATTAAAAGCATTAAAAACATAAAGACATTAAAAACATTCCACAAAGGCAGAGAAGCAAGCGGGGAAGAATAGGCGGATGATGGGGCAGATATCTCTATGTCTGGGGAGGGTAGTTAAGTTGGAAAGGCCTGCTAGAAGAGATCCGTCTTGAGTGCTTTCTTAAAAGCTGTCAGAGTGGAGATGTGACGGATCTCCTCTGGCAGGTCATTCCATAACTTTGGAGCAGTAGTAGAAAAGGCCCTCTGGGAAACTGATGTTAGCCTAGATTTTTTTGGCTGTAATAAATTTCTTCTTGAGGACCTTAGAGTGTGGGATGGACAATAAGGAAGAAGGCGTTCCCTCAAGTATTCTGGGCCCAAGCCATGTAGGGCTTTAAAGGTAATCACCAACACCTTGTACTTTGCCTGGAAACTAATAGGCAGCCAGTGTAGGGACTTCAAGTCTGGTGTTATATGGTAATTCCTAGAAGTTCCCGTAATCAATCTGGCCACCATGTTTTGTACCAACTGAAGTTTCCATACTTAATTAAATTAAATTAGATTAAAGAGCTAGGTGAGATATGCCTTTTTAAAAAAAGCCATGGCTATGATGCTACAAGAATTGCATGGAAAATTACTACTGAAGTGTTATGGATACCTTCTGGATGGTGCCTGTGACAACATTAGCAAATAGCAACATTATTCTTCTTCAGCCCAATAGTTTGTGATATTTTAAAAACTATTTGATTTAAATGTTTCATTAGATTCTGATCACTGTCCTGTTGTAGCACCAACCAATGCCCCTTTCTGAGAAGTAATGAACAGAAGAAACTCTTCTCTCTTTTCTAAACATACCTTTTGGGCTACAAAAAAGGGGGCTGGGAAGAAAAGGAATTGAATTCATTGCAGGCAATATTCTCTCCATCACCAGAACACTTCACTGCCCCATTTTGGTTTGAGAGTGTATAGAGCATAAGGACCTCTAACAGCAAGTTCATTTACTGCAACAAGCCTGTGGCATCCTCCCACAACTGCTACAGTGGGGTAGCACAGACACCCCTCTATCTGCAGAATGAGGCGGCACATTCTCATTTCACGCCAGTTTGATTAATGAGGCTCTGCTAATTGTGTGAAAGATTCCTTCCCTTTCCAAAGCAAGTTCGGGTTATTGTTTGGCCAATCACGACCAACATGTGAAAATAAAGAGATGTTTAGTTTTCAAGCACTGAAGCCCAAAGAGGGCAGTTTGGAGCAAGTCACAGAGCAACACCCTCTTCTTTGAAGAGATGTTACTATGCTCTACTAAACCTGTAAACCTTGGGCTGAAAGCATTCCCCACTCCCAGCCCCACTCCCGGCTCTTCTTGCCTCTCCTGGTTTTCAGACAGATCTTGCCCCCTCTCCAAGTGCAAGCAAGACACACTGGTTAATAAGCAGGTGGAGGAATTTCACGTTTCAGGGTTTTTAATATTTCACTTTTATATTTTTTTTCCTAGAGAATGATCCTGCTGAGAGGTTGAGGATTGGTGTTGATCATTTTCCCACCCCACCCTCTCTGACACTTGGGTATACTGCTCTGAAAGATATCCCCTGAGAAAACATTAAACAAAAAAAAGGGGGGGGGAGGAAAGGATTGGAAAGGAAAGGGGAAAGAAAGGCTGCTTTTCAAAGCATACTTCTCAATCTGCCCACATCAAAATAAGAGACAACTGGCCCTTTGAAGTTCAGGACACAGTATTCTCACCCAGTCTGCATGGGAATAAAAGAAACGTGCTTTATAAATCACATGTGTGGCTGTGCTCTCTCGCTCTCTCTCTCTCTCTCTCTCTCTCTCTCTCTCTCTCTCTCTCTCAATTTCCCCATACACACACATGCGCATATACACACACACAAACTTCATCACCTTGCTCACATTAAAATCATTGGTAGAAGGTTTTAGGAACCTTATGACTCCTCTCCAAAAACCACATAACCCATTGTCAGTTCTGTGTAAAACAGAGTTGGCTGGCACTATAAAATAGATATGTGCCCTGTGTGCGCTCTCTCACACACTCACACACACACACACTAAAGATCAGATTTGTGCTATGCTGTTGAGATTATGCTGCTCTTCAGTTTGTTCTGTCCACCTGTTACTTCTTGTTCACTCTGCAGGCAATGATTTTGTGGTTGTTGCAGTGCTTAAGTACAAGAGCCATACAGCTGATTGAAAGGGTAGAAAATGGACCCGGTATGGTAATGCTTCCCCTTTCTACTGCCTTGATCCACAGGAAGGCTGTCATTCTGAGAGGAAAAGTGAACAGTAGGTAAAGAGCAGCAGAAACAAAACTGGGAACATTTAGCTCACAGTGGAGGTTGTTGAAGGCTATAGCAAGCAGCGGGAGGATGCAGGAAGCCAGCGGGGGTGGAAGAAAAGGCCTCAGGGAAGGACACTCAAGGAAGGGGGCACAAGATGCAAGATGTGCTTTGGAAAGGACAAATGGAAGATTTCTACAAAGGAAAGAGAGAGAATCAGTTGGAGAGAAGCCCAATGGGAATCAAACAAAACAGTGGGTTTACGAAAGAAAAGAGAGTTGAATGCAGGACTGAAGGAAAGGCCTATGTGGGATATCTGAGAGGGAATCATCAAATCATAGACTTGAAAGAGGCCTCATGAGCCACTGAGTCCAACACCCTGTTCAATGCAGGATCTCCAGCTAAAGAGAATTCAGTTCCTATCTTCCAGTGTGTTAGCTACTCCTCCTAGTTTTTTTGATAAAAATGTTGTACAGCAATGGCCCTAGGACAGAACCCAGAGACACTCCAATTGTGATCTCCTCCTAGTTTGACGTGCAGCCACAGAAGACTCTCTGAGCATCATTTTCAACCAATATATGGATCCATCTGACAGTGTTTCTATCTATTCCACATTTAATCAGTTTGCTAATCAAAACATCATGAGGTACCTCATCAAATGCTTTGCTAAAATCCAGATAAATGACATCCACAGCAATCCTATCATCTACAAAACTAGTGACTCAATAAAAAAGAAAAAAAGATATGAGGTTAGTTTGGCAGGATTAGTTCTTGAGAAACCTATTGATCACTGCATTGTCATCAAGATACAGTACTTACAGACAGACTCCTGTATAATATTTTCTAATATTATACCTGCTATTCTTCTGAATAGTTCTGAACTTCTAAGAAGTTCTTCTGCAATAGGAGGAACTAATCTGTTCAGGAGTATCCTTGGAAGGATTTTTCCAGCAATGGAGAGCAGTGTTATACCTCGATAGTTTGAGCAATCAGATTTCACTCCTTTTTTCTTATGCAGGTGATGATAACTGCATCTCGGAGATCTGATGGCAGTTCACCTTTTTCCCAGCAACTCACAAGGAGCTCATGGAATTTAGCATGGAGTACATGACCTCCTTGTTTCCAGGCTTCAGGTGGGATTCCATCAATCCCGGCTGCCTTGCCGTTTTTCATTGCCTTAATGGTCTGTAGTTTCCTGGATCTTCTTTCTGCCTTTTTTGACGCAAGGGCAGTATTTGCCCTTCTCCAGACCTTTGGCATATCACTTGTTCAAGATTTCTCAAAAATGATGGCAAGAGGTTCAGAAAGTACATAAGCAAGTTCTATCAGTACTTTGGGGGTAGTTTGCCTGTCCCTGCAAATTTGAACATGTTAAGGTATTTAATTGTTGTTTTGGCAATTAAGATAACTTGCCAAGGTCTCTGCTGATGCATAGAAGAACACAGTCCTGTTTTTTAGGGGAAAGTGAAGCAAAGTAGGCATTGAACAGTTCTGCATTTCCATTGTGATCAGCATTTTATCTTCCTTGCTGAACAGCCAGCCCCACTGCCTCCTTGTTCATTCTCATGGTTCTCAACCTTTGTTCCTCCAGATGTTTTGGACTTCAACTCCCAGAAGCCCAAAACAACACAGCTAATGGATAGGAATTCTGGAGGGCAAAGTCCAAAACATCTGGAGGACCAAAGGTTGAGAACCAGTGCTCTCTAACTCAATTGTATCTGAAACACAAATGTATCAATTTGCTTGCCTAGCCAGTCTCAGCTCATTTGGAGCTATAGTTTTCCTTATATTATGCCCAGGAGTCAGTGTGGTGTAGTGGTTTGAGCACTGGACTATGACTTTGGAGACCAAGGTTCGAATCTCGGGTCAGCCATGTAAACCCACTGAGTTGTCTTTGGCAAGTTACACTCTTTCAGCCTCAGAGCTCCCTCTGACAAGGCTTGCCATAAGTCAGAAATGACCTGAAGGCACACAACACTATGCTTGCAAGTTTCAGGTACCCATCTATACTCTTTCTTGATTTGTCCTTCCTTCCATTCTACATAGAGTTGAAAGAAACCATCCAGATCTCATGGATGCCATCCAACCATTGTCACTTACTCCTTGAATTTGCTGTGCCGCCAAATGGCTTGGGCCCAGAGTACCTGAAGGACCGTCTCTCCCCACACAATCCGCCCCGCACACTCAGGTCCACCGGGCAACAACTATTAAAAGTTCCAGAGGCTAGATTATCTACCACCATAAAGAGGGCATATTCCATCTCGGCCCCGAGCCTCTGGAACTCACTGCCCTTTGACCTCCGCTCGGCTGCCTCCCTCATCCAATTTAAAAGGGGGTTAAAAACCTATTTATTTGAACAGGCTTACCCCTGATCCCATCGTCTCCTCTGTTGTCAATCGTTTTATTAACATGAGCACCATTGTGTAGCTATATTGGAATGACACAGTTTTTTATTGTTGTATGAATGTTTTTAAAGATGTTGTGAACCGCCCTGATCTTTGGAAGGGCGGTATACAAATAAAATTTTATTATTATTATTATTATTATTATATTGGCTTTTTCAGATGTTTCCCATTTTCCGTCTTCCCTGTGAGTGTTTGTGATTGTTTCTTTTGCAACTTATTAAGAACTCTCGACCATGCTGGAAATCTTTTTTTTCCTTTAGCATGGGATTCTACCCAGTAATTCCATCAATTTGTTAAAATTAGTTTTCCAAAAATCCAAGGTCCATGTTTCACTATAATCTTCTTTGCCATGTCTCATAACTGCAAATTTTAACATTGCATGGCCACTTCTCCTGAACTACAGTACTTTGATTCCAGTTACCAACTCCTCTCTACAGGTTAAAAACAAGTCCAGGGTTGCTGATGCCCTTGTTTCTTCCTCTACCATTTGAAAGAAGAAATTATCTGAAAGGCACATCAGGAATATGTTGGAGAGCCTATGCTTAGAGGAGATTGGGCCAGAATAGATGACCAGGAAGGGGCAGCTTGAAGCCACTCCAGCTGAAAATGTATTGGGGCTGCAGCAAACACATTTGGGCTGGGAAAAGGCAGCCTCACCACAGCCCCAGGGTGGCTTCAAAATATTTCAACAGTGTGCAGCATGTAAATGCCATGTCGCTGGAGCGTCTTGTAACCACCACATCTGGGCAGCTTCAGAGTGTGCAGCATGTGAATGCCTCACTCCCAAGATGCTCAAAAGGTGGCTTTAACTGGTCATCTGTTTTGGCCCTTAGTCTCCCAGCAGATATAAGGGTAACTGAATTCCCTATAACTAATTCTTGTATATTTGGGATTTCAGAAGTTTGTTTCTGAAAAAGCATAATCCACCTCTTCTTGGTTTGGTGGCCTGTAATAAATTCCTACCACAATGTTGCATTTATTTATTTATTTATTTATTTATTTATTGTACCCAACTTCTCTCAATTGGTCCACTCTGATCACTTTCATGGATTTTTGCACAACTGAATTTGTCCTTGACATATAATGCTACTTCCTCTCGTTTTCTACCACATCAATTTTTTAAAAAATAGGTTCTACCCTACCTCATGAGAGTTATCCCACCAGGTCTCCATTATGCCTATAAACATATTTAAAATCCTGTAGTAGGCTTTTCCAGTTCATCTTATTTATTTACCAAACTCTGTGCACTGCTAATTAGACATTTGAAGCTTTGGTTGTACTTACCTATTAATTTACTGTCATTTTCACCCCACTGTGGATCTCATTTTCTCCCTCAGTGTCTCTTCTACAATTCACATCCTTATGTTTAGAGCTTGCCTTTGGACTGATGTTTGAGCTATCATCTCCAACCACCCCATGATTTAGTTTAAAACACTACTGATCAAACTTACCATGCTGCTACCAAAGACGTTATTCCCAGATTTTGTAAGATGCAGCCCATCTTTTGCCAGGAGTAACTTGTCTGAGAAGAGAAAACCTTGGTCCCTGAAACCCTCTCCCATCTACACCATCTACATAGCTAGCTGTTTACTTGAAGAGGAAGCCAGGAACCTAAGTGGGGTAGAAATGACACAGGAATGGGGAGTAGGATAGAATGGCCTGAAGGAGATTTGCCTGAGAAAAGACTCAGCAATCAGCTGCATTTGAAATCTTGGGCCACCAACAGCCTTCTTCATATCCATAATGTTCTACAGTCTTTATCCTGTTCTTGCACAGCATTGAACTGCTTTCCAGATGGCAGTTTTTGATCTCAAAGTTCTGTCAAAGTTCTTGTTAATGTTAGTATACAGCCATGGATTTTAATTATGTGAAGAGCAGCTCTAAGGAACATTTCTACTGTGTATACTATTTTAAGAAGCAGCCAAAAATATCATACCTGGTTTATAATGCTGAAGTGTGGAAACTCCTGGCCATGTGTCCTCTGTTGGGACTCCCAGTACCTGTATAAAACAAAAGACATAAATTAATGCCTCTTCTTAACCCATTTATGCAGCAAATCACATTCTAGTCTCCATTATGTTCCTGAAAAGGGACCCAGAAATGTTTTCTTACCAGGAGAGGTGGGCACACAAATGTGTTTGAGTGGCTGCACAAGCAACTGCCATTTCCAATGTAACAACTGTTGTCAAAATCACTGCACAGGCTTATTTACACCTAGGTTTCTGCCCTAGAAACCAAGACTGCACTGATGAGTGACTTTTGACAGTAGCTTGCTCAAATGATAGGCATTCAGAAGTTGTACACTGTGGCTGTGAGAGAGACCCCTGCTGTTCTGAGATGAAAGGGAATAGATAGTAAATGGATCTTCTGACAGGTGTTCAAAAACAATTCAGGGCTCAATTCAAAGACAGACTGGGCCTCAAGAACACTCTGTCTTGATTAGATGGTCTGAGTCTTCCCTAACACTCTGTCTCTGTCCTCAAGGAAATAAATCCATGTGAATAAAGATGAGATACCCACAAGCAACCTTTGGTTACTAGCTGAATGAAAGATACAAGACCAAATATTTCTGTGTACTGTTTGTCTTGGTAATTACACAATTCTCTTTTAAAAGTATGCTAACAAAATCTGAATGTAATAATAATTATTCATATATATCTTATTACTTCTTTCAGCTTTATATATTTTGAAATGAAAACTGCACAAAAATAGACATGCTTTCCCTCCTCCTCCTTTTTGGTGAATCTTCCCCCCCCCCCCCCCCCAATTAAAAGAAATGTTGTGGGGCAATGCATGGGAATTTGCCCTATTTCAAATAAATTCACAAGTAAGAATTAAATTCCAGTTGGCTTAAACAGAGGGGTTAGACTTGTTTATGAGAGAGCCAGGGCGGTGTAATGGTCTGAGCATTGCACTACAACTCTGGAGACAAGATTCAAATCTCTGCTCAGTCATGGAAACCCACTGGGCAAATGACAATCTCTCAGTCTCAGAGGAAGGCAAAGGCAAACCTCTCTGAATAAATCTTGCCAAGAAAACCCTGTGAAAGGCTCTCTGTAAGTTGGAATCAACTTGAAAGCATTCAGCAACAAACTTGTTTACATCCCCACTTCCCTGCTGCCAGCTTGTTATAAAAAGAAAAATAGAAAGAGAGAGAGTTCAGTGAGGATGAGGCAGATTTTTTCACTGGAGCAAGTTCTTCTTATCCACTCAACAATATCATGCAAAACTTTCTAACTTTGGGGGTGAAGTTTGTTGGTGTTTTGACACTATTTTTTTTAAGGCGATGAAAATGCTCTGACATATGTTGCACAACAGTGGAGTACTCATTCTGTAAAGTAAAGAATATCATAGAAACCTAAAATACTCCTTGAAAACAATCAGACATTTGTATACATGTGAGAAAGATGCTTGTATTACTGATCACTTCTGACCTTGTAGGGCACAACCCAATAAGGCAAGTAACCTTTACCTTACAATTCCCATCAGCTTTCTACCCAATATTGTAATGGATGATGGGTTCTACTAAGAATTATTTTGTATAAAAATTCTTCGAATGACAAAGTGAAGGAGACAAACGGACCCAGAAAGTCTGATTGAGAACTCAGGTTTATTCTTCCTGCCGGCAAAGGTCCCCAGTGGAAATTCAGTTTCCAAAGACTGAGGCCCAGAATTATACAAAATGATAGGCTTTATAGTAATTTTACACAAAGGATCTCCAAAAATTCTTTCTATTGGTTAATCTTAACTCTAAACAAATGAATCTCAAGCAATCAGGCAACAAATACATGAATAATTAAAATCCACTTATGACTCATCAGCCCACCTTACAAAAGTTATTTTTTCCTGTCAACAAAAAATATATCAGAAACCCTTGTACACCGTTACAGAGGGCATTTCTGTTTATCTATTGTTTTCTGTTTTGACTTTCACTGTGGCGCCTGAGAGGGCATCATGTACTCTTGTTTGTTCTGCAACCTTCACTTAGCCCTAGTTTATACACGCACAGTTTGGGTTTTTCCATTCTCCCAGAATTCAGCATTCTAAACTCTGGTTCACGCAGCCATTTTAGTTCATTCTTCATAGTATAACATTAACTAAATATTGATTATAAAATTTGCCCACTACAAAATGACCAGTGTAAGAGTTGTGGGACTTTTGCAACAAAACATTGGGAAGGCCATAGGTTCTTCTGCCCTGCAATAGGAGCACTGTGACAGTCATTCATCAAGATTACTTACACAGCCCAAATTAATATCAGTAAAAAAACTGCATTTTTCAGCACTCACAAATGAGAACCTAAATGTTGTTAACATGCAAACTTCCCAAAAGGGGTGCAAAGTGAAGGAACACAACACCATTCTAGCAATAATAGAATTAACCTGTGCACTATTTTTTAAAAAAGAACAGCACCTTATAAATTGTTATTTTATTTTTGTAAACTATCACAATTGCATGTGCCCAGGTATACCCAATTCAAAATGATTTACCCTTTTTTTCTAAGCTTTTATAAAACCCAATAGTTTTAAGAGAATGAGATCAGGTTTGGGATGCTTTAATTGTGTTTAGTCATTTTTATTATTCCTTAAAGGATTGCAATATTATTTATTTTGTTTTAATGACAACTAACAACATGCTGCTTTGAGGAATATAGAGTTAGCCCTTGAAACTCATGGGGGATCCGTTCCAGGCTCCCTCCCCTATGAGTTCCAAAACTCACACATAATCAAGCCCCATAGGCTTGAATGGGGTACATGCATGTGGAGTGCATGTCTCATTGACATTAATGGCAGTTGCCCCTCCACAGATTTTCAAATCTGCAGATCTCAAGTCCGTAGACTTGGAGAGGTGACGGTATACCAGAAAAACAGTCTGTACCTTTATTTTGGGTTTCCCCCATAAAATTAAAAAATAAAAGTTTTTAAAGGGAAAACACAAAGTACAGCAACGCTTTTGTGCGCACCTTCAGCCTGCTTTCAGTTTAATTGGTTTTAAATTGTTGATGAGTCAAGAAAGACATCAAAGGGAAGCCACTATGATTTATCTTAGTATGTCTAGGAAAACTGCCAAATACAGATTACCTTATTGGATACAAACCTAACCTAACAGGTTGGGGCACAGAATATTCGTCCAATTCTCTTTTTCTATTGCATCCATAGGTAGGTAGGTAGGTAGGTAGGCAGGCAGACAGACAGACAGACAGTGACCCTTTGAGATGCTAATAATTTTTATTGCAGTTTCTCAAATGTATTACTAAACTTACCACCCAGATCTTCTTCAACTGTTCAAAGGTGCTGCTAACTCCTGGGAACAGTGGTTGGCCCTGAAGCATTTCAACAAATATGCAGCCTGCACCCCTAGGAAAAAGTCTCAATTTGTTCAATCAGAAATATAATGCACCATGAACGAGCCATCTGGAGGGAGGGGCAGCCCCCCCCCCCGCAGCCCTTTCTGGGACTCGCACTAGGTGACACCAACCTCAGTAATGCCATTGCTCCAGGGTCAATATCCATTTTATCAAAAGGAAAGCAATGAACAGAAGAAATCCATTTTACTGGTGTAAGGAGTAACATTAACAAGTAACTTTTTAAAGGCATTTAAAAAAATTTTTTGGAGATATTTGGACAAGCAGATTTCAATTTTTTATTGTCAGTGTGCTCCAACTTTAGATTCTTTCATTTTCTTTTACAAATGTTTGTGGTCCATCCTAGGATTATGGGTTATATTTCTGAGTTAGGATTAGTAGATGTCTAGTGGGCTCCCATGAATAGTCCTAGCTTCTGGCAACCTAGCAGAAGAAAAGCATGCAAATGCAAGTAGATAAATAGGTACCACTTTGGTGCGAAGGTAGACAGCATTCTGTGTAGCCATGCTGGCCGCATGATCACAGAGTAGTCTCTGACAACACTGGCTCTTTGGATTAGTAACAGGGATGAGCGCCGCCCCCTGTGGTTGGACACGACTTGACAACCTTGTCAATAGGGAAGACCTTTACCTTTATAGTGTATTTTGCATCCAAAGGAAAGATGCTACATATTTTTATCTGTACATCAAAATTATTTTTCTTCAACTTTTTTTCTGATTTTTTTCTGCCTTACCTCAATATATGACCTCTTCTTATATTCATAAGACCTCTGCCTCAGACCACAATACAACAGGCCCAAGTATTAGCTTTCCTGATCTTGCCAAGTCCTCTCAGTTGGGCAGTTGAATGTTTCTCTTCTTAATGAGGAAAGATTTAAAACCCAAATGGCCTCCATAGTACAAGATTATTCTGCTATTAATTAAGGTTCTAGCTACTCATGAACTATTGACTGGAAAGTAAAAGTCTACATTATACCGTAGCATATGCTTCCCACAGGATGAATCTTAAGAGTCTCACCAAATATCGATATCAGAAGAATAATCAGTAGCTCCTAGAAGCACATCAGGAGGGCGGTATCCAAGTGTCACCACCTCAGCGGAATATGTTTGCCTGGGAAGAGTCTTGGCACGAGCAAGACCTACCAAGATAGATGGGAGGGAAAACTCATTTTAAATCATACATGGGATTAATTTCATAACACTGGCTGCTCACACTTGAAGCCAAAATGAATAAATGGAACCTATCATATTTATCAATCATCATCATCATCAATCCTCCTTCTCCTCTTATGAGATGACATGTCTAATTAGAAAAGACAATAATGTATGTAAAGTAGAAGACAATAGGAAAAAAGAAAGATGACACTGCATATGGACTCAGTCAAGGAAACCACAGACCTGACTCTACTGGGACTGAACAGGGATGTTAATAACAGGGACTCTTGGAGGTCTCTTCTTCATGGGGCCATCATAAGTCACAGCTGACTTAACTGCACATAGCAACAGCACTGCTTATAATATGAACAATACAGGTACCTCTGCTTAGCTTGGCCACGCATAGCCACTACAGATGTGAAACACCAGAAAAATAAATTAAACAAACAAAACTAGGTAAAGACATAATTCTTCCGGGAGCAGAGTGGGGTGGAGAAAGAAACGGGGGGGGGGGGGGGAGGACATTTACAAAATCTCTACCCCTTTTTCCTGAGTCTTCACATTTCTAATGATCTTCTATTAGAGATACAACTTATTACAATTACATCTTTCCTTTGATTAGAAATAAGCCCAGTTTTGATTTAAAATAACCATGGAATGCTTCCAACATTGCCAATTTTAGAAATCTTATAACGACCCTAATGTCTGAATATTACATATCTTAATGCCTCAAATTTATAAATGTTAATGTTCTTAGCCCCACATCAAGAATCCAACCAGTTTCATTCAGTTTAAGACAAAAGACATGGATTTAAGATTACTTTGACCTAATGACTTTATAGGATTATATTCCATTTGACTTGATTTATTGGTTCATTATCTGGGTAGTGTGTTCCCAGCACTCTGGTTCAGCTTAAATGTTCTGGATATATCTGGATCATTTCAACAGACAAGCAAATTCTGTGAAAGGGAATTAGTGTAGGTTTAGATTTAGAAGGAGTAAAGATAGGATGAAGAACATCAACAATTTAAGATATGCAGATAACACCATAGTACTAGTGGAAAACGTCACAGACTTGGAAAAATTACTAAGGAAAGTCAAGGAAGAAAGTATAAAGTCAGGTTTGTTGCTGAATATAAACGGAGGAGCTACATAAATTCAACCTAGACAATGAGGAAATCTAAATACAGTGTGTGTCACACACGGGTGCGATATACGTGGCTTTCAGCATACACTGAAAGCTGCCCCGGAAGAAGCCATGGCGCACCCCGGAAGAAGTAATGGGGCGCACGCCTGTGGAGCATGCACCATGTCACATGGTGCCCATGAGCCCTATTATTTTTAATGGGAATCCACCATACGCAGTATTTCCTATACGCGGGGGGGGGGGTGGTGGTGGTCTGGAATGGATACCCTGCGTAAAGGAAGGGCCCACTGTAGTAAGAGTTCCTGTACTCTGGATCAAGCACTGATGAGAAGGGAGACTGCAGCCAAGAAATCAAAGATGACTAGGAATGGGAAGGGCAGCCATGGAAGAACTAGAAAAGACCATAAAGAGTAAAGATATACAACTGAGCGTTAAAGTTAGAATTGTCCAGTCCACTGTATTCCCCACCACTATGTAGGGATGTGAGAACTGGACAGTGAAGAAAGTGGATTAAAAAAAATCAACTCATTTGAGATGTGATGCTAGAGAAGAGTGCTGACAGCCAAAAGGACAAACAAATGAGTCCTAAAACAGATCAAGTCTGAACACTTCCTGGAAGCCAAGATTATTAAATTGAGGCTGTTGTACTTTGGCCATATCATGAGAAGGCATGAAGCATTGGAAAAGATAACAATGCTAGGAAAGGTAGAAGGCAGGAGAAAGAGAGATGGATAGACTCGATAAGAAAGTCTGAATTCATAGGCCTGAATCTACAAGTCCTAAGCAGAGCAGTGGAAGATAGGAGGGCTTAAAGAGCTACGATTGGAGAGCAATTGAAGAAGATTGGAAAGAAGAAAAAGTCTTGAAATAAAATGGAATAAGAGAGAAAACTGATTTGTTTGGTTAGCCCCTTACAGAATGCAGTGTTCTGAATTCTATCTTTTGGGTAAGGGGTGCTCAGTGTGACCAGATGTCATCCTGTTCCAGGACATGTCCTACATATCAATCCAGGAAAAATTCTGCTTGTACATAGAATCATAGAATCATAGAATCATAGAAGAGTTGGAAGAGACCACAAGGGCCATCCAGTCCAACCCCCTGCCATGCAGGAACTCCAAGTCAAAGCATCCCTGACAGATGGCCATCCAGCCTCTGCTTAAAGACCCCTAAGGAAGGAGACTCCACTACACTCCGAGGGAGTGTGTTCCACTGTCGAACAGCCCTTACTGTCAGGAAGTTCCTCCTAATGTTGAGGTGGAATCTCTTTTCCTGCAGTTTGCATCCATTGTTCCGCGTTCTAGTCTCTGCAGCAGCAGAAAACAAGCTTGCTCCCTCCTCAACATGACATCCCTTCAAATATTTAAACAGGGCTATCATATCACCTCTTAACCTTCTCTTCTCCAGGCTAAACATCCCCAGCTCCCTAAGTCGTTCTTCATAGGGCAAGGTTTCCAGACCCTTCACCATCTTAGTTGCCCTCCTTTGGACATGCTCCAGTTTCTCCACATCTTTTTTGAAATGTGGTGCCCAGAACTGGACACAGTATTCCAGGTGGGGCCTGACCAAAGCAGAATAGAGTGGCACTATAACTTCCCTTGATCTAGAAACTATACTTCTATTGATGCAGCCTAAAATTGCATTGGCTTTTTTAGCTGCCGCATCACACTGTTGACTCATGTTCAGCTTATGGTCTACTTGGACTCCTAGATCCCTTTCACATGTGGTCTCATTCAGCCAGGTGTCCCCCATCCTATATCTGTGCATTTCATTTTTCCGCCCTAAGTGCAGAACCTTACATTTCTCCGCATTGAATTTCATTTTGTTAGCACTGGCCCAGCTTTCTAGTCTATTCAGGTCATTTTGAATTTTGATCCTGTCCTCTGGGGTATTAGCTACTCCTCCCAGTTTAGTGTCATCTGCAAATTTGATAAGTATGCCCCCAATTCTGTCATCCAAATCGTTAATAAAGATGTTGAATAGCACTGGGCCCAGGACAGAACCCTGTGGCACCCCACTGGTCACTTCTCTCCAGGATGAAAAGGAGCCATTGTTGAGCACCCTTTGAGTTCGGCCAGTCAACCAATTACAAATCCATGTAACTGTTAACTTGTCTATCCCACATTTTGCAAGCTTGTTTGCAAGAATGTCATGGGGAACCTTGTCAAAGGCCTTACTGAAATCGAGGTATACTATATCCACAGCATTCCCTTCATCTACCAAGCTGGTAATTTTATCAAAAAAAGAGATCAGGTTCGTTTGGCATGACTTGTTTCTCTGAAACCCATGTTGGCTTTTTGTGATTATGGCATTGGCTTCTAAATGTTCACAGACTCTCTGCTTAATGATCTGCTCTAGAACCTTTCCTGGAATTGATGTCAGACTAACTGGACGATAATTGTTGGGATCCTCTTTTTTTCCCTTTTTGAAGATGGGGACAACGTTTGCCCTTCGCCAGTCTGCTGGGATCTCTCCTGTTCTCCAGGAGTTCTCAAAGACTATTGCCAATGGCTCTGATATTACATTTGCCAGTTCTTTTAATACTCTAGGATGTAGTTCATCTGGTCCTGGAGATTTATATTCATTTAGGTTAACCAGGTATTCCTGTACTACCTCTTTACTTATTCTGTGCTGAATTTCCTCTATTCTGTCTCCTGTTCCATTATCCTTAGGTTGAGCACCCTTTGCCTTTTCTGAGAAGACTGAAGCAAAGAAGGTGTTGAGTAATTCTGCCTTTTCTCTGTCCCCTGTTAGCATTTTGCCATCTTCTGCACGCAGTGGCCCCACTGTTTCCTTCTTCTTCCTTTTGCTGCGGACATATCCAAAAAAGCCCTTTTTATTGTTCTTAACCTCTCTAGCAAGCCTGAGTTCATTCTGCGCTTTAGCTTTTCTGACTTTATCCCTACAAGTGCTGGCTATTTGTTTGAATTCCTCTTTTGTGATTTCTCCATTTTTCCATTTCTTGTACATGTTCCGTTTAAAACTTAGCTCAGTTGAAAGTTCCTTAGTCATCCATCCTGGCTTCTTGAGACATCTTCCATTTTTCTTCCTCATTGGAACTGTTTGAAATTGTGCCTTCAATATCTCCCTTTTGAGAAACTCCCATCCGTCTTGAACTCCCTTTTCTTTTAGTATTCCTGACCATGGGATCACTCCCAGTATTTCTCTAAGTTTATTGAAATTAGCTCTCCTAAAGTCTAGAGTGCGTGTCTGACTATGCCTAGCTTCTCCCTTCCACTGTATTACAAACTCCAGGAGAACATGGTCACTTCCACCTAAGGATCCAACCACTTGCACCCCATCAACTAGGTCTTCCCTGTTGGTTAAGATCAGATCTAAAATGGCTGATCCCCTTGTTGCCTCTTCCACCTTTTGGACAATGAAATTGTCTTCCAGGCAAGTGAGGAATTTGCTAGACTTTGAGGATTTGGCTGAGTTTGACTTCCAGCAAATATCAGGATAGTTGAAGTCACCCATCACTACTACATCTCTCTTTTCTGAGTATGTGATTATCTGTTCTAGAAAGGCATCATCCAATTCCTCTGCCTGAGTCGGGGGTCTGTAGTAGACTCCCACAGTAACATCCCTGTTATTTCCCTCTCCTTTAATTTTTATCCAGATGCTCTCCACCTGGCTTCCAGTATTGACTTCCTGGATCTCTTCACTGGTGTAAATATCCCTGACATATAATGCTATTCCTCCTCCTTTCCTGTTTGGCCTGTTTCTCTTAAAAAGGTTATATCCCTCTATTTCTACATTCCAATCATGAGACTCATCCCACCAGGTTTCAGTGATGCCTATTATATCATATTTCCCTTGTTGTGCTAGGAGTTCAAGTTCATCCTGCTTATTTCCCATACTCTGTGCATTAGTGTAGAGACATCTAAGAACATGTGTTCCCTTTACTTGCTGCCTGTGCAAATTTTTTTGCTTCCCACTGTTGGGTCCTTGCACTGTTTGCCTTGTTCCCTCTATGCCACTTGGACTATTCTCTCCATCCCTTTTGCCTTCCAGAATAATGTCTCCCTCCCCCACATAACTCAGTTTAAAGCCCTCCTGATCAGATTCTTCAGACTGTTGGCAAAAACGTTTTTGCCAACTGGCGTGAGATGCAGTCCATCCCTTGCCAGAAGTCCCTCCTCATGGAACCGCAGCCCATGATCCAAGATGTAGTCTGAAATGCATGCAGTCTGACTAAGATGTAGTCTGAAATGCATGGATTTCTTTATGACAATAATTTTTCTAACTATATCTTTCTTAACAAGTTTAATTCAATTTATCTCCTGGAGGAAAAATGATTGTGTATTATTCCCCACCACCACCACCCCACACACACTCATCACTCCCTTTTTATCCTAGCAACAATCCTATGAAGTAGGTTCAACTGAGAGGCTCTAATTGGCTCAAGGTGACCACATGAGTGTTAACTTACAGGGAAGCTGGGATTTGACCTATAATACGCATTTGGCACAGCAGGTGGATGTAAACACAGTTCATGCAGTGACCATGGACTTGAGAAAAAGCTGTAGTTTTTTGCAGGGTCCCATAATGGCATTTCAGTTTTACAATAATGAGAGCCAGCATGATGTAGTGGTTTGAACATCAGACTATGACTCTGGAGGCCAGGGTTCAATTCCCAGCTCGGCCATGATATCCAATGGGTGACCATGGGCAAGTCACACGTACTCAGCCTCAGGGAAAGGCAATGGCAAACCGCCTCTGAAGAAATCTTGCCAAGAAAACCTCATGATAACACACCTTCAGTGGCTCACTGGTAAGGTTGGAGTTTGGAGCCAAAAGACACAGCCAGCTAAATGCATACTCTACCAGCTGTATCTCTTTCTTTTTTAAAATAAAATATGCTAAGAAATAAATTCTGTTGAGCTAAATGAGCAAAACACGTGCTGTACTACTGATTTTTGTATAACACACTTCTTGATACAGTGATGTAAGTGTGCATAAAATATTCTGAACATGCTCAGAGGCACTCAAAAAATTCTGATGAAGAATTCTCCATTCTTGATTCATTTACTGGGGTTTTTTTTTTTGTTTGTTTTTTTGTAACCAGGCACTTAAGTTGTACTAGCTGAAATTAGCACAACATTACTAGCCAATGCTTAACAGGGGACAGTATCATGCAGTTCTGTAGATGTGGCTGAAAAGCAAGTTGCTTGCCTGTAACTGTGTCTCTTTGAGTGGTCATCTGTGAACTCACAGATTCTTTGTGCCTACATAGACCACGTTCAGAAACTTCTAGAGCTAGATCTCTTTGGCTGAGGGCCTGCCCCTTGTACCTCACATGCTCAGTATGGTTCGTGCTGATTTTTTTTTTTTTTTGGTACCTTCAAGTTATTTCCGACTTAGAACAACCCTAAGGTTCATGGGGGTTTTATTAGAAAGATTTTGTTCAGAGAAGGTTTGCCACTGCTTTCCCCTAAGGCTGAGAGAATGTGACTTTATGAAGCTGGAAATCAAACCCTGGTCTCCAAAGTGACAGTCCAACACTCAAACCACTACACTATGGTGGCTCTATGATTCTTGCTACAGTTCCAGGTCTGCCAGAATAGCCATCAACCAAAGGCAAGAACAGCAATAAAGGAGAGTTGGGTGGGTAGTTTGAGTTCACAGATGACACCGAAGAATGACAACGACAGGTAAGCAACCTGCATTGCTTCTTTTTGGTCACTATGACTCATACACATTGTCCGGGAAAGCTGCCAAATGCCGATAGCCATGGTCTAAACAATGAGTAAAATAAGACCGCATGGAGCTTGCGAAGTTAAAGCAAAGGTAAAGGCAAAGTCCAGTACCAAAGATCCATGGTATCAAATCAGAGCCCAAACCAAAAGGGTAGTCAAGCAGTCCAAGGTCAAGGGTTACAGAGGAGCAAGATGATCAGACAGTCCAAGAATCAAGGGTCCAACTGGTCTGGCATTCTTCCCCCATTTGTATAATCCACTCTTATGAGCTCAGCTGTTTTGTGATTAGCTGGCATTTCTCATAAAGCCTTCTTGAGTGCCGGATGCATGACCTTTGACCTCCAGCTCAGCTTCAGAGTCGTCCTCCAAGTCCTCAGCCAGGCTGGGCATGACACATATGGAGAGCAAGCTATACATATCTACCCTCACAATGGCAGAAGCACAGACTATCCAAAGGTCGGAAGAATCATAGAATCAAAACATCCCCGACAGATGGCCATCCAGCCTCTGTATAAGACCTCCAAGGAAGAAGACTCCACCACAGTCCAAGGGAATGTGTTCCACTGTCGAACAGCCCTTACTGTCAGGAAGTTCCTCCTAATGTTGAGGTGGAATCTCTTTTCCTGCAGTTTGCATCCATTGTTCCGGGTCCTGTTCTCTGGAGCAGCAGAAAACAAGCTTGCTCCCTCCTCAATGTGACATCCCTTCAAGTATTTAAACAAGGCTATCATATCACCGCTTAATCTTCTCTTCTCCAGGCTAAACATCCCCAGCTCCCTAAGTTGTTCCTTACAGGGCATGGTTTCTAGACCCTTCGCCATTTTAGTCGCCTTCCTTTGGACCCGCTCCAGTTTCTCCACATCCTTTTTGAATTGTGGTGCCCAGAACTGGACACAGTATTCCAGGTGGGGCCTGACCAAAGCAGAATAGAGTGGCACTATTACTTCCATTGATCTAGACACTATACCTCTATGGATGCAGCCTAAAATTGCACTGTTATTTTCAGAAAGAAAGTGACACTCGGAAACAGGACCATCTTGTCTTTGTGGAATTGGAGGAATGGTAGGTCCACCCTCAAAGCAGCTAGCTTGCTGATCCTCCTGGCAAAGGTGATGACCACAAGGAACACAGTTTATATGAGGAGCCACAAATCACATGAAGCAAGAGATTCAAAAGGACATCTCATTAAGCGAGCAAGCTGGCCCAGGCAACTGGGAGTTTGAGAAGGAAAGGTGTTTACAAAATATTTGAAGAAAATCTTAACCTAAGGGTGCCAAACCAAACAAGAGGGGCAGTCTTGAAGCTGAATGAAGACTGAGAAAACAGCCACATAAGCCACATAAAGATGAAGAGGCCCTACAATGTCAGGGAAGACAGGGACCAAACAATATGGTTAGTGAAAACTTGGTGATGGTCCATATGAATATCACTGAGAAAAGAATGGAAGTGCTTCTGCTTATAGTACAACATCTTGGCTGATTTTGTATACTCTGAGCGAAGGACAGCTAATGCCTTTGAGAAAATATCCCAAAGGAACTGAAGATCAAAAGCCAGTCATCCATGTAGGGGAAGATGTAGACTCCCCAAAGATGAAGGAAAGCTGCCTCTCCCACCATATACTTGGTAAAAACACATTGTGTTGTTGAAAGGTTGAAAGGGAGGACACTAAAATGGAAGCAATAGTCTCAAATTGCAAAACATAGGAAGTGACGATGGGCAGGAATGATCAAAATTTGAAAATTTATATCCTGGAGATCAATAATTGCAAACCAATCTCTATGGTACAATGCAAAGAGGATTACAGAAAGTGTCACCATCTTAAACTTCTTGGTAGTGATATATAAGAGTTGCCGTCCCTGAGATCCAGAATAGGATGCAGTCCTCCATCCACCCTCTAAGCATCCCTTACTTACACACACACACACACACACACACACACACACACAGACACTCATTCATTCCCCATGTAGCTGGAGAGAATCATCATTCCAAGGCAGTTGGTTTCATCCAGCTTCATGTGTCATTAGTTTAGGTCTACATTTATTGTCTGTTACAAAGAGTTAAAGAAGTCTAAAGATGCACATTTCTTTCCTCCCAAGTTCAGCAAAAGGAAAAGCCATAGACTGGCATTCATTATAGAAAATCTAGGTATCTGCAAAGACCACGTTTTGGGGCGAGCTGTGATGACTCACTGAAGTCAGCTAACTTGAGCTCTCCATGGCAACTGAGGAGCAAGTTCTGTGGTTTCAGGTCCCGATGAAGGATGTGATGGTCATGGATATAAGTCAAAGCTCTCAGGATTTGAAACATGAAAAGCTGGGCAAAAGAAAGAGAAACCAGATATCTGTGGTTACTGATTGAGGCAGAAAAATAAATCCATAGAAGATTAAGAAAAATGAAAGATCTTGAAAGCCACTTCTAATCAATAGCACAGTTTAGAAAATATACTATTATGGGTAGCTTTGCATTAGAACAAATCAGAAGTATTTTATTTGACAGTGATGGGAATGTCCACCCAGAGTTCAAAAAGGCATTTCAAAATCTCACATACTTTAGAATACAATAGTGCTACCCACTGTTCACAACTTTCTCACAGCACAATCTATAAATATGGTGCAAAAGTGAGATCTGTGTTAACAGGTTTGTAGATGATCTGTGTCACTCAACATACTGTCCTTCTCCCTTCTCGGTCATTATTGGCATTTTACCTTATAAGACTTTTAGAATGTTGCACCTATGGTACTGCAACCCTTAAATACCTTGGTAACAGCCTTTATTATAATGTAGAAGCTTACTTTTGAGTCTTCAGAATTTGAGAGATGTGCTCCTTCACTCTGCAGTCCTTTCTTAAGGTGTTTGTCTTGTCTATTATCAAGGTATGGGTGTATGCCTATAACTCTTCTACATCAGTGTTTGGAAAGGAATTGTGTATTATGTAATTTGGGAATGAGGAAGGACATGTGAATAATTAAGCTATTGGATAGTAGCATGGATACAGCAAAATACTGTACACCTTTCTCTCATTTTGTGCTCACCAGATGTGATAGATTCCAATGCCCACCATCCTAGCCAACATGGCACCAGCTTTGAAAAAGATGCCTCAGTATCTACACAGCCTACTGTCCATTCTTACCATTTCCAACTGATCACAGAAAGAAGCAAAGGTCTACAAGTGTATTTCTTTATTACCAACTGCTCAATCCAAAGCCAATTTCACTTAAAAATAACAGTGTCAGTAACAGGTACATACAATGAGGCACAATCAGGCATGGTAGGCTGTTGGTGTGCTTCCAAGTACTTGGGCTAATAAGATCATGAGCACCCATCTTATTCAAGTGGAAAAATATTATGCCTTTCTAAAATATTTATTTTAAAATAGAAAGTCATTTTGACATGAATGTGTGTGATAAAACAGAACAAATGATTCCTTGCCAATATTTGCTCAAATTCAGCAGGCCTGCAGTATGTTTTCTACTTGTAGGTATTAAACTATGAGAGCTTGTGTGGTGTAGTGATTTGAGCATTGGACTATGACTCTGGAGACCAGGGTTTGATTCTTGCTTGGCCATGAAACCCACTGGGTAACCTGGGCAAGTCACATGCTCTCAGCCTCAGGTGAAGGCAATAGTAAACCTGCTCTGAACAAATCTTGCCAAGAAAACCTCATGATAGATTTGCATTAGGGTCACCATAAGTCACTGTAAGTCAGAAACAACTTGAAGGCACACAGCATACACACACAGGTCTCAAACTAGTAAGTGAGGGAGGAAAGGAGAATGCTGAGCTGCTTTTTTATTGTTATTACGTAGAAATTGTGAGGAAGCCTGTGGCATGGGGGAAAGGTGATCACACCCCACACAGCTACTATTTAGAAATAAACAGACACTTTACATTAACTACACAATTAACATAATGTACAGTTGATTCCTTAAAGCCCTTGACATCTTAAGTGTATGCAGAAGCTTCCTGGCTATGCAGAAAGGGAAACTAGGATTCAACCCATTTCCTGTGATCTACAATGTACTCATGGAGACTTTTCCTCCTTGAAAGGCAACCCGAGTTGAATAATTCTCCAGAGGCAGTTATTACAAGAGATGCAAGGGAGGAAATCAGCATGGGGACAACAAAGTACTTTATAGAAAGGCAGCTGTATTTGGCTCTAAGGTGCAATTCCTACACTCTCCCCACTTCTTGCATCAACATGCTGAGAGAGCTTTTCTTCATAGTGTCAAGTTCTGCTCTACTATGGTTTGGTTTTCTGGTCACAAAAAGTAACCAATTAAAAGATTGGAAATACAGTATGCTTCTTTTACGGTAATCTCTCTCTCTCTCTCTCAAGCTCAGTCCAACAGTCTATGCAGTCTCCACACCTGCCCTTGACATATGCCTCTTACAGAGATAAAGAATATTTGTTTCTTCAATAACTTACCATGACATTATGAGGATGAAGTCCTCCAGGATGCTGGGACATGTACTGCGCTAGATCAGTGTGCTAAACAGGCATGGAAGAGAAAGAGAGAAATAGGAGTGAGACCAGGAAAACATCATTTTTTCAAAAACTATCAAATATGCTTCATTCTAAGAGGTGGATCCAGAGAAATGCTAGTGGGATGGGGTGGGTGGGAAATGATTTTCCTACTATCTCTCATGACAGGACCCTGAAAAGCCTCTTAAGCAGGGCTTTGAATTAACTCACTAATTAACTTAATAGGGTATTAATTAGCTGAATTTTTCTAGACATTTCCCTTAACTCATTATATTTCTCCTCCAAAAAGTTAAAAATAGGCCTAGTGAATTAGCTCATTAGAATTCATTAGGGTAGGGAGTCTTCCTCTGTCATGTTCAGGAAAACAGGAGACCAATGCCCTCAAGCAGTTAGGGCCCTTTCAAAATGCAGGCTTTTTAGACCTGACAGGCCAAGAAAAGTACATGTTGGTGGGGTAGAAAGAAAAGAGAAATGCTGATGAAGAGATTTTAAGATGAGATCCCATGCTTTGGGACTGTTTTTCCTGATTTGATAGCTGCAAGATGTGTTTGATGCCCTTTATTCCTAGGCACAGATCATGTCCTAGGCTTTATAGTCCATGAAGGGATAAATTCTAGGTTGGAGAAAAGCAAAAGGATTTTAAAAAAACACCTTTGAAAGAGTCAATAACACAATGTGTTTCCCTAAGGTTAACAATGACAACCTCAGTGCCATTTTCTGTAAATTACATTTCATGTACCAAAGTCTAATATTTAACTGAAAAATGGGATAACTGAAAAATCAGGAGGAAGCAACTTTTGTAGTCCCGAGCTATAAGTGACTTAATACAATTTGCTCAAGAACTTTGTCGATAACCATGTGCAATATATGTTAGCACAGTGGTCCCCAAAATTTTGGGGCTATTGCCCCCTTTCCTTTTGGGTAGCAACTCTAGCACCGCCCTCCAGCGCATATTTTTTGATATTATATCTACTGTTCTCCATGTAGTCATGCTGGCCCCATGAACACAGACTCAGGCTTGATTGTTTTAAAAAGGCAATCAAGACATATCTCTTTGAACAGGTCTTTCCAGATTAACATTCCAGCAATCTCTTATTAATTTAATCAATTGTTCAACAACTGTTCTAACTGCCTCTGCCCTATTTTTTAATAACTGTTTTAATTATTGTTTAACAATTAAATTGTATTTTATTGTGGATGGGAGGGTTTGGGATACAACGATGATGTTATTATATTTTACTGATGCTTTTATTGTTAGTCCCTTTGATCTGTTTAGAGAAGCGGAATAATGATTATTATTATTATTATTATTATTTCCAACAATACTGGCTCCCTCAACTTAGCAACAAAAGTGAGTACTACCCCCTACAGTTGGACATGACTAGACAATCTTGTAAAGGGAAAACCTTCTATTTGCAATAGAAAAGGTAAATTCAAAACAACTACTCTTGGTTCCTGCTTCCTTTGCACCCACTCACTTTGGGAGCACCAACCAAGAAGCTTCTTTCTTATGCAACCTTGCAGCTAAAGCCAGTGAACGTGAGAGGTTCTTGGTTGCTATTTGACTGGCTGTTCAGTCACTGCTCCTTTTGATCATGTCATCCTGGGAGCAGCAACTGAACAGCTAGCTGAGTAGCAATTGAGAAGCCTCTCACCCATGTCAACCTGGCAGCAAAAGCCAATGTGGGCAAAAGGCCTCTTGGATGCTACTTGGGCAGCTGCTTAGTTGCTGCTCCCAGAGTGATCAGGTGCAAGGGAGAAGCTTCTCCCTAGAGAGGAGGGACTCTCAATCCTTCATTGGAGCAGGTGCAGCTGGTCCACTTGCTCTGGACTGGAGACTGGTGTGGGCTGGAAACAGGCCGTAGCCAGACCTCAAGGGGCCCTGGAGCAGAAAGTACATTGGGGCCCCTATATTTTTTAATGTCCCAAGTCCTACTGTGAGCTGCGGGCGCCATCTTGGTGCACCACCATTTACAAGAGTCAAACCTTGAGGACTGGACCCCACAACATACTCCCAACTCCCAGAATTCCAAAGCCTTGAGACAGAAAAGAGTCAAGCCTTGAGTTCTGGCGCCCCACAACATATTCCAACTCCCAGAATTCCACAGCATTGAGCCAGAAAAAGAGTCAAACCTTGAGTCAAAAGAAAAAGAGTCAAACCTTGAGGTCTGGACCCCACAACATACTCCCGGGGCTTTGCCCTGTTTGCCCTATTGACGCTACAGGCCTGGCTGGAAAAGGAGGGATTTTAACTACAGGAGCGCTCCAAGACAAAGGACCCTTTCCAAGAATCAAGTATAGATACTCCTTCCCCAAAGACATGTCTTTCCCACACAGCTTCAAGTGTCCACTGTCCACCTCCAAAAATTGTTTCTTCTGCTACCTCTTCTCTCAGCCTATCTGATGAACGAAAGCAGGAGTAGCAGAGCAACTCCCAACCTGCTAGCCAAGTCCCAGCAAAGATCACAAAACTCAGATAGGGTCCTAAATGTGAAAGCTTCTTTTTGCTGCCACTTCTCCCTCACCACCATGATGTGCTATAACTCCAGTCTGTCACAGAATGGTGCCACTCTGAATCACAGAAGTGATGCCATCTGCCCAAGCCTCACATAAGGATTATCACTTCTAGTGAAAGACACTGGGAAGGGAGAGAAATTAAATGGGCAGGCAAGGAGTAGAAGACAGTGCCACACAAAATGATTAGTGAGGCTGTGTGGTGGTTTTCTGGGGACACTGAAAAGTTTAATGTAAAACTCATCCCCACCATGGTCCTAAAGACCACTGATTCCCCTGATTCTACCTCACTGCCCCCCCTGGATCCTTCCACTTTCCCCAGGGGCGGGGGCATACCACCCACTTGGGAATCTCTGTGTTAGCATAAAATAGAGGACAGGAATTAGCCTTGCTGTGGGAAATGAAAAGTGCAAGCCATATTATCTTGTCCTATTTTTTCCTTCCCACACTGTTTTTTTCCCTTCAAAATCCAATAAGATATGTACAGCAGTATAGGAGATGGGCAGGTTTTAGAAGAGGAGCTAAGCTAAAGGCATGAAATGGTGAAAAGAATGCTGTGGGAACAAGGCAAAGGTAGGTTTGCTAGTACTTGTTCTTTAGAAACAGTATGATTAGACAGTCTCATACACAGGAGTTTGATAACTGTATGTGCCACCCCATCTAGTAAGATGCTGGGATAAAATAATATACCATTGGGCACAGAGCTAATGTTCAAAGACAATAAATGCAGATCAGAACAGGCATAAGAGAAGGATTTAACCCTTTTCTATTGCAGTGATGAAGAAAATTCCTTATCTGAATCTCCAGCTTTGATTAGGAGAAAATTACCTACTGATCCCAATGGGGGGATTTCTTCACAATATAAACTTCATTTTCAGAGGAGAGATTTCCCCAAGGACAACAACAGGGTTAAATTCTGCCTCCCTGCCTTCTGCAGCCCCTTCTAGCTGATGTTGTTTGCATCCAAGAAAACTGTCCATTAAATGCAAAGACATTCAATGAAAGGGACAGTTTGGCCAACATCACTGTTTGTTATATATTGCAAACTAAATGTTTATATATAATCTAGCAAACAATATTCAAAATGGTATAGCTAGCAGAGTGCTTAATAAGCACTTATTTGACTCATTTGTTTCTTGTATTTGTATGCCACTGTTCCTCCAAAGTTCTCAGTACTACATGGGAGGGGGCACAATCTCCTTGCTTTTGATTCAAACGTGACAGCAGTTGCCCAGAACAGGTTTTTGTTGTTGTTGTTACCTGTTTTTGAGTTGAGCTCATCTCATGACAACTTATTCTCTACCTCTCTGCTCAGGTCCCACTGGCTCAGGCCTATGATCTCCCTGATTGAGTCTAGCCATCTAGCATGTGGTCATCCTCTCTTTCTACTGCCCTTTACCTTCCCCAGCATCATTGTCTTTTCTAATGAGTCCTGCCTTCTCAAGATATGACCAAAATGCAACAGCTTCAATTTAATCACCTTGCATTCCAGAGAGTTCAGGCTTGATTTGTTCTAGGACCCAATTGTTTGACTTTTTGGTTATCCACTCTTCTCCAGCACCACATCTCGAATTAATTTTCTTCCTATCTGCTTCCTTCACTGTCCAGCTCTCACATCTGTACATGGCAATGGGGAATACAATGGCTTAGACGATTCTAACTTTAGTGTTCAGCTGTGTATCTTTACACTTTAGGATTCTGTCTCATTCTTTCATTGTTCTGCCCTTTCCATTTCTAATCTTACTCTGCTTTCTTGATTTCAGTCTCTATTCTGATCAATGTTTGATCCAAGGTATAGGAAATTGTGAACTATTTTGATTTCCTTGTTATTTTGCTTGAATGTATGTAAATCCTCTGTGGTCATTATTTTTTTGTTTTCTTTATATTTAACATTTGCCTGCCCTTGCACTTTCTTCTTTGAATTTCCTTTAGTGATTGTTCCAAGTCATCTGCCTATCTTAGATTGTTGATGTTCCTTCCTCTTATCTTCACTCCTCCTCCTTCTGTGTCTAAACCTGCTCTATGTATGATATGCTCTAGTTGTGGGGTAAAACAGAAAAGCTGGACATTTATTAGGTCTAGTCTTGCCCTCTGGGGCAAGAAAAAAACATAATATTTGCCCTCTTTTGTGTGACAGCATTGCAGGCATTTAAAGAGTGCTATCATGTCCCCATTCTCTTTTTTTCTCTTCTGCAGAGTAAACCTACACATTTCCTTCCTTTTTTCCTTGCAGGACTTGTATTCCATACTACTAATCATTTTTACTGTTCTATTCTGAACCTTGTTTATATTCTTATTAAACAGTAGCACCCAGAAATTGACACAGTACTGCATATAAGGAATAAAGTGGACCTGTTTTCAGGATTTGGAAACAATTATTCAATTAAAGCATTCTAAAAATCAAATTAGCCTTTTGCCCCAGTCACATCATATTGCTGCTGATGTTTTTAGCAATGCTTTTTTTACTGGTCTGAAGTTCACACATGTCGCATTAGCTTCTTATTTTTCAGCAGTGCTGTCTGAAAAGATTGTCAAAATGGCAAAGAGGGAGAGGGAGCAGGGCTTTTTTTTTGAGGAAATGAAAAAAAAACTTGTTGTTTTACAACTGTGTTAGGGAATGTGTTGTCATGGTAGTTGCAAAAGCTATTGGTTCCTGCCAGCTATTTGTGCAAATTAAGCATATTTTTAAAATGTGGCTGTTGTTTAAGAGAAGGGGACAGCAAAGACCTCTTGGGGCAATGGAGGGGAGGGGGAGCAGGTGAATTCAAAACATTTATCTTTGCTCAGCAATGCTTTGCAAAAAAAGGGGGGGGGGATACAGTGTGTTTATTGGCCTACCAAATCTTTAAACCAATCAATCAACCCACCTGTCCCTAACTAACTAAACTAACCAATCTGATGCAAAGCAGCTCACCATGTATTCAAAGACTAAGGTCAGATTTTCTTTGGTCTGGATGATATCATGCAGGAGCACAATATTGGAGTGTTTCAAGCTCTTGAGGAGGGATGCTGAATGAAAAACAAAAATAGTAGTCAGATTGCTAGTAAGAAAAGACAAAACAGTTTAAGAGCATGAATGGCAAGGCAACTTTGTTTAAAAAGTTGCCTTGGACAATTTCAACACTTGAAAATTTGAGTAGAAACAGGAGCTTACCAAATTATTGTTCGTCTTAACAAAACAAAAAAAAAATCTATTTCAGAAATTAAAATTATACCCCTCCCAACCTTGTTTTTTTGGGGGGTGGGGTGTAGGGGTCACAGCTCCCAAAATCTCACAGCCAGCATGGCTGGTCATCCTGAGCTGGCATATTGTTAAGCTTGACCCTCCTTATCATTCCCCTAGTTAGTGTTTCTCATTAGCAGTATAAAATACAGGTAAAGCCCCCAGAGAAAGTGGGGGGGGGGATACCCAACCAGCCTCTCAGGGCTCTCTCAGATGTAGGACAAGTCAAAGTTCAGTCACATATGCAGTTGCTCTAATAATCAGTATCTTTTTATTTATTTTTTGGAAATAATTAAGATATCTTGATTGCCGCTACATTGTTGTTTCCTGCTATTATTATTAATATTGTATGTTAAGTGGTAAACTGGGTCAGGGGAACTTTTTCATTATTAAGGTATTGTTTATAAGATGTCTAGAACTCTTTTGGAGATAGTGGGGTATAGATATTTTAACATAAATAAATATGAAATAAACGTTCATTATTAACTACTAATTCTGATAGTCCTCCAACCCTTTTTATTGGATATTCCCTGGATGTGTTCTATGGGAGTGCAGGGTCATAAAATGCAGATCTGATGGGGAAAAGAAATTTAAATTGTTGCTACAGACACATTTCTACCTGTGAACATGATCTCTCAATGGATGGGAACACAATTGCTTATCCCTTCCACTTTCTCCTTAGTGCTGAAAAAAAAATTACAATTTCATTGGGACCTCTAAGCATGTGAAAGCAACTTAAACAAGCTGTGTTGGACATTACACCTATGGGAGCCTCTAAGGTCTGAAATAATTAAAAACCCAAGTAAATATATCAATCAGACATCACAAAAACTGCAAACATTTTACCTGGTATGGTAATTTCTCCTAGCAAGACTAACCAAAACAAAGTGCAAGTAAAGTACACTCTCAAAAACATATTGTAGCACATCAAGGAAAAGAAGAATGCATATAATTAACTGACAATTTATACATAAGTATATGCAGTGTACTTAAATGCAGGTCAAATGCTTCCAGTTCAGTATGAAGCAAGAATACCAGCCACTTTGGAACTGTGTTAGAAGGAACAAGAGCTTATGCACTTGTTCTTGTTACTCACATGTCTACTAGGGATGACATGGTTTAGGGTAGACTAAGAGGGATTAGGATCTTGCATCTTGTTTTCCTGTTTGCTTTTCCTTTGTCTATCAACCACCTCTCCCAGAAGTGTTATGGGTAAAGAACATTGTTTGGTTCAGTCAGGGTTAAGTAAGTGATTGCCCTCCATTGTAAAAGAAGCATCATCCCAGACTGAAGCCTTCTGCTCTCATTTGCCCTTTGATGAGGGAGGACTTTCTGCAATATGTCTCTCCCACCATCCTTTTCTCTTTTAGATTAGTTTAGAAAGGATCAGGCTGTTGTTAGCCAAGAACATATTTCCTTAATAAACGTTCCTCATGTTGAGAATTCTAAAGTTATTCTTCTGCCTGCAATTTGGTTCTTTCAAACTCACCATCCGAAGATGGGCAGGCATTTCTGCTGTGACTAAAGGAAAGGCTCTAACAGGCCTTTCATTCCAGTAATAATATTTCACTCTAACAAAATGCACCCCTGCCTGCCTGAATATCAAGGGGTAGAAACCTACCCATTGGCCAAAGTAAAAGCTGCTGTTCCATTTATCCTCCCTATTCCTTGGCCCATTTTAGATTGACAAAAAGAGGTGTGTTGAAGGCTGCATGAAAGCCCAGCCTTTAGATGAGAAAAAGGGAAAGTGTGCCATGAAAACACTATTTTGGCATTTTAAGGGAGAAGAAGTGCTTTAAAAAGGAGCTGGCCCATTTTACATTGGCAAAAAGAGGTGTGTTGATGGCTGCATGAAAGCCCAGCCTTTAGATGAGAAAAAGGGAAAGTGTGCCATGAAAACACTATTTTGGAGTTTTAGGGGAGAAGAAGTGTCTTTAAAAAGTAGTTTGATTTCCCCACTACTTTTTTAAAAAGGGCGCAACATTGCTATTGCATCTAAAGGCTAAGGTGTAGTTGCACGGTTAAATGGGGCTCTGTCTCTTTAAAGCACCCATTTAAAGGTAGCAATACAAGTGCAGAGGGAGGGAAGGTGCCAAGACAAGAAGAGACCTTCAGAGCCCGGCCAGAGTGCGCCTGCACCTTCCTTCACCTCCTCCCTTTGGCTGAGAGAGTGTGACTTCTAGGGAGACAGCAGGGCACTGGAGGCGCTCAGCCAGGCCAGGGCAAGCTGGCAAGAGGAGGAGGAGAAGGGGAGGGACCTGGAGCACCTCCGCTGCCCTGCTTCCCTGCAAGTCACACTCTCTCAGCCGAAGGGGGGAGGAGAAGGCAGGCCCAGGCACACTCTGGCCAGGCTCCAGGGCTCTCTCCTGGCTGCCTTCCTCCTCCCTTTGGCTGAGAGAGTGTGACTTGCAGGGAAGCAGGGCAGCAGAGGGGCCTCATGTCCCTCTCCTCCTCCTCCTCCTCCTCCTCCTCCTCCTCCTGTTTCCAGCTTGCCCTGGCCCAGCATCAGGAGGACCTGGAGCACCACCGCTGCCCTTCCTCCCTGCAAGTCACACTCTCTCAGCCAAAGGGAGGAGGAAGGCAGCGGGGAGGGAGGGAAGGAGCCAGGAAGAGACCCCCAGAGCCTGGCCAGAGCACGCCTGGCCCTCCTGCTTCCTCTTCAAAAAGAAGGCTGGAAAAGTAGGACGTGTCTTGGCAAAGGAGGACGTTCCTGGTCAACTTGGAAAAGGGGGGCCTCTGCTCAAGAATGGAGGACATATGGGAATCCCTCCTGGACAGAGGGATGAAACCTCAAGACAACTCAATATAATGCTCTGACAGAACACAGACTACAACTCCCATGAGCCTTTGCTACCATTTCCCAAGATGCCTTAATTTGCAACAGAAAGCCGACCAGTATGTTCACATGTGATGAATTCTTTCGTATTGACTCTGCATTTTCTTTTTGTGTAGATGCTCTCTTGTCTTGTGTGTGATGAGCTTGTGCGTAATCACGTGCATTTCCGAACTGACCTCACTTTCTCCCTCTTTCGGAATGGTCCTGTACTCCCCCATGTGATAAGCTCCAACTGTATGATGTACCTGCGCAATTGCGCAATTCGCAGCCAGCAAGGGGAAAAAATGTTTAAAGCGCGGCTAAAAGCCACGTTCCTTGCCGCCCATGTAGCTGCTCCGCCTGTGTTTGTAGCGTTTTGACAGCTTCCCATGTAGTTGCTGAGCCACAGAAAAAACCTCAGTCTAGCTGCCCTGTACTTTTTAAATGCACACCTGGGGCTTGCAGTCTAGCTGCTAAGCATTAAGGAAAGTGCAACTTCATGTCACACTTTCCTGCCAATCTAAAAAGCCCCCTTGTTTCCTTTTTTTATGGTGTCTATTAGACTATAAACTGTGGGCAGGGATTCACTGTCCTAACTTAGAATATATGTACAGGATACAGAAAAATTTAGATTCTTTATCATGTTAACTAATAGTAACAGCAGCATCAAGTATGTTCTATTTTGAATGTATGATACTTCTCTAAATCCACATAATACAGTAAGAATAAGACCACTGTAAAGCAGAGGCACATGGCCTATGGTTCTTGGCTATTCCTGATGCAGCCCATTATTTCTCCCCACCTCCGGTGAGGGCAACTCATGGTAGTGAGGAGACTGTGCAGCGGGGAGGGGGGGACTCATGGTTGTGAGGAGGCTGACTTTTTTCAGGGGGAAAATAACTATTAATAGATCTGGGATTCACTGGGAATTGCTGATGAAAGGGAGAAACTAAAGCTTCTCACAAGATATGACACTTCTGCTTCTGAGACTGAAGTTTTCCATGAGTAGTAGCGGCAGAGATGACTAAGAGAGGTTTTCAATTCCACCCCTCACCTTCAATCTCCAAATTTTAGATGCTGGGGGGGTGGGGTATATCTTCATGCACTGAGGTGTGTGTGTATGTTTATGTATGTGGTGGGTAGGAATCTATGTGTCTGTTTCCATGTTCTGCGTGCAGCCCTTGGCCTCTAAAGAAATATGAGATATGGTTCTCAGAACCAAAAAGATCTACATTCACCTGCTTTAAAGATCTACATTCTCCAGTATGCACTACACAAATGGAATAAGTAGTATACTGAAAAAAATGGACCTTTCTGTTGTGGAACTTATTACCTTTATAACATCCCTTCTAAAAATAAAACTTCTGACCTTCTGCTGATCAATATGACAGTAAAATCAGCAAGACTCAGACACAAGATTTTTCCATGTCTGGGGAAAAATTGTGTGAAGATGTGTATTTGTAGTAGAAATTACTCCTGGGATGGGCAAAATATGACAGGAATGTGCAGAGGAGTGCACATGCATAATTTTTCTTTTTCCAAATGAGCATGCTGGGTCAGAGTACTTTTAATTATTGGGGGTGGGGGGTCATTTCAGCAGTGAAGAGCAGGGTCTCTTCCTCTTCCTTCTCCAACTGTGCTGCCAAAACTCCACCCACCTAAGCAAGACCTGCATGCAAGGAACAAGCACTTATCATGCTGTCGTCAAAGAAACAGCTCTGAGTTTTGGGGTATGGAGCTGAGACTGTCACGGTCACGCCATTCTGTTTCCCATTCTGTTTAACATTTACATGAAGCCACTGGGTGAGATCATCCGGAGACATGGGGAGGGTGTTATCAGTATGCTGATGACACTCAAATAAGTTTCTCTATGTCTCAGACTGCTGCAGTGACTAAGGACAGCATCTCTTCTCTGAATGACTGTCTTGGGTCGGTAATGGACTGGACTGGATGAGGAAAAACAAACTCAAGTTGAATCCAGAGAAAATGGAGCTGCTTGCAATAGGAACCCCAAATCCAGGGATGGAGATTTGTCAACTGGTCCTGGATGGAGTCACACGTCCCCTAAAGGACTGTGTTTGGGAGTGCTCCTGGATTTGTTCCTTCAGTTGTCATCCCAAATAGATGCGATGAGCAGGAGCGCTTGTTATCAACTTCGGTTAATATGCCAACTGTGACCCTACCTGGACCAGGGGGACCTTGAAGCTGGGGTAAATGCGCTGGTAACTTCTCGTCTTGATTTCTGCAACGTGCTCTACATGGGGCTACTCTTGTGCCAAGTTCAGAAGCTTCACCTGGTCCAAAATATGGCAGCCAGATTGGGCGCCAGTAAATCCAGGTTTGATCACATTACACCTGTCCTAAAAGATCTTCACTGGCTGCTAATTAGCTTCTAGGCACAGTACAAGGTGTTGGTTATTACCTTTAAAGCCCTACATGGCTTGGGCTCAGGTTACTTGCACGAATGCCTCTCCCTACATAATCTGCCCTGCACTCTCAGAATTCTTGGATGAATCTATTACAATCACAAAAGACCAGATTGGTAACAACCTCCCAGAGGTCCTTCTTTGCTGCTGCCCCAAAACTATGAAATGGCCTTCTGGATGAGATCCGTCTTATTACTACCTTAGATGCCTTTAAGAAGGCAATCAAGATGGATCTCTTCTGGCAGGCCTTCCCATCTTGATCCCTATAATGGATCCCCCATCCACTTTAAATGCTCCACTCCATTTAATTATAATTGATTAGAATTTTAATGGCAAATTTTATCAATTTAAGATGGGCAGAGTCAGAGGATTTGTTTAGTTATTATTGTTTTACTGTATTCTATCTTTGTTCTATTTTATTTTATCCTTGTTGTAATCCCATCTCGATTCCCAGGGAGAGGTGAGAAAATATAAATAATAAATTATTATTGTTGTTGTTGTTACTGACTGCATGGAAAGAGACCTCCACTTAAGCAGTTGTATCTACATGGGATTGTTGTTGTGCACCTTCAAATAATTTCTAAATTATGGCAGTCCTAAAGAGATTTTACCATTCTATTTTCTTGACAAGATTTGTTTACCCTCTGAAGCTGAGAGAGAGTGACTTGCCCAAGGTCCCCCAGTGGGTTCCCATGGCTGAGTGGGAGGTTGAACCCTGGTCTCCAAAGTCACAGTCCAGTGCTCAAACTGTTACTTGCTCTCACGTGGGATTATGGGCACATTAAACTGAATACACAGATGTTGGGAGGAATGGCAGCACATGTAATCGCAATCCCTGCCCTGCCATACATTTCAGTGTATGATAACAGTCCTATCATGTGGGCTGAGGACACTTCTTAACTGTATATATGTTAAGTAAGTGATACAGGTTAGAAGAAGAAAAAAAAGGCACTGCAAGTACTCAGCTTTCATTTTCTTTACATTTATTTGATAGCATATAGTCCCAAAAATGAAAATAGATTTAGGGATTGGCCCATGGGAAAGATAAATTCTGTAATCACCCTGAAAGTCTTACCTTCTCTTATGGTTGTAAAAGGGACTCCTTCTTCAGTCTTCAAGCTGATAACCTTCATAGCCACTAGTTGTCCATATATTCTAATGAGACACAATATAACTAATATTTCTCCATGCATAAGCATAACATTATAGTTGGAGCTACAAACAGTACACATATGTTTAAAAGATCACTGAAAGAAAGGCCACTTTTTAAATCCCCCCGTTCTCAGAACTGTCCATTTATGTTTACTTTGTACTTCTTGATATTTATGTTTGTGCTTTTTTGTTCTCACAAAACAAAATCTCAGGTTTGTAAAGGATATGCCTTACCTCAGCTTAACTACGCCTGTTAGCTTTGACATACAGTAACAATGTTCTTCTCCAAATGGTCAGGTGCATTTGCCCTATGGGTCTTGGACCTTGTTGACCATCTATCATGTCAATTTCCACACTGTTTGCCTGGTTGTAGCTGGTCCCTATTTTGACTGTAAGAAACATTTCCACCCTCATGCCCTACAAATAAATAATCCAAAATTGGACACTCCTCAGCTTCTGTTGACTTTCCCTAAAGCCAATTTAAAAGCTGCTCTGTCACCTCTTTGGCATTAAGCACAGAAGCTGTATCAAAAGATCTCTCCAGAGGATCAAAAATTCTTGGCTCCTCATTGAACACAGGAAGGTTGTGCCCACAGAGCTGTGAAACCTATGTTGAAAGACCTGAAAAATGCATTTAGATTATTTGCAGGGCCTGCTACCATCACACACTCCTATTGCTGTATATTGGGCATGCCCTGATTATGTGAAGAGGGCAAAAATGTGGGGGTTTTTTCTCTTAAACAAGAATACTTTGAGAGTAGGAATTTAAAGCACATACATGACAAAGGAGGAAGATGGTATCTTTCAACCCTTATATTCCAAATCAAATTCAAAATTTGGGTTTCCAAATCCAGTGCAAATAAATTAAATTTTAATGTAAGAATTGTGCTTTCTTCTCTCTGCATCATGCGTGTGGCACTAAGATACCACCTGATAGTTACAATCTCCCCATCACCACCCCCTTTTCAGTATGTTCTCAGACGCTATACTTTTGCCCCAAAGTGCACTACTTTAAGTAAACATTTTCATGTATGCTTTCTTCAGACCTAGGCTGCATCTACACTGCAGAAATAGCAATAGCAAGTACATTTCTATACCACTTATCAGAGCACTTAACTACTCCCTACGTGGTTTACAAAGTGTAAGCTAATTGCCCCCAACAATCTGGGTACTCATTTTAGTGACCTCGGAAGGATGCAAGCCTGAGTCGAGCTTGAGCCCTTTTGCTGATACTGAACTCACAACCTTATGGTTTGTGAGTGAGTGGCTGCAGTACAGGCATTTAACCACTGCATTACCAGTTTGATATAATAATAATAATAATAATAATAATAATAAGGTACAGCATTAAAAACATAATACAGTGGTCCCCCGGGTTGCGAAGGTAATCCATTCCGGATTACCTTTTGTCACCTGGAAGCTTTCGTTTCCCGGGGGACCGCTATTTGCAACGGACCGCGCGGCCGATTTAAAGGGGCCGCGCGGGTTTTTTTTTTCCGTATCCCAGGGGATCTTTCGGATCCCGGGGGATATGTTAGCGGTCCCGCCGGTTTCGGATCCCGGGGTTTTCGTAACCCGGGGGATTCGTAAGCCGGGGGACCACTGTAATCTAAAATAATAATTTTAAAAACATTAAATTAGAATTCACAATAAAATTGGGGGGGGGAATTGATGGAGCAGTGAGACAGATGGACTGTTAAAAAGTCTGAGGAGTGTGCAGGAAGAATTGTATGGGAGGAGGCGTTCCCTCAAGTACGCTGGACCCAAGCCATGTAGGGCTTTATAGGTAATAACCAACACCTTATACGGTACCCAGAAGCTAATATGCAGCCAATGTAGGGATTCTAAAATAGGTGTAATAGAATCAAATTTAGAACTCCCTGTAACTAATCTGGCTGCCATGTTTTGAACCAATTGCAGCTTCCGAACATGGCATGAGGGTTGCCCCATGTAGAGTACATTGCAGAAATCGAGACGAGAGATTACCAGTGAATGTACAACTATTTCTAGGTTCTCCCATTCCAGGAAGAGTTGCAGCTGGTGTATCAGCTGAAGCTGACAGCAGGCACTCCTGGCTGTCGTATCAACCTGAGATGACAGGTGAATCTATGAGTCTAAGAGTACCCCCAGGCTCCGAACACAGTCCTTTAGGGGAAGTGTGACCCCATCCAGGACTGGAGGACTTATCTCCGCACCCGGAATAGGATTGCCTATAGTGAGTACCTCTGTTTTATTTGGATTCAGTATAAGTCTATTTTCCCTCATCCAATCCATTACTGACTTCAGACAGTCATTCAAAGGGGAGATGCCATCCCATCCTTGGTCACTGAAGCAATCAAAGATATGGAGAAACAAATTTGGGTGTCATCAGCGTACTGATAACACCCCGCCCCATGTCTCCGGATGATCTCACCCAGCGGATTCATGTAAATGTTGAATAGCATTGGTGACAGTATCACGTCTTGGGGGACGCCCGATTTAAGCTCCCTCTTGGACGAACAACTGTCGCCAAGCGATAGCATCTGGAGCTTGCCCAAGAGATAGGACCAGGACCACTGCAGGGCAGTGCCCCTGATTCCCAAATCTCTCAGGCACTCCAGAAGGATACCATGGTCTATGGTATCGAAGGCCGTTGAGAGGTCCAGGAATACCAACAGGGCCACACTTCCCCTGTCGATGCACAGACGGAGATGATTGACCAAGGCAACCGTGGCAGTCTCAACTCTGTATCCTGACCTGAAGTCAGTTTGAAATGGATTGAGATAATCAGTGTCATCCAACACTGCTTGGAGTTGGTTGGCAACTGCCCTCTCAATCATCTTGCCAAAAAACGGAAGGAGAGATACCAGCCAACAGTTCAATTTTTCCAGGGGATCCAGGGAAGGCTTTTAAGGATAGGTTTGACTGCAGCCAGTTTTAAACTGTCTGGAAAGTGGCCTTCCCTGAGGGAGGCATTAATTAACTGCCATGGCTCAACGCTATGGAATTCTGGGAACTGTAGTTTGTTGTAGCAGCAGAGCTCTCTGAGAGTGAAGGCTAAATGTCTCACAAAACTACAGTTCCCACAATTCCATAGCACTGAGCCATGGCACAGAAATGTCAAGGCCTGGGAGGGGAATTAGGGGGCGATCTTTCCCATTTCCCTCACCTTCAGGCTTTTTTTCTGGAAAAATAGGGAGGGGGGAGAATTATTAGGGAATATTTTTGTTTACAATGATGTGCATAAAGTTTTAAACAACATACAAGGGGAAGACCTTTATGTAAGAGTATGTACAGAAGCCAATCATTAAAATTCCTGTTCTTGGAAGATTACAACATGTGGCTTTTAAACCACAATTAGACCTGGAAAAAAGTGGCTTTGCTGATACTTATCACATGACAACACCTCTGACCCACAGCTGCTGCATCCCTTGCCATCATGCAAGCCTCCAGGTGCAAAACATAGCTGCCAGGGTCTCCTCCTCTCCCTCTGTCTCCTTTTCCCTTGCTATTTCCAAGCAAGCTGATTCCCTTTTTTTTAAAAAAAAACTTTTTCTTTTCTTTTCTAAGAAATAAATCATAGTAGCAGAGCTCCAGAATTGGGAGAAAAAGTGAAAATAGAAATAAAAATATAAAATAAACCCACAAGTCATTCTAGGTATGACATTGGGTAGAGAGTTGGGGTTAGGAAGGAGTCAGAAAGAGAGAGTGATGGCGGCAGCAGCCCAACACATGATTGAAAGGATGTGTATAATTCTGTTTTCATTGACAAGTGTGATTGTGGAAAGAACCAGGCTCATGCGTTAAAGCTCTTGGTTTCCTTCTCTCGGTTCTTTTTATGGGAATGAGTGAATTATGATGGATTGACATTATAGAAAACTAGTAGAAACAAAGTAATTTTTTTCTGTTTTACTAATAGAGATGGTTTCTGTTTTATTGAGAGTTTTTTGCCTGTTCCTCAAACAGACAAAACCAAAGAGATTCCATATAATTCTAATATTCCTTATATCTATGGGATATATTGATGACAATAAATGATGATGATATAGTCCTCACATTTCAGGATCATGTATTTCTATTTCTAATATGATTTTTTTTTAAAGTTCTCTTTATAATCATATCCTGAATTGTACTTATCAAACATGTTAATTTTATGCCAAACCAAGTTGCATATAAGACATTTTATACTGAAAAGTCCCAAAGTTGACTTTTCAATTTGTAAAGGGTGCTAATATAGCATTTTTCAATGTCTCTCCCGCCAAATTTTTTTTCCAGAAAAACACAGGAAGGGGAATCATTTTTCTCAGAGCTTCAAAATTTCCAGAAACATTACATTTCTCTGGATACATGGTCCCTGATGCAGTGGAAATGATATTCTGTGCACTTCATACTACAAAGGCGTTTAGGCAACAGTCTCTGCAGAAAAGGTCTAAACTTAGAATCTAATTATTATTTTTTAGGACAGCAATTTCTTTTATGTTGTAATCTCCCTGGATGATCTTTCACAACAAATTTAATGCTACTTTGTATAGTCAAGAAGTCCAGACTTTTCATCTTAGCAATCTGCTTCTCTCTAAACATGTTATTTGAATTCCAGAGTATTACTTACAATATTTTATGTGATTTTAAATTAATTATGCTTCATTAATTTCTTGGACACTGAGTAATCATTATCAAGTCACACAGCGCAAAATACTTACCTACTGATCCCTTTGTACACAGTTGAATTGGAACTCTCACACAACTTCTCCAGATTTAAGTAGGATGAAGTATTTCCAAATGGGAGACTTTTTCTTTGCTTAGATAGGGGAAGCGGAAAAAAGAGGAGAGAGAACATGGGCTTAGTGTTACATATATTATGAATCTTTGTACCCAAATAGAAACCAAGTCTTATTATCGATTGATTCACAAAAAAGAGGAGGGGGAAAAAGGAGGGGGAAACCTGTCATTCAATTAATTTGGTTTTAAAAGATGATATATGTTTAAAGTTTTATCCTGCAAACTGTGAAGCTGACTTGCATCATATTACAAGATGCTGAATAATTACAAGTTGTTGATGTCCAAAAAGAGAGGTGTGGGACGCAGGGTCAACTGGAAATCAGTCTGCCTAACATTAATATCACCAGCTAGGCTGTATTTATCCAGAGCGTGTTCATTTTTTGTTTTGTATATGTTTGCAAGAGCTCTTTTAGTCTTCACAAGGCTGAATCCAATCACCAAAACAGGATCTGGATCTGAGTCCCACTACCTCAAACAAAACCCAGATTCCAAGTCATAAATGTTTAAGTAAACTATTAATAAATGCAGAATGGTTCATTGTTTTTAGCCAACAGACAACCAGTCATACAAAACTTAATTGTTCTGACATACGTCTGTACATATTGTTTTTCGTACTGTGGAGTACAGGAAGATCTCAGCAGAAAAATCAGTTTATAAAGTTTCTAAAGGCTAGGACTTTTGAAACCTGCTGCCTTAGAAGAAAGGCAAAAATCCAAAAGTGACAAATAAATCACCACCCTTCTAAAACAGAATGGAAATTAAGATAAGTTATTTTTTTCCTTTTGTTGGATAAAAGTGGCTTTTCAAACTGCTAGAAAGAAGTTGGTTCAGTAACATTGTGGGGTGTTGTTTAACTCTGAAAAAAAATGCAGCCATCATACTACATCATACTTAAATATTTGAAGGGATGTCATACTGAGAGGGAGCAAGCTTATTTTCTGCTGCTCCAGAGACTAGGATCCGGAACAATGGATACAGGCTCCAGGAAAAGAGATTCCACCTCAACATTAGGAGGAACTTCCTGACAGTAAGGGCTGTTTGACAGTGGAACACTCTCCCTCGAAGTGTAGTGGAGTCTCCTTCTTTGGAGGTCTTTAAGCAGAGGCTGGATGGCCATCTGTTGGGGATGCTTTGATGGAGAGTTCCTGCATGGCAGGGAGTTGGACTGGATGGCCCTTGTGGTCTCTTCCAACTCTATGATTCTATGATTCTACATTGTGACTAACAGCAAATAAATTTTGATACTATCTGTTATTCAAATCAACTTTCACCCTCTCCCACCAAGCCTTTAGAATAGGTCTTTTTTTCTGAGTGAACAAGAAATAGGTGCTACATTTTGAGAAGCTATACACCCAACATGGGCCAGTTGATGGGAAACCAGTTGGGGAATCCTTATGGACATCAAGCTTGCATTCCATGATGGAAGAAAAATGAAATATAGAATACAGTTTCTTGTAGATTTTTTGGGCTATGTAGCCATGTTCTAGAAGAGTTTGTTCCTGACGTTTTGCCTGCATCTGTGGCTGGCATCTAGATGCTGGCGAAATGTCAGGAATAAACTCTTCAAGAACATGGCCACATAGCCCAACCCCCCCCCCCCCACATACACAAGAAACTATCAATGCTGTCCATGACAGCCTTCAAATTCTCAAATATAGAATATAATGCTATTCAAATACAGCCTTTTGTTAATCACTCACCCACTGGAATCCTACAGCAAAATCCTGATCTTGGAAAGGATCACTGAAACGGCGTTGCCGTATTCTTCTTGGTTTTTGTATCTGAAGTGTGTGGAACCATTGAGGCGGCAATGAATTCACTGGCTGTGGCATTTTGTTTATAACTGTGGGCTGGAAAAGTGAAAAGGCAACCAACATCAAGACAAAGAGATATTCTTCATGCCTCACTCCCATTTCCCTCCTGCTAGTTAGTTCCTTACTCATTTTTATCCCCAATTCAAGACAGAATTACACATTATGGGGGGGGGGGGGGAACACAGTTTTTAACCCTATATTTCCTCATCAAACTGACATGGAGATCATTGTAGCAGCACCAGAAGGTGCTTAAATCTTCTCTTGCTCCACATAGGTCTAAACCACACTGCAGAAATAATCCAGTTTGAGACTGATTTAATTCCCCTGGCTCAGTGCTAGGGAATCCTGGGAATTGTCGTTTATTATGGCACCAGAGCTCTCTGACAGAGAAGACTAAATGTCTGCCAAAACTACAGTGCCCAAAATCCCTAGCACTGAGCCAGGGCAGTTAAAGTAGCCTCAAACTGGAGTATTTCTGCAGTATGGTTTGGACCAGTCTTCTTCCCTGAGGCATTCCTGCTTGATACCGTAAGCTCCTCCTGGGGGGGAGGAAGAATGACAAGAGAAGAATTTTAGCAAGCAAAAGTTCATATGTGTGGGTAAGATTAAGGACTCTTTTTCATTTATCATTTCACCCCTCTTAAGCTCCTCTACTACCCACATTTTAAATGATCTCAACAAGTAAATATATAGCTCTACTTGTTGGAGATGCTGCTGCAATGCCCTCCACCACTGACATTGGACAGCTCTTATAAGGAGGCATAATATATCTAGGGAGAGACTAGGAAAGGGGCAGTAGCCATGTAAATCTATTGCTGCAAAAACAAAAACAAAAAAAAAACCCCAGCAGAGTATTAAAGAGTACTATGTTTTATTTGGCATACATGTTTGTGCACTGCAGTTGAATGCAGTGAACTGAGGCTACACTTCAGGCATCTGATGTAGCAAGCTGCAGTCCACAAAAGTGTATCCCAAATAAAATATCTTTTGGTGCCCCCAAAATCTTTGTTGGTTCTATGTGGAGGGTGCACAGACACATACCATTATGTGCAAAAAAGTCCATAAACAAAATGCACACCCTTCCTGTCTTTCTTAAAAACAAGCACCCCAGCTTTATTTATGTGATGTCAATCTAATAAAATTTATCACCTTGGTTTCTCTACAGCTAAAGTTTACTCTGACTTTTTTTGGAATGAAAACTCTGAGTGAGACTCTAACCTGAACATTTCCCTGGCTTCCACTCCACCAAATGCATCTGAGGAAGCAGACTGAAATCTACGAAAGCCCATGCTGCCAATTTATTTCTTGCAGTTAGTCTCAAAGGTGCTACAGCCAGATCTGTGTACATTTCCTTTATACAGTCCATGAAAAAAAATGTCCCTTGTCCCATAAGAACGTAAGGCCTCAGACATTTGTAGGATAATACTTACTTTCAAAACACACTCCTCTCCTTTGGGCTGGATATTGTCTTGTTGTGATGAGACTTCTGTCTCTTCACAGCAACATTTGCATCTAGGCTTGAAAACATTTCCACATAGGATGTCTCCCATGTTTTCCTGTCCTCTAACTCACTGCTTAGTTTTTTCCCCTCTCGCTTTTTGTCTTTCTCTATGCCAGAAACTAAAGGCATGAAAGTTCATATGACTTGCATGCGGTCTCCGCTACAAATGGTCTCATGACTCAAGAAACCTTCTCCTCCAACCTCCTAATGCCCCATGTTTCAAATTCATTTTGTGCAGCTCCCTTGGCTTTAATAAAAATCACTTTGAACACTGCCATACCCAGAATTGGCAAACAAAAAAAAAATGAAGCTTTTTGTTAATAATTAAGTCATCCTGAAGCCTCAGACTTTTTTCTTCAGCATGTCTCTTCCTAGTAGTACTGTCCCTACTGCTATCTGCAAAAATTGTGTTGTCAAGTGTGTGTCGCCATTGACCCTGCTTATATCTATGGATTTTTTTTAATCCACGGATTTAAGCATCCACGGCTTGAAAATATTTTTTAAAAAACATATAAATTCCAAATAGCAAGCCTTCATGTTGCCATTTAGTTGAAGGGACACCATGTTACTACCCTGCTTTATTTAATGGGACTTGATCATCCACAGATTTTGGGATCCATAGAGGTCCTGGAAACCAGAGAACACCATTGTAGTTTGCATCACATATACTTGACGAATCACCATTTCTGTTCTAATTCTCTTTTGTTTCTGCACTTTTAATCTTCATCTTGTTTTGGTCCATCATTTGAACCCATTTAGATTTTTTTTCTGAACTTTTTCTTCGCTTTCTTTCCTGAGTAATCTACTTGGTCTACTACTGGTTCGACTACTATACAGAACACTCCAAGACACCCATATCTCTGTCATTGATTGTTTTAATAATTTAAAATGGTATATTATTATTATTATTATTATTATTATTATTTAATATGCAATAATTATTTTACTGTTTTGGGAGGGAGGGACAATGGGATGTATTTTTATAATGTATGATGCATTTTATATTATTTGACTGTTGCAAGCTGTCTCGAACCTGGAGTAAAAATAAATTATTATTATTATTATTATTATTTATTAATCTTTTGGATTCAAAATAGGTGGCCGTACTGGCATAGGAACAGACCCTCTCCTTTTCATACAGATATTTCCCTCACCACCACATTAATTTTAAAAGCCTACAAACACCTCGTTTCTGCAGTTGCTGTAAATAATAAACATTTGACATTTTCACATTTTTAGCAGCCTAAAAGCCACTTCATTTCTTTTCAGCTATCCTAAAAAGAAAAAAGAAAAGAACAACAACAAGAAGCCCATAATAAAGTCTAACAAGCAGGACTCCCTGTGTCTGGACAACTTTTAAACACCATTTTTAAAATAATAATAATAATAATAATAATAATGTTTTTTTAAAAAAATGAAAAAATAATTTTAATTATTTTAATTAAATAATTTTAATTATTTTTTCCTTTAAGGCAGAATATAAATATAAACTGGCCATGAGGACCCTTAAAGCCCTCACACAATACAGTATTTTTCCTAATATTTTTTATTTTTTCCTAATATTTTTTCCTAATATATTATAATTATAATAATAATAGAAAATAATATTTGTTCCCTTTTTTCCCCTCCTATAAAGATCTATTATTTTATTTTTATTTTTCCTATTATTTTTATTTTTCCTAATATTATTATTTTCTATAATTATTATATTATATTATATTTATTTTCTAATGTTTTCTCCACACGCAACGCGTTCCGCGCTCGTTTGTCCCACGCAGCGTCCCGTACGCACCGCAGCCCTATTCCTCTCCCCTCCCCTCCCTTTTTCAGCTCCGAGGGTTGGCTCCGCCCCCAAGAGTTGGAAGCCACGCCCCCTTTCTCCCTCCCTCCCCCCCCCGGCCCCCTCCCTCTCTTTACGTAAATCAGCTGATTTGAGCGTCCCTAGTAGAAGCCGGCGGGGATATTCTTGACGGTTAAAGCGAGAGAGCGCGTGCTTCCAGGTAAAGGGAGGGGGGCGGGGGACGGAGGGAGGGAGCACCCAGCAGGGGGAGGTGGAAGGAACAGCCAAGTCTGCGTCACGAGCGCCGGCGTTCGAACGGCCGGCGTTCCATTCCAACTGCCAATTAGCGTCGCGCGCCCCCTTCGCCCCTAAAGCCTGGGAATGAGTATAAACTTAAGTCACGTGCTCAGGACGGTTGTTTGGGGCGACGCGCGCGGAGCGGAGGGGAGGGGGGGGGCAGGCGGCTGTTTAGAACAGCTTCTCTCGCCCCTCTTCTTCTCTCGCCCCATTTTATTTCTTTCCTTGGCAGGATGATGATGTCATCATTATCACGGTTTCAACTAAACAGTCAACAACGGCCAAATTTTCTGAGGGGAACAAAACGTACCAAGCAAACAAACACAAAAACTCTCCCTTTTTTTGTTTCTTTCTATACATTAAATGGAAGGACACATATATACACCCCAACCTTAATAAAATACTTGGTCCTGAAGTGATTGGGCCTCCCATTTCCATTTACCTCATAATTCTCAAGGATGTGGAAGTGACACTGTTACCTGTTGCCCTCCTGATAGTGCTTGTTCCTAGAAGGCCAAAAAGTCGTCCAAAAACTGCTCTTTAAGGGATATTTTGGACTCCAGCTCCCAGAATCCCATTCTATTGGCCAACGTGGCTGAGGCTTCTGGGAGATGAAGTCCAAAATCTCATAAAGGGCTCAGTTTGGGGATCACTGTGGTACACTCTCTCATCCTCAAAGGATGCCAAGAGCAAGGGCAAACCTCCTCTGAAGAAACTTGGCAGGAAAACCCCATGATAGCTTCACCTTATAATAATAATAATAATAAAACTTTTATTTATATCCCGCTTTTTGCATGCGCAATCAAAGCGGCATACAACAGTTAAAATACACACATACATATACAAATCCCCCCTTAAAACAAGATTAAACAATTATATTAAAATTTCAACATTAATTAAAACTTAATTACAATAATAAGTTGAAAATGGCTTGAAAGCACACAACAAGCAACAACAACAATATTTATTTCTATCCGACCTCTTCAGCAAGATCCACGCTGCTTACATCAAAAACATATAACACAGTAAAATAAATCCCATTATCCCTCCTTCCATAAACAAATCCACATAATTACAAACAACAGACAAAAACATTAAAATCATTTAAAATAGTCAGGGGCGAAACATCTTGGGGCAATCATTGAAACAGTCCATAACAGTGGGTCTAGGTCTGTCAATTAGGGAAGGCCTAATACTTGAGGGGTTCATCCACGCTGCATAAATAATGCGGCTTGACACCACTTTAACTGCCATGGCTCAATGCTATGGAATTCTGGGAACATAGTTTCAGTTCCCATAATTCTATAGCATTGAGCCATGGCAGTTATATTGTCAAACCAAATTATTTTTGCAGTATGGATTCACCCTTTGACTGGTATGTGCCCCCTCCTCTTTTTTTTTTTTTTTTTAATTTAAATGGAAAAACCAATGTCTGGCAAGGTGTCAATGTTTGGCTGTATGAAAGGCCTTTTGAAAAAGACCTTGTTTCACCTTGAGACTGGGGGATGCTGTTTGCATTTGCTATTGCTTTATTATCACTAGTCACCCAGCAGCAAGTGGGGATGATCTATTATTTGCAAATAGAGAGAGAGAGATACATTGATCAGATGATTTGCCAAATGCCAAGGCAGATTACGTATTTAGAAGGGCAAGATTTTTATCTATTTATTTTTTATTTAGAGGATGAAGCACCAATAAAGACCAGGGAATAACTTTAGCAGTAAATCCAGAAGTCCTGGCAAACTGAAAAACTGGTGGTGTTGGTGGTATTAACAGTGAATTCAGTTCTTCAGTATAAACCCTTGTTTATACTGGGCAGTGGCACACATTCCCAGCATTCAAGAGGAAAACGGCAGCGGCATTAGAAAACCCCAAGATTTGCAGAACTACCAAAAGCATCTTTATTGGATGCTAAAGTAAAAGCAGACCATGCTCAGAGGTGATGAAATACTGAATGACATGGGGGACTGGTCTGGAACGAAAAGTAGTAGCCTAGTCAAGTGTCATTGGTTGGAAACCTGAAGAGAACTGTTGTACATTGGAACATTTTATTACAGCTCCCACATTATGAAAAAGATGGAATTGACAACTGTGCTATATATGCATGCAAGGGGATCTTGTAGTACCTATGAGACTAACAGTGCAAAAGTAGTTGTAGCATAAACTTTTGTAGTATTGGACTACAGATGCATGAAGTGAAGTACTGCATACTGGTATTTCAGACTAACATGGCTATGTCTCTGAACTTTGTGTTGTCAATGGTCCCAAACCAAACTGCAGAAATAATCCAGTTTGAAACCACTTTAACTGCCGTGGCCTTTTTCCGCCCCAAATAGGAGCAGATTTTTTTCCACTCCTATTTGGGGCAGAAGCTGACTGGATTGGGGCCGCCGCATGCAGTTGCTGCGCTAACTCAGGGCTGCCTGTTTCAGACTTTAGAGCAAACTGTTATGCAGGTCTGTTTAGAAGTAAGGTAAGCTAGACAGTTTTAAAAATCTCAGCCATTCACATGCTGATGAATCAAACTGACTTAGTTTGAGTTGCAGAGGAAATGAAATGGGAGTGCAGCCAGAGATGATTGTGCCCTCCTAGTCTTTCCTTGCAAAGCTACATTACTATAATTGCCTCCTTGTTGTCTCCCCCCCCCCCCCCCCATAACAGTAGCAACACCTTCTGAGGTGTGCAGAGGGCTACAGAATAGCATGGCGCTCTCGGCCAAGAAAGAGACATACACATTGTCCCTGGACATGGCATAAACCACGCATGGGCATATGTCACTAATAAGATTCCAACCAACATGTCCAACACATAGGCAAAGAAGCACCTGAGGATTTGAGAAAGTTGGCAGGTTTCATCAAGCCAAAAAAGTGCAGTAAAAAGCAAAATGTGCTATTAAAGAAAGTCATAATTTTAACTTCTATATATGAAGCACATTTGCATCAGATCAGATGATTTGTAATGAGAAATGTGGGCTGCTATAACAGGTATATTGAGGCTGTTCTCCACTGCCTCAGACTTAATTGTGAAAATAGGTGTAATGAAGCAGTGGAAATGGTGTTGATATTAGCTAATTGAGACAGGACTTAAATATTAGGAATGTGTTCAGAATCACAGATAGCGATAGTGTAGAAAGGCAGCAAACTGGGTCTTGATACTTGCCTTAACTTTTAATGAAATTATTTCACATTTTATGGTAAGACATACAGTATATGAAAAATGACTTGATTGAACTCACTAGTGAAGAGTTCATTGTTGTTGTTTTTTTACCAGCCATTGGAGTGTCCTACAAGGTTTAGGAACCCTTGGCTGTCCAAATGTTTTGGACTGCAACAGTTCCTACCATTTTGGTTGGTCCAATAAAGGTATCATTGTTTGGATGTTACTGTATTTGCTATATGGCCAACACGGCTACCCCAGATGTTTTTTACCATTTGTTGCTGTTAACCATACAGGGCTGGGCTAATACAGAAATTTCTAGCCAAAACATTTAGAGGGCCAAAGAACCCCCACCACTCATCTAATCCTTACTGTTTGCACAAGTAAGGAAATTTGCACAAGTAAGGAAACTTGCAGGGAAGCCACATTGCCTTTGGATGTGGCATCTATTTATGGTTGCCCTGTCTGTCTGTTTCATGGGGAAGTAAGAGAATGCTTCTCCCCTTCTTCCACTACCCCCAGAGGCATCCTCCTGCTCAGATCACCAGACCCCAGTGTGGGAAAGAGATGATACTTAAACACGTTCATTATCTATGTCATAGTAGGGAATTGACAGTTTCATTGCTTCTCATAATACTCTTTCTCACTTTGTGAGTATAGTTCTTCCTATAGATGTAAAAGTGAGAAGCCACTCTTAACTGCTTTTCCGCAAAATTATGTATGAGAGTTCTCATGAAACAGAGAGGGCATGTATTTAAAAGAATACATTTTCTCTCAGATAAGAAAGTGTAGAATACACATAACTCTTTTCTGCATCTTGGAGCAGCCCTTGTTGATTCCTTTGACAGCAAGTTATACGAATGATGCTGGCTCAAAAGGTCCAGCTATTTCATAAGCATATCCTTTTGAAAAATGGTTTTGTTTTAACAGTGTAAAGGCCTTTCATGGGATCTGTGGGCAGAGCAAGTCTCTCTGCTGACCTTTTGTTAGTGGGTTTTTTTTTTAATAAAAAGCATTCCAGTCTTATGTAGTTATTCGTTGTTGGAACCTTTTAGTAGTTCTGTTCTGCGTGAGCAGCAGCCACTAAGTTTGTATTTTTCTTTTAATGTAATAGTTTTCAAAACTGCCCTTGGTGATGGAGTTTTCTAATTGACTGATGGACTCAAAAGAAGAAAGGTAAGGCTGCATTTTACAAACATCTTGAAACTACCAGTGCAGTGTTTAATTCCAGCTTGTAAATGACTCTTCACCTGCACAAGGAACATGTGTCTCTGAGATATGCAACTTTTTGTAAAATGGAAAAGTTGGTACTTTCACACTTTTGATATGGTGAAAACAACTTGTATTCTTGGTACATATATGAAAGTGTTTTATGTGTAAAAGCATTTTTTCATACAAATACATTAATTTGCAAAGCTGATTTAAACCGTGAATGTGTATGCTTTTACAGCTGCATTTTATTGCAGGATTTTAAGCCATGGAAAGAACAGTTGTCATGACTGCAATACAGCTGCTGAAAGGTGCAGGCCAAAATTGAGTTCAAAGGTTCTTTTTAAAAGAATACTTTATTAAAAAATAGCTTTCCATAGGGTCATTAATGTTATGTATTAATAGCTTTTATTATATATTAATAACCTCAGTCTTCCTCAAAGGGCTCAGGGCAGCGTAATTCTTTTTCTCTGCCATCCCACTACACAAAAGAACTCTGTGTGATAGGTTAGGCTAAGAATGAGTGAAAGACCAAAGCATACCCAGTGAGCTTCATGGCTGAGGTTCTTTTCACACTGTACAGCTGGAGTGCTATGATTCTGCTTTAACGGCCATGACAACATTCTACAGAATCGTGGAATTTCCAGTTTAGGGAGGGGCATTTAGACTTCTCAGCCAGGGAGCTCTAGCATCTCACCTGACTACAGAACATAGGATTCCACAGGATGAAACTATGGCAGGCAAAGTGGAATCAATAGTGCTGTAATTGTGTGTTGTGAAACAGGCCCTGACAGTATGTGAACCCAGCCAGGACTCACTAGTCAGTCTTGTTCTAACCATGATTCCTATCACAATACTACTCACATCAGCTTCCATATTGTGTACAGCTAATGTAGAATACTGGCAATAAGGCTATTGAATGCTTCAGAGTCATAGTGACCAATGCTGAAGTCATCTAATAATGCCCTTAGATTTTCTTGAACTGATGTTTGATATGAAGGGTCTGATCACCCTTCTAGATAGTATTTATTCAATACATCTGCATTCTTAATAATGAAGCATAGAGTATTTGTCCTGTGTGTATGATTTTATTCTAAGTCAGATGTGTCCAAATTCTAACTTGGTGTGGATTTATGTTTTTATTTCTTTTGCTAAATAGTTCTGCAGACCCAGAAGGTGAGAGAGGTCTGGCCTATATATGGCAGGCTGGTTGCACTTGTCCAGCCCCAGAAAGACTTCCAGGTTGGAGTACAAAGACAATATTGCAAGCAGCACTTGGCATAAACCATGGTGTGCTTCTGTCAGAAGGTATGCAACACTAAAGGAGAAAATCCAAATAGAAAGAAGAAAATCCAAATAGAGTTAGAGTGGGGCTATTATAGAATATTAGTCCAGGATAAAATAATGAAAGAGGAGGAGGAGCATGTAAAAGAGATAGAATGAAGGAGTGAATGGAAGTTAAAGAAAAAAGAAAGAGAATGAAGAAATAAAGGTGTAAGTATGAGCGTAAGTATATAGGTATGAAAGTCTAGTGACTTTGTGGATAGGAGATTAGGAGTGTGAATGTATGTTGAGATAATGATTGTATATGTGGCTTATGTAAGGCAATGAATGTTTTAATGAAAATAAAATTAATAAAAAGGTATGCAGTATTACACCCCATCCCACCCCAAATTGTTTGTGAACTCTTAAGGAAGGAGTACACAATGAGATCTTGTAGCACCTTTGAGACTGAGGGGCTATACAAACCAACAGCTAAATGCTGTGCCCATTTTTGCCCCAAATAGTTGCTGCAGCAACCACACGCTGCGGCAACGATCTGCTCCCTCTTGGGAGCAAAAAGAAGCTGTTCTAATCAGCTTCCTGGAAGGGGCACCATAGTGGCACTTGCCCATCATGATGACACTCCTTCTGCAGAGTGCTGTTTGGATGCTGTGCCTCCTGTGTGTCATAATGGTGTGCTCCATGTGGATGAATGTGCCATAATAGCACACATGCTTTGAAACTAGGGCATTGAGAATATAAATGCTCAACCCTAGTTCAGCCCTAGGATACAGTCAGACCAGCACAAAGTGCCAGTCTACTGTCCCCGAGAGAAAGAAAGAAGTTGGTAGCATTAGCTTTCACAGACTTGAGTCTTAATTCCACAGATGCAACAGATGCTATGTCTTTGAATCCTAAAGAAATAATTTTTGTGCAACTATATTTTATGGCTTAGCTGAAGGATCCTGCTTTGCAGTCATGTAAATTTGTATTCTAAACCAGTGATATCTAGCACATTAGCTGCCCAGTTAGGGATTAGTTACATCTTGAAATTTTGTACTACAGCTCTTGTACTTGACTGTTAATGCTGACTTTTTTCCCCTTTTGCATCTTAAATAAATGTGATAGAGTTGAACATGGCCTGAATATTTTTTTTCTTTGTTTTAGGTGGTGAGGTTTACAGTTTTGGTAAACTTCCATGGCAGATTGGGCTAGAAGATACTTATATCAGTTGTCCCATTTTGGAAAAGACTTTAAGTGGTCAACATGTTGTTATGGTGGCAGCTGGCAGCTTTCACAGTGGAGCAGTTACTGAAGATGGTGTTGTGTACATGTGGGGGGAAAATTCTTCTGGACAATGTGCTGTGGCCAACCAAGCTATGGTGCCGGAACCAAAACCAGTCAGTATTTCAGATTCTGAAGCTAGTCACCTTCTTCCAATACGGATTTTGCAGCTAGCATGTGGAGAGGAGCACACTCTGGCTCTTTCACTAAGCAGGGAGATATGGGCATGGGGAAGTGGCTGTCAGCTTGGCCTTATAACCAACACTTTCCCAGTGACCAAACCTCAAAAAGTTGAGTACCTGGCAGGGCGAGTTGTACTTCAGATTGCTTGTGGGGACTACCACAGCCTGGCTCTTGTCCAGTGCCTCCCCATCCAAGATGTAAAACCCATCCCAGAGAGATGCAACCATTGCAGTCAGCTCCTGATTACCATGACTGACAAAGAAGATCATGTCATCATTTCAGATAGCCACTGCTGTCCTTTGGGGGTCGTTCTGGCTGACTCCCAGTCAGAAAACCACCTTTCTTGCTCTTCACTAGAAACTCTTGGTCCGAAGAGTACAACCAGCAGCCAAAATGAGGATTGTCAGAAAGCTGTTACAGAAGACCAGACGCTCACGGTTACAGATTATGATGCAGCTAGTGTTTTTTCAAACGGTGATGGACAGGAAGACAGTGGCATTTCATGTCAAGGAAATCTTTTGGTATCTGACAAAGCAGCAGTGAATCAAGGTCCTGTGAATCTTTCAGATCATTCGCTGAATGACAGCGGGGAGAAGCAAAGTGATCCACCACCTGAACAGGTACCCATATTAGTTAGGCTGTACTGTACAATGTGCAGGCAAGTGTACCAGATTTCAGAATTTTGAAGAATTTGATGTTAAATAAGAACTATGAATAAGATATATTTATAATAGCCCCTTCCCTTTAAGGATGTAATCCAAAAGAGATATCGCTAATATAATCCTTTAAATCTATAACCTTGTCATGATAGAAATTAAGCATAAAAAAGAAACATCAAAAAATTAAAAGCTACTTCTTAAAATTTAAATCTTAAATTCTAAAAGACCTGAGCAAAATGAAGAGCTTTTTATCCTGCACCTCTTCCCAAACCAGTGCAGAGTGAACCTTTTTGAAGATTACATTCCAAAACCAGAGCACCACAACTGAAAAGGCTTTGCCACAAATAAATCCCTTATCTAAAATGGCCTTCTTCACACACTAACAGCTATAAACAGGTTATATTTTTTTCATTCTCAGCTTCTGCTCCATATAATTGGTGGCTAAGAGAGTAGAAGCTTGATTATTTCCTCATCTAGATCCAGAAATCCAAACAGAAATCCAAAAATTCAACAATAATATCTGCAATTATGGTAGTTTTGGTTATTTAGGCTGCTTCTGTAACACACTAAAATGAATCTTGCCAATTTTGACTTTTATTTAATGAAAAGAGCAATGTCAAACCAGTCTACTTAGGATATCTATTCTTGACATGTACAGTTGACCTTCTGTTTGTGCTGGGGATCCATTCTGGACCTCTTGTGAGAACAGAGGCTTGCAGATATTCAAACCTCATAGATTTGAACAGGGTGTGCCTCCAGGCGTACACACCATTAAAAATGACGGCGCAGATCTCAGATCTGCGAATTATGGAGGGGCCTATAATGATGTATTCACAATGTTGCTTTGTGAGGAGACTTTGGTGTTCCTTTCATCTTTATTTACAATGCAGTGTCTTGAACTGTTTCCAGTGTAGTTCAAAGTTTTTTTCTCATGGGGCTGCAAGGCTGCATGTGTGCAATTAGTCATGTATAGGGCAGACCAGTTCTTGTTGAGTTCTTCTCTCTGCCCTGCCCAATTTTGGCCTCCAGTTGATAACTAAACTCAGTGTTCCTTGGCAATTAATTCTGGAGAGAAACTGTAAACAAATGCCTATTCTACAGAAATATTGGGCTTTGTCTCCCACAGTAAAACCTACTTACATCTAACATCTCTGACTCCTCTTACTTTGTTTCCTGGGATCAAAAATCTTGAAAAGGAATTTCAAACATTTCTCTTGAAAAATAGTTTCACGGCAAACATGTACCCATGATGCAGCTGAAGATCAAAGCTTGGAAAACTGCTCAAAATTCCTAGATGTTTCACATTATAAAATAGCTATGGCTATCTTGTATGTTATGCTTCTGGGAGAGTTCCAGAGTTGCATATGAATGACCTGCAGAGTCACTGGATTATTGCTGGGTTTGAGGTGATCTGATGGCCCAAAGGTTTGCATCTTTTCTGGGTGGGAGGCGTATAAGATGTTTGGTGCTTGAAGATATCCCTGTTTCAAGGGACTTAGGGCCCAAACAGATAGGCCAAAATAAAGCTGCTTCAGGTCACTTTGGAGGTATGATGCATAGGTCCTAAGAGGCTGGAAGCTGCACCAAAACCATGCTGCAGTCCTAAGGACTGGAGAGCAGCTTTGGCGCAGCTTCAGGCTTCTTAAGATGTGTGTGTCATTTAAACAGCATACCTCCAAAATTACCCAAAGCATCTTTATTTTGGCCTGTCTGTTTGGGCCCTTACTTTTTGGGCATGTAGGAAAGGACATTTTCTTGTGTCACTTTCTTAAATTAAGTTTGGAATGTATTCTCTCTAGATGCGCAGTCATCCTGCTTCCTCTCTATTCAGGAAGTGGTCAAGACAAGTTTTAGACCATGGCCTTGGATAAGTTTAAATGTTTTCATTGCTTTGTTATATTCTGATGTGATTACTGGCTTCTTTCTTTCTTTCTTTCTTTCTTTCTTTCTGTTTTGGATGCACTTCCATGATGGGATTCAGAATGGCTATCTTTTGTAGCATTATTGTCTATTCTAATGAGCTGTGGCTTCTCATAATGTGACCAGAATACGCAGTCTTAATTTTGGGGCTGTACAGACCGCCTGAAAAAGGCAGTCTGCAGACGTCCCTCTTTGGTGCGCAGCGGCGCAGCAGCAACCAGACGGAGCTCCACCGCTGTGCATCAAAAAAGGAGCTGCCTAGAGCAACTCCTTTTTGTGACAAGCCCTTACAATGTCACTTCTGTGCAGTGCCGTCTGGGCGCTGCAGCACAGCTGCGCAGCTGCAACATTCACTGTGTCCATTGCAGTTGTGACGTCGCTGCAACGTCATTTGGGCACCTTGCCCTATTTTGCCTTAAATTCGCCGCCAGGACATCACATCCTAGTGGTGTGTACAGGGCCTTAGTTATCTTTGGGCCCGAAAAGACAGGCCAAAATAAAGCTGCTTTGGGTCACTTTGGATGTATGCTGTTTAAATGTTTCATGAGTCCTAAGAGGCCGGAAGCAGTGCCAAAGCCACGCTCCAGTACTAAGGACTAGATTGCAGCTTTGGCACAGCTTCTGGCCTTTTAAGATGCATGTGTCATTTAAACAGCATACCTTCAAAGTGACCCGTAGCAGCTTTATTTTGGCCTATCTGTTCAATCCCTTGGTTTCCAGGAGAGTTCAGATGTGATCTGTTCAAGGATCTATTAGTCTGTCTTTTTTGCCATCCACAGTATCCTCAGCACTCTTCTCCAACACCACATCTCAGATGCATTTATTTCCATCCTATTTTCTGCTAACTTTGGTGCTCAGTTGTATATGATGTTAGGAGTCAGCATGGTGTAGTGGTTTGAGGATTGGACTATGACTGTGGAGATTAGGATTCAAATCCCCAGTTGGTCGTGTAAACCCATTGGGTGACCTTAGATAGGTCACACTCTCTCAGCCTCAGAGGATGGCAATGGCAAACCCCTTCTGAAGAAACCTGATAAGAAAATGCTGTGATAAGGTTTGCCTTAAGGCCAAAATAAATCAGAAATTATTTGAAGGCATGCAACAACAACAGTAAAGATAAGTACAATACATAAACGTTAAAGAAAACCTAGCAGTGGCCTGAGGTGCTTTAAGTGGAAGTCATTGGGCCCATCGTTTCCCGTAAAAGAAGCATCAGCCTTAAGGTGGGTAGCCTGTCTTCCACTATGCCAGTGACTAATGAGGAAATAATCCACATTCCCATAATAATTGCTAGCTAGAATGTTCTTGGAAGAGGTATTGCCTCATCTGTTTTTTTCCTAGAATCATAAGATAACTACAGCACACAAAATATTAAAATACACTCAGTCTAAAAGAAACAGGGTAAACAAACATTCAGTAGTATGTTGGTAGAGTTAGTAGGGCCATTATGATGCATCAGACATCACAGATACATATAAAATAATGCTACACTTTGGAGAGTGTGGAAAAATGCTCCACAGTTAAATACACAAATAATCCAGGGACCTAATTCCATATTTTTCTAAAGAAACCTTTATAATATGGTTTTCTATCATTTTAAACAAAAAACCTCTTGTTGGTAATGCTTGAATTATTGGTTCTTACCAACTCTTAGTTAGGATATACATTTTGTCCCAAATAAGTTAATGATTGTAATGAATATGGTTGAAAAGCAATATAGAACTTCATTTGATTGGAATCTACTGTATACCAGCAGAAGATTGGTAACTTTGGTTTGTAATTGTCTCTGGTTGCTTATAAAGAAATAGTCATTTGTTTAATTCTCGTATAAGGCTCAGGGTTGTTAAGGAGACAGTAACCAAGACCACCACCAGCAGATTTTGTATAGATGGGAATTTATGCAGTTAATCTGAAGTTGGGGCAAGCAGAGCTCATACAGCAGAACTTTATACTGCCTTTAAAAAAGTATTCTAGAACTTGTGAAGATTTTTTTTTCCTCTTAAACCAATCTGTCTGTGTTACAGAAGACAGCCCATATATTTGAACAATTAATTATTTATTTTGGTTTGGATAATGTGAAATACATTTATGTAACAATTTATTGTCATCATAATTTCCAAAATCAAACACAGGACTAGAAGTTGCTTATAGTATTTTGAAACTACCAAATTGCCCATCATAATATTGTTTGGTTTCCTTTCCTGTTTTTTAGCATTCTCAAAAAGAAGATCTCATTGCTTGCCTGCCCAGTCCAACTGGGCCAGGTACATCTGCCCTTAATAGCCTAGTAGCCTCCTGTGCATCAGCAGTTGGTGTAAGAGTTGCTGCTACCTATGAAGCTGGGGCCTTATCTCTGAAGAAAGTAATGAACTTCTATGGCACAGTTCCAGGTGACACTGTTTCCCCATCTAGTGGTTGTTCCCCAGGCCTGGATGGACTAAAGGATAGCAGAGAGGAGCAGGTCAAACTGGAATCGATGCAAGGAAAAAAGAGTTCCAGCTTGGTAGATATTCGAGAAGAGGAATCTGAAGGAGTCTCTAGAAGACTTTCCTTACCTGGTTTGCTGTCTCAAGGTGAGATACTCATAGACTTTTCCAGTGTTACATACCTTGGAGATATCCATTCTCCCTCCCCCATGTATAACTTTACGTGTGATAGGGCACTTGTCTATTTTCTTGTGTTAATTATCCATTCCTTTTGGTCCATAGGATTGAAAATTGATACAAATGTGGAATGAGTATACAGTCTGCCCTCCATATTGGCGGGCTAGCTATCTATGGTTTTGAGCATCCATAGGTAATACTATGGACTTGAGAGCCCATGATATTTCATATATGTGGGGGCAGGGGGGGTTGGGAACCAAACCCCCCATTGAAATGGAGAGCCAACTGTATATCTGATGACTGGGAATGTTATATGTAAATCCCTCAATATAATATCTTTCCTGCTGACTGTGTACAGCTGGCATGGCAGGTCCTGCAGATGCTCTGCTTACATTGACTCCTTTTCCTCCTGTTTCTGTCTGATAAATCTTTGTGCAGAAATTCTTCTAGTTGGTCACCTTGTGATATTTCTATTGCTTGTCATTGCTGAAATTGGCAGAGACCACTGTCCTACCTACTTGTAAAGATTTTGTTACAATGAGTAGCAAAAGTGATAATACTGTCATTCATTAAAAATCCTGAAGTGTTATGAGATAATTTGCAGAGGAGTATGAGTATATTTTTAAGTGGTGGGACTGTGGCAGTGATCAACGTTTTCCAAGAGACAAGGAGTAGACTCTTGTCTTTTTCCCACTCAAACCTCCTACTCAAACTTTCCCACTCAAACATTCCCCTAAATGTATGATGCTCCTCTCCTAAATGGTTGATCTGGGTTGGAATGGGAAGGGGGTGTGGAAGTTGGAGTGAACTTCTTTGTGAGGATCCTAAATTCAGAAGACTGAAAAAGCTCTGGGAGGACAGAGAAACCACATCATTTTATAAAGAGCAGGATATTAAGGATGAGAGTTCCATCAACAGAAATTCTCAAATAAAAGAAAGGAATAGTTTGGTTATAAATAATAATTAGTCAGAAGTATTGCCATATCTTTCAATGTGTTCTAGACAGCATATGAGTTTAACCCTTAAACAGCTTGTTTCATATAATCCATTGGTGAAGAATCTTCCAGATATTGGACTTCCAACTCCCATTAGTGCAGCCAGCATTTGGAAATAGATGTGTTGTAGTCCTGCTCCATTTGGAATCCCTCACCCTGATACAGGCAGAACTTGATTTTCTCACATTCTCTCCAGAGTGAATGTCTTATCAGAAGAAGAGTTTCCCCCATCTGTGGGCTTACTTTTCTTGAGGCTTATGCAGTCTAAGGGCAGCCAGCCAGAAATCTGTCTTCTCATAATTTTCATTCTATTACTTAATTTTATAGCAGTTTTAGTTTGCAGAGCTTATTAAAATACTTACTCACATGCAGTGTCCGAAATTATTAATTGCCAAGTCAGATCCACTTTTAACTCAGCAATTTCTCTTGTGCAGGAAAGGAAAGTGGAAGGGAGGAAAACCCAAAGTAACATTCTTTATTTTCTAATCATGTTAAGACCAGTGTTCTTGCAAAGTTTTAAAAGGTTCTTCTTGTATTTACTTTGTTTCTTAATGTTTTCTTTTAGTCTGAAGAATGTAGCTGGGGTATTCTGTTTGTCTTGCAATAGTGTTATGCAGGGTTTGGAGAAGGTCTACTAAGTAGATCAAAGACTGATTCTTGCCATTTAGCACAGATGCTACTTTCCTTCAACAAGGAGTGAGAGATTCTACTTTTCTTTGGCAAGGAGTGGGAAACTTGGCACTGATTTTTCCCTAGTACTAATAAAATAAAACAAACCAAATTGCTCAGACAACATTTTGACAACAATAACTGATGTGGTTTTTGTTTTTGCTCTTTGTTTTGTCCACAATGAGAACTGAGCTCTTAAAAATTTATTCCTGTTTTCCATCTTAGTTTCTCCAAGGCTCTTGAGAAAGGTAGGAAGAGCCAAAATGAGAACTGTGGCCCTCACACCTACCTATAGTGGTGAAGCTGATGCACTTCTCCCATCTCTGCGAACTGAGGTGTGGAGTTGGGGGAAAGGAAAAGAAGGACAGCTAGGACACGGTGATGTCTTGCCAAGGTGAGAGTCCACAGAAAAAATGTCTTCTTCATCACTGTGCACTGTTAGAGGGTGGTGGTCATTTATAAGGTTTCTCTATATCTTTAATGCTTCAATCTGTGAAACCCGTCTCTGACAAAGCAAACTTGTGATCAAGACTGACAGCCTTTTTATCTGTATTGCTAATGATATTTCCTATGGCTTAAATCCACCTATATTCCTATGAAACGTTGTGCACTGTGTAGACTCAATAATAATAATAATGTTTTATTTACCCCGCTCTTCAGCCAAGGCTATCAGAGCGGCTTCCAATTTGACATTTCCCTGCCCTCAGGCTTACAATCTAAAAAGACACGACACTAAAGGAGAAGGGAGAGGTGGTGGGGAAGGGGCAAAGTCCAGCAGATCTTCTCTCCCTCGGAGGCCTGGACCAAGGCAGATGGACTGGAGGGGGGCTCTTATTCCCTTCAGGCAAGGCCTGTTGCAGCTGGTCTTCCTTTCTCTCCTCCTCAAGATGCTGGATGAAGGGAGGGCTCTTCTTGCTTGCAGGCAAGGCCTGTTGGAGCTGGCTTGCCTTTCTCTCCTCCTCAAGATGGTTTATGTTGACTTTGATTTCATTTTGTGAGTTTACAGGCTGCAACCATTGTGTGTAAAAAGTCTTGATGGTAAGGAAGTAATCCAGTTGTCTGCTGGTGGCCATCATTCCTTGGCCCTCACTGCCAAATCACAGGTATGAAGAAAACATGTAGCTATTTTAATTCTAGAACTTGTTTTTATTTGCTTACATTTTTGGCTAGTTCAGATTATAATTTGGTTTCACATTTTACTTAGAATCATAGAATCATAGAGTTGGAAGAGACCACAAGGGCTATTCAGTCCAACCACCTGCCATGCAGAAACTCCCAATCAAAGCATCCCCAACAGATAGTCATCCAGCCTCTGTTTAAAGACCTCTAAGGAAGGAGACTCCACTACACTCCGAGGGAATGTGTTCCGCTGTCGAACAGCCCTTACTGTCAGGAGGTTCCTCCTGATGTTGAGGTGGAATCTCTTTTCCTGTAGCTTGCATCCATTGTTCTGGGTCCTCTTCTCTGGAGCAGCAGAAAACAAGCTTTCTTCCTCCTCAATATGACATCCCTTCAGATATATAAACAGGGCTATCATATCACTTCTTAACCTTCTCTTCAGGCTAAACATACCTAGCTCCCTAAGGTGTTCCTCATAACGCATGGTTTGCAGACCCTTCACCATTTTAGTCACCCTCCTTTGGACCCACTCCAGTTTCTCCACATCCTTTTTGAATTGTGGTGCCCAGAACTAGACACAGTTTTCCAGGTGGGGCCTGACCAAAGCAGAATAGAGTGGCACTATTACTTCCATTGATCTAGACGCTATACCTCTATTGATGCAGCCTAAAATTGCATTGGCCTTTTTATTTGCTGAATTGCACTGTTGACTCATATTCAACTTGTGGTCTGGTTGGACTCCTAGATCCCTTTCACATGTACAGTGGTCCCCCGGGTTACGAAAGTAATCCGTTCTGGATTACTTTTCGTAACCCGGAAATATTCGTTACCCGGGGGACCGCTTTTTTTGACGGACCGCGCGGCAAATTTAAAGGGGCCGCGCGGTTTTTTTGTTTCTTAACCCGGGGTTTTATTCGTAAGCCGGGGCAATTTTTGCGGCCCCGGCTCTTTCGTTCCCCAGGGTTTTTGTACCCCGGGGGATTCGTAACCCGGGGGACCACTGTAGTCTCATTCAGCCAAGTGTCCCCCATCCTATATCTGTGCATTTCATTTTTCTGCCCTAAGTGCAGTACTTTACATTTCTCTGTGTTGAATTTCATTTTGTTAGCTTTGGCTCTTTGTCAAAAGAAAATTGTACCTTTGGTAAGAGAATATATATATATATATATTCTATATTCCTGTCTGATCTTATATTTAAATAACATAACCTCCCTGAAGACTTTTAAAGTAATATAGTAGAAGAATGGTGATCACTTATGCTAAAATCTCAGACGCCCCTGCCATCTTGGCCAATGGTATTATGGGAGATGAAATCCAAAGCCTATGGTTCACGATCCTTGCGCAGGAGAAGATGGGGCTGAAGAAGAAGAAGGGTGCCAGGAGGAAAACAATAGTATAAGGCAGAAGCAGGAGAGGCATGAGGATTCATCATTCTGACAAGAATGGAGGGGTGGTGAGAAGAAAAGGGGGTTTCATCATTCTGATAATGAATTTCTTCCCACCACTCTTCCAATATTATCTGAATGATGACTCCTCATGCAATTCCTCCTTATGCATTATATTATTGTCCCCCTGCCACCCCATTGTCTGCATTCCCTTCAGCATCGGGTGGTGATCTGTAAGCTTTGGACTATCTCCCATAATACCATTGGCCATGCTGGCAGGGGCTTTTGAGATATGAAGCCCCAAAGTTCTACGCTCAGCCAGTTCTGAGCTATTTCCTGGCATTTTCCACCCTTCTTCCTTTTTCTCTTTATTCTTACTTCCTGTTGCTGTTAATTGATATTGATTGAATAATGAGGATTCATCATTCTGATAAGAATAGAGGAATGGGAAGAAAGAAAGGGAAGGTACCATGTATTGGAGAGTAAGGAGGGGTTTCTCATATTGTTTTCTTCTTAGTAACTATAGTTTAAACAAGCCACAGTTGTTTCTAGTTTATTTTAAATAAAAAAACAAACATTTAATTTCCTCTTCCTGGTGTATGAGAGACCAAGAGTGACCTTTCAGCTCACAGAGAAAAAGGGAATTTGATCTGAACTAGACTGATCAATGTCTATTTTAAAAAAATAGAAGGTCCCCAGAATTCAACCCTGTTAGTAGTTTGATTTAAACCAGTCATTGCAATGGTGGAGAAAAGCTCCCTGCACGTGACTTCTGAGGGTGCATAAATGAATAGGCCTCTGAGCTAAGCTTGAGATGTCAAAAGTTTACTACTCCTCTCTTAAATGGACTTCTACCCATGTTTCACTGATGTTTCTATGCAGGTATATTCATGGGGCAGTAATATCTTTGGACAGCTTGGTCATTTAAGTTCACCAACCACAGTTCCTCGTCTTGCAAAGGTACTTTTGTAATGATTTGGTTCTATTTTTGACAAAGTTTCCCTCCAGGATAATCATTTTTCATGAATGCTGAAACTGAGGTTCACAGCTCGTTAGAGGTTAAATGACAGTCGTTCTTCTCTGTATCATGGCTACTGGCAGTGATCAACAAATTGTATCTATGATGGCCAACCACACATTTGTAGCCCCAAGGGTTAGAATCTTGTTTCTAACCTTTTGCTGCCCCTCTAGATCATACTGTAAGACCAAAAGCAGTCCTTACATTGCCTCCCAAGTGACAGTCTGAGAAAAGGGGTGGAGGAGTGCATTGGGATCATCTCTGCAGTTACATTGCAGTTTGGGGAGCCTAGATGACCCAGTGCAATAAGGGAATGATACCTGTGCTTCTTCTCTGGATCTCAGCTGAAGAGGAAGCTGGTATGTTAAGCACTGCAGCAAAGTTCTCCAGGTACAAAAACAGGCTGGACTAGCTCAGAATGAGAATGGCCAAACAACCCCTAGGTTGTCTTGATTGCTTCACCCTGTACCTCCACAATGCCCTAGATTTTCTTACATCCTTGGAAGTGAGGTGTGATTGGGGATTATTCCTTCAATTGCTCTGGGCTTCTGAGAGCCTCATATGAACTGATTGCACAACTGTGGAAATAATTCCATCTCCTTCTGTATCTCCTTCACTATGACAAGTGAATATACTCAAGCCTAGCTGCAACTAAACCTGAAGGTTGCAGTCATACACACAGGCTGCTTAAATCCCATTGAAACCCATATGATTTAAGCCAAAAATTAGAATTGTGCTTCCATAAGGTCATATGCTCCTTCAGCTCCAAGAAGGAGAATCAGAAGTCTCTGGGAGCATGTGTTGGCATTTTAATGCTGTTTTTCTTCTGGAACTTTTTTGGACCCTAAATAGACTTTTCTTGAAACCTCTGGTAGCCATCTGGTCTCTTCCAGTTTTGAAAAATGGATGCAGGAAATTGAGGGGCTGGGGAATGGGGTGAGTACAGCTTCTGGGCCTTGTGTGGTTGCCCATTCCTGGTTTAAGCAAATGAAGCCTGTGCAGAATCAGAATGTTTCTTAATTTGAGGATGATGTTTTGACAATTAAAAAAAGCAGGGTTGAGGTCAATATATTAACTTTTTAAAAAGAACACCAGTCAGCTTCATTGCCTGAAACCTGTCCCTGTTGTTTTAAACAGGTGTTCATGTCCTACATGCAAAATAATTAAATCTTTGCACTATTTTGTTGGAATATCTTGAAAACTAACAGGGTCAGTCCTGGTTAGTGCTTAGCTGGGAGACCACCAGCTAATACCAGGTGCTATAGGTTATATTTCAGAAGAAGGAACTGGCAAAACCATATCTGAGTATCCTTTGCCTAAGAAAACCTTATGAAATTCATGGGCCACCAAAAGTTGGCAGGTGATTTGAAGGCACATACACAAAGCCTGTATAAACCCACTCTTTATTGTTGAAAACTATTTCATTTTATCCTTATTATAATATCTACACTGGTATGTTTTTCAGTTGTGTGGTGACAACAACATCTGGAATATAGCAGCAGGTCCAGATTATTCACTCTTTCTGATAGATGGAGAAGATTTTCAACCTTCATTGTATTATAGTGGTCGAGAAGAAAAAGGAAAAGATGACTTTTCATCTGAAGAAAGCTGCTTCAAGAGTCCAACACTGTTGCTGAACTGTAGTAAGGTATGAATTGTATTCTTCTTGGTGTCTTTGGAAAACTTTAGTAGCAGGGTTTTAGCACCAAGACACATAGTAAGAGGGCTTTGAAAGGTGTGGACTTTCTTCCCTTTTCCACCAGAGACCATTTCACATTGAGAGCACTCACGACATGAATTCAAACCTGTTTTAAACTCGGCTCACCAGTCTTCCCTGCTCTGCCTGCTCTATTCTTCCCAAATATACTTATCTGAAGCAGTAGGGAGATCATACATCAGGCCTTCATGAAGCTCTTGGCTCCACTGTAATAGAAACATCTCAGCTGCAGTGAACCTTAGGATTTCTTACGGTTTCTTTCACCTGGGATCCTAAAGCTATAGCAGTGTTGTGAACTTAATGTAGATGTTGTTGCAAGGTCTTCCTGGACTTTCAAGAGCCCAGAAATGTAGCTAAATACACATTTTTGAGGAGAGTGTGCGTGGTGCAGGCTTCTGACATCTGTTGTATGTGGCAAAATCCAGTTGGGAAGGGACTTGGGAAACAAATAATGTCTTATTTGAAATAAACAAACAAACAGTGTTTCTTGAGTTCATTCATGTTCAGCTTGAATCAGGAGTTGTCAGTTACTGGTCAATTTTTAAACCATTAATTCCCTGCTGTGAGTAGTGAGATACAATATTTGTTAACACTAAGATCTGTGGTCTACTTTTGGCTTCCAGGATCACTTTTCCATAGTCTCCTGTAGATCATGGAGGATACCCCTCAGTGTGGCTTGTGAAATCTTCTATGATGTGTGAATATTCAGTTGTATTACTTCTGTTAAACTCTGGCTACTGAGGAGTCAAACATTTTCACTGGTGACAACAATAATTATATTGACTTGTAAGGGTGGACCTTATTCTGGAAGTAGGAAGGGGTTAGAGCCAAAGCTATGGACGTCACACTAAGCTTAAGCAAATGGGTGAAGAATATAAAGTTGTTGGTTGCTGGTATAGTTGTGAAGAATGCTTATTTCATAGAATCAGGCTGGGTTTTTAGGTTCTATAAACACTTACATACCAGTCACACCAAATTATTCATATTCTTTCAACAAACATCCTCATTTCATCCAGTTTCAAAAGGAATAATTGCTTCAGACTATTTTTGCTACAGAGCATATCTAGGGTATTTGTCTTCCTGCCACGCTCAAAAATAGTAGCTATAGTCACGTCTGTTATTTTTCCTAGTTTAAAGGAAGTTTCTTCTTAGCCATTGTCCAAGCTATGCACACGAAGGCCAAGTCAAATACTGTATACCAGGGCGTATCCAAAAGTTTTAATGATCACCTTTTTAAAAAATTAACAGAAAGTTTGTTTTGATTTGTAGTTGTTAACTTATCTCTATGTAATCACTATCTAGATTTATACATTTTTCCCAGCGTATCTTGATCCTCCGAATACCTGATATTGTAGAAGCCTGCAGATTGCGCCTGATGAGGATTTTACACTTTAGTCACTTCTGGCACAGCCAGTCACAAAAATAAAGGATGCAATGAGCTGATTTTCTCAGCAACGTGCACTTAGGGACCAATGATGACACTGACAAAATTTCATCAATATGCCATAATAACTTATGGTGATAATTATTACTTTACGATACCTCCTCGTAAGGCGCAATCTGCGGTTTTCTATAATATCAGGTATTCAGAGGGTTAAGATACTCTGGGGAAAATGTATAAATCTAGATAGATAGTGACTACATAGAGATAAGTTAACAACTACAAATCAAAACAAACTTTCTGTTAATTTTTTAAAAAGGTGATCATTAAAACTTTTGGATACCCCCTTGTATCTCTTGCAGTTCTGATGAAGAGTTCCATCAGTGATCATTCGTAAAATGCCCAGCATCTTACTGGACATTTGATTCTGGTCTCTGTGCTTTGGGTAGATAAGAAAATTTCATTAGATGCTTTTAGATACATATATAAGGAAAAGGCTATTTACTGGTGACAAACATTTAGTATACAGTACTTAGATATGGAATGCAAAGGACAGAAAGAAGATCTGATAAAAAGTGATCATATAGCAGAAATTAACCTATATTATAAAGGAAACAAACATGCAGGCATTTATGATTTGATAGTGGCTCAGTTAGCACATCATGACTTGCACTGATTATAGCTTAGAACCCAAGCCCTGATTTGTGTTTCAAAATATAATATAAGTGTACCATTAAGAACTTCACTTCCATCTCTGTGATACAGCATCCTCTGAATACACCGCATCAGTTTTAACTATAATTTGCAACTACAGATATCCTGTCAAGCTACAAGGTTCCCCATGACATTCTTGCAAACAAGCTTGCAAAATGTGGGCTAGACAAGTTAACTGTTACATGGATTTGTAATTGGTTGACCAGCCAAACTCAAAGGGTGCTCAACAACGGCTCCTTTTCAACCTGGAAAGAAGTGATGAGTGGGGTCCCACAGGGCTCTGTCCTCAGCCCAGTGCTATTCAATATCTTTATTAATGACTTGGATGACAGAATTGTGGGCATACTTATCAAATTTGCAGATGACACCAAATTAGGAGGAGTAGCTAATACCCCAGAGGACAGGATCAAAATTCAAAATGACCCGAATAGACTAGAAAGCTGGGCCAAAACTAACAAAATGAAATTTATCACAGAGAAATGTAAGGTACTGCACTTAGGGCAGAAGAAATGAAATGCACAGATATAGGATGGGGGACACCTGGCTAAATGAAACTATGTGTGAAAGGGTTCTGGGAGTCCAAGTAGACCATAAGTTGAAGATGAGTCAACAGTCCAATGTGGCAGCTAAAAAGGCCAATGCAATTTTTTATGCTGCATCAATAGAAGTATAGCGTCTAGATCAAGGGAAGTAATATTGCCATTCTATTCTGCTTCGGTCAGGCCCCACCTGGAATACTGTGTCCAGTTCTGGGCACCACAGTTTAAAAAGGATGTGGAGAAACTGGAGCGGGTCCAAAGGAGGGCAACTAAGATGGTGAAGGGTCTGGAAATTGTGCCCTATGAGGAATGCCTTAAGGAGCTAGGTATGTTTAGTCTGGAGAAGAGAAGGTTAAGAGGTGATATGATAGCCCTGTTTAAATATTTGAAGGGATGTCATATTGCGTAGGGAGCAAGCTTGTTTTCTGCTGTTCCAGAGACTAGGACGCAGAACAGTGGATGCAAATTTCAGGAAAAGAGATTCCACCTCAACATTAGGAGGAACTTCCTGACAGTAAGGGCTGTTCGACAGTGGAACACACTCCCTCGGAGTGTAGTGGAGTCTCCTTCCTTGGAGGTCTTTAAGCAGAGGCTGGATGGCCATCTGTCAGGGATGCTTTGATTGGGAGTTCCTGCATGGCAGGGGGTTGGACTGAATAGCCCTTGTGGTCTCTTCCAACTCTATGATTAGAATACAGTGGTTTACAAACTTGCTTCAAACCATGACTTTGTCCCTCATTTGCCAGCTGGCTGCAAATCATGATTTGTCATTTCAGATATGGTACCAGACCATAATAATCTGACACAATGATGTGTGATAAAGGCATAGGCTCCTGCCGTAAGCTGCTGATAATCTAAAATTTGCTGTGGTAACAACACAAGAAAGGGAGGCAGGACAAACAAGAAAAGAATAGGTGGCCATTTCAGTTTCGTGAATACACTTATATTTCGTTACAGGCTTGTATAGGACATGGAAATTAAAGTACTGGGGTAAAGATGGATTGAGATTTAAGGGAAATAAAAGAGGCGACATCACACAGGTGTTGGGGGGGGAGAGAACTGTGGGCCGATACAGACAGCCAGAAAGGGGTGGGTCTCTGCCGCCCATTTCAGCGACGGAGCGGGGCCAGGGCAGTCTCACTGGCAGCCCCAGAGGCCCCAATCCACCGCTTTTCCAGGCCACGGAGAAGCGACAAAACACCCCTTCTCCATGGCCTAGAAAGGGGTGTCCTTGGGGTTTCATGCCCCAAGGACACCCTGACCAGCGGAGCCTTTTCCCTCATTTTGTTTCTACGGCAATCTGGTTGCCACGGGAATGAAGCGCTCGTGCAAGAGGAGCTCCATTTTAGAGCTCCTTTTCGTGACGCTGAAAGGGTACCCAAAGTGCCCTGCAGCGTTGCGATGATGGCGCACTCGTGACAGCATCATCGCACCTGCGTATGGACAGCACGATTGCAAAATGATGCCGTCCATACAAACTAGGGCTGGGGAGCGTGTGGTGCTGCACGCTCCCCAGCCCTAGTTTTGGGCTGAAGATGGTGCAAAGTGCCAGTCTGTATAGCCCCAAAGTTACAGAGTTAAGAAAATAGAAATTTACCTAGTCAGCATAACTATGTCAAATCCAAGGGAAGGGATAAGGAAGGACTGTGCAGGCATAGTTTTATCAGACCAAGATTCTAACTCCTGATCCACACCAATAAATGAGGCAAATATGAATATTGTACTTATAGCAATAGCAAGTACTTTTGTATACTGCTTGTCAGTGAACTAGCACTCCCTAAGCGGTTTACAATGTGTAAGTCCATAGCCCTCAACAACCTGGGTACTCATTTTAGGAAGGCAGAGTGGACCTTGGAGCCCCCAGCATCAAATCCACTGCAGTTTGTGATTGGAGCACCGACATTTAACAACTATGCCACCAGGGCTACTTGATACAGTGTTAGCCACCATAAATCCCAATTTAGGTAGGATATAATTAAATAACTCTATTACTAATGTAATTATTTCAGGCTTTACCATTTGCATACAAAGGTTAAAGATAGGCTACAAAATGCATGGACATGAGTTCACCTAGCCATAATGAAACATGGCTGTATCTTGTGTTTGTTGAGCTTGTAAGATGTGTAAGCTAGAAGAGGTTATTATCTGTGTAAATTCACAATAACCATAAATCTTGTTTCATGTGATTTTAAAAACAGTTTGTCTTTCCTTCAGCTAGGGTATATTAGCAGTCTGGCAGCAGGTGGAAGCAACTGTCTGGCTTTAGTGGACAAAAATATTATGGGATATATTGCTAGCCTGCATGAGTTGGCTTCGATGGAAAGACAGTTTTACTCCAAACTGAGTGCTATAAAATCTCAGGTTCTCAGACCCCTTCTGGGATTAGGTAAGAGATTGCTTCACAACACAGTTTTCTGTCTCCGACCTAATATAAAGTTTTTAAGAGAATTTCCTTTCATTTCTGTTTTCTTGCAAGAGAGTGCCATTAGCAATCCTGCCTTTTGCTTGGCTTTGTATCAAACCCTTTCCAATCACAGATCCCCCCCCCCCCCACTCTGACCAGCCACGTACTGTGTTTGCTGAGCTACCTTTTGTGCTCATTCTTCTGCTGTGTTGCCTCTCCTGCTGTTCTCAGATATAACCCCACTCCTTTAATACTTAATAGGGTACAACTCCCCTACCTGCTGAGCTTTGGGGCTCAGCTGGCAACACTGCAAGTATATATTTTATATTGCAGCAGTATCTTTGACTTCACTTACTCACTCTGCTGCTGGCCCCCAACCCTCAGCCCAGACTCCTGCTGCCTTCCTCATGGCCACCCAGACTCCCCTTACAAATTCTCCTTGAGGCATCTCACATATACTAATCTCCTGCTGCTCTTCAAGACCACCTTCCCATATCCACTCTGATTAGTTATATTCTGATATATATGTGTAAGCTAAACTCACTTTCATGCAGGTAATGTAAAGTGCCCCAACTATTAATAATTTTATCCTGATTGAGTACATTTTTCTTTTGTAGTATTTTTCTCTTGCTAGGAAAAAAGAAATTAGTCATTAGATGATTTAATGACATATGCTGCAATCTTGTGTAAAACTGTTGTTTAAGAAGAATTTGGGGTGGGGGAGGGGTTGGAAAAGTGTAACGCTGGGGCTCTGTGTTCCTCCAGGCTGTTTTTGTTGCTTTCAATTACTCCTGACCACCTTAATTTCAGCCTCAAAAAGCAGGGAGGGACAGATTGATCATTTGTAGTGAAAGCCTCCAGGAGCAGCATCTTTGATATTTTAAATGATTCCCTGCACTGTTTAACATTTTAAGACTTCTGTTGTCCAAAACTAGGAATAGTGGTCTAATAGCCACTTCTCAGAGTTGTGGGAGGGCATTCTTGGCAGCCCATGAGGCCCTAGGAGGGTTCAAGAGGTAGAAGAATTTCCCCTAGACCTGCTGCAGTTGTCCACCCCTGGGTTAATGCTTTCGGACTTATGAAACCAGTAACATTTCTGCTCCTTGATATATTTGTACACTGCATCTCTGTTCTGTCTTTTGCTTTTTCCTCACCTCGCAGATAATTTAGGTGCTGCCTCAACTGTCCAACTCTTGCAGGAAATGGCAAGTAAATTTAGCAAGTTGTGCTACTTGATTGGTCAACACGGAGCCTCTTTGACTAGCTTTCTTCAGGGAATAAAAGAGGCAAAGAACTTGGCTATCCTGAAGCATTCAAGACTTTTTTTGGAAAGTTACACTGAGCAAGTATCTAGTTTTCTCATTTCTATTTTCTGGAGAGTCATGGTACCTTACAGAAAACAGAATGGGTTATAAGAAAAAACTGAAATAAGAAAAAAATTACTTTCTTCATTATTATTGATTTGCACTGTAACACATCTTTAGAAAAATCATGAAACAGTGTGTGTGTTCTGGGCTCTACCACTTGAGTCTGTAGGTGTGGAATAATATTCTTGAATCCTTCCTAGTGTAAATTTTCAATAGAGGTGTCTCATGACCACATTTATGACTGAGTTATGAGTGAAATGAAACAATTGGACATTTAAAATGCTCAGATATAATTTATGTGCTGCTGTGGATTAAATGGAATATTCAGTATGCTAGCCATTAATCTTTTAAAGATTCAGTCCAACAAGAACTCATGCTGTGAAATTCCTGTTCATTTCAATGCACCATACAGGTGACAGTTACACAAACAATGCTGAAAATAGCACTGTACAAAAGCAGTGATTGGAGGATTACTTTCTTAATTATTATTCTATTACTTCAATGATAGGGTGAGGAGGCAGCACAGTTTTTTGTATTAACTTTGTCAAGTTAAAATCTGTGCAACTCCGATTCTTTTTCCACAGCTCCAGTTGTGTGAGATGCCTCAGTTTTCATGGGAGGGGCCATCACTGCAAATCCTCTCTGTGTTACTGTTCCGCAAATTTTGGGTGGGTGGGTGGGGGGGAATGGTAATAAAATCATACAAGGGGGCTATTGTGTCAGAGTGTTACTTGAGCAAAGTATGAAACAACTGTATTGCAAAACTTTTAGGTTATAAAGTGTATGGGTGTGGTCAGTGTGCACTAAGCTTTATGCTTTTCATTTAGACCTAGAGAGATTTTTGCACTTCTCTTTTCTGCTAACCACCATATCCGTGAAGGTATTCTAAATTTTAAATTCCAAGTAGTCTCACTTTCCAACTTCTCTAATTTAGGTATTGCACTTCCTTGACAAATTTTCTGGTGATGGGAGGATTTGCCCTTCTTGCCAAACCAGCAGTGTAAGTTAATCTGTCCTGATGTTGAGTCTGTTGATATGTTGTTGAAATAATTTCTGCAAACTATGGTGAATGCCAGTGTCATTACATGGATCCAGTTGTACAGCTATAGTATGTTTTAATACTGCACAGTGCTACTTAGGCAAGAGAATAACCATCCTAGACCTTCCTCTAGGCTTGTTGCCTGCATTCACCTGATGTGCTCTCTAGTTTCCTTGCTTGTCAAAATAGCAATGAAGGCTACAGAATGCTTTTTTCATACTTCCTGCCTGTTGTGAGTTCCATGGCTTTGTGGGAACAGTTGAAGTAAAGCTTTTCTCTAGTACAGTGTGCCCGCGCCATATGTGGGCTTGCCTTATGAAGATTTGAGCCTACACATAAGATCTGCCATAGTGGACAAAATGGTGTGGGTGCCGCAGGGAACATGCCGTCATAGAAAATAATAGGATTTAAGCGTACAGGTTTTTTCCCATATGCAGAGGGGCAGCAGGACGGATCCCTGACATATAGGAAGGGGCCACTGTATGTGTTTCTCAGAGACCTGTGCTCATAACACTGAAAAATTGACAACTCCTAATAGACAGCTGTGCGTGTCTTGGAATGGTCTGTTATAATTATTAGTTTTAAGTTCTTCTCAGCTTACATCAGAGCTGGGGAACCTGGCACCCTCTAATTGTTGTTTAAACCCCATCAATCTTAACCAGCCTATCTAATAAAGAGTTATGATGAGAGTTATTGGTCATCAGCATCTAGAGGACTGGCTTAAATTTTTTCATAGGGACTTGCAGATTGCTAAGAATGGGCTATACACTATTTAAACTAAACTGCTTGGTTTAGTATCCCAGTTTTTATTTGTGCTCTCAGAGAATAACTAGCATTCCTTCTGTCCAGCGCCAACTTCACCAGTACCTACATCCAGCAGTATACTCTGCCCCCATCTTCTTGCCATATGACTGAGATAAGCATATAGGATCAAGCAGAGAATGTTAGCCAGCCTGCTTGGTCCCTCTGTATGCCAAAACATACACACAGGCAGTCACTATGCCCCCTTCTCATTTCTGTTCACATAGTGCTGCCTTCTATAATTCATGTGTCTTGCTGTTGCATTTAGTCTCTGCTGACCTGGGTCAGATGTGGGTTGTGATTCAGGGCAGACATGAAGCTGCAGAAGAGAAGTGAGAGAGATGCACCTCGAATGCCACCTGAAGTTCCCTGCATAATCCATCTGTAACTACTGATAAAATCAAAGACCAAGCTGGGAATAAAGACAGATGGTGTGCTCTGAACAAACACTATATTCCTTCATTAGTTCTACTGACATTTACAACCAGCATTGCTGCTGATAGTACTTGAAACGAGAATTTGCAGGCCTGTTGTACTGCGTGTGGTAAAACATGCAGGTTCTCTTGAGCCTGTATTGCAGAAATGAAAGGATATTTTGCTTTACTTTTGCTTTTTCTGACCAGAGTTGTAACAGTTTGTTTGCCTTCAGGTTTCATATTAGTTACCACATCTCCTTCTGTTTTTTAAACTTTAGCTTAAAATAGGCTAAGCCTGCCTATACAAAAATCCACAAAGCAAAGGAGGAGGCTGACTTTGCTGCTCCCACTCTGGTCCCTGGAAATTTGCTACAGTCCCCACATTTGTTAAACTGTTGAAACCAGTTTTAAAAGTCATCAGCTAAAATCAGTGGCTACATATGTATTCTTTCCATTTATGCATAATTTTATAATATCTGAGGTGTGCATTGATGTAGTTTGACCCTTCTCTTTCTCAAATGATTCTCCAAAATAGAGATATTTTTTTTCATTCTTAAAAGGGAATTGGGACTCATGAAAAAGCCCTTTAAAATATATTTATGAACCATCAGAGCTTTGCTAAAGGTGAAGTACTCATCCAGGAAGAATTTTTTACCCTCTTAAAATTTGTGAATTAACAGATGAATGTACATTCAATTGGTAACCTCAGGTTTGACCTAAATTCTGGATGTCTGACAAGCACTGATAACATCTGGATATTAATGTTAGGTATTATATGTAATAAGGGCCTTACATGGTGGCCAGTGTCTTATTAGGTTGTTACATTCTTATCTTATGTGCAGAAAACCATTGAAGTATTTTTGCCATTTGTTATTATGAGTATCAAAAGATGGAAGACTGTCTCTGCAGACAATGGTTATATGTTTAGAATGAGTTATTCAGGCAATGAGATCTTTTCAGCAAGATACTAATGTTGGTAGTTAATGATATCAGACGGTCTTCAGTGACTATTCTTCTGTATAGTCTTTTAAGTAATTCATCATGAAAGGGAAGAAGAGACTCACCAGGACTCCTCATTGTCAGGCAACTTTGCAGTATTTCCTTTGAGACATCAGCTGAGACTTGGTCTTAAATACTCCTTGATGCATGTGCATTGTGACTTCCAAGTGTTGATCTCAAAGCACTTTAAAAATGCAAACTATCCAGATGGTTATTCTATCTAGCGGCTGAGGAAAGGGAAGTTTTCTGATAAAAACTGCACCTTTTTTCTTTTGAGTGCTTAGGAAATGAGGAGTTCTGGAACCAGGCAAGGCCTCTTCGTTTGATGCTTCTCTGGCAGCACCTCGTTAATCATGCAGAGTGGCCCTGCTGTTTAGTTCCTAGCTGCTCCTTTGTTCAAAAAGCTTTGCTTTGTCTCCTCTTGCCTTGCTTATTTCTTTCCAAATTTCTACCTCCTTAACTTGTTTCAGAGCTCAATAAATACATTGAGAGTGAAGTGCTTAAATGTAGTCAGCAGTACAGAGGAAGACAAAAGTGGTAAACTTTTATCTTCGAAGTTGTGTAACGTCATTTGAATGCATTTCCCACTGCTTTGAACTTATTTCTTCTTGAAAGTTGCCCTGAAAGCTTAATAGGCTCATTCCATTTTTGGAGACACAATAATATGGCTTCCCATGGAAAGCAAAGATATATCATCTTTCTTCAGCAGCACAGAAGAGTTAATGTATTTGGCTAAGAGTCATCAGTTCAAATTAAATGTGTGTGGTTAATGTATAATAATTTCTGTCTTTGATTTTCAATAGAGCCATGCTTCTTCTTATAAGAGATCACAAAATCCATAGGGGGTTGTGTTTGGGCCTAGTTGGTTGCTATTAAGTCCCATGGTAAAAAAGTTAATTGTAGCTAATTGAAGTTCTACCAGTTTCAGTGATATATAAGTGTAGGCTGGATCCAACCCATATTGTTTTTCCGTGGAAGTTGATTCAAAAGAAGGGCAAATGTGCATCTATATCGCATCCCAAAGAATGGTTTGAAAATGCAAGGCAGTTCCACTGGTGAAACTAAGTTAGACCAGACCAGTGCCTAAATGAGAGACGAACCGAAAACTATATGTGAAATTCTCTGATATGTTCAGAGAAAAAAGTGGAATATGTAAAAAAAAAAAAAAAAGCAATTGTTAAGTGACTCTGTTACCAGCATTACTACTTATAAAATGATAACAACTGTTCATATTTCACAATTGAACACACTGAACTCACTGTCTAAACTTGTTTCTTTAAAAATAATCTCAGTTGATCATTCAACAAAATGGTTGTTTCTATGTGATTTTAGCATTGAAAATGTTACTAACATTTTAATGCACATTGATTTTTTACTTGTAGGGATTTCTTAAGTAAAAATCAGACATTACTTCAGGATCTGTCAGAGACAAATGAGGAAACCTACCCATTAGTGGAAGTACTAAATGCTCTGTTCTTCTTGCCACTCAGACGACTTCATAATTATGCTAGAATTTTGCTAAAGCTTGCTACATGTTTCGAAGTGGTAAGTTGTTGATATGAAAGTTTCATTAACTATTTAATTATTTGATTTACCCCATGGTTAACAAAAATGTGTTTTTAATACTAGGGTCAAGATCCAATGAGTTGTTTCTGCTAACAGAATTGCTTTTGTCAATACAACCACAAAATGTCAATGTCTCCCTTCCTCCTTGCTGCTCTTTGTGTACTCCAAAACTGGTTCTGAAATGCTGGGAAAACCATTTGGGCCTGGGTTTTGGACAATACAAAGGTTTGCTGTGGGAGGACTAACACTAAATTCAGTGGTACTCTTAGGAAAGTAATTCATCTGTGGATTCTGCATATTGGTTAGGATCACTTGGTAAAATTACAATGCCCCAGTCTCTTTGCATGTGTTTTGGAGTGCTTGCTCATCCCATCAATGGTTCTAAACAAATGAGACAAGTGGCAAGTTCTTCACTCAAAATATATAATACTTAGTACTTGTTGCTTATGGTCTCTATTAGCAAAGTCAGAAATCTCAGCATTGATGTGTAGGTTCTATTTTGTAAGAAGCACTAAAAATTATTATCTTTGTATAAAGTAATCACCAAATGGGACAGGGACTTAAACCTCTTTAGAAAATAGAGTGTATCTTTTTAGACTGCAGCTGGGAACCTCTTTGTTAGAAATCACAGTGAAGTCAGTGGACTCTATCACTTGAAACATTCCAAATTCTTTCAAGAACACAGTCAGCCTATCCATGTCTTGAATTTTTTTTTTTAATTTCCAAACCCTGATTTCACCATGTTTATTAAGGGGCACCATTTTACTACTACGCCACTGTATATAATGGGATTTGAGTATTCATGGATTTTGGTATCCACATGGGGTCTTGGAACCAGTAAAAACTAAGGGCTCACTGTACTACAAAAATATGACCTTTTAAAATGTTAAGTACTACTAAAATTGTTGCTTTGAGCTTTGTTGATCAGTACCCCAAGTTCTGACATATCACACATATCCTGTACCATACAGAGCAATCTTATCTATTATTTATTAATCTCACTTAATCCTTTAGAAACCATTTCCCTAACATGAAACTGTAATAAAATACTGGGGCAAATCTGTGACATCAATCACTGCCATCTTACTGTATTTGGGTTTTTTTTTTCTTTAGACATCTCCAGAATACCAGAGTCTTCAGGATTCCAGTTCTTGTTATGAAGCCCTGGCTGTCCATCTCAGCCGAAAAAGAAAAGAAGCAGAATATACACTGGGGTTCTGGAAGACCTTTCCTGGAAAAATGACAGTATGTTGACGTTGCTGTCCCATTAGCAATTAACTGTATTCTCTAGTAGTGCAAGGGATGAGCTACAAGTTTCCATTAGCTGTGCAGTGACGTTGTAAAACAAAAAAAAAAAAAACAGCTTCATTTATATACCGCTTCATACCCTTAAGGAGTGTCTAAGCGGTTTACAATTGTAAGCTATTTGCCCCCCAACAATCTGGGTACTCATTTTAGCGACCTCGGAAGGATGCAAGCCTGAGTCGAGCTTCAGCCCTTTGCTGGTCTTGAACTCGCCACCTTATGGTTTTGAGTGAGTGGCTGCAGTACAAGCATTTAACCACTGCGCCACCCTCTTTTTATAATGGCAGCAACAATAAACCAGCTTTTGTCTTGCTCTATGGAGTTTATCATATGACAGAGTTTGGAGGTATAATGCAGTGGCAGTCCGAACGCAATCATGGGGTTTCCCGTTATTGCGAATGAGTGTATCATGCAATTTTGGGCAACGGGGTCATTTTTGGGCAATGGGAAGTCATTCTGAACACATTCCAAATGCAATTAGATTTCACATAAATTTGCTAAACTAGCGAATTCACATGAATTCGAATTGGCTCCATTCGAAATTGGGAGAAATTCCTCCCATGTGATAAACTCCTTTGTATCGCCATTATGACTGAAACAAATTTATACTTGACCTATGACTTATTCTCGATTTAATGCTCCATGCATGTTGCTAGTCATTGTCAAACTCACTTAGGCCTCTCTTTTGAACTGTAGGACTCTTTGAGGAAACCTGAGCGGCGATTAATCTGTGAAAGCAGCAATCGGGCACTGTCCCTGCAGCATGCTGGAAGATTCTCAGTGAACTGGTTCATTCTCTTTAATGATGCCTTGGTCCATGCTCAGGTTTGTTCTCACAGGGCATTTAGAACAGAGTCCTTCCCATTGTATTTGGGTGGATGTGGCAATAGGGATAATTTCCTCAGCTGTAGCTGTAACTGTGTAGTGACTGGATGTTTTCAGTAGCTGAAGAATAATATTTTCAAAGTTACAAAGTAGTGTGCAGAAAAAGTAGTGTTTTTTCTCATTCAGTCCATAGCAAAACACATACTTCCTACTGGATTTTCAGAACACAATTAAGAATCCATTTTGTTCTTCACTCTTCCATTGTATTTTACCATTCAGATCTATTTGGATCCAGAACTTCAAATTGTGGGTCTTTAAACCACCTTTACCTCTTTCTTACAACAAACTCAAATGCCCTAGTATATTTCTGTTCATGTATAATTTTGCCTCAGGTTTTCTTGACCATTCTCTAGTAGAGAGACTGGAAAAAGCCTATAGTTGACATTCATTAATATTGTCACTTGTTTTCACTCAGACATGCTTAGCAGTGAACTATAAGACCATTGAGTATTATAGGCCCTTGTTTCTTGTTTTTGTTGTCCATTAAAAATAAATTCACCCTGCTTTGCAAATTGACTCAAGGGTACCACAATTAAATCGAGGCTTGGGAACTCATTGAAAGATACAGGCACCTTTTAACAGCAATTGAACTTCAATAGCCTGGCTTACTATCATTCTCTATCTAAAGAGAGGGAAAAGAAGCACACTTAATGATTGAATTCAATCATGCCATGAAGAGTGAACATTTCTTTTTTGTGTCTTTGTGTGCAGTTCTCAACCCATCATATTTTTTCCTTATCTACACTGTGGGTCGAACCAGTTTCAGAAGAGTCCAATAATATGTAAGTATTTCTATATTTTTCCCTCAAGTATAATTAATTATTGATTAAGAGATGACTTACTTTTTCTCAACTTTTTTGGTACTCCAACCCTCCTGTGTTCTTTTTTGGTCTGCTCTGATAATGTATTAACATCTTTTAACACCAGTGTATTGCAGAAGGATAATGAGGTAAACATGTCCCAGTTGTTTATTTGCCCCCTTTTAAAGCATGTGTTGGATGATTTTGAAGCTCATAAGGACAGGCTTTAGATCTTAGAACTAGAGTTATAATAAACCCATTAAAATCCACTAAATTAGCAAAAGTCAAGTCTGTATTTCAGTATGACTTCTTTTAAAAAGACCCTGATCTCCAAAGTCATAGTCTAACACTCAAAACCACTCCACACTAGCTCTCTTACTGGTCCAGGGTTCCCAAAAATGTGATGAAAATGCAAACCATGCCCCCCTAGTGGACATTTTACAACGCTTGTGCAAAAAATGTTTTTAAATATATATTTTAAGCAATAAATGTTTTGGTCTAGGGGCCTCCAGGTGTGGTGGAAATGCCTACACACCTCCTAGAGTGTATTTGGAGACATTCTGGAGCAAAAAATATTTTTAACCCTTGGGGGCTATGGGGGCCACAAAACTAGCCCTGGGGCCTGAAGTTTGCCTATCCCTGCTGTAGAACATTGTAATTTTTTTAATATATAGCTTCCATACAGTTGCATAGGTAATCATACTAACAAACAAAATGGAAATGGGTTGATTCTGTGACACTTACTGTTATATTTTATTTTTCATTTTCCACACATTTTTGAAAGAAAATACCTCACTAAGCTGAAAAATCCAAGTGTTTGGGATTTGGCCCTGGTGTTGAACATTTCCTCCCGCCACACATAAGAAATAAGGGCAGTCTATGTGTGTCTATTTGTTTGTGTCTTGTTTGTTCTATTCATTTTGTCTATGTCTGGCTACAGTAATCAGTTCAATTCTTTTATTTTGTCTCATTTTCTTTTCACACAAATAGGATTAAATCTTCTTTGCTTCTCACAACTGAAAACTTTATATATTCTTTGTATTTATTTTCTCTGTTAGGAATGGTTTGAGAGTCACTACACCTGAAGAACAATTTATTCTTGTTTCATCAACTCCACAAGAAAAAGTAAGCATATACAAAGACACATTTTATTTCCTGCCCTTCTCCTCTATGCCATTCACAAGATGAGTTAGTGACAGTGAATTACTCTGTAGAGTTACTCCATCAGGATAGAGCTCTAATCAAACTGTATTCTGTGTATAACAGAGCTTTGTTGGAAATCTTAAAGGTTTCAACTATTCCTTCTTTTAGGGATGACTTACAGTGTAAGCCTCTGCTTTATGTTTGTTTCATTTTGTAATCTAGAGGGAGTAACTGTACATTTGTTATAGAATCAATGTACAGTTTCCTGCCTTGGAACATGTGCAATGGCAAGCCTTAGAAGAAAGACTAGACTTGATCACTGGTCTTCATATGGTGGCTTGTGACACAAAGCTGAGCACTGTCTGACCTAATTCACATCAGTGGCCTCACTGAATTTGCTCCCCCCACCCCTTTAATTTGGTCTGTTGTTTTTACGAGGGAGAAAGAAAGAAAAAAAGTTCCATAATGTGGTAATAAACTGGTTCTGTGTAAACAGAAAAAGTTGAAATTAATTCCCATGCCTGAAAAGGGTAAAACTAAAGGACTAGATAATTTTCTTGTAATTCATTATTCTATGCCACCAATAGGTCTGTGATATAGACTCCAGGTGATTTCTGCAGAATTCCCATAAGTGTAGCTGTTTAAAGAGAGAAGAAAGGGAAAGACAAGGGGCAGACAAGTCTTTCAATCCATTTACTGCAATTGTTTCAGACTAAGTGGTTGAGAGCTATAAGTCAAGCTGTGGATCAGGCCTTAAAAGGGACATCTGACCTACCACCTTATGGGGGTAGTGGAAGCATTCAGAGGCAAGAACCTCCTATCTCACGGAGCGCCAAGTACACCTTTTACAAGGATCCTCGGCTTAAGGATGCTATTTATGATGGTCGCTGGCTTTCTGGAAAACCACATGGCAGGTGAAACTGTGCAAATGTTTTTATGTACCTGTCACTTAGATAAGAGGATATGCCATCTACTTAAGCTTAAATCAGACAACTGAAAAAAATGTGAAAAAGTATTTGAATTGAGTAGAATACAATGGGCCCTTGGCATCCACAGGGGTCTGTTCCAGATCCCGCAGATAGCAAAATCATTGGATGCTCAAGTCCCATAGTACTCAATGGTGGCATGGCCATGCAGCTGTGCCACCACATTGAGGACAATAACAGTTTGACCCCTGCCCCCAGCCAGCCTCGCCACTCTCACCGTGGTGGGTGGCAAGGGACTACCTTTTCTTCCTCTTCCCTGCCTCCCCATCCTCTTCTCTTCTTTCCCCTTCCCATTGTCGCTGCCACAACTCTTGCTCCTTTTCCTCCTCCTTTTCCTCCCTCCTTTTCCTTCCTCTTCCTCCTCTTCCCTGTCTCCTCCTCCTTTCTCCTCCTCCTCTTATCTCCTCCCATTGCTGCTGTCGTGGCTCTTCCTATTTTTCATCCTCATCCCTCCTCCTCTTCCTCCCTCATACTCCGCTGCCACCCCTATGGGCTTGCCATGCACGAATGCTCAAACCGTGCCTGGCAAGTCCATGGATACAGAGGGCGGACTGTTTATTCAGTGTCTCTAGCCTTATGTTAACCCAACTCTAAGATCTTAAAAGCTAGTCAGAAGCCTCTGAAATAGCCTTTCATTAAGTGAAATGCTCCAGATGAGGAATTTGTCCAACTACATTTCTCTTTGCATTTCAGAGGAATCTTGAAATGGGCAGATGGAAGAATGTATTCTGGCATGTTCAGAAATGGCCTAGAAGATGGGTAGGTAAAATAAGCATAATCAGTTTGGGCATAAAGAAAGACAACTTGTTTATTATTAAAGATTTATTTGTGTTATAAATGATCTGTCTCTCATTGAGAGATGCATTGTCTGTTCTGTTTCATTGTACTATCGCATAGGTATTGCAATTTCTTCTTTGTGGTCTCTTCGAATCACCCAAATGAGTTATTCTGCACCTGTGCAGAGCCGTTCAGAACCTTCTTAGAGCTATTAGAAGTGTTTTGACTACTCCCCAACTGCCTTATTGACCAGTTTCTCACTTCAACCCTCAGTTCCTTTAGTCCGCTTCAGCAGCAACATCTAGGAACTCTTCAAAGATTCATTTTCCTGTCGGACTTTAAAATTTCTATTCAATCTGCATTTTGGTGTTATATTTTTAACATCATCGTTCATATTTTAAAAGGAGCACTGCAATGTTTGAGAGAATCACGTACTTAACAGGAGAATACAACTTCTGAAGTGAAGTTGTTTCAATGGTCACTTGCCTCACCATTGCACTTGGCAAGGCCCCTTGTTTTTCTGAGGAAAATTCTTTTAATAAAATGGTCACTCGCCTCGTTGGCACATTTGGCAGAGTTCCTTTGTACTCCTGAAGGGAAAATTTTTAAAAGGCCACCCACCTCTGTGGTGCACTTGGTTAAGTCCCTTTGTACAGTCCAAGACCATTGGTCACCCAAGGAGGCAGATCTTCACATCAACACTCTGAAACTTCATGTGGCCACCAAAGCATTCAAGGCATTTCAGCTACACCTCTCTTGCAGGGTGGTGCAGGTCCTTTCAGACAGCAACACAAATGTGTTGGAGGGTTTTTTTATCAACAAACAAGGCAGTACCCATTCCCCATTCCTCACCAACCTCACAGTGCATCTGTGGAATTGGTGTGCTGTACAAGGTATTAATGTTGTGACCGTATCTCCTCAGTCTGTGCAACATGCTTCACCATAAGTAGACTCTTTCTGCCTGGGCTTTCCACTTCAACAAAGGCAATTGGGGATGGCAACCATAGATCCTTTTGCACTTGCACCAACAAAAAGTATCCAGTACATTGAGAATAAATGTGGACTACTATTCTCTCAATGTTTCCTTCACCAGGACTTGGATGAACAGTGCCTATACTTGTTTCTTCCTTGCCCTTTGTTTCATAAGGCAGTAGTGAACTTGGACACAGACAAATCTACTGCCATAATGGCGGCCCCATTTGAGCCCTGCCACTCTGCTTCAACACTCAAGAGGGTGGTTCATGTACCTCCTGCTTCTGCTGGATCTTCTATAATTCTTCCAGCTGTCATACTCTCCACAGCTTGGAAGGTTGGGTACTTCAGTTCCTATCACTAGCTGCAGTTCTCCAGCCTTCTAGGAAACCTTTTACTGTTAGAGGTTATTAGTATAAGTGATGTTCGTTTTGTTCCTTTGCAGAGGAGAAGACTGCTGTAGTTGTACCAGCAGATGTTTCTACAGTCTTTTGTTTCTATTGTAACTTTGGGAGCAAAGCCTTTCATTTTCTTCCTTGAAAGTTTACCTTTCTGCAATAGTTGCGAGTCAACTTGTGTTTTTTTTTCTACAGCAAAACTATTCATCCTGTTAAAAGGTTTCTTAAATGACTGGCACACTTATATTCCCTTACTGTGCCTCCTACAGCTCCATGGTTCTTGTCATTTGTTATATCTCAGATTATGAACAAGCCCTTTGAACCACTTGTTTCAGCAGATGAGTATCTTCTCACCTTGAATATGGTTTTCCTTGTGGCCATCACTTCTTCCTGAGGAGTTGGTGAACTTGCTGTGTTGCATTCTGAAGAGCCCTTCCTTTGCTTCCTCGGGGGCAAAGTGGTTTTCTGCCCTAACATTGCTTTCCTGCCTAAAGTGGTTTTGTAGCTTCCTATCAACCAAGATATAGTTTTGCTTCCCTCCTGCCCCCCAAACCTATGTTCAAGACTTGAAAGATCTCTTCCCACTTTGGGTGTTTGTTGAGCTTTTAAATCCAGGGAACAGCTCATTCTTGACAATCCACTAGACATTTTGTGTGTTAGGTAGTCCTAAAAAGTAGATAGCGTAGACAATTCATCTGGCTTACTTGGGTTCTAAAAATGTTACCAGCTGGCACCACAGTACATTCAACCAGAGCTGTTTCTGTCTCCACAGCTCTCCTCAGGGGTGCTTTTTTATCAGAACTTTGCTAGGTGGCTGTATGGTCTCAATTATCAACATTTATAAGGCATTACCACTTAGACTCTACGGCCAGAAATTATGCTTGCTTTGGTTATGCTTTACTTTTGTGAGCTGCCCTTCGCCATTGGTAAGTTTTTCAGTCATGGCAAAGAGCATGTTCCTAACCTATAGCTGTGGTTCTTTGTGTGGTGATCTGTGCCCTCAGGTTACCTGCCCTGCCTTCCCTCTTTTCAGGTCCTAGTCTTTTGGTCTTCCATAGAACTTGAAAATGAGAGGAGAGTAGCGTAGTAGCCTGGAACATGTGCAGTGTGGAAAGAGGGTAGTGTTCTTACCAAAACTACTCAGCTCTAAAACTTTGCAAATGCGGCCTCTGCACAGGCATGAAAACTCATTTGTGTATTTTCATTTGCACAGATGCACACTCAAAGAACCACAGATATAGGTAAGCAACTTTTTCATTTCAGGGTATCTCACTTCCACATAAATATGAGCAGGATTGCTGCCCAAGTTACAGGTTTGATGGTAATAATTAAGTCATTTTGAATTGTGTTATGCTGAATATTTTTACCTGATTATTTATGTATGGTATGTGAATATGTTTTATATTGACAGGCATGGTGAATATACAGTACCAAACAAAATATTAAAGAAGAATGACCACTATGTTGGATATTGGAAAGAAGGCAAAATGTGTGGACAAGGCACCTACAGGTAATATGCAAGCAGCATGGTGATAATTTGAAGGACCTAATCCATGGTGAAAGAGAAAGTAGCAATTAAACTGCAGTTAACTTTAAAGTTTACATGAAGAGAGGTAGTGTAGTGTAGTGTTTTGAGTGTTGGAGTAGGACTCTGTGAAGTCATGGTTCAAATCCCTGCCCAGCCAAGGAAACCCACCAGGCAAGTAATACTCTCTCAGCCTCAGAGAAAGGCAATGGCACACCCCCTCTAAACAAAGCTTGCTAAGAAAGCCCAATGATAAGGTTACCTTGGGGTTACCATAAGTCTGCAGCAACTTGAATGATTGAAGATTGTTTTACACACAGTGCACTTCTATATAGGAAACAGCATGAACCCCATTTGGATTTCATTGTATGTATCAGTGACTCACATGGATATTTTGGTAATAATTGGATATAATTGGATCATTTTGACAATCAATGGATAATTCATATCCATTCACCTCTTTTCATTGGAAGAAGAGAAAAGGCTTAACAAAGGATTGTAAACATTTGAAGAGCAATTACATACCCCTTTGTTTGTGTTCCAAATCTTTCTATTGCAAAAGTTTGAAAGACTTGAATCAAGAATTTACAGAGAAACAGAGAGCAATGCTGTGTATCCTTGAAAATCTTCAGGTTCTGTGTAAAGAGACATATTATTTATTTCAGCTATGCCACTGGAGAAGTGTATGAAGGGAGTTTTCAGGACAACATGCGTCATGGCCATGGTCTCCTGCGCAGTGGCAAACTGACTTCTACCTCTCCCAGTATGTTCATTGGCCAGTGGATGATGGATAAGAAGACTGGATATGGAGTATTTGATGATATCACAAGGTAAATAAACCATGAGCATTCCAATCAAGTATGCTAAGCAGTTTAGTAGCTGGAAAAGAATTGCTGAAACAGTTTTATTTAGACACTAAAAGTTTGGCTGAGTCACTAAGGAGGAAGAGGACTCAAAACAGCATCTGATTAAGGCATTTTGTAAAAGAAGGTTCTTCTTCGTGGTCTCAGTAAATACACACAAATGGGTTATTCTGCATCTGCACAGAGCATATTCGGAACTTTCTAGAGCTATTAGAAGCGTTTTGGTGGTAGCCCCACCCAGTCCCCAACTGCCTTGTTGGCTGTCTTCCCACCTAAACCCTCAGTTCCTTTTATCCGCCCCAGCAGCAGCATCTAAGAGAAACTCGTCAGAGTTTCATTTTCCTGTCAGACTTTAAATTCTGCATTTGACAGGATCGATCTGCGTTTTGGTGGTAATTTCTTACTTCTTCGTTCATGTTTTAAGAGGAGTGCTGCAGGTTCTGAGAAAATTGCGTACTTACATGCAAATTTATCTTCTGGGCTGAAGTTATGGCCACTCGCCTCGCTCTTGGCAGGGCCCATCGTAATTCTGAGGAGAAATTTTAAACAGCCACTCATCTCGCTGGTGCACTTGGCAAAGACCTTTTATACTTCTGAGTAGAATATTTAAACAGCCGCTTGCCTTGCTGGCTGTTGTAAACACTTTCTTGTTCACCCACCACCTATCTCCTACTGAGGCACTGTTATCTTTGGTAGCGTGTTTCAGTAGTTTAACAGAGGCCAAGCAGTACTTTAAAACATGAATGGAGTTTATTTATAAAATAAAGAAACAAATATTGAAATATACTTAAAGCTTTGTTTGTCTTATTCCTTAGTTACAAAAGTTCCTTAAAAATAATACTACAGCCACTCAGGCAACCTTCTCCAATATTAAAGCCAAAAGCTTCCTTAACCTCCAGGCTTATTCTGAGTCTCTCTTTCTCAGACTCCCTCAAGCCTCTATAGTCTCTACTGGACTTCTCAGACCCTTCCCTGGCTTATAACTATCCTATAAATGTTCCCACAGGAACCCCAAGAGCACACCCTCCCTCCGAAGATGTCTCTTCCCTCCAAACTCCAACAAAATAAAAACCCCTTTCGCTCCCTGTCAAGGCTCTTTTATAGCCCTGCCCAGCCAGCTTCTCATTGGCTGGACTCCAGGAGCTCTGTGATTGGCTGTTTCCACCGCCTGCTCACTACACTGGTGTGCTTGGCAAAGGCCCCTCATACTTCTGAGGATATGTTATTATATGGTCACTGGCCTTTATTTCACACTTGGCTAAGTGCCTTTGTACTCCTGGGGAGGAGTTATGTGAACCGCTTCTCGCCTTGCTGTCACACCCGACTAAGGTCCATCGTAATTCTAAGGTGAAGTTATTAAATGGCTACTTGCCTCGCTGTAGCACTTGGCTAAGGCCCATTGTACTTCGGAGCTTGGGATGGTAGGTGTTGGGATGGACACCCAAATGACCTGCTTCAGGACAAATTGCCATGACATGCTGATGACTCCATTCTTCAGGCGTACCCAGACCTGATTTATGATAGTGAGAATGAGCGCTATTTCATGCCTATTGATGCTGAATCCCTCCAACGACACATGAGACGCCAGACTTCTCCCTCTCCAAAATGTCCTGTGTCTCAGTCCAACCTCTACCACCAGTGATGCTTTGCTGAGCAGGTAGTGAGAATGGCAAGTTCTCTGGAGATCGAAGTCACTCACACAGATGATGAGGTGTTGGACTCCATTGAGCGTAGAGTCCATGGGAAGGTGCAGACACTCACCTCCATCAAATTTCTTCCATCTCTGGAAACGATTGCCAGGCGTTCCTGGAATACTCCTGCCACTATTGCATCAACCTCCAGGAAAATTGAAAAACTCTACCAGATCTCGCCTTGGTCATCATCCTGGCTTTTTGAGATGAATTTCCAAGCTGAATTCGGCTATTGTAGAGGGCTCACAGCTTGTTTTCACTCTCAAGACATCCATGACTCCAACTGACAAAGGAGAGTAAGAAGATCAACAGCTTGCTGAAGAAGTTTTACGCAGCCTCAGTACTGAATCCAAAAGTGGCCAACTACTCTGCGTGCATGGATGTCTACCAAGAGCATCTCATGGAGCATATGCGGCCCTTGCTTGAGATCTCTCAGCAAGAATCCTTTGGCATTAGCACTCCAAGCCGAAGTCAGCATATTACCTCAGCTCGTCATTTTGTCAACTGCCCCTCTAAGATTATTTCGGGATCTGTTGCCCTTCAGAGACATGTTTGGCTCAGGTCTTCGGATCTTACACCACAAGCTCAAGCAGCAATAGAAAACATGCCCTTTATGACTCTGGCCTCTTCAATAAAGAGAAAGATGAAAAATTGAATTTCAAATACTGAAAGCAGCAGCGAAGAACCACAGTATGTCTCCATCCTTATTCCAGTCTCCTTCACACCATCATTATGGAAGTCAACGCCCTTGGTAACCTTTGTACCAGCAGAGGCAATACCAATGTCAACAGCAAGAGTGTCAGTAACAGCCTGAGGACCAATCTCAGCAGTGTCACTTCTCACAGTCTTCCTCTTCCTCTGGCTGCCACCAATACAACCAGCCTCGGTACCAACAGTATTCCTACTTCCACGTGGGGATTCGAAAAGTTCACAGGAGTTTCCTTGCCTTTGCCATTGGAACTGAGATGCACCAATAAAGGGTACTTCCCTTTGGACTTTCCACAGTGCTGAGGGTCTTCACCAAGTGCATGGCACCCATCGCAGCCTACCTTCACCAGCAAGGGATCGTGGTCTTCCCCTATCTCAATGATTGTCTTTTCTCTGCTCTGTCCTGGGAAAACCACCTCAGGGAAGTCGAGTTCACTTTGGCACTCCTGGACTCCCTCAGCCTCCTGGTCAACACAGAAAAATCCAGCTTGTCTCCCTCCAGATGAGATAAGTTCATCAAGACCGTTCTTGCTTACCTGCCCTCAGACAGGTTCCAAATTCTCTCTCAAGCAATTTGAGACTGCCTATCTCAAAGACGAATCAGAGCTCACACCGCCCAGGTGGCATTAGAACATAGGGCATCAACAACCTATGTCACCCCATGGACAAGATTTCACATCAGACCATTTCAGTCTTGGTTCCTCTCAGTCTTCGACCCCTTGGAGGACTCCCAGAACAAATCGCTCACAGTACCAAGACCTGTGTCCCACTCGCTTCGCTGGTGGCTCAATCCCAACAATGTTTGTGTCGGGATACCCTTGCTGCCTCCTCAGCTGCAGATCACTCTGACAACAGATGCACCCATGAAAGATTGGTGTGCCCACACCTTGAGCCTTACAGTCAGAGACAAGTGGTCCCCAACGGAGTGGTATCTGCAAAGGTATCAGATGCTTTGCAGGAACAAGGTATCAGATGCTTTCCGAACCCACTCCACCAGGGCTGTAACAGCATCCTCTGCCTTTTTGACTGGGCTGTCTTTGGAGGCTGCTGTCTGGTCCCAGCCATTGACTTTCATCAAACACTACAGGCTGGATGCCAGGGCCAGGTGGGATGCAGTCTTTGAGAAGGAAGTGTTGCTTTCTGGGTTGCGTTAAAGTTTTATTGCATTGCATGTTTTTACATTTTTGAAGACAAATGACAAGACAAAACACTTTTAAGTTGAATGTTTTATTGTTATTAAGAAAATGCATTCTGAAGTCTAAGGCTTTCATGGCCATCATCCATAGTTTTTTGTGGGTTTTTCAGGCTGTGTGGCCATGTTCTAGAAAAGTTTCTTCCTGACATTTCGCCATCATCTTCAGAGAAGATGCCAGCCACAGATGCTGGCGAAATGTCAGGAGGAAACTTTTCTAGAATATGGCCACACAGCCTGAAAAACCCACAGAAAACTAAAAATGTATTCTGTTTAAACTGTACAACTGGTGTCATGACACTCCCTCCTCCACTGATTGAAGCTTGTCAGTCTAAACCTGTTTGTGTGGTTCGTAGACACCACGAAAAGAAGGACAGGTATCTTACCTGTAACTGTAATTCTTCAAGTGCTCACCTGCAAATTCACACAAATCCCACCCATCCTTCCCTCTGTCGTGTCCTGCTCACTTTTATTTCCTTTCTATCGCTGCTATGTGGCATACTTGGAACTGAGAAAGAGTGGGAAGACACCGGGCTTATATAGAGGGTGGGCAGAGCTACTGCCAAAAAATGATTCCAGGGCCCCATTCCCATTACATTCTGATTCGAAGTGTGATGCAGGCTATATGACCCTCGTTCACACTCGAATCAACTTCCAATCCTCATTCAATCGATCAGTGGAGGAAAGAACTGGGTTAAAAGCAAATATCCCGGGCTTTCCTGACACTAGTTTTAAAGTGGTGTTTTTTGTGAAAACACGAATCTGAAGCGTTTCCAGTAAGTGGGAACGCTAATCAGAATCACGTTTTTTGGGGGGTGGGGTGGGGTGGGGGTATTGATCGCAAAATGTAATCTTGTGCATTTGTGATAGATTGCATTTGCAATCACTGTAAAGAAGAACCCCCCCACACACACTAATCTCCAGTTCCTTTGGGGGGGGATCCTTCCTTCTTCCCTTTTTCCTTCCTTCTTCTTCCTTCCTTCTTCCCTCCTTCCTTCCTTCCTTCCTTCCTTTTCCTTCCTTTTTCCCCCCTTCCTTCTTCAATTCCTTCCTTCCCTCCCCCCTTACCAGGGGAGGGCTCTCCGCGGCCGCTGCTGCCTACCTTGCCACTGGGCCTGGGACTTGTGGCGTTTCTTCCTCACTGCCGCTGCTCCCAGGTCCCACAGGCCTTCCAACAGGGAATGGAAGGCCCAGGAGCCCAGCGGCAGCGAGCAGCGCATCACCTCCTCCTCCTCCACCACTGGGCCCGTCTTGCTCCGGGCCAGAGCTGGCGGGCCTTCTTGTGCTGTGCTGCTGCCGGGGCCCGTGCTCCTCCTGGGGCTGATGGGAGCAGGATGGGCCCAGTGGAGGAGAAGGAGGAAGAGGAGGAGGAGGAGGTGCTGCACCACTTGCTGCTGCTGCTGCCGGGCTGCTGGGCCTTCCATTCCCTGTTGGAAGGCCCGTGGGACCCAGGAGCAGCGGCAGCGAGCGGTGGGGAAGAAGCACCGCAAGCCCTGCAAACCCTGGGCCCAGCGGCAAGGTAGGCGGCAGCGGCAGTGGCAGCAGAGAGCCCTCCGCCGGTAAGGAGGGAGGGAAGGAAGGAACGAGAGAAGGAAGGGGGGAAGAAGGAGAGAAGAGGAAGGAAGGAGGGAAGGAAGGAAGGATTCCTCCCCCCCCCCAAAAGGAACTGGAGATTAGTGTGGGGGGGTCTTCTTTACAGTGATCGCAAATGCAATCTGTCACAAATGCACAAGATTGCATTTGCGATCAATACCCCCACCCCACCCCCCCAAAAAATTCCCCTTCGGGAAGGGGTTGGGAGGTAAAGAGCTATCACCTTACATGGCAGCTCCAGTGGGAACGACAAGCATTCCCAGCTAAGAAAGCGATTCCAAACAAGGTCCCTTTTCATAGTGTGAATGAGGGGCCTTTTGGAATCGCTTTCCTAAGCGGAGCACAACCTGGTTCCAATGTGGATTTTTCCGCAAGTGGGAATGAGCCCCAGAAGTTTGCAAAACTAACTGTGCAGGCACAGAATAACCCATTTGTGTGAATTTGCAGATGACCACTCAAAGAATTACAGTTACAGGTAAGCAACCTGTCATTCTCTGAGGTAGCAGTGCAGTTCCCCAATCCAAAATGCTCAGAAAATGTTTATATTAGAGGGAAGTGAATACAAAAATGCCTTGTGTTAGTATAATAATGGAATTGCTCTATGTTGGGGAAATTTTCTTGAAAAAAATGCATACCTTAGAATTGCATACTATATATCTTATCTTATATTCTATTAGATTTGCTTTTATATAACTTATATGTACTTTTATTTAATTTGTATGTGTTTTATCATCTTAGTTAATTTTATATGAGTTCAAGGAGTGACTCAGTTTTATCCTTGTATGTATTTTGGTATTTTGTATTTTATTGTTGATATGGTCAGTTGACTGACCAATAAACTTGTTGTTGTTACATACAAAAATATGTATGTCAGGAGAAATGCAGAAAAATACATGTAGTTGGTTTTTTTCTCTCAAAAGGATGCAGAAACTGAATGAAATGAATTTAAAGTCGGAAATGAGAACTGAGTGCCAGCAGAAATCTGTTTAAATATTGATCAATACAGTAAAAGAAAAGTGCCATATTTAATCACATTTTCATATTTTCTCTAACTTATTATAGATGGCCCTCTTAGCAAATGACTAAAATGTCATAACAAAGAACTTACCATACATTGTGAAAAGGAAAAGCTATAACAATTTTTCACTTTGTTCCTTATTTTATTTTATTAAAAATAAATATTAAATAATCTTGGAAATAAACACATGTGACTGCAAGCTGCAGACTTACTGCTTCAGACAAGTGAGAGGAAGAACCTTTTTCCTCAAGTAATTCCAGATAGCATGGAACAAATCTTCTGAATTTGAGAGGAAAAAATTCCTTTCAAAAATATTTGAATCATCTGAATAATAAGGAAGTATGCTATCATAGTTTATCTGTCTGAGGGGTGAATTTTGTTTCATCACAATTGTTAATATAGTTTTCTTAAGAAGGTTCTCTATACATGTACCAGTAGGTCCTTCTGTTTAACTCCTCATTGTTAAAATTCAATGTATCATGGTTGTGATTAAAAATTAATTTGTAAACCTGCTAAAGAATCTGAAATATGACAATAATAGTGAGTTTTTCAGCTTTTCAGCAATTAATGTAGAATGTTGCTGCACTATCCTGCCTGTCTGTTTATTGTAAATTGTAGTGATTGATGTGGTTTTAAAATACTGGTTTTAATTTGTAACAGATTTAATATTTTTTTAAGGGTGGGGAGGGATGTAGCTTGTTTTATTTGATGTAATTGTATCTTATTGTTGTTAGCCACCCCGACTGATCTCAAAGGGGCGGGGTATAAATAAATTTTATTATTATTATTATTATTATCTGACAGTGACTCATTATTCAATGTATAAAGTTTTGAGGGGTGGAAGAGGCTGAATCAGGTAGCTTTACACTGAAGACAGTTTAACCAATTCATTAATATGGTAGCTCAAATTGGCTATCATCAACTTCCTAATGACAGATTTTTGATGGACCACTAGTAATTGCTGAAAACACTTCTCAGGTCCAAAACACATTGCAAAAACAATCCAATTTGAGACTGCTTTAACTGCCCTGGCTCAATGCTAGAGAATTCTGGGAACTGTAGTTTTGCAAATCATTTATCCTTCTCTGTCAGAGAACTCTGGTGCCACAATAAACTACAGTTCCCAGGATGCCCTAGCACCAAGCCAGGGCAGTTAAAGCAGTCTCAAACTGGATTATTTCTGTAATGTGTTTTCAGCCTCAGTTACTTGAGTGATGAGGCAGGGTATCTGTTGCTTAAACCCTAGGCATGAGCAAAGTGCAGGTCTCCCTACATTGTCGAACTGCAGCTCTAGCATTCCTCACAATTAGCTGTGCTAGGTAGTAGTGATGGGAGTTGCAGTTCACACAACATCTGGAAGGCTGCATTTTGCCCCACTTCTAGATTAAACCTGAGGATCACTGAAGAGGAAACAATGGTTTATTGCTTAGATCGCTTTTGACAGTAGCATCTTCCTGTCTCTTTAGGGGAGAAAAATACATGGGAATGTGGCAAGATGACCTTTGCCAAGGCAATGGTGTTGTAGTTACCCAGTTTGGACTGTATTATGAAGGAGCCTTTAACAACAATAAAATGATGGTAAGTTGCTTGCAAGCTGGTGTTTTACAACTTGAAGGGGGTTATCCTAGCAGTCCTTGAATTTATTCTACTGTTGAAATAGCAGTAGTATTGAAGTATAAATGCACTTATTTCTTGAAGTAGTGTTATACAGGTTTGGATCCAGATAACCCATGAGTAGAGGGAAAAGAAAACATCGCCCTTGCCTCTTCAGGATCTACTCTAGAGGGTTGGGAGTATTGTCTGGAACAGCATGGAAGGTGGTATGGGGGAATGTCTACTGGGGAAATCTGTGAAAATAGCTCTGTACTTCTTACAGCAGGAGCTTTTTGAATCTCTTCCCCTTTTACAAATGCAAATATTTACTTGTGCAGATGTCTTAGATGTAAACCAATCTGAAATGTAAAAAGAAACAAAATTCTAATAAGAAGGACTTATTTGACATTCTAAATGTCTTCCGTGCTCACATGATTATTATAAAAGTGCTTTGTAATGATTGTAATACTACTTTCTGTAGGGGTCTGGTGTCTTGCTTTCTGAAGATGATACAGTGTATGAAGGAGAGTTTTCAGATAACTGGACCCTTAATGGGAAGGTTGGTAACTCATATTTTAGGGGTTCATACTTGTGTAGGGAAGACCCATAATGAGGGAGTTAGTGAGAGTTTTTGTTTTTTAAAAATACAATTTTTCTTTTCCTGCCTTCCATTAAGGGAACACTGACTTTGCCAAATGGAGACACTATTGAAGGTACTTTCAGTGGTGAGTGGGGAACCGGAATAAAGATTACTGGGACATACTTCAAACCCACTTTATATGATCATGAGAAGGATCGACCCAAAAGACTGTGAGTGGATCAAAGTTAGCTGCTGTTCAGGCTAATGTATTGTTGTATGTACATCTCTGTGGCACATGAATCCTAGCACTGATATGGATGGTTTGCAGATCACACCCTGGCTTCCTTTATTTGTTTAGTTCTTTTTTGCTTACCTCAAGCTGTTCTGTCTGAGTAAGCAGCAGAACTGGCATGGCATCATTACTAGCACTAATCAAGTCCTGCTATTCAAGGCTTTCAAAATTACACTGCTGTTTCTATTCTGTGCTTCTTGGAAGGTAAGAGATGGGAGGAATATCATCCTTCTTATCTTAGAAAAGATGATAATTTGAAAATGTTATAAAAAAGAGGTGGTATGTGACTGGAGTGGTAGCTGATTAGTGCAGGGAAAATGAAGCAGTTGTCTTCTGGGGCTGTGGTCAGTCACAGATCTTTCTAAGCACAGTCACAGTTACTTTTAAGAAGTAGTTTGTTACCATACCTTCTCTCCACGTACACTTTATCATTTTCTGTTCTGTTTCCCCTCGCTTTTCATTGCCTTTTGTTTATTTCATTTTTACTATTTGAAACCAGAAGAATGCTATAAGATTTGAAACATTTTGTTCAAAATCCTTCTAAAATGCCCTTCAAACATAACTATGAAATTAGATACTGTTACCCATTTGCACATAATACAGTCCACTTGGTACATTGCCTTTGTAATGTAAACTTGAGTATGCATTTGTCATTTTGTCAAGTTGCTTGTAATTTGTGACTTCCAAGTTCTGATAAGTCACTAAGACTTACAGTACAAGAGTTTTTGTAGTCTGCCTATGTAGTCTGCCTATGTAGTTTTGTAGTCTGGAAACAAAGTGGCACAGCACATCTAATTCATAAGGAATCATTTCAGGCATTTTCAGAAATCAGCAAAGACATGCTGTTGGGGATAGGTAACCTTGACTCATACATAGTGCATGACTTGTCACCTGTAAAGAGTATGGGTGCAGCTGTCAGTTTAAGTCATAGCCATGGTTATTTTGGTCTTGTTAAGCAAAATATGTGTGTCCTTTGTTTCTTCCATTCTGTTTTTTCTGTGCTCTCAGAAACATTTGCTATTAATTAATTTTGACATCACTGATGTCCAAATTTGAATGTGAAGCAGGCTTCCCTGCTGAACTGAACATAACTTTGTAGGAACTCGGGGTTTTTTTAACCACACTAGGGGGTCTATAAATAAATGTATGAAGGTGCCTCTGAAGCAAGAATTGTCCTTTTTTAAAGTCTTGAGTTCATAACTTATTGGTGTATGATGTTTCTTTTTCAAAAAATACAAGGGATAGGTGAACAGTGCTATCTAGAGCAACACAGAGAGAAACAAACTCCAGCTCTGTTTTCAATAAAAATCTTGAATGTGCTTCAAAATAAGAAGAGAAGATAACGCTGATAATACTGTTTTTAAAATAGTTTCAGTTTAAAAAAAAATTTTTTTATCCTCATGATAATCTTTGAACTAAGAAATATATAATTATTCCTTTATTGATGGAAGAAGCAACATTCCTGTTGCTTTTTTAAGTATTAGTCTCTGTTGGTATTAGACTAAATGAAAAGAGGCTGAATGCGGGCAAGAGGAAGACAAGGGAGACAGAGAGGACTTATAATGGCTAATGAATTGAATGCTTCTGACGGGTTCTTGATCCAAGCATTAGTTTTACAAAAGCTGGTGAGGATAGGATCACTTGCTGGCAAGGCATTTCATATAAGACACCTCTAAAAATAGTTGGAAGCTTATTTAATAGAAAATAGCATGCCTCCAGTAAACATGATTTGGGATGATCATATAGGCAAGAGTTAAGCTGTGGACCTCCAGATAATTGTTGGATTATAATTCCCATCACATTTCATCATTGCCTGTTTCTAGCTAAAAGGAGTTACAGTCCAACAACTTCTGGAAGACCATACATTTCCCAGTACTGTTGCAAAACCTACTTCTGGTACAACTACAAGCTGAGTGTCATCTAGCTTTCAGATACAATTCAAGATGCTGAAAGCCCTGAATGACCTTTGTCATACACGTGCTTTGGGACTTATTATATGAGTTTGCCCATCTGTTTAGTTACTCAAATGAAGGCTCTACTCTGCATATCATCTATTTGGTTATTCAGAACACAAAATAGTAGATTGCCCAGCGTGACCAAGCATTTGGAAAGGCTGTATAGCTCTACCATATAGAATTATATTAGATTTTTTAAAATTATTGTAATTGTTCTATGGTAATTTGTAGTTCTTTAGGGTCTCTCTGACTCACACATATGAATTGTTCTGTGTCTCTTTTGGAAACTTCTAAAGCTAAGCTGAGAATTGTTGAAGGGATCCCCATGATCTTGATCCCGTGAACACTCAGGACATTCCTGCCATTTTCCTCAGTTTCTTTTTGAGTGCTGCTACAGTAGCATATTGGGACTTTGTCTGTCGGGACAGCTGTTTGTGTGATAGCTGAGCTTTTACAACCACCTTCAGGCTTTCCCAATTTTAATTCATGTTCATTTTCTCATTCTTCTCCATGATTTAGTTTTTATATTTTACCTGCGGGCTCTTGAGGTCATAGCAACAAAGATGCCTATAATGTCATGTAAACCTTTTTCAAGGATGTAGAAATGGTGGTAGTAAAATCCCACAGCCTGGTGAACACTTCAAATGTTTGATTGGTTTAGAAGTGTAGGCATTGTCAAAGCATTATGAAACAAGTCCTCAAAATTGCCTTTACTGACTGAAAGCTCTAGTATAGAGACCTCTTTACAGGTGCATTCACTGGAAATTTGTATTTGGCCTTCTTCAATACCTGAACAACTCCACCCTTCAAAGCCAACTTCAGCACTCAGTCTATTGATACCAATTATTTCCATCCTAATCTTGGTACAATCAGCTTCGGAATGGTTGTCAGATCCAATACCAATATAACCTCCTTGCAGCAGGAAGCAGGAGTCAAGGGCTTTCTCTCTCAAACCTGAACAGTTTGTACCAGATCTCTTTTAGGGTGGTGAGTAACCTAGTAGACGCGCCTGTGATTCACAAGAGCAGACACTCACCAAGCCAGAACAGGTTCTTTTCACACCAGTACTGATAGGAAATGAGACTTCATTAACAAAAACACATCAGCCAATAAAGTTGACATCTCTTCCTTCTCTACATCCTTCAGGAACCATCTGCCTAATCCTTAACTAGATCTCAGCACTCCTCCTTTCAGACATCTTCTAGACACCTTTGCCAACCCTTATCTTCCTCCAAGAGGCCTTCACAACAAGGCAAATTCAAGTCGGCCCTTACAAGAAGAAACTATTGGAATCCTCCAGCCAGTTTGACTAAAGTTGTTGTTGTATTCCTTCAAGTTGTTTCTGACTTATGGTGACCCTAAGGCAAACCTATCATGGGGTTTTCTTGGCAAAATTTGTTCAGGGAGAGGGTTTGCCGCTGCCATCCTCCGACTTGTATGATTCTGATTTTAGTGCTCAGTTGTATATCTTTACAGTTTAGGATCTTCTCTAGTTCTTTCATAGCTGCCCTTCACATTCCTAGTCTTCTTCTTATTTCTTGACTGCATCCTCCATTCTGCTCAGTGTATGTTCAACATTAAGCCTGCCTTTGCACTTTCTTCTTTGACCTTCCTTGCTAATTTTTCCAAGTCTTTCATGTTTTCTGCTAGTACAGTGGGCCCTTGGTATGCACCAGAGTTTGATTCCAGGACTCCCCGTAGATACCAAAATTCCTGGATGCTCAAGTCCCATTATATACAGTTGCATAGTAAAATGATGCCCCTTATGTAAAATGGCATAACCAGGGTTTGCTTTTTAGAATGTATATATTTGGAAAATACTTTCAAGTCATGGATGCTTGAATCCATGGATAAAAAAATCTGTGGATATGGAGAGCTGGCTGTAGTATGGTGCCAGCCACATATCTTAGATTGTTGGTGTTCCTTCCCCCTGTTTACACTCCTCCTTCTTCTGAGTTTACACCTACTCTTCATGTGATATTTTCTGCATACAATTTGAACAAACAGGGTGATAAAATACATCCTTGCCTGGCTCCTTTGCCAATTGTGAACTGTTCTATTTCTTCATATTCTGTTCTGTCAGTAGCCTCCTGTCCTACGTATAGATTTCTCATCAGGACTATCAGATGTAATTCTGCTTCCATGTCTTTAAGAGCGTTCCATAGTTTTTTGTGATCTGTGCAGCCAAATGTTTTGCTATAATCTATAAAAAGCACATACTGATTTTTTCTGGAATTCCTTTGTACACTCCATTGGCCATCATATGTTTGCAATGTGGTCTCTAGTGCATTTTCCCTTCCTGAACCCTGCTTCCACCTCTGAGATTTCTCTCTCCATGTGACTGGGTATCAAGTAGGGTCATCACTAGCATTCATCAGAACTGTGAGATGGTGAAATCACTACTGCCTGGGGTATCCACAGTTATTCCACAAAAATAATGGATGAATTGCCTGCTTTTCTCAGTGTTTCTCTCCTACAGGAGGCCTGTAGAGCAGCCACTTGGGCACAAATGCTGATGTTCAACTGTCACTACACCACTGATGTCAGAGCTCGTAAAGAGATAGATTTCAGAAGCAACATTATCATTTTTGCAACAGTGACTCATGTCCATTTCCAGTAATTCAGTTTGCTAATCACCCATGTTGTATGAGTCACAGAGACCACTAAGAAAAATAGGTTACTTACTTGTACCTGTGGTTCTTTGAATGATTATCTGTGAATTTATACAACCCACCTACCTCCCCATTAGTCAGTCACCACCCCTCATTCTATTTTATGTCTTTTATGTATTTTATGTCTTCCCCACACTGAAGCAAACTGGGAACTGAGAAAAATGACTAGTGGGTCCCAAGCATGTGTGAGGCTGAGGGGTGGGGTGTCATTTTGAAAAGGTCAGTTTATCTTCAGAAGTTTCCAATATGATATGCGCAAAGAACAGCTCATAATGTAAGTTCACAGATGACCACTCATACCACCACAATTACAGATAAGCAACCTGTTCTTTCCCCCAAATGGCAATATGACAGTTAAAAGAAGAATATAAATATTCTAAATATTTGTACAACTATGAGACATTGGCAATATTTCTCAGGGAGTTTTTTTTCTGCAATACTGCACAAATTTATATAAGACTTAAAATAGTTACATCATTAAGTATAAAAATAAGCATATGTGGTTATAACAAAATATACCAAAAAAGGGAATAAAACGTCAAACACACTTCTCTTGAGGCAAAATTAATAGTTAGAATAGTACATACTTTTAAAGCTCAGGTTTTAACTTCACATCAAACCTAGATCCTAAAACAAAATCTTACTTTAGACTAAAATTTATGTTTTGAGATTTCAGACAGGTACAGATCCCTCAGATAATCTGGACGTGCTATTTTTATTCTCTGTGAATTAATTTAGTTGCTCCCCATCATTCGTATGCTCATTGTTTCTCTACCCATCCTTTAGAAAATGTAATTAACCAAAAGTATTTTCTGGTACTCTTGTTATGCCCATTAACAAAAATTATATCAGTAGAAAGTGCTAAGAATTTAGGACCCAATGCCTCAGTGCTTTTAAATGTCAATGTCCATACTAAAGAGAAATGAGTTTTTCCCCACAAAAGTTAATCATAGTTTCCTGAGGAAGTTAGACTGCTGCCATATTATTTGCAATATTCTTTCCAACCCTAGTACCCACTTTCATAACAGTAATGTTGCTTATAATTATAAATGTTGCTTATAATAATTTAAATAGGCAATGATCTTCTGCTTGCTGAAATCAAATGCATGTTTAGAGAAACATGTTTAGGGAAACTTCTCTATTTTATAGCACATTCAATCTAATTTATTGCTAGCTGGGAATCCATTATTAACAAGCAGGTCAGTAATGAGTTCACTGGCAAGATAAACACAGTGGGCTAGCTTTAAGTAGACTGTTCCTCCAATGTCTTAGTTTCTCTACAGCCACTCTGCCCCATAGCCTTTTTTTCCTCTTGCCATCGCTTATACTGTACCAATGGAGTTAAACTAGTGGAGTTTCCTAGCAGGTTTCCAGTCTAAACTCACATAGTTCAGCATCCTGAACCTTCTCATCTTTTACACTTTTAAGAATGCATGTTTCTGCCTCCAAAAACTGTGATGTTAATCTTGAGGGGATGCAGCATTGTCTGTTGCAGCCGTGAAATCAGGGAGAAGAGATGAGAACTGAGCTTGAAGTTGGGGAGCGGAACCAAACCTGTTTCTAGGCCACATTTAATGGGAAAAGCCCTCCCACACCAATTTATTTAATATAACTCCATAGAAGAATAACATAGCAAAAATTAATACTCACAGTTAAATCAAAGCCACATTTATAACCAGTCTTAGTGTCTGGTGTATGACATCAGTGACCTACAGAGTGCCCTTTACTGTGCAGTCAAAAATAAGCAGTTTCACTCTGGGTGAAGAATTTGGAAAACCTTTGTCCATGAGTTCACTGATATTCAAGGAACCTGTTTTTAAGAGAGTGCTGTTTCAATATGCCATTTCTATCCTGCTGTCAGGATATTTTAGAAGTGAATACATTTGGGAAAAATTGTGCACCTGCATCTTGTCTTCAGATGTTTTGAGCGATAATTGAAATGTTTGCTGTTAATATTGCCAGGCGGAAGCTTGGAAACCTTGCTGTTCCTGCTGATGAGAAGTGGAAGGCAGTGTTTGATGAATGCTGGCATCAGTTAGGCTGTGAACAAGCAGGCCAAGGGGATAGGTGGAAAGCCTGGGATAACATTGCCGTTGCCCTGACAACAAATCGGCGTCAACACAAAGACAGGTCAGTGGTTTTGAATGACGTATTTCCAGCAACAGCATAATATTATCTAATATAGAGTTCAGCAATTGTTTAAATCCATGTTCAGATATACATACATTTCGTTTCCTGGAGCTTATTATGGATGTATTCTAGAACATATGCTGATTGCACACATGCATAGGTTACATACACAATCAAATATATAAAAAAAAACAGATTATAGAATTTTACCCAGTGTTTTTCAGGTTGATGTTGGTGATTTTGCTTATGATATGAATGAAATTAGAGGTTAAGTGGGTTAATTGTTCTACCCCAGATTCCATACAAAATTGACGTAACCCATCATTTCGAAACAGCTGCTGCTAAAGTTTACCAGCTAGTTTGGAACTTGCATGACAATGACTGGAATGGCAACCCAAGTGTAAATATAAAGTTTGGTCAACACCAATTCACATTATTATTATTATTATTATTATTATTATTAATATTTTTATTATTGTTATTTTCATTATTATTATTTGAATCTCAACAAATATATAAAATGCATACAAACATAAAAAACATACCATATATAAAGAAAAATAGTGTATACCTGTGTGTGTGTGTGTGTGTGTGTATATATATATATATAAATTGAGAGGTGGTCAACACCAATTCATAAATTGGTGACTAGAATACCATATAGACAGTATACGCAGATCTTAAAAGAATTGCAGTGGATGCCAATATGTTTCTGGTCTGAATTAAAGGTACTTGTTTAATATGCTTTTAGCTTATTTAAGTTTTGTTTTGTTTTGTTTTTAAACTGTTTGACCTGTTAGTGCTATTTGTAAGCTACCTTGAAATCTTTTGATATAGAGCGGGGTATAATACTCCTTTTCTGTTTCTGTTGATGGCACTTCTATCCATCCGGTTCAGCAAGCCCGCAGTCTTGGTTTCATCTTTGATTCCTCTCTGTCGTTTATCCCCCAGATTCAGGCCACCGCCAAGACCTGTAGATTCCCTCTTTACAACATTGCTAAAATCCGTCCATTCCTCTCAGCCTCCACTGCCAAGACTCTGGTCCATGCCCTAGTGGTTTCACGACTAGATTACTGTAACCTTCTTCTGACAGGTCTTCCTCTATCTCACCTCCATCCTTTAATCTCTGTCCAGAACTCAGCTGCACGTATTATCACATTTGCTCGCCGCTTTGACCTTGTTTCTCCCCTCTTGTCCTCCCTTCACTGGCTCCCCTTCCCCTTCCGCATCCAGTACAAGCTTTTGTTACTGACTTTCAAAGCCCTCCATGGACTGGCCCCTCCTTACTTGTCTGACCTTCTTTCTCCTCACACTCCTTCTCGTACCCTCCGTTCTGGTAGTCAGGGTCTCCTGTCCCAGCCAAGGATTTCCACTGCCCTGTCCCGGATTCGTCCTTTCTCACTTACTGCCCCTCACTCCTGGAACCTTCTTCCCCCACATGCACGCCTCATCACTTCCCTAACCAGGTTCAAAACTGAGTTAAAGACTATATTGTTTAGAGAAGCTTTCCCAGATGTGTGACTTTGTCTGGCCCGTTTTAACTGTGCATTACGAAGCCGAGCCCTCCCTCTAGTCCATCTGCATTGGTCCAGGCCTCAGAGGGAGAGAAGAATCACCGGACCTGATACCCTTCCCCATCACCTTTCCCTTCTCCTCTTGTGTCGTGTCTTTTAGATTGTAAGCCTGAGGGCAGGGAACCGTCTAATTATAAGTTTATATGTACAGCACTGTGTAAACCTACAGCGCTATATAAATAAAGGTTAATAATAATAATAATAATAATATAAATATTTTGGTGATGGTGATGGTAATATCTGAGTGGTACCGGAGAAGTAGATATAAAGCAGTGATCGAGGTGAGATATTGAAATCACTAGCAGTTTACAGCAAAATATCTACAAAGAAATTATGCTTTAGCACGAGGTGAAGAAGAGTAATTCATGGAGTGACATGCAGAAAATAAGATGTTTATATGAGTGGCCACATGATGGTTGCACAGATGTTAAGAGCTGACATAGCCGAAGCACTTTAATTCTGTAGTGCTGAAATTTTAGAAACATTCAGTAGGTTAAGAAAGGAAAGCATATGAATCTGGAAAGTAGAATGGGCACAGTAAAACAGCAAGATTCAGTGATTAAAGCAAAAATATTTTAGATCACTAGTTAAATTTTGCTAGTACTTTCTGTGTTATGTTCCATGCTCTCTTGTTTTAAAGATGTATATTTTTAAAACATTATCTCCCATATGGATTGGATTAAGTAATGCTTTTCCCATTTACAATAGGAATGTAGATCCAAAAAAGTTCTTGTTTTCTTCCAGGTCCATCTTCTCTATTTTTCCCAGTACAAAATTCCCAAAATTCTTTCCAATTCCTATCTTCCCAAAACCTGGTAATTTCTGTGCGATCCAACTGGCTTCTGTAAATGGAAGGATTTTTTCTGGTTGTGCAATGGCACCATGAGCTTCAACACAATGTTCTTTAGGCTTTCATGTTATTTAGCTTTTTGCAGATCATATTGGTAGATAGTTGGCCATATATATTTCCCTTATATGACATAACTATTCCTTCTGTTGTTGCAGTCCAGAGCTGTTGAGCAGATCACATACTCAAACCCTGGAGAGCTTGGAGTTCATTCCGCAGCATGTTGGTGCCTTCACACTGGAAAAATATGACAGCATTAAGAAATATCTCATAAAGGTAACCTGATTACTACTTGATAGGCTTTTCTGTCTCTGGCCCAGGATTTAAGCAATATTCATTCACTGGTTTCTGCTATTCACTGATCCAGACACTAGCAAAGCAAAAGAAATGATTGCTTTGTTTCATTGCTGTGAAAAACAATTTTGTGAGGATCTTGCTTTGAATCACAGTTACGAAATTCATTGTCACAAACAGTGACTGCAGTGTGGGGAGTTAATCCTTCATGCTGGATCTGGCTTCTTCCTCATGCATCACAGGCAGGGCTTTTAATCAGTCGTTCTTACCACCCTAAGAGGGAGAACTAGTCTCACCTTCCCAGTTCCATCCTGCCTCAGTTCAAATCAGGACAGGGCTTTTCATGCTCCAGCAATTTTGGCTGTGGGGGTTGATTTCTGAGAAGAATTTCTACAGTTTGTGGGCCAGAAGGCCTTGATAAGTATTGTGCTGTGCCACCTTAACAGGGACGGTCAGTTCCAGCTTAATAGATATCGATCAGAGTCCCTAGCTCTTCTCTGATAAGCAGTCAGTGGTTGATTGCATGATGGGGAAGCACATTTGGGGCACACAGAAGAAACAGATCTATGACCCCTTCCTAGGAGACATGATCCAGTTCCTGTTCAGCCCATGGTGGTGGCTGGAGAGCATGCTCTGCTGGTTTGCATTGCATTGACTGTGTTAAAGAACTGTCATGTGCCACTTTGGCCACATGAATAACTCTATTGGACAGCCCCCCTCCTCTCCGAACCTTAGCTATTGATGGTTAAAAGCTCCCTGTGAATTGGATAATTGGTTTTCCCTCATAGCCAAGTAGGCTGTGAGACTTGGACTGTTGGGCGACAGGGGGAAGTGGTAGCGAATCTGTTATCTGCCAAAGAGGGTGGTACTATTGAGCTCCATAAGAAAAGGTGTGGGGGGAAAAGATGCAAGCTCAGTAAATGAAGAGCTCTCTGGTGCTCACAGGCCCTCTAGTGACCAGAAGCACAAAATACAGTCCAGAAAAGAACTAAGGATCTGAAGGGAGAGGTGGGAAATACAAATAAATTATTTATTATATTATTTATTATAAATTGGACTATATGTTTGTCTCTTTTTAAGAATCTACTAAGGGCCACTAGGTGTCTTCTTCCACCTTGCCTCATTTGTTGCGGCAGCACATTGAATTGACTTATGTACACACTTCCAAGCTGATTCCAGAAGGGATTTGGGCACGCTCCACTTGTTGTTCTGCCATTTCCACAGCATTGAGCATAACAGCATCTTTGCTGGGGATTTGCAGGGCAGCCACACAGGCTTCCCCATCTTCTTTTGTCAAGCACTACAGGACTGACTAATTTGCTTCAGGTGCTTCCTTTGGTAGGTTGTGTCTATGTAGTAGGTTGTTGCCCACCCAGGTGGCACGGTGACTGCTTCTGTAGGTACCAGCAAAAAGGATTACCTCCTCACACTGTCAGAAAATAGAACATTGGTACTTGCCATGACAGTTTCTTTTCTGCAGTTGTAGGGAGGGAATCCTTCCCACCCTAGTTGGTGGAGTTTTCAGATAATTGTTTGTTTGCCCTGAGCTTTGTCATACCATCACTGGGAAGGTAGGATTGGCTCTCCCAGTAAGAGTGGTACAGATGGTTGACAGTTCGGAAGCCTTGTGTGTAAAGTGTGAGGGAGGAGCCAGACCCAGCAAGGAGGATTCTCTCCCCACAACTGCAGAAAAAGGAACCTTCATGGTAAGTACAGAGTGATTCAAAGTAATGGTGCAAAAGTAAAGCTGTTCTTATTTGCTTTTGCACCATTATTTTTTAATCACCTTGTACCTGTGTTCCATTTTCCTCAGCCAGCTGTATGTGCTTACAGGTTACAAGGCTTTGTTATAATTTGAGATACATTGCAATAAAATTAACTCAGAGCAGAAAGATCTGTTTTGCATTAAATGAGTAGACTATATATTTTGCTTTAAGGACTTAATTGGAATTTACATTACTGAAACCAGGCAGAAGTAACTGCCATACAGCCAGAGCCACTTTTGAGGTGAGCTAAGTGCCCAAGGATTGTAGTTTTTTGTATTTGTATTTGGTTTTTTTGAAGTGGAAATATAGCTTAGCAGCATCTGCATAAATAACATTAAACATTTGCTAAAAATAAATGAAATTAATTCTTATATACTATTAAATTAATTTCAAACATTTCCCCTCATTTATCAATAAAGTCTCCCATTCATACATTATTATTATTATTATTATTATTATTAAATTTATATCTCTATATTAATGAACCTTAAAAGCGCTTAAATTGATTTTAATATGACTGTGACTATGATTTTGACTATTGATACTGAATAAAAAGGAACTAAATTGACTATGATATTGCTTGTCCCATTTATGCTTTAAATTCATGCTTTAAATTCATTTTTGCAATGACTGTTGTGGATTTAACAGAATGTTGACAAATATCAATAATATACTCTAATGTCACTGTCTTTAAAAATTCTGGAGGCCACTGGGGAGTCATGAAAAAGGCATGAAAGATGACACAGAGCCTATGGCCTTTGGATTTCTCCAGATTCATACAAAGAACCCTACGTATGAACCTTACCATGCAGATTTTGCTTCTTGGTGTAGTTGCCTAGTTATTTCTGACATCTCCCTCCTGTACAGGCCTGCGATACCCCTCTTCATCCTTTGGGAAAACTTGTTGAGACCTTAGTAGCAGTATATCGGATGACGTATGTAGGAGTGGGTGCCAATCGGAGGCTGTTGCAGGAAGCAGTCAGGGAAATTAAATCCTACCTCAAACGCATCTTTCTGTTGGTCAGGTACGGGGAAAAAAACCAAGAAAAGTTTTTAAAATGTATTTATTGTAACCCATCTTCTCTTTGACAAGCGTTCAAGGCAAAAGCGTACATTTTAAAATGCATATAGAAATATATTTGTTTGTTAAAAATACATTATCAAGTACATGACTTAAATTGTTTCTAAGTTCACCTGCAGAGGTTACTCAAAAATGTCTTTCAAAAACTGGCAAAACTCTGTTAAAGAGTTCTTTAGGCGTTTTGGTGATTTGTGACTGTTTGGTGTGTTTTGGTTTTAAGATTCCTGTTCCCTGACCTTCCTGAAGAGGGCAGTACAATTCAGTTTTTGGTGACTGAAACGAAGGGAAGAAGATCATTTTGTAGTGGGAAAAGTGACTCTGGATCTGATTCTCCAGAACCAGGGTATGTAGGTTAAAATCTTTCACGAATCTAAATATAAGTGCAAAGTATCTGTTATGAATGGGGTGTGTGGGTAGGGGGAGGGATTAATTAAAACTTCTTCATTGTGGGGCAAATCTTTTCTGATAGATCATTGCTATATTTTATTTATTTATGTATTTATTTTAGTATTTCTACCCTGCCCTTCATCCCTAAAGGCTATCAGAGTGACTTACAATAATTATTTTTAATTAGACAGTTCCCTGCCCTTAGTATAGGCCACTTCTACCGGTATATGCTATATATAGAATGAAAAAAACATCTGCCTTCCAAGTTATTTCACATCCTGGCTTCCATCCATTTTGGACCTCCATAAATGAAGAGCCATTGCTTGTTTATTCCTACAGACCTCATAGCTAAGCTCATCTCACTCTTTCTTCTTCTTCTTTAGACTGTGAATGACTAAATTCATAGATGCAGTCTGCATTCCACTGGACCAATTAAGCTTATGCTTTAGATATACTTGGTTGGGGGAGCATCACTGTCAGCCCCACTCCAGTGTTCATTAGTTCATCAGTCATGGACTACTGCTGTGTGACATTTCTCATGTCATTCAGCCAGGGAAAGAAGGATTAGCCTTGTTCTGTATTTCCTCTGGCTGATACTGAGGTGACTGTAATGATCTCCCCCATACCTGAAGTTTTAGATGATATGTTGTCATGCAATAACGCAGAAACATTCAGCTGTTAGTGCAAAGAACTTGCACTCAAAGATGTCATTATTCTTGGTGGGAAGAGTGGCAGAAAGCAAAGAGGATTGATATTCTGGGCTTCTCCCTTTCCTTGGCCTATTTTAGCTTCTTCATCCTCAAACTTTACTGTTAATAGGAAAGACTGGGATGTCTAAATTGGAAGGCCCTAGTGTCTTCCAGCCTTCCTTTCCTGTGTTTTTCCACCTCCTATACAACCTAGGTTCTTCAGGCCCGTTTCCCTGTTGCTGCTTTTTATTATCTTATTTTGTTTTATTCCATGTTTTTAACTCTACTGTGATTTAATATTCTTCTTAAGGGGTGGTGGTGAGGGAAGTGACAGGAAATTTTAACTGACACTGTTTTAACTTTTGCTGTAACCCGCCCCGATTGCTTGTTCAGAAGGGTAGGCTAGAAATAAATTTGTTATTATTATTTTATTATAATAACAGACCTTTTGGTAAATTTGTGGGTCTCACTTCTTAGATATTTTTATCCAACATGTTGTTATCTTTTTAAGTTATGTGGTCACAAGCTCTGGGTTGCTACTTCCGGTGTTGCTACCACGACTCTACCCTCCTTTGTTTATGCTGTATGCCTTGGACAACGAACGAGAGGAAGATGTTTACTGGGAGTGTGTTTTGCGTCTCAATAAACAACCAGACACAGCACTCTTGAGCTTTTTGGGAGTACAAACGTAAGCATGCTTCAGGATGTTAAAACTGATTAGCCCTCCCCCCCTTCTTCCTTTCTGTCTTTTTATGTCAGAAGTACCCATTGCTAGTAAATGTTGTCGGTATTCAACAGTTAAAATAATGATAAAATAACTGTTGAAAATTTTAACAAATTAATTTTTAAAAGATTACCTACAAGCTCTGCTTATGATTGAGCATTTCCTATGGCTAAAGTCTGGACGAGCCAGTAGTTGTTGGGGTTAGTTCTGGAAAGCTGGAAAGGACTTTCAGGCAGGCACTGTGTTGCATCTCTGAAATGCCCCACATGTCCTTGATTTGTCCAAATCACCAACTATTTGCTGTTTGACTCATTAGTTGGGTCCCCTTTACAAAACCTGACCCTTTATGATTTACTCTTTTTTTTTTTTTTTTTTTTTTGTATTTAAAGACTCCTTTTCCACGATAAAGATAAATAAATAAATAAATCAGTCATTAACTTTATGTGTTGGTACTTTTTCTAGGAAATTTTGGCCAACATCTACATCTCTCCTTGGGGAAAATAAAAAGGTATATTTCCTTTGCAGGATTTTTACTTGCATGTGTTTGTATTTCTTTGATGAGTTATTGACCTTTACTAAAGTAAACTAGAGTGTTTCTGTGTCCATTTTAATGCAGCATTCTTTTGGTTAGCATTAAAAACTTTCCCTAATGGTATCGATCATTTTCACAGTGTACAGTTCTTCCAGTGACACTTAATTCATAGATCAAGATGCATTGCTCCAAGAACATGTAATTTTACAGTTATCTTTTCTGTCTTTATTTCATTTCTGTGATTTTAAAATCATTTCCAGATAATTACTTTAGGATAATATATAATCTGCTATATCATTAGTTTGGTGGGAGGCTTTCTGCTGTTTCATTTGAGGTGTTCATATTCTGCATATTGATTAAGTGCTGCTTACTTGGCCAAATTAAAAGCCATCATTTTTCCCCCATGCCAGTTAATATGAAATCTCCAAAACTATATTAAAGTAGGGAGCATGAGGAAGGTTTTGCTGTGTGCTGTAGACACTGAATTTTTAGACCAGACCAGACCAGTGATGCCAGTTTGTGATCAGATTGATAGCCAGAGGCTAGAACAGAAAAGTTGCTTCCATATTGTGTTAACCAATCTAATTGCTGCACTGTCCTTCCACTACCACCCTGCTTGCTATTTGACATCACTGTCCTGGTAGTATGGTCTTCTAAATGCATGCTAGATTCAACTGCTTCAAATGTTCTTGGTCAGTCTGCTTTGGTGATGACTGGTTGGTGTTATATGGTGTCTGTGGCTTACTATATTGAGCTACACTGCAACAGCAATGGTGGAACAGAGATGTTGTATATGTGGCTCAAGAGGAATCATGCAACAGAACACTACTAATTGGGACTACTAACATCCATTTATACTACAGATAGGTAATCATGGTAAACAAGGTAATTTGTTGGACGATAGTACTCATTAAAGGGTAAGAATTCTGTGGGCAAGAGGCCTAACCCAGGCTGTCAGGATCCCCAATCAGACCTGTAGGAATTTCCTGATAACATCAGCCTCTCAAAAGGGAGATAGGACAGGACTATACTGTTGACTAGCTGCAGCTACACATACCCGCTGCTACCCTACCCTTTTGTTAATGGATTTTGGTAACAACGCCTGAAGCAGCTTTATTCTGAATCAGATCGTTGGACCACATAGCCCTGCATTGTTGACACGGTCAGCAGGTGTCTAAGTTCATCTGCACGCAAACTTTAGTCCCTCAGTTCATTTCTCATACACTGCTAATAGACTAATGCCTACCCACAACTTGAGTATTGCTAAGTTAACCATTGGTTTTATTATAATTATTCAAATTTACATATTGTGAAACATTCGGCTCAGGAGCCTTTTTAATAATTATCTTACGTTCTCCTAATATATTAAAAGAGCACATAAATTTTATTGAATTCAACAATTTCAATAAATAGACGGATTCAACATACAGAAACTACCACACACGGTTCCAAGAGGATACATTGAAAAATATTTTATCCCTCATAGTAACAAATCAGGACCCAAAATGCTTTGAAAGAAAGATAAATGGCCCTTTTTGTCATAGGCTGAATTTTTGCTAATCTGCCAGTTAAACATAAAGCTTGCAGGCCAGATCAAAACAATTTAAAATCCTATTTTCTTCCTTTGTAGTAACCTCTCTAAACTGGAATGAATGGAACAATTGAGCAATCATAGTACTAGATAACAAGCCCTAATCTAGCATCTCTGTTTCTAAAAAAGTGTCTGCTCATGGTAAATTTTCTTTCATATTAAGTACACCTTTAGAGATTACGTTGGCAATAACCACAGCTTTTCATTCTTTTTGTTAGGTTTTGCCAAATACAAAAGATGCCTGTTTTGCTTCTGCAGTGGAATGCTTACAACAAATCAGGTAATCTTAATTTTTTTTCTCCTTTTCTAGTTCATTTATCACCAAACTAAAATAATCCTATCAATCTCTGTGAGATAGGTCTACCTTTGCTTCGTATATGAATACTATAGTCTTTGGATTAGGTTATATTAGAGAAGAAGTCAGATTAAACAAAGCAAGACTCATATATGGGTAAACGTGCATATAATTGTGCAACATGCTTATACCACATATAGCATTGAAACAACATTCACTGTGCAATAGTTACATTTGAATTTCTTCCTTAGTTTTTTTCTTTTCTTTGCTTTTCTTTGCACAGCAAATTAAAAGATGCAGATTTCTCCTATTTGCTTTTGTTAATGTTATGTCAATATAATTGGGTTCCTTGTGTACAGCATTATGTCAGGAGCTAGTTTCTGTTCTCTTTAGAACTCTTAAGTTTTAGGGGTTTTTTAAATCTTATAAGTCACCTTGAGTCTCAAACTGGTGAAAAGGCAAAATAATAACTATTATTATTATTATTATTATTATTATTATTATTGAGGGGATGATGATGATGATGATGAGTATATAGCTGTGTTATTTCTTTGGAAGGGCTTAAATTTAGACCTTGAGGTAAAATTGGTTTTAAAAAATCATATTCATTGAAACATATTTAACACAAAATAAGAATAATTTGATAAGGTTTGCAGAGGAGTTAGGTTTTTATTGATATGACAATTGCAAAATGTTAGCTTGTGTGTGTTACCTGAAGACAAACCATGGGTTATGAAGCTGCTGCTGGGGGGGGGGGAGGTGTCTGCAGAGGTAGTGGAAAATTTGCCTAAGATAGAAAAAGAGTGTATTAAAGTGTTAGCTTAGAAATAAATGTTAAGGATAAAAAGAAGAGGTAGAAAGCAACATTAGAGGGGGAAACAGCTTTCTCACAGTGGCAGGGGCATGTTTTTCTTTGGGTAGCAGCCCCCCACTTCTTTTAGGGTATGGCTTTGGGAAGTCTTGGCAGGGCACCACATTAGAGGTAGGCTGGAAGCATCCACACTTAAAGTGAGCACTGTTTAAAGCATGTTTGAACTATGAAATTATGATTCTTCGTCATGGTATCTGTGAATCACACAAATAAGTTTTCCTTCAGAGCATATTTGGAACTTTCAAGAGCTGTTAGAAATGTTTTGGTGGTAAAAGACTATATAGAAATAAGAATGGTTAATTATACATGCATGTAATTGTAATAAAGCAACAGTTAAAAAAGGGGGAAAAAATACCCCCCCAAAAAGTGTTTTGGTGGTGACCCTGCCCACTCTGCAATTGCCTTATTGGTTCTCTTCCTGCCTAAACCCTCAGTTACTTTTTGTCTGCCACAGCAGCTGCATCTGAGAAACTCTTCAGAGTTTCATTTTCCTGTCAGACTTTAAATTCTCAAACACTTGAGAGGAACAATCTTCATTTTGGTGGTAATTTCTTCATTCTTCGTTCATATTTTAAGAGGAGTGCTGCAATTTCTGATGAAATCATTAATTTAAATGGCCACTCGCCTCACTGTTTGTGCTTGGCAAAGGCCCATTATATTACTGAGGCGAGGTTAACCGCTCTATTGTATGAGCTTACCATGTCTGAGGCTTTCGGGCAATTGGTAAATGATCTACTCTGGATGCATCATCATTCGTCAGTTTCTCGTTTTCTGCCCTACCTTAATCCTCTTTGGTCTCGACCCTGCGGACTTGTCAAACCGATTAGCCCTCAGGTGGTTTCACATGGCATCTGCCCCCCTCACCTCCTAATAAGCATCAGGTAATAGCCAGGTCAGCGTTACTGTTGGTCACAGACCATCCTGATACTTCTTTGAGAGAAAAATATTAAGGACCCAGCGTTGGTACCATTTTTTCATGCTGCAAGGAAGGAGTCAGATGCAACTGGCCTTTCAATATCTGGGGCCCATTGTCGGTACAGCCTCACGCTCCTCTGATCCGTCCGGTTGATTTCAAAGCCATGGTTACTCCCTCTGTACCGAGGACCAGTACCAGTTCACACTGGCTCAAATTCAAAGTTGCAGTTACTCCCTCTGTACCAAGGGCGACTACTGGCAAGTGCTCAGTCAACTTCCAAGCCGTGGTCACTCCTTCTGTACCATGGGCCACTACCAGCACATGCTCAGTCAGATTCAAGACCATGATTACTCCCTCTATGTCAAGGGCCTCTACCATCACACACTCGATGCCAGCTCTCACATTGTTTGAAAAGAAGCCATGGTTAAGGTTGCCCCTTCAGTACTGGGGATGGAGCCTTAAATGGCTATATACGGTTGTCACTGCCTACGTAAATATTTCCTCAATACCAAGAACCAGTATCATTTCCTGCCTGTTCGGTTGAGCCGGAGGACATGGTGCTCCCTACATACTGAGGGAGAGTACCTCCAATCACTCAGTACAATCTTCAGCGTGGATGTGGTTACTCATCTGTACCTATGGTAATAGGTACAGATGGCTTTGATGTCTTGCTTCTTCCTCCATACCGTGGGCCGTTTAACATCACTCACTTTGGATGACCGAATTTTACAACATTGTTGCTCCCTATATCCCTAGGGACACTACCATTACTTATTGGTACCATTCACCTCCCTCAAAACAAGAGGGATACAACTCATTGGTCTCTAAGGTGAGCCCATCTCCTATACTAACCCCCAATGTCAGTTCAATCTATTCTCCTTTCAGAGGACTCCTACCAGTTTGGGACCTCCTTGCAGAGGACAACTTGTTCAATGCTTTTGCATTTTACCATAGCTGGGATGCCAGCTGGTTGGTCCTTCAGTACCCAGGACCACCCTTTGGAGTTATCCCTCACTTTCTATGGAGGCAGTGGAAGGAATTTCCAGCTACACCTCCCATAGGACAGTTTGGCAACTTTTGCCCCATGTCCTATAAGGGTATCGTATGTCGAGAATTAATGCTTTCTACTCCTTGGGAAGTGTTTTGTCAGTGCCAAGGGTTGAAACCGATATTGGTGCACATAAGTTTTGACATCTTCTAGAGTTTGAACCTCCATTTTGAGTATCCATCCATCCCAGGTTGACATTTCAGTGTCTTGGAACAAGCATGCCTGTCCGTCTCTCTTTACCGATTTTTATTGTAGTACCCTACTTCCTTTGGACTTCTTGTCTCAAGGTGTCATTCTGGTGAATTGGATGTGTTTTTGGTCACCACCTGCAGCCCTGATAAGACTCTGTTCACTCTGCATTATTCCTGTGCTGTGTTGGGTTCCTTTCTGAGAAGGGAAACCTGTGCTCTTCCAAGTCACTGTGCTCTGATATCACACTTGCTCAGGGATGTCCAATAGCTACAGTAAACCCATTGCATTTCAGTTGCTCCCTTTGCATACTTCTCTGCAATGTGTGGTCATTGTAGCAGTCATCCCCTTGCAAATTGACCATTACTTTTTGTTCAATGGCCTGCTTTGAATTGCCACTAATCCTTTGAGACCAACATATGGAGTGGGATGATGTCCCTTACATATGACATAGTATTTCATGCTTCATTATGCTTTCTGGATTGATACAATAGGGGTTTTGCGGCACTGTTGTTTGGCCCCTAAAGTTCTAATGCTCTCACTTGCCATGATGAAATGGATTCAACCTGCACCTGGAGAAATTCTACCTAAACATTAGGAGGAATTTTCTATCATGCTTACAGCTCTTTTTGGGAAATATTCCTCATTGCCTCAATATGGGCGTGGTCCTATAAGCTAGCTCTTGTCATACAGAATCCCTACACCTCCCTTAGAGGTGCTACAGATGTCTTCTTCATTCCCCTGCCTGCAGTACCAGTCATTACCAGCATGCTGCTGTATGCTTGATACAAATTCTTCAGGTAATCACGGAATGGAATAACGTTTCCCTGGGGATGTCTTTCAACTATGACATTGTTAACTTTCTTTGTCTCTGTAACTGTGTGGCTAATCTTCTAGATATCCACTGCTATACTTCTTCCTGACACCTTTCAGTACAGCATGTTTTCATGCTGTTAACCTGGAACATTAGGCTTTTAGATAGAGTGTGTCTTGTTTATCACAGGAATTGTGTCTTGCACTCGTCTCACTGTTCATTGTTGTCATTGTATTGATGGAAGTGGGAGAGGTACTATTTCCTCCTCTCTGATAACCAGCATAATTCCAGAAATTGTTATGGGGGTTCTTCTCCAACTTGATGCCATTTAGGCCCTCTCTGGATTGGATGGACTGTCCAGACCTTCAACTACTAACTTTTGTGGACAATTTCTCTCTGGTTCTTTGCTGGTGATGCTCAGCCATCTTATTGCTGGGCTCATATTTGTTTGCTCAACTCTCTATGCAAAAAGGACACTTGGGGCTGTGCAGACCATCCCTAAGGGGTGGCCTGCAGGTGCCTTCATTTTTGCTGGATGGAGGCCACGGCCATCGCACGCTGTGGCCCTGATCCGGCCTTCCCAGGGCACAATAGGTGCTGCAGGGCAGCTTGAAGATGCTCCTTTGGTGCTGCATCATGCAGACACAGCACCAGAGGAGTGCCGTGATGCCATGCGTTGTGGTGCACAGCATTATGCTGTCCTGGGGGTGGAGCCGGGTCATGCATCCTGTAGATGCTACACCCTGATTCCACCCCCAACCCAGCCTTTAAGGCCAGTGTGTGCAGGATGTGAGTCCTCACAGTACTTCAGTTTCATAGGACCTGATCTGTCTGTTGATGCCACAATATCTCATATAATGACCTTAAGTTGCTTTATTATTCCACTCCCTCTAGCCTACATTAAAGATCCATTTATAAACGCATCTTCAAATTTGCAAGGGCTTGGTGAGCGCTTTTTTGTTTACCGAAGCCATGACTTGCGCAGTTTCACATTGTTGCAAGTTTCTTTTGCCCTTCAGGTTGTGGTACATTTTTTAATTGGATCAAGAAATGTTTGTAAACCATACTTTCTTGTTTCAGTATTTTTCTACTATTCCAATAACTGCTTGCAGTTGATAGCTTCTTCTGCCTTCAGATTACATACCTGCTGGATAGCTTTCTATTGGAGATCGCCATTGCTGTTTCTCTATGTCAGAGGTTTCTTTCCTCGATGATCCTGTTTCTGCCCATCTCAGGCAGCCCTGGTGGTGCAAGGGTTAACTGCTAGTACTGCAGCCACACAGCACTGTCATTTCAATCCTGGACTTACACTTTGCAAACCATTTAGAGACTACTGAGTTCACTACTAAACCGTATAGAAATGCTAATGCTATTGCTATTCCAAGGCCATTCCCCAGGCAAACCATTTAGGGACTGCTGAGTTCACTACTAAACAGTATAGAAATGCTAATGCTATTGCTAATCCAGTACTTCTTGTCTGCCTTGATGTTGTCATTTACTGTCCTCCAGAGTTATTCCTCTGTCACTCATCTACAGAGTAGAGATTACCAATACCTCCAAAGCATTCCTGTTGCCGAAGTTTAGCAACTGTTTATGCAAGATATGCGTTAGCAGGCAGGCCTGTTTTTTCAGCCATATGAATGCTTCTTTACCTACTTTGGTTGCTGTTCCCACTATATATCTGTATTGGATTTTTCTGCTTGGCCTCTATAGAGTTGTCATATGATCGAGACTGTTCTTATGTCTACATGTCCTTTGTCTCAGGTTCACAAATGGTGATTCTGTTTGGGAACAATGTTCCTTTCTTGTGTGGCATGGCAGTCCCTCCTCCTGTAACTACAGCTTGCTAGTCTAACCCATTTGTGTGTATTCACAGAGACCATGATGAAGAAGGATAGGTTGCTTACTTGTAACTGTGGTTCTTCGAGCGGTCATCTGAATTCACACAAAATCCACTCATCCTCCCCTCACAGTTGTGCCCTACCTCTCTTTAGATCCTGGGCTGATGCTTTAGTGTCCATGGAACTCAGGGTTTAGGTGGGAAGAGAGGGAAGAGGGCACTTAGAGTGGGTGGGGCTACCACCAAAATACTTCGAATATCCCTAGAAAGTTCCAAATATGCTCTATGCAGGTGCAGGATACCCCATTTGTGTGAATTCACAGATGACACTCAAAGAACTACAGTTACAGGTAAGCAACCTGTCCATCTGCATGTCAATGTCAATGTCAAATAATGAATGTGACTTTACAAGAAACAAGTTAACTATTATTTTCTCTCAAGGCTCTTAGAGTTTCTAATGGAATCTCTAACATTTATTTAAGGAATGCAGAGAAGCCCTGTTATGATCCATAGTATAAAACATTGGGGAAAATGCGTTTTCCCCTTTTCTGATTATTTCTCAGACCTAGAACTCTCCATCTGTTCTTTGCTTTCATTGATGTGGTGCATGTTTTATTCTCTCACATGTCCCAAATGATCAGAGGAAAGAGTTGATTCTGTCTTCAGAATAAAAGATAACATAGTGCCTTAATTTAATTTTTTTAAAAAAAAATCCAATAGTACAACTTTTACACCTGCTGACAAACTGAAGGTGATCCAGCAGACCTTTGAGGAGATCTCCCAGAATGTACTTGAGAATCTTCATGAAGATTTCCTTTGGTCCATGGATGATTTGTTCCCTGTTTTTCTCTACGTGGTGCTACGAGCCAGGTGGGCAGATCTTTAAAATACACACTGAATCATGTAATTAATTATTGCAGTGAATATTCCAGGTTAATACTTGATTGAACAGAGCTCTGGCTCTGGTTGTGTTCAGGCAATGTGTCCCAGTTGTATTTGACACAGGGTTTGGATCTTGTTTTGGTGGCTCTGATCCAGTGCCAATGCATACTACCCCCTTGTCTTTTACAAGGAGGAATGGGTAAGCTTTACTCCCTCAGCATTGATTTGTGTTTCAACAAAGGGAAGGGGAAGCAAGAGGAACATTCTAGCACTAACAGTTGCAAAACAGAACAGTACCAATACACCCCAAAAATGCAAAATATGATCAGTGGGAGATAATGTCACTCATCCCTAACAATTAAATTCAATATTTATTTGGAAACTGATATTCAGTATATCAATATAATAACAGCACCTCCCCACTTTGAGAAAATGTGAGGCTTTTCCCATCTACTAAATAGAGCACACATAGGACTATGAAGTGGTAATAACCTTGCAGCAGCCATTGAGTTCCAGTTATGTTAATTATGTAAATCAGCAGTTATCAACCCTTGATCCTCCTGATTTCAATGCCCAGAAATCACAGTCTCTTTCTGGGGTAAATAGGAAAGCATTCCGAGAGCTGAAATCTAGAATATCTACAGAACTGAAGCTTGAAATCCGCTGATAGCAACTTATTATTTAAGAGTGTGCATGTACTTCTTTAGAAACTGATCAAGCAGGAATGCCCTACAAGTCTGAAAATTAGGAACAGATTGCATACAGTAATAACAATAGTGAGAGAGGAAGTCATACAGATGCTACTGGTAAGACAGACTTTAATCATATACAGTCCTCCATAGCTGTGGAGGTTAGGGGAATGAGACCCCTGCAAATATGGAAAAATTGCAAATAACTCTACCCCCCACTCAGAAGCCAGTTAAAGGGAAGGGTGCGCAGGGAAATAGGAGCAGGGGTGCACGCTCCTTTTTCCCTACCCTCCCATCCCTTTAATTGGCTCCCTGTCCCTTCTTCTCCCTGATCGTTACCTTGGGCAGCCCAGGGAGAGAAGCGGAGAAGAGAAGGCAAGAGATACCTTGGCCCTTCTGAGACCCTTCTCCTCCCCAATCCTCACCTTGGGCAGGCAGAGGATCAAGGAGGAGAAGACAAGAGGTGCCTAGGCCCTTCTGAGACCCTTCTCCTCCCTGATCCTTTCCCTGGGCAGCTCAAGGAGAGAATTGAGGAGGAGGTGTTTTGGCCCCTCTGAGACCTTTTGCCTCCCCAATACTCTCCTTGGGCTGTCCAGGGAGAGAATCGGGGAGGAGAAGGGTCTTCGGGGGGGGGGGGGCTAAGGCACCTCTTGCTTTTGCCTTTCTGATCTCTCCCTGGGCTGCCCAAGGAGAGATTGGGCAGGGAAAGGGAAGAGGAATGCCTGCAGTAGTGGCCTTGAAACTGTGAGTCTCAAGGCCATGAATATGAAGGACTGACTATAATTATAATACTGGCTTTCAGCTGTTCATAGCTTGACACACCGTAGTGTATCAGAACTCTCCTTGGAAGCCAGGATGACCAAACTGATGCTGTTGTACGTTGACCACATTATGAGAAGGCATGACTCATTAGAAAAGACAATGATGCTATGAAAGGTAGAAGGTAAAAAGAGAGGAAGATCACATGCCAGATTGCTGGACTCAATCAGGGATGTCATGGGCCTGAAACTGCAGAACTCTCAAGCACAGGGTCACTATGAATTGAGGTTGATTTGAAGGCAGTTAACAACAGCAACAACAAATAGTGTGTCAAGATATAATATTTGCAGCATGATAAAATCTCTTCGAAATTAGGGGATCTGGCCAAATTGTTTTAAAAAAAGAAATAAACAGATAACTATAATTGGTAAAACTGAACTTTCAAAGAAACGTGACAAGAGGAGTCTCTGTTATGGGTGAGGTAAGTGTAGTTTTCCAGATGCTGGATTACAGCTTTCATCAGCCATAGATGGCACAACCAATGGTGTGGGATGATGGGGGGTTAAATCCAAAAACATTCAGAGGGGCACACATTCCCAATCCCAGTTCTGCAATAAAACAGTGCATAGAATGTATGTCATCCAGTAATAAATTGAAATTTACTTCTCATCTTCTGTGATCTTGGCAAAGTTACAAAATATGGTTTGTTGAATTAAATACTCTATATACTCATGTATATGTCTAGAAATTTAGGTCAAAAAATTGACCCAAAAACCTGAGTCGACTTATCCACGGGTCAATGTAAGTACTCCATCTTAACTCTTATTTAAAAGAAGGAACCATCCCCTGATGAAAACCAAGAGTATAATCTATCCTGGAAGCACTGACCCCCTTTACTCTCTCATCCATCCAGTCTTAAGAATAAGCACAAAGAGTTATGTCTGATGGACTTTTGGAAGTTATATGACATTGTTTTGCTTTGCTTCATCCTTTAGCTCCTTTCCTATATGCCCCTAAATTTTACCCTCGACTTATCCACAGGTCATAGCAAAATCCATAATTTTGGCCTCAAAACTTGCCCTCAACTTATACATGTGGTCGACTTACAGTCAAGTATATATGGTATATGGCTTGTTGATGGTTTTTGTTGTTGTCGCAGGGTAAGAAATCTGGGATCTGAAGTACACTTGATTGAGGACCTAATGGACCCATTTCTTCAGCATGGAGAGCAAGGCATTATGTTTACTACTTTGAAGGCAAGCCCTAGATAATCTGTCTTGCTTAAAATGTTCACCTAGTATGCTGTAATGTTTACTCCTAGGCCTGGTTGAAGTTTCATTTAGATCTCTTGCCAGCTTTAATAACCATAGATATTTGTCCTTATTTTTGGAAACAGCAGTCTCTAACTGGGGATTATGAAAATCATGCACTTGTATCAAAATAGACTTTTAGTTGAATAGTATTCTAGACTGGAAAGTATATGTACAAAAAATACCAGTATACAGTTGGTCTTGATGTTTAGGGATGTGAAATAGCTTTCACATTGTGCCATCATCAATGAAGAGTTTATTTAAAAATGCCTCTGCAGCACAATTTAATGCTAATCACATTTAAGAGGAGGAAAGTCTGTTTATAGTTTATTTTCTTCTTGGTAGTCTCTGCGAATCATACAGATGGGTTCTTCTGCGCCTGCGCAATAGAACCCATTTGTATGTATTCGCAGATGACCACTCGAAGAAATACTGTTACAGGTAAGCAACCTGTCCTCCTTCTTCGTGGTCTCTGCGAATCATACAAATGGGTACAAATGGATTCTACTGCGCAGGCACAGCAGAACCCATTTGTATGTATTCACAGATGACCACTCGAAGAAATACTGTTACAGGTAAGCAACCTGTCCTTCTCAGGCTTGAACCCAGACTAACTGTTTCTTTGCCTGATAAGTTTGAGTCTCATTGATTTGAAAGAGTTCTGAATTCAGCTGTAACTGACCAACTCACAGCAGGTAATCCTTTCAACTAAATTTGCTTTTAAAACCCTTTATTTTCAGGCATGTTATTACCAGATTCAACATGAAAAGCTGACCTAAACCATTTGTCTAATTATGGAAGACTCTTTTGAACAGAACTTTTCTCCTTCCCTGAAATCACTTAAAATGAAGAGCAAAATCATCATGCTGTGGATGTAATTCCTGTAACTTTTTAAAGTGCAGAAAAAACAAAGTCCTGAGATTACCCAAAAAGGAAAGAGACAGAAGATGCTTCGCGGGGCAGCTGACAAGAAAGAATTATGGATAGCATGGGATCTACATGAAATTCATGTAAAAGTATAATCAAGGCATGTGCTCCTTACATTGAAGAGACGGTCAACTTTGTGCTTTTTGAAGGATTGAACTGAACTATAGAACCACTCAGTGTCTTTCTGAAGTAAACTGCCTAGGTGTATGCATTTCTAAGGAAAAAAACTGTGGTATTTCTTGCTCTTAAAGCCTGTGAAATCCTTTTCTGTATGTAAGATTATAAACAGATACTGCAAGTGCTGCTATTTGCGTCTGGTGAATTTACTAATACCAGAGTGGTAAGAATATGGGAGCTGACTTTTCCCCCTCTATTTTGCTTACTGTTTAACATCAAGGAGCACTCATCATTGTGAACATCAGCACTGATTTTGATACTTTATATGTTTACAGAACTCAAAAAAAATCTTTCTTTGAGATTTGGCAATCTAAGAATTGAGAGGAACAAAATACTCAAAGTTATAAGTGGAACAGTTTGCTTGTTGGAGCCCAGCTTAGAAAACAATAGAAATGTGGTCTGAATAAACATGTGCTCATTCAAAAGTGTTATTGGCTTAGCATGCTGAGCCATGGAGCTATTATGTCTGTTTAGCAAGGTGAAAATCTTTTTAATTCTATTTTTGCTGAAATACTTTTGAACACACACATGCACACCATTTATACATTTTTCTTGTGACTTTTTCCTTGATTGAAACCATTTGGTTTTGACTGACATCTTGGATAAAACTGGTGCTGTTCTTTACTGTGTCTGTCACAGATGAGTGGAAGATACGTAAAATACACTTTAGGCTAAAATTAACTAGAGTTAGTATACCAGTGCAAATAATTTCTGGACATGTCAATCATGGCTTGTGTGTAGTTCCTTTATTTAAAAAAAAGTTTTGTGGGAGCTGTGACTGTAAATGGAGCAGTTTTCATAATAAAGAATGTTGCTAAAGCTGTGATAATTTCTTTTGTGACAATCAGTACAAATCTTGTTTTGATGTAATTTTGTAATCTGAGGTAGTTCAGTAAAGAGAGCAGTCATTAATTCTACTGTAATTAATATTGATTATAAATATTATAGAGGATGTTTCACTTTAATTGTCTCTACAATTATGTGCTTATTCTACTAAAAATACCGCTGCTGGGTAGGGAAGAGACTTATCCAATATCTGTGATAAACATTGAGCCTAACCAATTTTCAGGTGCTTTGGAAATAATTATATTGTATGCACATTTTCTGAACAAACTTTTCTTCCAGTACACTGCTAAAAACAAATCTACTCTACAGTAAAAAGATCGTCTAAATAGATACAAATGAATAAATCCAATCCCTTTTCTGGTATTGACAAAGGTAATGGTGGCCACGTGCACATATAGGGAAGGAGAACATAATATAAAAAGGTAGCTAAAAGAAACAATCTACAGTAATTTTATCTCTTTTCTCTTAGGTTTGCATACAATTACTTTCTTTCAGGTACATCACATACAGGTATAGTGTGGTGTAGTGGTTGGAGGAATGGACAGGTACATCACATACAGGTATAGTGTAGTGTCTCTCTGGCTTTTCTTCAGGAAGGACTCATCCCACGCTTTCTACAAGCACGTTGATGACTAAAAAGGCCGATCTGAGGTAAGCAAGTCCGGTTACAGAAAGCACAGCAGAAAGTCTCCTTGGGTGACGTTTCCAAGTTGTGGTTCTTTCTGCGTTGTCGTTTCTCTTCGAGACTCGTTCGGCGTGAGTTCTCAGACGAGGCTGCAGCATTGTGGATAGTGCGTCTCCATGCCTCCCGATGTGAGGCCAGGGCAGACCATTGTTGGTGACCAGTTTGGCCAAGCTTGAGATGTTGTTTCAGGGTGTCATTGTATCTCTTCTTTGGGGCGCCCCTCTTTCGCTGACCTGTGGCGAGTTCACTGTAGAGTACTATTTTGGGGAGGCGGTGGTCCTCCATCCTGGAAACATGCCCTGCCCAGCACAGCTGCATTTTCAGTAGCATGGCCTCAGTGCTGGTGATCTCTGCTTGCTCCAGGACAGCAACATTCGTCACATAGTCAGTCCAGTGTATGTTTAGGATTGTGCGTAGACAATGAAAGCATTCGAGGAGTCGTAGATGTTGGCGATAGGTGACCCATGTTTCAGACCCATAGAGGAGAATTGACAATACAATGGCTCTGTACACATTGATTTTTGTGCTTTGCCTCAGGTGTTTGTTACTCCAGACTCTTTTGTGAAGCCTTCCGAATGCACTATATGCCTTTGCTAATCTGTGATTGATCTCTTTATCAATCTTGGCATCTGAGGAGATGATACTTCCCAGGTAGGCGAACTGCTGAACGGACTTAAGTACAGATTTGCCGATGGTGACGTGGGGGTGATAGAGCTCTTCCTGTGGTGCAGGCTGGTAGAGGACTTCCGTTTTCTTCAGGCTGACTTCCAGCCCAAACAGCTCAAACACTAATCGTGGAGTGGAGTGGTTTGAGGAATGGACTATGATCCTGGAGACCAGGGTTGGATTCCTTGCCCAGCCATGGAACCCCACTGGGTGGCCTTCGGCAAGACACACTCTCCTGTCCTTAGAGGAAGGTAAAGGCAACCTCCACCCCAAGAAATGTTGCTAATAAAATTCCATCCTAGGGCCACCGTATGTCAGAATGACTTGAAGGAAGCAGCCACAACAAACATACCAGAAATATCTTCTTCCATTGTCATCTTCCATTTCTGCTTTACCTCCAGCGGTGCGATTGTTTTTTGTTTAATCTATTTTTTCATAGAATAGCCTCCCTAGAATTCTTAAGGAGAAAAGACTAGAATGGGGATGATGGTGAGTGTTCTGCAACGCCCCAAACACTGGCAGAGTTAGCCTCAGAGGCCCCATTCAAAGGCCCCTCTCCAGAATAATAGACAGAATTAGCCGTTTGTGAGCCCAAGAAGCTGTAGTGTGCCATTGCAGCCACAGGAGGGCGCTCGAGAGCCAGGAACTCCTAATGATACAATTTATTAATTTAATGATTAAATTTAACAAACCAATTCAGTTTAATTCATTTAAGGGTTAGGGTTAGGTTTAGGGTTAAGGTTAGGATTAGGGTGAGGGTTAGGGTTAGGGTTAAGGTCAGGGTTAGGGTTATTGATTTTCTGGCAAAAGTGTAATTTTTTTTCATTATACCTTTCTAAAAAGGAGTCTAACAAAATAGGCAGCTTAAATTTAATTTTTATATTTTTAAAATAATTTATATTATGCTGTTAGGAATTTGCATCCTATAATTATTTTATGATTAATTTCTTCTTTTAAAGAAAAATTTAACAAACAAATTCACTTTAATTCATTTTAGGGTTTGGGTTAGGGTTAGGGTTAGGGATACATTTAGGATTAGGGGCTAGGTTTAGGTTTAGATTTAGGATTAGGGTTAGGTTTTAGGGTTAGGGAAAGGTTAGGATTAGGGTTAAGGTCAGGGTTATTGATTTTCTGGGGAAAGTGTAATTTTTTTCATTAAACCTTTCTAAAAAGGAGTCTGACAAAATAGGCAATTTTAATTTAATTAGTATATTGAATTTAAAAATAACACAATTTTTATTGTTTTTTAAAAATAACATATTATGTTTTCATGAATTTGCATCCTATATTTATTTTACACTTAATTTCTTCTTTTAAAGAAGAATTTAACAAAACAAATTCACTGTAATTCATTTTAGGGTTAGGTTTAGTGTTAGGGATAGGGAAACGGTTAGGGTTAGGTTAGGGTGGTGGTAGGGTTAGAGTTAGGGCTAGGGTTAGGATTTGGGCTAAGGTCAGGGTTTAGGGTTTTGTTTAGGTTTAGGGTTACTGTTAGGGTTAGGTTTTAGGGTTAGGGTTAGATTTAGGGTTAGGTTTAGGGTTAAGTGTTAGGGTTACGGTTACGGTTAGATTTTGGGTTAGGATTAGGGCTAGGGTTAGGGTTAATGTCAGGGTTAGGGTTAGGGTTATTACTTTTCTGGCAAAAGTGCAATTTTTTTCATTCTACCTTTCCATAAAGGAGTCTAACAAAATAAGCAGTTTTAGATTAATTTTTATATTAAATTTTAAAATACCACAATTTTTATTACTTTTTAAAAAATAATTTATAGTATGCTTTTAGGAATTTGCATCCTATATTTATTTTACAATTAATTTCTTCTTTTAAAGAAGAATTTAACAAACCAATTCACTTTAATTCATTTTAGGGTCAGGGTTAGGGTTAGGGATAGGGATAGGGTTAGGGTTAGGTTTAGGGTTAGCGTTAGGGTGAGGGATAGGGTGAGGGTTAGGGTAGGTTTAGGGTCAGGGTTAGGTTTAGGGTCAGCATTCTGGTTAGGTTTAGGGTGAGGGATAGGGTTAGGTATAGGGAGCGCCCTCTGGTGTTGGAAAGGGAGTTCCTGGCTCTTGGGTGCCCTCCTGTGGCTTCAATGGCACACTGCAATTTCTTGGGTGTTTTTGGGCTCCCAAACGGCTTATTCTGGAGAGGGGCCTTTGAATGGGGCCTCTGAGGCTAACTCTGCCAGTGTTTGGGGTGCTGCAGAACACTCACCACAGTAGGGCACCCAAGAGCCTGGAACTCCCTTTCCGATGCCAGAGGACGCTCCAGCATCCCTTTTGGACTGCAATTCCGCCTTCTGCATCGTCTGTGGATGATGGGAAGTGTCCTTCATGTCCTTAAAGGCTCCAGAGCCGAGGAAGGCTGCGTGGGACCTGGGGATGATGGTGGGTGTTCTCCAACGCCCCAAACGCTGGCAGTTACCCTCAGAGGCCCCATTCAAAGGCCCCTCGGCAGAATAATAAACAGAATTGGCCGTACTAGCCAGGACTACGGGAAGTTATGGTTCAACAATATCTGGAGGGTGGCATGATGCCCATCCCATTTTAAGGGTACAATATGGAATTATGGCCTAATAAGGTATTCAGTGGGACTTCCAAGAAAGGTTTACGATTGCATCTGATAGTTTATAATTATCCAGAAGCAAATCAGACCTCTTCATAAACACTGCTTGTTTGCATCTTATATACTTTATCAGGTTGGATATAAGTTTTAATTCAGAACTCTTCATAAACACTGCTTGCTTGCATCTTATATACTTTATCAGGTTGAATATAAGTTTTAATTCAGAACTCTTCATAAACACTGCTTGTTTGCATCTTATATACTTTATACGGTTGGATATAAGTTTTAAGAACTACATTTTTATTTGGGTGTTTCATGCCTCCACCAGAGAGCTCGTTGTTTAATTGACTTTAGTACACTGATGAATGTAAAACTGCTTAAATGTCTGAGTGGATTATTCCTAGTCCATTTTATTGTGATGTAATTATTAGTGTAATAGAATCCAATAATTAAATGGACATAGACTTGTTTCAGCAGTCAGGTCTGAATGGAAATGCTAGATAGATCGGGACAAATAGTGTAATGCTCCTGGCTAACAAAAATAATTTTCCTTCTGAGAATGTCTCTACTTAAATCGCTTCAGTTTACCTAAATGGGGGGTATATCTCTTAGAGGAACTGCTCTTAAAATATTTCCATTTTGCTCTAAGCCCCATGTTGCTTGTTTGTAATAATAAGCAAATATGCCAGGATCACCATTTCAGATGAAGAAGGTAGGTTGAAGTTGATCTTTGTGAGAGAAAATGGTTAAGGAGCTTTGTTCTCTCTTTGGTAATGAGCCATGCAAAGGTTACGTTTCTACGGATTAAACAGGAAAGGATGTCCCTAGATTAGTCGGAGCAGCGAGGTGACTGAGGTTACGAATATCCAGCAAACGTTTTCCTCGGCAATTTTTGGCAGGCTGGATCATGTAAATTCTGACAAGAACCATGCTCCCTTTTAGGATAAGTAAGACATCTCGTAGAAGGGTTTCTCATCAGCTGCTGTGAAGTTCGGCTCATTGAATAACAGGTAAGCTAATCTATTTGTCTCTGAGAAATGAGAATAAACGCATGATGTCCAAATTCCAGCTAATAAATTGAATGTGAACTTAATTTTTAATGGAAATTAATCACAGAGGGGCGAAGTTAAATGTATATTGAAAATCAGTGTTCCATCATGTACTGTATATTTTTTCAAGATTTCAGTCACAGCCTATATCCATCTAAATATCCAAGTGCCAGGCTGCTTTCATGATCCAGAGATGTAGGTTTGCTAAGCTGCTTTTGCAAAAGACTATTCTTTTGTATTTGGTGGAAGAGACTTCTTTTCTGTCCCTTCATCACTCCAGAGCAATCTTGACTTGAGTGGTTTGGTGATATTTTGCTGATTTCTTCTTGGCACTATAAACTAGAAGGGGTGGTTGTGATTGTTTCTATTGATAATTTAAACACTGTTTTGCTTCATCCCTACGCGGACATACAGCAGTCATCTTCAGCTTTGTGCGATCTCTTCTGCCTTTTCTCCATATAACTGTGAGGAAAAAACTGGAAGCACCCACTCCCTGGTTTAAACTAACTGTTTAAATTGGCTCAGTTTAACCTATTGTTTGAAGCAGGCCAGGATCATAAACCATAGTTTCATCTTAGACTGTGCCAATAAGTGGGGAAGTCTGGCCAGCAAGCCACATGCAACCCACAAATATTGTACTTTAGGCCCCCAGCATCCTCATGAGGCCATTTTGCCATGTTTGGAGGGGCTAGTCTGCATTATGCACAGGAAATATTTTTATAAAAAAGAAGTGAAGAGCCTCCTCTTAAAAGCCTCTCTCCTGGACCTAGAACAGCCAAGGAGGGGAAGGAAACATAGCAAAATTGTCGTGGGGCCAAAAAAGTAACAACAGTTACCCACCACTGCAATAAATTATTGTTAAAATTAACCACAATTTCATCTTTTCAGAGATAACATCTGTGATTTTGTGTGTGTGTGTGTGTGTTTAAAAGGTTGTTGCTTTCAGTTTTCTTACAGCTACACCAAAGGTGGAGCATTCAAGCTCATCTTCAGTCTTAACTCAGTGCTAAAAGAGTCAGCGAGCTATGTGACACCCCCCCCCCCCCCGTGGATGCCAAAATCTATGGATGCTGAAGTCTCATTAAATCCACAGGTGCAGTAAAATGGTGTCCTAAATCAAGGTCTGCTTTTTTTTAATTTATATTTTTAAAAACATTTTCAAGCTTTGGATGCTTGGATCCATGGATAAAGAACCTGTGGATACAGAAGGCTGACTGTATTACTAGAATGATTTCAAAACGTTTCGAGGACCGCCATCACAATCCTTTTTTCTAATGTCTATGTGTGGAAACGTATTTGTTTTGTTAATAGTGCTTTACTGTTTAAATGGTATTAGTTTGCACCCTGTAGGAAAGTGGACTCCGCAAGACTGTAGCGAGCTCCCATTGCTAGCAACAACATATTTAGGACTATCCGCCGCGTACGGAAAGTGAACTGAATTTGAATGACTGAGATGCCATGGTGTTTAAAAGGTAGATCTGCCATCAAACTGGAATCTCCCCAATGGGGTGCTGCATGACCTTGAATGTACAAGGGGATATCCAAAAGTTTTAATGATCACCTTTTTTTTTAAATTGACAGAAAGTTTGTTTTGATTTGCAGTTGTTAACTTAGCTCTATGTAGTCACTATCTACACTTATACATTTTCCCAGTGTATCTTGACCATCCGAATACCTGATATTGTAGAAGTCTGCAGATTGCGCCTTATGAGGGGGTATCATAAAGTAATAATTATCACCTGGAAGTTATTATGGCATATTGATGAAATTTTGTCAGTGTCATCATTGCTCCCTAAGTTCACGTTGCTGAGAAAATCAGCTCATTGCGCCCTTTATTTTTGTGACTGGCTCTGCCAGAAGTGACTAAAGTGTAAAATCCTCATCAGGCGCAATCTGCAGGCTTCTACAATATCAGGTATTCGGAGGGTCAAAATACACTGGGAAAAATGTATAAATCTAGATAGTGACTACAAAGAGATAAGTTAACAACAAATCAAAACAAATTTTCTGACAATTTTTTTAAAAAGGTGATCATTAAAACTTTTGGATACCCCCTCGCATGAGACAGGTATAGAGTCTGATGCTGGCCGACCCCCATCAGTGTGTGTCAGTTGGATTACTCAGATGCCACTCATCACACTTGACGTGGGTTGCAGCTGATTGGCTAAGCTCTTGCCGTATCTTTGGGGAGAACGGATGAGTGGTCAGATTAAATGGGTGATAGTCAGAAGGAGAGTCATTAAGCTGGACAGCAGTGCACATGTATGAAGCACAGTCTTTCGTGATCAGAAAGGCACACGTGCCCTATACTGTAGGAGAGTAAGCTTTGTTAAGTGTCATAAGTGACACTTTTAGTGCCCAGCTAAGCCTACTGTTCTGCCCAGACCTTTGGGATTCCGTGTACCAAGGAAAATAAAATATTCAATCTCTTTTCTTATTGACATATCTAATATGCTGCATTTTATGATTGCTTGCTGAATTTCTAAACCACATTTTCCAGTCTCACGTCAAAAACTGGTAAAAATTCACTCCAGCATGTCAATCATCCAAATTGCTGTACTGATGGCACAGTATTAAAAACAACAATATTAAACTGAAGCAGAACAAATGGACCACAAGTTTATATGTACAGTATTTGGAGTTCAGCGCACGCACACACACGCAAAAACCCTTTAAAAAACAAATCAAAAACAATATGGACAAAGTGCCCTGTACAGTATCTGATTTATCAAAGTATTGGATGATTTAAAGTTAGTCATTTTCTGTAATATTACATGTGACCTACATGATGTTAACGCGATCTTGGTTGATCCCATTCCCATCTCCCCACCCATACTTTAACTTAAACAAATGATACCTCAAAATGCAGAGCAATTAGTTCTGCCACACAGGGCATTTTAAAACTTAAAAAATCCTGCTTATGTTCTTGGATCCAAACATTGAGGTGTGTGGAAGGGGGATGGGATGGAGAATAGGTTGAGATTCCTTCTCCCAAATTGTTGTGCATGCTGAGAACCTGAGGAAACAAAGGATTACAGTTGGACCTCCTTATTTACTGATTCTTATCCACAGATTCAAGCATCCACAGCTTGAAAATATTTTTTAAAAATACACACTCCAAAAAGCAAACCTTGATTTTGCCACTTTATATAAGGGATACCATCTTACTGTGCCATTGTATTTAATGGGACTTGAGCACCCACAGATTCTGGTATCGATAGGTGCTCCTGGAACCAAACCCCAATGGATACCAAGGGGACACTGTAGTTATTTTCAGAGCAGGAAAAGGTCTCTACACCTTACCATTTAGACTAATAGAACTTTTTGCCAGCATAGCCCTGCCTTGGTGGGGAATTCTGAAAGGCGTTGTCCAAAAAAACACCTTTCCAAGTTCTGGTTATCTCTAGGTGCAGCTGCAAAAAAGGTCTTAGGGGCTCAACAGACAGCCCTAAAGGGGCGGTTCCGTGCCATCCCTGGAAGCACTGGATCGGGGCCGTGGCAACCACACACCGCAGCCCTGATCTGGCTTTTCTGCAGCTCAAAAAAAAAGCCACAAAAAGCAGCTGCTTTTTGCATCATGGAAAGGGCGCCCTAGCTGCAGCAATGGCTTTTCTCTTCTTCTTCAGCTCACTGCATGTAAACACTGTGCTGAAGATGCAGTGTGACACCACCCGCTGTGTGGTTGCTTGGCCGGTGTCACACTGGCATGGGGGCAAAGTTGGGGTGGCTGTTGTGCGGTTGCCATGCCCCCACCCTGCCCGCATGTTGGCTCTTTATGCTGGTCTGTACAAATGTTACGGTTACAAATAGTTATAAATGTCTTTACTTAGTAGCTTACTGTATACATAAGTCTAGAAATTTTAGTCAAAAAATTGACCCAAAAAAGTGGGTCGACTTATCCAAGGAGATATATATATATATATATATATGAGCTATCACCTTTTTCTGAATAGAGTGCTAAAAGGCGAGAGCTTAGTCCATCCTGGGAACAGCAAAAACAAGCATACTCTCTCATCCATCCAGCCTTTAGGATGAGCACAAACTGTTATGCCTGCCAGAATTTTCTAAGTTCTTTGGCATCATTTTTCTTTCCATCATCCTTTCCATTTTTTGTTCATGCCCCTTGACTTATCCATGGGTCTTACTAAAATCCACAATTTTGGCCCAAAAACCTGCCTTCGACTTATATATATAAGGTTGACCTGTAGTTGAGTATATACATCAATACTTGTTAGAAAGGCAAAGGATGCGGGGATACCAGACTGAGAAGAAAGAGGGAGAAGACAAAACAGCATTGCAATGAAGGGATAGCAGAATTCAGACTTTCAAGATCCACTGTGTATTTTACTGGCAGCTGTTCTGATGTTCTTTTTGGGTACTAATTTCAGGATGGCTTGGCCTCCTTTAAAACAGCCAAGTAAATTATTCAGGCCATTTTCTTTTCTGAACTAGTGCTTCAGGTACAGTGTGCTGGGGACGCTTTAATTATTTAAGTTGATCATTTGCCACTAGTATGACTTAAGGTAATATAAGGATTTCGTTAGCTGCCAAAATATGCTGAAGTTCAGCGTGAAATAGTACACAACTAGGAATCAAATCACTGAATTTTCACAGATTTTGTAAATGTGCCCAAGAAAGGATAGTGTGCATGAAAATAATGCCTTTTAAAAAGTCTACTTGCTTAGTACGTAGGCATTGAAAGTAAAAATTTTGTTTGAAAAAGCCTGTGGAATAAGTTTACTCTGTTACTCCCAACAACCCCTCCCCTTCTATCATTTCATAACAACTTGGAATTACCAAGGGAGTAAAATTCAGAAATATGGTTGTGTTAGTCTGGAATATCAGTATGAAAAGAGTGCATACAAGGTCCCTTTGCATACTGGGAATTATCAAGTCCCTCTCTCTGTTTTTCTCCTGTCTTCTCTCCTGCTTTCCCTCCCAGCCTTAGGCACATGTATGTATTAGCAAACCCATTCCCTTTTCTCCTCCTCTTTTCTTGTCATATCCCCCCCCCCAATTTCTTATCTCCTATCTGCAGTGATTTGCCATATTACAGAATTAACTTTTCAGACTGCAGTTTTTCCAGGTGCCCTAATTATGCACTGATTGAATTACTTTACTCTTTGCTTCTTTTTCTTTACCACATCCAGTTCAGTATTTAGGAAGCAAGCAAGTTCTAAATATAGGTCCTAAGGAGGGCAGTAAAAAGTGACAGTAATTCCTTCGTCTCTGATAAGAAGATTGAGGTAATACATCTCCTGCCGTACTCCTGCAAGTTTCTCATCTGTAAAGAGATCCAGAGAAAATGGCTGCTGTCTTGGTTTGTTCAATTTGAAAATCACAGATTACAGCACATTTTATTCCAGGTTAGTAATTTTCTGTTTTGCTGTATGTATATACTGCGTCGTATACTTTGTTGTTCTTGTTATTTTGTGCACTTGGCTGTTTGACCAGACTCTCCCAGCTGTTTTATATCTATTTAAATTCCATTACTGATTTATACAAGTAACCATTTTCAACAATTTTACACCAAGAAGACGTAAAGGACAGATTTTAACTAGAAATGAAGACATTTGTTGCAACCTGAAAGAGCAAGATATTTCACAAAGCACTAAGCAGATCACTCCGCTTGCTTCCAGAGACCTACATTTTCCCTTCAAGACTTGCTCAACAGCAGAGTGATGGACTATCCAGAATCTATGCTAAAAAATGAAAAGTTACCAACAGAGATTCATTTTTCCTCAATCGTTTATCCTTGTTCTTGTCGTTTGATTCATTTTTCCCTTTCTACCTTTATTTTTTCCTTTCCATGTCGAAATGGTTCCAACACTGAGTCTACAGCAGTATTTTCATAGCAAACTAGGGACTGACCTCCTTGAATGAAAGAAATTTATTCCCTTCCTTTTTAATCCTTTGCTTAATATAGATGGAGCTTATCCACACAGCACAAAGATACTTGAAAAAGTAATTTGAAAAACAAAAGCAACACTTGTCTGTGTGTTGCTGAGAAATCCCTTGGGTTACCATCATGATGAAATGCTGCTTGCAGTTTTGCCTGGCACGTATTTTTGACAGGGATGATGAGTGTAGCCCACGGCTTTCTCTAGTTGCTATATATATAAAATATACATATGCCTGCTGCTCTGTGACTTGGAGACATGGGCACTGTAATAATTTAAAGAAAGTGTTCTCTAGTATAATTGTGGTGAGCCCTCCTTCGAGTTTTTTGTTTGTTTGTTTGTTTTTAAACAAAAACTTACAATAGTTGTTCATTTGTTCCAGGAGTCCAGGAGACTTCCCCACAAAAAATATTGCTTCTGTTTTGGGGTTATGGTATTTACTCGGAGTTGAAAATGTACATGTTTGTTTCTTGGGAAATGCAGCCCCTTTTCTACAGTTGGTAACTCGTTGCAATTTTTGTCTGAAATGTATTTGTGTGAGTGTCACAGGCTCCTATGGCTATGACTTCATGAGTGAAAAGAAAAGATTTTCCTTTCGTTAAATCTATGACAAGAATGTAGATACCATTGGCCTGAGCAGAGCATTGCCAGAAGGGTTCTCCTATTGCCATCTGCTCTGCCAGGCAAGAAGGTGGCAGTGGCTTGCACTTAACAGACCCACTTGTACTTTTTCCACCTGGATGACTAGGCACTATGTTATGCCCTTCACCTCTGGCCATTTTATGACTTACTTAAGGGAGAGAGGGACAATCATTAAGGTTTGCATATCTCTATGTGTGTGAGCAAGAAAGAGAGGATATATGCAATGGTTTTAAAAAATTGAATTAACGAAATCAAGGTGTAAACAGCCCAAGCCTTCTTTGGTGTAAATTAACCGGGTACATTAATAATTTTTAATTAAAATATTAAAAAGCAAGTTTCTAAAATGTAGTTGTGAACTGAATTGTTTTCGTTGTTTGCCTTCAAGTTAATTCCAGGTTATGGCAATCCCAAAGTGAACCTATCATGCAATATTCTTGGCAAGATTTGTTCAGAGGGGGGTTGCCCTTGCCTTCCTCTGAGAATGAGAGAGTGGTTTTCCATGGCTGAGCAGGATTCAGACCTTTGTTTCCAGAGTTACAGTTTAGCAATAACAATAGCAATAGCAAGTACATTTCTATACTGGGTATCAGTGCAGTTAAGCACTCCCTAAGTGGTTTACAGTGTGTAAACTAATTGCCCCCAACAAGCTGGGTACTCATTTTAGCAATCTTGGTAGGCTGCAAGGCTGAGTGAAGCCTGAGCCCCTGGCTGGGATTGAACTTGCAACCTTGTGGTTTGTGAGTGAGTGGCTGCAGTACAGGTATTTAATCACTGCACCACCACACTGGCTTGAATATACATTATTATACTATATATGTATACAGTTGGTCCTCTATATCCATGAGCTCTGTATTAATGGATTCAACCAACTGCAAACAAAAGGTGAATGAACAAGTAATGAGGCTGGAGAGAGTCTGCGTATCTGTGAAATGGTAGGAATCCAAGCCTAGTGTTTGGTGCAAACCTCACCCCCTACCATTTCACAGATCCCAGTCTCTCTCCATCCTTGCATCTTGTTCATTTGCTAAACAATGCGGTACACATAACAAGTATTTATATATCATTTACATTTTATTAGAAATTAAAGGTAATCTAGAGATTATTTAAAGTACACAAGTGGGTCTCTGTGTGTTGTTTTTATGCCATTTTATATACTGCAACAGAAGCATGATAACGTAGTCTAAGATTATTTGCAATCATACAGAGAACAAGCAAAATAAAACTGGCCTGCCTAAATCTTACATCTTAATTCATGCTGCCCAAATAAAATGGAGATAATTTATCTGCAGATCAGCAACCTGGATCATTCTGGATCTATTGGACTACAATTCCCATAACCACTGACCACTGACTACAGAGAACATTACATGGATTAGCCAACTAAAATGGTTCTTTCCCAGGCTGCTATTGCTCGCACTTATTGTAGAAGCAACAGTGACAGAGGAAGGTATTCTTTTGCTTACACATCTCTGGCAGTTGTTCTTGTCAGGTGTCACAGGAGTTGTACAGTGCCAAAAGAATGGAAAACAGTTGGTTATGGTTTTTATGGTCTATATTAATCTGGCATTAATTAAGAGCCAGCATGGCATAATGGTTTGAACATTGGACTAGGACTTTGGAGACCAGGATTCTAATCCCAGCTAGACCATGAAACCCACTTGGTGACCTTGGGCAAGTCACATTTTCTCAGCCTCAAAGGATAGCAATGGTAAAACCCCTCTGAAGAAACATGCCAAGAAAACCCCATGATAGGGTCACCGTTAAGTTGGAAACAACTTGAAGGAACACAACAACAAATCTGGCATTGGTTCCACTGGGGATAATAGAACCAATACAGCCAAATCATGGCCAGAAGGGACCCAAAGGCATCATAATCCAAACGTTGCCTCCAAACCAGGATTGTCTGTCCAGTCCTCAGGCTTCTTAAATTAAACCTGTGCAAAGTGTCCCACAAAATCATGGCAGAGCAAATAGATTGGCATGGCAGAGCAAAAGTTTTACAAAGCAAATAGCTTGAGATGGCACTGACAAACAAGCCAAGATTCATGTTACTGCATAGAGTTGGAAGAGACGGTCCAGCTGATCCAACCCCTTCCTGCATAGGAATACACAATCAAAACACCCCCAACAGATGGCCATCCAGCCTCTGTTTAAGAACCTCTAAAGAAGGAGACTCCACCAGACTGCAAGGGAGTGTGTTCCACTGTCAAACAGCTCTCACCATCAGGATGTTCTTCATAATGTTTAGGTGGAATCTCTTTTCCTGTAGTTCAAAGCCATTATTCCATGTCGTAGTCAGGAAACAAGCTAGTTCCATTCTCAATATGACATCCCTTCAGATACTTAAAATATGGCTGTCATGTCACTTCTTAACCTTCTCTTCCCCCGGCTAAACATTCCCCAGGCTAAACACACCCAGCTCCCTAAACCTCTCCTTATAGAGCATGGTTTCCAGACCCTTCACCATTTTGGTCACCCTCCTCTGGACACATTCCAGCTTCTCAACCTCCTTTTTGAATTGTGGTGCCCAGAACTGGACACAGTATTCCAGGTGAGGCCTGGCCAAAGCAGAATAGAGTGGTACTATTACTTCCCTTGAACTAGACACTACACTCTGATTATTGCAGCCTAGGATCATAATGGCTTTTTTAGCTGCTGCATCACACTGCTGATTCATATTCAGTTTGTGGTCTACTAAGATGCCTAGATTCCTTTTGCATGTAATCTTGACAAGCCAGGTGTCGCTCATTCTATATCTGAGCCTTTCATTTTTTTCTGCCTAAGTGCAGTACCTTTCATTTCTCTCTGTTGAAATTTATTGTGTTAGTTTTGACCCAACCTTCCAATCTATTATGGTCATTTTGAATGTTGTTCCTTCCCCTGGAGTATTTGGTGTCATCTGAAAATTTGAGAAGCATGCCCTCCAGTCTATCACCCATTTCATTGATAAAGGGCCCAGGACAGAATCCTGTGGCACCCCATTAGTCACATCTTCCCAGGTTAAAGAGGAGCCATAGCTGAACAGCCTTTGGGTTCAGCTGATCAATCAGTTACAAATCCACCTAACAGTCACATAGCCTGCATTTTACTAGTTTTTATTTTGGGGGGGGGGGGGTGTCTTGTTTTTTCATTACGAAATTTCCAACCACTACTCTTCCATGGAAGAACATTTCTTCTTACCCTGATTATGGTGTACCAAGAAAGTCGAGAGAAAACAATTCATGGCGAGAATTTTTTTTTTTTTTTGCTCCCAATGGCCCACAACTCAGGAAAGGAATTTTACAGACTCTTTTATAAATGTATCCCTGTTAATCTCAAGCACCGCCATATTATTTGGCTTCAATGATTCAAAAGAGGGGTTCTAGAACTGTACGTATCTTATAGGCCCCATTCATACTAGCCCATTTGCCCTGGTAATATCCTGATGAGATCGTGCATGCCATTACCGAATCTCTTCTGAAAGAAGTTTGTATTACCTTTTGCCCCCATTGATGCTTTCCGGTGCATTTTACCCCAACAAAGTTCATACACGACAAAGTAATGATTCAAAATGGATGTTTAGCCTGGAGAAGAGATGGTTAAGAGGTGATATGATAGCCCTATTTAAGTATTTGAAGGGGTACAATATTGAGGATGGAGGAAGCTTGTTTTCTGCTGCTCCAGAGAATAGGACCCGGAACAATGGTTGCAAGGTACAGGAAAAGAGATTCCACCTAAACTTTAGGAAGAACTTCCTGACAGTAAGATCTGTTTGACAGTGGAATACATGTTCTTGGAGAGTGGTGGAACCTCCTCCTTTGGAGGTCTTTAAACGGAGGCTGGATGGCCATCTGTCGGGGGTGCTTTATGTATTCCTGCATGGCAAGGGTGTTGCACTGGATGGCCCTTGAAGTCTCTTGCAGCTCTAGGATTCTATCATTTCTTATTCTGCTTTGTTTCCCAGTTAGGCTCCCAGCTTTCAGGCAATAGATGATCCACTCAGAGAAACGAGGGGAATTTCCAAGAATGAAGGAGGAGATGGAAAAGGCTGCCCTCTTGCGCAGCCATGAAAATGGTACAGTCCATCATCTTATTTCCCCATGTGTTTATGTGCTTGTGTATTTGTTTTTAATACAGTTTTATATGTGCGTTAGATAAATAGAAGGTAAAAAAAATCTGATGTCTGTTTGTAAATATCTAGTTTAATTAAAATAAATTATTCGGTTTAAAAACATCTATTGGCTACAATGTTGAGGCTAAGATTTTTTTCTAAAAAGAAGTGTTTAAGTAATCAATTTCTTTGACATGACTGCGTTGGTTTCAGTAAAATTACAGCACTGTATACCCTCAGACCATGCAGTGGGACTATCATTTCTATAGGATAATACTACTTCTGTATGTAAACATTAAATTAAATTTAATTAAATTAATTAAAAAGTATAAAGGATGACAGCAGTTTTTATTTAGGGTGAATGTGTCTCTTCCCCCCCTCCTTTAACCTCCCAATAACAATTCTAGATTTAAAGCATAGGATAATCTGTTAATTTAAATATTTTCTATGGGTTTTATGAATTAGGTTTATCTCACGTACTGTCTCTGGTCCTTCAAGAGCTGAGCCTGTTCTATAAGAGAGACATCAATGGGGTTGGTGTGTTATATGACCTGCTCAGATCCCCATGGCTACAGGCTCTCCTCAAGGTAAGGTCCATTTCAAAGAAAAGTAAGCGATTTCCGGCTGTTGTGCCTTACCCTCTTAGTGTATACCAGAGGTTCTTTAGATGTGGTTGACCAGATGCTTTATGGGGCAACAAATCCTGGTAGCTTTAGTCAATGAAGACAATAGTGTGGGATGATGGGAATCCAACAACATCTAGCAGGCCACCCCTTCCCCATTCCTGCCCTGAACAGATGGATTTTGAACTGTATTTTTAAGTACTGTTTATTTTAACGGTTCTTAGTACTGTGCAGATTATAACAACCAATGACAATTCCTGAAAAAACAATGTAGCTTCCCCACTCACTGTCAATGGTCAGTGATTATTGCAGTTCTCTCCTGCAGATGCAAGTATACATTGATTTTGCCTAACATAAAATGCATTAAACCACATGTAAGAATTGCCATGCCATCTTAGGTAGTGATGAACCATCCAAAACACCAGCTTCCTTCCTGTCTCTCTAATGTTTCTCACATCTAGATGTTTCCATAATTTTAGCATGACAAAATGTTAAAATAAGATGTCTGCCATTTCTCTCAAGTTTATTTCCTATCTTTTGGGATCTGTGGCATTCAGGCAGATTTGGGTCACAGCTGCACAACACAAGAAGCCCGGAAACTCTGGCTGATCAGTTAGGACCAATATGCTTCTGCTTGTTGCCTGGCTGCTTCAATTTGCAATCCATGGGACTTTACTATGTGATTTGTTTATTGTGTTGCCAAGCATACTGCTTGCTTTCTTGTTTTGTGAGTAAACTAGACAAATAACCTGAAATCACATCCTGTGTTTGTTCCCTGGTATGTGTAGAGAGAAACAAACAAGACAAGTTTGCCCATGTTGGAGCAAAACTGCTCCTGCTACAAGCAAGAGCCATTGGCCTTCCATATCCACATATTTTTTATCCACAGATTCCACCATTCACGGCCTGAAAGCATTAGTGTGTGTGTGTGTGTGTGTGTTCCAATAAGCAAACCTTGATTTTGCCATTTTATGTAAGGGACACAATTTCACTATGCCATTGTATTTAACGGGACTTGAGCATCCATGGATTTTGGTATCCATGGGAGGTCCTGGAACCAAACTCCAGCAGATAACAAAAGTCCATTGTAATAATAAGTCAGGATGCCCATGGTTGTCTGACTTAAATCATGTGACTACAGTTACTATGGTTATCCTATCTTCTCTGGTCCCCTTAATTTTAGACACGTCTGTCTTTAAAAATGCAGTCAAGTTATTCTTTGCTTCTATTAGTCAGTGTCATTCAAACAGCATTATACATATGTTCATCAACATAGAAGACCTGCCCTTAGAGAGTGTATGTTTTGAAATCTGACATCAGAGAAGACAGCTGAGAGAAGGGAGAGAGGAATAAGCAAAGAACAGGTTGACTGGGCTCAAGTGTAATTAAGTAGCTTTGGACTTTGCTTTACTTACTAATTTATTATTATTATTATTATTATCATCATCATCATCATCATCATCATCATTTTATATCCCACTTTATATATCTCCAGAATTGCGACTCAGCAATAGCAATGGGAATAACAAGTACATTTTATACCGCTCATCAGTGCACTTATCTGTGCACTTAAGCACTCCCTAAGTGGTTTACAACTGTAAACTAATTGCCCCCAACAATATGAGTACTCATTTTAGTGACCTAGGAAGGATGCAAGCCTGAGTCGAGCTTGAGCCCTTGGCTGGTATTGAACTCACAACCTTATGCTTTGTGAAAGAGTGACTTGTGAGAGAACGCCGCCGCCGCTGCTGCCAGAAGTTCCCATTCTGTTCCTGATCCGTCCCAGAGGAGGCGATTTTCAGGAATGCTTCTGAACAGTTCCTGAAAATCACCTCCTCTGGGACGGATTGGCAGCGGAATGGGAACTTTTGCCAGTGGCAGCGGCATTCTGGCGTGTGGTAAAATGGGTGATCGCACCCATTCTGTTCCCATCCCACCCCCTTCTATCATGCCCTCATCATGTTTCTAGGGGCTGTGCATTAAGCTTACAGGAGTACACTCAATCTGCCAACCCATGTCTTTAGAGGGAGCATAACCCCATCTAAAACAGGCCGAACCCCTATTCCCTGATTTGCCTTCTGACTGGCATGTCTGGATTAAGTTTTAATCTGTTTGCTCTCATCCAGTCCATTACTTATGACATTCACTGGTTTAGAACCATGACAGCCTCATTGAATTGGAGTGGAAAGGAGTAACAGAGTTGGGTGTCATCTGCATATTGATAATATCACACCCCAAAACTCTGGACAACCACTCCTAGCAGTTTCATGTATATATTATCTAGCATGGGAGACAAAACAGAATCCTGAGGGATCCCACAGGCCAATGGCTAGGGGGTCAAACAGAAGTCCCTCAGCGCCATATTCTGGGTTCACCCCTCCAGGAAGGAAAAGAACTACTGTAAAATAATGCCTCCAAGTCCCATTCCAGCAAGGTGGCCCAGAAGAATACCACGATTGATGGTATTGAAAGCCACTGAGAGGTCCAGCAGAACCCAACAGGGACACATTCCCCCTGTCCAGTTCCTGTGTAGGTCATCCACCAAGGTGACCAAAGCGGTCTCTGTACCATAGCAAGATTTGAAATCAAATTGAAATGGATCCAAATACAGTAATCTGTTTCACCCAGAACCCCTGGAGATGCTATTTGCTTTTGCTATTCTTAAGAGAAGTGTTTAGGAGCAATTAATAGAAATAGTTTGTCTTGTGTGGCATGATCTGTAGTACAGACTCATAGTTAAACACTAGTCTGGTAGATATGGGCAACAAGGAGTTGCATACAGGCAAGTGAGGAAATTCGCAGAGGAGAGATGGAGTGCTCCATTCCTTCTCTGCATCCAGCATAAGGAACCTGAAAGCCTGCTAGAACAGGAGAGTCTCATTCTGTACCAGATCTAACAATGAAGTTTTCTTTTCATCCTCCCACAACTTGCTTTTTTACTTCTTCCAATCTAGTAACTTCTGTGTATTTTTTTTTTCTTGTGCAATGCTGATATAGTGGCAATGTAATAGCCTCAGTTCTAGACTGACAAATGGTTACCTACAGGACATAACCTATTTGTTTTGGGTTTCTGTTTGGTTAAAGACATAGAATGGCTTTTGGTCAATAGCCCTTTCCATTTGTATAGTGTATTCTGCTATTGCTATTGTACTGTTTGCAATGTTTGTATCAGGGCCTGCATTAACCAATTGCGTGGTATAGTAGTTGCCTTCTTGAAGCTATTTTGGGATCTGAAAGTTAAGATACAAGTAATTTTTGAAATGAAAAGATCCAGACATATTTTGATTTCTGACAATAGATGTGTGAAACACAGAATTAAGTTCCTTGGGGCAGAGAAATGAAATGAGTTTGACTTCAAGTGAAGCTGATGTAATCGAGCCTTTCTCATTTGCACACCTCCCCATTTATTGTACTGTACTGCATCTCTCATCATCCCACTCACCAGGACCATGCTTTTGTGTGTTGGTAAGACTTGTAGTGCAACCTACTTGGATTGCATTCAGATGGGGAAGGTTGATTTGGGCAATGTGAATATATAAGAAGGTATGTCGGAGATGCTGGTTTAGAGGATAGAACCCAGAGATACAGATCCATTTATGGTGTAGTGGTTAAAGTGTTGGACTGGGACTTGGAAGCTTCAAGTCCTCAGTGAGTCATGAACCTCACTGAGTGGCCTTAACCCAGTCAATCCCTTTCAGTCTGACCTTTCTCACTGCATTATTGCTTTTGGGGTGGAGGGGGGTGGGGGTGAGAAATCCATATACTCTGAGTGCTTTGAAGAAAAAGCAGACTATAAATGTAACTAATGTAACTAATAAATGCATAAAATGCATAGAGCAGCCTTTCTCAACCTTTTTATCCTGGAGAAACCCCTGGGATAATTTCCAGATCTCAGGGAACCTCTACATAAAAATTATTATATCTACAGCTTCAGAAAAAGGGTTTTGTTTTTTCCCCAGTCATGAGCTCTTGCAGAACCCACAGTGACCTCTTGTGAAACCCCAGAGTTCTATGAAACCTGGTTGAGAAACCCCACCACACCATATTGAAATTTGGTTTCATTCCAAGTTGAGTCATGTGCACATTTTGCTTGTGGGAAGAGAAATTCAGGAGTGTGTAAGCAACATGTACATGGACGACATGGAAAAGGTTGGTTCCATATGACATTTTGTTCAGGCTGTGGTGTCTTTATCATCCTAGGTCTATGAATGCCTTCATCAGCATATCAAGCGGAGACCCGTTCCACTTACCTTGCAGGCACGTGCGCTGACCCATGAGGTGAGACTGCTGGGCTATCTTGTAGGGAAATTTTTCCATTTATGGATCTTAATGATTTTGACCTTTAAGAATCTTCAGAGAAGTAACAAAGCAGTGAATTATTTAGTTTCCTGCATATCAGCTTTCGATAAATTGTACTCTTTTGTGTCCGCCATATTTAGAAAAATGTGATGGGCTGTAGTTCTATTTAAGAAAATTATAGTTGAAAAGTTGTGCTTGCTATAGATTTTTCAGCATGAGGATAGTCTCCCTTTTTTTTTCTCAGGTGGTGGAGTTGTTGCGTGGAGCCCAACAACATCCAGAAGTTAAAGAGCTAAGACGACTTCTACGAGGTCCTCATTTCAAGGCAAGTAGTGGCTCCCTGAAGTTACTCAGCACTGAGGGAGAAAGATCAGGTGTAAGAGATGGTTAGATATGTATTTTTTAAATTAGTTACATTTATATCCTGTCTTTCATTCAGTTAGCTTCAAGGTGGCATTCATAGCTCTCCTCTTCTTCATCTGATCTTCTCAGCAGCCCTGAGGGGTAGACCAAGCTGCCCTAAGTGTCCCAGGGAGTATCAGTGAAAAATTGCAGTTGGTGCAGGCCACTGGTGATTTTATTACTTTGAAATAATTAAGATGCAGCACTGCTACCAATAGCTCCTGTCTGTAATGTGTGTTATTTATTTTTGTGCTGGCCAAGTGACGTAATAATAAATATTCAATTCAATTCAATAGCTCCTGTTTGAAAACATCCTAATATTAAGCACCCTGGATAAAACAAAAGCATTTTCTCTCAAATTGTCTAGACAGATTAGCCCATATAATAGAAGAATGCCGAATGTGAGCATACAGATTTTATTATGCCATTACAGAAGGCAGAAGGAAAAGAGCCAAAACCTTTATAGGATGTCTGATGTAAAACATACCATAGTGGCTAGATTTGTATTCCCCTTCAGCATTTAAAAAAAGGTATGCAAGCCCACATCAGAACCTTTGATAGTCAGGCTTCTTGGCTGCTTCATCTTGAGATGCTAGCTTGATAATAAGATCATTAGAAAACCCATCATTCCTTTCCCTGCAGCCTGACATCATATGACCCCCAGATGGGGATATCCTGCAGACTAACAATTGAATTGGCCCTAACTTACAATGCATGATTCTGACTTTAGGGCAAAGCCAAATTGAATGGGCACCTGCAGCAGTTCTAAAATCACCTTCCCACTTTGTGAACATGTGTAAGCTCTCCCATTGGAGTGCTGTTTTTGCACAGATCCACAGTTATGGATCAAGCTTAGTGGTACTACTGGGCCAAGAGGAAGCCTCCCTGTGGATACAGCCAGGCTAAAACTGGTATGGCCAAGGCTGGAGTCTCAGAAGACACAACTAGGGTATAGGCTAAGGTGAGAGTAAATTTTTTTCAACCTTATGAAGGTCAGAGAGAGAAAGATCTACAGCTTGCCCTTCCCTTCCCATTGGCATACCCCCCCCCCCCCCCACACACACAACATCACAGTTTAAGAAGCTTGAGAGTGCGGCCCTGAAGCATTTGCTCCAGTTGCAGCATTGTGAACCCATCCTTCCTTGAGGGGAACTTTCTTCAAATTCCAGATTTTGAAATTAAACACATAGCAAGGGTAGGGAACATTTGGTCTGCCAAACATTTTGACTTACAACTCCTACCCAGCTCTATCCAGCAGTGTAGTAGTCCTCCAAAACATCTGGAGAGCCAGAAGTTCACACATCTGGCCCATGGGATACTTATTTCATTGAACTCCCTTTTAACTTGAGATACACAGTGCTCAATTACAAGACATGAACCCAACTGTTAAACAACTAGAGTTGACGCATGATATCAGTAGGAACTTGGTATCTTAAACCTTACATAAATTTGATTCATTCAATAGGTTTACTCTGATTGGGACTCGCAATTGGATTTAGGCCCAGTAGTGGCTGTAAGAAATCACTGTTTCTCAGTGTAAAATATTACGATGAGAACAGTCTCTGAATATAGAGATAGCTGACATTTCTCACCAAAGGAGATATTTTATTTAACACATACCCATCATAGCTGATATATGACAACAATGTATTACTTCAGACCTTAGTTCAAGGAACCTTTTAGTCATTTCCTATTGATTCTCTCTATATAAGATGGTGTTAGATGTGTTGAATGCTGAGACCAAGCTATATGCAAACACGGTGTGGTGCCTTAGCTTTGTGGCAATATGGAAACAGCTGTCTACTGTCCTTTTTCTATCTGACTCCCAAGCAGTCACATTCAAAGATGACCTCACTATTGCTTACTTCTATCCCCTTCCCATTTTCTCCCTCCACCTCACTTGCAGGCTTTATTATCAGCTCATGATACAGTGGCCCAGAAGGATTATGAACCAGTTCTTCCACCTTTGCCAGATAACATCCCTGAAAATGAGGAGGCTATGAGGATAGTCTGCCTGGTGAAAAACAAGCAACCCCTTGTAATGTTGCATTTTAATTCTAAGATGTGGAATCACTTTCATCAATCATTTTTTAATATTAGAATATATGCTATATAAATTAGGATTTCCGTCAGATTCAAATTCTTCCTTTGCTGATTGACCTTTACTTTTAACATATGTAAAAATGGTGGAGTATGACTAGCATGATATGATGCTTTTTGAAATAAATTGATTTTCAAGAATGGAAGATTTCATCACATGGAGCTCTCCAGATGTTTAATAACAGACTAGCCAGTATACTTAGTGGGGAGGGATTCTAGAAGTTGCAGTACAACATCTGAAAGCCACAGATTTTGCAACCTGCTTTAAAGTAATAACCCTAATAATTGCTTACTTGGGAATATGACCCATTGAACTCAGTGAGACCTACTTCTCAGTAAGTAAATACAGAATGTGATTTAGGAGAAGCTAGGTAGGATTAACATAAAGGGTTTTCTTTGCTTTCAGATGCATAGAATTAAAGTCCATTACTTCTAGAAAGTTGTTATGTGTCTTAGTTTTGGGGATATACAGTTGCCCCTCCTTTTTCATGGGGGATCCGTTCTGGAGCCCCTCACGAAAATGGAGTTTCGCCTATATTCAAGCCCCATTGGCTTGAATATAGGCACGGGGGTGAGCAGGCGTGTGCTCACCTCATTCATTCTCCCTCTGTTTGTCCCTTGCGCATAAGCGAGGGACACAGATTCCAAAACCCCAAGAAAGAAGGGAGGACTGTAGTAGGTTAGAGAAGGAAAAACTGTCTGTTAAAATAGAGTTAAAGAACTATGTGGAAATAGGCATGGGAACATGTGGCCCTCCTGAAGTTTTTATCATTTATTTAAAGTGGTTATAAATTAGTTATTACCTTAAATTGCTAAAAAATAGTTTTAAAAGCCAAAGCTCTAATTGAATGATAGAGTTTTGACTGCCTGTTGAAAACTCATAATGTGAGTGGAACCAGCCAGACTTCCCTTGGCAGGGAGTTCATGATCAACATGCTACTGCAGAAAAGGCCCTGCCTTGTGTACTCACTAACACTCTCTCTTGGGATAATATGGCAGACAATAAAGGCCTCCCACCACTGAAAGCTCCAATTGCAGGCAACTCCTATTATCCCTAATCACTGTGTGTATAGGCAAGGGCTCATAGGAGTTGCAACCCAACAACATCTGAGATTACCCATCTGGAGACATTAAAGAAACAAGGATGTGCAATAGTCACTAGTGTATATTTCTTCCTTAAAAGGTGTGTAAAACTAGAGTATATATTTATACTCTAATAAAAATGGGGGAAAGAATATCTGCTAGTGGTCATACATGATGTGTATGAAAGGAAGGATGCATGTATAAGGGCTCCAGTCTTAGTATTTCTAGCATCTCATCTTTCAACAGTCACTTCCAGTCATGTCTAACTACTCATCAAATCTGCACTTTGTTCCCATTTTTCCCATTTCTTTCATTCAGCAATTGCCTCTTTTTCCCCCTTCCCAATCCCATCCCAACAGGGTGCCACTATTAAACGCCATGAGCTAACAGGAGACATTACGGTAGCAAGAGTAATCCATGGTGGATTGGCAGACAGAAGTGGTAAGATTAATTTAACACACACTACAGTGGCAATAGGTGGGGGGGGGGGAGGGAACACAGAGTTCCCCCACATTCCTCAAGAATAATCTCTCGGGGCTGCATGTCAGTGGCAGATTGGGGGGGAATGCAGCAGTGGGTGGGACTATGGCCAGATGTGGCCAAACTGACTCCTTTTCTCTCTGTCTGGAAATGATGGGAGTTATAGTCTGGAGGGCACTAGAGTAGGGAAGGGTGGGATGGGTAGACCAGGGATGGACAAATGGATGGGGAAATGGGTGCTAACCCCTGTGGGCTGCACTTTCCTGGGTGCACCTGAGGTGATGCATCCTGGGTGCACCAGAGGTGATGTGGTGTCTTTTCTGGCCACCTTTTCCTGCATTATGGCTGAGTTTGGACATTTGAAAAGGATGGAGGTTTATTGGTGCATCTGCTACATTTGAGGATGGATTTGGCTATGTTTGGACAAAGGTTTTTGCCAGAAAATCAGCCCAGGAATGACAGGGGGGCATCTTCAGAGGGTATAAAAGTAAGGTTCAGGCTGCACTTTCCCCACCCCTGGAGTACACTTAAATGGGACAATCCATAACAATGTCTGATTTTCTGGTGTGTGTGGTTTCTATAAAAGACTTGGTTTCATGGTTGTTTATGAGCACTGCATCCCTTTCTTTGGAATTCTGACAAATAATTTTGGCATCTCATCTTTTTTACATCCCTGACAATCCTCTTAATGTCACTTCTTTCTGTCATAGGGTTGTTGTATGCTGGAGACAAGCTGGTAGAGGTCAATGGAGTTCCAGTAGAGGGTCTGGAGCCTGAACAAGTAATCCACATTCTGGTATGATCATTCTGTTGGACAGACCTGGAAGCTGGAGCTTCAGATAACCAATAAACACCATTTTAAGTAAAATGAGAGATATTTATTGTAGGAGCTACATCTGGAGATAGAAAGGTAAAATTGAGATGCTGCAGTTAGTTACATGTCTAGAAGATTGGGATTGGGAGTTCCTGCACGGCAGGGGGTTGGACTGGATGGCCCTTGTGGTCTCTTCCAACTCTAAATTTCTATGATTCTATGATTCTAAGAGGGAGAAGAAGGGAGAGATTAAGAGAGAGTTCATACTAAGTGGGAGGAAGTAAAGTCATCTGGGAGTACCAACCTAGGTAAGGAATAGACAAGTAAACAAGCCAAAGGGGGGGGGGGTACATTAAGTGACCCTAGCTCTCTGAATCTACTACTCTTGCCCCGTACCCACAACGTACTTTGTACAAGCAGGTTTGTCCACCCTGATAATCAGATTAGCCCTTTACATTGTCAGTGCTGCTCAGTGAGGATGTGTATTCAGTGCAAAGGCATTCCTATTAAACTGGGGTGGGCAAGCTTTGGAGTTCTTGGGAACAATGTTTGGCCCTTAGGACCCACTACATGCTGTAACATCCCCAGAAAATTGCAAAAAGCTAGAAGAACAGGTGGCTGGAAAACTGTCTTCTGGTTTTGTAAAACTCCTGTTTTGGGGAAGGGAGGACATAGTGCAGGGTGGTGTATTTTGTTTTGGGACAAAATCATTGGTCTTTGAAATACTGTCTCTTGAAGATTTCTATATCAAAGCTACATAGGAAACATTTTTTTCTCTATTTTCTGGATAATAATGACATTTTGACTGTGTTCTTTGGTAATGTGTCAACTAAAACTTCCAATTAAATTAAAATTTTTGGTTAACATATATACCTTTAAGATCTATGATTTCCTTGATGTGGACAGTCTGATGAAGATCATAACTGTTCCACATCGCAGTTCATTTTGTAGTTACTATGGTCAAATCATCCCCGTGTAGCCAGCCTTCTAGTGATGAGCCTCTCTCTGTTCCACTAGGCTTGCCCTTGGACTGCAGGCATGCTGTCTGCTCCTGGGTCTATACTTGAAGCCTTATCCACTTGGTAGAACCTGACAGAACTTGTTCTCCATCAGCATAGGGAGTCCAGAGCCACACCATGACACAATGAAGAGGCAGAACAGGACTTTGGGGAGGATATATGGATATTAGGACATATTCTTATGTGCCTTATTTTCAATATTTTGTTTACAATGTTTATAATCCCATTTTTCTGCTAATACACTCCCAGTAGGTCACAATTTAAAATATCTGCTCACAATTTAATAGAAGTGCAGTTGGTCCTCCTTTTCCACAGTTTCTTTATCCACAGATTCAACCTTCCGTGGCTTGAAAATATTCCAAAAAAATATAAATTCCAAAAAAATAGACATTTTATAGAAGGGACACCCTTTTACTATGCCATTGTATTTAATGGGATTTGAGCATCCATAGATTTGGGTCCTTGAACCAAACCCCAGCAAATACTAAGGGCCCACTGTAATACAAATGGGTAAAAAGGCAGGGAAAAGAGGCTAACGAGAACAAATTTGATACCATGACTAGTGTTGGACTGTGATCTAGGAAATCCAAATTCCAAGTCCTCACTGAGCCATAAAGCCAGGTTACTTCAAGCTGCTCATTGTTTCTTACCCTAACCCATTCCACGGGATTGTTGTGAGGAGAATCTGGGAATGGGTACAGCCATGTATGTCACCTTGAGCTTACTGAAGGAAAGGTGGGATATAAATATAACAAGCACAAGCAAATTTAGATGGTATGGCCAGTGTCTGTGACAGTCCTGGAAGAGGAGGAGGTAGTTAGCAGTTAGCCCCACTCAGGCCAGTGGAGTTGGCAGGGCTGTCTCATTTACTCCTCAAAGGCAGGTTCTCTTGGACAAAGCTTTTCCTTTGCTTTGGCATTAACGTTAACAGTTAAATATACCCGCATAGGATGAAGGACTTTATTGCACAAGGCTAGGAAAGCAGAATTTTAACAGAAGCATCTTTGGCCAGTACTTACCACACAATGTTGTGACCATCCACTTTCTGCCTTGCATTCTGTTTGTTACTATCACGCACCTTTTCAGTGATGGGCAAAACCCATTAATAGGCTCTCAATCTCTCTAATATTCCCTTACTGCCTTGATGTGATAGGTCTCTTCTGCTGCAGTTCTGCTTCTCAGGCAGTCATGTGGTGCAAGCGGGTATGATCCTGCTCCTCTCCCACTTTCTCCCTCGCAGCGATTGTGGCACCATCAGTGACCCTAAGCCGGCTGCTGTGTGCACATTCACACAGCAATGAGCATCCGAAGGCAGTTGACAGCTGCCTCAAGCTTTGAGAGTGGGAAAGAGGAGAAATCATAGCCACCAACACCTTCCCAAAGCCAGCTGCTGTGTGCACAGTCGAGAGGCAGTTTTTGGCAGTGTGGAAAACAGATCATGTGCATTAAAGCGTTTTCATGGGGGAAAGTGTAATAAGAAACTATGTTGAAGCAGTATGTTTCCATTCTTAAACTAATGTGATTGTTGCAGGACAGAAAGGTGGTGTGATAAAGTCTGAAATCTAATTGCTACTCCCAGCTAGAAAAGATCCACTGAGTCAGTGATACCTACATAGGACTTTATCACACTGGGAAAATTGGGGGTTTAAATAGCAAAAATCGCATGAAAATCACACAGTCGCGATTAACATTTGTATACGGCATCACGATTAAAGTGACATTATCCTGGGAACAAACAGGCAATAAACAGCAGCAAATCATGCATGGGGAAATCCTGTGAATGATTTGTTGCTGTTTATTGCCTATTTATTCCCCAGGATTATGCCACGTTAATGCCAATGTGTGTAAAAATGTTAATCATAATTGCACAATTTTCACACGATTTTCATCTGAATTTCTCTGTTTAAAACCCTGATTTTCCCCGTGTGATATTCAGTCACTGGTCCAAAACATACTATAATCCAGTTTAAGACTGCTTTAACTGCCCTGGCTCAGTGCTAAGGAATTCTGAAAAATGTAGATCTGTGAGAAGTTTAGCCTTCTCTGTCAGAGAGCACTTGTGCCACAATAAACTACAGTTCCCGGGATTCCCTAGTACTAAACCAGGGCAGTTAAAGTGGTCTCAAACTGGATTATTTCTGCAGTGTGTTTTGGACCACTGATTAAGGGGTCCACTCTAGTCAGAATTAGTCATTAGATGTTTGCCTCTCCTTCTTAAAATGGTGTTATTGCTATCAATTCTTTCTTCACAAAAGAGCGTTACTAATTATTTCAAAGTAATTATCAGTCTCTGCAATTAAAATATTTTGTCTGTGGCAACAGTTAAATGTAATTGGATGCTATGTTTCCCCCGAATCCTTCTAGGCGCTGTCGCAGGGAACCATTATGTTCAAGCTTATTCCAGTTTCTGATCGACCGGTCAGCAATCAAACAACAGTAAGATGCCTTTATTTTGTTAGTCTTTCTCGTGACAGACATTAATCTAATAGTGGGGAGGAGAAAGGTGTATCATCAGTACTGTCAATTGAGCTCATGGCTCCTATATCATCATAGATAGTGGTGAAAATAAATACACAGTGCATCAAAGTTGTTTATGGAAGCAATCTGTTATAGCAGTACACTGCCATTTCAGTGGCTGACAGTAAACCTCTAGGTCTAGTTCAAGTTCTATAGTCTGATACAGACTGGGTCCAGTGTACCTGAGGGGGATTTCCATTATGAGTACCTCTACCTGAGAAGACCTTCAGCTGAATTCCTGTTCCGTGCAAGTTCCTTCTGTAGATAATATCTAGTTTTGAAGTACGGCCTCTAAAAAGACAGAACAGCACTCAGATTTTTTAAAAAAATTTTTTTAAACTTGCTCCAAATGGAATCTGACTTTGGGCCAAGAACTGGGCCAATGAGTTCAGGAATAGTGCAAAGCCTTTTTCCAGTGGGCTTTTACAAGAATCAAATTAGATTTCCTTACCTATGTATATTGTATTTAGCATGTCTTGCTTTGTGACTGGTCATCAGAAGCTTGGTTTTTTTTACTGTATGCTTGGGGAAATTGCAGACAATGCAAAACTAAATTGCAAACTATACCTCTAAACAAATAAAGTGGCGAAACATTCCACGTCTTTGCTGGTTTGAAAGTTGTTCAACCCAAATGTTACACAGTAGGAAAAGAAACTTGGGCCAACTGAAGCTACAACTGCAGGTGGTTGTATTGTACAACACTATTGATTTTTCACAGCATTTTTCTTGTGCAACATTGTTATTTTCTACGTAAAAAAAACAGCAGTGTTGTACTGGAAAAATGTGCAAAATCAGCAGTGTTGCACAACAAAGCCACATGGATGTTTGTTGTGCAATACTGCTAATTTTGTACAACATTTTTGTTGTGTAACATTTCTGTTTTCTCTATTTAAAAATGTCATGTTTTTATGTCTTTGTTTTAATCGTTTTTAATTAAAATATCAAATGAGTTTACAAAAAAATTGCAATAAGACCAATTGCCAAAATAATAATAAAAATGACAAAACAAGAAAAAACAAGAAAATAATTAACCAAAGACAGTGTATTAAAAACCAAGTGTGACTGACAACTATCATAGGAAAACACCCGGTAAAGAAATTAGTCTTCCTGCTTGTTTCCACCTTCCAGAGAGACTCATATGTGTGTGTGTGTGTGTGTGTGTGTGTGCCTTCAAGCCATCTGTTGGCTTATGGTGACCCCATTAATTTCATTGGCTTTTCTTGGGCAAGGAATACTCAGAGGTGGTTTTGCCAGTTCCTTCCACTGAAATGTATAGCCTATAATACTTGGTATTCATTGGAGATCTCCCATTCAAGTACTAACCAAGACTTGCTTAACTTCCAAAATGGGGGGTCTGGTGGCTTTAAGGGTATTTAGGCAGAGCAGCTCTTCTGTGTACCCCACCACTTCCTGAGTGAAAGGAAGGCCTTTTTGTGAGATTTCCCCAACAAAGGCTTGCCTTCCTCCTTCATTTACAGCTTTGCATTTTTTTGTGAAAACCTTACTCAACCTGGGCTTTCACCTACAAGGTTGTTCTGTGTTCTTGCTATTACAGTCACATCCACGGATTTTAAACCCATAGATTCAAGCATCTACTCAACCTTAAAAATATTCCAAAAAAATATAAATTCCATATAGCAAACCCCGATTTTCCATTTTATATAAGGAACACCATGTTGCTGTCATTATATTTAATGGGATTTGAGCATCCACAGATTTTGTTATCCACGGGGACTCCTAAACCCAAACCCCAGCAGATACCAAGGGCCCACTGTATTCACATTTAAATATTTTTTTCTGCCTTTTTATTATTTTATTTGTTCTTTATCATATTTTAACCAGACTGGGGGTTTTGCTTTTTTGAATTATTTCAACTATCTGTTCCTCCTCTGTCTCTGTCTCTGTCTCTGTCTGTCTCTCTCTCTCTCACACACACACACATTGAATGTTAGTTTTCCATGCATGCTTCATGGAAAGATGGGATGATGGTGGTGGTGGTGGCGGTGGTGGGATCGGATGATGATGATGATGATGATGATGCATCTTCTGTGTTACCATATTAGCTCTATGTGCGAGCAATGGCAGACTACTGGCCTCTCCAGGACCCAGCCATTCCTTGTGCTGATGCAGGACTACCATTTAAAAAGGGAGACATTCTTCAGATTGTGGACCAGAATGATGCCCTTTGGTGGCAAGCAAGGAAAGTCTCAGACCTCAGTGCCTGTGCTGGACTCATTCCTTCAAATCACCTTTTGAAGAGGTAAGTCCCATATCGCAAAAGCAGAGAACGACACTGAGAACCAGTGTTGTGACCTTGTTAGAACATCAGATAGGTTAAATCCTCACTTAGCCATGAACTTCATTGGGTGGCTTTGAGCTATTTGCAATCCCTCAGCCTGGCCTACCTCACAGGATCCTTGTGAAGTTAAAATGGGGAAGAGGGGGGGATTTATTATTAGAATAAATGTAATACATGAAAATAAGCACCATCTTATGAGACTTTCCTTCCTTCTGTGAAAGGACAATCAAGATGGTTCCCCATTGTTTTTTGCAATTACTATACTAAATGTTATCTGTCTGACCAATCAGAGCCACTCTTTAAATGATCTTTCTCTTTAAAAGCATATATTAATTTCTCTCAACTAATCCATGAAACATTTCAGTCCTACATAACCAATATTTCTGGAGGAAAGTTCTTAATTGAATAAGCAACAACAATAACAAATACATTTCTATACTGCTTATCAGTGGACTAGCACTCTCTAAGTGGTTTACAATCTGTAACCTAATTGCCCCCAACAAGCTGGGTGCTTATTTTACCGAAAGGATGGAAGGCTGAGTGGAACTTGGAGCCCCTGGGATCGAACTCACAGCCTCATAGCTGCATTTAATCACTCTGCCACCAGAGCTCCTATAACCAAAGAAAAGCCAAAGTTCACACAAATTATAACAGTGCTGAACACTGATCTGAAATCAGTTTCCTGTACAGTGACCTGTGCAGTAGAAACATGGTGTCAAGTTATTCACTGGTATGGGATCCTACCGTTCCATACAGTCTTAGTAGAAATTTTTGCCATTTTCCAATCCAGAAAGGGGCAAAAGGGTTTAAGTTTTCTTTTGAGCTTCAAATCCTCTTGTTTTCATTTCTTCAGAACATTGGATAACATATCTGAAACGTATCTTTTTTTCTCTGATTATAACCCCAGTGTTCAGAAGGTAAAAATGCTTTGTTTAATTAAGATCCCTTTCCATTGTTTTCTTATGGCATTATCTTCTTTTATCTCTAGGAAACAACGGGAATTCTGGTGGTCTCAGCCTTTCCAACCTCACACTTGCCTCAAGTCAACTGTCTGTGAGTATAATGACACCCTGTGTACAAGCAGTGGGAATGCTTCTTGAATTGCATAATAAATTATTTATGAATTAGACAAAATGGCCATTTGATTTTCAAATTTGGCCTTAAAATCCACATTCTGGAACTAGAGTGGAAATCATGCAGCTCATGTTTCCTTGTGTCCTGTGAGGCTTATGTGTGGTCCTTCTCCCAGACTTTTCCCTACTTCAGAAGTAAGCTGAACTCTCAGAACATGCCTGCTTCTGCTCTTGGAGCATGAATCGTAGCAGGATCCATTATACTCTTTGCTCAAAGCCACTAAGGAATTATAATAGGTGGTCTGGATCATACAGCAATCAGCTCATATATACCTGAAACCTTAAACTGTCTTGAAGTTATCAGTCTGGATCCAATGTCAGCTAGCATGAGAGGGCTTTCTTCCCTGCTGTCCTTCAGACCTCCACACTGCTCAAAAACCAGCTTTGGAGAAGTTCTCAGGTTTCAAAATTATGTGAAGAGAGGGAAATATGGTCAGTTCTTCTGGTTCCATTGACAGATCCGATTTTGTCAGCAGACCAATGCCTTGGATCCTGTTTATAAGAAATTTTGTCAGCAGTAGCTCTAGGTGTATTGTTTTTAACCTAGCCACAGGAATGTTCTCTATTTTTCATCTGTTAGAGGCTACCTTTATACATTTTGTGGATGAGTCTGTATGTGAATTTTCTAGCAATTACACTGGTAGTCTGTTTAACTTTACTGTTTTCTTTTTAATTTCCTCTGCGGATTTGTTGTGAATAGTGAGTACTGTTGAAGAAGGTAAGCAATGGTGTCTGGATGTCATTCACACATCTCTCTAGCCTAGTTCTCACTGAGGTGATAAATCTGTGTCTTGGCTGTACCACTTTAGATACAGAATCATGATTGAATGATCCTTCATACAAATTTTTATCTGTGCATAGAGGAGTGTCTGAGACAAATGTTCTGGCCTAGATTATATGTGGGCACAAGTGAAACCTTGGGCTACTTCTTAATTGATTATTTTTGACAGTTTTTCTTTCTAGTAGAAGGGAAGACCTTATATAACACAAGAAGGCAATGGTGCGACACTCAGAGAATAAAGACCATAGAAACTGGGTGTCATGGTAGATTATCATGATTGTTTCCAACATTGTGTAAAGTTCTTTACAGCCTTGAGAGCTTAACCTTTTTTCACCTTTCTTCCATGTTTTTATAATGTACAGAAGAAGACATGCAAATTGATGAGAAGTGTGTTGAAACAGGTAAGTGACTTTGGACTGCATGAATGAGCATTTGTTGTTCTGTCTGTCATTTGCATAGTTCCAGGGAAACTAAAAATTAATTTATAACTGAAGTGGTCTGCTCAAATGATATCTATCAAAATAATGTCAAAATAAAAATATGTATGTGTAAAACAGAGACAGAGAGGATTTTGGTTAGATTAACTGTTGCTAAACAAAACCAGTAGGAAAATAGTGGGGTTAGAAGGAATACTTGACTAGAACATCATCAATTTTACTCTCTTGTGATAATTTCATAAAGAAGACTAACAAGCTAACAGTATTTTTGCTCCCAAACCATTGTTTGAGATTATCAATATTATGAGTGTGGCTCTCCTTTCCCTACAAAAGAAAATCCTGGGAAAAAAGACACAAAATTTTGACCATATCCTAGAAGTGACATAACATCACTTCCCATAGTGCTGGCAGGTCATGGGGGCATGGTGAGATGGTTGACCTGATGACCTTAGTGTGGACCTAAAGAGGCACATAAACTGTCACAGGTCATACTGTTTGTTGCACAGGATCATAGTACTGTACACTGATTCTTTGCCCAACATATGTCTTCTACAGTGGGGCTTTAGTTAGGCAGAATGTGAGTGGGTTGGTATGATTTACATTACTAAAGGCCAGATGGCAGCTTCTGGACTGTTTGGCTCATGCTTCTTTGAAGTGAAGACAAATTCAAAGAGACAGGAGAATTTATTCAGTTCAGGTGACCATGCCCTGCAGCTATGATCCAGTTTGCCATATCTTATTCTTAATTCTAAGGAAAAAGAGTGTGTGTGCATGTTTTTAAACAAATATGATTTTGGTGTTGTCATATTGAATCTTTGTTAAGTTTTCAGAGTCATTTTTGGTGACCAGAAATGTTCTCTGTAAAACGACTGAGGGCATTCTTAATGTGACAGTGAATAGCGTTGGCCAAACCCAAATAAAAATACTCTTGAATCACAGCAAGTCTAACAAATACTTTGGGATAAATCTACAATTTAGATTGGGATGACATTATGGAGGTGAGGGGTTGTTTGGTTAACCCCTATCTTCCTCACAGAACCATTGCATCAGTCCTGTTTGGATCCCAACTCCACACCACAGTTGCTTTTAACTAAAAATAAGATCCAATTATAGGTTGGCCCTGTAACCATGTACTGTACTTTGCCCATAAGCAGGGATCAGGGGAAGAAATGAGAACCTAATAGTGTCCTCTTGATGCTTTGTGGATGAGAAATCCTTTCTCATGCATTATGTTATAATTATCTTAGACAGGGATAGTATTGAAATGAAATGTATTTGCTGTTTTTGCTCCCTGGATGACTTAAAAGATGAGGAGACTTTTGAATCTGGTAAGTGTAATTCTTTTTGCAATATTGGTTGCTGATTGTACTTTTGCTAGTTGTAAGAATCTAAAAACAAAACAAAAAAAGGCATGCACTGCATGTGATTTAACAACTGTTCCCTCTCTAGTGTTTTGGGTGTGTGAGCGTGGGTGCCTAAAGTAATTTTACCACTACCTTCCCAGTGTTCTCTGAGACAAAATCAGAAACTTTACTACCCATACTTAAGGCCTGTTTGAGATAAACTGGATTTTCATTAGCAGAAACATTCAGCCCATCTTGAATTGCCACTATACATATGGCAAAAATTGTTAGAACTATGTACATGTCAGGGAGGACAGCTGGAAGGTAATGAGATTACATTACGTAAGTGTGATTGAAGAGCTAATCTACTTCATGGTACTTATTTCTCTTGATGAGGAAGGAGGATCCATTTTGACACTTGGATGGCAGAATACATTTGCACATTAAAAACAAAAATAAGGCAGGTTGGACATACTAAAACATGTCTGCTTGTAAATGGAGCGGAACTAGGTTTTAAGCAACAAAGAATAACAATAGTAATTGTGAGTTGACATTTCTGATGAACTCTTTTTTCACAGTTAACAGTGCTATTTAAAAATCCTTACAAAGCATATCACAATTATTCTTACTGTTCGAACAAATTCTGTAATGTATCGTAATAGTGATTCAGAAATTCCAGGACATATGCAATGTTTTCAGTGTGCTAGGATAAGAGCAGATCTTCAAAAATTTAAAATGCCAGATCACCCAGTGGGTTTCATGGCTGAGCTGGGAATCAAACCCTGCTCTCCAGAGTTGTAGTCTAATGCTCAAACCACTACACCATGCTGATTTTCTATTTGCACTTTAGGGAGGGCTATGTACCGTAGTGAGAGAGCTCTAGTGACTCATCAAACCACAAACCACAGGATTCCTAGAGATGCAGCCATAGCACTTTAAGTGGACCATGAAGTGTTATAATTGCGTAGTATAAATAGGCACAAAGGTCAGAGCAGTGACTAGGCACATAGAGACTGGAGTGGCATTTGGGGCAGAATGGGCATATTTCTTCAAAGGAGAAAACAGTGGCCTATACAGACTTGGGTTGTAATATTCTGGCCCTGGTATGATGCTACACTAGACTGCAGGTTTAGCAGTGATTGGGAAAGAAAAATCAATATGTGTGATTGTCATGATTTGAATGTTCCGGGGGGGGGGCAGTTGTAGGGGAAAATGCCAAATAATCTGTTCATTTTACTGTACGACATCAGTACTCACAGTGCCAATTTTTAATCTGAGTATTGTTTTTCTTAAATTTTGGTGTGACAAACCAGAGGAGCTTAAAGAAGGTAACTTGAAACTTTCTTTATCTCTCTAGCGTTTAAAAAATATTCTTAATTAAGAAATTTCCCCCAGAAAAGTTGGTTGGCGGCTCATTCTTCTTTAACACTGGGGACTTATGCAGAAGAGCATGTTTATTTCATCCTTTTAGTTGAGTCAAATACAAATATGCAGATAAAATCATGTATAAGACAGCTCTACTCAGGGAAGAGTGTCACTCCTCTTTGAGAGTTAGATGCCTTCAGGATATGAAGCCATGCTTCTGATTTAAGGACTAGCACAGTATCCCCTGTCATGATTGGATCTCCAGCTAAAGCACTGACCAGACAGTACCTTGGCCAGGGAAGAGAACCATCTTTACTTCATGGGGGAAATCCATACAGAGTGACATTTGGCCCTCATTGAGATGCTAGCTGGAAAAGCTCCAGTCCCTACTTTGACCATAGCACCTTTGCTGTCTGAGTGTCTTCCCCTGGAGAGGAGGCAAAGTTGGTTGCATTAATCTCTGCAGTTCACATTTGGCCAGCGGGCCATATAAATCCCCCATTCCTGGTGTATAGGATGGGCCAACTGACAACACAGAATAAATTTTGGCAGGTGTGTCTTTACTATGCAAGATATAGGCACTGATTGACCATCTTGATTCTACAGGTAATTTTTTGACTATATTGGGGATAGTTTCATTCTGTGTGTGTTCATCAAGCTGTTATAGCAGTCTGATATACATGTGAGCTCCTTATTTTTGCAACATGACCTGTTCTCCGCCTCTTATACTGAATTAGTGACCCTTGGTCCATGTTGTCCAGTACTGTTATCTGTGGCTAACAGGCAATAGCTTTCCAGGCAATGGCTTTCCTGGCAGGAGTCTAAAAGCATCCAGAGATGTCAGGAGCTGAAACTGCCAGGAAAGCCACTGCCACATGCCATAGTAGCTGCCACATGCTAAAGTAGAACCCACTCTTTGGCATGTAAAGGGTGGGTTCTACTATTGAACTATAAAACAAATCCAGGGTTAGCCGTATTGGTCATATAGCATAATATTGTTCCACATTCCCTGCTTCCTCATGTGATAGAGTGGAGAAAATATTGTCAATATATGATGCTTTCTATAATAAGTTTGAAGAGTGAATGATCAACCAGGTAGTGTAATCTTAAAAAGGAATCTGAACCCTGTGGCTTCTTCATTCAGCTCAAATAATTAACATAGCACTGCTCCCCTCCCTCCACCACAGAAACAAATTCAGATACTCTTCTTTGATCTCTAATCTAGACCATGTTGGGAAAACCACTTTCATAGCCATTTTGAAACATGGTGGAGTCTACATACTGGGCTGACCTAATAGGCTGACCTAATAATCACTTTAGAAAACCAAGAATCAAATTGACGTTGCAAAAGCTTTAAATTTGTTGTTCTTTTAAATATTATGGACTTTTCAAAAAAGTTTGAAGTAAGACCACTTGGGCTTAGTGGCACATGAGTCACTTTTCTTCCTTAGCATCATTATTGATTGAAACAATACTCATTTAAATCTTTTATATGAATCACCAGATAAAATGCTACAGTTCTTGTAAGCATTCTGACTTTTTATTATTCTTTCTTGTGTTTCATAAACTGCTTTTCTTTCTTTTTCTTTTTCACATTACAGAAGAGGAAGAATTCAGTGGATCTGGTCCGCAGGTCTTCATTAGTACGTAGTTGCTGCCTTGTTGCTGGGCTGCCAATCTAGTTCAATTTTATATTTTAAAAATTTCAGATGTACGGTATTCATTTTCTGTTTCATTTCTGATATTCCTTACTCTCTCTTTACTATTGTTCTGTAGGCCTCCAGTAAGCCAGTCTTCTATAAAGTCTGTGTCTTTTGTTATTCTTTCATAGTAAACCACCTCTTTCAATAAGCTTCTAGCTCTCCTGACCCCACTCTCCTGAATAAAAATGGTGACATTTCTCCTGACTTTAAAAACCTTTGACTCGTGGACTATACAGAAAGACTCATAAATCCATGTGAATTAATTGTAAATCACCCTAATAGTTATATTGAATGTTGATAATCAAATAACTAAGAGACATATTAACATTTTATGATATCATCCCCCCCTTTCTTAGATTTTTTTAATGGGTTTTAACATTCTGAAAAACCACAGAATCCTCATCTAAACAAAAGGTGCCGATCATTTTAAACAATCATTAGTAAGCACTAGGTATCCCAGAATTATGGCAGCATTTGTGAGGGAAAGTAGCATCATTATTGTTGCAGATGTACCTGGCAGAATATCCCATGCTGGTGTTTCAGATTTCTGCTCAGGAAAGTAATAATATCACGCCTGTTTCTTTAGGGAGGTAAACATCATGGAAGAGAGAGTCCAGTTCATACTAAGCTACATGTTAGGGGTATATTTATTGAACAAAATCATTGAGACAAATTCACACACACTAGCTCTAACAATTGCCCTGTCTCTATAGTCTCTATAGCAATAAACCCGCACAAGTCGCTTGTCCGAGCGTGGGTCATATGGTTCTCTTAAAATTAAATAAACATTTTTCTTTCAGCTACAATTGTGTTATAGAAAAATGTTAAACTCTCCTGTGTTTGTCTAAATAAGAGACAAAATCCACTGGCACATGAGAAATGCATGCGTGGGCTCACATTGCTAAATGGTTGCCCATACCAATATAAATAAAGAAATCATGATGCAGTCCAGACATGAGTTTTGTCACCTCATTGAGAATGAACAAGTAGCTCAACTCTCCATTCAGAGACAGAATATCAAGTATTGGATGTATACACAAACTAAGTACAGTACAGTTTAGAGCTTCAGATGGCAAGCTGCCTCTGAATATAAAATAATCTTCTTCATCGTGATCTCTAAATTTTTGTTTCTGTTACAGACACATTTTGGGGACCTCTAAAACAGGACACAAGTTAGGACCTTAGCACGTCTTAACTGGCCTTAAGCAAATCTCTGAATGCCGGAGCCTTGTAAGAACTTGTGTGTCTGCATGCTGAGTTGCCCTGAAACCACTGGAAACAGAATAGCAAGGAAGAGGGTCCGTGGTCTATTCCAGTTAATATTTTCTTTTGCTCTAAACAGAAAGCTATCCACCAGCCTCCAGCATTCACTAGCATGCATGGGACTGGGTAGAGCAGGGACAACTGTGGAAATGTGGGAGAAAGAGGGTGACTTTTTGACAGCCCTGCTCGGCTTAGTAACAGAGATGACCACCACCCCCTACAGTCGGACAGGACTAGACAAACGTGTCAAAGGGGAAACCTTTACCTACCTTTTACCTTTCTGCTTTCCTCAGCTGGCTTCCGTAGAAGTATGCGCTTGTGCCGCAGGAAATCTCGCAATAGTCATCTGCCATGTTATGCCCGATGTCCTGGTGGATGCTATAGTGCTGTAGCTGCACCATATGAAGAGGTAGTGAGATACCAGAGACTTCCTGGTGATAGAAACCGATTAATTGTCCTAGTAGGTAAGTAGCCATAGCATACCAGTACCCGAGTGTATAAGAATGGAATGCAACTGTGGTAGGCCCTAGCTCAGTGAAAATGTTGGAGGGTCTTGTATTCATTCTGGAGAAGTATATCTTCTCATAGTAGATGGGAAATTTGCCACCTTGTTGGAACGTGTCTCTACGGTTCAAAGAAAAACCTTTTCAGTTTTCTCAGATGTCTCAACAGCTCTGAGTTCTTTACCACCATTCAGGAAATAAATTACTCTTCTTTTGTAACAAAATCCAACATACAGGTATTTATACTAGGGGATGTAGTCGTCTTCATTCAGTCCTTTAACTGCTTTTCTTGAAATACTCAGGTCCTTCAGGTGTTGGAGTAAATGAACTACGACGGAGGCTTATTGGTATAAATCCTCATCACTTTCAAAGTGCGGTGCCACGTATGTGATCTTTTACATTTGTACTTTTAATTCTAGCAGTGGAAAGAGAGGGAATGCCATTGTCTGCAAATTTTCGCTTGGTAGCCTGCTGTTATCATGTTAAAATTTGAAATGGAGGAGCTGACCATGTTTGTCCACATATTTGTGCTCCTGAGGAGAATCCTTTGTTATGGATGCTTTACATATCTAACTGGCTTTTATATTATTTTTATATTATTTATATTCAAAGAGGCAAAGCACTATAATAAAATACAGATATCCAAAATAAACATAACATTGAACACAGTGGTGCTTGCTTTGACTGTATAGCTTTAACTTATAAAACCTGCTGAGATAAAGCCAGCTGAAATAAAACATTTTAGCTTTTATTTAGAAATATTCTAGAGAATATGCAAGAAGTCACAGGTATGTAGCTACAGGTGAGGTGAAATGAGGGCATTGTCCCTTCAAATATGAATTCTGTCACCCCACATGAAAATTTCCTTCAGTCCCCAAATTTCTGAAACTTCAGCTGAGCATTTAGTAATACAGTTTAGGCCTCCAAAAGAAAAAAAAGGGGGGAGGAAGAAAAAGAAAAGTGGGGGCAGGCAATTTTACCAAAGGAATGCAAACAAAGCAAATATAAGAATTCTATGTGTGAATTGTGTCTCATCTTCTACAATACTAAGAACTGGGGGACTGAAGGAAATTTTTTGCTTTGGTGGAGCAGAATTCTTATTTGGAGGAACAATGCCCTCACTTTGCCTTTACTGTAGTTAACCATGTACCAGGATCATTTCTCACAGTTTTCCATATGGTGTCCAGATCTGAGATAGGAAGGAAAAATGTCAGAATTTATGATGCACATCTGGAAAGTCCCTGCACAGTCTAGGCAAGGGCTTTTAATGTAGACTATTTCCAGATGCATTCAGGCAAGTAAAGTACTGAATATATAAACTTTGGCAAATCATTCTATTCTAGTAGTTATTTAGAGACATACAAACACATCTTTAATAGTATTGCCATGTTTATTCTTTTTAAATAGATACAACCCGTGCTCAGAAGAGCTATGAAGTGAATGGCCGAGAGTATCATTATGTATCAAAGGAAACTTTTGAAAATATGGTGTACAGTCACAGGTACAGTCCTAGATAAGACTGTTTTCCATTTTGCCATGTCTCACAATCCTGTAGTCAAGCACTAAAACTTTTAGTCTGTGGTGTTCAGTATTAATTTCTGGGGTGAATTTCTTATTTGCATATAGAAACTATATCATATTTACACCTCGCCCTTAATATTGGCTAATGTAAAATGCCAGAGAAATTAGTGCCTTCAAATGTGCCATAGCAATACAAAAAACTTCAACTTACTATTTGATTCTATTTTTTTAAAAAATGGGGGTGGGGAGAATAAGTGTGTATTTGAAAGAATTTTTATTGGGTTTAAAGCATCTTAGGATTCCCAGTATATGTGATGTGCTATAATATAATTTTATTATAAATGAAATGTATTAGTTTACTATTACCAGTGTCAATAATTCTTTCACAAACACAAATCAACCTGTAAGACATGGAATCCTTGAAACTAGCTCCAAACAATCCTCTAGTCATCCAAAGTGGCAAGCAAATATAAAGCACTGATTCCCATAAAAAGAACAGAGGAAAGGAGATCAGGACTAGGAATTGCCATGATGTGATACTATACATTGTCTTATACAAAAGACTTGCTTTTATATAGATGTTAGAAATAATTGGCAGCAGAGGAGGGGGGGGGTAGTACTAGACAAACCCCTGGTTTGTAACATTTTATTAATCATTCCCATCCCCGCCACACATTTTTTCTGGGAAAAGACTATCCCCACCCCCGCCTCCAGATCTCAACCCACCTCAAAATCTTCACCAGGAGTATCACTAGGGTTGGCATCACCCAATGTAGCAATTCATGATACTTTCAGAAACAGAGATCAGCATTGCTTCTGCATCCCACAATGTATGGTTTGAGGCATATTGCTTGATACCTTGCAATACTTAATTAGTGATCCACTCAGCCTACAAATCTCCATTTGGATCCTGAGTTGATATTACAATCCACATAGCCACAACTTCTGGCTAATTTTCTCCCCTTCAAATATTTTTAAACTACTTAGTCTGATTAAGAGTTCTGGAGAACTGACATTTTGGTTGGTTCCATCTGTTTAATACCAAACATTCTAAGATAAGTCACATGTTTAAACCTGCTCTAAATAATATCAAAATGGGACTAAAATCCATTAATAGAGCAGATTTAAACATGTGGCTTATCTTAGAATGTTTGGTATTAAATAGATCTCTCTCATACCTAAATCCACTTGCTGCTCCCAAGAAGAATAAACTAAATTAAGCAATTGCTGAATGGTAAATCAACAATTACATAAATCCTGTTGATTAAGTAGTTCCAGTGTAGTTGGAACTAGCCATTGCATTTTAGCTTTTAAGATATTTCATTTGAAGCCCTGGTGGCGCAGTGGTTAAATGCCTGTATGCAGCCACTCACTCAAAACCATAAGGTGGCAAGTTCAAGACCAGCAAAAAGGCTCAAGCTCGACTCATCCTTGCATCCTTCTGAGGTCGCTAAAATGAGTACCCAGATTGTTGGGGGCAAGTAGCTTACAGTTGTAAACCACTTAGACACTCCTTAGGTGGTATGAAGCGGTATATAAATGAAGCTGTTTGATTTTTGTTTGTTTTTTGAAGCAGGCTTTCTAATGTTTAATACATTTGCAGAATGCTGGAGTACGGAGAGTACAAGGGCAACCTCTATGGCACAAGCATTGATTCAGTGCGTGCGGTACTTGATGCTGGAAAGATCTGTATAGTTGATTTAGAACCTCAGGTGAGTCACAAAAAAGAAAGTTCTAATGTTAACATTTCATGGATTAAAATGTTAGCACCACATACCCTCCAATTGTCCCAATTTGGCAGAGACAGTCCTGGGTGATCCTTCCAGCATCCCACTTTTTCAGCCACTTTTAAAATGCCCGTTTTCTTCTCCTCCTGGTCTTTTTTTTCCTAGCTCACCTTTAGAGATTGTGGGATATTTTCACAAGACATCAAAATTTTCAGCCAATCGCTTAACAGCATCAAAACATAGTTAATCCTGCAATAACTTTTTTTTTTGAAAGAGAGAGGTGACCTGGGCAAGTTTAAAAAATACAAATATATCAAAACTGATAGTAATTAATATCCATGTTAGGTTTGCCTGTATTATGTGCAGTTAAGATTCAGTACTAAATATTTCAAAGTTGAACTATTATGTCACTGTTAGCAAACTCATCCCTGAATTATCAAACAATACCATCTTTGTCACAGAGTCAATACCTTGTAATATAAACTCTGGAGAGAATAGATTCGGTCTAGATTAAATTTTTAGATTCAAATATGTATAACCTACATCATTTAAATCTTTTATATACATATATATTTAAAAATAGGAGCAAAACCTATACATAAAAAATGTATTGTGTGTTCACTACCTTGAACTAAAATGCGAGGATTTTTGTTTGCTTTTTTACTGTCTTTTTTGCTTTGTCCTGCAGAGTATTCAGCTGGCCCGTACTCATGAACTGAAGCCCTACATTATATTCATTAAGCCATCCAGTATCAGCTGCATGAAGCAGTCCCGGAAAAATGCTAGGATGATTACAGACTATTATGTGAACATGAAATTTAAGGTGAGATTTGAGAGGAAGGGAAAGGCTGTCTGATTTGTGTGGCATTATGTGACTCACAGCACCCAGTTTGGTATTTCTTCCCCTTTCAAGAGAAAAAAGTCTAGAAACCCTGATTATAAAAATTTTGTGAGAACACCTCTGAGCTGGTTGGTCATACTCATCATTTCAATGCTATACATGTAAGGGTGAAACAGTGTTTTGTTTCACATAACGCCGATAAATACGATTGAGATAGACCAGAACTCAGACCAGATAGAGACACACTTTCTGGGCAGTGATATTTGTTTAATTACAAATTTCAAAATGCATTTAGTCTGTGTGTGTGTGTGTATGTTGTGTGCCTTCACGTTTATTCTGACTTATGGTGACCCTAAGGCAACCCTGTCATGGGGTTTTCCTGGCAAGATTTGTTCAGAGGAGGTTTGCCATTGCCTTCCTCTGAGGTTGAGAGCTTGTGACATGCCCAACACCACCCAGTGGGTTTAATCATGGCTGAGCAGGGACCCTAATCTCCAGAGACATAGTCCAGCACTCAAACTACTACACCACACTGGCTAGAACACATCAAAAACAAGATATTGTCCTTGTTTGGGGGCAAGGCTTGAGCTAGTAAATTGTTTTTAACTTCAGAACTAGGGCAATAGCTTTGCTTTATTTTTAAAAATTTAGATATGTACACACGCCCTCTTCTGCACCCATCTTCAGTGAGAACCTTTATTCTACCAGCACCTGCTGACAGTTTGTGAAATTACTTTTTAAAATCCACAGCTCTCAGAATTCCCCACCCAGCAGGGCCACTAGCCATACTGGAGGAGGGAATCTGGAGGTTGTACTCCAAAATGTTGCCTTTCCAAGCTCCAAATATTGAACTTGTTCTCTCTGTCTTTGTGCCTGGTTGAAGCATAACAGCAGAATTTTTTGGACTGTAGAAGATAGGGGGCTTCTGTGCTCATACTAAGATGCCATTTAGGGGAACCATCTCCTCCACGTGCAAGTTTTCAGCAGTTGTGTTGTGATTTATGTGATCTCAGTGGCTCAGTTTCACGTACCTTAACAACCAAGTAAACAGTCTTCATGTGAAGTTACCACAGACTGTGTATTACCATGAACACTTACTTATTCATCATCACTCAATAGTTATTAGATGAACATTCACAAGCAGAACAAGCAGAACAACTTTCCAATGGACATTAGACTGACAGCCTGTTGTACATGTAATTCTTAAGTGATAGTGCAAGGATCAGCCAGCATGGTGTAGTGGTTGGCCTAACACTCCAGGACACTGGGGTTCAAATCCCTGCTAAGCCATGGAAACCCACCCTCTCTTGGACTCAGGGGGAAGGCAATGGCAAACCTCCTTTCAACAAACCTTGCCAAGAAAACCCTGTGATAGAGTCTCTTTAGGCTCACCATAAGTTGGAAATGATTTGAAAGCACACAACAAGAAACGTGGAAAGAGGAACGGAACCAAAGTCATAGTCTCATACATGACGCAGAAATGCAATTAAAATCTAATTTACATGTCATCTCTTTATGCATACATTTATCTATGTTATTGTACATATATTCAGTTCATTATTATCAGACATTTACAATTTATTTTGATCTGAACTGAAACAAAAAAAAAAAACTTTTTTCAAAGTGGCTGTTAACCTTGAGAAATGTAAACTGACAGTTTGTGAGGATACTCTAGTGTTAATTTTTATGTAAATGTCAAATGATTTCAACCATTTCCTTTTCATTTATGTGGGTACTTTTAGCCTTTTATTTCTCTTCTTTCTGCAGGAAGAAGACCTGCAGGAGATGGAAGAGTCAGCTAAAAAAATGGAAACCCAATTTGGCCAGTTCTTTGATCAAGTGATTGTGAATGACAATTTACAGGAAGCCTGTATGCAGCTACTCTCTGCTGTACGTCGAGCACAGGATGAACCTCAGTGGGTCCCAGCAACATGGATATGCTCAGAGAATCAGCCATAAAACCCAGGACTAGACAGTTTTACACAGATTATATAGTTCATGCTTCATTACAACATTAATCGTAATACTGGGAGTGCCAGGGGAAAATATATATATATTTGTTTAAAGGGACTTTGGAGACAATTAGGCAAGAAGCTTTTACAAGGTATAAAAATCTTGAACATGGTCCACATCTCTTTAAGCCAGGAATTAAAGCTTAATAAATTAGAAAATAAACAAGGAATTTGATGATGCCACTTTGCTTTTTCTTGGGTCAGGGAGATAAACAAAATTAGAGATTTGTGTGACATCAAACATGGGGTTATGATTTATTTTGGCCAAACAAACCAGGACTGCTCCTACACTATACAATCATAGCACTGTTATACCACTTTAATTGCCACGGCTCCATCCTACATGATCCTGGGATTTGTGGTTGAATGAAATATTTAGAATTCTCTGTGTTATCTCTGGTGCTGGAGTTCAGGAGACTCCACTAGCTAATCCTAAATACTTCACCAAGCTATGAATCCCAAGCCCTGTAGGATGGAGCCATGGCCATTGAACTGATGCCAAACATGTTGTGTAGTGTGGATACCCACCAAGATTCATAAGGCGATAGCAAACCTTGTCTTACTCTCTGGTTTATTGAACCACAGCTCATGGCTTAAAGTGTTGTGAAATGAAGCCACTGTCTTGTGTGGTGTTCTTAAAAACTATATATTCAGTAATATTAATTTTGTACCAAAAATTGCTGGGCTGTAGGGTCAGAATATAACTGTTATGGAAAGGAATAAAAGAATTTATTTTGTTGCATTTATTTGTGCCAGTAGTATTAATCATAGTAGTAACAGCAATAGCAAGTACAGCCGCTCCTCCGTTTTCATAAGGGATCCGTTCTGCCCCCCCCCCCATGAAAATGGAAATTTGACAGAATTCCAAACCCTTTTTTAAGACACATTCTGGTTTAGTACAAATGTGAGGAACTGATTTTGGTCTGTCCAGCAGACAAGTGTATGTTACATAAAGCTGCAAATTGCTAGCATGAGCTGGTGAAGCGTGTGTTGGTCTTGCATCTAATGTTCTTCAAGATGATGTCATATAATACCAGACAGCCACCAAGAAGCCATTTGGAGGGCACCAAGTTTTTTGGGAGATCGGGGGGGGGGGGGCTGTCCTTTTCAGTTATACAATTTTTCAGTTGTTCCATCCTGGCAGCTAATCCACAAGAGAAAAAGCAAAAAAAAACTTGGTGCCTTCCAAATGGCTCCTTGGTGGTTGTCTGGTATTATACAACATCATCTTGAAGAATACAGTATTAGATTGGAAACAGCCGGCCTAGAAGGTAATGACATATCAAGACAGTGAAGGGCATCTACTGGATTATTCAATATGGTCTCTGCCTCATCCAGGTCTGGAATCCTGTCTATGCCTCCTCTGAAATACCTCTGACACGAACTAGGTCCTAAATAAATTTTAAATGAAAACATATCCCACAAATGATAATGTTTATTTGCTTGGGAGGTTCATGGTCTTTACAAAATACAGTTTTAAAAGGTAGGCCATCCATTGCGGTGGTGCTTTCTTACAATGTCCTTTCTTGGAACACCTTCTGCTCCACTGTGTTTCTATACCAAGGGAAACCTTTCTTTTCCAGATCTTATGCATGCAGTCTGAAAGGGTAAGCCTCCTTTGCTGCAAAGTACTTTTAAAATGGTCAGCTTTTGTTAGTCTTGCCTTTGTGCTGCTTTTGCAGAGACCTGAGTAATGACTTTATCCTTTTCGGAAGGATCTACTGCTGCGTCTAATATTTTGTGATGTTGAGCTTACCTCCTCCTAAGTCATCTTTGTTCCCTGCTATGAGTTTTGATCAGCTCAAATTGCCTTGAGCTGATCAAAGCTCTCTATGGCTCTGTGAAGGGCCAGGTCCTCTATGAAATGCACACTTTTATCTAGAATTCCAAGCACCAAACTGTAAGGTGTTCTCCCTATGAGCCTTTTCATACACAGCCCTAGCAAATGACAGGCTCTTTCCGCAAGCTTCTGAGGCCCCCTTGAGGTGGTTCATACACCTGGAAAAAAATCACAGAGCAGATTTTTTTTAAAAAGCATCAATTACCTACATCCATGAAAAACATTCCCCTTGAGGATGAAACAGGAGTAACATTTATGCAGAATACTCACACTGCTTTATGACCACCTAAAGCAAACTGACCACATTGAGGCTGTCCTACTCTGGCTACATCATGAGAAGGCGCAAGTTATTAGAAAAGACAATAATGCTAGGAAAGGTAGAGAGTAGTAGAAAGAGAAGAAGACCGTTTGCGAGATGAATGGATTCAGTCAGGGAGGTCACAGACCTGAATTTGCAGGACTTGAACAGAGCAGTGGAGAAAAGGGAATCTTGGAGAGTCTCATCCACAGGGTCGCCATGATTCAGGATTTCCTTTAGGTCAGTTAACAGTAAAAAACAAAGAAAAGGTAAAAGATTTGCAAGCATCACTTGCAGCATTTAACCCTAACCTCATAGGACTTGTCTTTGCTGGCCAGAATACTCTGGCCTTCCACCAGAGTATTTTGGCCTCAAATCCCAACACCTCCCCCCCCCCCCCATGCATTACCTGTACTCTTTCCACAGTGATGGTAAACAACTGCCTTCCTACATTATATACTTTTAAAAAAAATTATGATGACTTGGGACCAGCTACTAGGCAGCTGGGCCATTCTGTTGATAGGAGTGAATAGAGTTGCCAGTAGAGGTGACTTACTATGATATTTTTTAATATCATAATAAGTCTTAGGTAAGATACAGGTATTATCTCTCTGGTACTTAAGATATATTGTCCTCATTTTATCTTTGAGGGCTAAGCATTATCTATCTAAGCCTGTGGCAGTATGCTTATTCTTCTTCCTCTGGGCATGATTTTGTGTCTCCCTCATACTTATTTCTTTAAGGGATTTATATCCTGCCTTTCTCCAAAAATAGAATTCAAATGGTGACCCTTGTTTGGTGCCCTACATACATTCAACCTAGACAATGACAAAATTGAAACAGTAAGAGTTCCTGTATTTTGGGTAGAACATCGATCAGTAAAAAGACTGCAGCCAAGAAGTAAGAAGAGAAGTAGGAATGGGAAGGGTGGCCATGAAAAAACAAGAAAAGATCCTAAAGAGTAAAGTTATACAACTGAGCACTAAAGCCAGAATCATACAAACCATCGTATAACCCATCACCATGTGAGAGCTGGACAGTGAAGAAAGCAGATAAGAAGAAAATCAACTCATCTGAGATGTGGTGCTGGAGAAGAGTGTTGAGGATACCATGGATGGCCCAAAAGACAAGCAAATACTGTATATACTCATGGCTAACTGCTTTATCACACAAGGGGGCAAACAGGATTTAAACAAGAGTTAAATGAGAGTTAAACAGGAAATGCCCTATGTTTATCACAGGACATTTCCTGTTTAACTCTCCTTTAACTCTCGTTTAAATCCTGTTTGCCCCTAGTGTGAAAAAGCAGTAAGTCAAGAAATTTATGGTAGGTTAAAAAATTGACCCAAAAAACTGACTCGACTTATCCACAGGTCAATGTAAGTACTGTATCTTGACTCTTATTTAAAAGCAGGAACCATCTCCTGTTAAAAAGCAAGAGTATAATACGTGAAGCACGCTCCCCCCTCCATCCAGTCTTAAGAGTAAGCACAAAGAGTTATGTCTGCTGGAATTTTCTAAGTTCTTTGACTTAGATGGGGTAATAATTATTATTATTATTATTATTATTATTACATCTGCACTGCAGGAAAGAAAACAGTTGTAGTCCATGAGTGCAGATGAAGTAATATTATTAATATTATTTTTAGAGTGAATAATAATAATAATACTAATAACATCTGCACTCCACCAAAGAAAACAGTAATAATAAAAACAATAAATTATTATTACATCTATACTCCTCTAAAGAAAACAGTAATAATAATAATAATAATAATAGAATGAATTATTATTACAAATTATTACATTTGTAATAATAATAATAATAATAGAATGAATTATTATTATTACCAAATCTGCACTCCAGCAAAAAAACAAAAACAAAAAAACAGCTGTAGCCCATAAGAGCAGATGGGGTAATTATTATTTTAAACAAAATAAATAAATAAAAACAAATTAAATTAAGTGTTATTCTAAATAAAAGGCAGCCCTTGTGTTGTCATTGTGTGTGTGACTGAGTGTCGAGGAGGGACCCAAAATGGCGTCTGTCTTGAGGCGCCTGAGGGAGGAGAAGGAGCATATTATTCACTGCCTCCCTTCATTTTCCCGCCCGGAAATGTCTTCCAGGCGGCCCTCCCTTTCCCTCAGCGTCGTCGTCGTCGTCGTTTCCCTGGACCCCTGAGTGGCCCTGGAGACGACGACGCCGAGGCTCGGGATGGAGACTTTGGAGGGCCTCCGCCCGGTAAGGGAAAGGAGGAGATGGAACTACTGGAAGCCAGCGCTTCTGGGTTATTATAGGCCCCCCTCAGCATTAGTGGCCTTTTTGAGGCCTAGCAGTAGTTCTTGTCTGAGGAGTGAGCCTCTATAATAACAGTTTTGGACTTCAACTCCCAGAATCCCATTCTATTGGCCGACATGGCTGAGGGCTTCTGGGAGATGGAGTCCAAAATTCTCTTAAAGGGCACCGTTTGGGGAAACCACCTCTGTGGAAATAATAATAATAATAATAATAATGTAGTAAATAATAATAATAATAATAATAATGCTACTTTGGCACCCATTTTAAACTGCCCCTGGCTTCCATCCTATACAGTCCTGGGATCTCTAGTTTTGTCAGAGAAGGAGAAGAAAGGCCCTTTTGTATTTTGTTATTGTTGTGTGCCTCCTTTTCCAACTTAATGGGGACCCTAAGGCAACAAGACTTGTCATGGGGTTTTGTTGCCATGGCCTTTCTCTCTGAAAGGCTGAGAGAGTGTGACTTCTTGCCCAAGGTCACCCAGTGGGATTTTTTATGGATGAGCTAGGATTTAAACCCTGGTCTCCAAGAGTCATAGTGCAACACTCAAACCACTGCCCCACACTGGCTGTGTAAAACTACCTATCCCAGGGTTGTGTAGGATGGGGCTGCAGCACTTAAAGTGGTGCCAAACTGCACTATTTCTGCAGTGTAGATGCACCTTCACTATCATAACCAAAAGGTCCTTATAGACCACCCAGGTTTACACTTCTGTCTCTGAAAGAGGGCCATATAAGGCTGGGTGTTTCTAGTTTGTATTGATTTAATTACAGGGTTGTCCTCCTAGAGTTGATAATTTTAGGTATTCCCCCCCCCCAAGCCAACAATATTGCCAGTATTAAAATTATTATTTTTTTCCAATTTTAATAATGTAATGTTTTAACCTTTTGAAATTGTTTAATTTTTTAAAAAAAAACTTTGTGTTTTAAATTATTCATATTGTTTTAACTTGGACTGTTTTATATTTGGTATGTGTAGAGAGATCTTGTAGAGGGTTTATCACACTAGAGGGCAAACAGGAATTAAACAGGAATTAAACAGGAAATGCCTTATGTTTAACATAGGGCATTTAACATGCCTTATGTTTAACATAGGACATTTCCTGTTTAATTCCTGTTTAATTCCTGTTTAAATCCTGTTTGCCCTCTAGTGTGATAAGAAAGAAGTTGGCAGAATGAGTTTTCATGGACTTCAGTCTTTTAAATTCCTTAGCTTCCTTGAGTCTCTATACTGGGAGGAAGGCAGGATATAAATATAATAATAATAATTGTTGTTTGTATGACTTTCTAGGTGCATATGGTTGTGGTTATTGTTATGTGCCTTCAAGTCATTTCTGAATTATGGCAACCTCGAGGTGAACGTATCACGGGTTTTCTTGGCAAGATTTTGTTCCAAGGAGGATTGCCATTGCCTTCCCCTGAGTCTGAGAGAGTGTGACCCATGCAAGGTTACTCCGTGGGTTTCATGGCCAAGCTTGGATGTGAATCCTGGCCTCCAGAGTTGTAGTCCAAGATTCAAACCCCTACACCATGCTAGTGCTTTTCATTTCTTGTTGTGTGTGGTTCACAGTTTCCTTGTGTTATTCTCCCACTTGTGGTTATTGTGTGCAGTTAGGCACACAGCTTGAAAGTGTCCACCCTTTTCTTGATATGTGACTGTTTGAGTCCAGATTAATGAGCAATTTGGTCCTGGAATAGCTGCTCTGTGGAGGAATGTGTGCATTTCTTCATGGGGACAGGCTGAGTGGTTTGCAATAAATCCTGCAAGGTGGATTCTCATTCACACCTGATGCCGCTCTCATCACAAGGTAGCTCTGCATGTGAGCAACATTGAAATCTAGTACTGAACTGTTTAAATCAACAACTTGAATTGCCCTGAGAAGACTATGATGAACAAGTGCACTATGTCTTTGCTAGTCATACGTCTTGGCTTCTAGTTTTGTCATCATTTATTTTTGATAGACATTGGTTCGCCTCACTTTCCAAATCCTACTCCAGTCTTTGTGCTTGTGGGTAAAAACTAGACAAGTTATTGTTGTTGTTGTCGTTGTTGTTGTTGTGTGCCCTCAAGTTGTTTCCTCCTTAAGGCAACCCTAAGACGAACCTATCATGGGGTTTTCTTGGCAAGATTTGTTCAGAGGTAGCTTGCCATTGCCTTCCACAGGTGCATCTACATTGCAGAAATCATGCAGTTTGACACCACTTTAACCACCCTGGCTCCTTTGTATAGAATCATGGGATTTGTAGTTTTGTGGTGCACCAGCACTCTTTGGCAAAGAAAGCAAACTTATCACTGTGGTTTTTGGGGCTGAGACTGTGTGACTCACTTAAGATCACCCAGTGGGTTTCCATGGCCAAGTGAGAAGCAAACCCTGATCTCCAGGGTTGTAATCCAATGCTCTAACCACTACACCACACTAGCTACTGGAAACAAATTATACTAGCCTGGGTTTCACCTGTTTGTTTACTTATTTCATGCATTTATTGTATTTTTCCTCCAGAGAGATTAAGATTCTGACCCTTAATTTTAAACTAGCAACAATACTATTGTGTAGTTTAGGCTGAGGGATAGGGAACAAGTGGCCCAAGACAACCCAGTGGGCTTTATCCTTAATGGGGATTTAAACCTGGGTCTCCCCAGTCCTAATTCAACAGCGTAATCATCTCACTGACTTCCTTTTGTTGTTGTTGTTGAGGAAACAACCAAATTATATTTGTCATGCAGAGCCATTTTCTTCATCCTCAGTTCTTCATTTCATTTTGTAATCAGATTGATATACAGTAGGCCCTTGATATCTGCTGGGTTTGTTTCCAGGACTCCCCATGAATACCAAAATCCATGGATGCTCATGTCCTATCCCATACAATGGCATAGTAAAATGGTGTCTCTTACATAAAATGGCAACTTCAAGATTTCCTTGTAGGAATTTATACTTTAAAAAAAATATTTTTAAGCCGTAGATGAAGAATGTGGATATGGGAGGCTGACTGTATTATGCCATCCTATGCACGCATTAGTTAGAAAGAACTCATTGTGAATTCAGTATAGACTCAAATAAAGTCCTGTTCAGGTATTCTGCTGTGGAATCTGCATGTGAGGGGACAGAGTGAGGATAAACAATAGTTTCACTTCTCATGCCCCCATGAGTTGAAGGGATAATTTTTCAGATGATTAGCCTAATAAGTAGAAAAGGTCTTCTGCTTTTGAATTGTCGCTTCAATTTCATACCTCCAAGTCCAAAGCAGGTGTGTTTCTAGGGGGTGCGGATTGCACCGGGTGACAGTTCAGAGGGAAGAGGATGCCTTCCAGTGTGGAGTGACCATCGCGCCTCCCTGCAGGTCCAAGCCTGAGGATGACACCATGAATTACTGCACTGGGGTGACACCAGCTCTAGTGATGCCACTGGTCCAAAGAGTCCTCCGTTGTGGAGGGTGATGGGATGACAGATCTGTGTCTTGTTCTGCCCCTGCACGTTTTGATTCTGCACTGAAAAGGTGTGTCTAAAAAGAATTCTAAGACATAGCCATTGTCTAGAAAACCTTTATGCAAAGGGATCCTGTAGCACCTTTGAAATTAACTGAGTGAAAGAAGTTGTAGCATACACTTTTGTAGACTTGGACTGCAGCCTCAGATACAAATCTACAAAAGTCCAAGTCTATGAAAACTTAGGCTACAACTCGTTTTGCTCATTTAGTTTCAAAGGTGCTACAGGCTCCCTTTGCATGTCTAAAAAGACTTTACGTGTATGTAAAACTGCAGTCGTAATTTCCATCCATGTCTAGCAGGAAGACCGCTTAAGAGTATTTTCAGATACTGTTATAATTCCATTGAGGTGTAATGCCAAGAGCCTTACTATAAGCCCCTTTAGTTTCAGTAGAACTAATGCTACTGAGAGCCAGCGTGGTAGAGTGGTTTGAAGATCAGAATGTGATTCTCTGCTCAACCATGGAAACCCATTGGGTGACCTTGGGTGAGTCACATACAGCCCCAGAAAATCCTGTGACAGGTTTGCCTTAGGGTCGCCATAAAGGGACACAACAATAAATGGTATCAGGGTAATTTGAGGATGTATGTAAAGCTCTTGTTCATTTTAATTATTGTCACAATTATATTTGAAACATAAGATGTAAATGTAAGATTTGAAGTAGCATGTGCTACTAAGTACCTTACTTGCGTGGCAGATCAGTAACATGGACTCAAATGAAACCAGCATCAGCCCTAAATCATGAGGAGCAAAGGTTCACTTCCACCTAATCCTGAGCATTGGATGTCTATTTTTAGGACAGAATTAGCCCAGGTCATTGTAGATATAGGAGACAGTTTTCATGTTGTACAAAGTCGGTTTTTAAATGATATGGGGAAGAAGCAAGTGGTGAGTCCTATTTTGAGTTGTTGTCAATAGACATTTGCTTTTATTTTTTATTGTGATTAAGATTGTATCTGACTTTTCAGACAAGTTTTCTCTAGGTGTACTTATGTAATACAAGACCTGATTCTTAAGATGACTCATTGAGAGAGAATAATCAGGTGCACCAGCTATATTTAACTTACCAAGTAACAAGAAACATTTTTGTTGTTATATAGAACAGTGTGCTTCTAGATAAAACTTTCATTGTTCAATTGCACTGCCTCGTTCACAGAATTTTACAGAAATTAAGGCTGTGTTATTGTTTTCCATTTGTAATACTGTGATCCCTAGTATTTTTCAGCTGCTTTTTCCATCTTTTTATTAAAAGAAAAAACAGATGTGTCAAAATAGCTCCAGAATGCCATTTGATGTAGGTAATGCTAGGGAAAACTGTTTACTAGCCACCTTTCATTATTTTGAAATGTGATTCGTATCCCATGCAGTGGATATTGGGATTAAGTGTGTATTTTGGGGCACACTTTTCTAGAAAATTCAGTTTTCTGCTCATTTTGCTGCTGCTCCAAAAATGTATGAAAACAGGTGTTTTACTTCTCCATTTTAACCCTAGCCTATTTTATTCTTTGTACTTTGTTGTTATAATTATGTTGTTTTGACTAAAACTGTGTTGTGTAAATTTATAGAAAAGCAAGATCAAAATTAGTAATATTAAAAACCTCTTAGCCAGTGAATTTAAAGTGTCTATCCATAGCTTAGTGTTAGTTTATCTGGTGGTTCGATTGTGGCAAGCAAGGTTTGCTTCATTGATGGGACTCATACATGCCATTGTTGACTAAGTTTTAAGGAAAGGATAACCCCTTTTAATATACTGAGGTATATTTGTGTTTTTATTTTAGTGCCCACCTCGTGTTCTTCCTCCAGTGCCAAGGTAAGTGTAATTGATTCAGTGAAGAAATTGGCAGTTCACGAAATTTCAGGGAAAGCATAGAAAGCTCCCTTGTCCCAGCATCCCTGATCTTTTTGCTCTCAGTACAAAAACCATAGTTATTGTGTAGAAAATTTAACATAGAATCTGAATAATCCTCTGTTTCTAATGTTATTGTATTCTTTCTTGTATTTTTCTTTTGAACACCTTTTCCATCCTAATTTGAAAAATCATTGATTTGAAGTGGGAGTCAAGGTGAGTTTGTTTGTTATTAAGCAGACATTTTAATAATGTACACAAAATCTTTCACTTTCCTTCCTTTGTATTTGCATTTCTTTTTAATATAATAAATATAGTTGCTCAATGACTTAGCAGAACAAATTTTTAATAATCAAAGTGAGTGAGCAAGCAAGAGGCAGACAAATTTGGTTTTCTGAAGTTGGGTTTGTTTGTTTATGCCATAAATCTTCAATGACAGAAGGAGATAGAATTCTGAGCTAAAAAAAAATCCTAACATTTCAATAGCACTTACACTGCAATCCAATCTGTGTTTATTCAGAAGTAAATTCCACTGAATTGTATTTCCTTGCTTAGTATTGTAATTTAGGATTGTATCCTAAAGTATAAGAACTAGTGAATATTAAAATTGTTCCCTTTGTGTGTGTTGTAAGGATAGCTTTTATCGCCCTTTATTTCCTTTTCCCTTTCCATTACAAGGGGAAAAAACAATTGATGAAATAGATTTGATAGATGGAACAGTAAAAATGTATAGGACATTATTTAAAATGTCTTGCCTAATCATCTCTCAAAGGCATCTTAGAATAATTTTGCAACCATACATTTATAATAGAATAAAATAAGCCAACATTAAAATGGTAGTTGCAGGTCGAGTCGCCCTTGTCTGAAATGTTTGGGACCAGAAGTGTTTTGGATTTTGGAGTTTTTTTGGATTTTGGAATATTTGTATATACATAATGAGAACAGGACTACAGACTAAACAAGTTGCTTATCCACCCTGTATACATATCCTGAAGGTAATTTTGTACACAATATTTTTAACAAGTTTGTGCATGAAACAAAGTTTGCGAACATTGAACCATTAAAAAACAAGGGTGTTATTATTTCAGTCACCCGTGTGGACAATTTTGGATTTTAGAATATTTTAGAATTTGGAATTCTGGATAAGGGAGATTCAACTTGTAGAACAAGAGTATGCTAAAACTGTACCAGCATCCTTAGAAAACAGATGCCTGAAAAATATTGTTTTCATTAGCTCTCTAAAACCAACAATGAACAAATAGGTTTAAAGGAGTTGAGGGGTTCTGTAGAGTAGGAGTAGGCATGCTCAAGAGTCATAGGGCAGTTTTTGGCTCCTGCCGTCTTTTATCAGACTCAGGGTGCCCAGACGCCCTTCTTTTCCAGGACATGCCCAACATTTCAACCTTCTGTCCAGGACGAATTTCAAAATGTTGAGCATGACAACAAAGCATGAATTTATATTAGTAGCTGTAGCATTTAGTTTGTTGTGTCCTACATTTTTCTAGAATGTCCTATATTTTTGCAGTGCCTTTTCCTCCTTTGTGGTGAGGACATCTGGTCATCCTGGTCAGGATAAACCAGCATACATGACAGTGACTGGGAGTGATATTGTGGATGCCTGGAAATTACAGTACTTCTGGTCACTTTCTGGTGGTGCTGGGTTTTTCATTTCTTTGTTTTTCCTATTTTTGAGTGAGTGGAGACCTGAAACACCATCTATCCAAAACAGTCCCTTTGGGGTCTCTTTGGGTCCAGAAGAAGTTACATTTTTGGCTGAAATTATGTTTGGGGGGGGGGAATCAGGGTCTTGAGTTTGGGGAGGGGATTAGAGATAAAGTTCCTGCCTCAAGGAGCACATGCAGTGTCTCACTTTCACAGTTCTCAGTATGTTTTAGTATGTTTTATTGCATCTAAATTTGTTGTCTGGTTTTGTACTAGAATATACAACTTTTTTACACACAGTCTTACAAATTCTAGCTGGTTTGGAATCAATCAACTGTAACTCTTTGGTTAGATGTAATAGGAAGCTGTGCTTAATAGCAAGTTCCTTGTTTCTTTGGCCATCCACACAAAGGGAAGACCAAAGCTGCACCATAAGGATATTAATTTATGGTGTGATTGTTTTGTTACCTTTGCGTTTGAATGCTGTGATCTTACCTTGGATGTATATTCTACTAATTCAATCCATAGTGTTTTGAGCTTATTGTTTATTCTTCTATGACATCAACCTAGTCCTTTCTTTTTCTTTCTACTATAGATGAAATTCCTCTCGGTCGCCAAAAACGGAAAAAGGCTAAGGGGAAAAATTCATTAGGTGAGCGGCAGACTTAACAGAGAATGACATGAGGGATGATAGATGAAGAAAGTAGTAACTTAACATGAGGTTGTAATGCATACATCTTGATGTATCTAGTTATATTAGCATGGATTATGTTGTTGAGCTCTGCAAAACTGGTTGTGCCATGAGGCACTGTTAAGAATTTGTGTTTCATGAAAAGGTAGCAAATTATTCATAGTTTTTACTTCCAGGGACCAGGAGAAAAGCTTGTGTAATTTTCTGCCTCATGCACCAAAATATCTTATCTGGTTAGGCACAAAATGTGCTCCTATCTGCTGACCTTTTCTAATTACTGTATTCTTCACAAACTGTTTTCTCTGTTCTTTGTTAATAGAAATTTTCTTGGAAAGAAAGATACTTTTAAAGTATTTTCTTGAGCAAGAAATGGACAGCATTGGCAGAATTATGTTTGGGCTGGATCTCATGTTTTCTTACAAATCAATAGCAACTTAGAACTACTAGAATAATTTCTGTTCAGACAGTGCAGCATCCAATTTTACTAGACTAATCAGGATTGAGCCCTACAAATAGCAGACACATTGAAATTAATGGGATTTCTTAGTTACAACTAAGGCCCCATTGATCATGATAGATCTACTTTAGATAAGGCTAACTGGATTTAGTCTTCTGTGTGCTTGTCAGAAAACTTAAGGATCATATAAGAAATTCATCATGTTGGAAAGCCCTTATTTAAGATGCTCAGGCCAAAGAAGTAATTATATTTTTATACCAATTCATGATGTGAATATCTGGCAAACAGAAGGAAATATTTATCTATTCTTCTCTCCCCCACAGACTCTTTTGTTTGTACTGGGGAACATACACCCTCCAAGTGTTCTTTGATCCCCTCATTCCTTTCCACTAGGATCCTGGCTATAGCTTATATCAGGAGGCCACACATTACTCTTCCTGTCCTGGAAGATTTGAGCTAACCATACCTCATGGCTCACTGGGGCAATAATTCTTGTCAAGAGTGGTCATTGTATTTTACCCATGTGCTTTACCCTTGATAGTTATAAAGGGGAATGGTATAGATGCATAGTATTGCAATCTACTCTTTAGTTAGTTTTCTAAGTCACAAGCCTATTATGTCCCACATTTCATGTTCAAATCCACTGTTACCCAGTACAGTACTTTGACTTTACACTTCCAATAAAGGTCTTGTGAAAATGCAGTGCCTCTTTTGTAGACATGAACTACATGGAATCTTTTAAGCGAGATTCCTTTTGGTTTCCTTATTGCCATGTAAACCTCTACAGAGCAATTAAGTAAATGCTTTACTTTTTCCTCTCATTTTTATATCCTTTCAGAACATCACAGTTGCCTCCAACTAGACAGAGAGTCACATTCAAGAGCTTATTTTGAACCATTTTTCTCTAAGACATTGAGCAAAATTTATTCAGAAAGTAAATTAGTGCAGTGTGAGTGAAAAGCAATAGAATAGTAAACATACATAATTACCTGAGTGTAAGTCCCTTTGAACTCAGTGGGACTTACTTCTCACTAGATATGTGTAGGATTGCATTCCGCTTGACAGAGTATTTGCAATTACAATGGTAGCCTTTTTTAACTTTCCAGAATTACATATTGTCTCCAGTCACTCTCAAACCAAATGCTGTTTTTAGCTTTATTCATATTAGGTTTTGTAAACTGACTGCTCCCTTTTTAGAAAGCCCTACATTGACTATCATTTTTTAAAGTAAGTCCTGCATTGTCTATCAAATATGTTTTGAGATCTACTTTATTTTAAAGTTAGTAGTAGTAGTAGTAATAGTAATAATAATAATAATAATAATAAAAAATTTATTTATAACCTGCCCCTCAGAGCAAACAATCGGGGTGGGGTACAGCAAGGTTAAAACAGTTACAATTAAAAAGTAATACTACCTCCCACACCTTAAAATAAGATTAAATTAGCACAGATTAAAAACAGAATGACAATATAACAATACAAATCTAAAAAACCAATTATTCTTTGGTGCATGGTCGTGGCATCTGACATATAGATGGAGGAAGCTGGAGAGACTAAGATGTAACTTATGGAGCCGGGGCAGTTAACCATTATCCGGGAAGGCCTGCCGGAAAAGATAAGTCTTTACGGCTTTTTAAAAGCTGTCGAGAGTCATAATGAGACGTATCTCATCTGGCAGGACATTTCACAGTAGAGAATTGCATTCTTCTCAGTGACAAACTGACCACTCCACTGCATTCAAGTAATGTTAATATGATAGTTCCCACTATATTGCATATTGAGAGGGGGTAGTTGACAGCAGAAAAAGCTTAAGGTCTCCAAAGGCATACTTAAAGACTTTTCACCCTAATACGGAAGTTAGATGCAAAACTGGAAAGAACATCCTCATCTTTAATAGTTGGACTGGAAAGGGAAATTAGGCAGGTGTAGCTTGGAAGGCTTATTGCCTTTTGCTTTGGTCCACCCTGTTCCCAGATTAGGTGTGAATTTCCCCACAGTTTCTTTTCTCCTGCATAGGCTTAAAATGTAGATCTGAAAACTGGCAACCTCATGCTGTTATGTTTGAAGGGGGAATGGCTAGCAAGAAAAACATTATCTCTGTCTTGTGTTCTCCCAGCCTTTTGCAAAGTGTTGTCCCCAAATGGTGATTTGCTATAGAAAAGGACTTGTTTGGCTAATTTTAAATACACCTCTAATGTAATGTGCAGTTTGGGTTGTATATATTATGATGAAGATCTCATCTTTTCCCTGCTAGTCTGCAAAACTCATGCAGCCTATTGGCAGCATTTCATCCAGATGTCTGCAGAGTGTTTAACGCTATGGCAGTGCAATGCATTTTGTCATTTCCCTTAAAAGGCTGCAGGACATGGTATCATTCCAGTCAGTCTTTCAAGTGCATCTCTTAATATGTTAAACAATGCAAACCTTGTTAACATATTTAGACTTTATATTTGTACAAGTTTACAGGAATGGTTTTGCCCTTGATTTCTGCACAAATCCGGCTTTGTGTGGGTCTCTATTCTAATCAACCCATTTCTGACATTTGGAAAGAAGAGAAGTCGGTACTTTGAACAAGCACCAGCTCTGAACAGAATTGAAACAAAATAGGAAGAAAAGTGCTTAAGCATTTATTTATTTTTATTGCTGTCCTGTGTATTATTGCTTGGTATAAGCTACCAGCTGTACTTCTATAACACTCGTACCTTTTAAGTAATAAGACTTTTTAAAGCGCTATCTGTATGTGTCTGGCAAAACACCCAGTAAGATGGTAACTGTTCCCATAATCAGTTTCTATAATTCAGCAGAAGTTAGTAAGTAGGAAATAAGTTATTTCTGTACAGTTCTTCAAGTTCAAGAAAGTATTGTTATGATGCCATCTAAATGGTGTTCCCTTCCTGTCCTGCATACTAGATGGCATTGTACATGCAGCTGTCCGCCGGACATCTGAAAGCAGTGAGCCTCTGACACCTGAGGTACAAGATGGTCCCCCTCAGAGGAAACGTAAGAAAAAGAGAACACCTCTAGGTATGTAGAGATTTGCAGAAAAAAAATCATATGATATAAGCCAGTTTGACAGCTATAGCAGGGGTAGGAATCAAGCAACTCTCCAAAGGTTGTTGGACTACAGTGTCCAGTATTTCTCACTATTGTCTGTGCTTCAAGCTTTTGGGACTTGAAGTTCAGTAACACCCAAAGGTGATCCTCCCCCCCCCCCCACACACACACAAGTAGGAGGTAGAGATGTAAGATATAAAATCATGGAATAAAATGGGGGTGAAGTTTCCTCAGGGGGGAAATATTAGAAAATTTGAAAAATGCAATATTACCCCCCTTTACAGATGAAAGTCAGATTGTTACTTTAGGAACATAAAATGCATTATATATAATATGTTTTATATATTAAAAGTGCTTTTTTCAGGACGTAATTACAAATTGTACTTGCTTTTTAATTATTTATTTTTATTGCAAATGGAGCTACAAGGCCCTGAACTGTTAGGAAAACCTGAGCTATAAGGAGTTGCTTTGGTTTTGACCATTTGAGGAGCAGACAAAAAATAAAAAGAGAACAAAACATCAACATTAGTAAAACAGAGACAATTACGAGGGGGTATCCAAAAGTTTTAATGATCACTTTTTTTAAAAAAAATGTTTTGATTTGTAGTTGTTAACTTATCTCTTTGTAGTCACTATCTAGATTTATACATTTTTCCCAGTATATCTTGACCCTCCGAATACCTGATATTGTTGAAGCCTGCAGATTGTACCTGATGACTTCTGGCAGAGCCAGTCACAAAAATAAAGGACGCAATAAGCTGATTTTCTCAGCAACGTGCACTTAGGGACCAATGATGACACTGACAAAATTTCATCAATATGCCATAATAACTTCCAGATGATAATTATTACTTTACAGTACCTCCTCGTAAGGCGCAATCTGCAGACTTCTACAATATCAGGTATTCGGAGGGTCAAGATACACTGGGAAAAATGTATAAATCTAGATAGTGATTACATAGAGATAAGTTAACAACGACAAATCAAAACAAGCTTTCCGTCAAATTTTTAAAAAGGTGATCATTAAAACTTTTGGATACTCCCTTGTACTCCATCTCCACTAATTCTTTACAGTGACAAACAGACACAACATACTGTATATACTCATGTATAAGTCTAGAAATTTAGGTCAAAAAATTAACCCCAAAAACTGATTCGACTAATCCATGGGTCAATGTAAGTACTGTATCTTAACACTTATTTAAAAGTGTTTCTTTTGAAAAGCAAGAATAAGCGAAGCACTGACCTTCTCTACTCTCTCATCCATCCAGTCTAAACAGTAAACACAAAGAGTTATATCTGAAGGAATTTTCTAAGTTCATTGATGTTGCTTTGCTTCATCCTTTAGATCATTTGCAATATGCCCCTAAATTTTGTCCTCAACTTATCCATGGGTCATAGCAAAATCCATAATTTTGGGCCCAAAAACTTGCCCTCAACTTATACATTAGGTCGACTTATAGTCGAGTATATACGGTACTTATTCCTCTTTTTTAAAAAAAAACCCAGAAAAAAGGAAACAAAGACCAGGAATTCTAACGTTCTCATCCTGTTTTGTTATTGTGTGCCTTCCTCTCATTTCTGACTTACAGTAACCCTAATATGAACCTATCATGGGGATTTTTGCGCAAAATTTGTCCAGATAGGTTTTCCTTTTGCCATCCTCTCAGGCTGAGAGGATGTGACTTTTCCTAGGTCACCAGTGTATTTCTGTGGCTCAGCGGTGTTTCAAACCACAGCATCCAGAGTGGTCAAACCACTATACCATACTGGCTTTGATGCTGTACATAGCCTTATATAAAAATCCTGCTCTTACATAGTTTTTTAGAAATCATTATGGTGTAGTAAATGTGTGAACACCTTGTCTTAAACATTTTATTATTTTCTAAAATAAAATATTTTATAATCCCATTCCCCTAATATTTCTGGTTTATTTGCAGTTCTTTATATTACTGGTTAGAATAAAAGATTTGATAGAGGAGGTATAAGCTCACACCTCTGCTCTATCATAATAAAGCAGTTTTTGAGCAAGGCACAATCTGTCACCAAGCAGAACCAGCAACATCTATCCTGTACCATTACTACTGTTGCAGATATGGGGCTCAAATAACAGAAACTGAGGCCCAAGGTAGGAAAGGAAAATTTGGCCAAAAATTTGGCTAAAATAATTTCCAGAGCCTGGAGCCCCCATTTGTGTCCAAACAGTTATTTTTATAACATTAGAATAACAGCAGGCTGGGCTTTACATCCAGCCCTGGACATACATTCCATATAAGGCACTTCTTATCATTCTATTACATATTGCTGTCTCTCTCAGTGACATTTCTAAATCCATACGATCACTTGCTAGGGCTGTGCAGGAAACAAGAAATAAAACTTAGGTTGCTGATAAAAACAGATGCTAAGTTGCAAGTGTTGAATTCTGGCTAGCCCTGCGGTCCAAAAGAGTCTACCGAAACCAGACAAATCGGAGGGGGAAGTGACAACAAATGCTGAATGAAAGTTCATATCCCTTCCTTCAGCAAATCTCTGGGTAACACAGCATTTTACATTCTACACACTGCCCTTTTGACATTTGCTTCTTATATTATCTAATCAAGCAGCAAGCAAGAAATCACAAGCCACTAGCTTTATATTACAGCTTTTCTATATATCTCTAGCAATATCCATCTCACTACATTTTGCATGCTATTTTTCCTTATTTCTTAGATCCACAACACACTGCGGAAATAATCCAGTTTGAAACCACTTTACCCTGGCTCAGTGTTAGGGAATTCTGGGAATTGTCGTTTATTGTGGCACCAGAGCTCTCTGACAGAGAAGGCTAAACAGCTCACCAAAATTACAGTTCCCAGGATTCCCTAGCATTGAACCAGGGCAGTTAAAGCCTCTCAAAATGGATTATTTCTGCAGTGCGTTTTGGACTTTAATAAAAATATAACATTTTAAAAGTTCTAATGAAGTCTTACTTCCTTGGTCATATTAATATACTTGAGAGGGTTTATAGTTCTTCCAGTAAGTTGACAATATTATGATTAGGATAAACAACATGGTTCTCAGTAAGAAAAGTATATGGATTGTGAATTATGCGTTGGACTGTGTGTGTGTGTGTGTATGAGAGAGAGAGAGAGAAAATATATAAAATCCCCACTCTGTTATCAAACTAACTGGAAGATCCTTACATAGAGCCTTGGGCAAGTCATTATTTCTTACCTATCCTACCTCACAGGGCTGTTCTGAGGAGAACTACATACATCTGGTTGATCGCCTTGGAGAAAAGGCAAGAAATAAGTGAAAGCAATATTTTTGATACATTGTTTCATTCCCAGAAAAGTGTGTTATCTCACCTCTGGCATTATGCTTTATGCATTAATTTTCACTGGCCTGTAGTACTCATTGCCTTTTATTTTAAACTTTCAGAATCTGAGACATCTTTCACTGAACAGAATGGAAATGGCATGGATCCTTCACCAACAGAAGAAACTGTGACTCGTAAACAACGGAAAAGAGTGAAGTAAGAATGTCCAGTTCTGGAGCATTTTCCTGCAGAAAATTTCAAAATAATGAACATTATAATTGCTGTTTGAAAATATAGCCTGTGATTGTCTTTCATTCTATTTTACTACATTAATTTATTTAAATATTTATTTATTTATTTATTTATTTAAAATGTCTTTTTAGCCTTTCAGCAGAAATGGCCTGATCTAGAAATATTAAATTATTCATATAGCATGGTAATTATTCTGTGTCCTTCACACCATTATCCTGTTAACCTCCTGCTGCCAATATCGTATCTTCACATTGCAAATGCTAGCTAAGGAGTTTATCACACGTGTGGAAAATTGGGGGTTTAAAGGGCCATTGTCCAGCAGTATTTGCGTGATCATGGTGAACATTTTTGCACGCATTGTTATTAAAGATGACTCATGCCAGGAATAATCATAGGCTATATTTTCAAACAGGAAATCCCGTGAATGATTTGTTGCTGGTTATTCCCTGGTTATTCTCGGAATAAGTCATCTTTAATCGTCATCATGTGTGAAAATCTTTACCGAAATCACACAAATATCGCTAAATAATGCCTGTTTAAATCCCCAATTTTCCCCATGTTATAAAGTCCTTAGGCTAAAATGAAGTGGTTGACTTTATACAAGATACAGACATGATCTGAGCGAGGGACCTCTTGGTTCACAACTTGGTTTCCTAATCACTTTACCCCTATATGACTGCTAGAATATTTTAGCAAATATTTAGGCATTTTCACAATACAAACATGGGGTTTCAGCTCTGCAAACATAGTAAACACAATTCTTGAATATCTGACAAGAGCTTTTGTTTGCATTGCAGGACAACATGCTCATTGTTAGTACTGGAACATGTGTGGTTCCCCACCCCGTCTCTCAGACTGAAGGATTGTGGGTCATTGCTACTTCCCAGCTAAATCTAAGACCTCTCTGGGATTACCTTTGTCAACTTCTGGTTGCCAAAGTTCTCATCTTATGATACATCCATGTTGTTGTTGTTGTTGTGTGGGGTGGGGGTGGGGGGTCCATTTAGAGATGATAATCACATCTCTCCTAACTTGGATATTGTTTTATTGATCGTTGTTTGGAGAAGGATTCAGTGTGGCGGGATCATTTCTACTATTTTATCTTCAAGCACAATTTGGGTATTTATGATGGTCAGTTCTTTAGTTTACAACTTTCTTTATAGCTCATTATTAATCATTTTTTATTTGGAAGTCATAACTTGCTTGCAAGTATATTAGCAATACATCCCTCTGGTAGGAAAGGCATTCTGCTTGAATTGGTTAATTTATGTCTAGAAATACCACCTGTGCCCTTTTGAACTAGATTTGATTACTAACATTGCCAGCCTTGGATTTTTTATCTGTACAGGTTGTGTCCGTTATCTGAATTACTTGGGACCTGTAGTATTTTGAGTTTTGGACTATTTGCATATACATAATGAGATATCTTGGAGGTGGGACCCAAATTTAAACATGAAATCCATTTCTTTTGTATACACTTTATACACATAGCTTGAAGGTAATTTTATACATAATATTTTAAATAATTTTGTGAATGAAACAAAGTTTGTATACGCTGAGCCACCAGAAAACAAAGGTGTCACTGAGTCTATACAGACCAGCACTTTGTGCCAGTCTGCAGGCGAACTAGGACTCATTTAGGGCTGAGCATTTACATGCTCAAAGCCCTACTATCGTCACCCGGCCGCCATCATGGCATGTGCCCGTTGAGATGCCACGCGCCATGATGTTGTCCTTCATGCACAGCAGCCAAAGGGCGCTACGCATGAGGGCATCATAATGCCGCACCAGGGCACTTATGGCACCCCTTGTATAGCACAAATAGGTGTTTTGCGGCTCCTTTTTACACTGGGTTGGGCCATGGCATTCGGTTGCCACGTCCCCAGCCCAGTATTTCCAGGGGCGGCCTAGAACTGCCCCTGTTGGGCTGTTTCTACACCCCCATTATCTCAGCAATCCATGTGTACAATTTTGGATTTTAGAAAGGGAGGCTCAACCTGTCTTTTTGTAGTGTAACATGGTGATATGGGGAAATTAATCCTTCAATGGGATATGATCCATGTTTTCTCATTGGCTTTGAACCAGAGGGTCTTGCAACAGTTCAAGTGCTTTAGACCATTTGCTGGTTGATTCCAGCACAGTTCTACTGCTCTGGTGATACATATATGGCTCTGAGCAACCCTAAGTTACAAGGGCTCTTAAAGGGAAGAATTCCCCACCTCTTAAAATGCCTTTTTTAATATAATGGCAGGAAAACACGGCCAGCAGAAAGTTCCAATGAACTAGGTGTGGAAGAAGAAGATATAATTGAAGATGAGGAAATGAAAGTCACAGAGCAACATCCTGTGTTTTCTGTCCCAACTGGTGTTAGCCAACCTATTAGCAAGGTGTTTGTTGAAAAAAATCGTAAGTAATTCCTTCATTCTTCAACATCACAACATAGTTGTTTTCTTTGTAAGGAACAGCTTTGGTTTGCTAAATAATACAGTGTTTCTGACATGTGGTATGGTGTTATGTTTTCATAACTGGTAGGAATTAAGTGGTTTTAGACCAGTCATGTTTGCACTTCATAGTAAGCCAGAATTGCTGAGAATTTTAGCTTATTATGAAAAAGCATTTATGCTGTGGCACAATGCTTTTTAATTCCCAGTTGAATACTCCTCCCAGCAAGAGTGGTCAAACTAGGATCTCCAATTTGTTGCTCTCTTAATGATCCAGGATTACAAGATAAGAACAAACTCCATCTTACGATTCTAGCTTGTTAGGAGAAAAACACAGTTTGGATGTACACAGGAACATAAGATTATGCAGGATCATACCAAAAGCCTATCTGGCCTACTTTACTATACTTTAAAGTATAAAAAAAAATGTAATGTCTTCAGAGTTTGCTCATCAGAATGAAAAAAAGAGAGGCCACATTAGAAGCCTATTTATCAAAGACAGATGTACTCCAGATCAACCTTACTGATCTTACACAAGAGACACCGATGTCTTGGGATTGGTCTACGTTTGCCAGAATACTCTGGGCTGCCCACAGAGTATTCTGACCCTGAATTCCCCCCAAATCCCTCCTTACTTGCTGCGGGTTTTTGGCAATTGACGGGTTTGGCTTTCCCACATAGTCCCTGAGAGCCGGCTAGTGCTACCACCATGGATACAAGTCACTCTGAGATCAGAATGATGTGCCCAGCCTCGTTCTGATCTCAGAGCAACTCACCCCCACAGAGCAACTCAGCACAGATACTTGAAAGAACTACATAAGAGCAGAACCCATTGTCATTGACACATTTTGTCCTAGAATTTATGGAAAACCCAGAAGAAAAAGTTGTCTTTTTAATGAGGACAAGGGGCAGAACCCCTGAATCAGGTCCCAACATTGTGAAAACAGCCTGGAGCTGATTCAGGGTTTTGAGTCTGCATAATATAAAGAGGATGCAAGACTGGGGAGAATTTAGGCTTTATAAATAATGTGGACAAGCCCTCGGTTTCTGAAACATTTCAGAAACAATCTAAAATGTTTCAAATTTATTTATGTAATACTTTTATATTCTGTATTCATAAAGAGGGTACCAGCCCATTGACAATATTTGAACAGATATGCATACTTGCTATGTGACCAAGATATAACTCCTCCTTATATTGGAGGAACTCTATGGAAAAAGATCATTTTTGCTTAGTTCTTTTCAGTGAAAAAAACAAAACAAACAAACAGCTTCATTTATATACCGCTTCATACCCTTAATGAGTGTCTAAGCGGTTTACAATTGTAAGCTATTTGCCCCCTAACAATCTGGGTACTAATTTTAGCGACCTCGGAAGGATGCAAGCCTGAGTCGAGCTTCAGCCCTTTGCTGGTCTTGAACTCGCCACCTTATGGTTTTGAGTGAGTGGCTGCAGTACAGGCATTTAACCACTGCGCCACCAGGGTTAAATGCCTGTACAAAAAATGGTGAGGGAGAAGGGGATGAACAAAATAATTTCCTTAAAAGGCCTCACAGTACCATTCTGTACAAATTTATACACAAATAGACAATAGAAAGATTGCATACTTGGTGTAGGAGCAGTAATAAAGTGTAAAGAAAAGACTGAATAAATTTCAGTGGTTCCTTGGAATCTGCTAGGGTGTGGTTCCAGAACTACCATGAATACCAAAATCCGTAGATGCTCATGTCCCATTATATACAATGGCATAGTAAAATGGTCTCCCTTATAAGTTTTGCTTTCTGGAATTGTTTTTTTTTAAATCAAGTCACAGATGCTTGAATCCATGGAAGAAAATCATTGCATATAGAAGGCCAGCTGGAATGCAGTCTCAGTGTAGAGACTCTTGCCAAAGATCTTCCTGAAACAATTATGAACATATAACAGCTATTACTAAAAGTCCTTATAGCTACAGTTGTTTAAACTTCACTTTCTGTCCAAAGGGCGTTTTCAAGCTGCTGATCGCAAAGACTTGATTAAGACCACAGAGAACATTGATGTATTTATGGACATAAAGGCTTCATGGACCACAAAGGACGTGGCACTCTCTGTTCACCGTGGCTTTAGGTATGACCTTAGTTCCATTTGGTTATCATTAAAAACAGGCAAGTCGTTCAAATTAAAGAAATTTCTCCATGCTTCCTGCTTCTGAAATTGTGATTAGTCTCCTAACACATGCACAGATAATGTAAACCAGGGGTGGACTTCTCTTCAGTAACAGGGAACTATATTGAATGCCACACAAGATTGTATTGCCACAGTCACCACCAGAATTGTGCAGGAACTGATTCATTATGGTGACCCAGAAAACAGAATGAGACACTGGTGAGCAGGAAAAAAAGGAACAGACTTGGGAGAAGAAAGTTTTAGCTATGGTAATCTTTGTGATAGCAGTATGATTTCTGCAGGAGTAGCCTGATTTTAGCAACCTCAGAAACCCATGTGCGGCCTGTGTTCCATATATTACCCATCCCTGTTCTATATGTTGGTTCTGTTTTCCAAAATATATTTAGGTATTAAGCAGCACTTAGTCTCCACCTATAATTATTTCTTTGGACCCACTGCAAAAATATTTGGAATAAGCTGCAAGCTTTTATTTTTAATCTTTGAAACTGAATCAATGTGGAATGCAAGCAATAAAGATATATTAATAAATTTAAAAAAAACAGGTATTGGGAAGTTGATTGCTGTTAATTTAATTGGAGAATATACAAATTATATTTAAGATGATCATAAAATCATTTTTCCCCTTAAAAATCTATGACATCCTAGAATCATAGAGCTGGAAGAGATCACAAGGGCCATCCAGTCCAACCCCCTGCCATGCAGGAACTCTCTTTCAAAGCATACCTGACAGATGGCTATCCAGCCTCTGCTTAAAGACCTCCAAGGAAGGAGACTCCACCACCCTCCGAGGGAGTGTGTTCCACTGTCGAAGAGCCCTTACTGTCAGGAAGTTCCTCCTAATGTTGAGGTGGAATTTCTTTTCCTGGAGCTTGCACCCATTGTTCCAGGTCCTGTTCTCTGGAGCAGCGGAAAACAAGCTTTCTCCCTCCTCAATGTGATATCCCTTCAGATATTTAAACAGGGCTATCATATCACCTCTTAACCTTCTCTTCTCCAGGCTAAACATCCCCAGCTCCATAACGCGTTCCTCATAAGGCGTGGTTTCCAGACCCTTTACCATTTTAGTTGCCCTCCTTTGGACACGCTCCAGTTTCTCCCCATCCTTTTTTGAATTGTAGTGCCCAGAACTGGACACAGTATTCCAGATGGGGCCTGACCAAAGCAGAATAGAGTGGCACTATTACTTCCCTTGATCTAGACGCTATACAGTGGTCCCCTGGGTTACTAAAGTAATCCGTTCCGGGTTACCTTTCGTAACCCGAAAATTTTCGTAACCCGGGGGGAAAGAGAGAAAAAAAAAGAGATCTCCGGAGGCCTCGGAGAGGAAGGGACGGCCCAGTCCGGCGGATCGGGCCGTCCCTTCCTCTCAGCCGGCGGAGGCCTTCGTAACCCATGTTCAACTTGTGGTCTACTTGGACACCTAGATCCCTTTCACATGTGGTCTCGTTCAGCCAGATGTCCCCCATCCTATATCTGTGCATTTCATTTTTCCACCCTAAGTGCAGTACCTTACATTTCTCCATGTTGAATTTCATTTTGTTAGCTTTGGCCCAACTTTCTAGTCTATTCAGGTCATTTTGAATTTTGATCCTGTCTTCTGGGGTATTAGCTACTCCTCCTAATTTGGTGTCATCTGCAAATTTGATAATTATGCCCCCAATACTGTCATCCAAATCATTAATAAAAATATTGAATAGCACTGGGCCCAGGATAGAACCCTGTGGCACCCTACTTGTCACTTCTCTCCAGGATGAAAAAGAACCATTGTTGAGCACCCTTTGGGTTCGGTCAGTCAACCAGTTACAAATCCATGTAACGGTTATCTTGTCTAGTCCACATTTTACAAGCTTGTTTGCAACAATGTCATGTGGAACCTTGTCAAAGGCCCTACTGAAATCAAGATATACTACGGTATATCCACAGCATTCCCTTCATCTACCAAGCTGTTAATTTTATCAAAAAAAGAGATCAGATTTATCTGGCATGACTTGTTTCTCTGAAACCCATGTTGTGATTATGAATTATCTTCTAGATATTCACAAACTCTCTGTTTAATTATCTGCTCCAGAATCTTTCCTGGTATTGATGTCAGACTAACCGGACGATAATTGTTGGGATCCTCTTTTTACCCCTTTTTGAAGATGGGGAAAACATTTGCCCTCCTCCAGTCTGCTGGGCCTTCTCTTGTTCTCCAGGAGTTCTCAAAGATTATTGCCAATGGTTCTGATATTAGTTCTTTTAATATCCTTGGATGTAGTTCATCTGGTCCTGGAGACTTCTCACCCAGAGCCTCGTAATCCCTTCTGATATTCTGAAGGCTGTGTCTTGCTGTGTCATTCATTCCAACGTGGACCAAAAGGAAGGGGTATTGGTCAGTAGGCTTGACCAGTCTTGTCAGCCTCTCTTGTCACATCACAGATCTTTGCCCCAGGGAGACAACACACCTCTTGAGACATCTTGTCCAGGCCCACAAATCACTGCTTCTGTACCCCTCAGCAAGGAGTCCCACACCACGACCACGCTCCTCCTCTGAAGCTTAGCAGTGACTGTTCCCTGTGGTGGTATTCTCAGGCTCCCTTATTTCCCTGAAGTCTGTCCATGCTGCTGTTCCTCATCTTCCTTGATAAGGGAAAGAGCTTCAAATTGATTCTGTAGCTGCAAGCTCCCAGAGTGATCCCTGGTATCTCTATGTCTGTGTGTCACATTCTTCCAGCTGTCTTCCTCCTGTTTCCTTTGTGTGGGCCCCATCCAAGACTGTTTATTCCGTTCTGTCCAGGAAAACCTCTTGCTCCCTAATATGCTGAAGTGTAGCTACCTGGGCCTCTAACTGCTGTACTTTCTCCTCCAAGAGGCCTACCAACTTGCACTTGGGGCATATGAAGTTCCCCACATCTGTTGGCAAGAAGGCAAACATCCCACAAGTGTTGCAGGCTAGTTTGTCTCTGTAAGACAGAGATTGGACCAGTGATGACAGCTTGTGGAGGTTAGAGAGCTATATAGGTAGCCTGGGAAGGCCATTCCTCTCCTATGCTCCACCTTTCTTGTTTGTTTGTTTGTTTTTTTAAGAGAGTTTAATTGCCTTCTAGGGGCTGTGAGGAATATTTTTTTACCAAGTTTTTCACCTCCAGATCTGTTTTTGGCTGGGGCAGGGATTTCAGAAATCAATCAGAAGACCCTTCCAGTTCAGGGCTTGAAATGGGTCTGGCATAGTTAAACCTGGAAACTTTGGGGTCACGCAGACAGGGACAAAAGAGTGGGGTGTGGTCCACTGGCACTAATTGCACTGGGGCTACAGCAACTGCATGCACCCAGTCCTGACTCAAGCTGGCCGCTGGCAAGGAGTGGCTTTTCACCATTCTTCTGGGTAGGGGCAGGCTCAGCGCGGTTTCAAGCCACATTCAGGGCATCCATCATGTAAACGCCCCTCCCAATGCGGTCTGAAGCCGGCGCTTTTGGGCTTGCACTGGGGCTACAGCAACTGCATGCACCCAGTCCTGACTCAAGCTGGCCGCTGGCAAGGAGTGGCTTTTCACCATTCTTCTGGGTAGGGGCAGGCTCAGCGCGGTTTCAAGCCACATTCAGGGCATCCATCATGTAAACGCCCCTCCCAATGCGGTCTGAAGCCGGCGCTTTTGGGCTGTTTTCTTCAAGCCTTTGCTTCTCATACTCCCAGTAGCTGCAGGCTCTTCCAGTTAAACTTTTAAAAAATAAGGGGTTGGAGGTTCAGGGAGACTGGAGGGGGGGGGTCGCTACACAAAAGCAATCCTTCCCACCTTTATTGTAAGAGATCTGTAAATGTAAACTTTTTTTAAAATATGGCTATATTGTTTTAGGGTGATTGGACTCTTCACTCATGGCTTCCTTGCTGGCTATGCTGTCTGGAACATCATAGTGATTTATGTTCTGGCAGGAAACCAGCTGTCAACTGTCTCAAACTTGTTGCAGCAATACAAGAATTTGGCATATCCTGCTCAGTGTCTCCTCTACCTCCTGCTTACAATTAGCACTGTCTCAGCATTTGACAGGTACATTTTTCATGAATTTCTCTATCTTTATGACAGTGTTTATGGCTGTCTTCTAAATTCACCTAGTGAGTGATATAAAATTACAGGATGAGAATCCCTTATCTGAAATGCTTGGGACCAGAAGTGTTGCATATTTTGGGGTTTTTTTCCCAATTTTGGAATACCTATATTTGCATGTACATGAGACATAATGATGCAGGAGAGAGACAGAGGATCTGTGAAATAGTGGGGAGGTGTGGATTCTGCCATTTCACACAACCTTGTGTCTTTCTCCACGCAAATACAGTAAAGGTATGCATTATGCTACTTGTGTTGTAGCTCAGAAAGTTTTGGATTTTGGAGTGCTTTGGATTTCAGAATTCCAGGCAAGGGATACTCAGTCTGTATTAAAACCCCTGCTCTTGTATATGGATTGCAACTTGAAACGGTACCCTATAGGTTGACCTGCCACAGTTGACTGTGTGGTGGCCTTTAAGATGCTGTCTTTGTGAATTGACTTCGTCTTACTACAACTCCATTGTGCTCTTTGGCCCCCTCCCTTTTCAGTCATGCAACAGCATTGGTACTTTCCATCATTACACAATCTGACATTAGTTTGTTGTTGCCCAAATTCCATTTACCCCCATTTCTGTCTTGGAACAGCATCTGATTTAGTGCATGGTACTGATTCAGAGGATGATAGTACAGTGATGAAATAGTCCTTGTGCCATGTATTTATTTGCTCAGCAACTCATAAGATTGGGGATTTAATTCTGTTAAAGTTAATGGAGTTTTGCCATTGACTTCACGGGAAAATCAGGTTTGTTTTTATCAGAGTATCATTTGTATCAAAATAATGTTGGGAACATTACTCCTTTAAGATGTTGTGAAATAGCTTGTATGGCTGGAAATGATAAGTAGCTCCAGGTATCAACCCTTAATTATCTCTGTATATAAGAGCTCTGAGGCACAGGGCACCTTGGGTTGAAGATAGCAGGTCAAGGAGAGGGGATTGGTGTGTTGATTGGAGAATGTGGACTGTTGTATAGCAGACAGTGAATGTTAGTGGGAGTCAAAGGAGAGTTTTGTAAATATTGTACATATTGTACATATCTTGTACATATTGCAATAAGAGATAAAGCATCCAAGGACTTTGGAAGATTCCAACTGTGTCTGTAAATCATTCAAGGTTGGTCAGTGCAATATTGCCAAATACTGCAAATTGAGCTGGTGCTTTTGAACTCTGCTGTTAATAGCTACTGTTGAGGACATTTACCTCAGACAGTGCTGAAAGTTGGCATCTCTGGTGGGTCTAGGTTTTTTGTTTTTGTCACTACCCATCAGCAGGATGTAGAAGAGAGCCAACAAATAAAACAAACTGCATATTTATTCAATTGGTGTCTCAAAGCATTTAAACTAACACATTTTGTATCTGCTGTTCAGGATTGATTTGGCTAAAGCATCTGTAGCAGTACGTGGCTTTCTTACTTTGGACCCAGCAGCAATTGCATCTTTCAGTGAGTAACACAGTACAGCTTGAAAATGAAGTATAAGAAAAATATGCATGTATGATTGGATTAGGTCCTTAAACTGGACCTGCCTCACAACCTGTGTTTTGACATAATTGCTGTTTTTCCACATTTTAAAAATATTAACTGCATTTCAATTTGATTCAATAACGATAAGGAGTTGATAAATAGATTATATTATGATAGGGAGCTGGTACATGTCTTCAAACCAGATGAAGAAACAAAGCTGCTGTTTTTCTTTTAATGCCTGGATTTTCAACACCAGGCTGTTTGGAAGGAATATGATAACTGGGGAAATTACCTGTGACACAAAGACAATTTCCCTAGTTACTCTGTCTTGGCACATGTAATGCACAGGGACCACAACAAAGAAAGACAGTTTCTGTTTTACCTCAACACCACCTAAAGTTTTCCTGATGCAAAAGCATGAAGGCTTCTTGAGAAATCCAGTCTCCTCTGCCTAACAAAGGGGCCTGTGGCCTCACCAGGACGGAGACATATTGGATTGCAAAGGGAGTGTCTTTGTTGTGACACAAATGGATGTTGAGAATCTGCCAGTTGCCACATGGCCAAAAGGAGGAGGTGCCAACCTTGAAGATATGTCCCTCCATACCATCTTAACTAAAAAGTGAAACAGAAAATGCAGGCCTATGACTAACAACTTGAATTATTTTTCTCTTATTTGGTTTGTAACACCTTGCCTGATGCAGAAGCCAATGAAGCTTTGAAAGCTTGCAACATACATATTGTACATTTTGGGTGGCTAATAAAGGTATCACTGTTTGGTGGATTTTTGATTGAGTTTGCTGATCTATAACTGTTCTTTGCATGGTCATCTGCAAATTCACACAACCTTCCTTTCCTACCTTTTGTAGAACATTGGGCTGATATTGATTGCTACCAGTGTGTGATCCATTAAAGAACTGAGGAGACCACCCTGACGTATATAGATAAGGGAGGGCAATGTTTGTTTTTTGCTAAAATATCAGCTGTCTAGAAGGTTCCAGAGGCTGCTCTGTGTAAGCAAAGACCCATATGTGAAAATGCATGCATGATCACTTGAAGAACATCCATTGCAGATAAATGCCATTCTCCTTCCTGTTTCCTGATCTGAATATAAAATAAATATCAGGAAGAGCAACTTCAGACATCTTTGGTGACACAGGACATACAATTCTAGATTACAGATGGGAAAACAGCAGGGGGAATGATTATAGTGCTGAAGCTAGAAGTCTATGCAGTGGATGTGGAATTTTGAAAGGCGCTATCTCCTCAGTTCTTTGGGTCGCTAACAAGGTGGTAGCAGGCAATTAATCAACCAAATGAGCGTTGTGATGGTGTTTATGAAGAACTGGTATTTATTTGTTTTTCTTTTCTTCCCCCAGTGTACTTTGCTGCTCTTGTATTGTCTCTGAGCCAGCAAATGACAAGTGACAGAATCAACCTTTACACACCACCTTCAGAGAATGGTAGCCTTTGGTAGGAATTATGTGTTCTTTCTTCTTAACAATCAACTGTTTTGTGATATTTGTACCAAACTATATATAAGTCTTTGTCACCTTGTATGTGATGTAATGCTTTGTTGTTTGTTATTGTGTGCCTTCAAGTCATTTCCGACTTAAGGCAACCTTACCATGCAAGATTTTTCAGTGGAAATTTGCCATTGTGCATGTGACTTGCTCAAGATCACTCAATGGGTTTCATGGCCAAGTATGGAATTGAACCCAGGTATCCAGAGTTGCATTACAACACTCAAACCACTACACCATGCTGGTTCTATGATGTAATGCTAAATTATGGAATTTTAATTAGACCTAAATTATAAATTCTGATACAGTCCTTGAATTGTTCTGTTCGTTACTTTGCTGAGAAGAACCTGTTCTGTTGGCTCTCCCCATAATTGCATCAAAAATTGCAGATTATTAATCCTTGAGCTCTCTAGAATTATGCTTATTTACTGTTTTGTTGAAACACGAATTTAAATGCTTTGCCTAACCAGAATAGTTTATGCAGATACTAATATTGACCAAATATTCCAAAATTACAAGAAATATTTTTCTAGTAGAAGATTGCTTAATAACATCCCCCCAAAAAATGACAGTTGATAATATGTGGTGGCTATAAAATTATAATTTTAAAATTATAGTAATTGTGTGGGCCATTTCCAAGCCATTTCCATTTATTGCAATCTTAAGGCAAATCACAGGATTTTCTTGGCAAGATTTGTTGAAGGAAGTTTTGTAGGGTAATTTAAGTTTCCCTAAGGCTTCCGGCTTTAGTAAGAAAACAAAAATTTTGAAATCTCAAAAATGTCAAAGGCAAGGGGTCTAGCTTTAAAATAGCAGAGTAGCAGAAATGTGCTCTTGTCTAACTATGCTTCCCTAAGCACTGTGATTGAGTCCAAAGAGAACACAAGTAGCTTGAAGTGCAAAGAAAAGTTTACTAATGGCTTTAATCTATATTTGCATAGAAGCTATATCCTAATGTAGCTAGTGAATACTTCAGGTAGAGAAGAAAGATTTATCTTCCAAAGAAAGTTGTGAGAGGAGGAAAATGGAGGACCGACAGTTCAGTTGAAAATCTTTGAGAAAGAATCTGTTAGTCCAAAAATGGGGGGTGGGGGTGGGGGTGACCTAAATCACATGGTTAGTTTGAATGAGAGAAAGAGTTTGCATGTAGGAAATCCCTATCTATCTAAGGAGGCTGAAAGAGTATGCAAAAAAATTTCCAACAGTTTTGCCTTTGCTTTCCTCTGTGGCTAAGAGAGTGTGACTTGTCCAAGATCAGCCAGTGGGTTTCCATGGCTGAGCCAGGCATTCAAATCCTGGTCTCCATAGTTGTAGCCAAGCCCTCAAGCCACTAATCATGCTGGCTCTTTAAATTATAACTATTAATAATAATAATAATAATAATAATACAATTATAAAATTATATGATATTAGAGCCATCTTACACATCTTTCCAGTTCTAAGGCAATAGTTATATAGCTTATAGATAGCATTTATGGAGTGAAGGATTAGTTCTTTGTGACCCAAGTCTAGATACTTCTGCTGGTGTAACTACCAGTACCATAAGATTGTTAAAAAGGTTGTTTTCATTATGTCAGCAAAGGTGTCAGTCTGCCTCAATAGCAGCACTTTTATAAAACGTGACTAGCCAAACAAGGCAGAGTATTATTTACTTGAGGAATGGACTGCTGAATTTCTAGAAGACAATGTTCTTGTAAAACCTTCAACAGGCCAAAATAATTATGACAGATTGAGTTTCATATGTAAGTGTAGAACTACCTCACTTATGTAGAAAATGGGAGATAGGTTCTGTTTTTTACAGGAAAATGGACACAAGATTGAAGTGCAGAACTTTTCTTCTACACATAAATTACTTTCCTGCAGCTTCTTTCCTAATTTGCTTTCCAAATCAGTTGAGCTTGAAAATACTTAAAAGTGACCTTGGATAAAGACAAAAGGCTTGGGAAGAAAGACCAGACAGATCACTAGCAGGCATAAGAATGTTTGGATCTCTTTTATCTTTTACACCATTTCCTGTTAAAATCAGGCTCTTCACCCTGGTTTTGTTTTGTTTGTTTGATTTTTGGCTGATGGCAGTTTCTTCTTAGAAATTGTACTGCCATATTTTCGTTTTTATTATTTTATCTAATTTACATTGTAGTTTCCATTAGATAGATAAGTAGGTGCATAACAACAGGGTGTGTAATCAAATTGATTTCTGTATTTAGACACAATCAATAGCAATAGCAAGTACATTTCTGTACCACTTATCAGTGCACTTAAGCACTCCCTAAGCATTTTACAAAGTGTAAGCTAATTCACCCCAACAATCTGGGTACTCATTTTAGCCACCTATAGAAGGATGCCAGGCTGAGTCAACCCTGGAGCAGTACAGGGATTTAACCACTGTGCCACCAGGGTTCCCTAATTGAACTGTTTATAGATCAAGAGTGGGAATCATGCAGCCCTCCAGACATTGTTGGACTGCAGCTTCTAGCTCATCATTGGCTATGCTGGCAAGACCTGCTGGGACTTGCAGTCCAACATCATTTAGAGGCTGCATGATTCCCACCCTGTTTTCATCCCATGGAACTCCTGCTCTCATGTCTAATTTGTCCATAATAAGAACTTTTACATTATTTTTTACAGGACCTCAGGTGCAGAGGAACAAATTCTCCAGCCTTGGATTGTGGTTAATCTAGTGATAGCTCTTCTTGTTGGAATCTCCTGGCTCTTCTTATCCTACCATCCGCATTTAGATCATAGTGAAGGTACAGAACAGAGAACCCACATCGGGATTTTTAAACTGGGCATGTATTTCCTTTAGATTGTTCCTTGGCAAGTTCTTTTCTAGATGTCTCAAGGGAATTACAAAGAGAATGGTGAGAAAGGGGTGGTGTTGACATTAGAGATTATATCAGTGTTCAAGTAAAAAGGAAAAAAAGGAGCAATTTAAACAAACAGCTTCATTTATATACTGCTTCATACCGCCTAAGGAGTGTCTAAGCGGTTTACAACTGTAAGCTACTTGCCCCCAACAATCTGGGTACTCATTTTAGCGAAATCAGAAGGATGCAAGCCTGAGTCGAGCTTGAGCCCTTTTGCAGGTCTTAAACTCGCAACCTTATGGTTTTGAGTGAGTGGCTGCAGTACAGGTATTTAACCACTGCGCCACCAGGTACCATAGAGGCACCATAGTACTTGCGAAGTAAATAAATATGGGTGATTCAAAAAGAATGGTGAAAAACTGAGTGAGAACAATTTTCCTTTTTAAACACCCTGCAGTTTTCTTTTTGGATCACCCTGCATTCCAGTTATTGCTGTATTTTAAATTGTGTCTTTCATTTATCTGTGTCATATGTTTTAAATGAGATAGTTTTGAAACTATATTTTGTTCTTCAAAGACATAGCTGTGTTGTTCTAGTATTCAAAGGGATCTTGTAGAACCTTTGATGCATAGGTCCTAATCAGACAGGCAGGATAGCATGGGCCAAGCTCATGGTGTCTTGCCCCAAGTCCATATTTGGGCCAATCCCTGGACCAGTGCTTGCCCACTATCATGACATGGACCTGATACCCCTGCTCACCCCATACTTGCTTCCACTGTTGAGTCTGCTGAGAAAACCCCTGGAGGGACAGAAATAGGGTGCCTGGCTATAGCCAGATGCCCCAGTCTAATTGTCACAGGCTACAGCAGGGATCTTCTTAGCAGAGATGATAATGGAAACAGTATGGGATGTGCAGGGCTGTCTGGTCTGCCGACTGTTGCTGCATTGTACAAACAAGAATCAAGGAACATGAGAGAGACTACGGACTGGGTCAGCTGGAAAAATCAGCAGTAGTAGAACATGCTATAAACCATCCTGGGCATAAAATGCTGTTTGAAAGCACTTATATTCTGGACCATGCCAACAATTACCATGTCAGAATGCACAGGGAAGCCATTGAAATCCATAAACACCTGGACAATTTCAATAGGAAAGAGGAAATCCTGAGGGTAAACAAGGCTTGGCTACCAATCCTGAAGAACAGCAAGATTAAGACTCAACCAATGCAAATGAGAAACAGCCTAGGATCAGGGGATTCCCAGCAGACAATGAGCACCAATTAGCAGACATTAATACTTGTTTGCATATCCTCCCACCCTGAGGACTGCCATTGCAAATCAATCCTCCCTTCCCAGGGTTACACAGGATATATATATCCAATCCTTTTCCAGGCAAACATTCTCTGAAGATGTCAGCCACAGATGCTGGAGAAATGTCAGAAAGGAACTCTTCTAGAACATGGCCACATAGCCTGAAAGCCCCACAAAAAACTATGTTGCTGCAGAGTTTCCTAGAAACTTCATGGGATACAGACAGTCTGTTTAGAAAAGGTTTAGGCTTCTTTGGGCCAAGATCAGACCAGATCTGCATCCGGTCAGCGTGATCCTAGCCTGAGACTAATGGCTTGCATTGTCTGGACAGCACAATGTGAGGCTGGGGGAAAGCCCATGCATATGGGCCTTAACTAAGCAAAAGACATTGCAGCATAAGCTTTTGTAGATGTGGTAGATTTTATTGTAAGGTCCAAAACATATTGCAGTTTGAGACGGTTTTAACTGCTCTAGCTCAGTGATAGGGAATCCTGGGAACTGTAGTATATTGTGGTACCAGAGCGCTCTGACAGAGAAGGCTAAATGTCTCAAAAAGATTACAGTTCCCAGAATTCCCTAGCATTGAGCCAGAGCAATTAAAGTGGTCTCCAACTGGATTATTTCTAGTTTGTTATGGACCTAAGTCACCATGAGTGGTAGTTTTAGCACTTTCTACCGACAGAGGACAGTCTGTGGGATGATGTCTAAGAAAGTGCAAAAAATTGAAAAAAGGAAAACTGGCTGAAGACTTAAGACTGCATATGTACTGCAGAAATAATCCAGTTTGAGGCCACTTTTAACTGCCATTGCTCATTGCAATGGATTTCTAGGATTCGTAGTTTGTAGCATTCTGACAGAGGATTAAATATCTCACAAAACTACACACCCCAGAATTCCGTAGCATTGAGCCATGGCAGTTAAAGTGCTGTCAAACTGGATTATTTATGCAGTGTGGATGCAGCCTTACTTTTTAGGATTTCTTTTATATCATAATCTCAGTAGGAGATTTATTCCATTAAGAGTCTTGTAATATATTTAGAACAATGTACTAAAAATACTGTGTATTTGTGCTTGTTCACTGTATTTTATTGTTCCATGCCTTTCTTTTCTTGCAGAACTGATGTTTAATGCTGAAGTGGAAGAATATCCCCCACGAGAAAAAGAAGCCCAAGTGTCTTCATAGTGTGGCGAAGTTCCTCAAATACCATGTATCAAATACCATGATGGCTTAGAATTAACTGTTTTACTTGTATTTAATATTTTGTATTGAAATGTATTTTTATATTATTTGTTTATACAGTATTGTTTGAATATTATATTAGCTATCTTTAAATGCCTATAGTTATGGTAAAACAGTGTAAGATTTTATTTTTATGGATCAGAAATTACTCTCTAAATGTTGTTCAAATGCAGTGTCCAGTGTACTGAAGAAAAAAATTGAACAGGAAAGTCAGAATAATAGGAGAGCATCCTTAAATCATCTGTATTTTTATATTCATGTTTTATACATGTGGATGAATATTTATATTCAAAATATCACAGGAATTTTTTGTTAATTTGTCCTCAAGGAATTAAATCAGGTTTAAAAATACCACTCTAAATGATTAGAGTTACAGTTCTTCTGTTGAAATATTTATAAAATATTTCTGTGAATTTGTGCTATTGCCATTTATAAACTCACACAGTTCATCTTTTCTTAATTTTTAAACTTGATTTTTTAACTCATTGGAACAGGAATATAAATCTGTCTTTCTGCCTATAACTTGGAAATACAGATTTCAGTGGCACGTACAATTATTTAATATGGTTTCATATGCTGGTTAAAGCTCATATTTCTTTGTCTGTTGGAAGGTTTCCCTCTGAGATGGTGTACTTGCACAAAGTATTTCATAAAAACCAAGAACTGGTTATAACTGGCATTACAAAGGTAGTTAGAAACTTGGGTAAAAATAAAGCGTGCGTGAAATTCTTAAACCTCCTTTATAGCACCATTGAAATTGTCAATAATTTGATATTCATATTGATTTTAAAAGTGTTATTACAGCTCTTCCTCTCAAATTGTGTAAGTTAAACTTTACAGCCAATTAAAAAACATTATTTTGTTTAACATGCCTAATATTTGAAATAATGTAATTACGGTATAATGTTGTTAAGAGTAATTTTAGGATTTCTTTAGGATTTTTTAAACTAAACATTATCATAAAACATTCCCCTACTAATGCATTCATTAGACAGTATTAATTAATTACAAACATTTAAACTGAGCTTTTTCATTCTGAGAATGCTTGACAGGTTTATGGTATGTTTCAAAGTAATCAGAACAGCAGAGGTGTTACTCTAAAAATACTCTAAAAATTGGAGGGTGAGTTGGGATCCCTTCTAACAATGTCAGCATAAGAAGCCTGCAAGAGGAGGGTAACTTTTGGGACCTTTCTGTCTATGTATACCAGTACTCATTGCAGGGAGACTGCTTTTAATGAATAAGAAAGTTTTATTCAGAAATGTGCAAAGGTGCATGCAAACATACAAAACCAATGCATCCTTAAGAACCATATAAGCCTAACAGAAAGAAAGATGTGAAAGGTTGGATAGCAAGAAATTGAGAATTAGAGAGGGTGATAATTAGCAGTCCTGAAGAATGGGATGCACAAAGGGAGTCACTCAGTGTCTGAGAGCAACAAAGTGAGAGGGATTTTCTGTGCAAACTATAAGTAAAGTGGCTGTGTCTGGGGCTGATAGTCGCATTTCATAGCTTCGAGGGGTGCTTAATGCTACCCCATGGTATAACAAAAGCTTGGATGGCCTTCCCATGGAATTAACAAAAGGAGCCAGATTGGCTGATGGTTTTAACTTCAGTGTGACAAAACATTGATAGGATTTGAGACAACCCCTGGATAGTTGGACAGGAAAGTTAAACAGGAACATGGCCTGGGGTGGGGTGGGGTGGAGTGGAGTGGGGTGGGGTGAAGGTATGGTCTGTAACTGCCTTTGCGATGGGACTCTACATTGAGAGGAAATTTGAAGTGCTGGGGATGGGAGGATAGGACAAGTAGCAAACCTATTAACCTTTTATTTTAGTAACATCAATGTCTCCCACATCTTTGGGCCAGCATGCTCTCTTACACATGTAACTTCCTAGTGTTCCAAAGGTCATCGTGGCCCTTTAGAAATATACCCGAGGCTAGATATCAAAATATGAAACCCCATATTCAGCATGGGGGGTGTAGTGTATGGTAACAGAGAAGAAAGGACAGGCTGTGGATGGCACATAGTTGCCTTTGTTGCCTTAATTGCTGTTGTGTGCCTTCAGGTCCTTTGTGATATATGGCAACCCTAAACCGACCCTCACATGGTTGCTCAAGGCCATCCAGGGGGTTTCCATAGTTAAACAGGGATTTGAACCCTAGCCTTCAGGGTCAAAGTCCAACATCTAAACCACTATAATGATGATCTCCAAACTTTTTCAGGCTACCGCCCCTTTTCCTTTTGAATGACAACCTTAACACACACCCCATGCATATTTCTTGATAGTTAGGTCTATTGTGCTCTTGCAAAGTTAAAAGAACCAATCTTAGTTGTTGCTCTCTTTGTACCTGGCCACCCTGGGGGCACCTGGCTGAGCAGCAACAGGAGCCTCTTGCTCATGTCAGCCTTGTAGGCTCTGGACTAGAGACTGGCATGGATGGAGAAAAAAATTTACAGGAGGTGCTCCAGTGCAAAAGATTCTTTCCAAGAATTGACTCCAGCTACTTTTTCCAGAGATGTGCCTTCCCAACATAGTCTCAAGTGTTCCTGTCTGATGAAAGAAAGCAGGAGTAGCAGCACAACTCCAACTTGCCAGCCAAGTCCCTGCAAAGCTCACAAAGCTTAAGCAGGGTCTTGAATGTGAATGCTCCTTTTTGCCATCACTTCTCCCCCATCACCACATGCTCTTAACTCCTCACTCTAGTCAGTCAGTCAGTTTGTCCCAAAATGGCACTGCTCCATTCTACAAAAGCTATGCCTTGCAGTCAAACCTCAGAAGACAACAGCTAAAGGAGTGATGCCCCGAGGGCAGGTGAAGAGTGGGGGACACCACCATGTGAACCTATCAGTGAAGTTGTGTGGTGGTTTTAAGGGACCCTGAAAAGAAGGTTCATGCAATCCTCATCCCCATCATGGTCCTAAAGGCTGCTGGTTCCTCTTGTTTTCCTTGTGCATTGAATGAAAGACCTCCCTGCCACCCCCTTTCCCCTCACCGTCCCCTGGATCTTTCCTCTGTTCTCAAAGGGGGGGGGGGACAAACCTTCCTCACCCCCGCCATTTTGGGAATCACTGCACTACACAATGGTGGCTCTTTTCTGGCTGCCTTGCCAATTCCAAGTTTTAAAACAACCGAGAAAGCATTCTTTCCAGCCCTATCTAGGGGTTAAGGGGGCTCAGTTTCATCACCACCGTCATCACCACCCTTTTGAAACTGCAAGTGACTTCTGGTCACTTTCTGGTTTGGAAAAAAAGGCCCTCAACAGAAGCCTTAAAAGAAGCCTAGGAAGCAAAAGCTCTGGCAAAACCGTCCCCACTGCCCTCTAGAGGGCACAAGGGGAGCTTTTTAGTTTTAAACATATCTTTACTTAAATCTATATGAATGTGATATTTGAAACATATGAATTAAAAATGTTGATGGTTGCTTGCTAAGAATATATTGGTGCATGTCTTTCCTATGGAAAATGTCAGATATTGAACCTGAGTCATTTTTATTAAATGAGGGACGACCTCTGAAAGACTGAATGAAATAGAGGCAACAACGTTATGTTCAAGAAGGAGTGACAATTAAAATTTAACATCTTTGGAACCAGATAAATTCTGTACCCATAAATTCTTAAAAGAACATGACTCCCATGTTCACTTACTAGAGAGCTGGGGATGTTTAGCCTGGAGAAGAGAAGGTTAAGAGGTGATATGATAGCCCTGTTCAAATATTTGAAAGGATGTCATATTGAAGAGGGAGCAAGCTTGTTTTCTGCTGCTGCAGAGACTAGAACACGGAACAATGGATGCAAACTGCAGGAAAAGAGGTTCTTCTTCGTGGTCTCTGTGCCTCACACAATAGGGTTTGCGCCTGCGCAGAAGCTCCATTCGGAATGCTGAAAAGCTGAGCAGATTGGCGGGAGCCCCGCCCCTCCCATTCCCTGAGCATGCCCAATCCCGCCAATCTAGCTCCTCCTTCAGTTCTCTTTCGTCCGCTGCAAGAGTAACATCTCCTTCGGAGTGCTCTTCATCGCGACGAAAGCTGAGTAGCTAGACTCTGTCTATTTCTTTTTATTTTACTTTATTTTACTTTATTTTACTTTATTTTTGTTCTTTTTTGTTTTCTCCCGTTTTTTTCCTTGAGCTGCCCCTTTTTTGTCGGAACTCGAGGGTTTTGGCCCGGACGGGCCCCTCGCGATCTGACCGGCCTCTTATGGCCGCCCCGTTCAAGAAATGTTCCGACTGTGGCGGTAAAATCCCGGTTGTGGATGGACACTCGAAGTGCATTTTCTGCCTAGGCAGTTCCCACATTCCGGAGAAATGCAAGCATTGCAAGGCTTTTAATCCCGCCACACTCTGCCAACGAGCAGACCGGCTCAAGGCCCACTTGTGGGAGAAGGCCCTCTCAGTCTCCCACTCCTCGGACCCGTCCACGGACCCCTTAGGACGTCTTCCAATCTCTAAGTTCCCGAGGATCCCGAAAATCAAAAAACTGACCTCGACGTCGACCTCGACCCCGACGGAACCCTCCTCGACGCCGGCCTCGGCCACGACTACTATGCCTCACCCTGAAGGGCAACACAGGGAGCACAAGAAGCGGCCTCCTCCCATCGAGCTGGAGAAGCCGAAAGCAAAAAAGCATAAGCATAAGGAGGTCCTCACTTCGGTTGCCTCGGCGGCTGCCCAGGCACACCTGGCCATGTCTTTCCTTAGACAGCCTTCGGCCATTGACCTCTCAGTCCTGGCCCCGGTCACTGTACTAGACTCGGCGCCGGAGACTCTGGAACCCGCATTTCAGCCTGCATCCACCCAGGTCCTCGCCCCTACGGGGACGGTCTCGACCTCGGCCTCTACTGTTTCGCCGATTTCGGCTCCGACCTCTGTACCACCGAAGGAAATCCTAGCCTCTTCGGAGCATATTTACAGGCTGCGGTTCCCATCTCCTCCACCCCGGAAGTCTCCGGAACCATTTGAGGAGCACTACTTCGACTCGCCCCACTCGTCGGCCTCCTTTTTGGCGCGACATCGGGCTGAATCATATTGGAGAGAGCGCCATCCGTCCTACCGCTCCTACTCTCCTTCGTACCGGGATCGGTACCATGTTCGTGACCTCCACGTCGGAGACTTCTCACGATCTCGATCTCGATCTCGCTCTCCCTCTCGGTCCCGGACCGAATACAGAGCCATATCTCCTCCACTGGCCTTGACAGCTACGGTGTCGAAACCTCCGGAATCGAGCGCCATTATGACCGTCTCGGCCTCAGCTACCGCTACTACTTCGACGTCGATAGTCTCCGCTCCGATCAGTTACGCGGACGCCTCGACGTCGACCTTCCGTACGGCGCCGACACAGCCCTATGTGGATCCGCAGTTGCCACCCTCCCAGTCTACGGAGGAGTCTACGGGAGAGACGGACAACCGTCCTGACTCCCCACAGCCTGCCATCTCCTCTCCCAATGAGGAAGTTGAGGACCAAACACCGGGCTCGCCTGTCGAAGACCTCCATCTCTTTACTGGAATTGTCGACAGGATGGCCAGGGCAGTAGGCCTCCAGACGGCGCAGACGGCCCAACCCCCTAGGGACCCCATCGATGGCCTCGTGGTACGTCCCCAGCAACCAGCGGTCATTCCATTCTTGCCTTCTTTCTCGGACATTATGGTGGCCTCTTGGACCAAGCCGGCCTCGACGCCACCCGCTTCTAAGAAGCTTGACTCGTTGTATAGGGTGCAGTCAGATACGGCGCCATTCTTGTTCACTCACCCAGCTCCCAACTCTCTGGTAGTGGAATCTACTTGTAAGTCTACAGGCAAGTCACATTCTGCCCCCGTGGACAAAGACGGCAGAAGGATGGACATCTTTGGCCGACGTTTCTACTCATCCGCGGTGTTAGCAGCAAAGGTCGCCAATATGCAAGGTTGCATGGCCGGCTATCAGAAGTTTTTGTGGGACCGTGTGGCTGCTTTCATTCCTTATCTGCCTCAGGCTCAACAAGAGGCAGCTCAGGAATTCTATGCTGAGGCACTCTCCCTCATTGCTCAGGAAGTGCACTCAGCTAGACATGTCGTGGACTGTTCTGCGAAAGTGATGGCCGGTGCAGTAGCGCTCCGCCGTTTCGCCTGGTTGAGGTCTACTTCTCTCTCCGAGGAGGCTAAGTCCAAAATTGAAGATCTTCCTTTCGATGGTGAAGGTCTATTCGCCGCTAAGACTGACGAATCCCTTGACACCATGGCCAAGGCTCGTCTGAACGGAAAGAGACTTGAGCTGACACCTAACAAGCCCTCATCCAGTCGTGTCTGGCACCAAAGGCCCTACGACCCTGGCTTTACCCGTTCTCGCTCGGCTCTGTCCTCCACCTATAGGACCCAGCCTTACAATAGGAGGCCTTACAGACAACCTCAACAACAGCAGCAACAGCAGCAACAACAAAGGCAAGGCCAGCAACGTCAGCAGCAACAGCCTTCCAGAAAACCTTCCTCCAAGTCGCACTTTTGACGGGCTCTTGGAGGCGACACCCCATTTTTATTTGCCAGTCTCCCTTTCCTCAGTCCCCAGACTTCGCCATTTCTACGAGAACTGGTCCAAGATCACCACGGACTCCTGGGTGCTTACCATCATCCGCCTGGGATACGCCATAGAGTTCTCAAGTATTCCACCAAATGGCGTTTTCTGTTCCACTCCCTCCTCTCCTCCTCTTCTGGAGGAGATTTCCTCCCTTCTCGACAAAGGAGCCATACAACGTGTTCCACCGTGCTTCAGACACCAAGGCTTCTACTCCAGGTACTTCACAGTTCCGAAGAGAGGAGGAGGCCTACGCCCCATCTTGGACCTGAGAGGCGTCAACTCATACATCACGATTCGCAAGTTCAAGATGGTGACTCTCCAATCCATCTTGCCGTTCCTGCACCAAGGGGACTGGTTTGCATCCATAGACCTAAAGGATGCTTACTTTCACATCAGCATCAGGCCTCAACATTGGAAGTATCTCCGTTTCGCCATAGATGGAGATCTCTATCAGTATACCGTTCTTCCTTTCGGCCTCTCCACCGCTCCTCGGGTGTTCACAAAGTGCATGGCGGTGGTCATCTCTCACCTTCGTCTTCAAGGAGTAAAGATTTTCCCTTACCTCGACGACTGGCTTCTGGTGTCGTCCTCCAAGACACAACTGTACAAAGATGTCCAGTACACTCTGGATCTGCTAGCAGACTTGGGACTCAAAGTCAACCTGCCAAAATCCATTCTCCACCCTGTGAGGGTGATAGACTATATAGGCACGTCCCTGGACTCTGTGATGGGTCGAGCCTATCTTCCCACCAGACGGGCGGAGGCCCTCTGGGAACAGCTGCGGTCTGTCCTTCACTCTCACCGTCCGTCGGCAAAGGACATTCAGAGACTGCTAGGCCACCTGGCCTCAACTACAGCGGTGACCTACCTGGCTCGTCTCAGGCTCAGGCCTCTCCAAGCTTGGTTCCTGGCTGCCTTCGATCACTTGAGGGACAATCAGTCCAAGAGACTCTTGTTGCCACCTCATGTCAGAGACTCTCTCAGGTGGTGGATGTCTCCCTCCAACATCCTCAAGGGGATGCCCTTCCAAACGCCAGAACCATCCAGGATGGTCACTACAGACGCGTCCATGTCAGGATGGGGCGCACATCTCAACGGCTTGTGTGTGCAGGGACAGTGGTCTGCTCAGGAGGCAGAACTGCACATAAATGCCTTGGAACTGTTGGCAGTCATCAAAGCCTTCAGGGCATTCGAAAATAATCTCCTCCACAGAGTTGTGCAGGTAGTATCAGACAACACAACCACTGTCTGGTACATCAACAAGCAAGGAGGAACTCACTCTCCAGTCCTCTTGCGTCTCTCCCAGCAGCTGTGGACGTGGTGCCACCACCGATCCATTCATCCAGTGGCCATTCACCTGGCAGGAAAGGACAATGTGCTGGCAGACTCCCTCAGCAGGGACAAGGTGCTGCAGCACGAATGGACTCTGTCGAGTTCGGCCTTCAATCTCCTGACGTCTCGTTGGGGAATTCCTTCAGTGGACCTATTTGCCACTCCAGAGAACGCCCAATGCCAGGCATTCTACACCAGAGCTGGCAAAGGACGAGGATCCTTGGGGGACGCCTTCCTTTGCAGTTGGAGTCGAGACCTCCTGTATGCATTTCCCCCCTTTCCTCTGATCTCCAGGACGGTGGCCAAGATGGCCAGGGACTGGTCCAACGCCATACTGTTGACTCCGTTCTGGCCCAGACAACCCTGGTTCACTCCTCTTCTTCATTTGGCCAGGGGCCAATACTTCCACCTGCCGAAGTGGCCAGACCTGTTGTCCCACTCCAATGGAGCGGTCCTGCATCCGGACTTGGTCAATCTACGGATGACGGCGTGGAGGATCCAGCCATAGAGTCTCCTGACTTGCTCAGGGTCCTGTCTGCCTCGAGAAAGGACTCCACCAAGAGATCCTATGCATATAAGTGGAAACGTTTCTGTGCCTTCGCGGAGGCTAGGTCTGAACCTTCCTCACCTGTGAGCCTTAGTACTGTTTTGCATTTTCTGCTGCACCTCAGGGATCAAGGCCTGGCCTTCTCTTCCCTCAAGGTCTATTTGTCGGCTATTGTAGCCAATCAGCCACCTGGCTCACGGTCAGCTCGCCTTTTCACGTCACCCACGTTAAAGAGGTTCTTCAAGGGACTACATCACCTTTATCCACCATTGCCACCCCTGGCTCCGGCCTGGTCTCTCTCTCTGGTACTTACACAACTTACGAGACCTCCATTTGAGCCCTTGGGCTCTGCTTCCTTGAGACTGCTGACACTCAAAGTGTCCTTTCTTGTGGCCATAACTTCAGCCAGACGTGCTTCTGAACTGACGGCCCTGCGCTCAGATGAGCCTTACCTGACCTTTCATAGGGATAAGGTGGTCCTTAGACCGGACATTTCCTTCCTCCCTAAAGTGGTTTCTCAGTTTCACCTCTCCCAGGAGATTGTGCTTCCTAACTTTTATCCAGATCCTTCTTCGCCTCTGGAAAAGACTATGCACACCCTGGATGTTCGCCGTGCTTTGGCCTTTTATGTTCAGCGTTCTCAAGAGTTCAGATTATCCAATAAGTTGTTTATTTGTTATGGTGGTGCCAGGAAAGGCAACCCAGTTTCATCGCAACGGTTTGCAAAGTGGATTGCTCAAACCATTTCTTTGGCTTATGAACTGGCTAAACGCCCTCTCCCGGTTGGTGTTCGTGCCCATTCCACCAGGGCTACAGCTTCATCTGCTGCCTTCCTCAGAGGTGTTCCACTGCCAGAGGTTTACAAGGCGGCCACGTGGTCTCAACCATCCACGTTTGTGAAGCATTACCGGCTGGACTGCAGGTCCCGGAGAGATGCCAGTTTTGGTCGTGCTGTTCTTTCATCGATCTTGCAGTGACCTTCCCACCTCCATAGGTAAGCTTTTCAGTCACCCTATTGTGTGAGGCACAGAGACCACGAAGAAGAAGTACAGGTTGCTTACCTGTAACTGTGTTTCTTCGAGTGGTCATCTGTGCCCTCACACAAATCCCGCCCTACCTCCCCTCGGTCAGGTCCCTGCCTTTTTGCGGCGGACTTGAACTGAAGGAGGAGCTAGATTGGCGGGATTGGGCATGCTCAGGGAATGGGAGGGGCGGGGCTCCCGCCAATCTGCTCAGCTTTTCAGCATTCCGAATGGAGCTTCTGCGCAGGCGCAAAACCCTATTGTGTGAGGGCACAGATGACCACTCGAAGAAACACAGTTACAGGTAAGCAACCTGTACTTCCACCTCAACATTAGGAGGAACTTCCTGACAGTAAGGGCTGTTCAATGGTGGAACACACTCCCTCGGAGTGGAGTCTCCCTGTCGGGGATGCTTTGACTGGGAGTTCCTGCATGGCAGGGGGTTGGACTGGATGGCCCTTGTGGTCTCTTCCAACTCTATGATTCTATGATTCTACTGATATTAATCAGAGGTACATTAAACAGAAAAGAGAGTAACATTTAATTACCATATGTAAGATGCAGAAAAACTCAAGATGTGACACCTGCTGACTCAGAAAATTTTAAAGGGGCTTAGAGGAAGAGAGAACAGACAAGTCACTCACTTTCAGCTTCAGGAGGCAGCAAAAGCAACAGGCACCATAGAGGGATGTCTCCAGGAAGCAGGAAGGTATGGCAGCTATATGTATATGTGTATGTATAGCGAGCCAATATGGTGCAGTGGTTTGAGTATTGCACTGTGACTCTGGGGATGAGGGTTCAAGTCCAAGCTTGGCCATGTAACTCCACTGGGTGACCTTGGGCAAGTCACACTCTCTCAGCCTCAGGGGAAGGCAATGGCAAACCTCCTCTGAACAAATCTTGCCAAGAAAACCCCATGAGGTATTTGCCTTAGGGTCACATAAGTCAGAAATGACCTGAAGGCATATAAAGTGTGTGTGTACAAGATATATATTTGTTGTTGTGTGCCATATCTTGCCATATATGGGGTTGCCTTATATGTCATATCTTGCTAGATATATGGCATGTATATAAGTGCCATATGTGTGTATGCCATATTTTGCCACATTATATAGCTATACTGTATATAGATATCTACCTGCCACTATATTATATATGGCAGGCAGATATATGTATACATGACACACACACACACCTTTTGTGTGCCACATCTTGCCATATATAGATAGCCTGATATATATATATGTGTGTGTGTGTGTGTCATGTTACCAGATATATTGCAGATAAAGTGGTCCCCCGGGTTACGAATCCCCCGGGGTACGAAACCGGCGGGACCGCGATTGTATCCCCCGGGATCCGAAAGATCCCCCGGGATCCAAAACGAAAAAAGCTGCGCGACCCCTTTAAATGGCCGCGCGGTCCATTGAAAATAGCGGTCCCCCGGGAAACGAAAGCTTCCGGGTTACGAAAGGTAATCCGGAACGGATTACCTGCGTAACCCGGGGGACACCTATATATATATATATATATATATGCCTGCCATATGTGTGTGTATGCTGTATCTTGCCACATCTATGTATCTATGCATAGATATCTGCCTGCCACTATATATATATATATATATATATATGGCAGGTAGATGTATGTATATATGACAAGATATGACATATATATGTGGTGTGCCATACCTTGCCATATATAGGGTTGCCCTATATATCTTCCCAGATATATGACACATATGTGTGTGTGTGTGTGTGTGCCATATCTTGCCACATATGTATATGTATATATCTAGGTATCTACCTGCCACTTTGTGTGGGTGTATAATGGCAGGCAGGTATTTGGCAAGAAGTCAGGTATATGTTGTCTTTTTGACAGAGAGGTGGGGTATAAATAAAGCTATTATTATATGTGTATACACACACACATATATATGTGTGTATGTGTATGCATGTCATATCTTGCCACATATCTACCTGCCATTATAGATAGATAGATGGCATATATATATATATATATATATATATATGATGGCAGGTAGATATGTGGCAAGATATATCATACACACAAAGCACACACACATATATATCTGGAATAAAGCAGATGGCTATAGAGAGAGAGGGATGGGTGCCTTGCTGAGCCCCTGAACGTCGGCCTATGCCTTTCCCCTGCTTCAAGGCCTGAAGCCTGGGGCTAAATTGTGACGCGGCCCCTGAGCTGGGAAGGGAAGGGGGGCGTCCAGGACTCAGCTTGAGGCGGCAGAAGCAGCGAGGGGGGCTGCCCCACCACCACCAAAGCGATGGGAAAGAGCCTGAGAGAGGAGCCCAATAATAATAATAATAATTAACAACAACAGCAGCAGCAGCAGCATCCCGGGGCCTCCTCCGCCGTCCTCAGCCATCATGCCTGGCCCTTCTTCTTCTTCTTCCCAGCGCAAGGGCTCCCTGGACCCTCCTCCTCCTCCTCCTCCTAATAATAACGAAGGGCCTTCTTCTTCGGCCGCCGCCTCGGCCTACCAACGCCGCCGGGTCCGGGACCGGGAGCCCAGCTTGACCAGCGTGGGGAGCACGGACAGCCCTTTGACGGACGACTTCTCCGTAGCCACCGCCCTGGGCCTCAGGCAGCTGGCCAGCCGAGGCAGCCTGGCGCCGGCCAACCCCGCCGAGAAGCTCAAGGGGGAGAAGGCCCGCTCCCTCCTCAGGGTAGGCCCCGGATGAGGCCTACTACTAGTGGTGGGGCCTACGCGCCCCGCTGAAGCCTGCCCTGGGGTTGCCATGGCAACGCCTCACTCACTCTCACTCTATTAGGGCCTTTGCTGCTGCTGCCAACCATGTTGTTGTCTATGGCCTTCCCCTCCTGAGGCTCTTCTTCTTCTTCTCTCTCCAAGGGCAGCCATTAGTTAGGATTCTGCAGTCCCAGCTCATAATGAAACCCATTTTGGGTCAGTCACACTCTCTCAGCCTCAGGGGGAAAGCTCCTCTCTGAACAAATCTTGCCAAGGGGAAAAAAAAAAACCCCATAGTGGCACTTGAAGACACACAACAACAACAACACAACTCTGAGTAGTCCCTCCCAATAACAACAACAACAACAACAACAAAGAAGGCACCCAGGGAGCCACTAGTGCCACCTTTTAGAAGGCTAAAACTTATTACAAAGGGGTTCCGCCACAAGATATTTATTGATATTTTTGGTCTACAAAGCCAGTATAACTCTGAATTCAAAGATATAGCCGTGTTGGTCTGTAGAATCAGTGTGTAGAGAGAGAGAGAGACCTTGTAGCCCCTTTGAGATTCACTGAAATAATGATAATAATAATAATAATAAAGTTTATTTATAGCCCGCTCCTCTAATAAAATACTCAGAGCGGGGTACAGCAAAATAAAAAGGATACACAGTAAAAACAACAATCACATCCCTCCACAACCACCCCCCCCCCCAAAAACTGAATTAAACCAAGACAAATTAAAATTAACACAGTTAAAATTGGTCGACAGTTATTAAAACAGAGTGCAATCTCATGAACAATCCATGTGCAAGTCCGCATTAAATAGACTCAGCAGATTTAGGTAAAGGGGCAGCTGAGATTAATTCCCAGTTCTATTTATGTTTTCAGAGCAGGGAGTGGATATTCCATTTATTTCCTGTTTCAAGGAAAGGCCTGCCGGAAAAGATGCGTCTTTAAAGCCTTTTTGAAACTAGCCAGTGATGTAATGAGACACATCTCATCTGGCAGGCCGTTCCAAAGAAACAAGTTGGCAGCAGGAGCTTCCCTAGACTTTAATAATAGTAATAATTACAGAGATCTTCTTGTAGCCCCTTTGAGACTCACTCAAAGAAAGAAGCAGGCAGCAGGAGCTTTCCTAGTCTTTAATAATAATAATAATAGGTACAGAGAGCTTGTAGCCCCTTTGAGACTCGCTCAAAGAAAGAAGTTGGCAGCAGGAGTTTTCCTAGACTTTAATAATAATAATAATATGTACAGAGATCTGGTAGTAGCTCCTTTGAGATTCACTCAAAGAAAGAAATTGGCAGCAAGAGCTTTCCTAGACCAAAGCCTACTTCCTCAGTTGCATCTTTAGTCTCTGCTGATGATGAGGAAAGGATTTCAAGCCAATAGGTTGATAACTTACAAGAAGACCTTCAAAACTCTTCTCCTAAAATTCAGGGGTTGGTTTTGGGGTTTTGGTGCTACCAACTTCCACAGTCCCCCTCTACTATCATCGCCATTGTAGTGTAATCCAAGAAAGCGATCTTTTCAAAAGTAGCAGTTGCCAATTAAAAAGGGAATGAAATAACCACTGTTTCATTCTTGCTCTGTGGGATGCTGGCCTTGTCCTCCAGTTCTTTATCCTTTAGGCATAGGTGCATGTAACGGTAGGTGTGTATTTTGTGTGCAGAGCAGCTCCATTCAATAGCTGGCAAGAACGTCACCCACACATCATCATTATTACCAGTCCTTGTATACACAACACTCCCAAAGCAAGTGTAATCATTTTATTCTCCATTGTCCTAGCAAATGAAGGTTGTGTTCTCCAGACAGAAGTGTATCTGCTTTTAGATACCACTTGCTCTCTCCTAAGTTATTACTGTTTGCTTTCAAGTCATTTCCGATTTATGGTGACTCTAAGGTGAATCTATCATGGGGTTTTCTTCACAGGTATCGTTAGAGAAGGTTTGCCATTGCTATCCTCTGAGGCAAAGAGAGTGCGACTTGCCCAAGATCACCCAGTGGGTTTACATGGCTGAACCCTGGTCTCCAGAGTCATAGGATGGTATCAGATGATGGAAATTGGAAGTATAATCCAGTGGCAATCCGAACGCAATCTTGGGGTTTCACGTTATTGTGTATGAGTGTATCTCACGTAATTTAGGGCAACGAGAAGTCATTCCGAACGCAATCATGGGTTTTACGTTATTGCGTATTAGAGTATCTCATTCAATTTTGGGCAATGGGAAGTCATTTTTGGGCAATGGGAAGTCATTCTGAACGCATTCCGAATGCAATTAGAATTCATATAAATTCGCTAAACTAGTGAATTCACGTAATTGCACATTGACTCCATTCGAAATTGAGAGAAATTCCTCCCGTCTGATAACATCCATAGTCATTACAAACCACTACACCACACATGTCCGTAGGCTCTGTACATCCCACTGGGAGGAAGGTGTCCCCGTATTAAATGAGGAGCCTTCTTGCGGCTGTGTGTGTGTGTGCAGAGTTTGTCTCCCATTTGTATTCAGAGGCTGTGGGTGAGATTGATGTGAGTGATCCTATTTCCGGTCTCCTCTTGTTCAGTCAAACATCTTTTAGAAGGTGAGAACAAGGCTCGTGCGAAGCAGAAGCAGAATTTTCACTGGCCAATATTCCAGTTCTGAGGCTTGGCTTCCTCAGAGCTAGAATGTTGGCTTCTATTATGAGGTATAGGTCATATCCCAATTCTCAGAGTTTTCCGCCAATCAGCATGCCTTGGCTTACATGGCTATTAAATTAAATTTAATTAAATTATGTAGACTTTTAAATTAAATTATCTAGACTTTATACTGTGTACCTAAAATCTAGGAACAAGATTACAGATGTCCCTCAGCCCTCCTGCTTCAGTCTTTTCGTGTAGTCAGAAAACTGAATGCATCTTCTTTGTCTTGGGCTATGTGTGAATCAAAGTTAATAATTTGGAGGATTAGCTTTTAAGAAGGGTTTAGACCATTTATGGGAAATGGTCATTAACTAAAAGGGCTGCCTCTACAATAAGAGACCTCCCATATACAGTATTGATCTCTGTCATGCCATGGCATCCACAGGGCTTATGACCAAGCTATTTAAGGGGACGTAAGAAGAGGCTATCCTGTTTCTCCACAATCTTCAACTGAGTTCCTATGGAAAATCCATATGGGGCTTTCCAGCAATGAGCATTCAGAGGTATACTGGAAGTACCATATAGCCATCATTCCTTGTGGTCATTGATAGCATTATTTTCCATGAATTTGACTAATCTTTTAGTGTCGTGCAAGTAGTCGCCACATCTTGTGGAAGTGAATCCCATAGCTTTATGCACTGTGCGAAAAGGTGCTTCCTTTTGTATGACCTGAATATCCTTGTTCATCTTCATGGGATGGCTATTGATGATTAGTTTTATGAGAAAGGGAGAAAAACTCTCTCTCCACTTTGTCCTAAACCAGAAATACTTTTTGGCACCTAAGTAGAGTCTCCTTTTACTTGCCATTTAAAAAACAAGCTAGCCCCAGATATAATTTTACTCATAAAGGATTGCTCCAGCCCTCTCAGCAGGAAGTGCAACATCATACTTGTCCTTCCATGATGAAGCAGAATTCTAGACTGAATGGATGTTTGGGCCAATCCTGTGAAGCAGTTACTATGTGTTTGGGTGTGTTTTTTTTTTTTCTTTTTCTTTTTTGGCCCAATTTTTTTTTCTTCAGAGGTTAGATTATTTCAGGTTGTAATATTTATTATTTGTAATCAGTTGAAAAACCTGTTTTTCACTTTTTTAATAGATGTTGTTGAGAAGTCAGAAGACCTCTGAAGATGCAGTATCTTATGTGTCCACTGACATCCATAATTTAATTCCTTGTGGTGATGTGGTATGTAGATTAAGTATGTTCTTAATGCTATTTTTCAATGTCAGACGTTTTACTGGTTATTAAACAGGTATTGTGGAACAGCAAATAAAACGTTGAAGAATGATTAACTTTGAGACACTTCATCTTGGTCTTTATTAATCTTTATATTCTTGATTTTTTGAAGTCACTTGGGTTACCAGGCCTTTGTCATTGAAAGGAACATCCTATATTAGGTTATCTCCTACTACCACACAGGCCAGGCAAGAGTCACATGATAGGAAGTAAGAGAGAGAATACCATGATCCATGCTCTGCCCCCAGGTCCTTCCTTCCCTTCCTTTGCCCAAGTTAGGTCTCTTTCATTTTCTTCCCATCCCTAGCATTTTTTGTTTTAGTATACGCTGCCCCCAAAGGGGCTCTTTCTTGGTGCAGACACCACAATGTTAATTTATTTCTGAAAAGGCTTAGCATAATACATCTATCTCATGTTCCACTGATGGTTTCAAGAAGCCTTCTGCTGGTACTGGCTAGTCTTATGGGAAAACCATTTCAGTGTACGGCAATATGTGCACTTGGGCTTTGTCCTTTAAGACTACATATCTAGTTACAGTGCTGTGATATCACCAAGGAGAGCAGGTGTACTATATGCCATTTGCCATCCACTTTACCTTCACTTCCACTGGAATAAAATATTGGGGCCAGCCTCCCATTCTCTGTTCAGTAGGTCATAGAAGCCACCTAACTGGCATTAGAAATGGATTGTAAACTATTACCTGTGGAGCTTTTTGCTCCTTCCAGTCAAGCAGTGGTGGCATCAAATGCATTTTTAATGCTCACTGCAGGATGCAGGGCAGCCACATGGGCCCAGTCTTCCATTTTCATACAACATTATAGATGTCCAGGCTTGACAAGATACTATCTTTGGGTCTACTGTCCTTTCTTCAGGTTCACATTGACCCTGCTTACCTCCTCCTGGTAAAATTAGATTCCTTATCACCCATATGTATTAGAGATCACAAAGAGAAGGACAGACTACCTAACTGTAGTTATGGTTAGTTTTCTTTGGGTTTTTCAGGCTATGTGATCATGTTCTTTAAGAGTTTATTCCTGATGTTTCATCAGCATCTGTGGCTGGCATCTTCAGGGAATGCTGGCATGGAAGTGAGTAGAGTATATATACTGTGTGACCCATGGCTGAGAGGAAGTGATTTATATGTTAATGTGTGTTCTGGTCTGTTGGGGAATAGCAACACATCAGTATTGGTATATAGTGATAGAGGTATTGGCTAAGACCTTGGAGAGACTATTTAGCAGAGAGATGTAGTTATGGTTCTTTTAATATTTATTTAAGGACTCATAAAATCCACCCACCTTTTTTCTCATGGGGTCATGGGTAGTTGTCTTTTCCTTTTAGTAATGGGGCACTTTGATGGACTTGGAACTGGAAGAAAAGACAGGAGCCCTGCTTCAGCACACACATTTGACAGGGGCAGAGCTCTTGAAAACAGACATTATTCCACAGTACTAATACTGAACCTGTTCAGCACAGGCACAGAATGATTCGTGTGTGTGAGTTGACTTGAATAACTCAATAGGCTGCAATTCTGAAAGAAAACCTCTTTGAACATAGAAGTGCTTATTTCTAAGAAAACCTGCAGTGGTGCAAACCTGATTTGATAGGCTTACTAAACAGATAACCTTTATGCATAAAGATTTGCATTATTATTTAAATTTGTTGGGGAATTGAGTATAGAATTCCAGGACTTTGACCTATAACTGAAAAACTTTTACATGAGTCCTAAATGTTTTTAGTAAATCTTGCCCTTGACTGTAATGTGATTTTATAATAGTTCTAATTTGACATTTCTTATTCTTATAGGTTGGCTTGTTGGCAGTTATTGTGAAGCAGTGCAAAGATTTCACCCCCAAATGTATCCTTTTCTCTTAGTTATTGAAGTATCCCGACAGCTGTACTTTCTCAGAGTACAGCCATGTAGTGAGAGATCTCTGACTATGATTTCTACGTGCTTGTGTTTAAAAAATACTAATTTCAAGGACACCACTATCACACATGTGCCTGTAAATTTCCTTCAGTGGGCAAACAGTAGGTTTTGAAGAAGAGAACCCAGTTCAGGGATCTGATACAATGGGAATTAAATCTCTCTTCCTGTGTTGTCATTCCTCTCTGATCCTCCTTATTGCAGCTTCTCTTAATACTTTTCAGAAACCAAATGACATTCTAATTGAAATCGCAATAATCATAGAACCTCTTCTCTATGACTCTAAATTTGTTTTACATGTTGCTTTACATCTGGGTTGGGAAGTTGTGAACTTGGACTGGAGTTTCCACCAGCCAGAATGGCCAGTGGTAAGTCAAGCAACATCTGGAAAGCCATAAATTACCCACCCTTACTTTAGATGGAACAAATGTGCAACTTTTGATTACTTATTACTTTGACTGTTACTTTGCTTTTCTTTCTGTTTCTGTGTACTTACTGATCCTTTTTCAAATCTTTTCTCAAAGTAAATCAATACCCAGAGTATAATATTAGTAAAAGCAATTTCTGCTTCCTATAAAATTGAGTGTGACAGATACCCAGTCTGGAAACTTTAGTAAATTGTGCAGTCAATATGGCAGAACATGTTTCAATTGCAGTGTAGTCCTTTGTAAATTTAGAGTCAAGTTCCACTGGATTCAGCAGAACTAATTTGTAGGAATATATCCGACTGCCAACTTAGGATTTAGTGAATTTAGTATGCAATGTAGCATCTTTGAGACTAACTGAAAGAAAGAAGCTTGTAGCATGAGTTTTCATAGACTTGAGCCTACTCCCTCAGATGCATGCATTCATCTGAATACAGAGAATTTTAAATCTAGAGATGATTCTGAGATGACATAACTCAACTGGGGCTTGGCATGAAAGGACATAATTATGACTGCAGACTCATAGCCTAATCGCCCCCACATCTGATGATGTCTCTTAGTATCAGTATTGGTATATACTGATATGGGTATCGGGCTAAGAACTTGGAGGGACTATTTAGCGGAGGGAAATCATACAGGTAAAAGGATTAATTCTTTCCCAGCATCACTACTTTAATCACATATGGACACATACCCCACACAGACACACATAGCTTTTACACACACACAAAATGGAAAACATTGGGAAATATGATCACAGACCTTTTTTGTGTTGTCAGTTTTAGCCTTTGTTATAAGTGCTGTAAATGGGTTTTGTACATACAATTTGCTAAATAAAACTGATCACTTCTCAGTTTTTGTGGCATTTTACTCCATGTTCATCTTCTTTTCTCTTACCAGAAAGATTTATGCTTCCTTAACAGAAGGCCCTGTTAAAAAGTCATGATTAACCATGACACTTATTTACTGTTCCGTATTAGTATTGATAAAATCATGAAATGCACAAATCCTCAAATTTACAAAGCAAATATGAAGAATAGCAGAAAGGCCATAACAATCAGTTTTGGAGATGTGAGATATTTTTCAATAAAGGTACATTTCTTCTGTTCATATATAATCTTCTTAAGTTAAATTAAAAACTCCTTGCTAGCTATTGCATGTCTGAGAGCAGCCAGTGTTCTTGTTCACATGTGTAGAAAGATGTGTGCATAGCCATATACCAGAGAATCGTGAAGCGTTGGGTTCTTCTGTAGAGGGGCAATGTTCCCATGAAAGACTACATGGTGTGCTCAACTAAGGTCAAGGATATTAGTTCACTTTACAAAGATTTAAACTTCTGATTTATCACTAATTTTATAGAAGGAGAATAATTTTTCTCTAGCTCTGGACCACCAAACTCTTTCTGGTGACTACCAGAGGCCCATATCTGTGAAGGGGCTTTGGGGACCATGGACAAGGTGCCTCCTCTGTTTGGATTTGAGCCACCCTTGCCAAATATCATGATGGAGTAAGCAAAGACAGAGGTGATGAATTATGATGTCCAAGTAAAGAGGGAAGGTACTGTGGGAATGGTAATGTGGGTTTTAAGAGACCTACAATCAAAAAGCTAAACTGATGACTTGTAGTGACTGTGAAAAGGACAAAATGGATAGATATGTAGCTTTATGAGGAGAAAGGGGAGTAAATGGAGTCACAACAAGTACCATATGTTTCTCTTTCTCAGTGTAAGAACACAAAGGATTGAGGCAAGATTTTCCTATGAAGTCTGTTGCAAGTAGGAAACATTTTCTGAATTTGTTCCTCCTGTAAATGTATTTGCTCCTTATTTTGATTTATAGGTCCCACAGCAGAAAAGTGATCCTAGGAATAGGATTACATTAGAGTTGGTGGGCTTTGAAGGACCAAAGGACTTTCCAAGGCTGTTTGGGAGTGTGACTATGCACCTCTATGACATTATTCAAGTGGGTATAATGAAAAGAGATGCCCTTACTTATAATTATTGTAATTATTATTTGTTCCTCAAATATGTAGATATATGTTACGCAACTTTGTAGAAAGTATGTAGTAGGCGTTTTACATAATAATGATAGATAAATAATATTTTACTATCTTACCCTCAATATGTTTTTGGACTACAGCTCCCATCAGCCCTAGGCAATAGTGAGGGAGTATGGTCCTTGCACAGGTCTCCCACCCTGATTCAAAGAGTCTTTATTTTCCTAGTCAAGGGATGCAGTGGCTCAAGTGCTTAAGATGCTGACTCTGTTGATTGCAAGATCAGTAGGTTGCCAGTTCACGGCCTGAGTGTCGCATGATGGGGTGAGCTCCCATCACTAGTCTCAGCTTCTGCCAGTCTAGCAGTTTGAAAGCATACAAATGCAAGTAAATAAACAGGTACCACTCCAGTGGGAAGATAAACAGTATTCTGTGCAGTCATGCTGGCCACGTGATCACAGAATAGTCTCTGACAACACTGGTTCTTTGGCTTAGTAACGGAGACGAGCACTGCAAGCTATGGTCAGACATGACTTGACAACCTTGTCAATGGGGAATACCTTTACCTTTATCCTATCCCCAGCCCTTGCCTAATACAAAATTACAATACAATCCCCATATCTGTTGGGGTTATACCCCCAGATTTTCCATGGATAATGAAAATCATGGATAATAGTGAACCCTATGTTTCCAGTGAAAGTTGACCATAAAGACTCCAGATGTCTAGAGAGACCATTTTTCCAGATTAAAGTGAGTGAAACCATGGGTACCAATCCCATGGATAAGGGGAGTGGTATTCTGACCCCCCACCCACCCACACCCCTCTTCATTTGGTACAGAGGTTTAGCTCAGTAAAATCTTAAGCTCACTTCTTCACTTCTGGTCTTTCCAGACAACATTTGGTTGATCTCTTTTGGGAACAAAATGCTAGACTGTGGCCCGAAACAGACGGGCAGGAAGAGGCGCCCTCATTGCGTGCTAGGGTTGCCTCGGTGTAGTGCATCCACACCGCAGGCTAACCCTAGCACATATGGATGGTGCCATTTTGGAAGGCGCCAACCACACACGTGGCATGCTGGGACGTAAGACTTGCGCTGTGTCCACATGGACTGGCGCATGCCTTACACCTCCGCACCACAGGAGGGCACCTATGGTGCCCTTTCTGCAGCGCAAGAAGGAGATCCAAAACGGAGCTCCTTCTTGGCTTCCACAGCCTTGGCATGGCCTTCACATGGCTGCTCCAAGGATTCCAAGGGAGCGCAGCAGCGGCCCTTGGGAGTGCCATGCACTCTGCTTTGGGCCACAGAAAAGTGGCAATTTGCTGCTTCTCCGTGGCCCGGGGAAGTGGCAGATTGGGGCTTCAAGGGCTGCCGGTGAGGCAGCCCAGGCCCCAGACCAGCACTTCCCTGGCTTTCTATGGACCACCCTTTTTGGGTGGTCTGTAAAGGTCCAGTGTGACCTTTGATCAGTCAAGGTACTGACTGCATTCTTAACAAACCCTTAGGTTTTTCATAATTAGGCATATGTGCCAAATTTGTGGAAACCACTAATATAAGTGGATTTTATATTTTTAGAAATGAAGGGCCCAAACTTTTCTGTCTTTACTTTTCCAAGTATTCTTAGAAATCTCTTGAGCTAAAACCTAAAGCCTGCTAGGGCCTCATTTGAAGGTCTGCAGATCCTCTCCTCCATCTCAAGACATTGTGGATACTCCATAATCATAACCTCATCAGTCCTCTCAACATATTTTCAGTAACATATTGCCTGAGGAAGAAACCTAGAGATTTTGAAAACTGATAGACTTTTTATGCCCTTCTGGTTGTTCATTGTACATACTTCACAATGAACTTCACGATTGTTGTAATGCACACCACAGCTATCTTTCTTTCCTGTATAACCATTTGTTATGAGTATGGATTTATAATCAGCCTAATAGCTATCAATTAAAGAGAGATGGAATTAGACCCGGTAATTGATTACAGTGTTATGAATAGCCTGAAATAGTTTAGCCTTTTTCAAACTTCTAGGCTTTTGTTTGGAATTTAATGAAATGACTACTCTGAAGTGAGTAAATCTGTGGGCAGTGGAGAAGCTCTCTAAATGTTGCTATTTCTCCCCATTCAGAAGCAGTCCTTCACGGAAATATGTGCTATGAGAATTCGAAATATGGTAAGGCATCTTTTAAAAAAAGAAAAATGCATATTGCAGAATAACTGTAAACAATCTGTCCAAATTAATGTAATAAGTATATAATCTGAATCAAAGCATTGCAGCACAGGGAAATTTTTAAATGTTTGAGTTATGGATGAGGAAAAAGTTAACAATGGCCCAATCTAGATGGGCCTTAAAGAGCGTGATAAGGGCTCTTTAAGGTGCCATTAGGGTTCGTGAGGGCGTAGCTTCTACACCTCCCGAACCCTAGTGCGTATGGGCACCACCATTATTAAATGGTGGTGTCCATACAGACGTGCCATGATGGCATCATGGTGTGTGCAGCATTTAGACACGCTGCGCACACCATGATGCCTTTGCGCCACAGGAGGGCGCCAAGCGCGCCCTTCCCGTGGCGCAAAAAAATAGCTCCAAACTGAGCTCTTTTTTTGCGACGGGTCTTTTTAAACGGCTGCGGCAAAGACCCAGGGAGAAAGGGGCTGCAGCGGCGGCCCCTTTCTCCCTTCAGCCCCGCCGAGGGAAGTGGGGTGCAGCGGACACCCAGGGCGCCTGCTGCATCCTGCTTGGAGGCCGCAGGGAAGCGGCTGTTTGCCGCTTCCCCGTGGCCTCTGGAAGCGGTGGGATGGGGCCGCGGAAGCTGCCAGTGTGGCAACCTTGGCCCCATCCCGCTGCTTCCTGGGGCGGGTAGAGACCGCCCCTTTTGGGCGGTCTATATTGCCCCAATGGGGCTAAACAGACAGGCAAAAAGAGGTGCTTTCAGGCCTGCTTGAAGGTGTGGCGTTTAGATGACACATGCATTGAAGACAGCAGAAAAGTGCCCTTATGCAGAGAAAAGCCATTTCAAAAAGGAGCAGCTTTTTCTGCTTCTTCCTGGCTTGAAGCCATGTCATGTTGTCATGACATGAGGCACTCCAGCTGCCTTGGGAGCTAGTGGTGCAGTTGGTGGGGTTTCACTGTGGCTTCAGAAAAGGCAGCTTCAAGCCACTTTTTCCAGCCCGTCTGTTTCGCCCCAATATGTATAAACTTGTTTATAGAGTCATGTTATAGGACAAGATAGGTATGAAAACAGAAAATACAAAGTATCTTTCAGACCATTCTGTTTCAGTCCTGAAACAGTAACCTCTAAACCCTTTTTCTGTTGTATAGGAATGAAATTTAAATGAGCCTAGAGTGGTAGATTCAGAAGGTCACTGTTAAATAATTCCAGTGTTTATCTCAATGTATGATCTGCAGATACAAGGAACAACAATAGAGACTACTGTGTCAGGATAATTTTTTTTAAGGAACAATCTCATGGCCACAGCCTATTAGTTTTTAAAAGGACTAATATCTCAGCCAAAGTATTGAACATTTTTCCATTCTGAATGTATTTGTTTGTCATTTGTAGACTGGGACATGTACTTTTCCAAAAGCTTTGAATTAGCATGGTTCTAATGGAATACTGTACTGGAAGTGTTTATTTTAATGAATTTATTTTTCCTAAAAAAATGTTACTCTAAATTTCTACACTGTATCTTACACAGGTGGCTTACCAAAAATAAAAAATAAAAATCTGCAAAAGTTATTGAGATACAGTGAAAGAAGATTAAAATTTCTGCCCTTCCTCAAAGATTAAGATTCTTATTCATGAATTTTTAGGGTTAATTTAATCCATTATGACTATAGTAAAGATGACCAACATCTATATTCTTGGAGAATGTTTTATCCTCTAAATGGTGGGTGGGTAGGGAGGAACTAAAATTAATTATAGGCCTTATAATACATTTCATTTCACAGTGAAGGGTCCATAGATATAGATTGTATGTGAACAGGCTTAGGTATAAATAAAAAGTATTATTATTATTATTATTTACTTATATTGTACTAAATTCAACTGCTGATCTCATAATTTTGATTCAGTGGGTCTCCTCTCTTTGAGACTAGAGATGTGAAGTCTTGTGGGTGGAGGGCATTAAAAATCATAAAATAAACCATGTTATTACATTCCTCCTCCCCCCCCCAAGCTTTTTCTCCCCAGGAAAACAGGGGGAAATGAATGATAAGATATTTTCTTTTAAAATAATGGATAAAGGGGGGTGTGGCTAACCAACCAAGATCATGGATGCATAACATAACTTTTAATTAATGCATATAGATTTTTAAAAATAACATTGGGAAGGTACAGACCGCCCAAAAAGGGTAGTCTGGCACCACCTCTTTTTGCGCTGCAACTGCACCGCAGCAGCTAGATGCTGCGGCACAGTTGTGCCACAAAAAAGGTGCAGGGAAACTGTGCTCCTTTTTTGCTGTACAGTTGCGGCGCAGCAAAGAAAAAGACGCCATTAAGTGCCTTTGCGCCACCTCACCTGCGCAGCTCCGTGCAGAAGGTGCACAGTTGCGGCAGCGCCATTACGTACACTGTGTAAACAGCGTTACCTAATGGTGCCAGCGCATTACATGTTAGAGTTCGGGAGCATGTAAATTATGCACGCTCCCGAACCCTAATGGCACCGCCTAGGCGCCTCTTCATGCCCGTCTGTATCGGGCCATAAATACTTGAGATATAAGAACATTCCGTGAATAGAACTAAATGATCAACAGATTGCTTTGCAGCAGGGAATTTAGATTAGTATTCTCCATCTAAAGAACTTTGGATAACTGCAGGCAACAAAGATCTTCCCATGGATTTCATCATGTCCCCAGGTGCGGGCAAGCACGAAAAAGAATGTTGTAAAAGGTCTCCTACAACCCCTATCCCACATTCCATACCTGATTCTTCAGTTGCCATTTCAATACCAGAACTCTTAGAAAGGTTCAGAAAACAGATTCAAAACTCAAAAGGATCTACCAAAATCTGGTCCCAAGTCCTAGAATCTGTCAGTTCTTATAGCAATGACAGATTGCATCAGTGACACTGCAGATGTCACCAGTACAGCACTGAAACTAAGAACAAAACATGAAAAGAAATTACAGTTCACAGAACCTTACAACACAGCCCATGACAGGCAGGAAACCATTACATTGTTGTAACCCACTCCAGTTGGTTGACAGAGGAGCGGGCTATAAATAAAATGTTGTTGTTGTTGTTGTTACATGCGTTCCAACATTTTACAGATAAAAGCCAGGACATGTGTGGACAAACAAAGTAGCAAAGATAGCAAAATGGCAAAGATAGCAAAAGTCATTAATAAGGAAGTATAGGTAAGCTAGGAGAGGCTGCAGCAGTTTGCTTTTGCCTGATTCTGTTGGCAAGGGCAATACTCCCTCCTGCCTCAGTTAAATGAGCAAGTGCAAACTTTGCACTTTTGCACTTTGAATTCAGTTTGCAGAATTGAAATAAGCTAAGGACAAAGGGAGAAGTTGAGATAGGAGAGAAATACTTTTAAAAGCAGCTGAAAAAAGTAGGGCAGTAGAGATTAATGGCGCCTGGCCCTGCCAAACCAGGACAGTTGGAGTGTATGGAGTTATGTACCAAACAGGAATAGTCAACAAAACACACTGCAGAAATAATGCAGCTTGAAACCACTTTAACTGCCCTGGCTCAATGCTAGGCAATTCTAGGAACTGTAGTTCTATGAAACATTTAGCCTTTTCTGTCAGGGAGCTCTGACAGGTCCTCACTGAAATTTGTGTTTACCCTGGCATGGGAATTGAAAAGGTAAGAATTGCTGAGAATCAATTCACTTTGCATGTTTCTAGGGGGAAACTAGTGGGCTTTGCCCCCTTTCTCTTCTTTGCCCAATTGCTATAGCCAGCAAAGCGATCATCACACAACTGCTTCTGCTGCTAGCACCATCTAAAAGGGAGGAGAGTCATGCTTTAAAAGCAGTGGTGTCACGAGGGTGGGTGCATATCACGTGTGACACCCAAAGGAGGGATGACAAAAAGAAGCTCATATCCAGAGAAGCTCTGTTACATAGACAATGCACAGAAATTTTAAAAACTCATTTGCAGCTCTCTAGAGTCAATGCCACCTAAAATGGTTGCATGTTCCTTAGCAAACAGATTTCTCATATTGTACTATACAAACACTGATATATTCTGGCATTGCTGTTGAAAAGATTTTCTGTTGGTACTTGCGAAAGGATTTAAAATTGGATTGGTAAATTTTCTTCTAATGCTCGAAGTTCTGTTGTGGATCAAGCCATAGGATGCAGGAATCAATTTGTATTAATATTTCTAGGCAGTTTTCCTAGGAATAATAATTATTTATTTATTTATTTATTTATAGCCTGCTCCTCGTGAAGACAATTGGAGCGGGTTACAGCAGTAAAAACAAACAGAGTAAAAACAGTACCGTACCCTCCACCCGACATCCCATCCCTTAAATTTAAATTAATTTAACTTTTACGTTTTACTTTTCCTGCCTTTATGGGCAAGACCGTAACATTTCAAAGCTTGGTATTTATTATACATATGAACCCAGGAAAAGAGTAGAAAAGGTGTGTACCCTGAGTTACTTGCCACTAGTTTTTAAATTTTAATTTGCAGTGTAAAATGATTAACTAAAAATAGGACGTTTATATTTTTAGGTTTTCTGCACAGCTGAGGTAGAATTCATGTTCTGCTATGGATGTCTTGGATATGGGTATTCACATCAGGTTACTTTTTTTACTCATTGCACTTGATGTTTTTAATTTGAATCATGCAGCTGAAAGAGACTCAAAGTTCCACCCCATGAACTGCAAATCACTACCCAGTCTACAAGCCAACCCAGAAAATAGTATTCTATAAGCAAAGAGAATGAGCAAACTCTGCAGATTGTATGGAAGTGTACTGCATATGAACCAGCTCAAGAAGACTCTCTAGGCTTTCTAAACTAGGGAAAGATTGATTTTCATTCTCATATCAGTCAATGAAGTTGGTGAGAGATTTTGTTTAAGAAAATTGTTTTCAGGACCCAGCACACAGTGTATCTTGGTGTCTAAGGAACAGAAACAGTCTTTTCTCAGCTGCTCAGGACTCTTTGCCTAGGCTAGAGGAATTATTTAAGAGAAGGGGAGAAAAGGATATGTGTGTGCTTGTACGTCAGAAACAATAACAGGGCCACATGTCACCTTTGGATATGGGCTCACCCACTTTGGGCTGTAGCCACCCACAGTTGCCGTATGACCCCTGACACATTTGCCTGATTCCACCCTTCAGACAAAGAGTCTCTTTCCCGATATACATTTTAGTATGCAAAGGGATCTTGTAGCACCTTTGAGACTAACTAATGAAATAAATAAATTAAACTATGAGTGAAAGATGTTGTAGCATAAGCTTTCATAGGCTTGGTGTGCTTCCTCAGATGCATGAAGGCACCAGTTCACTAGTCTACAAAAGCATATACTACAACTTCTTTCATATACAGTAGTTAGTTTCAAAAGTGCTACAAGATCCCATTGCATACTGATAGTCCAGACTAACACAGCTATGTCTCTGAATGCATTTTAGTGACATTCGGTCACTACAAGCTTATATTAATTGTACCTAAATTAGAATGGTGGAAAATGACATCCAAGATCATAAGGGTTTGGTGACCTCACTGAGCCACAGTCAAAACTCTTCAGTGCAAATTCGTGAAGTCAAAAAGAGGGTTTGCTCCTACTGTCATTCTGTGTGTGAACAGTGGACTATGACATTTTTTCCACTTCTAGTAGAAATATTATTTCCAACTGTAATTTATCTGGCTGGTTTATATCCATTACATCTTGTATACATTGTTGTTGTTGTTGTGTGCCTTCAAGTTGTTTCTGACTAATGGTGATCCTAAGGAGAACCTATCACGGGGTTTTCTTGGCAAGGTTTGTTCAGAGGAAGTTTTTTATTGCCTTCCCCTGAAACTGAGAGAATGTGACTTGCCCAAAGTCAGCCAGTGGGTTTCCAGTCTGAGCAGGTAATCAAATTCTGGTCTCCAGAGTCCTAGTCCAACACTCAAACCACTGCACCAGACTGGCTCTCCTTGCATACTTCTCACTTTTGACACCTAAATTCATCTTCCTTCTTGTGCATTGTATTCTTTAATATATTTGAATAGCCAGATATTTAAAAAATCTGTAATGACCCACTCCCAACTGGTTATAAACTGGCAAAAGCAAAGTGAACTGGCTGTATGAGTGATGGATTAAGGCTTGAGAGAGGGCCTTCACCTTATGCTGATCTATGTTAAAATATAATTCTGCTCTTCCCAATTTGCCATTCATTCTGTCAATCCATAATGTAGCACAGATGTAGCCATATAGCCAGTGAAAATTGTCTACAATTCCAGAACAGCTTCCATATAATGAGCTGAAGCAGCATTTTAAGAAGGTAGGCATCATAATAATAACATAAAATTTATATTTGTAATCAATTGAGGCATGGTTTTATACATTATAAACAATCCAAAATTACACTGTTACTTATTTTAATGTATGGTTTTCTTCTGCAGCTGAAACTGCCAGGTACGGATCCTGCCCAGGCTGTGGCGTATTCCATGTTTCTGCGGGTTCCACCACCAGAAGAAAGAAAAGATCATGCCAAGTAACTAGTCTTGACATGAAATATTAGATTAAATTGAAATGGGTTAAATGGTATCCTAGTTTATAATGCCATATGTATATATTAGGCATGATGTTCAAGATCCTGCCTTGTCAAATACAACTACAATGACAGGAAGCAAGGGGGAGAAAAGAAGAAAAACTCTGTGGCAGCACCTTTAAGACTACCTGGTTTTTAGTTTCACATGGGCTTTTGTGAATATAAACCCACTTCTTAAAATGCAGTACCAAACCCATTTCTCTGGATGCAGTATTGTCATAATTATGTCTGATGATACTGTGCTCCCCACCCCTGCCAAAAAAAGGTTGCCTTTTCAACCTGCCAATGCCCCAACCAGAGGGTTTCCAATATGGTGCAAATCACAGCACTCGAAACTAAGGCCCCATTCATACTAGCCCATCTGCCCTGGTTAGATCCGGATCAGATCGTGCATGCCATTACCAAATCTCTCCAGAAAGAAGTTCATACTACCCTTTGCCCCATCGATGCTTCCTGGTGCATTTTGCCCTGCTGAAGTTCATACATGCAAAAGTAACGGTTCAAGATGGAGCCTCCTAGTTGCCAATCAAATGATGTCATGGTGACATCTGATGCAGCCATTGGCTGCGTGAGCTGCTTGGTTTTTTTCCCCCTACTTTTTTACATTTGACAGATTATGCGCATGAAGCATAGGCCAGGAGCGGTGGGGATCCTTTCCCCTCCTTCTCCTCCTCCTTCTCCTCCTCCTCCTCCTCCATTTTTCTCAGCACTGAGTGCTTCATCGGGCACTCCTGCATTTTTTATTTTATTTTATTTTTTATTTATTTTTATTTTTATTTTATTTATTTTATTTTTTCATTTCATTTCATTTTTTATTATTATTTTATTTTATTTTATTTTTACAATTTGACAGCTAATGCACATTCTACTGGGGCTCTTTAAACTGGAGGGGGAACCCCCAGTCCATATATGGATAGTTAGCGTCCATATATGGATTGGAATCCCCTCTCCCTTCGTTTAAATGCTCTTAAATGGGACTCTTTAAACGAAGGAAGAGGGAACCCCAATCCATATATGGAAGCTAACTATCCATATATGGACTGGAGGCTCCCCCTCCAGTTTAAAGAGCCCCAGTAGAATGCGCATTAGCTATCAAATTGTAAAAATAAAATAAATAAAATAAATAAAATAAAATAAATATAATAAAATGAAATAAAAAATAAATAATATAAAAATAAAATAAAAATTAAAAAATGCAGGAGTGCCCAATGAAACTAGTTAGATTAGGCCCATTGAATCAATTGTTAAATAATCAATTGTTAAATATGTCAACACTTGGGTAAATCCCATCTTCCCTCATAGCAGCCTTCCTTTCCATGGGGTTTCTTCCTCCGATCTTGCCCCCAATGCAGGCTTCCTTTCCACAGGCTTTCTCCCCCTCATCTACCTCCAAAGCAGCCTTCCTTTCCATGGGGTTTCTTCCCCCATCTGCCCCCAAAGCAGCCTTCCTTTCCATGGGGCTTCTTCCCCCGATCTGCCCTTAAAGCATGCCCAGGAAGGCCTGGGGAAGGGAGAAAGAGAGCCGGCAGGGGGAGGAGGAGGCGGGGAGAAGGGAGTGCCATCACACTCTCTCAACCAGAGAGGGGTCACACTCTCTCAGCCAGAGAGAGAGTTGGAAGAGGAGGAGGAGGAAACAGAGTGCCATTGGCTTTAGGCTTGGGAGTCTGGGAGCACTGAGACAGCTCCTTCCCTCCCTGGAGCATTTGCATAATCTGTCAAACTACAAAAAAAGGGGGGGGGAAGGAAAAAAGGGGGGGAAAGCCTGTTGCGGGGAGGCATGTTCCTCCCAGTACCCACCCTCCAGCCTTTAGCCCTGCCCCTGAACTTGGCCTGATCATGATCGCAGCCAAGTTCACATTCACCCTAGACCCAGTTTTCTGAAAAGAAACGGGGAACACCCCGCTTTTGGAAAACCCGAGCTAAAGGGAATTTCCACTGTAATGGGTGTGCAAAGTACACCTTCAGTTGTGAATAAACCGGCACCAGTATGAACTCCCGACTTTTAACCCGGTTCACAAATGGGTATATCATAGTCTGAACGGCCCCTGAAACATGTAGTTCTTTAAGGCTGCATCTATACTGCAGAAATAGTGCAGTTTGACACTGCTTCAGCTGCCATGGTTCTATGTTATGGAACCCTAGGATTTGTAGTTTTGTGACATATTTCATGATGTTTTAATTTTGTCTGTTGATGTTTTAGATTGTATGCCGTGTGGCAGGTTTTTCATTGTTATTTTATAGCATGGAGCTATTGTCTTTCAGGCCATGCCAAACTGCATTGATTCAGCAGTGCAGGTGGAGCCTCAGTTGCACATGTACCAAAAACAAGCAGCTAGGGAGGCCTCTTGCGGTCCTGCTGCCACTCCTTGTGTCAAGGCACCCCCTGATCTGCAGTCCCTTGATAACCCTTCTGTTGGCGCTCTACTAGGCAGAAAATTTTGGGTTCTTAATTACTGTAAACATGAATCCCCAGCAATTACAATATCATGTCCAGTTTATTATCTTGTAACTATTGAACAGAATGCCAGCTGTAGTATTTTAGAAGCATTTGATAATAATTTAAAATAGCACCATAGTTGTCATTCATCAGAGCTTCTGATCTGCATATGAAATAAGTTTCCATTTGAGACAATTGATATCTACTGGTATGACATCTCTATCATTGTCTGTTCCACTAACTGCATGTGTGAAACATGGAAAACAACAGTCCTTGAGCCATGCCAAAAACTAGATGGTCCCAAAGGAAATGCAAAATACAGGAAGCAGATAGAATCATAGAGTTGGAAGAGACCATAAGGACCATCCAGTTTAACCCCCCTGCCATGCAGGAACTCTCCATCAAAGCATCCCCGACAGGTGGCCATCCAGCCTCTGCTTAAAGACCTCCAAGGAAGGAGACTCCACTACACTCCGAGGGAGTGTGTTCCACTGTCGAACAGCCTTTACTGTCAGGAAGTTTCTCCTAATGTTGAGGTGGAATCTCTTTTCCTGCAGTTTGCATCCATTGTTCCACGTTCTAGTCTCTGGAGCAGCAGGAAATAACCTCCTCAATATGACATCCCTTCAAATATTTAAACAGGGCTATCCTGTCACTTCTTAACCTTTTCTTCTCCAGGCTAAACATCCCCAGCTCCCTAAGTCGCTCCTCATAGGGCATGGCTTCCAGACCCCTCACCATCTTAGTTGGCCACCTTTGGACAAGCTCCAGTTTCTCCACATCTTTTTTGAATTGTGGTGCCCAGAACTGGACACAGTATTCCAGGTGGGGCCAAACCAAGGCAGAGTAGGACTGGAACTGAATGGTTGCCTTTGCCCTTATCAATTGTAGGACTTTAACTCTGTGAAAAAACAACAACAACATCAACAAATCCATGGATTCTTTGGGGGCAGATCACTTCCAATTTTGGGGTAGGAGTGTATTGCTAGTGTAAAATAGGTAGGGGGGAATGAAATAGACTTAAAATTGACACTTGTGATTCTGGATATTTCTGGGGATATGATTGGCTATCTTTAGCCTGAACATATTTTTCTTATGCTGGGCCTTGGTGGGCTACATATGGGGGAAAGAATCTTCTTTATGATGACTACTAATGGAAAACATTTGAAATCCATACTTTTTTCTCACTTTGCAGTAATGTAATCAAGCCCCAGCGCATGGACTACCCTGCATTCTTATCCCCAGATCTAAATGTTACCATTGGGAATGTTGAGCTGGAGCCTCCTGCACACATGTCAGAGCACTACAAAAGTCTTCAGAAGGCTTTGAAAGAACCACCCCGAGAAAGGCAAGGAATCAGAAGGAACGGGTTTTTCCCCCTAAATCTATGCTGATATCTGATAGTGTGAACTGAGCCTCAGAAGTATTACTTTAGACCAGGGCACAGGGAACCTTTTTGAGCCTCAGGTCCTCATTGACTTCAGGGATTACATCAGGGATTGTTTGTCAGCACCTGACACCAGTGGGTGCTTTTCAAAGGCTTTTTTTAGTGATATTTTGTTCTCCCCCCTCCCCTTGTTTAGCATTCAAGATGAATTAATCTTCCCTTATCCAATAGCGACCTGCCTCCAGAATCTATGGCCCAAAACAGATGGGCAGGAAGAGGCGCTATTGTGGCGCCATTAGGGTTCGGGAGTACGCAGCATTTGCATGCTCCTGAACCCTAACACGTAATGGCGCCTGCGCCATTACGTAACGCCATTTAGATGGCACATAATGACGCCGCCACAACTGCGCAGCTTCTAGGCGGAGCTGTGCAGTTGAGGTGGCGGAAAGGCGCCCAATGGCGCCTTTTCTTTTAATTGCGCCATAACTGCAGCACTAAAAAGGAGTGGGGAAACCCTGCTCCTTTTTTGCTGCGCAGCTTCACCGCAGTGTCTAGCTGCTGCAGCAAAGTTGCACAGCAAAAAGAGGTGGCGCCAGACCACCTTTTTTGGACGGTCTGTTCCGCCCCTATGTTCCCTGTGCTGCATATTAGGATTTTTAAAAGCTTCCACTGATACCAATTTCTTTGTCAAAACACTTAAGTACAGCATAGGTTATTAGCTTTGTAAAGGGGAAATTACTGTGCTCAGGAAGGAATCAGCTATCCCTCCAAAGCTATGACCACCCCTCAAATGCTTTTTCCCACATTACAAATAGGCTTTTTAAAAGTCTCAGTTTGGTGTAATTTGTTTGCTTATTTTAAGCAATGTAGATCCTGGACTTCAGCTCAAATGCTCTCAGGCCAATTAACAAACTGAACAATTAAAATATCAACAAATAGCAAAATAACCATATGAAACCAGCAGATAAAAACACAATAGACGGATTTTGGAAATATATGGGTTGTTTTCTTTATCCAAAATGCTTGGAACCAGAAGTGTTTTGGATTCTGATTTTTTTTTTTCCCAATTTGCAATGCCTGTATTTGCATATAAATACGTAATAAGCTATCTTGGTGATGGGACCCAAGACTAAACACAAAATTCATTTACATTTCATATATATGTTATATACATAGTCTGAAGGTAAAATTATACAATATTTTTAATAGTTTTGTGGATGAAACAGTGTTTGTGTACATTGAACCATCAAAAAAGCAAAGATGTCACTATCTCAGCCACCCATGAAAATTTGTTTGGTTTTTGAAGTATTTCAGATTTCTGAATTCCAGAAAGGAAGACTTGACCTGTATTTTAAAATCTTTTAAAAGCCTGGGAAAAGGAAATAGAGACTCTTACTCTCTTAAGGGCAGGGCTACGCAAATAGACAACAATTTCTACCCAGTGTGGGAAGAAAAGCCTCGCCAGTGCCATGCTCTACCTGACCTAGAGTGCAGGATTTTGGAGAACTCTGTGGCTTTGGGGTTGTGCCTAGAGTCCTCAACCTCCATCAGATTCCACCACCCCCACCTCCCCTTAGTCTAGGGATACAAAGAGGGTGGAGAGTGAAAGCGGACAGATGCCAAAAAGAACCCAATGTAGTCTACTGGTATGTTGGAGAAACATTTTGAGGGCTGAGACAGCAACAAGCAGAGGAATAATCCCTCCAGTGTTGGGGGACAGTCTCCTATGATGATGAGCACCCTGAAGCAGGAAGTCTTCTCAAGCGTGGATGTGAATGGTGCCTTTTTCAATCCACTGATACCATCTTCAATGATTTCTGTAGCAGTGGTGTTTCAGGGGAGCTGATCCCTATGTCCTGCCCATGCCCCTCTTTATGGGTGGCCATGATGACTTCCATCTAGTGTTCTACCAGTGCCTCCAGAAGGGGGTTACCTTATGATGTTGTTGTTCTTTTCTCCCATTCTCTCTCATTTAAAACACTTTCCTTTTTAGTAACACAAAAAAAATATGTTAATGAACCCCTTTCTTTCCTCTATTGTGCTATGTTTTCTCTTGCAAAAGTTCAGTTGCACTTGTATGACAACTTGGACTGGTCAGAGTTGGTCAGTGTGTGTTTGTGGATGGGGGAACACCAGTCTACCTCCAGTGATCATGGGAGAAAGAGAAGGAAAGGGATTTTCAGTTTGATCTGCCAGTGGAAGCTCTCTCCTCCAGTACTTCTTCCACCATGGAAGGACCACAATGCAGAGTTCAGATGCCTTCTTTTATAGACCAAGTCCCATATCCTCCAATATTTCACAAATGATAAGCAGAACATATGCAGTCAAGGAACATCAGAGTGTTGTCAAAATGGCAAAAGTTAGGAAGGACAGATAGGAGTGGCTGCAGCGGTTGCCTAAACCTTTCTACTTTATTTTCTTTATAGAAAAATCCATTGCCAAATGACCACTCTCTTCTCCCATCAGCTTTGTCAGAGAAGACAAAACTTTCCTCACTGCCCCCTACTTCTCCTCCTTTTCCAGCCACATTTGTTATAGTGCTGTACAGCACATTATACAGCACTATTATCCACTAATAGTACTGTGATGCTGTTATGCCTCAGGTGAAATAATGAGGAGGGCATAGCTCTTTTAGGAAAAATACTGTTTTAACACTAGAAGAGACCTGTGCAATAAGGCTGTTAGTTCCATGTATTCCCATTTAACAGTACCATAAATTGGATCAGAATACAATTTTGTCCCAATGACAAGTAAATGTGCATATCTAGATATTTTAGTACTTGTAAAATGTGTGGTTTGGGTGGATTTGCTCTTTAGGTTGGAGAGAATGAAAAAAGAATATCGGAGTTTGTCAACATGGCATGAGAAGGCTGAATATTTAGACCAACTGATCTTAAAAAAAGGACCAAAAACAGTAACTCCACAACCAAAGGTAATTTTTTATTAAAAGGGAGACAAATAATGTACAGCTGACTGAGAGCTACACAACATATGAATAAAAGTTCCATAGTTCTTTCTCCCAAGTTTTTTTAAAAATATTCCCCAAATGTAGCTGCAGGGATTGAACAACAGTTGTCCCTTGTAGCATAAAAAGAAGCAAGAGAAAGAGAGAGGGTAAAAAGAAATGTGGCAACACTTTTAAGTCTGTTTTGTTTTTGTTTTTGTATTAGCTTTTATGGCTAACAAGCCACTTCTTCAATTGCTGTACACAGTGATATTAAGGCCTCGTGTATAAAGCATATTTATACAGTTGTGAGAGTGGGACAGAATGTAATATGACCCAGAAACACTAACTGATCTGAAAGATCTCCCAGCCCTTTGAAAAATTAGGACAAGGGACATGATTTGCATCTTTCTGGATCTTACTACATTCCATCCCACTCGCACAACTGTATACATATGTTTTATTGACCTGAGTATTATTAATCTGTACTACATATGAGGAAGTGGGTTTATATCCATGAAAGCTCAGGCTAAAACAAAAATCAGTTGATCTTAAAACTGCTGCCAAGTTTCTTTCTTTCCCTCTCCTCCTGCTTTTTTATACATATTTCAGAGCTGAAAGTGTTACATCTGAATTTACCCCCATTCCTTTTGGTTTTTCATGTAGTTTTTCCTAAATACTCCAACTGAATCATAACAGCACAAATGGCACTTGTGTGATAGATACTGTTTGGACTGAAACTGGCAAAGATGACGGTTTTTATATTGAAACCTTCATACAGAGTGTGATCAATTTCTTTCAGGAAGTGTCTCATCCTGTATAATATTTTAAAAATGTGTAAGGAAGGTTCTGCACCAAGTCTCTTCAAATGGGAAAGGGGGTGCTAGAGCAGGCTCTTTTCTGTTTCAGCCCTTAACCTGTAGAATAAACTTTTAAAATAAATTTATTAGTAGATAGTCCTAATTCCTTCATTAAAGAGGAATGTAAGACCACAATTTCTACCCAATGTGGGAGGTAACCTACATGGTTTTTATCCTACCTACCCACTTCATCCTGTCACCAAATGTTGTTGTTGTTCTTGTTCTTGTTGTGTGGTTCAAGCCATTTCTGACTTAACGGTGGCCCTAAGGCAACCCTATCATGGGGGTTTTCTTTTATCCACTGTGGCAGAGAGAGTGTGACTTGCCTAAGGTCACCCAGTGGGTTTAAATGACTGAGCCAGGATTCGAAGCCTGGTCTCTAGAGTTATAGCTGAACACTCAAAACAATACACCATGCTGGTCCTGGAAATGCTATTCTGTAAAGCAGGTGAGGCTGAGAAACTGTTCCAGACAGGTTGAATTTAATGGCTCAGTAGGGACTTAAATCTGTCCTTCGCAAGTCCCATTCCAACACCCTAATCACTTTACTGCATGGCTTCTCAGTGAAGTATTCAATTATTCTATCAGTAATTTTATCAGTAGCTCTGGTTTATTTATCTGTGTGATAAAAATGGTTTTGAACATTAGAGGAAGGCAGTTAATCATCTCTAAGATGCTCAGATGTGATTATGGGCATGTAATGCAGCCTGCCTATGAATAAGTAACATGTTCTCCACACTCACACCAGAATCAGTTTGACAAGATATTCTAACATCTTCAGATGTTTTTCAAGAGCATGAATTGATGTGTACTTATTTATGTATCAGTGCCCAAAACCTACCTCTTCCTGTCAATAACACTTACTGTTTAAGAGCTTGTTGGCTGGCTGGCTAGGCCATTCCTATCGCATGACCCCCATTCTCACCATGATCAAGTTAATAAAGGGAAATGCATACATACTGGATTGGAAGCATTCCATACCTCCTGTCCCTTCATTAGAACAAACGGGCTGTTGCTGGTCCCGCATGCTCTCTTCCAGTCTCATCCTTAACCCCACCTTCATGCCCTATGTCCTATCCTACCTTTCGTTTTTGTATAAATGTGTGTGTGAGTGTCTGTGGGGGGAGGGGATTAGATGCAATTCCATAGTTGTACTAGTGATGTTTAACAAAATAAAGAAGAAGAAGAAATAAAGTAAAATGACGATGATAATATGGCTGTTCCAGAATAACGAAGGGAAGGGGGACGGGGAGAGGAGGAGACACTGACACTATCTGACTGTGCAATCCCCAGAACTGCCACGGGATAATTTTCTGCACCTGTGGTGTAGCACTATACAAGCATGATGGGGAACTTATTGATGGGTTTTCCCCATCATTGGCAAGGGGGATGCTAACCACAATTGGTAGCAACAGCAGAAACAAGAGGGAGACGTATCGCCAAAGTCTCTGTTATCAAACTTTTATGGTGTAAAAGCCACTTGTGATAAAGTCCTCAGTATAGTCACTCCAGTTAAGTGGTTGTAAAATTAGGAATTAACAAGCTTCCCTGCCAACACATATATGAAGCAATTCTGTTCAGTTCACTGCCCTTTCACATTACATTTTAATAGCTACTAGGTATGAGAGAATAATTGTATTAAATACAATTATTCAATTGTTAAAGTCTATAAAGTAGCAATCCCAGAGAGAGGATAAAAGTTAAAAAGTCAGTACAAGGTTCCAGCACTGATTATCACAGCAGGGAGAATTGTGTGTACTGGGGAGCATGTACTTAATATTTAAACACTTTTTCCTCCCCACCAGATGTCTCGCTTCAGGGAACTCGTAGAGAAGATTCATATGCCTGGATCCAAAACTGCTCCTTCCATAGGTTTAGTAGTCATTCATTATTGATTTATTTTTTTGTATTCATTTCTTAAAATAAGAACTGAGAGCTCAGTGGGTCAGTTACCTAATTTTTACCATGCAGTATATACTTGCGTGTGCAATTCCAGTGTTTAATATTACCTTTGCAAATTAGAAGTATGAGTTAAAATGAAAAGAGATCTGGAAGAGTAGAGTTTTAACTAGCTGATAGGGGAGCCATATAGCATCCAGCCAATGTCATTGGCCCTCCCACAGTTTATATATGTGGTGGATAACAAAATGGATCAGAGAAAGAAAAAAATGATGGTGTTAGTCATAGGCTTGCATTTTGGCGAGATGTTGTGATTGTCGTCGGTTTAGATGGTGTGGAGGGGTATTTACACAGGCAGGCCCCTCCTCCTCCTGGCCATGTGGATATTGGGAGATAAAGTTCAGAAATTAAAATTCAAATGCCATTAGCAAGACAAAATGCTACTGCATCCAATACACACATGGCCAGATGGAGGAATACCCTGACCACACAAGGCATGCATGAATACCCTGACCACACACAGCAGAGAACAGTGACCACAACATCTTGACCAAATGCAGGGCTAAGACTAACATTGTCCAAAAAAATTCTTTCTTTCTCCTGTATAATTTTTAACACTGCTGCCTGATGAAGAATCCGGTGGAGCTTTGAAAGCTTGCAACATGTAGATTGTTTATTTTGGTTGTTCCAATAAAGCTGTCACTGTGAATTTTGGATGTTATTGTACTTTCCCAAAAAGGAAAACATCAAAAGGAAACAAGATTTCAATACCAATAACTTGTCCAAGAAACCGAGTACAACGGAGAGGCTGCATTGAGAACCAAACACCAACCTATATTTCACATTCTCAAAATACTTGTTTTGAGAAGCAAAACAAGAGAAATGCTGTTACAAAAAACACACACAGAGGGTACCCATCACATAAAGCAGAGAGATACACACCCAAACAGTAGTGTGTCTATGCTCCAGCAAAGCCCACAAGAATACCCAGCCCCCTCCCAAAAAAAAGCAGACAACATTCACTTAGAAACTTTTAGCCCTTCAACTGTTTGACAGATTGGATCTCCATATACCCAGGGTGGGCAAAGTACAGCCTGCATGTTCCCCAAACTTGGGAAGCCCCAGAAATCCACCTGAGCCCCTCAAAATAATTTAAATTTTGTGAGGGTTGATGTTAGGCTGATTTTCTGATTATTATTATTTTTGCCTCAATCCACCCCAAAACTCCCCAGACTTCATAAAAAGACCCCCATCATCCCCAGGAGCCTTTTCCAGGCACCTGCACCAGCCTTATTGACATCCCTGACAATAAGGAATGTTTAGTGACTGAAAAGGAGTTCATTGTTTGTTTGTTTGTTTGTTTTTAATTATTTTTTTCAATTAATTAAATCAGGTTTTTTATGCAGCAGGAATTATTACCCATAGCTGCAATGCACAGCATTATCAGATGTGCTTTGTTTGCAAAAAACGAGAATAGGAATGAGAATTTTAAACAACCAAAAAGCAGGAAAAGAATCTTAAAAGTTCTGCTGTGTTATTAGTAGCTCATTTTTTAAAAAAAAAAAATCTGGCAGTTGCTTTTCTGTTTATAAAAAAGTTCTGACAATTTTTTTCCCATATCTATAGTGGTAGGAAGTATGGAAGAAGCAAAAATACCTGAAATTCCACCAGATGAGATTAAACCAAGTAAGATGCAAACAGATGAGATTCAACCAGATGAGATTCAGACAGATGAATTAAAACGAGATGAATTACAACAAGATGAAATGCAACCACCTGAAATTCAGGTATGGATGTACAGTGTTGGTAAATTGTATCATACAATAAACACTGTGATACTACTCCAAATAAAGAGGCTAGTGTCAGTCACTCTCCCAGATGTTTCAGGGAGTGCAGGGATAACACAGTTCTTGAAATGGAAAAAAGTATTGCTCAGTTTTGGATTTTGTTTTTAAACAACCAATACTTTTTAAAAGTTAACTGAAATACCAAAGATACATCAGAAATTTTAATCAAGCTATGTGGTACAAAAAAGTAAGTGATGGATAGGGAACAGAAAAGTCCAAAAATAAAGCTAGGTATTTTGACTGTGAAACTTGCACTTAGTCTAAAGATTGCCAGCTGAATGAATGTTCAATAAGTAACCCAGCTATGCATTCAGAACAAAGAAGACTTCATCTTTCTCCTTTCATATACATCAAGAGACTGTGTATTTTGGAATGAAAATCCATGAAATGTTCTTAAATTCTTCTCCTAAGTGAAGGGTTATTAAAAGTCACATGAGTTTATATGTTTAGCATTTATTTAGAAGAGTGTTCCCTTGAGTGGTGAAAGATTTCTCTTTGGGGCCGTTCAGACTAGCAAACCGGTTTAAAATCAAGAAGTTTAGACTGAAACCGGTTTTAACACTACTGAATCCGGATCTTGAACACGCGTAGCGGGGCAAATCTCCCATAACCCGGTTTCTCCCAAAGCAGTATATTTACTGTTTCTTTTGGGAGAAACTGGTTCGCAGGGAATGTGAACTTGGCTCCGATCATGATCGGGTCAAGTTCAGGGGAGGGGGAAAAGGCCAGGGGGCGGAACATGCCTCCTCTCCCGGCAAAACCGGGCACTCCAGCATTTTAAAAATATTTTTTTACTGTATTTTTAATTAATTATTTATTGTATTATTTTACTTTATACAGTGGTCCCCCGGGTTACGAAAGTAATCCGTTCCGGATTACCTTTCGTTACCCGGAAATATTTGCAACCTGGGGGACTGCTTTGTTTGCCGGACTGCGCGGCAAATTTAAAGGGGCTGCGCGGTTGTTGTTTTTTCCGGAACCCGGGTTTTTTTTTTTTTGTAAGCCTGGGCCGTTTTTGCGGCCCTGGCTCTTTCGTACCCCGGGGTTTTCGTACCCCGGGGGATTTGTAACCCGGGGGACCACTGTAGTTATTTTATTTATTATTTATTTCATTGTATTTTATTGTATTTTATTTATTAGTAATTTTAATGTATTTTATTGTATTTTATTTTAGTATTTTTATATTTTTTTATTTCTTTTATTTTTTCCCCCATTCCCCCATTCATTCCCCTCCAGTTTAAAAAATGAATGGGGCCCTTTAAACATTGAAAGGGAACCCCAATCCATATATGGACAGGGGTTTCTGCTCTGCCCCATTCATAAAACCGGAGGGGAAGAGAGCCTCGTAGAATGCGCATGAGCTGTCAAACTGAAAAAATAAAATAAAAAAATAAGAAATAAAAAATATTTAAAAATACTAAAATAAAATACAATAAAGTACAATAAAATTACTAATAAATAAAATACAATAAAATACAATAAAATACAATGAAATAAATAATAAATAAAATAACTATAAAATAAAATAAATACAAAAAATAAAAAATACAATAAAATATAATAAAATATTTAATAAAATATTTTATTTAATAAAATATATATAAAATAAAATAAAATAAAAAATACAATAAAATAATAAATGAAATAAAACACAATAAAATAAAATAAAACAAATAAGAAAATATTAAGACATATAATTAATAATTTTAAAAGGACTGGGAGGAGGAGGAGGAGGGGACAGGATCTCCTCAATCCGCACCGTTCCCAGCCCTATGCTCCATGCGCATAAGCTGTCAAATATTAAAAAGTATTAAAAAAAAAACCAAGCATCTCATGCGGCCAATGGCTGCATCAGATGTCACCATGACATCATTTGATTGACAACCAAGAGGCTCCATCTTTAATCGTTACTTTTTTGTGTATGAATTTTGTTGGGGTAAAATGCACCGGAAAGCACCAATTGGAGCAAAAGTTAGTATGAACTTCTTTCCGGAGAGATTCGGTAATGCCATGCAGATCTCATCCGGATCTAACCAGGGCAAATGGGCTAGTATGAATGGGGCCTTTGTCACACTATTTGATTGTACCCAGGTGCATATTTTTTTTTATTTAACATGTTTTGTTTTGTGATTGTTCATTGGAAAGTAAACACAAGCTTAATATGCAAGTCTAATTGCTGGTGCATATACTGATTAAAAAATTGTGAGAGGGAAAACATGTTAATCAAAGGAAATGCACATTCCCCCAGCTTCTAGTTTGACTCTGAGTTCCCTTGGAAATACCAGATTAGTTCAGGGCTGCTTTTTGACATATTTCAAGTCGTATATATTTCATTAAAGTTGGAATATTTTTATGGGTGTTTGGATTCATTCCAGGTTACATTTTAGCACTTATTTTAAATATGGCTTACTACTGTTGTTGGTGTTGTTTAATTATTTTCCAGGAGTGGGCAAGTGTTCCACATGATGTATCTAACTTGTATTTCCAACCTCCTGAACCTGAGCCATCTGGTGAAGAAATGGAATCAGAAGGAGAACCAGGAGTGACAAATTTGGTGACTGGATCCTCTGGAACTACCCAGCTTATTCCAACATTGGTTGTAACTTCTAGAACTACCTGTTCTTCAGGATCTTCACATGGAGATGTTGTGGAAGATAGAAGAGGAAAAATTTCCCATGAATCTGAAACCTCACTATCAAGTTCCAGTGAAGTGCCAGCAGAACTTTCTGAAACAGGAGATTCTGAAAGCTTTACTTTTGCAGGTCCTATGGGACAAGAGGAACTACCTGGCACAGTGAAAAAAACAGCTACCATAGGATATATACCAGAACCAATACAGGTGACATATTATCTCGCTGCCTGTCCCCCTGCCCACCCTGCTTTAAACAGAAATAAGGTTATTCTTTATCTTTTGACGTAGTAGCATATAAGGCTGCATCTACACTGAAGAATTAATGCAGTTTGACACTGCTTTAACTGCCATGGCTCCGTGCTATGGAATCCGGGGATTTGTAGTTTTGTAAGATATTTTGCCTTCTCTGTCAAAGGCTCTGGTGCCACAAAACAAAAACAAAAAACCCCCCCACAAATCCCAGGACTCCATAGGATGATGCCATAACAGTTAAAGAGCTGTCAAACTGCATTTATTCTATTCATTCATTTATTCTATTCTATTCATAGACATTAAAAGATGGAATGGGCCAATTTTTAGAGATGTGCCCTGTGTCAGATCTTTAACTGCCCTCTTTAACATGCTCTTTTCCTTAACCGAGGGAGCCTTATAGATACAGTTCTGTGAAGGTGGTTGGGAACTGTTCATTGGAAATTCCCATCACAAGCCTAGGATTCTTTGGGAAAAGCTATGACCAGTAGGTACTTTAAAGGAAAACACACTAACTGTAGATACATTTATAGAATGGTTATACCAGTCTTGACTTTTAACGCATTGACAGGGAACTAGGAATTTCAGCCAGGTGAGTAAAGGGCTGTCAGAGGAGTACATAGTGTTTGGTTTTTTCCTTCTTCTTCTGCAGTATTGCTATACTGAATGTTGGGGAAACACTTTATCTCTTCTCCCACTATCATAGAAACATGCAGCAAACACATGCTATAAGCCACTAGCCTGTTGAACTTCTGTAGCCATGGGAGCTGGTGGCTCCCATGGCAGTAGAGTGAAGAATATGTTTCAGAAGAGCTATGGTATACGTCAGACCTATTTTGGGATAAGGTCTGGTACCTTAAAATTCAGACTAAAAGCCAAAGTGAGTTCATGTAAGCCAGCAGTGCTCAGCATGGTATGTGTAAGTAGAGGAGGCAGGCAGTTCTTCCTTCTGGTCTGTAAAGTGTCCCACTGCCCTGCTTTTTTACTTGGGAAAGTATAGCTGTGTCCTACATTGGTAGGCTCTCTTAGGTAGATCCCAAAACACACAGGGTAATATAGGACCAGCCCAAGACATCTTGCTGTGTGAAGCAAAGAACAAGAGGGCACCCCACCTCTGCTATTTCATCTAGAGAAGTAAGAATACCAGTTTACTTTTATTGCAATTCTTATGGTCTGATAACATCCCCTACTGTTACCTAAAAGCAGCAGCTTGGCAGGAGGTGCAAGCCAGGGGGTTTATTCAGATGGTGAAAATAATCTGGGATGAATCTGGGTTGAATCTTTCTAGTTCACATGCATCCTGAATGCACTACTGTACCTCTTCTCTCCAGTGGGGGGAGAGAAGGACTCTCCCTCTCTTGTTTCCCCCCTGCCCCCAACATCCCTTGGCAGCCGGCGGCTCCAGGGACCAACGGGAGACATTGCTACTTCTGCCTTGAGAAATCCAGCTGGGGACAGTTTCTCCCAGGGGATCACTGGCACCCTTGGAGAGGAGGCGCAGGGCTAGCGAGCATGTCTGAGCAACAGAACACGGAGAGATGCGAAGACGTGAGGTTCCGATGAAAAAATGGTGTGAATAACAAACCCAGAGTCCATGAGTTGGCTTTTTTGCATCATCCTGCTAAAAAAGCCAATGTCCGAATGACCCCCGGGTCATGTGAAACAGACAGCTCTGTCCTCCCAGCAGAGAGGAGCAAGAAGGAAGCAGCCACAGCTGACCTTTTCACAGCATCCCTTCCCTTGTGGCCTAGGGCTAGTGCTGGGGCATTAAGGGTATCCTGGTGGCTCTGTAGAAGAAAAAAGGGCATATACTTTTATAGCAAGATTTTGGAGTACTGAAAAAAGGAACGGAGAAACCAAAATGTGTGTAAAATGTTGTAAACATGATGTACCTGCAATTGGTCATTAAAACAAATAGAACACGGAACAAAAACTAGCTGATATGTTATGATGATTATATTACCGGTTCTTGCTTTCATAATGATTGCTCGAGCTCACTGAGGGGTTAAACAGACAGGCAAAAAGATGTGTTTTCAGGTGGCTTGAAGGCGTGGCATTTAGATGACACATGCCTTGAAGCCAGCAGGAAACTGCCCTGTAGGCACCTTATGCAGAGAAAAGCCATTTCAAAAAGAAGCAGCTTTTTTCTGCTTCTTCCTGCCTTGAAGATATGCCACGTGGTCATGACATGAGCACTCCAGCTGCCTTGGGAGCTGGCGGTGCAGTTGGTGGGGTTTCAATGTAGGTTCGGAAAAGGCAGCTTCAAGCCACTTTTTCCTGCCCATCTGTTTCGCCTCTGAGTAAACTTTAATGCAGTAAGCATTTAGCCGTTTTTTTTTGTGAGCAGAGATGAAGATCCCTCATGGGGGTAGAATTCAGACAGTCATGTTAGTCAGGAATATCAATATGCAGATATCCCTCATGGTAGCTATCCTCAGGGCTGGTAAAGGGCAGATAGTACCAGAATTAATTTTTACACATTTGGTTTGTAAAATGGCTGCAGGAAATTGCATTAGCCCAAAGCTGCCTTGGCTCTTTACCCATTTCTACCCCTTATATTTATCCCTAACTGGCAAGCAGGTTGGAAGCAATTATTTATGCCCACATGTTGTTTTGCAAGCCCCTGGGCCATTATAAATAATCACAGTAATTTCAAGAATTAGAAACACAAATTTATATTGGTTTACATGGGGGATAGCCCTGTTAGTCAATTGCTGCAAAAGGCACAAAGAAGCTTCCTGCAGCTTAAAGGCTAACGTGTTTATCCCAGAATAGCCTTTTGGAGACTACAGCCAGTTATCAGAAGTTTTTTCCGAACAGCATGGACTTCCATTTGCAGGACATTTGGTTGCACTAGATAAATATGATTCTGGGTAAAAAAGGCACAATTAAGTAGATTTATTAAGTCTGACCCTTCACAAGAAATAACTTGCAAGTATGATAAAAACAGGGTTGCTTTTCTGTATCTTCCGTTTTGCATAATTGTGTTACCTTTAGTGCATTATTTTGTATATTATTATGGCATTCTACCTTTTAAATGTTTGTCAAAATAAACAACTATCCCCCCCCCCCCCCCCCCAAATATATTGTCTCTTAACAGTCAAAGGAATCACTTCTCAGGTCTGATTACCCTCGGCGTGTCTCAGATGAATGTGTAACACCTAAATTATCAGGTAAACATCACCACTTTTTAACAGTAAAGATCTGTTTCCAGCAATTTGAATTTCTGTTTGAAATGAATGGAAATATGATATTAAAGATTAACAGAAGACTTTTCACAGGTAGATAAACATCATATTTTCAATCCCTATCACATTCTGGCAGTTGGGGAGAAGAGACAGGACGAAGGAAGCCAGATTTTTTATTAGATGATTATAGTTCAACCAATACCAATTTGGGATTTTCCCAGTGTGTTGGATTACAATTCCATTATCCCCCATCGAGGAGTCATACTGGATAGGGATGGCAGGAATTGTATCTAATGCATTTGGAGCCTATTGGTAACGACTTTTTGCTTTCTGTGGTCAGGGGATGGCCAGTGCTGTAATGCCTTCATGCTTTCAAGGACTAGGAGAAGCAGGAGTGATCATTCACAAATCACAATAAACCAACTTTATATATCAGTTGATTGACTGGCATGATTTAGGTTGTATAATTTTGTTTTGATTGAGAGCTCCTTCTTGAGGGTTTAGAGAGATGGAAGTCTTTCTTTAGCACTTTATGCAATTATATTCCAGGCATACAGCAATTATAATAGCAGTAAAAACAATGAATCATGTTTCTAGAGGAAGAGTATTGCAGCTTGAATATTGCATCTTAAAGGGAAATGTTCTCTTTGTAGCAATAGTGTACTTTTAAGAGAAAACATATACTGTAGATTCTCTCACAGATGAGCACATTTTAAAGGAAAAAATGGATATTTATTCATTGCTCAAGAATTAAAGTACTGTAAATGTATTGACCTTGTTTTATATATTGCAAAAAAAAGTGTGAAATTCTTTGGCTGACCCTCTCTTCATTCAATAATGAAAATAAATCATAATAGCAAGAACAGCTGTTAGACTATGACATTTATGGATAACATTTATTTTAATGCTTTCAAGAGTCCACGGTATCATTTTGGTGTCTGCATCAGAAAATCGCACCACCCATACCCAGCTGTGTTGACATGACAGCAAACTCACAAATTTGCTTTTTAATAAATATACCATAATGTTTTTTGACTGAGCTGGCTGTTTGATCCTATATAATGGTGGGGCAACTCTGCTTACATAATTTGAGATGTTCAAGCACCTTTTGTTAATATACATCTCTGTCCTGGAAAGAAGTCACTTCTAGGGACTGAATTCTGCCAACTTCTCAGTATTTGTTTTTTCCAGACCAGCAACTCCTGGTGCTACTAATCAAAATTCATTGTGGAACTAGTTTGTCTCTTCCTTTCAGTAATGAATTTTTGCAGGTCCTCAAAGGATCTGAGCACCCTCAGACCTGAAAAATATTTAATTATTTTTTTAAAAAAATATCAATATTTATATTTAGCTGAAAATTTTTTACTTCATTTCATCCTGTTTTCAGCAGGTATCCTCCTTTAGGCCAGTGATGGGCAACCTTTTGAGCTTGGTGTGTCAAACTTTGCCAAAAAACTGAGCATAACTTGGGTGATGTGTCACTTTGAGGAAAAGACATTATTTTGCGATATTTATAGTTTAAATCGCTTATTTTTATAGTTTATATATTTATAGTTTAAATCACTTATCTCAGTAATGATGGATTAGAAATCCATGACACCTCTGAACAGTAGATAATGGTTGCTGTGGTTAACTGTTGGTTACTGGTAATGGCAGGGTCCCCAGAGATGTGTCCCCCGCTGTGTCCCGCTGCTCCCTGCTCTGCCGACGGACATGAGGGCAAAGCTCCCGGCTTAACCAGAAGTCCCAGAACTAGATGCTCTGTGACGGACTTCTGTTTTGGCCTACAGACCTTCGGCACAGAGTGTCTAATAGGGGCAGATGAAACATTAGCTGCTCCTGAGGATGAAACAAGTCACAAATGTTTCATCCTCCCCTATTAGACACTCTGTGCCGGAGGTCTGTAGGCCAAAACCACAGAAGTCCATCACAGAGCATCTAGTTCTCGGACTTCCGGTTAAGCCGGGATCTTTGCCCTCACTTCCACCGGCAGAATAGGGAGCCGTGGAACGCAGCACAGCCAAGTTCAGTAGCCGAGGATGAAATATTTGCGACTAGAGTCTTATTCATCCTCAGCTACTGCACTTAGCCGTGCAGGAGCCGAGGATGAAACATCCATCTCAGCACATGGCCGCCTCAGCTGCCGTGTGTCATCAGAAATGGCTACACGTGTCAGTGCTGACATGCCTGTCATAAGTTCGCCATCAGGGCTTTAGGCTAATGTGGGCCTTTTTCCAAAATAGGACAGGCCTTGGAAAAAGCCCATAGAAGCCTAATTCTGGTGAAAGGCAGTAAATAATGGGATGAAATGGCCAATACCTCCCCATTTGAGAGGTTTTTGTTATTATTGTGTGCCTTCAAGTCATTTCCAACTTATGGTGACCCTAAGGTGAATCTTGGCAAGATTTTTTAAAAGGAGGTTTTCTGTTGTCTTCCTCTGAGGCTGAGAGTATGTGACTTGCCCAAGGTCACTCAGTGGGATGCATGGCTGAGTGGGGAATCAAACCCTGGTTCCCAGAGTCATAGTCCAATGCTCAAGCCATTAAACAACAATGGTTTAAAAAACACCTTTTTCTGCTAGAAAAAGAAATGGGATGTATCCAGGATCTTGTGAAGGACCAATGTAATTGCCCACTTATTCTTTAACTGAAGGCCACCATAGATTATTAGAGTCAAATGCTGAGTTAGCCCTTCTTAGGAGTTTATCACACGGGAGGAATTTCTCTCAATTTCGAAAGAAATGGAAGTGAGGCCAGTTCGGAATTGAGTAAATTCGCTAGTTCAGCAAATTTACGTGATTGCGTATTGACACTGCTTTGCGTTCAGAATTGCCCAAAATTGCCTCCCAGTGCCTGAAATTGCATGTGATAGTTTCTCACGCAATCATGCGAAACCCCATGATTGCGTTCGGAAGGACTTCCCGTTGTCCGAAAATGTGTGTGATCAGCTTTCACGCAATCACGCGAAACCCCATGATTGCATTCAGATTGCCATCGGATTATACTTCCAATTCCCTTCGTGTGATAAACTCCTTACTGTTGGGGTAGCTGATGACCAGATTGACTGAAATGTACCTGATTTAGGAAAGTATTGGTATTTATGTATTCCAGCTATTTAGACAACACTGCCTGATAAGAATTAAATGGAAGCTTTTATTTGTTCTGCTTTGCAGGTGAACATATGTACTGTAAATATTTTAAACCAATAATATACTAATCTAACACTGTGTAATATTTCATGATTAAACAACAAGGAAGATAGCTTTGGTTCAGAAATCAGAAAAGAGTGATAGAGAATATAGAGGAGTACGAGGATTTGAATAGGACTATTAAAGCAATACTCCATACAAAAACTAAACACAATTATAATAAATTAGACTGTCCTCTGGGTGGGGGAGAGGGGGATAGAATTAAATTTTAAAAGTATATGTCAGTGAAATATTGGAATTTAGTTCCCACTAGTTAGTAAATGATTTTATTATGGAATATATAATACATATGTGAAATGTAGAAACTGTGATAATTGTATGATAACATTGGGAACAGATGAAATATATATGGGGGAAAATAATTATTATATAGCACGGTTCTGAATTACACCTTGGTCAATTCTTTCTAGAGTCAGTTGTTAAATCAGAACGGAGTTGGTCTTGGAAAGACAATGGGGTAAGGAATAATTGGTTAAGCACTATTATAGTTGTACGATATAGCTAAACTTGGCAGTATGTGGTTGAGGGAGCAATATACAGCATTTCTTGTCGAGGCCAATTGTTTGTGACCTGACACAGAAAAGAGGACAAGGAATTAGTATGATCTGGCTTTGTCCCATTTTCTGTGCCTGCTTAACAAGCCAAGTCTTGGATATTTTGTGTGAAAATTACTACCTCTCTAAAAGAGGCAAGCCTTCCTACAATTCATTTGAAAAATGACTTGTCTTATATCCTTGATGCTCTCTTGCATTTCTCCTTAATCATTAGAAGTTGTTTGTTTACCTCTGGGCTCTTCCAGATTGGTCTATGTGAGTTCTAACAATATATGTGAAATCTCACAATGTAGCTCTTCGGGTTTTGCTGGCAGTTGTCACCTCTTCATCCACTCATTCAGTTACTTGTTTGTAGTGATGCCATTAGGGCCCTTTCCATTTTCAAATGTTTTTAAAAGCTGGAGCCTGGTTTGCTGATGTGAAGGGCAAATTCCGCCCCCCCCCCCTGCATTTATTTATTTATTTTAATTCTTAGAATAATAATGCAGAAATGCCATTTTACAAATTGCTGTTTTACTAATGCATTATAGCAGGAAAAAAATGAAAAAGGAAAATGGGAGGAAGAAACTGTGTTTGATCTAAAATGCCTACAGAATTAAAAAGAAAAGAAATGTTGCAGCTGGAGACAGAGATTGCCAGAAAATAGTTGAGGACAAAGAACTATTATTTGGATATTTTTTAAAAAAATCTCTGGGCACTAGCAACAAATATCACAAACTCCCAACAAATTCGCTTCACTTGTTGTATGCATAGCTGTATAATTGCACTTGTGCTTCTTGACTATATATTTGGTCAGAGATGGGGGACCTTTGTTCTTCCAGTCATTTTGGACTATATCTCCCACTGTCACTTAACAAATATTTGTACCTGGGGGACTATTAATATTGACCTTTAAGTATTTATGCATTTTTTTCCTGTTTAAGTTCTTCCTTAGTTTTGAGCATCTTGATAATTTGGCTAAGGAAATTAGATGATTTGTAAATCCCTTCTAAAGTCCCTTGGGGCTGTATTTTGTGGTATGCCCACAGGATCCCTGTAGTTCACATATCTCTTGCAGTCACCATTTGGAGTATCATAATTCTGTCCTCTTTTCTTTAAAATCACAGTTCAAAGAAGCAGTCTTTAGTGGGAGCAAGTTTGAACCATTCTTGAGACGTGTCTGTAAAGTACAACCACCTGCCCCCCAAAAAGGTAAAACAGATATTTTCAGTCAACTAGAAGAAACATACTTCTCTGATGATATGAATGAACAAGAAGACCAAGATCCACCTCATGGGGTTCCTTTCACAAAGACAGACAGCAATCGAGACACTAAATTAATCAAGAATGGTGAACAACTATCTATTCTAAGACTCATAGAAAGAAAAATGGATTTAGAAGAAGAAGGCCAAAAGATTGCCACACACATGGAAGAAGAACCAAGATCACTGGGTATAACATCTAGTATTTCTAAGAAATCCCTTAGACATAAACTATCAGAGGCAGAAATAAAACAGGCCCAGATTTCTCTGAAGGACTCTCTTGAAGACTTTCTTGTTGATAAACTTGTAAAAGTTTCAATACTGAAATCAGTTTTAAGCAAAAACCTTGAAAACCTAGTTGCAGAGAGGCTCTCAGAAGCAGAACTATCCCGAGAACGAGAAGGCAGTGACAGGGAGAAGCAATTACCTGAGGAAAGAAAATCTAGTTCTGGAGAAAGGTTTTCAGAGCCAGACATAGAAAAGCTGAAAGAAGTTGTGAGTCAAAACTTGCAAACCCGTCTTGTTGGGAAACTGTCTCAACAGGGGATAATTCCAGATATCAGACTAGCTGAGAAAGACCAGAAAGTTAATTTTCCAAATGGTACTGATTTGCTGAAGAGGAGAAAAAGTTTGTCCAAGGAAAGAATTACACAGAATGAAATATTAACGATAAAACCACTAAGTGACAATCATTCAGAAGACATTCCTGAAATTGAACAGGATGTTAAAGAGACAAGCTTATCTGCAAGCAGACATGAAGGTGACAGAGAACCCACTTCGCCTTTCAAAATTCAAGATAGTTTAGTAGAAAGAGCACCTTCAAAAACAGATTTAAAAAAGGAACTCTCCAAACAATCACTGGAAATCATTAGAATAACTGTACCATTGAGCACAGAAACAGATAGTAATAAACAGCGACTTTCCAATTATGACATTCTCCTAGAAAAAGTTTTAAAGGCAGAAATAAAAAGCCTCAAATCATTTTTAAGCAAAAAACTCCAGGATCATCTTAAAGATAAACTTGCCGAAATTGGAGTGACACCAAAAGATTTGAAAACAGTGTGCAGTAAGTTGTCCTTTACCAGAAAAGGGAAGCACATGAAGACACCAGAAGAGATGCTGCAAGAAGATCAGGTTCCATCTGATGAAGATCTTGTTGAAGAAACACCTGTATTAAGTGAAAGTGTTCAAAATATCTTACAAGCACTTTCAAAAAGAGAAGTCACCAATTTAAGGTCTGCATTGAATAAAAAGATCCAAGACCATATTTCAGAGAGACTTTCAGAAATAGGTTTGATTACAGAGGAGGAGTTAAGGGAAATACTTGAAAACTTGTATCCAGTTGTGGCCAAAGAGACATCATCAACAGGAGTTAAAGAATCAGATTTACTCACAGAAGAGCAAACAACACCTCCTTTAACCCAAAATCTGCATGATAGGTTTTCAGAAGACGAACTACAAAATCTAAAGTCTCTATTAAGCAAACTTCTCAAAGAAGGTCATACAGACACACTTTCAGAATCAGAAGTAAAAGGTTTAACATCAGTTTTACAGAAAAGTTTTGAGGACCTTCCCATACAAAGCAGTTCCGAAAGTGGAACAAAGGAAGGTGTGGAGGTAAAGGACAAAAGTTGTACTATATCTTCAACAAATGCTAAAGAAGAATTGAAAGCTGATAATGTAGTTGTACTTGACAGAAGAAAAGATCATTCAAAAGAAAGTCTTCATAAAATTTCATCAGCTGATGAAAAATATGGTATAAGAAGAGAAAAGATAGACCTTTCTGTAAACAGTATTTTTGAAGTAGAAAAAAAGAGCCAAGAAACACAGACTGTGCGTGTTCCTAAAAGGGTAAAACATAGTTCTAGGAAAGAAAGTCACAGGTTGCCATCCGGTCCTGATAATCCAGAGATGTCAGATTTAAAGAAAGAGTCATGCGAAGCAGCATTGAAAAGCAAAGCATCCGATGAAACTTTGAAAACAGTATCTGAACCATTTACTTCTTCATCTTTTTTGAGTGCACATGATATTGGTGTCCAAACTGCGCCAAGAAATTATCTTTGCAAGCCAAATTACGTTGCCAAGCCTTCCTTTCCAGTAAACCCTCAGACATTTCTTCTTTTACATTCAGAGTCTGAGGATGAAGCAAAGACGCCATGTAAATACCATCCAAAACCCCAAAGCAAGAGGAGGTATGAGAGGAAGAGGGACCTGGAATCTCGCCATTCACACCAAGCAGGGACTAGTGCACAAACCAAGAAGGAAAAGTCAAGTAGCGGAAGTTCATCTAAGGAGGTTTTAAAAGAAAAAGGCAAAAGACGTAGTGAATCGTCTTCCTCCAGACCAAGCATAACAGAATACAGGAAGGATTTAAAAACAACAACTTCACCTAGTAGTATGAGAAAGGAAAGCCTGAAGCTGAAAGCAGAGAGGAAACGTGACCATGAAGTCAAATTCAAAAAATCAACTAACAAGACTGCTGCCCTGTCTGATCCACATCTATCAAAAAATCTTCCAGCTTCTGGGCGTGCAAAAGGAAATACATTGGTAAGAACATTATGAAAATTCTGCTTCAAAATCAGAAATACAGATTATACAGTGGGTCTTGGTCACAGGTTCCCCCATGGATACCAAAATCCATGGATACTCAGGCCCCATTAAGTAAAGTAGTGTAGTAAAATGACGTTCCTTATGTAAAATGGCAAAATCAAAATAATAGTAATAATAATAATTTCTGTAGATGGTTGAATCTGTGGATAAAGAATCCACGGATATGTAGAGCCCACACTATTACTTAAATGTATTTAAGTTTTTCCACATTTATTATAGACTAAGGCTGTGGACTGCTGTAGTAGATTGAAATTCCAACTAAACATATTGGAGAAACATGACAGACTTCAGCATAGGGTCCCTGTATGCAGTGGATAGTGCATGTGAATTTTGAAGAAACTGGAAGCTTCTGCTTCAGATCAGAACCTTTGAATATTCCTTGCCTAAGAAAACCCTATGAAATCCATGGTGTGTGCGTATACACACACGCACACACACACATATCCCTTTAAACCAGGGCTGGGCACAGTGTATCTTCTTTCTAGGCCATTTTATGGCTGCCAATGCACCCCTCCAAGCCAAAAATGTTTTTTTTTACCAGAATGCCTTCAAAAGCTCTCTAAGAGGTGTGGCGTGGAGGGCATTTTTAACCATGTTGGGGAGGGGCTGGTCTCCCCATGGGTCAAACAAAATTTTTGCAAAAGACGTTTTGGTCCCCAAATGCTCTCAAAGAGTGCGTGGATCATTTCCACTGTGATTAGGTGAACTAGTCATGCATTGATGCCTCAATTTATTGTTTCGTTCATGATTATATAGGCCTGATGTTCTGCCCTTATGTGAAAACAGCATTATAAATAAATGTTGTTGTTTTGGGCTCAACTGGGCCTTTTTTGAAAAGGGAAGTGAATGGGAAGTGATTTCTGCTGTAAAAGAAAAAGCCCTCCCTTGGGACTAAAATGACCCAGGAAGGCCCAGAAAACAAAGGAAATGCCCCCTTTGTCTCCTAGGGGGCATGGGGGGGGATTAATTATTTTGAGTGGGTGGGGGGTGCAGTCCTCTAAGGTCTCCTAGGCAGCTAATTTGGCCCCCTGCCCTTCCACGGTTGTCTATCCCTGCTATGGTCTAATTGTTGTTGTGTGCCTTCAAGTCGTTTCTAACTTATGGTGACCCTAAGGCAACCCTATCACTGGGTTTCTCACGGCTCAATAGGGATTTGAACCCTAGTCCAACACTCAAACCACTACTCCATGCTGGCTGTCATAGTCTAATACCCTTTGGCTAGTCTATGTCTGTAGTAGGGAACCTGCAATGTGTAAGCGCTATAGCCAGCTCTCTCGCCTCCTCTTCAGTAGCCACAGCTAACGTGGTATAATGATTTGAGCATTGGACTGGGGCGTTGGAGACCAGGGATTGAATCCCTGCTCAATCATGGAAACCCACTGCTTGACCTTGGGCATACTCTCTCAGCCTCACAGGAAGGCAAAGGCAAACCCCCTCTGAATAAATATTGCCGTGAACCCCCGATGTTAGATTTGCCTTAGGATTGCCATAAATCGGAAAGAATTTGAAGGCACACAACTTGTCACTGCATAGGCAGCCACCTGGCTTTCTCATCTTCGTTCTAACTCAGATTTTCAGTCTCAATAACATCCCTGTTGGTGTCAGATTTTCCTGACAATATTGGCAGAATTCCTGGAAGCATCACCCAGCAAAACTATCCTGATGGTTCCTTTAGATATCTTGGGCTACTTCTTGGTTTGGTTCCATTCCTAGCAGTTTACATATTTGGATCACACAAATTAATTACCCTTTAATTAAGGGTAAGCAGCACGGGAGCTTACACACTGTAGCAGCAGCAGCTTACTAGACTTTGTAAACTGATGGTACAGATTGTAATTTTCTGGAAGAACACCGGTCCAGATACTATAAAAGAAATGAATTTGGCAAATACAATGAAGTGAACTACATTAAAGTCAGTATGTAAATTGAGTGGACCAGGACTGCTTCCATCAATGGATGGATGCAATTGACAGAACTCTCCCAATTCAGACTACAGAGTTAATCCTAAAAGAGGAGAATGTGACAGGCCAGGAGCCCCCAGACACCCAAAACCTTATCAAGGAGGTTGGAAAATCCCCTGGGTGGCATGGAAAGCTATACCGGATAGGGAAAAAAGTTCTGCTGTGCGAGTGGCGGGGTGCTAGTCCACTGTTGGATCTGAGCTATGAAAGCCCACTGAGTGAGTGGGAGTGGGAATGAGTGGGAGAATCCTTCTACTCCCCCCTGCCCTGCTGCCATCAGACCACAGGTTGCAGATTTAGGCCAACAAGATCAAGGTTAATGTAGGTTAGATAATACAGTAAGTGCAGAATCATAAAAACCTTTATTAGTGGGTCAAATTTGTTAGGAAGTACATTGTTATCATCACAATTATTATAGAGACAACTTTGTGCTTTTCTTTCTATATTTAGGTCCCTGCAGGCACAGATGATATAGATATGGAAGCGTTCAAGCATCTTGAAAAAGCAATCGAAAGAGCTCTTCTTGATTTAGGAAGAATCCCAGACAGTAGCTCCCTCCAGGGAAGGCCGAACACTGCTCCAACTGCTGCTGCCCTCATGTCTAAAGATTCATCCCAATCTTTTACCTCTCTAATTGGAGCTCCAAGAAATCAAGCAGGCTCAATCTCTGAGATGCTTTACAATCAGGAGCAGATCTTAAAAATGACACCTGAACAATTGGAAATAGTACTTCGGATTCTTCAAAACATATTAAGGCAGAACACAAGACCCCAGAATAACGAATAGAAACCCATCTGTGCCTAAACTACTTGTGTACTTCTGTGCTACTATTTCCCTGCAGGTGTAACAAAAAATAAATCCCTCTTTGTATGGATATTTTTTCTACTCTTGGGGTGTTTTTAAACTTACATGAATTCTCAACAAAAATACTATAGTGCATTGTACTTGTTTTAAACTGATAAAACATACAAGAATAACTGCTGGTAGAGACCTGAAAATTGAGACTAGTCTTTGCCATTTTAACATATTGATGATATCTTCATCTTCACACACCTTCTGTCATTCTCTCACAATCACAAAAAACCCTCCAAACAGAAAAAAGAATCTTAATTTCCAGATTTTTCACTCCCAGATCAACCTAAATGACCCAGAACCAGCCAGAAATGCATCACCCTTCAGAAACCACATCCCTTCAAACTTTCTTTTTTCAAGGCTGAAAGCCAGCTGAAATGGCATCCAGAAATGATATGACATCACTTCTCGTGCACCCTGAATACAGAAGAGTGACTCCCAAGAGAATGACAGGGCTGAAAATTGGTCCATCACGGGATGGGCTCAGTTGCCCATCCCTAGTGTAGCACAACAGTGGCTGTCTGATGCAACCACAGTGAAAGAAAATACCCCTCATGTTGCAGTGCATTTCTTGTTGTTATAAATGAAAGGCAAGGAAGGCCCTGCCAGTTCTACTCTCAGAATGACCCAGAGCAACAGAAGGAGAAGTCTACTGGATACCTTAAGAACGGAAAGGCAGACACTAACATTGTTTTCCACTATGTACCTGTCATTAGGTAGATGTTTACTGGATCAGTGGGGAGATAAGTGTATATATATTCATTAAACAGAAAATCCACCACACTGACTTTCTCCTTCAATATTAATTACATGAGTAACTGTGGTCTTCCTTATAATCTTGGACTGCAAGCCCTATCAGCCATAGCTATTGGTGAAGGTTTATGGGAGACAAACTCTAACCATATCTGAAAGGTCACATCTGCCCACATGTGGTATAGTCAACTGCTTGATGCCAGCCAGAGTTATGTGTTTAGCTCCAGAGTAGTTTTAGAAAATAATCCTAGGCACACTTGCTGAGAAATAGGCTCATTTAATATAGGAGGGTTTCTGAGTAAACATACTCAGGAGTGCAGTGTTAACTTGTGAAAAAACATGAAATAATTACGCCACTAAGGAGATGAGACATTAACTCAAAATGGCTTTCTTTAAATAAGGGTATTTTATTCCAGTTACATTACTCAAAATTGAGTTTGCAAAAAATGGCTAATACAGTTTTACTTCAGTAGTTTCTTATGAGAAGGACACTTGTGATGCTAGTTGTAGCACATTTGATATAATATTGTGAAGTTACACACTTAAAAATTAAACTAATATCTATTTTACATGATTAAATAAAATGTACATTAATAAAATATAATTCTTAATATCTCAGTATTAGAGCTATCCCAATCCCAGTTATATGCTGTACAGAGAACAAAAGCTTTGGTTAAGTTAATGTTCAGTCATTCACAGTACTACAAAAAGTCTGTACCTTGCCAGTCTGTTTCTATTGCTTTCCACTGTTTCTGTCATTTGGGCTTTCTTAATGAAAAGCACATTAAAAAATCAAAATGCAAACTTTAAGGTTATCTTAATTTAGAATATACAGTATTGCTTTCCATAATTGTGTTTGCAGCAGAATACCTCTAATAGTCATCATCTGTTAGAATCACTGTATCCAATTTTCCATCTTTTTGACTCAACAGATCATTCATTATTCTTTGCCTGTTTTATAGACTCCTTTTTCTAGATTAGTCCTACAAACTGCCATTTGAAGGCTAGCTAGGTATAATCAATCACAAGTGACATTTTAGCTATTATGACAGCTGTGGACTAATAAGCAATAAAGAGTATAATCAAGTAATTTCATTCTCCTACTTTTATTACCATCAGGTATAGTTGGCCCACCACCTTTGCAGCTTTGGCTTTTGTGGATTTGATTATTTGCAGTTTTGGTTAATATATTCTCTCTAAGAATCTCTAGGTCCTTCAGTTCAACTCTGCCAGAAGTTGACCATACAGAACCTAAAAGTTCTCTAGGCATCTGTAGGTCCTCCAGCATGATTCTATGACCACCTCTGGCAGATGTTGGACATAGATTTGCACTGAAGGACCTGGAGATGCTGCTTCTCCCAGGTAAAAAGAATAGGGCTTTTTATTTGTGTTTTTCCCACATTCATGAGGGTCCGCTGCATTACTCTTCCTATGTTAGGTTGTGCAGAGTACTTTGAAATAAAACATCACAGCTGCCGGTATTTCTTTCAGATTACAGTAATGGCTATTTAAGATGTTGCAGGATATGGCAGAAGAGACCCCAGAGCCTCAAGGGATTTACACACTGCCACCTCCTGAAAGGTAGAAGGCACAACTTTTTAAACACAAAATGTATACAGGTATAAGATAGTTGGTATGTAAATTAACAGTATATTAATATATATATATATGAGAAAACAGGAACAGTATTTCAGATTAACACTTCAGTGGTACTAACAGCATAGGCATTATCATATGCTACAACAAGCAAGACTTGTAATTCACCATTACAGTTCAGGTGCAGGAATATAAAGAGGATGCTTAATAGCAAGTGGATAAGTCTGTTATTCAAGAAGTAAATAGTACCATTTTGGGGGATTTTCCTCCCTCTATGGAATCAACTATACAAATATTTAATATTTTCAAGTATATCACAAACATTTGTATTTGAAAAACAAAAGCAGCAAAAAAATATATCACATTTTTAAACAAAGATGTCAGAGGTATCTTTTGGTATCTTCAGAATTCCCAATGCATCTCTCTTTCTTTTGGCAAATTACATCCAGATTCGCTCCAGATGGCTGCTGAATGCACTGCTCGTATTTGTGACTGAGTATACTGGATGGGAGGAGGCAACAAGGAAAGTAATGAACCCTTTGTTTGTTCTTTTACCTGGAAAGGGAGAAAACAGTAACTGGAATATTGAATTTGTATCCACAGATCAACTAAAATAAGTAGAAACAGATTCAAATGGGGTTATCCTGTAACAGGTGGAAGGAGGCAACGTGTTACCTCCCATTACCTGCCCAATCTCACATGACCTAAAAGTAAGCTTTTACCCACTGAATCTCTAACCAATTCTCCCCAGTTCTTCCTCCATCAGACCAGAACAGACATCCTCTACTCCTTCACAGCCTTACTTACTTTCTATTCTGGTCTTCCTTAAACTGGTTTCCATTCTTCCTTTCCACTTTCTTAATTTCATCTACATGTATTTTTAAAATGCCTTTTCTCTTTATATTTTGTTGCAAGTTGGTTCTCTTTCTATTTGGACATAACCTACGGGAAATACAACTTCTAGGTCAAGAGAAAAAAAGCACAGATGCTGTTGCTCCAACAGGTCTGTTTTTTTAAGGACACTGGTGATTTTAAAGTCATCTGGGAGTTGTTTCTAGTGTCACCACTGGCTCAGGAGTTGCCATACGAAACCCAGCTGAGATGCTCATACATCCTAATTATAATTTCCAGAAGTAGCACAAGAGACTTCTGAGGAGATGGAATGAAGGCAAATTAGGAGCCCCCATTTTTTACCATTATGTTTAGTGGAGCCTCTTAGGAGTGAGCAATTCTAAATGATATGGAACAGGATGCATCTCTGCCTTCATGCTTGGAAGAGATAGAACTTTCCAAGGTGAGAACTTTCCTACTTTTTTTTTCCTTTGAAGCAAGTATACTGTTCCAAGTCTTGTCAGTCTCTTTCAGCGTGACAATGATGTGGGTTCACATGACACACTGTTCTCTTTAGGGAGCTGCCTCTCTAATACAGTCAAGGGGAGGGTTAGGATTTCCAAGCACAATTGCAGAAGAGGCAAGTAGCTTCTCTAGATGGTTACACAATTTTAAAGCAAATTAAGAACTGCCTTTTGATTATGAGTTCAGATTTCCAGGGCTCCCCCACCATGCTTTAAATGCTTTTGGTTCTTCCAGAAGGCTACAGCATGCCATTTCCATTTCCAGTTGTTTTAGAAGTGGCTGGCTGTTTTGGGGAGAATGCCAGGATTGGGAGTCTGTCAGGGTTTTAAGATTGCACTGGACGCTCCCCACATCCCACAAATGGTGAATAATTCCTACCCCTGCTCCAATGGGTACCTAGTAAGTGGGTACTGAGTTTGGATAATTCCCATTCCAGTACAGCTACTTCCTGCACTCTGATAATGCGACATTCGTTTCCTGCCATAAAAGTCTATTCTAGAACACAAAGGTCTAGATTCACCACGTGAGGCTGGACACTGCAGTAGTCTACCTCTTCTTCTGACTCTTTGTGCTTATCCAGTTAGCCTCTGTTTCTTATTCAATAGGCTGTTCCTTTTTCCTGGCTTTTTGCTTCCCTGAGTGTGACCCATCTCCTTCTCTGTGTTTAGCTATGGAAAGAACTGTGGGAAGGAGCCTGGGGCTTACCAATTTAAAGCAGACTTTTAGGTCAAATGAACCCATGTCTGGCCTGCACGCTAAGCGAGGTGAACTCATTTGTCTCCTTCTCTGCTGTCTAGAAAGGAACCTCATGGTAAATGATCAACCTCTCATTTTTTGTCAGAAAGGCATGCTGCATGATTAATTGGCACTTCTCAGTAACAAAGTTCATGGAATCAGGGAAAAGGCACCTTGTCTGATGCTGCTGTTTGGGAGGTACATACATGTACAGAATCTGTATTGTCATTCCCACCCACCTGTGGGATAATCAGAGAGACTGTGAGGAACAGTGGGTGCATCTCTGTGGGCCTACAGGTTGCCCTTGTGTAATGTAAAATATTTGTTTCTATGCACACATTACTGATCGGCATGAACCTGTTTTCAGTAAATTAAAATTGCTCCCAAATATCAAATTGCCGTCTGACCACACTTACGTTCCAAGGACATTCATATGTGAATAGTCTGTGCTTCCAGTACATGATCTATTTCTAGACCAAAGCCCTGGTTATTATCTTTAGCTTCAGTTAGTGCTTCTAACGAAATGTATAACCAGCTCACCTGCTTGAAAAAAGCATGTGACAGTAGACCTCTTGCTGATGGCCTAGATCCCAGGGGGGAAAAACACAAAGCTTACATTTTAACCTTTGAAAAGATAGATAGGTAATAATTTCATCTGTTCTTACAGTTTCATTGTCAAGCTTAGCAGGTTGGCAAATCAAGTAAAAGCTTTCCTATTTAATCATATACTTGGTTAAGGAACTTAATATCTTCAAAAATCACATTAACTATTGTATACAGAAAATGTATTCTTTGCAGGCTCTTTATACATAGGTTCAAAATTAGTACTGTCACCAGTTAAATAATGTAGTTGATATCTCACTTGTTTTTTAGCTGATGTGGTTAACGTCAGCTGAAGTATGTTTGCACAAGAACAAAGCTCCAGTGTCTAGTTTTCAAAAATAACTATTAAAACTGTTTGTTACCAAACACTTCTAGAAGGAAAGGTAACTTCTTTTCATTCCCAATTTCAAGGATATGCCACAGTCAAGGGGGCTTTAAAATAACCTCAAGTGTAGCCTTGATTCTCAGCAATTAATCAACTTAAAAACTACATTTACAACCCTATCAAATTTTCTAACATTATCCATTTGCACTGGTCCTGAATCCTGCTGGTGTAAAACCCAGATGGGAAGATTTGACAGCTCCATGGTTTCCCTCTCCCCCATCACCTTCACCAGAGTAACCCATAAAGGCAGCATGACAGAACAACAGGGCAAATGGGAGGCCTGTGTATCTTCACCCATACTTCACTCTCTGTATCTTGTACAGTTTTAATACTGGCTACTTGCATCAGACAAAGAGATGTGTAGGGATATGGGAAGCATCCACAAGCCACGACTGCTTCTTGACTTTCCACTGGAATGTGTAAATTACTGATTTCAGAAAGCACAGAAGAGGGCTTTGTTAAACTCTGCTAGGCTCTGTGCTAAGTACACAGACCCTGCAAATGGATCATCCCACAAATATCTATGGTCTCATCCTCAGTGTGTACACCTAAACAAGTTGGGCTTTGTGTAACCACACCACAGTTTTCACTATTCTGACCACTGTTTATCACCTGCTACTCTGCACTCCTACAAAATCACCTATTCAGCATGGAATACAGCTTCCTGGAAATTCTGTTTTTAAATTAAAAACCAAAATACACCTGGCAAAGGTTAAGACTCACTCCACAATTGTTTGGAAAAGGCTAAATCAGATACATCCTTCTAACATACACTTTTCTTTAAATTCCAACACAAATGTAATTTCACTGTATAATCACTACATTGTAATTGCAACTTACTGTAAAGGAATTTACCTTTTTTCTGGGTCCTGATGCAAACAGAGTTCTATCAAGTTATGGAAAGCAGGGGAAAATGTTTTTGGTGGTGTCTGCAATCTCTCACTTGTCAATGTGTGGGTCATGCTTTCACCAATTCCAGAGTCAATCCCTGACCGTGAATTTTTTATCCTGGACTCACCACGTGGAAAAGTATTTATCACCCAGGGACAATAAGATGGACCTTTAAGCTTCTGCAGTAGCATCTGGTCGAAAGATTAAGTCAATACAAAATATCCAGTGAATAGCTTATCCCGCATACAGTTATGGCTGTATAAATGTCGACTTGCTGATATTTTTGAGCAATAGCATTATCCTGGTAAGAAAAATGGCTTCGGAAGGAAAAGCTATTCAATGTACAAATGATCAGCTCTTCCAGAACAGTTCAGTCCACTAGTCCCTCTATCTCCTGTTGCTTCAGTGTCCTATTTGAAATTCTGTCATGGTTTCACACAGCTGAGGCAAAGAAAGCCAGCAGAGTGAAGAAGTGATTCCTAGACTGGTCCTATGGATGAACCTGGCCAGTCAAGAAGCTGGCAACCTAAGGGGACGCAAAACCGATTCAGACGTATCTCAGCAGGTGGACACTTTTCTATTTGTTCCCATCAGTATTCCCTGTACTCTTTTAAATGGTGTAAACAAAAATGCTGAAACATTGTCATCAACATCCTCCTCTCTTTCAGCTCAGCCCTTATAATACACTTGAGAAACACCACAGGAGGGTGATGTAGATGTTCAAGTGAACAGTCAACTTTTTCATATCAATAGTTTATACAGTGGTCCCCCAGGTTATGAAAACCCCAGGGTACGAAAGAGCCGGGGCTGAAAAAACAGCCCCGGCTTGCGAAAAAAATCCCGGGTTAAGAAGGGAAAAAAAGCGCCGGCCCTTTAAATTTGGTACGCGGCGCAACAAACAAAGCAGTCCCCAGGGTTACGAAGAGTTCTGGGTTACGAAAGGTAAACCGGAACGGATTACTTTCGTAACCCGGGGGACCACTGTATATCATTTCTTTAAAACAGGTGTACAGTACTTAACCAACAAATTGAAGGACTGTGTGCTTTACCTGTGTACGAGGCATATCCTGAAAAGGTACATGCCCATTAGCTAGTTCACACGCTGTAATGCCCACACTATAGATGTCAGACTTCACATTGTATCCGTGCATATCCTATAGAAGAAAATGCCAACTGATAAATGTAACTGTTCAATAGGTGTGATTCATATGAACTATGAATCTAATCTAATGAATCTAATGAAAGACTTGTGAACACTCATGCCCCATGCCAAAGCAGACAACAAAATGGACAGAAAGGATAAACTCTTTGTTATTAATGAAGTTTGTGAAATGAAAAATTGCAATAAATGCATATTTTCAAAGCAAAGAAGAAAGAGGATCTTTATATATGGCTTTCAAATGTACCCCATGGACCATCAGCAAAATTTTTAGTACAAAACATTCATACACTGGCGGAACTGAAGATGACTGGGAATTGTTTGCAAGGCTCCCAGCCGCTTCTCTCTTTTGACTCAGGCTTATGCATATACAGGAAAATGAAGTTGAAAATGTACTTGGAACGCTATTGTTTTTTCTCTGTACTTATAGTTCTTTACTTGCTTTTAATTTTTTGCCTATGTTTTTTGGGAAAGGGTAGTCAATAAATGAGAATATTGCTACCTTCCATCTCTTAAGGTTACAGTTCTTACATTTATAAATTGCTTGGCCTCTTGAGTGTAACACTGGTTAAACTGTACAGTTAAAAGTGAATGTATTACACAAAAAACCTTGCTGTATTCAACAAATTTATTATGAATGGTTTTGCATCCTTTCAAGTGTCTTCATAGATTAATGGACCAGCAGCACCAAGCAGATACAGCTATGAGCGATGCAATTTTATGGACAATCTATAACAAATGGCAATGCAGTAATATTCATGCTTCCAATTTATATAATTGAGTGAGAAATGAGGAAAACTTATTTTAGAAAGTTATTTGCTGACATAAAATCTGTCAAAGTAAATCAGTTTCTGTTCATTAATATCTCTTATTTAAAGCAATAATCCAACATCACACAAATAAACTTCTCCCCCTCTAGACCACACTTCCCATATCCAAAGGACCACCCATTTTTTCCAGAGCAGATTGTGAAGGGGAGGCAAAGGGGATCTTCTCCCAGCCCATTCCACTGACAATTGTGTCACTAGGGGGAATTAATAGAATACTACTCATTTAAACAGAAACAACAGTAAATCCATATCCAATGCAATACTAATCCAAACAAATAAAGAAAACAGGAACATGAGAAATGCACATTGTACAATCTTCATGTCTTTGAGATTACAAAGATGTAGCTTTCCTCATTTCTTTTAGCCAGCAATCATTTAAAGCCCTCTTCTGCACTACTACTACAAAACCAGCCCACTGCAAAGTCAACAGATAGTAACTGCTGATTAGCTCCCAACTAACAAGTGAGCTAATATCAAGAGAGACAAGGTTTGATGTTAAATACATACTTGCCATACAGTTCTAGTTAGACTGCATGCAGCAGTATTTTACAAGAACTTAGGCTTGTAGAGTGTAGCTCAGTAGCCAAGTGAAACATGTCTCAGTGTAACACAGTCTTGGGAAAATACTTCCTTATTAGCCAAAGATGAAAGGAAGAAAGATCTCCATCCAATACAGCCAAGCTAATCCTACCCAGACCTCAGTCACTCCATTCCAGCATCATCTCTATCTTGTCTGGTTTTAGTTTCAACCTGTTTCACATTGAAAGGATCAGTTCTTCAAACACTGGCTCAGAATACTGATAACTGGCTCTGGATATTTTGTTAGATTTATATAAACTGTAAGACATCTGCATATTATTAGCATTAGCATTATTTCCTTATACCCTGCCCTTTCCCCCAAAATCTAAGACTGATCTCTACCAGCAGCTTCAAGACTGATCGAATCATGTTATTTTGGAATGTATCATTGGAATTTGATGATGGTACTCCTGTTACACTACCTGCAAGACACTTCTAGAAGTTCATATTTTATTAAAAGCTTGTTTGACTGCTACAAAGATAATGCTGGCAGAATTATGAAAATGAGATGCAGTTGCTGCAAAAACAATAGCAGATGTTAAAATGTTAAAAATTGCTGTTCAATCATGTATGTAAACAGATAATAGACATACAGTGGTCCCCCGGGTTACGAATCCCCCAGGGTACGAAAACCCCAGGGAACGAAAGAGCCGGGGCCGCAAAAACGGCCCCGGGATCCGAATAAAACTCTGGGATCCGAAAAGGAAAAACCGCGCGGCCCCTTTAAATTTGCCGCGCGGTCCGTCAAAGAAAGCAGTCCCCCGGGAAACGAAAATTTCTGGGTTACGAAAAGTAATCCGGAACGGATTACTTTCGTAACCCGGGGGACCACTGTATGATTTTCTATAATAATTAGGCAAGAGTACTCACATATCGGAAGTGAAAATCAAGGCATACTCAAATGCATGCATTTCACATTCATTGAAAAGCTACATTGAATCTGGATCATAGTACATATTTGATTTGCTAGGTGTAGTGTTAAAGAGAGGTCAGTTTTAATGAAAATGTTTTTTAAAAACAAGAATGAATAAAAGACAAAGGCATTAATTTATCAATTTTAGTTCCACTAGTGCATAGTTCATACTTTCAATAGATATTTCTGAGAGTCCGCTGTAATACAAGACTGCAAACCCATAGTTAAATGCAACACATACTAACCTGCCGTAATAGTTCAGGGCTCAGCCAAGGAAGCATTGATGTACTGAACTGGGGGAAGTCATACACAGCTTTTAGCCGCTGCCCACTGCTGACTAAACTGTAAAGGTGGCTCAAGCCAGAGAGATAAACTAGGCCATCCCCTGAAATTAGGATGTGGCTAGCTTTAATACTTCTGAAAAAGAACAATGATATTGCACTTATAAAAATAAAAATAAAATGTAAGATGCTAAAACGAGATGCAGTATCTTTCACATGCCTGGTATCATACCAACAGGACAGCATTCACAGTGGGGATGAAAGAAGACTGAATTGATTTTAACATAGAGAAGGATATCCTGGACCAGTTGGCAAGGCAGGAAAATAAAAATTGACAAGAGAGCAGTTGGTGGTAATGGTTTTAACAGTGTAGAATTCTGGTGGATCCTGCCTGACTGAGTTGACACAAGGAGATAAACATTTTCTCTGGACTGTGCCTTCAGTCTCACCGAGAATGGATAAATATTAGATCTGATCATGCAAGGATATATGCAGAAGAGAGGCTCACAACAAACTAAAAGCCTCCTTGTGCTGACTTGACAATTTCAGAAATCTCAAGTAATTCATTAAAAGATATACAGACACCAACTCTTTGGTGTAAGATACTCTGTAGTCTCTGAATAATTAGTATACATTTAATTTGTTTTACTCTGTTCTGAAACTCTAAATTTTAAAGAAGGGTAGGATATAAATTCACAGGCACACAGATAATACAACCATCATAACCAGGGGAGGTTAGAACTGAACTGAAAAAGCCAAAGTAATAACTGAGTTCTACAGGGTATCATCATCTGACACCCATACATTTCTTGCATAGTACCTGTGTATGTACCCTTGTTGGTGCATGTAGTTTAAGCCACTAATTGCTCCAAACAGAATATTTCCAATCAAAACTTCACTCATGCCTTCAGGGAAGTAAGTCCTCAAGAGATGACTGGCTGAACCTAGTAAAAGTATACAGCATTCAATACAAGATCTTTATACAGTGAAACAACCTCTAACTGAACAATAATTTTATGTCACTTATTCTGCTTTCCTTTGATCAGTGCTTCTCAGGCTATCTCTTGGAAGGGCCCAGCAATTATTTTTTCCATTGTGCTAGGGACCAACACCATATTTTTGGCCATTGGTTACAACTGCTTTTTTCTTTCCTGGGAACTCTTTAGGGACCAGCAACAAGCTCACTGCAGACTAGCACCAGTCCAGGGACCACCATTGAGTATCAGTATCTTAGATGGTTCCTCTTGTTAAGTTAAGACTGGAAGCTACTGAAAAGTCTCTCCCATCCTTGATTACTTCTTAATATGAAAAATAGCCCGTTCTTTACATTTGAAAGCTCAGTCCAAGGGAATTGTGCAGCCTACAAGCTCAATGGCACAAAGAAAAGATAATTAAGGCAATATACATTTTGCAAAGAAAATACTTACTATAGGCCATGAAAGGATAAATAATCCAAAGCCAGCTTCCAGCAGTGAACACTGCCCACAGGGTCAAGATATTGGGATGACGAAAAGAGTGGGATAATATTACTTCATGCTGGAAAAATGAGTCATTGTTTTAATAATTTAAAGGACAGCAAACATTCCACATACAATCTCAGAAAGCAATAATTACTGTAACCTGATCACAAGTTTCTGAACTTAGCATACCTAGAATTACACATCTGCCATTATATCTACACTATTAATTTATAGGTTTAAAACCATATCACCCTGAACAGCTTATTTTCACAAATATTTCAAGTATTAAACATCTTGAGCTACAAATGAAAATTTGTAGCTTCAAATCACTGCAGTGCTGAAAATGTAAACTCACACAACCTGAGAAAGTAATAATTACTGTACACCTGATCACATTCTAAACTTCTTAGCATACCCTGAATTACGAATCTACCATTATATCTACATTACCAGTTTATACAGTAGGTTTAAAACCATATTATCCTAAACAGTTTACTTTCACAAATATTTCAAGTATTAAACAACTTGTTTACTTGTAAAGCTTTCAAGTGCTCTTCAGAACATCCTTCCAGATCTGTAATCCTTATAGCTACCAAGGTTCCTGTAGGGATATGACGTGCGAGGTAGACTGAAGTTAAATTATTGCATCCTCTTCCTATTAGCAAAATGGAAAAAGAAAGTAACTTTGTAAAGTTTATTATCTATTTCAATGTCTAACATTCAAACAATCCTCATTATTCCAGGTAGAGAGGAATATAGTACGAGAAATATCTGTTCTGAACCAGGTATTGGGTTCCTGAGCCAGAAGACAGTATTTTTGCAAGTCTGCATAGATCAACAAAACAGCAGAATCTGGGAAGTCTTTTTCCAATGGTCCAGTGCAGAATTAGCAAAAATGTAGTCTTCCAGATCTTGCTTGACTGCATCCCATCATCTCTCACTACTGTATATGCTAACAAGAGCAAGTAGGAGCTGCAGTCTAACCACATCTGGAGGGCCACACGATGGCCTACTCATGGGCCCTACACAAGATGCCCTACTCACAAGTTCATTTTGTGCAATTTGAAAGTAAACCATCAACTGCAGTCTGAATAAAATTTGACCATGCCCATCTGACTGTCCCCCTATTCTCCAAAAGAACAGAAATACTCTCAAATCATAAACATTAAAACACCATAACAGATGCTACATACATATGTGAATTAGGCAATGGTTCACAAAAGAGACATAGGCAGAAATACTAATTTAATAGGAATTCAAAGTCATTTCAAAGAAACGTGTCAGTGTCACAACTGGTACTCTAACACCTATGCCAGGATAACAACTCGCAGCTGAAACTGTGCAGCAGCAACCTATTAGGGCATCTGTATAGCACTGGCTTAAAATGGTGGTTCTCACACTTCCTAATGCTAGACAGGAAGAAGGGGCAGAGGAGGGATAGCACACTACAGCAGCTCTGAAAATATATGTCACCACTTTAATACAGTTCCTCATGTTGTGGTGACCCCCAACCATAAAATTATTTCCTAAGACCATCAGAAATATGTGTTTTCCAATGCTCTTAGGTGACCCCTGTGAAAGGGTCATTCAACCCCCAAAGGTTGAGAACCGCTGGCTTAAGATGACAGCACTCCCTCCAGCCTTGAAACACAGGACTTTTTGAAACAGCAGAGGACAATGTAATCTTGCACTGCCTTCAGTTGAAAAGAAGGGGCTGGAGAGATCTGCTGGACAAGAAGAAGGGGCAGAGGAGGGATAGCACACTACAGCAGCTCTGAAAATATATGTCACAACTTACAGTTCTACAACTATCATGGACCAAAATGAGGCTAATTACTGGCATTGAAATAAGAAACCCAAGAAGTCAAATTAGGGATAGGCAGCTTTACTTAACTTCCACTGAAGTCCAGAGACCCACTGAGAATGAATCTACTGCCCTGAACAAATTAAAAAAAACATGCAGGGAGTCATTAAGAAAATTAATTTTCCTTTTAAACAAGTTGCACACTCCCTGTATCTTTGTTTTCCTTTGGAAATTCTGCTTTATTTTGATGCTGTCATCTCACTGAATGTGGTAACAAGGGCTGCTGCAAAACTGAGAGAGTGCACTGCTGGATTAGAGAAGCCAAAAAGAAAGAAGATTGGTAATAATGCTTTATAACTACTGTTTTGGGGTTGGCAGTGAGCAAAATTCTGGATTTTTTGAAAGTGGAATAATACCATCCAGTCCACTGAAGAGGCCTCTCAATCAAACAAGGTAAGAAGGATCATTTTTCACATCACAAACTAGTCACCTATTTCCACCTGGAGATCATAATGGGATACATCAGAGGCCCATGATATTTGTTCATCTCGTATCTGAGTCAGCTGGCCCCAGCACACAGCAGATTCATCTGTCTGAATAATAAAAACATTTTAATATACTTTTTTAGTGTATAAAATCACTGAAAAACAGTGTAACTTCATGTAAACCTTGTAGATCCACTAACATTCTACCCTGGTCATTTTGCAGAAACACTGTAAGGCCCTTTTATTATGCTTGGGATTTTTTGGTGGGAGGAGGGAGAAGGGCTGAATTAATGGGAGTGAGATTATATCATATCCATTTTAGTTTGGTTTTAAAAAATTTGTTACCTGTCCCAAACGTTTGATTTTTCAGTTAGTCAATCAAGACCAAATTTAAGCATTCAGTTCAGTAATACAGTGCTCAGCAAAAGTGCCATATTTTCTTCCCTTATCCATCTATTCTGACTGGCAACTCAAAATAAAATATGAGAAACACACACAGACACTAAAGTAACATAGTCTGCTTAATGAAAATAAATTAACACTGACAGTAAGATGTATCAACATTACAATACTTGTCGTCAGATTCTCACATTCATGGGAGTACTCTTGGACTCAGCTTTGAACTTGGAGGCCCAGGTCTTTGTTGTGACTAGGAGTGCTTTCGCACATTTAAAACATGTGCGCCTGTTCCTTGCGAAGCCAGATCTGGCCACGGTGGTATATGCCTTAGTTACATCCTGTTTGGACTACTGTAATGGGCTAACACAGGGCTGCCTATGAAAAGTGTTCGGAAAATTCAGCTGGTTCAAAGAACTGCTGCCAGGCTGTTAACAGGGACAGATTACAGAGACCATACAACGCCCCTATTGAAACATCTTCATTGGCTGCCAGTTTGTTTCCAGATACAATTCAAGGTGCTAGTTGTCACCTATAAAGCCCTATATGGCTCAGGTCCACACTATTTGACAGACTGTTTCTCCTGGTGTGAACTGGCCTGAGATCCTCTGGAGAAGCCCTTCTCTCCATCCCAACATCATCACAAACATGGTTCAAGTGAACGCAAGAGAGAGCGTTCTCGGTAGCTGCCCCTAGACTCTGGAACTCCCTGCCTGGGGAGATCAGAATGGCTCCCTCCTTGATGGCCTTCTGTCCTACCTAAGTCCTACCTGTTCACATAGGCATTTAAGGAATTGTTATGAGGACAGGCGGGGATGTTGAATCATTATTTTTAATGTTTTAATTGTACTATTTTTAATGTTATGAAACCGCCCTGAGTCCCACTCCCGGGAAAAGAGCAGGATACAAATAAATATAATAAATAAATAAATAAATACTTTTAATATTCTAATAAAAGAGCCAGAAACACTAGGATTTCCCCATATTTTTGAAACATTAATCTATACAGATTCAATTCAATGTTTTACTTCATCCTTTGTCAGTGATGCCTGGATATCCATTCATAATTACTATACAAACAATTGCAGTCATTACTACATAACAGGGTATCAATGGTTAGCAGCAACTTTTATTAAATGAAAGCATGTAAAAGGGGTGGGAATCATGTGGCCCTCTCTGGATTTTGTTCAAATGAAATCCCACCACCCACAGACAACACAGTCAATGGTGAAGAATGCTGGAGCTGAAGTTGCGACATCATTAGAACAGCATGATTCCAACTCCTAATGTAGATCACCATCTGTATATGCAACTACCAGTACAGACTCAGACATATCTAATAATATGTCCTGTGCAAGTTGACCATCTGTCCAAAAGATACAGAATAGAGGGAGCAGCTAAAGATCTTAGCAAAGAGACTTTTTTCAGATCACATAATCCTTGGTCAGGGCAGCAACAGGAATTAATCCATGTCTGGACTACTGTCTCACCACAGAGTACATCTATTATAGCAGTAGACATAATTAGTACTTAAGAATTTAGTGCCCTCAGCCCACTCCCAGTGCAAACTTTTAGAGAGAGTGCCAATATTCCAAGCTAAAGGGAGCACTAAATAGGCTTAACATCCTAGATTTGAAAACGAGGATATCAGACAGCAAAAATCACACAAAATGATTTTCAATCATAACTATATAATTTATTACTGTAACCCAAGTTGTACTGAATTCAGGAACCGGGTCATATAATAAGGATTAGGCACAGCTTGACTAGGTGTTCATCAAGCACACGGAAAGTAAAAACCTTAAGAACCTCCAGCTCTAAAAAGCTACTGATAACTGTAAGATTGGTTAAAAATCCTGCTCCTACATGATCTTCACATGGAGAGGGAGTACTGGCTGTTTGGATCATGGCTGTTTGGATCTTAAAACCTTTTTTTTTAAGTTTGCAAACTGAATAATTTATCATTTCTTTTATTTTTATGCTGCCTTTCTCCTAGAAAGGGACCCAGGGTGGCTCAGAAGATAAAAATATTTTTTGAAACTTTAAGAATTTCAATGCAAGCAATAGATCCTTCAGATCACAACATGAGAACATAGGATCCAGGCCAATCTTCTTTTTGAAAAATAAATCTTTTTCTTCTTTGAAAAAAATCATTTTTATTTACTTTTATGGGTGCTGGATGTTTCAATTTATCATTTTCTGTTTTCCCCGCATTTTGTTTATTTCATTGTTAGTTGTCTTGAATCCCACTGAATAAAGTATTTGGGGTTTTTTTAAATGCATGAACCACTCTACTAAGCTATATATCCAAACTGGTGTGCAATAAAATAAATGATACATGAACAACTCTTGAAAACCCTGAACGAAAGACTGACCTAACATACAAAACACAGAACCCTCAGAAAGAAAATTCATTCAAAATACAGTCCAAATATGCACTCGCTAGCCGTAGTCCAACAGAGATTCTCTACTATAGCTATGGAAGGAAATGATCTCCATCCTGCACATAGAGAGTCCTATCTGACATAGGCAGCAAGTGCAGCCTTGTGGGGAATGGGGTCAGTAGGCCTCTGAATTAATTCACATACAGCTATAAGAGATTGGTCATTATACAGCCATTATCAAAAACACCTCATCTTTACTGAAAACTGTTCCCTGAAGGGAACAGGCACTTCAGTTTGGACAAGCACCATCCAAAGATAGCAGAAAATAGCACATATGCCTTTTCAGTACATGATAATGAGAAGACTAAGGTTACGGATGTAAACTAGATTATTATACATTTCCTCTTACCACGTCTTGACTGCTACTGCCTTCAGACTGCTTTTCTGCTTCAAAAGATTCAACTTGTGTCCGTAGAATACAGGAACAGTCCTAAAAAAGCATAACATTGGAGCGTTAAGTGGACCCTATAGGTCTTTTAACAACTTTGTTCCCACTTATCTATAATGAAGTGGAGCTGGATCCTTAACACCAAGCAGCAAATAGTTTAACACCTCAAAAGACAAAATCCAGATAGGAGGGAACATGAGCTTTGGAAGGGTTCATTAGATGATCTGGACTCATTGAATAATTAAGGTGTTGTTGTTTTTTAAATAACCAAGCAAGTTTTCTTAAGACTACAAATTGCTCTCCTATGGGGGGAAAATTGGCCATAGAGAGCTACCCAGACTAGAAATCTTTGTATGCCTTCAGTTTGGAATGGTGTCCAGCTACTGTACACTTTAGAATAGTTCCCAATCTTGGTTCCCAGATGTTATTCACCTAAAATTCACTGAAGCCTCAGCCAACATGGCCTATTGTCAGGAATTCTGAATGCTGTAGGCCACAGATTTCTGGAGACATATGAGAAGCACTGCTCTGGAGTTTGACAATTTAAACAAAGTATAGAGGAACCAAAAGTAGTAAATGGGAAGTTATTTTGGCAGATTGTTTTAAACAGGCAAACAAACCAAATGTCCATCTAAAACCTGCTCCAAAGTTTGTTATATGACATAGTATCAAAGGTCAAGACAAAGATGTGCTTACCAAACAAGACATGGAACTGCCTTAGTGCAGGGGAAATGTCATGCAAACCCATTTACCCTGAAAAAGAACATCAGAATAGAGATCACATTCAGTCCCAATCCAAATCTCAAACATCAGCTACTAAACTAAGATAGCACCAGAAGCTCTCAGACTGCTTCCTGGATAGTCAGCTTTGCATATTGCCGTTTATGTTGGATTAATTGTTCCAGACACAGTGAGTTAAAGTAGTACAAATCAAACAGAAAAATGATTAAAATTATATAAGAGATACCAACTTCCCTCTTCATAGGACCACTGTGAGAAAAACAATCTGATGTTAAACAGAAATAAGCTCCATTGTATTTACTGGGTCTTGTTTCCCAGACTGTACAAATATGCATTGCAATCAAACCACTAAAAATGCATCCATCACATTATATATACACACTCGTCCCTCCACATTCACTGGGGTTAGGAGCACAGGACAGCCATGAATGTGGAAAAACCGCAAAGAACAAAAACACTACGTTTTTACCTGAGAGAACACGTGAGAGACATGTTTCCTAATGAGACAAGGCATGATCAGACTATTTTCAAACATCTCCCGCCTACCCAGGATCCACCTCCCAGGTTTGTCAACTCGCAAAATTTAAAACCAGTTCATGATGCGACCGTCTCATTGCCTCAGTGTTAAAAATAGTCCAGCCTGGATAGCAAGCAAGCGGAAATCTAGCCAGGGATAGCCATGCTGGCCATATAGCAAAGTACAACTTCAAAAATCCACAAAACACCGATTCTTTTATTAGGCCAGCCAAAATGCACAAAGTGATGCAGACTTACGAAGCTCCACTGACTTAAAAATAAAGAAGCCAGTAGAGCTTCGAAAGCTCGCATCAAGTATTGTGTGCAGTATGGGCTGCTGCCACACTGCAGAATTAAAGCAGTTTGATACCACTGTCATGGCTCCATCCTATGGAATCCTGGGATTTGTAGTTTGTTGTGGCACCAGAGTTCTCACAAAGCTACAAGTCCCAGGATTCCATAGCGCTGAGCCATGGCAGCAGTTAAAGGGGTGTCAAACTACATCAGTTCTGCAGTGAAGACGAATCTTTGGTTGGCCCAGCAAAGCTTTGGTTTTTTGGTTTGCAAAGGTTGGTTGTTTCGTTTGCACTTTTAATGGCTCACTAAAAGAGAAAAATTGGTAGCATGAGATTTTAGTAGAACCGAGTCTACTTTCTCAGATGCGTTTGCTTTGTTTGGAAGCTACTGTATTAGCCAAGCACAGGGTGACCAGACATATCCTCCTTTTCCAGGTCACATCCTACATTTCAACCTTCTATCTGGGAGAAATCCTAAAACGTCCTCTGTTTTTAGCATGTCCAAGAAGCACGCATTTACAAGTTATAGCAATGTTTTAAGTGTTTCTTTTGTAACATCCTTCATGTTTCTTGAAGGTCCTCCATTCTGCAGTGCCTGGTCCTTCGCTGCAGTTATTAGAGCCTTTGGTCACCCCGTGCAAGCAGAAAAGTCAGTTCAGTGCTCTGAAAATTTAAAGAAATCACAGAAAATTTAAAGAAATCACAGCAGCCGCGACGTTGGATAATCCGGAATGTTGGATAACCGAAGGTTGGATGATCGAGACTCTACTGTATATATTTTCCCTTCTTCTTCTCTATTTGAAAGGGGTGACACCACGCAACATGCCACCCAGGTGACCAGGCACGTCCTCCTTTTCCAGGGCATGTCCTCCATTTCAACTCTCTGTCTAGAAGGAATTCCATTTTGGAAGGAATTCCATTTTGAGCAGGGCTGAGAAACATGCATTTAGCTTTCTAGATTTCTATTAAGTAGGCAGAGAGATCTTCTTGCAGCCCCCCTTGACACTCACCGAAAGAAGTTGTCAGCAGAAGCTTTACTAGACTTCAGTCTATTTCCTCAGATGCATCTGACTTAAGTGTACAAAGACAATATAAACCTAAGTCTAGGAAAGTTCTTACTGCCACCTTCTTTCTTTGAGTGAGTCTCAAAGGGGCTACTACAAGATCTCTCTAATTATTATTATTATTACTATTAAAGTCTAGGAAAACTCCTGCTACCAAATTCTTCCTTTCAATGAGTCTCAAAGGAGCTACTACAAGATCTCTCTAATTATTATTATTATTATTATTATTAAAGTCTAGAGAAGTTCCTGCTGCCAACTTCTTTCTTTCAGTGAGTCTCAAAGGGGCTGCTACAAGATCTCTCTAATTATTATTAATTATTCTTATTATTAAAGTCTAGAGAAGTTCCTGCTGCCAACTTCTTTCTTTCAGTGAGCCTTAAAGGGGCTGCTACAAGATCTCTCTAATTGTTATTAATTAGTATTATTATTATTAAAGTCTAGGGAAGCTATTGCTGCCACCTTCTTCCTTCCAGTGAGTCTCAAAAGGGGCCACAAGATTTCTCTAATAGTTATTATTATTATTATTATTACTATTAATATTATTATTATTAAAGTCTAGGGAAGTTCCTGCTGCCAACTTCTTTCTTCCAGTGAGTTTCAAAGGGGCCACAAGATCTCTCTAATTATTATTATTATTATTATTATTATTAAAGTCCAGGGAGGCTCCTGTTACCAATGTCTTCCTTCCAGTGAGTCTCTATTATTATTATTATTATTATTATTATTATTATATTTATTTAAGTCCTGTACTTACTTGGAGGTGTCCCCATTGAACTCAGTGGGACTCGTTGGTCTTCTTCTCCTTCGTCACATTAATAATAATAACAACCAACCGCCACCCTCCCTGTCCCTGAGGCGCCTCAAACTTTAAGCCCCGCCCCTTCCCAGTAAAAGAGAGAGAGAGAGACTACCAGCCCCATGACGCACCGCGACAGATAGTAGGGCAAAAGCCCTCTTTCCCGCTCCCGTTGCACGACGGGAATGGTAGTTTGTTGCGGCGCTCGGAGCGCAGAGGGTGTGTCCGCCATTTTGTGGGTGCCGCCTCCTCCCTCAAACTTTTAAGCCCCGCCCCTTCCCAGTAAGAGAGATAGAGACTACCTGCCCCGTGATGCATCGCGACAGGGGAGCGCAGGGGAGCCATCTTTCCCGCTCCCGTTGCATGACGGGAATGGTAGTTTGGGGGCGGGGAAGGAGAAACCGTCCCTCAGAGCAGGGAGGGTGTGTGTGTCAGTAGCAAAGGGAGAGACTACCAAGCCCATGATGCTCCGCGGCCGGGAAAGGCAAAGAGATAGGTGACAAAACGGCACCCTTGCATGACGGGAATGGTAGTTTTTGTTCGCTGTGTCCGCCATTTTGTGACCCGGTGGTGTCCTCCTCCTCCTCCTCCAGACTAGTCCAGAGCGGCCGTTGTTGTTGTTCCTAAAGAGGGAGCTGAGGAGACGGTTGCAGTTGCAGCAGGAGAGGAGGCGGCTGGAGGAGCCGAGGAAGCCATCCCAGAAGCCGGTAAGTGGGTTAGTGAGTCTCAAAGGGGCCACTATAAGGTCTCTCTACTCATTATTATTATTATTAAAGTCTAGGGAAGCTAGTCTGGAGAAGAGAAGGTTAAGAGGTGATAGGATAGCCCTGTTTAAATACTTGAAGGGATGTCATATTGAGGAGGGAGCAAGCTTGTTTTCTGCTGCTGCAGAGACTAGAACGCGGAACAATGGATGCAAACTGCAGGAAAAGAGATTCCACCTCAACATTAGGAGGAACTTCCTGACAGTAAGGGCTGTTCGACAGTGGAACACACTCCCTCGGAGTGTAGTGGAGTCTCCTTCCTTAGAGGTCTTTAAGCAGAGGCTGGATGGCCATCTGTCAGGGATGCTTTGATGGAGAGTTCCTGCATGGCAGGGGGTTGGACTGGATGGCCCTTCTTGGGTTCTCTTCCAACTCTATGATTCTATGATTTTTTGTGGTTAACAGTCCATTTGGTGGTTCTGGGCCTCCTTTTGGCGACCTTAAACTTGTGCACCTGTCACAGGGTTTTCTTGGCAACTTTCTTCAATGTTTTGGCCATTGCCATCCTCTGAGGCTGAGAGAGTGTGACTCGTCCAAGGTCACCCTAGTGGCTTTCCATGGCTGAGCCAAGATCCAAACCTCCAGAGTCTCAGTCCAACACTCAAACCACTTGCGAATCAAAAATGCTTTAAAACAGAATCAGATTGCTTAGTAACTTATATGAACTTCATTAATGCATACCTATCATAATCTATTATACTAGTATTAATTAGTATCTATCAATTTGTATCTAAAGTGTAAAAGGATCCTAGGTTCATTTCAGACCATTAAAAACCGCACGACTGACTACGAATTCGTCATCCGTTTATCCTCATTCACCTAAAGGTCTTGCCAAAGGGAGCGTGAATTACACCAAAGTTTGCAGGATGGCTTTACAGGTGTTTAACAAGGTATTACAAAGAATTTCACTACTGTCTCTGTCATCCTTTTATCAGAGACATCCAATATTTTTTTTAAAATAAAACCAATCCCAAGATCTTCCTGGGCATTATCAGCCTCTACCAATCATTTTTATAAAAGGACCGTGCAAAGAGAACATGATTCCACTTTTCCTTCTCCATAAAGTGTGCATACTAGAAGTTGCACGCTCACTTTTTCTTCTCCCTGTACATCCTTGTTTCCCCCCTTTTAAAACTGCCTGTTTCACTCCTTTCCATTCTTGTTCTTTCACTTGTTCTAGAAGAGTTTATTCCTGACGTTTCGCCCGCATCTGTGGCTGGCATCTTCTGGGAGTTGGAGCATGTTGTGGGGCCCAGAGCGGAGCTCTGCTCCGCTCTGGGCCCACAACATGCTCCAACTCCCAGAAGATGCCAGCCACAGATGCGGGCGAAACGTCAGGAATAAACTCTTCTAGAACATGGCCACACAGCACCCACAAAAAACTATGGATGCCAGCCACGAAACCCTTCGACTACAGACCTAAGAGAGGCAATTTTTCTTAAAGTCCAATTTGAGGAAAGAAAGAGCAATGCCACCTTTTCTTAAATAACTTCGGTTCCCAGTCACAGGTGCCAGCAAAGCCTCTGCATTCAGGAGACCCAGAAGAGCAAAACACGCTGTTGATGCCCTTCGCCCTTGCCTCTAAAGCAATGCCTGGTCATTCACTGGTTAGTCAGTTCCCACTTTTTTCTTCCCCTTCCCTGGAATAATAAGCTCTTTCTCTTTTCTTGGTGACATCAGTGGAATCTGCAGTCATGTGGTAGCAAATCATTGTATCCTCATGCTCTGCGTCCATTCTTGATTCTCGGTTTTGCTGTTTGTTGGAGCAATGGGAGCCCTATTGTGAGTGTCAGTGGGTGTCAAACGCTATTTGACGTTGCCTCCTTTTGCATGATCTCCAAATTGAGCCGGTTGTAACGTTATGCTGGTTGGTGAAATTAATGGTTCAGAACCAATGCTCTGTAACAGTAACCCGAAATTGGAACTTCAGAAAACTGATAAAATCATATTGGCGATGTTGTTTCACTCTGTTTAGCTATATCAGTTTACACAGCTGATTTTGAGTGTATTTTCTCTGTACATAGGAGCATATGGCAAGAGCAGATCACTTATTTAAACTCTTGAAATATCTCTTCATTTTCTTTTGCTCCCTGCAATAATACATCTCCTTTGCAGCTACAGGGTTATGACAAGGCTTGAGTATGTGTGGATCAAGTCCATGTTCTAAATTTCCTTCAAAATGAGTACTACATACTAGTAGTAAGTAACATAAATCCCATCATTCCTGACTGCAGACCATGGTCAATTGAGCTATCAGGAGGTTGTTGTTGCCTTGAAGTCTTTTCCAACTTGTGGCAACCCTAAGGGGAACATATCATGGGGTTTTCTTGGCAAGTTTATTCAGGAAGGCTTTGTCATTGCTTTCCTCTGAGGCTGAGAGAATGTGACTTGCCCAAAGTCACAGTTAAAGCTCTAAAAATCTGGTTTAGAAATCTAGAAATGGTTTACAAATAGTTGGTCTGTGGCCCACAATAGGGAAGACAAATCACATAGTTAAAGATCAGTGCTTCTTTCAAGTTAGCGGGGAGAGATAGACAAAAAATTGACTTGAGTGCCAACCGAGGCAGAAAGATTACATGTAACATAAAAAAGAGACATAAATGGAATATGCTTACTTTATTTGGGTAGATTTCACACATATTAATTTCCTCCAATCTGATGTATGTATGTAAGCATGTAACCAGCATGAATCTGATGGAGTAGACAGTGCTTTAGGAAAATGTATGCCCAAAAATATTTGTTCATCATTGGTCCAAAACACACTGCAGAAATAATCCCGTTTGAGACCACTTTAACTGCCCCTGCTCAATGCTAGGGAATTCTGGGAACTGTAGTTTTGTGATACATTTAGCTTGAGCCAGGGCAGTTAGAGTGGTCTCAAACTTGATTATTTCTGCAGTGTCTTTTGGATGTTTGTCACAAGACAGAGACATCTTTGCCACCAGACTCCTTGTTCTGAAAGCACAACTGTCACTTTCTACAACACCCCCTCCAGGACTAATGTGGCCTTCCACATCTTGAACTAATTGTAATTATTCCATCCACACATTGCTCTTGCATGGCTAAGCTGTTCATCATACATTTTTGTAATGTGAAATGCGCTATTTTAAAGTGGTGACTTGATAAGGCTTGTGCCTCCAATATTCTTCCTCATACAGGCAAAGGGCTTTGTGATCTACCATCAGTTTACCACTACTGATAGCAAGCATTTGCAGCATACGAAGGACAGAGTTCCTATATTCTTACATGTGCCTGGTACAACTCCTTATTTAATCTTGGTTTCTAAAAAGAATTTCTAGAGTAGATTACAGCCAATTGTATTTTTATATAATTTGGAACTAAATTCTATACATATTGTTTTTTCAAAGATGAGCTCCCATTCACATTGGCTGTTTTGTGTAGGTCAATGAACAAGCCCAAGAGTAAACAATAAACTATTGGGCAAAATAATTGCTGGTTGAAAAATGTCATTAATATTTGAGCACAGAGTTACTGAGTTTATCGTAGTGTAGTGAAAAGCCAGTAGTGGTCAGTTTATTTGCAACTTACATTACTTCAATTTACAATATCAATTGTAAAATTAAACAATAGGAATGTACTAGTCAAGATACTGCTCAAGCATCTATAGCAAAGGAAGTAATTAAGGTGTGCATATGTGTAAATGAGTGAAAAGTACTGCCCAGTTAGTTGCACGTTTATTCCGATGAGTCCGTTGAGTTCAATAGAATATACTCCCATATAGATTGCAGGCTTAATTTGTCAATTTACTGCTTTCCAGATCAGATAATACCCATCCTTCAAAGAAAATGTGTTCAATAGCATTATAGTACCACTGGATGACTCTAAATCCAGCTGGAAGCAAAATGAGAAAAATTGAACGGACGGTGTAAAGTTGCAAGCTACTGAATACAGAAGGGCTGCGTGTAAATCTTGAGTAAATCTTGATTTTGCCATTATATATAAGGGAGACCAGTTTACTATGCCATTGTATATAATGTGACTTGAATTTTGGTATCCATGGATTGTCCTGGAACCAAGCCCCAACGGCCCACGGGCACACTGTACTAATATTAAGAAAATAAAATTTACCCTTTCACTTAGAAATGTATCCAAATTAGGTTTCTTTGCTCTATAATATGTTGATGTTGATACACTTAAAATACTTTAAATCCTTCTACAAGGCAGAATATTAATTGTTTGAAACAAGAGATGCTTATTTGCTGCAACATTTATTTATTAAATGCTGTAATTTGTTAAGCATCATTTTTTTGTTACAGTTGTTACTATAATTTTGCTGCTTTGATAATTGTACATTTATTATTTTGAGATAATGCTATTTGTCACTAAAATATAATGCTATTTAACAAACAGTCGTTTTCTTTGAAGGATGGATAGTATCTGATCTAGAGAAGCAATACATTGACAAAATGATTAATAAAAAGTCTTTACATATAATAAGTGACAGGGTCCAAATCCTTCTTTTGCAGCTGTAAAGCGTACTCTTGCTGAGCGTTTTGGGACCAGTCATAAGTCAGCTTCAGAGTGTTGTTAGGACAAAAGAGGAAGATAGATCCCATATACTGTATACTACCTTGAGCTTGATGGAAGGAGGATGTCATAAGTGAAGACCAATGTCATTCTGAATTTATAAAATTTTATAAAATATAACATTGAGCCTTGTTTACATCTGGGACAGATACACTCCAGCATGCACTTTTTATTTTAAGCACTTCCCCCCCCCCCAAAAGGGCTTGTAGATCTGTCACTATTATTTCTTCAGACAAGCTGACAGTTAATATTATACTGAAAACCCCAATGAGTAGAGTGTTTAAGTGGTAGGGATGTACACTTTCCTTGTCAGTACAAGGAATCTTATGAAGCATTTACTTTCAAACTGCTATTTTGAAGTGTTGAAATTTGGCAGTGAATAAAAATAGACTTAACACAGTACAGTACAAGAGAGCCTAAAAATAACAGTGGCTCATGACATTCTGCAAGTATTTCCTGTGGTACACTGACATGTTGCCTTGATATTTGGCACTCTTATCTCTTACAGTGTGCTTGGTTTATTTGCTGTCAGCATAAGCTTGTGTATATTTACTCTGAAGTAAATCTGTGTTCAGTAGTGCATATTTCGCAGTAAGCTACCGTAGTTTAAGATTATAGTTTACATGTTACTTTATGAATCCCTGAATGCTGATTCCATGTGCAGTTTAGCAGTGACTGATGCAAACACAGATATCTCAATAAATCAGTTGAATAAAACAATCAAAAAGTGGTTTAAATTGCGCTATTGTAACTTAGACTGTGTGTTGAACTTACCTCTGTGACTTCCTCAAGGCATTCATTCAAAGCAGACACTCTTATCAGGCACGTTTACAATATTTAAATATCAAACACTACTTTGGTACCTTACTTTGTAAAATATATGGAAATGTTCTAGCATGACAGGCTTCTGAAATATATGAACTATATATATATATATATATAGTTCCTTGTCCTTAATAAACTTTGGTTTCTCCACCAGTAGATTCTCAGTGTTATAGATCGGTGCTTCTTAAGTTATCTGACGTGGGCTACAGGCAGGTTCACACAGTGTTTTAAGGGTTGGCACCATATTTGTGCCCAATGTCTACAATTCCTCCTTTTTTCCTGGAAACTACAGAGAATGGCAACTGAGGACTCATGGAATGGCACTGTTCCAGGGACCACCACTTTGAGCAGCACTGTTACACATATTCGGTTAATGAAAGCAGTACAAAACAAATACAGAATGTTTTATACATCAACCCTGAGAATAAACATACATATTTGTTATTCAGAGAGTAACCCCCGCATCAAACTATATAATATAGTTGTACTGTATCCATGATGATCCATTTATTACTTTATGCTGTGATATATGATAATCATTTCCAGTGACAGACTCCTGCAAGATGGTGGTGTGTGTTTTGTGTTTAAATACCCCACCAAGAATAAACTTTCATACCGAAAAGTAATATGCCAAGGTTCATTCTGTGGCTGGTTCAGAAATGTTATAAAATGGTAAAGGAAAACTCCCATGTATAATTGAACTGAAAGAAATTCTTATGGTAGTGATGAAAGATCTGAGATATTTATGCCCTTTCTAATAGCAGTGAAAGAATCAATAGCTTTGTACTTTCCTGAATTGTAAGACTGACCTCTATAACAATAAAGATTCTGCAGGGAAATGTCAGAAATTAAAATAGCAAAAATACTCATGGGAAAGCAGCAGAAGGCATATTAAGGACAGCTTTTTAGCAAGATAGCAGTGGGGAAAAAGAAGCACCCACAGACTTGTCACAGCTGTCTGAAAGTAGGATTGCCAGAAAACCAGATGGTCTGGGGGATGGGAAGGATGATAGCATTATGTTTGACTCCTGTGCCCTCTAACTTTATAGACAGAGGATAAGGCAATGGAGTTGTTTTTAAAATTCCTTAGATGCTGGCCTAGTAATCAAATAATTTATTTTTCAAGCATTATTTAGATTAATTTCAGGAAAGCATGAGTGTTTATAATATGTTTAGATTTGTTTAAAGTGCTCACACTCGATTCACCTCTGCTGCACCTGGAGAACTGGGCTGCAGCAAAGAGTCGGGCCAGTCGCATGTGTGCCTCCCTGCCCCTCTTTGCTGTGGCAGTGTGAGCCCTCCAAGACGGCTTCGCGTGCCAGAGAGGGCAAACGTGCCACAGGTTCGCCAACATGGAATTAGATGTTGGGGAACAAAGGAACATGTTATAAGGGGTATGTCTAACTGATATCTTAACCAGTCTTTCAAATATCACTGGGGTCTCATCTTTGTTTCCATCACTCTAATTTGGCTTCTTTTCTGGAGTAATTATATTGTCATCTTTGTAATAAGATTATATGTGAATATGCAAAATTGTAAATGTCTTTAAAGGCTTTTAAAGATATAAGTAGAGATTATATATTGTTCAGGATTGTTCTGACAATATTCTTGGATTTCCAGTATGTATGGTATTGGGAATGTAAATACAGTGATGGTACAGAAAAGTAAACAAAATAATTAATCTTTACTTGGTGTTGGCACCAACAACTAATATTCTAGCGAGAAACTGAAAGTTTACCATTCTCATTATTGGAGGAATAGGTCAATCAGTGACTAGAGATTTGATAGCTGTTTTTATACATACAAAGGATTTCCATCTATGGTTTCAGGACACTAACATTTATACTGCAAGAAATATATAACTACATGCTGTAGATCAGCATCTGGTGTCTTAATAATAATTGTTTTCTTCTTGGTACCTTACCTTTCCACTGTTACTGCCACTGCTCCACTTAATACCAAGACTTAATGCCTGTTGTATACTCTGTATTTGGGCCTTTCCTGTTACTTTGCTCATTGAATGGGACTCTTGCTTTCTGAATGATTCAAAACGTTGTGGCAGATAACAGATTCACTTGTTAATAACTGAGTTTTGGAACAAACATTCAGCATATATATAATCATAATTTTTACCTTATAGATGTACGATAGATATTACTACAGTAATGTTAGTTTCTCCCCAATATTTCTGAACATATTCTTGCTGCTCATGATTGTCGTAGTTGTGTGCCATCGGGTTGTTTCTGACTTATGGTGGCCCTAAGGAAACCTGTCGTGGGCTTTTCTTGGCAAGATATGTTTAGAGGTGAGTTTCTGTTACCTTCCTCCAAGACTAAGAGGATGTGACTTGACCAAGGTCACCCAGTAGGTTTCCGTGTCCAAGCAGGCATTTGAACATTGGTCTCCAGAGTCCTAGTATAACATCCAAACCACTATACCAAGATGGCTTATGATTAATGGGATACCATTTTGCAGAAGTGGAGCTATGCCCTCTATTTCTTTTCCCAGTGCCAGTTTGATGTCACATCAACATACTGTCCATGGAAGTTGCTAACATGGATCAAGCTATACCCAAATCACTTTTTATTCTTAGGTTTTCATAGGCATTTTTAAGGCAAGCACTACTTAGAGGTGGTTTGTCATTGATTTCCTCTGAAATATAGCCTACAGTACCCAGTATTCCTTGGTGGTGCCTATCCAATTACTAACCAGATCCTGACCCTGCTTAGTTTCTGAGATCAGATGGGATCTGATTCCTTCAGTGTATTTAGGAACCTAGTTTAGAAGGAAAACAGATTAAACCCTGATAGTACAGATGCTGCATCTGCACTGTAGAACTAATCCAGTTTGACACCACTTTAACTACCATTGCTCCATACTATGGAATTCTGGGAATTGTGGTTTGTTGTGGCACCAGAGCTCTCTGACAAAGGCGGCTAAATATCTCACAAACCTACGGTTCCCAGAATTCCATCACATTGAGCCATGGCAGTTAAAGTGGTGTCAAACTGGATTGTTTCTGCAGTTGGGATTCAACCTGAGTCTTAAGTGATTGATTTTATGGCAAAACTAAAAGGAATTGAATATGAAAGGACTACCAAAAAAACAAACAAGAAGTAACCTTGTTTACAGTATCTTATACACACACACAGTATTTTATACACACATAAAAATAGTGCCACTAACAATCATCCCATGCAGCATACTCTTTTTTGGACGGATGTCTTTTGAAATGCTGGGCAGTTTGTGGGAGCTCTTCTAACAGATTGTTGAAATCAGTTGGAGACTCTTGTATGATGTGGTCAGTGTTTTCTTTTAGTGCTATGATCATGCCATACATTCATTAACAGCATTTCAGAATGAATGAAATTTTAAAAATAAATGAAAGAAGCTGTGCATTCCTATTTTGAAGTCCTAGCTAACAACTGATTAAGAAGACATATTACGAATTGAACAAGAGCTGAAAGGCTGGCAATACTAGCTCGATCCACTGAAGTATTTTTATGCCTGTAGAAGCAAATGAAGCATTGTGAGTAGAAGAGAGGCTCTGTCCTTTTTCACAGCTTATTCCTATTAGTCAACCTCTTGCCTTCATCATAAAAGTCAGCAGCTGAAGTATTAAAATGGGAAATAAAGAGGTTAGATAAAGCCTTTGATGCTTTTAGGCCAGCATGGAGGATGGATTAAATCTTTATCTGTATCAGCTATTTCTTCTTCGTGGTCTCTGCGAATCATACAAATGGGTTTTACTGCGCATGCGCAGTGGAGCTCGGAAACTTCTGGAATCACTAGGCAGATTTCCAATTGCAACTTTTTGGCGGTAGCCCCGCCCATCCCTATATAAGCCCCGTTCCCGCTCTTTCCTCTCAGTTCCTTTTTTTCCGCCGCTGTGGTAGCTTGGAACTTCGCTCGTTGGATCGCTTGAGAACTAGGCTAATTGACTACGGACCGTTTTTTTGGACTTCCCTTACTGCTCTTCGATTCGGATTTGATAATAGATACTCGGCTTGACTAGGACTTCGTTTGACGACCCTCTCGGCGTACGGATTGGACTTGGAATTTCGGTAACGTGTTACCGCTGGGCAGCAATATGGCGCCCCCCTTTAAGCACTGCGACACGTGTGGCGGGAAAATCCCGGAGAAGGACAGCCACACTACCTGCCTTTTATGCCTGGGCGAGGCCCACAACCCGAGGGCTTGTCCGCAGTGCCAACTGATGACGCCTCAGGCCAGAAAAAACCGAGAGGCTAGGCTGAAAGCAGCCCTTTTGACGCAGTCCCTCCAGCCGCAAGAAACCGTGCGGTCTCCGCCCGCTTCGGGGGCCTCGGCGTCCGCTTCTACTCCTAAGTTGCCTGCGGCGGCTGCTGCGGCAACATCTTCTGGCAGTGAACATCTCCCTAAAGGAAAGGAGAAACTGCCCAAAAAGGCCGCGAAGGGTTCCGAGCATGCAAAAGACAGCTCCCATAAAAAGTCCTCGGACCCTAAGAGGGATTCGTCTAAAGAAAAATCCGAGTCCAAGAAACACTCTAGCTCGAAGTCGAGCAAGAAACATAAGGACTCCTCCGAACATCATCATTCGGCCAAGAAACCGCGCCGAGACTCTACGGTGCAGGGAGACCTCGGTACCGAGGCCGCATCGTCCTCGATCCCGAAGAAGCCCACCTCGGTACCGACAGTGGCTACCGACCAAGCCGCGTCCATCCAGGACCTAGATATCCGAGTCGTCTCCGATCACTCCGAGGAAGAGTTGGAGCCACCTCTTCTTTCTCCTACAAAGCAGTCGGCTCGACGTTCTCCCACACCGGTTCCGCAAAGGTCCCCGGAGCGAGAGGGTTCCTCCCGAAGGCCCGATTACGTCTACGATAGTGAGACGGACATGTATTATATCCCCGTGGACCGTGAACAGATCCGTCGTCGGTTCTACGCAAGACCTTTGGAGGACAGGCAGGTTGTAGCCCACGAACCAAGAACGCCGCTTAAAGCCTCCGTGTCGGCAGCTACTCAGACGTCCAAGCGGAAGGAGAGGTCGGTTTCCAGAGAACGTTCGGTTTCGAGAAGCCACTCCCCGTCACCACTGCTATTACCTCGACTTGGAGATTCGGATTCGGAGGAAGAGCCCGCCCGAACCCAGATGCGAGACTTCCTCGACATGTCGGATGTGGACGCCCCACAGTCTCCGCAAGACCTTTATACACCGGGTGCCTCTTCTCCGTCGGATGATGTGCAGTCCTTCGCGGAGCACGTTATCAGAATGGGCCGCGCTTTAGAACTGGAGGTAACCCACCTGGACGAGGACGCAGCTGACCCTGTGGAGAGAAGGATACATGGTAAAGTTCCTACACCGCCATCTATCCCCTTCTTACCATCCATAGAGAATATCGCCAAGCGTTCCTGGGACAATCCCACTGCTATGACATCAGCTTCTAAAAAGATAGAATCCTTATATAGGATTACACCGTCGGCGACCTCCTGGCTCTTCACCCATCCAAAGCAGAATTCGGCAATTGTTGAAGGTTCTCAGCGCTCCTTCACACCGAAGACCTCCACATCCCCATCAGATCGGGAAGCGAAGAAAATAGACGCATTGGCCAAGAAAGTGTACGCCTCTTCGGTGCTCGGGTTAAAGGTCGCTAGTTAAAATGCGTGCATGGGAGCCTACATTCAATATCTCATGGAAAGGCTCTCCACCATTATCCCGGACGTCCCAGAGGAGTCAAGCAAGCTTGCGACCGAGCTTAAGGAGGAAGCCCATTCGATTGGGAGCTGGCTCATCACTTCCGCGAGGCATTCGGCTGACTGCTCCGCAAAGTCTGTTGCCGCTTCCATCGCACTGAGAAGGCACGCGTGGCTCCGAAGCACCGATCTTAATCCCAATGCGAAGTCGGCAATTGAAGAGCTGCCGTTCGACGACTCTGGCCTCTTCAATAAAGAAACCGACGATAAGCTGAATTTCAAATATAGAATGAAAGCGGCCACTAGAAAACACGGCATGTCGTCATCGGGACAGCCTACCTTCCGCCGTCGGTTCGGTTCCATGCGCTCCGGCTATCTCCCATACCGCAGGCCTTTCCAGGACCGACCATATCAGCAGCAGGATCCTGTTAGGCAGCGTTATCCATCTCAGTCTTCTTCATCTTCTGGACGCCGGCAGCCTTCAGCCCCTTCGAGATACCGTAAGGGCTTCCGTAAGCAAGATATTGACCAACCCAGGAAGAGATCCTGAACAGTTGCCGCGTGCTTCGCCCACCTGTCCCTCACCTTCTTGAATAGACTCAGGCCTTTTTACAACACCTGGGCCTCGGTGTCTTCGGACATGTGGGTCTTAGATATTGTTTGGAGAGGCTACGCCCTCGAATTCGAGTCTTCTCCCCGTACCGGGCATATAGCCCATACCCCTCCCTCACCTACCCTCCTCGACGAAGTACGCACCTTGCAGAGAAAAGGAGCCATCTCCCGGGTGGACCCCGCGGACGCTCCCCGTTGTTTTTTCTCCCGATATTTCACAGTACCTAAGCCCGATGGATCTCTCAGACCCATCCTAGACCTGAGACTTCTAAACAAACACTTATCCTACCGCCGCTTCAGAATGGTAACCTTGTCTTCCATCTTACCTTTGTTATATCAGGACCTGTGGTTCGCGACAGTGGACCTGAAGGACGCATATTTCCACATCTCGATACGGGAGAACCACAGAAGGTTCATGGCGTTTGCGATTGGGCCGGACCTTTATCACTACAACGTTCTCCCCTTCGGCCTGTGCTCCGCCCCGAGGGTCTTCACGAAATGCATGGCCCCGGTCGTGGCATACTTACATCAAAGAGGCACGAGAGTGTTCCCCTATCTCGACGACTGGCTGTTCGCTTCGGACTCAAGAGACCAGTTGCTTGTGGACATCGAATTCGCCCTTCGACTCCTAGGTTCATTGGGACTGGTGGTGAACGAGGAAAAGTCCAACTTGAACCCTTCGAGGAGGATAAGATTTATAGGGGCCATTCTCGACTCCAAGGCCTGCATGGCATACCTGCCAGAAGACCGGTTCTGGACACTTCAGTCTGCAATCCACAATTGTATGTGCAAAAGACAGCTCCAAGCTCGAGAGATACAAGTAGCCCTGGGGCATCTGGCTTCGACGACTGCCGTAACCCCTTTGGCAAGGCTGAAGTTTCGACCTCTCCAGGCTTGGTTCCTGTCGGTGTTCGACCCGCTCATGGATTCGCCCCAGAAGTGGTTGTCGATACCGAGAAACGTCGCTGCCTCCCTCCACTGGTGGGCAGACTACCGAAACGTGTGTGCCGGTATGCCATTTCTACGACCGCAACCCCAGGTCTCCCTTACCACAGATGCCTCCTTACAAGGCTGGGGGGCCCACACGTCCGGGCTGACTGTCAAAGACAAGTGGAGACCGGACCAGGAAAACCTCCATATCAATGTACTCGAAATGCTGGCTGTCCAAAAAGCCCTGAAGGCCTTCGAGATGGTGCTCCAGGGCAAGGTGGTGTTGCTGCTCACAGACAATACAACAGTGATGTATTATGTGAACAAGCAAGGGGGAACGAGGTCCCCCGAGCTGCTGGACATTACCCTCGCAATTTGGGACTGGTGCATCTCCAGAAGCATAGATCTACAGGCGATTCATCTACCGGGGAAAGAGAACGTCTTAGCGGACAGGCTAAGCAGATCACCTTCGACGTCACACGAATGGACTCTCCATCCCGAGACGGTGAGCGACTTGTTTCGGCGCTGGGGATCTCCTTCGATAGACCTCTTCGCATCCGAGGACAACAGCCACTGTATCGAGTTCTGCTCCCACCGCAGATCCCCGACGTCGCTAGGAGATGCCTTCCTGTTCAAGTGGTCGGGGGAACTTCTCTACACCTTTCCCCCGTTCCCGCTGATAACCAGAGTCACAGCCAAGATGATCCGCGACCGCACCGATGCCATCCTCGTCACTCCGTGGTGGCCGAGACAACCGTGGTTCCCATCCTTGCTGCACCTCTCCAGGGGCCAGTACCTGCGGATCGAGTTCCGTCCGGACCTGCTGACGCTTCGAAACGGTCGGATTCGACACCCGGAAATGGCCTCCCTCCCGTTAGTGGCCTGGAGAATCCGGGCATAGAGACCTTGCCGGCCTCGGTACGGAACATCATTCGGGCTGCGCAGAAACCGGCCACGGTAAGATCCTACGCTTCGAAATGGAACAGGTTCATGGCGTTCCTCGTTTCTAGAGGCTTGTCCCCGGACCAGGCCTCTACATCAGTGGTTTTGGATTTTCTCATGACCCTAGTTGATGCGGGTCTCTGTTTAACTTCTATTAAATGTTACCTATCAGCCATTTGTTCCCACTACCAGTTCGAGGGTAAACCTTCTTTATTTAAAAACCCCTTGGTAAAGAACTTTCTGAGGGGGTTTAACAATTTGCACCCGCCGGTGTCGGGACCGACTCCAGCTTGGAATCTAGAGGTTGTTTTGTCTTCCCTTGTAGCAAAACCTTTTGAACCCATGGCCACCTGCGATTTGAGATTGGTGACTTGGAAGACAGCGTTCTTGGTGGCCATCACCTCCGCTCGTAGAGCAGGGGAACTGTGTGCCTTACGGAGGGATGAGCCCTTTATTAGGTTCCACAAAGAAAGAGTTGTCCTCCGTACCGACATTACCTTTCTGCCAAAGGTAGTGTCATCCTTTCATATGTCTCAGGATATTGTCTTGCCGACCCTAGCGCCGAACCCGACCACTGATACCGAGCGTCGATTGCACCTGTTGGACGTTAGACGTGCCTTAGCTTTTTATTTGGACAGGACTAAGAACTCCAGCCGTTCCGAGAGACTGTTTCAATGTTACTCGGAACCGAAGAAGGGACTGCCGGTATCGGCGCAAAGATTTTCCAAATGGATAGCGGACACTATTCATTTATGTTATGAATTGTCGGGTTCGACTCTCCCAGCTAGGGTTCGGGCCCATTCCACCAGGGCGGTAGCAGCGTCGTCAGCATTTTTGTCGGGTATTCCCTTACAAGACATTTGTAAAGCAGCTGTTTGGTCACAACCACTCACCTTTATTAAACATTATAGAGTTGACACTAGGGCCAGACAAGAGACTGCCTTTGGAAGGGCTATACTGGTTTCGGGTATACGTTGAGGGGATTGCCTGACTAATACTGTTTTCGATAATGGCATGCATATTCTCCATGGTTACATGTTGGGGAAATGTTGGGAATACTTGTGTGGTATAACATTGCCTATTAATGCCAAAGTCTTTGAATATGTCTCAGGGAACACAATGTCCAAGTGTTATTACTTGTGCCTATGTTTATACTTCTCTATGCCGGCTAGTATTGTCTGCTTATGTTCTACGGGTATCCCTTTGGGAATGGTCTATCAAATGGCTATGAGGTTCAGAAGTTGAATGTGAATACCATTTGAAAAAAAAAAGAGAGAGAGAAAAGATCAATCAGCACGGATGTTGGGTTTAAATTGCCATGTTTTATTAAATAAACACAAGTTGTTTGAAGAACATTGGTGTCTGGACACTCCCTCCTCCTTCATGTTAAGCTTGCTAGTCTACCCATTTGTATGATTCGCAGAGACCACGAAGAAGAAGGACAGGTTACTTACCTGTAACGGTATTTCTTCGAGTGGTCATCTGCGAATACATACAAATCCCGCCCATCCTCCCCTCAGTGTCCCGCTAATTGGTGCTCCATAGTCGCTTTGCGGCGTAAAAAAATTTTGGAACTGAGAGGAAAGAGCGGGAACGGGGCTTATATAGGGATGGGCGGGGCTACCGCCAAAAAGTTGCAATTGGAAATCTGCCTAGTGATTCCAGAAGTTTCCGAGCTCCACTGCGCATGCGCAGTAAAACCCATTTGTATGTATTCGCAGATGACCACTCGAAGAAATACCGTTACAGGTAAGTAACCTGTCCATATCAGGGATTCCACAAAATAAATCAGAGTTGCTGAACTGCAACTCCCACCAGCCATAGCCAGCCTTGCCAGAGGTGAAGGGAGTTATAGTTCATCTGAAAGGCCACACATTCCCCATGACTTGCCTCAATCTTAAACTATGGCTGTAGCCCCATGTATACTTATTTAATAATAAGCCCCATTGAACCCAGCAGGAGTCATTTCTGGTTAAATTCATATGGGAAGTCTTACAGTAAGTGATTGTTTTGGTTCACTCTTGTGAGGAAAGTAAATACTTGGGGAATATAGTTAGAGAACTACTAGTGCTAGATCCAGTGTGGGATCTCTAGTAATATATCCCTAAATTAAATCCCTAAATTACATCCCTGCATTAAAGTTGTGTTGAGTTATTAAGCTTGAAAGTTGCCTTCTCACAAACAAAACTTAGTTTTCTGGTAAGGCTGAAATATGTCCCTGGAGAACAAGCAGTGCAAATACAATATGTAAATAAAAATAAGTAATTTCCAAAATTAGGTTTATATTCTCTTGGGAAATTTCTAACTTTTAAAAAAAGAAAGTGATAGACTATGATGAATTTGCTCAATCATTTCCATAGTTTAGTGGATTTCATACAGTACAAAAGTGTTAAAGAATTTTATTCTTTCTGTTTTGCTGCTGGAGTTGCAAACTTTGTTCTGTTTGAATAAAACACAGTGAGAGCTGTCCACATATAAATAATTGAGATTTCTCTTTAAAAAGGGAAATAAAATGTTATTAACCTCCACCCATTATTTTTATCTCCAAAAGGAGATACCTGATTTCTTCTTAGCCATTTTGTGAGAAGAGGAAAGTGCTTTCTTTGCTTTTGCAATGTACTTTAAACTGAGAGATTTTTAAAATAGAAAGTAATTTACAACACTATGGGGCTTTTTAGATTGGCAGGAAAGTGTGACATGAAGTTGCACTTTCCTTAATGCTTAGCAGCTAGACTGCAAGCCCCAGGTGTGCATTTAAAAAGTACAGGGCAGCTAGACTGAGGTTTTTTCTGTGGCTCAGCAACTATATGGGAAGCTGTCAAAACGCTACAAACACAGGCGGAGCAGGTACATGGGCGGCAAAGAACGTGGCTTTTAGCCGCGCTTTAAACATTTTTTTCCCTTGCTGGCTGCGAATTGTGCAATTGCGCAGGTACATCATACAGTCGGAGCTTATCACATGGGGGAGTACAGGACCATTCCGAAAGAGGGAGAAAGTGAGGTCAGTTCGGAAATGCACGTGATTACGCACAAGCTCATCACACACAAAACAAGAGAGCATCTACACAAAAAGAAAATGCAGAGTCAATACGAAAGAATTCATCACATGTGAACATACTGGTCGGCTTTCTGTTGCAAATTAAGGCATCTTGGGAAATGGTAGCAAAGGCTCATGGGAGTTGTAGTCTGTGTTCTGTCAGAGCATTATATTGAGTTGTCTTGAGGTTTCAGCCCTCTGTCCAGGAGGGATTCCCATATGTCCTCCATTCTTGAGCAGAGGCCCCCGTTTTCCAAGTTGACCAGGCACGTTCTCCTTTGCCAGGACACGTCCTACTTTTCCAGCCTTCTTTTTGAAGAGGAAGCAGGAGGGCCAGGTGTGCTCTGGCCAGGCTCTGGGGGTCTCTTCCTGTCTCCTTCCCTCCCTCCCTCCCCGCTGCCTTCCTCCTCCCTTTGGCTGAGAGAGTGTGACTTGCAGGGAAGCAGGGTAGCTGAGGTGCTCCAGGTCCCTCCCCTTCTCCTCCTCCTCTTGCCAGCTTGCCCTGGTCTGGCTGAGAGCCTCCAGTGCCCTGCTGTCTCCCTAGAAGTCACACTCTCTCAGCCAAAGGGAGGAGGTGAAGGAAGGTGCAGGCGCACTCTGGCCGGGCTCTGAAGGTCTCTTCTTGTCTTGGCACCTTCCCTCCCTCCGCACTTGTATCGCTACCTTTAAATGGGTGCTTTAAAGAGACAGAGCCCCATTTAACCGTGCAACTACACCTTAGCCTTTAGCTGCAATAGCAATGTTGCGCCCTTTTAAAAAAAGTAGTGGGGAAATCAAACTACTTTTTAAAGGCACTTCTTCTCCCTTAAAACTCCAAAATAGTGTTTTCATGGCACACTTTCCCTTTTTCTCATCTAAAGGCTGGGCTTTCATGCAGCCATCAACACACCTCTTTTTGCCAATGTAAAATGGGCCAGCTCCTTTTTAAAGCACTTCTTCTCCCTTAAAATGCCAAAATAGTGTTTTCATGGCACACTTTCCCTTTTTCTCATCTAAAGGCCAGGCTTTCATGCAGCCTTCAACACACCTCTTTTTGCCAATCTAAAATGGGCCAATGAGAAATAAATGTAGCATTGTGCCAACTCTTCTTATAACCACTGAAAGGGGTTCTGGCTAGTGAACAGATAAACAGGTTTCTAACCAAGCACTACTGTGGAGTCCCTTAGAATATTCCAGTTAATAGATACATGGCCATTACAGATTACCTATGTAATGCAAAGATTCAAGCCACTAAATAAAATCTTAAGAGTACCTTATGATTTGGATAGCATCCTGAAATAAGCACATTGAATTTGTGTGCTCAGTTAACTGGTCAAGGAGCTTACAGTGATGCAATTTACCTTTTAATACTTACAGCTTTGTGGGCGGCAAATGTAATTAACATCGTCTTTAGGATGCTAGTAATTGTCTTTAGCCTACAAGTAGTCCTTGGGGCTTGATGCTTAGTGTCACAGACAGATATTAATCGGTCAAAACAGAGCTGCTTTTCTACTTTGATAAAATGTTTGATGTAGGAGTAACCCTGAAGTTGCTGACATAGTATGTGCAGGACCGGGATGCAGAGAGAGGCAGTGCTGCTCTTTGCAAGGCACAGTTTTATACAAATATTTTTTTAATTTTGGAAAAAGTGCAGCTGACAATTTGTATTTTTAAAAGATAAATACCACAACAGTACTATGAAATGTAATTAATATTTACTGTCCATATGAAAAAAAATATTCTTTATCATTTTAACTATTTGAACAGATATCTATGGGTGTTTGCAAGATAAAGGCTCTCATAAATTGCGACACTGCCAAAATAATGCCATTTGACGCAGCTTTAAATGCCATGGCTCCATCTTATGGAATCCTGGGATTTGTAGTTTGTTGTGACACCACTGTCCTAACAGAAAAGGGTAAATATCTCACAAAACTACAAATTGCAGAATTCTATAGCATTGAGCCATGGCAATTAAAGCACTGTCAAACTACATCATGATGAAGCCAATAATACTGTTTCCATTGCAGAAGTGTATTTTCAAGTGTCTAAAGCTACTGTTGTGTTTCTGTTTTTAGTACGAGATTGGAATCAAATAAACAATCCATGCTTGCAATGTTAGTGGCCCACACATTTAATTAGATACACAGCTTGAGTATCCCTTATCCAAAATTCCAAAATCTGAAATACTTCAAAATCCAAAACTTTTTGAGCTACAACCCAATAGCATAGTACATACCTGTACTATATTTGCAAAGCTGGAGAGAGACACAAGGATTTGTGAAATGGCAGGAATCCACAACTCCTGCCATTTCACAGATCTTCATTCTCTCTCCAGCCTCATTATATTTATTATGTATATGTAGGTTTAATTTTGGTAATAAAAATGGAAACAAAATGTATTGCTACATCATGGTGGAGTCAATATCAGGGATACATTAATCTGCGGGTTATCCTGTCATTACATTTCCATAGAATGACATAGCATTTTGTTTACACTAATCTCCCCTGGATTTTTCATCTCATATGTTTTGTTTTTATTTTTCAAGATGATGGCTGATTTGGGCAAGATCATCACATAAGGATGATAATATCAGATGTGGTACAAGCTTGAGACGTGTCATGTTGCACCTGAATGTCAACCTTACCAAATACCTGTCATCAGGAAAACATTGTCATAATGCCAGGGTAAGGTTAACAGCTGTTACCTACTGTGGTTTTAAACCAACACCAGCTTTCAACAAAAATGAGAGATATCAACACATGACGAAAATTGCGGATGTAGTTTCCAAATAACTGAAGTGTGAAGCAAACCTCATGAATTTCAACCACAGAGATTCAGAGTGCATCAGTGGTAAGTTGAAATGTCCATTAAAAGATTAAAGAGCGTTATTAGTGGAAACAGAATTTTCAAGGCTATAGTGTTTGGTAGTGAGTATTTGTTAAAGTGTCTCTAAGTAGTCCAGTGGGCCCTCTTCTAAGTTACAAATACTTCCAGGCATCCTCAGTATTATGTAGACTCAAGGAGGAATAAGTGCAGAGCTGAAAGAAGGGAAAGGTCATTTTAAAATCAATGTAAGAGATGAGAATCATACTCTTTCAGATAGAGATGGTGGGTGAGACAGAGTCTTGGTATTCAACCTTTGAGCTGTCTGTACACATGGAGTTGTGAGAGGAGGCAGTTTCCTACACAGGCTTGTTTCATATTTGGAAACAATTTAAAGGTGTGGATTGAAACGTTGGATAGATATTTATTTAGTCTGCAACTCAGCCCTTAGCACATTATAGACACAGCTTCCCTTCTTTTGAAAGTTTTTTTTAAGAAAACATATTTCTTAATTCATGACAAACATTGATGCTGTCGGCAGAACCTGTCTCTCAGTTGTCACTCTGATCTTATCTATAGTTTTATTATAAAATTAGGCATGAAGCATTTATACTTTTTAATTAGCTAATGATCAATTTCATTTTTTCCACTGTTATCCATATGCAGCAACTTCAGTACCTCAGAGTAAACAGGACATTTCTAATTTCCTATAATTATCCTGTGGTAAGATATACTGTATATACTCATATATAAGTCTAGCAATTTTAGTGAAAAAATTGACCAAAAAATCTTAAATTAATTTATCCACAGGTCAACTCAAGTACTATTCTTTAACTCTTATTTAAAAAGGAATCATCCCCAAGTGAAAGTCAAGAATGTAATCTCTCCTGGAAGCACTAATTCTCCCCCCCTCCCCCCCCCCCCCAAATCTATCCAACTGTTAGTGTTAGTGCAAGCAGTTATGCCTGCTGGAATATTGTATGTTCTTTGGCATCATTTTCCTTTTCTTGATACTTTAGATCCTTTGTTCATGCCTCTAAGTTTTACCCTCGACCAATCCATGGGTCATATAAAAATCTATAGTTTTGACCCCAAAACATGCCTTCGATTTATACATGAGGGCAACTTATAGTTGAGTATATACAGTATTTATTACTGTGCTGTTTCTCACTAGCCTTTGTTTCAGTTAGGAGGGATAAGCTGTTGTGATTGCTTTTGTTGTCAAAGCTGATGATGCTCTACTATTTAGCAGAGGAAATTAATAATTTTTATGGCGTTCATCCCCAAGCAGATTTGTATTCTGATCCCTGTATCTGTCTTTGTAGATATTTCCTCTAATGAAGACCCCCCTGAAGTAGAGCTGGTGAGCATGCTAGAAGAACAGCTGCCTCAATACAAATTACACGTTGACTCACTGTATCTCTCTGATAATGATGGGTGGATCCAATCTTCTGGCTGCCACAGCCATGTACCTGAAATTGCTTCTCCAGTCCTTGCTGAGGAGACCTTCCGTTACATGAGTAAGTATTTCTGCTCACACCTAAGCATATAAGTATAAATTCATTGCACTGACATAGCCAAAATACATCACTGGGTATACTGCTGTTGGCCTGTGTAGTCTGTTGAAAACTTTGATTTGAATAAGCCTGTTTTTGCTTGGTTGGGTTGCATTTGGATAAAATGGGTATTAAAGTGACTTGAAAAGGTTGCTCTCTTATAGTGTAAAAGCCCTTAGTTCCAGATAATATCTTGAAAAGGGAGAAAAACACTAGCAAAGGTTTGAAGGTCAGCATTTAAGATGAGAACTTCTTAAAAATTCCACATAGCTCTTTCACACAGCTCTGGGAGAGTCATGACAATCCCCTGCACACTTGATAATATTTTGTGGTCCCACTCCTCCTACTGCGTGTACTATAGTTAAGATAATTGTTTTCTTTTCTTTTTTTATTATAATTTAAAATATGCTACTTAATATGTAATGCTAATATTCAACTTAATATGTAAAGCTATATGTAAAGATAGTTGTTTTCATAGTTGATGTTTTCATTCGTTCAAATATAAATTGGGTTTATTCTGTAATTTGTATAACTTGTAGTAGGTTTCTGGAAAATTCTGCTTTGGATTTCTTTTCAGGCATCTCATAATTAAAAAGAGGCAGCTGCAAGAAAGACAATGAAATGCAGTACAAATTGGGAATGTTGCACACAAACCACAGTTGTTATATTCACAGTACAATTCTGAGACTGTTTACAGAAAAATAAGTTTCATTATATTAATGGAGCTTACTCCCATGTAAATGTGCATAGGATTGCAATCTCAATTGGAAATCAGACCCATTTAGTCAACCTGTAAAAATTTCTAAAAGCCATGTAGTAATTATATTAACAAGATATGATATTGTTTCTTCAGAAGCAATAAGGTAATGAATTCATAGCTGTACTAAATATAAAACTGTTTCTGGTGGTGCATCTACACTGTAGAAATAATGCAGTTTGATACTAGTTTTAAATGTTGTAGCTCCATCGTCTGGAATCCTGAGATTTGTAGTTTTATGAGGTCTTTAGCCTTCTCTACCAAGGCGTGCTGGTGTCTTACAGAACTACAAATCCCAGGATTTTGTGAAATGGAGCCATGGCAAACAAGTGGTGTCAAACTGCATTATTTCTACACTGTAGATGCACCTACACAACACTTCATATCATACATGTTCATTAGCATTTCAGATAAGCAGTGGGCACTTTCAAACATCACGGTCAGCCTATCTGTGCGTAAGCAGGAACACAATAACTTAGTGGCTTAAGTGTGGATGAGCTAACATGCCAGCTTCTGCTTTCTAGTTGTTTTTGCTTGTTAAAAGGAGCAGCTGAACAAAACCACAAATTTCAGTCCATGGTTTGTTCAGTGTGACATCTCAATCTGCTAGCAGCCTGTGCTCTGCTTTCTTGGAGAGGAAACAAGCAAGAGCACCAGCTGCTGCCCAGTTTATGCATCAAGCTAAACTAAAGGTTGGCAATAGGGCATAGGCCAGTTTTCACCCTTGCATTCTGCAAGAGCCATACGACTTTGGCATGACATACCAGAAGTGACATCTTCTGGTTGTTGTTTTCAACCACTTTTTTAACATCTGAGCCTGCAAAAAGTTGCTGGAAGATCAACCTGAATATATATTGAGACTTTGAGGGGCTGCAAAAATGGAGTTCAGGGGTTACATTCAGCCAACAGGGTGCATCCTCAACCAATCTAAACCACAGACCAGTAAGTCCATGGTTTGTTAGCCGCTCTCTCTGTAAGAACGTGTCAATGAGCCGTGTGTACCAGGATGCTGCACAACCACATCCTGTGGATCCTGGCTTATGTGACATGCAAGTGCAGAAGTCAGTTACATATTTGCAAAACATCTTTCAGGAACAGTGTTCCTTCCTGAATGTGACAGTCCATATAAAAGATCGATATAAAACTAGTTGCAATTCACATTTTAGGGCTGCTTGACAGAGTGTATATAAAGCAATAAATTTCATACCATTCAGCTGGTAAACAGGTTTCTGTAACCGTGAGAACAAAAAAGAAATGTTTTTTGTATCTCAGATAAAAGATGTAGGGTTAAAGATTAAAAGCCAGTGTGGAAGAAACATAAAAGTCCCTCCTTGTTTGTGGAATTTCCCTCCTTTTTGTGGAAAAGTTTGTGCTTTTCCATTTTTTGGCATAAAGGAGTAGAGGTAATGATATTGGACCCAAATGTTAACAATAATCTTAAAATCTTTCTCTATGGATTCATACTGCAAATCAGTAAAAAGAGTTATGAGTTTGTTTATTTGCTGTGTCAGATCAATAAACGTTATGAAATAAGTTGCTATGCATACTGTGTGTTGAGGTCCGAATCTTTAGAAATAATTCTTTCAGAATATTGAAAGCAGCATTGTGAAATGTTGGGTATATTTGATAAAACTGCCACAGATATTTAGTGGTGGTGACCAAGGAGTAGAAGGAATTTGCTGTCACTGAAAGGTCCAAACCAGGCCCTTCCTCTCTCTAAACAAATTATTGCTGTTATTGAAGATAACTGGAGTAGGACTATGTCTAAAGGCACCAGATCCTGTATAATCTTGGAAGCTAAACATAGTTAGCCCTGGTTTAGTACTTGGACGGTGACTGCCGGTGAATACCAGGTGCTGTAGGTTATATTTCAGAGGGGGGAACTGTCAAAACCACCCGTGGATTCCATGCCTAAGAAAACCCTATGAAATCCATGGAGCCACCATAAATTAACAGGCAACCTGAAGGCACATACCCACACGTGTACTAGGGATTTTTCAGTAAAAACATGGTGTAAAAATAATTTCAGTAATATAACCTCGGATAGTGGATTGAGATTTTCCAGACTTGAACAATTAGAATGTGGATGAAAGTGTTTATTTCCTGATAATAGTTGCAATGTGGTGAAGTCTTTGTTCTAAGTTATGCATGTATTAGTCCACACAAATCTGAATTTGCAGCATGCAGTGCTTAGAATTTAGTTTTGTTTCCTTAGTCTTAAAATGATGTTACTCTAGCAATTGTTCTGTATCTGCTTTGGCTTCTAAATTAGGTAACCTATAGGCATTAACCAAACCCACAGTATTCAATTTCTTAAATAGTATATATCGTTTAGTTGTCAATAAAAAAGATAAATTTTGTCTCACAACTCTGATAGTGCATTATGAAGCCTAGGTCGTTTCTTTCTTCCTGTGGCCTCATTTCTTCTGAATTTTTCCAAAATGCTGGTACCTGAAATGAGTGTTTAATGCCATTGAGATTGGCCATGGGCCCATGCCAACATACTCTTTTTTGCATTTCTGCAGCATAGCCACTTTGTTTCTATGCTTCTAGTTTATTTCGCATGTGGTATAATTTCTTTTGACTTCCAAATCAGCTTTCCAGTGCATCAGCAGGAGTAGGAATTACGTGGTACTCCGGTTTTTGTTGTACCACAGCTTTTTTGTTGCATCGCTCTAGCCATCATGGCCAATTGTGAAGGATGCCAGGAGCTACTGTTTAGCAATATCTGGAGGGCCAGATGTTCCCTATCCCTATTATGTCAGGGCTGCAAATGCCTGACATTTTAAACAGTTCTTCTTTTCACTGTTTTTTCCCTCCATCTGCACTATTGGATCCTCTGTTTAAAAGCACACACTAACAAGACTGTTTATTACCAGAAATGTTGGAAGCATTTGTCCTCTGAAAGAAATTGTTTCTTAAGAATGGAAGCATTAAGAATGCTTTATTTTAATAATAGATTGCAGCCCTTTTAAAATGGACCACTGGTACAAAGCTCTTTTTTTTAACCTTTCTTTCCTCATAACATAAGCAAGGAAACAAATAACTTTGGACCAAATTGTGCATGGATTATACAGGCATAGGTAATTCAGAAGTCAGTCAGAATTTACTTGGGTTTATAGCACGTTAATATCCCTGTTTTGTCCTGGTTTCTAAATTGTTATATATACAGTTGTCCCTCCTTTTCACAGACTTGGAGTCTGCGGTCTCGCTTTTCACAGGGATGACAAGTGTGGGAGGGGGACAAAATGGCAGCATGCCCTGCCCACAAACCCACACGCACACCTTGGGCATGCAGCCATTATTTTCAACGGGACTCAAATATTTGCAATGTGCCATTTTCATCAGGGGGTAGATGGTCCGGACACATCTCCCGTGAATTGGGAGGGGCTAGTGTAATCTGAAACCATGCAATCAGATCTTCATCTGCAGCAGTCATAACACAATATTGCAATATAGCTCCTCCCATTTTATTGCTTGGACCAATGTCTCTATTTGATACATGCCTGAGTAAATATTAGAGAAGGTTTGTATTGTGGCACAGCAACAATCTCAGCCACAGAACAACATGAACAACAAAAAATACAAGTCAGGCAGCACTATTGCTTGGGCATACTTCTGAGCTTTGCATGTCAGCTGGCACTTGGACATGGCACTAGATGATAGGGAAATGAACCAAAATGAAGAGCTACTTACTGCTTTCTCTCTACAAGGTAAGTGGGCACATAGAAATCAGTATTAACTCCGTTATAATTTGACTGTGGCTCTTCCATGAAAGAATATTATACAGTATGAGATAATATTAATTATCAAAGCCAGAATCCTTCTATGACGTAGTTGGTAGTTAGTTACAAATCAGAAAATTTCAGGTTCAGCTCTAACCTCTGCCAGGCACTCATAAACTGGTCTTGGTGAGGCCTTAGCTTTTCAGGGAAAGTACCTCCCAAGCAGAAGGTTGTGTCTAGGGTTGTGTTGAACAGAACTCTACTAACTAGATTTATCCGCAGGTGGAAAGGGAAGGGTTTCGTTGATTCCCTGTTTCTCCTGCAGCTTTTGTTTTTCTCTAAATCTATTTGGGAGTTGAGGTATTGTCTGGAAGAGTATAAAAAGTGATTTTGGGACTTGCATGTGGGAAGAGAAAACATGTGAAATTATCCCCGTTCCTACCTTCCACCAGCACACCCAGGTCACAGAGTGGGGACTGCCATGGCATCTGACTGGCTTCCATGAATGCAATCTACAAATTCTGCTTGAGAGCTAGAATCCTATTTAGTCTCAGTGAGTGACTTGGACTTATTCGTCCAGGGAGATTTAGGGTTTCTTTTTTTTTCAATTGATAAATTTATGTCCTTTTATCTAATGCTTTTGGAAACAGAAAAATAATGCTACTGATTTGCATTAGAAGATGTTTGTGAAGACAACACATTCAAATAGTACAGTACATGTGAAGTGCTTCTGAGAACATGAAAACACTAGAGGGCTGCATTTAAATGATGCCATAATTAAGCAAATCCCTTAATTATCCCTCCCTTTTAATAATCTGCATGATTTCCTTAACTGATGTAGGTGAGCAGGCTTTTGTCCTTGCACTGCAGTTTTTAAGAAAAATGAATTGCTTGATGTCCTTGCTCTGTTCTCTGTTCAAATAAGCATTAACTAATCAGTTTATAAATAGGTCCATAGAAGGGTTTTTTCACCTGTTTGTTGACTGTTCTGTGTGACACAAAGGACATTGCTTCAGACTCAGTGAAACTGCTCCAACAGTATTTTAAGCCCTTGCTAATACTCTAGTTCCTTTCCAGTTTTACACCAGCTGCTGTCTGCTCATAACAAAACGGATAGCAGCAAAATAAATGCTCTCGTCCTCTCTTCTTTCTCTGTCTAGCTAAGTGATAAGCACCACTGGGTGAGAACACTCAGTGTTCTCATGAAACACATGAAAACATTTAGAAGTCATGTGGGATCCATGGTCGGGAGAAATGCTGTGATGTTTGTCATGTGTTTATGATCCATAAGTAGATGAACATTCCTGTTTTGGAATTGCAGTAGACCAGTTTCAGGGGGAAACCCTGAATAGTATTAAACAGATGGCATATTGACTTTTAACGATGCAGTAATGTTGAAATAGTTACACATTTGCTAGATGTAGTATAATTATATTTCTTTGTTGCTATTTTAGTGTTTACTCTATGCTGAGTATAATCTTGAAAGCCAGCGTGCCTTAAACATCTATACCAGGGATTTCCAACTTGAAATATGCATACCCTGAGGTGTACACAGCAGGACATTAAGGGTATGCGGAGAATGTTTGTTCAGAGCGGGTTTGTCTTTGCCTTCCTCTGAGTATGACTTGTCCAAGGTCGCTCACTGGGTTTCCTTGGCCAAGCGAGGATTCTAACCCCTGTCTCTGGAGTCATCTAGTGCTCACACCTCTACTCCACACCTCTACAGTACAATACTGCCTATTAATCACATGGGCTTAAGGGTTTTCCATTTAGTTCTCTCTGAAAAGTGGGCCCAGTTTAGTAATCTTCCTGGTTGTGATAATGAAGCTGCATGCAAGGATTTTCTACATCCTGAAATGGAGTTGCCACTGTCAGATTGACTTCCTGCTTCTATATGCAGGTTCTCTTTTCTGGATCAGCATGTTTGACAAGAATAATAAGTTCTTTGAATGTGAACAGGCCCACTGTATATAGCAAGTATACATGGCTACTATGGCAATTGATCCACACGTTCCCAAACATATCTTATAGCAACTGATTATTTCTTCCTCCTCTTCTGCTTTTATTCTATTTGTTTATACTAGCTCTTGTTGAACTTCCCCCTTCTTGCTTGGCTGGATCTCACAAACATGCACAAGGTAGTTCAAGTTATTTTGTCCTCATCTTTATATAGCAAGAAATACAGTGTTTAAGTAGCAAATTTTACTAAGCATAACTTTGTTGTCAAGCTATCCTCTTACATTTTAATTTCATGTGCTCTTAAACTTTTCATTCCATTAAAATCACCTGGACCTAGTGCCTAAACTCCCCTGCCCTCCACTTTTAGGTGCTGCATGGAAAATTTCTTTGATATACTACATTTTAATGTGGTTCAGTCCACTTACTAATCCTTGCATGTTTTCTCTCGGTTCCCAAGATTGTTATCCATATGGACTTGGCATTATCGTTTTACTTAAAGTACATTATTGTTCTGGTTTTCAGTTCTTGGGACAGATAGACGAGAGCAAGTGACAAACAACTGCAATGAAACTGAAGTGGTCACACATCTGCTGGCAGAGGTACAACTTGTACTTATTTAATTCTGGTGTTGTAAGCATGATCAGTTGAATTATTAAATAGCTAGAGCACATCCACTAAGTGCCGTCATCCTCTTGATTCTCTGTGTGAGGCCCACCAAATTCAGAGGTTGCCTATAATATTTTAGGGCCCATGTGAAATTATATGGCTGGAGCAGATGATGATGTTTCACCTCCAGTCATTTTTTGAATGACACTGATTATATGTTGTTGTAGGGTGCATTAAAATCATTTCCAGTTCACAGGATTTTCTGGGGCTGAGAGGGTGTGAGTCATCCAGGGTCACCATGGCTGAGCAAGAAATCACACCCCGATCTCCAGTTTAAATCCTTTGCTTAAACCACAACACCACACTGGCTCCAATCAAATTCAAAACCAGCTTCCAGCTTGGCTTGAAACTGCATTGGTCACCTGTTGGATAGCTCTCACAAGGGAAAAATGGTTTTCCTGGATCTCTCAGAAACCTTTAATATGGTCAGCCACAACATCTTTCTGAACCACCTTGTCAAAAAGAGGATTTGAGACATGGTTTTCCAATAGCTCTGGTCTTTTCTGCAGAGACAACTTCAGAGATTGAGGGGCTTGACAGACCAGCCATTAAGGCCGGCCTGGGGGCAGAGTCAGGATGTCATGTCCACATGACACATGCCCGACTCTGCCCCCAGGCTAGCATGATGCCGCACGGTGCTCCACATGGCGTGGTGGCGCCCCTCTGGCGCAGTATCTACATGATGCAGTGCCAAAAGAGTGTGGAAAAGTTGCACACTGGTGATTGTCACTCCCTTTCCAGGGAATAAAAAGGAGCCACTGTTTGTGGCTCCTTTTGCGCTGCAGAAAGGAGAGATCCTGGCCATGGGGTGCAGTTGCCACAGCCATGATCCAGTGCAGATAGATGCGGCTGCACCCCACTCCTTAGTTGCGGTCTGTACAGCCCCTTAGAATGGGGGATATAACTGCTTCACGGGGTTCCTGCCTGTCTTCTCTGTTTTGTAACATCTGGAATAGCTGATCTAGAAATTTGGACTCAAGTGCCACCAGTTTGTAGATGACACACTGCTCTTCGTCTCATTTCCATCAGGGAGGCAGTTTAAATCTGAAACAGATATCTGGGGGAATTCTAGGATGAAAATAAAACAAATGCAGATTAATCAGATAAAACAGCAGCATTATTGATTAACCCTGAACTATCAGGAACCAGCTTATTTGATGGTTCTACACCCACATGAACCTATCTGGCTTTAGATTGGCCTCAGAGACTCTGGCCTCCTGGTATGACTAGTCAGGACTAGCAGGTGGGAAGGAGATATACATTTATTGCATTTTTTACTGATTACTAAATTTTATATCCAGATTCTATTGAGTGTGCAGAGGGAATTGAGCAGTGTTTAGTTTAAAAATTGACCATAAGGCATTTTAGGGAAACCAGATTTGTTTTGACTAAGGTCAAAAAAAGAGAACATGTGGCCTTCCGTTGTACTCCCATCATACTTGCCCTTCTCATTCTGGCTGAAACTGATGTGAACTGAAGTCCAACATCCGGGAGGCCTCAGATCCATATCCCTAACATAGAGATACTTTAGATAAAGTTGTTTTCTCTGTTTTATGTTTGTAAGGGCCCTGGTGGTGCAGTGGTTAAATGCCTGTACTGCAGCCACTCACTCAAAACCATAAGGTTGAGAGTTCAAGACCAGCAAAAGGGCTCAAGCTCAACTCAGGCTTGCATCCTTCCGAGGTCGCTAAAATGAGTACCCAGATTGTTGGGGGCAAGTAGCTTACAGTTGTAAACTGCTTAGACACTCCTTGGGCGGTATGAAGCGGTATATAAATGAAGCTGTTTGTTTTTGTTTTGTTTTTGTAAGCCTTAAAGTTCTTTACGATAGAGCTCTGCCTGACTTTTTAGATTTACAATGCCCTCCCCACTCCCATCTTCTTCACTATTACATTTAAAACACAAATGGGAACACCTCTAACTCAAATTTTAAGAAGCATGAAGTGGACTAAAGGATATGTATTTAATATTTAAGTTAAGATTGGAATAGATGGTTGAGATAAACAAATCGAGCTTTTCTTGGTACTTTTGAGCAGAGAGATCGGGACCTAGAATTAGCAGCACGAATTGGACAAGCACTGTTGAAGCGGAACCATATCCTAACTGAGCAAAATGAAGCTCTGGAAGAACAATTGGCCCAAGCTTTTGATAAGGTGGGTAAACAGAATTGAACTTCAAACCTTTGTAAGTGCTAGCTGATACTCTGTTTTGGTATAAGTACATATTATTGCACTGAATAAACAACTGCAGATACAGTGGACAGAAATTAGATACAAATTAGTGTTGGTGTATTATTGCTGTGCTTTTTTTACTTGTCCAGTGATCTGTCCTGGAGGTCGAAGCAGTGCTATGCAGCCTTGACTACATTTAGTAACTAAAGACTTTTTGAAATCAGGTTCACCAGCTACAACATGAGCTAACAAAAAAAGACGAACTGCTTCGTGTAGTGTCTATTGCTTCTGAAGAAAGTGAGACTGACTCTAGTTGTTCCACACCCCTTCGCTTCAATGAGTCCTTCAACCTGTCGCAGGGCCTTGTACAACTGGATATATTGCAGGATAAACTCAGGGAACTGGAGGAAGAGAATGTATCTCTTCGAACAAAGGTAACCTACATTCACCTACTTGCCTAACACTACAATTGCCTCCCCCTATGAGCGGGTTAGCCATCTGTGGATTGGAGCATCCACGGATGGCCCCACCCTATTAATGTCAATGGTGGCACATGCATGTGGCCGAGCCAATGCAGTCATGTGCTTGTCATGGTCATGCACATATCACATGTCTGTTGGCAATAATGGAACTTGAGGTCCCATCTTTTTTAGTATCCATGAGGATGGAGGTCAGAGTGGAACCCCCATCAATACAGAGAACCAACTTTATTAACCGGAGTAGTCAAAAGAGGAACAAAGGAAGGATATAGTAACAAAGGCAAGGTCACACAGTGCTGTCTTCAAGCCTGTTTGATCTTGCCAAATACAGCTGTTGTATATGCATCATCCCTTCATTTTAAAAGTGTTCATTGTAGTGAACCCTAACTTTGTCTTGGGTATTTTGTGTTTTAAACTTGTCTTAGGGAAATCTCCATTAAAAAGCTGCATTCACTGTCATCTCCCATAAATTGTCCTGTAGCATCTCTGTCAAACTTGTGGGTTAAAAGAAGATTATATTTTGCACAAAAAAAAAAAGATTCAAACCTTGTCTGTTAAATGAAATTTAATTGAGCCCTTAGGCTCCTTGGAGGTTCAATTGAACTCACTTGACCAAAGCCAAGATTACTCACCAGTGCCATATTAATCCATGGTGTGATCCATCTCACTATATATCTTAGAAGTTATTGAGGCTCCAGAGTATTGACGATTTTGAACTATATCATGTGCTACAAGCTGAGGCAAAACTACCTAGTGGCTTAGACATAATGCAGGTGACTTCTAGATCCATTTGGAGTGTTGTTTACAGCTATTGAAAATACATTTCTGATTGTATGTAATTGCATTTTATAAAGAATGCACTTTTACTTTGTGGCATAGCAAGGTGAATTATTACATCGATTAGGTTGTGTGTAATGACTTCTGTATTTTCTTTTACATTTACTTTACATTTCCTAGGTAAAATACTAATAATTACACTAAACTAATTAGAGTTTAGTCCTTAACACGTTTACTCAAAAGTAACTACTACTAAGCTAAGTACTAAGCTTGCTTCCATTTAAGAGTGCAGAAGATTGCAGCCTTAGTTGTAGGATGAAGGGAGAAAAAGCCTTATATTTTGAATATAGTACTTCATGAAAGTACCATCTAATGTGATATGTAGCTTTCAAAGTCTAAACCAGATTTTCAAGATAATCAAAGAATTACAAGGAGCAAGATTCCTCCTGTTTGTTGCTGTCCTTTCTTCATACATGGTTTTGTGGGAAACCTTCCTGCTGAAGATCTTCCACCCACAGCTATCACACATGAAGAGAGCTGCAATCTCGCAAGGGCTGCACGTGCTCATTGGAGAAATGGCTTTGATCACACACATGAAAACATTTGCAATTTGCCCTCCATATTAATACAAAAGAGGGCATTTGTTTTCAGCTAGCAGGCTTATGACATATCTAGAATTCAAATAAGGCCATCTTGCTTTGTGAGATGTCTGTTTTAGAGAACAAGTGGCAAATTTTTGTTAATCTTCAAATTCCACATTTATTCATAACAAGAAATGTCCCCCTGAATTGGAAACAGTGGTTTAAAGTAAAACACATGCAACAGTAAACTGTCAGATTTATAAAAGTCTCTGTTTCAAGTATGGTGACCTTATTTCTGATTTGTGTGGAGGGAGAGAGAGAATATGTTCATATTTAGGGCTACCTTTAAAATTAATTAAAATTTCTGAATGATCTTCAAGGCCTGCCATTTGAAGACAGAAACCATGACCTATGAAGAAAAAGAGCAGCAGCTGGTCAGTGACTGCGTCAAAGAGATCAGTGAGTACCCAGGTGATATCTTCCACTGGAAATAAGAATAATGTTTTTTTATATTGGAATTGAGACTTATCAGTCTCTCCCGCATATTGTCATGTCAGAGCTTGATATAAGCAGTTTATATTACAGCATTGGACATCTTTGGAGAATTTTAAATTTCAGTAGAAATCTAGTAATGACTTGGGCTGCAAACACAATACAGAAATAATCCAGTTTGATACTACTTTAACTATCATGGCTCAATGCTATGGGATTCTGGAACTGTAGTTTGTTGTGGCACCAGAGCTTTGCTGCAGTTTGCTACCACAACAAACGGCAGGTCCCAAAATTCTATAGCATTAAGCCATGGCTGTTAAAATGGTGTCAAACAGGATTATTTCTGCAGTGTGGATGCATTTTTAGACACTGGCGCTTCTTCCCTCTCAAAAACAATATCTCTGTCCTTTCCTGCCATTTTTAACTATCGTTAAAACTTGCTTCTTGCTTATTTGAAGTAAACGCTATCCAGGATTAGTTGTTAAGTAGTACATAGGTTATGGTGCTTATTTCATAACTCAGAATTACTGTAGAATCCTGAGTGGGACCTCAGACTTGCCATCCGTGGATTTGAGCATCTGTAGACCGCAAGCCCGCACTGTCCTCCCTTCCTCTCCCCCTTCCCCTCCAAGGCTTCTGCCCAAGGCTTAGCTTCAGAGGAGGTTTGGAGTTGCAGGCTGGAGCCTCATGGGCTGGAGGGAGCTGGACCTGGGCTTGGGGCTTGGAGTATCCATCCTAAGTGTTAGGCCTGGGATGGATGGGGGCTCCCAGACCAAAGCCCCGGCCCAGCACTAGCTTCCTTTTGCCAACAGGGTTCCGGCCTTCAGGGCCTCCGAACCGCCCCTGAAGCCAAGCCTTGGGCAGAAGCCTTGGAGGGGAAGGGGGAGAGGAAGGGAGGACTTCAATCCCATTGTCCCCAGTAACAGCACAACGGTGTGTACGTGCCACCATTTAGGTCACTGGGACTTGAGCATCCGTGGATTTTGGTATCTATGGGGGGGGGGCGGATCCCCTGTGGATACCGAGGGTCGACTGTAACTTTAAATATGGCTAGCATTGTTGTAGAAAGCATCCACTACAACATTGTAAGTTCCCTTCTTTATCATATAAACGTTCTTGGTTTTTATTGTTTCATTAGAAATGTTTCCCTATAACACCTTTATTTGGTGAAAACCCAAAGAAAGTTTTATGCTTTTTCATGAATGTAAGGAGTTGCTTTCTTCACTAGACATAATCCTGTACTATATTTTAGGGGAAACAAATGCCCAAATTGCAAGCATGAGTGAGGAGCTGACAAGGAAAAATGAAGAGCTACTTCACTACCAGGAAGAGATCTCATCCCTCTTGTCACAGATTGTTGATCTTCAGCATAAAATCAAAGAGGTTTGTGTGCATGTAGGCTGGAGTGAGGAGGAGGCTTGAAAGGTCAGGCAGTTATTTAGGTTAAAAGAGCAATTACTATTTCCAATACCCTGTTTCCCCCAAAATAAGACATCCTGTGAAATTAAGACCTAGCAGAGGTTTTGCTGAATTGCTAAATATAAGGCCTCTCCCAAAAGTAAGACCTAGCAAAGTTTTTGTTTGGAAGCATGCCCATTTTTTTGTTCAACAATAAATGTGAATTCTTCTTCATGAAAAAATAAGACATCCTCTGAAAATAAGACCTAGTGCATCTTTGGGAGCAAAAATTAATATAAGACACTGTCTTATTTTCAGGGAAACACAGTAGTATGTCTGACAATAAAGTAACCTCTTTCTGTATCCTTTCAGCATGTAATTGAAAAGGAAGAGTTGAAATTGCATCTGCAAGCTTCCAAAGATGCCCAGAGGCAGCTGACAGCAGAGGTATTGGTGCCTTCTATTTTTCTATTTAACCCTGAGAAAAAGTCCAAAGAAGATAACATGAGAATATGGATTTTTTTCTTCTGTGAAAACCACCAGGTGGTATGGGATTTCCAGAAAGAGATCGAATCATAATTTTGTTTGGAATGTTTTTGGTGTTTTAAGCTGATATCTAATTTGGCCCATCTCTTTTCTTTCTTTCTTTTTTAGACCTATAATTAATAAAACTTTGTAAAAAGAGCATCAATTTATTTTTCAGAGGCTGTAGGCTAGCTTGGATTCCCCCCCCCCCCCCCTTAGAGGTAGGAAGACAAGTATGAGGGGTAAATCCAGTTCCAAGTGCTGTCTTCCAGCCCCTGTAGAAACCTTTACTTTCTCCATTTTTAGGTTATTAATTTAAAGAAATAATATACACATAGCTCTGCTAAAATGCTCATTGAAAAATATAGCAATGGAAAATTATATTTCGCTGTTAAGCTATCACTCCAGAAGCAGAGGAGAGGGGATCCTTGAAGACGGAGTGCTGCACCTTCTTTTTTGTTACATTTGCTATTTTATGTAATTCGCATTAAGGCTGGAAAAATGAAATAAAAAAGAAGATACTGACTAATATTAGACTGATTGTCTAACTGATGCATGAAGGTGACAACCAGGATGACGATTATGTTTCCTTGGATTACTTATATTTATTTTATTTATTTTTATTTTATTCACTTATATCCTGTCTTTCTCCCAACACTGGGACTCAAGGTGGCTTGCAACATCATCATCATCATCATCATCATCATCATCATCATCATCATAATTTATTTATAGCCCGCTCCTCTGTACATACACTCGGAGCGGGGTACAAGTAAAAAAACAACAACATATATGTAGTTGGCCTATTCAGTATTTCTCATTGTCTCCCCAGTAAATGATTGTATTCCTTTTGTATTCTTATAGCTGCATGACTTACAAGAGCGGAATGCAGAATGTCTGGGGATGTTGCATGAGTCGCAAGAAGAAGCAAAGGGACTGCGCAGCAAAGCCAGCCAAGCTGCGCTTCTCTGCCACCCTCAGTCACATGGAGCATTTCCTGTGGTAAGTTGCAAGGACCTTTGGTACTTTCAGCTGGTTTTAAGTAAAACAGAACCTATGAGACAGACAGTGACAGACTGGGGAGAGGGGAAAGCTGGCAGTTAGCTAAAGTCCCTGCCACTTGTGAGTTTGTTACTGTGGTTTTGTACATCTCACTTGGAGAAGAAATACTGTGTGAGAAGGGTCAAGATGTTTTTTTCTGTATCTCTGTGTACATGTGTCCCTACATTTTATTTTGAGCATTTATTTGAAGGATTCTTAATTATGCTTTTCCTCTGGTCCCAGCACTGCAAGGCTGAGTCTGGCAACTCAGGTCACCTTGGGTATTTTGCCTTCATTTCAATATTATTATAATGGATTTTTGTACAACTTCTCAATCTTTTAACGTCCTCTGTGGTTCCTTCTGCTGTTTTGGCAGCAGGAGGAGGAAGGAAAAAATTAGGCATCTGTTTTTTAAGGATATCCTTAGAAAAAACAGCTGTTTTGCTTTTTCTCTTCATCTCTTTTGATAAGGATGAAAAACTGAATTTAGAGTATAGTATTTAGTATAGTGGCAGTTGCCAAAAGTTATATGTATGAGAGCCAGCATGGTGTAGTTGTTTGAGCATTGGACTACAACTCTGGAGATCAGGATTTGATTCTCCACTTGGTCATGTAAACCCACTGGGTGACCTTGGAGGCGTTATATCCTAGAAAACCCCACAATAGGTTCACCTTATGGTTGCTATAAATAGGAAACAATTTCAAGGCACACATCAACAGTGTGTATGAACAATTAAGAGTAAGTGGGAGATCATGTAACGGAATGATGGTAGGAAGGACATCTAAACCTTGAAATTATGGTAACAAAAATAGGGAATTATATTCTTCAGCTATTGTTACATTACATTGTTATATTACTAATATAAATTTCTGTTATCCGCTACTTCTCTGTTTACTTGTAGTTTGTGCCTTGCTGAATACTAGGAGATTAGAATGAACATTTAAAAAACGTTTATCTTGAAGATGCCATTGTTTCAAATAGTAATAGGTGGCTTAATGCTTCAGTGTTTCATTTTCTAAATGTCTGCTTGGAAACACCTTCTTTGATACAACAATCTAGAACAATCAAATGGTAGAAGGAAAATTTTAAAAAAATAGTGACTCAGTGCTTGGGAAGAGAATCATTAAATCCAGAGAATATACAATATTATCACTTAGCCCTTCAGATACATCTGTGAAAAAATAGAAAAAAACCCACACCATCTCAGGCATCAGAGATGGATTTTACTTGAACATTTTCTCACATAATTATAGCTGGCAAAGAAATACATATTATCCATTTTACTTGGTTATATCTTGACAAACATCTTAAATCTTCATATGTTCTCCACTACTTTAAGGAATCTTTGGCAGCTGAGATTGAGGGGACCATGAGGAAAGAATTAAGTTTGGATGAAGAATCTATTTCTAAGCAAAAGTAAGTGCAGCTCTTGGTTTTACAACTATCCCATTTTGAGATGTTACAACCACTCTCAGGACAGCCAGCTCTGTGTGTCTGTGCTTTGTGCCTTCATGTCATTTCCAACTAACAGCGACACTGTGGCAAAGATATCATGGGGTTTCTTGCCAAGACTTTTTCAGAGGAGCTTTGCCTTTGCCTTCGCCAGAGGCTGAGAGCGTGTGACTTGCCCAAGGTCACCCTGTGGGTTTCATAGCCAGCAAGCAATTGAATCCTGGTCTCCAGAGTCATAGACCACAACTCAAACTACTATGCCACACTCACCTACCTCAGCTGTAAGACATTCTGGTGTAGCTGGTCATGGACCTTCATTTTTATTTAAATATAAATATTATTGAAAATATTATTTTAATTAAAATATTATGTTAATTTAAAACATAAGAGAACTTTTAAAAGCAATTAAATCAGTAAGTGGGAGAGGGGAAGCATATCCTTAGATTAAAACATCTTTGCAGTAACCCAATTTAACTGCCAAAGGCTTTCCTGAATAATAAATACCTAGAAAGGGAAAACCCGTCAAACTGTCAACAGAAGGACAGCAGAGAAGGAACTAGCTTAGCCTAGCCTGTTAATCAACACTTTAACTAGTGAATAGTCTCTGAAGCATTTTGCACCAACTGATGTGTCATAGTAGCCAGACAGGACACTTCATAGAATGCATGTAGAGGATGCAACTAGACTTACATTTCTGGCCGGCATCAAAACCTGGGCATTCCAGTTCAGTGCTAATGTTTTTTTAAGTAAAGGGTCTGATTGAGAAAATAACGTAAATATACTTTACAGTCAATGCACAGTGATTATCATGTTAAGATGCACATAGAATATATACTTTGTCCAGAGCAAGTTTGTAATACATTTTTATTTTGTTTTCTTTCCAATTCAGGGTCCAGCAGAAGCGTGTATTTGATACTGTCAGAGTTGCTAATGTCATACGTGGCCGTTCTGCTTTGTGTCCTGCCCCACTACCTATTCCAGGGTCAAATCGCTCAAGTGTTGTCATGACAGCAAAGCCTTTTCAATCTGGCATGCAACATCTTGAAGGAAAGATGCATCAGTCTCAGGGGAACAGGTCAGAAAGCATTTCCAAATAGGAAATAAGACATATTCTCACTTCAGACAGCGTACGGAGCTTTTGCTGTTGATGCTGGACTCCACACTTTCAAAAATTCTAGCTGTGGGGAGGGAGCTCTTATTTCTATCTAACCTACTTATTTTATCTGTATGAGTTTCTGACCTTGTAATCATTCTGACATGACATGCAATGTGTGAATATATTTCTTCACGGAAGATACTGTGGCATAGTTAGAACAGCCCAGAAGCCTTCCTCAGTACCTGGGTAAGAAACTAAAGGGAAGGTCAAGTGTCTGTGACATGATGTCATTACAGTGTTACAAGGAGTCTTGGCACCAGTACTGGATACACTTGTGTACAAATTACTACCATTCAGGCATCTTATCACTTCCACTGCCCACAGTTAAAAGGAGCATTGTGTGTGTATGATTTTGAATCTCATTTGTTGTCTCCAAAAGTGGACAAGTTGTGCATTGCCCACTGTACTATTTGGGAAATTAGTCCTTCAATATCTTTCTGAAATAACATTAATTCTGTATTCCCAGTAGGGAACCTCAAAAGTCAGGCCAAAATGGTGTTCCTGGAGAAAATGATTTAGCCACAGCTCTGCATAGGCTTACTCTCCGCCGTCAGAACTACTTGAGTGAAAAGCAGTTCTTTGAAGAAGAATGGGAGCGTAGGATACGTTTCTTGGCTGATGAGAAGGAAGAGCCAAGTGGCTGTAGCACGCCAGTGGAGAGCTGTATTTCCCTTGGAAGCTGTTCAGAACTTACAGACTTCTCTGGAAACTCCAGCAGCTTACGTAGCCTCCTCCCAGAGAAACTGCAAATTGTCAAACCCATTGAAGGTAAGATGAGGATGGTCTGACTTTCCAGTGAGCCTGTCTCATGTACATTATCAGCTGTTAGTTTATTTTCAGACCAAGAATGGGACATGATCTTTGATCTTTAGTCATTGAGCAGCCTTGAATTTACCTCACTGCGTGCCAGGTTGCTCATGGATATACATATTTTTCTGCGGTCTGGCATACTGAAAAACCCTGCACTTTAAATAACTTCCTCTTCCTTTGTCTGACTGTATTTTCTCTTTATTCCTATGTTGTCCTCCCATCCATCTTACAGTTCCAGTTGCATAAAACAACTGACTTGGGAAACTAAGTTTTGGATTTAGTTTCATTTCAGTAAAACAAAAATAATCAGCTTGTGTTTATGGAAACAGGTAAACACATAAAGGAAGTAAAGACTTTAGTCCACTCAATATGCTGTCTTCTTGTTCAACAAAAGGAATACCATATTAAATTTATGCTTCAGAGGATAATGTCTTAGCTTTCAAGTGAAAGACTCAAATGTAGAGGGTAGCATGTTGAGTTATTTACCATCATGTTTTTACATTCCTTTTGGTATGAATTCTCTAGAGCATGCAGAGGAGCAGTCCACAAAGTATCAGGAATCGAAAAAAATGAACTTCTATTCCATATAATGAATAATTTTTTAAAATTATTTTACCTGAGTGCCTAAGATGAATAAGTATGCCCTGGGAGAAAATGGCAGCCATTTAAGATGTCAGTTCCTTCCTCATTAGGTTCTCAGACCCTGTTCCACTGGCAGCAGCTGGCTCAGCCTAACCTAGGCACCATTCTTGACCCACGGCCTGGTGTTGTCACAAAAGGTTTCACACCATCTCAAGATGATGTCTATCACCTTTCGGATTTGGAAGAAGATGAAGAAAGGGATGAAGGCATAACCTTCCAAGTGCAACAGTCTCCTCAAGATGAAGGGAAGCCCACAGTGCCAAAATCAGTGGCAGGAATCTTCCTACCACCTACTAAATTAACAGCAGTTCCCCTCACAGGTAAGAACTCATGAAGCACTGTGATTTTAGTTTTATCTATTTATTTATTACATTTGTATGCTACTTTTCTCCCAGAATAGTATCCAAATCAGAATCGATTAAAAAAACCTTCACAATATTTTTTTAAAATTATACATAAAATGGTATAAAATTGTTTAAAAGAGATAGGAAAATTTTTAAAGATAAATAAAATATCCCAGCAAGAAGCTCCCCTGCCTATCCCCTGCTCCCCTGCTTAAACGAAAAGGTATATACCTGTCAGTGAAAGGGGGGGGGGGCAGAATGCCTGGCCTCCCACAGAATGGTAAGAGCAGCCACTGAGAAGACCGTCTCTCATATCTCACCAAGGAAGCCTGTGATGGTAGTGGGACTGAGGGAAAACATCCCCTCTAGATCTTGGAACTCTGGCAGGTTCATGTGGGGAGACAAAGTCTTTCAGGTAGTCTGGATCTAAGCTGTATAAAGCGTTATATGCTTCCTATAATTGGCTTTGGTCAGCATTGTGGCCACAGCATTTTGGATGTGCTGAAGCTTCCAAACAGTTTCCAAAGCCAGTCCAAACGGGATGTAATTGTGGAATGTGTCACCATAGCAGCTTAGCAATAGCAGCTTCATTTATATACCACTTCATACCATACTAAGCAGTCCCTAAGCAGATTACAATTGTAAGCTAATTGCCGCCAACAAGCTGGGTACTCATTTTAGTGACCTTGGAAGGATGCTTGGCTGAGTCAACCCTGAGCCCCTGGCTGGGATTGAACTCACAACCGTACAGTTTGTGAGTGAGTAGCTGCAGTACTGCACTACCACGGCTTGTAGCCAGATCTGAGATCTCAAGGAACAGGTGCAGCTGGCAGACTAGTTTTAGCTGTGCAAATGCACTCCTGGACACTGCTGAAACCTGGGAACCCAAGCTCAGAGGTGAGTCCAGGAAAACACTCAAGCTGTGAGCCAGAGTTGGGGAGTATAACCCCATCCAGCATAGCCGGTGTCCTTATTCCCTAATCTGCCTTTCGTCAGACCAGGAGCATCTCTGTCTTGTCTGGATTAAGTTTCAATTTGTTAACCCTCATCCAATCCATTACTGATAATAAACACTGGTTCAGTACTGAGAAAACATCCTTAGAATCAGATGAAAATGTATTTGATTTAGAAAAATCCATTTTTACACTTGTTAATTTAGGATTTTAAACATTTTATTCAGCTACTTAAATGGACATCTGCACAGGATTCATGGGCCAATTTGTGTCTCTGCAGCAGGCTGCCCCACCCCAAGATTCAGCTGAAAATGAAACTTGGAAGTTATTTCTGGTTTCACTTTCTATGTATTTAGGGCTGTTTGAGGGAGGTTGTATCTTAATTGTCTGCCACTATCTAAGTGACTATCTTCCCGGAGTAGCTTTTTACCATTTGGGCAAATTTTCATTCCAATTTTTGGATATTTGGGTGTGCAGGGATTTCAGAGGGTCTGATATGATTGGGGAGTCACAACACGCACACACAAACAAAGCTGTAGGCAGCCTGTGGGCCACAGTTTCCCCTCCTCTATTGTAATCCATCGTCTCATCACTGGTTATGTCTTTTTTATATTGCAGCTTCTAATCCAGGAAAATGTCTCTCATCAACAAACTCTACCTTTACTTTCACCACTTGTAGAATCCTCCACCCATCTGATATCACACAGGTTACACCCAGGTACGAAGCTTATTGGTAGCTTATTGGTCCCAGAAGCTTATTGGTCCCACAATTTTGCATGTAGTCATTTAAATTCCAGAGTTCCAGAATTTTGTAACAAATCAAGTGATGCAAACTATAGTTCATACATTGTAGCTAACTATGTCACATGTTTCATGTTTTAGAACTTTTGAAAGCTAGGCAGAAATAGGATGAGGTAGAATTCATGTGCCTTCCAGGACTGCAGCTCCCAGCATTCCTCAGTATTTGACTGCTAGCTAAGACTGCTAGGAATTACCATCTAATAATTTCTGGGTGACTGCATGATTCCTTCCCCTGGTACCGAACATAGAGATTTCACTCTTGATTTCTAAAGCCACTCTCTTTTTTTTCTTATTTTCTTTCTCTCCTCTCTGTTTCCTAGCACTTCGTATACTCCCTTGTGCTCTGGAAGCTGTAGCAGCACAAGCAATACGGTTACAAGCTCCCCTTCCATGTCATGCAGGTTCAGTATTGGAGAATTCCTCACTAACAGAAGAGACTCTACAACCACCTTCAGCAGCACTAAAAGCTTAGCTAAACTTCTGCAAGAGCAGGGTATCTCAGCAAAGGTCTACAATAGTCCCATCTTGGAGAAAGTACCATTGCTTCAGCCCCCCAAGATACTTGCTGTTCCCTCAACGCCACCAAATTCTCCTTTGCATTCACCTTGTCCTTCCCCTTTGCCTTTTGAATCTCGAGCAAATGCATCCGAAAACTTTTTGGCCTCTCGGCCAGCTGAAACATTACTGCCAGAGGTGTATGGACTGAAAGCTTCTAGTTGTGATGCAGGTCAACAGAAGATGAACCTGGTGGAGAGATTAAAGAAATTGGGGATTGCCAGAGTTGTCAAACATCCTGAGGCAGGGGACAGTAGGAAGGGTCAGGGAGCAAAGAGTGCCCTCCAGAGGCAGGACTCAGCTGTGTATGTAAATGCAGGCAGCAATCTGATGGGAGGCCTGCGAAGAAACCACAGCCTTCCAGTCTTGATCAGACCACTTGGAGGCCCTGTGAGCACATCATCCTCAAAGATGGGAGTTCTCAAAGAGGATTGAGCACAACTGACATTAGCTGGCAAGAGAAGGCAAAATACATAGGCTGAGGATGTGGTTATGGTGAAAAGGTCATTTAAAGAGAGGGCTGCTGAATGAAATTCAGGCGGAGGTGGGACATGGGCAAGTATGAGATGAGGAAAAGTAGATGTAAAGGTTAAGAGAGCAAAGGAAAGAGAAAACCAAAGTTAAGCTTTGAGATCACTGACATCTCTAACCTTCTACCAATAGAAGCAACATAAATACAGTGTATTTTCTACTTTTGATATTATATGTATGGAACAGTAAATATCCATGTAAATTCTGTTTCGAGTATGTTTGATCAGGTTTTACTTGAAGGATCCTGCCATTTAAATGTAATTCTAAGGAGTGGAGTAAATTCCTTGTTAGGTTCTGGGCCAGAACAACAGCTGCAATTTGTTGTTAGAATTAAAAAAACAGTTTTCTAATTTATAAATTTAAAAAAACGATATAGATAAAATAATAATTCTGAAAAATAGAGTTGCAAATGGGAAAAAATACTTGAATATACCCATATTCATAGATGGAGAATTACAAGGCCATCTGTTGCGCGCGCACACACACACAAAAACCCTCAGGCAAATACTTAAAAGGGAGTAAAATCTGTGAGTTTTATGTGGCTTTATATTTATTGAACATAAATGGGAAGCATATACTTGGCTGAGAAAAGTGTCACCTGATATTCTGTTTGTCTGGCTGTCTGAGATATATTCAGCACATTGTTGCTGGAATAATCTTGAAGCAGTACTATAGATTTCCAACACAATCTTGGTTGAAGTGACTGTAGATTGGAGCCACAGCATCCAGGAGCATTTGTCCTAGAGAAGAAATTGCACAGTATTCAGTTGTCATCTGAGCCTTGGAAGGCTCCCATTGCACAAGTTTCATAGAGTGGTCAAGAAATCTATCGCACAAAAGAGTATGCACTGCTGTCAGTGCTAAGGAACAACAAAGTGACAGCTGGTTTTCAAGCTGCAGTAGAAGAAAGCACTGTTTAAAAATAAACTTTTCCTCCCTGATACATGGAATTCTGAACTTCGGCCTTTGTGAATGAATCCATTCTGAGATGGAAAATTCTTTTTTGGCACAGTGAGAAGGTAGAAACAATCTCTCTCAGCATAGCTTTAGATATGAGATACAAAGAGGAAGGAGAGAGGAAGCACAAGTTACTTTTTCTTTCAGACTTTCCATGTGATGAAGAGGCAACTTTTGATAAGTGAATTTTAACGCACATCTGAAAATGACTTACCTCACCTTTGTGTGAAAATACCTGTAAATCATGGCATGCTTGCAGCAAGCTGTGTGATAAAACTGATTTTTTCTTGTGGCATGATGATGCCCATAACCACTTTTCCATGGATTACCACTCCGTGCGAGAGAACAAATCAACATGGTTTAAAGATTAAGCACAAATAGTGGCTGTGTGACAATATTTAGGCAAGATAGGTCTTCATATGTTGGCCAATCTGTGCTTGATTTCCTATTATTGTACAACAGGGTGGGAATCGTGCAGCCCTCCAAATGTTGGATAGCAACTCCCAGCAATCTTAGCCAGCATAACTAATGGTGAAGATGTTGTGGATGATGACATTTCAGTCCAACAGTAGCTGGAGAGAGACATGATTCCCACCCCTGCTGTAGGATGTATCCCAAATATCTAAGCAAATTAGATATAACATACATAATAATTTTGTATATATGTCGCTTGCAAACATGCCTTTTCTCCCTTATCCCCTACTCTTTCTAGGTGAAGATTGTTGGTTTCTGTAAAGTAAAAGTACTCTAAAAATAGCAAAACAACTACACCAATATTTTTGTCAACACCTGTGTCTCAGAGTCATCCTTGAGCCTTCAGTAACTCCATTTGTTGTGGAAACTAAGCAAAATCCTAAGAAGGAAAATGGGGAAGGAGAAGGGATCTGGCATTTCTTTTGAAACTCACCGAGATGTTTCAGCATGAGTTTTCATAGACTCATGCCATTTCATCAGATATTTTAATTATTTGTAGCTACATGTCGCCTACGGCTTAAATATCCTAAAGGCATCAGATCCCAAGCAGGGTCAGCCCTGGTTAGTTCTTGAGTTAGGAGACCACCTGGAGAATACCAGGTACTCTAGACTATATTTCATAGGAAGGAACTGGCAAAACTACCTTTGAGGATTCCTTGCCTAAGAAAACCCTATGGAATTAGTCGGGTTGCCGTAAGTTAACAGGCAACATAAAGGTACATACAGTGCTTGCAAACATGGTCTTTTGTTCTCTTAACAAACTATTTAGGCATTCTAGGTGAGGATTTTTCACGCTTTTTGTAAAGCAAAATCTTGACAAACTGATGCGTCTGATGAAGTGGACTGGAATCTACAAAAGCTTATGCTGAAATGAATCTGTCTCAAAAGGTGCTGCTGGATTCCTCTCCCCAGCCACCCCCTTCCACTGCTGAAACAGGCTCCCCCAGCTAGCACCTTGAAAAGTAAGCAAAATTCTGTAAATGATAAAAAATATATTGAATATAAATTTATATATAAGAGTTAATTCTATTTTAATTTATGAGTATATTCTAAATTAAATGTTTGGAGTACATTTCCTTAATATTGTAAAAATAAAAAGCTCATGTTCTTTGGCAATGTAAGTAAAAGAGCATTTTGTTTAATATGCTCTCTACGAAGCTTGGAATCTGACATATCTTACAGCAGCAAGGAAGCATCAGGGAATTAAACCATGGCTTTTGCTCAAATTACTCAATAATACCCAAATGAAACAATGTACATCTTTTTTACGCAAGCTATTAATTCCTGTTGCATTAATTTTTTAAAAAAATCAAGAATGAATGTGGATTTTTTGTGACTCCATCTTTTCATTATTTGTACTTGTTACCAGCGGAAGAAGCCGTCTTGGTAAACGAGACTTCTTTCTGCAGGCCATATTCTTGTAAAAAATAATTTTGTTAGGTATTTTCAGTACATGAATGTTACCTGCTTGAGGAGTTCTTTATTCATCCTCTTCTAACAAGGATATCTGAAAAGATCAAGGCGTCTCAGCCTCAAAAATGAAAGGGAAAAAAAAGAAAGGCAAGCAACGTAGTTCAGCTGGCTTATCCACTGACCCCTGAGGAACCATTCTTTGTTTAGTGTGCAGTTCAGAGCAACAAAAATCTGTTTGCATCCACAGGTATTCTGAGTGCATTTTGTACAGTGTGCCTGAAGTACCTTTTCTCAAGAAAACTACCATAGTAGGTAACCAGAGTAGCAGTACCTTTGTGCCAAAACCATTTTTAGATAGGAACCTTCAAGCACAGGAGACCAGCAAATCAGTTTTAAGAGATCTTTGATTAATATACAGTAGATACAAGAAATGCAAGTGACATTCCAGTTTGGTGCTCTTCAAGTGCAAAGTGACTTACCTGACAGAACCAATTTATCAGTAATATCAGGATACTAGGATGCTAATTATGCAGGAAAAGAAACTCGTTTCTTACATATATGCTTGAAATGGGTACTGTATTTAAGTGCCAATTCAGCACAAAGACAGACCTATGTGTACACTTTTAGCTATAAATATTAATTTTTTCATTGTATTCTGACTTCTATTCATATTTGATAAATATATGTGTTACAGTCTCTCTGTAATTGAATCAGAAGGCTCCTAAAGTTTATACAGGTGAGTCATGCATTTTGTGCAGCCGAGGAAATAAATACATCCTGTTAAGTAAAGGGAAAGAAAGATTTGAAATAATTTCCCATTTTACCATTCGCAGCAAGGTTGCACATTTATTGTTATAATCAATGACTTTTTTTTTTGCATGTGGTTATATTTTATAGTGGAACATACATCTGATAATAAATACATAAAACTGCCTTTTTACACAATTTGGTTGTATAGTGATTTCTTTATAGCAATGCATTTATTGTGTCTTGCCAGCTTTGAATTGCCATAAAGGAAGATGACCATGGTTGATTAAATGGTGCTGATTTGCTCAACATTGTGTTTGGCCAAGGAACTTTTAATATATAATAATAATATATAATAATATACATATTGAATAAAGGCTATTAAAATGTGAAATAAAACATGTTGTAGATTAAATTGACAAGATGCTCATAACTAAGCATACAAATTCTTACTGTATATACTCATCTATAAGTTTAACATTTTAGTCAAATAACTGATCTCAAAAAACTGAGTCAACTTATCCACGGGTTAATGTAATGTAAAATGTAAGTACTGTACTGTAACTCTTATTCTTTTTTTAAAAAGGAACCATCCCTAGTGAAAGACAAGAGGGTAATATGTTCTGGAAGCATTGGCCCAGCTCTACTCTCTCATCCCTTCGAGCCTTTAGGGTGAGGACAAACAGTTATGCCTACTGAAATTTTGTAAGTTCTTTGGCACTATTTTTCTTTGCTTCTTCCTTTATATCCTTTGTTACATGTCCCTAGGTTTTGCCATCAACTTATCCATGAGTCATATCAAAATCCACAATTTTGGCTCCAAAACCTTCCCTCGACTTATACATGAGGTCGACTTATAGTCGAGTATATACAGTAATAATATTGCTTGAATAATAATAATAATAATTATTATTATTATTATTATTATTTCTCACCCACCTTTCCCATGAATAGTTGCCAACGATCAAGCAGTCCTATTTCATTGTGCTTTCAGCAGTTCCACTCCCCTGAACAAAAATCAGCTTTTCCCCTGAATGCAAGAAGCCAGCTAGCCTAGGATAAGTCCGTACTTTTGGAGCAAGCAGGCAGTATCCATTTTGTTCCCAGAAACAGTTACGAATTCCCCCAGGATACTAGATGATCTTCTAGGTGGGAGGCAGACATACTAGGTTGCATCCTTCCCTACCTCCATGCATCACCAGAGGAGCATGTTGATGAAATAGTGACATATTTCAAATTATGGCTAATGACTGGACACTCCCCGCTCTTGTTTGCCATGGTGGTGGGACATTTACAAAGCACAAGTCAGGGAAATGGTCACAATAGGAGCAGTAGAGCAACCACATCAGACCACCTATCATTTAATCCATACCTATAGTCAAGTCAAGCTGCACAGCAACTGATATCACCCCTCCAGAGTCAGCAAAATAAGTAGTTGTCATACACCTATGGACAGCAAGTGTCCAAAGGTACAGATTCGGTTAAGGGAAACAGCTACATGCAAGTTGATCCGGTCCAGTTCATGTACAAACAATCCAAGAAAATGAAGAGGTACAAGGCAAGGTCTCAACCAGTCTAGAGGTTCCACAAAGCCAGTAGTCAAAAAAGTACATACCCAGCCCAGGAGTCATGAATTCCAGGAAATGCTGGAATACCAAGACTACAGCCAGTTGCAGAAATTGAACATTGTAAACGACAACAGCTGCCAACCTCAAAGTGTGAGTGGCTGGGTGGGTCTCTTCAGCATCTGCCAAGCCCTGATGAGGAGGCATCCCCTCAGCTACCAGCTTCTCAGATTTTAGGAGAGTTTCATCTGGAGACAGATTCTTAACTTACCAGCATCAAATTTTAGAGGGAGAGTTATGACACCAGTGACCAGTTTCCACCTCTGTAGCCAAGTGGTTTCTATGTGTAGACCAACAATCTCCTCTTAAAGAAGCACCTAGAGAAGGACATGATAGAATGATAGCCTGGATCTAACACTGGGATTGCATAACATAAACCTCCACGTGGAGAGTTACCCATTCATTGTGCTACATGACATTGCATTGCATGGCAACATTGTGCAATTGAACCAAGACACTGAAAGTGCACCGAAGGTAAATGAACATCATTGTGCACTGTACATCAGTATTCTGTGACAAATCTATTGGCTGCAGCCTTTCTGTCTGCTTCAGCCTTTATACATCTTCAAGCCAAGGTGTTCAGAGGGGGGATTAGATAAAGCCTGTAGTTGTGCAACAGGTGTGTACAGAAAAATTCAGTCCAATCTGGGTAGGCTTCTTTTTGTTCAAAGACAGCTGTTTGGCAACCATCTTAAGGTTTTAGTAAAGATACAAGACTTATTCCCATTCCAGATGCTTCCTTGGGGCAACATCTGTGTTCAGCCTGCACACACGCATACGCCACAGGTATCTGACATGGCATCTGAACATGGGCCAGAGGCCTCTAAAAATGTTTTGAGCCCTTGGGAATGATCTTCCTCAAGACTTCAGCTCTAACAACCATCCTCCTGGGGACCACTACCTTAGCCAAAAGAGCATCAGAACTGTTCCACTGACCCAATTCCCCGAAGAAGAAGCTACCCTGAAGATTAGCAGCTGGTCACTTCTTCCATTTTGTCTGGGTCCTGCTGCTTCTGAAAGGACAAATCTTCTGTTTCCAATTGCTGCTGATCTGTCAACAGAAGAAGGACTAACACAAAAGTAAAAACACAGGAGGGTCTCGAAAAGAAAACTGTGCCTAACAAACTGGGAAAACCATACAAGGTACCAAATATAATATTTAAAAATGAACCAAACAGCTAAAGAACATACAGAGAATTACTGCTACTAATAAAATGAACTAAAATTACACAAACCAAAAAATATGAAGGAAGTAACAATTCTAAAATCAGAGAGAGAATAACAAACTGTTTTGCGAAACTGATTTTATTAACAAACAGTACTCACTACACAAGTACTTGACTAAATTGCTAAAGTGCTAAATAACATTCTGTGAAAGGAATTGTTTCTGTTATGCCAACTTCAACTCTTGTATTGGAGTAAACACTACTTTACTTCCTCAGGTGTCAAGTTGTAAAAGGGGAATAATAAATAATCTAGCTTCACAGAGAATTGTCTCTATCACACCAACTTCAAGTCTTGTATCCTGGAGTAAACTCTACTTCACTTTCTCAGGTGTCAAGGCAGAATAAATCTTCATAACGTATACTGTCTTTTAATAGTTTCAATAGGAAGTTGTTTGAGGTTGCATTAAGAGCTATCACATCTATAGAAAAGCTGTGGTAGTAAACAACTGCCCCTGGAGTGCTGAGGTCATTTGGCAAATACCTTCCTCAGTAAAGATAAACAGGTAACTTTTTTTCCAGTGACTTTCCATAATAGATTCTAGACTTCAAGACTCATCCATGAGTAGAACTGTAGAACAGGGGGAAAATGAGACTCTGTGAGGCACATCTCAATTGGGTCTGGACATAGGACCTTATCAGACGTTGGAAATTGGAAGTATAATCTAATGGCAATCCGAACGCAATCATGGGGTTTCACGTTATTGCGAAGTATCTCACGCAATTTCGGGCAAAAGGGAAGTCATTCCGAATGCAATCTTGGGTTTTACGTCATTGTGAATTAAAGCATCTCATGCAATTTCGGGCAATGGGGAGTCATTTTTGGGTAATGGGAAGTCATTCTAAACACATTCCAAACACAATTGGAATTCACGTAAATTCGCTAAACTATCAAATTCACATGAATTCGAATTGGCTCCAATTGGCTCCATTCACAATAAAGAGAAATTCCTCCCGTCTGATAAGGTCCATAACTGCTCTTGGAAGTATCTTCCATTCAGATACCAACTACAAATGCGCAAGGTCTCTTTTCCTGCAATTCTCAACTGAGTCAAGCAACCAATGGGCGATTGGAGAAAGCCAGCAATGGGTCTGAGGCCTTACATAGTTACAGGAGAAACCAAAGGATCTGCTACAGTTGTCCCTCCACATTTGCAGCTTTGACTTTTGCACATTTGATTAATTGTGGTTTTGATTAATGTGTTCTCTCTAGGAATCTCTAGGTCCTTCAGCACAACTCTGCCAGAAGTTGACCATAGAGTTGTGCTGGAGGACCTAGACGTTCCTAGAGAAAACACTTCTCTAGACATTGGTAGGTCCTCCAGCTGATTCTATTATCAACCTCTGGCAGATGTTGACCATAGAGTTGCACTGGAGGACCTGGAAATTCCTAGAGCAGAGTTCTCTTAGATAAAAATAATAGTGTTATTTTATTTGCAGTTTTTCCACATTCATGGGCGTCCTTCACCCCTAAACCCAGCAAATGTGGAGGGACCACTGTATTTGCTTGTACAGCAGCTTAGCCCAATAGAGGTATCACTGTTTCACGGATTTTGTTGTATTTTGGTGCATGGCCAATACACCCCAGACATGTTTCCCAGCTTTGTAAAGTATTTGACCTTCTTCTTCGTGGTCTCTGCGAATCATACAAATGGGTTCTCTGCGCCTGCGCAGTCGAATTCGGAACTTTCTGGAATCACTAGGCAGAAAAGCGGCTTGCAACTTTTTGCAACTTTTTGGCGGTAGCCCCTCCCCTCCTCTATATAAGCCCTGTTCCCGCTCTTTTCCTCAGTTCCTTTTTTTCCGCCGCGTAGGCTACTCTAAAGGAACAGTGTGGAATCGCTTGGCTTGTCTCTCTTGGTTTTCTCGATCTTCGGCTTGCTTCTCGACTACTCTCCCTCGTCTGTGACTCGGCTATTGTTTGACCTCTCGGCTTGATTGACTTCGAATTTGGATCCCGATTTGGACTTGATGTCTCCGGCTCCATTTAAGCACTGCGCTGTTTGTGGGGCCAAGGTCCCTCACACGGACCCCCACTCCAAGTGCTTGATCTGCCTGGGCGAGGCCCACGACACCCAGAGCTGTGCCCTTTGCAGATCATTGACGTCGCAGGCGAGGAAGAACCGTGCCTCTCGGCTGAAATCCTACCTTCTCGATCGGGCTTTGGCCCCTCAGGAGATCCTGCCTTCGGCTTCGGTTCCGGCTTCGGTCTCTAAAGCACCCGTTCCGGCCTCCAAGATGTCTCAGGAGAAGGTGACTGTTGTTTCCCCTGTTGGTCCCTCCAAGTCCTCCCGGGACGCGGAGACTCACCCCGCCGAGAGATCGGCTAAGAAGACGGGTGAGAAGTCTAAGTCCTCCAAGAAGGACAAGCCCAAGCAGGGAAAGGACCACAGGGATGAGAATCGGAGAAAGAAGGTGAAAACTCCTTCTCAGGGCGTGGCAGAGGGCTCTTCCTCTCTGAAGGAATCCACTTCTAAAGCCCCTGCCAAGAGGAAGCATTCCACCGAGGGGGAATCCCTCCGGAAAAAGCGCTCCTCTGAGGGTGAGACCCTCCAGAAGAAGGCCCGCTCCGATTCCGACGTGGGAACCGAGCTGCCACGTGCGTCGACACCGAGGGATGTTCCCGCCACGGAAATTCCCGCTGTCGAAAGGCCCGCCTCCGTACCGACCGCTTCCGTACCGACAGAGGCGTCGCCTCGCTCCCAGGCCGCCCGTCGCGAGACATCGGTGCCGCGCAGCCTGACGCCCGCCCAGCGCTCCCCACAGCTGAGCCAGAGGTCTCGTAGGTCGCCGACCCCTATGGCCGAGACCAAGGACGAGCCGGAATACTATTATGATAGCGAGTCCGGCAAGTACTTTGTGGCGGTCGACCCTTCTACTCTTGACAGGCCACGAGGCAAGCGCTGGCGCCCGCTGGATGTGTCTGCCAGAGTGGGCGACGAGGTCCAGGGTTCTGCACCGTCGAAGGTCGTTGACGAGGCTTTGACATCGGCCACCCTCAGGCGGGAGGACGCCGTTCGCGGAGAGGCAGCAACTCAGACGGCCTACTCCCCTTCCAGTGCAGTACTCTGTGGAGAGCCGAGCTCCGACTCGGACGTGGAGTTCGACACCGAAGGTTCGGTCCCATCTCCGATCGATACCGACACCGAGGAAAAGGGGCCAGTTCGGCAGGCCTTTTACCAACCAGGTCCAGTGTCTCCTACTGATAACATGCATACCTTCGGGGAGCACGTTATCAAGATGGCGAATGCTTTGGAGCTCCAGGTGTCTCGGTCCGAGGAGGAGGCTCTCGACCCGGTTGAGAAACGTGTTCAGGGCTCGGCACCAACATTGGCAGCCATCCCATTCCTGCCGTCTTTGGAGAAGATCGCCAAGAGGTCGTGGCAGAATCCAGCATCAACCCCGTCGACCTCGAGGAAGATCGACTCCATTTACAAGATCTCTCCATCATCGGCAGAGTGGCTCCATTCGCACCCGCCTCAGAATTCGGCAATTGTCGAGGGGTCACAGAAGGTCTTCACCCCAAAGACCTCCCCGTCTCCTTCGGACCGTGAGGGCAAGAAGATAGACGGGATTTCGAAGAAGATCTTCGAGGCCTCAGCCCTGGGACTGCGGGTGTCGAACTATAATGCCTGCATGGGGGCCTACATCCAATACCTGGCGGAGAGGATGTCACCCCTGTTGGCGGACCTCCCTCAGGAGAAGGCTCCAGCTGCAAACCAACTCCGGGAGGAGGTACACTCGGTTGCAGGCCTTCTCATTACCTCGGCGCGACACACGGCGGACTGTTCGGCCAAGTCCATGGCTTCCAGTGTGGCCCTCCGGAGACATGCCTGGCTTCGGGCTTCTGATCTAACCCCGCAGGCGAAGGCCGCTATAGAGGACATGCCGTTCGATGGCGAAGGGCTCTTTGCTAAGGACACCGACGAGCGGCTGAACTTCAAGTACCGCATGAAGTCAGCTGCAAAGAAGCACGGCATGTCCGCTCCCCAGCAGGCCTTCTCCAGGAGGCGCTTCGGGGCCAGACCATCCTTCGGACAGTCGCAGAGGCCATTTGAGCAGGAGAGGCAGTACCGTCGCCAGGACACCGGGCAGAGGTTCTCCTCTCCCTCCTCATCTTCATCGGGGAGACGTCTTCAGTCCCGGTACCGAAGACCGCTCCCGAGGAAGCCCGGATCTGATTCGGGTAAGAAGGGACAGTGAAGGTCTCCAGCGTACTCCGTTGTCTCCCCTTCTCGTCCCTTCTTTTTGGATCTGTTGAGGCCTTTCTATAACATCTGGGCCCAAATCACCACCGACTCCTGGGCGCTGACTATTATATCCAAAGGATATGCCCTCAAGTTCGAAGAGCTCCCGCCTACGGGAGCCCTCCTGTCTACGGATCCCTCACCTTCCCTCCTCGATGAAGTACGCACTCTGCTGGACAAGGGGGCCATCTCCCCCCTGGACCCGGACCTGGCCCACCGGGCGTTCTTTTCTAGATACTTTACGGTACCGAAACCGGATGGAGGCCTCCGTCCCATACTGGACCTTCGGGACCTTAACAGTTTTTTGGTTTACAAGAAGTTCCGGATGGTAACTCTTGCTTCCATTTTGCCATTGTTGTCGCAGGGACTTTGGTTTGCGACGTTGGACCTCAAGGACGCCTACTTCCAGGTCTCCATTCGAGAGGGACACAGACGGTTCCTCTCCTTTGCCATCGGGACGGAGATGTACCACTACAACGTCCTGCCCTTCGGTCTCGCCACGGCGCCGAGAGTCTTCACCAAGTGTATGGCTCCGGTAGTCGCCTATCTGCACCAGCGAGGGTCAAGAGTCTTCCCCTACCTAGACGATTGGCTCTTTGCGGCAGACTCCAAAGAGGCCCTTTGCCAGGACATCTCCTTCGCCGTCTCCCTGCTCCAGTCTCTCGGCCTGGTACTGAACCTCGAGAAGTCCCACTTGACCCCCGTCACCAGGATCAAGTTCATCGGGGCTATCCTCGACTCAGAAAGTTGCATTGCATCCCTGCCCGAGGACCGTTTCCTGTCCCTTTCCAAGGCCGTCCGGCATTGCTGTGCCAACAGACGGGTGCGGGCTCGAGAAGTCCAGGTAGCGCTGGGCCATATGGCCTCGACCACCTTCGTCACCCCGTGGTCCAGGCTCCGGTTTCGGCCCCTACAGTCGTGGTTCCTCTCCGTCTTCGACCCGTTGGCCGATCCTGCAAGCAAGTGGCTCACGGTACCGAGGCCCGTCGCTCGTTCCCTGTCCTGGTGGCTCGACTTCCAGAACGTCTGCGCCGGCATGCCGTTCGTCTCTCCGGACCCGCAGGTGGTCCTCACCACAGACGCATCCAGGGACGGTTGGGGAGCCCACACAATGGGTCTCACCATAAGGGACAAGTGGCAAGCGTGTCACCAAGATCTCCACATCAACGCCCTGGAGATGCTAGCTGTCGAGAAGGCCTTGAAGGCTTTCGAATCCGAGCTTCGCGAAAGGGTAGTGCAGCTCCTGACGGACAACACCACTGTCATGTACTACCTGAACAAATAGGGCGGAACCAGATCTCCAACTTTACTGGAGATAACTCTTCGGATTTGGCACTGGTGCATCCCGAGAAAGATCTTCCTGCAGGCAGTGCATCTTCCCGGGGAGGAGAACGTCTTGGCGGACCAGCTCAGCAGGTCAGATTCGCAGTGCCACGAGTGGACTCTCCACCCCGACGTGGTCGCGGACCTCTTCTCCAGATGGGGCACCCCGCAGATAGACCTCTTCGCGTCGGAGACCAACGCACACTGCAGCCGGTTTTGCTCCCGGGATCGGTCTCGACGCTCGCTCGGGGATGCCTTTCTACACAGCTGGACGGGGGAATTTCTGTATGCCTTCCCTCCGTTCCCGCTCATCACGAGGGTCGTCTCCAAGATGTCGAGAGACCGGACGGACGCCATCCTGATCACCCCTTGGTGGCCCAGGCAGCCGTGGTTTCCGTCTCTTCTTCACCTGTCGCGGAACCGGTTCTTCAGGATCGAGCCCAGACCAGACCTGCTCACTCTACAGGAGGGTCGAGTTCGTCATCCGGACATCGAGGACCTTCCTCTCGTGGCGTGGCGACTCCGGCCTTAGCGGACCTCCCGGCGGCGGTGAGGCGTGTGATCCTGGCGGCCCACAAACCGGCAACCAAAAGGTCCTACTCCTGCAAGTGGCAGAGATTCCTCCGCTTCCTGGATTCGAGAGGCCTGTCTCCATCCAGGGTATCGACACCGACGGTGCTGGAGTTCCTGATGACGCTGGTGGAGTCGGGGCTGTGCCTTAACTCCATCAAGTGTTATTTGTCTGCTATTTGTTCCCATTTCCAGTTTGATGGGAAACCTTCCTTTTTCAAGGACCCCTTGGTGAAGGGGTTTTTGAAGGGCTTTAACAACCTCCATCCGCCGGCCTCGGTACCGGCACCTGCGTGGAGCCTTGAGGTTGTGTTGTCTCGTCTTGGTACCAAGCCCTTCGAACCCATGGCTACCACTGACCTGAGGCTGCTGACTTGGAAAACAGCCTTTCTGGTAGCCATTACCTCTGCCCGCCGTGCTGGCGAGCTCTGTGCCTTACGGAGGGACCAACCTTTCCTTCGGTTCCACAAGGATAAGGTGGTCCTCCGTACCGACATTACCTTTTTGCCTAAGGTAGTGTCTGCTTTTCACATGTGCCAAGACATTGTGCTCCCGACCCTGGCCCCGAACCCGACCACCGACACCGAACGCCGTTTGCATCTGTTGGACGTTCGGAGGGCTTTGGCCTTCTATTTGGACAGAACTTCGGGTTCGAGCCGCTCTGACAGACTGTTTCAGTGCTACTCAGAGCCTAAGAAGGGACTACCTGTGACTGCTCAGAGGTTTTCTAAGTGGGTGGCTGGTACCATCCACCTCTGTTATGAACTGTCGGGTAGAACTCCTCCGGCCAGGGTCAGGGCACATGCAACTAGGGCGGTAGCGACATCCTCCGCTTTTTTGACTGGGGTTCCGCTGGAGGATGTCTGTAAGGCTGCTGTCTGGTCCCAACCTATGACTTTTATAAAACATTACCGGTTGGACACCAGGGCAAGGACAGATGCAGCCTTTGGCAGAGCAGTGCTACTGTCTGGTTTACACTAATGTCAAGTTCTGTACTATGCCATGTTGTGTACTATGCCATATTGAGTTTACATTGCATTATGGTTGCATATGACACATTGCACTAACTGTTGCGCTGTTTGCCTTTTTACTTGATTCCTTGCATCCAGGATTGGGTGTTATGGTGTCTTTCTGATTGCATTGATACACCATGTACATAGTTTACTCTCTGAGTATCTTGTTTATGTCTGCTCTGTGAGCAGCATTGCACTATTGTTGTTATGTTCTATAATTCATGCAAGAATCACACAAGGGTTAGTTCAATTTGACAATTTTTATTGTGAATCAATAAATGTTTTTTGGTTCACTTCACAACTGTTGTCATGACACTCCCTCCGCCGCTTACCTAAGCTTGCTAGTCTAACCCATTTGTATGATTCGCAGAGACCACGAAGAAGAAGGACAGGTTGCTTACCTGTAACAGTATTTCTTCGAGTGGTCATCTGCGAATACATACAAATCCCACCCTTCCTCCCCTCAGTGTCCTGCTCAACATTGTTCTGCTCCTCCGTCGCTTGCGGCGGAAAAATTTCGGAACTGAGGAAAAGAGCGGGAACAGGGCTTATATAGAGGAGGGGAGGGGCTACCGCCAAAAAGTTGCAAAAAGTTGCAAGCCGCTTTTCTGCCTAGTGATTCCAGAAAGTTCCGAATTCGACTGCGCAGGCGCAGAGAACCCATTTGTATGTATTCGCAGATGACCACTCGAAGAAATACTGTTACAGGTAAGCAACCTGTCCATCTGACTGCTTGGGGACTGTGAGAGAGGAGCAAGCAGTGCCGTTCTCCTTCAACTAGCAGCCACTATTTCAGCAGGCTGCCTGGCTGTTTTTCATCCATGGGTCATTATAGGCCTTGATCTTAATTCCCCACCCACAGGGCCTTTTTCATGTATGTCATACCTTAAATTTAGATGGTAAGTCTGAGGGCAGGAACTCTCATGCTACTTATCTGGTAAGCTGCTCTGGAAGCATTTTGGCTAAAGGGCAGCAGGATATATGAATGCTTTAAATAAACAGGCAAACAAACTAAATTCCGTCTTCTGTGTACCCACGTAAACAGCTCCATAGCAATCATTTATTTTTAGCAGAGACATGGCTGAATCTGATTTATAAAAGAAGCAGAAACTGGGGAGCATCCAGTGAAATCCTCCCTGTGCATTCTGACCTAGTAGTTGTTGGCATGGTCCAGAATTACAGTGTTTTCAAATAGCATTCTATGCCCAGGCTAGTTTATGACATGTTCAGCTACTGCTGATTTTTCTGGCTATCTCAATCTGCAGTTCCTCTCGCGTTCTTCGATTCATGTTTGAAGGCTGCGTTTAGCAGTCCCTATGTAGACCTGCCCACAGCTTCGGTACGAAATCCACAAATACCTGGACACCTTCAACAGGAAAGAAGAAACACTGAAAGTAAACAAAGTTTGTATACCAGTCCTGAAAAACACCAAAATCAGGACTCAGTTCATGCAAACTAACACAAAACAGGATCAGGGGGTTTCCCTGCAAACAATTTCTAATTAAATAGACATACACAAGCACATGAATTAACATGTAAATTGCTTCCTCCCAACCAAGGGTCACATTAGTAAATGAAGATACCAAACTTCTGACTGGTATTTTTGCCTCCAGACTTTGATATATCCATCAAGACCCATATGGATTCATTAAACATAGACAAATTGACCCTACTTGAAAACTTTTTAATGTGGTCCAGTACAATAAAATAAATACAAAACTCAAGATAGCCTTGACCTCTTCTGACCCTGCCAAGGCTTGTGATAAATTCAAATTGGCTTTTCTACTTGGAGTATGAAAAACAATGAAGTCAGTATACCCTGTTTCCCTGAAAATAAGACACCCCCTGAAAATAATGCCTAGTAGAGGTTTTGCTGAATTGCTAAATATAAGGCCTCCCCCGAAAGTAAGACCTAGCAAAGTTTTTGCATATATATATAGTATATAATAAATGTTCATTTTTTTTTTGTTCAACAATAAATATGAATTCATCTTCATGGAACAATAAGACATTCCCTGAAAATAAGACCTAGCACATCTTTGGGATCAAAAATTAATATAAGACACTGTCACGATTGAGATCCAATCCATATGAACAGAGGAGCAAAGCAAGGATGTCCCCTCTCCCCGGTCTTACTTGCATTTGCAATGGAGCTCCTTGGCAGCCTTTGAATAAGACTTTGAAAGGAGTAACAAGTAATGATGGACACTGTCCCTTCAGTTTATTTACTGATGATGTTCCAATTATGTGTCCAGAAACTGCAATTCCCAGAGCACTGCAAATACTAGAAGAAGTAGGTACAGTTCTGGCTTTTCCATTAAATTTACAACATTAAAAAAATCCAAACCCTAAACCTCTCAAAGAATGAGGCAATTCATTTACAACCTCTTACCCAAATTTCAGCATGTTTTTATTGTCTAAAATATTTGGGGATTAGAAATAAAGATGACCATGAACCTTTTTTTAGCAACTTGCTTTCCTTTTATTTCTTAGGTCAATACAAAGACGTTTGTTCCTCCAACAACATTATGGAATGAAGTATTGTTGTAAGATAGCTCGAACCTTTTTTTAGTACATATTGGTTTAATACAACTGTGGGTTGATTTTGATCTTCGGATGACTCAGATGTTTCTGTTCAAACCCCCCCCCCCCATTTTTCTATTTATGTTAAATTATTGGGGAGAAGAGTTTGGTACTGAATAGTCAGATGTCTATATCCATGGATTGTTTATCCACAGATTTAACCATTCACAGCTTGAAAGTATTCCCCAAAAATATAATTTCAAAAATCAAACCTTGATTTTTGCCATTTTATATAAGGGACACCATTTATACTATGCTGCTGTATTTAATGAGACTTGAGTATCTACAGATTTTGTTATCCACAGAGGGTCCTGGAACCAAACCCCAGCAGATACCAAGGGCCCACGGTATAAAGGTACAAACTATTGGTGATGTGTGTTATAACAAATCACATAAAAACTGACCGGTGACAGGTATGTTGAGTTAATTTAAAAGTTGGAAAAGTTCCTCAAACTCTCAAGGGCTCTCATGCCCATTTTAAACAAAGATTCCTCTAGTTTTATTCTCTGATGACTCAGGGAATGCAGTATTATTTATCCATGGATTCAACCATACACAGCTTGAAAATATTCCCCCCAAATAGAAAGTTTCGCAAGTTGAGCATTCCTATATTTTTTTATTTTTCGTAATATATTGGTTCAAACACAATTTGTAATGACAGATGGTGGAATCAAATGAATTTGTGCACACTATGCCTTTAAATATAGAATGGAGGGAGACTGACTTGTTTCCATGGCAAGAAAGAAAGCAACCTACAATGATTTCCAGGCTTCGGGTTAAATATATAGGATGGAAACAATCCCAAAGCACTAAGACCTGTCAGCCTGGAGGTTTTTCTCAGTTGGTTTTACAGGTCTGGCTCAAGATATTTGGGCAGGTGGAATAGCCAAAGCGTCTCTCTTTATAACTGCAAGTGTCCCTTTAATCCTCAAACCAGTGGTAAGTGTATATACGCACAAAGTCACCTGCTCAGGTAGCAACCTGTACTATAAAGGGATTTGTTTCTGTTGCTTTCATCGGTCTCATTAACAAATAAAAATTATGTTAAAGGGGAGAAAGAGAGAGAGGGAGGAAAAAATGTGGCTGCACCTTTAAGACTAACTGGTTTTTTTATTATTTTAGCATGAGCTTTCGTGGATATAAACTCACTTCTTCAGATGTAGTTGTTGCTGTTCTTGTGTGCCTTAAAGTCATTTTCAACTTATGGTGACTTGTGGGGTTTTCTTGGCAGGATTTGTTCAGAGGAAGCTTGCCATTGCCTTCCACTGAGGCTGAGAAGAGTGTGTCTTGCTCAAGGTCACCCAATGGGTTCAATAAGAACTCACTGGGAATTGAACCCTGCTCTCCAGAGTTGTAGCCCAATGTTCAAGCCAATATGCTATGCTGTGGGTTTCACGGCTGAGCTGGGAATTGAACCGTGGCCTCCGGAGACGTAGTATTGAGTAGTATTAAGACTTCAGGAATAAAGCATATACAGTTGTGGAAGTGGGATACAATGAAATAAGAGGCAAATAATGGACTGAGCTTGGCTCAGTTATGACAAACTGCCTCAGTGGGGCACAATGTAAAAATCTCCATAAACGCAAAAGAACATTGTAAGAGTTAGCTCTTCCATTAGGCAAGACCTGAGGTAACATATGGTGAAGGAAGGAGGAGTATTGGGGGATGCTGAGGAATAGGGTTGTCAAATTTAAAACTAGAGACAACTCCTGTGCCTTCAATGGTTGTGTAGAAGGGGGAATTTCAGCAGTTGTGCCTTCAAGTCATTTCCAACTTATGGGGACCCTAAAGTGAACTTATCATGGGGTTTTCTTCGTCAGATATTGTTCAGAGGGGGGCAGTTCCATGTCCATCCTCTGAAGCTGAGAGAGTGTGACTGGCCCAAGGTCACCCAGTGGCTTTACATGGGCATGCTGGGATTTGAACCATGGTCTCCAGAATCTATACAATCGTTAAAGATCCAGGAGCCATCTCCAGTTCCCACAGCTGGGCGACAGAGAAATTTATATTATGGTCAACTTGCCCTGGAATGTGGCAAAGCGGTTTGAGCAAACCTCCCCTGAACAAATCTTGCCAGGAAAACCCCATGATAGCTTCACTTTAGGGTCGCCATAATCCTATACTTCATTATTCTGAGTTCAGTGAGGCTTATTCGCAGGATATGTGGCTGCAGCCTTACAATCTTCAAATATCATCCTTCTCATATCAGGTAATTTTCCGGAGAGCCAGCATGCCCTAGTGATTTCAACGTTGGACCACGACTCTGGAGACCAAGGTTCGATTCCTCGCTCAGCCATGAAACCCACTGGGTAACCTTGGGCATGTCACACACTCTCAGCCTCAGGGGATGGCAATACAAAACCCCTCTGAAGAAATCTTGCCAAGAAAACCCCTTCATAGATTCACCATTAAGTCAGAAACAACTTAGAGGTGCACAATACACACACACACAAAAGGGCACTATTCAGCAGCATAGAGATGGGAAGGAGGGTTGAGCTGTAAAAACCTCACAGCCCCCAAGCAGGCCAAAGGAATTGGAAGTGCCTCAACTGTTGTAAGTGTACATATCCTATATCTCAAACCATTTGTGGTACTAATGCTTCCCCAGCCAGATATCCTCCAGATGTGTTGGGCAGTTTCTCCCATAATACCCAGTCTACTTGGCAGGGGATGATGGGAGCTGTCATCATAATGTATCTGGAGGCCATCGAGCTGGGGAAAACTGCTATAGAAAATATAAGAAACCTGCAGTTTTTAGTTATAGCACTATGATTCCACTTCAACTGCTATGGCAATTTCCTGTGGAAACCTGGGGTTGGCTGTTGAAGAGAGGGGCATTTAGGATCCCCAGTAGGAGAATTCTCCTCAGGTGCCTTTGAAAAAATCCCAGGAGGACTCCATAGGAGACAGCCATGGGAGTTAAAGCCATAAGTACAGTCAGCCCTCAGTATCCACAGATTTTTTTTTTATCCATGGATCCTAGCATCCACGGCTTTGAAATGTTTTAGGAAATATATAATTTCCAAAAGTATTTTACTATTTTATATAAGGGACACCATTTCACTATGCCATTATATATGACGGGACTTGAGCATCCATGGATTTTGGTATCCACAGAGGTCCTGGAACCAAACCACTGTTTGTATTGTGAAAGAACCCTTTACAATTGCCCGCCCTATCCACAGATTCTTCATCCATGGATTCAAGCATCCATGGCTTGAAAGTATTTAAAAATATATATAAATTCCAAAAAGCAAACTTAATTTTCATATTTTATATAAGGATCACCATTTTACTATCAATTGTATTTAATGGGACTTGAATATTCATGGATTTTGGTATCCACAGAGGGTCCTGGAGCCAAACCCCAGCAGATACCAAGGGGCCACTGTTTTTCCTTTTTGCAGCACATCGTAGCCTTTTATGCTTAAAGCACATTTTCACAGCTGTGCCTGTCTTTGAATTGTGATGCTCTTTCCACTTTCAGGGTTCTTTTTGAGATCAGCAGCCATGTCCCAGTCCTTGTACTGTCCTTGTTGGGATCCTTGGAAGACAGGATGTAAAAGTCTGCTAAAAAACAAAACAGGCGAGCTAAATCAGAGGCCCAAGTAAGTAGACAGTGTGGAAACATTTAAGGAAAGGATGGGCAGTTTTATATGTACAGCACTGTGTAAACTTACAGCGCTATATAAATAAAATTAATAATAAATTAATAATACCACTCTGTTCAGTAACCCCCAAGCCAACAGTGAAATGGGGCCACAGAAACGAGAGGGAGGCATTGGGGGTGCTTGGGATAACCCCAAATTTTGCAGATGTATAAAAAGTCGAGAGCTTGTTTTATTCATTTAAAACTAATTAAACGTTGTAACAATTATATAATTATAATTATTGTAACAATTATATAGTTTAATAATTATATTACGATTTAGGCTTTTAGGAACTTGTTAGTTCAATCTGTCACTGACCATTTTAGTAATCTGAAAGGACTTTCCCCCCTCAATTTAACAAGTTAATACCAAATTATTCCCATAAAAATGTCAGTGCTGACAAATTAACATAATGATAACATGTTAATGCTAACGTTTCTCTTTCCAAGCTCTGAAAAAAGCCTCTTTTAAAATAAGGCCAAATGGGACAGTCACTCCCCTTGGGAGAAAAAGCGGGAGGAATAGTGCAATGTTAAATCTTCATACCAGATACTATGAAATATTGAGTAATAATTGTGAGGGAGGGAACAAACAGAAAGGAGTGGAGAGTGAATTTAGCTCCTTGACCCCACCACACTTTTGCTATTTATTTATGGAAATAAATATTACACACTTGATGTAGTATGTCGGTGTAAAATACATGTAATGAGTACACTTGGTTCTTTAAGGACTCGTGTAGAGCTTCTCCTAGAAATTTTTGAAGTGTCTTACAAGAAAAATGGTGATATAAAATAATAAAAGTAGAAATAAAAAAAACAAAAAACCAGTCAACATCTATCTTGGGAGAGATCCCTGAGGTTAGGTGCAAAGCAGCATTTTGTAAAACGCTTTTTAAATGAAAGTGGGCAGGGAAGATTCTTCACACTTAAAGCCATCTAATTGCTTAAAGCCATCTAATTGCACTTAAAGTCATCTAATTGCATAATAGGCTCAATTACATATATCAAGTGTAATAAGTCTGGGGGAGGAGAGGAAAGAAAACATGTCAGGACAGCAGTATTACAACTCAGCTTTCAAGAATTCTACAAGTCATAATTAGATCTCAAAATATTGCTAGTTTGACTTACATCTGGATGCAAAGCAAAAATTGCTTAAACCCCATATAACTTAATCTCACACAGATAAACTTTACCAAACCTGTTCTATGTTTCAGCTCCAGGCATAAATAAAACCAAACAAAAAGAAAGGCTGAAGATAGGTGATAGATATTCTCACCCCCTAAAAAGTTCAAATTATTAACTTAGCTGTCCCAGACCTAAATACTCTAAAGGTACTAGATCCTGTCAGATCTTGGAAGCTAAGCAGGGTCAGCCCTGCACTTAGTTAGCACTTGGATGGAAGACCACCAAAGAATACCAGGTGCTGTAGGCTATGTTTCAGAGGAAGACATTGGCAAAACCATCTGTGAGTATTTCTTTGCCTGAGCAAAACTAGTGAAATTCACAGAGTTGCCATAGGTTGATAGGTAACTTAATGGCATGTGCACACACACATACAATTATTCACTAACTTGCAAAACCAATTTACCGTATATACTCAACTATAAGTCAATCTCATTTATAAGTCGAGGGCAAATTTTGGAGCCAAAGTACAGTAATGGACTTTGGTACTGTATGACCCGTGGGTAAGTTGAGGATAAAACTTTGAGGCTCCTCAAGTCCATTCCCAGGCATGGAGGGAAAGTGGGGAGGAAAGTGTATGTGTGTTGTGTGTGTTTGAGACTGAATTAACTGCCATCATCAGCATTACCATATTGACCCATATATAAGGTGACCCACGATTTTGGGGTCAATTTTGGGGCATAAATTTCTCAACTTATAGGTGATTATATGTGGCAGTTTAAAAGCAGCGTGTGATAATCTCCAAAGGAGCTGAAAATTCTCCAAAGAAGCTCAAAATTATTTCTATCAGATGTTTCCCATTTTCCCGTTGTATCTTACTTTATCTCTTCTATAGGGGATGTGGTGGCTTAGTGGTTAAGATGCCAATTCTGATGATCGGAAGATCGGAAGGTTGGCAGTTTTAAGGCCCGAGTGCTGCATGATGGGGTGAGCTCTTGTCACTCGTCCCAGCTTCTGTCACCCTAGCAGTTTAAAAGCATGCAAATGCAAGTAGATAAATAGGTACCACTTCAGTGGGAAGGTAACAGCATTTGATGCAGTCATGCTGGCCATACGACCACCAGAGAAGTCCTCGGACACCTCTGACTTTTTGGCTTAGAAACAGAGATGAGCACCGCCCCCTACAGACAGTTACGACTAGACATTCATGTCAAGGGACTACCTTTACCTTTATCTCTTCTATGCATTATCTTCCAAAATAAGTTTGAAAAATATATATTTTGGACTGTGGCACCACTTAGTAGATGCAGGGAATGTGGACTGCACCAGATGACACCCCACAGTAGTGGGGTCCTCCTCCTGTTGTGGCGGTGATGCCACTGAATTTGCATTATCTTCTGAATTTGGCAACAGAACTCTTGAATCAGTTTTTTAATAGACTCAGCAAAGGTAGGCATGTGGGCCTGTGTGTGTACGCTTTACATAGCCATATCATTTTCTTCCAGAGTGAGATTTAGACCCAGGACGTATGTACAGCCTTTAAGAAGCAGGGAGCCTCAAGATGTGAGTAGAATATTTTTAACCTGCACCATTTTAATTGTAACATTTGCAATGGGCAGTAGAGAATTATATAATGATTTATTTCCCTCATCCTAACACTTCTGAAATAGGAATTTTGATCCTGATTTTGCATTGGAAATGTGAAGCAGAAAAACTGCCTGTTGAAGGAACAAGGCCATGAAGGTTTCTCAGTTCAAAGACTGAGAGCTCTGTTCCCATCACACAGTTCATTATCATTATCAGTTCTGAGGTTCATCAAGATAGTCCAGCTTCATTCTTGTTCTGGTTGATGAAGATGTTTTAAATCCTTTTAAAAAAGCACCAGAAAAGGTCTGGTCACTACAAAGTCATTCCTAATAACAAAAGAGGAGAAGAGAGTTTCATCAATTTCCTTTCTTGTGTTCCCACTAAAAATCTCAGGTCACTTGTGGAATCTGCAGGTAACTAATCAAGTAGGTAGATTTCAGTATTTGCCATTTGAGTGGAAGTGGTGCTATTGGTATGCCAACTGTTTCTCCCAAGTTCCCTGAATGTAACTTTCATTTCACTTACTATAATTGGAGGTTCATCTTCAAATGATTCTTTCTGGAATTAATCTGTCATCTTTTAATCTCTTTCATATAGTTCTTCCATATATTGTTTCCATCAGCTTTTTATTTTTACTTGGGGATCTAAAGTGTTCCTCTGCTGGACATAGAACGCCCTCACTCTTAGTTTAAATTTCCCTTTGATTTACCAGAACTTGTGCAAGAGGTCTCTTATTCTTTTTTTGTTGTTGTCATCATCTGTTTCTCTGCACTGATTATTATAGTACAGTAGTTCTCTTTGTCCCTGCACACAAATCCATGAACAGTTGCATTCAGGGTTTTGACCTATTTCTGCTTGAAGAGTTTAATTTGTCATCTATTGAGACTTCCCTTTCCTTTTGGCTGCAGATAGTGTCTTTTTGTTTTCCTCCTGACAGTGTCCCTGGCTTCAGTCTGGTCAATTAAGCTTAATAGTGAAAATCTATGTTTTAACATTATTTTTAATTATATGGTGATGTTCTTCAGATTGTATTTTGGCAAAATGGTTGGTTTAGTGTTTAGCTTTACTCTACTTTTTAAAAAAATTTCAGCAGTTCATGGTCTGTGTCAAAATCTGCTCCAGGTCTTGTTTTTGCAGAGGGAAAGAAGCTTCTGCTTCTGGTTATATTTCCAGTTATATAATCTATTTGGTTTCTATATTGGCCAACAGGTGAATATCCTCTATACAGTCACCTTTTTGGTTGTTTGAAGCATATGTTTGCAATGAACAAACAGTAGGCCTCACAAAATCCAGTCACATGCTTTGAAAATCCATTTCATACTTTGGCATTTCAATCACCTATGATTAACACAAAGTCCTGTTTTGGTGTGTGGCCAATTTCCTCCTTGATTCCAGCATAGAATCTTTCTTTCAATGTCTGTTTCTCCTGCCTCTGTAATTGGAGCATAAACTTGTATTATGGTTATAGTGATAGGTTTCTCCCATTTTGGCACATTCTCCAGTTTGGCACATTTAATTTTGATCCTCAGTAAAAGCCTCTCTGACATGGGAAACTGTACCAGCAGCACTTCTGCCATTAGCATAGCCTCTCGCTTCACAGAAGCACACCACCCTGCCACTGCAAAAAAAAAGTAGTGCCATAGCGGGATCCTTTTCTATCCACTAAGAAAGTTGTATGATATTTAAACCTTTACCATCGCTAAACAATAATCCAGGATTCTAGAATTCAGTGCCTTCTGTTTTCACCCCAGATATCTAAAGAGTTTGAAGAGGAGGTCATTCCTGGTTTTATCTTGACTCGCAGTAAAGAACGTATCGATGTTACTCTGGGAGAAGATTTTTTTGCGAAGAAAAAAACAACTGAAAAACCTGCCAAGCTAGTTGTGCCCAGGTAATCTACACGACTACACACAGAGTTTAGTTTTCTACACTTTTATCTTCAAAGTGACAGCCAAAACATATCTGTTTGTACAAGCTTTCATGGAATAAGGTAGTCTTTCCTTTCATTTGTCTTACCCGGTGTTTATATTTTATAAAATAAACTTTTATTTTACTTCAGTAGATATTTTTTAATAAATTATTTATATATTTGTAATTTTAGATAAGTATAACTGATGATTGTTGATTAGTGGCTTTATATATTTGTAATTTGTGATTTTGTCTGTTTTTTAAACTGCAAAATTGATAGCCAAGCACAACTGTTATGAGAATTGGAGAAAGCTGGGGTATTAATCAAATGAACGAATTAATTAATTAATTAACAAATAAATAAATAAACAATAGGAAGGAATATTGGTTTGCCCATAAATAGTGTTATTCTTGATTTCTTCCTAAGAGCCAATTTGAATGTGAGGTGACATTAATTCTAAGCAAATGTTTGAGGTAATTATTATTATTATATTATCATTATTATTTCTTATCCAGCTCTCCCCATTGATAGAGGCGGAGGGCAACAACAAGGAACAAACAACAGTTAAAACACACATCAATTTAAAGGGACAAATAAAATGTACACATATTAAAACAATCCACATATAAAATTTAACGTTTAAAATTCACAGTTTAAAAATCATCAGGATAAGACTGCAGAAAGGGAATGGTCTTTAATGCTGTTTTAAATTCAGACAGTGTATTCAGTTGTCAGATCTCTTCTGGCATTTTTATGTGAGCATTTTATGTGAGCAGTTTTTATCATTGGTATGCTTAGACTCAACCTGCAGATGTTGGCAAAGAGAGGTGTATTTGTGAAGTCGAAGGCTTTCGTGGCTGGAATCCATACTTTGTTGTGGGTTTTTTGGGCTATGTGACTGTGTTCTGGAAGGGTTTATTCCTAACATTTTGCCAGCAGCTGTCGCTGGCATCTTCAGAGAATGCTGGCATGAGATTATTCGCTGAAGATGCCAGCCACAGATGCTTGTGAAACACCAGGAATAAACTCTTCCAGAACACAGCCACATAGCCTGAAAAACCCACCTCCCCCCCGGCCAAAAAAATAGAGATATGTTTCTTGTGTCTTGCAGATCCCATAGCCAAGAATTCTGTGTCAGCTTGAGATGCACAACACATATGTTAGTAAATAATAAAAATGTTATCTCAGTTTTTGCAGCAAGTGGCTAATGGCTCTTCTTTAAGTGTTATTATTATTAGTAGTAATAGTAGTGTTTATTTTATAGTGCCATAAATTTACATGGCACTTTACAGACATAATCAATTCAACATTAAAACTTGTCAATGTCAAGCCATTTGAAATATGCAGTTTAGTTCTGTCAAAGGAGATAGCCAAAAGTGCACCTTCAGAAAGTCTGCACAAATCCTAGGGTCTATGCAGAGTACAACTTGGAAGCACAACACAGCTTGGAAAAATTACTCTTTGGAATACACATCGCAGACTCCCACTACCAGCGTGGCTGCAGCTAGTCTGTATCTGTACTTTTGATCCAACATAAAAGGGACAAGCGCTATAATAAGTTGTGTCTCCAGTTGGGTTATTGCAAATTTGGCGACATTAATTCGGATTATACATACACATATGGCAAACTTGATATATTTTACGTTGAGTATCTTCTAACTGACCAGCAGCCAGAGATTACAGCCAAGGTGCCAAGCTTTTGCCTTGCTGCAATAGCCTACTGACGCAAAATGGTGTCTTAATTTTTTGCACTGCATAACATTGCATAATTTTTTTTGTATTTTATAATATTGTTGTATTTTATTATTCTCTTTTACATTGTTTATGCTGGTCATTGACTGTAATAAAATTTCATTCATTCATACATACACATAAATGAATACAGGTAAGTCCTTTGACAAAACAGCTTTGACAAGTGAGAATGCTTAGCTGACTATTGCTTCTTGATGTTATGCGTTCAAGTGTTTCACAGGTTTTTCTTGCCAACACTTGTCCAGCGGAGGTAGTGGTGCACTAATCGGCCTCTGTCTCTTTCTTCTTTCCTCATCCCCATTTTCTTTCCTCCTTGAACTCTCTTTACAGCACTCCACCTAAGCCTGAAACGTAAGTACTGATCTTCCTCTCCCCACTGCTTTCCTTGAATTACAATGACAACAGTTCCTAAATACACCCTGCTCTCCCTCAGCCCCTTCTTATAGCTCTTTAATTTGATCCCTTCTTCCAGGATCTCTTTTGACAGGAGCCTGATGTACTGTGGCCCAGTTAAGTCACTCAATATCCCATTACCCTGGCAACTGAAAAATAATTGCCCTGAAGAAAGTCAGAAGCTCCATTAAGGGAAGAGTTGGTTCACTTATTGGCTTCTCTCTCCCTCATTCTGTTTCTTGCTATCTATCACATGCATGGTTGTCTTTTCTGGGGAATAGTAACCGTCTGATCCTAGTCACGGTTATGCAGCCCATAGGTGGTTTTGCTCCCCTTGAGGCACAACAAAAAGGGAGAATGGAAAGGACCTGTAATTAACCACCAAAAGGATTGTTAAGCCGGAACTAAACCCCTTCCAGCAGGCCATAGCAGAATGTTTATTGCTCACTACCATTTCCCTAAGCAAAGGGATCTTACAGCACCTTTGGGACTAGCTGGAGTTTATCACATGCAGGGAATTGGAAGTATAATCCAATGGCAATCTGAATGCAATCATGGGGTTTCGTGTGATTGCGTGAAAGCTGATCACACACATTTTCGGGCAAAGGGAAGTCCTTCCAAACGCAATCATGGGGTTTCCCGTGATTGCATGAGAAACTATCACACACAATTTCAGGCATTGGGAGGCAATTTCGGGCAGTTCCGAGCGCAATGCAGTGTCAATACGCAGTCACGTAAATTCACTGGACTAGCGAATTTACTCAATTCCGAACTGGCCTCACTTCCATTTCTTTCGAAATTGAGAGAAATTCCTCATGTGTGATAAACTCCACTGTGCGAAAGAAGTTGTAGCATATGCTTTCATAGACTTGGTCCACTTCCTCAGATGCATCCTCTTACATCTATGGACTACCTCCAAGTTTACAAAGCCTGGTGGTGCAGTGGTACAGCAGCCACTTCAGTCCCAGCCAGGGCCTCAGGGTCACCTCAGCCTAGCATCCTTCCAAGGTCGCTAAAATAAGTACCCAGCTTCTGGGGGGAAATTAGCTTACAGTTGTAAACCGCTTAGAGAGTATGAAGCGGTATATAAATGAAGCTGGTGCTGCTATTGCTACAAAAGCTTATGCTACACTTTCTATTGCACGGTCTCAAAAGTGCTACAAGATCCCTTTGCATACTGATATTCCAGACTAACATGGCTATGTCTCTGAATTTTCCACAGGGCAAGTGGTGAAAACCCAAATCCCTAGACGCCCTAGAAGTGCTCTTTCCCCTGTTCACATAATCTTTACTGAAGAGCAGCTGTTATTTGGTTAGCTGGAATTATTCACAAGAGAGCCCTGCCTGCTTTAAGCCTATCAAGCAGCTAGCATTTCCAGCAGTGATAAGCATTGGGCAGAACCAAAATGTTTCTTAATCTTAGGTGTTAATGTTTTTGTTTTTGTTTTTTTGGTGCTAGGATCCAAACTGTTACCTCCTGAATCAATACCTGACAGTTATTTTAAAATATATACAGTGTTTATATATTGGTTGTTGTTGTTATGTGCCTTCAAGTAGTTTCTGACTTATAACAAACCTTTTATTATATTTAATATATTAAATATGTACAATTTCCCAATTTCTGCAGTAGTTTTCCAGTTTAAAAAATGTGCACAAAAATGCATAGATTAGAGAACTGTGTGAGCAGAAATATAGTTGTGAAAATAAGGTACAAAAGCATGTGCAGAAATCTGTTTGCCAAGAAACTGTACGTTGGGAGAAATTCATGCAAACATGCCCATGAATTTTTATGCGGACTTTTTAAAAACAGCAAACTGATTGGAAAAATGAGGATCTGTGTGAAACCATCATAGGCAGGTCTATTCATTGCTAGCTTAGAGTCCCACTAAGCTCTGAGCGTCTTAAAGAAAACAGAAAGTAAATTTCTCCTAGAAAACTAAGGGCTGTTTCAAATACACAGAAAAGAAGGGAAAACGCTGCATCCACAAAGAAAGTATGCCTTTCATTCCAGCAATTCCTCCCCATCTATTTAAACAAGGCAGAGCATTAAACCACCCCATGCTTGCTCTTTTCCTGAAGCAAAGAGCATTGGCAGATTTTTTTTTCTTTTTACAGTTCTGTCTGTTTGTCACTTGTAGCAGGAGACAGGCAGACAAGACAACACTCATCTTCCGTTTTTATGGGCCACGGATCAGGAACAATCCCATCAAGACCTTTAATTGCAATCCTTGGTCCCCGTTGTTCCTTGTGGTATTATGTGGTCCTTGCAGCACTTCACTGTATAGACCCCATGTCTTGCAGGGAGGACGTTGTTGCTGATTTAGTGGAGCAGATTTCTGAGCTTACAGCGATGATGGAGCAATTGCGCCGAGATCACCAGGTCACCCACAAACAGGTGAGGGGCTTCAGTGAGGGCACACTCTCTCAGCATCTTTGAAACTTTGCCGTGCTTTAAGAGAAACCATGCAGTGAGAATGAAAGGGGTCCGCATAACAACTTCCAAAAAAGCAATTGGTATCTGGTGCCATGAATTTGTTTTAAAAGGTATTTTTGGAGCAAAGCAGATGGTCTCCTGGGAGGAATATAAAGAACTGGGATGTGGATGCATAGAGGCTGTTGGTGTCATCAAGATACTCCATGTGTAATTAAACTACCTGAAATCAATCTGAAAAGACCCGTAAAAAAGAAAGGCAGAAGGGTGTTTTGAACGTGGTGTGCTGTACTTTTATTTTTATTTTCTAATTTTTTAATATGTTTTAAATTGTTTTAACCAAGTGCTGTTTAAATAGTTGTCCGTTTAATGGTGTGTTTTTAACTTTTGTAAAAAAAAAAATTATCCGGACTTAGTTTTAAATGTTTATAAACCACTTTGAGTTCCTTGCCAGACGAAAGGTAAGGTGTATGTGTATGTGTGTTGCTGTTGTGTACCTTCAAGTCATTTTTTTCCTTATGGTGGCCTTTAGGCAAACCTATTGTATAGGGTTTTCTTGGCAGGTTTCTTCAGAGTGGTTTGCCATTCCCTTCTCCTGAGGCTGAGAACATATAACTTGCCCAAGATCACCCAGTTGGGTTTTATGCTCAAGCAGGGAACTGAACCCTCTTCTCCAGAGTTATAGTCCAGCACTCAAATCACTACACTATGCTGGTTCACCATGTATGTATGTATGTTTATATGTATGCATGCATGTATAAATAAATAAATACATTTTTAAAATGTACTTTTGTAATGGGAGTTATTTCTGTTTCTCTTCCTAGCTGGAGAGAGAGATGGCAGAAAAATGCAGTGAGATGCAAGCAGAGCATGAGAGCAAAATAAGGTATGTCTGTCCTTGTGTGCAAAGCTTACATTTATACTGGAAACCTATCTGGAACCAATGGCACTCTGTTTGGGAATTCATCTCCTAGAATTCATCTCCCCAGCCCACATGGCCAATGAAGTATGTAGCATGGGATTCTGTGTTTATTTTTTTCATGCGGTTCTGGAACTCTACTACTATAAAAAAAGAAGGAAAAGAAATAGAAGAAAACCCCAAGGAATCAAGCTGCTTAGGAATAGAGAGGGAGAGAGGGGACAGTGGGGAGGAGAGGATACTGACATCACAAGACTGTCAATGGGCAACTGTCCCAACAGCGAGATTTCGCACTAGCAAGGTCATTGACAGGTCATTGTAAGATCATTGACAGATTTCCCCTGTCAATTAAAAAGGACACAAAAGCTACGGGTCAGGGACAGAGCAGCTATGAGTTGGAGGTGTCATTGTGTGCTAAGTATCACCAAAGCTGCTTTTTTCCTGGTGTAATTGCAGTTTAAAAGCTGCATGTACTAATCTCCTTGGACAACTGAAAGTGTTTTCTGCTTGAGCAAAACTGCTAATGTCTATTCCCCATTATGAGTTTAGTTGGAATTAAAGTTGGCTCTCCACATTTGCAGCTTTGACTTTTGCAGATTTGATTATTTGCGGTTTTAATTAATATGTTCTCTCTAGGAATCTCTAGGTCCTCCAGTGCAACCCTGCCAGACGTTGACCATAGAGTTGTTCTGGAGAACCTAGAAGATCCTAGAGAAACATTTGTTTAGGCATTTGTGGATCCTCAAACATGATTCTATGATCGGCTTCTGGCAAATGTTGACCATAGAATTGCACTGGAGGTCCTGGAGATTTCTAGACCACTGTACAGAAAAACACATAGTGATACCCACCAGAAGACCAGTGCAAAAATGCCTTACTGATGCCACTTTGCTTTGCAGGGAAATTCAGGCCTTTCATGCATCAGAAATGGCTGCCATGGAAGAACAATACAAGAGGGAGCTGCGGAACGAGAGGGCAACTGCCCAAGAGAAGCTGAGTATGGTTCAGAGCCTGTAACACACAAGTTGTGTCATATCATGACAGTGTTTTTGTACTATACACACATTTTAGGAAAAGATAGCTGGAAGTGAAAGAACAACAAAAGGAGACTGGATACTTAAATCTTCCTCAGTTTGCTTTTTTTTCCATTCCAAATTTCAAACCATTTCTAATACACATTTGGAAACATACAAGATGCAGATGGGAGGGATGAGAGTTTAAGTGCCCACATTCTTCCACCCCTTCAATCCCTAGTTGAAATGGAGATTCAGTGTCCATGTGAGTAGGAAATTGCCTACTGAGTCGTGTTCAATTTAAGACATTTCTTTAAACATTAGGAAATTAATTCAGTTTTTGTTAAAATGGGACTGACAAGGATCAAACTCCTACAGGTCCATGGAATAAATTCACTATAGTAAAGTCTTATTTAGCCAGCATGGTGTAGCGGTTTGAGTGTTGGACTACTACTCTGGAGACCAAGGTTCAATTCCCATTTGGCCATGAAACCTACTGGATGACCTTGGGCAAGTCAAATGCTCTCTGCCTCAGGTAGAGTCAATGGCAAATCACCTCTGAACAAATCTCGCAAAGAAAGCTCTGTGATAGTGTCACCATAAATTGGAAATTACTTGTAGGCACACAACAACAACCACAACCATAAATTAGAAAAGGAACAAACTGGTCTAAATAACAATGTTGAGGAAGCAATAAAAGGCAAAAAGACTTCTGTTAAAAACTGTTTTCTTGCTCAAATTAGGAAAAGGACAAAGACTACAAGCACTGGCAGATAAAAAGTTGATAGGCAACCAAAGGAGGAATTTGAGAATTAGATTGTTGAAAGATTAAAAAGAAAAAAAAGGTTTCAGTATATCTGTATTGAACATCAACCAAAGAAGCAGGAGGAACTTTAAACAGAACTGTGAGAAGAGCACTGAAGGAAGACCGTGGAGTTTATCATACGACAGAATTTGGGGGTATACTCCAATGGCAATCCGAACGCAATCATGGGGTTTCACGTTATTGTGTATGAGTGTATCTCACGCAATTTCAGGCAATGGGAAGTCATTCTGAACACAATCATGGGGTTTCACGTAATTGACTTACTCACTTTTTAGAATTCTTTGGGAACATTATAAAGCATGTAGATGGCTTATATAGAGGTAGCAGACACCATAAGCTTTATGTCACCTGATCCACAAATTATTTAAATATGGTTTAGTTGGTAAACATTGGACTATAACTTCTAGAATCCCCCTCCCAGGCAACAAGGAGATTATATAAGGTGTAGCTCCAAAAAGTACAATTCCCATCATTAATCAATACAAAGATTCTCATGTGTAACTGTGGAACATATGCCTGAGGCATTTCTGGACATGGAATTACTGTACTAAACACACAGTAGTCTGGGACTTGGGGGGGGGATGCAGATCTTGGAAGATAGGATATGTTTAGAAGGGAGAGCCATGTTCCAAACTTTGACAAATGCTGATAATTTTTAACTTCTAAGAAAAGAATGTAGCTGAAAGATCAGCCTATTCATTCTACAGTTGAAAAAGAAATGCTTAATCTATTAGCTCAGTGTTGCATCCGGAGTACCTTTATCTATTTTTTTTCCCTTTAGCTGGGATGCAGAAGGAATACAAATATCTGAAGAATGCATTTCGTGTGTACCAGGTGAAATTTAATTTATTACCCAAATTTGGGTGAGATCACTAGGGGTGTGTTGGCAGGAGGTGAGGTGCAGGGGATGTGAACTGCACTGGGTGACACTTGAGAGGTGACACCCAGTTCAGTCCTCATCCAACTGTTAGGTGCAGTGTGGTGCTGCTGCCAGTACCTGTCCCGGTTCTTTTTGCAGAAGGAGACAAGACGGCACAGAAGGAGTGGGGGAGCCTGTATGCACAGCTCTCTCCTTCCCCCCCCCCCCTTCCTTGTTGTCTTACCTCAAGCTAGAGACTGGTCACAAGCCAGCCAAGGCATGTGGAAGGAGAAGGAATGTATATGTGCGCCTGCCCTTCCCACTTTTCTCAGTGCCTTGGCTGGCTTGTGGCCAGTCTCTGTGGCCAGCTGGGGGGCAAAGCAAGCTGTTGCCGTCCCCCACCCTCATGACACCTGCACTGGGTGAAACCAAGACTAGGAATGCTACTGGATGAGATCTTGTGGAGCTTATTAATTAGAGAGCTTGAATTATTTTTATTTTTCAGAAATCATTAGTAGAGTGTTACTTATTACAATTTTTTTTAGTTAATAATTTCATAGAATCATATAGTTGGAAGGAGAAATCAAACACTTAAATCAGGGATGGGCAACTTTGGGAGGAGCAGGGATCAACCTTCAGCTTCCAGGACTTTCTATGGGTATCACTATGGGCCTATACTGACTGGCACTTTGTGCTGGCCTGTTGGCAGGGTTAAGATGCAGTGTCCTCACGCTGGACACCCTAACCCTGCCCCAGCATGCCATTTTGGTGCATGCCAGTCCACACAGCATGCACCATCATGATGCAGCACCAAAGGGGCGTCATAAAGCCATCTGACCGCGGTTATGGTGCCCCTTGGAGAGCACAAAAAGGAGCTGCTTTTTTTGGCTCCTTTTTGCAGTCTCCAGAGGCTGGATTGGGGCCACACCATGAAGTTGCCATGGCCCTGATCCAGCCAGTCTTAGCTTAACGGAAAATACCAAAATTTAATGTACCTCTTTCTCTCTTTCAAGTGTATGAACACTCACACACACCACCCACTATCACAAAAACAAGAGAATATATTTGTAACCTGTAATAAATTGCAAAATTTTAAAAAGAAAATGTTACCCTCAAAGATTCTATAATCTCATTGGGATGCTAAATGGGATGATTTTAGAAAGTATCCCATGTGCCCTAGCTTGATGCACCTGCTCCAGAGAGGATGGATTCAGGAAATACATCCCCAGAGCTTGTCCTTTTAACTTTTTAGATAAAACACTCCCTCTCCACTTCTTGATCTATAACTAGTCTCTCCATGAAGTACATAAAAGAATTGCAAAGGAATACAAAAGGATACAGGCCTGTCTAGAGTAGATTTATTGAATCAGTTGCTGAGAAGCATGTTAGCACTCACACAAATCCCATGAGTTTACTCTTGTTGGGAATAATTATTGGGTTTAGGCCAGAATTGCCATCTATGTTGTTGCAACTACACACATTTCCTTGTGTGTCTCATTTTTTTGTAGGACAGCATTTCTGATGAAATGGAGGAAAAGTGGCTTAGAAGGCAAGCAGAATGGAAAAAGAGTGAAAGGACTGAGCGGGAGAAGGCACTGTTACAACAAAGTGAGTTCAAGAGAATTCTTGCTTTTGTATATAGTTTGTATTATATGTATATGTACAATCTGAACATCAGCTATCTGCATCTCATTTTTTTATTCAAGGCCAGAGCTGCATCCATTTAAGCAGTATGATAATTTATTTGAATTTCTTACTCCATCCATTTCTGGTCTGGCTGTCTCCTTCAGATAAAGGTTTCTGTTTGTCATAGGGATCAGGTACTGTTGGGGAAGCTTTTAATTCCTGCTATCTTAGATTGCGTCCACACTGGGGGGGGATAACCCGGTTTGGCACCGCTTTAATTGCCTTGGCTCAAGGCTCTGGAATTCTGGGAGTTGGAGTATGTTATGGGGTCCAGAGCTCCGCTCCGCTCTGGACCCACAACATACTCCAACTCCCAGAATTCCAGAGCCTTGAGCCAAGGCAATTAAAGCGGTGCCAAACCAGGTTATCCCCCCAGTGTGGATGCAGCCTCACATTCTCCAAGATTTCACACATGAAAATTGGGATAACTGTGGTCAAGCAACCCCAGAATGTGGTCAAGATGGCAAAGGTTATTAATGAGGAAGAGCACACAAGCATAGAGAGGCTGCAGCAGATCATCATCATCATCTTTTATTTATATCTCGCCTCTCTGTCCATGACAATCGAGGCGGCTTACAGATTAAAAAATACATACAAAACTCTATGTCTCAATAGTTCCCACTCTCCCCATATTTGTTTAGTAAGTTTCCAAGAAGGCAAAGTAGTAGCCACTGAACTTAAATATGATGTCAGATCCTGTCACATTGGAAGGGGGAGAAAGTCTGCTGATCCCACAAATTAGATAGTTTAGGAAGCATTGCTGTATTTAATGACACATAGAACTACCATGTTAATTTACTTTCAGCTGATTGTGGAGAAACAGTATCAGTACAGCACTGAAGAGCCTGACTGTGAGAACAACACTCACTCTTTCCAGCACCAATAATCTTGTTAGCAAACCCCACTGTAGTAACTTGTAAATGTGAGAGTGGGGAGTTTCAATGCACTGACACTATTAAACAATCAAATTCACGAGAACCTCTGCAATAGATGTCACATATACTTGATTCAAATGGATGCTCACATTTCATCTTCTCCAGAACAGTCATTGACAAGAAAGTTTGAGATGGAGCTGGAGGAACAGAAGAAGCTCATTCAGAAAAACAGTTTTTTGATAGGTAGAGCTTATGAACAAGAAAGAGAGGTATGTGCTTTCAGTAAAGCAAAATGAGTATTTATCATATTCTAGGAACTGCTGTGCCTTGAATTAAGAAAGCCTTCTCCTTACACATTTTCACCTTTTTATTGTTTCCTGTTATCTAGGCTGGGTTGGAAAACAAAGATAACAAGGTCCCACTGTATAAAAGGGCTAAGGAGCAATTTATTAGTTCAATTTATACAGTATGTCAAATGTAAGGAGGTGTTTATGGAGAATTATTTGTTTTGGCATAATGAGTCAGATTATACCATATATACTTATGTACAAGTCAACCTTGTGTATGAGTCAAAAGAAGACTTTGGGATAAAAATCATGGATTTTGATATGGCCCGTAGAAAAGTCAAAGATAGAACTTGAGGGAGGAGAAGGTTTTCACATGGGACTTAGAAGGAAGGAACTGGAGGGATATGTAGTGCTTGTTGGGCAGGGATGAACCAGAGGGAGAGAGAGAGGAAGAAGAAGAGGATGAGAGAAAGGTTTTCCATGGGACTGGGAAGGAACTGGAGGGATATGTAGTGCTTGGTGGGCAGGGACAATCCATGGGGAGAAGGAAGGATGGAAAAGAAGGGTTTTCCATCAGACTGAGAAGTGAATCGCCTCACATGGGCATACACACACACACACACATCTGCCTGGCAGCTTTAATGGTATTTGGAGGGTCAAGAAACGCTGGGGAAAATGTGTAAATCTGGATGGTGACTACATAGACATAAGCTAACAACTACAAATCAAAACAAACTTTCTGTCAAATTTTTTTAAAGGTGATAATTAAAACTTTTGGCTACCCCCTCGTATGCTGTGTAATTCAATTTTTTAAAATGCAGGTTCACATTTTGGGGCTACTTCTGGATTCAGCTCTGAGCCTGAAGGCCAAGGTTACAGTAGTGACCAGGAATGCTTTTGCACAGTTAAAGCTAGTGTGCCAACTACAACTGTTCCTGGAAAAAGTGGAGCTGGCCACAGTGCTACATGTCTTGATTACATCCCATTTGGATTACTGCAATGTACTGTTAAATGGAGCTTCCTTTGAAAAGTGCTCAGAAACTTAAGTTGACCCAAAGAGCTGTTGCAGCCAGGTTGTTAAATGGAGCTGGCTACAGGGAGTCCACAACTCCCTTGTTGCAACAGCTCCATTAGTTGCCCTTCCATTTTTGGGCACAATTCACAAAGCTGGTTTTGACCTATGCAGCTGAGAATCAGGTTACTTGAAAGACCATATCTCCCTTTATGAGCTGATTAGAGCTGATTAAATGCTGCATGATAATTAGACTTTAAGGTCTGTATATAGTTTTTAAAAATACATTTTACTATTTTAATGTTTAATGTTTTTAACTTTATAAATTGTTTAATTGGGTGGTGGGTTTTTACGTATTTATACTTTTTAATTTTTGAACTGTTTTTAATGTGTATTGTTTTTAAGTTTGCTGCTGGCCCCCTTGAGTCCCTATATTGGATGGAAAGCAGGGTATTAAATGAAGAAATAAATAAATCCCAAGCCAAGCCAAAAATTTTGCCACACAGTAACTCAGCCAGCAGTCTGTTCTTTGTTGGGCTGGTTGAGTAAAGTATGGATTTAGTTGGATCAAAGGTGATATGTGTCAAGGCGTCATACCGTAGGAAGACCAGGGCTTGAAATTTACACTTCATAAATAAATTGTTCTGTTACTCATTACAATGTTTAAAAGGTAACCTGCTGCATTATGTAATTATGAGAAATGTTAATGTAACTGCAATGCTTGTTGTGCTGTTATTTTGCATTTTTAGGTGAAAATGTTATGATTAATAACTATAAACTGTTACTCATCACTCCAGTAAAGGAATTTTGCACATATTTGTTATATCCCTTCTAAAATGTTAACTTGGTTGCATGCTTGGTAGCACCCACAGTGATTAATTACATGTAACAACATTACAGTTGGCCCTCCACATTTGCGGCTTTGACTTTTGTGGATTTGATTGTTTGCAATTTTGATTAATATGTTCTCTCTAGGAATCTCTAGGTCCTCCAGAGCAACTCTGCCAGAGGTTGACCATAGAGTTGTGCTGCAGGACCTAGAAGTTCCTAGAGAAAACACTCTTCTCTAGGCATTTGTAGGTCCTCCAGCATGGTTCTATGATCAGCCTCTGGCAGATGCTGACCGTAGAGCTGGACTGGCAGACCTGAAGATTCCTAGAAAGGTGTTTTCTCAGATAAAAAGAATAGGTGGGTTGTTGTTGTTGTTTTATTTGTGGTTTTTTGACTTTCATGGGGGTCCTTCATTTCTAACCCCAGTGAATGTGGAGGGTCCACTGTGCTTGTTAACTTACTGTTTCTATGCTCAGAAGGAAGAGCACCTAAAATTAAAAGGGTAATTTCCCCTTGAAAAATGTAATTTTCCTGCTTAACTTGAGACTTTCTCTTTTCTAGGAATTTCAGAAGCAGCAGGAAATGGCTAAGGATGCTGTAGATGCATTAAACCTCAAGATCAAGGCAAGTGTGCTTAAAGTTTCTATCAGATGCATCTGAAATGGATAGATCATATGAGATCCTATGTTTGGGGCTTCTTCCCCCAACCTCTCACTGCCATCCTTAGGGTTTCTGTCCTTACCATAGTGATATGCTAAGTTAGATTGTCTGAAACATCCTTTCCAGATTTTATACATGTGGTAACAAGCCAGCAAACCGTCAGAAACTTTATTTTATTTATGTAGTGACAGAGATACATTTTTAAAAAATATTTTAACCCAGCCTACTTCAGTTTTTTCAAATGAATTGCCATATTACTCTGTATTAATAAAATAATAATATTGTGATGTGCTTCCCATGATACGAGACAGTCAGATCTGTGCAACACCCCTGCCAAGATGTGCATATGTGTGCTCAAAAAATGAAGCCCTTTTTACTCTCGGGTCTAGAAGAGCAAAGGGTTAGCTTGGAAAAGCTCTTTCCTGGTCCATTCCTGTAGCCAGCACATCCTAGTGAAGCCTGTTATATATCTGTATTAAGTTGCTTAAATTTCTTGACCAAACAATTGAAATACTATCCCACTCCCACAACTGTGTATATATGCTTCATGCCTGAGGCCTTAATACCACTTGGTAATGCATTCCAAGTGAATTTGTATCCATGAAAGCTCAGGCTAAAATAAAAACAGTCTCAAAGGTGCTACCACATTTTTTCCCCCTCCCCCTTCCTTCTGCATTTGCATCTGAGGAAATAGGTTCAAGTCTACAGAAAGCTCATGCTGTCATCATCATCTCTCTTTCAGTTGATCTCAAAAATCCCTTTGCATAATTCTCTAATATCTTTCCTAAGTGGGTGCTTGCCGATCATTACCACCTTTGTGCTGACCCAAATACTGGATATTGTGCTTCAGGAAAGCCAAGAGGACACCCTTTGTTTCAAGATGTCTTTTTGTTTTAAAAAAACCCCTCTGATGTTATCCTCATCTCCACCTGCATGGGATGCTTAAAAGGGGATTTCAACCTCAGAGCAATCAATTCCAGAGGTGGGTCACCTGGAATCAAGGACTCAGCTGCTTGCCTCCTTCTGTAAGCTCCTTGCTGAAAACCACTGCTTAAACTAGCCTTTTCAGAGAATCAGAGAACCCCATTAACTTATCTTTCAAAGTCCTGGCTGTGGCTTAAGGAGACCTTGGCTTGTCTTCTTTGCCCTGTTCCAGCTAAGAGGGTTTCCTAGCTTCTCACAAATCCAGTGGGGCTAAGAAAAAGTAATCCCTCAATCTCTTAAATCTGTTTTTGGAAAGTCCTTTCCCAGCACATTGCATATCCTTAAAATGAACTGCCCCCCCTCTCTGTGTATTAGGGAAAGTACTTATATTTTGAACTTCTTTCTCCCATATGTCTCTCCCCTTAACAACCTCTAGTTTCAAAGTGCTTTAAATACCAAATTCTGACAGCCTCGCAAGCTTGCTAACCTGTATTTCTGGCATTTGTGAAGCTATACCATAATATTTGCTATTCCCAATGCAACAGCTGTTTATATCTTGATAGCTTATCCCATCCCAGCCTCGTGGAGGCTCCCTTGGCCAGTTCATCAAGTCTTCTTTCTGGTTCCCACACTACATTTCACTACTCATCATATGATTATCTACTCACCTTGAAGTATATTCCAAGGTGTTAGTCCTTTGGGGAAAATATGAGGATTGGATCTGTTAGGAAACAGCTTCTCTCAGCAGAGTTCATCAGACATAACATGACTCACTCTTCAGTATCTCCCTGGCTGAGGTTAATAAATATCAAGCAGACAGCATCAACTTATAAATTAAAAACATTACACGTTACTGTTAGAATGTACATCTCTTGAAGTCCTACATCCTTCCAACCTAATGAAAATAATTGGTAAAAGGAAGAGCTCTAGTGAGCTTAGAACTTTAACTCACCAGCTCAAAGCTGAGAAAAGAGTCAAAAGAGGAAATTGATAGAGGAGGGAGAGGTTTTATATGACCATCAACCCTCAAATTTTTTCAGATCACTTGGTCTGATTGCTTACTTACCCAAAGTATTTATGACCAAGCATTGTAATAGACAAGAGCCAGCATGGTGTAGTAGTCAGAGCTTGGATTACAGCTCTGGAGGACAAGGCTGGAAGCCCCACTCGGCCATGCAAACCCACTGGGTGATCTTGGGCATGTCACACTTTCTCAGCCTCGGATGAAGGTAAGGGCAACCCCCCTCTGAATAAATCTTGCCAGGAAAAACCTATGATAGGGTTGCCATAGGTTGGAAGTGACTTGAAGGCACATAACGACAACAACAGTTGCAATAGACAAGTAAGCAAATGGGGGAAACCGGAACTAAAGAACTCAAGCATGCAAGGGGAGGCCTATATTATCTAAAGTCCCTAGTTGCTCTGCTTGAAGAGAATGCTTGATTTTCCAACAATAATTCAGCCCAAGTGAGGCAACTGCCTCAAGCAACAGACCTGACTATTCCTCCTGAGTCCCCACCCCACTCCAAAAATTTCCTTTTTCAAGAAGAGAGCTATGTCAGTCTCTTAGCCTACCCTTGAACTGCCCTCAGGTGGGGTGAAGAGTGTTGTACAATTCTGGAAGTTGTATTCCCAAAGCTCTATTGCCTGTTCTGAAATTAGATAAATATGGCAGCTTCTTTTTGTGAAGCAAAGGAGTAAAGCATCTTGGGGCATCCCTGCTTCCTACAGTGTACCCTTTTTCATCCAAGATTTTGCCTTTATAGAAAGTTAGAAACTTTTTAAAAAGGATAATAAAACCCAGGCAACAGAAGTCTGGTGGTAAAACAAATGGAAACTAAGGGGCGAAACAGATGGGCAGGAAAAAGTGTCTTGAAGCTGCCTTTTCTGAAGCCACATTGAAACCCCACCAACTGCACCACTGGCTCCCAAGGCACCTGGAGTGCTCATGTCATGACCACATGTTATGGCTTCAAGCCAGGAAGAAGTGGAAATAGCTGCTGCTTTTAGAAATAGCTTTCTTTGGATAAGGACACTTTTCTGCTGGCTTCAAGGTATGTGTCATCTAAACGCCACACCTTCAAGCCAGCCTGAAATCACCTCTTTTTGCCTGTCTGTTTAGCCCCTAAGGGGCTAAACAGACAGGCAAAAAGAGGTGCTTTCAGGCTGGCTTGAAGACATGGTGTTGAGATGACACATGCCTTGAAGCCAGCAGGAAAGTGCCCTCTAGGTGCCTTATGCAGAGAAAAGCCGTCTCAAAAAGAAGCAGCTTTTTTCCATTTCTTCCTGGCTTGAAGCCATGTCATGTGGTCATGACATGAGCACTCCAGCTGCCTTGGGAGCTGGTGGTGTGGTTTGTGGGGTTTCAATGTGGCTTCAGAAAAGGCAGCTTCAAGCCACTTTTTCCTCCCATCTGTTTCGCCCCTTTGTCTTTGCAATGTTAGCCACATAGCAAATGTCCTCTTCTTTGGATGAACAAAGCTATATCAAGAGTTTACTTCTGTTTCTTTATGAAAATTAACTTGTGAAATGTTGAAAAGTTCATTGGATTATTCAAGATCTTCAGACGGATGGCAGGTTGGTTTTTGGTTCTGGTGGTGTTTTATTCTTTACTTCCACTTTGTGTTATTGCTTTAAGTTGTTTATACAGATGTTGCCTTGGAACAGTTCTTGAAATGTAGAATATAAATGTTCTAAATGAAGTAAAATGCTTTGTTTGTATTTATTAAAAAGTCTTTGGAGACAGAATTGAAGGAGAAGAACGAGACTTTGAATGCGATTGCCTCAGCTCTTCACAAGACAGAGCTGGAACTCCGGAACGAGGTGAGAATCAAGAAGCAGCCGATGAAACATCTGCAAAGGTTTCTGGAAAGTTTTGTTGAAGGGAGAGGTACAAAATTGATTTACACCCTATCTTTCAATCAAATGAGCCAGGAATGACTTATGCCAGCAGTGCTGGGTGGCACAGTGGAATGTGTGTGCAAACAGCCACCTGGCATCGCTCTGGAGTGCTAAGGTTACACCAGTTTAGTTAAGGATAGGGCAGATTCAGTGTGGAACTGGCCTTTCCTTGTGAAGACAGTCAAATCAGGGCTTTGGCCCTGCATCGTGTAGACAGGTTGTTGAAACCAGTGTATTTTGCCCATGTAGACGTGCCCCCAGTTACACCTGATGTAGTTTTGGTGTCATCAAAGGAGTCATCCTCTGTGTGGGTCACTATCCTGCATTTGCTTTTTTTACATTTTCATTCCATCTCTTTATTCAGAACAACAACAACAGAAGCAAAATGTGCCTCTGTTTACTAACCACTTGGGGGGATTTTTTTTATTTGTTAGATGTGTAACCTTGCCCTTCTCCCAAAAATGGCAAATTAGTTATGAATGTTAAAATAAAACTAACACTACTGAAAAGCAGTTTGCATACATGGAGTGTGGAACAGGCTGAAAACAAAATAAGAAGCACTGTAATAAAAAAAATATTGTATCTACTCCTCAAACAGGGTCTGTGACTGGTGTTACAGCTCTGATTTTTTAGAGATTTTGTGATGTATCATTAACGATAATTATCCAATCTGCCTTAGGACAACTGTAAATTTACAAATTAAGGTTCTGTGGAGCACTCCAGGACTTTAGATAATAAACAGAGCAAAAAAAGCAAAGCAAAAAAAGGGAAAGCGGGGGGGGGGGGGGGGAAGGGGGCAAGTGTTGGAAGTCATGTTGAAGTCTTAATTTAGTCATTTTCTTTCTGCTGTGGAAGGCAGAGACATTAAGATGAAGTTCTGCTGATACTCCAGTGGTTTCAAACTGCACCCTGGACTCCTGGGATGAAAACAAACAATGATCAATCCATCATTTTGGAAAAGATGAAATCCAGCTGTTATTTGGAACAGTCTCCATCCTTAAATAAAACACTAGCGATGTAGAAATTTGAAACTGCAGACAGTGGCTGGTATTTTTGCATAATATCGCCTAGTCCAACCCACCCAAGCTTACCTGACTGGGCATCAGCCACACTTAGAGAAGGAAATCACTTATTCTGGAGGTCGAGGTGAGGATAGATGGTGTTGCCAGTTAGCTCCCACCGGTTAGTGAAGCTACGACAATCAGAGCTGGGTCACATCACAATCCAATTTTGCAGATTTGATTGCTGATGGAGAGCGGTGGAAACATTATCTACCCACACCCCAAAACCAAGCAGAAAGACCTCCTTCTCTCAGTGGAGCAATTGTGGCAATAGTGCCGCCATTGTGACTATAGAGGCATTGTGACTACAGAGCAGTTACGGATTTGTCACTCTAGATTACATATACTGAATGCTAGCCAATGTTTTTCCCATGGTCAATCCCAGTGTGGATTGGGGGAAACTGTTTTAAAAAATTCAAAAGATTCAAACTTGTTAGAACAAACTTTTCACACATCTCTGCAAGTGGTTTTACCTCTAAATCGGAAAGGTTACCATTCAGAAATCATGTACATTCTCTACAGGTAAAAGGGTCCCAGCTTTAATTGTCCTTACCTGCAGTTTATAGCGGGGCCTTGGTAACTGCTGGGGTTTGATTCCAGAATTCCCCATGGATACCAAAATCAGTTGATGCTCAAGTCCCGTTAAATATAATGGGGTATTTATCCCTTAAATAAAATGGGGTGGGGGGAATCAGGTTTTGATTTTGGAAATTTATATATTTAAAAATAAAGCCACGGATGGTTGAATCCATGGAGAAGGAATCTGTGGACATGGTAGGCCAACTATACTCAGATAGATTGACCCAACAATCTCTCAAGAGTGGCCTCCCACAGCTTCATAGGTTGTCCTATTTCTTCTCCCCCTCCATCCTTAACCTACAGAAAGCCAACTTGGTTGAGATGGAAAAAAACATTCAACAACGAATTGCAACAGTTGAAGAGAAAAACCGAGTCAGTATGGCTACTTTGGTAGAAGAAAACATACTCCTGAGGTAGGGAACAAAAAGTCTTCTAAAGTTCAGATAGTAAGCATACGAGAAGAAGCTATTAAATTATTCAGAGTTCAACCCTAAACATATCTACTGAGTAGTAAGCCCTGTTAAATGAAGTGAGGCTTATACCTAAGTTAGTCTATTCTATACTGTATAGGGTTTATTACAGAATAGTTTGTGATTTGTTTTCTAGGCATAAAATTGGCATTAAAACACCTTGAGGCTAGAATTATTTAAACTTTAGCACTGTTTGCACTAAGAAAATCCATCATCTCTTAATTTGGGCTGGCTGGATTCTATATCTAATTGTATTTGTATTGATATATTTTATAACTAAGTTATTCAGAGTGTTTGCTGAAATACTGATATGTCTATTTAACATTGTGGCCTGTTTTATTGTACTCATATAATTTTCAAAGCATTTTAAATTTGTTGTTGAGTCGTGGCTTGGTAAGGGAAGAGTGTGGTGAAGAGCTCATCTCCCACAGAACGTGGAGAATAACTCTCCATTTAAGAGTGAGAGAAACATATGAGAAGTCCTGGGTGGAGCTGGCCCACTCTCCTGTTCCTCATGTCTTTAAAGAACCGGATTCCTATTACCTGAACAGGCTAACATGATTTGATCCCATGGTTATCAATCCAAATGAGCCAAAACTTTAATCCAGAGTCGTATGTTGTGCCAAAAGGATCTGAGGATCTAGAGAAGTGGTGGTAACTGTGTGGCCCTCTAGAAGTTGTTGGACTGCAACACCCAACATTCATCATGATTAGCTATGCTGTGCTGAGATTCTGTGAGTTGCAATCCAATACACATCTGAGCCACAAAATACAATCTGCTCTTCAGATTACTGGTATATCCTCAACAGCAGGCACAAAAATGGTGGTCCTCTAGAGCCTGTTGGATTACATTTCCTAACGCTCCTTACCACTGGCTATGTTGAACCATCTGACTGTGTTGAACCATACTGCAGGATGAAAGCATCCACGTTGCAGTGATTTTTGTCTCTGCTATCCCCAGCTTCCATCATACCTCCCCAAACACACCAGATCTTGTCAGATTTGAGAAGTTAAGCAGAATCAGGGCTGACTAGGACTTGGATGGCTGCCCGCTGGAGAACCGTGCGTGTAATTCTGAGTAGTTCTGAGTATACTAGGCCTACATTTCTACCTGTTTCTCCAGTGCCCCATCTTAAGAACACAGGAAAGTTATACTGAGTCAAGCCATTGGTCCCTCTAGCTCAGGGCTGCCAGCACTGGCTGGCAGCAATGTATGATCTGGTGTACTTGGGGTGGTACAGTGGAAGCTGGGAAAGCAGAGGCAAAAAGGACCGCAAGGGGCACATTTTATGCTGCAGTACACACTGGAATGGCACTTTCTCTAGCTTTAAGTAGGACTTGTGTAAAAAAATAAATAAATTGGAAATCCCTGGGATACTTCAATACAGAAATGGAATAAGCTTCCCAGGAAGATGATGTCCACAAAAACTTGTATATAACTGGGTATACAGATGAAGAGAAAAATAATACTTCTATTGATCTTCCCAGGCGCAAGCTTATTGAGAAGAATGAAGAGCTATACAATGAACGTACCCAAAGTACCATGTTCGGGTCATTCAGTTAAGACTACAAAGGAAGTCAGTGCTTGTCCAATGACAGGCTGGCCAGAACCTGTTTCTTCAGAAATGTCTACGTTTAAAACTGAATCGGCAATATCACATCCATCAGACAACTTGCTAATATCTATCACTCTGTTCTTTCTTAACAACTACCAGTTATTCTTGCATCCCATTTAGGCTTTCTTACTCCTAAATACAAATTGCTCTTTTATGTCCAACAGCAGTTTGTACACATAATAAACACTTTCTTGGCAGCACAAGTGGGCATGTATGGCATCCACTTGAGGGAAAAATGGAGGGGCACAGCCTGGCCAAGTTCCATAACCTCTAAGGCTATGTAGAAAGAGGGGAGAATTTAGCACAAACCTAACTGCCCCATGGTTGATCAATGGGGTATTAAAAATACTGACTCACGGCTACGGTGATGCCTAGAAACCTCCAAGTCTCTGACCACTTGGAGTGAGAGAGAGAAGGAGGAAGAGCACCTTTTTGGCAGCCATTTTAAGTGGTAAGTGTGTGGATTTTTAAAATCTCTTGGGGGAGTGTGTCTGTTGCAGAGGAGGAGGAGCTTCTGTGAGTCACATCTGTGAGTCACAAGTGGGAGGAGCTAGGAGACTAGCTGTAGAGAACTGCTCAGAGAGCCAGCTGCAGACCACTTGGAGTGAGAGAGAGAAGGAGGAAGAGCACCTTTTTGGCAGCCATTTTAAGTGGTAAGTGTGTGGATTTTTAAAATCTCTTGGGGGAGTGTGTCTGTTGCAGAGGAGGAGGAGCTTCTGTGAGTCACATCTGTGAGTCACAAGTGGGAGGAGCTAGGAGACTAGCTGTAGAGAACTGCTCAGAGAGCCAGCTGCAGACCACTTGGAGTGAGAGAGAGGAGGAGGAAGAGCACCTTTTTGGCAGCCATTTTAAGTGGTAAGTGTGTGGATTTTTAAAATCTCTTGGGGGAGTGTGTCTGTTGCAGAGGAGGAGGAGCTTCTGTGAGTCACATCTGTGAGTCACAAGTGGGAGGAGCTAGGAGACTAGCTGTAGAGAACTGCTCAGAGAGCCAGCTGCAGACCACTTGGAGTGAGAGAGAGAAGGAGGAAGAGCACCTTTTTGGCAGCCATTTTAAGTGGTAAGTGTGTGGATTTTTAAAATCTCTTGGGGGAGTGTGTCTGTTGCAGAGGAGGAGGAGCTTCTGTGAGTCACATCTGTGAGTCACAAGTGGGAGGAGCTAGGAGACTAGCTGTAGAGAACTGCTCAGAGAGCCAGCTGCAGACCACTTGGAGTGAGAGAGAGAAGGAGGAAGAGCACCTTTTTGGCAGCCATTTTAAGTGGTAAGTGTGTGGATTTTTAAAATCTCTTGGGGGAGTGTGTCTGTTGTAGAGGAGGAGGAGCTTCTGTGAGTCACATCTGTGAGTCACAAGTGGGAGGAGCTAGGAGACTAGCTGTAGAATTCCCCCCCCCAAACAGGGTGAAGCACAACTTAAGGAGTAGAGGAGCTGTAAACTTTGTTTTTTAGAGGTTCTCCTTTGGATCTCCCCCTTTTTAAAAAGTGCTTTGAAGGGTTCCCCTCCACCTCAGAGGAAGTGAATACAAGTTAGAAACCAGGGCATCTGTATAAAGTAACATTCCCAGTAGGTTGAAATCACTGATAGAGTTTGGTGAAATAGGACAGGACATCAGGGGCCTTTGACATTGGTGTTTACCGGGGGATATTCTTCGAGGAGGAAGCCCACAGTCCTCTTTTAGTGATTCCTTAATACTTCTCAGTATGGGCACCGAGGGAGCGGCTGCAGTCACTTGCAACACTTGTGGGATGTTTGTCTTTTTGCCTACAGATGTGGCGAACTTCACATGCCCCAAGTGCAAGTTGGTAGCCCTCTTGGAGGAGAAAGTACAGCAGCTGGAATCCAGGATAGCGACATTTCAGCATGTCAGGGAGCAAGAGGTTTTCCTCGACACAACGGAAGGAACGATCTTGGAAGGGGACCACACAGAGAAAGTCGCTGGGGGTGAGAAGGTCACTTCATGTACACAGGAGGCAGACAGCTGGAGGAATGTCACACAGAGAAGCAGAGAAATCAGAGATAGCAGTAGAAGCTTGCAGCTACAGAATCGTTTCGAAGCCCTTTCACTTGTCAAGGAGGATCAGGAAGAGCAGCATGGACAGACTTCAGGGACACAGCAGGGGAGCCTGGGAGTTCCATCGCAGGGAAGAGTTGCTGCTAAGCCTCAGAGGAGGCGCGTGGTTGTGGTGGGGGACTCCTTGCTGAGGGGTACAGAAGCAGTGATTTGTGGGCCCGACAAGATGTCTCGTGAGGTGTGTTGTCTCCCTGGAGCAAAGATCCGTGATGTGACGGAGAGGCTGACAAGATTGGTGAAATCTACTGACAAATACCCCTTCCTTTTGGTCCACGTGGGAACGAATGACACAGCAAGACACAGCCTTCACAATATCAGAAGGGATTACGAGGCTCTGGGGAAGAAGCTGAAGGAAATGGACGCACAGATTGTCATCTCGTCTATTCTACCAGTAGAAGGGCATGGTCCAGGAAGAGAGAGGAAAATAGCAGATATCAACAACTGGCTCCGCAGATGGTGTCGCCGAGAACAATTTGGATTCTTGGATCATGGGCTGCGGTACCATGAGGAGGGACTTCTAGCAAGGGATGGGCTACATCTCACGCCAGTTGGAAGAAACGTTTTTGCCAACAGTCTGAAGAATCTGATCAGGAGGGCTTTAAACTAAGTGACCTGGGGAAGGGAGACAGCAGTTTGGAAGGCAAAACGGCTAGAAAAAATAGTCAAACTGACATAGAGGGAAGAACACAAACAGTGCAAGGACCCAACAATAGGAGCCAAAAAAACATGCACAGGCATCAAGTAAAGGGGACACATGGTCTTAGATGTCTCTACACTAATGCACAGAGCATGGGAAATAAGCAAGATGAACTTGCACTCCTAGCACAACAAGGGAAATATGATATAATAGGCATCACTGAAACCTGGTGGGATGAGTCTCACGACTGGAATATAGAAATAGAGGGATATAACCTTTTTAAGAGAAACAGGCCAAGCAGGAAAGGAGGAGGAATAGCATTATATGTCAAGGATATTTACACCAGTGAAGAGATCCAGGAAATCAATACTGGAAGCCAGGTGGAGAGCATCTGGATAAAAATTAAAGGAGAGGGAAACAACAGGGATGTTACTGTGGGAGTCTACTACAGACCCCCAAGTCAGACAGAGGAAATGGATGATGCCTTTCTAGAACAGATGACCACACAATCAGGAAGGAGAGATGTAGTATTGATGGGGGACTTCAACTACCCGGATATTTGCTGGAAGTCAAACTCAGCGCTATCCTCAAGATCTAGAAAATTCCTCACTTGCCTGGAAGACAATTTCATTGTCCAAAAGGTGGAAGAGGCAACAAGGGGATCAACTATTTTGGATCTGATCTTAACCAACAGGGAAGACCTAGTTGATGGGGTGCAAGTGGTGGGATCCTTAGGTGGAAGTGACCATGTCCTCCTGGAGTTTGTTATGCAGTGGAAGGGAGAAGCTAGGCATAGTCAGACACGCACTCTAGACTTTAGGAGAGCTAATTTCAATAAACTTAGAGAAATACTGGGAGTGATCCCATGGTCAGGAATACTAAAAGAGAAGGGAGTTCAAGATGGATGGGAGTTCCTCAAAAGGGAGATACTAAAGGGACAATTTCAGACAGTTCCAATGAGGAAGAAAAATGGGAGATGTCTCAAGAAACCGGTATGGATGACTAAGGAACTTACAAATGAGCTAAGTTTTAAACGGAACATGTATAAAAAATGGAAAAATGGGGAAATCACCAAAGAGGAATTCAAACAAATAGCCAGTACATGCAGGGATAAAGTCAGAAAAGCTAAAGCGCAAAATGAACTCAGGCTTGCTAGAGACGTTAAGAACAATAAAAAGGGCTTTTTTGGATATGTCCGCAGCAAAAGGAAGAAGAAGGAAACAGTTGGGCCACTGCGTGGAGAAGATGGCCAAATGCTCACAGGAGACAGAGAAAAGGCAGAATTGCTCAACACCTTCTTTGCTTCAGTCTTCTCAGGAAAGGCAAAGGGTGCCCAACCTAAGGATGATGGGGCAGAGGACAGAATAGGGGAATTTCAGCACAGAATAAATAAAGAGACAGTACAGGAATACCTGGTTAATCTAAATGAATATAAGTCTCCAGGACCAGATGAACTACATCCTAGGGTATTGAAAGAACTGGCAAATGTAATATCAGAACCAATGGCAATCATCTTTGAGAACTCTTGGAGAACAGGAGAAGTCCCTGCAGACTGGAGGAGGGCAAATGTTGTCCCAATCTTCAAAAAGGGGAAAAAAGAGGATCCCAACAATTATCATCCGGTTAGTCTGACATCAATTCCAGGAAAGATTCTGGAGCAGATCATTAAGCAGAGAGTCTGTGAATATCTGGAAGATAATTCCATAATCACAAAAAGCCAACATGGGTTTCAGAGAAACAAGTCATGCCAGACAAATCTGATCTCTTTTTTTGATAAAATTACTAGCTTGCTAGATGAAGGGAATGCTGTGGATATAGTATATCTTGACTTCAGTAAGGCATTTGACAAGGTTCCCCATGACATTCTTGCAAACAAGCTTGCAAAATGTGGGATAGACAAGGTAACCGTTACATGGATTTGTAACTGGTTGACTGACCGAACCCAAAGGGTGCTCACCAACGGTTCCTTTTCATCCTGGAAAGAAGTGACAAGTGGGGTCCCACAGGGTTCTGTCCTGGGCCCAGTGCTATTCAACATCTTTATTAATGACTTGGATGACAGTATCGAGAGCCTAGTTATCAAATTTGCTGATGACACGAAATTGGGAGGAGTAGCTAATACCCCAAAGGACAGGATCAAAATTCAAAATGACCTGAATAGACTAGAAAGCTGGGCCAAAGCTAACAAAATGAAATTTAACACAGAGAAATGTAAGGTCCTACACATAGGGCGGAAAAATGAAATGCACAGATATAGGATGGGGGACACCTGGCTGAATGAGACAACATGTGAAAGGGATCTAGGTGTCCAAGTAGACCACAAGTTGAACATGAGTCAACAGTGTGATGCAGCAGCTAAAAAGGCCAATGCAATTTTAGGTTGCATCAATAGAAGTATAGTTTCTAGATCAAGGGAAGTAATAGTGCCACTCTATTCTGCTTTGGTCAGGCCCCACCTGGAATACTGTGTCCAGTTCTGGGCACCACAATTCAAAAAGGATGTGGAAAAACTGGAGCATGTCCAAAGGAGGGCGACTAAAATGGTGAAGGGTCTGGAAACCATGCCCTATGAGGAACGCCTTAGGGAGCTGGGGATGTTTAGCCTGGAGAAGAGAAGGTTAAGAGGTGATATGATAGCTCTGTTTAAATATTTGAAAGGATGTCACATTGAGGAGGGAGCAAGCTTGTTTTCTGCTGCTCCAGAGAACAGGACTCGGAACAACGGATGCAAACTGCAGGAAAAGAGATTCCACCTCAACATTAGGAGGAACTTCCTGACAGTAAGGGCTGTTCGACAGTGGAACACACTCCCTCGGAGGGTGGTGGAGTCACCTTCCTTGGAGGTTTTTAAGCAGAGGCTGGATGGCCATCTGTCGGGTATGCTTTGATTGGGAGTTCCTGCATGGCAGGGGGTTGGACTGGATGGCCCTTGTGGTCTCTTCCAACTCTAAATTTCTATGATTCTATGATTCTATGAAAGACATGCAACAGTGGTAAGGAACGTGCGATTATCCAGACATTATTGGACTGCCGCTCTTACAATCCCTTGGCACTGGACAGATTAGCCAGAGACTAAATGAGTTGTAGGCCAAAAACATCAGGAAGAGTTGTCTAGACCTGTCTGCATAAAAATCAAAACTTGAAAAATGTGACACTGCATTAAAGCAAACCTCCACGCAGAGATCACAATTTGGTCTTTAGTTCTTGCTTAATAGCAACATATAGGCTGGTCGAAAAGCCAGTGAGGAAATTTACTATCCCTATGCTGTTTTTTGTTTCTGCAATTTCTCTACCTGGTGAAAATAAAGTCTACAGAGATTACATTACACAGATTGGCAGACGGCCATGCCAAAAAGTTGCATGTTTAGGCATTCTGGTACTAGGAACGAGGTTTTTAGTGACTGTGTGGTCTCAGCAGTGTAATGCTCCACCAGTGTGCCTCCTTCCCCATGTGTGCAACTGACCTGTTTGACATCAGACAGGCATCAAAGAGGTTGGTTGCATGCTCTATGGGATTGTTCTGCAAGAAAGTGCTCCTTATTTCCTTGCAAAATGACATTGAAAAACATGTGCAGGCTTAATAGAAGTTTGTATCTTCATGTCATGAGCAGAATTCCAGTCATTTATATGATAAATATATGGCTAATCAAGTATTTTCTGATTTTTAGCCCTTCTGAGGGAATTCCCTCTTTTAAAAATTTACTCAGGTGAGCAGCGTCCCTTTAATAGTTGTTTTAATCAGTCAACTCAATTTTCCCCCACACATTTATTGTAACAGAATGGCTCTGATTCAATTTCTAAATCAGGACATTCTTTCAACTATGAAAAGTGGTTTCCAAACCATTCCTCTCCATGTTGGTGGGTAGCAGGTGGCCAGTTTCCTCCCGCCATGGGATTTTGACAGCTTTGCTGTTAACAATAGTTTGAATTCTTTTGCTTTTACTCACCACTCAATAGCCTTGCACCTATTCCCAATATGCCCATGCTCACCTGATGCTCCCATTTTTGCTTTTACCAAGACACATCCCTAGTTTTTAATCTTGTAGCTGAGGAAGAACTTTCCTTAGGCATGGGAATGGGACAGTGGATGACTGCTCAGTGTCCTATGTGCATACCATGGTAAGTTACTTGGTTGAAAAATTGATGTCAGTTGCTCTCACTTGACTGTATACAATAGGGTTTGGGAAAGTGAGGCCTTGGAGACGTTGATGGACTGCAAATCCAAAAGCCAGGAATGAGGAATGTGGGGACATGCAGTCCAAAAACATGTAGAGGGTTGAACATTGCCAAATCCTGGGATAGATAAGTGTTTCGTATCAGGTAATAATTGTACAAAGGGCTTCAGGACAGGCAAGCCTCTTCCACCAGTTCTCAAAATAGTTACATAAACAAGCGCTCCTGGGCAAGTTATCAATGAAGCCATAGGTACTATGGCTGATCCAGAAGGGCTAATTTGCTTCACGGCCATTGAGTTTACTGCCTTTTCTAATCTAAAAGATATACATCGTGCCTTTGCACCAGATGAATTTTCACTTCACTTTTCAGCAGTCTCTACACAGCTATTGTTTTTAATCTTAGCAGGTTCCTTTTCTGTATCAGAGATAGACCACTTGGGACTCTCTAAGTGTTGTTGGATGGTAACTTCAGCCTATTAACAGCCTTAGTGTTCAGCCTATTAACAGCTTTAGTGTTCACTAGGACTAGCACACTGGCTTCCTGAGCCAATGTGGAAGCAAGGCACACAAAATATTAAGGTTTGGGGGTTCAGTTATTCTCTCTACCCAAGAGAAAGCAACAAACGAACAAATTATAAAACACAGTGATTCTGATCTATTAAATTGTTTTCCAATCAAACACATCTGTGGCAATGAAGACATTCCTATTGCTTTTTTTCTCAGAAACAAAGTATTTATGAATTATTAAAGCAGTCTTCAGGCCACCTAACATCCAATGATCCTTCTGTGGTGGCTATGGCAGTGGCAAAAACACAGTTTCATTCAGGATTCTGTTGGGACGTTGAGCCAAGCTGGTGAAAATTGGAAGCTCACAGTCAGGATGGAAAAGTGATGCTCTCCCTCCCTCCGGTGGCGTTTAGCAATGGATGTTTCCAACGTATATTTTCAGATGGAGGTTCAATGTAGAAGCCATAACCAGTGTGAGAGAGGCTTGTTTATATTAGGTACTACCAAACTAAGTAAAATTCTAAGTAAAATTTGTAAGTTGAAGCAGACAGGTGGGACCTGAAGCACCAAACTGCACAGGAAACATGATTCACAGCAAACACGGTTGGCTGTAACTAAGTTGACTTAAAACCCATCATCTCTTGAACTGCAGCAAGCCACCTCAAAAAATCCTACACGGCTGCAATGGTTTGGGGGGGGGGGGTTTCTATTTAGGCACTGGAAATATCAGTTTTTTCCTGAGGGTGTAAGCTGGCTGTGGCATCTGTTTCTTTTGCCCTTGAGTGTCTGCACGTTTGCTCACATCAGCATTGACTTCTGTAAGAATGGACAAGATGTCTTCACCACTGAAAGGAAAGAGTTGAAAGACAAACATCACTTCTATCATAACTGCCATTAACATATATTGGTATAATTTTGTATTCACTGTAGCACTAAATTATGAACAAACACCACATATCAAGAGTTATGGCCCTGAACCTGGATATTGTGCTTTAGAATGGTCTTGGATTTGTATCCAGTGCTGGCCATTCACTAGCAGAACAAAAACTACGGGCAGAATGGATTTCCTATCATGGCCACGTAGAACCCAAAAAGCTAGTTGAAGTCCCCTTGAGCAACATTAGATTGAACTATGGATTCCAAGCTTGCTTCCCAATCTTAATTGAACAGGCACAATCCTAGTTGAACAGAGGTATTTATATTTCAAAAGTGGAAGGGAGGAATCTTGTCTATGAAGCCCATTGCTCTTAGCGATTGGGGGGGGGACGGGGACCAGTAAAGTAAATATATGCAAAAGTAGTGTTCTTTAAAGATGCCAGAGAGTGCCTTGCCTGATCCCCACTCAAGAACCATCTAGTTCTGCACTGCTTTCTAGAGGTCTGATGACTTTTGGGACAGCACAGAAATGGTATGTCAAAGATGACAGCCATTCCAGTTGCTGTTGCTCACCACCAAGTAAGTGTCAATACACTTGTCCTGTGTATGGCTGTTAGGTTCCATTGGCAGGGATAACTGCCATCCTGCTCACCATTCCCTTGCCCGGTCATTTTATGTTTAAAGTCATCTATGCTAGTGCTAAACACATTTTTCTGCTTGTCTTATCAGACTGGGAAAGGCAGAGCACACAAGTGCAAACTTAGCTTTATTTAAGAATTTGTCTGAACTGAGGGGAAGGGCACAGAGGAAGATACAGCAGTATGTGGTGCTTTGAAGCAAGCGGCAGTCCTTATGGATCAGGGATGGCTTATTTCCTCAGGCTAGAATTAGAGAATATCCTGGTTGCTATAACATGGTTCCCCCATTTTGGTTGGGGACAGTATGGGATTCATAGTTTATAAACATCTTATAAACTTACCTTCAGGCTGTGTGTATAAGGTGTATACAAAACATAAATAAATTTGGAGATGGGAGCCAAGCCTAAACATGAAATTTATTTATGTTTTGTATACACCTTATACGCACAGCCTGAAGGTAAGTTTATACACAATATTTTAAAAAATAATTTTGTGCATGAAACAAAGTTTGTGTACACTCAACCATCAGAAAGCAAAGGTGGCACTATCTGAGCCACCCATGTAGACAATACTGGATTTTGGAGTATTTCAGATTTCAGAACTCTGGATAATGGATACTTGGTATTATGAATGCACACTTGGTATTGTATAAAAATGTTAAGTTACTCAATGCAATCTGAGAGCCTTTAGGGCTGAAGGGCGGGGTATAAATACCGTAAATAAAATAAAAATAAATAAATATATATAATAAGAATTACCTTGGCACCAAGGCCCGAAGCTTATTACACAGAGCCTGAATGTACCACGTGCCTTGATGAATATGCCTGAAAGACAGGTAACCATCCACAGTGGCCATGCCAAGAAGAAAGTCTGCTTCTTCAGGTATACTTGAAGACAGCAACTGCAAAGAGGAAAAACCTGAAGACTGTGCATCTGCTCCAAGGTTAGCACGATGATTGGTGTCTGTTTCAAGGTAAACTGGTTGCTGTGTCTTTTCCCCTTGACATGCCTGGATGAAAAATAGCTTGGGCTTTTTTGCTAGTTGCGGACACCGTTTGGCTGTGAAGTAGGACATGATGGTCCGGATTGGAATTAAACATGCATCAGTCCCATAAATTTTTCCAGATTCACCATGAGACAGAATGCAGCATACTAGGCAATCCTTGTCTTTCCAGCTTTCAGAAAATTGCCAGTCCTTCAAAAGATTTTCCATTTCTACTGAAGTCTTATCATCATACCTTTTCACTTCTAACCCAAGCCATGTAAAAACATTTTCCAGTTCCACTGTTAAAAGAGAGGGGGGCGAATGAGAAAAAAGTATGAAGAGTTAATAGTAAAATATACCAAGACAAGCATAACAATTTAAAGAAAACTTCAAAATCGTTATTTTAAAAAAATGACCTGCCAGTTTTCTGTATAAAAGAGGCTAAAATAAATTAGAATAAAATATTTTTGATAGAATTACTAATAAAATGTATACTAGGCACTACTTTTCTTTCTGGCAATTTAGAATGAATTTTACAGATTTTGTATGCCCCTAACTGTTTATCTTTTTCAAAGCTGAACCTTCATGCATGGGGTCCACCTTTAAACCCACAATCTTTACATGTTCACAGGGCTGAAAAGGTATTATAGCCATCTGAATCTAAACACAAATACAGTCCTTCCCATTTGGGGGAACCTTGCCTAGAGTGCTGTTGGTAATGCACATTAATGTAAACCCCAGATATGCCAGCATGCATACTCTGGGGGGTACTGCAGAAGACAGTAGCAGTGTCTCTTTCCATAATGCCCTTGCCCCAGGGGAAAACTGCTGTCGGGGAGATCCAGTCAGACTACACCCAGGTGGACCCCGAGGAAAATTATAGCCAGGAAGGACAAAACTGCACTGGGGATGTCTCTGTGCACCCAGGGAAGAAGGCTGGGGGAGGAAAAAGCAGCCTCTGTGTGAGCACATGTGTGCATGAACACAATCCCACAATCTCATCTTACAATGTTTAATAAGTTTTCATTTTGTTCATATTATTTATGCTTTTAAATTGTTTTAAAGTGTTTTGAATTGTTTCGATTGTATGCTGCTCTGAAATCCTATGCTAAAGAGTTGAATAGAAGTGTTTTAATAATAAAACAAAATGAATGACCAGTGTTAAGTATACAGGCAGAGGCCTATACTCTACCAGCTTGTTAAATGGACTATAGTCCTTGTGGGATCAGGACTTCCACCAGAATTTAGAAAGCTTACTCCTTAAGACTACCATCATCTTGAGGAGGAGAGAAAGGCAGGCCAGCTCCAACAGGCCTTGCCTGCAAGCAAGAAGAGCCTTCCCTTCATCCAGCGTCTTGAGCAGGAGAGAAAGGCAAGCCAGAGCTCCAACAGGCCTTGCCTAAAGGGGAGAAGAGCCCTCCCTCCAGTCCATCTGCCTTGGTCCAGGCCTCCGAGGGAGAGAAGATCTGCTGGACTTTCCCCCTTCCCCACCACCTCTCCCTTCTCCTTTTGTTTCGTGTCTTTTTAGATTGTAAGCCTGAGGGCAGGGAAATGTCTAATTAACAAATTGTAAGCCGCTCTGATAGCCTTGGCTGAAGAGCAGGGTATAAATAAATAAATAAATAAATAATTGTTGTTGTTGTTGCAAACTAAAGAATCCCCAACTGTCTTGCCAGCTGGCTAGTAGGAAATGAGGTTTACCAACACCTGGCATGCAAGACACTGCCCATTCTGGCCTATATCATAATTCAAATGCTGGATGGCGTTGCATTCACCTCCTGCAGGATGCTTGGGGACTGCTGCCCCAAATGCATCCCACCCAACCTCAAGATACATTACTTTTCTTTCAATTTTTTCTTTTATTTTTTATTTAGAGTGCTCCATACAACCTTGAAGAGGCAATTTCACTAGGTTTTTAGCCTCCTTCCAAGTATTTTAAGCCCTTGTTGAACACAGGTAAAGCAGCTCTCACCTTCCATTTTACCTTAAAGGCTTTTTCTGGTACTACAACAGCCTGGAAGGGAAGCCAAAATGTGGCAAAATTGCTGGAGTGTTTGTAAGACTGATTTTTTTTTAAAAGCAAAAATCAAAAACACTTTGATGGGGCTGGGCAACACGGGGGTGGTGGTGTATGAGCCCCAAACTTTCCCCACCTTTGCCCTAGTTCATCAGAGAAAGAAGAGAGAGAGGGAGAGAGTGTGTGGGTGTGAGAGAGAGACAGCATTCCATAACATGAGCACAACAAAAAATCTTTAGCCTGGTTGACCATCCAGCTTATTCCAGGCTAGAGGAAAGCCAATTGAAATTAACAGGCTCCTCCTTTCCACAAGGCTAATGCCAAACCTTTCCTTTTTATATGCAACAAAATATCCAGCCCTGAGAGGCAAGGAAAAACGGCCTGATGACACATCTTTTGCTGAACAAGATGTTCTTGCTTGAATTTTATTTTTAAACCCATAGCCTAGGTAAGATTCTCCCTCAGGCAGACCAGCGGAAAACTAAATACCTGTTCTAGACACATATGTTTTCATAGCCTGAAACCACGGAAATCCTGCAGGTTAACAATTACTTTCCTTGCTCTGAATATGCAAAGCACCTTAATGATAAGTCCAAGTAATAAAGAGAGACAAAATACCCCAAGGCAAGCATTTCCGGATTAACTAACTTACTTACAGGCATCTTTCTGAGATCCATTCCGCCGGGCAAGACCACCTTCAAAATTGATATTATTAAAAATGAGGCAATAGCCCCTGTGCGGCCCATCCATTTTATAGCAGTCTGATGTCTGTGGAATGAACAGGAAGGTGGGGAGAACATTAGACTACATATATATATTTATAACATTAGCACTAAATTCCAGGCTGGAAGCACATTTAAAGGTCTTACAGTCCTGGGCCACATCTGCTTCCTAACTCATTCCAGGCAGGAGAGAGACAGACAGAGATAGATGACGTTCTCTCTTGGCAGCTCTGCAGCCATGGCTGAGCAGCAGCAGCAGGCACACATCTAACAAGTTACAACTAGACAGGTGAGCAGCACTGACCTATTCAACCAACTCACACCCCTTTTTTGAGGGATCTTTCTGGTGTACAGCAGAAACCCATCTCACTCAAGATACCTCTGGAAATAAAAAGCCAGAACTGGAGGTCTGTGCACAGAATAGCAGACCCTTTTTCAACTCTGTTGGTAGCAAGCCATGATTTGTGCTACCACAAATAAAGGAGATGAATACCATGAAGTTGAAAAATTGATATTTCCATATTAAGAATACCAGCCACAACAAAGTTTACTAAACTAAGCAGAGTTTAAGCCAAATGTAAGGCAAACTACTACCCATTTATATTGGGATGTTCAGGAAAATACAGTGGGGCAAAAAAGTATTTAGTCAGCCACCAATTGTGCAAGTTCTCCCACTAAAAAAGATGAGAGAGGCCTGTAATTGACATCATAGGTAGACCTCAACTATGAGAGACAAAATGAGAAAACAAATCCAGACAATCACACTGTATATGAATATACTTTAATGGTTTTATAGTATTGTATTTCAACTGTTGGTTTTATGTATTTTCTTTTTAATTGTGTTTTGTATTTTAATATGCTGTGCCCCACCTTCAGGAGAGGTGGAAAGAAATAATTTATTATTATTATTATTATTCAGAAGATGACAAACCCTGGCAACGCTTTTTGATTTATCATCTCCCATAGGCCGGGGCAAGTGGAGTTCTGAGGGGCCAGAGGCATTTCCTACTTTGACATCTGGAAGGAAATAAGGGTACTTTAGAAATCATGATTTATATTACATGTGTTTACATTTTTATTTACACTTTACAATTTACATTTATTAGAATATCCCCATAATTTTTAGGCAATAATAACAGTAATCAATTGCATAAAATGGTAAAATCATTCACTTTACCTTTCTTTCCCCAAACATAGACCCTTTAATTAAATATTCCAAAGCAACAAATACTTTCAATTACTGACTGGCAAGCAGCTGTCTTCTTCAGTGCTAGAGGCCTTTTGCAAACAGGAGTTTGACTAAATAAAACAAGGATACCAAGCTACAGTTTAAAGCCAAAAAAGATATCAAAATGTGATATTGTGATGGCAAAATATTACACCTTCTTTGATTTTTCTTCAAGACATCCGATTCTGACTAACATAAAAGCAATCCTGCTGCATCCTCCCTCATGCTTTGCTGCCATTAGTACAGATTATGTACTCACGAAAACCCTGGGGAAAGTTGCCTGGCATTTTGAGGTTCAGTGTTTTTATTTTATTTTATTTACTTCATTTGTATACTGCCTTTCTCCAGAAGGGACCCATCCAGCTCTCTATCGCCTTTCTACCTCAGTTCAAGGAAGCTGTTTTTATTCTACACAGTACCGCATCAGCAGTAATGGACTGGATGAGGGCAAACAAGTCAAAGATTAATCCAGACAAGACAGAATTGTTCTGGGCCAGTCAGATCAGGGAACAGGGATTCAGCCTATGCTGAGAAGATTTACATTCCCTATACAGATACAGGTTCACAGCTTGGGTGCATTCTTGGACTCAGTCCTGAACTTAAAAGATGACAATGATGGTATTTATTTATATCATAACTCTTTTTCAGATCAAGACTCAAAGTAGCTTACAACAGTTAAAACAGTCATCGCTAAAAATTAATATCATACAAATGTTATCAGTTAAAAACATAAACATTAAAAAGAAAACAAATAGACAATATAAAACACACTATGCAAGGCCTGTTTCCCCTTTATCAGCTGTCAAAGCCAACATGGAGATAACTGTCTTAATTTTTGTTCAAACAAAAACAGCTTCATTTATATACCGCTTCATACTCTTAAGGAGTGTCTAAGCGGTTTACAATTGTAAGCTATTTGCCCCCCAACAATCTGGGTACTCATTTTAGCGACCTCGGAAGGATGCAAGCCTGAGTTGAGCTTCAGCCCTTTGCTGGTCTTGAACTCGCCACCTTATGGTTTTGAGTGAGTGGCTGCAGTGCAGGCATTTAACCACTGCGCCACCAGGGCTGTTATTTTAAGTACTGTCCTGACTCTTTGTTGCTTTTGTTCTCAGTAAGCAATTCTCTTGGTCAGGATTTTGCTAATACAGGATACTCCTCGCAAAGAGGAATACTTGAGAGGTGTACCTCTGTTTCCACATTCTCATTTGCCCTTCATTCTGCTGTCAAGTGTTTTTTGTTTTTTGTTTTTTGGCAACTAAACATCTTAATAAAATAATAAAAAACCAGCACCCACAACAAAAATCTCATAACAGACCTTGATTCACAGGTAAAGAATGCAAAGTTTTACTGTGCCACCTCAGGCTCCCAATTTCCTCCGTGTAAGAATCTGCTTTGAAAGAGAATGAACATTACCTGATGGCATATACTTGTTAAATTTCACTGTCTGCCTTAACAAGAGGCCTTAAACCAGATATTGTCCATGTTTGCACTTAATACTAACTAAGCCATGGTTTCTTTAGCCTTTCTGAGATTTGTCTGAACAGCCAACTCACCCCCCCACACACACAAATAGTATTTACTTTAGGTTAACAAACCCGATTCTGAAACCACAGTTTAAGCTTTTGTTAAAAATGTTTTTTCCTCCATCCCCAAATCCTTGCTTATTCCTGGTTTTCCAAACAGCATTTGTCAAACAACAGAGCCACAAGACAACAGTAGCCACCAGAGTAAATAATTCCATGTGAGTATCACTGGTACCTTTCCAGAAGGAGCAGTTCCTATTCACTTTATCTGACTACAAGTTCCTTTCTCTGCACAACACCCTGAACAGGCTTCCCTCATAAGATAATGTGTGTGGATTTAAGAGGAAAGAGCAACTCTGTGCATCAGAAAGGCTTCACTGATCAAGAAAGCTGCAATTTCAGATGCAGTAGCAAAAAAACTCTTAGGGTGCATCTTTGTTGTTATGTGTCTTCATTTCCAACTTATGGTGACCTTAAGATGCAGGGGTTTTCTGGGGCTGAGAGTGTGTGACTCACCCAAGGTCACCCAGTGGGATTTCATGGCTGAGCAGGGAATCAAATCCTGGTCTCTAGGGTCATAGTCTGATGCTCAAATGGTTCTCTTGTTTTAAACTGATACTAAGGTGCATCTACAGTGTAGAAATAATGCAGTTTCACACCCCTTTAAGTGTTGCAGTTCCATCCTATGAAATCCTGGGATGTGTAGTTTACCAGGTCTTTAGCTTTCTCTGTCAAAGAGTGTTGGTACCTCACAAAACTACAGATCTCAGAATTCTGTAGGATGGAACCATGGCATTAAAGTGGTGTCAAAACGGCATTATTTCTACACTGTAGATGCACCTTAGTGTCAGTTTAAAACAAGAGTTATAATCCTACATGATGCTTATAGAGCATAACATAAGCATAGATACCAAGGGCTTGTTTTCTGCCAGCCCTCCTGCACATAGGGTTCCTGAGCAGTGTCTGGCTGCTGCTCAGGCACCCCACATCCTTTCCTGGCCACTAAATCACTATAGCAATGGGCACTGGCACTGAGAAGCTGCCTTATGGTAGAGGTAATCTCCTATCCCATACAAAGATGCATCTCCTATCCTGTGCAGAGATAAAGGTGCTCTTTGCTTAGGTAAATTTTGTATAAAGATGCTTTATGATCTTGGGACCAAGCCACAAGAACTATGTTGGCCAAAACATGTGTCTATATAGGGAAACTAAGGAGACCAGAATACTGCAGCTCACTACTTTCAACAACAAAAACTTACCACTTTTCTTCGGTTGGTATCCAACAGAAGGTTCCTGTTTGAGAAATAAAAGAGAGATAGGTATCTTAACAGTGTAATCTTATACTTGCCTTCTGAGAAGTATATCCCAAAGAGGTCAACTTAACTTACTTCCTATTAAATATATACAGGATTACAGTCTAAAGTGGTTTAAACTGGGGTAAGATTTCACTTGTAAATATTCTGTGTAAAGCTTTGGCCAAAAAGAGTAAGATGGTCAACATGAATATCTGATCACAAACTCTTTATAGTACAGTATTTGTAGACCAGTATTTCCATCTTTCTATTTTACTTTCATTTCTCTCACCATCACAGTATTAATCTGTATATGTTTTCTACATAGATATGCTTCCCAGAATGGAGTTTAGCTTCTGGGAAAACAAAATCAACATACAACATTTTAAGGAGCACCTACAGTTCCTGAATTTGACACACACATATACCCAACCCTACATATGCTTAGGATGTAGAACATAAAACAACTGACAGATTAGAGAATGCAGTGTGGACTACATTGTCATTTTGTACAATTTGGACTTAAGTTAGTCTCAGTTTCAAACCTCTCCCTCGCCCACAAATCAAGATCAAACTTGAGGAGTGTAATTAAAGTCTGTGGGTTGTTTTTCTTATTTTCCTGTATATTGTTTGAGTCAGGGTTTCCAGAACAACAATGAGCTCAGTAATGTGCTAAAGTCAAAAGAAGCAAAACATCTGAAGGAAAATCTTTTTGTTAAAATAATCGGAAAATCAAGCTCTAATGCTAAAATGATGCTGATGAAGAAGTAATCTTACAGAGCCCAGAAGACTACCTGCTTGGAACCCATGTATCTGTAGGATTGCTACCAGCATGCCTTTGATTTAAGGAGTGCCCTTTCCTCAGCTGGAATATATTATAGGGCCTTTTCTGTAATGGTGCCCTGACTTTTCCAAAGAGGGACAAATAACAACATACTCTTTCCAGCACCCTGTTATGGTTTTAAAACTTGTTTTGGCATTTTAAAAGATTGTATTCCTTTAGATTTTATGTATAATGCCCATATGAAGGTTTTACTATCTATCACAGGAGAGGAGTAATGCAGTATGTGTGTTTTAATGCAGCCTTGTGATGATTGTGGCTCAAGAAATTTAGACTGTGGTTTTTACCTGAGGCTATTTTTTTTAATTGTGAAATTGGTAATATTATTTTATCATAATAAATATGATCACAATATTATAAATTAATTATGCCCAGTTATCACTGGAATAGTTCAAATGTTTTGTTTTGTTTTTCTGTTGCAATGAAATTAAGAGGGCTTGAAAGTAAGTAATAACAAATCATTACATAACTCATTATTTAATAAAAAGGTGTAACTTTCAACTGGAACCTGCCAAGGGATAATCTCACTTCTTTTGTGCTATAACAGTAACATTTACTTATTTTTATAATTACAAGGATGCGGTTTCACTAAATGGGGTAGGATGGAACATCACACTGTCAGGTGCAGGCTTGTGCGATATTGTGAGTGCTGAGGTGACAGCATGGTAAACAGGAGGGGAGTGTATTATGTACCATAGGATAACCAACTGTGACATTCAGGTATTTGTTTTTTGATGTAGCTGAAAAAGTTTTACTTTCTTTTGAGAAAGGGGAAAGGAAAGAGTTTCAGTCTAAAAATTTCAACTACAAAATTACATGGGAATTACAATTAACTAGACAGGCATACTTCATTAATAATATATTTTCAATTAATAAGAGTCTCCCCCCCCCCCCCCCCGCTCGCCAGATCATGTTTGGAAGCATGGTTGAACAGTCCCTTAAATACGAACTAAGGACCCAAACAGACAGGCCGAAAAAGCCAGCTTCTGTGTAGCTTGGGGGCATGGCCACTAGACAACAAAGGCCCCCAAGCTGTGTGGAAGCCACACTGAAGCTGCTTCCAGGGCCCCCAAATCCAGCCCAAAAAGGAGATGATCTTTTCCACTCCAATTGGGACAACAGTAGAAGGTGCCTTTGGGATCCCAGTGTGTGCTTGCTGCAGTCCCATGGCATTTTGGGAAGGGGTGGCTTTAAGGCGCCCTTTCGTGGCTGTTTTGGTCCTAAGTCACACAAAATTAGGGGAAAAAAATCAAATAAGGATTACAAACCAAACCAAACCAAAAGAAAATCTTTCCTTGTATCATACCCAGACAGATGGTTCTTGAATTGCTGGATGAGAAGGGTGTGATGCTGAGGATTACAAGATAACAGACAATAAATGAGATTTGAGAATTCTGCATTCCTTATGCTAAGGTAAAGGTATATTGAATATGTCCTAACAGAACGATGATCCCAAAACACTGAGGAACCAGCAAAATCACCTCTGAGTATTCCTTGCCTAAGCAAACCCTACAAAATCCATGGGATCGCCTAAATCAACAGGCAACATGAAGGCACATACACACATGGAGATTTGATAGGGCTGCAGTGCTACACCCTTATAGTTGGGAGTATGCCTCACTGAATCCAAGAGGTTTTATTTACAAATAAAAATGGATAGGACTGCACTGTAAACCAGTGTTTCTGAAGCTGTCACAAGCGGGGCACCAGCAACTATTTCCCAGTGTGCTAGGGACTGGTAACATAATTGCACTATCATTTGGCTACATTTCTTTCCTTCTGTCATTCTTCAGAAACTGGCAGCTGATGCCTTGTGAAACAGCACCTGTCCATACACCACCACTTTGATAGCAGTGCAGTAAAATAATATGCAAAATAAATTTTAGACCCTCAGTTATGAAGAGCAGCAGCAGCAACACAGCCCTCCAAACCATAGCTTTCCCTCTGATGCTACTGAAAAGAATTCCACTAGTAAACAAGATATATGTGAAGGGAATGTCTTCCTTTAAAAGAAAAAAAAAAAACCTCCTACTGCCTTTGCCACCAGTGTTGCAGCAACACATTCAACAGTTCTGAGGAATTCCCTCAAGATCTCTAGAAAAGCTGCCTGTACCATGTAGGTTGTGAGTTCCCTATCTTTTTGTAGCCCAAAGGCCAACCTCAATTTCAGAGATAATCTACATTCCAAAAGTGGGCAGGGTCAAAGCCAAGGAATATATTTTGGCTCAATGTTCTCACTGTCTCTGATTAAGCTGTAGGAAAAGGATTCCAACCTTTCAAAATAGAGGGGGAAAAGTCTAAAAGACTGGGAAGTCACCAAAGGATGACATCATGGGGACAGTCCTTTAGGGGAACTCCAGATGACCAAAGTGATTCACTGAGAAGGTCAGGTTTCCTAGCCATACTTCAGCATATCCTAAAATTTGGTTCTGTTCCGTGCCAAATGTTAGCATTTAGTGTAAAAACACCCATTTCTGATATTTGAAAAAGTAAACTATAACCTCCAAGTGTGTACATTGTGGCAACATTATCCTTGAAAAGAAGCTCAGTATGGAAGCACACTGATGGAGCACACACTTTATACAACAGCCCCTCCCAATTTGCAGGGGATCCATTCCACACATACACCCTGAAAAATGGCGACTCGCAAATATTCAAGCCCATTGAAAATAATGGTGCGCAGGCCCAAGGTGCACGCCGCATTTTGTCCCTCCCTACAAAGAGCGAGACTGCAGATTGCAAGTCCACGAAAAGGGAGGGACAACTGTACTCAGTTTTATTCCCACTGTACTCCAGTTTATTAAAAAATGAGGCAGGGGAGAAGCTTGATTGAAACTGTTTCATTTCTTTAAAAAGAACTTTTTCTGTCCTAAAAAAAAAAAGTCTTGGGAATCCTGAAGTACATTTTCACTGGCAAACTGTGCCCCCTCAGGCTTTTGGGATGCAATTTGCCACTTTATGGTGGACCTATTTTCGTTCTGGAAGTCTGAGGGCTGTACTAAGGGCCACACTTCACCCACCCCTGTCCTAAGGTATGCTACAGAAAGGAGGATATTGTATGGTTTAAATCAAGAGCAGAGAAGAGTGAGGTTAAGCAGGAGACATGGGAGATGCCACTAATTTTAATATAAAAACTTAACCCTCTCCCCATGCTTTATAGTCAAATGAGTGAGCATGCACTTAAACTTCTGGTATGGCCCTCAGTGGTATACACAACTACCACAGCAAATCACTCGGAGGTACACACAAACATTAAGGCAGAGATTCTCAGCTTTGGATCCTCCAGGTGCTGTATTGCAGCATAACCAATGACAACAGATTATGGGAGATGATGTCCAAAACATCTGGAGGACCAAAGATTGAGAGCCAGCATACTAAAATGAGTGGAATTATTTCCATTTCAGCAAATATGGTACAAGATGATGTACTCAAAATCAGATACCTGTTATTTGCTTGTATCTCTCCACTTTCTTCAGGAGATCAGGTGATATTTTCTCACAGATTAATTCTAGTTTATCTGTCTTAGTTTCTGCTAAAAGGTCTTGTTTCTCCAGGGAAGTCAGCAATTCTAAAGCAGACTAAGAGAGAAAGTAGATGTAATGGCTAGTCCTTATTTATATCTCCATTCATATCTAAGGCTGCTGCCAGACTGCAGAATTAATAAAGTTTGACAATGCCTTAACTGTCATTCTGCTCTATGGAATCCTGGGATCTGTACTTTTTTGTGGCACTGGAGCTTTCTGGAAGAGTAGGCTAAATATCTCACCAAACTACAAATCCCAGAATTCCACAGCATAGAGCCATACCATAGTAGTTAAAGTAGAATCATAGAGTTGGAAGAGACCACAAGGGCCACCCAGTCCAACCCCCTGCCATGCAGGAACTCCAAATCAAAGCATCCCCAACAGATGGCCATCCAGCCTCTGTTTAAAGACCTCTAAGGAAGGAGACTCCACCACACTCCGAGGGAGTGTGTTCCACTGTCGAACAGCCCTTACTGTCAGGAAGTTCCTCCTAAAGTTGAGGTGGAATCTCTTTTCCTAGAGCTTGCATCCATTGTTCCGCATTCTAGTCTCTGCAGCACCAGCAAAAAAGCTTGCTCCCTCCTCAATATGACATCCCTTCAAATATTTGTACATGGCTATCCAATCACTTCTTAATCTTCTCTTCTCCAGGCTAAACATCCCCAGTTCCCTAAGGCAGTCCTCATAGGGTATGGTTTACAGACCCTTCACCATCTTAGTTGCCCTCCTTTGACATGCTCCAGTTTCTCCACATCATTTTTGAATTGTGGTGCCCAGAACTGGACACAGTATTCCAGGTGGGGCCTGACCAAAGCAGAATAGAGTGGCACTATTACTTCCCTTGATCTAGACGCTATACTTCTATTGATGCAGCCTAAAATTGCATTGGCCTTTTTTGGTATCAAACAGCATTAATTCTGCAGTGTAGATGCAGCCTGAATCAACAAATCCTCCCCTGTCTTTGGAAACAAGAGCCAAAAGCCCTAATATGCTTCAACTAATGGAAGTGACAAATTTCTAAAACTATTTCTAAAACCCCAACACAATCTGCAAAGATACTCTTTTCAAAGACATTGATTTGGAGTCCAGAAAACTACTGAGATCTTCTCTGGCTTTGTGGCAATTCAGAGGTGCTGCATGAATATGGTTAGTGCTCACATAAAGCTAGTGAAGCCCAGTGATGGACATCAGAGGCCTGGCTCTCTGGACCATCGTTACATGGATGGGATTGGGCCCTTCTTTATGATAACTTTATAACTCTCTCTGCAAGGAAATCCACCAAGTCTATGTGTCTGGATGTGTTTTGACAAATGGTCTGCTTCATCTGGCTTTTAGGTTATGTCTTTATAATGCATGCTGATTCTTAATCAGAGTTTTACTGATGTTCAATCTTTATGACACTCTATAAACAATATAACACTGTGCACATTTGACCTTTCTTGTTACGAGTTTTTCCCCTTCTTCTTGAGAGCTTCCTGGTGGGTTGGATTCATTTTTTAAAAATCTCAGATATACATTGAAACAGATGTTTCAAAAAGGAGGTTCCAGTTCAAGGAACCACCTGGGTCCACATAGCAGTTGTTAACTGTTCCTCTCTTATGCTTTACAAGCCGAGCATTTCAGTATACAGTATTATCTGAACTAAAGCTAATTGAGGCTAAATATTTTGTGTTTTGAATGTTTATATGTTATTTTTATGAAGGTTTTACATGTATTTTATATATACACATAATATATTTCATATAATGTTTTAGCTAGATATAAAATCTAGTGGTCACAGTCTTTTGAAGCACTGCAAGTATACCCCCTAAACCAGGACTGAGTAAACCAAGACTGTACCTTTCCTGATCCTTTCAGGAAAGGCAATAGTAGTAAAGGCTGAAGGGAAACAGAGTCTTAAAACACCTAGAGAACCAAAGGTTTTCCCACCCTCCCCTAAGCTATGACAGAGAAGTCACCTTAAGATAATCCTACCTTCTTTCTTTTTTAGAAGTGACCATTGTGTGAATGGGGTAAAAGCAACAGTCAAGCCATGTGACTGTAGTCCCCTTTGAATTCTTTTATTCTTCATTGCCACTTTACCATAGCACCATCACATAGCAAAATTACATACAACCGTGCCCAGAAGGATTTTAACTTTAATATCAGCACAGCTGTTCATCTGACCCTGGCTAGAATATCTGGATCCCGCACAGCTAATACTTGCTCTTTGAAGGTCTTCATTCATATGTCACTGTTGCAAAACAGTTGATTTCTACACCCCACCCCAAAGAAAGAGAGTGAACCCTGCCATATTCCTTCACATGATATCAAAAGGGGTGGATGACACATAATTCATTTGAGGACAGAGTCCATCCTGGAAACCATTTCTACACAGGTAACTTTATCTGTTGTAGAAAAAAATCCAGCAGTCTCCTCAAAGAATTTGGCTTAATGACGAACAAACTTATTATGGCAAAACAGAAATTTGTATAATCAAAACCTGTTTGTTTTTGCCAGCCAGTACTCTGGAATTCTTTTATTATAGTCTTTGTACTTCACTCACGGTAGTGGACTGCTTCTTTGGAATATGTTCCCTCAAAAGGAACATGGCTGTCTTCACATCTTCCTCAGTGAGCCCCTCAGATATTTCATACAGCATCTGTCTGTGTGAAAAGTCAGATAAGGTGAGCTAGCTATTATTATACAAGCATGGAGCATATATTCTCCCTTTACCATCCACATATCACAACCAAACCTCCACAGTACTGGAAAGAAAGCTCTGATGTAACTTATTCAGACATAGGACCGAATCTTCCCCCAAATTAGAGGTGGGGAGCCTTGGGTCTTCCAGTTGTTTTGAACTCCAACTCCAACATCCCCTTAGCATTAATAATACTGGTTGAATCTGTTGGGAGTTGCAGGCCAAAACACGCAAAGAGTCAATAGTTCCCCATCTGCATAAAATAGCAAAAATGTTTTGAGTGCATCTGTAGACTATCAGCTTCTGTTTTTCAGACAGAAGGAATCTTCAGGCCTACAAGACTCACCGATACTCAGAGACCATCCCTCTCAGAGGCAGTTTGTCTTGAACCTCCTCTTTGGTGTAGCCAATTTTTTGAAGTAGGAAAATACACTTAATCCTGTAAAGAAGCTCTGCTATGAGAAAAGTATTCTCCTTATTTAATAAGTTCTTTTTCATGAGGAGCTGGAAAATATCCTGTGCTGCCTCCACTGTTTCCAGTTTCTTTAAGGAGATAAAATCACTGCAAAGAAATTTCAAGGCATCCACATCTTCCTTCCCAAGATTGTCATCAATTGCCAGAAGCTGCTGGTGAAACTTCATGGTGTTATCTTCTTCCATGATGGCTGCTTTTCTTAGACACTAGGATTCCTAAAAGCAGAGAGAGATAAAATGACTGAAAAATAACAAAAATGCTGGTGTGGGGAAAATACAGAGCTGGGAACATTAATTCTTTGAGCTACAACTCCCAGAAGTCCCTAGCATATTCTGTGGTAGTGACTACACGTGTATGTGTGTTCCAAGTCGTCTGCTGATGTATGGTGATCCCATGAATGTCATAGTGTTTTTAGGTAGAGAATACTTAGAGGTGGTTTTGCTGGTTGGTTCCTCTGAATTGAGCCTACAGCACCTGGTATTCACTAATGTTCTCTCATCTAAGTACTGACCAGGGCTGACCCTGCTTAGTTTCCAAGATTCATTGTCTTTAAGGTATTTAGGTCACTTATAGCATACTAGCTGGGAACATGAGGGAGCTATATAGTCCAAAAAAGTGTGATAAACACATATACACATGAACAAGTACAGAAAGTGCTAGAATTAGAAACACGAGCATATCCTCTTTACTTCTAAACTAGCTTAAAAAGAAGCTATTAGTGTGAGGTAAATTATTTTGTCCAAGCTAAACAGAAGTTAAGAGCCACTATGATACTGTGGTTTAAATACTGGATTAGGGTCTTAAGAGACAATGGTTCAAATTCCCACTTAGCCATGGAAACCCACTGGGCAACCTTGGGGAAGTCACACTCTCTCAAGAGGAAGGGAATGGCAAACTCCTCTGAATAAATCTTGCCATGAAAGCCTATGAATGACAGGGTCATCATAAGTCAGAGTCCACTTGAAAGGACATAACGGCAACAAATTAGAGGGTAAATAATTCAGCAGAGACTCAAACAAGTAAAGGAAGAGGATTGTTGTTGTTGTTGTTAGCCGCCCTTGAGTCCTCATTCATGGCAACCCTGTGTATGAGACATATCCAAGCCCCCCTACCATCCACTGTTCTGATTAGATCTTGCGAATTCAGCCCCTTAACCTCCCTGATTGATTCTATCCATCTAGCATGCAGTCTTCTCTTTCTGCTCCTTCTACCTTTCCTAACATTATTGTCTTTTCCAGTGATTCATGCTTTCCCAAGATGTGGCCAGTTTAAGCATCTTGGCTTCCAAGAAGAGTTTAGACTTGACCTAGAGAAGCCAAAAGTGTTGTTCACATCTGTAATCTTCCATCTGTGTAGAAGGACACATATGTTCATGTGGGTGATGAGCTATGCTTAGAAACAGAACTTGAAAATGTTACTTGTAGGACAACTTTCAGGATAGCCCAGCAAAAATGGACCTAGAGTCCAAAACAGTAACTTTTCTGAGTTACAATGAGAACTACTGAAACAGTCTAAGCTCTCGCTTGTTCACGATAAAATTATAGCAATTCCACTTTAAAGTACAGCTATAACTGTGGGAGGGAAGGGAGGGGGGTAAAGAGTGTAAATACTGTAACAGAAACCAGAAATGTGCCGAATATTTGGAAAAGTTTATTGTAACTCTTTTTTTATCAATAAAGAAAAAATAATTTCAAAAAAGTACAGCTGCAACAATGATGCTCTCTCTCACTTCCATGACCTCTCTCACTGCACACACACACACACATACACATACACAAAGCTGGAACATTTTGCACTTCACCAGCAAGGACTCCAATTTGTTCCCACTTCTGGGACTGGGTTTTTGTATCATTTTACAAAAATGTTTGAATGCCACCTTTTTGATTAATAAATAAATACTTGAAGGCACCTAACACTAATAAATACAAGCTTCAAAATCCTGTACCTTAATCTTAAATTCATTAGAACATTAGATTAGAAGCACAGATTAAAGATTAATAACATTTTTTCTGGGTTCACTTATATTGACCTGAGCTTGCTGCTCAAGAACCATCTTACCTATTTTTTTATTGCACAAATGACTCCTGAGCATCATAGCTACTGAGGTTTTTAAGCACAGAATCTGGGAGAACTCCCAAAAATGTACATGAGGATCTCCAGGGGTTGTGCACTCCCAAATAATATGGCACCTGATTTCTGAAACCATTAAAGGCCTTCACGTGCCTATGAAAAGGCAAGAGAGGACACTTTGCAATCCTGGAAAGGTTTATCACTGATTTTTTGTTCTTTAAATGTTACTATTGTGATCTTAAGGGCATTTATAGTTTTACTCTGTTGTTCTTGTATGCCTTCAAGTCATTTTTAACTTATGGCGACCATAAGGCAAAGTCTGTGTGTGTATATATGTGCCTTCAAGTAGCCCATAGGCTTGCAGCAGCCCCATTAATTCCATGAGGTTTTCTTGCGCAAGGATTACTTAAGGTGGGTTTGCCAGTTCTTTCCTCTGATATATAGACTACAGCACCTGCAATTCATTGAAGGTTTCTCATCCAAGTACTAACCTGAGCTGACCCTGCTTGGCTTTCAAGATGAGAGTAGATCTGGTGTTTTTAGAGTATTTATGCTACACAGGAGGAACCTATCATGAAGATTTTCTTGAGCAGATTTTTTTGGAGCCTTTCTCTGATGCTGAGAGAGTGTGATTTGTCCAAGTTCACCTAGCTGGTTTTCATGGATGACAGGGGATTCAAACACAGGTTTTCAGAATGCTAATCAAACAGCCAAACCACTACACAATGAGTCTCATGGATATCTTATTATTTTTCTGTTGCCATCCTGTGATGCTGGAAGAAGGGTGAGATACAAAAATATGCAAGAAAATAAAAGACTGCAAAGTAGTCCATTCCAGAGGGTTGCCCTAGGATGCTGGGTGACCAGGTTTCCAATCCCCACCCAGAAACCCTTTGGGTGACCCTGGGCAAGTCACACTCTTTCAATTTCAGAAGAAGGGTAGGGCAAAAAAATAAATTCTGAATAAATTCTAACAAAAAAATCTGTTATAAATTCACTTTAGGATTGTTATAAATTGGAAATGACTTGAAGGCACACAACAAGTTTGACTTAGTTGTTGTTTTGTGTGTGGGCTCTCCTAAGATCCACTTCTGAAAATGATAAGATTATTGTCTCATCTGTATACAGTATGACAATTTGCTGTTTTGGGAGAGTGAGTCTATATTAGAAAAGTTGATGCTGTTGTTGATGCTGTGAGCCTTCAAGTCCTTTTTGACTTATGGTGACCCTAACGTAAACCTATCATAGGGTTTGCTTGGCAGAATTTGTTCAGAGGGCGGTTGCTCTTGCCTTCTTCTCAGGCTGAGAGGATGCGACCTGCCCAAGGTCACCCAGTTGGTTTCCATGACTGAGCAGGGATTTAAACTGGTCCCCTAATGTCATAGTCTAACACTTAAATCAATACACCACCCAGGATCTCTGGCCAGTTCTGCAATCTCATGACTTTTCATACTCATGTTTATGTTCATTAATGAATGACTGTGACCCCAAAGCATATCTTATAACTGTTCAGGGCACTGGGAAATGACAATTGCATCTCTCTGTCAGTCACAGAATACACCAAAACATTTGTGGCAGGACCAGAGGGGCCTCTATGGCTGCCTTTTCAATGCATCCCATGATTGGAAGAGTGCAGCAATTGTAACATCCCAGAACTTCAATCTGTGACACTTTTGGCTGAGGTGCTGCCTGGCTTAAGAGGTATATTTTTGTGGGGTGGTATGGCAGTCAGAGTGGTGTAGTTGTTTGAGCTTTGAATTATGATTCTGGAGACCAGGGTTCAAATTCCAGGTTGGACAAGTTACACTCTTTCAGCCTCAGAAGATAACAATGGCAACCCCTCTCTGAAGAAACATGTCAAGAAAATCCTATGACAGATTCACTTTAGGGTCACCAGAAGTCAGAAATGACTTGAAGGCACCCAACAATAACAATCAGCAGAAATAGCTACCATGACAGCTCCATTGCTGTAACTATGTTTAATGAAGCAGGATCTTAGCCATTTTTTTCTTCTTTACTGGGCCTCCTCACATCTCCTAATATCCTAAAATAAGGAGTACCCTAATTCACTCATTCCTCATTAGTTTTGTATAAGCTCCTTTCTGTTCATGCATGTTGTTGTGTGCCTTCAAGTAGTTTCTGACTTATAGTGACCCTGAGGCAAACCTACCATGGGGTTTTCTTGGCAAGATCTGTTCAGAGGGGGGTTTACCTTTGCCAGCCTCTAAGGCTAAGGAAATGTGGCTTAACCAAGGTCATCCGGGCGTTTCTATGGTTGAATGGATTTGAACTCTGGTCTCCAGAGTCATAGTCCAACACTTAAACCACTACACCACGCTGGCTCAGGTATGTAGTTCTAAATTATATTTACTGTCATGTGAAAATGCTGCCATTGACCAAACAATAAAAATTAAATGAGACTAACTCATTTATGAGAAAAGGGGCCGTGAAACAAAATAAATGCAATAAGAAACAAAGAATTAACTTTCATAAAGAAAAAATACAAAGAAATCAAGGGTGATTTTAGAAATGGAGTAAGTTTTTCCCCAAAGGAAAAAACTATAATAAGGAAATGCAATCAGTCTTTTAATACACAAACATTGGCAACAAGGTGTTATACAGGAGAGGGGAACAGTGGCCCTCCAAATATTATTGGATTTCCTTTCCTTTCAGCCTCAGTCAGGCTGGCCAATGGTAAGACATGATAGAAATTGTAGTTCAGCAACACCTCTAGAGTAAGTCTTGTGTGCCTCTCTGGCTCATTTGCCAATGGCTACTCTATAATGATAAGCATCACCATCCTCCAAGTAAATGCACCAACCACAGAGGCAGAAAAAAATTGAGAATTTCTACAACGGAGTCCAGGAAGAAATTGACAACACACCAAATAGGACTGCATGACAATCACAGGCGAATTGAATAGCAAAGTAGGAAACAGAGCAGAATTAAAGACTGAGGAGATTTGGGCTGAGTACAAGAAATGAAGCAGGAGAGTGACTAATAAAGAGTTTTGCAAGGCTAACCATTGCAAATACCTTCTTCATACAACCAGACTCTACACACAGACATCACCAAATGGCCAATATAAAAGCCAAATAAAGTACACAATAAAGAACAGGTGGAAAAGCTCCACTCTTGCAGCAAAAAATGGGTCCTAGAACAGATTAAGCCTGAGCTCTTCCTGGAAGCAAAGATGACTAAACTGAGGTTGCCATATTTGGCCACATCATGAGAAGGCACCAGTCACTGGAAAAGGCAATGATGCTGGGAAAGGTAGAGGGCAGCAGAAAGAGATGAAGACCACATGCCAAATGGTTGGATTCAATTAGAGAGGCCACAAAACGTGAGTGCAGACCCTGAGCAGAGCAGTAAAGGACAAGGGGGGGGGGGGGTCTTGGATATATCTCATCCACAGGGTCACTGACATGTTGAGGTCACCTCAAGGGCAGTTAACAACAAGAACAACTTCTTATATAATCTGTTCCCAGGATCTCTAAATTCACTACTCCAGTTTTTCCCCACCTTGGCAAGGCTTCCAACAGCCATCTGAAGGGCAGAAATTCTGACTTACACCAAGAAAATTTAAGCCAATTCTTTAAAGCAACAAGATGTTTCTAGTGTTACTCTTTCAGCTCAACTTTGCCTTGGCTCAGTCTCCATCCCCACCTGCCCAGAAAACAAAGCACAAAATCAAGATGAAAGGCCCAAGACTAGTAAATTTAACTAAAGTCTGATAGTTATTAGGCAAACTAGACTTTTTTACAAGGTGAAAAAGACATGCCTGTTTGATACGTAATGTAAACAATTTAAATAATACAATTGTTTCTTCTTTTTACACAAGAGAACTCTTAATTAAGGGTATCTGGTGAAGGAAATGATCTAAACTTAAATCCCATTACTACTCCTAGGTATAGAAGACCCACTGAATCAACTGCTAAATCAACACTTATATAAAATCCTACTATTAGTTGGAGCTAGCAACTAGTTTTACGATTCAGTTGAGAGATTAGAATTAAGCGTATTACATCACTAGACTGATTTTAAATAATCTAATTATTACCCAAGGACATTTTGGTATGCGCAATTTTTTTTCCAAACACCATTCATATTTTTAAAAATCCAAATATTATCAGTTTCCATCCACCCTGTCACCTACTGATTTTGTATTTTCCCTTTGGTGATAAAATACCTGCAATCAGGCCAAAAAGTAAAAGTACAAAACCCATGATATGATGTAACAATCCTCCCATTCCTTTCCATGGCACCTCTAATGGTATTTTACTGATCACATTGCATTGAAGGTGAACTCTATATCTCATCATTATTCGGGATGTAGAAAATCCCAAGCAGAAGCTTTGTTCTGAAGGGGTATCTTGTGTTTTTAGGGAGTGATTCATGCTTAGCATGTACCCCAGCTGGGGAACATGTGGTTCTGCAAATGTTATTAGACTGCACCTCCAATCATTCCTGGTGGGGCAGTGGTTAAATGCCTGTACTGCAGCCACTCACTCAAAACCAAAAGGTTGCGAGTTCAAGACCAGCAAAAGGGCTCAAGCTTGACTAAGGCTTGCATCCTTCCGAGGTCGCTAAAATGAATACTCAGATTGTTGGGGGCAAGTAGCTTACAGTTGTAAACCGCTTAGACACTCCTTAGGCGGTATTAAGTGGTATATAAATGAAGCTGTTTGTTTGCATGGCTGACAGGATTAGCAGTCTCAACAGCATATAGAGGACTATACCCTTCTGCATCTTTCCTACTCTATCTTCTACACTTTGGCTGCATACACAATGCAGAAGTAAATCCAGGTTGACACCACTTTAACTGCCATGGCTCAATGCTATGGAATTCTTGGAATTACAGTTTTGTGAGACATTTAGCCTTCTCTGTCAGAGAGCTCTCGTGCCACCACAAACTACAACTCCCAGAATTCCATAGCACTGAGCCATGACAGTTAAAGTGGTGTCAGCCTGGATAATTTCTGCAATGTGGAAGCAGCCCCAGTGTTACGATCCTCACATGGAGGACCCTTTGACTCAGTTATGACTGCATTGAGGGCTATATGCCATGTTATAAAACAAAGGTGATGACAACAGGCCAAAAAGGCAGAATAAATTTAGATACAGGGTCAGGTACAACAGTTTTAAGGGAGTAAAAAACCACACACACATATATGAGGAATCACGCACACTGAAAGTGTCACTAGTTCCTCTAAATCTAGTGACAGTTACTTTCCTTGGCATTAGCAAATCAGAATTCAGTGGAGTCAATGGATTTTCTTGAATGTCTAATGAAATCTCTTCACTCATCAGCCGAACACTGGAGTTTCATAATCAATACTAATATTTACTAGTATTCAATTCCTCAATAAATACTTTTAAAGTGACAAATGTATATCCACCACTTTCTACACATGCTCAGAAAATCTAAATTTTGCCAAGCTTTGTTCTCCCCCCATCAAGTAACCATCCTTTGAACAATTAAGAAGTTTTCTTCCCTTGATTAACCTGGCAACATTTTGCTCCATGTTAATTTTTAAACTCGAAAATGACTTCTGGAGATTGAGGAGGACAAGGAAAGTGCCATCTTAGCAGACCAACCTTATTTCATTTTAGGTCTTTCACATCATGTTATAACAAACAAGAAAGAAGTTAATTGGCTAGTATATTTCTGAGTAATTTTATGAAAGATGGGAAAAAGTTTGGAGCTACAGTATAAGAAATTGTGATACATTCGTTTGGTCTTTTTAATTGTTAAAAGAAATGAGAACTATATGTTATGTGCTGCTAGAGACTGACTGAAATGCAAATATTTGCAGATTTATTCAATTTAATTCACACAATGAACAAACCAGGATCCTTTTTTTCCTTCCAAATGACAACCCAGGTGATAAATACAGGCCAGGAAAAACCCTTCCACTTCTATGGAGGCCAAGGCCATTTGGGAAGTGACTTGTGCCTTTAGCAAAAAACAAACAAAAACAAAACCCACACATCATTGTTGTGTTACAAGTTGTTGTTGTTGTTGTTGTGCTGTTGAACCATAAAACGCCTAAGGCGGGATATAAAAATGTAACTAACAAAACTGATAAATATCAGCCTTGTTTTGCAAATTGGTTAGATGTGTCCTCAGTGCTTCCCACAAACTTCTTATGGGAGGTTTCAAAGCCCTGTTCAGCCATGGAAACCCACTGGGTGACCTTGGGAGAGTCACACTCTCTCAGCCTCTGAGGCAAACCCCTTTTGAATAAATCTTGCCCCTCCGCCCCCCAAAAAACCCCTATGATCAGGGTGACCAGATGTCCTAACTTCAGCTTTCTGGCAGTTTTTTTGCCCTATTTTATTGATCCTTATTAAGTAAAGCGGTGTAAATTTTACAGAGCTCTCTAAATAAATGTTAATAATAACTGAATGCAGAAATGGAGGCACACCCTAGAAAGGGAGGGTGACCTCTGGCTGCCTTGTTCTTAGTCCTAAGAGTCTTATGGCTGTATCCACACTGGAGAGATAACCCGGTTTCATCCCGCTTTAACTCTTTCTGTGGCTCAAGGCTATGGAATTCTGGGAGTTGGAGTTTGTTGTGGGCCCTTCGGGCCCACAACAAACTCCAACTCCCAGAATTCCATAGCAATTGAGCCAAACAAAGAGTTAAAGCGGGATGAAACCGGGTTATCTCTCCAGTGTGGATACAGACAACACACTGAAGCATAGAGAGAGAAAGAGAGGGAGAAAAAGGGAGGTAACCGAGCCCCAAGATTTACCTCAGAGGACTCCATTCAAGAGGGCCTAAAATGGCGCCCCAGGCCTCAAATAATAATAATCAAACCCGAATGGTTTGGGTTTCTTTCCACAAAGAGGAAGGAGGCCTGGAGCTCCCATGGATCTCGTCGTTATATTTTGAATTTCCTGGTTTTTTAGGCCCTTAAAGGCCCGCCCAGGGATGATGGGAGTGGCAGTAATTATATCCCGCCCTTTTTTTTGGTGCCATTGGTTTTCATTGGGAGCAAGGCCTCTCTCTCTCTCTCTCTCTCTCCAAACTAGGCCCCAAGATGGAGGACCAAATAAACCACATAAACCAAAGCTAAAAACTAGGCTCAGTGCTTCCTTGGCCTGACTCAAAATGGAGGAAGTTCCTAATAAATAAAAGCAATTAAAGCATGAAGCACTCATCAATGTAAATTCTTATTTTTTTCCCTTCATACTTACATATTTTATTAGTATTACAATAACCTACATACAATAGTATTTTTTAAAAAAATATTTTACATAATATTCACACACAATATATAATGAATCGCATGAATTATCCATTCTTTATTATTTTATCTAAATCTTATTCACATCAAACCATTTAGTGTTAACTAATCCAGTAATTTTTTAAAAATGATATTAATATCTTCATTCTTACTGTCTTCTTTTTGTCGTATACTATTGGTAGTTCCACATTATAACACTATTAATTTATCACTAATTCATCATTCCCCCCCCCTTTTCCAAGTGCTTCATGTAAATGTAAATTCATGCCTCTCAGGCATGCTCAAAATGGAGGACGTTGAAGGAAAAGGGAGCATAATCCCAAACAAAAGTTCAAAACGCTCAAAGGAATGGAAATTCATGCCTCTCTAAATGCTCAAAATGGAAGGCATTGAAGGAAAAGGGAGAACATGACTGAATAAAAACTCAAAACACTCATAGGAATGGAAGTTCATTCCTCACGGGCATGTTCAAAATGGAGGACGTTGAAGGAAAAGGGAGCATGTTCCCAAATAAAAGCTTAAAACACTCATAGAGATGTAAATTCATGGTTCCTAGTCATGCTCAAAATGGAGGATGTTAAAGAAAAAAGGAGGATGTTCCGAAATAAAAGCTCAAAACACTCATGCGAATGGAAATTCATGCCTCTCAAACGCTCAAAATAGAGGACGTTGAAGGAAAAAGGATATTCCGAAATAAAAACTCAAAACGCTTATAGGAATGAAAACTCATGCCTCTCAAATGTTCAAAATGGAAGCCATTGAAGAAAAATAGCCAACAATCCAAAATAAAAGGTTTAAAACACTCATGTAAATGCATGCTTCTCCATCATGCTCAAAAATGTAAATTCATGCTTCTTAGTCCTGGTCAAAAGGGAGGACACTGAAAAAGGGAGAACCGGGCTAAATAAAAGCTCAAAACACTCAGGAATGGAAATTCATGCTTCTCAGTCATGTTCAAAATGGAGGACATTCCAAAATAAAAACTCAACACACTCATAGAGATGTAAATTCATGTTTCTCAGTCATGCTCAAAATGGAGGACGTTGAAGAAAAATAGTGAACATTCCAACATAAAAGCTTAAAACATTCGTAGAGATATAAATTCATGCTTCTCAGTCATGCTCAAAATGGAAATCCATGCTTCTTAGTCCTGGTCAAAAGGAAGGACACTGGAACAAGGGAGGACATTGCAAAATAAAAACTCAAAACACTCATAGGAATGGAAATTCATGCTTCTCAGTCATGCACAGAATGGAGGACACTGAAGAAAAAAGGAGGGCGTGAACAAACCAAATCTTGAAACACTGGTAGGAATGGAAATTCATGCTCAAAATGGAGGACATTCTATTACAATGGAGAATATTCCAAAATGAAAACTCAAAACATTCATAGAGATGTAAATTCATGCTTCTTAGTCATGCTCAAAATGGAGGAAATTGAAGAAAAAGTTAGGACAATCCAAAATAAAAGCTCAAAACACTCATAGCAATAGAAATTCATGCTTCTTAGTCATGCTTAGACCAATGCATCTGTATAACATTTTAGAGGCAATATTTCCACAAGCTGATATTACAAGCATTTCCATGGCTGATTTTTCTACTTTTTTAAAAAAAGAATCACGCTTTTAAAAATCACTTTGAACCCTGATTTTTCTGGCCCTCTTTATTGCAAAATCATCAAGGTGGGAGGGAAGAATTGATTGGCCTATACTACTTCTTTTAGTTCTCTTTCAGTAGTATCCCTAGGTGTAAGATTTGAATATTATGTGTGTTAAAAGTGATTGATGTCATATCTCCAAAGGAAGATGAGGCACCGCAAGATGTAGGAGTACAAGAAAAATGAAAGACATGACAAAATATAAAGCTAAAAACACAATATGAATGTAAATTCATTCTTCTCAAGTCATGCTCAAAATGGAGGTCACTTTGGAATTCTTTAGCGACTGGAAAAGGAGGACCTCCAGTCACCTTGGTCCGCAGGGCACTCAGCTCCGCATGTTCTGTTTTTAAAAGTGGGTTTGGTGGGTGGCGGAAATTTAAAATTTCAGTTTCTTAGGATCCTCGGAGACAGGCCTCGAAAGCAGCCTTAAAGCCAGACGACAAATGGATTCCTGAGTTTTCTCTCCTCAACACAAACATGATTAATATTTATGTTTAATTTTAATATTTAATTATTTAAAAACAAAAACAAAACACGAGCTTTTTATTTTAACATGGGGTATATCTACACTGTAGAAATAATGCAGTTTGACACCACTGTAACTGCTGTAGCTCCAGCCTATGGAATCCTAGGATTTGTAGTTTTACAAGGTCTTTAGCCTTCTCTGCCAAAGGGTGCTGGTTTCTCACCAAACTGCAAACCATGATGGAGTCATGGCCCTTAAGGTGGTGTCAAACTGCATTATTTCTAGTGTGGATACACCCATACGGATGAATAATGTGGAGGCAGTGAGAGCCTATGGACTTTATCACATGGGGAAAATCAGAAGCTTAATACTGTACAGCAGAAAATCGCGTGAAAATCATGCAATCGCGATTAACATTTTCACACAGAGCATGATTAAAGAGCCATTATCCCAGGAATAAAGAGGCAATAAACAGCAACAAATTATTCACACGATTTCCCTGTGAATACTTTGTTGCTTTTTATTGCCTGTTTATTTTCAGGATAATGGCACTTTTAATTGCGACGTCATATGAAAATGTTATTTATGACTGTGTGATTTTCAGGCAATTTTCGCTGTTTAAATTCCAATTTCCCCTGTGTGATAAAGTCCTATAACAGAGGCCCCTTCCCACACACCAGTGAGCCTTTCCTTTATACACAGCTTCAGGGTTAGGAAATGAATACAGTGGTCCCCCGGGTTACGAAGGTAATCCATTCCGGGATTACCTTCGTAACCCGGAAGCTTTCGTTTCCCGGGGGACCGCTATTTTAAACGGACCGCGCGGCCATTTAAAGGGGCCACGCGGCTTTTTTTCTTTCGTATCCCGGGGGATCTTTCGTATCCCGGGGGATACAATAGCGGTCCCGCCGCCTTCGGATCCCAGGATTTTCGTAACCCGGGGGATTCGTAAGGCGGGGGACCACTGTAGTGTGTTTTAACACATTTCCTTTTTAGCAATGGTAATATTGGCTTGGGGATTCTGGGAACTGTCGACCAAAGACTAACCCTTCCTAAGCTCTGCATTAGCTATATTTCTGACATTTCAGCCTAGTCCATGGTAGGGGGTTTCTATGTCACACTTTTGGCATTTTCACACAACATCTAAGTAACAGGAACAGTCTGCAGTAGCCACAATTTTGCACCTCTTTGCTTGGTCTTAACATATTTTCTAATTGCTGTTTTTTTGACTTTGTCAAACCAATGCATCTGTAGAAAATGTTAGAAGCAACATTTCTACAAGTGCCTAGTCGAAGAATTTCCAAGATTGATTTTTCTATCCTTTGTATTTTACAATCCTTTTTAGAAGCACTTTGAACCTTGGTTTTTCTGGCTCTGTTTACTGCAAAACCATTAGGGTGGGTAGCTTATACTACTACTTTCAGTTTCCTTTCAGTAGTATCCCCAGTTGCAAGATTCAAATATTATGTGTGTGCATATGCAATGAGTGAGCAAAACACTAGATATTAGAGCACAGTGTGCGCTTACTCAAAGTAAGCCATGTGGTTTCAAAACAAGTTACTCACAACTAAGGAGTTTATCAGACGGGAGGAATTTCGTGAATGGAGCCCATTGGAGCCAATTCGAATTCACGTGAATTCACTAGTTTAGCGAACTTACGTGAATTCCAATTGCATTCGGAGTGCGTTCAGAATGACTTCCCATTACCTGAAAATCACCCCCCTTGCCTGAAAATGCGTGAGATGCTTTAATTTGCAATAAGGTAAAACCCATGATTGCGTTCAGAATAACTTCCCTTTTGCCCGAAATTGCGTGAGATGCTTTAATTCACAATAACGTGAAACCCCATGATTGCGTTTGGATTGCCATTAGATTATACTTCCAATTTCCAACATCTGATAAGGTCCTAAGTGCACAGTATTTGTGGGCCCATAAACCTTATGCAATGTTCCTGGGATCAATCCTTCTGATTATTAGGGTACTCTTTCTCTTCCTTTTGCCTCTGTACAAGGAGGTCTGGGACTTATAGTATTTGAGAAAGAAGGTATCACTCAAAGTACAAATCTGCAGACTGCATCTCAGAGTTGGAGTCTTAGTAAAATTACAAAAGTACACCCACTCTGTTGTAAAAGGTCTGGGCTCACTATTCACTGTTCAGAATATTGATTTGTTCTTAACTCAACTTCTGATTAGCTTCAGCAAATCTTACTAAATCTCTACAATACAGGGGGGAAAGTTTTTATTTTCAGGCTTGATTTAGAGTTTACAAGTTTGGATTTGTAATTGGCTGACTGACAGAATCCCAAAGGGTGCTCAGCATGGCTTCTCTTCATCATGCAGAGGTGACGAATGTAATGCCACAGGGATCTGTACTAGACCCAGTCCTATTTAACATCTTTATCAATGACTTGAATGAAGGAATAGAAGGCATGCTGACTAACTCTGCAAATGACAATTTTAACAATTCCATGCCCTGTGAGGAGAGACTTAGGGAGGTGAATAGCCTAGGGAAGAGATGGCTAAGAGGTGATTTTATAGCCCTGTTTAAGTATTTTAAGAGGATGAAGCAAGCTTGTTTTCTGCTTCTCCAGAGAATAGGATCCAGAAAAATGGATGTGATGCATGGCATAGGTTACAATAACCCATGCCTAATAAATCCTACTTTGTTCCTTTTAAAGTAAAATAAACCTATTTTAAATAAACAAAGCCACCCTAATAGGAAAAAGGGGGTTATTTATTTTGTGTGTGTGTGTGCATGTGTGTGTATACAAAACCCATCTCTAGTAAATGCCTAGAATCATAGAGTTGGAAGACCCCAAGGGCCATCCAGTCCAACCCCCTGCTGTGCAGGAACTCCCAATTAAAGCATCCCTGACAGATGGCCATCCAGCCTCTGCTTAGTTTGTTGCATTTAAAGTAAAACAAAACTATTTTAATTAAATATAGCCATCCCCAATAGGAAAAAGGGATTTTTTTTTGTTTCTTTCGTGTGTGTGTGTGTGTGTGTGTGTCTATAGATTTTGTTGTTGTTAACTGATACACACACAAAGTCCACCCCTGATAAACAAAGCCCACTTTGTTGGCTTTAAAGTAAAAAAAAATCCCTAATAGAAAAAGGGAAACTGAAGAATGACTCTAATGTTATATTTTCTTTCTTGTATGTGATTTTTAAGAACACCTTTGCCTGATGGAAGACGCCATTGTAACACTGAAAGCTTGCATGACACATTTTGTGCATTTTTTAAAAAGTTGGCCCCATACCATGTTTCCCCCCCAAATAAGACAGTGTCTTATATTAATTTTTGCTCCCAATTTTTTTTCAGGGGATGTCTTATTTTTCCATGAAGAAGAATTCACCTTTTTTGTTGAACAAAAAAATTGAACATTTATTATATACTGTATATGTATTTATATACAAAAACTTTGCTAGGTCTTACTTTTGGGGGAGGCCTTATATTTAGAAATTCCGCAAAACCTCTACTAGGTCTTATTTTCAGGGACACAGGGTACCTTGCAAACCAGCAAAAACCAAGGTCCCTGCCCCAATGATCTTGCAGGGCTAGACTGGAAGGACAGAACTAAAATAAACAAATGACTACATACATACATACACACACACACACACACACTGTACACACAGACACAGACTATGCATTTTCATCACTCAAGGTGCATCTACATTGCCAGAAATAAACCACTAAGTGCTGCAGCTTCAGTTCTATGGTGCCTGGGGATCTGTAGTTTTGCAAGGTCTTTTGCCCTTTTCTTCTGAAAAATGCTGGTGCCTCACACAAAAACAAAACAAAACAAAAACCTACAAATACTAGGATTCTGAAGGATGGAGCCAAGGAAATTAAATGGGTACTGAACTACACTGTAATTTTTACAGTGTAGATGTGCCCAAAGGCCTCTGTACAACAATTCAGAATGGTAACAATGCCGTTAAAACAAATACAGTAATCAGATTGCAAGGTGAAAGAACTCTAGATATAGCAAACTATTCCAACCTTTGCTGCAACACCCACAAAAAAGATGGAAGAAACAACCTGGAATATCAATATGCAAAGGTTACTTTGGAGTTTGAAGTAGCCACTAGCCACAATACGGTCAACTCAAACCAGTTAAAATTTGATTTCCCCACTGATTTTTCATAGACTGCTCAGTTCTGCCCAGATATGGACACCCAAAAATGACCCATTAGACAATAACCTCTCTAGAAAATGAGAATTTGCACCTTTTTAAAGTCTATGACCACATACGGCTAAATTATTTACTCTTTATTTTGATCTCCAAATACCTGCCTGGCACCCACTTACCCAAAGCAAAAATTTCCACCCTTCAGAGCAGAACTTGAACTCAGGACCACAGCAGAGACCAAACACTGGTTTAATTTTCAAATAAAAAATGCTTTTTTAATAGTGTAATTGAGCTAAAGATACACTAAAACTGCTAAAATAGAATATTAACTACCAGAGATCAAGGTTGGGAGTCATGACACCGTCTAGGTGGTTTGGACTACAACTCCCAGCAGAAGCCAAGGAGGCTGGGAATTGCCATCAGCGAATATCTCTGGCTTAGGATCAATGGGACTTGCAGTCCAACCACATTTGGAGCACTACAACTCCCCAGTCAGTGTGACGTAGGCGAAAAACCCCTCTCAGATCCTATGCCAATCTGGACCTTTGAATGGGGGAAAAATTCCTACGCGGCCCCAAAATATTTGGCAACCGGAAACATCCCACACTGGACCAATGATGGCTGGATGAAACCAAGACAAAGTGGTTCCTTCCAGTGGAATTTGGGATTTGTAGTTTGGCAAGGTACTTATGTTTCTCTGCAGAGAGCTCTAGTCTTGTTATTTATTCCTGATAAAGAGCGGCATTCCTCGTCCTTTGTGGCCTTCCAGATGTTTCCAGCTCCCGTTGGTTATGAGATTTGCAATCCAAAACATCTGCAAGGCAAGAGGAGGAGAGAAGCACAGATACTACAGATCCCAGGATTCCACAGGATGAAGAAGAGGAATGCAACAAAGTCAAGGAATGCATAAACCCATTTTAACACACATGTCCAAAACACACTGCAGAAATAACCCAGTTTGAGACAAGCTCAATGCTAGGGAATCCTGGGAATTGTAGCTTAATGAGATATTTATTCTTGTACAACAAACTACAAATCCCAGGATTCTCTAGCACTAAGAAAGGGCAGCTAAAGTGGTCTCAAACTGGGTTACTTCCGCAGTGTGTTTTTGGACCACAGACTCCCTTAAGCCAACAGTTCACAAAACCTTGGTCCTCCAGATGTTTCGGATTCCCATCTCCCAGGATTCCCAACTCCTGGGGCTTCTGGGAATTGGTGTCTGAAACACCTGGAGGGCAAAATGTTTGGGGACTGCTTCCTTTAAGTCCTTCTAATCCAGATACCATTCTCCGCCATCTGCAACCCAAGAAGGCCCGCCATTTTGCCTCCAACCCTGACCCCCTTTCTTCTTTTTCTTCTTCTTCTGCTTCTTCTCCTCTTCCTTTTCTGGGCAGTTGACACAAGCGTGGCCTCCATGGCACAAGCCACATCTGTGCGAAAACCGACACGGCTCCCTGTTGCACCCACGGGGGGAATTAAAGAAATGGCAGATCTCCGCAGATTAGACCCATTGCCCCGTCTTGCCAGGGTCCGGGTCCGGATCCAGGTCGGTACTGCGGACTAGGTGTCCGCTATCGGCACGGTACCCCTTGGCTCTGGTGGCACCTGTAAAACACATCAACCACAACCCGTTGTGCGGGATGTCCCACCGCAGAGCTGGGTTTGTGGCAGCGTGCATTCGGAAAGTCTCATCGTAGCGGAGCCACTCAGGCTGTACGTATTCCAGGTACGCCCAGAAGATGGTGTCTTGGTAGGTCAATAACTCCAAGGCCCGTTCTGGATGCGCCTCTAAGATGACCCCCGAGTAGATGGTGTACCCTGCCAACCAATTAACGAAATTTCGTTCCACTTCGTCCCCCTTCCCCAGATCTCGGAAGAAGAGGGAGAAGAGATCCACGTATTCCCCCCGCCAGATTTTCTCCTTCGTGGACAGGAGCAAATGGGACCCCAAGGAGTCACCAACGGCAGCATATCGGTAAGGAACGCCATGGGGCACCTGGCTGGCAACATGGCTGCTGGTTGGCAATGGTGCCCACGGGTTTCCTGACCCAAGAGAGGGCTGTGTCCTTCCGGGCCACGGTGACGGTATGGGGGGAGACCCTCCTGAGGACGGAGCCAGGGGTCTTGCAAAGTTGCCGGCCATTTTGGGTTGGCACAGATCTCCTTCTCCAGACGTTCCCGGCATCTCCGTGTCTCCGTGCAGTGGTGTGGCTCCTGCAAAACCAGACATCTTAGCCATTTTGGGGGGTCCCTTGTCCATGCCCCCCTTTGGGGTACCCCCTTGGCTTTCTTCCAAAACCTTCACCCTCTTTTGCAGGTCAGCCAGCAAAGTGATCATTCTGTCACACACCTGGGCCATTGGGTTTAGGTTTTTTTCCTCTTCCTTTTCCTCTTGGGGGGCTGGCCTCTTGGCAGCCCCCCTTTTCTTTTGGGTTGCCTTTTTGGGACCCATGCCTGGGTTGCAAAATACCTCTGTCTCCCCTGATTCTGGGCTTCCTTTCCCAAACGGATGGCTCGCTTGTTGTGCACCAACCTGCCAAACTTTGCAAACTTCTGCTGCGCCCCAAAGCAAAGGAGGAAAAGCAAAGGGGCACAACAATCCCTCCCCCCAAAATCTCCCACCTACAAACCCCCCACAATCCGTGCGTAAAGTTTGCAAAATGGCAATGCTTTTTTCTTTGCAAAGTTCTCTAAGCCCACGTGCGCTTGCAACAACTTTCCACTTCTTTCTTCCTTCCTCTCTCTGCAACTCCGTCCATCCAGAGGAGGGGTTAAGGGTGGGTCTAAGCCTTAAATAGACCCTCCCCAAGCCCCTCCTTCCCTCCTCAGATTTGCAAAAAAGAAAAGAAAAGACCCAGCCCCTAAGAAGAGCCTGGCCCCTGCCTTGAACAGGAAAGCAAAGGCTCTAGACCTGGAATGGTCTAGAATAAAAGGCATGCACTCCATCATCCTTTCCTTGCAAAACTCAGATATTCCAGCATTTTTTATAATCTGGGATTTTTGGAGAGGGATGCACCATGCCCCCCACTTTTGCACTGTTTGCAAACAGGAGCAAACTTGTTCCACTTTGGAGATGTTTTTTATTCAGGGTCCAAGAGGGTCCGCTTCAAAATGGAGTTTAGGTTTTTATGGTCCTTTGCCTCATTATGGCCAGCAAAGGGGAAATATATGCATACATATACATACATACATACATACATACACATACACATATATGTGCTCCAGCATCCTTGGAGTGGTCCAGAAAGGCATGCAAAAGCCATGTAATCCTGTCCCTGCAAAGCCCAGATGTTGCAGCCTTTTTAAAAAACTGCAATGAAACCAGGATTGCAAAGAGGTCTTTTTGGAGAAGCGGTTGCCTCCTGTGTTGTGGATCTGAAAAGACGTGCACACTTGTTCCACTTTAGACATTTTTATAATATTGCAGGCTCTCATGTTCAGTTCTATTTGGCTAACAATCTATGCCAATTCTTCCTTCCAAAGCTTGGGAAATCAAAGGCTTAGGTTTATTGTCAATTTTTCCTTCCTTCCTTCCTTCCTTCCTTCCTTCCTTCTCTCCATCTGCATCTGTCTCTCCTTCCCTCCCTTCTCTCCTTCCTCTCCATCTTTCCTTCCTTCTAGGTCTCCGTCCTATCACTGTCTTTCCTTTCTTCCTTCTTTCCTTCCTTCTCTCCATCTTCTGATCCCTCTGTCCTTCCTTCCTCCCATCTCTCCATCTTCCCATCCCTCCTTCTTCCTTTCCTTTCCATTCCTTTTCTTTCCTTCCCCTTCCTTCCTTTTCTCCATCTTTCCACCTTCCTTCCCTCCTATCCTTCTTTCCTTCCTTCCCTTTCCTTTCCTTCCCTTTTCTTTCCTTTTTGCAAGGTAATGAATAATCCATCATGTCTGCCTGCCTGAGCAGAGTGGGACCTGGTTATTTCAGGGAAGGCCTGAAACAGGCAAAGAGACAGAAAATCCAGAGGAGATTCTGCAAGACAGCCAATAACAAATAAATAATAATTAATAAATACTAATAAAAATCTGTGGGTGGCACAGAGAGACTTCAAAGCATGGAAAGCATTGTGCCACTTTAAGACGCTGCAAGGTTTGCAGAAATGCAGGCTGCAACATCTCTCTCTTTTGCTGTGATGCTGCAAAGTCTGCAAGGCCTTTTTGTGCCATTTCAGCAGAGCTTGAAGACTTGAGGAGGTCCCAGCATCCCCTCCCCCATAGAGCTCAAGGAGAATGGGCAAGAAATAAAATAAATCCATGCTTTTGATATTTGGATTTGAAAGTACAGCATCATCCAAAAGCCATCAAACAAAGATCCCTTAATTGGACCAAACAAAATGCACAATATACATGATCCATGTTGGGAGCTTTCTTTTTTCCATCGCAATAAGCAGAAATGCAAAATCCTTGCATCCCAGATTTAAAATATAAAAATGCCATCCTGGCATTTCGGAGTGTGGTTTCCAAAATCAGGAGCCAATTGGCAGCTTCTTTCAGCTCTTTTCTGGGAATAAATAAATAATGAATTGGCAGCAAGTGAAATGCATCTGAAACCTGGACCAAAAAAAAAAAAAAAAAAAAAAGAAAGAAAGAAAGAAAGAAAGAAAATAAAAAGACTTCATGGATGGCCTTCAAGGAGAGAGGAAAGAAATACTGGAAACTGCAGTTCAGTCTCACTTTTATCCAATTCTAGGATTCTCTGTATTCCTGCATGGCAAAATTGGGTTGGACCGGCTGGTGTTTCAGGGATCTCTTCCAACTTTAGCATTCTCTAATTTTATATATTCCTGCATGGCAGAAGGATTGGATGGCCTTTGAACTCTAGGATCCTATGTATCCCTGCAAGGCAACCCTTCCAACTCTGTGATTTTGCATGGCAGAAGAAGGATGGACTATATGAGCCTTAGTAGTCTCTTCTAATTCTAGGATCCTGTGTATTCCTGCATGGTTGAAGAGGGTTGGATTATATGGGGACAATCTAAGCACACCCAACAGACAGTCCCCTCTCTGTTGGAAGAGATCTCAAAGGCCACCCAATCCAACCCCATTCTGTTGGGGGTGCTTAGATTGTGTATTCCTGCATGGCAGAATGGGGTTGGATTGATGGCCTGTGAAATCTCTTCCAACAGAGAGGTGGCTATCTGCGTGTGTGTGTGTGTGTGTGTGTGTGCTTAGATTGTGTATTCCTGCATGGCAGAATGGGGTTGGATTGGATGGCCTTTGAGATCTCTTCCAACAGAGAGGTGGCTATAGGTTGTGTATTCCTGCATGGCAGAATGGGGTTGGATTGGGTGGGCTTTGAGATCTCTTCCAACAGAGATGTGTCTGTTTTAGATTGTGCATTCCTGCATGGCAGAATGGGGATGGACTGGGAGACCTTTGAGATCTCTCCCAAGAGAGAGGTGACTGTCTATTGGGGGTGCTTAGATTGTGTATTCCTGCATGGCAGAATGGGGTTGGATTGATGGCCTTTGAGATCTCTTCCAACAGAGAGGTGGCTATTTTAGGTTGTGTGTTCCTACATGGCAGAATGCGGATGGACGGGATGACCTTTGAAACCTCTCCCAACAGAGAGGCGACTGTCTGTTGGGGGTGCTTAGATTGTGTATTCCTGCATGGCAGAATAAGGTTGGACTGGAAGGCCACCCAATCCAATCCCATTCTGCCATGCAGGAATACACAACCTAAGATAGCCACCTCTCTGTTGGAAGAGATCTCAAAGGCCATCCGATTGAAGCACCCCCAACACATAGTCAGTTACCTCTCTGTTGGGATAGATCTCAAAGGCTACCCAATCCAACCCCATTCTGCCATGCAGGAATACAGAATCTAAGATAGCCAGCTCTCTGTTGGACGAGATCTCAAAGGTCATCCAATCCAACCCTATTCTGCCATGCAGGAATACACACTCTAAGCACCCGCAAGAGACAGTCACCTCTCTGTTGGGAGATCTCAAAGGTCATACATTCCATCCCCATTCTGCCATGCAGGAATACACAATCTAAGCACACACCCACCCACAGATAGCCACATCTCTGTTGGGAGAGATCTCAAAGGCCACCCAATCCAACCCCATTCTGCCATGCAGGAATACACAATCTAAGCACCCCCAACAGACAGACACCTATCTGTTGGGACAAGGGGGGCCATGATCGCCCAAAGGAGGAAGGGCCTTGATCTATGGGCACGCAATAAATCCAATGATTCTCTATGGGCAAGTAGTTTCCAATTATTCCCTATGGTTAAGGAATAATCCCCATTATTCGCTATGGGCAAGTAATAAACCCAATGATTATCTATGGGCAAGCAATGTCCATGATTCCCTATGAGCAAGCAATCTCCAATGATTCTCTATGGGCAAGTATGGTATCCCTATGGGCAAGTACTGTCCTTTGTTTTAGTACGTCCCGATTATATGACCCTTAGTGGTCTCTTTCAACTCCAGGATCCTATGTATTCTTGCATGGCAGAAGAGGGATGGACTATCTGACCCTTAGTAGTCCCTTCCTACTCTAGGATCATATGTCTTCCTGCATACCAACCTTTCCAGCTCCATGATTTTGCATGGAAGAAGTGGCTTGGACTGGATGAACTTTGAGGATTCCTTCCAAATCTATCATCCCATGCATTCCTGCATGGCAGAAGAAGGTTGGATGGCCTTTGGGGACACCCTTCCGACTCTAGGGTTCTATGTATTCCTGTGTGGCCACCCTTTCGACTCTTTATGATTTTGTATGGCACAAGACCCTTGGGGATCTTTTCCATCTCTAGGATCCTATGTATTCCTGCATGGCAGAAAGTGGGTTCCACTGGATGACCTTTGGGGACCCCTTCCAAATCTAGTGTTCTATGCATTCCTGCATGGCAGAATGTGAACTCAGAGGAGGGCATGTCTACAGAGGAGGCCCCTCACCCTTAGCTACGTGATGCACCCTTTATAAAAGAGTTCTGATGCTCAGCAAAAGGGACTGGAGGGTGCAAACATTAATATTGTGTGTGTTGAAGGGGAATTGCAGGTCCCATCATCCACCATCACCACCCTTTCCGGGTGTGTGTGTGTGTGCGCGCGCTCTGAAGTGTCTCCAAATGAACTGGGAGGAAATTTTGAAGGTTTGCAAAATGGAGGGTGGGAAATACTCATACTGGGAGGATTGCAAATCCAATCATCCACCATCATCACTCCTTCGGGGGGGGGGGCTTTGCAGCAGTGTCTCCAAATGAACTGGGAGGAAAGAAGGGTTTGGAATGAAGGAGCAAATGGCAATGTTAAAGAGGGACTGCAGGTCCCAACATCCACCATTACCACCCCTTCCAGCGGGTCTCCAAATAAACTGGGAAGAAGTTCTGAAACTTTGCAAAAGGGAGTGGAGAGTGGAAATACTCCTATGGGGGGGGGGGATTGCAGGTCCCAACATCCACCATCATTATCCCTTCCAGAGGGGTTTGCAGTGTCTCCAGATGAATTGGGAGGAAGGAAGGATTTGGAATGAAGGAGCAAATGGCAATGCTAAGGGGATTGCAAATCCCAGAAGGCACCTGAAGATCATAGGATTCTTCTGGGAGTGGACTGGGAAGCAAAGCAGGATGGCTAGCTGGGGAGGGGAGTGGTGGATTTGGGGAGTTGCACTCCAGGGAGGGGGGGTCGCTTTTCCAAGTTGTGATGATAAGAAGAACCACAGAAGGATGGAGGATGAGGATGGATGGATGGATGGATGGATGGATAGAGAGTGGAGGAGCGAGGGATAGAGGGATGATGGATGGATAGGTAGAGGGGTAGATATAAAGGGAGGATGAATGGATACATTGGATGGATGGATAGATATAGATAGGAGATATATATGGATGGAGGATGGATAGATATATAGAAGGTAGGTAGATAGATGTGCTTCCCCAAACTACAAATCCCAGAGTTGCACAGCACAACGCAGCCACGGAAATGGAAAAGCAGCATCCTAGCTCCACAGTTGTGTGCTGTGGTTTCTCTGGTTGCGTCTTTTGGGAACAGGTGTTGCCAAGTGTAGCCAAGAGACAACCAGAATGCAAAGGAATATTCCCACTGAGATTAAGCTTTTCCCCTCCCCACCAAGGTTTGGACACTACGGTATATAGTATGTAAATTCTAAACAAACAAACAAAAAAAGAGGATTTCTGGAACCTGCAATCCAAAATATTTGGGGGATAAAATTGGAGGAAACACTAGTCTAAAACAACAAATCCTGCTTAAAACTGGTTTACCACCCTGATTTATTTGGGTACAATAAACATTGATGCTAAATCTGGTTATTACACTAACCTAGGCATATAGAACATTTGATCCACATGTTTTGCCCTCCAACTCCCATCAGCACAATCCAGCATAGCTGATTTCAAACCAGCTTCAGGACAGGATATGGAGTTGAGACACCCATGGTCGCTCTGACAACCGGCGCCTGAGTATCGACAGGGGTAGTGTGACCCTGCTAGTGCTCTTGGATCTCTCCGCAACCTTTGACACTATAGACCATTCCATCCTTTTGGATCGGCTGAGGTGGTTCCGGTCCTTTCTCTCCGGCAGATCCCAAAGGGACAGTTGCTCCTCTAAAATCAAGCTTAATTGTGGCGTCCCTCAAGGTGCCATCCTGTCTCCGACGCCATTCAACATCTATATGAAGCTGCTGGGTGAGATCATTCAGAGGCATGGAGCGCAGTGTCTTCAGTACGCTGATGACACTCAGATATACTTCTCCATGACCAGATCGTCGGCCCAGACTTCAGATAGTGTCTCTCCTCTCAATGACTGTCGTGTGGCAGTAATGGATTGGATGAGGAAAAACAGATTGAAGCTAAAGCCAGACAAAACAGAGGTACTGGCAGTTACAGGCCCGAAACCAGGTTTGGGAATACATCTTCCAGTCCTAGACGGAGTCACACTCTCCTTGAAGGACTCTGTTCGCACTCTGGGGGGTACTTCTAGATTCGCCGCTTCACATGACTAGTCAGGTGAATGCGACAGTCAGGAGTGCCTGCTATCAACTTCGGTTGATATGCCAGCTGCGCCCTTTCCTGGACATGAAGGATCTGGAATCTGTGGTACATGCTCTGGTAACCTCACGCTTGGACTTTTGCAACGCGCTCTACATGGGGCTACTCTTGTGCTTAACCCGGAAACTTCAATTAATTCAAAATATGGCAGCCAGGCTTCTCACTGGGACGTCTAGGAGAGAGCACATAACACCTGTGCTCAAGGCTCTCCACTGGCTGCCAATTAGTTTCCGGGCACAGTACAAGGTGTTGGCTTTAACCTTTAAAGCCCTACATGGCTTAGGTCCATCTTATCTCAAGGACTGCCTCTTCCCGTATGAAACCCCCCCCGCCACACACACACTTCGGTCCTCTGGGAGGAACCTGCTGCAGCCTGTGAAAACTAGGCTGTCGCAGACCTCCCAGAGGACTTTCTCTGCTACCGCTCCCAGGCTATGGAATGGCCTGCCAGACAAGATTCGTCTTATCACGTCTCTTGACTGCTTTAAAAAAGCTATAAAGACACATTTCTTCCGGCAGGCCTTCCCAGAAACTCCTTAATCTCCTGGCTCCGAAACTAGGTTCTGTGATCTCCCTGCTAGCAGTCCATGCTGCTCAAGGAATTGTTAGTTTTTAGGTCGTTGTATTGTTTTTATCTTGCTAGTTGATTTTAACTTATGCTAGTTTAATTTAGTTTTAAGGGGTGGGAGGTTGGGATTTGGGTTATGGGAATTGTTTTGTTTGTGACTGCTTTAACTTTGTTGTACCCCACTCCGATTGCTTGGACAGAGGGGCGGGTTATAAATAAAATTTATATTATTATTATTATTATTAATTATTATTATTGTGAGAGATGCTGTTCAAAACATTTGGAGGGCCAAAATGTAGCTCTGCTTACTCATTTGTTTGAAGGGAGAGATAAATAAAGTGTGAGATGACTACATGCACAAGGAAGATGTTCATTCATATTGTGGTTTTAATGAACCAAATCAATGGTCCATCTTTAGGTGTAAACTCAGCTCTTATGGGATACAGTGGATTTGCATTTTCACATTTGGGCTGGTGAGCTTGAATCAGATAATATATCTACAACTCTTGTGCATTTGGTGAGGCTTCAGCCTCCCCAAATGAGTGTTCTGAATACTTTAATATTTACTTCATCAAGAAGCCCTACTCTAATTTAGTTGGTATATGAACTCGCAGTGGAAGACCAGCAATAGTAAGAGACACATGTACGAACATTTTAAAAATATGTACCGGTATTTTATATTCAAGATATAATGCATTCATCTATTAAACACAAGGTATGCTCTTTAACATATTGCACTATTTCAAGACAATACAGAAAATAATTGGAAAAGTAATCTCAGGGTTTTTTTGGTTTTCTTTTTTACTTTTCAGATTTAATCGCCATGATCAGAGGACTTTTACTTAACAAAAATCAACCTTGGCTCATACACAGGTCTATAATTCCATTATATGTTGTGTGAATAAACTGCTATAGATTATCACCTCAATTTGTATCTCACCTCTAATGAACTAATTTCAAATGAAGACAATTAATGCAGTCTGCTGAGATTTATTGGTGCTAAGTAACCAGTTCACATATCTCATGTGTGACTATTCCCTGAGGAAAGTCATCCTGTATCCAAAAATAATCCTGCATAAACCAGGGCCAGTTGATTTGATTATGAGTTGAAACTAGCTCTGGTTTATAACAACTGCCTCTCAAGAGCATATCAAGTTGTGATCTATAATGGTGGGACTCAGATACGCGATATCCTCTACAATGATTGCTATGATCTGTTACTTAGCTTGGTTTAACAATCCTAAATGGAAGTTATTTACATGTTCCTCAGATAAATACATGGGAAAAACATTTTATAAATCTTTACAGAAATTGTATATAGTTAAAACACACAACAAGTTCACAGATCCAAAAGCAAGGCCCATTCATCTTTTGCTCTTCAATTTAAATGATACTATCACTTTGAATAGTGTGTGCTCATTTAGATGGCCAGATTTCTCTGCAGAATAGCCTCGAGCCATGGCTGTTAAAGTGGGTGTCAAACCAGATTATTTCTAACATGTGGATGCAGCCCTTGACTCTCTGAAAATTTCAGAAGACAAGCCCCATTTCTTGAGCATGCTGGGTAAGGTGGATATAAGGCCAAAGATTCATTACCCTTATTTATACATGTAAATAAAACATATAAGTGACAACAGGGGAAGGATAAAGACCATAAGGTAATAGCCCCTAGAAATATTACAACTCAAGCTTTAATATGTTCTTTCATATGTAAATCTCATACAGTTCTATGTTTCTATAAGACTGCTATCTTATAATTTGATCCTGTAAGTATTAGATATGTTTACAATTCTTAATTCTGAATATGACTATTAAATCTAAACAGTAGACTTTTTTTGCTAAAAAAACAACAGACAGAAAATCTGGAAGATCTTAGAGGCTTTGACATTCTGTATTTCAAAGTACTATCTTACGGTATAACAAAAACCAGAAAGAAAAAGGTCTGGTGTTTTAAAACTATATTAAAACAGCAATATTTTATTATATATTTATTATATTTATTTGTATCCCGCTCTTTTTCCAGGAGTGGGAAATATATGACTTAAATATAAGACCCTTAAAACAGATATGAGGACTGGGTAATATTAATACACAGTTTTAATAATATAATAATTATAAAGTCTGGAAATATATATTTAAAATATCAAAACTTCAGCAAAGGAAATTATGCAGGTAGAATGGAATAAGGTATCTATCACTTTGGCTGAGCACACTCTTCCATTTGGCCTTTGTTATCTTCTCAGTTTGGTTAACTACTAAAGACAGGCTTTTTAAAAAACCACACAGCACAACTAAACATGCTAAGTATTTCTACAAACCACACCAAGTGATGTGAGCACGGCTATAATGAAAAGACATGGTTGCAGCCTTAATGCTAGCTATCTAGGGAAGAATCTAAAGAGCTGCTGCTATGTGAACAAACATTGGGGAAGATGGAGCAGTGATCCTGCGCAGTGTAAGGTGGCTTGCTCCATGTACCACCTAGTTTCCCAGGGTTAGTCACAGCTTGTAAATTATTTGGATTACAGTTCCCAACATCATGTCCAGTCAGGGTGGCTGCTGAATTCTTGGAGCTGTGGCAATTAAAAATGCCCACTACAAGCTCTGGAACTAACTTGTATGAACCACTGCTTATACAGTTTGGTGTACACAAAACCACTGAAATCAGTGCACTCGAAAAAGAAACCTAACTCTTCGTAGGGTTATGCAATAAAAAATCTCTTGAGTTTTCTGTGTTTTATAAATCATATAGAATAAAAAGTACAAGACCCCTTTAAAAACAGATTAGCTAGACTGGATGAGTGAATGCAAACAGACTTCGTGAATACACAAATAATTCAAGGCAAAACAGGATTTTTCAGGAATCCAGCTTACTGTTGTATATGACTGCAACAACTGAGTAATTTTGAAGCCTTTTGAAACATATATTATGCCATCTATTTAATTTTTTACAAACACTTATTACAACATTGCAGCTACCTCATTGCTTATTTTAAAAACATGATTAAATTTAATTTTTGTATTCCTTTAGAAAGAGAAAAATAGAAAGGGGGGCTATAGTACTGAATAATACCGGAATTAGTTTGGAAACCTACTATAACAGAAGCTGCTTTGGTCAGTACACCTTAACAGAAAACTCAGATCCTGGAAAGTCATCTTCTTTGACTACAACTCCCAACAACCATGGACAAAAAAGTACTTTGCAAGTACAACAGAAAAGTGGGGTGTATTTTTTAAAGCAAAGCAACAATGGTGGCACCACTGGCCACATTTTGCCCCCATATCCCACCTACAGATCACAGACCTCTCCAAACCCCAATCTGGGGGTGACCAGAAGTCACTTCGTGTTTCTGTTTTTTGAATGGTCACAGTATTAAAATATCCACACCAGGAGTGGCTACTGACCTATTTGAGGAGATTTTTGCCCACAAACATTCTGGGGAACGGTGAAGGGTATGGAATCTTGAGGAGCTGTTTAAAAAAAAGGGATCAGGGTGCCATACATGGCTTTTCTGAACTATTCAAACACCTATTTTAGCAGAACTGAACTTCCTGAGATCTAATTCAAGATAAGGAAGAATTCTTAATGACAATATTTCCAGGAATATGTACATTTATAAAAAGACTGAAGCATTTTGTGAGAGTTGGAAGGAAAACACAAAACAAAAGCACAACATAAAAATGACAGAAAGTCTGCTTTAAGAAAATAACACACTTAAGTTACACCCACAAGTGAAACACAGCATACTGATTAGACAAAATGAGAAGTATAAATAAATATTACTGAAAATAATTATACTTAACAATTGTAAATTATTGCCAGTCCAACAACTGCCAGCAGAAAAACAGCTGATTTCAATCCCATATATTTCCATCCCACCCAAAACTTCTTCCATATTCCTTGCCACATGCCTGCTTCCCCAAGTAAACTAATTTAGTTTATCATGAACCCACAGCAACAAAGACTCTGCTAGAATAGCAATGTCTTAGTGCTATGCCTATGCGGTGTGAGGCCTCTCAGCTGCATGTGCTTTGTAGAAAGCTAAGTTCTGAATATGAAGGATGTGGGAAGGAGTGTATCAGCTCCTTGTGCAATTCCACACTAAAACAATTGGTGGCCAGGGACTAAAGAGGAAGAGCTACTCACTGAAACAATTATTCTATGGTATACTCTCAGTAAATATTGGAAAAGGCCCAATGGTTTTACAGGATTCAATTCCAAGACTATGTCCAAGAAAGACACTGAATGTCAGTAACCAGGCTACGCACAATGTACAGGAGATTCAAACTAGTATATTTTATAACCCAGACCAACATTCTCCCAAGCTGGTACCCTTCAGAAGTACTAGACTGCAACATCCCAGCCACTATAGCTATTTGGATCATGGGTGTTCTAGTGGCCCAGGACATCTGGATGGCAGCATTTTAAGAAAGGCTGCCTTTTAGACCTTCAAAGCCTGCAAACAGCAAGATTTCAAAAGCAAGTGTCTGTTGCCCAGGCTTGGAGATGTACCTCTTTTGCTATGTCTTTTCCTTAATGGCATTTCTAACACAGAGCCCTTTATCTAATAAAGTCAAGTCTTTACATAATAAGGGGCTGATGACAGCCAAGGCCTCTATCCATCTGCTAAACTGATCTGTGTGGCGCCTCAAAAGTGTCTACCTTTGATTGGACACCCACTCAGGAGAACTAGAAAGAAATATATTTCTCTGAAGGAAAGCCAACAAATGCTCATCAGAGGCAACTTAAAAAAAGGTACATCATCAATGACATCTAGAACATGCTAAAGTAGCATAAGTAATGTGCCAGATATTTATCAGTTGTGTCCCACAGCAGCTTCAAATGTACAACATGCTTCTTAACACCACAGCACTTGGTTCCTCAAAAGAAAGACACTGCGTAACTTTCCAGAACGCTCTTCTTCAGGTCAAAATCATCTCAGGTTAGGTTTGTATGTTTAGCTGTCAGAAAGAAAAAGCTTTTTCCTGAGGGTGTGCTTCAACACAAGTGAATACTGCTCTGCAGGGTTAGTCCTGTTCCTCTCATAAACTCTGTTGTTCAGCTCCACAAGAATATCCAGCAGAGGCAGGTTCCTGCAAAAAAATGGAATCGTGGAGAGGAAGAATGAAGTCTTTCAGCACTAAAGATAACATAACTTCTAAAACCTTGAAAAATCATCTCCAGATAAACAGCTCTGGGCTTTGGAATTTGATATAATAAAGGTAAAGATCAAGATAAAGATTTCCCTTTTGACAAGGTTGTCAAGTCAAGTCCAGCTGTAGGGTGTGTGCTCTTCTCAATTACAAAGCTGAAGACCCAGCATTGTCAAAGACAACTCCATGGCCATGTGGCCAGCATGATTGCACAGCTTCCCACCGAAGTGGTAGCTATTTATCTATTTGCATTTTTACATGCTTTCAAATAGCTAGGTTGGCAGAAGCTGGGACTAGTGACAGGAGTTCACCCCATCACATGGCGCTTGGGTCTCTAACTGCTGACCTGCCTATCTTGCAACCATCAGAGTCAGTGTCTTAACCACTGAGCCATCACATCTTATTTGATATAGTATCACACAGTATGCATTTTGTGTAATACAAATCTGAAAATTCCTCCCAAAAGGATACTTCCTAAGTCATATTTATCCAATAGAAAATACCATTAGTTTCAACAGTGCTTGTTCTTGTTATGTGCCTTCAAGTTAATTCTGACATGACAACCCTCATATCGATATCTTGGCAAGGTATTATTCAAAGGAGTTTGGTCATTGCCTTTCTAAGAGGCCAAGAAGAGTGTGCTTTGCTCAAAGTTACAGAGTTAATTTTCCTGGCAGAGTGGAAATTCAAATCCTGATCTCATTGAGTCCCAGTACAACTCTCAAATCACTCCGTAGTGGCTTTGTAAACCTCTGTTCATCCATTTTCAGAATGAATTGAACAGAGCCCTCTTCTTACTACAGTGGTCCCCCGGGTTACAAAGGTAATCCGTTCCGGATTACCTTTCGTAACCCGGAAGTTTTCGTTTCCCGGGGGACCGCATTAGGAGACGGACCGCGCGGCCGATTTAAAGGGGCCGCGCGGTTTTTCTCCTTCGTATCCCGGGGGATTTGGTCCCGCCGGTTTCGGGTCCCGGGGATTTCGTTCCCCGGGGGATTCGTAAACCGGAGGACCACTGTAAATGTACTTAGGACTATGGCCCTAACAGACTCATGGTTGGGTATTTGACATGGTTCCTACACCCCAAAATCAGGCTTCTTTCTTGCACTTTCTGCAGTATGAAGTACGAAAGTACAAAGCTGCCCCACTCAGCAGGGCTAATGTTAAAAGACTAGGGGAGTGTAGTCCAAAAAATAAAGAGGGCCAGTGGTTCTCCTTACAAAGCAGGAGAACCCATCTCCTCAAAGCCAGTAGAGTTGGAAGCAGGAGGACTACCTTTATATATGAAAAGATTTATGCTTTCAGAGAGGTTTCCATCCCATGCCTGGAGGAGGATCCCAAAAATACAGGCCACAGTGTAAAGCCCTTGAAGGGCAAGGCCCTCCCATTAGCTTCTGCATGTGGAACTTAATATGGAACAATTGGTGCTTACAGAGAACAGAGAAACCTCTGCTTGCAGAGACACACGTGTGTATCAAAGCTGTGGCAATTTTATCCATGCCGCTTTTGACACAAAACTGTAACAGAGCTGCATATATCACATGGTAAAGATGTACCCAGTACATATACATTCTGTGCAAAGAAAATTTTTCTTTTGAATATGTATAATTTTGTACTGCATGAAAATCTGCACTGGTCATTCCATTTCTCTAATTCATGATCGTTTTAAGTGAAATCTGAGTCTTTCAGATAATTACATTTTGTAGACGGCGGCCTCTGGCCTCTCCAACCGTGAGCATGCCCTGGGTGGCGCGGGCCAGCAGTGACCAGATGCTCTACTTCCCCCTAGAGTAAATTCCTTCACCTGAAAGTCTACAGGAAAAGATACTGACTTTTTAAACAGTTTGCTAGCTCCTTACAAACTGTTTAACATCAAAAATATGAGTTTTTCAAAACCAGAAGCTGGCTTCTGGCCACTTTTGTTTTGGCGTTTTTGTTTGTTTTTGTTTGTCTGTGCATCCCTGAGAGTTCTAGGGCAGAGAACTGGCTTCCAGACCTCTCCAGTTACCCACCCTGATCTAAAACTACCCCCTACCTTTTGCGTGGATCAATCAAAAGCTCTGCTAGAGCTGCCAGATAGTAGGAAGAGGAGTTTGGTGATCTCTCTAAGGCTGATGCATCCAGTGTACTTTGGCTCCAGAGGACGTCCGCTACTTGTGGAATAGTATACGAATCTCCATCCGCTTCAACCAGACTGGTATTATGTTGCCAATTACTAGCTTCAACATAGTTCTGAATGAAAAAGAGTTTTGGCTTTCCTAAGAGGTCAGGACATCTGTCGCCAACAAAATAATGCTTCACTCTCTCCAGTGAGAATCCAGGAACAACATGATCTGTGCAGAAGATGTCCTGATGGTTCCCTCGGCTGATCAGGATACAAACAAAGCAGTCATAGCCTTTGTGTTCTCTTAGTCTTGCTACGTCATTCAACTCACGCATCATGGAACCCACATTTAGGAACAGGTGACAACGAACCTCAAAATGCAGCGCCTTGAAGGTGTCTGCCAGTATTCCTGAAGAATGAAAAGCAACCCAAGAAAGAAGGAAAGATGAACAGATATATTCCCACAAGAAAATCCAAGTTACGCATAATCAAACTGGGCTGTAGATGTGGCTACACTCACAAATCATCATCAACATCATCAAATTATTTAATATTTACAAGACTACCCCTGCCTGCAGGTTCCTTATCTAACAGACATGAAACAAAAGGGAAAGGAAGGAGGAGAAGGCTGGGTGAAAAATGCAAGCAATAAGCAGCTTCTTTCCTACCCAATCTGTGGGTCAGGATGATGCTGTTCTTTTGCCAAGATATTTATTCTTGGAAGGCAAGGAGGCATTGCTTTGCCCTGGTCTCACTGGTTGAAAAATGAGGTCAGTTCTTCAGTTCTGCCATTTCAGGGTAAATGTGAGCTCAAACCAAGCACTCTCTGGGAGAGTGAGGGAAGCAGACTCCCATCAAATAGTGATAGATGGCCCAAATTGGCCTCCCCCTGACAATGTTCTTCCTGGAAGAATGTGGGTGAGGAACATTAGTTAGGTTCAGGCTGGACTACTGATATGTTTTTTCTGCTGGGTCACCTCTGAAGACAATTGAATACAGCCACCTGAACAGTAATACATTACAGTACTTATTTAATAGACAGCTAGCATGATGGAGTGGTTTGAGCGTTTAGCTCTAGTTAGACTCAAACAGGGTTTGAATCCCCACTCATCCATGGAAACCCACTGGATGACTTTTGGAAAGTCACACTCTCTCAACCTCTGAGGAAAGGCAAACCCTCTGTAAACAAATCTTGCTGAGAAAACTCTGTGATAGGTTCTTAGGTTTGCCTTAACTACAAACAACAACTTATCTAATGTAGACTCTCTCATTCACCTAAAACAGCAAATTAATAAATTCCTGTCTTATGCATTCAGATGAGACAGTAATTTTATTTCCCTTTTGGAAATGAACCTTACAAGAGCCCTTCAGATTTTTTTTTTTTTTTTTACACACTATACTGAGAAGGGGCTTACAATAAGTCATCACAAGACCAAAATTCGGGGTTTTATCCCCAAACTTCATCCAGCATAAGAATCATCATACAGAACAGGTTGCACTATGTAAGTATCCAATAGTGGTATTTCAGTCATTTGGGGGTATGGGGAATGCAATCTTTAAGAATGCCCAAAGAACAGTTGTTATCCATAAATTCTTTTTCTCCAAAGGAGGCTCAAACATATGCCATGTGTAATAAAAATCTTCCAGGGCAAAGTAATATCACAACTTTTATACAGTTCTCAGTTCTGCATTTATAAATTTATGCATGCCATCCTTGATGTTCCACATTGCCTTTCTGATGGTCCCGCTTGAAGCCCATACTTGGTTCTACATAATTCGTTATTGGCTTAAGGTGAATCATTCCTTCTGGCCTAGCCCCTGAAATTAATTTACAATTTTTCCTCTGCTTCGATGACGGCTGTTAAACTGAGGTCACAACCGTATGGGTTTTCCCTTTCAGTACTACTCTGCTTGAGACTCCCTAAGGCCATGAAAACAAGCAACAGAACTAGGACATAACCTTGCACAGCATGAACCAAACACCATCTCACAGTATGAATAATGGCACAAACATTGGTACCACAGATTGTCTTTACTCTCTGGAAATTCCTAATCAGCCCTAATAGAAGGGAGATGCACAGTGTATGTGGCCCTGTCAGCCAGGCATCGCTGAAATGGCTGAATATATTCTGTTCTATTGCCTTTATTATAAATCGTATTTGTTTCCAATGTATACATCCAATTTCGGAAAACATCACAAGCAGATATAATTTTTATACTCTCTTCTCTCAGATTTCTCTAAAGAATGTGGAAGGGTTTTCTATGTTACCATCTTCTATTGGGAGGAAGCTGGTCAAATCCCATTATGGCTCACCCTAATCTTAAAAGAATGGTATTAGTTATTGATTTAGAAGCTGGTTGTTGAACTGCCACTTACGTACTCACATAGGAATTCTTGTTATCTGGAAGCTGTGGGTTTTTTAAACTTTGATTTTTCGCTACATTCTGCTTTTGTCCTTCCTGATCTGTGATCATAATAAAGTTGACTGGACACCAGTTCTGTCAGATTCATAGCACCTGCACTTCTTGCCTGTTTCTAGGCCCCAACTGGAAGTACTTTTAAAGTACTGCCAGTACCTTCAGTCCACAAGTGGCACTAAATTACCTGAAGGGCAGCCTTTGAAATGCTGTTCATAGTGATGGTACTAACTATATGAGATTTGATCATCTCCTTCTTTCCAGGTTTTAGACACACAGGTATTTAATGCTTCATTATTCTGCTATTTTAATTTGTTTCATTGCTGCTCAGGTCTTTTATTTTTACTTATTTGTTTTATTGCTTATTATGGCAATTTTCCTATTTATTCTGTTTGCTTTTTGAATGTATTTTACATTACAGAAAACAGTCTCCAAGTATCAGAAAATGGGAATTATACAAACTCTGTTTAACAAGAGAGGGGAAATTTGCTAGTCCTGCTGCTGCCAATCATGGAAAGTGGCAGTCCAGTTAGGACTTTAAAAAAAAATCCTAATAGGATTACCAAAATAAAGTGCAGCATCTGAACGTATGTATCAATAACAGTCTACATATATAATTGGGATCTGCAAAAAAGGATTGTGATATATGTTGTTGTGTGTTTTCAAGTCGTTTTCGACTTATGGTGACCCTGAGGCAAACCTATCATGGGATTATCATAGCAAGATCTGTTCATAAGGGGTTTGCCATTGCCTTACCCTAAGGCAGAAAGCATTCCCCTCCTAGTAAGAATGTTCCTCTTCAGAGACTGAGCCATTCATAACCTCTTCCACAATTCCAGACCCAACCCCATTATCAGATTTTCTTTTCCAACCGGCAGTCAATATTCTGTGTCCACTGAGCATGCTCAGTCCCCACTGGGCTGTTTTAGTGGCAGTGACTATGTCCATTCATCTTGAATAAACTCTAAAATACAGCCTAACCAGCAGGGAGCAATGTTGTATAATAATTATTGACCTAATTCATTGTCAAACCACTTCTCACTACTCCTCGCCTAAGAAAACACTATGAAATTCATGGGGTCTCCATAAGTCAACAGGCAATTTGAAGGAACAAACACAGACTAATAGTTGGGAAGGGGGGCAGCGGCACATTGTAAACTCTCCAAGCTTATTTTTAAATGAATACCTTCATAAAATTTCACATGCAACAGTTTTATCCAGGGTTTGAATCCCTGCTAGGCCATGGTGGCCTTGGGCAAGTCACATTCTCTCAGCAGCAACAACAAGAATTAGGAATACAAGGCAAGACATGTTGAGGAATGAAAAAAGAAATCCTCATGCCCCTTCCTGTTGTCTTCCAATATATACGTGAAAATGTTATTCTTCTAAAAGGCTTGTTGGGGAATTTCTGTAGAACAGCCAAAACCTCCTGATTTCTCTGCAAAGCTCCCCCCCCCCCATGCCTATCAACTTATATGAGGAAAAGACTTACATGTAATCATATAAATTTCACCTATGCTGGCATGGTGGATGACTGGGAATGAAGTCTATTCCATGATTAAACAGCCCATTTGGACTGCAGTCAGCAATATTTTCCTGAGAGCATGTGTAATAATTTCCTCCCAAAGATTAATGGGCTCCTAAAGGAAGTTAAGTGTGCCATGATGCAAGTGAATCTTCTAATAGGATGTCTCCCAAATGAACTGTATATGAGATTAGATTGCAAGGTTGCACTCCTATGCACATGTACTCGGGGATCAACCCCAGTGAAAGTGCAGCTTATTTCTGGACAAACATACTACTGTTCTGCTGAATGTTTCTGATCTGAAGCTTCAGTCTGACACTTCTCTGGATTACACTCTTAAGCCATGTGCTGCTACTGTGTGTGCGTAGGTGAGCAATGTGTGGCCTTCCAAATGTTTTTGGCCCACAACTCCCATCAGCCTCTAGCAAGTCCGGGCAGTTGCGAGTGCTGATGGGAGTTGAAGTCCCACAACCTCTGAAGGACCCACAACTAGCTTGTCCTATTTGAAAGGCACATCCCTTCACTGAATCTTTGAAAGGACCCTGATTTATGTCTTAGGTGTTTGAAACTTTTAACAGTATCAGCAAAATGGCAGTATCCTCAGGCAAACCCTGAGGATGGGATAAGCCCATTTGTGTCTTATTTACTAGTACTAATACTAGAGCAGAGTTGGGAAAAATTTGCTCTTTAGACTAGAATACTGGTCATGCTGGCTAGAGAATTCTGGGAGCTGAAGGCCAAAACATACTTTTTCCCAAGCTCAGTCATAGCAGTTTTTCAATTGCCCAGGAACCTGTTCCTCTGTAATATTCTGTTAAGATCCCACCTGCCTGACACATCTAGCACTGATATGCTGTTATGCTTTAGTTATGGTGCATTTCACTCTGTGGCTTTTAGCATAAGCAATATTCTCCCTCTTTCTTCCTGTTTGCCCACAGACATTATTCTTTTCTGTCAAAAGAAACTTCCTGAATTGGGAAGACATCTCCCCAAGCGCAAAGCTCAGAAAAGTTAGGACTCCATCTCCTAAATTGCACCCCCAGCCAGCATGGCCCCTGAGTGAGAGATTCTATGAGTTGGTAGTCACCCCACATCTTTCCTAAGGTCTACTCCCGTATCCTTATAATGACCTCACAGAAACATTTATGACAACACATAAAACTGAATATTCCAGTGTGTTTATTTCCCACAGTTGCTGGAGACGAGAAAGGAAGCTAACCGCTTTCCCTTTCTCCCTCTGCTCCAAAGCTCCCTATGGCATCAAGCAGCCCCATCCTCCTTCATTCTGCATGTTATTTTTAGCCACTTCTGTGTTTCCAGGGCCAGTTTTCAAGCCCTTAAGAGATTTCTTTGTTTCTGCTACATAAACGTCTCTCAGGAATATTTCAAAGTGATTACAGAGGAGAAAAAACCATGCAAGGGATAGCCTACATGTATCCTCTAGAAAGAATTTTATTTGCATGATCTACCAAAAATATTTTTAAAAGGAAAGGAAATGGAAATTGTTTCTCTATTTTCAGAGGAAACAAAGCTCCTAGGAAGGCTCTCAGACTCATTGAAAGAAAGGATACAGACAGAATAATGAGAAACTCTGGATCTCTTCCAGCAGACCTTCCCTAACTGACCTCCTCAGATTTTTTAACAGTCCATCTGTCTCATTGCTCCCATTGAATGTTTTCCAATCTTATTATGAATTGTTTTTGTTTGTTTGTTTAAACTGTTCCCCACTTGCTGTTACCCGCCTTGATCCAACACAGGGAGAGGCGGGATATAAATAAATAAATAAATAAATAAATAAATAAAATATTTTTATTATTAACTACAAACCCAAGATAATATTTCACATTTGATTAGTTAGCCTGGGAAAGAACCCTAATCTCTAGTGGTACATGTGCAGCTGCAGACATGGATTAGGCATCTTGCTTTACCCAGAAATATCCAGTTTTTTAAATCCTTATTTTTATCAATTGTGGGTTGGCAAGATAGTTAAAAATGAGAAGGAGCAATTAAGAAAGCTCAAGAAAGGTTATCTAAGGCAGTTTCTCCATCCTGGTGTGCACTAACCATAAGATTCAGATTCAGTCTACTTTGGAGAGCCCTACTTCAATTTGAACAGCTTCCACATCTATCCAAATCAGTATGGTTCAGTTCAGGATTCTGCCAAAACCAAAGAACATCCTTTTCCTTGTTGACAGAAAAATGTCTTAAAATACTTGCTGTGTGTCATAATAAACCATGTCCTACCTTGCCAACTGTGGTTGAGGATGTTCAGCCATCAGGTTATTTTGTGTGGGGATGGGGGAGGGTAATAGCACAACACATTTGGAAGGCTCCAAGCTGTTGTGGAGCCTGGTAGGATGGAGAAATCCAGTTTCCCCAACACTTACCTGCATCATTGCCAATACAGTCTATAATCAGGCACACTCCTAAGGGCTGACTCTGCATCCTGTACTTGCTAATCATCTGCAAAGATAACAAAAGTAAGCCCTTCTCTTCAACCCATAGGTCTCCTCCTTTTTTACTCTTCACACTTGAAGGTACTTCCCTGTCTTCTCTGCTAGACTATATAACCCAGTTGCTTGCATTTGAGTGACAGAAAACATTTGACAGCAGAGGTATTGGCCATGGCATTGTTCCTTAAAATCAATGTCCTTTGCCCACCATATAAAACAGGAGGGGACATCAGGGAGAAGTCACTGCCTGGCATCCTATACTGCCCAGTGTAGTGTAAGAGTTCTCCAGGCAGAATTTTGCTAGGACTCCCCACTCACCATCCTCAGGATTCACGTTTTTGCTGTGATGGCTTCCCCTGAATGGTAATTCTGTGGCTAGTGGGGGGTTGGAGAAGTGGCTGGCTATGCCCCTGTAGCCAGACACAGACAGATTACTTCTTCTGACATCTGCTGGGGACTTGGTGGGTGATGTCGTTATTCTGCATCTTCCTATATAGCATAGCTAGATGGTTCTCTGATCCTATGTGTTCACCATTAGCACAAAATGGCCATTCAAGGAGGCTACTGCAGTCAAACTTTAAGTCCTGAGGAAGGGACTTTGGTCATTGTAGAGGATGGAAGAGAACACTAATCTCTGCATCAACAGAAAACAAAAGGCATATGCAGGTGTAAGGTAGAAAACTGCCTTTGTCACTTCAACTCCCAAGTTAGTGCAAATGGCAGTGCCTGAAATCACCAGCAAATGGAAAGATCCTTGTTTTTAAGAATTCCAAAATAGATGAGAAACTAAGTATTTGCTTTCCCAAACTCCATCATTTTTTTGGACTCCATGGTGCTAAAAGACATTTCTGTGTTCAGATGAATGCCTTTAGGATCAGGGATGGGAAATGTGAAGCCCTTCAGATGTTGTTGGACTGCAACTCTCATCATTCCTCACCACTGCCTACACTGCCTGAACCTGATGGGAGTTGCTGTCAAACAACAAGAAGACCAGAAGTTCCCCAGCCATGTTGTGACATTTGTCACTTTTTGAAAGCCTTTAGGGGATTTCTATATTGAACAAAAGGGGTCTGGATGGTAGAAGGACAGGATGGTTGTCCTTGTAGTGCACAATACCTGCACTGTGGCTCCTCCGGTTTCTGGTATCGATATGTGAACAGGTTCAGCTGTGGACAGAAAATTCAATGTTATCTTCAGAACACCTGTATTGCTCCACAGTATCAGTTTTAAATTTTAAAACACAGACATATGCTTTACAACATCAATAATATTTTGGCTAGTCAAACTCTCTCACATCACCTCATACACAAACATACATTCAAGACAGGGTTACTAGTATGGCTATGGGGTGGGATTACTGTAACTTTAATTCTGAGCAGATTTTGGAGCAGGATAAAGTACTGCAAAACTTCCATCATGCCAGATGAAGGTACCTGTCCTCCCTCACCTTACAAACCTCAATTTTCAGCTGCCACTGTCCCTTTCAACACAGCTATTTCCTCCTTGGTATAGACTGGGGAGGATGGTGCAGGTAGGTGCTGGCAACAAGAACAGAGCTGGGCATACCTCTGTGCCCTTCCCCCCCATTCTCCACTGGAGAAGTAACAGCCATGTTGTGAGGGGATTGCTGGATCCTAAAGTTGGTGTTTGGAAGGGAAGGGAAGACTAGCTTGGTGGAGTCTTGTCCCAGACCCAATATGGCAAACCTACTCCAGGTTGTTGTTGCTGTTTGCTTTCAAGTCATTCCCGATTTATGGGGACCCTAAGGTGAACCTATCACGGGGTTTTCTTGGCAAGTTCTTTCAGAGAGGGTTTGCCATTGCCATCCTCTGAAGGTGAGAGTGTGACTTGTCCAAGGTCATCTAGTGGGTTTCATGGCATACATACATATTAAAAAACTGGAGGAAAGCTAGTCTTACTAGTGTGTAGCCATGTGAAGCAGCAACTAAAGTGTTGAGTTAGGACAAGGAAAATCACAGTTAAAATCTTTGAGCTTTCTTACATAATAATGAAAGAACATGAACACAGCATCTGTTTGTCAATGAACTGAAAGTCCAACAATACACACATAAAATGCCACTCAAAAGTAAGTCCCATTAAGGCCAGTGGTACTGGCTCCCAAGTAAATGGACAAAGGATTAGATCCCAAAGGCTGTACGGTAGACATGGGGATAATTTAAACTCCATCATTAAATTCCAACTATTATCAGCCTCGATGATGACAAGACCTAATGGAAACACCAGTTCATCGACATATGGATGGGAACAGGTTCTCCTTTACTGCTGTAAGGACTGACAGGCCTTACCTTTAACAGCACATGCTCTATTTAGCAACATTCCTTTATTCATGATCTGTAAATAAAAATTTAAAATAAACATAAAATCATTATCTTTCACTAATAATGCACCACTGTGACATTTAAATAGTCAATGGACTGTGCTGTGGTGGCAAAGGCAGAAAATCTCATGCTGGTGATTATCAGGAAAGGGACAGAAAACATTAATGGCCGGTATAACAATAAATGTATATAATGTAAATCTACCTAATGGACACAGCAGTTCTAATTAACCCATCTGTAAACTGGCATTGTGGGGGTTTATTTAATTATGCATACAATGCATACAAGATTTCTCTCCTTTTTCTATCTCCGTCTCTCTCAACCTAAGGATCACCCGATAGAGCTGATTCAGAGTGAACTCTGGACTCATGAAAGAAAGGACCTTTCCACTTCTATTGCATGTAAAGAACTCTCTTGCAGAGGATGTGGCAATGGCCACTGTCTTAGATGGTGGGAATTAAACAAATTTGAGGAAAGCAGGTCCATCAGTGTTTTTTGCCTATATTTGTTCAATAGAAATTCTAACATTCAGACACTGTATACCTCTGAATACCAGTTGCCAAGGGAGGACACACAATCCCTTCATGTTCTTACTTCTAAACTGCTTAGTCACTACAAGATCCAAGATGCTTGCCTAAAGAAGCCTTTAGTCTTATCCAGCAGGAGTCCTCTTGTGTTTGTATCCTAGAGCTTCTACAGAAGAGATGGGGAACTTTAGGCCCTGGGGTCAAATCTGATCTCCCTACAGTCTATGTCTGGCCCTCTGAAGTTCCCTAGATGTCTGTGCTCTCTTCTCTGTTATTAGTTTCCAAGCTCCCACTCCCCCATTCAAAAAGCTTGAAACGTCTCTCCTCAGGCTTTGTTTCTGGCAGTTAAGAACTTGTAAACTAAAATATCCTGGTATTTTTGGCCTCACCCTTTTGCCTTCCCCCTCTTCTTCAGGCTGAGAGACAGATCCTTATGCAACAAATGCCTCTATCAATCCTTTTAAGATATACAATAACATTAACTAAAGCTGAAATGAGCAAACTTTTTAGTCACAAAGTCCAAATCTTATGTTGTGTTCAGGATTGTGCATGTGCACAATCTCACCAGCAATCCCACATATAAATTACTCATTTGTCACACTGAGCAGCAGTGGAAAAAGAGCATTCTGTGTGTGAAACATAAGCATTCTTCAAAATGGTTTACTGAGATAAACGAAAGAGTGCTGCAAAGCTGAAGCATAAAAGGATAGCCTTGTACATGCTGTTGTGCATATACGGAGTCCTCTGCCACATTGTCTTTAAAACATTTGCTATCAAGTCTAAAGAGGCCAGAGACAGGGCAGGAGAGGCAGGAAAATGAGCAGGCCTGCCTGGTGGCATCACCAGGCTTGGTGACACCTGATGCGGGGGGGGGGGGGGGGCTGCCAAGGGGGTGGTGACACTGGACTGCGGGGGGGGGGGGGGAGGAGCTGGCAGTGGCTTTCCCCACCCCTTGCTCACTCCTAGTGGCTTTGACTCCAACTTGCCTCCCTCCCTGGGGCTTCAGTGAAGCTGTCTCTGTTGCCTTGACCCTCTCCTCAAGGAGAGAGATGGGACTTTGACGAAGGCACAAAGAGTACACTCCTCCCTCTGCCACATCCAGAGGAGGAACCCAGCAATTTGTCACCCCCTCCTGTGGGGTGTCACTTGATATGGTCTGCACCCCCCTACCTGTATTTGCCCAGTGACACCACCACTGTCTGTACCCTACAGGCCCCTCTGCTGTTTTGTACAGGTTTAGAGAAAACTTCCCAAAGCAGTGCCATTTAAGGCAAAGTTAATAGTGTGCTGGATAGCCATGTACTTACCACAAGGGTTGGTATCTTTATTTGAACACCTCTCTCTCAGTTCTATTCCTTATCCAGAGTGAAAGGCCTATTATGCTGTCTTACTTTTAATGTCTTATTTCCCACCACTGGCAAGCTATCAACCAAAATGCAACAGGATCCAATTTTTCAAGTGGTAATAGCTGCTATTTGTACACTTAGTTTGTACTTGCTCACTGCACACAAAGTACAGCTGTTACGTAATGAAAAGATGGGCCCTGTTGCATGTTGTTGATAGCACACCTGTGGTGGACATTAAAGGGTGGGAAAATTTCTATCACAGGACTTTCTCTCAGGATAAGGTATGGTGTTTAACCTTTGGGGCATCGTAGTCCTCCAGATGGACTGCCATCATAGTCAAAGATGAGGGATGATAGGAACTGTGGTCCCTAAATATCTAAAGGGCCACACCATCCCTCACTCCAGGTTTAATGGAACTTCTGGCAGAGAGATAAGAGGGCTACACTGTGCTGAGTGTAGTTAGAAAGGACCTAAAGCAGCAGCCATTGTCAATTCACAGTTATTACTTATGCTTTCTGTAACATGCTGGTATTCTGTGCTTTGCAAAATGCTTTATCTTGAAACCATGTTTTGGCAACAATTTTAGTATATGGGATTACTATGCACTTACCACTGGAGGGTCAGCAAGAGACAGCTTAGGAAACGATGCTTGCAGGTTGTTTGCATAGACAGGTGGACTGCCAACTGGATGCACCTGAGCTGAAAATTAAATTGAGGCTCTCAGAAATGACACTAAAGCAGTCATTTCCTAGAGCAAATACTGTACATTGCTACACAATCCTCATCCATCTTTGAAATCTGAACCTACTGTGGAACATCTGGTCCTCCACATGTTACCAGACTGCAACTTCTATCATCCATTGCCAGCACAATCAATGTCACCTACCCTTGACATGTAGGTTTTCAACCTTTTCACTAAAAAAAATTCCCCATTCCCACATTATGAAACAGAAAATGCCCTTTCTGTTAAAAAAAGGAAAAAAAGGAAAAAGGAAAAAGAAAAACAAGTAATTAAAAATATATGATGGGCTATGAAAAACAAACAGGTTGGGAATGCTGTTAAATAGAATGCACTGTGTATTTGTGGTCAAGAACCAAAAATTAAGATGCTAACACTCTCTAAACCTAACATTTAAACAAACAGGAATTTCTTTGCCCGAAATTAATTCCTATCCAAGTTCATGCAGTCAGACCTGCAGGAGAGTGGTGATGACCTTTTGGTCCTTCCCCCTCCCCACAGCCTGTTTCCACAGGCCTCCTTGTGGTGGGAACTGAATGTCTGCAGTGGGCAAATCCAGAACCTGTAAAAAGTTACTCCGCCATCCTCCCTGCTAAGATGGGCAGTGACTCTGCTGGCTATGGGATTCTTGGAGTTGTAGTCTGAAAGTATGAGTCTGAAAGTATGAAAGCCCTGGGTACTCAGGCAGACCCCCTGTACATTCAAACCTCTGTAAAAATCAGGATACTCTAGGGTGCAGGGACATGACAAAAACAGGGAAAGACGCCTACTGTCAAAGTCAACCTTTCCAATGCCTGAAATTATGTGAGGACAGAAGAGGTGTGTGGGTGGGAGGATGAGGCCAGCAAGCTCATCCCTGCTCAGCTTCTTTCACATGATTCTAATAGTGTTACAGGGTGAATCTCTGAACAGTACCATTAATACTTGGGTTACCAGAGTGAAATCTGGAGACAGCTCCTGTGCCTTTAATGGTTCTTTGGAAGAGGGAATTTCATCAGGTGTTGCTTGTAACCTGGTTGCATGACAAGCAACAGCTGCTGAAATTCCCACATCTACACAACCAATAAAGGCACAGAAGCCTTTGCCAGTTTTAAATCTGGCAACCCAAACTATTAAGCTAATACTGAAGTATTGTCATATCTTAGCATGAATATTTAGTGGTAACAAGGCAGTGGTGATATGGAACTGCTGTATGTCTGTCTAGTTTCACAACTATGAAATCTACAGATCTAGAAAGAGTTCTTCTACTTAAAAGTGTTTGTCACAGTATGAGATATTCATTACTGTAACAGTTACTCACAGTGTATTATTACTAGCAGTGTAATCATTCAGCAAGTGTGACTGAATCAATGGGAGGTGGTCCCAAGTAAGGGTACATAAGAGCATGAGATATGCAAGATGTTTCCCTACCTATGCAGGCCCAGGAGCAGCTCTCCATGTCAACCAGCCAAGAAGACCAAACAGCAAAACTAGCACATCTTACCTTCCCATTTGTACTTCTGGATCTTTTTTGCCAAGTCTTTCCTGTGAATGTGCAAGAAGCAATTTTCTATCAAATCCAGTTGATTTGGTGACACCAGATCTAGCTTCTCAAGGTCATTTATAATTGTCAAGAAACTCTAGAAAAGTTAAAACCCATGTATTAAACATCACACTCTTGAGAAACTGAATGGTAAGTTAGAGAAACAGGGCAGAGAATAGTATGGTTTTATTTTAAGCTATCCTAGATATAAAAAACACATTTTGTTTACATTTCCATACACTTGCAGGTGGTGGTTCCTGTGTTTCCTACACCAGCAAATTCATGTCCCATGCATCAGCATTACACTACCCTAACCATAATTTAGCCCCGCAAAGGAGATATTCTGATCTTCCATTTTACTGATAATGAATTGATTCCAAGACAAAGTAGCCTATGCACCCCAAAAGGACAACACAATAAGGTCACAGCTGATCAATGTCTGAGTCTAGGTTTACAGGCGCACGAAGCAAAAAAGGGGGTGGGGTGGGAAAAGAATCTAGCAGCAAAGCTGAGACTGATTTATTTTAGATTTTATTTTTAAATCTGGCAAATTCAAAGAACTGAATAACATACTGTACTATAAAAATTGTGCCAAAGGTTCTGCAAGATCATTCGCCTTCCACCCCCCTTTTTAGTTTTTATACTGAAACAGAACGGAACATTTTTTTAAAAAAATGAAGCCAGATTTGTCAATCTAAACACAAGCTTTGGTGTAATCACAATCTTCTCCAACCTTGTGTCTGCAAATATTTTGGCCTACAACTCCTATTCATGCTGGTCAGCAATCAGGAGCAATGGGAAATATCTTGGGTGGGTCCCAGGTTACCAAATAATCAAATTCTGATGGATTACCACAGCTCCTCCTTGTCTTTAGGCAAATCAGTCAGTGAAAAAAAGGATGGCAGAAATCTTGCAAGAACAACTGTAAGAGACCTTAGAGCTCTCACAACACAGTGAGGAAAGGCCCTGAAGCCATATCCACCTCACCCCACCCCTGCCAGCAGTTCCAAATCTAAGCCATGAAACCTCTCCATTGCGCTGTGCTTCTTTACCCATGACATCCCTGTCTGATGGTCTCCCAGTTTTTGTACAGTATCCTTCCCCTCAATTTTAAAAGGTTTAACCTTTTAAGGTTTCTGTTGAACATCTAGTTATCAGTAGTAGGAATTTATTGCTAAAAAATGCTGATATGTTTTCATCCCGCCTTTCTGACATTTGCTCCCCACCTGGAATGTAATGGAGAGACATTCAGAACTTCTCTGAAATTGAACTTGGCCCTTAGACGGCAAGAAGTTCCCCACAACTTTCTTAAGAAGACTGAACAAAAGTAATTCTTAAAATAAATTTGCATATTGTTCCTTTACTCAGCCACTGGGGACTTCTGTGTCATATATTACAGTGACTTCTGTGTCATATATTACAGTATTTAAGTAAGATAGGGAATTGAAAGGACTTCCCCTATTACTGACAATTCCCTGGTGACCTCAATTTCTAATCACTATCTCTATATTACTTGAACTCCTCTAAGGCTGGACTGGCACTGCAGAAATAATGCAGTTTTGACATTGCTTTAACTGTCATGGCTCAATGCTATAATATCCTGGGATTTATAGTTTGTTGTGGCACCAGACCCTTCTGAGTGAGAAGGCTAAATATCTCCCAAAACTTCAAATCTACAAAACCGCAAATCCCAGAATTCCATAGCAGATAAGCCCTAAAATATTAACAGAATTCTAATGCAGTGGCAGCTGGTGGCTTCCATGTCAGTGGGGCAGAGAATTTTCTTCAGGTTTTAGTTCAAACTTTAAAATTGCTGAAACTCATCCCCCAAAATCAACACAGCACCTTGGACAACTCCTTCAGAGTTTTGACTACAACTCAGAATTGCCCCTGACAAGGAAACCACCAACTGCCTCTGTTCTGAAGTAGCAACAACTGCATTGTTCAAGTAGCCTTTTGACAAATGCAAACACAAAGGAAAGGAAAGCACTATTTCTCTCCATTTTTAAAATTCATTCATTTAGATTTTGAATTCACTTCACTCAAAATCAGTTTTACTGAAAATTGCTAACACAAAATTAAAATACATTTTAACAATGGACAAACACATTTATGTGAAGACTGTATTACAGCTAGTACTTGTGAAAGATGCCTAGAACTTAGAAGTGAAAATGGCTACAATGACTTTATTTATCAAATTATTAATGCATTACACATTTGTTTTCTCCTGACACAACTTAACTTGTTCAATTTCCCAGTTAACAATGAAGTTAATCCCACAATTTAGTTAATTGTTTTTATTTAGTTTTATTTAGAATGTCAGGAGTTCACTAAGGTGCATGGACAAATTCAGTGAAACAATAAAACAGGAAGGCCCAAGGAGAAGGACTGGAATTTACCTTTTCTCTTGTCTTCTTCACATGGGATGCACCAAGATCATTCATAAGAAGAAACACAAGAGAGCGCAAGTCATCTTTGTCCAGATCTTCATTGATTTCAGTCATCAGCACCCTGCAAACACACAATTTACAATTATTTCACTTTCAGCAAAACTCTACCTGTCCTGCCTGACTGTTCCAATGTTTTCTACTGCTCAATGTGTATTTCTTTTCATCATTAAGCACCAATTTAAGGTGGCATGGAAAGTGCAGGAGTATGAGCCAACTTCAACATCCTCATGAAGGAAGGAAGGAAGGGGAGGCAGGCAGGATGAAAAAGCAAAAGGAAGAGAAAAAAGGGAGGTGGGTTTGGATTCAGGAGAAGAAAGTGGGAAGAAGGGGCCAGCCTCAGAGAGCAGAACAAGAGTCACTCCTTCTCCCAACCCTTTGCAACCTTTCAGAGGATGGCTGGCACTGCCTCAGTATATGCGCTTCCTGGCTCTCCCAATTAAAGCTAAGGCTACAATGCCTTTTGCACTTGGGAGTAATTTCCATTATTCCCAGTACTAAGAAAGTTCAGAGGGAGAAAATGGGCAAGACAGAAAGTGAAACTTGAGGCAGGGAGCTGTCTCAGCACTATAGCTCTTATGCCATTTAATCTTTTCATCCAGACACTCGGGTTCTGGCTTTTAACCAGGGCTAACAGCGTTAAATGAAATTATGGTGCAGCATCTGCCTCTTTCAGCTACTAAGCTAGGGAAAGGATATGTGTTATGTTTCTGAAGAAACAGAATTCTTTGTAGAAAAGCTAACTTACATTTATTTACAAACAAAAATACTTGTGTTTCTAATCAGCAGATAACTGCTCAAAGTAAACATGCTTTTGGCTCCTTATCAATAGAACTTTCTGTTGACTGATCTGTAAAAAGATTTACCATTCCTAAAGTCATTGCATTTGTTGTATTTTCTATTATGAACGTTCTTTAAATTGAAAAATTGATGTACATAGATTTCCTTATTAAAGAATAAAAATTATCTGCAACGCTAGAGGAACAAAAACATTTTAATGTGAGAAGAAAGGCATTGAGCTTCCTATGTATATGTGTGTGTGTGTATGCATTATAAGGTTTTAAATCTTGAGTTAAGTCTTGGAGGTCCCCAGAAGGAAAATACCGTATATTTAAAAGGGGTCCCTAGTAAAGAAAAGGTTAAAGAATGACTGAACTAGATGTTTTGGTGTATAACTCTCATCACCCATGTACACTGGCTGTGCTGCTAGGGGCTGGCATGAGTTTTAATCTAAAACATCTTGAGGGAATAAGGCTGAAGAAGGTTCCAACGAGAACATGTATTCTCATCCTAAATGCTAGGGAGTAAGCCTGAATCAGTACAATAAGATTTACTTTTGAGATAACATGCATAGGGTAGCACTGTTAAACTGTACATGGTGATTCATGAACAAATGCTTAAAGCAGGTGTAAGGTCTAGTTTGGGGTATCAATATAGAGATCCCCATGCCACTCACACCATATGGGCTGGATTGAGTTAAAGAGTGTGGTCATATAACTGGTGCATCTGCAGCCCAGCCTAGAAACCAGATTTCATCCCTTCCCACCTTTCCCAGTGCACCCCAGCTGCACGCACAAATCTACACACTGGATGCAAGGAACATGCTTTCCTTCATTGCGCAGGCTATTGCATGGGAGAAGCTGCCTAGGACAATCTCTGACTAGAAATCATAGTGGACTTGGAGGACTACAGACTGTGGAACGGCCTCCCCTGCTCAGTAACAGAAGGGCCAGCTATGTGGTGGAGGAGAAGCCCAGGAGGTTTATAAGCTATCTGTGACTCTTCCTGGAATACCAAACCCAGCAGCATCCTTGGAGGACTACAGACAACTGCCTCCCCTGCTCAGTAACACCAGGCCAGCTGTGCGGCGGAGAAGGAGCCCAGGAGACTGACTTTGGGAGGCTCAGAGAGCGGCATCCTCCAAACCGGCTCTGGGCAACCCCGGAAGACCTTGGCCCCCTGGGAGCAGACCCACAGCTGACTTTGGAAGGCTCAGAGACCGATGTGTTCCACCTGGGTTCCTTTTATGAATTCTGAATTTGTTATAGTGGTGCTTTTTTTTTATTTAATTGGGACAAATTGCATTTTATACTGTTGCTAACCCATAATTTGGATTATGATATACTGTATTCCTATATTTTTTCCTGGTTATTATGCTATGTTTTGCATTTAATTTGTATAATATTGTTTTGATTTGAATTTGCATTGAGAAACTGAAAAAGGGATTAATAATAATAATAATATTTATTTATATTTTCCCACCTCTTCCTATGGATCAAGGCAGGATCAACTCTATTTGATTGTAATGTTTATGTTTTTGATTGCTACCTTATTTATATTGTTTGTTTTTGTTGTTTTGTACTGGTCAAAGGATTAGGAAGGAGTTAATTTGTATTTTTTTTTTTTTTTTTTTTTGGTATTGTATCATCTTTACTGCTGTTAGCCTCCCGGATTCCCTGTGATTGGGCGAGACACAAATAAATCTATATTCTATTATTATTATCCATGCACATGAGCACAGAGAGGGGAGTCCCTGCTGTCACTTCCAATATCTAACCTCCCCAACAGCCCATGAAGACTAGGCTGACGCAGACCTCCCAGAGGGCCTTTTCAGCTATAGCCCCCAAGCTGTGGAATGACCTGCTGGATGAGATGCGTCTCACTGTATCCATCGATGGCTTTAAAAAAGCTTAAAGACATCTCTCTTCCGGCAGGCCTTCCCAGACAATGTTTAACATCTCCCAGCTCCAAACTCGAGATCTAGAATCTTTCCAGCTTCTCTCCCTTGATTTCAGCTCTACCCATATAGCTCAAGAATTTTTAGGCTTTCATATTGTTTTGTACTTTTTTCCATGTTTTAAACTTATTGCTAATTTAATTTTATTTTAAGGGGAGGGAGGCTGGGATTGATCTGTTTTAACTGTTGTTGTTTTAATTTGTTGTACCCCCGTCCTGACTGCTTGTTCAGAGGGGTGGGCTATAAATAATAATAATAATAATAATTATTATTATTATTAAAAAACCACTTCATTTCTCAATAAAACATATAGGTCTACTTTTTAATGGGAAAAATAAATGAAATGTACCTCTCAGAAATTATGATCCTGATGTAGAAACTGGAAAGTGGGATTGAGAAAGAAGATATACAGCCAGGGTTAACATAAAGATAGGGAAGGAATGAGAAACAAGGCAACACATCAGCAGTGCATCACGAGCCAGTACTTTGGGTCAAAGCAAACATTCGGTTCCTACTTCCTGCTACCAAGATCCTTTGAATAATTGCTGGTTGCCTGAATGTCCATTTCTATCATTAATATAACATCACATGCACAAACACGAAGCCAATGGGCCAAGACAGATGGCCCAAAAGCAGTGTGGCAGCGGTGATACTAGGGTTAAACAGCGTGCACCAACCGCATGCTCCCTAACCTTAGTACGTGTGGGGGCCGCCACATCACACATCGCACATGCGCTGTCCTATGGCACTTGTAGTGTCACAACTGCGCCGCAAAAAGGAGCTGCTTCTGCACACTCCTTTTTTGCTTTGCAGAGGTACCGGGCCATTTGGTTGCTGCAGCAACGTTGCACAGCAAAGAGAAGCAGCTCCAGCCCGCCTTTTCCAGGCGGTTTGCATTGGCCCAGTGTTCCTCTTCCATGAACTTGCTGTTTTCCAGTTTGCCAAAAAGGGATAACAGAATAGCACAACACTACTTACATAAGCAGAGCACATACATGAGCACATTCCTGGAAGTGAGTCAGAGCTGAACTTGGGCTTGCAAAATTTAAATTGTTGGACTACAGTTCTCAGTCAACCCCAGCCAACTCCCAAAATATCCCAGTTACCATGCTGGATGGCGGATTCTGGAAGCTGTAGTTCAAATTGAATTTGTAAATAATGGCAAGATGTAGCCATTTACTGATGTACTCTAAATGGGAGAAAAACTCACCCACTGAACTCACCTATACTTTGACACCATCGGAGGATGTCTGGCCAGATTGGCTTCCACAGCTGCTCTCCCAGTTGCCAACATCTTCTTTAGCAAGTCAAACCTCTTCAGTCTATATAGCAGTTCTGCCAAGGTGAAAGGGGTCAGCATCTCCCTCTCATTCAGAGCCACCAAGAGATTCCTGACATCTGTCCCAGGTAGGTCAGGGACAAGATCTCGGCATAAGAAAACCATGACTTCCTTTTCCTCTGCATCCAGTTCTTGCTCAATCTGGTGAAGGAGGCTAGCTGGCACCCTGTAAACAGTCATCCCAAGCCACTGTCCTTTTCAGTTCTTCGTGTGTCTTAAACAGGAAAGCTACCTCAGAGGACTTGCTTTTGCTCCCAGTATCTTCCTTCCCTCAATGACCTTGAGCAGCTGGACTTTTTCTTGTGTCTTTTATAGATCAAATGAAGCTCTACAAAGAGACCATATTAAAGACCCAGATTTCATTGCATGGCAGTGAACTTAACAAGTTCAATACAAAACATCTATCTTGATGTTGCATTCATTGCAACCATGAGCTCAAACCCAGCAACCAAAACACAATTTCAGAAATAGCATGCATTTCTCTCGATAATGCAAGGGTCAGACTGAGTGAGAAATGGAATCTCCAGTTTGCAGCAAAGCTCTCTTTATCACGTAATTTGGACTGCCCATGGGGAAATGAAACTAAAACAAACCAAATGCACACAGTGAAAAGGATCAAATAAAAATGAGAAGTCACATGGATGTCCCCACAGGAGGCGACACTAAGCAAAGCTAATCCAAGACTTAAGTATCTTAAATATGAGGACATTGTGGTACAGGGGCAAAGCAAGGGAATGTTTATGTTTAAAACTTTTCAGAATATTCAGGACATAGACAGTAAACTCAATTGGTTTCAATACTTGCAATTACAGACTTTTTTTAAAGTGGACCAAAAAGCATATGGACTTTATTTTGTTAAAAACGAAATTGATAGCCTGTTGTTAAAGTTTAAACCAAAACAAATAGCGGCTCTATACAAAGTTCTTTTAGGAAGGAAATTAGAGGATGAAATAGTAAGAGATCATATGCTGACTTGGTCTAGAAATATAGGTAAGGAAATCTCGCTTGAAAAATGGGATAATGCCAGGAAGGCAACATATAAATACATCAAAAACCAATCCATGAGGGAAAATTACTTTAAGATGGAAAACAGGTGGCATCTGACTCCTGCAAGATTGGAAATAATTTATAAGACTAATAATCCAGTCTGTTGGAAATGCAAGCAGCAATATGGTTCATGGTTTCGCATGTGGTGGACATGTCCTATGGTTGCTCAATTCTGGGGAAAAATACACTTCACAATATGTGAAATCATGGATATATCATTTGACTGTTTACCGGAGATATGTCTACTTAATATGGTACAGGGTATACAGATAATAAATCAGAAAAGGATATGGAAGGTAATTTTAATTATGGTGAGAAATGCCAGAATATTGCTGGCTAGAAAATGGAGAATGGCAGAGATACCAACTATTGATGAATGGTTATATAAAATGATCAAAACAGTAGAATTGGACAGAATAACAAATGAGGTAGAGGGCAATTGTGATAGTGAGACAAATGAAGAATGGAATTTAATGATTGCATATATCGGGAAAATTATGGAATAGCCATAAGACGCAGCGCCAAAAGAGCACTGCCCACCTTTCTGCGGCTCCTTCTTGCACCCTGCAAAGTACCATAGCTTCCATTACACCTAATTTCCCAAACGCTCTTGTAAAGCATCCCTCATGTTGCAGCTCTTTGATAATTAAGAGCAAGAAATATGGCAGGCCAGTTTGGGCCTCAACCAATTTCAGAAAAAAAGATCCTTCTGTGCTGTCAATCAACATAATCGTGTCAACTGCTCTGTAGTTCCAAGGATGAATGAGCAAGCACACTATGTTGTTCTGAGCCAATCATAGGTGAGACTATCACTATCTGACTATCCAAGTCAACCTTACCCTAAAGTTTTCTTGTCAATGTTTATTCAAAGCAGTTTTACCAATGTCTTCTTCTGATGCTTAGAGAATGTGACTTATCCAAGGCTGCTGAGGGATTTGAACCAAGCTCTCCTAGCAGATGGTCACTATAAGCCTGCTTAAAGCAAGACCCAATCCACAATCTGACCTATGCCAAAAGGACAAAATAAATTACAGCAGGGCTGGATAGCCAGTACATGTCATCTTCATGAGGAATCTGGAGTGCAGACCACTCCTGAATTTCTACAATGTGAAAAGCCATCAGAGTATGGAGAGACATTTCTACCTTCCTAGCCATCCCTCCAGCTACAAAAGGGCTAACAAAAGATTTTTCCTCCAAAAAAGAGAAAGTAGGAGGTATTGTGCTTTTTTTCCCTTGGTGCAAGGCCATACCATGGTGCCCTACCTGACCTCATGCTGCATGTCACATAACCCTATTTCCTCCCCACTTGAAAGTCTATACCCAAATCCCAAATATCTGGAAAACAGAGTGTTGTAGTATCTATATGACCTGTGTCCCTGTGCTACTTGGATTCTAGGTCAGTTGGAGGTCTCCTCCTGCAGAAGTTTCCAATGTATATTTGGATGTCACAAGGAGGAGTTATGGCATAAACAATGTCAGTATGCAGTTAATCACTGCAGTTTGCATTATTTATTTGACTAAACTAGACTGGAGGACCAATAAATGTTGTTGCACTGCAGCTTCCATCATCCTTCACTATTGATCACACAGTTTAAAGCTGATGGGAAGTTGCAATCCAACAATACTCAAGAGGTCCATGCATTCTCTATCTTCAGACTAAAAAGTAAATGCAATGCTTACATAAGCCCACCCTTCAATACTCCTTTTCTGTTTCTGTTGACGGCATTTCTATTCAGCCGGTTCAGCAAGCCCGCAGTCTTGGCTTCATTTTTGATTCCTCGCTGTCATTTACTCCCCAGATTCAGGCCACCACCAAGACCTGTAGATTCTTTCTTTACAACATTGCTAAAATCCGTCCTTTCCTCTCAGCCTCCACCGCCAAGACTCTGGTCCATGCCCTAGTGGTATCACGACTAGATTATTGTAACCTCCTTCTGACAGGGCTTCCTCTCTCTCATCTCCATCCTTTAATCTCTGTCCAGAACTCAGCTGCACGTATTATCACATCTGCTCGCCGCTTTGACCATGTTTCTCCTCTTTTCTCCTCCCTTCACTGGCTCCCCTTCCCTTTCCGCATCCAGTACAAGCTTTTGTTGTTGACTTTCAAAGCCCTCCACGGACTGGCCCCTCCTTACTTGTCTGAACTTCTTTCTCCTCACACTCCTTCTCGTACCCTCCGTTCTGGTAGTCTAGGTCTCCTGTCCCAGCCGAGGATTTCCACTGCCCCATCCCGGATTCGTCCCTTCTCACTTGCTGCCCCTCACTCCTGGAACCTTCTTCCCCCACATGCACGCCTCATCACTTCCCTAACCAGGTTCAAAACTGAGTTAAAGACTATATTATTTAGGGAAGCTTTCCCAGGACTGTGCCATCCGCCCCAGGATGCCTCCTTTTAACTTTGTATTAAGAAGCCATGCCCTCCCTCCTGTCCATCTGCCTTGGTCCTGGCCCCAGAGGGAGAGAAGAACCACCGGACCTCACCCCCTTTCCCATCACCTTCCCCTCTTCCTTTTGTGTTGTCTCTTTTAGACTGTAAGCCTGAGGGCAGGGATCCGTCTAATTTAAGATTGTATGTACAGCACTGTGTAAATTTACAGCGCTATATAAATAAAGGTTAATAATAATAATAATAACATAGGGTTAGAAAGAGAAATGCAAACTTAGCAAAAAATACCAAAAACATCTTGAGAATTTGATGTGAAGCAGTCATCCTGTCGTCTCCATATATGGTAGAAGACAACATCAGGAGAGAATAAAGTATCAGAACTAGACAAGAAATCCAGAGTAACCACATATTTAGGGTCTGTTTACAGCCAGTAGGTCAGTCCCAGAATGCATGTTAAAGTGAAGGACCCAGGAAATAAAACAGGAGAGATATCTTGCAATTAGATTGTCAGATAATTGTTTATTTCTAAACATTTTCAGTTCTACTGAGGCTTGTCAAAACAAAAGTATAGCCTTTGCACTAATGAATATCACATTCCATTAAGTAAGATCTGTGGAAATACACATGCATTTTCTTGTTCTACATCATTCTGCTTTATTAACAGTGGAATCCTATGCTTATTTACAAAAGCTGAAGTGCTTAGGACTGGAAGAGGACTTTAATGTACTATCACTGGTTACCATGATAACATTTTTATTTTCATTTTTATAAAAAGAGAAGTGAACCAAACAAGTAGTAATCAGGAAATTATGCTCATTCCACAAGGGCTACTTATTCCCAAATAGGACAAATATGTATCTGATTTTGTAGTGGTATTAAAACCAACTGAAATGTAAATTCTTCGATTTTAACTGTTTTTCAGACTACTGCACAAGTAATGAAAAATAACATTTTATGGGACTAGATTAGTTTTTAAAATGTGACTTATACCAAGGTGGTCACTGTTACAGAGGATCCTGGACTAAAAACAACAACACAGTTACGATTTGTAATCCTTTTCCCATCTCCAGAAAGATGTCACGCAATAGAACATTGTAAATATTGTTTTCTTTCCATACAAATATATATATGGCAAGTGAACACATCTGGGAGCAATTTACTTCTGTCTCAGATTTCCTTAAGATAATTATCCACCTATGCATGATATTTCTGCTCTGCCTAACTACAGCAAAGTCAGAAGACCACTCAATCCATACGGTTCATCAAAATCAAAAATGTAATTAAAGCTGCCACCCTATAAAGATTTGCCTGGTAGTAAGTCCCGTTGAACTTAATAGTGCTTACTTCTGAGAAGATTGGTACAGGATTCTGAGTAGATATGTAAGGAGCAACCATCCCACTTGGCTACAGCTAGGGGAGAAATATAGTTGTCCCATCAGTATTACTGAAAAACCTACTTGTGTTTTAACCTCTCTCATCATCCCTTTTTCCTCTTGTGCTATGTCTCTTTTAGACTGCAAGGTTGCATGCAGTGGCTGTCTGTTATTGATTTTAAGAGAGTCACTCTGAGAGCCTTCCTGTAGAGTAAAACTGGATGGGGGAAATGCTTTATATAAATACAGCTCCATCCTAAACTCACTTACTGGAGAGTAAGTCTCACAGAGTACAATGCTGTCTTCCAAGTAAAAGTACATCAGATTGACATTGACATCTCTTTCTGCAGCAAATATAGTTTCCATACAGCTTTTAATTTAATAATGACACTAATCCATGTGAAGATGTTATCAATGATACATGTCTATAATTTCATAATCATTTAAAAGGCTTTCAGAAATACTACCCTACTTCTATGAACTATGTACAGCTCTGACAGAAACTTTACTTTAAAATACAGCTCTTGTTAGCTGTAAGCTTATAAAAATAATGGGGGAAATGCTGTACTACAATCCTGATGTAAAAGTCAGGTGAAGGCAAGACTAGGAAATCTTTACTAAATTTGGTGGTACCTATTGTAGTTTTAATCCAATTTCATTCTGCTAAACAAGGCAGAGACACCACCCTCTTCTGTGCCACGCTAATAGACTACCACACCACCTTGCCAGAATAATACCTCTGGATCCAGCATTATGTATACAGTATATTGTTGCAAGAAAAGAAAAAGAGGTATTTTTGATGAAGTACATTGTGCTGAACAGAGACTTCTGACTTAATAAATACATGAAACGTGATTGCTGCAACAGGCTAACCAGGTTCTCTGTCTTGGAAGTATTTTTCCCCTCCCTTCTTTAGTAGCTTGATATGTTTTCTAAACAGATGCAAATACTCAAAACAGATGCAAATATCCACCTTGAAGACTCACAGGAGCTTTCCAAAGACAATTATCTACTAAATAATCTGCTACAAAACAATCTAATCTTTTACACATTATGCATGCCTAATCTTTTCCTCTGTCGGATAATCCTGGGCCAAACAGCATGACCTACCCCACAGAACAGAGCGAGAAGCAATTAAGTCCATAGACAAAGGACCAGATAAAACAGATTTCTTTTTAAAAAATAAAATCTCTCTCCCTATGTCCAAAAGGAACAAAGTTTCTAAATTAAACACTATTCCTTCATGAAAAATGTTAAAACTCAGAGAAAACATTCAATAAAACAAAGACGAAATTAAGGTTATAATCCATGTATGCACTACCTGGGATTAACTCCCATTGCATATGGTAGGATTTACCTCTTAGGGAAAAAAATGCATAGGAGTACACCATCAGCATTTAAGCATGTTACAGACAGAAATTCAGACTAGAATTCAGATTCACTAGTGTGAATTTATCCGTCAGCATTTAAACATGTTACAGACAGAAATTCAGACTAGAATTCAGATTCACTAGTGTGAATTTATCATTCTTATTCCAAGAACTGAAAAAACTATTCAAAAACATTGCAGATATGGTTCAAATCAAGCTTACCTAGAGAATGAATTTGCCCTTCCATAGGTCCAATGACTCCTTTTGTTCATGTGCTGGGAAATACTGGGAAATGAAGCTGTTCACCTACTATCCAGATGAAATTCTCATTCTGAAACTCAACCCCTGTGGAATCAAGAAGATCAATACAAAAAGGGTTGTTCAACAACTGCATATGAACAGAAATCCCACACACGCATTCACACACCACAGGAAATAGCACTTTGTATTCAGTGAGGACTGATGAACTTAAAACAAAGGTTATGACATCTCACATTCCCTGGATCACATGCATGCCATTTAGGAGAGTCACACTCTTTGATGTCAAGCCAAAAGTCAGATGGTGAATTTGCTTCATTCTGAATGGAAAGCCACCACACAAGAAGACTGTAAACTACCAGATGATAACTACAAGATAAAAAACAAGAGAAAGGCTTTGTAAACTGCCCTCCAGTTGATATGGATGAGATATATTCAAGATTCCCTGTCCTCTACTGCTCTGCTCATTTCCTGCAAACTCAACAGAGTGCATCCATCTAGCATGCGGCCTTCCTGTCTTTCTGCTTCCCTCCACCTTTCCTTAGCATTACTGTTTTTTTCCCCAATGATCCATGCCTTCTCATGATGTGTCTGACAGTCTGAAGAATGGCAGCCTACCAGAACACAAAGACAACAGCTAGTGAAACCCATATTGTCTTCTTGGAAGTCTGGATATTTTGGGTAGAGCTGACAGGAAAATGGACAGTGACTGGAGGATTCTAGGAATTACACACGCCTAGAAAGTAACTTTTCCAAGTTCTGCATTACTGGACTGCAATACTGTGGACAATGAAGTTGCTTAAACTCCACTGGCTCCAATGGACTTAAGGATATCGACATATGAAGCTGCCTTCTACTGAGGGCTGAGATAGATGGCCCAAATGCGGCGTGGCGGCAGCGATACTAGGGTTCCTGACCATGCACCGACCACACAGTCTGAAACCCTGATGGTGGCATCCCATCTACATGGGCACCATCTTGATGTAATGGAAGTGTAGCGTCCACACGTTATTGCACATCCGTTGCGACAGTGCCATTGGCGCACTCGTGACGTAACCTGGGGTTTGCAAAAAGAACCCAGAAGAACGGGTTCTTTTTACTCCAGACGGACTCCACGCATTTTGGTGGCTGCAGCATCCCTCTGGAGTTAAAATGGGTGCCTGCAGACCGCCGTTTTCGGGCAATTTATCCGGGGCCTGAGTCAAGACCACTGGCTCATTTGGCCCAGTATTGTCCACTCTGACTGACAGTGGCTCTCAAGCGTGGTCTTTTCCATTTAATGGGTTTAAATTTGGGATTATAAATACATACATATATACATATACTTTTGACTGCAAGTTATGGTTCTCCTCATAAAATAGCTGAAATGCCTGTTATTGCAGCTACACAGCTTGATCCTATTTGTTCTACACAGAAGTACAAAAACACCATTAAGTTCAATAAGGTTAATTGCAAATTAAAGTATTTGTTGTTGTTGTGTGCTTTTAAGTTGTTTCTTAAAGGTTTGGTGCCCCTAAAGTAAACCAATCATGGGATTTTCTTGGCAAGATTTGTTCAGAGGGCCTTTGCCTTCCTCCTACAATTAAATAATCTAACAGTTACAAATGCAACTCTTTCAGCAACAAAATTTTGCAGCTGGCCAGCCAGGCCCTTCTCTGATCCATCCCATTCCTAATTCCACATAGATTCATGTTCTCCTTCTTTCAGTAATTTCTGCAATCATTATATATGTTCAGTCCTCACTGGGAAGTTTGGGGCTTTTCCTGCTTTTAAGATTATCCCTCTAAACGTTTCTGGTGTTCCGGTAAACGTTGGGAGTTTTCTCCAGTCTGTTGATACCTCTCCTGATATTACTCTGAATACAGAAAATAAGTAGTTCTAGTGCAGCATCTGAGTATGTTCTGGTTCCACACAACAGAGCCCCACCTATGCATAATTATTTAGGAGTAATCCATACAAGTGAGTGGGATTTTGTGGGAAACTTGTCCAGTATCAGGTTGCAAGGAACCTGATTGAGGGCTACGATTTAATAAAAACAGAAAATACTGCCTAAAATGCTACTCAGGATTTAGGGTTCGTGAAACTTTTCCACAGAACTCAAGAAAGAGGTCAAGCTGAATTTAAGAAAGGGGTCACCAGGAACTACAGAAACAACAGGACTATTCCACTGATTTCCCCAACAGGGTTACCGTAAGTCAGAAACAACTTGAGGACACACAGCAACAACAACCTGACAGTACCAATCATTTCCCCCTAGAACCTCCCCAAATCATGTTTTCAAGCCAGATTGGTGTAAGTATGAGCTTCTTTTTTTAACGTCTAAACTGCTAGCTCATGCTCCTTTGAAGCCTACATATGCTTTAGCTTTCTTTTACATTAATGTAGCTGGTGTGGCATAGTAGTTTGGATGTTGGACTATGACTCTTGAAACCATTTAGCCCACTGGATGACCTTGGGCAGGTCACATTCTCTCAGCTTCAGGGGAAGGCAATGGCAAACCTCCTCTAAACAAATCTTGCCGAGAAAGTCCCAAGACATAAGCTGAAAATGACTTGAAGAGACACAACAACAAAGCAACCCCTACATTGGAAGAGAGAAGGTCACTCTGTGTCCACCATGGTTTCCAGGCTTACATATGTAAATAAAAGAGTGCTCATATTTTTATTTTCTGAAACAAATTTTCTCCTACCCAACCCTTTTTATTTTTGCCCAGAGAGAGGGTCAGTCAAGTTACATCTAAGGGAGCAAGAGAAATGGTGGGAGGAGACAAGCCAGATCTAGTGCTGATCCTTGTTGTGTTGCATTCTTCTTTCCTCCTGTCCTCTTTACTATTGACAGTCAGATCTGGCTAGAACTTACCCTCATCCCCTGTGGGGCTTTCTTTGGGAAACTCACAAGATATCCTGGGTGGGAACAGAAATAACTCACTGTGATTCACAATGGCATGGTTTGTCTCATGCCTTACTCAGAGGAAGTGCAAAATTTCTCAGTGCAAAAAATAAAATGCCTGCTTTAGAATACAGCTCTATGAAACTATGTATTTCCACACCTACTGATTTATTTCTTGGGGTTTTTAAAACACGTTTCCCCCCCCCCCTCTGGAGGTGGTGGAAAACAGTTCCCCACTGCCCCCATTTTGCTCGTGACCTCAGCCCACGGAAGATGATTTTCATTAATATATCTGAAAATCCCAAAGTAATGCGGTGAGTCGCTGCTGCCAGCACATGTTAGCCTCAAAGGGAAACCAAACCAAAACCAAACCAAAAATGGTGTGTAAAGTACACCATTTCTTCATCATATCTGACGTTCTGACTGCAGCTGAGATAAAGTGACTTCTTGACCAAACTCCTCTTCCTGTGATACAAGCACAGAAACACTGTCTTCCAGGAAAGGTCCTGTTAAACAGGGTTGGAGGGGAGAAAGTTTAAAATAATTTTTTTTTAAGTTTAAACTGGTTTGGGTCTTTTTGCAATATAGGAGTAAATCAGAAAATTAAGTAGCAAAATGTACTTCCAATGTTATAGCCACTAGTTCAAATAATAATAAGCAACTGGTGCTGATCCTAACAGTGAACAGCTGGCAATAAATTAAAGATCAAATGTTTAAAATTCAAACAATCATTGTTTGATTAGAAGGAAGAAGGTTGAGAAATAGCAATAGCCAGACTTTAAAAAAAAATATGAATAATCAAAACAACTTTTTTGAAAAGAAGTCATTGGGTTTAAACCTCCGACCCACAAAGGAGGCCAAGGAACCACCAGAAAATGTAAGAGGTGAGCCAATAAAAGCTGAAAACACTTAATATAAAAGTCATGCTTTATAGTCATATTCAAAATGGGAGGACATTTTTGGAATCCCTTCTGGGCAGAAGTTGGAAATGGAGGACAGGCCCTGGACAAGGAGGACGATCACCCTGGCAAAATGGGGGGGGGGGGGTGTTCACAGTCTTTGCAGCTTGGGTGGTTGTTGTTGTTGTGTGCCTTCAAGTCATCTCTGACTTATGGAGACCCTAAGGCCAACCTATCAAGGGGTTTTCTTGGCAAGATTTGTTCAGAGGGGGTTTGCCATTGCCTTTCCCTGAGGCTGAGAGAGTGTGACTTGCCCAAGGCCACCCAGTGGGTTTTCATGGCTAAACTGGGAATTGAACCATGGTCCCCAGAGTCGTAGTCCAACCCCACAAACCACTATGCCATGCTGGCTTTGTCTGTGATGGGGTTTTCTTGGCAAGGTTTGCTTTGAGGGGGTTTTGCCTTTGTCTTCCCCTGAGGCTGAGAGAGTGTGACTCCCCCAAAGTCATCTGAGGAAACAGACTGAAGTCTAGGAAAGCTCCTGCTACCATCTTCTTCCAGTGAGTCTCAAAGGGGCCACAAGGTTTCTCTACTTATTATTATTATTATTGTTATTATTAAAGTCTAGGGAAGCTTCTGCTGCCCCCTTCTTCCTTCCAGTGAGTCTCAAATAATATTATCATTATCATTATTGTTATTATTAAAGTCTAGGGAAGCTCCTACTGCCCACTTTTTTCTTCCAGTGAGTCTCAAAGGGACCACAAGGTTTCTCTACTTATTATTATTATTATTTATATTATTGTTGTTATTAAAGTCTAGGGAAGCTCCTGCTGACAACTCCTTCCTTCCAGTGAGTCTCAACAGGTCTCTCTAAAGCTACTGATGATTCTAGAGACTAACAGGGCTGCTATAATATCCTTGAATTCCACTAAAGTCACCCAACCAGGATTCGAACCCAGCTCCCCAGAGTCCTATATATTCAGGAGTGGAAGCGAAAGTAAGAAATGGCTTCCTCCCCTCCTTCTCCTCCTTTTGCCTCTCTTTCTGAACCATGAAAGGCAAAACACACACACAAACAGACACACTCTGGGCCTTTCCTGTTTTCTTCCCATCTTTAAGCCCCACTCCCAGCCTCCCAGCTTCAGAGGACGCTCTATTATTATTTACTCACCCCAAAGGGACCCCACTTCTTCTTCTTCTTCTTACACTGGGGCTCTATGCAACGCTCAAAATGGCCACTCTCCTATAGTCCTCTCTCTGCTGGGGAACTACTAGCCTTAAAAGTTTGAGGCACTGCCCTTGCAGTTCCACCGCCGGCCTGAAGGGGCCGCCACCTCTGCTGGGAATATGCACTTCCATTATGAAGTCTGAGGCCCAGTCTCAGGCCAGTTACCACAACCACACTCCATCCTAGAATTATAGAGTTGGAAGAGGCCACAAGGGCCATCCAGTCCAACCCCCTGCCATGCAGGAACTCTCCATCAAAGCATCCCTGACACAGATGGCCATCCAGCCTCTGCTTAAAGACCTCCAAGGAAGGAGACAGTGGAACACACTCCCTCAACCGGCCCTTACTGTCAGGAAGTTCCTCCTAATGTTGAGCTGGAATCTCTTTTCCTGCAATTTGCATCCATTATTCCAGGTCCTGTTCTCTGGAGCAGCAGAAAACAAGCTTGCTCCCTCTGGGAGCAAGCTTGTTTTCTGCTGCTCCAGAGAACAGGACCTGGAATATTGGATGCAAACTGCAGGAAAAGAGATTCCAGTTAATCACTGGGCACCACAGGAGTGGAAATTCATGCCTCCCAAATGCTCAAAATGGAGGACATTCAAGACAAAATGTAGCACATTCCCAAATGGAAGCTCTCAGGAATGCTCAAATTGGAGGACATTGAAAGAAAAGGGAGGATTTTTTTTAAAGCTTAAAACATAGGAATGGAAATTCATGCCTCTCAGGCATGCTCAGAATGGAAGTTCACGATTCTTAGTCCTGGTCGAAATGGAGGACACTGAAGAAAAAGGAGGACTTGACCAAATAAAAGCTCAAAACACTGACAGGAATGTAAACATGTGAAAGGGATCTAGGAGTCCAAGTAGACCACAAGTTGAACGTGACTCAACAGTGCGATGCAGCAGCGAAAAAGGCCAATGCTATTTTAGGCTGCATCAATAGAAGTATAGCGTCTAGATCAAGGGAAGTAATAGTGCCATTCTATTCTGCTTTGGTCAGGCCCCACCTGAAATAATGCTGTGTCCAGTTCTGGGCACCAAAATTCAAAAAGGATGTGGAGAAACTGGAGCAGGTCCAAAGGAGGGTAACTAAGATGGCGAAGGGTCTGGAAACCTTGCCCTATGAGGAACGACTTAAGGAGCTAGGTATGTTTAGTCTGGAGAAGAGAAGGTTCAGAGGTGATATGATAGCCCTGTTTAAATACTTGAAGGGATGTCATATTGAGGAGGGAGCAAGCTTGTTTTCTGCTTCTCCAGAAAACAGGACCCGGAACAATGGATGCAATCTGCAGGAAAAGAGATTCCACCTCAACATTAGGAGGAACTTCCTGAGAGTAAGGGCTGTTCAACAGTGGAACACACTCCCTCGGAGGGTGGTGGAGTCTCTGTCCTTGGAGGTCTTTAAGCAGAGGCTGGATAACCATCTGTCAGGTATGCTTTGAAAGAGAGTTCCTGCATGGCAGGGGGTTGGACTGGATGGCCCTTGTGATCTCTTCCAACTCTATGATTCTATGATTCTGATCAATGTTTGATCCACGGTATGGGAATCTTTATTTCAATTCCCTCATTATCTAGGTTGGATTTCTGTAAATCCTCCATGGTCATTATTTTTTGTTTTCTTTATGTTCAGCAGTAAGCCTGCCTTTGTACTTTCTTCTTTAACTTTCCTTAATAATTTCCCAAAGTCTGTGATGTTTTTCCCTACTGGTATGGTGTCATCTGCATATCTAATTTAGATTGTTCACATTCCTTCCTCGTGTCTTCACTCCTCCTTCTTCTGAGTCTAAACCTGCTCTTCATATGATATTTTCTGCATATAGATTGAACAAATAGGGTGATAAAATGCAGCCCTGCCTGACCTCTTCTGTGGCAGTTGGGAACCATTCTGTTTCTCCATATTCTGTTCTAATAGTAGCCTCTTGTCCTAAGTACAGATTTCTCAACAGGGCTATCAAATGTAGTGGCACTCCCATTTCTTTGAGAGCATTCCATACCTTTTTGTGATCTATGCAGTCCAATTATTCTGGAGACCAGGGTTCAAATCTCTGCTCAACCATGGGAACTTTGGACCAGAGGACACATTCTCTCAGCCTCAAAGGAAAGCAAAGGTTGAGCAAATCTCACAAAGAAAACCCTATGATAGATTCACTTTATGGTCACCATAAATTAAACGACTTGAAGGCTCACAACAAACCAAGTAATGGTGATCTGTTTTCGTTGCCCTGTGTTCTCTCAGTGATAACATCAGCAACTGAAATCCAAGAAATATTGAAACTCACACAAGAGGCTTGAAAACATTTGACTTTTTCCCCCTTCTTCACACATTTGTCTTTCTCCAGTCGCTATCACAACTGCTTTGGAACCCAGTTCGTAAAGCTGGGGTGAGTTTGAGAGCACCAGCAGGAGAGGTGCTCTTTGGTTAAAGTCAAGCCTTCTTCCTACGTTTATACAACTCATTCAGTGGCCTTTTGGACTCTGGCCAGTGTTCATAACCGAGTAACAAGGTAGTCTATTGAGAGGGATAAAGATGAAGAGCCTACTCATGTAATACTTGCTCTTGAGGAGGGAAAAAATTGCTCAACAAAAATTTGCATCATGGAGTGCCCCTTTCAACCAGAAATGTCTTCTGCCAAGATATTCTGTTCCATCCGTAGCCCTTCCCTTAAAAAGTCAGTCAGCATGGCATGGCCACTGAACATGCTCACAGGGCTGCTTTTCTCTTCCTCTTAAAACAAGAGGAAGGTAATGTGTAGGCTTCCAGAGAGGCTGGTAGACTGCAACTCCCGCCACTCCAATCACCATAGCCAGTGGTGAAGAATGCTCACTCCGCCCATCCCTACCTTAAATCCCCACCCCATATTTATTTTTACACCTGCACATTTGGTAGTCAGTCCCTACCAGTACTTCATACAGTCAGCTGTATGGATTCTGCATCCACAGATTCAACCATCCATGGCTTGAAATATATATATATGTATAGAGAGAGAGAGAGAGAGAGAGACCTTGATTTTGCCATTTTATACAATGGAGACCATTTTATTACACAATTGTGTATAATAGGACTTGAGCATGCACAGATGTTGGTATTCATGGGGGTTCCTGGAACCAACCCGCAATGGAAACCAAGGGCCCACTATAATTACTATATTTTTAAAATGCATCTTTCGTATATAAAACACTTTACGAATGTGTGTTATTTTACTGTTGCCATTTTACAGATAGAATTGCCAAAGCCTGACCTCTTTGGGAAGCCACCACTTATCTCTGTTTCAGAGAAAAAGCTGCACAAATACATGTTGGCATAACCTTTACCCATTACAGAATATGTGCACACGACAAGTTGTGTTATGTCAGGCATGTAGTTTTCATGCCTTTGCTTTGTTGCAGTTAAATGAATTGATTTATCTGGGGGGGGGGGGGAAGGGGGGGAGAAAAAAAGAGGTCAGATAAACACATAATAAAATTGTAACATAAGTAGTTACAATTAGTTTAATTTTAGCAAATAGTTTAATTTTATTTCAATTTTCTCATTTCATTTTTAATTTTATGTTTAAAGGAACTATGAGACCTGTCTGTTGCTTTGTATCTGTTCTCATATTCCATTTAGGTAATATAAATTAATGTTTTATAACATTCAAACTGTAATATTGTAGATTTTTCTGAATCTTTTCCTGCTAACTGTGGTTTGGTCCCTGTGTATTGGTTGCTCAAACATTCCATCCCTAATTGCAAATATTTACACAGATAAGAAATCATTAACCATTTCTCTAGTCTAAAGTCCAGATGATAATTTAACGAACAATTTAGATGTAAAGCAGCTATCTCCAGTTAAATATGTTCCTGTTGTTATTGTTGTTGCTGTATGCCTTCAAGTTGTTTCTGACTTATGGCGACCTAAGGCAAACCTATCATAGGGTTTTCTTGGCAAGTTTCTTCAGAGGGGGCTTGCCATATCGTCCTCTGAGGGTGAGAAAATGTGACTATCCTTGCTTTCAAAGTCCTAGTCCAACACTCAAACCACTATACCACACTGGCTGCACATACTTCCTTTCAAGTCAGCAAGAAACTGCATATACAAATGAAAGACATTGATCTCGTTCATGGAAATACTGTGTGCACTCCCTGACATGCAAAAATCAATTTTAGTATTTAGATCAGAATTTTATTGGAGAAAATAATTTTTGGGCACTTTAGAAGTGTTATCCACGTGACTGTTTTTGGACATAGCAATAAAAAACTCTTAAAGCCAAACAAATTTCTGGGATTGGAAGGATATTCTTTTGAGTGTCTCCTTCTGCTACAAGATACTGCATTTTAGTCGTCACAGCAGAAATGAGAGCCAGTACACTGGGACTTTGCCATCTGAGGCTTCTGGCTCCAACAAAGATAAAGCAATTTTTTTCTAATCTTGGCACTTATTGGCATGCTTTACTGCTACACCACCTAAAGTTTTCCTGATGCAAAACATGAAGACCTCTTGAGAAATTCAGTGTTCTCTGCCTACATAGGAGCCTGTAGCTTCACAAAGGAAAGAGACATGCTGGATTCCAAGGAAACATCTTCTTTGAATTGCAAATGAACTAAGACCAGAAAATGCAGGCCTAGGGACCTTATCAGACGGGAGGAATTTCTCTTTATTGCAAATGGAGCCAATTCGAATTCACGTGAATTCGCTAGTTTAGCGAATTTACGTGAATTCCAATTGCATTCGGAATGCGTTCAGAATGATTTCCCATTATCCGAAAATGACCCCCCCCATTGCCCGAAATTGCGTGAGATGCTTTAATTCGCAATAACATGAAACCCTATGATTGCGTTCAGATTGCCATTAGATTATACTTCCAATTTCTGACATCTGATAAGTTCCTGAGACTAACATCTTCAATTTCATTCTTCTGTTTGCCTGATGAAGAAGCCAGTGTGACTTCAAAAGCTTACAACATGTAATTGTACATTTTGATTGGCACAATAAAAGTATAATTGTTTCGATGTTATTGGATATGCTATATGGCCAACACAGCTACCTCTAGATGTCTTGCTGCTGTAGTTTGGACTTTCAGGAAATTACCTTTAATATCTTTTTAATATTAACATAAAGTTGCTCAACTACATTTTTGCTCCTGATAAGGTCTGTTCTTAGAGTTTGCAAAAATAGTGTTAGGGTCACTGAAAAAGATCAGTTAGTGCATTCCTTTTTTCTTTTGCATCAGACTCAACAAAAAGATAAGTACAGATTAGATACTTTAAGAGAGAAGTTAACAATACTGAGTGTATTAAAATTGGTCAATTACAAAATTGGTCAAACTGCATTATTTCTACAGTGCGGATGCAGCCTCAGCTATTCCAGCAATCTGTGTCATAACATGGAGAATACCTAGGGGGAATATAGATATTAATGAAGATACAAAAATACATGGTATTCTTAATAAGAAGGCCCTTGGCACATGGAGATAGATTTAATTTATTTAATTTATTAAACTGTATTTCTGCATTACAGATTCAGCCTCTGATAATTATTTACGTAAGCCTGAGGATAAATTTCCCTCAGTTCCTCTAATATTGGCTGGTGATTTGACTTCATCTACTCAGGCCATTGTTAAGACTTTAGGAAGCCCTTTGGATGTATTCAAAGATCTGGAATCTTGGAACTCTGAAGATAGGAAGACTAATTATTATGGCTCTTTTCTTTTTTTGCATTAATAATTAAACTGAACATAATGTTAATTAGTGTGTCCTAATTGGAAAAGTCATATGGAAAATTTACTTATACAAGTAATTTTGGAGCAAGCACTGGTGGCTTAGTGGTTAAGACACCAACTTTGATGAGCAGAAGATTGGAAGGCTGGCATTTCGAGGCCCGAGTGCTGCATGATGGGTTGAGCTCCTGCCACTAGTCCCAGCTTCTGCCAGCCCAGCAGTTCGAAAGCATGCAAATACAGATAAATAGGTACCACTTCTCTGTGAGAAGGTAACAGCGTTCAGTGCAGTCATGCTGCCCACATGACCACCTGAGCAGTGCTTGGACAACTCTGGTTCTTCGGCTTAGAAACAGAGATGAGCACCGCCCCCTACAGTTGGTTACAACTACACATTAATGTCAGGGGACTACCTTTACCTTTACCTTTACAGTGCTATAGATTTTGGGCTGGAGCAGATGGGTGGGAAAGATCGCCCGAGTCCACTCCAGGCAGAAGAAGGTCTGAAACCCACTAGCCACATGGCTTGCTCCCAAGGTAACCCATACATGCAGGAGCCATCAGGAATCAGATTATCTGAGCTATTGTTATAATTACGTTTATTATATTTATTATATTATGTTATAATGATTATAACATAATATAACAAAATATGCCAACAAATCTGGAAAACAAAACAGTGGCCAACAGATTGAAAACAATCAGTGTACATCCCCATCCACAAAAAAAGGAGATACAAAAGACTGCAGCACTATAACATGGATTTCCCACAGAAGTAAAATTATGCTCAAAATTTTGCAGTACAGATTCCAGTCATATATGGAGAGAGAAATCCCAGAGGTGCAAGTGGCATTTAGCAAAGAAAGAGGCACTAGGGACCACATTGTAAACATACAATGGATGAAGGCGTGCACCAAAGAATTCCAGAGGAAAATAAGCACATGCTTCATAGATGATAGAAAAGCCTTCGACTACATAGACCACAAAAATATAAATAAATTATTATTATTATTATTATTATTATTATTGAATGCTCTCAAAGAGATGGAAATGCCACTATATTTGACAGTCTTGATGAGGAATCTATACTTAGGACAAGAGGCTATTCAAAGGACAGAATATGGAGAAACATAATGATTTCCAATTGGCAAAAGGGTCAGTTAAGGATGCATCTTATCACCCTAACTGTTCAACTTGTATACAGAAAAATATCATATGAAGACCAAAATTAGGATTGGTAGAAGGAGTGAAGATAGTTGGACCACAACATTAACAATTTAAGATACGCAGATGACACCACACTACTAGTGGAAAGCATTAGAGGCTTGAAAAATTACTAAAGAAAATCAAAGAAGAAAATGCAATGTTAAGCCTATTGCTGAACATATACAAAAAATAATGACCTTGGAGTATTTACATAAACTCGACCTAGAAAATGAAGAAATTGAAACAGGCAAAAGATTACTGTACCTTGGGTCAAACATTGATCAGAACAGAGACTGCAGTCAAGAAATCAGAGGAATACCAGGAATGTGAAGGACAATTAGGAAAGAACTAGACACAATCCTGAAGTGTAAAGATATACAACTGAATACTAAAGTCAGAATTGTCTAAGCCATTGCATTCCCCATCACTATGTATGGATGTGATAGCTGGACAGTGAAGAAAGCAGAGAAGAAGACAATTAACTAATTTGAGATGTGGTGATCGAGAAGAGTGCTGAAAATACCATGGATGACCAAAAATACAAACAGTTGAGTCCTAATAAACCATATATTTAGATATAGTAACAGCATTGCACTCTCCCTAGAAGCCAAGGTGACTAAAATTAAGCTGTCGTATTGTGGCCACATTGTGAGAAGACTGGACTCATTAGAAAAGACAATAATGCTAGGAAAAGTTGAAGGCAATAGACAGAGAGGAAGATTGCATGCCAGAAGGTCACAGGCCTAAATCTGCAGGATTTGAACAGAGGTTGAGAACAGGGGGTAATGGAGACGTCTTATTCACAGGGTCACCACCAGTCAAAGTTAACTCAAAGGCAGTTAACAACAACAACAAACTCCAAGTGTCCAGTACAGTGGTCCCCCGGTTTACGAATCCCCCGGGGTACGAAAACCCCGGGGTACGAAACCGGTGGGACCGCTAAAATTCCCCCGGGATCCGAAAGATCCTCTGGGATACGAATAAAAAAAAACGTGCGGCCCCTTTAAATCGGCCACGCGGTCCGTTGAAAATAGCGGTCCTCCGGGAAACGAATGCTTCCGGGTTACGAAAGGTAATCTGGAACGGATTACCTTCGTAACCCGGGGGACCACTGTATTTTAATTAGCAATACAATTATATGAACAATTAATAGATTCTTTTATATTACTTATATAGGGAAGGTAGCATTGCCAAAGAACTATCCAGTTTAAAGGGAGTAACAACTAGTTTGATAAAGAATGCATTAAAAAGGAATTTATAAGCTATAACACTGCGGAAGCAGTTCTTCTGTTCTACCTCCTCAATATTATGAAATGTGAAAAAGATGGAAAAGATTAAGCAGTAGAAAAAAAGAGGATCTATTCTGAAGACCAATGGTAGGAATTAGGTCAGTTCTTAAATCTACTCTCAAGGCTGGAATAGAGATCTGCTCCATTTCTAGAGGGCCATATAGTTAAGTCTGAATAAGAATGTCAGTTTAGGAATCTGTTTGATGAACCCAGCCTTCCCAGTTCCTGTATCTATAGTAATTGGGAACACTGCTGGAAAAGAAATTTGGTGGATAAGGCCAAGACATTAATTTCAAGATTAAAAAATTGAAAACCTCCTGGACAAGATTGCCTTCCTTAATTAACATCTCAGACATTTCACCCCTTTATTGGCCTATGGTTACTGTAGTTTCATTTTGTAAAAAGGATCTTGGAATGACCCTGCAAAATACAGACCAATCACCCCATTAGATGAAGCAGCAAAGATCTAGGCTAAGTGTCTTCTTGAAAAACTGGGCAGCTATGTCAAGGATCATGTGCTGCTTGCTCTGGAGTTCCATTCATGTCAGTCGCTTTCCATCCATGTCAGGCAACTTTAGAAAACTCATAGTGCTGAAACATATTATTGATAAGTACTTGGCTGGAATTGTAAAACATATCCATGTGACTTTTATTGATCCGAAAACTACTTTTGACTCTGTCCATGAAAAATGCCTTTGGAGCAAACTGCAGTCTATGGGCATTGATCCACAACTTTTTAAAAGTTTAAGAATTTTACATTATGGGACAACTGTTCAAGTTAGAACTAATGATGGACATCTGTCAGATTCTTTACCAGTTACAAAAGGAGTGAGACAAGGGTTACCCCACGTCTGTCTAACCTGTTTATTAATTAATTACAGAGTAGAGTTCTCAAAGGCAACTGTTATTCTCCAGTTAAACTGGGTAACCAGAAATACCCAATCCGCCTTTGTGCAGATGATGCAGTTCTGATTTCTTATACTCAGCTGGGCTAAAGTAGAGTTGAAACAGGTTAGTTTGTATGTAGAAATTAGTTTCTTTCTATTAAGTTCACCTCCCCCAAATATGCTAATTAGTAAATCTTAACGCACCCTTAATTTATCACTAAATGGAAATGTACTTGAGCAAGTGCCTTCCTTGGTGGACTGAGGAATGGTCCACACAAGTTCAATCAAGAACTCAGCTACCAGAATGTTAAATTGATGTTTATGATCACACAAAAGGGGGAAACTTGGTTCAACCCATCTTAGAAATGTACAAGACTAGAGTTATTCCAAAACAGTTATATGGGGTTCCTCTCTGGGCTATGGCTAACCTAAACTGAATCTTCACTGCAGAAATAATCTGGTTTGACACCACTTTAATGATCATGGCTCAATGCCATGGAATTATGTGAATTATAGTTTGTTGTGACACCAGATCTCTGTGACAGAAAAGGCTAAATAGCTCACAAAACTACAATTCCCACAATTCCATAGCATGGAGCCATGGCATTTAAAGCGATGTCAAAGTGTGGATGTAGCCTTAGGAAATTATCACACTGGCAAAAAAGACGGGAACATAGCAGAATGCTCCCTTCGATATCGCACAATTGTGAAGATTATCACATGACGTGCGCGGATTATTCTGTGATTATCCTGTGAATAAAGAGGAATTCTAGTGCCTCTTTTTATTCACAGGGATTTTCCATTAATAAAAAGCAGTGCTAGAATTCCTCTTTATTCTCTGTCTCTGGAGGATATTACTCATGTGTTTCTCAACTGTTCTAACTATAATGACTTTAGAAATAAATATTTTCAGCCACTGTTAAAATCAGTGAAGAGAAATCCATATTCTGTGAAAAGTTATTTTCTGCTGTCTAATGTTGACAGGACATTTACATTTTATTTTAGATGTTTAGAAAATGTACTTTTCTTGTCGTGCTTTGCACCTGTGTCATGCAAGGTTATACACAAAATTGCCCAACTTCTGAAGAGTTTTAAATCCTATAATGCTATAGTGAGTTATTTGTTGAGTCTTAACTGTGCATAATAGCAAATTGCTAAATTATAGTAAATGTTTTGTTTGCTAAACATAAGCAGAGCAGTGGAGAATAGGGGGGCTTGGAGATGTCTCATGAGTCCGTCATGAGTCAGAGTCAACTTCAGGGAAGTTAACAACAACAACAAAGACACAAGATCTAAAAGTCAATGTCCAAAGATCTGAACAAATAAAAATATCTTCACCTTGGTTTGAGCAGCTGAATATTGGGGCGGGGGCACACCTGATGTCATCTGGCAAGATGTTCCAGAAATAAAGCTGCCACGGAGTGTCCTGCCTCATATCACTACCTTTGGAGCTTCTGCAGAACAACCAACAAGTTAATTTTTTATTGATCGGTTGGTAGTAGGTAAGAAGCAAATGCAAGAAACTCAGAATAAAAGTAAAAATAAATATATAATAAGAATTGTTTTTGGAAACAAAGTAAAGCTCTGCTTAATCCAGTGCTGGACATTCATGTTTCTAAAAGAGATGAACCAAATGCTTGTAGGAAGACTGGTAGCAGGTTAAAAGAAATGCTGCCTTCCCTGTTATCTACTATTAAGTACTGCTCTAAGCATCATGGTTCCATTTAGATATCGTGGCTTGTAAGAGACTCTAATCCAACACTATTTTCAAGACAAGGTAGTAGTCAACACTCCATGGTGTAGTGGTTTGAGCATTGGACTAGGACACTGGCAGGCCAGCGTTTAAATCTGGCTTGGCCATGGAAAACCACTGGGTGACTTTGGGCAAGTCGCACTTTAGCCTCAGGAGGTGGCAATGGCAATCCACTTCTGAACAAACCGGCCAAGAAAACCCTATGATAGATACATTTTAGGGCTGCTGTAAGTTGGAAATGACTTGAAGGCACACAACAGCAACAAAATGGTCATCACCTTATCTTCTGACAATTAATTCCACAAATTGTTTATAACATCTATACACTGTAATGTCTTCAGAAAGACATGGTACAAAAGTGAAGGAGGATGTATGTTGGCATACCTTATCACACCTCCAGCTGTATAGGAAGTTTTCATAACTAGATATTATGAAAACCCTGTGTTCAACTGGAGGCGTGATAAGGTTTGAAGCAGGACTGGAAGTCAAGATGACCTGATATGTGTTTTGGGGGATCACAGTGACCCAAGGAAGCTAAAAGGCACCAGTGCCAGACTCACTTGGCTTGGGGCATGCCCAGCCTAGATAAGAACAAAAGACAAGCACCATGGGTTATGCTAAACATTACACATTCTTCCTACCTGACTATTTTGCATTTCCCACAGAAACAAGGGAAGTCATGTATCAAACTGTTTTCTCTCTTTGAAATTCTTACATTTTTCCCTGCCTGTCTGAGCATGAACAATTTATTTTAGATCTCATCGATGTATTAACACCTTGGTGCTAAAAATCCTAAAGTTTGTCAGGAAAAGAGTGTCTTCAGGAAAAGCGTCAAAGCTTTTGTCATACCTTCTGGAGAACATAGTACATGTCCAGAGAACAGGAAAAAGATATACAGTCAGCCCACTGTGTTCACAGAATCTTTATCTGTGGATTCAATCATCCACAGCTTGAAAATATTTTCTAAATCTATACATTTCAACAAACAAACAAACCTAGATTTTTTCCATTTTACCTAAGGGACACCATCTTACTACACCACTGTATTTAAAGGGACTTGAGCATCCGTGGATTTTGGTATCCATGGGCAATCCTGGAACCAAACTCTAGTGGATACCAAGGGCTCACTGTAAAAAACAAAACAAAACAAAAAACCTTGAAATCTCAGTTATTATTGGTCAAAACACACTGAAGAAATAATCCAGTTTGAGACTGCTTTTACTGTCCTGGTTCAGGGCTAGAGAATCCTGGGAATTGTAGTTTATTGTAGCACCAGTAAAGAAGTCTCAATGTCTCACAAAACTACAGTTCCCAGAATTCCCTAGCATTGAGCCAGGGGAGTTTATCACATGGGAGGAATTTCTTTCAATTTTGGAAGAAATGGAAGTGAATTCAGTTTGGAATTAAGTAAATTCACTAGTTCAGCGAATTTACTTGATTGCGTATTGACACTGCATTGCATTCAGAACTGCCCAAAATTGCCTCCCAGTGCCTGAAATTGCGTATGATAGTTTCTCACGCAATCACGCAAAACCCCATGATTGCGTTCGGAAGGACTTCCCTTTGCCCGAAAATGTGTGTGATCAGCTTTCACGCAATCACGCGAAACCCCATGATTGCATTCAGATTGCCATTGGATTATACTTCCAATTCCCTTTGTGTGATAAACTCCAGGGTAGCTAAAACAGTCTCAAACTGGATTATTTCAGCAGTGTGTTTTGGAGTATCTGATGTAGATGACCAAACATTTCACAAACCTACCAGAATTCCCTAGCATTGAGACAGGGCAATTAAAGCGGTCTCAAACTGGATTATTTCTGCAGTGTGTTTTGGAACATTGTTCACTTTTCCTAATGTACCTTTGGATGCTGTCTGGGTCTCCAGCAAACCTCTCTCTTCTAGATTGGTAAAACATAACCATTAACCTCCTTAACCCTCAATCTTTACAACTTATCAACCTTCCCTTTCTGTAGACTTATTGCTGAATCAGTTTTTGTGTGTTTGAATAAAATTCTTTATTTATTAATTTATCGTATTTATACCCCGATCTTCAGATATGCTTTCAGAATGGCTTACAAATTGGTAACTGTAAATTTCCCTACCCTCAGGCTTACAATCTAAATTGTTTGCTCAGAATTGAAGTTTCTTATGGTCAGTACTGATATAAATGTAAAAAGATCCCTAAAGTTACCCACCTCTCACATGCCTCCTTTTGTGCTAATTAACTCTCCAATATTCTAAAGGCTGATGATAGCATGTTATGAATTTTAAAATAAAGTATTTCCTCCAAACTGTTCAGGATTATAAAATCAGATGGGACGTTGGATGTAATCTAACCCAAAACATGCCTGCATTCACTTTCAGTGCCGGAATCTCCAGTGCAGAATGCAATTACACTATCCTTGACAGATGGCAGTCCAGCTTGTGATTCTTCTGTGTCACAACACTTCAGATATTTGAAGGCTGCTGTCATATTTCTCTGTAATCTGTTTGTCTCTGGGATAAACAGACACAGCAATTTCAACTGCTCTGCATAGGACTTTAATTAGGTAACTTCAAGTCAGATGACTGTGAGAAAGAACATTTGTTCTCTTGCAACTGTTTTATAAACATCTGTTATGTCATTCCCCCATTCTGCAATAATGCTCTCAGTGTTTGCTCAACAGACCAACCTGCAATCTAATTTTCCTCCTTTTTGAAGTTATTTATTCCTAAAATAAAGACAACTTGATCCTAGAAACAAAGTAGGATTTACATGTATTGATCACCTTGTTGTTCAGTTTGGATATATTGTATGTGTTTCACACAATAAGAAACAACAGTTGACAATAGAGGCATAACAGTTACATAAATTGTCCCACAGTGTCCTAAAAGCAGGCATAACAGGAGACATGGTGTACTGAACTGTTCTTTAAAGTTTCCCTCCAGGGACAGTGGTTATCACAAAAGCTTCCTCACAAATAATGAAATTGCTGGCAAAAAGTGTATGTTGTTCTACAGAATTAAAAAAAAAAAATACTTCAGCAGTCTGGCAGAAAACAGCTCCATCCCAAAGCCAAGTGTATAGTCAATTACATTTATTGTAAATAGTTATGTAGATACATAGATAAGCTAATTAAAAACATTCATGGACCAGGAAAATAGAAAGCTGCAGTGGAGAGCCCAACACTATAAGGCATCTGCTGGGATATTAATACAGTAAGTGGGGTGTAGTATGTCTACAGACAAAATATATTGCGCCATCCTGAAATAGGTTTGCCATGTAAAAATGGGATAGCTTATGTGCCAAGTGCCTAAATACTATGCCAGTACTCTTGTATTCACTCAGGGCTAGCAAGAGCATAGTTCAGAAACCACAGAGCAATTGTATTCATTGTTTTATTTTTTTTAAAATGAAACTCTGACAAACCCAATTCCCTTCTCCCTGTTACAATCTGTTTCCAAACAAAGAAAATGCCAAGAAAGATATAGGCACCAAAATTTGTGTCACCACATATTCTAGATTATTTCCTTTCACACATACCCCACTGGCCTGATCTTATGTTCACTAGGTGGTATGTTATGTTACCTGCATATAATTTAATATTTGTCTTTGATATTTTGTATTTGTAGACACACATGCTATTTTAAATTATATTCCTGAATCAGAATTTTACTAATGGCCACTGTGGTTGGATTCTGCATGCTTTTGTTGTTGTAAAAAAGATTTGTATTTCAAGGCTAGGAGGGTACAAGTTCTGCAAGAAAATGTATTTTGGAAGTCAATTTCTATTTATGTATGCCTAGCCCACATCCATACTCTCCATGTCCTATTCTCTTTGCCACTTTTTCTTTTCTAGTTTCCCCTTTATTATGCATTAATTTCTTTTTAAAATTCCAGTTATTAAAGAAAACTAGATACCTGCAGGAGTCACCTGGAGAAGACATCAAAACATCTCACGCCTGAATTTTGCACCCTCCAGGCAAACTCATGTTCCCGGGGAAAGAGTCCACTTTTCAGAATACAAATCCTTCCAAAGCACCATACAAGTAACATAAAAATGTACTGAAAGCACAATAAGCAATAGTAACACTATAGCATATAATCAGGGTCCAGTATGCTGGCAATTGGTAGTAGGTAACCCATCAAGGTAGTACAAAAGTCTAATTGGAAAAAGCTTTGTAGGCTTCCACTCCAGCCTGTTCCCTTGGAACCCTTCTTACTTTAAGACTTTAAGGGACAATAAATAATTCTGTTTTGTTCTTTTTAATAAAGTAATACCTACCCTCTGACCAAAGTATCTACAAACAATAATTATTAAATGTTCAATTCATGTTACAGTGGTCCCCCGGCTTACGAATCCCCCGGGTTGCGAAAACCCCGGGATCCGAAAGCCGCGGGACCGCTATCGTATCCCCCGGGATACGAAAGATCCCCCGGATACGAAAAAAAACCCGCGCGGCCCCTTTAAATCGGCCGCACGGTCCATTGAATTTAGCGGTCCCCCGGGAAACGAAAGCTTCCGGGTTACGAAAGGTAATCCGGAACGGATTACCTTCGTAACCCGGGGGACCACTGTATTTACAGTGCTAATGGTGGGTAAACAATGCATTAACATATATAAAATGTTTAAATCTTACTTGTCAGATCTTTTGCAGTGGTCCCAGGTGGTCAGACTTCCTCCTCTATCCCCTTATCTGTTGGAGTTCCTCAGGGCTCTGTCCTGGGTCCGCTTTGTTCTCTCTATACACATTATCCCTAAGCAAACTCATCGGTTCTTTTGGCTTCTCTTATCATCTGTACGCTGATGACACCCAGCTGTATCTTTCCACGCCTGACCTTTCTCCGAGGCTTGAACAGCAAGTTTAATCTTGTCTGACTGCTATCTCTCAGTGGATGTGGCATCGGCGCTTGAAGCTCAACATGTCTTAAGACAGAGCTTCTTGTCTTCCCACCTAAGCCCACCCTTCAATACTCCTTTTCTGTTTCTGTTGACGGCACTTCTATTCAACCGGTTCAGCAAGCCCGCAGTCTTGGTTTCATCTTTGATTCTTCTCTGTTGTTTATTCCCCAGATTCAAACCACCGCCAAGGCCTGTAGACTCTTTCTTTATAACATTGCTAAAATCCGTCAATTCCTCTTTTCCTCTACTGCCAAGACTCTGGTCCATGCCCAAGTGGTATTGCTACTAGATTATTGTAACCTTCTTCTCACAGGGCTTCCTTTCTCTCACCTCCATCCTTTAATCTCTCTCCAGACGCAGCTGCACATATTATCATATCCGCTCGCCTCTTTGACCATGTTTCTCCTCTTTTATCCTCCCTTCATTGGCTCCCCTTCCCCTTCTGCATCCAGTACAAGCTTTTGTTGTTGACTTTCAAAGCCCTTCATGGACTGGCCTGTTCGTATTTATCTGAACTTCTTTCTCCTTACATTTCTACTTGTACCCTCCATTCTGGTAGTCAAGGTCTCCTGTCCCAGCCGAGGATTTCCACTGCCCTGTCCCGGATTCGTCCCTTTTCACTTGCTGCCCCCCATTCCTGGAGCCTTCTTCCCCCACATATACCACTCATCACTTCTCTAACCAGTTTCAAAACTGAGTTAAAAACTATATTGGGTAGGGAAGCATTCCCAGATGTGTGCCCTTGTCTGCCCCAGGGTGCCTCGTTTTAACTATGTATTAAGAAGCCGAGCCCTCCCTCCAGTCCATCTGCCTTGGTCCTGGCCCCAGAGGGAGAGAAGAACTGTTAAACCTGATGCCCTTCTCCACCACCATTCCCTTCTCCTTTTGTGTTGTGTCTTTTTAGATTATAAGCCTGAGGGCAGGGAACTGTTTAATTAAAAGATTGTATGTTAAGAGCTGTGTAAATTTACAGTGCTATATAAATATAGGTTAATAATAATAATTTTGTTGTTGTGTTCCTTCAAATCATTTCCGTCTTATGTGAACTTACCATGGTGCTTTCTCGTTCTGAAAGTATGTGACTTACCAATGGGTTTCCATGGCTGAGCAGAGGATCGAACCCTAATCTCCAAAGCCAAAGACTGATGCTCAAACCACTACACCACTTTGGCTCATAAAGTGTGTACTAATACGTATGAGTCAAATCATCCCAAACTTATATTAATTTCATAGAAGAAAATGAAACTGGAAAAAAATATTGCAAACATTTAGATGGCAAGCCTATGCATATTTGCTGTATTTAGAAGTAAATCTCATTAAACTAAATGAGATTTCCTTCCCTGAATAAAAATGTTTAATATTGGGCTGTTGAACACAAGTATAGTAAAAATAAAACAATAACATTATTTTAAGCAAATCAGAAATAGAAAAACTATTACTGTAATTCACTTTATGAACTTCATTTCCATTCTGTAGGATTCGAATGACAAGTGTTCTGAGATAGTGTGAGAAATCAAACATGAAGGATAGCTCCTCTTAAGAAAATCCACAGCTACAAGGAAAAATCAGTAGGACAACCAGATTATTAAAGGTCTCTTTCAAATCTGTACGCTGTCCTGTCCAGCTGCACTGAGTACATCTAGGCTGAGATCAAGGTACCAGTTGAAAAATAATTTTAAAAAACTGAATTATAAATAATACAAATGGCCTGAGGTCAAGATACCTGAAGTGCAACCTCTTTCCATGTTAACTCAGCAAAGCACTTCACAACATGATTTGTGTTTTTCCCTTCCCAGTTCCAGGAATTGACTGCACCACTAGCCACAGATAAACTAAAGCAACCTATTGTATATAACGTAAGCAGAAAGCTTTTCATCCAGCCAGTTCTGACTGACGACTATTCTATTTTTAGACCCTTGTGTCTGGCATAAGGTCTCATGTTGTGTTCTGTAGTCAACATGTGAGATCTCTGGATCCCTGTAGCTATCAATGTTTGCAAATCCTGATCTGTAATGTGATCACATTCCTCCTTGCAGTGAAGGTGCTTTCATTTGTAGGACAGTGGTTGGTACAGTTAAGCCAAGAGCATAGTATGGATCCTGGTATCTACGATAGGAAATTTGTCCTGTATAAACCATCAGAATGTTATTTTAAAATTAAATTGTTACAAGTTATTGCTACAAATACTGAGAGGACGTGTGAGCAGTTTATGTGTTTTGTTAGGTTGTGAACAGTTTAAAACTTTCTTGCTTGATTTGTAAGCATATGGTTGTAGCTTCAATGGTAGTGCTTTGCGTAGGAGTAGCTTTATTTAATGTTGTTTTTAATTTTTATGATATGTAAAGTATATAAATTATGGAATCCTCAATGATCCTTTCTATATTAAACAAAATCATTGACCCAAATTTGTCCATGAGAAGATGGGGTTTGTTTTCTAAATCCAGTTGATCAAGAGCAAGTTAAGGTTATTTGGATTATCCTCTATGGTTTCATTTAACAGAAAACCATCCAGATATGTTAGGGTTCCCCAAATCCACTAAGCAGACAGGAGGAGAGGAAGAGGTCCTGCTGTGCAATAGGAAGTCTGTTCATACAACACAGAATGTGGCCCATTACTCTGAAGGATTAGTTCTGACCCAGCCATCCCAAACTATTAACCAAAATGCACATATTATTTAGAGAGATCTTGTAGTACCTTTGACTAGTCTCAAAGGTGCTACAAGGTATCTCTACATAATAATAAGGCAGCCCAAAAATTAGTGGCCCCTTCCTATACATATGGGAAAAAACGCATAAGGTTAAATCTCTTTATTTGCTATAGTGGCACATTCCTGTGTGCAGCGTCATTTTGTCCTCTGTGGCCTGCCATACACGTAAGGTCAAAGCTGCATACAGCAAGCCTGCGTATGGCATGGGCACACTAAACAAGCCAAACAAACAGGTTTACCTAATTCCAATCACCTGTTTGGTGGTTTATGTTTTTTTTTTTAAGTTGGGGACATACAAGGCAGTGATGAAAAGCAGGGAAGCTTTGCAGCTAAAATATCTAGGAAATTATGTAAAAAGAGTTCCGACTGAAAAGCTGCTTAGCAGGGCACATTGGAAGATGGCAAAGATCATAAACAAGATAATCAGAACTAACAAAGTATTTTAACTGAAAAATTGGCCTCAACGTTTCCAACCTGTAGAACTGCTTTTTTTGGAAAAGGTCCTTACATTACATGCAACTGCTGTAGCATTTTAAAGTTGTTTATCTCATGCATGCAGTACTATAATACAAGCTACCAGATTCACAGGTTGATGAATGCTTTACAGCCTAAGGAGCGAAGCAGGCTGGCACAATAAACTAGCTTCAGGGCAGTGTGGGGCATGGCATTTAGATGATGCACACCCTGATGCCACCCCCAAGCTGGCATCATGCTGCCTGCCCAACCACATGGCAGGCAGCATTGCAGCACTCCCATGCTGCTACATTTATACACCACACTAGCACCAAAATGCTGTCGCAGCGGCAGATGGGCCAACTTTTTGATGGCTCAAAAAGGAGCAGCTTTCTGCCGCTTCTTTTTGACCAGCAAATAGCCGTATTGGGACCATGGTGTGCTGTTGGCAAGCCTCAATCCAGAGTTCAAAGGGGTGGCATTAAGCCACCCCTTCAGATCCTTATGTTTTGGCCCTTAGTCAAGAACCACCTAAGGAAAACCAATGTGATACGTATAGAGTGTGTTAGATTCAGGAGACCTGGTCTAACTTGAATCAATCATTATCTTTCAATAAGGCTACCAGGTGAAATGGAGGACAGAATTCTTCTTCATTTAATTGTTTAATAGGATAGAGAAATTCAGCATGATAAGCAACACCTACTGAAATTCTCTCTTCTGTTCAACCATTAAAGGAACAGGATCCCTGTGCTTATTTCACCTGACAACCGTATATTTCAATCCAATCTACTTCCCAGGGTTGTTATGAAGAAGATAAGGGACATCCATGTATGACACCATCAGCTCCTTGGAGAAAGGGTAAATTATAAATACGAGGAATAATAGCATAGAAAACTCCTGGAACAAGGCCACCAAGTCTTTTTAAATACTCACCACACAGGAGACATTAAATCTCTGAATGTATAGTTCATCTTCTAGCCTTTGGTCCAATCAATTATAAACCAAAGCTATTTGCACAAAAACAGCCTACCGTAATCAGAAGCCTATAAAAACATTAGATTTATTAATGAAGGGCCACGTTGAAGCATTTTCACCTGCCTTATATATGGACAAAAGAAACAACAAACTGGTGTTCTTCATGAATAACTTTAATAGGATTTTCCTATGAAAAGTCAAAGCACACCACCGATGCATAATTTAGGTGCAAAAAAAAAATGTGTTCAGTGATGCCCATCATTGTTGTCCTTCTTTGGAGGGAAAAATGCATATTCAATTGCAAGAGATACCACAAAGGCTGCAAATCCCCATTTGAATCCTTTGCCAATAACGTCCATGACAGAGACAGGTTTTGCAAAGCCACCCATGTACCGCCATGCTTCATTGCTGTGGAGGGGGGTGATACAGAGACAAACAATTAATAAAAACAGAACATTCTGCAACTCTTCTTATTGGTCTACATATTTAACAGTATCTTCTGAAGCAACATTTCAGAGGACTCTTTCAAACGGGAGGAATTTCTCCCAATTCCGAATGGAGCCAATGCAGATTCATGTAAATTCGCTTGTTTAGCGAATTTACATGAACCCCTGCTCCGTTCGGAAGGCATTCGGAATTACTTCCCATTACCTGAAAATAACCCCCCCTTGCCCGAAATCGCGTGAGAAGCTTAAATTCGCAGTAACGTTAAACCCATGATTGCATTCGGAGTGACTTTCCTTTTGCCCGAATTTGCGTGAGAAGAATTAATTCGCAATAACGTGAAACCCCAGGATTGCGTTTGGATTGCCCTTGGATTATACTTCCAATTTCCCACGTCTGAAAGAGTCCAGAGAGAAGAGTTGTGTGTTTTGGCCTTAAGAACAGTAGCTTAAGGAAGTTCCTGGAGGAATGTTTCCTGTCTTTGCCTCTCACTTGCATCCCCTTGGCAAATCTTGAGAAATGGTCAGGTGAAACAATGTAGGGTAAAATGTGGGATATCTGAATAAGCAGAGGAATTGCCTAAAATTGTGTTTAGATTCTATGATAAGCTCTATTAAAGTTCACAAAATGAACGCTTCCAACTGCCATCCCCACAAAGTAACTTTTTTTCTGTATTATTCATTAAAGTGTGGATTTTATTTACAGAATGTTTATGGCTTGTGATGTATAATTATAACCTGTAAAACTATATTCACTAGGTATTTTATAATTTTGCATATAACCTGTTTACTATAATCACTAAGGTCCGAAACACATGGGTCAAAAGAAGTGGCTTCCGACTGCTTTGGGGATGTGGTATTTACATGACATACACCCTTAAAGCTCAAAGCCGCTGCAAAAAGGAGTCAGTTTAAACCACCTTCTGGGCACTGTGGTATGGGACAGCAGGCAGCGGCCTGCTTAGAAGCTGGCTGTACAGTCGCTGTAGATGCAGCCTGATTGATGCTGGAGGCCACTCCTTCCCCTTAAGTTTCTGGTTCCATCTTAAAATGAAACAGCCTTTAAAAGAACAGCTCTTGACATAAGATCTTTTTTCAGATGGTCAAAAGCCCTGTGTAATTCACATACTAATTAACTTTCAGGCAAGGCTGGGGAACTGTTGCCCATGGGCATGTGGCCCTCAGCCTGTCTGTGGCTTCCTGGTCACTCAGACCTTCCCATTCTTCCCCGGGTGAATTATCAGCTGTACAAGTGCCCCTCAAATCCCTGGAGCACCATTAGGCATCTAATAACCAACTCCCTTTCCCTCTAACTTGTCTAAAATTTCCTAAGTTAGTTCATCTGGAGTTGCATCTGAGTAAATGTGCAAAGGACTGCACTGTTAGTTTAGCACTGCAGGAGAGATATTTTATGCTTCCATATACGGAAGGCTCTTTCAGTAGATAAATAAACATACAAAGAGTATTTTGATAGATACAATCTGAAATGCCTTCCAAAACATCATTCTAAATTTCTCCTAATCCATTTAAACCTCCCTTATTCACTTGCAGCAGGCAGTTCCATATAGTGGTAGATTGAAGAGGCTGTATTACAGAAGCTAGCACTTTGTGTTATTCTCTGGATAAAAAAATTCAGAGGTCATATATCTAGCACACATTGCAATGTTTCCACTTACATAAAAACAGGCATTAATAAGTTATAGTTTTGGGGGCCAGCCTTCTAATGGGACAATATAATGCTAGGGCTAATTGATTCAGAGATGCTTGATCTAAGAAAGAGTACAAAGCACTGCACACTAAGAGTATTTTAGTAAATAATGCAAATGCAATAGACAATAGTTTTTTCCACTGTAGAGAGAGCAGTTTTAGAGAGCAGGTCTAGTTGAAATAAATATTCTTTTCAGATTAGATAAACTGTCATACAATTATACCAGCAGTAAATAGAGTTAAGTAAATAGGGTTCCTTCCTAAATACAGTAATTTTAAAATGGAATCCCTCTGAATCTTCTACCCTTTTAAAGCAAGAAAGCCATCCTCAGAACTGAATGACTGAAGGCCACAATTGAGTGATCACGACTCACAGGCTCTCAGTTTGACACTTTCCAATACAGGACAAGCCACTGCTTTTAGAGAGGAGAAACCCTGATGTGGGTTTCTACCGGTAAGTGTCTGATTGGACTGTGCTCCTAAAGTCAATTTTTCTCCCCAGAATTAGTTTTAGTTACTACCCAGGAGTGGAGAACCTTTGGCCCTCATGATCCTTTGGACTAGAACTCCCATGATCCATTACTGTTAGCCACATGGTTGGAACTCATGGGAGTATTAGGCCTAAGTACTCACCCTTGATTTATACATTTTTGTATGTTTATTTTTCTTGTGACAGGAGAACTTTGTGGCTGAGCAGATGACATTCATGACAGCTCTTACCGAAGCCATGGATCCTTGAGACCCCGCCGAGCCAGCCTTTCTTGGACTTCCTCTAGGGGAGTACCTTCTATCTTCCACATTTTGTAATCGGGAAGCTCCATTTTGCCATGTCCGTGTTCATGTCCGTGTCCCATGTTTCTAGGAAAGATTTGTGAAAAGCAGCTCAAAAGAGGTATATTTAAGATTTATTTGAATATAGCACATAATATTGTCTTCATTAAAAACAAAAAACAGAACCTTTTCCACTTTTGGCACATAAGGAATGGCATATCAAACTGCATCAGGAAAACTCTTTCCCCCCTATTTTCTTTTGGTAGCAGAATCTTTCTAACAGTTTCAGAAAGCCTGGCAACAACTGGATGTACTGCTTTGTTGGATTAAAGCCCTTCTAGATGCAAAACAGAAAAGAAGAAAAACCCCTGAGATTGCCTTTGTAAAGTGCTTCTCTACTTGCATGGTCTTCACTTGGAACCCAAAGCCCACAAATAGTCTCCATGGAATTAACAGGAAGAACAGTCTTAGTAAAGGGGGTGTCTTTCTTCCCTGTCATGTCTTTTTTGGGTACAGAATTAGACAGATTCCCTCCTGAATGCCTTCACTTCTCTTTGTCAATTTCATCCAAATATGTTCCAACCTTTTGCTCTTGTAAGTCTAATTCATGTTTTTTTTAAAAAGGAGCTACCGCTGACATGAGAGGTTTTGAAAAACCCACAAAGAAAAATGAAAAACCATGGACTGTCATCCTGTTAGTGAATTATGAGGGAGTAAATGGGACTTATGCCATCACAACTCACTTTTCTTTGTTACTGTGGACATCGAAATTCTGTTCTGATCAAGCAACAACCAAAATCTCCCCTCAAACTACCTTGCAAGCAGTGCAGCCCTGCAACATTTCTTATTCGTAGGAGAGTGGGGGTGAAGGCAGGAACAACAAGGACACATCCAGCTATATCCTTGGATCTGGACACGTTACAAGGATGTTATCTTCATGGACCTCCCGAGGATCCTGAGAGATATCTCTGGATGCCTGTTATAGCACCCTCTGTTACTGGGAAATAGCTATATATGTCCCTGCTAAACTCCCCCTACTCTCCAATAGCAGTGGGATATGCAACTCTGCGATACATAGACATCTCCCAATGGAAATTTTCAGCCAATAAATTTAACCTTTGGGTGCATAATGATCCAACACAATTGTTCTCAATCTTGGGTACCAGATGTTGTAGGGCTAGTTCTCAAAAGCAGCAATGAACATGATCAATTGTAGTTAGTCCAAAAACATCACAGATGGGGGAACTGCTCCTCTAGCAGCTGGTTATCAAAGTAACATAAAATCAGTCTCCAAAGCAGCATTGAAATAGAAGCAAAGGGATTTTTCTAATATTTAGGAGATGATGTCAAGGGAACCATTCATTAAGGTTCCACAACACTTAAACAACCACATTCCACATATTACTCCAAAAGCAGCAACACCAAGTAGCAAGAGAAAGAGTTTATCCCTCCCACCCTAATAAACGACTTCATTTTGAGGACTGAGGTAATGATTCCCCTGCAACAGAAGAACTTCCTTGAGGCATGACATCTAAATTGCTCATAATCTAGTAACAGTTAAGCATTCTTGTGCAACCCCAGTAGTCTGGAAAGCCTCAAATTATTTTTCATTCACCACACCTGACATCTTTAGATGTGGGCTCCAGTTGCTTCCTTCACTGAAACTCACTGCATGCATTACATTAATTATAATTTAGAGAAAGGTATTAACCACTCTTCTGGGAAGTGTCAGATATTGCCTATATCCACAAGAGACCACAAAATTACAGGTTGAGGTATTTCAAATGGGATTATTTTCTTCAGCTTTTTTCACAGTCCAGCTTTCACAATGATACACAGAAATAAGTAATATTTACTCTTCAGGTTCTTGCCTAGTTCCTTCCAAGTCCTAGTCTTCTTTAGATTTTCTGACTACAGTCTTCATTCTGATTAATGACTGAGCCAAGGTATGGATAATTTTTAAAAAATTTCAATATCTTCATGATCTACTTTAAAGTTACGTAAATCAGCTATAGTCATTATTTTTGTTTTCTTCCTGTTCAATTGTCACCATGCACTTTCTTCCTTTATTTTCTTCAACAGTCTTTGCTATTTTCTGCTAGTAGTATGGTGTCAGCTGCATATCTTAAATTGTTCCTTCCTTCATTTTTCCTTCCTGCTCCTTCCTCTAATTTCCAGGCCTCCTTTCTCCAAGTCTAATCCAACTATACATATGATATGTTCAGCATATAAATTAAATAGATAGGATGATGAAATACAATCTTGCCTGACCTCCTTGCTGATGGAAACCATTTTGTTTCTCCCTGTACTAATGATGGCTTTTTGTCGTAAGTACACATTACATATCAGGACAATCAAATGTTGTGGCATGCCCATTTCTTTAAGAGTAAAAATCAAAAGTTTTGTAATAATCTACAAAGCACTGGATGATTTTCTTCTGAAATTCATTGCTGTACTCTCATCAGCCAACGTATGCTTATAATAAGATCTCTAGTACTTCTTCCTTTTCTGAACTCAACTTGGACATCTTGCATTTTTCACTCCAAATAAGGTTAAAGTCTTGTTGTATACTTTTAAGCATCATTTTGATTGCCTGGGAGATTAATGCAACCGTCCAGTCCCTGATGTCACATTCTTGCTATATATTGAAAATTTCCAATCTGTGAGCCATTGGTTTGTTTTCCATATTAGTTGATAGATTTTAGTTAGAACTATAAGTGGATTCTGTCTCTGTAGCCTGATGCAGCTCTATTGGTATGCCATTTTATCCTGGTGATTCATTTCTCCCAAGTATCCAATGAAGGTTGGGATTGTAGGTTCATCTTTGAATGATTCTTCCTGAAATGAATCTGTCATCCTTTCATGTCGTTCTTCAGTATATTGTTCCCATTAGCAGTTTCCCCCCTTCTTGATCAGGTAATGTGTTACCCTGTTGGTTGTATAACATCCCCACCCCTGGTTTAAACTTCCATTTGATTTATTGGATTTTATGGAAGAGATCTCTTGTTCTGTTTTTAGAAAATGGCAAAATGAAGGTTTGCTGTTTGGAATTTATACTTTTTAAAACATATTTTCAAGCTGTGGATGCTTGAATCTGTGAATAAGAAAGGCCGACTGTATTAGCTATGCTGCCACTAGCACTGTCTCTAAGAAATCTGTCACTAGTGTTACTCCTCATTACTGTTGCTGCCCAACAGCTGTTTGGCACATTTAGTGAGATTCCTCTGCCAAAACCTGTCTGACATGGGAGACCCTAGCAACAGCAGCGCAATCATTAGCATGGCCTCTTGCTTACAAGAGAACACAGTCTCACCACCATGGAAAGGTAATGCCTTCAAATGGGATTTTTATGGTAGCCCTTCATTTAAACTCCTAGGGCACTGGATAGGATAGCTTCTTTCTTTAAAAATAACTCAGATCAAGGTAAAAGAATATCTGCCATTATAAAGAGGCAATAAGCTATTTGTTAGTTCAAAACTGCATTAAGTTGCATTTACGTAAATAAGCTTTAATAGTTACAATTAATTTTAGATTTAGTCTTTAAGGGATTTGGATCATAAAAACTGCTGTGCAAAGTCATGAAGCATCAACAGCTTGCGAACAAGATGTACTGACTTGCATTAGTCATACTCCAGATCTGTACATAAAAGACATTAGAATAGGAGGTTTTATAAACATAATAATCATTCTGTTCTTGAAAGCACTTGCTTGACTCAGCAGCAAGATAAGCACCGAGAAAAATGTCTACAAGTATGGAATCTAGAATCATGTAACTAAAAGGTAACCAGCAAGCTATCCCAATTGAACTGCTACAATGCACTCAGACAGAATCAACATAAAAGTTAACTGTAATGTGCTAAAAAATTGACAGAAAGTTTGTTTTGATTTGTAGTTGTTAACTTATCTCTCTATGTAGTCACTGTGTAGATTTACACATTTCCCCCAGCGTATCTTGACTCTCCGAATACCTGATATTGTAGAAGTCTGCAGAGTGGGCCTTACAAGGGGGTATCGTAAAGTAATAATTATCACCCAGAATGGCATATTATGGCATATTGATGAAATTTTGTCAATGTCATCATTGGTCCCTAAGTGCACGTTGCTGAGAAAACCAGCTCATTGCATCCTTTTTTTTTTTTTGACTGGCTCTGCCAGAAGTGACTAAAGTGTAAAATCCTTATCAGGTGAAATCTGAGGCTTCTACAATATCAGGTATTTGGAGGGTCAAGATACGCTGGGAAAAATGTATAAATCTATATAGTGATTACATAGAGATAAGTTAACAACTACAAGTCAAAATAAACTTTCTGTCAATTTTTTAAAAAGGTGATCATTAAAACTTTTGGATACTCTCTCGTACATCAATTAAATCTAAACAATGAAGAAATCGAAATAGTCCAAGAATTTCCATACCTCGGGTCAAACATTGACCAGAGTGGTGACTGCAGGCAAGAAATAAGAAGAAGACTAGGAATGAGTAGGGCAGCTATGAAAGAATTAGAAAAGATCCTGAAGAGTAAATATATACAAATGAGCAATAAAGTCAGAATTGTCCAGGCCATCGTATTCCTCATCTCCATGTATGGATGTGACAGTAAAGGAAGCAAAAATCAATGCATTTGACATGTGGTGCTGGAAAAGAGTGCTGAGGATACCATGGACAGACAAAAAAAGTCAAACAAATGGGGCCTTGACCAGACCAGATCAAAACCAAAAATCTTCTTGGAAACCAAGATGATCAAATTGAGTCTGTCGTACCTTGTCGAAATAATGAGAAAACATGGCTCACTAGAAAAACCAATAATGCTAGGATAGGTAGAGGAGACCAGGGTTCAATTCCCACTTGGCCATGAAACCCATTGGGTGACTGGTTAAGCCACACTCTCTCAGCCACAGGGGAAGACAATGGTAAACGTTCTCTGAATAAACCTGGCCAAGAAACCCCCATGAAACCGCCTTGGAGTTGCCATAAGTCAGAAATAATTTGAAGGCACACAACACATACACACATTAAATTAGCATCTTTCCATTCTTTAATTCAGAAAATATATTTTAACAGACATGGAAGCGGGAAAGTCAGAAAGTGATAATAAGGTCTAAGTAAGGTACATCAGTGCTAAAAAAAACTTTGCTGAGATTTTTTTTTTTTTTTTTGGTAAGCTCTTAGGAATTTCAAGTTAAACGTGTACTCTTATCTCTGTCCTGAAGCATCTTGACAGGTTCTGCTGATAATGATACCAGCTAGAACACCACTGTGAGATACAAGGAAGATGTGATATGCCTATTTGGGAAACGGTGCTTGCTTATTACTAGTGAGTTTGTTAGACGGTCATAGTCTGTTGTTGCTCAGTCGTTAAATTCTGTTTAAGCTTGTTTTAAATGTCTGTTTACTAGTAGACTCCAAACATAGGTCAACCTCTGCTCAGCACTGTGTCTGTTTAGATAAACTATTGCCTTCAATTCACTGATGCCTCCTTTCTTGAACACTAACACAGTTAGAAGACAGTTTATATTCCCAAAATTTCAAGTTATGGAACAAACTTTTAAAGTAAAGAGTGAAGTTCTACAACAATGCAGAAGAATATCTTCTGTTCCCTGATACACTTTATACCAGAGGTGGGCAAGTGTGGGGGGCTAGGGAACTGCATTTCCCCCTTAGGGTACACTCCTCACTGCAGCAAACAATTGTTTGCCCCTTATGTCCCTTAACACCCTCGGTGGGCTGCGAGGAGCATTCTGTCATGTTTTTAGCCCCTTCCAGGCAATTGTAGCCCCAGGAGAGGTCTTTCTGATAGCAAAAAGTGACCAGAAGTCACTTCCAGTTTTAAAAAAGGTCTTTTCTGTGCCTAAAATCCATCCACCATCCACCATAAAATCCATCCATCCTCCATCCACCATCTTGGGGGAGAGAAAGGCAGGTCTGCTCCTTCTGCAAGCAAGAAGAGCCCTCCCTTCATCCACCATCTTGGGGGAGAGAAAGGCAGGCCAGCTCCAACAGGCCTTGCCTGAAAAGAAGAAGAGTCCTCCCTCCATTTACCATCTTGAGGGAGAGAAAGGCAAGCCAGAGCTTCAACAGGCCTTGCCTCAAAGGAAGAAGAGCCCTCCCTCCAGTCCATCTGCCTTGGTCCAGGCCTCCGAGGGAGAGAAGATCTGCTGGACTTTTCCCCCTTCCCTACTGCCCTTCTCCTTTTGTTTCGTGTCCTTTTAGATTGTAAGCCTGAGGGCAGGGAATGTCTAATTAACAAATTGTAAGCCGCTCTGATAGCCTTGGCTGAAGAGCGGGGTATAAATAAAACATTATTATTATTAATGGCCAAGGAAGGCATGAAGTGGCAAAAATGCCCCCAAACCTATAGAAGGCACTTGGGGGCAAAAAAATTATTATTATTATTATAGTGCTGTAAATTTGCACAGTGCTGTACATACCATGTTTTAGTTAGACAGATCCTGCCCTCAGGTTACAGTCTAAAAGACAACACAAAAGGAAAAGGGGAAAGTGGTGGGAGGGGGATGAGGTCCAGTGGTTCTTCTCTCCCTCTAGGTCCAGGACCAAGGCAGATGGACTGGAGGGAGGGATTGGGTTCTTAATACAGTGGTCCCCCGGGATCCGAATCCCCCGGGGAACGAAATCCGCGGGACCCGAAACCGCTGGGGGAGAAAAAAAGCCCCTGGCCAACAAAAAAAAACAAAACCGGGTTGCGAAAGAAATTCGCAACCCTGAAGTTTTAAAACAGCACGCTTCCGGCGCGCTGTGCACCAAAAAAAGCGGTCCCCCGGGTTGCGAAAACTTCCGGGGTACGCAGGTAATCCCGGAACGGATTACCTTCGTAACCCGGGGGACCACTGTACGTAGTTAAAAGGAGGCATCCTGGAGCAGATGGCACAATCCTGGGAACACTTCCCTAAACAATATAGTCTTTAACATACTTTTGAACCTGGTTAGAGAAGTGATGAGGCGTATATGTGGGGGAAGAAGGTTCCAGCAGTGAGGGGCAGCAAGGGAGAAGGGACGAATCCGGGACAGGGCAGTGGAAATCCTCAGCTGGGACAGGAGACCTTGACTACCAGAATGGAGGGGAAGAGAAGGAGTGTGAGGAGAAAGAAGGTCAGACAAGTAAGGAGGGGCCAGTCCATGGAGGGCTTTGAAAGTCAACAACAAAATCTTGTACTGGATGCGGAAGGGGAAGGGGAGCCAATGAAGGGAGGATAAAAGAGGAGAAACATGGTCAAAGCGGTGAGCGGATGTGATAATACATACAGCTGAGTTCTGGACAGAGATTAAAGGATGGAGGTGAGAGAGAGGAAGCCCTGTCAGAAGAAGGTTACAACAATCTAGTCGTGAGACCACCAGGGCATGGACCAGAGTCTTGGCGGTGGAGGCTGAGAGGAATGGATGGATTTTAGAAATGTTGTAAAGAGAGAATCTACAGGTCTTGGCGATGGCCTGAATCTGGGGGATAAACGACAGAGAGGAATCAAAGATGAAACCAAGACTGCGGGCTTGCTGAACCGCTTGAATAGAAGTGCCATCAACAGAAACAGAGAAGGCGTATTGAACGGTGGGCTTAGGTGGGAAGATGAGAAGCTCTGTCTTAGACATGTTGAGCTTCAAGCGCTGATGCCGCATCCACTGAGAGAGGCAGCCAGACAAGAGGAGACTTGCTGTTCAAGCCCCGGTGAAAGGTCAGGGGTGGAAAGATACAGTTGAGTGTCATCAGCATACAGATGATAGGAGAAACCAAAAGAATGGATGAGTTTACCAAGAGACAATGTGTACAGAGAGAACAAAAGGGGGCTCAGGACAGAGCCCTGAGGAACTCCAACAGATAAGGGAACAGAGGAGGAAGTCTGACCACCGTGACCATGGCAAAAGATCGGTCTGACAAGTAAGAGTTAAACCAGTAGAGAACAGAGTCGGAGAACCCAAGGTCAGAAAGCAAGTCAAGCAAGAGCCAGTGGTCCACGGTGTCAAAGGCTGCAGACAAATCTAGAAGAATGAGAATAGAGTAGAGGCCATTCGCCTAGGCCTGTAAGAGAGATCATTTGAGATCTTGGTGAGAGCCATCTCTGTAGAGTGCCGTGGGCAGAAACCAGACTGAAAAGGGTCCAGGATGGAGTTGGCTTCGAGAAACTCAAGACAGCGAGAATAAACTACCCGTTCCAGAACCTTAGAGAGGAAAGGCAGAAGAGAGATCGGGCGGTAGCTAGACAAAGAAGAGGGGTCGAGAGAGGTTTTCTTCAGAATTGGGGAAACGAGCGCATGTTTGAAATCCAAAGGGAAGGATCCTGAAGAGAGAGAGAGAGATTAAAGATATAGAGGAACAAGGGCAGAAAAGAAGGGGTTATAGAGATTAGAAAATGGGAGGGGATAGGATCAAGAGAACAAGTTGTAGATTTGGAAGAATTTAGCAGTGTAGAGAGTTCATCCAGAGAAACAGGTGGAAACACAGAGGGGCTTTCTAGATTGGCAAAAAGTGTGTTCATGGCTGCATGAAACCCTAGCCTTTAGATGAGAAAAAGGGAAAGTGTGCCATGAAAACGCTTTTTTGCGTTTTAGGGGAGAAGAAGTGCCTTTAAAAAGGTGCTGGTTTTCCCAGCTTCTTTTTTAAAAACTGCAGAACAGCGCAGCCCTGGTGGCGCAGTGGTTAAATGCCTGTACTGCAGCCACTCACTCAAAACCAGAAGGTGGCGAGTTCAAGACCAGCAAAGGGCTGAAGCTTGACTCAGGCTTGCATCCTTCCGAGGTCGCTAAAATGAGTACCCAGATTGTTGGGGGCAAATAGCTTACAATTGTAAATGAAGCTGTTTGTTTAACAAATTGTAAGCCGCTCTGATAGTCTTGGCTGAAGAGCGGGGTATAAATAAAAAACATTATTATTATTATTAAAGGCTGTGGTGCAGCTGCTAAGCATTAAGGAAAAGGCAACTTCATGTCACACTTTCCTGCCAATCTAAAAAGCCCTAGAGAGTTTATTAGTAGAAGGTACCAGGAGATTAGTGGTAGGGGGCAAATCAGGAGGAACAATTTCAGATCGAATAGTAGTGACTTTTGTGAGGAAGTAGTTGGCGAAGTCAGTTGGGGAAAATGATGAGAAGACAGGGGGAGAGGAAGGTTTTAGCAGTGAATTGAAGCAGGAGAACAAACGCTGCGGGCACCTCTCATTGGCACGGATCAATGATGTATAGTAATTCTGTTTTGCCATAGACAAGGTGCGAGAGAAGGATAAAAGAACATATTTGTAATGAATAAAATTTTGATCCCTTGAGGGCCACAAAACAGCCCTGAAGGCTGCAAGTGGCCTGCAGGCCATACTTTGCCCACCCCAGCTCTATACCAGCCACTTGGCTAAAGTTGATGGGCAAATAGTGTCAAATTATTGACAGATATTTTAAAAACTTTAACATTATTAGGATCACAATAAACCTGAGAGTAAGTTCAGTCGAAAATAATGCAATTTACTTCTGAACAGACATAGGACTGCACCACTGAAGAACTAAAATGCAGAGCTTACAAAAGTTATCTTTGGACTGCAGATCCAGAATCTCCCAGCTACTTGTGGATTCTGGCAGCTGTAATTTTAAGTCGTAATTCCCCATTCTGCCACGGAAACCCGCTGGGTGTCCTTGCGCAAGTCACACACACTAAGCACCAGAAAACTTTGTGACAGTTTCACCTTAGGGTCACCATAAATTGGAAATGACTTGAAGTCACATAACAACATTTTTTTCCCCAAGCTCTGATTTTTTTTTTAAAAAAACAAGCACTGATGCTTAAGCTAAATATAGATACAAGAAAGTAAATTGTGATTGAGAAACAAAAGCCATTAACTACAAAAAATGTACACCAAGGGTAGGCAAGGCTGCTACAACTTTTTGAATTACAATTTGAACATGCCAGGTAGTCAGATGAATTAGCACTAGCATAATATATTCCTGGCATACCACGTAACTTTACAAGACTGCTGTTGCAGTCTACATCAGTTGAAGCTTCTGAACAGTTGCCAAGTACAAACCACATAAAATAAGTCACAATAATCTAAACTCAAGGCAATGAAATCACTCACAAGGTTTGGCTGCTCTGACAAAAAATGTATTAAAAATCTTTTCTTAATATTTTATTTATAACATTTATAACATACAAATAAAAAATAGCTAATGGTATTATTTACATACTAGTCATTTCTAGTAATTAGTTATGTTTGTGAGAATAAAAACCTACACGCATAAAGGCTGAGAAGCTATTTCTTCCTTTTAACTCAACTTTGTTAATTTCTTTTTTACCTTACATAGTATTTCCATCAAACTATTAACAGCAATCTTTTCTTTTCAAGTTTTTTGTGGATCTGCTTCTTACAAATTTACTATAAAGTCACTCAAAAGTTACTCTTACAGAGCTACTAAAATTTCAAAATAAAAGTATAACAATCAAAGAGAAGGTTATTAACAAAAAGCCCAAACCATATGCTTATATCGAGTTTCAGTCTTTTCGTAAATGTTCATTCCCCATTCATTTCAAGAAACTACATAATCAAACTATGCCAATCTTTTCTCCAATATTTTATCACTGGTATCCAAATTTTCTCTACTTCTGTTAATGACTTAATTAGTCTGTACGTAAGTTTATCTAATTCAATCATGTCCAGTAGATTTATTAGCCACTCTTCAGTTGATAGTATTGTTATCCCTTCTCAATATTTAGCTAAGAGAATACATGCAGATGTCACCATGCATCAACAATCTTTTAGCCAGATGGAAGTGAAAGACTTCACTGGCCATCATTACTGGTGTGATAAATTTTTAAAACTATCACACTAGAACTAGGGAAATTCAAATTCCCTCTGAGCTAGAAAGCTTACAGAGTACTATTGGATCAGACACTATCTCTCAGGCCTGAAACACATGGGCCAAATGACGCAGATTCTAACCACCTTCAGGGTGTAGCGTCCAGATGATGCACACCCCAAATGCTGCCAGAAGCCGCAATGAGCAGTGGAAATGGGCAGTGAAATACAGAAAAGATCCTTTGGAAATATGGGGATTTCTGATTGTGCATTCCTGGCAGTATATCCTATGCTATATATTGAGATTTCAGGACACAGAACTAATAAATTAATTTAAAACCATTTGGAATTTGGAAACGTTTAGAACAACTTAAAACAGTCAGAGCAATTTAGAACAATTTTAAAACATGTGCCTGTTTAGATTTGGGGGAATTCATTAAAGCCCAACAGCTCTAGCAGAATGTTGTTTTAATTTGGTGCTAGAATGAAATCCCAAAAGGGGAGTGGAACACTGGGAAAACAATAATACTGTAATTGGCAAGAATCTACCACAGAATAAACATCATATATGTGTCTATAAGATGACTGTAACAACATTGTGATGTACAGTACTGAACTGGAAACGCATTTCTCTAGCTGTCATCCCTATCATTTAAAGAAAAAATTACCTTATTCCCAATTTTTGAGATTGAAAAGGAATTCCTCCAAAAATATTCATTTGGAGATGGCAGCCGATCAATTCCAATCAGACCTGTATGACAGAGCTTTTCCCACTTGCATGGTCCAGGAAGCTACCCTGTTTCCCTGAAAATAAGACCTAATAGAGGTTTTGCTGAATTGCTAAATACAATGTCCTTCAATGGTCTCAATCTTGCAGTTATGGCCTCCCCCGAAAGTAAGACCTAGCAAAGGCCTCCCCCGAAAGTAAGACTAGCAAAGTTTTTGTATATAAATATATGTACAGAATATAATAAATGTTCATTTTTTATTATTTTTTATTTTGTTCAACAATAAATGTGAATTTTTCTTTGTCGAAAAATGACATCCCCTGAAAATAAGACCAAATGTGTCTTTGGGAGCAAAAATTAATATAAGACACTGTCTTATTTTGGGGGAAACACGGTAGAAATAGAGCTTCTCTTAAAGATCATTCCGTATTATTTCTCCCTTCTAACAGAACCACTAATAATAGGATTATAGGTTTGCTTACTTTCAATCATGCTGCTCAACAGATTAAACAGATCATTCACAAACATTGGCATATTGTGCAGAACATTCCGGGTTGCTTGCAGGCACCCATTATAGCTTTTCGCAGAACTAGAAATTTAAAAGACTCTTTAGTTCATACTGACTTCCATGTTCATGCCCAGGAGTCTTTCCACATCAGAAGACATTACAAATGTGGACACTGTAGTTGTTGTAGACTGTCATTAAATATAAAATCATTCACTCATCCTACATCTAGGGAATGTTATGAGTTAAAGTCATTTATGAACTGTAATTCTCAGAATGTCATTTATGTGATTGTACGTCCCTGTCAGAAAATTTATGTAGGACAAACCACGAGATGTTTAAGAACTAGAATTTCTGAGTACCATCTGACATAAAAATTCAGATACCCCACTAATTACACATTGCTAACCATTTAATTACTCCCCAGATTCATTTAAATTCTTTGTAACTCAACAAGTTAAGTTTGGTCCTTTTTTCACGGGTAACATACAAACCAAACTTTTACAGAGAGAATAATTTTGGATCCACAAGTTAAAATCCAGTATACCAAAGAGCCTGAATGAGCGTCTGGATCTGTCTGCTTTTCTAAAAAATCCTTTATATATAATTGTTCAGATTAAACTACTATGCAGCTCTTATATATACATTATTATAATCGACTGAGTCATTCTATAGGTATGACAGAGGTTTAATTGAAATAATGAAGTTATAACTGTATTGGTGTATACTTGTAATTTTGTTCATAATAACATCTCATCCAGTTTGCAATGTATCTGTATAATATATTCAGCCAGAATTCAGGTTTATGTGTTGGGATGTAATAGTTAGCCACCTGTAGGCCTTTAAATAAGAAAAGTATTATTACAACACACAATTACTGCTGATTCCTTACTAGGAACTTGACTGTTGCTGAGTCTTGCTGATCTATGGTTTGGGTAAGCAAATGTGTTGTTAGCTTTGGACTATTGTATTGTTTGTACTTGGCACTTTGTAGCTAATGTAAATTGAGGTATTAATATCTATCAGCCTTATGCATTTAGCAGCATGGAAGCGTATTTTGAGATACTAATCCGGCACAGAATATTACAATGCTGATGAAGACTTCTACGAGTCGAAACGGCCACACATTGCTCCGGAGGTAGCCGTCTTCCATGACTGAAAGATCGTTTGCCATAACTGCAAGATTGAGACCATTGAAGGACATTGCCACGAATATAAAGACTTTATTTATTACAAGTGCCACAAATTACTTTTTTATATTGGTGACTGGACTTCCTGGGATTAAAAAGATACAGAAGACTTATTGCCTACTGCTGGCTTGATGTTGAATGCGTTTCCAGTGCAGCACAACACAATGTTGTTACAGCCATCTTATAGACACATATATGACGTTTATTCTGGGGTAGATTCTTGCCAATTCGTATTATTGTTTTTCCGGTGTTTTGCTCCCCTTTTTTGGCAGTTGTACTGTAAACCTTCTCCGCTAGAATGAAATCACCATTGGTCCCAGTTTGGCCCCCCCAAGACTGTTGAAGGACTATTGGTGGCAGGAGCTTTCCTAGACTCTTAAGTCTACTTCCTCAGATGCATTTGGTGTTGATTGCAAGATTAGAATTACAAGATCTCTAAACATTATTATTATTATTAAAGTCCAGGGAGGCTCCTGCTGCCAACCTCTTCCTTCCAGTGAGTCTCAATTATTTATTATTATTTTTATTATTAAAGTCTAGGGAAGCTCCTGCTGCCAACTCCTTCCTTCCAGTGAGTCTCAAAGGGGCCATTACAAGCTCCCTCTCCCCCCAAAAAGGGACCAAGGCCCACTGCTCCACTCAAGGAAACCCTAACCATCTCTCACAGCTTCAAAGAAAAACACCCACAGAAACCCTATTAAAAAAAGAGAAGACTATGGGGGGGGGGAACAAAGACGGTGGGGCACCCAACCAAGGGCCCCCTGAACCCTTGCCCTCACCTGCCTCTCTCTGACGCGTAGAGTGACCTTTTGCCAGGACTTCGAGGGTTGCTTCACCGGAAGCGGAAGTCGCCGCTGAGCTAAGAAATGCCCCCCAGGGAACCCGGCTCGCTCAGAATGGTTCCGTCTTCCTCCCGTGTGTTTCGAATGGCTCCGCCCACCTTTGGAACGCCGAGGACGGCGGAGCCAATGAGGGCCGCGCTGGTTGGAGGCGGCCGGGGCGGGGGACCAATGGGAGGGCGCTTTGCTCGGAGGTCCGGGCTGCTAGTAGAGAGGGAGGCCGCCCGGGGCCGTCTCGGAGTCGCGTCAGAGGAGAAGGGGAGGCGGCGCTTCCGGAGAGTTGGTGATGATGATGATGATGATGATGATGAGGCCGCTGATGGGAGGCCGCTGAGAAGGATTCCAAGGAAGGAAGGGACCAGGTAGGCAGAGGAGAGAGATGCTGCGTCCACACTGGAGAGATAACCCGGTTTCGTACCGCTTTAACTCTTTGTTTGGCTCAATCGCTATGGAATTCTGGGAGTTGGAGTTTGTTGTGGGGCCCAGAGCGGAGCGAAGCTCCGCTCTGGGCCCCACAACAAACTCCAACTCCCAGAATTCCATAGCCCTTGAGCCACAGGAAGAGTTAAAGCGGCACGAAACCGGGTTATCTCTCCAGTGTGGACGCAGCCACTCTCATCAAGGCCCCCCCCACCACCTTTGGATCTCCTGGAGACTCCAACTCCCAGAGTTCCTGGCCAATGAGCAGACTGACTGGGGCTTCTGGGAGTTGGAGTCCGAAATACCTCGAAGCCACCCCCTCAAAGGCTGAGAGGACCTGGTCTCTCCTCCTCTCTCTCTGTCTGTCTGAGGGGGAAAGGGGCCTCTCCCTCTCCTCCTTCTTCCTCCTTTTTCTTTTCTTCTTTCTCTTCTTTCTCTTCTTCTTCCATCTCCACTTTCTTCTTACTCCTCCTCTCCCTCTTCTTCTTCTTCCTCTTCTTCCTCTTTTTCCTTTTCTTCTTCCTCCTCTCCTCTCCTCCTCTCCCTTTTCCTCTTCTTCTTCCTCTTCTTTTTCCTCTTCCTCCTCTTCTACCTTCTCTTTTTATTCCTCTTCCTCTTCTTCTTCCTCTTTTTTTTCTTCTTCCTCTTCTTTTTCCAATTCCTCCTCTTCCTCTTCTTCCTCTTCCTTTTTTCCTTTTCTTCTTCTTCCTCTTCCTTTTCTTCTTCCTCTTCCTCTTCTTCTTCTTCCTCCTCCTCTTCCTCTTCTTTTTCCTCTTCCTCCTTTTCTACATTCTCTTCTTCCTCTTTTTTTCCCTTTTATTCTTCCTCTTCTTCTTCCACCTCTTCTTTTCCTCTTCCTCCTCTTCTTCCTCCTCCTCCTCCTCTTCCTCTTCTTTTTCCTCTTCCTCCCCTTCCACCATCTCTTCCTCCTCCTCCTCTTCCTTTTCTTCCTCTTCCTCTTCCTCTTTTCCCTTTTATTGTTCTTCCTCTTCCTTCTCTTCTTTTTCCTCTTTCTCTTCCTCCTCCTCCTCCTCCTCCTCAGTTCCCCACCCCCTCCCTCCTAATTTTAAATTATGGCTGCATCCACACTGCAGAAATAATCCAGTTTGACACCACTTTGATTGCCTTTGTTCAGAGGATTCTCGGAATTAATACTGTATCCTAATTTGAAATTAGGAAGGAGGGAGAGAGAGAGAGGGAACTGAGGATGTTTGGGAGGGGGGAGTTAACTGAAGTGTCCCCCAAAGCATCCCTCTTTTCCCCGTTGGGAAAGTATAACCTAAATTAACATTCAAGGCTGCATCCACACTCCAGATATAATCCAGTTTGAGACGGCTTTGACTGCCCTGGCTCAATGCTGAGGAGTTCTGGGAACTGTAGTTTGTTGTGGCACCAGAGCTCTCTGAAAGAGGAGGCTAAATGTCCCACAAACGCTACAGTTCCCAGGATTCCCTAGCATTGATCCAGGGCAGTCAAAGGCTGCGTTCACACTGGAGAAATAAACCGGTTTAAGTGCCATGGCTCAATGCTGTGAAATTCTGGGAATTGTAGTTTGTTGTGGGGCCCAGAGCGGAGCTCCGCTCCGCTCTGGGCCCCACAACAAACTACAATTCCCAGAATTTCACAGCATTGAGCCATGGCACTTAAACCGGTTTATTTCTCCAGTGTGAACGCAGTCAAAGCAGTCTCAAACTGGACTATTTCTGGAGCGTGGACGCAGTCTAGGATCTTAATGTAAGGTGTCCTTTCCCAGTGGGGAAAAGAGGAGTTTTTTGGGGACACCTCAGTTGACCCCAGCAACGCTCCTTGGTTCCTTCCTTCCCTCCTTCCTGATTTCAAATTAGGTGATTAATTTATGTGTTTGGTAAAGTGCCTAAATAGTCTCTTTTTTACAGTGCTTAAATGACGGTTATGTGCTTTAGCCTATATCGCACCCTGCCTTGAACCTTGGGGAGAGGCATGTAAAGAATACAAATGTATTATCGTTATGATCATTATTATTAATGCATTTCCTTCCCTTTGCACTTCATTTGTAGGCAGGGATTCACTCCCTTTCCCTTCACTGGCCCATCTTGGAGCTCCACTCCTGGCTGCTTTTCCTCCCTCTCTTTCTTATATATATATATAGATAGATTGATAAATAGACAGGTATAGCTCTGTCTCCCTACCCTGGTTTCCACACACTTGTATCCATATTTCCTTCACCGCCCTCTCAATTGGAGGCAGCCTGAGACTTTCATGGGAGACAGCCTGGGCTTTTCCTTTCCTAAGGCTCTTTGGACTTGACAGATGCTTCCTCTCTTCTTCTTCCTTCCTCCCCCAACAGGGCTTCCAAGGCCGGCTTCCTTCCTCCTTGCTTTGCAAGAGAAGACTTTCCTTGATTCCTCCATGTCTGTCATTCCCTCTCCAATAACATGCTCCTTTAATTTCAGAACAAAATGAGATGATCTCAGTCAGGCCTTTTGCTTTGGAGGCATTGCTTTGAAGGCTGCCTGGTCTCCGGCTTTAAAAACCAACTAGGGTCTTTCTAATTTCCTGGAGGCGCTCAAGGCCTGAGTATACTCTTACTAGGGGTTGTAGCATCACACTGTGTGCCTCTCTTCTCAAAATACAAAAAAGGTACCCCCCTCCTTTTCCAGTCAGTGCTGCATGTTCTGATCTGTGCTTGACCGATCACTGAGATGTTTAACAGCCCCCCTTTTAAAAACCAAGCAAAACCCCTTTTCAAGTTGGCATCCCTTTCTTGCTTGCTTCTCGAGAGCCTCTGTTTTAACATGTTACTGCGTGACAGCATAGAAAGTGCGGGAGAGTAAATATATAAGCAAACGTGGTAGGGACATTTCTGTGGCTGGTTATGTAACCATTTGGCTTATGTTGTAATGCTGATGTTCACTTTCAGAGTTTGTACGGATCTCTCGAGCTGGTACGGATTATAAACAGGTAATGGCGAAACTATATATAGGTGCTTATGGAATTTGAAGAGAAAAGGCCACACACCGTACTGGCATTTCCACAGAGTTTATTATAGCTTCCTTAAAGTCTCAGGTTGAGCTGTTGGGCTTTCAGTATGCCGGCTGCTTTTTTCAGGAAGAGTCAAACGTAGATTCTGTAAACTACTACATGAAAGTCAGTAGTTTCTTAAGCGGGGACATTAATTATACTTTTAACAGCATTCTTCCCTCTAATAGTTGTCCATAGGTAATGTCTAGGTTTTGAAGCGGTAAACCGTTTTACAAAAAGGATAGTAGTTTGCAAGCGATGTGTCATTATGCAGACATGTTTGCTTATTCATCTGGGCAATGTAATATCCCCCTCCCACCTTCTTCTGAGTATGTAGTTGTTGCTTTCTGTTTCCGATCAAAGTTTTGATGCAGACTAGGATACTCCCATAAACGTTTTCTTCTTGGCTTAGTTGTGTTTTTAGCATATTTGTCTCACACTTTTAAAAAGTTCTATTCATAGCAAGCTTTCATTTAATTTAATCTTGTTTAACAGATTCTAAGATTATTGTTTTTTTTTAAGTTGTAATTACAAAATAAGCAAAGGTTGAAGAAAAGAGCTTCAATCTAAACTGTTCCATTGAGATTAGTGCTCCCTGTCCTTATTTCGTTTTGCAGTCGATATCTTTGTTTCTCTTAGATAAGATCTGACAGATGGGTAGCCTCTTCAGTTCCTGGGATGCAATGACAAGCTAGGTGAGAGTGAAGTTGCCTTCGCAGGCTTAGTTTTACGTAAGATGTAAAACAAATTAGTTTTGTATCTCTAGACCAAAGGGGAGTTTGAGATGGCAATGTATGCAATAATTCTATGTGCTCACTAGTTTGTTATGCATGTTACACATATGCAATGAACCTTAAGAGGATTTATTTTGGCTGTTCCAACATTTTTAATAATGGTGGCCACTTTAAAAATATATTATTTTATATGATCCAAGCAAAAATTTAATATGGTATTTTTGCTGCATTGGACTTTGCCTTGGGATATGGTCTTTGTGTACCGTAGCAGAATCCTCTTGGAGTGAGCGGTTGTTCACATTGATTTTAAACGGAGTGTATGGTGTGCAATGATACATAAACACAGAAGGCTAAATTTGATTGTCAGTCTCAATAAAGAAGGCCAGCTGAATGAATGGAACTTGTTAGGTCAGTTCTCATTTGAGTTCCATTAATTTAATGGGCCTGTTTTAGTTGGGCCTTACAACTGGATTTACTCCTAAATTGCTCTTGGGCCCTATTTAAGCTCTACATAACTGTTTGTGTGTTGCTGTTGTTGCTGTTAGTAATATAATCCTATTCTAGTGGATAAGGAAATTCCTTTACCCAGAAGGATTTCTTGTAATTCCCACTCAGTTTTGTTGAAATGGTTGAAGATAATGAGGAAGGAATGACTGAGAACATTGTAGGCTACTGTGTCACTGGCTGTTGGATCTTCAAGCCATTTATTGCAGCTGATGAGAGAATTGTCTTGTCTTCCTGCCCCCCAAATTCATGGGCAATATTTCACAAAGGTGGGTGCTGATACTCATGAAGAATGTTGTGAAGAATCAGTGGCAGTGTTCAAGAAATATCAAGTAAGGGCAAAAATCTGAGAATTCTTATGGAGTTGTCGTATGTTCCTTATCAGTACATTTTACCTTCAGCTGCACTATAAAGGAACATATGGTGTTAGCTTGTTTTCCTGTAATTTAAGTGCTCTAAGTTACTCTATCTAAGAGCTATAGCAAAATGTGAAGATAAAGCACCGCTAAGGGTTTGTTCTCATCACTTGGCCTTTGTAAAAGTTTGTGAATGGATAAATAGTGGCAGAAGCCAGATGTACACAGCTGCTTGAATCATATAGCAATATAAGATTTGTGCACAGTTAGATAGTTGTTACTGAGCTGCTGCTTGTACTCTGTTGGTGCTTTGTCTTCAACCCAATTATTTGTTGTCTGTTGTACCTCTAAGCATGGTTTACTTACTGCACTCAAGTTTACTCTGTATACCTTACTTGATCTGGACTCCCATGGCTTTATTCTTGGCACATGGGAATCAACAGGATCTCTGTGCTGGGAGGACTGTGGAGAGGTGTAAGCCTCCTCGATTGATCTCAAAGGGGCAGGGTATTAATAATAATAATAATAATAATAATTATTATTATTATTAGGTGTCTTTGGGATAGAGTGGCATCATGAGCACATCAGGTGAATACTGGGAATATTATTGCTCTGAAATTCTCACTTGTACACTTACTGAGAATGGAGGGAAATATGTATAAGGAGCTTCATCTTGTTGGTCAGGGTTACGCAAGTTCACATTCAATTCCCGCAACCAAGGTCTGTGCACGGCTTGCACAACAGTTGTCAAATATTTCTCTGTGATTCAGTTTTCACTTAACTGACAGCCTATACACGTAGAATAAGCAGTGGAAAGCTCTTGGTTTGGGACTGTTGCAGCGTTTTGCTTACCCCATCTACACACCCATCCACCTGAAACAATGCAAATGTTTTTGATAACTTCAATGCAATCTCTTCCTATTCATACAGTTCTGCCCTGGTCAGCACACTAGACTAAACATGGTCTTCCTGCTGCCTTGGTCCATTTATTTCCTGCCCACCTCTCCCTCTTGCTAGCATAATGGAGAACAGTGGGCATTATACTCCTCTTGGAGAAATATTATTATTAGAGTTTTTTAAAGTCTAGATGTGCTGTAGCTGGGGCAATAGTGCAAGGAACTTTCCCTTGTCTTAAATATTTTGTTGATTGTTCTAAAAGAAAATATCCCCTAATCTGTTTTTCAATTTTTCTGGGGGGGAAAAAAACCTTCATAAAAAAGAGCCCCTGAGATTTTCCCTCTGAACCCCCCCCCCTTTCCCCCACCACCACCTTCACTAATCCTCTCCATTGCAGTCTTGCAAACCTGGAAGCCATTTCCTGAAGGTAAAAAGACCCACATATTTTCAGCCTCCAAATTAGAAAGTTTGAATTGTGAGGGAAAAATAATGATGACGATGATGCTCTCTGGATGGTCTTAAGGTGATGAATATCACCTTATTCCTTTACAATTGTTTTTTTGTTTGTTTGTTTTGTTCCTGGTTTGGATCAGTGGTGGGCAAAGTGCAGTTTTCTAAATGTTATCGGACTTAAGCTATGATCAGCCCTAGTAAGCATAGCCAATGATGAGCAATTTTGGAAGCTACAGTTCAGTAGCATCTAGAGGGCTGAACTTTGCCTGTCACTAAATTAAATAAATAAAAATAATTGAAAGTTGATCTAGCCGAATACAATTTAATCCAGTTGCTTGTGCATACTAGAGTAGACCAGTTGAATGAGTGATGCTTATATAAGTATTTGCTTGCCATTCAGCAGTTGGTTTAATGGGTTTACTGTTTTCCTTGGGACTAGCAGTTGGATGGGGGCGAACGGTTCTGCAGCAAGTAATGACTTTTGCAAGACTGTCCCCTACAGAGAGAGGGATGATTGGGTTTCATGCTTCAGAGGTATGGAAGTGTGACTTCTTTTTGGGTATCTAACCCCTACGTCCATGGTGAGGAATCTATAGCATGCATGCCAGAAATGGCACATGAAGCCATTTTTTGTGGCATGTGGAAGGTGGGGAAGAGGAGGAATAAGTGCTCCGGAGACGAGGCAGCTAAAGTCTGGGAGGATGGGGGAAAGAGGTCCCACGCCAGAAGTCCTGTCCCCAGCACCGAGTAACACCTGGTCCTGGAAGACCTTTTAGCTTGGGCACTCGGTTCCTAAAAGGTTTGTCATCACTGCCCTATGTATTAGAAGTCACAGCCCTATATTGTTGTTCTTGTTTGCCATCAGATCATTTCTGACTTATGGTAACCTTAAAGTGAACGTGAACCAATTTCAAAGGGATGTTACACGTAGAGTATTTTCTCTGTTAACAGCCTCATGTCACATCTTCAGATAGCTTTTTGTTTACAGTTTTAAAAGCACTCTCAAGCGCCAGAGTAATTGGTTCTGAAAATGGAGAACCAGCCCCCTTTGTTACTGTGAGAACAGTCCTTGGCAGGATTACAGAGTAGTATTATAAAATACGTATCGAATGTCCCTTTGGTCTGTGAGCATTAGTCAGGATCCAAAAACTGTGAGGTTCATTCTGTAAATGTAGCAGTGCTTTAAATAGTTGCCTTCTTATGTCATATGGCAAACAATTTGTAAAACGTATGAATTAAGTGGCGTCCTGTTTCTTATACATACTTTAATCAAAATATCATAACAGATTATGAATTAATTTGCCATGTGTTCACTTTTTTAATGTTCGTATTTTAGAAAAATAGTATCATTTTGAATAATATCTCAGTTCACATTTAATTTACTTAACCTCTTTAATGAAATAAAAACCTGTTACTGGAGACTTTTGTCTGATTTTCAAAGGCTTTCTAATAAGAGAACATCCTTGAAGAAATCAGGTTTACTGATCTTATTGTGGGACTTGATGGCAGTAGCTTAAAGACTTTTTTTTCTCAGTTAAACTGTAACTCACTGTATGCATAGATATTGCTAAAAGCATATTAAAAAATTTGAGATCAAAACCAGTCTCTGCTAGGTAATCCTGAAATTATTGTTTGGAAATAAATTCCCATAGAGCTATAGAGTACTTGGTGGTAGAAATGGACAAAGAATAATAGGTATCTTTCTTTCTTAAATATTTTATAGCCTTTAAGCTCATAAATGAAACTGCAAGTAGAGCAGAATATTATCTGAACATGGAGTAAGAAGTTGAAGATAGCCTTAGGTTTCCATACTATCGAAAGGTTTGAGACCTTATTCTCTAATAGAGCATGATAATGCCATGGGGTTTGGAATATCATAATTTATCTAAAAATAGACTTAATTTTTCTATATCCTTAAAGAATTCATTGGAAGCATTTCCTTATACATATATCTATATTGGGGTATACTGTATTTGCTTTGAAAAGCCTTTATTCATTGACTTTCCTAAATGAATGTCTATTTTCTCTCCATACTTGCTGTTCGACATGCTACATAGCTCGAGGCTACAATGATATAATAATCTTCTACTTCTTTCTTCTGATGATCGGATGAAGAAGTAGAAAAATTCTCATTAGCTAGAGCATTCTAGCTGGAATTTGTATAGAATGAACTAACGTGCTTGCAGGGATTCCCTTTTCTAGTTTGTTTTTGGAATTGGTCCCACTGCTCAATAAACTTCCACTCAAGTGTTATCTCTTACAAGGGAAGACTTCAGGCACTTAATCTGTTCTGTTATGCACTGTCATGTGCTGTTTCATGCTTTTCATTTTCAAACTGAATGGCTGGCTTCTCTGCCTTAGCACAAACGTTGTGTATGATGTGCCCCACTTGAAAATAATTGACCAGCAATGAGTAACATAACCACAAATTGACCAACTCTTATACTTAATTGTTTTACTTTACAGTAAGTAATATTGAGATTAGTATAACTTTATTCTGAGTAAACCAGGGAAATATTCAGCTCCATGATAATTTTCCAGAAAGAACTGCCAGCCCTCTTTCAACCTTTTAGCTTAATTTTCCTCTTCTTTGCCATTCAAGTATGAGCAGAGTGCCAAATCCAGTACAGCATCCCAGGCTGGTATGGTATCATGGTTTGAGATTGGACTATAAATCTGAAGACCAAAATTCGAATCCCCACTTGACCATGGTGACCTGCTGAGTAACCAATGTGAAGTCAAAGGCTTTCATGGCCAGCATCCATAGTTTTTAATGAGTTTTTTGGGCTGTGAGGCCATATTCTAGAAGAGTTTATTCCTGACGTTTCGCCAGTATCTGTGGTTGCCATCTTTAGAGAATACTGGTGTTCTCTGAAGATGCCAGCCACAGATGTTGACGAAACATCAGGAATAAAATCTTCTAGAACATGGCCACATAGCCCAAAAAAACTCATAAAAAACTAACTTTGGGCAGGTCGCACTCTCTCAGTCCCAGAGGAGGGCAAAAGCAAACCCTCTTGGAAAATATTCTGCCAAGAAATCCCCTTCATATGTTCATGAGTCAGAAATGACTTAAAGGCACTCAACAACAACATCCCAAGCCCTGCTGGCTCACACCAGTCAGATCTGGAGCCAACAGGACAAGTGTTCCCCCCCCCCTTCTTCATTCTGCTATTTCTAATGACTTTGCCACATTGGGGACACGGGGGATTCAAAGCTGCCGACGCCATGACCATGGCGACTCAATGGTAGCAGCAAAAAGACTTCTAGTGGTGGCTTTCAGTCCACCTGAGCACAGCAGGGGCCTGCCTGTACTGTGGCATCACCTCCCTTGGCAGAGCTTCTCTCTCTGCAGGCAGGGAGGCTGGCAGAAAGTCACCTCTGCATATTCTGCTTTCTTCCAGCCCTCAACAGCAGGTGTTGGACTTTATGGCAGTATGATATGGTAATAATTATTAGTATAGTGTTCTGTTTGATTATTGGTATTGAAAAATTGATGCATTATAATGATTATTTTCACCAAGGATATCAAGAATGTTATCTGAATTTATCCAAATAAAGGGGTATTGAACGATCAGAAATATTTTTTGAAGTTTGCAGGTAATTGTGAAGTAAGTTAAAACATGCAGCGTAGCTTAATGTTTGTTTATACACACCCTGTTGTTTCTTCCCGGATTTACTTGTTTTTCTTCTTCCTTCCCTCTCCCACTACTGTCGACCTGTTCTTACTTAAAGCACAAGCCTAGCATTATACCTAATATAGCTCTGTCCTTGATGCTAAATTAGCTGCTCTGTGTGGTACAATATTCCACCAGCATGGTGCATGGTTGTTGTTGTTGTGTCCCTTCAACTAGTTTCTGACTTATGGCGACCCTATCATGGGGGTTTCATGGCAAGATTTGTTCAGAGGAGGTTTGCCATCACCTTCCCCTCAGGCTGAGAGAATGTAACCAGCCCAAGGTCTCTCAGTGGATTTCATGGCTGAGAGGGGAATTGAACCCTGGTGTCCAGAGTTATAGTCCAGTCCTTAAATTACTGCACTATGCTGGCTCTTGCTAAACATTGGGTATAAAATAATTGTTCCATTATAGGTGTGCCAACCGTGTTTAGAGATTGATAGATTTAGTTTTGAAAATTTTAATTTTAGTTAGAACTTAAATGTTAGAGATGTGCTGCCATGTATGGATTGATTCCTACTTTCTGGTACAGCCTCCTTTCTCTGAGATGTCAGGCACAGACCATTACATGCTTTCAGTATTTATTAAAGATTTACCTGTTTACCTTTACTTTTCTTAATCAGTGAGCTGATTAAGCTGATTCATTGATTGTCTTGAGCTTTGTATTTTGTGATATTGTAATATTAAAGTGCTTGTGTTATCACAACAGCAATGTAATGCTTTATTGTTTAAATTAGATGGCATATATATTTTAAATTGGAATTGGCAAAGTGTGATGTATGGGCTGCACGTGCCTCCACCCTGGAATAAAAACCTAGAAAAATATTTCTGCTTCCGAAGGTTTTGTGATGGAGTGGTTCTGTATCAGAGTTTGCCTCACAGAGAGAGCTTGGAGAGGGGGAAAAACAGAAGTGGACCGGAATCCACTTAGAATCATAGAATTGGAAGAGACCACAAAGGCCATCCAGTCCAACCCCCCGCCATGCAGGAACTCACAGTCAAAGCATCCCCGACAGATGGCCATCCAGCTTCTGTTTAAAGACACCCCCCCCCACTTCAAGTTTGGATTTTAAAAGACTGATATTTTCAGTTGAACTGCAGCTCATGAGGGGTCCTGGAGGTTGAAAATTGGCCCCTGGGCCTTCTGCAATTGCTCATTGCTGTTCTAAACTTAACAAGAACCTAGTTTCTAGCTAGTTGTTTTGAAACCTAGCTAGCTTATAAACATCAGCACACTTAGGTTTTATATTAAAGAATGTTTATTTGTTTGTTTGACAAGTTATAACAGTTTCAGGTTTATCTCAGTGTTCAGGTTCATTATATTTAAATATTAAGTCTTTTTGTCTTATAACCCTGGATCCTTGGACTTTGGAGCATTTTTTAAAAATACCTCCTTTGTTCAAATTTATGTAATGCTTGAATCTGGATTCTTTGGAGTCTCTAAGAGCCTCAAAGGGACATTGTCTCCAATTGCTTAGGCTGGGAAAGTAATTAAATAGGCAAAAGCTTTGGTAAGCTGGTCTGCTGATGAGGGTAGTTATTTTCTGAGTACAGCAGTTATTGATCTGTAGCTGTTGTAGGGGTAACTGTGGTTAGTGGATCTGTTCAGCTCTCAGCTCTTACTCATTGGAGCACACCTTTTTCAGAGGAAAAAATTAAGTTTTGTCAGTCATGGAGAGCATTTCTTTGCCACTTCTCAAATGCTGTTGCCACCAAGGCTCACACCGGGAGGCAGGTGTGATTCCTGTGCAGTAGCTGTTCTTCATTGCTCCTGTTTACTGCTTCCTACCTCATTTCCCCCCATCTGCCCGATGTAGTTGAAATGGCTGCATTTGCAGAAACAAACCATGTACCATAAACTGGTTGCAGAATTTTATAGTATTTTCCTCTCGTGCCTTTTGCTCCTTTCTAGGGACCCACTGGGTGACTTTGGACAAGTCACATGCTCTCAGCCTCAGAGGAAGTGCAATGGCAAACCGCCTCTGAACAAATCTTGCCAATAAAACTCCATGATAAGTTTGTCTTAGGGTCGCCATAAGTCGAGACCAACAGCAAAAACATCAGGGAGTATTACCTGGGCTCATGCTCACACTGCTTTTCAGAAGCTGGATCACCAGCTGAAATAGACAAAGATGTCTAAAGTTTCTGTCTTGCTTTTTAAACAAAATCTAAAGCAACTTGCGGTTTAAAAAAAGAAAAAACATACACAAGAACATTACAATTCAGATCTCTTGAAAGGCTTTCATGTAACATTTAGAAATCTTTGGTTTAGAAAACAATGAACAAAAGTACAGTATGTAATTGTCTGTAGGGAACAGCATGAAAGAGCTACTGGTACGTCAGGTAGTTTAATTTTAAATCAATTATTTTAAGTGCAAGAGAAGCATTTTTTACAGCTTCTTCTTGTGCTACAGGGCAATGTGTGCTGGCCGGTAATAATCTATGTTTGGTATATATGCTAAGCTGTAAAAATGGTGTTGACTATTATCAGGTTATAAAATCAAAGAGTGCATGGTCTTGTACCAGCTCATAAACTGGTAAAAGAAGGCAATTAAGGATAAACCAAACATTGCCATATTGAAGGAATGGGGGATTGCTATCCCTTCAGTTGTTAATGTTCTTTCTATGTTTATAATCTTGTGATAGCCTCTTCAAAACATAGAAGGACAGTCAGGATGGAAATGTTCTAAATAAATGTGCGGCCCTTTTTTGAACCCCACACACATCATACTAAGCATTGAAAGGGATTTAAATAGCAATTTCAGATGTAGCATGGTATAGCATTAACAAATGTCATGCAAAATCAGATGTGCTTACTACTTGAAAAAATGCTCCCCAAAGAATTTCATAGCTCCTCAGGTAAGGCTAGAAGAAAATCTTGCCTGAAACCCAGGAGAGACTCTGCCAGTCAGAGTTAAGAATACTGGGCTAAATAGACCAGTCAGGTTTTGTGGCAGTGTGCTGTTCAAAGTGTATGGAGGGGGAAGCTTTTTTGCTCTTTTTAAAAGGGCTTGTCTATGCCTAAGTATTTCTTTGGATCCTAGCCAGAATGTACAGGAGTATTTATTTATTTATTTATTTTATACCCCGCCCTTCAGCCCTATAGGCTATCAGAGCGGCTTATGATTATTATTTTAATTAGACAGTTCCCTGTCCTCAGGCTTACAATCTAAGAAGACACGACACAAAAGGAGAAGGGAATGGTGGTGGGGAAGGGGATCAGATCCAGCAGTTCTCTCCCTCTGAGGCCTGGACCAAGGCAGATGGACTGGAGGGAGGGCTCGGCTTCTTAATCTAGGACAGGCCCCATGGAATTTGGCCTGCCCTTTCCTTCCCTCCTAGGCGACCAGATGGTGTAGTCATGAGGGAGGGCTCTTTCACTTGAGGAGAGGCCTGGTGATGTTGCTAGGCCTCTCCTAGAGTCCTTTCCTTCCTCCTAGGTGTCTGCCCATCCCCCACCCCCTTTTTCAGTTCTACCAAGAGGATCTGTTGCTCTGAAGTTGTGTCAGTATTTGAGTTCTCTAAAAAGCAGAGCTGAGGAGTGGAAAGGAAGAACTTCCAAGAAGTCCTAACAGAATGTCTCACCATTAATGAGTAAAAATAGTTTGAAAAAACTGCATAAATAATCTGGTTCATTTTCACTTAATTCCAGTTTTAAGTGAAAACCAAAGCTAGCACCCTTTCAGGTGTGCATTCACACTGAAGTAACTTCATGTAATCTTGCTGTCAGTTTGACATCCTAGTTTGATTTTTATTTTTTTATTTTTTATTTTGGAATCCAAACATAAACTGATGATTTTATAGTACTATACTTGTATAGCTCAAAGCTAGGAGGACTTGTTTTTTGAACTACAGCTCAGAAAATCCCCTAGCTAGTATTCTCTGTGTTTTAATCTACCTAAAGTGACTTTCTTCTTCTGGTGTGGTGTGTGGTATGTCACAAAGTGAATCTAATGTCTGACCCATATACCCTTTTCTTTTCTCAGAACAGAATGTTATTGAATTTCTACAATGTGTAAATTTTTCTAAAACATCTATAATTGTTGGTCTGCTTTGGTAGTCAGATAGAAAATTGTGATCACCAGGTTACTGCTCCTGGCAGCAGTGGACATGGAGTCTGCTGGCTTTGCCTGTTATTCAGAGATGCTTGGAAACCACCACCAAAGAACATCTCCCCCCCCCCCCCGCCACCTCTCCCTTTTCCTTTATGGGAACAGAGAGGCTGGAAGAGAGTAATTGCTGATGGCAGGAGTGCGTAAGTGTCTTGGTGACATCAGCCTTTTTCCCAGTATGGAACTGGGAAGAGACAGGGATCACCAGACAATTCCTGTCTACTTCTGAAGCTTCAGGCTATGAAGGAATGCTCTTCAGTGGTGTGACCCTGGCTTAAGAAGTTTTTGGATGCTATGTAGGTAAGCTCTAGGGAATTGGCCATAGCTGGGGTAGAACATAGGTGCTGCCCGGAGAAGGTCTGGATTCAGTCCCTGGCTGCTATGATGGAAGGAGTCTTGGATAGCAGGGGTAGGGGAGGCCTCTTTCTGAGGCTCTTGGGAAAGCACAGATTGAGTCTCCCTTATCTGAAATTCCAAAATCCAAAATATTCCAAAAACCAAAACTTCTTTCATGGGTGGCTAAAATAGTGACACCTTTGCTTTCTGATGGTTCAGTATACATAGGCCTGGTTTCATGCACAAAATTATTTAAAATGTTGTATAAAATTACCTTCGGGCAATGGGTGTAAGATGTATATGAGGCATAAATGAATTCTGTGTTTAGACTTGGGTCCCATCTCCAAGCTATCTCATTAGGTATGTATATGCAAATACAGATATTCCAATGCCCCCTAAAAAGAAATCTGAAATCCAAAGTGCTTTTGATCCCCAGCATTTTGTGTAAGGGAGACGCAACCTGTAGTTACTTCTCAGATGATGCATTGTGAGTTCAGTGGGCTTGCTTCAAATGTTATGGATAAGTGTTTGCTCTCTGTATCACAGATGGCGGTGGTTCTCAAAATTTGTGACCCCTTTACATCTATGGTCAGAAATCAGACACCTCTGCTTGACATAGAATATGGATTAAAAATTGAGTTACATTCATATTTTAACATTTTATAGCTTTTCTTTTCTTTCTTCTCCCTCAGGCAGATGCTCTAAGCATCCTCCTTGCCTTTCTCTTCCTCTCCAGGGGAAAAAAGTTTGGGAAGCAGAGAAGGAGGAGAGAGCATGGCCTCCAAGTTTCTTGAGCAATTCTCACACAGGCCCGTGGTCTTGGTCTCCAGTTTGGATACCACTGACATAGGATAAAATGTAACACTTTACCACTAGGTCTCTGATGGACTTCAAGGAAGTTGGTTTCTAAACTTTTGCATTGTTGGCTTCGGATCTGAAGAATAACTGTAGTGTGGAAACAATAGGCAGCATTGTATTTAACTATTCAGTAGCATAGTGAATTATTAAACTAGTATTAGAAGGTGAAGGAACTAGTTCATTCTTTCACATGTCAATGCCTTATTTGTCTGTTGCTGTAGTATGTTCCGCTAGATGTCCAAAAAATGTGATAGGTTGTTTCTGGTGTTCTCTATATGCATTGTTTAAAAAGGCTATACAGTATTTTAAAACAATAATGGCTCCATCCTTCATTATCATTAGAAGTTCTATGTAACTGATACATGACCTTAATATCATATGAGTGGCTCCTTCTTAATTAGTGATATTATTCATTTGTGTGTATGGCATAAGTAATCATGTCTGTACTTCTGCTTGGCATCTTGCTTCTTGTGAATCTATGCTCTGGTTTGAGACCACACTCTTTTAATTAGCTGCAGCTTTGCTATAAGCAGAGAAAGCCATCTGTGGATACTGCCTTTTTAATATTAAGTTGATTCTTTGTGGAGTGCATTTCTACTTTGAAAAAAAACCCCAACAGGTGTAATACATGTGGGATAACAAATGTAAAGACTGGAAAACTTCAAAATATATATGAGACAGTCCTCCAGCATTGGGTTTCTAGACGTTACATTATGTTTGGTATGGTAGTTGGGAATGATGAGAGGTTTGGTTGAATGACATCTGGGAAAGCAAGAATCTCAGAAAAGATATGTAATAGTGATCAAAATATGTTAAATTTATTGTAATCTTGGGAGGTGGGTTTATAGTCACACAAGGAAGAAATCTGAACATTTCCTCATCACTTTGGCCAACATCTGATATTTTTCTTTGGTTATAGCTTTTTGTTTTTGGTTTGCGATCTTTTGTGATGTTCTGTAATCTGTTTATAAATTAACAATGGAATATATCCATGTTTTATACCAAGCTATATTGACCTCTAGAAAAAATTAACATGTTTTGACTAAAGAAGAGTATCTTCACTGAGTGATAAGGATGGTATATAGGTCTAAAGCTATTTAAGAGCATTTTTTCCCATTCTGAAACAAATTATTCAATTCTGTATGTATGTTCATGGTGAAACTGATAGCTGACCAGGACTTCTGTTGTTTTGGAAAAGCAATAATAAAAAGCCATAGAAGCACTTGATTTTTGTGGTACCGGTATTATTTGAATCTCAGCTCTGAAGATTTTCTGGGGCTTTATGTCCAATAAATGTCTGCCATAAACACTGGTATAATACCATATTTTGTGGCATTATCCTGCAGCAGTCCATTCAAGTCTCTATTTGATGGTAGAACAAGTTGTGACAATATTTCATCATTTCTTTCTGTCTTGAGTAGAAAGCTCCGTTCCCTTGTAGCATGACCTAGAAACTAACAGATGTACTTGGAATAGTACTACTACTAATAATAGGTAAAGTTAGAGGTTTCCCCTTGACATGAATGTCTAGTAGTAACTGACTGTTACTACTCATCTCTGTTACTAAGCCGAAGAGCCAGCATTGTCTAAAGATGACTCTGGTGGTCATGTGGCCAGCATGACTGCACCAAACACTGTTACCTTCCCACCAAAGTGGTACCTGTTTATCTTCTTGCGTTTGCATGCTTTCAAATTGCTGGGTTGGCAGAAGCTGGGACTAGTGACGGGAGCTTACCCCATCATGTGCTTGGAACTGCCAACCGATTGTTAGAATTGGTGTCTTAGCCACTAAGCCACTGCATCCCAATAATAATGATACTAATAAAGTGGTGTAATATTGCCACTACTGCTACTAATAGCAGCACACGTACCTTACATTTCACTTCTGGTTGCTACTTTGGTTATTTTATAAGGTTTTTCATTTAAATTATGCATGCATAGAGTAGAACAGATTTGAAAGAGAATGTGATTGCAATGGTACAATGGACATTGATTTAATTGAAGTGATTTTACTGGTGCCTGGGAAGTCATAATTTGTAGCACTTCTTTGTTTCTGAATAAATATCTATTTCTTGTCCAAGCGTATGATTTTTCTTGATCAGTTTTACTTGTTTTACATGGCTTGTTTTGATTCCCACTTCAGTTAAAGCATTTGAGCAAAATTTGTGAAAAGCCAGCAATTTCTTCCATCACTTAGCAATGCTGTCAATGCCTTCAGACACTTCCAGCAGCTTAAAATTCTGTTGTTGAAATGTGTGTTTCTTATTTCTGGAGATTTTTGAAGCTTTTGTCACCAAACCACTAATAAAGGGCAAAAATCTAGATCTTAATTACTATAATAGTTGGTAGAGATATCTTGTAGCGTCTTTGAGACTAACTCAAAGAAAGAAGTTGGCAGCATGAGCTTTTTTGTTTTGTTTTGTAGACTTCAGTCCATTCCTCAGATGCGTGTAATAGTTGGGGTTTGAGATGCTTGTTTTTCCTCTTCTTTGCTTGTTTATTTAGCCAGATTGTATACATGTCTGTGGCCTAAAATGGAAAGAGACTTTGTTAAGGTGCACAATGTCCACAGAGTTTCTCCTATCCTCTAACAGACTATGTTCTGTGTTGGGCTTTTCAAAGATTCCTTAGGACGTTTGCTACGTTTCAGGCTAATATGTACTATAAATCTGAGCATGTAAAAAAGTCCCAAACAGATAAAAGAAGCATCAGATTAAAGTGCTAGTCTGTCTTCTTCTCTTAAAAGATTGTTTTAATCTGTTTGTTCACTTTATACTGGTATTTCAGTGTTTACTCAGTCAAATATGCTCATGCTACAAAATAATAATCTGTGCAGAGTTTCTGCTCTATTCAAGTTTAGACCATTCAAAGAGAACACCTGTATCTTCTCAATATACTAAATTACACAAATATTGACTTCATTTAATATTTATATTTCTTGTCAACCTTCCGTCATGAAACTCAATCACTACACATGGTCTTTTCTAAGTGGTCTTCATTCAGGAACTAATCAGCCCCAGACCTACTTAGTCTCAGCTAGGCAGCTGCAGCGCATATGTTGTAAGCCCAACATCATCACCATTGCAGGGAATGGTTCAACTGCAGCCCCTGGCCTTAAAGGAAATCCTGGCTGATCACTAGTGCTCATATATGGTGGAGAGCTGACTTAGGGGACGGCCATGGGGTTAGCACTGGAGAGACCCCTCTTCTTTTGATATCAGAGTTGCAATAAAATACAGGTTAAATGGCCCTTCTATGACCCTGCTGTGGACCCATTACTATAATCCTTCTGTCATATGTAGGCTAGCACTAGAAGTCACTTGGGATGTGTTTTAGGGGAGAAATGCCAACAATGGGCTGACACCAAAGAGTCAACAACTCAGGTAGCCCTGTGCACTCATGCCTTGGACTTGCCGCTGGACTTGGTACACAAAAGGATTGGTCCCAAGGTTAAGTAACCTAGCCAGTAGACATAACTACCTTGAGCTAATTTCAGTACCCCAAACTCTCAAGGGTTACAATGGCAAACCTCCTCTGAACAACTCTTGCCAAGAAAACCCATGATAGGGTTGACATAAGTCGGAAATGACTTGAAGGCACAAAACGACAATAGGTACAGTAAGCTGGGAGTCTAAAAGCCCTCTAGTTATCCCCTGCTCCTTTTCTGTTTCCATTAGGAAACTTGGCCATACATCTTGTTTGCTTGTGCACCCCAGTCCTTCGTTTTTATTTCCATTGTCAACAAAAGATATGGATAACCTTGCTCAAATGCCTTGGCAGACTCGAGGGACTGAATGAACCAAGATGAATGCAATTGTTCTCTGTTTCATTCCACTACTGCTGGATGAAGAGGAACTTTTCAGTATCTTTGTGTCCTTAGAGAAGACATTATTTGTGTTTTGCAGATATTTGGCTTTATTGTATAACAGAATGGTACCTTCTAAACATATGGTGTCTTCCTTACAAGTTGAGACTTGTATAAATTCTTCCTATGTTGGTTGTCTATGGGGGTTTATGAACACTCTTGAGAACAAAAACTAATTTGGCTACTTTCATTGGAACCAGCATGATATACTGGTTTGCGCATTGGTCTGTGACTCAAGGTTTGAATCACCATTCAGCCATGAAAACCCATTGGCTTACTTTGGGCAAGTAATCTCTCTCATTCTTTGAGGAAGGCAATGACAAACCCTCTCTGAACAAACCTTACCAAGAAAACCCTGTGACAGGTATAGCTTGGAGTTACCATAAGTCAGAAATGATGTGAAGGTGTGAAACAACAACAAATTCATTTCACGGTATAAAGAAAAAATGTACATATGAAATACAATGGTGTTTTTTAATGGCCCAAATGCAAATTTAATTTCCCCATGTAACTTTGGGAGTCATAATAGAGTGCTGTGATTGAAAAACTGGAGAATGAAAAGATGTATGCATAGTGGCTTCTTGGTTCATGAAGTTTACGTTTGAGACTCAAAACATGCTAAGGCCAATACAGATTGGCTTCTGGGCTTGTATGTGATACAGGCTCAAAAGTCACAACACAGTGGACATAAATAATGAGTCTTGCTCTGTAATTTCTCCTGCTGCATAGCCTCCTTCACAGCCAGAGAAGCAGAATAGGCTATTCAAATCCTTATGAGCAAGGAAAACATCAACTGTCAAGGGGGAACGCAGTATTTCTCTTTCCACTCCCTCCCTCTGATTATGTATATCTCCAAGGGAATATTGTAGTCATATACATATAACAACTGTATCTTCTTTTTTGTTAAGAAGTTCTAGTTGTTTATATACATGGAAATTGATGTGCGATGGGCATGTCCCAAAGTGTGAATGTGAAATTACTGACGTTTGGGGAAATTCATCCAGATTTTTATCCACATTCTTAAAACATTTGTTTGGCTATGTCTTTATGCCTAGTATAATAGAACGGATAGATTTTAAAAGGACAGAAGTATTTTTATCCGAAAATGAGAACAGGTCTGGGAAGGAGATATTCCATGTGTGAGGGAATCACAGAAGTGTTTTGTTGTTTTAAAAAAAAAAACAGAACAAGGCAATCTTAAGTATTACGTTTAGCAGAAGAGCAAACCCTCAGGACTTGACGAAAGATGTATTGGTAGTCTGTCTCATTTTGCGTTGGTTGGGTTATCACACAGTAGATGATGAGTGTTTCAGGCTTAGTGTAGGATGACTGCATGATGTTGTTTCTAGGGAAACGTGGTGGGAGCATGTAAAAAGGTAAAGAAACATGTTCTTAGGAGAAGCACTTGCAAGCAATACTTGAATCACACTGAGTTGCTTTACAAGATACTCGATTGTTATGTTCTTAGATGTATTTTCTTCTATTTAGCTCTGTTTTCAGAGTCTTTGAATGATGTACTTACATTATTTCAAATATTATTTGTTTTCTTCAATGTATTAAATGTGCAACTATATTGGGAAATCAGGGAGGAATACAAGTTGTTTTTATTTTGCCGCTGCTGGCTTCTGTCTCTCTGTTTCCAACTGTAATAATGTTGTGAAGTGATTGTTTTGTATTTGAAGCTGCACGTTCAGAAGTGAAGCAAAATAGCAATATCATGGCTAAAATCCTGTTGGTGCACTACATTGGCATAGATGGTGATGGCTAGAAGGAAAACGTTGTGGAGAGATTGCAACCATGAAAGAAGCAAGGCATTGAAGTGAGAGGCCGCCAGATTTTGTCTGCACCGCCAGGGAAAAGTGTAATTGCTTGTCATGTTCATTTTACCTTGATGGAACCCGTATGCCAGGATTATTGGACATAGTGCATTACAGAATAGCATTGCAGGAAATACAGTTTGTTGCTGCTCTTAGAAGCTTGCAAACTGAACTTCAGCACTTGTAGTGGGAAGGACAATATCTGGAGGGAAAAGACGATAGGGACCAAAAGGACTGTGAACACATGAAATAGCATATACAAGGATGAGCTTCAACATGTCCTAACATGCTATTGCAGATCAAAATATGGAACTTCAGGTATACGCACAGTACATTGAGCCTAGTGCATTAGTTATGCCATCTCGTCTGTAATGTCCAGTTTCCTAGATACCACAATAGTTTTAAAATGAAAAAGCATCTTATGGAAGAAAGAGATTGTGAAATTGCACCCCACCCTTTTCATTGTATATTTCGTAGTGCCTCAGTCTTCCTGATGTTGTGTGGTTCTAGCATAATGGGAAATGTCACACTTCATAATATCTAGCTACCAGAATGCAATTTATTTATGTACTTTGTGAGATGGTTGTATATGGCTTGTCCTTGGTATGAAATCTGATTTTTGGCAGTGGGGGGCTTAGTTTTACTTGAGCAAGCTAGCGATTTTTTAAAGGAGAACCTGATGCCACAAAATGTTAAAACTAGATTGTTAAAAAATACTGAATATGTCAAAATACCTTTGAATTTGTTGTGATTCCCAGTTTAAATTGTGTTTTAACATTACAAGGAAAGAGAGGATGGGTCCCATACTTCAGAGCATGTTAGGGAACATTTCCTGGGATAAGTTAAGCTAGTGAGCTACTTTTTTATAGCTGAAAATGAGTGGAAATGAATGCTGACTGATAAGTTTTAAACTTTTCTTGAAGCATCAGCACTTAGCTCATCTTCTTTGGGGTTTAGGACTACTAATGTATATAGAACTTAAAGTTAAACCTACAGTTGGCCATGACGTTACAATCTTGTCAAAGGGGAAACCTTTACCTTTTTTATTCAAATAAGCATTGTTTGAGAAGTCCTTGGTGCCTGGTTCTTTATTTATTATTTTATTTATTTTAATAAATAAGTATGTAAACAGTTGATGGTGATGCATAAAGTTTAAAAGAGTTTTTTTTCTCCCCCCCTCCTAGTTTTCCCAGTGTAGTTGATTGATTGTTACTAACTAGGAAAAAAGCACTCTTCTGTTTTGCTTGCCAAGGCGTGATTTCTTTTGATCCATAGTTGCATTAATGCGTGTTTGGAATCTTAAAGAAATCAGATGGGCATAAGGCGTAGTGTTAAAGAACTTTATTCAAAGCCTCAGTGAGAAATCTTGAAGGTTGTGATTTTTTGATTGGGTGTGTATGAGGTAATGGACCCCCCCCCCAAAAAAAAGTCATGTTTACATTGTAGTTTGTTGGACAGGTGTTCAGGATTTCTGTTAGTGTGTCTGAATTTCTTCGCAGTGCAGCCCATGTAGTGTGGTTTTCAGTTATGTTGGATAATATGTTTCTTGTGATGTGCACTTTCCTTCACTGTTTTTGTTTTAATAAAACACATTGCTTGGTTGGCTTTTAGTTGTACTTTTTAAACTGATATTTTTGCTTGTGTCATTGTGCTGCCTCTGCAGCATTCATGGTCTGATATGTTGTATGGGTTTTGCAGTGATATTTAGATGCCAGGGTGGGTGGGAGCTTACAGCTATGCCAGAAACTATTGTTCCAGATGGACCTATTCTCAGTGCTATGCTTTACTGTGCTTTCCCCATCTGGCTCTCTTTGTAAGCAAGAAGGATGCATTATGCTGTCAACAGAAATGTAGCCATAGTACTTCTCTGATGGGACCTTAGCAGAGGATCCACATTGGATGACTTCAGAAAGGATGATAGATTAAGTGAAAGCCTATGGCGCTATACAAATACAAAACCTAAGGCGCTATACAAATAAACATATTAATAATAATAATAATAATAATGGAGAACTGGTCAGTTCAATTCCACTTTTTTAAATGGTTCCATATACAGTGGGCTATTGGTATCTGCTGGGATTTGGTTCCAGGACACATACACGCATGGATACCAAAATCTGTGGGTGCTGATGTCCCATTGTAGATAATGGATTAGTAAAATAGTTCCCTTTTTGCTAAAATGTCAAAATCAAGGCTTGCTTTTTAGTTTTAAAAAACTATATTTTCAAGTTGTGGGTGGTTGAATACATTAATGGTTGAAGCCATGGATACAGAGGGCTGACTGAACAGACATTTTACACTGTTCTGCTTTATGTGTCATCCCACTTTTATTATTATTCTTGATTTATTTATTTATACTGTCCCTTTATTTCAGGAGTGGGAATGGGTTACAAAAGTCAAAATAGGTGCAGATAAAAGCTCAAATCAATAAAGCATGCACAAGTTGAAATACTGTGTATACTCAACTATAAGTTGACTGCATGTATAAGTTAAGGGTAGATTTGGGGACCAAAATGATGGATTTTGATATGACCCACGAATAAGTCAAGGGTAAAACTTAGGGCATGTAACAGAGGATTTAAAGGATGGAGCAAAGGAAAATAATGTAAAAGATCTTGCAAAATTCCAGCAGGACTGTTTTGTTTACCTTAAAGACTGATGCTTCCAGGACAGATTATGCTCTTGTCCTTCACTAGGGAATGGTTCCTTTTTTATATATAAAAGAGTTAAAGTCTTTAAAGGCAGCCTTTGTCTGCAAGACCTGAGATAAGGTAATAGGATAGGGTGACTTTGCCCATAACCCACCTGATTGAGTCTATCCATCTGACTTGTGATCTTCCTCTCTTTCTTCTACCCTCTACCTTTCCTAGCATTATTAATTTTCTAGTGATCTTTGCCTTCTCATTATATGACCAAAGTACGATAGTCTTAACTTGATCATCTTTGCTTCCAAGGAGAGCCCTGGTCTGATCTGTCCAAGAAACCATTTGTTTGTCTTCTTGGCTGTTCATGGTATCCTAAGTACTCTTCTGCAGTACGACATTTCGAGTGAGTTTATTTTTTTTCTGTCTGCTTCCTTCACTGTCCAGCTTTCACATCCGTACATAGTAACTGGGAATATAATGGCCTGAACGATTCTGACTTTAGTGCTCAGTTGTATGTCTTTGTTCTTTAGTATCTTTTCCAGTTCTTTCGTAGCTGCTCTTCCCATTGCTAGTCTTTCTCTTATGTCTTGACTGCAGTCTCCATTCTGGTCAATGTTTGATCCTAGATATGGGAATTCTTGTATTTCAATTTCCTTGTTGTCTAGATTGAATTTGTGTGTTTCTTCTGTGGTCATTATTTTTTATTTCTTTATGTTCAGCATCAGACTTGCCTTTGCACTTTCATCTTTGACCTTCCTTATTAATTGTTCCAATTCTTGAATGCCTTCTGCTAACATTATGTTGTCGTCTGCTGTTGTTAATGTTGCTTCCTCCTATCTTCACTCCCTTTTTTCTGATTCTAATTCTGTTTTTCTTATGATGTTTTCAGAATATAGGTTAAAAAAATAAGGGTGCTGCTTTGCCTGACCCCTTTGCCTATTGGGAACCACTCTGTTTCCCCAAATTCTGTTCTGACTGTGGTCTTTTCTCCTTGGTACAGAATCCTCATCAGGACTACATCAGATGTAGTGGCACCCCCATGTCTTTGAGTGCATTCCATAGCTTTTTGTGATCTATCCAATCAAATGCTTTGCTGTCGTCTATAAAACACACATTGATTCTTTTTTGGAATTCTTTAGTGTGCTTCATTAGCCATTGTATGTTTGCAATGTGGTCCCTAGTGCCCCTTCCTTTTCTGAATCCTGTTTGCACCTCTGGGATTTCTTTCTCCATGTATGGTTGGAGTCTATGCTGCAGAATTTTGAGCATTGGTTTCCTTGCATGTGAGTTTAGTATTACTGTCCTATAGTTGCTGCAGTCTTTTGTATCTACTTTCTTGTGGATTTGTATATATATCAAGGTTTTCCAGACTCTTGGTCACCACTTTGTTTCCCATATTTGTTGGCATATTTCAGTTAGTACTAAATTTGCATCTGTCTGTAGGTGCTGTAGCAGTTCAGTTGAGATACCATCTGTTCCCAGTGATTTATTTTTTCCCATTTTCCTTATTGCAGATTCCACTTCATTTCTTACTGTAGAATTTGGGGTCTGTCTTCATATGGCTCCTCATTCCAAATATCATTCATTCCCTCATCTCTTTTGTATAACTCTTCTGTGCATTGCCTCCAATGCCTTATTATTTCTTCTTGTTCCTGTTTCGTGTTCTTTTTTTCTTCATAGAGCATTTCTGCCCTTAGTTTGAACCCACTTTAATTTCTTGGATTTTTTAATAGAGGTCTTTAATTTTTCCCTTTTTGTTGTTTTCTTCTATTTCTCTGCATTGGTCATTGTAGTATTTCTCCTTATCCCTGTGTGTCAGATGTTGGACAGTTGTGTTCAAACCTCTGGCTTTGTTCCTATCTCCCGTTGCTTTTGATTTTCTTCTTTCTTTTATTGCATGAAGTGTTTCATCTGTCATCCATTGTTTCTCCCCCCCCCCTTTTTTTTGGCTGCTGTTAGTGTTTTCTTGCATTCATCCTTAAGTATGTCTTTGACTTCTGTCCACAGTTCTTCAGGTTCCCAGTTGATTATACTTAATAGTTCAAATCTATTTCTTACATTGTCCCTGAATTCATCTGAAATGTTATTTAGGTCATATTTTGGTATAATGATGGTTTTTGCTTTGTAAATAGCTTGTAAATACAAGAGGCTAATGAGGTTTTCCCCCCCCCCCCCTGCTTTTTCTGGTAAGGAATAATGAAATACGACTTAAAATTAGAGTGGAGACAATTCCTCTGTTGTCCCTGGATTTTCTGCTCTCAAACTTTGCAAGCTTTTTTTTTTTTTTTTTTTTTGGCGCTTAACAGAAATTATTCCCAGTGAAACCAAAAAGCATACACCATCTGGAGTCTTACCTGAATATATTTGAACATCATGAATTAATTTTTAAGTCAAACCCCCCCCTTGCCCCACACACAAATAGCCATCTTGCCTGATGAAAATGTCTGGCGATCTTGAAAGGCTGCACACATTTTTGCATCCTGTATGGATAGAGAGTTAGCATAACTGCAGTTTCTAGCCCCAAATACTTAAAACTCAATGTTCTGAAAGTGTAAAGATCCAAGCCTCCAGAAAAGCTACTCAAAGAAGAAAAGTACAAGAACCTCTCAAGAGAACCTTGTTGCCTGGGAAAAAACCCAGGGCTGGGGAGTAGTGGTGATTTTGGGTGACTCCTTGTCCTGCATTTCTTAATGTTACTCCTACTCCTATTATACTCCTCAATAAAAATATTTTGTCATTGCCACATGACTCATCAGACTGCTTTTTGGAATTCTGATTATATGGTAGTCACTATAATAACAGAAATAAGGAGTAACAAATATATTTAGTTACTCTTTATTCCTCCTCCTGTAAAAACCTCTTACTTCCTTACTCCTGCTCCCCAGCCCTTGGAAAAAAATCACCACCTTTAAAAAGTTTGACTCTGATACATGCAATACCCCTGTTGTAAAAATAGAATCCTTCACTTCTGCAGATGGATCAGCTTTTAAACTCTAAAACATAGCTTTTAAAGTGTGCCATGCTTGTCTGGGCTTGTTATATGTTAATGTTAAAAGATAAAGCTAACTTTTGGGCCACAGATAAGGCTGAGCTGTGTATGAATGTTAATAGGATAAAATTCTGGGAAGGATTTAAAAGTATACTTTTTTCTGTTTTGCAGGGTAGGGTCAGAGGCTGTTATTAATTGCCATCAAGTTGACTTTGATTTGTGACTGTGAATGAGAGACCTTCAAGTCACCCTGTTGTCAACAGTCCTGATCCTGGCTTGCAAACTCAGGACTGTGGCATCCTTGATAGAGTCTATCTACCTATAAATCCATCCTTTCTCTTTTCCTTCCTTCTGCCTTGTCAAGCATTATTGTATTTTATAGTGAGTCACTTCATGTTATGATATGTCCAAAGCATGATAGTCTCAGCTTAGTCATTTTGCCTTCTAGGGAGAGTTCATGGTTGATGTGCTCTAAGACCCATTTATGTATCTTTTTAGCAGTCCACGATATTTGTAGAACTCTTCTCCAACACCATATTGCAAATGAGTTGTTTCAGCTTTCTTCACTAACCAGATTTCTCAACCATATGTGGAAATGGGAACTACAGTGAGATGGATTATCCCATCTTTACTATTCAGTGATATATTTTTACACTTCAGGATCTTATCTAGTTCCTTTATAACTGCCCTTCCAAGTCTTAGTCTTCTTCTGATTTCTTGACTGCAGTCAATTTCTTGACTAAGTCAAGGTATAGGAAATCCTTCACTATTTCCATGTTTTCACTGTCTGCTTTACAATTTTTATTTTCTTACTGTTTAGCTGCAAACTAGCCTTAGTGCTTTCTTCCTTGATCTTCCGCAGTAGTCGTTCCTAGTCTTTGCAATTTTCTGCTAGTAGTATGCTTTTTTGGGTGTTCATATTTCTTCCCTCAGTTTTCACACCTCTTCCCTCCAAGTCTAATCCTGGTTTACATATGAAACATTCAGCATGCAAACTAAACAGGTAAAGTGCTAAAATGCAACCTTGCCGGTCCACAGATTAGAAATGCTGAATATACATTCTGATCCCCAAGGAAGGGGACAGCAGAGGTTGCAGTAACCAGAACGACCATTGCAGGAATGTCCCATGTAAATGGAGTGATACTGAAAATTCTGCAACAGACTTTTACTATATATAGAGAGGGGAAATCCAAGAGTTCTTAAGGTGGGTTCAAAAAAGGAAGAGACACTAGCAGGACCATCTTGTAAACAAACACTGGATAATGGAGCACACCAAAGAATTTCAGAAGAAAACGAGCCTGTGCTTTATAGATTATCGGAAAGCCTTTGATTGTGCCTTAATAGATTGCTCTTAAATAAATGGATGTACTATCACAGGTAGCTATCCCATAATACAACAGAGAAGCTAATTCTCTACTACTTCCAGCCTCCATAGGTCAGCCAAAACATGTGCATACAGGACAGGAGAAAAGGATTTAAGGCGCATGCTTCAGGAGAAAGTAGAAAACCTTCAGGTTCATTACTTTAATTCGCAGATGGGGCAAATTTCAGGGATTCAGGATGGGAGTACAGTGAGCTCTTGGTATCCACTGGGATTTGGTTCTAGGAAACCTCCCCCCCCCCCCCCGGGAGTTCCACAAAATCCATGGATGTTCAAGTCCGATTAAATACAATGGATAGTGAAATGGTCTCCCTTATATAAAATGAGAAAAATCAAGGTTTGTTTTTTGGAGAGTGAGCATGTGTGTATGTGTGAGTGTGTGTATTCAAGATGTGGATGCTTCAATCCATGGATAAAGAATCCATGGATACGGAGGGATGACTATTTTCTTGGCCCCAGAACTCTCCTTCAGCCCCACTGGCCCTCGTACACAAGGTTATTTCTGGTTTGAAAGGGAAAAAAACATTTTCTCCTAGAACAAGGTGCTAAACACACTTTATTCCAGAGGACATTAGTTGCTTCTAGAGTTTACCTGGAACAGCAGTACTTGTTTCTGAGCAAAAATATGCCCTGGGTGAGGTTCAGAAAGTGCTGGAGCCCACAGAAATAGCTCTGAGGTCTGCATGTGATCTCTGGATCATGCAGATGATTTCCATCCCCACTTTAATTGATCTGTGAGGGAAAGTTTTTGTTTTTGCCCCAAATAGCTGCTAGATTCAAGTATAATGCAGAAAGTATTGATAGCTCTTCCTAATTTTTTTTTAAATCACTCTGTCTGATACATCCTATCTTGAGTATATTTTCAATAGAAAGGTGAAATATAAATTATTTTCTCTGTTTGCAAAGTTGAAGGGTGAATGCCAGTTGCTCTGTAGCCAAAACGGAGTTATCCACAAGGGTGAGGTGTGTCAACAGAGATGTAGCCCTAAATAGATATAAAAAATGCAGTTAATCAAGATCAGAAATGAATTCAGATATCACACTAAACGTTAGTTTTAAAAAAAGGAAATGAAAGCTTCCATCTTCTTCATAGGCACTTCATTTTGTTATGATGTCTGAAATAGCACATAATCAGCACACAATGTGGCTATGACTTTATACTCCTTTGAGGATTAAAATAGCTATTTTAATGTGAGTACCGTACATCTTAAAGCTTCCCAGTCTGTATTAATTTGGCTAGAATGTAGGTTGATGTATTGTAGTTTCTATAGAACAGATATGTCATGCTACTTCATAAGAAAAATGCTAAAATCAGCAGGTTTGGTTGATCTTAGTAAGGGTATATTGCCTGACTGTGTATTTTGAAGGAGCTTAGATATTCACAATGTACCACAATTGACTTTTCATTTTTAAATTATCTTTTAAAATGTATTCTTGTTTTGTCTTTCTTTTGACAGAACTTGTGACCATTTGAAGGAGAGACAAATGCATTCCAGACTAGAAAATGGCAACATTCCTCCATCAGTATCATTAGAAAACTAACTTATTCAGAGGTAAAGTATAATGTTAAATATGATCCTTTTTGTTCATGAAGGCAGGCCTAAATACCCTGAAGGCATCACATCCCGTCTGATCTTGCAAGCTAAATAGGGTCAAGTACTTGGTTAGTACAACTTGGTTAGTACTTGGATGAGAGACCACTAACAAACACCAGGTGCTGTAAGCTATATTTTAGAGGAAGGAAATGGCAAAACCACCTCTGAGAATTCCTTGCCTAAGAAAACCCTGTGAAATTCATGATATAGCCATAAGTCAGCTGTTGATTTGAAGGTGTGTGTGTGTATGTGTGCATGCACACCCAGCCACACACACACAGGCAGGCTAACCAATGATGATTAACTCTGGCATTTTGCAGTAGATACATTCATGTTTTCCTCTGGCAAATATTTCTATTATTTACAAAGAATTAGCTGACATAAGCAAGTATATTCCTAATTTCTCCAAATATAATTTGACGTGTGCTGAATGTGTGAATTTCAGTTCCCTGAAAAACATTGGGTTTAAAGGGGGGATACAGTGGTCCCCCGGGATACGAATCCCCCGGGTTAAGAAAACCCCGGGATCCGAAACCGGCGGGACCGCTTCAGTATCCCCCGGGATCCGAAGGATCCCCCGGGATCCGAAAAAAGGGACGTCCCGTTTCGTCCCTTTTCCTCCGAGGCCTAGCCTCGGAGAAAAAGGGACGCCGTTTCGTTCCTTTTCCTCCGAGGCCTAGCCTCGGAGAGAAAGGGACGAAAGGCCGTTTCGTCCCTTTTTCTCCGAGGCCTAGCCTCAGAGAAAAAGGGACGCCGTTTTGTCCCTTTTTCTCCGAGGCCTAGCCTCGGAGAAAAAGGGACGCCGTTTTGTCCCTTTTTCTCCGAGGCCTAGCCTCGGAGAGAAAGGGACGCCGTTTTGTCCCTTTTTCTCCGAGGCCTAGCCTCTGAGAAAAAGGGACGCCGTTTTGTCCCTTTTTCTCCGAGGCCTAGCCTCTGAGAAAAAGGGACGCCGTTTTGTCCCTTTTTCTCCGAGGCCTAGCCTCGGAGAGAAAGGGACGCCGTTTTGTCCCTTTTTCTCCGAGGCCTAGCCTCTGAGAAAAAGGGACGCCGTTTCGTCCCTTTTTCTCCGAGGCCTAGCCTCTGAGAAAAAGGGACACCGTTTTGTCCCTTTTTCTCCGAGGCCTAGCCTCGGAGAGAAAGGGACGCCGTTTTGTCCCTTTTTCTCCGAGGCCTAGCCTCTGAGAGAAAGGGACGCCGTTTCGTCCCTTTTTCTCCGAGGCCGTTTCGGCGTCGCTTTTTCTCCGAGGCTAGGCCTGACGCGGAAGGAGGCCCGATCCCGCCGGGTCGGGCCTCCTTTCGTTGGGCGCGGAGGCCCAGGCCGGCTTCCAAAGCCGGCCTGGGCCTCCGCGCCTGACGCGGAAGGAGGCCCGATCCCGCCGGGTCGGGCCTCCTTTCGTTGGGCGCGGAGGCCCAGGCCGGCGGGATCGGGCCTCCTTCCGCGTCAGGCGCGGAGGCCCAGGCCGGCTTCGGAAGCCTCCGCGCCCAACGAAAGGAGGCCCGACCCGGCGGGATCGGGCCTCCTTCCGCGTCAGGCCCGGAGGCCCAGGCCGGCTTCGGAAGCCGGCCTGGGCCTCCGCACCCAACGAAAGGAGGCCCGACCCGGCGGGATCGGGCCTCCTTCCGCGTCAGGCCCGGAGGCCCAGGCCGGCTTCGGAAGCCGGCCTGGGCCTCCGCGCCCAACGAAAGGAGGCCTGATCCGGCGGGATCGGGCCTCCTTCCGCGTCAGGCCCGGAGGCCCAGCCTGGCTGGGGAAGGGAACCTTCCCTTCCCCAGCCAGGAGGCCCCCGCGGCTGACGAAAGGAAGGCCCGATCCGTCGGATCGGACCTTCCTTTCCTCAGCCAGGAGGCCCCCGCCGAAGGCCTCGGAACGGATTACCTATTTCCTATGGGAAATAGGCCCCGGGTTACGAAATTTTCGGCTTACGAAAACGTAGCCGGAACGAATTAATTTCGTAACCCGGGGGACCACTGTATTATGGTATAGAATCATAGAATCATAGAATCATAGAAATTTAGAGTTGGAAGAGACCACAAGGGCCATCCAGTCCAACCCCCTGCCGCGCAGGAACTCCCAATCAAAGCATACCCGACAGATGGCCATCCAGCCTCTGCTTAAAAACCTCCAAGGAAGGAGACTCCACCACCCTCCGAGGGAGTGTGTTCCACTGTCGAACAGCTCTTACTGTCAGGAAGTTCCTCCTAATGTTGAGGTGGAATCTTTTTTCCTGCAGTTTGCATCCATTGTTCCGAGTTCTGTTCTCTGGAGCAGCAGAAAACAAGCTTGCTCCCTCCTCAATGTGACATCCCTTCAAGTATTTAAACAGGGCAATCATATCACCTCTTAACCTTCTCTTCTCCAGGCTAAACATTCCCAGCTCCCTAAGGCGTTCTTCATAGGGCAAGGTCTCCAGACCCTTCACCATTTTAGTCGCCCTCCTTTGGACCCGCTCCAGTTTCTCCACATCCTTTTTGAACTGTGGTGCCCAGAACTGGACACAGTATTCCAGGTGGGGCCTGACCAATGCAGAATAGAGTGGCACTATTACTTCCCTTGATCTAGACACTAGATGGTATGGTGGCTGCTCTTCTGTAGCTCTTAATTCAGGTACATACAATCGCCAGTTGATGCTGCAGTCATCAGATAGTGAACAGGCAAATTGAATCAAATAAAATCATGAGAAGAATGTGCAGTTTTTCTGGAAATTATTTTAGTGTGTACCAAGAATGTGAAGAGTAAAGAAGGCTCTCTTCTCAAAACATGAATATATACAGAACTCACAGGGAAGAATCCATAGAAATAAACCCTCGTGGAAAAGAAGGCACTTATATTATCACCTAGATAATATAGTCTTCATGTGATCAGCTAGAAGGTTCCGTCCAATTTCTCAGCTATGGTAAACTGAAGAGCTCAGAAATATTGGGGCTAAACAGACAAGCAAAAAGAGGTGCTTTCAGGCTGGCTTGAAGGTGTGGCGTTTAGATGACACATACCTTGAAGCCACCAGAAAAGTGTTCTTATGCAGAGAACAGCCATTTCAAAAAGAAGCTGCTTTTTCTGCTTCTTCTTGGCTTGAAGCCATGTCATGTGGTCATGACATGAGCACTCCAGCTGCCTTGGGAGCTGGTGTTGTGGTTGGTGGGGTTTCAGTGTGGCTCCAGAAAAGGCAGCTTCATGCCACTTTTTCCTGCCCATCTGTTTCGCCCCAATGATACTGCTGAAAGGAGCTGTAAAAAGTATTGTGAAGTGGAATCCCTTCTCTTGCTCCAGCCTATGCATCTGTCAGCTGAGTGGCTGACATTAAGAACAAATGTGCTGGTGAATTTCTTACAAAGAATACAAGGGGCACATGTTTTCCTTGCCATATAAAAGAGCAAAGAGCATAAAGGGAATACTTGCCCTTTATGAGAATATCAAAGGAGGCTCTTTAACATAATTTTCTGAGAGAAGGGTCAAGTAACACTTGACCTCTGCTAGTATGTACATGTATATATTTATAAAGGAACATCTCTAGTGTGTATTGAGTAAAATCATTTGTTTTTACTGTAATCATAAGGTCTGTAGTATTTTTTTCTCCTACCGGTATTACATAACTGTTGAGTGTGGAGCCTCAGACCCTTCATCTTTAGTGGAAAAAAAATCAACTAGCAGTTGTCCTTTTTTCGACTCATCTCAACTAAGACAGAACTGCTGCACAGCAACAATCACACAGTAGCCATCTGTAAACTTTAATGTTAATAACAGTGGTATTGAAGAGCGAAAGCTTAGTACAGAATAATAGCAGTATTGGAGAGTGGAATCTTAGTACAGAAATAAACAAAGTTCATGAAACCATATTTATACATTCAGGAGTTAATTTTATAATTTCAAACAGAAAACTGATACTTGAACTCTTTTATAATTTTGCTAAGTGACCATAGCATTTATCACAACTGTTATCTGCTGAACAACTTCTCAAATAGAGGAAACGGATATAATACTATTTGACTTCGAGACACTGTTTTTCTTTGTTCCATGGCCAGATTTTATCATTAGGGGATGTCACATGGATTTGGGTCCATGATGCATTTCAGCTTTTTCTAGGCGACTTTTGTTTGTACTCTATTTGATAGGAAAATATGCATGTTTAGTGTGTCTTGAAGACATTTCTGCTTTTCTCTTTGTCTAACCAATTATGCTTATAAACATTATCACAACTTCAGCCTTAAGAATTGATTAACATGGAAAATTGGTTCTGTCATACTGGGAAATTCTTTGCTTTATGTCATATATTGCTGACTCCAATGATACCCATGTGTTCTTTCTTAGATAAAAAATGTTTTTCTACTGTCTGTCACTGATTTTAGTTTTTATTGCCTATTATGCAAATAACTGGAAAAAACATTATTAAAAACAAGAAAAACAAGAAAAACAGATGAACATTTAGTGTAACATTTAAAGGTAGCATTAAGAACATCTGTAATAAAATCACACTGTCAAACATGGGAACAGATTCTTCTGAGTGTGCCTTGTAGCTGGCACTGTGCTTCATTACTGCTTTTCTCATTTAAAGGTGAAAGAGGAGTAGACGTAAGAAGATGCTAGGATCAGAACGTGGTGTGGTAGAAGAATGGCTGTCAGAATTCAAGGTGAGCAAAAATGCTTTTAAATAGTATGTTTCATAGCTTCTTGTATGGCTGCTGGATATAAGGATACTGTATTTTGTATTTCCACCAACCTGTTTTTTCTTCCCATCACAGCGACCCTCACACTGGTGCTGGTGATTTGTTTGCTGCAGTCAGTGGAAGGAGATAAAGTTGAATAACCAATCAGTCTTCGCATTTGTGTTTTTTATTTCTTCTAGGCATTACCTGAAATGCAGATCTCCAGTTATGCAGCAACACTTCATCGAAAAAAAACACTGGTGCCAGCTCTTTATAAGGTCATTCAGGATCCAAATAATGAGGTATGAAGTAGCCAAAATGCTTTTTGAAACAGTGGTAGAATACATAGTGACACATTTTATTTAGATAGATTTATAATTGCTTTTTCACTAACCTAATTACTGTGGGGGAAATTTTGCCTACTTTCTTCTGCTTCAGTAGTCTTTGACAATTGGATTTTTCCCCCAGTTGCAAGAAATCTATTTAAAATATTTACTTATATTCTACACATTTGCTTTATTTTGATGGTAGTCAACACAGAGGGAGTTAAGTTTCAGTTGGTCCTGGATTGCATTACATTTACCATATATTTCAATTCATAATAAATATGTTTGGGTTTGGTTTATTCGTAAATTATTAAAGGAATAGATTTTACACAATAGAATAATAGAATCATAGAGTTGTAAGAAACCTCAAGGGCCATCCAATCTAACCCCCTGCCATACAGGAATACTGTACAAAATCAAAGCACTCTCAACAGATGGCCATCCTGCTTCTGTTTAAAAACCTCCAAAGGAAGAGACTCCACCACATTCCGAGGAAGTGTGTTCCACTGTTGAACAGCTCTTACTGTCAGTAGTCAGTGATTAAATAGGCCTGACTTTTTAAGCTTTAAAATGTTAGTTATGTGAAGAATCAGTTTTATGAAAGCTATTTTCTGAATTATAGTTGAGAGCAGAAAGAAGTGGAGTTCCAGTGCAGTGAAAATGTACCAGCTGTGATTCTAAGAACAGTTACTGCATCCAGTGGGTATTCCACTGGGTGGTATTTTTTAAAAATTCCCCTACCCTCAGCTTCAGAAGTACTCTTCCATGCTGTTGTTGCTTCTTGTCCCTTAACTTTTTGTTCCTGCCCAAGATTTTAATTTTTGAGGGTTTCTATGCAAAGGGATCTTGTAGTACCTTTCAGACAAACCAAAAGAAATTGCAGCATAAACTTTTATAGACTTGGGATGAATCTATACCATAAAAATAATGTAGTTTGATACTACTTTAAGTGCTGTAGCTCCATCCTATGGAATCCTGAGATTTGTAGATTTACAAGCACCTTTCTCCTAGAATGGGACCCAACGCAGCTCACAGATAAAATAGTTTTAAAATTTTACATTAAAGTTTTTAGCTTTCTCTGCCAAAGAATGATGGTGGGTCACCAAACTACAAATCCCAGGATACTGTAGCATGGGGCCAAGGCAGTTGAAGTGGTAACAAAATGCATTATTTCTACATTGTAGATGCACTGTTGGTCTACTTTCTGAGATGCATGGAGTAAACTTGAGTCTAGGTCACTCCATGTATCTGAGGAAATAGACTAAGGTTCAAAACACACTGCAGAAATAATCCATCTTGAGACCACTTTAGCTGCCCTGACTCAGTGCTAGGGAGTTCTGTGAACTGTAGTCTGAGTCTGTGAACTATGTCTGAGTTGTTATTTCGGTTAATTATTTGCTAAAAACAGCTGAAATGTTTTTTTACCAAATTCATATAATTGTGAAAGTCCACTTCTATTGTGTGTTGTTGCCTTCTATGGTTCTGCAGGCTGGGATGGGAGACAGGGCGGTTCCTTCAGAAACATTCAAGCAATACAATTTCCCAGTTTTTAATCTTCAGAGAAACTGTTAAGCCCTTTTTATTCCCTTTGACTTTTAATGATGATTGAGTTCAAATATGCTTCAAGCTTTTTTTACTGGTTTTAGTTTAACTGGTGGGGTTTTTTTAATTGATTGGTTTTATTGTATATTTATGCTTTTTACTTTGAGGGCTCTTTTGGGTTGAAAAATGGAATATAAATTATTTTAGAAAGAAGTGAAATACATGAAAGAAATGTGGTTTTATTCCACATTCGTTTAATGAATAGATTCCCAATAGTTAATGTTTTCTTTTTCTTCCACTTTTCAAATGCTTGTCATCTTGGCAGGTTTTCTGAGTATTTTGCAATATTTTTACTACCCAGTTTTAGAAGGTTAACAGAATTTGATTTTCAATAAAATTGCAAAACCAATTTTTAAAGGCCAATGTGTTTAATTATTGGCAGCATACTGTTCACCAACATAGTGTGTAATGGTGTTAATTAATAGACAAGATAGTTACTTTTGATCTATTGTGTGTGTTGGCATTCTTTGTCTTCTTCAGCTTCTGGAGCCTGTTTGCCACCAACTTTTTGAACTCTATCGTAGTTCTGAGGTTCGTCTCAAAAGGTTTACATTGCAGTTCTTGCCAGAACTGATTTGGGTTTATCTGCGCCTTACTGCCAGCAAAGATAGGCAGAGCAATGGTTGCATTGAAGCCCTGCTTCTTGGAATTTATAATTTGGTAAGTAAAACCAGGAAGGTTAATAGTTGGAATGCACAAATCTTTCTGTATTGTAATTCTAACACAAGACGCTGGGCTAGTATGGATTCCATACCCTTTTGCATCTCTGTGTGCCTTTGAACTGCCTGTCAACTTAGGCCAACCCCATGAATTTCATAGAGTTTCCTTAGGCAAGGAATACTCAGAAAGGTTTTTGACAGTTCTTTTGTCTGAAATATAGCACACTGGTATTCATTGATGGTCTTCCATCCACATACCAACCAGAGATGAACTTGCTTAACTCCCAGTATCAGACAGGATCTGTTAGTCTTTTACGAGGGCCTAGATCTGTTGTCAGGAGCTTGGGCTCTTCCCTTCCTCTCCTGCAGCCTCCAGTCCTGCTTAAAATAGAGTCTCAATCTTCTATAACAGGTTTTAGGGTGCATGGTGGGGAATTGTGCTTGTGGAAACTCCTCCCACAAGGGCAGTATCAATATTGGACACTGTCCAAAGTTTCCAAGGCTCTGACCTCTTTAATATATAAATATCTGTTCTTCTCAAACCTAGAGTATGAATCTTTCTCTTCCTTCCTCAATCTCATTAAGTCTTTTGGTAATCTAGACAGGATGGCTTTGACCCCATAGTGAAATACAGTTTAGTTACATCTTGAATAACTAATGTGTAGTGTTTGGGACTCTTGTGAAGAATGATCAGAACCTGGCAGCTAATTATCACAGCTGATTATCAGTAGTATGTGACTTGTTTTAATTTGTTGTAAGATGCTTTGGATCCTTTGCCAAGAGAAATGTGAGGTATAAATCAGATCCACTCAAATCAAGCAAGCAATACATTTCAGCATATATATCATTAAGACTTTTAACATTAGAAAGCTTTGGGCATGATACTTAAAGTGCCTCTCATATAAGCCTACCTTCTTTTTGGGATTAATTGCACAGGCTCTCATTTGCACCCTGCCAAATGAACCTTTTTTCAGATTGTGCCCAAGTGAGGATGTGGATCTGCTATTCTTTTGTCTCTTTCAAAATGTTACACGTTTATTCTTTAAGTTCAGTTGTTAATATTCGTTGTAAGCCATCCAGGTAATTTTTCCATTAATATTTAGTTAAATATATGAAATAATGTAGGAGTTATTGGATTAAAAAGCAGAGGCTAAGGTGCAGCTTAGTAAGAGCAAAGTTATTGCAAACATGCTACCACAGTTGTTGCACTTTGGTCTCCTGTTAAAATGGAATTTCCTTCTTCCTTAAGAACTGATTTTAAATGCATTAATATGCTGTTATTGTGCAAGGCAGTTTAACTTTCCAATATGTTTTTTTTCATTGTAGGAAATTGCTGACAAAGATGGGAACAATAAAGTGTTATCTTTCACCATTCCTTCCTTATCCAAGCCATCAATTTACCATGAGGTAAGAGTATAGTTGTATTACCAAGAGTTTCTAATTTTAAATTATGTCTAGCATTCATTTATGGGAGAATAGAAGGTTGCCAGTCAAAAATTAAACTGGAGCTTTTATGTTTCTCTGGTGTACTGTAATGGAATGATAATTTGTTATTCTTTAAGTGACATCTTCCCCTTTCCTGTGCTTTAATAGTATCTTGAAGTTACACATTCTTTTGACTTTTTTTTATAATCCCTAAGCCATCGACTATTGGATCCATGGCTTTGACTGAGGGAGCACTATGTCAACATGACCTTATCCGAGTGGTTTATAGTGACCTTCACCCTCAAAGAGAAACATTCACAGCACAGAACAGGTGAGTGTGGGATGGACCTGGTTTGGCTTAATGACCTATACTTGTATTTTTAACTCAGTCAAGTAGGAAGGGAAGAATGTTTGTAAGCTTCAAACTGTAAAAATTATGTAGAAGTGCCATTTTTAGGGGGTGAGTAGAGTACTTGTATGACTTCCACTTCTAATTTGGCTTAGTGTTTAAAGGAATTGTGGGAACGGGTTGCCTTTTTTTATCCTTAATACTTTTTCAGTAGGAGAGTTCATTATATTTTTACATTTTGTAATCTCTCTAAGTAGAGTGAAGTGTGATAGATGTCTACTCTGATAGTCTTTTGTCTTAGAGATCAAGCAGACCAGCAGCTTGGAGTGGCCTCTGGCTACTCCAACCCCAGTTGCTCCCTGTTTGGAGTGGGACTATAGTGACCAGATGCTGCAGTCCTGAGGCTGTGGGAGCAGTCCCAAACAGACTGCCAGCAAGGACCTCATTTTTGCGCTCTTTTGGCTGGCAGCCATGGTGCAATTTCAGCCCTATCTGGAGGCATGCATCATTTGTACACCACACCCCTGGATCAGCTGAAAACCTGCACTTTTTGCCCATCCGTTTCAGGCCTTAGTGAATCCTATGACAGAATTATCTCATAGTACAATATTAGAAATGTTACTGTTCTGTTGAATTTGTGTCTCCATAGGTTTGAGGTTCTGGGCTTTCTTATGCTGTGTTACAACTCTGCTATTGTCTATATGCCTGCCTCTTCCTATCAGTCACTTTGCAGGATGGGCTCCAGGTGAGGAACTTGACATTCAGGAGAATATTATTTCTGAATATTGATGTTGTTTAGGGGATGCTTAATAGATATTCAAAGGAAAAAGTTTTTAAAGTTTTATGCATTATATGCATTTCACTTAAACTTTTAAATCTCTGGTTCTTTTTCTTAGAGATTTTTCAATGTCTGTCCTCCTCCTTTGTGTTTTATAATATGGCATGTTTTGCTTTTTGGAGACCTTGAAATGAGCAGTGACCCTTTAGAAATCTTCCATTAAATCAAATAAAGAAAAATCCAACACACTCAGCTCAGTGAATCAAAGAGTTTAGGCTTGGGTCTAAAGAACTTCATGGTTAGTCCTAGAGAGTTAGAAGTACTTTTCAAACAGCATATCCACAGTTTGCTGGAAACTAAGAACAGATTTGTTGTTGTATGCTTTCAAGTCGTTTCCAATTTATGGCAACCTTAAGGTGAATCTAATTCTTAGCAAGATTTGTTCACAGGGTGTTTGCCATTGTCGTCCTTTGAGGCTGCAAAAGTGTGAGAAGTTTATAGTTTCTTGTGAGGTTTTCGGGCTATGTAGCCATGTTCTAGAAGAGTTTCTTCCTGACCTTTCACCAGCATCTGTGGCTGGCATTCTCTGAAGATGCCAGCCACAGATGCTGGCGAACCGTCAGGAATAAACTCTTCTAGAACTTGGCCACATAGCCCAAAACCCCCACAAAAACTATGGATGCCAGCCATGAAAGAGGTGAGAGGTTTGTTGCTGTTGTGTGCATTGAAGCCATTTTTGACTTATGGCAACCCTAAAGTGAACCTATGACAGGGTTTTCTGGGCAAGATTTGTTCAGAGGGGTTTGGTTTTTGCTATCCTCTGAGGCTGAGAGAGTATGACTTGCCCAAGGTCAGCCAGTCAGAAGAAAGTGTGCCAATGCCTGTTTTATTTCCATCCTGACCCTTCATCTACATCTACAATTGCACTGGGATGTAGTTTAAAATATAGCTATTTCTTTTTCAAATAAAAGTATTTGAACTGCCTAGTAGGAACATCCAAGCTCTTGTATAAGTCTCAAGTGACCATTTGGATTCTGGCCTTTTCCTGTTTACAGTTCTGCTTCATGATTACATTTTAGTTTTCTTATGACATTTACAAAGGAGAGTCAGAATATCTTTTATCAACAGAATTCTGCAGTGCACAGAGTGTACATGCTGCATCTATGCTTTCATAATTATACCATAAAGGGATCCCTGTGTAAATCATTGTGTAATATTGAGCTTAAAGGGAGGTGACTTTCTGCTGCCTTTCAAGACTTTTCTGGTAAGAAAGGAGTACTCAAACTGTGTTCCTGAAAATCCATATGGAGGATGATGAATTTAGGCTCCAAGATATGCCTTATAAGAATTCAGTTCTTTCTCCATTTATGATCCTCTTAGTGGCAAAAGGGTTATTTGGTTTTATTGATAAAGGGATCCTCTTAGCTTTGGGCTAGTTCACCAATTCCTTCATGCAGACTGTATCCGCAGTTGGGTATTGTATGGGAGTTAACAGTAATTGCAGTTAAACCAAAGCATCATTCTTAATGTACATATTTAGGAACGTTGGTCTGTAGAAGACTGAGAAATGTGTTTTCATGCTTACTCAGTTGTAGCGCCATGACTGCACTTTAACTGCCATGGCTGCATCCTATGAAATCCTGAGATTGTCTCTCACCAAACACCAGACAACTCCAAGGCTGAGGGTCACAAGGGCCTGTCCCTCAACCACCAATTGCAGGAGGGAACTATGGCAATTAAAAGTTGAATCATGGTGCTATAATTGTGTAGTGTGAAAGGGTCCTATGAAGCAATTTTCCCCTCAGGTGTTTTCAAGGTACATGATTATCTGTGGAGATTAGAGTTGTGTTGGATTTTCTAGCCTCTAGCTTTGCAAAGTTGTTACTAAATACAGTTGCCTCTCCTTTCTCGTGGACTTGAGCTCCGCAGTCTTGAATATTCATGGAGGGGCGACCTCTGTTATTTTTAATGGGGCATGCTCCTGTGGCGTAGGCCCTGCACATGCACATGGGCACGTGCCCTATTCAAGCCTATGGGGTTTGAATATACATGAGTCTCCATTTTCACTATGGGGTGTGTGTATCCGGAACGAATTTCCTGTAAATATGAAGGGCCAATTGTAGATATAATTGATTCATCCCCATAAGGATAGTTCTCTAGAGAGTAAAAGTGATGCCTTCCTCCATGGCTTCTTTTGAAAGTGAATATCATAGTTGATTATACACAATGAACTGAGTGCAGAACCGTTAGAGCGGAAATGCTTGTAGAGTGCTTGTAGCTCTGGGCCCTTCTTAGATGACTCCTGCATTTGTGATTTAAAAAGGGCTGTTTCTGCTCCTGAAAATCTTTACTTGAATTTATTTTTGTCTTAAAACAGAGGTGAGCAAAGTGCAGCCTTCTAGATGTTGTAGAATTGTAGCACTATGTATGGATACATGGGCTAGAGTTGTTGGAGTTTGTAGCAATATCTGCAAGACCATGCCTTGCCCACCTACCTTACAAGAACTTACATATTCTCTATGTGCCTTTCTTTGTCCAGACCCTGCACTTGAAAGCTTTTAGAAAGCCAAAAGTTTATATCTGACTACTTCTGGTTGTGTGGAATAGATTTTTTGGATCTATCTGGACATACAGTGGATTGAAGGGGGAGAGGCACAAATTGCTCCCCCCCCCCCCCAGTTCCAGAGCTTGCTCATTTCTGAAGCATACCCATGGAATACAATGAGACTTCAATTAGTATGCCTTCACCCATTGATTTAAATGCCCTTAATATCTGTATGAAGGAGTCTGAGCCTGTATGTTGCTAACTATTTGAAAACATGTTTACTCAGAATATTTGTAAGACCATTTTTTAATAAATGCAATCTTTTTCCAGACTTTGTGTCTGTGGATTTCCACGGCAACATGAAAAACCCTGGAAGGAAGAGTATGGCAGAGTGGTACTGGATCCTGACTTCATGGTACAACTGCTCACGGGGGTCTATTATGCTGTGTAAGTATTTGGAGTTTGGGTAAGGAAGAGCTCCCAGATTTTGACTGAACCAAACAAAGATTTTTTCCCCCACCTGACCCTTCTGGCATTTAATACTGGTCCTTTTTGTCATCAGTGATTTGCCATTTTACTACCTGGCATTTTATAAAATACCTTATGAGCCTATGTTAGCTTATGAGTCCATCAACTTAGACCCTGAAGTTTTGCACTTCTGGCTTGTTTTAGACGTATCACATCAGCATACCTTTAAAAAAGAGAATTATATACTCCTACACCTAACTGTACACATGTGAGTACACCTAAGTTGTGTGTGTGTTTATGTGTAAAAAAAAAAAAAATGAAAGAAGGTGTGTCTGCCCGAATAACCCCCTACTGGAGTATTTAACAGATAGTTTTCCTTTGTTCTTTGTGAATATGTTATTTGTGTGATGTGCTGCTGTGGAAAATAATCTGGTAGTTTTTGTATGTGAAATATAGAAATTTTCCACTGGATTATAATCTTACTAATGACAGTAACCTAATTGGGAGACAGGCAGGCAAAATGCAGTTGGGATAATTGGTTGTCATTCTGAGTAATTTCATTCTTGAAATGTAGCCATAGTAGGGAGGACCTGTGTTCAGGAGCTATATTTGGAGGGTAAGAGATGGGGACAAAAAGCTCTGCTTCAGGAAAGTAATGGCTTGCTTCTTTTTTGTCCACATGCAGTTACAATGGGCAGTGGGAACTTGGCCAAGAAGCGCTGGATGACATAATTTACAGAGCACAGCTTGAACTTTATTCTCAGCCTCTGTTGGTAAGGGCAGGGAGGAGGGAATACTGTACTCCATTGATATGATTAAAATGTGTATTCATTACTAATCTTAATAGGTTACTCCTAAATGGCATGCATTATGTTCTGATTCCCTTTCCAATTTAATTTACTCCTCTGTACAGTAGTGTCCAATGCTTTGTTTAATTCTTATTTTTCTGGGTTTGCTTGTTTTCTTATTATTTATTTATTTTAAAAAATATGCCCCACACTCTATCTAAATTCTCAGTGTAGCATACAAGAAAATCAGCAGTTAAAAACAATTTAAAACACACAAAAAATGTAAACAATCTAAAAGGATAGTAGATAATTTAACAAGTTAAAACCAGATAGTTTAAAACCAGTTCAGTCAGTTTAAAACAATTACAAACTATACACATGTGTGAATTTGTTTAAAATCATTTTGGCCCCAAGGGTTTTGTAATAAGTCGTGATTTTTTTCTTGATGCCAGAATGATACCAGCATTGGAGCATTCAGACCTCTTAAAGGGGAGGGTATTCCACAACTGGGGTGCCGCAGCATACAAAGCCCTCTCCCTTGTCCTCCCAGAGTCATGTTATCCTGAGACATAGAGGATAGTCCCTCCAGTGACCTTAACCCTTAGACAGGATTACATAAGGAGAGATGCCCCTTCAAATATCAAGGTCCCAAGCTATTTAGTGCTTTAAATGTCATCACCAACATCTTGAATCATGACTGGAAGTGTACTAACAGCTGCTTCAACATGGGTGTTATTCAGTTTCTGTGCAATGTTCTGGTTGACAGTCTAGCTGCTACATTTTGTAATAGCTGCAATTTCTGGATTGTCTTCGAGGGCCACCTTATATAGAGCTTGTTGCATAAATCTAATCTGGAAATTACCATCAGATGAACAACTGTTGCTAGTTTATTTCTGTCCAAGAAATGTCGTTGCTGTAGCACAGTTTTATGAAACTCTAGGAATGCCTGGTGCCCTAGATACTCTGGAGTTCATATTCCAATTCATTGAAGGTAGGCATGGCAGAACACCACTCAGCCAAGAGAAAGTTTGGTGATAGACCAGTGAACATTCCTTTTACTGATACTGTCAACCAAAATGATCTTGGGGGAAACCATAGAAATGTATGTTGTGTTTCCTGATTGAAAGCTGGACTCAGCCTGTAGGTGCATGAGCTGAATAGGTCATGCAGAAGGAATAGCTTGATCTAGCTGCTGTTGGTCAGCACCTTGCCACCCCCACATTCATTTCCCGAATAAAAAAACAAACACATTTTGTCATAACAATAGAAGAAACTGCTGGAGTTTGGAATGATTAGCTGTTAATACGCTGAAGAACTTCCTGAGACTGACTAAAGTATGCTTATCTGCCTGCTTTGAGCCCCTCTACGTACAGCCCAAACTTGTCTGTTTTCTCTGACAGGAGGGAGCATTAGCAATGGTAGCTGTGTACATATATTGCTTGTCTGTATTTCTTGTTGTTGTTGTTGCTGTTAACCACCCTCAAGTTGATCTTGATTCATGGTGACTCTGTGGTTAAGACATCTCCAAGATTCCCTATCCTCCACTGTTCTTCTAAGCTCTTGCAGATTCATACTCGTGATCTCCTTAATTGAGTCCATTCACCTAGCATTTGGTCTTCCTTTTGTTTCTTCTCCCTCCACCTTTCCTAACATTATTGTCTTTTCTAATTATTCATGCCTTCTCATAATGTGGCCAAAGTATGACAGCCTCATTTTAGTCATCTTTGACTCCAGGGAATTTCAGGTTTGATCTGTTGTAGGACCCATTTATTTGTTCTTTTTGCTGTCCATGGTATACTCAGCACTCTTCTTCAGCACACGTCTCAAATGCATTTATTCTCTTTTTGTCCATTTTCTTAACTGTCCAGGTCTCACATCCATACATGGTAATGGGGAACACAATTGCTTGTACGATTCTAACTTTCATGCTTTAGTTGTACAGTTGGACCTCCATTTTTCGTGGGGGATCAATTCTGGACCCCTCTGAGGCCTAGACCATGGCATATAGACTGGAGGGAGGGCTCTCCTTCTTAAATTGGGCTAGCGCTGATGAAGCTGGCCCTGCTTCCCTCCCTCTGAGACTGGATGGCATACTTATATATAAAAACCAGAACTGATAATGAAACAGGAGATCAGCATCTTCATCTGTAGGTGAAGGAACAAACCAATACATAGAGAAAATGGGCCCATGGATCAGCAACTAGTTTTTATGAGAGTGACACCTTGATAGGGAAGCACTAATAGGCTGCTGGCAATTCCTGTTGCCCCCATCATCACCCTCTCCCTATGTCTTTCCCTTCTAGGTTATCTACAGGTAGTGTAGGACATGTTTGAGACAGGTTGCTATTCTGTGTAAAGGTGTGAGGCAGAGTATTGGCGCAGGATGCAGTTCATAAAACACAGTAATACTAAATCACTAATAAAGACTAGTTATCCTAAAGAAAAATAATTGTGTCTGTGGAGGAAGCACAGGTTTAAATACTAACCTTTTAAAGGAATACTGTGGGGTCATTTCTTGGCAAACAAAAAAAGCACTTTTCATCTCTTTAATAGATTTAGCTAAATGTCCCTCTTGATGAATTATTGTTGGCTAGAACATTTAGCTGTATACGTTTGAATGCAGTGATATAAGTGCTTCTCAGAGTAAAATATTGGATCAGGTTTTTTCTTTAGGAAATGACTGGATGTACTACTAGACTGAAAATGCAAATGAAAAACTGAACTTGCTGCAGGGATCCCTGTGACACCAGCTGTGCTAAAAAGCTTGTAGGTGGATTGATATTTCAGTTTCACATTTCACTCCTTATTAAAACTGAGCAATGAGCCCAATATAAAATTGAACTGATTGCTATTCCTGTTTGATTTGTCTTATTTTATAATACTAATATAGGAGTAATCATATTTTCCTTTCTATCATATGCTATTTTGCTTTCAGTCCACTTTCGTTTCTTAGAAATGTCTTCCTTCTATAGTCTTCTTTTAATTAAAAATGAGATACTGAGTGCCTGCTTATTTCCAAGGGGGTTTGAAAAGTGCTAATCTAGTCCTAGAAGGATGGATTGCTTGCCAGTGACCTTGAGCCTTCTTGTTCTTCTAATTAACATTTTCCTTCAGTTTTCCTAAAGACAAATGCAGTGCATAGCTTCTTAAAATAATGCTTTAAATAATATTTCAAGTATGACTGAAAACGCAGTTCTGTATGGTCTAGTGCAGGGGTTCTTAACCTGTGGCCCATGGACCCCTAGGAAGTGCATGAATGAGTTCAAGGTATCAGTGAACCAGGCAGAGAAAGATTTTTTTCTTTGATTCCCTTCCAGTTATTCCCTCCATCATGTAGCCTGTGGTAGGTCTTAATTATGGTTTGAGGGGAACGGGCAACTTCAAAAAATGGCTTGTTTCCCATAGTCATATTTGAGTTTAACCACCATTCTGAGTTTGGACATAATGATAAACTGTGGTTCTCCCCGCCCCCCCCCAACCACCACCCCAACAGAAACAAAACCTAGAATCTTTGCCACTGTGCTGGATGAAAAGGGTCAGAATTCTTGAGCCCAACGCTTGTACATGTGGCCTGCTTGAATCAGGTCTTAGTTTTATTTTATTTTTTTTAAAAAAATTACTTCTCGGGCTGGCCACCGTCTGTCCTGTCTTTCCTTCAAAGAGGTATCATGAGTTTTTTCTTCTCTTAATTCTCACAATAAACATTCAGATTGGGTTAGTCTCAGAGTAACTGGCCCTGAGTCTCACAGTAGGCATCTTTTGGCTTTTTAGCATAACTCCTTGGACTGCACTGCTGTTTCCTTATATTTTTCACCATTTTCTTTTCCAGTCTTCTAAAAACTTCTTGTGGACAACATTTATACAACTTTTTCCTGTTATTGTAGGTTGCAAATGCTATGAAAAACTCATTACCCTTTGATGCTCCTGATGCATCGCAAGGAGGACAGAAGGTCTTAAAAGTAGAGGTTACTCCAACAGTGCCGAGAATTTCTCGGACTGCTATTACAACGGCTTCAATCCGTCGACATCGCTGGAGAAGAGAAGGTAAACCTTCCCAATGAAAAGTAGTTACTATAGCATAGCATTATTCACCTTCATTGCTACAAACTGGTTTCTGAGCTTGAATAGCTCATTTTCTGTAGTATACATAGTGCAGATCATTTTCCGTACACTGTATGCATGAATGTGCAATTATGATGGCATCTTGTGGAGGGATAAGTATTATCGTTATTTTATGTTCTGGGGAAAGGTTGAAGCTACTTAAATGGTACAGAAAATTTGTTTACAGGGCTGGAGGTTATGAATTGCTGATATCTGTAGTCTTTTCCATCTTCTGTGGTATGGGCCATGTTGCCTCTCTTCTCTTAAATTATCTGAAACTACACTCTTTTGAGGTTAGAAAATGCCAGTGGTTTGTATGCAACTGCAGAGAAACAGTTTCTCTGAATTTTCCCTTTATCAAAGTATTACATCTTCCAAAGGTTCCCTTATAATTTATTTGTTTGAGGATTTGAAATATGTATAAATGGATAAAAAATTCTAGAATGACAGTAAAATATAAAGCAAGAGTGCATTTGCATTGGGTAAACTGTGTATGTATTTTGGTTTTCACTGACAAAGCTGCTAAATGGCACTTGAGTTCTAGCTAAGCTAAAATTATTTCTTAAGCAAAACTTACAAACTACATATTTTCTCCTGAAACCCTAGATATTATATTTTCATATGAACAATAGTACATTATAATGGAAGTGCATAAAGCCTGAACATTGGAAATGATGCTGTACTGTTCCTTTGATTCTAAAAACAAATACAGTCATTCCTCCCAATTTGTGGTCTTGCCATTCACATCCCTCGGCTTTTCACCGATGGCAGGACAAGAGGGACATAATGGCGTGCATGCCCAAGGCGCACATTCCCATTGTAATCAGTGGGGCTCCAATATTGGTGATTTTTCCGATTTGTGGGGGTGGGGGGAGGCGTCTGAAATGGATCCCCTGTGAACCAGAAGGGACGGCTGTACTGTCATTTTGCAAATCCTTGGTCTTGTATGTCCTTTCTACTGATGTGTTGTCTGCTGGTCTGTTTTATACAGTAAGCTTGCCTACCTGTTTATATGCCATCCACCTAATCGCTTAAAAAAAATAAATCAGGTGAAGTTCTTGTATGTTCCATGTAAACCTTCATTTCCCTGCCTGGGTTGGAAAGTTTAGGGAAGGAGTAGAAAAGCACTAAAATATTATATGTTGAATCCCAGATGGCTTTGACTTCTCAAATGATGCTGACTTGAGCATTCCCGGATCTCCGATCCTACACGGCTCCACAGACCTAGGGATCAAACGCAAGCAAGAGGGGGACGTGCTGGTGCTCAGGATCCCTGAGCATGGCTCACCGGAGCCCAACTTGGCAGCAGCCACAACAGAGGGTAGGACAGAGATGAGGAGGCAGCAGTCAGTAAGGCAGTTGCTGGGAAGGATCCTGGCTCCTTATCCCCAAGCAGTATTCCTTTTCACTGTAGAGTGTGTTTCCTCTATCCCAAAGTGTACACTTTTCTGTTCTCTTTCTAACATGCACATCTCCTGTATGCCTAGCACCATTCTAGAGACCTACCTTTTCTGACACTGCAGGACTTGAATCTTTGTGTAACACCTAGCTTGGCATGGCTAAAATAAGGCAAAAAGCCACACCTCGTAGCTTTGGGATTGCTTGGAAACACCCTGTTACTGAGCATGTTAACTCTTTTTTTTAAAAGCAGAATAAGAGAATGCACCAACTAACATCTAATGTTTTTTTAGGAAATTGAAAATCCACTTAGTATATGTAAACAGTAAATAATAAGAGAAGACTGAAGAATGTTTTGAATCATGAATTTGTCATGTACTGCTTTATTTGCTGAACTTCCAGTTTGCTGAACTTTCAATTGACAGATTGTTTTAAAAATCATTTGGCCATTAGACCGAAGTGAGTGGACCAAGTAATTCATAAAGCTGGGCTATGTTGCCACATTTATAGTTATTCTGAGAGAGTGCTTCCCACTGGGTTGTCTTGGTAGATATACCCCATCTTGGGAGAAAAGAAAACTTACAGCCTTACACAACGGTATTCTTAATTCCTTTTCATTTAGATGATTTGTTAGCTTGTCCTCTTTACTGAGAAGTTCTCTATTTTATGCAGTGCATGTAATTAGTCTGAAGTCCCTGTGGTGGTGTTGTAGGGGTATTTAATTTGCTGTGCAATTATGATAATACTGTATATTTTGCTATTCCTCATATTTTCCAAATCTGTTCTCTCTTTGGTGCAGTCTTTTGGCACTGCTGGCATAATATTTGCAAAGTATGTACTGCACATGCTTCAGTACTCTAAGGAACCTCTAAGGATGACTAATATCTAGTAGAGTTAATATTATGTTACAGAGGAACTCATCTTGTGTTACAGATGAACTTATCATGCCGCCTTGAGTCCCTATGTTGGGAGAAAGGTGGGATATAAGAAGATGATGATGATGATAATAATAAATAATAATAGTGTAATCAGATTTTGTAGCAGCAGGAAAGTTAAGAGCCCAGGGGCCAGTAGAAAATTTTGGAAGCACAAAGCTTTTAGAAGTGCTGTTGGTGCAGAGGGAGCGTGAGCATGCTCAGTAAATGAGCTCCGACCAGAACTTTTCTCTATTTCTTCCAACTGGTCTTATTTTGTCGTACTAACTAAAAGTTGCATGTGCATGGCCAGAAGGATTCTGTGAAATCCTCACACGCTGAAAATCTTCTTTTTTTTTTTTTAATGGTTGCTTAAGTGCTATTTCACTCTCTTTCCTTAGCACTTCAGTTTTAAAAACTGTAGTAACTTTAAATATTTTATCATATGCCCTTTTCTTTGGAGTATGCATTATCCTGTCATGGATACTGGGCAGATTAAATGAAGAATACAGGTGAATAGTTGTAAACAAAGAAAGAAAGAAAACTGAAAATTAAGTTTATATTCCAGCTGAACAAAATTGTCTCTCCCTATGATATTGTAGGATTAAAAAAAAGATTGGTATTGGCTTGAACTCATCTGCCCATCCATATTAATCATGCAATTTCAATTTTTTATTATTGTATTAGAGGATGTTTATTTTGTAGAAAACTGTTAAATACTCTTGTTCAGACACTGTATAACAACAGGATGGGACAAAATTATTTCTCTTAAACAAACAAACAAACAGCTTCATTTATATACCGCTTCATACTGCCTAAGGAGTGTCTAAGCGGTTTACAACTGTAAGCTACTTGCCACCAACCATCTGGGTACTCATTTTAGCAACCTCGGAAGGATGCAAGCCTGAGTCAAGTTTGAGCCCTTTTGCTGGTTTTGAACTCGCAACCTTATAGTTTTGAGTGAGTGGCTGCAGTACAGGCATTTAACCACTGCACCACCAGGGCTCTCTTAGCTACTCTTGATTTCTGATGTTCCATTTTTTTCAGTGCTTTTAATCATCAAGTATAATACATGTGAATCTTAACATTTTTGTGAAATATTCTGTGTCGGTTTTGTATGAATATTCTGCAAATTAGCCTGAAGTACATTTATAATGGCCCATCTTCTGGGAATAAATAAAATGTCTGTAAGGACTGGTGTGTACATTAGATAGTGTGTTTGCCTCACAGTAGATATTGACACCAATTTGAGCTTCGTTAGTAGTTTTTAGCGAAAGGAATTTAATATTTCACAAGAAGAAGTTAGCTGTTTACTTTTGCTTTTCATTTCCCTTATTATATGATATAGGTTTTCTTGCCTGTCAGGGTTTCAATTAAAAAATGGATGTTTCTCGTTTTGCAGAGAAGAGAACTGTTTGTTTTCCCCAACAGTGGTCCAAAACACATTGCAGAAATGATCCAATTTGAGACCACTTTAATTGCCCTGGCTCAATGCTGGGGAATCCTGGAAATTGTAATTCTCTGACAGAGAAGGCAAAATGTCTCACAAAACTACAGTTCCCAGAATTCCCTAGCATTGAGCCAGGGCCGTTAAAGTGGTCTCAAACTGGATTATTTTTGCAGTGTGTTTCCAACCAGTCTTGTTTTGTTTTAAGGCCTGAAATACAGCAGGGGAGTGCTTATTAATAAACTGAAATCTGTGTGTTTTAAATAATAACTTAAGCAAAGATTGCCCAAACCTTACTGGAGTGTCTGGGATCTGGCTTGAAAGGTATTACCTTGCATGCGGTCTTGTCCATCTCGTACCCTTGAGCACTGCTGAGCTGCCTTGGCTTCTGCATGGTGGTAGCATCCCGAACATTCACACTGCGCCTCTCTGACTCTTTTCTCCAAGTGGAGTGGGTACCTTTCACAGAGATGGTTTTAGATTTGCCATCTTTTGGTTTCATACCACTTATCTGTGAGTATCAACAGAGTGCAGTTGTACAGATGGGAAATTTGGCCTTTTAGTTCATTGACCATTCCAGGTGCTCTCCATTAGAATAAGAAAGGGTTGAGAGAGGTGGTGTTGGTTGTGACAGCAGTAGCTACTGCTGTTCAGCGCAAGCGCACTATCATCTAGCTTTGCATGATGGTCTAATAAAATAATATAAAAAGCTGCATCTGATAAAAGGGTGCTTTTGCTTTCAGGGTATTCTGTCCTAGGTATGTATTAAATGGCTTTTTCCTTTTGGGGGTGTGAAGAATACCATGATCAGATTGGCTTCTTTTTTTAAAATGTCTTCTCTGATGTATTAGGAAGCATTGTATAAAAAATCAGTGTTTCTAAAGTGCTCTTTTTGTTGTGTGTATGTTTGGTTTTTTGTAGGGATGTATTGTGTAAAATTTAAAAAGATTAACAAGCAACTTAACCCCAGACAAATTAATATTGTATAGAAATGGATAAAAAAAAATCTTCATGTACAAATTGTTGTGTGTTCCCTAACAGTTGAATTCTAGTTTCTTAAGTCTCCCACTGTTACAATCTTTTTTCCTGGAGATTTTCGAGAGATGAAAGGCAGGATAAATTGAATCAGAAGTTACTTAACAAAATAGAGGGTTGCATAAACAAGAACATGAATTGGGTTAGGACAATTTCCACATTGTGGGTTGGAAGACAGTCAAACTAGTTGAGTATTACTTACGCAGATATCAGCTAATGAAAGCCCTTTCTCTCTGATACAAGATGCAGTCTTCCTCTTAACATTCCTAATTGGAGTTGGTACTAAAAATGCTTCCATGTGGTGTCAGTTTCACATTATAGCATTAATGACGGAAAACTCTTTACCACATGTATTGTCACAGAATGCAATGAGACATTGTGCTAGTGCTCTGTATTTCAAATCGATGTTATATTGACATGGAGACTGTCCATATCACTGGAGCAAATCAGCCTCATTGGCTTTCAAAATGTATGGCCCCCGTGTTTAGCTGTAAGTTACATGGAAGACTTTCCAGTGACATTTCACACAGCAGGTACCATTACAATGAGGGAATGCCTTAGGAAGATACATGTATATTCCTAGTATAAAGAGAGAGAAGCAGAGATTGTCAAGATAAGATTGGAATCTTCCATTATCCATCTGAAGCTGATTACTTCCATCTTTCACATACAATAGTTTCAAAAGCAATTTGCCTTGAATGAGCACTCTTGTGTCATTCATTTTAAAGATGATTCTTATAGTAAGTCAAAAATATTACATAAAGAATATTTCATGTTTAGGTAAAGTTATCATACTGATAGCAATACTTGAGGGCATGTAATACATACATAATTGCAGTTCATTAATGTTTCTAATTTTTTTTCTTTTAAATTGCAAATCCTGAGATCATTGCCAACAAAGTGTGCTGCTCCTGGAGTTAATAATGAGTATTCATTGAGACCATGGGGTGGGGGTAAGGATGCGAAGAGTTATGCTCCCTCTCCTCAGATGCTTAAATGCTTAACTTCCAATTCTGATTAGTCTCAGTTTAGAAGAAAAAAAATAGACACATGAAATGCTGTATCACATTCCTTTTATGTCTAGTTTAATCTTTAGTATCTAAATTTTGAAAAGGAATATTTTCAGTAAGACTTAGTTTCACAAAAGTAAGCAATCCTTAACATGTTTGCTCAGAATTGCTAATGTCCCAGTAATACCCCCTGAGTAAGTACGTGTAAAATTTCACCCTTCTGTAATCTATAGGGTCTCTTGAGTTTTAAGTAGTAACTTAAGCTAATTTCCAGTTTGACATAAAATAATTTGCTTCTGTTACATTGATATGGTTTAGGGCTTTGTGGCCACAATCCCAATCATATTTGGTAGGGAGTAAGTCCCTTTAAATTGGAATTCACTTCTCCTTAGGATTGCAGTGTAAGGCAGTTTTAGTAAAATAAAAACTCTGCAACCCAAAAATAAGGTTAAAGAAAGATTTGTTGTAATGTAGGTTAATGATATGTTTAACGAAGATTTGTTGTAATGGAGGGTAATGATCTTTTAAATGTTGAAAATCGGCACCATAATGGTTTAATTTCTGAATCTGATTTCTTTTGATTTTTTTAGATGCTGAGGGTATGAATGGTAGAGAAGAATCTGTGAACCTTAATGATGCCGATGAAGGATTTTCTTCTGGGGCGTCCCTGAGTAGCCAGCCAGTTGGGACCAAACCTTCATCCACATCACAGAGAGGGAGCTTAAGAAAAGGAGCAAGTGGACGTGCGGCCAAGGAGAAAGAGATTGCCTCAGCTACCAAATCCATTGAAAGCCCCCGAGAATCTGTCCGCAAGCAGTATCTGCACCAGTCAATCGACCTCAGTATGGACACAGTTGAAATGACTCCTACAAAGAAACACTTGAGCCTGCCTGCTGGGCAAGTGGTGCCAAAAGCCAATAGTGTGAGCCTGATCCGGACTGCTAGTGCTTCTTCCACAAAATCATTTGACTATGTGAACGGCAGTCAGGCAGGTTCCAGTGTTGGTGGTAATGGTGTTACTAACTTGGCGGCTGGCAACACTAATCGGTTTTCAACCATCAGTCTACAGGAGGACCGCTTAGGCCAAGCTGGAAATGGGAAAGATGACCTCTCACCGGGGGCTCCTCTGACCAAGCAGTCCCGATCCCCAAGTTTCAATATGCAACTGATATCCCAGGTTTAACTTTGTTGTCCTTCCTATCCTTTCTCTCCTTTATCCAGTTCTTTGAGCAGCACCTGCAGCCATCTTCCTGTAGTGTGAAAATCCTGGCTTTTGTGATCTTGTTCATTTCATTTTAGATATCATACTATATTTTGTACTGAAACAGCAATAAAACCTCCTTCTCCTCCCCTCCTCCCCCCCCCCCCGCCTCGATAAATGTGGTTGTGAAGCAGTATAAAATGTACTTTATGCCTTTTCCATGCCTTCCTTTCTCCTTGGGTGATGTGCAATCCATTGTAGGCTGATCAGTCCCATTTCAACACTGTGAGTCTTGAGAAGATCGGAGGAAATGGTGAATGTGATCCCTATGAAAATGAAGCTTTTGCTATTTTTGAGAAATAGAAACGGGTTAGTTTTTCTCAATCTATGGTTCTGCAAAGACTACTGGATTGTGACTTTATTTTTTGTCTCTTGGAACCAGGAGTGCCTCAGAGATTCTGGTAGGACTTTGGGCCTCTGAGTTAGTGCAATCAATTCTGAGGGAGGGGGATGCTGTCATTGCTCCTGGTGGCTAAATGCACTTTGATGTAAAAACGAGAGTAGTCCTTCGCTACCATCCTCCACTCTTCCCCCAAAAGCTTAATATTCAGCAACTCAGAGATATGTATGATCAAGTTGTCCCCCTGCCCTGTAGAGAGAGTGGGCAGTGAAATAGGCAGTGTAGGTTACAATGCACTTTTAATGGCGTTGTAGCCATATTTATTGTAACATGTCTTCCCCCTCCAGGATACAGGGTTGCTCTGCCTATGTGCTAAGACATTGAAAGATGAATGATGTTTTCTAAAAACAGAGAAGTAGAAAATAGGCATATGGACTCTCCCACCCAGTCCCCCCAAAATAGTGCGCAATATTGCGCCTTTGAAAAGAAAGTTATGTTTTGTAAATCTATGAGCTTTGAAATGAACAAGAATAGGTATATTCTTGTGTGAGGGGATTTTCAGTCTACATGCTGTAGCGTGACTTAACAGTGTCACAGAATAGGCTCAGAAACCTGCAGTAAAGACAGAACATTCTCCAGCATGATTTGCCAGAGACAGCGGCTGCTGGAAACCCTGAGGCAACAGAATTGTCATTGCCCAAACAGTGGTATTTTTGGCAGTCTCTCTCTCTCTCAGAAGAATAACACTTCACTGCCTATTTTGATTAATCCATTGCAGTTGCCGTTATTGCATCCAGCTAATGTAATGGGTGGGGGGAACGGGTTAGAGACATTCTCTCCCCCTGCTCTACTCTTCTGGGGACCCATAGCATTGAGCCTACCCTTGAATGCATGTGACTGGTGTGTGAGCAATATTTGGCATTTGTGCTGTAGATCACTGCTTTAAATTGTATTTCTTATTCTAATGGAAAGTATTCATCATGTTTTTGGATGGTCTTGTATATACATAAGAAGCAAACGAGGGTGTTGCGCCCTTTTATCCCTGGTTATACATTGACCTGGAAATGTGCAGTCTTTTAATTGTAAGAAACAGATGTAAATAACAGATGTGTCCCCTCTGCTGGCATTTTGTGTGCATTACAATGAGGAGGAAAGTTGAGAGGAATAGAAACACAAAAAGATTATTTTTAGATTGATTAAAGTTTATCATATTCAGAATAACCAAGTGCCATTACTCTGCTAAAGAACAATTGAAACAATTTTTAAAACGTAATTCACAGCTTCCAGTTCTTCTCATGTTTTTCCTCCATGATTCTTAACTTGAAACTGGACTTTTTTCAAAAGAAACGTAGCCAAGATAATAGTATTTTTGTTGCTGTTGTAAAATTGATCCAGGGAGTTACAGTTGTTCTGTAGGCACCCTTATATAATTTAATATCATATAATAGAGACTCAGGAAAGTTTTGCGTGTGGCTAAACACAATTCTAAATATCCAGAGTAATGCTAAACCATATGTACGGTGTATGCCCAACCTCTTTTGTATCTGAAACCAGTAATTCAAGCTAATAAGAATAGACCCTGGAAAAATATATTCATACGATTATCTCAGAATCCAGTGGCCAGGCTGGTGTGGGTTTCTTTGGAACTGTAGTCCATGAAAGTTATTTTTCCAGGTTCTGATCAACAAGGTATACTTTTGTGAAAGTGGTTATGTCTCACAGAAATGTATGTGTGTGCTGAACATGCCAGTTAGTTTTCTAAAGTACTGATATAAAGTACTTATATCCAACAGCCATGGCTCTGTAGAAATAATTCAGTTTTATAACATGAGAGAAGCTATGGCCAGGATCCAAAGAGTTGTATTAGGGGGCCAAAGGATCCCTGTTTGTGATGTTCAACAAATCACCATGCCACATGTTGGAACATGAGAGAACTCTAGATTGGGTATTGTGTGGGCAGATCATGGGCATGACGATGTCTACAATTCCTCAAAAATTCACAAAAAGTCGCACTAGCCATGCCTAAAATCTGGGTTCACACCTAATGCTGCTTTTTAGATCCTGGTCCATGGATGCAACAAAGATGAAGCCAAAAAGGGAATTAAGTAAAGCAAACAACAAAAAATATATGACTAGGACCAAATTGCTTATTTGTATTTGTTCTTTTTGAAAGGAATAGAAAGCAGATGTTCATACTGGTTTCAAAGGAACATGCCAGCTTATTCCAGCATGCAGTTAGATGAAAACAATATGCAGACATATTGTACATATTGATGACGGATAGCCTTGCTATCAGATTTGAATGTGTTTAACTGTAAGTTTTCATTTTAAGGGGTTTGTAGCTTATTTATTTTTCAAAGAACCAAATTACGTTCATGGCCTCAGCATATTAAAATGACCGATTTTTCAGGTGTATATGTGTATTTTGGATTGAAATTGATTTATATGTGGGTGTTGAAACTGAAACTGGTTAGTTCTGTTCTTTTCTGTTGTGAAGTCAGATGTCATGTACTTGGTTTCTTTTTAGTGCCTTTTGGCATGTTACGAAATCAAATCTGTTACAAACATTTGCTTGCTCTTTTGCCTCAGACATTGCTTTTCTTGTACACTTTTGACATAGCTTTCAGATTCTATCCCAGTTTTAATATGCAATTTCTGTGTACTGTGTACTCAAGTGGTATGCTTACGTTGTCCCATGGCCCTTTATGTTACGTGACAGATATAAATGCTGCTGAACATCTTTCTTTAAAGCTGTATCGCTTACCTGTTGATAGTAAGCAGTCCTTTTAACGGGTCATGTTGGTGCTGTTTTGGCATCTCTTGATGTATCTGCTGCTTTATGCTAAAGTGACCCAAAGTTCTACTGAATACACTGTACTGATGCTTTGTGGTTGTAAGTACTGGTTCAATGCAGATGTAACATTTTCCTCAATGTTTATGGTTGACACTGGGGTTTTCCAAACATGTGTTTATCTCTTCTTTCCTCCTTGGGTTTGTGCATTCCTGCTCTTCGCTCAGATTCACCCTCCTTTTCAGTTGAGTTGTGCTCTAGCTTTTAAAAGTATGTATGCGTGCACTTTAATGCCGAAATACACATACATAAAACTCCCCCCCCCCAAAAAAAAATATTCAAAGAAAAATATTTAAAGAAACAAATGCTAGCTTTCACTATTTAAGGCCAATTGGTTAGCACTGAACGTGATACAGATATAGTGCTGCCATTGCTGAAAAAGAAGAGAAAAGGGGGATGGAATTGGGAAACTTGAGGGGTGGTTTGTAGTCTCTTAATCAGATAAGATATTGAAGAAATGATAAACTTTTACAGAACTACTCTGCTTTTTAAGATGAACAGACATGAAAATGAAAGGAAATGGCCCTGGATTAATATGGAAGGGCTAGAGTGTTCAGGCGAACTCTCAGTCAGAATTTGTTCTACACTTTTTTTACACACTAAAATTTAGGTAAAATAGTTCTCTCTTAAATATGACAGATACTTGCATTTAAAGCCTTTTATCTGTAATCATTTCTATGTCACAGCTTCAATTCTGTCATGTTAATAGTGATTTGTAGTCTGTTGTTGCAGATGGGCAATGAAGGAAAACACATGTGTGTAAAATGGTTTCTGGAGCAGAATTAGTTGGGGAAATTATACTGGATTTTGCAGAATTGGTTTGAAAGATAGACTGGTGCAACATGTTTCATTTTAATTTCTGTAATGGAATATTGTTATGTTTAACTACTGTATTTCCACAATTTAAACAATATGCCACCATTAATTTTGTCCCAGGCTTTATATAAGAAAAGGAAAAATATATTGATCAAGTTTTTTAATTATATTACTTTAATGCAGTTAATGTTTGGTGGGGGTTGCTGGCAACACTTGAAACACCTTGATCCAAAACAAGATTAACCATTGCATTGACTAAATCTAATGAATGTTGATTGTGTAAAAAGCAGCAAGTAATGGGCACCTTTTTGGTTCATTTCTTTGAAAACTTTTTGTTGTGAAACCACATCGAGTTCCTGATGGGAAAGATACATTCATATCATAGTTAGTAGTATTTATCAGTTAAGATATACTTTTACCATATCCAAATTTATACTTGAGTCTGATACATAATTTGTGTTTCCAATATTTTGTGCTTCTTTCTACACTGAAAATAAGCAAATTAATATATTAGTAATTGAGGGGGGAAATCACCATGTTTGCAAACCATTTTATTTGCACTATTTAATGAACAGTAGAATGGGGGTTTCATTTTATAAGTGGCGTGAGTGTGAACAAGTGCATACATTTGTTGTGTTGACAATCAATCAGTTATTAGTAAACTATATGTAAGTACAATCAATAAAGTCATACAATGAGACTTACTCCTAAATAGTTAGAAAGCTACTGCATCATTCTTCTTTTAAAAATTGTCCATTTTCAGTTATCAGTATTTGCCTGGAAGGAAAAATATTTCCATGGATTTGTTATAGTTATGTTCTAAAGGAATACCTTTGGCATAGGAAGTGCTACCCTAAAACCAAGGTTTATACTAAGATTATTTTTTCACTGGAACAGACAAGTTGCAATATAATTTATAAAAATAACAGTTAAGGAAATTAAATTAGTGGCTTTATTTAAGAATTATTTTATGTATTAAATGGGTTAATAATATATTGGTAGAACATACAGTACTACGGAGAGTCAATCCATACAAAACACAATATGGGTAAAATTAGTTTCAGAAGGTTGATTTGACACGTTGCTCTGCATAGGAAGATGCAAAACACTGCCATCATAAATTCTTATTAGTACTCAGCATCTGAGTTAGATAAACCTTAGAGTTGAAGTGACAAAATTCAGTCATTGCCAAACGCAGTGCAGCTGTAAACTCCCCACCGTCCCACTAAAACAAGACATGCAGGGAATGTACACCTTGTTTTAGAATGACACCTTTGCGAGCCTCTTGGAAGTGAATGTGTCATTTATAGCAAGGCATATTCTCTCTGTGCACTTGGTTTCATTGACAAATTACTTTATGAAGAAGCTGGAAGTGAGGGTACTTTTATACCCATTGATAGCAGCGTGTATCAGCAATGTCTACATTTCTGTGGCTTGTGCCACTCCATTCATTATCCATATTCTTGTGAAATGCCAGTTTTTAAAAGGTTGTTTTGTTATTGGTTGGCCTCCAGAAGTTATTTATGCTCAACAGTGGACACTACCATAAGCCCAGCGGCATCCTTCAAACTGCTTCTTAAATTTTTCCAGTTTTAAAGCTGTTTGAGAGGTGATTGGTTGGATTAAAATGTATCTGTCATCCCACTTGGATTTATGGAGATATTTAATATGTTCAGGGCTGTGGTTAGAGTTCATACGATATTCTAACTGTGCAGTAAGCAATATGAGCTGTTCAACTTTGGTGGATTCTCCTCCTTTGGAGGTTTTTAAACAGAAGTTGGATACCTTTCTGTCAGGTGTCATTTGATTGTGTATTCCTGCATGGCAGAGGGTTGGACTGGATGGCCCTTGGGGTCTCTTCCAGTTCTGATTCTATGACTAACTGCCCCCAAAATATGTGAAGATAATTAACTGAGTTTGATGGAGTAGAATTTATTCATGAAATTTAATCCCAACAGGCAAATAGAGTGGTGTTTTAAAAATGAGATATTTATATATGTGCATAGCCATTTTTTATCAACTAAAAACACAAAGCTAATTCCAGCAATTGTAGGAGCATAATAGGTAGATGTCATTTAAGTTACCTTTTAATATCTATATCTATATTTATATGTTTAGAGATTATCAAGACTGGAGTTTGTCATTGCATAAATCACAGTTTGTTCTGAACTTGTAAGACTTTCAAAACCTATAACATCTAGGATAGGTGTAGGATTGCAGTGTAGATTTTTAAAAGTCCTTCAATATATTTGTTAAAAATTCATCTAGTCTTCAGTAGACATCAGGAACCTTGAAGCCAGGGATGGAGAATGTCTGGCTCCCATAGCTGTTCTGGTTAGGAAGTTGTAATCCAAGAACATCTGGAGGGCCACGTGCTTCCCATCCCTGCTTTAAAGCAAAATTCTGAGAACGAATTTACTATCCTTTTCCAGAAATATTGCTAGACAAGATGCATTGTAATAGACTATCATTTGCGTAATAAGCAAAGCTGCATAAAAGAGCTATTTCATTTTGTATCTTTAATTTGCAAAGGTTTTAGTGACTGTTGTTTCTTTTAACAGCTGACTCAAAATGGTTCTTGTACTAGATGTTGAAGAATTTAAATACAGACACAATGGAATATATTCAGAGACATAGCCATGTTAGTCTGGATTATCACTATGCAAAGGGATCTTGTACCTTTGAGGGTGAGTGCAAGAAGTTGTAGCGTAAACTTTCATAGACTTCGTCTACTTCCTCAGAAGCATGGGCTTCTATATCTGAGGAAGCAGACCAAGTCTACAAAAGCTTATGTTACGGTTTCTTTGGCTTGTTTGGTTAGTCTCACAGATGCTACAAAATCCCTTTGCAATGGAATATACGTTAGTACCAGAAAAGCAGTAGTAAAACACTTGTTGGTGCTTTAATTCAGATGAAACCAAGATTCCTCCCTTTCTAGCACTATGAATTCCAGCAAGTAATAGTTCAGTTTCCCCATGAACCAAATCTTTATTATACATATAAAAGGATTTTAAACCAGTACGGGGGGGGGGGGGGGGAATAGCATATTGAATTCCCCCAAGTTTATCCAACTTTCATTTCTCATTGACTTGAAACTGTATTTATGATGTATAAGAGTTTATATAGCTTCTAAGCTGTAATATTTTGATTTATGGATCATCTGAATAAGCATGTTTTTGAAAAATATCCATTTTTTTTACTATGGATATGCGTGTGTGTGTGTGTGTCTGTGTGTGTGTGTGTAAATCATTCCTTCTAAAACAACTTTCTACAGTGTTGCACATTAGTGTAAAATTGTAGGAAGGCTATTAGTAATTCTTCTCGTCATTCTTTGGAAAATGGTTTGTATAAAACCAGTCTCTTTTTTGGAAAGATTCCCCTTCCCCATATAATCGTCTGAAAAACAGGGTTATTCAGTTATCAGCTACTTAATTCAGTTGTTTTAAAATGACACAGTTGTTCTATAAAATCCATTATTTCTTCTAGGTTATGAATGGAGAAGTCCCATTAAATTTTTAATGTTTGTAATATGAACACCTGCTCTACAATTAATATTTTGTTTTTAATTGTATCCTGCAGGAGTTGCAGTCAGTGCAACGACATAATATAGTGTTCAAAGCTCTCTCCCCTGCCCCCTTAGCCCCGTTGTCTGTCCTACAAAGATTTACTTCTCAACTAAAGATGTTTGAAGGATTTTTACTCTTCTGGCATTACGTAAACCTATTTTACCTCGTTCACAAAAGGAACATAAGCAGCAAATAGCCCACCTGCTGTAAGCAAAATCTAATTGGCTGAAAGACTTGAATTATGTTCATATTTCACCAGCATGAATATGCATGCTGGTATGAACCTGAAACATTCAGAACCTGGTGCTGGTGAGATGCTGGTTGAAATGGGTGTGTAATAAACACAGTCTTCACAATGTTGGGACCCTAACCTGGGACCTGTGAAAAACGCATATTAACAGAACTCAGATGACATGTTTGAAGATCATTATATTGGTGCATGTAAGCCATTATCTTAACTGTCTTACTGAATCTGGTTAATGCTGTTGACTGTTGTTGAAATGTGAAATGTAGTTAGCTGTTGACTTTGTAAATATCTGCCAGAGATAGAGAATATTTTAAATCGTTGTAAATACAGGTGTATAAAATTGAAACAAATCTGCAATGCAGAAAAATATATATATATATAAATACCTAAAGATGTTTAAATAAATATTGTGCTGTTTCTGGAATAATGTCATGCTGTCATTTTTCTTACCACGTACACAATTTTTCATGAGTCCGATGGGGGAATTTTTACATCTCATAAAAGGCTATATTCAGTTGGAGATACATTCTCAGGGAGGAGAGGCCAGGACAAATGAGAGAAAGGATGGGATCCAGAACTAACCCGTATATTTTAGCTTCTTACTGTCAACAGCTGAACCGTAGGAAATTCATTTTGATTTTTCAGAATACAATATTGGAACACAGTGCGATGTGACAGGGAAGGGTTGTGACATATGGGGAAGCCATCATTCTGCTCCTTCCTAGGACCAGATTCAACCTTAAGTCATGAGGCTCTCCATCCTGCTTTATATCCCTGAAGATGAAGCTCTGATGAGACATCATCTTTCTTTGGTGCAGCAGTTCAGAAATGTTTTATTTATTTATTTGATCACCTTTGTGGTCTCTTCCAACTTTATGATTCTATTGGCCATCCTTCAGGGGTGCTTTGAATGTGAGTCCCCATATAGTAGAGGGCTGGATTTGATGGCCCTGGAGGTCTCTTCCGACTCTTGGGAGAATGAAAAGTACCAAAGGTGACTTTCCTACCTGCAATAGAGCCCTGCACTCTTTAGAAGTGAGTGGAGTTTAGCATACGTAGGTACAACTGAGACTATTCCCGAAGGCTAGAATGCAAATAACAAAAACATAACTGCTTCAACATTAAACTTTAAAAACATCATCACCATAAGGACAAGGGTAGAGTAGCAATGTACAACAAAATGGAGGCTCAGAAGTCCCCCTTTGCAGGACAACAACAACAACAACAAGAGAACAAGGAAAACTGAGATGACTTCCCACTTAGCTTATCTTTGAATCTGAAGTTAGTTATCCAACATCCAGGGAGAGTCGATGTTTGTTAATCTACTCCATTTCATCGGTGCATGTCAGATTCAGCTTGAAAGGTGTCCCTCAGTCTGTTAGAGGGGATTTCTTCATGCTTGCATTTTTCCCCCTTTAATGGTCATCTTCCATTCAGAGGTGTTTCGATTCAATCTGGGTTTACCTTCACCCTTTGCCTGTTTTGCTAGGTCTGAGTACTCTTATGTCCAGAGCTCCACAGATCTCGGTCAGTTGGCTTTTAGTTGATGCGATCGTGTTCCTGTTCTTGTGGGTGACTATTAGCTTAAATAGGAAGCCCCATCTGTATTTTATCCCAGCTTCTTGTAGAAGGGAGGTGAGCGATTTGAGGTCACGTCTTCGCTTCAGCATCTCAGGTGAGAGATCCTGGTATACCTGGACTTTGTGACCCTTCCTTGATAAGTCCTTAACAGATAGAGGTTGCTCAGAACTAAATATTTTGTGGGGTAATGTGCAGATCAGATCAGTATACCCCGTACCTGCATGGCTGTTCTTGATCTTGGGGCAATTGATCTATAAATCTGTTCTGTGCCTGAGTTTTGGGGGCTTAAATTAGGGCAGATTTTTGTTTTAAGGTGGTCAAAAGAATTTCCTAATGTTTCTGTCCTACTAGAGTGGGATGAAGTTTGGTGCAGAGATGCATTTGCAGCCTCTTCTACATCTCCAATCCATCTTGTTAGGGCTGATAGCTTGGCATCTACTGGCTCCAGGGCAGCAGCCCAATCCCTTTGGAGGTCTTTCACTAAATCACCTCTTAGTTTCTCCAGTAAGTCTGGAAAAGAGAGATATGCCGGCGTGGGGTGTCCATTCCTCCTTTGCTCATTCTGTTAGAGCCACATGCCATCTTTGATTTCTCCGATGATTCTGTCTTGTCTGAGGATTGTCTAGGATCTTTTGCTGGAATGTATAATTTTGCCATCTTTTGATCAACCCAGCGTTTTGTCCCTTGCATTGGGGATCCCTTGGCAGGTAAAAGTTTTAGGATCTTTCGCTGAAAAGTGCTTCAGTTATTCAAAATGTTATTGAGGCCAGGCTCCTTTTCTTTATGTTCCATATTAAGCCTGCATTTGAACTTTTCTCCTCGACTTTCTTTAATAATCGTTCCAAGTCTGTGATGTTTTCCACTAGTAGTATGGTGTCATCTGCATATCTTAGTCTCTGGAGTCATGGAAAAACAAGACTGTTGTAAGCCACCTGGATTCCCTGTGATTGGGTGGCATATAAATATCATCATCATTATTATTTCTTTGATATGTCAGCCCTTCAAATATTGCAACAAGACTATTGTGTCCCCTCTTAACCTTCTCTTTAATATATTGATGGGTTCCTGCTCATAGCAGCCTTCGCTATCACGGCCTCTTGAGTTGTTTTATCCATTTTCCTAGATAGTCCCTCTATCTCTTGATGTCTATCAACTCTTATTTCATCTCTTGTATCCTTTAATTCTTTCCTTATTTGCATTTTAAACTTCCCTTGGTTCATTTAGGATTGTCAAGCTGATATCAGTCTGTTTACTTGACTTATCTGTAGAGCCTCTTCTTGAACTGGTGGTCACTTGGGTCTGTGCTAGTGCTTATGTTTCAGCCCTTGACTTTATTCCCATTCCCATAACTGATCTCAAAATACTGCTTTCTCTCTTTCTCTCTCTCTTTGGACCTTATCAGACGTTGGAAATTGGAAGTATAATCCAATGGCAATTCGAACACAATCATGGGGTTTCACGTTATTGCGAATTAAAGCATCTCACGCAATTTCGGGCAAAAGGGAAGTCATTCCGAATGCAATCATGGGTTTTACCTTATTGCGAATTAAAGCATCTCATGCAATTATGGGCAATGGGCAGTCATTTTCGGGCAATTGGAAGTCATTCTTATTGCATTTCGAAAGCAATAGGAATTCACGTGAATTCGCTAAACTAGCAAATTCACGTGAATTCGAATTGGCTCCATTCGCAATAAAGAGAAATTCCTCCCGTCTGATAAGGTCCATACTCTCTTTTTTTAACAAACACTTTCAACTCCACAAGTTAGGTCTTGTCTCAATACATAAAGTACCTATAATCTCTGTTATTTTGATCAGCAGTCTATGTAGCCTTAGGTATAGCCAATTTATCCCAGGTTTTACTTAATTTCCCTCCGGAAATCAAATAATTGTAGAGTGGTGCCTATGTCAATATGAAAATCAAAGCAATATAGGAATTGGTACAAGGTAACAATCAATACACATTCACAAACTCCAAATCAATATGTTACAAACTCCAATTCTTCCCCCTCCCCCCCGTAATCCTCTTCTCCTTAGGGTGCGTTCACACTGGAGAAATAAACCAGTTTAAGTGCCATGGCTCAATGCTGTGAAATTCTGGGAATTGTAGTTTGGTGTGGGCTCTGCAACAAACTACAATTCCCAGAATTCCATAGCCTTGAGCCAGGGCACTTAAAGCGGTCCCAAACCGGGTTATTTCTCCAGTGTGGATGCAGCCATATTCTTAAGTGCTTAAGCGCACTGATATAAGCAGTATAGAAATGTACTTGACACTGGTTGAATTGGCATGGCTCCATGCTGTGGAATTCTGGGAGTTGTAGTTTTGTGAGAAACATTCAAAACTTCTCTGTCAGAGTCAGAGAGAGAGAGGGCCAGAGCATGGGCCTAGCTGGCAGGGAGGGCATTATGACGTAGGAAGGAAATTTGCATGTGGGCAGTGATTGGCTGAGGGGCAGAGGGGGGGCTTGTGGGGCTCTGGAAGGAAGTCTATTCAGATTGACTAGAATCCTGAGGTAGGAAGGGGAAATTTGCATGTGGACGGTGATTGGCTGAAAAATCTTGGGGTAGAAAGGAAATTTGCATGTAGACGGTGATTGGCTGAGGGGCAGAAGAGGGAGGGGCCCTGGTGGAGCTCTGGAAGTCTATTCAGATTGACTAGAATCCTGAGGTAGAAAGGAAATTTGCATGTGGCTGGTGATTGGCTGAAAAATCCTGGGTTAGAAAGGCAATTTACATGTGGACGGTGATTGGCTGAGGGGCAGAGAGGAGGGAGGGGCCCTGGTGTGGCTCTGGATGGAAGTCTATTCAGAGATTGTAGAATCCTCCTAGGAAGAGGAAATTTGCATGTGGGCGGTGATTGGCTGAGGCTTCTGGGAGATGAAGTCCAAAAGATTGGAATTAAGCCAGAGAGCGAGCGACTGAGGTAAGCGTCGCCGCCATTGGTTCAAAAAAGGACCAATCACACACAACCTTCCCCCCCCTCAGAGACCCCGCCCATCGGATGTGTGAAGACGACGCTCCTAGATGGAGGCTGCACTAATATACTGCAGTGGTGCAACTGCAAGCGGCCGGCGCGGGATTCCAACGTTCCTTCCGGCGTGGCGCGTAGCAGCAGCAGCAGCAGCAGCAGCAGCTCAGCTGTTGTTTTTGTCCCCTTCTTCCTCGCGCTCTTGTGGGCGGAGCTTCACTGGGTGAGCGTTGGCCGTTGGGCGTCGCGTGGCGCGCGCGGCGGAGGGTGGCCGTTTTTTTTAGGCAGTTGGGAGGGGGGAGGGGCGCGCGCGTGCGCGCGAGCAAGGGAAATGCATCCGCACTGGGGGAAAAAATAATCCAGTTCGAAACCGCTTTAACTACCGTGGTGGCTCAAGGGCTGTGGGATTCTGGGGAAACTCGTTACGGAGACCCCAATAATAATAATAATAATAATAATATCATTAGAGAGACTTCTTGGCCCTAATAATAATAATAATAATAAATGATAATAGAGCTTTTTTCTCTTATTAGGGAGACTTCATGCCTCCTGACCCCAATAATAATAATACTAACAACAACAAAAATACAGCTTTTTCTCTCATTTGGGAGTCTTCCTGCTCCATGAGCCCAACAACAACAACAAACCTTTTTCTCTCATTAGAGAGATTTTTTAAAATAATAATAATATAATAAATCTTTTTCGCTCATTAGAGAGACTTTTTAATCATCATCATCATAAATCTTTTTCTGTCATTAGAGATACTTTTTAATACTAATAGTAATAATAATAATCTTTTTCGCTCATTAGAGAGACTTTTTAATAATAATAATAAATGATAATAATAATAATAAAGCTTCTTCTCTCATTAGAGAAACTTCCTGGCCCCTGACCCCAATAATAATAATAATAATGGGGTTTTTTTCTCATTAGGGAGACTTCCTGGTCCCAATAATAATTATAATAATAAGAGAGCTCTTTCTCTCATTAGGAGGACTTCTTGGCCATAATAATAATAATAATAATAATAATAGAGATTTTCCTCTTATTAGGGAGACTTTCTGGCTCCTGGCCCCAATAATAACAATGATGATAACAACAACAATAATAAATGATAATAGAGCCTTTTCTCTCGTTAGGAAAACTTCCTGGCCCAAATAATAATAATTCATGATAATAGAGCTTTTTCTCTCATTAGGGAGACTTCATGCCTCCTGGCCCCAATAATAATAATGTTGATAACAAGAACAATAATAATAATATTTAATGATAGTAGAGCTTCTCCTCTCATTAGGGAGACTTCCTGCCCCCAGGCCCAAGTAATAACAACAACATTATTATTATTATTATTATCCTTTATTTATATAGCACTGTAGGTTTACACAGTGCTGTACATATAATAGAGCTTTTTTTCTCATTAGGTAGACATGCTATCCCCCAACTCCCAAAATGATGATGATGTAGCTCAGTGGTTCCCAAACTCTGGTCTTCCATGCATTTTGAACTTCAACTCCCAGCATCCTCAGCCAGCTTGGCCAACAGCCAGGAATTGTGGGAGCTGAAGTCCAAAACATCTGGAAGAGCAAAGTCTGGGAAGCCTTAGCTTGTGTGTGAGGAGTTCCCTGGGAGCATCCTCCTTTTTTTCCCCTGGGTGTGTGTCATAAAATGGAGGTTGTTTTACAATCTAAATGGTCATGGAAATGGATATAGGGGCAACCTGGTAATAAAAGACATTATAGAAGGCATTCAGGGAGGGAAAGAGCCTGAACCTTTCCACAGGAAAGGTTTTCATCCTTTTTCTAAACCTATTTTTATGCTTAAAACTAGCTCAATACTTAGTAGATTTGTTTGTGTGTGTGTTTTAAAATTTATTAAGTTTGATCAAAAAACAAACTTATAAACAATAGAAAAAGCAGACCTTGGGAATGAGCAAAAAGAATTTCCACCCAATAATGCATTCTTTCAAAGTTGTAAAAAGATCTAGAAAGGGGAATCATAGGTCCTTTTGCCACAGTCGGGTTTCCAAGACGTCCTTCCAAAAACCAATTTGGTGCAAAAGTGAAGCAAAATGAGATATATTGTTATTGACACAATCAATAATAGACCAATCCTCAATTAACGTGTGTGCCTTTTTTTTTTTTTTTTTGGTCTGGATCTCTCCTTGAAGGAATAGGAAAGCTTTTCTGACAACCATGTGTCCCAGGTCTTTTTCCACCGGGTTTCAAGTAACAAATTCCCCATCTTCCAGCATCTTGTAATTTCAGTTCTAGCTACAGAGTTTAGGAATACGATGAGTCTCTGGTGTTTTGAATGACTATTGGCAATTTCGTTTTGCGTTGTGTGAGTTCAAGTCATTTCCCACTTATGGTGACTAAGGTGAACTTATCATGGGGTTTTCTTGGCAAGATTTGTTCAGAGGGGGGGTTGCCAGTGCTTTCCTCTGAGGATGAGAGAGTGTGACTTGCCCAAGGTCACCCAGCGGGTTTATAATGGCTGAGCTGGGATTTGAACCCTGGTCTCCAGAGTTGTAGTTCAGCACTATGCCATGTTGGCTCCCAGTAGAAATTAGGAAGATTTGTTCAGTTCCTAATAATTTCTTTAGGGTTGGAGTTTTAACCAATTCCTGAAATGTGTTTTGTTGTTGTTGTATGCCTTCAAGTCATTTCAGACTTATGGTGACCCTAAGGCAAACCTATCATGGGAGTTTCTTGGTAAGGTTTCTTCAGAGGGGGTTTGCCATTGCCATCCTCTGAAGCTGAGAGAGTATGATTTGCCCAGGGTCACCCAGTGGGTTTCTGTGTCTGAGTGGGGGATTCGAACCCTGCTCTTCAGAGTCCTAGTCCAACACTCAAACCGCTACATCACAGTGTCCTGACTCCTGAAATGTGTTTTAATTTCTAGGATATCTAATTTGTAAGTAGGTTATTGTCTCATCCACAGGGTCACCAGTCGGGGCCAACTTGAGGGCAGTTAACAACAACAACAACAACAAAGGAGTGGTAAACATGTTTACTTGGAAACAAATCCTGCCATCTTAAGTAAGTCTGAGGAGCTTGCAATGCCACACACACGTACTTAAGCATGTGTTCTGAATCAGTGACACTTCATGTGCAAAGTAACATATGGCGGCTATGGTGTAGTACATGCGTCCTTTGTATTCTTCTGCCTCCGTAGCAATGTAAAATTTAATGTCAAACTGCATCATCGCAACAGCGAGAACTTATATGCAGACTCTCTGTCCTTAGTTTTCTTTTTGCGTGTGAAATATTATTTAATTGTTTGCTATTTGTTTGACAATGATCTTTATTTCACTTCTGATTCACCAACAGATCTTTGAGAGAAAGCTGATGAGTTTGTGTCTATATATTTTTACTTATTCACACACACACACACCCCTAGGTCTGTTTGTTGCTAATTCCACAAAAGGGTAGTGGAGTGTTAAATACTACATACCTAGAGTCCTTTCTTCTCTTTGTCTGTGCAGGTTATAGGCAGGATATTAAAAAACACACAACAACAACCAGGATATAAAGAAAATACTAAAAAGGAATGTTTCAGGTCCTAACTCTGAATTTTCCTTTACTTGAAAGATTACTGAAATGTTCTTACTTAACGGTACTATCTAAAATATATGTGGCTGGCTAATATATGTGAACTAATCTGGTGTTTAAGCTGTTGTTGTTGTTTTAAAATATTTATTGTCTCTCAAGTCTTCCAGGGCAATGCACAACAGATAAAAATGTTACTTTAAAGCGATTAAATGAACTCAGCAAGGTAAAATAGTCCCAAAGCCAACTCTTAAGGCCATATAGGACAATGTCCTGTTGGATGCCTTCTTGAATCTCAGTAGAGGGAAATTCCACAACTGAGGTGTTGTATAGAGAAAGCATGGTCCCATATACTCACCAGCTTAGCCTCTTGGAGTTGTAAGAGGTGCAATGCAGCAAAGGTCTACTGAAGGTCTCAGATTGCAGGCTTATAAGGGGGCGGGAGGCATCTTTCAAATGTCCTGGCCCGAAAGCATTATAGAGATAGTCTCATACATTGTATGAATGTATGTAATTAAAGTTAGTTCTTATATTTAGTTGCTTTGATGATTGTGAAATCAAATAAGATAATTTTAAGGCTTTTATATTCAAGTAGAAATGAATATTTTTTTACTATCACTGTTGCATTCTGTGCTTTTTCATGCACTGTGCATTTTCAGGGTTGGTTTCAGTGGTATTTGTGCCTTACGACAAGTGACAAGTTACTTTATTCTTGCTTTGGACAGCTTGCTATGAGTAATCCAGAGATAAAGGGGAATAACGTCCGAGAAGTCAAGTTTATAGCAGATGAAGATGTTTTGAAGCACATTTCTGAGGATGCAGGTATTGTTTTCTGGGCTTTTTAATATTAAAATTGTGTACCAGGTTTTGATACTTGGAGATTTTTAGAAACAGTGACTAGTAATTTTGAATGGGCTTATATGCCTTTAAGGTACCTGGTTTTGAAAATGACAATGGCTGGTGCTTTTCCTGTTGCTATCAGAAGATGTGTTATATTTGCCATCTCGAGCTTTGAGATGGCTTTGAAATGGATTAGTGTTGCATTCTCCTGTTCCTCCTTATTTAGATAGGGACTTCACACTTTCCCCATCTATCCGTCTGGCTGTCAATCATAAATGGCAATTTAACTGATTTTCTGAACATCCTAAGCAGTCAGTAACTGCAGGATGTAGTGAGTAACAGCCCTTCTCTGAGTGAGGTTAACACCTTTCTTCCTGCTACATTAACTCCGGTTAGATTAGGTTTTAGTTTTGTTTATGTATATATTTATTAAAGCCATTATTGCTTGTTTATAAAACCACAAACTACATGTTTGTTATTTTTGAGTTAGTCTTTATTCTTTTGGAAAGCATATTAAAATATAGTCTGACCCACGTTTTTGCTGCTCTGCTGATGAAAGCTGAACTCTAATAAGTTTAACTTTCATACCTGCATATTTTAGTTTACCTTTAAAAGGGTTAACCCCCTCGGAAGCTAAAATTGCATCCCACAATTAGGACTCAATATTTCATCTGTTTCTTGAAGGAATTGACTGCATTATGTATTGTTTTGGCTGATGGTACCAATAGCAGCTTCATTTATATACCGCTTCATACCACCTAAACAGTCTCTAAGCAGTTTACAAAATGTAAGCTAATTGCCCCAAACAATCTGGGTACTCATTTTAGTGACCTTAGCCTTTACACCCTTTGCTACACGTCCCTAAGTTTTATCCTTGACTTATCTACAAGTCATATCAAAATCCATAATTTTGGCCCCAAAATTTGGCCTCAACTTATACATGAGTCTACTTATAGTAGGGGGGCATATTTTTCAATAGAACTGGAAGAATGGTTTACTTTTTTTGTTTTTGTTTTTTTGCTGCTTTTCCTTCCTTTTATTTACTTTAAGCCTCATTGTACTTCCAGGTCTTAAGGTTCGGAAGAACAAAGCTGTGGCTGCACTTGATATTAAAAAATGGGTGAAAAAAACAGAGAACATCTCAGATGATGAAGCTCAAGATACTTTTGAAGAGCAGGATTATGTGTCTGCCCTAGGGGTAGATGTTCAAGGTAATGAAGAGAGATATCATTTTGAAGAAATTGATCAATGCTACAGCCATAATACAATCTACATTTAATAAACTCTTTGTTCTTCAGCTTAGAATTTTTATAATGAACCCCCCTCCCAAAAAGTTTATTTCTATGTTTTGTTTGTGTACTTATTTTAGGATCTTTGAAAAATGGCTCCGGTGCAGGTGGTAGTGATGTCTTTCCGTTCCAAACTCCAAAACGCTCTAACAAGATGGCAGAGATAGGTATGTACTCTCTTGATGTTATTGTTTTATTCATATCCTACCTTTTCTCAGATCCAAGAGTGCTTATAAAGCTGAACCAGGTAAAGAAAAAACAACAACATCTGTAAACATACAACAGTTAAAATAGAATTAAACTATAAGCAGAATTTAAAATCAAGTTCAAAAATACTCATTAAAAATAAATACAGACAATACAGTACATTCTTAAATTCCTTTCCCCATAAACAGTTAATTCCCAAAGGCCTACTGAAACAAAAAAGTAGTTTCTCCTCTCTGGAAGGACACCATTGGGGAGGTCAGTCTAGGAAGGGAGTTCTAGAGCCTGGGAGCAGCTGCAGAAAAGTCCTTTTCCCATGTTCCCACTGTAGGATAGAAAAAAGGCCTCTGTTCTGTTTTAGTCTGTTTTAGTATTTTAGGGCTGGTACAGACAGCCACTGAGCGCCATCCTGACGGTGATACTACGGTTAAGGACTGCACACCAACTACATCATCCCTAACCCTACTATGTGCTGGTGGTGGCATCATGGCGGCATCTCGTCCACACGGGCGCTAGCATGATGACATCACATATGCGCTGCATCCAAACTGTGTGGCGCATGTGTGATGTCTCCATGCCGCTGGAGGGCGCTTATCATGCCTTTCCAGTGGCGTGGAAAGGAACTCTGAAACGCAACTCCTTTTTGCCACCCATTCTTGTGTGCATCGTTGGCACAGCAACTAAATGGCCATGCCAACGATGCCAAGGAGAAAGGGAGAGGGCTACCTCTTTCTCCTCCTGGCTCTGGCTCCCAGGACACCCTTTCTCCAGGCCATGGAGAAGCGGCATTTTGCCTCTTCTCCGTGGTCCAGAAAAGTGCCAGATTGGGGCAGCTGGTGTTGCAGCCTTGGCCTCAATCCAGTGCATAAATGGCTGCCACAGACCCGCCCCTTTGGGGCCATCTGTACCAGCCCTTAGTCTAATGTGCACTTCACATTATAATATGAACCACATTATATGAGCACCACTAATAACTTCAAAAAGAAACTAAGGTCCAAAACACACAGCAGAAATAATCCAGTTTGAGATTGCTTTAACTGCTCTGGCTCAGTACTAGGGAATTCTGGGAACTGTAGTTTTGTGAGACTTTTAGCCTTTTCTGACAGAGCTCTGGTGCTACAATAAACTACAATTCCCAGGATTCCCTAGCGCTGAGCCAGGGCAGTTAAAGTGCACTCAAACTGGATTATTTTTGCAGTATGTTTTGGACCTCACACCGCACCCCAGTCCAATCTTTCAAGGGTGCAAAAAGGAGCCGCAAAAAGTGGCTCATTTTCGCACCTTTGAAAGGGCACCATAGCTTTAGCAGCATGGTTACATGGCGCCCCTTTAGCACTACATCATCCGGACGCAGTGTTGCAGAACGCCATGATGCTGTGCACCATCTGGAGCGGCTCGTGGCATGATCTTGGGACATGAGCATGATTTAAGTTGTCTTGAAAATCACATCACTACTCTTGTTGCGTTAGTGAGAGTTTTGATTTCTAAAGAACAGCAGCTTTTCCTTTGGGGTGGCAAGCTACTTCCAAAATCTAGGAGACCTTTGGTAGGTGTTGCAGAGTGGTAGATGTTTCAGTTTAAATGACAAAAGCCCTATTTTATATATGCGAGTTTCTGGTGCCCCTAAAGAGCTGTATACTTATTGGAATTAAAGTTGTTGTTGGTTATATTGTTGTCGTTTCCTTGGTTCTTTCTCCTAACATTGTGTTTGTAATTGTGTTCAGGTTTCACTATTACCACTGTAATTGGTCAAGGTTACTGACCAGTTGTAACGTTATGTGTAGTGTGATCTTATATGTTACAGGGACTGACCTGTTCTTTATATTATATTAACAAGTATTTTTTAAAAATTTTTATTGACTCAAAAGCCTCTGAGCTAGCTCATCAGCCTGGAAAAAATGTAATAAATGACAGTTTGACGAAGTCTGAGAAGGAGGCAAGCAGCAAGAGTAAGTTATATTGAAATAAGATATTTTAAAAAGTAAATAAATTGTTGAATATTTTTTAGTGAATGGCTCAGATTAGGGAATTGCTTTCCAGTAATTTCAGCAAAATTATAGTCTGACTCTATAGATTTTCTGTTTCTTCTGAGGAGTTACAAAAAGGAGGCGGTGGGTCGGCGGTTAAGATGCTGACTCTGCTGACCGCAAGATTGGCAGTTCAAGGCCCAAGCGCCATATGACAAAGTTTGCTTCCATCACTAGTCCCAGCTTCTGCCATCCTAGCAGTTCAAAAGCATGTAAAAGTACAAGAAGATAAATAGTTACCACTTTGGTGGGATGGTAACAGTGTTCTGTGCAGTCTTGCTAGCTACATGACCATGGAGTTGTCTTTGACAACGCTGGCTCTTTGGCTTAGCAATGGGGATGAGCACCACCACCTACAGTCAGACACAACTTGACAAACTTGTCAAAAAGGAAACCTTTACCTTTTACCTATTTTGTCTAGGAGCTCATATTTAACTGAGATAATGTTGGACAATACAGATAAGATTCAATAAGTGTTTGAAGGAAAGTAGATGTTTGTTCATGGAAAACTATAATCATCACTGCTACTTCTGAAATAGTATGCAACAAATAATTTGGAAAACTAAAATTTAGGCAGAAATGCAGTTTAAAGACACAGGCTCAAAGAGTTAGGTATGGAGTTATAGTCATGCAAAATAGTATAACTGGCTTCAAGATTATTTTACAAGATGATACAATGAAGATTTTGTCACATGTACAGAAAGTGAACAAATCATCCTTGGTTCAAGTAATTTGAATGTCCTCCAAGGTGTGCAATAGCTATGTGATAATAATTTAGGAATTAATAAACAAAAGCTAATGTTTATAGGTGTCATCAATTTGTGACATAATTTTTTGATTAATTTTCAGAATGTTTTGCTTCAAGCAAGGGCCAGGAAGAGGTGAGTAATTTTGGGTTGATCAAAAGATTGACTCTTGTTGCATTCGGAAAGAAAAGAAAACCTTTTTCCTCCTGATTTATTATAGACTTAAGACATAATTATTATTGGGCTCTGGTTTTTAAAAAATTCATTCATTATGTGTTTGAAACCTAGAGTATCATCTTTGGTCACTTTTCTTAATAGTGCATAGGTTTCCAATTCAAACAGTTTAAAGTCTTGGGGGACTACACTAAGGGCAGATTTTAAAAACCTTTGCTTCCTCTCTGCTGTGGAGGATCTCCTGTCATAGTAATGGATTGGGCAAACTTCACTCATAGGGCTGGAAGCCCTGCCTAGGCTTCCCAGCAGACATCGTTTCATGCAAGATAGTGTGAGCATAAAATGTGCTGGTATAGTTGTATAACTTTCTTGGAGGCTTAGGTGCATGAGAGGAAGGGCTACTGCATCTCATATGAAGCCAGGCACATTTGCTAGTCGTCTTATACAGGCCTGTCAGAGGCTGCTCTCTACTTTTATGTTGGTTCCGATATTCAGTAACATACAGTACTTTCATTTCCAGCCAGTTTCAATTGCTTTTAATTGCTCTTGGTCTTGAGACTGGTACTCAGTAAACCATACTGTTTAGTTGTTTTCTTTTTTAATAATAATCCATAATATAATTAAATATTAATCTGGAATAGTGGATTGTAATCTTGAGGTTGGCATAATCTAGCAGGAATACAGAAGTACATTTGTGTACATTTGTTTAGACAACGCATGCCCCCAAGCCAGTAGGAAGCCGCTGTGAAGCCAACCACACAGAGGCCAGCTTTGCGGCGATCTGGCAGCATGGCGTTTATACGCTACACACTGCAGGAGCACTACAAAACCACAGTGGTGGCAGAAAAGTCGGGTTTTTGCCGACTCAAAAAGGAATGGCTTTCTGCCACTTCTTTTTGGGCTGGAAAAAAGCCAGATCGGAGCCGCACTGTGTGGTTACTGCAGCCATAATCCAGTGATCAAAGGGGGTGGTGTTAAGCCGCCCCGTTACGGCCATTTGTTTTGGCCTTAGTTTAGCTATAACTTCACTGTCCAGCTTTAACATCATATATAGAAACCGTGGACCATCCTAACTTTAGTATTCAATGATATATCTTTACACTTCAGGACCTTGTCTAGTTCCTACACAACTGCCCTTCCAAGTCCTAGTTTTCTTCTGATTTCTTGACTGCACTCTCCATACTTCTTGAAATTAGCCAAGTTATTGAAAAACTGTTTCAGTGTCATCACTGCCTACTTGAAAATTATGTAAATTATCTGTGATCATTACTTTTGTTTTCTTAATGTCCAACTGTCAATCTGCCTTTGCACTTTCTTCCTTGTCTTTCTTCGGTAGTTGTTCCAACTCTTTGCTATTTTTTTGCTAATAGTAAGGTGTCAACTGCATATCTTAAATTGCTGATGTTCTTTCCTGCAATTTTTACACCTCTTTCCTCCAAGTCTAATTCTGCTTTGCATATGATTTGTTCAACATACAAGTTAAATAGTGTGATAAAATGTCTTGCCTAATCCCCTTGCTAATTTGAAACCATTCCATTTCTCTTTATTCTGTCCTGAAGGTAGCCTCTTGTCCTAAGTACAGGTTACACATTAGGACAGTCAAGTGTTGTGGTGCACCCATTTCTTGAAGAGCAAGCTATACTTTTTCATGATCGATACAATCAAAGTCTTTACTATGATCTATAAAGCACAGGCTGATATATCGCTGCTGGATCTTAGCTGCAGTCTTTAAGTGTACTTTATGTGTTCCAGATAAGCAGTAGACTTAGAGAACTATGAAAACTGCCAATATTTTTCTCAAGAAAAATTGTTGAAGATTCTGTTCAGTTTTACTGATGCTACTCTTTTGCTGCTTGTGCAATCTCAATTTGAATTTTTAAGGATGATTTCCTATGCCCAGTCAGAAGGCAGAGGGTGCATGGATACCGTACAACTGCAGTTTTACAGCAAGGAAAGAGGAAGAGCTATTGTCCTGCATATTTCTTCCATGGTGACCACATAAGTACAAACACTGGTGTAACAGGACATTACAACAGTGTACATCATCTACTGATTTCCAGTATCATCTAGTCTTTGGTGGTTGTTTAAATATAAGTTCCATCTTAGGATACCAATCTGAAAATGGTAAACCTGTAAACCTGTGTGTCGGGTATCAGCTGATGTGCACAATGGCAAAAAAGTATATTTCAAGATAAATACAAATTGGGTTTCTAAGTGGCCTTTCTTGCTGTGTAGATCACACGGTGTGAGATTTCACAACTAGATTTTGCCAAATAAATTCATTTTTTGAGATTAGACATCTACATGATTAGAAAGCACAACATTTAAACAAAAGAGACTTTGTTTAACAATATGACTAACATTCCTGTTTTTGTTAGCAGAGTAGAAAGAACAAATGTGTATCAAAAACACCTTACAGACTCAGGAAGAGAATTACAGGTAAGAGATAGCATTTGCAATAAATTCTAGCTAATACAGTTCAGTGACATTATGAGATTTCATTCTTATATTTAGTATTTTCAGTATTAGAAAGTTTCCATAAGGAAGAGTTCAGAATGTTTAACTGTAAACCCAAAGTATGGAGCATCTGTCATGATGCTACTATGTTGTGTCATGTTTCATATTTCTTATTACAGTTTAACAGTTACCAAATCTTACTCAGTTGTGCAGACTGCCAGCGAATATAATTGGCTATAATGTGGTTTGCAATTGTGTTGATTTGGGAACATCAAAAATAGGATGTGGGCTTTGCATCCAACTGGTTAGATTGGTGTTAGACTTGTCTGTTCTGGAGTAAGTCCAGGAAGATGTTAATCAGGATATATCAATTTATTTCACTGTTTGCTTTGACAAGTGCAGTGAGAAACATGGCTTCCTTCATGAAAAGAAATTTTGTAGCAACTTTGAGACTAACTGTGCTACAACTTCTTCTGCATGGTCTTAAAGGTGCTACAAGATCCTGTTGTCTCTGAATAACTTCCTTTAATTTGTTATATTTAATTAATTCTAAAGCATTTGCCCACTTAATTTTAAGACTGAAACTACTTCTGACTGATTATTGATTTATTACATAATATTCTTTATCAAAGGAACTAAAGACTGCAGTAGATAATAATACCTGTGTTTACTAAATTCAGATAGCCATTATTGCCTGCAACTACATCTATCCCTTCAGTTTCAGTAGGCATAACAGTAATGTTCTACAGAAGCTGTTTGGCTAAAGAGCATTTTCTTATCTAGTATATCCAGTCTAAGATATGTGTGTGTGTTTGTGTAATCACGGTTGTGGAGGATACATTATATTGAACAGGACGTTTTTTAGGAGGAGAAACGTTTAAGAACATAGAAACTGTGGATTACATTGAAGGCATATCTATTCCAGCATCCTGATTTCCACAGTGGATGACCAAATGCTCTGTGAGAACTCACTTGGGCAGGCCGTTGAAATAGCAGCAACGGATATTGTTGACTACTTCTTCATAATCTTTTCCTTTTCAGAGTTGAACATGTGCTCTGATAGTGAAAGTGATTATTCTGCTTCATGTTCTGATGAAGAGGAGGAAGATAGCTGTAGCAAAACTGGTGATGCAGTTTTTTGTCCAGATATACCAGCCAGACCTCAAACAACTTCTTCTCTCCCTAATGAAGAAACACCAGCTAAGAAACTGAAGCAAAACATTCCTGTGAGTGTGGATGCAGTTCAGTTTATTGCCATAGGAAAATTAATAAGAAGTCATGTCTTGTAAAAATATATATTTCAGGATAGACATGTTGGCCATGCAGAAGAATGTGATTCAGTACAAAATACACATCGTTGTGATACCTTTATTACGTCAACCAAAAGGTGCAAAACGCATTTTGTTAGCTTTCAAAGTTCACTGGCTTCTTATCAGGCAAAGATGTTAAAAGTCATACAGAAGAAGAAAAGTGACAAGCATTAGAGTCACAATCTTGCATCTTGTTTGAGGCATTTGCTTAAGTTGATATTTCAGGTGATCTTGAAGGAGGGTTGATGCAGAAGGAAGCCCTACCCCTTCTTGACTGTGTAAGGACTGGAAACAAAGGCAGTAAAAGGCAGGTAATAAAATTTCTGTTGCCATTAGCAACAAAATTACTCCCTTGAGATCTAAACCCTATCTGTTCTGTCCAGGACTGCAAGTCACTTTGTAGGCAAAATATAATGAATCTCTTTAGAAACTTTTGCTTTGTCACATCGGTAGATAAGTTTAGGTATAGTAACAAGTAAAATCTGACAGTGATAACCAAATTCAGATTATTTTATCTTTTGGAGGAGGTTAAAAAACAACAACTCTTATTCTGTTTAGGCTTGCTATTTTAACAAGAATACCATACACTCCAGATTAGGCAAAGATCTCAAAGTGTATGCCTGTGATATTGATCCCATCACTTTATTCTCCTGTATGGTTTTTAACAACTTTGCTTGAAAAAGCCAGCCAGCTTGGAAAGCTAGTGTAATAGATTTGAACCTTTTGGTTGGTCTAATAAAGGTATAACAGTGATGTGTATTTTGGATTTTGCCCTTTAAAATCAATGTTGTTAATGCTATCTACACTGAAACTTTTAAAAAATGCAGTTAATTCTCTGCTAGAAAATGTTTAGAATAGAAACTTTGCGGGAACTTACTTTCTAGGTTTAACTCTGAAGACAAATTTATCATGCACTTGTTGAAAAGGTTACGTTAGGAATACTGTTTCTGTTGTATTTCCATTGGCTTGCCTAAACATTGAATACAGTCTCAGATTTACACACAGTAAAAAATATATTGTGATCAGAAGCAAGTTCCACTATATGCAATGAAATTTATTTCCAGATAGGTTTATACATGATTTCAGCATATGAGAAGCCTTGCCTTTAAAAAAATGTTTTAAAAGTGTATATTTTTTACTGTTTTGGGCATCAGGGTGACAGTAGTGCAAGGGTTACTGAATTCTGTCATAGCTTTCCTAAGTGTGATTTTAACAAACACAGATTTACAATTGTATTCCTTACACTTATGAAATTTAGCCAAAATGAAAAACAAAAACCAGTGTTCATTCAAAGGTGACATGAAGACAAGAATGTTTAATCACATGTGCAAAAGATACAAAGGCAGGATTCTAAATACTTACAGTACATATTTTAAGTATACTTTGTACCTATAAAATAATTTCTTTTCATCTCTTTTTCTTTCTTTCATATTATCATTTATTATACCCTTGCCAAACCAGTTTTGTTAGTCACTAGTCTACATTAATGAAATGAAGCCACCAATTTGTTCACTGTTTTTAATGTTATTGGTGGAGAAACATGATAGTTCTTGTTTATGTGTCTTTTATCAGAGCAATTCGGTAGAAGAATATTTTGAAGCACACAGCAGTTCCAAAGTTTTAACCTCTGACCGAACACTTCAGAAGCTGAAGAAGAAAAAACTGGATCAGGTGTAGTATGTATATGTTATTGCTGTCTGTCTCACATAACTTGTTAGCAGTTTTCACTAGGTTTATTGTTAGGGCCATGTTTAATGGTACTTTAATGGTACTTGCACAATTTGAGTTTGCAAGTGCTGGCATTAAAAATATGAGGAAAAAGGCTACTAAGGGTTAAGATTCAGTTAAAAGATGGGATCAGGAGAAAAAACTGGTATTAGGGAGAATGGAGTACTGCTGTTTCATGTTGTCCAGCATCCTGTTAAAATATTTTGAATGAGGAAAGGTTGTAGTTTAAGTGTAAGGTGGTATTACTTTAAATACCGTAGTTATAAAGGTTAAAAATAATTAACAGCTTTGTTGTTGTGTTCCTTCAAGTTGTTTCCAATTTATGGTGACCCTAAGGTTATCCTGTGATGGTGTTTTCTGGGGCTGACAGTGTGTGACTTGCTAATGGGTTTGCATGACTGAGTGAGGAATTTAATCCTGGTCTCCAAAGTTGTAGTCCAACACTCAGCCCCCACTCCACCATGCTGAAATCCCATTAACAGCTGCAGTAGATTCATTGAATCAATGGGAGTTTGCAGATCAATATATATATAAGTTCCATTGATCTCATTATCTTGCTCTGTTTGAGAATAACAACCAGATTTAGGCCATAGGGTGCTAGACACACTATTTCCCCCCATTTCATTTGCATGATTATGAAATGGAAAGCTCAGTCTTAGCATTATAGAACTACAGTTAGTGTCTTGTCTGATTTGGTTATTGGTGCTGGGATTGGGTGTTGGTTGCACAGTTTGGAGGCTTGTGGCTTCTATGAGATGTACTGCCTTCCAGCTCCTTAGGCTGATATGATCAATGCAGGTCTGTCTCAGTAAGGTATCTGTGATCTTTGTCTTGGTAGCAATCCTTTGGGACTACCATGCATTGTACTTGGGGTTGCTTTTGGAGATTCTTTGGAAGCTGCATTAGTTCAGAATAATGTGTCTGGATTCCTGAAGTGAGATCAGGTTGTGTAATGTATCTTGTCAATTTCAACTCTTGGTCCAATTTTGAATTAGTTTAAATCTTTCTGTGGGGAGAAAACCTATGTATTTTTCCAGTTTATTAAAAGGGAGAAATTAATTGCAATATATGCAGTACTTCCTCACTGAATCCAAACTCATTTTACTACTTTTACAAGGTAGAACTTTTCATTTATAATTTAGTGTACAAAAATATTCTCTTGCATATATTTGAAATGTATGTAACAGTCCTATGCATATTAGAAGGAAGACTTAATCTGTTTAGTGGATTTTTTTTGTCAGCAAAGTTCACACAGGATTGTGGCCTCAAAAGTACAGATATCTCTTAGTTTTGTATCAGGCTATCTGTTTCAGTCCTCTGAAGGGAAAGGTGAAAAGGTTAAGCACAATAGAATATCAGGTCAGAAGGAGAGTAGATGTAGGATACCTGCTGCTAAACTCTTCAAATTACATCAGAAGTCACCAAAAGAAGACTAACAGCAACACAACAGGTCTTGTATTGCTCCTCTTAATAACCTCTGGGGCAAAAATGTCTTTTACTTTTGAATATTTTATGCATCTGCAATATACAAAAATGCTGTAAAATGTCTTACATGTATGTTAAGAACTTCATATGCTCTGTCTTAAAAACCTTGACCTGAAGAAGATGTCACTCATTCCAAAGGATTCCCCCCTCCCCAAGTATTCCCAGGCTTTGGGATTTGGTATTGGAATGCCTTCTTGGGGAGACTTGCCTACCACCTAGTCTTATGTAATAGGCACCATGTGAAGGCCTGTATTTTAATTTATTTGGGTATTGTAAGAACCTATGTTCTCTTTCATATCAATTTTACTGATATTTTCAGATGGGTAGATATTTTCAGCCGGGTAGAACAGATAGGTAGCATAATTTAACTGGATACAGAAAGGAAGAGGGATTGTTGGAAGACTTCTCCCTCTCCCTTTGGTAAGAAGAAGCCTCAACTGGATTAAAAGCAAGAACACTATCAATCATTTGTAATTAAGTACATCATGAGCATAAATCTAAAGGCTATGTTCCTTTTCCTTATCCAGGAGTCCCTGCAAAACCTCTTAAACAAAGTACCTATTGCTTTTGCTGCTGAACGTGAAGTATTAACTAAGCAACATGAAACACTCTTTTATAAATGGATGTTGCAATTGCAGTAAGTATCCCATATGTTTCTGTAAGAAGTTGCAGTATTTATTCTTATAGAACTGCAGTGTTCTATAAGAACAATTTAAACTACATAATTATTTCATAAGTAGGCTTGTTTTCATTGCCGTACCCCCCTCCTTTTCTCAATAGTATATAGTTAATGCATTTTCAGAAATGAGGTTTGCATAAGTGGGTAACTCTTTTATAGGTAAGCATAAATTTTTTTCCTGTTTTAGCACATACAAAGGATTTATTGAAGTTCTGCTCTATAATTCAGTGTTTCTCTTCAGCAGAAAAGCACACAGTATGAAATAGATCCTAGATTGTCCAGATCCATAAGCAAACTGTTGGGTTCTTTTCTCAGATAAAATGTATTGAAGACAAAATTGGATTATATTCAGAATATTGCTGTGTGTGTTTCTGTTCCACTGAATACACTGCTTTTGACATAAGGAAAAATGAGCAAATAAATAAGGAAAAACAAGCAAATAGTCGGCATAGTTGGCTCATTTCATGATCCCTTCAGTGTTGCATAAATATCCGCATGTGGATGTTATGCTATGTTGACCTATATACTATCCCCTCAATTTTCTTTAAAGCCCCAAAGCTGCCTCACCTGGGCATTGCATGCTTCATTGTTAGCAGGCAGGATTGGAGGAGTTCTGGCTACTCCACAAAAGCCAGATGCACAATGATGATGTCAGTACTGAGACTTTTACTGAGGACTAGCAAAGGTCTGGGAAGAGGATGAGAGTCATGGGCCGACTGCTTCTCCTCGCCACAGGTCTTTGCTAGGACACCTGAGGACTAGCAAAGGTCCAGGAAGAGTATGAGGGGTTGTGGACCGCTTCCTCCGCCTCTCCAAGAGCCTTTGCTAGTTCTGATGTGTCCCTCCAGCTGAGGGCCAGCAAAGGTGCAGGGAAAGGAGGACAGGGCAAGGGATTCCCAGGATTTCCTAGCACTGAGCCAGGGCCGTTGAAGTGGTCTCAAATTGAATTATTTCTGCAGTGTGTTTAGGACCAAAATTATTCCACTCCCCCAAATAGCAAATTTCATGCTTCTGCAGGTTTCCCCAAACTTTAAAAGTGCAAAAAAGTGCCTTTTTTGTTTTGGGCCCCAAATTGGCCAAAAACGGGATGGTTTGCCGCACCATAGTGTCAAGAATTATTCTACTTTTTCTGTATGGTGATATGCAAGCCTTAGGTTTTTTTTTTTTTTCTTACAGCTTGGGGTTCAATATTGTGATATATGGACTAGGCTCAAAAAGAGATCTTTTAGAGAATTTCCGCGTTTCCCTTCTTCAGGACTCTGTTCATATTGTTGTGAATGGATTCTTTCCCAGCATTACTGTAAAATCGGTAAGCAAAAAGAAAAATAAGAATTCATTCATAGTTTAAGAGAAATTTGAGAATGCTGCAATATAGATTGTGTAGAGTCCATAGATAACCTGCCCACTCTACTGCTTAAACCAAGTTTATTGTTTTTTTAAAATGATATACTTTGGTTATTTGCAAATCCCACTTACAGTGGGAAAAAATAGGCTATTATGAATAGATTACATTAATTTGAAATGGAGACAAAATGAATAGTGTTATAGCACTCTAAGATTAATAGTACCATGGGTTTAATTGGGTGGAGGAGAATGTCTGTAAGCAAGCATAACCGTATCTTCCAAGCTTTGTGGGAGGGAAGTATAATTAAACAAAATTGAGTAAAGCTATGCTATGGAAGAAGCGGAACACTAAGGACTGCTTCCCATTTTACATACCAGTAAGTCGTATCTGAAAGGCACTTCTGGACATTGTATGTATGAATTATTTTCTTTTCATCTGCTTTTAGTGCAGGACTTTCATAACGTGTACAAAACAGTCTTAATAGTTAGAGTTTTGTTTTTAACCTAGCCTTAGTTTTCATCGAAGATCCATGCTATTTTTTTGAAGTCCTAAAAGAAGATGGTAATCTGTTATTTTTCTGTGCTAGATTCTGAATTCCATTACGGAGGAGGTGCTGGATTACATGGGCTCTTTTCGCAGCCCCCAGGATCAGTTGGATTTGATCATGAAAAGATTTAAAGAAGGTAATGAAAATGGATAAGCATCCTAGAAATTTGAATTCTGTTGTGTTATTTTAAAAAAACTTGTTTGAATCAAATGATTGGCTGGTTTAGGTTTATTCATAGCTGCATATTCAAATGCATTGATGCTGCTCCCGTGTAATTTAGCTTTGATGCAATAGAACATTATGATTCATGGCACCTGCTACAATAGACTTTGATATATTGGCATATATCAGGTCAGCTGTTGACTTACGGCAACCCCATGAATTTCATAGGATTTTCTTGTTGTGTGCCTTGAAGTCATTTTTGGTTTATGGTGACCCTAAGGCTTGGGATTTTCTTGTCACATTTCTTGAGAGGGAGCTTGCCATTGCCATTTTCTGAGGCTGAGAGCGTGTAACCTGCCCAAGGTCACCCAGTGACTTTCATAGTGGAGCTGGGAATTAAACCCTGGTCTCTAGAGTTGTAGTTCAGTTCTCAATCCACTATGCCACACTGGCCCCCAGGGTTTTCTTAGGCAAGGAATATTCAGAGGTGTTTTTGCCAATTCCTTCTTCTGAAAATATAGTCTACAGCATCTGGTATTCATTGATGGTCTCCCATCCAAGGACTAATGGGAGCTGACCCTGCTTATTTTTCAAGATCAGATGGGATCTGTGCCTTTGAGGTATTTAGCGATCTACAAATTAGGGCTAGGTTTGGTAGCCAAGCATCCATTTCCAGTAGTTTTGGGTTCGTATGGGAGAAATGCTGGTTATTAATGAATTGACTTGATTATTTTCCAGCCTCTGAACAAGTGTGTTTTATTCCCAGCCTCTTAACAAGTGTAAGTGTTTTATTTAAGCTGAACATTCACAATGCTGCCTTGTGTCCCAAACTGGGAGAAAAGAAATATTGCATTTGTGGGCTTTTATTCATGCCACATTCCTTTCCCTTCACTTCTGCCATGCCACCACATCAACTCTTTCAAGACTTTTATTGTTACAGAGCAAAATTAGGGTGTGTCCAGGGGAAAAGGAAATCAGTTCCACTGATGGATACAGTTGGATATGCAAACAAAAACAATTAAGTTTAGAAACTCATTTGCTGTTTTATTTACAGTTAACTGTGCAAGTAAAGTAAGTTTTGAAATAAATGAGTGGGCCTTTGGATTGCTTCTGATGCAAGATGTTTTACAGTATAGTCTAAAACTTTTTAAAATAGATTAATACTTTACATGTAGTATTTGCTAAACAGTTGTAGATCCTGGGTTCTGGGACACTTAAATGGATTGTTATGACCTGGCTCAGCTGTGTACCGTTACGGGGCAAATAGGTAACTGTGGATTTAACAATTGCCCTGCAAAGTAGATAGTTCACTGCCTTGTACAGTCAAACTCAGCTTGGGTCTGAGGGAATGCAGACCTGAACAGAATACCCTAAAATTCCAAGTGCCATTCTAGTCAAGAGTCTTAGGCTAGAAAACTTAAATCATAACAGTAGACGTAATACCAAAGCAGTTCACGAACAACATACAAATGGATACAGGGTATGTATGATTCAGATGATTTGAAAAGGTTGAAGAAAGAGAATAACTATATCTTTATTGTTCTTTGGGATTGATGAAACAGTACAAAATAACAACAAAAAGGTGTTAGCTAAGGTTAATCCATATAAGAATGACCTCACCAGAATAAGACCAAGCCTTGCAGGAACAAAAGCACATATTGGCCACAGAAAAGAATGAAGCTATAAAGCTGTTTGGCAGTGAGCAAATGACCCATGGCAACCAGATGTATCCAGTTAACCAATCAGAAGCTATGAGGTCTTGTACTTTAGTGCAGTGGTTTTCAAATTCTGGTCTTCCAGATGTTTTGAACTTCAGGATTCAGCTAGAAATCCTAACTAGAAATCCTAAATGCTCAAGATTAGACTCTGAGGAATGAGGCATGAAAATAGGAGTAAAGAACATTTCTCAGATATGCAAATGATACCATACTTCAGGCAGAAAATAGCAGTGACTTGGAACAGTTATTGAAGAAGGTCAAGGAAGAAAGTGCAAAGACAGATTTATAGTTGAACATGAAGAAAGAAATAATGAAGCCTGCAGATGATTTACACAACTTCAACATAGACAATAAAGACATTGAAACTGAGATTTTCCTACCTTGTCTCAATCATTATCCAGAATGAAGAATGCAGCTATGAAATCAGAAGAAGATTTGGACTTTAAAGGGCAGCTGTGAAGCAACCAGACAAGATCCTGAAGTGTAAAGATATAACATTGAATTTTAAAATTAGGATTGCCCATGCCATTGGATAATCCATTTCTATGTGTGGCTGTGAAAGCTGGACATTAAAGCTGATAGGAACTCATTTGAAATGTGCTGGAGAAGAATTCTTATAGATTACTTGACTGCTAAAAAGACAAATAAATGGGTCCCAGAGCCAGTCAGAGTTGAACTCTCCCTAGCAGCCAAAATAAGTTAACTGAGACTATCATACTTTAGCCCTATAATGAGAAGACATGATTCACTAGAAAAGACAATAATGCTTGGTAAGGTAAAAAGCAGTAGGATAAGAGAAAGACCACATTGCAGATGGATAGACTTAACCAAGGGAGCCACAGCACTCTGTCTGTAACATCTGATTTGGGTGATTTGGATATAGGGTTGCCATAAATTAAAGTCAGTTTGACAGCAGTTAACAACAATAATGGCCAATGCTCAGGAATTCTGGGAGGTGAATTCCCAAACATCTGGAGAACCAGAGTTTTAGAACCATTGGTTTAGAATATGTGCACCTTTCCATGCAAAACTACTTGAAAAACTATCCCAAGTACTAGGCTAAACCTTGAAGAATCTAAAATACTGCATGTGTACAAAGGCTTGAGTTTTAAGCTGTCAAAAACAAAACAAACAAACAAAAAACACAAAAAACCAGAAGCTTTCAGAATGAAAACTGGATTTTGTAACATATGTAACCTAGACAACAGTAACAACAACTATTACTTTATTCTCCAGAGGGGAGCCACAGAGAGCTTGTCAGCCTTTGCCAAGAATTTTTTTTACACTTTTTTTTGTTTGTTGGCACTTTTTCTTTACCAGATCCTTCTTTGGAGCTGTATCTGCTTATTCATAACCTGGACAGCCAAATGCTGAGAGGAGATAAAAGCCAACAAATCCTAGGACAGTTGTCATCTCTTCCCAATGTCTACTTCATCGCCTCTATTGATCATATTAATGCACCACTCAGTGAGTATTCAAATCTTTCAGACCTGTGTGTCTTTGTATAAAAGGTGTCTTAAAAGCTTACCTGTTTAAAATCTCCTGTCCAAGTGTAATGCACAGTATGGCTGCATTCCAGTGCAATGCTTAACTCTGGTTTTGTGTTACATCTGAATTAGGTCAAACATTTTATTACAATATTTTTAAAATGAGACCACAGTTGGAATCCTTGAACATTCAATAAAAGGCAAGAAACGGAAATTATTCACAAAATATGGCTTTCTTTGGGAGAACAAACAAGTATCTGAAACCAATTTAAACAATTTAGAGTATAAATGATTCTAAGCCAGCTCTAGTAAATTGCAGAACACAGTAGTTGGACAGAATATTAATTATTACATAAACTTATTAAAGCACTAGAAATAGTTGTTCATTGCTGGCTTTAACCTAGTGTTGATAGTTACTATTGTCGAATTTGTATCATAGGTCCACTTAAAAAAATAACACAGCTGTTATGGAAAGAGGTTCTTTCAAAAAGAATGGTGCAAAAATAAAGCTGTTCTTATTCAGTTTTGCACCATTCATTTTGGATCAACCTGTATGTAGGAAGGTTTTTTTTTGCTTTTACTACAGAGAACAATGATAAATTTAGCTTTTTAAAATAGTATCTGATAAATCAGTTTGTGGAAAGTATTCTCCCAAGCTTCCAAAATCTTAGTACTTTTTGTTCTTTCTTTACTTTTATTTGTCTTTTGTTCTTATAGTGTGGGATCAGGCAAAACAAAGCATGTATAACTGGTTGTGGTATGAAACAACTACTTACAGCCCTTACATAGAAGAAACATCCTTTGAGAACTCCCTGTTGATACAACAGTCTGGGTCTTTGGTTTTGAGCTCCCTCACACATGTTTTGCATAGTCTTACTCCTAATGCAAGGTAAGAAATTATTTGTGAAGAAGAGGAGCTTGAATTCTTCACTGTGACCAGGATCCTTAATGTTTAGATACTAAAAAAATGCTTCATAATGGAGCATTTATACTGTAAATAGAACATTTTCTCATTTCATATGGGATGCCTGAATGTAGTGTTTCCCTAGTTCCGCAGAATTAATATGATTTAATATTTGCCACAACACAACTGAGATAGATCCTCATCATTCTCTATAATATACATCAACCTTCCCCAGCCTGGTGCCCTCCATACATTATGGACTACAGCTCCCAACATTCCTGACCATTGCCCATACTGGTTGGGGCTGATGGAAACAAAAAAAAAAAAAAAAAAAAAAAATCTGGAGAATACCAGATTGTTTCAAATGCTATGAATATGTGTAATGTAGTTCTTTGCTGATTATATTGTAATTTTCTTTGTTTTCTGTGAAAGGAGTTGTTTAAACATATACAATATTTTCCAAGATATGTATACCCACACATTAGTTGAAATTGCATGAGTGTTTATATGAACCTTCAAGTACAGTGGTCCCCCGGTTTACGAATCCCCCGGGGAACAAAATCCCTGGGACCCGAAACCGGCGGAACCAAAAAATATCCCCCTGGATACGAAGGAGAAAAACCACGCGGCCCCTTTAAATCGGCCGCGCGGTCCGTCTCCTAATGCGGTCCCCTGGGAAACGAAAACTTCCAGGTTACGAAAGGTAATCCAGAACGGATTACCTTCGTAACCCGGGGGACCACTGTAACCTGTTGACTCATGGTGACCCCATGAATTTCATAGGGTTTTCTTAGGCAAGGATTCCTCAGAGATAGTCTTGCCAGTTCCTGTCTGTGAAATATAGCCTATCGCAACTGGTATTCATTGTCAGTCTCCCATCCAAGTACTAACCAGTTTTACCCTTGCTTAGCTTCCAAGATGGGATCTAATGCCTTTAGTGTATTTAAGCCTAATTTAGCTTGCCTATGTAAAAATAATGATTTCTACAAGAAGGTATTTCTTTTTGGAAAAGATGGTACTGGATAAAGGATAGAGGTTTCTTTGTGGTTATGCATCAATTTCAAATCTTCTACTTTCTGAATTCACATTTTGTTGTTTCATGAAAATAAATAACTTCCTGGTTTTCTTACATTTGATTCCCTTTTTCCTCAGGGGGATTTTCAAGCTTCTGGCAGAATGTCAGCTAGAGAATAAGGATAACCCTTCTTGGCCAGGTAGGTAAATTACCAGTTATTATTGGTGGTGCAGTGGTTAAATGCCAGTACTATAGCCACAAGGTTATAAGTTCAATCCCAGGCAGGGCTCCAAGGTACACTCATCCTTCCATCCTTCCATAGGTCAGTAAAATGGCTACCCAGCTTGTTGAGGGCAGTTGGCTTACAGATTGTAAACTGCTTAGGGAGTGCTAGTTCACTGATAAGTGGTATAGAAATGTACTTGCTATTGCTATTATGAGTTTGTTGATTCTTTTTGAATATGAAACCAGTGCACAAAGTTTTGTTTGCAAACAGTTCAGCGTCTTTTTTGGGGAATTAAGCATATACTTCACCATAACATTTAAAAACAATGGTGGGGAAATGTTGGAATTTAGAGGACTGTATGCTCCCCCAACCAACCCCACACCCCTGACAAATCCCCTCCTATTTTTTAAAATTTATTTATTGCCTTTCACCTCTCTTCTGGGAGCGTTGAGACAAAACTTCACTGTGCTATGTCACCCTTGGGCCATTTTAGGCTCAAGAGAAGCCTTTCCCTCCCACACAGGATGTAATTGGAAGGTCAATTTCTAAGTCATTTCCCGTGGGGGAAACACACGACTTCTGGGGCTTAAATGGCCATGGTGGGGGCATCATAAAATTGTCCCAACCCCTGGGATGGGTGGGGCATTTTTAATATTTTTTTGTAGTTAGTGCTGCTGCAAGGCAGGTAATACTTTCCTCATCTGTGTTTAAAACATGGGGAGGAATCAATTGATATGGAAATGTGAGAGGTACTTGGATCTAGCAACACTTTTTTGAAATAAATTTGAAACAATCGTAAGGCCAGTTAGTATCTGCTGTGTGGGCAGGATGTTCCAGTGGATGTTGGTGTTAGCATTGGATTCAGAGATCTGTGCTGCCGAACATACTTTTGCTCTGCACTGTGTTTGTTCTCTGTGCTGAAGGAGACTTGAATCTGTTGTTTTGTGATCTATTTGTGGCTAACTGCTGCTGGGCAGAGGATTGCTTAGGGTAGAGTAGAAAGCATGGTCAGAATGCAAGCCAAGGTCTAGAGTTAAGTAACATTGACTCAGAATACGTAGCAGAAGGCACAGTCAGATAGTAAGGATCAGGAGCAAAGTAAGAGATAGAGGAGGAGGTCTGTTGCTAATAACTGCATTATTTGCACATTGATACTTCCAAAACATGCCACTGATTTGTACAAGAATAATGTTATTGCTTTTGTAAACTGCATGATTGTGATACTATAGCTAGGAAAGTGGAAGTAAAATAAAATCAATTCAGTGAAATACCAAAACATAATGTTGCTCATGTATAATATGGCTGCTGTTCTTTTCTCCAGTTCCAGGGATTGTTGGATCAGGCTTGAGATCCAAATCACAGTTGCAGCCGGATCTGCAATTCTGGCTTCCAAAAAATAGTTTAGTTTGTTTGCTATTGAATTAGAAGTGAGTGGAAACCTGGAGCATGCAAGGGAGAGGAATGAGAGCTTCTGTGAAGTTTGCTGATATGGTTCCAAATTGGGTTTTGACATTGTTTTAGAACAGACAGATTCTTGTATTGAGTACATCACATCTGGGTTCTGAGTTTGAACATGGTTCCTTGATTTGTATGCTAATATTTTTTCTGTGATCTTTAATCTAAAACAAAACTTAATATATTTATTTCGTATATTTTAAAAAAAAATCTCCTCCTCCTAATGTATGTTGTTTTTGTACTCCTTGTTAGGGCTTTCCTTTCAAGAATTGTACCAACACTGTCGGGAGGCCTTTCTGGTCAATAGTGACCTCACTCTTAGAGCTCAGCTCACAGAATTCAGGGATCATAAGATTATTCGGACCAAGAGGGTGAGTGGAGTGCTGCTGTTTGTTTAAACATGTTAGTATACCAGTAGCTGTTTGCCTTAACAATGCAACTGTTTGCCTAACTATGTCAGTATTTCCGGAAGATTGGTTAGATGGTAAATGTCAGTAGAACTACTGTTATTTGTAATAAGATTTGTATTTTGATAGCAAAAATATGTACTTTATATGCTGTTGAAACGAACCAAAAGGTTGCTGAAACAAACCAAAGGTTGCCTCTAGTGCAAGTTGCATCCAAAGCTAACTAGGGAAACTGTCCTTTATGGTATCATTTTATCCTGTAAGGGAAAACCACTTAATTTGCTTTATCTGCTATAATTTTGGTGACTTCCCTCCTTCTTTGTCTCTTCTAGTAAGCCTACCCAGGTGCTTCATAAATTATAAATATTAAAATATGAAATTACTGTTTTTAAGTTGAAATGGTTTTGTACTCTTTTAAAACTAGCATTACATAGAATCATAGAGTTGAAAAGGGGCACATGCCATCAGTTCTAAACACCCTCCCCCCAGCTAAAACATCCACAGATTTTGATATCCATGGGGGGATCCTGGAATCAAACCCCAGTGGATATCAAGGGGACAATGTACTCCAGCACCAATGCTTTTGATGTCACCATCAACACCTCTGTAGAAAGTCTCCTGGATGGAGACAGTCCTACCAAATGCAAAGATAAGGTCTAACAAGATGATGAAGAAAAGAAATAAGGAGCACCACAGTGTTGATACCCCTCCCTCCAAACTGTTGTCTTTCAGACTGATACTACATCCCCTCCAGCACTAGGACCAGTATCAGTTTGGGCTCAGATTCCAACATGACAGGCTTTTATGCTCCCAAGGATTATTTGGCATTGGCTGAGCCAATCCTGGAAAGAATCAAAAAGTACTAAATCTCATTTATTTATTTAGAGTATTTATACATTAAGGTATAAATAGGTATAAGCCAGGGTATAAACTTTCAGCCACAAAGGCTGTCAGAACAGCTTACAATTTTTTAATTTAACAGTTCAATATTCTTTTCAGTGATGTGATTTGTTCCTTTATTCTTCAAAGAAGTCTTTGATACTCCGCACCAAGGACGTTGTCAGGATCAGTCTTATACCTTTTATGCGATATGAATATATAGTAAAGATTCTAGAATTCAGTTCTACAATTCTCCTTCAAATTCAGTATTGAGGCATAATATGCGGTCAAGATTTCTACTTCATCAGACTCACCTGAAGTGTGTTAAAGCTAGGCATCTGTCGAAGGAATCCATTGCCTCTGTCTTCTCTTTCCAGGTTTTTTTTCTTGCAGTCCTGTGGATTGCCCTTCTGGCACCTGTGTAACTGCTCTCCAGTGCACAGTGGTCTACTTTTCTGCCCTTGTGAGATCACACCCTCTGTTTACATAGGATCAACATAGCCATCATTTCTGTTTTCCTCCTCTTGACTTGAGTGTGATTGGAAAAGTGAATTGTGTAGAAGTCAGGTCCCAGGCACCTTATCAACTTGTGATACAGTTCCTGTGTAAAGGAAGGTTGGACTTTATGGAGAGAAAGTTAGTCATGACAGCTGTGCTTTCTTTGACAACTGAAAATTATGAGGCCTTTATGAAGGCCAAGGACAGTTTCTCTGGGGAAGAGATGCCTCCCCTACTGAATAAACTCCTAGATGACAACTGCAAGTTGGTTATCTTTCAGACAGCTGAGTGGTTAGCTGGCCAGATGATGGTGATGATAATATTTATTTGTATCCTGGACCTTCTCCTAGATTGGGACTCAAAGTGGCTTTCCACAGTTAAAAACATTGTTAAAAATGCACAAAGTGCAAAAGTTAAAAAATATTTAAATAGAAAAAATTAAAACCAGGTTAAAAGATACATTAAAACACAAACACACTCCAGCACAGCAATTAGCAATATCTAGTGCACTGTGTAAACTGGGCCTTATTACTCATCAAATATCTGTCAGAATAAAAAAAAAAAGTCTTTGCTTGCCTGTGAAAATAAAGTAGAGAGCGTGTCAGTCTTCTCTGAGGAAGGGAATTCCAGAGCCTGGGAGCAGCCACTGAAAAGGCCACTTTCCAGCATTTTCCGCCAGGAGAGGAAGCCCCGAGGAAGCCCTTGCCCAGGAGATCAACATAAGGCAATCACTCTCCTACCATCCAGGCTGTGGCTGCCACTGCCAGTGGCGGTGCTCTTCCTATGGAACTGTGCAAGGAAGAGATACTTTTCCTGTCTCTTTGCAGAACTAGGCCCACCACCAGCCATGGCTCAACAGATTCTGCCAGCTAGTTGCACCTACCCCAGCAGTAGTGTTGAAGGAGCTGGCAGATAAATGCAGGAGTGCTAGCGAGGATGGGGTTGTCCATTTGTAAGGAGCCACTTTAGGGGAATACAAAGGCTGCTTGAAAGTTGGGGAAGGACTGAATTCTGTTAATACAGTCTTTTCTATTATATTTTTATTATCTATAAATGTACTGTCAGTTTACGATAGGCTACCAGAGCCAGTACCATCAGATGTCAAAGCCAGGGCTTTGGCAAGTGCTGTTACTGTGCATAGACATGCTGGGCTGTAATCCGCCTATTTTCTATCGAAAGCTAGAGCAACAGTGGAAGACTGTATGTTTCATGAGGTGTTTTTCTTACAACCTCAGCAGTTGCTGGAGGAGAAATTTGATTCTCACTATGAAATCTTTACAACAGTGGGAAAAAGAGCATTTTGCTGTTAACATACCTTTTGCTCATTCAGTGGGACAGTACAGACCGCTCCGAAACAGCAGGCTGGTCTCCCATTTTAACTGTGGGGGAACACCGCAGCTGCCAAACCGCACGGCATCCCTCCGCAGTAAAAAGAATCCAGTTCTTCCGGGTTCTTTTTGCAGCGCCCGGCTTATGTCATGAGTGCACCAGTGGCACATTCATGATGTAAGCGACACGCAGCAATGTGCGGAGGCTGCACGGCAGCGACGTTATCATGGTGGCATGCGTGTGGACAGAACGCCGTCATGAAGCCGTCATTGTGACATACTAGGGTTAGGGATTGTGCGGTTGGTGCATGGTTCCTAACCCTAGAATCGGTGCTGCCATGCCACAAAGCACCCGTCTGTATCATAGTCTTATTCCTCACTGAGACATTCATAGTGAATGTCCTTCCAAGCAACATGATTATACCAGGCAAGCTCACACAAGGATGTTGACTCCTATAAATGGGAGGCCATTCTTCTGGGGTAAAATCTCTCCATTTTAAGTTAACCAATGCTCCCATTTTAGGGACAGAGCCTGCCCTTTTCTCCCCAGATGTGGACTTCTGTATCAGTAGATTGGGGAGGGCATTACATTCCTGAATGCCAACATGATGGAATTTTGAGAACTGCCCTCCAAGAAACTTGATCATGTGATTTCATTTGTTGTCCTCCTCAAAGAGAAACATTTATTTCTGGAGCAAAAGGCAAATGAATTTATCTGTTACAGTGCCATAGAAGGCTTTTATCCCCAGTACTTTGCATTGCCCAGAAGAATCCTGGCTTTACGGCACATGAAGGAGTACTTCACCCCCCAAAAGCTCAGGATGATTTCTGTCACCTCAGTTCTGCCTTTTTGGGAAAAAGGTTCAGCACAACTGACTTCCACAGTGCATATTTCAATATTGTTATTTCACCTTCCTACCTCTGCTGCTTCTGTTTTGAGTTGGATAGTGCAGCATACCAGATCAGAGTGCCTTGTCTTTGGATCCCCACTTTTCTAAGGATTGTTGTAAAATGCACGGCCTCAGTAGTCCAGCTAAAAACACTCAGAATGATGTATATAGACTAGTGATGGTAGTCCGTGTGCCAAGGGCGGGGCTTCTGTCCCCTGGGAGCCGGCTTGGGTGCCAGGGGGCGGGACTTCTGCCCCAAGAGGCAGGGCTTCCACTCTCCAGGGGCAGGACTTCCAAGGCGAGACCGTTTTCCCAGCCTCCAGCTGTCTGAGACAGCTAGAAGCTGGCAAAGGTTTGGGGACAGGTGTTTGCAGTCGCTCCTTCTCCTCCCCTGTCTCAGAGACAGCTGGGGGTCATCAAAGCCTGTGGGAGGAAGGAGCCAGCACGAACTAGGTCCTCCTTCCCTTGGACCTTTGCTGAGTGTCAACTGTCCCTGGAGCAGCTGAGGTTCAGCAAAGGCCCATGGGAGAAAGAAGCTGGCACGTGCTGGGTCCTCCTTTCCTTGGACCTTTGCTGAGCTCAGCGGGAAAGGTCTGTTGGGAGGAGGAGAAGTGTGCACGTCCCCGCTCCTCCTCTTCCCGGACCTTTTCTGCCCCAACTGAGACAGTTGGGAGGCTGGAAAGTATGTGGGAAAGGAGGCAAGTGGGCATGCGCCTGTCCCTCTTCCCCCATAGTCCTTTCCTGCCACCTGCAGGTGTCACAGTTCTCTTGCCTCTGAATTAAAGCTATGCTCAGACATCCATCATGCAGAGTAGGTATGGTTCCCGGCAGAATGCTTAGTTCAGCTGTAGAAGTTTCTGGTTGGCTTTGTGTAGTGCAGACCAACCTGTATGTGTAAGTTTATGGGTGATCAGAGAACTACAGTTATATGTAAACTGTTATCAGTAGACTGGAATTCTGCTGAACAAAATTTTTATTCTTACACCTATGGACAATCAATACTGTGTTCTTCTTTTCAGGGTGCTGATGGCGTTGAATATTTATTAATTCCTGTGGATATGGGAACATTGACTGACTTTCTGCAGAAAGATAATGAAGCCTGAAAGCTTTCAAAAGTCCGTTGGCAATTGCTTTTAACAGCTGCTGGAATACTTCCTGAAGGGTAGCTAATTTTGAGATCTCAGGATTCTTCTTTACTTGTCATAATGGCAAAACCAACTTTTAGAACTGTCTAGATCTGCTCAGGTTTCCTTGTTTGTATGATGCCTTCCTCCTGTTTGTTCCATCACAGATGAAGAAAATGTCACCCATTATTAGTAATGTGCCTTCTGCTCACAATCCTCTGGGAATCAGGACTTGCCAGGAGTTACACGTATTTGAAAATACATTTGGTTAACTACAGCACCTTGATGTTTTTTCCCTTATGGACATGGATGAATGTCTTCCAGTACACCATATATACAGATTACATTATTTTCTAATATGTGCTGTGTGAAGTGGAGAGAACTGTCTGAAATTTATCAACCCAAATATGAATGCCAGAGATCCAGGATACTGTAGATAAGTTTGTTAATTGGGGGAGGGCTTAACTGAAACAGGGAGACTTTGCCTCCAAACATAAGCCATTTTAAAATTTAAATGTAAAGCGGCAAATGTCTCCCATCAGTAAACCATAAACCTAATTTTGTAACATCAGATTTATTATGAGTGGAGAAGTAATGTTGTAATACTGTTAAAAAAATCTTCTGAATAAAATGTGTAGTTTTATGGGGCTTTTTGTATATCATGTCATATTAATAACCAACAAAGTTTGACACTTCTAGGGAAGACTTAGGAGGAGGGGGACAAGCATGAGAGCATGAATTGATGCAAAATTGCATGATGGTTTTGGGCACAGGTGACATACCCTGTTTCCCCTAAAATAAGATATCCCCTGAAAATAAGACCTAGTAGAAGTTTTGCTAAATTGCTAAATATAAAGCCTCCCCCGAAAGTAAGACCTAGCAAAGTTTTTATATGGAAGCATGCCCATTTTTTTTTATTTTATTTTTGTTCAACAATAAATGTGAATTCTTCTTCATGGAAAAATAAGACATCCCGTGAAAATAAGACCTAGTGCATCTTTGGGAGCAAAAATTAATATAAGACATTGTCTTATTTTGGAGAAACACGGTACCTAGTTCCTAGTTCAGCTCAGGCCTGTGGAATTTTATGTAGCAGTTAAGTCCCACTAAGTTCATTGGGACTTGTGTATAAGTGAGAGTGCATAGGACTGAAGCCTAAATTAGATCTGCCTGGTTCTGTTATTTAAGTACCGCAGGTTGCCAGATCATCCTGATAGTTTAGAATTCATGATTAGCCCAGTCTCTGAGGCTTCTTGTGCAGGTCTTGAGATATGCATATCTTGACAGTATATAATTATGTAGACTATATTAGTTGAATATACATTATTGTGTGTGACATAAAGTCTTAACACATTTAAATGTCATTTTCTTAGCGTTTTTTTTTTCTTGCACTGCCTAAAATTCCAAAGTAAAGTTAATAAATATTCCTTTGCATTTAAACAACACATGCAACATTAACATGAATTGAGGTTTAAATTAAGGTTTAAATACCATCATTTGGAAATGGTACATAGTAAGTGCTGAATGTAATTCTCTGTTGCAAAGGACACATGAAGAGGATGCTTTTTCTCCCTTTGCTTTAGCACGGGACAAATAATGTATCTTGTGTGTTGTTTATATCTAGTTTCTTGGGCTTTATTTCTCCTCCAGTTGAATGATCATTGTGTTTCCATAATTTTATCTCCACATGCTTTATTTGTTATCTTCCTGTTTTGCCCCCTGCTCTTATCTTTCTTCCTTTCTGTTCTCATTTTCCTTGGAGATTATGTGTCCCCTGGCTGTATATCTGATGGGGAAAGCTTCAGCAAAATAAAATGAACCCTTGTCAGATCAAGAGTGAAAAATGACCCATTAAAAGAAGTAGGATCCTCTGGGTTGAAGAGAGGAGGGACCCAAACATCCTGAGTTTCACACAGAAGATTTAACCACCCAGAGACAGGCAGAAACTAGTTGAGGTCTTGTGATATCTGAATGTTAAAAAAAATTAACTAATTCATCTCAGCCATTTTAGCCTTAAGTTCTTTTTCCTGCCTATGCCCAGAGCAGAGCTCTTTTCTTCATTCATTATTCTCTGGATGACTGCCTAAGCAAGGCATATTCATGGACTTAGCACTTATGCCAGTTGATCAAGGCAGGAATCCAAAGTTCCATTTTGTTGAAGACGTCAGCTCCACTCTGCCTCTCAGCTCAGTTTTTAAAATCCTGCCTTGTCAGCTGGTTGAGGATTTCGCATCCTCTCCTGCTAAAACTTACACTAATTTAATTTTTTTTTAATTAAGAGATGGCATCAATACCTTCATGGTACCTAAAAAAAGGAAAAATACTAAGGTTGGGGCTGAGTGCGGTGGCTCTTATGGATTCCTTTTCTCACCAACCCCGGGAATAACACATTGGTTACTTACCATGAAGGTGCGTTCGAGGTTGTTGAGAGGAATCTGTGTCCTCCCTTAGTGTCTAATCTTTTTTGTGTTATGATAGTATGTGGCTTTTTCTTCTCTACTGTAGTTACTCATTACCTTTTTCAAGAAGGATATCTGCAGGGGTAGCTAGGATGTGAAATGAGTGCTAAGCTGGCTAAGCTGGGAGACGTTGGTTTAATTATATATTTATCTGTCGCAAGACTTTGACTATTTCCTGCCTGCCTCTGGGCAGTGAGAAACCCAGGTTATGTGGATTCCTCTTCTCAGCCACCCAGTATGCACTTTCACAATAAGTAACCCATGTGGCATTCTGGAAGCAATAGGAAAATTTAGGTGAAAGAAGATTAAATACCAAGGAAAAAAAAAGAGATGAGAGGTAGAAGAGCAACAAACTGTGATCTATCCTGAGCTAAGAAAAGGGAAAAGGATCACTAACATCTCCACAGAAAAGAATGGACCCTCACTGTAAAGGCCAATATACTGCCCCCCCCCCCCCCAGGATTTATATCACACTAGTTGGAAAATGGGTGGTAGCTTTGCTGTTATCACTGGTGTGTGTTGTGTGTGCTTTAAAAGACCCTGAAGTTGGTATCCACTTCTCTTTTCAAAACACTGTTGCAGGAATAGAGTGGACAATTTGACCCAAAACTACAAAATGAGCTACTATATCCAGTACGCAAAGGGATCTCGGTCCAAAACACACTGCAGAAATAATCCAGTTTGAAACAGGTGTAACTGCTCTGGCTCATTGTTAGGGAATCCTAGGAATTGTAGTTTCTTGTGGCACCAGAGCTCTATGACAAGAGAAAGCCTAATATCTCACAAAACTACAGTTCTCAGAATTCCCTAACATTGAGCCATGGCAGTTAAAGTGGTCTCAAACTGGATTATTTCTGCAGAGTGTTTTGGACTCTTGAAACTAGTCTCAAAGGTGCTAACAGTGGTCCCCAAACTGTACCGTTTAAGAGATTTTGAACTTCTGCTCCCAGAAATCTCAGCCATGGTGCCCAATAGCCTGGGATTCTGGGAACTGAAGTCCAAAATAATAATAATAATAATAATAATTATTATTATTATTATTAAATACCTTTATTTATATAGCGCTGTAAATTTGCACAGCGCTGTACATAACAATCTTGACGGTTCCCTGCCCTCAGGCTTACAATCTAAGAGAGACAACACAAAAGGAAGAGGGGAAGGTGGTGGGAAGGGGATGAGGTCCGGTGGTTCTTCTCTCCCTCTGGGGCCTGGACCAAGGCAGATGGATTGGAGGGAGGGCTTGGCTTCTTAATACATTGTTAAGAGGAGGCATCCTGGGGCAGATGGCACAATCCTGGGAACGCTTCGCTAAAAAATAGTCTTTAACTTAATTTTGAACCTGGTTAGAGAAGTGATGAGGTGCACATGTGGGGGAAGAAGGTTCCAGGAGTGAGGGGCAGCAAGGGAGAAGGGACGAATCCGGGACAGGGCAGTGGAAATCCTCAGCTGGGACAGGAGACCTTGACTACCAGAACGGAGGGTACGAGAAGGAGTGTGAGGAGAAAGAAGGTCAGACAAGTAAGGAGGGGCCAGTCTGTGGAGGGCTTTGAAAGTCAATAACAAAAGCTTGCACTGGATGCAGAAGGGGAGGGGGAGCCAGTGAAGGGAGGAGAAACGAGGAGAAACCAGGAGAAACATGGTCAAAGCGGCGAGCGGATGTGATGATACGTGCAGCTGAGTTCTGAAAAGAGATTAAAGGATGGAGGTGAGAGAGAGGAAGCCCTGACAGAAGAAGGTTACAGTAATCTAGTTGTGAAACCACTAGGGCATGGACCAGAGTCTTGGCGGTGGAGGCTGAGAGGAAATGATGGATTTTAGCAATGTTGTAGAGAGAGAATCTACAGGTTTTGGCAGTGGCCTGAAAGGAATCAAAGATGAAACCAAGACTGGGGGCTTGCTGAACTGGTTGAATAGAAGTGCCGTCAACAGAAACAGAAAAGGAGTATTGAATGACCGATGACCGACCCTCCAAGCAATTGGCTCACGGTACCGAGGCCAGTTGCCCGGTCACTCCTATGGTGGCTAGACTCCCAGAACATCTGCGCCGGCATGCCCTTCATGCCTTGAGAGCCTCAGGTCATCCTCACCATGGATGCGTCCTTGGAAGGATGGGGAGCTCACGCTTCAGGCATGACCATAAGGGACAAGTGGCACAGATGCTAGCTGTGGAGAAAGCCTTGAGGGCCTTCAAACCCGAGCTTCTTGGCAAGATAGTACAGCTTTTGATGGACAACACCACCGTCATGTACTATAAACAAATAGCTGGAGATTACTCTGCTCATCTGGCACTGGTGCATACTGAGGGCCATTCTCCAGGCAATCCACCTCCCCGGAGAAGACAACAGCCCGGCCGACCAGCTCAGCAGGTCAGGTTCGCAATGCCATGAATGGACACTGCATCTGGAGACAGTGGCAGACTTGTTCCTGAGATGGGGCACTCCTTGGATCGACCTGTTTGCGTCGGAGAATAACTCCCACTGCTTTCAGTTCTGCTCCCGGGACCGGTCCTGTTGCTCCCTGGGGATGCCTTCCTCCACAGCTGGATGGGGGAATTCCCTTATACCTTCTCACCGTTCCCACTCATCACGAGGGTCGTCTCCATGATGTCAAGAGACTGGATGGACGCCATCCTGATCACCCCTTGGTGGCCCAGGCAGCCGTGGTTTCCATCCCTGCTTCACCTGTTCCAGAGGTGGGTTCTTCAAATCGAGCCAAGGCTCTTCAGGAGTGTTGAGTTCGACATCCAGACATCGAGGACCTGCTGCTGGTGGCGTGGAGACTCCAGCCTCAGCGGACCTTCCGGCTTTGGTTTGGTGTGTGATCATGGTGGCCCACAAACCAGCTAACAAGAGGTCCTATGCAAGTGGAAGAGATTTCTTCAGTTCCTGGCTTCGAGGAACCTCTCTCCATCCAGTGTCGACACCGACCGTGTTGGAGTTCCTGATGACACTGGTGGAATCGGGGCTGTGCCTTAATTCCATCAAGTGTTACTTGTCTGCTCTTTGTCCCATTTCCAGTTCCATGGGAAACCGTCCTTCTTCAAGGACCCTCTCTGGTGAAGGGGTTCTTGAAGGGCTTTAACAACCTGCACCCTCCGGTCTTGGTACTGGCACTGGCTTGGAGCCTTGATATGGTTTTGTCTTGTTTGGGGTCCAAGTCTTTTGAACCTATGGCTACTGCTGATCTGAGGCTGGTGACTTGGAAGATAGGCTTTCTTGTAGCCATCACCTCTGTCCACCGTGCAGGCGAACTTTGTGCCTTGCAGAGGAACCAGCATTTCCTTAGGTTCCATAAGGACAAGGTTGTCCTCCATACCAACATTTTGCCTAAGGTAGTGTCTGCCTTTTATATATATATATATATATACATACGTACAGACACACACGCTCTAGGAATCAACCCAGCCATCTCTGTGGTCTAGATAAATAAGGGGACTCTTTAGGAATCAATCAGGCCATCTCTGTGGTCTAGATATATATATTTTATATGTATATATATATATAGGGGGACGCTCTAGGAATCAATCAGGCCATCTCCTTTTATCAGACTGCTCAGATAAATCTTTTCCTTTTATTCCTTTTATCAGACTGCTCAGAGGTTTTCCAAATGGGTGGCCGGTACCATCCACCTCTGCTATGAACTGTCAGGTAGAACTCTCCCATCCAGGGTCAGAGAACCTGCAACTAGGGCGGTAGCGACATCCTCCGCTTTCCTGACTGGGGTGCCTTTGGAGGATGTCTGCAAGGCTGCTGTCTGGTCCCAACCTATGACTTTTATCAAACATTATAGGTTGGACACCAGAGCCAGAACTGATGCAGCCTTTGGGAGGGCAGTGTTACTGTCTGCTGTTCATTGACCTGCTGTACACAGGTTCACTGTACATTATTATGATTGTGACATGTTTGGTGTTTACCTGTCACATTGTATTTTGCACTGTTCATCATATGGTTAAGATGTACAGGTATATGTGGCCTTTAGGCCTGTTTCTACTTGGACTGTTTGAACTGTCACATGTAGATTACACCTGACACATTGCCTTGCCATCCAAGCCTGGATGTACTTCTTGTATGGTTTACTACAGTGCTATGTTGCACTTTCATGCATAAGTTTTAAGGACTTACTCCTTGGAGTTAATGGTTACTGTTTACTCAGTTGAGTTTGGCTGTGTTTACAATTCTTATCTTCTATATTAGAAATAAGGAACAAAGACATGTGTCTGGTCCACTTTAACAATTTTTATTGTTGACCAATAAAATTCTATTTGGTTCAACTTACACCTGTTCTCATGACACTCCCTCCGCCACTTACCCAAGCTTGCTAGTCTAACCCATTTGTATGATTCGCAGAGACCACGAAGAAGGAGGACAGCCTGCTTACCTGTAACAGTATTTCTTCGAGTGGTCATCTGCAAATACATACAAATCCCACCCTTCCTCCCCTCAGTGTCCCGCTCATGATTGGTTCTGTTCCTCCGTTGCTTTGTGGCGGAAAAATTCAGAACTGGGGAAAAGAGTGGGAACTGCGCTTATATACAGGAGGGGCGGAGCTACCGCCAAAAAGTTGCAAAAGGTTGCAAACTCTACTTTGCCCAGTGATTCCAGAGAGTTCCGAATTCGACTGCGCAGGCGCAGTAGAACCCATTTGTATGTATTCGCAGATGACCACTCAAAGAAATACCATTACAGGTAAGCAACCTGTCCTTCCCACTCACTTCTTGGTTATCATCCATAAGTATTAATGACAGTCAGGTCCAAAGAGGGTGATGTTAGTATTTTATCCCACCCATCCTGCACAGGGTGTTGTGTTTGTAGTTCTCTCTGCCCATCCATCTTCCATTCCTTGAAGGCCTGGCAAGTCAATATTCTGATAAGACCACACAATGTATGCTCAAAAACATAAATCTGATATAATTAAGAATTTAAATTTCAAGATGCTGCCATATGGAAAAAAAAACCCTCTCAAACATTCCAACACAGCTTTCTAAGCTGTGATAAAGAAAGTCAAGTTTTGTAAACAAATTTGTCAGCTAGCCATTTATTCATTTCCAGACAGGTTGATAGTCAACATGTCAGAAATCTGACAATATGCCTCTAGCCTCTCCTCCTTGCTGTTGTGTGTTCTTATTTTAAAAGTCAAAGGAATATGCACAGAAGTTCCAGACTGCACATTGTGACCTTGTTTTCTTCTATGCTACTTGAAGGGGGTCTCTGTCTCTCTCAGAAATGATGATATGGATCTTGTTCTCAAGGTGCACAGCCAGTGTTTGTTGCAGCTCCAACAGAAAGCCTCGTTCAGTGTTACTGTGCTCACACAAAATCACAGTTATTCCTTTGGAAACAGCATCCAATACATCATGGTGGGACATCTCTCCTATTGAGGCAAGCAAGAGGAGGTCTGTTATGAGAGGGACTGAGCTACCATCTATAATAGTGCATAGTACATTAAGGTAAAGAACAGCCATTGATCTTGGGAAGTCAGTGAGAACCTTTACGGCTAGAGTATGAGGGGTGAAATGTTTAATAACAGCCCTTATTAATGTTTAAAAAGAGCCTTGGTGGCGCAGTGGTTAAATACCTGTACTGCAGCCAGTCTCTAACAAACCACAAGGTTGTGAGTTCAATCCCAGCCAGGGGCTCTGGGTCAACTCAGCCTGCATCCTTCCGAGGTCCCTAAAACGAACACCCAGTTTGTTGGGGGCAATTAGCTTACATTTTGTAAACTGCTTAGGGAGTGCTTAAGTGCACTGATAAGCGATATAGAAATGTACTTGCCATTGCCATAATAAATAAAAATACAAATGAACAGCTGTAGCTGCATGATTATGTGTCAAGCATAGAAAGTTCTAAGTTCAGTCCAAACAAGTGCATGCCTGTACTTAGGTCAGGACTATTTACTCAATTTAGCAAAGAACAATTTCCCATTCATCCATAGAAGCACATGGGCAAGTGTGGGGTCAGTCGGAGTCGGTCAGTGAGATTCAGATGGAGAGCCAGATGCAGTTGGCTGATTTGATTAGTCAGAGGTTAGGTGGTAATCCTCTTGAGAGAAATAGGATGTAAGGTCTTTGTTTGATTATAAAGTAACTACATTAATCTTAAAAGAACTCACACAAGATACTTTATTGCTTAATGTTATTCAATAAAAGTTACTGTTTATTTTACAGTGGATGTCTCTGTCTGAAATGATTTCTATAAGCAATAAGCAAGAACTTACACTCTACCTAAAATATCAGATCTGATTCGGGAAGACTTTTGGGACCCTGACCATTTGCATTTAGAAACAGTGATGAAAGGAGAAAAAAAGAGGGCAAGGGTAAGTGGCTAGGGGCTTTCTATGGATAAGAGGTACTCTCTATATGAGAATCCTAGGTGACATTTCCTGTGTGAACCTTTGAAAGCAAGGGCAGGCTGGTTGCAGCATGGCATTGTTTGTGATCTGCTGACAGAAAGCTCTAAACTGATTACTCTTAAGGTTGCCGACTTCACTATGGCTGTCCAAAAGATCTGTAGTAATTTTATAAAATCAATAATGATGAACTGTAAAGGGGACAAGATGCTGTAGTAGATGGAATGGTGCATCAGTTTGTTTTGCTGTACTGCTGCCTGACCTACTGAAGTTTTCCCTATCACTGTTTTTTAAGTTAACAAGTTGTTGTCCAGTGAAAAGTATGGTGGTTGTTTGTAATATTTTGTAATGGTCATTGTTGATAAGAGGCAAGAGTAACCTTGGGTATATCAAGGACCCCTATCACAGTAGGTATATAAGCTTGAGCTTAATTCTCATTTCCCCACAATGCCTCTGTTTCTGTTCCATACAAGTTATTTGCAAGTCAGCTTTACTCCTTTTTGCCCAGATCTGATCTGTCTTGTTTAAATGATAAATTGGAGGAGGAGTGATGGTGTTCATAGGTTTTTGTTACTGTTAGCTATTTTTATATGAAAAAGAAAAAATATCTGGAAAACAGGAGGGTTTTTTAAAAAAACCAACTAATGGACTCTGCTGCTCCAGAGAACAGGACCTGGAGCAATGGAGGCAAGGTACAGGAAAAGAGATTCCACCTCAACATTAGAAAGAACTTCCTGACAGTAAGGGCTGTTCGACAGTGGAACACACTCCCTCAGAGTGGTGGAGTCCCCTTCCTTGGAGGTCTTTAAGCAGAGGCTGGATGGCCATCTGTTGGAGATGCTTTGATTGAGAGTTCCTGTATGGCAGGGGGGTTGGACTGGATGGCCCTTGTGGTCTCTTCCAACTCTATGATTTTATGGTTCTGATTCTAAGATTAACAACTGGATGGTGCTGTGCAACGGGATAGAAGAAAATGTCATCTCACATTGATTTCATTTTTATATCAGTGGTTTCCTACATTATTAAACAGTTCTTACCTGTGAGACAGAGATCACTTTCTGTACCTCGCAGAACATTACTTCCTGAACCAGCACACAGAGCAACCACCTTCACTTGGGACTCTACAAAACAACAACCAGCAGAGTTAAATCTTCTTGTATCAAGAAGTTGTGCCCTCCCTCCAGTCCCTCTGCCTTGGTCCAGGCCCCAGAGGGAGAGAAGAACCACTGGACCTCATCCACTTCCCACCACCTTCCCCTCTTCCTTTTATGTTGTCTTTCTTAGACTGTAAGCCTAAGGGCAGGGATCCATCTAATTATAAGATTGTATGTACAGCACTGTGCAAATTTACAGCGTTATATTAATAATAATAATAATAATAATAATAATATGCAATAATCCAATGGTTCTCAAACTCCCCCGAGCCTCCCTTTAAATCTACATGAAGATGTCATGCTCCCTAGCTCAGTGTAGTATATAAATTAAAATATTTTGTTTACTGAGCATATTTTTATTAATAGTTCAAATTAGAACTGTCTTATTTCAATAAATTCAATACCCAACTCAATACAATCTTTATACTAGGTGTGCTGCATGTGCTTGTTTCCGAGCGCAAAGTTTACTAAACTGAGGAGTAATATTAGAAAGGGAAAACAAGAGCAATTTTCACACTGCAAAGTGAATGAGGGCACTCACCAGGCTTATAAAAAGAAGGGAAGCGAAAGCATTCACACACACTCTGCAAGCCTCACAGAGCAAACATTGTGCCACTCACTTTCGCCCCATTTCAATCCCAAGCATTTGGGTGGAGCACCTCCCTTCACTGGAGGTGAAGTGATCGGTGTTCGAGGATCAAGTGAGAGCCAATGAGATGGCGGGAAGGTGGGTTGTCAATTAGAGTCTATGTGTGTGTTTGTGTATATGTTCCTTCGAGTCATAGGAACCCCTGCCAAACATTTACGAACCTAGGACATAATCTGCTAAAATATATTTGCCATTATGAGAAGAAACTAACTGGGAGGTGGGGTGAAGTTTTCGCTTAACAAAAAAACCCTGTTATAATCAGAATCCATTTGTTTGGATTTACTCCTCAAGCAGGAGTTTGGCTATTGACTGAAACCATTTTGAAGAATTGTGAGCCAATCCAGTAATTTCAGCCAGTCTCAGCTACTTTAATCCATTTCAGTCTAGGCAAATCAAACAATTTCATGCTGGTTTTCAACTCTAGTCCTAAACAAAGGAATGAATACCACTGAACTCAATGGAGATTACATATACTTAGAACTATAGAGGAAAAATATATGCTCACAACTGGATTCTCTAGTAATAGAGATATAAAAGATATTACAGTAAATCAGAATTAGATAACTCTCTTGGGCATAAAAACTGCTTTTAAGACATAGTGTAAGCCCATGCCTAATATCTTTATCCCACCCCATGGGGAAATACAATACTATACCCAATGATTTTCCTGTTCCAAGAGCCAGACGAACATGAGACAATCTCAAATGGCTTTTCAGTCGCTCAATCAAGACAGATATTGAGACCGGCTCCTTCAGCATGCACAAGCGTCCCATTCCTGTATCTTCAAGCAAGGGCTAAGAAGAAATAGTTTTAAAGATATCATTTGGAAGTACTTAAACGAAACATCTTTTACTTCAACAAATGCAGGAGGTTTGGCTCTCATTTGCAAACTACTGTTATCTCTCTCCCTCTGTACTTTAAAACCCATTTACCCAAAATTCTAATAACTATTAAATTAGGGTGCCAATCCCTTATATAGTATATTTACTTACCAGTAAGAGCCACTAATTTCAATGGGAAATAATTACAGCATATATTCTCCAATTTAGGTCACTCATTCCATCTTCCTGGTCCTGAGATATGTTCTCCTCTATTACACCACTGTCTTCAGCCTCTTTCTTTTTGCAGCTCTTAGTCCGACCACTCTCTAAAACAAAGCTTGTTGTGAAGATGTCAATCTGCGGCTTACCTTCTGTAATGATATGATTTCAGTTTTTCGATAAAGGCGGCTGTTCTGGGAAAGCAAGGCTACCACTTGCACCAATGCCTGCTGGGTACAGTTCAAGCTGACTCGTGTCTGCTCTTCATCCTCAGCCCTTAGAAAACAAGGGGTTGCTTTTTAAAAAAGAAATAACATCTATGTTCTGTTCTACCCTTTACACTTAGGGTAGATAACTTTTAAATGTGAGTCCCAGTGCTCTCTTGAGAGGTGTTGCCAAAGCTCGTTGCTAGTACTGTACTCCACTGCCTTTGGCCTATAGGAGGAGTGAAGAATATGCATCCATCTCATCAGCCCTAGCTAGCACAGCCCATGGATAGTATTGATGGGAACTGCAACCTAACAAGCAGCTGGATCAGATTGGTTAAATATGAATGATGTGGCAGTTGCTGGGCTAGAATACACAAGGAAAGGCCAAAGGCAGGGGTAAATCACAATGACCAAATTAAGTATTTTTTTCCTCCTCTTTATGCCTATGTTGTTACTACTGATCATTCTTCCTACTCAATCTAACACTCAGGATGCTTCCTTACAACACCTTCATTATTTTAGCAACTGAAGTTTTTCAGCAAGAACAAACAGTTTTTGGATACTTCCCACAATACCTGACAGGAAGAGTTGTGATGAACGCTACCCCTGGCACTGCACGCACATTGGACAAAACTGTTTCTAAATTTTCAGAAGTGGAAGCATTAAACTCAACCCGGTAAGACCCATCTGTGGGGTAATCCAAGGCCACAGCTTGTTGGAGAGGAACAGAGGTGCAGGAACCTTAGAGAAAAGAAAGCAAATTGTTAAGTGATTTTTCTACAACACACCTGGCAGATCTTCCCATTAATACATTTGGTACTATAGACTCAGTGCCCCCTGACCTGACCATTACAGGCATTAAATTTAATTAAGCCAGAAATTGAGAGAAACTGTGTCAGATTTATGGAAATTTGTTAAGATAATACCACCCAGATCCAAGCTTATGGATCCATGAAATTAAAAACGAAAAGGATGTGGACCTTCAGCCAATTCATAGTTCAGTTATGTTTTCAGAGTTAAGAGTTTGAATTCAAGATTTCCTACGACTTTACCAGTATATCATTTGAAACAGATTTGGGGAATCTCTGACCCCCCAGATGTTGTTGGATCTTCCATTCTCATCAGTTGCTGCCAGAATGGGAGATGGTGACATATGATGAGATTTGCAGTCCAGCAGCATCTGAATAGCCAAAGTTCTCCCACCTCTGCTTTCTATCTTCAGATTGAAAGGAAGGGAAATCTCCTTTCCCCTTGTTTGCCTCCCTGAAGAGTCTTATAAAATTCTAGAATGTGTATTCTGACATCATACGGGATTTATTATATTTGTGTATTAATATATATATTTAAAATTATATCTCATATGTTTACAATTATATAAAGATATAAATAGAACAATGAAATAATTCCCATTTTAATAATTCCCATTAATAAAAACCGGAAAACAGCGGATATTATAAGACAGCATCAGCCAAATCAAATGTCTTGGAAAAATAAAACTTTTAAAGCTACTGCTGAAACAACTCCAGTGTGGCCTCAACTGTACCTTCGTGGTAATGATACTCGATAGTTAGAGCAGAGCTAGGGTGGACAAAACATTCCAGGTTTTTTAAACCACAGTCAATAAATACAGACTTGCAGGATCACATACTCTAACCAAAGTTCCTTTTCAAGCTCCCCCTCTGGGCCCCTAACCATGGCTGAGATTTACATACATTTTACATAACCCTTTACATAGTTTACATGGTTAACATTAACTATAGTGTTAACCAGCTATGCTTTCAATCATATTTGGGAATTGGTCTGAAAATCCTAGTGTAGAAGATACCCGGTTAGCATTACGTACAGTTAAGGGTGATGCAAAAACAACTCACCATGGTTAGGACTGTCTGCAAAAGAGGAGGAATTTTTGCATAATACAGTCCACACACCAAATCTTTCCATGGTTAAGACACTGCTGAGAACTTACATTTTTACATTCCACTATTTGGTCACTGTTTGAAATACAGTCCTCCCTCCATTCTTGCTGTCTTCAGAATCACTTCCCTTGCTTATGCGCGAGGGACAAATGGAGGGGGAAAGAACGGGGCGCACACCTGCGCGCCCATGCCTATATTCAAGCCAATGGGGCCTGAATATATGGAAAACTCGGTTTTCGTGAGGGGGTCCAGAACAGATTCCCCCGTGAAAAAAGAGGGGTGACTGTAATCTGTTTGCTACTCTCAGGTCCCTCCACATAATAGCCAAAACACAGAAAACTGCCTTCACTTGACAGAGACATCTATTTGGAAGACGTTGTTTAAATGTCACTTTTCAGCAACAGAAAACAGCAATATTAAACGTAAGATTACAAGTGTAATGAGTTTTAAAGCACAAAGACATTCTTGCTAATTCTGCCATGTACCAATCCATAATTCTTGAAATGATTCACACGTCCATATATCAGAAAAAGAATGTCTCACCAAGTCCTTTGGCAAGCCAGTTATTGACTCCATGGGGTACAGCATCATAGGCTGTATGGGGAGAATAAATGCCAACTCTGTTTTCCAGGGCTCGGATAACAAGGCGCTCTTTCCATGTTTTCCATGTTATGCGTTTGAGGGGCTGGAAAATAGGTGGATGGTAAGAAAGAATGAGGTCAGCTTTCTTCTGGAGTGCTTCCTCCATCACTTCCTCGGTTAGGTCATTTGTCAAAAAGAGGGTGCTGACGGTATGCGGAGGGCTTGGTTCAACCAGGAGTCCCACATTGTCCCAACTCTCAGCCAGCGACAGCAGAGCATATTCGTTTAGGGAAGAAACCAGAACCTTTAGATCCATGAAGGCTCTCAAAGGCAAACGGACCCAGGGCCGGACACTCAAGAAGTGTCGTGGAATTTGCTTCAGGCAGGATAGCTGCATGCAGATTTCTAAACAACCCAAAAGGCAACAATATAATTAGAAATACTAAGATAAATAGTATAAATAGTACAATAGAAAAAGACTTCACCATTACACAAATACATACTTCCCAAGAATACACAGTAGCAGTCAAAACAACCCCTCTTAAGACAAAAAGAAAAAGAAAAAAGGAAAAAAGGGGGTGTGGAAAATCCAGCAGCATCTTTGAGACTGATTTTAGTATGCACTTTCATGGATAATCAGTCCACTTCTTCAGATGCACAGATCTCAGAATATACGATCTTAAGATGGAAAGACTGTCCTCAGATGCTGACTGCATGGAATAAGCATAATATTTCCTAAGCTGATACTCTTGTCTGATGAACTGTTCAAGAGTACTGAAAAGCCTGTGCAGCTTCTGGTGACTTCTAAGTTGGCCTAATATTTAAAGTTAATGTGGATGTTCTTTTGGAGCTGTTTTGGCTAACATTGTTACCCTTGCTTTTCTAAAGAGTCTTAAGGAACAGCAAATACATTACAGATGCATAACCAAATGCATAAACAAAATTCATAAAATCCAGAAGTTCTTGCAATTGTCCCTGTACCAAGAGACCCAAGGAGAGTCCCAAAATTTGTACATATGGACACTGCGTCTAATGAAACGGACTGGGTGGGAACACAAATGTTTATGCTGTAATGCATGTGCTCATCTTTAAGGTGCCACATGACTCAAGTCACACTCTCTCAGCCTCAAGGGAGAGCACATACTGAAGAAATTTGCCAAAAAACAACAACCCATGGTAGGGGTCACCTTAGAGTCACTATAAATCAGGAAGGACTTGAAGCCACCAAATGCATCTGAGGAAGTAGGCTTAAGTCTAGAAAAGTGTATGATACCAACTTCCTTCTTTCAGTGAGTCTCAAAGGTGCTACAAGATCTCTATATTTATTATTATTATTATTATTATTATTCACAAATATTATTATTATTATTTGGCATTCCCAAAGAAAAAGCTGAAAACACCCAGTACGAATGTAATAAGGAAATTACCACACAACATTCTTAAAGTGTTGCTATTCCACTTTGGCTGCCTCCTTTTGCATTCTGGGATTTGCAGTTTAAGGAGGGACATTTAGAACTCTCAGCCAGAGCTCCTAGTCCTCACTGGACTACAATCCCCAGAATGCAACAGGAGGCAGCCATAGCAGGAAAAGTGGAATAAAGAGTTTATCACATGGAGGACAATTGGAAGTAAAAACGGTGATTAATTCGTGATAATCCCACAATTGCACTAATGGTTTTCACACAACGTCAAGATAAAATGTGATTGAAGTGCCATTATTATCCTGTGAATATCCAGGCAAGAAAGAGCAGCAAATCATTCACGGGATTTTCCTGTGAATGACTTTGTGCTGTTTATTGCCTGGTTATTTCTTGGATGTTCACGGGATAATAGTGGCTCTCGCGTTAATCTCGTTTTAATAGCTTTTTAATGTCAATTGTGTAATTTTTCACAGGTTAATTACTGTTTCAACTCCTAATTTCCTCCCGTGTGATAAACCCCTTAAGAGGGTAGTGTGGAAATCTCCTAATTCAGTGGTTTTCCATGCTTCTTGGTCACTCTCAGAAAAGGGAGGGCCTCCAAGACCAAATGGAGGACCCAAGAAAAGGCTCAAAACACTCTATACTCTGTCTTGGGAGTCCATAGGGATGTAAAACCCATACTCCTTAGTGATGCTGCAAATGGAGGACATTGTGGGGTGCCTCCTGGGCAAAAGGAGGAGGAGGTTGAAATGGAGGACAGAGTCCTGGGAAAGGAGGACAAGTAGGTTGACCAGAGGTCCTCCTCATAACCACCAAACAGGACAGCAGGCATCAAAACATGGAGGCCATTTACCAATTAAAAAAGAAAAGAAAAGCTCAAAACACTCCTAGGGATGTAAAATGCATGCTTCTCCATCCTGTTCAAAATGGAGGACATTGAAGAAAAAGGGAGGGCATTCCCAAATAAAACACTCCTAGGGATGGAAATGCCTCCTCCTCAGTCCTGCTCAAAATGGAGGACATTGAAGACAAAGGGAGGACATTCCCAAATAAAACACTCCTAGGGATGGAAATGCCTCCTTCCCAGTCCTGCTCAAAATGGAGGACATTGAAGACAAAGGGAGGACATTCCTCCTCCATGAAAGCAGCCTCTACTTCTCCCTTCCTTGCCATCATCATCATCATCATCATCATCATCATCATCATGCCCCCCCTCAGCACCTCCAAGGGCCACCTCCACCGAGGCCTAGCTGGCTGCTCCCCGGCCTCCTTCGCCTCCTCTGGGGCTGAAAAACTAAGAGAGGAGGGGGACTGTACAGTAGTAGGCCTTGTCCCAAAAGGGCGGGCGGTAGGGCGGGGAAAAGCGAGAAGAAGAAGGGGCCTTCCTTCCTTAATCCTTCCCCTTCTTGGAGGCCTATTTGGACGAGGTGAGTACTACTACTACTACTACTACTACTACTACCAGCGTCCTCCTTTTCCCGGACCTCTTTTCCCCTGCCTTGGAGGACGGGGTGCCACAACAGCATAGCTGAGTGAGGAGAAGCAGGCCTTCACTAAAACACTAGAGCTTTTTTATGTGGTAAAAATGACTCCTCCTCCTGTTTTTCCTTCATGCCCTCCATTTTGAGCAGGACTGAGAAGAAACAGGCTTTCACATTCCTATGAGCTTTTATTTTTTTTTGGGGGGGGGGGGTGTCCTCCATTTTTTCTTCAATGCCCTCCAATTTGAATCATGACTGAGAAGAAGCAGGCCTTTATATCCCTGAGGTTTTTGTTTGGGAATGCCCTCTTATTATTATTTTTTCCTTCAGTGTCCTCCATTTTGAGCATGACTTGAAAAACATGTATCCACATCCCTAAGGAGTGTTTTCCAGGTCCTCCTGTCCTCCATTCCTAGCCCAGGAGAAATCCCAAAAACAGCCTCCATTTTGAGAGTGACTGAGAAGTGTGCATTTACATTCCTGTCACTGTTTTGCACTAGTAAAAGCTGCCCATTTTTTGTCTCATTTTTGTTGTGATGAGGAGCTGTGGTCACTTTACTTGTGGGCAGTAGTGACTTAGTAGGTCCTCCTTTTCCAGGACACAGCCTCCATTTCAACCTCCTTCTGTCCAGGAGGAATTCCACAGTGCCCTCCATTTTGAGCATGACCGAGAAGCAGGCATTTACATTACTAGGGACCTTATCAGACGTCGGGAATTGGAATTATAATCCAATGGCAATCAGAACGCAATGATGGGGTTTCACGTTATTACCAGTTAAAGCATCGCACGCAATTTCAGGCAAAAGGGGAGTCATTCCGAACGCAATCATGGGTTTTACATTATTGCGAATTAAAGCATCTCACACAATTTCGGGCAATGGGAAGTCATTTTCAGATAATGGGAGCGCATTCCAAATGCAATTGGAATTCACGTAAATTCGCTAAACGTGAATTCGAATTGGCTCCAATTGGCTCCATTCAAAATAAGGAGAAATTCCTCCCGTCTGGTAAACTCCTAGGAATATTTTGACCTTTTTTAATGTAGTAAATGCCCTCTAGGTTTGTCTCGAACACCCTCCAATACCCTCCTTGGCAGTTATGAGGAGGACCTCTGGTCACCCTGATGGCATTGATCCTCTTTGCAGTGGTGATGGTGGTGTATGGAGTCTGCATAGTTGTTGCTGTTGTTATTGTGTTCTCCTCCCCTCAAAGAACAATGACATCCAAAATCTACAAAACAGTGCCAACTTGAATGGCACGATGCCAATGCATTGTGTATTTTGTGAATTTTGGTTGGCTGAATGGTGAATGCAGATATCACTGTTTTGTGGATTTTGGATGTTAACCAAATCATAGAGTTGGAAGAGACCTTGAAGGCCATCCAGTGCAACTCCCTGCCACGCAAGAACTCACAATCAAAGCACTCTGTTTAAAAAACTCCGGAGTTTGTCACACAGGAGGAATTTCTCCCAATTTTGAATTGAGCCAATTCGAATTCACGTAAATTCGCTAGTTTAGCGAATTTACGTGAAATCTAGTTGTGTTCGGAATGCATTCAGAATGACTTCCCATTTCCCAAAAATGACCCCCCATTGCCTGAAATTGTGTGAGATATTCTTATACACATTAACGTAAAACCTATGATTGCATTTGGAATGACTTCCCTTTTGCCCAAAATTGCATGAGATACACATATATGCAATTACGTGAAACCCCATGATTGCGTTCGGATTGCCACTGCATTATACCCCCATCGTATGATAAACTCCTCCGACTGTAGCTTGAATCCATTGCTTCTGGTCCTTTTCTCTGGAGTAGTAGAAGCTTGCTCCATCCTCCATATGACACTCCTTCAAATATTTAAATAAGGCTATCACATCATCTCTTAACCTTCTCCAGGCTAAACATACCCATCTCCATAAGTCTCTCCTCATAAGGCATGGCTTCCAGACCTTTCGACATTTTGGTCACTCTCTTTTGGACACACTCCAGCTTGTTAACATCCTTTTTGAATTGTGGTGCCCAGAACTGAACACAGTATTTCACATGAGGCCTGACAAAAGCAGAACAGAGTAGTGCTATTACTTTCCTCAATCTTTGCTACATGCCCTTTGCTATATGGCCACCCCTGCATATGTTCCCTCAAAGATGTAAGATGCTGCTCTACCTCATTTTTAAAATTGTGGGACAGGTAATGCTGTGCGGTTAAAGATTTCTGAAGGGGATGCCCACCAGTGATAATTTGCAAAATATCAATTACCTTGTAAACAGTACACACCTCTTGTCTTTTAGAAGAAGACTAGGATTGGAAAAAGCAGCTGTGAAAAAACTGGACAAGATCCTAAAAATATACAGTAGAGCACTAAAGTTAGAATTGTCCAAGCCATTGTGTTCTCCATCACCATATAGGGATGTGAGAATTGGACAGTGAAGAAAGCGGACAAGAAATACAGTAAATCAACTAATTTGAGTGTGGAGCTGGGAAAGAGTGCTGAGGATACCATGGACAGCCAGAAAGACAAACAGATGGGTTCTAGAACAGATCAAGCCTGAACTCTCCCTGGAAGCCAAGATGACCCATTGAGGTTGTTATGCTTTGGCCACATCATGAGAAAGCATGAATCATTGGGAAGGACAATAATGTTAGGAAAGATAGAGGGCAGTAGAAAGAGAGGAAGAACACACGCTAGATGGATAAACTCAATCCGGAAGGACATAGGCCTGAGCATGCAGCCCTGGTGGCGCAGTGGTTAAATGCCTGTACTGCAGCCACTCACTCAAAACCAGAAGGTGGCGAGTTCAAGACCAGCAAAGGGCTGAAGCTTGACTCAGGCTTGCATCCTTCCGAGGTCGCTAAAATGAGTACCCAGATTGTTGGGGGCAAATAGCTTACAATTGTAAATGAAGCTGTTTGTTTAACAAATTGTAAGCCGCTCTGATAGTCTTGGCTGAAGAGCGGGGTATAAATAAAACATTATTATTATTATTATGCAGGACCTGAACAGAGAGCAGTGGAGAAGCCTCATCCACAGGGTTACCATGAGTCGAGATCCACTTGGGGACAGTTAACAACAACAAAAATGCTGCTCCAGTTTTTTTTAAACCACATGAACATTAACTTCTGTTTAGTCAAAGGTTTTCATGGCTGGCATCCATAGTTTTTTGTAGGGCTTTCGGGCTATGTGGCCATGTTCTAGAAGAGTTCTAGAAGACTCTTCTAGACCATGGCCACGTAGCCAGAAAGCCCTACAAAAATCTTTAAATTACACTGTAGCAACAAAACCAACAAAGGATCTTGTGGCACCTTAAAAACTAACCAATGCATTATAGAATTAATTTCTTGGTCTGTTTTTTGTGCTGTAATAAATACGTTAGTCTCTCTATCACTTTAGTACTCTGGGAATTTTAGCATGTGAAACCACATTTCCACTGATTTTAATTGTGTGCGTTGCAGGAACTTTTCAGACGGCTCTGCTTTGAGTTCCTAGTTTGCACAGATGGTGAGGCTGATTGTTTCAATATCTTCTTCCTAACTGCTTGCAAGGTATTTCTTGAAATACAGGTAGATGTCAGTTCAAAAATATTCTCCTGCTTCAATCACATTATGGTTTAGTGTTTGTATTTCCTCAGTAAATATGCATTATAGTGGGGTGGGCAGATGATATTATCTCTACACTGAAAACGGAGGGTACAAGGAATAGATGCTTCTAGAAGGGTGCATTTCGGATGCTGTTTTGTCAAGCTCCCCTTATTGCACAAAGCTTTCTTCACCAGTGGTATTTCGCAAAACACCACATACCTTTTAAATCAGGGATAGAGAAAATGCAGCCTACCAGCTCCATGTGGCCATTGGAACCCCTAAATGTGGCAGCTGAAGCCTTCCCAACATGCCCAGGCTAAATTTTTAAAAATTGGGACCCCCCCTCCAAGCTCTCCCAACATGTGCCAAAACCATAGTAGTTTTCTTCTGCTGACCCTTCCAAATCCCCCCTCCCAAACCTTTCCAAAATGCAAAACAAAAGTTTAAAAAATTGACCCGAAATCAGCCTAAATAGTGGCCGGAAGTGATGTTGCATCACTTCAAACACATCAGAACCTGCCAGTGTGGCCTGCTGGGTGGGCACAGGGTAGAAAAATGGCACCCAACATCTGCACAATTGTTCACTCCTGTTGTAAATAGTACATGCCTCTGCACTTTTTGACAAAACCAGTGCTGCTCTAGGCTTTTTAAAAGCCATATCAACATTAATTTCTGTAGTTAGCTATCAGTATATTGTTTTATCTGAGGTTGTCCCCACTATTCAAGCTGAGTGGGTCAACAGCCTCAGGCAGAACATAGACTGTTATCCAACTCCTACTATCCTGCTGCTCTGTGATGTGGTGGTGGACTCTTATTACATTGCTAGTGTTGAAATAAAATTTTAACTGCTAGCCCAGTTAACTTCAGTACATGAAACAGGAGTATGTCATCTTGTCCTTTGTCTGAGACAGAAAAAGGTCTTGGAACAACCCTACCATAATCTTAAATGTCAAGGTGAAATTACAACTGGAAGTATTAACAGAAGAATTGATTTAAGGACATTTTCTAGTGAAAATTATACTTGCCTGAATTTTTATTGCAGTTTTCCCTATGAGAAGCATTTAAAATCTAATTATGTGCCACTTGTTAAATTTCAAGCATTTAACTTTTTGAGACCTAAGTGAAAAACAGAGTACCAGACAGCACAAATCCTAGATGGCTATAGATTGTTTTGCTCTTGAACTCAGTTATGATCACAAATGTTACAAAGGCCATGTACTGAAGCCAACTGCATTTTCATAGCTATGTCCTGGCTTTGTAATATCCTATTTGTCAGATGGGGTAATGTTTGTTCACTTCTTAGTACTGTATGAATCGTAATATATGTGTGTATTCTAAGCTGGATATTTGAAGCATAGGCCAACTAAATGTAGAAATCCACTACGAACAAAATGTCTGCCAAATAAAGAACATTGAGACTTTATTTCTGACTGTAAACAATTAAGATGGATTACTTTTGTGTGTTCTACTTTTATTTCAGAATAATATCAGAAATATCTTGCATAACTATTAAGTTGATTTGGCTGCTTTTTGACTTTTGGAGTAAATCATTTATTCGTTTAAATTGTATGAATAAATAATTTCCTTTATTGTCCTACCCAGGCTGTGACATTGCACACCGATGTGGGAGATATTAAGATAGAGCTGTTCTGTGAACGAACACCTAAGGCTTGTGAAGTGAGTAATGAAACTACAGAATTGTTGGCACATAATATAACTGTCCATCTCTCCTAGGGGTTTAGTAAATTGTGCTGTAAACCTGTTAGATTGTGTTTTTCTCTTAATGGGCTTAATTGATGGGAGAGGGGGGGACAGACTGGCATGGCTTGAGCCACCCCTGGCCAAGACACCTCGGGACCATGTCAACCATGCACCACATCCCCGAAGGTGCCCTCTGTTGCAGGCCCAAATTGGAGCAGAAGTCACTCTTGTTTGTGCCAGCTTTCCACGGCCTGGGTGCAGCTTTGAGGTTTCTTCTGTGCATCTAGGGGGTATGCATCATCTAATCACCATGGCCTCCAAGACATGCAAAAACCGGCTTTTCGGCACGTCTGTTCAGTCCCAGATTTACGATCCAAGTCCCTTTGTATTTGCTAATCTAATTTCTGTTAAACCATTCTCTGTTCTCAAAGAGATTTACTGGAGGATATAACTTTTTCTCTTGCTTGTTCTGATTTATTGTGTTACTATATTCAATATTGTTTTCCATGTATTTTAATTTATCATTTTTACTTGCAAATTAGTTGGGTGTGCATCATTAAGGTACTATTAGCAGCAGGAATACTGTGACTGGATTACTACGTCTCTCCTAATTTACATGTCAGTTTCCCACAGTACCCAAGGAATCTCAAAGTAACATCAGAATGGAATAACAGTCTGTAGTAAAACATGAACATTTCAGACCAATTGGTTGATAATCCATTTTAAAACTATTTAGAATTTAAATAAATAGAAAAGTTATAATTCCAATAGGTCAGTCAAAATAACTTGTATTGATGAGTACAGTGGGACCTCGGTATCCCTGGGAGAGCTGTTCTGGCCCCCCCTACACCAAAATCAGTCGGACCTCAAGTCCTGTTATCCCCAATGGTATCACATACACACAGTATGTGCTGCCACTGGGGACATTGGGGGCTGTCCCTAATAGTGGCGCAGCCATATGCACATGCCATTATTGGGTACAACAGGGGCTTGCCACTGATCTGTGGATGCTGACATTTGCAGAAGGCAAGTGCACGGATATGAGGTCCTACTGTACTTTGTTTGAAGGATGGGAAATGCATGGTCTGTGATCTTCATGTGAATTACACCTATCCCCCAGTCCCCTGCAAAAGTTTTCTATATATATATATATATATATATATATCAGCAAGTCTTGAATATGCTCAGGGAACAGATACAATGTGCCCTTGGTATCTGTTGGAGTTTGATTCCAGGAAAACACCACCACCACTATGGATACCAAAATTCATGGATGCCCATCCATTAAGTACAATGGTGTAGTAAAATTGTGTCCCTTGATAGCAAAATCATGGTTTGCTTTTTAGAATATATATATATATATATATAAAACATTTTCAATTTGTGAATGGTGGAATCCATGGCTAAGGAATCCGTGGATACATAGGGAACAACTATATAATAATACACATGTGAATGATGTAGACCGTATCTGGAATAGTAACTTTTAGGTTACAAATCTGGATAGCTTAATCATTATTGGCCCATAGTGCCATGTTTCCCAATCTCTTAATTATGGTTACAAGGTTTAGAATATTAGCTCACTTGCTCCTTCTCTCTTCCACTTGAATATGTCCCCCACCTGAATATACCTCATTTAGCTGCATGAAAAAGGTATATATGCGTGTGAGGGAGCTGAGAAGGAGTTTGAGCTCATTCACATCTTACTGGACCATTTTTTATTGTGATTTATGAAAACAACCATAATGTCCACACAGGACCTTCTGCATTTGTGGTGTATTTCATGTTGTTATATTGTTTCTTCACTAGTGTTTTTGTTCTTTCTGTAGAATTTTCTGGCTCTCTGTGCTAGTAACTACTACAATGGTTGTATATTTCATCGGAATATCAAAGGATTTATGGTGCAGACAGGAGATCCAACTGGTAATTCCTTTTATTAGTTTATTTATTTTCTTTTTACAATTTCTAGCAGTGAGCAGATGTATGTATCTGTTGCAACAGATACAAATAAGAGTCTTGTGGTACTTAAATTTTATTTGGAATATGTTTTAGGGGATTGTAATTCACTTAATCAGAGGCATGCATCTGATGAAGTGGCCCGCATGAAAGCTTGTGTAGTGCTAACTCAAAACAAAAATTGTCAGGCATGCCATAAGAATCAGTGCTAATATTTATGAAATTTTTATGCTAAGGCTTCATCTTAAGGTACATACGATGCAGGAACACTGCTGAACTTTAAAAGGTCTTCATGAGAAGCCACCTGAAATCCTCTTTGAGTCTTGTGATGAAAGACTAGTATCTGGAATAGGCACATAATTTAATTCTCCAATCATTTAATCACCTTCTCTCTCCCCTGAATAGCATGTTTCTATCATAAAGAACTGTCACAGAAGATTCTGAATTTTCAACTAGCTTTTCAGCACACTTTTTCAGCTTGTTGTGAAGATATATGTGTTCTTGGACAAATAACTAATTTAATGCTTCATTTAAAAAGAAGGACCAGTTATTAGCTGGCTGCTCTTTAAGACTGTGGGGGGTCTGTTTGCCAGTTGACAGAATCATTATGTATGAACTACATGAAAGGTTTAAGAGAACTGCTGCAACATAATCTACTCACATATGATACAATGCTACCTGGATACTCTGTTCCATAAATATCTGGTCTACAGGAGTCTACAAGTTAGTTTGGTTTAAGAGCTGGCTGTTGTTCTTGGCTGACAGTCTCCTTATCCTTGATCCCTCTCACAAGACTGAAGAGAGAGAGAAAATTAAAGGAGTCTATGGTATTGCTCTAAAAAGACTTCTTATTATTTCTTAATCTTTAAAAAAACATATAAAATGAAAGAAGACCTTTCCATTTTGCTGAATCTTCAAAATTGGCTAAATGTTTGTGCTAAACAGGTGAAAATGTTGTCATTCCTCATGACTAAATACCTGGATTTGTGGTGGACCTTATTAATCTTCCTCTCCCCACTGCCCTCTTTCAGGATCTGGGAAAGGAGGAAATAGCATTTGGGGCAGAAAATTTGAAGATGAATACAGTGAATACTTAAAGGTATGCAATCCCCCCCTTTCCATTAGAGTTCTCTATTATTGCCACACATTTTATTGAAGAAGTAGTTGCTTTAAGGCAGTGATATAGTCATTGCAGATCAGATTGTTCACTTCTCTTTTGTCTCCCTGTTATGGTATAAATCATTGTCCACTAGTGTGTACCAGGGTAGAAGGTTTTGGTTGCATATGGTTGCATTGTCCTATTATAGCCTAATCAGCAGAGTCATTCTGTATTCAGGTCCTGTGCATTCACTTAACCTGAGGCGAATGTAGGGGAAAAGGAAAATTTTGAGCAAGGGTAATGTAAAGGCCCAGGCTGCATTTTCTCCTAATTTGTGTTGTCTAGGTTTCTTTCTCATATAATAGGAGACAGATTGCAAGGCAGACTTCTTAACTCTGCCTTCCTTGGAGGAGCTCACTGTTCTGCCCCAGATACATTCAGGGTGGGGCATGTTCTCTTCGGCAGGATTTCAGGCTGTCACTACCTCCATGCCTAGAACATCAATAATACAGTAGAAATTGACTGTGCCATTTGTCCATTCCCCCCTCCTCCTATCATCTGCTATCCCCCTCTGATATGGTAGCAGCCTTCAGGGGCTTGAGAGTAGCTGACCAGAAGAGAGGCCTCTGCTCTGAATTGGTTTGGACTGAAAAGACTAAAGAATAGGTTTCCATAGAGCATGGAGAGCAGCAGTCCCCAAACCACCAGCCAGGCTTCATTATACAGAAAAAACAGAGAAGGCCTAAAGGTGTAAGTAGGTACATTAGGAGTGGGCATGTGTTTTGCATAATCTGGCCTTGATTGGAAACCCAAAATTGGCTTTTAGTTTCACCAAATCAATATATAAAAGTCTTAGTTAAGAAACGTTTGTTTTTCACAGAATTAAAGAGTTGGCAGAGACCACAAGGGCCACCTAGACCAGCCCCCTGCTATGCAGGAATACACAATCAAAGCACCCCGACAGATAGGCTTCTTGCCTGTTTAAAAACTTCCAAAGAAGGAGACTCCACCACTCTCCGAGGCAGCGTATTCCACTGTCAAACCACTTTTGCCATCAGGAAGTTCTTCTTAATGTTTACATGGAATCTCTTTTCCTGTAGCTTGAATCCATTGTTCCGGGTCCTATAAAACAAACTTGCTGTATCCTCAATATGACATCCCTTCAAAATGTTTAAACATGGCTATCATGTCACCCTGTCTGTGCCAAGGAAGAATACTGAAATTTCAATGATTGTGACAAATCAACGTTGAAAAAGCTGTCATTGCTTACTATGCTAAGGAAAAATGCAGGTGAATCTGGATTGTGGCCATGAAAACATATTGCCTGGATTGGATTGTTACGGCCCTCAGTTAAAAGGACTGAAAGAGACAAAGCCTAAAAAAATGCAGAGCTGATCCATTGGCCCCTAAGCTGTGTTAGCTCATGCTGTTCAGCCACTGTATTCTTCACTGAACTGAGCTGGAGAATAGATCAGTAGAATATCTTTCTATTGATGGTAATGGAACAGGGCCATGTAATTAATTGTTGTCCTGAAATAGCTACTATTGTATGCTGCTTTGAGACTGGTGAAAAATAAAATATAAAATAAATAATTCTTTTTCTATTTTATAACTGTTTTTAGCACAGTGTTCGTGGAGTTGTCTCTATGGCAAATAATGGCCCAAATACAAATGGATCTCAGTTCTTCATCACCTATGGCAAACAGCCACATCTGGACATGAAGTATACTGTGTTTGGGAAGTAAGTAATTTATTGTTGAGCCTGATTATGGGAATACCTGTAAGAAGAATTGGGAGAGGGCCAGTTCTTTTCGTGTTCAAAACAAGATAATCCAAAACTGGGACTTCCACAGTAGTTGGGAGTGTTCAGATCAATCAGAATAAGATTCACTTTATGTCAAAACAATAAAATACCTGTATTGTTAGGAGGCACATGTGATTTGAATATTAAATAATTTTACAAACTCTGAAGTGGTAAAATTAACAAGTAATTAAAAATTGCAAAATATATACCAGCTGGACCATTACACAATCAAAATGTAACAAAAAAATTCAGTATCAAGGAGAATTGTGGTTTTGAATCCTGGATTTGATTTTTAAATGCTTTAAAAAATCTTATACCAGTATTTCACAACCTTTTGCCCTTCAAATGTTTTGACCGCAACTCCCCAAACCCCTGATTATTGGCGAAGCTAGCTGGGGTTTCTGGAAGTTGGAAGTCCAAAATATCTGGAAACCAGAGTTTCAGAAGCACAATCTTGTATATATTTCCCCCCTGCCTGAGTTTGTTTAGGACCCAGACTTATTTTATTGTGAGCTTGATTAATTTATTACTCTGTCAAGCAGGGTTGGGAAATTTTTGGCCCTCATCTCATTCAGCTTAGCTGATGGGAGCTCTAATCAAACATCATCTGGAAGATACTGGTCTCCTCCTGCCTCCAAGATCTGGGGTGTTTTAATCCTTTTTAGAAAACTAAAACAATGTCTAAAATTGGTTCTTTTCTTTCCAAGGAGATGGTCATAACTATTTTTCCATTTTCTTTCCTAGGGTAATTGATGGTTTGGATACTCTAGATGAGCTGGAGAAACTGCCAGTAAATGAAAAGACCTTCCGTCCCCTTAATGATGTCCACGTCAAAGATGTTACAATTCATGCCAACCCCTTTGCTCAATGACTGCAATGGTTTTTGGAAGGTTCTCGATAGGTTCTCACATTCCCTCTTAGAACTAAAGATGTTACAAGATTTTTCTAATTCCCACAGAACTGAAAAGCCAATTTTGATATGTTAATTTTTATGGTTAATAAAGCTGTAAAAAACCCCATAGGGTAAAAATAAATTATTTTTTTAACAAGTTGTATTTTTCTTGTTCATTCTGCTAGTTCCATCTTGATAGGCATCTTTGTTCTTCTAAAATACATTTACATGTTCTGACATAATAATAACACTTGGAAAAGGGAAGAACCCTTGTTTAACAAGTAGGAGGATACTAGTACTGTACATGCTGTTTGTGCCTGCATGCAGTGGGAGCAACTAAACAGACATGTTGTTTAAACATGTTGCATGAAAACAGCAGGTGTCACCATTCTGGCTTGCTTCTCCAACAAGACAGAAGCAAGGTCCCTGGGTTGCTTTATGGCTTGTTTTGGAGGGAGAGCCAGAATGATATCAGGTGATGTGTTTAGGCAGAAAAAAGCAGAGCACAATTTGCTTAGCAACTTTCACTGAAATCTGCAGTGATACAGTAGCAACAGTGTGTGTCAGTTAATGCCTCCTTTGCCTGAGATCTGATACCACCAGTGCCTATCAGTGATCAATGCAGTTTTCAGTCCCTTTCTTGAGTCTGAATTCAAATCTTGCATCTACAGTATCTGGCCTAATGTTTTTACTTGTCTGTTTCTTCCTCTATTCTCCTTTTTGCATCACCTACCTTGATGAGTTATAGAAACTCAATCATGCACAACCTGTTGTGGAATTTTGGTGTTGTATACCTAACATTTTTCCAACTTATAATAATTCTTAAGATGAACCTATTACAGGATTTTCTTGCCAAGATTTGTTCAGAGGGCCTTTGCCTCTGAAGCTGAGGGAGTGTGTCTTGCCCATGGTCACTCAGTGGGTTTCTATGACCAATTTGAACCCAGTCTCCACTACACTGGCTCCCTGTGACATTTTATTTGATCTTAATAAAAGTATTAGCTAACTGAATTTTGAATGCCCTGCCATGGATTTTGAACTTTTCAGGAAGTGTGCGTTCCTTATTGGCCAGTGTGGTTGCCTCTCTTGGTCTTATGCTAGCTGATGATTAGGCTATCATGTACTGTAAATGCAATGTAAAAAAAATCTATAAATTCAGTGAATAAACTTAAGGAAATGAGAGCTAGAAAATTCAAATTTTAACAAAAGGTTTCTGTCAGGTGTTTCAGATATTCATCCAAAATTATGACATGAAAAATCTAGAATTTTTTTTTCATCTAAGTAGTTCTGTGGTCTAAGACTGCCTGTCTGATGTGAAAGTGATTGATGGAACAGTAGTGCTCTTTACCAACTCCCTTGAAAAGTTGTAGAAATGATGAGTTAATTATGTTTGTAACCTCAGTTTGTGTATGTGTTTCAAAGCATTTAAAAATTGCCAGTAGAAATGCAAAGGTATTTGTGTACTGCAAGGGGGAGGGGAGGCAGAAAGCAGTTTATAAACACCTTGCCTTCTGAACATTAAGTGATGGTGGGTGAGATGGAGTACAACAGCCCGGAATCAAATTCCACTGTACTGTATATATGTGCCTTCATGTTGTCTATTGATCTATAGCAACCCCACGAATTTCATAGGGTTTCCTTAGCAAGGAATCCTCAAGTGCTTTTTGCAATCTAGCCCAAAGCACCTGATAACTACTAACCAGGACTGACCCTGTGTAGCTTCCAAGATCAGAGGCAACTGGTGCCTTTAGGGCATTTATAGACTACTGTATAGCTCTTCTTTAAAAAAACCCCAAAGATTATAAGCACAGGAACACTGATGGAGGTGGTGGTGATAATTTTCTCTGTTTTCTGTTTTCGTCACAGAGATCTCCTGTTTGTACCTTACTAGTGAGAAAAGCTAAATGTTGATCTTCATAGAATCATAGAGTTGGAAGAGACCACAAGGGCCATCCAGTCCAACCCCCCTGCCATGCAGGAACTCCAAATCAAAGCATCCCCGACAGATGGCCATCCAGCCTCTGTTTAAAGACCTCTAAGGAAGGAGACTCCACTATACTCCGAGGGAGTGTGTTCCACTGTTGAACAGCCCTTACTGTCAGGAAGTTCCTCCTAATGTTGAGGTGGAATCTCTTCCTGGAGCTTGCATCCATTGTTCCGTGTCCTAGTCTCTGGAGCAGCATAAAACAAGCTTGCTCCCTCAATATGACATCCCTTCAAATATTTAAACAGGGCTATCATATCACCTCTTAACCTTCTCTTCTTCAGGTTAAACATACTTAGCTCCCTAAGTCTCTCCTCATAGGGCATGGTTTCTAACAATTCTGTTAGAGAACCTTTTGCATTAAAATAGAGAAACAAATTCATTGATTTCGCTTTTTTCCTTCCTGGCTGGCCAGGGCCTTTGGAGGTGTGTTTTACAGTGCACACACCTTTCCTTTGTTACCATCTGAAGTCATGATGGAGATGGTCTTGCTGTGCAAGCCTGTGACTAACATGGTCATATATAAATTATGTATGTCTGTGTATACTGTATGTGTGTGTGTATATATATATATGTGTGTGTGTGTTTTCTCCTAAGATTTTTAACACTTTTTCTAATGATGAAGCCAATGGAGCTTTGAAAGCTTTGCAACACGCATTTTGTGCACCCTTTATTGTCTCCACCAATGGTATCACTGCCTTGTGGATTTTGGATGTTATTGTACTTTACTCTCAAACTGGCACTCCATCCCTGCCTTCTTAGACATATTTTTCCTCATGAAAGTGGCTGTGAATTTCGACAAGTACTAAGATGTCTGCATTTTTAGCTCCAAAACACACTGCAGAAATAACTCAGCTTGAGACTGCTTTAACTGCCCTGGTTTTTGTGTGGCTCCAGGGCTCACTGACAGAGGAGGCTTAAATGTCTCCCAAAACTACAGTTCCCCAGGATTCCCTAGCATTGAGCCAGGGCAGTTAAAGCAGTACTCAAACTGGATTATTTCTGCAGTGTTTTGGAAAGTATCTATTTTATGGCCAAGTGGGCTATCCCTCTATTATTATGTATATATTAATAATATATACTATTAGGTTGTCTGTGTGTGTGTATATATACATACCTATTATTATAGGTATATTACTAGGTTGTGTATATAATATATACATGTATATATATTATTAGGTTGTGTGTGTGTATATATATATATATATATAAGGTTGTGTGCGTGTGTATATTATATATAATATAATAATTAATAATATATATTTTAGTTTATAATATAAATATACACACAACCTAATATATATATATATATATATACACACAACCTAGTAATAATATATATATTGTGTGTGTGTGTGTGTGTGTATATATATATATATATATAAGGTTGTGCATATTTATATATATATATATACATTATATATTAATAATATATATTATTAGATTGTGTATATATACACATGTATTATTAGGTTGTGTACATATACATATATATGTTAATAGGTTGCAGCAGAGGCCGTTCTGGCTGTGCTTTCCCCCTCTCCAGTGTGTAGCAGGGCAGTCGCCTTCTGCTCTGGGGCCTTGTTGCTGTCAGCCTCCTTCCTCCCCCTCCTCTTCCTCCGCCATTTTGTGGCGAACGTTCCATCCATGTTGTTGATGATGATGACGCTGCTCCATCCCTGGCCCCGCCCTCTCCTTCCCGTGGACGATGACGACGACGACGACGTGGCAACTGCCTCTCTAGTTAGTCCTCCTCGATCAAGGGGCGAGGCTGCGCTTGCGCATGCGCGTTGGCTTGTGACGCCCTCCTCTCCTTCTTCCAGAAGAAGAAGAGAAGAGACACTCTCTTCGTCGTCTTCGCCGGCGCCATTTTGTCTCATCGGCGAGAAGAAGGGTTTCTTCTAATCTTAGCGGAGGGCGCTCGCTGAAAGGGAAGCAGCAACGAGAGACAGGGACCACGAATCCCAGCGAAGAGGAGGAGGAGGCCTTGACTCTGGAAAGAGCGGTAAGTGGCCGGAGGAGGAGGAGAAGGCTGTGGCTGGAGTGAGTGTCCCCAAAGGAAGGAAGGAAGGAAGGAGACGAAATGGCGGCGCCTGGCTCCAGAGTGTGTGTGTGTATGTATATATATATATATATATACATACATACACACACACTGTATATATATATATATATATACACACACACACATATATGTATGTGTGTGTGTATATATATATATATATATATGCATATGTTTGTGGATATGTATATGCATACACACGTTAGTGTGTGTGTGTATGCATATATATATATATAGATATATGAATATATACACACAAACATATATTTATGCATATATGTGTGTGTGTGTGTGTATATATATATATATACATATGCATACTGTGTATATACATATACACACACACATTTGTGCATATATATATGTGTGTGTGTGTATTATTTATATATATGCATATGTGTGTGTATATGCATACATGCATGTGTGTATATATGCATGTGTGTGTACACAGGTATATGTGTGTGTATATATATATATATGTATGCAAGAGCATGTATATATACATGCACACACATATGTATGTGTGTGTGTGTGTGTATATATATATATATATATATACACACATATACCTGTGTGTGTGTATATATACAAATGTGTGTGTGTATACATATATGTTTTTATGCGTAAGCCTCAGGGCAGGGAACCATCTAAATATAAGATTGTATGCACAGCACTGTGTTAATTTACAGCTCTATATAAATAAAGGATAATAATAATAATAATAACAGCATGTGTATAAATATAATAATAATAATAATAATATTTATTTCTATTCCACTTTTTCCAGTGAGGAATCCAAGCAGATTACAGCAATCATTAAAAACAGAATAGTATGAAATCACAGTCAACCTAAGATCCCCTTGCCCTCCCTCCTTCCCCCCCCCAAAAAACATAATAAAATTTTAAAACATTAATCTAAAAAGGAGTTAAACAATCAAAGACTTAAAATGCCAATAGAAAGAACTTAAAATAGAAATAAATCTATATACAAAGTCCTAGAGTAGGAGGAGGAAACATAATTATCCTTGGGGAAGAGACGGAGAAGGTCGAAAACTGAACAGGGCTAGTCTGGAAAGGCCTGCCATCTCTCCCATCTTGGTGGCCTTTTTAAAGGCTTCTAGAGTGGTAATGTGGCAGGTCGTGTGTGTATATATACATACATACATATATATATGCATATATATGTAAGTATATATACATACATATGCATATATATATATATGTCTATACACACACACATCCACACATGTCTTTATGTAGAGCAATGACAACCAGTGTGGTGTCGTAGTTTGAGTGTTGGATTATGACTCTTTCCCAGCTCAGCCATGGAAACCCACTGGGTGACCTTGGGAGCGTCACACTCTCTCAGCCTCAGGGGGAGAGGAAAGGCAAACCTCTTCTGAACAAATCTTGCCAAGAAAACCCAGTGATCGGTTTGCCTTAAGGTCGCCATATGTCAGGCCATGAAGGCACACTACACAGAGACAAAAGAGAGACCTGGTGACCCATGCACCCCTGGATCTAGCCAGCCCCCTTTTCCCTCCTGGAAGCCTTGTAGTCACTTCAGTGATTTCTTCTTCTTCCTGTTTTTAACATCAAGGGCCCTGGGATAGGATGTTGGTTTTAATGGTACCCTTGGACTACTTTTTTTTAGGGAATAGTATTACTTAATACAGTTAAGTAATACAGAATAGTATTACTTAATACAGTTTCATAACTTTTTTTAAAAAATGTGGCCATATGAGTGGCTCTTCTTCGTTTTCTTGTTAAGAAACACTTTGTGTGTTGGCTAGCATAGTGGCAGCATACAAATGGATGAACAATTAAAACTTGTTTTGTTAGCCTCCTGCTTCTGAGCATAAGAATACCGGATGTGGTATTTCATAGCAATGTGGTATTTCATAGCGCCCAATAGGATCATGGATCTGAAAACAGGAAGTAAGACAACTCCCAAGAGAAGAACTGTATCTAAACTCTCCCAAATTGAAAATTGTTTGGAACAGCCACATCTCTCAAGCCGATTTAAAACAGCCACACATGTGTCTTTCAGTTTGCTGTTGTGTGCCTTCTAAGTAGTTTCTGACTTGTGGCTACACTAAGGCGAGTCTATCATGTGATTTTCTTGGCAAGATTAGTTCAGAGAACATTTTTTGCCTTCCTTTGAACCTTAAGAGAGTGGCATGCCTAGTGTGGTTCCATAAATGAGTGAGAATTTGAACCCTGTTCTCCAGTCGATGTCCAGTATTCACCCACTACTACAGTGGTCCCCCGGGTTACAAAAGTAATCCGTTCCGGATTACTTTTCGTAACCCGGAAATCGTCGTATCCCGGGGGACCGCTTTATTTGACGGACTGCACGGCCCATTTAAAGGGGCCGCGCGGTTTTTTTTACCTGTATCCCGGGGTTTTCTTCGTAAGCCGGGGGCTTTTTTTCACCCCCGGCTCTTTCGGCTCCCAGGGATTTCGTATCCCGGGGGACCACTGTATGTCCTTCAGTAGGGTATTCCATAAAGGCAAAATCATCACAGAGGCTCTGTGTCTTGTGCCTGCTAACTTGATAGATTTTACTGTTGGTGATTCCAAGGCCTGGGTTAAAAAAAGAGAAATTGAAGTAGTCCTTAAGATGAGAAAGCTTCTGGGATGCACAGAGAATTTAGAGGTAACAGCAACAATTGGTCCTAGAAATGGTGCTCTGGTGACAAATGGTTCTTGCATGTTCTAATCTCTGCTCCCACAAGCATTCATCACCAGGTATTTGAAGCCTCCAAACCACTGCTAAAGGCAGAGCTTATTGGAAAATTTCTTGGTAGGAACAATAAATTTGGGAAAGTGTTATTTTTGTCAATTTTATTTATATATTTTTTTGTAAGCCCTATCTTTTGGTTTGAGCATGTGGCCCAAAATAAGCTGATCTAATGAAATAATGGGGCGAAACAGATGGGCAGGAAAAAGTGGCTTGAAGTTGCCTTTTCTGAAGCCACATTGAAACCACACCAACAGCACCGCCAGCTCCCAGGGCAGCCGAAGTGCTCATGGCATGACCACATGGCATGGCTTCAAGCCAAGAAGAAGCAGAAAAAAGCTGCTTCTTTTTGAAACTGCTTTTCTTTAAAGCGCCTAGAGGGCGCTTTCCTACTGGCTTCAAGGCATGTGTCATCTAAATGCCACACGTTCAAGCCAGCCTGAAAGCACCTCTTTTTGCCTGTCTGTTTAGCCCCAATGATCCCAGCCTCTTGGAATTTGCCCATCCAAGCTGAGGTCAGATTTGACCTTACTGAACTTTAAGTTTACACAAGACACTTGTTTTTGCTGCAGCATACTTAACACAGCCTCTCACGCACCCGAAAACATAAAAGTTGACCAAATACGTAACCCTCTTTTGTCACTGGCAGCAGGGGTAGCATTGTATTTTTGAATATTTGTAGTATCTTCTACACACTTAATTACTAGTAAATATTAGTGTAGTGGATAATAAGAGTCAAAGTGTGTATGGTTCTTTCCATATTATGTTTGGCTTCATAAGGCAATAACTGAGCGGAACGAGAAATGCTTTTGTTTGTCATGTGCTGGAAAGTTACGACAAGGATAATATATACAATCAGTTCTGTAGGCACCTGCTAGTGTTCATTAATCCCTTAAGTGCAGTCAGCATGTTCCCTATGCTCAACTTAAACTTACAATATTCCTCATCAATGGCTCAGGCTGATGAGAGTTGCGATCCAGCATCTGAAAGGCCATGCTTTGTCCACCCTTAGCATAAAGCATAACTATTAACATCAAAGAAAGTACAAAAGCTTTCAAAGAAGATCTGTGTTTCTTAAAATCCCAGACAATGACCTGTGAATACTGGTTGAATCTAATCAAATATTTGTCGTCTGTGTGACTGTTAAAAATAGATATTTCAAGGTCTAGGATCTCAGTGAAACATTTGCTGTGGTAGAGTTGCATCTTTTTCTCACCATGAAGACTGTATTTTGCTAAGGCACAGTACTTTGCCTAACAGAATTGTGAAAAATAAGCACCTTGCATACGGAGGCAGTAAACAGGTGTTTGAAAATTGCTCTGAAAACATTTTGCCCATGTGCATTAGCCTATCCTGTAGCCTTTCCTGTGACCGTCTAATTATAAGATTGTATGTACAGCACTGTGTAAATTTACAGCGCTATATAAATAAAGGTTAATAATAATAATTCTGACTGTACTTTTTTGTGTTAAAATATTAACTTGCAGATGCGGTATTCCAAACGAACAGATTATTCTGATTGGGATGAAAAACAGTATTCGGATCCCCAAAAAGGCAGCAGCAGTCATAAGAGAAAAAGAAAGTCATATAGCAGTGCTCATGACAGCAAGCGCTGCAAGTATAATGACACCCAGGTGTACGATAGGTAAGTTACTTTTTCTCCTTTATTATAAGTTTATATTTAAAAAGTTGGTTCTCATTTCATTAAGATTATATTTATTATTTAACTATTTATTTAACATATTTATTTATATACCACCTCCCAGTCCGCCAGGGGCTCTGAAGCCATGCAAAATGCCTAATAGATTGTATTTTCCCTTTTTTATTTCCATTTTGGAATTAGATGTAAAAGTCATGTGTGAAAAATTTGAGAATGAGTTGTATTTGTTTTCCCCCTTCAAGCCTTTATTCAGATGCCAGTTCCTTCCATGAAAGAGATCATCATGAACGTCGCTATGTTGAATACAGAAACAACTATAGTCAACTCTCTGAAACCAGGCACCATTGCAGAGACTATGAAAATGGTCATCACAACCACAGTAGCAAGTCATCGGGGCATAGTGGCAGAAGCAGTTACAAAAGAAAACACAAGACTCATCATAGCAAATCACATCACTCACGCGCGGTATGTATTATTGAAAGCACTTTGAACATTATTATGAATACCTGTTCAGCTGGATAATAAAACACATTTAAGTGAGTGGGAAGTACATTGTAACAGATATCATGCAATTATTGCTGATAGATCTTGTCTTCCAGAAGCACAAGTAAACAATGATAGTAACATAAATAGTTTTAGAGTTTTAGAGTGTTACTTGTTCATTAGACAGTATTCTACTTATCACAAAGGTCTGAATTGGCAATCTCTTGAAAATGCAGTTAAGATGCACCATGATGTGTGTTTCTGTAAGGCAAATTAACAGAGTAGTGGTTACTAATTGCATTCTAAATGTTTGGGTTACTTTTGGGAGACTAAATAGGCTTTGCTGACAATAAAAAGAGGAAGTGCAACAAATGTATTGAGTATTAGATTATAAACTGTTTATTTAGGTGGCTAGAGTTTCTGAAAAGATTTTACGGAAAGGTTGGACAAGACTCAGTCCAGACTAAGTGTGGCTGTGCATGGAAACATGTTTCATGTGCCCAGATCCACTTACCAGGCTCTTGCTACTCAAGGATGGGATTTGCATGCCTAGTTGTGCTGAATCATTGGCGTGGACTGGGTCCACATTTCTGTTCCCTCTCTCCACTGTCTGACAGATGATTATCAATGTCAGCACAAATTGTGCAGATCATCTGTTCAGTGAGGGAGATCTGTCTACAAGTATAGAACTGAATGTTACTGTATAATGCACAGCTTTTAAATTGACATGACTGTGTAGTTAAGTAGGCTTTATGAATTCTTAGTAGTTGCACTCTTGTTGAGATTCCTTTACCAGGAAGGGTTATTCTGTAGGGCAGTAAATTCCAGCATTTACTATATAACATCATTAAATTGAAGAGATTTTATTTGCAAAATATATCATTTTTTTCCTAGTGAACCATATTTTTAAAAGCATATATTGTGTGTTAATGCCTTGCCACTTGAAGTACCTTATCTGAAAATCTGTTCCTTGCCATGTTTTTCTCCTGTAACCTAAACTATCTGCCCTGTGAAATTCTGGGGAATTTGAAATTGTTCCTGCCAACCGTTTGTGGCCTGGCGCGTATCTGAATGCCTGAATATCTCCCTGCTGAATGAATTTCGTATTCTGCCCTGAATTCACTCGGGTTTATTGATTGGCTGGATGATCTTGGTGCCGCGCACTTGCCGTTACCAGAGGAGTCACCGAAGGAAAAGATCGAGGAGTGTAGAGGATGATGAGGAGGGTCACCTGATCTGTCAGAGTGGAGACGTACTAAGTGCAAGATGTATAGAATATTTTTCAAAACTTATTCACTTTTCAGATAGAATAATTTCTTTTAGCTAAGAAGTCAGGAGTCTTGGAAGTCCTTTTATTTCTTGGGTTTTTGTTCTGTGCTTTTTGTTTTTTTTCTTTTGGGGGGGTATCTTTACATAACTTAAATTTTACTTGAGATTTTCTGAGTAGTAAACAAAGCTAATCTAGAATGAGTTAGGCATAATTGTCTTGAAGAGTTGTCCAATTAAAAGATTTAAAGATAACTAGTTACACTTTTTACATAGCGGCACAGCCTAGAAGATAGCATGGTGTGTTAATAATAAAAATACATCATTGCTTGCATAACTTATTTCCCCTCCTATTTCTAGATGAAATTGTCTCGACTCTGGGCGAAGGTGCTTTTGGGAAAGTAGTGGAGTGCATTGATCGCAAAGCGTAAGTTGTCTTTCTCTAAAGGCTTGAAGAAACAAATAAAAGTACGTGTATCTGTTTTCACGTTTTCATCCCAGTTTCCCTCCCACTGAGTAAGAGCTCTTACTCTGTAGAGAACAAGGATGCTACAGGGATGAAAATTTGAGAAAGCCAAAATCTTAGATTTTCCTATAGTTTGCATGAGTGAGGATATTGAGGTGTTGATTACATGAATACCGGAGCTGGGAGAATATGAGCTTATTATTGATATGTGGCTAAGAGCATTTTTTTTCATTTTCTTAGGATTTATAGTAAAGTTTATACCCTACATGGGCTTCAGGAAAGGTTTCTTCAAAAATCATATGCTAAAATTGTTAAAGTGAATACTAAACAGACTAGTTTCAGAAGTATTAATCTTATATGCTAGATGAACACTGACTTTCCACATTAAAGCAGAGGAAACATGTAAACTTCCATTATTCATGTAATGAAGGAACTGCACTGCTACCTTAATAACTCTTCATAACTTCTATTTCTAGGGGAGGAAGACATGTGGCAGTAAAAATAGTAAAAAATGTTGATAGATACTCGGAAGCAGCTCGTTCAGAAATACAAGTCTTGGAACACTTAAATGCAACAGATCCTAATAGCACATTGTAAGTACACAGCAATAATGTGGAGTAGTTCTAAGTTCTTGCATGTTTTTTTTATAATTCCCCTTTGAGAAAGCTCTCAGGCAAGCTCTCTGAGGCATCAGAGGATGGGTGAGACCAGTGCACCAGAGTAGGTGGTCCAGTTGATCTAGTTACAGGGCTGGAGGGAGAGGGAAGAGGAGCAAGTGCATGCTCAGCTTCTACCCCCCTCCTGTCCTTTCACTGTCTGTGTGTGTGGGCGGGGGGGGGGGGGTATTTGTGATTTCTTCCACATTCACAGGGGTCCACAGGAGGGGCGACTGTATATGTATTAACTGATACATCCTATGTTAGTGATGGTGAATCTTTTGGGGGCTGCATGCCAGGGGTGGGGCTTCTGCATTCCAGAGTTGGGGCTGTGTTCTTCTTCCCCACCCTTTTCCTGGCTTCCAGCTGTCTCTTAAGAGGCAGCTAGAAGCCGGGGAAGGTCCCAGGGAAGAGGAGGAGTAGGCATACGCCCAGAGAGACAACTGGGGGTCTGGAAAGGTCCAGGAAGATGAGGACTGGGCGTGTGCCCACTCCTCCTCTCCACAGACCTTTCTCGACCCCCCGAAGTCTCTCAGAGATAGCTGGAGGCCAGGAGAAGGTCAGGAGAAGGGAAGAAATGGCGTCTCATAGGTTTGCCTTCACGGTCCTATGTTATCCTTTGACATCTTGCCTTGGGAGTTAGCCTTATAAATTTTCCTGTGCTTATAATCAGACTCCCTGTTTTGTGACTTTTTTAATGACTATTATTGTGTTAACAGTCGCTGTGTCCAGATGTTGGAATGGTTCGAACACCATGGCCATGTTTGTATTGTATTTGAACTATTGGGACTTAGTACTTATGACTTCATTAAAGAAAACAGCTTTCTGCCATTTAGTCTGGATCACATCAGAAAAATGGCATACCAGATCTGCAAATCTGTCAACTGTAAGTATACATAGCATACTTGATTGCAGTTTTTAAGCTGTCCCATTTTAAGGCCCAAGGCAGTAAACTGAGTTTAAAGGAGAAAATACAATTATATACCATTTTTAGTGAGGGGAAGGCACAGAAGATAAGCCTGTTGAATCTTGGGCCAAAAAGTGATTAACAAGTAAAAATTAATAATACAGTCAACTGCACAATTTGTCACTGCCCCATCTTTGATGAATCTATAGCACAGTTGAGGTAAATTAACTATTATTTCAGTAATTATAGAAATAATTTGCTGACTTCTTTTTTCACAGTTTTGCATTCAAACAAACTAACTCATACAGATCTGAAGCCAGAAAACATATTGTTTGTGAAATCTGACTACACAGAGAAATACAATTCCAAACTGGTAAATCTAATATCATACTTTAGAACTGTTTCCACTATTTTCAAGCAAAAAGTGTATGCTTATTAATGTATGGTATATTTCAGAAACGTGATGAACGTACACTGAAAAGTCCAGATATTAAAGTTGTAGATTTTGGAAGTGCAACGTATGACCATGAACATCACAGTACTCTTGTGTCCACAAGGCATTACAGAGCTCCTGAAGTTATTTTGGGTGAGTATTTTAAGTATTTTGTTTGTCATTTTTAGTACATGCTTTTAAGAAAGTGTGCTTAAGATTGCAGTCCTGGAATTGCTAAAAAGCTTTCCGTTAATTGTGATGGTCACTATAGCAACAGAAATGCTATTTCTATTTCTGTGATTCTTTAGGCGAAACCTAAAGGCTTTGCCTTTTGTTGGAGGGAGTCAACCCTCAGATATTATCTAGAGAACTTTTGAAGCACTTTAACTTCAGATCAGTAATACAAAGTTTTGTGGACTGGCGAGTTTGACTTTGTCTCCCTCTTTCTCCAAGCCTGGGGGATCAAGATGACTTACAATGTTACAAATCTTACTGGTTCCTATGTTCAAAAATTACTTTTTTCCTCCACAGCCTTGGGGTGGTCACAACCATGTGATGTGTGGAGTATTGGATGCATTCTTATTGAATATTACCTTGGATTCACAGTATTTCCGGTAGGTGACCACATAAACATAGTTGTGATGTCTACAGGGGTCAATCTTGTTCTACCATTCTGAGGACCAAACTGCTCCTAACAGCAGAAATTTAAAAGCCTTGCTTGTTCACATGGGTTTATTTATGCACCTTTGGTTTCACTGCCCTGATTGGTACATCTTTCCTATTTCTGGTGTGTGCAGTAACTGCTGTTGCTTGGTTCATATTATTTCAACCTCGCCATGTTGTTGTAAATTTTGGCAGTTGTCTTGACTAACAGCATATGAAATTGTAGCCTGGCAAAAATGACCTTATTTTCCTCAAAGGTACACAGGTGCTAGAGATGGGAATCTTGTTAGTGTATCATGCCAGAATAACTATGTTGATGAGGTGATAGCAAGAGAAGAACCATAGGCACATTGTGTAAAGAAAATTAGGCACTGGAAATATACTGTGTCGAGCAGCCGATCATAGCTGATATTTGCACTAGAATGGCTTTGCATAAATCACAGTTATGAGGGTGTTCTTTCTGTGCTGTCCCATAGAGGATTCTCATGTTGTGCATGTGTTAGCCTGTCTGAAATTATGCTGGCACACACTCCTGTCAAAGAGCAAACAGGCTGCAATGATTTTTTTAAAAAAATTCTTCAGTCTGCAGTGGCTTAGGAAGTATTGCTTGCTAGGTGTCCAATTGCATAACTACAAATTGAGTGGGTTCATTGTGTAATGACTGAAAAAGTGCAACATTATGGTACCAGCAGGATCCTGGCCTTTATCCATCATTAAAAATGCTGTCTAGTATAAGTGCCTCAGCAGCACTCTGGTTGGGGATACTAGATACCAGCAGAGGCTTCCGGCCAGAGAGAGGAGAAGGAGAGGAGCTGCTTGGCAGCCATTTTGGGACCGTGTGCTTGAGACCGTGTGCTCGTTGCTGAAGGGGAGGAGCTTCTGTGAGTCACATCTGTGAGTCACAAGGGGGCGGAGCTAGCAGACTAGCTTTATATACCACCTTCCAGAGCCTTCCAGAACAGTCCGGCCAGAGAGAGGAGAAGGAGAGGAGAGGAATTTTAGTTTTCTTTAACTGAACAACTCTGCTCAAGTGGCATTAGGTTAGAATCAGATATTGAAACAGAACCTTCCCTTTAAGTGTAAGATAGCAGCCAGTACTTACCTTTAAAGAAGTATTCCCAGTAGATTGACTGTTATATTTATTACTAAAGACTTTGCAGTATGGACAACGAGGGATCTGCCACAGTCACCTGCAACTCTTGTGGGATGTTTCTCTTCTTGCCTACAGTAGTGGAGAACTTCACATGCACCAAGTGCAAGTTGGTAGCACTCTTGGAGGAGAAGGTGCAGCAGCTGGAGTCCACAGTAGCTACACTTCAGCAGATTAGGGAACAAGAGGATTTCCTGGACACAATAGAACTAACCATCTTGGATGAGTACCATGCAGAGGAAGATGCTAGGGTGGAAGAGGTCACTTGCCAAACAGAGGAGGCAGACAGCTGGAGGAATGTCACAAAGAGTAGTAAACCAAGAAGGAATTGTTCGGGGAGCTTGCAGCTAGAGAATCGATTCGAAGCTCTTTCCCTTATCAAGGAGGATGAAGAAGAGCAGCATGGACGGACTTCAGGGACAGAGCAAGGGAGCCTGAGAGTCCCACCCGAGGGAACAGTCGCTGCTAAGCCTCGGAGGAGGCGTGTGGTCGTAGTGGGGGACTCCTTGCTGAGGGGTACAGAAGCAGTGATTTGTAGGCCTGACAAGATGTCTCGAGAGGTGTGCTGTCTTCCAGGTGCAAAGATCCGGGATGTGACAGAGAGGCTGACAAGACTGGTCAAGCCTACTGACCAATACCCCTTCCTTTTGGTCCACGTGGGAACTAATGATACTGCAAGACACAGCATTCAGAACATCAATGCTTACGAGGCGCTTGGTAGGATTACAAGGCGCTTGGTAGGAAGCTGAAAGGAATGGATGTACAGGTTGTCATCTCGTCTCTTCTGCCAGTTGAAGGGCATGGTCCAGGAAGGGAGAGGAAAATAGCAGAGGTGAACAACTGGCTTCGCAGATGGTGCCGCCGAGAAGGATTTGGATTCTTGGATCATGGGCTGCGGTTCCATGAGGAGGGACTTCTTGCAACAGACGGGTTGCATCTCACGCCAGTTGGAAGAAATGTTTTTGCCAACAGTCTCAAGAACTTGATCAGGAGAGCTTTAAACTGAGTTCCGAGGGGAAGGGAGACAATATTAAGTAACGCAAAAGGGATGGCGAAAATAGTCAAACTGACATAGAGGAAACAAGGCAAACAGTGCAAGGACCCAACAGTGGGAGGCAAAAAAACTTGCACAGCCAGCAAGTAAAAGGGAACCATGGTCTGCGATGTCTCTACACTAATGCACAGAGCATGGGAAATAAGCAAGATGAACTCGAACTCCTAGTACAACAAGGCAAATATGATATAATAGGCATCACTGAAACCTGGTGGGATGAGTCTCATGATTGGAATGTGGAAATAGAGGGGTATAACCTTATTAAGAGAAATAGGCCAAACAGGAAAGGAGGAGGAATAGCACTATATGTCAGAGATATTTACACCAGTGAAGAGATCCTGGACATCAATCATGGAAGCCAGGTGGAGAGCATCTGGATAAGAATTAAAGGGGAGGGAAACAACAAGGGTGTTACGGTGGGAGTCTACTACAGACCCCCAAGTCAGACTGAGGAATTGGATGATATCTTTCTAGAACAGATGACCACACAGTCAGAAAAGAGAGATGTAGTAGTGATAGGCGACTTCAACTATCCTGATATTTGCTGGAAGTCAAACTCAGCAAAATCCTTAAGGTCTAGCAAATTCCTCACTTGCCTGGAAGACAATTTCATGGTCCAAAAGGTGGAAGAGGCAACAAGGGGGTCAGCTATTTTAGATCTGATCCTAACCAACAAGGAGGACTTGGTTAATGGGGTGAAAGTGGTGGGATCATTAGGTGGAAGTGACCATGTTCTCCTGGAGTTTGTAATACAGTGGAAAGGAGAAGCCAGGCAGAGTCAGACACGCATCCTAGACTTTAGGAGAGCGGATTTCAGTAAACTTAGAGAAGTATTGAGGGCGATTCCATGGTCAGAAATACTAAAAGATAAAGGAGTTCAGGACGGATGGGACTTTCTCAAAAGGGAGATACTGAAGGCACAATTTCAAACAGTTCCAGTGAGAAAGAAAAACGGGAGGTGTCTCAAGAAACCAGGATGGATGACTAAGGAACTTTCAACCGAGCTAAGTTTGAAACGGAACATGTATAAGAAATGGAAAAAGGGGGAAATCACGAAAAAGGAATTCAAAGAAATAGCAGGCATGTGTAGGGGTAAAGTCAGAAAAGCTAAAGCGCAGAATGAACTCAGGCTTGCTAGAGAGGTTAAGAACAATAAAAAGGGCTTTTTTGGATATGTCCGCAGCAAGAGGAAGAAGAAGGAAACGGTAGGGCCACTGCGTGGAGAAGATGGCAAAATGCTAACAGGAGATAGAGAAAAGGCAGAATTACTCAACACCTTCTTTGCCTCAGTCTTCTCAGAAAAGGCAAAGGGTGCTCAACCTGAGGATAATGGAGCAGAGAACAGAATAGGGGAATTTCAGCACAGAATAAGTAAAGAGATAGTAGAGGAACACCTTGTTAATCTAAATGAATTTAAGTCTCCGGGACCAGATGAACTCCATCCAAGGGTATTAAAAGAACTGGCAAAAGTAATATCAGAGCCATTGGCAATCATATTTGAAAACTCCTGGAGAACAGGAGAAGTCCCAGCAGACTGGCGAAGGGCAAACGTTGTCCCCATCTTCAAAAAGGGGAAAAAAGAGGATCCCAACAATTATCGTCCAGTTAGTCTGACATCAGTTCTAGGAAAGATTCTGGAGCAGATCATTAAACAGAGAGTTTGTGAACATCTAGATGGCAATGCCATAATCACAAAAACTCAACATGGGTTTCAGAGAAACAAGTCATGCCAGACAAATCTAATCTCTTTCTTTGATAAAATTACCAGCTTGGTAGATGAAGGGAATGCTGTGGATATAGTATATCTTGATTTCAGTAAGGCCTTTGACAAGGTTTCCCATGACATTCTTGCAAACAAGCTTGTAAAATGTGGGCTAGACAAAGGAACTGTTAAATGGATCTGTAATTGGTTGACTGGCCGAACTCAAAGGGTGCTCAACAATGGCTCCTTTTCATCCTGGAGAGAAGTGACCAGTGGGGTCCCACAGGGCTCTGTCCTCGGCCCAGTGCTATTCAACATCTTTATCAATGACCTGGATGACAGAATTGGGAGCATACTTATCAAATTTGCAGATGACACCAAATTAGGGGGAATAGCTAATACCCCAGAGGACATGATCAAGATTCAAAATGACCTGAATAGACTAGAAAGCTGGGCCAAAGCTAACAAAATGAAATTCAATACAGAGAAATGTAAGGTATTGCACTTAGGGCGGAAAAATAAAATGCACAGATATAGGATGGGTGACACCTGGCTGAATGAAACTACGTGTGAAAGGGATCTAGGAGTCCAAGTAGACCACAAGTTGAACATGAGTCAACAGTGTGATGCGGCAGCTAAAAAGGCCAATGCTATTTTGGGCTGCATTAATAGAAGTATAGTGTCTAGATCAAGAGAAGTAATAGTGCCACTGTATTCTGCTTTGGTCAGGCCCCACCTAGAATATTGTGTCCAGTTCTGGGCGCCACAATTCAGAAAGGACATTGAGAAACTGGAGTGTGTCCAAAGGAGGGCGACAAAAATGGTGAAGGGTCTGGAAACCATGCCCTATGAGGAACGACTTAGGGAGCTGGGGATGTTTAGCCTGGAGAAAAGAAGGTTAAGAGGTGATATGATAGCCCTGTTTAAATATTTGAAAGGATGTCATATTGAGGAGGGAGCAAGCTTGTTTTCTGCTGCTCCAGAGAACAGGACCCGGAACAATGGATGCAAGATACAGGAAAAGAGATTCCACCTGAACATTAGGAGGAACTTCCTGACAGTAAGGGCTGTTCGACAGTGGAACGCACTTCCTCGGAAGGTGATAGAGTCTCCTTCCTTGGAGGTCTTTAAACAGAGGCTGGATGGCCATCTGTCAGGGGTGCTTTGATTTGGATTTCCTGCATAGCAGGGGGTTGGACTGGATGGCCCTAGTGGTCTCTTCCAACTCTACGATTCTATGATTCTAATAAAGAGCATTGACTTTCCTTTTCCTGCAAGTTCTCGAAACAAATTGTCAATTATTTTCCTTTTTCTTTAGACACATGACAGCAAAGAACACCTGGCAATGATGGAAAAAATATTGGGGCCACTGCCAATTCACATGGTCCAGAAAACCAGGTAAGCACTTTTTAAAAAGTTTACCCTTTTGCATAGCACACTGCCTTCAATACCTGTATGCATTTCCCCTAGTGAGTAGTTATGCCCTAATATTTTAGTTTAGAACAGTGTTTTAAACCAAGATTGTGTGTTTTGGGTATATTATATGGAACTAGATGCCTTGGATTAACTTACAGTATTCACAGTAATCATACCATGGAATTGGGTGTGTGCACACATTAGTACTATGGAGAAATCCTGTGCTCCGAATGAAAATCATGACAGTTGAAACAGACCAAATTTACTTCTATGTCTTTACAAAGAGTGATGCATCTGAGCATCCTCTAATTTCTTGGACCACTTTGCTGCTCACTTTTAAAAAGAAATAAAACTTGCATATTACATCTTTCCTGGTACCAAGGTTCATAAATGCCAGCATTTATTGTGTTTTCCTACTTATCTTTACTTCTTTCTTGGTTGATAGTTAAGTGTATGTGGTACATGCTTTACTGTGTCTTATCCGTATTACTGTGAACTAGAAGGTGCTCATAGTTTCTACATGAGTAATGTTTCTCTTTCTGATTCTTGTAAATAGCATTTTTGACACTATTATTGCAGTTTATCAGGTAGATTACTAGAATTTCTTCATGTGAATAGTTTATCATGAGTTAACCTGCCCTCAAGTAATTACATCTAACTTTGTATTTTGCTAGAAAACGCAAGTACTTTCACCATGACCAGTTGGATTGGGATGAGCAAAGTTCTGCAGGCAGATATGTTTCAAGACGTTGTAAGCCATTAAAGGTAAGAGAGTATCACTCTGTAATTGTACATGTTCACCTTGTAGTGTTCTATGCTGCTAATGTTTGCATATTTTTTTATTCCTAGGAATTCATGCAGTGCCACGATGCTGACCATGAAAATCTATTTGATCTCATACATAAAATGTTGGAATATGATCCTGCCAAACGAATTACGCTTAAAGAAGCTTTGGAGCATCCTTTCTTTTCCCCATTAAAGGAAAAGAGATAAATAACTACAGTTCTGTAGGTTATTAAAGACTGTGTCTGTCCAAAATAAGCAATTCAATTTTTTAAATATTTATTTTGTAATTAGCTTTGTAAATTTCTTTTCATACCGTTGTGTCCAGTTCATTGACCTAGCTCTCAAAATAAAAAAAAAGTTTTTTTTAAATACCTTTTCTTTTTGACAGCATTTTCTTCCTGGTATTCTAGTTGGCAATACTGATTTTTAAAACCTGGGACTACTGGTCTCCATAATTGTGAAATAGCTTTAAGTTGTATTGGCAAAGGAATGTATTTGCAATGTTTGTACAGTGGTCCCCTGGGATACGAAGCCCCCGGGGAATGAAATCCCCGGGACCCAAAACGGCCGGGAACGAAAAAAGCCCCCGGGATCCGAAAAAATCCCCGGGTTGCGAAAGAGAAAAGCTTGTCTAATTAATATCTACTTTATTAAAGGGGGAAAAAGACACTCACACAAGGCACTTACACACACACAAACATACAAGGCTGAGGAAAGCCAATAGTTACCATTGGGCATAGTTTGAGGCTTGACTAGGGTGATGCTTACCAAAGTGTAGATTCTCCTCTGGGAATCGAATGAGACAGTGATTTCTGAGACAAGTCCGCTCCACAACCTGGGTTTGAGCAGCTCTTGTCGGTGTCCAGTTCAGAGATCAGACTGACATGGAGTATGGAGACCTCATAGACTGGCACACTGAGTGCCTAAAACTGGGACCTTTTATAGGGGAAAAACCCCTTCTGGCAAAGGTGGACTAAATGCCTGGACAATAGGGTCTGATGTTCATAAGAGGATTAATCTATTGTGATATCCTGAGGAATGGTATCAGGATATCAAGAATTCTGAGGAAGAGGGGAGTCAGCGGATGAAGGAGGACACCTAATGGCTAGTTGATGATCCCATTGCGACTTCCTAGACTATGTCGCAATATTTGCTGAGAGGGGATTTCTCCTTGAGGCAGTGAGTCTGTGACCTCTTGCTTCACTTTACAAGATTAAACCAGCAGCCAGGGTTCATCTAGGGGTCATATAAATGGATATCATTTATGCCATGATTTTATACAGACCACTTCTGGTAGCAGTAGGTTGTGCTTTGCTCTTGCTCTTCTGTTTCACAAAGATTTTTACAACAGCAACATGTTTGATCATGTGGAACTCAGCCCCCCCTTTTCAGATAGCACCCACTGGAGGACTGCAGTGAGGCAACGCCTAGAAGGGTGAAACGGGGACTGCTACACATCTCATGAGTAACAGTAGCTACTGTACTTCCCTGCTTATGAGTTAGTCACAAGCGAGCCTGCTCACAGGTAGTCCTTAAGTGTAGGTGTGATTTCCAAGCCTTTACTTCCAAACCTGACAGCTAATAGTTGGGAGTTGGCATGCCTCCCACCCATGGACATATGCAGCTAACTACTCATAAATAGCAACAGCTCCCAAGCTTTTCTACTCAGTAGTCTTCCAGTTGCCTGACATGGTAATGCACAAAGCAGGCTCCCTTGGTTTTGCAAGGAGAGGAGAAGTGACTGTTTCAAGTACCATTAAATACAATGGCATAGTAAAACGGGAGTCTCTTACATAAAATAGCAAAATCAAATTTTACCTTTTTTTTCTGGAGGGGATATGTTCAAACCATAGTAAGTTGAATCCATGGATACAAAGGGCTGATTATTATTATTCCAGCATTCCCACAAAATGTGATGTCTAAGCTACAGGTCCTCCCCCTCCTCCATGACATTTCAGCTTGCTGTTCTCTGGTTCATGCCAAGGTAGAAGAGACACTTGTAAGATTATACAACAGAGGAAGAGTCCAGCCTTAAAAAGGATGTAAAGTCTCTTCTTTCTTCCCTTCATTGCAGTTTTCATTCTGGCCAGAACCTTTTTGCTCTGAGTATAATAGTTGCCAGAGATGCCAAGTAGCCATACCAATCTAAGAAACAGAATCAACAAATTTTGGCAAGCCCCCGCTTTTAGAACTGCCAGTCCTACTCCCCATTACAATACTAGGGCATAGGAATTCATTATGTAGCTCTGTAACTGCAGTAGTTATGTATTCATAACAGCACAATAGGATTCTGGTCTTCATTTGCAGACCTCAGCAGGTAAGATTCCAGCACAGGAAAATTCATCTCCATAGTGGCAAGCTTGCTTTTAATAGCCTATTACTGGTTCCAAAACAAACTGCTTACCTTTAACTGGGTTTGAATCTGAACTCATTCACTTGCACGGTCTGACATAGAACAATACAGAATTAAGCAGCCTTTTGGCAAGAACCCCCATCCTCAACCTTAGCACATGTGCTCATGTGTCAGTCTATTCAGGTTTGTGCTGGGTTAGGTGACTGAGCACATAACTCACTTGCCTGCCCTGCAGAGGTGACTGTAAGCAATTAATACATTCTTGGTCCAAAACACACTGTAGAAATAATCCAATTTGAGACTGCTTTAACTGACTTTAATGCTAGGGAATTCTGAGAAGTGTAGTTTGGTGAGACAGCCTTCTCAGTCAAGAGTTCTGATGGCACAAACTATAATTCCCAGGGTTCCCTACCACTGAGTCAGGGCAGTTAAAGTGGCTTCAAACTAGAACATTTCTGAAGTGTGTTTTGGACCTTAGATTACAAGTGGAAAGTGACTCAAATGGCATCCTCTTAAACTGAGTCAGGCCCACTCAGAGACCATCATCATCATCATCATCATAGATTTATTTCTAGCCCGCCCTATCACAGAGAATCTGATAGATTACAACAGTAAAATACACCAAGTTACTATAAAATCGGAGAAGAAATCAACCCCTATACTCACCTCGGTATGATAGAATTGTTGGGGAAACCAGTAAATGTTCAACCGACCCCTTAGAAACAACTTGATCAACACTGGGAGGAATTTATTGCAGCCTGATAAAGGCCAGACTAACTGCAACCTCCCAGAGGACGTTTCTGCAATCGCTCCCAACGGCCCACCCCTGCTGGATGAGATCTGTCAAATCACCAGTCTGAGACAGTTTCAAAAAAGGAATCAAGACAGATCTCTTCCAATAGGCCTTTCCTGAATAAAAGCACTCAGCCACAGAACTGATTACTCCCTCACATCATGTATCATCCCACCACTCTGTCCGTTGTTTATGCTGCTATTAAGTGTTTATGATATTAACAGCTTAAATTAATTTTAATTGTAATGCATTTAATTCCTTTTAATATTAAGTATTCTATGTTGGATGTTTTAACATTGTTAGCCGCTTTGTTTTATTACAAAAAAGCAGGGTGCAAATAAAATTTTAATTATTATTTATTAGTGTGAGGATAGTCTGACTAGTAAACTAGACTAGCAGCAAGTAACCCTGCCAACAAAGAGGGATGCAAATAAATTTATGAGATTATGCTCCTCCTCAGTAGCACTGGCAAATCCTAGCAATTCCCATGGAAGACAATTTCACTCCCCTTCCCTTCTGAACCATAAGACTGCTATCCTTTCCCAATGAAGTTCATTATCTGGCAGGCCAGCGGAACAATCTTTTCACCATACAAGTTTGCATTTCAAAACTTGACAGATCCTATTGTTTTAACGAGACACGTATGGCTTTAGTGGGAAAGTCTTTATTATTAAGCTTTATTTATTTAGTGCTGTAAATTTACACAGCATTGTACATACAGGCTTTAATATGAAAATGTCACAGATAACGCCTTAAGACCAGGAACTTTACAGCTGGGCTCAGAGGGATCTCTCCGGAGGTGTTGGGAGAGTGGATATTCTTGAGGGTTGGGCTCCAGTCTTACAGACCTGGGTCAACATGTCAATCTTTTCCAGGGATGCTGGGGCCACAGCAATGGGAACCAACCTTCTCAGACTGAAGTTTTAAACTCTTCCCCAAAGGAACAATTTGAACTGGCTCAAGCTGTGGAGGCTTTCAGCTGAAACTTCTTGTTTCAACATCCACAGAACTCAGCTCTAAGATAGTAAAGTGATCATTCAAGACAACTTGTCAACTTGCTGAAGGTGGAATAACAACCTAAATTAAAACAAACAAACCAAACCCCCCCCCCAAAACCTCTTGTCGACATTATCAAACAGTGCAGTATTGCATGTGGTCTCTGTGCCAGATTAAGAACAATCTTGCTCCACTATGCATGCTCAAAATCCTTAGTTTCCTGCTCAGAAGTCTAATAGGAAACCCAGGGCAAAATGCAAGGACCAAGTGCCATTTCTAGAGTTTGTTGGAAGAAAATGGGCTGCATCTGTTTCCAGGATACCTTTATGCAATATTGAGCTTAGTCTCCCATCTAGTTGCTTACACATTCCCCTTTTTGCCATGCTGTAGAGAGTGATGAAATCTTCCTTCATCTCATTGGTAATATACTGCACTTGGGGGCAGCTTCCTCCCATACAAGGCAGCCAGACATTTGAGATCTTTGGAGGTGGCCCTGTCAGTGTCCCAACACCTTGTGAGGTTAGATTGGTGGATACACACAACAGGACTTTCTCTGCAGCGGTGTGACTGTGGAACTCCATATCCAAGGAGGTTAGGTTGGCTCCTTCTCTTTTGAGCTTCTGGCAGGCAGCTTAAACAGTGCTGTTTCACATAGCATTTAATGTCTGAAACTATTTCAACTGTTTTAAAACTGGTTTCTAGGATGAATTGTTCTTAAACTGCTTTTAGGAATTTTTCAAGAGTATTTTGCTATGTTCTTACAATGTTTATATCTCTGTTTTTTTTTTTTTTTTAAACTTTGTTAATGGTCTTGAGAGCTTTGTGGGCTGGGAGGCAATGCAGAAATACAAAAGACAGAAAAGATGTGAAGTCGAAGGCTTTCATGGCCGGCATCCATAGTTTTTTGTGGGTCTTTTGGGTTATGTGGCCATGTTTTAGAAGAGTTTATTCCTGACGTTTCGCCAGCATCTGTGTCTGGCATCTTCAGAGAATACTGGCATGGAAGAGAGTGGCTATATATATATATACATACTGTGTATTGTTCTCTTGTCGATGGAAGGCCTCAGGGTGGGAGGATATGCAAAGGGGATTAGTATTTGCTTAATTACTGATCATTGTCTGCTGGGAAAGCCCCTGACCCTGGGTGTGAAATCCACAAACACCTGGACAACTTGCAGGAAAGAAGAAACCCTTAAAGTAAACAAAATTTGCCTACCGGTCCTGCAAAATAGCAAAATCAGGACTCCGCAAATGCAAATAAGAAACCACCCAGGGTCAGGGGCTTTTCCAAGTAAACAATGATCACTAATACTGTATAGTCCTGTTATATACAATGGGCTAGTAAAATAATGTCCCTTATAAAAAAAATTTCAAGCCATGGATGGTGGAATCCAAGGAGGCAGAGGGCCAACTATACATTATTCCACTTTGTCAGAAATCAATGTTCTGAAACAGAGGTGGCTAAACCCTTCTCCTTTGGGGAACTTAGTTAAGTATCTTGATCAAATGGATTCTAGGATGCATTTATCTAGGATTCTAGGATACAGAAAGTTTTGTTGAAGCTCAAGAACACTTACTGTATTTGAAGATCTGTGAGAGGACTTTTCCGCTACTTTATTAATGTTTCCTCTAGGAAATGTCTCTGGCTGATTCAAGCAACACCTCATGCAATCCAAGAACTTCCATCATTCTCAGTGACCATTCCTACAACTTTTTAGCATCTCATCCCCAACTGTCATTATTTAAAAGGTAAAGGTAGTCCCTTGACATGAATTGTCTTGTTGTAACTGACTGTGGGGGGCAGTGCTCATCTCCGTTTCTAAGCTGAAGAGTCAGCATTGTCCAAGGACTATCTGGTGGTCATGTGGCAGCATGATTGCACTGAAATGACCCTCATCTCCACCACAGTCCCTCCATTCTCCTGAAAACACTGCACAGAAGGTAAAGGATGCTGCTAGTTGGGGTCAGCAAATGTGCAGAAATGGAGAAGACAGCAAAAGAGGGATTCCCCAAAACTGGCTATGGCACGGGAGGAAAAATCCATTGAGTTGGGCTGCAGTCAAGCAAATATAGATCCAACATAAAGTGAATGATTCCTTTTTGATGCCTTTTCTTTGGAAAAGGTATCCTGAAAGGACAGCACTGTAACCCATCCAAATAAGCTAAAGAACAGCTTGAACTTGTAGTGTTGAGGTTTCATACCTCATAGCATGTAAGCTCGATATAAATTGCTAACAAGAGCTTTTGCTGTACAAAATCTTGTAACTTAACACTTAAAATGCAAATGCCAGCATGATTATTTCCAGAATTGTGACAACAGTTTCCTATAGTTTCCTAAAAGTAAAACCTTTTCTTTCAGGCCATCATTTTAGTTAAATTCAGTTTTAATGACCTGTAGAACCACATAGCAAACCTCTTTTTGTATCTTACTCAGAGGAATAATATCATAAACTATGTTTCAACTACAAGAAAGATGAAATTGCTGCTCTGTAAACTAACTTTTCAGAGGAACATTGAGAGATACTACAGTTATAGGCCCTGTCCATGACTGTGTAAGAATACCAGAACCAGGAAGCTGAAGGAAAGGGGGCTGAAAAAAAATCAATCACTTAAGAATCCATCACTCTTGCCTGGATCTAGTTATCTTCTACACAAAATCACACAACTATGGCATCTTGACTTTTGGATACTTGTACAGTTTAATTTGCAAACAGAATTTTGTAACAAATTTTATTTTCCAAATCATGTCTACAACTTTTATAGAAAACCCAGGGATAAAATGGATTTTAAGTTGTGGAAGGCCTTAAATGTTACAGTAGAAAATACAGGAGGTAGAATGTAACGGAAAGGACTAATGCAATGTTAGAATCAAATCTATAGCTCCTGTAAGCTACTAATACATGGTTTTAGAAACCTAATTCCAGTGTTCTCTAATGACCATAGAAAACACAAACACAAATTTGCCATGACAGCCCTTATATCATGCTTGATATAGGGAGGTAGGATGTAAGAATCAGAAGGACACAAGACATGACATTTTATGTACAGCTCCTGTTTGCTTTACTGTTGACAGTTTGACAACTTAGTCACCTTCTTCAGTTTCAGACTCAGACTCTGAAATAAAGAAAAAGTTTTTTTCATCAAGGGCATGTTTTCTTAAAATCTTTGCTTTTCACAAAAATGGTTAATGCATTCTATATTCAGTTACCTTCCTCAGCATTCTTGAGCCATTCTACAAACTTCTTCATTTGTTCCAGAAAGACGCTCTTTCCTTTGGCAAGATGTGCATCTTTATACCATTTCAGAATGGGTTCTTCACTTAGCACCTCAGCTGTTGAAAAGAATTGGGTCAGAATTGGGTCATATTGTTTATCTACTCCTTCACACAATACAATCTGGGAAACTGATTCCAAGCCAATTCATGTATTGCCTAATGTAAAAATTTTAGATTGCAAATGATCTGAAAACAGGGCTGCACTTTTCCATGACAATAAATTTTCATACATTGCACAATGGGCTACATAGAGAGCCGAAGCCTCTTTTGGGCACACAAATATTTTCATCAAGAGATTGACCATATGGTCTCTTAGGAAAATCACTTAGCTATTACATATGTAAGAATTGTGCTTCTTCAACTCAAATGAAGACATTGCTGTTAATAGACAACTTGGATCTGAAGCAATGAAACATGAAACTTGTTTGTGTACTAGTATGGTCAAGACAAATGATTTCTTGTTCATTTGGCAGTTATCTGATGCTCATTTTATTTAACATAGCAGATTTTGTCCAGATGTAGGAATGTGTAATGGACTAGCTGAAGCAGATTTCTGTACACCCTCCTCTCCTTGACAGACCCTCCAGACTTAAAGTGTGCCAAAAACTAATGTGCTTCTTACATTAGTCTTTCTGCTGGTCCTTCAGAAAGCTGCACTCTCATACAGTAATCTTTGAGATTCTCTTCACTCTGATATAAGGTAGTGATTAGCAGACTTAAGCCAGAAACCTACTGGCCTTTAAGTTAATATAACTTCTTTTATCCATGTTCTGTAATGAGGTATCCAGTATCTCTTTATGAAATGTTTTTTTGCCATGCTGCAGAACTACTGCTCGATAGCACCCAGGTGCATTTTCTTACCTGGACCCGAACAGCCACAGTTCATCTTGGAAGTGCACTGGGAAGGTCTCCTCATGCTACTGCCCAACAAACCACGTTTGATCTGCTGGACTGCTATGTAAGCACACTGCCGAAACTTTATACTCCACAAACTTCAAACAGAATCTTGGGTCTCAGCAACCAAACCAGATAGTCCTCAGTTTGAACTTCACTTCCACTATTGCCTCACTAACTGGGTTAGGCAAGTTAATTCTGGCCTCAGAACCTTCCACTCTCAAACAGTTAGTATGAATGAGTACTGACTGTCCAAACAGGCTGCTGTAGCAATCACAGCTGAGAAACAGGTGAAACACACTGAAATCTGTGAAGTGCTATTGAATGTTTGGATTCTATTATGAATTTATTAAGATATTTTCAATGTCCTATGCAGTATTTTCATGATCTGCAAAGGTTATTCAGGGCTAGGAATACTTGAAGAAGCCCTGAAAATGTGGAGTTGCCTTTTCTCCCTGCTCCTCTGTTATTTCAGTAAAAAGTTCAACTTTTGAAAGCTAGTCAATGCAAAGCTTTATAGGGCAGATACTTCAGATCTCTCAGCAGCTTGGCTTCCATCCTAGAATGCAAGAATTATATAGAGGGGACTGAAGCCAGAAAATGCCCCGCTGCTCATAGGAGGAAAGGCTCTTTCTAGAGATTCTGCAGTAAGAAGGGAAGTAATTTTTTTCTGGTTTTCTCCCATCCTCTCTTGTTCCTAGGATCTTTCAATTCTCTGGTGCAGCTTTCAAGGGGAAACAGCAAGAGGAATGGGAATAAGTCATCCTTTCCCTTCTCTTCCCTTCAGCATCAGTACTTACTAATCACAGGAAATGTGGTGTAGATCCAAGTGGTATTTCCAACAGGGTAAACCTATTCAGTCAATTGCTAACATTCAAGTAAACCCTAGTGATTCAGTGGGTCTATCCTAGCAATGGACAATTGCTATTCTAGCAATGGAGTAGCAATGGACAAAGTTGTAGCAACTCGGTAGATAACTTACAGGAGGTGGCAGAGGCTATTCCCCTCTGCTCAGCTGTTTTCCTCCAGTGCCCAGCAGCCAGAGGCTGGCAGATGATCTCCATCTTTCAGACCAAAGACAGGCTACAAGGCTGTGACCACACTCATTCCAGATCCCCCTGACCAGGAAGGGAGAAAAAAAGAGCCATCTCCGCCCCCAGATCAAGGCTGCTCCTTCCTCCTTTAGTGTGCGAAAGCACCCAGAACATGTCTGAGTACAACATTATAGCCAATAGAAGCTATAATGGGAGCTGCATCCAGCAAAACACTGATTGCTGTTAACATGCTGGGTTGCAAGAGAAGATACTGGCTATCGCCTTCTACAAGGTCCAAAAAATATGCACTCTATATGGGTGTAAACTCCAGTCACACTTACACTGTTGCTAACAAGAGAATATGTTGCAACCACAAAGAAGGAGTCAACAAGTAGAAAATTCTTCATATGTTTAAACTGTGGAAAGGTGTTGAAATTATTTATCAAGAGAGAAATTATTTATCAAGAGACTGCCTTCATATAACAAGAATACTATGTGTTTCATGCAGCATCACCTAACACAACACAAATCAGCCAGAGTGCAAGATTAGTCTGACTGCAGCCGGTAGTTAGGGAGAGTGCAATTGAAGTGTAAACTGGTCTATGGAATGACTAACAAATTATTTTAAACAGAAGCGCTATTGTACCAGATTATGAAATACAAACTAATTAAATTGTGGAGCTGTTCCAACCTCAAGAAAAGTGGGGTTCATCTGCAGTTTTCTGCTTGTTGCTATGCATCCACAGGCTAAAGGCTCCATTTTAACCTCTAGCCCTTCTAGACAAGGTGTTAAATTATTAATTAAAATTACCTTTGTAGAAGAGCACCACTATTTTCTGGAAGGCTTTCATGAAGTGGATGTTGTCATAACAGTACTCCTGAATCTTGAGCAACAGAGTCAGTTCGGACTGACCTTGAGTTGTAAAGGCAGCAAGAAGAGGGCTGTATTGCTACAAAGATTAAAAGAACAATCACATTCAGACACAGCACAATTTAAGCCTCATTAAGAACTTCTTTACAAATCTTACATACTTCCTATTAGTTAACATTGAATTTCCCTTATCCAAAATGCTTGGAAGAAAACGTTTGGGATTTTGGAATACCTGTATTTGGATATACACACATAATGCGCTATCTTGGAGATGGGTCCCAAGTCTAAACACAAAATTCACTGATGTTTCATATACACCTTATACACATAGCCTGAAGGTAATTTTATACACTACTTTTAATAATTTTGTGCATGAAACAAAGCTTGTGTACACTGAATCTTCCGAAATAAAAGGTGTCACTATCTCATCCGGCAATGATTTTTTTGTTTGTTTTGTTTTTGGAGTATTTTGGATTTCAGAATTTTGGGTAAGGGAGACTCAATTTGTATACACAAAAATACAATGTCACCTGGTTTAAAATTAGGTTTACCAGAAGTCAGCATCTAGCTTGCTCAAAACGATCTTTCACACTTGGCTGCCAAAAAACAAACAAACAAACAAACCAAAACGAAAAACCAAAAAATACCCCCGCCAAAAATAATCATTCACTAGGAAAAAAGCAACTGTCCAACTGCTATATTCTCAGGCAGCAGTGAATCATTTTGATACAGCCTATCCTGTGGACATAAAGATTAACATTCCTGTCCTTCACACACATATTTTACGATATACTTGCTGAACATGTTTGCTTACATGGTAATCTGTACAAACTAATGCATAAATACCTTCAAGTGCTTGATGGCTTGTTCTGCTACTAGCTCCTCTTTTTTGTTCCATTCCACAGTGCTCATTACACTAGACCAGATGATGCCAATCACAGTCTGTTCTGATATGTTGTTTTTCTTCATTTCTTCCTTAACATACAAGATGATCTAGAAACAAAGAATTCAGTGAGTTTTACGTAACATCCTTTGTCACGTGTACAAACTTTTCAAATTTAACTTATCTTATAAATCAGCTTATAAATCAGTACCAAATGCTGTAATATCCAGCCCCTTGCTTAAGTAACGTGAGCACCTATCAACTACAATATTTAAATATACAATGTAAGATGTCTGCCCTGAAATAAATCATTAAATCTTATTTAGATCTAAGAAAGGCCAAATGTATTCATGTAGATAACATACTCACATCTTTAAATGGATCCCCACGTGACATCTGTTCTTGAAGTTCTTTCTGTAGTTCTTTACGAGCCCCTATGCACTGCTGGTTCCGGACATATTCAGAAAGTTCCTTCAATCCTGCATCAGTGAAGTACTTTGTGAAGTGTTCAAGGCTTTGCTTGTTGGCTGGAAAGAGCTCCTGAAATATACATATATATATTGATTAATTGCAAACTACAATTAAGAGACTGCACATTTGAAATTGTTCTGTTTCAAGCAACCGAGGCAGGTCATTTTATTTACCCACCATCAGCCTGTTGTCCATGTTGACTTTACGAAGGCTAGCAGCAACTGCATTGATATCTTTTTCATTTATCCATGATTTGAACAGTTTTACTGCAAAGGCTGCTGAAACACCTGCATGAAAAGTTGTATGGTTATTTTGATAATATGAAGTAGGAAATATAAATTATATCCCACTATCTAAATACATAAATTCCAAACTCAGAACTTTGATCAAATTAAAATAGTCAAGCCCAGCCCAGGCATAGTATCAGCCAATTTAAAAAAATGGAAGTTGCATTTCTTTATTTCAAGTTCTACTGACAAATATTTCAGATAAAATCAACTATCTTTATTTGAAATATGTAAAAAGGATAGGTAAAAAGCAAGGCTTAATAATTGTCTAATACAGAAATAGCAAACAAGGTGGACTAAACGTTCCCAGTATATGTAAGTATTAGGGCAACTCCAGTGTAACCCTTCAACGAAACAGATCCCCTCTTAACTCCAAGTATGCTCCCTCTATCAGTTTTTAAAAGGAGTAAAGAGTTTGTTACATGCCCCTATATTTCACCATTGACTTATTCATGGCAAAATCCATAATTTCGGCACCAAAACAGCCCTCAACTTATACATGAGGTTGGCTAATAGACAAATATACGGCACTTCAAAAAAACAATCTAACGTGCACCATTTTTATGGCATGCTGCACAATGTTATCAATTATGCAATCTCAGATAAATATTATAATTTCCACAATATCATGGAAAACCCTGAAGAACTCTTCAACTAAACCTGAGAGTCTACACTTTTTTTACATTCACTGGGGTTAGGGGCACAAGACCCTCCCCCACAAAAGTCAAAATTCGTGAATAAAGCAGGAGGGGCGAGAGCAGTGCACATGTGAGAGCCCCTAACCCCCTTCCAAAGCCTCAAACATCTCTAGCAATCTCTCTGTGGCACTGGAAGGGCAGGGGAGTGCACATTCTCAACTCCACCCTTCCCTTCCAAGGCTTCAGGGAGCTCTCTGAAGCCTTGGAATGGCAGGAAGGAGGGTGCGTTCACTTTCCCCAAACCCCTTCCTAAGTCAAGAGAGCTGTTCTTCCCCAGGCAGTGATTCCCCAGTAAGGGTGAGTGATTACAGCCGTCCCTCTGTTTGTGAGGACCTTGGATCAATGTCCCCTGCTTACTCGTGAGGAGCAAATGGATGGACTTAAAATTGGGTGCGCGCCTGTGGGGCCGTGCTGTCATTTAAGCCAACAGGGTTTGAATATTGGTGGATTTCCGTTTTCGTGGGTGTGTGTGTCTGTAATGGATCCCCCGCAAAAACAGAGGGGTGACTGTATTTTCCCCAAACACCTTCCCAAAGCTGAGAGCTGCTCAGAGAAAGAGGCAGCTCTCCATCCTGGAAAGGGGCAGGACTGGCACATGCACCCTTCCTGGCTTCTCCCTCCTCAGGGGAAAAACATGGGAGGGATGAGTGCGCTCCCAGCGGCCTTGACCTCTTGAATAATCAAAACTGTGAGTGTCAAAGCTGCAAATATCAAGGGATGACTATACTTATAAAAAGATCTTTGCAACACAGGAACCTTCCTCCCTCTGGTAATACCACCAGTTCAGTACTGTTGATTCTCACTACCAGGAGGCTTAGGCAAGATTTTGTCCAAGCCCTATGTGAAGATCCTGATGATTTCCCATCCAAGTACTAACCAAGGCCATCATCATATACCTTGCAAATTCAGGCAAGACTGAGCATGTTTAACAAGTCATGGTTCTTCTACATGCTTCCTAAACTGATTTTGCTAATGAAAGCCCTTCTCCTACACAATCACTCAGGAGATTAATGAAGGAACATTCAAGATGACATTCAAGGTTACATAAGGCTCTGAAGACTGCCTTGGACAATACACTGGGACATTTTTCCTTCACTGCAACCAAAACGAGTGCAGCCTGTGCTATGTTCTTTGGCAGATTTCAGAAATGCAAGAATCACAAGAACTTGGACTGATCACAAAATTAACTCCTGAATGTGGGGGAGGGAGGTGCGTCAAAGGAATACACTGATTAGTGGGACATGGAAATGAATTTCCACTAGTGAGGGAGAAAAAACTAAAACAGTGGACACTACTCTTTCCCTAGCATTGCGTAGGCTCCAAAATCCATTTAATGCTTTTCTCAGTTTCATAGACTCTATGTTTCCCCTTGTTTCTTATCCACTTCTCTTAATAAACAAAAAATCCGCTCCTTCAGAAGAATCTGAAGTTTAACTTGCATTTATAATTTACAATGAGATTCTAGAGTTCCTGTGCATTCTATGACAACTTAGTTCACAGAGCTCAAGAATTAGATCTAAGGAGCTTGTTCATAGTATTATCCACTACCCATTCCAAACTACTGCAAATACCTTCTTAAACTAGATTCTCATTATATAGGCTGTTGAGAATTGATGCATTAAGTGTCTCATTGGTGAGAAGAATACCACTACCCATTCCAAACTATTGAAAATACCTTCTTTAACTAGATTCTCATTATATAGGCTGTTGAGAATTGACGCATTAAGTGTCCCATTGGCCAGAAGAATACCCGTCAGCATGGCCAGTTTGTTCCGCTCAGACTCTGAAAAACCTTTCAAGAATAGCAGCAACTGCAAGAAGAAAAACAGTTTAACTCACACGGTCAAATAAGCAAGTCACTGAAATAATTTGCTAATGTTATCGAATGATTGGAAAGCAACAGTAGACCATTTTGGAGATTGCATTAAGATGATTTACAGTATAATCCTACATGTCTGCTCAGAAACAAGGTCTAGGGAATCCAATAGGGCTTACTAATAAGTAGGCAGTTACAGTACTTCAAGCTAAAGGTATTATATCAACTTTGCAAATAGTCACTCACATGAATGCCTGTCAGTAACATTACCTTTACAGATAACTTGAAATTACACAAGAATATTTTTCTTCTTTTTTCAGGTCATAAAAGACTAGTAGGGAACATGCAGGCAGGGACACTAATACGTGTTTTCCATTACAAGTAACTATGGAGACATTTACCAAGTTACAGTGCAAAAAATAGTTTTAATATTCAATACCTTTTTAACTTCATCCTCAAAGCCTTTTTCCAGGTACTTGTAACGCCTGATCAGCTTATTAAAGACCTGCAAACCAAATGTTAGTGATTAGGCAACATAAAATACAAGCTAAAACAGCTCTTTATAAATGTTAGGGACAGGGGGTGACTCAAGAAAAGCAATGAAGAAAAACTAACCTGCGCAAATGCTTGCATTGTTTCTAGGTCTTCTTGTGCAGCAAACACACAGACATCTGTGCGCATCATGTCATCTGCCAATGTACCACCTGGGGCTATTAAGAAATTGACATTTAGATTTGTCAGTTGAGCTGTCACACAAGACTCAGTTCTTTTCTTTTTCTGAGACTGCTGTTAACCAATATCAAAATCTTCCCACTGTTCTTCTTGAGCCAGGGTATTATTATGACTATCATTATTACCCTACCTTCTCTGCAAAATTGAGACTCAAAGTGCCTTGCAATCTAAAAACAAAGTACAATTAAAAACTTACAAAAGTGAAAATGAATTTGGCTAGTCCTTCAGAGGAACAATAATGATCAACTGGCTGCTTTGCTTAGGTCAAATATGTGCATAACCGCTAACAGCTGCTCAAGCTACAGCACAAACTGAGCAGAATATTACTGGTGGTTTACACTGGCCTAACCCTCCATTATAACAGTGGTGGTATGTTTTTAGGGTTGTGAAGAAGGTATCCAATGCCCCTCTTCCTACCTCAGCCACTGATCAATTACAGGGGTGCATCCAGGCACTGGTCTAGCTACCCTCTGCATCTTTCCATTTGGAGCAGGGTAACCACTTTGTGACTTTTTTTTACTGGCATGTCACAATTTCTTCCAAATATTGCTTGTACTTTTAAAAAAAACATGGTATTATCTGTGGAGTCTAAAAACTGCATAAACAATAGCAACTGACATGAGACTGTCAAATAGGTTAGGAGTGATTAAGATTACCAAAAAAAAACAAACAAAAAAAAAAAACCCCAGGAAGCTCCCTTATATAAAGTCAGACCATTGCTCCCTCTGCCTGACTGTTGTCCATGTTAATTGGTAGCTGCTCCTCAAGATTTCAGACAGGAATCTCTCCTAGCCATATGCGATGATACCTGGGACCTTCTGCCTGCAAAGTACATGTTCTGGCACTGATCTATAACATCTAAGAGTTGTCTGTAAACTGAAGAACCAAGCTAAGGATACTTACCCAGCATTCCACCAGCCACCAGAATGTCAAAGAGTGTCTCTGCATAGCGGCGATAATCAAGTTTTGCTCCAGAAGCATCAAGGAATTTTGCTACTGCTTCCAAGTCACTGCCAGTTTCATTTAAACCTTGAATAATACAGTCCTGAAACTGAGTGGGGTCAAACCTCTCTTTTTCATCTGTAATGAAAAATAAGCAATATAAAGGATTTTTGAATTGAAAATGACACAGCCTACCTACTCAGTAATGAAGAAATGACAAAATGAAAGATAAGATGACTAGAAGGTCCAGATAGGAAGTCTTTTTTTCCTCTGAAACATCATTCGTGAACTCTGCAGCTTGCAAATACTGAACCATTTTATTTTATACAATATACTTGATGGAGAGAAGCTGTTCATCTAAAAAAATGCCCATTTTGTGTTTAAAACTATGACTAGAAATCACATTATGTCACCTCCTATTTGCTAGAACATTTTGTCTAGGGCAAAAGTCATTCCTCATCCACTTGCACTAGTTCAAGCACTAGTTTAAGCACTATTTAGTTCAAGTTTTTAAATATCTAGATTTATTAGTTCCTTCTTCTGAAATAAACCCTACAGTACCTCATATTCATTGGCAGTTTCTAATCCAAATACCAACCCACTTAAATTCTTTTGTTTGTTGAACTGTATTCCTGTTGTATTATAAGGGGGGAGGGGGAAAACTGAATCTCGCAGCACCTTCATGACTAATTTATATTTTAGCTTGTGCCTTCAAGGATATGAATCTGACTTCGTTCCAGATTTTTCTGCCTCATGTTTTTTGAAAATTATATTCTGATTACCACTCAAAAACACAAGGATGCCACAGATTTTTTAAAAATCTTTTAACCCATTAGTAAGGAAGACATCTCACTAACTTCATTGGTTTGCCTCTCAAAACCTGTACTCATTCTCCCAGAAGAGCTTTGAACAACCTTCTTTTGAAATTCAGACAGATCACTTTCATGCTCTACCAGAACATAAAACTATTAAGACCAAATAGGACAAAACAGGCACAAACTTGGAGAAAATAGCTAGGGACACTGGCAGCACCGAGTTGATCAAATATGCAGGAGTAACTAGGGATTGTGCCTGCATTGTGTACCTTTTCAGACCTTGCAGAAAGAGATATTCGGTGACTCTTTTTACAAATATCTCCCTACCCTGGCACAATAACAGTTATTTACAACCACATTTTAAACAATACTTACAGCAATTACTAGGAAGTTTATAGTCCTTTGATACTCCAATTCTGAAAACATTATGTGAAAGTAAAATCTACTGAACCGAATCAACTTACCTCCAAATATTTTTTTTAAAAAATTCTGGTATAAACTGTCCTTTGTCCCATAAAGAGAAGCATTTCTTATCCAGGGACCAAAACAACTCACACAATAAATCACAGAGCTGGAGGATACAAAGGCCACCCAATCCAAACCCCTGTCATGCAGGAATACACAAACAAAGCACTCCCTGCAATATCACTGCATTATGATCTGTGCACTCAAAATACCCCCAAGCTTTAAAGCAACACGACAGCCCTTAAAATCTAGCCCTTCTTCTGACTTCAGGCAGGAAGATCAAAAAGGCATCATCATCAGTTTGTTTGCCATGATGTCTGACCTGGAGATTCTGGCTTGTTTGAACAGGGGACAAGCCAGAACACATGCCTTCTGCTTGGAGGAGCCGAGAAGCAGCTATTAGCAGCATTAGCCAGGAGGCTTACTTGATTCTCAGTAAGCCAGAATTCAAACATGATGCTAGAACTGCCAAAATATTTAACATGATGACTACCTACAAATTTATGTTCCCAAACATTTCAGCATACCACACAACCAGTTGGCATGACTATTTCTATATCATAAAAGCAAAATTACCATGTATACCATGGTGAAATCTATCCGAACATAGGCTGCAAATCCTAGCACTTATTTCCCATGTATGAAATGAATGCCAAAATGGTACCCACTATTTTTTTTTAAAAAAAAGCTTCTGGTACTTAAATTCCCTTGTCTTTTTAAAAAAAATTATTTTAATATTCTTAAAATATACAATACATAACATGCATATATTCCTACATTCTATTACATTTTATCTAATTATTATTATATTCCACCTGAGTGCTCCCCTTCCCTTTGTCAACTGTTGATGCCCCATCAAATTTATATCCATGGCTGCTGATATAAGATATAATGAAATTACTTTTATGTAATTCTATATAATGAGATTACTTCTATGTCCTGTAAATTCTGCATAATTTGGGTTTCTCTATAGCTGGCCCCAATCTTCCAGTGTTCAAATTCTCTTCTACTCTACTTTCATATCTAACAGGCTGTCCTCAGCCCAGTTGATTATGTTTTGTCCTGGGGGAAAATCCAGTGAGCTTCACTACCATTTATTAAACAATGTCAAAGTAATAGCAAATACTGGCCTTTCCTTTCTTCAATTTTGCCAGTTTGTTTAATGTTGGAAGTTCCTAGCCAAATTTTCCCTTCTGAAAGCTGAATCATTGAAGAAGAAGGATTTAAAGGAGAGGTGGCGGGGGGGGGGGGGGGGAGATCTGACTGTCATTTCCTCAAAAATTGTTACTATTAGGTTTTATTATTGTAATTCTGATCATTCTCTGACAGATGTAGCTTTCCTCATCTGGCATCAAGTCTGTGAACATACAAACAGGATGCATGCCACTAACCAAATTTTCATAAACACTTTTTGGTGTCCATCTGTGCTAGATGAAAACAATTTAAATAAGAATGTAATTATGCTTACCTCTTTTCCTAGTTTTAAAACGCTGGCCTGATAGCGTTGGCTTTTGCTGCTTTTGATTATTCATAAAAGACACCCTGTAGAAACAAATATTCAAGATAATTCAGTTAAACAGACAAACACTAATAGTTTGGAAAGACCTGAGTTACACTATCTACCAGCTACTGGCAACACTACACAAACATATCACATTATTTAAAACACAAGAACAACATGCTTGCGGGTTTTGTTTCTAATTACGATGTGTTTTCCATATTTTGACATAAAAACTGTTATGATTAAAAACAAATATCATATATGTTACATGATCATATTTTTACAAGGACAGTAAATATTAAGACTTGCATGTGACTACAAAATATTAATCCTGGACCTATCTAATTACTAATTAATATAATATGTAGTAACCAGGGTGGTGGCAAGCTTATGAGTTTTCATGAAATAATAACTGCCGTTATCAAAGAATCCATTGAGTTAAAGACTTCATGTTAGAATACAAAAGAAATTTGGAGATCTTCTCTGTATTTGAACTGGGAAAGAAGCCACTTGTTTATTTTGCATAGTACTTTACACATGCACACTGAGAAGTATAATATCCAACACAAAGAGGCAGAATTCCAACTTGTCTTCTTTTGACATACTATATTTTAGGTAGAGGTGTAGACCAGAATTGGCTTTTCTCTTCCTATTTAACAATTCACTATAGCAAAGTCAGAGAAAGTCAGTGTGCCTGTCTTTTTCATTGTAAGACTGGGAATGTGAAGCATTTAGATCTTTACTCAAAGAACATTACTTGTACAAAGTATGTTACAGTAACTTCCAAATTCATTCTCCCTCAGGGATTTCTCTCAGTCCTCTTCATTCCAGGATTCACAAGTCAATTTTTAAATCTCATGTTGGCCACTAACAGCATGGAAGAAACACCAATGCTCATAAATTAGCTGCAAATGTTATTCCTTATATAGAGAAACTGTCAAAAGACTTCACACCCTTTGACATCTGAACTGAGCCAATGTCCATATTATAATGTGAAAATCAAGAACAAGTTATGCTATTCTCTTCCCTCCACTCTTGTATGAGGATATCTACCTCCCTTTCTTGGCTGATTCTAAGCACAGATTATTCCAATAGCTTAAGTGGACCAATTATCTATAGCCACCATTTGAAAATCATAGAGTTGGTAAGGGACCACAAGGGCTATCCAGTCTAACTCTCTGCCATGCAGGAATACCGACAGATGGCCATCCAACCTCCGTTTAAAGATTTTGTGATGTCTGAAGTGAGTAGCTATCAATCTCTATAAACACACAACTAGTCCACTATTATTACCAACACATCAAAGACTTCAGGCTGAGGGAAAGTGATCTCTCCATTTCGTAAAGAGGCCAATGAGAAGGCTTGCCCACCCCCACCCCGCTCCCCTGAGGTTTTCTCCCACGGTATAGTTTTCCACAATCTATGGAAGTCGGGAAAAAACTAAGTAAATTATTTGTTCTCCTTTGTGGAAACGGAACAGGACGTCCCTAAAATGTCCTCCTGAAGATTAACTGTACACGGTCTAAAACACAGGAAGGGATAAAACAGCTCCCCACCAGGGCTTCTACATCTCAGGGTGTGATCTGACATTTTAGGTTCAAAAAAACCTTATGAGCTAACGGGGGTTGAAACGGAGAGTGCCTGCTCCTCAGATTTTGGGCCATAGAGAACAGATTCTGAGGGGGGCAAAGTTAGACTATGCTCCTTCTTGGATAATGGCAGCCATTTCTTCCCCTCAATGGCTCTCTGGGATTCTGTTACACCATGAGCTTCAAGTCACAGCATTCTTAAGAAATGAAAAGGTCAGCTAGTGCTGCAGCAGTGAATACAAAAATAACAAGTCTCCCTTTTTTGCAGCCCGTAAAGGGGAGCACAAAAGTGAGGTGAGGGATGCTTCAACACAATGCTATTTCATGTTCTACCTTTTGTTCTCAGTTGCACTGGGGAACAGAAATAAAGTGTAGTGGCAGCATGAACTTTCTTGAGCCTCCTTCCTCAGATGCATAGGGGACCCATGCTCAACATCTATGAAAGCCCATGCTCCCAGCTTCTTTCTTTCATTTAGGCTCAAAGGTACTGTATTATTTTAAAGCACTTTGTTTTTAACCACTTTTATCTTTCTTCGTTGTATTCTTCTTGTATGTTATTCTATTTGTATGAAATTGTATTCTAAATTATTTGTTTTAATACTGTAATAGTTTAATTCCATTTTAATTGTCACTAAGTTTTTAATTGTACTACTTTCAGATGGTAAGCCGCTTTGATTCCCAAATTTGGAGAAAAGGTGGGGTATAAATAATGGTGCTACAAGATCCCTTTGCATACTGATTTTCCAGACTCACATAGCTATGTCTTTGAATTCAATCAATGGAGAAAAAAAAATTACTAAAAAGAAAAGATGCTCTCAACTGGATGATTGTGCACCTTTGGTCTAATGCTCTTACAACTCCTTTCCCCCAAATACATCCTTACTGGTCCAAAACACACTGCAGAAACAACCCAGTCTGAAGTTACTTTAACTGCTCCTGGCTCAGTGCTAGGGAAATTCTGGCAATAGTAGTTTATTGCAGCACCAGAGCTTTCTGACAGATGGCTCAATGTCTCACACAACTACAAATCCTAGGATTTCCTAGCACTGAGCCAGGACAGTTAAAGCGGTCTCAAACTGGATCATTTCTGCAGTGTGTTTGGGGCTTCTGTCTCCCTTAAAGGCAGCCAACAGAGGCCCATTAAATCTGTTTCGAACTAATACGGGAAAGAGGATGGGCACCATACAGTAACTCTGTGGTTCTCAACCTTTGGCTTGCCTAATGTTTTGGACTTCAGTTACCAGACGTCCCAGCCATCTTGCCCAAATTATCAGGGATTCTGGGAGCTGAAGTCCAAAACATTAGGTAAGACAAAGGTTGAGAACCACTGCACTAACTAAAGCCAGCCTGAAGGAAAAGGAGGGTTTCTGTTTTTGAAATAAATAAATCATCATGTTCCCAGCAGCTCTTCCTCGAGGAGTTGGAGGAAGCCAGAAAGCCCTCAGCGTCAAGGGCCTGACCAAGGAGGAGCCTCCAGGTGGAGGCCAACCCCTTCCTTCCTTCGCCTGTGAGAAGAGAAAGGCCCAGCGTGGCTGGAAAAACAACAACAACAACACAGACACACAGGAAGGACCACCACAGAAGGTGCTTCCTGCCTCACCCTTTGGCCACTCCCGACCAACACCCCCATGTTATGTGTGCTTGTGTGTGTGTGTTTATTGTGTTCCTTCAAGTCATTCTCCACTTAAGCCCAACCTATCATGGGGTTTTCTTGGCAAGGTTTCTTCAGAGAAGGTTTGTCATGGCCTTCCCCTGAGGAGGCTGAGAGAGTGTGACTTCTTTCCCCAGGGTTTCCATGGCCGAGCTGTGATTCGAACCCTGGTCTCCAGAGTCACAATCCAACAGTCAAACCACCACACCACGCCGGATCCCTATTGTGTGCCTACAAGTCCTTTCTGAGCCTCAAGCGAACTTAACATGGAGGTTTTTTTTTTAGCAAGGTTTCATCAGAGGAAATATGCCTTGGCCTTCCCCTGAGAGAGTGTGACTTGCCCAAGGCATCCCAGGTGTGGTAGCCTTAAAGTGTTCCTAACCTGGGGTTTTCTTGGCAAGGTTTCTTCAGAGGAGTAAATTTACCATTGCCTTCCCCTGAGAGGCTGAGAGTATGTGACTTGCTCAAAGTACCCCACTTATGGCAACCTTAAAGCAACCCTATCATGGGGTTTTCTTGGCAGGATTGGTTCAGAGGAGGGTTGACATTGCCTTCCGCTGAGAGAGTGCCTGACTTCTTGCCCAAGGTCACCCAGTGCGGTTTCTTTTTAAATACACTTGTCCCTCCGTATTCAATAGGGTTAGAGGCACAAGACCCTTGTGAAAAAAGGCCAATGCAACTTTAGGCTGCATCAATAGAAGTATAGTGTCTAGATCAAGGGAAGTAATAGTGCCACTCTATTCTGCTTTGGTCAGGCCCCACCTGGAATAATGCTGTGTCCAGTTCTGGGCACCACAATTCAAAAAGGATGTGCAGAAACTGGAGTGGGTCCAAAGGAGGGCAACTAAGATGGTGAAGGGTCTGGCAACCATGCCTTATGAGGAAAGACTTAGAGAGCTGGGGATGTTTAGCCTGGAGAAGAGAAGGTTAAGAGGTGATAAGATAGCCCTGTTTAAATACTTGAAGAGATGTCATATTGAGGAGGGAGCAAGCTTGTTTTCTGCTGCTCCAGAGACTAGAACGCGGAACAATGGATGCAAACTGCAGGAAAAGAGATTCCACCTCAACATTAGGAGGAACTTCCTGACAGTAAGGGCTGTTCAAAAGTGGAACACACTCCCTCGGAGGGTGGTGGAGTCTCCGTCCTTGGAGGTCTTTAAGCAGAGGCTGGATGGCCATCTGTCAGGGATGCTTTGATTGGGAGTTCCTGCACGGCAGGGGGTTGGACTGGATGGCCCTCATGGTCTCTTCCAACTCTATGATTCTATGAATGTGGAAAACCCACAAATAACAAAAACACCATGTTTTTGTGAGGACACCTCTTTAGGAACCTCTAGGTCCTCCAGTGCAACTCTGTGCCCAACATCTGCCAGACACTGACCATAGAACTGCACTGGAGGAGGAGCTGCAAAGGCCTAGGAAAAGAGCGTCATGTCTAGGAATCTCTAGGTCCTCCAAGGCAACTCTATGGCCGACGCCCAACAGACACTGGCCATAGAACTGCGCTGGAGGAGGAGGAGGAGCTCCAAAGGCCTAGCAGAGAGAGAGCGTCCTCTCTAGGAATCTCTATGTCAGTGGTTCCTCCCCAACCCCCGCCAAACGGCGCCCTTTAATTTAGGACTACATCTCCCAGAAGCCTCAGCCACGTCGGCCAACAGCCTGGGATCCTGGGAGCTGAAGTCCAACAAAAGCCCTTTGTAGAGTTAAAACCCACCGAGCCCTCCACCGAGTCGTGGAGGAGGAAGCGCTGAGTGATGATGATGACGACGACCCCCCTCCCGCCTAGGCCTCCTCCCTCCTCCGTCCTCCTCAGTCGCCTCGCCCCGCCCTTGAGCGCCGACGTCACCGGCTCAACAAACAACAAGAGGCCTCCGCTTTGTTACCCGCTGCTCTCGCTACTACTACGCTAGGCCTAACCGCGTGGGAGGGGGAGGAGGAGGAGGAGAATGGGGCCCCCTGCCTTTAACATAATAAGAGTCCCCCCCTCCTCCTCCTCCTCCTCCTCCTCTAGCCTTACCGACTTTTAAGGCAGGAAAAAGGAACGTCCGAAATAAGGAAGGAGCAGCACGAGCTTTTACCGCAGCGGCGCGCGCGAGGAAGAAGAACAGAGAGAGAGGAGATGGAGGAGGAGGAGAACTAGTGGGCGGAGTCCGGTCTCCGCTCCTCCCTCTTCTCGCGGCGCTGAATGAAATCTCGCGATATATATATATATATATATATATATATATCTCGCACGCAAACACACGTTTAAAAAAAAAAAAGGCCCAGCGGAATAAACCATTAAAGGGAGGAGGGGGAACGTTTGGGGTACAGCTAAAGGAGCGGGGGTCAATAGGACACACAACACAATTTATTATTATTATTATTATTATTACCATCATCATTAATATTATTAATATAATATAATAATTATAATATAATTATAATATATTATATTATAATACTATTATATATAATATATAATGATATAATAATAATCATTGAAATTAAAATTTAATAATAATAATAATAATAATGCTGTAAATAATAATTAAATTGCAAATTTTCAACTTTTTAAAAATGTCTTTGGAACCTTGAATGAAATTATATATATATATATATAAATTTCATTGAAGGTTCCAAAGACATTTTTTTAAAGTTGAAACTGCATAAGTAACTGTATAAGCTAAATTGTTTTTCTTCATACAGTAAATGAATTATTAAAAAAAAAAATAAAAATTTTATTGTTATATATTATATATATGATATATATATTATATTATATATAATAATAATATATTATATATTATAACAATATATTATTATTATTATTATTATTATTATTTCATTGAAGGTTCCAGAGATCCTTTTTAAAACATTTTTAAAATGTAATCTATGGAACCTTCAAAGAAATTATACATATATATATATATATATATAATTTCATTGAAGTTTCAAGAGACCTTTTTAAAAATTTAAAAAACTTAAATCTATGGAACCTTCAATGAAATAATACATATATAAATATAATATATTAATTATATATAATATATAATTAAATAACAATTTCATTGAAGGTTCCAGAGACCTTTTTAAAAAACTTTAAAAAATTAATCTCTGGAACCTTTAATGAAATAATAATAATATGTAATATATTATATAATCTATAATAATAATAATAATAATTTCATTGAAAGTTCCAGAGACATCTTTAAATTTTTTAAAAAAAATCTCTGGAACCTTTAATGAAATAATAATATATATAATATAAAATATTATTATATATAATAATAATAATTTCAATGAAAGTTCCAGAGACATCTTTAAAAATTAAAAAAAAAATCTCTGGAACCTTCAATGAAATAATAATAATAATAATAATTCTCCCCCCCCCCCTTCAGTGCAAAAATGGGCTGATCCGTGTCGCTCTTCCCCGCCTGACGCCGCCATTTTGTGGTTGAATGAATCTCTTCCTTGTTGCCGCTCCGGCGTGATTGGAGCCCATTCCAGATGATCCATTCCCCCCCTGCTTTCCACAAATGGACTCTTCCAGTGTGGTGTTTCTGTTGGGGGATCAGTCCACTCAGCACCAGAGAAGGGGTGGTGGTTAAAAAAAATGGCAACAGTTGTGATTTGCTACAGAACTAAATAAAATGGGACAGACTTGATGTTTTTACTAAATTCTAATGGATGATTTTGTTTTTATTTCTTAAAAAATATCTTTATTGCATATATAAAAAGACATATTTAAAAAAACACACACAACAATGGAAAACAGGACAAAACAAGCAAAATTAAACACATCACCACACTGAGTTACAACCAATGCAAATAGTTCTTCCTGGACTTCATTTACAGTCTTGCTAAGAATAACATTTCAATTCAGTTTCTGATCATATTTAATAATTAATAATAATTATTATTACTATTATTATTTTATTTCTTACCCGCCTTTCCTCGCGGCTTGAGGCGGGTTACAACATTGGTAAAACACAACAATAATTGTATTAAACACACACTCAGTTTATTCCTGACAACCAAATACAGGTTATAGTCACCAAATTACAAAATAATAATAATAATAATAATAATAATAAAAACCTTTTAAAACTTTTACAGCCTGTTAACTCTATAACATAAAGCAATAAGTTTACACAGAAATTACAAAAACGTTTCGTACTAAAACTTACCATAATCCATTCAAATTAGTATAATCTGTTTATTTGCAGATTCCCACGCAGGCCTTTATCCTCAAAATCTAAGCTTAGCTGCTTTCACAGCAAATCTGCCAGCGCTGAACATACAGTGTTTCCCCAAAAATAAGACAGTGTCTTATATTACATTTTGCTCCCAAAGATGTGCTAGGTCTTATTTTCAGGGCATGTCTTATTTTTCCATGAAGAAGAATTCACATTTATTGTTGAACAACAATTTTTTTAACATTTATTATATACTGTATATATATTTATATGCAAAAACTCTGCTAGGTCTTACTTTCGGGGGAGGCCTTATATTTAGCAATTCACCAAAACCTCTACTAGGTCTTATTTTCTGGGGATGTCTTATTTTCAGGGAAACAGGGTAACAGACAGTGTTGAACATAACATAACAGTACAGAGTCCCAAGTGCACTTCGGAGGCTGCTTTTTAAAAGCCCGGAGCTTTCCAACTTGGAAAAGTGGCTGCCAAAGTGCACCTGGGATCCGGGATGCATCTGGGATGCACTTAGCTGGCAAAATCGGCGGTGAATCACATGCGATAATTCCCGCCTGTATCCCATCATGTTTGGACTGCATCCCGTTAGGGTACAGTCGGGTTAAATATGGATGTGATAAGCTCCTTACTGTTACAACATTTAGTTAATGGGATGTATTATACACTTAGCCCTCTGTTTTCGCTGGGGATCCTTTCCGGACCCCCCCTCCCCATAACAACAGAGACTTGCACATACAGTAGAGTCTCGATTATCTGACATAAACTGGACCGGCTGATAGTTGGATAACCGAAAATGTTGGATAATCCGGAAGGTCCAAGAAAAGCCTTGAAATCACTATGAACTGCAAATGTATTGAAGTTTTATTGCAATAACAGTAAAAGTAAATGTAAAGAAATCGCTGATCAACATTGTGATGTACAGTATAAAGAGTTCAGTCCTCTGAAAATTTAAAGAGATCACAGAAAATTTAAAGAAATCACAGCAGCCACGACGTTGGATAATCCAGAATGTTGGATAACGGAAGGTTGGATAATCGAGACTCTACTGTATTCAAGCCTCATAGGGTTGAATTGGGCACACCCCCCCCAGGAAATAGTAGAGGCCCCCCTCCGCAGATATTTGAGGGTGTGGATCTGAGATCCGCAGGTTTGGAGGGGTGACCTCATACTCAGGAATGTTTGAAATTGGTGATTTCAAAATATCTTTCAAGAGTTCATTGGTTAGGGTCGCTCATTACCTAGTTTTCAAGGGTCTGCAGTAGGCACGAGTGGTTGCATAGCATCGGGACGCTTTATCTGTAACCTGATAATTTTGATTGGAAAGGAAGAGGGAAAAGATACCATATATACTGGACTATAAGTCGACCTCATGTATAAGTCGAGGGCAGGTTTCAGGGGCCAATTAGGGATTTTGGTATGACCCATGGATAAGTTGAGGGTAAAACTTAGGGTCTCAGCACCCTTTCTCTCCCTCTGCAGCCTGGCTATCCTCTCAGGAGACAGCCGGGCTGGGGATGAGGCTTTGGGGCGAGTGCTTGCCTTCCCTCCTCTTTCTCCCCACCCTGGTTGTCTTCTGAGGGGCAGCCAGGCTGGGGACAAGGCTTGTGGGATGAAGGCTTGCCCTGCTTTTTGCTCTGCAGGCCAGCTATCCCTTCGGGAGACAGCCGGGCTAGGGAGGAATTAACATATTGAGCCATATATAAGGACCTTATCAGACATTGGAAATTGGAAGTATAAGCTAATGGCAATCCGAATGCAATCATGGGGTTTCACGTTTTTGCAAATTAAAGTATCTCACACAATTTCGGGCAAAAGGGAAGTCATTCCGAATGCAATCATGGGCTTTACTTTATTGTGAATTAAAGCATTTCACGCAATTTTGGGCAATGGGGAGTCATTTTCGGGTAATGGGAAGTCATTCTGAACGCATTCCAAATGCAATTGGAATTCACGTAAATTCGCTAAACTAGCGAATTCACATGAATTTGAATTGGCTCCAATTGGCTCCATTTGCAATAAAGAGAAATTCATCCCATCTGATAAGGTCCTAAGTCAATCCAGCTTTTTCTGGTCAATTTTTTGTAATTTTTTTGACTTATAACATGGGTTTATACAGTAGTAGTCATATGATTTATCGGGTTTTTTTTTTTAAAAAATAAGAGTGATTAAAATGCCACAAATATGACAATACATGTAAAAGGAAAAACGAATTAAAATGTCCCCACTTCTCCATCACGTGGGCACATGTGATATTTTCCTTTAAAGTACAGATAGTAGATAATTAAAGTAGCTTGCTACAAATGGCTTTTTAAATGGGAGAGTTTTTAAGGCCTGTGACAACAAAGTTCCTTTCACAAAGGTTTTTAATGCCAGACTAGTTCTTTTTTTGCTTCCTCATTCTCCATTTAGCTGGATGTTTTTAGCAGCATTAGCTTTGGAATGAGGGAGAGCTTGGGAGTAAGGACGGGCTGCGGCGGCAGAGGCTTGGCGTGAGTGTTTCCCCCCGACTCCTCGAGGTTTATCACACTAGAGGGCAAACAGGATTTAAATAGGAATTAAACAGGAATTAAACAGGAAATGCCTTATGTTTAACATAGGGCATTTAACATGCCTTATGTTTAACATAGGGCATTTCCTGTTTAATTCCTGTTTAATTCCTGTTTGCCCTCTAGTGTGATAAAACCTCCATAGCCTGGAGTCTCCTTAGGAGTAAGGCCAGGCTGCAGAGGAGCCTTACCCAAGATATTGGCTGGCTGTTAGCATGCATCCCATAGGGAGTCGTACCACCTCCTTATGGGCCACTGGAAATCATTGGGAGGGCTGCGTGCGGCCCCTGGGCCACATGTTGTGCAAGGCTAACTTACAGCTATATTAGATACACTATTTTATTATGTTTGTTGTTGTTGTTGCCTTTGAGTCAATCCTAACTCATGGCAACTCATGCACCTGAGGAAATACACTTAAGTCTAGGAAAGCTCATGCTGCCAACTTCTTTATTTCAGTTAGTCTCAAAGGTGCTACAAGACCCTTTTGCATACTGATTTTCTATACTAACATGGCTATATCTTTGAATTCGTGGCAACCCTGTGGATGAGATGTCTCTGAGACTCCCTGTCCTCCACTGCTCTACTCAGGTCCTGTAAATTCGGACCCTGATAGAGTCCATGCATCTACATTGCAGCCTTCCTCTTCTTGTGCTTCCCTCTACCTTTCCCTGCATAACTGTCTTTTCTAATGAGTCAAGTCTTCTAATGATGTGGCCAAAGTAGGACAGGTTCAGTTTCATCATCTTGGCTTCCAGGGAGAATTCAGGCTTGATCTGCTCTAGGACCCATTTGTTTGTTTTTTTGGCTGTCCACGGTATCCTCAGCACTCTTCTCTACCACCATTTCTCAAAAGAATTTTCTTCTTATGTACTCAACCATATTTTCCTGAAGGGCTTCCTATTCCCCACTACCCTTCCCTTCTCCTTTTGTGTCATGTCTTTTTAGATTGTAAGCCTGAGGGAAGGGAACTCTCCAATTAACAATTTGAAAGTGCTCTGAGAGCCTTTGAGGCTGAAGAGTGAGGCATAAATACCTTAAATAAATAAACAAACTTACCTTCGCTTGCAATATATTTATACAAATCTAATAATAATAATAATAACAACAACAACAACAACAACAATACTACATTTTATTTATAGCCCACTCCTCTGTTCAAGCAATCGGAGCGAGGTACAGCAAATTAAAAAGACACAAGTTAAAACAGTTCAATAACCAGCTACCTAACCTCCCACCCCTTAAAATTAAATTAAACTAAGAATGAATTAAAACCAAGGAGCAATTAAAAACATAATACATCCTCATGAAACCACTATTCCTAGAGCGGCATGGACAATAACACCATGGGTCAAAATTGGGAACAAGTGGAGGATCAAACCCAGTTTTGGAGCCAAGAAGTTAAGAAGTTTCAGGGAAGGCCTGCTGGAAGAGATGCGTTTTTATAGCTTTTTTAAAGCAGTCAAGAGACATAATAATACACATCTTGTCTGGAAGGCCAATCCATTGCTTGGGAATAGTAGCAGAGAAAGTCCTCTGGGAGGTCTGCAACAGTCTAGTTTTCATAGGCTGCAGCAGGTTCCTCCCAGAGGACCGAAGTGTGCGGAGGGGTTCATACAGGGGGCGGTCCCTGAAATAATATGGACCCAAGCCATGTAGGGCTTTAAAGGTTAAAACCAGTACCTTGTACTGCACCTGGAAACTGATTGGCAGCCAGTGGAGAGCCTTAAGCACAGGTGTTATGTGCTCTCTCCTGGATGTTCCAGTGACAAGCCTGGCTGCCATGTCTTGGACCAACTGGAGTTTCCGGGTTAAGCACAAGGGTAGCCCCATGTAGAGCGCATTGCAGAAATCCAAATGTGAGGCTACCAAAGCATGTACCACAGATTCCAGGCCCTTCATGTCCAGGAAAGGGCACAGCTGGCATATCATCCGAAGCTGATAAAAGGCACTCCTGACCGCCACGTTCACCTGATTAGTCATGTGCAGGGACGAGTCCAGGAGTACCCCCAGACTGCGAACAGAGTCCTTCGAGGAGAGTGTGACTCCATCTAGGACTGGAAGTTATATTCCCAAACCTGGTTTCGGGCCTGTAACTGTTAGTACCTCCGTTTTGTCTGGATTTAGTTTCAATCTGTTTTTCCTCATCCAATCCATTACTGCTGCAAGACAGTCATTAAGAGGAGAGATGCCATCTGAAGTCTGAGCCGACAATCTGGTCATGGAGAGGTATATCTGAGTGTTGTCAGCGTACTGAAGACACTGAGCTCCAAGCCTCTGAATAATCTCACCCAGCGGCTTCATGTAGATATTGAACAGCATTGGGGACAGGATGGCGCCCTGAGGGACGCCACAATTAAGCTCGATCTTAGAAGAGCAACTGTCCCTGAGCCTCACCCTTTGGGATCTGCTGGAGAGAAAGGACTGGAACCACCAGAGTGCGGTGCCTCCAATCCCAACTCCCTCAGCCGATCCAAAAGGATGGAGTGATCTACAATATCAAAAGCCGCTGATAGATCCAAGAGCACCAGCAGGATCACACTACCCCTGTCGATACTCAAGCAGAGGTCATCGGCCAGAGCGACCATGGCAGTCTCAACTCTATGTCCTGTCCTGAAGCTGGTTTGAAATGGATCCAGATAATCAGTTTCATCCAAGACAACCTGGAGTTGGGAGGCGACTGCTCACTTGATCACCTTGCTCAAAAATGGTAGCAAGGACACTGGTCTTTAGTTGTTCCAGTCCAGGGGGTCAAGGGAAGATTTCTTCAGGAGGGGCTTAACAGCAGCCTCCTTCAGGCAAGATGGTAAGGTCCCCTCCATAAGGGACACATTGATTGTATCCTGAAGGAATACCCTCAATGTGTGCCCCCTGGATGACCAGCCAAAATGGACAAGGATCGAGAGGGGAGGTCGTCTTCCTCATACTTCCAAGGAGTTTATCCATGTCCTTGGTACTCACAGATTGAAACTCATCCAGTAAGGTGGCAGCAGTGGAGTTGTTGGACCCCTCACATGTAGATTCTGATAAAACATTGGCGTCCAAGTCGGCCCTTATCCAAGAGATTTTATCTGCAAAGTAGATGTTGAATGCATCACAGCAGGCCGTTGTTGGGTCAAGTAAGGGATTTGGCGCAAGAGGAACCTGTGTCAGCTCCCCCACCACCCTAAACAGCTCTGCTGGATGGAACTCTGCAGATGCAATGCGTGCAGAGCAGAAAGATCTCCGTGCTGCACGCAAAGCCTCCCGAAAGGCACCAAGATGCTGCCTATGGTGAGTTCTGTCGGACAAGAGCCGAATTTTCCACCACGTAGTCGTTGTCCAACCTGCTTCATCTCCCTGAGTTCCTCTGTGAACCAGGGTTTATGGTTAGAACTGGGCTGGAAAGGATGCTCATGGGCAATCGCATCAATAGCCTTGGGAAAGTCGGTGTTCCAGGTATTCACCAAGGTTTCAACGGAATCACCGGTGTTACCAACCATTAAACCCTCCAAGGCCTTCTGGAAACCGATTGGATCCATAAGCCTTCGAGGGCAGACCATTCTCATAGGTCCGCCACCCCCGGGGGGACGAAAAGCGGCTTTTAGTTCCATCTTGATCAGAAAGTGGTCTGTCCATGACAATGCGGAGGTTTTGATTACTTCCGCCCACGGATGATCCTGATCCATACTAAAAATCCCATCACGTGTATGACCTGTGCAATGGGTAGGCCCGTCAACCAATTGGGATAGGTTCATGCTTGTCATGGATTTCAGGAACTCCTGAGCTGCTCCAGATAAATCAGATAAGCCAGTCTTGAGAGGAATGTTGAAGTCACCCAAGACCAAAAGTCTGGGTGACTCCAACAGCAACTGAGAGACCAGCTGAGTCAGCTCAGTTAGGGAGTCTTTTAGGCAACGGGGTGGCCGGTATACCAGCAGAATCCCCAAACTATCCCTGGTTTTTAGGCTAAGGTAAATACACTTGATGTGGGTTGTTTTCCGGACATGCTTCTTGATCAAGGTTAAGTTGGTTTTATGGACTATTGCCAAGCCACCCCCCTGCCCACTTTCCCTTATCTGCTCACTAACCATATAACCAGCTGGGAGAGCCTGCACCCACATAGCAGTGCTGACGTCTTCCAGCCAGGTCTCGGTGAAACATGCCAGGTCGGCTTGTTCATCCACAAGAAGATTGTGGATGATGTGGGTCTTACCTTTGGCCAACCTGACATTGCAAAGGAGTAGATTAAGGGGCTGTGGAACGGTTGGTATGCTCTCCAATTTATCCTGAGAAATAGAGTGTACTGAAGAAGGGATAGATATCAAGCATTGATCCCTACTTCTTTTGTAACATTTGTTCACTCTGTTGCCGCTGTACCTTCCCTGCCCCGACATGACCTCAATGCCCGCTCCCTGGTTGTTCCCGGATCCATTTTCTGGTGAAATTAGAAAACTATCCAGCAGTTCCTAGCAAAATATAAACCCCAATTTAAAAAAACAACAACAACTCAAGCAACAATATGACATAGGGGGAGAAAGGATTAGTCTATTTGTGATTACATTCCCATCTTGGCCCAGTTCCATAGCAGAAAAGAATGGTAGAAATGTCCTAGATAAAAGTAATAGAGTTCATGAGGGCAAAACAGTCCACAGATACCGAGGGAAGGTGCTTCCCGAGTTCCGCCCGGCCTCTCCTCTCCCAGGGGCCTTGATGATGGAGGTGGTGCTGGGAGGGCAGCAGGAGTCCTCTGCGGCCTCAGCACCGCCGCTGCCACCGCGTGGAGTCAAGGGGAGCTGAATGTTTCTGGGGGGGGGGGGGGGTTATTTCCCCAGTTGAAGCTCTGCCCAGTCTCACCACTTCCAAGGGCCTTGATGATGGAGATGGTGCTGGGAGGGTGGCAGGAGTCCTCCGCGGCCTCAGTGCCGCCGCCGCATGGAGCCAAGGGGGAGCTGGATAAACTGGATAAATCTAATCAAGATAAACTTGTACTTTACCAGCAACTAACCCTCAGCTGAATCTACCTTCAAATTATTCATCTCATTTGTCCATTGTGCTGAAATTAAGGGGGAAACAATCTTTCAATATTTGCCTGTGGCTTCTTAGTTATGCTCCAAATTGAAGACATTTTTGAAAAGCAGCTCCTTTTCATGTCCTCCAAAAGGTGCCATAGCCATGGCAGTGTGGCTCTATGGTGTCCCTTCAGTGCTGTGCTGAGTCATCTGGATGCAGCGCCGGAGGTGCGTCATGATGCTGTGTGCCATCTGAAGCAGCGTGGGGCACTATGGCGCCCTAGGGAGGCGGAGTCAGGCATGCATTGTCAGGACGCTGCACCCCAACTCTGCCCCCAGGCTGGCGCTTTCCGCTGGTCTGTACAAGGCCTAACTGAAAGAGAGAAGTTGGTAGCATGAGCTTTCCAAGTCTAGAAAAGATCCTGCTACCAATTTCTCTCTTTCAAAACCCACAAAATAGTGATACCTTTATGGGGCCAACCAAAATGCACCAAATATATGATGCAAGCATTCAAAGCTCCACTGGAATGCTTTGTTTCTCAGTATACAGGAGGAGGATGGGCCTCTCTCCATAAATATCCTTCCACAACATCTCAACTCAGAACAGCACCAACAATGCAGGCCTGTGACTAACATTGTCATTTTTCCTGTCCTGTAACTATCACCACTATACAGTAGTAATCAAAAAAGAGAAAGCAAACGGTTAGTAGTATTTAGCCCTCAACAATGCCACGCAAAACCAGAAGAAAATGCGTGCTTTTAGGAGAAAAAAAGCCCACCCTCAAACATAACAAAATTTGTTTTCCTTTTAAATGTAATATAAATCTATTTTCCTTGTCAAGTGACCATTCTTTGTACATATCAGATACCCCCCTAGCACTATTCAGGCTGAAGGATTATGGTTTATGACAATCTTGCAGTGCAGTCTAGTGTTATCCTTATCTTGCAGGTAGAGCTCGCCTTCCCTGTCCACTGGCCTGCCTAACCTGCTGCTTTTCTGTTAGTGGATGCTGTAGATTTCTAGGAAAAGGGATCCTGTATTGCAAGGAGTATGAGGTGAGGCTTACGATCACTCTCTGCTGTAATCCACTGTTATTACTGTAGTTTATTGTTACCTATTTCCGTATTGCATAGGTTGGGTTTATGCAATATTCCATATTGGGTTTAGTCCCAAAAGAGACTGTCTTATAATTATGCTTTAACAGAAATCATAAACTTACTGTTGTCAAAGGAGAAGAGGTGGTATCATTGAAAGATAGTGACTTTAAACTTCTGTTTAGTTTTTATTGTACAAAACTTGGTCACACAGATGTAAAATCACGAAGTACATGTCTATCTGTACACAGGCAAACAAGAACAATTTAAAAAGATATAATTCAAGTGAACTCATTTTGCTGTGCTAACAGTCTTTATGTTTTAAATCATTTGAAATCATTCACAAGGGGGCTAAACAGACAGGCAAAAAGAGGTGATTTCAGGCAGGTTTGAAGGCGTGGCATTTAGATGACACATGCCTTGAAGCCAGTAGAAAAGTGTCCTTATGCAGAGTAAAGCTGTTTCAAAAGGAAGCAGCTTTTTTGTGCTTCTTCCTGGCTTGAAGCCATGTCATGTGGTCATGACATGAGCACTCCAGCTGCATGGTGGTGTGGTTGGTGGGGTTCCAGAAAAGGCAGCTTCAAGCGACTTTTTCCTGCCCATCTGTTTCACCACCACAATCATACAAAACAAAAATAGGATTATAAGATTACACTCTCAAACACATTGGGGAAAGTTACCCTTTCATCTGACTCATCCATACTTGCTTGATAGCTATCTTGCTCATTATAGAGTTTTTTGTTCTGCTTTTATGGTTTTCAGGAAAAGATATTTCCAGTAATACATAATTTCACTGTAGCAAACATTGTGTGTCTTTGTCATTTCTGACTTATGGTAACAATAAACAATAACTATGGGCTCTCAGCTGGGTGTTGGTGTGAGGGTTTTAAGGGGTGTTTTGTAGTAGTTTGAGTGTTGGATTAGGATACTAGGGTTCCAATTCCCTCTCAAAGAAACCCACTGGGTGAACTTGAGCAATTCATACTCTCTTAGGGCAATAGCAATAACATTTCTATACTGCTTCATAGTAATCTAAGCATTCAGTAGCCAATTGCCCCCAACAAGCTGGGTACTCATTTTACCGACCTATGGAAGGATGCATAGAGCCCTCTGACTTCAAACTCAGAATGCTGTGGCTGCAGTACTGGCATTTAACTATTTTGAGCACCCCTCCTCTAAAGCTGAGGTCTTCCAGCCTTAGAAAGGATCCTGTTAATAAGCAATTTATATATCAAATAGGTGCTTCAACATGCTCCTCTTTGGCCCTGCATTTACCAAGTGTTTCTGTTCAAACTCAGATCCAGCTGGTCACAGGAGCCCAACAGAGGAAACCGCACCTACTTCTTAAGAAAATGAGTAGGATCTTCAGTTTGCTATGGATTTGGGAAAATGTCAAAGTAAGTGCAAATCTTTTGCACATAACTCCCTCCCCTGTATATGTATGTGTGTTGTGCGTAACGTGAAAATGGCTTCAAAGTCCTTTGGGTCTAGACACTGGATCCCCACAGTGACCAGCCTCTGCTTTCAGTCATTCTTGTCTGTCAAAAATCCCTACATCTGTCTCCTTCTCGGTAATCCCACCCAGCTTTTGGTTCTGGGGACTTTATCACACTACCCCCATTCTCACCGTGATTGTGTTAATGAAGGGAAGTGCATACATACCAGTTTTGGTGCACTCCCTATCATACATCTCTTAGCACAACTGGGCTGTTCCTGGCTCTTTGCACTTCCTTCTTAATGCTGCCCTACCTGCCCTACTCAGTGTGCCTTTCTTTGGGTATTTTCTCAACACATCCAGCGTTATGCTATTTCCATGGTTTTAAACACTGTGGTTAATTTTTTTTTAAAAAAGACTGTTCTGGAATAGTGAAGGAGAGGGGAGGAAAGAGAAGGAGACACTGACAACCCATGACCATGTAATCCTGGAACTGCCACAGGATAATTTATCTCACCTGTGGACTAGCATGACTGAGAGCTTATTGATGGGTTTTCCACATCAATAGCAAGGTGCGGACTAACCAGAATTGGAGGACAAAGCAGCAATGAAAGGGAGAGGTTGTTGTGTGATAGGTACCGTATCACCAAAGGCACTATTATCAAACTTTTATGGCAGTTTAAGAACTGTGTGTGATAAAGTCTTAAATAGAACTGTATATTTCTCTTCTATTTAATACCACCTTTTATTGTCCCAAACAACTATACTGTCTGCCATCGTTCTATAGCTAATTTATTTACTCTGTGTAGTTACAACATTCTGTGGCAACTGAAGCAGCTCTGTCAAAGTTGAGGAGTGCTGTATATACTTGACTGTATGTCGAGAAATGTATGCCCCAAAATGGACTCCAAAATCTTAGGTCGGTTTATTTATGGGGCAATATGGTTATACTGCTTATAAAGCTCTTAAAAGAAGTGCCCACCCTTCTTTGTAGCCAGTGATCTTTAAACAGCTACTGAGGCAGGGATAGAGTATCCTTGACTTACCCATGGGTCATATCAAAATCCACAATGTTAGCCCCAAAACTTGCCCTCAACTTATACATGAGGTTGACTTATAGTCAGGTATATACAGTATATCTTTTACACAACAGTTTACAGCATTTTATGTATCTGTTGATAGACAGAGACATATAATTGCTGAATCTCACCATTGATTACTACATTTTTTCTCCCTTGCATGAGCCTCATTCCTATATCCAGTATACAGTACAGTTGTTCAAGTTCACAGGTTAGAATCTATACTAAACCACACAAAAAAGGTTTTCTCCCATCGTATCAATAGGTGGTAGAGAAGAAATGAACACATTTGTCTAATTTTGACCATTTAATTCACATAGCTTCTCTGAAGCCCTCATTTTTCATGATTTAAATCAGTTTAAATAACTAGTGTGTAAGGCAGATTACACTTAAATAATTATTTTTAGAATTACATTGTTGTTCAATATAACCTTAATACATACTCAGAGATTTCATTAGAAAGTAGGTGCACACTGAGCATTCTGAATTGTTTCCAGATTACTTTCAGATCACAAAAATAGGGATCTCTTGCATTTATAGCCAGACGCTTCTTTCTCATCCAGATCTACTCAATCCAAGTACTTCGTTGAATGATCTTCTCTATCTTTGCATTTAGAGAGAGGCAAGACCAAGAAGAACAAAAAAGAGAGCACATGTGCAGTTCATGTCTACCACCTGCACAAATTTGCATCTATTCACATATGTTCACCCTCCATCTGCTGAACATGCACAGCCACCCGAACGCATGCAAAGCAGACAAATGGCCACACATACAATAATGTGAATTTCTGCAGATTTCAGCAGATACTGCGGCAAACATGGCAAAACCTTTTCCCACTGAGTTTAAGGAGAGGTTTTTTTTGGGGGGGGGGGGTTGGCTACAAAAAATCTGAATTTCTGTGAATCGCGTGTGGCTGAATCACCTTCTATTTGACTGAAATAAGAAGTATTTTAAATCTGTAAACTAGCCCAAGGTTATCTACCATCTCTATAATCTGCTATGAACGTAGTTACAGAATATAATTAGAAACTATATATTTAATATCCATTATGATATCTTTGACTTATTTACAAAACATACTGTAGAAATAATCCAGTTTGAGACCACTTTTAACTGCCCTGGATCAGTGCTAGGGAATTCTGGAAACTATAGTTTATTGTGGCACCAGAGCTCTCTGACAGACAAGGCTAAATGTCTCACAAAATTACAGTTTGCAGAATTCTCTAGAATTGAGCCAGGGCAATTAAAGTGGTCTCAAACTGGATTATTTCTGCAGTGTGTTTTGGACCTTAGTCTCTTTTTCACTGTTTTGAGAAAATATTGAAATATAATTTATTTATTTTTTAAAAATGGATTTAATTTTTTAAAATCTGATATTTTAATAATTGATTTTTATTAGCTATGCAGTGTGATTAGACTATGATTACGATTATGATTACAATTATGATTACATTATTTGTACAGGTTGAGTCTCCCTTATCCAAAATGCTTAGGATCAGGACTGTTTTGGATTTTTCTATAATTTGAAATATTTGCACATACATAATGAGATATCTTGGAGGTAAGACCCAAGTCTAAATGTGAAATTCATTTATGTTTCATATACCCCTAGCCTGAAGATAACTTTATACACAATATTTTATATAATTTTATGCATTAAACAAAGTTTAATTTAGACAATTTTGGAATATTTCAGTATTTGGAATTCCAGATAAGGGAGACTCAGCCTGTATTTGGAATCACAGATCAACAGCTTAGTAAGGATGCAATCCTATACGCAGCTTTTTGGCAGTAAGCGATGGGACTTAGCTCAGAGTAAACATGTACCGGATTGCATGGCAAAGCAATCACAACCTTACACTTTATGAGAGAGAAAAAGAGAACATTAGTTCACGTGGATAGCCCATGGCTTGTAGGTCCCAGGGATGTCCCTTGGAATCTAAAGAAGGAAGAAAGAGATAAATTGTTTAAAACTGTGAAAAAGGCATCAAATTATCTAAAGCTAAACATTCAACACTTATGTCCCACATATTTGTAGCATACATTTTAGGAGGCATCACAAAGCATGCACAAGGAATGTGCCAGAAATAGGCAGGGTGTTTGCAATTTAATTTAGAATATTTTCAAGAGCAACACTTGAGCTTGTCTTTTGATTGTTTCTCAGTTGTTGTTAATCTCTCCTCTCAATCTCCAAAGCCCTGGAATGTTTACACATGTACATAGTTTCATGTGGTTAAAGTCAAAATTTGGTAAAATGTGATGTTTTAAAAGATTTTTTTAAAATTAAAATTAAAAATTTAAGTAAAAATATTTGATTTTTTTTAAAAAAACCTGGAGCCTCTCTTTTCTCCTCCTACTGAGCCTCACCCCACACAACCCATCTCTTCGGCATTTTAAAGAGATACAGATGAATGCCACAACCCTTTTATGCCAAAATGCAGATGTTTGAGGAGCAGTGGTGTCACCTCTTTTAGGGTGTCACCTGGTGCAGTCCACACCCCATGCACCCCCTAGTGATGCCACTGTTGTACATATGTCTCAAAGATTGCTTCTGCTCCAGCCACTGTTAGCAACTGAAAATGTCAAAGTAAGTGCAAATCTTTTGCACATAACTCCCTCCCCTGTATATGTATGTGTGTTGTGCGTAACGTGAAAATGGCTTCAAAGTCCTTTGGGTCTAGACACTGGATCCCCACAGTGACCAGCCTCTGCTTTCAGTCATTCTTGTCTGTCAAAAATCCCTACATCTGTCTCCTTCTCGGTAATCCCACCCAGCTTTTGGTTCTGGGGACTTTATCACACTACCCCCATTCTCACCGTGATTGTGTTAATGAAGGGAAGTGCATACATACCAGTTTTGGTGCACTCCCTATCATACATCTCTTAGCACAACTGGGCTGTTCCTGGCTCTTTGCACTTCCTTCTTAATGCTGCCCTACCTGCCCTACTCAGTGTGCCTTTCTTTGGGTATTTTCTCAACACATCCAGCGTTATGCTATTTCCATGGTTTTAAACACTGTGGTTAATTTTTTTTTAAAAAAGACTGTTCTGGAATAGTGAAGGAGAGGGGAGGAAAGAGAAGGAGACACTGACAACCCATGACCATGTAATCCTGGAACTGCCACAGGATAATTTATCTCACCTGTGGACTAGCATGACTGAGAGCTTATTGATGGGTTTTCCACATCAATAGCAAGGTGCGGACTAACCAGAATTGGAGGACAAAGCAGCAATGAAAGGGAGAGGTTGTTGTGTGATAGGTACCGTATCACCAAAGGCACTATTATCAAACTTTTATGGCAGTTTAAGAACTGTGTGTGATAAAGTCTTAAATAGAACTGTATATTTCTCTTCTATTTAATACCACCTTTTATTGTCCCAAACAACTATACTGTCTGCCATCGTTCTATAGCTAATTTATTTACTCTGTGTAGTTACAACATTCTGTGGCAACTGAAGCAGCTCTGTCAAAGTTGAGGAGTGCTGTATATACTTGACTGTATGTCGAGAAATGTATGCCCCAAAATGGACTCCAAAATCTTAGGTCGGTTTATTTATGGGGCAATATGGTTATACTGCTTATAAAGCTCTTAAAAGAAGTGCCCACCCTTCTTTGTAGCCAGTGATCTTTAAACAGCTACTGAGGCAGGGATAGAGTATCCTTGACTTACCCATGGGTCATATCAAAATCCACAATGTTAGCCCCAAAACTTGCCCTCAACTTATACATGAGGTTGACTTATAGTCAGGTATATACAGTATATCTTTTACACAACAGTTTACAGCATTTTATGTATCTGTTGATAGACAGAGACATATAATTGCTGAATCTCACCATTGATTACTACATTTTTTCTCCCTTGCATGAGCCTCATTCCTATATCCAGTATACAGTACAGTTGTTCAAGTTCACAGGTTAGAATCTATACTAAACCACACAAAAAAGGTTTTCTCCCATCGTATCAATAGGTGGTAGAGAAGAAATGAACACATTTGTCTAATTTTGACCATTTAATTCACATAGCTTCTCTGAAGCCCTCATTTTTCATGATTTAAATCAGTTTAAATAACTAGTGTGTAAGGCAGATTACACTTAAATAATTATTTTTAGAATTACATTGTTGTTCAATATAACCTTAATACATACTCAGAGATTTCATTAGAAAGTAGGTGCACACTGAGCATTCTGAATTGTTTCCAGATTACTTTCAGATCACAAAAATAGGGATCTCTTGCATTTATAGCCAGACGCTTCTTTCTCATCCAGATCTACTCAATCCAAGTACTTCGTTGAATGATCTTCTCTATCTTTGCATTTAGAGAGAGGCAAGACCAAGAAGAACAAAAAAGAGAGCACATGTGCAGTTCATGTCTACCACCTGCACAAATTTGCATCTATTCACATATGTTCACCCTCCATCTGCTGAACATGCACAGCCACCCGAACGCATGCAAAGCAGACAAATGGCCACACATACAATAATGTGAATTTCTGCAGATTTCAGCAGATACTGCGGCAAACATGGCAAAACCTTTTCCCACTGAGTTTAAGGAGAGGTTTTTTTTGGGGGGGGGGGGTTGGCTACAAAAAATCTGAATTTCTGTGAATCGCGTGTGGCTGAATCACCTTCTATTTGACTGAAATAAGAAGTATTTTAAATCTGTAAACTAGCCCAAGGTTATCTACCATCTCTATAATCTGCTATGAACGTAGTTACAGAATATAATTAGAAACTATATATTTAATATCCATTATGATATCTTTGACTTATTTACAAAACATACTGTAGAAATAATCCAGTTTGAGACCACTTTTAACTGCCCTGGATCAGTGCTAGGGAATTCTGGAAACTATAGTTTATTGTGGCACCAGAGCTCTCTGACAGACAAGGCTAAATGTCTCACAAAATTACAGTTTGCAGAATTCTCTAGAATTGAGCCAGGGCAATTAAAGTGGTCTCAAACTGGATTATTTCTGCAGTGTGTTTTGGACCTTAGTCTCTTTTTCACTGTTTTGAGAAAATATTGAAATATAATTTATTTATTTTTTAAAAATGGATTTAATTTTTTAAAATCTGATATTTTAATAATTGATTTTTATTAGCTATGCAGTGTGATTAGACTATGATTACGATTATGATTACAATTATGATTACATTATTTGTACAGGTTGAGTCTCCCTTATCCAAAATGCTTAGGATCAGGACTGTTTTGGATTTTTCTATAATTTGAAATATTTGCACATACATAATGAGATATCTTGGAGGTAAGACCCAAGTCTAAATGTGAAATTCATTTATGTTTCATATACCCCTAGCCTGAAGATAACTTTATACACAATATTTTATATAATTTTATGCATTAAACAAAGTTTAATTTAGACAATTTTGGAATATTTCAGTATTTGGAATTCCAGATAAGGGAGACTCAGCCTGTATTTGGAATCACAGATCAACAGCTTAGTAAGGATGCAATCCTATACGCAGCTTTTTGGCAGTAAGCGATGGGACTTAGCTCAGAGTAAACATGTACCGGATTGCATGGCAAAGCAATCACAACCTTACACTTTATGAGAGAGAAAAAGAGAACATTAGTTCACGTGGATAGCCCATGGCTTGTAGGTCCCAGGGATGTCCCTTGGAATCTAAAGAAGGAAGAAAGAGATAAATTGTTTAAAACTGTGAAAAAGGCATCAAATTATCTAAAGCTAAACATTCAACACTTATGTCCCACATATTTGTAGCATACATTTTAGGAGGCATCACAAAGCATGCACAAGGAATGTGCCAGAAATAGGCAGGGTGTTTGCAATTTAATTTAGAATATTTTCAAGAGCAACACTTGAGCTTGTCTTTTGATTGTTTCTCAGTTGTTGTTAATCTCTCCTCTCAATCTCCAAAGCCCTGGAATGTTTACACATGTACATAGTTTCATGTGGTTAAAGTCAAAATTTGGTAAAATGTGATGTTTTAAAAGATTTTTTTAAAATTAAAATTAAAAATTTAAGTAAAAATATTTGATTTTTTTTAAAAAAACCTGGAGCCTCTCTTTTCTCCTCCTACTGAGCCTCACCCCACACAACCCATCTCTTCGGCATTTTAAAGAGATACAGATGAATGCCACAACCCTTTTATGCCAAAATGCAGATGTTTGAGGAGCAGTGGTGTCACCTCTTTTAGGGTGTCACCTGGTGCAGTCCACACCCCATGCACCCCCTAGTGATGCCACTGTTGTACATATGTCTCAAAGATTGCTTCTGCTCCAGCCACTGTTAGCAACTGAAATAATAAAATCTTGAGAAGCTGGATTTGACTCCTGAGCAAAGCTATGGACTGTAGAAGAATGTGAGGAGAAGGATGAAGGCAATTCTTGCAATTTAGTTCAGAAAATATTATTGTAAATTAGACATATATGTAAAAGTATATGGTGTGGAAAAAGTTCATAGAGAGACAGTTCTTTCAATCTCTCATAATACAAGAATCCTCTGAAATCATCTAGTGAGATGCAGTTCATTAAACAGAAAGCACTACTTCTCACAGAGGACAATGGAACCATGTAATTTAGTTCTACAAGATATGATGATGATCTCTACCTTTGATGTCTATGAAAGTGAATCAGACAACCTCAGGAAGAATAAGACTCTTAATGGCTACTAGCCACAATGGCTGTAAACCATCTGAAATATCAGAGGCAACTATAGACAGCTGCTAGTATTGAGAGGACCTCTACTAGCTGGTCAATGGACCTTATCAGACGTTGAAAATTGGAAGTATAATCTGATGGCAATCTGAATCGGGTAATGGGAAGTCATTCTGAATGTATTCCAAATGCAATTGGAATTCACATAAATTCGCTAAACTAGCGAATTCACGTGAATTCGATTTGGCTCCAATTGGCTCCATTTGCAATAAAGAGAAATTCCTCCCGTCTGATAAGGTCCAATGTGAGAAACAGGAGGAGGAAGCAGATAGGCTTTTGTTCTTATCCAGCCAAGCTTTTCTTATGTCCATGGTCACTGATAATGCTAACTGGGGGATTTTGGGAGTTATTTCCCAAGTGATAACTTTCCCAGGTTCTGTATTGTCTCAGCAATCCTTTCAAATTTCCACATTGGGCAGACAGGATTCTGAGGCTGTGAGAGAGAATACTTTTGAGCTAGGGACTTCCTCTTTTACAGCTAACACTCTGAACCAGTGGTTTTCAAACTCTACTCCTCCTGGTATTTTGGGCTTCAACCCCCACAAGTCCCAGACAGCTTGATTAATAGCAGGGATTCTAGGAGTGGAAGTCCAAATAAAGACTGAAACCACTCCAGTATACAATCTCTGCTCTCACATTCCATAACCTGTAAAGCCTTATACTGTATGCTAGAAAGGGTTTCACCTGTTATTGACTGCATTAAGTGAAAGGTAGGACTGTAAGGTTGACAAGGCTCTCTGGAACAATGTAATTCTTTGCTTTCTTTGATACAGGCCAGTGCTTATTGAACTGCCACTCACTTTGGAGCCAGGGAACAAGGGAAGTAATCTTTGTGATTTCTCCCTCTTGAACTCTCCAGTGGCTCCAGAAAAAGCTGCTTTGGAGGGCCTGGAAACACTCTGGAGCCAGATGAGAAGAGATGAGATGCAATGGGAATTGGTAAAGATTATCTTCCCAACCTCTTATTCCAGTGAGGAACATCTGGTGGATCCTAGCAGCCTCCATTAACAGAAGGAGCTTTTCCATTCATGAAATGACTGATCTGGTTCCAAATGTATGTCTCCTGCCACTGACTTGCTGAGAGCTACTCAGACACCTCAATTCTCTGGCATTCGTTGTCTTTAGATACCAGAGGAATAAAAAAAAAAAACATAATGACTAGGAAAGATGTTTTTGTAGGTGATATTTTTTACCATCTCTGTAAAATGATCAGCACAGGCCATGCGAATCCTCTCTATGTTCAGCGGGCTGTCCAGGGTGAAATTGGCACTTAGCCCTCGTTCCTTCCGGGCAGCAGCCACAGCATCTCTTATAGCAAAAAACACAGAGGATGCTAGGAACACTCCAGCTTCCCCCACACCCTGTAGGAAGAGATGAGACACTTAGGGGAAAAAGAGAAAGATGTACAGCTGTTCTGTTCTGTTCTGAGTGGTACCTATATATAGACAACCATTTGAGTTTAGGCCCTCAGAGATTCTGAGCAGGGATTTGAAACCTGGCTTCCCCAAGTCCAGCTCTCAGACCACTGCACCAAACTGGCTCTGAGAGTAAATTCAATTAAACTCAGGGGAGCTGACTTCTAATCTGAGCATGAAAAGAAATTTTTTTTGGACTACAACTCCTAGAACCTCCCACTAGCATGGCTAGTGGCTATACTAGCTGGAAAATGTTGGGAGTTGTTGATAAAAAGTGAATTTTCCAATGCCTCCTCTGAGTAGACACATATAATTTTCTGAGTGTCTTAAATTATGTGCTCTTCCTACCATGATATTTTCATTTGCAGCATACCAATCAAAGGGGTGGGGTTTTACTTCATGCAGCAATTTATCTCCAGTACGAAAATATTCTTTCTGAGCTTTTTGTATGAAATACAGGTTAAAAGGAGTTTTATAGATTCTGTCATTGAAATTCATAGGCATTTTCAGATAAAAACAGCTGGGGTAAATGGAGGGACCTTGAAGTTGCCCAATTTAGTTTAAAATCTATTTGACCCCGAAGTCAGAATTTACTCTATCACTTCAGCCTTCACCAGTATGCTTCCCTCAAGACAGTTTTGCCAAAACTTCCACCAGCTCCAGCCTGCGATTGATGATCGGTCATGCTGAGAGTTGTAGTCTAAAACAACTGGAGGGCCAGGTTTTGAAAGATTGTATCAGACATTTTCCTCCACCTCAACCTACTGCAAGGGAATCTTTAGTCACTTTGTGTTAACTGGGTGTGTACACTCCTGTTTCAGAAACAGGTCTGACAGAGGATCTAATCCCAGGCCAGCCTCTCTTTATAACATCTTAAATAAATAAATGAAACAAAGCATTCTGTGCAATCCTATTAAATTTGAATAGTGCTTGTGCAATGTTCGAGTTTGCTAGATTGCAGACAGCATGTCCAGACAAGGAAAACATCCATTTGAGATCTTTAAAAATTAATGCAATATGGAAAATGAAAAGAGGAACTACAGTTTATCCATTGCTGTCTAGAGTGACCTTAAGAAGTTTCCACTATTTGTTTCAAGACAGTTTTGATTTCATTAGAATTTCAGACTTTAATTTAAATGAGAAACGTTTCTAACTTCAAACCTCTGCTTCATCACAAGTGCTTTATCAGTGCCCTGTGTAAATTCTCTGTAACGGTAATATATTGAATGGAAAGGATATCCAAGAATGTTGCATTATCCACCGAATTCATTTCTTTACCTTGGAGGAATAGATAGCAATTGGGTTTCTGGAGTTTGGCAGCAAGTAGACTCTAAAATGTTCTGGAACGTCGCAGACAGCGGGAATTTTATATGTGTCTGGACCCAATGTGTACTGCTGTCCTTCAGGAGAAAACTTTATTTCTTCCATTGTATAAAGTCCAAGTCCCTGAATAAAGCCACCTTCAATCTGAGGGAATAAAATGTATGTAAGTCCTCTGTCTCATATTTTTCTGCTAGCAAGTAAAGCCTTTATAGTTACAACTTAAGCTGCTGTCCCATATATATTTGGGAGTATGTTTCATTAGGCATGTCCCTCTTGTGGTAAACCAGGGCTCTAGAAGAACCCTGGTTTAGCATGGATGGGCCAGTACACTGGCTCTCATTTTCTGATTTCTCCCATTTGCACCTACATTGTTAAAAAACTGGATTTTGATCTATGGTTTGCATCTTCTGATATTGAAATGCAACAGTGGCTGATGGCTGACTCTTAATTATTTCTCTATCTTGTTTGAAGAGAAAAAAGCCAGAGAGAAACAACTTCTGCATTGTTTGCATGTAACAGGAAACAAACCATGGGCCAAAAGTATTTGGCTTGTTTGGCCACTCCAACTGCAAGCAGGAATGATTAGGCAACAGATTTGCTCACCTATGCAATTCACTTGAATCCCATGTTGCCAGTATGTGCAAACCTGGCCACTGAGAGAATTGGCAACAGAGACATACATAGGTAGACTGACCATATTTTCTTGAGACGAAAATGGGAAATTGGGATGGCAAAAATGGGAAATTGGGATGGAAAAAAGGACAGGGTCATGTTGTATTTCGTATTCATGAAAAACTAAGATGATAACAAAAGTTTGATTACTGTACATAAACAGACTGAGCTAACAATTTTACTTCAGTGACAGAACTCATACAGAAATTTAGCTAGATGCAGAGGGGTACTGTATTTCACCACACTTGTCCCATGAATATTTCTCCGACGAAGTAATCTTATGCAGAAAACTTTGGTTTTTCAACTCCTTATCATAAAACATCTCGCACTCCATGACAGAATATATATATTTTTGACAATCACAATTTCAAACAGGAAGCTTAAAACCATTTTTGCAACTTAAGAGGGCATTTAAAAAAATAGGACAAAATGGACATTTAGATCAAAATGACAGGATGGTCTGGAAATATGAAAAGAAATGTACAGTCACATTTAAAACAGTATGTATATCAGCCTATACATAGAGCTGTATTATTAAGCTTATCCTATTTCTTCCACTGTATAGTGTTAAGCCTGGTTTTGTAAGGAAATCCTGTCCTTTAATTTGCATCTTATACTTTATTTTATAAACTTGACTTTGAAATTATTGCTCTTCAGCTGTTATTCCTAGTCTACCTTTAACTTGTGAGAATCCATTGACATCGAGGGCAGGGCAGCTGTGATAAAATATTGACATTAGGAGACCTCCTCATATCATTCTTGCTTTGAATCCCCTTCTTAGCCATTCTAACAAGGCCTAGGATGTGTCAAACCAATAATATTTCACTACAGTTTACAGTTTAATTGTCCAAATACAGTTAATAAATATACTTGTTTCTGAAACACTATGTGTTTCTGAAAGGTCCAAAAGCCAGCCAAACATCCTTCCCCATACATAAAATGTAGTGAATAAGATACAAGGAATAAGTAATGAATAAGATGCAGGAGGGGCTCACCTCTTTGATCTTTCAAGAAGACTCTGAGCCATGTGCTTGGAGTGAATACAATGCGTATGTCCAAAAATCATGATACATACCTGGCCTATGTCGATAGCTGGATTGATGCTGAAACTAGCATCCATGACAATGTCTGTGCGGATGTTCTGTTGCAGAAATAGACTGTCATCAGCACATTATATTATCATCAGTTAAGTAAAACAATACTATTGTTTATTTATTTGTTGCATTTGTTTCTTGCTTTTTCCTCACTGAACACAAGGCAGTAAACAGAAAGAGGTTTTCCTTGTCTTCATTTTATCTTCACAACAAACCTGAGAAGTAGGGCAGACTATGGAGTTTATCATACAACGCACATTATTGCAAATGAGTGTATCTCACGCAATTTTGGGCAATGGGAAGTAATTCCGAACGCAATCATGGGGTTTCACGTAATTGCGTATTAGAGTATCTAATGCAATTTCGGGCAATGGGAAGTAATTCTGAACACAATCATAGGGTTTCAAGTAATTGCGGGCAACTAGGGGTAATTTTCGAGAAATGGCAAGTCATTCTGAATGCATTCTGAATGCAATCAGATTTCATGTAAATTCGCTAAACTATATAAAGGGGTTAGGTGGAGTTAACACCTGAGTATGTCAGTACTGAGGATGCCAGACAAAGTGTGTCATACTAGTATGAGGCATCTACAAAATGTTCTACAGACCTCTTATGCTATTCCATAAGAGGTCTGTAGATATTTTAAGGCTCAAGTATGACCTAGGTCCTCCATGATAATAGCTAATGATTTCTTCCTATCATCAGTGGTTCTGTGGCTTTCTCCTTTTAAAAACTCACCCATATAAGTTTATTTTTCAGAACTGTATGATGGCAGAAAGTACTCACAATATAAGAGTAATTCACACACAGAGAGAAAGATCAAGTAGCCTATGAAGTGGGAAAGAGATGGAAGGGTTCCCTTTTTACCTTATGGTCACCTGTCAGACAGTCAATCTCAACCTCAGAACAAGCAGCACCAAAAACGAAGTATGGATATGGATGGCCTTCTCCTTTCTCCCAGTCCATGTTGGTGGGATAGCCTCTGCAGAGAGAAAAAAAGGAAGAGAAATCAGATATGGAGTTCTACTTTGCCATAGTGTTCCCAGAAATAATCTAAACAGTCCACATTACTTGACAGAGGATGGTGGGGACCATCTAGTGACTCAATGCATGGTTTCCTGTTCCATGTCATTAAATGGTTCAGTGGAGCCCTAGCAGTTGCTGGACAACCATCTGAGCTGCCTGAATGTCTGACCCAAGCACACAGGCTTCCTGATACAGTGGTCCCTCGGGATACGAATCCCCCCGCTAACGAAAACCCCGGGATACGAAAAAGCCGGGGCCGAAAAACTGGCCCCGGCTTGCGAAAGTATCCCCGGGTTACGAAACTCAAATGGCGGGAAATTTAAAAATTGCAAAGTGCTGCTATTGGCTAAGGGGCTGGCTGGTTAAAGGGGATTGGTTACGAAACGCAAACGGCGGGAAATTTAAAAGTTGCAAAGTGCTGCTATTGGCTAAGGGGCTGTTTAAAGGGGATTGGTTAACGTTCAGCTTTGGCGCGAATTTTGAACTTGGTTTAGCAATCTGATTGGCTTGCGAAAGCAATCTGATTGGCTAACGAATGGGGAGGGGGTGGCTTCAGAAATAAAAGCCAGGTTCCAGTGCTGGGACCCCTTGTTTGGCCTTTGTGAACTGGTGAGATAGAGTTGCTTCTGAACTCTTGAACTTCTTTGACTGGATTTGTCTGGCTGACTTCTGCCTGGCACTTTACCTGTGCATCTACGCCTGCTCTTTGGATCAAGACCTCCGGTGAATCCCTGGAAGTGCAGGTCCAGTATGGATTTTTTACTTCTTCTTGTGAGTGAATGATGTGGATGATGTGGCCTTGTGCAGTGAATGGCTTTTGAAACTTTGGTTTTTTTGGTTCTTTGCAATTTGGGCTGAGAGACTGATCAGAGTGCATTGCCTTGCAGTTTCAAATGTTTCTGGGGTCTCTTCTGCTTCCAATGTGCCCATGGGCCTTGGAAAGGCCTGTGCTTTGAATGGCTTTTGAAACTTTGGTTCTTTGGTTCTTTGCAATTTGGGCTGAGAGAGTGCTCAGAGTGCATTGCCTTGAAGTTTCAAAGCTTTCTGGGGTCTCTTCTGCTTCCAAGGTGCCCATGGGCCTTGGAAAGGCCTGTGTTTTGAATGGCTTTTGCAATTTTGGTTCTTTGGTTCTTTGCAATTTGGGCTGAGAGAGTGATCAGAGTGCATTGCCTTGAAGTTTCAAAGCTTTCTGGGGTCTCTTCTGCTTCCAAGGTGCCCATGGGCCTTGGAAAGGCCTGTGCAGTGAATGGCTTTTGAAACTTTGGTTCTTTGGTTCTTTGAAATTGGGCTGAGAGAGTGATCAGAGTTGCAGTTTCAAAGCTTTCTGGGGTCTCTTCTGCTTCCAAGGTGCCCATGGGCCTTGGAAAGGCCTTTGCAGTGAATGGCTTTTGCAATTTTGGTTTTTTGGTCCTTTGCAAATTGGGCTGAGACAGTGATCACAGTGCATTGCCTTGCAGTTTCAAAGCTTTCTGGGGTCTCTTCTGCTTCCAAGGTGCCCATGGGCTTTGGAAAGGCCTGTGCAGTGAATGGCTTTTGAAACTTTGGTTGTTTTGGTTCTTTGCAATTTGGGCTGAGAGAGTGATCACAGTGCATCGGAGGGGGAGGGATTTAGGGCATGGGGGTTGGGTGGGAAAGGGTGGCCTGTGAATGGGTTTTGCTCAGTGCCTGTTTCTTTTGCCCTTTTTAGGCTTGGACTATGGCCCCCAAGAAAGCCAGTGGGGAGGAGAAGAAGAAGAGGCTTCCCTTGTCCTTGGAGGACAAGAAGGACATCATTGCCAAACACGAGAGGGGAGTGCGCTTGGTGGACATTGCGAAGGAGTACGGCAGGAACCCTTCAACCATCGGCACTGTCCTCAAGCAGAAGGAGGTGATCAAAGGCATTGCGGCTCCAGCGAAAGGCGTCACCACCATCGCCAAGCAGAGGACACCTGTGCACGACGAGATGGAGCGCCTGCTGCTCCTCTGGATTAAAGAGAAGGAGAGAGCTGGGGACACCGTCATCACATCTGTCATTTGTGAGAAGGCCACAGCCATCTTCGAGGACCTGGCCAGCAAGGAGGGAGGCAAAGGAAGTTCTTCGCAGGAGCAGCAAGCCACCCTGGAATTCAAGGCCTCGCATGGGTGGTTTGACCGCTTCAAGAAGAGGACCGGCATCCACTCTGTCGTCCGTCACAGGGAGGCGTCCAGCGCAGACCGCCAGGCCGCCGAAGAATTTGTCCAGAGGTTCAAGGACAAGGTGGAGGAGGAAGGCTACGTCCCAGAACAAGTCTTCAACTGCAACGAGACGGGCCTGTTCTGGAAGAAGATGCCTCGCCGCACCTACATCACCCAGGAGGAGAAGAAATTGCCAGGCCACAAGCTGATGAAGGACAGGTTCACTCTTGCGCTGTGTGCCAACGCCAGCGGGGACTGCAAGGTCAAGCCCCTGCTGATTTACCACTCCAAGAACCCCAGAGCCTTCAAGGCACACAAGGTGCAGAAGGACAGACTGCCTGTGATGTGGCGTGCCAATGCCCGGGCATGGGTCACACGCCTCTTCTTCGTGGAGTGGGTCAACGGTGTCTTCGGCCCTGCTGTCAAGCCGTACCTGGAGGACAACGATCTCCCCCGGAAGTGCCTCCTCATCTTGGACAATGCTCCTGCGCACCCGCCCGGCCTGGAAGAAGACATCTTGGACGAGTTCTCCTTCATCAAGGTCCTGTTCCTGCCTCCCAACACGACCTCCATCCTTCAGTCCATGGACCAGCAAGTCATTGCGAACTTCAAAAAACTCTACACAAAGCACCTGTTCAAGAGGTGCTTTGACGTGACGGAGAACACCCAGCTGACCCTGCGAGAGTTCTGGAGACAACACTTCGACATCGTCGTGTGCTTGCGGATGGTGGACTTGGCCTGGCAGGAGGTCACCAGGCGCACCCTCAATGCAGCCTGGAAGAAGCTGTGGCCTGCTGCTGTTGCGTCGGAAGGGTCAGAGGCCGAAGTTGAAGATCCCGGTGAGGCAGAGGTTGCCGAAATCTCCTCCCTGGCACACAGCATGGGACTGGTTGTCGACGAGGAGGACATCGACTAACTCATCGAGGAGCACAACGAGGAGCTCTCGACGGAGGACCTGAAGGCATTGGCAGCCATGCAGCACTCGGCCATGGAGGAGGAGTTGTTCGGGTCGGAGACAGCACAGGAGGAGGGGGAGGCGGCCGCATCAATTCCGACTTCGGAAATCAAAGACATTTTGCGGCAGTTCCAGACTGTTGCTGATTTTGTGGAGAAGCATCACCCTGAGAAGGTGTTCACCAGCCTCGCAATTGCGCATTTTGATGATGTCTGCCTTAGCCATTTTAGGAACCTGGTTAAGAGCCGGCAAAAGCAGACATCCTTGGACCGGTTCTTCCCGAAACTCGGAGAACCGCCATCCAAGAAGGGCAAAGGTGCTGGTGACTCTTAAAAAGCCCCCCAAAAAATTTAAAAAAAAATTGTTAAAATGGTTAACTTTGTTAAATTTGTTGAATTGGTTAAAGTTGGTTGAATTGGTTCAAATTGGTTGAATTGATTGACTGGGTTTAAATTTGGGTGTTTTGGGTGGCCTCCTCCTCCTCCTGTCTCACTCAGGTTTGCCATGACCAGCAAAGGTAAGAAAAAAAATATTTTTTTTTTATTCTTTAGATTGGTCCTGCAAGACATTCTTAAGTTCTTTAGTGCCTTAGGCAAGTTTCTATTAGAGTGTATTGTAGTGTACTTAAGGAAATAGGCCTCTATTGTTACCTTCCATTGACTTGCAGGGTCAATCTGGGGTCATGGAACGCATTAGTTATTTTCAATAGTAAATAGGCCCCGGGTTACGAAATTTTCGGCTTACGAAAAAGGTGCTGGAACGAATTAATTTCATAACCCGGGGGACCACTGTATTCCCAATGTTGTTCCTTCTGCATCTAGCACTCAGTTTCTCTAGCGGAATCACAAGGAGAACCATTGTGGTGTTGTGGTTAGAATGTGAGACAAAGATTGAGGAGATTTAGGAGATTATTACACCAGGAAAAAAGATGGGAGCATAGCGGTATGCTCCTGTCAATATCATGTGATAACACAAAGATTGTCACAAGACGTTGCATGATGTTGCAATTATCCCATGAATAAAGAGGAATTCTAGCACTGCTTTTTATTCATGCAAATTTTCTGTGAATAAAAAGCGGTGCTAGAATTTATCTTTATTCATGGGATAATCGTAGTGTCATGTGATAATCTTCATGTTATTGCGCAATATTGATGGCAGTATACATCTGTGCTCCTGTCTTTTTTTGCTGGTGTGATAATCTCTTTAGGTTTAAATCCCTACTGATGATTATCATGAACCATGAAGCTCACTCTGGACCAATCACTATCTCTCAGACTAGTCTACCTAACATAGTTGTTCTGAGATTAGTAATGGGAAGGAGGAAAAGATAAACTACCTCGAGCTTCCTGGCAAAAATGTGCCAAACAAGTGAATAATAAACTATAGTCTCTGTGCTGATTCTTTGAATATATAGTAATAACAGAGTTCCTGCCTGTCAGGTGTGACACTTCCTTTCCATCAGGAGGCCTCAAACACACCTCCTTCAATACTTACACAAACATTATCACAATATCTGCATTTTAAAATGGTCATTTAGACCCTTGTACCTCACATGGTTAAGGACAAGAGAATGATTGTTTGGTGTTATTGTACAACAGGGGTGGGCAAACGTAGAAGCCTAGGGAACTGCATTAGTAGAAATGTACCGTACCCTACACCCCCAGTACACATTTTGGAGCATTGGGGGGGGGGAATACTTTCTTTAAAGTGTTTTGTGTGTGTGTGTGTGTGTGTGTGCGTGTGCGTGTGCAAAACATGTTTTGGAACCCTTGGGGCCACCAAACATGTTGGAAATATTTTCCACACTCCCTAGAATGCATTTGTGGGCATTCTGGAGCAGAAATATGTGTGTGTGTGTGTGTGTTTTAATTTTTTTTTTTGCCTATACACACACACACACACACGAGGGGGTATCCAAAAGTTTTAATGATCACCTTTTTAAAAAATTGACAGAAAGTTTTGATTTGTAGTTGTTCACTTATCTCTATGTAGTCACTATCTAGATTTATACATTTTTCCCACCGTATCTTGACTCTCCGAATACCTGATATTGTAGAAGTCTGAAGATTGTGCCTGATGAGGATTTTACACTTTAGAAATTTCTGGCACAGCCAGTCACAAAAATAAAGGACGCAATGAGTTGATTTTCTCAGCAACGTGCACTTAGGGAGCAATGATGACACTGGCAAAATTTCATCAATATGCCATAATAACTTCTAGGTGATGATTATTACTTTACGATACCCCCTCGTAAGGTGCAATCTGCAGACTTCTACAATATCAGGTATTCGGAGGGTCAAGATATGCTCGGGAAAATGTGTAAATCTAGATAGTGACTACATAGAGATAAGTTAACAACTACAAATCAAAACAAACTTTCTGTCAGTTTTTTAAAAAGTGATCATTAAAGCTTTTGGATACCCCCTCGTGCATGTATGTGTGCGTGTGTGTGTGTATAGATCCCTGGAGGCCACAAAAATTTGGCCCATTCCTATTCTACAACTTTAGCCGAGTGTGTCATTCCATTCCAGAAGAATGCTTGCTTTGGAAAGGGCCCAGGATTCCTTCTAAGCCTACTCCTTTTCTTTCTTTCTTGGCAAAGGGCCTCTGAATCAATTGTCCAGGCCCACTACTGTCTCTTGGGCTGGACTGTTTCTAAGATTTGGAACTATGAGGGAAAGTTTGACATTGTTATTGCAGTTGCATTAATTGAGCCAGCAACCTGGGATATTGCTAACCTCAGAGTTCATTATGGACGTTATCACACAGGAGGAATTTCCCTCAATTTCGAAAGAAATGAAAGTGGGGCCAGTTCAGAATTGAGAGAATTCGCTAGTTCAGCAAATTCATGTGATTGCGTATTGATGCCACTTCGCGTTCGGAACTGCATGAAATTGCCTCCCAGTGCCCGAAACTGTGTGTGATAGTTTCTCACGCAATAACGTGAAACCCCATGATTGCATTCGGAAGGACTACCCATTGCCCGAAAATGTGTGTGATCAGCTTTCACGCAATAACGCGAAACCCCATGATTGCATTCAGATTGCAATTGGATTATACTGTACTTCCAATTCCCATCGTGTGATAAACTAATAGTCTTTCCTGCCAAATTCCTCAGTGAATTGCCAAATACCTCCCAGATTATTGTCTTCTAAACTGTATTATTGTCATTTTAAAACTCTTTTGCTCTTTCCTTGTCCTGGATTCTCTCTTGGTCTCCTCCTTCTTCCATCTTCCTCATACCCATGTTCTCTGGTTTGTTCTCTGTCTCAAAAGGAGGACCATGTTGGAGCTGCGACAGGGGAACTCTGAAGAGTGAGCCAGTGAACTGGGACCCTCCACCAAGGTAAAATAATTTTTTTTCTTCTGAAATTTAGACCAGATTGGCATGCTTTATCTCAACACCTATCAAAATGTTCCTGATGCAAAAACATGGAGACTTCTTGGGGAATCCATTGTCTTCTGCCTACAAAGAGCCCTGTGGCATCACAGGAATGGAGACATATTAGATTGCAAAAGAAGGGTCCTTGTTGATATGCCAATGGACTTTAAATTTCCTGGACTTTGCCCAATTGCCACATGGCCAGAGAATGAGGAGCCAGCCTGCTAAAGATACCTTCCCCATACCATCTTAACTAAGGACAGAAACAACAAAATGCAGGCATCTTACTAACGTCGCTAATTTTTCTCCTATTTGGCATGTAACATCTTGCTTGATGAAGAAGCCAGTGGAGCTTGGAAAGCTTGCAACAAGTATACTGTGCATTTTGGTTGGCCAATAAAGGTATCGTTGGTTGGTGGATTTTTGTTTGAATTTACCAACACAGCTACCCCCGCATGTCAAAAAGAGGACAGTCTTCTCTTCCTTCTCTATTTTCTTGTCAGTACTTTTTCTTGCCTCCTCTCTCACACACTCTGCCTCCTCCCTTGCTGTTTCCTTAAATGACCCAGGTCTGTTAAGGTCTTCGTCCTCATCACAGCCCCTTTTTTGGGTTGCAGTCAAGCCTGAAAGCCCAGAGCATTCATCCTTGAAGTCTTTAGCCGGTGTCCTCATTTGCAGATAGCCTGTCATGATCTTCACAAGGAAGAAACTAGAGAGGGTGATCACTGAAGCAGAATGCATCAGTCCATCCATACAGCCACAATTCCTGATTCTTTCTTTGTGCAGTCTAGCTTCTCTTTTACAGGTTATGACCCAGTTGGGCTACTACAGGCTTGAGCCTGCTAAATTTCATACCACTAATCCTCTGCAAGAAACCACCATGGAGGAACCTCCCCATCAAATTATCTATTAATGCAAGTATCAGACCTCTATGGAAAAAAATACAGCCCCTTGTCTTCAAACATTACAGATGTGAATCTTGACTTATTCCATCTGTCCATGGAAGAACAATTACTTTTTCCACCTGCTGGTTGAGATTCTGCACATTATGCTCATTTTTTTTTAAAAAACCCACTGTTTGTATTTTAGGACCTTTTGCTGAAAATGTTTTGTGTAAATAAGTTTTTGTCCACAGTTGAAATTTTTGCAAACTTCATTCTTGCAAGCATTGCAAAATACATGCTTGCAAGCATGCACACCTAACAGATAAATCTCACAGCAATTTGCTGTTTTTCTGGTCAACAACAAGAACATTTGGGAGTATTCTTTACAATCTTACTAATCTTACTAATACAATACTAATTTGGCATCAAAAGTGCAGCATCCAAGACTTGCCATTTCTTTTAAATCACAAAATCCCAGCCCACCATTTGTGACACCCCTAAAGCCAGCAGTGTGGCAAAGAAGAATAATTTCCTTACTTGAAGTAGCCAGTAGCTGTGAGACTGATGCTTTCTTCATAAGCTTCCTTAATCTACAAGAGGTACATTGTTTCAATGACATTTCAATGACATATGTTTATGTTTTAAAACTGTAACCATAAATTTTTACATAAAACAACAAGAAAAAATGGGGAGCATTAAAGTTCAGCCTTCTATCTCCGCATGAACCAAGTAATTCTTATCATTCATCTTCAGACACAAATTGAACAGTAGCTTCTTTTCCTCTCGATTTGACCAATAAATGAAAGCACCTCCCAGATAAAGGTGAGCATCTCCCTCTTCACTATGCTGACAGCTAGAAAGCATTTAGGGGGCCCAGGTGGTCCTAAAGTCTGTCTCCATTTAAAATCTACTGGTGTTTCCAAATGAGCCTTTTAGTTTGAAATTCTCTTGTCCCATGGAACAGTTCAGGGGCACTGTCTTGCATTTGTAAACTTCCTGTACTTTCTGGCAGCGTCTTCTGTCTTTTTTCTTGCATCAATAATCCATTAAGGAGTGAAATATGGAATAGCTTCACAATGCCTTTTTGAAAATCTGTCTCTAAGAGTCCTTTATTCTAGAAGCATGATGTCAGGTGCCTCAGAAATCAGATTTACAAAAGAAGCCTGTGTTTATCTTACAATGGTCAACCACTAAATGAAAGATGTGCAAGTCCAGAGAATGACATCATGACATTTTTCACCAATTGGGGAGCATCTCTTCCAAAAATGTGTGGAGAGCATTCTCAAGAAGGGCCAGCTCCTAATGATGTAGTGAGTTAAGCCCATCAGGAGCAAGTTTTTGATAGCATGAAAAGGCAGTGCAGTTGGTTCTTTACATTTGCAGCTTTGAATTTTGCAGCTTTGATTATTCACAGATTTGATTAATACATTCTCTCTAGGAATCTCTAGGTCCTCCAGCATAACTCTGTTTTCAACTTCGGCCAAAAGCCACGCTGGAGGACCTAGAGATTTCTAGAGAGACCGCTTCTCTAGGCATTTGTAGACCCTCCAGTTCAATTTTATGATCAGCTTCTGGAAGATCTTGATCACAGGATTGCCCAGAAAGGTGTTTTCTCAGGTTAAAAAAAGTTTTTTTTTTAATTTGCAGTTTTTCCACTTTCACAGGGGTACTGTGCCCCTAACCTTAGTGAATGTGGAGGGCTACTGTCCATTGTTAGTTGTTAATTTATTACCATTATGTTTTTATTGCCAGGCAGTACATGGCACATGGTAGTACATGGAGCATGGCGATATTTGTTGCTGCTAATTCTTACCCACCCACCCCTTTAAAAAAAATCTAAATTATATTTTTCCAGTCATATAATGTTTCAGGTATTTTATTCCTACCTAATTGAGTCAGTTGGAGGATAGTACAAGATAGTACATGTGAGGCTGGTACATGTGAGGCAACTATATGCAGTCCACTCAAAGTCTTGTGAGAGGAGGGCCACTCATGAGAGTTCCAGGCTTCCACAAGATTATAGACCTTGCAGGAGCCCCAAACTGGCTTCTTGGTAGAATTGAGGTGGGTTTTCTATAGTTCTGTTTCATCTCATGTGCTACTTGCTTTCCGTTGCCTTGGCCTGTACAGCTGAGAGCATGGCTTGACTGCCCTCCCAACAACATACCTGTCCCAATTTGGTAGAGAAAATCCTGCTTAATCTCTTTTTTTTGTCCCATGTTTTCCATTTTTTTAAAAAAAAATATCCCAGTTTTTCCTTCCTCCACCCATATTGTCCTTTGTCTTTGGCCTGTTTTCATTGCTGCAAAATTTCAAAGTGCAAACAAGTTTGTATTCAATTAACTCAGCAGGAGAGGAGAGGAGGAGGAACCTTGCCCTTCCAAGTGGGCTCAGGTAAAAGCAAACTGCTGCAGCATCTCCTGTCTTGTCTGCTCTTCCTCATTAATCAACATTTACCATCTTGACCATGCTTTGATGTTGCTTGGCTACATGTGTCCCAGTTTTCATCTATGATATGTTGTAGTATATGCAACAGACAGACCCCCCCATCAGCATATGGTATGTACATTTTGCTGTGTACTAAATGTTTGGGGGTAAGTCAGTTGTGAGTGCAGCTGGTGTGAGATCTTCTTGCTCTCAGTGGATTAAAAAATATGTGATTTTGGGCTGCTCTGCTCAAAAGACAAGAATATATGCAACATAGTTGGACCTATGCCCAGTAATGTGTATTGATCTCCCATTATCCTTGTTGGCTCTGTTTACTGAAACCTGCTGTTTTAGCTCTAGAGCTTTAGAGAGATTTTAAAAATAAAACACGTTTGTAAGAAGTAGGGGCTGGGTGTTGGAACAAAATGATAGAAGAAGGAGGAATTCCTTGCTGCCAACATAGATTTATTTCCCCCCCCCCCCATTCAACCCCTCACCCCATACCACTTCTGCAGTCCCTTTAATTCTCTCTCTCTCTCATTTTAAAAAAAGCATATTCAGATGGAGAAGTTGGAAGGAGTAACAAGAAAGGACATACAACAGTGTGGGACGAATTGGCAGTTTGCTTACTACTAAAATGTATGTTATAAACCTAATGTTAAATAGCACCCGGAAGTGCCACACAGGAGGATAGGTAATTCCTGTTTATATAGATTTAAGAGTTGCTATCACTGTTTTGTTGCAAAGTTAGCTTTGCTGCCTGTACTGATCTTGATAGACTGCTTAGACTAGAAGCCATGAGAACAAGGATTTTGTTTCTGAATAGATAATACCAATAGGATCATAATAGAGTTTTTAAAATATAGTGCTTACCCAGTTCTCCCATTTTCCATCTGGATTTTTGTTTATTATTGGCTCTAGGCGCTTCCGGAGTATTTGGCAAGCATTCTGTGGAAATAGGTGGCAATGAAAAGGAGGTCTTATTAGTAAACAATAAACAGCAAAGGAGTTTGCCACCAGCAATACACACCAGCTATTGGGACACCCTATTAAGAAAACAACACAAAACACAATAAAAAGATATGTTTTAAGTAGGAGCACAAGATGCTGCTCTATACCAATTCAACCTATTTCTCCATCTATTCAAACACTCATTAGCCTTGGCTTTCAAGGGTGTCTATCAAAAGGTCTCTCCTGTAAGTTTCTACCTGCTCCTTTCAATTGGAGATTTAAAGGACTGACATCTAAAATCTTCTACATGTAAAATATAAGTTATTCCAATAAATGATGGTCCTAAATCTTATATCTGGGAAGGTCTTAAATGAAAATAAAATATCATTTATCCACCTGTCTGCCTTCATGGATAGATGGATGCATACACATGGATGCTCACCTCTATGTGCATGATGTAAATCTTTGCTTACTTTTCCTTTAGTGGATAAGATCATGAGCACTTTTCAGTGCTGGGTTTTGTTTTCTTTTTTGCATTTTCAGGAAAGATTTGTGTGTGTGTGAAATATTTGTGAGAAAAAAGCAAACAAACACTGGTTTATTTGGGGGTTTTTTGCACAAAAGATTTTGTGCAAAAGACAATGTATTTTGCCACCAGGGCATCTCTGAACAAAGCTCTTCTGCAAATTTTTCCACAAAAAGTCCTGTAATGCAAATAATTTTGCAGGATTTGAAAATGTTTTTCAACAGGGTGTCTCAAAGTGTCGAGATACCCTTTCTAATCGAGGATGAGAAAATATGAAAGTAGTTTTTAAATATCCATTACACCCTCACCAACCTGTTCAATGGATAGGGACCTAGAGAGGTTTAATCACCAAGATCAATGAGACAAGCTAACTTAGTTAAATCTCATTACATTTTAGTGGAACCTGAAACAATAATCACAAATAAACATTCAAACCTGGACTGCTTTCCCATTGAGTTCTGTGCTGACTGATGCTGCGGTGAAAACTGCATTCGGTATTGTAACTGTAGTTCTTTCATAATTGTGTATATACGACAACGGGATCTTTAATTCATGGCTGACAACCTTTTTTGTTTAGAAAACACAAATATCAGTATTTCAACCAGGAGTTACAACAGAGCCACAAACAGAGGGAAAATAGCAATTTTTATCACAGTTGAGGCACATAGAGGAATAAACTTGTTAGATAATAAGTTATTTTGCTCACAAAACATAAAACACTAGGTATTATCTATATCGTGTTGTGCAGATGCAAATGGACACTTGATCAAACTGTCCTTATTCTATAACTGTAAGCAAGTATGACCTTTTTGAGGAGGGGGCCTTATGTTACCTGTAACATCTTGGTGTTAATTCCTTGTCCCAGTTCACAGCCACCATGGGACACCAGCACTGATCCATCTAGATATATATTCACCAGAGCAAAGGCCTATAGAAAAACAGGAATTGTGAAAGCTTAGTCTTCATCGATTAAATTATATCCTTGGTAGAATGTGATACAGAACATCCCATCTAATGGTATCTCCAATCTTTTTAAAAATAGTAAACATAGGAAGAGGGGAAAGATTTTGGATGGGGATCATGCAGTTAGAGGAAAGGAATAAGTAACTTTTGCCAACTGTACCATTTCACCAGATGAAATCAACCCTCCCTCACATACCAAATTGCTGTTTGCCCCCATCTGTTTTTCTTATTTTCAAGACTATTTTGCTTTATGTTTTAGAAGTGCAGGTTTCAAAGGCTTGCCTGGTGGTAATACGTAGCATAAACTCCAACAGAAAACAACATGGGGATGATTGCGATCCCTTTCTTCTTCCAATAGTTGTGTTTATTAAATTCCTCCGCTGCTTGTCGCCTGTTGCAATAATCTGATTTCTCCAGGCATTCTTCCCAACATGCAACCAGATTTCTGGGATCAATCTCTTCTTTGAAGGGAGTTTTAGTCACTTTTTTGTACATGTTCATCTCTCTGACCTTCAGTGGAAACACATAACATCCCAAAAAATCAGCAGTAGCAGAACATGTTATAAACCATCCTGGACCATGCCAAGAACTATCAGGTCAGATTGCACAGGGAAGCCATTGAAATCCATAAACATCTGGACAATTTCAAAAGGAAAGAAGAAACCATTAAAGTGAACAAAGCTTGGCTACCAGTCCTGAGAAACACCAAAATCAAGACCCGGCAAATGCAAATGAAAACCACCCAGGGTGCGAGGGATTCCCAGCAGACAATGGATCATTAAGTAAATGGACACCCTGTAGGCCTTGCCATTCAACAACAGAACAATACACAGATTAACATGCAAATCACCTCTTCTCAACAAACGGTATACATACCCTACTCTCTTCCATGCCATCATTCTCTGAAGATGCCAGTCACAGATGCTGGCGAAATGTCAGGAATAAACTCTTCTAGAACGTGGCCTCATAGCCCGAAAAACCCACCAAAAACATAACATACTATTTGTTGTTCCAAGAAGTTATAAGCCATCTAAATCTTGATATACATTGCTATATTACTCATTAACTACCAGTATCATTTCCTTTTTTTTCTGCCTATTTATTACATGTTTGCTCTTGTTGTGTGCCTTCAAGTTGCTTCCAGCTTATAGCAACTCTAAGATGAACTTATCACAGGCAAAATTCAAAGATATAGCCATGTTAGTCTACAGAATCAGTATGTAGAGGGATCCTGTAGCACCTCTGAGACTAAGGAGTTTAGCACACAGCAAAAAAACCCCGGCTTACCTTTGCAGGTTTGAATCCAAATTTGAGCTGCATCCGGATATTATCATACTCAGTGCCACCAATGCCACCAGCCAGGTACAGCCTGGCTAACTTCTGGCTAGAAGCCATGCTCAGTCAGATTCTTTTCAAAACTGGGAAGCTCCCGACTTTACAAATTCCACTTACTGAGCGTGACTTCTAGCCAGAAGTTACCCAGGCTGCATCCAGCTGGTGGTATCAGCAGCATTTTGAGTATGAATCCAGATGCAGCCCGAATTCGGATTCAAACCGGCAAAGGTGAGCCAGGTTTTTTTTGCTCTGCACTAAACTCCTAACTGAAAGATAGAAGTTGGCAGCATGAGCTTTCGTAGACTACAGTCTGCTTCCTCAGATGCATTCTGAGGTTGTGAAACAGAAGCTGGATGGAGATTCTTCTTTGGAGATTTTAAACAGAGGCTGGATGGCCATCTGTTGGGAGTGTTTGGATTGTGTATTCCTGCCTGGCAGGGAGTTCGATGGGATGGCCCTTCGGGTCTCTTCCAACTTGATAATTCTATGATAAGCGTATTTCAGAACCTGCCCTCCCCTTTACAACCCACTTCATACATACTGTGTTTCTCTGAAAATAAGACAGTGTCTTACATTAATTTTTGCTCCCAAAGATGCACTAGGTCTTATTTTCAGGGGATGTCTTATTTTTCCATGAAGAAGAATTCACATTTATTGTTGAACGAAAAAAATATATACTGTATATGTATTTATATACAAAAACTTTGCTAGGTCTTACTTTCGGATTTAGCAATTCAGCAAAACCTCTGCTAGGTCTTATTTTCTGCGGATGTCTTATTTTCAGGGAAACAGGGTAGGGATGTGTACAGTGCTACAATTGTGTAATGTGAAAGGGCTCTTAGAGCTATTTACTCAGTTCAAAAGATCTAAACAGTGATCTATAAGAGGGGTCTCTGTTCCCTGTCTATAAAAGTCTCATCTATTCATTTTTCAGAGTTCAAGTAGGTAAATGTAAGGGGCAAGCTGTCATTTGCAATTTTTAAGGGGCAAGCTGTCATTTGCAATTTCAGAACTTTTCTAGAATCAAAACTGTTTCACAGAAAGAAAATAAAGATTTCCAAAATTCAATAAAAGCTCATTGTCAACTCCCAAACATTTGGGTGTGTGTGTGAGAGTGTGAATCAATACAAGAGTGTTCAACCAATGTCACTTCAGAGGTTTCTACTATGCAAAAACCATAGCATTTCTGAAGGATCAGAACAATCTTTGGTTCCAGCAGTGATGGCATTTCTGACTCTCTGCCATCTCCTTTCTCCCACAAATTGGGAATTGGCCCTGGATGCCCTTGAGCCAGAGAAAGTTAGTCAGACTTTGGTTCCATTGAAACCAACTTTTTAATTAAGAAAGTTTAGTTTAAATATGCCCTCATAGGAAACTATGAAATATGGGACGTAAGTGCCTGCGACCCAAGGTTTCGCCACCTGAGGGAGCATGTGTATAGTCTTTGAAAACAGAAGATAAGTTTCTTTCTAGAGAAAGATCCTAGTTAGTAGTTATAATTATCTTGCCACTCAAAGGAGGAACAAAAAGAGATTTCCCAAAGACCAAACCATGGCTATTAGTATGATATAGGCTGCATTTGCGCTGCAGAAGTAATCCAGATTGACACCACTTTAACTGCCATGGCTCAATGCTATGGAATTCTGGGAACTCTAGTGTGAGACATTTAGTCTTCTCTGTCAGAGAGCTCAGGGGCCACAACAAACTATTTAATCTTCTCGGAATTCTATAGCATTGAGCCATGGCAGTTAAAGTGGTATCAAACTGGATTATTTCTGTAATGCATTGAACCATGGCAGTTAACGTGGTATCAAACTGGATTATTTCTGCAATGCAGATGCAGCCATAAATATTGAAATCATTAGATATGAGGTAACCTGGACTTTATTTTCAGTCTTGAGCTTGTGAATCTGTGAGACTATCAAAATTGACATATTGAGAACAAACTGAAATATAAAGTTACCCACTGCATTGGACCTTGAAATAATGATCCCCTCACCAACTCTCTCCCTTCCAAGCCTTTTCATTTTATAATTCCAGTTAGGCAACAAACTAGGGCAAATTTGTGTGGGGAAATGTTTGCAGGAAAGACTTCAGCACCCTTAGGCTACCAATTGGAGGGTCTCATATTTGTTTAATTTTTCCAAATATAAGTTTGAGAACATGGATGTGCCAAGATAAGAGACTGTTCTCCTCTGGAACATCATTAGAGGCTCCCAATTTTCTTGTCCTTCCTTTATTTATTACCTTTTCATGTGGCAAGCCAAGCTGATCTGCCACAGCCACTATCCACGTCTCTGCGCAAAGGCCTGCCTGTGGGAATCCAAATCCTCGAAACGCTGTATTTGACCGCAGATTAGTCTTGCAGGCCCTCCCACGACTTCGAAAGTTTTGGATATCATATGCATTACTACATTTTAGCACAATATATTCAATAACCTAAAGCATAGGGATAAACAATCAGTTTGTTAACCATTCTGTGCATTATTGAATCTACAAAGCAAAATTAAGAAGCAAACGAAATTGTGAATGGTGCAACCCGCTAGGGCTGCATCTGCACTGCAGAAATAATGCAGTTTGATACTGCTTTAACTGCCATGGCTCAATACTATGAAATCCTGGGGTTTGTAGTTTGTTGTGGCACCAGAACTCTCTGACAGAGAAGGCTAAATAGCTCACAAAACTACAAATCCCAGAATCCCATAGCATTGAGCCAAGGCAGTTAAAGCACTATCAAATTGTTAATGCAGTGCAGCTGCAGCCCAGGTTATATGTTTCTCCTCAGACAGGGTGACAGCTAGGAGCATTCCAAAACTCACACCCTTCCATGGGCTGCGTGCCAAATGTTATATAGAGTTTAATGTCTGAACTGGGCCTTGGTTTTACTGATTCTACTGATTACAGAATAAGGACTGGAAACTTCCAGATGTGGACAGCCAAACTAATCATGTGGGATGATGGGGGATGCTCTCCAGCAACATCTGGAAGGAAACAGGATCTCCATCCCAGCCCTAAGGGAACAAAATATTTACAATGAGGTTAAATGTACTCTATTTATGTAACTTCCTGATAAGGCAAATTGGGAGAAAATGGAAAAAATAGTATGGGATACCACTACGAAATATTATGCCAATATAAAAAAAAATGTATGTGTATTCCCAATCCTCCTATAATTGTATAAGACTATAGCTAGTGACCCTGGGTAGTGTCAACCTGACAGGAAAGCAGAGGACAGAATGAAGTGAGCAAAACTGCAAGGCCTATGACTGTATAAACAAATAACAGCTATTACTATAAATCTGGAGCCTAATTTAGGTGTTTAAACTTAAAAATCCAAAGTATGATTGATGCTACAGAAAAGGATAGAAGATACCAAGAGAACAGGAAAGATGTATTGTGGAAGTAGTGGGGTTGTTTTTTGGGGTGATAATGTAATGTGATTGTTGTGGTGTGTTATATATGTTATATATGTGATTTTAATGTTAATAAACTTGTAAAAAACAAACAAACAACAACAAAATGCAAGGCCTAATGGAAGAAGAATAGAGAAGAGATGCCCGTACATAGAAGATGTCTGGTACTATTTGATAGCCCCCAAGGTCATAGAAAGTTTCTGAACTTTTGGTGCCCCATTGACATCATAGGACCCAAAACAAACCTCTCTGCTGAAGATACCCTTCCCTCTTTTAGGGTTACCATGCTAACAGGGAGTCACTGTAGGATAGCAGTACATGACCTGCATAGTGTGCATGCTCCAAAAATGTGATCTGCTAAATAGTGCTAAGTAGGAGAGATAGGATGCTTTGTGATTATCATGTGGAAATGTATATATGTTTGGATATCTGTTCCTTTACTTTGTGTCAGTATTTCTGGTCGCTAGACTACTGACACTTATTCACTATGGCAAATAAAAGGATAGATTTGCCTCCCTTTGATGTGTTCTAAGGCCAATCCCCCGCAGATAGATAATGTGATTGTAAGGCACGTAAAGTAGTAGTATAGAACAAGATGTTTTAATTTTTATATATTAATGTAGAATGTGATTTTATGACATTGATTGTATTACTGTTGTTATTGTTGACTCTGTTGGAATCGCGCCTTGATCCGTAGGGAGAGGTGGAAAATATAATAATGATGATGATAATAATAATGATAATAATAATAATAATAATTCTAGCTTATTTGCACTGAGGCTAAAGAACTCCCATTTTTGTGGATAACACTGCCACTGAACCCAACTCAGCCATGAATGGAAACATGCCAGGTACATCGTCACTTCCTCAGTTCTGCAGGCTTACCACCAATGAATTCTCCTGTACATATACATGAAATCCTTGTGGGCTACTACCAGCCACTGAACTACAGGAGGACCAGTTGTCAGACATGGTACATGTTATTTCCCTCTGTTCCAAAAAATGAATTTAAGGGAAAGATAGTAAATATATGGCCCTCCAGATGTTCCTAGACTGCAGCTCCCAGCATCCCTTGCCACTGGCTCTGTAGGCTAGTGTTGCTGAGAGTTACAATCCAATAATAACTGGAGGGCCACATTTTCCACATCCATGACTAAGGGGATTGCACATATATTACATCTAATTAAATGTATACCTGTCAAAGCCTGTCAAAAGACTATGAATTACACAGTGGGTTTTAAAGAAAGTATCCAATCCATACACGGTTACTGCATCAACAGTTTAATGCAATTTAAAGTGAATAAATCTGTAATTTATTAGTTTACTTACCAATTCAGATTCGTCTAGTGTACACCCACCATTTATGTAGAACTCCAGGTCAACAGCTTTAATTTTACCATCATTCATGAATCCCACCTAGAAACGCAATAGCATATTGTACTCATGAGACACATAAAGTTCATCTTCTGTTCTCTGAATTATGTGGGAATGTGTTATGTGAGCTATAAAACAATGACTTTACTAAATTTTAACCCGTCTCTATCACTTTTATTACATGTTTTTGAAAAATAACAATGGAATGCTGCTACATAGTAATAAAAATAATTTTCATGGCATTCCTTGCCCAAGGGCACATTACATAAGTTTGTCACACAGTACGCAACAATATATATTCCACTTACATGGTCCATCACTGTAACTAAGGAAAGATACCATATAACAACAACAATAACAAAAAAATAAGTGTATTTCCTAAAGGATAAAGAGAAAGAGGAACAAAGAGGAACTTGCTGTTACATCTGATAATGGTAAGTATGATGGATATCTCTGTGTGTGATAATCCTTTTGGTCCTATCCTCAATGGTCCTAGACACTTACCATATGTGGGAGAAGGCCATCTTACAGGCCTCTCCTTGCTAAACTCATAAGGGCTTTAAACAATAAAACCAGCACATTTGGGAGGCCCATATATAGATTAGGCACAATACTAACATAGCTGATAAATCACTAGCATAATGAGATTGAATTGCCCAATATTAGGTAGCAAATTTGCGGTCCTATGTAATGTATCTTATGCAACAAATTACTATAGCTACATATATCTCATCGTTCCTCTAATAAGCTCATGGTGACTCCTTCAGAGGCTGATGTAGGAGACTGGCAATATTTTCTTCCTATTGTGCCAAGGATTGGCATCATTTTGGTCCCCACTGGCTTCAATTCTTGCTCTCTCCTGCAAATCCTCCATGGAATGGTAACTGATGGTGCACAAATTGACACTGATCCAGGGACCATCACTCTGAATATCACTGAAGTACACAGTTTATGTACTTTCCCCTAATGTGTTGCCTCTAATGTTTAATCTCCTCCTCCACATCTCATTCACATAACAACCCTGTGAAGTAGGTCAGGCTGAGACAGTGTGACAGGTGTAAGGTTGCCTAATGAATTTCATGATGCAGTGGGAATTTGAACTTGGATCTCTCAAACCTTCATTAACATTCTAACCACTATACCACATTGCATTTCCTGTTCTGAGCTACTCAAATGTTTGAACTATTTCAATATATTTAAATATTTCAGATATTTTGACTACTGTTTTAGAAAACTGCCACTGCCAAACTTTTTTTTTAAAGTGCATCCCTCTTTGTACAGCGCTATGTCAGGGGTTGGGGAGAGATAAAAGCAGTACTGTACATATAAATGGACAAGTTTGGCCAGGTTGTCTCTTCATCTGGGCATGGCTGCATCTCTGAGCTAGATGCTTCCCATATTAGGAAAATGTCTGGTGACTGCTATCCATCTTGTAAAGTTTGTCATGCATGCTGCTGACCACATCATAATTATTTTGGAACAGAATCACCTTTTTCAGAAAGAAATGTCAGTGGTTTTACTTAGCAGATACATGCATATTCTAGCTCAGAACAGGCCTACACAACGGAGTCTTTTATGTACTGGAGACAGACTTTGTTAGAATCAGTACTACTTACTTTATATTTCCCCCAAAGAGGATGTCGACCACCAGTTATTAGCATGTCATCAGAACGCTCCAGGATAAAACGGACAGGAGAGCCAGTTCTAAATCAAAACAAAGGCTTACACTATGATTAAGATAAACTGCTAGGAAAACAAAGCATAGCTGCCAACTAGATGCTTTTGAGTTACAAAATATGCATCCTGTCTCCCAAGTTGTATGTAACAGGGACCAACAGATATAATGCCTCAGGTGAAGAACAAAATGGCTCCCACTTCCATTCCGTGTCCAAAGGCCAATTGGTGTGGCCACTAAATCATTTGTTAACAATTGTGATGGATGAATCTCTTTCCTTGCACCTCAAGCTGCTAGCTAGCTGGGGGAAGGATAACAAGGCAGGTGATATGGTCCACAACTCTCTCATTCATATCTTGCTGATATATCCACCTCATCTCTGCCACAGGGTTCTTGTCCCTGTTTCTTATACCAGTTTCTGGTCATGCAATATATCCTACTCATCCCCCCACCCATATGATAGCCATCACATTTCCATCAAACTAAAGGAGAAGACCAGAAGACCATGATGTGGGTAAATACAACCATAAAACCAGAGCACACTTATTATGACCAATATTATATATGGTCCTTGAACATTCTGAATTATTTGTCTTTGGCTGTTCTTCAGATCTGGAACATACCAGTCCATCCAGTGGCACCATTAGGAAATTTGTAGTGGGTGGAGGAAAAGGCATTGGAATTATAGGAGATTATCGCATTAGTTTCACTGCTGGGATAGACACGGGATGTAAGTTTCTTAAGGTGGATCTTATCGCATTCACTCATTACCAGGCAGTATGCAGCCCATATGCAACCCAGGTTTCTCCGAGCTTGTCCAACACCTTTTCAAGACCGCAAAAATTGCACTCTTGAAAAGCCGCAAGAGAAGCCTGGGTTGCATCCAGACTGCATACTGCCCAGCAATGGGTAAATGCATTCAGATCTGCCTTAAGAAAGTTACATCCCTGGTCTATCCTGGCAGCGAAGCTAATAGGATAATCTCCATTGTCCAAAAAGGTGTGCTGAAACTTCTGTTCCAATTGAAGTTAGTACTGACATTATGTGTAACCATCACTCAGGGTTCGTCCAAGCTAGTGTAAAGAAGTGCAAGTTCTTGTGATTTAGGTCCTTGGGTTTTGTCAGGTTTTGCTACTTTTTATGGCCTCCATTTCCAGTAGCTTCATTCTTTTTTTTTTGGCGGGGGGTGGGGGGGGAGCTCTTTCTAGCAATTTCTTGGATCTGTACTTAGAATAAATGAAACTAGCTGTGTTCCTAAACTGACTCCAAACACCAGTGAAATCTGCATTGTCAAACTCTGCTATGTGTCCTTACCCTCTGTCCCACCCAAGTTGGCAGTGCTCATGCATGATGCCAAAACTAAAGTTTGGAAGAACTGGGAATTTACATCAGGGTGGGAGAGGTACTAACCTCTGAATTCACTGTGTAGCCAAGAATATGCAACAGTAGTGGTGGGCAAATTTCTGAGGACATACTGCCTCTGAGTGCAGTATGGGAAGAAAAAATTCCAGTTCTGAAAGGATTATCAAGGAGTCTCGTGTGGTTATTGTAAACAGAAATTCCAGACTTTGGTGATATTATACCCTAAACTAACAGTTGCTTTTCCTCAGGCAGAGCTGCCGGAATCTAGAGGAGATATCGGAAACCCTATTACTGTACAAGAGGTTTTATATCCCAACTCTTTAGTTTAGGTGGTTTCAGGAAGATGATAAAGAAAGGCAGCACATACTTGTGTGCAGCTACTGCTGCAGCTGCTGCAAAAAATGATGGTTTTGTTATTTTGCCTCCAAAAGCTCCTCCCACTCGTCTTGTGTGGCACATGATCCTATTGGCCTGGACATCCAATACTGAAGCCACCAATTCCTAGAAGAAGAAGAAGAAGAAGAAGAAGAAGAAGAAGATTTATTATTATTATTTTTAAATTAGGCACACACAAGTTCTCCTTTGAAAAGAAAAAAAACAAATGGTCTTGGTACTGATACTGAATTCTGTTCTTTTTTTTTTTTCTACCGAGGAACTGCAAATTTATGAAGCCTTTGGTGTTTTGGCGTTCTAGGAGAGGGACAATTTAAGAGGTCTTTCTTCATCAGTTACTGGCGAGTTTGCAACTCATTAATGAGCTATAGCATATCACCTCTCAAAAATATTAAGGATTCCATACAGATTGTACAAAGTTTGATAGTATAGAAATGCTACTTTAGGCACATGTACCATGTCTCTACTCTGGTCTTCTCAAACTCAATGCAATCCCAGGTTACTGTCAGGGCCAGCCTTACCAATAGGCAGAGCAAGGCAACCACCACACGCAGCAATTTTTTTTGTGGGGGAAGGGTCATGATATAAAGCAGCAAATGATTCATTATTAGTGTTTTCATGTTGCATTTTAATGCCAGGGAAGAGAAGTGCTTGTGGGATTTTCTGCTCCATCTGCCAATATAACATGCCCAGCCTTGGGCACTTTGACTCTGGGGCAGGAATGAGGATATTTGTTGCTGTATAACAGATACAGCTGTCTATACAGCTATAACAGATATACAGCTATAACAGGTACAGCTGGTATAACAGAGGCATAGCTACCCATCTTGTATGTGACTGTTTGGTTTTCCCCCACTGTGACCTCTGGCCAAAGAGATTTTGCTGGATTCTAAAATGCCACAGAACCTGGAAAATCTGTTCAGCAGAAGTGATTGTGGGATGGCTGTTCTTTGGGGAGCAGCGTGATGTCTCCCATAATCCCTGGGATTGGGTCCATGGCAACCACATGCTGCACGACTGATCTGGCACACTTTTAAAGCGGCTTAAACCCACCCTTGCCGCCACAGGAATGTGACACCGCCTGCCATACAGTCGGGTGTGTGATGTGACACAAACATTGGGGAGGATTCAGGGCATCTGGCGTGTGGTTGCCACAGCCCCACTTCAGCCTAGTGCTGGCATTTAGTGCCAGTCTGTTTACACCCTATGTCTCTGAATACTTCATCTTTAACAGCCTACTATTTTCAGATTCTCATAAGTCTCATGGTGCTATGTAAATTGAACTTTTGATATTATGTTTTAATGTATGTGTTTTTGATTTAATGTTTTGTTATCCATTTTTACATTTTTGTAAATAAATTGATTACAATTATTATTGTTGTCACTATATTATTCATTTTGACAATATCTAGTTTTAAGGTGTATATATATATATATATATTCCATGACTTCTGATGAAACCATAGCACAACTTTCCCTTGTTGGATGTCAAAGACGGGTAACCTCACCTGCACTTTTGTAGCATCCTGCGTAGACACATATACATCCATTTCCTTATCCTCTTTTCTTGGAATGACAAACACACTATTGGTTTCCAGGTAAAAATGTTCTTGTCCTCCAACATGAATTTCACCTGTTTTAAAATAATGCACAGGATAACATTGCATTTATCATCCCAATGCCTTAATGGGAAGATCCTTAAAGGAACAGAAACCATATATAGGGTACAGAGGGACAACCAAGAATAACCCAAAGCAAAGGAAAAATATGAAGAGATAAAGCGATACTTGTGCAGATAAAAGAAGGCTTTACAAAGCTAGGTCTTTTGTCTGAGGTGAAACAACATCCAATGCTAAGTCTTTCACTTCAGGTAACCTTACTGGTCTGTATGAAGAAACTCACCAGTGTTATATTTCAGTGGCATGTGAATCAGCTGACTGAATCCTGCAGAAGGATTGTCACTCTTGTCACTAAGGACTCTTTCATACAAGGCTAAATTGGAAGTATAATTTAAGGTCAATTTGAATGCAATCATGGGTTTTATGTTATTGCAAATTAACTCTTCACATGCAAATTCGGGCAGGAGGGAAGCCAATTCGAATGCAATCATGGGTTTTACCTTATTGCGAATTAAAGCTTCGCATGCAAATTCGGGCAGGAGGGGGTTAATTTCGGGTAATGGGAAGTAATTCCGAACGGAGCAGGGGTTCATGTAAATTCAACAAGCGAATTTACATAAATCCGCATTGGCTCCATTCAGAGTTGGGAGAAATTCCTCCCCGTTTGAAAGAGTCCTAAGACTCTCATAGGGCTGACAGTGACTTACCTTCAAGGATTTTGTCAACTGTCTGAAAAGCCTTTTCAACATTTCCTTTTTCTATTTTCTTTACTTCTGACAGGAATGAGTTATGTTCAATTGCCTCCTGTAAAAGAGTGGGAAATTAGTGTTCAGTCCCAGAAGAATACAGAAAACAAGACTGCTCCCACTGTTGTTGGCTTTTAAAACGTGTTGGTGTTCTTTCCTGGTACATCTGCACTGCGCTCACTACAGCTAGAGTTGCCTTGTGCTTAATATGAATAGGACAACAAACTCTTTTCCTGTCCATTCAACCCCTAATTCTATAAAGTGTATAAGGCACGAGCAAAACTTTTCTAAGGACTTTACCACAAGGGGAAAATCGAGGGTTTAAACAGCTATTATCTCGTGAAAATCGTGCAATCACAATTAATATTTTCACATGATGTCGCAGTTAAAGTGCCATTATCCCAGGAATAAACAAGAAATAAACAGCAATAAATCATTCATGGGGGCTTTCAAAGTGGATTAGGCACATTTATTGAAGTCATAGCTGCCAAAAATAGAAGCTACATGGAACCAGGTACTCAGAAGCCCAGCAGCATTGGAAGCCTATTGCCTTCATGCCTGATTGGTGGGCTTCCCAGGAGTATCTGTCTGGCCACTGTTAGTAACACCATGCTAAGCTAGATGGACCCTTGCTCTGATCTTGAAGGGTTCATCTTATTTCCCCACTAGTTAAGACAGATCATAAGAGACATGGTACCAATCTTCAAAAACAGAGGCTGATTTTTACCTGAATTGTCAGAATCCGTTCCAGATCTTGATACTCTATTTTCACTTTGCTTCTGGCGTTCTTTGCACATTCATAGGTCTCTGCAACTATACCACAGATAATGTGTCCAATGTAGATTACCTACATGAGAACCAACCAACATGAGACTGAGTGGCTTTATTATACAGGGTGGGAATGGCATGGTTTTGAGCCACCCCAATAAACATGGCCTTAAATCTATAGTGGTTTTCAAACTGTGCTCCAGGAACTCTGAGCTTACTTGGAGGTCTTCTTGGAATGCTTCTGATACATTCTGCAGTGAAGAGATCAGTATAGGTTGGACAAATTTCCCTGAACGACAGCTTACCTCATACCAGTTATGGTGGCTATGTTTGAAATGCCGAAAGACAGGAAATGCATCACATACAAAGGTAGGAGATACATCATCCACATCTCCCAGGGTGCTCATTTGCATAATATTTGTATAGCCTGATTATACATAAAGATGCTAGTTTATAAGTCATTACTATAATTTAGATAATATGATTGGATGATGTATCTGCTGTTCAGGCGCTCACTGTTGATGAGCAACTTCAAAGTCTCTTCTGGTTCTCTCTTCTTTCTCTTTAATGAGACTTGGACTGGAAAGTCTTTCAACCAGAGGGAGTCTCCTTTGTAATACTGAAATGGTGAAAATCTGGTTTCATGCAATGCAGATTGGAACCTTTAACATTTCTCATCAAAGACCTTTAGTGATGGGAACAGCTACAACAAGTGATCATTTTCCCTTATCTAGAACTGGTTGAGAGCCAGTGTAGTATAGTAGTTTGAGTTTTGGACTAGCACTCTGGGAGACTGGGGTTCGACTCCCCACTCAGTCATGGAACCCCACTGAGTAGCCTTGGGCAAGCCACAGTCTCTCAGCCTCAGAGCAAGGCAAGGGAAAACCTACTCTGAACAAATCTTGCCCAGAAAACCCAATCTTAGTCACCATAAGTCAGAAATGACTTGAAGGCATACAGCAACCACACAACTGGTTAGCTTGTTCCTCCAAAGCAAGTGAGTTCTGGTGGTTTAGCTGAAATTATTTAAGCAGATAATCATAAAAACATCTCGAACAGAGAAAAAATAGATTTAGAACACAGTTCTCTATCTGCTTATTTGAACTCAATGGGGGATTTTTCCAAACAAGACAAAAAGCCCAAATCAAGATGTACCTCATCTTCAGCAAACACTTTCTCTTCTCCATTGCCATTTCCCCCTGGAATATCATTAGCTGTTACTACAGCAACTACCCCTGGCTCTTCCAAGGCTTTTGATACATCTATGGATCTGAAAAAGTAAAGGACACAAAAAAATGTATGTTCCAGTGTTGGTCATAACCAAAGATAATGGAAAGATGAATCTGTAAATGTATGTACCTGTACCTATGGATCTATTTAAAAGAAAAATATTTAAGGACAAAAAATGAACACAATCTTTCCCTCTAGGTCATGGATGGGGAGGTTAGTTGAAATATAACACATGCCCCTGCAATTATAAACAGGCAATTAGAAAAGCATGCATATTAAATTCAAAATGTGTACATCCAATAATCTTTTTTGTATCTTACTCTACCTGAATAAGGGGAACACCTAATCAGGGATGGGATTTCAACCGAAGAAGAAGGTGCCTCCCTCATGCAATGTTGTGATATAACAACAGTATTCCTCTGCCACTAAATGATTTAAATTCCTAATCTTCATCAAAATGACCAAACTGCCAGTTAAGAAATTTAAGTCAATACATGTTTAAAAACAAATTAATTAAATTAATTAAATATATCAGAGGAATTCTGCAGCCTGTTGTAGTCCAATTAATAGTCTCTGTGTATATTTAAATTTTTTAAAATAAAACTTTATTTTCTAAATATTTATATTGTTTTCTGTTAACTTAATATGAGTAAAAAAGGTTAAATACGGCACTAGACACTAAGAGCATAACTAAGAAAGCACATCCCGCAATGTTTTTATAGTGCTATAACTGTGCAATTTTAACACACCCTAGGTATGCCAGGCTTCCTGAGTATGATGGAAACTTCACCAAGGATGGAACCAAGAAGAAAATACTATCCTGATGCACTGGACACAACTATCCTTGAACCACTGCTGCTATCACAGAAATCATGTGACTTAAGGCTGCATTCCCATTGGGTTATAAACCAGATTATAGGATTTCAAGAACTGGATTATAGGATCTTGTTCCCATTTGAATGCGCATTTGATCCTCATTACAGGGACATCGTTCCCATTGGAATTTGGATTCAATCCTCATTTCATCGATTTATCTAGTGATAACTCGAATCGGGGGGTGGGGGGTGGGGTTTGAACCGGGGTTAATTTGACACCACTTTTCCAGTGGTTCTTTTGCCAGGGACCATCTTCGATTCTGAGTAAATTAATGGGAACATCAAGGGTGTCCGATTCGGATATTTTGGGATGGGAGGGCCAATGTTAAAGGGCTGGTCCGGGGGTATCACACACTTTGTTCTCTTTCCTGGTATTCCTGGTGCCATTTCCCCCTGTTTGTGTAGCCTTTCGTTGGTGGTGTGGGAAGCAGCGTAAGGCGATTGCGTGTGTAGCCAATTTTTTTTAAAAAATTATGCTTTAGACTGCCTAGGCACTCTGTTGGGTTTCCGGACATTTCTATTTGCTACTCAAAATGTGGTAAGCATCTTCGCCCCCTTGCATAAATTTCCCTTGCTGTGCAGGCATCAAGTGTGATGGAAGACGCATTGAACCTCATTTTTCAATTTTTTTCCTTTTGTGATTATTGAGCGCTTAAGCGCCTGAGCGCCTAAGTGACAGATCGCCTTTGCGCAATGGGAATGGGTAACAAAAATATTCCATGTCAAAATGCATTGAAGAAATAGGCATCACAAGTGACATCTAAGCGGCTAAGTGCTTGAACAACGGCTCAAATTAAAAAAAAATCAGGAAAAACTGGGTCCACAAACATAATGGGAATGGGGAGCAAAATAAATCTGTGTCAAGATACACTGAAGAAAAGTGAACGGGAACAAAAAATGAGCTAATAAAAACTGAATTAGTATGCTCTACTTGGTAATGGGAATGATAACTATGATTTGATTTTGATTTGAATCCTCGAACCAAAGCGGACTCGCAGCAAGATAACATGGTTTATATGCCCAGTGGGAATGCGCCCTAAGTCTACTAAAGCTCATGCTGCCAACTTCTTTCTTTAGTTAGTCCCAAAGGTGCTTCAAGATCTCTCTACATACTGATTCTGCAGACTAACACAGCTATATCTTTGAATTCTACTATCATGTGTCTCAGTTAACCACTTCAATAACACAATTGTAGCATTCCCAGAGAGGACCAAACATGATGTAATGGCCACTGAGCCATGGAAGGCACACTTCGGCAAGGCACACTTTCTCAACCCCAGAGGAAGGCAATGGCAAACACCCTCTGAATAAATCCTAGACAAGCAAATCCCACTTTGGGTCACAATTGTCTGGAATTGACTTAATGGCACACAACAACAACCAAGTGTTTCCTGAGACATATATGCATATAACATAAAATAATTTAATAATCCGAAGTTCAACATACAGTTAGATATCACTTGGTGTATACAAGTTTATGTTTACAGAATTTCAGCACTTAGTTGTTCTTGTTGTGTGCCTTCAAGTCATTTCCAAGTTATGGAAACCTGAAGGTGACCCTGTTGTAAGATTTTATGAGGCTGTGAGTATGTAACTTGCCAGTGGAGTCTCCACTCCTGGTGCCACCCAGTACAGGGGGGATGCTTCTGGGGGGGGGAGCAGTGGCCAAAACAGTGCATTTGGCCCTCTCCTTAGCTGTGGGGGTAGAGCTGGGAGAGGTGCAGCAGAAGGAGGGCCTGACCAGATGTCATCCTCCTTTTGGGATGTCACCTGGTGTGATCCACACCCTCCTGGGGATGCCACTGTGCCTTGCCCAAGGTCACCCAGTGGGTTTCCATGGCTGAGAAGCCTACATAGTTGTAGTCCAAAGTTCAAACCACTACACCATGTACTGTTAGTTATTTAACACATCTAAATCCTAATTGACTACTCATCTCACTGATTCTCTGACTATCTTCTCATAATCCTTGCTGAATCTAACTAACTGTCCTGAGTCTAATTAATTCCTGCCCTTAATTGACTCATATCTTTCTTCATGCCCTTCACTGTTACCCATCAGAATAACTTTAATTAAATCTAATGATCCCCAACTCTTCACTCACTGTCGTATCCATTGACCTTTTAAACATCCCTTCAAACAATTGCCAGTCATCTCTAAGATGCCAGGCTCTCTCCACTCCCCACAGATCACTTACATTATTACATATACTATGCATTACACACATAATCATATATAATTCCTCTAATAAACACGTTAACGGGGCTTTTTAGAACGCCCAAAAGGGGCGGTCCATATTCGCCCCTTCTAGCGGCGAGATGAGGCCTGGGCTGCCGCACGGGCAGCCCCAGAGGCCTCATCCCGCCGCTTTTGGAGGCCGGGGGAAACTGGCAAACTGCCGGTTCCCCGCGGCCTCCAAGTGGGGTGCAGCGGGTGCTCTGGGCGCCCTGCACCCCGCTTCCCTCGGCGGGGCTGAAGGGGGAAAGGGACTGCCGCTGCGGCCCCTTTCTCCCTGGGTCTTTGCCGCGGCCATTTAAAGGCCGCGGCAAAGACCCTCCACAAAAAAAGAGCTCCGCGTTGGAGCTCTTTTCTTGCGGCGCGGGAAGGGTGCGATTGGCGCCCTCCCGTGCTGGAAAAGCGTCACAACGTGCGCAGCATGTCAAAACGCTGCGCACGTGATACGCTGCGCCTCCGTATAGACGCTGCCATCTTTAAATGGCGGCGTCCATACGCTTTAGGCCTAGGGAGGGTGTAAAAGCTACGCCCTCCCTAACCCTAAAGGAGGAGTTTCTAGCCCTATTCACGCCTCTTTTTGCCCATCTAAAATGGGCCAAAGTTGGGTTTTTTTTTACAAAAGTCTGTAACATCATAGCTCCATCCTACAGAATCCTGCATGTGCCATTTGATGAGGTGTACTTCCAAATGTCTCCTATTGAACAGACTGAAAAAAATAATATTCTCAGTCTCTTAAAATATGTTCTTCCTGAACACAGTCACAATTTTCTTATAAAACAACTTTTAAAAAACTTACAGTATCTTTGCATGAGCTCGGGTGCTGGTTACCACAGCCATGAAGAGCTGTCCATCAGCTGGTGAAATATCATCAACATATACAGCTTCACCAGTAGCGTGTTTAATACCAGACTGGTGCATTATAGGTCGCCCAACTGGGTCCTGAAGAGGCTGGTGATGATCTACATCCTGTCACACAGTAGGAAATATTTAGTTTACAGACTGTCCATGTGATTTCCGTTTTCATGGTAGGCACAATTGATGCTGAAAGGTAAGGTCTTTTCAGTAATAATACCAAAGTCCTCTGGCATTTAATCATCACCTTACGCATATTATGATACATCTTAAAAATCACTCTATTTCACTGGGTATTGGTTTTAGAATGATATCGACTGGAATGCTATACTGCAGTTATGGGTTCGTAACTGGATCTGTAACTGATTCATATTCACAAAGTTTACATATTCATGATTGTGGCACTATTGCAACAGTGGTAAAAATCCTCCAATGCTGCTTCACTGTGCATCAGCCACTGCAAGTGATGAAGATCAGTTCTCCAGGCAATCGAGGTGCAGCAGATTGACATTTCCACTCCCCTTCCACCAGTAATCTCCAGTGCAAGGAGGAATTGCAGTAGGTATCTATCTGATAGTTGCACCAGAAATTGCTAGTGGGAAGCCCTGATGAACAGAAGAACTGAGCTCCACCTCTCCAGTGGCTGATGGTCAGTAAAGCAAGATTGGAGGAAGTTGGGCCAGGAGAAACTGTTGAGTTAAATATATTTAACAACATATGCAACTAAAATGAATAAAACCAAGCAACAGAAAGGACCATGGAGCCGAAATTCAGGGAAACATTGGCCAAGATCTTAAATTATTTGATTAACTACTATATATACTCATGTATAAGTCTAGGGATTTTAATCCAAAAATTGAACCAAAAAACCTGGGTTGGTGTATTCGTGAGTCAATGTACACAAGTAAAGGTAAAGGTTTTCCCCTTTGACAAGTCTGTCAGCTGTAGGGGGTGGCGCTCATCTCCATTACTAATCCAAAGCCAGCATTGTCAAAGATGATCTTGTGGTTATGTGGCCAGCATAGAATCATAGAGTTGGAAGAGGCCACAAGGACCATCCAGTCCAACCCTTTCCATGCAGGAACTCATAATCAAAGCATCCCTGACCGATGGCCATCCAGCCTCTGTTTAAAGATCTCCAAATGGAATGCTATCACCTTCCCACCAAAGTGGTACCTATTTATCTACTTGCACTTTTACATGCTTTTGAACTGCTAGGTTGGCAGAAGCTGGGACTAGTGATGGGAGCTCATTCTGTCACATGGTCCTTGGGTCTCAAACTGCTGATCTGCTGACCGTGCGATCATCAGAGTCAGCGTGTTAACTGCTGAGCCACCACAGAAGTACATATATATAAGTTATATAATATGTAAGTACTGTACTTTTAAATCATCTATCTATCTATCTATCTATCTATCTATCTCTATCTATATCTATAGGAACCATCTCATTCTCTAAGTAGAGTAGCAAAAGGTGAGAGCTTAGTATGTCCTGAGAGCACCTAAAAGAAGCACCTCTACTCCCCTCTACTCTCTCATCCATCCAACCTTTAGTTTGAGCACAAACGTTCTTTTACATTGTTTCCCATAGCTTCATCCTTTACATCCTTTGTTACAAGCCCCTAAGTTTTACCCTTGACTTATTCATGGATCATATTAAAATCCATAAGTTTGACTCCAAAACCTGCCTTTGATTTATACATGAGGTCAACTTATAGTCAAGTATATACAATAAGTAGCTGATCTAGGATCTCGACCAGAGTTTTCCTGTATTTCTACTTTGTGATTCTTTTTGTTGCTTGGTTTTATTCATTTGAATTGGATGTTTTTTAATTCATTAGGGGATTTTTAGATTTTATGTTCTTCTTAAAATTTAAGGCTACTTTGAAGACCTTTTTGACTGAAAAAACAATCTATAAATGCACATATATACAAAAACAGAGATAGATCAACAGATAGACAGACACCAGAGGATTGTATTGGAAAGAGGGTTTGAAGCAAAGATGCTTCCAAACAGCTAGTTCCTAGTGTTAATAAATCCCTCTGTTCGAAAGCTGTAAATGGAATCAGAAATGATTTCCATCATGGCTATTTCACTTTTTCTGTACTATAGTGAGGAAAAAGTGGGTGAATCGTTTAGGACTGTCACATTTTATTTTCAACCTAAAAAGTTATTGGATATTAATCCAACCCCAGAATCCTAGATAAAGAACAAGAGATTAAACAAATGACATGCAAACATAATGACATTCTCAACATGCAATGGTATTAGTTTGTGAAAAATATGTGTGGTTTTAGATCCATCACCTAGTGGCACCCCCTTGAGCAGCAATGACTTCGGTTCCTGTAATTCTTTCTGGTGGTGTCACTAGGATTGGCATCACCCGGTGCAGTAATTCATGGTATCACCCCCCCCCCCCTCCGACACTGACCTCCTCCAATCCACCACTGATGGGGTCCTCTTCAGGTGCCAACTGGGTCTGCAGAAGTCTTTTTTTTCTTTCATTAATTCTGTCGAACTCCTGTCCTTCCCAGTCAGTTTTGTTATCAAGCTACACCTTTGCTATTTACTTATTCCCTATCTACTATCTTTCCTTGGGTGAGTGGGGATTGATCCTTTATGCCATCCCTGAATAAACCTTAATGGTAAGTACAATCTCTCATTCATGGGATGGTATGTAGGATCAATCCATGACTAATGGGATTTACCAGATCCATTTATTCAGGGTGGGCTTTTCAGCTAGGTACTACTGGTTGCAATACTGTCCTGCCAAATGCAGCTTTTGCAGAAAGGTATTTAACTATTTTATAATTGTTTAATAAATGTTTATTGTTTTGTCCAGTCTGTTGTTTCACACATGTCTGCTAATGAATTGGATACTGAGTAGATTGTGGTAGTTGCCATTGATCTCGTAGAATGAGGCCACACTGGATTGGTTTTGGCCTATTTTCCAAGTCATAATAGGCATTCTCGAAAGGAAGAATATCCTTGAAAATAATTTTTGCTCATTTTTTTCTTTTGTAATGTGGGCATGATCTGTTTTTTCCTTGTGTTCTCTACTAACACTTTCTCCTGAGCTGTGTCACTGAACAACACTTCTCCTTTAAATGGCACAAACGCCAAATTGTTTCAGGACTTCTGTGCCCAAGCCACAATGACCTTCTTAATATTGTTGTTGCATTCCTTCCTCTAGCCAGGGATGCAACTGCATCATGCCCTGCATCTGCTATGTATTCTAAGTCTTTCCTTACTCTTTCTAATAGCTTAGGTAATGTACCAACCTCAATGTCTTCGAGTGTTTGTATTTCCTGCATCCAGAGGACTGCAACAAAGACACTTTATTACTTTCAACAGACTCCATTCCTGAGACTGTGCGGAGTGACATGACTTGACTGCTTACAGGCTGCAGTCTCTGCACAGCTCTGACACATCTTACAGCCCTGGCGACTCTGAGCAGGCGAGGATGGAAAAGCCTCTATTCAATATAGTTGCTCCCTTCGGCATGGATTCCTGCATTCCAAGATGGTGCCCGGAACTGGCCTTTGTTAATTTGGGAGCTACTGCTGCATTCTGCTACCTGTTTGAGCGGTTTGTAACAGCTGGCACCAGCTTTGGCAGGGCTGCTGCCCATTTTTCATTCCTGTTACTGACCTTAGTATTCTTACTATGTTTAACTCATTCTTTGTCCTTCCTCCATTCCTCTTGAACACTTTTGTTTGGTGAACTGGTTTTATTTTTCGGTTTTACCACAGCGGCTCTCTGTTTTGCTAGTGGCTCCATGTCTTCCATTTGGCTTTTGTTATAGACATATTTCCTAATTCAAATACCTTACCCTCCTCAGATACTAGCAGTTTGGCGGCCACCTCAGGGGTAGCATTTTTAGCTGTTGTTTTCACTTGGGTGGCTGTTTGCCCTTTCTTTTCTTTATTCTGTGCTGACTTTTTTCTTCTCCATATCTATCCATAATATTGCTATGTACTGGTTTGGTTTGGCTGGGAAGATAAACGCGACTGGTCGGTATGAAGGATTAGAAAAAACTGTCTTGGAAGGACAGGAGTTCAATGGAATTAATGAAAGAAAAATAAAAAGAAGGTTATCTCCTGCAGATCTGGTTAGCACATGAAGAGAAACCATTAGATTGATCTTACATGCCCTCCCGTCAACTGGTTAATACAAGCCTTATTGGATATTTAGAAAAGGACTGGTTTTGATTTCCAAAGGCTACTATGGTGTAACTATGGAATTCCATTAATTATCATTAGGTTTCACAATCTTTTTCTTGCCACTGTACTAGCATACTAACAGAAGAATGACTTAACATGATTTAACAGGTACTGTACTGGTATTCCTGCCAGTTCAAAGAAATGACATCATTCTTACGTGTGGACAAATTGTTATGAAAATAACTTCACTGACCTGATATATCTGCATGCCTTGGGGTGGCTTCTCATGGAATTCACCTAAGGCACTCATATATTCCTTTGGCACATCAGAATACTTGGACGGGTACTGAAAGAAGGTAATTTAACAACTCATTCTCTGTTCTGCCAACATTTACCGTTGTCCCTCTGCATTCCCGGACTTAACATTTGCGGTTTTGATTATTCGTGAATGTTCAGCCTGCAATGGCGTGCACTCTTCTCCCTTCTCCTCCCCTTGAGTTTTTATCCATGGAAAGGGGAAAGCCCAGGAGGGAAGGAGCGACCAGGAAGAGTGGTCTCCCTTCCCCCATTCTGTGCCTTTACCTGACCTCAAGAGCCAGCTAAAGGGACAGGAGGGCAAGGGGAAGAGGCACAGGCACGCACCTGATCTTCCTCTTTCCCTGCCCTCCCGTCCCTTCAACTGCCTTCCCAGAGACAGTCCAAGGGACAGGAAAGTGGGGGAAGAGAAGGAACAGGTGCGTACCTGCTCCTTCTTCCCCCTGCCCTTCCTCCTGGCATTTCTAAGGTGGGAAGGGTGGAGGAAAGGAGCACTCACGTTCACTGCACCTCTCACCCTGAACATTATTCAAGGCTTTTCCACATTCATGGGGAGCCTTGGTCCCCTAACCCCCGCAAATGTGAGGGACGACTATATATTATACCAAAATTTAGTATACCAACATTTTCAGAATGGAATATTTGTGGGGAACAGTTGCATGTCTCAAACCAGAATACTTTCATTCATGTGTAAACAATAAATTACAGCCTAGCGTTATGAGAAAGAGTCTAAGCCCTCCACCCCTGCTGCCTGACTTGCATCTTCTCCTTCCCCTCTCATTCTCAGTGTTGTGTGAGGAGACCAGAAAGTTTTCCCATGTTGCATAGGAAAGAAGGGCTGCTTTAAGCAAGGCTATTTGTCTGTTAAAAGGTGCAAAAATGGTGTAAAAATGCATGAATTGAAACTGTGATCTGTCACAAGTGATCTGTCATAGGGTAAGAAAAGTGGAAAGCAGGGTGTGATTTGTTATGGAGTGCTATACTTCTTTTCTTGTCTATTATATCTGCCATGTGAACATGCACCACGGAAAGTACATCTTCCTTACCATCATCTTTAAACCTTGTAGTACTTCCAGGTAGAACCTGAAGAAGAAGCTGACAAGCAGAGAGCGCCGGTATTCCACTTTTCCACCTGGTGCTGAAGGAGGCATGACAATTTCTTCAAGAATGAGCCTGCAAGCTTCATCTAGGAATTGCTCATTCCAGTTTCTGGGGAGACACATCATATTGCGAAAGACATTTATTTTAGCAGCACAGATAAGGGAAAAGTGGATAGGGTAGGAACAAAGGTTACCAGGTGCACATAAAGGAATGAGACCATCTGGCCTGAGGATGTCACTTTGCTGCAGACAGGCTCCATCAACTCCATGCTGGAAGCCCCCATGGAACCATTGACTCCTTTGCACAGTCTGAATCAACAGCTGTTGAAACAGTCCCAGCATTCCTCAACATTGGCTATCCTGTTTGGCCACAGGATTCCCAGCCCAGCTGTAGAGGCTTTTCTCTCTGAAGGCAACACTAGTCATCCAGATCAGGCTGTAGCTATCACAGGAATATCTGGACCTTGTTCTTATTAGTGGTCAACTTGAGAATCTCCCAAGGGAGTATTAGCTCTCACCTTGGCCTTGCCAGAATCCGGACATTGTTTTATTTTGCTTTGCCTAATTTAACCCAGCTTTGACTTCCTGAAACCCAACTTTGCCATACCTTCCTATGAGCTTCAGGCATGAATTCCTCGCACTCACAGTTGTATTACCAGTGCCTCCATAAAAAATAGCCAGGTCTTCAATGACATCAGTGCCTGGCTGGAAAAGGACTTTCATGGCAGAATTTGTCACTGAGAAAGCGTTTTTCCGACGATCAGCCTGTCGGAAGGCTGAGACAAATTCATCCTGGCAGAGGAAAGAAGGAGAAATCTTATTTCAACCTCCATACTAGTACTGTTTTGCTGATTTCCTCTCTTTCAAAAAAACAGGTCAGTCTTAAGGCTATTGCACTTTAAAAAATCTAGAAGGCCTTTCTATGTAGGAGACACTATTGCCAGTTCATACCTGAAGGGACAGTCTTTTTGAGACCAACACTTACAGAATGGGATGAAAGCAAAAAGGCTAGTCTCTCATGCCTTCTAGTGGGCAATAGTAAGACTAGTTCCTTGGTAGGCAAGATCTGAAAGAGGGCAGGACTCCTTGCTTTTCAATAATAGCTATGTAGAGGAAGCAGCAGGCATGACAGATGTTGTGGCAGACGCAGCATTTCAGCAGATGCAACAGGCATGACAAGCTACCTTCTACTGAAATTCCCTCTTCTACACAATTATCAAAAGTGTAAGATAGTTTTTCTCTTTTTTATCTATGTGTTGACAACCCTCTGGTAAGAAGCGAGGAATGAGAGGTGGAGCTGTATGTGATTTGAAACCAGATGAGAGCCAGAAAAAGTCCAAGGAATTTTGTTGCTTTCTCTGATAAGAAAAGGGGAAAGTGTGGAACAGTCAATGAAACCCACAGAAGAAATTGGAGACATGTCTGAAGCTGCTCACAAGAAGCACCTTTGATTAGTCATGAAGCCCAGTGCCTTTCAGCTTGTGTATATTTCCAAAATATCTTCAGGGGCAGTAGATTTTATGATTTTCTATATCGCCTCAGGAAGGCCTGGGAAGTATAGACAGGCTAAAACACATTGGCTTATTTTAACTACTAAAATAGCCAACTTCAGATATGTCTCCAGTTTCTTTTGTGGCCTTATTTGATGTCCTCATCTCTTCTGGGATACAATACCTTTAGAAGAAGGTAGACATAGGCTCTTTTATTCTTTTTTTGTTCTTTTTATTGTCTATATTGTCTATTGTAGTGGAGTATTGACAAAGTACTGTTGCTGCAAAATATAATGGCTGCTTGTACTATTTTTGTGGTGGGTTTTGTTGCAAATCATTTTGGGGGGAGGCTGTATATACATGTAATAAATAAGCAAGGATACAGATAAATACAATGACCTGCAATGCTCCCATCACTTCTACCTTCAACTCCCATAAAGTCATTATCTATCTCCAAATAATTTATATGTGATTCCCCCCACACACCCTGCAAATCAACACTTCATGCTTGGAAATTTATATTGTCTATCTCCGTGGCCTGCATGGTCAAATTTCATGTAGCAATTTTGATATAAGAGTTTTTGCACAACAAATCAAACCATAACAGGGAAAAACATATTGTGCAGGAGACAGGGAGCAAAGTTAAAGAGGAACACACACACACATGTACACACTTACCTCCTTTGAGAATGGAATAAAAACAGAGACTATGACCTCTGCTGGGGAAAGATCTGCCTCTGGCACTCTTGTGAAGAATTCATGATTCAGTGGGATCTGTCGTGTTCCATCTGATAGGGAAAATGATGTGCTTAGAGCATGTGGTTGGTAGAGATCTAGATCTTTATGTACACCATCAAAGGGACAAAGGGCTCATTCCCACTTACTGAAAAATCCAAGTCCTGATCCAGCTCCGCTCGGCTATGCTAATAGATTCTAAAAAGTCCCTCACCCACACTATGAATTGGGACCTTTTGGAATCACTGTTTTTTAGCACAATTTTCGTCCCCATTTGTTGCCACAAATTTGTTGGCCCTTCCCTTGATCTCCATGCTCCCTTCCCACCAGCCTGTCACCCAGTGTGGATCTGCTGCTTGAGCTAGAGGTGGAAGGCTAGTGGCAGTCCCAGCAGGCAGCCCCGAAGGCACCGCTGCTTGGGGCAGCAGAGGGGCACCAGGCTCGGGGCTTGGGACACAGGTGGGGAGCAGGTGGGGAGCCCTTCCTCTGTCTCTGCCGGGCCATGACCCCTCACTACTCTAAAGCACATGCAGTGACAGCTCTGTCAGAAGGATCTTTCGGCCCTGGACTTGCTCCAGCAGCAGTGGCACATCAATGGGTGCATCACTCTGTAGGTATGGGGCCGGAGGTTGGTGGCATGGTGGGTCAGAGGAGGAGCCCCAGAGGGCAGAAACGGTACCCACTACCTACTCTCTCCATTCCTCTCTCCGTCTCTCCCCCTGCGCAGGTGCCTGGGCCCACAAGATGCCTGCAGAGGGGTCATTGCTGGAGCTGGGTCTGTGGGGAAGGCTGAGCGGAGAGGAGGACGGAGGCAGGGCAGGAGGAGGGAGCCCAGACAACAGGGAAGGGGCCAAGACAAGGCCACGGAACAGAGTGCAGGAGGAGGAGGAGGAGGGAGACTTTTTTTTTACAAAAATCAAAATTAATCACAAAATCAGTAGAATGGCTTAGCAGCTACTTGTCTTTGCAAGTAGCTGCTTTGCGATCTATCAATTGTGCGATTAATTTTTTTTTTTTAAAAAAGGACCCAAAAAGCTGGCACTGGGTGTGTGTGTTTGAGACATCTCTGGGGATGGATGGCACACACCCCTCTGCCATTTGTCCCTCCCCTCTGAAATAATTTATTCTGATCTGGCATTCCCACTGTTAGGAATCACATCAGAATCAATTCCTCGCAAATGAACCTCAAAATAACTGCTACCAAAAAAGCCCGGGCTTTTTGCTCTGCTTTCTTCCCACTGGAATTGACCAAATGAGGACTGAAAATGATTTCCAGTGGGAACTAAGGGCATATACATTGAATCAGGATTCAGCACTTATCACAGTAAGAAGACCCCAAAGACCCCATACATCTCTGGGAAATCTACACAGAAGACCTAATTGGACTCTTCAAAGACCAGATTGACCTGACAGGACAGAAACACTGGTAGGAATGGGGCCAGGCTTTCATTATTCTTGTGATTCCAGCTTAGCCAGCTGTGACTTCTGCTGTTGTTGTGTGTCTTCACGTGTTTTTCAGTTTATGGTGACCCTAAGGCAAATCTGTCACCAGATTTTCTTTCCAATATTTGTTCAGAGAGGTTTTTGTCTTTGCATCTTTTTGAAACTAAGATAGTATGACCTGCCTAAGGCTACCCAGTAGGTTCCCATAGCTGAGCAGGAATTCAACCCATGGTCTCCAGAGTCATAGTTCAACACTCAAACCATTACATTACTCTTGCTGTCGGTTTGTATTATTGACATTTTTCATCTCAAGAAAGATGAAACATCCAGAATATAATCAGCTATCCATGTGGAAGAGCATGCATAGAACAGGTTGCTGCACGGTAGGTGATATTAGGACAAGAGAAGGAACTCACAAACTGGCATTCCTGTAAGGATTTCTTTAGTCTCAGGGGTTCAAGGATTAAACCCCTGTAAAGAAGTGGTATATGCACCCATTACTGATTGAACAGTTAGCTCTGACATTACTGGTCACATTTTTGAGCAGAGGGTAGCTTCAGAATCAGCACCTGGCATCCTTTGAAAGTTTCTGGATACCCAAAAACCAAACAAGGCTTATGGGAACCCAGGAATGCTCAGATGCAAATTTATCTGAACCCCTAATGGTAGTGGGTAAGTAGTTATTTTAATTCCTTGCCATCCTCCTGCTGTTAATACTTTGGAAAATTGTGAGAAATTAAAATGAAGTAGCAAGAATTTTCAGCTCTCAATTGTTTAATTGTTGTGCTTCTTCAAGTCATTTCCAATTTATGGTGACCCTAAGGCAACCATGTCATGGGATTTTCTTGACAAGATTTGTTCAATGGCAGTTTGTCATTGCATTACTCTGAGGCTGAGAGCCTGCAACTTGTCCAAGGTCACCCAGTGGGGTTCATAGCTGAACTGGGAATTGAACCCTAGTCTCCAGAGTTGTAGACCAACACTCAAGCCACTACACCATGCAACTGTTTATATTAAAAAAAACTATTAGAAGTCCGCCATTGGGAGATATTGATACTATATTAGTAGCAATATCTCCCAATGGTGGATTTCTAATAGGCACCAGTTTGCCTGCTGTGAAAACAGAATTATGAGTCCAATAGGTCTTTTGTCTGACCTGACATCATTCCTTTTTATCAAAAATTCAAGGGATTGCCATAAATTGACAAGTGACATGAAGGCACATACACACACACAATCTGATAATCATTTACAGTCATTATGATATCTGTCCACCCAGTACAGAAATGCGTACAACGGTAAGGAGCGCTGCCATTTACCTGCTGATGCTAGGTTGAGAATAGCTTTCCCAGCTGCCAGAACAGGGTTCACATCCCAGGCTGATCCTCTGCTTACAATGTGCCCTCCTAAAGACTGACAAAGATATTTATTTGTATTCCTCCTGAAAAATTACCAAAATTACCAAATACCAGTGGTATTTCTAGATTTTCAAATTAGTGCATATCTCTCCAAATAAACAACACAGATTTGTTCAATAACTGAAGTTTGTATGACCTATACTCTAGCATGAATGAGCATTAAATAAAAACAAATTTAGCAATTCTCTAATCTAGATTCTTCTCTGTTCAGAAAATGTCTTATTTTCCTCAGTACTACATACCTAAATGTTTTATGACTTTTTCCTGTATATTTTTGACTTTCTGGCCTATTATCATTCTAGGGGAAGTGCAGAAGGATCTGCGTTTCATACATTTCCTTATCTATGACTTTCATTTCTTCTCGATAGATTGCCAAAATAATATCAGGAGCTAAACCCAAGAAAGATAAGCATTTTTTAAAAAGCTTAACTTTTAAAAACAGCATTGATTCAAACTGGAATGTGAAGGTACAAACATTTCATGCCACAAAGTTCCTGGGTCTTTTTTTTTTTTTTTTTTTTTGCTAGAGCCAACATAAAATAGTGATTTGATTGTTGGACTATGATTCTGGAAACTAAGGTTCAATTCCCAGTTCAACCAGTAAACACACTGGATGGCCTTGGGCAAGTTACTTGCTCTCATCCTCAGGGGAAGGCATTGACAAACCTTCTCTGAACAAATCTTGCCAAGAAAAACCCACGATAGATTTGCCTTAGGGTTACCATAAGTCAGAAACTACTTGAAGGCAGACAACACACATATACGCAAAAGAAAAACAGCCCTGGAAGGCTGAAATCAGAGAGTGATGTATAGGTAGGAGAGATTTCGCTTCTTGCTGCTTTTCTTCTAAAAATCATACCTGTGACTCCTTAACTGACTTTCTCCCTAAGGTGGAAAATACGTTAACATGTGACAAGTTCAACAGGATATAAACATTCTGATATTTGACAGTAACTTGGCATGCATGAGACATCTAAGTACCTTCCTCTGCACTCAAAAAAGTTATAATCTGATTCTCATAGGCCCAAGTATTAGATCGGGAAGTTTCTGATTGCGACTGACAGATGGGTTTAGTTGCACAACCATCCTCTTCACTATCTCCAGGCCTCTACTTGGAATGAACATCATATGAGCAGCTGTTTTACTGCATTAATTGGGAGAAGATCATGGAAGATGTGAGAAAATGCTAAGACAAAGTAGGACTCTTGTGGACAATTGTCTCCTTACTTTTCCCCATGATTCTTCTGTCATTGTCACACATTGTTTTTTAGTGATCCATCTGACAGTTCTAGAGTTGGAAAAAGACAGTCCACAGGTGGATACCTACTATATGTCAGGACAGGTGACATGATGAATAAATCACCTGAGTGAATCCTCTTAGCATATATGGCTAGTCCAGAGGATCTGGAATGGAAGGAAGACTTAATGGAGGCAACCTGCACCTTGGGAAAAATAATAGCACGGAATACTTACAGCCAAATTCCTGATCTGTTCTCCAGCAAAAGTTCTCAGCTGCTTCAAGAGGGTCCGGAATATCTTTGTCTTCTCCACTGGGAGTTCTGGGACAAGGCTTAATAGGATGTCTCTCAGCTTCGCCATGTCAGTGGCTGCACCAATTACGATGCCTGGAATCAAATTGCTTTCAGTAGACAAAAAGCATGCTTGACATTTTTAGTAGTCAGAGTATGCAGAATATGCAATTGGTGTTAGAATAGGTACTTGTTTTGAGAAGGAGGAGTTAATGGACTAACAGCACAATCTTACATAAGTCAACTGAATATGTCCAGTTGAGTTCAATGTAACTTATTATAAAATAAATGTGTACAGGATTAGAGCCTGCCCTATTTAAAATTAACTGCAACAATCAATCTAAGCCATTATTTAAATACTTCCAAATGTGGCTCTTGATGTGGAATCACACTGTGGCTGCAACTTCACTGCAGAATTAATGCAGTTTGACACCACTTTAACTAACATGGCTCAGTGCTATGGAATTCTGGGATTTTAGTTTTGTGAGATATTTAGCCTTCTCTGTCAGAGGGTTCTAGGGCCACAACAAATTACAAATCCCAGGATTCCATAGGATGGAGTCATGGCAGTTAAAGCCATGTCAAACTGCATTAAGTCTGCACTGTGGCAATGTGTTATTCGTGGAACTTTACAGGAGGTCCAGATGATGACTTCTTCAATTGGATAGCCCCTCCGAGTTTTGCTACTGTTTCATCCAACATGTTTCCCACCAAAGAAAATCCATGAAGGAAAAGAAAGATGGAATAGCTGCAGGATGCCTTTGAAACTGTGAAGCTTAGGAGCCCTCTGTCCAGAAGTATCCAATGACTTATCATTAGGCAGAATGCAGTTAATATCTTACTTATTGGGATCCATAATTGAAAATACCACCCCCACACCCCTACCTTTGCATATATTGATACAGGCTGAGCCTGCTCTTGTGTCCAGCATTTACAAATTCATAAAATAAACTTATGAACCTGTAACTTTTTAACAGCCCTGGTGGCGCAGTGGTTAAATGCCTGTACTGCAGCTGCTCACTCAAACCATAAGGTGGCGAGTTCAAGACCAGCAAAGGGCTGAAGCTCGACTCAGGCTTGCATCCTTCCGAGGTCGCTAAAATGAGTACCCAGATTGTTGGGGGCAAATAGCTTACAATTGTAAACCGCTTAGACACTCCTTAAGGGTATGAAGCGGTATATAAATGAAGCTGTTTGTTTGTTTGTTTGTAACTTTTTGGGATTCACATTTATGGTCTTGCTCCAATATAAGGACAAAAAGTGCTCTCAAAACCCTACTGTATAAGCCTGGCACCTCTGCCAACATTTCTTTCCATCTGCAAAGCACTAAGCAGTGGGGCAGCAAGCAGAGAAGCATCCAGCCTTCTCCCAGTAGCAAGGCACCTTGACAGTGAGGGGCTTTTGGGACTGTTACAGGTGCTGCCACAAAGTGCCTCACTGCTGGGAGAGGGCTAAATGCATATTTGCTCACTGCCCCATTCTGTAGCATTGTGGGAAAAACCCAATTGGCACAGGTGCCAGGCTTGTACAGTAGGGCTTTTGGGGTGGAGTGGGCCCAGAGACATAGTTATGATGAATCCCATTGTGGAAGAAAGGCAGGACATAAATGGTAAAGGATGGGAAAATCTCATTCTTTCAGAAAGTGTAGGAATGGTCTGGATCAGATACAGGATGCTATGATTGGGTACAGGATGCTTCCTACTTGGGCACAGAGGTGTGTGATAAAACCCATGTATTAAAGTGCCTAGCTTGGGAAGAAAGGATGGGAAAGGGTGGTGCGATAATCTCCTGAATCTGATTGTTCTTGTTCTTGGCCATAGGCATATATATGATTTGATGGTGTAGTGGTTTCGGTGTTGAACTATGAGTCTGGAGACCAGGGTCTGATTTCCAGTTCAGCCATGAAGCCCACTTGGGATCTTGGGGAAGTCACACACTCAGTCTTCTTAGAGGAAGGCAATGGCAAAACAAATCTACTGGTAAACAAATCTTGCCAAGGTAACTCCATGATAGGGTCACCTTAGGTTCGCTATAAACTGGAAATGACTTGTGTGTGTGTGTGTGTTTATGAGCCAGCATAGTGTAGTGGTTTGAGTGTTGGACTAGGACTCTGGAAACCAGGGTTCAAATCCACGCTTGGCTATGAAACCCACTGGGCAACTTTGGGCAAGTTATGTTCTCTCAGCTCAGAGTAAGGCAGAGGTAAACCCCCTATGAATAAATCTTGCCAAGAAAACCCCATGATGGGGCTCCCCTGGGGTCACCATAAATCAGGCACTCAGTAACAATATTGTTATATATCTGTTGGTTCAATACCTATGATTGCCATAGAGCAATATTATCATTTTAGTTCATTCTTCAGCACAGTGTATTATCAGGTGAAGAAAGATCTCAAATAGAGTCCAAGGATACATTTAAGACATACCATTGTCTCCCACATCGGCAACATGCAATTCTGGAATCCTGACAGGGTGAAGGAGAATGGGATGGTAAACACCCACAACTTTCATGTCAAGTCCTAATAGGGACAAAATTAGAATGAAATGTCAGAAAAAAGAGGACAACAGAAACACAGTCTTCAAATGTGGGCTACACTGACCAGCTGTAAAATGGGATTGGAATGATTTCATGTAAAATGCAGGCAAGTAAGGATGTGTATAAAGGCCTAAATGTCCTAAAGACACCAGATCCTGTTTGATCATGGAAGCTAAGCAGGGTCAGTCTTGGATGGAAGACTGCCAATAAAAGCTAGATTATGTGCCCTGTATTTCAGAGGAAGGAACTGGAAAAACCACCTCTGAGTATTCCTTGCCTAAGAAAACTCAATGAAATTCATAGGATTGTCATAAGTCGACAGGCAAAGGTATTTATGAGTGCATGTGTGTGTATGCATGTGTAAAACCATTTTTCCATCTCCAGTACAATACCTGTGACTCCCAGTTGAGCAACCTGTGTTTAAAAGTACAAGTCTACCATTATCACATCATTTAATTTTTTGAAAAACAGTAAAACAGCAAAAGATTCACTACCACTATCCACAACCCGCACACATTGTTGTCTGCAGTGATATGGTACAACTCATCCTAACTGCTGAAGCCTCTGCTGCCTCACTCTGGGTATTCTTGTCCATGGGCAAGTCACACCTCAGCCTGAATTGATTTTTGTGATTAGTGGATAGCTCAGTGCAGAACCTTATCACATATCAAAAGTGAGCTGAGAAACAGCGAGGGGGAAGCAGGTTTCTGCTCACCTCTCCGCATGCCTTTGAGGCATTTCCATTCTTTTTATGAGGGAGGAGGCTGTAAAAGCATGCATTTTGTTGCACTGGGAAAATTCGCTTGACAAAAGGCACACTTTTATGACCATCTTCCTCTGGAAGGAGAACAGGAGTGCTACAACGTCATGAGGAGAGAGGTAAGCAGGGATCTGCTTCTCTCTTGCTTTGGTCTCAGCTTGCTTTTGGCATGCAATAAGGCTTGCATTGACAATGGTTATATCAAACTTCTGTTTCCAGCAGTGTTTCTACAGCCAATAGCTATTTCTGCATAAAAGTTATCCCTAAACATTTTGCTACTCTGGAGTGATTATGGTACCTCCCACTCTTCTATCCCATGCATCAAGACTGACTGCACTGTTAGATGAAGCTTTAATACTGACAGTCTAACACTGCAAGCCACCAATCTCTTTCTCTCTCTTCTCCTCACTTAAATATTTTAATGGCTTCCACATGGAGCTCTATCTTCTCACCTAAGCTTGTGTTCCCTACCACAAGAGGTGCATTTGGGTAGGTGGCTTTCAGATTAAGAAGTTCTTCTAGGGACACAGGAGAAATCCAGGTCGTCCTTTCTCCTTTGAAAACCAGAGTTCTTCCTTTGTTCTCTTCAGCCATTCTCTGTGTGGTAGAACAAGAAATGATACATCAGATAACGTCAATGTCAATAACAAGTGGTTGAAGGAGATTCTGGTTCTCATTACAAACTTAACTATTATACCTCATAGCTACATAATATCTTTTGGAAAAGGATCACGCTATGGTTGGTAAGAAACATAAGTATGTGTGTGCAGCCATAATGGGTTAGATACTATCTTTACTGGGATGAAATCTACATAATGCCTTCCCTTTAAAAAATGAAAGATATAATAAATAACTAGCAGTGCCTTTGCAGTGAGCATAGCAATTCCTTATGGCAATAAGGAAAGCAATGGGACAGAAATACCTGTAGAAAAATATTGTCCAATATGGATATGGAACTTTTGCCTTTTGAAGCTCTAGGAAATAGCAGAAAGGGATCTGGGAAACAGAAACCCATTTGCCCCTTTTGCCTCCAAGGAAGGAGTGAACTGATAGGTAAATTTAGGGGGCCCTGGTGGCACATTGGTTAAATGCCAGTACTGCAGCCACAAGGTTGTGAGTTCGATCCCAGGCAGGGCTCCAAGGTCCACTCAGCCTTCCATCCTTTCATAGGTCAGTAAAATGAGTACACAACTTGTTGGGGGCAATTGGCTTACACATTGTAAACCGCTCAGGATGTGCTAGTTTACTGACAAGCAGTATAGAAATGTACTTGCTATTGCTATTGCTAACTCATAGGCAAATGCCTGGGGGCTGTGTACATATATGAGCATGGCAGTGCCAGCCCTACCACTCAGCTGGGTGTAGTAGCCCCTTGGACAGTTGATTCTGCACATGATGAAAGGGGAGCAGATTGTCATTTAATTGATTACTACTGTAATAATAATAATAGATTAATAATAATAATTATTAATAATAATATTAATAAGAAGAAGTAGCAGTAGTAGTATGCAGGGGTAGCTATGTTGGCCGTTTAACAAATGCAGACAAAAATCCATCAGTGATACCTTTATTGGCCAACCAAAATGCACAATATACTTGTAAGCTTTTGAAGCTCCATTGGCTTCTTCATCAGGCAAGGCGTTACAAATCAAACAGGAGGGGAAAAAACAATTGGAGATGTTAGTGAGATGCCTGCATGTTGTTTCAGTCCTTAGTAAATATAGTAAGCTGGGGACGAGCCTGCCTGCACAAAATATATCCTCCCCAGCACACCATCTTTACTAAGGACAGAAACAACATGCAGGCATCTGACTATCATCTTCAATTGTTTTTTTCTCCTATTTTGTTTGTAATATCTTGCCTGATGAAGAAGCCCATGGAGCTTCGAAAGTTTGCAACAGTGCACTTCAGTTGCCCAATAAATTTATCAATAATTTTTTTGTTTGTAGTAGTAGTAGTAGTAGTAGTAGTATTTAAAGAAGAAAATACAAAGGCAGGCTTACTGATGAACATAAAGCAAACAACATTTGTTGATATAACAACAAACTGAAATATTTGTTGATACAACATTTTTGATAGTTCCAGCTATAATCTCCCTAATAAAGTGCGGATGACAACAACAAGAGCAATAAACAACAAAATTGCCAGCCTCTTATAGGACCATTTGCAACAGACATGGATGAAAACTAATGACCTACCATGAGTTCAGGAGGAAATATATAATCCTGGGTTGGATCTCTGGGTTGGAATTCTTCTGGTTTGCATAAGCCTGAGCACATCTAAGGGTTTCAAACACACACACACACACACACAAAAAAACAAAAACAAAAACAAAACCACAAATATTCAATTTTAATACCAAAAGTAGACCTTGGCCCATTTTAGATTGGCAAAAAGAGGTGTTTTGAAGGCTGCATGAAAGCCCAGCCTTTAGATGAGAAAAAGGGAAAGTGTGCCATGAAAACGATATTTTGGAGTTTTAAGGGAGAAGAAGTGCCTTTAAAAAGTAGTTTGATTTCCCCACTACTTTTTTTAAAAGGGCGCAACATTGCTATTGCATCTAAAGGCTAAGGTGTAGTTGCACGGTTAAATGGGGCTCTGTCTCTTTAAAGCGCCCATTTAAAGGCAGCGACACAGGTGCGGATCATAATGGATCGTGGATTGGGAGCATGCGTGTTGTGGACTTCACTTCTAATTAAAACGCTCAATGCCCTGCAGGTGTAAAAGCTGGGGTTTATCCGCGAAGTTTTTTAAAGCTCCCAAATCCGAGCTCCACTCCTAATCCGAACCCTAGACATGCGCAGTAGGGACTCTGGGATGCCGTTACTGTTATTCTACTGTGGATAATATGTCAATTCATTCACAAAATAAAGGGGTTCATTCATGATGCACCAGTGCAACGGCACAGTTTTAAAAGGCGGAGGAAATGCAATGATAATTTGACGGATCCTCATAAGTATACATTTGTCCTGCGCAACTGCGCAGGTTTGCCGGCTGCCGGCTGCGAACTGCGCAATTGTGCAGTTCCCAGCCGGCAATGATAATTTGACTGTATGGTGTAACTGCGTTTGCGCAGTTCGCAAACCTGCGCAGTTGCGCAGCACAAATGTATACTTATGAGGATCCGTCAAATTATCATTGCGGCTCCTCTGCCTTTTTAAACTGTGCCGTTGCACTGGTGATTTAGTCTGTGTCTAGTCTGGCTTATATGAACTAATGGAAAATTCACATACAATGTTCCTGCTTTTTAAAATTTCCTTCAATGAAGGCTTTGTCTGGGTAGTAGGACAGCCCTGCTTGACCAGCAAAGCATAAGATGTTGGACCTGATCTGCAGCAAGACAGATCTCCTCTTCAAAAAGATGAGGAAACTGATAATCACAAATGAAAAGTGTACATGGGATGAGTTCAAGCTGAAATCAACTCTTTGGTATGAAAATTACAAATGTTTGTTCCTGAGAAATGCAGAATGTTTTGACAGCTTACCCAGTTTCCCTTTTTAGAAGGTGATGATGAATCTTCTTCATCAGAATCACTGCCTTCTGTCTCATTCCCTTCTTCTTTGTCCATGCAGCACTTCCCACTCCCTGCCAATGGGCAACACTCCTAAACAATGAATTAATTCCATTAGAATGCAATGGTTTCAACTTCCAACAAATGGATTAGGGTTTAAGGCTGCACTTGTGGGGTAAGTGCTCCTGAATACAGCAGAATTTACTTCTAAGTGTACATGCATAGGACTGCACACTTAAAATACCTGCTTGCAAAAACTGGCCATTGATCAAATAAATGTATGTATTTATTTATGATTTCCAGTGCAAGTTCAATTTAATGCTGATTTTCGATGGTCAGTGGGTGGTCAGGAGGCATGCTTTGGGTGCTTTGGGTGAGAAGGAGAAGAGGTGTAAATTTCAATTTGATTTCCTTTCAATTGGAAAAGTGACTGAGCAACATTAACACTTTTGTCTCTTAAAAAAAAAATCAGTTAACAAATGGCACTCCCCAACCTCGGGCTTGTCAGAGAGGCCAAAATTTTGCTCATTGCCCTCCTTTGTGGCCCCATTCTGGAATCTCTATTTCTCTCTCTCTCTCACACACACACACACAAACACACACTCACTCACACACATGCCTGGAAATATAAGTTTAAAAAAGCATTTCTTTCATTGATCCTCAGCCTCTTTTTGATGTTTGTTCAGATTTAACTAATCACCAGAAGATAAAAGCCAGCAGTGCAAATAGGTCAGAAAGACAGATTGGTAATTCTTGGCTTTCATCTGCCAGTGATTAGTTAAGCCTGAAGGTAGACGTCTGATCTATCCGAATTAGGCACTCTCCCCCCATCAACAAGAACATACGACAGTTTTCATTTATATTTCTCTGGGAAAACATTTGTGTGTGTGTACCAAACTAGGAAAAGGGGTGGGGATAATATTTTGGAGGAGGCAGTGGTTGGGCAGTGCCAAATGCTGTGAGTGATAAACTTTTAGCACAAACAAAGATTGCCATCCTGGAATGGTTCCTAATGTGAGATAGAAAAGAAAGCAATCCTGTTTGCATGGTGTTTCTACAAACAACTTATATTAAAGCTTTAGTGTTCAGTATAAGGTCAGAACCTTTAAAAAGTGCCTCTTTTTATTACAACTCCCAGACCCCCTGACCATGGGTGCCTAGCAGATTCTGAGAGTTGTTGGCCAAAAAAGGTAACTTTCCTATAGTTTGGGAACTGCATACATTTCAGCTAAACACAAACTGCTAATGTAAGTGGAGAAATAGTGATCTCAGTGGAAACTGCTTGAGCAGGGTGTGGAGACTTTAATCACCACACACACCAAAGACCCTAGACCTCAGAGGATAGGGATGGGAGAATTCCTCAGTGTGCTGACATGTAGGTGGTGGTGGTGGTGGGGGGAATGGAGGGTGTGTGTGCAATGCTTAGATGTGTGTTTGTGTGTGGGTGGGTGGGGGGATGTGTTGTATTGATGTATTGATCCTAATGCTCTGACAGCCAAATGTTTCTGCCCCCTGACTTACAACCTATATGCCTTACCTTAGATTTTGTCAAACATATTCTATGGTCAAGCAAGAAACAGGTCAAGTAAGAAATAGCCCCCAAAGTCAAAAGACAATTGAAGGGCTATACAGACCACCCATTTGGGTGGTCTACAGCCACCCCATTACTGGCTGGATCAGTGCCGCAGCAGCTCCATAGAGCACAAAAGGGACTTTGTGAATCCTCGAAGGGGTGCCATAGCTGCCAGGCAGCTTGATGATGCCCCCTTGGTGCTGCATCATCTAGATGCAGCACCGGGGTTGCGCCCTGACAACATACAACATCTAGGCGGCGCAGCAGCAGAGCAAGGGGAGGGGAAAGGCCTCCGCAGCCCAACCCCCAGCCACCACCCACCCCAGCTCCACGCCGAGGCCAGCAGCGGCACAGAGGCCTTAAAAGCCAGCCAGGGAGACCAACTGTGAGCAAGGGGAGGGGAAAGGCCTCCGCAGCCCAACCCCCAGCCACCACCCACCCCAGCTCCACGCCGAGGCCAGCGGCGGCACAGAGGCCTTAAAAGCCAGCCAGGGAGACCAACTGTGAGGCGGCGCAGCAGCAGAGCAAGGGGAGGGGAAAGGCCTTCGCGGCCCAACCCCCAGCCACCACCCACCCCAGCTCCACGCCGAGGCCAGCGGCGGCACAGAGGCCTTAAAAGCCAGCCAGGGAGACCAACTGTGAGGCGGCGCAGCAGCAGAGCAAGGGGAGGGGAAAGGCCTCCGCGGCCCAACCCCCAGCCACCACCCACCCCAGCTCCACGCCGAGGCCAGCGGCGGACAGGCTTTTTTTTTTTTTCCATTTAGCAACAATGAACTTAGCCGGTTATTATATTGACTGTGGCACCTCTTTCCTTCATCCCCCCCTCTATCACCCTGTTTTGCTGTGGAGGGGATGGAGAATTTTAATAAGGAAGGAGAGGGAGTTCTATCTGAGGAGGGAGGGGCTAACTGTCTCATTACAAGTGGGGCTCCTATTCAAGTTGTGTGGGGCAAGGGGAAGTATGACGGTAGGAGAAAGGACTGGCGTTGCAGGGGAAGGCGAGATCGATGCTTAATATCTATCTCTCCTTCCAGTCCTTCTCCTAACCAACGGGGCCTGAGGGTCACTCCAGCCGTACCACAAACCCTGTCTCTGCTCCTGTGCAATGCCAGGTCCATCAAGAACAAATCCCACATCATACATGACTTAATCGAGGATAACAATTGTGACCTGGCTTGCATAACCGAGACCTGGCTTGGGCCTGAGGCGGATGCTGTGTGGGCTCAGGTCCTCCCTGCCGGGTACTCGGTGAAGGACCAGAGCAGGTTAGGTGGGCGGGGGGGGGGTGTTGCCTTGGTGCATAAAAACACCCTGTCTCTAACCAGGAACCATGTCCGTCAGACCACCTATTTCGAGTGTATTTACCTGACCCTGAAGGCTAGAGACAGTCTAGGGATTCTGTTGGTCTATCGGCCACCCCGTGCGCTAACAGACTCCCTTAACGAGCTGACACAGTTGGTCTCGGAGCTGATGTTGGAGTCCCCCAGGCTTCTAGTCCTGGGAGACTTCAACATCCCCTTCACGGTCAACAATGTTCCATCGGGTGCGGCTCGGGAATTCATGGATACCATGACAGCCATGGGCCTGTCTCAGTTGGTTTCGGGTCCAACGCATTGTGCGGGGAATACACTCGATTTGGTCTTCTGTACGGACATGGAAAATCCGTGGGCGGAAATCACCAACACTTCCGCCCTGTCATGGACGGATCATTTCTTGGTTGAGGCAAGTATCAAGGCATCTACCCAGATCCCCTCCGGGGGTGGCGGACCTATTAGAATGGTCCACCCTCGAAGGCTGATGGAACCTGATAGGTTCCAAGAAGCCCTAGAGGGGTTTATGGTTGGAAGTGACGGCGACACTGTTGATGCCCTAGTTAACACCTGGGATACGGATCTCTCTAGGGCTATATACAGTATCGCTCCCAAGCGCCCTCTCAGGCCTGCTTCCAAAAGGAAGCCCTGGTACACGGAAGATCTCCGGGCAAGGAAGCGGGTCCTGCGACGGCTAGAGCACGCCTGGCGGAAACGCCAGCGTTTATCCGACAAGGCTCTCCTAGATCTCCTTTTGGTGGACTATGGAGAGGCGATACAAGCAGCTAAGAACTCGTTCTTCGCTGCTCGTATCGCGTCCGCGGAGTCGCGTCCAGCAGAGCTGTTCAGGGTAGTGAGGGAGCTAACTCAGCTCCCTCCTGCCCCGAACCAGATCCTTGAACCAACCAAGGCCTGCTGTGACCAATTTAACAACTTCTTCGCGGATAAAATCTCTCGGATAAACGAAGGTCTGGACGCCAGAATTGAAGCAGAACCCAGAATAGAGGCGTCTAGAGCTTCCGTGGACTCTGTTGTACTGGATCAGTTTGAGTCTGTCGGTACCGAGGATGTGGACAAGATCCTTAGAAGTGTTCGGAAGACAACCTGCTCTCTCGATCCCTGCCCCTCGTGGCTAGTGGCCCAGGGGGGATCGGCGGTAACCTTGCTGTTACGCCAAATTATTAATACATCTCTGAGGGAGGGACAATTTCCTGACCATCTTAAATTGGCCATTGTAAGACCGTTATTGAAAAAGCCCTCCCTCGACCCCCTGGTTCATAATAATTATCGGCCAGTCTCGCTGCTGCCATTTCTGGGGAAGGTGATCGAGAGGGCGGTTGCATTCCAACTTCAATCGATCTTGGACGAAACGGATTTTCTAGATCCATTTCAAACCGGTTTTCGGGCGGAATATGGGGTTGAGACTGCCATGGTCGCCCTGGTCGATGATCTCCGTCTGGGCATCGACAGGGGTAGCGTGTCCCTGTTGGTGCTCTTGGACATCTCAGCGGCTTTCGATACCATCGACCATGGTATCCTTCTGGAACGCCTGGTAGAGGTGGGAATCCGGGGCACTGCGCTCCAGTGGTTCAGGTCCTACCTCTCTGGGAGGTTCCAGATGGTGCAGCTGGGGGACGTTTGCTCCGATAAGAGGCCCCTTACATCTGGGGTTCCTCAAGGAGCCATTCTGTCCCCCATGCTCTTTAACATTTACATGAAACCGCTGGGAGAGATCATCCGGAGGCATGGGGCGTGGTGTTATCAGTACGCTGATGACACCCAAATAGTCTTCTCTATGTCTCCGACTGATGCAGTGACCAGGGATGGCGTCGCTCCTCTCGTGGCCTGTCTGGAATCGGTAATGGACTGGATGAGGGAAAACAGACTCAGCCTGAATCCAGAGAAAACGGAAGTACTGGCGATAGGTTCTCCCGGTCCAGGGATGGAGGTGGTTCCACCTGTCCTGAACGGGGTCCCCGTGAAGGACACAGTACGCAGTCTGGGGGTGCTCCTTGATTCGTCGCTCCATCTGACTTCTCAGGTGGACGCGACGGTCAGGAGCACCTGTTATCAGCTTCGGCTGATTCGCCAGCTGCGTCCCTACCTGGACCGGAGGGACCTTGAAACCGTAGTACACGCTCTGGTAACCTCTCGGTTGGACTTCTGCAATGCGCTCTACATGGGGCAGCCTTTGTATCACACTCGGAAGCTACAACTGGTCCAAAATATGGCAGCGCGGGTGGTCACTGGTGCTCCCAGGGCCGCCCATATAACACCAATTCTGAAAGACCTTCACTGGCTGCCGATTCGCTTCCGGGCTCAGTACAAAGTGCTGGTTATTACCTATAAAGCCCTATATGGCTTGGGTCCAGGGTACCTGAAGGACCGTCTCTCCCCATACAATCCGCCCCGCACACTTAGGTCATCTGGTCAGCGGTTACTGAGAGTTCCGGAGACTAGATTGGCGAGTACGACGAAGAGGGCATATTCCATCTCTGCCCCCTGTCTCTGGAACTCTCTACCTATCGATCTCCGCTTGTCCCCCTCCCTTGCTCAATTTAAAAAGGACTTAAAGACCTATTCATTTAACCAGGCTTACCGCTGAATGGACTTTTATTTATCTGCTTGTTGTAATGCCGCCCACTGTTCTGCTGCTGCATATGCACTAGCACTTATATTGAGAATTGTGATTTTATTGTGATTTTATTGTCTTACTGGTTTTACTGCTTTTATTGTTTTATTGTTACCGGCTTGTTTTAATGGTTTTTATGTCCTACTGTTTTTTATATGCTGTACACCGCCCTGATCTATGGAAGGGCGGTATAGAAATAAATCATATTATTATTATTATTACAAGGGTGCACAGAGTCATGTTTGTAATAGAAAGACAGGATGTGAACCATGGATCAGTCATCATGCAAAGGGAGAAACATTTCCAGTTGACTCCAGCATTTGAACTCTTTATTTCATTTTGCAGAATTCAGCATTTCATGCTGCAAAATGTGGGGGAGGTAGTTTTTTGTTTTTTTAAAAGCACAGAATGTACACAGCCTTTCTCACCGCCTCTCCTTGTAGAACAGATTGTAGGGCAGGCAGGCGGGGAGGGGGGGAGGTTAGTTCTTTCTACAAGGTCATAATCTCTGTGTATGAAATTAATGGGCACTTTCAAAAAAATAGTATTTATTCATTATTCATGTATTCATTGTTGCTCTTACCGGAGAGAAAGCACTGAAGCTATCCATTATAGCTCTGTATCCTGTACAACGGCATAAATTCCCTAGAAGAAATGACCAAGCACAAAAATAAATGTATTTAAGATATCATTCCCAATAATCTGAATTAGAGACACCAATTCTGGGCTATTGACCCCTCCACACACTCTTAATACTTCAGTGATAAAATGGATCCACAGACATAGAATCATAAAGTTGGAAGAGACCACAAGAGCCATCCAGTCCAAAAATGCTGTGGTCTGTCCACACATGATCTAAAAACAGAAATGACATTAGGGTGTCCTCTCTCACTTTCTCGCCCGAGAAAATTGTTTTGGAGAACAGGTCTAGCCCATGGCCCACTGGCTTGCCATATGTGGGTCACATTTACCTTATACAATTAAAGCATTATCATTCTATATAGCATAGGACGAACGGGCCCTGGTCTTGACTCCAGACCTCATTATAAACAGAGAGCATCTGCAGTGCCCAAAGGCCTCAGGTGACACAAACAGCAGCAGTTGAACAAACTATGAGTTGTATCAACTCTCCTGAATGCTACACAACAAACATGGATGCACGTATAAAAACAACAGTCCTGGATTTAGTTGCTAGTGCTACCTAAAGCAGACCCATTGAATCAGTGAGGTTTACCCATGTTTTGACTTACTATTCAACAGTTCATTGAATGGGTCTACTCTGAATGTATCACCTTTCTATGTTTTTAATGGTACTGTTCTTTTAACATTGTGAGATGCTCTGGATCCCAGTTCTGGGAAAAGAACGGGAGACAAATAAATATAATAATAATATAATTTAATAATAATAAAATAATACTCTGGCTGTGACTAAACAACATGATTTCAGCCATAGTTTGTTTTATGTGCATGTCCTATTTGACAAACAGCTTCCAAATAACGAAAGGAAGAAAGGCAGCTTACCATCTAGAGACGCAGCTATCTGCTCCATGCTGGGTTGAGGATGATTTCTTAATAAGGAATACATGGACATCACCATTCCAGGAGTGCAGAAACCACACTGGGAGCCATGACACTTTGCAAGTCTTTGCTAGAAAGAAAATGCATTAGCTAAAGGGATGGTCCTAAAGAGAAACATGTGCCTTCTGGGTGTCACTCAAGTTGTTCACCCTATCTTCTGCTATTTTATTCCTTCTATTGCTGCCCTAATGCTGTTTCTTCTTACAACATTTGCGATATTGCTATTTTCTTTTCATTGTTTTAGGGCTTTTTAACTGATTTCCTGCTGCTCCAGTTCTGAAAATCAGTAAAAAGGTAACAAACAAAAGGGGGGAGGGAAATCTTCTTGATATAGTTGGTGCCCAAATTAGCAGTGGTCAAAATTGTTACAGGGGGCAGGAAAAGGTTTGCAGCTCCAGCGAGGAAACTTCAGTGCTGCAGGTGTTTGGAACAACTCTTACCATCCTTCACCATCGTCAGGTTGATGGGAGTGGCAGGCCAAAACATCTGGAGCGTCAAAGTTTAGTTTAGAGAATTGTGAACTGTAACTTTGGTCTGCTTGTATTGCAACACTATCTTTGCTCTTGTTGGTGACCTGTCCACTTCACCACCAGCCTGTTGTAAGCATGTACAAATGTAGAGAATTTAGACCTATTGAAAGAGGAAGGGGAAGCCTGAAAAGTTCTTTGGTACTTGCAGGACCATCTATCACCCACATTTATTTTCCTGTTCTTCTAGCAACAGCCTTAGGGCAGAAATTAAGCAGGAAACATGTTCCCCATTATCATTGGGCCCCATTCATACTAGCCCATTTGCCCTAGTTAGATCCGGATGAGATCGTGCATGCCATTACCGAATCTCTCCGGAAAGAAGTTCATACTGCCTTTTGTCCCCATTGGTGCTTTCCAGTGCATTTTACCCCAACAAAGTTCATACACGAAAAAGTAACGATTCAAGATGGAACCTCTTGGTTGTCAATCAAATGATCTGTATGATTTTTAACACCTTTGCCTAATGAAGAAAACAGTTTACAACCTGTAGTGGATTGGTCCTCCTCTTAACTCTGGTAGGCAGGAAACAGACTTCGAGGGAGCCACCACTAGGGAAACAACCCTTAAAGCTCTCAGCCCAAGTTACAATGGAGAATCAACAACCGACATAACACTCACACAAAAAGTAAATTATAAAAGATGCCAAGACAGGAAAGTAAGAAAAGCTAACCATGCTCTAATTACCCACACCATTACAGAGGAAATACAGCCCCTCAATTCTGGTTGGGGAGGAGGTTTCCCCTTCACTACTGAAAACAAACATCTCACAGGTTAAGTGCAATGTTTTTTGTTTCTAGTGGTGGCAGAGTAAGTATTATATAGTGAGACATACCAAAGCTCCCCGACCAAAGGGTGGGTGAACTGAGAATGATCATTAAGGTTGTGATCATATAGTAACACTAGCATTTTGCGCAGGGTAGATCTGGGGAGAATTGGATAAATGCAATATCGAATCTGACTGAATTGAAGTTCCCACTAGATTCAACACTCTCGAATCTCTCAAAGTTCACACTGACCAAAGTAATGATTCAAAATGGATGCTCCATATCAATCGCATTAGATCATGTGCAGGTATTTTTTGTTCTGTCAATTAAATGATGTGCATCTACATCATTCCACTTCCTTTGGACCCACTGTCACCACTTCTGATACCTACTCCATGTGGTCTTCCAGACCCATCATGGATCTTTTGTTTTGGGTCCTTTTGTTTCAGGTCTTTTTCCATGCCATCTGGACACAGTTTAAAGATGTCCTATGCCATATATGTGTGTCAGTGGTGTGTATGTATGTATATAATGTGTGTGTGTGTGAATATATATCATGTCCCCCAAAGACCACCCATTCCCTGTTTTGGTGCATCTGGCAATACATCAGTTATGAAACATAAACAATCAGAAAAGGGAAACAGCTGAGCAATATGTTAGTGGGGGGTATAAAGAGTATTTAACAGAATGCTCAGCCATTCAAATGTAAAGATTCACAAATTCCGTAAAAAATAAACCTTAAAAAAACAACAACAACCCAAGCAGTAATTTAAAAGCTCCAATCACAGCAGTCCATGTGACAGCCCTACAAATGCCTAAGAGAAGTAAATTAGCGGCAAGCATAACCAAAATTGCAGCACTGAATGTGGGATGAGCAACAACCATCCCTGGCAGCAGTGCCCCAGTGGCAGAATAGCATGTTTAATACAGACTCTGATCACCAGAGTGGAAAACATCTTCCTACCCATCGTGGAGGCTTAAAAGGATATGGGCAGGTGATCAGATAGCTGAAACTTGAATTTATTTGATATAAATTTTCAGAGTTCAAAGAACACCCAGAGTTTGCCAGGACTTTTCTAGTTCCTTTAACAGAAGTGGGCAAAATGACTTCTTGTGCATTGTGAAAAGCTAAGTCAACAGGTACAAAGCTGAGATCCAGTTGTAATACTACTGAGTCCTGATAGAGAACACACAGTTCCTTACGTACTGAAAGTGCTCCTGATTTGGATACTCTTTTTGCTGAAGCAATGACAGTAAAGAAAATAACTTTCCAAGTGAGAAATTTGTGACACCTCCCACAGCAGTTCAAGGGAGGTGTAAAGATAGATAGAAACTTGTGGGGGTCCCAAATTGGGTACCTTTGAATCATTGAAGGTTTTATTAGACCAGGCACCTTCAGAAAAATGTGTGATGTATAGGTGTGGTGAAGGTTTCTTAAACCGTCCTGTGAATAGAGGAAATGACTGCAACTAATATTTTAAACATATTTGGTCAAAGACCATTGTCCAATCTGTCCTGTAAAAAAAGCAACAACCTGTTAACTGATGCCAACTCACAAGTCAGACCTTTCCTTCTGCAGCACCTCATAAATGCTCACAGATTCTCCTAGTGGATGGGAGAATGAATGTATCAACCACCCAAATTGAGAAAGACCATCTTTCAACAACATGGCTCATTTAATCTCCATGTGTTGAGGTTGAGCCATTCTGGGTACTGATGACAAACCTGGCCCTGCTTCAGAAGATTCTTCTGTATTGGTAATCTGACTGGGTAATCTGACTTGAAACCAGAATTTCTGACAACCAGGCCCTTCTTGGCTAGTGAGGTACCATAAGGGTCACCTGTACTCTTTCACTTCTTACTTTTCCTAAGAATTTTGAGATCAGTTCTGTTGATGGGAAGGCACAGAGGAGACCCAAGGCCCACTTGGCATTCAGAAGCATCTATTCATTCTGCTTCTTGAGTCTGAAACCTTGAGAAGATCATGCTCATCTGACTGTCAACTGGCGAGATGAATAGACCCACTAGTGGTATCCCAAATTGATTCATGATCGCCTGGAATACTTTGGATGAAAATGCCACTCTTCTGGATCTACATCCATTCTGTTCAGCCAGTCCACCTTTGATGTCATCTACCTTTAGAGAGAGAAGATGCATCTTGTCCCATGTTAGTAGAGATCTTGCTTCTGCCATCAGCAACCTGGAGCGGGTCCCCCATTTTGCAATTTACATGCATTTTTGCTGTTATTACATGATGCTTTTGTTGTCAGTTCAGACCAGAACAGGCCTGTTTGGATTTGCAGGTAAAATGCTAAGAGAACTAATTTTATTGCCTTCAACTCTAGTCAATTTATACTGTGGGACAGATCTTGTTCATCCCATCTTCGCTGGGCATAGCATGAGTTGCATGCTGCTTTCTGCCCTCTCAGGCTGACACCCATTGCAGCCTAAACATCAGGAAGATTCCAAATTGGTTGCCCCTCCAGGAGACCCAAAGACAGCTACCATTGAAGAGAGACCTGCCTGGGAACGTAAAGGTTTTCCTTGTGCTGTCTACTTTTGATATGTCAGAAGGAGCCACTGTTGCCTTCTGGCATGGAAGTGCACCCATATCACACAGTCTGTTGAGGCAATAATCACACACTGCAGATGGCCAACAATAGACGATCCAAGGCTTGGCAGAGCCATACGTGCCTGATGGTCTTCTGAATTGATCTTTCTCTTCTTTGGTCAATAATACTCTCTCTGAAGAGGTGTTGATAATGGACCCAAGTTGGTGTACATGCTGAGATGGAACAAAGCTGCTCTTCCCATGATTGACCAGACAACCATACCTGGATCAGGCCATTGTTGAGGTACAGACCATCAGAACTACCATCATCATCAACTTGATGAAGATTCTTGGAGGGGATGAAAGGATGAATGTGAGAGCTTTAACTGAAAGTGCTGGTCCTGGTTCTCAAAGCAAAGAAACTTTATGTGAAGTGGGCTTCCTGGGGTGTGTAAATACACAATGAAAAATATAGGGGCTTTCTAGATTGGCGAAAAGAAGTGTGTTCATGGCTGCATGAAACTCTAGCCTTTAGATGAGAAAAGGGGAAAGTGTGCCATGAAAACGCTTTTTTTTTTTTTGGCGTTTTAGGGGAGAAGAAGCGCCTTTAAAAAGGTGCTGGTTTCCCCAGCTTCTTTTTTAAAAACTGCGGAACAGCGCAGCTCCATCTAAAGGCTGTGGTGCAGCTGCTAAGTATTAAGGAAAAGGCAACTTTATGTCACACTTTCCTGCCAATCTAGAAAGCCCCATAGATTAAGAGCCTTTCAACCTTTGCAAAAAAGCACTGTTTTGATGCCTCCAATCAAATGTCCTATAGTTTCTAGCATCATTTGATGTTTCTGTGTGTTTCTTGATTTTCGGGAGGAAATGAAAAAATTGTGAGGATGGTAAAGAAAATCTATCAAATAGTGCTCCTTCAAAGTTGATAGTATCTACTGATCAGTTGTGCTGTCCTCCCAAACATGGAAGAATGACTGCAATCTTCCTCCCCACTTTAATGTTGAACAGTCAGGACTGAGGCAATTTTCTGTCCTGCTTGCTGGAAGAGGTATAGCTGCTGCTGTTATTGCTGTTGTGGGGCCTACCGAACCCCTGGACTGGGGCCACTGCCAGGGTTGGTATCTATATTTGGATCACTGCTGTCTGCCAAATCGGTCTGTAGGGAGAAAGGAGTTGTAATTATATCTGTATGAACAAAAGGAGAATTTTTTGTGCCAAAAGGGTCTCCTATCCTCTTTTTTTCTGTGAGGATATTACCCTTTGTTTCTACCAATGCAGGGCAGCTAGATTTTCTTTACCAGCAATTCCTCCAAAGGTTTGTACTACTAAAGGGTGCAAATGTCAGATTTTGCTCATTAGCATTTGCATGCCAATTCTTAAGTCATACCTGGCACCTGACAAGCACAGAAACTGCCTGAAATCTAGAACTAAATTAAATTACATCTAAGCTGGCATCAGCAAAAAAGGTAGTTACCTTTAGCAGTTTGTTTATGCCCTGATGCAACTTAAGGTTATCCTGTGTCACATCCCTAGGAAATCTTTAGCCTACACAAAGGTTGCCCTAGAAAAAATGGAAATTGCTGAGGCAGCTTTGATCACCAGAGATTAAGCCTCATATGTTATCTTAAGATCTGAATCTGCTCTTCTCTTCAAGCCCCCCCCCCCCCACTTCTCATCCAAGGAAAACATCCTAACCACAACTTTTCTTCTCTTTTTTGACTGGCGAAATCTTGAAGACCATTCTCTGCAGACCTCTTGTCCTTGCTTTTAATGTCCTTACACAAATGGCTCCTGTGCTGGCTAAGTTGGATGCTGTATCTTTTACAAAATGGAAAAATGCTTTGGGTAAAATTGTCTGTTCTGACTGCAAAATAATAGACTTTTGTATCTGGAAGGAGGTTGGGGAGCAACTCTCTCCGTATTGGCAATGCCTCACACATATCCTTGCAATTGCTCTTTGAATGGATTGTGATGGTAGGGTGGCGGTGGCAAGTGCTAACCCTTGCAGAAAACTGTTGACTGTGCTTCTGAGGTAGCCATGGTCTCTTTAGTTATCACCATCAGGAGCTATTCACAGAACTTCAGGTGAAGCGCTTGGCCAGGCACCATGGGGGGAGGATCAGGAATACTACTCACCCTCTATGATGCAGCTTCCTTCATCATGTACCAAAACCAAATCCAGGCCCCAAAACTGCAATCCTGGGTGCTCCAGTCCCAGATAGAGGGCTTGCCATTCTCAGGCCATGCCAAATCCCCCTCGCATTTTGTACACTGCTGAGGTCTTGGAAACTGCAAGCCCCATGGAAGTGGCGGGTGAAATTGAGTCCCCTGATATCCTGGGGCTGTCCTCAATACCACTCGGTTCTGCCATAGCTTGTCCATGAGAAAAAACCTGGTGGAGGACCTTCTAGTAACTATATAACATACTAAGGAGTTTATCAGATGGGGAGGAATTTTTCTCTATTTTGAATGGAGCCAATTCGAATTCATGTCAATTTGCTAGTTTAGCTAATTCACGTGAATTCCCATTGCATTCAGAATGCATTCAGATTGACTTCCCATTACCCGAAAATGACCTCCCCATTGCCCAAAATTGCGTGAGATGCTTTAATTCGCAATAAAGTAAAACCCATGATTGCATTAGGAATGACTTCCCTTTTGCCCAAAATTGCGTGAGATGCTTTAATTCATAACAACGTGAAAGCCCATGATTGCGTCTGGATTGCCACTGGATTATACTTCCAATTTTCGACGTCTGATAAACTCCAAAGATAGCACCAGAAGAAAAGAAGAATTAATCTTTTTTTCTCCTTAGATGATACTTAATATAAGAATAATAATTATTTAATTCTTACCTGTTTCTCCCCCTGGACAGCAGCCAAGAAGAAAAAAGGAAGAAAAAGGACTGATCCAGTTATGAACGAGTGCAAGTTATAACCTACTCAGAACAAAGGCAGGAACTAGACTGAGAGCTTTGGGGTTGCTCCTCCTGTGGAGTTTCCCTCAATGTCCGCTTCTTGCTTACTAGAGTGAAGAAGAGGCTTAACCCACTACAAAATGTTTCCTCCTCCACCACTAGAAAACACTAGGCTTTAAATTCTAAACCCTGGAATTGATGAGCTTTGGCCGCATGTTTATTTTGTTCCATAACCTCATATCTTACCTGTATGGGGTGCAGCTTGGTTTTTGTGGTTCCCACTCCTTCTACTGTGGTTACTGCAGCACCATACAATGAACATAGTGGAAGGAGGCAAGAGTTGGCTGGGTAATGTCTTTGGAAAGTTAAGGGCAATTCTGAGGCTTAACTCGCACTGAGTCCAGGCTGTGGCATCTCTGCCAGGGCCAGCTTGGGCTGCCGATGTTCTCAGGGCCAACCCAATCCACTGTCAGGAACATCAGAATTCACAAGGCATTACAATATAAGCCCATTCTAGAAAACATTCCTAAAGGAGAATATAGTTGTTATTCCTCATCCAGTAGGATTCAGGCTGCATCTGCATCTGCATCTGCATCTGCACTGCCATGGCTCAATGTTGTTATTCCTCATCCAGTAGGATTCAGGCTGCATCTGCATCTGCATCTGCATCTGCATCTGCATCTGCATCTGCACTGCCATGGCTCAATGCAATGGAATTTTGGGATTTGTAGTTTTGTGAGATATTTAGGCTTCTGCTTCAGAGAGCTCTGGTGACATAACAAATTACAAATCCCAGGATTCCATAGCAACTGAGCCATGGCATTTAAAATGGTGTTAAACTGCATTATTTTTGCGATGCAGATGCAGCTAAAGTTTCTGAATTAAAGGGCAGGTATGACCCAGTCCGTTTTCTGTAGTATAGGTCCTTCTCCATTTTGTACCAAATAAATCAGAAAAACTACAATGGAAAGACCAGTACTAGCCCCATTTGCTAAAGAAGAAGAAGAAAAAAAAAGAAGATCCTGGGTCGGTAGTGGGTGGAAAGCACCATTATTTACCCCCTGAGCTTCTTAAAGTTTTGGGTTGGACTCTGACTGACCTAATTCCCATAGCCAAAATGGCCACTGGCCATTCTGGCTGGAGATTCTGCAAGGTATTCCTTTGTCAAGCTTTTGGAGGCACACAGCCATAACAAAATTTCCACCCATCGTACCAACATCATTGGGGGCAGATCCTTGGTGCTCTGAAAAGACACTTGACATCCCACATCACCTTTTAGGCACACTTTCTTCTTCATGGCCTTTAACTATCCCGTTCTCACCCACCCTCCACTCAATTCAGCACCTCATCCATAAAGCTTCCATTTATTGAACAGGGTTTTATGTTTTCTCATCCTCTGCCTGAGAGAAAATTTCTCAGTACTCTTATCAAATGACAATTCCCAGGATTCTTTACAAGCGGGAGGAGCTATTTCAGGTAGCTGAACTTAAAAATACATTAAGTTGTGGTGTAGATTTTTGGAGGTGTCGTCCCCTTTTCTGAAGGATACCGTATCTTCTTGCAGCTTGGGTTGTAGGTAGAAATCATCACTGTGCAGGCCCCACAGCCTCCAATTCCACAGCCATACTTAGTTCCCGTGAGACGAACTAAACACCACATTAAGGAAAATCAAGTGTTGCTTGGGGAGGTGTGAAGATAGGAGGAAGAAACATCAACAGTTTAAGATATGCAGATAACACCATGATACTAACAGGATATTAGTACCATACTACTAGTCACAGACTAGGAGCAATTACTAAGGAAAGTTAAAGAATAAAGTAAAAAAGCAGGCTTACTGCTGAATGTAAAGAAAACAAAAATAATGACCACAGGAGATTTACATAAATTCAACTTAGATAATAAGAAAATTGAAATAAAGTTTTCCCATACTTTGGATCAAATATTGTTCAAAGTGGAAATTGCAGTAAAGAAATCAGAAGACAACTAGGAATGTGAAGGCAGCCATGAAAGAACTAAAGATCTTAAAATGTAAAGACATACAACTGAACACTAAAGTCAGAATCATCCAAGCCATTATAGCCTCCATCACCATCTATGGACATTAGAGGTGGACAGCGAAGAAAGATGAAAGAAAGAAGATCAAGCGAGCTGAAGTGCGGCGCTAGGGAAGAGTGCTGAGGACACTGTGGACCCTCAAAAACACAAACAAAATGGTCCCAGAACAAATCAAGCCTGAACTCTCTCTGGAAGCCAAGATGACAAAACTGAGGCTGTCAACTTTGGGCACATTATGAGAAGGCAAGACTCACCAGAAAAGACAATAATGATAGGAAAGGTAGAAGGCAGCAGAAAGAGAGGAAAATTGCATGCCAAGTGGCGGGATGGGGCTTCCGAGGCTGCCGGTGCGGCAGCCTTGGCCCCATCTCGCTGCTTCCTGGGGCGGCTATAGACCGCCCCTTTTGAGCAGTCTGTACCGCCCCTATAAAATTTCAGCAGTCTGTGGCAAAGCAATCTTAATGGGACTTCTTCTAGTCTTTCCTTTTTCAGAAGAACCAGATGCAACACAAAAGGCAGCTTCAGAGCAAGAACTCAACACGATGTTCTGCATCCACAGTTCAAGCATTCTCATTTATATCTAGTCAATGCTGCAAAAATTCATACAAAAACATGACACATGAACCTTACTGTCACAAACTAGCTTTCTGCCATAGGTACCCAAACAAAAACGCAGAGAGAGAGAGAGGGTGGGGGATGGGGGGGTTCATTTTCACAATGATCTGGAGTTGTCTCAATTACCACAGTTCTTTACCCTAGTCAGTTGTTTTGTACCACTTACAAACCTCTTCTTCTGCACTTGAAAAACTATTGGATTGGCAATGCACTTTTGCAACAACACTGCAATTGCACTTCAGTGGCATTCCCATGTTTGCTCTTTTGCCTCTGAAATATGACAATACCATTCATACCACCCTCTGCACCCAGATCTATGCTGTTCATAATTTCACAATTGTACAACTGCATAATGATGCTATTATGGACCCCCCCTCCCTGTCCAGATCAGGAAGATGAATACACAACATGCCCCTTCCACCATTTTTTCTAGGCTTTTCACCACAAACTTGCCTGGTTCTCCTTATGTATATAACCCTTTAACCTTGTGTAAATTTACACTTTATTCACTCTTCAATTTTTCCTTAACCCCATGCTTTCTTTGGGCATTATTCCTTAACAGGATCATGTTAAAGTGGAATAGATTATGGTGGAATATTATTGTACTCTTAAAAATAATGTAAAATAATGTTTAAAAATGCAGAAGAATGGAGGAAAAAATGTACAGCCATTCTTTTAATGAATCTTTGGAAGTCTGCTTTCTTCCCAATCCAAGCACCACAAGTAGCCTGGGATCTCTCAGATGGAGATCTGGAGTGAATTTCCAAAGGATAAGCAATTAAACCACACTAATTCCATACCCATTATATTCCCAATATTTCAACAAAGTGGAATGAGACATTTGCACCCAAAGTGGTTACTAAATCATAGTGGGATGTGAGCTCAGTAACAAATTATTTCAGATGGGTTGCATCTGTTCTCCAGAATCCAGGTTGACACCATTTTATTTGCCATGGCTCAATGTCATGGAAATTTGGGTACTGTAGTTTGCTACAGCACCAGGGTTTTCTGACAGAGAAGGTTCAGTATCTCACAAAACCACAGCTCCCAGAAATCCACAGCATTGAGCTATGGCACTTAAAGTGGTGTCAACCTGTATTATTTCTGCAGTGCGCATGCAGCCATGGAGGGGAAAAAATAAATTTCTAAATGACCCAACAGCAGTACTTCACTAGAAGAGCCAAACATGTCATGCAATAAGATCCAGGCAAAAACAGGACTAACATAGTGCACTTGTAGTATAACAGTGTCGTGCAATACACTCCTTGTACAGTACTTGGAATCAAGGAGAAGGTTGTTATGCAGTGCAAAAGAACATTGAAGGATACGCCTCTTTCTTAGGTAATTAAGCAGCAATTCTTCAGGATTGGCATACTTCTCTATCACCTGCATTAGAAATGAAAGAAGAATCCAGAGGGACATAATGTACCTTGTCGAAAAGGATTAGCTATGCTTTTGATGGTAGGAATTAACATCACACGCATATTTTCTTAAATTTCTCTCACTCAGGCACAACTTTGCATCCATATAAGTGCATACAAAATATTTCAGGAACAGGGACTTGAGTAATCAGTTAGTGTAGAATTACTGTACACATGGAAGATGTTCAGACATTCTGTCAGAAATGAGGCTATCGTCAAAGAAGGGGGCACATGAACATGAAGCCCACCACAGGATGCTGCTGCACAGGATGCCAATGTTCAGTGTTCCAGACAGACATGCCCTCTTCAAGAATATCACATCCAATCCTCCCCACCCATCCCTGCGAGATAGCATCCTCTGGATGTTTTAATTTTTTTTTTATTGTAGCATATAAAATCTTACATAAGTTTCACATCATTCAATCAGCATCAAACACAACTACATTGAGTACATTGGCCTGTTTTTCTGGGGATTTTTCTGCTTCTTTCATTCTCCCCTATACTTTTTTTGTTCTTCTGCAAAATATAAGATTCTCAAGAGCATGCTGACATCTTGGTGGTGCAGTGGTTAAATGCCAGTCCTACAGCCACAAGGTTGTGAGTTTGATCCCAGGGCTCCAAGGCTGACTCCAAGGTTTTCCATCCTTTTGTAGGTCGGGAAAATGAGTACTGTACCTAGCTTGTTGGGGGCAACTAGTTTACAGATTGTCAACCGCTTAGAGAGTGCCGAGTTTGCTGATAAGTGGTATAGAAATGTAAATACTAATGCTAATCTTTCTCTCATGTGTGATCAACAGGGCTGGGGTTCCTACATAAGGAGTGGCAATGAACCTGTATGCAGGGTGAGTAACATCAAGGGACCCAGTGGTTTTCTACTACAACCTAGGGGCTATCTGCACCAGTGAAAAAATTCAAACTTGCCTCAAGCGTTTGGGGAAGCTTCTTGCGCACCTCTGGGAACAGCATTTTTTTGGGGGGGGGGGGGAGCAGAGTCTAATTTCTGACTACACAGATGTGTAATAGGTTTCACACATTGCTGGCATGGTATCACTGCAGGTCTTCTACCCCCAATTACAATGATGCCATTTCACCAATCAAGTCAACCCATGCATTGCATGGTTGGCCTAGGCCTTTTCATACAGGAACTACTAGTGGTGTATGTTGGCGGTGGCACTGGGTGCTGCCAGTCTTATGCCAAAAAAGAGTATAAAGAAGAAACATCAACACTACTGTCTTCTGGACATGCCCATCAATGGAGGGTCGTGCTGTACACAATACATGGATGTAACCACATGCTAGTGGAGAGAGGTTGTGTACTCCAATTCAAACGAATGGGTTGGTTTATTTTTATATATATACCCCTCCACGCCCCAGGACTCAAGGCAGCTTAAAACAAGATTAATTTAAAAGGTATGGTTAAAACCACAAGAAGTTCAAATCTGAAAATGTAAATGAACATATTCTATTATTTAGAAATAACTGGATTAAAAGCAATTAAAAAAAACCCACACCAATTATCAAAATGAACAGCATGTTCCTGAAGCAAGCAGGAAACAGCATTTAAGCCTGTCTGAATAAAATGATTCTTGCTAGAAGGGCAAAAGAGAATTTGAAGTAGTCTACCTTAGTGCTGCCAGAGTGAAAACTGGTTGTATAAGAAAGGGGATTTCAACATGTGTTGCTTGTAAAGTTGTTGTATGACAAGCAATCCCTACTGAAATTCTCATCTACAACACTGTTAAAAGTATAGGCACCATCTTCGGTTTTCACTCTGGCAGACCTTGTTTAGCCTTTCTGTTGCCCCCACTAATAGGCAGCCATCTCCTGATGCAAATTGTATATCCTTATATGCTATGGGGGGACTCAAGATCTCTTGCAATTGTAGTAAAATATCTATGTTTATATCTGTAGAAGCCCAGAGGTTCTTTACTCCTGCCTTAAGAAAATTATTTTTGAGTGCATTCATGGGTTTCTTGACAAGATTTGTTCAGAGGGGGCTTGCCTTAACCCTTCTCTGAGTCTGCCCAAGATCACTCAGTGGGCTTCCATGGCTGCGAGGGGATTGAAACCCTAAAGCCTTATCACAGTGCAAAAGAAAGCTGAGAGCCAGCGACAGAGAAGTAGCTTTCTCCTTGCCTCTCTGCACTGTCATAGCACTTCCATTCTCTTTCCAGAGTGAGACTGTTGTAAAAGCATGCCTTTTGCCAAATGGATTTTTCCCTTGGAAAGTGCTTTGACAGCATGCTGAGAGGCAAGAAGAAAGTCACTTCTCTCTTGCTGACTCTTGTCTTTCTTTCGTCATGCCATGTTCCTAGTCTTCAGAGTCATTATCCAATGCCCAAACCACTATACCATGCTGGCTCTTTTCAGAAAATGTACTAAATGGTTTCAGAAGCAGAAGTTGTAAATCTGTGCATGTACACGTTTATCTCTCACCACTTAGATCTTTTTGCAGTACTGGACAATCTGTCTTTAATCAGAACAGATCTTCCAAAGGTATCTCCCCCCCCCCAACCTAATATTTGAGGGAAAGATTAGACCATTGCCCTTCATTTCCTTTGCCACTGGATTACAAGGTAAATTGAAACTTGGCTGTGTTTTCTTTCATAGTTTCTGAAATGTCATCCAGAACAATAATGGGTAAGACACAGGGCACCACCTTTAGCTGATGGCTTCCAAGTTTGAATTTAAGAGCAGCTGTTTGGCTGATCTGAATATTCACCCATTCACCTGGATTAAATTAGATAGGACAGGTTTGGAGTTGCACAGTCACACCTCTGGCACTAGCAGCATTTGAATGGGGTATAGTTGGTGGAGAATGTAGTAGTAGGGTGGGGAAGACATTCGCAGGCCTCCCTTCCAGAACTGTTTTTTTTTTTTAACATACAAGGCCTCTCAAATCTTTTCTTTTACTTTATTGGTGGCTTTTGCAATGGGGTGCCAATGCATAGGCATCAAAGCCTCTCCCTCTTCATTTTTAGACATTTAAAAAAAACTTTTTTTTCTGGTATGGGCTAATGATGGATCTTTAAAATTAACACTGATTCAAAAATTTGAAAAATTTGGTGTCTGGAATGACATATTGTCTGAACAAAAAAAAATCCCTTTTTCAAAATTCTGAAGCCTGAATTTGCAGTTATTGAAGTCTGTAGTAGAAAGACTTACTGAGGGAATGGCTGAATCATTACAGTTATTCTCAGACAAGAATGACCACTGAAAGGTAAAACTAATTCAGCTGTATATATGGTAGCTCTAAGCATCCTTAGACAAACATATATATATATATATATATATATATACATATACTTAATAGTGATAATCTTTCTTTTCCTCTTACTGCTGGCGGTTCATTACCAGAAGGATTTTTGTTTTTGCTTGGAGGGGGAATTTAAATTTGTTGATTGAAGCCTAATTCATAACATCTTTTGCTGTTCGGTTTACAGTTCAGTTTCAATTCTGTTGTTTCCCTGATCCACCTCAACAAGAGCTCCTGTTCATAAAGATTTTGTATATTTCTTTAACTAGTAAAACTTTATTTGTAATTAATTGTTGCCTTTTAACTTTTCATTTTTATCATGAGACTCTTAGTCAACTCTGATTGAAGTTTTCGTGGAACCCTGCTTTATTATAGAAACGTCTGAAAATGTTTGAATGCAATTTTTAGTTTGCCTTGAGAGATTTGCTTACAGACTTGCTTTATGACTGAACTAACAGCAACTTACTTTTTTCTTTTGATGCTCTGCCTCTTGATTTTAAATTAGTCTGTGTTATTCATATCCAAAAATACAAGATTATATTTTTATTGGAATTTATACCTACTATGATGGATTTGTAAAACAGGGGAACAAGTTAGAAGACCAAGCAAATCTATGGATGAATCAATATGTTGAAAGATTCTGTAACTGTTAGATCTTGACTTACTGGGTGTCTGTAGAAATTTCTAATCCTACATATTTTGATGTGCTTTTGTATTTTCATGCAATGAAGTAAAACATTATAATAAAAAATACTGATATGCAAAATTGGAATCCTGTCATGAGTTTTGTGTTGTTTTGCCTCAAAACCCAGAGTTTGTAATTACAGCTCTCACTATGGACACTATCACATGGGAGGAATTTCTCTCAATTTCGAAAGAAAGGAAAGTGGGGCCAGTTCGGAAATGAATGCAATTATGTGAATTTGCTAGTTCACCGAATTTACATGATTTCATATTGACGCTGCATTGCATTTGGAGTGACCCAAAATTGCTTCCCATTGCCCAAAATTGCGTGTGATAGTCTCTCACGCAATAACATGAAATCCCATGATTGCATTCCGAATGACTTCCCATTGCCCATAAATGTGTGTGATAGTCTTTCATGCAATAATGTTGTACTGACTGCATGATTGCGTTCAGATTGCCATTGGATTATACTTCCAATTTCCATCGTCTGATAATGCCCTATGTAAAGACAGATCCAGTCAGGGTTCTTGATAAAGATCTCTCTACTGCACCACTTCAAAAAACAATCGTAATTGGTTTGGTGATGTTATATGGGAATCATAATTACATCTCAAGAGTTTGGTTTTTCAACACAAAACAGAACAAAATTTGATTTTATTAGCACTGTGAGTTTTGAATGAGTATGACAATGGAGTTTATCACACGGGAGGAATTTCTCTCAATTTCGAAATAAATGGAAATGAGGCCAGTTCGGAATTGAGTAAATTTGCTAGTTCAGTGAATTTATGTGATTGCGTATTGATACTGCATTGTGTTCAGATCTGCCTGAAATTGTCTCCCAGTGCCCGAAATTGCATGTGATAGTTTCTCATGCAATCACACGAACCCCATGATTGCGTTCGGATGGACTTCCCTTTGCCCGAAAATGTGTGTGATCAGCTTTCACGCAATCACACGAAACCCCATGATTGCATTCAGATTGCCATTGGATTATACTTCCAATTCCCTTCGTGTGATAAACTCCAATGTTGCATTTTGAGATGTTCATTACAAGCCATGACCGGCTATGTCACCACTCACTTGTGGATGATAATACAAAACTGGGGCTTTGTGGATTAAAATAGTTAAAAACTTTTACAGGTGTTTGGCATATATTTTGTGAGACTACTGAGTTTTGGAATTCGCACTTAACAGAGCTCATGCCAATTGCTCGGAAATCTGGGAAAAGCTGTGTGTTTTCATCTCTGTGCCCCACCTATCACAATTTGTTTGAAGTATTTGTAAATACCACATTTTCCTTGTCTTTGTCTTCTAATAGGGAGAAAAAAACATGGGGAACTAAATACCGCTCCAAGAGAGAATGGAAGTGTTATATTGCATACATTAGCTCTTTTTTTTTAACCAGAGAGATTAAGGAGAAAGCTGTTTTTCTACATTTCTTGGGAACTTTTTTGTTAACACCTTCTTGACTTTACGTGGTTATGGGGCACGTTATTTGTTGATGGTCATGATTTTTAATATTTAGTGACTTTACACTAAACAAAATTAAACAAAATTATTACATCAGACAAAATTATTCACTGAGTTCAAACTATAATTGATCTGATTGTTGGTCACTTATCGGTTTTAACAGGACCTGGGCATTCAAGCACACATGGAAGTCTTTGCACAGATTAGCCTAAGTTATAAAAAATGAACAACTGGTTTTCTTTGATTCTAAAATATTACTGTTGACCAGTGATATACCTACAAAAAGTAGAAAATAGTAAGAAAACATGCTGCAATGTCAAAGAACCCAGGGAAAATATTCACAGAATTATTGTCGTGGTGTCCCTTCAATTTCCAACTTATGGCAACCCTAAGGTGAATGTAGCATGGGGTTTTCTTGGCAAGATTTATTCAGGCGGGTTTACCTTTGCCCTCCTCTGAGGCTGAGAGAGTGTGACACGCATGATGGCATCCAGTTGGTTTCCATAGCCAAGTGGGCATACCCTAGTTTCCAGAGTTGTATTCCAATGTTCAAACTACTACACCAGTCTGGGTCTCTTAAGTTACCTGGTTTGTAAAATCAGAAATAATCTTTATAGTATATCTACCTTTCCACCATGGCATAGTGGTTTGAGCATTGGACTACAACTCTGAAGAGCAGGGTTCAATCCCTTCTTCAGCCATGAAACCCACTGAATCACCTTGGGCAAGTCACACACTCTTGGTATTGGGGGAAAGCAATGGCAAACTTACTCTGAACAAATCTTTCCAAGAAAAAAACATGATAGGTTTGCTTTAAGATCACTGTAAGTCAGAAATAACTTGAAGGCACACAGCAGCAACAGCAGCAGCAACAACAGCAAAACTTTCCTGGTATGTATAGAGATTTTTCTTCTTCCTTTTTTTTTAAAGAACACATCAAACTACTAAAGAAAAGAAATCCTTACCTTTTTTCCATTTATAAAAAATATAAGCTCATCAAATTGCTGAGGGTAAGCCATCCTGCCTTTGAAAAATAAACAAGCTGTCAAAAGAAAGCCAGCAAAGAATCAGGAAAGTTATAGCTGCTTCCAGCACCAGACTGATGCTTTAGTCTGTGTTTCCCAGAGGTGAATAATAAGAAATAAGAAAGGTGGGGAGGAGGAGCCAAGTTAGAAACACTTGGAACATCTCTGTTCAAGCTGATATGTCTTCCTCTTCAAGCACAAGGTAGAATTGACTTGGCTGAGAAAACCCAAGCCTGTTTGGAGACAGCAAAAGTTCCTAAACCTGGTGGTAATGCAGGGCGTTGATCACACAGGTAATGTCCTGTTCAAGAATTGCGTGTTATACCAGGCTTTCCCAATCGTTCCTTCAGGGCTGAATGCTGACACACACGTTACTGCTATAGCATTTATTGGTGGTAAATAATGCAGCACATGGTGTACAGCAAAGAAATAGTCCGGCCCTTTTACTGATGGGGTCCAGCATCCCATCACAACCAGGAGTAGAACTGAGCCACCAAATTAATTGTACCCAGATTTTCTCCGGCTGATGATCAAATTCAGCCCTCATCGCTTGTATATGGAGGATCTGGGCTGGGCTGCTGCCCCCTTCCCAAACTGAAGCCAATGGAAGATAAAATATCAAGAGTTATATAGTACAGAAAACAAACTAAAATACAATTAAAAAAACAACAAAATGCACAAGAGTGATTCATCTATGCCCCCCCCCCCCCCAATAACTGTGAGAGTAATACATGCAGGTTAGTAACAGAGGAACTTTCACTCCCTCAACCTGTTCTTAGCCTTCATATTTTTTTAAGCCTCAAACTGCCCAACTAGTGCAGAAACCAGGTTGCTAAAATCAATGGACTTTCTAATGCCCCATGACAGCTGTTAACATTCAGCCATGATGCAAAGAAAGACTCCAAAACCCATCTTCCTGTAGGGAGAACCCCTGCTCACTATAGAGCCATGTATGTAACATGACGCACACACAAGTGCATTTATTTGGGGAGGGGGACCAATCTTAGGTTGAGAGGGGAGATTAGTTTATACCAAGGGCAGGGGAGTGATCCTCATCCATACAGAGGGGACGTTTTGGATTCTCAGACATGTTACGCTGCACATTTCTCACAGAACTACACCTACTAGGTAGGCATTTTACAACGTAATCACTTGAAGAATTGTAATTTTGTCTCTCAGTTTCAGGGCTTTAACATGTAGAGCTTTATTTTAACAGATAAAAACCACTGAAAGTAAAATACATGTATTGCATTTATGTTAGTTCCTTTCCTCAAAGCTATTGAAAACAAATGTTCCACCTTGTGTGAATGTGTGTTTTCTGCCACTGGGTGTTTGGGTATTGTGGCATACCTTTGAGTCTGCATCCACCAACTCTCCTAGCTACATAAGGAACATGCCATTGAAATTCTTGGTGGAGGGAGGAAAACACCCCAGGTGATTTGAAGTTTTAAAACCTACCAGGATGAGGGTTAGCAACAAGCGACACTTAAATCTGTTGTGGGCAACTTGGGACCCTCCAGTTACTCTTGGGCTGAAGAGAAGTTGCTTTCATAACCGGGATGGTGGTGGTGATGTCTTGGTCCTGCCACTCTTATGCTGTGGAATCCACATTACAACTGAAGAAAAATGTACATTCTTGAAAGCTCTCTTGCCAGAGGTGCTTTGTAGATAATGGAATAAGATATCTAAGCAGACTTTGGTTCCAACAGGAGTTTATGTACAAAGTGGAAAAGGTATCTTCATTCCATATCTAATCCTCACCCTTAACTATTTTGTACTGTAACCTTCCCACTGGCCATTAACATGCCAAATGCCTTTGGGCAGTGTAAAGGAAAAGTAAGAGAAAAAGAGCCAATTACTGTATATACAAATGTATAAGTCTAGAAATTTAGGTCAAAAATTGAACCAAAAAACCCGAGTTGACTTATCCACAGGTTAATGTAAGTAACACTTATATAAAAAAAGGAACCATCCCGTGGTGAAAAGCAAGCGTGTAATTCTGTCCTGGAAGCACAGACGCTCCTCTGCTCTCTCATCCAACCAGCCTCTAGGGTGAGCAGTTATGCCTGCTCGAATTTTGTAAGTTTCTTGGCATTGTTTTCTTTTGTTTTGTTCTTTACATCCTTTGTTATGTGCCCGTAAGTTTTACCCTCGACTTATCCACGGGTCATATCAAAATCCATAATTTTGGCCCCAAAACCTATCCTCCACTTATGCATGAGGTTGACTTCTAGTTGAGTGTATATGGTAACAGAATACTGTTTTAACTCATTAATGTGATTAATATGTTTCTTTTTTAGTTTATTTTATTGCTTTAAATTGTTTTATCTAGCTATATTGAGTTTACTTGTGTGCTGCTCTGAGAGCTTATGATATGGGGTGGGATATAAGTATTTAAACAAACATACTCAGTGATCTTTATTTTGGCACTAGGACACCAAGGCACACTAAAAGCAGAATGGGACTTAACAAGTATCAACACCTGCAGGGATCACACAATCTTTTTAAGCTTGAGAAATTCATTAAGAGTTTAGTTAGAAACCCCCCCCCCCATCCAATTCAGTTTACAGCATCATTAAGTAGGAAAAATTGTGATGCATTATAAGTAATGATTAATGCAGATGTTTAGTTGTTTGTTATTGTAAAAAGAAATTCTCAAAGATGGGATATTTTAGTATGGTTGTTAATGTTGCCACTTGCCATCACAATTTATTGTTTGCTCCTTTATATCAGGTCTCTTTACATTCTAAGGACTTTTCCTGCTTGGTCTAAAGAAGTGCAATCTGTAGCTCCCTGGGTTGTGCTGTTTGTTATTGCCTTCATATCCATTTATTCCATTCTTTTGGGGGCTGATGCTTGTGGGAAAATGCACACTCTTTACCATGGTGAAATAGTCTTTGTTGAAGTTGGCCTTAGACAACTTTATCGAGGCTCTGTTTAGCGGTAAAGGCAGCATTCAAAGCCCAGACAAAGAACAGCAGTCTAGTTGTAACCCATAAGTTTCTTGTCTGCTGAACCTAAGCTATGTGATTTTGCATTTAGAAATCATTTTCTTAGTTCATTAGTTCAGAATGTGCTAACTACTGCTATTATTTAAATCCTGATAGAGGGATGTTGCTACTCCTGAAATACATCTTTTAAAGGATTTGATGCAAGGTGCAAGAGGCCTGGAACTAAAGTGCAATCCTATCTGATCCAGTAAAGTTGATCTTCAGTCTTACTTAACTGACACTTGATGGGCCTTTAAAAGTGGCTAATCCAGTGGATACAGGAGCCTGATGCAAAAGTGTGGTCATAGCCTTCACACCATGTGGATCTTCTCTTTTACATTCCACCCAGGCCAGGCCTTATTTGCCTTCTCTGCAGCTAAACTCTTCTAGCCTCTGCTCTGTTAATCACCTTGTAGTAAGAATACCTCATTGCAAATCTGTTTCCCCACTCCTCTTTTCCACCCATTCTTGTGCCTTTAAATCCATTGTGCTCCATTCTTGTGCCTTTAAATCCTTCTCAAAGCCTGAATCCAGGCCCTCCCAAACCAATGTTTCCTAGGACTCTTTCAGACGTGGGAAATTGGAAGTATAATCCAAGGGCAATCCAAACGCAATCCTGGGGTTTCACGTTATTGCGAATTAATTCTTCTCACGCAAATTCGGGCAAGAGGGAAGCCACTCCGAATGCAATCACGGGTTTCACGTTATTGCGAATTTAAGCTTCTCACGCGATTTCGGGCAAGGGGGGGTTATTTTCGGGTAATGGGAAGTGAATCCGAATGCCTTCCGAACAGAGCAGGGGTTCAGGTAAATTCGCTAAACAAGCGAATTTACATGAATCCGCATTGGCTCCATTCGGAATTGGGAGAAATTCCTCCCGTTTGAAAGAGTTCCTAGATTATTTGATGTGGAGGACTGCTCCTCCCATGTGCCAGGGACTTGTACAACATTTGCTTGTGGAGTGGCACTGGTCCATGGGCTACTATTTTGAGTAGCACAGGTCTAAATTACAAAGGAAAACCCCAGTAGCACAAAGCAATCTAATCAACAGTCATCTTTCTTCCTCAGTTCATTCCTCTGTCCAGTATCCCACAGCAAAAAAGACAAGGAAAAACAGGACAATTGCCTCTCTTCTCATCTGTTGGGTAAATATGTTAATGCACTTGCAACATTAAGTTATATACTTATTGTAATGATGTTTAATCCTTTAGAGGACTTGAAGAATTAATCCTGCAAAGAAATGTATAAGGCAAACAGTGCAAGGACCCAACAGTAGGAGGCAAAAAAATGTGCAAAAGCAGCAAGTAAAGAGGACACATGGTCTTAAATGCCTCTCCACTAATGCACAGAGTATGGGAAATAAGCAGGATGAACTTGAACTCCTAGCACAACAAGGGAAATATGATATAATAGGCATCACTGAAACCTGGTGGCATGAGTCTCATGATTGGAATATAGAAATAGAGGGGTATAACCTTTTTAAGAGAAACAGGCCAAGCAGGAAAGGAGGAGGAATAGCATTATATGTCAGGGATATTTACACCAGTGAAGAGATCCAGGAAGTCAATACTGGAAGCCAGGTGGAGAGCATCTGGATAAAAATTAAAGGAGAGGGAAATAACAGGGATGTTACTGTGGGAGTCTACTACAGACCCCCGACTCAGGCAGAGGAATTGGATGATGCCCTTCTAGAACAGATAATCACATACTCAGAAAAGAGAGATGTAGTAGTGATGGGTGACTTCAACTATCCTGATATTTGCTGGAAGTCAAACTCAGCCAAATCCTCAAAGTCTAGCAAATTCCTCACTTGCCTGGAAGACAATTTCATTGTCCAAAAGGTGGAAGAGGCAACAAGGGTCTGGAAACCATGCCCTATGAGGAACGACTTAGGGAGCTGGGGATGTTTAGCCTGGAGAAAAGAAGGTTAAGAGGTGACATGATAGCCCTGTTTAAATATTTGAAAGGATGTCATATTGAGGAGGGAGCAAGCTTGTTTTCTGCTGCTCCAGAGAACAGGACCCGGAACAATGGATGCAAGATACAGGAAAAGAGATTCCACCTGAACATTAGGAAGAACTTCCTGACAGTAAGGGCTGTTCGACAGTGGAACGCACTTCCTCGGAAGGTGATAGAGTCTCCTTCCTTGGAGGTCTTTAAGCAGAGGCTGGATGGCCATCTGTCAGGGATGCTTTGATTTGGATTTCCTGCAGGGCAGGGGGTTGGACTGGATGGCCCTAGTGGTCTCTTCCAACTCTACGATTCTATGATTCTATGATTCTATGAAGGGGATCAGCCATTTTAGATCTGATCTTAACCAACAGGGAAGACCTAGTTGATGGGGTGCAAGTGGTTGGATCCTTAGGTGGAAGTGACCATGTTCTCCTGGAGTTTGTAATACAGTGGAAGGGAGAAGCTAGGCATAGTCAGACACGCACTCTAGACTTCAGGAGAGCTAATTTCAATAAACTTAGAGAAATACTGGGAGTGATCCCATGGTCAGGAATACTAAAAGAAAAGGGAGTTCAAGACGGATGGGAGTTTCTCAAAAGGGAGATATTGAAGGCACAATTTCAAACAGTTCCAATGAGGAAGAAAAATGGAAGATGTCTCAAGAAGCCAGGATGGATGACTAAGGAACTTTCAAATGAGCTAAGTTTTAAACGGAACATGTATAAGAAATGGAAAAATGGAGAAATCACGAAAGAGGAATTCAAACAAATAGCCAGCACATGTAGGGGTAAAGTCAGAAAAGCTAAAGCGCAGAACGAACTCAGGCTTGCTAGAGAGGTTAAGAACAATAAAAAGGGCTTTTTTGGATATGTCCGCAGCAAAAGGAAGAAGAAGGAAACAGTGGGGCCACTGCGTGCAGAAGATGGCAAAATGCTCACAGGGGACAGAGAAAAGGCAGAATTACTCAACACCTTCTTTGCTTCAGTCTTCTCAGAAAAGGCAAAGGGTGCTCAACCTAAGGATAATGGAGACAGAATAGAGGAAATTCAGCACAGAATAAGTAAAGAGGTAGTACAGGAATACCTGGTTAACCTAAATGAATATAAATCTCCAGGACCAGATGAACTACATCCTAGAGTATTAAAAGAACTGGCAAATGTAATATCAGAGCCATTGGCAATAATCTTTGAGAACTCCTGGAGAACAGGAGAAGTCCCAGCAGACTGGAGGAGGGCAAACGTTGTCCCCATCTTCAAAAAGGGAAAAAAAGAGGATCCCAACAATTATCGTCCAGTTAGTCTGACATCAATTCCAGGAAAGGTTCTAGAGCAGATCATTAAGCAGAGAGTCTGTGAACACTTAGAGGCCAATGCCATAATCACAAAAAGCCAACATGGGTTTCAGAGAAACAAGTCATGCCAAACGAACCTGATCTCTTTTTTTGATAAAATTACCAGCTTGGTAGATGAAGGGAATGCTGTGGATATAGTATACCTCGATTTCAGTAAGGCCTTTGACAAGGTTCCCCATGACATTCTTGCAAACAAGCTTGCAAAATGTGGGATAGACAAGTTAACTGTTACATGGATTTGTAATTGGTTGACTGGCCGAACTCAAAGGGTGCTCAACAATGGCTCCTTTTCATCCTGGAGAGAAGTGACCAGTGGGGTCCCACAGGGCTCTGTCCTGGGCCCAGTGCTATTCAACATCTTTATTAACGATTTGGATGACAGAATTGGGGGCATACTTATCAAATTTGCAGATGACACTAAACTGGGAGGAGTAGCTAATACCCCAGAGGACAGGATCAAAATTCAAAATGACCTGAATAGACTAGAAAGCTGGGCCAGTGCTAACAAAATGAAATTCAATGCGGAGAAATGTAAGGTTCTGCACTTAGGGCGGAAAAATGAAATGCACAGATATAGGATGGGGGACACCTGGCTGAATGAGACCACATGTGAAAGGGATCTAGGAGTCCAAGTAGACCATAAGCTGAACATGAGTCAACAGTGTGATGCGGCAGCTAAAAAAGCCAATGCAATTTTAGGCTGCATCAATAGAAGTATAGTTTCTAGATCAAGGGAAGTTATAGTGCCACTCTATTCTGCTTTGGTCAGGCCCCACCTGGAATACTGTGTCCAGTTCTGGGCACCACAATTCAAAAAAGATGTGGAGAAACTGGAGCATGTCCAAAGGAGGGCAACTAAGATGGTGAAGGGTCTGGAAACCTTGCCCTATGAAGAACGCCTTAGGGAGCTGGGGATGTTTAGCCTGGAGAAGAGAAGGTTAAGAGGTGATATGATAGCCCTGTTTAAATATTTGAAGGGATGTCATATTGAGGAGGGAGCAAGCTTGTTTTCTGCTGCTGCAGAGACTAGAACACGGAACAATGGATGCAAACTGCAGGAAAAGAGATTCCACCTCAACATTAGGAGGAACTTCCTGACAGTAAGGGCTGTTCGACAGTGGAACACACTCCCTCGGAGTGTAGTGGAGTCTCCTTCCTTAGGGGTCTTTAAGCAGAGGCTGGATGGCCATCTGTCAGGGATGCTTTGACTTAGAGTTCCTGCATGGCAGGGGGTTGGACTGGATGGCCCTTGTGGTCTCTTCCAACTCTATGATTCTATGATTCTATGATTCTATGATTCTAACTGATTCAACTCCCACCCCACCCCAAATTCTGCTGTGTGCTTGCTTCCCATCCTGCAGCAGCCAAAGAAGTGGAAGCAGGAGCCAGGAAATCTTAATGATGTCAGGATACAGGGCAAGTTATGCTAGATGTTGCAGAGTGAGAAGCTCAACACACAGTTCTTCCGTATTCAATTCAATCAAGGAATGTGAACGACAACAGAAACTGATATTAAAATACAGTGAAGATTGCTGATCTAAAGACAAGCATACTGAGATATTAAGAGCCACTTTGTAAGCAGAATTCTGCCAAACTTGCACAAACAAGCATTATTACTGTCGAGTTTCATCTTAATGCAAACCAAAAGGGAAATGAGATCATTATCCTCCATTTAGTTATTTGAGAATATTGTATGTATGGCATGTACTTTTTATATGTGAAGTACATATGTGAAGTACTTTCCCCCCCATTAGGTTTACTTAACAGATGCAGCGAATCTAGCAGCCATCTTGATTTATTTCTAGTAATTTCCATTCCTGAGTAAAACTGTGTCTTCTGCCTCCTCCTAATAAATTCTCCATCATTTCATCACTCATAAACGTGACTGGAAATTCATGTCATACAATAAGGCTAATGAAACCTGTTAAGAAGCATCTGAAAATAAAACCACTGTCACATCATCCAGGGCACAGTAAAGTGATTCAGCCTTGGTACAGGTATATAGGAGAGGACATAAAAAGGAAGGTGTGAAGCAAAGGCGCAGGTCTTATTACTGGCACACCCATAAGCTTTTTAAATTCCAGTCTGTAATACATGAAAGTTGTTTTGGCAAGGCACATAATCAAATAGCAGGCCATGTCCCTGCTAATTTAGCAGAAATTAAATATCTTACATGAAGACTTTTTCCAGTTGTTGTCTGATTTCATAGAAACAGCACAGGAATCCCTGTTTTTGGTTTTTATCATCTTAAGCAATAGCTAACAGCTTCGTTTCTATACTGCTTCATACTACACTACTATGGACTCTTTCACACAGGGCTGAAGTGGAAGGTTAAAATAGCACCAATTCGGTATTGTCATCCGAATTGACGTTATTACGCAAAAGACGTTCATACGTGATTGCTGGCAATGCGGGGACAATACGAAGGCATCCATGGGTCATTCCGGGTTTAGGTAAATTCGGGCAAGCATCGAAGTTACAAGTCTGTTTCCGGTGCGTATTTGGGGTCCATTGGAAATAGCACTGGTGTGGAAGGCATTTTCCTTCCTGCCCTGGGATTCCCCTCCCCGTCATTGGAAACCTCTTGGTTGCCTAGAGACTTCTCTGGAGGGGAGGGACTAATGGCAGAGGGGTGTTTACCATCCCTCCTCATTTTTTGGAAATGTCATACCGCCTGGGATGCCTGCTCGGGAGATCTAAGCATCCCAGGGGCATGGAGGAGGAGGGCTGGGATTCCTAGATCTGGAGATCTAGGCATCCCAGGGGCTTGGAGGAGGGAGGTCCTGGGATGCCTTGATCTCCCGATAAAGGCATCCCAGGACCCCCCGCCTCCAAGCCCCTGGGATGCCTAGATCTCCCGATCTAGCCATCCCAGGGCCCCCCTCCTCCAACCCCCTGGGATGCCTAGATATCCAGATCTAGGCATCCCAGCCCCCCTCCTCCAACCCCCTGGGATGCCTAGATCTCCCGAGCAGGCATCCCAGGCGGGATGACATCTCCAAAAAATGAGGAGAGATGTTAAACACCCCTCTGCCATTAGTCCCTCCCCTCCAGAGAAGTCTCTAGGCAACCAGGAAGTTTTCAATGATGGGGAGGGGAATCCCAGGGCAGGAAGGAAAATGCATTTCACACCAATGCTAATTCGAATGGACCCCAAATACGCATGGGAAACAGACTTGTAACTTCGAGGGTTGCCCGAATTTACCTAAACCTGGAATGACCCATGGATGCCTTCGTTTTGGCCCCGCATTGCCAGCAATCACATATGAACGTCTTTTGCGTAATCACATGAATTTGGATGACAATACCGAATTGGTGCTATTTTCACCTTCCAATTCAGCCCCGTGTGAAAGAGTCCACAGTCTCTAAGCAATTTACAACTGTAAGCTAATTGCCCCCAATAATCTGGGCACTTATTTTAGTGACCTCAGAAGGATGCCAGGCTGAGTCAACCCTGGCTAGGATTGAACTCACATTCTTGTGGTTTATGAATGAGTGGCTGCAATACCGGCATTTAGTCACTGTGCCACCAGGGCTCCTGATATCTTAATGCACACAGTGCCAAAGCTGCAGAACATAATGCATATTAGAAAACAATGAAAAACTTGTGGAGAAAGACAATAAGCCACATCCTGTAGGTTTTATCAGTCCACAATAACAGTTCACTGTCCCAGAACAGATTCTGGCTCAATCTTGAGCTATCAGGTACCATTGAACAATATGAAGTTTGATCAAATCCTAAATAAAGCCCAAAGCAAAAGCAACAAATGATGGTGCATTTGTAATTTATTTCATCATAGTTCATCACAAGCAAAAGAAATAAGAGTGGATCTTAATCGATATGGAACTCACAGTTCATAGAATCACAGTGCCTGGAATCAAAAGGCAAGAAAAAGGTGCCTACAGCAGCTAATCCAAGGAGGTGAGACCAGAGAAACACCCAGTATTGTGACACCTAAATTTCTCCTAAACCAAGTGGAACTCCTAACTGTTTGGAGGCAGGCCAACCTCCTGATAGCCAAAACAGTGCCAGCTTCTACAAGCCACCTTTGTTTCCTCATTGTCTAATTTATGTGGGAAAGGCATGGAGGTAATGATGACACACTCACTTAAAGTGGTGTCTGACTATATTTGTAGTCCCTTTTGTGAGGAGGGTGAGAGGAGCAGTGGAAACAGATCTCCAGTTGTGAAGGTGCCCAGCTCTTTCCCTATCTCCCATTGGTCCTGCCTCCTTTTTTGGGGTGGGGGAATAGGCTTTATGGAAGTGTCCTGGGGATCTCCGTGATCTCTCAAAGCATTTTAAAGGGAAGCAGATGAATGCCACAGCCTGTTTCTGCCAAAATGTAGGTGTTTGAGGAGAAGTGGTGTCAACTCCCCTTTATGGTGTCATCTGCACCCCCCAATGATGCAAATGGATAGAACTAGAAATCTAGGGAGGAAGGTGTGTGATTTTAAAATATATTTATTGTACACAACCAGATTATTACATCTTTAATTGCTGTAGCTGTCTATTACAAAATAATTTGAATGGGCTAGGAAATGTATATGTTAACTAATATAAAGCTAGCCGTGTTTGTTTCCCATGAGAAAACAAGTACTGAATTAAAATGAACTGAATTTCTTAATTAGTCAATGTCTTTGGCAGATGGCATGTCCTCCATGTTTCTGGTTTGAATTCAAAGGGAGATGGCCCATGAAGCAGCAGGTTTGTCCTTTGGAATCTAGGAGAATTAAAAAAAAGTCAATGGAGTGAGTAGCTTGGAAGATACTGAGTGACTGCTAAATCATCTTCAGTTTCTGTGGGACAGACTCTATAACTTCCTGAAGGCAAAGAAGACAAGCAATTGCAACATGCAGGAGATTTGGAAGGTCATCAAGGAAAGGAGAATGCAAGACACACAATGTCTGTGGCAGCTGGTGGCTTCCTTGGCAATGGGGCAGTATGTACTCTGGGTTCAAATCTGTACTTTAAAGCATTTTACCCAAAATGCTGAACCCTATCCCCCAAACAGAGTCAGTACCTCAGAAGGCTCCCTTAGACTAAAACCCAGAGCAGATTCACCATCTACTGACATGGAAGCCACCAGCTGCCACTGTATGCAGTAACAACTACTGTGAAGTTCTCCTGTGGACACTTGAATAAGTCACACAGGGTTTATGTAAGAGACCTGTCCTGTTATGTTCCTGATCATTTCCATGAGAATGGTGAGGGAGGACTATTCAGTGGATGGATCTCCATCTAAATTATTGGAAATAATGCACAACCAATGGAAGAATGCCATTTGGATTCTTGCTTCAGACACTAAAATCTTTTGTTTTGACCGTGCAGTACTACAGAATGGTTTTGGACTAAGTATGCTGAAATATATTATTATAAGCTAGTTACAAATTAAGAGAATCAATATGGTGTAGTGGCTTAAGCACTGGACTATGACTCTGGAGACTAGGGTTTGAATCTCTGCTCAGCCATGGAAACCTACTGCAAGCTATACTGTCTTAGCCTCAGAGGAGGTCTGAAGAAATCTTGCCATGAAAATCCCATGAAAGGTTTGCCTTAGATTTGCTGTAAGTCAGAAATGACTGCATAGAATCATGGAGTTGGAAGAGACCATCCAGTCCAACCCCCTGCCATGCAGGAACTCTCCATCAAAGCATCCCTGATAGATGTCCATCCAGCCTCTACTTAAAGACCTCCAAGGAAGGAGACTCCACCACTCTCCAAGGGAGTGTGTTCCACTGCTGAACAGCCCTTACTGTCAGGAAGTTCCTCCTAATGTTGAGCTGGAATCTCTTTTCCTGTATCTTGCATCCATTGTTCCGAGTCTTGTTCTCTGCAGCAGCAGAAAACAAGCTTGCTCCCTCCTCAATGATATTGCTTCAGATATTTAAACAGAGCTATCATATCACCTCTTAACCATCTCTTCTCAAGGCTAAACATACCCAACTCCCTAAGTCTCTCCTCATAAGGCATAGTTTCTAGACCCTTCACCATTTTGGTTGCCCTCTTTTGGACATGTTCCAGTTTCTCAATATCCTTTTTGAATTGTGGTGCCCAGAACTGGACACAGTATTCCAGGTGAGGCCTGACCAAGGCAGAATAGAGTAGCACTATTACCTCCCTTGATCTAGACATTATACTTCTATTGATGCAGCCTAGAATCATATTGGCTTTTTTAGCTGCTGCATCACACTGTTGACTCATGTTCAACTTGTGATCTACTATAACTCCTAGACCCCTTTCACACATAATCTTGTTCAGCCAGTTGTCCCCCATCTTATATCTATGCATTTCATTCCCCCACCCCCAGTGCAGTAGTTTACATTTCTCTGTGATGAAATTCATTTTGTTATCTTTGGCCCAGCTTTCTAATCTATTAAGGTCATTTTGAATTTTCATCCTGTCCTCTGGGGTATTATTCCTCCTAATTTGGTGTCATCTGCAAATTTGATAAGCTTGCCTCCTATTTTTTCATCCAAGTCATTAATAAAGATATTGAATAGCACTGGGCCCAAGACAGAAATAAAGGTACTTGAAGGTACACAACAACAAAGCTACAAAATAACATTAAACACAGATTTAAAAGGAGAACAAAACCACATCCTTCCTTTAGTTATCTTAGAGGTAGAGCTTTAGAAGTTGTACTTCTCTGCAAATGGGAGCCCACGTGTTTTCACTGTTTTACGACAGAAAAGCAGTCAAGAACAGATTAACTCATATGTCTCTCTGATGGAACATGAAACTTAAAGTCTGAAATTATGAGGCACGGCATTTGACTTAGTTTTTACTTCTTCTTCTTGGATGCTGCAGAATTCACCAGATAATCCAAATTGTAAGGAAGTGAACCACATGGTCAAAGGATGAGAGCACAAGGAAAACAGAACTAATGGTAATAGTGAATTAGAGGAGGGAAGACTCCTAGGGAGCAGTGATGGTTAGTGACTTCTATTCCAGTGGAGTGGCGAAGTCTGAACATTAAAGGAGATAATCAAAATACTGAACCTTTTTGGGGGAGGGGGGATATCATTCAGCACCTTGGACAGGTTCAAACTAAAATAGACTTTCCATCCCACCGATATGGAAGCCATCAGTTGCCCTAAATTTTCTCAGCAGTCCTTGCTGGCACATATAGTGATGCCCTTGTGGCACTACTCTGCCCACATCTGTTACCTGAGGTGGCTACTTTGCTCTGCCTAATGGCAGGGATGACTCCTGATACATAGCAAAGTTGATTAAACTAGATCTAATAATTGTGCTAACATGGGAATATATCTAGTGCCAGTTCTCCTGCTGAGCCAAAAACTAAGCAACTTGCAAGGATATTGTTGATGTGTGTTCTGCTGCAACGAAATTTTTTCTCATACAGGCTTCATTTTCCTATAGGCTCAGACCCTGATTGCCTCTTTGCCTTTTGGTGCAACATCGTTTATCAAATGAAAAACTTGTGTGCTCTCTAAATAAGGTTTAAATCACGCAGAAAGCAAATTATCTTGCCTGGAGTCTTAGGCAGCTGAGGGACATCGCTTCCCTTTAATCAGTTTTCTCAAATATTTTGTGTATCCATGTGCACTACAGAAAATATTACAGGCACCCCAACTCCTTCCCAAACAGGACAGGAGTCTTTCTGAGATCCTGCCAGAATTGTGGCCTTGGCTTCAGAAATCTTTGAACTTAAAAGGATTCCTGTGTTAGATTCAAGAGCTCAGTTTCTATCTGTTTACTTCCCACAAAGTACAGTTTTACTTAGATCTGGAATCAATTCACACCATTTTAAATTAGAAGCTACATCAGCTATTATGGCTTAGTTATAAACACAAGCCTAAAACTGGTGGGAATTCTGGAAGACATCAGCATTTGACAATTAACTTAAACTTAAGTTAAGAGCCTCTCAAAGATGTTAATGGCCCTGAGGAAGTAAAATGACTGGGTCCTTAACCCACAGAAATACTGAAGCAGAAGCCAAACTTCATTTAATGAAATCTACATAGAATACCTTACGTTAGAAGATTTTGACCCCTGCCCCCCTTCAGATTTAATTGCATAAGGTTGACTTGCCCTCATCTAATACACATTTTTGACAGAAACATTTTTTTTTTACCATTTCTGTAAAATGATCAGCACAGGCCATCCGAATGCGTTCAGGAGTCAGGGGACTGTTCAGTTCAAAGTCCTCAGATAACGCTCTTTCCTTTCTCGCAGCAGCCACTGCATCCCATATTGCAAAAAACACAGAGCACCCCAAGAAAACTGCTGCTTCACCAAGCCCCTGTTGTCAGGAACAAACACAGAAACAGTGGAAGCCTTTTTGGTTTTAAAGCATGTAAACAAAAGTGGAGAATATTTTAACAAGGTTGGTAGTAGGGTTATAGACAATGGAGATTATCACACCAGGGTCAATTCAGAAATAATTGCAGTAATGAAAGCTAATGAAACAGTAGTGCTATAGTGCTCAATATATTCGCAAAGTCATGCAATCATGCAGTTATTGTGACATTATCATATAATTTCTCACACATCCATTTCTCACACATCCATGAATGAATCGTTAGTATACTGGAATAGCGCATGCACCATTTTGGAACCATGGCACATGTCTTGAATTTATATTACCATCCTGCACAGAATAAAAGACAACAAAATAAAATTTATTACTTCACCACATCGTTTTGAGCCAGTGTAAGCAAAATTGTGCCCCATACCTCAAAAGAAAACTGAAATCACTGCAAAACCAATCCTGGCAAAGAAAACAGATTGTCTCCACTGCAATGCGTTCTGGGCATCCCTGGTTGCTTCTGCAATAGTGTGAATGAAGTGCAATTAACTTTTGCACTCTTGCAATCACACTTCATTTGTGCTATTGAGAAGCCATTCATGGGACTTCCCTGTAAATAGTTCATTGGAGCATACTGGGTTCTTCACAGGATAAATTATGGATGAGTGTGACGTCGTCTGAAAATCTTCAGTGCAATTGCATGATTATGCCAGGATTATGTCTTTTACTCCTGGTTTTTCCCCCCGTGTGATAATCTCCAATGAGATCAGATAGAAATTAAGCTCTGCAAAACAGTTGCTGAAGGGGGATGAGGTATGGAGGTGGCAATGCAATGTTCAATAGTGATTCCATCTCCTTCCCTAATTGCCCCATCCTGCAGTCTACTGGATTCAGGTGTCTGTATTTGAAGCAGGATGGCCAGGAGATAATGTCACACTGGATACTTACTGTGAAAGTGTATTCTGGGTTGTTAAGAGGAGGAATCCAAAGAGTGGGTCTCACCTTATCACTACCCAGAACAGGCAGGGAAGACAACTGATGTCATCAAAACCAAGAGATTTCAGGCAGCCACCACCTTGGCTTGCCAGTTCATGTTGTAGCCAAACAACAGAGCAGACAAACAGAGGACATACAGAAAGAGAAAAACAAGAAAACTTTCCCCTTGTCCAAAGCAGCTATCCAAGAAACATAATAGAAGCTATGATGGGAGGGGTGGCTTCCTCCACTCAACAGCCCAGAATGCACCTTCACTGTAAGTATTGAATGTGGCATTCTCTGGGATGGCGAGAAGAAAAATCTATCAAGTGGGACATACCCAAGCTCTCTTCCCAGTTCAAGGGTAGCAGTGGCTGCAATTATGGTTGAATCATCTCCTGGAACATCTGCCTCCCAAAAGCTGCACCAGAAGCCCTGAATTTGTCAGTTTTGTAATGAGTTTGGGGTGCTCCAGGTAGTCACCCTGAAGATGTCAATCAGAGGAGCATTGGATGAGAAAGGAGGTGCTGTAGCAACAGCCTTTGTTCAATGAGCAGTGGTGTTAATAGGATGAGGAATTTTTGCCTGATCATAAGCCAAGCATTAATCCATCTGGAAACGGTCAGCCTAGAGGCCTTTCTCCGAGAGAAGGGATGAAGGACACAAAGAGGGAATCAGTAACTATGAAAGACCTTATTCTGGGTATATAAATTTTCAAGACATGTCTTATGTCCAATTTGTGCCACCATTTTTCCGGAGGAGGGAACGAATTAGGACTGAAGACAGGCAGTGCGATCTCCTGAGAGAGAGAAAGCACTTTGGGTAGAAAGGAGGAGTCCAAACATAAAGAGCCATAGTCAGAATTAAAAGAACTCAAATTCTCCTCAATGGACAAGGCTGAAACCTCAGAGACCTGCCTGTTGACATAATGGCAACCAGAAAGGCCAGGAACTTGAAGGAAACAGATTGGAGAGGCTCAAAATTAAGCTTCATATGGCACCTCAGAAAAAGAAGAAGGCTTCAGGAAGGGCAATGATGTGCCACCAGACAAGAAAGGAGGAGCACTCCTCTAGGAAACCTCCTAAGGTGAGAGAGATGTCATGCTTGGCTTAGATGACCAAAGAATGGGCTGCAGCTTGTCTTTTTAGAATATTGGATTTTAAACCTAGGAGTTCATCACATGGGACGTATCCTGTGCAGAAATGGGATTTAAAAATCTGGAAAAAATGCAAATGCTGGTTGATTTTCAGACACGTCAGGCTTAATAAGCACTAACACATTATTCCAAATAGAAAGTCAACAAAGCCCACTCCTTTTACTTTCAGGATTTTCCGAAAGCAAAAAGGAGGGGGGTTTGTCTACTTTCTGTTCAGGTTAATTTCACATTAATGCTCATTGACTCTTACGCCACGTGAAAATCAACCTGTTTTTTTCGGGGTTTGTCCACTTTCTGTTCAGGTTAACCCTCAATGTCATCTGAAAATCTACAGACTTTTGCTGCTTTTCCCATTTAAATTCAGTTTCTGCACAGGACTTGCCCCATGTGATGAACTCCTAGGTTTAAAATTTAATATTCTAAAAAGACAAGCTGCAGCCCATTCTTTAGTCATTTTTAGAAGACGAGTAGAAAATAGTATAAACAATAACACAGGAGAGGAGATATGAGAGGAGCTCTTCTCTGGGCTTTGTTGCTTGGCTAGGATGTGAACTGATGAACCAAGATGGCAGCTGCCTGAAAACTCTTTGATTTGATGACACCAGGTATCTTCCCTGTCTGGTCTGGGTGGTGATAGGATGAAAACTACTTTGTGGACTCTTCGGCTGCGTTCACACTGGAGAAATAAACCGGTTTAAGTGCCATGGCTCAATGCTGTGAAATTCTGGGAACTGTAGTTTGTTGTGGGGCCCAGAGCTGAGCAGAGCTCCGCTCTGGGCCCCACAACAAACTACAATTCCCAGAATTTCACAGCATTGAGCCATGGCACTTAAACCAGTTTATTTCTCCAGTGTGAACGCAGCCTTCCTCTCACCAACCCAGAGAATAAGTGTTCTGTTGATGTTCATGCTTCCCTCACTACTCAATTGTTTCCCTTCCTGACCTTGCTTAATTTGTGGTGTTGGACTCTGTTGTTATATTTCCACAACTGTCATACTACCGGTTATGGACTAGTATATAGTAGTCTCATGTACAGCAGTTACCGGTATTAATTGTACTCAACCTGAGCCACAGGTTAGGAAGTTGCTTGTGGGATGGTCAACCAGCTGTTCCTAGGGACAGCTAGTATGGTAACAGTGAGGTCAGAGAACTTCAAAATCCAGTTGCCACACAACTAGACTGAAAATCCCAGAGACTATAATCATGTGGATGAAGGGATATATGAGAATTTTGTTCAGTGCAAAATTCACAAAAAGGAAGGGGAATAAATCTTGAGATTTTTTAAAAAAAACCATATGAATCATATGTAGGAGAAATCAAAATGGAGAGATTCATCCTGTCCGTAAACTCAACACATGTACCTCTAAGTGCTGTTTGGTTTTAATGGCACTTATGCATAAACCACTTTGGGATGCCTTATAGCTCTACAGCAAGAAGATATGCAGAGTTTGAAACACTGAGAACTGATTCATTTCATCTTGCTCATTCACTCACCCGCCCACTCTGATAAATCTGTAGGGTTTACTACAGTAATTCTTTTCACCAGAACTTTGGAAAGTTACTCTTTAGTACTACAATTTCCAGAATCCACCACAAACTTCACTACTGACCACGTTGGTTACAGAATTCTGGGAGTCTTGGTCCAAAATGTAACTTTTTCAAGCTCTGTTTCTCAATAAGATTTTAACAAAGCTAAGGAGGAACTGCACTTTGGTTTGACTTTCTTACCTTTGATGAGTAGATTGCTGTTGTCTTTTGGGACGGTGACAGCAAGGAGACACTAAACTGTTCTGGTATGTCACAAACTGCTGGGATTTTATACTGATCTGGGCCTCGTGTATAGAGGACTCCTTCAGGCGAGTATTTGAGTTCCTCTTTTGTGTAAAGCCCAAGACCCTGAACAAAGGCACCTTCAATCTGGCAACAGGAAGAGTTTACAGTGAGCTTTCCAGATAGTTTAGCTGGGCAGTACTGTCAAAGAACAAAATAGGGACACCACCTTCTCTGAAACTAATTATAGTTTTTAATATAGTTGTTTTATGGTTAGCATTAAACATACAAAACATAGCATTCGAATTTAAAAAAAATTAGAGTGGTATACTACAGAACTTCAGACCACCTGTATATTTTGCATATATATTGTGTACAAACATCATTTATACATGGTTTACTAGGCCCCTGGAGTTTATTGAGGGACACAGAAGGACAATGGAAAGGGATGTTGAGTGTGTGTGTGTGCGTGTACACACACATATAATATGACTTCCAACATTCTATAACATGCTGAAAGAATACTTGGCTAAATTGGTTTAGTGAGGGATTATTAATCCTATAATTATCTATTAACTGTATAATCGCTAATAAGAAGTACCATCCAGGATGCTAAAAATAAGCACAATACCAAAACCTAACAATATAGAATCGGGTTATATTAAACTAATGTCTAAGATGGTGAAACTAAGAGAAGGAAGACAAAGAACAGCAATATTTGTGAAAACATGACATTTAAGATCAATAGCATCTCACTAAATCTAGCAACATGAACAAGAGATCTGGGGGTGTCTGAAAGGTGTCAGTGAGATATTATTTGAGACTAAAGACCAATCAATTGTGCCGGCTTAACTACAGTTTAATCATAGAAACAAGTAAAAGAAGCAATGCTTAGGGACGTACCTGACCTATATCCACTGCAGGATTGATACTGCATCCAATGTCCATAACAATATCTGTTCTGATGTTCTGTCAATGAAGTGCAAATTGCATGACTGTATTAAATTAGAGGGAATTGAAGCAAAGGAACATTAATAATCCATTTATGATCCATACTTTTTATGGACATACTTCTTGCTGAGCCCCTTGGGCTACTTGGCTCTGTGCCAGTTTAAGTAAGACCACAGTTGATCTTATTTCCTCACTTAGAATAATGCTTTACTCATTTCTTGCTTATATGTTGCTTAAATTATCCTTAGCCACAACTTCTCACCCTGGACCAACCAAAGACAGACAGCAAATGGCACCCCTCCTCACCTAAGTTGAGGTTTGATGCAAGAAAAAGAGCCTCCCCTCTCTAATACAGGCGGCTCCTAGGGCATGTTACCCAACAGTAGCAGGGTGAAGGTCCTGACCTGGCTTAACCCACGGGCCATTAATGCCCATCCTGTCCATAAAAATGCTATAATGAAGTAAATGGGTAACTTTTTTTTTTTTTGCTCTTTTAGGACACTCATCTGCGGACAGCACTAGTGCAGCAGTGGAAGGCAGAGGGAGGAATGGCTTCCCATATGACCCCAGTTCCTGATTTATGCACCAGTATTTCGCAACCACTTCTGATGTACATCAAGGATATTTCAAGCCAACCAACTATTCACATGGAGTGGAGGCCCCTCTGCATTTCTTGCTAGAACACTCAACAGTTTGCTATAATTAAACCACATCTGGTTCTGCAGCTGCAGAGAAAAGCTAGGAACTGGGAAAGGTGTAAGCGGCTGTGTGCTGTAAAAGGAGTGTAAAATGGCTGCAGCCTCTCAAGCCCATCTGGCATAGCAGCACTTCAAAAAGTGTTGAGGTGGTACTTGGAAGAAAACATTAAACTCAATTGTCATAACAAGCTATTTGCACCTTGCTCTTCTTTCCTATCAGTCGAAGATTTCTACTCCATTTCTAATGCTCTGTACTTTGTAGGAACCAAGAGGGTTTATCCATATCCAGAGCAAACAGATGGTAGCTTGCACACTATAGAATTCAGAGCACATGACAGTCTTGAACAAGTCATACAGACCCGGCTGTACTTGCTTTCTACTCCACTCATAAGTGTTGCTGTATAAGAGTTACCTTGTGATCTCCTGTCAGGCAGTCTATTTCAACTTCCGTGCAGGCAGCTCCATAAACAAAATATTCAAATGGATGGCCTTCCCCTTTCTCCCAGTCTATGTTTGCTTCATAACCTCTGGAAGAAGCAAGAAAAAGTACTTGCGTTAAAAATACAGAATGCTAGTTTCTGTGGGAACGACAATAAATATACAAAGAAAACAAAACCTCTAAAAGAATAAGCTTGAACATCACTTGGTACAAAAACATAGTAAATATATTTTGTTATTTTATTGTGGCAGCAGTGGGCTCAACATAGACTGGAATAATCTCACTGGTCTATCTAATCTGCAAAAGAATAACAAGGGTTGCTCTCTCTCAATATTTTAACAACAGTGAATAAAATTGCTATTGTCTACTTTTGTGCTAGTTGCTTAACTCTTACTGCTTTATCACACTAGGGAGCAAACAGGATTTAAACCAGAGTTAAACAAGAGTTAAACAGGAAATGTCCTGTGATAAACAATACTGTATTACAGATGATGCCCTGTTGCTTTTCTTCAGCAGTTGCTGTTCTGGTCAAGAATGCTTCCATTCCATCTGGCTGTAACAGCTAATATCTGTGGATACAGCCAATCATGTATATGTTTAATCATTAAAAAAACCCAACCACACTATATAACAGGCATGAAGAGATTCCCCCATGGAGTGGGTCTGGTCTACAAGTTTCTTTCCAAGAGACTGACCTACTTCCTTCTATGTAAGAAAAAGGTGTCATTTCCAAGCAACTGTTGATCAGAGGTAAGTTTCTTCCTTGCTCAGTGTGAAGATATAGTATAAGAACTGATCAGAAGAAATGTCCATCTACCTGAAAGATTTTTGGGGGTCAGCTGAGGAGAGGGGTGGGAAAGAGGTATATATGTGTGTGTGAATATTAATAATATAAATTAAAGGTGTATTTGCATAATAATTTGCTAGCATGGTGTAGTGGTTTGAAGATTGGACTACAACTCTGGAGATCAGGGTTCAATTCCCCATTCAGCCATGGAAACCCACTGGGTGACCTTAGGCAAGTTACACACTCTCAGCCCCAGAAAAAAACCGTTATGGCTTTGCCTTAGAGTTGTCATAGGTCAGAAAGGACAAGAAGGCACACAACAACAGCAGCAGGAGCAGCAGCAGCAGGAGCATTTCTATGTGAGATAATGGTGTGCATGCTGTGTGTGTATATGTGCTTACCTTTGCATTGAAAAGGTTTCCACAACAGTGATATATGCAACTGAACATCCTGTTCATTTTATAATCTTCCTCAATGAAATTTAATTTGGCATTGCTATTAACAAAATCCTGACTAGTGTGACCTTCTGCAACAGTGTAGAAGATGGTATAGGAAGGAGCTGCAAAGAGTTGGAATCCCCCTTCCTTTACTCCAGTGGGATGCTCTTCTATGTTTTGGTCCCTTGAGTGACTGGAAAGAGTCTTTCTGTTCACAGAAGGGGCACTCTAAATTCATTTTCCCCATCACAATATGCCCTTTACACTTCATGTTTAAAACCGAGAGGCACATACAATCATTCAGAACATACATTATTTAAGAATATTCATTATCTAGCTCAGTTAACTTGTTCTGTCTGTGCAGCAATAATTCTTTCTGGGTCTTCATTTCTTAATGTTAATCTGTAGTACCTGAAATAACCTGTAGCAGAAAGATTAATACTCTGCTCAAAAGCTTCTTTAGCCTATAAAAGAAGCAAACGTAATAAGGTTAATTCCTTCTAAAAATCATATTATATAACAATGCTAAAACCTGTATGACTGCAAAAATCAAAGAAAGAATTTTGCCTCTAGCACATAACTATATCTCATTTCATGGAAATGCAAAAAAATCAAAGACTGACTTCTAGCTGGGTCTTTTAAAGCAGTATAAATTACCAAAGCAATTCTATTCATCTTTACTCAGAGGTAAGCCCAACAAAAAGAAAGAAGAGGAAAAGAAAAGAAAAGAGAAATTCTAGGAGAAAAATGCCACATGCTTAAATGCCAACTGTCACATGTAATGTCTGGCCATAGGAAAGAAGCCTCAGGCAAAAGTCTCAACTATTCTGACAGGTGTTTCCACAGATTTTTTCAAAAAATAAAAATCGGACACAACTACCAGTAATCAAAGTACTGGTGAAGGCAAGGCTGCTGCCAACTGTTCATTGAGCACTGACTCTTCTACCTGTATCTCATGCTACTGGATGAAATGGGACACTAGATATCTCCTCTACATTTTGTGGTTGTCTACCAGAAGTGGCTTACTTACTCTTGCGCTATCATTGATAAAGATATGCTGAACCTGTAGATGTACTGTACATGTGTGTGTCTCTATATCAGTTTCTGGGGATCATAAAATAGAGGGTGCCATCATGTCCTGCTGACAGAGCAACTGGTTATTCACTGTGTGAACATAATGACACTAAGACTCTTCATATATGTTCTTCAGAATTATTGCTATCATTCCTGACAGAGTGAACCCATCTGACATTTGTCAACCGTTGTGGCAGTTATGCAATTATATATCTCAACCATCAGAGATGACAGGATCTGCTGCAATGGGCAAACTGATAGAAACATGATTGTATTTGTATATGTGTGTCTGTTTGCATGTGCACATCAAAGGAAACAATGTATATGTTCAGTATTGTGAGGGACACAGACATGGCATTAGCTGCCTGCTGAGAAATGGAAGCTAGTTGTTGGAAATGCTAGGATAAGTTGCTAAAATTCGGGAGTGACAAACCTTTTTTTTTTCCAGGTCAGGAGGTGATGAACCTTCCCCCCTCCAACTAATATCCAAAGTCAAATATGCTTGCCATTCACCCCTGAAACTTTGGCCATCGCTATATTTTTGTGGCAGAGAGCTTCGTACATTCTACTGAGATAAAAATATGAAATGGCTACGATAGGCAGCAGGGCTTCATGCTCCAAAAAGGAGGCAATGAATGGAGGAAGTGCGTAATACTGCTACATCCTGGTCCTCATTGCTTTGTGATAGCCAAACAATTGGGAGGGTTACATTTGCACAGGGATGTTACTGGATTTCTTAGTGCAACTAGGGCAAGGAGTGCACTCAACAGTACAGTTTGGAGGCTTTCATGGAAATCTGAAGCTATTGCTAATGTCTAAAAGCTCAGATCATACTGATAGGCAGAGCTCCTGGTGACAGGTAGACCGAAGGAACCTTTTAAACTTCAAAAAAAAAAAAAAAAAATTAAATCAATTTATAGTACATATTGTAAAACGTTGAGTGACACCAATATATATATATATATATATATATATATGCTACTATGATTAAACTGAACTCATGGAGACCAGCCTTCACAGTCTCCCTCTTCCATAGGTTTGTGCCTGAAAGGAGCTGTGGAAAGGAGCACATGGAGAGCATTAAGATCATAATTCCATAATTGGATGGAAAGAAAGCAATCCCTTTCAAACCAATGGATACCAAACATATTGCATACATCTAGGTATACAAACAGCTAATATAAACTACTGTAATACAATAAGTCCCTAGTACCATTCAAGTTTCAGTTGCCATTATTATTAACCATTCATTTTAAAATAGGGAGGTCACTTACCCATTCCTTCCAGGTGCCCTTAGGGTTCTGACTAATTATGGGTTCCAGGCGTTTCAGAAGGGTCTGGCAGGCATCCTAATGAAATCAGGAAAAACACAGAGAAGAAAAGGAAAATCTCTGTAAAACATTGGAAAGATTCCTCTTCTTCAGTTATACTGCTGGGCTATTAACAACATTACTGGAATTAAACATATTGCTGTGTTAGTCTGTAGAATCAATATGTAGAGAGATCTTGCAGCACCTTTGAGACTAATTGAAAGAAAGCACTCTGTCAACTTCTTTCTTTCAACTAGTCTCAAAGGTGCTACAAGATCTCTCTACATACTGATTACTGAAATCAGTACATACTAATCCATGGCACTGGTCAGAACTGGGAAAAGGTTTTTTTTTTTGTACTACAGATCCCATTGGCCATGGTGATGGAAACTGTGAGTTCAAATTTAAAAAGTTTTTCCCCCCAAACTCTGTCACCTTAGCAAACTATTTAGACTTCCTATCAATTGAACCGTAATCCTGAAACACTCCCTTTGTCTTAAGTTCCTAATTTTCAACTCAAAATGGGAAGGACTATTAATGAAACTTCCCTATTATGTCCCCTCTGTTCTACACAAGGCCTGTCAAATTTATGCTCCTAGAATGAAACCTCCTTAGTTTTTCAAAAACTCTCAATTATATAGCTTCTCACCTAAACACAACAAAATTTGGTCAACAAATCAACTCAGATACATTAGATCAAGAGAAACTATCTCTTAATGACTCTGCTTTTATATTTTCTAATCCTAAAAACACTTATCTAAAAGTAAAAGCCCCCTGAAATCACAAAGGAATTCTCCCAAAACCTCTATTTGTGAAGTCAATAGTGTTTCATTGTGAAACTCTTATATACCATTTTCTATGCTTCTCTTTCAGAAGAAAAGTACAATAATCACCGCAACAGAAGTGACCCCCCCCCCTTGTGAATACATATCAATAGGTTAAGACCTAGGGACCTTGTCTAGAGCTAGAATATTAGTATTACACTTTACCTTCACTGCCATTCCATTGACATCAGTTCCCTGAGAGCCTACTGAACCACATGCATTAGGAACAGTTGTTGTACTTGTTTCACAGAAGTGAATATTTGACATTGGCATTTTTAATTCTCTGCTAGCAACCTAGGATGAGAAACAAATATTTATTTATGTATTGGATTTATATCCCACCTTTCTCCCAAAATGTGATTCAAGGTGGCTGACAATAATTTTAAAAGGATACAAGTAAAACGTTAATTACTCAAGTTAGAAAAGAATTAAATACTGTAATATTAGTATTAAAACATAACAATTAAAAATACAACATAGTTATACATTCATGCTTTCTTTTAAGTATAGCAACTTGAATTTTCACCAGAGGAAGAATGTTAACATCCCAAATGTCTGCCTGTAGAAGAGCATTCAGAAAGTCATTCAGCAACGGATGCTGTTGCCTAGGATCCTTTCATTTTCAAGAACAGAATCAAAGGTTACGGTAGTCATACTAGGAGGGATGCTGTTGACTCTGGAGAAATGGAGCTCGGCTTTGGTTCCTTTACAATGCCCACCACACATGACCATGAAAAAGTTACAGGCTGTTCCCTACAGTACATATCAGGAGTTTATGTGTACTCAGAGGTCTTTTGCATCATAAACAGGGTAAAAGTTGAAGACAGAACAAGTCCAGATAAGCTTTTTATGAGTCTAGTGCTCTGCCTCATTTAATTAATTTGATGCCTCTGTATGAGACAATGGTATTGTCTTCTTGTAAGAAAATCTGATGTGAAAAAGACAGAATCGTAGCACGGTGCTTTTTAATTGCTAGGATGAGGACGACTGCCTCTGGAAAAAACCATATACCAAGAGTTGCTAGGAGGGGTTCCTTCTTTTGCAGTGCTATGGAGTGTGTAGGCTGTTAAAATAAGTAAGATGCTAAAACATGAAATCATTTTTTTCTGGTGAGTATAAAATGCACTCTCACAGCCTCTATGATTCTAAGGATTCTTATTTAAGAAGGAAAAAAAAAGGTGGAATGAAGGAGATATGCTCTGAGAGCACTTTAGAATGTAGCTCCCTGTCTACGGATGACTAATAATAGTTAGTGGTTCAATTGAAAAGGATTTCTATCTCACCTTTATTTCCCATCTTAGATCCTTAAAGAAAGCTGAAGATTCTAAGTAAGTAAATAAATAAAATAAATCTTATTGGGCTAAATCCAACTGAATAGAGCCACTGAATGAATGGGACTTACTAAATTAGCATTTATGTAACTCCCATTGTTTCCACAGGCTTATTCTACTTCATACACACAATAATGGGCACATGACTCTTAGTACCTGGATCATTTTAGTGTGCAGTCCTTGTCCCATTTCTACACCTCCATAAGTCAGGAGCAGAGACCCATCTGTATATAAATGCACCAGAGCAGCAGCCTAGAAAACAGCAATAACAATGAGACTTTGACTGTGAGCTTCAAATCAACAGAAGTATTTCTGGACAAATTACTTTTATAAACCTTGAATTAGATTTGATTTCTTTAAATGAATAGCTAAAATCCAAGTATTATAATACAAAACTGCTGGGCTGGGATCGGTTTGGTGCATCATACAGCAATATAGCCTAGGGCTGGCCCTACCACTAGGCAGAATGAGGAAGCTACCTCAGGCAGTGTACTGCAGGGCATGAGGATAAAGTTATCTGTACCATGTGGCTTTCCCTGTACCCCTTACACTAGCCTGCTGCCCTCCTGTTGTAGAGGCTATCAATATTCAACTTCAATAATGCTGAACTAAATTTAAACTATAGGTCTGTACAGCTCTTGCACAAGGAACTGGAAAGTGGAGGGAGGATCCTCACCTTCACTTCAGCCCCCTCAGCATAGTGTTATCACTCAATTTTAATAACACAACACGAATGTCACTGCTATGATACACAGACATAGCCATATTAGTCTGGAAAATCAGTATGCAAAGAGATCTTGCAGCACCTTTGAGATTCACTGAAAGACAGAAGTCGGGAACATGAGCTTTCATAGACTTGAGCCCACTTCCTCAGATACATAATTCCGAGGAAGCAGGCTCAAATCTAAAAAATCTCATTCTACCAACTTCTGTCTTTCAGTCAGTCTCAAAGGTGTTGCACCTGATAGCACCTGATAGAAATATGCCTGCTCAAAAATCAGCCCTAAACTTTCCACTTACTTTATTTTAAAAATATTTAGTGATTAAATTATATTATTTATATCCCATCCTATATCATAAGATCTCTGAGTGATTTAAAATAAAATTTAATTTGTCTGAACAATGTAAAATTTAAAACAGTAAAAACAGGTCAAATGTTTTAAATGCATATTAAATCCAATATGTTTAAGACCACGTATGCACACAATGATATGATGTTACGCCTGTAAAAGAGGTGACAAAAATAAATGCTTTTCCATTGGCATTAATGGAGCAGCCCTGCTGACATCTTCCTCTAAACCATACCAGCTTCCAGAGTCACAACAGAGGATAGGACTCTGTAACTCTGCTGTCAATCACAACATCAGCCACCAGGAATACAGAAAACAACATTTGGAGGGCCACCCGTTTGCTACCTTGCAAGCGAAAACAATTTTCATGCATCAAGACAGGTGGCTTCAGGGGAATCTTCGGCTCTGTCCCTTTCACTAGAGAATTATGGGACACATAAGAGAGAGCTATGGGAAGAGAACACTCTGCAAAAAAGTTATCAGCTCAGAGGAGAAACAAAACAAAACCAACAGCACAAAGAAGGAAGGGTAGGAGACTAACAGCAGACTGATTTGTAATAAGCCTCACAAGAAATCTCAGTTCCATGTTTGAAAAGAGAGGAGAAGGAAAGGACCTTATACAGGTTAGTGGTGTTCTACAACATTGAATATAATTATTAAAAGATGAATATATTAAATAGAATCATCAGAATAAATTTCATCTAAGATTAATTTGATCTGAATACGGTTCTGTTGTAGCTGTTTAGATTTGGTCACCTGGTTCCTGTCTACCTCTCTTTTGGGGTAGTAACCATGATGCTCTCCAGATGTTGTGGGACTGCAGCTCTCAGCAGCCCTAGACAGAGTAGCCAGTGGTGAGGAATGCTGGGAGCTGCAGTGTGGAGGGCAACATAATTCCCACTCCTGGTCTTTATTAGTTTTTTTTAGATGACCTTTTGGTTCTGAACAGAAAAATATGACTGGCTCACTATACCCATGCACAACCCGCACACAGAATGTTCCTCAGTCATCAAAACAAGCAGCAATCTATGTGAGTTTGCCACCTTTTTGTTCTAGTCTGTAAATTTCAACTTGTCATTGGGCAGATGCGGAGACATATGCAGCACAAGTAAGCAGTGATATACAAACTGGTATATGTGATCAGTACATCTGCAGACATCTCCAAACTGACCTGACCAAGGACACGTGTCCAAAAACCAACTGGGTACTTCAAGGGAATAATGGCAATGCCTTTTTTCTTCCAATAATTTTTCCTGTTGAATTCATCCACAGTTTGTTTTCTGGTGTGATATGCAGACTTCTCCATACACTCATTCCAGCACCTGTGGAGGTTCTCTGGATGGAGCTCTTGTTTATAAGGTGTGAGTTCATTTTCTTTGTACATGTTTATTTCCCTGATCTGGAAGAAAAGGGGTTAGAATAAACACAGTTTCACATCTGCAATGATTTTTTAAACAAAATAATAAAAATACAAAATATATTATGATTTCTAAATTATCTTGCATAATGTAAGTAATATAAAAATCACAACCTAATAATAAAATGCACAAAACAGTGGTTATTTATCAGACATGAATACAGTCTACACATTAAAACTAGTTTTTGCAAAATTTCATTTGTGAAGCAGATGAACATGTTTTATTTGGCAATAAATGAATAAAAATAAATTGTCCTTATGGTTGTCCCTGCTTGAGGCTCTCATTTGCAATGAGTGTTGACAGCATGTTGACATCAGAGGTGGGAACCCCTGCCTAGATGACCCACATTACTTCCACCTATTTCTGTGGTCTCCAGAGCTCCCCCAGTGTCACAGCCCTTATTTTTTTGTTCCCAAAAATAGAGAATCACATTCCTCTAAGCCTCAAAGAGCAGTGATTCTACTCTAAAGCAAAACATGAAACCTTGCTTCACTGGAAATGCCATTTTAAAAGTTAAAAAACAACAATCGTGAAGTGTGCTTCTAGTCACCTCAATTAAAAACAAAACCTCTCCACATATTTACGATGAATGAGGGCTGTATGGAATCCCAAAGTCTCATGGAGTCCCAAAGATGGTTGCTGAACCAACCAAGTTGCTCCGTTTACATAATGTTACATTCTTTATCACTTTTTCTAAGACTGGAATTTGATAGAATCATAGGTCCGTTTTACATTGGCAAAAAGAGGTGTCATGAAGGCTGCTTGAAAACCCAGCTTTTACATTAGAAAATGGGAAAGTGTGCCATGAAAACGCCATTTTGGCGTTTTAAGGGAAAAAACGCGCCTTTAAAAAGTAGTTCGGTTGCCCCACTACTTTTTTAAAAAGTGCGTTATAGCGCTAGTACATCAAAACGCTAAGATGCCATTGCGCAGTTAAATGGGGCTCTGTTTCCTTAAGGCGCCCATTTAAAGGCTGCGCTGCAGGTGCGAATCAGAATGGATCGTGGGTTGGGAGCATGCGTGGTGTGGACTTCACTCCTAATTAAAACGTTCTATGCCCTCCAGGTGTAAAAGCTGGGGTTTAACCGCGCAGTTTTTTAAAGCTCCCAAACCCCCTTTAAATCATTTAAAACTGCGCAATTCGCAGCCGCAAACAGCGCAATAGCGCAGTTCAAGCCTCGACCATCGCAATAGCGCAGTTCAAGCTAGCGCAGTTCAAGCCTCGACCATCGCAATAGCGCAGTTCAAGCCTCGACCCTCGCAATAGCGCAGTTCAAGCCTCGACCATCGCAATAGCGCAGTTCAAGCCTCGACCATCGCAATAGCGCTGTTCGCGGCGGCACGAACAGCGCAACAGCGCAATTCGCAGCCGGCAAGGAAAAAAAATTAAAATCGCAGTTTAAAGCCGCGTTTATTGCTGCCCATGTAGCAGCTCCGCCTGTATTTGTAGCGTTCTGACAGCTTCCCATGTAACTGCTGAGCCACAAAAAAGACCTCAGATAAGTCGTTCCCACACCCCTCAGTGTAGCAGCTCTGCACTTTTTTAATGCACACCTGGGGCTTGCTATGTAGCTGCTAAGCATTAAGATAAAGGCGACTTCAGGTCACACTTTCTTGCCAATGTAAAAAGCCCCATAGAGTTGGAAGACAGAGGGCCTACTGATGATTTCTCACTTCAATATGATATGTTTTGGTTTTCTATCAATCTGTAATTTATTTACTATTTATATATCCTATCTCTCCATCAAATATGCCCTGAGTCTGGCATAAAGCAAGGTCTGCATGGGAATGTACAGATGCATGAAGCAATAATATAACAAAACAGTTTTTAGTCAGATGAAGATGCCAAAACTTTCTTCCTCCAGGCAGTGAACAAGACTTCACTCTGGACCTCATATACAGCTTTCATGCTTCCACACCATGTCCATGAAATCCCTTTGCATCAATGTATATGTTGTAATTAACTCTTATAACTTTCAGAATCATGCCTCTTTCTGCTCCCCCACAGTACCTGCTCTGGTGATAAACCACATCTGGCTGCAACACGTGTTATCCAGCTCTCTGTAACCAATCCTGCTTGTGGGAAACCAAAGCCTCGGAAAGCAGTGTTGGATGGCATGTTTGTCTTGCAGGCACGGGCAGAAGACCAGACATTTGGTATCTTGTAAGCATTCTCCATTTTTAGCAGCATTGACTCTGTTACCTTCATTATGGAAGCATGAAAAGCTAAGCTGAAGAACAATTCATCTTCTAATCACAGAATTAATTCCACACTTCTGTCTCAAGCAACTTCACTTATTTTAATGTTGTTTTGTCACATGTATGATGACAAACGGGATAGAAAGTACTGTACTACTACTATTAAACATTTTACTACGGTGAAAATAGGGAGGAAGCAAAGAGAAGGACTGAACAGACAGAAATGTGCAGGGGCATCAAAGAGTCAAGACTGGAATTAAGACCTTGATTCTGTGTGTCAGAATCCACGGAAGTAAATTCTGAGTCTGGAAAAAAGTGTCATTTTGGACTACAAGTCCCAGAAATTCCAACTACTGTACGTTATACTACTGGACAAATTTTGGGAGTTGTAGGCTGAAATTTATTTTTCCCCAAGTGTTGACTTTAAGTCTAATGGCTTTTGATATTAATGCTTTTATCAAAATTCTAAAGTTTGGGATGATTGCAAGACTGTGTCAGCTGAACTAGTTATACCTTCAATGTCAGTAAATGTTTCACTCTACATTCAGATGAATATGTGAATGGGGACCCTATGGGCAGAGATGTATCCATAAAGTCCATGTAATTGCTTTAGATCCATTTCTTGTAGTTAGTGCTCATTTTGGGAAATACATGTTGTCAAAATCTCCAAGCTTATTAGTATTCATCTGTTTATGGCAGACATCAGGGCAACATAATGCAGTGTATTTATGTTAGACCCTACAGTTGCACAACCTTCTGTACAACAGGTTTTGAGCTTAGTATTGCTCAAAAGTTCAAATAGCTCCCCAGCCACAAAGCAAAAAGAGCTAACTCTCTCTCTCTCTCTCTCTCTCTCTCTCTGTGGTATGACTGGCAGCACATCTGAGAAACTGATCACTTTACAACTATTTTTACATAATAATAGTGTCTCCACAACATTCTTCCCCATATATCTATATTACAGAGCTTTTGAGCAAGTTGGTTTTACTACTGCTAATTTTATATTTAAATATCAAAATGTTATTTCTTTCACCAACAGTTCCTGGGATCCTCAGTCATCATGGCCACTGTGTTCATGAGGAGGTTTCTTTTGCTTGCCTTTCCCCATCATGTAACTTGAAAACACTCACCAGTACTGAATCATCAATGGTGCATCCTCCATTAATGTATGCATCAAAATCTATGGCCAATATTTTGCCATTATTCATGAAGCCAACCTGAAATACAAGTCACTTTTGATTACTTTTTAAAAAGCTGACATTTTAATCTGCTTTATAAATTGCAGTACACATAGAATATAGAGGATAAGCGTCTTGTAAACCACAACGATAGGTAATGTTAAAAAACAATAATAAAAGAGAAGGAAGATCATATGGATTCAGAATATATTTTATAGACCTTGAATTAAGGCTGGGGTTGGGAGAAATGTATGAGTTTCAAAAGGGTTGCCCTAATGATTTCACTTCAAACCAGAAATAACACTCCGCACAAGAATCTGGATGCTCAGTCTCAGTGTTCCATTAGGCTCTTGTGTTGTACTGTTTGGGAGAATTATAATATAAATGAGAAACTGGTTTCTGGTCAGATCAAAACATCCAGTGAGAAGAGCTGAGAAGATGTTTGGGCTATCATTTCATATTTACTTTCCACCAAGACGTTTAACAGCCACATCAGAAATGGGCAATTTCAGGGGCAGAGACACACTGACTCTCACCCTACAGTCCACAGGAGCTATGCCATACCATTGCCAAAGTACTGTATCACATTTCAGTGGTGTAGAAACAAAAAGAGCAATTTTCCTTTAAGGAAAAAAAATCCAACCTGGTTCACCACTGCTTTGTCTTAAAGGGAAATGGGTTTAATAAAAAAAATTTAAAAAGGAAGAGGAGGTGGTAGTAGAGGTTGCCATGTTGTTCTGTTTCACTTATGAAAGGATCGCTTTAAAAAAAATTGGGAAGAAAATATCATCATCAACAACAAACCCTTTCTATAATAAGATTCTTTGGAAGGAAGCAAGAAAATAAATTGCTACCACCACCACCACCACCACCACCATCAAGTGTTACAGGGTGAATGGAAGAAAATTATTGCCACTATTGATACAATTATTGTCTAGGCAAACTTAATTTAAATGCCTCCATTTATCTTCTTTGAATTTGAATTTATATGTAAATCTTGTGGATTAAAAACACCATAATTATTTAAAGAGGTCTCAGGAAGCCATGAACAGTTTTCAGTTGTCCACTTTTTCACCATTTGGCTAAGATCAGATATGTGTAGTTATTCACTTCCAGGATGAATGAAATACTGAATAAGGACATCTAGAAAATGCTCAAAGCAACCAAGGGCTGCGTAACAGTGCTTCTACTCTGACACTTTAAAGTTCTATTGATTTCAAAAAGAGCTTGAATTCATTCTGTAGGAATCAATGGGGCCTTAAAATATTCGACTTTTGTAGTCCCATACCCCTTATTTCATTAGTGCCTAACTAGTCTAGAACGTGAGGTAACTGTTGCTAAATAAAAATTGTTTGGCATTAATTGTGATAACAGCAGTTTGGGCAGCAACAACTGGATAACAAAGCATCAGTTTTAATGGTTGAATTAATACTGTAGAAATGTTGTGATCCAGCAACAATCACATGGTAGGGTGAAATGGATAAACCTGCTGCTTCATGTCAAGGCATATAAATACAGTCTCATCCTTTGTCTATCAACTCAAACAATAATATTTGTATGCCATATTATTGCAAGAAAAATTCTGAAAAGAGACCATTAAAAATACAAAAGCCATATCACATATATACAAAATTGTGACAGAACTGCAGATGTATAAGGTGTTTCCCACTACGTAAATACAGAAAGGGCTCCAGGATAATTCAATGCTACAGTGTGGAGTGCTCTTCAGCCATCCCACAAAGCAACAATAATTTCTTACAGGATACGGAATTCCATTCTCCCTTCCCCAATTTTCTTCTCCTCTCCCTTCCAAGAGGTCAGCCAGGATTCTGTGGCCACTGAGCATATTTACTACTCACTGGGCTATGCTTGGTATCCCTATCCTCATCCTTGCATTACAATTTTTCTTTCTTTTTTTTTGTTTTGTTTCAATACTTTTCTGTAACTCATGCATATATTGTAAGGCAAGGAGTGGTAACAGGATTAATCTTTCTTTTCATGCATTCTTTCACATATCTGCAATGAGTCTATGCTTGTATATATGTAGTCACCTCTAGAGTTCCTACTTGCATGAAGAGGTGCCTCTTTGAATAAGAATGTAGCAACGAGTGACACAGAATACACACAGAATGTAGTATGTGAGTTCACGGAATATATGCACAACACAAATACTATTATATGACACACGAGGAACACTAATAATGTCAGAAGAGAGTTTCAGTCTACTCTGTGAGTTTATAAAAAAGGCAAATTTAGAAATCATGACGGTCTAATTTAGTTTAGCTTTTGAGACACTGCATTACAGAAGCCCTGGTGGCGCGGTAGTTAAATGCCTGTACTGCACCCACTCACTCAAAACCATAAGGTGGCGAGTTCAATACCAGCAAAAAGGCTCAAGCTCAACTCAGGCTTGCATCCTTCCGAGGTCGCTAAAATGAGTACCCAGATTGTTGGGGGCAAGTAGCTTACAGTTGTAAACTGCTTAGACACTCCTTAGGCGGTATGAAGCGGTATATAAATGAACCTGTTTGGTTTTTTGTTTTTGTTTATTACATGGGTGTTGCTCACAGTTGTTGTTGTTGTGTGCCTTCAAGCTCTTTCTGACTTAGGGATACCCTCAGGCAAACCTATCATGGGTTTTCTGTCAGTGAGTGTGTGCGGCTCACCCAAAGTTACCCAGTGGGTTTCCATGGCTGGGTGGGGAATTGAACCCTGATCTCCAAATTTGTAATCTAACACTCAAACCACTAGATCACAATGGCTCCTACAGTTGAAACCACATTCATGTACTTTTGTATCTGAGCTCACTAATTAAAACAAGAATAATTTTGGACATGTTGCTTACTTTGTATTTGGCAATGACAGGGTGCCGACCTCCAGTGGTTAACATGTCAGTGCCTCTGTCTAAAATGCAGCGAACTGCATGGCCTGTTCTAAAGCAAAGAGAAGCAACAAGAAAAGGTTAGGAACATAAAGGGTTTTCTTGGAATAACTAAAGGAATTTTCTGACAAGTTATAATGAAGGTGTGTTTCTGACTTATGACGACTCAAACATGACCTATGATGGTTTTTTCTTGGCAAGATTTTTTCAGAGGGCATTGTTATTATTTTCCTCTGAGGGTGAGTGTGACTTGCCCAAGATCACCCAGTAGGTTTTCCTGGCTGGGTAGGGATTCAAACCCTATTTCCAGAGTCTTAGTCCAACATCCAAACCACTGTACCATACAGGCTCTTGTAACACATAACTAGCCATCAAATGGGTCTCCTACTGAATGATGAAATAATCAGAGAAGAAGTCTTTAAGTTTAAAACCAGAGGCATTTTCAAAGGAACTGGAATGAGACTGAAGAGAGGAGGAGAAAGAGAAACATGCAAATAAGATGGGATTTTTGTCAACGTGGGTCTTTGAACCTTAGTTGAATATCTTCCTTCATGGCTGTTGTCTACTCTTCTTCAGCATGACTGGGACTATAATTTAACAGGCTGACCTCAAGAGAGGTTCCAAATTCATCAAGCAGTTTAACACTACATCTTCTTTTACTATTCCATCTTGATAATATTTTAAATTTCAAAACATAGATTTCTAGCTTATTGAACTGCTGACTCGGTTGCAATCAATATATCTGAAATGGGAATGGATATTTCTGCTGCCTAATTTTTTATTCCCCCCCCCCCCCAACCTCTCCCTCTTACTCCACAGCTGCAACAAAGAGCATCCTGAACGTCATATATCAACTTACTTGTTGGCTGCCACTGCTGTAATGCATGCCAGTAGACTGGCTTTCATCAGTTTTCCACCAAAAGCCCCTCCAATCCTTTTCACATGGCACATGATCCTATTGTCTGGTACACCTAAACAGGAGGCTACCATTTCCTGTATAAAAATCAAATATTTAATTACACTGTTACAATTCAAAGTGCATAGATCTTTCTATTATTTTTATTATCATATATTTTATTATTATATATTACAATGACATAATACATAGATTTTAACAAGGGGAATCCACAGACCAATAAAAATCTATTATAGGGCTAATGTCACACCTCCATTGCCCCAATTTTTACAATGACTGAACACAAAGAGATCCGTATTGGTCTGGGAGGAAATGGCTTGCTGGGCAAGGTGTGATCCTTCACAGCTTATTCTCTTGGCCAGTATCTTATGCTGCCAAGTAGCCGTATCTACAAGACAATAATACAGATAGCTTAATAAAGTTATTTTTTATTTTATTTTTTATTAAGACATAATACAGACATACAACATATACCAAACAACATTTAATGTATCACAAATCGAGTGCCTATAAAAATATTAAGATATTTTGTTTTATAAGTCTTTTTCTGGTTGTTCCATTACCCGGAGGATGTAATTAATATCAATAATCTGTCTGTCTGGATAGTCTCTGTATTTCCTAAGTTTACTGTTTACAGTTTCTTGAGAGTATTATTACATTCAACAAGGATCATTTTAAATACTCCATACAAAACCTGGACCAAATATCCCAGTCATTTTGGTCAGAGTCTATACCATCTATTGAATTAGAAAGTCTGTCCATTTCACTGGCTTTACACATTTTAATCAGCCAGTCTTCTGGTGATGGAATTTCAGGTTGTTTCCATTTTGTGCTATTGTTAATCTAGCTATTGAAATCATATATAGAATGATCTTATAGTGTTTATTTCTCACATATATGTTTATTTTACTTATCATATTTAGTAAATAGATTTCAGGTAACATGTCAAATTTTGTATTAAAGATTCCATATATATTATCATGAATAAACTTCCAAAATTTGTTTATGTAAGGGCAAGTCCACCATACACATATCCGGGATCCAATTTCTTTCTGACACTTCCAACAAAACGGGCTTTGATTTTTCTTTATTTTGTGTAACTTAACTGGTGTAATATACCAGCGTAATTCCATCTTATGATAATTGTCTCTGATACTTTGATATTTCATAAATTCATAAGTAACATTTCTTGCCAATTGCCAATTTTCAAGGTCAATATCTCTTTTAATATCTTTAGCCCATGCTATCATGTTTTCTTTGGCTACTTCCATCTCGAGTTTTCTTTTTAGCAAAATTTTATATAGTCTAGCAATCTGTTTGGGTTTTTCATCCATCAATGTTTTATTGGCTAATGATGGTGATAATATGACAGGCACCTAAATAACTTTATTATAGCTTAATAAAATTATTTAGGTGCCTCTCATATTATCACCATCATTAGCAAATAATTTTTTTTAAAGGTCTATTTTTAAAGGTGCTTGCTCATTCATGTAAATATCATAAAGCCTTAATTTCTTTGGTGTAACATGGAAGGTGCTCAGGTTTAGCCTTTTGCAGATCCTCTGGAGGAAAGTTATATCCAAGTGTGATGGAGCACCACCAAGAAAATACACATACCAATAATGTTATAATTTGGTCCTCTCAAATTTTTCCCATGTAAGAGATTGTGACAAACCAGCCATCTACTTTTGTGATGAGTGCTTAGTTACCTCAGCCACCTCAAGTAATACGAGAAGCCCTGGACTATGATGGATGAACCATTCTGCTGTTTCATTTGCAGGAGACAATACCTTTGCTAGACCAATGAATGGGCATACAATCCTCTCTCTCTCTCTGCACCCTGTTGGTTGCCACCCTAAACATTACTAACTCAATATGGATTTTGATATTTTTCTCACAGCCAACATGGCTACTTCTTATTTTAGAGTAATGAAGTGAATGTTTAGGGTTATTGAATTTTGAGGCTATTAAAACACAGAGAAAGAGCTATAAAGTATTCAAAATGCATTGAAAATGCCCTCCTAACCTGAACATGTGCTGGGTGCTGGGAAGACACGTACACATCCATTTCTTTATCCTCTCCCTTTGGGACAGCAAGAACACTCTGAGTTTCCATGTAAAAGTGCTCCTGTCCCCCAATATGGATTTCACCTATTTTTAAAAAGAGAGGATATTTCAGCATGACTTTATTCCAAAGTGAGGAGCCATGGTTGGAGGAAAACATACCAGCTATTCAGGGACACTTATGACAATGTTACATTTGGCTCTTTCATAGTAGGACATACATTATGGAGAAAAGCATAGAGCTGGGCCATGACAAGTGTGGAAGATAGGGAAATAATCAGAATCTCACTGAATGACGTAGATCCAGTTTGCATATAGCAATAAGACATGGTTTAGCACAGGGATGGAGAACATATGGCCCTCCAGATGTTGCTGGACTGCAGCTCCCATCATCTCTTGACAGTGATAAAGGACATTATCACTGTCACAGAGGACAAAAGGAGCTGCAGTCTGACATCTAGAGGGCCACAAATTGCCCAACCTGAATTTAGTGTTATGTGGGCACACTTATGGGAACCTCAGAGAAGATGTAGGCATAAACTCATGCTCCCCATCCTCCCCTCTCTTCTTTCCACAGAGCCAGAAGGAGTATTCCACCACAATTCAGTTCCATTTTCCCCAATTCCTGGCCTATGTATTATGTAAACATTTTACAGGAAAAAATCCCCAAACAGTCACTTTTTTGATACTGGGGAAAGACTTGGGGAAAACAAGAACCACATAAGAACTCTTGCACCCTGAGTTCATGATGCCTGCAAGATGCAAATTTTCCATGCCTGGTGGAGATGGAAGGATGTATATGCTCAGTTTTCATGGGGAAAACAATGAATCTGTAGTCTGAAACTTACCCTCAAGAACATGGTCAACGATTTTAAATGCTTCATCCACATTTCCTTGTACCAGTTTTCTTTGTGGTTCAAAGAATGAATTGTGCTTGATTGCCTCCTATAGTGTGAGAACATACCTTATAAGTACTTAAACACCACATAGTCATTTCCTTTAAAAACAAAACAACTAAATTAACTGCCATTTAGGGAAATTTAAGAAATTTAAAGTAGTATAAATTATGTTATAAATGCATAACATAGCTATGATAATTTAAACCCAGTGTCAGAGTAAAATCAGAAAGTTGATTTCAATGCAACTTCAGTAAGACTCAGTCCACAAAATTATGGAAGTACTTTAAATTAACTGAATTCTGGGCTGATTGAGAAACTGTTAACATTTTGCTTGTGCTGAAACAGCTATAGGTGAACCTCTATATTAGGCAAAATAGCAATAAGGAGCAGGCCACTCTTCACCTCTATAGTCAGGATCACAGGCTCCTGTGCTTCATACTCTATGTTTACTTTTGCAGCTGCTCGTTTAGCATGAACATCTGAATCTGCAACCACTGCACAGACCATCTGGCCCACACAAGTCACCTGAAAAATGTGGGAAAGGAATGGCATGAATATGCACTTAAGCATTTTTCACAGAAAAATGACGGAACACTTTCTCACTACATAAATACCTACATACAGATATTCTTCTTCTTGACCTCTTTCATATGCACACTTACACATACTGTGATTTTTCTAAGAAAGTTTCCTACTACAGCACAAATCTGCAAATTGAGTCAATGGTCCCTTCCAGACTAGTCTGGAAGAGTAATTTCCTGTGATATAGCTCCCTGGGTTTTGCTGTCATTGCATCTACCTGTTCCATTATCTGTAGGGTATGTTTATAGTGATTTGTTGGATCTACACTCCAGCTCTTCCAAAGATTTTATAAAACTAGGACATAACTTTATGAGATGGTCCTATGATCTGAAGAGCAAATTTTGTCCTCTGTATTTTAATTTTTTTCCTAAGCCTTATTTTGTTGACGTGTGGATTTACTATAATGCCAATAAATAAAAATAAATAAATAAAAATAAATACAGGAGTGAAGAATACTTTTTTTGTTCCAATATGTCTTGGGATGTAAAACAAGCCAAGTTAAGAGTAGGAATACAGTGTTGCAGCTGATGTTGGGAATTGCCAGAAAACAGAATTGTTGTACAACTGACACGTGATCAATGCAACATAACACTCTGTTGTCATGTTGGCTGCACTCTAGTATGCAAACTGTTGATGTAAACAAGCAGATGCACAGGTAAAGCAATCTCCGATGCCTTCGGAACTACCGGCGACCTTGGAGCTGTTTGGCTTTATCAGGAATTCCTCCTGCCCGCTGCTGATGAAACAGACTGGAGCCAAATCTCTCTCCTCAGAGGTGTTTATTCTTAAAGTTGCTATATTTACAAATATATACACGCCCGTCCAACAAAACTCTCCAACCATCTATCCACTCCGACTACCCAACAACCCACACTGCGGTGTGCAGGCTATTTATAGATTTATGCCATGCGGTCACAAACCCATCCTCTTCTGGTGACTCTTTTTCCTTGTGCCACCAACAATGTTGTCCCTTCACTCAGGAAGACTTTTGATGTTACCCAGGCTTACGTGCAATCAAGCACATATCTGACCTTGAACACTGTCTGCTGTTCCAGCCTTCAGCTGCAGACAATTATGCCCATGATTCCTGGTTTCCTTTTGTGCACATCTGTACATTTCATAGTTGAGCCTCAATGCCTAACATGCCCCTCCAAAATGTACAGATGTGTATCTTTTTGCCACATATGTGTTTGCCATCTTCCAATGTTTACATTTGTTGAACAGCCAAACTCTGTGTTTATTGTGCCATGCCTATCAAACATGATAGATGTTCATGCCTTTCAATTGGCAAAGCTTTTGTGAGAACATCAGCAATGTTGTCCCTGGTGTCAATGTACTCCAGATTTATGATTCTGTTTTGAACCATCTCTCTCACATTCTGATACCTCACACCAATGTACTTTGTCCTACACTTCAAGTTCTCAGCTTCAGACATTGCAATACATGATTGTGAATCCTCATGGACTACAGTAGGCTCTTCACACTTTTCTCCCAAATCCACAAGCAATTGCCTTATCCATTGGATCTCTCCTGCAATTTCAGACAATGCTGCAAATTCTGCTTCTGTAGTACTTAAAGCCACACAGTTTTGCTTCCTGCTGCGCCAAATTATTGGACTACCAGCAAATCTTACAAGCAAACCTGACACTGACTTTCTGTCGTGCAATTCTGATGCGAATGAACTGTCCACATAACAATCCAGCTGTTGTTCACTGCCCTGTATCACCAACTTTCTTTCTTTGGTTCCTTTCAAGTATCTCAGCACATGTTTCACTCTAGTCCAGTCTTCTACTTTTGGAACACTTACTTTTCTGCTAAGTACTCCAACAGCAAACGAAATGTCTGGCCTAGTGTTGTTTGCAATGAACATCAAGCTACCTACTACACTTCTGAACAATTCTGGATTCTCAAATTCCTTTGATGATTCTGCACTAGAAGTTCCAGAAGTCATTGGACTCTTTACAACTTTTGCATTCTGCAAGCCACATTTTTCAATCAGTCTTTCAATCTTTTTCTGTTGGCTCAACAAACACCTGCCATTCTCAGTCCACTGAACTTCAATCCCTAAGTAAGTCTTGAGATTTCCCAAATCCTTGAGCTTAAACCTCTTAGACAACTCTTTCTGAACTGATGTAATTTCCCTCTCTGACTTCGCTGCGACACACAAGTCATCAACGTAAATCACTACGGTCACATCACCTTTTGTATACACGCACGCATCCGCAATGCTGCGTTTGTATCCCAATTTGACCAACTCTTCATGAATGCAAAGGTTCCAGCAACGTGCACTCTGTTTCAAACCGTACAATGCCTTTTTCAACTTGTAAACCTTTCCATCCCTGTCCTTGTCAAAACCTAAAGGTTGTTCCATAAAAACTTCCTCATTAAGATGAGCATTCAAATATGCAGTTTCAAAATCAAAGTGTCTCACTACTTGATTCTTCCTAGCTGCTAAAGCTAATACCAGCCTTAAACTTTCTGGCTTTGCAGTAGGTGAAAAAGTTTTGTCAAAATTTTCAAACCTCTGCTGCGAAAAACCTTTTGCAACCAGTCTTGCCTTGTATCTATGGGTTCCATCCGGCATTTCCTTCCTCTTGAAAACCCATTTGCAACCTACAACCTTGTGGTTCTTAGGCCTCTCCACAATCTCAAACACTTCCTTTTCTAGTAAAGACAAGTACTCCTGATCCATGGCAGAAAACCATTTCTCCTGCTCCTCCTTAGGATATGACTGCAATTCCTCAAAACTCTCTGGCTCATCTGCCATCACTGAACAAGCTCTTGCACCCTGCACTACGAATCTATCTGGAGGTCTCCTCACCCTCTGAGTTCTCCTTGGCACAATCACTTTTGTTCTGCCTCTTTCATCCTCACTGTCAGAACTAGTTTGCACCTCTGTGTCTTTCATGGACACCTTTTCAAACTTTTGTGTAGTGACTGGTAAGTGCAAAGTTGGATGTGTTTGTGTGTGATGGTGTGCAGAAGTACTGGGTTCACTTTCAGTAGATGCTTCTTGTTTTAGCACCCCTCCATTTCCAGTACCTATGTCACTCTGCCCCAGCTTGAGAAAAACCTCGTTGTTGGCATGGAGCTTTTCCCAACCTGAATGTTTTTCAAAGTTGGCACTTCTGGACAGCAAGATTTCCCCATGACCTACATAAAATCTATAGCTGTTCCCAGAATACCCCACAAACATCAACCTTCTCCATTTAGGATCCCCCTTTTTCCTGAAGTTTGCAGGCACATACACATTTGCATACTGCCCAAAAACTCTCAGATATTTGAGATTTGGTGGTCTCCCATACAGCATGTGATATGGAGTTTTCTTTACAAAAGAATTCCAAGTGCGATTGGCAACATGGTTTGCTGTCAAAATTGCTTCCCCCCAAAGCTGCTCTGGTGCTTCTGCATCGAGCATCATGCAATCTTTTATTTGCTTTAAGACTCCAATGTGTCTCTCCGCTAAGCCATTCTCCTGGGGAACGGCCGCGTTCGTCGTGTTGTGGCGGATCCCTTTCCTCCTCAACCAATTTTTCAGGTTATTGGACAGGAATTCTCCACCTCTATCTGTAACCAAAGATCCTACTTTGTATTCAAACTCCCTTTCAATCATATTGACCCAATTTTTGATGTGTTCAGCAGCTTCACTCTTTTCCTTCATGAGCATCACATACGAAAACCGTGTGTGACGATCTACAATGACCATGAAGTACTGATTTTTGCCCATGGTTTTGGCCAAAGGACCAGCCAAATCAGCATGCACAACCTGAAAAGGTCTTTGTGTGGTGCATTTGCTGCATTTGGCCACAGGAAAAGCCTTCAGCTTTATCCTGCTGCAAACTGAACAATCCAGGTGGTTTGAACAAGTGGACATTTTAAATTCTGGACACACTTCCCCCAGCTTCCCCAAACTTGTGAAGCTTGTATGTCCCATGACTCTATGGTAGTAATGAGCACAGTCTAAGTGCAAAGGCACATTGTTGACTACTGAACATTCTGCCTTGTCAACCATATAGTACATTTTGTCTCTTTTGATTGCTTTAGCACAAACTTGGTCATTTATGCTAATAGTACAATCATCCCCTTTGAAACTCAATGCATACCCACTGGTGGTTAATTCAGACACACTAACCAAACAGTTTTGCAACTTAGGAACACACAAAACATTTGAAAAGTCCTTTCCAAAACTTGGGATGAACACAGTTCCCATCACTTTTGCCTCCCTTGATGCACCATCAGCCAAAGCAACTGAATGTACATTAGATGGCACCTTATCTTTCAGGAGCCTATCACAATTAATCATATGCGATGATGCTCCGGAATCTAATAACCAAATGGGGTCTACAGCCTGATGGGCTTTATAGTCATTGTTCTTTACCACAGCAACAACACCTTTCCTGCTCACAGGATCTTTAGGCTGTTGTTTCCTTGCTGCTGCCAGCTTTCTACAGTCCTTCTTGAGATGGCCTGGCTTCCCACAGTGGAAACACTTTCTCTCCCTGGACACAGCTGCCTTCTCCGGTTGCAGCTCCTTGAAAGCCTCGGTTGGGTGTGTTTGTCTTGGTACTGCATGCTGCCTCTGGAGCCCTGCCTCGTACTGCCGACGTTGGCTCTCTTCCAAGACACGTGCAGCCACCAGCTCCGCAGTAATCTGTGATTCATCAAAACACTGAAGACTCCACAGAATATTCTCAAAATCATCAGAAAGACTCCCAAGCAGGATGTATGCTTTCTGCTCAGATGCAAGGACGACACCTCTCATCTGCACCTGGCTGAACAAATCAGCCATGATCTCCAGATGCTTCTCTGGCGATTGTCCTTTCTGCATTTTGCAGGCATACAGTCTCCTACACCAAATCATTCTTGACAGAGCTGTTTTAGATTGGTGAATTTCCCTCAAAGCATCCCAAACTGCCTTTGAGGTTCTTTTCTCCCGGACATGGTTGATCTGCGACGGCGTGATTGTAAGCAAAATTGTAGCTCTTGCTCTCTTATCTCGGTCAAGAGTATCTGCTGTGGGTCCTCTCTCAACAACATCCCACAGTCCTTCTCTGACCAGCAAAGCCTCACAATAGGAACTCCAAGCTGCATAATTAGTTTCGTCTAGTTTGGGAAATTTAGCTGCCTCCATCATTAAGCAGTGTAAAGATAGAGTCCTGGCAGTTTTCCCAGCTTCTACTGTCAATTGTGATAAGACACAGACAACAGTCCAAAAATCTTACCATCCAGCCTTCCGGCACTGACAGCACAACACAGCAACAAAGTACCTCTCTCACACAGCCAGTTGAACTCTTCAGCACAAACGGAGATGCCTTATCAGATAATGATCTGGGCCCATAACCCTTGTTGATGTAAACAAGCAGATGCACAGGTAAAGCAATCTCCGATGCCTTCGGAACTACCGGCGACCTTGGAGCTGTTTGGCTTTATCAGGAATTCCTCCTGCCCGCTGCTGATGAAACAGACTGGAGCCAAATCTCTCTCCTCAGAGGTGTTTATTCTTAAAGTTGCTATATTTACAAATATATACACGCCCGTCCAACAAAACTCTCCAACCATCTATCCACTCCGACTACCCAACAACCCACACTGCGGTGTGCAGGCTATTTATAGATTTATGCCATGCGGTCACAAACCCATCCTCTTCTGGTGACTCTTTTTCCTTGTGCCACCAACAATGTTGTCCCTTCACTCAGGAAGACTTTTGATGTTACCCAGGCTTACGTGCAATCAAGCACATATCTGACCTTGAACACTGTCTGCTGTTCCAGCCTTCAGCTGCAGACAATTATGCCCATGATTCCTGGTTTCCTTTTGTGCACATTGTATGGTGTAAGATTGTATGGTGAAGTGTATATAGTAAAATAAAGTAGATCTTTTGTACAAGTCTACTGTGTTGCCTGGAATCTTGTGAAAGAGAAGATACAATCGCTACCAGATCCAAGGAGACGTTTGAAGACATCTCTGAGAGAGGAGTGAGAAGGCTGAAAGAGTATGTCAAGGTCTTCAGCCTAATCTCAGAAGCTCTGCATGCTTGGAAGAAGCAACAACCACAGATCAAAGCTGGTCTGTTCCGCTGCACAACAAGGTGGTGAGTTAAAGCAAGTATAAGACAAGCTGCAACTCCCATCATCCTTGACATTTTCCCAGTTGTAATATATGAAATATTTAATATAAATATAAACTGGCATTCTGTTCAATATTTACAAGATCATGAACTGACTTAGGATCTCATAACTTTTCAGATTGATGCTTACAGTGATTAAAGGCCAAATATGACCCCCAAAACCTACCTCTTAAGACAGGAGCACTCCAACTTAAGGGTTTCCAAGACTCTGTAGACAAGGTTGCTGGAAAATGTTGACTACAGAACTCTACAAGTTATGGAGCACATGGATATGTGCAGCTGGAGAGATCCTTTGAGGTCCTACCTGGCTTTGAGGTAGGTTGTCTCTTTGGTTGGGGTGCCAACTGGCTTAAGATGTAAGTGTTAGGAGTGTAGCATTGGCAGAAGCAGCTAGCACAATGCCGCTTCATCAACCTAGATATAGCTATGATGCAAGTTCTTAGCCTTAGTTGTTATTCTTTTAAAGGATAAAAATTTTTTAAAAAATTAAGACAATTTTAAAAAATTAAGGTAATATGCTAAGCAGGGAGGAGCAGAAAGGGATGGTTTATAATGAAAAGTAAAACAAAATGTGTCCAGATCACTGAACACCTAAAATCTCCAGCATGCATACTCATTCTGTGAAATTAAGTCAACTCCTATTCGGATTAACTACAGAAATACAAAAGTTAAAAAAATAAACAAAACCATTGGTCACAACAAAGCTTACCTTTTCCCTGGCAAATATAATATCTGGGACATCATAGTAATAAAACTCATTTTGGCCTGGTATATCCTTAACAGAGATGATATCAACTACACCTGGCATCTTGAGTGCTTCAGAAGCATCAATTGATCTGAGAGGAAAATATAAATAAACTTTCACACAGTGCTTCAAAAGTTCAAAAATTAATGTTAACATGTTGCTGGGATGGGGAAAATAACAGAGGATATGTTAAAATGAAGATGGGTCAAGACTGGATGAATATTTGGTTGTTCTACTAAATCTACATCCTAGAAAATGAAACGACACTGAACTCCACACTACTATATTCTCAGTAAGGTTCATGATTTTTGACAGTACAGTTGGCCTTCCTTATCCATGGATTTTGTATCCACGGATTCAAGCATCCACGGCTTGAAAATACTCCAAGAAAGTATAAATTCCAAATAGCAAACCTTGATTTTCCATTTTATATAAGGGACACCATTTTGCTGTGCCATTATATTTAATGGGACTTGAGCATCCACAGATTTTGTTATCTGTGGAGGGTCAAGGGCCCACTGTAATTAGATGTTTCCGCAACATTGATTATGATTGAATTGTCTGAAGCAGGAGTGGGGATCTTGTGGTCCTTCATTGGAAAGTTTACTCAAATTCCTATCAACCTCAGCCAGAACAGCAATTTATCAGAGAGGATGGGAGCTGTAGTCCAAAAAACCAGGAGGGCTGTAATTTCCTTGTTAAATAATTAAAACATGACTTCTTTCAGTCCAGAAATGATGTAATATCCTAGAGGTACAACCCAGAACAAGTGACTTGTTTTGACAAACTGCATTCAACTCAGATATATGTGTACTTATTTTAAAATATTTCCTGTTCATAGCTAACAAATTTCCTGTTCATAGCTAACAAAAGTTGTTATGTATGGGTATACTGAATTGATACGGAAGTACAATTACAAAGTAGCTATCTAAGACCATAAAGGAAGTCCCTCCATCTGTCTGGGAGGATTTGTTACCCATTTTCACTTAAAAAGAAGTAACCTCCAATGTTAATGAGAAGCTTCTTGGAGGGAGTCCAGGGTTTTTATTTTTTTGTTTTATTTTTATTCTTTTTTATTTTTATTTTTTGTTATGGGCTGTTTCTGATTTGAATGCAGGTATAACTAGCCTGGAATACTTTGAAGTCACAACCCTTGACAAATTACCTCTTTGTGTGACAATTCCAAAAATCCCCTCAGGTACCATAGCCAGTTTTAAGAAGGAGGTTTGTTTCCTACAACCATACTTTCTGCATCATTCAGTTTGAAAATACTCACCAGATCAGGTTTTCTGGCAGTTGTAGTCAAAAGAAGTAACTTTCTGTTTGTGTTTCACCCTTACCACCACCAACAAAACTTTTCCAGTTATCTAGATTTTTTCCCCCTTGTATAGCTTATACATACACAATTTTTGCATGGGCTTTAGCGCTGGTTACTAGAGCCAAGAAGAGTTCTCCATCCACAGCACGAATGTCATCACAATAAACAGCTTCCCCTGTGGCATGTTTAATACCAGCCTGGTGCATAACTGGATGTCCAACTGGATCTTGGGCAAACTGCCCTGGTTCCACATCCTTTTCAGTTAAAGGGTAACAACACATAAAAAAAAGAAGAAAGTCAAGATGTCCCCCTGGATTTAGTCCTTTTTTTTAAGTATAAGTTTCTTCTACATTCTTACAACTACCGTAAAGTAATTTTAGTCTCCATCCTCCCATCCAACCAGTTGCATGGCAACTACAATGCCTCTCTGAAAACACAATACTATCCTGAACACACCTGATTTCATCTGGTTTTTGAGGCTAACGAAGACTCAGTATTATAAGTTGCATTCCTTTATCCAGAATTCTGAAATCCGAAATACTCCAAAAACCAAATCATTTTTCATGGGTGGCTGAGATAGTGAAACCTTTGTTTTCTGAAGGTCCGGTGTACACAAACTTTGTTTCATGCACAAAATTATTTAACATGTTGTATAAAATTACCTTCAAGGTATGTGTATAAGGTATATATGAAATACAAATGAATTTTGTGTTTAGACTTGTGGCCCATCTCCAAGATATCTTGTTATGAACACATATGGAAATACAGATACAGTGGTCCCCCGGTTTACGAATCCCCCGGGGAACGAAATCCCCGGGGTCCGAAACCGGCGGGACCAAAAATTATCCCCCGGGATCCGAAGAAAAAAACCGCGTGGCCCCTTTAAATTGGCCGCACGGTTCGTTGAAAATAGAGGTCCCCCGGGAAACGAAGATTTCCGGGTTACGAAAGGTAATCCTTCGTAACCCGGGGGACCACTGTATTCCAAAATCCAAAAATATCTGAAACCCAAAAATCTTCTAGGCTCAAGCATTTCAGATAAGGAAGATTCAACCTGTAGAATCTTTTATGGGGTGTGACTGTAATTTTCTAGCTCCCCAGCTCCTTGGAAGGCTGTGGAATAGGACTTGGGGATTGGGCTATATACCTTTGAAATGTGATATATGCCTTTGAAATGAACTCCCAGCATTGCTGTTTCCCAGCAACAACATTCTTGTTTTATACACTAACCTCAGCAATGGCTCCCAGGAAATCTTTGCTGCTGAATATTTATACATATAATAGCAATACTTCTTCATATTTTTCACTCCACTAATCTATGCTGGTTGAATGGGCAAACCTGAGATACCTTAATAATTCATATACTAAGCTTGGTATAACTTCTAGGCCATGGTAGTTTCGTATGGTATTACAACCTTCAGAGAGCTCTATGCCTGATCCTTTGGAACCCACTCAAAACCATAGTTTTAAAATAAAACTTTCTGTGAAACAGAGACCTACTAAATTCATGCTACTGACCTGGTATTTTTGCATACTCTGAGGCATTTTGGTATGGAAATGTTCAAGGGCACTTGCATAATTTTCTGGGATACTAGGACACTGATTGGGATACTGAAAGAAAATATTTTAGTCACTTAAAAAAAAGAAATTATTTGAATTAATTAATATTCAATCATACATCTTTTTCTAAAAGCTACATACAAATAAATACAATAGCTCCTCTGTGCCTAAAAAGAGCTTCCTAGTATAAGAATATACAATATTCTTATTGTGTAGCTCCAACAATAGCTTCTCTGTGCCTAAAAAGAGCATCCTGTTATAAAAACATAAAAGGAGTCTTACTGGATGAGACCCAAGGACTGTCTAGTCCAACATTCTGTGTCTATAGAAGCTGGCCAGAGTTTGCAGGGAATATACAAACTGAGTAGAGACCTCTTGCTTGTCTTGCTCAGCTTCTGTTTTTAAGAGACATAGTGGAATTAAGATATAGTGACTCTGCTAGCCATTGCACGTGCCAGAATAGTAGGGTTTTCTCTACTGTTGTTACAATATCAGCTCCTGCCAATAAGGAGCTAAGTCCTCATACATTTTCAATATACAATAGTGTGACCAGAATCCAGTTGAAGTAGTATTCTGTTGCAAAACTGTTGTATAAGTGGTTGTGCTTTCCTCAGAATGGTTAAGTACAGTCCTTAGTGTACCTGCTCCTATCCATTCCAAAAACTCAGGCACAGCCCTCCCTCTCACTTGACTTTGTGGCTGTGCAGCTAATCAACTGCTGCAGAACGGGTGAGCTCAAGGCTGCAGTGTTCACTGAAGTATCATTTCTGCAAGTATATGCCAGCATAGCTACACCGGCATATAATTTCACTATACTCAGAACTAGTGCGTAAGAGCTCTGCCACTGTATCTAATTAAAACACTTTATTTGTACATTACCTCACTGATAAACACTATTCCAAGCTAGATCCCTTAGCCATTGTACATATTTTTATTTTCAACACTTCTACATACATTTAACATCAGAGCCTTTAAAAATTATTCACATATTCTGAGCATCCTACCCTAGCCAGTCAGGCTACATAACTGCCCATCTTTAAAGTGTATGTATGAATGGCTTTAGGTTTCCTTCCAATTCTTTTGTAAAGTAACACAAAGTCCTTGTCTGCATGGACCAAATAAAGCATTGTCCCCTCGCCCTCTTGGCAGGGAGTCTGGACAATGCACTGCCCAAACTGAGTCTGGCATGAACGGACTGGATGATATCTGGCCCATTGAGCACCAAATCCAGGGTATACCCTTCTTGAAATGTACTGTATTTTTAAAACTCCATTTGCTCTGGATCTTCCTGAAAGATCCAGAGCCCTCCATTCCAATACTGGATGGCTGTTCAATACATGTCCTGCTGGGCTGCCTGCTGCAGCAGTGGCAATAGTGGGTCACTCACTCTGAGGTCAGAATGAGGCGCTATCTCATGTGAATGATGCTGGGCGCCTTGCTTTGAGATCAGGAGCAAGTGACTCACCACCACTACTGCCACACTGGACAGCATAGCAGACGCACATGCGAAATGCTGCCTGGTGTGAGAATGAAGGGCCTAAGGTAATGGGGGAGGATGGGTCAGGATACTTCAGACAGTGCAGACAGGACCCAAGAAACTTATCCCAGTCATGCTACAATATGCAGACTGCTCATGGAGGAAAACTAAGTGAAGTCAGGGAACTGGGCATTTTGCATCATGAAATCAACATTCCAGAATTTATGTTATTTATTATTTATTGCAAGGATTTATATCCCACCTTTCTCCCACAACAGGATTCAAGAGAAGACGTGAAACTTTAGTAGTGTTTTCCTTGTCCTCTTACCAACAGTCTTCTGTCATCAAGTAAAAACTTATTATTTTTCCAGAGGGCCTTTGTACATGCCTGAGTGGATGTGATTTGAGTTGTTGTGTTGGTTTCAGTTTTTCATAAAGGTGCCATTTTACAACAGACAGTGCTAAATGAATAAATATCTAACCAAACACAAACTCCAATCATGAACTGGTGGCGCAGTGGAGGAGCCCTGGTGGTGCAGTGGTTAAATGCCTGTACTGCAGCCACTCACTCAAAATCATAAGGTGGCGAGTTCAATACCAGCAAAAGGGCTCAAGCTCAACTCAGGCTTGCATCCTTCCGAGGTCATTAAATTAGTACCCAGATTGTTGGGGACAAGTAGCTCACAGTTGTAAACTGCTTAGACACTCCTTAGGCGGTATTAAGCGGTATATAAATGAAGATGTTTGTTTAAATCCAAGCACATTGGCTTTAAACCATTCACGGATCAGGCTGCTTCTGCTGACAACAAGAAATATATACAAATCAATCAGAGCAAATCATTACCATTATCTGCAGTGACTGAAGCACCTCCAGATAGAATTTGAAGATGAAACTAACAATGAGAGTTCTTCTGAACTCTACTTTGCCACCTGAAGCTGAGCTTGGGAGAAGGATTTCTTTCAGCACCATTCTGCAAGCATCATCTAGCATCTGTTCATCCCAAGGTCTTGCAAAATAATAAAGGAAATGTTCTCATTAGAAAGGAGGAAGCGCGAGTACATCCTACCATAGATTTTTTTTTTTTAAAAAAGGAACACAGCAGAAAATTGTCATTTTAATCCTAGAACAGTTATTCTGGTTTAGAAATTAGATCTTAATATGAAAGTGAGGAATGTGTAGCACTCAAGTTGGACAGCAGCTCCCACCAACCTAGATAACCAAGCCACTGGTTAGGGACAATGGGGGTTACAGTCCAACAATATAAGGAGAGCCAGATGTTGCCCATCCTGATCCAAATATAACAATACAATATAACAAAAAAGTTTGACTTTTTAAATGGAGAAAATATTCATATTGCAGGAAACTGTTCCTACAAGTCATTGAAAAAATGGCTTCCTTTTCCAACTTGGCTTAATATTTTGAGGGACAATCAGCTTGCTATGTTTTCAGCATCTCACTGATATGTGAGCTAATCTGATTTCAATGATTTTGTTTAATGAGCAACATTGCTTCTAAGACTTGTATATGTCTCCTATTGTGCTGTTTAAAATGATAAGAATCCTAGTTTAACTTTTTATAAAAATTAGTATGTATCTAGCCCTGACAATTACTGTGACAATTTGAGGAGGGGGCAATGGTGGGCTGGAAGACTAGTAGCACGGAGTCAGTTCAAAAAGGTCTTTGTTTAGCTCTCTTAATTTCTAATGCTTATGTCATGTTCTCAAGGTCTGTCTTCCATTTCAGAATAAGGATGTTTCACAGTAAGCATTACCTTTCCATTAAACTTTGACAATTACATTTTAACTCCCCCCCCCCGGTCCCCAACAAGTCATGTTCTAATTTAGTTCTCTACTATAAGCAGCTTGTTCAACTTTCTTGGCTTGTGTGATATCCAACAGCAAAATAAAAAAGCACTGACTCTCTCTGTTGCAGTGTTTCTTAATCATCACTGAATTCTAATGAGCAATAAAGTCTGAATTTGCAAAGTCTTTCTTATGTAAATAGGAATTTGGCCATGTAATCTCTGTGTCTCAACCATTTATTCAATAATATGTTTCTCTTAAACCGATTATGAGACAGAATTGTTAAATTGGGATAAAAGGCATGCTGTCCATCAAGATGAAATGCATATGATATTTTTTATTTTGTAATTAGCTCTTCTACTGTTCTTTGACTCAAGCACAAAATGCGATAAAACTGATGTTTTATATGCTCTGATAGCCAAGAATTCTTTAATACATGACCACTTGCATAATCTGAGCAGTAATCTCATTATGACTGGTCAAGAGGCAAAATTCATAAATAATTATTACTGCCTTGCCTGAAACAAATCTCCAGTGGTGGTTTGGAGATGATTCAGCACTCAGATTTCTTCTGCCAAACATTCAGTGCATGACAAATGTTACCAATCTCTTGTTTGTGCTTAAATTCTTGTGCTTAAAATATCTAATGAACAGTGTAACAGTGAAATTAAGTACATTTATCAGTATGAGAACTGCCAGCTCACCCAAATTGCTATTTTAAGTGCAACACCAAACCAGAAAAGTGAAAACTAATGTCTGGATGAGCCTTTGCTCCAAACCACAAGCAGGCAAAAAGACGTGCTCCCAAGGCTGTCATCTGCAGTTCAGTTGCCCTGCAGAGCGCACCTGCTTTCCCATAAGTATTTCTTTAGGGGAGAAGCGTATTTTCCACTCCCAGAAGCCTCAAACAGTGGAGGTTTGGAGCATAAACAAGTTGGGAAAGGACAAGCGCTGCCTCCACAATGCAAATATTTAAATTAGAAAGTAGACATTCAGTCACTTCTGGTTTAAATTTTTCACTTTTTGAGTTGGGTTGAGGTTGGGGACCTGGTGCTGCCCATGGCTTCCAGATACTCCAAACTTGCCTACTTTGGTCTAAAGATTACCATTCCTAAGAAATCATATTGTACCTCCCAATGAGTGCCTGACATGTTTGTTTCGCAGCAAGAGTAGTAGGACCAATGCCTCCATGGAAGATGCTGATATCTTTAATGATGTTGGAGCCTTCTTCAAAAAGGACCCTCATCGCTGCACACACAACAGGCAAAGCGTTTTCCCGTCTCTGGGCCTGTCGAAATGCTGATACAAACTCACCCTGTGGGGTTGGAGAAAGATGGAGAGAGCAGAGAAATAGCTGGGCCCTGACATTCCCCAAAACATCTTTTATTCAAAACACACCACAGCTTTCAGGTTTGATAGCTATATCCATTTAAAAAACTATTTCTGCTTTCATTTTTCAAAACAATAACTTGTAAAATAATTATAAAAGCAAATCACAACAATATGAAAAATACATGCAGACTAATTTTTGTGTGTGTGGTGATACTGTACTGCAATAAAGGGGTTTGACAGACCACCTGAAAAGAGCGGTCTGAAGCCACCCCTTTCTGCTGCGGAGGGATGCCACAGCCACCAAACCGCACAGCGTCCCTCCCCAGTGAAAAGAACCCAGTTCTTATGCAAGATTATGCAAGTGGCAGGCTACCATTCTAATTAATTTTAAATATTTCCCTTTCGACAAGGAAGTGGGATAAAAAGGCTTACCTTCCTAGAATATGGAATATGAATCGACATCAGGATCTCATCTGGTTCAAAGGTATTATTTCCAAGTCCATCAGCAAAAAGGTCACTCAAAGGTATGTGTCGTAGTTTCCCTAATGAAGAAAATCAATGTCCATTGTCCATATAAATAAAAAACAAATGCTGGGCTGTTTAGAGACAGCCCACTGTGAAATTTGGGCTAGAGCCTTTCACAGGATTGAAAATGTACAACAACACTTGTACATTTACAACACTTAAGGAATAATGACAGAGCTATTTTCTACATTATTCAAAAGAAGTAAAGATGTTTTTGAAGTCTCATGGACCTCCCTTCATTTAATATATCTCAAAATGAAGGAACATCGGGATAGATAGCCAATAGTCTGCTTTGTGTTCAATTCAAAAAGATATGCTTGAACTGCATATATAACACCACAGTATGGGGCAAAAGGCCAGGAGTAAAAGGCATATTCCTGGCAAAGTAGAATGATTGTGCTGAAGATTTTCAGACATAGGACGTTATCACATGGGAGGAATTTATCTCAATTTTGAAAGAAAGGAAAGTGGGGCCAGTTTGGAAATGACGCAATTTTGTTAATTTGCTAGTTCACCGAATTTACGTGATTTTGGATTAACACTGCATTGCGTTCGGAACAACCTGAAATTGCTTCCCATTGCCTGAAATTGCGTGTGATAGTCTCCCACGCACTAATGTGAAAACCTACGATTGCGTTTGGAATGACTTCCCATTGCCTGAAAATGTGTGTGATAGTCTCTCACGCAATAACGTGAAACCCCATGATTGCATTCGGATTGCCATTGGATTATACTTCCAATTTTCATTGTCTGATAACGCTGGTCGTTGTGCTTGTCCAGAATTTAATCCAGGAAGAACCAGAATTGTTCCAGCAACAAAACATTCATGAGACTCCAGTGTGATTGCACTACTTTGCTGGGAGTATCTGATAATCTCCTATGTTATGATGGCAAGTCTGATTTTTTAGACCATGTATCTGTTGTGTGCTTGTGGACATATATTCTAAACATGGGTCTACCAAGCCAGATCAAAACCACAGGTGGGGTGGGATCAACCTTTCATCACACAGTGTAATCCGGGTGAACCAACTAAACCTCCACACAACCAAAGCTATTGTAAGCTACTGTTGGCACCAATAACATTTCTCCAGTGAGAACTAGTTTTATCTTACAGATAACAAGTAAATGGGATGACCTAACTCTCTAGATCAGAAACATCCTTTTTGAACCTGAATGACTCCTGTAATGCTGGGTTGTGGGTCAGGATCAGACACATACTTCAGCATGCAAGGATGGGGTGATTCAAACCTTTCCATCCCTAGTCACATTGGTCAGGATATGGGGTGGGATTTTTGTTATTGGCAGAAAAGAATCAGACCTGTGTGTCAGAATCACAGGGAAGAGGGAAAGGCATTAATCTTGCTCTCCCCATAGCTGTCCTGATACAAACTAATTTCCCTGATACTAATAGTGGTATAGAACAGTCTGCATGAGGACCACTGGGTAGGTGGAGAGATTTACACCTCACTTCTTTCCCTGCTAATATTAAAAGCAGTGGAACAACTATCTAGTTCTTATTTCCCTGCCAAAGGTTCATCAGCAGGGCATTATGCAAGAGCATGTAAGTTAGCCTGCAGCTTTACCAGCTGCAGAAAGAGCAGCCAAAAGTAGCATGTGCCTGTGAGCCACAGTGCTTCCATATGGGCTTTAAACAGGAGAGGTCTTGATTCCAGTCCTCACTGGAAAAGTTATTTGTAAAACGAAAGTGCCAGTTCTTTAAAGTTCCTCACCAAGAGAGGGATTCTGGTTAAAAGAGTAAGATTTGCAGAGAAAATATTAGAAGGACTGCAGTCCTAAATTGTTCTACCAGAGATCTGAGCTCAGTGGGCTAGTTTCTGATTATACATGCATATGCTTCCCTAGCTCATACTGTCTGTTCATACAAAGTCCTGGGTCCTGGACCTTCAAAGGCTACATTTGGCTTTTTTAAGGATCTCTAGCCACTGGCAAATAAATTAATAATAATATCTGGAAGGTATGAATCACATCTAGCTTAACTAAATGGCATTTGGGAATTGGCTTTGATCTTACCTTGTGATGCCACACTGAGGATACAGTTGCCGACTGCTAGGATAGGATTGATGTCAGATGTTGAACTTCTGCTTATGATATTTCCTCCAAAAGACTAAGAAAATGGAAGGGCAATGATGCAATTAGAAGATAACAAAGGAAAAAGGATTAATAATTAACTTTATATTAAGTAATATTTACTCGGTAAACACATGATCTGTCACTGATAAAGTTATTTCTGACTTATGGTGACCCTAAGACAATCTTAGCAAAAGGTTTTCTTGGCAAGATTTGTTCATAGGCGATTTCCCTTGCCTTCTTCTGAGACTGAGAGAGTGTGACTTGCCCAAGGTCACCCAGTAGGTTTCCATGGCTGAGCAGGGATTTGAACCCTGGTCTCCCAGTATCCTAGTCCAACATTCAAGTAATTACACCATGCTGGCTCTCCTAAACCAACACATCCCTTCTCCAGTGTAGTGGAAAATAATTCAAGGTCTGTAGCACTGTAAGGGGTCTGCAGAAAACAGAGGGTCCTTAGAAGAAGACGTGCTTTTGCTTGGGCAGAGCATGGTCTGGATCCTGCTTCTTGCTTACTATAAATTGTATTACATTGGACGCATGTTCGGGATAACATAAAAATAAAGGAATTTAAGCTGACACTGCAGTAGTATTTTTAAAAAGCAGTACCAAAACCTGAAAGAAATTTTGCAGGTGGATTGTTTCAACTAAGGAAGCCACAGCCATGAGTTTGCAAGACATGAGCAACACTGTTAACAACAGGGTCTTTGGGAGGTCTATGACTCAGGAGATTATCACATGAGGATAAAAAACATGAGAGAAACAGAATGATCCCATCATGATTGTGCAATTGTGCAAATGTTTTCATATGATGCTACGCTCATCTCGTACTTCTGTTAATAATGTAATGCTCCCGTAACTTCTTATTAACAGGGAAACCCCATGAATGGTTTGCTGATAGTGCTTCACTCATGCTATCTCTAAGCTGCAGAAGCCACTAACGTTTCATCTGCACTATTGCAGAGCAAATCCGGGAACTTTTCCCAGACTGCATTTAATAATAATAATAATAATAATAATAATAATAATAAATAATAATAATAATAAATGTTTATTTATATTCCACCCCTCTGGGTGAGCAATCGGGGCGGAGTACAACATTTAAAATGCATACAATTAAAAAAAACACCAGTCTACCCTCCCGCCCCTTAAAATTAGAATTTAAAACAGTAAAACATTAAAAAAACGGATATTAAACCTTGATAGCTCTAAAATTAGAAAGTGGGTGGCCTCAAGAGTATTACATGCCTCAATAAGTTCATACAAGCAATTCATTCTTATTGCTATGATTGTTTTTGGACTGGATTTCTCTCTTATTTTGAGGTGCAGGACACAATTTTGTTTCAATTGGATAAATATAATGTTGTGAAATATATCAAGTTTATTTTGTTTTGTTTGGGACAGAACAATGATTTTCAGACACGCTCAGTAGCACCAAAATGGCGCATATGTGAAACGTTCAATAATGATACATTAACAATAAAATATTGTATGTGGAAAGCAATTGCGTTTCTTTCCTGTTTTTGTATCATCATTACCACACAATTGCACAACTGTGCGAAAATATCGATTGCTGTAGAGGTATTGTTCTGTTATCTTCCAATAGCATACTTGTAATGGAATTGGCCCTCATGTGATAAAGTCCTCAGGAGCGCCACAAGTTGACTTGGTGGAAAATAACAGCAAATAACATGAAAGGACTATCACAAAATATTCATGGTATGAAATCTAGAAACTATTTCTGGATTTCCGGGATAACTATCTGTTTTTAAATTTTACATAAAGTACTGGGCCTTAATGTTAAAAATAATGATAGGTATACAGAAATGTCAATGGGAGGGGAAAAAAAGGTGTTTTGCAGAGCCAAGTGTCATGGTTAACTGTTCGGGATTCCCCCCCCCCCCAACCAAGATGGCTGGAGGGTTGGGGACTGCAAAAAGGGCTGCCCTTTCCCCATTTCTGTTACAAATTAATATATTCATTATAACATCAGCTTCTGGGAACAGAGCCCACTTCTCCAGATGCCTCTGATGAAGTATGCTGCAGTTCACAATAAATTTGCCAGACTATAACAGTGCATTTCAAGTTGTCTGCTGTTGGGAACAGCAATTATTTCCACCCCCAATGTGCCAGGAACTGCTACCATATTTGGGCCCACTGACTACAACTGTTTCTTTCTTTCCTGGAAACTCTTCAGTGATTAGTGGCTGATGGCTTGTTGACCAGCTCTTGCCCAGGGACCATTTGCTCTTAAGGTGTCCCTAAACCTTTTGTTATTTTTGCAGCAACAAATTATCAGTTATCCCTCTGCAATACCGTGCTTCAGAACAAAACATACAGCCACATTCCGGATCTGCTGACCACCCAGGGTTTTTAACTGTTGCAACAGTGCATTGAATATCTTGGTTTTCTCTGGTGCAAGTTTTGAAACAGCTTTTGTCAGAATGTCTTTCACCACTGTCAGGCTACAGGCAGCTCCTAGAATTAGACCTGAAAAGAGCAAAATATGGAGATCGTTTTACAGACAGGTTTCAGTCTTATGCGTTTCTTTAAATTAGTAATAAACCAGCATGAGGGGGAATAGATTTGCTATATTTATTTGTTAAAACAGGAATGGGGAAAGTGCAACATGGATGCTGCATGCTGATCTCAATCCCTTTGTAGCAGTCCCTGAAGTGCCCCAGAACATTATCCAGGCCTTAGAAATTTACAAAAATAGTGGGTGGTTTTTCACCCTGAAATAGTTTAAAAACATACAAAACATGCTGTCTTATTGCCATCCTTCCATGCTTAATAATAATAATAATAATAATAATAATAATAATAATAATAATACATTGGAAGTGGCATCACATCACTTCCAAGTTTGTTTTGGCACATCAGTCACTTGCCATGGATAGAGTGTGTGTCAAACCGCCCCCCATCCACCTGATGCCATTTCCTTTCCTTCTGTTAAAAGCATGAGGTACGTACAGCATTAATGTGTCATTTTCAAGGTATTAAGCAAGGTATCTTTATAACAACCTCTGACCCTTTTTACCCTGGAGGAACACTTGAAACAATTTTCATATCTCAATGAACCCCTGCATAAAAATTACATCTACAGTTCATTTTTTAAAAAACAAACAAACCAGTAATGGTCTCTCAATTGACCCCTAGTTACTTCTCCTGGAGCCCTAGAGTTCTAGGGAACCTTGGTAGAAAAATCCTGCTTTATAAAGTATATAGATATAAGCCTGCATTGCAAAATAATTTTTCTGGGGCAGCCATGATCATGGGCATTATTTTGGTGAAATGGCAGCTTATCACCCGCAGCAACTGTAAATGTGCTGAGAATTCAGAAGTAAAACTGATTTAATATTTTAAATTTTAACTTTAAAATTTAGGGTCTGCCTTTAAATTAGGGAGCACAATTTGTGGGTCAGAGATTCCTGGATTGCAGCTCCTAACAATGCTTGCTATTAGCTATGTTGACTAGAGCTGATGGCAACTGTAGTCCAAAAGATTTGGAACACATATATTCCTCAGCCCTTCTTCAAGAATATAAAGTCATTAGTGGAGAAATAGCATTTATATAGCAATGATAACAAACTATTGGTAGTTACAATATTAAATCAATGGTCTTCTCAACACTCAACACAACCACTTAGAGGTGTGCTGCCTGAGTTTTAAGTAAACATGATTAGATTGAGTTTAGTATTATGAATGTATATGTCACATAAAGTTGTCATACATTTGGTATGGAGACAGGAAACAGGGGTGCCTTGTTCCCACTTACAGATAAATTGGTGTATGATCTGAATTGATGGATCAATTCAACAGCAGAGCGTGGTTCCCACTACATTTGCCCTGAACACATTTCCCCCCCTAAAATAATCCATTTGTGGTTCACATTCATGTATGAATGGCTCCAAAATGGACCTGCTCCAGCTGGCTGAAGGACAAATTTAAATAGATTCTGATTCGCATCTTGTTCACCCTTGCGCGGAATCAATTTATCGAAAAAGACGTGAAAAACATCACCTCAAAAAGACGAAGGTTAAACAGGTCTAGTGCATGGCCCCCCCTCTTGGAATCACTTCAGTGATTTGGTTTAAGTGGGAACCAGAGTTGTTTAAACTGGTTCAAACCAATTTGTGATCCGGTTTAAAATGTAGTGGAAATGAGGCCAAGGATGTTTTTCCAAACAGGGTTATTTTTTAAGGGGAGAAGCAAATTAAAGGTGAAGATTGGCATACAGTGTTAACATTGGTCACAGATGGTTCTTTGCACAAGATGTGGTCCCAGCTGCACATATAAACACCGATTTGACAACCACTCTTGCCCTTCTGTTTATGTTTTTTGGGCCCTGTCTATATGGGCCAGCCCCCCCCCCCCATTCCATCTTGGCATTGTACTGTTCAGACAAGGCATTTCCCGAAACTGCTTCTGGTGCAAGAAGTCCAGATGATGTCCAGCATGTTTCACACCAGAACTGGGGCTAACACCATTAAAATGGTTATAAAAACATACCCATTACTCCAGATGATGATGATGATGAGGATGATTTTCTTATATCCTGCCTTGCTCCCAATATAGGGACTCAAGGCGGTGATCTTCTGGGAAGATCCAGAGCCCTCTGTTCTTGTGCTGTGGTGTTTGTCTGTATGGGCATCCTACTGAGCTGCCTGATGCATCTGTCACTGTTGCAGGTCACATGTCACTCTTCTGAGGTCAAGGCACCCAGCCATGTAATTGAAGCTAGGCACCTCGTTCTCACCTCAGAGGCAAACAACACATGGTAGTGGACACACTGGGAAGTTCAGTGAGATGCCCATATAGACAGCCACTACAGCACAGAAATGGAGGTCCAGGTAATGGGGACAGGTCAGGGCACCTGCACAACCAGGATACTCTGGGCTGCCCCTGTGCTGACAGGGCCTTGATCAATCTTGTTTGGGATATCTGTAACATTTTAAAGCATATATACAATTATCCATAATCATTCAACTTCTTTAAAAAACTTTTACATATTAAAAAGGTGGGCCTGGGGGGCCTGTGTTGATCATATGATGTCACAAATTAATAGGTGCTGTTCACAGACTTGGGTTTTTCTCAGGTTTGGATTAATACATGCCAAAAATGTGCAAAAACATAAGTCTCCTTTAAATTGTCCCCAATGCTCTTTACATGATGTTTATGTCACATGGGTGAAATGCCAAAAGGGTGAAAATGAAGTTTACTGACCATCTTCTGTGTGTTTCACTACATGGAGGTCCAATATTCTGGTGGGTGAGATGATAACTGGATGGAATACACCTTTAAATTTCATATCAGGTCCTAAGAGGTACAAGGTATCAGTGAGACTGAGGGTTAAAGGAATGAGTACATGATCACCATTTAAACAATTCTTTGAAAATATGTTTCTGTTTATTAAAAACTTATAAAGCTTGTCCTTTTCCAACTCACAGACTAAGCTTACAATATTCAAAAGCTAGGACCAATGTATTAAATAGCTGAACAACTCAAAGATAATACAAATGCAGTTTTAAAGAACAAACTGACATTATATTAAAACATATCATTGTAATATACAAGACCAAGCACATATGTAGTCTGGTGCTGGCAAAAACTATTCATAGAAAGAACTTATTCTTGCCCTAGTAAGAGGTACCTGGCACAATAGCCTGAACAGAAGGAATCACCAGTGAATATCTTTTGCAGATATAAGTGTTATAAATGATGGGCTGGCCAAAAAATCTTTTGGTTTCTGATGCAAAGCAGCAAATGTTGCATACATTCACCCCACCCAAATCAAAGTGCTTCGTGCCCAAAGTTAACCAAGGTTGAACATGCATTGCAGAAAGTAATGCAGTTTGAGACTACTTTAACTGTCATGGCTCAATGCTATGGAATTCTGGGAATTGCAATTTTATGAGACATTTACCCTTCTCTGTCAGAGAGCTCTGGTGCCACAACAAACTACAAATCCCAGAATTCCATAGGATGGAGCCATGACAGTTAAAATGTTGTCAAATTGCATTATTTCTCCAGTGTGGATGCACCCCAGGTTATTCTGGCCCCTATGCCAGAAAATCCCACAATCACTTTCTACCCTGGTAATAAAATAACAAATTTAATTACTAGACTTGTGTTACCCTTTCATGACATCCAACAGCTGCTCCCTGAGATCTGCCTGACTCTGCCAAATGGTAGGGCTGGCCTTGATGAAGGGACAGGAAGCATGGCTTCATTTTCTGACCTGAAGGTATGCAGTGGAATACTGGTGGTACCTTAACAAATTCTGCTGAAATTCTATATACAAAATGTGAATGTTGCTGTCCTGCTTGTAAAACCCTGACACGTAAATAGAGCATCCAAAATGATTTACTTTGAACTATTGCAATAGATTGCTTGCAATAGATCACGGCAAGGCAGTATTTCTGTTGTGCATGAGAAATAATACTCTACGTACCCACACAAGTATTCCCTACTACGAGAGGTGCTTGTGGGTATTTGGTTTTCAATTCCAGAAGTTCGTTTAGATTTACAGGAGAAATCCATGTTGTTCTTTCCCCATGAAAAATAAGTGTTTGCCTTGGCTGATTTTCAGCCATTTTCTGAAAGGAAAACAAATCACATTCAGCATTCAGGTTATCAGGGCATTTAGTTACTTCTGTTACTTAGGCTATATGGCTGCATCTGCACTGCAGAATTAATGTGGTTTGAGAACACTTTAACTGTATGCAATAGCTGAATGCTATGGAATTCTGGGATTTGTACTTTTATGGGATAGTTAGCCTTCTCTGTCATAGAGCTCTGGTGCCACAACAAACTACAAATAACATAGGGTGGAGCCATAACAATTAAAGCTGTGTCAAACTGCATTAATTCTGCAGTGTGGCAGAAGCTTATGTCTTGACATAAATAAGCATAATTAGTTCAATGTTCCACATGGCTTCTCTGTCATGACATGTAACTCCCAGGAGGTACAGCTCAATGTATTTTGCTGTTTGAGGAGAAAAAACAAGGTAGAGGTCACCCATTCCATGTACAGCATCTGAGGACAGCAGGCTAGTTCAGGGGGTATGGGGCCATGTGCAGCACACATAGCTCTTTTTCCTATCCCTGTGGCACCATTTGCTCGCCACACTACCTAGCGCCTGCTTACTCGGACAAATATTTTATTTATTTATTTATTATATTTATTTGTATCCCACTCTTTTCCCAGGAGTGGGACTCACAGTGGCTTCACAACATTAAAAACATTATAAAAAAAATTATTCAACATCCCCGCCTGTCCTCATAACAATTCCTTAAACACCTGTGTCAACAGGTAGGTCTTAACCTGCCGGCAGAAGGCCATCAAGGAGGGAGCCATTCTGATCTCCCTGGGCAGGGAGTTCCAGAGTTTAGGGGCAGCCACCAAGATGGCTCTCTCTTGCGTTCCCACCAACCGTGTTTGTGATGATATTGCAGTGAGGCAGTGGCGAGACCAACATGTGTCACTGTTACATCAGTGCAGCAACTCACATGCAACTCTTAATTATCGTCTGGAATCCAGACAATGCATTATGCCAATGGTTGTACTAGTTCTAGGGTCATGCAACAGTGACAACGGAAGGCAGGCAAAATCTGTAGTTTGTTACGCTAGTGTAGTGCACCTACAAGATTCTGCCCTTGTATTCTATATACAGTTTCAGAGATTATTAAAGCACCACAACAAATATGCAAACTAAGGCCCCATTCCCACTTACAGATAAACTGGTATGAGATCCAAATCGATGGATCAATTTGACAGCGGAAGTGTTGTTCCCACTACATTTTGCCCCAATCACATTTTGTAACTCCAAAATAATCGACTTGTGGTTCACATTCATGCCTGAATCGATTCAAAATGGACCTGTTCCAGCTGGCCAAAGAGCAAATTTAAATAGATTCCAATCCATTTGTGGTTCACACTTGCGTGGAATCAATTTATCAAAAAAGAAGCAGAAAAAATCAGTGTCAAAAAGGCACGGGTTAAATGGCTCTGGAGCATGGCACCCCTTTTGCAGTCGCTTCAGCGATTCGGATTAAGTGGGAACCAGGGTCATTTGAACCAGTTCAAGCTGATTCACTATCCAATTTAAAATGTAGTGGGAATGAGGCCTAAATGTGACTAAATGTGTGTTTTCCACCAAAAGTGCCTTTGGAAAAATAGCTATAATCATTACTGTATGGAGAGCTATATAAACAATGATTGATTGTTAAATCCAAGGCCTGTAAAACATGTGACTATTTGGTTCTGTACAAATCAACATGATGGTTTACCAAATAGAAGGCCCATCTTATCCTTATAGCATCATAATCCATACTGCAGTGCTGGTACAATACAGCAGTCAATTGTTCACTAGGTCACTTACTCAGTGTTCACCACTCTACACCTCAGCACATAAAAAGATGGTGGGAACTACCCCTAAGACTGTACACTCTGCATATACCAATTCTTACTATGAGTTCCGGAGGAAAAATCAGTTCTTGGGTGGGATCCAAGGGCTGGAATTCTTCTGCAGAGAACAGTGATGTACAGGTCTTGAAATATTAAAAGTAAAGAAGAAAAACATTATACACACAAGCGAGCATACATCTTTTGTTATCAGTAGCTTTGAAATAAAAAAGATGTGCACAATTCCCATGGAATAAAAAATGTTGGTAAGTTTTAAGTTAAATTTTAAGTTGAACAGATTTGGCCTTGAAGAACTGCTATTTCATCACTATGACTGGCTACTACTCGAATAAGATACCATCCAGCAGAAGGGCTACAGCAATGCAGCAGTAGCAAGAAGCCTATTCAGCCTGATTACCACATTTCTTAACAATCCCTCTCTGGCTTTTGGAATTAACTCAAATTTCTCCTATCTCTTCCAAACAAACATTTATGTGATCTACAGTGCACTTCATACTTGTACCAGAGTAGCTTTAGCATCAATGCTATGGCGTGAAGCACATACAATAATGCACGCACCCTTCCTGAACTTCATAGTTGCTAAAATACCAAGTTTAAATTTTGTTTTTTCAAAAAATTGGCAGTGGGCAGCTTTGCTAAGATTTTGGGCCTCCTTTGCCCAGGTGAGTGCCTTTCACAAAAGAAGAAACCAATCAGAAATCATTTTCAATTTTGAAGAGAAAAATCCCCAACAGCATAGAAAAATTGTACCCTTTAGACCCTCTACAAGGTGTGGAGGCATTTTGTGTAGTCTGAAAATGGCATTGAGGAGACACAAAAATGGGCTTGGAGAGAGTCACACACACCTTTGTGGCCAAACTCTCTTGCACTATATGACTACCTGTCTTTTTAGCTCCTTTTACTTTATCTGAAATGAATTAAGCATCTGTATCACTAAGCAACACACTAAATATAGTAATGTGGAATCTTGGTTTGGAGAGAATGTAAGTGTCTGGTTTGTTCCTTTATTCTCTCTCTCTCTCTCTTAATCTCTCCCCATTTTTATAATAATAATTAAAAATATTACTTATATTAATTATTTATCATAAAAGTAATAATGAAGAAAGTAATGCTTTTAAAAGAGATTTATATGCAGAATGCTGAGGTGTATTACATTTTGTATACACTAGTGAAAAGTAGAAGCAAAATGTAGCTCCTCTTTTCCATGTTTTGCAAGCAATTAATCAAACAAACATGAGTATATTAATCTGTAACTTACCTTTTTTTCCTTGTTAGGTAACACAGATAATTGGTCTTCTTTATCTAAACAACAACCCCCATTCTCTTTATTTTGGCAACAAATGGATTCCTAGACAAAAAAGAACATTCAGTTAAATATTAGTGCAGCAATTTAAACATTAAAGATGAAATAGGAGATTTCGATAGATATGACAAGGGTTTGGACTTGGATTTTAGCTAATCACAGAACATATTCTATATAGGGAAATGTCTGTGTTACATGTTTATGCAATCATTTTGCTCAAGTACAAGGGTAGTACTGGATGTAGAATTCAGCAATGTCACAGCCTGTTGTTTTTTGTGTGGGTTTTTTGGGCTATATGGCCATGTTCTGGAAGAAACCCAGAAAGCAAAAAAAGTTTGGGTACCAGTCCTGAAAAACACCAAAATCAAGAACCAGCATATGCAAACAAATACCAGCCAGGGTCAGGGGTTTCACCAGCAGACAACGGATCACTAATTAAATAGACACCCCGAGGCCTTGCCATTCAGCAACAGATCAACACACAGATTAACAAATCACTTCCTCTCAACCAAGGATTGCACAGTATATATAAACCATTGTCTTGCATGCCAGCATTCTCTGAAGATGTCAGCCACAGATTCTGGTGAAACGTCAGGAATAAATTCTTCCAGTAGCCTGAAAAACCCACAAAAAACTATGGATGCTGGCCATAAAAGCCTTCAACTGTACATTTGACAAGCTGTTGTTGTTCATTGAAGGAAATTACATTTATACATTCCCCTTTTACATTGGCAACAATGTAAAGTTAAACAGTGGTTTCAGTGGGAGCAATTTAACCCTAACCCTAAGAAGCGTGGCATTTTAGTAGTTGATGTTGTGTCCACCCCCTCCCTGGGGAATATCTGTTGCGTGAGAAAATCAGGCCACCACACGGCTGCGAAGGCACTAGGTCAGCACTATCCTAAATTCTAGGATTTCAGCGGTAAAACCTGAGACTAGAAAGGGTGCCTTGGGATTTCACTGGGTTAAATTTGGTGAATGTCATTACTCTTGATATATTAAGTATCAACCATAGATCTTTAATGTATGCCATTAAACTTTTTTTTAAAAAAAAACTTACCAAGCCTAATAAATGAGGAAATGCTTCCTCAATTACTTTTCAAACCAGCACTCTCATTCTGTGATTCCTCTCCCTGACTGAAGACTGAAGAAGATGTGGCGCAGGACTGAGACCTGGGAACCCTATATGGTGCCAACATCTTTTATTAGACTTTTCAAGCTGCAAATGTGTTACAGGGTTTGTCTCCTTTGGGTCCTCTCATTTCTGGGTCATGTTTCATTCAGGGGAAACGTTCATGCCACAGCCAGAATGTGCAGCTAAGCAGTTGCCGCAGCTGAGGACCACTGTCTGTGGGAATGGACACAAAGATGGGCAGGCACCTTAGGACCTGGCTGCTAGACATGATGAAGTGTTTGCTTTTGCCAGTAAGTTGTCCCAGTCTCTGGCACCAAAACATGGCAGATTGACACAGGATCATGCCCTTACTGCTGGAGCAACTGGTGTCCTCTGATTTCAGCCTCTGGCTTAGGTGAATTATTCTTGGATCACACCCATCTGGCAGGTAAGTGTTTTCAGAACCTAAGGCTGGGATTTGGTGGAGGATTGAAGGACCTGGATTAGACCCCAGGGGTTGCTTGTGAGAAATGGGCCAACAGAGGTTAGGCACTGGATTCAGAACTGGTAGGGAAATGCTGCTGTCCCTATATAACCAGTACAGAAGGTATACAGCCATGGTTTCTCTCTTGGGCTTGTACCTGCCTCCAAGGCAATAAGGTAATATACTGAAAGGCACTATAGTATAAATTGATATAATATACCCACATGCTATTATTTTATCACACTCACTGCTTCACTTTCTCCAGCTCATGCATAAGCACACACACACACCTTACAGAAGGTCTTACAGCCATCAATAATAGGTCGGTAACCAGTGCAGCGACATAAATTACCTAGAAAAACAACAGAATAAATTAATGGTTGCTTTTTCAGAAAACCCAAGCAATGGAATTCACTTCTCGGTGGATTTAGCCTTTACAATTTTTAATATTTAATTTTATTTCTTAATTTTGCTTATTTTATTGCAAAACAACACCGTGTTTCCAGGGCAACTGACAAAATACAGAGAAAACAACAACAAAGCATACTGTACCTTCTAATTCTGAATAAATACAATTAAATGAAGACACAGCAGACAAAAACAGCACAAAACAAATGAATCCAGGGTTTATAAAATTCTCAATGAAACATTTACCAGCTAGAGCTTCAATTATTTGATCTGATGTGGGTTCCATGTGATTACGCAGTAAAGCATAGATGGACATCACCATTCCAGGGGTACAGAAGCCACACTGAGACCCATGACTTTTAGCAATTCGTTCCTAGGACAACATAAAACTTGTTACAGGGTAACTAAATCCCTTTTATTTAAATATTTACTTAACTAGATTAAAACAAAACAAAACATTTATGATGACAGAAATAGAAAATGTGACTGATATGACTAGAAAGGTCACCATAACTTGGATTGGCACTTAGAAATTGTCACAAAAATCAAGCCTCAATGCATTCCTGGGTCGTCCAAAGAATCTATCATAATTTTAGGTGTCTATTTGCAGTAGACATGGTAGCTCAGTGGTTAAGATGCTGACTTTCATGGTTGGCAGGTGGGAAGTTCAACACCCAAGCACCACATGACAGGCTGAGCTCTTGTCACTAGTCCCAGCTTCTGCCAACCTAGCAGTTCAAAAGCATGCAAATGTAAGTAGATAAATAGGCACCATTTTGGTCAAAAGGTAACAGCATCCTGTCCAGTCATGCTGGCCACATGATCATGGAGTTGTATTTGACAATGCTGGTTCCCTTGGCTAAGTAACAGAGGTGAGCACTGCCCCCTACAGTAGGACACAACTTGACAATCATATCAAAGAGGAAACCTTTACCTTTTACCTTTTACTTGCAGCAATATAAGAGTCTCAACTCAGGCAACAAGATAATTTTGAGGCACAACTTTGCTGAACTACAGGAGGACATATGCAATAGAAAATCAGAGTAACTCTTACCACGTTCAGATGCAACATTTAAGAATGAGCCAGCATACTGGTTGCTCTTGTATTCACAGTACAAGAGCAGCTCAGCAAACCACAAACCTTCTGACCACATTTTACAGTGACTTCTGCATTTGGCACAATGGTTTGACTCTCCCCTCACAGTCCAGAGAAAGAGAGTAAGAACAAAGCCAAATTTATTTCTTGGGTTTGACAAAGGAGCAATAAGCCAGTGTACTAGAATCAGAGCTCATAATAGAATATCCATGAGTTTGAGGTCCATGGCTCATTGAACATAAAATAGTAATGATTAAACACTATCTGCAAGCATGGTGCCTTATAAGCCTGAACTGCATTCCAACATTCTCTCTGTCCCATACTCTCAGTGGAATGTATTTATTTACTTATATCCTTCAATTCAGATCCTGAAGATTTCCTGAAGAAAAGGCACAAGTTTCCAAAAGGAATTAGAAACAGACATATAGAGTTTTACATATGTAATCATTAAAAAGAAAAATTAGCTAGCAAAAAAATCAGGCAAGAAGCGCTCAGATTCTAGTCTGTAAAATGGATGTCCAAATCATCCATAAATTATCTTACAGATGTTCCTGGGTTTTGCCTGTCATGCAAGATGAATGAATCTTAAGAAGTCTGGACAATGCCTGGATGGGAGAATGTCATCCATGCTTGATGCTTTGAAATCCACGATGGACAATTATGACAAATGAATTAAAATAATTCAAAATATAAAACAAACATTTTTGCCAGCCTGATAAAACCAAAAAAGGTTGGCCACCAATACCTCAGAAATGCCTGTCATTACTGTAGCGGTCCACAGGATAGAAACATGGGGTACCAGGTCCTCCTTGCTGGGATGCCAGTTGAATGACTGTGCATGCTATATATATTTAGCGCAGCTAAGACACACCTGAAGCAAGCATTTCCCACAGGTGGACTTATTTGAAGAGCTGGATGTATTCTTCAACTACACCATACCCATCCCTCTGCATCCAGAGACAAAGTGTTGTTGCACGCAACCATAAATCTTTACAGCACTATTGATTTTTTGAAATTTAAAGAAAGAAAAGAACATTTGTCAATTAGCCATATGCATTTACCTGAACTGGATGAATCCTGGTTTTCGTATTTCCAATTCCTTCCACAGTGACAACTGCAGCGCCATATAGCGAACATATGGGGATCAAGCATGCATTGGCTGAATAATGACTGAGATTGTGAAGGAGAGCACAGTTACTACAACATAGATGAAAACAAATACACCTAAATAGGTGTCATGAATTCAATATGCTTTTGGCAGCTCTTTTTAAGTGGTATGTGAATTATTTCCTCATGAAAAAGGGCCTGAATGTTCATTTGCTGTCTGCCCACTACCGGTAGTTCTTTCCCCCAACACATTCTGATCTCTACCACACCACCACATAATGTGCTACAACCAAAATAGCAAAGTGCAGAGCCCAGAGGCTAAGAAAAGCCCTTGGAACTGCCAACCATTTGAATGCAGTAGAATCATCAAGGTGAAACAGACAGGCAAAAAGAGATGCTTTCAGGCTGGCTTGAAAGTGTGGTGTTTAGATGACACAAGCCTTGAAGCCAGCAGGAAAGTGCCCTCTAGGCACTTTATGTAGAGAAAGGCAGTTTCAAAAAGAAGCAGCTTTTCCCCGCTTCTTCCTGGTTTGAAGCCATATCATGTGGTCATGACATGAGCACTCCAGCTGCCTTGAGAGCCGGCAGTCCGATTGGTGGGGTTTCAATGTGGCTGCAGAAAGGGCAGCTTCAAGCCACTTTTTCCTGCCCATTCTTCAGGAGTAAGCTTGAAAGCAGGTTATCTCAGTTTGTGGTGGGAGGGAGACAATTTGCTGTCAGAAGCACCAACAGTATCCCAAATTTAAGAATTAATGTAACATGCAGTTGGTCAGCCTCCTCAAAAGGATACATGATCTTCTTCGTAAAAGACTCATATCTTGATATCATCACAGTGCAGGCCCCACAACCACCACCACCACAGCCATATTTGGTACCTATAAGGTGGACTGAAACATCTTTAGTTAAGGAGAAAATGCTTTGAACTGGGGCATAGTTACATGTTAAATGTATTGTGTTCTCATTTCACACTGCTTCTAACCCACAAGCCCACTACACCAGGGACAAGCTTGTTTCATTCTGTCCACATATTTGGTGGCAATAAAGATTAATGGATACAGATTATACCTTGTGGACCTGCTTGGCTCTAAAGGGAGCTTGCTTAAAAATGTTTGGACAATATCTGATTACATACACCAAACTGAGATAGGTCATGTTTCCAGGGGTGAGAGGCTTTGGTAGAGGTACATCCAGTACACCATGCAGCAATTATACACAAATCAATTTCCAACAATACATAACTAGGACAGAATTCATATTACCTTGATGTAGAACTTTATGTAGAACTTTAAAACAAAAGCAAACACTCCAGATTAGATATATACATGGTGAAGATTTTGAGATTGGAAGCCTGGGAGCACCTTCACAAGCAGCAAAACCTATGCACCTTCACTAGACCTGATACAGGTGTTTCAGGTTGGTTTACTGACTGATTACATTTCTATCCCACCTTTTCTCCAAGAAGATCAGAATGGCATAGAAAGCTTCTCAGTCCTCATTTTAGCTTCACAACAACCCTGTGAACTACATTAGGCTGAGAGATGGCAAAGAGCCCAAAGTCACCCAGTGAACTTCAGCATGTAGTTTGAAGCAGATGTGTGCCACACTGCCTGTGTGTGTGTGTGTGTCAAATTACACTCTCCTGAACCCAACAGAGGCCGCAGTTCATCAGATCCAGATGCGATTGTCACCAAATTTTGATAATGCCACTCTAAAGTTGGTGGCACTTTCTAAGATGGTAGAAGGACAGAAAAACACAATACAAAGAAGCAGGCAGTGAAAAAGAACGTACTGGTGGTCATTTTGCCAAGTGTGTGTTTGTGCGAGTGAAAGAGAATTTTAGGCCTTTTTGTTGTTGTTCTGGGGCTGCTAACTTTTAGCATCACCATTGTTCAGCAGTATGGTTTTGATAGTAGCAGAAAACAGGAGCAGAGACTGTATATGTGTGCACAAAACAGCTGTGGATCATGGACATGTATAGAGCTTGCCCACTGCCCACTTTTGCATTTCAAATAAGAAAATGTGTCTGACTCTTTACTGAACGAAGGGTGTCATGCATACTGATTTGGAAAGTGAGCCCCACTGAACTCAGTAAGACTTCCTGCTGAGTAAACATATTTGGACAAAGTGGTTTTCAAAATATTTGCTAAAGCAGAGTGTGCATTGGTGGGATTTTAGAGTCCAAAGCTTTGTGGCCCTTTCTTCATAGGATAATGGTTTATCCATTCTGATATAATAAAGCATGCAGTAAGAGCTGAGTCAAAGGTTTTCAATCTTCCTGGAACTTATTTTATAACCCTCCTTTGATTATTTTACTATTGTTGCCCAAACTGGTTATAACTTTCTAAATGGTATGTTATTTTATGCTTTCCATTTGAATTCTGCATTATACTTTTAGATAACAACGTTTTCCATCCCCACCCCTCAAAAAGTTGGCCATTCACTGTACAAATAAAGTCTGGTTGAATCAGAAATGTTAGCTGTAAAAATGGTCATATTTACAACCAGGAAAACAATACCTGACGTTACAAGAGGAATAAGCTAAAAGAATTCCTGTTTAAACTAGAACATTGCACCATACTTCCAAGCTTTTAAATTCTTACTTAATTTGTAACATTTCTCATTAAACTCTTTAAGTAAAAAGGAAAGGGAAAAAAAGGGAGGGGGGAGAATTAAAGCCAACACCATTCAGTTGAAATCACTATTAATCTTTCTTTTTTAAAGGTGGACATTCCAAAATAGTGTTAGATCTTGAACTAATTTATCCTACACCTCATCTCCATCCCCACTACAAGAGCGAAAGCATCATTGGAAGGGATGAAAAAAATGATCTCAAAAACAGCCAGTGTGAAAGTAGATTAAATACTCCCCATTATCTTCGGTTTCATTCAGATATGCTTGCACAACCTTTCCAGAGGCTGCATAACAGAGGGAAGAAAGCCAGTGGGCAGCTAATCAAAGATCTTCCATGTCATGCATAATTTGGGAATTGTGTGAATGCACCCACACTTGTGTGTATATAGAAGAGAGATAAATTAATGAGGGAGAAGCAGGACAGAGACACTCGAATGATGAATAGATTCTAGGCTTTCATAAGAAACAAAAGGATACGTCTTTTCCTTAAGTAAGACAGCAACATCTGCTCTGGATCAGCATGCTTCTCCACTATCTACAGTAAGGAGTGAATCACAAGAGAGAATTGTTTTAGGCGCACATTGAACTAATGTCTCCTACAAATCTTTCCAAACTAGCCAAGCAAGTCTGTGTTTCTAATGATTACATATTTGAACAAGTCCAAATGAGGCCACCATGGGTCCACATCCAATTTGCTTTTTCTATAGGGTAACATGCATCCTTCATGCATCAACCATACTGATACCATAAAAGGGAGAAAGAAATAATTCTGTAAGAACAGTTGTAGGACCCATTTTGTCTTAATCATTTCCCTGGGCTGGTTCAAAGGACAGTACAGTGCACAGTCTGGTGCAACATAACAGAAACAACTGTACTACCCACTAGTTCTTAATTCTGTTATGTCACCCCATTATCTCATCATTCTCAGCTGCTGAGATTCTCTATGCATGGAGGACTGGCCTAGCAGAAAGTGAGCTGTTCCTAGCTTAAATTCAATTGCTAGTCCCAATAGAGCATGATCAATGGAACTGAGTATAAGTATTCACTTGCCAAATTTTCACTGATTCAATGGTCTGTTTAAGGAATAGGAATCATGTTGCAGTCTTAATGCTGCTGGACTGCAACTCCCAGCACTACTCAACTAGCTAGGCTGGCTACGACTGCTGGGATTCACAGACCAGCAACATTTGGAGGCCCACAATTCCCAGCTTTGCTTTACAGTATGAAAATTCTTGAGGAAATAGTTGTGATCTACCAGTGGTAGCATAACATTCCTTTCCCAAATAACAGATCTAGACATGTGGCCCACCAAAGAATTTTGGGTGGCCCATGGAGATGTGGAATGACTTCAAGGCTCCTCTGCTGCTCGGCATTCTCCTGAGGAGAGGGACATGCGGAGGAGGAGGAAAGGCAACGGCTGGCCCTGCAAGGCTACTCTGCTCCTCAGCTTTCTCCCAAGGAGAGGGCTAGGCAGAGGAGGATAAGGAATGGATGGAATTAATATTATGTATTATTATTAATTACTAATAATTAATATATGCTTGGCCAGAAGGAGAGAGGCCAGTGGTTTGAATGTCCCTCCAACACCTGAACTGAGAACAGCAACATCTCGACAAAATGCAGGCTTGTGACTAACATCATAATTTTTTTCTCCTGTATGATTTTTAACACTTTTGCCTGGTGAAGAAGCCAGTGAAGCTTTGAAAGCTTGCAACATACAGTATATTTTGGAAGAGAAAAGTGGAGGAGTATGATAAAGATAGCCTGCTTTAGCATTCAGAGGAGTTACATTCTTGGGGATGAAAGCAGAAGCAATATTTTGACATCTCTGCCGTGGAAACAATTCAGCTACCTTACCACAGAGAGGCACTTGCTAAAACTCTTTCTTCTGTTAATATTTTCATAGTTGCACTTTCTACAAATTCAAATGCTTACTCTTGTCACAAGGGGAGAACTACCCCAATGTACAAGAGTAGGATAAGAAATAAGAAGAAAATAGAAAAGACTGAATTTTGACTGAGACTTGGAAGTGAACTTGGGAGAGTGTTCCTGAACTTAACAAACCTGGGATACTGTTGAAATTTATAGCGTTTGGAACCATTCAGTCTGAAGTAGCCTATGGACATAACAGGCTGTCTATCGGGGAAATCATTTGATCTACTATTAAGTTTTAATCGGAGACATACATTTTGTGGATTTTGGTTGGCCAATAAAGGTAACATAGTTTTGTGGGTTTTGGATGTTACTGTACTTTGCTGTATGGCCAACATAGCTCCCCCAGATTTGTATTTGGGCTCTTTTAGATGACTAAAGTGAGGGTGGAGGAAGCCATGAGATGAATCCAGGCATAGGGTCCCTTTTAGAACTTACTCTGCAGCAGTTAAAGTTGTAAAAAATGGTTATTTACTGTTATTTCTGTTTGTTAGCACAATCTTGTTCAGTACAGTTGTACTTTGCTAACATGGCCAAGGCAGCCAACCCTGGATATGTGTCCTTCTGTTATATGAAGCACTATCTGAGTGGTACAGCTGAAGGGTACATACATGTATATACAGTACTCATGTATAAGTCTAGAAATTTTAGTCAAAAAATTGGCCCCCAAAAAACTGAGTCAACTTATCAGATGGATCAATGTAAGTACTGTATTTTAACTCTTATAAAAAGGGAACCATTCCTTCGTGAAAGGCAAAAATGTAATCTGTCCTGAAAGCACTGATACCCCTCTGCTTTCTCATCTATCCTGCCTTTAGCATGAGCACAAACAGTTATGCCTGTTGGAATTTTATTAAGTTCTTTGGCATTATTTTCCTTTGCTTCATCCTACAGATCTTTTGTCACATGCCCCTAAATTACACTCTAGGCTTATACATGGGTCATATCAAAATCCATAATTTTAGTCCCCAAAACCCGCCCTCAATTTATACATGGGGTCAATTTATAGTCTAGTATATACAGTAGGTATCCTTCACCCAGTTCATGGACCCCTAAAGCCCTCCCATGGACTCCTTAGAATTAAGCATCTCTGGACTAGCAGAATCTCCTCCTTTCTGGCCTTATCACATCCCATTTCACTTCTGCCTTTTCTCCCAAGTCAACTATTTTACTCCAATCATGTCCCGCACACCAGTATCAGAAATCCACATTGTCAATGAAAATTCAGAAATACAAATTGGGGTATACATCTGCTCATGCTAGTCACTATTGTCTGTTTAGAGAGACAGCTCAGAATTTCCCCAAAGCAAGAGGCTAGCAGGGGAAAAAAAGAAAAGGCTAAGGCTGCTGGCTTGCAGTGAGTAAATCCAGTATTTGTCTTTGGGAAAGGTGGGCTCAGATCCAGGCGGTAGTCAGAGAAGTCAGTGTGTGGAGAGTATATTCCCTGCACACATGGCCTTAAGAGAGAAGCTGGTGTCCTGCTAGCGACTCAGATTACAGATAGGCTGATCACTGATTGATTGATTGATTGATTGAATACCAGCACCTCCAACTAGCTCTGCTTCATTTATGTGTCAGTTTGGAGGCTAAGCAGGGTCAGCCCTGGTTAATATTTGGATGGGAGACCGCCAACCAATATCAGGAGCTGTGAGCTCTATTATTTCAGAGGCAGGAAATGGCAAAGCCACCTGTGAGGATCGTTTGCTTTAAGAAAACCCTTTGAAAGCCATGGGGTCACCTTAAGTTGACTGACAGATGACTTGAAGTGTCATCCAGCCAGGACTACAGCTCCAGTCCAACGCAGGCACTTCTGGGCAGAGCTGCTGCACGGTCACCCCCTTGAAAGGGCTAAAGATCATCACAGCAGCAGTATGATCTTCTTCTAGGAAGCAGTGTCGTTTGTTGCTGCCTGTTGTGTGTTGTTATGGAGAGCTGGATCCACACTTACCCTTTGGCCATTCACGTAGAAAAGCAGCTCATCAGCAGCAGCAGCCTTCTCTGCTCTTTCTCCAGGGAGAGCCATGGCTGGACCTGGGCAGGCAGGATCCCTGGAGAGGAGGCTTCCAGGAAAGCAAACCCTGTGGCTCCTTCTGAAAGCAGCACTAGGCACAGAGAGCAAGGCCAGAGGCGGGGCTTTAACACTCCAGTCCTCCCCTTCTTGCCAGAAAGGGGCTGGGAGGGACATCATGTGATGGATCATGTCTCAGAAGTTGCATCCACACTTCAGAAACAATCCGGGTTGCCACCACTTTAACTGTCATGGCTCAAGGCCATGAAGTTCTGGATTGTTTCTACAGTGCAGATGCATGCAGCCAGAGCTGCTCAACTTCCTTTTTGCACCAAAGGAAGGCTTCTCCATCTGGCTTCTCCTTCTGCCCAGGAGGAATCCCATGACGTCCTCCATCTGGAGTAGGACTTAGAGGAAGTATGAGTTCAGACTGATATGACTGTTTGTAGCTTTCCTTGAAACATTTATAATGTTTTTCTTGAAACATTTATAATGTTTTAACTTGGACTGTGAAGTTGGAGGCTTTCATGGCCAGCCTCCATAGTTTTTTGTGGGTTTTTCGGGCTCTGTAGCCATGTTCTAGAAGAGTTTCTTCTTGACACTTCGCCAGCATCTGTGGAGGCTGGTATCTTCAGAGAATGCTGGCTTGGAAGAGAGTGGGCGTATATATGAAATGGAAGAGAGTGGGTATATATATGGAATGGAAGAGAGTGGGCATATACCCCTATGCAGGGTCACACAGTATATATACTCACTCTCTTCCATTCCAGTATTCTCTGAAGATGCCAGCCCCAGATGCCAGTGAAATGTCAGGAAGAAACTCTTCTAGAACATGGCCACACAGCCTGAAAAACTCACAAAAAACTTGGACTGCTTTAGATGTGTAAGCTGCCTTGAGTCCCTGTACTGGGAGGAAGGTGGGATATAAACAAACATCATCATCATCTTGTTTCGTAGGTCCTCCATTTTGCCATGCCTTGTTCTCCTTGGCAGTAGGTACATCTGGCCACCCTGTGTGAGTTGTCACTTGCAGCCAATCATTCCTCCATCGAGCACAATATGCCTCCCCACAAGTCCCTCCAACAACCCTCTGGCATAGGCCAGGTTACTGTCCCCAAAGGTTCAGTCCTCAGCCCAGTCCTCTGGGGGCTTTAAATCTGGATCTTCCAAGTCCCAGTCCTACATTCAAACCTCTACACTATGCTGGCTTAGTTGGAGTCCCACCAGGGTGACCAGATGTCCTCATTGCCAAGGGGACCAGGCTCTGCAAAATGTAAGACGTTCAAGACAAAATGGAGAACAAGACCCAATGTACGCTAAAAACACTCATATCAATATGAACTCATGCTTCCTCTCATCCTGTTCATATCAATACAAATGGAAGACATTCCCAAATAAAAGCTAACAACCCTCATATAAATGCAAATTCATGCTTCTTAGTCATGCTCAAAATGGAGCACATTTTGGAATTCCTCTTGGACAGAAGGTTGAAATGGAGGGCATGTCCTGGAAAAGGAGGATGCCTGGCCACCCTGAGTCCAATGCATTTTAGAGCAAAAAGTTTAAAACTACAATAATAAAAGCTCATGGAGGTCATCTGTTACAGGAAGCAAGAGGATGTTTGAGGTGAATTGGAAGCACAATCGCAGGAGGGATAAAAAAGGAATTAATTTTAATTAAATGAAAAGAGGAATGAGTCAAGATGAAATCTTAACACCCTTCCATTATTTTCACGTTATTTTCATATAAATTTTAACGTTACTAACACTTCTTCCAGACAGAAGGGGCTCTGAATCTGTTTTCTCATTGTCACACAAGGTTGCATGGATTTTGGAAGGGTAAACAACTGTTTTTAGTCACATACGGTACAAGCTGTCAAGTGTTCTTGCTAGCTGTGATGTAGGCAAAGTTATGGAAATTAATTGTGCACTGCTGCCAAGGAAGCAATGGAGAGAGATAAAAAAAGGACGGCAAAATCATCCTGGGTCTTGGCAGTTCGTATCACAGAGAGAGAGGCAGAGGTTTTATATTTCTTTTTTGAGGTAATAAAATGCAGTCTAGCCCTGCCCTCTTTGCCTTGCCTGTATGTGCAAACACAGCTGTTACAAAACTGTTACAACACTGTGTCTAGAAACAAGGAAAGACAGGACTCTGGTGTTTTAATGGAGTGAGAATTTTGGCAATTTTTTTTTCTGTGTGCCAGGCTGCACCTGACATTATTCTGCTTTATTCTAAATCGAGGATCCCTCTCTTCAAATGCCCTTTATTTATTAATTTGATGTATATCCCACCTATCATCCAAAACAAGATCCAAGGCAACGTCCTCCACACCAACTGCAAATAACAATAGATTTGGGGCGGAACTGCTTTTCCAAGACAAAGGGAAAACCTCTTTTTGATATTTGTTTTAAATAATTTATTCTTATTCTTATTCTTATTATTATTACAATTACAAAAGATGACTTTTTATCCTATTTGGAATTTAGAATTTTTATTCAACTGTTACAATATAGAAAATGTTAATCTTTAAAACTTTAGATATATATTGATAGGTACATAGTGAAACAGCTTTATCTGTGTATACTTTTCAGGTCCTATTTACTGTTTTCATTGTTTAAAATACTAAGAATGCACGGCAAAAACCTAGCTCAAAAGAAAATGAGGTCCATGGAAGACAGTTAAAAATGATCAAACTTGTTCAAGAACAGACAACTGATACAGGTAGCTGCATTTCTGTGTATTCTCTTTAGATAAATCTTGATTTACTTTTAAAACTTTGTTTATTTTTTACTTTGGCAACTGGAAAATCTAAGAATCCTTTATCTGTGTAGTCATCTTCTCGCCTTAATTTGCTGTAAAATAGAAAAAGATGAAATCACTGGCATTAATGTTGGAATAGGTCACCATCTCTACACTGTAAATTGTACTGGTTAATCTAAACATGAACAGTTAGCTTACCTGTAAATGTGGCTGTGTAACGGTGGTTGTTTGAGCAGTCATCTGTGAACTCCTTTGTTCAGGTCTTATGCCTGTGCAGAGCTCTATCTGGAACTCTTTACAGCTGAGTAGCATTTAATGGGAGCTACTTCTTCCACATTCATGCTCCCACACTCCAAATGCTACTCCACCTTTGATCTATCCTCTGCCACAAACTTGAAAGGGGAAAAGGATATGGGTTGTGTGAGTTCATAGATGACCACTCAAAGAACTGCAGTTACAGGTAAGCTACCTATTCTCCTCCTTCGTGGTATCTTTGGCTCACACATGTGGGTGAGCAGTAAGCTAGGAGGTCCATGCCATGTTAAAGCCATAGACAGGACTGCCCTGCCCGCCCACCCCGCAAAAAACTTTCCTGACCTGTAGTCATAGCAATAATGTGTGATAAAGGCAAGGCTGATGGTTGTGAGCATGTCATAGCTATACATACTAGAAATAATTATTCATTGGAAAGATATGTTTTAGTATAGTAATTCTGCAGAAGAAATGGTTCTGATACTTTGGCAAGTGATATGCTAATATGCCTACACTAGATATTTCATGAACCATTGAAGATACCAGCAGAGATACTGGAGGATGGCTTGTCCCAGGATTAATCTACTAATTTCAGTAAAGCTGATAACATGATCATTATCATTGAGGTCATATTCTGAGTACTGACTGTTTGAAACATTGGGTCTGGTGGTAGTGGAATTCTGACTGCAATGCCTATATATTTGTGTTTGTTAACCACTCTAGAGTTAATCACGACTTATGTTATGTTAAGTAAAGGTGGAAGGCTGTGACCAAGTAGCAGCCTTGCACAAGCCAGATAAGGTGATTCCTTAGAGAAGAGTGGCTGAAGAAGTCATTGCCCTGGTAAAATGGGCACGCAGATTGGCAGGAACTGGACATTTCACCATCTCATAGGATAAGCAGATAGCTTGCATAATTCACTTGGAGAATCTTTGAGAGGAGACCGCCAGGCTTTTGCAATCACCATTGTGGCAGACAAAAAGTCTATTGGAAAAATGGAAGGGAGTTGAGCGTTGATAAAAAGCAAGAGCTCAACATACATCCAAACAGTGTAAGGATCTCTCCAGTGGAGTCTACGAATTAGTGTAGAAAGTAGGTAGCACAATGTCTTGATTGATGTAAAATTCAGAGACAACCTTTGGCAAAATGGAGATGTCAGGGCATAAAACTGCCTTGTCATGATGAAATACAAGGAAAGGTTCATCATGACAAAGGGCAGTAAGTTCAGATGCCCTTCTCACCGAAGTAATAGCAGCCACAAAGGCAGTTTTTAGGGTAAGCAGACCATAGTCACAAGAAGCCATTGGCTCGAAAGGGTGGAGTGTTAACTGTGAGAGTACCAAGGATAACGACCAAGGTGACGCAGGAGGAACTGGATGCATACAAGTGGGACAAGCCCTTGAGAAACTTCTTGACCTCAGGATCAGTAAAGAAAGACAATGATAAATGTGGCAGAGGCTGGTGAGCAACAATGGCTGCCAAGTAGACCTTTAGTGAAGAGAAGGCAAGCTCTTCCTTTCTGAGATGCAGTAAGAAGTGCAGGACAGTAGACACATGGGCTGGTGAACTGTTCTCCAATCTTTAGTTAGCAAAGGAGCAGAACCTCTGCCACCTGTAGCTGTAAGATCACTTGGTAGATTCCTTCTGTGCTGCAGACAGAATAGTAAGAATGTCTGGGGACATCATGGAGTGATCCTCCAAGCAGACAGGCAGAGCATTCATAGGTCAGGGTAAAGAACCTGATCTTCAGAGTGGGACAGCAGGTATGGATGCATCAGAAGTACCAGGTACTGAGATTGGGAGAGGCAAAGAAGCGGAGCAAACCATGGTTGCCTTGGCCACAAGGGTGCTATCAGGATGGTATTGGCTTTGTCATTTATCAGTTTCACTACTACTTTTGCTAGGAGAGGAAATGGGGGAAATGCATAGGACAGAGTGTAGGACCATGGCAACAGAAAGGCATCCCCGAATGACCCCCAATGTCTCCCTGCCCTGGAGCAGAAGTGGGGGCACTTTGCATTGGTCTCTGTGGCAAAGAGGTCCAGCAAAGGGAGGACCCATTTCGATGTGACCAGGTGAAAGACCTCATTTGAGAGGGTTCACTCATGATGGAGCATTGGGCTGTGGCTAAGTGAATCCACCATAACATTGTCTTTGCCCATAAGATGGATAGTCTAAGGGTGTATCTGTCTGAGTGCACCAATGCCAAAGCTCTAGACTCAGATGGAGCAGCATAGTGAAGTGTGTCCCTCCCCATTTGTTTATATAACAGACCACTGTCGTGTTGTCCTTAGTGGCCTGTACTATCCTGCCATGGAATAACCTGCTGAAACCTTGAGAGCCTTAAGGACCACCTGGAGCGCCAGAGCATTGATGTGTAGGTGCAATTTGAGAGGACTGATGTGTAGGTGTGATTCAATGACCTTGGACCATCAGTGGGTACCACAGCCCATGGAAGAGGCATCCATGGTTACCACATACACTGGTTCTGGGGGATGAAATGGCATGTCCAAGAAAAAGTTGTGTCAGGACATCCACTAATGCAGGGAATGGAGGACATGAGGAGGAACAACCAGTAGCTTTTATTGTCTTTTGTGAAGGGGATCAAAGTGGAGGAGAAACCACTGTTGGAGGATTCTGAAGTTCAGACGAGCCAGGTAGGTGACAGTTGTTGTGTCAGCCATTAGGCCTAGTAACTGCTGTATTCTGTGGGTGGAACACTGCCCCGGGTCAGCAACATATGTATGTGCATCATTAAGGTGTCTGCCCGTGCCAGTGGAAGGTAGGCCCTCTCTCCTAAGCAGGAGAGCAAGCTGGCTCCAATAAAGTTGATCAAGATGGTTCCAACACTGTCTTTGATGTACTGATGCTCAGACCAAGATCGTAAAGGAGGCACAGGGACTATGAATGTCCCAAAACAGGTTGGTGAGGGGGAGGAGGACATCAGTAGCCAGTTATCAAGGTTAAGAAAAGATTTGCATCTCTTGGGTTCTGTGAGATTACTGCCGCCATACACTTGGTGAACAGCCTTGGAGCAGTAGACAGTCCAAAGGGAAGTACCTTGTATTGATAGAGGAAATCTCCTATCACAAAGTGGAGAAATTTGTGGTTTTGAGGATGGATTCCAATATGAGAATAAGCATCCTTTAGGACTACCAACACAAACCAATAGTATCTGCAGAGGAAAGGGAGGATGGAGTGTAGTGTGACCATCTTGAATCTTTTGCGCCTGGTGTATGCATTGATCCCTCTGAGATCCAGTATTGGGTGAAGGCCCCAGTCCTTCCTTGAAACTGTGAAGAATCTCGAGAAGAAATCATCCTGCTCATAATGGTTCAGAATGCGTTCCACAGCATTCTTTTTTGGAGCAATGTCTGGATTTCCTCCAGAAACAGCACAGAGGGAAGGGTATACTGAAACACATCAACAGGCAGAGTATTTCCGAATTCTATGGCATAGTCCAAATGGATGACAGTAAGAACTGAAGAATCTGTGGATATCAGTGGCAATCTTCATATATTTGATAAAATCAGTGAATAGATGACCAACAGTCTCAAAAGGAGTGCTGCTTTCAATAGGATGGAAAACGGAACATTGGTATTTACCATGATAGTTCCTTTTCTGCAGCTGTGCAGTTGTCCTTACATTGGATCTTGCTCTTTCCACACCCTTTGTAGGCAGGGATACTTGTATAATGTCAATCATCCTTTCCATCCTAAGTCGGAGAGCTAGCCCTTCCTTCCCAATGATGGAATGACAAAGCTTTGAACACACACACACACACACACACACACAGAGTGGTTTAAAGAACGCAAATATCAACAACCACAATGGGAAGGAATCCCTTCCCACTACTGCAGAAAATGAACCTTCATAGTAATTATCTACGTAGGGATGCAGTCCTTACAGTGGGACCTACACAAAGCGTCACCATACCCAAAGAACAGACAATGTCTCACTACACAGGTGCAAACTGTTGCAGAACGTGCCTACCAAATGATGCATTTGCAGAACCAAACATGTCAATTTTATAAAATCCAATAAAGGATGATGGGGGAAGCTCAAGTGGCTGCCCTACAAATTTCTACCAGATTTTTTACTCTTGGCCACAGAAGTGGTAGCACTATGAGTGGAATGTGCCTGAATTCCTTTAGGAACCTACATGGAACTATGTACACAAACCAATTCAATACAAAGCCTCAGCTACCAAGACACGCCCACTGGCCTTTAGTAGTCTCCTAAAAGAAAACAAAGAGATAATCTGATTTCCAGAATTCTTTAGTCCTGTCCAAATAACAAGTGCCCTATGCACATCCAGTCTGTGCCATTCTTTTTGCTGCTGATCTTTAGGATCTAGGCAGAGTGAAGATGAACAATCTCCTGAGATTGGTGAAAATCCAAATTCACCTTATGAGCAAAGGAAAGTTCTAACTGAAGAATAACTAAGGGGTTATTCACACTGTGAAAATAACCTGGAATGAATTTGCGTTGAACCTTTGTTGTTCACATGCATCCTGAATGCACGTGATTCAGGTTTTTTTTGGGGGGGGGGCTTCCAACCCCCTCCCCCCACGTAACCTGGGATAATCTGGAGGACAAGAATTGAATTTATTACTATGCTCAGGAGCAGAGAATTATAGTACTGAAATGTATTAAGAGCAAGGGTTGCCAGTATGATGGACATCAGGTCAGGTCAAGTCCTCTCCTCTGGAATGTAAAACCCTGAAGTGGTTCCAGCTTCAAGTTGTTAACCCATATAAGAGGATATAATGTAGGAACAGTTGGAGACAGTAAAAGGAAAACATTGAGATAACTGATTGATGGATACCCATGAGGGATAAAAAATGTATGTTTGGGCATCCAATGAGTGTAAAGGGGTGTATATGTTTAATGTGTATATAACCAATGAATGCAATTTATAGTTTTCTTTGTTCAAAGTACTGTACTATAAAATACTGTGTCACTTGTAAATCAGGGCTCCAGAATTTGGAAGTTTTCTTCTGGAGATGCTGCAGCTAAATAAACTATGTTTTCTTTTCAAACATGCTCGTGGGTCTCTGTGGTTCTAAAGAAACCCGCAACAATCAGTACTGGCTTTACTCCCAAGTTTTAAAAAAAGATTTGCATCATTGGCAATGTGAATAACAATCTGAATAGACCCAGGATTTAACCTTGCATACCTGGCTGTGTCTTTCTCCTCCAATGAGGGGAGAGGAGGACTCTTCCTCTCTCGTTTCCCCCCTGCTCCCAACATCTCTTGGCAGCCAGCGGATCCAGGGAGCAGTGGGAGACATTGCTGCCACTGCTGCTGCCTCGAAAAGCCCAGCTAGGGATGGTTTCTACCAGAGATTGCCAGGACCCTTGGAGGAAAGGTGCAGGGCTGGTGAGCATGTCTGAGCAACATAACATGGAGAGATGTGATTCCGATGAAAAAATGGTGAGAATAACAAACCTGGAATGCATAAGTTGGCATTCACACTAAAAAAAGGAAAAAAAAAAAAAAAAGAAAAGATGCCCGAATGACCTCTGAATCCCTATGAAAAAACTATTTCCACAGTGACATGGCCATCAGCTCCTATGAGACTGATGGGGTGCTTTAGGGGCCACAGTACTGGAGTCCAGGCATTGCAGGCAGCCTGCAGCATGCAGCTTGCCTGCCCATGACCTAAACTGTACTTTTAAAAAGTTTCTAGGTCATGTTAGGGATCCTTTCTTTGAGTGACTTCATATTCATATCATTATACATATGTGCTTGAGCCTAAATCTGTTCATTCTAACTAGAATAAACGGACTGCATTAATGGAAATCTGGTAAGTTGGCCCTTGGATATGTTCCATTGATACAACAGTTTTACTCTGGTTGCAAGTAACAACTGAATTTAGGTCTTGATAAATAGCAATGGTAAAGTGTGGTGTAAAGCATTCTTAGAAATATTTTTCAGTAAAACAAAATTATAAGAAAAATATATTTCACTGCATTTATGGAATGCTAACCTTTTGATACTGGGTTCTTTGTAGCAAACTGTTGCTCGCCTGCGTCTAATAGGTGGTGTTGCATTTTCTTCTAAATCTTTCTTGGGTTTTGAAAGGGTCTGCACATTGGTATTTGTCAGTTCTTGGAGAGGTTTAGTCCCTGTGAATACAAATACATTTGAATTACCAATTACCAATAATGTCTGAGGCATTTATTAATTAACAACTTTGTTCTAGTTAATGGAATGCCAGACTTAAAATGTGGAAATTTAGCTTGGAATTTTTCTCAACTGTGGGACTTGGTGACCTTGGAACAATCACCTTTTTGCTTCAATGAACTTACAGGGTTCTTGTTGGGGGAAAAATGGGAAAGGTAATCTTTTATGCTATTTTATGGAAGGGCAAGATAGCTTTTTGAATGCTGGGAAGGGTAGGAGGTCTGACTAGCAGACTGTTATCTTGAATCCAGAATCTCTAGATACTAAGGAAGCTATAGAAACATATGAAATGATAAAGCTGTGGATTCATGGTAGGGACTCCCTGTCGAACTCCCACTCACTTGCCTCAGAAAATTATTCCCTGAGTGTTTTGGTGCGCTACAACCAAAGTAGTGTCAGCCTCTTCAGGATATGAGGCCAAGATGAGATCAGACTGTGTGTGTGTGTGTGTGTGTATCTCAGCCACAGATGCACTGGTGGCTGGGGGGGGGGGGGAGACAGCCTGGATAGTGAGAAATCCAGTGAAGCTTGCTTCCAAAACAACTAGCTCTGCCATGTCACCATCACAGCGGACTCCAGTGAAGACAGCCATGGTGGTTGGACAGGCAAAGGAGTGCTCCTCTTTACAGGTCTGAGGGAAGACAGTTAAGAGGGCTCTGATGAATCTGGGAGAGACAATCTTGGCAATGGAAGAAGAACTGAAAAGGCCCATTTCCAAGAAAATTAACTCTGCCATGTCACCAGTGCAGGAGGTTTCAGAAAAGGCAGATGCAGTGGTTGGGTAGGCAAAAGACTGATCCTCTTTACAGCTCCCAGTGAAAGCAGTTAAGAGGGCTCCAACATCCTTAGTAACCTAGGTATATTTGGGCACTAATTTAGGGCCATGGAAAGAGAAGTGAGGCTTTCCTGAAGACCCAGAAACCTTCCCCATGCTGAGCAATAAAGACAGGTCGAAGAGGCCAAGGAATAGGCACATTGGTACGACCTGTTCTAGACTAAGGCAAGCTTTAAAAAAATGAAGGGAGCTAGGAATCCAATGAAAAAGATTTAAATTAAATCCTATAATCCCTTACTTTGTCTGGGCAGAAGAGGTTATCCCATTCCATTTCTGCATGGCAAAGAACTATATGAGAACCAACCTAAGTCAATGTTTTTTGGTTGCATGTAGTGGGGACTTGTGGTCACAGCAGAGGGGAGGGGATGCCTCACCTCAAAACCTAGGAGTTAAGCACTCCTCTGCTCTGACCATGAGCTTTATGCCTTTTCTCAGTTGTGTGGGTAGTTAACTCATCTCTGGATGCCTCACACACTTAAGACCGAGAAAGTCAGACTGATACCCAAAATGTCAAAATCTCTTTTCTATATTGGATGACGATAAATTAGTTTAGGGAGGATGTAAACAAATTGTTCTACCTTCAACAAAATTAGGGCTATACATACCAGAATCTGATACTGGTGCCTTGTTGGAAGACACTTCACAAATCACATCTACCTTCTCTGTAGAAGCACAGTTATTTTTTTCTTGATAATTTCTTTGTAAAATTTCAGGGTTCTTGAGAACTGGAATGCTTTCTGGAATTTTACAGAACCCAACAGTAGTTTCAATATGATTAGAAATAACTTTCTCTCTGTTTTTATCTTGATTGTGTGGATAAACAACATAGGTCTTTCTGCTTGGTTTTGATGTACAATTGATGCTTTCTTTGAATGTTTCAACACATTTTTCATCCCTTTTTAGGAAGGATGAAGCTGTAACATTCTGAACATTACAATGTATTTGTTGGTTTTCAGGTGTCATGTTAGTTGGTGGAGTATTTTCATCTTGTGATTTTTGCTTCACAGAACTTCTGTGGTGATTATGAGAGTTTGGGTATATAATATATGTCTTCCGGCTAGCTTTTGCAAAAATTTTCCTTTTATCCCCCTGTGAAAATTCTTCATTACTTTGTTCTTTTGGAAAACCTAAACTGTGAGTAGATCTTTCTGTTATATCGCAGTTCCAGATCTTTTCATTATTGTTGTATGCACTTTTTGTATTAGTCTTTTGACTATGTTTTATCTGGCAGTCAGATCTACACCGTTTTGATCTAATACCTTTTGAATTTGAGTATTGTCCGTTTTCCATTTCAGAATGATTTAATGGATTGATTTTAGAAGTGATAGGACCTATCCCCTCATTTACATCTGACTGCTCTTTTGTAGCCATTACATTAGATGTGTTACTTTCAGTACAAGAGTGTTCTAATAGCACTTTATTACTAGAAATAGAGACTTGTTTTGGGTCCTGGTTGCATGAACTTTCTGTTGCTTTGGAAATTATATCTTTCATGTTTTCTTTTTCTGAAATACTAGTTTGCTGTTGACACTTTAGATCTAATAGAAGTGTGTGACTGTCGTTCTTGTTACTATTATTGGAATCGCTTCCAACATCATGTTCACTGGTGTTCTTTAATTTTCTGTCCTGAGATATTTTCCTTTGGAATAATTTTATTTTGGGAGGTAGATTTTTTTTAGATTCAGTGCTTCTGATGCTTTTAACCCTTCCAGTACTTTGAATATTTTCATTACTTTTTTTAGTTTTATTGTTAATCTGTTTTTCTGAATTGGAATATGTCACTTTCCTCAAATTCGCTGAAACCTTTTCAGCTTTGATTCTTTTAGCATTCTTTTCCTTGGCCTTTGATTTAATTAAGACTATCTCACCTAATTCACTAGCAGTCAATTCCATGTCAGCATCATATGTAGTTTCTTCTGACTTTTGTTCATTCATAGAACACACTTTTTCTCTGCAAGCAGGCTCACTGCTACTTTGAGGAAATGATTCATTGTGTGAAATACCTTTTGGGTCTGTCTCATTACCCATCCCAATGGTATTTTTAACTTTATCAGTGCTACAATGTAACATGCTTTCCTGCTCTATTATTGTATCAGAATTGGTTGGTGCAATCGATATGCAGGACATCACTTGTTTCTTCCTTTCAGTCACATATCCACAGATCAGAAATGGACTATTCTTTGCCTTTGAATGTTTTTCATTATCTCCTGTAGAAGTTGCATTATTCAGATCCAGCATCAAGGAACTGCTAGAGAGTTCTTCCACAGTTGACCGGTTTTCTGCAAACAAAGCAAAATCAGGAAAACTACAATATGAAAACTGCAATCATTCATATTGTTTCAACATTGTTGTAAGTTATTATGGAAGGCTGGTTTCACTAATGATAATGAAATATAATTTGACCAGTTTATGCATTTTAGCAGAAAACTGACCAGGCTTCTCTCTCTCTCTCTCTCTCTCTCTCTCTCTCTCTTATTTTAAAGATGTCTCATTATTGTACTATAAACTCTTGTTCAAAAATTATATATTCAATAACTTCCATCAGAGACATCAAGAAAAGTTATAACTAAATAAAAATATCCATCGCTGTTGTTGATAATATTGTCACCCATATAACTGCCCTTAAAATTAATTAGAATTTACTTCACTAAAAAAAAAATCATAATCAAAAATTCATAATTTGCAATATATCTGCTGTTTTCCTGAGTATAATTAAGATCAGGAACAGTTTTGTTTCATCTGCAAATACACTGCAGTTGTTTCTTATCCACTGATAATAGGTGGAAAAGCTTTCAAATGTCTTTTTTTTAAAAAAAATTCAGGTCCAAATACCCATGCTAAATTTGCCAGTAGACTTTTTTTTTTAAAAAAAAGCACAATCTTACATATATACTAAAATGTATAACTTCACAGTCACAATATACACACAAGCATATACAAAAGCATATAGCTCCCCAAGCTTTACCTGTTTGTTCTCAACAACATCAGCAACATTTTGACACAATATAGGCCTGTGAGTCTAACATTATAATATTTTTATTTCTCCTGTATATTTTTAATACTTTTGCCTGAGAAAGAAACCCATGGAGCTTCAAAAGCTTGCAGCATGTATTTTGTGTCTTTTGGTTGTCCAAATAAAAGGATCACTGTTTTGTGGATTTTGAAAGTTACTGTGCTTAGCAATAGCAATAGCAGCTTCATTTATATACTAAGCAGTCTCTAAGCGTTTTACAACTGTAAGCTAATTGCCCCCAATAAGCTGGGTACTCATTTTAGCGACCTCAGAAGGACACAAGGCTGAGTTGACCCTGAGCCCCTGGCTGGGACTGAACCCACAGCCTTGTAGTTGTGAGTGAGTACTTTGCTGTACGGCCAACATGGCTACCTCTGGATATGCTCTTTGGTTTTATTTAGGAAGAAGACTCAATTGATGCTGGAGAAAGACTTGGGATGAATCCAATCAAACATGGCATAGGGTCTATTTTAGACCTTTCTCTGCAGCAGTTAGGGCAGTAAATAAATATTTATTGCCTCTATTTGTCAGTGCATTTTTGCTCAGAACAGTTGTTTCATGTCGCCAAAGGGCCATTGCACCCAAGTCCTCAGGCTGCTGAGGAGAAGCTTTCAGAAATGTAATGTGATGAGTTTGTGCAACATTTTGTAGAGATAATTGTGACTTGGATCCCACATTGAAGGTAGAAGGGGAAATGATTGAGGCACATACTTCTCTAGTTCTGATGGATGAGTTTCAGTTTGTTCAACATTATGATGTGGATAAGTTGCTTGGAGAAGTGAGGCCAGCTACTTGACTAATAGATCCATGTCCCTTTTGTTTGATCAAAGCTGCCAGAGGAAAACTGGCCAACTAGGTGGCGTTCCTTCTTCTCCGGTTTCCGTCTGAGCAGAGGGACTGGCCTTCAGCCTTGTACCACTCCTAAAATAGCTCCCCGAAAGAGACAAACACGTGGGTCTGCTGCTTTAGTCTTCATGGAAGGTAAAATAAGGATGAATAATTTTCCCAACTATATCCTAAATTTCATGGACTATTTTCTTGTGATTTGCTAACAAACAAATGGGCCAAATAACTTGGCAACTGCCTATTAAGGGTAACTCCATAAGTACTACTGGCTCCAAAATGTCATAGAGCCTTTCTTTATGGCCTAAATCCTGCACCCTCAAGCAGTTCTTTTACCTCATATTACAGGAACATAAGAGAGTCTTCACTCAGGACACTACAGGCTTTCCCCTCTTCTATAGTTTTTTCTACTCATGCGAGAACAGTTTGTGAATGACAGCCTTGGAGAATAATAAGTGGTGAATTAATGTAGATGGGTTACTTTTGATATTTGGTTTTAAAAGTGTTGTTCTAGAATTTGTAGCATCAAAACATGTTCAGGAGAACACTATTAACAATTTACACTGTGAACAAAACTGATAAGAGTTTTTACATGTTTTATTATAACAATTTCAATTGTTCTGAAACCTACAATAGAGCTATAAATAGCTTGTGTGAAAGCATCCCATCTAGTTATCAGTTTAAAATATAGACGAAAAATATATTTGGGAAGACACAACTATTTGTTTCTGTGTACCACATTGGAGTGTCTAAAATGTATTTGGTTTTCCTTTCTCATTCCACTGTTATTGTTAACTGTCCTCATGTCAACCTTGACTCATTGAGACCCTGTGGATGAGACACCTTAAAGACCTGCTGTCCTCAACTGTCCTTCCGGGTCCTGCAAGTTCATGCCCATGACCTCCCTGACTGAATCTTAACCATCTGGCCTACGGTCTCCGTCATTGTCTTTTCTGATGATTTGTGCCTTCTCGTGATGTGGTCAAAGTACTCAGTTTCAGTCATTCTGGCTTTCAGGGAGATTTGTCTGCGACCCATTTCTTTGTCTTCTTGGCTGTCTACAGTATCCTTAGCACTCTTCTCCAGTATCACATCACAAATTAATTTATTTTCTTTATATTAACTTTCTTCACTGTCCAGCTCTCACATCCATACATTGTGATGGGGAGTATGATGGCTTGGACTATCCTCACTTTAGTGTTCAGAGTTAAATCTTTGCCCTTCAGAATCTTGTCTAGTTCTGTCACAGCTGTCCTTCCCAATCTTAGTCTTCACCTGATTTCTTGATTGCAATCTCTGTTCTGGTCAATATTTGATCCAAGATGTGGGAACTCTTTGACTATTTCAATTTCCTCACAGAGAAAATTTCCATTTCCATAGAGACTCTTATTTTTGGCCCCAGAATAATGCAGTGAATGCAGCAAAATAGATAAAACATACCTTTTGGAAATGTATTTGTGACAAATACAGTTTCCATTTTATTTGTTTCATTTGCTTTCAGCATTTTCTCTGGAAGAAGCAATTTATTGTCGATTTGCTTTGCTGCAGTTTCCTTTGATAATTCAGGCATTTCTACTTCACATACAAATAAGTTATTATCTTGCTTTCCCCCATCATTTTCTGAAGAGTAAGTTTCACTTATATGTTGCCCAACAGATCTGAAACAAAGTGTTATTATGAAAGAAAAAGCATGATCAAGTATAAATAATGGCTGGCATGCAGTATTTCAGTTATGGATACGTAAGCTAGAGTTACAGATATGTAACTGCTCTGTATTCACTCACAGTACATAGTTTTATTGTAAAACTATGTGAATGCCATCCCTACTTTAAGAGCCAGCAATTGGATCAAGTGAAGTAGCTCTCTTCACCTTCCAAGTGGGGGCACAAGGAGGATAGTGTTTCTGTTGGAAATCTACGCAGTGCAGCGGCACACAAGATCTGAGTAAGGATCAAAGACACCAATGGCTCAGAGAACAAATTTAGGGGCCTCAACAAACTGGCGTAAAGAGCCGGCCTCGGGGCAGAGTGGGGGTGTGGCGTCCCACACCGCCCCCATGCGTCCTGCCTGACCAGATGGCAGGCAGTGTTACGCCACATCTTTGGTGCAGACGCTGCACTAAAGATGGGGTGAAAAGGCGCTGCAGCAGTGGCTATGGCATCCTCTCTTTTTGTGGTTCCTTTTTGCACTGCGGAAAGGCTAGATCAGGGCTGCAGTGTGCAGTTGCCGTGGCCCTAATCTGGCAAGGAAGGAGTGGTGTCCCACCTCCCCTTAGGGACCATCTGTACAGCCCCTAAGTCTTTATTATATGAACTCTATTTAGTTAGGAAAGTTACTGAGGGAGCTATTATAATCTAGCTACATCTCTAGCATGATCTAGGAGAAGAGAGAGGATGAGGAGTGGAACAGTTTCCCTGAGAGTATCAGTTTACACCACTGAGGGGTTAGGAAAGAGAAGTCACTGTAGGTCACTCCAACTATCTAACCCTATTACTACTGCCCTCTTAGGCTTTAACTCTTTCAGTGTAGAGCATTGTTGTATTTCCACCTCCCTCCCACCAGCGAGCAAAGCTGCAACAATCAGAAGAAGGCTCTTGTTGCAAGTCCTTGTCACCTCACTGGTGGGAGGGTGATGGAAACATCCTCTTTGCGTTCTGATCAGATATTGAACAGAGCTCCTTCTTCACCCAAACCAATTGCTGGCTCTTAACATGGGTTGGGAGTGGGTGCCCCAGGAGATGCAGAATATTGGTGAATACTCTTTACTTTAAAAAATAAAAGATAATTAGAAACAAAATATTATTGTACAATTAGAAAGTTTTTCAGGTCTGAGTATATTGTGTTGACATAATAGTGGCAATTAAAAAAAATAGACAAAATCTCTCTATTGTCAATAATATTTTTTCTTTAATAAGATATGAAGCAATTGACCTATTCATCTTTGAATTATATACCCACAGGGATGCTTATTCCCACATTCAGAATACAGTACATGGAAACAGTGAGATGTACATCTACTGGAGCTTGGGCAGGCAAAATGTACAATATATGATGGTTCAGATTCTTATTGCTAGGCATTTAGGCAGCAAAGCCTACTGTATTGACTACAAGCTATTTAAATTCAATTTACATAAGCAGTGGTTCAACTGTACTCAGTACTGCAGACAAACTACACAGTATATGTATGGCACAATTAAATGAAGTATGTGTTGGGTTTGTATTCAGTTTGTTTTTTTCAAATGAGTATAAAATAAATTCCATTACAGACTTGAAAGGATTTTTTCATTACCAGCAGAACTGTAGCCTTGATCTATAACATATTTATCTCTCAACATATTTTATGAAAGTTTCACATTATGGTTTAAAACTAGTTAAAATAAACTCCAATATTACCTGAATTGGTGTCTGGAAATCTCAGACTGCTGAGAAAAATTATTCTGCTGATCTCTTCCCATTGTCAAAGGTTTGGGAATATGCTATTAAAAGAAGATGATGACATTATATTCATTCTTTGGAGCACTATAACAATTTCAAGAGGAAAATAATAATTAATCATAGTAGCACTGAGATGGAAGAGATCACAAAGGAAACTGACAGGTGTCAATTAAGAAATATATGTATAAAGCACACAATATGCACACAAATAGACCAAGAAAATATTCATCACAAAATAGTATCTCATCAGTATATAGATATATCTTGTTACATTTATTGAACAACAATAACAACAATACTAGAAAATGCCCATGCTGACAAATTATCAAAGTGGTTTAATTTATTTACCATTATTTTGTGTATAATTATACCCCTAGAAAGGCATAATCTATCTTGTTCAGCAATATCATGCATGTTCTTAAAAATCTGTCTGTATTTGTGACAGTGTGTGTGTGTGTGTGTGTGTGTGTGTGTTAAAGCTAGATAGGACTGTTTTGAATCACCAGCATGACTCTGGTTTGATACCACTTTAACTGCTATAACTCAATGTTATGGAATTCTGGGAATTGTAGTTTTGTGAGACATTGAGCCTTCTCTGTCAGAGAGCTCTGGTGCCACAACAAATTACATTTCCCAGAATTCCACAGCATTGATCCATGGCAGTTAAAGTGGTGTCAAACTGGATTATTTCTGCAGTGCTGATATAACTTCTAAAAAAAATACATAAACTTTAATATTGGAAAATGATTGCATCAATAGAAAAGCATGATAATAGTGTCCAAAAATTAATACACGCAATAGACATATTTCCTACAATTTGTTATATAAGAATGATCACACAGCAAAAAACATACCTCCGAAATGGTGCTCATTTCAATTGCAGTTAAAAGATTATTGTGCAAGAATGCTTCTATTTCAATGAGGGTTTTATTCTGTGTATAAAAGATATATAATTTAAAAACCTTAAAAACCTACTTGAAACTTTTCCCCATGCTATTAAACATGCAAATAAAACCAGTGGAAGAGGTCATCTGGAGTTCTGGGATTCAGTTTCATCAGTATGCTGATGACACACAATTCTCTCTCCTTTCCATCCAGTTTCAAGGAAGCTTTTTCCCCCACTAAACCAGTATCTGCTGTGATTAATGGACTGGACAAGGGTGAACAAATTAAAACTTAGGGCAGGAACACACCCGTAAAAAAAAAAGCCGGCTTCCCGGCAGCTTTTGGTGGCATGGTGTTTGCATGACGCACGCCCCCAACCTCAGGTCTGCAGCTTGGATGTGCTCCTGGACTGAAATCTGAGCCTGGATGTCCAGGTCTCAGTGGCCAGGAGTGTATTTGCATAGTTAAACTAGTATGCCAGCTGTGTCCATTCCTTGAGAAATCAGAATTGGCTACAGTGACATATGCTTTGATTACATACTCTCTGGCTTACAATAGTTTAAAAAACAAAGACAGTTAAAATAATGATTACAAATGTTAAAAGAGAATTAAATATCAGTATTTTTAACAGTAAGGTTAAAAGAGAATTAAATATCAGTATTTTTAAAAACATGGTTAAAATAGTTAAAAGCACTTAAAACATGTTTACAACATAGTTTCATTAAAAGATTAAATATTTAAATCCTCACCAACTGAGTAATCATTGTTTTAAGTAAACATTGTTTTAAGTAATCATTGTTTTAAGCAAGTGAGTAATCATTGGTTCCAAATATATCTGTCAATGTCTGTAGCATGCCTGCTATTCTGCCAGTACAATGCTTCAGCAAATCTGAACATCATCAGGCGCTCATTGGAGGATTACATAAATCATCAGCATACATGTGTTTTAAATTAAAATTGATCTTAAAATAATAAAATACTTCTGTTGGTAACCTGAGCCTTTTCTGAATAATAGCTCCCCAATATTGTTAGCTCTCACAATACTGTTTACCAGATAGTTTAGCTTTTGGCGAAGTAAGACATTCTGCAAGTGGAGTTCCTCCACTTCTTCCTGTAATATCAGCTTTTCTTTTCTGAGTCGCTGAGAATTTTCTTTCTCTGTGCTGAGGGCCACAGCCAATGCCTTATTGTTGTGTTTTAGAGAAGCCTTTAAAAATGATGAGTTGTCTGCATAAAATAAAAAAGTCAATTAATATTTTGATTTTTTTAAAAACAACAACAGTGTATCAATGTCTTCCAGCAAAAGCTACCTGTATGTATATTTGTAAGTCTTGTATTTTTGCTGCTGTGTGCCTTTAAGTCATCTTTGGCTTATGGCAGCCCTAAGGTGAATCTATTATGGGGTGTTCTTGGCAGAATTTGTTCAGAAGACGTTTGCCCTTGCCTTCCTGTTGGGCAGAGTGTGTATTTGCCCAAGGTCACGCAGTGGGTTTTGATGGCTGAGTGGGGATTTGAACCCTGGTCTTCTCATGTCCTAGTTTTAACACTCAAACCACTACACCATGCTGGCTCTGTATTATGGTAACATAATATAAATGCATAGGTACTCCTGAGTCACTAGCACATTTCACGAAATATTAATTCAAAGACTGAGATAGTTCCAAAACTAGTCTTGCTCCAACAGCAAACACTGTGCTACGATGAAACAGGGAATTGCATTCAGAATTAGTCATGCTTAGAGCCGACTCAGTGAAAGCAATTGGTCTTCAGTGAACACTCATCCAGCTGGTTAAAAAAATTGTCCTGATTTACAACTGAAGTACTTTCTGGTCCACCTGGAATGCCAATGTATTGCAGGGTATAGAAACCGACTGTGCCCACCTGAGCATTTGTAGTATAACATAAAAGGTATTCCACAACAAAATGCATGTTCAGATGAGGTGGAACATTTGTGGATATCAGCTCTCCACATTTCTTTTGCAAAAAATGTAACCAACACAAATTGTATCTTTAAAATTCTAGTGCTGTTATATCCTATTCAAAAGAACACAAACCTTATTTTGATATAAATCTTGAAGGAAAACAGCTATTATATAAATACCTAATATTAATAGTTCCTCAGTAAGATCATGGGCTGGATCCACAGAAGGGCTAGTGTGTATCCCAGCTCCAGTGTGCAGTATCCTGCCCCGGCTTGATCCTCTTAACATCACACTCACGTGTTTTAACCAAACTGAAACTGGTCTTGAAATCCAAACAGTTCCCCCACCCTGAAGTTACCTCAGTACATTTCTACCATGTTCATGGTATTGAATTACTTTAGGGTTTTTTGGTGAGGAGGGAAGGTTGTTGTTCCTGCCATGCATTTGGATATCTGTATATCTACATATCCATATAAACCAATGGCCTTTCTTGTCTTCCCATTGTTCTTACCACTCACCTGCATTCCCGTTGGATAGTATGTATAGCTGAGAAGTTACCAGGACTATACCTGGGCAGTTAGTGGCTGTACAAACAGCCCCGAAGGGGTGGCCTCCAGCCACTCCTTTTTCACCGAGTTCAGGGCCATGGCAATTGCATGCCTCGGCCCTGATCTGGCCTTTCCAGGGCGTGAAAGGAAGCTGTAAAAAGCGACTCCTTTTTGCGCCTTGGAAAGAGTGCGAAAGCCACGGCTATATGGAGCTCTTTTGGTGCTGCGTTGTCCAGACGCAGCACTGAAGGAGCACCGTGCCACATGCCACGTGGAGCTGCACCACCCCACAGCCGGCCTTTCAGGCCGGTGTGTAAAGGTTCGTAGTTACTTTAGCCCCCACATGTTCTCCTGCCCCTCCCCTTTAATGGTATTGTTATAATATAATGTAATCATCTGTGCACACATTCACTGTCTCTTATTGTGGGATTGCAATGAAGTCCGAACTGGATTTGTTGCTGTTAGTTTTTGCCCTACTGCAATACTGCAAAAGACTAGTTTCTTTCATGCTCCACAAGGCACCTCTCCCTCTTATTCCTGAGCTCAAAAGGGCATTTGCCATTTTATGACGTGAAGCTCCATGGTGAGTATAAATACTGATTTGCAAATGTATGCTATACTTGATATAAGAATATGCACGTATAAACACTGAACTTTTAAAATATGGTGACATCACACTTGGCACACCTGGATGCAAAGAAGGAAGATAATTTTCTGTGGTGGAAATGATCGAGTGACCACCTGGCCTAAGTAATTACCCACCAACCATCCCGCCTGCCAACCATCTACCCCTAGTTCCACCCCAATCCCAATTTGCAGCATAATTGGAAGCAACTTGAAGGTATACCACCACCACAACTAATGATGATCCTAATAAAGGATTATTCTTTGTGCCAAACACCCTACAAACAACTAGAGCATGCCACTTCAATGCTGCAGTGCAAGTCACTCTGCAGGCAAATTTCCCAAATGTGGTGTCTGATGGTTTTCTATCTGCTGCTCTGCAGAAGTAACGTGTGTGTGTATATGTGTGTGTGTATGGGGGGGGGGGGGTAAATGGCTTAGTCTGTTGAATAGTGCCAATGAAGTTTAGGTTTTTAGTGAGTAAGCTTTAGTGTGTAGGCTTTGTGAGAAGGTGGTGGTGGGGGGGTGGGGGATGTCCTCTACCATATTTTGTCCAATACTATTAAATGGATGGCCTACCACCTTATCACAATGTTAAACAAACCTGGCAAGCAATCAAAAGATGCGTACTTTTCCCCCCTCCTCCCTCCCCATGACCACTGTTCTCTTTCATTCTCTCCTGGTTGTAACACCATGAGAGAGGGTCATGAAAGTATCATAAAAGTGTCCCATTTGCCAAGCTGAAATAATCAATTTGCCAAAAATGAACTCCATAGATTTGCCTTGAAGCATTTACTGTGGCGCATACCATCAATACCTGGTATTATCAGTTGTTGTTACAGGTGACTAGTTATTTATTTGTGGCTACAGCAGGAACTATGGCAACTTCTTTTTTTCCTTTTATTTATATGCCACCTTTCTCCCCAGAGGGACCCAAGGAGTCTCACAGATAAGACATTTAAAATCTCAGTAAAATTAAAAACAATTAAAAACATCTACACACAGTATAAAATCACATAAAAATATACAAAAAGTTAAAAACATAACTAAAAAGCCACCTGCTCCATAAAAGCCACCCTGCTAAGCGTTATATACCGAATGCTTGCCTGCATAAAAACAAAACTTCAAGAAGTTCGGGCAGGAGTGGCATTTCATTGAGATAAGCTATTTTAACTCACACGGCCATATAAAATAGACTAGGCTAACAGATGACTTTCAACACCATCTTGGATAATTTGAAATACCTTAATGAAGACTGGCTGTTTTCCTTTTTTTGTGTGAACCTGTTTTTGCAAATAAATTATACAATATATAAAAATGCTATAAGTGACATCCACAAATATATTTGTACAATAGGTATTTTCTATACTTTCAAACACTCACTTATCATCTTAGTTTTGATTTTAGATGCAAGCGAAGTATTCAGCTTTGTGACTTTTAGAACTCCATTCTTCTTCTCCCTCACACGTCTTTTTATAACTCCAAAATTATGGAGGGAAGATGCTTCTGGAATTGTCTCGTTTTCCATTTTGGGAAGTTTGGTGTACTACCTGAAAACCTGACAACAGTTATCAGAAATAAAAAATATGTGAATGATTGTGTTTTTCGGGATATTTTAGTTGCATAGTGTCTGCAAGGGCTATTGGTCTCTGTTATCCTGTTTAGATATATTCATCACTTCATACGTCCCTAATAGTATTTCCTCACAAATTAAATACATGCATCAAATACAAATGCATTTTCAGGCATGCTCTTCACAACATATAAAAACATGTGCATATCTTATTATTAACATGTACAGTACATATCATTCTTCCTCAGTAGAGATGATAGCACTTCTTAGAAAGCATGCATTACAAACCTGTGATGCAGAATAGCAATAGCAGAATAGTGTTAACAACCAACATACATTAGATGTCATGAGATCTCCTTATTTTTTTAATATCCCTTAAAAGTGGGTGGGTGAGTACTGTAATTGTTTTCCATTACGGGAAAATGTTCTCCCCGCTCTCACTGAAATTTAGATCAAATTTGGATACTTATAGGTATGTTTAGACAAACATATTGGCAATCATATCACAGATTTCATGTATCATGCTGTGACTGATTATTTCTTAGTTACCAGTGAACCTTTTAGCCATAAAGACTTGCCTCCACAAGTGCAGGTGATCCAAGGAGTATAATAATTGTGCATGTCTTAAAATGCAGGACTCTATGGAAGATTTCCGACACTGTATCCTCTATACACAGCTAATAATTTATGTTCAGATGGAAAATGTTTTCACTAAATCTGTGCCTAAGATTTGTCAGACTTATATTTCCCACCTTTTATAACAAGTGCCATACTGGCTGATGATGATACAAATGGTGCTGTTATCTATAGAAATTCACAACCCACATTATACTCAGCATAGCACCAGTTTTTATTTTCCTAAAAACTAGGAGTTCAGTACCATTCAACTCAATGAGATTCATCTCTGAGAAAACAGGAACAAAGTGTAAGTAACTCTATAATCCTGTGTAGGTGTTTGTTCATTGGAAATATTGGTTAGGATAGGAACTACTAAATTGTGATGGGGGAATATGGGACATTATTTAACCACTAAGCAACTGTGTTCACTTATGCAAAATGACCAGACATCATAACTGCAAAGGAGGACGAGGCACTGCAAAATGTAGGCCGATCAAGAAAAATGGAGGACATTACAAAATAAAAGCTAATATCACTAATATAAATGTAAAATTCCTCCTGGACAGAAGGTTGGAATGTAGGACATGCCCTGGAAAATGAGGACCTTTGGTCACCCTGCACTTATGAAACATTAGTAATATATGATACAAGGGCAGCATTAAAACCCAAAATGGATTGAATCCTAGGATATATGTTTATAAGACGACAGAAATTAGAAGCATAACCAATGGCAGTCCGAACACAATCATGAAGTTTCACGTTATTGCGAGAGAAACTATCACATGCAATTTCGGGCAATGGGAAGTCGTTCCGAACACGATGCTGTATCAATATGCAATCATGTGCTGAATTTGCTGAACTAGCGAATGCACTCATTGGCCCCATTTTAATTTCTTTCTAAATTGAGAGAAATTCCTCCCATGTGTGATAAACTCTACAGAGTCCAAGAGTTTGGAACTATACCACTGCCTAAAGATGAAAAAGTAGGGGCAAATTGTCAAAAGTGCTGTCTGTACTGTACCACATAGTTTTGGCAGGGAAAACATGTGTCATAGTGGTTAACATCAAGTCGAGGAACTAAAGACGTCCAGGTTTAAATTCCACTGTTTTTAAATTCACCAGTGATCATGGGTCCATCTATGGAGTTTATCAGACGTCGGAAATTGGAAGTATGATCCAATGGCAATCCAAACGCAATCGTGGGGTCTCACGTTATGACGAATTAAAGCATCTCACACAATCTTGGGCAAAAGGGAAGTCATTCCAAACGCAATCATGGGTTTTACTTTATTGAGAATTAAAGCATCTCACGCAATTTAGGGCAATGGGGGGTCATTTTCGGGAAATGGGAAGTCAATCTGAACGCATTCCGAATGCAATGAGAATTCACGTGAATTCGAATTGGCTCCATTCGAAATTGAGAAAAATTCCTCCCTGTCTGATAAACTCCCTTGTTTGTTAATCTAAAGTACTGCACAGGGTTGAGAATAAAATGGCACGGATATGACCATGTGCGACAGTTTGAGCTCTTTGGTGGAAAGACGGGATTTAAATGAACAAAAATTAAATAAACATTATTTTTCTTATAATTTTTCTATCAAATGGATGACTATGTGGAAGCAATCCATAAAAATCTGCACACCAAACCGATCATTTCAGCTCTAAGGACTCTTTCATACAAGGCTAAATTGGAAGTATAATTTAAGGTCAATTCGAATGCAATCATGGGTTTTACGTTATTGAGAATTAACTCTTCGCACGCAAATTCGGGCAAGAGGGAAGCCAATTCGAATGCAATCATGGGTTTTACGTTATTGAGAATTAACTCTTCGCACGCAAATTCGGGCAAGAGGGAAGCCAATTCGAATGCAATCATGGGTTTTACGTTATTGCGAATTAAAGCTTCGCATGCAAATTCAGGCAGGAGGGGGTTATTTTCGGGTAATGGGAAGTAATTCCGAACGGAGCAGGGGTTCATGTAAATTCGCTAAACAAGCGAATTTACATAAATCCGCATTGGCTCCATTCGGAGTTGGGAGAAATTCCTCCCCGTTTGAAAGAGTCCTAAGGAATTCATACTGTGTTACACAGTTTGTTGTTGATGTTATATGCTTGAACTTTCTTCCTTTCAATAAAACATAGCTGAACATCTGTCAAAAAATGTATATTCTAAGTGGGATTCAACCTGACTAGAAGGCAGTAAACACTACAGACTGCACTGCCATTTTGCTCCAGTTCCTTGCTTACTGTTAAGCCCATCTTTCCACTCTTCCAAAATATGAACTTTGGGAGACACATCCAAACCCTGAACTGTATTTTTATTTCATCATGTGAAATTCAGTTTCGAGTGTGTGCATTCAAAACATATTTCCCTGAGTCACTCCAGACTCAGGCTGCGTCCACACTAGAGAAATAACCCGGTTTGGCACCGGTTTAATTGCCTTGGCTCAAGGCAATTAAACCGGTGCCAAACTGGGTTATTTCTCCAGTGTGGACGCAGCCTCAAAGGAAGCTCTTGCATATGTATTAATTTGTTCCTTACTTGACTTTTTTTTTTGTCCCATAGAAGTGAACCATTTCCCAGTCCAAAACACACTGCAGGAATAATCCAGTTTTATTTAACTGCCTTGGCTGGCTCAGAGCTAGGGAATCCTGGGAACTGTAGTTTGTTGTAGCACAAGAGCTCTCTCTGACAGAGGTGGCTAAATATCTCACAAAACTACATTTCCCAGGTTTCCCTAGCACCGAGCCAGTGCAGTTAAAGCGGTCTCAACTTGGATTATTTCTGTGCAGTAGTGTATTTTGGACCAGGAGGAGTGATCTCTCAAAATGGCTTTAGCCAACAATTTAACAGAAACTCCTGCTGTGTGCAAATTGTGGGGGTTGGCGGGGAATGTATTTGTTTGGAACTTTCTTCCTGACTCTGAAAGGAATGAGAGATAAGGGATATTTATTGTGTGCGAACCTTGAAAGGGACAAAAGTGTAAGGCTAGAGTCGAAAAATGTGTATTTCCTGACTTTTGAAAGAGTGTTCAGGATTTCAAAAAGCACAAGACTGACTGAGTGCCTCAGCTCAGAAAGCAGGCAAGGGGGTCGATGACGTCACGCGCTCGCGCTCAAGGAGAGCCGTTAAACGGCTCACGGCGCGAGGAAGGCGAAGGGAAAATGGGGGGGGAGGGGCATCATCATTCATCATCACCACTTTAGAGAGTGCTGCTGTGCGCATGCGCGGGCTGGACGCCAATTGAATTGAGTTGAAAATAATAAGTGGGAGGGCGAGCAGCACCACCGCAAGCGTGGCTTAGTGGTCTGAGCGTTGGGCTGCGACCCTGGAGATCAGGGTTCGAATCCCACCTCGTCCATTAATAATTATAAACCCACTGGGTGTCACCAGGCTTGGACAAATCACACTCTCTCAACCTCAGAGGATAACAATGGCAAACGGGACGTACTAAAACAAACCATGCTTGCCCATAGGAAAAGCATATTGCCCATAGAGAATCATTGGAGATTGCTTGCCCATAGGGAATCATTGGAAACTGCTTGCCCATAGGGAATCATTGGGTTTATTGCGTGCCATAGGAAATCATGGGGATTATTCCTTGCCCATAGGGAATCACTTGGGCGATCAAGGCTTCTCCTCCTTTGGGCGATCAACGTTGGTGACTTTTTTTGTACAATGGCATTGGATTTTTAAATGGCCTCTATGCCCCGCCCCTTTTGCCAAATAGGCCACGCCCACAACAACGTGGGTGGTCTGGATCAGCTGGGGAGGGCGGGATTTTCAATTTCCCTGGACTGGAGATCTGGAAACGGGTTGAAAAGAGACCCTTTGGGGGGTCATCTCCTTGGAAAGAGGTGGTAGAGAGACCCTTCTGGGGTTCATCTGTTTGGAAAGGGCTGGAAAAGAGATCCTTTTGGGTTCATCTGTTTGGAAAGGCTGGAAAAGAGATCCTTTTGGGGTCCCTCTCTTTGGAAAGGGGTGGAAAAGAGATGCTTTTGGGTTCATCTGTTTGGAAAGGCGAGGAAAATAAATCCCTTTGGGTTCATCTATTTGGAAAGGGCTGGAAAAGAGATCCCTTTGAGGAAGAGCCCAAGTGAGGGAGGACTTGAGAGAGGTGACTGTCTGTTGGGGGTGCTTAGATTGTGTATTCCTGCATGGCACAGTGGGGATGGACTGGATGAAATGAGTGAATGTGAGCAAGAGTGACACTTTTCTGACACTTTTTGACAGAAATGAAATGGAGAACCGCAATGCATGATACCTGGCAAGCAAAGTGAAGATTCCTGAAAGGGGGATGTGGGAATGGCACATCCGTGGAAAAGAGGGTGCAGCTGCCTGTGTTATTTGTATCTGTAAGAAGACGCCCAAAAACTGCGAGAAGAACAGAACGCTTGGACATGAACGGATAAGAGACAGACCTCTGGCTTAAGCAAAGGTTTGTGGAGAAGAGCCAAAGGGCCTTGGACTTTGCAAAAGGGAAGAACTTTGCAAAAGGTTTAAAAAGAAGAGGCTTTCCTAGCTTCTGTTCCTAGGCGATGATTCCCCATGGGCAAGCAATAATCCCCATGATTCTCTATGGGCAAATAATCCCAATGATTTCCTATGGGCAAGCAATAATCCCAATGATTTCCTATGGTCAAGCAATTTCCAATGATTTCCTATGGGCAAGCAATCTCCAATGATTCTCTATGGACAAGTATGCTTTTTCTCTGGGCAAGTATGGTTTCTCTATGGGCAAGCAATAATCCCCATGATTCCCTATGGGAAAGAAATAATCCCCATGATTCTCTATGGGCAAGCAATGTCCATGACTCCCCTATTCGCAAGCAACAATCCCCATGATTGTCTATGGGCAAATAATCCCCATTATTTCCTATGGGCACGCAATAAACCCAATGATTCTCTATGGGCAAGCAATCTCCAATGATTCTTTATGGGCAAGCAATGCCCATTATTCCCTATGGGCAAGCAATCTCCAATGATTCTCTATGGGCAAGTATGCTTTTCCTATGGGCAAGCATGGTTTCCCTATGGGCAAGTACTGTCCTTTGTTTTAGTACGTCCCATGGCAAACCCCCCTCTGAACCTTGCCAAGAAAAGCCTGTGAATGTATTTGCCTCTTGTGTCCCCTTTTTCAAGTGGTTTCCAACTTATGGTGACCCTAAGTTTTTCCTTGTCAAGTTTCTTCTTCAGTGGGTTTGAGGCTGAGAGAGTGTGACTTGCCCTAGGGCACCCAGGTCCCAAAACACACTGCAGAAATGATCCAGTTTGAGACTGCTTTAACTGCCCTGGCTCAATGCTAGGGAATTCTGGGAACAGTAGTGTTTGTGAGACATCCAGCCTTCTCTGTCAGAGAGCTAGTGATGCCACAAACTCAATAAAATAATAAAATAAAAATTAATTAAAAATTAAATAAAACATAACCTTAAAAAAAAAACACTACAGTTCCCAGGATTCCCTAATAGCACTGAGCCAGGGCAATTAAAGCAGCCTCAAACTGGATTGTTTTCTGCAGTGTGTTTTGGAGCCCAGTGGGTTTCCATGAGAGAGTGTGACTTGCCCAAGGTCACCCATTGGTTTTCATGGCTGAGCTGAGATTCGAACCCTGGTCTCTCTCCCAGAGTCATAGTCCAACCCCTAACCACTACATCGCACTGCTCCTCTGAGCATCGAGAGTATATAAAACGAAAGAATTTGTCTGTGCCGGCAATCCCCGTAGTGAAAACCTCCCTGTTTATTTGGCCATTTCAGGAACATCATGCTTCTGTTCTGACTCCACTATAGACTGTGTATGTACGCTGCACAGTTAATCCAGTTTGGCACTGCTTTAATTGCCAGGGCTCAATGCTATGGGATTTTAGGATTTGTAGTTTTGTGAGGTGTTTAGCCTTCTCTGTCAGAGAGCTCTGGTGCCACAACAAACTACAAATCCTACGTTTCGATAGCATTGAACAACGGCAACAGCCTCAGTGTTGTTATAATGCTGAGGAGAAGCGGGTAAAGTTCTTGTATACCACCTGCTATTTTAAGCTCAAGAGTGGTTTAAAAATATTTGTTGTGATTGTAATAACGATGGTCATGATAAATCCCCAGCCCTTAGTATGGCATCTGTGCAATAATACTTTCTCCTCATCATCCCATCTTCCTGAAGAAACTCAGCACAACTAGTCCATAATATATACCGTATCATTTGTTGTTGTATGCCTTCAAGTCATTTCCAGCTTATGGAGACCCTATCATGGGGCTTTCTTGGCAAGATTTGTTCAGAGGTGGTTTGCAAGTGCCTTCCTCTGAGGCTGAGAGAGTGTGACTTCTTGCCCAAGGCCATGAAGTGGAATTGAGCCCTGATCTCCAGAGTTTTAGCCCAATGCGCAAACCACTTTGCTAGGCTGGTTCTCATACATTTTCTTTTCGTATTTCATTTCATATGCCTATTGTACATTTTCTAAAACGGATTTTCTAAAACTGGCATTTGAGGAATACCCCAATTTCTGGTTTTTCCAGCGATGAAGGTGGGAACATCCTATATCCTGTTTTTGATTGAGGGTTGATTCCGTCTCATTGATCCAAGTAGGCAGGACTAACAGACTTGAAGGAGTCACCACCAGAGGGAGAAACCCCCACCATCCCTCAGTCTTTTTCCTGCCTCGGATCCGAGTAGGCTGTGTTTTTCCTTCTCTCCTTCCTTTACTTTGTCTTAAAGACTTTAATATTTCTATAATGCTTATTTTATTAACCTTTATTTATATAGCGCTGTAGGTTTACACAGTGCTGTACATATACAGTAAATAAGGCCTCCATAATTGTTACTGTGAGACCAAATCCAGTGGCTGGTATGTATGTATGTATTTAGTTACAACTCACCTCAATTTGTCATGGGAATCAACAGATCCCATTGTGGCTGCCAGAGTTTATGCTCAATGAGAGATGTCTCTGCTATTTCCATTTTTGCTAGAGGTAAATGTGTGTGACTTAGACCACTTGTTTAAAAAACAAACACTTGAAGTCAAAATAAAGTTCTGCCAGGGCATGAACAATGGTTAAAGGTAGTGGCCTATTTCTGGAGACGTTAGCCTAGATGAGACTGGATGTTATCCAAGACCACATCAGGTACAGTTCCAGTTCAAGGACAGACTTGACTAAAGAACTGAACTGACACATAAATGCCCATTACAAACAAGACCTAACCCACCTCTTACTGGGGACAAATTGTTTGGAATAAAGCCTCTTGACCGGGACTAACAATAAGAAGACCTTACCATATTTTATTAAAAGAAAGAAAGAATGAATGAAAGGGCTATTTTCTACAGTACATTCCTCAAATGCAGAATGACAACAGGGTCCCGGCCTTCCTATATTGCCTAACTATGACACTGGGGAGTCTTTGGAGACAAAGAGAGCTCTGATGCAGAGAATCCATCTGCTGACAGGCTACTTCTGACTGACCATTACTCAGTGTTACTACACTATGCGGTTAAGATCTTGGAATAATATTTTTGAGGCCACCCCTCCACTCCAATGAGTCTACTAGGGACGGTCCTGATTTGCCACAAGACATAGGTGGCCTTTCTTAGATCAGGGCCTTCAGTACTAGAGACACTCTCCAGAGCTGTCTTAACGAAGGTGTCAGAATACAGTGGGTTAAACCTGCCACATTACACCTAAATTCTATGCCTGTTAATAAGCTTCATCAATTACCTTGATAGGTAATAGCAAAACTACAAATCTAATAGATAGATGACTCAATATAAACCCTAGCTTCTCTCCAATTTATACTTAAATTGGAGAAGACACACATTTGCTCTCTCTTTCACACACATACATATATACATGTATATATACATGCACTAAGGAAAGATCAGATATGGTGCTTCAAAGGTCATAAACAGCTTCCTCCTTGGCAATTAGGACTGCTTCAGCTATTTCATTGTCTTAAGGGCCTACCTTATGTCGGCTAAAGATTTTATGAGAAACCCTCATCATAATCAGGTTAACATAAAATTATAACAAGGCAATCTACAAGTTACTCAAAACGACCGCTTTCTCAGTGGGTGCCAGGCCAGATGGATTGCAGTTTGGCAAACAGTCAGCCTCTACATTGATCAAGAGGCAGATTTTAAATAAAAACAATCAAATAAACAAACCCACTGGCATGTGGATGCCTCTTTTAAACAAAAAAATTGATAATTTGATTGATGACAAACTTGTTCAGCTACCACTAGATCCATTATACTTAGAGATTAATGAAAGGGAAAGCATTTGCTTTTTTCATATAAAAATAAAAAAGAGGTCCCTTCATCAGGGACAGTCCTCCTTTATCCCCCATAGATACAATTATGGTACTTGTTGTACATGAAACAATAGATTTGGGAGACAGTGGTCTGACCTTAATTACCAGCCTTAGCAGTAATTCCAGGCACTGCTTCATCTGACCAAATGACAACAAGGTCAGTGGCTACCTTCCTTATTAAACAATGATAGAAATATCCCAAATCCTGGCTGATTGGTGGTAAAGGGTGATAAGAAGACTTTGCTAAAAAATTGAACTGACCTATGGGTCTTCTCAAGTCTTTACAAAGATACTTTGGTATATTTTTCTATACCATTCTCATGACTATTTCATTGCTTCCTTAAGGTACAGGAAGGCAAAGAAACATAAGCTGATATAAAAGTCACAAAATGTCTGATCAATATTGGGGCCATAAAAAACAACAACAACACTATACTATCTTTCTAATAACAAAAACAGTTTTAGAGTGTGGGGCTAGAGCTCAAATGGGTCAATAATGGGTTATAATAATCACAGGTTCTGACTGGAGTCTCTCCAGACAATTCTGGAGGCACTTCACCTCCAAGTTTTTTGTGTGTACCTGTTTTTGGTTGTACAGTAGTTTGTTTCCACAGCCCAATCCACCTCTTCATCACAAATATCTTACCAGGAGAAACCCTTTCCAATACAAGGCTCTACCATTCAGTCTGTTGTTTTCTTCAGTGACACTCACTACACTGATAGACACACCTTGGAAACAGTGGGACCTTCATATAGACCCATAATTTCACAATGTCTTGATCAGATTTGATTCTCTTCCATAGGATATATAAGATGTCGAGTTGTGCTTTCCTTCCTATCCAGACATGGTTTTCTGGTAACTAATGAAAAGAACAACCTAGTTCCATTTCAGAACCTACATCAATTTGGAGCAGTTGTAGACACGTTGCTGACCAGAGTCTACCTGACCAAGCAAAGGGTAAGATCCATGAAGAACACCCTCAGCAGGTAGGTTGTTCGCAGTTATTGGACCTAATGTTACTGGTGCACCTACAGTGCCTGATCTGTTTCAGTTAATAGTTTGGCATGAACACCATTTCATGCCAGGAGCCTACAGTGGTTCCTCTAGTGTAACAACAACAGATGGTACAGATAAATCACCTGTTCTGACATACACCAAATAAGTCAAACCTCTTTGAATGGTGGTTGTTGCTGCCAATTGAAGAGGATTGTCTGATTCAGACCCTGCTAAAGTTCCAAATAATGTTGGTTGTCAGAGCGATGGGGAGTATTTTTAGTTCCCAATAAGCAAGGATCACCTCCACATTATACACTGCCTTGGGCTACCACCAATGGTGTTGTTTTCACCACAACTACTAACATTTAAGTGTCATGTTAATCAAGGGCTGACCCAATCCAGGTCACTGATGACAAAACCAACATTTCTAATAACTTGATTCAAGAAATGATTTCATCATCTTTTTGTCATAGTCCAATTAAAAAAAAATGGAGTTAATTAAATTGTGGCTGTCTTGGAGGCATTCTTAACATTCTACAAGAAAATTGTGGTATCTCTGTGGTGATCAGTTGTTGATCACTCCATTACAGTGGAGCTACTTCTTCTGCACTAGCAACAATCCCATCCATTTAGATAAATGTAGGATAGCGACATAGCTTTCATTTTCCACATTTACATGCCACCACTGTTGGGTTGCCTTGAATCAAAATAGGCTTCCTTTGGAAGGCACAGATTGTGGTTCTCACATAGGTGATATGCCTAAGTTCACCCACCCGTTGGTCGGGAAGCTTTGGTAAGTCCCAGGATATAGGATGTTCCCACCTTCATCGCTGGAAAAAGGAACATTGGGTCTTACCTGTGATATGTTCATTTTCAGCGATGTAGGTGGGAATATCCTCCCCACCCAAACTGAGGAGGCTTTTTCCCTTGGCTCTGCAAGGGTGGTTGTTAATTAGTTTCTGTTACAGTAGTTTGAGTTTGTGATAGTTTCTAGTTATCATGCTTATATTTACATTTAATGCTCTCTGAGTTTGTTATCTATCCTCGGCTGTAATATTGACTGAGGGATGGTGGGGGTTTCTCCCTCTGGTGGTGACTCCTTCAAGTCTGTTAGCCCTGCCTACTTGGATCAATGAGACGGAATCAACCCTCAATCAAAAACAGGATATAGGATATTCCCACCTACATCGCTGAAAACAAACATATCACAGGTAAGACCCAATGTTCCTTTCTTAACTATCTGATCCAGATATTAAATAGGCCACTGATAAAATCATTCACACTTTAAACCAATTTATATTTGCATAGAAAGATGACCAAACTAAATCTAGCCTTCGGTGATGTATGTGACTGTATAGAATTCCTTAATATTTTTTATTTGTTTATTACAGTATTTATACCCTAGCCTTCAGTCGATTACACGCATGGATGGATAGAGGCATACAGGAGGGATTACAGAAGGTTGGCTTGTACCTCAGTAGTAGAGCACACATGCCGTCACACTCTCTCAGCCTCAGAGAATGGCAGTGGCAAACCTCTGGACAAATCTTGCCAAGACAACCCCATGATATGTTTGCCTTAGGGTCGTCAGAAGTCGGAAATGACTTGAAAGCACATAACACAGAACAACAAACCATACTATCCCATTTAAAAATTGAATGCTTGCTTTGGTGCCTTTGACACCTGACAATGGATCTCTATATACATCCCTTTCAATCCTCAAACAGATTCAGAGAATATGTAGAGAGATCTAGTAGTACCTTTGAGGCTGAGGAGTTTATCAGACGGGTGGAATTTCTCTTTATTTCGAATGGAACCAATTGTAGCCAATTCGAATTCATGTGAATTTGCTACTTTAGTGAATTTATGTGAATTCCAATTGCGTTCGGAATGCAATCAGAATGACTTCCCATTGCCCGAAAATGACTGCCCATTGCCCAAAATTGTGTGAGATGCTTTAATATGAAATAACGTAAAACCCATGATTGCATTTGGAATGACTTCCCTTTTGCCCGAAATTGCGTGAGATGGACAGGTTGCTTACCTGTAACAGTATTTCTTCGAGTGGTCATCTGCGAATACATACAAATGGGTTCTCTGCGCCTGCGCAGTCGAATTCGGAACTTTCTGGAATCACTGGGCAGAAAAGCGGCTTGCAACTTTTTGCAACTTTTTGGCGGTAGCCCCTCCCCTCCTCTATATAAGCCCTGTTCCCGCTCTTTTCCTCAGTTCCGAAATTTTTCCGCCGCAAGCGACGGAGGAGCAGAACAATGTTGAGCAGGACACTGAGGGGAGGAAGGGTGGGATTTGTATGTATTCGCAGATGACCACTCGAAGAAATACTGTTACAGGTAAGCAACCTGTCCTTCTTCTTCGTGGTCTCTGCGAATCATACAAATGGGTTAGACTAGCAAGCTTAGGTAAGCGGCGGAGGGAGTGTCATGACAACAGTTGTGAAGTGAACCAAAAAACTTTATTGATTCACAATAAAAATTGTCAAATTGAACCAACCCTTGTGTGATTCTTGTATGAATTATAGAAGAAAACAACAATAGTGCAATGCTGCTCACAGAGCAGAACACAACCCAAGTACTCAGAGAGCAAACTATATACATGGTGTATGAATGCAATCAGAACGACACCATAACACCCAATCCTGGATGCAAAGGAAATCAAGTAAAAAGGCAAACAGTGCAACAGTTAGTGCAATGTGTCATATGCAACAACAATGCAATGTAAAATCAACATGGCATAGTACACAACATGGCATAGTACAGAACTTGACATTAGTGTAAACCAGACAGTAGCACTGCTCTGCCAAAGGCTGCATCGGTCCTTGCCTGGTGTCCAACCGGTAATGTTTTATAAAAGTCATAGGTTGGGACCAGACAGCAGCCTTACAGACATCCTCCAGCGGAACCCCAGTCAAAAAAGCGGAGGATGTCGCTACCGCCCTAGTTGCATGTGCCCTGACCCTGGCTGGAAGAGTTCTACCCGACAGTTCATAACAGAGGTGGATGGTACCAGCCACCCATTTAGAAAACCTCTGAGCAGTCACAGGTAGTCCCTTCTTGGGCTCTGAGTAGCACTGGAACAGTCTGTCAGAGCGGCTCGAACCCGAAGTTCTGTCCAAATAGAAGGCCAAAGCCCTCCGAACGTCCAACAGGTGCAAACGACGTTCAGTGTCGGTGGTCGGGTTCGGGGCCAGGGTCGGGAGCACAATGTCTTGGCACATGTGGAAAGCAGACACTACCTTAGGCAAAAAGGTAATGTCGGTACGGAGGACCACCTTATCCTTGTGGAACCGAAGGAAAGGTTGGTCCCTCCGTAAGGCACAGAGCTCGCCAGCACGGCGGGCAGAGGTAATGGCTACCAGAAAGGCTGTTTTCCAAGTCAGCAGCCTCAGGTCAGTGGTAGCCATAGGTTCGAAGGGCTTGGTACCAAGACGGGACAAAACAACTTCGAGGCTCCACGCCGGTGCCGGTACCGAGGCCGGCGGATGGAGGTTGTTAAAGCCCTTCAAAAACCCCTTCACCAAGGGGTCCTTGAAAAAGGAAGGTTTCCCATCAAACTGGAAATGGGAACAAATAGCAGACAAATAACACTTGATGGAGTTAAGGCACAGCCCCGACTCCACCAGTGTCATCAGGAACTCCAGCACCGTCGGCGTCGACACCCTGGATGGAGACAGGCCTCTCGAATCCAGGAAGCGGAGGAATCTCTGCCACTTGCAGGAGTAGGACCTCTTGGTCGCAGGTTTGTGGGCCGCCAAGATCACACGCCTCACCGCCGCCGGAAGGTCCGCTAAGGCCGGAGTCGCCATGCCACGAGCGGAAGGTCCTCGATGTTCGGATGACGAACTCGACCCTCCTGTAGAGTGAGCAGGTCCGGTCTGGGCTCGATCCTGAGGAACCGATTCCGCGACAGGTGAAGAAGGGACGGAAACCACGGCTGCCTGGGCCACCAAGGGGTGATCAGGATGGCGTCCGTCCGGTCTCTCGACATCTTGGAGACGACCCTCGTGATGAGCGGGAACGGAGGGAAGGCATACAGAAATTCCCCCGTCCAGCTGTGTAGAAAGGCATCCCCGAGCGAGCGTCGAGACCGATCCCGGGAGCAGAACTGGCTGCAGTGTGCGTTGGTCTCCGACGCGAAGAGGTCTGTCTGCGGGGTGCCCCATCTGGAGAAGAGGTCCGCGACCACGTCGGGGTGGAGAGTCCACTCGTGGCACTGCGAATCTGACCTGCTGAGCTGGTCCGCCAAGACGTTCTCCTCCCCGGGAAGATGCACTGCCTGCAGGAAGATGTTTCTCGGGATGCACCAGTGCCAAATCCGAAGAGTTATCTCCAGTAAAGTTGGAGATCTGGTTCCGCCCTGTTTGTTCAGGTAGTACATGACAGTGGTGTTGTCCGTCAGGAGCTGCACTACCCTTCCGCGAAGCTCGGATTCGAAAGCCTTCAAGGCCTTCTCGACAGCTAGCATCTCCAGGGCGTTGATGTGGAGATCTTGGTGACACGCTTGCCACTTGTCCCTTATGGTGAGTCCCATTGTGTGGGCTCCCCAGCCGTCCATGGATGCGTCTGTGGTGAGGACCACCTGCGGGTCCGGAGGGACGAACGGCATGCCGGCGCAGACGTTCTGGGAGTCTAGCCACCAGGACAGGGAACGAGCGACGGGCCTCGGTACCGTGAGCCACTTGCTTGCAGGATCGGCCAACGGGTCGAAGACGGAGAGGAACCACGACTGTAGGGGCCGAAACCGGAGCCTGGACCACGGGGTGACGAAGGTGGTCGAGGCCATATGGCCCAGCGCTACCTGGACTTCTCAAGCCCGCACCCGTCTGTTGGCACAGCAATGCCGGACGGCCTTGGAAAGGGACAGGAAACGGTCCTCGGGCAGAGATGCGATGCAACTTTCTGAGTCGAGGATAGCCCCGATGAACTTGATCCTGGTGACGGGGGTCAAGTGGGACTTCTCGAGGTTCAGTACCAGGCCGAGAGACTGGAGCAGGGAGACGGCGAAGGAGATGTCCTGGCAAAGGGCCTCTTTGGAGTCTGCCGCGAAGAGCCAATCGTCTAGGTAGGGGAAGACTCTTGACCCTCGCTGGTGCAGATAGGCGACTACCGGAGCCATGCACTTGGTGAAGACTCTCGGCGCGGTGGCGAGACCGAAGGGCAGGACATTGTAGTGGTACATCTCTGTCCCGATGGCAAAGGAGAGGAACCGTCTGTGTCCCTGTCGAATGGAGACCTGGAAGTAGGCGTCTTTGAGGTCCAACGTCGCAAACCAAAGTCCCTGCGACAACAATGGTAAAATGGAAGCAAGAGTTACCATCCGGAACTTCTTGTAAACCAAAAAACTGTTAAGGTCCCGAAGGTCCAGTATGGGACGGAGGCCTCCATCCGGTTTCGGTACCGTAAAGTATCTAGAAAAGAACGCCCGGTGGGCCAGGTCCGGATCCAGGGGGGAGATGGCCCCTTTATCCAACAGAGTGCGTACTTCGTCGAGGAGGGAAGGTGAGGGATCCGTAGAAAGGAGGGCTCCCGTAGGCGGGAGTTCTTCGAACTCGAGGGCATATCCTTTGGATATAATAGTCAGCGCCCAGGAGTCGGTGGTGATTTGGGCCCAGATGTTATAGAAAGGCCTCAACAGATCCAAAAAGAAGGGACGAGAAGGGGAGACAACGGAGTACGCTGGAGACCTTCACTGTCCCTTCTTACCCGAATCAGGTCCGGGCTTCCTCGGAAGCGGTCTTCGGTAACGGGACTGAAGACGTCTCCCCGATGAAGATGAGGATGGAGAGGAGAACCTCTGCCTGGTGTCCTAGCGACGGTACTGCCTCTCCTGCTCAAATGGCCTCTGCGACTGCCCGAAGGATGGTCTGGCCCCGAAGCGCCTCCTGGAGAAGGCCTGCTGGGGAGCGGACATGCCGTGCTTCTTTGCGGCTGACTTCATGCGGTACTTGAAGTTCAGCCGCTCGTCGGTGTCCTTAGCAAAGAGCCCTTCGCCATCGGCATGTCCTCTATAGCGGCCTTCGCCTGCGGGGTTAGATCAGAAGCCCGAAGCCAGGCATGTCTCCGGAGGGCCACACTGGAAGCCATGGACTTGGCCGAACAGTCCGCCGTGTGTCGCGCCGAGGTAATGAGAAGGCCTGCAACCGAGTGTACCTCCTCCCGGAGTTGGTTTGCAGCTGGAGCCTTCTCCTGAGGGAGGTCCGCCAACAGGGGTGACATCCTCTCCACCAGGTATTGGATGTAGGCCCCCATGCAGGCATTATAGTTCGACACCCGCAGTCCCAGGGCTGAGGCCTCGAAGATCTTCTTCGAAATCCCGTCTATCTTCTTGCCCTCGCGGTCCGAAGGAGACGGGGAGGTCTTTGGGGTGAAGACCTTCTGTGACCCCTCGACAATTGCCGAATTCTGAGGCGGGTGTGAATGGAGCCACTCTGCCGATGATGGAGAGATCTTGTAAATGGAGTCGATCTTCCTCGAGGTCGACGGGGTGGATGCTGGATTCTGCCACGACCTCTTGGCGATCTTCTCCAAAGACGGCAGGAATGGGATGGCTGCCAATGTTGGTGCCGAGCCCTGAACTCGTTTCTCAACCGGGTCGAGGGCCTCCTCCTCGGACCGAGACACCTGGAGCTCCAAAGCATTCGCCATCTTGATGACGTGCTCCCCAAAGGTGTGCACGTTATCAGTAGGGGACACTGGACCTGGTTGGTAAAAGGCCTGTCGAACCGGCCCCTTTTCCTCGGTGTCGGTATCGATCGGAGATGGGACCGAGCCTTCGGTGTCAAACTCCACGTCCGAGTCGGAGCTGGCTCTCCACAGAGTACTGCACTGGAAGGGGAGTAGGCCGTCTGAGTTGCTGCCTCTCCGCGAACGGCGTCCTCCCGCCTGAGGGTGGCCGATGTCAAAGCCTCGTCAACGACCTTCGACGGTGCAGAACCCTGGACCTCGTCGCCGACTCTGGCAGACACATCCAGCGGGCGCCAGCGCTTGCCTCATTGTCTGTCAAGAGTAGAAGGGTCAACCGCCACAAAGTACTTGCCGGACTCGCTATCATAATAGTATTCCGGCTCGTCCTCGGTCTCGGCCATAGGGGTCGGCGACCTACGAGACCTCTGGCTCAGCTGTGGGGAGCGCTGAGCGGGCATCAGGCTGCGCGGCACCGATGTCTCGCGCCGGGCGGCCTGGGAGCGAGGCGACGCTTCTGTCGGTACGGAGGCGGTCGGTACGGAGGCGGACCTTTCGACAGAGGGAATTTCCGTGGCGGGAACATCCCTCGGTGTCGACGCACGTGGCAGCTCGGTTCCCACGTCGGAATCGGAGCGGGCCTTCTTCTGGAGGGTCTCACCCTCAGAGGAGCGCTTTTTCCGGAGGGATTCCCCCTCGGTAGAATGCTTCCTCTTGGCAGGGGCTTTAGAAGTGGATTCCTTCAGAGAGGAAGAGCCCTCTGCCACGCCCTGAGAAGGAGTTTTCACCTTCTTTCTCCGATTCTCATCCCTGTGGTCCTTGCCCTGCCTGGGCTTGTCCTTCTTGGAGGACTTAGACTTCTCACCCGTCTTCTTAGCCGATTTCTCGGCGGGGTGAGTCTCCGCGTCCCGGGAGGACTTGGAGGGACCAACAGGGGAAACAACAGTCACCTTCTCCTGAGACATCTTGGAGGCCGGAACGGGTGCTTTAGAAACCGAAGCCGGAACCGAAGCCGAAGGCAGGATCTCCTGAGGGGGCAAAGCCCGATCGAGAAGGTAGGATTTCAGCCGAGAGGCACGGTTCTTCCTCGCCTGCGAAGTCAATGATCTGCAGAGGGCACAGCTCTGGGTGTCGTGGGCCTCGCCCAGGCAGATCAAGCACTTGGAGTGGGGGTCCGTGTGAGGGACCTTGGCCCCACAAACAGCGCAGTGCTTAAATGGAGCCGGAGACATCAAGTCCAAATCGGGATCCAAAATCGAAGTCAATCAAGCCGAGAGGTCAAACAATAGCCGAGTCACAGACGAGGGAGAGTAGTCGAGAAGCAAGCCGAAGATCGAGAAAACCAAGAGAGACAAGCCAAGCGATTCCACACTGTTCCTTTAGAGTAGCCTACGCGGCGGAAAAAAAGGAACTGAGGAAAAGAGCGGGAACAGGGCTTATATAGAGGAGGGGAGGGGCTACCGCCAAAAAGTTGCAAAAAGTTGCAAGCCGCTTTTCTGCCCAGTGATTCCAGAAAGTTCCGAATTCGACTGCGCAGGCGCAGAGAACCCATTTGTATGATTCGCAGAGACCACGAAGAAGAAACTTTAATACGCAATAATGTGAAACTGCATGATTGCATTCGGATTGCCATTGAATTATACTTCCAATTTCCGTTGTCTGATAAACTCCTGAAAGAAAGAAGTTGGCAGCATGAGCTTTCCTAGACTTCAGCCTACTTCCTCAGATGCATTTGGACTTCATCTCATTGTTGCTGTTTGTTGTTGTTGTTGTTATTGTTGTTGTGTGCCTTCAAGTCATTTCCAACTTATGGCGACCCTAAGGAAGACCTATTATGGGCTTTACTTGGCAAGATTTATTCAGAGCATCTCATTATCATTCTTCATTTTTCCTTCTGATACCTGCTATAACCAGCTCCTTGCCAATAATCAGTAGTCCTGCCACTTTTTCTATATTTGTAGCATATATCCATAAACAAAATAAATGTTTAAAATTGCTTTAATCAAATTGTATCATAAAAACTGGACAGATTACAGGTGGGTTAAGAATGAACGGCATGAAATATGAAACACTGAGTAATGCATCACACAGTTATTTCAATATACAAATGTTTAAAACCAGTTCGGAGATGCTGAAAATAAGTTAAATACAAAATTATTTTATGTATGGTATAATATTAGACTATAGTGTTTTAAACAGATACTACATTATAACATTCTGAAACACGTTACTTATGCCATCTGTGTCCAATACTCAGGTGTACCCTTACAAGTTGTGATGGAGGGACAGAAAGTGCAAGCTGCATTCCTTCTGTATAAATAAACATTATTATCTTATTCTTCTTATTCTTCTTCTTGTTATTTTATTCATTTTTATCCTGCCTTTCTCCTGATAATGGGACTCATGGTGGCTAACAAGATATTTAAAACAATGCAGATTAAAACAATACAGAATGATTAATCACAGTATAAATACAGGATTTAAAAAAAACCAGTAAACAATCTATGAAATTAAAAATATTAAAATGCATTAAAAGATTGTATACCAAACTTAAAACAGAACCGCACAGCATTAAAAGACCAATCCTAATTAGTTTATAAAAGCCTAAAAGCACAGCAATGGTTTTACCTACTGCCCAAAAGGAGAGCAGGGATCCTGGCCTTTCTAGGGAGGGGGTTTCAGAGCCAGGGAGCAGCCACCAAGAAGGCCTGCTTGCTTCCTTATTCCCACCAGAAGAGCCTGAGAAAGGGCCTCTCTGGATGATCTTTAGCGCTTTACTGGGCTCATAAAGGGAGATGTTTATCTGGTAATGAGACAATTTATATTGCTCATCAACAAATGACTATATTTGAGAACCATAGAAGCACATAGCTTTTCTTGATTTTCATCCTGTTCCTCTAGATCAGCGGTTCTCAACCTTTTTGACTCATGGAGCCCTTTTTAGAATCTGTTTCTAAGGTGGAGTCCCTTAGAGACCTTCCCTATGGTATGTCTTACAAGTTAATGGTATTTAGGAGTAGTGTTACTTTTTGTTTCTTCTTATTTCATTAAATTTTTATTTCTTTCATTTTCCTGGAGCGGCCGCGGAGCACCTGGGAAGTGCAAACAGAGCCCGAAGGGTTCCTCAGAGTACAGGTTGGGAATCACTGCTCTAGATACTCTCTTTTAAAATAAGTATGTACTTTGCAATTTAAAGGAACTATGCATGGATTATTCCACTGTTTTAAACTAGAGAGAAACAAATCACTATTAAATAACAGAGTAATCTCATGGATAGTACTCTTAAAACAAACTGGATGCAGGTTTTGGCATTCTAACTGTACTCAAAAGTATCTGTACACTTAACTGCTGGTGCAGCCACTTCCATCAACACTTTGGCATTACCCCATTGGCTTCTGCCCCTGAAGCAACCATTCTGTTTTGCAAGAATAAGAAGATAATGGTGGAAAAGGAACCAACTATAGCTCTTTGACATGCATGAAAGTTGCACACCCAGAATCCTGCAGATGGTATGACTGGCCATTTGAATGCTGTTCCTTCCCTCTCTTTTAAAACCTTTAAAGGCCTGAAATAGACTAGAATAGAAGCGACCAACAAATAGAAACAACCAGCTATTTTTCTATTTCTTTTTTTAAAAAAAGAGTTTTCTGGGCTGTCTTTAAAAAGAGGCCTGGAGGAGAGAATAGCCCCAGAGGATTCTTGCTGTGCAATTGCCCATTTCCATGCCTTTTTTTGCTGGAGAGAACTTGGGGATGTTAGGCGTGGAAGCATGGCCCATGAAGTTCCAGAGGAGGGTACAAAAATGGTCCCTGGACCTGCTGAAGTGGTCTGTCCTCCTTGTGCACTTTCAGATAGTTTGAAAATGATGGCAAAATGTGATGTTGACTCGATAAAAGATCATTCCAGTCATCCAGAATATTGACAGTATACTATTTAAACAAAATGGTTGCTGTTCATCAATGAGCAAATGTTAAAGTCTATGAATCTTTTTAAATGTCAAAATGCATATTGATTTTGGTTTTTGTTATCAGTATAGAAAGGAATTATTTGTGCAAAACACATGACAATCTTTTTCTAATGGGCTTTTGTATCCTTGGCTTCTCAATGATAATAAACAGCAGCTTTACTTGGCGTTGCTGGAAAACTCTTTTGAGACAGGCTGGGTGGGTGTCTTTTGTCTATCTTCTTTTCTCATCTCTCCAGGAATGGTTGCATGAATAGAATTGGCTATGAACTTGAAGCAGAGAGGTTGTCAGGCTTGCCCTTTGAACTCTAGGATAGTAAATACAATTATTAATTAGCATATTTTCATTTCAGAGGCATCCTGATCAAACAGGCTAAATCAGATATAATATTCATGGACTTACAAGCCAAGGTTTATGAAGCTGAGAATGATCATCAAGTTGCTATACTTGTTTTTCATTCCTCCTCCTCTTACACACTCACTTTGGTATGGAGATTTTGAATTAAGAATGATTTACTTATTAAGATATCTAGTATGTTTCCAGCGTACATTGGCCATGGTTCATTATGGCAATTTCAGTGTATATCAAGAAAACATACTAATTCTTTAGACATTTTACCCCACCTTTTCCCCATTTTTTCCTTCTCTCAGTGAGGACTATTTGTTTGGCTATTAAGACTGAGATAAAAAGTGCCGTTCTCAAGAACTGTGAATACTCTGTTAACACTTTGCACATGTGCGTTTCAGTGAGAATTTCAGTGTCTGCATTAAGCCTCCCCCCCCCCCTTCAACCCACCTTTTTCTAGCTTATCCCCTCCCCACAGCAACTATTATCAGAAGTGAGGAAATGCTCTGTAGACCTGTTCAGGCACTTTTTGAAAGTGTTCATCTGATTCAAAATGTTTCAAGTTCACCATTTTGAATTTTGCTGTACTCCTTGCCTTGCATATCTTTTCAGTGTTTCCATTCAGAATAAAAATTTCTCTGTGTGTGTATATGTATGGAAGTTGGCAATCAGCCTCCTTCCAGCAGGAGATGATTTAAATATTCCAGGTTATATTGTTTTGTGCTATACTGTTATATTGTGTTTCTGTACTCAATGAAAACCAGAAAAGCAACTACATAATGTGAAAGAATGTTTACTTTTGGAAGAGGCCATGGTGACTAAATCAGTATTAAATTCACTGCATTTTACATTCCACAGAGGCAAAAGTTTTGAACAGAAAGCTTTTATCAGTTATATCCACCTGAAGGCCTATTTAAAACTCTCTAATTTCAGTGGATCTGTTCTGAGTGTGACTGGATCCGAAACAACTCAGTGCCAGTATCAAACACATGACAGACATGACATAAGGCAGCAAATAACTCTCTATTCTACCTTTTCTTTTTTTTCTCCTTTTCATCACTTTCCCCCTTCCCATTTCTTTCTCTTGTATCACTGTATCTTCTCCTTCCTTTCTCTCTTTCTTTCTCTCTTTTAATTTCTATAACCTCTATAAAGCCTTGCAACAAATATTTGCCTGCAATATTTACCTGTAGGATAATAACCTTGCAATAATGGGGTAGTATTTTGATTCATGATGCATTGGTGAAATAGTTAAATTTGCCCTGCGCTAGGTCCTTATTTTCTTGTGTAAAAAGACTTAGGATAGAAATACCAGTACCGAGCATTCAAAAAATACTCTCATACCCTCATTGTGAACTGATCAACACAGGCCATTCGAATGTGCTCAGGAGTTGCTGGGCTATGCAATGTAAATAGCCCAGTGAATCCTCTTTCCTTTCGTGCTGCCAAAATAGCATCCTTTATAGCAAAAAACACAGAACATCCCAGGAACAGGGCTGGCTCCCCAATGGCCTGCAGATCACAATAAATACACATGCATTTAAAACAGACAAAAACTGGAAAGATGCTGCAAGTTAAGAAATAATGGCAATGTGATATGCATTTAGGAAGTCCAGGATTAACTCTTGATTTAGGTTACAAAGGACAGGGGAAACTCGCCCCAACTGCACCTCCTCAGGGGCTAGTGATTTCAGGGTATACTGGAGACAGAAAATTAACTTTGTTCTAGCTAATTACAGCCAGTTTATTTATTTCGAGGTTATATATTGCTGAGAACAGTGGAATGAAAATAAGAGTGTTCAAAACGTCAAAGAAAAAAAGCAATGTAAACAATACACATTTAAAAAGTTTAAATAACACTGTCCCAATCAAGAGACATTTACACATGATGTCTCTTTTCAGTCTTCTCCCCATTTTCCTCACTATAAGATTGCCAATAATTTATACTGAATTAAGTCACCCCTACCAGCAATGTAGACATTTGATGATCAACTGTCTAGGGAGAAAGATCTTTACATGGGTTGCATGCACTGTACCTTTATTGTTATACAGTATTTTAAGATGATTTTACAGAGTTTTAAAATACTGTTTTAATATGGTAGTTTATTTTTTTCTGTTCTTATGTTTTTAGAGGCATCTTGTTTTAATTCATGTTGTGAGTTGCTGTGGGTCCTATGTCAGGAGAAAGGCAGGGTACAAAATACATACATGCATATATACATAACCAGGCTATATTTACACTTTAGACCTTGGCACACTTTAGCATTTGCACATGCATGGAACAAAAGGGGGGGGGGGAGGGGGTACAGACAGACAGGAAAAACCAGCTTCAAGCAGCCTTTTCTGAAGCTGGATTGAGTCCTGCCAAACTGGCCCCGAAACCAGGCCCCAATGCAGATGAACCATCCACATGGGGCAGATAAAATGTGGCTTCAAGCTGCCGTGTTCACTCTGTCAAATTTTTCAGTTCCGTTGTGTGCCTGCACATGATCGCAAAGACACAGAAACAATGCTACAAAGGCCATATTCCCACCCACATTCCTATGACCCTATGTATCGTTGCAGTGATGCCATTCATGTCAGTACCAGGAGCTAACTGATATCATGGATGCCATGTCAGCTGTGTGGCCTGCACTGGCACTACCCCTGCAATCTTTGGGCAAAGCGGTTAGCGCTACACTGCTACATTATGCCCAACACAGAGAAACACCAACAGTGCACAGAGTTAATGATGCACAGGAGAAAATGGCACTGGAATTTGAGTGGGAGTGAAAGAAGATGGGAAATGAAAGTCAAATTTATCACTTTCCACTGATGTAACATTCAGTAGGTTAACTTTTAGCATCTTTTTATTCATATTGCACATGCTCTTCCTCTCTTTATATAGCCACACCTCTTAAAACATGGCCCTGTGACGATTCATTCACACAGGGAAATATGAACATTTTTAGCTTAAGAAGCATCTTTCTAGTCAGTGCATTCAGACGTACCTGTGAAGATGTGCATTTTCCAGGAAGGAGTGGATAAAACCAGTTTCTTTTTAATCCTGCTTCTCCCCATAAGTCACATTCTATCTGTATTCAATCCCGCTTCGAGCCATTATTATTGTTATTATTATTGACCTTTATTTATATAGCACTATAAAATTGTTGTTTAAATGCCCCGCCTCCAAGCAAGATTGAATCCAGTTTATTTTGACTGTCTGTATCCCTCCAGGGCACACAATAGAGATGTGCCATGCCAGGGATGGTTTGTTGTTTTTTAAAAATGCAACTTAATTCTAGAAAATATGGGTTGTGGCAAGGTTCTGAAAATAGGATGGGAAGCTGAAATCAGAGACAGCCCTGGTTGCCTATATCACTGGAAGCCCTGTAAAAGTGCTTGCTGGACTACAGCCTTGGACTACTCTCTACTGAAAACTGAGCTTCTCATATTTACCTTGGATGAGTAAATTGCACTGGTGTTTTGAGATGAAGAAAGCAAAGAGACAGAAAATTGTTCTGGGATATCACATACTGCTGGGATTTTATATTGATTTGGGCCACAGGTCATCAGCTTTCCTTCTGGAGAGTATTTCAACACTTCCAGTGTGTAAAGGCCAAGGCCTTGGACAAAAGCACCTTCAATCTGAGAAGAAAATTACATATGTCAGATTTATTTCAATATAAAATATTAATTTACTAAGATAAAAACAAGCTGCATTATATTCAATTTAAAATAATCCTGAGGCAAATTCAGTACAGTAGTCTGATTTATTTCAGTGATCATGAAGTGTAAATACACACACACAGACACAGAATCTCTCACACACAAAGATATTTTGATGGCAAAGACATGTGTTTTACAAAATGGTTCACAATGCTGTTTATGGATAAATCATATTCGTAATTTAAACAATAACATTAAAATGGCATACTTTAATTTTCTCAAAGCTTTAAAACTTTAATATTAACTAAAAGTCAAAACAGACATGTTTGTAACATCAGACTTTATCAGACTGGAAAAAAAGACAGGAGCATAGTAGCTTGCTTCTGACAACTTCGCACAATAACATGAAGATTATCACACGATATTGCGATTATCCAATGAATGAAGAGGCATTTTAGCACTTCTTTTTATTCATGGGATTTTCCTGTGAACAGAAAGCAGTGCTAGAATGCCTCCTTTATTCATGGGATAATTGCATGATAATCGCAATATCATGTGATAATCTTCGCGATATTGATGGGAGCAAGCAGCTATGCTCCCATCTTTTTTGCCAGTCTGATAGTCCATTGTTTGGTGCTACATAGTTTTCTATTTCACACCAATAACCAACTCAGTCCTTCATGCCTGATCAGAACCATAGCATGGGAAGGGGGAGGCTTTAATCTTTGGTCCTGTTGTAGTCCTGTTCAGAATCCGGTAGGGACACACCTGCTACTTAGATGGGACAAATGCTCCTTAGACCATATAACATGGATAATATCAAGCTCTCTGGGTATTTGTTCAGGTAGCCTCTTCTTTAAGAACAGATTTTAACTTGCAGAAAATTTCCCGTACAAGATCCCTATGTTACAATAATTTATGTGTGCCTCTCATAATTAACTGAAAGTTTTCCCTATTTGTGAAAAATTTCATCTCTGATAAACACTCCAAACTTGTTTTTGTAATAGAAACTTCTTTAAGAACAGATTTTAACTTGCAACAGTTCAGTAGAATTGTTGAGGTCTCCTGTGAAGAGCCCTTGCCAAAATCAAATTAGCATAATTTCCAACATGGAAGAATAACATTAATACAGATGTACCAAAAGCTAATATTCAAGCTGACTAGGTTGTCAATAGGATAAATATGAGATTCATAAAAATAGAAGGGTTGGAAAGGGTAGGTTAAAATAAAACCACAGAACAAACTGTGAACTAAGATCATGCTAGGATATCACCCTTACTCTGGTTGTTGTGTTTACCATTATATACTATATTTCTGTTTTCCACAAGAAATATCTAAAGTGTGTCCTGTCCTAAAGTCTAAATTGTCTGTAAGTATATCCAAACATAAGATCAACAATTTGTATAAACAGCAGGGCCCTGAAGTTAATCAGACTATATATACATGCATTTTATGTGTTTTTGTTTTTCACACTTTATGAGGTTTATCACACTAGAGGGCAAACAGGATTTAAACAGGAATTAAACAGGAAATGCCTTATGTTTAACATAGGGCATTTAACATGCTTTATGTTTAACATAGGGCATTTCCTGTTTAATTCCTGTTTAATTCCTGTTTAAATCCTGTTTGCTCTCTAGTGTGATAAACCTCTATGTATAATACAGATGGAGCCATGCTAAACATATTTGTCACAAAGCATGAAAGCATATCTAATACAAAGTGTTTCCACTTCAAAATACAGAGCAGATATAAATGATTGATACATACCTGTCCTATATCTATAGCTGGATTGATGCTGCAACCAACATCCATAACTATATCTGTCCTAATGTTCTGTTTATTTAAAAAGACAGATAATTACATGGGTTTATTTATATAGAACAGAGTTTGAAAAACATAAAAACAAATGAAAATGTACTGTATTAGCTTATCCTCTAATTATAATAATTAAAATGAGATTTTTTTTAAGTTAGAAGGAAGTTACTATCTGCTTTATCATACTAGGGGGCAAACAGGATTTAAACGAGAGTTAAACGAGAGGTAAACAGGAAACAGTAATAAACATAGGGTATTTCCTGTTTAACTCTCATTTAACTCTCATTTAAATGCTATTTTCCCCCTAGTGTGATAAAGCAGTATGAGACATCTCTTTCTTGTTCTCTCTGGAGATTATCACACATAGTACATGGACAGGATTGCTCCCCCATCTTTATCCCGTCATTAAGCCATCCATGACTGCGATAGCGCAAAAGGCTTTCAAAGTGTAGTGCTGAGTCTGCATTAACCCATCATTAAAGTGACATTGCAATAAAGTGAACCTCCATTAATACAAAATGCCAGCAAATGTCGTTTTAATTATGGTTAATGACCGGTTAAGAACAGGATTGGCGTGACGTCTTCTGAAAGTCTTTTGTGCAGTTGCCATCAATCACACTTTTCAGATGGATTAATTATGGGATCTGAAAGTCCTTCCCGCGATTACGCAGGAAGGACGGGATAGGAACGGAAGAAGGACAGGATAACACCTGTGTGATAATCAGCTCTGTCTCTTCTCCTGCCCCAACTATGTAAGAATCTGGTGATGTCACTGTTTTTTTGTCCCACAAATCATATAGATATTTCTGCTTTAAAGTCAGTTCTACTGTTTGTTGTTGTTATTTGCCATGAAGTCAGCTTTAATTCATTGTGTCCCTATGAAAAAGATCTTCATCAACAGCCAACTGCAGCCCTGCTTAGCTCTTGTAAACTTAGGGATCATTCATACATCATTTTTTAGTGCGACAATGCAAATCATCTCACTTACTCATTCTCATTTGATATTCACACTATAGAACTGCATCAACACACATCTCTATGCGTTTGGTTGTTCACACATGCAAGCATTCAAATAAAAATGGAGTCGACAATGTGAATGCTTTCGGAACTCCTTTTTTTGTATGCAGTGTTTTATCCCGGGTCTATTTGGGTCTATTCACATTGGTTATTAACACTGCCAATGTTGTGGATATTTTAAAAAAAACAAAACTCGGGAAACACCTCAACATCGATTTCCTAGAATGAGTGGGGTTTTTGGCAGCCCCCTCCAAAAGTTTAATCGGGTGCAGTGTGAGTGAATAATGGAGTGAATAATGGAGATTTAACCTAGATTCATCCTGGATTATTTTCCCAGGGTGAATAAGCTCAGAGTTGTGACTTCCCTTATTAAGGAAACCCATCCGTAATATGGTCTTCCTCTTTCACTACTGCCTTCCAGAAAAGTTTGCTTTCAGGACACATATTTCTTCAACGTAGGCATAAGTACTGTTGATCTAAGAACAGTCCTTTTCTCCCTAGATGGTTTTGAGAGCAACCCAATTATAATAAATGATATAAAGAGATTTACAATAGGACTATGCTGAGAAACAAGTGGCCACTGAGGTGCTATTGAACTGCCACTCCATCAACATACTGAAGCATGTGAGCTTCAGTTGACTTGGAAAGCCATGTGTTCCCTGACAGAAAAAGTCTGCTGGAGAAAATCTTTTCAAAACAGGAAAGATCTGGAACAATCTCACATAGTGAGAAGTACAGTAAGCAAGGAGTACAATCAAAGGATTAAAGAATCCTATGCTTAGGGACTTCTGGTTGGCAATGGTACTAAGCAATTTGTTCAATAATGTTCTGAGCATGCTTGAATTAAAATTTTGAGCACTTCCTTTCAAGCAGTATCATAACCTTGTGTTTACCTTATGATCTCCTGTTAGACAGTCTACTTCAACTTCTGAACAAGCAGCTCCAAAAACAAAATATTCAAATGGTCGTCCTTCTCCCTTCTCCCAGTTCATGTTTGTATCATAACCTCTGAAGGAACAAAAATATTTGCAACACCTGTTAAAATCTGTATTAAAATGTATGTTAAGCACTTAGCATAAACCAAGCCTAAATAACATCAGTGTAATAGTACTAATATGTATTTATTTGATTCATACCTTGTCCCCCCCCCCCCCAAAAGTTCACAGTGGCTTACATATTATTACTTTGATGAGTGCTGCAGTGATGGGTGGGAATCATACATGCCTCTAGAGGTTGTTGCACTACAACTTCCAGAAGCCCTACTGAAGAATGCTAGGAGTTGCAGAGAATGTGCCAAGCACAATATTCATTTTGTACTGGAAGTGAAAGCCTATGTATGCACTTGTGTGGCTGCTCTTAAGATGGCTTGGATTGCCATACAGACTAATCTTTTAAAAAACTGCACTGACTGCCAATACACTTCCAGTCTAAATTCCAGGTGCTAGTGATATTTAAAGCCTTAGGATAAGGGAAATCAGGCATAATTATGAGATTAAACAGCAGTTATCCCATGCAAAATGAGAAATAGCAATTAAGATTTTCACAAGACATCACTATTAAACAGGCAATAAAGAGCAACAAATCATTCACAGGGAAATCATGAAAATGATTTGTTGCTAATTATTGCCTGTTTATTGTCTGTTTAATAGCGATGTGTGTGGATATCTTAATTGCAATATCACCTTTTGCATGGGATAATCTCCGTTTAAACCCCCAATTTCCCCGATTTTCCCTGTGTGATAAGGTCCATAAACTGGTGTTGCTGTTGTTGCCACCTTCAAGTAGTTTCCGACTTATGGCAGCCCTAAGGAAAACCTCTCATGGGGTTGTCTTGGCTTCTTCAGAAGGAGTTTGTCCTGGCCATCCTCTGAGGCTGAGAGAGTGTTATTTGCTTAAGGTTACCCACTGGGTTTACATAGTCAAACCAGGATTCAGACCCTGGTTTCCCTGTGGGCTCCTAGTGTCCTCGTCCAACACTCAAACCACAACACCATGCTGGCTCTCCTTAAACAGGTAGAGAACACAATATTTCAACAAGTGCTTTTCCCTATATATCCCTGCCCAAGAACTGAGCTGTGCTCAAGGGACCTTCCTTTATGCCCTACCAGAGGGATCAATAAACTGAGGACATGTGAGGGGGGCCTTTTCGGCTTTGGCAGTGAAATTCACTCCCCATGAAGCTTTGATTGGTCCCAACACTGGATTCATTTCAGTGCCAATTTTTTTGTTTATAAAAGCCTTATCAAAGCTGTTGTAATTTTCCCCTGCAGGAACAATAAGAGCTGTATCCCAAACTGTGTTTCATGTTTGGTAATAAATTCCCACACATGAGTTATGAAAAATATAATTTCCATTGGATAGTTAGCGAGAAGATACATTCTTCCTGAATTGAAGTGCATTCGCTGATTATTCTGATATCCCCCTAAACTATGTTTCCCAACCTATCCCAGAAGCTGCACACATAACAACAACAACAACAACAACAACAACAACAACTATACATAGTCTCTGCAGGTCTGATTGCAGAGGATTGCACATTATTTTCTTTCTTTCTTTCTTTCTTTCTTTCTTTCTTTGTTTCAATGCACTTAAAAGGGATGCTTTCAAAGTAAAAGCAGCTGTGGGTCCCCAGGGCAGAACATACTCCTAATCAGGTTCTAGAGCCTACATCAATTTGTGGCTGAAAATTTTTACTTCCTGGCCACTCTTTCCTCCTGAAGGTGCTGTTAGCAATAAATGTATGGTAAGAAGTAGTCATGGGGAATGGTTTGCATTACGGTTCAATGCAAGATATTAGATATTATTGTAAAATGGCAATAAAATTGTAAAATGTGTAGCTATCTACTTGACAGTGTGTTCTCTTAGGGGATACAGTCCTCTACAATCAGACCTGCAGAGACTACTTTACAGCCAGTTAACAAATTACAGAACAAAGGAAGCTAATTTGCAAGATATGTAGGTGAGAAAAGTTTGTACAAGGACAAACAGATATCCTTTAACCCTTGAAGGAGTATTTCTTCAAGCCTGAAATGTAATTGACAACAGGATTGGCCAAAGACCACATACAGACTCCTACTACATCATCCAACCCCCAATTTTGCCAGGTTTTGCTCTCTTTGATAGGTTTTAGACTTACGCCTCTTATCACATTTGGTTGTGAAACCATCCCCATGCCTAAAACTACTCAGTAGGAAGACTGATAAAATCCCCCCCCCCCCTGTTTTCCTCCCCAAAATGCAAGAAATGAGGAGGAGGATCTGCAGTCCTCTGTTGTGTTTGTGCAGACCTCAGGAAGCTGCCTATTCCTGATCTATGCATACTTGAGGATGCTTCATTTACAATAGAGCATACCTTTGGTATTTACCACATTAGTATGGAGGATGGCAACAGCGTGCCAGTTGGAAATGATCTTCCAAATATTCATAGGCAGACTGTGCTCAGAAGGATACCACTTTAGTCCTACTCCTATAGGCACAGGCTTAGGTATTCATGTAGTCACACTGTTAAACATATTAGGATAAATCCAATTATTAGTCCCAATTAAAGTAGACCCGTTGAATAAATGGGAACTTGGTAAGCAAACACTTATACAACCCCCATTGGTGCAGTGGGTCTCCTCTATGATTAATAATTGGCTTTAGTCCATTGTTTCTTTGGTTTTTTAAAAAAAAATTAGAATTCACATTCAAGGCATTTGTTTCCAATAGCAATATTAAGGACAGAAAGTATCATTTACCTGAAGAAGCCAGTAGCTGAAAGACTAATACTTTGGCGAAAAGCTTCTGTAATCTACAAAAGATAAACTTTCTTCAGAATTAAAATTAGGTTTTCCTGAAACTTAATAGTGTTACAGAGCAGCCTTGTTTTTTATTTGTGAATTATTTGCAACACTGGAACACTTCCATTGCACACATATTAAGTGAATCACTATTTCAGTGTATTGCTTAGGGCCAATATTTCACCCTCATCATATATGTATTTGTTTTGCATTTTATCATATTTATATCTCCTCAGTTCTTATAAACAGGGGCTACAAGGGCAGGGAGGGGGGAGACAAAAGTACAAGTGACTTGAAGTCAGCTTTTGATGTATCTTTTTAACTGATATCAGCTCTTAAAGAAGCAAGCTGGCACTTCACAAGGATTCCAGGAATAACAATTCAGCCTCCCCCCCCCTTTTTTTAAAATTCAGAAATATGGTAATCTAAGGAAATGATTGGTCAACAGATGGTAAAACAGCCTCGAGGAGCTGCATGTTGGCCACCCCTGCTATATGCCAACAGATGACAGAGGATGATAGTACATAAGATCTGGAAATATTCAGATGCCAGTATCATAGAATTTGAGTTTCAAGAAACATAATAGAGCAACCCAGATGTGTTTTGTGATAGAAGCTTAATGTTATAATTCAGTTGCAGATATATACCCAGTCTTTCCATTTTCCTTCTGGATTTTCATCCATGATGGGTTTAAGTCGTTTCATAAGAGTCTCACAGGCATTCTGAAAAAAATGAAAACACACACACCCATAAAATAAATATGATAGCAAAAGAGATTTTAGCTAAAATCTCTTTTGCTTTAAGCTAATGCACAGGACCCAGTTCTCCCATCACTCTTGATTTAGGTGCCAGGACATCAAAGGATAAAGGGGTTGCCCCTTTTACAACCAGATTGGGGCTGTAAACAATCGCACGCTGCATTTATTCCGCCCTTTGCAGGGAGCAAAAAGAAGCCACAAAAAAAGGCTGCTTTTTGTGTCCTGCAAAGGGCATGACAGCCGTAGTGCTTTACGTTGTTCCTTTGGCACTGTGTCATGCAGATGCAGTGCCAGAGGAGCACCGTGATGCCGTGTGGTGCAGTGCGTGGTGTCACACCGGCCTGGAGGTGGAGCATGCGTCGTGTAGATGCTATGCCCCAACTCCCCCCCAACCCGGCCAAAGATGCTGGTGTGCACAGCTCCAAGGAGCCCCATGACACCAGTTTTGCTGCACCCAAGTCAGATAAGGGATTGCTAATTCTGCCCAGTGGGATTCCAGAGGCCTTGCTTCTACAACACAGTGGCATAACATGCTGCAGTAGCCACAGGTAATGGGGAAAATGGGCAGAAGAAAAATTAAGATAAACACAAGGATGCTATGACAGAGTATGTTATCAGATATTATCCATTCCCTGTATGGGCCAGGAGAAATGGTGTACTTCCATTTGGATCCCAATACTGCCTCCAGAACTGACACCACTCCTTCCTCCTTGAAGCCCCTATGCATCATAACCTGCTTCAAAAGGCTGGAAAGCAACCTGAAGCAGGCTTTTGATGCTATGGAGGACTGCAACTGACTAAAAGCATAACAACAACAACAACAACAACAACAAGACCAGTTAAATGAGCTTAAAAGGCTAAAATAGTGTAAAACTATGCACATGTAGATTTGGGGGGAGGGTAACAGCCCTCAAAAGCTTTAATAAAAAGCTATATTTTAACTTGCAATTGGAATGAAACCAATGTTGATGCTCAAGAGGAATTTCCCATGCCCTCCTAGAGTATATTGTTCCTACTGATAAGAGACAGAGTAGGGAATCTCCCTGCAGATCTCAGTTCATAGGAAGCCACATCTGGATACTCAATCTGGCTCTGAACTGAATCGCGAGCCATGCAGCCAACCCTAAGGGATTTTAAGTGTCTGAATACAATAAAACCAATTTCAAAATATTCACCGGGCTTTTGTAATTTACAAAAAAAATCTGTAATTTTTAAAAAGCAGCAAATAGGTAATTATTGAAATCTTTGGCCTGAGATAGTGTCTCAAAACCATCAAATCCAAATTAGATACAATCTGAAGCAATTTCCCCAGTCCTAGGTCCAAAGATATGAAAAGACAAAAGTGGTGAATAATTTGGCACCAAATAATAAGGAAGAAAAAGAAATATATGTAACCTTCACGGCCATCCCGTTTACATCAGTACCAATAGAGGCTGCTGTCGGTCTTGTATTAGGCACAGTCACTGTACTTGTTTCACTGATGTAAATATAAGACATCGGTATCCTTAATTCACGACTGGCAATCTGTTAATAACAAAACGGTTTTATTGAAACACATCTGCCATTTTCTTAATCTATGTTGATTTTACACTTTGTTTATTTTTCTGCTAAAAAACCTGGAGGCCCTGACTACCTGTAGCAATTGTCTTGTGTAGGACAGAACATTTGTGAAACAGCAGGAATTGCACCATACACAAGAGATGCTGGAGGGTGTGAAATGAATCCTATCTCATATCTCTTTCCCTGAACAATAGGAGGTTACTTACATTTAAAAGGACCATGTGTACACAACCTAAGTGATGAGTAAGAGTAGAATCATCTGTTTAGTACTTGTCTCCACATCCACTTCCAGTTAGGAAGCTTGTGCAAAATCGGATTGGTCTGTGTGTCTTGAAACAATATAAATTCAATGTAGATTTGGCCTTTAAAAATGTTCACAGCTAGATAACAAACACTGTCACTTCAGTGGTCAAATAAAATAAGCCAAATTGAAATTGATTACATTTATAAAATGTGTCCAAAGTGTGTGGCTTTAGTTGTTGAAACAATAGTAACTACAGCAACTAAAACATTACTCCATTTTGCTTATATCGCTCCTTTCACAGTAATGTTTCAGTTGGTTACAAGTAACAATGCTGAGCCAAGGTTTAGCATTTGAGAAAGAGCTGAAGACAGTCCATAGCTTGTGCACTCCTCCATTGCCACTCCATCTCTGGCATGACTACGGAGAGAAAATTGGAAAGTTTCCATACTGCTTTAGATTATGAAGAGAAAGAGTGGGCAACTGCAATGGACCCAAGAGTCAGTTTTCTGTTCCAGGACTCTCTGGGGCGAAATGCCTGAAATGGTGTTGCAATGGAAATGGACATAAATCCCCTTCTGGATTTGAAAAAAACAGGGTTTTCAAAATCTTAAAACAGTGCAGATGCAATGTACTTAAAAGGTGAATGCAATGTACTTAAAAGGTGAAGTCCCATTTTTGGATGCTTCTAGCAGATTCTGGAATCTGGAGAGGCTGGAGTGTGGGGAGGTGGGATCCTTGTAGCATCAGGACCACGTTTTAGAGTGTTGTCCATGCATAGAATGTGTTATAATTAGTGGAAACAAAGCAGTTGTGTACACCACTGTTTGCCTTGTTTCCACTAGCCATTGTTAATGTTGTAACCCCTAAGCATTAAAAGTGGACTAATTCAATCAAGAAGCCATGATCTTGAGTTTGCAGTATTCTCTGCTCCTATGGCCCCACACTTCACAGAGTAGTGTGACAATACAGGTGCTGTGTCTGGCATGAGCTCAGAGACAGATGAAGCAGTACAACTGGCCCTTCCAATAGTGCAACAGGCTACTGTCAATCAAAAATGGAACCAAAAGAAAGACACAAGACTGTGTCCAAGCTCTTTTCATCAGACTCTTTTATCAACCCATCACTTTACAAGTGATTTCTATAAGCAAATACTAGAACATATTATTTATGTATCTAGATTGAATAAACTTTTGGCATGTTCACTGTGGTGTGTGAATGCTTATTACCTGCATAATTTTGGTGTGAATACCTTGGCCTAATTCAACACCCCCATGAGTCACCAACACATGCCCATCTAAGTAGATATGAACAAGGGCTGCGGCCTAGAAACAGCAGATTAAGAGACTGGTTAGTTTTTGATGTACAGTGTTTCAAAAATATAAAACATGTTGAAATGATTATATCTAATGAACGAGTGAACCAAAAGAAAGAAATTGCCAGAATTCAGACTGCTTTTAACATCACAAAATATAAGCATACCTAAATAATAACATAAACATTATTATGTTGAGAGGATGAGTAATAAACGCTGATGTACACAAGCTGCATATTCCAAGTTGCATATTTCCTAGCCTTAAGATTAAGGGATGCGATAGCTTAGTGGTTAAGATGCCAACTCTGGTGATCAAAAAATCGGAAGGTTGGCAGTTCAAGGCCTGGGTGCTGCACGATGGGGTGAGCTCCTGTCATTAGTCCCAGCTTCTACCAACCTAGCAATTAGAAAACATGCAAAGGAAAGTAGATAGTTAGGTACTTCTCAGAGGGAAGGTAACAGCGTTTGGTGCCGTCATGCTGTCCACATGACTACCAGAGCAGTCCTCAGACAACGCTGGCTTTTTGGCTTAGAAACAGAGATGAGCACTGCCCCAGACATTCACGTCAAGGGATTATCTTTACCTTTACCTATAGGGTTAGGATAGACTGCTCCTTTATAAGCCCTCTTGTGTTGGGGTGGTTTCATGCAGAGTTGAATGTGCATATTTTCTGGGCTAAGTTGGAATATTTTGTGTTCTTTTTGCTCTGGTTTTAGGCTTGAAGTGAGGCTTTGATGTGATTTCTGCCTGGTTTGGAGGCATGCATCATCTAAACACCCCACCTTCAGAGCAGTTTGAAACCGCTTTATTTGGCTCATGTGTTTCACCCCTCTGTTTGTCTATATTTTCATTTAATAATTAGGGGAATTGTTCACACTTTTACCAAACTGAAACCAACAGAATGCAGTTTTCCTTGTCCAGCAAGTGGTCACCTTGATGCCTGAATATTAGATCCAGTGAAGGATCTTAAGGGTAAAAGTGCAAGATGAGTGATAGGAATGTAAGGGTTAGTACTACAGGACTAAACTGGAGTGGGCATTTATCATGCATAACAATGTCAATATTTAGAAACTAGAGGGATAATATTTTGTGGTCTTTTAGTCCCTGTCTTTGACTAGGCTACACGTGAATCTAATGAAGCCATTAGATTATCCGAGTGTATGACACAATTCATCTATTATGCCTACTTTCATCAATGTGCTAGCAGATACCCACTACTTCAACAGAATCTCCCCCATCCTTTTCCCTACTGAAGCCTCCTGCACCACCTGAAAACAGGTCTTTATTGTTTAACGTGTGTCCTTTTGTTCCAGATTATTTTTTGCTTGAAAATATCACACACTGTACATTTCTTTACAACTGATGTAGAAAGGTTTCCCAGATATCTAGATACAGAACAATAAAGAATGTCAATTTTTCAAAACCAACCTGATTAAGAAATGTTGGCTGAAATCCTATTGAATATTTCAGTGGAATAATGGCAATCCCTTTCTTTCTCCAGTAATTGTATGTATTAAATTCTTCCACATCCTGCTTCCTTTTGTAAAAACATGACTTCTTCACGCATTCATTCCAACATTTTATCAAGTTCTTTGGATCCACTTCCTGTTTGTAATGTGTTTTGTCAAATGTTTTGTACATGTTTTTCTCTCTGATCTGCAGGGATAAATGGAAAACCTTACCAAGAAAGATAAGATGCTGCCCTTTGTCTCTGGTCTTTTCACAATGAATTGAACCAAAATAAGAGGTAAAAACTAGTTCGCTCATTGCTATTTGCATCTATTTCATTTGCAGGAACTGTATCCTTACATCACAAATTCTTATATATGAGCTGGTAAGCCACACATTTCAGCCATAGCAGTAGCACCCATGACATTTGAAGCATATTCCAGCAAGACAGACAACTACAAACACTACTGTGTTTGAGATACAATACCTGCCCCTTCACATGGCCCAAACAAGTAGATGATTCCTGCCAGCAAAATAAAAATACACTCATGGTATAAGATGAATCCCTTTGTTGAATCTTGCTATAAAAGTAATAATTCTATTTAGGATTTTTGTTAAATCCTAAGAATGTTCTTACTGTTACCTTCTCAGGTGGTAACCCTGTTGTGGCTGCAATATCCGTTATTAATGCCTCCGTAACAAGGGCTGACTGAGGAAAACCAAATCCTCTAAATGCTGTGTTTGATGGCAAATTTGTCTTGCAGGCACATCCTTGGCAGAGTAAGTTGGGAATCTTATAAGCATTATCCATTCTTAGCAATGCATTCTCCATTACCTTTAGGAAAAGAAAAGCGTAGATTTAATAAGTTTTATATATCTGTGAGAGTGACACTGTCCTTAAGTTTGACTAGACAGCAAATGCACAAGCAAGGTTCTTCAGAAAAGTCTTTTATAGCAATATATTAAACCATGACTTGCAAGGCACAAGCTGTGTGCACATCACTGTATTGTCTCCAGTCAGTGACAGCATAAAACATAGGGATTTCTCCCCATTATGAAGGCCAGTGGGGCTTGGAGGAAGGCATTCACTCATATGCTGTCAGAAGAGGTTGCAGTGCCACAGCTACATTCCAGATGGGACTCAGTTGCCATGCTTGCAAGCCCAGTTTATTCTTATTTTCCCCGGATGGGGAACTGCAGAGCTGGGTGCTAGGACCTGACTTCCAAGTGCGGTAACTGAATCCCAATTGGGACTCAGCAGTGGTGCTTGCAAGCCCATTTGAGACGGCATTGCTCACTTGCTTTTTTCTCACCATGGACAAATCAGATTGATTCCCAGCCAAAGTATCAGGTCCCACCCACCACATTGTCCAAAGATCCCCACAACATCATACAACCCACACAAAGCCAAAGTGGCAGGTGGTAACCATCACCACCTGAGCTTCCCCATTGTTGGCACCGAATCCAGGAAAACATTGAAACTGAACATTGAAAACATTGATGCCCCGATGCTGGCATCACACTGCATGCCTGACCAGCTGGCAGGTGGCATCACGTCATTTCTTTGATGCAGAGTTTAGATGCACTGTACTGAAGAAACACCAAAAAGCTCCTGCAGTGGCGGCAAGGGCAGCTTTTTGCTGTTCTAAAAAAGAGCAGCATTTTCTGCTTCTTTTTAGAGCGGCAAACTGCTGGATTGGGGCCACGGTGTGCGGTTGCTGTGGCCCCAATCCAGTGATGAAAGGGGTGGTGGGACGCCACTCTATCAGGCTGGTCTGTTCAGCCCCTGAGTGCTTAGTTCCTCATGGAATGTAATATTCTGGGACCTATGGCAGTTTGCACACATGCTGCAATATCAAAATTGGCAGAAAATTGCACCACTAAATTTCAGCAGCAAACCAGGAAAAGCCCTAAAAACAAAACAAAATGCTTTTTGGAAGGGGAATTTTATAAGTTTTCAACAACTTTTGGCAGCAAATTAAAAACATTACTTTAAAGTAATTATTCCTGCTTTTTCCAAAAGGTCTTTTAGTGCGTTGTCACTGAAATTCAATACTGTAATTTGCGCAAGTTTTGAACTGATGACACACAAACAAAAATAACTTTGGGACCAAGTGTTATCCGCTTGTAATGTAGACAGTAAAAATAATAGGGGACCGTGTTGCTAGGTTTTCAAAATAGCAATAAGAGACAGGGCAAACGGGCATGAAGGAGTGGCTTGAGTCTGCTCCAGCTGCAAGCAGATCAGGACCACACCAACAGCATGGCCTGCTCTGAAACCAGGCTGCGATCACTGACCCCAACACTTGCCACCAGGAGCTGGATTATTCTGGCTCCTTTTTGCTCCAGTCCAAAGGACCAGAGCGCAGCATCCGTGGTGTATATCATTTGAATGCCATGCCTCCAAAGTGTCTGAAAACCGCTTCTTTTTGACCATTTGTTCCAGGCCACGCTCAAAATTCATGACACGCAGGGCTGACATTTAGAAAGTAGCTCTTAACAAGTTAGTGTTCTGCCTAAATACCAAATGAAGTATTTAGGTATTTCAGTTATGTTTTTATGTTCAGTTAGCCATGCCTTTCCCTGTAACATTAACATATTGTCCACATTCATAAATTACAACATATGTGTATTTCTGTCTTTACGAAGAGATAATATCTCTGAAACTGGGGGTTTATAATGAGGGGCACTCATAAATTCTAATGGGGGAGAAGGTGATGGGAAGTGGGTGTGAGAAGAACAGTCATCTTTCAGTATTATTTTCTGAGACCTAATACTCCAGAAAAGATTGAACACTGTGCCTCTAACCCTTCCAACTCCAAAAGGAGATGATGATAAATGACATTGAAAAGTGTCAAGAGAACCATTAGGTATACAGACCCTGGCATAAGTGACCCACCAGGGTGACTAAGAATTTTTCCAGTCTAAAGCTAAGTTTGAAACTAAGCTGATCTAAATAATCAGCATCACACACACACATACAAAATGAAATTGATAACGCATCCCTTGCTGTAACTTAATGAAGAATGCAAGGTTAGAAATTGCCATTGGACGGCAATTATCCCAAGTTACTGGATCTATATTGACTTTATTTAATACAGGTTTTATCACTGCTTCCTTCAAGGAAGCAGGGAACACACCATCCCTGAGAGGTATTAGCCACCTTTAAGGTTGATATCCCTGACTCAGTCCTGGTAGGTTTTAACAGCTAGGATGGACAAGGATCAAGGGAACATGTGGTTGGCTCAAATCTCCAAGCAGTTTGTCTTTTGCTTGTCTTCAGGCTATACAAGTTGAAAACGCAACATGACTAGCTCCATCCATATCAGATTCTGACAAATCTATGGCATCCAGGATGAAACGTATACAAGTAATTTCCTCTGCACAACAAATTGGCCACAGAAGAACTACAGACTGAATGATTCTGGAATTAGTTTCCCAGCTGCAACATACCGCAATGGATTCATCTGGTGTACATCCAGCATTACTGTAGTATCTCACATCCAGAGCCGCAATTGTGCCATCATTCATAAATCCAACCTAAAAAAAGTTTACAGTTGTGTTGTCAGTTATTGGAGCACTAATGAAATTAATGTACACAAAATACAATATTTATTCAATGGTATTTGTGTTTGTACATATAAAGCTCTCACACAGTTCAGATATTATGCCAATCTATGGAAGTTTGACCGCAGTAGGCACTATATCCATTCCAAATGGATGCATAGTTTGCAATCAGCCAGTGATATACTACTCTTTCATACGAGGCTAAATTGGAAGTATAATTTAAGGTCAATTCGAATGCAATCATGGGTTTTATGTTATTGCAAATTAACTCTTCGCACGCAAATTTGGGCAAGAGGGAAGCCAATTCGAATGCAATCATGGGTTTTACGTTATTGCGAATTAAAGCTTCGCATGCAAATTCGGGCAGGAGGGGGTTATTTTCGGGTAATGGGAAGTAATTCCGAACGGAGCAGGGGTTCTTCTGAATGGAGCAGGGGTTCATGTAAATTCGCTAAACAAGCGAATTTACATGAATCTGCATTGGCTCCATTCGGAGTTGGGAGAAATTCCTCCCATTTGAAAGAGTCCATAGAATCAGCAACAACAGAAGCATCCAGAGGTCACTTTCTCTGGTCTCTCTGTAGCACTTCTCCTCTTCTTGTGACTCTCAAATTGGCAAACTGTGACTTGAGTCATTTCTTCAAACCAAGACTGATCCTGGTTTAGAGGCATTATAAAAACAAAAACAAAAACAAACAAACAAACAAACAAACAAAACAATTTGTGTGTTCCTCTGTCTTTTCTACCAATATTCAGATGATATCTCACCTGCTCAAGTACTTGTGAAGGACTGACACAACTTGACTACAGTGCCTAGTTCATAACTGCAAAACTGGGGAGTAGACAGGTCTTCCTTTGGCAGCTATCAGCAAGCAAACAAACTTTCCTCCTCTTTTCCTGACATATCTCATGGAAGCTTAATTGCAGCTAATCCATTCCTGTCAAATCTTGCCCATTTAAATTGGCTAGTGCCAATAATGAAAAATGCATCGCCACTTAGGACTCTTTCAGACGTGGGAAATTGGAAGTATAATCCAAGGGCAATCCAAACGCAATCCTGGGGTTTCACGTTATTGCGAATTAATTCTTCTCACGCAAATTCGGGCAAAAGGGAAGTCACTCCGAATGCAATCATGGGTTTAACGTTATTGCGAATTTAAGCTTCTCACGTGATTTCGGGCAAGGGGGGGTTATTTTCGGGTAATAGGAAGTAATTCCGAATGCCTTCCGAACGGAGCAGGGATTCAGGTAAATTCGCTAAACAAGCGAATTTACATGAATCCGCATTGGCTCCATTCGGAATTGGGAGAAATTCCTCCAGTTTGAAAGAGTCCCCAGTCAGATACAAACTATTGTCATCAGACTATCACAAGTGGCTTAATAGGAGTTTTAAGACTGATTTCTCTCTTTCTAAAGTTACATGATGTAAACAAACTAGACTCCCACACTAAGGTAAATTGATATTTTGTTGATATCAACTAATTATTATAAGCTACTTTGGGCCCTTTGTTAGGAGGAAGACAGGATATATAAAAATACAAAGTGCTTTGAGGACTTACTAGCAACAGAAACTAAGAAAGATTTAATTCATGAAATCAAGTCAATAATCAGCCCACAGATCAATCCCTTGCCCCTTTGACTAATCACCATTATGAGTACTTTGATGGGAGACCACCAACAAATATCAGATGCTGTAGACTATCTTTCAGAGGAAGGAACTGGCAAAACCTCCTCTGAGTATTCCTTGCCTTTGAAAATCCTGTGAAATTCATAGGGTCACCATACGTCAACAGGTGACTTGAAGACACACACATACACAAACATAATGGCCAGGCTATCCTACTAAGATGAAATGTGTATTTTTCTAGCATCCAATCCTTAGTAGACTACATTGGCACTACCTTTCCATGATGAGATTGTGTGCTTCTGTGAGGCAATAGGCTATGCTGATGGCAGCAGTGCTGCTAGTAACATCTCCCATGTTAAACAGGATTTAGACTAAATGTAAACAGCTACTGGATAGCAGCAGTGTGCGTGTGTGTGTGGGGGGGGGGGGGTAACACTGATGGAGGACTTTTCAGAGGCAATTGTAGTGGCACCATAGCTAACTCTAAAGGAACTAGTATTGTGTAAAAGAAGGCAATAATAAACAGCTCCTGATGCTTTTTTACCTTAAAAATAGTATGATGAAGTAATGCAAAGTTATCTTGGAGGTCTCTGATTCATAGGGTCACCATAAGTTGAAGTCAACTTGATGACAAATACCAATAAATCCTTGGTTACCAAGATATAGATCCCCTAAAGTTTTTATATCCTTGTAAAGCAGGAGGAAAAGCATACACATTCTGTTATGATATGAACTTCATATAAGGGAGGAGCTGGGCATGGAAAGGAGATTGTTGGGAAGAGTGAAGTGGGGTGAGAAGTCCAGGAAAGCAAGAACTGTTTGGCCTGACAAACTAATTTTCTTTTTCAAACCACTCCTGTCATGCAGCTCATTTGATGTAAAGACATTACAGCCTGAGCGAATCCTTTTGGAGTGCATGATCAGATTTGGCACAGCTGAAAAATCTTTGCTTCTTCAGTTTGTCCTTTGTAGGTAAAAAAAAAGTATAGCATACAAGTAAGCAAAATACCTATAACAAGCTATTGTTCAAAATAACAATGGCATAGCAACATTTCTTTTACAAATAACTTTTCCCCAAAGACATATTTTCCCTGTAACATGTAACATTTACTCATTACACCTTCACACCATTTTTTCAAGCTAAAATGCTTTCTTGAAGCATTTTGAGGATCCCCCCTAGTTTAGTCCATTTTCTTAAATTTTGATGAATTTGAAAAATGGGAAAAGGATAATAATGAATTACTGAAGTGTGCATGTGTCCTTAAAACCTGTTATAGACTTTTAAAGTAACTTTTGAAGCTCTGCTTTATACTTACTTTGTACCTTCCAAGGAATGGATGTCTACCCCCAGTTATTAACATATCATCTCCTCGATCCAGAACACAACGAACTGCATGGCCAGTTCTAAAAGAACAAGAGGCAGAAATGAGACTCCACCATTCAGATGTATTAGTCTCGTTATTGACCGTAACCAATTATGGGCCTTACTGCATCAGGCCAGTAAAGCACACAGTCCTTTCAGTTGGGGTCTCCCGTATGATGGTGTTGATTTTCCTTTGTTATACTGTGTGACAGTGTTTCAATATCAATTTATTTTACATACCCCAAAAATCTGTTTTTGCCCTCCCTTCTGGCTTCTACTGCACTATACTTATCTATACAAAACATCATTTTCAGTTTTATGACTTTTTGGGTGGTCAATGGATGTGTACTTTTGGGCAAGATCTCGACCCTTTCCAAAGTCCAGAAAAGCAGCAGGACGAGGATGGGATGAGAAGTGCAGGAAATGGCCCTATTTGTCCAATCATGTGTGCTGGGTGTGCATGTATGAATGAGTTCAGAAGGACTTTGGAAGAGATTTTTTTTTTTTGCAAAGGTGAGCAAGTAGACAAGGCAGGCAAGGATTGGCTCTGCTTTCCTCCTAATTCTTCCTGCTCATGATCGCCCAAGGGTTGCAGAAGGAAGAGGAGACATGAGTGACTCTGTTGACTATGGCTGCTATGGAGCGTCCAGCATGTACTTCCCTAGGTGTGCTGCTGTCACCACTACTGCCTGTTATGTGTCCCCCTTGGATATCTCTAGCAAGCCCCTATTCCTCTCCAAATTGCCTTCTTGTCAAATTACATGAGCTTACACTTCCCATTTGCCTCTGATAATAGCAGCTAAGCTGTGTCCCTCCTTTTGTCTGGGAAAATTATCTAAGGCCCTCAACTGACCAGCAAGAACTGCTGGTGTGAGGGCAGAATTTGGGTGTGGCAACCGCCCACTGCCTGCCCCCATGCTGGCATCATGTCAGCATCATGCCACGCACCCCACCACACTGCAGGCGGTGTCACACTGCGTCTTTGGTGCGGAGTGTAGACATGATGTACCAAGGGGCCACAGAAGAGCCATGGCGGCTGCTATAGCACCCTTTCCACGGTGCAAAAAGAAGCCACTTTTTGTGACTTGTTTTTGTGCTGTGGACCTGCTGTGTTAGGGGCATGATGTGCAGTTGCTGTGTCTCCAACCCAGTGCTTCCAGGGGTGGCACAGAGTCGTCTCTTAGAGGTGGTCTGTCCAGCCCTTCAGTGAGTTCTCTCTCACTGATCTGTTCTACTGAGGGCCAGCTGAAGAAACCCAGACATATAATGATTTGTTAAAGAGGTGAAATTAGTTCGAGAGTGTACACAAGATGCTCTTGTCCCATTTTAGAACAGTTTTAAAATGTTATTTTTAAATAACAATTATCAATACTTCCCAACCAGCATAGTCACTATCTATATTGGCTGGGAGATTCTAGGAGTTGGTTATGGTTATGTAAGCATGACCATGGGAAGGGCTGAATTGTTTTTATGACAAACAAACAAACAAGCAAACAAGAAAACATACATAAAATAAAATTCCAGGCTGCACTGGAAATATTTTCAAACTGAAAAAAATCTGGTTTATGACCAATGTTTACTAGCAACTTAAATGGGAAGCATAGTACAGTCGGCCCTCCGTTTTTGCGGGGGATCCATTCTGGATGCCCTGTGAAAATAGAGACTCGCCAATATACAGGCTTGAAGGGAGGGGGTGTTTGCGAGCACACACAAAGCGTGCATCACAGGGACACACCCTATTGAAAAGGTTGTCTTTCTGTGAATATTCAAGACCATGGATCTCAAGTCAGTGAGGACCAAGGGGTGATGGTACATATCTCATATGTCAGGCAGCAAATCTTTATTGAAACTGTTTCCAGGAAATAAAACAAAACACTCTCTGACAAAACAAAGAAATGGAGGAAGAAAGTCTTGAGTGCATATGTTAGTTCCCCAGAATCAGCAAAATCACTTTAAACTGAATTGATGCACAAATATTATTTTACATTTTAAAATCTTGTGCTTATATTGGGGTCAATAAGGATGATCCCTAGTCCATTCCCCAGTACAGAAACATTGGATAACCCTGTCTCTATCTCCCTCTGAAGAATTACTGACCACCACATCTGTTTGGGAAGTTTGCATGAGACAGATTTAGACCCCAATAAAGAATTCTAGGCCTGTGAAAGACTTAAGTACTGTAAGCACTAAAGCTGACATCAGAAAGGAATGTCCCCCCAGTTCAAATCGACTAGTAGCCCTCCTGCTTGCTTTCTCTGTGGTGTGTGGCTTCCCTCACTTGCCAAAGATATATTGAATCTTTTGCTCTACAGGCAACATCTTGTTTTTGTATGTAGGGAAAACCAAATAGGGCAAAAGTTACAGCATCTATGCTTGATAGTATATTGGTGTCCATGTACTTAAATTTGCAATTCACATGATGCACACAACCATTTGGTTACCATTGACATGGCAGTACTTTTTCCTTTTTGTGATAAAAGGAACAATTTAAACGTATATGTTTTGGTGTTCTGCTCTTTTTGTTCCCTTCCCTTCTTTGTGATGTTCTGTCTATTAGCAAAGTCCTGCCTCCCCTATTGCCTGAGCTACATTGCTGGCAGGATTTTCACACACAGTCTAGAAGCACTTCTGGATTCTTCATAAAGTAATTCCCTTGCTTACACACTTTCCTTCCCTTTTTGTTGTTGCTTCTCATGGAGAAGGTCCACTGTTGTGATTAGGCTTTTGTAAATTTGGGGCTAATCATCAAGTGAATGCACAACATCCCTTTCAATTGTCCATATATGTGAGTAGGCACTCTCACAAAGAACAAGACTGAAATCACAACCTCTTTACACATCACCCCAGGGATAAGTCCCACTGAAGTCAATGGGGCTTCCATTTGAACAAACGTGAAATGCACTGTACTGTATCGACCTTTAAAAGGCTAGGAGTCATTGAAAGACAAGCATTTAAAATAGAATAGAATAAATAGAAAGCTTTCACCAAGCTAGGAAAACATCATATGACTTGGATGTCATGAGGATTTGGTGTGGGTGGGTGGGCATAACCACAAAAAATTATTTACACCCCTAAACACTCCCGCATTGAGTTAACCAATACAAAATGGAAGCACATGTGAAGATTAGAGGGAAGAAAAGGGAACTTTGCAGCAAAGTAAGGTGACAAGCTACATTGACTTGACCTTTAAAAGAGTGATTTTAAAAAGCTGCTGAAGCATTCACAATTAAAGGAAATATATGTTCGTGTGTGGATTCCTCTAGTATCTTGTTAAATGTTTACTATTTAAACCATCCTTTTAAACAGCATACTTACTTATTTGCTGCCACCGCAGTGATACCAGCCAGAATAGCAGGTTTGGTTACTTTACCGCCAAAACCACCACCAACTCGTTTTACATGGCATGTGATCCTGTTGCATGGGATATTTAAAACAGAGGCCACCAGTTCCTGTAAAATCAAATCAAGTCAGAGAAATTCAAAGCAGTGTCACATATATCAGCTGTTCTTTCATTGTGAACACAAGCTCTTTCTCTCTCTTTCTCCCTCTCTCCCTGCCTTCCCCTTTCTCACACACTCAGACTCCATACAGATTTTGATACAGCTATTACCCATGTATAGCAACCATTGGCTTTTGTTACAATTCATATATACCCCTATTGGCTTCCAGACAGTTTTAAAGGGCTCAGATGCAGAGTTGCATACCCAGTTCCTTAACCACATATGCATCTGAGCAGAAGGCTATAATGCATATTGGCCTCTTCTATTGGATTGGGTCACTCCCTTCCACAGCAAGGATTTTAAAAAAAGTTTTCTAAATGAGAAAGTTACGCTAGGTCAAGAAAAGTCCTTCAAGCACCCCCAAACTTACAAGCCACACTAGCCCAATGTCTTTTTGTTAGTGACAGATAGTTTATGGTGGTCTGTCAGATGCCTGTGATAGGATTTGGGTGCAACAGGCTCTCTATCACTTTCCCATATTGTTACACACTATGAGACACAGTTGAGCCACCTGTCCAGATAATACAGTGTGTTTATAATTGCAGGTTGGTGGGCAGAAGGAATGCTCTTAAAAATTCAGCTACCCTTGGAAGCCCTATACTGAATTAATTACATAACATAAAGCTAAATGAAACTAACTGAAAAATAACTTTGGACTCCTGTCTTTGGTTAGCTGGCATGAGGGACTAACCCATATGTATGTGGCTTGCTCTGTTCTGTGCCCTCTAACAATGACTATTTACAGCGAGTACCAACACTGCATTCAGTCACTGCCCAGATGCTTGGGACTCTGAGTCCATCGAGGTAACAAATGTGAATTCCAGAGAAAAATAAACGTGTCCACTCCATAATATCACACATCCATGTGAATCTAAAGATGAGAATTTGTGTATGTATCTGTGAAAACAATCTGAAAAACAAAACAAAAAACCACCACCACTCTTTGTGGTGTTGTTCTCCTGCCAAAATTACTCTGAACTTGCTACTTCTTTTAGCATACTGCATGCAAGTAAGCTCCTCCTGAGTGGTTGCACTGCTTCATACCGCGGGGGCAGCGAGGAGACTTGCACAGTGGCATGAAAAGCATTCTGATATATTTATACATTATTATGTTACTATTAGCATTATACTCTCATTGTTACCTGAATAAATGTTGGATGCTGTGAAGACACATAAATATCTATTTCTTTATCCTCTCCTTTTGGAATAACAAGTACACTTTGGGTTTCCATATAGAAATGCTCCTGTCCCCCAATATGAATCTCACCTGGTTCCAAAAATAAACCAAAGAAGAAAGCTTCCATAATCAAAAGAAGGTGAATTAAAATAAATATATACTTTAAAAAAAGAAAAATAGTATTTGGAAGACTAAAACATTTGTTGGTTTTGTTAAGCTTCTGTGTGCTTTTGCTGGATCTCACTGCTTTCCCCAGCATTAGTGATGCTCCCTCATGCAGGCTCCTTATGCACTGAAAACAAACAAACCCTGCTCCTGAGAACTAGAAAATCCTTTGGAGTAGTTTTTTTTGGAAACTTTTAATTCCACTGACATTTCATTTGAATTACAATACAGCTCCCACATCTGTGGAGGATATGTTCTCAGACTTACTGCAGTTAGCGAAAATCGTGGATAACAGTGAACTCTATATTTCTAGTGGAAGTTGACCATAGAATCATGCTGGAGGACCTCCAGATACCTAGAGAAATCTTTTTCCCCCCTGGATGCAGGTAAGTGAAAACATGTTTACCAGACCCATGGATATGGGGGTTGTACCGTACACAGTTCGACCTAGACTACCCTTATTGATCAGGGCTGCACAACTTGACTGAAAACAGGTCTGCTCAGCACAACTCAAAGGAACCTCATGGACATTCTTTATACTGTTTAATCTGATTGAACTGTATGTAGTCTTGAGATCTTTGTATATAGAATAAATATTTTAATTAATAATAAAATAAATTATTTACTGCAGATGTCTAGAAGTTGGTCACAACCCAGCACAGATAGGGAACATGCTGCCAAAAAATACTGAGCTTCTGCTGGGCCAAACTAAATCTGATATTAATGAAGTACTGTACTGCATATACTTAACTATAAGTTGAGCTCATGTATAAGTCGAGGGCAAGTTTTGGGGCCAAAATTATGGATTTTGATATGACCCATGGATAAGTCCAGGGTAAGACTCAGAGGCATGTAACAAAGAATGTAAAGGATGAAGCAAAGGAAAACAATGACAAAGTAAAAAATTCCAGCAGGCATAACTGTTCATGATCACCCTAAAGATCGATAAGAGAATAGAGGGGAGGTCAGTGCTTCCAAGACAGATTACACTTTTGTCTTTCACCAGGAGTGGTTCATTTTTATGTTTTAAAGTACAGTACTTACATTGACCCATGGATAAGACTACTCAGGTTTTGGGGGTCAATTTTTTGACAAAAATTTCTAGACTTGAGTATACACAGTAAATGCATTTAATATATGTGGCTTTTTGGGGCTATGGAAATAGTATCTGCAGGAAAGAGCAATTAGTCTGGGGATTAGGGAGGAGTTGCCACTCTTTCAGAACTCTAGTGAAGGAAAAGCAGCACCTGGACCCACACACCCAACCAGAGCAATGGTTGCTCAAACATCTTGTTGGATGCTACATAGCATAAAAGCACACACATTGTGTTCACAATTTGTACATTAGTTTGACCTTGAATTACCACAGTTATCCTGACTCTGGACATCTTCTAAAAGAACCCGTATATTTTCCTCCTTCGGATGCTTTAGATGGATTTCCTGCACTAAGCAGAGTCCATAAGGCACCTTCCAACTCTATGACTCTGTGATTCTTTGGCGTGGTATGACTATGAATGTTACCTTGAGCTCTTTGGAGGAAATATGGGGCGTAAATAAAAAATAAAATGAGTTAAAGTGCCGAAGCATGCATGTGAATGCTTTGAACTTTCTAGCACACTGATTCCCAAACTCTGGTCTTCCAGGTGTTTTGAACTTCAGCTCACTGACTCCCAAACCATTGGCCAAGCTGGTTGAGAATTCTGGGAGCTGAAGTTCAAAACATCAGGGGGACCAGGGTTTGGGAATCACTGTTCTAGCACATCATCTAAATGCTAACTACAACTAACTACCAGAGATTGTGCATGAACTACGAGGGGTATAAAACAGCACAGCAAGAAAACACTGCCATAAATTGTCTTTTATTCATGCATTTTTTTAGACCTGCTAAAAAAAATCCTTTATGATTGCAGCTAACTCAAGCTGACACAATAATTCCAGTTTTTTTTTAAAAGTCAACAGTCCAATACTGTAAAGAAACATACAAGTTCTTACTGATGGATTCTTAGGCTCGATCTAGACAGGAAAAATATGGCGCCATTAGGGCTGTAAAGCGTGTGTTTAGGATTAAGAAGGGTGCAGCATCCGCACCCTCCCTAACCCTAAAGCGTATGGGCGCCGCCATTTAAAAATGGCGGCATCCATATGGGCACGCCATGATGTGGTCATGGCGCACGCAGCGTTTAGAAATGCTACACGCGCCATGACAACATTGCACCATGGAAGGGCACCAAGTGCGCCCTTCCTGCAGCGCAAAAAAGGAGCCCGAAAATCGAGCTCCTTTTTTACACTGGGTCCTTGGCATGGCCTTTAAACGGCCGTGCCAAGGACCCGGGGGTGGGGGGGAAGGGGTCGTGGTGGTGGCCCCTTTCTCCCCTTGCCAGTGCTGAGGGAAGCTGCATCCCGCTTTGAGGCCGCAGGGAAGCGCCAGTTTTCCGCTTTCCCGGGGGCTTTGGAAGCGGCAGGATGGGGCCTCTGAGGCTGCCGGTGCAGCAGCCTTGGGCCCATCTCGCCGCTTCTTGGGGCGAGAACAGACCACCCCTTTTGGGTGGTCTGGAAAGCCCCTTTGTGTTTGATTATGAAACTAATATATCCTTGCATTTTGCCGTATGAACAAAGTAGAGTCATGCTAGATCAGACTATTCTGTTTCTACAGTGCCCAGTTGGGAGCACAAGGGAAATTAAAAAGCTGGACATACATGCAAAAGCATGCTTTCCCCAAAGAAAGGCTATTTCAAAATCTGAAATAGATGTAATAATAGATATTTGTTCAAGTTTTTTATTTTTACATAACTACAGGCCGAGTCTCCGTTCTGACAGTTCAGTGTACACAAACTTTGCTTCGTGTACAAAATTATAAAAAATATTTTATAAAATTACCTTCAGGCTATATATAAAAGGTTTATAAGAAGCATAAATGAATTCTGGGTTTAGACCTGGATCTCACCTCAAAGATATCTCATTATGTATGTATATACCAATATAGGCATTCCAAAATAAAAGATCAAAAATCTGAAATCCAAAATACCTCTGTTCCCATGCATTTTGGATAAGGGAGATTCAACCTGTATAAGGCCCCGTCCAGACTAGCCCATTTGCCCTGGTTTGATCCAGATGAAATCGATCATGGCAAACCGATTCTATCCAGAGAGGAGTTCATACTACCTTTTGCCCCCATTGAGGCTTCCCGGTGCATTTTACCCCAACAAAGTTCATACACGCAAAAGTAACGATTAAAGATGGAGCCTCTTGGTTGTCAATCAAATGATGTCATGGTGACATCTGATGCAGCTATTGGCCGCGCGAGATGCTTGTGTTTTTTTTAATATTTTTTAATATTTGACAGCTTATGCGCATGGAGCATTTGGCTGGGAGCAGTGCGGATTGAGGAGATCCTGTCCCCTCCTCTTCCTCCTCCTCCCAGTAATTTTTAAATTATTATTTATTATATGTTTTAATATTTTATTTTTTATTTTATTTAATTTTATTGTGTTTTATTTCATTTATTATTTTATTGTATTTTTTATTTTTTAATTTAATATATATTTTATTAAATAAAATATTTAATTAAATATTTTATTATATTCCATTGTATTTTTAATTATTTATTGTATTATTTTATTTTATAGTTATTTTATTTATTATTTATTTCATTGTATTTTATTGTACTTTAGTGTATTTTATTGCATTTTATTTATTAGTAATTTATTGGATTTTTTTGTATTTTTTTGGTATTTTTTAAAATATTTTTTTTCTTTTTTCCCCCCAGTTTGACAGCTGTCATTCGCATTGGCTGTTCCGTTTTTATGAATGGGGCAGAGGGGGAATCCCTGTCCATATATGGACTGGGGTTCCCTTTAAAAGGGCCCCATTCATTCCCCTCCAGTTTAAAGAATGAATGGGGCTCTGAAAGGGAACCCCAGTCCATATATGGACAGGGATTCCCCCTCTGTCCCATTCATAAAAACGGAACAGCCAATGCGAATGACAGCTGTCAAACTGGGGGGGGGGGGGGGGGGGGGGAAGAAAAAAATATATTTAAAAAAATACAAAAAATCCAAAAAAATCCAATAAATTACTAATAAATAAAATGCAATAAAATACACTAAAGTACAATGAAATACAATGAAATAAATAATAAATGAAATAACTATAAAATAAAATAAAATAATAAATAATTAATAAAAATACATTAAAAATATTTTAAAAAATCAGGAGTGCCCGATTTTGCCAGGAGAGGAGGCATGTTCCACCCCCTGGCCTTTTCCCCTCCCCTGAACTTGACCTGATTTATAACTCTAAAATAAATAAAATAATAACATAAGTAATTAATTAAAAATACAGTTAAAAAAATATTTTAAAAATGCTGGAGTGAGTGCCCGATTTTGCCTGGAGAGGAGGCATGTTCCTCCCCCTGGCCTTCTCCCCTCCCCTGAACTTGACCCGATCGTGATCGGAGCCAAGTTCACATTCCCCGCAAACCGGTTTTTCCCAAAAGAAACGGTAAATACACCGCTTTGGGAGAACCTGGGTTATGGGGGATTTACCCCACTACGGGTGTGCAAAATCCGGATTCAGTAGTGTTAAATCCGTTTTCAGTGTGAACTTCTTGATTTTAAACCGGTTTGCTAACCGGTTTATAACGTAGTCTGAACGGGCCCTAAGTATTCTAATTCTTAAAAGTTTTATTTTCATCTGAGCCTAGGGGATTTTTAAAAAATCTTGTGGCTCTTTAGGAATTGTACTGTGTTCACTCCTGTATATATGTACTTAAAGGCCAGTCCCTTTGATTTCAGTATCACTTATTGTTTACAAATAACTAAGTATAGGATTACAGATCTAGAGAAAGTGGGAAAACCTGCTTTTCCTCTACAGCTTTTATACTGATTTACCTTCTACAATATGTTGTGCAGTAGCAAATCCTTCTTGAACATTTCCTTGCTCAAGTTTTCTTCTTGGACTGAAGAATGACTTCTGTTTTATTGCTTCCTGCAGTTGCAGTTGGCAAAAATAATAATTATTAATATATCTATGACATCATACTTTGAATACCTGTATACTTTGGTAAACTGCTCTAGGAAAGGTGGCACATATAATCTAACAACATCACTCTATCCAAGCTGGCAGAATTCAAAGATACAGTTGTATTAGTCTGTAGAATCATGTAGTAGCACCTTTGAGACTTTGAGCACCTTTGAGACTCTGTACAGATTGGAAGAAAGGGGCGGCCAGAGGCAACTGTACAGTGTGGCAACAATCCAATTGAAAAAGGAGCTGCACCACTACAGAGTGCCACTATAGAAGTGCCATAAGTGCCCTGGCATGGCTCTATGATGTCCCTTGTGCACCATGCTGTTTGGACGCTGCACATGAGGCACATCATCATGGAACACCTCATGTAAATGGCAGTGCTCCAAGATGGCACTCACAGCACATGGCAGGGTTTGGGAATGTGTGAATGCTCTGCCCTACCAAGCCCTAATTTCGGCCTCAGACCAGCGCAAAGCGCCGGTCTGTGCCAAGTCTAACTGAAAGAAGGAAGTTGGCAGCATAAGCTTTTGTAGACTTCAGTCTACTTCCTCAGATGCTTTTGGGGATATTCTGTGGAATCTGTCGGGTTTTTAACATCATGCTTAGCTTTTCAATGAGACAGAGGCACCTTAGGAATTACCTCAATAGTTAGTACAACTGGTTCCAGATCTTTGTATATTATTTTTATTTTTGAAGTTGCATGCTTTGCATGAGCAGCTGAATCAGCAATCACAGCACCGATAATCTGACCCACACAGGATACCTGCAAAATATTTGAAACATTACACACACATGTACACACACACTCACACACACAAACAGGGTTGTTGTTTTTGGCCTGAATCTAGAAAGTGTATTATGCATGTAAATTAGGAGGATTCAGTGTAAGAAAACTGCAGAGGCATTTCCCTTTGCTCATTGAAAAAATATCTAGCAGCTAGAGCTATGTGTATTTTCATAGTGAATGTATTGTGACTGAGTTTGCAGCATCACACATAACAATTGAAATCAAAGCTAACAATGGACATAATAAAGTGAAGGATTTATTTTTAGGATCCACTTATATTAGTGGGAGGGATGTGCAACTTGACTCTTTACATAGAAGTCCACACAAATTCAAAATTATTCCCAGGGGAATACATGGGACTGAATCCTTAAGGACATACTTAATGCTATGGGAGTGAAATCAGTCCCTACCTTTGACTTGGTGACATCAATTAGAAATTGTAATTTATAAATTCACTGCATATTTGTACATAGTCACTCATGTTCCCCCTATAACTAGGTATTTACATTCATTGAAGTATTTTTTATATTCAGTTTATGGAGTACAGTATAACCTTGTGTATACAACAAGTGATGGCATCTCATTCAGAGCGTGGAAAAAGTACTTTCTGGAATACATCTCCCAGAATAACCCAGCCAGTGTGGCCAGTGTCAATGCTGGCCAGATCTTGGAGGCTGTAGCTAAAAAAGAAATCTTTCCAAATTCTATTGTCAATATTGCCTGTTGGAAGCAGACAACCCCTGTGAATTCATGGAGCCATTTCGGAAGAAGCTGCCAGTAAGACCTCACAGCCACCTTGTGCACATTGTTAATTTATTTATTAACAAATGTATTGCCCATTTTAACAGAAATGTACTTTCTCACAAAACAAACATGTATTTACTTTTGCTTATAATTGGACTGATAAACCACATATGAACAATACCTTATCCATTGCAAACAAACTCTCTGGTTCATTGAAGCAACAGAATTCATTTCTACCTGGAACATCTTTCCATGTTATCACATCAGTCACTCCAGGCAATTGAAGAGCTTCTGATACATCAATTGATCTGAGAAACAAAATGCAAATGATCTATTTTAGAAATGTGAAATAAAAAAGATAAATATTTTGTAGATATTTACCATTCCAACAAAAGTCATCTGTTACATTGTATTTTTGTTTTGTTTTACACTGTAAGATTATTGTGGGTGGGGGTGTGCATTTTTTATTTATCCAATGCTGAACATTCCATCATCTCTACAGAAGAGCTTAACTAGATTGAGTTTTGAAGTAAAAACTATCAGCTACTAAATTTTGGTTGAAGAAGCAATTAAATAAATGAAGACTGACAAAATGGCTAAAGAATGATTTTTCTACACAGTTTAAATTCTCCAATCCATCTACAGGTTGTGTGTGGTTGACATATGAGCAAGCTTCACAAATCCCTAGATGGATGAGGAATCACTACAATTCAGTCCATTTCCAAGCCAGATCCAGTCGCTAGGACTGTGTATATGTGTGACTCTCTTAAATCTTCAGTCCTAAGAATCAGCTAGAATCATAGAATCATAGAGTTGGAAGAGATCACAAGGGCCATCCAGTCCAACCCCCCTGCCATGCAGGAACTCCCAATCTAAGCATCCCAGGCAGATGACCATCCAGCCTCTGCTTAAAGACCTCCAAGGAGGGAGACTCCACTCCACTGTCGAACAGCCCTTACTGTCAGGAAGTACTTCCTAATGTCTAGGTGGAATCTCTTTTCCTGCAGTTTGCATCCATTGTTCTGCGTCCTAGTCTCTGGAGCATCAGAAAACAAGCTTGCTCCCTCCTCAATATGACATCCCTTCAATTATTTAAACAGGGCTATCATATCACCTATTAACCTTCTATTTTCCAGGCTAAACATCCCCAGCTCCCTAAGCTAGTTGGAAAGGGGTCAGGGCTAGATTCAGGCCACCTACCAGCACAGATGTTGCTGACTGGTATAAATGTAACTTAGGGACTCAACAGACGGGTGGCTCAACTCCGCCCCTTTGAGCCCCTGATGGAGGCTGCGGCGACCAGACACCACGGCCTCCAGAGAGACCAAAAAGAACCCGCACCATGATGATGCCCCTTGTGCATAGCGCCATTTGGGCGCTGCTCCTGAGGGATGTCATCATGATGTATCTTCTGAGTACAGGCACACACCAAGATGGTGCCTGGGTGGCTTGGAGTGTGTGAATGCTCAGCCCTAGTTCAGCCCTAGTTTGCCTGCAGGCCGGCACAAAATGCTATTCTGTACAGGCTCTTAGTATATTACTGTTATTAATATAGCACTGTAAATTTACACAGTGCTGTACATACAATCTTACAATGAGACGGATCTTATAATTATATTGAAATTATATCAGGTTTTCATCAGAAAATCCTAAGCGTTTTCACATAATGACATAAAGAAGAGAGGAGAAATACCAAAGTATACTAAGCTGGGACTCATATAAGACAAAAAAAAAAAAGAAAAAAGATTTGAATTATAGTTTCATCAGGAATCCATAAATATTTAATTTAATGCAAGAAAGAAGGGGACACCAAAAATGAAATAAACTGGTTAACTGATATACAAGACATAAAAGCGTACTGTAGATGAACAAACTCTAAAGGAAACATCTAAAAATGTTTCATTTTCTCCAAAAAAATTATTCTGGACAATTTTTAAAAAAAGGCTTCAACATATTTGTGAAATGGCACATAAAACTAGCAGCCTGGCTCTTGGAACTTGACTTTTGCAGGCTTTTCAAACACAGTGTCATATAGTCTATGTCTCTGCACTTACACAATCTCTGCATGGGCTCTTGAACTTGTTACTAAGGCCAAAAAGAGTTCATTTTCCATGGTGTGAATATCATCGCAATAGACAGCTTCTCCAGTGGCATGCTTAACACCGGCATAATGCATAATGGGACATCCTACCACATCATGGGGTGACTGTGCAGGGTCAACATCCTGTTTAATAAAACAAAACACAAATAAAACAATGATATCTTTACTTAGCAGCTTGAAACCTTTACAGATCATATTTTTTATGAAATGAGCAATCTTTTTATTATGCAGCAAGAACTACCAAAGCCAACAATCAGCCATGTAATTTATGGATAATTAAGAAAGTAAGCATATACCCAAAAGTCCATGACAAATAGTGTTTAAGGCACATTAAGTTTGCCTATTCTTACAATTAAATAATGTGGTTTCTGTATTTCATTTTAAGTGTTCATAGGACTGCAGTTTAACAGAAAGAAAAGAAACATTTGTCTTTCAAATTAAATGTCAAATTTCACAGGGCAATCCTAATTTCATCTATGTTCTCACAAGGAGAAAGGTGCCAACATAAATCCACAATAGAATCAGTACAGTACTTTGTCTATTAACTTTCTTCATCTCTCTCTCCATCAGGGTATATATGTGATCAAAATTGTTCCTGAGTTTTTGTGGAGGAAACACATCTTCCCCCTTAGCTTCCCAGCTTGTTACCTGTTCAACTCAGTATGGTACATCTTAATGTACTGTAAGTTTGACACAATTTAACATTGGGCCTTCATGAAGCCTCCGTTGGGTTGATCAGCACCAGATTTTGGCCTTGTGGAGGATATTATTATTTATATTAATTATCTTTTCTTATATCCCACTTTTCTCCCAATATAAGGACTCAAGGAGGCAATAGCTTGTGTGTAAAAGAGATACAGGCCCCAATAATAATCTACCAATCTCTTTAGCCATCTTTTCCAAGCAGAACTCTGCATTGTGATTCTATAAGCTTTCAAAATCTTTCAAAATCCCAAGAAGCAACCTGTATGATGGAACAAACAAGGATGGCCATAATCCAGTTCCTCCATAACTTCTGGTGCAACTGAGCTGCTAAGTGTACGCAGGAGAGACTGAAAGAGTCAGAGCATCTCCATTATGATAGCAAAGATGGCTATGGTTTATCATATGCATAACATCACTGACCTGGTACTTTTGAGAACCCTGAGGTAATGTGGTATGGAACTCCTTCAGACTGCTCATATATTTTCTTGGTATAGCTGGATACCTAGATGGATGCTGGAAAATCAAAATAAGTTATTAATGACTTCTCTTCTTTTTAAAAATTTAACAGTTATCCCATTTGTGTCTTGCCCTCCATCCAAGATGCTCAGGGTGGCATCTCACAATATTAATGTAAGCTGAGTTAGGTTAGCAAAACATAGTATTTCCATGAGGCAACCAGGGCGTGCTGCTGCTGAGCAGGGGCTTAATAAAAACCCCATTCCAAATGCAGCTGTCCAAATTCTCTGCTACATTGGGTCTTAAAATTTATATTTTAATTTATATATTAATTTAAATAAATTAAATAATTTAAATAAATTTAATTTATATACAGAAGTGAGGTGTGGAAAACACTCCAGCCAGAGCGCCCTTAACATTCTATGATTGCTTTGCTGTTGTTCTTTCTCTTCACATATTTTGCCATGTTCTGTTCACAGTCAAACACAGCTTTCCCCTACTTTCTCCCAATTACCCACAGTTGTTAAGTTTTTTTCTGAAGGCGTTTCATCCTGTGAGTAAAATCACTTTGGACTCTGTTTAACCATTATAAAAAAATTACAAATTTGTCATGTTCCAGTGACTTTTGCACAGAAAAAATAGTTATAGAAAATTACCATTTGGTTTAATCGTTGCTGTATTTGTAAATAGAATTTAAATATAAAACTGATAACCAGAGCTCGCTTGTATTCTGTCATTCCTTCTGGAGTTGGCTGAAGGACAGAAATCTCCTCAGTGACTAGCCTGCAAGCTTCTTCCAGGATATGTTCATTCCAGTTCCTGTAAGAGGGAAAATATACTGATGATGCAGAACTAGGTTAGTATTTTAGGACTTCTTACAGAAAAACCTAAAACTCTCTCTCATGCAATGACACTCAAAAACGGAGTATGCTAACGTGATCTGAAGCCAGAGCCAGAAATGTAAACAATACCATCATTATACAGAATGTAACACCTTAGTTAAAAGTTTCATAACGTTTAACATTATTAACTATCTATTAATGATCAAATTATTTAATTCTGTCAAAGCTGAATGGCTCTGTGAAAGCCAACAAGAGTAGATATTTCTCTGTGGGATTGACCTGAAATAATACTGACACATACATTTGGTTTTAAAGAAATTCATACTTTACCTCCCTGTGAGCAACTGGCAAGATTTCTTTGCACAGACAGTGGTAGAAGCAATGCCTCCATAAAAAATGCTGATGTCTACAATAATATCTGAGCCTGGCTTAAAGGAGACCTTCATTCCAGCATTCACAATAGGCAGAGCATTTTCCCGGCGTTGTGCCTGCCGGAATGCTGCAACAAACTCACCCTGAAAGAAATGGAAGGTTTACAACTCATTACTTTTCAACCACAATGGCAGTTGCTTCAGGGTTTAAACAGTTGCAGTTCAGCATAACTGCAGCGTGTCATCAAACTTGATGTTCATTTTTTTATAAGCACATTAACACTGTAAAAAAAGACTAGCACCATTCCTAAAGATACACTATTTACAATCCACTCGTGAAGTACAGCTTTGCATGTTATAAGGAAGGTACAACAATACGTTCACAGATTTTCTATCTAATGTGGGATATTAATTAAATAAATACTCATAAGTCCCTGCCAACAAACAAAGGAATCCAAGTTGAAGTGGTGTCATGTAACACCAACTTATTGCCCAGAAACACAGAATTAGCTGCCCTTCCTGGGGCCACCCAACAGAAGAAGCAACAGCCTCACCCATTGCTTAGTTCCAGCTTAGCGGCCTGTTGAATTACTGCCTGCTATGCAGAAGTGAAGAGCTTTGGAGAACAGAAAATCAGGACTGACCAAAACAGATGTGGATAACTTCTGAGTGCATTGAGGGGCTCACACTGGGGGTCTGGGACATAGTTTGAAGGTCACAATTTGCCTAGCCTAGATTGCCTAGATTGTACTTTAAAACATGAGAAAGCATTCTAATCCTGGCATGTACATGCCACTAGTTATCTGTGGCAAACTGCCTTGGGAGAGCAACACATGAATACTTCATATAAATTAATGACAACACATGAGTACTTCAAATAAAAGAATACATGTTTATGTTTTGTTGTCCATTCTGGAATACTTAAGTCAAATAGCACAGAAACATAGGCATAACCGTCCCCACAAACCATTGTGTCTCTTACCGTCTTTGAATAAGGCATGTGAACAGACACTAAAATCTCATCTGCTGCAAGTAAAGCAGTTTTATTCCCAGTCAAAAAATCTTCATTTAAAGGAATCTGCCGGGTTCCACCTGCAGGATAAATTGCTCCAATAAAAGATGCAGCTTATTTCTTATCTGAGACATTTGCTTATCTTTACTTGTGGTTGTTATTGTATGTCTTCAAGTCACTTCTGACTTAAAGCATACCTATTACAGGTTTTTCTTTGCAAGATTAGGTAAGAGGGGGTTTTGCTATTGGCTTCTGCTGAGCGAGTATGGCTTGTTCAAAGTCATTCACTGGGTTTCCATGGCAGAGAAGTATTCAAACCCTGGTCTGCATGGTCATAGTCCAATATCCAAACTATTACATCATGATGTCTCTCTTATCTTTACATACAATGATAGGATAAGATAAAATGAATAATCTGCACATTCTTGAAAAAAAGTGTCTTAATATTTGAGACACAGGCTGAAGAAGAAGATACAAGTGTGAGATTCTTTGCATAATTTTATTGGAGGTAGCAACACAAAGCTCTTTGAATTCTCACATAGGAGAAAAAACATTGCTGGAATTATTTGTTCTTGCATGCAGAAAGAAAAGGATTAAAGATTTATATTCCTAGCTTTCTACGATGATATGTCTGAGAGCATCTAATACTGTCTGATTGTTGTAGCTCAGTAAATGTCAGCTGTCTCAATACTCACGTATTGATGCCAGATTGAGAACACAGCGACCAGCGGCAAGAACAGGATTTAGATCGGATGATGTACGTCGACTGATGATGTTGCCTCCTAAACACTAAAGATAGACAGTGGATTTTGCATTTCACTTATATAAAAACATAATTAAGTATCTACCCAAGAAACTGATAAGAGCCATATTACAAAACACAGACAAAATGGACGGTATCATGAAATTTAGCAGTAAAAGAAAATACTAGATTATTGGAGCTTTTTAATTTTTTAAAATTTATTTACTTAGCATATTTTAATACCAGAAACATACAGCCATGTTCCTGATCTGTTGTCCACCCAGACGTTTTAACTGTTGCAAGAGGGCATGGAAAATCTCTGTTTTCTCCCTTGATAGCACTGAGACAACGTTTGTCAAGATGTCTTTCATTAAGGACAGGCTGCAGGCTGCTCCTAGTGTTAAACCTGAGAGGGGAAAAAGGCTTTTTAAACAGTAAAATTCATATCTTTTCTAATTCTAAAAATGCACATTCTGAGTAATTTGATGATTCACTGGGACACCTATGGAAGTATTCAAAGTTAAACAGCTTAAAGGAAAGAAACCTACCCTAGTCCTGTTCAGGTATGTACCTTGTTGGATTCAACATATGAGGAGGTGAGTGCCTAGCCCTACCTCTTCCATCAGCAGTTTCCTCATATGGGTAGCAATAAGTCTGAAGAGAATTCCTGTTTGAATGGATACACTCATAAAAGAGCAATAACCCTGACTGTCTACTCTTCTTGCTTACATTGAGAGACTCCATGCAGGCAGGAACCTCTTCTCACTTTACATATATTAATAATAATTTATTTATACCCCACTCTTCAGCCAAGGCTATCAGAGTGGCTTACAATTTGTTAATTAGACATTTCCCTGTCCTCAGGCTTACAATCTAAAAAGACACGACACAAAAGGAGAAGGGAAAGGTGGTGGGGAAGGGGGGGAAAAGGATGCTCGAGACGTGATGCCAGGTACTTTCTTCTTTACATGTTTAAACAATATGCTCTTAGGGCTACTTGAATAGGGTCACTAAAACCGAGAATTCCCAGAACATGCATAACAGGTGGATCGACTGCATAGTCCACAGTCTGGAAGAGATCAGGAGAAATGTTGCAGAGACAATGGAAGGGGAAATGCTCCTATTTTCTCTTGTACAGTGGACTCTTCAGATTTTTCTAATGAAGTGTGACTTCTTATCAGACATCGGAAATTGGAAGCATAATCCAATGGCAACCCGAACGCAATCATGGGGTTTCACGTTATTGCGAATTAAAGTATCTCACGCAATTTTGGGCAATGGGGGGGTCATTTTTGGGTAATGAGAAGTCATTCTGAACGCATTCCGAACGCAATAGGAATTCACATGAATTCGAATTGGTTCCATTCGCAATAAGAGAAATTCCTCCCGTCTGATAAGGTCCTTAGATATAGTTCCTTGAATTTTGCTGGTGGTGGTCGCTTCAGTATTCACTCTTTCCATTCTTTTGAGGGGGAGTTTGTAGTAATTTCATGGATCTGCACTATGGCTCATCTATGGGTTTGTTTGTTTTTAACTGGGGCATGGTTTGCTGAGATAGTCTTATGATTTGAATGGCAAAATTTCCCCTGATGTTTTTAAAAAGGTTTTCTTTAGAGATGTAATGGTATAGTACAAAATGCCATTTCACTGATGCACAGTAGCTTTAAAAAGTATTTTAAAAAAGAAAGAATGAGGGGTTAAGGATACTTTTTGGTTTCAGAAGTAAACAGAAACCCATTTGAGGTTGGGAATAGATTGTTGCAGCTGGTAGAAAATAGCCTGGGATAACTGGAACATTTAGATATTTAAAAACATGGAGAGATAAAACAACAAATAGCACAACACACCAACATATGTGTCCCTTCTGGAGAAACCCACTGATATGCTAGGGCTTTAAGTATGAATGCATCCACTGATCCAATTTTCAGTGCTAGGAATCCACCTCAAAACACAAAATTGTAACACAGATGGCAGCGTTTGCTTCTCATAGTACTGAGTATCCTCAGTCATCTACCTGCTTCCTTTCCCTGCCTTGTGATTTAATGAAAGAGAAGGGCTCTGAAGCAGAAACCACATCTTATCTTACTTCCCAGGATTACTATCAGCACAGTATTGTAAAAAGTGCATTATTTTACAGTGTATATTTTGTGGACCAAAAAATAAAAGTTCAAAACTTACCAGTTTTTGAAAAAATTACCATCTTCAGATCAAAAACCCTAGTAGGAGAGATGACAACGGGGTGAAAAGCTCCTTTAAACTTCAATTCAGCTCCTAATAACAATAGAGAAGACCTATTGATGTAACAGTGAGATGGACTTTAGGACAAGAAATTTTAAATTCAAAAATTATGCAGGGAAAGCAGGGAGATATAGCCCTGCTACACTGGCTACACTGGCTCATTATGGATCCTACAATGCTCAGCCTGGAATTACAAAGCCTGGAATTACAAAGAATAACACACTGACAACAGTGACAACAAAATACAAATATAATGTAAACACTGAAGCCACACATTCAGAACATTCCCCAATCCCAACAATCAGGGATCCATGATTGATAACACCTATACATCATCCATATAGACCAAATCTGCCCTCAGTACATCTCCTTGCATCACAACACACACAGTGATGCCATTTCATGAATTCCCAGGGTGCAGAGAACAGTGGCTCCACAAGCATACTATCAGGCAGGGGTTCGACTGTCCTTATGGCACTCACGACCCCCATTCTTCAACACAAGGGACAATGGTAAGGATGTACAACACAACATCCACATAAAGCAATCTGAAATGCTGCTAGGTTCCACAGACTGAAATAAATTTGGCTTTCTAGAAAATGATTCTTGTTGTATTTAAAGCTGTATACAGATGTTGTTGTTTTATTAACATTGTTTTATTACCAACAATGGTATTTCCCACTACAAGAGGCGCTTCTGGGAATTTGGATTTCAGCTCTAGCAGTTCCTTCAGATTTGATGGAGAAATCCATGTTGTTCTTTCTCCACAGAAAATGAGAGTTATTTTTTGTTGGTCAGTAGCCATTAACTGTAAAGGAAAGGGTATACTGTACATTTACCACTGAAAAGAATACATCACAATTGTACCACTTTCATCTCAACTGCAAGTATCTAACCTTTTACTAAATTTTGAGGCATATGTGAATGAATATTTAGTTATGACATGACATCTACCTTTAACAGCATAATGAGAACCATACTTGTGCCATACTGACAGTAGTGGCCATTTATCACTTGCAGAGACTTTGGCTGCATCTACACTGCAGAATTAATGCAGTTTTCAGTGGTGTCACTAGGGTGGTGCAGGGGGTGGGGATCGCATCAGATGACACCCTAAGTGGGGGTGACACCACTGCTTCTCAAACATCTACCTTTGGGCAGAAACAGGCTGTGGCATTTGTCTGTTTCTGTTTAAAATACTGTAGGAGATGGTGTGAGTGGGGTGAGGCTCAGTGAAAGGAGAAAGTAGTGGTCCCAGATTTTAAAAAAATATAATTTAAAATTTCAATTTTTTTAGAATTTTAATTTTTTTATTTTTAATTTTAATTTTTTTAAAAAACACACCACATTTTACAAATTTTTCACTTTAACCCCATGAAACTATGCATGTGTAAACACATTCATTCTGTGCATATGATATGGTAATGTGAAGGTATAATTTTAATTTTTCTAGTTGTTCATGTCACAACTATTGCCATTAGATTGAGTGATATATAAAAATTGTGATTTATGAGTAACATTAGTACCAAAAACATTACTAAGGATTCTATATGGTCAGTGAAGGTGTGTGTGATACCATGAGTTACCACACTAGGAGACACCAACCCTAGTTATGCCACTGGCAGTTTGACACCACTTTAACTGCCATGGCTCGGTGCTATGGATTTCTGAGGTTTGTAGTTTGGTGTGATATTTAGCTTTCTTTCTCAGAAATCTCTGATATCCCAACAAACTATGGCTCGATACAGATGGGCATGAAGAGGTGCCATTAGGGTTTGAAGAGGCGCCATTAGGGTTAGGGAGGGTGCAGCATTTACACACTTCCTAACCCTAACGCATATGGACGCTGCCATTTTAAAATGGTGGCGTCCAAACGGGCGCGCCATGATGTTGTCATGGTGTGTGCAGTGTTTAGACAATGCCGAGTGCACCAGACAACATCGCACCGTGCACAAAAAAGAGCTCCAAAATGGCCGTGCCAAGACGGCCGCCCCAAGGACCTGGAGGGGAAAGGGGCAGTGGCAGCGGCCCCTTTCTCCTCTTGGCACTGCCGAGGAAAGTGGGGTGCAGCAGGCGCCTAGGGCGCCCGATGCACCCCCCTTTCATGCTGTGGGGAAGCAGCAGTTTGCCACTTCCCCACAGCCTTCAGAAGCAGTGGGATGGGGCCTCTGGGGCTGCTGGTGAGGCGGCCTTGGCCCCATCTCACCGCTTCTTGGGGCAGCTGCAGACTGCCCCTTTTAGGCGGACTGTACTGCCCCTACAAGTCCAAGGATTCCACAGAATGGAGCTACTACAGTTAAATCTACAGTGCTGTGCACTATATAAATAAAGGATAATAATAATAATAATAATAATAATAATAATAACAACAACAACAACAATAATAATGTGTCCAACTGCATTAATTCTGCTATGTGGCAGCAGCCTAACCTAGTGGAATTAATTAATAGTCAGTATTTTTCTCCCTCATATAACTAAACCTTTTCTCATGCATATTTCAGTTCATGCATATTAGATCACAGTGGATGGTCCCTGAATCATACCTACTCCCCCTGCTACCAGCATTTGCTGGGCAGAGGGCTAATGCTTTCTCCCCACTCCTATTCCAGTTTAGTTAGCAGGAAACACTTGAAACCTTTCAGCTCTATTTTAAACTAACCATAGTTGTGTTTTATGTCTGATCCTGAAATAAACTGTGGTTAGTCTTAACTAGGGTTATTTGAAACAGGCTGACTTCAAGGATCATTAACTGTAATTTACCTTTTGCTAACTATTGTTAATTGAAATGGGAAGCCAAAATGTCCAGTTTTCTTATTGTAGCTATACTAGAATAGGAAAAGGGAGAATGCATGAATTCTGGCAAGTTTCATGCACATGACAATAACCAATCATGTCTGAATGAGGCCATCTATATGTTCAATTCATATGGCTGAGGAAACTTTGAATCTTGCTCAAGGGGTAAATTTCACAACATTTAATCACTTGGCTTGCCCATATTTGCTATTTGCACTGGGATGAAAAACCAGGCAATGGGTGCTCGGGGCAAATCAGGACCACTGCGGGATGGGGTGAGTTAAAGCACTGTGGCCCCAAACCAGGATTCCAGTCTGTATCAGAGGCTCTATGTGTGAAATAAAAGAAAAATCTTGCAGTCCAAGGCAAACTATATGGTTAATGCAATCTATTGTTTGACCTTCAGATATTCCCTGCACACACGGGACAAAATGTATTGCTTGTGGCAATATCCTCTGCCTTCCTAGAGAGGTCTTATTGGTACTTTTGAGAATTCCTGATGTAGGATCAGTGAGCAGCGGAACATCATATCTAAAACAGCTCTGTTTTAAGCAAGTAAATCGCTGCACACCTACATCCACTTACTTCAGAGGCCCTGGAATGCCTAGCTCTATGTTGAACCAGACTGCAAGCAGAATTCTCATAATGTAGGACATATGTTCATGAAGGCAAGGTTCCATTTTCTGAAATCAATTCCCATCTTACCATGAGTTCAGGTGGAAAAAATTGTTTCTGGGTTGGGACCTGTGGCTGGAATTCTTCTGCTGTGAATGGCTTTCTGCAAACCTTAAGAAACACAAAAGGGGAACATTGTTATTAAGAAGGCTACAGTCATAGCACTGATCTCCTTGTTGTTCTGTAAGCATTCAGCAACCTATTTTCTGGCTCTGTCAGCTTGAGACTTACTGTATGGAGTGAACTTTCCCGCATATGGTACATCTCTACCACAATATCTGTCTAAAAGGATACATCTACACTGTAGTTATAAAATGCAGCTTGACACCACCTTAACTGTCATGGTTTCATACTGCAGAATCCTGGGATTTTAGTTTTGTGAGGCACCAGCACTCCTTGGAAGAGAAGGCTAAATACTTTGTAAAACCACAAAACCCAGGAGTCCATAGGATGGAGCTATAGCAAAGTGGTGTCAAACAGCCTTATTTCTACAGATGCACCCTAAGTTTAGACTTGTTCATTTGGGTTATGAGGGATTTTTTTCCTACCAAAAATGGAAAATAAAAGATGATCTAACTAAAAGCACAGGCAAGAAAATGGAAACAAAAACCTAAGGATTTTTCTGAGTGCTCCACAAACCATCTCAGCATCATATGATGCCAAAAACAGCTTGTTCTTTCTCAAACGTGCTTTGATATTCAGTTACACTGGAAAGGTTGTGCTATCCCAGACATTCAGATACAATCTAGTATAAGGTAGGGATGAGTGTGCTCTGGAAGGCCTCCCTTGCAGCTGCCATTTTGGTGGATTAGAAATTGTGTTTTGGCCATTGTTTTAATTAAATTAAATTTAATTAAAGCTGTCCCAGGAGGGGGGTGGTCTGAAACAGTTCTATCTATCTGTCTCTTGGCCCCTCTATATTTATATATTAAAAGATTCAAACTCCTGATAAATAAATAAGAAATAAACAAGCTCAGCCTTTACAAATATAATAACATACTTCATTTTGTTTGCAGGGAAAGGTTTCTTCTATATCCATGCAACAATTCCCTTTCTCCTTTAGTTTACAGCAGCTGAAGTCCTAAAGAAATAAGAATAATTTATAGTTAACTTTGTTAACAAAGTAAATCTGAATGTAACTCCCAAATTTGCTATCTCTGCAGGGATTCCACTGAACGTCTGAGGAACCAACCTCAGATTTTGTATTGCCATAGTTTGAGAATGCTGGTAACCTTTCTCATAGAAATGAAGGTGGCATGGAATGGGTGTTGTGGCAAGTATATTTCTTCCTCCATACTATTTCTGGTTTTGCAGATGCTTTGAAATTGTTTCCAAAATCTGCCACCTTTATGATCCAGAAATTAGAGTGGCATAAATAATCTAGACCTAGATAATGATATTTCTATTATGCCAGAAATCTATTTTTCAACCTCAGCCATGTTTTGTAGGCCCATCCCTTCCATTCTCATAGAATGTTCCACATGCATAATCCCCATTCAGTTGCAGCTTCCTCTGAACACATATCTGAGAATGTCTCCACATTATACAATTATAACAATCTGATACCATTTTAACTATCATGGTTCCATCTTATGTAAACCTGTCAGAATCCATATGCATGGTTCTGTCATGTTGGCATGTTGATATGATGATATTAGTGGATAAAGATTTGAGGACATGGTGATATGGTGATTTAACACAGTATAGTATAGTATTGAGAAGGGATATCAATTGTGTTAAATCCAAGCCTAGAAACAGAAGGGGCAGATAGCCAGCGGTGGAATGAAGTTGTAGTTTTGTCCTGCCATGGATCAGAATGCAAGCCTTGGTTACTCTGCAGAATTTATGTTTTGCTACTATGATTGAGCCACAGAAAATATAATAATAATTCCTCCCAAACACAGTATTTCCTAAAAGAGATTAGATTAGGACTGGAAGAAATTAACTCAATTACATTATCAGAAGAATGCTATGAAAAACTTACTTTTGCTTTGCAGAAAGTCTTGCATCCTTCAATTATTGGCCTGTAACCAGTGCAACGACAGAGATTGCCTGAAGGAAGGATGAATTTGATTAGCAATGTAACTTTTTATTTCAAAATGTATCTGCCACTGTCCCCAAGCGAACCCTAATACGAGTGGGATGTGGCAACAGGGGTTGTGAAAAATTCTTTTTTCCCACTCAAAAGTATTCAAGTCATTCCTAGTAGAAATATTTAATTTGGATTAATTTGTGATACTGAATTTTCTTCAAGAATTCTGCTTGAAGAATTCTGCTGTTCAGGTAGTCTTATCTTCACTCTCAGCTTTAATAATCAATTTGCCAAGTGAAAATTCTGAACATGTTTTCTTTGTGGTTACAGGGAACAGGAAATAAAGCTAAATGTGTTAGCAGTGTGCAGGGATTAAAAGGATTTTTTTAATCACATTCTTTTTGATCACATTTCTCTGAGTTTCCCTGAACATGCAGATAAATATTTTCAAATTTAGGAAAAAGCCAGGTGTAAGTATTCTTTTCATGGCATACACGGCAATTAACTAAGTGAGAACACTGATGCTTCAGTTAATTTAACAAGATTAGACAATTCCTCTTTCTTTCTTTCTTTCTTTCTTTCTTTCTGGAACATACCCACCAACGCCTCATATATCTGCTCTGAAGAAGGTTCAGAATAGTTTTGCAACAAAGTGTAGATGGACATAACCATTCCAGGAGTACAGAAACCGCACTGGGAGCCATGACATTTAGCAATCCTTTCCTAAAACAATAACAAACAGTGGAAAATAAAGTTGCCATTATGCACACAAAGAACTATCTTATACCAGAACCTTATACTGGCCACACTGGCTGGAAGATTTTCAGATCTGTGGTCAAAAAGTAACTTTCCCAACTTCTGCTTTATACCACATCAGACCATTGCTCCTTCTAGCTCACTGTTACCTACAAAGATAGGCAGCTGCTCTTTATAACATTAAACAGAAACCTTTTGCTAGCCCTAACTGTAAATGAAAAGGACTGAACATGCAGGTTTTTTTGCCTGCAAAGTATATACTCCTGAACTGGGATATATCTCCTTTCCATCTAACACAAGTGCCACCATCCACCATATCTAGGGGAACAAAAATACAGTGTCCTCTTACCTGAACTGGATGAATCTTAGATTTGGTGCTTCCGACACCTTCGACAGTTGTGACAGCTGCCCCATGCAATGAACATATGGGAATTAGACAAGCATTGGCTGAATAATGTCTTGAGATTGTGACAACAAGAATCAAGGGCAAAAAACTATACGTGAGCATGGTCATATGTCAATTAAAAGGTAGAGAAGTTTGAGATATAATTATTTTTTGTACATCATTTTGAAAAATTGCAGAATCCAGAGTCCCCATATTGACCCATGGGTATCACTGGCTTCTGACAGCTGTCAAGAGTCACTACAGGACATTAGCACATGAGCCGTGTTCTCACTTCAGTAACACAAATTAATGAAAATGCAAACATACCAGTTTTGTGAGCAGCCATTATCACATCTTTGCAATTGTGTGACTGGGGCTGTTACTGCCATTGTGCTTTCTTCCACATCCCTGCCCTGTGCCCTACCCTATTCATCTTATTTCATTTCATTTCATTACTTTTAAAACACATTTTCACAGTTCTGGTATGTGATGTAAGTTTTAAAAAGAAAAAAAAAAGAAATACCCCCAAGCACAAATCTGGGTGGTTGGGAATAGTGAGGGGGAGATGGACAGGGGGAGAGGAGGAGACTGTGATGCCACATGACTGCTAATCTTGCAACTGCCCCAGCAGTGACATTTTGCACTTGAGGAGTTCTGGGACTTCCATGCAATTGGAAGCTATTGATGGGCTTCTCTTGTCACTTAAAAAAGGATGCCATAACCACACTTGGCAGATATGGCAACTATGGTTTGTTAGTGACATTGTGTGATAAGTATAATCAAAGGCACTATTTTATAATTGTGGTTTAAAAGCTGCATGCAGTAATCTCCACAGCATTTATGTTATATTATGTATATCTGTGTTCTTGCATGGCAAGGGGTTAGACTGGATGGCCCTTAAGGTATCTTCTAACTCTATGATTCTATGCCAGAAGACCAACCAATCTCTCCTCTTTTTGTGGGCCTTAGATACAGGATGTTGGGACAGAGGTAGCCATAGGATGCCAGCAGTGGCACCTGGTGTCCTCCTCATAGCAGCAAGGTCATGAATCTACCCTGGCTTTAATTTGGACTCTGAATCAACCATCCAAGGTGCTGAACCTATTTGGGGGTGGGGGCTTCAACACCTTGGATAGCTCCTTTAAATTTCTGCCTTAAACTTAAAGCAGATTTACTACCTCTGATAGCCCAGGTGGTGCAGTGCTTAAATGCCTGTACTTCAGCCACTCACTCATAAACCACGAGATTGTGAGTTCAATATCAGCCAGGGGCTCAGGCTCGACTGAGGCTTGCATCCCTCTAAGGTCACTAAAATAAGTTAGTTAGGGGCAATTATCTTACACACTGTAAACTGCTTAAGGAATGCTTAAATGTACTGATAAGCAGTATAGAAATGTACTTGCTACTGCTATCTCTCTGGCCAAGTAGCCACCATCGAACACCAGGCTTGTTGTCCAGTGAACCTCAACAACAGGGGAAGGGGCTCTAACCCTTAGTTTCTGCCAGTCAGAAGTGAGGGGCTCAAACAATAAGCTCCCATTGGGACTTTTTCCCATTATAAACACACAGGCAGGAGTGTGGAGTCTTACCAAGACTGTGATGGGGGCAAGGCGTTAAAAATCTCTTCCCTTAACAGACCAGTGTCAGAATTGGTCTTGTGCTCCCAACACCCATTTCATATTAAACAAATAATAAAAAATGCACAAAACTTTTCAAATGTCAGGTTTAGTTTTACCACAGCTTAGAAAAGTTAGTTTTGTGCTACAGTACCATAATTTGGAAGCTGTAGCCCAAAACTCTTAACTTTCCTAAGCTCATTTTTTGTGCATAGTTACTAGAAACACATATAATAAAAATGTGGGCAGGGAGGGAAAGGAAGGAAGGAAGGAAGGAGAACTGAAATATCGTTTTGCTATGTGCCACTTTTGAGATAAGGGTTAACATTCTTTACACAAAATATGAAAGGTCTTTTCCTTCCATCAGAACAAAATGTATTTCAAGGCTGGCATTCTTTTACAGACTGTCCAAGCCTGCAATACTAGGATGAAACGCAAAGGATACAGTATCTTCTTGGAAAATGGATTATATATGGATAACATTACAGTACAGGCACCACAGCCTCCACCTCCACATCCATACTTTGTTCCTGTAAGAGAGACTGGAAGAATGGCAGTTAAGGAAATATCTCATTAATTCACTTATTATATAAACAACATAGCTATTACATATAACAATAATAAAAACCTTTATTTAAATCAAATAATCTTTGAAGCAGTTAGTCCATCTACAAAAATTACTTTACTTGAGGAAAATGTGCTTTCTCTGAGCTGAAAACCAATTACATCCATCTTCCAAACTATCATCATCATCAGAGCTAAACTTTGACCCTCCACCTCAACCTCATGCATGCCACCAAAATTTATTCTGGAGCCACAGTGGCATAGTGGTTTTAGTGTTGGACTAAGACTCTGGAGACCAGGGTTTGATTCTCAGCTCAGCCATGAAACCCACTGGGTGACCTTGGGCAAGTCATATGCTCCTCAGCCTTAGGGGAAGGCAATGATAAACCTCCTCTGAATAAATCTTGCCAAGAAACCACCATGATAGGTTCACTTTAGGGTCACCTTAAGTCACAAATGGCTTGAAGGCACAACAACCAAAAGGATTAGGTGACTCTTCGGATCAGATCTGTGTGGTGAACTGGGAGGGTGCAGGTTCAGTTGAATAAATTGAAGTCTACGGGTTGTCACTCATAATGACTTTCTATAGATTGCTGATCTTGGTCATTCCATATATAGACCATACTAGCTGCAGTTAAGAGATGGCAGGCATTAAGGCAATGGCTTTTGTTGGACCAACAACATATCTTAACCGCTTGGAGTAGAGTCTTCTTGAAATATTTCCTTGCAGATTCTCCCTGCCTCCTAAGTGAAGATTATGGTCTACACCTGATATGGTACTAGCAAAGCTTGCTGGTGCAGTGCAACTGTCTTCTCTTCCACCCAAGGTAGTACAGAAGGCCTCTGTACCATCTAAAAGCTGGGATTTGAGGTTTCCCCACCCTGATCTGATTTTTCCAGTGTGGGGAAGATTATAGGGCAGCTGGTCCCTTTTCAGATCTTCTGATCAATTCTGTCAACATTCTGTTAATTGGATGTTGGCCTTTAAACTGGGTCCTCACGTTTGTTAACTCAAAACATGCACATGAGACCTGTTGAGAATCCAGTTCATATGCACAGACAAACTTAGCAACACACCAAAGAAAAGGATATGATTCTTTCTCAGATAGGACAATAGTGTTGTTTCTGGATCAGCATTCTTCACTGATATCTATAGAAATGATAAAAATAATATTAATAATCAAATCCACAAGGGTTTCCTATATCAATTTGCTTCCTGGATTGTAACTATGGGTGCATCTACACTGTAGAAATAGTGCAATTTGAGGCCACTTTAAGTGCTGCAGATCTATCCTATGAAATCCTGGGATTAGTAGTTTTACAAGACCTTCAGCTTTATCTGTCAAACAGTGCTGGTGCCTCACAAAACTACAAATCCCAGGTTTCTGTAGGATGGAGCCAAGGCAATTAAAATGGTATCCAACTACATTATTTCTACAGTGTAGATGTGCCCTGCAAATGTATTTCATATCCTGGTAGTCACCAGAGGCTCTCCCTACAAAAATGTCTAGGTCCCTGCATGATCAATGTACCAGGGCAGATTTATAGATTTTCTTCTTTTGTCCATTAATTTTGGTACTATCATGCCTGGTGAAGATTTCTGGAGAAATGAAAGATCATACCACTTATTTGTTAACACAGTAGTAGTCCTGTTGCTCATCTTTGATTTCTTTTTTAACTCAAGGACTATATAGCGTTTTTGGTTTTTATGGCACATACATAAGAGTGAAACAGATGGGCAGGAAAAAGTGGCTTGAAATTGCCTTTTCTGGAGCCACCTTGAAACCCCACCAACCAAACCACTGGCTCTCAAGGCAGCTGGAATGCTCATGTCATGACCATATGACATGGCTTCAAGCCAGGTAAAAGCAGAAAAAAAGCTGCTTCTTTTTGAAATGGCTTTTCTCTGCATAAGGACACTTTCCTGCTGGCTTCAAAGAAGCATGTGTCTTCTAAATGTCATGCCTTCAAGCCAGCCTGAAAGTACCTCTTTTTGCCTGCCTGTTTAGCCCCATAGTTTTCAAATGAAGGTAATCCAGATAAAGGAAAAAGATAAATTCATTTTCATAGTGATGGGGATGGCTGGGGGAATTCTGTTTTGCTAAAAAGGATCTGAAATGCAGTGAAGAACAAATTGCTCATGGCTATTGCCTCATAATTATTTGGAAAGAAAGAGAAGCATATGCCTTCAATTTTGTGCATTAGGCACGTCTGTTTGGAGGAAACAAAATAATGGCAGTCATGGAAGGGCAATACAGAATACAATACAGAAGGAGAAAAAGGACTGTAAAACAGATGGGAGAAGTGGGAAATTCTGTATAATTAATTCTGAGATGGTTACAATTAGTGATACTAAACAGCAGACTTCTATTTGTGCTGTAAAAACAATTCAAATAATAGAGATCAGTGATAGAAAACCCCAAACTAATCACAAAATGGATAATATATTTGATCATATTGAATAGCTAATGAATTAATTTTTTCATTAACAATGTATTAATATGGCTTTACAAATCATTTAGCAAAAGAGGAGAATATTCTCAAGAGCACAAGTAAATAATTTAATTATATTAGCATATTAGATATATGCATCAATAGCATTTTTGCCCTCATCCACTAGGAAAGTTTTGAAAGCAGTTACATATGAATACTGTATAAGCCATTGGTCCCTGTCCTCATGCTTAGAATCTAAAAAAAGAGATGAAATCATGGAGGCGAAGGGAGAACACAAAAAGTCCCTAGCCCTTCCACAGAGGAAAGATGTGGTACATTTGTACTATTGCTTGAGCATTATTTCACAGAGTTCTTCATCAGTAACAACAGAGAAACTGGGTAAACAGCAGATGCCTTGGAAAACAGGTTGAGCCTCCCTTATTCCAACTCTGTGATTCTATGATTGGGCCAGAGGTATTTTGGAGTTTTTTGGATTTCAGAATCCATACATAATGAGATATCTTTTTGTCTAAACATAAAATTCATTTGTGTTTCATATACACCTTACACACATAGCCTGAAGATAATTTTATACAATATTTTTCACAATGTTGTGCATGAAACAAAGCTTGTGTACACTGAACCGCTAGAAAGCAAAGGTATCACTATCTCAGCCACTGGTGAAAAAAAGTTTTGACTTTTGGAATATTTTGGATTTTGGATTTCCAGATAAGGGAGACTCAATTTGTAATACAGTTTTAATCTACGTAAGAGCAACTTTGTCAGCATACCAACAATTCTGAAACTGAATGAAACCTTTGTCTCCTGGAAGGTTAGCAATTGGGAGTTTTCTCTCTCTTGCCTACAATGTTCCATAAGAATACAAAGTGTTACTGTATTTGCTTCAGAATGTAAAAACAACTAGTATTTTATTAAGGTCTTCCATTTTAAATGCTTACTACCTTCAGAGATGGCCCTGCCAGGCATAAAAGTATTATACCGCAAGTGGTAGATTTAGAGTGCCACTGAAAGGTGGAAAATTGATAGATTTTATTTTCTTAACTGCTTTGGTTTTGCCCCAGAGACTAAAATGTCTAGGGAGTTTATCACACAGGAGGAATTTCTCTCAATTTCGAAAGAAATGAAAGTGGAGCAAGTTCAGAAATGAGTGAATTCACTAGTTCAGCAAATTTATGTGATTGAGTATTGACGCTACTTCACGTTCGGAATGAGTTCCCATTGCCTGAAATTGTGTGTGATAGTTTGTCACGAAATAACGTGAAATCCCACAATTGATTCAGACTGCTATTTATTTTGTTCGCTTGTTCTTGGCATTCAACAATGTCAATGCACATTTGTTGATCAGGTCTAAGCACAGCTACCTCCCACATCCAAGCACTGGCTGTAGGAACAGGAACTGGCTGCTTGGGTCTGGGAAGCCTTGACTGTCTCACTGTTTCTCTGTTGAGAAGGATAACATACAAGTCACCTGGCTCTCGCCAGCTATTTCCAAAAATTGCCCTACTGGCCTTCTCAAGAGGGAGGGCAAGAGGTATGAAGGGAGGGAGAACCCCCACTGTTGTGTCCAGACTCAGGTCTGAGATAACAGTGGGATTTCCACCGCTCTTTTCTTGTTCTTGTGTGGGTAAGATCTAGCAAAAGGATCAGAAGTTTGGGGAGGTAAGTCCACATGATCATCTATAAGCCCGTTTGGGATTCTTTCTAGATTTAATCAGATTGACAGCACAGGTATTTGAAAGGTCCTAGTCCTCCCTAGATTTACTTATTTGAAGGTACACACATCCAACCCATCAACTAGTAATCACTAAGAACATTCCTGCTGCAAATATCTGCTAGATATTGACTTTCTTATTTGTTCTGGAGGAGATACTCCTCATATGAACTCAAACAATACAGCAGACTGACCATAGAGAGACAACATATATGTGCATATATGTGAGAAATGATCTTGTTCCAAGTTTTAAAAGAGGTCTGGAGAGTGTTAGGGGGAGGAAGTGACAAGAAAAATCAAGAAACAACATTAGATTGTGCAGCACAAGTTGGTATAAATCACTTAGGGTTTAGCCCTATGTGTATTTTGATAGAGTCCAAGCAAACAGAACAACCAGAAATTGTAGACCAGCTTTCTGAGGACATCAGCACACAAAGCTTTTAAACCACAATTAAAGTTGGAGGATACTGTACATCTTTGAAAATATTTGTTGCACAATGTTGTTGCTGCTATGCTTGTGCAGCATTGTTAAGAGCATCCCTTTAATAGAACTCAGAATACCCCGTATGGGATCCCATGGCAAAGTATTTCATTGAATAAACCACCATTTCCCATATGTTGACAGTGGCTGCAAACACTTTACAAAAAATAACAGAAAATATATGTTTATAACCAGCATTCATTGTATGCTCAGACTGAACTGTTTTATTCCCAGAACAGATGCTCTACAATACTATTTAATTTCTAAGATGCTGAACTAAACAAACAAAAAAAAAAAATAAGTTGTGCATTCATAGACTTTGCACACTGATTTTCCAGACGAACACAGCTATGTCTTTGATTACAGTATTCAAGCTGTTACTATGAAGTTATTGCTACCTATGCAGACGGGCAAGATTCCGGTACTTGCGCAACAGAAGTGGAGGAAACACACTCTCTTTCCTCCTCACAGCAGCTCCTTGAATATGACAAGAAAGAAGTTGGACTACGGAAGAGGGATGCAATTCCCACAAAGGGTCTGAGAACATGTTGTATGGTGCTTCCTAGAGTAACAATAAAACTGTGCCCTGTGGAGACTGCACTTTAAAATTAAAACTTGCCACAATTGAAGCTGTGGTTAGGAGTAGGGATAAACGGGAACATCTGTTCTCTTTATTCACTTCAGTCACATTGAGCTCGCACTGCAGTACTAGATCTAATGTAGCAGAGCAGTGTTTAAAAGTGTCTTTTACAAGCTGGGCTATCCTCTGTTCAACTCTTCTCTCTGATACAAACTTATTAGGAAATATCGGGGGGGGGGGGACAACTTAAATTTGCAGCCTCCCTGTGTGATACATGTTTACAGGGCTGTTGTAAGGATTCCAAGAATCATAGAATCACAGAGTTGGAAGAGACCACAAGGGCCATCCAGTCCAAACCCCTGCCATGCAGGAACTCTCCATCAAAGCATCCCCGACAGATGGCCATCCAGCCTCTGCTTAAAGACCTCCAAGGAAGGAGATTCCACTACGCTCTGAGGGAGTGTGTTCCACTGTCAAACAGCCCTTACTGTCAGGAAATTGCTCCTAATGTTGAGGTGGAATCTCTTTTCCTGCAGTTTGCATCCATTGTTCCATGTTCTAGTCTCTGGAGCAGCCGAAAACAAGCTTGCTCCCTCCTCAATATGACATCCCTTCAAATATTTAAACAGGGCTATCATATCACCTCTTACAACCAATTACAAATCCATGTAACAATTGTTTAGCCCACATTCTACAAGCTTGTTTCTAAGAATGCCATGGGGAACTTTGTCAAAGGCCTTACTGAAATCAAGATATATTATATTATATCCATAGTATTCCCTTCATTTACCAAGCTGGTAAGTTTATTTAAAAAGAGAGAGAGAGAGAGAGAGAGAGATCAGGTTTGTATGGCATGACTTTTTCTCTGAAACTCATGTTGACTTTTTAATAATAATAATAATAATAATAAAGTTTATTTATAGCCCGCTCCTCTAATAAAATACTCGGAGCGGGGTAGAGCAAAATTGTGATTATGGAATTATCTTCTAGATATTCAGAGACTCTCTGTTTAATGATCTGCTCCAGAATCTTTCCTGGAATTGATGTCAGACTAACTGGACGATAATTGTTGGGATCCTCTTTTTCCCCCTTTTTTGAAGATGGGGACAATGTTTGCCCTCCTCCAGTCTGCTGGGACTTCTCCTGTTCTCCAGTTCTCAAAGATTATTGCCAATGGTTCCGATATTACATTTGCCAGTTCTTTTATTACCCTTGGATGTAGTTCATCTGGTCCTGGAGACTTCTATTCATTTAGATTAACAAGGTATTCCTGTACAATCTCTTTACTTATTCTGTGCTGAAATTCCCCTGTTCTATCCTCTGCTCCATTATCCTCTGCTTGAGCACCCTTTGCCTTTTCTGAGAAGACTGAAGCAAAGAAGGTGTTGAGTAATTCTGCCTTTTCTCTGTTCCCTGTTTGCATTTTGACATCTTTTGCATGCAGTGGCCCTATCATTTCCTTCTTTTTCCTTTTACTGCAGACATACCTAAAAAAGCCCTGTCTTAACCTCTCTAGCAAGCCTGAGTTCATTCTGAGCTTTAACTTTTCTGACTTTACCCCTACAAGTGCTGGCAATTTGTTTAAATTCCTCTTTGGTGATTTCCCCATTTTTCCATTTCTTATACATGTTCCGTTTAAAACTTAGCTCAGTTGAAAGTTCCTTAGTCATCCATCCTGGCTTCTTGAGACATCTCCCATTTTTCTTCTTCATTGGAACTGTTTGAAATTGTGCTTTTAGTATCTCCTTTTTGAGAAACTCCCATCCATCTTGAACTCTCTTCTCTTTTAGTATTCCTGACCATGGGATCACCCCCAATATTTCTCTAAGTTTATTGAAATCAGCTCTCCTAAAGTCTAGAGTGCGTGTCTGACTATGCCTGGCTTCCCCTTTCCGCTGTATAACAAACTCCAGGAGAATTTGATCACTCCCACCTAAGGATCCTGAACCACTCTGAATGTAGAAAGTCCCAGGTTCAGTCCTTAGCATCACCAATGAAAGGATCAGACAGAAGGTGATGGGAAAGACTTCCACCTGAAAATCTGGAGCGGCACTAAAGGCACTAAAGCCCATTCAATCTTGGAAGCTAGGCAGGGCTAGCTCTGGTTAGTACTTGGATGGAACACTTCCAATGAATACTAGATACTCTAGGCTATATTTCAGAGGAAGGAATTGGCAAAACCATCTCTGAGTATTCTTTCCCTTAAATCAATAGGCGATTTGAAGGCACACACACTATCCAGGAAACTAACAGCACAGGACTAGTGGAACAATAGACCTGGATTAGTAAACAAATTCATGCATGAATACGTTATATAAATTATATAAATACATTTTTTAAAACTTTGAGAAGAGATAGATTCTTGTTTTCGTCCTTGTGGTGTAAATACTCTTAATGCTATAATGCTTAAAAATAAAACATATATCCATGAACAGTATTCGTGAATTCTGTAATTTTAACAATCACACCCAGATCTTTATTACATTTTAGACAGTTGTATGAAAGAAAATTCAATGAGTTTTAGAAAAGGAATATATGCTTAACTCTGATTTCTTATAGCCATAAATGTCATAATACATTTTAGCTATGTGTTGAATAATTAGCAACCAACAAGCAAGAAAATCTGTCACACATTTCTAGGTTTAAACCTGTTTCTAAAGCCTGAGACAACACAAGAAACCCCAACTACTGTACAAGCTTGTAGAAAATCTCACAACTATAATTAAACAATTTGCTTAAAATGAGCAAGCAACATATCAACATGCAAAGAATACAGCAACCTAACTTTCCCATCCTCCCTTGATAAGACATACCTTTTTTTCATTAACAAAAAATACCAGTTCATGAGATTCTGTTGCTCCATGGACAGACATTATTGAATGTTAAACTTCTAGACTCATTCTAATTAAACATGAGACTAAATTTCTGTACATTCTCAAGCAAATTATAAGTGCATGACCTCGTCATCTGATAACTATTTATCTACAATGGGAGAGGAATTAATCAATCTATGAAGGGATTATGGGGGGAGAAAACTACTGAGTAAAGACAATAGATGGCACAATAGGGCAGGGAAATTTGTGGCCTACTAGTTTGGACTTCCAATTTCCATCAACCCTAACTAGCACAAGGAGTTGTAACAAGAGTTGATGGGGGTTACAATCCAAAATCTGGAAGATCACATTCTCTGTCCCTGTAGCAGAGGGAAGGACATGTGTTATCAAGACACTGGAACTGAAAATAAGTATTAAGGATTTTCCAGCAGTGTGCTATCTTGTCCCATCCTGATGCACTTTTGCCACCCTGTTATCAACAGCTGTTCAGCTCTTGCAAATTCAGGGCTGTGGCTTCCTTGAGTCTATCCATCTGGAAAGGAGTCTTCCTCTTTTCCTATCGCCGTCTGCTTTATCAAGTGGTAGAACTCAAAGATATAGCTGTGTTAGTCTGCAGAATCAGAATGTAGAGAGATCTTGTAGCACCTTTGGGACTCACTGAAAGAAAGAAGTTGGCAGCAAGAGCTTTGATATACTGAAGTCTACTTCCTTGGTTCATATGCATCCGAGGAAGTAGACTTAGGGCACTTCCTTAACCATTTTAAGGACGGGAACGGGACTTGGGGTGTGTGTGTGTGGGAACGGATTTTACCGCACATGCAAGCGTCCACCAAGAGGCCCCTCTACATATTTTACCAAGTGTTATTGTCTTTTCTAGTAAGTTTTCCCATGATATGTCCAAAGTACAAATACAAAGTACAAAGAATTGTCCAAGCCATGGTATTCCCCATCACATATACGGATGTGGGTGCTGGACAGTGAAGGAAGCAAATAAAAAGAAAACTAAGGGGTGAAACAGATTGTCATGAAAAGATTGTTTTAAGCTGCCTCTTCCGAAGGCAGACCGGGGCTGCGGCAACTGCACGCCGCGGCCCCAATTTGCCTTTTTGCCAGCTGAAAAAGAAGCGGCAAACAGACACTCCTTTTGCTCTGGCTAAAAGCTGGCTTTTCCTCTCCACTGCAGATGGAAGCTGTCTTTAAGGTGCTCCAGCGGCATACAGTGTATAAACACTGCCACCAGATTGCCTGGAAGCTGGCCTATGTCCAGGCAGCGGGTGGCTTGAAGCTGGTTTCTGGGCTTCTTGGGGGCATACGTCGTCTGTATGCCACAGCCTCAAAATACCTGAAACCTGGCTTTTATGCCGGTCTGTTTCGCACCTATGCCATTTAAGATGTGGTTCTGGGAATACCGTGGACAGCCAAAAAGACCAGCAAATGGATTCTAGAACAGATCAAGCCTGAACTCTCCCTGGAAGCCAAGAGTATCAAATTGACCTTGTTATACTTGGGACACATCATAAGGGGGAAAGACTCATTAGAAAAGACAATAATGCTAGGAAAGGTAGTGCCAAAGAGAGGAAGACTGCATGCAGGATGGATGGGCTCAATCATAGGCCTGAATTTGCAAGACATGAGCAGAGGAATGGAGGACAGGGGGTCTTGGAGATGTCTCATTCACAGGGTCTCCATGAGTCAAAGTCCACTCAAGTTAACAACAACAAACAACAGTCTCAGTCAGTTCAGTCATCTTGGCTTCTAGGATGAATCCAGGCCTGATTTGTTCTAGGACCCATTTATTTGTCTTTTTAGCTGTCCATCATACGTGTTGAAGTGAGTCTTCTATCACTCCATTTCAAATGAGTTGATATTCTATCTTTACTGTCCAACTTTCATAACCATACAGAGAAATTAGAAATACATTGGCATGGAGAGACCAGTCTTTGCTATACAATGCCATATCTCTGCTAGTCTTATATAGTTCCTTTATAACTGCCCGACTCTTCTGGAGATGGAGACTGAAATGTAGGGTGTGCCCTGGAAAAGAAGGATGTCTGGCCGCCTTGGTTTTAAGTAACCACTAAAGCACAAATGGACCTTTATTAGTGGATTACATCTTTCATGTTTTGAAAATAGGTAACCAGTATCAGGAGTTAGTTGCTTTAAAAGGTATCGTTTTTTATTGTTTTTAATCTTGTATTGTTTTACTTGTTTTATTGTATTGCTTGGATTTTAAACTATGCTTGATGTTTTAATGTCTTTTTATCTTGTACACCGCCCTGATCTTTTTGGAAGGGCGGTATAAAAATAAAATTTATTATTATTATTAACCCAATTTGTCCCCAAACTGTGCTCTTTAAGGGATTTTGGACTCCAGCTCCCAGAATCCCAGACTATTGGCCAATATGGCTGAGACTTCTGGGAGCTGAAGTCCAAAATCTCTTCAAGGAGGGCCCAGCTTGGGGCCTACACTGCTCAACCAATTTTCCCCCCTAGTGTTTTGTCCTATACATGTTTTCTTTTAGAGGAGGGCTTGCTGTGTTTCAGGGACTGCCTCCTCCACACCACAGAATTAATCCATTTTGACACCACTTTAAACCCTCAGGGAGGGTGGGGAGGGGCTCAGTACTATGGAATTCTGGGAACAGTCGTTTGTTGTGGCACCAGAAAGAACACCACACTCTCTTGAGATGAAGGCTGGATGCCTCACAATAAAACTACACTTCTCCCCTCCTAATTCCATTGTATGGGGGAGCCAGGGCAGTTCAAGTAGTGTGGTGTCAAAGTGGGTTGTTGTTGTTATTATTATTATTATTATTATTATTTATTTCTGCAGTGTTGTGGATGCAGTGTACAGTAAAGCTCTGCAGTGACAGTGAGGGAGGGAACGAAAATGGCCAATGGGCGGCCTCCCTCCGTCCTCGCGCACCGTGACGCACGGAGGCTCCTCCCACTTGTTTCCCCCTTCCTCAAAATGGCGGCGCTAAAAAGCAGCAAACAGGGAGGCAGGGCGCTAGGGGGCGTGGCCTCCGCCGTATTCCAACGGCCGGTGGGCGGAGCCAGCCTCGAGGCGAGAGAGCGCAAGGAAAAGGTAACGGATTCTGGGGCTGTTCCATCTCCCGGCCTCTCCCCCCCCTCTCTCCCGCATTACGTCAGTTTAACGTCCCTTCTTCTTTCAAACCCAAGGCACCCTCCTCTCTCAGTCTTGACTCAGGAGGAGAACCTGAAACAGGAAATAGGGAGGGAAAGGCCCTCTGGATCTTGGGCCTTCTTCTTCCACCTTTGCCCCTGGCACCAGCAGTGTATCCCAGTATCCAGCCTGGAAGATCTTGGAGCCCCTTTGAGACTCACTGAGAGGAAGAAGTGGGCAGAAGGAGCTTCCCTAGACTTTAATAATAATAATAATAATAGTAATTAATAATAATAATAATTGAGACTCACTGGAAGGAAGAAGTGGGCAGCAGGAGCTTCCCTAGACTTTAATAATAATAATAATAATAATAATAATAGTAATTAATAATAATAATAATATTTGAGACTCACTGGATGGAAGGAGTTGGCAGCAGGAGCTTCTCTAGACTTTAATAATAATAATAATAAATAATATTTGAGACTCACTGGAAGGAAGGAGTTGGCAGCAGGAGCTTCCCTAGACTTTAATAAATAATAATAATAATAATAATAATGATAGAGACTCACTGGAAGAAAGAAATTGGCAGCAGGAGCTTCCCTAGACTTAAATAATAATAAGTAATAATAATAATATGTAGAGAGATCTTGTAGCACCTTTGAGACTCACTGAAAGAAAGAAGTTGGCAGCAGTGTTATTAGTGTTAAGTGGGTGGAGTTCTTTTTTTTTTTTTTTTTTTTAGTTTCACCTGAAATTATTGCCTGGCATCTGGTAAACATTAATTTCCTCCTGTTTCTGAAAAAAAAAGGGTCATCCTAATTATTCATCTTGCTTCAAAAATAAGTTCCACTGACTTATATAGCAAAGGCATGCTCCTGGTCAGCAAATGCTCAAGAGTCGTGGATAGGTGTACTCATAGGCTGGTCAGCATTTAATGTTCAATACAGGTGTTTGGGACCTATTAATTTGATTTGGTTATACTATAGTTAGCGGTTATAGCAAGGACTTGTGCTATAGTTGTTATAGAGATTTATGCCTGGCAGTAGAAATGATGTCATGTAGTTCTGTCGTGCCTGAAAAGCATGTAAATTCCCATCACAACCAAGAGGAAGTTCTGGTTTGCACCACCACATGTCTTCCTGGGTATCTCCATTGGAAAAAGGTAAAAGTAAAGAGAAAGGTTTCCCCTTTGACATGATTGTCAAGTCATGTCCGACTGTAAGGGGTGATGCTTATCTCCGCAGCGTTGTCAAAGACAACTCCATGGTTGTGTGACCAACACAACAAAACGCCGAGGCACATGGACGCCTGTTGCCTTCCCACCAAAGTTGTACCTATTTATCTACTTAGGCTTTTACATCCTTTTGAACTGCTACATTGGCAGAAGCTTTGGATGAGTGACAGGACTCGCTTTGGGGCTTCAAACTGCCGATCTGCCAACATTGTGCTTGTCAGAGTCAGCGTCCCACTATCTTCATTGGAAAGCAGCAGATTATATTATAGCTTTTGTGGATGATAATCAGATTCATTGACAAGGATTCAGTCATGAGACAGATGGATTTCCATTTCACCCAGCTACCTTGTTTCCCCGAAAATAAGAAATCCCCAGAAAATAAGACTTAGTAGAGGTTTTGCTGAATTGCTAAATGTAAAGACTCCCCGGGAAGTAAAACCTAGCGAAGTTTTTGTACATAAACATATATACAGTATATAATAAATGTTCATTTTTATGTGGAACTTCATGGAAATATAAGACATCCCTTGAACATAAGACCAAGCACATCTTTGGGAGCAAAAATTAATATAAGACACTGTCTTATTTTCGGGGAAACACGGTATATAATCTCCCTTGGAAAGCAGCAGATTATATAGATGGGTGAAATGGAAATCTATCCATCTCATGATTGTATCCTGTCAATGCATCTGATTATCATCCACAAAAGTTATAATCTGCTGCTTTCCAATGGAGATAGTGGGATGCTGACTCTTAACAAGAGCAACATTGGCAGATCGGCAGTTCGAGGCCTAAGCACCACGTGGCGGACTGAGTCCTGTTATTTGTCCCAGCTTGCTTTGCAAAGGAGGAAGGAAGACACCAGCATAGCAGTAGTGAGAATGTGTCATGCACTGCTTTAGAACAATCACTTATCTATTCTGTTTGAGTGGCTGTGCACATGAAAATGGTCAGTTATTCACTGTATTTTTTGTGAATTTTTTGCAGCTATTACAGGTCTGAAAGTGCACAATCCAGTCCATTAGCTGCAAATGCAATGGACGACAGCAAGAGTGAAAAGGCGGTAGATATTATTCGACTTAATGTTGGAGGTTGCATGTATACTGCTCGTCGTGAGTCTTTATGTCGTTTTAAGGAATCAATGCTAGCATCTATGTTCAGTGGACGTTTTCCTCTAAAAATGGACAATACAGGTAAAATAAAATATATGTTGTTAATGGCTAGAACAGAAATAGGATTTCTTATTGTAGTCTGTTCAACAGGTGGTGGGAGAAGCTGATGTACAACATAATTGCAAATAGCTTGCAATTTTCACTATTATTTTCCACAAAAGTAATAGAAAAATTATCTTTAAACTTACTAGAAGTTTGTTCTTCAATGAAAGTGGAGGAAAATATTTTTAATGCTTTTCAGATTGTTTCACTTTGTCAGATTCTATACCTATGATATTAAAGTATTCTTCACATGATAGATTTATACCCATGCTTACTGAGAATGTATCACACGATACCTAGAGACGCTTGAAGTTCCTGTCTCAAAATACATTTAAGAAATTCAGACCTAGCAGGGCAGATGATGCCTTCCTCCTTCATCCTTATCAATGAAAATGCTGGTGTGGGATTCCAGGCTTGTATATGGCTACATTCGCACAAATTTGACACGGTTTTAATTGTAGTTTTGTGAGATATTGAACAGCTGCACGTAGAAGAAAACGGCCCTATACATCTTATCTTTGTTCCATCCTATGTCACAACATTATAATATGGACCAAAGTTCCTAAGTATTTTAAACTGGAGAACCATTGTCATGTAGTGGTTAGCAAGGTGGACTAGAATTGGAGTGACTTCATTCACATTCCCATTAATTTATTAGCTTCAAATATGTTTCTGTATACCCTAACACACCAGATCCTGTCTGATCATGGAAACTAAGGAGGGTCAACATTGGTTAGTAGTTGGATGGGAGACCACCAATGAATACCAGGTGCTGTAAATTATATTTTAGGGGAAGAAACTGGCAAAACTAATTTAGAGTATCCTTTGCCTAAGGAAACCCTATGAATTAATGCTGCTGCCATAAGTTGACAGGCAGCGTGAAGACACACACACAGTGAACATAGTACATAGTTGGTTAGAACCATCCAGATTACATTATTAATTATTACTATATTAATACATTACAGTATTAATCCATCCGGCTTTGATGGATTGTATTGGGAACTTCACTGGGAATTGTTATTTTAATGCTGTTATAGGGTGGAAGGGAGATGTGGAATCGGAAACCATTACATTTTGCTATGTTTTAATGCTTTAATATGTTGGAATTTTACTGTTTTTAACTGTTATTACCCACCTCGATCCAATATAGGGAGAGCCGGGATACTACTACTACTACTACTACTAACAATAATGTGATATTTGATTGGTAAACTGGTTGACCTTGGGCCAGTCGCTTTGCCCCAGTCTATACCTCACAAAGTTATTGCAAAAACTAAAGGACATGAAGATCTATATATGATGCATTGAGTGATAAATATGCTAAATATATTTTTATGCTTTTCAGGGGCATGTCTCATTGATCGAGATGGCAACCTCTTTAAATACCTTTTAGACTATCTCCATGGAGAGGTTCACATTCCAGAAGATGAGCAAACACGAATTGCTTTGCAGGAAGAAGCTGATTACTTTGGCATTCCTTATCCCTATAGTCTTGTTGACCACTTGGCTAATGAAATGGAGACCTATTCCTTAAGATTAAATTTGGAACTTAAAAAGGTATTCAAACTCACTTATGCTTTTAAATTTTGTGTAGAGCAGAGCCAGAATGGTCCATCAGGAAAAGGGAGGCATCTGTCTTGGGTCATGGAATGCCAGAAGCTGTAAATTATACCACTTCTCTTAGGAATTCCATTGCTTCAGGGAACCTTGCTCTTATGAACTGGCCACTGGTTTTTCAGAGCCAGGAAGCTTGGCCACAATGACTAACAGAGGAAGATCCTCTCAGAACCATAAATGTGTGTCTGGCCAGCTCTGTGAGGGGCAGCACTGGCTGCTTTGTGCCATTGGCACTAGCTGGCCATTGCTTTCCATCTCATTCTTGGAGAAGAAGGGATAGTGAAATAGCATCAATGGCAGGTTGCTTTTCTTCCCACCTCAGATAAGGGATGGAATGGATATTTGCCAGTTACCAGTTGGAATCAAAATTTGGAGTTCCTGGCCCCTCAGAACATTTGCAGGAAGAAAAAAAGCACCTGGAAGGTTTCCACAACATTGCAGGAACCTTTTTGTTTTATTCTGTTTTGTTCTTGTCATCAAAAACTGGGCTTTTGTGAATTGTGCAGTTTGAGAAACTCCAGGTTTCCAAGAAAAAAAAAGGTTTGATTATTTTTCACTATATTTACTACCAATTGAGAAAATGGCACAAAATACAAACAACTGTACAAATGGAGAACTGTATATTAAAGTGATTTGTGTGTGCTGCTTGTTTGGTGGACAGTGTACTGTTTCTTGCACTTTGGGGCACTAGTTCCTGTTCCCTTTTTAAAGCTGTGCAATGTTCAGGTTTTTTTCTTTTTCTCGTATCTTTTTGGAAAGTTTTAGATTTTGAAGTTACACATCATTCTATTTTGTGCTTTCCTCAAGTCTTTTAGGAGGAAAAATGTATATAAAATGGTTCTTCATTTAAAATGGAGCAACATTCCATTTTCTGCTGCTTCTTTTTCTCCATATTTTTTGAAAGCCCTGTAGCTTTTGAAGCTCTACATAATTCTCTTTTGCACTCCCCACCCTCATCTTTTAGGAGAAAAAAAAGCTTTTAAAGTTGTGAAACAGTTTGTGCAACATACTTTTTTGTGCTTTTTTCTCCATCTTTTTGAAAATCTGAAACCACTGCAGCACACTGGTTCCTTTCAAAATGCTACATCCATTTAGTAGATCTAATCCAATTATGTCCAAAAGTCCAGTCTTATTTGTTACATCTGGTAGATGACTTCAAATACACAGAAGTAATTCAGTAAGATGATGTTGTGCTATATAGTGCTCTTCAGAGTAGAGCAGTAATGCTATGTTCCGCACATTTACTCAGAGGTAAGTGCCATTGAACTCAAATGTACAAGTGAACATTCACAGGATTAGGCTGTACACTTATTTGGTGCTCTTTTTAAAATCCCACATTGTGAAAATAAAATAATGTGTAACTGCTATTTCCCCCCCAGGTACTCTTAGATTTTTGTGACTCTTACGACTTAATATGCACTAAGCCTACTGTTTGGGTCCTATACTACCTCAACACTTCTGGTCCAAGTTGCGAGAGTAAGATAATAGGTGTGTATGGCACAAAAGTGGATGGAACAGCTGCAATAGAAAAAGAACTAGGAGGAAGAATTCATAGTAAAAACATTTACAAAAGGTGAGAACTTTCACAGGCATGCCATTATATAAAAGTGTAGTTGTAATTTTATTCAGTTTTGAAAGGTTTGCATTTGCTTTTGTGAGGTTAGTAATAGTAACACGTATATAAGGACCCTGTGTACATATATATTTTCATGCCTTTCAAGTTCAGACAGATTTTTAGTTACATAAATTGTCTTAAGACTATCTTGTACCCACATACCTAGGGGTAAGCCCTGTGGAATGTAATAGGTTTTACTTCTGAGTAGATGTCTGTAGAATTGCAGTTAATTATATTAACATCAGTGGTTTAATTTTAAAAGACTCTGAGCCTGAATTTATTGAAACCATAAGCAACTTGAGACTGTTATCTAAGAAACTGCCTACTCCCTTATAGACCTTTTCACTCAACTGGGAAAGACCTTCCTTGGGTGATACACTATTCTTGAGAGCTGGTCCACAGCTGTTTGGAGGAAGTTATTTAGCATAGTGGCACTCTGTATGTGGGATACTCTTCTCTCATATTAGGTGTGCATCAACTATTCTTATTTTTAGGTGTGCATCATTAAAGACTTGCCTGTTTTTACTTATCTATTTTATAGTTAATGTAACTGTTGTATCTTCATTTTATGTATCATGTTATATTGTATGTATTTATGTTTGAAGACTGCTTTGTAATATTCAGATTTAATCATGGTAAAATAGTCATTAGTAAATAAATTGTAAACAAAGTTTTATTATGCTTATCAATTTTATCCATTCTATGTACAGTGCTGTGCAAATTAACAGCAAATTTGATTAAAATGTAATAGTAGTAGTAGTCGTAATAATAATAATAATAATAATAATAATAATACACAGAACTAAATCCAGTTAGAGCAGCTCCATTCAGTTGTTTGGGTTTACATAACTGTTGGCTTACCATTCAGCCACTGATTGAGTACATCTGCTCTAATTGGTAGCCAAAATTAGTTTTAGGCCATATCTTCCAGAGTATTAACTGTCTTTCTTGAACATGTTAAACAACTGAATCATTATCTGGATGTTTGTAACTGAAAATGGAAAAGCTGTCATTGCGTACCTGTAGGTTTAGTCCTGTTTATTGCTAAACATGGCTACATGGGTTGGTGAAAGTATCATAGTCATGTACAGAAAAAAACCCAGAAAATTAAATTAGTCCGTTTGTAGTCTTCAAACTATTTGATCAACATTTTTGCTTAAAGCTAGTGGCAGTAATCTAGTACAGAGGCAGCTGCTTGTTTATTGAAATGAAATAACTGAAGCTTCAGCACAGTTAGTCGATTGACAAACATTCTACTGACCTTACATATACAGTCTCCAGAATGAATGTTAAGAATCACATTATTCTTGTCAGGAACATATTACGAAGTTGAGAAAACTGGTTTCTTTATTTTAAATGTAAAGATATTTATTTTTGGTGGATTTTTTCCAATTTTAAAAATAATATGTCGTTTTCTACATTTCTCTCTCTCTCTCTCTCTTTCTAGAGAGTCTGGAAATAATGTCCAATATATCTGGAGCTACTATTCCAGTACTGAATTGAAAATGATGATGGATGTATTTGAGGTGTGGGAAGGAAAAGGTACATTTTATGTGTTTTTTAAATTGCATTTTTCATTAAGGATATCTATCTATAGATATAGATATGTTCTTGAACACTGAATCAATTATTGAGGGGAATTGTTGTGTACCCTCATGTTATTTCCAACTTATGATGACCCTAAGGTGAACTTATCATGGGGTTTTCTTGGCAAGATTGGTTCAGGGAGGTTTGCCACTGCCTCCCTGAGGCTGAGAGCATGTGACTTGTCCAAGATCACTGAGTGGGTTTCCATGGCTGAGCTGAGGTTTGAGCCCTGGTCTCCATAGTTCTAGTTCAACACTCAAACCACTACACCTCTCTGGCTTCAGAGTAAATTATCAGGTACTCTTCAACAACATAAGGAAAGAGAATAGTTAAATTATCTGTATTTAATGGAAAAATCTACCATTTGGCCAAATATTGGGTTATGAAAATGTTAACCAATTTAAAAACATATATACTGTAGTTAAGCTGAATTGTCAGAATGATGCATGTTTTTGAATGATCATTAATAGATATATACTACCTTTACACTATCTTATCTACTTGTAGTTAAGTTTGCTTGGTCTGAGAACAAGGCATATAAATCCAACATCTAGTTTATATAAATCCAGGTTCCTTGCATATTGATGCCATTTGACCTCAAACACTAGTTACTATTTTAACCTGATTAAGAATGCTGAAGACAAATGTGAAAGACATGGAACTATCAAATATTTTCGACAGAGATTTGGGAGCCGTTTGGCTTCCTGTGCGTCATATGTGCCAGTTTAAGGATAAATAGGTGAAGGTAAAAAAGGTAAATACAAAGATCAAATTTGCCTGAAGACATAATTGTGAATATTAAAAACCTTCACATTGATACAGGCAAGATTTGGCCCATTTAGTATCAGACTTATTTTCTTGTTCTTTCATTTATGGAATAAACATGATAATACCACTTCAGACAGTTTTTGTAACAGAACTAAATAGGATTGTAACTTTATACAACTATTCTGGAAATTATTGTTTTATTCTTTCAAATCAGTTCTGACTTATGAGTCCCTATTATAGTGCTTTCTTGACAAAATTGTTCTTCAAACAAAGTTTGACATTACTTTCCTCTAAGGCTGTGATTTGCCTATGGCCATCCAGTGAGTTTCAGTGGTTGAGAGAGGATTCAAACCCTGTTTTCTTCAAGTTCTAGTCCAACACTCAAACCACTACATCATGTTGGCTTTGTTTTATAAATAAGGACATGAATCAGGTTGTGTTGTGTACAATGTATTGTACCTTAATGATGAGTAGACAGAGTAAAGCATTATAGTTGGTCACTTAAAAGATAAGCACTGTCCAAAAGAGTTAAGTGTGATTCTTGGTTGCATATCAGACAATCTTGATTAAAACAGTTTCCAAAGCTGACATCTATACCTCTTGAATCTTATGAAATTACAAGGTGTCAGTTATTGGCGAGTACCCCAGGAACAAATAGAATGCTGGACTCTCGAGGAGCGCCCTTTGGAAGGAAGTCTGCAAAACATGTCTCCAGTTCGTAAAAGGTATGCTCTTTTAATTATAATTGATTTAGTTATGGAAAACTGTATGGAGCAGAGGCTCCTTTTGTGTTTGGTTTGGGGAAAAATACTAATTGTATTAATTTTTGTCCACTCTCAAAAAGAAGAAAATACAAAATGAATATATAAAGTATATATTGGAGTCAGCCCTCTGTATCCATGAATTTTTTTATCCATGGATTCAATCACCCATAGCTTGAATATGAATCTATCTATCTATCTATCTATCTTCCAAAAAGCAAACTTTGATTTTACCATTTTATATAAGGGACACCATTTTATTATGCCCCTGTATTTAATGGGACTTGAGCACTCACAGATTTTGGTATCCACAGGGGCCCATGGAACCAAACCCCAGGGGATATCAAGGGCCTATGTATTACAAATTTATATGTATTACAAATTCTGATGTGCTAATAATTATTTTGACTAACTCCTTCTCAACTCTACTACTGTATATACTATACTCATGGATAAATCAACCTCATGCATAAGTCGAGCGCAAGTTTGGGGGCCAAAATTATGGATTTTGATAATGACCTGTGGATAAGTGGAGGATAAAATTTAAGGCCTGTAAACTCAAGGATGTAAAGAAGAAAGCAAAGGAATTCTTTTTTTTAATCTTTCATATTCTGATTCTTCATCACCAGAATAACTGAATGAACAGTGGAACTGTTCTTTGGTGACATCATTGGCATAAAAGTCTGCACTATCACAATCCATTTAATCATTATCTGTTGCTGATTCATCTTTGTCTTTGTACATGGCATTGTCCTCTGTGCCATGCATGGCATTGCGAATGCCGTATTTCAGGAATGACTTCTTCACCATTTATGGTGGAATTGAATCCCAAGCATTCTTCACCAATTTTGCTACCAAATGAATATCTGATTTCATCACGTTGTCTCCCTTCATTAACTCTGCTTAACCAGCACACATCCATTGTTGACACATGTTGTGCAGTTCTTGAAACGTCTAATGTCTGCAGCATCAATGTTAAGTCACCTGGAATCACTGCTAACTTAGGGCCTAAACAGACAGCCCTACAAAGGTAACGTGATGCTTCCCGCTTTGAGCACTGCATGCCATGGCCCCAGTCTGGCTTTTTTCTGGGCCAAAAAACCACAGCAAAATGCCACTTCTTTTTGGCCCAGAGAAAGAGTGCCCTTGCTGCTGTGGTGGCACTTTTCAGCACTCCTTTTGGCGTTCAGTGTGTAGTTGCCACACACAAATGTTGCCCACTTTCTGGTTGGGCAGGCAGTGTGATGGCAGCTTAGGGGCGGAGTTGGGGTGGGCAGCCTCCACGCGCCCACTCCACCCCGACGCCAGCCCTTTTGGCTGGTCTGTTAAGCCTCTTGGTCAACATTTCCTTTGCTTTGTCCTTGACATCTTGAGTGACTTGTGAGCAAAACATATCCCACGCAATAGCGATGGGTGTGATCTTAGTCCCATGCCTGGTCACCTACCCCCCACATTGTGCAGCTGCTATTTAGTGCCCTCCTTACCCATCCAACCTTAGGGTGAACATGAACAGTTATGCCTGCTGGAATTTTTTAAGTTCTTTGACATAATTTTTTTTAAAATATTAAATATTATCACTGGATTCAGCCTTGTGCCATCTGCCAGACAAGATGCAAAGCAAACTAAGAGGAAAAAGGCATTTTTTCCTCCTCAGTATGACCATCATCATCCTTCTGAAATTATGAGCAGATCCCTTTGTTTCTGAAGCTAGTGGAGTTTGCTGGGTTGTGTTTTGAGAGTCCCTTCCTTCAACCCCCTTCCCATCAGCCTAGTCGGGGGTGACTGCTCTGAAAGGAGTTTTCAGGGAACTCCAGAGCGATTGCCCCAAATCAGGCCAGGCCACTGGTGTGTGTGTTTCTTGAGGGAGCAGCTAATTGAAAATCAACCTAGCAAATGCCTCCTGGCTTGAGGCACACTCTAGGGCCTTCTTGGCACCTTCAGCTTCCTTCTTCCTTTTCCAAGCTGGGTAGGCCAGTCTTTGCTCCTGTGAAACCAGCATTAACCCATAGGTAAGTCAACCCAGGTTTTTAAGATTAATTCTTTGACTAAAATTTCTTGACTTATAGTTAGGTACAGGTATATACAGTAGTTAAGTCTTTTACAGGATAGGATGTATTGTTTAGTTACAAAATAATATTAAAGGAAGTATAAAGAAACTTTAAACCTAAGTAATGCTGCACAATAGGAAAATGTGCAGTTCACAGATATCCATGTGATGATCTACTTGCTATGCATTACATAGTCCATTGGCAAACTAAACTCTTCTTCATGAGTGTAAGAGAATACTTGAGAGTAGTTAATAATGGCCAAAAAAGATGATGATTTCTTTGCTCTTGTTATTCAATGGCGGATGCATTTGAGAAATTACTCTTGTTGGAAATTTCTTGTGATACTAGAATAAAAAGTGTTGTGTAAGACGATATTATCAATTGCCTGCTAATTATACTCTGCATCGAACTGTTCAAAAGTGCTGGATTGAATCTGTTTTTAAACCTTTATTTACAGGCGAATAATAGATTTTTCTAAAGAGGAAGAAGGTCAGCAAAGCAGTAAAACAAATCGAAAGCCAATTCACTTTTCTGGTCCCTCGACAAGTACCCATATCAAAGTTAAGAATTCTGCTTCTTTAAAGATAGCAGTATGTCCTACTCCTTCATGTCCCCAAGTGACTCATAAAAGGCCTATCAGAGACAATTTATTATCATGCAAAGAATTACCACATGCTAAATCTACATGCTTGACCAGAAACTCAAGGATGTCTGGTAGGAACACTGAAAATGAGGTAAATTGTCAAAGAACCCTGGATACACAATTGTCCAAGAAGCCTGCAGCCAGTCGTGTTGTAAAACTCAAGCGGATTCCACTGTGTAATGAATTGTTAACTCAGAACTCCTCATCAGTTCTAAGCAAAATGGACAAGCAGCAAGTTCCATCTGTTTCAGTTACCTCCACTTCAGCATCACAGAGTTTAAGCCAGGAGGATTTTGACACTTCCCACTGAGAACCTAATTAAGGTTAAAATAGTTTACAGAATATCGAGTGATGCATAATTATTATATGGTGCTAAAGTTCCTGGTCATGATCTAAAGACAACATTTCGGACTTTCTGGACCAGAAATAAAAGTGTCCTATTATAAAGAGAAGTGAAAAGCCTTTTAATATTTTTTAATAACTCATATGTAATATATGTCTTTATCTCTTAACATGATACAAAAGATACAGGGGTGCTTTTAAAGTGTTTTTCATTGGCCACGCATTACATTGTATAGATCAGATGTGGGATGTTAGTCATTTCAGAATAGAATTCATTCCAGGCTCTGTATATTGTGATTTTAAACAAAGCATACCATCCAAATATTGCAGTTTGTTTAGATTTGGTATAATTTATTCTGCAGTTTTTACTTACTGTTTAATTTATGTTGCTTCTGGGTAACAATGAGGGGATTTAAAAGGTATTAAAGCTTCTTCTGCATGAATAGTGGAATTGTTATTCAGCAGTTCTTCTAGTTTCTCAGATTTCAGCTAGTATTGCCCACACATTTTCAAATATTTGAGAGGTGCTTTTTAAGATTGAGATTCATACAGCTGAGCATATACATGTGTCAAATGCTCAAGACTTCAGTGTTAGTCACTCTCCTGCAGTGGTGGCATTATTACAATTCCAGATAAAAAGATTCCGACTATTCTTCAGGAACCTGTCTTATCCAAATACTTTGTAGAAATCTAGGTTGTAGCAGTATATTTTTCTTCCTCTCATTCCTTAATAACTATAGTATTTCTTGTTTGTGGCTTCCTTGAAACTCCCTTCCTTTAGCCTTTACTCCCAATACTGTTCTATCTGATTTTTTCTCATGTCAAATTTGTCCTTTTCAACTTTATATTTCTCTAAAAATGTAATGATGAGGATGCTAATGACCCACTTGTTAATTCTAATGTAGTGCAGGTTGAGTATCCCTTATCTGGAATTCCAAAATCTGAAGTACTCCAAAATTGACAGATTGGTGGCTGAGATAGTGACACCTTTGTTTTGTTATTGTTTCATTGTACACAAACTTTGTTTCATGCACAAAATTAACATATATTATATATAAAAGTACCTTCAGGCTGTGTGTATAAGTATATTGTTGCTGTTCTTGCTTTGTGCCTTTAAGTCGTTTCTGACTAATGGCAACCCTATCATGGCATTTCCTTGGCAAGATTTGTTCAGTGGGGGGTTTGCCATTGCCTTCCCCTGAGGCTGAGAGTAAGGGACTTGTCCCAGTGGGTTTCATGGCTGAGCTAGGAATTGAATCCTAGTCTCCAGAGTCATAGTCCAACACTCAAACAAGTATGCTATATGAAACATAAATTAATGTCATGTTTAGACTTGGGTCCTATCTCCAAGATCTTGTTATGTATATGCAAATATGCCAAATTCCAAAAAAAAAAACCCCCAAACATTCTGGTACCAAGCATTTTGGATAAGGGGGACTCGACCTGTAGTGATGTGTTTTGTGCTACAAGATGCATTCTCAGTTTAGTGTATCTCACACAGTTTCAATTTATTGATCATTGATTAAATTTATAAAAGCCAATTTGAATAAATTATCTCAGTTGTGTTGAAAATACAACCTGTAATCTGCTGAGGTTCATTTTCCAGTTTGTAAGAGACATTGACTAGGATAGACTGGAATGTCACTTATTTTTTGTTCTGTGCATTATCAATTCAGAACTGGAGTGTAGTATCATTATGATCTCTTGAATCTGTAGAATATAATTGGATGTCCTTTCCATCCTGATGAAATTACTGTATTTCCCCATACGCTCTCTCCTATTTATATGAATTATATATTACAATCAACATATAGGGTTTTTCTGCCAAACACGGGAACAGAACTGTGTTCAGATGCAATACTAGCCATAGTTTAATGTTAGAAGAATGAACCTTGGGCTCATGCCTGTGAAGAAGAAGATCTATTTTAGATTGATTGCAGTTTAGTGTGTCTTTTAGTGTGTCAACTCTAAATGGCTTAAGATTTCCTTAGTAGAAACAAGCCAACTTTATTAATTTTTCATTTGAATTTGGGTTGTTCCAGCATGTTCATTGGGTTGAGATGAGAGAGCCAGCATGGTGTAGTGGTTTGTTTAATGATGATCCTGGAGACAAGGGTTCGATTCCCTGCTCAGCCATGAAACCCACTGGGTGATCTTGAGCAACTCACACTCTCTCATCCTCAGAGGATGGCAATGGCAAACCCCCTCTGAACAAATCCTTTGAAGAACCCCCTATGCCTTAGTGTTGCCAAAAGTTGGAACCGAAGGTACACAACAACCACAACCATTAATCTAAAAAAGAACCAAAAGTTCCAAACTCCTTGTGTCTGTTTCATAGGAGACAGAAGCATGTAATTCGTAGCATTATGTCTGAATGAGGCCTTTGTGTAATTAGGAGCTGTGGCCTGTGAATCAGATTTTCTGGTTCAAACGTCATCTCTCTCAGTCTTCCATCTGCGCTGTGGAGATAATTACCCATCCTATATTGTAGCCCAGTGTATTTTGTCCCTTCAAGTAGTTTTCAACTTATGGGTATTCTAAGGCAAATCTATCATGGAGTTTCCATGACAAGATTTATTCAGAGGAGGTTTGCCATTGCCTTCCCCTGAGGCTGAGAGTATGTGACTTGCCCAAGCTCACCTAGTGGGTTTCATGCCCAAGCTGGCAATCAAACCCTGGTTTGCAGAGCCATTGTCTGACACTCAAACCACTACGCTATGTTGGTTACTAATGCGTTGAACATGTTGGAACTGCTATGTGATGAGAATTATTATTATTATTATTATTATTATTAAAATAAAAATATATGTGCCGTGCATTCTTATTTGAAATGATACAATCTGTCAATTGAGAATATTCCCAGTGCACTCAGCAATCTAGATTAATATTTGAAAATAGTAGCCGGAGAATTGACTTTCCCAAAGGATAAAATGCTAAATTCTGGCAGTGTGGCATGCTTGACTAAATTTCTATCAAGGCATGAACTTGCTGAGACTGAATAACTTGATTACTGATATTTTGGGAGATCCTTGGTTTGTATTTGGTGTGCTAATTCAATAACCTTGAAATGATCAGAGTATAAATGGATTTAAAGTTGCTAATAAAAGAGATTAATAATGCTGTCAAAATAAAAAAAAAAAACTTGTCCATAGTGGTAAATAAGAAGCTTTCTGGGGGAGGTGGTTAGATTTAAAAAATAATTTATATATTAAATGGAAGTGTTCAAGAACCACAAAGCAAACTTTGTTTTCCCCGTGAGTTGTCTGTATTCTTTTGCCCAGTGCAGTTCTTGTTATGTGATGCTTTCATGAAGGCAGAGTCTTTGCTTAGTATGAATTAGCTAACTACGCATACCCTGCGTGTCTATTCCACTCTGTGTTCAGTGGGGACCTATTCCAAGGTAAGTGGTTGTAACAGAGGTGGGCAAACTGAGAGGTACTTGTGACCCTCTGTTGCTTTCCAGGGAGGTTGTAGAAACCCATCTGCTTTCCGTTCTAGTCATGCTGGTCAGCCAGCAGGTGGATAGTGAGGGAAAGGCCATTGTTCTGATGCTGCTATTAATAGAGTTAATACTTATTTGAGTCACTAAGAGAAATACTTTAACCCAGTACTGGGGGTACTGTGGACTTTTGGCTCCAGAAATCTACTTCCCCCTATCCCCAGCCAGTTTGACCAGTGGTGCAGCATGAGAAGAGAGGTTCATGAACGTTGGGAGGAAGGAAGGTTGTTTGGCCCTGCTTTATCTTCCAACCTGGAAATCCCAATACAGCCATTGGGGGTAATATGCTTCTAGGTCTACATAGTTTCTGAACTAGGGATGGGGAGTGGGACAAGTGTATATGTTGGGATCAAGACAATTTATCAGCCCTGGTTGCATCTTAAATTACTATCACTTACAAAGTTTTACTCAGAGTCTAATAGGCTATTTATGCTGGAGAGGGGCCAGGCAGATAGAAAGCACAGTGGGCCCTTGGTATCCGCTGGATACTAAAATCTGTGGATACTCAAGTCCCTTTATAGACAACAACAGAATTAAATGGTGTCCCTTAGATAAAATGGCAAAATCAAGGTTTGCTATTTGAAATTTATATAGTTTTGGGATATTTTCAAACCATGGATGCTTCAATGTGTGGATAAAGAATCCATGGATACAGAGGGCTGACTGTAACAACATAGGATGTTGGCTGCAGTGGGCCATTCTATACATCTCAAAATATTTATTGATACAATAATGTATGCCCCCACTCAGCAGTTTGGTAATGGCAGAACAAGGGCCTCGATGTAATGTTCAGTTTGCATGTGACTGAGCATGGGTTAGTCAGCCTGAATCACTCAGCCTGCTGTCTTTCATCAGGGAATGCAATTTATATGGCTTTAATGACATTAACAGTATAGTGGAATGCGAAACCATTTCATATGATAAGCACATGCTTGCTTTAGAATCCTCCATGGGAAAGGATGGCATTTATTCACTTATATGGGGGAGAGAGAGTCTAGAAACCAAGGCCATTATTGGACCTTTTCAGACGTTGGAAATTGGAAGTATAATCCAATGGCAATCTGAACGCAATCATGGGCTTTCATGTTATTGCGAATTAAAGCATCTCACGCAAATTTGGGCAAAAAAGTCATTCTGAACACAATCATGGGTTTTACGTTATTGTGAATTAAAGCATCTCACGCAATTTCGGGTAAGGGGGGTCATTTTCAGGTAATGGGAAGACAATCTGAACGCATTCCGAACGCAATGGAAATTCACGTGAATTTGCTAAACTAGCAAATTTATGTGAATTCGAATTGGCTCTATTCGCAATAAAGAGAAATTCCTCCCATGTGAAAGAGTCCATTGAAATGGTGGCTAAACCTGTCCCCTGGCCTAGATATCCTGGCTATTCTGTGGAAAGGTGTGGGGCAGCTAATGCCCAAAATAAGGAAGTGGTTAGCACAGTTCTGCTGTACTACTTTCTTCTCTTCACTTTTTAGCCAGAAGTTGAGACAAAGTGGCCTTCAATATCCTTTCACCATGGTGTGAGCCTTTTGCTCCTGATCTTTAGGCCTGGCGACTTTCAGGGAAGGGCCACCCAAGACCCAGGGGGCTGCAGCACAAGCCATCCATCTGCCTAAACTCCCAAAAGAAGGAGCCAAACCTCCCTGAGGCTAAGGAGAGTCTGCACTCCAACTCTGGTTCATTAGCTTGGAGAAGCCATCCTGGAACAGCAACAAGAGGTTGGAGTGCTATGAAAGTAGTGTAGTAGCTATAATCCAAATGAATCCCATGGGGCCTTCCTTTCCTACCTCAGCAATGGTGTGGTTGCTCAGGCTAGCCTTTCCCCCTTGTTGCCTCTGCTGGATGTTTATGATCATTTATGAGCATGGAAAGATAACACTTGAGGGTTAATGGCTGGAGCAGTAGCTCTTTCGGCTCTGTATGGAGAAGGGGACAAACCAGCAGCTCCTTGTGGTGGTCTCTAATATGGCTGTTAAAGCTTAACGAATGAAAAGCTGCACTGCTGTTATTTTAATATCTGAAGCAGCACATTTTCTTTCAGAGAAGCTGGGATTTTTCCTTTAGTTAAAGAAACCTTGAGTGCACCTGGAACCTCACTGCAGTGTTATGCTGAGCAGAATGGCTTCCGTGTCTCCATATTCTCCTAAGGTATGTATTTCTTTCCTTCAACCCATAATGAGGCACAGGGATGGAGTGTGAAAGAAAACTGTATGTAGCTCAGCAGTTCAAGTAAGAAGAAATGAGAAGAAAGGGTTGCTCCACTTCTACTTTCTCCTAAGAAAGCAGCTGCCCTACCTCTGGTAGGCTATGAGATTGGAGAGTGGCCATGGACAGCAGGTAGCACTGAAAAAAGAAAGTGTTTCTCATGTCAAGAAAGCTAATTGTACATCCGTATGCTATACACATTATTATATTTTTCCTCATTCTTTGAGTGCATGTATGATGAAATCATGCAGATATTCAGCATAATTCCTGGCCTTAAAATGAGAATTATTCATCACCTTCTGCAGGAGTAACTCTAGACTACTGCTATTCAAAAGTAGTGGTCTGTGGACAGCTGCAGGTCCACAAGCCATCTGCTGCTGGCTGCCAGTTAGTTTCCAGGAAATAAAGAAGGCAATGGGTACACATATATTGCTAGTTCCTGGCACATTGGGGGAACATGCCCCACATCAGATAGTTAAGAAGCACTGTATTCAGCTTATCAATGAGTCCAGAAAAATGCCTCAATGGAGTATGTTTTTCATTTGCCAAATCAGAAAAGCCATTTTGTTACATTTCTGTCCCTAAACAGATTATCCTAGGGTAAAATGATGCACCATCTTTAAAATGTAATATACAGCTTCATAGCTCTTCTTTTCTTGTTAATGAACAAGGCTATGTGCCTCTGGTGTGTATCAGGATCAGGATTTTTCTGTACAAACAAATGAACTTCCTTATAATAGGGAAACAGTCTAAAATAGTATTAGATGAACACCAGTAACTCAGCTGCAGACCAGCAACAGGGATGTCGGTACCAGGGTGTTTGTGTGTGTGTGTGAATATACTGTTTTTTGCAAACAATAATTTGGACAGTAACAAACACATTAAATTGATATTGACATCCTCCTGAAGTTTATTTTTCAACATCATTTTGACTGGTCTGCTAAGTAGTGGCTAGCTAAAAGCTGCTTTGTTATGAAAAAAACCCCACAATAATTTGACTATACTGAGCAAAGCTTTCAAAGTACGAAATATGATATGACAGATTATTATGGTTAAGAAACATTTGTTACGTTTTGCTTATCACAACTGTAGAAATTTTTGGCAAAGTATTTTTGCCAGTAATTTGGGGTGTGGGAGAGGGAAAGCACCTTTACTGAGGAATGCAAGATGAAAATGCATTACATTTGCCCTTCCAGCTATCCTACCCTTCATGCCACCAAAGTCACAGCTGGCACTGAGAGGACAGGAGCATCTGCAGAAGTCTCTATTCTTGCGGGGCATAAATTGCACTGAGAAACGGTAGTAATATTGCTGCATAAAGATCTAGACTCCATTGGGCCTGGCATAGGATGCTTTCGCCGCGTCTTTTCTGGATACAATAGATTTTCCGTGCTTTTTGCAGGTGCAGACTGCTCTTGGATTTTAAGTGTGCCTTTATTTTTGGGCCTAAAACTACTGTAATGCTGTCTTCTGTATTCATGCCAGGAACTTCCCTTTGTGTTGTTCTGATCTGATTCAATACTGGCACTTTGTGGTTTGACAGATCCGTTGATTCGAATGCCATGGTACTGTGTGTAGAATCTTCGCCTCTGATTAGAAGGTCCATTCTGTCAAGGAAGGAGGGAAGTACAGTCATTAATTTCAAATATGTTCCCATTGGTTTCTTTTGGTAAAGTTCTAACAAAATTATTCCTACTATAGCTTCATGCACTTTTGCTACATATATTAGGCTCAAGCCATTTGAGGAAGTATGAGTACAACTCTTGCTGCCTTTACAGTCTATGAAGGCAGCATGGAGTCATGCAAATTACATAAAGCTGGAACTAGATCTTAGAAGTAACAGTTTAGAAGTAAGTATCCAAAACATGCTATTTTGGGAGAGTATGCTATTACTGGTGTTAACTTTAAAAAGTTTCATTAATGACTGGTAACACCATTTCATTTGGGAGGGCATAGCAAATGATGTTTATTTGTTACTCCCAAATGAAGGTCGTGGTGGGAGATCATTTTGAAGAATTAGGGGATATTTTTTGGAATTTTAATTCAAAGTAATCTGCTAAAACAAGTGAGATAAATTTGAGTGCTATGCTCCAGAAATGGCTTGATAATTTTATTTTATTTTACTACTACAGGATGAATGACGTTAAGACAGAACGATCAAGATTCTGCATAAAACATGTTCATGTCATCCTGCAGCACCTTGCCTGCCAGCAGCACAGACCTCCATTGCTCCAGATGGCTGGCTGGCTTTTAAGGTTGTTTCAGTGTCATTTCCAGTTGCAATAATAGTACCACAATTTCAAAGAAGAATACAAAACAATTGCAATGTCCTAAGTCTAACTTATGACATCGTAACTAAAAGGATGCCAACCAATATATTTTGATTACTGACTGAGATTCTAAGGAAGTCAAAAACAGTGAATAGAAAATTGCAAACATTCTTTTAGGCATCATAAATTCAGTTTGCAATCCGGTGCATACACATGGAAGTAAACTTAGTGGAAAGATTTTTTTTTAAAAAAAATTGTGCGTCATAAGCAAATACACGCAGCCCTCTTTATCCACAGATTCGGCCATCCATGGTTTGAAATTATTCAAAAAAATATAAATTCGAAAAAGCTAACCTTGATTTTGCCATATTATATAAGGGACACCATTTTACTGTGCCACTGCATCTAATCCAACAGTCCTTGCCTGCAAGCAAGAAGAGCCCTACCTCCATCCACCATCCCTCCATCCACCATCCCTCCATCCACCATCTTTAGGGAAAGAAAGGCAAGCCTGCTCCAACAGGCATTGCCTGCAAGCAAGAAGAGCCCTCCCTCCATCCACCATCTTGAGGGAGAGAAAGGCAAGCCAGCTGCAACAGGCCTTGCCTGAAGGGAATAAGAGCCCTCCCTCCAGTCCATCTGCCTTGGTCCAGGCCTCCGAGGGAGAGAAGATCTGCTGGACTTTCCCTCTTCCCCACCACCTCTCCCTTCTCCTTTTGGGTCGTGTCTTTTTAGATTGTAAGCCTGACAAATTGTAAGCTGCTCTGATAGCCTTGGCCGAAGAGCAGGGTATAAATAAAACGTTGTTGTTGTTGTTGTTATAACTTTAGCGTCAATAGAGTTTGGTATTCATGGGGGGCAGGACTACTGGAACCAAACTCCAGCAGATAACAGGGGCCCACTGTAAACAAAGTCATATTCTTTGCATGAGCTTATATAGTAACATAAAAGTTCCAGGCCAAATGTGAGAAGAACTTTCTGAAATGCATGAATGGTGAAACATTTGATTAAGTTGGTATGGGGCTGTGAATAGAATCTTGTTAGAAATCTTTAAGGGCATATTTGTCAAACCTTAGTTTTCAAACAGATAATACCCAGATATAAAGGTACTCACTAGTAACAAGTCTTTAGGTATGGACTGTGGTTGAGAACAATTCCTGTGTCTTATAGAACACTGGATTCAGTAACCCACGAAGTTAATTCCAGCTACCAATTTCTATCACATTTTTCAAGCAATTGTAACTTCTAAACTTCCTACTGTTCATGCTGAAACAGTGAATCATCCTTCTGTAGATCTCACCTGTTTATTTGTTGAAATTATCTGAGGAGATGATTCTGTGGCATTGGTCACAGCTTGGCTCAGGCCTTTGGCTATTACTGCTTTACCATCAGGAGTCTTAGCACGAACTCGACTAGAGGATTTTCGGATGTATGCACTTTGTATACTGGTGGCTGCATGCAAAGTTGCAGACTGTAGCAGTGTGCTGGAGGGTGTCCTTGAGGAATAGTTGTTCTTTGGGTGAGAAACTGCAAAGAAAACGAATGACCAGACCTAATGTTACATCACAGAACAGACTGGCACTCATTCCAGCATGACAACAGTTTAAATGAAGGCAGTGGCATCATCACTATGGGGGTATCAACTGCACCAGGTGACACCGTCAGAGGAGGTGACATTGGACAGCAGCAAGGTGTCCCAAAGCCCTTTCTCTTGGTGTGCTGCTCTCCTTTGTGGAGGCAATGATGGGAACAAGCTGCAGATCTTTCTGTCTCCTCTCCCCTCTTGCAGTCTCCTCCTCCCAATCCTTTCCACTATTGTTCTCAGGAGGAGGTGTTTCCTGTGACTTTCTCTTTCTTTGAGGGTGGAGATCCTTTGTAATTTAAAAACGGGATGCCCCATCTCAGGAAGGTGCCCTGTCTTTGCTGCCTCGGCTGGGAGAGGGAACCATGGCAGCAGGAGACTCCACAGGGTGAAACTTCCTCCTCATCCAAACCCCATCCCAGTAGGCCCATGGGGGTGACACCAACCCTAATGAAGCCACTGATTAAAACAGAAAAATATTCACAGCAGTTATCCTTTTCATTATACAGTGGTCTCTCATCGTTCACTGGGGTTAGGGGTGAAGGGCCCTTATGAATGTGGAAAAACCACAAATATCCCCCCCTCACACACACACACTATTTCTACTTGAGAGGACACTTCTCTAGGAACCTCCAGGTCCTCCAGTGCACCTCTATGATCAACATCTGCCAGAACATGATCACAGAATCATGTTTGAGGACCTACAAATTGCCTAGAAAAGTGTTTTCTCTAGGAACATCATGTTTCTCCAGCACAACTCTATGGCCAACATCTGGCAGAATTGTGCTGGAGGACCTAGAAGTTCCTAGAGAAAACATATTAACTAAAACTGCAAATAATCAAAGCCGCAAAAGTCAAAGCCGCAAATGTACTTCATAATAGGCCTCTTTCACACTACACAATTCTAGTCCTTTGATAACTCAGACGTCTCCATTCTATGCATCCTGGGTTTTGTATTTCAGGGAGGGGTACTTACAATTTCCGAGCAGAGAGCTCTAGTGCCTGACCAAACTGCAAACTCCAGGATTCCAGAGGATGTGGTCATGGCTGTTATCAAAAGTGCTAGACCTATGTGATATGAAAGAGGCCATAGCTGGTGTGAAAATGGTCCAAAAGAATGATTTGGGATGCACCATAGATGAGAGATTAATCTTGAATTGGAACTCTTGATAGAATTACATTGGGACTGTTGTCAGTTCACCCTGGATTTGGCAAGAATCTATCATACAAAACATTGTAATGAGGTAAACATACTCTGGTGCATTTAAGGACAAGAGTACATGTTTACTAATGATTGCCAGCTACATGTTACAACAAACAGCACACTGTCTCCAGTTCACCCAGCTTTCTTTTCTCTTCCTGGGTTAACATTTCATACAGTGTACGTGATTCCTGAAAACACATAGCATTGCTCAGACTCTAACCAGCTGGCTCTCTGGAGGTCTTTGCCATCATCTATTACTTTGCTCTTTTTTTTAATCTAGGGAGGACAAAAACTGGACCTGGCATTTTCCCCATGTACAGCGTGTGTCTACCAGTCAGCTGTGCTTCTTACCCTGCCTAGTATCCCTAATTGACAGTGAAATACACAGGATGACACGATATTGTCACATGTTTCAATATAGTAGACATTACCCCCCTCCCCCCAAAAAAGTGGGGTGAGAGAGAAAGAAAAAGTGAAGGTCAATCAAACTTTTAAAAAGCTCTGACTGTATTTAGGAAATACCTGTATCTGCAGTATATAATTCTTTGGGTCTATTCAGTTTAGTAGGCTGTCCTTCTCCAAACAGGACGGTGCGTTACCATAAACAGAAGGAGCCCTTTTGGGTAACATGTATTTAATCTTTAGTCTTTAGTAGAAACTGCCGCTAACCAAAGAGGAAGGGTGTCATTTTCACTGGCTTCCCATTGCAGCTCCCCCTGCTACCTTCCATGTTGTGGGAAAGTTCCTCTGAAATTCTGGAGCATCTCTTAGGGCTTTTTTGTTCTTTCACTACCAGTGGCATCCAGTAGATTAAAAGCCCTTCTGTGAATGGAAGGTCACAAGTAGATTCAACTACCATGTCAATAATTTTGTATTAACATGGTCCTGTTTTCCCTCCAAGCTCTTCAGCATATCAATAATGGTTAAGTACCACAAGGAGCTTCTCCACTGTAGCACCCAGAAAATGGAAGTCCTTGCCTTGAGAGGCTCTGCTGGCCCTGGGTCTGGCCATGCAACCTGATGAAGCAGCCGAATTCAGGAGGTCCCTTGAGGAAGGAATTGATCAAGAGCGAGGAACCTGTGTCCCCCCCCCCCCCCGCCCAGCTAATGGACCCCAGTTCCCAGGAGAGTTGTCATCATCATCATCATCATCTGACAACCTTTGTAGGGCCATAGGTTTAGCATGTAAATGTAGCATAGGTGTAGCTCTAAATAGTGTAGCAAAATTTTTATGAAGGCAATGGCCCCAGTGGGGTTGGGTTGCTGCTGATGCAGGGCCCTTTGGGCACAAATAAAAGTATCTTGGACTATGCTGATGGCCACCTCCCCCCCTACATTTTTGTTGACACATTGGTGTGTTGTTATGACTTTTCTTTTCTGCCATGTTTTGTGGCTGGTTCGACTTATTTCCACCCACGTCTGATTTGATGATACTATGCTGTGGCTTCTCTGTTTTAACTATTTGATACCAATGGATTTGTACTAATTTATTGTTTAAGGTAAAGGTAAAGATTTGCCCTTTGATAAGCTTGTCAAGTCGTGCCTGACTGTAGGGAGTGGTGCTCATCTCTATTACTAAGCCAAACAGCCATTGTTGCCAAAGACAACTCTGTAGACAAAGTACTACAAGGAGGAAAGCACCTTCATTACAAATTTATTGTTTAGGGGTGGGGAATCCTGCCTTTGCTATTTAAAAAAAACCTGTCCCTATTTCACACACCCCCACCCCAACTCCTTGAACTTTTTTGTAAGTGTTAGGAGGCACATCTACAAATGATGCTTTGGATTAGCATGACACTTAAACTACATTGAGGCTCCACTGCTCTACCCACTATTTTATCAATGTGTCATGTAACAGAGTAGAAGGCCACATCTTCCAGTGGGCTGCCACTGAGGCCAAAGAGTACTGTTATGCTTCCCTAATTGGGAAGGAGGTCAGATGAAGAAGATAAAGAAGGCATCCCAGTTCCAACACCGCCCCCACACCAACTTAGTTTCCAGTGAGGTAGGCATAGGCTGTGCCAGGGCATAGGCATCAACTTCCACAATACTTACTGAGGAACGCCATGACTTACTTTCTCCACACTGCAGGATCTGAGTCTTCAACTGTTCAATATCACAAGAAAAGCGGGCAGATCTGCCCAGTTCTTCATCATATTTACGTTCACTGACGAAGTGCTACAATGAGGGGGAAAGTACCTTCATTACAAATGTCCTCATGTGATCAACTAGAATAGCAAAGACATTCTATGCAAAATGGTTATAAGTCTCTTTTTCAAAAACATATTTTGGTTAGAGACACGTTCCTGTCATAGAGCTACTTGGTGTTTTAAAAATTCATTTATGACATTTTCTTACAGCAATTTATTCAGTACTCTTAACAGAATACTCTTCTCACATGTATAATGGAGGAGGAGGAGACATTAAAAATATGGTCAGATGTGTGCTGCAAATTCAGGGGAAGTGGAATATAACCTTCAGGCAAAATAATAAAATACTGCAGAAGTTCCCTACATTGGGAACAAAAGTTTGGTAAGCCACGCTCATAACTGGCTGCTCCACAGGTACATGCTAAGTATCTCTTATCTGGAATTCCAAAATCCAAAATACTCCCAAATTCAAATATTGTGCACTTGAGTGGCAGAAACAGTGACGTCTTTGCTTTCAGAGGTTTCAATGTACAAGACTTTGTTTCATGCACAAAATTATTAAAATATATTATGTATAAAATTACTTTCAGGCTATGTGTACAAAGTGTATAAGAAACAAATGATTGCTGGAAATTGTTTAATGGAATACCATAGATGCAGTTGTATGATACCAGAGTAGCTTTAGTGGCTGCTTCTGGAGCAAACACAAGAGGAATGTTGTGTCAGTGACATTCAGTTGAAACAGATAGGGACCTGAGCTCTGGGCAATGAAATGCCCATAGGAACAATGAAGCTGACTATACTAAGTCTGCCCATTGACCAGTATTGTAGACTATGGAGTTTATCACACAACAGAAATTGGAAGCATAATCCAATGGCAGTCCGAACACAATCATGGGGTTTCACGTTATTGTGTGAGAGACTACTGCATGCATTTTCAGGCAATGGGAAGTCAATGTGAGAAACTATCACACACAATTTTGGGCAATTTCGGACAATGGGAAGTCATTCCGAACGCAATGCAGCATCAATACGCAATCACGTATTAGACTTGGGTCTCTCCAACGTATCTTATTATTTAGACTTGGGTTTCTCCAAAGTATCTTAATTATGTATATGCAAATATTCCAGAATCCAAAATCCAAAACACAGCTAGTCTTAAGCACTTCGGATAAAGGAGACTCAACCTGTACTATCCATAGTGTGTCCATGTCTGTCATGCAGCCACATTCCAAAACTTGTATTTTGATTAATCACTTCACTTCTTTATTTAGTATGCAAGCAAGTATTTCACAAAGCAGGTAGTTGGCCCTCAGTATCAACAGATTCTTTATCCATAGATTCAATCATCCATGATTTGAAAATTTGAAAATATTCAAAAAAAATATAAATTGTAAAAAGCAAACCTTGATTTTGCCTTAATTCTGGAACCAAAACCCCTGTGGATATCAAGGGTCCACTGAACTTACTTGACTGCTATTGCCTTTTATGGTCATTTGATTTTTTTAAACAACCAAACAACCAAACACAATTTGCCATGCTTTTGTGCTGGCCTTTGTTCTATGCACTAGTCTCTATCATATCTTCCCCAGTTTTTAAATTTATCACTTGTGCCGAGATCAGTGTTTTCATCCATGTATCATGATACTTTATTTCCAATTTTGCCAAATTTCTGCATACTTTGCAGTTCCACAGAAAATTCTCAAGGCCTGGTTTTATTTTTATTTTTTTTGCAAATCCCATCAAAGTATTAGCCTGAAAAACAAACCTTAATTTCTGCCCGTAGTTCTGCCAACTGTGTCTCTGCCATCTGACTAGCCAAATCAGTTAACCTCTTCAGTTCTTCAGCTTTTTTCTGACGAGCAGTTAAGATTTCCACTGTAATATAAAAAGGATAACATAAAAACTGTTTAATGTGCATTCAGTGCCTCAACATACATCCTTTGTATCATCAAGGAGAAGAAAGACACATTACTACACATGGCTTTTAAACCACGATAACACCAGGAAGGAAGCAGCTTTGCTGATACTTATCATACAACACCACCTTTAAACCTTAGCTGTTCTGGCTCCGACACATCCCTTTTCATTGACAGGGGAAACCCATCAATGAACTGGCAAGCACGTAAGTCCCCAGGTATGAAACATGTCTCCCAGGGCAGTTCAGAATTGCGTAAAAAAGTGGGGATTTAAAAAACAAAGCACTGAAAGGCATGCTGGTTAGGGTGTAGGGCAGGGTTAAGGGACAGTTAGGAAGATAATGTAATGGGAGAAACAGCCCCAGTTGCACAACTGAAAGGAGGCATGGTGCTGGCTTTTCTGCAAGTGCCATGTTCCCATGACTGCTGTGAAAAAGGGGCTTGTACAGTAAAGCTCCTAGAATGAATTAACAATTTGTCCATACATAAAAGAAAACTGCAGCCATAGCTTGTCTCGTCACCTCATGTCTAGTATAAATTACTGCTGTGTTTGAATAGTCCACGTTTCTCTGCTTTCACCCCATACCACTGGTAGCTGTTGGGTGAACTGGGAAAACACTGAATGTCATGATCTTGGAAAGGCATGAGTAAGTTGTACTAGATATTATGGTAAACATGTACCTGCTTCCTTTGGTGGCATTACATTTCATCAACAAATCTAAGCTGGTCCAGAGCTGATAAATTTATGTGAATATTGGCCACCAGATTGGAAACTGGTCTTTGTTAAGTACATAGGCAGCTGCTATGATCATAGGTGAGGCCCTCACCCCAGTGGTTTATTTTAGGAATCACTGACTGAGTGGCTTTATGTTTTGTTATATATTTTGATTGTTCTCTTTAAGAAACACCTCATGAGACAGAACACACGCTAATGTTCCTGTGTGCTACAGGAGTTGTAAGAAAATTCATGCTAAGAAAATGTGGATTTACATCTTGCATAAATTATGGGTTGTATTCAATGTTATATGAGTGGTCTTCCCATGTAAAGGGGCTTTCTTGACTTTCTTTCCCATAACATTCCATATCAGCCTGTTGTGGAGAAGAGGAATGATGCCAAATCTGCTCATTCAGGTTTGGATATAACTTTATGAAAATAAAGCAATTTTGCATTATTGGGATATTTTGCTTAATTTGGCTTCTGCAAAGAGAAGGGGGCACAAATCCTGTTCACAGTCAAACAACATTCATCTTTCCCTCGCCTTCTGCCTTTGGCTAGCAATATTTTACTGGGCTTCTACAAAACCCTTTAACCCCTATTATCATTGTTAGAAATCTCTTTTTTTGAGCAGCAGGAAATGAACATCCCATTGCTCACTTTTCAGCAAATATTTTCCAGTGTAACTGTTGAAAGCACAACGGTAATTATAATTGTGTCAGCAGTTTCAGGTGGGAACATCTGGTGCAAAATTTAGAGGCAGATATATCCGCAATCTCTGCCTGTACATGGAGAAAGAACAACTCTTCTACTTTTGAAAAAGTAAATTTCAGTTCTTGTTGTTTTTTCTAAGAGCAGCCACAAACAATCTTTTCCACTTGCTTCAAAGCTCATGGTGTTTATCACTTTGGTTTCTACTTACTGGCATCTTCTTTAACTTTGTCAACCTCTGCCATTAAAGCCACTTCTCTGTCAATTATACTGAAATTTTAAAAACAATAGTTAGTCTGGCACAATAGGAACATGATACTACACATAACAATATCCTTTGGAAGTACTGGCAAACAGAAATTGTGGCAATTGTGTTACATGATGGCCTCATTCACACTACATAATAAACCGATTTTTGCACTGCATGGCTTTGAATCAATGGAGGGATTCGACACCTAATAGATGTTCAGTCTTTGACTGCCATGATCGAACCTGCTTATTTCAATTTAACCCACTTCATGTTCACATTAACAACTGGATTGATTCCAAATGGATGCAATGTCACAGGATGAACACGTCGCAGGGAATCAAATTCAATTGACAACATGTTTGCACTTCCATTGTACTGAATCATTTAAAAAGATGTGGCAAATGCTTTGGATTTGGAAGAACCAGTTTACCCAGGTTTACCACTGCCCTCCCCACAAACCGTGTTGGAGAAATTCGGTTCCAGTGTGAACAAGAGCAGTTTAAACCAATTTGAAAACCGGTTTATTATGTAGTGTGAATGGAGGGAGACAAATTTAAGAAATCATCATGTCTTGTGTGTACAAGAACTCATCAGAATTATAATAACTTCACTAAAAACACATTCAATAAATGTTATCGCTTGTGATAAAAAAGGATGCAGCCATTGCATGAGGTGTGTGACATGACTGAATTCCTTAATATCCATTTCTATGGCACTGAAGAAAATGGATAAAATGCTGCCATAGTCCCAAGAACATCCTAACAACATATAAAGACATGCCCTCCTAAACCAGACCAAAGCCTTGTCTAGTCCAGCATTCTGTTCTCAATGGACAACTCATGTCCTCCAGCAACATAGTCTCTGAAGCTAGTGATAATATACTAGTATCCATTGGTAACCTTATTATATATACATTTTTTCTTATGCTTTTTACAGCTATGCAAGTAGGTGGCCATAGTTGCATCCTGCAAAAGTTAATCACACAATCTACCTATGCACTATTTGAGGAAGTCCTTCTGTTCACCATCTAGATTCTCTTACCATTCAGCATCATTAGGTGATTCTGGGTTCCAGAGTTCACAATGTCATTTAAGTCTTTGGATAGTTACTACCGAATGTATTCATCAGTTGTCGTTTTTTACAAGCTGTAGCATTACAAATGCTAGATATAACATACATTAGAGCAAGTGTAGGAAACAGAATCATAGAGTTAAGGGAACAACCAGTCCTCCTTGGTAATACATCCTTCCATCTCCTAAGTCCTGCGCATGCACATGGTAGCGCATCTCATCTCCTTGAGTAGCCTCGGAAGCTTCTTTGAAGGTCCCTCATTTTCCTTCTTAAGGGAAACAATTCATGATTGCGCTTTCAGTATTTCAGTTTTGAGGATCTCCCACTCCAAGTCTTTTCTAACCCTGGGATCCCACTCAAATTTTTCTTGAGCTTTTTTTTTTTAAAATAGACTTTCTATAGTCAAATGCACATTTCCCTCTCTTTCACAGCCCTTGCTATCCACAGCATCCAAGATCACACAGTCACTTTCCACCATGGGTAGGACTAAATCCAATATAGCAGGTTGCTCCTGCCTTGGTTCCTTCTTCTACTTTCGGAGAACTGAGCTGTAGCCCATGCTTTATATGCAGGAGGTTCCAGAATGAATCTCCATGTGGGCCATGAAAGAACCCAAAGACCACTCACAATCATAGGAGTTTATCACACGGGAGGAATTTCTCTCAATTTTGAAAGAAATGAAAGTGGGGCCAGTTCGGAATTGAGTGAATTCACTAGTTCAGTAAATTTATGTGATTGTGTATTGATGCTGCATTATGTTCGGAATGACTTCCCATTGCCCAAAATTGTGTGTGTTAGATTTTCATGCAATGTGTTTGCTCCAGAAGCAACCACTAAAGCTACTCTGGTATCATACAACTGAACATCTATGGTATTTCATTAAACAATTTCCGGCACCTATAGTTTGTGTGTGTCTTGAAAAAATTTAGAAGTGTGGCTGCAGAAGCAATTCTGACAGTTACCTTGAATCTCCCAGCAGATGGCACTCTCTGCTTGTATTCTCTGTTTAAATGCTATAGTATTAGGACCATATGCCCCAAAACGAGAAGCCTAGCATTTGGGATGGCTTCAAGTCTTTCTACAGCCACCACATCACTTTTCTGAAAGATCTGACGGGTCATTCAGATGTTGTTGTTTTTTAGTGTGATGATGCTGATAAACAACCTCACAAATTCCAAGTTTGTTATTTACATTATGGAACCACATCTATGTGTGTCTCTGCGAGTTTGGGTGCTCACACATGTCAGCACTTGAATAAAGATGGAATTGATGATGCAAATGTATTCAAAACAGATTCAAGGCATGCAGTGTTTTATCCCAGTTTATCAAGGATCTATTCCCATCAGTTATTCACACTGCTGATGGTGCAAATCTTTTTCAAAAACTCAGGAACCGCCCCCCCTGACATCAATTATCCTGAGTTTTTTGGCAGCTTCCCTCCTAAATTTAATCAGATGCATTCAAAATGCATCTGATTAATAAAGATTCAATCCAGATTCAAACCAGATTATTTTCACAACCCCTTAGTGAGCCAGTCAGCTCCAACTTCTGATACTCTCTGCTCACCATCTTTAGGCATTGGTATGGAGTTATTATCACTTGCAGATGGTGGGTGGAGAATATCAGAAGTTATCACTTCTAATGGATGTTTGAGAGGAGTTGTTGGGTGTGTGTGTGTTTTGTCAAACTAATACTTGATAACAGGCTGGTACAAAAAGGTACTGAGACCATTTGGTCCTTTAGTGACAAAGCTGGATTTCTGGGCATTCCCAAACAGCAAAACAGATCCTTTTAGGGCAGGGGTGGGCAACTTTTCCAGCTTTTTTGGGGAGCGCTACAATTCCATTAGACATAGCCAGCACAGCTAATGGTGAGAAATTATGGCTCCATCTCTGTCAGAGAGCCTTTTCTGTCTGGGTGAATCCACAGCATTGAGCCATGGCAGTTAAAGCAGTGTCAAATTGGATTATTTTTGCAGTGCGGATGCAGACTATGGGAGCACAGGTAAAACATCTGGGGGAACTACAGCTGTCCATCTATGCTTCAAGAACAATGTTTACTCTGGCAAAAATGGGGGGGGGGGCATGGGAAACCACACTATATAATGATCCATTCCTGTCACAGATAACATTCTGCAGCATGTTTTTAGGAGGAACTAGAGATCCTGGAAGTATATTTTACAGATATCCAGAGAAGTGAGTCCAGTCTAGAAATATGTTACTGGCCGGATTGGGGCTGTGGCAACCTCATGCCATAGCCCTGATCCAGCCTCCGGAGAGTAATAAAAGGAGCTGCAAAAAGCAGCTCTTTTTTGTGCTCTCCAAGGGTCACCAAACTGCAGCGGTGTGGCTTTATGAAACCCCTTTGATGCTGCATCATGTGGATGCAGCACCAGAGTTGTGCCATGATGGCATGTGCCATGTAGACTGGCGCGTGTCAAAAGGGAGCCCTAGGGGCAGAGTTAGGGCATCCAGCATGAGGACACTGCATCCTGAATCCGCCCACAGGCTGGCACAAAGTGCCGGTCTATATAGGGCCTGTGTTAATTTTCTTGCCAGTGTCATGTTTTGATGGCATGAAGAATAGTTCTACAATCTGCAGCACAATTGCAAAGTTAGGAGGATGCTCTGACATCTTTCAAAATATTAATGGTGGGGTTTGCCCTGTTTATTTATTTAAACATTTCTATCGGACTCTTTGCTCATGAGGTCTCAGAGCAGGAAACAGGTAAAACAATATAGACAATGTAAACAATTCTCAATTAAAATCAATTAATAGTTCCGTGTGATAAAAAAATCAAATACCAGAACAATTTAAAATCATTTAAAATAGATTCAAATTTGAGGTGCAAATTTGGCTGTCACACTCAGAACAGGACCCAGACTTGTTCTCTGCTGCCCCAGAAGGCAGGAGTATGTCTAATTTAATGGGATTAAATTGTAAGAGGCTCTGTTTCAGAGGATGCGAGGGGAAACCTCTCAAGGGTCTGAGAAATTTGTCATCTGAACTGGTTCCTAGAAGAGCAGTGGATGATGCCTTAGGGAAGGTCTTCAGGCAAAGGCTAGACTAGAGCAGCTTTGAAGATGCTCTTGCTTTTAGTTTCTTGCATTGAGCAACAGGCGGGACTAGATGTTCTGCAATCTCCTCGTCTAGTATTAAAGATATTAGAATCAAAAGTAGTAGATTTTGTACAAAATATACATTTTTCATGAGAAATGTGTTTTGGGAGCAAAAAGAAACATATTAAAAAGGTTTACTATGAAAATGATTTATTTATTTTTTGCATACTGGCCATAAAGTGCTAAAAAGCATCAACACATGTTCAAAACCTCCCAGCGGTGACAAAACTTTTGAAATTATTTGTTCTTTCATATAAGAATGAAATAAAGATATATAAACACTTGGGAGAGACATGCATATATAAACACTTATACATATGTAGTTACTCAACATTGTGCTTCTGAGTCAGGGAATACACTGGAAAATTGTAAAGAGCATCTCTAAGCAGCTTTCTGCTTAAACCCCACAACATCCATTGCTGGGTGATTTGGAACACAGAGAGCAACGGAAATTAATAACCCTCAGATAGTGGCACCCCCAAATAGTGATTAATTTTGATATTATGTCATAAAAAATCACCCATGAATTCTGGTACAAAGTCTAATAGAAGATTCAAGACATATTTTCATTGTTTCATTTTGGATCTGGATGTTGCACACAACCCATTGTTATAGAGCTGAAGGGTATTTCAGGTAAGGCGCTAAGTAACTTCAGCATGCACTGAAAGCATTTTAGCATTTAATCACCAAACGGCACATGAACTATGCAAAACTAATTCTGGTTCAAAATGCACCTTAAATGGCACAAACTTTGCATCTCTTCAATGAAATATGCATGACAAGGGAAAAAGAATTTCTTGGTTGCTTAATGCAAATATATGCATGATTGCAGATCTAGAAAAGCGATTAGAAGCTTTGTCAAACAACTGATGAATAGAAGCACTCCCTAGCTAGAACAAAATGCAGGCTGGCTTCTATTCAGATATGATCCCAGGAGAGCAGACATTAAATTACAAATTTTTGCATTACTTCAGAATACAACATTGTTCCATTATTAACGCAACTGTATCCTATTTGCACAATGCCCAGGATTTGCATATCAACTAGATTATATGTCATTCTTATTCTGGCTGCAAAAAAATAAAGCTTGTTAGAAAAAAGATTCAAATATAGAATATAAAGTAAAATAAAGCAACTGAACTGAAATCCAAGAATAAACTAGCTAGGAAATAGTTAAGATATGTAAACATGTATATATAGGGAACAGAGAGAGGCATAATTATAAACATGTATATATAGGGAACAGAGAGAGGGGAAAAAATGAACAAAAATATCTACACTGCAGTCAAGATTTTTTAAAAAATAATAATAAATAAAGTGGGTTTATTATGATCACATTCTAGAAACAGCCATTTAATTATTTTTAAGTATACATGGTTGTAAATTATTGAATATAGCTCAGCTAAATCAAAAGTAATCTGACCAATCTGAATCTGGACAGAGCAGTAAGTACATATTTGACTATTTCAGATTGCTAAAGATAACCCCTCAGTGTAAGGCATATTCAGTCAGAGAAGAATTGCACACTTGACAGATATTCTCTGTACTTTCAGCTGAAGGATGGGAAGGGATTTTTTTTTTTTAAAAATTACCTACCAACTTAATCTGATGTTGGCAAAATCCATGGTGTAAAATAGATCCCCGGGGCCATATGAGTTGTCTGGGCAGTCAGGGGCTGCAAACACATGCACAAGCATACGCACACCTCCCCACTTGCTGTAGTACACCACAGAGATGGAGAAGGTTTTAATCTCCCCTGTGCATTCCAGTGAGCCTGCTGACCAACTCTGAGGAGGAGGTAGTGATGGATGGAAGTCTAAACCTGCCCTTCCTCTTAGCATTTTTTTCCAGAGTGACTATAATGGGGGGACCATATTCAGGGGTAGCCGTTTTGACCATATAGCAAAATACAACAAAATCCAATATCTACAAAAGTTTTTACCTTTGATGACCAAGTAAAATCCAGAAAATACATCATGCAAGCTTTCCAGTCTTCAAAGATGTAAGGAGGTGTTTGTCTCAGTCCCATCAAAGGACTCAAGGGAAGATGGCAAGGAAAAAAGAGTCCCAAGTCTGCCAGGGATCTGGCTTTAAACTGCAAGCAGTGGGCAAGGTGTTCATTTTCCCCTCCAGATACCAGTGATACTGAGCAAGATCTTTGGGGAGGGATTAAGTGTAGGCCAGCGCCTCCATTATACAGGGTGCCTGAGAAGAGAGTCATCCATTTTGCTGCAGGACTGGATCTTTGCCTGTTTGCCAAAACATTGTTCAGGAGGCCAGCAGTTTCACTTATTCTGCAGTAACATGAGCCATATGCAGCCAGGTCTGCACCAGCGGCAATAGGAGCACCAGCATGTGGAACTAGGTGAAGATATTATGAAGATGTTACATAATCTGAAAAGGTTTCTGTTTTGTACATATGGTTAAAATGTGCCCATGTAGAGTGACTGGAAGGTGCATAAGTTGGATGGAGTGAACTGGATGTGGATAAAGATTGGTGGAAAGAGTGGGAGGTGCCATCATGATGTGGTGCCAGAGTGGAGGAGAGAGGCAGAAAGATAAGAAAGAATGGAGTCTAAATTGAATCAAATGAAGAGAAGAGAAGGAAAGGAAAAAGTAAGGGATAATCTGAGTTAGGAAGAGAAGAGTGGGACTGATTGTGTCCAAGTAGATTGTGTTAGGTGGCTGAGATCTGGAGTTTTCGGAATATAATATAATATGATATGATATAAAAGAAATGGCAACTAAAAGTGTTTATGAGTTGGGGGATAAAGAATTGAAATAATATCCATATAATATCTTAAGATGTATTCAGCATACTATATTGTGTTGTTGTGTGTCTTCAAATCATTTCTGACTTATGGCAACTCTACTACAGGGTTCTTGGCAGACTGTGTTCAGAAGGGGTTTGCCTTTGCCTCCCTCCGAGTCTGGGTGTGTGTGACTTGCCCAAGTTCATCTAGTAGGTTTCCACTGACCAAGCAGGGATTCAAACACTGGTCTCCCTCTGTCCTAGTCCAATACTCAAACCACTACACCACTCTGGCTCTCTCTGTATACTATACTATAATTACCATTGAGTAATAAAAGTAACAAATGATACTATGATTTCACACAACTATGCCTATGTCCTCATCACTATCTCTGGTGTTAGAACGTAAGCATCACAAAGAACAGCCTTAAACACAGACATCGTGGAAAGAAATGCAGTGGGGATCATGGGGGCACCAATACGCAAGCAAGAGTGTGGGGGAAGCATTTGAGATATGATAGCCATAGGTGGGAATTTAGCAGTGGGATCACCTTGGTGGGATCATCACCATGGACCATTTGCAGTGGGCCAGAGCTACATGTGGGCTGCAGATTATCCATGTTGTAGGATTGTTGAATATAGAACATTGATTAAAATATACCCGACACAATGAAGACACACCTCAATTGTCTCCATTGGTATAAGAATAATAGTTTCTTGGGGCAAATGATCCATAAAGCCCACTATCATAACCACTACCAGATTCGGGCATCTGTAGGGCAAAAGTACAGTAGAAAGATTTGTCATGCCAATGGAGCTTTTCCTGTGGCATTCACAAGGAATGCATTCTTAAAGCTGCTTCACAAGGAATAAGTGGTAACCTATACCTGGTCAATATAATAGATTTAACCACTCATACTTCCTCAATGATTGTAATTACAGCCTTAGCAAGATTTATTTTTTAAAAAAAGAATAGCTGAATTGACCCCCCCCCCCAATGTGGGGTAGTGATATTCTATAATAATTATTTTATTAATCATTGTGTTCCTGCTTTCTATTTCTATCCTGCTATTGTAGATTGTTTATGAGGTAGACCATCCATCCATATCTCTGTATGCAATAAAGTGACTAATTTCAATTATTCCTACATGAACTAGCTCCCTATTGGAGTGTGAATGCTATTTTTCCTATAAACTAGTGGATGTCCACCCTCTGCACAAATATCATCACAGAATCATAGAATCATAGAGTTGGAAGAGACCACAAGGGCCATGCAGGAACTCCCAATCAAAGCATCCCTGTCAGATGGCCATCCAGCCTCTGCTTAAAGACCTCCAAGGACGGAGACTCCACTACACTCCGAGGGAGTGTGTTCCACTGTCAAACAGCCCTTACTGTCAGGAAGTTCCTCCTAATGTTGAGGTGGAATCTCTTTCCCTGCAGTTTGCATCCATTGTTCTGCATCCTAGTCTCTGAAGCAGCAGAAAACAAGCTTGCTCTCTCCTCAATATGACATCCCTTCAAATATTTAACCAGGGCTATCATATCACCTCTTAACCTTCTCTTCTCCAGGCTAAACATCCCCAGTTCCCTAAGGCGGTCCTCATAGGGCATGGTTTCCAGTCCCTTCGCCATCTTAGTTGCCCTCCTTTGGACCCGCTCCAGTTTCTCCACATCCTTTTTGAATTGTGGTGCCCAGAACTGGACACAGTATTCCAGGTGGTGCATGACCAAAGCAGAATAGAGTGGCACTATTACTTCCCTGGATCTAGACACTATACTTCTATTGATGCAGCCTAAAATTACATTGGCCTTTTTAGCTGCCGCATTGCACTGTTGACTCATCATCATCATCAATCATCAATTTTATTTTATTTTCTTATATCCTGCCTTTCTCCCAATATAGGGACTCACCTTTATATTCACTTGGCAGTTTTTGCTCTAACACATAATTTGAAATGAAGCCCTCTGCTTGGCAGAGCACAGCAATATTTTATACATGTTTAGAACCAGTATTACTTTTCATAAGTTGAGCACTGCGGTGCTGTGCACTGAAACTGGCCAAGTTAGAAATGGTTTTGCTTTTCACACTGAATGCATCACTGATCAAGGTGACAGCTGACATAATATTTTAAAATGTAGTACAAATTATATTCAGGAAAGGAAATATTGCCTACATAAAATACCATTTTCAAGAAACTGTTTGGTTCTTTTGTTAGGAAGTACCAAACCATTTAGAGAGAAATGTATGTATGGCAGCCTTTCTCAACCTTTCATTCTGGAGGATAAATAATTTTCAACTTTCAGGGAACCCCTGCACAAAAATTATATCTACAGCTAAAAAATCATGAATAATTTCTCTTGGAACCCCTAGTGACCTCTCACAGAAACCTAGGTTTCCAGGGAATCCTGGTTCAGAACCTGATGTAAGGTATGAAGCCACAAACTATGATGTAGACAGATTGTATATCTTTTTCCAGACACTTTGAATGGCCACTGCTTGAGGTATGCATGTTCATCCTACTTTAACCTACAGTAAATATGATTGCAAGGCTTTGTGTTGTTTCAAAAGCCAGCAAAGACTATTTAACTAGAAACAATGATGAGTCAAAAGTTTTATATGTGTATACCATGGCTGCATCCACACTGGAGAAATAATCCAGTTTGACACCATTTTAACTGCCATGGCTCAATGCTATAGATTTCTGGGAATTTTAGTTTGTTGTGGAACCAGAGCTCTCTGACAGAGAAAGCTGAAAGTCTCACAAAACTATAATTCCCAAAACTGTAGGGGTACAAACTGAATTATTTTGGCAGTGCAGATGCAGTCCATGAGAACTTTTCCTCAGATTAGTATTGCATTTTAAAAAGGATTTCTAAGAAGAAAATTCTTAGAAAATTTCCAGTACAATCCAAATACTGGACTTCTTGGAAGAACAACATTTCACATAGTTCTTATCGTTTAGCACACTGCTAGCCAGCAAGTAAAAGAGTGAGGGAGAAACACACCCATCATCTCCTGCCTCACTTTTGCACAGTTTCAACACTGTGTTTGTTTTAAGGGAAGGGGGAAACGTATTTTGGAGGTGGCAGCGGTGGTGAGACTGGTGTCTCAGGGTAGCTGGAGAGACAGAGAATGTGCGGTTCTTCTCCTGCTTGGCTTTAATTCACATCAGGTTTCATTTTGAGCCAGAGAAGAATTGTAGAACCTGTAGAGCTTGGCCTTCACCTTGAAGTGGTCTCAAAGATGGTTTCTAAGAATGACTTGGAAAACCTTCATCAGCAATATTTCAGATCACCTTCAAATGTTAGCAAAAACTGTCTGTGCCCAGCTTATTATGTAGTGGCCATGCTGAGTAAGACATAATGGGATGCTAATTATTCACATGAAAATTATAATTTAAACAAGCCATTGAGAAGAGGTATATTGAAGCCTCTGCCTCCAACTAATTTGTATAAGAAAGTTTCTTATTTAATTACAATATATTTCTAAGTAAGTGTATTTAAATACATATTTGCTCGGAAGCAACTCACACTAACTTTGAAAAGCCTTACTCCCAAGAATGCATGAACCTAGGTTTTTAATCTTTCATTTTCTATCGTTGACATAAAGCATGGCTGGACAGCACACAACCCATGGGATATGACGGGCCCTCAATTCTTTCTGCAGGCTCTACCAAGGTCCCCAGCACATCACTGCTTAATTCACTATGGCAAAATTACATAGTACCTTTCCTATGCAAACAAGACACATGGGGACCGTAAACCTTGTTTCAAATGTGGATCATGCTGATTGGAAGCTCCGGCAGTGTGATGCTTCATCTAAAACACATACAAGGTGCATGGTCCCCTATATCTTGTTTAAGTTAGGGGAAAGGATTGATTTCAGAAACCCACTAGGGGAAATTCAGGAGCAGTGGTAGGATATAGCCCCACTGTGTATGTACATAGGGATCTCAATTAAACCTCCCAGACCCTGGAAGTTATGTATCTTGATCTAAACCCTACAGATGATAATAAGCCACACCACATGGAGACTGTGAATGTACACTTCTAGCTACAAATAATACTCATACTAAACAGCATGAGTGTGCTTGCTAATGATAAATGAAATGCTTGGTCTGTGGCAATGGTACCTCCTAGGTGCTTCTATTCACTGACTTCCAGGCTGCATGTCTGTGTTTGTGTGTACAAATACTAAAATGCTGTCTTCTTCATGTGCCTGAAAAGCTAATTTGCACCCAGCCCAGGCAGAGTATGAAAAGAGGGGGCTAACCTTGCTTCCTTTGATTATTCCCATTGAGATTTGGACATCAACATTGTGCATTCAGGCTTTTTAAAGTGGGAGAATATTGCTTAGACAGCTTGTTAACTGCTCAAACACTGAGGGGAAGCTGAAATTAGTTTTGCAGGAGGAGAAGAGAAAGCCAAATCTTTTCTATTTCTTAAAAAATTCTAAACCACTATCACATCAAGTCATAAAAAATTACAGTTGAAACAATTTATGCAACTGTTTACCACAGAAACAGTTTTTTCATGCAAGTCGATGGCATGGACTGGAAGATAAGCAGGTTTTAGTCCAATCAATCTAAAAAATGACAACATCAAAAAGAAAATGAGATATGTGGAAAATGAATTCAGAATTCTTTCATGGAAAGTATCCTTCTTCATCAGAATGGGGAAAAGTTATTGTTTTGGATTGCAATTCCCAGAATATCTGACCACTGATAATGCCAACTAGGCGATTCTGGGAGGTGTAATCCAATAGTATCTCTACCTAGCTCTGATCCAGATACTGAGGTTATCTGAAGCAATAATAGCTCCTCACACTCCTTGGAATCCTTCCCCACAAACTGCATTACAGAGAAAGGTGGAAGAATTGTGAACATATTTCATCAAGATTTACTGTAAATTTTTAAAGGTAGCTAAGAGTGTGAATACTGAGCTTCATGTCCTCAGTCAAATATGTCAATTAAGAGATGACCTCACTGTGTAGCTTGAAAACCCTGCAGTTTTTGAAGACTATTTGCAACCTGAGATTTATACTTCACAAAATTTTCATGTGGTATTTTAGCAGCAATTTCTGCTTATTTTCTGCATAGGAGTTGCTGTTTCCTGTGCAAAACAACTGTATGTTAAGTTTGTACTGAATTGTGAAGATTCTCATTAGCCCAGGATTGTTCTTGCCACAGTTTCTCAACACCCAAGAAATGGATTTTTCAACTATTTATAAATCTTTTCAAATATTATTTGCATGCCTGAGCATTTTGAATATTTTGGAACAACAAGAAAAACATCACTTAGGAAGGAGTGGAGTTATCTGAATGATTCTACTTGTTGATTCTAAATAATCATATTAATAATAAAAGTTCTATGAACTGTAGAAATATTTAATGATACATCTAGTTTTATTATTGCCCATTATTGACATTGCTGTCACTTCTTACTGAGCTGTTTTAACTGATGTTATTCCAGTTAAATGTTTTTATTGTTATTATTTTGTATTGATGGGAGGGAGGGTATAAGGGTGAGGAGTTTGGGGGACGGTTTCATTATTATTTTCTGTGACTTTTGTATTTGAAATTTTTCTTGCTGTTACCCACCTTGATCCTTAATCAAGAGAGGCATGATACAAATAATAATAATAATAATAATAATAATAATAATAAGTGTTCTAGGCAAGATGATGGAAAAATCTAGTGGTATCCTGAAAAAAGAGAGGAGATGATGTCTTCAAATCAATTGGCTGTTGAAGATCAGGAGTTTCGCAAAATTCAGGATGGCGGTTGAACACTAGGAGATTGGCATATATCTGTGTCAACTGATGAATTCCTTCATTTCCCTGATGCTACTTATGTGCAAGCTCCACTTACTTTAGTACGCCACATCTACCATCTGCCATGCAGCTGTTTTCATGAAAATACTCGACTCCTCTGGATTTAAGGAGTATTTACAGAAACACTGATCTGGCTTACCAGAGGAAATGAAGGCTATAAAATTCCACCTTGTTTCTGTGTCAGGCCAAATGGTTGTTAAACTCTCTTGATATTTAATTGTCAAACACTTCTTTCCATACAGAATTCATTAGCTGAAGACATAATGGTCTAATTTTATTCCCCTGCCTATATTTGCAAAACTTTCTATTAAATCTGCCTTTTGCTTTTCATGTATTTTCTGTTTTTTTAAAAAAACTGCACTTGATTTCATCCTGTATTTTTTCAAGTGATAATGCTTGGAATTATTACCCCCCCCCCCTTAGTTTTACACTGAAACCAGTTCCTGTAAGACATATACTAAAGCTCTGAAGTTCTATTTGGACTTTTCAAAAGTTTTAAATATGTCTTTAATGCTCAGTCTAAGGAATTTGGGACATTAAAGTACTTGAGCTGTGAAAGGAGCAGACACACCTTTCTGGTCAGTTTTGCTGTAATTATGTTTAAACCAGTTATTTTCTACAGTTTATTGGTGGCAGGAAAAGAGATGGGCAAACAAAGAGATGTTTTCCTTAAAAATTCTCCTGTGCAGCAGTGTCAGTTTGATACACTTGATACCTAAACATATTTTCTTGGCAAGACATGAGCTCTCAGCTAATCTGCAGAGCTACTGGCAAGGAGTTATAGCTGTAGTCTGTCACAAAAACCAAGTTTTCCGTGAATTGCTAGCAAGGTCTTTTTCCCAGGCAGTCTGAAGATTCAGGTCTATTTGCCGCTCCCCCCCCCCCCCCCGAGATGCATTAATAATATATTGTAATTGAAATCGAATTGCATCTCCTCCCTGGATGACCTGCCAAGAGGATAGGGATTGGCTGTTAGACCAGCTGGACCCCTACCTAAAGTTGGAGGACCTAAAGACTGTAGTGCACATGCTGGTAACCTAAAGGCTGGACATTTGCAATGCACTGTACATTGGGCGACTTCTGTTCCAAGTATGGGAACTTCAATTATTTCTAAATATGGCAGCCAGATTGGTTACAGATATATCCAGGAGTGATCTGTTAAAATCACACCAATATTAAAATCATCCCACAGGCTGCCAATTAGTTTCCAAGCAAAGGTACAAAGGATTGGTTATTACCCTTAAAGCCCTACATGGTTTGAGTCCAGGTTACCTACAGGATTGTAAAACCCACCTTGTACAATCTGGGACATTTATTCCAGTCAGCCAGGACTAGGTTGGCAACTGTCACCTGGAGGACCTTCTTTCTTCAGGGGCTCCTAGACTATCGAATGACCTGCCAGAATAGATTCAGCAGCTGAATATGCTGTCTGAATTTAAATCAGCATTAAGACCAATCTCTTCTGGCAGGCCTATACAGATGGTTTTTAAATTGTGAATTTTAAACTATGGATTAATTATTTTAATGTGTACAGGTTCTATTTGTTCTTTTAAACTGGTGTATGTTTTTAACTGATGTTGTATGCTGTATATTAATTTCTTGTTGTTTTTCTGGCCTCGATCCATGGGGACAAGTGGGTAAGAAATTGTTGGGTTTTTTGGTTAAGTCAGGACTGTAATCATACCTATCAGTTGGGACTCCTCCTCCCCTGCAAAGGCTTTCTACATGTAGGCAAAGAGCTAGAAATTTCTGGGCTCTAGGCATCCCGAATACCTAAAGGGGGCTACTTTGGTAGCTATGGATTATAGGTATAAAAGTAACTTTTTCTCTTTGCTTTCTATCATACAGCCTCACTTCTGTGAATGTCTCGTTCTTTACTTTTGTTTCAGTGCATAGAATGCATGGTGCATGGGGTGTTGCTCTCTGTGTTCGCCTCATTCCAAGGATCATAGGATACACATCTTCTCTAGTGAAATCAACTTGGTATATATAGGAAACATATTTGGGGTAGCCGTGTTGGCCATATAGTAAAGTACAACTTCCAAAATCCACAAAATAGTGATACAGTCGTCCCCCGGGTTACGAAGGTAATCCGTTCCGGATTACCTTTCGTAACCCGGAAGCATTCGTTTCCCGGGGGACCGCTATTTGCAACGGACTGCGCGGCCGATTTAAAGGGGCCGCGCGGTTTTTTCTTTCGTATCCCGGGGGATCTTTCAGATCCCGGGGGATATTGTAGCGGTCCCGCCGGTTTTGTACCCCGGGGTTTTCGTACCCCGGGGGATTCGTAAACCGGGGGACCACTGTACTTTCATTGGGAAAATCAACATGCACAAAATACATAAGTCAAGCTTTTGAAGCTCTACTGGCTTCTTCATCAGGGAAAGGTGTTAAGAATCATACAGTAGGGAAAAAAGTATAAAATGATGATGTTAATCACAGGCTTGCATTTTCTCAAGGTGTTGTTAGTGTGTTGTTCTTTGGAGGAATTATCTATGCAGGCAGGTCCCTCCTCCTTCTTGCGTTGTTGCATCAGGAACAAAGCATTCCAAAGTCCCAGGGATAAAATGTGAATTCCATTAGGATTTTTCTATTTGGTGTTTCTGCCTCCAAAAGGACAACTTTTTTTAAAAAAAAATTGGGACTACATTTGGCATGTTTTACCAAAATGACACTTAAAATTTTCCTAATGCAAAAGCATGGAGACTCCTCTTGAAAGATTTAATATTCTTGGTTTAACAAAGGGTGCTGTAACCACACAAAGGATGGAGACATCAGGGATCTCAGAAGAAGTACCTTTTTGCATTGCTAATGGAATTAAAATTTTATCTCCTGGACTTGGAATGCTTTGTTCCCAGGTTTCTAAAATCAGACTTCCTCTTCCCGCTTTTTTTCATGTCACTAGAGCAGGAATGACTTGAAACACACACACATTTGGCCCTCTGTTTCTCTTTGTTGAAGGCAGGCCTTTATTTAAGACTCAAGGTTATTACTTTCTATACTCTGCATTCTTTACAGTGTGTGTGTGTGAGGCTGCATCTAAACTGCAGAATTAATAGTTTGACACCACTTTAACTTCCATAGGTCAATGCAATGGGATTCTTGGATTTGAAGTTTTGTGAGACATTTAGCCTTCTCTGTCAAAGAGCTCTGGTGTCACAACAAAATGAAAATCCCAGGATTCCATAAAATGGAGCCATGACAGTTGAAGTAGTGTCAAACTGCATTAATTCTGCAGTGTGGCAGAAGGTGTGAGAGAGAGTATGCGATTTTATGACTTTTCCCCCTTTTCCTTTGGAATTGTTATACAACACTGGAAGCTATACTGTGGGAAAACTTTGTATAGCCTCCATTTTCCACACAGCATTAGAAATAATAATGCTATATTCAACCCTTTGGTAGACTTGTTACAAGTGTTTGGTATAGTTACCTCTGGTTTGAATAACTAAAGAGTAATGTAAAGTGCTGTAGAGTGCTCATGGTCTTGGAAGGTATATTTTCTCTGTACTGCATCTGGAAAAGTGGGATGGTGTCCTTCACACTCTAAAGCATCTCACGTTGCTTCATTGTGTCTCACTTACCAGCTATGTAATTCAGCAAAAGCGGCCTTGATCTTCTTCACAGAATTATCCACCTCCTCTTTAATCATCATGCGGTATCTTGTCAGAGAAACAGTGCAGCGCTGAAGATCTTTAACAGATTTTTCAATATTTGGACCTAAAAGAACAACTATGTATCAAAATGCAATCCATCAAAATGCAACAGGTAATCCACCTGCAAACTCGCATTTATGTGTGTGTGTGTGCCTTCAAGTTGCCTGTCGACTTATGGTGACCTCACAAATTTCATACGGTTTTCTTAAGCAAAGAATACTCAGAGGTGGTTTTACCAATTCCTTCTTCTGAAATATAGAGCCTATAGTACCTCGTCTTCATTGGCAATCTATCATCCGAGTACTAACTACAGCTGGCCCTACTTAGCTTCCAAGATCAGATGGAATCTGGTGCCTTTAGAGTATTTAGGCCCTACATTTATATAATAATAACATAGTTTAAGGAAAAATTAAGAGATTAAGCCAATGTGTAAAGAAATGTACAAAATAAATGTGGCAAGTTGGACATAACTTTTAAATGTGTATTCCAATAATTTATAAAACAAAGTCAAATATCCAAGAAATTTCTTGGGAGTGTATCTTTGTTTACATCTTTCATAATAAATAATTTAGTTTTAAAAGGTCCTTGTCCAGAGATGTTCATAACATTCCAACACTAATAATGATGAATTGAGATTAAAAAGCAAATACTGTAGGAAGTTGCAAATCTTCCTCATTTACAACTTATTTTACATAGCTCAGAAGTGCATTTTAAGGGTCTGTGGGATGACATGCCAAGTTATGGCTTTTATTACACCAAGCACTCTTGATTTTTAAAAGACAGATGGTATGTAAGGGCCCATTCACAAAATTATTAATGTTTAATCCCCCTGTTTCCACCCTGAGACTTGACACCTTCAACGTTTGTCCTCTTGGAGGATGCATACTATAAAAAGTTGAAACAGATTAAAGTGATCAAGTTTCCTCTTCAGCTTATACCAACCATCTAGTTCACTCTATATGATTGCTCTTAAAATATGTGCTCTTACTTTTTATTTTATTCTGAAACAATAAAAGACATTTGGGTCCTGTTCTAAATAAGATTTTAAATCTGAAATAAGCCAATTTTTTGCTTCCTCCAGACGAGGCATGACAATGTAAATTTACATTCTGTATTCCAGCCCTACTGTCTCCTCCCCCAATTTAAGCTTCACTAAAGATTTTTGTGATTTTGAGAAATTTTCCATTGCATTCCATATCCTAGGTAACATATTTTTCTTAATTATATTGATTTTTCCTCACCTTGTAAAGGAGAGATGTGCTAACATTGCATGTATTTTAAAGTCTCTCTTTTTAATGTTTATTGTGAATGACACAGTGTAAATTTCTTTGTAAAAAATTCCCAAGTATTGAATGATGTTTGTTTTGTGAAGTATATTTTCTGATAATGACATCTATCAGTGGTCTGAATATTACAATTCATCCATGGAGATTTAGTAAAATTGATCTTGTAGCCTGAAATTGAATTATATTTATCACAAAAAAGGAAGGAAGGAAGGTGAAAATGATTTTGTTGAATCTGTCATGGGAAGAGCTATACTATCTGCATTTAAACCAATTTTTATTTCAGGTTTCCAGGTCCTTGAGTTGCAATCCAATATGCAGAATTCAGTAAGACACATAAAGGACTGCATCATTAATCTCTTTGTTCTGATTATAAAAGAACAAAAGATTCTATTACATAGGAAAATAACAGCAGAAGTCTTATTTTGCACCCCCTTTAAAGAGAGTGGTTCTTTGAGCTTAGTAGATAATTTAAATCCCCCTCCATTTATCACATTACAGACTTCCAAAGTTTTCCCTAAGCACATCCATTCAATCCAGTCAAAAGCTTTCCTCTTTTTAAGAAAAGAAAAGGAATCTGTGCAGTTGATGCATCAACCATAGCTATGTACATCTGGCCACTACTATAACCTGGGCATTCAGAAGGAAACTGAACCTGTAAATCCGTCTATCAAGATGCCTTGTGACTGGGAGCATCCACTATTTCTGGACCATTTTATCTATTAGATATGAGAAAGATCAGTTCTCCATATTTATCTTTGCAAAGTAAACAGAAATGGCATTTAGATCTCATACTTGCTTTTAAAAACTACTAGAACGGGATGATTATGAAAAATTCATAACCATAAAAGTTTGGGAACAATAAAAATATCTGTACACAGGAATGCATCAATCAGATCTCTTTTACCTCTTTTTTTGATGGAATCTTCTGGTTTTATTTCAAGGTGAGATACAGGGACAGGTGACTTGGCAGTGGATGTTCTGAACTTCGGTCTACTAATATTACATGAGGATTGGTGGGAGTGTTGAGAAGCATCAGGCAACTCTATGCTATTTACATATTTTCGGTCTGCATCTATAGATACTTTCTTCTGTTCTGCATTTGGGTCTGCAAATGAAGATGACAACAAAATCAAGCAGTGATACAGTTCAAAAGTCAAGATCATAGCAGTCTCATTATTTTTGGTTTAAGATAAGCAAAGGCTGGTTGTGGTGGGAGAATTTGATTGGAGGCTATACAGAAGGAGAGGAGATTTAACCTTCCACATTAGTTTTGGCCACAAAGTGCCCACTCTTCCTCTCTGCTTCACCTGTTGTCTATTCAGTTCTGGCTGCTGATTTTATGACTAAAGAGTTTCCTTACAATGTGTACTTGTGTATTAAGTCTAAAATTTTAGAAACTTTTCCTTTATTTTTATCACTGCTATTTGTTTTGTTTTGAGTAATAGAATCATAGCATTGGAAGAGACCCCACAGGCCATCCAGTCCAACCTCCCGCCATGCAGGAACTCATAATTAAAGCACCTCCAACAGATGGCTATCCAGCCTCCCTTTAAAGACCTCCAAGGGAGGAGACTCTACCACCCACCAGTTCCCTAAGTTGTTTCTCATAAGGCATAGTTTCCAGACCCTTCACTATTTTGGTCTCCCTCTTCTGGACACATTCCACCTTCTCAATATTCTTTTTGAATTGTGATGCCCAGAACTGGACACAGTATTCCAGGTGGGGCCTGACCAAAGCAGAATAGAATGGTACTATTACTTCTCTCAGTCTAGACACTAGAAATGTATAGAAATGGGACATTTTCAGTCATATATTTATACATGACTCATAGATGGTGATGATAGATGATAATCCGTCTCTCCAAAAAGAAAGCTAATTGGGCTGCTAAGGTCTAAATATCCTTCACAGATCGTTTGCCAATCCTATATAGAGCTCAAACTAATAAATAATGACTAGAGGAACCTGCCACAGCATTCAGCTCCAGAAGCCTCAGTCATCATGGCCAATGGTCTGGAATTTTGAGAGCCAAAATCCAAAACATCTGGAAGGCCAGAGTTTGGGAATCACTGTCCCACAGTTTGGGTCTCTTTTGCACTGATTGTTTGTTTGTTTATGTCATTTATATGCTACTTTTCTCCTGGCATGGGATCCAAGGTGGCTCATAAAGCGAGGAACAAGATGAGCGAACATACTGACAATAAAAATTAAAAAACAATTTTAAAAACATTACATTAAAAACATTACAAAGTATAAAATCATTTATTTATTACACTTAAATCTTGCCTTTCTCCTAAAATGTGATCCCTCAACCTTCCAGAATCATGGATTCTGAAGTCCAAAAAAATTTAGAGGGTCAAAAGCTGCCCAAAACTTTTAGAAGATAACAGTCTGTTTTAATGTCTGTTACAGAAAATACTGGCATGCTTTGCTTTGAAAAGAAACTGCTTAGCAAACTCAAATGGAATTTTCATGTTTGACTGAAGCAGATGGAAAACTATAGGAGTTAAGAAAGCTCAGAAACCAGAAGGCAGCAGAAGGGCTGTTGCCATTATAAACATCTGACTGAAAAATCAATTCCTGGCATTTCAAGTGCTACAAAAGAACACTTTGGCATCTGTTTCTGATGTGGATGAAATGTTGTCTCAGATGCCGCTCCCCATTTATCAGACCTGAGGGTAATAGGACAAGCTTGAAGAATCTTGCACCAAATCTCAACTTGCCACATGGCTAAAACTGACTGTTTAATCTCTCCCTGCCACCTCAATACCTTGATATTTTCAAATCCCTGCAGGATAAGGAATGAAACAGAAAAATAAAACACTGAAATAGAATCTCTTTCTTAGAAAAGCTGCCTTGAAAGGTCAAACTTGAGTTGGAAAAGTTGCTGATTGCCTTTCTTGCAAGAGAAAAAGAAACCTAGCATGATGTCTTCAAAAACTACCCAGAAGCATATCAGTCCTTCCTCAGTAAAGTCCAGTGTTCTGGCTTTCCATGGTATAGTTGTTTGAGTGTTGGACTATGACTCTGGAGACGAGGATTTGATTCACTGCTTGCCATGAAACCCGCTGGTGACCTCCGACAAGTCACACTTTCTCAGTTTCAGAGGAAGGCAAAGGCAAACCTCCTTTGAACAAGTCTTGCCAAGAAAACCCCATGATAGGTTCCCATAAAGGTCACCATAAGTCTGAAACAACTTAAAAGCATGTAACAACAACAATATGGTTGAAAGCTGTGCCGCAGACTGCAACACTGCTCACTTGCTGTGAATTTTCATTTGGATCAGTGAAGAAGCTGGCATCCAGAAATCAGTTAACCCCCATTTGTGGCAGCCCCAGCCAGGCGCAGATCAGGTGCCCTGCAACTCTTCTTTGCAGTCTGGACACCTTTTGAATCTCCTCAATTCTCTTCATAGTAAGGCTCAGAGGCCAAAGAGAAATTTCAGCTCATAGGACCAGACGAGGCAAGTGACTGTTCTCCTTCAGAAGACACAGCAAACCAAACGTGGGGGGGGGGGGGGGGGGGGGGAAACAACCATCAGCCTGTGCTTTGGACATCTTCTTCTCCGCATAGAAGAGTGAACATTCATGGCAAGGGATAAATGTACAATTCTCTATTTGTGGGGAAGGAGCCATCCAGGAATGGGATGCACCCAAGCTTATGGAATCCAAACTGAAGGTGGCTGAAATCTAGGGTGAAGAAGCATGCTGCAAAACCCTTCCACCAAATGCAATTTCAGCCAATGCATTTTGCAATAGGTGGTGAAAAGGGAAGGGTGGCAGATATTGGTGCATTGACCAAAAATGTATAGATACTGTTGCTGCCCTGGGGAAGTGAGCTATAACATGCTTATCTTTGGGAAATACAAAGAATTGTATGGAATGCAGATACAGGCCTTTCGTCACTTAGGTAAGGTGGTAGCCATGAGATTCCGCATCCATGTGGGAAAGAAGAGGTGGTGGGGGGAAGAGAAAGGGATCATCTACAGTTTTAAGTGCTCTACATGCACTCAGCTTTACCAAAAGGATGAGAAGGATGTGGACCAAAAGTGGGCAGAATTAGTGGCTTACTTGTTAATTACACCCTGGTGATGTAATTAAGCATTTGCATTAAGTACCACAGCTTCTCTCTCTCTCTAACACACACACACATAGAGAGAATAAGAGAGAACAAATTTTCCTGTTCAGGATTTAAACAGAAATCTTAACCAAAGAGACTGTTCCCAGACCTAGGTGAAATGAAGGGATTATTCCATCTCATTAACTTAAAAAGATGGGATAAGGAGCACTTCTCACAGCTTACCACAGCTTACATGTACACTGTAGACTTAATGCAGTTTGATGCCACTTTAACTGCCATGGCTCAATGCTATAGAATTCTGGGATTTGTAGTTTTGTGAAATATTCAGCCTTAGCTTTGGTGCCTACACAAATCCCAGGATTCCATGTCAGTTAAAACAGTGTCAAGCAGCATTAATTTTGAATTATGGCTGCAGCCTTAAGTGGTGTCTGCATGGGCCAGAATGCAGATCACATGGGCTGCCCTGCAGTCCCCCTGTTACCCATGTAAAAAAGGGCAAAACAGTACAGTTTTCCAGGAAGCAGGTTCTTCTGCATTTCACATGGAAATTCTCTGCAGCGTCGTTTTGATTATGTTTACTGTACTTATTAGTTGGTATGTTTTGCCACTAGACAGATGTACCAGTATTCTTTCCACGAAGGGCTGTATATTTGTTCTTTTGGGACGGATACAAGACTTATACATAGCTGTTAACATTTGGCTAGGATAATGTAAATCACCCCAAGGTTGGCAGTGCCTTCAAAGTTCTCTTTAAGTATCAAGGAAATTTGTTTCAGGAATAGTATTTATATGACATAATTTTTGAACACCATTTTTGAACAGCATGTCTGTAGTCAGGAAAAGGAAACTGCTAGGAAAGCCTTTTTTAAATTATATTTTTTTGTATTTACATTTTAAATCTTTATTTACATTTTTAAACAGGAAGGTCACTTAATTATATTTTTACTGCTGTTTATGATTAAGTTACTGACTTTAAAGCCTTCAGGAGTTTACATGTGCAACTAAATCTACATGTGAAACTTTTGGGAAGGTAGCTGATTGACATTTTAACTACCAATCTCCACCTAGCTACTACAAAGCCCCCTAGTGACTTTTTCACACAGGGAAAACTGAAAGGTTAAAGTGGTCACAATGCAGGATCATCCAGGGCATTAGGGACAATTTCGCAGTTGCTTTTCAGGCAACACTGTGTGCGAACCAGACAGACTCCAGACAGAAAGAGAGGTGAATCAGGAAATAAGCATTTCTGCAAACTACTATGGTGGTCTGTAGGCGCCCAGAGAAGTGCCAGAATGGGGCCAAGGCTGCCTCACTGGCAGCCTCAGAGGCCCCATCCTGGTGCTTCTCCAGGCCATGGAGAAGCGGCAAACTGCCGCTTCTCCATGGCCTGGAAGCGGTGTGCAGCAGGCGCCCTGGGCACCTGCTGCCCTCCACCATCCCCTGCACTGCCAAGGGAGAAAGGGGCCGTGGCAGTGTCCCCTTTCCCCTTGGGGTCCTTGGGGTCGCCGTGTAAAGGCCGCACCAAGGACCAGGTGCAAAAAGGAGCTCCATTTTGGTACTCCTTTTGGTGCCATTGAAAGAGTGCTCTTGGTGCCCTCCAGCAGCGCCATGACATCAGGCGCATGCCACGTTATCTAAATGCGGCACGCGCCATTATGTTATCATGGTGCACACGTATGCACGGTGGCATTTTAAAATGGCACCATCCATATGTGCTAGGGTTACGGAAAATCTAAATGCTGAGCCCTCCCTAACCCTATTCAGGCCCCACAGACGGCCCTTTTGGGCTGTCTGTATTGGGCCTATATTTGCATTTCCATTTCATTTGCAAATTTGTTCTCTTCATGTAATTGCAGCAGTCTGAAAACCAAGTCCTAGTCCCAGATCCTCCCTGTTCCCACATTTCCCAGGGCCTTTTGTTGTGCCAAGGAGAGGGAGAAAGCCTTGTTCCTAAAGGGATACACACATACAACACACACCCCTCTTGCCCTTATGCGGCTGGTCTCTTCCTCCTACAGCAAGGTGAGAGAAGGCAGAGGGAGAGGAAGTTTTGGAATTCCTCCTGGATGGGAGGGTGAAATGGAGGGCATCTGGGAGTGTCAGTCCTCGCTGGAATGAGGCAGGTTTATGGAGCAGCCACCTCCTCTTTCTCTCTAGTGTCTGTGCATGTGGTTTTATGGGAGTTTGCAAAGGGAAACCTCAGCCTTCCTTCCTCTGAAACAGCTTCTGGGGCAAAGAGGATTTCCCTCCCCGGTTTCCCTTCCTTCTCTGGAGCATGTGTGTATGTGCACTTGTGGAAATGACAGTTTGGAGCATGCGCAAAAGAGTTATTTCCAAGCAAGCAATGGGGATCTGTCCTCATCCGTCTGAAAGCCAAATTAGCTGTCGACCCACTTTCTTTCCCAAGTAATGGGCGTTTAACACCTTGTTGTGCTCTCTGTGTGATAAGCATTAGTGAATTGGCTTGCTTTTCCAGGATACCAAAACTTTAACCATTTCCGGGATGAAAGCACATAGGTCCCTGTGTGATAAAGTCCTAAGACAGTACAAATGAGATCTACTTACTTCAACAGAATATTGCAGCATGAATTGCTCCTGTACATGGTTAGGTGGAGCCCTACATTCCCCCCCCCCCCGGTTGCTCTACTGTATTCCCCCATTTCTTGGTTTTCTATTCATCCTTCTGTTCAGCTAAAAGTAAGCATTCTCTGACCACTGAACTGTCAAAATTAGACAGTTGTCCATTCCCACATTGGCTTGTTTTTCTTTAGGGTTTGTGTATGCATGCACACATCTATAAATTCTGAAATTCACCTGAGAGCCTCCTGATATCTCCCTCTTGTGTGTGGCTGGGGTGGATGGTACTGTTTTGGCTACATGTGGGCTGATTCTTGGAGAACTGAGATCACAATTAGTACAGTTTATTGATTGACATGCAGTGGTACTCTTACAAATGGCATATCACTCCTTGCAATCACCACCCCCATCTACAGTCCAGTCAAGGAGCTGGGACAGGATCACAAGTACAAATGATGGGGGCAGAATGTGTATTTGGTTATGTTTTTGTTGCAGTGCTATTCCGAATGCTTGTCTACCAACCAGCCACTGGTTGCCAAACCCTATTGAGTTTCTAGGAAATAAGGAAACAATTGTAGTCCATGGGCAGAAATACTGGCCTTTATCAGACTGGCAAAAAAGACAGGAGCATATTCTATCTATATGCTCCCATGAATATCTTGCAATAATGCTAAGATTTTCACATGGCGTTGTGGTTATTGTGTGATTATTCCTTGAATAAAGAGACATTCTAGCATCGCTTTTTATTCACAGGAAAATCTGATAACTGAAATGTCATGTGAAAATCTTAGCATCACTGTGTTGTATTGACAGGAGTATATCACTATGCTTTCATCTTTTTTGCCAGTCTGATGAAGTCCACAGTATCAGCTCCTGACCCACTAGGGAAAAAACAGTGCCCTTTCACCCACATTTGCTTACTTGAGATGCAGTGTTGTTGTTGTCAACTGCTATTAAGTTGGCTACGACTTATGCCAACCTTATTAATGAGAGACCTCCAAGTCACCCTGTCATGAACAGTCCTGCTCAGCTCTTGTAAACTCAGGACCATAGCTTGGTGAGTCTTTTCATTGTGTTGTTGTGTGCCTACAAGTCATTTCTGACATGGCAACCCTAAGGTGAACCTATCATGGGGTTTTCCTGGCAAGATTCATTCAGATGGGTTTTTGCCTTTGCCTTTCTCTGAGACTTGGTCACCCAGAGAGTTTCCATGGCCAAGCAGGGATTCAAACCCTGGTTTCCAGAGTCCTAGTCCAGAACTCAAACCACTATGCCACAGGCTCCCGGAGATGCACTGCTAGGCTGTATTTTAATTTGTAAGTCACCTTGAGTCCTAGGTTTGAGGAAAAAGATGAGTCTATATACACTCATCCCTCCATATAAGTGGCTTTGATATTTGTGGCTTTGGTTATTCATAGATTTGATTAATATGTTCTCTCTAGGAATATCTAGGTCCTCCAGTGCAACTTTAACTAAAAGTTGCACTGAAAGACCAAGTGATTCCTAGAGAGAATACTCAACTAGGCATTTGTAGCTCCTCCAGTGCAGTTCTATGGTCAGTGTTTGTCAGACATTTACCACAGAGTTGCACTGGAGGACCTAGAGATTCCTAGAGAGGTGTCCTCTCAAGTAAAAACATAGGGTTTTTGTTATTTGCGCTTTTTCCATATTCACGGGGGTCTTGTGCCCCTAACCCTAGCGAATGTGGAGGGACAAGTGTAATATATATATATATATATATATATATATAATATATATCTTGCATGAATTTAAAATGATTTTATTGTTTTAATGTGAGTACTTTTAATTGTTTTTAAAACTTTATTGTAAACGTTTCAATTTGTTATCTCTTGAAGCTGCCTTGAGTCCCACCCTGGGAGAAAGACAGCATTTAAATGAAGTAAATAAATAAATGAAACACACACACACACAAAATGACAAGTTGCCTTCAAGTTGGATCTGATGTAAGGACAAACCACTGATGTAAATGCACTCTTGGGCATGTCTACACAGGCCAAATGAAGCCGTTGTCCCCTGTCCTTTCAGTGACCTGTCTACATGACACAGGGTCCAATTCCTCATTTGAGTGTGGACTGTCTTCATAATGTCACGCCAGTTCCACACTGAATCCATGTCATACCTGCCTTAAATTAGTAAGATGATATAAGCAAGTGAAAAGGGAAGCTTCCGACAAGGTGAAGGAACAAAGTAGACAATGCAGGCTACTTCTTAATTCAACTGGAGGGTGGGCCATAGGCTTGGTGTATATATATTGTAAGAGGTTAGGCCAGGCTAGAGGTAGACCCTATTGAGCATGTGGTTTCTGTACAGCTCTTCAGCAGGAATGAGACACACAGGAAAGAGAGTCAATTAACTGGGATTCAGGAGAGCTAGATGGAGGAGGAGGATGGAGAGAAGTAAAGGGGAAACAGGTGGACCAATCTCCCCATTCTTTACATCAAAAGCCCTAGACATAACGAAGAGGAAAGAAAGAAAGAAAGAGCAAGCAAGCTCTTCATGTCCTTGGGTAGAACCCACTGGGACACACATGCCTTATGTGGACTGACCTGAGCTTTCTGTTTTTGTCTCTCCCCTCTCTTTGTATTCCAAACTCTTTTCTTCTTGAGTAATCGCTGTTGATTTTTCACTGGCAGGTTTGAGGAAAGTATCCTTATCGCATCCATTCAGATGGCAGCCATTCAGCTCTCTGGATTCCAGGGACACCTTTTCTGCCCCTTCATCTTTATCTTTCACATCTTTGTTAAGATGGTGCTGTTTAGATTTACTTCTTTTCCTTTTGCTGTTCTGTGAGTGTTTTGGGGAGGGGGAGAGAAGAGGAGAATATAAGGATAATCATGGTATTTAGAATCTATACGGACCATATTCTAGCAGCAACAGCAAACAAACACCACATTTTCAATTTCCAAATATAACTTAAATTCTGTTCAGCAATATTAGGATTTTACTAACTGTGACGTAAAAGTGTAAGCAGCTCTAGCTATTCTCTTACATGTAAGAGTTCAGAAAAAACAAAACATAAGTAATTTATGATGCTAGGTATGTTCATATCTCTTTTTAAATGACATTTTCAATGCTAAAAGCCTGTCTAAAAAGCATCAAAATCTTAGTCAGAAGGAGGATTGTGAGGTGACCTCAGAGAGAACACATATCCAGAAGTGTGGGATACATTAGACTAGTGGAGACTGTATTTTGCAGGCAAGTAGAACATTTTTGCAGGCAAGCAGGACACCTGACATTCTCTTTACTTTAGATAGAAATTTAATCTATTTTTCATCAAATTACTTGCACAAGTAATTTTTTTTTGCCAGCAATAAGCTACATAGGAATTTAATTTTGGAGTGCATCCATACTAAGTTGGATACTGTTTTCAGGCTGTTGATTTTTCTCTGCCAAACACCTGGTATTTGGGATAGTTGATAAAATTTGCAGAACAGTTAATTTCAAGTGCTTTCCTTATCTGAAAATTATGCATTGTCTGTCCCAGCACTAATTGCCTGTTCAAGTTTACAGTTACACAACAAATACTCTAAGATAATGTACTTCTGAAAGCAGATTTGTTTCTTTGCTATGATTGGGGACTATTCGATACTGTAAATATTTATCAAATATTTATCTTCTTGCACGACATTCAGTCTCTAATTTCAAAATGTATTCTATATGCACCATATAGAAAGAGCGAGCACTAGATTTTTGTCGTTATGTGCCTTCATGTTGAATCCAACCTATAGTGACTCTATCATAGGGTTTTCTTATCAAGATTTATTCCATGGAGTTTTGCCACTGCTTTCATCTGTGAGAGTGTGACTTGACCAATTTTACTTGGTGGGTTACCATGACTGTGGGGTTTTGAACCCCGGTCTCCAGAGTCCAGCTCCAACACTCAAACTAGTATTCCACATTGGCTCTGACTACCTAGAGTGTTTTATATATCTAAATAGAATCTAGATAAATCTATTGCTTAACAGAGTAATTGTCTGAGCAGAGAATATATTTTCAGTTACTTTCCTACTGCAGAAACTTCAGAAGAAAAAGTTCAGCCTATGTCTGGCTTAAAACATCCAAACTGGGAATGTGTACTTTTAGAGAAAAGGAGACAGACCAAATAGATTTTAGGGCCCATTCTGGAGTCAAGAGTGCAAGAATCATCCACATATTTTTGATGGATTTCTGTTATCAGCTATGTAGGGTCACAGGTTGTTTAGCAAAAAGATTAGATTTAGCATGTGTATACAGTATCTTTAGGGAATGTTGCCATGCCTGCTCAGAACATGTGTCTATACATGTCTGCAAACTACCTCTCCATGTTTTTTAACCATTTAATTAAAAACAAAAAGCAAAATATAACGTATGTGCATATAATAGATATTTTCTCAGAATTTATTTTAAAAAGTTTATAAGTAGTGGACATCAAAGGCTAATAGTACAATATTTATATCATACACTTTTCAGTTCATTTGTTGTGATATTCTTCAAATCATTAGATCGCTTTTGACTTCCTTCCACTAATCTTAACATTTCAATTTCCTCTCCTATATTCTATTCTTACCAACAGTTGCCCTACACATCTATTATGGAATTTTCTAATTTTTTAAGCATTTAGTTCCTGAGTTTTATAGTGAAAATTCACTTAACTTTGTACACATGTAAACATAATACTGTAAGCATATTTGTGTATATCAGGTTTATGAAATAATTCAAAGACATAGATGTGTTAGTCTGGAAAGTCAGTAAGCAAAGGGATCTCACAACACCTTTGAGATTAATTGAAAAATAAAAGTTGGCAGCATGAGCTTTTCTAGACTTGAGAGCAGAAGTAGGCTGCTCTTTCAGTTAGTTTCAAAGATGTTGCAAGATCACTTTGCATTACGAAATAATTGTAGTTATCTGTCTGTCTATGTGTTCTAATGTTAAATCTTATATTATTTTGTAAGAGAGGAGAAGAAAAACAGAAGTTAAATAAATTTCAAATAATACTTCAGTTCAATCAAAGAAAAATAAAACTCAGTGGAGATGAGTAAACCTAAAATGAAATAAATCTGACTATACTGGGATTTAAAAAACAGCAACCTTAATACTGTTACTTCGGGGCATTTTCAATGTGCCATGCATAATATTGATAATTGAGCTCCATCTCTGTCTCCAAAAACTTTTCAAATCTTTCCAGTCCTCACCACGTCTGTCTAAGTCTTATCTTTCATGATCATTGTTAATTTGTCCAAATCAACACGTCATATGCTCTCCATGTTCTGAAAATATAATCTTTTGCATACAACTGATGGGGAATTTAGCTCAAGTGCCAGTCAAATCTTTTCCTACTCTATTCTTCCATTGAGGAAGCCAAAGCCTGTTCAATAGAGATGGCCTAGGAAACTAACACCTTTCTCTAAAACACATAAAAGCACAGTGTTCATTCTAGATAGTGGAATCTGTAACGTATTTAGAAGGAAGAAAGTGATGAGGGCAGACTTTTTCCACAATCAGAGCTTTTCTTGAGAAAATAAAGTATTTACATCATTTTTATGCTGCCTTTTTCCCAAATAGGTTATAGGTTAGGTATTGAGATCTATTCCTAAGAAGGACAGTGCCAAGAAGCAGCTGTCTTCCACTTATTGGAAAGACAAGGAAGTAAACAAAAAAGCTGTCACAAGCAAGGTAAATCTAAAAGAAAGGCAGAAAAGGCCAACTTCCATTGGCAATTACAAGTTTTTACCAGAAATAGACTACTGAGTGTGGGAGTGCAGAAAAGAGGCACCCTAAGCTAGGATTTTGGAGCCAACTGTTGTATTCTAGGAAGCTCTGGTGTGCAAACACAATGAGCTTAGGTGTTCAGAGGTGCAAAAACCAAACCTGAAACTGCATTTTAAAATTGGGATACTCAGTCCATTCATCTAGTCAGAGTCTTAGAAATAGACCGACAAGTGTGGGGCAGTCCTGGAATAGATAAATGAACCAAAGAAAAGCAATTGTCTATCTGTGTTAACAAAAAGAAGGTAATCTGGCCTATGTATGTCTGTATGTGTCTTCAAGTCACCTGTTGACTTATGGTGACCCCATGAATTTCATAGGGTTTTCTTAGGCGAGGAATTCTCAAGGTGCTTTTGATAGTGCTTTTCTCTGAAATACAGCCTCCAGCACCTGGTATTAGTTGGTTGTCTCCCATTCAAATACTAACCTGGACTGACCCTGGCTAGCTTTCCAAGATCAGATAGAATGCGGTGCCTTTAGGGTATCTAGGCCAGTTTGGCTTATACTTGAGGTTTCTTTAAAGTATTGAAATTCACCCATCTGTAGTTTGGCCTAGAGGTGTGTGAATTTCAGTATTTCTCCTAAAGACAGCTGAAATCTCAGAGAAACCTTTAACCAATTGGTGATGGCCTTGCTTTGACTGAATTAGACCTGGAGACTAAAGACTAATACAAGGGAAAGTTATATGTTACAAATAGGTCATATCCACTCCACAAGTCCTCATCTGCTAACTCATTGTGGCAGAAGTGACCCTGGACTCTTGAAAGCTATGGCAGGAGAGCCCAAACTCTGGCAGGTTCTCCTGAGTGGAGGACTGCCAGCACCTAAGAATGAGTATAGCTAAGCACACTGCATTGAAAGGAGAGACTCCAGGCTTCAATTTAAGAATAGACAATGTTGGAAAAGCAAGGATTCAGAAACTGCAGAAATAATGCAAGATTGCCTTTCCACCCTTTGCAGCTTCTCAGCCAGGTGTGCTAGCTACCTCCGAAGGATTTTTTTTTGGAAAATTTGTAAAAGTCTACTGCTACAGAGAAGGAACTATGTTCAAAATAGTTTCCTGGAAGCCAGTTCTCCTGCAAATTCATGACTGTAATGTAATAGTCAAGAAGTGATTGGTGAAAGAATGTATAGCACAAGGCAGGATTTGAGCGGGGATAGGGATATCACATTAGCCCAAGTATGGTAATGCCAAAACCTGACTGTCATACTAGCATAATGTATGACAGCAATCTTTCTTTCTTTTTCTTTTTCTCTCGTTCTCTCTTTCTTTAAAAAAAGACAAAATGAGCGGCAGAGAGCATTTATCACAGCCTCATGGGACTTAAGGAAGAGGGGTGGGAAAATGTGTGGAGGGAAGTCTGTGCAGACTGTCCAAACCCAGTGCAAGAAAGCTATAGTGTAAACTAATGCTATAAACAAAAGATCAGACTAGCGATGCAAAACATAAGATTACAGTTCTGAAAGTATTGAATCTGTACAAACTCCACTTCTTTAGTGGAACAAGATGCAAGATGTGAACTAACCTAAAGATTTATCACTAGAACACTGGGCACCTAGTAATATTTTGGCCAAAGCGACTACGAACACAACAGTTGTGAGCAACAGCTCTAATTTGCATTGTGTGCATGGCTTATATTAGGAAAACATATTGGGACAAAGAGAGAGATTTGTTTTTTAGGGCCTCAATCTTAAATCAAATGAAATGGTTGCTTTTGAAAACAAAAAAACAGAAAGATGGATGATCCAATTACAGCTTATCAATATCTCGCCCCTAAACTAGTGGTGCCCACCACTGCATACTAATGTAATGAGTTTTATGGGGACAGGTTAAAAAAAAAAGAGTATTTTCTTTTTAACTACAAGGCTCAGTTTTGTCATTGAAAAAAAACACATCTTTTTAAAAAGTTGTTTGTGGTATCTTGAAAAACAAAGTTCTGTGATCTCAGTAAGAATATACTTTAATTATTCTGAAATGTCTGTCAGGGCAGCCACAGCTCAACATGCAGGTATGAAAACATCAACAGCAAAGCAGTATTAAAAAGAAAAAACACCTACTCGTTTGAAGCCTCTCAAAGGCATGCACCATTCATCACTGCAAAAATTAAACAAAACCAAGGACAAAAACCTGACAACAAAGATGTTGCTATGCACTAACAAAATGCTGATGGAAATGGTTTTATGGACATAGTTAACCCTTGCTCAAAATCCCTTACCTTCTTTTTCCCTGTCATATTCCATTCTTTTAGCACTTGAAGTGCACTCCCTGGAGGGGGAAGAGAGAAGGAAAGAGAGAGAAAAAAGATAAAAGCATTTTAGCAAGTGTTTGTACCTGATAAAGAATAACACTGTCCTGAAAATAATCCCTTGGAGGTTGGTGCCCATATGCTGAATTTAATTTTATTTGTTTTGCTTAGTGTTTTCCTACAGGGAGTTATTGTATGTGCATGTATGTATGTATATATGAATTTGTTTCACATGGCTCCTTTTCCTTGAAATGTGATGGCTAATACTCATTCCAGTTATTTACAGACAGCTGCAGACAAAGATCAGTTTAGCAGCTTAATTAAGCACAGAATATAAATAAATGCTTAGAATTAAGCACACAGATCACGATGTTAATCATAAACAGCAAGGATTTTTCTGAGCTGGAACCCTTCCTACAGAATCACCTCTCAAAAAGTTCTACCAGGCAGATTCTTAGCATGAGGATGCTAATATCATAGGCCATATAAAAGTTTCACCAGGAATTTCAGTGTATGTAGGATTTTATTTTGGAACTGGGAGAATATGCCTTTTTTGTTCCAATAGTTTATGCCTCCTAACATAATTTTTCTCCCTAGTAGAGACTAATCCAACTGGAAAAAAAATTGCTGTTAAGTACTCCTTTAGAAATAAATTCCCCCTAAGCAAAATAGGATGTACATGGACATAAAATGGTGTTGGGTTCTAAGCTCCTCTTGGATTCTACCTGAGTGACGCACTGACTGATTGATCTATATCCTGCTTTTCTCCCATATGAGACCCAAAACAATCTGAACACAAAATATTAAAAAAAAAATTAAACAACCCACTTTAAAACATACACTAGAAACATTAGAAATTAATGAAGATTATGGCAATCTGTGTGTGTACGAGCCTTCAAGTTGCCTGGTGACTTATGGTAACCGCAAGAATTCATACGTTTTCTAAAGCAAGAAATTCCCAGATGTGATTTTGCCATTTTTTCTCTGAAATACAACCTACAGCACCTGGTATTTGTTGGTAGTCTCTCACCCACGTACTAACCAGGTCTGACCCTGCCTTAGCTTCCAAGATCAGACTGGATCTGGTGCATTTAGCATATTATTCTACAAACTTCTACATCATACATTGCTATTCCCTGCTGTCCAGCCAACCCCTGTACGTAGCTTAACATCCAGACTATAAATTTCTAGAGACTAAGCTTGCTCACTGTTTTCTAAGATTTTAGTTGGTTCTCATCAACATATTACACACTTGCGATTTTTGGGGTCTTGGTATGTCTGCATGTATAGTAGCAACTGTTTTCAGGTAGAATATGGATTGCAGAATGAAACTGAAATTGATTGAATATAATTTAATAAAATTATTGAAAACAAGTTTTTATGAAAAGCCTCAAAAAGGTACACATGAATAAAGGCAGTTAGCAATATTTTTTGTATGCTTTATAGTGATTTCTATCCTTGTTTGAGTGTATATTTGAGTGCTAGGGTACTTGTCTGCACAAAGACTCCCAAAACGTTTGCAGCTGTTTAAAGTTATACTAACTAGACAGTTACATCAATAATGTTGTTTTAAAAAGTAGCCAATTCACAGAAAGAGGCTGGAGTGTGATGGAGATAGTGAAAAATGCATCCTCTTTTTCCATAGGCAGAATTGTCCAAGCAGAGCCCTATCATTCAGGGAACAGTCTTGCCAGCCTCTCAGGCCCCATTCCTACTTACAAATAAGTCAGTGTGCAATCCGAATCAATGGATCAATTCTACAGTGGAGGGTGGTTCCCACTGTATTTGTCCTGATCACATATTCTCCCACTACATTTGCACCAATCACATTTTTTCCCTCTAAAATAATCCACTTGCGGTTCCCATTCACCAATGAATTGATTCAAAATGATTCGGTTCCAGCCTTCTGAAGGGGAAATTTGAGTCGATACCGATCCGCTTGTGGTTCTCACTTGTGCAGATTTGATTTATTGAAAAAGAAGCGGGGGAAAAACAGCATCAAAAAGATGTGGGTTAAATAGGCCTAGCACATGGCCCTCCTCTTGGAATCACTTCAGCGATTCGGATTAAATGGGAACCAGGGTCGTTTGAATCTATTTTTCTTTTTCCCAATTTTATATTTAGTTTGCCCTGAACTTTGGGAATTTCTCCAATCTTAAAATAATTTTTCTAGAATTTTGCATTACAATGTGCACATTTTATATGCATGTTTGCTTAATGTACATGTTTTTGAAAATAAGTTTCCTAATATAATGAATTTTTCAGCATTTTCACCCAGATACACATTTCTGTGTGCAATTTACCCTAATAAAGAGCTATTTTGTATGTATTTTTTTTTCTTGAGAATTCTTCTGTAAAATTAGACCAGTGTGAACTGGAGTTTTGGTGTTCATAAAGGTTTAAAATTAGGTAATTTTGCATTAACGGCTGCATCTGCACTGCAGAAATAATCCAGTTTGACACCATTTTAACTGCCATAGCTCAGTTCTACGGAATTCTGGGAACTGTAGTTTTGTGAGACTTTTAGGCTCTGTGCACACCAGCCTTAAAGGCTGGGTTGGGGATGGAGTCGGGTCGTAGCATCTACACAATGCACACCTGGCTCCGCCTCCAGGATGGCATGAAGCTGTGTGCTGCACCATTTGGCACACGGCGGCAGGATGCTCCTTTGGCACTGCGTCCGCATGACGCAGAACTGAAGGAGCATGATAAAGCTGCACTGCTGCAGCTATAGTGCTCTGCAAAGTCCAGATCAGGGCTGTGGCTTGCAGTTGCCAAGGCCCCAATCTGGCTGTAGAAGGGGTGGCTGCATGCTGCCCTCTTGGGGCTGTCTGTACAGCCCCTTAGTTTTCTATGTTGGAAACCTGTGGTGCCACTACAGTGCATAGGATTCCATAGCAAACCTAGAGGCAACATAGTAAAATCTCAGTTGCTACAGTGTGCGAATGAGTGGCTGGCAACATCTGGGATAAAGTGTTCTGCATATCCTTTTGCATTATCTCATGTCAAGGAGGCACATAATTCTGGGCTGATCTAGACTGGCAAAAAGGTGTGTGTTTATGCCTGCATGAAAGTGTAGCCTTTAGATGACCCACACTGAAAGTTTAGCATGAACACACTTCTTTTGCATTTTAATGGGGGAAAAGCAGCTTTAAAAAGGACCTGCTTTTCCAAGCTTCTTTTTAAAAAGGGTGTAACAGTGCAGCTGCGTCTAAATGCTGCAGTGCAACTGTGCAGTTTTTTAAAGCTCCCAAACCCTAGCTCCAGCTCAAAACCAAACCCTAGACATGTGCAGTAGGGACTCTGGGATGCTGTAACTGTTATGCAACTGTGCATAAAATGTCAATTCATTCATAAAATAAAGAAGTTTATTCATAAACTTAAATTGTAACAGATTTAATATCTTTTTAAGGGGGGAGGGATGCAGTTTGTTTTATTGATGCAATAGTATTTTAATGTGTAAGCCACCTCAATTGATCTCAAAGGGGTGGGATAACAACAACAACAACAACAACAACTATTATTATAAAATAAAGGGGTTCATTTATGGTGCACCGATGCAACTGCGAACTTAAAAAAGGGAAGCAAAACCACAATGGTAATTTGACAGATCTTCATAACTGCACAGTTCATGTGTGATGTACCTGCGCAACTGTGCAGTTCGCAACTGGCAATACATTTGCCTGCATGATGTAGCGGTGCAACTGCGCAGTTCGCAGTCGGCAACAAAAAAAAAAATTAAAGGTTCAGTGTGGCCAAAAGCCCTGTTCATTGCCACCCGTGCAGCTGCTCCACCTGTGTTTCTAGCATCCTAACAGCTCCCAATGTAGTTGCTGAGCAACAGAAAAGACTTCAGATAAGTTGTCTTCACACCTCCTCAGTGTAGCTGCCCTATGCCTTTTTATTACACACCTGGGGCTTGCAGTGTAGCTGCTAAGCATTAAGGAAAAGGCAACTTCATGTCTCCCTTTCCTGCCAATCTAGAAAGCCCCTCTCTTTATAACCAAAGGGAATAAACTCCATTATAGGTTCATCTTAGCGTTGCCATAAGTTAGAAACATCTTGAAGGTACGCCACACACACACATTATGTGGAGAGTATAATCAGAATACTGCTGTGAAGCACACCATACTCATCCCATTGGACCACCCAAGCCACTTCCACTTATACAGAATTGCCTGAAGGCTTCTGAATTAACTCTTAGAAGCAGTTGTAAGGAGTATTCTGGGTCTCCTGTGGCTTTAACAAGATTACCTCCTTCTGTGAGAAAACACAGGGCAGAGGATTTGTTACCAGTCAAAGGAACAAGGATTTTAAATGAGAAATCCAAACCACTAATGGTATGCTTTCAAGGAGAGGAGTGAGAGATTCACATTCTTCTTTTCTGTTATTCTTCAGCAATCTGAACTGGTCTGAGTCAGTTTCTAATTATTTTGATTTGGTGTGTTAGAAAAGATGAAGTCTATGAGAAACATTCACAGTGAAGCTCTGGATTGATTCTCCTTGTTATTCATTGCTCTTTCTCTGCTGGAAATCATCATCTGACATCTGTTGAAATGGAGACTTCAGCACATAATACATGACATTTTGTTTACATTTCTGTTCACGGCAAATGACAAGAACAACAATTTGTGGGTGAGAGGTTTGGGCAACTTTGAAAGCAACCTTACAGCTTTAAACTCAGGGCAATTAAGCTTACATTTAAGGCTGTTTCAATTAATTAATTCCTCAGATCAACTTGATACCAAGCATCCTGTAAATGGAGTAATAGTGAAAAGTTGTATGTATTTACCATATAAGGTACCATATAAGGTACCATAGAAGACAGCTAGATGGGCATGGCTCATGACCAGAGGAAGAGAAGTCACCCTATCTTGAATTTTTGGGGTGAGGCACCCAACTTGGACTATGAGCTGCTTCTTTACATACATGTCTGGGAAATCTTATTTGGCTTTGTGGCTTTGATCCAAGGGTACATTATGCAAGCAGAAAAGCACTTTGACTCATACAAGAACAACTGGACCTGATTTCTGCAAATGTCTATTTTTAGGTTGTTGTTTTCTTTTAAAAAAATACGTTGGAAGCTACCTTGCATCTCAGCCACTGGAGAAAGGCAAGATATAAATTTAATAAATGAACAAAAGAATAAATTGCTTTAGGCTCGTGTGCCTTATCCCATCCTGTTGCAGTCAGTTCATCAACTTTCAGGAGCGGCTTTTTGGGGAAGGGGCTAGGAAACCAATTGCTTGAGCAAAGTTCCACCTATGATTCTATACCCTCTGACATTTTACAGATGAAAACTTGGATGTATGTGGCCAAGCAAGATGACAAGAGTTATTAAGGAGCCAATAGGTATTAACGAGAAAGAACACACAAATTAGGAGAGGCTGCAGTAGATTGCCTTTGCCTGAGCCTACTGTCAATGGCAAGATTCTGCTTCTACCTCTCCCTTCTGCTGAGTTGAATGCAAACTAGTCTGAACTCAGTTTGCAACAACTGAAATGAAGCAAGGAATAAAGGGGAGGAGGAGAGAAGGTGGAGGAGATTAATCAGGACTGTCCCTGCCAATTTAGGACAGTTTAGAGGTACACACTTCTCCGGATCTTTTTAAATATGTTTGTTGTAAAAACATAAACCAAATACCAACACAGAGGAAAGATATTTGTCATATCAACTATGAATTGTCCTAACTGAATGCAAGGCACAAAAAATGCAAAACAGCAAGCAGGAAAACAAAGAAATCACTCAAAATGCTAACAAGAACATAAAAATATATTTGAGAAATGCTGAATAATCACATTTTAGCAGAAAGCACTGATGGTTTTCATTTTAGTTATACAAATAGTAAGACATTTAGCCATTTACTTTCCAAAGTGTCAATGAACTATTAAAAGAGTACAGACCGTCCATGAAAGCTTGTACAGCCTTGTTTACATTGTTATCAAATTGCTGGAGCACCAGGACTATTTCATTATTGCTCTTGTTGGGAACAACTGACCGGACTGCATTGATCTGAAAAGAAAAAAGATGAACACAGAGGTCATAATACACAAAAAAGGCCATGGCAAACCAGATAGGCTTGTTATAAACAAACACAGACAGACAGATAAATATACACACGTACAAATGGATTTCAGATTTGGAACAGCCTGTCTGACCAAAGTAGTGAGAGTGTCTTATCTAGAGATGTAAAATTTCCAGAAATGTTGAAAGAAGAAAAAAATGAAGTTTTTGGATTTTTTTTTTTAAATGCAAGATTAACAGCTGTACAGATTGAAATTCACTTTGTTATTTTAGGAGCACCAAACATATTATTTATAAAGGCTGGCATTAAATAAGTATATTAAAATTAGTATATTAAAAGTACAGTTCATCCAGACAATTATAAATTGATTTTAAAAAACTGTTACAAAAGGAACTACTTTTTAAATCAATGATAAAGTACACTTGTTCTGTTAGGAACTTTTTTGGTTTTGCCAGTTTATTGGGATCAAGCAAAAATCCAATAATAACAAAAGAAATGATGATGATGATGATGATGATGATGATGATGATGAAAATTATTCTTTATGGGGCTGAGGGGAGCAGATCTTCCTCACACCAGCCTTAAAGCTTCTGGTGCACTTCTTATGTTTTCCGCAGTGTTAATCTTATCTCTTATCTTGCCAACAACTGTCTTCTGTTTCCTCCCTGAAACTGGCCTTGACATTTCCATTTATTTGCATCCCCTGAGCTGCTTGTTAAATCTTAAACTGTTTGCAGACAAATGGTACGCAACCACTGATGTTAATATTTTAAGGGCACTGCACCAGACTGGAGGTGCTATTGGCATTTCTATTTTGGGGGAGCAGCATTTTAATGGTGTATATTTTCAGCAAAATTAGATCCACCTCAAGTCCTGTTTCCCCGCTTGCCTTCAGCAGCCCAGCTCCATTGGCAATTATACTGTGTGAGGAGCAATCTGTCAGGCTTAACTGGAGCCCACTTGGAAGATCTCCTCTAACTTGCAGAGGCAGTTTCTTCAGGCCACGATTACTAGAAACCTAGAGTCAACTTGGCTGATTCAGCATTCCCTAGAGAAGTGTGACAATTATCACCATGTAAAGCAGCAGTGGTAGGACAAAGAATGGAGCGGTGGTACAGTTGGTATAAAATAGGGATAGAGAACTGTAGGTGTTACTAGATTACATCTCATATCATCATCATGCACCATTCATTATGCAGACAAGGGCGAATAGGGATTGCAGTCCAGCAACATCTGGAGGGCCACTCATATATAGGACAAGGGGAAAAAGTACAAGAAAGGTGTAATGGCAATGTGCAGCCATGCTACATGTTTTAGCTGTTCCCAAGTGCCTTGCTGTCCTATACAGTGGGCCCTTGTTATTTGCTGGGATTTGCTTCCAGGACCCTCCGTGGATAACAAAATCCATGTATGCTCAAGTCCCATTAAATATAATGGCACAACAAAATGGGGTCCCATATATAAAATGGAGAATCAAGGTTTGCTATTTGGAATTTATACTTTTGGGGAATATTTTCAAGCCATGTATGCTCAAATCTGTGGATAAAAAAATTTGAGGATAAGGAGGGCCAACTGTACTCATCATGTTAGAAAAAGAACAGCTTTCATTGTCTGCCATCAGTATCGTCATGTGTACTCTCTCACACTCTCATAAGATTGAATAATGGGATCCATAATGTCAGAGGTTAATACACCTCCTCCAGTGAGATTGATATATGCTATCATTTGCAAGCAATGTCCTACTACAATTTATACAGAACAACCAGGCGAGTTTCTCTGAAAAAGAGTAAATGGACACAAATCTGAAATCAGAAATGGCAATAGTCATATACAAAACCCAATGGGGAGCACCTTGTTCTCCTTGGTCACATTGGCTAAGATCCTACACTGAGCAGGTGGAGCATAACACTCTACTTGTGCAGTTCCATGCTCTCTCCCAAACCTGGCATCTGAAAAATCTTAGTAAGGTCCCTGCTAATGCTGCTGCTTATCAGTAAAGAAAGGGTGAGGAGGCAATTCATACAATGAAGTAGCTGGTCTCGACTTAGTGGGGAAGGAAATAAGGGTGCATTTGGGATGAAATATACCCTCCTTTTCCTTTCCCCAGGAATCCAGCTGGATCTTCTTCATCTGAATTGTCTCCTCCTTCCCAACTGGTAAGCAGCAGCAGTGAGCTTGACAGCAGGTTTTGGAAAGAAGGCTAGAGAACAGCCCCCTGAACTCAGTCCGAAAAGAGTGTAAGCCATGCTTAGGTGCACATGTTTTATTAGTTACATGGTGCCCAGTGTGTCTGACTTCAAATTGGCTAAAGTTGAAGAAAAGAGCTTCAAACCCACGTTCCAGATGAAGAATAATTAATGAAGTGGCTCAGTTCTGTCTTCTGTGACTTGAATAGGAACTAAGGTTTTTTAAAAATCTCACTACCTGTGTCAATCAGCTTATCAATACAAAGATTATTATTATTAACATCCTTTATTTATATAGCGCTGTAAATTTACACAGCACTGTACATACAATTATTTAATTAGACGGTTCCCTGCCTTCATGTTTACAATCTAAAGAGACACGACACAGAAGGAGAAGGGATTGGTGGTGGGGAAGAGGATCAAATCTAGCAGTTCTTCTTCCCAACAATTGTTACTTCCCAACTATTGTTTGTTAATTGTAAAGGTTACTTTTTGTGCGTTTTGCAGTTCTATTCTCTGTTACCCCACTGGCTACATCCTATACTCACGTGTATAACAACATGCCAACTGAGGCAAAATTCCATGCATCATTCTTGGCTTGCTGCAATAGTCTAACCAATTCACCCCAGAAATTCTATTTATGTTTTTCATAAGGGCAAAAATGTTCCTTTTTTGAAAATTTGAACATTTTAAATTAATGGCATTTATTAAAGCAACTAAACACACCTTAATAATTCTGAAATAGATTATATTGTGCCCCCCCCCCCCCCCGAAACCAGTCATTGCAGCTGACAGCCCACTTGTCAGTATAATGTGGATATACTTATATAGGAATTAGACTTCAGGCTGTTCAGAATTCTAATGCATTTTATAGTAGAAATGAATGCCAGTAAACCATATTTTCAATTTGTAAGCCATTTACTGCATCTCTGAATGAAATCTATAGAGCATGGACTGAAAATTCAGAATTGTTCAAATGGATTGTTTTAAATATAATTTTTTGCTGAAATGCAATTACATGAAAGTAACTATATTCCAAGGTCATTCCATCTCCCCACACAGGAGTGTTACACATATAGGATACATTTCGCCATGGTTCATATTAACTCAGTTATTAGAGAAGACACACAACATAGGAGATATACTGTTTGCAAAAGATCTGGAATGAGAATGTTGAGTGCTGAAGATAATAGTGTCCACCACTGAGCCACCAAAGCTCAAGGACACTGATTCAGAAAATAGCTGAATGACATATGCTGTAGATTACAAGTATGTGTCTCAGGTTTTCCCATTTAAGCATCAAGACAATACAGGCTTCCAAAAAAGAATTGGGGCCATGGCAAATACACGCTATGGCCTCAATCTGCCTTGAAGTTGGCCAAAAAAGGAGCGGAAAAGATCCACTTCTTTTTTGCCTGGGGAAAGAGTGCCTTTCTTGGCCCTGCCACAGCCCAAAGCTGGCTTGAAGACACTGCGGCAGCATGCAACGTGTAAATGCTGTGCCGTCACAGCGTCTTGAAGCTGCCCATGTCTGTGTGGCTGCGTAACTTTCAGGCAGCTTCAGGGGAGACGTGTGGTGTATAAACACAGGGCTCTCAAGCCTCCTGGGTGGCAGCTTTAAAGGGCTGTCTGTTCTGGCCCTGAGTTAGGTAAGGATAACTGATATTAATTACTGTTGCTAAACAGTAGTTTTGAGGAATTATTTTTGCTGAGGCAGGAAGAAAAAGTAGGGTTGTAACTTCTGAACTAGTCCAGTGATGTCTGCCAAGACTAAAGGGAGTTGACTGCATATTTCATCTTCTGCAAGAACAGTATTAAATATCTGAACAATCTGGACAAATGTGCTGTGTCTATAGAACAGCATGGCAATTAGAGATCATACCTTTTCCTTGATATTTACTTGTGAGCTGATTTCTGCCATCTCCAGCCCGATACGAGTAAGATCTGCATTTTGAAAGAAAAAAAAAAGGGAAAGAGAATTGTTAGTGGTAATACTTTCCTGCTATGGTCTTGCTTGGGAGAGCTATACAACTATCATAACTTCAACAATAATTCACAGGTACATTCTGCCCAGGCACTTGACCTCTCATAATTTTGAGCAATGTATTTATTAGAAAATTGTGACGGTTTTTTCATGGCTTCTGTTGAGGGGAGGAGAACAGTAAAGGAGTCTTTTGTTGTGTAACAAAGCAGCTTAGCAAGGGGAGTCGGTGGTGGGGAATCTATCAAGGTTATAGAATAGGGGGCATGACAATATCAACACCTCCCAATAAAACAAGAAAACACTGTAGAAGAGAAACGGGATTTTATATTGTTGATCTGATTTCCTTTCACAGAGGTATAGTAGTAGTACTAGAAATTAACGTAGCATTTTCTTAATTGGACAGAGCTTGTTATGAAAATTTCAACTGAAGCAGATTTACAGATAGAGAGAGATTCTTTAAAACTGATTGCAAAGAAGAGGGATTAGATATGGGAGATGCTCTGAAAGGCCTTTCACTAAGGATTTCTTTCTTTCTTTCTTTCTTTCTTTCTTTCTTTCTTTGGAGAACGAGTTAGAAAGGATGGCAATATCTACCCATTCTGGTTAATTCAAGCCCTGAATGCAAAATACACTGAACACAGTGTGTATATATAAAAAGCCAGCTAGGAAGAGCTTTTCATGCCTAAAATGTCAGCTTCATGGCTTTCACCTCTTTCTTTTGTAGCATCTCATTCACATTTTCCATTCTGAAATGTCATTGCATGTCCAGCCTGATTGTAGGAAGGAAAGGAAAGGGAAAGAAATAAAGCACCTCTTATTGAAAGAGAGGGCTCACTTTCCAATACTGGTTTCCAAGCACATGTTTCCTGAATCAGGAAAATGCTATTCTATGTAATCCTTACATAGCTGGGACAAGAGGGTGTTTGAACTTTCAAATGCTGTGTTTTCATTCAAAGCACACATCCTCGCCTTGAGAAACAAAGCTGATTGTCATGTAAAAGTCATATGTTGGGAAAGGATGTAGAAAGCCTTCCCCACCTTATGCAGTTTCCCCCCATATTAGATGTTTTGTGACTGTCTTATTTACTCGAAGAACAAGCACAAAGAGACATTCAAGAAGTGAAAAGTTCTGCACCAATGACAGGGGAGACAAGACAGTAAAGTAAACCAAAACTTGGCACATAATGTGTGGAATTTAGAGGCTTAAAGAGAGAAGGTGATGGTGAGAAAGCATACATTTTAAAGGAATGCGGTTTCAAGATGGGGAATATTCACGCACTTTCTTTTCTTGTAGCTTTTGACACTCATTGCTAATTAACTTCAAGAAGAGGAATTCTGAGAAGGAGTCAACAAAAGAGGGCACAAAGCAACAACCTTCCTTCGTTGTCTGTCCTCAGCACCCAGTATTCAAAGGGGTGCCCTCTTTCTGAAAATGGAGGTTCCATTTGACAATAGTTTATGAACACAGATAATCACAGGAAGCACCATCCCAAGGTGAAGAATGACGACCGTGAAGCTCAATGGAATCAAATGTATAGCCAGATATACTGAAAGACCAGAATGCAGGACACAGTATCAGCATGACGAGGTTGAAATACCCAATTGCTTGATGTGTTTGGTCAATTATACCCCACGGTGATGTTAAACTTTAGTTGTGAGCTGAAGCTTCTTTTACAATATTTTAAAAACTTTTTTTTATTATTGAAAGTACAAAAAAATACAGCAAATAAATATTAAATTTTCATACCCACCACCTCCCCCAAACAAGATGCTTATCATTCCAAAAAAAATAATTCCCTGCCTCCAAGCTCTGATTCTGGTTTAATTTCTAGCAATAATGCAGATACTCTTCAGACAATTAGGTGATGTCTTGTGATGCTAAACAAATTGGTCTCCCCATCCTGTCTCATTAGACTACTTTCTTGCCTTCCATCTTCTCAAATGACTCTTGCATTTTTCAACCAATGTGTTTACAGGTATATACCAGCTCTGTATATGCATATATATTTATTTTTACTTCAAATAGATCAAAACAGGGCTTTTCCCTTCCCTTTTAAATTGGCAGCTCTGGGTGTTACTACTATGGTCAATAGAGAGCCTGCATAGAATGGTGGTTTGAATGTTGGAACAATGGGAAACCAGTGTTTGAATCCCAACTTGTTCATAAAAAAACCCACAAGGTAACATTGGGTGAGTTGCACTCTCTCAACTTCAGAGGTAGGTAATGGCAAACTTTGTCTGAAGATATCTTTTCAAGAGCCCCCATGATAGTTCCATTTTAGGATTGCCATACTTTGGAATCAATTTCAAAGTACACAGCAACAAACTGTGGTCAACAACATATAATTTGGTACAAGAACACATCTTCTGTAGATGCTGAAATATTTTCAACGATGCAAACCACTCATTAAAAAACAGCTTGCAGCTAGCAGAGCCAAAGATCAGCTTAACCTGCTTCTCTCAGTTGGAGCATTCTGCTCTAGCAATAACCAAAGTCACAGCAGAGGCATCTGCTATGTCAAAAACCACAGCAGAAACAGCAAAGCATGAACTAAGTATTTCTTTTCTAAACATTACCCTTGTAATGTCACCACTTCCACGTGTTAGTCTGTTAACAGCAAAAAGAGCAGTGTCTTGCAGGGGGAAAGAAGCACAAATATGCTTGGCCTCCTACTTTGAGAATAAGAAGCTAAATTGCAGTTACATACGGTACTATGCATTTATATTAAAGGAGTGGGCAAGAGACAACCTCAGGCTCATCCATATTTTACTTAGTTTGCTAAATCCCAACTATAAATCAATTTGCACCAGCTGTTCCTGCCCAATTTTTAAAACAACAACAAAAACAGATAGTTCAGCTTGGATTTTCTGAGCAGATTCCACCCGCCGCCCTTCTTGTGGCATTTGCAGTATATATGGAAGCCCACTGGATATCCTTGGGCAAGTCACAATCTCTTCGTCTAAGAGGAAGGTAATGGCAATCCCCCCAAATTCTATGACAAAGTACTAGCTTAGGTGGTGAGCCTCTGTTCTCTCAATTTGTTGACCCTGCTTGCTCATTACTTTCTGCCTGCCAAACAAATTAATGGGGCTGTACAGACCAGCCCGAAAGGGGCAGCTCTGTGCCACCCCTGGAAGCACTAGATTGGGGCCACAGTAATCGCACACCCAACCTGTGGCCCCAACCTGGCATTTTTATAGGCCAAAGAGAAGCAGCAAAATGCTGCACCAAAGAGCCGCAAAAGAGCCATGGCAACAGCAACACTAAAAGCCACTTTTTGCAGCTTCTTTTTGTGTCGTGTTGGAGGCATATGGCATGCAGTTGCTGTGTCTCCAACCCAGCACTTCCAGGGGTGGCATAGAGCCATCTCTTGGGGCGGTCTGTTGAGCCCCTATGACATTTAATTCATTCTTTTTAATTTGTGAGCCCCTTAAAAACATTGTTTGCCAGCAGGTGAGATAAATACATAAAATGCACACATAAAATTTTCCTATCAGGTCTCACAAAATATTGTGCTTTGAACTAGGAAGGCAAACAAACAGAGGCTCACCAGGCAAAATTAAGTAATAAAGAACATGGATTTGTTCTGCTTCACTTCAAATACTGTATATACCCAACTATAAGTCGAACTCATGTATAAGCTGAGGGCAGGTTTTGGGGCCAAAATTATGGATTTTTATATGACCCATGGATAAGTCAAAGGTGAAACTTAGGGGCATGTAACGAAGGATCTAGAGGATGAAGTAAAGGAAACAATGGCAAAGAACTTAAAAATTCCAGCAGGCATAAATTTGTGGCTCACACTAAAAGCTGGATGGATAAGAAAACAGAGGATTGGTGCTTCCAGGACAGATTACAGTCTTGACTTTCACCAGGGGACAACTCCTTTTTAAATAAGAGTTAAAGTACAGTACGTACATTGTCTCATTGATAAAATTGACTCAGGTTTTTTGGGCCAATTTTTGGACTAAAATTTCTAGACTTATACATGAGTATATGCAGTAGTTCAGTTTGGAAGAATTCATAATGAAACCCTTAGTAGTAGTTGTTGCCCTTTACACTTTCTGTATTTTCAGTTTTTAAATGGTTAAATAATGATAAGCTTCATTCACAATGCAAATCTCTTTTAATCACTTGCATGGAAATGGATTTGGATTTTTGCCATGCAGTTGCTTTGTTTAAGCCTGTCAAAGATCATTTACAAAGAAAAACATCACAACAAAGCACCACAGGTGGTCTCCCTTTATGGCATTTTTATGGCATAATTAAAATCTGTCAGTCTTATTTAACCATTGAGGGAAATAAATATACTGGCAAACGGGGCTGAAAAAGCAAATGATAGGTAACATGATTATGAGAATGAGACTGAGCATGCATTCTGTGGATCTTGATCTGAGAATATTCTTGGAGGACGTGCATAATTTTACTGAGATATAGGATTATAAAAAATGTACTGGTACAGTGGGAAAAAGAGGACATGGTGGAGACAGTGGTTGCTGGCACTCACTGGGGCTGGTGAGAGGCAAAGCACCTTGTAAATCAGCAGTGAATCATGCAACTGCCTTATGCTGTCAGAGCCATGGTTGGCACAGACACTCCTACATTTTGACATGCATTCTGCCATCTTTGTATTTTGCACACACCATTAAAACAAACAAATACCCCCTTAACCTAAACAGACACCTCCATTCTTTATCACCACACAACCTACTCGCAAACATACACCATCTGCCTTTTTAAAAAACTCAAACACCATTCTTTCTCACAATCCATGCACAATGAAACACACACAACTTTCTCCATGCAGATCAAATGTGGAGGGGGACTTTTTAATCCCCATTATAGTGAGCTCTAAAGTGAGGTTGAAATTTCTTAGTCTGACATTGCATTGCAGGAACAAAGACTAGGACCTGTGTGTAACTCGGCTGGTATTATCATTATTATTATTAACTTTCTTGGTACTCTGAGGTTGAAATTTTGGAATTCAGACCTCCTGACTTTCATCTCGAGCATGTCAGGATGGAGATAAAGAGAGAGACCTTCCTGTAGGTAATGTTCCGCTGTGATGAGCACCTTTATCAACATGCTGGAGAAAGGGAAGAAAAATCTCTCTGAAGTGTCAAATGACACAAAAAGCACCAGATTAAGCGCATGGGCCAAGCCCTTCATATCTTTATTGATTTGAGTTTTCAAACAGATATTTCCAAGACTGCAAGGTATAATTTTGACACTTTCATGAGTAATGGTTAGAAGCTGCCCTGTACTCATCAGTTTCCGTTTTGAAAAGGACATAATAAACTGTATGTCCAATACATTTGACTGTGTACATTTGCTCTGCTTCAGATATAGCATTCAACTGTTTTTTTAAAAAAAATAATAATATACATGTTGATACAATCACAAACCTATGTGCGTGGGTATTGAATATATGGAGTCTTTCCATCCCATTTGGGCCCATCATCAGCCCTAAATAGGTGTTGAACATGCTGTTAAGACAAACACTAGTTAGCAACAAAGTATAAAGTAATCACAGGCATTCCTTATCCATTTAGAGGACAACATCCCATGAAAAGGTAGGAATAATGGCAGCAAGCTGTTTTTGGCTTTTAGATGTTAAATAGAAATAAACCATCCCAAATGTATTGCTTGATCTAATTTACTTTTTCTTCCTCTGAGCAGCTGACACATGTTTTCTCTCCCCAAAGCACAGAAAATCTCATAATGCAAAATACAAAGCATTCCTTCAATGCAAGTGGGGAATGAATAGTGCCTATGTGAAATGGAAGATGAAAGTAGGGATAATAAAGCAGTGCACACTCGCATCCCACTTCATCTGACTGCATTAGGTACAGTGGTGGAACCAATAGATAAACCATATGGCCAAGGAAGGGGTGAAGGATAAATACAGGCAAAGTGATAACCAGATAGATGCTGGAGAAAATCCTGCTCACACCATGTGCAGTACAGTAGTGGCAGGCAATTCATATTTCACTTTAGCTTTACCATTCAGGGAAACTGAGTATGGTTAAGCTGCTTGCACAATAAATTAAAGCCATTTGCACAATAAACTACGTGGACAAGTTTATTTTACAGTTGCCCCTCTAAGCTCGCAGACTTGAGATCCATGGACTTGAAAAATCTGTGGAGGGGTGACAACCATTAACGTCAATGAGGCGTGTGCCTCTGGTATGCGCCCCGCATGCATGCATGCATTCCGTTCAAGCCTATGGGGCTTGAATATGTGCAAGTTTTGGAACTTGTGGGGGGGGGGGTTCTGGAATGGATCCCCCACAAATTCCAAGGGCCAACTGTATATTGCAAGTCAGCAACATTTTTCACATAAAGCCAAGATGCATGAGATCTTCCACCCAGAAATCAGCAAGATGCAGCCCACAGAAATCCTTAAGAGTCCTGATCTACAGGAGAATCACTACAGAAAATCAGTGTAAGAGTTTATCACATGATAAACAACACTCCATACCATAGCAGGTAAGCTATAAGATCCAGAACCTGAAAAGCACCTGTGACCTGAGGTGACTACCGTATACTGCTAAAGGACCTCCAGGAACATTGGTGGTAGGAATAGATGCACAAATCATTTTTGGGCAATGTTTGTTTTGTAAGCGTCCTTTCATAAGCCTGTTCTATATTGTTTCCTCAATAATTTGTGAGAGTTTTTTAAAAATAACCTGTCCAGAAATCTGTACATATTTCTCTGCGTTTTAGGATAAAATATGCATTTCAGTGAATATATTGTGATAAATTGTCCATTTCTTCTATTTAATGTTAAAATGTCTTTTTTACATTTATTTTATCATGAAATGCACACTTTAATACCCATTTTGATATATCTTTAAAGTCAAGGCCTACAATATAACCTGTGAAATTGGAGAGATGTGAAATTGAAAGGATAACTGCATTCAGGAGCTCCAAATTAGGCAGAGATACAGCTAGGTTTTAAGGAGGTGGTCTCTGGGACAAATCTTCTGATCATCCTGCTACCAGTTCTACTTTTTATTCTTTATTTTTTCAGTGGAGTGGCTGTGACAGTCAGCACAACATCTAGCTGTGATACTCAGCAGCATCCCTAAATGTTATGAAATGAAAGATTCAGAAAGTAAATTAAAGCATATTAAAAGCCACTTGTTGATGTGGGTGGGGCTAAAGAAAAATTGGTTTGAAGCTATAAATCTGCTAGCATTTTGCAAGATTATCAATAAGCATTGCTGAACAAATGTCCTCCCTTTCCCCCCCCCCCCATAGTCATAGAAGTTTATCACAGTAGTGAGATCCCACAGGCAAATTGGATTTAATCTCGTTACAACGCGAAGGAAACCCAGAAATGCCCAAAGTTTTTCACCCAACATCGTAGTTCACATGACATAACGTGAAGTTAATCCGCAGTTAAAGTGGAGAAAACCAGCAGCTTTTTAAATTCAGAACAAACTGAATTTTAAAAGCTGCTGGTTTCTTCCACTTTAACTGCAGATTAATTTTGCATAATTGCACTTTTGCGTTATTTCACTATGAAAAACTGAACCGAATTTACAAGTCTTCTTTAAATTTGAATGTAGCTTAACTCCCATTTAATTCCCGTTTGCCCGTGGAAACTCACTAGTGTGATAAACTCCATAGAATCATAGAGTTGGAAAAGACCACAAGGGCCATTCAATCCAACCCCTTGGGTATTATGCTTTGGATATTACAAGTGGTCCCCCGGGTTGCGAAAGTAATCCGTTCCGGATTACCTTTCGTAACCCGGAAATATTCGTAACCCGGGGGACCGCTTTATTTGCCGGATCGCGCGGCAAATTTAAAGGGGCTGCGCAGTTTTTTTCCTGGAACCTGGGGTTTTATTCGCAAGCCGGGGCCGTTTTTGTGGCCCCGGCTCTTTCGTACCCCGGGTTTTCGTACCCCGGGGGATTCGTAGCCCGGGGGACCACTGTATGCACCTTGACATAGTATATGTGTGCAGCGAGGGAGTGTGGCAGCATTTACTGCCACTCTGCTTCGGGCAGCAAAATATTTTAGCCCAGCTCTGTTCAGCACAGTTCTAGAAGAATAAATCATACAGTTACAGGGAGAAAAAAAACAGTGTAAAAAGTGAAAGAGAAGCAGTACAAAATTGCGGTGCCATATGTGTAGCACCTTTGGCCTATGTACTGCCAATGGATGGAAGCCCCTGGTAACTGGTGGCTTCTAATTCAAGGTAGCAGTGTATCTTTTTCAGTTTCCACTCTCAACTGCATGTTAAGATTCCCCAAGGTGCTAAACCCTAAGTACAGTTTAGAAACAGCACTTTGGACAGTTCCCTTTAAGTCTGGACTGTAACCCAACTGGTAGGTTCACCTGCCACAAAATCAGGAAGCCCTTTTGACTGTCTATAAGTGAGAAAAAATGACACTTGTACTTTATCTGCAGAAAGGATAAACCAATGCCTCATAAAGTGTTTACTACATTCTGAGTCCAGAGGACGCCATCAAACAAAAATAAGCAAGTTAATGGAGAACTACACTTAATTTAGCTTGTGTGTTTTTTAAAACAGAAAGATGATTTAATTGTGTTTTATTTTTTGTAAACAATAAATTAAAAAATAAAATAAATAAATAAAACAAATCAAGTGTTCTGCTAAGTTTTAATTAAGGTCTCCATCCTGCCCCCAAGAATGGCAGAAAAGCTATTTTACCCTGAAGATACTTTTGGCAAAAGTAATATAAATTGTAACATATGAAAAGAAAGATCAATTCACACCTGCCAGAAAAGCTGATTTCGTTCTCCTCATCATTATCTTTTTATGAGAGGGGTGAAAATTGCTATCATTGCAAGTTGCAAGTCCCAGCACTGCTTGCAAGGAATAAATTCCATAAAAGGCATGTCTGATAGAAACTCATTATTGTCATTTGGCTTACTGAAAACCATTATGTTGTCCTTGCACATAAATGAAATAGGAAATATGATTGAATGTGACCTAATTCTTCCTCATTGAGTTAAATTTTTTAAAAAATGAGAGGCTTACTGATGTAAGCATTCAAAAATATGGGGAAATCTTCTTAATGCTCCCTGCATCTTTACTTTTGACATAAGAGAACCATTCTCTTATGGAGAGCAATATATTTTTATTTTGTATTAATAATATATCCAACTGCAAGTTAAAACAAGCTTTTGTTAAGGTATTTTTCTTAAATGGAAAATAGGCTATTGGGGAAGAAAAGAGAGATGTAGCACAAGGACAAGATTTGTCTAAACAATGACTTGTGGCCTAGCCTGCCATTTAATAAAGATTTGTGGGAAATTTAGATAACATTTGCAAAATTTGCAGAAATAACCATTTAAAAATTCCTCACTGCATAGACTATGTTATTTTCAGTTGGTATAATTATAAGGACTGAAAACTTATAATAAAGGAAGGAGGTTTTAAAAAACATCACATGAAAACTGGTGATGTTTCAGTGGTGTACCTTCTATTGGTTGCTCTCAACTAGAATAGCTCCACTGAATGAATTCTTGAATGGTGAGTCAATGTTGTTGTTAACTGCCTTTGAGTCAACTTTGACCCATGACAACCCTATGAATGAGAGACCTCCAAGTCACCTTATCCAAAACCATCTCCTGCAGATTCATGGCAGCCATGGTTTTATTGATTGACTCTAATAATAATAATAATAATAATAATAATAATAATAATTTATAGCCCACTCCTCTGTGAAGACAATCGGAGCGGGTTACAGCAGTAAAAACAAACAGAGTAAAAACAGTACCGTACCCTCCACCCAACCTCCCATCCCTTAAAATTAAATTAAACTCTATCCACATGGAATGCAGTCTTCCTCTTTTCCTGTTACCCTCCACCTTACCAAGCATTATAGTCTTTTCTTCTCATGATATGGCCAAAATACAACAACAACTTCAATTTAGTCAGTTTAGCAACCAGTATTAAAATCATCCATTGGCTGCCAATTAGTTTCCAGGCAAGATACAAACTGTTGGTTATTACTTTGAAAGCCCTATGCGGCCCAGGTTACCTACAGGATCACTTCCTCCAATATAATCCACCCTGTACACTCTGGTCCTTTGGCGGACATTTACTCCAGTCAGCCAGGACTAGGTTGGCAACTGTCAGCCAGAGGACTTTTTCTTCAACCGCTCCTAGACTGTGGAATGACCTGTTAGAAAACTTTTGACAGCTGTGAACACACTGTCTGAATTTTAAAGAGCATTAAAGACCAGTCTCTTCCAGCAGGCTTATCCAGATGATTTTTAAACTGTGAATTTTAAATGACGGGTTTTTAAATGTGGATTGTTTTAATATGTGTGTATCTTATTTAGGGATGCAGTGGCTTAATGGTTAACACACTGACTAGTTCCATCTTCTTCCAACCTAGCAGTTTGAAAGCATGTAAAAGTGCGGGAAGAGTATACCAAAAGCAATAGAAGCAATAGAAGAGTACGGTTTATGGGCTGGTTTAAAAATAAATAAAACTAAATCCACAATGCTAGCCCTAAACATGACAGATATAGAGAAAAAGAAAATACAAGAAACTGTCAACATCCATACGGCTAAAAAAATAAAATATTTGGGGATATACATATCTAAGAAAAATTCGGAATTATTCGACAACAATTATAGAAAAACATGGCAAGAAATTAAAGCTAGCTTGGAAAAATGGAAAAATCTCAAAATATCCCTTTTAGGGAAAATAGCACTAATCAAAATGAACATATTACCGAAATTGATGTATTACTTTCAAAATTTGCCAACTATTTTAAATGATAAAGTTTTCACCCAATGGAAGAAAGATATCACAAATTTTATATGGGCAGGGAGAAAACCTAGAATAAAGTGGAAGGCAGTGACAGATATACGGGAAAGAGGTGGGCTGGCCTTACCTGATTTCAAGATTTACTTTCATGCTAACTGTTTAGAGTGGATAAATGACTGGATTAAATTAGAAAACATAAACTTGTTAAATTTAGAGGGCCACAACTTGAGTGTTTGGGTGGCATGGGTACATGTGGTATGGGAAAGTGAACCAAAACAAGGATTTTAATGATCATATAATAAGGAGATCCCTGCTCAGGATTTGGCTAAAATATAAGGAAAGGATTTATAGACATCTACCTTCCTGGGTATCGCCGCACGAGGCCTTTTTAAAACAATACAGTCCGAAAGAAACAAACTGGTTAAGATACAAAGATTTACTGAAAATGGAAAATGGGGAAAGCAAGATGAAAAGTGCGGAAGAATTATGTAATAAGTTAACTTGGTTTCAATATGGTCAATTAAAAGAAAGGTATAGAATTGACAAAAGGCAGGAGGAGATCACAATGAATAATACTAACCTAGATGAAGCCCTATTTAAAAAAAGGAAAGGAATGATCGCAAGATTGTATAAAGTTTGTCTAGAACTGGAACTAGAGGAAGAGAAAGTTAAAACAAATATGATTTTATGGGCAAAAAATATCGGTAAAAACATAAATATGGAAAGCTGGGAAAGAGCATGGGGCAAGGATTTAAGATTTACTGATTGTATAAATATTAAGGAGAACTATATAAAAATGCTATATAGATGGCACCTCCATCCAACGAGAGTAGGGAAAATGTATAATAAAGGCCAAGAAACATGTTGGAGGTGCAAAAAACAACAAGGAACATATTATCATATATGGTGGTCTTGTCCAATTATCCAGAAATTTTGGGACAAAGTTGTAAAGATTACAAAGAGCATATTTAAGATAGATATTAAAGCAATACCTGAGTTAATGTTACTGAACATTATAGAGGACAATGAGCTAAGGAAGAAACGAAAGATAATACTCTATCTAATCACCACTGCCAGAATTACAATAGCTAAAAATTGGAAGAAAGAAGGGGAGATAGATATCGATGCATGGCTGTTGAAAGCATTAGAAGTCATTGAAATGGACATCTTAACTGCAAAACTGAGAGAAGATGGAACTTACGAACAATCAGAAGAAGAAATCTGGGAACCCCTTAAAAGCTTTTGTGAAAAACGATGGACAAAAATATAAATCTAATCGCTCTTCGAAGGTATAAAAATACCTCTATTACCTCCTGGAATGAGACTTTATGTAACCCTCCGGAAGAAACATTTTAAGTTAGTATTTACGGTCATATATAATGCCTCATATATGTAACTTTTTGATATAGACCTTCTCTCTTTTCCTTTTTTTTATCTATATCCTTCTTTCTTTTAGAATACAAGATCTCAGTTGTAATGAACCTAAAACAGATATGAAACAAATACCTATTATTAATTTTCGTTCACACAGGGTTGAAATAAAGGGAAACGTTAAGAAGTATACATAACAATCGAGAGAGAAGGCCGGAGAAAGGGAAGAAACAGAGAGGAATATGTATACAAAAGAGCTCGTAGACAGGAGAGGAAAATTTTTTCTGGTATTAAAGGGTGGGGAGGGAGGCTCCTACACAAGACCACACAAATCAACATGGATCTAGAGGGTTTGTTAAATACATTCTTGATTTATTTTTGTTTTTGGTTAAGGAATATGTTATATATTGATATTATCTCTAAGCATGATTGTATGTTTATATCTTTTTAACAATAAAAAAAAATTAACAAAAAAAATGTATTTATTCTTACACACAGGAGAGTCAGTTCTAGGGACTCTTCTACCAAGCATAGTTTTCTCTATTGACTAAGTTATTTTTGTGGAGCCTAGATGTAGCAATAAAGTAAGTTTCTTTTTACCTAAAAAAAAGAAAAATTAAAAAAAAAAGAAAAAAAGAAAGCATGTAAAAGTGCAAGTAGATAAATAGAGACCACTTTGGTGAGAAGGTAACAGTGTTCTGTGCAGTCATGCTGGCCACATGACCATGGAGTCATCTTTGACAATGCTGGTTCTTTGGCTTAATAACGGAGATGAGCCCCACCCTGTACACTCAGACACAACTTGACAACCTTGTCCAAGGGGAACCTTTACCTTTTAAAATATCTTATTTGTCCTTTTAAATTGATTTGTATTTTAACTGATGTGGTTGTTGTTGTTTTCAACCTTGCTCTTGCTCTACGAATGATATACAATTTGTTGTTGTTGTGTCCTCAGTAATTACTGACTTAGGGTAACCCTAAAGTGACCCTATAACAGGGTTTTCTGGGACTGAGTATGTGATGAACCCAAGGGCAACCAATGGGTATCCATGGCTGAGCACAGACTTAAACCCTGATCTCCAGTCCAACATTCAAGCCACTGCACCACGCTGGGTCTCTTATGTTATACAATAGATAGGGATAAAAGGAATTTAAATTCAAAATAAAACATCTAATTAGAAAATCAAAAACAGCATGAATACAGCAATATAAACTTTTTAAAAACCTTACAACAACCCAAGAGATGAAATGAAAAGAATTAAATTTGTTGTTGTGTGCCTCAAGCCATTTTTAACTTACGGTAGTCCTAAAATGAACCTATCACAGGGCTTTCTGATACTGACAGTGTATAACTTACCCAAGGTCACTTCGTGAGTTTCCATGGCCAAGCAAGAATTTGAACCTTGGTCTCCAGAGTCATATAGTCCAACACTCAAACCACTATGCCACACTGGCTCTCAGACCACATTACTCTTTAAATGGTAATGAACAAAAAGGTCTTTCCTCAGATTCAAAAAGATCACAAAGGGCCAAAACAGATGGATTGGGGCTGTGGCAACCGCATGCCACAGACCCAATCTGGCATTTTTCTGCCCCCAAAAGAAGCAGCAAAATGCCACTCCTTTTTGGGGTGGAAAAAAGGCACCCTGTACACTGCCGCTTGCAGGTTTTCAGCAGCATGTGTAAACGCCATGCCACCGAAACACCATGAAGCCACTGCAGATGGAGTCAGGCATGTGGCTTCCCGGCAGCATGGGGGTGGTGTCAGAGAGTGCACTCAAACACCGCCCCCAACCTGGTGCTTACTGCCGGTCCGTTTTGCCCAAAAGATGGTTCCAAATATCTCTGATATTAAGGTGGCCCCCCCAGTAGTCATTTCATTTAGAGCAGACCCTCTAAAGAAGAAATGACAGTATGTGTAAGGATACATGGGAGAAGGTGTTTTTTTTTTTAAGTAACCATATTCCAAGATGTTTAAGGCTCTAAAGTTTAAATGTCACATTTTAAATTGAGTCTGAAAACAGACTGGAAGCTAGTCTGGCAAAGCATGGTCCACAGGCCAGTCTCATTTAATAATCTTGCCACTCTATCTGGATTAACTGATGTTTTCAAACCATTTTAAAAGGTAAATCCATATACTGTATAAGGCATTCATATGTCCACATCCATCTGATCCATTACTGGGGTACCAAACCCAGTTTCAGGATAGCCCCAGCCAGCTGCCATCGGCATGTTGGTGACACTTTAGCCAGATCTCCAGAGTGCTCTATTTCTGCTCTTTTGTAATTTAAAAATAGCAAGTGCCTTCAAGGCTATAAAACAGAAATAAATCTGGTACCGAAAAAGATTGAACTCATAGTTAAGTAGTCTCTTCCAGAACACTACCATATATGTCCTGTTTGGTCAAATGAGATATAATTCATTGAAAGATAATAACAAAAGGACTTGTATGGAAATTTTCTGTATGACTATTATTTGCTTGAGCTTTCTATGTGATGTTTCATGGCAGAAAAAGAAAAGAAAAAAGTGCAAAAAAAATAATTTAAGGGAGAGGACTGGAAGGTGAGGAATACAGATACTATGCTTCAGAATATTTTTGGTACATATTAAAAATTAAAACTAACACGTTAAGGCCAGAACCTTGCTGGTCCACTGCAGTGATATAACTACGCCAGTGTATGTGGAAGTATCAGGAGGGAAAATGCAATAAACATGAAGGCCTGAAGAAACTGACTGCTCAGAGCTGACAAGAGTTTGTATGCCTTTCCCCATAATCACTGAACAATTCTGGGGAAAGTGCAAAACTGTGCCTGGAACAAGGTTTGGTATTATGATGCGGAACAGTCTTCACAATTTGTACTGAGTCCTGAAAGCAATCTCTTAGGGCACATAATAGACACATATTTGTTTAGAAATTATACTAAAAAAATTGTAAAATGCTATATAAAAGGCCCTTCTCTCAGTCCTACCACTTCCACAGGCATTGTTGGTGAGACAGGGCCTTCTCAGTGGCTGCCCCTAAGAAGCTCAGAATGGCCCCTCTTTGCTCTCTTTCCACCAGCAAATGGAAACTTGTGGTTTTTTCCATCATACTTTTGAGAATGAAAGGTCTCAATGAAAGAGCTTTTAAGAGGGTCCTGTAGTCATTTTATCCTTTTTAATGGTGTTGTTTTAAATATTGTTAATAGTTGAATTCTATTTTAATGCTGATCTTTTGTCTTTTAAACATATGGCATTTTAATTTGTAAGCTTTAAACCTTGGCTCTGGGGGAATGGGGGCGGGATATAGATGAAGAAGATAACAACAACAACAGCAACAACAACACTGAAAAGGAAAAAATATCTAAAATGTACATAAAGTTTGCTTTAATTGTAGTTGTACAGTACAGTACTTCAGAATAAATAAAAGTCATTTCTTAGGTTTGATTTTTAGCTTGTTTGAAATTTGTGAAATGGTTTTGTAATCAAGGAACACGAGAAACACCCTGAAAAAACAAAGGAGTCACCAGGCACTCAAGAGAAGAGGAGATTCAGCACATTTTTTGGGTTCAGGCCTCTTCTAGCTCACATCCAGGCCTTGGCAAAAGTAGAGATGAGAAATATTTTTCTTGCTGAGGTCTGAGTTTGCCATTGGCATTTACATTCTGCCCTGCTTCATTATTACTGTATATACTTATGTATAAGTCCAGAAATTTTAATAAAAATTCACTCAAAAAACTTGAGTCAACTTATCCATGGGACAACATAAGCACTGCACTTTAGCTCTTATTAAAACAGGAATCACCCCCTGGCCTTCCAAGTGAGCACAAACAGTTATGTCTGTTGGAATTTTGTAAGTTCTTTGGCATTGTTTTCCTTTGCTTCATCCTTTAGATCCTTTGTTACGTGTCCCTAAGTTCTGTCCTCAACATATTCATGGGTCATATCAAACTTCATAATTTTGCCCCCAAAACCTGACCTTGACATATACATGAACCTGACTTGTAGTCGAGTACATATGGGAAGCTGTGGGACTTTTTGCCATCCCCACAGAAATATCTGCAAATTTACTTATTTTTGTGCAGAAGTTTTTCAAAATATAAGGATTTTCCATTAGGAAAAGGGGATCCAGTGAATTTCTTTCCTTTCCCCAGGCAAAACCATTTTCCTCATATGCATGGATCATAGGTTTGAAGAAATTACTTTTATTCTTTGGAGATGGTTAATTGCATTCTTAGCAAAAGTCTATGTTCCTATATTATGTGTTGTGTACACATATATTTTGATATATGTGTATGTGTGTGTGTGTTGTGCAGCTTTGGACTTTCCTTTCACTTTTGAGCATGTCAGCAGCTAAAAGTCTTTTTGTGTGTAGTCCGTTTGTATCATCAGCCACAGTGCTACTTGTAGCTGTCCTTTGCTGGAGTAGTTCAATGAGTGTCATCTGACCTGGGAGTTTCATCTTTTGGCACTATCTCTTGTTTCATTTTGGATTGTCTCATCATATCATTTTCTTCTTAATGAAGACATCGAAAAGGGTTTTATTGTGCCTCCTTCTGTGCAGTATTAAAAGAATCAGATATATTATACTACTGTTGTCTCTGAGAGGTCTTATGCCAGTGTCACCCCCCCCCCCCCCCCCATATTACTGATGCTGCCCAGTAGCTGATTGAAATACAACACAAAATAATGAAGATATTTAACTACAGTGTTTATCCAATAGGTTTTCCCCTGATGAAAGTCACATTAAAGTATGAACAACTCAAATCAATCTTGCACTAAATTGCAAAAAAACCTCCCACCAAAACCAAAACTTCATTCTTATGAGTACTTTTTCTTCTTTAAGGAAGAATGAGTATTCATCTTCTATCTTGTGTGATTTATGATCCCTGGGGTACCTCACCTTTCCTTTTCAAAGGTAATCTTATCTGCTTAAATTTGTCAGCCCAAATTTGAAAATTCCCTTGGGCTTCCATGAACAAAAATATCTGAATGTAGACTGCATTATGCTTTTCTGTTCAATCAAGTTTGTTCTGCTTATTTTGTTTGTTTGTTTGTTTAAAAAGGGATCAAAACTGTTCAAAACTGGGAGACTTCAACATGCGGTTTCTGCTGCTCTGCTAACAGTACTTTGGTGATATTACTGTCTCCAAAGACCTGTCAAAAAAGGAAGCCTACTGTACATTCTGAGATTAACATTTGATGTCAGATTATGAATTTTAAGTGGCGCTTTTTTAAAAAACTGGAGGGAAAAAAAACAGTTGCTAATCAAATGAAACTCTAAGTACAAAGAAAACACAGCAAGAATCAAATCTAGCTGTTTCTCCAGCAACTTTGTATGCCTGCCTACATCAGGCAAGGTAAACTACAACTTACTCTCAACCAAGGATCACACAGTGTATATATACAGTGGGCCCTTGCTATCCACTGGGGTTTGGTTCTAGGACCCACTGTGGATAACAAAATCAGTGGATGCTCAAGTCCCATTAAATACAATAGCACAGTAAGATGGTGTCCCTTCTGTAAAATGCCAAAATCAAGGTTGCTATTAGGAATTTATGCTTTTTCTGAATATTATCAAGCTATGGATGCTTGAATCCATGGATAAAAAATCCATGGATAAGGAGGGCTGACTGTATACCTCACTCACTCCCCCCCCCCCAGCATGGCATACATCTATAAGTTTTACCATAAACAGGGAAATAATAATAAAATATGGACCCTGGTGGGGAAAAAAATAGTCATCCTTGGATGCATTTTGGAGGAAGCCTTTAAATGGTCTCCAGAAAGTTCAAAATACTTTTTGTTACCTTATACACGACATAGTGACCTATGCATATTGCTTTATTTTCAATCAAAAGTTTGGTGAAACATGTTCTTTTTGGGATGTGGGAATCTACCCCTATTCTTTCCATGTTATTTTCACTGCTGACACCAAATTTTCTGTTAAATACAGAAATGCCCAGGAACAGAGGTATTTCATTAAGTGAAGTATGCCTGTAATCAGAGAGTGATGTCTATATTCTGAGCCTGCCAAAATCTTTGGAACATGGCAAGCTCTGTATTTCAAAGTAAAACAATAAGAGAAAGATTTGGGAGGCATAAACAAAGATGTCTTTTCTTACAGAAGTACTCTGTATTTTCATTTCAATATTGAATGCACAGACTTTTCCCCCACTGCCTGAGGGCAAAAGAATAGCATGTAATCCTTTTTCCATGTATAAACCACTCTTCATCCATAAACCATCAGGGCAGCATATACAACGTTTGCAAAATCTTCCAGTGCTCTGTTTGTTATGATGTTTTGCTTGCTATAACCATAATTAGTCTTGTTTGGATATGAGCAATGGAGTTGTATCCATGTTATTTTGTGCAAAAACCCAGTGAGTGAAAGTCAGATATGAGATCTATGAGATCTACTCTGGTGAGTAGTACAGAACATGTTCCTTTCTGTTTCTGGGACCTCCTTTCTGCTCATCTCTCAGAGAAAGAGGCAATGGCAGGGATTCAAACGCAAACAATGGACCACAGGGAATCCTCACCACACAAAACCAGATTGTATCTGATTTCCTGTTCGTGGGTGAGAGAAACAGCAAAACCCTTCTCATGAGTCCTAATATACTTCAATATGGAAATAAGTGTGGTTTTTGTTTTATTTATATATTTATTGAAAAACTGTTTCAATCCTAAGCATCACATAGGTTGTGTAATGCGCGAAGGATCATGAAACTCCCTCAGGTTCATTTAGGATCATGCGGTCTTTCAGATATTTGGACCCAAGTGGAATCACCATTTTTAATTGTTCCTAGAAACAGATCAATGAAGCCAGAGAAGCTTTTACAGCATGGGTGTTATATGTTCCCTGTAACTATTCTTTTACCACTGTTGTAGTTTTATTATATTTAAATGTACATGGATGCATTGTCTTGTGGCAAGCTGGCTACATTCTGAAAAACCTTATCAGGATGTGTCTGGTTGTAATTTTACCAGATAGCTGTCCAGCTTCTTGAGGTCCTCCACTGAAGAAGAAGACCACTGCCACTCTGAGTAACCCATTGGATTCATTGTCAAATTGCTATAGCCATCATGAAGTTTCTCCTCATGTTCAACTCATGTTCATGTAGTGGAGTCTCCTTCCTTTTAAGCAGAGGCTGGATGGCCATCTGTCGGGGATGCTTTGATTGGGAGTTCCTGCATGGCAGGGGGTTGGACTGGATGGCCCTTGTGGTCTCTTCCAACTCTATGATTCTGTGATTCTAACTCAAATCTGTGCCCCTAATCTCTTTATAATTATCCCTGCCTTCTATTAGTGTAGCAACGAACATGCTTTTGGCCTCTTATATGTGGTAGCTCTTTTAGGGGGATGTTAATTTTGATATAGAATTTTATCACTCCTGGCTAAAAAAGAGAATTTTAATAGGATAAAAGTCTGTACTGGCTGGTACTTAACCTACAATGTTGTTTCTGTCTTGCTGCTGCACTGCATTCCATTTGTTGCTATAGTGGGCCCTTGTTATCTGCTGGGGCTTGGTTACAGGACCCGGTAGACACCATAATTTGTGGATGCTCAAGTCCCATTAAATGCAGTGGAGTAGTAAAATGGTGTCCCTTAAATAAAATGAAAGAAAAATTAAGCTTTGATTTTTGGAATTTATATATTTTTAAAAATAATTTCAAGCCGTGGATGGCTGAGTCCATGGATAAAAAAATCTATAGATATGGAGGGCCGACTGTATAGTGTGCTTCTTCACTGATGGGAAAAACCCATCATACAACAGCAGTTGGCAGCTGCAATATCTTACATGGGGCTGCTGTGTGAATGTGCACTCAGCAGCCCTGTCCTTCAGGAGGGTGGAAAGAGCCATGATCGTGGCTGCCAACTTTCCATGTGCACATTCACACAACAGCCAGCTTCAGGTTGTTGGCAGCCATGATTGCTCATTCCCATTCCCACCCTTCCTCCAAGAAGGCTACATTTGGCATTGTGGAAAACAGATGAATTGCCAAAGTGCTATTGTTGAGAGAAATATGATGAGAAATTATGCCAAACCTGTATACTTCCACTCTAAAACTAGCACAATTGTGGCAGGGCAGCAGGCTGGTGTGATAAAGTCCATAGATTCGTCTTGTTTCCATCTGCATCCAGCTGCCACTGATTGCTTGATGATGATGGGGAATATTTAAGTAATTTTAACATCATTTTAAAAGAAAGACAAGGAACTTCCATTTGCGTTGTAAGGCTTTCTGTTTAAAAAGAGACAGTGCAGCTACTGTGCTATTACAGTGATCAGTATGGCGACTATTGGGAACAATATATAAATATGGTAACTAAAAGACCATCCTATCAAACAGTAATAAGGATAGTGTTAAGGATAACTATAGTATGAGTCAATGCACACAGTAATAATGGCTCAAAAATAATATGGAACATGCAATGAGATTGTGTTGGAATATATAAAATAATAGGCATTGGTCACTCATTCTTAGGCTGGAGAGATCCTGTCCAAAAAGACAATGGAAACCATTCTAAAAAGTCTGCCCACAGCACCACTGATTCTCCTTCCTTGTATTGGTTGAAACCTTCCCATGGAAAGATGATCAATTATGATGCAGCTTCCAGCAAAAGTTAGCTGTGTTTGTGTCTGACAACTAAGAATAATACTTCACACGTTTAGTAAAATGTCCTCAAGTCCATGAAAACTTATCCATAACAAATCTACATTAGTCTTCAAAGTACCACAAGATTCTTTCTTGTTTACGTCTGATTGTTTTCAATGGAATTAACATTGCAAACCTATGCATATTTATCTAAAAGTAAATCCTCACTGTGCTAAATGGGACTTATTCCCAGAAAAGTGTTGATGTTCCTATTTCTGACTGTGAGTGTATTGGGATTTTACACAGCAAAAGAGGTAGATGGTAAAAATATTTGGCGTAATTAGTTCTCTACCCTACAGTAGATGAGGCAACCACATATCCTTCTACGATGCACTTTGAAAAAACAGTTGTCACAGAATCAGATCTGAACTGTGATCCTCCACAACATGCTTTTACAATGTCCATGTAGTAATTTCCAATGCTTATAAAAGTAGTGAGACACCATTTATGTTACCACATGTTTCAAAAGTAAATCTTTGCTTTCATGTTTTCCAACAGAAGCCTAAATAGATGCTTTTAGTTATTTTTAAAAAATCTAAATGCTACAAGCTATTGGCCTGTATACAAGACACACTCTTCTCTTGGCAATCTTTTTATCTCCTCAATACTTTCAACAGAGCACAAGATAGCAAGACTAGATCCAGCATTTGAACCAATGGTTCAATGAGGACAAATTGCTGCAGTCATAAAATTATCTAAAAAGTTAGCATTGTGTTACAAAAGGAGTTAAGATATTCCTTACAATCATTATGTAATGTAATGTAATTATACCTTCCTTACTGAAAAAAAGCTGCTAATCAAAATTAATTAATGAAATGAAACTAGTTACTTCCACTTTTGGTCGCTGGAAATGTGTTGGAGATTATTTCAATTCCATGGTGTCTGCTGTTTTCACATACTTTGAAACATGTTGCCCCTCTTGAGCTGCCTTCAGGTATATAAATTAGTTTACATAGCAAAGCAAATTCATATTGCATTGGGCCAGAAGAACAAGGGCACTAGTTCAAACTAATGAACCGCTCAGGCTGATATTTAACTTGCAGCAATGATCAAGACTTTATGCTCAAGAAGTGGTATAGTAGTGCCAAATGCTTATGGAGGACTCAGTTCCAGCATTGGACAATTTAGAGTAAGAGGGAGCACATTAAACATGAAGATGAATCTCGGCTAATAATTATTGGCAGATAACACTTTACTCTTGGATCTAAAGATGTTAAAATCTGTTTAAATTCTTATAAGATTTGATCATTCTCTATGTAGGGTTCCCACCAACTGCAACTAACGTCAGTAGCAGTGGGTAGCAGATTTTTCCTGTATAGCCACTTAATGTCATTATTCTCAACAACTCTCCAAACTGAACCCTGAACAGATTTACCTCTTAAAAGCAGCCAGCAAAAATAAATTGTATTTGTACAGAGAGCTAAATAGTCATTAACTCACAAAGCAAAATCACCCAGCTCCACAGAGTGGAGCAATAGCAAGAGCAGCTTAATTTATATACCGCTTCATACCACACTAGGCACTCTATAACTGTAAGCCAATAGCCCCCAACAGGCTGGGTACTCATTTTAGTGACCCTGGAAGGATGCAAGGCTGAGTTGGCCCTGAGCCCCTGGCATCAACCCTGAGTCCCTGGCTGGGACTGAACTCACAATCTTGTGTTTTGTGAGTGAGTGGCTACAATATTAACATTTAAGCACTGTGCCACCAGGGCTGCTGGAGGGGAGAATATCCCATACTATGTACAACTATGACTTCTCAGTAGCAACCTCATTGAGAAAGTGTTCTACTAAATACTTGATATAAACAGATATGCAGTGTTGCTTATCAGCTGCTGTCTGTATCTTTCAAGTATGTGTTAAGCAGTGTAGCCTAGGGGATAACCTTAGTCTCCATGTCCAAGCCACCTAGCTTGCAGGAGCTAGGAGTGAGCCCTGCCCCCCCCCCCAGTCCTTTCATCAGATGGGAAATAGGGATATGTGAGAGAATGCATATTTCTCCGATTGGTCATTGACATCTTTTTGTAATCATATTTTGATATTGTAGTTATATTACTGATTAAACCTATGGCAACTTTCTGAATAAATGATGTGTTCTTGATGTAAATTTATTTAGTATCTCTCCTGTTACTGGGGGACCTTTCTGTTGTGTCTTCCAGTACAGTGGTCCCCCGGTTTACGAATACCCCGGCCTACGAAAACCCCGGTCTAAGAAACAGCCGGGGCTGGAAAAACCGCCCCGGTTTACGGAAAAAAAACCGGTTTAAGAAAAGAAAATGGCGGGAAATTCAAATGGTGCAGGGGTTGGTTTAAGGGGCCCCGGTTTACGAACTTTTCGGTTTAAGAAAGGGGTGCTGGAATGAATTAATTTCGTAAACCGGGGGACCACTGTATCTCAGACCCTTCTCTTCTGTTATTCTGAGAAAACAGGTGAGCCATGTCCTTAAACCATAGCCTCCTTCAGTTCTTGTCCTCCAGCCACTTCTCTGACCAGGGAAGAGAACAAAACCCAGTCAACTGTATTCTGAAGGGCCTGGCTGAATATACTTCCTCATTCAAGGAAAGCTGGCTTGGGACTGGGAAATGCAGCTCCTACATCTGCCAGGTGAGTCCCTTCAGAGGCTGCTCAGATGGAAAAACAAGTGAAGCTGATGTAGTTTCTCCAAGTGCTGGCCAAGTCCTACTGCTCATTGCTCTCAGTCACTCAAGCCCCACTGAAATGCAAAGAAAGCCACAGAACTCCATAGTGTGGGGACAGAGGGGGAAGGGCTATGAGGGGAGGAGGTTTGGGGCAGGGCCTTTACCTGGGGTCCTTTCATCCTACAGCGGATCCTCAGTATCAGCTGGGGATTGGTTCCAGGACCCCTGGTGGATACCAAAATCCATGGATGCTCAACTCCCATTATATACAGTGGTGTAATAAAATGTCCCTTATCTAAAATGGCAAAATCAAGTGCCCCTTTGACACTATGAAAATAATCTGGGATGAATCTGTGTTGAATCTTTGTTGAATCTTTGTTGTTCACCCATGTCCCAAATGCACTTCATACACGTTTTGGGAGGGGGGCTGGCAAAACCTCCACTTAATCTGGGAAGTCCAATACCCCCCCCCCCCCAAGTTTTCCTGAAAGATCTGCATCAATCCACATCTTTGGCAGTGTGAATTAGCTTTCAAATCGATTCATATTGCTCTGTATTGTTCAAGAGAATGGAGGGAGCTCCATTTTATCCTGAAACAATGGCATGTGTGAAAAACAAATGGGTTACAATGACTCAAAGAGATTTGCAAACCCAAAACAAAATGGGAACAACAAACATGCATCAGATCCATATCTCCTTGGGACCAAAAAGAAAAAAGAAAAGAAAAGAAAAAAAGAAAAAGAAAAAGAAAAGAGTGTGAATGCCCCCAAGGTTTGCAATTGGGAATTTATATATTTTAAAAATATTTTCAGGCTCTGAATGGTTGAATTCATGGATAAAGAATCTGTGGATATGGAGGGTCAACTGTACACTGTTATAGTGCTACGGTTTCCTTTTAATTGTCACGGCCGCATCCTGTGGAATCCTCCTGGGCTTTGTAATTTGGTAGAGGCACCAGAGGAAATTTTCTGGCTGTAGATCCTAAAGGATTCTCCCCTCAACTGCCAGTCCCAGGATTGCACAAAATGTTGCCATGGCAATTAAACTGGAATCATAGCACTGCAACTGTGTAGTGGGAAAGGACCCCAGGCACTATCTGGCCCATGGGATTAGTCTGAGGTGATGACAATCTCTCTTGTCTAAGACCTTGTGTTAGTTTATTTTCCCACTGTTCAGAGACTTTCACAGAGATTAGACTATTTTGGCAGGTCTGCCTAGACCTGACAAAAAACAATCGTCACCCATGAAGGCAGTAATAGCTGGAAGTCAGTTTATTTGGGGGGGGGGGGGGGGGGGAAAGCCCAGGCATTTTTAAAAATGTTGAACAGTGATGCGTGTGTGTGCAACCTGTTTAAAAGGCAAATCACTACCATGCCGTCCAATTTTCCCAATTTGACAATTTCATCCTCTGCTTACTTCAGCTGCTACATACTGAGTTCAGAGTGCAAAAATAGTCTGCACTTAATTAATTCGGCAGAAAAGAGAGGAAAGGAGAAAACTGTGTCTTGTCCTTCCCAGGAGGCTCAAACAAAAGCAAGCTGCTGCAGCTTCTTCTAGCTTGTGTGTTTTTCCTTACTGATGATTTTTGCCAATTTGACCACACTCCAGTATTGTGTTACTGCATGTGTCCTGGTTTTCACCAGTAAATATTGGTGGGTTTGCAATACTCTTGAATTAATCAAATTATGACAGGAACCGGTATCGAATGGGAATGATGGTCATTTAAACCAATCAGAAATTCACTTTATTTCACAGTGGGAACACACCCTTGGACTCTGTCATGACGGGCAACTCACCCTTTTTGAAAAAGAACACTCTATGGGAAAAAGAACACACATCCTAAATACAAGAGTATTTAGGATGTGTGTCAGGGCCTCAATAACAGCCTCTGACGCTACACTTTGGCTACCACTGAGTGAAATGAGTCTTTCAGGGTTTATGACGGCTGACATTGAAGCACTCCTGCCTTGCTTTGTTCAGGTAAAGGCCCCAAGAGGCTATAGTCAAGACAGAAATGGCAGCTTAGAAGTTGAGGCAACCAGCTGATGAAACTAATAGACATCATTCCCTTTTGCCTTATCAGCAGACATGGAAATTATATTGACGTATACATATTTATTCCAAAATATTCTAATGAGCAGATATTATTTTAGACTACTTATGTCCATGTGTTTTTTTGTTGTTGTTGTTGTTTTGGATGGGATTTGCAGATATGGTTAGGAGTGAACCTTTTGGGATATCTATTTGGGTATCTCAAAATACGGTAGCCGAAGCAGCAGAAGCAACCAAGCAACCAAAATCTCCTTCCTGTCCCACGCTCCAATTGCCAGCATTTGCAACTGTGGAGCTGAGAAAACTATGCAGTCTTCTGATGGGCAGTAAAATTAATCCTCTTGGTTCCAACTGTCAGTCAGACATGAAATGAATCTCAAAATAGCAATTACAGTTTCTCATGCTCTGTAAAGAATGGCACTAAAAGTAAAGCATGTCCTGAAAACACTGGTATGTCATATGAGAGCATCTCGGTGGAAATAGCAATAACTGTTCACTCACCTTTGCATCTGCTTTTCAGCCTCAGTACATTCCTACAGCCCAATTTGGGCAACTCCTCCAGAAAATGTAATGCAACCTTTCATGAGGGGGGCAGCAGGCAGGGAGAAAATAAATGCAATTACAGCGTTGCTGCTTCAGCACAATTTTGTTGCAGTTTTCAGAGAGGCAGCACACGAAGCTGCTTTTTTGGTCTGTTGATGTCCCCCCCCCCATAGTCATGCAGAATAAGCATTCCACAATATGATCCAACTTTAAAATTGATTATTTTTATATCTGGGAGGGGGTTTGATCATGAGGGCAGTGGGGGACATGGGATAGCTCTCAGGGAGTATCACACTGTAGAAATAATGCAGTTTGACACCACTTCAACTGCTATGGCTCCATCCTACAGACTCCTGGGATCTATAGCTTTGTGAGGCACCCCACTGGCCCTCTTTGGCAAAGAAGGTGTAGAACGACAAATCCCAAGATTATATGGGAGGGAGTCACAGCACTGAAAGGGGTTCCATGCTGCAGTATTTCTACAGTGCAGATGCACCCTGGAGAGCCAGCATGGTGTAGCAGTTGCATTGGACTATGACTCTGGAGACCAGGGTTGGATTCGCAGCTTGTCCATGAAGCCCATTGTGGTGACTCTGGGCATGTCACACTCTCTCAACCTCAGAGGAAGGTAATGGCAAACCTCCCCTGGACCAATTTTTGCCAAGAAAACCCCATGATAGGTTTGCCTTAGGATCGCCAGAAGTCTGAAATGACTTGAAGAAACACAACGCACACACACATTGAGATACACCCCGTCAGTCAGTCTGCCTATATAATGTATTACAATATTTCTTCCTGTAGGGAACTGGATGACATTGATACTGTACTGTACTGTATCCTCCACATATAATAATAACCAAGCAACTGATGATTCCCTGGGCTTCTTTTACTGGGCAGGGTGTCCTCACCACAAAGGCACCACAAAATCTAGGGCATCCAATAAAAATGGGGGACACGACCCAACAAAAACTACCAGCACTCACAGCAATGTAAATTTATGCGGCTTAGTCCTTCTCAAAATGGAGGACATTTTGAAATTCTTCCTGGTTGAAATGTAGGCCATGCCCTGGAAAAAGAGGACCTCTGCTCACCCTCTGCTTACTGGGGAAACCAGCGCCACAGAGAAATCCATCCTGGGGCTGTTTATGTCAAATAAACTGGTCAGCTAATGTCAACCAGCTCTTCCCAAAACCTGCAGTGGTGTGTGTGTGTGTTGTGCCCTGGATCGAATGCAGGAGAGTCACAAAGCTTTTAAAGGATGAGAGTACTGTATAGTATATAAGAACTGGGTCATCATCAGCCATAATGGGTCACTTCTCCAGCATCATCACAAGAAACCAGCTCACCCCCCCCCCCCACATCCCCTATCCCCCCAAAATCTCCTTCACAAGCATTTTAAGTGATGGATTTTAAATGTGGATTGTTTTAGAATACTTCATGTATCATCTTTGTCCTTTGAAACTGTTGGGTGTTTTAAGTATTGCTGTTTTAACTGAGGTTGTGCAGTCTTGATTTGTTTTGGTTCCCTGCCTCGATCCATGGGAAGAGATGGGTAAGAAATAATAATAATAATAATAATAATAATAATAGTAATAATAAAGTGGTCCTTTGAAACTGTTGCATGTTTTAATTAATGCATTTTAACTGAGGCTGTGCATTAATCCATAAAGAGAGGCGGGTAAGAAATAATAATAATAATGATAATGATAATAATGATAATAGAAGTCCTTTGATAATACTAGAAGACCTTTGAAATAACAGAAGACATTTGACTAGACGTATATGTAATATCTATTTTAGCTTTCAAATTTTTAAAATTATATATATATATATATATATATGAATAAATAAAAATAAAAATAAATAAAATAAATAAAATAAAAAATATATAAATAAAATAAAAATATTAAAAATAAAAAATATTTTAAAAATAAAAATAAAAAACCTCTTCACCACCCCCCAAAGAAACTGTTGCATATTTTTAATTAATGCATTTTAACTGGGGTTGTGCATTGTTGATTTATTGTTGCTCCCAGTCTTGATCCATGGAGCGAGGCAGGTAAGAAATAAATAAATAAATAATAAAAGCTGTTGTTGTGTCCCTTCAAGTTGTTTCTGACTTCTGGCGACCCTAAGGTGGGGTTTTCTTGGCAAGATTTGTTCAGAGGGGCTTTGCCACTGCCTTCCCCTGAGAGGCTGAGAGAGTGTGACTTGCTCAAGGTTACCCAATGGGGTTTGCATGGCCAAACTGGGAACCCAACCTTGGTCTACAGAACTGAAGTCCAACACTCATGCCACAACATCACACTGACGTTATTATTAATACTATTATTATTATTATTATTATTATTATTATTATTATTATGTGCACGCTAGAGAGAGGGCAAGGCTGGCGGAGGGAAGGAGGACAAGGTATTGGAGAATGGAGGACGCCCAAGGAAAAAAACGGAGGACATGGGCTAATAAAACCTAAACACACTCATATAAATAACAAATCCCTGCTTGCTTCTTGGTCCTGCTCAAAAGGAAGGACCTTTTTGGAATTCCTCCTGGGCCAGCAGGCTGAAATGGAGGACAGGTCGTGGAAAAGGAGGACCAAGAAGACTGCTCCCTCCTCGGTTCTTAAGTTAATAAATCCCTGTTTCTGAGCCCTTAAAAAAAATTGGGGATTTATTTATTTATTGAGTGTGGCCAAGAAGCCTGCATTGCTATGTACTTTGGAGCATGGCAAAAAAAAGAAGAGAGAAGCAGCCTGCATTTGCTTTCCTTTGGAGCTTTGATGGGGGCCAATTCCTCCATTTTGGGGGTGCCTGGTCCTCCTTGGAGGGGAGGGGGTTTCTTAGTGTCCCTTTGCAGCCCCCCCCCAAAAGAGAGAGGGGTGGCAAGGAAGGAGGCAAAGGTGGAGAGGTGGGGGGGAGGCTTACCTGAGGGCTCTCTCTCTGCCCTCCTGAGGGGGGTCTCCTCCTCCTTCTTCTGATGCCAAAGGGGTTGCCTGACTGAGCCTCCTCCTTGGCTGCCTCTGCTTTGCCTTAATAAAAATGCCTTTCCTTCTTCTGGGTGCCTTGGTTGACTCTCTCCTCCCTCCCTCCCTCCCTTTTGGAGCTCTCTCAGAGGCACTCCCTCTTTTTCCCACACATCATTCACATTATTATACACACTAGAGAGAGAGAGAGAGAGAGTTTCCCCCCTTTCTTTCTTTCTTTCTTTCTTTCTTTCTAAACCACACAGCTAGGGGACAAAAAAAGAAGACCCTCACATCCCCCTCAGTTTTCCTCACCACCACCAGCAGCTGAAATGCTAAAGTGGCCCTAAAATTGCTAAAGTGGCCCAAAGGTGTGGTGGTGTGTTTCCTCCTCCTCCTCCTCACAGCCAAGAATGGAGGACAACAAGGCCAAAAGGGAGGAGGACAGGGCATGGTGGTGGCCCAAGAAAATGCTCCAGACACTTCCTTACTAGTCCTGCTCAAAAGGGAGGGCATTCAAGACACAAATGGGAGACATGGCCCAAGAAAAGTAATGGAAGTGCATTCAGTCAGGCTCAAAAGGGAGGGCATATTTGAGACAAAAATGGAGGAGGACATGGCTTAATAAAAAAAAGCTCCAAACACTCTCTGGAAAGCCATGGTTGTCATGCTCAAAAGGGAGGACATTTCAGTCACAAATGGAGGACACAATGAGCCAATTATGAAAGCTCAAAACACCTTGCAAAGGCATGCTTCTTTAGTCATGCTTGAAATGGAGGACAGTCAAGACAACACACATTGAGGGCACAACACAAGGAAAGCTCCAAACACTCCTAGGAATGGAAATGTATGGAGTTTATCATACGACGGAATTTGGGGGTATAATGCAATGGCAATCCGAATGCAATCATGGGGTTTCACGTTATTGCGAATGAGTGTATCTCATGCAATTTCAAGCAATGGGAAGTCATTCCGAACACAATCATGGGGTTTCATGTACTTATGTATTAGAGTATCTCACACAATTTCAGGCAATGGGGGGGTCATTTTCAGGAAATGGGAAGTCATTCCAAACGCATTCTGAATGCAATCAGATTTCACGTAAATTCACTAAACTAGCGAATTCACATAATTGCGAATTGGCTCCATTCGCAATTGAGAGAAATTCCTTCCATGTCCCTAGGAGTGTTTTGAGCTTTTCTGGACTCATGTCTTCCATTTGTGTCTCGAATATCCTTCCTTCTGAGCCTGTCTGAGAAGCATGCATTTCTATTCCTAGGAGTGTTTTGAGCTTTTCTTGGGCTGTATCCTCCATGTGTGTCTCGAATGTCCTCCCTTTCGAGCATGGCTAAGAATCTCAGGAGAATCAGAATCTGAAGAGTTTATCACACGAAGGGGATTGGAAGTATAATCCAATGGCAATCTGAATGCAATCATGGGGTTTCACGTGATTGTGTGAAAGCTGATCACACAGATTTTCGGGCAATGGGAAGTCCTTCCAAACGCAATCATGGGGTTTCGTGTGATTGTGTGAGAAACTATCACACGCAATTTCGGGCACTGGGAGGCAATTTTGGGCAGTTCTGAATGCATTGCAGTGTCAACACGCAATCACGTAAATTTGCTGAACTAGTGAATTTATTCAATTCCGAACTGGCCTCACTTCCATTTTTTTTGAAATTGGGAGAAATTCTTCCTGTGTGATAAACTCCATTGAGGAATGTAAATCCATGCTTTAGTCATGCTCCAAGTGGAGAACATTCAACCCAAAAGTGGAGGACATGAGCCAATAAAAGCTCAAAACACTTAAAATGGACATTTTGGCATTTCTCTGAACTGGAGGGCATGTCCTGGGAAAGGAGGCTGGCTGGTCACCCTTGTAGAGATGAAGACTTATCAGGCTAAATGTTGTTGATGTTGAGTTGATGATGTTGTTGTGTGCTTTCCAGTTAGGGTGACCAGTGGTCCTAACCTCCAAGGAGGACCAGGAACAGCAAAATGGAAGGCACTCGAGACAAACATGAAGGACATGACCCAATAAAAGATCAAAACACTCATAGGAATGCAAATGTGTGCTTCTTAATCATGCTCAAAATGGGGGACATTTGGGAATTCCTCCTGGACAGAAGGCTGAAATGGAGACAGGACCTGGGAAAGAAGGACACCTAGTCACCCTGTGCTTAGTTATGCTTAAAATAGAGGACATTTTGGAATTACCCCAGGACAGAAGGCAGAAATAGATGATACATCCTGAAAAAGGAGGACATGTCTGGTCACCCTTGTGTGCCAGAATGCAAGATGTAGCTTCCCTTATGCTAACTTCTGTGTGAAATTGTATAGAGTTTATCAGACGATGGAAATTGGAAGTATAATCTAATGGTAATCCGATCGCAATCATAGAGTTTCACGTTATTGCGAATTAAAGTATCTCACGCAATTTCAGGCAAAAACAAAGTCATTCCGAACGCAATCATGAGTTTTACGTTATTTCGTATTAAAGCATCTCACAAAATTTCGGGAAATGGGAAGTTTCGGGTAATGGGAAGTTATTCTGAATGCATTCTGAACGCAATTAGTATTCATGTAAATTCGCTAAACTAGTGAATTCACATGAAATCAAATTGGCTCCAATTGGCTCCATTCGAAATAAAGAGAAATTCCTCCCGTCTGATAAACTCCTATGTGTGTGAGAGAGAGAGAGGAGGGAGAGAGGACAGACCAACAACACATAACCAGCATATTTTCTCCATGAGACATTTCTTGAGAGAGACAGAAAGAAAATAATCATCATAAGGAGGAGTCTCTCACCCACAGTTGTGTGAGAGACTCCAAGACATGTCTTTCCCCTCTAGGGCTGAGGATTTATTTTATTTTATTTTACATACACTTTTGGCACATTCCCCGCCTGGTTAGCTGGAATTGTGTCACACCAGAATTGTCAGAATATAGGTCTCGCAACTGTCAGGCATCATTTTCTTGTGGTTTGGGCAGATCACTGCTGACATGTAGAAGACAACCAACTACCGGGTAGGCATTTTTGGATGTGAATGGCTGTGGCCATCCCTCCTTCTCAGAGCTGAGTTAAAATGGAATAAATGGGATTGCAGGAGAATGATATGAAAGATGGAGCCTGCAAACTAACTGTACAGAAGAGGGGTTTTGGAGGAGCTTCCTTTGCCTTTAATGGTTGTGTAGAAGTGGGAATTTCAGCAGGTACTGCTGTAGTGGATGATGGGCTCAGCTAAGAATTATCTTGTAAATGAACTTATAAAATTCTTAGCTTGACAGAGTGAAGTAGACAAGGGGACCCAGAAATTTGTTGAGAACTCAGCTTTATTCTTGCATGTAAAGAATAACAGTCCTCAGTGGAAATTCAGAATTCCAAAAAACTGAGGCCCAGAACGACAGAAATGGCTGCCTTTTATAGATAACAAACAAAGGAACTCGTCTCTTTCACATTATTGGTCAATTCAAACTCTAAAGATATAGGTGCGTTTTACATTGGCAAAAAAAGGTGTTTTGAAGGCTGGGTGAAAACCCAGCTTTTACATTATAAAATGGGAAAGTGTGACATGAAAATGCCATTTTGGCGTTTTAAGGGAAAAAACGCGCTTTTAAAAAGTAGTTCGGTTGACCCACTACTTTTTTAATAAGTGCGTTACAGCGCTAGTGCATGTAAAGGCTAAGGTGTACTTGCGCAGTTAAATGGGGCTCCGTTTCCTTAAGGCGCCCATTTAAAGGCTGCGCTATTGGTGCGGATCAGAATGGATCGTAGTTGGGAGCATGCGTGGTGTGGACTCCACTCCTAATTAAAACGTTCTATGCCCTCCAGGTGTAAAAGCTGGGGTTTAACTGCGCAGTTTTTTAAAGCTCCCAAACCCTAGCTCCGCCCTTAATTCTAACCCTAGACATGCGCAGTAGCGCCTTTGGGATATTGACAGTTTTGGTGGCGGATGTTTTTACAGTTGCAGTGATAAGAGGAAACTTTCAATTTTCACACGAACCCCCACACACATTCCAGCGCCATTTCCCACTTGCATTTGTCCAAGTCAGCCGCTCCTAGGGACACTCTTGCCGAGGCTTTGCTGTGGCACTTTGCACAATGGCAGAGACTTCTACAAGTGGCCCAAAAAGGGGGAGAGGGATGTCTTGGTCTCATGCAGAGACCTCAGACCTCATTTCCATCTGGTCAAGGCCCAATCGGACATAGCAATGCCACCGGCTAATTCACACTGCTCAAGCAGTGAGACACCAACTGCAGCTGTTCTTTCTTCTGTATCATCACTGTCATCATCAGCTATCATTTCAGTGGTCACATCAGTCATTTCAGTGGTCACAGCAGTCATTTCAGTGGTCACTTTGACGATCCTGGCAGCACTAGCGGAGGCAAAGGCGGCAGCTTTGGCTGTGCTTTGAACATTGACGACAAGTGCCGACCACAAAGGAGAGGAGGCATCCATGTTGGTGATGATGCCCACAGTGACCCTGTGCTGACGAATGCCAACGTCACTGGGTCAATGGCCAGCACTCCTCCTCCTTTGTCTTCTTGCAGATGCTCGGTCTGTGGCTGCTGTCAAAATCAATTAGGAGCCCCCTTTAAATCATTTAAAACTGCGCAATTCGTAGCCTCGACCCTATCAATAGCGCAGTTCAAGCCTCGACCCTCGCAATAGCGCAGTTCAAGCCTCAACCCTATCAATAGCGCAGTTCAAGACTCGACCCTCGCAATAGCGAAGTTCAAGCCTCAACCCTCGCAATAGCGCTGTTCGCGGCGGTACGAACCGCGCAACAGCGCAGTTCGCAGCCGGCAAGGAAAAAAAAATTAAAATTGCAGTTTAAAGCTGCGTTTCTTGCTGCCCATGTATCAGCTCCGCCTGTGTTTGTAGCGTTCTGACAGCTTCCCATGTAACTGCTGAGCCACAAAAAAGACCACTCAGATAAGTCGTTCCCACACCCCTCAATGTAGCAGCTCTGCACTTTTTTAATGCAAACCTGAGGCTTGCTATGTAGCTGCTAAGCATTAACATAAAGGCGAGTTCAGATCACACTTTCTTGCCAATGTAAAAAGCCCCATAGATTTCAAGCAAATGGAATTACAGAACCAAGCGTACATTAAAATCTCATTAAAGTACCTCTGGAGACATTCCAAGGCCCCCCACCCTTATTAATTGTTTAGCCCAGGATGGTACCAGCTCTCTCTACCCTTGCATTCCTTTATGTCTAATAAATTATTTTGACTTTTTTCAAGACTCTTGTCTCCTGCCCTCTAAGCAAGGCTATTAGCATGTCATGTTGAATTTTAAACACACCCTTGTTCTTGCTCCCCCCTTATCACTCTTTTCCCAGAAGTCTCCATTCTCTACACTCTTCTGGTTCAGGTTCCATTTTTACAAATCTATTATGGACCTTATCAGGCGTTGGAAATTGGAAGTATAATCTAATGGCAATCTGAATGCAATCATGGGGTTTCATGTTATTGCAAATTAACAATACATGGCTTGGGTCCATCTTATCTCAGGGACCGCCTCTCCCCGTATGAAACCCCCCCCCCCGCACACTTTGATCCTCTGGGAGGAACCTGCTACAGACTGTGAAAACTAGGACTTTCTCTGCTACCGCTCCCAAACTAGCGAATTCACATGAATTTGAATTGGCTCCAATTGGCTCCATTCACAATAAAGAGAAATTCCTCCCGTCTGATAAGGTCCTAAGGCAATATTTTTTATCAAAACCCTTCCATCTCACTGCTTGTTACCGACAAGCCACACCAGCTGAAATTTCCGCTTCGACATGACTTTTAAAATTATAGGAGCGGTCTCCAGTTTTCCCCATGGCAAAACCTATAGGACATAGGTTTTTCCCAGACTTAGTCCTCCAGGTGTTTTAGACTTCAACTTCCAGAACTCCCAGCCACCTTGGCCAACAGTAAAGAATTCTGAGAGCTGAAGTCTAAAACGTTTGGAGGACCAATGTTTTGGGAATCATTGCTATAAGACATCCTCCTAATCTCCTTCCCCCCTGCCCACCAATTTACCGCCAATGATAACTATGGGCCAAAACACACTGCAGAAATAATTCAGTTTGAGACTGCTTTAGTTGCTGTGGCTCAGTACTAGGGAATAAATAATAATAATAATAATAATAATAATGTTTATTTATAACCCGCTCCTCTAATGGAATACTCGGAGCGGGGTACAGCAGATTAAAAAATACAAGGATAAAACAACAGTCAAGTCCCTTCCCAACCTCCCCCCCTTAAGACTTGATTAAATCAGAACTGGTTAAAATTGACATCAGTTAAAAACTATTAAAATAATAAAATAAAGTGCAATTGATGGGCAGTATGAGTGCAATCCCCAGTGGGTGGGATCAGAAGGTTCAAACAGAGGGACAGCTAGAGTTAATCCCCCGGTGCCATTTACATTTTCATTTGCATTTTTAGGGTCGGGGGTTGGTGATATAGTATTCCCTCTTCAGGGGAAGGCCTGCCGGAAGAGATGCGTCTTTAAGGCCTTTTTAAAGCTGGTCAAGGATGTAATGAGACGCATCTCGTCCGGCAGGTCATTCCAAAGCTTAGGGGCGGTAGCTGAGAAAGTCCTCTGGGAGGTCTGCGACAGCCTGGTTTTCATAGGCCTCAGCAGATTCCTCCCAGAGGACCGAAGTGTGCGGTGCGGTTCGTATGGGAAGAGGCGGTCCCTAAGGTAAGATGGGCCTGAGCCATGTAGGACTTTGAAGGTTAATACCAACACCTTGTACTGTGCCCGGAAACTAATGGGCAGCCAGTGGAGAGCTTTAAGCACTGGTGTTATGTGCTCTCTCCTTGATGTTCCTGTGATAAGCCTGGCTGCCATGTTCTGAACTAATTGGAGTTTCCGGGTTAGGCACAAGGGTAGCCCCATGTAGAGAGCCTTACAGAAATCCAGATGTGAGGTTACTAGGGCATGTACCACAGATTCCAGGTCTTTCGTATCCAGGAAAGGGCACAGCTGGCGTATCAGCCGAAGCTGATAACAGGCACTCCTGACTACCGCGTTCACCTGACTGGTCATGTGAAGCAAGGAGTCAAGGAGTACCCCCAGACTGCGAACAGAGTCCTTAGAGGAGAGTGTGACTCCTCCTAGGACTGGAAGTTGTATTCCCAAGCCTGGTTTCGGACCGGTAACTGTTAGTACCTCCGTTTTGTCTGGATTTAGCTTCAATCTGTTTTCCCTCATCCAGTCCATTACCGCTGCAAGGCAGTCATTAAGAGGAGAGACGCCATCTGAAGTCTGAGCCGACGATCTGGTCATGGAGAGATATATCAAAGGACTCTTTCATACAAGGCTAAATTGGAAGTATAATTTAAGGTCAATTCGAATGCAATCATGGGTTTTACGTTATTGCGAATTAACTCTTCGCATGCAAATTTGGGCAGGAGGGAAGCCAATTCGAATGCAATCATGGGTTTTACGTTATTGCGAATTAAAGCTTCGCATGCAAATTCGGGCAGGAGGGGGTTATTTTCGGGTAATGGGAAGTAATTCCGAACGGAGCAGGGGTTCATGTAAATTCGCTAAACAAGCGAATTTACATGAATCCGCATTGGCTCCATTCGGAGTTGGGACAAATTCCTCCCTGTTTGAAAGAGTCCTGAGTATCATCAGCGTACTGAAGACACTGAGCTCCATGCCTCCGAATGATCTCACCCAGCGGCTTCATATAGATATTAAATAGCATTGGGGACAGGATGGCACCCTGAGGGATGCCACAATTAAGCTCAATTTTGGAGGAGCAGCTGTTCCTGAGCCTCACCCTTTGGGATCGGTCAGAGAGAAAGGATCGGAACCATTGAAGAGCAATGCCTCCAATTCCTAACTCCCTCAGCCGACCCAAAAGGATGGAGTGATCTATCGTATCAAAAGCCGCTGAAAGATCCAAGAGCACTAACAGGATCACACTATCCCTGTCAATGCTCAAGCGAAGGTCGTTGGTTAGAGCGACCATGGCAGTCTCCACTCCATGTCCTGTCCTGAAGCCGGTTTGAAATGGATCAAGATAATCGGCTTCCTCCAAGACTGCCTGGAGTTGGGTGGCGACCGCCCTCTCGATCACCTTGCTTAAGAATGGGAGCAAGGACACTGGTCTGTAATTGTTTCTATCCAGGGGATCAAGGGAGGGCTTTTTTAGGAGGGGCTTAACCGCCGCCTCCTTAAGGCAAGATGGTAAAATGCCCTCCTGGGAACTGTAGTTTATTGTGGCACCAAAGCTCTCTGATGTATCACAAAACTTCTAAATGCATTACAAAACTACAGTTCCCAGAATCCTCTAACACTGAAACTGGGTAGTTAAAATGGACTCAGACTGGATGGTTTCTGCACCGTGTTTTGGACCCATAATAACAAAATGGTTCTAAGCAGATCAATCGCTCTCAGAAAAGGTGGGCTTTTTGTTTCCATTATGGTGCAGCCCAGAGTCTTTGACAGACTGAGGCTGGATACCAAAGGTTAAGAACCACTATCATGGAAGCTCAAACTACAGTCCGCATCAACACTGCTTCAAAGGGGCCTGATAATATGCTTGAACATTTTTCAGTAATGAGCCCTCTCTCCCTCCATCAAGAAACATAAACAGAACACATTTATGTAATCAGGGTCTTGCTTACCATCCACCAAGGAAGTTTGGATTCTCAATGATTCCAATAGCAGCGCTTCACTTGTTTAAAACATATTAGAATTATAAAAACAATTCCAGACCTGACTCAAAGTCTGCATCAAGTTTACTTATGCCCATTTTTGGTGTTTAGTACTGCAATTACTTTATTTGGTTAATGAGTTCAGACCTAGTCTTTGGTTGCAGCTAACTGATGGGGGAAAATATAGTTATTTGGAGCTTCAAAATAGTGAGTTTTAATAGAGCAAGCTGCTGTGTGTGTTTATTAAAAAATGCAGTTAGTTCCACAACATCCAATGTCCAGCTACTTACTCCAGGGTAAGTGTGTATGAGAATGCAGGCTGTCTTTAATTAATAGCATTTACAATTCAATCATGTGCGTGGGTTTAGTAGGACTTACTCTCAACTGAGCGGGTACTGGATCACAGGTTGAGAACATGCAGTAGAAATGCCATGTCAAATTTCCTCTTTTTGTCACCCAATGTGGCAATCCTGAAAAGCCTGGTAGCCTGAAAGGTGTAGGATTCCATTCTGATCAACTTCTCCACACTCTCAGCTTTGCGTTTGTTTGGTTATTTGCTCTCTCCTCTTCGCCATTAAATATGCTGATTGGAATTCAGGTTGGTAAAAACCACTGCACAAACAACCGTGTTTTCCCAAACACTGTGTAAGTACAGCCCCTTGTTTAGCCAATCATTCTGCAAGCACACACACAGCCTCCCCTCTTGCACACTTTTGGCTTGGTCGGTGGGGAATTATGTTGTGCAGTGGGTGAGCTCAAAGCCCTGGAGCCCACTGTGCAGTCAGCTGTGCAAGGGTGAGATTCAGCATAACTATGCTGGCATATATTTAGGCCATGCTAAAAGGACACAGGATCTTGGCCACTGTTTCCAGCAATGATCTTCCAACAAAAACTAAGGGGAGCTTCATGAATTAGATTTTTTTAAAGGAGAACCCACAAAATGTTCTCCATTTGCAATTCATGTCAAATTTTGAGGAACACAATGAAAAATAGGTTTGCAAATTATTTATCTGTGAGTGTTGTATAAGTGTGCCTGACAAGGAAGGAACTGGAACTGTGTATTTGGTGCATACAAATTCAGGATGTTTATGTACGGATGTGTAATATGTAAAGTAACTCTGCTTATTGATCGCAGCTATTTATGCCGTTTGTTTCTTCTTCTGTCCCTTTGGCCTCATTTTCACAAGCAGTACAGTAAGAGGTAAACCTGCTTCTATGTGATACCATCACAGAAATGAATGGCCTTCCATAGAAAATAATTATATTGCAACGTCCATTCTACATTAACCAGTGTGCTGTTACTCTTGCCATCTTTCATTAGCCTCTGTCTTGTTTAATGTTACATATGAGCAAACCAGGCATGATGAAACTGCTTCCATTTTATCTTTATACCAGAATATCTTCTAATTTAGTTTGCTTTCCAAATGTATTTCTATTTCTTCAGCATATTAGGGTATTTTTTTTTCTGGAGTTCAAGGAAGTGTACACATAGGAGTACAGTATATCCCACAGAGGAACACAGAGATAAATCCTGTGCAAAAACAGGATTTAAAAATCTGCTAAACACCTGCAGATGCGAGTTGTTTTTCAGATGCGTTGGTGGAAACAAAATTAATGTGAAAATAACCCAAACAGAAAGCTGACAAAAAACACTCCTTTCTACTTTCGGAATTTCCCCAAAGTAAAAAGGAGCGGGTTTTGTGGGCTTTCCGTTCTAGTTATTTTCATATTATTTCTCTTTCATGCAAATGTCTCAGAAAGTACACATTCCCTCCCCTTTTTTCCTTTTCTTCTCCTGTATGATTTTAAAACATCTTTTCCCTGATGAAGAAACCAGTTGAGTTTCAAAAGTTTGCATGATGTGTAAAAGTATCATTCTTTTGTGGATTTTGTTTTATTTTGATGTATGGCAAGCATGGCTGTCCCTGAATACATTCCTCTTAAGATCTAGTTTCACCATGCTGCGTGTTCATAGCAAACATGGAGATTTGAATTCTGGACTTTTCCCCGTTTTGAATAGAAATTCAGTACTTCATCCTCTATGGATGACTGTCATTTGTATCTTCTTTCATTTAATTTGCAGACAACCTACTGTGGATGCTGGATCAAAATATAATGTTTGTAACCTCTGAATTTTCTAAACTTACTCATTGGCTTGTCTGCCATACATGTTGAATTTCCAGATCTCCGTTCTTTTCAAGTGATAAAGTTCAAACTTTTATGTTATACAACATGATGAGAATTTGGGTAATCACTGTTGATTCTTATGGAAGATAGCTGTTATTGCAAACCAGCTGGGAAAACCAGATTTACAAAAGACTTGGGCAGCAGTCTTGAGACAGAATTTGAACTATAAGATAAAAGGGTTTCACAACTTTTCAAAGTATATTTGGATATGGGAAAGTGAAAACAAAAATGTGGAAATTGATCAAAAAGCATACTGTTGTTTATTTCAGACATCTGTTATATATGTTCAGCCAGAGGTCAGCCATCCTATTTTTCCCTGTGTTTTACAGATTACATATGGAGTGAGATGGTAGATCGATGATAGAGTCTGATATAAGTGTCCCCAAATCCTTTTTCCAAAGAATAAAGCAATTTTAGGAGTAGACGAATCTGAAGCATAGAAATGTGAGGAGGAGGAACTTAACTCTCCACCTCACTGCCCATTTCTTCACTCAGAATCGGGTTCTGGATATCTGTTTACACGTCTATAGAAGAAGGAGAGACCCAGTGTGGTGTAGTGGTTTGAGTGTAGGACTAGGAATTTGGAGATTGGGGTTCAATTCCCAGCTTGGCCATGGAAACCTGCTTGATGACCTTAGGTTAGTCACACTCTCAGCCCCAGAAAAACCAATGATAGCTTTGCCTTAGAGTCACCACAAATCAGAAACAATTTGAAGGCACACAAGAGCAACGGAGAAAGAAAGGGCGTCTGACAGAGACAATTCCGGCCAAAAAAATTGCCAGAAGGGTTGAGTGCTCTTATCACACTGGGGCTAATTTCAGCATTAAAGAGAGATTAAAATTAAAGCACATTTAAAGCATCCAGCAAATAAAGCAAATATGACAAGTAATTGCACAATGCTTATTACACGCAATTGCTTAAATAAAGTGATACTGGAAATGCATTGTCGCCAAATCCAAAAAGTAAAAAGATGCATGTTAATGCTTCTTTGTGACCACTTAAATGGCGGGTTTTGTGCGACATCATATGAAATCGTTTCGCATAACTACGCAATTTTTCCGGGATATTCACAGGATAAACTCCCAATCTCCTTTGTGTGATAAACTGTCTCCTTCCTCACTTATTTTTTCTAACCCCCTTCTTTTCACAAAGCTGTTTTGCTGGAACACTGTTAAGCACGTTAGAGAATTACACTAACTCTTTTCCTGCTGCTAATTTTGTCATTCAAAGCTGGCCCTTCCTTCCTTCCTTCCTTCCTTCCTTCTTCCTTCCTTCCTTCCTTCCTTCCTTTTTCCTAGGGCAGTGGCTTAAATTTCTTCTTCCCACATAGTTTCAGATGTGTGTTCACACTTACAAACTAGCAACTAGACTTCTTTGGGAGGGAAGCAGCTTGGGAGGTCTGTGTAAGAAAGAGCCAGTGGAAAAAGAGGTAAGTCCACATTTCTCCCTCCAACCACTTCTCTCCGTAGTAATTCCTTATAGGCTCTGAGAAGGAACCAAACATCTTTTAGTAAAATAAACCATCTTATGATCTTAGCACGTCTTCCAACAATTTTTTTGCTGAGGAAGAGGAAGAGGAAGAAAGTGATGAAGAGTATTTGTGGACTGCCTTCTCCTTGGCTAGTTTTAAATCTGAACTGAAGACATTCCTGTTTGCTAAAGCATTTGGAATTTTACATTAACATTGTTTTATAATTTTATATTTTATAATGCGTCAGTTGCATTTTTTTTATTGGCATAATTTGTTTATAGTTATTCTGTAATTTATAATTTATCCTTAGATAAAATCTATTCTTAGATAACACATATTTTGTCCTTAGATAAAATATTTATATTTTATTCTTAAAGTACACATCTGGCAGGATTTAATGTTTTTGAACTGATTGTTTCTGTAAATGGCCGTGGAAATATACACATTAATAATAATAAATAGTAGTAGTAGTAGGAGGAGGACTCTTCCAAATTGGTCTAGAGGTGCATGAGTTTTTGAGATATAGTTGCTTAGATTTTGTTGGGTTTTGCATGGTGTTGTCACCTCTACATTCCCTTGTTCCATTCCTTTAGGGGGCTGTTTGTAGTGACTTCTTGCAATTGCATGTGCTGTGTTTCACAGGAGAACTGCAGGCTGCATCTTTTACAAAAGTATTCATTATGAAAGTATTAGAACTCACTCCCCATTCTGCATACCAGTGTAAACAGTGGTTTTAACTTAACCACGTTGTGTACATTTCCCGTAAAACTTCTTAAAATTTATTCAAGAGCTAGTGACCATTCACAAGGCCAGTTGCTATGCAGCAACAACAAGACTGAGCCTCCCACAGTCTTAATTTGGCAAATCCACTGCCTACAGTTTTGCCTAGTGAGATGACTGAAACTGCCTCCATGTGAAAATTACAAATCGTCCCAGCTAAGAATTTTGTGGCTCATACTTTTGCCACAATAAATCTATCGTCCTTTAAAGCTGATAGATTTATACAAAATAACATTTCACTCTGCCGTGGTTAGGCTGAGTGAAATGGCTGCCTCAGGCAGCATGTTTTAGGTGTTGCAGAAGAGCAGCCAACTATTTAATATTTAATTTATTCCTGCTGTATTTTTACTGCCAGGGAGGGAAGAGAGGCACTTGTGGGATTTTCTGTCTCGTGTGCTGAAATAAAGTTGGCTTTAGGTACTATGTATCTTGCCATAAGTCAGCAGGCAACTGAAGGCACATACACTAAACACACACACAGCTTGACTTGAGGGGAAGTACTTATGTGTTGTGCTGTGTGTGTGTGTGTGTGTGTGTGTGGAGAAGAGAGAGCATCATTTACTGCTTTGCCTGTAGCAACCTTTATTATTTTTGCTGCAATAGACCAACATTATGATTCTGCAGTAGAATTTGTCACACCAGAAATAATGTTTAAAAATGGATCTGTACCACCTCAAAAAGACACGGATGGATGCAAATTAATTAATCTGTCGATTTTAGTTTCTGCCAGGGTTTAGTTTCTTCTGGAGACCAGGGTTCGATTCTCAGATGAGCCATGAAACCCACTGGGTGACCTTGTATATAGTCAACCTACACTGGCTCTGAACTGCTGCTAGAAAAGACCATTTCCCTTTTTGTTTTTGTTGGGGAAGGGTTAAAACATGAAGAAGCCCAAGGAGTCTGGAAGGGTAGAGGGCCACTAAAACAACTTTGGGAATCAAGGGGCCCCAGGGTCACATTTTACACATCCCTAATCTAAAATGTCAATACAGTGTAACTTCATTTTGTTCTTTAAAAAAAGAAAACCTCTGTTGGAAAGGGAAGCCATTAACTCCAGGGCTAGCAATTTTTATATTGTTTGATCAAGAGCAATAATGGAAGCACAGGACTATAGACTGGAGTCACCTGGGTAAGGATGATAGTGCTGATGATAGGTGTCCTCTATGAGAAGTTATTAAAGTCATCTCAGCACTTTTTAGGAGAAAAAAATACACTGACAGATTAAAAATCAGCTTTAAAAGGCTGAATTTAGTGGGTGTTGGACTTTTTAATATACATCTCCTTGTTGCAGTTAGTTGTCCCTGACAGTTGTTTCGCTAATTTTAGTTAACTCCAAGACTCAGCATTGGTAGAATGACTTCACCCCTGTTTGTTTACTACTGTGAGTAGTAACTGATCCTTCTTTAAAACTATGTGCACCCTCCACTGTGTCTCACAGTATATAATTAGTGAATTTGTCACTTGGGTTTACAGAGCAAGTCTTAGCCATTAGTGGACTCCATTTCATATTAAACATTTTAAGCCAAATCAATAGTTAACTAACAAGTTCTTTTATTTCTAGGTTTAATTATGAAGGTGGATATCTATAAAATACACGTCTCGTTTGCAAGATGTGTGTTTTGGGTGGGTGGGGGAGATTGGGTATGTTGGTAACTGTATTTGAAATGTATGCTAGTTTTTGGAGTTTAAAATAGCCGTAGTAAATAAGTAACATCAATCCCCTTAATATACTATATTTTAAGCACAGGATTGATAACAGTCTGAGAGCTACAGAAACCTTCACTGCTCTTCCTCCGTATCAGATATAATCCAGCAGAACAGCTGAGCAATTGAAATGGGTTTAACCATTCAATTTCTTGTAATCAGAACTTGGAAAATAGGAATCCAATCAAAGGAGACTTATTTTCTTTCTTGTCCACAAAACTTCAATGTTCTGAGAAGAATTAACAACAGATCAGTAAGGATAACATTGATATGACTGATGGAAAATGGCAATTTGTGCCCACATTTTTTCTTGATCGTTGTCTTTTCTGATTCAAAAACAACACAGCAATAAGGCTTTGGAGTTGCACTTTGTTTCATTTATAAGAAAACAGATATATCAAACTGCCAGAAGTGAGACTTGTAATTGTGGATGTTAAACTAGGGTGAGAACTTGAAACCAGCTCTCCCATTAGGCAGCATGAGACAGCGGCTTTGGGTAGATGATTTGAGGTTACAAATTTTAGTTGTAGTGAATCAGTAGCAAACTTTTGCACTAGTGTAAATAGTTATTTTATTACCAATAATATTTATTGACTTACATTTTCATTTACTAATAGATACATGCTGTCAAGTTGGCTTTGACTCATGGCAACCATATGAAGTAGAAATATTCAAGAGACAGGAAAGTAAAAATTGGAACTTGACTATGGTAGATAAGTATTTGGCAGATAACTTGTTGTTTGATATTATCAGAGACAGAAGATTAAAATTTACTGGAGAAGGGAAAGAAGAAGCTTGGAATTTAGGCTGAGAAATTCTCATTGAAAAGGTTAAAGGGAATATGGAGTACAATGAAGTCAATAATGTAATCCAATCCCACACATTGAATTGTAAACAATGTATTGATTCAAAACTTTATCAAGCCATGAAGGAGGGGGGTGGGGGGATAGGGAATTGGGCATATGTAACATTGTTTGTATTTATGTTAAAATAAATAAATAAAACATTTTTTTAAAAAAAAGAGATATCCAAGAGCCCCAGACTCAGGCCTCTAACTTCCTTGATTCAGTCAATCCCCCTGTGCTGTGGTCTTCTTGTTTTACTACAGCCTTCAACTTTACCTAGCATTGTCTCCTTTTTCAATGAGACATGACATTTCATAGTGTGTCCAAAGTGTGATAGCCCAGGTTTAATCATTTTGGCTTCAGGGCAGAGTTCAGCCTTGATTTGAATTCATTTATTTCACTTTCTGACAGTCCATGGCATCCTTGGAACTGTCCTTCAGCACCACATTTCAAATGAGTTGATTTCTTCACTGTCCAGCTATATTCACTTCCATATACAGACAATGGAAACATTATGGCCAGTGGCATCACTAACTGTGGTGTCAACCATTCCGTGAAAGGTGTGTGTGCCCTCCTTCTCCCCTGTTCTTGGGCTTTCTTTCCGGGGAGGAATTCATGAAGGGTTTGTGTCACCCCTCCTCCTCTAAAGGGGAGGAGGGCCCAACCAAGTGTCACCCCTCTTCTGGGTGTCACCCAGTGCAATCTACACACCCCAGTAAAACTTTTTAGTAATACTTTTTAGCTGTCCCTCCAAATCTTTTTTTTCTTTTGATTTCTTGACTATACTCTCCATTTTGATTTATGACTCAGCCAAGCTGTAGGAAATCTTTAATCATTTTAATTTCTTAATTAATTAATTTTAAGTTATGAGAATATAGACCTTCAAGGCCAGCCTCCAACAATTGTCCACCCTGACATATGCCAAAAACATATGTGCCAGTGCAGTTATACTAGCCCATAGGATTTCAACCATAGACTACTGTTTTTACCCCTTCCTCTTCCACTCTACTGTACCTCCTCTATTCCCTGTTGACAAGGCTGTCAAGTCATGTCCAACCATAGGGGTAGTGCTCATCTCCATTACTAAACTGAGCAACCAGCTTACAGAGACTACTCTATGGTCATGTGGCCAGCATGACTGGACAGAACACTGTTTACCCTCCCACTGGAGTGGTACCTATTTATCTACTTGCATTTGCATGCTTTCAGACTGCTAGACTGGCAGAAGCTGGGACTAGTGATGGGAGCTCACCCCTTCATGAAGCACTTGGGCCTCGCACTGCCAACCGGCCAATCTTGCAATCAACCAGAGTCAGCATCTTAACCACTTGAGCCAACGCATCCCTTGTACCTCTTCTTCAAAATTGGATTTACCCTCCTTTTCTTATGGGTAAAAGTTCTGCCTTTAGGAGTTGCTTGACAGATAAAAATTCAGTCAGGGCATCATTTTCCCCTTTCCTATGGAGGGACACTAGTGGGATTGGAAAACTTTGGATCCTGCCACCACCTCTATTCTTACTAAATACCAGTGCCCAGTGTCAGCTCACATTCAGGCTAACAGTTTGGACAAGGAGATCCAGGTTTAATAATTCTAGGAGCAAGCAAAATTTTATTGTAGAGAGGAGAGAAAAGAGGTTCCCTTTCCTTGAAGACCCTTAAGGTTGGAGTCCCATGAAATATTTTCAACAATACAGTACCAGTAAAATGTTTGTATTGCCTCATGGCCAGGTCTTCCTGAATCTTGTTGTAGGAGGCCACCAGAGGCCTTCCAACATTACCTTCCTCTGCCTCCAGTGCCCACACATGACCCAGCAGTCCATTCTGAGTTTCCTATACAAAGAAATCTGAATTGATCTCAGTTTAGCAGGTCCAGGCTTTTCTTTTGGGAGATGGTCAGTTCCTGAATTCTTAAATGGTAAGAACAGGTCCATTGGTAAAATCAGGAAGCTCAGTGGTTTTTGGTAGATCCAGCAGAGAGCCCCATATTGTTGGCCAGTCTCTGGAGATGTGTGTGTGTAGTACATCCTATTGGGTAGGTTCAGGATAGCTTTTGCCAATATGAAAGCTACGTGTCTGCCAGAGGTATAAAGCATTAAAATGATGAAGGGAGAGCAAAGAATTGCTTTGTGAATCTGTTTCTAAATTTGTTAGTATTTAAATGCCACAAGGCTGTTGGCTGGTTTTATTGCAACAGACTGACATGATTACGCGTTTGGAAATTTAGAATTTGTAATGCTTGATTTAGAATTGTTCCACTTTTGGAAATTTAGAAGTGTAATACTCTAAATTTAGAATTTAAAATGGTCTTAACTGCCTTCCTCAGAGACTGTTTGCTTGAGCCACAAACCTGTCTTGGGTCTATAATTGTTACTAATTCCTTTTCCAACTTAGTTTTCCAAGTTCTGCACTTAGTCCAAATGCTTCCCTGCTTTATCCTAACCAATAGTGTATTTTATACTAATAACATTCTGATACATATTTGTGTACAGTATTATTATTTCAATGAAGAACTGATGCATCTTATATGCTCCCTGATTTCTGATGGACTTTCTATGGGAAACTTGCACAATATATTTTAAATCATTGCCTGTTAATCCTCTACAGCTGGTACAGTACACAGACACATGTTTTTACATTTTTTCCTATTGAAAATGGACTTTATAACACATTGCTTGCTCAGGATGAGGAATCCAATATGTCCTTAAAACTGGACAAAAGTTTTTAGAGAACTCTGCAAAAATATTTGGAAATGTCAAGATGTTATTTTCAAAAGCATTCTTTTTACCTTCTGTGGTTATCCAAGGCAAATTATTGGTCTGGCTCAAACTAGGGCTTCAGAAATTTCCTGTTTAGATCTACAATTCCCAGAATCCTCAGGTGGGCATGCTGGCAGGGGGTTCTGGAAGTTGTAGTCAAACAAGCAACTTTGCCAAGCACTTCTGTCAACATGTAAACCATTCCCTACCTACATGTGGCAAGGCTCCATAGATTATTCATGATTTGAGTAAGCTCATGGTGACAAAGTTTTGGAACTGTATTCTAATTTAATACATGACAGCTTCCCTAATTCCTTCCCATCTCAGTGATCCATCTAGCCAAAAGCCTGTAATGAGACAAAAATGAGCCAATAACCAGAGCTTGGAGAAAGTTATTTTATTTTATTTTATTTTTGGACTATGACTCCCAGAATTACCCAGTTCTAGGACTTTCAGTCAAAGTTGTGAGCAAGATTAAGCCTAGGGCCACATACATATCCTAAAAATGCACACACTATATTCAGATTTAACAAACATGCAAGAATGAGGGGAATGTTGTTTTACCATCTGCAAACTTCTTAAATGGTTGTTATTGTTATGCACCTTGTGAAGACCCTAAGCAACGCCTTTGCCTTCTTCTGAGGCTGAGAGACAGTGTTACTTGCCTGCCACCCAGAGGGTCTCCATGGGGATTCCATGAGGATTCAAACCCTGGGTTCCCAGAGTTCTAGTATGACACTCAAACCACACCACACTGGCTCAAAAAGTACCTTTTCCAAGTTACACATGAAAAATGGTGTTATCGGACACTATTTATCTATTTATATCCTGCCTTCTCCCAAGATGTGACCCAAGGGTGGCCTACAACTAGCCAATACCAACATTAGCACAGTTGTCCTGTCAGCCACCAATATCCATTAGACCTACCAGAAATGGCCTATTGTGTTATGCTGTTGTACACATGTAGTACCTAGGCTGTTAAAAAACCTTATACAGTACCTGTAAGGTTTTATCTCTTGTTTTTTTAAGGGATTATACACCAATTTAGCAAATTCACAGCTTGAATCTTGTGCCAGCTCCTGGCCTGACTTTCCCAAACCTGACAGAAGTATACTTAACTACATAGCTGATACAGGATTCCAGTTGTTATTTTTGGACTATAACTCCCAGAATCCCCTGCCACAGCCATGCTGATGGGGGCCTGGTTGTGCAAGTTGTAGTCCAAAAACGAACTTTTCCAAACTCTAGGTATACCAAAATGCATGTTGGCATATATGGCTGTCCTCCAGCCAAATAGCTTTGGCAACAGAGTGAGGTTTCCTCCTGTAATATATACCAAGGAAAGAAAGCTGCTCTCTCAACCCACTTCACTTCAATGCTGTAAATGCTGCACTCACTGTTGAAAAGGATTTGATTATTAATCCTTGTTAGATTGAGAGAGAGAGAGACAGAGTGAGAGAATGGAACAGAATCTACCATGTACAAAAGCTTAATAAACTGACTCCCTGAGCACTTGCTGGTGTCATCAAAATGCAAATGAACCAATTTCAGTAATATATTTATAGCCTGGCAGTGATGTGGTTGATTGGGGATGCTTTATTTAATGCTGAAGGAAAAATATGGAAAATAACAGTGCTTTCCTAAACCACCAAAAACTTTCTCATGATAAATGTGTCAGCATAAAACTGAGTCCCGTTGGGAGATTATTTGAAAAAATGGCAAGAAGCAGATTAACAAAGCTTTTAAATGCCACGAAGCAGAAAAGGAGTGCATCTGTTTCATCATTATCCTGGACATAACACTCTCAAAGGAAACTAAGCCAAAAGGCTTGATATATAAGATTTCATCTCAGCAGTATGCCTTCCAGCTACTAATGTAGGTCACATGCATTTGGCATCTTATGAAGGTTTCCAGCTGTCTGCAAATGAATATGAAAAAGAGAGAGGAATGTGTTTCAGTTACAAAGGAGGGCGTGTTGTGGATTAACACTTTACTTTATGAATTAAACTCTCCTTTCCTTTGTGGTCAATTTTGTGCCATGGCAGATAAGAAAAGTACAAATAAGAAATGTGCAATCAAAAGCACCATCAAAGCTTCTGTAGTTCCATGGGGAATGTGGTGATAGTTTGGCTTCCTAAGAAATTTAATTTTAATCAAGGAGCAAGCATCTTACTCTTGCTAATGACAATAGCACCTGAAATTACAGAGGCAGTTTTTACATTTTGACTCAGATACATGTGCCTGAGTAAAGCAATTGCAACACCACCACCAATGCAATTGCCTTTGCTGTTTGGAAACATAACCTTTTAAAACTAAAACGTCCAGAATGGTCTGCTAGTATGACCAGTGATTCAGTCCTCTTGGCTCAGCATTGTTGGCCACCTGGTGAGACCCCATGAAGAAGCCCAATGCCAAAACCTGAAGTCTCCTGGTGCTGTTCCTTTTCCTCCTTCCTTTGGTGGCCTACTTAGCTGCTTTTTCTGAGCAGAGAGAAGAGCAACCAGAAAGTGATCTCAGCTCTTATGAGGTCCCTCAAGATTATTGCACTGCCATTCTTCCCAGACTCAGCATGGGCTGAAACTTTTGAAAACTTTTTTAAAACGGGTGTTTTCACACACCTCTGTGCCCAGTCTGGAAGAATCACATACCCAATCTTGGCAGCCCGTACTTGCTCCGTACATCTCTGGCACTTTTTGAAAGAATGGATTCCTGTTCTATCAAAAGTGCTAGAGAAGTACAGAGCGAGTATGGGATGCCTCCACACTGGGCACGGAGGTGTGTGAAAATACCCATTTTAAAAAAGGTTTCAAAAGTTTCAGCCTGCGCTGAAGCTGGGAGGAAAGGGAGTGTGATAATCTCCTTAGACAGCATCTTACCCAACCCACTTCAGAAAAAAAATGGTGCTTGAACCAATGCCACACCAAGGGCTGGCCCAAGATAGGCCTGACCCAAGACACTGTACTGCCTGATGGAAAAGGCCTCTGATGCAGATATCAGGGAGGTCCATTTCCAATAAGGATTCTGCCCTGCGAATGATTCCCCCCCCCCCCCCCGGTTCAGTCAAATGTTAAGCATTGTAGTGAGCATGAGCCACTGAAAATCATTCAGACCCAGAGCTCTTACCTGGATAAGGCACTGGATAAGGCAATAACAGCAGTTGAAGATACAATAGTGGTGGAAAATGACCAGCTGTGAAGGAGTTAGTGTTGGCAGAGTGTTGTCACGATGAAGAAAGACGCACAGGCAGGAATGAGTTTGATGGGAGGGCACCCCTCTCTCCAGCTTTTGGGGATGTTCCCTTTTATTGGCATCCAAGTTATTGATTAAAGTTTACTTGTAACAGTGTGGTTAAACAAGGCTCATGATTAACCATGTGGATAGTTCATGAATTCCTGTTGCAAACAATGTAATCTTGCCTATGTGCCGGATCTCCTGTTTCAGCATTAAGGATCATTGTGCTGGCGTTTGCATTCCTCAGCGTATTTTGCCAGCCACTGAGAAATCAACCATCTCCACAGCAGAGGAGAAGGCAGAAGAGGAGGAGAAGGAGGAAGAAGTGGTGCAGGAGATGACTGCACTATTAGGGGTAGCTTTTGCAGTGAGACTCCAAAAATTGCTAACTTAGATGTGAATTGCATGCCAGTCATTCATTCAATCTTTATTTACGGTCTTTTACCAAAGATATCTCAGAGTTGGATGCATATTGATAAAATGCCAGTCTAATTAAAGGTGTCCAGTTAAGTTTACCAGGGAGCCAGCATGGCATAGTGTTTTGAGCATTGCGCGATAAATCTGGAGACTGGGGTTCAAATCCCTGCTCAGCCTTGGAAAGCCACTGAGTGCTCTTGGGCAAATCATCCTCTCTCAGCCTCAGAGGAAGAGAAAGGCAACCTCCTTCAAAACATATCTTGTCAAGTAAACCCCATGATAGCATAGGTGACTTGAAGGCATACAAGTTAAGTTTCCCATTAGTCTAACTTTCTTTAATGCTAATCAGTAAATTGTTTTATACAGGCTAATCAGCTTGCATACTGTTAGAAGTGGCATAATTACAAAAGCGATTAGCACTTTGGTTTCTAAAGTGGCAGGTGAATAGATCAATTTGCATAGGAGGCCCAACAGAGTAGGAGTGAGTGGGCTAAAACTAACCTTGATTTAATGGGTAAATCATGAGAAGAGCATGAGCCACCAAAAGGGTATCTCCCATCATGATGTATTTTGAAGGAAAGTGATCCTCAAAACACTGGAGTTACTAGACAGCAAAGTCTTCTGGTACTTTAGGAAATATATTACAGCTTCAGCTTTCATAGACTAGTTATTTGAAAAAGTTATGAAGATAATTCCAGTGGTAGGGCTCCCTAATGATGCTGGGCTGGGGGCATTCTCACCTGATAGTGTGAGAATAGTGTGCTGTTCTGTTTTTATTTTGCTTTTTTTATAAAGATGTGTTAAATTGTTTCTAACTTTATAGAAAGGTTAAATACATTTTAACAACGCTTTTTGTATGATTTTACCTATGCATTTTTTATCGGCATCTGCTTTAAGTTTTATAAACTGCCTTGAGTTTCAATGTCTTGTGGTGAAACAATTGGAAATACTTTTATCTTAGCATTACTCTCTTTGGACTGAATGGGATTTACCTCTGAATAGGTATGCATAGGACTGCACTGTGAAAACCCTTTATGTCCTGGTTGGAGAATGTATAGCCATTCAGATGTATCTTGGATCACATCTCTGCCATGTTCTCTCATTATTGGTTGCTAGGATTGGCAGTCTGACATCACTTGGAGAGTCACTCCCTGCACTATATATTTCTATCTGTTATGCTCATTAACTTTTTAAGATAAAGTTAATCTGCTACTTTGTCATATTTTTAGAGTATTAATAGCCTGCTCTGTCTCACCAAAGCATGACACATTGGATATTCCTTTGAAATAATGTTCAAAATTCCCTAATATTGCAATATTTGCTTCTTAAGATTACATTCAGTTTATATTTGAAATGTTGCTTTAGGAAAAACAGATACATCTAATGAACTGTAGAGATGTACCATCATCACCATCATCTTATTATTATTATTATTATTATTTTATTCATCGATATCCCACTTTTCTCCCAACAATGGGACTCAAGGTAGTTTGCAGATTATAGGGTAAAGTAACTTGAGTTGCATGATTTCTACGACTTAGCAAGTTTTACCACCCTCCTTGACTTCTGTTTGTGTTTGTTATGTAGATAATATTATCAGTTTTGGAACATAAAATGATTTTTCTTATCCAACTGGATGATGCACAGGAGAGTAAATCAAACAATACAGTTTATTTTGTCAGCAACTCTCCATTAATCATGGTTATCGACTCATAACTTGATGGGTATGGTGTGTTGTTCTTCAGTGCCTTATCTTTTTTATCTGCCTGTTTAGAAGCTGAATAAAATGATAATTTCCTACATCATGTCACTTGTGACAGCATGGGATTTGATGAGCTTGCACACTGCTGATGACTCTGTGGCATCAGTGTTGAAAGTGAAGAGGCTTAATAGGATATATGCAGATAATCAGAACATCGGTTGACATAATGAAACCAAATGAACACCTTAAAAATTCAAATTAGAGTATCTCTTCATTGTAATCTGTCAGAGGAGTTTATCACACGGGAAGAATTTCTCTCAATTTTGAATGGAGCCAATTCTAATTCACATAATTATATTCGGAATGCGTTCCCATTTCCCAAAAATGACCCTCCAGTGCCCGAAATTGTGTGAGATACTCTAATACGCAATTATGTGAAACCCCATGATTGTGTTCGGATTGCCATTGCATTATACCCCCAAATTCCATCGTATGATAAACTCCAGAGATGGGGCAAAACAACACTGAAAATGAAGATGCAAGTCTAGCTATGCATTCCAGGCAACTGGTATAATCTCAGGATCTACCAGCTGTCTAAACAGAAGTAGAAAAATGACTGATATCTATATGATGAGTAAAGGTTCCTGTTGAATTTGGGATGACCCAGATAAGTAAAAGTTTCCATATATAGCTTTCCCCACCATAAATGCTGCTCCTGAAGAATATATAGCCACCTGAATCCCTGTACCAGGAGGAAGGTAGGATATAAATAAGAAAATTATACACACACACACACACATGCACACGCATGCATGCACACACATACGGAGGAATTCTATGCATATTTAGAGAGAGGCAAGCCACATAACGAAAGAAAGAAAGAAAGAAAGAAAGAAAGCAAAGCAAAGCAAGCTATGTAGGGCTTTAAAGGTCAAAATGCTTCAGTTGCATCACTCCTAATGCTGTACACACTTACTTGGGAATAAACCCAACTGAACCCAATGTGATTTACCTATGAGTAATCATGACAACAAATACCAGGTGCTATATAGGTAATATTTCAGTTATTTCATAACTGACAAAACCACCTCTGAGTATTAATTGCCTGAGAAAACAGTATGAAATTCGTGGGGTCTCAATAAGTCGACAGGCAGCGTGAAGGCACACACACACAAGGCGACAGCAGCTTATCCAGCAGTATTAAACTGCCAATAGTTTGGAACAGAGCTATACTGAGAATGACACATGAATTCTTGCGCAAACAAGCATAGATGAGAAAGCTTTCTCTTTGACCTTTTGGGAAAATGCCTGAATGGAAGAAATGAGTATGGGCGATCTTGTGTAGCTATGACTGCTCCTTGTCAAGTCAATAATTAAGCCAAAGGCAGGTGAAGTTGCATTCTGAAACTAAAATAAAAGAACAGTGTCCGAGAGTGAAATATATCTCCTCTGTAAATTAAAAGGCACCACATCATCCATGAAGGGGCTTTCTAGATTGGCATGAAAGAGTGACATGAAGTTGCCTTTTCCTTAATGCTTAGCAGCTGCACCACAACCTTTAGATGGAGCTGCGCTGTTCCGCAGTTTTTAAAAAAGAAGCTGGGAAAACCAGCACCTTTTTAAAGGCGCTTCTTCTCCCCTAAAATGCAAAAAAAGCGTTTTCATGGCACACTTTCCCTTTTTCTCATCTAAAGGCTAGAGTTTCATGGAGCTATGAACACACTTTTTTTTGCCAATCTAGAAAGCCCCGAAGTTATTCTAAAGTGGGATGGCTCTGGCTGATTTAGCTTGAAGCATCTGACAGTGGGTCTGGTTTTAGACTACAATCCCCAGAATCCCCATCCAGCATGGCTATTACCCATGCTGTGGGTGGAGTCCTGGGATCTGTAGTCTAAAACAGCAGCCTTTCTACGCTGGAGATACCCATCTTGTTAACAGTCCATTGGCTGCAGCCAATGAAAGATGTACCAATGAAAGCATTAATTTATTAGGATGTGGTACAGATGATGTGAAGGATGATGTGAAGCCAAGTTCATGTCAGCCAGTCACAGCACAGTCTCCTCTGAGCCTACAGAGGAGAAAGGCTACAAAACTCAGGCTTGTCCCCGATGCAAGGTAGATAGGAGAAACATGGCTTTGACTGAGCAGGGGTTCCTGACTTTGGGTGCAAGATCGAAATTCGGGGGGGGGGGGGTGTGGGACAAAGCGTGGCTTGTGTTCTTGAATCATGAGCCATCACTCTTTTTTCCTGAATAAATTAGATTCTAATTCCTCAATTTAGATTTGCATTTTATGCACTTAATTAAAAGCTTATTTTTAAAGTTAATTTCTTCACCCTCAGTATTGTACGTGGGTCAATTTGTGGTTCAAAAACTAGAAGTTGAACTTCTTCATTAGTTGATACTAGTTTTGGAGTAGGGTGCAAACATTAATCAAACATTTTTGGAGGGGTCTGGAGCACAGAAATGGTTGGGAACTACTGGCCTAGAGGTAGGTAAAGGAAGGCAGAGGTTTATAGGGAAAAGCTGTCATAGAGACAGGGGAAAGCTGTAATAGAGAATGTATTATGTTTTAGAACACAAAATAACAATTTTGATCAAACTCTGCTACCTTGCAGAGTTATATCCAGATGATGTGAGGTGATTTGAGTACTGTGTGGATGTGGCATATAAATGTGAATGTTTTGTTGTAGGCTTGTTGTTATTGAAAAAATAGAGACTTATAACACCAACAATCCACTTCAGAGGCCACAAAAGTAGAGTCCAGAGGCCTAATGGGTCCAGGAGTTGTTGTATTCTGTGGGCAGCACTTTCCCCACTCCTGCATTAAGCAGTGGCAGTGCTGACTGAAGTAGATTTGGAGAGTTAAGTTCCTGAAATAATTTGAAGGAATTGTTCTGATCAATAGGCTGTACTAGAGAGTTAATTCCTAAGTTTGTCCATATGTATGAAATTTCAAGCATTCTAAATTTTCTGGAATGCTTTTTATTTATGTGTTGAAATTTAGGGTCACTATAGTATGGGCAGCTTTGGGGATTAGGATACCTAGTATTTGAAATGCATGATAGACCATTCAGATAGCCAGCATCGATCCCTCACCTCAATATGCTGGACTCTCTAAGTTTTCCAAAGGTCCATTTTTGACAGAAAGCTGGAACATACAGTGAATCAAATAAATACATTTGAAGAAGAAAATACATTCTCTCTTATTATATAGGCCACATTTTCACTGCATAAAAATCCAGTTTGACACCATTTTTATTGTTATAGCCCAGTGCTATAAAATTCTTGGAACCCTACTTTGTTGTGGCATCAGAGCTGTCTGACAGAGAAGGCTAAGTGTCTCACAAAAGTTCCCAGAATTTCGCAGCATTGATTCATGGCAGATTAAATGGTTTCAGATCGGATTATTTCTGCAGTGAGGATGCAGGCATAGAGTCTTTATAAACCCTTACATTAAATGAAATTGATATATTTTTAAAGAGAAGCAGTTTAGTCGAGAAAAGGGTTTTAATGTGACTAATTATCACTAAAATATTGTAGCCTTAGTATGCAAGTAAGTGATTTCACTCAATTGGCACAGTAGCATATTGTTTCTGTAGCTGCTGAAATACTGTACAGAAATCCCAAATAAATAACTTGAAAATAGTAGTGATTTAGATGTCATAATTCATGCTTAAAATGCTTGAAGTATAATTTAAAAATTATTGAAAATATCCTACTGTAAATTTTTTTAAAAATACATACATACATACATACATACATATATATTCGCTTCCAGACAGAATATATACATATATATATAATCTTCCAGACAGATAGACAAGTATATACCTTGACATTCTAGTAATGTTGAATTCCCATTTATCCACAAATTACAGAGAGAAGGGGAGAAAGAGAGAGAGAATTATATTTTAAATGACAACTTAATACTGTAGAGATTTTCAGATTGTAGATGCTCTCTTCTGGACAGCTTTGATTATATTTTGACATTCTGATGAGGGGCAGGGATGTTGTTGACTCTTTTAAAATATGTGTATCGTAAATGCTCATCATCACTACGCATTAAGATACTGGAGCAGGCATATGACACATATGTGAATCACCGAAAGTCTTTTGTGACAGAGAACAACAAAAATTAACTGAATTAAAGAGATGCTGGGTTCCCTCACACTTCACAGTTTCACATGATGATTCCACATTAACTATCATGGCTAAATCATGGGGTGTGTGGTTTGGTGAGGCACTACAGCCCTCTGGTTGTACAATTCCAGTTACTACCCCCTAAACTCAGAATTCTAGGCTTCTATAAGATGGTGCTATTGCATAAAATTGTCCAAAATTGCATGTGATAGTTTCTCATGCAATAACATGAAACCCCATGATTGCATTCGGACTGCCATTGGATTACGCTTCCAATTTCTGTCGTCTGATAAACTCCAAGAACATGGAGTAATTGTGGCAAAGTACAGGAAAAGAGATTCCACCTCAATGTTAGGAAGAATTTCCTGGCTGTAAGATCTGTTTGATAGTGGAACAAAGTCCCTTGGAGTGCAGTGAAGCCTCCTTCTTTGGAGGTTTTTAAACAGGGGCTAGATGGCCATCTGTTAGGTGTGCTTTGATTATTTATTCCTGAATGGCAGGGTGTTGGACTGGATAGCCCTTGAGATCTCTTCAACTCTATGATTCTGTACCTATGGACATATGAAGTAGTATCAGTTAGTGATGGGGAAGCTTCTCCTGACTAACCTTATAATTAAAAGAAGTGTTGTTGTTTAGCTGAACTAAGATCCACTGGGGAACTCATGCTCATAAAAGTCGTGTTGGCTCTATGAACTTGATTGTGAAGCACTGAAAACTACAGTTCTCATGCATCTGATTGGCAATGCCTTTTCCATGGCCAGCCTGCCTTCTTGCTGCTGCTTCTCTCACAAAGGCTGTAATGCAGTTTGACACTGCTTTAACTGTCATGGCTCTATCCTGTAGAATTCTGGGATTTACATTTACATTTGCAAAGCTGGGGAAACAGGTTCTGCTTTCTCCGCTCTTCTCACAGCAGGAAAGTCCCGGGAGCCCCTAGCACTGAGCCAGAGCAGTTAAAACAGTCTCAAACTGGATTATTTCTGCAGTGTTTGAGACCCCAGGCAGCATCTGCACTGCAGAAATAATCCAGTTTGACACCATTTTACCTGCCATTGCTCAGTACTAGGGAATTCTAAGATTTGTAGTTTATTGTGGCCCCAGAGCTCTCTGACAGAGAAGGCTTAAATGTCTCACAAAACTATATTTGCCAGGAATTCCCTAGCATTGAGCTAGGGCAGTTGTGGTCTGAAAGTGGGTTATTTCTGTAGTCTGCATTTTGGAGCTTTGAAAAGAAACCAAGATAAGAAACAACAATTCCCAGGATTTCCCTAGCACTGAGCCAGGGCAGTTAAAGCAGTCTGAAAGTGGATTACTTCTGCAGTGTGCTTTGGACCCAAGGCAGCATCCACAGTGCAGAAATAACCCAGTTTGAAACTGCTTTAACTGCTCTGGCTCAGTGCAAGGGAATCCTGGGAATTCACAGAGAGTCCCAGAGAGAAGACTCAATAATGTCTCACAAAACTGCAATCCTCAGAATTATTTAGCATTAAGCCAGGGCAGTTAAAGCTGATTGAAAGTGGGTTATTTTTGCAGTGTATGTTTTGGACCTATGAAAAGAAACCTTTTTCTGCCAGAGAGAATAATAGCTCTTATTGTCAGGAAGGTTTCCCTAACATTTAGGTGGAATCCTTTTTTTCCCTGTAGTATTAATCCATTGCGTGATCTCTCTAGTCTCTGGAGCAGCAGAAAACAAACTTGTTCCTCAATATGACATCCTTTCAGATATTTAAACATGACTACCATGTCACCTCTTCACCTTCTTTTTTTCCAGGCTAAACATACTCAGCTCCCTAAGCCACTCCATAAAGGACATGGTTTCCAGACCTTGACCCATTTTGGTTGCCCACTACAGTTTATCAAGATCCTTTTTTTTTTTTTTTTGCCCAAAACTGGACACAGTATTCCAGGTGATATCTGACCAAAGAAGAATAGAGTGGTACTATTACTTTCTTTAGTGTAAACACTAAACTCCTATTGATGCAGCCTAGAATTGCATTGCTTTTTTTTTTAGCTGCTGCATCACACTGTTCATTTTTAGCCTGTGGTCTACTAAGAGTCCTAGAACCTTTGTGTATGTACTGTTATACTGGGCTCATGAACTGGGCAAGTGAAAAAAATTTTGTATAACACTCCACTGTCAGAGACTTTCTTAGCTAAGGCATGTCTGTAGTTCACAGCCAACATGACTACCATTGATAGTTACATCTGGCATGAATTTGTCCATCCCCTTTTACATCAAACCAAGCTGACAACCACCATCATATCTCCATTTATTATATGCACCTAGAAATCCCTCTCCCTTGCTTTCCACTGTCATAGCATGACAATTGCGGTGGTTGCTATGACTCTGCATTGTGATGCGCTTATGGTTCTGGCTACAGTTGCATTTTGTCAGTTAAGCTCTTGATGTGAGAAGACTGGGGAAAGCAGAGCGTGATTCCCCAATGAGTTAGATATGGCAAAGGGAAGATTAAAGGATAGGGTTTCCAGCCAGCATGGTGTAATGATTTGAACATTACACTACAACTCTGGAGACAGGGATTCAAAACCCTGCTTGGCTATAGAGTCCAACAGAGTGATCCTGGGAAAGTCACTCTCTTCCAAAACTCAGAATAAGGCAAAGGGCAAACCCCCTTGAAAGAAATCTTGAGAAAGCCCCAATAGGTTCACCTTACAAGTCGCCATACACTCATAAATGACTTGAAGACATAACAACTGGGGCAGGAACACAAAGGCACACGTAAGTTAAAACCATTTGGATGAGGTAAGTAAAGCATCTTCTCTTCTGTTACCAAATAGGATAAAACCAGCCCTACTGTAAAGCATAGTCAAGTGAGTATCTCTTAGTGCTAAATTAATGAGATGTCATTGGATCATGATTTTTTGGGGTTTAGCTTCCAGTTATAATCCATAATATTCACACCCCACAAAACAGTGATACCTTTATTGGAGCAACCTATGCTGCAAGCTTTCCAAGTTTGACTGGCTTCTTCATCAGGAAAGATGATGATGATAATAATAATAATATTTTTATCCTGCCCCCTCTGTGCATTGCAATCGGGGCAGTTTACAGCATTAAAATACACAATCCATACCCCCCAAGCCCACCCCCTTAAAATACAATTAAACAATTTGCAATATAAAACATAACTTAAAATAATACACAACAAAATAGCAGTGAGCAGGTCAACAATTGGGTATTATTTTTGTTGGCCGGGTATCTATTCAGGAAAGGCCTGCTGGAAGAGATCTGTTTTAACAGCTTTTAAAAAGCTGTTTAAGGTGGTTATATGATGGATCTCATCCGGCAGGTCATTCCATAGTCTGGGAGCGGTTGCTAAAAACATCCTCTGGAAGATGCTGCCAATCTCATTTTTATAGGTTGCAGCAAAAGAGGATCTGAGTTTGTAAGGTGGATTTTATGGAAAGAGGCAGTCCTGAAGATAGCTATTTAGGGCTTTAAAGGTGATAACCAACACCTTGGACTGGGCCTGGAAACTAATAGGCAGCCAGTGGAGTGATCTTAAGATCAGTGTTGTATGGTCTTGTCTAGTTGTCCCAGAGACCAATCTGGCTGCCATATTCTGTACTAATTGCAGTTTCTGGATCAAGCATGAGGGTAGCCCCATGTAGAGTTCATTACAGAAATCAAGATGGGAGGTTATCAGTGCATGCACTAGAGTTTTGAGGATCCTAACTTTTGATGCTAAGGAGGAGACAGGAAGGGAAAAAATAGGATGATGTTAGTCACAAGCCTGCATTTTGTAAAGATGTGGCTGTTCTCAGTTCAGATCGTACTGGAAGGAAATTCATGCAGGCAGACCCCTCCTCTTTCTGGCCAAGTGAGTACTCCAGGACATAAAAAAATTAACTTCCATTAGCAAGACAAAAAGACAATCCATGTTTCCTTACCTAATACAATATATCCAGGTAGCCTCTTCTTTTTTCTTTCCTCCTATCTCTTTTAAGTTCACTTTAGGAATGCCATAAGTCTAAAATGTCTTTCAGGTACACAACAACAACAACAATCCCTTTGTTTCACCATTTACAGAAGGCAATATTTTCTCCAGATGAATGAGGAATAAAATTAACATGGTAATGGCATAATGTATAAAAATAAAACAGACAAAATGCCTTTGTCAGAAACCTAGAGATACAGCATGAAGAAGAAGCAGAAAAGATTGTATGGTTTGCCACTTCTGTTGTTACTTTCTATGTTATTTCAAGTATAGCTTTAGTGGCTGATATTTAATGGTTTTGCTGTTACACGTTTTTCTGAGAGCTGCTTCAGGTAGAAAGGTGGCAGGCCAATAAATAACAGTACAGTATAATGAAAGGATGAGCCAGAATGAACATCATCACAGGCAGACATTGTTGAGATGTTTAAGAGGACAACAACATAAATGTGGAACTTATACAGAAAAAGATGACTGGCAATATGATTGACACTGCATTTTTTCCAGTCTTGACCAAATGCATCTGGAAAGCCCAGGTAAGAATCCCATGTCAAGTGACTTGGAAAGTTTGCTAAATGCTCTCTCCATCAGACTTCTGATTCCAGATGGGAACGGGAAAATTAATTTTTCCCAGTGAGAAGCTATTGAACTCTATATTTTGGAAGTTGCTAATACAGAACAAAAACAATGACCTTGGAATGAATTAGGTAATCTATTTTATCTGTGTGGTATGTTATTACCCATGATTCTCAAGAAAGAGAGGTAAGCATTTTTGTTTTGTTTTATTTTATTTTATGCTTTTCTAATGCATCATGTTTGAACAGCATTCTTAACTGTGACTTTTTACTTTTGTTGTTCTTGATTTGGATCTTGATTCATGGAAAAGAAGATTTGAAACATTTATCATTTCAATGGAAGGACATGCCCAAATGTTCAGTAGTTTGTTTTCCAGGATTTTGAAACATGGGTCATTCTTCACCTCCAGGTAAAAATGCCTTTAAGGATAATTTCTTCAATGACCATTTATAAAATTAACAGGCTTTGCTTTCAGCATAAAGAAAGAAACCTAATGTATCTGGAGACCTGGCAGCTGTAAAGGTTGACCGCTATCCAGTCAGCCCCAAAGTGGTGGCACTGGGGTGCTCTAAAATGGAGAAATGGAAAGACCAAGTCAGATAAATGTCTCATCATGAGTCAGGTCAGTACTGCAGTGTTTGTGTCTTTCTTTGATTTCATCCATTCATCACACAGGAGAAAAGTTACCATTCATCCATTCATCACACAGGAGAAAATAATAATATGGAGCTTGAAACGGAATCCAGTCAATGGCATTTTGGAGTACAATCTACAAAATCAACACAAACACAAAAAACGAGCACCATACTTGCCAACATTTTAGAGATGAAAACCATGGCACGTATGATCAAACAACATCATAGTGTGGTCAAGATGGTAGAAGTTATTAATAAGGAAGAACACAAGGTAGAAGGTAGCACTTTGCTTTTTCCTAAGCCCACTGGCAAGGGTAAGATTCTGTCCCTCTTTTCATTCCCGCAGCTAAGATAACTGATGCAGATGTGTAAATTTACAGTGCTAAATAAATAAATAAATAAATATTGTATTTTGGACTTTGAACTCATTTGCAGCAATTGAAGAAATATGAAGAGAAAGGGGAAAGTGGGAGAAAGAAAGAGAAACTGGAGCATTTCAAAAGCAGCTGCAAAAGTATTACTTATGACTGTCCTGCCAAACTGGAAACATCAGTATACATTCTATGGTAAATTAATCCAAATCATATCAGGTAAGGAACGCTTCACTTCCCCCATTCTTCTCAATGCATTTGACGATCCTGAATCTGTTTCTCTCTGAACAGCTGTGGACAAAGATCTGTGAATTTGAAATGAACAGTTTTGAGTGAGGCTCTTCAAGAAAATGGACTATAAATTAAAATGCCTTGCCAGGAAATGCTTAAAACTAAGGCACCATTTTGAGCTGAAACTTAACCAGGTAATTAATTCAATTCCTTCCTGAAAATAAAAAGCTGCCATTTTCCTCTATTTTAACTTTGGTTTATTTTCACTTTTTTTCACGTTTGCAGGAATATCGTGTGATAAACTTCACGCATTTGCCAGTGGGTTTTTTTAAAAAACTAAATCTAGTTTAAATCCCATTTCTGAACAGGATTTCGCTAGTGTGATAACATCTAATTGCTGCTACTTGTCCTTAAACCTCTCACAGCTTGCAGATGATCAAGCTAAGCATTTCAGTATCTGAATTCTTTTGCAATTCCTTTTCTAGGCCAGACTGCTGTAGCCTGCAAGAAGACATTCACGAAACCTTTGAATAAGAAGGCAAGAGCACCTGGAGCTAGTGAACTGCTTGCTTATGGCTCTTTCTGACATGCCCAGGGTTGCACTGATCGCCACTTTTGGGGTCGGGAAGGAATTTTCCTCCAGGACAAATTGGCCAGAGATCCTGGAGGTTTTTCGTCTTCCTCTGGGCATCCAGCAGGAGTCACACATTTAGGGCAATCATTAAGACATTCATTTCACATTTGCAGGAATGCCGTGTGATAAACTTCCCGCATTTGTGGGTGTTTTTTGTTTTTTTAATTTAAATCTACTTTAAATCCCATTTCTGAACAGGATTTCGCTAGTGTGATAAGGTCCTATTACTTTTCCTTTCTTTAAATCTCCCACAGCTTGCAGATTGTCAAGCTAAGCATTTCAGTATCTGAATTCTTTTGCAATTCCTTTTCTAGGCCAGACTGCTGTAGCCTGCAAGAAGACATTCACAAAACCTTTGAATGAGAAGGCATGAGCACCAGGAGCTAGTGAACTGCTTGCTTATGGCTCTTTCTGACATGCCCGGGGTTGCACTGATCGCCACTTTTGGGGTCGGGAAGGAATTTTCCTCCAGGACAAATTGGCCAGAGATCCTGGAGGTTTTTTGCCTTCCTCTGGGCATCCAGCAGGAGTCACACATTTAGGGTAATCATTAAGATGAGAATTAAACTTGCAAAAAATATGCATTTATTTTTAAAAGAATAAATCAATAATTTTAACAACAATTTTAATGACCATGGTCTCATTTCCTATGTTTTATTCATGAATTTGCAATGGAAAGTTAAAGCAAACTCTTGTGGGATACCTCTACTGAACGGCTTTTTCCTTGCAGTTCTTTGTCTCTTTACTCCCATTCCAAAGAATTGCCATTAGCCCCCCATTAATCCAATGTACCCTTTTCCAACCCGGTCACACCAAAAGTGTTGGATGATCAGTCAATATGACCACTAGCTGGAGTGATGGGAGTTGTAGTCCAAGATACCTGAAAGTGCCCAGGTTGAGAAAGGCTGCTCTTTGATTTGCACTGAGTCTCTAAATTGTTACTAGAAATTTTGTATTCCCATTTGAGGCACAAACATGCCACTGAATCTCAGCAAAGCATTTGATAAACCCCCCCATGATATTTTGATTAGCAAGGGTATTAAAAGAACTGGCAAGTGTAATATCAGAGCCATTGGCAATAATCTTTGGGAACTCCTGGAGAACAGTAGAAATCCCAGCAGACTGGAGGAGGGCAAACATTGTCCCCATCTGCAAAAGGGAGAAAAAAAGATTTGGAAGTCACTCTTAAAAATCTATAATATAGTTTGTGTACCTGTTTGTGCATGCATGTATGTGTGTGTGTGTTGGTCCATACATGTTTTTGTCTTTAGTATCATAAAATGAAGAGAAAAATAGGCATCTTGTATGACTTATAAACTGCATAAATTAGTAGGTGTTTAAGTTGTTATTTGTCATGAAGGCTATTTTCCTTTCTTTTCTTTTTAAAAAAACCTCTTAAAAGATGAGTTGTTAGTGAAATTCTTCCTGAGTCAGCTCACAAGGGAAAACACACCAAAAGCATTGGTAACTCATACATGAGAGGCATTTGCTCAAATGAGAAACATGCTTTTAAAGCCCTGAATGTTCCAGAGAAGAATTCCTGACTTCCCTGTTTCCATCAACTGTGAATGGGGTGGGGCACTACAATCAGATAATTAATATATATATATATATATATATATATATATTAATATGCCAGTAGATAATACCGTGAGAAACATAAAGGATGAAGAAAAACATAAGTCTACAGGCAAGACAATATAGCTGAATACCAATAAATTACAACATAATACAATATAAATTTATATATGAAACACTGTAAAGATTCTAGCAGCATTCCTAGTGATGCTGTCCATGTTGAAACAAAATAAAAATTAAAAAAAAGAGAGAGAGGGGTCAACTGGTTTTCTTTTGAATTTGATTTGGATGCTTGGGAAAGAAATACACTGCTTGGATTTCAAATTTTCATTTGAGATTGAGGAATTCTGAAGAAAATATTGGTTGTTTGGGTGCAGATGTGTTGCATACTGAATTGCCCAAAATGACAGATTAGAATTACTCTGTAACTGGAACAATTCTCAAATGAGAAGCCTAGGAAATGGGTTACAAAGGCTGTTTTTATTGAGAACTGAACTCTTTGGACAACTAGAAAGCAGGCACAAAAGGAGACTTAAAATGATTAGAGGTTTACAGAACATTTACTATAAGGAAAGGCAAAACAATTCATATTTTCATTTTTTAAAAAAATTAGAAAACAACTAGACTCTAGTTACTAGAGTTACTTGCCAGAAATTCTTCACATTATACATAGTATGAGAAAAGAGAGCATGTCATTTAAACTGTATTGCATAATATAGTTAACAATCGAAAAGCAAACATTCCAGTTACTAGCTGTCAGAGGTGAAATTAAAAATCTATGGATTTCAGAAGTAAATACTTGAGGCTGTTAATCCATTTGTTTGGGGAATTACTGAAATTCCACCAAAATAATTGCCAACGTAATTGTTTCAAAATCTCTGCCTGTTTGAGATTTTAATTCTATTTCCCAGTTATTTCAAAGGCAAGTTTAAACACAAGGCCAAATGAGATTTATGTCCAGAAGCAGGCATATTCATAGATCCTTTTAATGCGTGAAAGAGAGATGCCCATTTCATTACACTTTTTACAAAATTACCTGGAAAGCATAGACATAGATTATGTATAGTGTTTACATAGGGAAATGTCACTATAACAGTTAAGCTTCCAAAAGTCTGTTCATGTTTCCAAAGGCCTATAACTTAACTTATAAATATACTGTACCACAGTTAGGAAGTCTTTGTTACCTTAGTTTAGGACAGATAGAAGAATATAGTGAAAATCTATAGTACTTATATGTCAGGAACCAACTGCTGCTCAAGAATGAGGCTGTGATGTACATTTGTACTAAGGATGTACAAATCCCCCTTGGTCTGTTCCACACAACTGGATGCATATCTAGTCCATTCCATCATCTGCTGGGAGTGTTATTTGATTCCCCCCTGCTGCTCACAGATTATACACAGATTTTTCCTATTCTTATATATTTAATTTTGATGATGCATCAATGAACAACACATATAGTTTTAAGGTGGGGTGATACCACTTTGTAAGTAGATTACTACTCTGTTGCATTGAGACACTTGGTGATGTAACTGTTGGTACTTTGGTAGAGGAATTCCCTGTGGGAGAAGGGAGATCCCAAGGGAGGCAACATATTTTAAAGCAATAAAGGAGAGAGACTAACATTCTTTGAGATCCATATATGTGGAAGTAAGAGGAGAACGCGACTTACTTGCCAGGACCACTTCTAGGATTTGGCCTTTATTATATTTTGTTATTCGCAATAGCAATGGCATATACTACTTCATATTGAACTAAGCACTCCCTGAGGGGTTTACAATGTGTAAACCAAGTGCCACCAACAAGCTGGGTACTCATTTTACCAAAGCCAAGTGCCACCAACAAGCTGGGTACTCATTTTGCCAATCTATGAAAGGGCAAAAGGCTAAGTCAACCTGGAGCCCTCTGGGATCAAACTCCCATCGTCATGGCTGCAGTACCATCATTTAACCACTGTGCCACTAGTAATCAACAGTTTGTTGACAGGTACGCTGTTTCCTGTCAACTCTTGAACTATAGCTTATAAAGGAAGGTACTGCCACAGAGCTGGGCTAGAAATTGGACTGGGTTCACTAGGGTTCTACTCCATAGCAAAGTTGCACTAGCAATGTGGTATAATGTTTTATTCTAGATAAGTCTGTGTGTGTGGCTGCGTGGGTGCACGTGTGTAAGACCTCCCATTTGGCCAGTAAAGAGGTCTACATGGCTTGGGTCCATCCTATCTCAGGGACCACCTCTCCCCGTACGATCCTCCTCGCACACTTCGAGGCCAGTTAAAGCAGTCTGTTAGAATATCTGTTTTATTAAAAATGTTGTTGTTTGGAGTTCCCTCCATGACCTCAAGCTGAGCAGGTCCACAATTATGGCTAGGTGAGATGGTAAGATAGCCAGGCTGGCCATTATGACATCAGCCTCACAGGACATTTAGAAATAATACACTGGAAATTCCCCACAGGAAGGTTTGGGAGTTGCCAGAGAGAAACCCATCACCTCCAAGACTTAGACACAACAACAACAACAACAACAACAACAATGTTTATTTATATTTCCCGCCTCTCCTGTTGGATCGAGGCAGGATTCCAACAGTTAAAACATATACAGCTCAGTTCAACAATCTTAAAAGAATATAAAATCAATAAAACAATAAAATCAGTAAAATCAGTTTGTCTTCGGCCTCACATCTAATGGGTCGGTGACCCACCCATCGCTCTGTTTGTCCTCCTTGATTGTGTCAAGACCCAGTTGTATTGGAACAAGCTTCTTTGCCTCAGTATAACAAAGCCTAGACAATCAAACTCCTTAAACATTAAACATTAATGTCTTAAACATTAAGCTGATCACTAGATTTTTCCTATAAAAACCCTAAGATTTGACCACTTGGTATGCCATAACCAGAATACAGCCCGGTCCATGCTGGACTGAACTCTGATCTTGGTTCCCTCAGCCCGCCCTTACCCTACATTTTGGCAGCCGTGTCTTTTCCGTCTTTGAAGCCTGCATCAGACTCCCGGAGAAACCTTCAGAGGTACGTATTTCCCATAGTGGTGCCTCTCTCAACACATCTCCTGATTTCCCTCCTTTACTTTCCGCAAGCATTGAATGTGTGAGCGTCCCGGACTGCGGCCAGCACACACCAACCAAAGCTGATAAGGCAGTTCCACAAACCTAAATGTTGATACTAAGAATAGTCCAAAAGCCAGAGCTGAGGTCAGGGTTAGAGAGGTTACAGAAGTCAGTCTGGTCCGAGGTCAGGGCAAGGAGAAAGTAGCACAAGTCCAAGTCGTTCCAAGATCAAGGCAAACCAGAGTTCCAGAGACACGAAGCCAGCACACAGTCACACCAAGAGACTTTCAATAAGTTCTGGCAAAGGGATGGCGTCCCATAGGTGCTTAAGTAGGAGACACCCTCCCTGTTGGCAGCTGTGCTTTATTAACAGCTTACTTTTCTGCAAGCCTGTGGGACCGATGCACACAAGCACTCCTTAAAGGAGGGAACCTCCAAACTGGATTCTTCCTTTGAAACCTCACTCAGCTGTTTAGCCTCTGAAGGGAGCTCCACAGTGCTAGAGCCTGGCTGGGCTTTCACTCCTGGGGCTGAAATGTCAGGGCTGGGGTCTGGCATGGCAGAACTGGGACCTGGTCTAGCCTTCAACTCCTCTTACTCCTGAGGAGCCATGTCCTCCTCCTCATCCTCTGACTCCATCTCTTGGCTGGCCATGACAGTGTGCCCCCTTTTGATATATGTGTTTGTCCTTTAATAAACTTTAGATATTAACTGGAAATAGTCCATTTCTGTATCATCTCTCAAGGCATTCTTTGGCCCTTTGGTATACGCAACAGAACACAATCTCGAGGGGTGTTGTTAGGACCCCACTCTCGCAATATTGAGCTAATTGAAATCCCCCTAATTAGATCCTTCCTAACAAGTCTCAAGATGGATTATTTCTGCAGTGTGTTTTGGATCCAAGATGTTAACTGAACTACAAACTACATTGCCTCTAGGTGAGACAATGCCTCTGCCATGAGATTGGTAAATAGCAATCAGACCTATTATACAGTTGTCCTATGAACACTGTACTGTCAGCTGTATCTGCAGGGGTTCTGTTACAGAACCTCCTTCCTGTGGATAGTAACATCTGTGGGACCTCAAGCCCTGTTGTTACTAATGGTAACAGACTCTAGAACAGTGGTCCTCAAACTGTGCTCTTGAAGGGATTTTGGACTTCATTTCCCAGAAACCGAGACTATTGGCTAACACCGCTGCGGCTTGTGGGAGCTGATGTCCAAAATCTCTTAAAGGGCACAGTTTGGGGACCACTGCTCTAAAATATTTCACAGTGACAAACAACATCTTTGTCAGTATGGCAAAGCAGTTTTTAGTCATTCCAGCTCTTTTGGAATGGTGGGCATCCCACCAAAGAATCCTTCCATGTACATTTTATAAATGTCACAAAGCTTATATTTTTAAGACAGACTAAATATATTTTTGGAACTATCAATGGCTGTTAATAACCAACTATATGCCAATTCCATGTTTATATCCCATGCATTCTCCTTCACTTCTCCCTCATTTCTCCTTCTTTCTCTTCCATTTCTTTTCTTTGTAATTACACTTTAAAAATCCAGACCATCACAAATATACCCTGCAAATGTGGTGCTAATCCTTTGGGCAGCCTATCAAATTCCCTGAAGTTTGTTCCACACATGCCACATAGTATATTAGTACTTTTTTTTTTAAACTAAGGATTCTGTATGATCTATTATGAGAGTAAATCCATGGATCAAGGGAGTTTGACACCACGCATTAACTGCACTGGATGATACCAGTCCTAGTGACACAACTGGGAAGGAGAAATGGAATATTAGGAGAGGACTGAAGATAGAGGGGAAGGGAGTGCCTTCAGAACCCTCCCTTCCCCTCTAAACCAAGGCTTCAGTTTCAAAACATTGTAACATTTGCAGAAGCATTTGTGTAACTTTCTGTGAATGTTTCTATGATTTGAAATTCTGTTCAGCAGCCCCTGGATTATGCAGGCAATCCTCCTTCTGACCCTGCATGACTTTCATTTTGTCAGAACATCAGACATCTGACACAAAACAGGCTCTGTTCTGATTTCACCAGTATCCCTAGTTGTAGCACAAAGCTTCACAACATTAAAATGTAAGGGTGCCAGTGCCCACACACACACACACACACACACACCAACTTCTCATGAATTTATCCCAGATGATCCATCCTTCCTTTGTACTGGGAAGCTTTTAACTGGTTGTTTCAAGGCCAGGAATGAAATTTTGCCTTCCTTGTTGAAATTACGGATAGAAGATAACAGGAGAAAGAGAAGAGTTGACCTACCCTATACTAAGATACGGCCCGAACAGACAGGCCAAAATAAAGCTGCTTCGGATCACTTTGGAGGTGGTTCCCCGGGTTACGAATTCCCCAGGGAACGAAAATCCCGGGATATGAAAGAGCCGGGGCCGGAAAAATGGCCCCGGCTTCCGAAAGTATCCCCAGGTTACGAAAAAAAATGGTGTGACTTACTGTAAGTACTGTAGCAGGAGGGACTGGGAGGGCTCCGGGGAGGAAGCCGGCCCTGTGGAAGCCACGTCCGGCCTCCCTTTCAGGCAAGGCCGGCGCGTCCCGAAAGGCCTCCTCCGCTGCTTAGGCCTCGAGCCTTCGGGAGGGCGGCCGGGATGGAGTCGAGGTCTGGCCGCCGGCGGAGGGGAAGGGACGGCCCTGCGCGGACCCGCCGGAAGCCCCTGTCGCTCGCGCGCCGGCGCCGAGGAGCTCCGGCCGCGGCCGGGACGGGGTCGCGGTCCGGCCGCCGGTCGAGCCCGGCCAAGGGGTCGGCCGCAGCCGATCGGGACGCGCCAGCCTTGCGCGAGGAGGAGGCCGGACGTGGCTTCCACGGGGCCGGCTTCCTCCCTGGGGCTCCTCGGCGCCGGCGCGCGCGTGATGGGAGCTTCCGGTGGGTCCGTGCGGGGCCATCCCTTCCCCTCCACCAGGCGTGCACGGCCCGCACGGAGAGCTCGTCCCGCCCGGCGCAGGCCTCCTCCCGAAGGCTCGAGGCCTAAGCAGTGGAGGAGGCCTTTCGGGACGCGCCGGCCTTACCTGAAAGGGAGGCCGGACGTGGCTTCCACGGGGCCGGCTTCCTCCCCGGAGCCCTCCCGGTCCCTCCTGCTACAGTACTTACAGTAAGTCACACCATTTTTTTTTCTCTTTCTTCTCAAGCCACAGTGGTCCCCCGGGTTACAAAAATTTTCGGGTTACGAAAGGTAATCCGGAACGGATTACTTTCGTAACCTGGGGGACCACTGTATGCTGTTTAAATGAAACATGCATTTTAATAGGCCAGAAGCTGTGCCAAAGCCAGTCCTTAGGACTGGAGCGTGACTTTGGCACGGCTTCCAGTCTCTTAGGATGCATGCAGCATTTAAACAGCATAGCTCCAAACTGACCTGAAGCAGCTTTATTTTGGCCTGTCTGTTTGGGCCCATGATCAGGGAACATGGGAACAATCAGATTGGATGGAGCCATTAAATATTCAGCCATACTAGCAAGTAGTATGTGAAAGTTATGCTAGGTTCATAATTATGAGTACCCCAGGGACTTTGATGGTAAAAGAGGCATTTTTAACTTTCCCTTTCGGTTCTGGAGCCTAGAGGTAGAAAGAAACAGCTAAATGGGATTATTTTTCATGGCCTGGAATGCAGGATCTTGTTTCTCTTTCCCTTTGCCTTATGTTATGAATTTCCTGTCTGGATCTAACTTTATAGTCTCTTCCAACTCTGTGATTTGGTCAGCAGACAGATACACAATAAACAAGTTAGGGGAATGGTTAGGAGAAACATTGCTATAAGGACTGCATGACAATGGAACCAATTATATGAGGATGTAGATAGACTCCCTTTTACTTGTCATATGCCAACCTCCAGCGGATTCTTCCAGGGAGCAGCAGGTTGAGTCCTTAGAACCAGAAACTAGAGGAGCCTAAGGCTTCACTCTTGGATAAAGACAGTTCAACTACAGAGTCTGGAGAGGTTGCTGAACCCTCTCCCAGTCCACAAGAAAGGCTAAAAGCCCAAGCTCAGCTAGAGGTGTCAAGATGAAATGCAAGGAGGATCTCCTTACAAATAAGAACTTCCTTAGGAACAGAGAATCCCTAAATGTTGGCAACTGAAATCATTAGCTGAACCTATGGTTTGACCCGTTAGTTCAGAATTCCTGAGGCTATAAAATCTTTGGTAGCAACTTTGTTATTGAATTCCTATCTGCCAACCATTGCATCTTGAAGTCTTGCTATGACAGATCAGGAGGTCAGTGACCTTGGACTATGTTTCACTTTGCCTCCTAAAATCTCACTTTGTGTTTTGTTTTTGGTGCTTGATTAGACACTGGGCTGTTGGATGTTTTTCATTTTCTTCATCTGATCCACGTTAGCCCCTGCTGATACTCCCTCTGACCTTATTAGCACTCTCAACTCTCCATTCCTGTTTTGCTTTACTGTCTTTCTTGCTTGTGGTGCAAGGACTGGCTGGCCGTTGGATCTAATTTGAGAGCTTTCCTGCTAGGTTCTGCCCATCCTTGAAGAGAAGCTCCCTGTGGGTCTTCAAAAAGGGGCTGCTCGGTGTGCTGTAGCTCAGATGGAGGAGCTGCATGAAGAACTGCATAAAGAATTATTTATATGCACAGTACCATCCAGGAACAAACAAATGCACTGAAACCTAGTTCTATATATCTATGTGGTAAGAATGTAAATATTTTTAACTTACTATATGATCATTCTACAAAGGAAATGGAGAGGAGCTTCAACGCTGTTGAAGGAAACAAGACATATTTGAAAATGCAAGCTTACCTGCAATATTTGGAAGTCTAAAACACCACTGGTATGTAGGAAAACATGAATGAATAATATAAAAAGGAAATCTGGCCTGATATTGATTGACAAGAGTTAAGGTCAAGAAGACATTTCGCCCATGCATTATATGACAGTTGTATGCCTTGGGAACACACTGTGAAAATTTGCCCTTTTGGAAGCACATTTGCATAGGTTATGACTTGGGGAGATTTGTCAAACTACGTTTTGGATATAATATAGGATGAAGCCATGACAGTTAAATTAGTATCAACACCATTATTTCTATAGTGTAGCTGCACCTTTAACCATAAGACAGAATATTATACCTTAGTTGTTCAGTAGTCAGTAAAATGTACAGATTCCATGAAGCAAGGGATCTGTGAAGAATTTACTGAGAATGAAGAGACTTTGACTATCTGTCTTAATGTTAGCACAACCAGCCCTTCAGCACAGCTGGAGGGTAATGAAAGCCCCTGACACCAGCACCCCTGTGAATAGAGAGATGGAAATGCTCATTGAGGGGTGGCCACAGGTTACAATGTTCTTGCAGAATGTAGAAATATGAAAAATTGTCATCATTGCGATGTTGCTTGAATACTTTTAACATGAGAGCACAGGTGCCAGAAGGTCATTCTCCAAATATGCTGTTTTATCCACCCCTAGCCCCACTGCACATAAATGCAATTATGTTTTCACAGGATGTAGACACTTAAACATATGGCAGGGGCTTTCTACGGAAATGAGTTCTGTGACCCTGCATTGAAAGTGGTGTTTATGTGCAAGGTTTGTTGATTTGAATTGAGTGAGCCTTTGTGACATAGAGCTGCCCCTTAAAGCTGACAGCAGTCTATTTGGCCATGCTTGCAATTTGTTTGGAATGGCCATTGATTTTTTTTTTCAGTCTAGTGTTTAACATCTGTCAGTTGTTATCTCTAGCTGAACCTGCTAAAAGCAACCCAAACCACAGAGAGAATCATAAGGAGATATGGCTAAGGCATCTCACGTTCTGTGGAATGACTCTCTTCTGCTGTAGTATAAATGATGCATCCAGTACTTTCTGTCAAACAGGTAAATTCATATTTTTCATATTGGTGCTGATCACATCATTTATATTTCTCCAAATATCTACTGCATCCCTTCAAAAAGCTTGGAACAAAGCAGTCTATGGCCCGATACAGACAGGCAAAATAAGGTGCAATTAGGGCTCTTTTGGGCGCCTTTAGGGTTAGGGAGGGTGCAGCATTTACACCTTCCCTAACCCTAAAGCATATGGATACTGCCATTTTAAAATGGTGGTGTCCATATGGGCGCGCCATAAGAATGTCATGGAGCGCGCAGCGTTTACACAATGCTGTGCGCACCTGACATAATGGCACCACGGAAGGGCGCCAAGGGTGCCCTTTCCACGGTGCCAAAAAACCCTCCTTAACAGACGGCCGCGCCAAGGACCCAGAGGAGAAAGGGGCTGCAGCAGTGGTCCCTTTCTCCTCTCGGCACCGCTGAGCAAAGCGGGGTGCAGCAGGTGCCCAGGGGGCCTGCTGCACCCTGCTTTCAGGCTGTGGGGAAGCAACAGTTTGCCACTTCCCCACGGCCTTCAGAAGTGGTGGGATGGGGCCTCTGAGGCTGCCAGTTTGGCAGCCCTGACCCCATCTCACTGCTTCTTGGGGCGGCTGCAGACCGCCCCTTTTGGGCAGTCTGTACCACCCCTGTCTTCACAACAGCACTGTGATATGATTTGAGTAGTAGGAGTGGGGAAGGAGAGATTTTTAAATGGCAATAATCTCTGTCTATGTTGCAACAAAAAAACAAGGAGCCTGATAGCAATTTTCAGATTAACAGGTTTATTATAGTGCAAACTTTTGTAGATACACTTCCGCAGAAGGGTGGGGTATGGGTTTAGATGTACAGTACTTATATTTAAATATATATATATATATATATATGTATGTATCTATATTTAAATTTGAGAGAGAGAGAGAGAGTACACACACAATCATGCATATGGTTGCAGCTGGGATGTGAAGTACTGACTGTGGTAATTATATTATTAATGCTGGTTATTCACACAATTGTTGATAAAATCATAAACATCATTTTTGGTGGTGTGTGCCTTCAAATCATTTTGAATTATAGCAACATTAAGGGGAACCTATCATGGGGTTTTATTGGCAGAATTTGTTCAGAGCGTGTTTGCCCTTGCCTTCCTCTGAGGCTGAGAGAATGTGACTTGCCCAAGGTCACTTAGTGGGTTTCCATGGTCAGGAATTCAAACCCTGGTCTCTCAGTGTCCTAGTCCAACACTCAAACTACTATGTATGATGGGTGAGTGGGGATTTGAAAGTCTTCACTATCAAAGTTGATTATACTCGGTTCACTCCATGTCATTGATTTTCAGCAGTCACAATATGTAAATTGTGTGTAAGGCACAATGAGCCTCAAAACAAGGCAGGAAATTATTTTATCATCAAGACATTTGTCAAAATTGGGATTCTGACATTTAAGTAACATAATTTATGGCAATAATAATAATAATAATAATAAGGTTTATTTGTATTTCCCGCCTCTCCCCATGGATCGAGGTGGGATTCCAACAGCTATAAAAACTACAAAGTCAATACAATCAGATACAATTTTAAATGTACAATTCTCCATATAAAAACATTACAACACTATACCATTAGCCGTTGTCTGACCCGTGTAGTCAGTTAAAACCATCACAGGAGATCTGGTGGATAAGAGATCCATCTTTAGTGCTTTTTAAAATGCATCTAAGGTGGTAATAAGACGGATCTCTTCTGGGAGATCATTCCATAATTCCAAAGCTGTAAGAGGAGTTTAAAACCATAAATAGGGCAGAGCTAGTGTGGTGCAGTGGTTTGAGTGCTGGACTAGGACACTGAGAGACCAGCATTTGAAGGTTCATTGTCATTTTTGCTGCAACAAAGTAGCATGCTACCCTTATTTCAACATGCTGAATTCACTGCCAGTTCTTCAAACAACATTTTACCACACATGGCTGAAATCCACAAAAAAGACAGTATACAATCCATATCAAGTTATCCACATAAAATATGATTTAACCCCACAACCATAGCATAATATTTTGATAAAGCCTTATATAAAATGCTAAGCAAATGCTGTTAATGTCTATTCCCTAGGAGTAATGATCTGGGAACATTCATATAAACCTTACATTTATCATCACCCCAAATGCGTGCAGGACATTTTTTCCCCAGAACTGTTTGTTCCTGATAAACATAAAAATGAATTCTGCTAGCTGGTGCCTCCTGTTTGGTGTGAAAAGAGCAGAGCCATTTCAGTCATGCCGAAAGGCGCTTCTTAGGACAGGTCCATATAAAATGCTAGAATGTCTAGATGCATATTCTTAGCCAAGGTCAACAGTAAGTCAGTATCAAAAGCCAGAGAAAACATGGTCCATGCATTACATTACTTGAAGAATATGTCTGACTTTCAACTAAAAGATGGAATTCAGTGGAATAAGTAAAAGAGGGGAAAGAAAATGGGCTTTGGTGAGTGGGAATGTCCGAGCTGCTAATCTGACTGTACAAGTGGAAACATCATGTGTCCAGTAAAAATGGAAGAATGGGAATGTAAGCCCCTTCAGATGTTGTGAGATTGCAGATCCCATGATTCCCTTACTAGGGCTATGATGACTACAGCTTATTGGAGATTTTTGGTCCGGTAGACTTGAACTATAAACTAACAGACATATTAGTTTGTTCTACAGAGACAACTATATACTAAATAACCTAGTATGGCTCTCCTGTGATAGTTCTATGTTCAGAGTTTCATATGATTAACATGGAAAGGGATGGTGAAGAATATCTGACAGTAGGTCATGATCAATTAGAAATGGATTGGACCCTAATTCCACAATGTGTCTAACTACCCTAAAGTTGCCAGATCCTGTCTGATCTTGGAAGCTAAACAGGGTCAGCCTTGGTTTGTATTTGAAGGAGAGACTATCGATTAATATGAGGTGCTGTAGGCTCTGCTTCAGAGGAAGGAACTGGCACAACCACCTCTGATGATGAAAACCTTATGAGATTCATGGGGCCACCATAAGTCAACAGGCTACTTGAAGACACACACAATTCTGCAATGGAGAGGCAAATTGGGGAAGATGTAGTGGGACAATTGTTCATTCTACCTCTGGTCTCTCTTTTGGTCATTTGGGACAGAACTCCAAAAAGTTAGTTTGTGGACTGCAACTCCCTAGGCTCCCCTCTGCCAGCATGTTCATTAATTGTGCTGTATATGAGATTCTGTGAACTGTAGTTTAAGGGGGGGGGCTTTCCCAAGCTTGCTTGGGTGGGCAATAAGATCTTTAAAAAAAAGAAAAAGAAAAAGGATAGGAAAAAAAAAAGAAGAGCTTTAAACACTAGGGGGTAAGGATTCCCACCAAAGAATGAGAACAGATAAGTTAATGGGCCTTATGCTGTGCAGGTCTGTTGTCGAGCGCACTCAGATATATACTGGAATGGATACAATTACTTTTGGTGCCAAACTGAATTCTGCAGCCTCTTCCAGGCCAAGTTGACTTCATTCCCCCATGACAACAGACTCAGAGTGAGGGAACTGCTCTACATCTGGTATATGTCCTCACTGATGTTCTTCCCATGCATTTCCCTTCAAATGTCAGTGGGATGCAAATGAGCTCCATATGGACACATCGCATGCAAATGAACTTGCATAATGAAAGTTGTGTGTGTGTGTGTAAGGGGCAAGGCTATGTGCTTTCATTCTTACAACTCTGAAATAAGAACAAGGCATGACTGGTAAGGAGTTATCGATGAAGATCAAAAATAAAAAGTAGATAGATAGGAATAAATAAAACCAGATATGATCAAAAGACAGATCCTGGCATTCCTGAAATGCTCTATACTATAGAGAAAACATATTCTGCTTACAATGTTGTGATTCCTTCTAAACCCAGTTTTACCAGTGAAGCAGAACAGGATGTTCATGTGAGGGATAATGAATGATAGTGTTATGCTGCTAGTAGATTAGTATTGAGAAATCTTTACACAGGCAAAATATTGACAAGGAAAAGGCCAAAAGCAGAGAGGTGAAGGCCCAGAAATCCAATGGAAAAATTCAAGGGGATGGAGAGATTTTCTGTCCCCCTGAAGCCTTTTTGCCCTGAAAAAAGAGAAAAAAAAAAGGATTGTGGAATGTTTTGTTTGAGAATAAAATATTTAAAACAAAGTATTCCTATATTTCCTCCTACAACACCATTTCTAGAAACTATGTAGCAGTTAAGGTTTTATGTAAGAGTATAAAAGGTATTTAACAATCCTTAGTCTTGGTTTTCCTTTTTGTGTTCTTTTTATGGGAACAAGGGTTTTATAACTGTTTGTGTTACCCAAAATGCAAGGGTCCAGAGAGGGCACCCATGATTGTACTTAACAGTGGAATAAATTTAGCTCAATAGGAAGCAGCGAGGGGGCTTCAGGTAACTTTTTAAGAGCTGGGGTCTAGCCTATGTATAACAGTCCCAAACCTAAGAACTCCAGCAATAGTTTAGTTTTATTTATGACAGCAAAAAATTCACCCATTACCAAAGCTTTCACCTCATTTGTGAGTGAACCAAAACATACTGTCTTCCCAGGTCTCACTCTGACTACCAAACCCCAGCTTTCCCACCAGAACAACCTTGGTGATTTACAGCTCATACCTCCTCCCCACATATCTACGCATCATCCCAGGTCACTACTGATACACAGTATCTCATAATCACCAATAGGCTAACATAACCCATCATCCCTTAGTAACACATATATGCTGAAACATAGACATTAAGCACAGCAACAATTAAGCATGATAGGACCATGTCTGGACCATGATCCTGACATTATCTTAAACCAGAGTGGGTACATTTCAAATAGAAGATGCCTTCTCTGTGAAGTAGAACACATGGGCTTTTCATTCCCCCCCCCCCTCTTTTTTCTGCCAGGAGGGGAGGCACGTATGGCTGTTTACTTATTCACTCTTGTTGACTTTCCTTTATGGTTACTTTTGGACTAGATCCTGAAGAGAAGATTTGGAGACAAAAATAATTAACTTCTGAGCTCATGTTACCATATGTTAAATTGTACTGAGAAGCCAAGTATTTTGGAATCTGAGCTATTGTAAAAAGAGCTGAGGATGGGGAAGGCAGGGAGAGGAGAGGATAATTTTGGATAAATGAATACTAGTTGTCAAAGACTTGAATAGCTTTGGATGGATGGGAAACTGGCCCATCTTGCCTATGGAAGCTCTTCAATATCCAGTTTCATCACTGTATCTGCATTTTTGTTTCTAAATATGTGGGGGAAATCTGTTTCATGTATCAAGAGGGACTGCATTCAGAAATATCTATCTTCCAACTGTTTGTGAGGAAATAATTAAATGCTTGTATTCAGTCGGAGGGATACATTTTTTTTCCCTTCTGCAATCTTTATTATTCCAGGCATTCCAATGGCTCTTGAAGTTCAGCCAGGCAGAAGAGCTTGTTTTCTTTGAGAGAGAATGAGAGAGCAGGAGAGAGAAAGAGGAGGAGGAAGAGGAGAAGGAGAGGGCAGTCAGTAATTTCTTAAATTCATCTCAGTTACTAAAATAACAGCATTGAGTAGAATATTTGTGGATGTGGCTACTTCAGCTGTGCTTCGACATCAGCATTTCTCAGTCAGGAAAAAATTGGAAAAAAAAAATCCTGTTAGAGTCTTCTCAGGGTTGTTCAGTTTGTTGACATATAAAAAGGCCCCAATAAAAAGCTCCTTCTCATTCTTCTGTGATATCACTCATTCATTAAAAGCTACTTCCATTTATATCTGTTTGAATTATCTTGGTCAATAGACACCAAGGGCAATTCCACCCACACATGGATTCAGAACTGTATCTCAGAGGACACTGCACCAAAGAGAGAGAGAGAGAAAGCGATATCCACTTTCTTTGTAGCAAAGTTCATTTATTCACAGATCAGAGACCATGTATTCACAGACCATTTATTTCTTGGGGGGGGGGGGGGAGCAGAGCATGTAGAAGTTATTTTTTCAGGATACACCTCCCAGAATCCCTGGGGTGAATGTGTGTTGTCCCTCCGTTGTCTTTATTACGCTCCGGTTGTGCTTATGGTTTATTGTTGTGAATAAATAAACTTCCAGAATCCTCCAGCCAGTGTGGTCAATAGTATTTGCTCTTGTTGTTATTTGTTGCCAAGTTGGCTTCAACCGACTAGGAATGAGAGATCTCCAAAAGCTCCAGTCAAGTCTTGCAGAGTCAGAGTGGTAGCTTCCTTGTTTGAATCAATCCACTTCCCTCTTTCCTACTCCCTTCCACTTTACCAAACATTATCATCTCTTTCAATGAGTCACAATATCACAAAATGTACCCCAAATGTCATGCCATCTTATTATATATCCAACCAGTCATGTTATCTCATGATATCTCATTTACTTAATCTCTTTGAAAGAAAAAAGACCAAACACGGGGGCATTCAGTGAGGGGCATTTTATTTAATTATTTTTAGTGATTACACACACACTCACACACACATATGTAAAAGACCTGCAGCTACCCAGTAAAGGCTCCAGATGAGTTAGGGAGTGCATCCTGATATCTTTCCCCATCAGCTAAGGGCAAACACACTCAACCCAGAGCCAGTCACAAGCCATATTCTGTAGCTTGCAACTGGACAGCTGTTAAATAACTAAGGGAGGCCTTCCCCCGGACCTTCTCTGCAACTCCTGTGCCACAAAATGGATCCTTTCCCACTCCCAACCTGAAAAACAAGTTGGAGATGTCTCTGTTATTCAATAAGTGCCCCTCGGATGTGAGATAGCTAAACTTCTTTCTCCCCAAGACCTAACTGGTGTGTGGCTAACTATTTAGCATGAATCAGTCATCACAATATCCCTTCCTGGCTCAGCACTAGGTAGGTAAAAACATCCTCTTTTCTGCAACACCACTGAAAGGGGCCAGAATTCGCACCCAACCACTGAAAGGTAATGCCCACAGCTTGTTTTGACTCCTAAGGTCTCTCTGTGCGTGTAATTCAAACAAAGAAATCTGATTGTCTAATTATATAGTGATCTCTGGGAGTCTGATATCATGTGTGAATGGTGTTGCTTGCTGGCAAGGGATGTGTAAGCAGTGCACATACCATAGCCATATAGTGGGCAGGATCTTTTCAGTAGCCTCTACCTCCCTATGTGGGCTATTCTTGTGGTCCAACATCCTACTGGGAGATGAAGATAATGAAGACTTTTAGTGCTGGCAACCCTATATATGGTTGGAGAATAACATTTAACATGACTTTCTAGGCCACAGGTTGATAAGGCCTGCCCTGATTTAGACAGGACAAAGCCACTTGCCCTCAGATCATAAAGCCATAAAAAGAGTCCTGCTGGAACAGACAGAGACCCACCTCATCCTGAGTTGTGTCCACGCAGCTGGCCTCAGGGAAAGCTTTCAGAGAAGTAGAAGGAAGAGTATCTGCTGCCTGCTGATGTTTCCTAGCAACTTGTGTTCAGTGGCACATTGCTTCTGGTCATGAATGGGAAAGTTGCTGGGAGGAGGTCTAGGAGCCAATGAAGTTACTCCCTCTGCCTTGCTTTCATGCTTTCATATTATATACTGTATAAGGGAAGACTGAGGAAGACTTATACATAAGGGAAGACTGAAGCCTTTGCTTCAGTCCTGGGCATCCCGCACTGCCTCTAAGAAACCATGTCTCTCCCAATTGACTGTTTCCCCCACTCTTTCAGAAGCATGTGCAAAACAGCATGGACATTCAGGAAGAAGAAACTCCACTGAACATGCAAAAAAGGGTGTCTCTCTGTTGCTTGCCTCGTCATGAAACCTCAGAGATTTCCCCAGTAAGCATACTCTCCAACAATTCCAATTTGGCAGGGACAGTCTCAATTAATCTTCTGTTGTCCCACATTTTCAGCTGGTTTTAAAATTTCTCTCTCCTCCTTCTTCTCCCACTTTCCCCCATTGTCCTGGCTTACTTCAGTTGCTGCAAACTGAGTTCAAAGTTCAAAGGTAGCTTGTATTCTATTAATGCAGCAGAGGAGATGAATCTTGTCCTTTCCAGTAGGCTAAGTCAAAAGGAAACGGCTGCATCCTTTCCAAGCTTCTATGTTCTTCCTCATTAATAACTTTTGACATCTTGACTACACTTTGATGTTGCTTGGCCACATGTGTCCCAGTCTTCATCTTTGAAAGGTTGAAGGAGGTTGTTTCTTTTAAAGACTACAAATGTTGAGTTCTTGTTGCCCTCTCCCCATCCATGCATTTTCTATTACAACAATCTTGGATAGACTGGATATCTAACTTCCTTTGCTAACAAGCAAAAGTATTCTGTTCAAATACATGGCAAGGCCATATCTTGGAAGCTTTCTGCATCCTTTTATGCCTCTCTTTAAAAGAGAAAATGTGGAGGAAAAAATAAAAAACAAAGATATATATCTTGTTTCCAGATACAGCTCCAAAAATCTGTTAAATATTAACATTCATAGATATTGACTAATATCAACTGGTAATCATATGTTACGATTAGTCTGTAAGTTAGGAAACAAAAATGGTTTTCCTCCCAAAAAATTCTATATAATTTTCCATATTTAATTTTTATTTTCCTGTCTGTAGATCCTTCTTATGTTTGATATTCTTTCTTAAGCCAATCATAACCCATTTCATTCCTCAGTGGAATTTTATGGCATTTCTGTATACATTTTCCGTCTTGTTTCCCAGTGGTACAGCATATGCTTTAAATACAGAAAGGTCCCAGATTCAATTCCAAGAATCTTCAATAAAAGGATCTTAGGTACCAGAGTTGGAATTGATGGTTTGACTGCCCAGTAAGCTGCTCCAAATAAGATTAGACAGCACCATGCAATAAGGACCAAAGATCTGACTCATAATAAGGCATATTTAAATGAGATCCTTATTGTGTAGTAGTTACAGGGATGGACTGAGACTTTGGAGTTCCAGGTTCTAGTCATGAAACTCACTGGTTGACCCTGGACTAATCAATTGCTTTTAATGACTCTCTCTGACAAGTGTTGCTTTGGGAATAAAATTCTGAAGAACCTACCCTCCAATATTTCACAGATGAAAAATGGGACATATGTGGCCAAGCCACGTCAGAGTGCTGTTAAAATGGCAAACATTTTTAATGAGAAAGAACAGACAAGCTAAGAGAGGCTGCCACAGTTGGCTTTTGCCTGGGCCTCCTGGGAAGGACAGGCTTCTACCTCCTCTCTAACTTTGCTGCTTAGTTGAGTACAAACTCTTTTGCCTTTTGAAATCAATATGCATCAATGGAAGGAAGAGGAAAAGTGAAAGGAGGAGACAGAAACTAGGACATTTGAAAAGCTGCTGAACAAGGGGGCAACTGAGGATTAATCAGGATTCTCCTTGTCCAACTGGGACAGTAGGAGAGTATGGAAGAGGAAAGTTAAATACAGTGTTTTGTTATCATTGAAGGAAAGGAAGGATATAAATGTAACTCATAAAAAATACATGTTGATATTCATAGAATTCAAACCAGTGCAACATCCTGTCATTAACCCAGCAATGGACTGAGACAGCAACGCAGGATAATGTATTTCTATCCCGAGTCCTTGCAAGGTTCTCAAGCAAAAATAAGCCCAGCCTTCCTCTTGAAAAAGATGACATAATGGTTCTTTATGATTTATATAGCATCTTCAGGACCGATGGTCTTTTAAAGTGTGTTGCAGGAGGGGAAGAAAGAGACAGGTTCCTGCTCCATGCTTAAGATTGAAGAGTGGAGAAGCCATGACCTCTGTACAGAAGATTCCTGAGGTAATCTGAATCCTAATCAGAAGCAAGGGAAAATGAAGGGAGCTGTTGGAAATGCCAGGAAACCTTAATATCTGCAATTCATAAAACTGGGGAAATGATCATTGTTACTTTTAAAAAAATCTTTCAACTCCTCCCCACTGAGAGATTGTATGGGGAGCAGGAGAAGGGCCCACACAAAACATCTTGCTATCTGAGGCAGAACAGCATATGACACCTCCCATGACCCAATGTTGCATAGTAAATCAGCCTACATGAGGCAGAAAAAACCCATAGTCCCTAGGTCTGTCACTGTAAAAAAAAAAAAAGTAACAATGTAAATAACTGATAATTTCCTGCCATTCTGGAAACTCTAGACTCTACTGTCAGAGGTGGCTAATGGTAGGGTCAGTTAAGAGTGGCCTTACAGAGGCTTCTACATGTGCAGTCTACATTTCTGAATTTTAGGGAGTGGGATCATGGTTATGTGAAGGTTTATGTGAGACCAGCAAGCACAAATTACTCTCCCTCCATACTTCTTGTAGTATATGTATGTGGAGGGTGATGTAGCAATGAAAAGAACTATAGACAGGATTACGTTAGGAAATAAGGACACATTTCTTCAAATGTTACAAAAAACATAACCCATAGTATTCTCAAGAGGCATGACATTTAATGTATGTTCAGACTTGTGCAGCTTCTGAGTGGATGCACACTTGGTGTAGCTTAGTTTATCTATGCGGTTAACTTGCACCTTCTAATGTTCTGTGAAGCAGAACCTTGCTTTTCATATCTTTCATTAAACATCCCACATGACAGATGCCTCACAGCTGAAGGATGCTTTCTAGTGCAGAAGACAATATGCACAGCTCTTAATTTAAGATCTGAGTCTAAACACTATAAACATCTGCCAGAATGGTTTTACATTAAAACCTACCACATATTTGTACTTCACTGGGTAGATTTACTACTATCATCACACTTACTAGGACGTTGGTCCAATCTCAAATGCAGAAATAATCCAGTTTTGACACCACTTTAACTGCCATAGCTCAATGCTATGATTTGTAGTTTGTTGTGGCACCAGAGCTTTCTGACACAGAAGGCTAAATACTGTAACTAACGATATATAGATCACATAATTCCATAGCATTGAGCCTTGGCAATTAAAGTGGTGTCAAACCACATTATATCTGTAGTTCAGATTAGACTTTTGTCAAGATTTTCACTGTGACATAGGAGATTATTGCACATGCTTCCCTTGCAATGCTGTTGCAGATTTTTAAACACCAGAAACAATAACGATTCCTCTCACATTACCATACAATCGTGAATTGATAACAGGTTGCCCATTAATCTTATTGCCCTCCCATTCCCTTTACTTCCAAAGTGTGACAACCCAGTCATAGGGGTTTTCTTGGCAAGATACATTCAGAGGAGGTTTGCCATTGCTTTCCTCTTGATCTAAGATAGTGTGACTTGCCCAAGGTCACCCAGTGGGTTTCCATGGATATGAACCTTTGTCTCCTGAGTCCTAATCCAACACTCTAATCATGCTAACTCAAATTCAGTAACTACAGCTATTTCCAGTATGGAGAAGACAATGTTGTATTTACCTGCCATGTAAATGTTAAAGATGTTGAGCCTGTCAGATAAAAAGAGGTGACAATTTCTTATTGAGAGGTTTGCTTTAGTGTGTTTTTAATGGTTTTATATTTTAATTTAGTATTTCAAAGGATTTCACATTTTTGACTTATATTATATTAATGTAATGATTTAATTGTGTTTTAAAATTGGCCTATTTTGTTTTCATTTTTGAGCATCTTTTGTGTGCTGCCTTGGATCCAACTGAGGAATAAAATGGCATATAAAATAAAGGAATGACTGAATACAACTTAAGTTTAGCACCACAAACATTCACCATATGCCTGGATGGGTGGATCTTTCAGTTAGCTTTCTTGTACATTCAGTAAACATACACACGCAAACCCTCATGTGCTTTCTGTTGAATTTATGGATAAAGCAGAGAATTTTGAAAATTTCTTGTACAAAAAACACATCATACAAAACTCTCATCCACCTCCGTCTTTCAGGCTCAGGACCAATACAATGTACCAATTCTCAGAACACTATTTTGACTGAACAAAGCTTCTGTGGAGGGTGATGGATAATATTTATCACTACTTTGATCCTGTGCACTCTCCCATCTGCTCTATGGGTAGATAAAGTTGTGAGAAATCAGCTTTCTCTCCAGCTCATGTACGAAAGGTTAAAATGTAAAGGTAGTCCCTTGACATGAATGTCTAGTCGTAACCAACTGTAGCGAGTGGTGTTCATCTCCATTACTAAGCCAAAGAGCCAGTGTTGTACAAGGACTGCTCTGGTGGTCATGTGGCCAGCATGACTGCACCAAACACTGTTAATTTCCCACTGAGAAGTGGTACCTATCTATCTACTTGCATTTGCATGCATTTGAACTGCTAGGTTGGCAGAAGCTGGGACTAGTGACATCAGAACTGGCATTTTAACCACTAAGCCATTGAATCAAGGTACCTCCATCTTATTTGGGGGATATCCCCCCGCCCCCATCATCCACATAGGTCTCAGTAATAAATGCCTGTTCAAGTCATTATCATAAAAACTGTGGATGATAAATGTTTTATAATGAAAATGGCACACGAATGTAGGTAACCAGGCAACTTAAAATGGGTGGGATAGGAAAAGAACTAGAAAAAAAAGGATAGACATCTTTCTACTCATCTCTTTGCCTGGCCTTTCTGCTTGTTATTGGATGATTCTGGTGGTAGTCATTTTTAAAAAGTTAATGTTTTAAAACTCTACTTCTTTCTGGCCATTACTACCATAGAAATATAAGTCTGAGATTACAAAGGCCCATTTTAGATGGGCACTTTGCGGCATCTTAAGGGTTAGGGAGGGCGTCTTTAGGGTTAGGGAGGGCATAGCTTTTACACCCTCCCTAAGCCTAAAGCGTATAGACGCCGCCATTTAAAGATGGCGGCATCTATACGGAGGCGCCGCAAAGGCGTCATCACGTGTGCAGCGTTTTGACACGCTGCGCACGTTGTGACGCTTTTGCGGCACGGGAGGGCGCCAATTGCACCCTTCCCGCGCCGCAAAAAAAAAGAGCTCCAACGGCGACCTCTTTTTTTGCGGCGGGTCTTTGCCGCAGCCTTTAAATGGCTGTGGCAAAGACCCAGGGAGAAAGGGGCCGCGGCAACAGCCCCTTTCCCCCTTCAGCCCTGCTTGGAGGCCGCGGGGAACCGGCAGTTTGCCGGTTCCCCGCTGCCTCCAAAAGTGGCGGGATGAGGCCTGTAGGGCTGCCCGTGCGGCAGCCTAGGCCTCATCTCGCCGCTAGAAGGGGCGAATATGGACCGCCCCTTTTGGGCGGTCTAAAAAGCCCCAAAGAGTAAAAGAGAGCTCCTTTCAGAATTGTAGTTTTGAAAATTATTAATATTCTGAACTTGGCAAACAAACAAGGAAAAAAAAACCCTAATTTCATCTGAGCCATTATTTTAAATGTAAAAAATGACACCCAAGAAAAGTCTTCTAACTGAATAATAACTCAAATTAGTTTAGGTCACAGAATAGTTTCTTGTTGGTTTGGGCCTCTTTCTCTGGAAATATTAAAACCCAGCTATACAAATTACCCCTTCAGAATACAGAACAGAAACTATTTTTGCATGTGTCAAAAAGATGGATTAAGTAACTTAATGGATTTCTCGGTCCTTAATACTTACCATATGATCCTGCAGTCACATAAATGTTATACTCAAGCATGCTGTGCTGAATTGCATACTCTCTCTCTTACTCTCTCCCTCATTAGATTAATGCTGTTGTAGTAGGGATGAGTGAGTTAGGTAGACTTGGAAATAAAACAATCAAGGAATAATGTTACCACTAACAGCTTTTTCAACATTACCAAAGTAATGTGATGACTATCAACACATTTTTGTTGTGTGCATTATGAAGACTGCTTACTTGCTCTTTACCGAATATTAGGATTTTAATGCAATTTAATGAGGATTTGGGCCATCTCAGACCATTTTTCTAGGAGTGGGTGCTGAAAAGTTCTTGACCTGACCCACTTCCCAACATCTGAACATAATTTTGTTATTGTAGCTTGAAAGAGTGTCCTTTTGTATTGTAAATTGTTGATTTGCAGGATCATAGCTCTAATTTCTGGATTGTTTTCAGATCATTGTTAGAACCCTGTCAGTGAAAAGTGTGGAATTTTCAAGTGCTGAACTCTGAGTCATCATGCAGTTCCTATAGGAGAAAATTCCCAAATGTTGCCCCTATCTCATCCAGATAGCCTTCAGGGGGAGCACAAACAGTTATACCTGCTGGAATTTTGCAATTTCTTGGCCATTGTTTTCATCTGCCTCATCCTTTAGACTCTTTGGCCCTGTGCAGACTGGCCTTAAAGGGTAGCTTGGGGGTGGAGTCAGGGCATGGCATCCACATCACGCATGCCCTGATTCCACCCCAGGGTGATGTGATGCCATGCGCCACTCCACACGGAGCATGGCGTCACGGCACTCCTCTGGCACTGCATCTGCTGTAAAGCCATGGCACAGTGCCTATCACACCCTTTGCAGGGCACAAAAAGGAGCCGCTTTTTGCGGCTCCTTTTTGTGCCCCACAAAGGCCAGATCAGGGCCACAGTGTACAGTTGCTGCAGCCCTAATCTGGCTGTAAAAGGGGCAGCCTGCACAGTCCCTTTGTTACATGCTCCTAAGTTTTACCTTCAACTTATCCATGGGTCATATCAAAAGCCATAATTTTGGCTCCAAAACCTGCCATCGACTTATACATGAGATCAACTTATAGTCGAGTGCACATGGCAATGTACTCCTCTTGAATATAGGAAACAGCAATATGCACAGATGCTTTCATTAACACACCAACAGCTTTAGCTTTAAAGAAACGGAGCAACTGAGAATTCGTCTAGATGTGCTAATAGTTCCAGTAAATTCTAGCCTATTCTCATTATGGATTTCACACTTTGTGAGGGTTGTTCCTGATCCTGCATTCAGTCACATCCTAAATATGTGGTGGTTGGGTCCACTCTTCTCTTGCTGCTCAAGGTAGGGTAAATCTGGTGTGGTACTTCATCTCCTTCATGAACTCAACACCTCACCTAGGCTCCTCCACAATTATCCATGTTCCCATCTCGCATATTTAATTTTTTCCCTTAAACATTGCTATAATCATAGTACTAAAAATAATATACCATTTTAGCATTATCGCTGTAAAACAAGTTGTTGATGGAGGAGAAAGAGAACATTTTTTTTTTAGTCTGGTAACTGGAAATGTAGTGAGGGAAGGAAGGTCGAAGTAAAACGTCCGTGGCAAAGACCCCATTGCCATTCAACACATCATCATTGGGACTATCCAGAGGTACAGGAGGAACTGAGGGAATGGATATAAATGTAGAATTTATGCCTCCTACTTGTATTGGAAAGCCCCTGGACAGACAAAAAACAACAACCCTGCTGTGGATTTAAAAAGTCTTAGCTTTACAACCATGTTTCCCTGAAAATAAGACAGTATCTTATATTAATGTTTGCTCCCAAAGATGTGGTAGGTCTTTTTTTCAGGGGATGTCTTATTTTTTTCCATGAAGAAGAATTCACATTTATTGTTGAACCCAAAAAATTAACATTTATTATATACTGTATATATATTTATATACAAAAACTTTGCCAGGTCTTACTTTCGAGGGAGGCCTTATATTCAGCAATTCAGCAAAACCTCTACCAGGTCTTATTTCTTGGGGATGTCTTATTTTCGGGGAAACAGGGAAGAAATAGACTGGAACAAGAGGTATGTCATATGGATGTTTTAAAAAATCCTGACAAGCACAGGTACAAATCCTGCCAAATCCAAAGGCTTTTGGCCAGGTTGGATTTGCTTGAAATTGAATTGGTCTCTGAAGAAGCAATACAGATTCCAACAGCTTGCTTTGGCTTTTGCCTCCAAACTGAAACCAGTTTCCTCCTGTTCTTCCTACAAGGCCTGCTAGCACTGAGGCCTTCTTTTGGGGGTGCTGCATGGTTTTATAGCATACTGTTTTTATGTGTTTTTAAGTGCTTTTTCCTTTTTTAGCTGTATTTTATTCTTTTAATGGCAGATCTGTTTTAATACTGTAATAATTTGCTTCTGTTTTAATGCTCTGTTATGTTTTAATTGTACTGTTCTTTTAGATTTTAAGCCATTCTGAGTCTCAATTTTGGAGAAAAATGGGATATAAATAAATAAAAATAATAAATAAATAAATAAATAAATACATAAAGAGGCTTGTATCTTAAAGGGCCCACCTTCAGACTGCTGTGGTGCAGTGGCATCACTAGGATTGGTGTTATCCAGTGTGGCAACTCATGGTGTCACCCCCCATTGAACTCCGTACACCATATGCAATCCTTAGTAATGTTTTTTTCACTGATGTTACTTGCAAATCGTAATTCCCATATACTGCGGAATGTAATGCTAATTTGTTGTTACATAAACAACTAGCAAAATTAAAATTATGCCTTCAAATTACAATATCGTATGCATGACCTAAATGTATTAACATATGCATAGTGCAGATTTGGTTAAAATGTGATGTTTTAAAAGAAAATTTAAAAAGAATATTAAAAAAAACTTTTCAAAATTTAATTTTTCTTAAAAAATTAAAATTATGAAGTCTGACATTTTAATTTTTTAAAATTCTGGGTTTCGCCTTTCTCCTCCCACTGAACTGGGAGGGAGAAAGGGATGGTGGTGTTAGGCTTTGAGGCCTGAGTATGAAATGTACAGATGAGCACAAAAGGGAAAAACAGGAATTATGGCCAGACTTGTTTACAGCTGAGGGCTGGGAGCAGACAGTGCTCAAGGTCAGAGTGCTTGCTTGCAAGTAAATCTAATGAAAACAACTGTGTCTTCCTAACTGAAGGGACAACAAAGCAGGCTATACAGACGGAAGTAGAATCACCAAATGAGGTGGGGTTTGTGACTACATGACACAAGTCTAGAACCAGCCTACACAACTCAGTGAGGATTGTTACGTAATTGTGTTCTGTAGTGGATGGTTGGAGAGATTTGTCGGACGAGCGTGTGTATATTTGTAAATACAGCAACTTAAGAATAAAGCCTCTGAGAAGAGACTTTTGGCTCCAGTCTGTTTTCATCAACAACTGGTAGGAGGATTCCTGATAAAGCCGAAGCTCCAGGGCTGCCGGAATCGGAGGCATCGGAGATTGCTTGAACTGTACACTTCTGCTCATTTACACTAACAGGTGGACAGGGAGGGACTATGCCAATGCTGCCCTGAACTTGCCTGATCTCATCTGATCTTGGAAGCTAAGCAGGGTCAGGCCTGGTTAGTACTTGGATCGGAACAATCACTGGTGGTTACTGTTGCTTCTACCACCAAATCTGACACACTGACCACCTTTCTGCAAAGAGAACCTAGGTATGTACAAATGAATATACATATAAGGCCAGGTGGGCAAGTGTGGAAGGCTAGTGGGCTGTATTGCTCCATGAGTGAACTTGTGTATGCATTTGTATGGCACTAGGTGACTGCATAGATCAGGAAAGGTTACGGAATGCCCTTAAAGACATGGGAGTGCCAACACTTCTGATAGTCCTAATGAGGAATCTGTTCTCAGGAAAAGAGGCTATTGTCAGGACAGAACAAGGAGAAACAGGATGGTTCCCAATTGGCAAAAGAGTCAGACAAGGCTGCATTCTGTCACCCTACCTATTCAACTTATGTGCAGAACATATTGTAAGAAAAGCAGGCTTGGACATGGAAGAGGGAGGAATGAAAATAGGAGGAAGAAATAACAACAATCTGAGATATGCTGATGACACCACAATACTAGCAGAGAACCTCACAGACCTGGAACAACTACTAAGGAAGATCAAAGTAGAAAGTGCAAAGTCAGTGCAAATACAAATAGTAAAGGACTTCTCATATCTGGGATCAAACATTGATTGGAACAAATCAGGAAATCAGAAGAAGATTAAGAATGGGGAGGGCGACTATGAAAGAACTAGAAAATATCCTAAAATGCAAAGACATACAAGTTAACACAAAAGTCAGAATCATACAGGCCATTGTATTCCCTATTACCATGTATGGATGTGAGAGCTGGACAGTCAAGAAAGAAGATAGGAGAAGAGTGCTGAGGATTCCAAGGACAGCCAAAAGGACAAACAAGTTGGTCCAGCAGATCAAGCCAGAAATATCCCTAGAAGCCAAGATTACAAGACTTAGACTGTCATACTTTGGACACATCATGAGAAGGAATGAATCATTGGAAAAGACAATAATGTTAGGAAAGGGAAGTAGAAAGAGGCCACATGCTAGATGGATGAACTTAATTAAAGAGACCATGAATATGAGTTTGCAGGAGCTGGGCAGAGCAGTAGAGGACAGGGGGGCTGGAGATGTCTCATCCATAGAGTCGCCATGGGTCAAGATCAATGAAGGCAGTTAACAATAACAAAGGTAGGAAGGTTAAGACAACAGCAAGGAAGAGAAATCTAGTGACACAGAGAGAAAGCACAAAGTGAGGAAACAGCTACCAGGAATTGACTTATTGCACACACCAGTAGAGTGAGCTGGAGGGAACGAGACTGTCAGGAGTTTACTGTAGAGTTGTTTAAACAAACTTCCTTGGTTTTTGGACATTATCACACAAGGCTTTCCAACTGCAATTAAAGATGCAGAATAGTGTTTCTGGCAATACTTACTGCATGATGTCTCTCTCTTGTTGTTGCTGTGCCTTTGAAATGTTGTAAGAGCATCCCATTTCATTGATGGGGAAAATCTGTTAATAAGCTCCTAATTGCATTGCATTTACATTACCCCATAGGTGCAAAACACTGTTTCTGTGGCAGTTCAGTTATTGGCAATCATGCGGTGCTAGTGTGTCCTCTTCTTTTCCTCTCTCCACTTTTCCTTGCTTATTCTCCTCTCTCCGCCCCACAGTTTTTTTTCTTCTTTATTAAATTGCATTTGCATAAGTCTAGAATTGTATTAGAAATAAAAATGAAAATCAAAGAGCCTGAAAGACACACTGAGTAAGGTACTGGGCAGGAAACGCAGGGTTGAGGATGAGTGGGGAAAAGAGTATGAGGGACCGTTGATGGGGAAAAGAAAACATCCCAGTCATGCTGTTGTAAAGACAATGGATGCTCCCAAACCAGTATGTTTCCAGTTTCTTTTACTAATGCAACTGCAGCAGTGAGACCAAGGCTAGAGTGATCATATCCTTTGCTTTGTAAGCACTGTTTGAGTCTTACTGATAACTAGAACAACATGAAACATGTCAGGGGCTGCAGTTCACCACCACACCTGCTCCTGCAAAAAATAAATAAATACCCCCCCCCCCACAACTCCTTTGTTCAGGAGGTTGCAAAGTGTGGTAGAACTGCATCTGTTACTCCCTAGAGACCAAGCTGGGGCATTTCAGAACAAATAATAATAATACTTTTTTTTTTTGAAAATTTTTGCAAAAATTGTAGCAGTGGTAGTTATAGCCCAAGGGGCCTCCAGAAATGGTGAAAATTCCCTCTACACCTCTTAGAGTGCGTTTGGGACTTTTTGGAGCAAAAAAGGATTTTAGCCCAGCTGTTCCAATTTGTCCACCCCTGATGTAAGGCTTTCTTCACATAATGAGGGAACCCTATGTGTTTATGCCTCTCATTTTCTATTGCCCTGTTATCTTGGATGTTTTCTTTGAAAAGCAGAGAAGGGGCTAAGGCTGGTCTTTCTGAAAATGACAGGTGCCTAGGTTCCACATCCATTAAGCACCTCAACTGCAGCCGAGATGAAAGTAATATTTCCTGTTCTGTCACTGCGTATATACAATAAGGTCCAGGGCTCTTTAGTAAGGACGTTAATGAATATTTATCCCAAAGTTCTCTAGACAGAAAGACGGTATGAGCTGTGAGCTGCTTTCACTGGACAAATTTAAATCAAATATTAGCTTCCCCCACCTTTCTTTTTTAAACAGCTGGCAAATTCCAATATACCAGTTGCACATACCTTCCCTAATTAAATTCCAGCCAAGCTGTCTTATGAATCAGATGTTTTGTGAGGAATCAAAACAGTTAATGTTTTGATGAGATGAAGGACTGGAGATTTTGATGTATGTGTGGGTGGGTGGGTATAAGAGAGAGAGAGAGAGAGAGAGATGCAAAAGGAGTTGTCAACTCCCATAGGCTTTAAAAATGTTTCAAAATGTTTAAAATGTTTAATGGTTCATGTTCTTTTCACACATTTGCCAATGTTTGTATGTGGTAAGAAAAGTGAAAAACATGGGAGGGTAATTCATCTTGTAATTCTTTTGACACCAGGAATATTATTTTCCACAGCCTGCAGTTTAGATGCTAGGGACATCAGGTATGTGTGTCAGGAGAGAGGGGATTGGTTTTAAAATGTATTTCATAGATTTGTTTTAAAATCCTATTTTCCTTTGAGTAAGAAGCTTGGTGGCAAAGTCTAAATGCATAGTAAGCTCCAAATGCACTATCATAAGAATTAGTAACAACAACAACAAAAAAGACAATTTAGAAAAAAACTTAAAGCATATTTAAATAAAAATGTTTGATTTCCTTCCAGAAGGTGGAAGCCTTAGAGCTTGTTTGCAAAGGGAGTCCTTGACCATATGAGGTCACTGCTAAGAAGGCCCTGTTCCAAACCCCAACAGATGTTATTTATTATGGTTTAGTCTAGTTGCTGTCATTAGGAATAAATTGTCTGAATTCCTGGTCTTGCAGTGTAACAAGGCACTGTGGACCTGGTTGTTGGCTACTGGATAAACTACCTCACACCACATTGGTACTTCTAGCATTTGGAGTTGCAAAACAGATTGGACTGAACAGGATCAAACTGCACGGATCTCAGGAAATGAGTCAGCAATCATCAGCCCATCAGCCCTAGCCAGCATAGAAATGATGAAGAATGTTGGAAGGAGCATAAAAGCAACATTTGGAGGGCTGCACTTCTCCCTCCTTTACATTCCTTGGACTTTATCACACCGCCTCTGGTGCCCGACTTACCTCTTCCGAATTTGAGCCAAATTGGAAGCTTTGGCATTGTAAAAATGGCTGCTGAATTGACTTACGGGGCCTGGATTCAACACTGGAGGCAATGGGAAGCCATGTTGAGGGAAAAGTCTATGCAATAATATCAGTGTAACTTCTGAATTTGGCTCTAATTCAGAAGAGGTAAGTTGGGCACTGGAGGTAATGCGATAAAGTTGTTAGCATCATGTTAACTGCCTTTGAGTTGGCTTTGACTCATGCCGACCCTGTAGATAAGATATCTCCAAGACTTCCTGTCCTCAAATGCTCTGCATAGTTCCTTCAGGCTTGTAACCAGAGCCTCTTGATTTAGTCTATCCATCTGGTACGTGATCTACCTCTTTTTCTTCTACCCTCTCCTCTTCTACCGTCTCTTACCTTTCCAAGCATTATTATTTTCTAGTGAGTCATGCTTTCTCATGATGTGACTGAAGGACAACAGCCTCGGTTTTCTCATCCTTGCTTCCAGGGAGAGTTCAAGCTTGATCTGTTCCAATATCCATTTGTTCGTCTTCCTGGCTGTCCACAGTATCCTTGGCACTCTTCTCCAGCATATTTCAAATGACTTGATTTTGTTTCTAACAGCCTTCTTCACTTTCTAGCACTCTCATCCATACATGGTGATGGGAAAGACAATGGTTTGGACAATCCTTACTTTAGCATTCATCTTTGTTATATCTTTTGCATCATAACCAAACATTATACTATGTCCTTGGCATAGAAACAATTAATCTGTATTTAGCAGGTTCTACTAGGTAATTTTGTTTAAGCTTGACAGTTCAAGGATAAGAAGAGGCCAGAAAATGAAAAGAGATGGGGAAGTAGATTTCCTTTTAGCAGCCTGCTTGTACAGTTCTCATATCTGTTGGAGATGGATTGCAACTGCACACTTCAGTTTTCTTTGTTTTTGTATCACACCGCCATTGGAAATCTATCTTCCTCCTGGTATGCGTGTGTGGTGCATTCCAACCCAAAGAAGCCATTTAGCCAGAAACAGGGATGTGAACCATCAGCAATGGGATAATCTGGGTACAAGTAGATGTTTAGGAGCCTAGTTGTGCTACTTACTGTGAGGGAATGATAGATGACTTTATGGACTCTTTCAGACATTCTACTCTTTCATACGAGGCTAAATTGGAAGTATAATTTAAGGTCAATTCGAATGCAATCATGGGTTTTATGTTATTGCAAATTAACTCTTCGCACGCAAATTCGGGCAAGAGGGAAGCCAATTCAAATGCAATCATGGGTTTTACTTTATTGTGAATTAAAGCTTCGCATGCAAATTCGGGCAGGAGGGGGTTATTTTCGGGTAATGGGAAGTAATTCCGAACGGAGCAGGGGTTCTTCCGAACGGAGCAGGGGTTCATGTAAATTCGCTAAACAAGCAAATTTACATGAATCCGCATTGGCTCCATTCGGAGTTGGGAGAAATTCCTCCTGTTTGAAAGAGTCCATTGGGAATTGGAAGTAAAATCTACGGGCAACCTGAATGCAATCATAGGGTTTGACGTTATTCCGAATTAAAGCTTTGCACGCAATTTCGGGCAAAAGGGAAGTCAATTCGAACACAATCATGGGTTTAACATTATTGCAAATTAAAGCTTCGCACACAATTTCGGGCAAAGGGGGGTCATTTTCGGGAAATGGAACATTACTCTGAATGCAATGGGGATTCATGTGAATTCGCTAAACAAGCAAATTTACAGGAATTCGCATTGGCTCCATTCGAAGTTTGGGAAAAATTCCTCCCGTGTGAAAGAGTCTTATGAAAAGTACTCTGATGCTTCTTTGCTATAGACCACCAGCTGCATCATTTACCACCAGCAAAGTTTATCTTGTAACAGTGATGTGTATCAGGTTTTGGTTTCAAACCAAGTCTTTGGGAGACGTGGGATTACAGCCAGTTCCAGCTAGGAACAGCCTGATTTAGGGAGTGGTTGCAGATTAGACTTTTATTGTGCAATCATCCTGCAGTGGATATGACATTTTATGAGAGATTCAAATGACTGTTGTCATCTCAGGCTGTAATGCCTGCATTTTCCCTTCATCTTTTCCATCTTGTCTTCCTCACTACACACACATAGACAAAAATCCATTACGGAGGAAACCACAGAAGAGTGTGCAACGCCATTTGATGCTCCTAAAGGATGGGAAAATGGAAAACAATATCATTGAAGCTGCTGCTTGAAAAATCATTATTTTTATAACTTTTTTTTAAATTGCAGAGAAAATGCAAGGAGTAGAATTCCAGAGAGCCAACGAAGCAGATCATTCTTCCTGAGAGAAGGAAGTGCTTTGATTTTTATGGCTTTTGTAAGAGTACATACACATGCTTTTCATGTACATTTAAGACCAGCTTCCTAAAATGAATGAAAACTAGATGTCTCTCTTTTATTGTTCATCCAGAAAACATTGTTATGCCAAATAGTAACAGGCGTACCCTGGGGGGGTGTTATTTGACAAAAAGAAGGAAGTTTGTTTTATTTGCCTGTGAAATGTTATGGGGAATAAAAGACCAGGAAATGGGAAAGAAAATATTATTTGCTAAAGGAAAACAGATATACAGTTGGACTTGATAGAGTTTTGTTGGAGTTGGCTTCTGCTACAGTATCTTTTTGTTTAAAGAAATCCTATTAATCTCTTTCACATCCACAGAAAGATATGCATTCCTTTATAACTAAACATAGCATTTCAAATGTCAATACACAATGTTATCAGATGTCCTATGCTGCATGATTTGTATCCAAAATGTGGATCTTCCGATCTGGGCATCCCAGGGGCCCCCCTCCTCCAATGGGATGCCTACATCTCCCGATAAAGATATCCCAGGACCTCCCCTCCTCCAATCCCCTGGGATGCCTAGATCTCCTGATTTAGACATCCCAGGGCCCCCCTCCTCCAACCCCCTGAGATGCCCCCCCTCCTCCAACCCCCTGGGATGTCTAAATCTCCCGATCTAGGCATCCCAGGGCCCCTCCTCCTCCATGCCCCTGGGATCCCTCCTTCCCCAGCTGATCCAGGCCACCCATGTTGTTGTGGGCGTGCCCTATTTGGCAAAAGGGGCAGGGCATAAAGGCCATTTGAAAATGCAATTCCATTTTTCCAAAAAAAAAAAAGTTACTAACCTTGATCGCCCAAGGGATTGAGGGGCCATGATCGCCCAAAAAGGGGAGAGGCCATGATCGCCCAAAGGGGGGGCCTTGATCGCCCAAAGGGGGAGTGGCCATGATCGCCAAAAGGTATCCCGACCTAGGCATCCCAAGGCCCCCCTCCTCCAACAAATCCCTGGGATGCCTAGATATGCCGATCTAGACATCCCAGGGCCCCTCCTCTAACCCCCTGGGATGCCCCCCCTCCTCAAACCCCCTGGGATGCCTAGATCTCCCGGTCTAGCCATCTCAGTCCCCCCCCTTTTCCAAGCCCCTGGGATGCCTAGATCTCCCAACCTGGGCATCCCAGGGCCCCCCTCCTCCAAACAGAAGGCTGTTGTGTAAAATAAGCTTCAGGATCTGGAGGCTGCTGTCTCCCTTTGACACACCAGCCTCTTGCTTCGGGAGTAAAGAGGAGGAAGAATCCTTGGATTTCCCCTGCACCACAGTCATGAAGATGGAGGCTCACGTGTCAATGGAAGACAGCACCCTTCAGCTTTGGGAGTGGGGCGCAGGAGCAATCTAGAGATTCTTCATCCTCCTAACTCCTGAAGCAGAAGGCTGTTGTGTCAATGGGAGATATCAGCCTCCTGCTTTTGGAGTTGACAGGGGTGTAGCTGGTGTGCGCATAAGGGGTTTATGGAGGCCACATGCTATGGACTGGAGACTGGCATGGATTGAGAAAGGGAGAGATTTTAACTAATGGAGATGCTCCAAGGTAAAGGACTCTTTCCAAGAACTGATCCTAGATAGTCCTCCCCTTCCTTTCCCAGAGATGTGTCTTCCCCACACAGCTTCAAGTATTTGCCTCCCAGTTCCAAATATTGTTTCTTCTGCTGCCTCTTCTCTTGGCTTCTCGGATGAAAGAAAGCAGGAGCAGAAGTGCAACTCCAACCTGCCAGCCATGTCCTGGTAAAGCTCACAAAGCTTAAGCAGGGTGCCAAATCTGAAAGCTCCTTTCTGCCACCACTTCTCCCACATCACCACCTGCTGTAATGCCTCACTCCAGTCAGTCAGTCTGTCCCCAAATGGTACTGATCCAAGCCACAGAAGTGATGCCCAGTATCCAGGCCTCATGAGAATTTCCCTACCACCACTACTAGCAAAAGACATGGCTAAGGGAATAAACTCATCTTGGGAGGTAAAGACTGGGAAGTACGACCCATGAAGCAACCAATGAGGATGTGCAGTGGTTTTAAGGGACCCTGAAAAGAAATTTCATGTAACCCTTATCCCCACCATGGTCCTAAAGGTTGCTGGTTCCCCTTTTCTCGTGCACCAAGCAAGTTTCTCGTGCACTGAGCTGGTTTTGCCAGTTTGCTCTTGCTGTGTGCTTTCAAGATGTTTCCAATTTATGATAATTCTAAAGAAACCTATCAGACAAATTTTTAAAGCAAGATTTGTTCAGAGGCGGTTTGCCATTGTCTTTCTTGGAAGATGAGAGAGTGTGACTTGCCATTTCCTTCCTCTGAAATATAGCTTATGGTACCTGGTATTTGTTGGAGGTCTCCCATCCAAATACTAACCAGAGCTGACCCTGCTTAGCAGCCAAGACCAGAAAGGATCAGTGGCAACCACTTTGAAATCTGCTGTTAAATGGGAAAGGTGGTAGAAAAAAGAGGGGTATGAGAATAGAAGTTCTCTGAATGTTGAATTATGTGCCCTCATTAGAGATGTGTGTGTTTGTATGTGAATGAATGCAGATTATCCAAATGTGCAGATGCTCATATACAGTCCATACTTTAACAAAAAAGATCAAAACAAGGTGTACTTTGCTCCTTGGTTCTGTAGAAGTGGTAAACTTCCTAACCACTATACAGAGATGATTCATTTATGAATCTTAGGGTCAAAACAGACAGGCAGGAAAAAGTGGCTTGAAACTGCCTTTTCTGAAAGTGATCTGAGTCCCACCTCATTTTCCAGCTCCCAAGGAGGCTGGAGTGCACATGTCATGACCGCACAGCACAGCTTCAAGCCTTAAAAAAAAAAAAAAAACTGTTCCCCCACCATCTCTGTGCACCATCACAGAAGCAAACTGGTGGTGACTGCCATCCCATTGAATGGCTGTCCCTGTGAACCTGCACACGGTCGCTTGTGTAGTGCTCCACTGGAACAGGGCATCAGAGCAGAGATGTGACCATTCATAGGTCTGCAAGGTGCAATCATACCCCCTTAACCCCCCTTCACCTCCATTCCCCCTCTTTGACTGTTCGGTTTGTGTATGTTTTACTTTTCTCCATGAGAAGTGTCACAGTTTCTCTTTTGAGCATTGCCACCCTCACTGTTTGGGTATGGTGGCTCTGTCCTTCCCAAATGTGCTGTTGCGATGCGGTGATTATATGCACAATTAGGGTTGGGGTTTGGATACAGCACCTCTTTACAGCACATCGTGACATTTAGATATATGAGACATATGAATGAAGGTGTGCATTTTCCAGGAAGAAGTGGAAAAATCCAGCTCCTTTTAAGTCCAGCTTTTCTCCCCGTAGCATGGCTTCAGAGTGGCTTCTGGGTGGCTTCAAGGCATGCATCATATAAACACCCTGCCCTGAAGCCAGCTGGAAACCTGCTTATTTTGACCATCTGTTTCGCCTCTTTGTTTACTAACAAAGTTATCTACTCTTGTTGTTTCATCAAACTTATGTTGCTTAAATATTGTTGCTGTTACCAACTGCCTTCAAGTCAGCCTTGACTCAGGACAACCCTGTGGATGAGACATCTCCAAGACTCCCTGTCCTCTACTGCTCTGCTTAAGTCTTGCAGATTCATGTCCATCACCTCCTCGATTGAGTCCAGTCATCTGGCATGTGATCTTCCTCTCTTTCTACTACTTTCTTTCCTAGCATGATTGTCTTTTCTAATGCCTTCTCATGATGTGGCCAAAGTACAACAGCCTCAATTTGACCATCTTGACTTCTTGGGATATTTCAGGCTTGATCTGTTCAAGGACCCATCTGTTTGTCTTTTTGGCTGTCCACAGTACCACTCTTCTCCAGCCTAAATTAGTATCTCTCAAGTACTGGGACTATGTTACATGTAACTAATTATTCTGTTTCTCCAATTGAACATCTCTTAGTTTTCCAGTTTTGTGTCCCACTATGCTTTAAAGTATTCCTCTGCTGGATCAGTATTAAACCCCATGCTTACACCAACTAATTATGCTATCTTGAAATATGCACTGCTCTCCTTGTTTAATACTATTAAGATGATGTCTGTGCATTGTTCTTTGAAGTAATAGCCACTGCGTGTTCATTTGTTTTCAATAAATTCTTGTTTTAAACTCTTGTTTTCAGTAATGTCTATGAGGATATATTATAAAGTTAAAATATTCTACTAAGTATACTGTTCCTAGTCTCTCTTAAAGCCAAAGCTCTTTCTTCATGTGCATGCAAAATGGATGAAGCCATACTTTTGGTTGCAGTGTGGTAAACTGAACATCTGCTCTTTGTTTACATTTGTTTCAAATGCTACAGTGATAGATGGGCATAGCAATGGAACAGGCTGAAAATGTATATATTTTAAGGCATGAGGTAAATGTTTTCCCAACGCAATCTATAATTTTGGAAGGGTGCACTACAAATTTCTGAGGATTTATGGACGAATAAATGTATAAATACCAGCACCACTGTAACATTATGTTTAATGCCACATTTGAGTTTGCAAAGCATTAAAAGTAGTGCCTTCTTTCTTAAAAAGAAAGAGATAGAGAGATCCAGGGATCCCAGCTTGCCAGGAAGCCACACTATCAGTGCAAGAGATACAGCTTTTTGACTGTATGGTTGTTATCCATTTGTACCTTTCACATCAGACCAAGGTTTACCTGTCCAATTCAGCCTTGAAGCAGGGAAATAAAAAAACAGGATCCCTCAGTGGGCTTGCCACTGAGTTGGTGGTCCTTCCTGAAGAAGGTGAGATGTGGAGCTGAGGTTCATGAAGGAAAAGCTTTCTGTCCTATCCTACCCCCTGCAAATATCTGTACATCCACTGAAAAACCTACCCAGTTCTCTTAACTGCTCCTGACAGAGCTTGGGTTTCAGGCTATTTAGCACCTTGGTTGCTTTCCAGGATGTTAGAAATTTTAACACATCTTTTTCTAAAAAAAGGTTTTGTCACACTCGTTACTCTTGCAAGACACTCCTTAATGTATAGAAGCTTGATTCACATTCATGGTGTACACAACTTAATGTTTAAGCCTTTAAACAAAGCTTAGCATTGCCATACATGCAAGCTTCCAAGATCACTTATAAGATATAGGTTTGTTCTTAATTCAGCTCCTCAGATGCTACCACTATTGGCTTCAGTCAGTATTAACTATAGCCAAGAGCATTTAATTGGCCAAGTGCCAGTTTATATTAGTGGAGTAGTTAATAATGACAGACTTTCCTATTGGTCATGTCAAAGGTTCTACTATATATATATATATCAATACATGTATAAAATGTGTGTAGAGATATATAATTCCTTTACAGAAGACATGAAATGGAAGTTGTCTGCCTAGATGGAGAGGTCTATGTTATATGTGATCCTCCTCAAGGATAGTGGATAATTGTAAATACAGCCAGTCCTCCATATCCATAGATTCTTTAACCATGGATTCAACCAGCCATGGCTTTGAAAATATTCCAAAAAGATATACATGTCAAGAAGGAAATTTTGCTATTTCATATAAGGGATACCCTTATAAGGGATACCATTTATTACACCATTGCATTTAATAAGACTTGAGTATGCATGGATTTTGGTATCCATGGGAGGTCCTGGAACCAAACCCCAGTGGATACCAATGGCTCACTGTACTGAATAGATTTTATGAATAAATAGCCTGAAATAGTACAAAGTCACCTGATTATTCCATAAACATTGGAATTTAGAAATTCTAATGTTTTAAGATTACTTAACAGCAATGTTGATGTTACACCTACCTATTTGGGCAATACAGGGGCTTTCTAGATGGGCAGGAAAGTGTGAAATGAAGTTGCCTTTTCCTTAATGCTTAGCAGCTGCACCACAGCCTTTAGATGGAGCTGCGCTGTTCCGCAGTTTTTAAAAAAGAAGCTGGGAAAACCAGCACCTTTTTAAAGGCGCTTCTTCTCCCCTAAAACGCAAAAAAAAAAAAAAAAAAAAAAAAAAGCGTTTTCATGGCACACTTTCCCTTCAGCCCTGGTGGCACAGTGGTTAAATGCCTGTACTGCAGCCACTCACTCAAAACCAGAAGGTGGCGAGTTCAAGACCAGCAAAGGGCTGAAGCTTGACTCAGGCTTGCATCCTTCCGAGGTCGCTAAAATGAGTACCCAGATTGTTGGGGGCAAATAGCTTACAATTGTAAATGAAGCTGTTTGTTTAACAAATTGTAAGCCGCTCTGATAGTCTTGGCTGAAGAGCGGGGTATAAATAAAACATTATTATTATTATTATTATTATTATTATTATTTTTCTCATCTAAAGGCTAGACTTTCATGCAGCCATGAACACACTTCTTTTTGCCAATCTAGATCAGGCCACCGTTGTCCACAAACTTGTGAGCTTAGGTGATTGAGATGAAGGACTTGAGGGAATTCCAAGTAATAAATGACAAATGACAATAAACCTGCAAATGCCTCACAAAAAGATATTGGGGTGGACGAACCATGCCTGTTTCACTGTAACTAGTATTTAGTGAACTGATCAGACTAAATTCTTACAATTGGTTGGCTCTTTAACATTATATATGTCAGGATTCAGTCATGGGTAAGAAAGTGACGTAAGAAGTTGGTAGTCTGGACCAAAGCGTATGCTAAAACTGATGGACAAACCCAGCAGCAGGACTAAGAAGCAAGCCAGAAGCAGAGGAGAAACCAGGAGGCAAGAAAACTGAAGCTCAAGCAAGGACCAAGAAGTCCTTCATGCTCTGCCCAGTATCCAGTAGCCACCTGCTGTTCAATATCGTTGCAGGGGGCAGCTAAACATGGATGTAGACACTTCTGACAATTTTAAGAGGGGTACCCCGTGAAGAAGCAAGAGCAGTACACTCTATTTAAAATATATGGAAAGAGCATTTATATAACACCCTTTGGAGTCCAAATTGCTTACAAATAAGATAAATATTATGCTGTTATCATCAGTTAAAGTAAAAGCCATTGCATACCATATAGTGTATAAAAGCTGTAAATAATGCAGGAGAGAGTAAATCATTGCTGGTGCCATTTATTTAATGGCAAATAATGAACTTCATGTTCACTAAGTAATGAATAAATGTCTATTAAAGTATTTAGATTCTGGGTTGTTATGGGTTTTTTTTAAAATGTAAGACCTTTACAAGGCACCATTAATGATCTTCTCCCATAGTAAGGGAAACAGTTTAGAACCAGACAGATAAGGAGAGGCAGTCAGGCTTGGGCAACATAATTTCTTGATGGCATGCTCTACAAAGCACAGATGGAGAGTATGTGGTTCCTCTAAAAACATTGAACTCCAACTCCCACCAGCCCCAGCCAGCTCAGCCAATGCTCTGAAATGATGGGAGGGCAAGAAGGTGTCCTATCTCTGGTCTAAAATCTTGACATAGGGGGTCAAAATAAAACAATGACTTCTTTTGATAAAGCTACAATCACAAAAGATATGTATATGGATTTTAATTGCCCAATAATTTTAATAGCAGCTTATTTACCAAATATCATGCAAATATGAAATGACACCAGACTTAGGAAGCTGCCCTGTATTGAGTCTTTAACGAATCTTTAATCCATCCATCTCAGTAGTGAACTTCTGGCACTAGGTGGTAAATTCATTTTAGATAAAGTAGTTATTATTTCTTTTTTCTGAACATACCACTGGCTGTGGTGGATGGAATCATACAACTGTGTAAATGCTAGTTTCAACATTGCTCTAAATTTGGACCCCAGATACTATCAGAAACTGCTTGCTTTAGTAGATATAAGGTGTAGGCCAGGTAACCTGGCTTAATTAATTGAATACAGTGGTCCCCCGGGTTACGAAGGTAATCTGTTCCGGATTACCTTTCGTAACCCGGAAATCTTCGTTTCCCGGGGGACTGCTTTAAGGGACGGACCGCGCGGCCGATTTAAAGGGGCCACGTGGTTTTTCTCATTCGCATCCCGGGGGATCCTTCGGATCCCGGGGGATGTTTTTTGGTCCCGGCGGTTTCGGGTCCCGGGGATTTCGTTCCCCAGGGGATTCGTAAACCGGGGGACCACTGTAATAGGGAATTATGGTTTCTGTTCACAAGAGGTCAATTTTTGCCTTCTTTTCTTACAAATTACAGCAATTTCTATAATTTGCTACATATAGGAACTTTTCTGATACCAATATTGACTGAACTCTCCAATCAACTTAAGTTAAGTATACTTTTAAGTAATTAGGTAACAAAATTATCAGATGGGATTGGGTAATGACAGGAGAAGGATGGGAGTGAAGCGTGATGCTCCTGTCCTTATTGTGTGATCATGCAAAGATTATCAGACTCACGACGCTTATTCTGTGATTATCCCATTGTTACTGGAAGTGCCCAGTATAAAATCATGGCATAAATGAGATCCACTTATATGACTCCTGGATGAACCCTGGCTGCTGGGTAATCCTGTAAGGTGAAGCAATAAGTCATAGACTCACTGCCTCAAGGGGAAATTCCCCTCTTAGCAAACATTGCGCCCAGATAGTCTAGGGAGTTGCAATGGGATCATCACCCGGCCATTAGAGGTGTAATGTTTGTCCTCTTTAATCCACTGTATTCCCCCTCAGGATCCTTGATTCCCCCGACTCAGGATACCTCCACAAGATTAATCCCTTTAAGACAATCAGATCCTGCTGTCCGGACATTCAGTCCACCATTAAGCACCTTTGCCAGAAGGGGCATTTCCCCTATAGAAACCCCCAGTTTTAGTCATTCAGTGTGCCAGTTGACGAGGTCTCCATTCTCCACTTCAGTCTGATCTCTGAACCTGGACACTGACAAGCCCTGCTCAAATCCATGTGCGGAGTAGGCTTGTCCCAGACTCACTCTCACTCATTCAACTCCCAGAGGAGAATCTACACTTTAGTAAGCATTACCCTTAGTCCAGCCTTGAACTATTCCCAACGCTAACTACTGATTTTCCTTAGCCTTGTATGTGTGTGTGTGTGTAAGTGGCCTGCCGGACGAGATGCGTCTCATTACATCACTAGACTGTTTTAAAACAGCCTTAAAGACGCATCTCTTCCGGCAGGCCTTCCCTGAAACTGTATAATCTACCTGGCTCCTAAAATCTTTCAGCCAATTCTCAACTCCTTATCCCCCCCCCCTCTGTATTTTATTGCTACCCATGCTGTGGCCAGCATTGCGGTTTTGTGTATCGTGTTTTATTGTACTTTTATTGTTAGTAATTTAATTTTAAACTTAACTAATTTAATCCTATTTTAAGGGGGGGAGGTTGGGATGGAATTCTTGAATTATTTTAATCTGCAATCTGTTTTTAACCTTGTTGTACCCCGCCTCGATTGTTTTACAGAGGGGCGGGTAAGAAATAAATATTATTATTATTATTATTATTATTATTAGTGAATTATGTGACTGTCTTTTTCCCCTTAATAAATTGGATATTAATTAGACAAGCCTGTCTCTGCTCAATTCCTTGAACCCCGGTCTTCTTGGTATACACAACAGGAGGCGACCTAGCAAGGTTATTGTAGCCGACCCATCTTGCAACTTGAGCTAATAAAAAAATTCCCCAAACCAGGCTCTTGGCTACACTGTCAATGAACATGAAGTGTCCTGTCACTTCAGTAATAACAGGTTATCCCGTTATTAAGAAATGGAGGTAAATGACAAGACAATTCCTCTTTATTGACAGGATAATCATAGGATAATTGAAACGTCATCTCATAATCTTCGTGCAATCGCATGATAAGGATGGGAACATCTTACTTCACTCCTATCCTTCTCCTGTCATTATCCCCCATCTGATTATCTCCTAAGTAGCATCATAGAATCATAGAATCCTAGAGTTGGGAGAGCCCACAAGGGCCATACAATCCAACTGCCTGCCATGCAGGAATCCACAATCAAAGCATCTCTGACAGGTGGCCATCCAGCCTCTGTTTAAAGACCTCCAAAGAAGGAGACTCCACTACACTCCAAGGCAGTGTGTTCCAATTATGAACAGCAATTACTGTCAAGAAGTTCCTCTTGGCCCTAACCAGCCACCAATCCTGCTTTACCAGGCAGCAGCCATTGCGACTGGCGGGGATTTGTTCTCTAGTTGATCAGGGAACAACATACCAATGTTTCTATCCCCTCCCTCTAGCAATCTCTGGTAAAACATGCAGAAGTAGAATCTCTCACACAATTCTTCCTCGTACCAGGGATCACTAGAAGGAAAAGGGTGGAAATGTCACTATATGCTTCTCAATCAATAGGGGGGAAAAAGCATAATTGCTTACAACAGCTGCTGCTTAGTAAAGCAATGTTGGAAAACCTGTACAATTGTGGCAACAGTGCCATGATCATTAATACATAGGGACCGTTAATATAAATCACTTACCTATAAATAACTATAGGTTGTACTGTGATAGTGAATTCCCAACCACAATTTTCTTTCTGTGACCAGATTAAGACTTTTTTGTTCCCCTTAACCATTTAAATATTTGCTGTTATACTTTTATTATGTGTTATGGTTCATATTATTTTTTGACTATTTTTGGTGCTTTTTAAATTGTATTCTAATTAGATTGCCTTTGTTTTACATTTTCATCATGTTGGCTTTTGATTTCGAGTCTATATAGCTGTACTGTTGTGCTTTTACACTTCTGGTATGCTGTTGCTTTTGATTTTTTAACAGATGGTTTTCTGTTGAGGAACAAATAAGTGCTCATGCTGTGGCAACAGCTTTTATGCACGCACACAAAGATAAATTCTTATTAAGCAGCAGAAAAATCTGTCTCTCCTCACCTAAGAATCTTCAATTTCTAGAATGTCAAACATGCGGAACAGGAAGCCATTCAACCACATATACTTCAACTATCCCAGTTTGGCTGGGACAGCTAAATTGTTTAATATTCTGCTGTCCCACTTTCTCAGCTGCTTAAAACATCCCAGTTTCTCTCTCCTCCCATTTTTCCCTTTCATCTTTGGCATACTTCAACTGCTGTCCATTGAATTCAAAGTGCAGAAGTGGTATTCACTCACTTAACTCAGCAAGAAGGAAAGGAGAGGAAGGGTCTACGTTTTTCCCTTCTTAAACTGAGTATATATTTTCCATAGTTTCTCTGCATACAGTACCCTGTTTCCCCCAAAATAAGACATCCCGTAAAATAAGACCTAGTAGAGGTTTTGCTGAATTGCTAAATATAAGGCCTCCCCTGAAAGTAAGACCTAGCAACGTTTTTGTATATAAATATATATACAGCATATAATAAATGTTCGGGTTTTTGTTGTTGTTGTTCAACAATAAATGTGAATTCTTCATGGAAAAATAAGACATTCCCTAAAATAAGACCTAGCGCATCTTTGGGAGCAAAAATTAATATAAGACACTGTCTTATTTTGGGGGAAACACAGGGTAATGTTTTTATGTGCTCTTCCCTATTAAAAACATTTGGTTTCTTGTTGCCTGCCTCACCCTTTTGATCACACTCTGATACACCTTGGCCACATATGTCCTGCTTTTCATTTGTGAAATGTTGAAGGACACACAGCTCATGGGTGCTACATGTGGATGAAAAGAAAGAAGTCAACACTATGGGTGGGTGTCATATCTTTGCCACAGCTATGGAAGTCACAATGTCTCTGACCAAGCTGTGTCAGTATATATCTTTGGGGGCAAGGATAAGTGCTATCCCCTGAAAAAAACAAACAAGTACTGCTTTTCCCCCTTTTTTAAAAAATTAAGAATTTCAAAAGTACAATAAAAATTACAGAAATTTAAAAAGAGAAGAAAATCAAAGGAAAAAAGGAAAAGGTGATTTAAAAGAACAAAGGGAAAAAAGAGATGAAAAAATAACTTCTGATCTTCCTTTTAGTGGTTATATAAACATATAGCTATTCACACTCTGTTGAAAGATTACAGCTATTCTCTTTTAATAATCTGTTCCCTCCCATCATGAAAACCAACAGTTACAAATTCATATTCTTTTTTTAACACACACAAAAAATCCATAAGGGGTTTCAGATCTTCAGAAAATATCCCTATCAACCATCCTCTAATCAAATCAACAGACATGTCAATTTTTACCAGTTTTATCAGTTTCCATGACAATTCCTCTATAGTGGGTAGTGTTGATTTTTTCCATCTTCTTGAAATATTGTTGCTGTCATCATAAACTAAATTAATCTTTCATGGTTCTTTTCCAACTGTACATCTATCATTCCAGAAGGGAAAAGTTCCAGTTTTAATTGAATATTACTTTTTGGAATCCTCTGTATCTATATATATATTTAAATCTCGCACAAAAAGGAAGAAGAATAAAAAATAAAAACATATTGAACATTCATAACACATTTCTAACATGCACCTTAAATCCCTTTATAGATTTTAAGCAATTTATCTAACACCTTGTAAGAACGACACATTTTTAAAAAAAATCTTTTTTATCATAAAAATCCTCTTTAAAATCATGTCATTATAAAAATCTCAGTCCACTTGACTTCATATTTTCCCATTGATCCATCTGTATGTTATAGTCAAATTGAACTTCTTCATTCCTATTTTCCATTAACACAGAGCCTGTCAACACACCAACATCTTTTGATAATGCTAAATTATCCAAATCTTTTTCCTTCCTCTTGACAATTTGACCTTCTATGTTTTCATTTTTCATTAACAAAAAGGCTGCCAATACACCGACATTATTTGGCAATGCCAAAGTATTCAAACATTTCCCCATCCCCTTGTTTACAATTTCAGTTTCCAAAATTTCAGTTTTATCATTACTGAGTTTCATTATCCCAAGCAATTGCTTTAATTATTCTTTCCTTAAATTCATTCTTCATATCTTGTTTTAATCTTTCTTTCAATTTTGCCTTATTATCATTTCTCAAATTTTAATCTCTTCCAACAAATTCTATAGAATCCGTATTGAAGGCCATCTTCAGCAAATCCAGGAGTTAGAGGTTTAAAAACAAAAAGCAAGTCTCTCAAGTCCTGCTACTTTTTTAAATGTCTTTATGAAGCTAACAATTTAGTTCCAGTGTGGTCTCCCAAAAAGCCATCTAGATGTTCTTAATCTTATATTCTCAAAATTTAAGTAATTTAAGGTGGTTAAGAAAGTGAGGATTTTCACAGGTTCAGTGTCCATAAACATTAGGGAGCTGAGCTTGCTGTTGCTCTTATGGCCCCCTTGTTGCTCAACTTGCCTCAGACCACTACAAATTCCATTGCACGGAACAATCTAAGGCATTCCCCTTGTCCAGAGAGAGCTTTTGCCAGCTGGGATTCACCGCTTGCTGCTTCTGCTGTCAAAGATTTGAGTCCAAGACTCTTGGATTGTTCTACCTCCTATATGGTTTCTTTTCAGGTTGTATAAAACTTTTGCCCCCTCCTACCCAACCTAATTTTATGTTGATGTCATGATTTGTAGATCTTTTACTGATTTTAGAGTCTGTGCTAGCCTTTCTGAGGTTAATTTCCCTATTATAGGCTCTGAATCCTTGAAAATAATTCCCATACCCTATCAAAATCTCTAATGAGTGTTAACACTAATTGGAGTCAATTATCTCTTTACTTGGGGAGAAAGGTGAACCATATGGAGGCTATTGCATGAGCTCTCAAAACTTCGAAGAGACTTGCAGATTTCTCACTGCTTCCTTGCATTCTTATATAGTCTCCACAGTCTCTCTAAAGACAAATTGAATGTGAATGTGGAAAATTCTTCATAATGTAAAATATCTTTGGTATCAATGGAAGCCAAAGAAGTTTCGAGAAGAGTGATAACATTTCTCTCTGAGGTTTTGCACATTCAGTTTTTTTTAAAATACTGTGTATGGCTCAATGTATGAGCATCATATATGTGCAATGTATATGTATGTACAACCTTAGAGGTAGAAAGAGGAGGAGGAAACAAGTAAGGTATTAGATTTCTTTTGTTCACGTTATGCTTTATAGAAATTTTGTGGATTCAAATAACCCCTAATGTCTAAGGAGAATCCCCATATATGCCAACTGTGAACTTGGAAAGAACTGTTGATAATCTCTTGCATGTGTTTCTAGAGGAGAAATATTGAACTGCAGCTGTTGTCCTGGGGAAAAAGAAGTTTCTTAAAAGGGACCATGTGCTCCAGTACTGTTGCCTTTTGTTCTCTGGGACCTTTGGCATTCATGTTTCTTCTGAATCAAAAGTACTAGAATATATTTTTATCCCTTGGACTTTGGAGTAAAGAACAATGTATATCATGGGGCAGGAAACAAACATCCAGCTGTTATTAGGCTTTAGCTTTGCATCAGCCCTGACCAGGGGTTATAGGAATTGTAGTCCAACAGCTGGAGAGCTGCATGTTCCACTTCATTCTATTTTACATGAACATCAGTATTCAAAGAAGTACTTTTCAAAATAGTCCCCCAAATATATGTGTGTGTGTTTGTGTGCCATTTCTACTGTGCTCAGGGGTCCCACTGGGTCACCTTGAAGTAAAAAACAATTTTTGCAATTTTTAACAAACAAAACAAACAAACAAACAGCTTCATTTATATACCGCTTCATACCCTTAAGGAGTGTCTAAGCGGTTTACAATTGTAAGCTATTTGCACCCCAACAATCTGGGTACTCATTTTAGCGACCTCGGAAGGATGCAAGCCTGAGTCGAGCTTCAGCCCTTTGCTGGTCTTGAACTCGCCATTTTGAGTGAGTGGCTGCAGTACAGGCATTTAACCACTGCACCACCAGGGCCACCAGAAAAACTTTCTCTCCTCAAATAAAGGAACACATGTACAGTACACAATTTTACACCTCCTTGAGCCAATCTAGGCTGAGAAGAGGCCTTTCTCAAAACAAAGAATGAGCATCAAGTGACTTCTACTCACTTCCTATTGTTAAAAAAAAGGCATCTCCTGGGCCTAAATTGGTCCCCAAACATGGCTTTAATGCCCCCATGTCCACTAAAGGACATCTGAAACACACACACACATATTTTGTAGGGGCAAGTGTGGTAGAACAGTGGAGCCCTTGAAGGTCTTCTGGGAGGGGTGGGTGGCTAGTGCTAGTACTTCAAAGGCTAAAGTGAATTTGCGTAATTACTGGCTTTTTTATAACACCTCCATATTGGACATGCGATGGAGACTTCAGCAGAGACTGAGTTTGCTATTATCTGTTTTTGGATGTCGCATCTTAAATTTTGCCCCTTAATACACTTGGGAGTTTGATATGCTTTTAAAAATGTTTTTATGGCAGCATCTGGGAATGTGCATGATGTTAGGGGTGGAAAGGACATTTGCTTTAACCAATTTTTATCCAACTTGTGGTTTGTGAGACTATTAGCAAATGTACGCATATATATTTTCCTGTTTCCTGTGTTTGATGAGAAACCACAAGTGGCAGATTCTTTCCTTTTTTTGAATTAGAAGTAATAAATGCACACAACTCAAAATGTGTGATCTCTTTTAAAATGTCCGGAAATACAATTTATTTGTAAATGCATACATAAACACATACATTAAGAAAAAATGGATTTAGAGGTGTGTACGTTAGGAAAAGTGCATTAGGAAAAAATTAATAAAATGTCCATGCAGCCACCCCACTTACAAAAGAGTTGTAAACTGATACAAAACAAAGATAGAAACAAAAAGTGGGATTTGGAGGAAAAAAAATTTTTTTTTGCAACAATAGTGAGACCATGAGATATTCACAGCCTTATGTAAGATGTAAACAGGCTCTAAAGAGGAAGATCAGCCCTTTTTTAATTTAAAGTTTTTAAAGAGTGAATGTTTAAAATTTTCTTTAAAACATCACATTTTACGTTATTTCACTTTAAGCACATGAAACTATGTACAAGTAAATACATTTAGGCTTTGCATATGATATTGTAATTTAAAGCAATAAATTTGATTTTGCTAGTTCTTTATGCACAACTATTACCATTAAATTCAGTGATGTATGGGCATTGCGATCTATGAGTAACATTAGTACAAAAACCTTTACTAAGGATTATGTATGGTGTGGGAAGGGAGAAGGTCAATGGACCATGAGTTACCACACAGGGTGACACCAACCCTAATGATGCCACTGCAAACTCTGTTCAAAGTGCAAAATTGGTTTGTCCTCAGATAACAGGTGGAGAGGGGAAGAATCTTGCCCTTCTAGTAGACTGAGGCTAAAGGAAACTGCTGCAGCCTCTCTTAGTTTTCTCTCTCCTAAATAATTTTTGCCATCTTTGAATGCACTCCGAAGCTACTTAGCCTCACATGTCCCAGTTTTCATCTACCGGTATGTAATATTGGAGGCTATGTGATTGCTCTCAATGAAGAGGGCATTGGTCAAAATGGATGGGCTGCCCTACCATAAAACATGGTGCTTTGAATTTGACTGATGCTCACAAAGGGGCTTTACAGACTGCCCTTTTGAGGCGGTCTGCAGCTGCCCCTTTAAGCAGCGAGATGGGGCCAAGGCTGCCTCACTGGCAGCCTCAGAGGCCCCATCCCACCGCTTCTGAAGGCTGCAGTGGGCGCCCTGGGCAGCCTTGGATATAGAAGAAGGAGGAGTGAAAATAGAAGGAAGGAATATCAACAATCTCTGATATGCAAATGACACCATACTATTAACAGAAAACATTGGAGACCTAAAGCTACTATTGAGAAAGGTCAAAGAAGAAAGTGCAAAGGCAGGCTTACTGTTGAACATAAGGGCCCAAGCTACACGGGCATTTAGAGGCTCTCCCTAACCCTAAACCGTATGGATGCCGCCATTTTAAAATGGTGGCATCCATATGGGTGTGCCATAATAGCATCATGGTGCGCACAATGTTTAGATACACCGCGCGTGCCATGACACAATGGCTCCATGGGAGGGCGCCAAGTGTGCCCTTTCCGTGGTGCAAAAAAGGAGCTCCTTCAAGGAGCTCCTTTTGGCTTCCGGATGTTTGGTGTGGTCTTCAAATGGCCATGCCAAAGACCCGATGAGAAAGGGGCCATGGCAGCGGCCCCTTTCTCCCCTCAGCACTGCTTAGGGAAGCGGGGTGCAGCACCTGCTGCACCCCGCTTTCAAGCTGCAGGGAAGCTTGCTGCTTCTCTGCGGCCTCTGGAGGTGGGAAGATGGGGCCTCTGGGGCTGCCAGTGCGGCAGCCTTGGCCCCATCTCACCGCTTCTTGGGGCGAGAACAGACCGCCCCTTTTGGGCGGTCTGTATCGCCCCAAAGAAAACAGAATTAATGACCATGGCACATCTCCATAAGTTCAGTCTAGACAACAAGGAAATAGAAATTGCAAAAGATTTCCTATATCTGGGATCAAACATAGATCAGAAAGGGGACTGCAGTCATGATATCAGAAGAAGACTAAAAATGGGGAGGGCAGCTGTGAAACAACTAGAAAAAGTCCTAAAGAGCAAAGATATACTGTATAACTAAGCATGAAAGTCAGAATTGTACTAGCAATTGTATTCCCCATTACCACGTATGGATGCAAGAATGGGACAATTAAGAAAATGGACAAAAAGAGAATAAATTCATTTGATATATGGTGCTGGAGAAGAATGCTGAGGATACCATGAACAGCAAAAAGAACAAATAGGTGGGTCGAAGAGCAGGTCAAGCCTGAAATATCCCTGGAGGCAAAAATGACTAAACTGAGTCTGTCGTACTTTGGTCCCATCATGGGAAGACACAACTCATTAGAAAAGACAATAAGGTTGGGAAAAGTGGAAGGAATTAGGCAGAGAGGAGACCACATATTGGATAGACTCAGTTAAGGAGGTCACGGGTAGGAATCTGCAGAAACTGGGAAGAGTAGAGGAGTATAGGGGATCTTGGGGATGTCTCATCCACAGGGTTGCCATGAGTTGAGATCAACAACAAATATGTAATTAAATAAATAGTTTTGGTTTCTGAGAACTGTGTTAGTGTATGTTAGCCTTCAAGACACACTTCAAGATGATTCCATAGTCATGTCCTACAGACATACTTATATCCTGCTTTCCCCTTACTTATTTTCAAAGTACTCAAGTTAAGAGGTCTATCATGAAACACAGACAACAAAACCAAATAATCAGTAAAACCTCATATTTTGTGGAGCATTAAAATGAATTTTTAAAACTATGATTTAAAAAATGTGTGGAGGGGGAAGTAAGAGGAAGAAGAAGGGAAGAGGGGAAAGTACATAAGATATGAACATGGGCTGTATTAATACACATTAACATAAACTGACAATATTTCCAAAAGCTGGTGCTACAAAATACACATTCATAAGTTGCTACTTATGAGAGATCTTCTGACCATTTAACAATAGATGGAGATGTATATTTTGAGTTTTGTTGCATAAAGATGGAGATAATTCTATATGTTGTAATTGAATTCCCCCCTCCTCTGCAAAAAAATCTATAGAAAACTGAGTTCTTGGAGGGGAAATACCAATATAAATCAAAAGCCCAACTTCAGCTGGTATGCTGCAGTGCATATGGTTTGTTACAAAAATCTCCTTTTTTCCCTGAAGACTGAGGCAAAAAGGAAAGTGGGTTGCCCCAAAACCCAAGTATATGGCAGAGGATGTGAGCTCCAAAATATGAGAAATTTCATCTGAACCCACAATTCTTTGTCATTTCACAGCCCCACTAAATAATGGAGGAGGGATATTGCATGGTCAAAGCACTGTCTCATGCTGCTGCCTTGTGCTTTGTTGTATGCATTGAGGCAAGAGCTGGGTGGACATACAGAGTGTGTATTTAGAACTACAGGCCAGCAGCTCACAGCATCTAATTTTTTTAAAAGAACATTAGGACAAACATTGGCTTCTGTGAATCAAGTGTTTTAAAAGAAATACCCTAGAAGCCAAGATGATCAAATTGAGGCTGTTGTACTTTGGCCACATCATAAGGAGGCAGAACCCATTGAAAAAGACAATAATACTGGGAAAGGTGGAGTGGTGTAGAAAGTGAGGAAGACCACACACCAGATGACTGGACTCAATAAGGGAGGTCATGGACCTGAATCTACAAGACCTAAGCGGAACAGTGGAGGATAGGGAGTCTTGGAGATGTCTCATCACAGGGTCGCCATGAGTCAAAGTAACTAATGACTCTGGGGGACCTTGGAGCTAGAATTTTTAAAACTAGTTGTAGAGACGTTGAGCCTCTCTGGTGTTTTTTAGTTTTTTAAAAATTAAAAATTAAAAAGTCAAGAGAAGTAGGGAAAGCAGCAGGAACCAGGGAAAGTTTGTTTTTGTTTAGATTCAGAGCTGGGGTTTGCTTTAGTGCTGGCCTGGCATCCTGCCCCATTCATACTGCAGATGTTCCCTCATCATGCTGCATTCACTTTTAATGAGACAACAAATCATCCGCAGTTTCACACAATGCCCTTATGGCTTCTTCCTTCCTTTCTCTCTCCCTACCCCGGCCTCATTTTTGTACAAATATAGTTTTCCCCAACTATTGTCAAAAGTTGAAAGGAGGTTGAAACAGATATGAGGTTGCCATGTACGTACGGTGGCCTTATTTGTAACTGAACACTGCAGATGGTCTCCGCAGTGGATGAGTTCACTTGCAGTGTGAAGCTCAAGGAAGTCTTAGGCCCAGCTGAATGATAAATGAAATGCATGATTGCAGGGTTATTGCTTGTTTGTTTTTAAAAGAAAAACAGTAGATGTATGTGTCCAGCAGAGAGGCTATGATGCTGGGGATGGGAGCAACAAAAACTATTGGAGGAACTAAATCTGCATGCTGTATTGCCTGCGCTGGCTGATAGTCTATTCCCCCTTTGTGCTGCCCTATCCTCAGTGTGGTAGAAACATTCAGTACTCAGTCCTGTGGATTTTGGTACATAGGATATGTGCAGGCAATGTGTGTGTGGGGTGGGGTGGGGAAGAATTGACCTTGCCATCAGAAAGAAAAATGCATTGGACTGGCCCCAGGAGTAACTCTCTCTGTGTGTATTGTTTGCCTTCAAGTCATTTCCGACTTATGGCAATCCTAAGGCAACCATATCATGGGGTTTTCTTGGCAAGATTTGTTCAGAGGAAGTTTGACATTACCTTCTGCAGAGTCTGAAAGCATGTGACTTGCCGTAGGTCACCCAATGGATTTCATGGCCAAGCAGAAATCGAACCCTGGTCTCCAGAGTCAGAATCCAACACTCAAACCATGCTGGCTCTCTAGCTACATATAAAACTGTATTTATAATTAGTTCCTTTTCCCAGTATTCTCCCCATTAATTTTTTCTAGACCAGTTCAAGGGTGTATTTGCACTGTAGAAATAATGCAGTTTTACACCAATTTAAGTGCTATAGGCTGGATGCACTCCAAGAAGAATATGCAGCAGTTGTGGCTTCTGCCAACACTGTTATACTTATTGAGCAATAAGCAATAAGCAATAACTTATTATTTCATAATGGTTATTTTTCATTATTTTTATGGTTATGTGGTCTCATTAAACAATGGAGAAAGAATGGGGCTTTACAGACTGCCAGGAGAGGGCGCCATGAAGTTGTCTTTTCCAAAATGCTTAGCAGCTACACTGCAGGGGTGTATTTAAAAGGTATAGGGCAACCACACTGAGGGGGGTGGGGGTGGGGATGAGTTATTTGAAGTCTTGTCTGTTGCTCAGCAGCTACATTGGCAGTTGTCAGGACATGGAAACAGAGGTGGAGCAGCTGCACAGGCAGCAATCAACATGGCTTTTGGCCATGCTGAATCTTTAATTTTTTTTTTCTTGCTGGCTGCAAATTGCGCAGTTGCAAAGATGCTGCATTTGGAATTTTTTTTGCCAGCGCTGAACTGCACAGTTACACAGGAGTAAAAACAGAATTCCAAGTGAGGTTGGCATTCTTTTGGCCAGCCACAGACTGGGCATGTGTAGTTGCTTGGGAACACATAGGGGATCCCAAGTGATTTGGCATTCTTGTGGCCAGCCACAGACTGGGCATATACAAGAAGACAAAGAAGGTGACGTTGGCATTCGTCAGCACCAGTTCAATGTGTTACAAAATATGCTTTTAATAAAATTTTGGGAACATGTGGTCTGTGCCATGACCCCTGGCTGACCTTCTAGAGGGCCCGCAAAGGGTAAGAAACCACTGGGCAATTCATTTGATATGTGGTGCTGGAGAAGAATGCTGAGGATACCATGAACAGCAAAAAGAACAAATAGGTGTGTCCGAAAGCAGATCAAGCCTTGGAAAGACCAGTAGGGCCCCTAGAGATGAAATTAGTGGAAGTTCTCTATAGGAAGTTTGGGAGTTGCCAAAAACACACTTCCACATCTCCCAGGTAAGACAATATCCTTGGCATCATATCTGATGAGCCAGTGATTAACTTAACGACTCAGGCATTAAGTCAGCTGCCCCTCCAAATTGTGTCCAAACCTAAGTTCATTGTACACAGATTATTTGCTCTTGGTTTAACAAAGCCCAGGCAATCAGTACCTTTGTCCAAGCCTTGCCACATAGCCCCCGGATATGTTTAACCCTATAAAAAGATCCTGAGTTTGAATCCCCCGTTGACACTATCCTCAGAGTGCAGGCTGGTCCACGCCAGTTTGACCTCTGCTCATAGCTCCCGCAGCCCGTTTCCCCTCAACCTGGTGGTCGTGTTCATCATCCTCACCCACAGGCTTCCCGGAGAAGACTTCTAAGGTAGTATTCCAGCGGTGTCTCTCTCTCTCAAACCTAATGCCCAATCTTACCCCTCCCTTTTTGCTAACATTGAACGTGAGTGCATGTGTATGTCTCCTTTTGGTGTGTGTGGTATTTATGCCCCCCAATAAACCAAATATTTTCTTTGGACTCACTTGGACTAGTGTCGTCTCTCTTGGGGTTTGTCGGTGGACCACTGGTAGACAATACTGGGACAGCAATTCTGGCGTAAGACTTTGTTAGGATCTTCCTCTCTGCATATTTTGAGCTAATTATAATTCTTCTAAGTCAGAGACTTCCTAACAACTGTAAGCATCATCACCAGCTTGGATGCCTTCTCTCCTTTGTGGCCAGCGGTTCTCATCTCCATGCAATGCACAGCCAGAGCTGCTGGCCTTGCTACCGCTGGTGCTGTGAGGATGGTCCGATTGACCACTGAAATAATAGTTGCAGAGATGGATGAGGGCGTTGATGACACAGAGAGAACAGATGTAGTTGGCGCATCGGTAGTCCAGCAGTCTGCCGCAGGTAGTGCCATTGCTATGTCTGAGAAGAGGCAGACACAGGGCTATTGGAAGCTGGACAGAAGCACCCACTGGTGGGATGACTTTGTCCCAAGCATCTGGTCTGATGAGTGATGGAGGCTTTTCTTCCGAATGCCCTGTGCCATCTTTCACCGGATAGTGGACATCCTGTGTCCAGAACTGGAAAGGTCTGACACAGTGATGAGGAAAGCCATCCCAGTGGACAAAGAATGGCCATTGCCATTTTCATGCTGGCACACAAAACCAGTTACAAGGTGACTTCAGAGCACTGGCAGAGTTCTTTCACACAGGGAGAATGTGAAGTTTGACTCCTCCTCCATTTGTGATGCCAGACCCCAAAGTAGTGTAAAAGCATATCAGCACCTGAATAAATGTATCCCATCATCCACAGACTGTGTATGCCTGTCATTCATGGTCTGCTGTGTGGGCAGTCTCAGCCATGCGCCTGTTGACTTGATGCACACAAACACACTAACAAAAGGGCAAGGGGAGTTTATCTGGTTCCAGGTTTCCTGGTACAAAAGAATACAACACCTCCAACTGCCAACTGCTACCTCTGACAATGTATCAATACCCTTGAAATTCATACTTCCCTAATGGCCCATTCAATTGCAACAATGTGGAGCCGACAGACATCTATTGGGGGAGAGATTCAAACTGCAACTCTGAGGGGTCTCCATTGGCATGGAGCCAGCTCTGCCCACCTTGCCCTCACCAACAAGTGCCCATAAATACCACTGCCACACTATGCAGGTCCCCAGGACAGCAATCATGGCTCCATGAAGGAGGGCTCCAGTGCGGGGAGCCTACTGGCAAGACTGGGAAGTGGAGATCCTCCTGGATGTCCTGATGCCAGAGGAGGCTACTCGAAGAGTAATGGCCTCCACAAACAAACTGAACGGGGAGTATTTCATCAATGCGTCCCGGGCCCTCAGGAGACAAGGGTTTCAAAGAACTTTTCACCAGTTCTGTGTGAAATTTAAAGATGTAAATGTGTGGTTCTTTGAAACCCTTGAAGACTTTGGTCCACTTCCCCAGGTTCGGAAGAGGCCCATGTTCTTCGAGCAGCTGAGAAATCAGCTTCAAAATAGCTAAAACCTGAGTAGTATTCACACTTTCCTTGCACATCAGCTCCACCGAATCTAATGGGGGGCTTGCTTCTGAGTGAAAACATATTGAACCGGGTGCAGCATTAAAAGCGAAATGCTTGAAAAGCCACCTGAATAAAATATGGTTCTGCAAAATGGCTTATTCTTAAAGGTGAGATATGAATTATGTCTGGTTTTATCACTTGGCTCACAAAGCAGGAAATGCCTCAGACATTTCAGCCTCCTGATGTCCTTTGGGACGGACTACCTGTCAAAAGGCTAAACCACTGCAAATCCCAGGATGCTGACTTAACAACTTGAAGATGAAAGGCTTAATCAATGAGCACCTTATAAGAGAGAGAGAAGGAAAGATGGAAAGTTAGCAAGCATTTTGAACCAGACATTTCCTTAATCAGCAGCCAAGATGACAAAGAAACAATCTTGAAATAGCCAGCTTTATAAATCTCAAGGTGATCCATCAGGGTTATGACACTGGAAGCAATCATGACCAGTCAGCCTAGCAGCATTTAAACATCAAACACATTCTTTGTGTGGAATTGATGCAGCATCAATACAAATATAAACACTGAGACGTGCAGCAGCCTTTAATAAAACAGCATGATATTAAGGCAGCATCAGATAGTGCATACCAGACATTGGAAAAAAGTTGTTACCAACTACTTGCTTTCTTCAATATGAAAGGTATTAGTAAGTCACATTGTATCTATAATGTCTGCAAGATAGCTTTACTGCTTTGGAGGTATAACTGTATCTATGGAGGCATCTACACTGTAGAAAGAATGCAGTTTGACACCACTTTGACTGCTCCATCCAACAAAATCCTGGGATTTGTAGTTTGATGAGGCACCGTCACTTTCTGGCCGAGAAGGTTTGCAACCTTGTAAAACTACAAATCCTAGGATTCCATAGGATGGAGCTACAGCACTTAAATGGGTGTCAAACTACATCATTTCTACAGTGTAAATGCACCACTTTTAGGGAATGTTTATGGTTACAGGGTGGTGGACTCACTTAATCCTGGAGGAAGAATATCACATAGGTCCAAGCCCCACTGCAGAAATAATCCAGTTTGAGACTGCTTTAACTTCCTTGATTGAATGCTAGGGAATTCTGGGAACTGTCTTGTGAGACATTAGCCTTCTCTGTCAGAGAGCTCTGGTGAAACAACCCAGGATTCTCTAGCACTGAGCCAAGGCAGCTAAAGCGGTCTCAAAATTGATTATTTCTGCAGTGTGTTTTGGACCATAGCTCAAGTGTTGATTTGTGAGTCCTATCTTGTTTTGCAACTTCATGCACTATTGCAGGTGTTGAGGTAATGATGATGAGAATAAAGGAGGATGCGTTTTGTACTACAACTGCTTGTATCATTCTGAATTGTATACAAGAAAAAATAGCTAATATAATCACCTTTGGAAATGGGAATTAATCATTAATACTTTAAATCCATAACTAACCACTTTTGGGAACTTAAAGCTAATAGTTTTTAAAAAGAAAGATTCCAAACTCGGCACTGGAGAGACATAAAAGTGTACCACAGTCCTTTTACCTCGAAGACAGCTTCGGAAAGTTTTCAAGAGCAGGCTGAGAATGGAAAAATGATTACATTGGTTGCTGCACGCAAAGAAAACAGGAAAGTGAATTGCTGAAACAGACAGGCTATTGTGAATAAAAGCCTTTTTAAAAAGAAAGAGAGAGGGAGAGAGGAGTATTGGTAAATGTTGCCAAATTCCTTCACAAATACTTTCTCAGACCGCAAGGGACAGTGCAACAGTGTAGGAAGAAGCCACAACAAACTGCAGATTCTATTTGGACTTTTCTAGCAGGAATTAATGGAAAGAAGAGAAAGAGCAGATAGGCAACATTCTTAAGACCCTCCTACTTAGGAGTAAGGCCCACAGAACAGAGTAGATGTGTCCCAATGTGTGCCATGTATTTGTTTGCTGCATTTCTATCCTTCAATTCTATCCTTCCTTCAAGAAGCTCAAAGTGCTGCACGTAGCAAATCTCTACCACCATAGTGGGTCCTTGATATTTGCTAAGTTTGGGTTCCAAGAACTCCCCACCACCACCGACATCCATGGATGTTCAAGTCCCATTATATACACTGGTATAATAAAGTGATGTCCCTTATATAAAATGGCAAAATTAATGTAGGCTTGTTGGAATTTACCAGTATATTTTTGGAATATTTTCAAGCCATGTATGGTTGAACCTGTGGATAAAGAATCCGTGGATGTGGAGGACCAACTCTACTTTTATTTTCACAACAACCCTATGGAGATTGTGACCAGAGACACAGTGAACGGGGAGGGAGTTCAACCCGGGATACCCTCCCTCCCTTCCCTTGTGTTTGTTTTTAGATTGTAAACCTGTTTTGGTTGGGTCAGAGGTGGCACTCTATAGATTAGTAAGAAAACTCAAAACAACAGCATGTGAAATGTGGACAAAACATTGTCAGAGGGAGCCATGACTCAATACCATGCAATTCCGGGATTTGTACTTTTTGTGAGATATTTAGCCTTCCCATGTCAAACTGCATTATTTCTGTAGTGCAGATGCAGCCTAAATAAACAAAAGCACACTCAGCCTAAACATTAGAAACAGAGAGAATGATAATAGTGGCAGCGGCAGCAATGATGGCAACAAGTATAGGATGTAGCATAAATTCCTCAGATGCTTTGCTGTGGTGTATTCCTTTTTTGCAGGTTTGGCAATAGATGATATATTTTAATAGTGGAAAGATTGCCATAATGGGTATTCAGTGGGCTGTAACTCACTAAAAGTCTGACTTTGATCCTGAGAATGCCAAAGGCAAGATTTATTATGTAGGCTGAGGTCTCTCTCCAGTTTTTATCAGTTTGATGCCCCACTTGCTAGGTTAAAGGTTGCTTGTAATGCACAGTGTAACATGGCAGAAAAACCCCACTTTAAAGAACAACAACCCTATTTCCCCAATGGCTAGTTTTTGCCACCCTCCAGGCTAATGCTGCTGAAATGTCAGCTTCTTTCAGCTGAGTGACCCCAGAGCAGCAATACTGTGTGGCTACTAGTTTCTTTGGGGAGACAACCGTCCTACAGATTCATCAGCCAGCACAATCGCAACATGACAGCCACTTTAACACAAAAACCATCTCTGTCTGGTAACTATAAACAGAGTGGCCAACCCCTGGCCCCAGTGAAGCACTGTAGCATCTTTGATTTGCATACATTCTAAGGTACAACTCTCCCAGGAGAGAAGGGATGTTCTTTAGGAAAGCAGCCCCAATCTCATCTCTGGAATTGTGAAAAGAAGAGGCACTGTTGTTACCCAGTACTGTAATAGCAATATACCAATAGCAAGTACATTTCCATACCACTTATCAGTGAACTAAGTACTCTGTAAGTGGTTTACAATGTATAATTTTCCCCAACAAGGTGGGTACTCATTTTAGTGATCTATAGAAGGATGCAAGGCTGAGTGGACCTTGGAGCCCCTGGGATCAAACTCACAACCTTGTGGCTGCAGTACAGGCATATTCACTGCACCACCAGGGATCCCTAACTCATAAGTAACTTGGTAACTCATGACGTCACCCCTTCATTGACCTCTCCCATCCATAACATACAGAACCCTTAGTAATGTTTTCTGTAATAATGTTTTTCATAAATTATAAAATATTAAAATTTAATTAAAAAAAAAACCTGGGGCCTCTCATTTCTTTTCCTACTGAGCCTCACCCTATTGACACCATCGCTTCAGCATTTTAAAGGGATGCAAGTGAATTCCACAGCCTGTTTCTGCCAAAAGGCAGATGTTTGGGGAGCAGTGCTGTCACCCCGTGGGGTGTCACTCGGTGTGGTCCACACTCCCTGCACCCACTAGTGATACCCCTGCACTGTTGAAAGTCACATACTAATAAGCAGATCTTGGTGATGATGGAGGATTATTTTTCTGGACTGCAACTTCCAGAACCCACTCAGCCAACATGATAGTCATAATCCATATAAAGGGAGCATTTTGAAATTATGTCAATGGCCTTGCACATTACAAGCCTTTTCCTGTCACCTGTTTTGACTTCATTGTTTTATGTTGCTAATCTATCAGGGATAAAACAACATCCCACCCCCTCCATGACAGGGACTTTTCAGAAAGACGGTATCTTCTCCACTGTTCTGTTACTTTAGGGACAGACTACTGTGGAAGACAAGGGGGTCACATTCATCCTGCAATAAGAACAACAAAAATCATTTTCTGTCATGTTCTGCCACTTTGGACATTTTGAATTTAAAAAAAAAATAGGGAAAATATTACAAAATTTTGTTTTTTGTCTGGGGGTGGTGGTGTCCAAATGCCCTCTACATCATTTAGACATCATTTGGGGAGGGTTTTGAGTGATGATGATGATGATTCCTGGAAGACCCTGGGGGATGCATGTGCCTGCCCCTGCATGGTGTGAGAGGCAGTTGATGTGATATGAAGAGGTGATATGATAGTCCTGTTTAAATATTTGAAGGGGTGTCATATTAACGATGGGGTTGGGGGTTGGACTGGATGGACCTTGAAATCTTTTTCAACTCTATGATTCTGTTATTCTATGGTGTGGAATTAGATTAGCTTCAATAAGTGGCACTGGGGCTAAAAAGACAGGCAAAAAGAGGTGCTTTCAGTCTGGCTTGAAGGCGAGGCATTTAGATGAAACATGCCTTGAAGCCATCAGGAAAGTGCTAACTAGGCGCCTTATGCCGTTTCAAAAAGAAGCAGCTTTTTTCCGCTTCTTCCTGGCTTGAAGCCATGTCATGTGGTCATGACATGAACACTCCAGCTGCCTTGGGAGCCAGCGGTGCGGTTGGTGGGGTTTCAATGTGGCTGCAGAAAAGGCAGCTTCAAGCCACTTTTTACTGCCCATCTGTTTCGCCCCATTGTTCCTGTAGTTTCATGGCTGAACCTAAAAAAACCCTATTAACCAGATTAATTTCTTGGGTAGCAGATTATTAGAGTGTCCATCTATGAGTGAGATAGCATTCAGAGACATAGATCAGTATGTGAAAGGGTATTGTAACACCTTTCAGAGGGAAAGAAAGAAAGAAAGAAAGAAAGAAAGAAAGAAGTTAGTGACTAAGTATATGTAAACATTTTAAAAACAAACTTTTATTTTTATTTTACCACGGGGTGGCATCAGGAAGCACTTTTCACTGTCACTTTCACATTCACTATTACTTTTACTTTCACTTTCACTCACTTCCACTTTCATTTTACTTTTATTTTCATTTTCTATTTTACTTTCACTTTCTAGCATACCCTGGATGTTCACAGGGCCATCAAGATTTACCTCAAAAGAACATCAGCCTTCAGAAAGTCGGAAGCCATTTTCATCTTCTTTTGACCAGGCTCCAAGGAAAAGAAGGTGTTGGTCTCCACTCTGGCAAGATGGATCAGGGAATGTATCATCGCCTGTTACAAAACTCTCGGTCTGACTCCACCAGAGGGTATCACTGCCCATTCAAACAGGAGTGTGGCTACCTCTGCAGCAGTGAGCACCAATGCTTCCCTGGCTTAAATATGCAGAGGAGCCATGTCAAGACACCTATCACATTTGTTAAACATTACGAACTTGATACTTTTCAGTCAGCCGAGACAGCCTTCTGACTCGCCCTCTGCACCAGCAGGCCCTCCCCAAATTTGCTGCGCTTTGGTAAATCCCAATGTTAGGATGCTCGGCTCCTTCTCTGCTGGGAAATGGAACGTTGAACTTACCTGACATATGTCCCTTTCCGGCAGAGAAGATCTGAGCATCCTCCCCACCCTGTTTTCTGCTGGTGCAGGTGGGCTATCTTTTCACTGAGTTTGTTGTTGATCAGGTCCATCTCGAGGCTCACCATTCTCTGGTTTTTCCCCCTGTGCCATGTTTGTTTTTGATTGCTGAGTTCTTTTTAAAAAAGGTTTTTGGGGCTGGTCATTGACTGAAGTCCCAGGGGTCGCTCCACCCATGGGTGTGGGGTCAGACCCCAGGTCTTTGTTTCTCTCTCCCTGCCTATCAGGAGCCAAGTGGGCAGAGCTACCCAATGTTAGGATGCTCGGACCTTCTCTGCTGGAAAGGGACACGTATCAGGTAAGTCCAACATTCCATTTTTTTTCAGGTTCAATGTATAAACAGCCATGCTTTAGAGACCTAATGAATCATGAAGCCATTACTATTCCAGGCATAAACTATTAAAATGTATCCATCTAAGAGAACTGTATTCCTCCATGGGAGAACAATGAACTGTTAGAAGAAGCAGCCCTTGGCATTTTGAGTTACAGGAGCATCCTTCACTGGGAGTAACTCACTTTTCTAACTGTAGAAAAATACTCCCATCTAATGTTTACGGAAGAGAAGTGCAAGGAAGGAATAAGGAAGGCGTGTCAGATATAAGCTTTTACAAGATCCCACCTTGCCATCATCATTATATAAAGGGGAAAGCTTCCCTTTAACTTTGATACCCCATTATGCCACTTCAGCTAGTAACAACTCTTGCCATAACTTTTCCTGATAAGGCTTTAACAGTTTTAGGCACTGACATTCTAGACACAGAATCACATACAAGGATCTCAAAAGATCACAAGCTGATCTGCATAATACCTCAGCTGCTCAATTTGCCAGAACACTTTTATATTTTCCAGTTGACTGCAAACATGTGAACCACCATCCAGCGCAGCTGCCTTGCCTCTCTGGGTCAATGAAAGCAGGATTCTTGTGGAGTCCTCAGCAATACAGGAATGAGCTGAGAGAGAGGCCCACAGAGACCATCTGGAGGTTTTAGGGAGGGGATGTTTGCTATTTTTGGTGCTGCCTTGGACTTCTGCTTCACCAGTGAGACTCTGTTTTGTTGCAGGAATGAATCCCTGACCCATCATCCAGTGCAGCAAACTTGCCTGTCTGGGCCATTGAAAGCAGGACTCTTGTGCAGGCAGATCTGCTGCTGCTAGGGTCACTGCTGAAGGGCTGACATCAAAGGGGGTCACCCCTTTGGGGAATCCATAAAGCTGAGGGCCTGTCCTTCTGCCAACAGAGGCAAAGGTTTGTCGCCTGCTTTAATGTACACCTGCCTGTATATTGTATTGGGTGTTTTACCAGCAAGTGCTATGTCTGCCCAATAAAGGATGGAAACGTTTTCCAGAGGAAGCAATCTGTGGTGAACAGATTCAGGGAGCAGGCATTGGAGTCATACAGTGCAGAGGGAGATAAGGAGAGAGGAGACAATTACAGTATCATGAAAGAGGGGAGAATAACAGGGTGCTTGTTGCCTCCAGATTGTCTTCTAGATCACATAGAGGGGATGGCCTTGGTGACAGTCCCCCAGGATTGAAAATGCTGCTGTTGAATGCCAGGTTAGTGAATGGGGAAACAAGTGCCATTCAAAATTTGATTCTGGATGAACATGTTGACCTGGCCTATATCAAAGAGACCTGACTGGATGACGCAGTGGCAGTGGTGGTAGTGGGGTAATCTTTCTGCTCTGTCTGCCAGGTCTTTCTGTGCAGCATCAGGCTAGACCTGGGAGGTGGAATGATGGAGTTGCAGTGATATATCATGGAGGCTTACCACATTATTAAAGAAACTCGGGAGGCAAATGAAGACAAGTCTCTTTTTCTCCTTCTGCATGACTCTTATTATACTTAGGTTGTAAAACCGTGGAAGAGAGTTATAAAAGTGTCATTTACCAAACAGATTATTTCAATTTGGCAAATGGGAAACTGTTACAACATTTTAACGACCCTCTCCCATGGTTTTACAATTGGAAGAGAACAGAAAGAGAGTGATGTCATGCAGAGGGAGTTTGTTTAATAATGTGACAAGGCTTATGATTCCATCACCCTGACCAAGTGCCCTATCCCACAGTCCTAAAGATGGTATTAGACTCAGTGGTTATGGTTTCAGCAAAGTGTGGGTTCAGGCTTCAGCAGCATGATAGGCCTTGTTTATCAATGGGTCAAGAAAAGTTCTCCCTTGCAGTTAGATCGTACGGGAGGGGAAGGACTGAAATTCCACTGCCAAGAGATAAGATGTTAGCCCATCCTGGCACCTGGAGATTGGATAAACAACTTGGTAATTGGCATGGAAAAGTCTTTCCCCTTTCCTTGGGCCCACCCTCTATAGGGTAGATAACATAATGCTTCTAGAAGGAACTTTGCCTCGCAAACAAGCCTTGCATAATGTACAGTATTAGAAGGCATCATATGATAAATTACACTACTCTGAAAAGTCTTCCATTCATATGTAAAACTGCATAGAATCCTGGCTTGTGATAGAGATATCATATCAAAAAGGGAGCTTACATATTTTAATTTTTGCCAACAGGCTTATCAGGCAAACTACTTCAGTGCTAAATGCTGGAAAAGGGATAGAACACTCAATTTCCTTTGCAGCCCCAGTACCTCACTCTTCAGAATTCTTTACAATAGTCCTGTGAGACAGACCAATCAAATTAACATGTATAAAAGCTTGGTAATAAAAACCACTCTGTTATAGGTTGCTTGCTGCTTGAGATTTTTTTTTTGTCGTTGTGTGCCTTTAAGTCACTTCCAACTTATAGTGAACCTATCATGTAGTTTTCTTGGCAAGATCTTTCCATTGCCTTCCTCTAAGGCTGAGAGAATGTGACTTGCACAAGGTCACTCAGTGGGTTTCCAAGGCTGAAAGTGATTCAGCCTTGATTCTTTCACAGTCCTGGCCCAAAACTCAAACCACTACACCACACTAAGGCCCAAAACACACAAGCCAAATAAAGTTACTTCCAACTGCTGTGGGGGCATGACACCCCACCCCCAGGCAACCGGAAGTCTCTCTGATGCCTCTTTGATCTCCTTTGGACCAGATTAAAAAGAGCAGAAAAACATCTGGCTCCTGGCAGTGTCTGGCTTGGGACTGCAGCTAGGCCATGTGGTCACCGTGATCCTGGTGCCATCACAGCTGGAGGCCATTCCTTGCTACCCATCTGCTTTGACCTTAGGTCTATTATGTTTAATGAATAAAATTCACATTTATGTTTTATTTCAAGGTTTATCCCAAGTTTTTTTATTTGAGAGGCAAAAAGCATCCCATTTACTGGTAACCATACTTCTCTAGCTACTTCCTTGTTCAGCCACGCCTCCATTTCCATCTCCTTCAATTGTTTAGGGGGCTGTCAGAGCTAAGATAGGCTTCATATCATGACTCTACAAATTCTCCAGCAGTTACACTACTCCATGAACCCATTATCTGAACCAGTCTAGAAGATTTTAATTTTCCTCCACTTACCAGATACAAGAAAAAAGGATTTAATCTAATTAATCACAAAGTTATTTTTTATATAAATGTAGCCTATTAAAACATCTTTTCCTTTATAATGGAAGGGTGCAGATAAGATAGGACTGAAGATTTGAACTTTAAATTAGTTCTCATAGTCCTGATCCAAATTTGAAGACTTTTAAAAAACAAAATCAATTATTATTTTTTATGTCATACATAGTACAGAGCATGGAATTGTCACTTTTTCTTATTGTTCTTCTAAGATTGCCCATGTCCATTTATGAATACTCACTTGGAAAAAGATGTGACATTCCAATATGAATGTCTACCCAACACATACTTTATTTCAAATTTGCCCCAACATTTCTCAGCACAAAAAGAGAACATGGTCCCATAGCTTCAGTTGTAGATCAAGAACTAATTTCTGAAATTTTCAGGACTGATGGAAACACAATTTATTTTATGCTTTGGAGCAAGACCATGCTTAGGTAATTAAGAAGTACAAAATTAGTCCACAAAAAACTGTGGCACACGTATGTTGAGATGTCCATTTGATACACCAGTTTGCTGATATATTTTTTTGGCGAAAGTCTGTGTCCAGTGAACTTATTCTAATAGCTTTGGATGTTCAATTCGGGTAATTGTCCAGTCAGGTTTCACGCCTTGTGTAAATTCTCTTCGGAACCTAGGGGTGGGTGGGAAGAGGAACAAAACAAAGAGGCAATAATATAAATCAAACAGTAAAACCTCTCTCTCTATAAAAATATGTCCAGATTAGGAATCAAACTTTTTTGGGTCAAAAGCAAGAGGAAGACAGCATAAGACTTAAATTACTGACTTTCAAAAACAGCTAGTTTTATCTGAATACAAGTAAGGAGAAAAATATTCTTAAGGAGCTTGCTTAGAAACCATGCTTACTAATAGCATCAATGTATTAAAAATATTGGTCTAAACCCAGCTTCACTAGTCCCAACTAGGGTAGGCTGAACTAAATAACTTCTTCAAAGGTGTCTCAAGCAAGCTTTCTAAATAAGCAGCAGTGTGGGAAGCTATACTTACCCTATGTAAAGAAAGGAGTAGACAAAAAAGGCTATTTTAACACCAATAAGGGATGGGCTCAGGCATTCTGGGAGCAAAAAAATGGTTTTCAAATTTCTTTTGTGAGATGGTGCTGTAGGGGAGGTGCAGCCCTTGAAGATTTCATGGGAGGCTAAAGCCACAGCTGTCCACCCCAGTTTATAAACCTGAAGAAGGAGCAGGTCTCTTAAGAGACAACAACATACACAGGGATCTTCATGAAATCTCTTTGAACTCTTGGTTCAAATGTCCAAGTTTGATTCAAGTTTCTTAATGCTCAGAACAGAAAACCACAATTATATAGAAAAACTAATGACAGACGTACTCATAATTTGCCGTTAAAAGACGCTTTGTTTCTTTTGTTGTTTCATCCCCAAAGACAACCTGGAATACTTTGGTTCCATCTGGAGTCTCATCAGGAAGGTCAGCACTAGTCAGGTACCAGAACCGCATCAGGATGCTAACAAACTTTCTTCCTGTTCACAGAACAACAGAGATAATCATAGAAGAGAATATATTTATAAACTGAAAAATGCAGATTAGTAGAAAGAGGTATAGGACAGAGATGTCTATATTGCAATGTCTGTTTTGTAAGACAGTCACAGCCACACTAATGCATATGAAAGCCAGCTAGATGGAAAGAGTCATTGTGAACCACCAGTCCCTTTGAGAGAAAAGAACATTATTTTAACACAGTCCCTCCAATTTACTACTACACCACCCTGAACATACTAAATCTCTTTAGATTTCAGAAGCTAAGGAGGGTTGGGCCTGGCTAATACGTGGACTACGGACTATTAGGGATATTAGGGATTTCCAGGTATGGCTAGGAAAAATATCCCGCCTGAACCCCCAGAGAGCCATTGCCAGTAAGTGTTGACAATACTGGGTAAGTGGACTAGCCAGTAGCCACATTATCGCACTACACTCTTATAGTGCTGCTATTCCACTTTTAATTGCTCTTGGCTGCCTCCTCTTGCATTCTGAGGTTTGTAGTTCAGTGAGGCCTAAGAGCTCTCTGGCTGAGAATTCTAAATGCCCCTCCCTAAACTTCAAATCCCACAATGCAACAGGAGGCAGCCAGAGCAGTTAAAGTGGAATAGCAGCACTATAAGAGTGTAGTATGGTAATGTGGTAGGTATAACCCAGGTTCTTGGTTCTAACATTCTTAAGAGCTTTGGTTGCTTCTCTGAACACAAAGAACCTTGGATTCCTTTGCCTTGCCTTTTACACATGCAACTCTTCAGCCATGGCCCATAGTCATTTTTGGAGTCCAATGGGGGAAATTGTGCAGTCCTCCAGATGTTGAACTGCAGCTCTCAGTAGCCTTAGTTCACATAGCCCTAGTTGACATGGTGAAAAATGCTGGGAGTGCAGTACTACGACAACCCAAGGCTCCAGAAATCAGCATCCTTTCCATCCTTGCAGGACACATTTGCTTTGCTTCTGAGCAGGCTTTTACTTAAGAACAATCTTCCCCTCTCAGGGTCATGGCAACCTGCTGTCTTTCCCCTTCATGACAGAGGTGCTTCAGAGCCCCTGCATCTCCCTTCTTGGTTGATTTCCCCTCCCTGTCATGACAGCCAGGCGAGTCTCTATCTCCACATTGCTTGCCTTAAATCAGGGATTGGGAACATGGGGCTTTCCACTACTACCCAAATTCGCCAGTACAGCCAATGTTGAGGGATAACTGAAGTTGCTATCTCAGGGATCACATACACCCTACCCTTGTTTTAAATGGTTTTAACACTAACAGTGTCCCATATTTTCAGATTTCTTTCTGTTTTTATATAGCTTCAAGTTGTTCTGGCAGCAGCCTTAAGGTGACTACATCGCAGGGTTTCATAAGCAAGATTTGTTCGGGTGGGGTTGAGATTGTCCTCCTCTGCAGTAACGAATGCATATATTCAGTTACGTTAAGGAAAAGCCCTTGGCTTAGGTCTGAATTGGAGTTAAGGTGAAATCCCTTTTAAGTCGAAATATCAGCTGAAATTATTTGTTTGGATTTTAAAGCAGTTGTTAGACATGGCAAGCTTCTTTGCAGTGGCGACCTTTGGGGGGGGGGGGGGGGAGACATGGCAGAGGCTTACTTCTACTGAGTCATAGGATTAGTGTTTCTAGGCCAACTATGTCCACTTTGGAAGCTGCTGTTACCACCACCAGTTGAATAAGTTGGGCAGTGGCTTTTATTTGATCTGTTGTCCCAAATCCATTTAACTGAAGATGCCAGGATTAAGCCTAGAATATCTGCATGGGAGGTATGTGCTCCACAATTAAGCTATAAACCCTCCTTAAGATGGCTGGCAACAGGGCTGGGCCACTAGATGGAACTGAAATACTTTTTTCTGCCAGAGCCTGCCTCTCTAATCTCAGAAATGACACCTGACTTTGTTTTAGGTGGATGCAATGCTGAGAATGTAGCAAAGATATACTAGGTGGACAGCAAGGAAGAATCCTTCAGCCCTGTAGCACTTGAATTGAGTGGAAAGAAAAGGTAATTGAAATGGTATTTCAAAAGGATGATAAATCCATTCTTGCAACAGCACTCAAAGGACTGAAGGAAGGTATTTTGAAATGCATGCATACCACTGTCATCGTAGTAAATGCCAACGTCTCCAGCTGTTGTGTACATTATTTCATCCATGTCAGCAGCTAGGGCACTTCTGTGATTTTCCGACAGTGAACAAAGCTTCTCCTTCAGCATCTGTATCATCTGATATATGAAAGGAATCATTAACATTAATTCTGCTTGCAGCCTTGAAGCCTATTAACTGTACAGATGGACAGGAAGGGGCGGTAAGACACCGCCCCTTTCTGCCTCGGATAATTGCAGGGGTGCAGCAACAATCCACTCCAAAAAGGAGCCGTGAAATGCAGCTCCTTTCTGCACCACTGCCAAGGCACCATTAGTGCCCTGGAGCAGCACAGTGACATCTCTTGTGTGCCGTGCCATTTGGATGTGGCGCACAAGGCATGTCATCAGCATGCATGCCATGTGAACGTATGCATGCCAAAATGTAGGTCCATAAATGACTGTCTATACCCATCACCTCAATATCTAACAAAATTCCAAAACTTCAACTGCATAGATACTTTTCAAATTACCACTGTCAAGTAGATATTGTAACTACTAATGATCACATTTGGGAAAATTCTGACCTACTTAACATTATTATCAGTCTGTCAAGTAGGTCAAACAGTGATAATCCACTACCATTATGTTATGCACAGGGGTGCTTTTTATTTATTATTATTTTGCATAAATGGGGGTGGTGGTGGTGGAATCTGTAGCACACCAGTGAGAGGACATACAGAACCCTCTTCTTGTTCCTGCATTCTGTTACTCTTCTTGGTACTATTGCAGTTTGTCCAGGATTACGACTTCCCAGTGAAAGACATTCAGCTACTGCGTCCTGGGAAGCCCTGGCTGTAGAAATGAAACAGAGAGCCAAGCTATGTGTGTGAGTTACTTTAGAACAAAACAGTAAAAGGTGACAATGACCAGGCTAAAAAAAAAGTAGCATAGACATAAGAGAACCTACAGCTTGTAGTCTTTAGAAAGCCTGTTCAGTAGTTACAATACCATAAGCTGTCTTTATGATATCCTAACTGCTTGTTATTCAAATTTATAGTCACAAATAAATTTGAAGGTGACCCCCCCCCCCCCAACCTACCTTTGCAGCATGGCCGTTCCTTGACCGAAGCATTTCTGAGGCACTGGAGAATGGAGTGCTGGGAAATGACATCAGCAGCACACCACAGTTGCAAGATAAATCAATTGTGGTAGGATCCCAAAGGATCTCTCCAGCTGCCTATTTTCAAGGCATCATGAATGGAACACCACTGTGGATATCATTTCCCAATGCTCTGACCTCTAGAGCCTTAGTTGGGGTTTTGCCAGCTTGCAAAGGTAAGTTGCAGGGCCATGATGAGGTGCAACTATGAAGAGCTTGTAATCATGATGATGATGATGCAGGATCTCAGCCACTGTTGCTACTGACTAGGCTCAATTCCAGCCAGGGGAGAAGAGTTCCTAACTTTATCTTTCCCACCTTAGTCCCCAGTCTGGACTGCAAAGGCTCCCTAGGGACCCCACCCATTCAGAACAGAGAAAAAACAAGCAGGGGATATCCTTCAAAGGGTCAGCTGAGCAATCTAACTGAGCATTAGATGAAAGTAAACATGACCTAAACCAGCTCTTCCAACTTCAAGAAGCCCATTTTGTCCTCTGAAGAACTGTTAGATTAAGGGACAATGAGAAGATTTTGACTGCACCATACCAATTGATAGTAAAGATGGAAGTGGGATGGTGGTTACCTCTTTTGAGACAAGCTCTTCCAGGAGATCGTATTTACAATGTGAAATGAGTCTTGAAACATGAGCAAAGGCCTAGAAAATAAGACAAACAAAAAACCTGTTAACTCAGAAGAAAACAGCTCTTTATCTGATGGCATTTACGCCAGAATAAAATACTGTACTGATGGAGTTGGGTAGGCTGGAACACAGCATGATGTTTGTTTGTTTGTGCAGGTTAGAAAAGGAAAGCAAGTGGAGTCTCATAAAATGTAAAGTGCAAGAGAAGAGAAAGGGGGCTTGGTTTTCTGTCCAACCAAGTGAATAGAAGAAAGACAGAAATCAGACAATGGAAGCATTCCAGATGACTGGAAAATCACCACCATTCATTCTTAGCTGGGTTCCCATACCTTTAACTGCAATCAGAAAAGGTGGAGGTGGAGCGTCTTCCATCATAATCCTTCTAGATTCACTGCAGGGCCTGATTCTTACTGGCTCAGATGGAATAAACATGCAATCTTACACTCTGTGGCTAATACCAGCCAGCTCAAACACAGGCAAGGTTGCAACAGCTCCCCATCATTGTCTGTCTCTAGTATTTGGGACTCTGAGGTACACGGCTCCTGGCACTAGAGATGCCATTTTGCTATCCTTGTATATATATTCACATTTCAAACAGTCAACTGATAGACCTGTATCCCATGCCAGAGATGGGAAACCTGTGGCTAGCTCAGCACTGTTGGACTACAGCTCCCATCATCACACATCATTTCCTCTGTCCAACAGGGCTAAAGAGAGCTCTAGCATGATTTGTTGTTATTGTTGTGGACCTTCAAGTCGTTGTGACTTATGGTGACTCTAAGGTGGATCTATCACAGCATTTTCTTGACAAGTTCCTTCAGAGGGGATTTGCCATTGCAAATTGAGACTGAAAGAGTGTGCCCATAGCCATTTTTAAATATATGGAGGGATATCATATTGAGGATGGAGCAAGCTTGTTTGTGGCAGCTCCAAAGACTAGGACACAAACCCATGGATCCAAACTCTAGGAAAAGAGATCCCACCTCAACATTTGGAAGAACTTCCTGATAGTAAGAGCAGATTAAGCATGCTTCCTAGGAGTGTGGTGGAGTCTCCTTGTTTTGAGGTTTTTAAACAGAAGCTGGATAGCCATGTGTCAGGGGTGCTTTGATTGTGATTTCCTGCATTTTATTTATTAGAGTATTTATACCCCATGACAGGGAGTTGGACTGGATGGCCCTTGGGTTCTATTCCAACCACAGAATTCTAACCCAGCCACATGTGGAGGGCTCCCTCTTTCCTGCAGGGCTCCAGCTGTAACTCAGCCTTCCAGCCTTTTGTAGGTCCATAAAATGAGTATTGAGCTTGTAGGTCTACAAAATGAGTATTGAATATTGAGTGTGTAAGCAATTGGCTTACATACTTAAACCACTTACAGCCACAGATGCTGGCAAAACATCAGGAATCAATTCTTCCAGAACACGGCCTCATAGCCCGAAAAACCCACAAAAAAAGTATAACTGTTATTATTATTATTAAAATCTAAATCCTTGCTTCTCAGTCCTGTTCCAAATGGAAGGGGTTCTGGAATGTCTCCGGGACAGAATCATAGAAGCATAGGGTTGGAAGAGACCCCAACAGCCATCCACCCTATTCTGTCATATATGAACTGATTAAGATGATCATAAGATCATAGAAATGTAGAGTTGGAAGAGACCAGTCCAACCCCTTGCCATCCAGGAACACACAATTAAAGCACCTCCAACAGAGAGCCATCCAGCCTCTGTTTAAAGACCTCAGAAGTGTTGGAATAGTAACAAGCTCTCAAGTATAGTCATTACACTTGTCCCTCCATATTCACTAGGGTTAGGGGCACAAGACCTCTGTGAATATGGAAAAAACGCAAATAACAAAAACACCATGTTTTTACCTGAGAGAACACAGAACTGCACTGGAGGAGCTACAAATGCCTAGTACAGTATTCTCTCTAGGAATCTCTTGGTCTCTCAGTGCAATTTTTAGTTAAAGTTGACCATAGAGTTGCACTGGAGGATCTAGATTTTCCTAGAGAGAACACATTAAGTCCGTTAATAATCAAATCCGCAAATATCAAATCCGCAAATATGGAGGGATGAGTGTATAATGACCATTATAGGGTTAATGGAGAGCTATTGAGAATACAGATGACCTTCAGCTGTATATGTATAGCTCTAATCAACTTTTGAGCCTTAATAAGGGCAGCTTTGGTCGTGAGCCTTTCTCTCTCCCACTTTTACTCACTTTATTCTCAGCCTTCTTTCCTGGTGCATTAATATTTGAATTATTTGCTTCTATATATAGTTTGTATTATTTACTATTGGTTACTGTGCTTGCCATTATCACTATGGTTTATTCTGTACCCTTTTTGTACATGTCGGCCTTGTACACTTTTGTTATATACATTTGTTTGTTACTCTTTTAGAGACCCCACCACACTCCGAGGAAGGAGTGTGTTCCACTGTCGAAGAGCCCTTACTGTCAGGAAGTTCCTCCTAATGTTGAGGTGGAATCTCTTTTCTTGTAGCTTTCATACATTCTTCCAGGTCTTGTTCTCTGGAGCAGCAGAAAACAAGCTTGCTCCCTCCTCAACGTGACATCCCTTCAAGTATTTGAACAGGGCTATCCTATCACCTCTTAACCTTCCCTTCTCCAGGCTAAACATCCCCACTAGCCCCCTAAGCCTCTGCTTCTGCTGACCTGCTTGGCCCCTTGGGTGAATTCCTGGGCGCTGAACTCCTGGTCGAAGTAGGCTCGGATGAGGAAGAAGTAGAGGCGGGTCCGGAGCCAGACGAAGGGGTTGGGGACCCCCACCACCACCACGCTTCGCCTCCGGACCCCACCGCCGCCTCGCTCCCATTCCCCTCCGCTGCTGCTGCTGCTGCTGCTGCTGCTGCTGCTATAGGGACGCCATTGTAGGGGATACCTACAATGCTTGGCCTGTGCTGCGGCGGGGGAGGCCGCCAGGAGGAGGAAGGAGCGGCAGGGGGAGGCCCCGAGGAGGAGGCAGCGGCGGCAGCATTGCCCCAACGACGACAGCAGCAGCGCCATCACATAATATAGTATAGTAGGAGTATACCCACCCCGGAACCTTGGGGGCGGGTCCCTTTTTCCCACCCGGACCCTTTTCTGAGCCGGACCGCTGCTGCCGCTTTCAGCGGCAGCAGCGGTCCGGCTCAGAAAAGGGTCCGGGTGGGAAAAAGGGACCCGCCCCCAAGGTTCCGCCTTCTCTAAGGCAGTGGTTGTCTCAATCCTTTCTTTTTTTTGAGACTTCAACTCCCAGAATTCCTGGACAATGAACATGCTGACTGAGGCTTCTGGGAACTGAAGTCCAAAACATCTGGAGGCCCAAAGGTTGAGAACCACTCATCTAGGGAAATTATCACTTTATTTTTTTATATTATTATTATATTATTATAATATCTCATATATATATATATATAATATCACTTTATTTTTATTATATTATATTTTAATATCTTATATTATTATTATTAACCTTTATTTTGTTATTATGTTGTTATTATTATTATTATTATTATTATTGGAATTGAAGTCCAAAACATCTGGCGGCCCAAAGGTTGAGAACCACTCATCTAGGGAAATTATCACTTTATTTTTTATATTATTATTATTATATTATGATAATACTATATATATATTATATCACTTTATTTTTATTATATTTTAATATCTTATTTTATTATTATTAACCTTTATTATTATTATTTTATTATTTTATTTTCTTATTTTTATATTATATTATTATTATTATTATTATTATTATTAACCTTTATTTATATAGGGCTGTAAATTTACACAGCGCGGTCCATACACTCTTTGTAATTAATAATAATAATACCAATAATACTAATATTTATTTATATCCTGCTCTAAAGGCTATCAGACAAATATTATTTTAATTAGACGGTTCCCTGCCCTCAGACTTACAATCTTTAGGTCACTTTAAATGGGGAGGTCCCTGCCTCCTCTTGTTGCATTCTGGGACTCGTAGTTTAGGAAGGGAGCATATATACTGTATATATATATATATATATATATATTATTCAGCCAGAGAGCTCTTCTTTAAGCCTCACTGAAATACAGACCCTAAAATGCAACGGGACCTAGCCCCGTTTTAAGAGTGTAACAATACACCCTGGCTCAGTGCTATGGAATTCTGGGAGCTGTAGTTTGCTGTGGCACAAGAGAGCTCTCTCTCTCTCTCTCTCTCTGTCTTTGGCAGAGAAAGGCTCAATACCTCCCAAAACTACAGTTCACCACATTCCATCGCTCCCTATAATGTCCTCCATTTGGGGGGCAGCACTAAGGGCATTTAAAGTGGCCTCAAACTGGGTTGTTAAATCTGCAGTGTGTTTTTGGGCCTAAGCAGTGTGTGTTCTCTAAGACCCTCCTTGTTCCAGGAACTCAGAGGCAGGTCCTCCTGGTTTCAGGGAGGAAGATATAAAAGGGAGCACACAGTGGGAAGAAGAAGAAGCATGCTGCATAGGGAAGGGAGGCTCTGCTGCTTTGGGACTAGGCAGCTGTCATCATGGAGGGTGAGGAGGAGCCTGTCCTCCTTCCAGTGGCTGAGCACCCAGGGGCCACTCGGGAGAGCTTCCTCAGGGACATCTACCCCTTGGTAGGTAAGGCCTAGGCCTGGCTTTCCCAAAGGGAGAGTGTGGCCACGGCTGCAGGCTGCTCTTTGGGGCAGCAGGAGGGCTTTGCAACCAGAGACAGCAAGGGTTTCTGCTGTCAGACTTGCAGGAGATGACAGGTGACTCAAAATCCACATATACATTACTGAGATTCCCATGACTTTACTCAGTGTCTACTTGGCGTGAGGTTGTAACAATCAACAACAGAGCATTCAGTTTCCTTTCCCTTACTCGGCCCATGTTGCCCTAAACGGTACAGGAAACATGATAGTGTGTTGGCCGTTGAACCAAATGCAAACAGAAATCCGTCAGCGATACCTTTATTGGCCGACCGAAATGCACAAGCTTTCGAAGCTCCATGTTGCAAGCTTTCGAAACCCCATGGGCTTCTTCATCGGGCAAGATGTTACAAATCAAACAGGAGGAAGAAAGAAAAAACAACAACAACAATTGGAGATGTTAGTCAGATGCCTGCATGTTGTTTCACTCCTTAGTAAAGATGGTATACTGGGGAGGATATATTTTGTGCAGGCAAATGATACAATGAGTGGATGGAGCCATAGTTCCTCCTAGCAGTTTCCCTTGTAGCTGCAACAATGATGTCTGTAACATCCCAGGCTGGCCAAGGTTAGTTCCCATTCTTACTATCCTCATCTCCACCATCAATATGGGTGAATTCTAGTTTCTAGTGAACATTGATCTTGTAATCTAGTGACTTAGTGATCAGGAGCCCTGGTGGTTCAGTGGTTAAATGCCTGAACTGTAGCCACTCACTCACAAACCACATGGTTGTGAGTTCAATACCAGCAGGGACTCAGGGTCAACTCAGCCTGACATCCTTCTCAGGTCACTAAAATGAGTACCCCAGCTTGTTGGGAGCAATTAACTTACACATTGTAAACCGGTTAGTGAGTGCTTAAGTGCACTGATTAATGGTATAGAAATGTACTTACTATTGCTTGTTATTGCTGACATTGACTTTGGGCATTTTAACATTAAAATGTCTTCATTATAGGAAATTACACTTTGAGTGCATCTAGTCTGACCCCAACTAAAAGCAACTTGTGAATTTTGATTTGAACTCTTGGATAAGTCATTGAATTACACATAGGGTCTCAGGATTCAGTTTACAAGAGCAAGTCCCACCCAGGAACCTGCAGAGCTCAGCTCAGTTCTTGCTGTGATGTTGTTGTTGTGTGCCTTCAAGTTGGCTTCCACTTATAGCGACCCTTTTATCCTGGGTGGTAGAATTCAAAGTTAGCCTGTGGAAACAGTATGGAGAGAGATCTTGTAGCCCCTTTGAGACTAATGCCCAAAAATAAGCACGCTGCAGGAATAATCCAGCTTGAGACCGCTTTAACTGCTCTGGCTCAATGCTAGGGAATTCTGAGAACAGCAGTTTTGTGAGACATTGCACTTCCTTTGTCAAAGAGCTCTGGTGCCACAATAAACTACAATTCCCAGGATTCCACAGCACTGAGTCAGGGGATAGAATCACAGAATCATAAGAGTTGGAAGAGACCACAAAGGCCATCTAGTCCAACCCCTGCCATGCAAGAACTCACAATCAAAGCATCCCTGACAGGGCTGTTAAAGCAGTCTCAAACTGGATTATTTCTGTAGCTTGTTTTAGACTTAACTGAAAGAAAGAAGTCTAGTCTAGACTCCAGCCTTCTTCCTCGAATGTATTTGGTTGAGTGCATCTGAGGAAGTAGATGTAATGATGGAGTCCCAACTGTATTTTCCCCCTATAACTTTTCTGGAACATTCACAACATATTTTCTAATTAAAATATTTTAATTTCATTACTTATCAATTTCCCCCCACAAAAACTTTTTTATAATCACTGATGTCCAAACCCTTTTGCCCCAGGCCTGTGAATATTGTCTCACTTTTCAACATACCTCTCCAGAATGGGGGGGTCTTTATTTCTGCTGGAGAGCCTTACATTAAGTGAGTCTTTTGAGTACCCACTGCTTTTACCTTCTCAGCTAAAGTCTTGTTGATGGAGAGCACTCATAATTTGTTTTTTTACTTCCTATACCATAGTAAAAGTTCTCAACCTAGTTTCCCAGTAAAACTAAAAATCATCACAGCAGTTGTATAATAAAAATCAAAGCATGGCAAATGTAAAATAAGAATGATGAATTCCACAGAATATTGTGGTAGGTATAGCCTTAAAGCAATGATGTAGGTAAATGCTCATATTGACAACAACGTATTGGTTGTTGACAAGTCATTTCTGACTGTGGTGACCCTAAGGTGAACCTATAATTGGGTTTTCTTGGCAAGGCTTGCTTAGAGGGGGTTTGCTATTGCCATCCTCTGAGGCTGAGAGAATGTGATTTGCCCAATGTCACCATGGCAGAGTATAGATTCAAACTTTCCAGAGTTGTATTCCAGCACTTAAACCACTACACTTCATGGGGATAGGAATATTAAAAGTATATATGTAGTCTTACTGATCCCATTGCATCAGTTTAATCTTAAATTCATCTTAACTGTTTGTACTTTGTTTATTTCTGTAGCAGTAAATAGTGATATGTTTGTTCAATAATTGTTTCTTCTTAAAATCTCAGAGAAAGCCAGCAGTGCTGAAAGGAATTGATTTGGGTCCTTGCATGACCAAATGGACAGTGGATTACCTCTGTCAAGCATCAGGAAGCAAAGAAGTAAAGGTTCATGTTTCCACTGTACCACAGATGGATTTCCTCAGCAAGAATTTTGTATACAGGTATTTATCTCTATGCCTTATATCAGGAGGAACACTGGGGCTGTACAGATGGGTGGTGGGATGCTGCCCCTTTTCACCCTGGATTGGGCCACGGCAACCGCACACCACAGCCTTCGCAGGGAGCAAAAAGAAGCTGTGAAAAGTGGGTTCTTCTTGTGTCCTGGAAGGGGCATCATAAGCGTGGCGGCATGCCCTTCTGATGCCTTTTCTGTGCTGCGCCATTTGGGCGCCGCGCTGGAGGTGCATCATCATGGCATGCACTGTCTAGAAGGGTATGTTCCAAAAGAGTGCCTGGGTGGTGCCATTTGGGCTTGGAGTGTGTGGACAAGCCCTCACCCCACCCACAGACTGGCACAAAGTGCCGGTCTGTATAGCTCCATTGTTACATTTGAAAGATTTTAAATGTGCTGTTGCTTGAAGCTGTTTGTAACATTAATGCTTGCATTTCAGAAATTCTGCTCCAAACTTCCAAGGCTTGTCACCTTGTTGTGATTTGGTGTTTTATATTTTTCTTTTTTTCTTCCTTGCTTTCAGTCTTTCTATCAACTGGTTGTTCTTATCATCACTTTATTACAGACCTACATGCTCTGTGTGACCTATCACTCCAGAAGCAGCTACTGGCTATGTGCAGCAATTCGCAGGGGGATCAATAAACCAACAAAGTGTATTAGGGCTGTGACCCTACATTATGTGAATGGAATTCTGCTGGGCTACTCTTTCTCCTCCTATGGAAGGCAACTTCTTAGTACTAGAATGCACCCCATGGCCATTTAATAGCAGGCACCTGGGCAACATCTGGCTGTGGTTCCACAGTTGAGAGGACAGAACAAATGTCATTCCCCCAGGTGGGTGATGTCTGTTCTGATTGTAGAAGTCCAGCAGGACGCTGCCTGGGCACCTCCCACCAGCTGCTCAATGATTGTAAGGTCTATCACAGCAGTAGGAAGCTGTCTTCTACATGGTAGGGCAGTTGCACAAGGAGGTATGCAGTATCTCCTTCCACTACATTCCAAACAATGTCATATAGTGGCATAACATGCCACTATATTAAAGCCTTCGGGCCTCATTGATTCATCTCAAAATGCTAATAGATGTGGTTTAAAACTTTTAATCTTTTAAGTCTATTCTAATTCGTTTACTGTAATCAATATTTTTATAGTTTATTTAAATTATTTTTATTGATTTAAAATGTTTGCATTGGTTTTACTTTTCTGCTATCCTGTGATCTTTTGGCAGGATAGAAATATTTTAATAAATAAATGACCCATCCCAAGTTACACTAGCATATGTCACCAACAGGATTCTGTCAATTAATTCCAGTTGTCTACTACTTTCTGGGCTGTGAATTCCTTTTGCAGACTTTTTTGGGGGTAACTGTTGGAACTATTTTCCAAAACCTAATTGTCCTATTCCTGCTTCCTGTCTCTTGATACACGGACATATTTTTTTTGCAGTGACTGTGAATAATTATGCCTTCATTACCAGTGTACCAAATAGGATGTCATCACCAAAAAATGAGTTACTGTAATTGTCTATTTTCATTTGTCTGTGAAATTCCAAAGCTGTCTTCTGCTTATTTCCTTGCAACCCAGTTAGTGACCCATTCAGACATGACCAGGGACATAAAGTACTTTCCCTAACATTTCAGATGGATCTGCATCAAAAAATGTGAAAGCACTGATTTTGTATAACATCACAAGCATAAGTGGAAACAGGAAAGGGATTGTGCTGGGACACGTCTAATTTGTTCCATTGATATAAATAGGGCTAGGAGCCAAATCCTAAGCAAATGCCTTGTAATTAAGCCCCATTGAGTTAATTGTGACATATTTTCTTGCCAGTATTAATAATACACAATTACCAACATAAAAGAAATATAAAAAGCTTGATACTGTGTAAAGCAATATATAGAGAGAGAAAGAGAAAGGGTGAAAGTTTTACACAGTATCAGGATTTTCATATTTCTTTTATCTTGGTAATGGTGATTTGTTAATATTGGCAAGAAAATATGCCACAATGAAAGCAGTGGGGTTTAATTCCAAATATATATAGACAACAAATATGTGGATTTGAAGCATGCTTATTGGAAGTAACTTTATGTTTAAAGGTGCTGCCTTAATCTTTTGGAAGTGACTATTGGTGTGGTGTCACTTAGCTATTAAAAGTCCTCCTTGATGTAAATGTCTTGATAAAGATATTTACTGTATATATATTAAAATTTCAGAACATTGCCTTTTGATGTATTTGTAAGGAGAGCAGCTGAAGCCAAACATACAGAGTATTTTATTTCAGAGGTAGGTGAATAATTTAGTAACTATGACTGTAATTACAGTATAATAATGACATATATACAACTAAGCAGGAATGTTAGACTCACACAAGCCATTGCATTCCCTGTTACCATGTATGGATGAGTGCTGGACAGTTAAGAAAGCGGATAGCAAGAAAATCTATTCATTCAAAATGTGATGCTGGAGAAGAGTGCTGAGAACACCATGGACAGCTCAAAAGACAAACAACCCCAGGGCAGATCAAACAGAAATCTCTATGGATGCCAAGATGATAAAACTGAGGCAGCTGTACTTTGGACACATCATGAGAAGGCATGATTCACTTGAAAAAATAATAATGCTTGGAAAGATAGAGGGAAGCAGAAAGAAAGGAAGGCCACATGCTAGATTGATGGACTCTATAAAAGAGGCCATGGGTATGGATTTGCAGGAACTGAGCAGGGCAGTAGAGGTCATGGAGTCTTGGAGATATCTCATCTACAGGGTTGCCATTGGTCAAGATCAACTCAAGGGTTCTTGACAACAAAAACAACTGTAGTTACATTGAAAATTGACTGTTGGTGGATGAGGGGATGCATAAGTTCATTTGAAAAAAAATATTCTGCAAAACACCATAAATGAGACATAACACACTGGAAGAGCACCAGGTTGGAGAAAATTGGATGAATAAATTGGTTTATTACAAACAGGCAGCAGGAGAACCTTTTAATGGAAATTGCACCTCTTAATAGAATTTTTATGCTAAATGTATAGAATGGTTTCAGTCAACCAAATCTTTTTTTTTTTTTTTTTGGTTGGGGGAAGGAATGTCTGACAAACTTTCTGATATCTCCACTTAAAAGGATCAGAGAAAGGAAGGGAAAACTTTTTTAGAGCATGACAGACCTAGTATAAGGTGCTTCCTAAGTTTCTATTCTCTGTCCAATCTTTGAGATACATGGCAAAGGCTGGAAAGATTGCTGGGGGTTGGAGGGGGACACAGAATTATCAGCAGAGCTGACTAGATTTTATTCTGTTCTCCTATGCAACTGTTCTCCTTTTGCCTTTGCTATCTGACCTCAGACATCAGGCATGCTTTAAATCTAATTGAATATAATAACCATCTATAATTTATTTCTTTATGTTATCCTTGTGTTAATTCATATTTTAGTTAATTCTTATTCTTCTGAATGACTAAAGATATACTAGCAAATCAGATTGAATTTGACAAATTCTTTAGTTCATTTTCTGCCATCACTTTATTTCATTAGTAAGATGATTGTATGTTTGTTCCTTGCAATGACTTCTTTGCATGCTTGTTTTTAAGGATGAAAAATACTATTTACGATCACTGGGTGAAGACCCACGAAAGGTGTGTAACATAATGGTTCATTTTTAACACTGTCAGCTGTTACTTTGTTGTCCTGAGTGTGTCTTAACTTAGTATAGTCCTTTGTCCCTGGTTTTGGAAAACTAGAAGAGAACAAGACAACCTGGATTTGTTAGAAGGGAAACATTGACAGGGTCAGTTAAAGAGGCTTTCTCTTCCATTCAGTTTTTAAAAACCAAAACAAACTTCATTTGCAAATCTGTTTTAAAGAATAGAGCTGAATGAAATTCCTATATATGCACACCAACCAAATTCAAAACTATAGCTATTCCCAGTATGAAGAGCATCATAGTCGGCTTACTGGTATCCATCTATTACATAGCTGTTAATCATAAGGAGCTTGGATGGGTGAATTTGTCAGTTTCACGTTCTCCCACAGATTTTTTTTTCTTCCAAAACTCTCAGGTTATTTCCATACTGAAGAAATTTGTGATGTGAGGAAGTTCTTTTTTCTTTTCCTTCCTTCCTTCCTTCCTTCCTTCCTAAAGAAAGCATACATCACTAATGTTCATTCTTGACTCATAGAGTCATAGGCTTGAAAGTATATAAGCCATGTTAGCAAAAGGCTCCACAGTTAGTGGAGTTAATGAATTGCCTTCCATTTCTATATGGGCTTGAACTATGTTACTCAGACCCTGGGGTGAGCAACTGTTTTCTGCCCCAGGACTCCCTGGGAACTGCATGGAGTGCCAAAAATGCGTGGTGATCATGGAAGTGGGAGGATATCCATTTCTAGTTTAGAAATATATGTTTTATTTCACATGTTGTGTGTGTAGGGGGGAGGGGTAGAGTTTCAGATTATTGAACACAAGTCAATTGAGTCTCCTGCATCTTTCCAAGAGAATTGATTCACTTTTCTTGAAGTCCAGAAATAGGCCACTCTAGGAATTTTTGGAGGAGTCAAGGGTTAGAGAAAACATGTGCAGTCCCCGAGTTGCACACCCCTCCCCCAGACTCTAAGTACACACATATACACACACCTGAGCTATTCCTACCATATGCATGCCTTTCCTGCCATGTCACTAAACAACATCCTGGGTGCTACAGGGGTTGCAATTGAATGTGGAGTCTGGCGTCTTTAAAGACACAAAATGAATGCAATATAATCATATTTGTATATTTTGAATCTTCTAGTGATTTTTCAAGCAGCTTGCATGTCTGCCTTGACAATTTTATCATCAGTTTCCTAAATGTCTTTTTGGGAGCACATACCCCTTCATGGAAAGTTCAGGGTTGTGCACTTGTGTGGAAAAGAAATATGGGCTCAAGTGTATATATTGTGATTCTCAGCTGTCCCTGTGGAATGAGGTTTTGGCTGTTCAGGGTCCTGACTGTGATGTCTTTTTGTTTCAGGATATTGCAGATCTCCGAAAACAATTTCCCCTGCTGGCAGGTGATATTCAGATCCCAGAATATTTTGAAAAGGAGCAGCTTTTCTCCACTGTTTTTCGTATAAGCTCAGCAGGATTGCAGCTCTGGACACATTATGATGTAAGAAATACACTTTTAAGCTGGGTTAGAGAGCCTTTTGCCATTGAGGTGTTTTTGATTACAACTCCCATGATCCCTTACCATTGACTAGTATGCTCCTGTATATCAGCTGCTGGGAAAAGTAATGTGGAGGATTCAGTTGCATTCATTTTCTGCCTGTGGACTTGACATAGATTGCTAGTTGGTAACCATGTAAACAGACTGTTGGGCTACCTACACCTTTGGCCTCACCCCAAGTGAAGTGTCTTATGTTAACTTTCCACTTAAATATATTCACCCAAATCTATTTGCAAGGAGAACACATCAGTCTATTATTTTAAGTTAACAAAGTTAAACAGTGTTGCATGTGTCATCTGGCCAGGCATTGCAAAGACAGTTGCTTGCAAGTTAGAACCCTTGTTGAAACAGGTACCAGTCTCTCCACAAAAAAATCCAAGGTCCTAGGCACTGGGAGGTTCTGAGAATACCAAATGTGGAGGGCACTTACAACAGTATGGGAGCAAACAGCAAAGGGCAAACAGTGGTTTAGGGAGGGGTTTATGCAAATAGGTGAACAAAACAGACACGCGAGAGTATAGCTAGTCAGTTTGATGGGAGCAGTCATTGTGACAGATGGGAAAAGTTTTTATGGGTGTGCACTAATAACAGTTGTGATCTCTGTGTATGTATGCAGGTGTAAGAATTACACAGCTTTGGTGCTAGGCAAGGGCTTGTGGCAAGCAACAAGCAGCACACAGAAAGGGGACTGGACAGCAAAGAAGTTTAGGGAGATGATTGGGCTGGTGGATAAAGGGGGCAGGGCTGAAAGGGACAGCAATCTGCTAGTCCTCTGGATGGGATTTCAATTATGAGTCTTCTTTTGAAGCCATCTTTCCACATTACGTGGGCTGTGCTTTAATCAACAAGTCCTTACCAAGTAGAGTATCTGGCTACCTGCTGTTTGGGGCTTAACTTTCCTTTAAGACATGGGGGGACTAAAGTAGTGCTTGAAATCATATTCTCAGCTTACTGGCAAGATCTAATTTGTGAGGTACCTAGTTTGTGGGGTATTGGTATCAGAACATTTTAAATCGCTCCCCTTCCCATAGATAAATAGGGAATTAGTCTCTTGGTTCCACATGTCCATGGGTGAGTAGGGGGAAGAGAATGGAGTGCATTACTTTCTTGCCATTACCTTGAGAAGATGGTGGTGGTCTGTCCTTTGTAGTAACTACATGCCCACAAAACAGGCTAAGAATTAAAATGGGTACATTTTTCTTCTCTTTCTCTGGCTAATGGCCAGTATATAACGTTGCTGAGCATCTTTTGCTTGCTTTTCTTTCTGAGCTATTGATTGGTCACTGAGGTATGAAGCAGAAGGGAAGAGAATGACTGATGCTGCTGTGTGACACAAATCAAACTTAATAAACCCTCAGGTGATCTGCAGAATAACCACAAAAGACTATTACCATTCCTTTTGTACAAAATACTTAGCAGGGCTGAAGTGATATTGGAATACATCTCTTGCATTTATTAAGTAACATTGTACATTTTATTTTATGTGTAGGTAATGGATAACTTCTTAATTCAGGTGACAGGGAAGAAGCGGGTGGTACTATACAGTCCTCGTGATGTACCGTATTTGTATTTGTCAGGTATGTAAGTGCTATATTGTCATAGTATGAAAATAGCCATGCTTTGTTGTGCTAGTTCTGTTCTGAAAAAGTAATGGCTGGAATCCTGCTGGAAATATGCGTAAACACTGTAGTTAATGTGCTGACCTTCCTAGTTACCACTTACTGGGAAGCAGTCACTGTGATTGGCAGGGGATCTATTCCCAATTAGGAAGCAGCTGACTGACATGCTTACCCTTTCCAGAGAGTGATCTCTGGTGCAAATGGGTCCTGTTGCAACTTCCCATTGCTCCAGGAATCACTTGCATGAGAGATGGGTGGGGCTGTCAGCCAGTTGCATCCTGATAGGGGAACATTAATCACAGTGGCTACTTCCAAGTAAGTGGAGACTGGGGGATTTTCACAGTCCCTAGGCAGCTCCTAAACTAGGGATCATGAATAGAAAACAGCCAAGAATGTGTAACTCTAGGTTACACATCCATAACTACCAAACAGGATTCTGGACATTATTTCCAAGCAATGCATATTTTTTTCAGGAGAGAGCAGTTTACTGCTGAATAAGAGTTGTTGGGTCAGACCAAATGCCTCTCCAGTCCAGTATCCCATTTCCCTTCCTGGCCAACTCAATGCATCTGGGAATCCCACCAGCACAACATAGAAGCAATTGAATTCCTCTCTTCCTAATTCCTAGCAGTTGGTACTCAAGACTGCCTCATAAACCTGGAAACTGCATACTGGCATTTTATCTAATAGCCACTGAAAGAACTTTCCTGTGCGAATTTGTCTAGTTCTCTTTTAGAACCATCTAAGTTAGTGACCTTTACTTCTTCTTGTGAAAGCAAATTTCTTAAAATTAATTATGCATTGTTGTACAGTCATCCCTCTGTATCCAGATTGTGTTCTTGGTCTTGTTTTTGCAGAGGAAATTGAATTTCTCCATCTTCTGCCTCAATTAAGTAGTCTATTTCATTTCTATATTTGACCATCAGGTTATGTCCATACATACAATAATAGAATAATGGAGTTGATAAGAGCCCAGAAGGGCCATCAGTCCAAGCCCCTTCACACAAAGTACCCTCAAGAGATGGCCATCCAGTCTCTTTTTTAAAAATCTCCAACAGCTCTTATCATCAGTATATGCTTCCTAATATTTAGGTGAGATCTCTTGTTTTCTAGTTAAAATCCTGTGCTCTGTGTTCTAATCTCTGGAGCTTCTTTGGTTTCTTGAAGAATATGTTTGTGATGAACAAACTGTCACACTCCTGCTTCATTTCTTGATCACAAGCCAAATTTTTGTACAGACTTTCATTCTGCCCTGTTTCCTAATTTTGCATTCCAGTTGTCTGTGATTAATGAGAAGTCCTGTTTTGGCATGTGATCAATTTTGCCCCAGGCTCCAGCACAGAATTTTCTTCTGTCTCTGTAGTTGGATTATAATTATACTGATAGGTTTTAATCATAATAATAAAATTTATTTTTATCCTGTCCCGCTTTGTAACACAACCGGGGTGGCTTACAATATTAAAACATATATTCCCATAACCCAAAATCCCACCCCTGCTAAAATACAATTAAACAATTTACAATTTAAAATACCATAAAATAATAGACAAGAAAACAACACCCAATAACTGCAGCAGAAGTAAGGGTATAACAGGTTAGGTCTTTTTGGTGACAGGGAATCTATTCAGGAAAGGCCTGCCAGAAGAGATCCATCTTAACAACTTGTTAAAAACTGTTTAAGGTGGTAATGCGATGGATCTCGTCTGGCAGTCCATTCCATAATCTGGGAGCGGTTGCCAAAGAGGTCCTCTGGGTGGTAGCTGACAACTTCATTTTTATATGTTGCAGCAAATTCTGCCCAGATGACCTGAATGTGGAGGGTGGATTATATGGAAGGAGGCAGTCCCGAAGATAGGTTGAACCCAATCCATTAGGGCTTTAAAGGTGATAACCAACACCTTGTACTGGGCTGGAAACTAATAGGCAGCCAGTGAAGCAATCACAGAATTGGTGTTATAGAGTCTCTTCTGGTTGTACCTGAGACCAGCCTGGCTGCCATGTTCTGTCCTAATTGAAGTTTCTCAACCAAGCACAAGGGTAGCCCCATGTAGAGTGCATTACAGAAATTGAGACAGGAGGTTACCAGTGCATGCACCACAGTTTTAAGGTCCCTAACTTCCAGGAAAGGGCACAGCTGGTGTATCAGCCAAAGCTGATTACAGGCACTCCTGACGGTTGCATTTACCTGATCAGTCATCAGGAACAACGGATCTAGGAGCACCCCCAGAGTGTGAACACAGTCCTTTGAGGACAGTGTGACCCCATCCAGTTTTAACAAACTACATCTGTAGTCAAAGAGCAATCTCCACCTCCAGAACCTTGTTTTATCAGCCTTCAGAGTAATGTTGCCTAATAGAAACGTTGATCTTTTATCAGGCACAAAATCTGAAGTACTAGATGTGGACAAGCCAGACTTGAAGAAATATCCTCTTTTTGTCAAGGCCAGACGTTACGAATGCCAGCTGAAAGCAGGAGATGTCTTGTTCATTCCAGGTAAGAGGACACATAAATGCCTTTGCTTCCCCCCCCCCCCCCCCTTTGATTATCATTTACAGTAGTGGCTATATACGTATAAATGAAACTTCTGTACCATCTGCCTTGATCCATCAAGAGAAGATGAAGCTTTTGAATCTACCCAAGTGAACATTTGTGCCATACATATCTAAAACCGTTGCATACAAAGTATAACTTCTGTATTAGCACCTTATTAAAAATCCACTTTGGAAAAAAAATCTTGAGTCCTACTTAGGTGAAAGTACTAAACAAGGAGATGACAACTTGTGGCTTCTGTGGACATTGTTGGACTGCAATCTCCATCATTCATCCACCATTGGCAATGGTACCTAGGGCTGATGGATATTGCAATGCAAGATCTGGTGGAACACGTTGCTCTGGGCATTACTATTTCAGCAACTGGATGTCTGAATTAGTAGGGCATATTCTATCCTTTACCTCCACAGTGTAATAAACTTACACTTACCAGAGCATTACTGAAATAATTGCATAATGGTTTATTTGTAGCCTTGTAGAGAGCCAGCATAGTGTAGTGGTTTGAGCACTGGATTATGACTCTGAGACAAGGGTTCAGATCCCCACTTGAGCATAAAACCCCACTCTTTCAGCCTCAGAAGATGGCAATGGCAAACCCCCTCTGAAAAAACTTACCAAGAAAACCCTGCAATAGGTTTGCTCGCCCTAAGTAAAAAATGACTTGGAGGCACAGAACAAGACCACCTACCACACTATATTAGTATTTCCAGTTAGCCCTCACACTGACTTCTGTCCCAGAAAGAATTTAAAAGCCATTTCATGATCTTTTTTGTCATTCAATACTGGAAGTTGGAAACTTCCTCTGCATTATAGTTTTTCTTCATTGGGCCAAAGGTATGTAGCTCTGATCATGAAAAAGTTCTTCTGCTTGGTATGGTGAATAACACTTGGCCTTTGTCTACAAAACACCCTATCACAAACACAAGGTAGTTCATCCAACAATAGTCTTGGCTTGCAGTGATGTAGCTGTATTCTTCATAGCTAGCAGTTGTATTATCTTCCACTTGTAATGCCATTTTGTTTTTGGTTATCTTGTAGCTAGCTCTAGCTGTCTGATCTTGTCAAGAGTTTTAATGTTTGAAATAGTACACAGAGGCATGAACTGAATCCCTATGAATTTATCCTTGTCAGAATATTTCACCTTTAACAGGCCATGAATACATTATAACTATTTGCCACAGCATATATTGCAACTTGCTATGTAAATAGTAATAATACTTTAAGGAAATAGCTTTTGTTCGCTAGGCATTCATATGTCAAGTGCTATTAATTTATCTTCAATGAAATTGCTGAGTTCAGCTGTTGCTCAGCAACAAATTTTCTTGAAAAATGGAAGGCATATAAATATTGGAATAAAAGTATTGGTCAAAATACATGCAGGATAACATGAAGACAGACTGTAAGGTGTAAATGTCTTGCATAAAACTTCCTGAAGTCAACCACTGCATTGCTTTTGATTAAGCTGAGCCATTTTGATGGGAAAGTATAAAAAATATCCATTCTATTCTGCCTCTGAATAAAAAATAACAATGGTTAATGCTGTTGTGTCTTCATGTTGTTTCAGACTTATGGCAACCCTAACGTCATGGGGGGGGGGGTGTCTAGTGCTGAGAGTAACTTGCTCAAGTCACATACTGGATTTCCATGGCTGCATAGGGAATTGAACCCATGTCTCTAGAGCCATAGTCCAACCTTCAAACTACTACACTTGCTGGTGCTGATTTTTGAAGTTGCTGTTTATTTCAACACACTATGTTTGCATTGGATTTTTAATTGTTTTCACAAAAAAAAATATAGGCTTACACAAACTGTGATTCACACTAAACAGCATGCATTGCAGCCCACGAATTAACATATCTGTTTTTGCTGCTTAAACTGGATTTCAAAAACAAGATCGGGGAAGAAACCTGTCAAGCTTTTGGCAAACCTAAATACCATGGTTTAATGGAGCTGTATTCAGCTTGAGGGTATTCATGTTATTAAAGGACTATCCTGCGTATTACATTATTCATGAAAGTTGGGATAGAGTTGCCCAGGGTAGAACTCTTTAAACTAGATGATTTCACAGGGCAGGGGAGACTTTTGCCAAGCCTTCCTACTCCTCCCTACCACATCTGCTTCTGGAGGACATTCAAGAACAGTGTGGGAGAGACTGCTAGGGGTGGCAGGAAAAGGGAGAATTGGTATAAACTGCCTCCCCCCCCCTTGCTGCAGCCTTTAGTAGATCCAGCTTGGTTTTCCAAACACAAAAGGAGTTCTGCCATTCACAATGGTTTTAGCTGTGGAAATTTTTAAGCTCCACAGAACTTAAAGGAACATCCTGGATATACAATTAGTATTTTACACAAAACGCTCAAGGCATTCAATTTTTTTGGCAAGCAAAAATGTTCTTACAAAACCATTACAATTTGCTGCCCTTAGAAAAGTTATTTGGCATTTTAAAGAAATGGTACCACATTGTTTGGGCTTGGAACAATATCCAACACTGAGTACAAAGATTTAGCATTTGCAAAACATCTTCTTTCAAGTCCATTTTCTTTTTTTACAGCTTTGTGGTTCCATAATGTGATTTCTGAAGAGTTTGGAGTTGGAGTCAATGTTTTCTGGAAACATCTTCCTTCTGATTGCTATGATAAAACAGACACTTATGGAAACAAAGATCTCACTGCCGCCTCAAGAGCTGTACAAATTTTAGATAGGGCACTGAAAACTCTAGAAGAGCTACCTGAAGAATACAGAGACTTCTATGGACGGAGAATGGTTTTACGCATCCAAGAGAAAACCTACAGCAGTAACTATGAATAAAGAGCACTTTCAATTTTAGCAATTTCTTTTGACTTCAATATAAACATTGCACATCAACACTTCTTAAAAACAAACGTATGAGAACCCTTATAGTTGAGCAGTTCATGCTTCATGCATGTGTTAACTGAACTTTGTTGTGAGTTCATACAATAGGAAATATGTTGTTCAGTGCTGAATACACACTGCAGCACTTAAATGGCAATAGAGCTACAGAAAAATATGAGTTTATCACAATAGGTCCTTCTTAGCTCATATGAAAGCTCCGTTCCCACAGGCTATTTTGTTTCCCCAGTGAAACCCTCTTGGAACTCAGCAGCAGCTAAAGAATCTTTGCAGCTCCAGCCTCCACCTCTCACCCTGAAAAAATAGTCCAAACAGCTTCCAGCAAAGTGGCTCCTATTGATCCATTCCATGTATAACTTCTTTAAAGAACAAGGAAATTTATGAGTAGAAAAGTGATACTGGAAGGAAAAAGTATAGGCTGAGCCTAGTCTGGCAAGAAAACTGGGGGGAAGGAGGTCATCAATGAAAGAATGAGCTAGGTCCAAAACACACTGCAAAAATAATCCAGTTTGAGACTGCTTTAAGGGCCTTGGCTTAGTGCTAGGGAATCCTGGGAACTGTAGTTTGTTGTCGCACCAGAGTTCTCTCTGATAGAGAAGGCTAAATGTCTCACAAAACTACAGTTCGCAGAATTCCCTAGCACTGAGCCAGGGCAGTTAAAGTGGTCTCAAACTGGATTATTTCTGTAGTGTGTTTGGGACCTTACCTTCCTAAGACAGAAGTTTTGGGGCTTCTGTTATAGGAGATGTATAATCACCTTTTTGAGTTGGGCTCATTATGAGGAGTGACAGGATTACATGTAGCTGTTTCTCATTAATATGTGAGCAAAAAGGCACTTTGGACACGTTAAAGAGTTTTTTAGAGTGTGATGAGCAAGGTACAGTTCAAAAAAGACCCTCAGGCACAAGGCAGTATTTATTTCTCAGCAGTAACGTTGGGAGTTACAATACTCTGTAGCTACTTAGAGCAATTAGATGATATCACCCAGGGAGGTAGAGTAAAGTTATCCATGTAACACCCATATTACTCCATGTCATTTAAATCAGGAAAAGGTAAGCTACAATGTAGCCTTGATAATGGGATGGCTGTGGACTAAGAAACTGAAGCTGAATCCTGACAACATGGCAGTACTATAGGTAGATTCAATGGTGGTTGTTTAAAAAAAAAAAGGCTGAATTTGTCCTGAAAGAGCAAGCATACACCTAATGTCACTAGAGACTTAGGTTTACTAGCTTCTTCCTACCAGTTGTAGCCACTCATGGAAAAAAGAGATCCTCATCTGTGATCTATGCTCCAGTATGTTTTGAACTGTAACTTTTAAGTGTCTCCATGACCATGGCTAATGGCAAAGGGTTATGGGAGGTTTGGTCAAAAATATCCATGTTGAGAGGAACTACTCTTGAAAATGCTGCTGGAGCTTTAACTTATGCAGAATTTGGCAACTTCTGACTAGTTTAACAAGATGGAGCTTTTTCATACCAAATATTAAGGAATTACATCGGTTCCCTTTTTGTCACTGAGGCAAGTTCAAGGTATAGTTGACTACCTCTAAAAGCCTGTACAACTTTGGTCCTAAATTCACACATTAAGATCGGTCAGGATCTTCAAGTGGCAACAATGTGAAATTCAACAGGAAGTCCCTTCTCTGTGCCAACAACCCAAGTCTAGAATGCCTTCCCAAGGGAAATGCAACTGGTGCCAAACACAGTCCCTTCACCATCAAATCAATGCTTTCCCTTTTCTCCAGGCATTTTAAAGTTAATAACTGCTTTTGCTGGTTGACTGAATAGTGTTTACACCTTACTTTCTAATGTAATTTTATTGCATTTGTCTTTTTATAATGTTATAAACGTGTTGACCACTGATTCCTTGTGGGTGAAGGACCATTTATAAATTTTAAAATAGCAATTCGGAGTAGTACTGTATCTTCTTGTTCAAAAATGTGTAATAACTTTGTGTATTATACTTAAGAATGTTTTAGGCATTCAGTATCAATTTATACAACTGAAAATGTTCTTACATTTTTCCAGTGGGTGTTTTAGTTATAGTAGGCAATTAGGCAAGCAGAGAATTTAACAATTTACAGAACAGGCCTCAACTGGTTCAAGAGAAGGTGAGCAACGTCCACAGATTTCTCTAACAGAACCTGCATTGTATTTCTAGTGAACTGGTTAGTTTAGAATGAATAGGTTGTCATGCTGTTGGTTATTAGATTTTTTTTTAATGGGGAAAATAATCCAGTGCCAAAGAACATTTTGCTGACACTTGATTCAACCTTTTCCTTTCCAGTGGAGTACTTTAGATTGTAACTTGTCAAGTCCTGTGAGTTTATCTGATGAGGCATGCAGTACTAATGAATACATTACTGCCAATGGATAAAGGATTTGTGAAAGGAAAACTGGGTCTTGCAACACTAGGAAGATTATCCCAACAGCCTTTTGTCAACAACAGTAATTTAGAGAAAAGAGGATGCTATCACGAGTGTGTAACAACACACTTCTAGTAAATGGAAAAGAGGCTTAGTTTTGCTCTAAGGGGATAATATCCGAAGGTCTGAACCACAAGTTCTGAACAAAATTTGGTATATTTTTCCTCTAACACAGTAGGCAGCTTTAATCTTGCATTATGGAAATTGGGTGCTTTAACTAGGAACTCACGAGTTTCAGCAAGGCAGCACTTTCTCAAAATATGGTGCTATGCCTAACAGAACAGCTTAAGTACCAGCTGGAACAACTGGAAATCCACTATCAATACTGAAGGATTTTTTTTCTGAGTTAGAAACTACAGACAGATATCAATATTAGACATTTCAAAACTTAAAATAAGTTAGCATCATACAACATACTCTTGTATCAGTCTGTCCAATATCAACAGTTTATTCCAGAACTGTTTATATTTTATCTAAAGTTATAACCATGTTGTTTTTCACATTTTCTGCACATTTTTCACATATTGTAATGAAAAGAATCAGAGCCCAAGAGTCCACCAAGCATTTCAAGAAACAACAAAAGTAGCCAGCTTATCATTGGGGGAACACACAGAACCACTTTAAACCACCCTTTAAAAGAAAAACCAAAGTGCTTATTCAAAACAGCTTTCAAAGTCTAGCAGCAGTTGTATGCCACACTGAAAACATCTATTGCCACAATTTAACGTCTTCGTAATCTGGAAAACTGGGAAATATAAAATTTTTCAGTGATCTCTTCTACTCCTCACATACTTTCCAAAAAATTTGCCCAACCCTTTGTGGCATTTTTGGGGAGGAGAGAGAACAATGTAGAGCAGAAATCACTCTACTGGCTAATACCATTCTCTTAGCAGATAGATACAACAGGACCCCACCCATTCTTAGGAACACAATCTTTTTCCAGAGAAAAATGACTGTTCCAGCCTGTCTTCAGCTTCTGCTTTCAAGTGACTCTGTCTGCCAAACTCTTAGTATTTGGTCACAAGACTCATAATTAAGTCAACCCAATAAGAAGGAAGGTTTAAAATTGGTGAAATGATTTCCAAAAATGAAAAACAGAAATAAAACTAAAATAAAATCCCCCCTCATCCAACTCAAAATGCTACTAAACACCTAAGAGGAATGTATGAGCATCCTAGTATCCTGGTTACATAATCCATGGATTTATCCATAATTGAAAGGCCACATGTGCTGGTTTCCTTGTTTGATGTGTACCTCCCCTTACATGTCCCCCTAAACAGAAAACAGGCAACAAACATCAATGTGCAACCTCTCAAATGCTTAAAAAGAGCCACTAAGTAGAGATGTCCATCCTGGACAGACAGACAAAGTTGCTTCATGTTTTTATTAAAAGATCAAATTTGTGTCTCTCCTCGTTTCTCTCTTCTCTGAAATACTGTAATAATTCTATCGCTTATTTATGAACTGAAACCATGTGGTGAGTTTGTTAAGCTGAAATTGCTTTTACTCTTGCACATGAGGGCACTTATGCAGGCCGAAAGACTTTAATCAAAGCTATTATTTGCTACAACCTGTGATATTCAACCCTATGAAGTTGGATGAGTTTTAATCTAGAAGTTGATTTCAGGCTGATTACTGTCCTTCTAACACATTAATATTGTTCTTCCACATTAATATTGTTCATATAAGTTTTCTGAGAAGAGAATTCTGTATATGCAACCGTTGCTTAGATATGTAGACTAATTCTTATTTTGATAATTCTTCGTTCACAGAATACATTGTTTGGCAAATGCTGAGCTTCAAACTAATTGTAAAGTACGTAATTCATCAGTCACATTACTGAATGCTGCTACACTAACTTTAGTGATTGCTCTCCAACAGTTCTTAACCACATAGATATCAAAATGGTTTTACACTGTGATTTCTGTTCTATACAGAAACTAGCTCTTGGTGTTGCTTTGTTACAGTAAATCGCTCTTTAAGCTTTTACGAAAGCTTATGCTACAGACACTATTCTAACACTCATCAGAGTTTACAATATTAGTATCCCATATGTACCTGTAACTTGATTTTCAAAAGAAGATACTTTGCCACAGTTATTACAAAGGACCTAGTAATCTCAAGATATCAAACTTCAAAATTGCATTATGATTCAATCAAGCTTTAGAATTAATAGGGAATGTTAAACTAGGAATAAGATGATACATTCTTGGTCACACATAAAAAAATAACAGACATTTAATACTCTTTAAATGTCTATAAAACCACCTCATTCACTGGATGTTCAGCTACGGTTAGAAATTGCAGAAAAGCCATGATGCAACAGTATAGTAGCTATGCACCTTAATTACCAACAAGTGTAATTGATATTAATTACACTGAAGATTTAGGTGTCTCAAGATAAGCAAATTATGCATTGTTTTGTGGTATGCCAAAGTGCTAAGAAAAAAATCCCCAACCCATCAGCATTAACAATGCAGTCCAAAGTTCTTTGCTCATGGTTCTTGAGTAAAGACTTCTAAGTAGAAAAGATGGATCATTCAGAAATACTTGACACATAAAATGATCCTTAATCATCACATACTAGTTTTGGAGCCTGGATCTGAAAACTGCGGCCACAAAGTTCCATGTAAGTAAAGCAAACATCAAGTAAGCTTTCCCTCTGATGTTAAATCGTTTCAGGTAAATTAGTATTGCTTTCCCCCAGGCATCTTACAGTCTTGATCAGAGCAAAATAATTTATCTTGCAGCCACAGATTTCTTTTGTGGCTCTTCAACTGCAAAACCAAGCCATGATTGGTTTTTCATCAAGGTGTGTCTGAAAAAGCAGGTGTTAGCACACACTTGTATTTCTCTTTCCAGGGTTTAAAAGCTCATTCCCAACAGTTAAATCAAAGCTATCCTTTGTAGCTACTACAGTATTTTGAAAGTGTCAGAATACTTCATGGACTCTGAAGTGGTTGTCCAGGGAAGGTACTTCACTGGCAAAATGAAGCTGGCTGTTTACATTTACACCAAGTTCATGAAGAATTTGTACAAATCTCTTGTGCTCTTTCCCAATCCATGCCCGCATTGTATCGAATACCTGATATGGCGTGACATGAGTATTAACTGAAATCCCAGTCTGTGCAAAGTCTTTAAGTACATCAGGGTACGTCACCCAGGTATTGCTTCCCCCAGAATGACCACCATCCAACCAGTAAATTGCTCTTATATTTTTTATGAAGGCACATATGTCTTTATCCTTTTTTGCTTCCTTTAGTTCATGAAGTAATTGATTCAAGACAACACAACCTTTACTGAAGCCGATTAAAGTGAATGACACTCCACCAACAACAGAGGGTTCAATAAAGTCCACATAAGAACTGCTGAAGTGTTCAAAGTCTCTCTCCCTTTCTCCTCTTGGACACCCATTAGCAGTAGCAACAGGAGGTAATTCACAAGCAGCTGCTTTAGTTTCCTTGGAGAAATCATGAATACTATTCTGAGACAGAAGAACGTTTTGAGCAAGTTTAAATGCATTAAGTAATAGTGCATGAAGGTGTCTGAAGGCTCCAAAGTCAGCACTGTGTTCAGGTGCTCCAAACATATTACTTTCCACAAAATTGTCATAGCAGCTGAATTTGTGCAAATGCATACGCGAACATTTTATAACCCAAACGTAACTCCCAGGGAAACGACGGCCAAGGATAGCAGCAACGTTTTCTAAGCACCACTGTTCCCACTGGAAATTTTCTGGATGACAAATCATAACTTCATGATAGTTCTGAAATAAGAAAAAGAAATGATGAAGTGGCTTATTATTTTATAGTAACTGCTGAGAAACATGCATGTACCTTTATAAATAAATGAAAAGTTTCACAAGTATGGAAAATATTTTGCTTGCAACAAATTTTTAGCAAGGCATATTTTAACAGACTTGGAGACTTAAGCTAAACAAAACAACATGCAATTCTAACTCGAAATAAAACTAAGATGTCTGAGATTGTAACTCTGGGTCTGTTTGCTGTCTCTTTCCTGATTTACAGTGGGATTTACAGAAGTGATGATTTACTTTTCAGCAGCTGATTCAGTGGATCTATTCCAGGTGGGACTAGCAAGTGGATTTAGGTAATGGAGAGTTTCACGCAGTGCTTCTTTAGTTGAAAATTATTATCTCCGTTTGCTAAACAAAATTGCCCTCTTCTCATCTAATTAGACTCTTTGGTTGTAACACATACTTATTCTTCAGTAAAGAGCAAGCTCCAATGAACTCAACTGCACCTACTTCAAAGGAAACATTTCTAGAATTGTACTGCACAACCGATAAAATTTATGGAATTACAAAGCATCTTAGAAGGGTTAAAAATGATAGATTATAGGGACATCCAATAGGCATGATAGTTGAGTAGAACTAAATTGGAATCGGATACCATTACAACCTATGGATGAACTCTATAGGGCAATTTGGCTGGATATTAGCAACAAAATGCTGAATTAGATATTTCAAGCAATTGTGTCAAGGAGCCTGTGGGTACAGTGACATGTTCACAATTTTCCAACCAATTCCAGAAGAGCAGAACGTAACATGACATGTGTGCCTTTGGATGTATTACCCAAGACCCTCAAAGCTGGAATCTTGAAGCCCTTCATTCACCCCAAATATGTTATTGGGTTTTTAAAAATTTGCTACTAAATTTTTCATATGTACTCTTAATTGTACCCCACCCAACCCTGGCAATGCGAGTAGTTTAAACTATGCCAGACTGTCCTGGAACACAACCAGAATCAATCAAAAATACAACATACTGTATATCAGTTTCTCATTTCAAGGAAAGAACGATCACCATCTTCACCTCATTTTCTCTCCAATTAAGATGAAGCCCCACTCCTCTCTCCACTACCATTAAGAGTTCAAAGAGCCCTAGAATTCTGCCCTACCCTTGGTTTTTTCCTTTTGTGAATTAAGTGCTTTATTGTTGTTAACTGCCATCAAGTCAGCTTCAACTTATGGAGACCCCTATGAATGAGAGATCTCCAAGTCACACAATCCTCAAGAGGCTTCCTTGACTCAACTCAAGTGGAATCTTCCTTTTTTCCTGCTGCCTTCTCTCTTACTAAGCATCATTGTCTTTTCTAGTGAGTCATGTCTTCTGGTGAGATGGCAAAAGTATGAAAGCCTAAGTTTCATCATAGAATCATGGAGTTGGAAAAGACCATGAGGGCCATCCAGTCCAACTCCCTGCCATGCAGGAACTCTCAATCAAAGCATCCCCAACAGATGGCCATCCAGCCTCTGCTTAAAGACCTCCAAGGACGGAGACTCCACTACACTCTGAGGAAGTGTGTTCCACTGTCAAACAGCCCTTACTGTCAGGAGGTTCCTCCTAATGTTGAGATGGAATCTTTTCCTGCAATTTGTATCCATTGTTCCGTGTTCTAGTCTCTGGAGCAGCAGAAAACAAGCTTGCTCCCTCCTCAATACAGTATGGCATCCCTTCAAATAGTTAAACAAAGCTATCATATCACCTCTTAACCTTCTCTTCTCCAGGCTAAACATCCCCAGCTCCCTAAGGCGTTCTTCATAGGGCATGCTTTCCAGACCCTTCACCATCTTAGTTGCCCTCCTTTGGACCCGCTCCAGTTTCTCCACATCCTTTTTGAATTGTGACACAGTATTCCAGGTGGGGCCTGACCAAAGCAGAATAGTGGCACTATTACTTTCCTTGATCTAGACTCTATACTTCTTGGCTTCTACAGAGGGTTCAGGCCTGGTTGCTCTAGGACCTACAGTGGTCTCCCGGGTTATGAAGGTAATCCGTTCCGGATTACCTTTCGTAACCCAGAAGCTTTCGTTTCCCGGGGGACCGCTTTAGCGAACGGACCGCGCGGCCGATTTAAAGGGGCCGCACGTTTTTTTTTTCGTATCCCGGGGGATCTTTCGTATCCTGGGGGATACGTTAGAGGTCCCGCCAGTTTCGGATCCCGGGGTTTTCGTAACCCGGAGGATTCGTAAGCCAGGGGACCACTGTATTTATTTGTCCTTTTAGCACTCTTGTCTTAAATTCTGCTTGTAATACCTGAAAATCTTCTCCCAGTCATATTCTCTGTCTCCAAGAGGAACAAACCCACCCTTCCCACTGAGGAGAAAGAATGGGATGGAAAAGACATTTGTCCTATCGCCAGTTCTCCTCCATACCTGACACCAGCAAGAACTTGATCCTGCATTTCTATCAATATTCTGCACAAGAGAACAAGCAATTTACATTAGGAAACAAGGCTAAATTGGAGGAAAAGAATGAATACTTAATCCTTTAACAGCAAATGCGCAAAACAAACAAAGCAAACATTTGGCTGGAAGATTCTAATCCCCAAAAGGGGAACCTGGCTCTCTCTAATGATATAGGCTCCATCTGCATGACAGCAACAAAGCAGTCTGACACCGCTTTAACTGCCAGGGCTCAACGCTATGGGATTCTGGGATTGGTAATTTGTGGTGGTACCTGAGCTCTCTGACAGAGAAGGCTAAGTGTCTCCCAAAACTACATTTGCCATATTTCCACGGCAGTTAAAGTAGTGTCAAACTGCTTTATTTCTATAGGGTTGGATGCAGCCACGGTTTTAGTTTTCTACCCTACCTTCCATCAAAGGGGGGAAAAAACCCAAAACTGGTTGGAGCTGAGAAGGGAAACTTGGCAAACAGCCTGTTAAGGGTGTTATTTTGTTAATTTGCAAATCTCCAGTTTTGTGCAGCACCCTGACTTTTGTCCAGGAGACAAATCTTATGTTTTCATTGGAAGGTGAAAGGCTGCAGTCCCTAATCCCATACCCAGGAGGAACTCCAATGGGCAAAGGGAATATAATAATAATAATAATGATGGAGTATATAATAATAATGGTATATATAATAATAATAATGGAATGTATATATAATATTATTAATAATAATAATGGGGTATATAATAATAATATTAATAATAGGGGAGTATATAATAATAATAATGGAGCATATAATAACAATAATAATAATAATGGTGTATATAATATTATTATTAAGAAAAATAATAATGCAGTATATAATAATAATCTTAATAATAATAGAGTATATAATAATAATTATTATAGAGTACATAATAATAATAGCATATATAATAATAATCTTAATAATAATGGCGTACATAATAATAATAATGGAGTATATATAATATTATTAATAAGAATAACAATAATGCAGTATATAATAATAATAGGGAAGTATATAATAATAATGGATTATATAATATTATTATTAATAACAATAATAATAATGGTGTATATAATAATATTATTAATAACAATAATGCAATACATAATAATAATAATATTAATAATAATGGAGTATAGAATAATAATAATAATGGATTATATAATAGTATTATTAACGACAATCATAATAATGGTGTATATAATAATAATAATATTATTAATAATAATGCAGTAAGCAATAATAATAATAATAATAATAATGGAGTATATATAATAACAATATCATTAATAATACTAATAATACTAATGCAGTATATAAATACTAATAATACTAATACTGCTGCCCTCGTCCCTCCAATCTATTCTGCCGTGTAGGAGGAGGATCCCCACCTGGACGTCGCCCGGGAAGTAGACCACGTGATGCTGCTGAGGCGAAGAAGAAGAAGAAGGAGAAGAAGGGGGCTCCCGGGCGGAAGAGGAAGGGAGGAGGAGGAGGAGGTCGTTGGCCCTGGAGGGCTGGGCGCCGGGGACCTGGGGCAGACGCAGACAGCCAGGGAGGCTACTCACACGCGGAGGAGGAGCGGAGGGGGGAGAGGCGGCGCTGCTACTGCTGGTATTATTGCTTCCTCCTCCTCCTCCTCCTCCTCCTGAGAGGCAGGCAGTTCCGCGGAGGCTCATAGTAGTCCGCGCCAGGCACAGGAAAGCGGAGCCCAACAGGCCCCTCAGCACCGAGGAGGAGGAGGAGGAGGAAGAGCGGCGGCTCATGGAGACGACGACGACGACGTCCTCCCGCCTCGCGCGCCCTCGCGCCTTCTGTTTCCGTTGGGCCTCCTCCTCTTTCTCCAACGGCTTCCGTAGTGGGCGGAGCCAATCAAAGGACACGCCCCCCCAGCCCAGCCCAGCCCAGCCCACCACCACAATGCCGCCTCCTCCTCCTCCTCCTCCTCCTCCGTCCTCGCAGCCTAGTGCGCACGCGCGGAGGACGAGGTTAGGCGCCCCGCCCACCACAATGCCTCCTTGCCCTCGACGTAGGTGCGTACTAGTGCGCACGCGCGGACGCAGAGCGACGAGAGTGAAAGAATCAAGAAACAAAGAGGGAGGGAGAGCGAGAGGAGAGGCCCCGCCCACATTGCCTCTTCGTTCGCGGCCAATGCGCACGCGCAGCAGAGGGAAAGGAGAAAGAAAGAGAGGAGGAGCCCCGCCCACAGTCCTCCTCCTCCTCCTCCTCGCGGCCACAGACAGTGCGCATGCGCACTCGCCAAGAGCGCGCGAGAGAGGAATGGAGGCGCTTTCATTCACGGAATAGAGGACTGATGCGTGATGGGAGGGGGGCGACGAGGAGGGACTGGCTGCTGGAGGAGCCGCCTCTAGCCGTGATGATTGGCAGTTAACGTTCTACGCCGCCGGTTGGGAGGGGGCGGGCGCGAGGGAGGGGAAAGGGCGCCTGTCACTCAAGTCAGTCAGGCTCCAAACAAACACTCAGAGAGTGCAGAAAGTAATAATCCATCTTGATGGAGACCACTTTATTAACTGCCCCTGGCTCAATTGCTAATAGGGAATACTGGGAATTATAGTTATATCATAGCACTAGAGTTTATTCTCAATGCCTCACAAAACTACAGCTCCCAGTATTCACTTAGAAATTGAGCCAGGGGGGAAAGCAGTTAAAGTGGTCTCAAAATGGATTATTATTTTTATTCTGCAGTTTGTTTTGGGAGCATCTCTAAACTGTAGCAATATATTTTTTAAAAATTTATTTATTTATTTCATTTACATACTGCCTTTCTCCCCTGAGGGACCCACAGATAAAACATTTAAAATCTCAATAAAAGTCAAACCGTTGAGTAGACTGTTATGTAGCCTGTTGATTTTCCATCCTCAGGTTTATTTGTTTTTAATTAATCTTTTTAGTATGGTTTTTTTAAATATAACTGTGATTTAATTGTTATTTTTAATTTATTTTGTATTATTTTTTATTGATTTTCATACATAAATCTTGATACAGAGACAGCCTAAAAACATATAAGGCAAAAAGACGAACTATGGAACAAACTAACATCTAAAAGAGAACAAACATCTAGAACATTAAATCCAAATAAGATAAAAACATTAAACATAAATTCAAAAAGAGGATAATGATTGACCCCCTTCAATATTTGGAAATCTACTATATTGTAGCTTAAATAAAATAATGTATTATCTCCCGAACTATGATTACTGCTTTCTTTACCTTTTATATATATATTTACAGACAATCTTTGTGTTCTATCTTTCTTATCCATAATTGTTATTTTTAAGAGAAGAAGCTAGAACCTGGGACTGTTGTATATTGTTATTTTACTATGTTTTGACTGTTTTACTGTAAGACACCTCAGTCCTAATTGGATTAGGCGGGATATAAACAAAAGCCTGTTATTATTATTATTATTATTATTAAAACAATTAAAACATCTGCATCCAATATAAAATCACATAAAATGTGCAAAAGTTAAAAACTAAAAAAACCCACCTCATCCATAAAAACCGCCCTGCTATGCATCGTATACAAAATTCCTCCCTGTATAAAAATGTTTTTACTTGCTGGCCAAAAGTAATATATAATACAGTTTGAATCCTGGGATGTGTAGTTTTTGTGAGGTATTACCACTCTTTTGCAGAGCAAGTACTGTATAGCAATAATAATAATAATAAAAATAAAAATAATAAAAGCTTTATTTCTATCCCACCTCTCTTTCAGAAAGACAATCGAGGCAGCTTACAATTAAAGCATACAATAACCAATATCACAGTTATTCCCTCTCTTCTCTAAAACATCAATTAAACACATTAACCATTCAAACAGTGCATTAAAGTAACCAGAGACGGGAGAATGGGGCTACAGAGTACTCAGTGGGATTAAATTGGTGGCTGGGTTTGCTATTCAGGAAAGGCCTGCCGGAAGAGACGGGGCCTCCAGCAGTCTTGAGTCTTTTAAAAGCTGTTCAAGCTGGTAATATTTCGGATCTCCTTTGGCAGGCCATTCTGTAATCTGGGAGCAATTAAAGAAAAGGTCCTCTGGGTACAGTGGAGCCTTGCCTTACGCGTAAGCTCGAGCCCCATTCAATATAATGGGGCTCGTGCTCAGGGCAGTGCGATGCGCACGCCATTCATTAGATGGCAGCGCAGCTTCCGTGTAAACCGGAAGCCACGTATGGTGTGCCCATGTATGGAGCGGGCGCGCTGTAGTTGCATTATTATTATCCTTTATTTATAAAGCACTATAAATTTACACAGTGCTGCACATAAAATCTTGTTAATTAGACGGTTCCCTGCCCTCTGGCTTACAATCTAAAAGACACGACACAAAAGGAGAAGGGAAAGGTGATGGGGAAGGGGATCAGGTCCCGTGGTTCTTCTCTCCCTCTGAGGCCCGGACCAAGGCAGATGGACTGGAGGGAGGGCTTGGCTTCTGAATACATAAGTTGCAGTCAGCCTACTTTTTATAGGCTGCAATACCTCCCAGAGGACCTCTTCCACATAACACAATTATAGCACTCTATTACACTTAAATTGCCATGCCTGTCTCCTAGAGAATCTTCCTGGGACTTGTAGTTTGATCAGATGCACCAGAGGAGGAATCTTTGGCTAAGGATTAAAAAGGCCCCTTCTTCACCTGCCAGGCCCTGGATTCGAGAGGAGGAGGATTTCTTACCCACCTCTTCCCATGGACTGAGGCAGGGAACAAATCAACAACAACATAAATGAAAACACATTAATTAAAATGTACAACAATTTAATAGGACAAATAAGACATACACATTTTAAAACCCATGGATGTAATGGCAGTTAAAGTGGAATCGTAACACTATAATTGCGTAGTGCGAAACCGTTCCAGGTGGTGTAGATGGTAGTGGAGTATCATGAAGAATGGTGGGTCGCTGACTGGGGCTGCTGCCACACTACAGAATTAATGCAATTTGACACCATTTTAGGTATCATGGCTTCATTTTATAGAATCCTGGTATTTGTAGTTGTGGCCCCAGAGCTCTGACAGAGAAGGTTAAATATTTCACAAAACTACAAATCCAAGAATTTCATAGTGTTGAGCCAGGGCAGTTAAAGTGGTGTCAGACTGCATTGATTCTGTAGTGTAGATGCAATCTAGAGCAGGAACACATCCTTCTAGAAACCACTATACAGCAACATTTTGTTTTAGACCTACTTGTTCTTCATAAGTTACTTTCATCGCCTATGACACCCTCCACTCTGCCCACATTTTTTACCCTTTGTTATGGTTGTGTTCTGCCAACATTTAGAGAAACATTTTGTTGTGTTAGGATGAGAGGATTTAATAATGGTTTTATTCCCATCAAACTGATATGGGCTGGATAGAATCACACTTTTAGTTAACATTAAAAATTTTAATTAATTCTAGCTAATATATTAGCACAATATTAAGATATTAGCTAATAATATATTATAATAATATAATAACATAATTAGCCAATATATTAGCAAAATCTCTAAATAAATATACAACCACATTGTTCACCGCTAGATGGTGCTGCTCATTCTAGTTTAAATAATAAATTCACCATAATCTTGTACAGTATATTACTATTTTGATATTACAAACTTAACCATTAGAATTTCAGTGGTAAGCCTTTTCATGTGATCTCACAAATTATGAGACAGACAGCACAACCTGAAAACCTTTAAGATTTTGGCTGAAAATGTTTGTGTGCTACCTTTTCAGGTTATCTAGTCATACTCTAAATCATTTACATGATATGCATAAGAAGAATGAATGGCAGAAGAAAAAGTGGAAAAAAGCAGAACTGAATCTAAGGGAGCACCTGGAATAAAACAGATAAAGCTCTCTTCCTCAGAAACAGGAAAAATGCATCATTGTGAGACTGGAAGGGGGGTCACCTAGCTGTTTTTCATTGTAGAATTGAAGTACAGTGTCTTTCCTTTAAATGGGTAGTTTTTATTATAATATGCTTATTACAGTAATTATTTGCATTCAAAGAAAAAGAAATTGCCTGATGATTTACCAGCCCAGATATAGGGATAGGTTTCTACACTGCAAAAAAAGAAAAAGCAGTTTAACATATTTCAGTGAACTTTTTATCCAAAACTAACAACAGGTACATGTGAAATGAGACAACAAGGGATGATTTCTTCTCTCACCAGTTTCCACCGTGGTTATGGTTTCCGTTTTCATGGCCAAACTTATAGACCTATACTTTTCTGGAGCTAGCTGGTAAGGCAGGTTTATCTGCTCTCTTCTCTTTGTTTCACGATTCACACATGCTTGGTGAAGGAGTCTGGAGACAACTACTGTTTACCTTTCCTATTGTAGGCAGACACTTCAGAAAATCCTTTGAAGATGCCAGCCACAGATGCTGCCGAAACGTCAGGAATAAACTCTTCTAGAAAATGGCCACATAGACCGAAAAACCCATAAAAAACTACTGATGCCGGCCACGAAAGCCCTCAACTTCACAATCTTACATCTAATTACACGTGAAAACCGACTGAATTCAGTGGGTATTAATTCTTAAGTTGACATGCACATGGTCAAACCTGAAAAGATATTACCAAGGTTCCTTTGAAGAGTTATAGAGTACCCTTATCTCGCCCCAGAACAGCTGAAGTGTGTAGGCACACACTAAAGACTAAAGAGACAACTGTGTTTTTGGTGGTAACATTTTCAAGGGCTTACGGCGGGCAGTAATTCAGGACCCATTATCATGCTGAGAGTGTAGACCGATGACCTCTTGCCCTTGGAATGGGCTGAAGGGAGATGAATAAGGCATTGGAGGGATGCAAGTTGCTTGTCTTTTTTGCTAAATGTGGATGGCTCCCCAGGTAAATCATGGGTTCTATATTCTCTCCAATTCCTTGGACGGATGAAGAAGAAAAATTAGAGAATTGTATCCTGCACTGTTGAGACAGGTAAAGAAGACCCTAGGGGTGAAGGATGGGTGCAGTCAAATCATCATGGATTCAGATCTAATCATGTTTGGCTGCTTGTGGGCTGACATGGTCCCTGGCTTTCACGTTCTATGGGAGCTGTAGTTGGGAAATAGACTACAGGATGTTGGTGTTGGAATATGGACAAGATCTAGAACTTTGTTCATTAAAGAGTTATTGGTGAGCTGCTGAGATGGAAATGGCTTTCAACTGTATGTATTATCTTATTTTGCTGAAGAGCCTTTATGAGGCCAAATTCCTTTTGTGAGTTCCTCTCTCTCTTATCCTTTTTCATTTTGCTCGTCTTACCTTGCTTAAATGTAGTTTTTATTTTTGGCATATTTGCTATTTTGTGTTATTTTGCTTGCCATTGCTGCTCTTGATCATTTTGTATCTTTTGTATGAATTTGGCATGAATACTTTGTCATAAAAATTGTTTGTTGCCTTTTAACAGAAATAAAGATTATTTATACTGCTTTTTTTGTCTTTTCTGGCTTATTGTTTCAACAATTGGGACCTGAGCTATTTCAGCAGCATATGCTAGTTAAGAGGTATTTCTTTGGTGCAATTGTTTGAAGCAGAAAAAATGCTATTTTTAAAAAAAGGTAAGTAGGTAAATCATATAGTAACCTAGTTTGAAATTCTCCACTGTCTGAGGCAAGAAGGTGGTACTGATTTGGAATGTGGTCTTCTCTACTGCCATCAAAATGCTTTGGTGCCAACCAAGATGTCCAGATATCTGCAGCACCAACCAGGACCTGTTTCTCCATGCTTAAACATCTTTGTTATATACTGAACAAATGTCAGTTCATGAATACCCTCACAAGAGTGAGAAATGGCCCCTTTATCAGTCAAAGGGCAGCTTGAGGTGAAACTGAACTGGGTTTTCACATTGGACCTTATCAGACATTGGAGATTGGAAGTATAATCTAATGGCAATCTGAATGCAATCATGGGGTTTCACGTTATCGCGCATTAAAGTATCTCACGCAATTTTGGGCAAAAGGAAGTCATTCCGAACACAATCATGGGTTTTACCTTATTGCAAATTAAATCATTTAATGCAATTTTGGGCAATGGGAGGGGGGGGTCATTTTCGGGTAATGGAAAGTCATTCTGAACGCATTCCGAACGCAATTGGAATTCATGTAAATTCGCTAAACTAGCAAATTCACGTGAATTCGAATTGGCTCCAGTTGGCTCCATTCACAATAAAGAGAAATTCCTCCCATCTGATAAGGTCCATTGTTACAGGTATTTTGGAATTTTGCATCTTTCGCTTCCATGATGGTAGACAGCCCTGCTGTTAGGTTGCCAACAGACAAAAAACAACAACAACAAAGCTTTTACTGTGTTGTGTTGTGTTGTGTTGTGTGGGTGGATGTCTCTGATTTTGGGTGGGGAGGGGAATGTATATACTTTTAATTATTGTAACCCGCTCTGATTGATGACAGAGGAGTGGGCAATAAATAGACTTTTTCTTCTTATTAATATTATTATTAGTTTTTGTTTTTGTTGTTCTGTACTTTGGGTGACTTATATGTGAAAACTAATAAATATTGCAAAAACAGTAACAATCCAAACCACTTCATAAGCATGCACAAGCTCCCTACAGAGGACACTGGGCAAGAGAAATAAGCTGCATTTCTTAACTGTTTCTCATCCTCATCTCCTCTAGGCATTTGGCTAGGAAGGGCTCTATAGGGCTGCTCAGATTGCAGCATGAAATAAAAGTGCCACCAGGCAACATCTAGGGCAGATTTTGCCAGCCTCCTTTCCAAAGCTTAGTGTCAAAAAGGCTAGACATTAATTTCCTGGAAGAGGCGTGGAATACGTCTGAAGGCAGGGACAGAAAACTTTTGGCTTCAGAAGAGGTGGGTGGGTTTTGTGTCACGTGTGTTCAAAGTCTGGCAGAGAGGAGGAAGCTGCTGTCAGTGAAAGTTTTTAACTTTGTGGGCTTCTGTGTTTTGCAGAGCTGGTGTCAACACTGTCTAATCTGATCCATAGCAAAACCACCTCAACCTGCTTATCAGAATTGTTTTGTTCACCCACTGTAAGTAGGCTGCCTTTCTCCTTTTCTAGGCTGCATCCACACTACAGAAATAATCTGGTTTGACACGAATTTTAATTGCCATAGCTCATTGTTATAGAATTCTGGGAATCGTAGTTTGTTGTGGCATTAGAACAGCACTATGTTCAGCTAGAATACCTTCAGGGAGGTAGCTGAGTAGGGGCAAATAGATGGAACTGACTCCTCAACAAGAATTTTGCCCACCCACAAGAAATTTTCCTAATGTCACTAGATTGTTAACACGGCCCAGACTTTGACCCTACACCTAGGGTTGCATCTACAATGCAGGATGAATGCAGTTTGACCCTGCTTCAACTGCCATGGCTTACTGCGATGAGATTTGGGATCTGTAGTTTTGTGAGATATTTAGTCCTCTCTATCAGAGAGTGCTGGTGCCACAACAAGACAATACACACTCCAGGATTCCATAGCCCTTTTTCTTTGGATGCCAAAATTGTCATTTTAAGAGACTGCTGTGCTAGAAACTGGAGGACTGAAGGAAAATTTCATTGTGGGGTATAATTCTTAATTGCAGAGGGCAATGCTGTCATTACCCCTCATAGCTACACCCCATGGATGTCTTTACCCTTGAGATTCGTGTGGTTGCCCTTTCCCTGTGTTATGCTAGTACCGAATTCTCTGCCAAATATTACACAGCCAAGGAAGAAAGATAGAAGCACTTTTTAAAAAGTGGGTTGTTTTCTTCTTTGAACGGAACTCAAAACTAGTCAAGGCAAGAATATGTTTCAAATTAGGAAACAAGTTGAGTGCAATCTATGATTGCATGGATACAAAGCTGTTTTGGACTACAGCTCCCAGAATTCCTAGCTAACCTGCCTGGGGAATGCTGGGGATTGTAGCCTCAAAAAGTATCCTTCCTATGCTTTGTCTCTAATAACTGCATTTAAGGAGTGCGGCATATATACCAGAAATGACTTTTTTATATAGAAATTTGGCAGCTGGTGACTTCTGCGTGAATGGGCTGGTAGACCCTCTCCATATTTTAGATGGAGCTTTAAAGCAGCTGTCCAAGGGGCTGAGCCCCATCCCCAAAACAGGTTTAGCACCTTTGAAGTTGATACGAAAACCTAGAGTAGATTCACTGCATTCTGTCAGAGAGGCTACCAGCACCACTGAATTTTTGTCATTCATCAAAGGTGCCCAGCAGATGTGCAAGATTGCAGTTTTCAGAATCCCACAGCCATTCAATGGATTATGGGAGTTGCGATTAGACATGCTTGGGAGATACCCAGCTTGGAAGAAACCTGTGCCTGTTCCATGGGATTAGGGAGCTTCTCTATGCTTTCTGTTGTTTCAGGAATGAAAATGGCTTCTGCCAGAGTCGGGTCACGCCTTGCGGCTTGTCTGCTAAATGTTTCAGAAGGAAGAAGAAAGGATGTTGTTGAGAAAATTGCAAAAGCCGCTGTTTGTAAGGATAATGGTAAGAACAAATTAGAACATTTCAGAGTATGCATGATGATCCAGCTCAGTTTGCATTGTCTACTTTGAAATACTACTGGGATCTGATTCCAAAAATGAGTGGGGAATCAATTTATCCAGTTGTGTGGAAAACGTGTTGAGGACTTCTCTGCAGTGGCACCCAGATTGTAGAATTTCTTCCCCTCTCCCTTTGAGGCTCAGATAACAATTAGATGTGCTCATAAAACTTCATTGTTTTGTAGAGGAGCCAGTTTTCTGCCCTCTGTGGCTTGATTCGTCAATTCTGTCTTGTAAGGGTTCATTCTGTTTTAATTCTAGTATTAGTGTTGAGCATTGTGAGTTGCACCGAGGGCTATAGAACCCTCAGGAAGGAAGCAAATATTTTAAGTTAAAATTAGAATTTGAACCCTATGTAAGTGTTTTCTGTGGAAATAAAGGACCAGGCTGTGTACTCTATATAGCTCTTAATAAAAACATAGAATTATAGAATAACAGAATCATAGGGCTCATTCATGCTTACATTTTTGTATAAGGGAGATCCAAATCTCTGTGGTGATGCAATACTGAACTGAAGTTCCCACTATGTTTACCGTGATCGAATCTCTCTGTGGCATTTTAACCCTATTGCTGTTCACACTGCCATCATATTGATTAAAATGGAGCCTCCATTTCAAACGTGTTTTATTGTTCCCGTTTGGTTTTTTTTAAATGCCAGTCAAGTGATGCACATTTTCATCATTCTGTTTTCACTGTTGGTGATGTGACTGTGCTTCCATTGTAGTTCGAATCTGAATACAAAAAGTGTATAAATGTAAAAATAAGCCTTCCAATGCTAAACTCAGGGAAATGGAGGCAGTGATCGAAATATTAATCACATTTATGGAGCTGGTGTCTTCACTGGCAAAACCAGGTGGGATATGTATGTTCCACCCCTTTGCACATAACCCCTCCCTTCCTGTTTTGGAAGAATTGGTTCAGACTAGTGCCCCGAAATGAATCTATAGCATGTTCTCGTTTGTGGTGATCTGCATCTTTTCAAAAGACACAGTAACCTTTTAAGATTATTTAAAGACTTCAGATGTTGCAGAGGTCAGGAATTATGCAAAAAACAGAATTAAAAAAAACACATTGAGAGGGATGGGGGAAAGGTGGGAGGAGGGGACAATGACACCACATGACTGCCAGTTCTGCAAGAGTCCCAGAAATGACATTTTGCACCCATGGCATTTCATGATTGTCATTTAATTCATGGGTTTCCTCAGTGAATGAAAGCAGACATGTGGAAGATAGGGCAGCTACATGTCAGAAGTGACATCAGTATCACCGATGTGCTTCCTTCCCAAGCTGCATGTGATAATCTCATAAGAGTACTAAAATCCAGTAATATTTTTACCGGGCCACCCAAAAGTCACAAAATTAATCATGCTAGCTTTCAAAGTTTACTGACTTGTCCATTAGGCAAAGGTAGGAGAAAATCAGGCAGGGGAAGAGAAGCATTACAAGTCTGTGTCTTGTGTGAGGTGTTTGCTTAAGGTCTTTTTTTTATTATTTTGATGATTTATATCCCACCTTTCTTCCAATACAGGACCCAAATGGCTTACAATATAAGTTAAAACAAACACAAAATTACTGAGGTGGCTGGGAACAAAAGGCCCGAGGCCCCTTCGGAGGCAGAGTGTAGTGAGGCTCTAAGGCAGATTCCGTACTATCTGGAGTCACACATGTTCTCCAGCAATGTCATAAAAGAAATATGGTTCCCATTCATCATGGCTAGTGATGACGCATATAAAACAAAAAGTCCTGAATACTACCAACAAGTAATTGTTGGGTGAATTAACACTAGCAAGGGGAGGATAGAGGGAGTTGGTATGTATATTTCTGAGAGCTGCTTTTAATTTGCAAGCTGCTGCTTGTAGAGAGACAGTGTTATGTTTGCACTGAGTTGAACAGACATTCTATAGTCCTGGTGTCACTTTATGTTCTGTAGTCTGGTCCTGGTATATCTATTTCATTCTAAGCTGCTTGTGTATCTTCTCCCACAAATTCCAGGATCCAATCTTTTCCTACTCTAGTAAACAACATAGACTGAAATCCTGTACACACATACTTGGGAGTTAGTCCCATTGACCTGAGCAGATGTGCATAGGCTTGAGATACTGTCAACTGAACCAAAATCATGTCTGGGAGGGGAATAAGAGAAGATATTTAGTGATTTCTGTACCCTAGAGTGAATTGTCAGAACAACAGTCAGGCACAAGACTCTTGTTTGCTTCAGAAATGCAGAGACATAAACTAGTGAGATCTGCAGCTGAATGGTTCAGCATGGACTGCTTCTGTTCATAGTTCTACTCATCCTGCCAGGCCTTCCTCCATAAAACTCCATTCCACCTCTCCTCTGGTTTCCAAGGTTGCTTGGCACTGAAAATTTTGTGACTGCAGAACACAACCAGTCACCACCATGTTGTTTGAGTGCCCCCCCCCCCCGGTAATTTTTTAAAAAAATAAATATTTTTTACAAAACATGGGGTTCCCTCAATCAATTGGTCCTTCCCTTTTGCCAGATTGGTGCTGATGCCAAAAGGTGGAGACAGAGGCAACGATAGTGGGCAAAGCAAACAGTGTTCTATCTTCTAGTGAATGGTTATAAATCTTAAGTGATAGCCTAAGGTGTTTTATATAAGTCAGACTGTTTGCCTACCCAGTCTGGGGTGGTGGGCTCTAAGTGGCAGCTGTTCTTCAAGGTCTCAAGCAGAGTTCTTACCCATCAATTTATACTTGGCCTACTCTTGTTCTGTTTTAGTCTGAAAATGCCAAGATCAGACTTGGGACCTTCTGTATACTAATCAGTGTACTACATTTGATCTATGACCTTCTTTAAATTAGTTTTAAAATTTCTTGTTATGATCCTTTAAATTGACCTGATTTATGCTGATCTGTTCCTAGGGTTTTCTTGGCAAGATTTATTCCAAGGAGGTTTGCCATTGTGATTTGCCTTGGGCAACTCACTGAGTTTCCAAGATGGAGTGGAATTTGAACCTTGATCTCATTTAGTCCTAATGTACTACATCATGCCAGCTCTAACTTTAAAATGCCAGTTTTTAATAGAAGTAAATTAGAAATTTGATTTAAAAAATCTTTAAAAAGAGAGGTGCCTACCTTCAAACAGACATGGAGACAATACCATCTTGCTCTAGAAAGTCTTCTTTTTAAATGTTAAGTATCAGGAGGACAAATTTGGCTTATTTTGGTGGATGGATAATATTCTGCGCATTTTTAGGTGTACTTTATTGCTCATCAGCCCTAGGAGTGGAGACAAATCCTAAGTGAATCCTGACACAAATGTTCAGATAAATTTCGGCTGGTATGGATTAAGTAGGCATTCTGTTCTCATCCATCCAAATACAGAAGCTAAGTTTTCAAAGAAATGGCTGTATTCCTCTTTTTCAGCATTTTAAAAAGGCGAGTCTTGTGGTGCCTTTAACATAAAATAATTCACTTTGGTAAGCTGAATTCGCAGGAAAAGAGGAAGACCACATTCCAGATGGATAGATTCAATCAAGGAAGCCACGGCCCCGAGTCTGCAAGACCTGACCCATTGATGACAGGATGACTTGGAGGTCTCTCATTCATGAGGTCACCATAAATTGAAATTGTTATTGATGGCTATTAACAACAAGTATTCATTTCATCAAAAGCATTGATGAACTCCAAGAAAGTATATCCAGACATAAATTCATTAATCTTACAGGTGTCTCCAGACTCCTTCCTCCTTTTAATGTTAAAATTCAATATTGCAGTGGTCTTAAATTGGGGAATATTTAGCACTTTATATGTTGCTGGATTACAGCTCTCATAAACCTTAGGCAACAGAGCCAATGACAAAGGATGATAGGAGTTGCAGTCCAACAATATCTGGAAAGCCACAATTTTCTCACTCCCGCCTTAAGCAGTCTGGGATGCTATAGTTATAAAACTTCCTATCTTGTAGAAGAACGTGGAAGTAGCTGCTTACAAAACAAATAGTACTAGTTATTTATAATTTGTTTCTTTCCCCATTAATGAAAATATAAACAACATAGCTATAGCAGCTTGCCAAGTGTCTTGTATGTCTTGTGATTTTTGTTGCTGCATTCATGTCAGTTTCAAAGTAATTAAAAGTAACTGTTCGGTTGTTTTTGAAAAAGTGGAAAGTGAAGGGTTACTTCTTAAAATTTACAGCTGTTGTGGTACTTTTGGAAGCCTTGTAACTGTAACTGTAGATGATTATGTTTTAGAAAAGTAGCCTTCTAAACTCTGGGTAAGAGACGACATTTAATAATATACAAGTCCCTTCCAGCCCTCTGATTTTATGGTGACTGTGTTTTGGGCAGCAGTTTCCTGCCGTGTCTTTCTGAAGTCTTAGCAAATTGTAGCCTTTCAGCTGTTGGGATGGTCGTGGTGAAGTTTTTGAATATGATCCATTATGCAAGAGAAGGCTATTACTTTGTCGCTCGCTAACTAGCATGTTCATGATGGTAATGTTCTGTTCGCATAGTTGCAAGACGATTCTCCCCCTCAATATTTCCTTTAGTCTGAAATTCACAGTATGAATAAACTATTAGACAACATTGAAGGCCTGAGGTCACATTCCCCTCTGAAGATACAGAAGAGAATAGCTACATCTGTTTCATAGAGAGCAGCCACATAGGCAAGACACTGGGATTGTCCTGAAGGCTTCCCTTCTTTTTCTGTCTGCCTTTTGAAAGGCTTTGTTTCATAGAATGTATAGAGCTACAGTGGCCATAGGACTGGAGTCTCAAGGGCAAGGGTGGCAATCATGCAGGCTTGCAACATTGGACTATAACTCCCCTTATTCCTACCCATTGACAGTGCTGGTGAGGGCTGCTGGGACTATAGTCCAATAACCTTTGGAAAGCTGCATGGTTCCCCCCTCTCTTATAGGGATTTGGTCCTACATTATTTCTGAACACTGGATTTTCAGGATGTGTGTGTGTTTGTGTGTGTGTAAAGATAGTCCCTTGACATGAATGTCTAGTTGTAACTGACTGTAGGGGGAGGTGCTAATCTCCATTACTAAGTCAAAGAGCTAGTGTCGTCCAAAGATGAATCCGGTGATCATGTGGCCAGCATACCTAGCTTATCTACTTGCATTTGCATGCTTTCTTTTTTTTATTTTTTTTATTATTTAAAAATTTTTATTGTTAAAAGCATTCCATTTCACAATCATAAACACTTATACATTTTACATGGTATTGTTTGTGATTACAGAGGTTTTATATGTACATTTGTATATTTTAAGTACACATCTGCAAGAGATCCATTGTTGATTTCTGTTTATCATCTTCTTTTCATATTGTTGCTTATCTTCGCCTTGTAGTTCTTCTTATCTTCTTCCAACTCTCATCCGTCCTTCTCCTGCATAACCTAAACTTACTATCTCTTTCTTCTCCTTCCCTCATTATCCTTAAACGCACTCTATAAACCTTCTACACTAAACTTCTCCCTCCTTCTTATCCTTCTCAATTAACCTACCATAACTCTCCATCCACTCCAACATTCATACCACTTCCTACTCGTTTCTTGTCAGTATTTTGACTTCATTAAACATTTGGAATCCCTGTAAATTCGCATTTTCTTATTTAACTTGCTTTCGTTTCCTTCTTTCTTATACTTTTTTTTTAAATCAATCAATTGTTAACCCCTCGGTTATTCCTTTATATTCACTTTGTTACTAAACCCTTACTCAGAACCTCTTATCTGTTTTATATGTTTGCCATCTACTCTTGTTAAGGATCGAAGTATATCAACTCTTAAATTATCTCATCAGAAGACATTTCGTGTATATAATAGCATAATAAGGAATATTGATGTATTGTGTTATTCTATAACTATAAAATTTATGAATTATGTTCTCTCCTTCTCTACCCCGCATGTCCAAGGTTAAAAAAAAACAAAATAAAGAAATAACAAAAAGTAAAAATCTATATACTATCAAGCTTAACACAACAAGGATAGCCGATCTCCCATTTTGGCAATCTTTTCTTGGGTATATTTTATAACTGGCTCCCAGTACCTAAGTACATCATCTTGTGATTTGTATATTAAATTTTGCGACAAGATATCCATTTCTAACGCATCCTGTAGTTTTATCAACCAGTCTTCTTCATCAGGAACTATCTTTGTTTTCCAGTATTGTGCATATGTGATACGCGCTATTGATGTCATGTAAAAACAAATTTTTTCATGCTTCTTATCTATCTCTTTTCCACACATATTTAATAAATAAAATTCCGGCGTGAATTGTATTTTTTTCTTTAAGATTTTCTCTATGGCACTGTTTATATTTTTCCAGTACTGCTTCGCTTTTTTACATGACCACCAACAGTGGTAAAAAGTTCCTGGTTCACTTTCACATTTCCAACAGGTATTAGGGATGTTTTTGTAAATCATTGATAGTTTCATCGGGGTCATATACCATCGTAAGTACATTTTATAAAAATTTTCTCTTATGTTTTGTGAACTGGTGTACTTATTTAAATTTGTCCATATATATTCCCATTTTGATATTTCTATTGGATGTCCTATATTTTGCATCCACTGTATCATTTGTCATTTTATTATCTCAGATTCTTGATCTAAATTGATTAGAATTTTATAAATTTTACTAATTTTTTTATCCTTATTATTTGCAAAAACTTTGTCTAATTCATTATCCTCCTCTTGGAATCCTTGACTCATGTAATCTTTTTTAAAATGTTCTTTAATTTGTCTATGATTAAACCAACTAATCTGTATCCCTTCCTTTTGAAGTTCTTCCCATGATTTTATAACCCAGTTGCCATTTATTTTCTTAAGTAAGGTTTTATAGGATAACCATTTATTCCCCCCCATCATTTCTCTTCTGTAAAACGCTTCTTGAGGGGATATCCATTTGGGTATACCTCTATATAATTTGGCTTTATATTTCCGCCAAATTCTTAGTAGTGGTTTCCTAATACAGTGATTGTTTATTTTTTTATTAGCCTCTATTTTGTCATAATAAAGATATGCATGCCAGCCGAATTTTAGTTCATCTCCCTCCAATTCAAGTAGTCTATTATTTTCCAGTTTGATCCATTCCTGGAGCCAAGTGAGAGCGCAAGCCTCAAAATATAATTTAAAGTTGGGTAACCCCAATCCACCTTTTTCTCTAAGATCTTGTAATGTTTTCAATTTTACTCTGGGTTTGGGTTTCAAACTTGCTTTCAAACTGCTAGGCTAGCAGAACCTGGGACTAGTAACAGCAGCTCACCCCATCATGCAGCACTCAGACCTTGAACTGTCAATGTTTTGAGCATCCAATTGCCAGAATTGGCATCTTAACCACTAAGCCACCACAGGAGCCCTGGTGGCACAGTACTTAAATGCCTTTACTGCAGTCACTCACTCACAAACTGTAAGGGTGCGAGTTCAATACCAGCCAGTGGCTCAGGGTCGACTCAGCCTGGCATCCTTCCAAGGTCGCTAAAATGGGTACCCAGCTTGTTGAGGGCAATTAACTTACACATTGTAAACTGCTTAGGAAGTATTTAGGTGCACTGATAAACGGTATAGAAATGTGCTATTGCTATCCCTCATATATGTAAACTTTTTCCTGCCAGCCAAGATTTTAGCCAGTAAGTGTCAAAATGGCTCATAACACATCTTTACATATCTTTCAGAATGGCTGAAAGGTAAAGGAAACAATTATATGTTTTCTTTTGTACGTCTGGATTTCATGTTCTTTCCATCGGAGGGAAAGGTGTGAGGACTTTCCTCTTGCAGAGAGAGAGAGAGAAAAGTCCATAGCCATGCATCTCCTCCAGTTTGTTGCTGGGTGCCTTCAACTTGCTTCTGACGTGCGGAGACACTAAACCAATCCTATCATAGGGTTTTCTTGGCAAGATTTGTTCAGAGGAATTTTACCTTTGTTTTCCTCTGAGGCTGAGTGTGTGAGACTTGCCCAAGGTCACCCAATGGGCTTCAGTGGCTGAGAAGAGATTCACACCCTGATCTCCAAGTAGTCCAGCTTTCAAACCACTACACGATGCTGGCTCTCACCTCCTCCAACACCACTACTGAATTTCATCCTACAATGCTACTTAAAGCAACACAACCTTTAGGAAGCTGCAACATGGCAAAAGGGACTCTCTGGTGGACAACTGAATTGTTGAGTACCTCAAAATCAAGTCCATTTCAATAATACTTCTGAGAGATGGAAAGAAAGTGAAATTCCAGAATGAGAAGCATGTGGCTCTACAGATGTTGCTTGGTTATAGCACCCATTATCCCTTACAATGGTCCTGGGTGGCTAGAGATGATAGGAGTTGCAGTCTAACTGCATCTCTCTGGGGCTGCCTTTCCTCCGGTCTTGTTCTACTGCTTTAATATGTTACATGGACTTGAGCTGATTGAGATGCCATTAGTTGGTATTTTAACCACAAAACATAAACCTTTCTTCTTTCTTCATAGGTCAGGAGTGTCTCCAAGCAACGGTTCTTAATATATTTTCTGACTACGACTATAATAGATCTGTAATAACAATAGCAGCTCCCATTGAGAAGCTTGGTAAGTATTTTTAAAACTTTGTGTGTGAGAGAAATATTCCCTTTTTTTCTTCCTCTGAAGGATGTTTTTGAGACACTAAGGTTGCAATCCTATAGGCACTTGTGTAAGTGTGTGTTGTGTGCCTTCAAGTCATTTCCAATTTATGGCAACCCTAAAGTAAACCGATCATGGAGTTTCTTGGCAGGATTTGTTCAGGGGAGGTTTGCCATTACCTTCCCCTGAGGCTGAGAGAGGATGACTTCTGCAAGATCACCCAGTGGGCTTCATGGCTGAATGGGGGATCGAACCCTGGTGTCCAGAGTCACAGTCCAACACTCAAACCATTTACCTGAGAGTAAATCCCATTGATCTTAATAGGACTTACATAGGCGTGTGCAATGCTACAGTTTCTAGGAAATGAGGATTTAAAATTTCTTTCCTCCAAGTATCAGTTCCTAAGATCATTCTTCAAATACTAAAAAAGGACTTTTAATGTGCTTATCAGGAAAAACAGAGAAAAAATTAATTCTTCTACCCTAATTCATTGCCAAAATGGAAGAGACCACAAGGGCCATCCAGTCCAGCCCCCTGCCACGCAGGAACTCCAAATCAAAGCATCCCCGAAAGATGGCCATCCAGCCTCTGCTTAAAGACCTCCAAGGACGGAGACTCCACTACACTCCAAGGGAGTGTGTTCCACTGTCGAACAGCCCTCACTGTCAGGAAGCTCCTTCTAAGTTTCTTTTCCTGGAGCTTGCATCCATTGTTCTGGGTCCTGTTCTCTGGAGCAGCAAAAAACCAGCTTGCTCCCTCCTCAATGTGACATCCCTTCAAATGTTTAAACAGGGCTATCATACCACCTCTTAACCTTCTCTTCTCCAGGCTAAACATCCTCAGCTCCCTAAGTCATTCCTTGAAAGGCATGGTTTCCAGACCCTTCACCATCTTAGTTGCCCTCCTTTGTTGCCTTCCTTTTGTCTCCCACACCATTTATATCATGTTTTTGTGCTATGTAGGGACAACATAGAGGCAGTATTGCATAGTGGTTTGAGTGTTGGCCTATTACTGTGGAGACCAGGGTTCCATTCCCTGCTCAGCCTTGGAAACCAACTGAGTTACTTTGGGCAAATCACACACTCTCTTAGCCCCAGAAAACCCTGTGACGGGGTTGCCTTAGGGTTGCCTTAGGGTTGCCATAAATTGAAAACAACTTGAAGGCATACAACAGCAGCAGAGACAACTTATTTGTTTAGCAACAAATTGCTTTCCCCAACCTGATGTCCACAAGTTGGGTTTGACTTCAGCCCCCATCATCTGCTGTGTTGTTCTAGGATGATAAAAGTTGTAGACCAGCACATCTAGAGGATACCAGGTTGGGGAGGCTGGCGGAGACAGATAAGGCCAGAAACAATGTCTCTTCAGCACAAGAAAGAAGTAATCTTATTCGCCCTGGCTTTGGACATTGAGTTTTCTCTGGCTCTTAAAAAAACCTTTCAGTGATTGTTTTGTGTGGTCATATATTGTGTTACAGGTATTTATAGTTGTCATGTTTTAAAATTTTGTTAGCCATTACCAAAGGTTTTTATCTGAAGGGCAGCATATTCATTAAGTGTAGAAAAATAGTAAAAGGTGTGCCTGATTGTGACTGTCTTCATCAAAGCTCCATGATTATGGTACCTACACAACTGAAAGTTGGATGGATACCAAGGGACACTACGGGCATGCACCTTGGATCTCTTAGGTTTTTTAAATTAATTCATTTTAGTTGATTAAATTCTGTCTAAATCATGCAATGCCACTGTTAGTCACGAGGGGGCAGGCTTCCCTCATCTTTTTTAATGATTTGATCTTAAACTACAATCTTGCCTCTAGGTAACTCCTGTAGTGTCCTGCTGCCTGGCAAGTTGGTGGTAGTGGAGATCCCATTTTGGCAGAAATTCAGGATATAAATAAATAAATGGGGAAGGGAGATAGATGGCGAGTACATGGGATGGGAGGATGCACTAGGATAGAGGAAGAAAAATGGTGAGGAAGGGAAAGAGAGAAGACACCAGCATAGAGGTAGGGGATTGTGGGTTTCCCATTACTTGCAAAGTTGGGATATCTGCTGGTAGATAAATGAGCTACAATAAAAAATATATTAAATTTTATCCATACATTCAGAGTGTAGAAGTGGTTCATAATAAATAATAATCACTAAATTGTGCCCCCATGCCTGGCATTGAATCCCCACAGCCCCAGCAATAGGTAGGATTGTGACTGGCAACTCCTTGGAGTTTATCACATGGGAGGAATTTCTCTCAATTTAGAAAGAAATGGAAGTGAGGCCAGTTCGGAATTGAGTAAATTCGCTAGTGATTGCGTATTGACACTGCATTGCGTTCGGAACTGCCCAAAATTGCCTCCTGGTGCCCAAAATTGCGTGTGATAGTTTTTCATGCAATAATGTGAAACCCCATGATTGCATTCGGAAGGGCTTCCCTTTGCCCGAAAATATGTGTGATCAGCTTTCATGCAATCATGCGAAACCCTATGATTACATTCAGATTGCCATTGGATTATATTTCCAATTCCCTTCGTGTGATAAACTTCATAATATCATATTTGAGGGCCTGAGAGGGCAGAGGCAGAAGGGGTGGATTTCCCTCTTGCTGGCTGGCTCTGTTTGCCTCACTTTAACAACCCCTTCACCGTTCACTGCTCCCTGAATGCATCACTGAGTTAAGCCAAGGCCAACTAGAAAGAGGGGGGGCAGTGGGGAAGGAGGGGACATTTTCAGAAGCAGCAACATCTAGCACCCCTTTCACTTCTTTCCCACTTCCTCATGCCCCTCTCCTTCTTGCTGGTCTCAGCTTAAATTGGGAGTTTATCATACGACGAAATTTAGGGGTATACTCCAATGGCAATGCAATGCAATCATGGGATTTCACGTTATTGTGAATGAGTGTATCTCACACAATTTGGGGCAATGGGAAGTCATTCCGAATGCAATCATGGGGTTTCACGTAATTGCGTATTAGAGTATCTCACGCAATTTTGGGCAATGGGGGGGTCATTTTCGGGAAATGGGAAGTCATTCTGAATGCATTCTGAACGCAATTAGATTTCACGTAAATTTGCTAAACTAGCAAATTTACGTGAATTCAGATTGGCTCCATTCAAAATTGAGAGAAATTCCTCCCATGTGATAAACTCCTTGGTTGTAGGGGGCCTGAGAGGGCAGAGGGCAGGGTATAGATGCACTGAGCAAGTGGTAGGTGCTGGAAGATCTAGTGGAGCAGCACCCAGGTTGAACAAGGCACACAAAGCCAACCAGGGAGAGGGAAACAAGGGAGCAGATAGGGGACAGTGGGCAGATGTCACCTTGGTCATGGATGGCATGCCCCATGGGCTAAAGGGGTCTTTTGGCAGGAAATAAGCTGGAGAGGAGAACAAGGGCCAGGAGGATGGGTCATTACTGCAGGCCTGGTCCTGTTACTGCAAAAATCTCGTTTAGTGTCATCATCTTTCTCTTCCTTCTCTTTAAGAGATGGACAGTGATACTAAAGGAGATTGCTGCAGCCGTGTCATCATCCTAGGGGGAAAGATTTGGAGACCATTAACAGAGATGCACTGAAGACGGCCTGGGAACGAGGTAGAGATTTTTGCAGCAATGGGTGTGTATTAAAATATTCTCACTTTCCCCACTTTTGCCTGCATCCCCAAACCCCCAAAAGTTGAGGGCCAGCTGTAATTAAAATTGATGGAAAGGAGTGAATTCAAGTAGATTTAACAAGGGTGCATTTTGCAGATTTTATGTCCTTAAACATTAGCTTACTTTTCAAGAGCTTGCTTTTGTTTCCTCAGCAGTTTGCCAAGCATTCTTTTCACAATGGACAAGCTCACTTTTGAAATCCTGCTGAACGATGAAGGAGCAGAATAGAAGATTCTCTGTTTTGTCTTTTATCCTAGGAACATTCTATAGGGAGATTTCTGGTGTGAATCAAAGCAGATTTGTCAGACAAAGTAATCAAGGGGATGTCAAGTGGCTGTAAATATTAACAAGATAGTGCTTAGTACTTGGTTAAAAATAAAATATAAGAAATTTTTGTAGATTATATTTCAATAGCAAAGCTGGCAAGATAACAAGAGGGCTGTTTTGTTGCACGGTCCTGAAGTATGTTCATAGGATATAAAAAGAGCCCTTCTTTTTCAAGTTGGGTAGGTTTGTAAGAAATCCAAGACCTTGAAATTTCTCAAAAAAACTTACACTCAATATAAATAAGAAAGAGGAGTTGCATTTCCACTTTGAAAAGACAGCAACAATGATGTTCTCTATTTTCTCTCTCTCCCCCTGTATATGTGTGTGTATGTGTTTCAATGAAATATCGCTTTTAAAGTACTTTGGAGCAGAGACTAAGATCTAGTTTCCCTTTCAAAGAGGGAGGTGAAAATGCACAATATGTTTTTTCCCCCTTTGCTTTAGGCAGCTGTGTTGTCGCTGCCTGCATGGAGGCTTTCTCATCCATAGACATGGCAGCGCATGTTGGAATCCATCCATGTCTTGGGGCCGTGGATTTGGTGCCTGTTTACCCATTGTCAGGTGTCGACTTGGAGGAATGTGGAACGGTGGCTCGAAGTAAGCCTAAATGTAATCTTTCAACCTTCCCTGCAGCCTTCCAGATGCCATTGGGGTGCCATTCCCATTAGACTTAGGTTAACAGCCTAGCCACTGGTGTAGCATCATGGAAATTATTGTTCAGTGTTGTCCGGAAGTCCTATAAGTTCCTCATACTTGGTCCCACAGGAAGGCCTTTAACATGGTCACTGTCTAAATGCCTGCCCCAGGTGGAGTGGTTTGTAATAAATGGAGGGTGTGGATCAGTAGTGCGGAAAGAGCCTATGCCTCCTGTGTAACAATTGCCCAAGCAAAGCCTACATATGCTTTCACTATGTCTCTAGGTAGGAATGTGCCAAACTGCTCTGTTTATTCCAGAAGATGTTCACTTTTCTGCATACTGACATCATATGTTTGGAACTGTTAGGCTGCAATAATACACTCAATTACTTAAGAGCAGGTTTGGATTTGCTGATCTGTGTCTGACCATCAGAATTGGATTTGCTGATCTGTGTCTGACCATCAGAATGTTGCAAAGCAAGATTTAACCAAAGGAACTAAATATCAGTGTAAACGTAACACAAATTAAAAAGAAATAAAACTTGACCAAAATCTAAGTTACACATTAAAAACCTTTAAAATTCTGAATCTCCCTGGCAAAACCTAACATTTCCTTTTAAAATTTTACTTGGGAATAAACTCTCTTGAGTTCAATGGGACTTATCCCTGAACATGTTATTATGGAGTTTATCACATGGGAGGAATTTCTCTCAATTTCAAAATAAATTAACGTAGGGCCAGTTCGGAAATGAATGAATTTGCTAGTTCAGCAAATTTACGTGGTTGCATATTGATGCTGCATCCCATTGCCCGAAATTGCCTGAAATTGTGTGTGATAGTTTCTCACGCAATAATGTGAAACCCACGATTACATTTGGAAGGACTTCCCATTGCCCAAAAATGCACGTGGCAGTTTCTCACACAATAACATGAAACCCCATGATTGCGTTCGAACTGCCATTGGATTATGCTTCCAATTTCTGTCATCTGAAAAACTCCTATGATTGTTCCACTTTTGCAGATGGGATGTGGCCATGGCTCTGAGCCATCAGTGCATTTGGGTAATTACATGGTGAATCTACACTGCACAATTGGAGCAGGTTGATACTACTCTAACTGCCATGATTCGAGGATTCATAGGATGGTGAGGTATTTAGAATTCTCTGTCAGAGAAGTCTGGTGCCTCAACAAACTATAAATCCCAGGATTCTGTAGGGTGGAATCATTGAGGAGTTTCAGACCCAGGTGAAGTTGCTGGCTGAATAAGCAACCAGATGAAAGAGGAGAAAGGCAGACAGAAAAAGAGGGGAAATAGGTGTAAGGGTCAGGGAGTCGGGCAGTAAGGAAAGGATGGCAGGTTTTCAGTCTAGACAGAACTGGGTACATTTGCTTATATATTAGGACTATGTGTTAACCAAAGAAGAGATACAAGGACTCCCTGAAACAACATCTCAAGCTCAGCCAAATCGATCACCAACAATGGTCTGCCCCGGCCACACATTGGGAGGCATAGAGATGCACTATCTACAATGCTGCAGCAGCCTCTTTTGAGAACTAACGCCGAACGAGTCTCGAAGTGAACGACAATGCAGAAAGAACCATAACTTGGAAACATCACCCAAGGAGACTTTCTGCCGTGCTTTCTGTAACCGGACTTGTTTATGTCTGATCGGCCTTTTTAGTCATCAACACGCTTGTGGAAAGTGTAGGATGAGTCCTTCTTGAATCTTCGTTGGCGAAGAAAAACCAGAGATGTGTTAACCGTATAGTTCACCCCATACACTCAGGTCCCAAAGATATTTTCATCAGCTGTCCCTAAATTGTGGAATGACCTACCAGGAGAGATTTGATAGCTAAACATGCTGCCTGGATTTAAAACAGTATTAAAGACTTATTTCTTCCATCAGGTTTACCCAGTTGATTTTAAACTAAAGATTTAAGGGACATTGTGATGATGCCTCATCTGGAAGTAGCATCCACATTGTGATAGTTACAATTTGCAACTGAAATGAGGGATTACACACACACAGACACAAGTTACACACACATGCAGTCCCACAAAAAGGTCTGTTGCAGACCTGGGATTTATACTTTAATTGTGTCAGCCTTTGTAGTCTTTTTGGAAACTACAATGTATTCCCTGGACTGAGAGTGGGATGTTAAACCCCTGGCTTCAAAAAAAAGAAAAGAAAAGAAAAGCTGATACCATGTTCAATCATTCATGGTAGTTTTGTTTCGGATTACAAAGTGCTGTGCAAAACATCTTCTCATCCATCCCTGGAATAGTGTTAGTCCAGCTAGTGTTATTCTGACTTCATTTCTCATAGTTCAACCTTCAGCAACTGGTAACTTCCAGATACATTTGATTCCAACTCTCATAAATCATCAAGACAGCATATCTGGCTGGGATTTATGGGACCTGGAGTTCAACACATTGAGAGCCTGTGTGGTGTAGTGATTTAAGTGTTGGACAATGACCTTGCAGACCAGGGTCCAAATCCCCACTTGACAACCCACTGGGTGGCATTGGGCAAGTCACACTCTCAGCCTCAGAGGAAAACAAAGGAAAAACCCCTCTGAACAAATCTTGCCAAGAGAGCCCCATGATAGGGATGCCTTGGGGTTGCCAAAAGTCAACAATGACTTGAAGGCACAAAACAACAGCAAGTTCACTGCATTAAGAGGAGTGTTCTAACTGGGTGTAAACCCCCCCCCCCACTTATTTCTGCTTTCAGATATAGCAGAGAGCTTGGCTCATTGTGTCCCTGGATGCAGCATATTTCTTTTTGGACATGCAGAGCTCCCAAAGAAGCAAAGCCTTGTTCAAAGAAGGAAACAGATGGGATGGTTTAACCAGAGAGCTTCTAAAGTAGCTAGTATTATTCCTGATATAGGATTGGCACCTACTTTAAGATACGGCTTAACCGGTATGATATGCAGACAGCAATTCTTTATTCTTTATTCCTTTCTGTTTTCACTACAACCACTGAAGTGTGTGCAGAGATGTAGCTACTGAGTGGGAGGCAGTGGCATCATCATTAGAGTGGTGTGACGGGGGGACCTTAAGGAGAGGTGACATTACTGCTCCCCTAATATCTGCCTCTTGGCAGAAATGCATTGTGGCGTTCACCTGTATCCCTTTAAAATGCTTAAGAGATGCTGTGAGTGGGGAGAGGCTCAGTTGGAGGAGAAACATTCCACAGTTTAAAAGGACAAATAAGGCACACACATTAAAACAGAGCTTATGAGGGTGCAGTTTGCATTCACCTGCAATTTAATAGTTGGCAATCATGTGAGTGGCAGTTGGCTGCGGTCATGTTTGAACTCTCATGTGCCATTTGTTTTTCCATTTCCTTGCATCAAAGCAGCCTTGAATCCCAAGTCTGGGGGAAAGGATTCATATGTTTTTATTTATTTCAAGTGTTTGTACCCCACTCTTCTGCACAAAAGGCACTCAGACTGGTTTACAAATGGTTAATTTAACAGTGACCTGTCATCAGGGTTACAATCTAAATAAGACAGGGCATGCAGGGGTGGCAGTGAGGGAAGGGGTTAAGTCTAGCAGAAGCTGGCTAATAATAATAATAATAATAATAATAATAATAATAATAAATAAATAATCTGTTTTTGTTTTTAAGTCATTTTAAAAGGCTGATTTCATTTGGACTTAAAGGGGTTGTGCTCTATTTAATTGTATCGAACATGTTGAAATGACATTTCAAGTGGTGAGGATTGAGGCAGTGCAGTCAATGAAACTGGTTAAGTGTTTAACTGCTTGTTTGTGGGAGGAAGTGGACTAGCAAAAGAACAGAATTAGAAGTACTCCTGAATTAAACAAAATTGACAGGTTCTGCATGAGGCAAAGTGGGTTGTCTGAACCCATATTTAACCTCTTGCTTTAGACATCCTCTTGTCACAAGAATTTTTCAATCAGACCTTCCTGGGCATACTTCTCAGTAGTCCTGTTACATACATAATGCATTTGCATTTGCACAGAATGAACACACACCAGATGTTAATGAGTGCATTTGTTTTTATTTTTCTTCCACCTCAACAGTCTGGCCTTGAGAATTTGCATTATTTTCTCTCCACTGTAAAGGTCTTTGTTTTCCTCTGAAGGATATGGATCATAAATTTCAAAGACAATGAACCAGAGTTTCAAAGAGGAGTAAAACAAAGACTCCAAGGAAATATTAAACTTCCATAGCTTTTCATGATATATAAGCAGAATAATCTGCTAAAGTGTGATGTCCTCTCCTCACTTATAAAAGCTTGGAATTAACTTGTTAAAAGTACCCTCATTGCTATTTGTTTTAAAAAAAGCAAACAATGGTCAGTAATGATAATGTCGCAGGACGTGTGTGTGTGTGTATGTGTGTGTGTGTTTTAAGTAATGAGTAACATTTGCCCATTACTCATTGTATCTCATGCTGGGAGAAAGGTGAGATATAAATAAATAAATAAGTTCAAAATGTTATTTGAAGTGATTTTGGATATTTCTAAATGTGCATTTTTTACTAAATAAGTTGCTGACTTTTGGCCTGCGGTTAAAGCCTTTTTTATTTAGTCAGGCTTATGACAGTTAACTGGCTGTGCAGAAGGGTCTTCTAATGGGTGCATGTATGTGTCCTGCACTTTTATCAATATCAGTATTTGTTATTAAAGTCCATGTACCTCAATACAAACAAACAGAAATTGTACAAGGTTAAGAAGGATTCCATGATCACAATAAAATTGACATATTTGGCAAAAACTTTTTAGATACTCTGGCCAATTATAGGAATTTCCTTCTTTCTAATCTTAATTATGAAAGACACGAACCTGGCAACTGACAGGGTTGCATTAGAACATCTAATCTGTAGTAGAGTTTTGACATAAAACTTCGCTGATTTGCCAAGTAAATGGCTTAATAAAGGGGAGATCGACTGTTTCTGACTCTCATAAATTAGTGTTCTTTTTAATAGAATAGTTACAGTCAGCCTTCCATATCCACGGATTCTTTATCCACAGATTCAGCGGTACATGGATTGAAAATATTATAAATATATTCCAAAAGCAAACTTTAATTTTTCCAGTTTATATAAGAGATGCTACTTTACTACCCCATTGTATATAATGAGACTTGAACATCATGGATTTTGCTATCCATGGGGGATCCTGGAACCAAACCCCTGTGGATATCAAGGGCCTACTGTATTTAATAAATTTAAAAAACAGAACACGGTACTTCTAAAGTATTAAGTAAAAAGTTATGCTCATGAATATCTTCCTTTTAAAAGAGGAGTAACAAGGTAGCTTTGCAATATGTTTCCAAGCTGTTGTGTGTTTTGACAGTGATGCAGTGACTTGCATTTAGGTCTTCCAGATCTCCTTACTTCTCTCTGTCAATATTTTCTATGGTTGTTTTCTCATCATCTCAGGTGTTGGGGCCAGTCCATATGTGATGAATTGCAATGTGACTGTAGACACTCAAGACTTGATGATGGCAAAGAAGATAGCAGGTTCCATCCGAGGAAGCAGCATGGGAGGCCTGAAGGGTGTGCAGTCGATGGCTTTCCCACACAATGGGCAAATCGAAATAGCATGTAACGTGGAAAGTTTTGCTGAGAATGACAACCAGTTCGCTACGGGGGAAGAGCCAGGCTATGTTTCGTATGACATTCTTGGGAAAACTTACTATTATGTCTCACCACAGTTGATAGAAGCTTCCATTCAGAAGTTGGCCAGAAACCATGGGGTCAGCACAGTGGGGACTGCGCTGGTTGGATTTACACCAGAAGAATGTCAGCATTGTGCTGCCTATGCATTAATGAATGGTGTTGGTGAATTTTGGAGGGTTAGGGGCGGTATCTTTATGTGACAGACCTTTTTAAAATAAATAAATAAATTCAAAACATTGCAATTTAAAATGCATTTTGGGAAAACTGAACTAAGAAATGAACACCAGTGAAGCTAGAAAATATCTGTATGTATTTTTATGATTGCAAAGCACCTTGGGACCTCCTTGCTATTGTTGCTTACAGCTTTAATTAGCTCCACCTGGCATTGCCTGTGGAGTTGTAGTTTCAAGCCATCTGAAGTCCATATTTATAAATATATTTTAAAAAAGTCTTCTCAAGCCTTTGCCAGTTGGTGAAAGAGGAGGGGGCAACCTAGCCTCTCCTAGAAGGGAATTCGAAAGGGTGGGAGCAGCCACTGAAAAGGCTCTCTCCTTCCTGTGTCCTCACCAAATGGCCCTGTGATGGTGGCTTAGCCTCTGGCTTTAGACACCTTATCTGCAATGCAGGGATAGTAGGATGAATGACCTTACATGATTTGGGGAAAGGATATATGCAGGTATTGGCAAAGTCTGACCCTGGGACAGCTTGCTCCCCCAAGCCTGGTTGTGGGGAGGGCACAACTCTTCTGGACCATGTTTTTTTCTGGCATCAGATGAGTGAATTGCCTCTCCTAGAAGCTTCCAGGAGTGACAGACAACCTTTTAAACAACAAGGCCCCTTGCACTAAGATTAGTACAGATGAGGACTTCTAGCAGCTTCTAATTTTGTTATATATTGCAGTTGGCTCCCAGAAAGTCCCTGGGGAAGCATTTTAGACCCTGGACCCAGAGGTACCCACTCCTGGATTACTGCAATAACAGCTTGTTTTCTGCTGCTCCAGAGACTAGGGCACAAATGGATTAATATTACATGGAAAGAGATTCCCCCAGACATTACAAAGGACATTAGGATGGTAAGAGCTGTTTGACAGAGGAACAGACTGTTTTGGAGGTTGATGGACTTGCCTTCTTTGGAAGTCTTTAAACAAAGGTTGGATAGACATCTCTCAGAAGTATTTAAAATAGTAATATTTTAACTGTATATGCTTTTAAATGCTGTAGCCCACCCTGATTGCTCGCTCAGAGGGGTTGGTTAGAAATAATAATAATAATAATAATAATAGATAATAATAATAATAATTATTATTATTATTATTATTATATTATTATTTTAGTTCATGATGGGAAGATAGACTAGATTGCCTTTGCAGTCCCTTTCAGCTCTTTTATTCTATAATTCTAATATATGCAAAGTACTCTGAACAATCTTTAGTGCTTTTTGTGGTTGTGTTGCTGGCCCTCTCATATATGCCAGCACACAACTATCCAGTGTTAGATCTATGGGAGCTGGGAGTGGGGACAAAATTTCTTTCTGTCTTTTTCTTTCATTCGCTCTCTCTCTCTCTCTCTCTCTTTCGATTTCATACAATCAGGCTAGTGGTATGCAACTTATGTAAGTTATTTAGGAGATGACTAATGAGGCTATTTTCTTTCAGACTGTCTTTTGATAATGCAGAATGAGAGTAGTGATCCAAGTTGTGCCTCAGTGGGTATGTAGTAATCTGATGAGGGCACCTTCAATTCTCCTGATGTTTTGGATGGCAGCTCCCACAGTCCTTTAACCATTGCTGCAGTGCCCCAAACTAAAGGGAATTGCTGGCGAAAACATCTGGAGAGCTAAAGATTCCTCACTCCAGCTTCTGGAATAAAAAGCACATAAACGCTTGTGTTGTTGGGAGATAAATAGAAAAATCTTGATGTTGCTTGCATCAGAGTGTCAAAAAGGACTAAAAATGTGAAATGAAGAGTTAATATGGCTCAGACAGCATAGAACTGCAACAAGAGGTTTTCCAACAGATTGTTAAAACTGGAAGAGCCAGAAATAGTGAATAAAGGATATGCTTAACAACAAACTGTAGCTCCGTACAGATGATGAGGCTATCGTCTTATGAATTGGCCGCCTCTCACTGTAGCTTTGTTGCAGGACAACATCTCAAAAATCACTCCAACTGAGCAATTCTAAAAAAGAAAATCTGGGATAATGCCTGTGGAATTAAAAAAAAATTGTGTGAATAAAAAAACCTCTGGAATCAGTTTTGGGATTGGAAGCCAACCTCCATGAAGAGGCAATTGTATATTCTTAGAGCTTGTGGGTGGGTGGGTGTCCACCAGAGGGCAGCAATGAAGCCATGGCCATGCGGATACTTCCTTTGAATTATGGATTTTAGCTTTTGCTTTACTCTTGTTTTGCCATCCAGTGGCTAATGTGGGAAGTGCACAACCAGGAATATTCCATGGTGTAATCTTTATATGGTGAAAGCTATCACTTTGGTGTTTACATTTTATTTCCTGGACCTTACAACTGTTTGTCTCCCAGAGCCCACATGGCCAAAAAGGATATCCCTCCACACCATCTTAACTGAGACAACAACAATGACATCTTAACAAAATGTAGGTCTGTGACTCTAACATCATCATTTTCTTTCTTTCTCTGGTATGATTTTTAACATTTTTTCCTGGTGAAGAAGCCAGTGGAGCTAAAAAAGCTTGCATCGTGTATAGTGTGCTTTTTGATTGGCCCAATAAATGTGTCACTGTTTTGTGGGATTTTGGATGTTATTGTTCCATGGTGTTTGTTATTGGTGTACAATGGTTACCCTTTAGGTTTCATCCTTTCTGCGACGTGTTGCTCTGTTTATTAAAAGGGAGACTCTTTGTGTCTCTCTAGTGGGATGGGGGAAGAAAGTAACTGGTGCTACTTGTTTCATATCTAGACTATTATTAGATTGCCTCACCCATTAGACAGGTATTGCCCTTGCTGCACTTGTCACGACCAATGTTTAATGAACACTAAATCGGATTTCCTTTATTTTGCATTCTAGATCTCAGAAATGGTTCAGGGACAACACAAGGTTTCAGCCTGGTTCAGACATGAATTCCAGTGACCAGTTTGGGTTGGAACTTGGGGACTCTCTTTAAAACAGTAAACAGACAGAAAGCTCAAATGTGCTGTAACCTTTTAGATTAGCCTTTCTGATGGAGAGTTACGAATATCAGTATAAACCAATCTGAGAAAGATTTCTTGTGGGTTGCAGGATTCACCATTGATCTCACCTTGGCACAGGGACATGTGGAACATGTGCCAATTAATTAGGTTAAAAGTGCAACTGAAGATTGTCAATTGAGCATTATGACTGGGTCATTGGCACAAGATGGCAAGTATGTCAGTAGCCAAAATTGGAAGTCATTCCTCATCATAGGCTGTAAGTCACCAATTGAACAGAAAGGGGAATACGTTGGAGATAAGGTTAATTCAGGGTTGTTGGATGTTGAGGGATAGTACATATCTGGAAAGATTTTACATATAGCGTAACTGTAAATAGGCTGCTATTGGTATTTAAATTGTTGCTCTTGCATTGTCGGAGGCCTAAATCCTATTCCTAGTCCCAATTTGTGTAGACGTATTAAATCAGTGGGGTTTACATTAGTGTTGACACACTATTGATTCAATGGGATTATTGTAGTTAGTCAATGTGTATGGCAGGAGATTAGTATGATGCCGAAGTGGAAGAGATTATAGTCTAAAATTCAATGATTCTGCCAAAAGTTGTGTACTATATATGCGCAATGTAGTGGCATTCTAGTGTTGTTGTCACCTGGTATGAATGCCAGGGGAGGCGGTGATGCCTGTCCTGCCCCCTGGCTGCCACACAGAGACCAGCCATGAATTTGCCAAGGCACCAAGGAAGGTGGGAGGGCCAGACTCATACCTGCCTGCTCCTCCTTCCCTACCAGCCAAGGCACCAGGGAAGGTAGGAGATCAGGCACATGTGCTCTTGCCCCTCCTGCTCTGCTGCCTTGTCTCCCTTGGCCAAGAGAGCCAGGACAGCAGAGAAGGGACAGGGGACGGCAGCAGCACCACACTCCTTTACAGTAAGAGAAGGGTCCAACTGAATGTCATCCCTCCTTTCAGGTGTTACTCTGGGCAATCCACAGCCTTCCTAGGGATGCCACTGGTCCAATGCTTGATGTTGATTTTCACTAGTTTTGGAGGATTCTGTTCTCCGAGAGTTCTGTTATATGGGGTGTAAAGAAAAGCCACAGGGAGCCATTGTATTGTAGTGGTTTGAGTTTTGGACTAAGGACTTTATCACATCAGCCTGCTGTCCCACTACAATCGCTGTGTTTAAAAATGTTTAAAAACTATGTTTAAGAATGGAAAAATACCTGTTTGACATAATTTCTTATCACACTTTTCCCCACGATAGTGTTTTGGTGATCCATGGTTGCATGGTCTGTTTTCTGCACTGCCAAACGCTGCTCTCAGGAGGAAGGGGAGGAAAAGCAATAGAGGCTGCCAGCTGCTTCCCAAAGCTAGCTGTTGTGTGATTGTGCACACAGCAGCCATCTTTGGCAAGGTGTTGATGGCTGGGGTCACTGTGAGGAGGGCGGGGGGGGGGGGGCAGAATCATGCCAACTCAAAACATATGAGTGCCAGAGAAACAGAAGTGCAGTAGAAGGGACCTATTAAAGGCAGAATGGAATAGCAGCAAGATAGACAGATTTTGCTCATCAATAAAAAGGTGCACTACAGTAGTGAATGAATGCAAGGCAGTGGCAGGACAGACATAGCATTGTGTGTTACGTACTAGCCAAAGATGCTTTATCCTGTTAAAATTCCATTTTTTAGCCTTGTATGGCAAAGCATTAGGACTCTGGGAGACCAGGGTCCAAATCCCTGCTCAGCTGCAAAAATCATGTAAGTGAAGAAGGCCAAGGCAAACCACCTTTGAACAAATCTTGCCAAGAAGGCCCTATGATAAGGTTGCCCTAAGCTGGAAAGATCTTGAGGGCACAAAACAACAGCAGAAATATATATACCCTCCTTTTGAGTCAATAAGGATCCCAAATCAATTAAAGCAAGTTAGCTCAACACAACAAACACACACACAAAAAGGGATTGAAAGTACAGGGGATGGATGGCGTAGCACAAATATTGAGTAATCCTTCATGAGCAGGCACCTTAAACAGCAGGTAAAACCAAACCGAAAAGAGGAAATTAAAAAGGCACAGCATAATGTAAAATGTTGAATCGAAAGCTTGCTGGATCAAAACATTTTCTAGTAAACTTTTATGTGCAGCCCCCCAACATAAATCTCATTGGTAACTGTAGCTGGAAATCAAGGAAAATAAATTCTGTTTCAGGGTGGTCATTGAAAAGGCCCTTTCATGAGTACCTGTCCATCCTAAGAGGCAGGGCCACAAACAGAACTTTAGAGGACAACATTTTGTGGTCAAATTGATATGGGAGCAGCCTATGGATGAGGTAATCTGACTCCACAGCCTCTTACACAATTTCCACCCATGTTCTATACTGGGCGAGTAGGTGGATGGCCCTGCAATGATGATATGTCTTCTTAAAGACTTAATGATTCCTTGAATTATTTCCAGCACATCTGATATGTGCATTGTGTGCATGTGTGGCTTCAGAAAAACTGGGAATCTCCTGACAGAAAACAACTGGATCCATGGCAACCTCTGATCAGAAATGTATGTCCAGTTCAACCTATTGTAGAAGAATCCATCGTGGTGGTTTTCAACTGAATTTAAGGTTCTTATTCTTGAAACAGAACTTGAGTTGTGTTTAGGAATTAAATAAATTCAAATAATTCCAATTCGTGATGACATATATATGTGAATGAAATATTATTCCAAAACCAATGAGCAATATTGTGGTGATGGTTTTACTAAGAATGTTAAAATAACATTTGAAGCAAGGATTTTATTATGAGCCTACTTATCTGTAACATGTGTACTTGTATGGCCAATCTGTTTTCCCAGGCCTTTTTTTTTTCCTGGGAGGGGGTCAGCAAGTGGTGGGATTTTGGAGCTGATAGCATAGAGGAATCTTTTCCTGGAACAGAATCAGTTGTAAGTGTTTTCGTTTGATCATTTTGCAAAATTTGAAACATGTGCAAAGAGATTAGGGATTAATGCTGCTTAAAATATATTTAATTGTTCATACTGATGTAGAAATCTGGCATCAATTATCTGACTAATGAGAAAACAGCACAAGTCAGATTAACTGGGCAGTTTCTTAGGTTAAAAACAATGCTGTGCAAATTCTACTATAGCATGGCGTTCAAATTCATGGCTGCGAGACATCCATGCCAAAAGTGTGCAAAGCTTAAAGCTTATGATCTCTCCCATTAGCCAAAGGATTTGAAACCTTTCTAAGCATATCGACGGGGTGTTCAGGTGATTCCCACATGTGTTCATTGTATATACACAAGGAAGAGATCAGGAAACATGCCTCTCACCCATTGCCTCTGATGACTGTACATTTGGCATGAGCTGATGGATCCCTCTGTACCAAACACATAGATTAAGCTATTCAAGGAAGACCTTTATTTTATGATGAATGTTCCTCCTCCTTTAGAGGAACTTCTATGGATATAATGACCACATGGATGCACTGGTTCTGTGGGCATGGCTAGTGAATGTGATCCCACTCCCCCATGCATGTATTCAATGAATATGTAACGGTAGTGCATGTGGGCATTGTGTGGTCACTTATTTTGCTTCTGAAGGACCCCCATACACCCACCATGAAACCCTGTGAACTAGAGATTATTGTGGGGTGCAAGACAGTGTTCTCTACCTGCACACTCAGCACTCACTTTGTGCTAGTGAGTTGTATTATTAGTGCTACACACTCTCCCTTATGAATACACATTCTTGGAGTATATCCACACTGTGAGAGCCAGCATGGTGTAATGGTTTGAGTGCTGTACTAGATCTCTGGAAGGTCAGGGCTCAGATCTCTGCTCAGCCATGGAAACCCATTGGGTGACTTTGGGCAAGGCACACTCTCTCTCAGCTCAGAGTAAGCAACAGCAAATCTCCTCTGAATAAGTCTTGCTAAGTAAACTGTGTGGTCTGAGGGCCACTGTGTCGACTAGGACACTGGTATACCAGGTTTTGAATCCCCAGTCAGCCATGAAAACCCACTGGGTGACCAGGTAAGTCAAATTCTCTCACCCTCAGAGGAATGTAAGGGCAAACCCTCCTGAACTAATTCTGCCAAGAAAACTCCATGATAGGTTTCCCTTCCCATGGCTCCACACATCTCTCCCAACCTGATCCCTATCTGACCTCTCCCTATCTCCCAGCTTCCATTCTTCTGTTCACTCTGGAACTGTCGCTCTGCTGCTCTGAAAGCAGCAGCAGTCCACAATCTTTTTCTTTCTAGATCATTTAATCTTCTTTCCCTAACTGAAACTTGGCTCCCGGCTCATGATACTGTTACTTCTGCTGTCTTCTCTTTTGGTGGTCTTTCTTTCACCCACACAAGCCACCCTGAGGATCAAGGAGGTGGGGTTGGTATCTTATTGTCTAACTCCTGCCATTTTCAACCCCTTTCTATTCCCTCTAGCTATTCTTTTTCTTCATTTGAGTCTCATTCTATTAGACTCTTTTCTCCTTTGCAGCTTCAGGTTGCTGTCATTTATCCCCCTCCTGGTTCTGCTAACCAATTCCAAGTCATGGCTCACATTTTTTCTCTCAGACTTAGTTCCCTCTCTAATTCTAGGTGACTTTAATATCCACCCTGATGATCCTAAGAATCCTTCAATGTCTCACCTTAGCTCTCTCTTAGCTTCTTTCAATCTTCAACCTCATTCCAACTCTCCAACCCATTCTTCTGGTCACTGCCTTGACCTAGTTCTCGCCACCAAGTGTGTCATTTCTGACTACTTGGCATCTGACCTATATCCCACCTCCTTGTCATATTGTTCAATGCACTTTTCATAATCTTCAGTCTGTTAATTCTGATCATCTCAGTCAGACCTTGGATTCTTCTCTCTCTTCTCTAAATCTTGGGGACTCTGGTGACTCAGCAATGTCTTTATTCAACTCCACTCTCTCTTCAACCCTTGACAACTTTGCCCCTGTATCTGTTCGCACGTCCTCCTCTATGTCTAGGCCTCAGCCTTGGCTCTTTCTCACAGTTAGGTTTCTCTGGTCCTGCTCTCGAGCAGCTGAACGTCTTTGGAAAAAGTCCAGGGACTGTGCTGATTTTATTTATTACAAATTTGTTCTTTTATCCTTCTCACGTGCCCTATCTATGGCAAAACAGAATTACTATAAATCATTGATCTGCACCAACGAGAGGTGCCCGCAGCACTTGTTCTCCTGCTTCAATACAATGCTAAAACCTTCCTCTCCCCCTGTTTTCTCATCATTTTCCTCCACTGACTTCGCCAACTACTTCCTCACAAAAGTCACTGCTATTTGATCCGAAATTGTTCCTCCTGATCTGCCCCCTACCACTAATCTCCTGGTTCCTTCTACTAATAAACTCTTTGTGTTTCCACCTCTTTCTCTGGATGCACTCTCTACGCTACTAAATTCTTCCAAACCTACAACTTGTTCTCTTGATCCTATCCGCTCCCATCTTTTAATCTCTATAGCCCTTTCTTTTCTGCCCTCGCTCCTCTGTATCTTCAATCTGTCTCTCTCTTCGGGTTCCTTCCCTTCCAACTTCAAACATGCTCACTTTTCCCCAATTCTGAAAAAACCCTCTCTCGACCCCTCTTCTTTAGATATCATCCGATCTCTCTTCTTCCTTTCCTCTCTAAGGTTCTGGAACGGGTCGATTATTCTCGCTGTCTTGAGTTTCTTGAAGCCAACTCCATCCTGGACCCTTTTCAGTCTGGTTTCCACCCACGGCACTCTACAGAGACGGCCCTCACCAAGATCTCAAATGATCTCTTGCAGGCCAAGGCAAATGGCCTCTACTCTATTCTCATTCTTCTACATTTGTCTTCAGCCTTCGACACTATGAACCACTGTCTCTTGCTTGACTTACTTTCTGGCCTCGGGTTCTCCGACTCTGTTCTCAACTGATTTAAATCTTATTTGTCAGACAGATCTTTTGCAGTGGTCACAGGTGGTCAGACTTCCTCCTCTGTTCCCTTATCTGTTGGAGTTCCTCAGGGCTCTGTCCTGGGTCCCCTTTTGTGCTCTCTATACACATTGTCCCTTGGTAAACTCATCAGACCCATATGCTTGTTGTTGTTAATAATAATAATAATAATAATAATAATAATAATTTTATTTGTACCCTACCTTTTTATAATAAAACAATCAAAGCAAGTAACATAGTTAAAACATTCAACATCCAATACTTAATATAGTATTACAATATCCCCCCTAAAAAGGAATGAAACGCCTTATATTTAAAATTAATTTTAAATCAGCTATTAATAATATCAAAAACAATTAATAGCAGCATAGCCAATGGGCAGAGTGTTAGCATGATACGTGAATCAATTCTGTGGCTGAGTGCTTTTATTCAGGAAAGGTCTGCTGGAAGAGATCCATCTTGACTGCTTTTTTGAAGCTGTCTCAGCTAGTAATTTGACAGATCTCGTCCGGCAGGCCGTTCCACAGTCTGCAGTTGCAGAAAAGATCTTCTGGGAGGTTGCAGTTAGTCTGGTCTTTATCAGCTGCAATAAATTCCTTCCAGAGGACCTGAGAGTGTGTGGTGGGTTTTACAGAAGGAGGGGTTGCACCCAAGCCATGTAGCACTTTAAAGGTGATAACCAACACCTTGTACTGCGCCCAGAAACCAATAGGCAGCCAGTGGAGTGATTTCAATATTGGTGTTACATGGTCACTCCTAGATTTACCGGTGACCAGCCTGGCTGCCATATTCTGTACTAATTGAAGTTTCTGGGTTAAGCACAAGTGTAGCCCCATTGCAGAAATTGAGTCATGAGGTTATCAGTGCATGTACTACAGTTTCATGGTCTCCTGGTTTCAGGAAAGGGCGCAGCTGGCGTATCAGCCGGTCCTGATTTGTCATCTGGAAACAAGAAGCACCCCCAGACTGCAAACACAGTCCTTTGAGGAGAGTGTGACTCTATTTACGACTGGAGGTTACAACCCAATACCCAGTTTAGGGGTCCCTACTGTAAGTACCTTCATTTTTTTCTGAATTCAGATTGTTGTTGTTTTTGTTGTTTGCCTTCAAGTCATTTCCAACTTATGGTGACTCTAAGAGGTTTTCTTGGCAAGGTTCTTCAAAGGGAGTGTGCCATTGCCATCCTCTGAGGCTGAGAGTGTGTGACTTACCCAGGATAACCCAGTGAGTTTCATGGCTGAGTGGGGATTTGAACTCTATTCTCTAGAGTCAAACTCCAAGGCTCTCACCACTAAACCACCCTGGCTGTCATAGATACTTATTAGCAAGTTTTAATGGGCAATAGCATTTTAATTTAGCATGTAGTTTAACCCCAACTCTGTTCCTGAAAATGTCAGTTCAGCCACAGATACCTGCCTTACATTTTCTAGACTGAGGAGAAATGCAAATATTATAATTCAACTTTTGTGGTTTTCTCATCCCCTTTAGCATGCTTTTAACTCTCTTTAGCACTCCTTTAACTCCCTAGCTGGTGTTTTGCTCCTGGGGTAATTAATGTATCTTACTGTTGGTGTTCAGTGTCATCAGCAAAATGTCCCTTGGAATCTGTGGAGTGAGGGAGAATATCTTTGGTCTGTTTGCATCTCTTTTGTGCAAGTTTGTATTCTTTAATCTCTTTGTTTGGTTGTGATTTCCATGTCCTGAAGGAAGCTCTATTTTCTTTACTAGTTTCCTTGGCACTGCCTTTTAACTATGCTGTTGACCTACTGGACCTGGTGGTACTTTCTTGACCTGAAGTATATATTTAGCTGAACTTCTCTTATTTGGTTTTTGAATAATCTCAAGTGTTCTACAGAGGTCTGAACTTCTCAACTTTTCCTTTCTTTTTCCCAGCCCCTTCCTTTTTGAGAAGCTTCTTGGAGTCAAGAATGAATACTGTATGCTGGGCTTTCTTGGTGTCACATCATGTACACTAATGTCATTGCATACATTTTTTTAAAATGCAAATCATCTATATCTTGAACTGTGTGTGATTTGTACTGTGGTAGTTCTTGAGACTAGAATTTCTTAGGACTGAACCACATTGGAAAGAGGAATCTAAAGATGGGTTCAAGGAACTTGTAATGTAACTAATGAAAAAGTATACATGCGCCCATTCTCATAGCAAGCCAAATGCCTGAGGAAGCACATCTTGGTATCTACATTGTGGAGTAACAACAAGGACTACGCTGGCTAATTTGCAAACACACTGGCAATTACATTTATATATCAGTTCAACTACTTACATCCTACCCCGCATCATATAATTTCAGACAGGCATACAGTAAAATCAGTTTAACCAGTGTAAACAATATAAAACAGTATGAAATGATTTAAGCAGACTAAAATATATTAAACAAGTGTTCAGGTTAAAATCAGAATAACTTGAAGCATTTTAAAATCACAATACATATGCAGACTTTGATAAAGTAAATTAGGATTCCAAGGGTTTAATGTTTTTATTTGATGCCTAAATGAAGTCAGTTTTAAAAAAAATCCTAGAGTTGGAAGAGTCCACAAGTGCCATCCAGTTCAACCTCCTGTTTGCATATCTTTTGTGCAAGTTTGTATTCTTTAATCTCTTTGTTTGGTTGTGATTTCCATGTCCTGAAGGAAGCTCTATTTTCTTTACTAGTTCCCTTGGCACTGCCTTTTAACTATGCTGGTGACCTACTGGACCTACACAATCAAAGCACCCCTGACAGATGGCCATCCAGCCTTTGTTTAAAAACCTACAAAGAAGGACACTCCACCACTCTCCAAATCAGCATGTCCACTGTCAAACAGCTCTTTCAATCAGGAAGTTCTTCCTAACATTTTGATGGAATCTCTTTCCTGTAGCTTGAATCCATTGCTCCGTTTCTGAAGCAGCAGAAAGCAAATTTGCTCCATCTTCAATATGACACGTCTTCAAATATTTAAACATGTCTATCATGTCGCCTCCTAACCTTGCCTTCTCCAGGCTAAACATACCCAGCTCCCAAAGCCACTCCTCATCAGGTATGGCTTCCAGAACTTTTGTTCTATTCTGGTCTCCAATGGGCAGGCGTTCTGCAAGTGGGGTGCCACAGTAAAGAAACTGCTCTCTGGTGTCCTCAGACATTGCATTGACCTCCTTGGTGGGACACAGAAGAGTCCTCCATGGTCTTTGGGCAGGCATAAATATAGCAAGAGGCACTCTCTCAAACATTGTACTGTAGTCCCAAACTACTTTGGGTTGTGAATGTTACTACAAGCACCTTGAATTCAGACTGAAAGCATATTGGCAGCTGATCCTTTATTAGTCTTGTACAGATAGCTGTGCCTTCCAAGCAAGTGTGCTTAAAACTGTCTGCTGGATCAAATCCATTAAGGACAATGGTAGGATGACTTGATATTCTTCAGCAGTGTTTGATAGATCTGATCTTTGCACTTATTAAAATAGATATGTGCAGAAAGTGATGCCTGTTGTGTGGCTGGAAGTTCTTAAATCTCATTGACATATGAATGTATTGGTGTGTGGAACTCGTAAATGTTCCCCTTTCCTTGCTTTGGCATAGCCATATCTGAGGTTGAAGTTTTTGATACTCACCTCCTATTTATAGCATCATCTTTCCATCTGGAAGTCACACCAACCCCCAGTATTCCTTTCTTCTTCTTCCACACACAATAACCACAGATATTAAATACTTAATACTTCCTTGTTATGTTGCTCACTATACATTTTAGTAAATCATTGCCAGCCTGGCCTCCAAAGGAAAGATGGAAATTTTATTACTGGAAACAGGAATTCTTTTGGGATTTTTAATTTAATATCAGAACAATTAAGAAGGAGACATTATTGAGCAGCAGAAGTAGCAAGCGACATAAGTGCCGTCTTGCAATATAAACCTTATCTCAGAAATAAACTATGAGCTTCTTTTTATGAACATTCAGGTTTATTCCAAATTGTGAAAAACACTAGTTGGAAAGATAACACTTTCAGTGTCGTCACATTGTGGAGTAAATCTCTGAAGCCAACTCTGCCTTGTTTCCACAAGATTTTAACCTAGCTGAGTCCCCTGCCTTTCATAGGTTGCACTAAAATCCCAACTATATTTTAAAATAATAACAAGTTACAAAGTAATACTAGTTCCTGGGAGACAGAACATTTCCCCCCCAAATTTTTAATAGTCACACAGAAGTGAGATTGAAATGACAGATCTAGATTAATACTCAAGAGTGTGTCATAATTATATCTTTTATGCCAAGCCATGGAGCTCCAGTCTGATGAAGGCTAACCTTGTTCTTCCTTGTTATCCTACCACTAACAGGCAAAGGCTGTTTTATTCAGGTAGGCTGTTTAGTGGGAAGGAGGGAGCTTTTTCCCTTGTTGGTGCTTTATTATTCCTTACTGATGTGTCTTGAATTGAGTTTGAATTGTTTTTAATTATGTTTTTCTCTAATTGTGTTGGTTTATTTGTGATTGGAACATGGTGGATTTTTGGGATCATTCTTGTATTGTGTTCCTAATGTTGTTGTTGTTGTTGTTTAATCAGTATAAAACACATGTTGCAAAATAAACAGGGGATGGGGAGGGGGAAAAAAAGAAGAAAACTACTGCACAATTAATATGCTGAGGTTCCTCAGCTTGATGGAATGGCTGCTGGATGAGAGTTCAGGATCTGAAACCCTAGTGATACTAACCTCTCAGGAGGGTTAAGGGTACTGCAGTCTTATTTTCTTTCTACACCATAGCCAGTTGGATGCTTCATCTACTTGTCCAGCCATGGCACACAAATTTCTGTTACTTGTAGTTTTAAAAGAAGTAGCCCTCTCACAAGCTCTGGGAGGCAGGCCTTTATTGGCCTATAGACAGCCTCCAAATCTTAAACAACTATTCACTTACAACAAGATACATAACATGGATGATAATGCAGGGACAAGAACTTGCTACAAACCCAGATGCCAACTCTGTTCCCACAACTACTCTGGGAGCAATATTACAGGGTCCATTAACATAATCCACAACATCTGAGCTGCATGTACTTGCTCTTTCTCCAGTGTGACACATGTCATCCTCTGCTAGCAGTACCCCTCTACACTCTACACTGGATAAACAGGACAGTCTCTATGAGAGAGGGATTAATGGACACAAATCTGACATTAGAAGTTGAAATATCCAAAAACCAGTTGCAGAACATTTCAACCTTCCTGAACATAGACAATGGCTTTATGGCACTACTACACATGTAAGAAAAGGAATCTTATGAGAGAGAGTCATGAATCCATAGAAACTGATTTTTGGTTCTTTCTTTCTTTCTTTCTTTCTTTCTTTCTTTCTTTCTCATTAGTAAAACTCTGGAAATGTGTTAAAAAAACCAAATACCCTCCTCCCCACAAAAACTCAGAAGGCATGCTGGGTAGCACATAGGGCTGGGAAGGCAAAGTTCAGGATGAGGGTGAAGAGAGCACATGGGACCACCAACAACCTGGTTGTGATAGGGCGTGCTCCCAAACCAGTATGTAGGCATTTCCTTTCATTAACACAATTGCGGAGAGAATGGGGATCATGTGATAAAATCCTTAAAGGTGCTGCCCCATTTTTCTTTCCTCCTCTCTCCCCCTCTTCCTTCCTCCTTTCTCTGCTACTGGTGTCACAGGTTGGATTCTCATGCTTTAGGCCTGATGAAGTTGATTCATCCATTGCCCCAGTTTGCCGCCACCACACAACGTGCTCACTTTTAGCCAGTATAATACAGAGCATATGTAACTAACCTCCCATATCCCTTTGTACTCGTGGCTTTTAGCAGCCGCCATCCACATCGGATGTGTAAGCTGGACTGGAGCTGCTGCTGTTTCTGGCAGTGGGGATACAGTAGTAACTTGAGGTTACTGCTTAGCGTGGGCAGTATTTTACTCTTGAGGCCATGGGCCAGACCAGTAAAATGGCATCCTCATTCTGCCATGGCTATTAAAATCTTTGAATGTCATTATATGTGGTGTGCCCAGATGCTCAGTGGGTGTGGGCAGATGTTGCTTTGTTTAGGCAGCTACAGTGGAGCTCTGCTAATTAACACCAGCAGCATCATGTAATGCAGTGTGAAGGCGAGGAATGGTACAATTTAACTAACAGCACTCTTTTCTGTATTTGTAGCTGGAGGTTTCCAAGATAGCTGCCTACCAAAGCAGAAATACTCCAGGGCCTTTCTCTGTATTTAGGATTTTTCTAAATAAATAAATAAGTTTTTTTTAAATAATAGGATATTAAAAAAAATGCTCAGTGGGCACTTGGCTTCCACTGGAGTTTGGTTCCAAGACCCCTGTAGATACCAAAATCCATGGATGCTCAAGGGACATTATCTCCACTGGCATAGTAAAATGGTGCCCCTTATATAAAATGGCAAAATCAAGGTTTGCTTTTTGGAATTTATATTTTTAAAAAAATATTTCCAACCTGTGGATGATTGAATTCATGGATAAAGAATGTTATTACAGACAATATAGTAAGAAAAATAGGGGTAGGGAAGAGCAACAGGGAATGATATAGGTCTCACCTATGTCATGTGAACCCAGCAAATGCATTTGCACGGCTGGTGTGCCGAGAGAAAAGCGTTTTGCAAAGGACTTGTGGAGGACAATTCTCAAAGCACATGGCACAGCTCCATTTTTATCTTTCCTTTAGGCTGAAATGTTTTTTTAAAAGAAAATCAGGGTTACAAGGTACAAAATGGAGTGATTGTGTGCTCACACACGTGCATGTATGAGTCACTGTAGATCCCGATACCAGCTTAATAAGGGGACTCCATTTATTCCCATACTTACTTTCAGTGCTAGAACTCAGCACTGGAAAATATGAATATTTTCATAGGAAGAATTGTTCCTCTAAGCACATATGAAATTAAACAAATATGCTTTGCATGATTTTCTTTGTGAGATGATCAGTGAGCACTCATCTTCTATCATGGCAAGAGGCAGGAGCCATGCCCTGAGTACGCTGTGGCTGTGCTGCCTTTCCCCGGTTGTTTCGAAAGGAATTGTGTGTAAGATTGCTTGGCTCTAACCAGCAGTTATATGGCTCTTCCTTTGAAGAGTGTTATGAAGCTTAAGCTGGCCCAAAGAACTGCAACCAGGTTAACTGGGGCTGGCTATATCCCTGTAAAGAAATCCTTTCTGTAACAACTCAATTGGCTGCTCATCCATTTCTGGGCAGAATTTGGGGGTGCTGGTGGTGACTTGTAAGGCCCTATGTGGTTCAGGTAATTTGAAGGTGCTTTCTCATATGAACCTGCCACTGTTTTGAATCTTATGGGGAGGTTCTACTGTCTCTCCCCTCCATACACACCTTCACAGGTCAAACACAAGAGGGCCTTCTTGGTAGCTGCTCCCAGGCTCTGGAATTCCCTTTCCGGAGAGGCTAGACTAGCACCATCCTTACTATCTTTCCACATGTAAGTAAAACACTTTTTATTCAGGCAGGCCTTTGAGAATTTATTTTTTTTCCAAAGGAAACAGGCCTTGTATAATGGACTGGATTTTTACTTGTGGCTGCTGTTTTAATTTCTTTTAATTTGTTAGAATTTTATGATGGTTTAATTGCTTTTTAACTGTTGTATGCTGTTACTTTTAGCTATGTTTGTTTGAACTATTATAAACTACCTTGAGTCCCAAACTAGGCAAAAGGCAGGATAATATGCATATGTGTAGAAATTATCCAGAGGTGCCAATACAGTTTCAACTGGTGAGAGGGTTCCCCAGGGAGGCTTGTACCCTGCTTTTCCACTACTTCAGTCCTGCCCTCTCCTTACCATCCATGCAAATTCATTATGCTGATGGAGGAATGAGGGATAGTAGGAGAGAGGCAGTGGGAAAAATAGGGTAGCGGCAGGTATAGTGAGGCTTACATTTATGTTGTCTCACGATCACTAACCACAAACACATAGGTCAAGCCAGCAAAAAGTAAAGTTTCAACAGTGTATTCATGAGGATGTTGGAAGCATCCAGCTTGGGAGGAGCAGTGTGTGTGTGTGGGGGGGGGGGCAGGCTGGTAACTTCCCAGTGTGCCCCAGTAACCACTTCGTACTTGTTTCAGCTGTTGTGCCTGGGTGCTAACTGGTCTGTAAGCTGGCCCACTGTGCTATTGGCAAATAAGGAACTGCTTGCACAAGTAGGTATTCGATACTTCCCAATGCAATTTTGTAACAAGCAGACATAACCAGAACTTACTCTAGCATAGAACTCTACCAGGACTCTGGCTCAGTTTTCTGAAGATAGATCTATATGTGTAACCAGAGGGCATCATCTGTGAAGGACGGTATCAGCATGTTACCAGCAAAGGACCAAACACAGCTGGCGATGGGGACAAAACCGCAATGGGGACTGAACATGCCCACTGTGGACATGGATTGCAAATGAGCTAAATCTGGGAGGGGGAAGAAATGGCAAGGGAATAGAGTATGCTGGAAAAGGTAAGGCTGGATGGCTGGAATCATGAACACAGTGGTGCTCCAGATGATGACATTTTGTTGCAGGATCTACATGATTGTTAATAAATGGGAAAGTGGGTATGTCCTGCCTCCAAGTGATGACGTAGTACTTGCTGTTCTACTTGAGTGGCTGCTCACTTTCACACTGCAGTGTGCTGTGTGCCCTAGGGCATGATGAACCCACTAGGCAGCCAGAATTCAAGCCAGGCAACTGAATGTGACTTGGCTATTAATTCAATTGGAATTTCTGGCTGCTTCAGAGCTGTCAAGAACAAGTATCTGTAAACAGATAGATAAATGTGCTCCTAAGCCATTTTGACATAGGATTATTCACTTTTGACATGTTATGAACATTAAAGGAAATTTAGTGTCCATCTGGACCGTTGATTTTTGCCAAATGCCACTGCTACCAGCTGCAAAATGTACATGCGAAGAGCCATCCAGCTGCCACCCACTCAGCCTGTGCCAAGCAAAGAGCAGCCTGCCAACACTCTCTCTGAGTTAGTACTCAGTCAGCATGAGGAGAGCTGTTAGGTAAAAAAGGAATTGGCAAGAGCCTAGATTATCAAATTGTGTTCTTATTGCGGCTCCCTATGCACACGGACACACAAACACACACACCGACTAGGATTCTGATCTTTTTCAGTAAACGGAAGGTGGACGTGATGAGAGATGGGAAGGAGTTTCAGAAAGATGTAATGTTTTGTATGGCTTGCAGTAGTAGCTGATGGGATAGTAGAAGGCAGGGGATGAGGTGTAAACATGTTAGACTGTGAGCATTTCCAGGAGCACTGTAGGGTCTTACTTAGAATTATTTCTATTAGCTACTGCCAAGCATTTGGATTACAGTGGGGAATGGTAGAAAATTGACTGTGAGTCAGTTGATAGCATCTACCTGATAGCATGTGGGTGTCTTTTTGATTATCCTCTTTTTAAAAAGTGCACTGTTCTTGCTCTTCTCTTTGCTGGTGCCACCCTGATACAACTGCTGTCTTTGGCCTACTTGATATTCTTATTGTAGAAGCAAGGGAAAACTTTCTTCTTCTTCCCACTGAATATTTTTAAATGAAGGACTACTTCCTTCATTTGTTTGTTATTACCATTTACCATGTCTCTGTGAATTGCCCTTGAGGCTGGAATCAAGGATGTGTACCCTTTCTTTCATATATACTGTAGTTTGTGTGAGTATGTGTGTGTGTGTGTGTGTGTGTGTGGATCCAGTACATATTACAGATCGCTCAATGTGCTCTAGAAGAAGGCCTGGCAATCTGGCTATGCTGCCCACCCCCTGATTTCTTAGTAGTATCATTATTTGTAAATTGTTTTTGACATATGTGGCAACATCAGTGAATTTCAAAGAAAAAAGAACAATATACAAAATGATTTTTACAAATGAAATACAAATGATTTTTAATTGGACCACCCTGTATTGAAGAAAGAGCAGGGCTAGGGCCCAAGTGACAGAAAGGAAGACATGGCTGAGCAAAATGAGTAGCGCCAGTAAGTGGGAAGGAGGAGACAAGTGGGCTGGCGGAGGACACTGGAAGAAGCCATAGATAAAAAGACTGGATTTCCAGTGACAGAAGCCCAGAGGAAACCAGGCCAGGCTGCATCTGCACTGCAGAAATAATGCAGTTTGACACTGCTTTAACTGCCTTGGCTCAATGCTATGGAATTCTGGACTTTGAAGTCTTGTGAGGGTATTTAGCTTTCTCTGTCAGAGAGCTTTCCTGGGATCCCATAGGATAGAGCCATGACAGTTAAAGCTGTGTCAAACTGCATTACATCTGCAGTGTGGCAGTAGCTCCAGAGTGGCCTTAGTTGTCCAGAGGAGGAGGAGCAGGAGGAATGCCTCCAACTCCATGGCCCAGGTGAGCAGCTCTCCCAATTGTTCACCAACTCTGCTTCTGAGAGCAGCTTCAGAACATCTCAAGCTTAGCTTGAATTGGCAACTGAGGGACACATGATGTGAGAGGGATGGTCAAACCATGAAACCAGGTTGTTGTTGTTGGTGGGGGGTTGCAGTTGTGGGTAGCAGCAAGTCTGTCATTTCCACGCCTCACAAGGACTTGAGGGATCTTGAAGGAACAAGTGAACTTGTCCAGCCTGGGGAGAGGGAGAAATCAGCAAGGCCTCAACCTGATTTCAGCAGCCTTGCACATTTTCTCACACACTTTTATCACTATCCCCATTATTAATACCTCATCCTTGCTCCAAGGAGCAAAAGGCAGTATACATAGTCTTCCTCTCCATCTGTATCCTCTTAGTTGTTCTGTGCGGTAGGCCAAAAGATGGTCATTAGGTCAGTTTGGTCACCAGGTCAGTTTGACAGGTGAATAAGTTTTTGACATAACTCAGATTCTTTGCACTCCCCAGTCCAGTACTCTAATCAACACACCTCAGTTGATCTCTTTTGCTCCTCATGTCTCATCAGAGTCTTCTTTAACCCTTGATGCAGATGACCCAACTACTGGGCAGTGCAAAAGCTAAATTTGGGGGAAGTTTGTCTGTGGATATGGATTTTGCTAAGACTCTAAGTATTGGAATAGGGCTGTGAAAATTCATACTGAAATTCACACTCATTTATGGAATTGATAGTGTCTCTGTGTGTGAGCATTGGTATGTATGTGTGTGAGTGGAAAAGAGAGAAAACAAGGGAGACCTTAGAACAATGAAAGTCACCTTTAAAAATAATTAGTTATAATTGATGTTCCATATCCCCAATGTAGGTAGTTGTCACTGTGAATGTTGTTGTGGTTGTTATGGGCCTTCAAGTTGGCTTCTACAGTACTTATGATGGGCCACTGAGAGTTTTCCATGAGCCCCAGCCATCAACAGCCCTACTCAGGTTTGCAGACTCAAGGCCATGCCTTCCTTGACTGAGTCTGTCTATGATGTTGTTTTCCTCTTTTCCTACTGCCTTCCACCTTGTCAAGTATTTCCCCCCACCCTAGTGAGTCATATCTTCTCATGATATGGCCAAAGTATGATAGCTTTAGTTTAAGTCATTTCTGGATTCTAGTGAGATTTTGTGCTTTATTTACTTTAGGATTAATTTATTTGTTGTTGTTGTTTTTGGCATTACATGGTATCTATAGAAATCTTCTCCAGCACCACATTTCAAAAGTTACTTTCTTCCTTTTTTCATTCTTAAAAGTAACAAAACTGTTACTTTTGTTTTTGTGTTATGTGTGTGTAATTGGCCTGTGATACAAAATACACTCTCCTCCTGTTTACCTTGTCAGCACCCACAGCAGAACACAAGGCAGTAGCACAAGACACCACTTGAGCCATGTGATATTCCTTCTCCACAATTTAGTGAAATGCCATTGACATAATAATAAAATAATGCTAAAAGTCATAGTTACACAAGGAGTGAATACCGCCCTCATTAAATATCGAGATAACATAGGGGTGAAAGAGATGGGCAGGAAAAAGTGGCTTGAAGCTGCCTTTTCTGAAGCCACATTGAAACCCTGCCAACCGCACCGCCAGCTCCCAAGACAGCTGGAGTGCTCATGTCATGACCACATGACATGGCTTCAAGCCAGGAAGAAGCAGAAAAAGCTGCTTCTTTTTGAAACAGCATTCCTAGAGGGCACTTTCCTGCTGGCTTCAAGGCATGTTTCATCTAAATGCCACGCCTTCAAGCCAGCCTCAACTCATCTCTTTTTGCCTGTCTGTTTTGACCCATAGTTATACCTTTATTATTGGGAAGGAAATAATTGGGAATTTTTTTGTTATTAATATGGAAGAAATTAGTACTGGCTTTGATGTATAAAGTCCTACATGGCTCAAGTACAGATTATCTGAAGGAATGTATTCTCCCTTATGAACCTGTCTGTGCTTTGAGATTTTCTGGGGAGGCCTTTTCTCTCAGTCCCACTACCCTCACAGATACATCTGGTAGAGACACAGAAGAGGGTCTTTTCAGAGGCTTCCCCCAGGTTCTGAAAAGTCCTTCCCTGGGGAAGATAGACTGGCAGCCTCCCTACATTTCTCTTTGCAGAAAAATAGGGACTTTTCTGTTTGAACAGGTATTTGATGAGTGACTATGGACTCATTCATACTAGGAAATAACCCTGTGTGGAAACCAGGTTATTTCCATTGATTTGCCATGATCAAATCTCTCTGCGGCATTTTATCCTGATTCCCATTCACACACAGGAACGGGATAAAATGCCATGGAGAGATTTGATCCTGGCAGTTGCAGTGGTAGAGCAGATGAGGAGGCCAAAGAGAGGAAGAGGAGGAAGGCAGACCCAGGGCAGGTGCAGTGGGCAGAGGAAGAGGAGGTAGGAGGAAAAGAAAGAGCAGCGGTGACGGGGGGGAGAGGAGGAGGAGAAAGTGGAGGAAGAGCAGAGGTGGTGGGATGCTCCAAATGGGATCAACTTGTAAGTTTCTATTGGTGGCTCCCGCAAAAAACCCCAGTTGTTTTGAAAAGAACCTTTGAAATCCCCATCTCAAAAAAAGCCTGGGTTAAGGGGGATTTGCACCGGGGCACGCCGAATTCGAGTCAGAAAAACCTGGCAAGTGTGAATTTAAGCCAGTTTGTAAACCAATTTAAAATGTAGTGTGAACGGGCCCTATGTAAGGTCTATCCTACCAAAAGAATGTGCTGGATCTTGCTAACTGTTGTGTTGGTGTGTGGGGTGGTTTTTTTTAAAAAATGATATATGTTTTAATTTAGAGCCCTGGTGGCGCAGTGGTTAAATCCTGGTATTACAGCCACAAGGTTGTGAGTTTGATCCCAGACAGGGCTCCAAGGTTGACTCAGTCTTCCATCCTTTCATAGGTCAGTAAAATGAGTACCCAGCTTGTTGGGGGTAATTGGATAATGCACTGTAAACTGCTTAGAGATTATTGAATTCACTAATAAGTGGTATTGAAATGTAAATGCTATTGCTATTGTTTTTAATTTTTTGCTTTAAGTTTTGTATTTTGTGGATGTTTACCAACATGTTTTTTAATTTATTGTTAGCTGCTTTGGGTCCCAAATTGAGGAAAAGGTGAGAGAAATAAATAAATAAATATAACAACAACAAGAAGTGTCTCAAGACTTGTTACTTCCCAGCTCTAGTGAGCTTGAACCAGTTGCCACCTCACAGTCTAATCTACTTCTCAGCGTTATCCTGAGAATAAAATAAGGAAAGCCCTGTAGGGTGGGCTGCACCTCTTTGAGGAAAAATGGAATTAAAAAACCCCAAGTAAATAATACAGATTTTATTCAAGTGGTGTTTTAATATAACTCTTAGCAAAGTAAATGAACATGGAACAGACAGGAGTCCCTCATTAAAAGGCTTACAGTCTGGTGCTCCTACTTACAATTTCCTTTAGCTAAATGGACTTGATTGATGCCTCTGGGGTGCAGCAATGCATCCCAAGTGACTGCAAACTGTTGTCTTTCAAAACTGCCATGACTATAATCCAATGTCCTGGTTTCTGCTGCTATTCACTTCTTCCTGAAAGCATTTTTCTCTATAATCCCAGATGTGGAGAGAATCACATCTCTCCCTACTGCTGCATAAATGCACATTACTGTGACACCCTTCCCTACAGATGGAAGGCTGTCATAAATGCCTGCATTTAGAAGCAATGGAATGGCCTTACTGTCCTCAAGGATAATCAGGATGAGGAAAAATTGTCCTGATTCAGGCTCTCTGCTCCACTTGGTGGTAAGAGTGAGTCAAAATGTTTCCATTAAGGTCACTTACATTTCACATCATCATTTATTTTTTTAACCTTCCACATAATTGAGGAGCTCTATATCTCATACCCCATCCCCCCACTGGAACATCTCAGAGGATTACAACAAGTATGGCTTCAGAATCCCAGTTATGCAATGAAGGAAATGAATAGTATTTAATTTTGTTACTACACTTCCTCTCCACACAACTTAGAATAAATTTAGGCTGTTCCAGCTGGTACTGTGAATCTAACTTTTTGTTACCATGTGTATGTAGTTCTTAATTTTTAGAAAAAGGAAACATTGGGGCTTGTCTATCAGGAAACAGCTTCCTATTATCTGGCAATTCTTTGGGGAAACAAGGAAGTTCTTATCACAGGAGTTACTCCATTCTGCATAGACAAAGCCAAGACTAGGCCTCATCCCACTTCTCTTCGTGTGCAATGGCAATTCTGTGTGAAACGATGGACACTGACCTCTAGGTCACTCAACAGGAATGGAACGGTGCTTCTGCTAAGCTTTAAGTACCTTGAAGACACCAGGTCTGATCTTGGAAGCTAAGCAGGTCCAGCTTAATGGGAGACCACCAAAGAATACCAGGTGCTGTAGGCTGTATTTCAGAGGAAGGAACTGGCAAAACCACCTCTGATTATTCTTTCCCTGAAAAAAGCCTATGAAATTCATGAGGTTATTGTAAGTTGGCAGGTGATTTGAAGATGTACACACACATACCAAATATTTATTTGATTGATTGATTAATTAATTAATTATGCACCCTCCATTTGTTATTGGACTGCATCTCCCACCATTCCTCACTAATCCTATAGGGCTGTTGTGACTTGCAATCCAGAAACATCAGGAGGGCTGACCAAACTACAAATTGCAGGATTCCATAGGACATTGCCCTAGAAGTTAAAACGGAATCTAGGGCTATACTTGCAGGGTGAAAGGGCCCCCTGCAGTGACAGCAACAAGTGGGCTTCTTACAGCAAGTAATAACCAGAGACCAAGGCCCTTGTGACTTGCTATTTTGTGCATATTTTTTCAACAAGTGAAGATATGACTTCCCTCCACCCCGGTTTTATAGCTTTCCTCCAGGTAGGAGGTGATGGGGCTGATGCAGAGATCTTCCACTATCTGTGGATACTCTCCATTTGAAATGTCATTCTTCAGAGGTAGCTTCCAATGGAGGTGATGGAAATGATGTGTGTGTGGGGGGGGGGGGGGAGGCTAATGGTCTCTCCTTCTCACATCTTCATATATAAAAAATGAGTGGATAGGGCTTGAGGTCTGTGGGGGGAAACAGAAGTCAGGAACTGCTAAGTAAGGGAGAAAGCTTGTTCTGGGAAGATGGTGGACAGAGATCAGCTAAGGAGGAGAGTGGAGGTTGGCCCAACACAGCGGCAAGCTGAAGACATCTGCAGCCCAGTTGGATCTGACCTAGCTATCCTTGATGAGTGATCAGCCCTGATGAAAAAATCTCTCTCTCTCTCTCTCTCTCTCTGGCTTTTCTTCGCTAACGAAGATTCAGGAAGGACTTATCCCACGCTTACTACAAAAATAATAATCTGCTAATGCAGTTTGGATGCTGAAGCAACATTTGGTGCTTCTCTTCAGATGAAGACATCCTGGCCAGTTTCAAGAATTTGCTTTAATTCTTCTGCCACTAGAAACCTTATGACTATTCTTCACCATGTTCCTTTGTCTAGTTTGTTTGTCTGGCTTTTTGTCTAACACTCTTTGCGTCGTGACCTTATATTGTCAAAAAACAAACCCTAGCAGCATATTATCACTCAACAAAGTAGTTTATAACTTGGCAGCAGCAACCTGTAATAAAGATCTATAAAGGATGGTACTAACCCCAGGTTTAGTGGTTTTGATGCAGGCCTTAATTTGGAGCTCCACTTCTGAATCTCATAATTCACTGTGAACATTCAGTCACTGGGTGTATGAAGAAACAGTAAAGAGAACAGTGTCTTTAGAATATTTATATTCTATGTTTTCTTCGTTTAAGGCATTGTATGTGGGATTTCTGAATCTCCATTTTTTTAATCACAAAAAACCTGTGCAGTAAATTAGGATGAGAGATAATGATTTTGGTTCAGAGTCATCCAATGAGTTCCAAAGTTTTGAATGCAGATCTCCCTGATCTGCAATTAGCACCTGATCTAGTACTAGCCCATACAAACTCTTAAAATGCATTGAATATTATCCCTTTACTATAAAATATGCACAACAAGGACTAAAGAATTAAGTGAGGGGAGGAGATTGCCTTCACCTTTCATTTGAAAACTCCATTTTGGCTCTTGAAGCAACTTTCTGAATGAATGTGAGTATATTGTCACTTTGCCAGTGATGAAAGGCAGGAGGGTTTGAGCATCCAATTCTCCTGAGCCCCTTTATTTTGCCTGCAATATGCTTCAGCCTCTGAAACAGATTAAACTGTGGTTATTGCTTTGTGAGTCTCTCTTCTCCAAGTGAGAGGAAGTTCCAGGGCAGATTTACAAGGTCAGTTTCCATGCAAGAAGAAATTGCTAGAGCTTTCTGACATTCTGGTTACATCTTTTTATTTACCAATAAACTGATTAAACAGGAGGGAAGCCACAGGGCAAGGACTGCTAGTCACCAAGCAGAATAGCAGACCCTCAAAGTGACTTCCCACCAAGCAGTGCAACAAGCAAGAGACAATTGAGAGAAAGCAGAATGTCTTCCTTGCTAATCTATTGAAAACCAGTGGGAGAGCAAAGCCAAATCTTGTTCATTCAGTTGAAAGCCAGAAACCTCAAATCAGGGGTGAAGCGGGGATATTTCCAACCCATCCTCAGACTGCCATGGGCTACACCATCGCCTCTTTTCCAGGTTTTAAAAAATCCACTTTCATTTAGGAAGAAGAAAAAACAGGACTGGGGATAAAACAAGGAGGTTTTTTGTGGGGCTTTTGGGCTATGTGGACATGTTCTAGAAGAGTTCCTTTCTGACATTTCGCCAGCATCTGTGGCTGGAATCTTCTTTCTCTGAAGATGCCAGTCATAGATGCTGGTGAAACGTCAAAAAGGAACTCTTCTAGAACATGGCCACATAGTGGCCCACAAAAAACTATGGATGTCGGCCATGAAAGCCTTCAACTCCACAAAACAAGGAGGACTTGAGGGCCGTTAACAACAAGGTGGTGTTTAAGAGGAAACAATTTGGCTGTGCTACCTATAACTGCTGGAAGTTGCTGTCTGACAATGTCTTGAGGGCCACATGGCTCCTACTCCTGGTGTAATGTTTCTACTTACTTTTAAAAGTCAGTGTTTTAAGGCATTTTGGAGGTATTTTGATATTAATTTTTCATGTTTTTGGTCATTCTCTTATCAAGGTTTTGTTGAAAGTGTAACAAACAATGCAATAAGAGTCACTTTTCAAACATGGTAAGAAGTAACAGCAGTATCCTACAATGAGCATGGATGTCAAATTACTTCTAAAAAGTGCCTTGCCAAGCTACAATGTTAGATAAGCAAAACAGAGGGAGAATGATATCAGTCTGTGGATGAGATAGTACTGTTGGAAGGAAGAGATACTTCTAGGCTTCCCTCTATAGGCATCTGGAGTGTGTCTGCAATACACAATTGCCATCCTATGATTTCACTTTAACTGTCATGGCTCCATTCTGTGGAAACCTCGGATTTGCAGTGTAGTGGCATACATAACACTCTCTGTTAGCCAGCTCTGGTCCACTGCCCTGAACTACAGTTCCCAAGGTACTCCAAGAAGAAGCACTGAGGGTTAGACCAGTTTACTTCTGTAGTATAGGCAGGCATCTGTGCGCTACTGGAGGAAACAGAATGCTTAACTAGTGAAAACTTTTTACTCTGGTCCAGCAGGAATCTTCTCATGTTCTTAAAAACTGCCGGATGCTGCTTTTTTATTACAATCTGTTCTAAATAACTTGAAGACCAAGATGGGGGTGGAGAGGATCACTGTGCCTAGAAATAGACTTAAAAGAGGAAAGGGCAGACGTGCGAAAGGGCATTAGTTGTACTATTATAAAAATATTTGCATTTTCCACAGATTTTAATGTTGATTAATAGAAAGATAAATCTTGAGTTTTCACATGGTAAATGCTAATACACAGAATATATGAAATATGACAGGAGCAGATTTTCATTAGAACGGTGTTGGTAGACTGACCCGAATTGTGGAGCCACCTAAAGAGAGATTTTAGACCCTAGAATTAATATTCTGTGGTCAGTGAGAGAAAGAGATGAGGAAAAAGCATTTATTGTGTCACACACTGAAGTTGTTCCCAAAGGGTTGTGTGTTGGTTTTTTTGTTATGGGAATTAATTTTCTTGTGTACATTTGTTTTATTTTGGGTGGCTTTCATCTTTAAAAGTGGAACTAAACATACTGTAGTGACTAATGAATCTTGGGCCCAAATGTCTTGACCTCATAGGGACCAAAGGCAAGAGCCTGAGGGAAGGGTGAGGGGTGGGGGCACCATTGGGAAGTTTGCCAGCAGAGACCGGCCCTTTTCCAAGACTTGGATTAGAACAGCCAGCAAATGTTTCCCATGCTCTGAGGCCAGCCGCTTGGAAGATGGATGTGTCAAGGTTGCTGTTTCAGAACCATTAGAAGAATAATCCTTGTGATGGTGGTGTGTGCCCTCATATAGATCCTGTACCTGCTGTATTTCTTGGCAAGGGCCATCATCCACTGGTGGAGCAGGTGGATTGTGCACAAGGTACTGTGTTTCCCCAAAAATAAGACAGTGTCTTATATTATTTTTTGCTCCCAAAGATGTGCTAGGTCTTATTTTCAGGTGATGTCTTATTTTTCCATGAAGAAGAATTCACATTTATTGTTGAAATTTTTAAAAATATATTTATTATATATTGTATATATATTTATATACAAAAACTTTGCTAGGTCTTACTTTCGGGGAAGGCCTTATATTTAGAAATTCAGGAAAACCTTTACTAGGTCTTATTTTCTGAGGATGTCTTATTTTTGGGGAAACAGGGTACCTCCTGACTGGCATCTCTAGTGAAAGGCACCTTGTGTGGTAGATCCAGAAATCCTGAAGAGCTGCTGCCTGTCAAAGGAGACATTGGACTCTTTCACACGGGAGGAATTTCTCCCAAACTTCGAATGGAGCCAATGCGAATTCCTGTAAATTCGCTTGTTTAGCGAATTTACGGGAATCCCCATTGCATTCAGAGTAACGTTCCATTTCCCGAAAATGACCCCTCCTTGCCCGAAATTGTGTGCGAAGCTTTAATTCACAATAACTTGAAACCCATGATTGCATTCGAATTGACTTCCCTTTTGCCCAAAATTGCGTGCGAAGTTTTAATTCGCAATAACGTCAAACCCTATGATTGCGTTCGGATTGACCCTAGATTATACTTCCAATTCCTGACGTCTGAAAGAGTCCATTGTTGGGCTTACATGATGAAAATGGGGACTCATGTGGCTAGGCAGAATTGAAGCACTGACTTTGCAAATCAGTCATCTGAGCATGGCTTGTAGGCAGGTTTTAGATGGGATGCAGTCAGGCGGCGTCATCGGTGGCATTTTCCTGCTATAATACCTGACTGTATCCCGTAATAGACTTGAAAATGGCAGGGGTAAGTTGGGAGTTTTGTAATGCGATAAACTACCTAGTCCAGGACACTCCTCTGCCACCTTTTTTTACAATAGGAGGACTGGCCTTTGACCATTGCTAAGCTAAGCTAAACAGTTCATTGGAGGTTTGCAGATACAAGTACAAATATCTACCAAGCAGAAATACTGATACTCAGTTATATGCACAAATGCAGCACCCTTTTAAAAAATGATGAATGAACTGCTTGAACTTACCGTCTCTTGAGAATTGTCACTTCCTGGCGGAAACAATAATGTGACTACTGGTCCCTGTCTGTACGGCCCCAGCCACCACAAGTTCCTCCCTCCACTGTCTGTGCAAATCTCCCAGTCACATATCCACTCATCCGAATTTTCCAGGAAATTCGGGAGAAAATCAAGATTTTTTTTTCATTCATTTGTCAAGATGTCATGTGTCCAGATCACTATGAAGTGAGTGAGGTTTTGTTTTGTTTTTTAGATAATGTAGACAAGTTCATACACATGCAAAGAGCGGTGTATTGGAAATTTATGCTGGACAGAGAGCGAATGCATTGTGGGTATGCTTAAAACAGGGGTAGGTAATTGCAAGGTACATGTCCTACTGCAAAAATGGGGAGGGGGGTTCAGAATGTCCTCAAGGGCTCTCTAGGGGCATGGGGCATTACTGCAACATTTTGGACCCCCTGTGGTAGAGGCCTTCTTTATATCAAGAAGTGGCCTAGAAAGTACTATCTGCACTCTTCTAAAAGGTCCGAGGTATAGGAAATGGGTCAATAAGGCTGTAGTTCACCAAAGCTTATGCCAGGTGGCAGCCCAGTTGTAATATACTCTTCAAGTGGAGGCCCAATTGATGCCAACATTGGTATCATTTCACTTCCTAGTTAAAACTTGGCTTTTTATTAAAGCCTTCCAGCCTAACTGATTATATCCAGGTTGTGCACGTGTTATGGTTGGTGCTATTTTAAATTGTTTTAACTGATTTTAAATTATCTGATAAATTATTTAATATACTGTAGCTCTTTAAAGTTATTGTTATTTATTGTTTTAAACTGATTTCATTATAAGCCACCCTGATGATTTAAATAAATTTAAAAAGATATATATTTCTTTACCCCAGTTAGTCTCAAAGGTGCTACCGGATTCCTTTATGCATTTTGTGTTAAAACAGGCAAACGTTGCTAGCTCTTTGAATACTGCTGAAACTGTGTAACTTAAAAGACTTATGAATGAATTTGATTGGTTTCATTTTCCCTCTCTGTTCTTGCCTCCCATTTTTTTGTTGTTGTTGCTAAGTCATTTCTGACTTATGGTTAACCTAGAGTGAACCTGACATAGGGTTTTCTTGGCAAAATTTGTCAGAGTGGATTTGCCTGGTTGTCCTCTGAGGCTGAGAAAGTGTGACTTGCCCAAGGTCACCCAGTGGGTTTCCAAGGCTGAGCTGGGATTTGAACTCTGGTTTCAAGAGTCACAGTCCAGCACTCAAACCACTACACCATGCTGGCTCTCTTTTCCCCTTTTAAACTGTATATACAGTGGGTCTTTGGTATCTGCTGGGATCTGGTTCTATATTCCCCCGTGGTTACCAAAATCTGTGGATACTTAAGTCCTATAAAATACAGTGGAGTAGTAAAATGGTGTCCCTTATATAAAATGGCAAAATCAAGTTTGCTTTTTTGAATTTATATATTTTAAAAATATTTTCAAGCCGTTGATGCTTGAATCCATGGATAAAATATCAGTGGAAACAGGGCCGACTGTGGAGAGTCAGTTATGTGTAGTGGTTTGAGTGTTGGAGTAGATCTCTCGGAAACAAGGGTTCAAAATTCTGCTCTTCCATGGAAACCCCATGGATAACCTTGAGCGAGTCACACTCTTTCAGGAAGGCAAAGGCAAACCTCTGAACAAATCTTGCCAAGAAATCCCTGGGATAAGGTTGCCTTTAGGGTCACCATAAGTCAGAAATCATTCGAAGGCATACAACAACTACAAATACTAGACTGTGAACCTGCAGGCAGAGACTTTCTTACTGTAGGCGCCACTGTATTAACAACACCAGCACTAACAATTAATAGTTGGTATCCAGGACCATGAACAGGCTGACCTCAATTTCCACTGACCAGCTTGATCATGCATTCAGAGTTTATGAAGCAGAATAGATGTGCAAATGGCACCTACTACTCTTCCCCATCTCTGGCAGATTCCTGAAACTCCATTATTGGCTTCTTTGCTCCAAGGTCGGGATTATCCAGCTTCAGTGTCAGCATTCCCTGCTTTCTCTGCAGGCAGAAATAGGCCTCCAAACCAAATCCCACGGCCACAAAAGAGCCAAAACCTTAATATAGCCATCGACCTGATATTACAGAACCTCTGCCTTGCTGAGCAACCTTAATACGTTAATAACAGGGGCTGCTCATACTGAGTGGCTTTTATTATATCTCCTTGTGTGGTCCTGCACATTGAGCCAAGCGACTATGTCAGCAGGGAAACCACCATCCTTTCCTCCCTTGACGGAGCCCTAATCACCAGACAAATGAGCAAGTTTTCTTATCTTTCAGAAGTCAGTTCCCCTTTCTTTGGGGAGTGGTGTTTGTTGTTGTTATTGTCAAGTGGACTTTGACATATGGTGACCTTGTGGATTCCTCCAAGAGTGCCCTTCACCAACAGAACTGCTCAGGTCTTGCAAACTCAGGGCAGCCTTGGCTTCCTTGAATAAGTCAATCTGTCTGCAAGGCAGTTTTCTCCTGGGTTGGTGTCACCCAGCGTGGTAACTCATGGTGTCACACACCCCCATTGACCTCCTCCCATTTCACACCATACAGAATACCGGTACTTAGTAATGCTTTTTAGTACTAATGTACTTATAAATTCCCATATATCACTGAATGTAATGGTAATAGTTGTGATATAAAAAAACTAGCAAAATTAAATTTGTGTTTTAAATTGTGATGTCATACACTCATAGTAAATGTGTTTAAATATACATAGTTTCATGTGGTTAAAGTGACAATTTGGTAAAATGTGATGTGTTTAAAGAAAAAAATTAAAATATTTAAATTTAATTTTTTTTTTAAAATTAAAAATTGAAATTTTATTTTTTAAAAAGAAACCTTGAGGCCTCTCCTTTCTCTTCCCACTGAGCCTTACCCCACTCACCACATCTCTTCAGGATTTTAAAGAGATATAGGAGAATGCCACAGCCCATTTCTGCCAAAATGCAGATATCTGAGGAGCAGTGGTGTCACCCCCCTTAGGGTGTCACCTGGTGCGATCTGCACTCCTGCACCCCCCTAGTGATGTCACTGCTGCAATGTGTTCTTCCTCTTTTCCTACAGTCTTCCACTTTACCCAGCATTATAACCCCCCCCCCCCCAATCATTATAAGACAACCCAAAAAGGACTGGGGAGTGACTCTCTCCTACACAAGGTTTCAACAAGTCACACCCCAGTCAGCATCTCTGGACTTCAGTGTTAACAATACAGGGGGTGTCATTTCAAAGAGTCCTTCTGTGTGTGTCTCTGCTGTGTGCCTTCAAGTTGTTTCTGACTTATGGTGACCCTATGGAGACTCTATCATGGAGTTTTCTTGGCAAGATTTGTTCAGAGGAGGTTTGGCATTGCCTTCCCCTGAGGCTGAAAGTGTGTGACTTGCCCAAGGTCACCGCGGATTTCATGGACAAGCCAAAAATTGAACCCTGGTCTCCAGAGTCTCGTCATCCAACACTCAAACCACTATGCCACGCTGGCTCCCTATTCCCTCTCCCCCTTTTACCAGTAACTTCAGAGCCCTGCCTGAGTAATTGTGCCACTCTGTGATTAAGAGCCCATTAGTGCCAACGTGGGCTTCTAGGATTGTATCAATTAGTACCATAGCCACCATGATTAATTTACATCCTGGAGGAAGCAGATAAGGCTTCATGTTCAAGTGACTTTTAATTAGAGAAAAATAAATAACAGAGCAGACCAGGATGGTTTATTTTGAGAATATTAAGCTGCAACTCTGCTGGCTCTTAGATGTCTCTCTTGGAAGCCAGGGAGAAAGTACACTGTATATACAAACAGAGGGCAAATGACTTTGACCCTGAGATGAACTGGGGGGCTTTTAATCTGTCCAAGAGTCCAGAGAGGTGAGATCTGTCTTCATTTACTGGTGACGAGGAATGCACAATGAATTCAGGAAGACAAGCCTAAGATCATTTGTTGCAGATTAACTGATCTGATATCAAGCTCCTTGTGCTTTCATTATATTGCAAAGGCAATGCTTGGAAAAGGTACAGTTTTGGATTAGAGTTCCCAGAATCGCGCAGCTAATCTGGGCACTAGCATTTAAAAACAAACAATAGTGGCCACTTATCTTTTAAGATGTTGCCAGCTTCTTCTTTTAGGGTGCTGTGAACTGCTTCTTGAAAAGCAGCAAAACAACAACAACAACAACAACTATAAACACTGCAAAGTACAATAACATCCAAAATCCACTAAACAGCAATATCCCTGCATATATAAACATTGCTGTTGGCCCAGTTAGGAGCCAGGCAAAGGTTGGATTTCACCTCCATTCCCAGCTGACTCACCTTCATCCTCTGAATTAATTTCTTTAGACCCGTGTTACCCCAAGATTTGCCCCCTGTTCACCCATCTTTATTCAATATAAAATTAATCAAGTTTGGTGTGGGTGATCCAAGAATGACTCTGCTGTGAACACCCCAGGTACATGGCAAAGCCTGAATTCCTGTACATAGGAGCTAGCAAGGAAGAGAATGCAGGGAGCGTACCTTGATGAAATCATGGTAATTTTCCAGCAGATCTTATTATGTTTGGAAAGGTTTAAGGGGTCATGGCTCAGGTATAGGCCTGGAGGCACATAGTTTAACAAAAGGCTGGAGAACCAGTGTGCTAATCCCTTTTGTCTGAGGTATCTGCACCAATCACCTATTGCATTCAGTCTGGTTTCAGACCATTCTTTCCTGTCCTGAGAAACCATCTAAAGTGATTTAATCCATTCTACTTTGGGTTTCTGCCCCGCCCCCAAGTTATTTACAAGGTATATATACAGCCAGCAAACCAGCCATTCTTGGGTCTTAGTCTAGTAGCACTAAGCCCTCCAATACGCTGGCTAACCTGTTGCGGCAATTGAGCCTTTTCTTACTGGACTTCTCATTGATTGGATTCCAGATCTACATCAAGCGAGTATTACCATTAACAAAGCCTTACATCTATTCACCCTCCCACCTTTGATTCTGTTAGCCCTTGTGTGTTTGTGTGTATTGTGTGTGTGTGGATTGCTTATTCACCTTTACACTCCCCCTGAAGATGCAGCTCTTTGAAGTTGAATCCAGGGGGTACTCCTGGATTCAACTCTGAACGTGGAGACCCAGGTCTCCGCAGTGACCAGAAGTGCTTTTGCACATTTAAAACTTGTGCGCCAACTGCAGCCATTCCTTGAGACCCTGGATCTGGCCATGGTGGTATATGCCTTGGTTATATTCCGTTTGGACTACTGTAACACACTCTACTTTTGGCTTCCTTTGAAAAGTGTTTGGAAACTTCAGCTGGTCCAAAGAGCTGCAGCCAGGCTGTTAACAGGGGCAGATTATAGAGATCACACAACGCCCTTATTGAAACTGGTTGTCAGTTCCCAGGGAAGGCAGAATGGCCCCTTCCTTGTAATCCTTCCGCCAGCAGGCTCTTCCTCTTCAGACAGGCTGGATGTTATATTCTTTTATATGTTATATTCTTTTAAAGTATGTAAAACACCTTTATCTTTTAAACTATATTTTATTTTTTATGCAATCTGTTTTAATATTGTAATAGCTGCTAAATATTTGATTCTATTTTTAATGTAACATTTTAAATGTTTTTTTAAATCTTCTAAGCCTCTCTGAGTCCCAGTTTTGGGGAAAGGGTGGGATATAAAGATGATGATGATGGTGGTGGTGGTGATGATGTAATTCCTATTTGAAACTTGCCCCTGAAACTCCTGAGTGATCCTGACTCAGTGTAGCTGGGTTGATGATAATAATAATAATAATAATAATAATATGATTTATTTCTATACCGCCCTTCCATAGATCAGGGCGGTGTACAACATGTAAAAACAATAAGACATAAAAACCATTAAAAACAAGCCAGATACGATAAAACAGTAAAACAGTAAAATCACAATTCTCAATACAAGTGCTAGTGCATATAGGCAGCAAAACAGTGGGCGGCATTACAACAGGCTAATAAATAAAAAGTCCATTCAGCGATATGCCTGGTTAAATAAGTAGGTCTTTAGATCCTTTTTGTATTGTGCAAGGGAGGGGGACAAGCGGAGATCGATAGGTAGAGAGTTCCAGAGACAGGGGGCAGAGATGGAAAATGCCCTCTTCGTCGTGGTCACTAGTCTGGTCTCCGGAACTCTCAATAACCGCTGTCCGGAAGATCTAAGTGTGCGGGGCGGATTATATGGGGAGAGACGGTCCTTCAGGTACCCTGGACCCAAGCCATATAGGGCTTTATAGGTAATAACCAGCACTTTGTACTGAGTCCGGAAGCGAATCGGCAGCCAGTGAAGATCCTTCAGAATTGGTGTTATATGGGCGGCCCTGGGAGCACCAGTGACCACCCACGCTGCCATATTTTGTACCAGTTGTAGCTTCCGAGTATGATACAAAGGCTGCCCCATGTAGAGTGCATTGCAGAAGTCCAACCGAGAGGTTACTAGAGCATGTACTACGGTTTCAAGGTCCCTCCGGTCCAGGTAGGGACGCAGCTGGCGAATCAGCCGAAGCTGATAACAGGTGCTCCTGACCGTCGCATCCACCTGAGAAGTCAGATGGAGCGACGAATCAAGGAGCACCCCCAGACTGCGTACTGTGTCCTTCACGGGGAGCGTGACCCCGTTCAGGACGGGTGGAACCACCTCCATCCCTGGACCGGGAGAACCTATCACCAGTACTTCCGTTTTCTCTGGATTCAGGCTGAGTCTATTTTCCCTCATCCAGTCCATTACCGATTCCAGACAGGCCACGAGAGGAGCGATGCCATCCCTGGTCACTGCATCAGTCAGAGACATAGAGAAGACTATTTGGGTGTCATCAGCGTACTGATAACACCGCGCCCCATGCCTCCGGATGATCTCTCCCAGCGGTTTCATGTAAATGTTAAAGAGCATGGGGGGCAGAATGGCTCCTTGAGGGACCCCAGAAGTGAGGGCCCTCTTATCGGAGCACACGTCCCCCAGCTGCACCATCTGGAACCTCCCAGAGAGGTAGGACCGGAACCACTGGAGCGCAGTGCCCCGGATTCCCACCTCTGCCAGGCGTTCCAGAAGGATACCATGGTCGATGGTATCGAAAGCCGCTGAGATGTCCAAGAGCACCAGCAGGGACACGCTACCCCTGTCGATGCCCAGACGGAGATCATCGACCAGGGCGACCATGGCCGTCTCCACCCCGTAGCCCGCCCGAAAACCGGTTTGAAATGGATCTAGAAAATCCGTTGATCCCTGGACCATAGTTACTCCAGTCATACTATATCTCTCCTTTGGGCTAAGTACCAAATTTCCCTAAAACATATCAGTTGAGGGCATCCTCCATGGATCCTAGCAGTGTGGGTAACACCTGACATCCTTCTTTTTCTCTTTGCATGTTTTGCGAAATTTGATTATGACTCCTGTTACTCCCTCATTTTAATGCTCTCTTCCTTTATGGCCTTAACTGTACTTTTAGCCAAACATAACACACACACACACACACAATGGGATGGAAAATGCTTTTTGGACATCCTTTCATGCCTTAGGGATACCCTAACAGCCTAATTCATTTATTCATATGTGTTCACAGGCCCCACAAAACCTATTGACAGTGCATATTCTTCACTCCTTTGACTACTATTCACTTTGACCACTTTAATTCTTTTTTTGTTGCCTTCTACATGTAGGGGGGAGACTTTCTGAAATGGGGGAGACTTTCTGTAGAGGCACTCTTTGTGATCTGGAACCCTCAGAAATGTGGTTCTCCCCTTCAGATGATTGCCCATAGACATAGATGATGACAAAAACTGTGACAAGGGTAAGTGATGAGAAGAACTCACACTTTCATAGTATATGGTTAGGAACCCCTAAACATGGTTTCCATCCAAATCTATGGTGAAAGCAAGTGTTCATAGATTAGGCCTACATGAATGAATGCAAGAGTCTACAGATTTGGCCTATATTTGTTTTTGCCAGTGTGGCATAGTGAGTTGAGTGTTGAACTACAACTCTGGAGACCAGGCTTCACTTTCCAGCTCAGCCATGAAACCCACTAGGTGACGTTGGGCAAGTCATACTCTCTCAGGGGAAGGCAATGGCAAAACCCTCTGAACAAATCTTGCCAAGAAAACCCCATGAGAGGCTCACCTTAAGAGTTGCCATAAGTCAGAAATGACTTGAAGACACACAACAACAAACATACATTGTTTTTTTTTTAGCCAAAGTAAGGAGGAACACTGGCTAGCTAGGAGAATGTGGTGTCTTAGGCTGCAGTCCTGTGTTCACTTTCCTGAGAGTATGCCTAATTGAATTCAACAGGATTACTTCTGAATAGATAAAAATAGGTTTACGCTACCAATCACCCGAGAGAGCTCACAGGAAGAACATTGGAACTGGAACAGATAGAATAAAGGGCATCCAAGTTGAAGAAGGGACTTCTCCTTGGGGACTATTTAGCTAAGGAAAAAAGCAAATCAGGGGAACCATGTCAGAGTTATAAAAACTATGAGCTATAAAAACTATGCACAATGTGGTGAAAAGTGCACGTGGAGGAGGTGTTTTCCTCTCTCTTTCATAACATCTGATGAAGCTGAATGGTGGGAGATTCAGGAGAGAGAAAAGAAAATGCATCTTCACAAACACATAATTATGCCATGGAATTCATCAAGGCTGAACAACATTTGGAGGACTGTTTGTTCATTCTGCTTTAAATCCAGGTCAGAGGCTGGAGAAGTTCCTTTTTGGCTCCCTCTTGGGAGTTTATGAGACGACAGAAATTGGAAGCATAATCCAATGGCAGTCCGAATGCAATCATGGGGTTTCATGTTATTACGTGAAAGACTATCACATGCATTTTTGGGCAATGGGAAGTCCTTCTGAACACAATCGTGTGGTTTCACGTTATTGCGTGAGAAACTATCACATGCAATTTCGGGCAAAGGGAAGTCACTCTGAACACGATGCAGCATCAATACGCAATCACGTAAATTTGCTGAACTAGCGAATTCAGTCATTTCCAAACTGACCCCACTTTCATTTCTTTCAAAGCTGAGAGAAATTCCTCCCGTGTGATAAACTCCTGGGAGTTATAGTCTTGAAGAGTCATTTCTCCAAGCAAACCTTCTAGAGCGTTGCAGCTTTCTCTCTCTCTGCCACTCCATCATTAAGTATGGACAACATTTGATCTCAATAACTTTCCTTTGGGAGTGTTTATTGCATTTTTACACTGCAGATTATTTTGGATAAGAAACATGAAAGAAGCAGCCCTCTTCCTAGATCTCTTCCTTGGTGGCTTCTTTTTTGCAGCTCTTCTGCTAAAGACCCATCTGAAACATCTTGCAAATGGCTACAGTTCTCATTATGTTCAGAAGAGGGCAGCATTAAACCTTGAATTGCACATCAATGTCTCTCTAGATTAGGCTGGCAAATGTAAGGAAGAAAAGGGTTCAATCTAGGTGGGAAAGACTCCAAAAAGCTTTGCTAAATATCATTTCCTGAACACAAATTCTATGGTTTGGTTTGTTAAAACCAGAATCTCTCTTCAGTTCTGACAGAGTAAATCTGTAATCTGGAATTACAGATGTTTTCATGTTGTCATGTAATGTTATCTTCATGAAATGAAGTTGAACTGATTACTTTGAGAGGCAGGTATGTTGCAATGGTAGTGCATGTACTTGAAGCATTTCAGTAACACACACACACACACACACACACACACACACGGGTTTGGGTTGGAGGCCAGGCCCTTGGTTAAAATGTAAATGAAAATCAGATTGAATGAAAACTGGGAGAAATTAATTTGCTCCAAATCTGATTTTTCATGCCCACATTCCAATCTTCTTCTTAAAGACTCAATGATTGGAAAAGTTATTTTTTGGGATTATAACTCTCAGGCTCCCCTATCTCATCTGCAAATCACCCTCTAAAAATCCAGAGAAGGGGAAAGTTACTTTTTCAAACTACAATTCACAGAATCCCCATGTAGTCTGTTTTGGGATCTGGGGAGATGTAATCCAAACAGTAACTTTCCCAAACACTAATGGTTGTCATTAGAGGAAAGCTTTATTACTAGGCGGCCAAGTACAAGCTCAGTCGCTGCACAGTTTATAGCAAGGGATCAGAATTAGCCAAACCCTTCCCATTCCTCCTGGCTGAATTTCAGCTGAGCCACATGCTCTCCTTCCTTCCTTCTTTCCTTCCTTCCTCTCTCTTTCCTTTGGGCCAGAGACGTCAAAGCATAAAACAAGCTGCCTGTTGATAAGAACAGGAAAACTATCTGATTCGGTGTAGGCAATTGTTCCCCTTGTTTTTGGGGTTTCTGTGACCACCCACACTTGATTGAAGTTCGCTTGTATTTTGGTGTTTATCAAGGACCTTCACATATCACAGAATTGGCCCAGACATGCCTCATATTGGTCTGATTAGTAAACGCAGACTGAGCCAGGAAAGCGGAGTTTGTTCAAAAGGCGGCGTAACTTTCCCCCTTCCCGCCTCCACTTGTGGATGCTAAGTTCTATATAATGGGGTAGAGGGCTTTTTGTAGTTGAGTCACAATTGAACTCCATCATTATACAATTTGGTACACCGAGACTGATCATCTCAGCTTTTAAAAACAGGAGTTTCTAGTCCTGATGAATATTAAAGGGAACCAGGACATGGATGGTGGTGGGGGGGGGCGATTTCGGGGCATGTATTTATAAGGATGTACAACTTACTGGGCACTAATTTAGACTGAACCTCCCACTGCCCAAACTTGAATCCCCAGGGTTCTTTTTTGGAGGTGGGGTTAAGGATTTCTGGGAAAGCTGAGATCGTATTCAAAAAGTTGTGATTTCCCTACAGTGTTCTTTAATAGGCCTCACAACGAGCCACACAGTCCTCTTCGGCTTATTTTAAATGACAGAAATTAAACTTACCACAAAATAAATTTTCATGTCAAACCTTCTTATCATTCCTATTTTTCTTGAATTGGAGCATTTCCCACTCAATGGGTTTTTCCCTACCTTTTTTACCCTGCTATATAGCTGGAAAGGATTTCAGAGTAGCTTACACTTGACTAAAAGATGACAAGGCAGTCCTTACTCTCAATCTAAAAGCACAAAAGGAACAGAGGAGGGGGAGTGTAAAGGAAACTTTTTTTTTTTTTGGTCTGGCGCAAAACTTGCAGAAATCCATGTGACACTGTTATTCCGATCGTCACTCCTGCACTCTAGTGAAAGCATCCATTTTTACAGCTGTTGAAGGGCCACCAGAGCTGTTCCAAAAAGTAGACATCTCTACTCAGCTAATGTTTGCAAATCAGCATGAGGTATGCAGGTGTGTACTGCGAAAATGTTTGACATTCAGGGAGCCAAATGAGGAAACGCTGAAGGATGGATAAGAATGGGATGGAATGGATTGAGCAGACTATCTTTTCACTCAAAAGCCCAAGGGAGAATGACAGTGACAGGACAATAGGAGACCTTGTGGATGAAGTTTCTGTGCTCTTAACAACTTAGGCATGACCAATCCAGGGTTGAATGTGGCTCTTGTTGTGATTTCAAAGGCCCACTGCCAGGGATCCTTTCAGATCTTTGGTGGCAAGGATCTGTTCCTCCTCATCACCCCATTGGGAAGGGAGAGGAGGAGAAGAGAGGAAGAGGGCAAGATGAAATAGGGTGGCAGGAAGAGAGAAATGGAAATTAGGTGGTCCTGCCCACTTCTGCCATTGAGTCTACCCATATTTGGAATGTAACCCAGACAGATTACCCCTGAAGGAATATGGGGACACCCCCCCCCCAACTGTGCATAGTTCTTTGGCTTTGCTCCAGTGGCTAGCAGAGATACAGGTATTTTTTCACAATGAGAAAAACCCATCAGGTCTACTTTGCTATTAATCCTGTAGCACCTTTGAGACTAACTGAGAAAAAAAAATTTCTAGCATAAACTTTTGTGGATTCCAGTCCACTTCCTCAGATGCAATTTTAAACTGCTGTGGCCTCGACACATTTTCCATTGTCTTCTTGCAACAGGGATTGGTTTTATAATGCAAGTCTTCGATTTTGTGCAAGAAAAAAACTTCATAACAACAATGAGTTAAAAACAACAACAACAACCCCCAGATCTCCTAAAAAGAAAATTGTGCAATTACTGTTGTTGTTGTTGTTGTTGCTATTTATTCATTTACATTCCACCTTCTCTACTAGGACCAACTGAAGGATATTATGTGGTCTGAAATATTGTATCTTACAGGGTTTTGCTTTTTAAAAACGCTTTCTGTAAGAGTGTTGCTGTACAAAACAGGAACAGCAAAAATAATTCTGAAATTTCAGCTTCAGCAGATTTTTACATTTTTGTTTTTTTTAAAGGAAACATCTATACTGCCCACTGGAACGCACTAGCATTCTTATAATACCCTCCTCAAATCAGATAATTTAAGGGAAATTATAGCTATGTTAATCACAATTGTCAACATCATCCTTTAATATTGATTTTTTCCCTTTCCCACAACATTCTTTCCCACAATATTCTCTTCTGCACACTGTTAAAATAACAAAAAAAGGGATCAGCTCTCTCCAAATACCAACCTTGGCAGAAACGTTTGTTAAACAATTTTTCAAAAGTAGTACAGTTCTCTCCTAGTTGTGCTTAGTTAGAGGTAAGCCCCACTCTCTTCAAGGGGACTTATTTGAAAATTACAAAATTCAGGGTTTATTGAGTTCTTCTGCCTTCCTAGGCAATGTTCAGTCATTGTCATTATCAATCATCCTCATCATCCTCATCCTCAATCCCGTCCAGCAAAACCCACCTCTGCTAAATCTTAGAAACCTTAATGTTTTTATTTCTTATGGCTAGGCACATTACTGATCTGGAAGAACTTTAGTTTTCTTTTTTTAGGTCATTGGGAAGCACAGAGTCTTTAGAAGCATCCAGCAGAATAGGATCTTTAATTATACAGAACGATCAAATGCACAGATTGTAAAGATGACACAAGCCATCCTTATTTATGCAGAACAGGAGCATATATATCTATAGCTATATATCTATATATGGTATAAATGCTTTAATGTATATATTATTTAAAACATTTATACCTTGCCCTTTAGCCCAAAAATGCTCCCAGAGTGGTTTACAAATTGTTAATTTGACAGTTCCCTGCTTTTAGGCTTATAATGTAAAAAGACATGACATACAAGGAAAAGGGGTGGCAGTCAGGGAAGGGATTAAGTCCATCACTAGAGTTTATCATATGACGGAATTTGGCGGTATAATGCAATGGCAATCCGAGCGCAATCATGGGGTTTCATGTTATTGCTTATGAGTGTATCTCACGCAATTTCAGGCAATTGGGAAGTCATTCCGAACGCAGTCATGGGGTTTCACGTAATTGTGTATTAGAGTATCTCACACAATTTCGGCCAATAGGGGGTCATTTTCAGGAAATGGGAAGTCATTATGAACGCATTCCGAATGCAATCAGATTTTATGTAAATTCGCTAAACTAGCGAATTCACTTAATTGCAAATTGGCTTCATTCGCAATTGAGAGAAATTCCTCCAATGTGATAAACTCCACTGACTTCTATTCTCTCCCTTAAAGGATAAAGCAATGGTAACTGGGATGAAGGGAGTGCCTTCCATCAGCCACTGGTATACATAAATATTTAGAAGAGGTGAGAGGGTTTATCTTTGTGCAGAATATCGACATGTGCGTTTATACCAATGCTTCCCAAACTATCCTAAAATGATAGGGAGCAGTATTTCGCATTGGCTATAGTTGTTCCTTACTTTTCTGGAAATTCTCTGAAGACCAGCAGCTAATAACTCATGGAGTGACACTGGTCCAAGGACCATCAGTTTGATCAGCACTGATTTATACAGTGCCAGAGTAAATTCAAGCATACCCCACATTCAGATTGCAATGACTGAGGGTCTGAATAGATGGGAGGGAAAAGCTGGCTTACCTCTAGGTTTTCCTGATTTGCAGGAAGAACTCACTAACCACATCACTGGCTCTCACAATGAGCCAAACACCCATGGGCAGTCTACACTGCTCCCCTTCATCTGCCAGGATGGACTGGCCAAAACAAGGTATTTGTGGGTACATGCTGCGCCATGCCATTTTTTTCTTCCACCCCAAACACATGCACACATGCACGGATCCCCTACCAGCAGCCACAAATCATCCAACCACCCAGCCACCTGCCAGCCCATTCAACACACTATGCAACTGAAGGTGCAAATGTGCAACATACAAAAAATTGCCCCATGTAGCACATCAGTGCACTCAGTGGCACAGTACCATAGCAAGATCATGCAGGTCCCCTGTACATGACCCCTTTATCCCCCTTCTCTCATGGACTGGCCAGTTTGTTAATGTTATGATTAAATCCATTGTAGTATTGGTGACATCTGTGTTGAGGTTGGTAGGTTTACACACATGCTTTTTACTGCTCATGCAGACATCCCCTGAGTTATTACTGAATGTGGATTATTTTGGCATAGATTGGAAGTAGACCATGGTGACTTCCTTCCACATCCCCAGCGGTGTGGTGAATTTTCGGAATAGGGCTCAGCAGTTTAGATGGTTCTAAAGTTCAGACATCAACTCAAAGTGGATTCATTGTTTTTGATAGATAAACCATCACCTTTCAGGGGTTATAGAAGTGGAGGGAGGGGGCAGCAAATATACCATTTCTCCAAGTTAAAATGTGGGGGTCCATTAACAAAAGAATATTGAATCCTTCACAGCCCAAACACAGCCTTCTTCAGAAGAAGATGAAGCCAATTTCTGATGTCAGGCAGACTACCTATTAACAACACTTTCATTTTGTTTGGACTGAGCTGCACTTTATTGACTCTCTTTTTAGGGAAACGGGAGAAATTATGTGGTTTGCATTTTAAGATGAATCTACCTAATTCCTAGTTTCTGAACCAATACAGGGACCAAAATAACAGCTGTACATCTATATTCACATGTTCCTAATTTTTTCCTTGTAGTTCTCCAGGTTAAAATGCACACAAAATATGTATATACTGTAGAAGGAAAACGTACATAAAAAAGCATAGATAAATGAAAATAACAAACAATATTATTGCATTAAAGGAAAATTGTTTACAAAAGATTTGGGGAAATGTGTATGCAAACATACATACTGTGCACAAAGGTTCGTCCAATTGTTAATGGACCTTTAAATGATATAGATATCCCTCAATTAATGAAGTAGGTATGTTCCTGGGCATTACTTCTATAAGAGAAAATTTGGCACCAGGGTAGAAATAACATGGAAAAAATAGTTTTCTAGGCCACAAAAAAGAAGAGCAGGTGAACATGATTCAACATTCTTTATTCAAACTAAAAATGTGTCCATGGGAAATAAAAAAAAACAGGTAAGGTAAGCCTGGCTGGTAAGACAGGGTTCTTTGTTTTCCCCTTTTCTCTGTTTTGCTGCTCTTTTGTAGTTTGCAAAGTTTTTAGTTTATTTGCCAAGAGTGCTGGGGCCTCTACAAAACTACAAATCCCAGGATTCTGTAGGATGAAGCCATGGCAGTTAAAGAGGTGTCAAACTGCATTATTTTTTTACAGCGTAGATGCACCCTTGGTGCCTTCCAGAAGTCTTATATAAAACTCCCAGTGACCTATGTTAAGTTTCTTAGGGGCTTCTAGGAGCTGTAATCAGAACTGGAAGGCAGGTCTTCTAATATGGAAGATCCAAAAAGATATCTAGGAGAAGAGAATATATTAAGGGAAGAAATTCAAGAAAAAAAGGCACTGTACAGAAACCTGAGAAAGTTGCGAATGAAGGTATAATTTTTTAAAGAGGGAGCAGCAGTATAAAAATTTGTGTAAACGATCAAAGGAAATGAAATTTAATTATGATGATAAAGTTAACAAAAAGCTCGGTGTCATGAATGTATTTATAGTAACCTAAAAAATGTAGGTCAGGAATTGCAACACAAAAATCAAACAAGAGGAAGTTGAAATGTTTGTTTCCTTTTAGTGTACTTTTTAAAATCAATAAACTTTATTCAGAACTGGAAGGCATCCATTTAGGAAGAACCAAATGGATCAGGATGAAATTGGGGTGCTATCCAGTCATGGCAGAAGTACTTCTATAGTCCATTGGTTTCAGTAGGAGATTTGTTACATATGTGGTTAGCTCCCATGGAATTGAGTTGGTGTGACTTTAAAAGGCTTAGCTTTGCTCACATGAACCCTCTGTTCAGATTGATCTGCACAGGCAATTGCTCTTCACCTTTTCTGAAATATGCAGTGAATTTGTACATACCCCCACTCCCCATGTGGTTAAAAAAGACCCTGAATTTCAAAATGGACCTTTTTTTTTTCTTTAAGAGTTAAAGGAACTGAAGCATTAAGCTGTTTTGATTTTGTAGATCTCAAGGTGGATAATTTAACCTTGAATTATGTATCAAAATCCCCTGTTTCAGCATAAAGGCTGCCTATGTGCACATTTAATGAATAAGGCCCTTATGGTTGCAGAGAGAAGCTAGATTTATACATTCCATTAAACATGATCTTCACAGACTAATTAGCCAGTAATTTCACCCTTGCTTGTAATATACACCAGTTTATGGTCAATAATAGTAAAATGTATGTAAACCATGCTCTTTATTAATAAACATTATGTGCTTCCTGCTTTCCAATAAAGTAATGGATGGCTTTTCTCTTGCTTACTGCTGCTGTGCTGTTAAAAAAAAGTAACTTAACAAAATTGGAAGCATCAATGGAATCTTTTGACATGAAGAAAGAGAAGATATAATGTATAGATTCCACTGAATGACTTTGTCTCTTGTCACGTTAACATAGGAGTGAGACTCCTCCAGCTTTTCAGATGTTGTTAAACTGCCATTCCCATCAGCTGTGGTTGCCATAGCTAATGAGAAGGAATGTTGGGAGTTCTAGTCCAACAACATCTGGATGGCCCCAGGATTCTCATCCAGGCATTACTCTTTCACAGTACCACTACATCTGAAGACAAGCAGGCTTTTACCTTGTGAGAGGTCACCTAGACTACTATACTAATCTCAAAGAAGAATTATAGAATTGGAAGGGACCCCAAGGGCTGTGTATGTACATCTACTCTCTCCCAGTGCAAGAATTCACTGCATAGAACTGCAGAACTGAAAGGGACCAAGTGTGATCGATTGCACACACACGTGCAATTAATCTCAAAACTTAATCAAACTGGGTTCATTTAAATTATTACCTGGCTTTGGCAATGGCGGATTTGGGTAGGAACACCAGCAACTGCAAAATGAAAGGTCAGTGCCCTTTCAGATGAATAGAGAGGGTTGTCTCCCATCTTCCACTGAAATGTCATCTTCTGCAAGAAAATCAAGGAGTCACCTTTTCCTAAGTAAGTATCTATCTAGGCTTGAGTACTGGTAGTCCCACACCCCACTGTTAGGTGGTATGAGGAAAGCATCTGAGACAACTGATTTTGGATGTCATGAAAGAGGAGGAAATATTTATTAATTTGTTATTGTATTTTTACTGTCAATTTTGGGGAAAGCCCAGTGGGATTTTCTGTCCCATGTGCCAAATTAACTGTGCAATGACTTGGGTGTGCCAGGGTCATTTACTGTTCCACCTCAGACAGAAAAAAAAAGACTTTTCTAGGAAAATTATAGTTATAACTCAACAAGGGATAACTTCATTCCTTTCACAATATAACTGTAAGGCTAATTACAGGAATCTGGCCCCACTAACTTGTGAAAGAGGAATAACCCATGATTCAAGGGGTGGTTTGTGCTGCTTTTTTGTGGTCTGATGTGGGTATTAAGGTAACATTTAGCTAGACTAAGCATTTCAATTTAGGGTTTTGGAGGTAGGTTGTAAACAAAGCACAGAAACTCTGCAACTGCTCAGGTGGTAGACGTCTCCTCATAGAGAGCTGCCATTTTGTTTGTAAAGGAATCACCAATATTAGTATGCATTCAAGTATGCTCTGATTTCTTTTGGTTTCTAGTGAACATGACCCAAAGAAAGAAATGAAATTATCTATCGGGTTTAGGCGAGCAATCTCTTTTACCACAGCTGTATAACTAACTTACATCTAATTGTTTGGGTCTTCAGAAGAGTTTTGAATTTTTATTGTCTTCCTTGCCACACAATAGGCTGGGCAAGTTGAAAAGCTCTAAGTTTTCAAAGGCGAGAGTTTTTGAGTGCCTGCCAGCACAGATCTGTTTTAACAAACAAGCTTGAGGGTGCTTATTAGTCGGCTGTGGTTTGCAAACCATGAAGCCCCTGGAGTCAGATCTGCTGATCAAATAGTGAATTTCTGTATATCACTGAGGCCATTAGATGAAAAGTGAAACACAACAGCATATAAATATGGGGTTTCGGTTACGCTTTTGTAAATGACTTTTGGCTTGAAACTCCAGCAAATTAAGTATTAAACATTAGGAAGACCAATACTTTTTTCAGATTGCTTTGCTTGGGTGGGAAGCATGAGCAGGCCTTCAACCTTTGTGTTCAAGTACAACTTTGCTTAAATGGTTACCTGTTTCAGTGCCACAGAACAGCACTATCTGCAAATTTGAAAGATTATACATTGGGGTGAAACAGATGGGCAGGAAAAAGTGGCTTGAAGCTGCCTTTTCTAAAGCCACATTGAAACCCCACCAACCACACCACCAGCTCCCAAGGCACCTGGAGTGCTCATGTCATGACCATATGACATGGCTTCAAGCCAGGAAGAAGCGGCAAAAAGATGCTTCTTTTTTTGAAATGGCATAAGGTGCCTAGGGGTCACTTTCCTGCTGGCTTCAAGGCATGTGTCATCTAAATGCCACACCTTCAAGCCAGCCTGAAAACACCTCTTTTTGCCTGTCTGTTTAGCCCCAATGTTTATTTAAAAGAGGTGGGTGCCATTACAAAGGGAGACCTACAACTGTTGTATTGTGTGGAACCTGGGGCTTAAAATCAAGCATCAAAGAACATCTTAAGTGAAGAAAAATATTTATTAATGTAATCTGTATCAGAGAGATTGGAGCTGCTGGCAACAGCTCATGCCACTAAAAAGGAGGCCAGTGTTTTAGTGATGGATTTCTTGGGGAGGGGGTGGGATTAGATATCCCTTCGGATCCTTTTCAGAGAGCCAGTGTGATGTAGTGGCTGGATGAGGGCTCTGGAGATCAGGGTTCGAGTCCTTGCTCTGCTATGAAACCCCACTAGGTAACCTTGGGCAAATCACTCTCTCTCAGCCTCAGAGAATGGCAATGGCAAACTCTTCTGAAGAAACTTGCCAAGAAAACACTGTGATTGTTTTGCCTTAGGTTCACCATAAGTCAGAAACTACTTGAAGGCACACAACACACACACACACACACACACACACACAAGATCCTTTTCAACTTTCTGATTCTACAAGTGAAGTCAATACTAAGACATTATTTAGGGATGGAAAGAGTATTCAAACATATTTTGAAAATGGTTGAAAAACATGTTTTGTTTTGTTTTTTAATGTTAAGAAACTCTGATGAGAAGAATCCTGGAATAATGAGAATCTTCCCAATTTGGGATTTATTATACCCAAAATTCGCATGTGGTTGTTTTGTGCAGGAAACATTTTCTGCACATAAACTGATATTCCTGCATGGGAATATTATTTTCCATGCAGAAAATGCTGTTTCCTGAGCAGAAGATGCTGTTTTCCGAGCAAAACAACCATATGTGAATTTTGTGAATAATAAGTCCAGAATTGTGAATAGTCTTCAAAACCTGTGTGGCTTTAAAACACTTTCTCGTAGTGGGGAGAAAATCACTGAACTTACTCATTGCAACCCTCAAGAACAAACATAGTGAAGAAGTACACCACTATGTAACAACAGAGCAGACAAGGGAACAGATCAGCATCCCTAATGGCTGGTCTCTACCTCTACTTGTACTTTTAGCTACTTTGAAACCCATTTCTTAGATAATGGTAGATTATTAGGTGTAGAGAAACAGCAGTATAGTGGTGATGTTGACTGACAACATCCTAATGTGGAAAGCCCTCAGACTGCATGTAGCCCTTGCACCCCACTTTTGCCGATCCTGAATCCCCCATAAGTTCTCCCAAGCCCCAAATTCTTAAAAAAAACAACCATGCAACTCCACAGAAAGCCCCTAAAATTCATGAAAATTTGGAAAAAAAATGAAAACAAAACAAAAAACACCCCAGCCCTTCCCAGAATCTTCCACCAATCCTTCTTGTTAAAGTACCTTGAAAAATGATAACAGGAAGTGACAGAAATAAGTTCTGGTCATATTTCACAGAAAGACTCAGGAAAAAAAAGCCTCAGTGGGTCCTTGATATCCACTGGGGTTTGGTTCAGGGCCCCCTGTGGATACCAAAATATGTGGATGCTCAAGCCATGTTATATACAATCGTGTCCCTTATATAAAATGGCAGAATCAAGGTTTGCCCTGGTCCCTCCTCCTGCCCTATTGGCACACAGTTGCTGGTGCAAACTTAGCTGCACACACATCCCTCCACTTACAACAGGAAAAAGTGCACCATCATTTGTAAATAAGGGTGGAAATAGGAGACTTGTCTAGCCCTTTTTACATCCACAATCAAGAGTATACTCCAAGCTGAATTCACTCTGAAGACTAGCCCCTCTGCAGCTGTCACTACCCCACCACTTTTAGATTTTCAGGGATTCAGGGAGGCCCATAGATGAGCCAAAACTTGATGTTGGTCTATGCACACTCTTCTTGCTTGTTATGGATGACTTTCCAAGCCTCTGGCATATCTTCTCCAAATTCTAAACACGTGGGGAAGAATCCCACCCATATGTTCCTTCAGTGTATAAGCCATGTCTCTTTTGGATAGCTTATCAGATCTCACATCAGTTGGGCTATAGGCCCCAACAGGGTGACCTCTGCTTTAGGCACAGAAAGGCATTTGCTTCAGGTGGCAAATACTGGGGTGGGTAGGGAAGGAGAGAATGCCCCCAACTATTTGATAATGGAAAATCAACCATGCTGAAAAGTGCACATCCTCAGTGCTAAAGTGAGATTCAGATGTTAGCCTAGCCATCTTCCTACAGGAGAATGGAAGGGGTGACTCATGGACCACATATTTTGGGGCTGACCTTGATTCCAGGGCCTGGTTGAAGCATAATCCTTTAGGGCCTCTGGGGGATGTTCAGCAGATCCGGGGGATTGCTGTGCAGCTCTATGTTCAGCTTTAGGAAAATACCTGGATGCTTCTCTACTGTTCCTTTCCTCCTCACTGGACAAGAAATTTGTTTGTTTGTGTGTTTGTTTTGTTTTGTTTTTTTGCAGGGAGTTACCATACCTAAAACATGATTTGGTAGGCTGGAAAGAAAAAAAAATCATAGTTCCACAAGTACTTAATGTACAATATGCCTCCTGATCCAGGATCTCAACCATAGTCTTTCTTATGACAGTCAGAAATAATGGGAATAAGGTGATGATGGAGTCTAGCACTGTAATCCCTACCCCGTTCCCTTCACAGGTATTGTCCATGTATTGAATGTGTACAAAGAACTCAGCAAATGGTACACGTATCAGAGATGCTGATCCAAAGATTCTGTCCAGGATCCCATGCAATGATTCCTTTGATCTCAGAAAAAAGGGAATGGGGGGATCCCCCTTCTCCCATGGCAGCCCCATATGTAATCCCCAAAATCATTTTTTGGATTTTTCTGGGCTGTTTTTCAGGCAGCATGGAGGGCTACATGTGGCAGGGGTAGGAAGCAGTGGAGAAGAAATTTCTCTCATGTTAGCAGGCATCTGCTAGCATGACATCTACAAACAATTTCCCCCAAATCAATCTGATCTACCCCAGCAAGCACTTAATTCAGTACATTTTCAACTAATTTCTTTTCCTGAGTTATCCATCCATATGTAGACCTCAGTTGTTACTAATTAGCCCATGACTCAAAATCCTTTGACAAATTGTTTATAGGACTGAATTTCATGCTGCAAGTTGCTCACGAATAACTCACTGTGACTACTGCTACAAGTGTTTGTTATTTGTGGTGAGTGGCTGCTCTCAAAAGAGGGAATAAATTTTTAAAAAGTCATATGGTTTCCTTACCAACATGGATTCAATGTCCATCAACTGATGGGACTTTGGAACAGGCTTAAGGATCAGCGCAGCATGCATTCCTTTCATCGCCACCCCACTCTTTCAAAAGTTTTCCTAAATAAAGTTTCCCTCACACTTTGCTTGTAGAGACACTAGAAGGTTTGAGAAACTACACAGTCAAGTGAATGTGTAAATTATGTCAATACAAATATTACTAATAAGATCTGCAGCATCTACCACCAACTCTGTTACAACTTTCTATAAGAGAAAATGAAACTTGAGTCAATTGACTCAGACTCAGTTCCCTTCAGCGACTCAGTTTGGACTTAACTTCACAATAAATGACACTTTGACTTGACTTACGGTGTATACATTTTAAACAACCAACTTGCTGGCCTGACGTCTTCCAGAAATAGTATGGAGTGAAAAACGGTTTTCCTCCTTTGAACAATGCTTCCTTCTCATTGCTTTTTGTCTATCAATCACCCTGGACTCCATCTTGGCATGTGCCCGTACAGATGTGCAGGCTGTGATGATGTCACTCATGTGCAGCGCCTAAATAGCACTGCACATGATGGCCATCATAAGGGCGCCCCACGGCCCTTATGGCGTCCCTGTAGCCACTTTTCAGGGCTTCTTTTTCCAGCAGGTTTGGGGCATGGCATGTCGCTGCCGTGTCCCCAACCCAGCTCATTCAGGGGTGGCCTAGAACAGTCCCTAAATGTGCTGTTTGTATAGCTCCTTAATTCAGTACACCCAGGATGGTCCTGGCCTCTAAGGAGGTGATACAGGCTGTAATCCTACATGTGTTTCAGAGTAGCTGTGCTTCTTATCCCCTCCCAAGTGTACAGCTGACCTGATAGTTTCTGAAGTACAAGCTCACAGCCAATGAAGGAGGGTTAGGGATGCCTAGGCAGCATTAGGCTATATTTCTGCTTCTAGAAACATTTTTCATTTTTCTTAGTTTCTGGAAATGTGGGAGAAATAGTTCCTGGGCATTCCCTGCCCTGCCCTTCCATGCCCCAACCACTACTTGATTGTGATGGCCTGGTCCAATGGTAATCAAGTTGCGGGTACAGATGGGAGATTCATTGGCAAGGAAACACTGAATACTCCTTGTGCAACCACCTTAAAAACATATATGCAGGCATATCAGGATCCCTTCCACAGCCCTACCTGTTTCTATAAGCTTCTGGCTAGACTTAAAACCTTCCTTTCTGTTTTTCCTACAAGACCTGCTAGCAGTGAGGCCTTCTGAATTTCTTTCTTAATAAGGCAGTTCCCAACCACCACTGTAATAGGACACATGTAGCCAAGCAACATCAAACATCAAGATGATGGAAATTATTAATCAGGAAGTTTATAAACCAGGAGAAGCTTCAGCTCTTTGCTTTTGCCTGACCTTACTGGAAAGAGCAAGATTTGTCACCTCCTGTCCATCCTGAAGAATTAATTGAGTGCAAACCAATCTTGGATTTTAAGCTCAGATTGCAACACCTGAATCAAGGTGAGGATGAAAGGGAGAAGTGGGAGGAGGAGAGAGAAACCAGGACATTTTATAAGCAGCTGGACAAGTGGGATGACAGAGGATTAATTGGGACTGTCCTTTTATGTCAGGACAGTTGGATGATATGACATCCCTGCTTGTAGATCCTCAGGCTTCCCATCATAATGCTGTCAGTCCTCATTGTCTGGAGAACTACCCTTCAGACCAGTTACAGTTGATTAACATTGTTATTGAAAATCCCTTAAAGGAAGTGTCAGATGTGAAACACACAGTTGCTTCTTGTGTGTGTGTGGGGGGGGGGGGGGAGGTGGCAAAAATGAATGAAAAAGACTCATATATATACCAGCTCTGACTGGCTTTCTAAACTCTGTTGGCTTCTAAAATGGAGTTAGTGAACTATAAGATGGCGGTAGCTATGCCAAGCAAACTCTGGTTCCTCTCAGGGGAATTAGAAGGAGAGAGGCTGTTAGTTGAGCACAGAAGAAACCTCACAGTCCAAATTAAGAACAGTGCTGTGAGCTTTTAAAAACCCAATTAAAGTAAATATGTTGAAATGATTAAAAGGCACACACCATTTTTCAAGATAAAAGTTTATTATAGTTTTAAAAGGAAGCTCTTTAATTTGAAATGGAAAGTTTATGAAGCTGCAGGATAAACCTCAGTGAGAGAGAAAAATAACAGTTTTCAGATGTTGCAAATATCAGACGTTAACCCCAAGTGATCGTGCCACAGCCCTCTTTTCCTCAGTCCATGACATGTGTTTTGAGAGACTGGTAGGTGGCAGTCGCTGTCAACTCTCTCCGTTCTCTGAATCCAGCCTTCTTCTAAAGCTGAAGATTTAATGAAAGGAACTCTACCACTCCTAGTGATAGGTGAAGGCCTCTTCAAGCAAACTACTTTTAGAGACCTCTTTGCTGTTTTGGATACAGAAGAGCATATGGATGTTCATGTGCAAAATAATGCTAGGGGCTTGTTCACACACAGTCTCTGCAATACATGGTTTCCAGATCACATATGACAGAACATGTATGCATAGCATGATATCCATTTTTAGAAAGTGAGTGCTGTCCTCATCACACATACTACGGACCTTTTCTAGCTGCCTCAACCCTAGCCATATGAAGCCTGCACAGCAGAGGTTTGTTAGAAGAAATCTTGAAAGTTACTGTACTCAGAATTTGACTGGGGTGAGCTGTTGGACCTGTAAGGTTCCACGATTGTTTTTAGGTAAGGCTGGTGAAAATTCCTGTCTGAACCCTCCCTCCCAACAACTGATCATAATTCCTGTCGATAAAACTGGAATAAATGGACCAAATGTTTGATTCAGTATAAGACAGTGTCCTGTGTTCCTAGTAGCCTAACATGGGCTCCTTTCATTTTAACAGACAAGTGAGTCCTCTGTGAACACTATCCCATTGGGGAATACTGATTTTGAGTGGTTCTGTCTGCTTGTGTGGCCAAGGCCATCAGTGACAATTCAAGGAAGCCCAGAAGAATACATTCTTCTTTTTTCGCAAACACAACCACAACGAGCGGGATGGCAGGGCTTCATGTTTACTCCCATCAGCGCAATCTGATAGTATTGAAATCAAACTGGTTTAAACAAAGAGCCATTGAACCCTTTTACAATGTAGTCAACATGGCTCTGATAAAGCCCCAAAATTGATTTCTCGGTGTAGACAACATGTCGCGATCTTTAATTTGTTTGTCAGACCCTATGTGAAATTTTCAACCCTGGCAATTTTCCCTCATGGCAGGACACAGGGAGATACTGTAGTCGTTAATGTTAAACATTTAATCTAGAAATTGTGTGTGGTTACATCTCCAGTTAGAAATGGTGATTTGAGCTATTTTGGCAGAGCTGTGTATTAGTCAGGATCCTCAGACCTGAAGAATCAGTACAGCAAAGAGGGCCCAGTCATGACCTTCTTCAGACAGAACACCCACTGACTTCTCGAACCACTTCCTCCGCTTTTGAGAAGTCAGCAGAACTCCAGAGAAATTGTTTCTTGGCCTGGTTGCCTTGCTAAACTAGGCTCATGAGGGAAATGTGTCTTTTTCTGTGTGTGTTTGTTATAGCTTCTCTATAAAGATAATAGCTAGTCTTCAGAAAGCATTTCTTATCAGGAATGGTATCATTTTAAAATGAATTTCTGTTCCATTTACAACAGGGTGGAATCATTGTGTGGCTTCTCATAATCAAGAGCCTTAATATAGGTATGGCAATTTCTTTCCGTAAAGATCAACTGCTCTAGAGGAAGAGACTGAAAAACAAAAGATGAGTTCTCTCCTTTCCATGTAATTCATGCTATGTGGAATTGGCTTGCTATGTTGTAGCTGAAGAGTCATAGCATGGGTCTACAACAGCCAAAATACTACTGCTGCTCCTGGAGTATTCTGGCCCCAGAGCTGCCTGAAAGTCCCTGTTACCTCCACACTCTGGAGTGATGCCAGGCTGCTGTCTACATATGCATTGTACTGTGCTACTTGGCACACCTACTGCTAGCATGAGTTGCTCCCTCTGAGGTTGAAAGCAAAGCACCAAGCATTCAGCACATCTGTGGCATCACTAGGGCTGGTGTCACCTAGTGTGATAACTGACGGTGTCACTCCCCCATTGACCTCTTCCCACTCCACACCATACAGAATCCTTGATAATGTGTTTTGTATTAGTAGTGCTTTACAGACCGCCCAAAAAGGGCAGTCCGTAGGTGCCCCTTTGAGTGCTGGATTGAGAGCAGGCCAGCCTCACCAGCAGCCCCAGAGGCCCCAATCCGTCACTTTTCCAGGCCTTGGAAAGGGGCAAAACTCCCCTTCTCTGTGGCCTGGAAAGGGATTTTCCTGAAAAATCCAGAGCAAAATGTTAAGTTTACTTTAAGAAAGGGATGGACCCAGTTCAATGTGAAACTGGCCTCACATTGTGAAGACAGTTCACAGTTGAACTAGTGTTTTGGCACTGGCTCGTGAAGTCAGGGCTCCTTAAGGGCAGGTGGAAACTGGTTCATTTGACTAGTGTAGACATGCCCACAGTTTGCTACTACCATACCAGTCACTTCTTGGATTTGGATCATAGTGAACTACCTTCAAGCCTTACCAGAACATGAAGTTCACTGAGTTGCCAAAGCCATGCTATTATAGTTTTTTGCAGAGCTTTCGGGCTATGTGGCCATGTTCTAGAAGAGTTCTTTTCTGACATTTCACCAGCATCTGTGGCTGGCATCTTCAGAGAAGATGCCAGTCACAGATTCTGGTGAAATGTTAGAAAGAAACTCTTCTAGAACATGGCTAAATAGCCCAAAAGCTCCACAAAAAACTATGGATGCCAGCCATGAAAGCCTTCAACTCCACCATGATATTATCTTTGAGCGTAACTTAGAGGCTGTACAGTTTGGCATCCAGATGATGCAGTGCCAAAATGAGTGCCAGAAAGTGCCATGGTAGCAGCAAAGTCACCTTTTCCCTGGCGCAAAAAGGAGCAGCATTTTTTCATTCCTTTTAGTGTCAGGGAAAAGCCAGATTGGGGCCACGCATGTAGTTGCCATGGCCCTGATCTGGCACTGAAAGAGGAGGCAGGAGGCTGCTCCAAAGGGGTGGTCTGTTTAGCCCCTTAGCATGGTCAGAAAGGAAGATAGAATGGGATAATCTCTATATAAGCACAGGGTTGACAAGAGCAGGGAAAATCCAAGATAAATTACTGGGTCCCAGAAGCCCAGGGCCCAACTATGTTGCATATATTTTTGTCTTTGGGGCAGGGTAGCTCAAATCATGTGTTTTTGATCTGGGGGGAGCAAGATGCACAGGCACCAGCCACAGGCACTCATAACAAACTGATTTCCAAGCATCCCTACAACATTGCCAAAATCTATCCATTTCTCTCGGCCTCTACTGCCAAGACTCTGGTCCATGCCCTAGTGGTCTCGCGACTAAATTATTGTAACCTTCTTCTGGCAGGGCTTCCTCTCTCTCACCTCTGTCCTTTAATTTCTGTCCAGCATTCAGCTGCATGTATTATTGCACTCACTTGCTGTTTTGACCATGTTTCTCCACTATTATCTTCCCTTCATTGGCTCCCTTTCTCCTTCCACATTCAGTACAAGCTTTTGTTATTGACTTTTAAAGCTCTGCATGGGCTGGCTCCTCCTTACTTATCTGAATTTCTCTCTCCCCTCACTCCTCCTCGTGCCCTCTGCTCTGGTAGTCAAGGTCTGCTGTCCTAGCCTAGGTTCTCCACTGCCCCATCCTGGATTCTTCCCTTCTCACTTGCTGCCACTCATTCCTGGAACCTCCTTCCTCTTCAAGCACGGCTCATTACTTCTGTAGCCAGTTCTAAATCTGAGTTAAAGACAATGTTGTTCAGGGAAGCGTTCTCAGAAGTGGGACTCAGAGCGGCTTCACACCATTAAAAGACCTAGCCTAAAGATGACGACCCTCCTTCCATGCCATCTCCCACTATCCGGCTTCGGAGGGAGTGAAAAGGCAGGCCCAAAGCCATCAGGCCTAGCCAGAGCAAGAAGAAGGGCCATCCCTCCAGTCCATCTGCCATGGTCCAGGCCTCTGTGGACTCTTTCAGACGTGGGAAATTGGAAGTATAATGCAAGGGCAATCCAAACGCAATCCTGGGGTTTCACGTTATTGCGAATTAATTCTTCTCATGCAATTTCGGGCAAAAGGGAAGCCACTCCGAATGCAATCATGGATTTTGCGTTATTGCGCATTAAAGGTTCTCATGCAATTTCGGGCAAGGAGGGGTTATTTCCGGGTAATAGGAAGACATTCCGAACACCTTCCAAATGCAATGGGGATTCATGTAAATTCGCTAAACTAGCGAATTTACGTGAATCCGAATGGGCTCCATTCGGATTTGGGAGAAATTCCTCCTGTTTGAAAGAGTCCAGAGGGAGTGAAGAACCACTGGACTTGATCCCTTTCCCCACCACCTTTCCCTTCTCCCCCTGTGTCATGTCTTTTAGATTGTGAGCCTGAGGGCAGGGAACCGTCTATTTTAACTGATTGTCTGTACAGCACTGTGAAAATTTACAGCGCTACATAAATAAAGATTAATAATAATAATAATAATAATCATTTAGTACACAGCAAAAGGGCTTTAAATTACTTACTAAATGCTGCAGGGGTCCATATGTTGTGGGCCCTGCTAGGATCTGCTCCTCCTGTTCTCTTCTGTATAGGCCCAGCACTGTGTCCTGAGGCATGCCTCTGTAACAAACATTTCAAATCTTGCAAGTTGTCAATTCCACTTCTCCTGTGAGGTTTCTAATCTTGCCTGGAGCCTGGAACTCTTGCAAGGTGCCTTATTCTCATAAAGTTTTTGGTGGGCTTTATATAATGCTAGCTATCTCATGTTTACTGAGCAGTCTTCAGCTAGGCTGGCAACAGAAAGCTGCCCTATATTGCTGTTTGAAAAAACTGGCAACCCTAGCTAAGACGCACACGCACACACAAACGTATTCACAAGTGGCTAAATCCACACTTGTCAGCCCTGCATATGCCTCCCAGATCCCCAGAAACAAATATCTGTGACAATAATGACATGGTTCCTTCATAGAATATTTAAGTCCCTGTGGCAGGAATGGAGAACCTGTGGCCAAACAGATGTTTAGGTTCCAGCTCCCATCACCCCCCAGTCAACATGGCTAATGGTCAAGATAATGACAGTTGTATACCAACAACATCGGGGGGAGGGGACTGTAAAAAAAGGGGAGGGAGGAAGAGCTATGACTGACTTCCCATTGGCTAGTAGTCAAGATTATGGGAGCTGTAGTCCAGCAACATCTGGAGGTAGGAAGGGAAAGTCTTGATTAGCTCTCAGTGCAGTAAATTAAGTCTTTTTACTGTGGTGACACGATATGCCTGTACTGGTACCAGGGTAGTTCATGATCTCAACACAGAAGGCACTTCAAAATTTTAGGGCTGCAACCATCCCATTTTGACCATGGGCTGCCTGTGACTGCACCCATAGGTAATTGTAGAGCAGCCACAATTTGAGGTTGCCTGCACGATGGGAAGCCTGTCTAGATGAATGAATGGTTAGGGATAAGCAATGCCTGGGCCAGAAAAGTACAATGCCATTGGTTGATACCATTCTCTCCATGGCATACACACACACACACATACAGAGTGTGTCTCTTTCTTTTACACACACACTTACACAAAGACAGGCATAGACCCATGCACATACTCATACACACACCGTTTGGTTCATGTTAAAATGAATACATAATGCAGTACAAAACAAAAATCACTTTTCAAATAATAAATAATTAAAACATTCCAACAACCAATACCAAAATCATAGTGACAATAATTAGTAGTAGCTGCAAACCCAACGTTGTACTGTGCCATAGCAAGAAACATAAATAAGTCCAGCTGTCCCCTATGAGTATAAATGTAAATTTATTTCAAGACAGGTGAATGTTAAGGGATTCCCTTGTATACAAACACCTGCTGAAAGGACCTTAGAGACTGATATATTCCCCACATCTTCATGTGCAGATCTGTGTTCTAGATAACTCTATAATAAATCTTTGGCAAATAGGTTTAGAGATCTGAGATGAAAAGGAATATTGGATGTGAAAGCACTTAAGGCACTTGTGTTGGAAGTCTCTTGTGTTTTAGACTTGCACAAGGGTGAATGATTTTGATTAACTCTTCAGGAAAAAAAAATCCACAGCTTACTTAACATACTCTCTCTTTGAGAAGCTTTGCTTGATTCCTGTGGAGTTGCCTAATGCAGTTTTCTGTGAATGTAATCTGATAATTCTGCAGGCTTCTAAAACCCATCACGTCTAAGGGAGTACACAGTGTTTGTGCTGGAAAAAATGTCCTTCTCTGCTATAAATTAACACTCTGTGTGTGTGTGAGTGTGTGTCTGAAGCACTGCTGTTGAGGATTCCTCTTTCTAAAAGATTTCAGAGTTCTCTCTTTGCTGGAGGGAGAAGAAAACTTCGAATACAACCGCTCGATGACAATCCCTGCAAAACCCAAATCATTTAAGTGGGCACAGCTGTACTTCAGCTAATTTGGAGTGGGTTTACATTTGAATGTAAATCACCCAAGGACTCACAAATGAATGTGTCAGCTGCTTCCCACTGAGTGTTTATTCACAAATTCATAATCATGTGCCTGCTAAATAGAAAATGGACCAATGGAATCTGACCTACCTATTCTGAGTCCTCTTCTCTGTTTCCCTATTTTTAACCATTAGACAAGCATTCCCCCATATGCACACTCCAGATGGGTTAAATACAGCTCCTATTAAAATACAGATCTCCCATTCAGTTAACTAATCTGATATTTTGTGAATACGTAAAAGTAATAGCTGTAGATTTCAGCCGAGGAAGGTAATTCCTGGAAAATAATTCATATGGGATGGTCATTTATATTTTGAGAGATGAAAAGATAGCCCAAAAAACCCACAAAAAGCTAAAGATTGCAGGATTGTTCTATCTGCAGTGCTTTTTTTTAAAAAAAGGAAGGCCAACCATCTATGATTTTTTTAAAAACAAAATCAGACCTCCTGATGCATTGAAAAAGGAAACCCTATACTAATTTGTCTCTTACCCCTTTACAGTGAGAATTGAAAGATGCCTGTGTTGTGGCATCATGCCAGTGTGATTTTCTGTGTCTGCCTAGAACAAGCAAATAACAATATAGAACAGAGATGAGGCAATGCAGAACAATATTGCCTTGTAAAGAAATGTAGCTACTATCTCTAACATCAAGATGTCTACTTGGTCTGCCCCTCATCACATGGATTGAGTAAAATGATATATCACATACAGCGGCTTTCCTGAAAGCAGCACTCTCTGCATCATCACTAGTCTGCATGACCATTGAGCTGTTTGCTGGGATGATGGGAGTTAACAGTTCACGACATCTGGAGGGCACCAGATTGAGGAAGGCTGTTACACAGTTGATGGGAACCATTGGCACACATACAGCTGAAACCATTCTAGGGTTTCCAATGCTGGGGTTGTACCACAATATGCGCCTGGCATATTTTCATCAGGTTCCAGGGAGGAACTGGAAAACTGCCAAGGCCAAGATGGACCAGATGTGAGAACAAATGGAGATTTAATCCAGACAAGACAAAGGTGATGGTTGTTAGTAGAAAAACCAGTCTAAAGATGGATATTCTTCCGTAGAATTTTCTTGGGATCAGACAGACAATTGAGATGTTGTTCTGAATCCAGTCTTGAATGGTCAGTCAAATGCTCCAATTTTAACTCTTCTCGAATAAGGCAAAGCTATCCAGAGTTTGGAAAAGTAACGCTTTTGAGACTACACCTCTCTGGGTACCCCAGCCAGTATGGGCAATTCTCAGGACGTTATCAGATGGGAAGAATTTCTCTCCATTGCGAATGGAGCCAGTTCGCAATTACGTGAATTTGCTAGTTTAGCGAATTTACGTGAAGTCTAATTGCATTTGGAATGCATTCAGAATGACTTCCCATTGCCCGAAATTGCATGAGATACTCTAATATGCAATAACGTGAAGCCCGATGATTGTGTTTGGATTGCCATTGGATTATACTTCCAATTTCCATTATCTAATAATGTCCTCAGAGTTGTTGCTCCTCCCAAAGGTAACTTTCCTAACGCTCTCAATCTGACCACTGTTGCATGTATAAGGTTTATCACCTCCTTGAAAACCTGCTCTACATCTGTCTGATTTCAATAAGTGATGCTTGTTCCTCTCTCTCATATGCTAATTGTTCCCAATCTGTATAAGCAGGGCATATTTGCAATGATAAACAACCTACAGTACTACTGTTTGTGTGTGCTGTTTATTTGGATGGAGTTAGCTTTTAGAAGACTGGGTTTTCCCAAAGTCTATGTAGTCAGGCTGGGAATCTGGATCCATGAAACAAAATGGTTTGCTAATAATCTTCATTGGCTCTCTCTCCAGGAAATGATGAAAAGGGAGAGTGATCCTTATTTTTTTACAGAATGAATGGAAAACAATGACTCTCCAGATATTTTTTTCCCACCCATAGTTCTGAGCAGAATAGCTAGTGATGAATATATCGAGTTACAATTCAAAAGCATCTGGAGGGTCCCATTTGCCCACCCATTGTAAAAAAGGAGTGACAAATGGTGGACTTAACCTAAAACTGTTACATTACCTCAGCATGAGTCAGACCAGCCTAGAATAATTTGGAGAATTGTGTTTGTATGTGATGATGATACAAAAAACCTTTTGATGAATGATTTTTAAGGGAAATAATTCACCGCGCTCTGATAAATTATTATGTGGTGCATGGATAGTGTTATTTTGGTGAGTCAGGGTAGATTAAATAGGGGCTAAACAGACAGGCAAAAAGAAGTGCTTTTAGGCTGGCTTGAAGGGAGTGGCATTTAGATGACACATGCCTTGAAACCAGCAGGAAAGTGCCCTCTGGGCACCTTATGTAGAGAAAAGCCGTTTCAAAAAGAAGCAGATTTTTTTTTTTGCTTCTTTCTGGCTTGAAGCCATGTCATGTGGTCATGACATGAGCACTCCAGCTACCTTGGGAGCCGACGGTGCGGTTGGTGGGGTTTCAATGTGGCTTTAAAAAAGGCAGCTTCAAGCCACTTTTTCCTGCCCATCTGTTTTGCCCCAAAGTCTCTCAATATGCTTGATAGGGGAAAGAGGAGGGACTTACTTTTAAAAATTTAAGTAGAGCTTGAGGTGTGTTTGGAAAAAGTGGCAGTGTTGTATTCAAGTCTGTTACTCAAGTCAAGTCTCTACATTCAAGTGTCAAGTCAAGTGTCAGGTCCTTGCAAAATAAAGTGGGCCCTTAATATCCACCGGGGTTTGGTTCCAGGATCCACTGTGGATACCAAAATCCATGGAGGCTCAAGTCCCAACTCTTTTCTGTTCTGTAATATTTCTGGATAAAGTTATGCTAGCAAGTTGGTCACTACAAATATACAAGTTGTGAGTTGAGCCAGTACATCATTTATTACAGAATTGAATACAAGCTGAGTTATTGAAGCTATTTGAGTCCTACTTGTGTCTGAGTCAGTCGAGCCAGGCCTGCATCCAGATGTAGTTGGACTGCATCTCCCACAATCCATCACCACTGGTTATGCTGGTTAGAATGGCATTTGACCCGTATCTGCAGGGCCACCCTTTCCCTAAGCCTAGTTTAAGGAAATAGGATCATGTCAGTACCCACCAAATCCCATCAGGCCTCATGCATCAACAAACACACAGAGCACCCAAACCAAACTTCAATATGGGCAGGATTTCTCTGCCCTCTTATATTACCCCAACCTGCCCCATGCCATGGTGAAAGTGAAACACTTTTGACAGCAAATAAGTCTGGGCCGGTGGGTGTCAGTATCCATTTCACCAGGTGTATGAAAATATACACCTATATTGGCTAAAATCCAACATGCCCTCACTATAGTGTTAATATCTGCATGCACAGATACACTAAGCCAGCACTATACAACCCCTAGGCAAAATAGCAACATTGCACAACCCATGTAAATGACCATCTAATGCTATGCAATGTGCAGCCACAATGCACAATGTTGCTGTATGCTCAACTCCACTTCCACCATTGTTAGCAGAATATATCTGTTGTGCTCTGATGAATCATTTGTCCTGCATGCATAGTGCAACGTACACATGCGTATGTCATTAATGAGAGCCAGTGTGGTGTAGTGGTTTGTGTGGGACGGGACTATGACTCTGGAGATCAGAGTCTGAATCCCCAGAGTTTGAAGCTATGGAAACTGGGTGATCTTGGGTGAGTCACACACTCTCAGCCCCAGAAATGCTTGTGATAGGGTCACCTAAGATCAACATAAATCAGAAACAACTTTAAGGCACACAACAACAAAAACAACAACAACCACAACAACAACAACAACAACAACAATGATATTTACAGGACAAGAGCAATTATTTTCAATCATCCCAGCCAGACTGGGGCCCTCCATGTTTTCCTCCTTCCTGGAATTCTTCCAGTATAGACTGCTGTAGAAACTCTGATCCAAGAAATATGTGCACATTGACAGGCTTTTAATCTGTAATTGCACCCAGGGAGGCATCTTATTGGGGTGTTTCCTTTTTATGTTTTTACTGATTTTATATCTTTAACTTGTTAGATTTGAGAAGTAGTGCTGGAGAAGGGCGCTAAAGATACTGTGGACAGCAAAAAAGTCAAATGATTCCTTGAACAGATCAAGCCTGAAATCTCGCTAGAAGACAAGATGACCAAACTGAGGCCATCATACTTTGGCCACATCATGAGAAGGCATGAATCATGGGAAAATACAATAATACTAGGAAAGGTAGAAAGCAGTACCAAGAAAGAAAGACTTCACTCCAGATGGATAGATTCAATTAGGGAGGTCACCAGAATGAATCCACGGGACTTAAGGAGAACAGTGCAGGATAGAGGGACTGGAGATGTCTCATCCATAGGGTCACCATGAGTTGGAGTCAACTTGAAGGTAGGTAACAATAGCAAATATTAATGTGACTTTTTAATTCTGTTGTTAAAATTGTGCTGTTTTAAAAGTACCTTTTGTGAGCTGCCTTGGATCTACTTTAGGAGAAAGGCAGCTAAATACATACATACATATTGCAGAGAATTGGGGAGAGGGATATATTCCTGGGTGATGTGTTAAATCTGAGTCCCAATTCCCTCAGAGCTCACCACAGGATTTACAGATAGAACAAGCCACTGGTATAAAAGAAAGGTCTATTGATGATGGCTCTTATTGCCAAATGAGGGTTTATCTCATTAGCATTATGTATTTTTGGATGTACACGTAACCAAAAAGCATTTTCAGTATATGCCTAGGAACAAATAATGTGTGAAGTTTCCCACAGGCCGGCCAGCAACCTAGCCAATGGAAATGATGTTTCCATCTTGGAAAACTGGGCTTGCCAGAATGCCTTGGGGAAATTTGCACAAATATAAACTTTGAAATGTTGAACGAAGAAAGGAAGGAACCCTGGCCAGCTCATGTCAGCCTGCTCTTCACCTTGCAGCATTTTTTAAAAAATAAAATAAAAAAGCAATGGTCTAAATGTGATTAAACTCTGTCTGTGTGCTTGAAGCTCTGGTGAGCCAAACAGACTTTCAAGTGGCTTTTCCTGTTAACATAATGTTGCATGTAAGCAGCAGGGCTATGCCAAGTTTTACCACGTGAACACTTGAGTGAGAAGGAAGAGGGACTGGACTTCAGGAGGTTTATTTTCCCTCCTAGATTTACACATTTGGAGGTGTGTTGATGGGCGAGCACTGGAGGATTAATATTACATCTTGTAAATACGTTGGCATTGCTCGTGATAATGAACACACATACACACAGAGTACAAAATAATTGTACCGAGTCCTGGGAAGGTTCAGCTGCTTCATTAGTGGACTGAAAACAATGTTTCAAGTTTCATTAAAATCAGATGTAAATGCCTGTGTTCCAAGATCACTTGGAAGCAAGAAGGAACAACTTTAGACTGAAGCATCCTAGCTGAGAAAAAGCTGGATTGATGGTCAGCGAGAGGCTTCATACTGAAATGATGTATTGAATTAGCAGTATCAATGAGAGATGGGTTGGAGGAAAAAAATAATTCAGTTCATACTTCTTGAACCTAGATGCAAATTGAAATGAAGTGATGTTTCAATGTTTAGATTTCAGCAGTGCAATACTCCAGATTTAAAAAATGCATTCAAAATGTGTCTATCAGAGAAAGAAGTGCACAAATACACACATGTATATGATGTGTGTGTGTGTGTGTATCTATTAGTGAAAATAATATACAAAAAAATGCATCTTGCTTAGGGGAAAGCGCTTGTGAAAATGCAGGTGTTTGGTAACTGGATACAAAAATAATTCCATTGGAAAAAATGCACGTGAAAATGTGTAAGAACCTTTGTGCAAACATGTTTAGAAAGCAATTTACAGTTCATCCAGTTACAGAAATTGGATGAGTTTAAGACTGCGAAAAATGACAGAAAGAACAAAGCCTGCCACTGTATCCATCCCTACATGAGAGGCTCCACAGCAAGCAGATGTCTTATGTGTGCCTACATTCTGATTGACTGGCTTCTTTGAGGCTCAGGAAAGATACTTTCACTTTAAAATCTCAAAAAGCAAGGGCTAAATTCAATTGCCAGTTCAGTCCCAACAGAAGTGACACACTTGTGCCATTAATTTCAACAGGACGGTAACATATCCTTACATTTCTTCCATTGAAATCAATGGAACTTCAAAATGCTATGTGAATATACGATACCAAATACTCCTTCAGATGGAGTAAATATTTCAAGAGGTTGTAGAATTGTTGCAGACTAGGTCTCAGATTTTTTTACTGAAAGCAAGAGTTTAATACTGATCTTCTTCCACTCTCTCATCCATCCAGTATGAGCACAAATAATTATGCCTACTGAAATTATGTGAGCTTTCTGGCATTGTTTTCTTTTGCTTCATCCTTTACATCTTTCATTAAATGCCCCTAAGGTTTACTCTCAACTTATCCATGGGTCATATCAAAATCCATAGTTTTAGCCCCCAAACCTGCCTTCGGCTTATATATACGGTAATCCTTTCTTTTGAAAAAACTTAAGCATGTTAACATTTACAGACAATACAATATTGTAAATATTTAAAGCCCTACATGGCTTGGGTCCATCCTATCTTAGGGACCGCCTCTTCCCGTATGAACCCCTCCGCACACTCCGGTCCTCTGGGAGGACCCTGCTACAGCCCATGAAGACCAGGCTGGTGCAGACCTCTCAGAAGGCCTTTTCAGCTATCGCTCCCAGGCTGTGGAATGACCTGCTGAATGAGATGCATCTTATTACGACTCTGGATGGCTTCTAAAAAGCTGCAAAGGCGCATCTCTTCCGGCAGGCCTTTCCGGATGATGGCTAATCTCTCCAATGACACCTATCCAGCTCTCCCAGCCTCACATCAGATGCCACCTTCAGGTTGCCCAAGAATGTTGATTTTAATACATTGTATTGTTTTATTGCTATTTATTTTAATTCTGTGTTAGTTTAATTCCATTTTAAGGGGTGGGAGGTAGGGATCGGGTTGTAACTTTTTAATTGTACTTGCTTTTTAACTTGTACTCTGCCCCAATTGCTCATTCAGAGGGGTGGGTTATAAATAAATTATTATTATTATTATTATTATTATTGCATAATTTGTTAATTATGACAATTCTGAGAAAAATGATAACATCAATTGACAAATATTGTGTTAATAATCTGTTTCACCAGACTCTCAGGTGGTGTTTCAGAGGTCCCTGTGATGATTTGAGAACTGAAATGAATAAAACCAAAGGAAACTATGTTAATTCAAATTGGTCGTCTTTTATTTCACCTTTTCTCTGTTGAAAATGATAAGTCCGTTTTTCAGCATGTGCAATAAACCATAATTTATTAAAGCCAATAACAAAGTGAGAGATCATGAAGATTTTGCCTAAACTGAATGATCACCAACCTTGCAACATTTAATGGAAATTAGGTGTTTGTTGGATATTTTCTTCTTTTCTCTGACAAAGAGTGAGAATAATAAGAGTCCTATATCATTGCTATGTATGATTTGATTACTCATATTTGAGAATTAGGATTGCCAGAGTGAAAACTGGAAAAGCTCCTTGTGCATTTCATGGTTTTGTAGAAATTGAGATTTGAGGAAGTGTTTCATGAGAAGCAACTCCTGCTGAAATTCCCTCTTCTACACAACCATTAAAAGTACAGGAGCCATCTCCAGGGCCCCATCTGTCAGCCCCACTGAGAACCAAGCCAGAATTTCAGCTGCAATAACTTAGATCACATAAATGGAAAGGTTGTGTAACATATAAACCAATATAAAATAGAGAGATTACATTAATATACATTTAAATACAAAAGATTAAGAATAAAATTAAGTGGTCAGATTAGATTACAACACTGGAGAGATTGTTTTGATTATGAAATTATAGATCGAGGAGAGAGATCCATTAGTCAGATCCCATTTTAATAATTTGTTCTCTCTAATTTTAACAGCCAGTGACAAAAATTTTGCAACCGACAAGGTAATACTCATGCATTTGTCTTGCAACAACAATTTAATATAAAATAATTCAGAACAGCCTGTCTTGCCTCTCAATAAGGGGGCAATTAGCTGGTTATGACAATGGCTATAAAAGACACAAAAGAACAAAATATGTGTTAGAGTTTCAACTTTTGCTTTTATTTGCTGTGCTTTCTTTGAATTGTTGTTTGTCTTTTTTCTTCTTCTTGGAAGCCACCTTCAGCCAGCTTTAACCCTTAACTGTAGCCTTAGAGCACTTTATTTAAAAAAAAGGAAGGAAGGAAGGAAGGAAGGAAGGAAGGAAAGAAAGAAAGAAAGAAAGAAAGAAAGAAAGATCAACACATCTACCTACATTTTTGAATCAACACAGCTGCCTTGATTTTCCTGGGATGTGGTGGCTAACAGAATGACCAACATGAGACTTCAAAATTTATTACTACACTCTTGCACCTAGGTCAGGGCAGATAGTATCCCAAAGCCAACCGAATTGTTTTGGCATATGAGTCAGAAAATCCCACAAGCACCTTTCCTGCTCGTATTAAAGAATTAAATAGGAATAAATAAAACATCCTTTCGTGGCACATGCCTGAAGCAACCGCCTCACTCTATCTGGTCGGAGTGCTGGCCCTGAAATAGGATTGTTTGTCTACTTTGCAGAATGGTTTGTAGAAACCTGAAAGGTAGTAGGAACACTTGTATATAAATGTGTGTTTACACTGGCCAGCCCTGTTTTCCCTTCTCTTGTAGAGTTCTGATCCTTTTTGTCCTCTTGGGGAAAGGAAAAACCATGTCATGTTTATGTCATCATGGGGTATTGCCAAGTGGGGAGGGAACTACTCCAAAATAATTTCCAGGATCCAGTTCAGGGACTTATACCTTGCATTCCTCATTAGACCTTTTTTTCTACTTATAGTCCTCAACCATAGGGACCAGTGAGGTTTCTGTCTCTGGCCTGATTTGACAGCCCTATTCAGGTCATTGGCAAAAAGGCATCCATCAGCAATTGTATCAGACAGGGAAACAGAAGAGGGGATGGATTTAGACGCAAACAATACACACACACAGAAACACACACATTCCCTTCTTCTGCCAGAACAGATTATTGGAAGTGCTGCCAATGATCTGACTGGAGGCTACACACTTGTACTACTGGATCGGGACCAGCATATAATCATCACAAAATCAGGATGCTTAACTTGCCATAATTACCTGCACATGCTCTGCTTTGAACACTGCCACTGATTTGGTGGGAAATGGTTTTCAGAAGTACTCTGTTTCTTTGGCTCTCCTTTTATTCCCCCCCCCCCCAAAGATCTTTTAACATTGCTTATGGAAAATATTTAGATGTGGTTAAAAAAATTAAAAATATATGATGAGTAATTCAGAATTACAACATTCTCCATACTCTCTGGTGTTAGATGAAACAAATGAAATTATGTAACATGCGCATCCTTTAATATAGATAGATAGATAGTATATAGACAGGGTATAGATCTATTGGAGAATGATAGCAACTGATTAGGTTTAAGGATTGCACTAATAATTGTTGAATAATGGTTTTAGTGATTGATTTAAGATAATTTTAAATTGCTGAATTTTAAAGTGCTGAATTGTACTTGAATTGGATTGTTGGAATCGCGCCTCGATCCAACAGGAGAGGCGGGAAATATAAATTAATAATAATAATAATAATAATAATTGTTATTAGTATTATTATAGACAGTGTGGTATAGTGGTTTAACTGTTGGGCTATGACTCTGCAGACCAAGATTTAAATCCCCGCTTGGCCATTTAAACTCACTGGGTGATCTTGGGAAGGTCACATTCTCTCAGCTTCAGAAGAAAATAAAAGCTAACATCCTGTGAAAAAAAACCTTGCCAGGAAAACCTTTGCCTTAGAGTCACCATAAGCTGGAAACTACTTCAAGGAACACAACATACAGTCTGTCTGTCTGTCTGTCTAGTCAACTGCCTCCAGCTTGACTCAGCTATAACCTCGGTCATCTTCCCATGTTTCAGGGAACATCTGTAATAAAGAGAATAAAGCCCAGGAAGCTATCCAGGTTTTTGTTTTATTTTATTTTATTTTAATTTTTTAAAATATTTGCAAAGACTGTATGCATCTGAAGAACAATTTTCAGACAGAAAATTAGCCCCTTTAACAGGGGAGCTCAAGGACCAAAACAGAAATAAGGGGAAATAGAACAATGGATACAGAGCTGTATTTAGATATAAATATTATGAAATGTGTATGATTTCTACCAGACATGGAAAACAGTAAAACTGTCCAGATCCCATCTACCCTACTAATTCATCCAATATTTTTAACATTTGGTAGATTCTCCTTTTGGGCCATTAATTCCTTACTACCAGCAACAAGAGAGTGATCAAAGCAAATGAAGCACCTTCTCCCTATGTTCCTGGACCAGCTTGGGACCCTGTTTCCCAAGACGTTCTTTCCTGCATAGTTAGGGTAACATTTGTCAACTGGTAACCACACAAAGGTGGAGCCTGTTGCATTCTGATCCCCCTTACATGGAACAAGGGGGTCAGGAAGAGTTGGTTTTCCCCAGAAATAAACTCTTGAGTTGCCATGGTTGAGCCAAAATGGAGCAGAAATCAGATCCCTGTCAAAAAGCTGAAGGTCACTTCCTTACCACCCACAAAATTCCAGAGCTGGACCTGGTTCTTTGCTGACAATAATGCAGTTGGTTGGACGGTGTCATCATATCTCAGCTCCCCAATGACAGGGAAGAGTGTGGTAACCTCACATAGTGACTGTTGTATGGGTTTCCTCCTCCATGTCTCTTCTTAGTCTCTCTCTCTCTCTTTCTCTCTAACACATCTGCCTCATGAGCGACAAATTAAAATGTCTGAATTGGGCAGAGACTGCTGTCGCCAGCACACATGGCAAGCATGTGCAGTTGTGGATTTCTGCTGAATTCCCTAGAGGGATACCAAGGACAGAAATGCTTTGGAAGTGACACAAGAGGGAGTTCCAGCTGAAAGAAAGCGAGAAGAGGTGGGCGTCTGGGGCTGGAGAGGGAGGAAGAGGAGGCCTGGAAAAGATTGTAGTTCATTTCAGCCGGCCTCTTGAGACTGTTTTTCCAAGAGCATTTCTATATGCTTTGGAGTGAGGGATAGACAGCCCTCTTCATCTGTCCTCTCACTTACCCTTGTTACAGAAATTGAATTTAGAACCTTAGATCCAAAGCAATCAGCCTCAATAATTGTGAGAAATCTGAGACAAATGTCAACCTATGTCTACTTCGGATGGAGCCAAAGACTAGTTTCTCTTTTCAGGAAGCTTCATGGAAATTGTGTGTGTGAGTGTGTGTGTGTGTAACAGGGCTGCTCTTTACTCTTGAAAACATACATAGAAACATATATGCACTGGCAATACCTAGAAAACATCTCTTACTTTCCTTTTCAGGAAGCGTGTTTAGCGTCAAATTAAATGTTCATGACAGCTAACCACAAGTTATTAAACACGATTTGGCTGCCTTAATGCAAAGCCCACCGGAGACGGGGAGTAGATGCAGGGACACAGTGTAGGTTTCTTTGCTTTTTGATACAAAGAGGCTTTCAGGAGGGGGAGACATGACAGATGCTTCGGCATAGAACGGTTTTATTTCTGTTGCACCCTTAAAAGTTACATGAGCTAAATTAGACCTGTGCTTTACTTGTGGCCTTGGCTTCTCCACCTCCGCACCCACCTCTCAGTCCCCAAATAAACTCTTTCTCTAAATGTTCAGCTGCAGAGTCTTAAGGATATTAAGGAGAAAACATGAGAAAATAGTTCTGGCTACTTAAGTCAACAGAAGTGTAAGATGTCTGCTTTGCAGATGAACTCTTTTGACACCTAAATGCTGGAAGTTGGCATGATGAAGGAAGGACTCTCCCACCAAGTGACTAATTATTTCAACAGATAATTAAATTTACTTTCATTGGAGAGAGTTCTTATTTATAAATGTAAGGGAAATCTCATTTCCTATGAGGAAGCTGAGAATGCCTTTTGAAAAAAATTGCACCGGCAACCCCACAAATGCAAATAAATAAGCAACACCAAATTTAGGGGGGCTGAATGCTTTGTTCATGGAGGATCAGGACCACAAATAAAAAAGCAAGTGTGGCTGGGAAGATAAAATGATTGGCTACAGGGAAATGAGACCATTGGATGAGAGAATCTCTTGAAATAGTGTGGTTTGCTTATTTTTGTTTGTTTGTTTGTTTGTTTTATAGCCTGCCTTTCTCCTAAGAATAGGCCTCAAGGTGGCTTACAATGAATTTTTAAAAATGCAATTAAAATACAATGCCATTGCTGGATGGGACCAAAGGCAAAAAATTTGAGGCCAAAAATGGCCACTGTATTTAATCTGAAAGCTGTTGCTTCCAATAACTACTGCAAGCCTGAGGAGAGGTGTTTTAGATTTTTAGACTGGAAAAGAAAACATTCAAAAGCTAGGAAACCATTGGGTGGTGGTTAACCCAGTGCCCTCCTTGCTATCCTTTCATTGGAGTTTATCAGACGACGACCAAATTGGAAGTAAAATCTAATGGCAATCTGAACGCAATCATGGGGTTTCATGGAATTGCGTATTAAAGTATCTCACGCAATTTCGGGCAAAAGGGAAGTCATTCCGAACGCAATCATGGGTTTTACGTTATTGAGTATTAAAGCATCTCACATAATTTCGGGCAATGGGGGGTCATTTTCAGGTAACGGGAAGTCATTCTGAACACATTCCGAATGCAGTTGGAATTCACGTAAATTCGCTAAAATAGCGAATTCACGTGAATTCAAATTGGCTCCAATTGGCTCCATTCGGAATAAAGAGAAATTCCTCCCATCTGATAAACTCCATAGGCAGGTAAAGACTTTTGTTTCGGCTAGCCTTGGAGGACTGACTGCTTAGGGGAGAAAGGCTCTTTCATGTCCTGTGCTGTCTGTGCACATTTGTTATTCTCCTTTTTAATGGTTATGCTTTTAAACACTTTTAATCTTATTAATAGTTTAATTATATATTTAATTTTTGTACGATGTAAAAATTTTAGCTGTACCTTGTTTTAACTTTTGCAAGCTACGTTGAGTCCTAGACTGGGGAAAAGGTGGGATAACATTGTTGTTGCTGTTGTTACTGTTATGGTTGCTGTTGCTGTTCACAGACAAAACGCTACATTCATTTGGGGAAACCCAGGATAGACAGATTTGGTCCCAGGGCCTAAGGTTTCTCACACATCGTTTAGGGCCTTAATATGCCTTTAATGGACTAAATACCCTAAAAGCACTAGATCCTGTCTGAGCTTAGAAGCTAAGCATGGTTAGCCCTGAGTATTATTGAATAGATGATAAACCAATAAATACTAGGTGCTGTAGGCTATATTTCTGAGGAAGAAATTGGCAAAACACACATACATGCAATACTATTGACTTCTCTGGAAGATTAAACAAACTATAGGTGGAGATTTCAAAAGAAAAAAGGGTTTTTATCAACGGTGAGCTTTATTGATACCCTGCTTTCCCCTAAAAGTGGTCTGAAGATAGCTTACAAAATAGAATAAAATATAGTTAAAACATACAAAAAATCATCAATAAAATGGAATTGATCTTTTTTTAAAAAAAAATTAAAAATACAATTAATATGATTAAAGATTATGACTGAAGTGAATTATTACATTCAAATTTTAATTAAAATGATAAACAGCAATTTAAAAATAGCACAGCTAAAAACAATACAGAATCCCTTAAAACGATTTCTTTTAAAAGCTTCAGTTCTCAACAGCTTGTTGGAATAAAAAAAAAAACAACTTTGCCTGCTTGAAATCAAATATTTCAATCTCTTTTTTTAAAAAAATCTTCTTTTGTTTATTTATTTCACATATAATATATACCAAATATAACAGGTAACAAATAGGTTAATAAAACAAACATATTTTAAAAATGTACAAATTGAAGTAAAAATAAAATATAAAGATAGATGCTAATGAGTTAGATTATAAAGATGAAAACAAGTATGGTGAAGATTACTGAGAATCAAAATCTTGTTGAAATTTATAAGACATTATTCCAAAGTTCTAGATAATGAACTGGTGGAGTTATCATTTAGGGATTTTTATTAACATGTTCTAGCAGCTTCATATTCTAGGAATGGAAGCCATTTCTTTATAAAAGAATGGACTTCTTCAACCTGTTTGATCTATTTGCTAATTTTTCCATTAATAAAGTATCCCAAACCCTGCACCATCAGCCCTCTGTGAGTATCTTCTTTTGAATGATCTGGATAGGAATTTGTTTATTTGTTGGAAGATTTAGCTATCACCACTCAACCCACCAGGGCCCCAAGCACAATTTACATTTTAAAAAATTAAATGATTAAATGCACAAATAAAACAACTAAAAACAGTCCAGAGTAGCTTCTTAAAAGTATTAGAAAAACTACAGATAGTTTAAACAGCTTGAGCTGCCAGCCACTCCTGGTTTTAAGGTCCGAAGGCTATGCAAGCCAGCACAGTTTTAGCTTCCCAACAGAAACTCAAAGAGGATAAAGCCAGCTTGATCTCCCTTGAGAGAGAACTCCATCAGTTGGGTGCTGCTACAGACGAAAACCCTGTCAAAATTGCCCATTAACCTAGCATTGCTGAAAATATCCAATTTCGAGTGGACTCATATGGGCACTGAAAAAAGTCAAGCCAGTATGGGCATTGTAGGTCTGAGAAAGTGTGGTGTAGTGGTGTGAGTGTTGGACTACAACTTGGGAGATGAGGATCTGAATCCCTGGTCAGCAATAGAAGCCCACTGGGTGACCGTGGGCAAGCCACACTCTCTCAGCCTCAGAGGAAAACAATGGAAAACCCTCTCTGAACAAATTCTGCCAAGAAAATCCTGTGACGTTTGCCTTAGGGTCACCATAAGTCAGAAGCAACTATAGGGCACACAACAACAAAGGTCAAGGCAGGCCTAAATACTCTAAAGACACCAGATATCATTTGATCTTAGAGGCTAAGCAGGATCAGCCCTGGTTAGTATTTGGATGGGAGACCCCCAACAGAGACAAAGGACTGCAAACTATATTTCAAAGGAAAGAATTGGCAAAACCACCTCTCAGTATCCCTTATCTAAGAAAACCCTATGAAATTCACGGGGTCACAAGGTGACTTGAAGACACATACTTAGGTAAAGCCAAACACTACAAACAAATCTTAGAAGCAAATTGGGAAACAGTGCCATTTATGCCAGCATAGTGATTCCCAAAAATAGGCAAGCTTCTGCTTGGCCTCTCTTCTCTTTTTCTTCCTACTGAAACACTGACAAAAACTACCTTTCTCACAAGATGCCTTGTGATCATGCAGATAGCCTAATATGTAGTGTTAATGTGTGGCTTCCATGTCAATGGTGCAGTGAATCCGCCTTGGGTTTACTTTAAAAGAGCTGTCCAAAGTGTTGATCCTATTTTGTGGTCGAGCTCCAAAAGTTCAGTCCAAAACTAAGAGCAGATTTTGCCCCACCCAAATGAAACCACTAACATGTTTTCTTCACAGTGTTTCTTAGAACATTGTAATTGAAAAATCTTTTTTTTTTAAAAAATATTATCAAGAGTGAAAATGAACTTTTAAAACCCATCTGAAAAAGCAAAGTACTTTGTATTGAAAACAGCCTTAGCTCAGAGATGTCAGAGATTACTTCTCTATGAGTGTTGGTGTGGCATAGCAGTTTGAGTGTTGAGATAGCACAGATATAACACTACACTGTTATAGCGCTGTTATTTCACTTTGATTGCTATGGCTTCCTCCTGTGGAATTCTGGGATTTGTAGTTTAGTGAGGCCTACATGCTCTCTGGATGAGAATTCTAAATGCCCTTCCCTAAACTGCAAATCTCAGGATTTCACAGGAGGCAGCCATAGCCCTTAAAGTAGGATACTACAGCTCTAACAGTGTAGTGTAATATTACCCCAGGACTCCAAGAAACGGGGGTTTGAATCCTGCTCAGCCCTGGAAACCCACTGAGGCTCAGCCTCAGAGGAAAGCATTGGCAAATCCCTTCTGAACAAATATGACCAAGGTAACCCCGTGATAGGTTCACTTTAGGATCACAATGAGTCAGAAATGGCTTGAAGGTAAACGACAACAACTGTCTGGATTTGGAAGTCAGCTGTCTGAGGAAAACAAAAATCCCCAAATTGCCCATTCCAGAATTGGCAAATTTTCCAAGAACCATAGGAGGCACTCTCCGGCAGTGAATTCCTCCTCCATAAGTGGATATGGAAGGGATGTTTTTGCTGTTGACACCAGAAGAACCAAAGGGATACTCATACTATGGAGGCACGCTGGAGCCCTTTCCTGCTAGGTCATAGAGTGGCCCCTTCAAATGTTTTTAAGGTGGCAAAGGCACCCGTCATTTGAGTGCCAGTGAACGGCTTCTGAATAAATACAAAAGAGCAGACGGCTCCACTTATTCCTGAAATTAGATGCAATCATATCTGTGAATCACAGAGCAGCAAATCACAGTAATTGACATTACAATGCATTATCCCGCTGCACTACCTAACTGCAGTGTACCGCCTCAGCAGAACTACTCCTCGGTGACCTGGACTGTTATTTGCCTAAGGCTCTGAGCCAGACCAAAGCGATAAAACTACAAAAAGAAATGCTTTCTGCTGCAGAAAAAAAAGGAACAAATTAGAATTGGAGTCAAGCCCCCAACTAATGCAAGACTAGCATCTTCTTGCTCACAGTTTGCATAATTAGAGATCATGAATGGTTTTTGTTATTGTGCTAAAAATACTCCGGCTTTGTTTAAATCAGCTATTTCATTAACAGCATGACTTTTGCACAAGCATTAGCAAGGTAGACAGGGCAATGGAGAGAGTGGCTATATCCTTTAGTTAACACTTAAAAGTAAATTCAATTTTCCCCCCATCGTGCAGCGGCCCACTTAATTTTGATCTGCCGAGGCACTTGAGACAATTTGCGAAGACCCTGTTCGGAAGATCTACCCTGCGGTGTTAATAAATGATACCATGTCCCCCTTCCTCTTCCAAAAGCAGTGGGGTGTGTGGAGAGGGATAGGCTTTCTGGGGCTATTTTCCTTCCAAGAAAAGAGCACTGGTGTTTTATGGTGTCTCAGTGCAAATTGCTTTAATTGCACACTTATAAGTCAAGGAAGAAGAGATAAGAGAGTAGCTGGGAGAGCAAACAGAGCTCAGACGCCAAAGAAAGAATCAGAGGCTGGAACTGAATCCAAGAACCTGAGAATCATCCGGAGGGGTATCTGCTCAGTCTCTGCTTCCATCAGAGCTTGAAAAAGTTACTTGTTTAGATTACGGCTTCAAGAATCTTCCAACCAGCATGGTTGTACTGGATGAGGAATTCTGGCAGTTGTCATCCTAAGTATCAACATTTCCCACTTTTGTTTTCCAGTACTCAAAGCATGAGTGATCACTTGCTTTTGAAGGCACAAGGCCCCCTAGTTTGAATCTGCTCTTAATAAAAAGAATGCCAGTAGTAGTAGGGCTGGGAAAGACCTCTGCCTTACCAGCCAAAGCAGACAGGATACAGCCAGAAACACTGAAAATTAATCCCTTCTTCTTGGGTTATAGATTTATATATTTAGACCTAGGTCATCTGGAGTTTTGGAGCAAGGTGTCACCTGTATGCTGATGATACCCAGCTTTATCAGTCCTTTCCACCTAATTCCAAGAAAGCTGTTTCTGCCCTAAACCAGTGACAGGTTGTTGGAATGGACTGGATGAGGGCAAACAAATTGTAGCTTAATCCAGACAAGACAGAGGTGCGCCTGGTCAACTTGTGTTAAATGGTGTTACACTCACCTGAAAACTCAGGTTCATAGTTTGGGAGTACTTCTGGATTCAGCACTGAGCCTGGAAGCTCAGGTATCGGCGGTGACCAGGAGTGCCTTTGCACAGCTAAAACTCATGCACAAACTGCACCTATTCCTGGAGAAGTCAGACTTGACCACATGCCTTGGCTACATCCCGTTTGGATTACTGTGATGTGTTCTATGTGGGGCTGCCTTTGAAAAGTGCTCAGAAACCTCAGCTGGTCCAAAGAGCTGCAGCCAGGCTGTTAATTGGAGCTGGCTACAGGGAGTATACAGCTCCCTTGTTGCAACAGCTCCATTGGCTGCCAGTCCATTTCCAGGCACAATTCAAAGTGCTGGTTGTGACCTATATGGCTTGGGTCCAGGCTATTTACAGGACTATATCTCCCTGTATGAGTCCCCCAGAATATTGAGGTCATAGTGAGAGGCCTTTCCCTCTGTCCCACTACCCTCTCAGGTGCGTTTGGTGGGAACAAGAGAAAGGGCCTTTTCAGTGGCTGCTCCCAAGCTCTGGAACTCCCTCCCTAGGAAGGCTCTTTCCCTGCTGTCCTTATGGTGGGAGGTAAAGATGTTTTTATGCCACCAGGCTTTCACATGACATGGATGTTATTTTGTTTGTTTTAAAGAGTTTTTAACTTTAAATTTTAAAAATGTAATGCTTTTACCTGTTTGAATTGTTTTTTTAAACTTGTATTTTGCATGTTTTATAGTGTTTTAATTTGGACTGTTTTAGATGTGTTAGCCACCTTGAGTCCTTAAACTGGGAGGAAGGCGGGATATAAATAAATATAATAAACATAAACATAAACTTAACAACAACAACAACAACAACAACTGTGCTGTATGAAAGGGCATCTGGAGAGTTCAGCCTCCATTCCTCACATTTCAGATGAGCAAGGTTATTTGGATACATCCACTCTCAAGAGGCAGTACAAACCTATCCTTATATTTCGTTTTGTTACTGTTGTGAACACTGTGGGGCTTGTCAGGGTCCATATGGTCCAGTCATTTAAAACTGCTTTATGAATGAGACTTTGGGAAGGTGATATATATTGTATCAGATTATGGTTCCATCTAGTTCAGTGGATGCCCAGTGAGTCTATTAGCACAGGAGTGTGGACTCTTATGCCTCCTCTTCCTACAGCTACTCTAGGTTGTACAAGAGACATGTGAGGGCTGGATCCTATTCTTCACAGAGGCTCAGCCCTGGGGACAATCCCATATAACCTGGAGCAGCTGAGATCACTGGTGTTACTAAGGGGATATGTGGGGGCTGTGGACTGCACCAGGTGACAGCCAAAGAGGGGGTGACACCATGGTCCCTCAAATGGTCTGCCTTAGGGCAGAAACAGATGGTGGCATTCACCTGTGTCCCCTTACTATGCTAAAGAGATAGGGTGAGTGGGGTGAGGCTCAGTGGGAGGAGAATGGAGAGACCTCAGGATTTTTAAAAAGAAATAAAATTTCAAAATTCAAAAAATAATTTTTAATTTTAAAAAGTTTTAAATTATTTTTAAAGTGTTTTTAAAATCACATTTTACCAGCTGTTCACTTTAAGCACACAGAAATATGTGGATGTAAATATATTTAGGCTGTGGATATGATATTGTAATTTAAAAGTACAGTTTTAATCGGATTAGTTGTTTATGTCACAGCCATTACCATTACATTCAGTGAGATAAAAGAATTTTTATGGGTAACATTTGTACAAAAAAACATTCTTAAGGATTCTTTATTGTATCTCAGTGGAGGAGGTCAAGGGATGGGGTGACACCACGAGTTACCACACTGGGTGACACCAACCCTTGTGATACCATTGGCTGGGATAGAAATAGATTATGGATTTATGATCACTGTGGTAACAAATCAACCAGCTGCCCTCTGATCTTGTTCTGGACATTCTACACTGACTGGCTTTCCAGGATCTCAGATAGATCTTTATTTCTAGGTATCTTCTGCACACAAAACACAAAGCCAGGTCCTCCCCGACAGCACTTCTTCCTCCCATAGGAAGTTGCTGTGCCTCTACACATCTGTGCATCTTACATCCAATGAAACTTGAACATAATTGTCACCGTGTATATTTTCCTTTGGCATTTCATTTGTCTCACATTTTAACTACTCCCTCTTTTTTCTCTCCGCACGCATATGTACACCCTGCCAGCTTTTCCGTGGTTTGACTGGCATCCTTTGGCTTCTTTTACTTCCCTTTGAGGGAGACCCTTGTGTCTCTGTACTTGCCTTTGTAGCCAATGTATGTATGTAATTTAATGACCCAGGAGTGACAAATAACCTTTAGACACCATTTCTACTGTCACTTCTGTGCATGTTGGAGAGTTGGGCCAGGATCCAATGAGGTGCTTAAGTTGGATCCCCCTGCCTTTGCCAGAAATAGCAACTACTTCTTTATCCTTCAGTGCCTGTGCTCCATAAAATCTGCTCCAGAGGGTTTCCCAGCCCTCCATGACTGATTTTTAGATGCATGGGAAAATATAAGAAGTAGAGGAGGAGGCTTAAAATTCTGATGGAAACTTGTACCTTCAAGTAGTTTTTGACTTATGGTAACCCTCAGACAAACCTATCATGGGATTTTCTTGCAAGATTCATTCAGTGGAGCTTTGCCACTGCCTTCTCCTGAGGTTGAGAGTATGTGACTTGCCTAAGGTCACCAGTGGGTTTCATGGCTAAGCAGGGAATCAAACCCTGGTTTCCAGAACAGTGGTGTCACTAGGGTTGGCATCACCCAGAGCGGTAACTCATGGTATCACTCCCATCCCACATCTTACAGAATCCTTAGTAATGTTTTTTGTACTAATGTTACTCATAAATTGTCATTTCCATATATCACTGGATGTAATGGTAATTAATGTGACATAAACTCCTAGCAAAATTAAAATTATACCTTTATGATACAATATCATGTGCACAACCTCAAAACATGTATATGTACAGAGTTTAATGTGATTGAAGTGAAAATTTGGTAAAAGGTTATGTTTTAAAAGAAAAATTTAAAAAGAATAAAAAAGGATTTTTTAAAAAAAATATTTAAAAAAAATTAAAAAAGAAACCTGGGGGCCCTCCTTTCCCCTCCTTTCCCTCTTAGCCTCACTCTAGTCACCTGGTGAGGTCCGCACCTCCCGCACTCCATTAGAGATGACACTGCTCCAGAGTTTTATTTCAAGATCCAAGGCACTGTGCTAAATTGGCTCTCCTGATGGAAACAGTGGGGTCCTATTTAAGGTCCTGATGGATCCAGGCCAGGTGACTCCCATATATTCTGGGATCCATAAATCATACCAGTTGTTCTAGCTCCCACTGTGCCTAGGATCTCAGTCTTCCTGATTATTAGATTGTTTGACCCTTCCTTCTCTTACCAGTCAACTGTCAGCTTCACTGGATCATGGTTTCAGACTCAACACCAAACAAGGTATCCAAGGTGTCAGATGCTTCCCCCCCCCCAAAAAAACAGGTTCAGCACCTTGGATAGCTCTCTTATGTTGGAAAATAGACTTTCCCCAGGGTGTTAGACCTTGTTTAGGGGAAAATATTAATGTTAAAACTATTAGAAATTAGCCTTCTTTAGCAGAATAGCAGATAAGCGTGCCCTAAACTGATGTTGCTTCTGTGAGAATGCAAATTGATTCAAAAATAAACAAGACAGGCAGTTTCAGGTTACAAACTTAGAAAAAAGTTTACCAAATGGACTTTACATACCGGTATGATGTGGAAAGCCTACATCCTAACTTGTTAATAAATAGATTTAGGTAAGAGAAATCTTCAGTCTTTAACTCACCATATTTTGATGGATAGATGAAGGTGAGAAGAGGAAAAGATCCAAAAATGGAACAGAAGTAAGCAGAAAAAGACAGAGAAGGGTGGAGTCTTTATCTGTCCAATAATCCTAGGTACTTTCCAGGGCCATATAGTCTAGTTATATGGATACTCAAAAGGTATTTATGACTATGCATTTCAAAGGAAAGGAAGAGCAAATGAGAAGAAACAGAAGGTTTTTTTACAGGCAGGAAAATCTCTCCTATCTAAACCTCAACTGCTATAACAGAAAGAGAGAGGGGTGAGAGAAAAAAGCTGGAATTTTCCAACGTTTTAATGTTCGCACTACAGTTCAGAGCAGATTCATTGCCTTAATAATATCAGATCTATCAGCTCCACCACTCATAACTTATTGGCTCCTCCTGTCTATTTGTATAGCAAACAGAAGTAAAAACAAAGGAACTTTGGAATGTATAGTTCCTGTCAGTAAAATATTTGTTTCTAATACAAACAGTTCTCTCTCTTCCCCAACCTAAGATGGTTTGGACAAAGAGAACAACAACAAAAACAGTTGTATCCTGAAAAGGAAGCTATCAGCTGATTACCAAGGAAACACAGAATTACCAGATCTGTGTTTGCACTGTAATGTCAATATGTACAGGCTGGGATGAAGAGATTTGAAATAACTCACATAGGCCTGATACAAACAGCCAAAAAGCACTGTCCTGGGGCTGATTTTAGGGCTCAGTAGGACTGGGTGTCCATACGTGCCCAGCCCTACTAGTGGTGCCTGTGCGTCATCTTGCCATGGCCATGCCCACACAGGGCATGCAATGATGATGCACGAGCATCCATGTGCCCAAACGGTGCTCACTGGAAGTGGCAGCATCAGGGCATGCAAATGCCATTATGGTGCTCCTAAAAAGAAGCTACTCTAGGTGGCTTCTTTTTAGGGAGTGTTTTGGTGCCACACGGTGTGATTGGTGTGGTTCTGACAAGGAGTAAAGATGGGAGGCATGGAGCTGCCCATCTGTACAATCCCTAAGTTATTAATTCACTATATTTTTCTATCAATTTATCCCAATCCAGTAGATTGTCCATTTAAAACAAAGGCTTAAATATAATTTAATGAATTAGGCTGTTAGAAATCACTCCGGTTCATTAAGATGGGTGCATCTGTGACATTCAATAAAACAGGAAGGCCTGCTGCCTCAGGAGAAATATTCGAATTGAAAGAAATGGCTTATAATTCTTTTTTTCTGGAGTCAAGCTAAGAACAGAAGAGGAAACAACAATCAGAGAATGGAGAAGAAGAAGAAGAAGAAGAAGAAGAAGAAGAAGAAGAAGAAGAAGAAGCAAAAAGTGAGTCTTTGAAGGAGAGAGTGAATTTTACAGAAAGCAAAACACACAAGCAGCCTATTTATTTATTTGTTTATTGGATTTATATCCTGTCTTTCGCCCAAAATGAGATTCATACCCATACAGTTTAAAATAGGACTGAAAGACAGGTGTGTCTTATCTCCACCCTCAATATACTATACTATATGGAAGGATACTTTTTGGAGTCATTCTGGCATTTGGTGGAACACTGTGACTTTCTTCAGTAGTTTCCTAATTACTATACTATACTATACTATACTAATTATATTATATTACAATTATATTCTGGACTTGCTTTTCTATTGTATATTATACCATCTTGTATAATATTGTTTGGGGCAAGGTGCAATGAATCACTTTGTAGTCAGTCTTTGAAAGTATTGCTAGGTTTTTGGATAATTACATGGAAATTTTCCTCAATGCCCTTCCCATTTGCTTCTCTTTTGGCTTCTACTCACCTCATTTTCCCCATCCTGCTTTTTATCTTCTTCTTCCTCCTCCTCTTCCTTTCTTTTATTTACAATTAAATTATTCAGTAAAGGTAAGATAATAAAGGGCTTGTTAGATACCTGATCTGTTAAACTTTTTTACCTGATCTGTTAAATTTTGTGAATTTTGATTCTCTGACTCCTGCATGCAAAATCTATACTCTGCTACTGATCTTTATAGACTACACATCTTGACCAGGAGTAAACAGGGAAAAAGAATGCAGTGATTCAGCTATACAGGACAAAATAGTCTTCGTATGCTCAGAGGCACTCAAACCATTTCTGTTTAAGAATTTTCCATCTTTGAGTCACTCACTGGTCTATTAGTCATCCACTTTTTGCTACACTAACATTGGATCAGTGTCCCCTAACAGAAATACATACAAGGCATTTGAAGAATGTTGGTATGCATGGACAAAATAGGCAGATCCCCATATGTGTCAAATTTAGGTGAAGAAAATGCAATCCCTAATCTGACCGTTCCCAGATGTTCTGGACTCTCACTATTCCCAGGCAGAAATCTAATTATGGGCTTTGTAGTCCATGTGGGAAGAGAAATCTAGGTTTAGGTAAAAGAACAAACAAACAAACAAACAAAAAGACTCCATTTGAAGATGCTAATAACAAACTGTACCCCTAAGTTCAAGAGTGACCACCTCCATGCTATTCTCTGTCAATCCCATGCTGTATCCAAGAACTAATGCTTTTGGCAATGAGTTATCCAACAATAATATCCAACCATCGGAAGATTATCAGGAGAAGCCCTTCTGTCAGTCCCACCACCATTGCTAGCATGGTTCATGGGGACTCAAGAGAGGCCCTTTTTGGTAGATGCCCCTAGACTGGAAATCCCACCCCAGGAAGGCCAGAATGGTCCCCTACTTGTTGTCCTTTCATCAACAGGTGAAAATCTTTTTATTCAGATAGGCTTTTAGAACAGAAAGTTTTAAAAGAATAGGCTAGGGACACTGTGTGGTTTTAACTGAACTGTTTTTGAGAGCTTTTATATTTTAAAACGGTTTTTATTCTTTTTTTGTGTGGTTTGTTTCAATACTGTAATAGTTTAATTCTGTTTTAATGCTCACTTTTGGTCTGTTTTTAATTGTATTGTTCTTTTTAATGGTAAGCCCTATGAGTCCCAATTTTGGGGGGAAAGTGGGATAGAAGTAAATTGATGATGAAGATGATGATGTTAACAAATTAATTTTCCATTTTCTAATGGTTAACATTAAATTAATTTTCAAACTGAATGTTCCAAGTCTCTGCAAGGATGACATTTGCAAGGCACAATAATTGAGGAGAGGAGTACTGCTTAACCCTTTCTACCCTTTGAATTCTCCTCTACAAATTGTCCTTGGACATTTCTCTCTAGCTGGAGTCATAAACTAGAAGATACCAAGTAGACCAGGGAATCTATCTGGGCAGGAGCCATTTCCATGGGCCAAATGCCATGCATGGGAAAGTTCAGATAGCCTCTCCCATCCACAAAATACAAATGCTCTCTCCTGTCCTTTGGGATATGGGAAACAGCACTACACAGAGATGCCTTTGTTAGGTAGTCATTTATTAAAATATCCTGATCACAGCCCAAAATCTGACTGTAATGACTAATGAAATATCCTGACCTTCACTTAGGTGACACAGCTACCAAACCATCTTCTCCCGTGGGCTTTTGCCCCCAAACTGAGTCTTGCTTTCTGTTCTTCCCTCAAGACTTGCTAGTATGGAGACATTCTAAGCTTGCGTCTTGAAAGGTTGGTACGTAATATGTTTCCATCTCTCCACTTGCTTTTATTTTAACCAGGAGATACATTTTGCAAAACAGATTTGTCAGCATCATATATAGTTCCACCTTAAGAACAGCCACTTCTACATATATACAGTATTAGAAACTGTCCAAAACTCTGCATGCATGGAAGTACTGTAAGATTTTCCACCAGCTGGAGTTCTTGGCCACCCTGTTAATGCAAAATTAAGTTCAAATTCAGTTGTAAATACATTAATTAGTATATATTCTGTCAAAGGAAGTATGCATCTTTCCTACAGCCCTCTGGCATAAGCACACTTTCCATGTGGTCCTTGGTAGTAATCAAGTTACATCCCTTTATTACAAATGGCATTCGCAGATTTCTACTGTTTCCTTTAGTAGATCTAGATTAGACAGTGCAGAGAGAATTTTATTTAAAAATTTAGATTGATTGTTGATACAGGATAAATATGTATGACTAATAAAACCAGGCTTATCTCTGTAATTGCCATGGCTACATCTTGTGAGATCCTGGGATTGGATGTTTCTGGCCAAACTACAAACCCAAGAAGGATTTCAGAGGATGCTGCTATGGTGGTGAAAATGGAACTGTAGTGCTATAACTGTATAGTGTGAAAGGGTCCCAGACAGCAAACGGTTTGATCCTCTGTTTGTTGATTCTGCATGGATTGTGTACACCATATCTAGACTATGTCACCATCAGTGTATTATTTATTTTATTTCCTGCCATTTTTTTTCAGCATGGGATAACCAAGGTAGTTGAAAGCATAGTTTGAAACAACGTATAGCTTTTTTTAAAAAAAATGAATATAATAAAAAAAGTTTTTAAAAACTATCTCATTAAAACCACTAATGTATTACAGTTTTAATGCATTGAAAACATAACTGTGTGAAGAAAAGTACAGCACACACACACACACACACACACTATTAGAAGGTCCTTTTACAACCAGGGCTGCTGCCACACTGCAGAATTAATGATGTTTAAAACCATTTTAATTGTCATGCTTTCATCATATGTAAACTTGGGATTTGTAGTTGTGGCACCAGAACTCTCACAGAGAGAAGGCTAAATATCTTTCAAACCTATGAATTCTAGAAATTCATAGCATTGAACGATGGCAGTTAAAGTGGTATCAAATTGCATGAATTCTGCAGTATCAATGCAGCCAACCAGTTCATTGTCAAAAGCCTCTCAAAATAAAAAGGTTCTGGTGCTTCAACAGAAGAGATCAGGTAGGGGGCCAGGCTAACTATTGAATAGATTTTTTTTCACATTTCAGGATTTGTGTGTGTGTGTGTGTGTTTTAAAAAAATAGTATGAATAATGATGACAACACTTGTATTTCCACCAAAACCCACCTTCTTGCGCAGTGCAACCCCCCCCTTAATTTTTGTAGACTGTTTCCCCCCCACAAAAGTCCTCATATGTGAATAATCATTGAAAAATAAGTAAAACCACTCATAATGCCCAGGAGAGAAATTTTAAATTTATTTGTTCTTTTATGGAAGAATGAAGTGAATGAAGATTAACATCATGATGAACACAATACTCCCTCGTCTGATTCTTCATTGAAGTTTGTTCCCATATGTTCCTTTGACTGAGGATTACTGTGAAAAGATACATTAGCATTATTTTGGGATTATTGGCATGATTTACGATATTACTGCAACAGTTATAACAGGATAATGGCAATAATCCCAAAATAATGTCAGTGTATCTTTTTTTCGGTATGCAAAGAGGTCTTGTAGCACCTTTGAGACTGTGTGAAAGAAGTTGTAGCATCTGCTTTTGGTGCATCTGAGTAAGTAAATCAAGTCTATAAAAACTGATGGTACAACATCTTTTGCTCAGTTAGTCTGAAAGGTGCCTCAAGCTCCCTTTGCATACTGATATTCCAGGCTAACATGGCTATGTTTCTGAACTCCACCTTTTTTTCAATAAGTACATTGAAAAAAATAAAATAAAACTATTGAGTGGTATCCCATGAAACATTTCTCCCAATAGAACTGCTTCTGTCAGTGGAATAGGGGAAGGGTATTCTCCCCTCATTGCTATAGATTAGAAGCTTTATTATGGTCATAAACCAGCATGCACAGATGAAAAGGGGATATAAAATAAAAGAAGGTGAGGTTAAGAGCAGCATCTAAACACTGGAGATATCATGCCCTCCCCTCAGCTATCCTTGATTACTGATATAAGAAGATCCCCTTCTTAGATAGACTGTGACCCTGTGATTCTGGCCAGATAGAAGCAACAGAGTATGTATTAGTCCACTGCGCATACTACAGGGAGATCCACCTTAGTCTTATTTCACCTCTATTGCATAATACCAAGGACACACCATTCAATTTTGCACTTCTCTGTTGCTTTTAGACATCAAACCTGACACAATATATAATGTTGCAAGATTCTGTGCAGCTGCGGTTAAAATTTGCCAGACAATGATGTCCACTGTAGACTGTTATCAACCTTATTTTGCTGTACTGGAGCTGTGAAATCTGAAAGGCTGTTTTAAATACTGTTCTTAACCTGTGTTTTTTACCTTTTATTCAGTATCCCCTTTATAAAGTAGACAAGCCATCAGTGATGGAAGAAAGGTGAGGTATAATGTATATACTCAGCTATAAGTCAGCCTCATGTATAAGTCAAGGACAGGTTTGAGGGCCAAAATTATGGATTTTGAGATGACCCATGCATAAGCCAAGGGTAAAATGTAGGTGAAAGTAACAAAGGATCTAAAGAATGAAAGAAAGTAAAACAATATCAAATATTTATTTTTTTAAAAAAAATCATGTGCCCATAGGTCACATCACAAGCACAAAGGCAGTGCTGAAATTGGTGGATCTGCCAAAAACTGAGGAGGGATGGTAAACAACCCCTCTGCCATTAGTCCCTCCCCACCAGAATGATGCAGTTCAGATCCGTCATTCCCACTTGTTGAACATGATTCAGAATTGATTCAAAAGAACTGCCAAAGAACTAGTGTCAAGAAAGAGCAGATTTGCCTTGCTTCGTTGCATTTGCCTTCCTTCATTGCGATTGAAACCGATCACAGTAGGATTGGAACTGGTTTCAAATGGGAACAATGATCATATAACCTGATCAGCAATTTGCTTTAAATCACAGTGGGAACACGATCTAAATCTAATTGCAAGTCCCTATAAAATGCACTAATACATAACCCATAGTTGCCACAATATAAGGCCATAAATATGTAAATGCTCATGCCCTTTTGCCCAGTAATGACAGACAAACAAAAGAAAAAGGATGGTTCAGCAAATGCAATTTCTTTCAAACAGGCAGACTTTGATGGCACACAATAACCAAACACACACACACTCCTTGGGGTAATTGTGTCGCATTTGTGGGAGGGATGGTTTTGGTGTGGGTGTTGTTCCAGGCAGGACAAGTTATAAAATCCTGGAATAGATCAGGACTCTGAGCTCTGGTTCATTGTTGTGGCCACTGTGGTAATCAAAAAAGGCAATGGACAGGTTTTGTGGATTCAGTAATGGGTTTTAAAAGAAGAAATTAGTTATATTTCTGGTAAGCAATTGTATGTTTCCAGTCAAGAAAGGAACTGTGGAGTGGTCATAGAGTTTTGATCCTTCACAATTCCTACTCTTCTAACAGACCAAGATGGAGTTCTAGAGCAGAAGTCACTTTCAGGTCCTCCTGTAAGATTGTGGTGTTTTGCGCTTCTTCTTTAATGCTTCAGGAACAAACTAATCCTTTCCCCAAAAGTACCTTGGAATATTAAGTGAATCAGTTAGTGATTTCAGAACAGAGGAGTGCTAGCCAGGGTGAGCTCCAGATATTTTGGTACATGAGGCAAAGGACAAGATGATGGTCCTGCCCTGTTGGTCAACTACAGTACTGGTGATGGGATAGCAAACTTCTACAGTACCCAAAACAGTAGGTTATTTTAGGGATCAAAAGAGAAGCCAGAGGACATACACAATTATGTTCTTAAGTGGAGAGAACAGATGGGAACTCTGGAGGAACAGTCAAGGGGATGGTTCTACTGCCCTCTTTAGCTTTTGCTGCTTGGGATAAATGCCTCATGATAGAAGATCTAATGGGGTGTTAGATGATATTTACTGGGAGCCATCTTCCTAAAGGAATAGGAATAGTTGGTGGTTCTCCTTCCTTATTTTCTTCTTTATCATTTCCAGGAACAAATCAGATATGTGTGGAGTGGTTTCCAGGGGTCAAATTAATCCCAGGCCAGCCTGACCTCCTAAGGAATGGAATCTGGAGAAAACCTTCTGATGATTTTAGTGTCCAGGATGATTTATATGGGAAAAGACAAATCCTTCAGATACATGGATCCCAACCAACTGTGTGCTGCTTCCTGGACACTCCATTAATCGTGGCAAGAAATGGATGGGCAGCCAGTGTAGTTGTTTCACGAGTAGGAAGAGAAGCTCCCACTAGTACACCAATATGGACCCAGAGCAACTCTGTTTTGACGTGTCCAATCTAGGGATGTAATTCTTTGCCAATTTCATTCACAAAGGAAGCAATGAGTAATTTTAGCAGTTTTCTTCCCAGCGTGAGAACTTTTTTTTAAGAGTGAAATTTTTGGAAACTATGTACAGTTTGATATTTATTCTGCACAAAAATTGCACATGGTACTTTTACACTGAAAACAGCATTTTTCTGAGCAGGAAACAACTTTTTCAGTATAGAAAAAGTGTAGAAAATGATGTTTTATACACATACAAAAACCAAGTGTGAATTTTGTACAAAATAAGTCTCAAATTGGGTTGCCTATCATCAGCCCAGATTTGTCCTTATCAATGTTTCCTAGAACTCAAGAAACATGTTAATTAAAAATATTTTAAAATATATATTTTTTAAAAAAATTTAAAAAATATTTCAAATATTATTTTCACCTCCTAGCCCAGTCAGGCAATCTCCTCAGGAACGAAGCATTCCAACAGTTTAAACTAGTGGCTACCAGAACATGAGGAACCATGACCTGTCTATCTTTTTCCAGAAGAGATCATAGTTGTCAAGTGCGGAAGGAATGCTCCTTTAGAATGGAAATGAGCCATATGTGGATTCCAGACTATGTATTACATCTCATGCATTTTTGTGGGCCTCACAGACCCACTTACTTCCACTCCACAAAATCTGCTGTTGACATCTGGTGACCTGGTGGCAGTGAGAGAAACAGAGTGTGTAGCGAAAAAGTGCTTCTGCTGCCGCAAATTCAGCAAAGGGAAAGTGAATCTGTCCACCAAGTTTCCCCATCCCCAAGTTCTGAGGAAACAGTTGTTCCCTGGATCTTTGAAAGTTACTCATTCTTGCTTTGGGGGAGTGCAACCCATCCAGAAAAAGGTTCAGCCTCATTTCGTTAGATAGACAATGTCTATCCCTGTCCTGTCAGGATTGAGATCCAATTTATTACCCATTCCTTTGCTGATTTCCTCGCTGTTTTTCTTTTGCCAACAGGCAAAGACCTTGTTTAAGCAGGCTTTTAGGGGTTTAGCGCACAGCTAAATAAAATGATTTACCACTGCCATATTCAATTCTAATTCAGGATGTATTCTGATATTATCACACATGTTTGCCACCAACGCCACCAGCTGGGTGAATCCTAGATAACTTCCAGCTAGAATCCAAGCTCAGCGAGCCTCTTTTCAAAACCGGGAAGCTCATGGCTTTGCAAATCAGCTGGCTGAGTTCATGTTCTAGCCAGAAATTACCCAGATTCACCCATCAGGCAGAGACGGTGGAAAAACAAGTGTGATAATATCAAGATACATCCCATATTAGAACTGAATTTGGCAGCGGTAAGCTGCTTTTTTTAGCTGTGTGCTAAACTCTTTAGTGTGTAAGCAGGGAAGCTTCTTATTGGGATGTATGTTTTATTTTTTAATTTTTGTATGTCCTTTAAATGATTTTAGATAAAGAAGATTTTTAATTGTTTTTAAGTTTTTATTGTTAAGCGTTTTATTTTTTTAAAAACTGATACTCTGGGACCTGCCTTGGGTCACACTCTGGGAGAAAGGGGGAATACTACTACTACTACTACTAACAACAACCATTGTTATTGTTGTTATTATTTTTATTAATTTCATTTGTATGCTCCCTTTCTTCCAGTGTGTGAGAAATGTTGTTGTTTGTTGTTGATTCCAAAAGTTCAGCAAACTTATTATCTCTTATTTTAATCAGATGATAAGAGCAAGTAGAACTGTTTGTTCTCAAGATCAGCTAGCAACTTGTCCCTGCTGCTGGTTCTGTGCTTGTGAATGCATTTCAGGGATCAGCAAGAGAGGTTTGCCTTGCCCCACTCTGATTTCAATCTACCTTTCTATTTAACTTGCCAATGGGAGACTCTGCTTCAAGTGAGCCCAGTCTCCAGCCCCTCCAGAGCCTACTATTCACACAGAAAGCTGTGTTCCTTATTATATGACAAAAGTGTACCCACATACAGATTGTTAAGCACAAGGCTTTGTACAGAAGAACTGATGATCACATAGATCAACTGTGGACTTCCAGATGTTTTTGCACTGCAGCTCCCACAAGCCTTTGTGGGTACTGTTTAACAACGGGTTCACTGAGTGCTTTCCAGTTAGCTTGGCTACACAAAAATACAAGTCGTGTGGGCAGTTTCCTCCGGATTTGGACACACAGAATATGAGACAGTGAAACCTCTTTCTGTTGAATCAGGAGTTTGTTTGTTGTTGTTGTTTAAAAGACCTTCTGAAGTGGTTTGGCAGTAGCCAAGCCACCAACCATCACAACCAAAAAGTCTAACTTAAAATAGTCCTGAGGCATAATCATATTCTCCCTAGAATCCTGTGGCACCATAGTTCATAAATAGAGAGCAGCTTTCCACCACTGACAACTGCCCAGGGTGAAGTTAAAATTTCAAGAAGTCAGATACAGGTCAAGGGCTTCCGCTTTAGCCCAACGGCTTTCAATCAAATACAGTCGGAAATGACTTTAAGGCACACAACACACGCACACATACAAATATCCAAAATCCACACAACAGTGGCCCCTTTAATTATACAACCAAAGTACAGAAAATAGATTTTAGTTCATCAAGTAAAGGTATCACTGTTTTGTGGGTTTTGGATGTTGTTGTACTTTGCCATGTGGCAATAGAAATAATAGAAATTAAAGGGATTGTGTATTCCTATAGACTAGCAGGTTTTGCCCTCAGACAATGGGATTTCCTCAGAGATGTGTGTTTTACCAGTTAGACTTGCAAATTAAACTCTTTTCCGATGACCAAACACAAAACAAAGCATGCCTGAATGCAAGATACAGAAATGAGAGAAAGCATTTACTGGGACAAAATATTATTTCACCACTTTCTAAATAAGGACAGAGGTTGCACCTGCACTGCAGAATTAATGAAGTTTGACAAAACCTTCACTGCCATGGCTCAGTGCTGTGGAATTCTGAGATTTGTGGTTTTGAGAGATACTTAGCAGTCTCTAGCAGAGATCTCTGGTGTCACAACAAACTACAAATACCAGGATTCTATAGGATGGAGCCTTGACAGTTAAAGTGGTGTCAAACTGCCTTAATTCTGCAGTGCAGATGCAGTCTAAATGTATCATCGAGTTTGACCCAAAATGTGGTCACACAGTGTCACATATAAGTGACTGTTTAGTGCTATATTGATGAACAGGCCTTTCTTCCCCTCTAGAATTTACCTTTATTTATTCAGGATAGCTGGAGAAACCCTAGGGCTAGATTCAGCCATCAACCATCCTCAGCAGAACCATCCCCACCAGAAAGCCTGTGGTTCTCCCACCCTGACCTAAGGCAAAGAAAGTTAACATTTGGCTCTTCAGAGGCTGGACTACTATTTTTCATCAGCACTGGTAGTACAGGCAAGGGACATGATGCGGACAATTCTGGTCAAACAACTTTTTGGGGGGCCATGTGTTTACCCCCCGCCTCTTGACATAAGAAGGATCAGGGCAACATCTCAAATTCCAGTGTGAGCTCAGGTCTTCTTATATTAAGCCCCTGCTGTGCACCATTTAAACATGACTTGTCTTCCGAGGGTAACAATAGCAGGGCCTGTTTTGGAAACATGTACCCTTTAGCCATTCAGCTTTTCTCCAAGAAAGTGGCCACCTACCAGAAATCTTCCCAGTCTTATCACTAATTGACTTCCATATGGAACACCATAGCCTCTACATGGACAGCGACAGCCCCAGATTATTCTAGCATTGCCATTATGTTGGGACAGTCTCTCCTTTTCTTGTCCTTTGTGTAACGTTATGGAAATTTCAGGCATCAGTACGTTGCTTGGCTTTATCTACATAATAGGGATGTTGGGGTTCCCCCTCCTCTCCAGCTCTCAATAAATGAGACCAATTTGCTAAATGCCCAAGGATTACCTAGTGTAGTATTTTACTCTTTGCCAAGATTCACAGAATTGGGAGGCAGAGCAAGTTTGCAGAATTTGCAGCGATGGAAATGACTTCCTAGGTAGCCTATCAGTATATCACCTACAATTTGGGGGTGTTTTGTGTGTATTTTGTGTGGGGTGGGGGTGGGAGGGAGTAAGTATGGGAGGGGACAGCATACACAATGTCTCCAAAACTGTGAAGAAATAATACATTCCAGCCAGATTTCTTCCATGGTGATTTGCAAAGTCACCGCCACCTCCCATCTGTTTCTGCTTGGCTTCCTGTGTAATAAGTTAATAGAGCAATAATAGCTGATGAACTGGAAGAGTGTGGGTGGGGAGGAGGGGCAGCGATGTTGCGTTCTGAATGGAATGAGGTGCCCTTACAATGATAAACTGATCCTATTCCATTAAACCAGAAAGCTGTCTCCACATTCTTCTCTTCATCCCATCTAAGCGGATGAAGAAGGAGGGTGGGGTGGGGAGGGGGAGGAAATCATGGAATTGCTGTCGCTCACTGCAGCTGTCAGGAAATGATACTAATTAGTTTAATTTGCAATAAACAGAAGCACTTAAAACTCACCAAATAATCTAAGTTGGAAAGTCACGGGGTCTTTTTTATATACATATATGACAACACAGTTAAGCGACTCTGGAGTGTGGGTTTCTTTAACCTTTGATGCAACGACCATTGAGCAGAGGTCACATATTTAAACCAATTGTTCTTTGGGCCATCACCCACAAACACCACAAAACATGGCAACTATTCAAGGCTGGTCTATGAAAGCTGAGTGAGTTTTAGGAATTACAAAGGACCCTGAACCATAGCTGAATCATAACAAGAAACTGGTTCATATAAGGATAAGATCTTGAAAGCGGCCATCAAAGGCTCTTCACATTTCCAGGTGAAATTTGACACTTCAACTTTCAAACTATGAAAATTAGTCAATCAGAGACCATTGCCCAGTGATGGAATAGTTGTTTTGCACCTAGAGGCCCTTACATTCAATCCCTGACATTTTTGGACAGGCTTGGGTTCCTGCGTCTAAGAAGAGATGTATACAATTGAACTGTCAAGGAAACATAAGAATATACTGATTATATTATGACAAAATGAATATGATGTAGAGTCAGTATGTTTCAGTGCTCATGCTTTGGAGGTAGAACCCTCTCCTGTTTTGCTATTCGTCTCTGCAAAAAGTTCAAAGACGACAGACATTTTGAAAAGAATAACAGAAAGAATGAGATATAATATACCCAGTGCTAACCACCCAGAAAAGGATTAATTATGAATACTCCTCAAACTAATGCTTCAGTGCACTGTTCCCATGCATATGAAGATACTGCTGTCTGGGGACAGTCAGCTCTTGGGAGAGGAAATCATGCGTCTCCTTGTGAGAGGAAAACTGACATGATCTACTAGGCTGAGGACAAATTGTTCTTTACTTTAGAACCACGGATCTTTCTAGCTTTTATATTTTAGACAATGATGTTGTTTTAAAATGTTTAATACTGATGTTCTATCCCTTTCTGCAAAAGAAGGCTGGAATCTTGCACTGAGAGGTGTACATGTGGCATGGAACTGCGTCTCCTAGCTATTCCATCCCCTGCCAAAAATACCCCACTTTTTACGCAATGCAGATCCTTCAGCGTGGCCATTTCCATATTGCCAGAGAGTGTGGGGAGGCATGGTAGTGATGATGTGTTTTCCTGTAGCTGGACGCATTATAACAGACATCTGCAGGGATCTTCTGAGGTCTCTGTAGGTTACCTCCTTGGAGCAGCTCCAGCTAAAGGAAAATGGCTGAATGCATCTCCATTGATCCCTCACTCCCCAATTACACAGCAATGGTCATTTTGGTAGTGGTGCACTGTGTTACTTACAAGGTGGGTTAGAATCATAGAATCAGAGAACCATAGAATCGTAGAGATGGAAGAGACCACAAGGGCCATCCAGTCCAACCCCATGCCATGCAGGAACTCACATGTAACAGTTGCCTTGTCTATCCCACCAAGCTGGTAATTTTATCAAAAAAGAGAGGGGGGGGGGAGAGAGAGGGAGAGAGAGATCAAGTTTGTCTGGCATGACTTGTTTCTCTGAAACCTGTGTTGACTTTTTGTGATTATGGAATTGCCTTCTAGATGTTTACAGACTTTCTATTTAATGATCTGCTCTAGAATCTTTCCTGGTGTTGATGTCAGACTAAATGGACATTTCCGCTCCTTCTGGACATCCCAGAGAAATGAAGCAGCCCTCCCAACTCTTCTCACCTGGTCTTTTTGCTCGGGTTCAGAGGTGGTTGGCTGGTGCCTTGTCAACAAAGCATTCTAACCTCTGCAATGATCTAAAAAGGTGAGATTCAATAGTGTTATGTCCAACATGTTGTTTGCTGTTGATGTGTGCCTTCAAGTCACTGCTGACTTATGATGACCCTAAGGTGAACCTATGATGGGGGTTTCTTAGCCAGATTTATACAGAGGGGGTTTGCCATTGCCTTCTCCTGCAGCTGAAAGCATGTGACTTGTCCAAGGTCACCCAGTGGGTTTCATGGGTGACCTGTGAATCAATCCCTGGTCTCCAGAGTTGTGGTCCAACACTCAAAACTCTCTGCCATGCTGGCTCTCATAATAATTCACCAGCAGGATTCCAGCTAATATGTTTCAAATGGTGCCACAGAAATAATTTTTTGTTTGTTTGTTTCTAGAGTTTATTAGTTTTCAGCCCCACAGAGCTCCCAAACCAGTGTACAATTAATTAGATAAAACCTTCATTAAAGATAATTATTTCATTTCATTTCATTTTTTTCATAGAATCATAGAGCTGGAAGAGACCACAAGGGCCATTCAGTCCAACCCCCTGACATTCAGGAATTCACAATCAAAGCATCCCTGACAGATGGCCATCCAGTTTCTCCTCATAAGGCATGGTTTCTAGCCCCTTCACCATTTTGGTCGCCCACCTTTGGACACACTCCAGCTTCTCAACATCCTTTCTGAATTGTGGTGCCCAGAAATGGACACAATATTCTAGGTGAGGCCTGACCAAGGCACAATAGAGTGGCACTATTACTTCCCTTGATCTAGACGTTATACGGTACATCTATTGATACAGCCTAGATTTGTATTGGCCTTTTTAGCTGCCACATCACACTATTGACTAATGTTCAACTTGTGGTCCAATAAGACTTCTAGATCCCTTTCACACATTGTCTCTCTCAGCCAGGTGTCCCCCATCCAATATCTATGCATTTCATTTTTTTGCCCTAAGTGCAGTACTTTACATTTCTATGTGCTGAAATTCATTTTGTTATCTTTGGCCCAGCTTTCTAATCTATTAAGGTCATTTTGAATTTTGATCCTGTGCTCTGGAGTATTAGCTATTCCTCCTAATTTGGTATCATCTGCGAATTTGATAAGCATGCCCCCTATTCTTTCATCCAGGTCATTGATAAAGATGTTGAATAACACTGGGCCTAGGACAGAACCCTGTGGCACCCCAATGGCCACTTCTCTCCAAGATGAAGAGGAGCCATTGCTGACCATCCTTTGGGTTCAGCCAGTCAACCAATTACAAATCATTTAACTGTTGCATTGTCTAACCCACATTTTACTAGCTTGTTTGCAAGAATGTCATGAGGGACCTTGTCAAAGGCCTTATTGAAATCAAGATATGCAATGTCCACAGCATTCCCTTCATCTACCAAGCTGGTACTAACGTTAAAAACCAATGGCCATATTGAATAGTACAGTCTTGTCTGCTTGCAAGAAATTCAGGATGGAGGTAGCCTGACTTTCTTTGGGAAAGAGTTCCACGGCTGAGGTGTGGCTACTGAGAAAGCCCTATTTTTTGTATTCACCATGCTAACTTCACAGGTTGGTGGTGCGAGAAACAACAGGGCTTCTGAGGGGGATCTTGAATTCCAGGCAGGCTTGTGTGGTAGGCAGTGATCTTTTAGATGGTGTGTTCAAGCAGTATAGGGGCTTGTAGGTAAAAATCACCATTCCAGATTTTTCACTGTTTTTATATGCTTTATGAGTTTTTTGGGTCTGTGACCACAGAATAAAAATCAATAATCTCAGATTTTGTTCAGAACTGAAAGTCTGTGCTGCTGGTTAAATACTAGTGATATATGGTTTCTAAAGTACATGCCAGACAACAACTGGTTGCTTAACTTTGCACAAGCAGTACTTGTTGTTAACTGACTTCAAGTCAGCTTTAACTCATGGTGACCCTGTGGATGAGACATCTCCAAGACCCCATATCTTTCATAGGTCTGCTTAGATCCTGTTGATTTGGGTCTCTCTTTCTGATGCTCCCCTTAGCATTATTGTTTTTTCCTAGTGAGTCATGCCTTCTCATGATGTGGCCAAAATATGATAGCCTTAGTTTCATCATCTTGACTTCCAGGGAGAGTTCTGGTTTGATCTGTTCTAGGGTCCTGTTGTTTTGTCTTTTTGGCTGCCCACAGTATCCTCAGCACACTTTTCCAGCACCATATCTCAAATGAGTTAATTCTCTTTCTATCGGCTTTCTTCACTGTCTAGCTCTCACATCCATACACAATGTCCTAGACCATTCTAAGTTTAGTGCTCGGTTTTATACCTTTATATTTTGGGATCTTGTTTAGTTCTTTCAGGGCTACCCTTCCCATTCCTAATCTTCCTCTTATTTCTTGGCTGCATTCTCCATTCTGAATAATATTTGATCCAAGATATAGGAAATCTTTAGCTATTTTAATTTCTTCATTATCAAAGTTGAATTTATGTAGATCTTCCATGGTCATTATTTTTGTTTTCTTTATGTTCAGCATTAATCCTGCATTTGCACTTTCTTCCTTGATCTTCCTCAGTAATTTTTCCAAGTCCATTTGTTTTCCTCTAGTAGAATGGTGTCATCCAGATATCTTAGATTGTTGCTGTTCCTTCCTCCTGTCTTCATTCCTTCTTCTCAGTCTAAACCTGCTTTTTGTATTATTTTTTCTGTGTACAAGTTGAACAAGTAGGGTGATATAATGCAGTCTTGTCTGATCACTTTGATTTATAATCAATAGATCAATAATAGTTTGCAAAATAGCTTGCTGGCAGAAGAAGGGATATTTAATCAAAGGCTAATAATATTGCAGAAAAGTTGGTGTGTTATATAAGTTATTACTACATTTAAACTGACCATCAAAATGGAAGCAAAAAGATGTAGCTTTATTTTATTTTTCCCCCTTTGGTCTTGAAGCATGGAGAGTGATAGCCAAGGAAGGACTGCATGATCCTACTAAAATATGTAGATTTTCTTTTGGCAGTCTTTTGAATGGGTTGTTATCTTGGTGCAGTTCTATCCCCATGATGAAAAATACCTTCTTCTAAAGTATATAATTACCCTTTGTCACTCGTAAATTTCCTCTGGTTTCTGAGCTCATTTAATAATGCTGAAGAGAAGTTAACAATAAAGGGCTCCTGCCAATTTACCACCTTGTACATAATGTACCTATAATGATAGTTTGATTGCCTGTGCCCATTATTTCCAGCTTCTGCCTATTTTCTATTACTACATGGAGCGCCATTCCACTCTGTGGAAGATGAATACAGGAGATGAATGCAGATGTTAGCCTACAGAAAATGTCCCCCACAAAATGGCATTGGCATTAGTCTGGATCTCAATTTCACTTTTCAGCTAATGAATAAAAGCAAAGTTCTCTTCCATCTCAGATCCATGGGTCTTTGCACCAAATGTTGAATATTGACTGGCATGATGGATCAGTCCAACTTGTGACTGTAACACCATCCCTAGGTGTGTCCAAATTCTGCTATTGGATGTTTTGTGCCAGAACTTCCACTAGTCTGGGGCTGCCAGTGTGTCATCCAACAATATTTGTTTTGGTCAGCAGGAACCTAGATGGTTGTCATGATGTGAACTATTAATTTCCTGCAATAGTGGGGGAGAAGAGAGGAAAACTCAGGGATAAATTAATACCTCCATTCTGTATATGTTTGCAATGTTTGTTAACTGAAGAGCAGCCAAGCTTCCTATACCAAGAGCATCATTAGGAGTGTATGGGTTGCACCAGGTGACACCTTAAGGTATCCCAAACTTCATACCATTGCTGCCCTAATATCTGCCTTTTGGCAGAAACAGCTTATGGAATTTTTCCTGCCTCCCTTTAAAATGCTAGAGCTCAGTGAAAGAGATGTGTGAGTGGGGCAAGGCTCAGTGGGAGGAGAGGCCTCAGGCTTTTTTTTTTAAACCTAAAATGTTAGATTTTAATTTAATTTTTTTTTAATTTTCTTTTTAAAAACTCACATCTTACCAAATATTCACTTCAGCCACATGAAACTATGTACATGTAAGTACATTTAGGCTACGTGTATATACTTGACTATAAGTCGACCTCATGTATAAGTCGAGGGCAAGTTTTGGGGCCAAAATTATGGCTTTTGCTACGACTTGTGAATAAGTCAAGGGTAAAATTCAGGAGCATATAGGAAAGGATCTAAAGGATGAAGCAAAGCAAAACAATGTCAAATAACTTCCAAAAGTCCATCTTTGTGCTTATTCTTAAGACTGGATGGATAAGAGAGTAAAGAGGGTCAGTGCTTCCAGGACAGATTATACTCTTGCTTTTCATCAGGGGATGGTTCCTTCTTTTAAATAAGAGTTAAGATACAGTGCTTCCATTGACCCGTGGATAAGTCGACTCAGGTTTTTTGGGTCAATTTTTTTTACCTAAATTTCTAGACTTATACATGAGTATATACAGTATATTGTAATTTAACTGTATAATTTTAATTTTTCTAGTTATTTATGTCACAATTATTGCCTTTACATTCAGTGATATATGGGAACAATTATTTATGGGTAACATTAGTACAAAAAAAACATTATTAAGGATTCGGTATGGTATGGTATGGTATGGTATGTGTGTGGGGGGGGAGGGTGATGGGTGCAGTCAAACCTAGTGACACCACTGTCATATACTAAAAAGCAGATAAGCTTTTCATCTAGAACAAAGTTGGGAACCATTTAGCCCTCCAGATAGTATTCAGCTGCAACTCCCAACACTGCCCATGGGCTAGGCTGTCCAGGGTTACTGAGATCTGCAATTCAACAGAATCTGGAGGGCCACGTTGTTCCTACCCCACCTTAAAAAGCATAGGAAGCACTATTACAACTATATGTTCAGCTATTATTCTGTTCAGTTTAATCCTTCCTACTAAATTTAACTGGCTGATTCTTCCATTTTCTTATGTGTCTGATTTCATATTCACTTTCCTAAATAAATCTCACCTTTTGTTTACCTAATTTGCTCTGGCTGCTCAAAACCTCTGATCAAAAGTATCTTCGCAACTCAGACTGACCTGAAACTGTATGTATGACTGACCTGAAAATGGCAAGAATGTGCTACCAAATTGTGGACCAGACACTCTGGCTTGAATACGCTTGATTACATTGTCTCGCTCCACAAGGGCACACAAGAAGTAGAAAGCTGCAGTTTTCTAGGGGAGAGATGTCATAAAGTTATGTCTTGATCATGCAGGGTATTTTAGATCTTGGGAAATGGGGGTGATTCCAAGGTGACAGATTTGTACTCTCACACTGAAGCTGGGAATTCTGGGCCTAGGGTGAGTACAAACCCTACTTTGCATAGGACAGTCCTGTTTGAAAGCATCCTATATTTCAATGGCTTACCAGTCCAAGTGTTACTTAATGATAAGAAACCATAAGAAGGGAGAATCTACATATCCTTTAACTTCACGATGTTTATAATGGTAAATTAATGATGACCAGAACCACACTCCAGAAAGGAATCACACTTTTCTTCACTTTCCATGAGTGCAGAGCAGTGAATGTGGGTAAGGCTCGAGGTGGAGAGTGGGGTACCTGCGGACCATATCTGAGCAGGTGGAGTGTTTTCTCCTGCTATTGCTTGGACCATGGGTTGCTTTGGAGTCAGAAACACAAAAAATCCTGTGATCCATGCTCAGAATATCCTATTGAGAGCTCTGTTCCTGGGATGTGTGAGGACCATCACAGTGTGAGAGTTCATCACAGTATGAGAAAACATCACAGAACCAGAATGTTCATTTTTAAGCATTAAATCAAATCTCATTTGTAGGACTCATGATGTTCTCCAGATGGACATTACTATAAATATCCCAGTACCTCCTTTGGTCTAGTATGGTTGACAACCATCTATTGTGTTTGGGAAACGCCTCGCTATTCCCTTGTATCTTGACTGATTGTCTGTTGCTGAAACTCTGTTTGGACCTGGACTACTGTTTTGGATTTTCTCTTTGAATCTACTGGACTGAACTGACTCATGATGAACCTGGACTGGAATTGTACAACCACTGCTTTTGCTACCAACAACTTGTTGAGACAAGGTCATTTTCTCTGTCTCTCTTAGTGCTTGAAATGCTGGGAATGGACTGAATGTTTGGATAACCTCCCAAGGACAAAACAAGACAACTTCACTAATGAAGTACATGAAAACTGTTTTGGAGAAAAAACTCTAAAGACATGCTGGGTAGGGCATAAGACAGGAGGCATTAAACATGAGTTGGGAAGAGAGTGCAATAGGGGCAGCAGTCCCAGTTGTGCAAATGAGAGGAGGTGCGATGATGGCTGCCTTGAAAGTGGTTATTTGACATTATGTTGTTAGTAGCATGATTGCTGTAAAAATGGGGATCATGCAGAAGAGTCCTTATACTGCAAATGTCATGAGCCCTTAGCCCTAGCCAGTAGAGTCAATAGTGGGAAATTCTGGGAGCTACAATCCAGAAATATCTGGAAGGCCCCATGATTTCTAGCCCTGGCATACAAGAATATATCTTGAGTTTGCATATGAAGACTTATGGATAATGTATATCTGTAATATGCTCTTGTATATGAGTATGTTGTGATTTAAGTTATGGAGATGGTAAGGACAAATAAGAAAATATGAACAGATCACACACTGATTATATGCAGAAAAATGCAAATAATATGCATAAGATAGTCTTTATGTTAGTGATTGTGTGCTTCTGCTTCAGGCAAAATGAAATCAGCCTTCTTAGACAACCGTCCAGAAGGTGTTTGTGTTTTGCGCTTTCAGCTTCTGGGTTACATTTGGGTCAGTTTCCTCACCCAAGTCGTCACTGTAATGCATCAGACTATCAATTTTTTAAAAAAAAAATGTGAAAGCTTAGCTGTTGAATTTTGGTGAAGACAGATTGTTGGGTTTTTTTAAATCATTTATTCTTCTGACAATTTGTGACTTCTCTGCACAGAATCCTATGAAGAGGCGGCGTATTTTTTAAAATGATAATCCCAACCTTTACAATAAATAAGTTAAATAAATAAATAAACATATAAATAAGCCCTAGCTGTTTCTTTGTGCCATGTTTCAAGTAGCATTACTTACGGTGCAGGGTTCTTCAACAGTCTTGCACAAATGTTGTCCTGAGAGAGCACGGTGCAGATGGGACAAGGCTCTGTGGTGACATTTTTTATGAGCAGTGAGAAAATCCCTTCAGGGCAGTTGCTTACTCTGCTATGCTCAGGATAAGGTCAACAACAATCCCTCTCTCTCTTTTTCTGTGATTTAAATTTTAAAAGTCCACACAATTCCCATTGTGATTTAGTATGCCATTTTACTTTACAAAAGAATTTTCCTCTTTAAAGAATGACCTGGCTAAAGCGGGTATTAGCAAACACTGTAATTATTCAGGGCCTCGGAAAGTTACTTTTTTTGGACCACATCTCCCACAGTCGTCAGACAGCATGGAAAATGAGGAGTACAGTATTCTGGAATAATTGGCTGGCTAAAGCTCTTTGAGCAAGAATGTGCTCCACAACAACATTATGTTATAGGTCTCACTTGCCTGTAACCATACTGTTTCATCTGCTGGGCAAAAAGACACCCACCAGAAATCACTGGCATGTTTGAACATGATGACCAAATTTTAGATTAACAGGGATGTTATTAAAAGCCTGACAATATGTTACCTTCCTTCCTTAAATATAAAATAGTGAACAAAAAGAAAAGAAAATTTATGACCGCAGAAGAGATACATAAATTCAATCTAGACAATGAGGAAATCAGAATAGTTAAAGAATTTGCAAACCTGGGGTCAAATATAGACCAGAGTGGTGACTTTAGACAAGAAATAAGATTATTATTTTATTTTATTTATTTATATCCCACCTTCCTCCTGGTAAAGGGACTAAAGGTAGCTATTAAGATTAGGAATGGTGAGGGCAGCTATGAAAAAAAAAAAAAAAACTAGAGGGGCGCCTGAAGAGTAAAGATATGCAACTGAGTACAAAAGTTTGAATTGTTCAAACCATCATATTCTCCATCAGCATGTACGGATGTGAGAGGTGGACAGTCAAGAAAGCAAAGAGAAGGAAAATGACCTTATTTGAAATGTGGTGCTGGAGAAGAGTGCTTAGGATACTGTGGACAGCCAAAAAGAGAAACAGATGGGTCTTGGAGCAGATCAAGCTAGAGATCTCCAAAGAAGCCAAGATGATTAAATTCAGGGTGACATATTTTGGCCATATAATGAGAGGGCATCGATCACTGGAAAAGACAATCATGCTAGGAAATGTAGCGGGCAGAAGAAGGAGAGGAAGACCGCATGCCAATCAGGGGAGATATGTGCACGGGTTTGCAGGAACTCAGTAGAGAAGTGGAAGATAGGGGTTCTTAGAAGTGTCTCATCCACAGGGTTGCCATGAGTTGACGTTGATAACAACAAACAACAATATCAATATCTAACTGAGATTAACAAACAGAAGTGAAAACTGTAATGTAAGCAAAGCATTTCAGCTTCTGCTTTCATCAGTTCTTGAAGATTAAAGTACCATATATACTCAACTATAAGTCAAGAAATTTATGCTCAAAAATTGACCTTAAAATCCTGGGTCAACTTATATACATGCAGTCACACACTCTCAGCCTCAGTGGTAAACCCCCTCTGAAACTTGCCAAAAAAAACTCCATGATAGGTTCACCTTAGGGTTGCCATAAGTCAGGAATGACTTGAAGACACACAACAACAACAACAACAAATATATATGAATGTAATGTGTATGTATATTTATATGTATCTGCACACTCTTTGAGCAGAAAAACAACCTGGGAGGGTTAAGTGCCTCTCTGCTCATTTCCCCATCCCTTCCACTATTGGCTCCACATGCTAAATCTACTTTTCAGGTTTATAAAGAAAGCAGCAATCACCTGTATGTAATGTATAGTTTGGCCCTAGAGTAAAGGTGCTCTAATGGAGACTACTGGCACAGCTGTCAGTAAGTTAATATGTTTAAGACCCATTGCAAATTAATAGCAATGTCTGGAGCACATTCAGAGCTGAAATCACATTGATTTCAAACAAATACACCCAATTCACTCTTAGGTTACACCCTCTAATGGAGGGGAAGCACAATGAAGTCAGGCCTAACAATATTTACTCGGAAGTCATCTTACTAGGTTCAATATAATTTACTTCCTGGTAAGTATCATTAGAATTGAAGCCACTGTTAAGTCATTGTTGCTATAGCACTGTAATCCATCTTCAGATATAAACCAATGACTTTTATAATTGTAGGGTTTTTTGGTTTTCAATCATGGAGATTCTGACAAATGCTGGGGGGAAAATTCCCCCAGTGTTGACAGGCTACAAAGGTGTGGACTGGTTTCATCTCTTCCTGCAGCATTCGCCTTCCATATAGGGGTTTTAGGGTCACATATTTTTCAACTGACAATTACTAATTTTCCCAAGCTACTGGTGTTTAAACAAAGGGTTTGTCTGCTACCAGCCCATCTTCAATTTCAGCTTGATCCTGTGTTTGACAGGGGTCATAAATGCAGAGCTATTATGATTTTACTACAGGTGGAAGGATTGAGGAGTTAAACATTCAACTTTAATGAGAGCAAAGGGGAGGCAAAGGAGGAGTTTATCAGTGGTCAAGCTCCACCTCCTCAGTTGTGCCTCCCAATGGAACATTTTGTTGACGGGTCTTCCAAATTTTCCATTAGCCTAAATACGCAAGCTGGACCAGAGATTCGAAAAGTTACTTTTTGGATTGCAAATCCCAGAATCCTCCAGCCAGATGGAGTTGCAATCCAAAAAGTAACTAATTTAAGTTGTGGACTTTTATCCACTGAAGTTCTCTCATGGACAGAGGCAGTCTGTTTATCAGTAGAAAACTTTTGACCCAGCAGAACTTTTCACTGGCCAAATGGGGAAAGAAGTATCCTGCACAGATTCTTCCCTCCTGTAGTCCCTAAATATTGCTCCAGAATAGTACTAAGTAGTACTTGGATGGGAGACCACCAACAAATACCAGGTGCTGTAGGCTATAATTCAGTGGAAGGAACTGGCAAAAGCCATCTTTGAGTACCCCTTGCCTAAGAAAAACTGTTCATGGGGCTGTCATAAGTCAACAGGCAACTTGAAGGCACATAACACACACACACATGCACACATCTTGGCCTGATACACAAGATTGTCCCCCCCAATCCTGGTTTTGAAGATGATGCAGATACTTGAAAGAAGGCGTTATTTTATTTTTCTTTTATGTGAGTAAAGCAGGCTTTCCAGCACTTGCTACCATCAAGTGTAAAAGCAGAAGCAGGATGAATGCCAAACCTGACCTGAGTCTCAAGTTGATGCTCATTACATGTGACTTATGGAAAGAGAAACATACTTCAAATCAGGCAAAGGCAATATTATGTTTATTAAAATATTAGCTATGTCCATGCTTTGATTTGCAGAACATAGAAAGCTTTATTAAGCTGTTTAACACAAGGCCCAGCCATTTTCCAGCAGTTTACTACTGTTTGCTGCATATTTTGAGCAGGAATTTTGTAAAGCCTGCACTAGTGGGCGCCACTTGTTTTCAATGACAGAACAGAGATGTGTGTTTGTTCATTAGAGGTCATCATTGTAGTTTACCAAAGCGAGCAGGATAAAACTGGAAGAATGATCTCTGACTCATATGTACAATGCAAGACAAGAAAAAAAGGTTGACACTCTGAACTAAAGAAATAAGGATATAGTTTAATAGACTTAAAAGAGGCAATAAAATGTTCAATCAATGTAAGTGTAGGCTATATTCCATTGATTCTCCCCCCCCCCCCTTCAGCCTGAAGATAAAAATAGAATTTGGATGGAGTGTGAGAAAGGCAGAGAGAGAGGAGCTGGTATTGCTTAAAACACTTACGTTCGACATTGCTGTTGCTCAGCACCTTGTATCCTAAATAGCTTCTATGGAAATGGTGGTGGGAGAACAGCAGAGGTGTAGCTACAGGATGGTGGTGGTGAAATGCCACCATTCCCCCACAAATGGGAATTCTTCCCATTCCCCTATGAAAGTTTCCTTCAGTTCCCCAAAGTCTAGTATTGCAGAGAGCGTGATGCTGAAAATCATTTTCCCCCTAGAATGTTTATACATGTGTTTGCTTGCCCCCTTTTCTTGTGATGCCTGAACTGAATTTCTAAATGCTCAACCGAATTTTTAAGTCATTGCAATGCTAGAGCAAGGAAAATTTCATGGGGAGGGGGCAAAATTCTTATTGGGAGGTAATGCCCTCATTTTGTCCCCCCCCCCCCCACTCCCCGATAGTTGCACCACTAGAGATCAGGTAAAAAATCTTTATAAACTTCAGATACAGTGATAAAGAAAGAATCACATTAGGAATGTTTCGTTACCGTATGTGTGTGTGCCTTCAAGTTACCTGTGGACTTATAGTGACTCCATGAATTTCATAGGGCTTTTAAGGCAAGGAATCCAGGGGTAGTTTTGCCAGTTCCTTCCTCTGACATATAGCCTACAGCATTTGGTGGCAGTCTTCTATCCAAGTACACTAACCAGAGTTGACTCTCTTTAGCCTCCAAGATCAGATGGGATCTGGTGCCTTCTGAAAAGCCCATGAGTCTTAAGAGAAGGAAGAGAAGGAAGGGAAGATGACAAGCTGGTGGATTAGCACAGAAGTGGGCCATGTCCCACCTTGGGGCCATGTGCACCTTCTCTGGGCTGCTTTTGTGGCCCAACCCTTATTTCTGTGGTTAAAATGTTGTAAGCTGCCTCTCCCTAGAGCAGGAGTTCACCTTCTAAGTAAATCACAGCTCAACCCTGTACTATTTAATATTTTAAAAGGCACCTGTTTTTGAAACTGTATTTCCAGACATTTCTGAAATGCTTGGTTTGTGTTTTTGTTGCCAACCCTTGTGGTTCCTAGGAATCCTTGGGGGAGAAAACAAGGGACTGGTCCAGCTGAAGTTTCCCACCTGTAGAGTGTGCAGTGAGGTTAGGGGAGCGCCATAGTCAAATCCAACATGGAGCTTAATTTGTGTGAACTTGAGCGTGAGTTTCTATATTTTATAGATCACATCCAGGAGCCACTTTTCTTAACTGACTGCGTTCCACTGGCATTTTCACAGATTGAGTGACATCATTTTCCTTTCTACTCCCCTCCCACTACTTGGCGCAAGTCCTAACAGCTTTATGGCTGGCATACACCTTATGCTGGCATGAGGAGGAGCCTATTTTCCTCCATTAGAATGCATCATTTCAGTTTGAAAATTTCAGTTCACTGTTTGAAATAATGTGGGGTAATGGTTAGGGTGTTGGCCTGGGACTTGGGACACCCAGGTTCTGGTCCTATTGAACCATGGAACTAACTGGGGGACCTTGGGCCAACATTCTCTCTCTCTCTGGCCAACATCACTGGGATGTTTTTAGGATTAAAATGAGAAGTAAGACAGCCATGTATGCCACATGTGCTGGATATTGATGCCCTCCCACCCACTGGTTTAACTAGACTGGGCAGAGAGCAATTTTCCACTGCTGGTATCTCAGCATCTGTAGACTATATTTGTTGGTCCCATTTTCAGATCATGATGGCTAGAAATGTACATTGCAGGTGGACCTCTGTGCCATTTTGACTTTGTGACCTTCCCACCTAAGGTTTCCAGAATCTCCAAATGAAGATGCATGACAGAATGAGAAGAAACTTGGTTGTGAATTCTTGCCAGTGTCGGAACCAAAGGCACTTTCAGTGTCCTTTTCAGAGTGTTTTGCATTTCACATGCATCTGTATTAGCTGACATCATACTCCCGGCCTAAAAAAATCAAATGAGACTCTTAAGAAGGGTGCCAACCCACAATAATTCTGCAATGATTTGAGGCCATGTTTTTTTAATCATGCAGTTGTTTTATTTTTGTGAAATAAATATTACTGGTATGCACTGTCAAGTACACAAACACAATCAAAACCTTGAAAAATCCTTTTGAATAATGAATGCTAGCCACCTGCTTTGGACTGACTATCATTAGGATGTTGAAAGGCACAGTTGCTGAAAAGCACAACAGTCCCTGGAGTCTGGAATGTGGTCAAGTTGGAATGTGCCTTCCCCGCAGCATAGCGATCAGAGGGTGTGTCCCTGTAGAGAATAAACAGGGCTGCAATTCTATACTTCATTGACTGGTAGTATGTCTCACTGCTGAACTCAATGGGATATCCTTCTGAGGAAGCAGATGCAGGCTTGCACTGTTAAGAGTGGTCCTTCTTGTCATATTAATGTCACTAACAAGAGGTGCCAAAGAGGCCTAATAATGTCACTAACAAGAGGTACCAAATTGTGGGTGGCAGTTACAAGCTAAGGTGAGAGCAGGCTCCCTGTCCTGCATGCCAGGGATGTTTCACTTTCCAAGAAACCCACATGAGTTTCTTGGGCTCTGGTATGGAACAAGGATGTTGGCCAATCAGAGGATGCTTGGTTGGCTGGCAGGGGACAGGGCTTGGAAGCTAGTGAAGGCTTCACTCAGGTCCACTCCCACACCATATAAATGGCTTCTTCTACCACGTGAACAGCCAGTTGGCTTTGATTGTTATCCCCTCCTCAGTGTTCAGGTTTTGTATAGATGATTATTTTGTTATCGGCATCATGTTGCTGATATTATCACAGCTTTCAACAGTTTTGGCAGCGGGGTCTAGATCCAGTATGGGGGATAAGTGTGGCTTGTATACTCATCCTATCCAGTATGTGGATGTTTCCTTAAGAGGATATAGGCAATATACAGGTCACATCTAACATGGGGCCAGATGGCTCTCCCTTATCACTCCCAGGTGATAAGAGAACCACACAGTGGCTTCTGCCCAAGTAGATTCCCATGTCTATCAGCCCAGCACCACCTGGCTGTGCTGGGCAGGGTGAAAGGTTCTCCACTGGCCAGCAGACACCTATTCAGTTGTAATCAATACAGACATGTCCTTTTCCTTTCCATCCCTCCCCCAAAAGTGTTCTGTGCTCATTCTTGCTCAGCACAAAGCCCCCTACTCATTGCTGGCTCCACAAAGCATTTTTCATTCATGACGGCTTCTGACATGGATGATGGTTTTGATTTTGCTGCAGGTAGTAAACAGGCAGCAGCTGGGCCTGAAAAACATGGTTTTGCCTTACCTATTTTTTCTCAGTGATGCATATGAAAGGGATATCTTTGCTTCACAGACAGTGGTGATGACCCCTCAAGGCCAAAGATAGCTCCGCATATGAAAACATTTTAAGGTGTTTGGTCCTCTGAAGCCCCACCTTGGCTTCACAGTTCTGAAGGTGCCTTCCGCAAATGCCTTCTGCAGTATGTGAAGTTGCCTCATGGGCCACACATTTCTCCTCGCTGAACCAGTGTCCCCTCCATCAGTGTAGTGGCTGCTTCTCTGTGCTTGCTGGCATTGTTCTTTTCTACCTCTGTTTGCAGACTGTGTCCCTGAAGGAGGAATGCTGTCAACACAGGGAGAGCAAGTGCCAAGGTCAGAGGCTCAGGATGATTCTTCACTGCTCCTCTCCCATGGTCTTTCCCACCTTGTTTTCTGGTTTTGCTGCTGGACAGGCCTGGCTTCTAAGAAGGACCTCAGAAGTGTTTTTAAGGTTCAGGAAGGCATATGATTAGGAATTCTGCATACTTGCATGTAGGTTTTTACAAATCAGGGACAACACAGAATGCAGTGGATAATAATAATGATACCACCAAGTAAAGCAGTTGACAAATGGTGCATTCGGGGAGACAATGACAATATAATAAAGTATTATATAAAATTGTTTTCAAGGAAAAAGGAAAATATTTAAAGAGCCAGTTGGGCAAGTACAAAGATGACTATAAACTAGGATACACTTGATTGGTAATTTATCAGGTGGAATCCACTGCACAGGAGTTTTGATGGTCCTTGGTACCTGATCATTTCAAAGGGGGCTCATTCCCCCCCCCCCCACACACACACAGCATAGCCTTAGGGAGGGGCTCAATTCCTCTTGCCCCCTTGTTCTGAGATCCATGTCTACTTACCATGCTCCATCCTCATTTGACTGTGTTTGGGTTCCCTCTTAGGTTTTCTTTTACACCCACACCCACACCCAAGATATTGGTATTTCTACAAATCTGAGCATGCTGATAAACTCCCTGTGGCTTCTTAGTGGTCTCATTTTGATTAAAGTCCTTGGGGCTTTTTACATTGGCAAGAAAGTGTGACATGAAGGTGCACTTTCCTTAATGCTTAGCAGCTAGACAGCAAGCCCCAGGTGTGCATTTAAAAAGTACAGGGCAGCTAGACTGAGGTTTTTTCTGTGGCTCAGCAACTACATGGGAAGCTGTCAAAACGCTACAAACACAGGTGGAGCAGCTACATGGGCGGCAAGGAACGTGGCTTTTAGCCGCGCTTTAAACATTTTTTTCCCTTGCTGGCTGCGAATTGCGCAATTGCGCAGGTACATCATACAGTCGGAGCTTATCACATGGGGGAGTACAGGACCATTCCGAAAGAGGGAGAAAGTGAGGTCAGTTTGGAAATGCACATGATTACGCACAAGCTCATCACACACAAAACAAGAGAGCATCTACACAAAAAGAAAATGCAGAGTCAATACGAAAGAATTCAACACATGTGAACATACTGGTTGGCTTTCTGTTGCAAATTAAGGCATCTTGGGAAATGGTAGCAAAGGCTCATGGGAGTTGTAGTCTGTGTTCTGTCAGAGCATTATATTGAGTTGTCTTGAGGTTTCATCCCTCTGTCCAGGAGGGATTCCCATATGTCCTCCATTCTTGAGCAGAGGCCCCCCTTTTCCAAGTTGACCAGGCACGTCCTCCTTTGCCAGGACACGTCCTACTTTTCCAGCCTTCTTTTTGAAGAGGAAGCAGGAGGGCCAGGTGTGCTCTGGCCAGGCTCTGGGGGTCTCTTCCTGGCTCCTTCCCTCCTTCCCTCCCTCCTTCCCCGCTGCCTTCCTCCTCCCTTTGGCTGAGAGAGTGTGACTTGCAGGGAGGAAGGGCAGCGGTGGTGCTCCAGGTCCTCCTGATGCTGTGCCAGGGCAAGCTGGAAACAGGAGGAGGAGGAGGAGGAGGAGGAGGAGGAGAGGGACATGGGGCCCCTCTGCTGCCCTGCCTCCCTGCAAGTCACACTCTCTCAGCCAAAGGGAGGAGGAAGGCAGCCAGGAGAGAGCCATGGAGCCTGGCCAGAGTGTGCCTGGGCCTGCCTTCTCCTCCCCCCTTCGGCTGAGAGAGTGTGACTTGCAGGGAGGCAGGGCAGCGGAGGTGCTCCAGGTCCCTCCCCTTCTCCTCCTCCTCTTGCCAGCTTGCCCTGGTCTGGCTGAGCGCCTCCAGTGCCCTGCTGTCTCCCTAGAAGTCACACTCTCTCAACCAAAGGGAGGAGGTGAAGGAAGGTGCAGGCGCACTCTGGCCGGGCTCTGAAGGTCTCTTCTTGTCTTGGCACCTTCCCTCCCTCCGCACTTGTATCGCTGCCTTTAAATGGGCGCTTTAAAGATACAGAGCCCCATTTAACCGTTCAACTACACCTTAGCCTTTAGATGCAATAGGGGTGCTTTTTACATTGGCTAAAAGGGGCGGTCCAAACTCGCCCCTTCTAGCGGCGAGATGAGGCCTAGGCTGCCACACGGGCAGCCCCAAGAGGCCTCATCCCGCCGCAACGACCCGCCGCAAAAAAGAGCTCCGGGATCGAGCTCTTTTTTTGCGGCGCGGGAAGGGCGCGATTGGGGCCCTCCCGCGCCGCCAGAGCGTCAAAACGTGCGCAGCGCGTCAAAACGCTGCGCACGTGATGACGCTTGTACGGCGCCACCGTGTAGACGCCGCCATCTTTAAATGGCGGCGTCCATGCGTTTTAGGCTTAGGGAGGGTGTAAAGGCTACGCCCTCCCTAACCCTAAATGCGGGTTTTTTAGCCCTAAAAGCGCCTTTTTTTGCCCGTGTAAAACGGGCCAGCAATGCTGCACCCTTTTTAAAAAAGTAGTGGGGAAATCAAACTAATTTTTAAAGGCACTTCTTCTCCCTTAAAACTCCAAAATAGTGTTTTCATGGCACACTTTCCATTTTTCTCATCTAAAGGCTGGGCTTTCATGCAGCCTTCAACACACCTCTTTTTGCCAATGTAAAATGGGCCAGCTCCTTTTTAAAGCACTTCTTCTCCCTTAAAACTCCAAAATAGTGTTTTCATGGCACACTTTCCCTTTTTCTCATCTAAAGGCTGGGCTTTCATGCAGCCTTCAACACACCTCTTTTTGCCAATGTAAAACGGACCATAGTGGTGCTTCTCAGCTGGGTCTACGGTAGATCTGCTTCTGCAGAAGCAAGCAGCAGCAGATGCAATGATGGGCCATCTCAACTGACACACAAAGCTTACAGAGTGGAGAAGAATAACTTCTTTGGACCATAACTCCATGACAACTGACTGGTGGATTTTGAGAGTTACAGTCTTCCCCAAAATGTCATGTTTCTGAGCTCTTTTCACACATTTGAAGGAATGCTTTTGTAAGTATCCTGAGCTGGAGGTAAGCAATATAACACACACTCTGCACACAATGTGAACCAGAAAGCAGCTATTACTTTGCATCCGGTTGGGTTGTTATATATAAATATAATTATTTGCATGTTTCTTTTGCGTCAGGATGGTGGATGCCAAACCTCAGGCTGGAGGCCCATATTTATTGTATGTTGTCCTTCTTCTAGAACTGCAGACTTCAAATGTATGAAGAAACTCCCTCAACAAATCATACGAGGAAGCTAAATGCCATAAGACTGGAAGAATCCTGAAGCTGAATTCTATTTTCTTTTACTTGCTTCCAAGTTTCTGATCTCTGAGCACTCATCTCCTTTTCTTTAAGCCTGAATGCTCGGATTTTACTTTTTAAAATAAGAGAAATTCTCTGGCAAGATTCTACCAACAGGTTTGGGTCCCATATGTGATTTATGCTAAGCATATCCTCAATAGTATACAATGATGGAAAGAAATGTGTAAGATAAGGGATATTTTGCTTCTTTTGAAATCAGTTGTTTTGTTTCCTAAACTGAGATATGCTTCATGCTTCTTGGAGGGGGAGAATATCACTTTGAATGCTTTTCCACAACTGCATTTGGCGAAAGTAAAAAGTAAGGTCAGACCAAGACATTTCACCACCTGAAGTGGAACAGCAAATAACTTCCTCCCATGGCAATTGGTGGATTTCATATCAGAGGGTCAGCAAGTCTGCTCTGGGTTTTAGTATGAACTTGAAAGGAGCTGTACACAGGGCTGAACCCTCCCCTGCCCCAACACATTCAGCATCTTGGGTAGGTCCTTGGAAGTCTTGACTAAGACCTGGAGTGGATTTATTGCCCCACTGACATGAAACTACAAGCTTTCACTGGCACTCCCACCTCAGCCAAGTCAAAATGACAAACTTAATTAAATCTTATATAAAACAATATAAGATTTAATTAAGTTTGTCATTTTGACTTGGCTGAGGTGGGAGTGCCAGTGAAAGCTTGTAGTTTCATGTCAGTGGGGCAATAAATCCATCATTGTATTAATTCATTTTAGTGTGTGGCTTGTGTCTCAGCAGAGGATATTGGCAAGCACAGTGATCAGCCAGACATATGGGCAAACAAATAAGTCCTTAGTTGCGAAACACCACGTACAGGGGCTTGACTATTATTGTTGTTATTATTATTATTATTAGTAGTAGTAGTAGTAGTAGTAGTAGTGGTGGTGGTATCCCACCTTTCTCCTAGTATAGGGACTCAAAACAACTAACAAAATTTGAAACAGTACAAGTTAAAAGCAATACAAAGCATTAAAATGTAAATACAATGTAAACGATTTTGAAAAGTTAAAAACATTACACTTAAAATTTAAAATATATATTAAAACTCTACAGAAAATTCTATACAAAACTTGCACCGTATTTAAAATCCAACCCTTGTCATTTTGAGAAAGCCTGGCGCCATAAAGTGTTTTTATTTGCTGTCGAAAGGAGAGCAGGAACAGGGCCATCTTGGCTACTCTGGGGGAGGAGTTCCAGAGTCTGGGAGCAGCCACCAAGAAGGCCTTCTCTCTTGTTCCCACCAGAAGAGCCTGAGAGGGTGGTGGGACAGAGAAAAGGCCCTCCCCTGGGTGATCTCAGTGCTCTAAATGGAAATACAAGTCCTTCAGATAACCTGTCCCAAGCCATATAGGGCTTTGTAAGTCCAAACAAGCACTCTGTGCATGGAATTTTTTTATCACTTTATTTATTTATTATTTTGTGTATTTCACTTCTATTCCACCTTTCTTTCAAAAAGGTACCAAAGCAGCTTACAAGATAAAAAAATTAATATAACATCATAATAAAATTTTTTAAAAAACCAATTAAAAACATCTAGTCAAAACAGTATAAAGTACAAAACATAAACGTTAAAAACATAACTAAAAACACTCCCCATATAAAAAAATTCACCCTGTCCTGATTATATGTTTAAAAGTCTGATTAAATAAAAATGTTTTTCTTGCCAATGAAAAGCAAACACGGAGGGACCAGCCTAACCTCCCATGGAAAAGAGTTCCAAAGGGTGGGAGCAGCCTCCGAGAAGGCTCTCCCTCATGTCTTCACCAAGCCAGCCATGGATAATTGTGGGACCGAGAGAATGCCTTCTCCTGAAGATCTTAGGGGTCTGGCTGATTCGTAAAAGGAGATACAGTCTCTCAAATAGTCTGGACCTAACCTGTACAGACAGAGGCATCACTAGGGTTGGTGTCACCCAGTGTGGTAAACCCCCCCCCCCCAATTGACCTCCTCCCATACCACATCATACAGAATAAATCTGACCAGGATCACCTCTGTCTTGTCTGGATTGAATTTCAATTTATTTACCCTCATCCAGTCCATCACTGACGGGAGATATTGGTTCAATACAGAGACAGCTTTCTTGGAATGAGATGGAATGGAGAGATAGAGTTGGGTGTCATCTGCATACTGGTGACACTGCACCCCAAAGCTGCAGATGTCCTCTCCCAGAGGTTTCATGTAGATGTTAAATAACGGACTGGCAACCAATGAAGCTGTTGTAACAAGTGAGTTGTATGCTCCCTAGAGCGAGCACCAGTTAAAAACCTGGTTGCAGCTCTTTGGGGCAACTGTCTAGCAATAGCAATAGAAGTTTCATTTATATACCGCTTCATACTGCCTAAGCATTCTCTAAACAGTTTACAATGTAAGCTAATTGCCCCCAACAAACTGGGTACTCATTTTAGCAACCTCAAAGAATGCAAGCCTGAGTCAAGCCTGAGCCCTTGGCTAGTATTGAACTTGCAACCTTATGGAGGAGACATCATTCCACATGTTGGGGACCTTTACAGAGGGATTCACCTTGTTATAGGCTGCACACTATTTTAGTGTGTGTTTTACAAAATTTAAACCCCTGAAAGACTGAACATTAGGACATAAGTGTGTCTTTATACAGTAAAAGGCCAGATGTCTGTGTAAGAAACACACACTTACCAGATACTTCTTAGCATGTAGCCACCAAGGAGATCAGGTAAAATGACTAAAAAGAGACCATAGTATAGAAGAAAACCAAAAAGATGCACTGCACAGGTAGCATAATGTGAATGAGGATGATACAAGTATCTTTTGACAGACTGCCAGTGTGGTGATTGTCAGTGATAGGTCGTATAGTGGCCCCCTATAGATGGCCCATGAAATCTTACTTCTGATTTGGTAGGAGAATCTGTGTTGATATTAACAAAGATTAGTTGGACTTGTCTGTGATTGGACAGATAGATGCTGCAGACAGTATAAAAGTTTCCTCCCAAAAGATGAAAGGCTATTTACACAGTCTCCAATGTGGTCAGTTTTGGCTAGAACACAGTTTATGCTGCTGCTGTTTTTCCTAGCTGGTAAATACCTTTAATATCCTGGTGAGACAGAGAAAGAGAGATGGAATTTCTGGTCTCAGTATTAAACAGGCTCTAGTAAATGTATATTTATTATATAGATAGATAAATAACTGTGAAGGAATATTATTTTCCATGGATGCGTCACAGGTGAAATATGTGTTAGGATGCCTCTGATACTGTGCATGATGTAAGATTCCTTAAATGTAAACCCTCTATGAAATGTCTATATAATGCCTCAATAGAATATATGCTGTGCACTTAGACAATGATAACTATGTTCCTCCCCAAGTGGAGTGGTATATTGTACTATACTGTTGCTCACAAATTGTGAGTTCGTATAAGCAGAATGTGCTGAGAATGACCTCCAGACAGGTCAACTGACCTATTTGGGTTAAATGACAAATGGTGAAGAACTGTCAACCCTTCAGTCTAAAAAAGTAAAAGTGGGGAAACTACCTTTTTCACTCTTCTGTATCATGACCAAATGAACCTTAGTAGGCTGAGCTATGGAATGCATGTGTCTTCTACTGAATGAAACAATGAGTGTGTTATTGCTGTGAATATGATTTTGTTTGTATGTTTTCTTCTGCAATACTTTCTGAGCCTGTATACACACACAGACATAGAAACACACCAGATTATTACAGTTCTTTACAACTGCTGCTATTGTTTCTCCCAAGGACACATATTCTTATAATGCAGAACTGAATTTTCCACATCTTAGGGAAAACAGAACACCAAACTATGCTTTCAAAGCCACTTATGATATTGTCAAGTTCAGCAGTCTCAAAAATACAACAAAGAGCATGCATATTCTTCTAGAAATTATCAAACATATACATACAGTGATGCTGATTGTAAAGACAATGTTTTATTAATATGTTCACATCTTATGGTCCTTTAGGATGACCACTGACACATAGGATCCAGTGGTGTCTGGTGGCTTCCCTGTCCGCAGGGTGGTGAACAGCACCTTCGATTAAAGTTCATGCACATAGTGGTCAACATTACAAAACACCTATAGCCTTCCCCCTGTGTGTGTGTGTGTACACATGTTCTGTGCCTTTGCATTACATTCTATGGCATTTGGAAGTCTGCAACAGTGGAAGGAAAATCCTCAAAACCTGAAATTTCACAACACTCATGCAGAACACAAGGGGCATTGTGAATGCTAACAAAGCTTTTATGAAAAATGAGGAATGCTAAACTAAAATATATTTTTATTTAAACTTTATTAAGTTTTAAAGATTTGTTTAAAACCCACTATGGATTCACTGACATGGAAACCAGTAGCTGCAGCAGGTGCAACAGGTGAAATAAATGGAGACAGGACTTTTGTCTGCAGTTTACCTTTTTTTCTCTTATGTACAACCCCTGAAGCAAGGGGTTCAAGTGGCATTTGCTGCTCTAGAAACATGTAACTCACATCTCTGTTGCCCTGGAGCTTATGTAATGCTAGGGAGCAAATGACCCATGCATTTAGTGCTGGCTGAACTTGTACAAACACTATGGATGGGGCAGATGTTTTCATCCACAGCTGCTGATGAGGAGCAAAGTCAGCATTTCACCCTCAGTCAAGTTGATCAGATATTAATAATAAAAACAAAAACATCTTTTGAGACATACAGAAGAATTCTGTCCAGGACAAACATCTTCTGAAAGTAAGTAACATTTCACAGATGAAAACCAGAATACATATGTCCAAGCAACATCAGAGTGTAATCAAGATGGCAACAGTTTTTCCCCCATTTTTTTAAATTTTATTGAATTGAATCATACTTCCAACTTATACTAAACATTGTTATTTCTCAAAAAGAAGTAAACGCAGAAACACAAAACAACATCATCCATCGTATCCATAATTAAAAAACACGATATACAAAACTTATTGACCCTTTTTCTCCTCTTCCTATAGTTTCAAAATTCTTATCCATTTTTCCTCGTATGATTGGGAAGTTCTATCACTCTTAGACATTGAGATCATATCATAAATGGCTAGTTCATGTAATTTAAATATCCACTCATTCCTTGATGGAATCTTGTTGGATTTCCAATGTTTCGCAAAAGATATATGAGCTGCCGTGATCATATAAAGTAGAACACTCAATTCATCCTGAGTCAGGTTATCCTGGATTCCATCTGTAAATATTTAGAAGAAACAGTTCTGGATCCAACGAGATATTTTTTCCAAGTGACCTAGTTATGGAATTATGTACCTCCTTCCAATTTTTTTTTTTACTTTATTACAACACCACCACATGTGATAGAAGGAACCTCCTAATTTATTACACTTCCAACAAGTTGGTCTGCCTTGTTTAGTAATTTTGGCCAATCTGTATGGTGTTAAGTACCACCTATAAAATAACTTATAATAGTTCTCCTTCAGGTTATTGTTATTTGTAAAACATAAACTTCTTTTCCATACCTTTCCCCATTTAGAGAGAGGAATAGCTTTACCTATATCTTGCGACCATTTTATCATATTGGTTTTGATTGTTTCATCTAGAGTTTCCATACCCAACAAAAAAATTATATAATTTTTAAATTAGGTTTAATTTATCTCCCATAATTAATTTATCAAATTCCAAATCTGTCGTTTCAATACCTTCGTTGATTGAATCTCTTTTCCAATCTTCTTTAATTTGAGCAAAATTAAATCAGTTTATACTAGGTTCTATCTCTACAAGTTCCTTAATGAGTTGTTAATGAGGAAGAAGACAAGAACTAGGTGATGCTGCACCAGTTTGTCTTAGCCTGAGTCTACCAAAAAGGGCACGGTTTTGCCCCTCTTCTTCTCTTCCCCTGCTGAGTTAATTGAGTGCAAACTACCTTTGCACTTTGAACTAAGGGGCTTGATAGACAGGCAGCTCTGGGCCGCCTGTCTTTGCCTCGCATCGTTGCCGTAACCACCAAACGGTGTGGCAATGATGCACTGCCAGAAAGAAGCTGCCTAAAGTGCCTTCTTTTTTGTGGTGTCGTAAGTTCCAAATGATGCTGCCATGACACCACTTCCTGTGAGCAACTTGTGCACACTGTGAGGCATGTGCGTCATCATGGCACCACCCATGTGGACAGTGGCAAGCCATGATGGCAGTGTCCTCGCAGACTAGGGCTTCTGGGCATGTAAATGTCCAGTGTCATCTAGCCCTAGTTTACCTGGAGGACACCACTAATCACCCATCTGTACCGGGCCTAGGTTTGCAGCAATAGCGATGTTTTGGCATCCCAGTTGGGATTTGCAAGGCCTCCACCCTAGAGGAGATACCAGCTGCAGCTCCATTCACCTGGTTTAACTATGGCATTGGTACCAGGCTCATGTAAACTGCTCCTGAGGCAAAAAGCAGCAGCCTAACACTAGGAAACTATGGAGCTCCTTCTGCTCACTGGACACATTCCATCACAGATCAGTGCTCAGGGAAAACCCAAGTTTACCTGGCAGCTGGTGAAGCATGATGTAGAATTTTTGCCAAGATATTCTTTTTAATGCAGAATCTTTTTTGTTTTTCATTGCCCTCAATGAGTTTATTGTACCAGTCAATGGCCATAACAATCTTGCTGTGGCACTGTTTGAGTCCTTTTCTCTTCCAGATGTTTTCATCTGTTCTCTGCTATCCCAGAGGGTAGGACCACGTCTAATGGTTTGAAATTAGAGTAGATTTCGATTGAACATTAGAAAGAAATTCTTGACAATAAGGATGGTTTGGCAATGGAATCAATTGCCTAGAGAGGTGGTGGGGTCTTCTTGTTTGGGCATCTTCAGAAAGAGGCTGAGCAGCTTCCCGTTGGGATTCTTTAGCCAGAGATCCATCACTGACCACAGGATTGCCCTAGATGGCCCATGATTCTATGATTCTATGGTTTTAAGATCTCCTCGCTTCTCCTCCTGTCCTTTTCTTTGCTGTAGATACATTTCTGAAAAATAAACTGAGACTGCAATGATACGGACACCACATTGCTTGCTTTCTGAGTAAATTTATGGCAGACTAAATATTTGATTCCCTGGGATCTCCTGGTTTGCTGTTCACATGCAAATGAAGGAACGAAGCTCCACCATTGCCCACAGGCCAGGCTGAGAATGAGAGACAGTGGCTTGCCTACAGCCACCTCATGCATTATAGCTGTTGTTAGGGCCTGATGATTTCTCACTTCATAACTTAGCAAATATGCAAGCTTGGTTACATTAATTAGCCTCTGAAACCTAATTTACTCTTTCAAACAAATCATGTGGTGCAGAATTTATTCCGGATGCTCTTCCAATGCATACAGCAAATGGGGGATGCCTGTGAGAATGCTCCTGCTTGTTGGGAAAAAACACAGAAAGGGAGAAGGGAGTGATGGGGGCATTTCCCCCTCACCATGAATTTATTAATTTATTTACTTCTTTGCTTCTTTCTTTAATGTATACAAACAGGCAGGAAGACACCTACCAAGAAGCTCCGAGTGATCCCTGAAACCATTCCTAATTAAGAGTCTAGTTCTGCACACTTCTCTGGAGGAAAGCTTTCCTGGACAAGTAGCCAGTTTCTGCATATTTTTGCAATATCTGAACATTCACAAAAGTATGATATGAAGATAAACCCAGTGAAACATGTTTGCTTAAATAAGATCTTTGTGCCACTGTATTTACTGAAGACGCTGTCCTAACAGCCATGGGTATCTGTGAAGAAAATGACAAGGAAGCACTCTGTACCCCACCTCCAATAAACCATAATTCCAAGATTCCCAGATTTCATTTTTAAAGTAAGTCTCTAGCCACTGTACAAGGTGAGATAAGTGGCAAAATGTGCACCTAATGTTCTGCCCATTACTTTGCACACAAGAAACAGGCTTCTGCAGTCTTTCAGTGTTCTTCATCCAACTGATTAAGTGATAGTTAACAAGTAAAAGAGAGACAAAATCTCAGAATGTATGTAAAATGGATTTTATGGATCCTAACAACATCTCTCTTTTATATTCGGTTCCTTTGGTTGGTTCCAGTTCTTTTGCTTTGATAGCAATTGTTGAAACACTGTCTCTCTAGCCATAGAATCGTAGAATCATAGAGTTGGAAAAGACCACAAGGGCCACCCAGTCCAACCCCTGCCATACAGGAAAAAGTACAGGAACATTTTGGTTCAAAAGTGAAGAAACATCTTGGTTAATTTTAAAGTCACTGTTCTGGTCTTTCCAGGTAATGAGTGATTAATACCCATCTAAAAAAATAATTATCACAAATCCAAATAGGGAGTGAGAACGTTCAATGGCAAATATAGAATGTACAGTAGTTCCATTTCCGGGTATGTAGACTTTTGAAGGGAAATGCATATGCATGGGCTAGGAAGCAGATTGCAGCGACTGTATAACTTATTAAGGGCTGGAGGGGAATTTTTCATTCACAAAATGTACCTTTCCAAAAGAACATTTGTACAGTCTAAAAAACAATGGCTGATAAAAATGTCAGAAATAAAATGAACATGTTCCTCTTGAAGCCCAAAGCCTGAGCAAGCACAGCCATTTCTCTTCTCTTCTCCACAGAGATTCCCAGCTCAGATTTCACAGCTCATCACTACAGAAATCATGCTTGAATAGAGGAAATAGTTTGCTGACTATTCATGTGAATTTGTAAATGTTATGGTAAGAGAAGTGATATCCAAATATACCCCCATACATTCTTAGATGCTCATTTAGGTTTTCCCATTCTTCTTTGAGTTTTTATTTTATTTTAGCATTCCTCACTTTTCATAAAAGCTTTGTTGGCATTCATAATGCCTCTTGTGTTCTGCATGAGTGTTGTGAAATTTCAGGTTTTGAGGATTTTCCTTCCACTGTTTGCAGGCTTTCAAATGACATAGAATGTGATACAAAGGCACAGAACTTGTGCATACACACATACACAAAAGGGAAAAGCTATAGGCGTTTTGCAATTGTGTGCACTATGTGCATGAATTATAATGATATATGATTCTTTATTGTAGACACATCTTAATACATTGAGGAGGTCTGAGTATGTTAGAGAAGCTGAGAGTAATACTGTCAGCAGACAAGTCTCTGTCAAGAGTCTAGATTCCTAGTAGGGTCACGAAAGACAGAATGCTCAAAGTACAGACACCAAACATTGGCCCCTTTTAGGGATAATGGCCCATTTCAGTAGTAAGGTGACAGATAAACTCCAGAAGAAAAGGTACTTCGCAACAGCAGTAGTGGAAGGTGACACTTGTGGAGGATCTCTCAGTGGCACTTTGCATAACTCTTGTTCATCTTGCACAGAAGACAGCAATGGTAAATCATAGTTCTGAAAGGTGAGATTCCTTAGGTTAAAATGCACACAATCAGAAATTCAGAAACTGGACAAATGTCCAATAACACAATACCTAATGACACAACTAGATTAAAGCCAAAAGGATGTTTAGCTACTGATTCACTCAGATGTAAGAGGAAAGTCCAAAGCTGCAGAACACTTACAATAGGGAATGTGATATGCGTGAATCAGGTGCTAGACATTATACAAGGAGGTGAATATATAAACATTGGGATATAGGAACTAGATGAGATCCTAAACTGCAAAGATACATCATTTAATACTGACGCCAGGATCATCCATGTCATAGTATTTCCAGTTCCTATGTATGAACGTGAAAGCAGAAAACGGGGAAAAAAATCAATTCATTTCAAGTTCTATGGGTTCTAACGAAACCAGGGAGTGCCAAAAAGACAAATAATTCAACCCAAGAGCAAATCAAGCTTGATCAGATTAGAAGCCAAAACTTGAGACTTTCATGCATGAAAATTATAAAGCTCAGCTAAAAAAGAGGCAAACAAAAAACAAAACAGCTTCATTTATATACCGCTTCATACCCTTAAGGAGTGTCTAAGTGGTTTACAACTGTAAGCTATTTGCCCCCCAACAATCTGGGTACTCATTTTAGCGACCTCGGAAGGATGCAAGCCTGAGTCAAGCTTCAGCCCTTTGCTGGTCTTGAACTCGCCACCTTATGGTTTTGAGTGAGTGGCTGCAGTACAGGCATTTAACCACTGCACCACCAGGCAGACCCCATTACAAGTGGATTGACTCAATTAAGGAAGCCACAACTCAGAGTTGGCAAGACCTGAGCAAGGTTATCAATGACCAAGGAGTTTATCACACAATGGGAATTGGAAGTATAATCCAATGGCAATCTGAATGCAATCATGGGGTTTCACGTTATTGCATGAAAGCCAATCACACACATTTTTGGGCAATGGGAAGTCCTTCCGAACGCAATTGTTGGATTTCACATTATTGCATGAGAAACTATCACACGCAGTTTCGGGCACTGGGAGGCAATTCAGGGCAGTTCCGAACACATCAATAAGCAATCATGTAAATTTGCTGAACTAGCGAATTCACTCAATTCTGAACTGGCCCCACTTTCATTTTTTTCGAAATTGAGAGAAATTCCCTCCATGTGATAATGTCTCAAGGCTCGTGGAGATCCTTCGTTGTTGATAGTAGGATCATCTTAAATTAAAGCCAGTTTGATGGCAAATAACAACATCCAGGAGATGCCTTTTCATCTTGCACATTAAAAAATGTCAGGGGAAAAGCCTAAAAGCTTTTCTGTCACATATCCTTATTTGACCTATAATTCAATTTTCTTTGTCAGGAAGACTATGATATGGACAATATGTCTCAGTCCTTCACCTAACACATGAACTCTGCATTGAACTATGTTGTTTGGCCCTGGTTAGAGCCCAGGTGGCTGAACAGATTGAATTGTTGGCTGCATTGGTGAACTTCCGTTCCCGTTCCCCAAAAGCTGGAGAGATCTCTTAGGCCTAATACTCAAGGTCACAACAGTACTGGCTAAGAAATTCTTGGTGATGAAAACCAAAAAGTTCTGTGACACTTCATAGAGGATCTTGAATTCCTCTCCCCCAGTTAATGAATCCATGGATACAGAGGGTTGACTGCATCTTCATAGATAGGTTCGGAAAGCTATGCACGATCCTATTCCTCCTTCTCACGTTCCTTAGGTCTTGGCAGGGGATTGGACTGGATGTCACTTGGGGCCCCTTCCAACTCTACATGATTTTAGATTCCTTCCTCTCCTCTTTTGAGACTTTTCAAGTCATGAAGGGCAATAGGTGACACTAGGGAGAAGGAGAAAACTGGCAGTGGGGGGAACCTCCTCAGGGGGCTGGATTTTGCCCCAGGGCAGCCAGCTGCTGATGCATAATTAAGGAAAAAGCTGCAACAAGCAGATCCTCCCTTCCAAGTACAAGAAGATCATCGAGGTCACCCGCAGGAGCTCTGTGGTGACTCCCTGCCCAATTAAAGTCTTTTTCTCTCTCTCATCCATTTCCCCATAACTTGAGATGATAGGGTACTTTGAAGGGACATATACTTTGTGTGATCTAGTGCTCCTTGCTTGGAACTAAGGGAAAGCAAATGGAAGCGACCGTGTGTGTGTGTGTGTGTGTGTGTCCTTTTTGGCACTCTTGATGACTTTCCATGCTTTCTCCTTTCCTCTCTCCAACCCCCATTATTTCGTTTCTTTATTAGCTGTTGCTTCTAATTTCTTTTAAAAGGTTCAGGAAGCCCATTTCAGCCGCAATAAGTAAACTTGCCTCTGCAAGAAATAAGGAAACAGTTAAGAGGGAGCCGGTGCCACATTGTGTGGGTTCTTTAATTGTCTTAATTGGAAATATATGAATAAAAATCAACCTCAGACTTCCTTTCCTGGCCTTTCTCCTTCCCTCCAACCCACCCCCAACCCCTCCATTGACAGCTATCCAAGCCTGCAATAAAAGCAATGGATGTTTCATATAATGGGAGAAGAAAGGGGAAGAAAGACTGGAGAGTGGATCAGTACTGGTGGAGCTCAGCATTCATTTGGATTGGATCAGGGCAAGGCAACAGGAAAGGGCAGGACAATGTTTCCTTCTCTTCCCAACTTCCATGCAAGACAGGAGATCTCAAGGTCTTTTCTTTGGCCAGGAATGCTCCCCAAATAGCCTTCTTTCACACAGGAGTCACACAACTCTGGTGATGTGAAGTCAAAGGTTTTCATGGCTGGCATCCATAGTTTTTTTAATGATTGGGGGTGGGGGGTGGGAGGTATGTGGCCATGGTCTAAAAGAGCTTATTCCTGACATTTCACCAGTATCTGTGGCTGGCATCTTCAGAGAATACTGGCATGGAAGCGAGTGGTGTGTGTGTGTATATATATACTGTGTGATCCTGGGTTGGGAGGAGTGGTTTGCATGTTAATCTGTGTATTGTGCTGTTGTTGAATGGCAAAGCCTCAGGGTATCCTCCCTGAGCACAGTGTCATCAGTACGCTGATGACACTCAAATATATTTTTCCATGACAGGTCGTCTGCTCAGACTTCAGACGGCATCTCTCCTCTCAATAACTGTCTTGCGGCAGTAATGGATTGGATGAGGAAAAACAGATTGAAGCTAAATCCAGACAAAATGGAGGTACTGACAATCTCAGGCCCAAAACCACATCTGGGAAAACAACTCTCAGTCCTAGACGGAGTCACACTCTCCTCGAAGGACCCTGTTTACAGTCTGGGGGTACTCCTTGACTCGTCGCTCCACATGACTTGTCAGGTGAACGCGACGGTCAGGAGTGCCTGTTATCAGCTTCGGCTGATACGCCAGCTGCGCCCTTTCCTGGAGATGAGGGACCTGGAAACTGTGGTACATGCTCTGGTAACCTCACGCTTGGATTACTGCAATGCGCTCTACATGGGGCTGCCCTTGTGCTTAACCCAGAAACTTCAGTTGGTTCAAAATATGGCAGCCAGGCTCATCACTGGAGCATCTAGGAGAGAGCACATAACACCTGTGCTTAAATCTTTCCATTGGCTGCTGATCAGTTTCCGGCCACAGTACAAGGTGTTGGTTTTAACCTTTAAAGCCCTAAAATGGCTTGGGTCTCCCCATATGAGCCCCCTCGCACACTTCAGTCCTCTGGGAGAAATCTGCTACTGGGAAAACTAGGCTGGCGCAGACCTCCCAGAGGGCCGTTTCTGCTGTTGCTCCCAGGCTGTGGAATGGCCTGCCAGATGAAATGCGTCTTATTACAACCCTGGATGGCTTTAACAAAGCCACAAAGACGTACCTCTTCCGCAGGCCTTTCCGGATAGTGGTTAATCTTCCCGGTCTCCAATGACACTCACTTAGCTTTCCTGGCCATATATCATGTGCTATTTTCAGGCTGCCCAAGAATGATGTTTTTAATACTTTGTATTGTTTTACTGAATTTGTTTTAAATTCTGTGATAGTTTAATTTCATTTTAAGGGGTGGGAGGTAGGGATTGGGTTGTTATTTTTAACTGTATTTGTCTTTTTAACTTGTTGTACCCTGCCACGATTGCTCGTTCAGAGGGGCGGGTTATAAATATATTATTATTATTATTATTACTACTACTCCCAACCTAGGGTCACACAGTATATATATATATACTCCACTCACATCCATGCCAGCATTCTCTGAAGATGCCAGCCACAGCTGCGGGCGAAACGTCAGGAATAAACTCTTCTAGAACATGGCCCCATAGCCTGAAAAACTCACAAAAAACTCTGGCGATGTTTGCTCAGTGGGAGTGCACTGGGTTTGGGAATTCATGGACCTTTTTACTGTCTGAACATTTCTGGAGGATTGTCAGTATAAGGCAGGTGCTGCTTTGGCATCCAAGCAATTTCAAGGCAGTTCAGAAAAACAGGACCTCACCCCCAGCCTGGAAGTCAAGAAGGTGATGGAGCCTGGAAGTCAAGAAGGTGATGGAGCAAGTTCCTTCTTCTGCCTTTCCAAATGGCACTTTCCGTGGTATTTGTTTGCTTACCTCTTTGCAGAGGTCAGGAATGGGAACAGGGTTCAGGGAACTGTGGTCCCCAAAAAGGAATTTTGCCTAGGAAACTTTGCCTTTGGAGCTGAAAGCCCTGCAGGGCAGTGATTCCCAAACTGTTGTCCTCCAGGAGCTTTGACTTTACCTCCTAGAAACCCCAAGCAACTTGTCCAATAGGAATTCTGGGAGCTGAAGTTCAAAACATCTGGAGGATCAAAGTTTGGTAACCACCACCTACAGCAATTGGTGGGAAGGAAGGGATCTGAGCAGATGGTGTGATGGGGGAAGAAGAGCCTTCGGCCCCAAATGAAGAAGCTCATGGCCAATTGTATCAGCTTAGAAGAGTCCCTGCATTAGAGAGAGAAAATGATTCTTGAGAAAGCCATGGCTTTAAAATAAAAAGGGTTTTCACACTTCATGGCCCTATTTCTGCCTCAATTCAGGCTGCTTTGGACTGCAAAATTTGATTCTTGAGAAAGCTATGGCTTTAAAATAAACTAGATTTTTCCCCTCATGGTACTCTTTCTGCCCCAATTCATGTTGCTTTTGACAGCTGAGAGAGATATATCGCTTTAAAAGATTTTTGTTCACAGTGCATGGAACTCTTTCTGCCCCAAATTCTTGCTGCTTTTGACAGCAAGCAAATGAGAGCTAGAACCTTCCGTGGTATTTTGTAATGATATTGTTTTAGTTTATTCCTTTTATGAGCCATCTTGGGTCCCCCTTCAGGAGGCATATAAAATAAGTAAATAATAAAGAAATAAATGGTCCCCAAGCAGATCCTCCCCTTGAGGGAGGAAAGTGAGTGTTCCTTCCAACATGCGACAACAGCAACTAAATCATAGCCTGCCATAAGTGGGAGCTTGAAAAAAACACCCGCTTTCACCACCTCTGTGGTTCATTTAAGCTCACGCATATGGAAGAGTTCGAGAGGGAAGGAGAGGAAGTCTGTGGTCTGTTTTTAGTTGTATGCTTGCAGCTGGGTTGCAATTTCTTTGTTTTTTTGGTGCCAGACTAGGCCAAAGCCCGGTTCCTAAAAAGAGGTGTCTAACTCCACCTCCATCCCTGTGGTACCAGGGGCAGGAAATGGGACATTTTGGCTAATAGTTGTGTGTGTGTGTTTTTGGAGGGAGGACAAGCTGAATGGGAAGCTAGGAGACAGGCTGGCTGCATCTGCACTGCGGAATGAATGCAGTTTGACTCTGCTTTAACTGCCATGACTCAATGTGATACAATTGTAGGATTTGTAGTTTTGTGAGATGTTTAGCCTTCTGTCTCAGAGAGCTCTGATGCTACAATAAAAAAGAAATCCCGGGATTCCATAGGAAAAAGCAATGGCTGTTAAAAGTGGCATCAAACTGCATTGATTCTGCAATGTAGCAGCAGCCAAAGGCTTAGCGTCCTTTTATCTCTCCACATCTAGCTATATGCCATGGAGAAGTAGTGGACACACTGGACAAAAACTGTGACTACATCCTGAGAAGATGCACAACCATAAGCTGGTCCACTGGAAGCATGGACCAAAGTATTATATGAGGGAAGCAGTTTTATGAGACACACAAACCTTGGGGGGGGGGGGGTAGAGCAGTCACCATTTTAAAAATAAATGTTGGTGTTCAACTATTTTCTTTTCTTAATTGTAAGATTTGTTTATGTTTCCACAAACTGTACAGTTGTACAATGACACTGAACTTGAAAATGGGTATCATTACTGTGCAGCTCAGACTTTCTGGTGTGGGCACCAGCAATTATTTTTTCCTTTTTTCTAAAAAAGAAGTATTTTATTTTCCAAAAAATCAAAACAAAACATGACAAAAACAAAACATCAAAATGGGAAATTGAAACCCAGTCTGTCAAATAATAAAAACATGAATACCAAAGTCTGCTGTACGCACAAAACTTACATAAAGCGCCTTTAATAGCATAACCCACTTAGAATAATGGAGCCCAAAATGGACACACACCCCTTGAAGCTTGTTTGGTTTTTCAAGTGATGAAAGGAACCCAGGCAGTGGTGAACATAACTTGTTAAATTTCCCCTTTAGCCATTCTAACTCCACAGGTCAGATTTTTTTGAAAGGGCATTTCCCCATACATGGTTCAGGCAATACTGAAATGAAAGATTTTCTTGAGTTTATAAGGGAATATGGCCCATATTGTATTCTACTGTGCCTCTAAAATTTTGAGATCCATTTCCTATAAGATCCTTGATCCTTCCCCCTTTTCGTACATTCCTTACATTGATCATCTCTTTATATAAATTGGATACCAACGCTTTAACCATTGATGGAAAAATACACACTCATTCAAACCTAGTCAATGCGCTTGGAGCTCCAAAATGTCTACATATGTAGCTAATAAAGGACCAGATTTGGTCCAGATCTCACTATGTCAGTGTCAAAAAGCTTTAGCACAATTTGTTCTAGGGAAATCTCTACACCCAGCAAAAGAGTCACATGGCCCCAGGTATCTTACAGCTAGCAAATGCCACCTTGCAAAAAGCAGGATGTCCCTGTTTGGTATAGATTTTTGACAAAAGAAAGCATTGTCTTAAGACTCGCTGTCACCCTACTCAACTTTTGTTGACCACTTTGCTGGTCCTACACACTTTGTTGCAATTGCAAGGAAATGGGAGTCAATGTAGTTCTTCCCTTCCCAGTTCTAAAAATTCCTGTTGAAGTTCTCTGAGAGCATTCCTGTTTTCCTGGTGTTCCTGTAGTCTTGCTGATCATGAGCCCTTCTCTGCTGAGCCAGATCACTGGCTAAGCTAGAGCACTTGCTTAGTTGTATCCTGAGCTGAAAATCATTTGCAATCTTTGCCAAAAGACCTTCTTAGTATGTCCTCCTAAAGTCCTAGTTCTGCAAGTCCTGGTCCCACTCCCTAGTGTCTCTTCAGAAAAAAAATCTAATGATGTTCAAGGAAATGGATCTTTGAAGGCTCTGATTATCTGTGGATTGTTTTCCTCCTAAAACCTCCTCTTCCGTTCCCTTTTTCCTATGTGTGAATTCAAGAAAATATGAGTTAGATTATATGCCAGTCTGGGCATCTAAACCCAGTCATTAAGCCCAGTCAATGCAACCTCCCACCCATCCTTGTTCCAACAAAAGGGATGACAGCCAAGCTTCCTGTCAGAGTTTGGGTCTTCTTAGCCTCTCCTCTAGTCTTGTGCCCCAGTCTTGTCTTGCCAAAGGCCTTCAGGAGAGTTAGCCAATACTCAGAACTGCAAGTGTTTGTTGTACCCGAAGCAGCACTAGATACCCTCCTAAGATAAAAGGTACTTTGGCCAAACACACAAGGTGTCCAAGTTTACATTTAACAACTGGTCATTCCACTTCTCTTGCCTCTGTCCCTTTGTCACTTTGGATGAATCTCTTTGTGCCTTTGCCTTACAGCAAATTGCTTGAATGGTTTTATTTATATTTTAAAAAATCTTCCTTGGTTTCTTAATCTTCCTGTGTGCCTTAGAACATAATCAGATGTAATACTTTTTAACTTCTTCTGTCTCCCCAAAACTACAGTTCTAGGAATTCCCTAGGATTGAGCCAGGGCAGTTAAAGTGGTCTCAAACTGGATAATTTCTGCAGTGTGTTTTGGACTCCAATAGCCTTTATATGTTTATGTCTCAAAATGTGAACAAAATGAATGGGCAGCTCATTAACACACCACTCCCAGCAAGCTATAATTTTATATGGAAAGAAAACTGCTGTTAAGTTCATGATATCTTCATCACTGTCCAGTGATTTGTCAGAAGGGGAAACCAGAAGACTAGAACAGAAGACACACAGACAGACTCTAAAATGGAGATACTGGATGCTCTTAAGCACACCATGGAAAGAAGGAGCTTGCCTATGGACAAGCCTGTGAATCAAAACCACTAACCATTTTTGAAACATATTCATTGAAAATGATGTTTCGCCAAGTTTGTTTCGCCTTCTTCTGAGAAAATTATTACAATCACGTGCCCCCTTCGTTTCTGAAATGTCACAAGGTATTGCTCAAAAAGTCTCAAGTCCAGCTCCCTTACGGTCTAAAAATCCGATTAAAAAGAAAAAGAAAAATGCACAAAAGAGCAGAAATTCTACAAATGGTGAAATCTACAAATAAACATTTGTTTGTTTGACTGTTTGTTTTACTTCATCCATGCAATCTTGGAATCAGGGAATACTCTTATTAAAATTCCAAGAGGGAGGCTTTTATTATTGGTGCTATGGAAACCCACTTGTGGTTTGATGAAACAGGGCCCAAAGTTCATCTCCAGGGCAGCAGTGTGGTGCTAATAATTTGTTTGACTTCCCCGTATCGCTAAGCAGCCTGAGGATTTTGACATGATGGCCGTGATGCCTCAAACAACTCAGGCCTCTTGCCTCTTCTCTTTGCAAGCAAGACCTATTGTGGATTTCACACTTGCTGAGGTCTAGGAGCAAACGAGTCACTTCTGCATTTGTTGTTTATTTCCAATATTTATAAGCCACTGTACAGCCAAGTTCCCGGAGGAGCTTACAACAAAGTTAAGGACAACATTTGGAATATAAATATAAAGAATAAAAGAAAAGGGAATGTAATGAATAAATATATTTGGCAGAAATAAAACACATTGAAGTTTTTGGTGTTGTTAACTGCTGTCAAGTTGACTTCAACTTATGGCAGCCCTATGACTGAGACACCTCCAAGTCATCAACAGGTCTTCCACTCAGGACTGTGGTTTTCTTAAGTCTATCCATCTGTAATGCAGTTGTCTTATTTTTCTACTGCCTTCTATTTTAACCAGAATTATTATATTTTCTAATGAGTCATGTCTTATGATATGGCCAAAGTATGACTGTCTTAGTATAGTCATCTTGGCTTCTAGGGAGAGTTCAAGCTCAATTTTCTCTGTTGTTTTTGTTGTGTGCTTTCAAGTTGTTTTTACTTTTGGCAACTGTAAAGCCACCCAAGCTTTTCTTGGCAGGATTTGAATGCCTGCCTGTTCCTCGTGATTTATTTCTCTGAAGCATTCCGAGTGCAGCTTCCACTTCATTTTCTAAAAATTTTGTAAATTGATCTTTAAATGATTCTTCCCTGAATGGATCACCGATCCTTTAATCTCTTTTATATAGTTCTTCACTGTATTGTTTGCATGATCTTTTTATTTGTTCTCAGATCTCGTGGAAGAGCTATCTTGTTTTTATCTTTTTATTGTCGTCTTCTGTTTCTTTGCATTGATTGTCATAGTGGTTCCCTTGTCCGTGTGCACAAGTCACTGAACAGTTGCATTCATGGTTCTGGCCCTGTTTCTGTCACCTGTTGCTTCTCATCTCTTCTCAACTGCTTGAAGAGTCTCATCTGTCATCCACTGAGGCATTTCTTTCTCTCTGGCTGTAGATAGTGTCTTTTTGTATTTATCCCTGACAATGTCCCTGATATCAGTCCAGAGTTCTGGCTCCCAGTCAATTATGCTTAACGGTACAAATCTATTTTTACATTATCTTTAAATTCTACAGGGATGTTCTTCAGGTTGTATTTTGACACAATGTCTGTGCCACGATCTTCTCTTGGTCTTGTTTTTGCAGAGAGAATGAAGCTTCTCCAGCTTCTTCTACCGATTATATAGTCAATTTGATTTCTGTTTCCATGTATACACGCATCTCTTTGGTTGCTTGAAGAAAGTATTTACAATGAACAAACTGTTGTCCTTGAAAAAGTCAATCAGCCACTCTCCTGCTTCATTTCTTAATCCTTGGCCAAATTTCCCTATCTTTGATTCTACTTTGTTTCCTACTTTTGGATTCCAATCACCTTTGATTAAACCTAAGTCCTGATCTGGTGTCTGAACAGTTTCCTTCTGGGATCCAGCACAGCATCTATCAATTTCTTGTTCTTCAGCCTCTATGGTTGGCACATAAAATTGGATTATGGGTTTTTCCTGAAGTCCTATTGATATTATTTGGTCAGATTTTGCATTGTATCCTTCTATTGCTTTTGCTACATCTCTCCTCCCTATTAATGGCACCCAATTATTCTTAGATTTTCATTTCCTGAGTAAAACACCATGTAATTATCTGACTCAAAATGTCTGGTTCCTGTCCATTTTAGTTCACTCACCTTTATTATTGCAATGTTTATAAATTCCATTTCTTCGTTTACTATGTCTAGCTTCTACTTCTCACATTCCACGTTCCGATAATATGTGTTATGCAGCTAGGGACTTTCACCTATGAGCACGTCAACAGTTGAATGTCCCTTTGGCTTGAGTCCAGTTGTGTCATTAGCCACAGTATTATTCATAGTTGTCCTCTGCTATTCCCTAGTAACTCACTGAGTGCCATCAGATCTGGAAGTCTCATATTCTGGCACTATGTTTGTTTTATTTTGGATTGTCTCATCGTAGAGTTTTCATGGTGAAAGACATTCAAAAGAGGCTTACCATTCCTCTTTCTGTGCAATAGTTGCAAGTGTCAGCTGTGGTACACAACGGCTGTTGTTTATGAGAGATCCTCCACCAGTGTCACCTTCCACTACTGCTACTGCCCAGTAGTTGCTTGGCACATAAAGGCTGCATCCACACTAGAGAAATAACCCGGTTTGGCACCGCTTTAACTCTTTCCGGCTCAAGGCTATGGGATTCTGGGAGTTGGAGTATGTTGTGGGGTCCAGAGCGGAGCTCCGCTCCGCTCTGGGCCCACAACAAACTCCAACTCCCAGAATCCCATAGACTTGAGCCAGGGCAGTTAAAGCGGTCCCAAACCAGGTTATTTCTCTAGTGCGGATGCAGCTTTAGTCTGGTTCCTCGGCAAAAGCCTCTCTAACATAGGAGATCCTATTAGCAACACTGCTGCCATCAGCATAGCCTCTTGCCTCACAGGAGCACAATATCTTATCCTTTGAATCTTATCCTTAGTTTAATTTAATTTTAAGGGGTGGGAGGGGAGATCGAATTGTTATATTTTAAATGTTGTACTCCGCCCCGATTGCTCACCCAGAGGGGCGGAATATAAATAATAATAATTATTATTATTATTACTATTATTATTATTATGATATCCTACCATGAAAGAAAGGTAGTGGATCCTGTGCGTACTTCATTAGGAACAATCCTGATGAATTCAGTGTGGCTTATTTTTAGTGGACTTCCCTAAGACACTGTGCCTGGCAGCTTGCTTGCAACAAAGTGTATGTAGAAGATATATATTCTCTTTGAGTAGTTGAGTGGCTGATTAGATCCTTGAGAAATGTACTTTTAGGTACATTTGCCCAAGAGCATATGCATGCACATAGAGGGCAAGCTTATATCCCTGGCTCCATGTATTTCTACTACTGGGTGAGTTTACTGGATTAGTGGGAGGCGCACTGCTTGCCTAACCTTACAAGCCCCTCATCCAGCAGGAGGAGGGAGAAGTTTAGACATCACAAACAAGAGGTTGGGTAGCCACCTTAGATGGACTTGTCTCCACTGTTGGTGGCCCATCCTTTACCATCGCCAGGCCTAATGGACATCAGACCCCATGGATTTTTGTATAAGTACTCCATGGGTTCCCTTCTTGGCAGGAGAAGAACTGTCTTCATTGAAATGAGACGCCTCATCCTCCAGTCCTCTGACAAGGTGGAGAAGGGAGAAAGGATATGAACAGAGCAAATATAAGAATTTTAAGTGTGAATGATTTCTAGCATCTCACTCACTGCAATGCTAGAAATGTAGAAATGAAAGGAAAACCTCATGGGGGGGGGTCAACATCTTCATTTTGCCATACACAGCTGTAGCGACACCCCTATATGGACTGTTGGACTATGGTAATCAAATTTGGTATTTTATATATTAAGCACAGCAGCAGCAACAGTATATATCTGAGCTTCTGGTAAATAAACAAGATACATACATAAGGTAAAAATAAGGCTTACTTTATTGACACAAAGACTTCATCTAGGATCTAGGGTCCAAAACGCACTTAAACTGTGTTAAAGTGGTCTCAGACTGGATCATTTCTGCAGTGAATTTTGGACCTAGGAAAGTAAGTAATCAGTAGAAAAAACTATACTGTGGTAAAGGGACTCCTATAGCTGACCCCAAACATGCAAGTAAGAAGGAAAAAAAACATCCTACACATTTCAACACTATCTAAACCCATCCTCATAGGGGCATCCTACACTCATATATTCTCCCCACCTACAGGCTAGTTTCCAGTGCCAAACTGGTCTTGACATCTCATTTCCACATACCATGGCTATGTCTTTGTCCCCAAAGACCATAGTTAAAACTGGAGTTGCTACTTCATTCCCATCCCCAAAGGATTTTGAATGTGAATTGGCATTCTCACATACCTATGGCCTATAGATGTCTGCCCCTGACTTCCACACCACCAAATGTATCTGAGGAAGTGGACCGAAGTCTAGGAAAGCTCATGCTGCCAGCGTCTGTCCTTCGGTTAGTCTCAAGGGTCTCTCTACAAGATCTCTCTACATACTGATCCTTGGAGGAAAAGCCTTGTGGCTGAACCCATCTTGGACCAAGGCAGAGAGGAGAAGAAGGACTAGACCAAAAGGTATGTAGAGAGATCTTGTAGCACCTTTGAGACCAACTGGTAGAAAGATCCGTGGATACTCAAGTCCCATGAAATACAATGGCACAATAGGATAGTGTCCCTTGCATAAAATGACAAAAATCAAGGGTTGCTTTTTGGAATGTATGTATATATATATATATATATATATATTCAAATTGTGGATGGTTGAATCCACAGGTTAATAATAATAATAATAATAATAATAATATCTGTAGATATGGAGGAGTGACTGTAGTCCCAACTAACTTAACCAGTTATGGCTTTTTTTCCCCCCTGAAAGGGTTGGAGAGATTTATTCTCCAGCCTCCAACGTTTTAAGGGATCTTGAAATCTGAGTCAATATCAGGGCTGTAGAGTCAGTTGCTGGAGGCTGAAGTTTTGCCCTGCTCAGGTTTTATCTGAGATGTATCTCAGATTCCCATTTCTTGGCTTTTTTTTATTTTTGTGGAGGGGAAAAAATAAACCCGACTCTGGTTTTATTGAATTATTTATTCATTTTCTATGCCGCCTTTCTCCCAGAAAGGGACCCAAGGCGGCTCACGAATTAAAAAACAACAACAACTCATCCAAAACTTATTGCAATAAAGCCATTAAAACTTCACGTGAAAACCAAGTGGGCTTCCCTAAGAGTGGGCTCCTCAGTCAGCTCTGGGTTCTGGTCCGAAGTTTGAATAAGGACTCGTTGTGGTCCAAAGTGCTGAAGAGCCCTTCTTCCCAATAGATTCAGCACCCTGGAGAGTAGCTCCTCGATAGTTTTAGGCAACGATCTGACTGGAAGAGACCAGGCACGTCCTCCTTTTCCAGGACGTGTCCTCCATTCCTCCACCAGCCTTCCTAAACGTCCTCCATGACTGAAAAGCATGGATTTGCATTTATAGGAGTGTCGGTACCTTTTATGTTGTAATGTCCTCTATTTTTTTTTTAATAATGCCCTCCCTTTTGAGCATGACTGAGAAGCATGGATTTAACATTGATTTCACAGGGTTGTTGTGAGGATCAAATTGGGAGCTGCGTTCACACTGGAGAAATAAACCGGTTTAATTGCCATGGCTCAATGCTGTGAAATTCTGGGAATTGAGCCATGAATTCCCAGAATTTCACAGCATTGAGCCATGGCAATAAAACCGGTTTATTTCTCCAGTGCGAACACAGCCTTTATATATTCGTATAAGTTGTTTCGTGGCAATATGTGGCAATTCCCTTGTCATGGACGCGATGAAGAGAATCTCTAGAAAAAAAGGCTTCTAAAATACAACAGTTCAAATACCAACTAATTATTTCTTTTTATGGAGTTTGGAAACTGAAACTTTGCCCGGTAATTTGATTATTATTTTTTCCCTTTCTTCCATTTAGAGAGAGGGTTGTTTTGCAAAAAACGGGGAATTGTCGGAAGAACTCTAAAGCGGCATGAACCCGGGACAGCCTTCCCAAAACCTGATGCCCTGCAGTTGGTCAATTTCAAATCCTCATCATCCCCAGACATTGATATAAAGGGTCTGGGGAAGATGGGAAAGGTAGTTCGACCCCATTTGGAGAGTCCCAGGCTAAGGGCGGCTGCTCTGGGTTCGTGCCGTTTTAAAAGAAGATGGGAATTATAGTCCAACCATGTTTGGGAAGGTTGACGTGGGTGAATAAAAGGAACAGAAACTGGGAAATATCCCATTAAATCCACGGGAAGAAGAAAGATGTTGGTCTGACCTTTTAAAAAACTTTTTAAACTATTTTTTTTTTTAAAAAAATAATTGTTAATAAAAGAATTCCTCCATCCTTTGAGCCGCCTTTCGCTCGCTTTCTTCTGTAGCTCGCTTTCTGGCTTAAGAGAAAGAGCATCCGAATTGGTCGTGCTGATGGGATCTGTAGTACTAAAGCACTGTGTCGGCCGACCTTGGGCAAGTCACACTCTCTCAGCCTCCGTGGAAGTCAAGGGTCAACAATCCTCGGAAGACAATCTGGCCCAATGAAGGCACAAAACGTCAAGGACAGTCTCGTCACCTCCTTTTGTCGCGTTCCTTTGGCAGAAAGAGGACAAGCGGGCTTGACTTTCTTCTTATAGCCGCATTGGCCATCTCTCGGGTCATTTGGGCTCCTTCTACTCATTCTTCCTAATTCTCTTTCACTGACTACTGACTTGCCTAGATCCTAGATCAATTCTTTGGCACCATACAGTTAAAGCGGGATCGACTTGGTGCAAGAATCCGGAGGCCAGACCTCTTTGGATCGACTTGCGGCTCAACTTGAACGGAAGATAAATGGAAAGGACGCTCCCTTTATTACATTTAATTGAAAGAACGCTCCCTTTATTACATTGAATGACATTTTACATTTAATTACACTGTTAGATTTCTGCCCATCAGTGAGAATAATCCCATTCGGATCTTGATATGACACTTTTTTAATATCTTTTTTCCCCCACCAAATTCGGGAAACGGAGAGTTATCTGTTTGCCAAAACTTCTCTTGCGGCTTTCTGAGCTTTCCCAGATTCGGGAGGCGAAGCGACAAAATAATAAAGCACCGATCCGCCCCCGAAGAACCCACACTACACACACTACACACACACACAATCACACACACATACACACTCCTTCCAAAGCGGAGCGTTCGCAGATCGTTGAAGCTGTCAAAGCCTCCGAGGTGGTGACAAAGCCCAGATGCCACCAAAGGAAGGGGGAGAGGTTGGGGCCGCAGACCCCCCTCGGGGGAAGGAATATCGAAGGGGTGGGCTCAGTCGGGACAAATTGGGGGGCGGCTGCGGCGGAAGGCTTTGACAGGCCGCCGCGGGGATCTTTCCCTTCCCCCCCCCCCAAAAAAAAACAGTTCTGCACCACTCCGAGCCTTGGCTGCAAAGTATTTCTGCTCGCCTTAGGGAACTGGGGATGTTTAGCATGCAGAAGAGAAGGTTAAGAGGTGATATGATAGCCCTGTTCAAATATTTGAAGGGATGTCATATTGAGGAGGGAGCAAGCTTGTTTTCTGCAGCTCCAGAGACTAGAACGTGGAACAATGGATGCAAGCTCCAGGAAAAGAGATTCCACCTCAACATTAGGAGGAACTTCCTGACAGTAAGAGCTGTTCAACAACTAAACACACTCCCTCAGAGTGTAGTGGAGTCTCCGTCCTTGGAGGTCCTTAAGCAGAGGCTGGATGGCCATCTCTTGGGGATGCTTTGATTGAGAGTTCCTGCATGGCAGGGGGTTGGACTGGATGGCCATTCTCGGGGCCTCTTCCAACTCTATGATTCCATGGTAAGCAACAAAGCAGAGTTTGCGATCATATCCATTCAGTGGTGTAAGCATTCGAGCTCCAAGAGCACAGAACTCGGCCGCTTAACACAAAAACTACACATGGCCGGTTCTGTGGTGCTAGGACTATATCTGTATCCGCATGGCAGAAATCGTCCGCTTTGGCACCGCTACGACCCTGGAGGTCAAGATGCCAAGGTGGACACCCACCTTGGGCGAGTCACACCCTCTCAGCCCCCAGAAAGCCCCCAGTGATAGGGCCGCCGCAGGTCGCAAAGGGTTTGGACAAGAAAAGTTGGAATCTGATTTTTTTCGGGCTCTGTGGCCCTGTGGTTCTAGAAGAGTTTCTTCCTGACCTTTCGCCAGCATCTGTGGCTGGCATTTTCAGAGAAGGCTGGCATGGAAGAGAGTGAGGTAGATCACACAGGATATATATGTGTGTGTGTGTGTGTGTGTGTATATCTCCAACTCCAAGAAGGCAAACCTGGGGCTGCTGCTTTTCGGGAGCCTTTTGCGAGTTTGAGTGTTGGAAGGCCAGGGTTCGAATCTCCCCTCCAGGATACTAACCCACCTACCTTGGGCCGGTCACATCCTCTCAGCCTCAGAGGAAGGGTCGCCATCAGTCAAACATGACTTGGAGACACACAACAACAACAACAGCAGCAGCAGCAGCAACAACAAGGGGCCAAATAAATATATCCTAGCAATTCTGAGTAGAAGCAGCCCCGATCCGCTCTTTCCAGGCTCACAAACTCACAAACCCACACAATTCAGTGCCCATCGGGGAAGCCTCCCTGCAATTCCTTGCAATCGTTTCGCAACCAAATCCTCCTCGAAATGGGGATTTCTTTTGGATGAAGGGGCGCCTAGGGACGGGTTTCACTCCGGATCTGAGCGCCTCGCTCTTCCCTCGCTCCGGATCAGGCCTTTCTCTAAGCATCCTTCCACTGGAAAGAGCGACAATCTCCCGGCAATTCCCGCGGAAACCCTTCCCACCGAGATCCAGATGGAAGCCCAGTCGGATCGGAGAGTGAGCATCAGTGACCTCCAAATAAAAAGATCCTAGCAATACTGTCAATGGGTTAATGTATTTTTCTATTATTGTTGTTGTTATTATTATTATTATTATTATATAAATAATATAACATATTATAATACTATATATATATATATAGTATTGATATAGTATATATAAATAATATTAAATTATATATATATATATATATATATATTTGTATCCCGCCTCTCCCTTTTGAGGATTGAGGCGGGTAACAGCAAGCATTAAAACAGATACAGAAAATAATAACCAAAACAAAAAGCAAAAAACAGATACAGGAAATAATAACAAGAAAAACAATCCCCCCCAAAACAATCTCCCAATATGAATATATATATTGTTTATATGTTGTTATATAATTAGCATATACATATTATACTATTATATATATATATATATATAATATTATTTATATATTATTACATAATTAGGCATATACATATTATAATATCATATATTGTATTTATATAAAATACATAAATATCAAATATATATATATATATATATAATTTAATATAATATTATTTATATATTATTATATAATTATCATACACATATAATAATATCACATATGTATTATTATTAACCTTTATTTATATAGCGCTTTAAAATTTACACAGCGCTGTACATACAGTCTTTTTAATGAGACGGTTCCCTGCCCTCAGGCTTACAATCTAAAAATTATATATACACATATATAATTTATACATTATAATATAATTAGTATATATAAAAAATACTATATCTATATTATATTATATATGTATAATATATATAATATTAATTATGTTTATTATATAATTATTGTAAGCCTGAGGGCAGGGAACCGTCTCATTAAAATAATATTTGTAAGCCGCTCTGATAGCCTTTAGGGCTGAAGGGCGGGGTATAAATAATAATTATTATTATTATATTATAATATATATATAGTATTTCTATAATAATATATAAATAATTATATATATATATATATATAATTTTTATTAATAATAATATCTTTATGTTATTTATTTTTATGTCATTTTATTTTACTAATTCGATTCCTGCGGGGGGGGGGGAGCCATATAATCAGAAGACATTCCCGCTCCCTTTTTTAAAAGGAGAATCGAAGGCGCTCTGGAAGCGGCGCTAAGCTGTCCCGAGGCCGGGAGCCAATGGGAGGCCAGGAAGCCATCAGGGTGACCAGATTAAAGTCCCCACCGCCAAGGAGGACCGGGCCCCGAGAAATGGAGAACATTCCAGAGAAAGAATGGAGGACATGGCCCTATATATATATATATATATACAGACATGTTCCTTACTCATCATGCCCCAAAGGGAGGACAGTTTGGACATCGCCCTGGAGAGAAAGCTGAAATGGAGGACAGGTCCTGGAAAAGGAGGACTGCCTCTGGGCAGTGGCAATATTATATAGGGCACCGGCAGTTTTGTTGTTGTTGTTGTTGTTGTTGTTGTGTGCCTTCAAGTCGTTTCCGACTTACGGCGACCCTAAGAGAGTGTACTCTTGGCAAGTTTCTTCGGATCGGGTTTGCTGCCACGTTCATCTTCTGAGGCTGAGACAGTGTGACTCGCGTGAATTTTCCCTCTTTGGGCCCCTCGCTAATACCAGCAGCAGTTAAAGCGGCACCATAGCGCTATAACCATCACAGACTCATCGACCGAAGTAATGGCAAGCCTCCTCTTGGACTAATCTTGCTAAGAAAAAGAAACCCGACTTAAGTCGGGAATGGCTTGAAGGCACCCAGCAACAACATAGCACTTTGGGGCCTTAACCAAAGTACATTCCCTGCAAATCCAAAGCATTGGGATACAGTTAGAGCGGTATCGAAGCGGATGACGTCCGCAGTGCGGATGCAGCCGTTCCCTCCGTGGCTGTGTTTCCTCATTCATTCATTCCTATGGGATTGGGGCAATCTGGTGCTTTTATGGGCGGACTGTGTGAAAGAATTGAGTTCTTTCCTATTCGTTTGATCAGGGCGCAGGGTGGCCATTTCAACGCCCTTGAGGCTGAGAGAGCGTGACTTGCCCAAGGCCCCTGCCACTGGCTTTCTACGTCTGGGCGGGGATTCGAACCCAGATCTCTAGAGTTCAGCTGCTCCAACCTCCCTCCGACTCCTCAGCCAACCCGCTCGCCCTCTCCTTGGGCTTGGCATCCTGGCGACCATAACAATAACTTGGCTCCTCGCCTTCCCCATTCGGCTCCTCGGCTCCGAAGGGAAGGGAAGGCAAAAGCATGGGCCTGGGATGCCTTCCAGTGGCTTAGGCCCCTTGGATCAGCCTGACTGAGCTCCGGAGGATCCGGCGCAGAGGCTGGAGGTAAGCCTAGGTAAGCCGGGCTTGGCCCTGGCCCTGCTTCTGGGCAGGGAAGGCATTCCCGACGTAGGGCGGCCCTTGAAGACAACCCTAGCATGGCAAGCTTTGTCCAGAGGTGGTTTGCCAGGGCTTTCCTCTGAGGCTGAGAGAGTGTGACTGCCAGCCCAAGGTCACCCTGAGGGTTGTAGGTCTGGCCCAGACGGGATCCGAAGCCTATAGTCTCCAGGAGTCCAAGACTCAAAAGGTAAGAACAGACACAAAGTAAGAATAAATTAGGAAAGCTCGTTTCTCGCAAAGAAAGGGGTGTGTGTGTGTGTAGACAATATATGTATTGTATGTATATAAAACCCGGCGTCACTCCGACTTAAACAGGCTGCCGTCCTCGCCTGCTGCTGCTGCCCCTTAGCTCTCCAAAAAAGAGGGAGGAAAACAGGCGGTCCCTTTCTTTTAAACCCAGCGGCATTAAAAGGCGGCGGACTCGCCCGAAGGGAGGAAAGAAGAAAAAAGGAAGAAAAAGAGCCCAAAAGAGAGAGATCGGAAAAAGAAAGAGAGGAAAGCAGGGCCATGGCGAGCCCAAAGTAAGGCCGGCTTCGGGGGAAGGAAGAGGAAGAGCCAGAGGCTGGGGACCGGTGAGCTACCATCATCGCACAGCATCCACACTGGAGGAATAACCCGGTTTGGCACCGCTATAAGTGCCTTGGCTCAAGGCTATGGAATTCTGGGAGTTGGAGTTTGTTGTGGGGCCCAGAGCGGAGCTCCGCTCCGCTCTGGGCCCCACAACAAACTCCAACTCCCAGAATTCCATAGCCTTGAGCCAGGCCACTTAAAGCGGTGCCAAACCGGGTTATTCCTCCAGTGTGGATGCAGGGAAAAGGGATGGGGCACGTGTTTGTGCCCCTTGTCAAAACTGGAATTCATTCTTTCAACAACTTACATTTCCGACTTACATGGGGTTTTCTTGGCAAAGTTTGCTCAGAGAGGGGGTTGGCCATGGCCTTCCCCTGAGGCTGAGAGAGTGTGACTGGCCCAAAGTCACCCAATGGGCTTCCTGGCCGAGCTGGGATTTGAACCCAGTCACACTCTCTCAGCCTCAGAGGGAGGCAAAGGCAATCCGCCTTTGAATAAATCTCGCCTCAGAGTCGAAATCTCGGAAACAACTCGAAGGCGCACAACAACAACAGATCTGTTCATTTCTGAGATTTCTTTTCTTTCTTTCTCTGAGTTGGAATTCAGTTTAAATTGAATCAGGCTGGGATTGCTTTTTTAAAAATCGGTGGCATTTGTCAAGAGCGTCCATAAAAGCAGCAGTCCGAGTGGGAACAAACAAAATGCGGGAACAATTCCAACGAAATGCCGGATCCGCGTTGCGGCTTCAGACGCAGGCATTCATTCCTAACTAGGACAGACTCTCAACCCGTGAACGCGCTTCAAACGTTTCCTTCCTGCCTCTTTCCGACAGTTCTTTGTTTGGTACCAAAACGATCGAGGAGGGGGAAAAAACAAAAAAACCCTTTCACGGATCTAAACCAATAAATGCGCATTTCTCATAATTTGGCACAACAATTTTTTTAAAATTAAGATGTACATAAAATATCACCCTTTAATAGGATTTCCAAATGGTTAAAAAATATCGCCATGTAGGAGGACTTTGTAAATAGTTTGAATGCATTTCGAAACAAAAGGTGTTGATTTTAATGTGAAAACGCAATTCGGCAAGGCTGTTATTTCTGCTCTAGGAACGCATGGATATTTTTCTCCCCGTAAAACGCATTTATTTTCGTGGAAAGGACTGAACGCTGTTTTGATTTTTATATATTTTTACATTTTTAAAAAGAAGAAGTGGCCGGTTTTCTAGAGACTGAACCATTCAACCCGAAATTGAACCATTTTAGAGCCTGAACCGTTCAAATCAAAATGGAAAAAGTGAGCCGGTGTGTTGTAGTGGTTTGAGTGTTGGACTATGACTTTGGAAACCAGGGATTGAATCTCCCGCTCAGCCATAGAAACCCACTGGGTGACCGTGGGCGAGTCACACTCTCTCAGCCTCAGAGGAGGATGGATAAGAGCAAAAGCCCTCTAAAACAAATCTGGCCGAGAAAACCAAGCGAGAAAGGTCTCGCCTCAGGGCCGCCGTAAGTCGGGAAGGGCTTGAAAGCACACAACAACCATTGCAAATATATATATATATATATATATATATATTAGTGCGACCAGATGTCCTCCCTGCAAAGGAGGACCTCAGTGGCATAGTAAAATGGTGTTCCTTATAATAATTTTTATTTTAAACCAAGATTTGCTTTTTGGGATATATCTATATATGGAATATTTTCAAGGCACGGATAGTTGGATCCGTGGCGAAAGGATCCGTGGATACAGAGGGCCATCTTCCTAAAAATATGAACAACATGAAACATTTCTTTGCAATGAAAAGCTGTGTCCTCTTTCCTCGAAATGCTCCCAGCCTTATTTCCAAATTAATTCTTTTATAGAATTATGGGATTTACCGAACTAGGGTGGCATCGTGTATTTTGTGCCTTTGGGGTTGGGATCCCCGTTAATGAAGGGCATCCCCGTGTTGTGGATTTTGGAGGTTTGGCTAGTCCTGGCTACGTTTTTTCGTGTCTTGTTGGCACTGAACCATTGAGGAAACCTGATTTTCGTAGGGAAGGCCTTTCAAAAGGATATCTTTGGAGGATCGGAGGCATTTCTAGTCGCATTTAAGGTAGAAATGAAGGCAAACCCCGGGGAATTCCCTTAAAGATGAGCCATCGTGTAAGAAACAGGGGGTTCCGATGTTATTTGGGCGAAGGCGAGGATGGCATGAGACGAGGGGAAAACATCACAGGAAAAAAGAATTTAAGATTATTTGGGGAAAGGGATGTCCGGGAGGCGAGAAAGCCTTCTATGCCCAGGTTCCCCTGAACTCCATGGGACTGTAACTTATTTAATTTCATTTTATTTTAACGCTAAAACAAGTCCAAAACCGATTCCGAAACACGCCCAAAGCCCAAAGCCGTTGGGATTTGAGGTGAGGCTTGGATTTAGGATGGAGGAATGGGCAGCTTTCTACTTAGTTGTTGCTAAGTGCCTTCAAATTTAATCCGGATTTATGGCTAACTGTCCTTTCGCTAGGACTTATGGCTAACTAGGTCTTATGGCTAACTATCCTTGCACTGGGATTTATTGCTAACTTACTAGGACTTATGGCTAACTATCCTTTCACTAGGATTTACGGCTGACTGTCCTTTCGCTAGGACTCATGGCTAACTAACTAGGACTTATAGCTAACTATCCTTTTACTAGGATTTATGGTTAACTAACTAGGATTTATGACTAACAATCTTTTCACTCGGATTTAATGGCTATCTATCCTTTCAGTAGGATTTACGGCTAACTAACTAGAACTTATAGCTAACTATTCTTTCACTAGGATTTATTGCTAACTAACTAGGACTTATAGCTAACTATTCTTTCACTAGGACATATGGCTAGCTAACTAGGACTTATGGCTAACTATCCTTTCACTAGGATTTATTGCTAACTAACTAGGATTTATAGCTAACTATCCTTTCACTAGGATGATTATTATTATTATTATTATTATTTGCTAACTAACTAGGACTTATAGCTAACTATTCTTTCACTAGGACTTATGACTAACTAACTTATGGCTCTGCTCCGCTCTGGGCCCCACAACAAACTCCAGCTCCCAGAATTCCATAGCCTTGAGCCAGGGCACTTAAAGCGGAGCCAAACCGGGTTATTTCTCCAGTGTGGAGATGCAGCCGAAGTTGCGACTGACACAAGTTTGTGTTCTGTCTAAACACCAAATAATAATAATAATTATAATAATAAGGGACACCTGCCAGCGCTATAAGGGACAAGCTTTCTGGACCTCAAATAGGAAGCAACAAGACCCGACTTATTACTTAGAGACTTATTACTTAGAGACACCCGACAATCTTACTTTGCACCCGACTTTCTTGTTGTCGTGCGGCTTTGAGTAGTTTCGGACTTAGGGTGACCCCCAAGGCGACCCTATCCCGAGGGTTTTCTTGGCAAGATCTCTTCAGAGGGGGTTTGCCATGGCCAACCTCTGAGGCTGAGAAAGTGTGACTTGGCCAAAGGCCGCTCAGAGTCGCAGTCCAACACTCAAGCTGCTAGATCCTCCTTTCCCCAGGACATGCCCTCCATTTCAACCCTGTGTCCGGGAGGAATCCCCAAAGGTCCTCCATTTGAAGCATCACTGAGAAGCATGTCTTTAGATCGATAGGAGTGTTTTGAGCTTTGACTTCATTGTTCTTGAATGTCGGAAGAGATCCGTCAAATAATCGGTCTAGAAAGCTTTTAAAAAGCTGTCTGGATGGATCTCTTCTGGTAGGCCTTCCCTGGAAGAGATCAATTTAGTTGTATTGAGCTCTCCCCACTCCCTGTAACCTACCTCCATCTTCCTTTGTAGGTTATTATTGTTATTAGTTATTTTAACAGGTTCAGTTTAAAATTGTATTGTGTTTAATTCCTTTTTTTTGGTGGGGAATTTATTCCTTTTGTTGATTGTTTGCATTGTATACTCTTTTTTTAAAACCACGTAAGCTGCTTTGCTAAGCAGAAAAGCATGGCACATAGAAAAAGTTTATTATTATTTATTATTATTATTAATGAGTAGCACTGAGAAGCACGCATTTCTATTTAGATGCGTGTTTTTGGCACTTTCCTGAAATGGCTTCTAATTTTTTAGCTTTAGCGTTTTCGGCTTTTATTTGGGAAAGCCCCTCCATTTCTTGTCCTCCTTGGAATGTCCTCCATTTTGGTCCTACTTTGTGGTTCTGAGGACGCAAAATCACCCGGGCCCCGGCTCTGGTTGCATCCACACTGGAGAAATAACCCGGTTTGGCCCCGCTTTAACTGCCCTGGCTCAAGGGCTATGGAATTCTGGGAGTCGGAGTTTGTTGCGGGCCCGGAACGGAGCATTTGCCCGCCCTGGACGCGCGGTGGCGCTGTTCCGAGGTGAAGCCTGCCCCAAAAAGCCCCTTTGGAGAAATAAACCAGTTTGAGACCGCTTTAATTTCCCTGGCTCAGTGCTAGGGAATCCTGGGGGCTGTAGTTTATTGTGGCACAAGAGCCCTCTGGCAGAGAAGGCTTAAATGTCTCTCCCAAAAGTACAATTCCCCTGAACTCTCTAGCATTGAGCCAGGGCAGTCCAAGCGGTCTCAAACTGGATTATTTCTGCAGTGTGGAAAGGAGGGCTCCCTTAGGTTCATGGAGATGATGGTGATGATGTGTGTGGGTTGGAAGAGGGAGGGAGAGAGAGAGGAAGGCGAGCCAGTTTCCCCTCTTAAAGCATTTTATCTAAAGGGGCCTAACGCATTTTGCTGCCTGAGGCGGAACAATATACCTTTCCCACCCCTGACCCTACTACAAGGTTTGTAGATGTTGGGTAGACTATGCTTTTATTGCTCTTGGACTATGGATGTCAATTAGATTAATAATGTTTTGTAACCCGCCTCCAACCGCAGGGAGAGGCAGGAAATAAACAACAACAACAACAACAACAACAACAACTATTTGTGTGTTTTACCATTGCAACCGTGGGGTTCCCTGCCTCCAGTAATATAATAATAATAATTATTGTTATTCAGCTCCCAGGAGAGAAAGAGAGAGAGAAAGGAAAAGGAAAGGAAGAAAAGGAAGGAAGGAAGAAAAGGAAAGGAAGGAAGGGAAAGGCTAAAAGGAAGAAAAGGAAGGGAGGGAGGTAGAGAGGAAAGGAAAGGAAAGAAGAAAGTCCAGAGGCTGGGTCCTTGCTGTCGGGCCTTGGAGGAGACCCACGGAAGCCTGGGCTTGAGCAAGACCGGGCTCCTTCTTCCCAGCGAGGCTTAGGCGACCCAAAGGAAGAAAAGGAAGAAAAGGGAGGAAGGGAGGGAGGGGAAAAGAAAGAAAGAATACAAGGAAGGAAAGAAGACAAGGGAGAAAAGAAAGAAAGGGAGAAAGAAAAGGAAGGAAGGAAGGAAGGAAAGAAAGGGAAGGAAGGAAGGGAGAGAGGAAGCAAAGGAAGGAAAAGAAAGGAAAGAAGGGAAAGGAAGGAAGAATGCGAGGAAGGAAGGAAGAAAAGGAAGGAAGGAAGGGAGGTAGGAAGGAAAGGAAGGGAAAGAAAGAAAAGGAAGGGAGGACAGGAAGAAGAGAGGGAAGAAGGAAAGGAAGGAAAGAAAAAGAAAGGAAGGGAGGGAAGAAAGGAAGAATGCAAGAAAGGAAGAAAAGGAAGGACAGGAAGGAAGGAAGAAAAGAGAGGGAGGAAGGAAAAGAAAGGAAAGGAGGAAGGAAAGTGGGGATGCTGGGGAAAAAAAACTGATCCCAAAGGAAACGGGTAGCAACTCAGGAGACCGGGCTTTCTCTTGCTTCCTCGGCCTTTCTCCTTGCCTAAATGCTGCAAATGGAAGGCTTTCCGATCCTGCAAGGCGGACTGCAGATTCCCCAGAAGAAGAAGGAGAAGGAGGAGAAGGAAGAGAAGAAGAAGTCTTTTTCCTCTCTGGCCAAATAAAGGCAATATGTCAAAACGACCAACTTCAGAAAGCCCCGAGTCATTCGAAACAGAAAAGGCTCTTGATCGGGGAGGAGGATTTGTCAGTTTATTTCAAACGCTTCTCCCCATAGCTTGGTTCCACTCCTTTTCAACCTTCCCAGGAGGGTAGTTGCCAACCATTAAAACGTAAAAACAAAAACCAATCTCAGGCAACAGAAACAGGATCCGAACAAAAGGGATGCCAAGCAATCGCTTTCGTTTCGCGCTTTATTTCGGCCTTGGAGTAACAACTCAATGAGGAACAACTCTTCCTACCTTTTTTGCAACTCTGCATATGGTTTGTAGTTTGTTGTTGTTGTTGTTGTTTTCACGGCTTTGGAACGGGTTTCAACCAAACTTTTTCTTTTTTCTTTTGCCGGCGAAAAGAAAGGTCGAGAGCAGACTTTCAAACAAAACACAACACAACAAAGCACCACAAACCCGTTGCAAACAATTTCATGCACGTATCTAATTGTGTGCGTTGTTCATAAACGGTCCTGGGAGCAGCTGAATAATTCAGGATCAATAGTTTCCCCCTAAAATCTTGATAAAACATGAACGCTTGATAAAATACGGATAAATACGGCGAAGAATGGAGGAGAAACTTGTAATTCTGGGTTGTCAAAACTTCCCCCTCCTTCCTTTCCCCCTCTCTTTTTTCCCCAAAATAATAATAATAATAATAATGATATTAATACTTTGTATTTATACCCCGCTTTTGGTCGGAACAATTATCTATTTCTTAGATCAATCTACGAATTAAGCGACTTGGCCCTCTCTTCTTCCCACTCTCTGATCCGAAGCCTGGCCCCGTCGGAATAGGTTGGGCCCACTGCTTTGGGAGGGAAGGAAGGCCCTGGAGCTGAGGATCTCTTACCCTGAGGCTGAGAGAGTGTGACTCCTTGCCCTCCTTGAGCTGGGATTCAGAGCCTAGTCGCCAGGGTCGTAATATCCAACACTAATCATGGAAACCCCTTCGAGGCTGCTGAGTGCGCCGGGTCTAAATGGAGCTGCTGCTATTCTTTGAACCCAACTTTCATCCCCCGACAGCAGCTTCATGGATTGTTGTAGACTGCTTCACACCTCGCAATGCAGTCTCCAGGCGGTTTACAAAGGCTGCATCCGCACTGGGGAAATAACCCGGTTCGGCATCGCTCTAATTGCCTTGGCTCAAGGCTAGGGAACTCCAACTCCCAGCATTCCATAGCGTTGAGCCAAGGAAATTAAAGCGGTGCCGAACCGGGTTATATTTCCCCAGTGTGGATGCAGTCAAAGTGTAAGCCAATCTTCCCCCAACAAGCTGGGGACTCATTTGAGCTTCTTTAGAACCCTCCCAAGAGATCCCCAAAAGGGCCATCCAGTCCAGCCCCATTCTGCCGTGCAGGAACTCCCAATCAAAGCATCCCCAAGAGATGGCCATCCAGCCTCTGCTTAAGGACCTCCAAGGAAGGAGACTCCACCACTCTCCGAGGGAGTGTGTTCCACTGTCGAACAGCCCTTACTGTCAGGAAGTTCCTCCTAATGTTGAGGTGGAATCTCTTTTCCTGCAGCTTGCATCCATTGTTCCACATCCTAGTCTCTGGAGCAGCAGAAAACAAGCTTGCTCCCTCCTCAATGTGACATCCCTTCAAATATTTGAACAGGGCTATCATATCACCTCTTAACCTTCGCTTCTCCAGGCTAAACATCCCCAGCTCCCTCTTTCCTCATAGGGCAGGGTTTCCAGACCCTTCACCATTCTGGAGCAGCTCCTCATCTGCCCCCCTCCCTGGCGATTAGAGAAAGAGAGAGAGAGAGGAAGAGAGAGGAGGGGGGCGGCCATGTGCGTTTGTTTTGAGGCCTCCGGGGCAGCCGGGACGAAGGGCCGAGGCTGGGCTTCCACCGCAGCCTCCCTCCCTCCCCTCCCCCTCTGCCCCCCTTCGCCCTCCCTCCCTTCCCTTCCCTTCCCTTCCCTCCCACGCAGTTCCTCCTCCTCCTCCTCCTGCCTCTCTCTTCCTCCTCTTGGTCCTAACAGCAGCAGCAGCAGCTCGGATTTGTTTGCCAAACCCCCAACAGCAGCACCCAGGAAAAGGGCTCCCTGTCAGATGGAGAACTCCCCGGTCTCCTTTTAGATATAGATATATAAAAAAGAAGGGTGGGGGACACTCGGGAAGAAAGAGAGAGAGAAAGGAGGAGGAGGAGGCAAAAGAAGAGGCAGGGAAGCGGAGCTGGCGTTATTTTGGGATCTCCTGAGCCCTGAGGAGGAGGAGGAGGAAGAAGAGGAGGAAGAGAAGAAGGAGAAGGAAGAAGAAGAAGAGGAAGAAGAGGAGGAGGAGGAGGAGGAATAGGAGGAGAAGAAGGAGGAGAAAGAGGAAGGAGGAAGAGAAGAAGGGAGAGTAGCAGGAGGAGGAGGAGAAAGAGGAGGAGAAGAGGAAGGAGAGCAGGAGTTAGAGAAGGAGGAGGAGGAGGACATCCACAGCTTCTCATTCTCCCAGCAAGGAAGGCAGGAAGGGAGGGAGGCAAGCCGAGAAGGACTCACTTTTGCCGGCTGCTGCTGCTGCTTCTGCTGCCTGGGCTGCTCTCCTCGCCTCTCCGCCTGGCCAGAAGGGGAGCCTGGCAGGGACACCCGGCTCCTGCTCCTTCTTTCCATCTCCTCCTTCTCCCCCTTTAGAGGCAGCCCTCTCTCTCTCTGGCCCCCCTTTCCTCCTCCCCCCCCCCAAAGTGGAGAGGAGGAGACACCCCCTTCCCCTGGACCTGCCTCTTTTCCTCCTCCTCCTCCTCCTCCTCCTCCTCCAACTTCCACCATTGCCACCACCGCCGCCAGCATCATTTCCATCCTCTTCCTTCTTTTGCCCAGCCTGACCCGGGATCGTTCCGCTTTCATTCCCCTCTGACCGTCAGCCCTCCTCCAAACAGGGGCACCTGGGAGGTCCGAGCCCGCTTTCCACCCTGGAGTCCCTACTCTTGCTCCATGGACAGAGCCCGACTCAGCCCAGCTACGGACAGACCATAAGCAGTAAGTAGGAACTCGGAGGAGGAGGAGGGTCACACTCTCTCAGCCTCCTCCTTGGACAGCAGCAGGATTAAATCGGAAAGGACTCAAAGGCCCACTGACCCGGTTTGGGAGCGCTTTAATTTGTTGTCTGACTCACTTGCTATGGGATTCTGGGAGTTGGAGTTTGTTGTGGGGTCCAGAGCGGAGCGGAGCTCCGCTCTGGACCCCACAACAAACTCCAACTCCCAGAATCCCATAGCAAGTGAGTCAGACAACAAATTAAAGCGCTCCCAAACCGGCTTATTTCCCCGGTCTGGATGCAACCAGAGATTCCTCCCCCTAAAAAGCGATTTATTGTCCTAAAAGGGGCTTTGGTTGGGTCAAAGGATTGCACCCCCCTTGATTTGTTTCCCCTCTTTCTCTTTCTCTCTTTCTCTCTCTCTTTCTCTCTCTCTTTCTCTTTCTCTTGGGTTGTGTAGTGAAGCTTGACAACCCAATCTGCTGGAGATCGCACACACGTCGCCGGGAAAGATCGAACCGATATTTGCCGGCTGCGGGGAAAGCCCAGATGGGGCTTATTGACCATTCATCCTAACAATAATAATAATAATAATAATAATAATAATAATAATTAATAATAATAAATCTCTCCCTACAAAGCGAACGGCGGCATTGAATTCTTTTGCCTAATCAGAATAAAAAATAATCATGATACAATTGAAGATTATTAGGATTGATTTGTTTAAGCGGCATCTTTAGGGACTTGAAAGGATGATCCACGTTGCATTAAAACAAATCATAATGCGCCGCCTTTTGTGATCGGACCCGCCGGGTGACCTTGGGCGAGTCCCACTCTCTCAGCCTCAAGGGAGGAGGAGGAGGAGGAGGAAGGAGCCATGGCAGTGGCCTCTCTTTCTTTCGGAGTGAGGGAGCCTTGCCCAGAAAAGCCCTTGACCGGGGTCCCCTTAGTCGGAAGGGGCTTGGAGGCCCCCGGGCCACGATGCCTCGGGAGCCCTGGCTTCGTCCCTTCTCCCCGGCGAAGGACGGGCCTTTCGCCCCGCTCCCAGGGAACCGCCAGGCTGGGGGGCTCGCCAGGGCTCGGAAGCCCCTTCGCGGCTTGGATCCTGGGGGCTCCTTTTCTTCCCCGGTGGGTTGGCCCGCTCCTTCCTTCCTTCCTTCCTTCCTTTCCTTTCCTTTTCCTTCCTTCTTCCTTCCGCTTCCTTCCTTCTTCCTTCCTTTCTTTTTCCTTCCTTCCTTCCTTCCTTCCTTCTTCCTTCATTTTCATTCCTTTCTTCCTCCTTCCTTCCCTCCTTTCCTTTTCCTTCCTTTCTTCTTCCTTCCTTCCGCTTCCCTCCTTCTTCCTTCCTTTCCATTCCTTCTTCCTTCCTTTTTCCTTCCTTCTTTCCTTCCTTCCTTCTTCCTTCATTTTCATTCCTTTCTTCCTCCTTCCTTCCTTTCCTTTTCCTTCCTTTCTTCTTCCTTCCTTCCGCTTCCCTCCTTCTTCCTTCCGCTTCCTTCCTTCTTCCTTCCTTTCTTTTTCCTTCTTTCCTTCCTTCCTTCTTCCTTCATTTTCATTCCTTTCTTCCTCCTTCCTTCCCTTCTCCTTCCTTCCCTCCTTTCCTTTCCTTTTCCTTCCTTTTTCCTTCCTTCCTTTCTTCTTCCTTCATTTTCATTCCTTCCTTCCTCCTTCCTTCCTTCCTTCTTCCTTCCTTCAACCTTCCTTCTTTGTTCCTCCTTCCTTCCTTCCTCCTTCTTCATTCCTTCTTTTGCCTTCCTTCCTCACTCCCTTCCTTCCTCGTTCCTCCTTCTCCTTCTTCCTTCTTTTTCAATCCCTCCCTCCTTCCTTTTTTCCTTCCTTCCTTCCTGGGCGAGCCCCACTCTCTCAGCCTCAGAGGAGGAGGAAGAGGAGAAGGAGGAGGAGGCAATGGCACCCTCTTCTTCCCTTCTCATAGATGTATATATATATATATATATATATCTGAACGTGGGATGGAAGAGCTTGGTTCCCTGACGGCTTGTGTCTCCTCCTTTCCCGGCAGGTCCGTGCTCCTTCTACCGGTGCGAGCTTCCCGGGGGAGGCGGCAGCGTGTCCCCGGCCAGCGGACTGATGGAGCGGCGGAGCGAGAGTCCCTGCCAGCAGCAGCATCTCCGGGAGAGGACCACGAGCCCCGAGCGGGGCAGCCCCGAAGAGGCCAAAGGAGGAGGAGGAGGAGGAGCAGGGCTGGCCCCGCCGGCCAAGCTGGCCCGACTGGAGCAGCAGAACGGAGGCGGAGGATGCGGAGGAGGAGGAGGAGGCGGTGGAGGAGGCAGCCCCCTCGGAGCCCAGCGGGGAAGGCCCAACGGAGCCCTCGCCAGGACCCTCGGAGGTAACAGAGACATTAGAAACTGGTTTAAAAGCTGTGTTCGCACTGGAGAAATAAAGCAGTTTCATTGCCATGGCTCAATGCTGTGAAATTCTGGGAATTGTAGTTTGTTGTGGGGCCCAGAGCGGAGCTCCGCTCCGCTCTGGGCCCCACAACAAACTACAATTCCCAGAATTTCACAGCATTGAGCCATGGCAATGAAACTGTGTTGCTTTCTTTCTGTGAACTTTAATGTGTTTGGAGGCAAATACGGCTCATATTTCAAGCTGTAAGTGCAGCTGAGTGCCTTGCTACCATTTGTAAGAGTGGCTGCGTTTTCTCTGCTGCATCTCTTTCTTCCCTGATCTTTACTTATCTTTGTATTCTTAGGCAGCTCATATTAATCTTTATACTGAGTGAGAAAAAGTTTAAAGGCTACCTTGGAAACCTTTGTCGAACGCATTTCTCTCTCTTTCTCTCATTCTTAGACACAGAAGAGGAAAAAAAAAGTGTACAGTTAAAACACTTTCGTAAGTTTCTATCAAGCGTAGTAATAAAAAAGAATACTTGCCAATTTGTTGAGAGGTAAACGTGCAAATGTTTCATTGGAGTAAACAGGGGCTGTTTAGAAGTATTATTTATTTGAAAGCATTTAAGCACGCATGAATATAACATGATGCTCCGCGAAAATACATTGTGGGGAATGGGGAGAATTATCTTAAAATTTTGGCGTACATGGATTTTATTTGCTATAATGCTTTCTCCAACCGAGTTCGCAATAGTTTGTGTTGTTAGTAGGATGCAGGGTTGAGAATTTTTTACACAATTTTGGTTTCTTCGGACCATGATCGAAGAGGTTAGCTTTCCATGCAGCCCCATTTGATTTAAACAGGGAGATTTGCAGTAGAGTTTTCCTTGAACTCGGTGTTTAAAGCAGATATTTATGTTTGGAGTACTTCCTTAGAAACAGAACAGAAGCCAGCAAGAACGGAGAGAGAGAAAAAAATCTGCTTCTTAGATGAGTAATAACTATGTACTAAAGTAATTAAATTCACCCACCTTGATAAGGCAATGACTAAAATTGATTTTCATTTTATTTTAGAAAAGCTTTGTCTTGTGAAAGACTTCTTTTCCCTCACTGTCCTTCTAACGTATATTTTATAAAGATGTTTTTAAAAAATTGGTCACATTTTGAGAACCGATTACGAATTGGACAATCAGAAGAAGCTGACATGGTTTCAAGACCCGTATCGAAAATAGTACAAATGTCGGCTGTGTTCACAGTGGAGAAATAAACCGGTTTAAGTGCCATGGCTCAATGCTGTGAAATTCTGGGAATTGTAGTTTGTTGTGGGGCCCAGAGCGGAGCTCCGCTCCGCTCTGGGCCCCACAACAAACTACAATTCCCAGAATTTCACAGCATTGAGCCATGGCAATTAAACCGGTTTATTTCTCCACTGTGAACACAGCCGTAGTCCCCTTTTAACTGAACCGCTTGGATCCGATTTTTCTAGACGTGAGAATTCTTTAATTATCTCAAAAAGAGGAATTAATGCCAGATGTTCAACTCTCTGTCTTTGGAAAATGAAATGGCAAGCTTTGTAGTTGCACCGAAGGAACATTGAGTGCGCAGTAAAGTGAAAAGGCTTCCCAAGGATATTAGTTATTGGTCTGAATAAGATGCTTTTTGACAAGTAGATTTAAATACACAGACAAGTATATGTATATGTATATAATAAAGTTTACCATTATGTTTAACAGCCATCTCACCTAGTGTTTCAATCTGCCACCTTAACCCAACTCGCTTTTCTAACAACTGAAAAAGGCAGAAGCTGAAACGTTTTAATTCGCTTATAAAGTACTATTTGATAGTCACTCATGTGTGTATGTGCGTGTGTTCATGCACATGTATCTGTATCTCTATCTATCCATCCACACACAAAAACCTTATTTTGCATCTCTTGGGAGAAAAACAGTAATATACTCTTTCTTTACTATATACCATTTTTTCACTCTGCTTAGAATACATTATTATTTTTCGTAGATCTGAAGCCTCTGGCAGTTACTGTGCCGGACATATATCTGTTGTTGTTGTTGTCCTCTTCCTCCTTCCTTCCCAATAATGGCATCTTTTGGCCAAAGAAACACTTGCAAGGATATGAATTTGGTCCATTTCATTTCTTTTCCCTGTATGATAAATGATATTACAGAAAGCTCTACTATTGCTGATACATGCTAGTTTATCCGAGGTTTAAAACTTTTTTTTTCCTATTATTTACGGAGAGATGTAAAACTCTTGAAAAAAATCTTCTAGAAAAAGTGAGAGCGTGATAGAAGTATTTTGCCGTGGGAATTTAATAACTGCGTGCGACGTTAATCTTTGTCGAATTAGTCAGCCTTAGGCATTCTGTCACTTCCTGCAGTTATCTAAGCGCTCCGTTTCCAACATCTATGTAATAAAACCGAAGGATATTCGCGATTGGCAGCTTTTATAGTAAAAGTGAGTGAGAAAAAAAAAGGTGAATATCTCTTTAAAACACATATGATGCCTGGGAGAGAGGTTAAAGCAAGCAAGAGCTCTGTGGTGTTGACAGCTTTATATCCCTGCTGGGCAACATTCACTTACTAGAATTGGCGGCACTTCTCGGTCAGTAATTCGCTCCAGAAGCGTTTTGAAAAAGCATGATTAATGGCCAGGAAAGTCAGATTTCTAAAAATCCCGATGAAAGGATATCTAGATTCACAATTCTTCCCTTTTTCGTGTGCATTTCCCCTTGTGTTATCCGTCTAAAAAAAGACAGACAATTAGCCTGGTAGACTCGAGCATAACTCAAGAGGAGCTCTGTTATGGCCACAGACCAGCACAGATTAAAAAGGGGGAATACAGAATAAAAGAAGGTAGAAAACACAATTTTAAAAACAGTATTTATAGTATCCGTTCAGATTCCAGCATAGCAAAACATGACTGGTACTAGTCTGCTGTGAAGGCCAATGCCTGGCAAATTTGAACTTTAGCTGCACAAGATCTGGCAACATTATGTGTTGTATCAGGGTCGATATCTGAAAGCAGCAGAGAAGTATAAAAACTGACTTGGTATTTATGCAATAAGGTTGAGGTGTATGTCCTTGTAGTATGAGCACTAGAGTAATATGTGCTCTGTATAACTTAGTATAACTAAAGTATAACTCAAGTATAACTTCTACTTGCTTCACTGTTGTAGTTCTGTTAAAACTGTATTTTGAAAAACATTCCCTTTTTGTCCTTTTGCGAAGTAAACGAACAAACAACACACCGCCGTATCATCCTCAAATCTAGGCAGCCAGGTACTCTTGTCATATTTGATTCATCCCGCCTGACTCCTAGGGCAGCGGTAGAAGGTTGAAACGTATCCTTTGTTATGAAATTCTTTATAATTGATTCAGACCTACTCAAGCACTAGTTGGCTCTAACCTGAACAGAAGTATGGTGTGTACATGTTTTAATGGGAATCTTACTATCCTGTTTTGATTGGAAGGCCACGCTTTTGTTGTCTCTCGTAGGGCAATGTAAAATAAACATTTTACATTACGTAGTCTAAATGCTCGTGCAAGTTTTAATGCAGGTGGCCCGGTTCTAAAATTGTAGTGGGCTATATTCAGATGTAGTCATACTTAGAGCAGGCCCACGGAAATCAATGCCGCTTAGTTAATCATAGCTAAATCTCAGTTCCCATTGATTTCAGTGGCTCTGTCTAAAGCAGGACAATGTCTGGCTCCAACCCACAATTTCCATCTTTTGGGAATTTAAGAATAGGCACATTTGAAAAATCTCACTCCATGTTCTCATAGAAATGTTAAACTGTATTGTAAAATGCCTTTAAAATGGCTTACAGTTCAGTCCTGTTTATAAGAAGATGAGTCATAGTGAATAAAAAATAAAAATTGATATCCAGCCTAGATTTTTGTTCACACAGCAGCCCATCAGTTGCCAATGAGACTATAATCCACAAGACATAAATGCCACAGCACCATCCCATCCATGCTCCCCATCAACTTTTGTAAAGAGGCATACTGTCTCCGATATTGGAGGATATATGTATGTTCATGACTGATAACCATTAATGTTTATTCAGCATCAAGGCCTACAGAGTTCAGTAGGGCTTATTCCATCATAAACCAGGATTGAATTGAAGCCTTACATACTAAACATGGAGCCTAGGCTTAACCCATATTTACTTAGGTTTCCCTAAACTTTGTTTAGAGTTTGGCTTACTCCTAAGCAGGCTTGTCAGCCTTTTGAAAAGGCCTAGCGTATCACTGTTTACATCTGTAACAATACAAATGTTAATCGCCAGCATGTTGTGACCCTTTCTTGCTGTTGGAAATATGAGGAGGAAATCATACCGAGTGTTCAGTTGAAGCCTTTGGATAGGACAAGGAGTGTGATCAGAGCAGTGACATAAAGGGTTAGTTGAATATTCTCTTTCACTACTGTTTTGCTAACTTTTGCTAGTAAGTATTTCCTTGCAAATGAACGGAGTAATTTGTAAACGCTGAGCCCTTCTGTATCGTTCCTTCAGTCTGCCTCTACCATGTAAGGGGCATTTTTGTAGGAGGAACACACTTATAAAAATATTTCCTTTTATATTGTTTTATATTTAAAACAGTTGACTTATCATGATAATGAAAACTGGTTCCAACCACAGAGACAAATGTGCTTGTGTGAATTATTAGAACATGCTATTTTGATATGTATAGTTGGAAGACACAGCTTTTTAAAGCGTTAGGTTTTAACACCGTTTATTTTTATGCGCTGATATATTTAAAATCTTCCAAAGTAAAGTCTAGAGAATAATAATGATTTCTTATTAGAGTGAATTGGAAAAAAAAGGATTTAAAAAAACAACAAGAGCAGTTTTTATCTTTAAACATTCTGGAGTCACTTAGCTTGTCAACTACCCTTTATCTTCTAAGACAATAAATAGCCTTTCTATGTGATTTCAGTACTTGGTTTGTTTAACGTGAATCTGTAATTGTTCTGGTTTCAAAATATTTGCAATTTTGCATTCTCATTTCCCATAATATATTCTCCCGTGAAATACGTTTGCTTGACGCTTTGTGTAATTTTGAAGCACATTGTTCAATATGCTCTAAAGAAAGTCATAATCCTAATGGGTTTGAAACATCAATATGAACTGTAATGTAATATTTTTGTGCATTTGTTTATAAGATCTCAGTTATAAGAGTTGTTTTTATAAGATTTGTTTAGGCTTGTTGAAGACTAAAAGGCACAATGCCTACATATTAAAGGAATTAAAAATAAAGGACAAAGTGTAAAAAGTTGGAATCATGGCTCTAAAAATGCTTATTAAGAAGTAAATTCCAGTGATTTTGATAGGAGGCAAGCACTTGATTGGAACTATTGCTGATAGTTGGAAGATGTATGCTTAGATTACCGCCATATAGTATCTAAACTACTATCGTGATCAGAGCTTATTTCTCAATATGCCATGAACTGTATAGCTGACCTGAGCAGTGAGTTAGAGGATGAGGTGGATGGGTTCGGAGACGTCTCATTCACAGGATCGCCATGTCTCAAGTATGACTTGAAGGCAGCTAACAACAACAACCACCCCTTAGAAAGTGAGCAGGTTTGATAGATTTATTTTAAAAAAATAGTGAGAAGTAGAAGAGAAGTCAGGAGTCCTAAGTTTATTTAGTTGGAAAGATTTGAGTCCTGGACTGTGAGTCTGGAGAGCAGGGTTCGATTCCCAGCTTGGACATGATAAACAATAGGTAACTTTGGGGAAGTCATACGGTCTCAGCCTCAGGAGAAGACAAAGACAAACTTCTCTGAACAAGTGTTGCCCAGAAAACCCCATGATAGGTTTGTCGTAAGGTTGCCATATGTTGGAACTGACTTGAAGGCGCACAAGAACAACAAAATGTTAATCAAAATATCTATATTAGTTCTTTTTTAAAATTTACTGCTTTCATTGAGAAGGAAGTAAGTAGCACTTACATACTCGTAAGTGTGTCACATTAGAAGTGGCACCTCTGTAACTTTTCATGGTAGACTATAAAGGATATTTAATGTAACATTTTAATTCTAACATGTTTAACCAAGAGTAGTGGAATGCATCCTAATACCTACACAAGAAATATATTTTGACAATACCATAATACTTTAATACTAACTTGTGCTGAAACTGCAAAATGTGTGTTAGATCTTGGAGGAAAAAAATCTCATAAAAGTTATAAAATATTTTGATAATGTGATACATAGAGAGAGCGAGAGCGAGAGAGAGAGAGCGAAAGAGAGATGGAGGGAAGAGAAAATATATTCATGGATGGAAATGTCATGCTCCGTCTATGGTTGGACTGCATTTACCACCAGTCCTAGTAAGCATAAAAATGGCAGGGAACACTGGGAGGTGCAGTAGAGTAGCGTCTGAAAGACTGCATGATTCCCACTTCAGAGTTGGAAAAATGTCAGTGTACTGGCAATATCCTGTAGATATATTGTGATATAATAGTTGGCTAATTTAACATTTCCAAAGAAAACCACAGATTTTAGATTGTGTATGAAAAAGTTGTTGCTGTTGTGTGCCTTCAAGTCATTTCTGATTTATGGCGACCCTAACATGAACCTACCACAGAGTTTTCTTGGCAAGCTTTCCTCTGAGACCAAGAGAGTATGACTTGCACAAGGTCCCCCATTGGGTTTCTATGGCTGAGCAAGGATCCGAACCCTGGTATACCAAGTTGGTGTCCCATGCTGAAATTACTACAACGTGCTGGCACCTGAAGAAAAGCTAGATCATTTAAAACCACCGCCACCACTCCGCTATCCCTTGGTGGTTGTTGTTGTGTACTTTCAAGTCATTTTTTACAACCCTAAAGTGAACCTATCACAGAGTTTTTTTGGCAAATTTCTTCAGAGAGGGTTTGCAACCGGCATCCTCTGAGGGTGAGAGAGAGTGACTTGCCCAGGGCCACCCATTAGGTTTCTGTGGCTGAGCGGGGATTTGAACTCTGGCCTTCAGAGTCATAGTCCAAAACCAAACCACCTTTGCTTGTGAGAGTCCACCACACTGGTTCCTGAATTACCTCCTCTCCCTTTGCCTGATGAAAATACAAGAAACATGAAATGGCAACAATGAAATAATGCATCATGCTTATTGGTAATGTCTTCGGGAGGAACTGTAAACGAAAACTAGGAAGGTCTAATGTAAAGACCTGTAATGTAATATATAATAGAAAGTCATACTGACTAAATGAAAAGTTAAGTAGATCAGTTGCTAGTCCTTTTCTTTGTTGTTATGTGCCTTCAAGTTGTTTTCAATGTATGGCAATTCCAAGGCAACCTTCTTACGAGGCTTTCTTGGCAGAATTTGTTCATTTTGCATCCTTCCGTAGGTGGCTAAAATGAGTACCCAGCTTGTTAGGGGCAATTAGCTCACACATTTTAAAGCACTTAGGGAATATTATTATTATTATTAGCCTTTATTTATATAGAGCTGTAAATTTACACAGGACTGTACATACAATCATTTAATTAGACAGTTCCCTGCCTTCATGCTTACAATCTAAAGAGACACGACACATAAGGAGAAGGGAATGGTGGTGGAGAATGGGATCAAATCCAGCAGTTCTTCACTCCCTCTGAGGCCTGGACCAAGGCGGATGGACTGGAGGGAGGGCTCGGCTTCTTAAAGCATAGTTAGGGAGTGCTTAAGTGCACTGATAAAGTGAATAGAAATGTACTTGGTATTGCTATTGCTATAGAGGAGGTTTGCCCTTGCCTTCCTCAGAGGCTGAGAGAGTATGATTTGCTAAAGGTCACTCAGTTGATTTTCATGGCCGAGCCGGGCGTCAAACCCTGATCTCGGGAGTTGTGAACCAATGCTCACACCGCTACACCACACTTCTAGTCATAGTGAAAGGTACTTTAATTTCAGAGTACTATCTTTTAGTGGTAGGAAGACTCCTAGTGTCTGCCTGAAGGTACATTACAACCCCCCAAAAGTGTTTAATTGACAGACTGGGTCTGTGTATGAATGAGAGAGAAAACAGGAACGGGCAACATTATCTAGAAGGGAAAGCGCTCTCGCAGCAACACAAAATATTCACTTTGAACTATAGAGTGTGCTTAAGATGTAACTCCCCCCTTGATAAATGATGAATCAATCTTATGGTAATTGGTTCCTACTGTATAAACTCGGCAGAAACAGATGCAGTTTTGTATGAAGACGTTCTATAAGTGAAACTGTTTTAAGAGCTAAAGCCACAACTGACAAACATTTGAAGAGCTGATGATTTCAGAGAAATCTACTTAATTATCTGCCAACAGTGAATTTTCCCACCATATTTAAGCTAAGCACTCATCCATATTGTTACATACTTATCTTGTATTTGTGGAAGAATGAGTGTTAGCTGATTTAGATTACAAGAAAGAGGATCAATGGTGTACAAGTCTTCCTCGACTACTGCTATATTGTTTTCTAGAAGATGAATTGTAAGGGTATTTCTTTGAAACACTTTGTAACAATGATTGTATTAGCAGTGATAGTTGTCTAAAGTTGTGTAAGATTTTTTAGAGGATGCAGTCCGATCCAGAACTCATTTATAAGGAGTAGTGCTCAGTACTTCCAAGTAAATTTTATTGACATTTCATAATAGTTATGAGAAATATTTGTATTACAGTTCATTTTTACATAGGGAGAGGGAATGCATGAAGTCCGAAAATATATATAATGTCAGATATATATCACTAATAATCAAAATGAAGTGAAAAGTAGTCTAATATGCACATAGATGTTTCTAGAATACCCGACGGACCCAGGCTATCCAAATATGCACACAATTTTTTGAAGGTGTTTGTGTAATAATTGAAGATGTAGTGCTGCCCTTCCTTGCAACTAAATGTCTTTTAAGATAGAATGAGCTCAATATAGTGTACATTCTTTTTTCTTTTTGAATAAAACAGGTTCCTTGCAAAGACTTACAAAGAACCTAACGTGAGCCCTTTTTCATCCCTGCGGGATTTGTTTAAACACATGATTTTTTTTGCACTGTTGTGGTTCATGAATGAATTGTGAAAAACAGATACAGAAAGCAGATAGAAAGTCCAAAGACAGTCTAGAACAGGTTAGGCTGTCAGGAATAAATTTCATTGAAATTATGGGATTTCTAGTGTAGTTCTATATATGTCTTCTTGGAAATTAACACTGATTACTTCCAGGTAAACTGCTAAAGAATTGCAGCTGCAGGTGCTTAATATTATGCTGAGTCCTACTGAGTCCAATAAGATTTAGATGTATTGAGTTTACTATTTAGGTCACACAATTTTTTTGTTGCTTCATTTCTATCTGCGTGTGACAACTTTAGTATTTAGGTTCCCCTATAAATTGGTTAATAGTGTATATAATGTCTACTTGCTTTTGTACAAAATGATTTCCCCTCCAAAATGCACCCAACCTCTAGCTTAAAAAAGCATTTGTTATAAAAACAGATAAGATCCAAAAATTAATTTTGTTGCATGCAACAGTCACTTCCTTGTTTGAAGCCTTAGCGAGCCTATCTCATAGTAATGTCTAGACTTTAATGAAAATTCGAGCTGTCCTAAAAGGGAAGACATTTGCTTTCATGGCAGTTTGACATGTAATGAATTACCGAAATGAATTTATGTATGCTTTTGTGGTTAACTGGTAAAATGCGAGGCAACTTCATGTACTGGCGTGTCCATGTGCACAAATTTTAAAAAACCGCATACTGCAAAAATATGCTTCAGAGAGCTACAATTAGTTGCGGTTATTTGCAGCGTGTGTTAGTAGTGAACAAATAGTGAAACAAATATATGTAGCCATTTTGCAGATTATCCCGTTCACTGGAAAAATAATTAACTTAAATATGGTGTTTTTAATACTGTTGTGAGTTGTACTTAGTCCTTCATGGCTATGTATCTGATGCAGATAGGATTTTTTTTAAAAAACAACATTGTAGTGAAAACTGAATTAGGACATTTAAAAAGTTTAATCATATTGTTCTTTTAAATTGCAAGCCACTTTGAGTCTCAATTTTGTGAGAAAAGTGTGATACTATTGCTACCACCACTACTTACTACTACTACTAATCCTATATTAATTAGGTATTTATAGAAATTAATAGTTCCATCACAAGTATGTTTAAATATTTACTAACATATGGCTTGCTGCTTTGTACACAAAGCGGACAACAGTTTGACTGAAAATGTGGTCAAATGTACCTGTAAAAAATATAGATAATCTTAGCTTGGTTTGTCTGATTTGGCCACAGTTCCAGTCACACTAATGAAAAACACAAACTGTTGCCCATACACAGTGCATGACAGCAAGCCGTATCTTAACAGATACAGTATTTAAACAAAAGATAATTACACTTGAAGGGGAAACATATGAAAGAATTCTTCAGCTATGGTGATGTGCCCTGTTCCTTAATTTGTGGCTGCTCCACGTAGTACATTTGTTCCTACACATAAAAATTGTTTCAGCATTTCTTGGCTACTGAGTCTTAGGGTGCATCTATAATGTAGTTTGACACCACTTTAAATGCCATGATTCCATCCTACAGAATTCTGGGCTTTGCAGTTTTGTGAGTCATCAGCACTCTTTGACAGAGAAGGCTAAAGAATTTGGTAAACTACAAATCCCAGGATTCCATAGGACAGAGCTAGAGCACACAAAGTGTTGTCAAATTGCATTATTTTTACAGTGTAGATGCACCTTTACTGAGAGATGGACATGGGCCTATTTGGAATGGATATACCTATGTTTAGAATTCATTTTTCCAGCAACTTCCTAAGCTTTTCTCATTATGCTTATGGGGATTTCAGTTAAATTATTGGTTTATACTAGTTATTTTCCAATTTACTCATTGTATTTATCTGTGTAAATGTGTATTTTCAGGTGAGCAGAACTGCTTGAATGAAGAACAAATATATGCTGTTTGCAGATTCTTACACATCTATAGCATGTTGTCAACATAAATGGATTGCTTTAAATTTTGGGGAGATGTATTTATTTATTTGGAGGATTTATACCTCACTCTTCAGCTATAAGGCTCTCAGAGCAGCTTACAATATATATATATATATATATATATTAATTAAACAGTCCCCTGCCCTCAGGCTTACAATCTAAAAAGACATGACACAAAAGGAGAAGGGAATGGAGGTGGGGAAGGGATCAAGTTCATTGGCCCATCTCTCCCTCTGGGGCCATGGCCATGGCAGATGGGCTGGAGAGAGGGATCTTCATGTTAGTTTGGGCTAGGCCCAATGGACCCGGCCTGCCTCTCTCTCCCTCAGAGGCCGGATGATGGTGGATGGGCTGGAGGGAGGGCTCTTCATCTTAGTTCAGGCTAGGCTGCCATGCCGGTTTGATATGAAAAGAAAGTAGATGACAAGGAAATATGCTTAGGTTCATAAACTAATATTATACAGAGTAGATGATGGAAGTATAATTGAAGTTGATGGAAATGAATTCCAAGCGCACGTGTACATTTTAGGACTGGCCTGTTTCAATTTTGCAAAAATTGGAATAAGGATCTTCATATAAAGGCAGTTGCTTTCTATTTAGTACTAAAAAAATCTCTAGACTAAAAAGAAAACATATTAGACCACAGTAAACGAAGCTTAATTTCAGTAAGTTGATTATTAACTTCTTTTTATAACATAATAGTTGGCATTCCAAGACATTATTTGATTTAGATCTAAAAGATGTGTAACTCATGTTGCATGTTTGTACACACATATCTGAGAGTATGAGTTTATCACACCCTTCTGCCCTGTTATGGGAATGGGAAGGGGACACTCAGGTGCACATGTGACCGAGAAAAAATGGATGTTATTGCACACCAAAATGTCCTCAAAAGGGCCCCATTCCATCTCCCGGCACCAAGCCGTCCCCATTCAGTGCTGAGGAGCACTATTTTTGTCTGGTGGAAAACTTCGCACCTGAGCATCCCTTTCCCGTTCCCATAACTGTGCACGCACCCGGGTGTTCCCTTCCCATTCTAACAACAGGGAAAAAAAGGGTGTGATAAACTTCTAGGTCTCTCACTGAACATAATGATATTTCAGAGTAGACATGAGAGCATGCCTCATTGAATCCAATGTGACTTACATCAGAATAGACATGTCCTTTTGGTTCAGAACAGACATGGCCTGTTGACATGTAACATGACATAACAAAATAATACATAGGTCCCAATGAAATACGAATGCATGCTCATCCTATTTAATATATACATGAAGCCACTGGGAGAGGTCATCCAGAGTTTTGGGGTGAGGTGCCATCAATATGCGGATGGCACCCAACTCTGCTACTCCTTTCCACCTCAATCCAAGGAGGCTGTCCTGGTCTGGCATCAGTAGTGGACTAGGTGAGAGCAAACAAATTGAAATTTAATCCAGACAAGACAGAGCTGCTTCTGTTAAGTCAGAAGGCAGACCAGGTAATAGGGATCCAGCCTGTGTTAGATGGGGTTATATTCCCCCTGAAGACACAGGTACTTGGTGCCGAACCTGGAAGCCCAGGTTTCTGCAGTGACCAGGAGTGCTTTTGTACATTTAAAACTTGTGTGCCTGGAAATCTGGCCTTGGTGGTACATGCCTTGGTTACATCCCATTTAGACTACTGTAATGTGCTCAACTTTTGGCTGCTTTTAAAGTGTGTTCAGAAACTTCAGGCTGGTCTAAAGAGCTGTAGCCAGGCAGTTAACAGGGTTAGGTAATAGAGATCACACGACACCTCCATTGCAATAGCTCCACTGGCTGCCAGTTTATTTCCAAGCACAATTCAAAGTGCTGGTTATGACATATAAAGCCCTATATGGCTCAGGTCCAGGCTATTTGGCAAGCCGCATCTCCCTGTATCAGCCTGCCTGGGCTCTGAGATCCTCTGGAGAGGCCCTTCGCTCTGTCCCACTACCATCACAAGCACGGTTGGTGGGGAAAAGAAAGCAGGCCTTTTCTATGGCTGCCCCTAGACTGTGGAACTCCCTTCCCTGGGAGGCCAGGATGGTTCCTTCCTGGTCCCTTCTGTCGACAGGCCAAGACCTACCAGTTTAGACAGGCTTTTAAAACAGATAGTTTTACAGATAATGCATGGGATGATGTATTGTTTTAAAGTATTTTTAAACATTTTTATCTTTTTAATTGTATTTTATTATTTTGCTATGTAACTTGTTTTAATATTGTCATAATTTAATTCTATTTTAATGTACTGCTTTTGTATGCTTTTAAACTGTACTGTTTTTTTAAAATGTTGTGAGCCGCTCTGAGTCCCAGTTTTGGGAAAAGGGCAAGATATAAATAAATATAATAAATAAATAAAGAAATAATCCTAAACATATTTTTTGGCAATGGTTTCCTAAGCTTTAATGTCATGTAAGTATATTTAGGACTAGCCTTATGTTCAGGATCTTTCTTATTGCTGATGGTGTTATACTAAAAGTGAAACATGTCCTTTGAATAACCTATATATTTTTTTTAAAAGTATGAATTCATATTTTAACACAGTGTGCACTTTATTATTTATATGTTAGAACTGAATATGCATATTTCTTAGATTTGATATTTTGTATTTTATTGGCTATTAAGGAATAAAATTCTCGGTTATGAGTTATGCATTACTTTGCAGTAAAAGGTGCCTTTCGTAATGTCTTTTCCCAACTTACAAATAACTTTTTTTGCCATAATACTCACATGCTACCAGAGCAACATGATAGATGTCTCCTTAAGTGTCGTAGTAAAAGAAAATGACTTGAATTTTGAGGCTGTGGATAGTTTATGTTGTTTTGGACCAATTTCCCAAGCAGTGATCGAAAACAGATTACAATAACAATTATACAGTCAGAAGATGCAATATCCATTTCTGCTTTAATTGGGTGAAAGAATAATAAAAACATCATTAAGAAAAATGAGATGGACCTGTCACATACTCTACCAATTTTTAGACTTTGAGAAAATGCAGAGTAATTGAAGTACTGTTTAGTTTACTTCATCTTGTTAGCTAAAATCTGTATTTATGGAAGAAAAATATGCAACTTGCACACGCAGATGTGGACAAGTTTTTAGTAACTGCTTGTTATTAAGATGTTAAAATAGAAGTGAAATATTTGGGCTTATGCCTCTCAGAAAGATGAAGAGCCTCCTGTTGCCTGCTTATTTTCTCTCTCTCCTTTGGTTGTTATAACTGGAGCCATTTGTGATCTGCTAGTTTATGAAATGGAAGTAATACCTTAGTGATGGTTGCAGTTTAGGTTTAATCCTAAAATAGGTGTTTCCTTGTTTTGAATCCTCTTCTGAATAGTTAGATTGACAGCTTTATCATCTAAGAAATAGATGAGCATGGCCTTTCTGGCTAAGATACTACTATAGACACCAGAGATGGGTAAATTGTGGCCTGTGAATTGCATGTGTTCGTTCTTCAGCATGTGCTGCACCTTCCATTTCCCAATTTTGCGAACCAAAAATAGTGTGGGATGGTTATTTTCCCTTTTTATGCAATTTCATGGCCCAAGATTATTTTAGTCCAAGAAAAGAGAGCCCCCTTTTGACAAACTGGAAGTGACCAGCCAGTCACTTCCTCATTTTATAAACGGTATTTTCTGGCCTAAAGCACAGGTCTGAGAAGATTGCATAAAATTTGGAGACTGTACCTTCAGAGACCTTCCAGGGTCATGCTTTGACTTTGCTCCCCAAAAGGCATGCAAGGTGGGGTGGGGTGGATGGTCAGGGGTACAGGGGCCTGTGGCCCTCCACTCTCTGAGAGAGAGCAGAAACAGTTTGTAGACCCCTAAAGCATTGCTCACACCCGGTATGAGTAAATATTGTACTTAAATGTATTTTTATTTTAAATGCTTAAATATTTTACTTACATTTGCTTTTGAGAATGCAATTTTTCCTATAATCCAACATCTTTGTAGCATAGTAGAGACTAAACAGAAAGAAGTCTGGGTACAAAAGAATCAATCCCATGTAACACCTTTTATATTTTAGGTTTGTTTATTGCAGAGTCTAGAAACTTAATTTAAACTCATCCGATAGGGCCAAAATAGTAGTGAAGTTTAGTTGGAGTTAATTTGAAGGTACAACCAGTAGGTGTAGGTTTGAGTGTTACACTACAACTCCAGAGATCAGGATTTGATTCCCTGCTTGGCCATGGAAACTCACTGGATAACTTTGCCATAAGTCAGAAATGACTTAAAGACACATAATTTGAAGACATTTTGTAAAATTTTGTTAAATTAACGGGCACATGTATATTATTAATTTACTTAATGTAAGATAGTAGCCTGATGTGTTTGATATATTAGGGGGCTTTGTCTTGGTATAAGACAGAAATTGGATTTTTAAAGATTCTTTTGATAAAAATTAACAAATAATCATATTAGTCTAAATCCATTTGATTAGTCCCTATCAGGGTAGACTTAATGAACCAATTGCTGAATTTAGTGGGGGATGAATCAGCTTCACTCTACTTGGGATGAACAATGTGATTTAGACTATTGTTTACAAATACATGTACTGTCAGATGTTGAACAAATGTGATACTAGGGCAATTATTATTATTATTATTATTATTATTAATTTTATTTATATAGCGGTGTAAATTTACACAGTGCTGTACATACAATCTTAAATTAGACAGATCCCTGCCCTCAGGCTTACAGTCTAAAAGGGCAATATGAATGCTCTTGAAATTTATGAGCATTAAAGCCATCCTATCTGTAGGATGTATGGGATTTTGTTGTATGTCATTTGCTCCTACTACATGCCTATTAATTTTGATAATGTTGGCAGGGGGGGAGGGGGGAGAATGATGGTTTATAGTGGTTGCTAAGTAAATACATAAAGATACATTTTTTGATTCTAAAACATTTTGAAGATGAAACCTTCTTTAAGAGCATTCTTGGGCCCAACCATGTTCCAATGAGTTAGGGAGTAAATAATGAAGTCTAAGTTCAATGGGCAGGAATGCAGCACTCATGAAAGTTTGAATGTTTTGAACCTTGGAAGCGTGAGTACTTCCTTCCATCTTGCAATATTTTCAGTGTTGAAAACCTACATTAGAAGATATTCCAAAACAAAACTCTGTGGGTGTAGATTATTCTTTATCCATTTATGCTCACAGAAGTGCTTTAGTCTGCTTTGGTCAGGTCTCTCACCAGCTTCAGTATACTCCTGGAATTAGCCCTGAGCCACACACAGGGTTCAGCAGTGGCCAGGACCTGTATGCACAGATAAAACTAAATTGCCAGTTGTGCTTATATTTCTCTAGATGTGCATTACTGTAACACACTTTATTTGGGGCAACCTTTGAAACTTGGCAGGAAACTTTGCTGAATCCAAAATGGAATGGCTAGATTGCTGACTAGGGGGCTTGACAGCCTGGCCATTATGGCCCGTCTGGGGATGAAGCCAGGGCATGGTGTCTACATGACACATAGACCAACCACAGTCCCAGTACTCAGAAAACCCAAAGTGGACAAAACAAAAGCGAAAGGGTTCTGGCAGAGAAAACAGGAAATAAAACCCTGAGGCCAAAGTGATTATCTAAAAGGGTAAAATACCCCACTAATAATTTAAAAATTCTAAGGAAGATAATAGATAATGATAATAAAAATCCTCTACGCCAGGGTAATTAACCCTGGGAAAAGGGCAATAGAGCAACAGAAAGGGCGAAAATAACACCCCTTATCTTCGCCAATGGCAATACAAAATAAACAATAAGGAGATAAAAAACCAAGGCCAAACGCGTTTCCGCCGAAGCCTTCTTCAGTGGCCTACCAATGTAAATAGTAAACAATTCCTCAGCATACAATATCTGTATCCTTGCTAAATTCAAAAGCTGTAATGAGCTTGGCCTGTTATCAGGGTGTCTTATATAACCAGCTGTGTTAATGCTGAGCTTGATCCTGTAAAAACTCAAGCATACCTAGGGAAAATAAGGGTGTGAAGTGACTCAATAAATCCAAAAATACTCAAACTAACCAATTAACATTTTCATTTAAACCTCCTGGAGATTCTGAATTTAATCAATGGATCCATTTCAGTTCTAATATTTGTAATTGTCTTATGTTTTTCATATTGGGTAATCCACCTATGCACCAGAATTTAAACGAATCAAAACTGTGTTGTTTCTCAACAAAATGTTTAACCAATGGGGCTTCCAATTTTCGATTTTTGATGCAACTCCTGTGTTCAATAATCCGGGTCCTCACCTGTCTGGTGGTCATCCCTATGTAAACTAGTTTACAAGGGCATACAATCATGTATATGACATTCTTACTTGCACATGTGGAGAACTTATATAATTCATAGCTCTTACCATTCACAAAAGATTTTAAATTACTGCTATGTTTACACACTGAGCAATCTCCACAGATGTAATGTCCTTTGGCTGTCAAACTCTTTTGTATAACCGGACAAACAAATTCTGTTCTTACTACAGTAATATATTCTTGATGTTTCAAGTCCATCTATAAGCGAACATCGGTCTGTTTTTATATCCGGGTATATTTTCCAACAGATGCCAATGCTTCATGATGCTTTCCTTAACCCTCTGTGAATGTGTATTGAAAGTGAGTGGAATAACCACTCTATCCATTACTTTCTAGAATCACACAGAAGTTGCCTGCGATCCAACCTCCGTACCTTATCCTGTGCCTCTTTAATAACTTTGAACGGATATCCCTTTTCCAAGAACTGGAGGCCTGTGATGTTTGATTCCCTTTCAAAGCCCTCCAGCGTATTGCAATTACGTCTAATCCGTAAAAATTGTGAATAAGGAAGGTTATTTTTGAGAGGCTTGGGATGATAACTATCGTATCTTAGAAAAGAATTCACATCTCTGGGGTTTCTATATAGGTTCATTATAAAAGATCCCCTTGTTATATGGATGCATGGATTGTATATCATATCAAATTTAATACTTTCATTGATCCCATTGAGAAAAACCAAAAATTCCTTAAGTAAAGTCTCAGAACCCACCCATATACAAAAAATATCATCCAGGAATCTTCCACGTTTTTATATGGGGGGGGGGGGGGGAGAACTCATTGCTCAATATATGAATCTGTTCAAAATGAATCCATATAGAGGTTAGCCAGCTCTGGGGCAAATCTAAACCCCATTGCAACCCCAGAAGTTTGCCAATAAAATTGGTTACCAAATTTAAAGAAATTCTTAAGACAAAGTAATTTCTACTAGATGTAACAAAAAATGAATCGGGGGAGATCCCATAGGTTTGGATAACAGAAGTGTTTTGTTTTGTCTACATGACACATGCCTTGACTCCACCCCCAGGTTGATGTGATGCTGCGTGCCACTCCACACAGTGTGTGGCATCAAAGTGCTCTTCTGGCACTGAATCTAAATGACCCTGTGCCAATGGAGCACGGAAAAACTGTGCGCTGGTGGCTATGGTGCCCTTTCCTGGGCACAAAAAGGAGCCACTTTTTGTAGCTCCTTTTTGTGCCTTGGAAAGGAGAGATCGGGGCCACAGTGTGCAGTTGCCATGGCCCCGATCCAGTGCAGATAGAGATGGATGCAGGATGCCCCTTAGGGGTGGTCTGTACAGCCCCTAAGTCTGTTTATAAGGAAGATAAAACTTCCCTGTTGTAACAGCTTCACTAATTACAAGTCTCTTTCCAAGTCAATTCTAAGTGGTGGCTATCACCTATGAAGCCCCATATGACTTGAGTCCAGGACATCTGAAAGATTCCACGTTGTATATTAGCCTTCATAAGTTACGAGGTCTTCTGGGGACGGGGAGGGCTTTATCTCAGTCTTACTTTCAGTTTGATCATGGCAGGCACTTTTAGCGACAACACAGTAGCTGCATTCCGGCAATAGAATTCTCTCCGACAGGAGAATTGGCTGGATTCCTCTCTGCTCTCTTTCCACCCGCAGGTGGATTCTTTTATAATTAAACAGGCTTTTTGCTATTAACCCTTCATTGCACAAGGATATTTTAATGGGGGTGCTGTCCTTTTGGTCTCACTATCACATCGTCAGTGCTTTAAAACTGTTTTAAATTAATTCTGTTTTTAACAGAATAGCTTATTTGTTTTGAAACCTTTTATTATAACCATATTTTGCTTTAATCTGCATTGTTACTCATCCTGGGACCCATTTAATCTGCACTGTTACTCAACTTGGGACCCATTCTGGGAGAAGGCAAGATATAAATTAATTAAAAATTAAAAATGGATTACAAAAGATGTTCCAATTGTACATATTGCCATGGTGTACTTATAAGTAGTAACTGAAAAAATAGGAAAAATTCTTGGTCTGGATGTACAATTGATCCAGTGTGTAATCTCACCATCAAACCATGCCAAGCCATCCTCGCAGCAGAAACTGCAAGGGCCACATTCCTTGTTTTCTTTAATGACCCATAGATTCGATCCTACTTTGTTTTGCGGTGCCATGTCATTACTACTGTAGGTTTTATTCTGCTTGCTATTTGCTCCAGTTTAAATACGTGTTTATTTTTCTACATTAACAATAAAAAGATAAAACTCTGATTTAAAATACAGTAATTTACAACTCAGTAAAACATTTTGCAACGACCAGGATGGGATAGCTTGTGTAATGTAAGATGTATCTTTCTTATTATTAGTTTAGGAAATCAATGAATTAATAAAATGTCAAGCTGTGCCTGCTGCACCAGTAGTTTAGGAATGATAAGGCACACTCACACAAACTTAAGTTTGTATGACTGTAACCCATTAAAGGTATCACTCTTGGGTGGATTTTTGATGTTATTCAGTTAACAGTACGTAGTTTTTTACAATAAATCTAGACTGTTACATTAATGTTTCACACTATCTATTACAGTTACTGTCAGCTGATGGCTCAGCATCTCTAGACATCCAGTCTTCCCTATGAGTAAAGAGGATAGTAGACACAGAAGGCATGTATTGCAGCTAAGGACCTTTGAGACTAACAAAGAGAAAGGAAGAAGTTGGTAGTGTAAGCTTTTATTTATAGACAACAGTCTACTTCCTCAGATGTATAGAGAAGTGTCTAGGAACTATGGTAGTATTTATAGTGAGTACTGGGTTGGGTAACTTGAACTGGGTACCCAAAGACCAGAGCTTAGAACATTTACAAACAACAACAACACATTTTAAAAGATATTTAAATTATTTAACTTAACAGTAAATAAATGTATACTGTCCTTAAAACATTAACACTTACACCTCATATTCTGCACTCCCACTTTCATTTTTTAGTCAAAGACAGACATTTTTTGAGAGTTTTCCTGCTATTTCAACTCCGTGTTGTTTTCTTATCTTTGAGTAGATATTAAGTGAATAAATGTTCCCTCTGTACCTGCAGAGGAAGCTTGTTGTTGTTAAAAACTGCTGTCAAGTTGACTTCAACTTGTGGCAACCTCATGCATGAGGTTTAACAACCCAGCTTGGATCTTGCAGACTCAGGGCCATGGCTTCCTTGATGGAATCTATCCATCTGTAATGGGGGCTTCCTCTTTTCCTACTGCCTTCTGTGTTGCCAAACATCATATTTTCTTATATGTCCAAAGCATGACAGTCTCAGTTTAGTCCTTTTGGATTCCTGGGAGAGTCTTGTTAAAGCATGCAACGTCAGTTTGCTCTGAAACAGTGAGCGAAAGCCCAGAAACCAAAGCAAAAATTGGCAATTAGTTCTAGACAAGCTAAAGTTATTTTCATGAGACAAAAGAAATGAAACCGATTCCCATGTTTGATTTTAGCTAAAGTGTATGAGAGAGATTGTGATACAGCTGCATGTTCATTTTATATAGAATGGAAGTATGTGCTTTGCTAGCCAGTTTGTAATGAGATTTAGTTTTAACTGTTATTTTATAACAAGTCGACATAGAAATATAGTATTTTATTCATAATTAAAAAAAATAATTGAGATAAAATTGTTTATTTGATAATAAATCTGCTTATAAATTTAACCTATGAGCATAGAGCTTAATCATGTCGTGCCAAACCATGGTTTGTTGCATCTAAAATAACACATTACTTCTACTTTTAAAATGAGAAATTTTCCCTGCTTAACTCTTGTATTTCCTCCACATGGTCCCTATGCTGTCAGGAATTAGCGTTAGGAGTATAGTCTACAAAATTTATGTAGAGTAATTGTTATACAACAATAGAATTAAATTTTAACTTTATTGTAAGACAATTTCAGTTCCATTTTGGGAGAAAGACAGGATATTAATAAAATACATTTTGTAATCACATTTGGGGCTAAATCCTATTGTTAGTCCTGACTGTAGCAGACCCATTGAATTAATAACATTTACCTATATTGCTATGCTTGATTGAATAGCTCACTTCTAGTTAGAACTAACAAACAGGATTTCAGCCAATATTTCCATATTTTTATAATAAACAGTTCTCGAATTTTGTTAGGAATGTATGACTGAGGTAAGTTAAATAGTTGTTTGTAAAATTTTAAAGGGTAGGGATAGTGTGTGTACCTAGAATCTCACAGGTATGGAAAACAAGGAACATTTGCTAATATAATTAACAAGCCTTTGTTAACATCCTGCCATGTAGTTAAGAAAAGTAGGTTACCACTGATACAAGGGCATTTTGGATTTGTGGATTATTTGATCATAATCAAGTACTGTCAGGATATAAAATTAGTATCCAGTCTGTTGAATGAGAATTGAGCGTTCCTGTCCTAAAAATGGCAGAATGTTTAAATGCAGTGCATTTTGTGTAACAGATTGTGCAACAGAAATGATTGAATCATATTTCCAGTGAACATATATGTAGACCAATAATCCTAAATGAAATTAAAAGTGCAGCTTTTTAAATTCAGTGGAGCTGCTCGTTGCCTCATAAGACATGAATAGATTCTTTATATTTTGGAAAAAATTTTTTACACCAAAGTTACATATAATGACATCTTAATATTTTAGTACAAGGTCTATTTGTAGTTGCACTTTTTAAGAGACTGTAATGTGATCATTAAAATTAATTGTGGGTGGAATTTGGCATCGAAATTAACATTAAAAATTATAGCTGCACAGGGAATTATCTTTAATTTTCTCTCCTCTAGACGACTTTTTACTGTTTTATATGCATCAGAAATACTTGTATATATTAAGGAGGTAGTTTGAGGAAAGCATCTATATTATCAGTTATAAAATGGCATTTCTCTTTTGAGGTGTAATATTTGTATATTTTCCATTAGTTCATGTTGTAATGTATTGATGTGGGCTATTTGTAAAACAGCTAATAGCTAACTAGTTTTGCACTTGGTTTTTAATATGCATTTTTAGAATAATATTTTATGTACAGAGAGAAAGCTATTTTTGTAATACTGGTAGGAAATGATGTCTTCAAAGGAAAATGGTAATAACAACTTTTATTTATTTATTTGATTTATACCCTGCACTTCATCACGAAAATCTGAAACCTAGCTTACATGCTGCATTATCTTTAAAACTATGTATTGTCTTTTAACAGTTTTTTTAAATATATTTGCTTGTGCTTATATCTGATGTTTAAATGAAAACAGGCTAAGAGATATACAGGTATGTGATCCTGTATATATAATATATTAGCTTATACATCCCTTTTGGCAATACTGTGTATCATTAATCCTTCCTACCAACATCATTCAGCATGTATTTTTTCTACGTTTAAGCATTTCTAGCCATTAACTTTCCATTTTCAGTGATCACATGTCACAAGTCATGGTGTGGTTTAATAAAATCTGGCTTGGTGTGATGTACAAACCCAATCCTGTTAACCAGCCACAATTCACTTTATGAATCTACAGTGTGTTGTTAGCTTACCAATTGTGAATTGATTAAATCATAGTAGTTGTGATGACTAAATCTGCAATATTGTTTTTTCCTTGGCTAGTTTTCCCAGCAGCCCACCCAGAGACGGGAATGGGGAAGCCTTGGTTTGTTTGCTTGTTTGGTGTATAATAATAATGAAACAAGTAAAGCAAGAATATTACTGTATATAGTTAGGTATAAGTCTAGAAATTTAGGTCAAAAATTGACCCCAAAAAACTTGAGTCACCTTAACCATAGGTCAATGCAAGTACTGTATCTTAACTCTTACTTTAAAGAAGGAACCATCCGCTGTTGAAAGGCAAGAGTTTAATCTGTTCTGGAAGCAACAATCCCCTGTACTCTCACATCCATCCAGTCTTAAGAATAAGCAGAAAGAGCTATGTCTGCTGGAATTTTGTAAGTTCTTTGACATTGTTTTGCTTTGGTTCATCCCTTAGATCCTTTGCTATATGCCTCAGCTTACCCTCAACTTATCCATGGGTCATATCAAAATCCCTAATTTCGGCACTGCAACTTGCCTGCGACTTATACATGAGGTCGATTTATAGTAGAATATATACAATATTTACTCCAGTCTTTGGGGGATTAAAAAATTGGTATGTTTTAAAGGTATTCCCCAGTAAACTTTCACTATTTCAAAGAGCAGTAACATTTCAGTTTGTGAACCATCTCTTGTGTGGCTTCTTTTCCTGAGATTTGCTGCTATTGATCAGAAAAATTAACATGAAACAGCTGGATGTTGCAGTTGCCTTTTTGTCAGAGAGAAAAAATTTAGGAAAACCAAGACTAACTGTCTTTCCTGAGGCTCTCTTAAGCAAAATAAATTATTTCTTATCTTTGATTCTGACTGCTGTTCATAACTACACATATGTTGGAGATTAAAAGAAACTATAAGGTTGACATTTGGGGTGGGGTTTTCCTGATTCAGGGCATAATGCAGTCCACTCTAGACCCAGATGCAGGGATTCCTTCATATTTTCTCATCCTCATGCATTCTTGCAGCAGAGTCTCTGCATAGCTCCAGTCCCCATACAGCCTTCTCGATTCCTGATGCAAGCTCTTCTCCTGATCAGTTTTTGTGCACACTTGAGAACAAGTGTGCTACCTGTAGTCTAAAAAAAAGGAACTTTTTTCTGTAGTAGGAAGGTGTATATACACACACACACACACACTGCATCTTCATTCTGAAACTGACTTGACCCTTTATGATGTCTCCCTCTCCCCCAGTCTTTACTGGCCTAAAGATCCTTCAGAAAGTAAACAGCTGTTGTTTAATGCTGAAATAATAAGTTGACTGCTATAAAAACAGTTAGAAACATTTGTATTTTCGATTCTTGATCCTGCTTGATAGTAAATGGCTACTTAAATGACAGCATGTCCCAAGAATAGACAGTATAGGAAGCGGAGTGCAAGCATTCAATTTATGCTTTTCTAGAGCAAGGTGTAGCTATGATTTCAGGATTCCTATATGAACAATGGTGTAATACAGTGGTGGATAGACTTTGGGCTCGTGGGATCAACTTGCTCTTCACTGTGGTCTCCCTGCATCACACATAGGAATCAATTAGCTACCTTACTACACCCCCATGGAGGGCATGCTGTGAATATAAATCTACATCTGAATTACTTTGGATTTGGACCTCTGGAACAAATTCAAAACAGCTGCTTGAGCTGCACAAAACAAATAGTTATTAGCCCCATTTTACAGGCATGGCATATAACAGCAGTTGCCATAAGCGTTTAGCACAGGACCAGCCATAACAGATTTTTTAAATAAAAAAAACTTACTACTGTGAAACCATTGAGAGTCAGAAACCCTTGCCAGTGTATGGCAAACCACACAGAAATGTCCCATTGAGATCTATCTTCTTTCTATGCAAGTGTGAAAATGGTTAGATCTATTATGAAAAGTCTGAGGCAGTGTCTTTTCTAATGTCGCCCCACTTCAGACTGTAGCCCTTTTAGACATTCTTGTTAGCATGTTTACTTAACCAAGCATGTGTCCTGCTGTATCTGTATTCAACAGTACCATAAACGTCGCATTAAGCATAGTTTTAAATGAAGTTGCAAGTGTGTATTTTTAAACCTGTAACAAGAAGAGCCCTTCCTCTCTGCCATCTGATATCATCTGGCCTCAGAGAGAGAGAGAGAGAGAGGCTGGCCAGCTTCATCAGGCCTGGCCTAAAATAAGAGGAAGAGCCCTCCCTCCAGTCCATCTGCCATGGTCAAGGCCTCAGAGGGAGAGAAGAACCGCTGGACTTATTCTCCTTCCCCACTGCCATTCCCATCTCCTTTTGTGTCATGTCTTTTTTAGACCGTAAGCCTGAGGGCAGGCAAATGCCTAATTAACTATCTGTAACCTGCTCTGAGGGCCTTTCTGGCTGAAGACCAGGGTAGCAATACAGTAAATAAATAAACCAACATTGCTCCAATTCTATTCTTCATTTTTTTGCTTGTTTTGGATAACTGCATGTGTGTTTCCTCATGGATCTTGACTAAATCCTCCAATTTGTTGAATGCATTCTCCTCAACCTTTTTTGTGGTTCCTCCTTGCCACTAATAATCATTCTATAGATGTACATGTGAAACTGATGACCAACCATGGAATAATGAGACCAGACACAGGAGACTGGATTAAATTAGAGTCACTTTACTTCACTTAAAACCTACAGTAGAGTCTCGATTATCCGACATAAACTGGACCAGCTGAAATTGTCGGATAATCCGGAAGGTCCTAGAAAAAACTTGAAATCTCTATGAATTGCCAAAGGAATTGAAGTTTTATTGCAGCAACAGTAAAAGCAAATGTAAAGAAATCACTGATCAACATTGTGATGTACAGTATAAACAGTTCAGTCCTCCAAAAATTTAAAGAAATCATAGAAAATTTAAAGAAAACGCAGCAGCTGCGGCTTTGGATAATCCGGAATGTTGGCTAACCGAAGGTTGGATAATCAAGACTCTACTATATTTAAATTGCTTTGAACCTGGAAAGGAGCAAGAGGAGCAAGTAACTTGATGCAAGTTCAGGTGAGGCCAAGTGTCACCCCTTGACTACCTCCTCAGCTTTCCTTTGGGCAAATCACTGGAGCCCTGGCAACTTAATAATTGGGTTGCTCCCCAATTGGCCATTTACTGGAAGGCAACCCCAGTAAACCTGGTCCTGGACTTTATAAGTGAGAGAAAAACCCCAGGTCACCCCCAAGGGTAGATTCCTTTCCCAGTGCCAGTCCCTAAAGAAACTGTCCTAAAGGGATATGTGTCTACTTAGTCTCTTTGCCCCACCAGACCAGCCAACATGATCCTTACTCCCTGTTGCAATTCCCTTAGGAACAATATGTTACCCTCTTCTGACAGATGAACACAATTAGCCTTGTAGAGCTCTGGCTGCCAGGAAACTATGGTGGCATGTGGGAGAAAGTGGCCCAATTCCCTATTCAATGCATTTTCTGTTTCCATATTTATCCTTCTATGGGCAAGGTCAAGGTATCAAGGATCCTGCCCCTTTGCCCTATCAAACTTGGCATGGCTAAATAGTAGACTGAGGAAGAGTTATACCAGGCCATCTGCTTAGAATAACACGAAAATCATGCAGAGTCTGTAAAATAAGGGCCTTGCCAAAAGCAAAGATCCAAAGAGGCATGTGAAGGGGTGGTTGGTCAAATCTTAAATAGCCTCTGGCTCCACTGCATCATGGCTTGCAACATATGTAACCATCCCTGGCCTCTAGCCATAGAGGCTATCAAATTCATACCCACCACTACAGTGCCATTCACTATGCAGGTCCAGGTATGTATTTCATGTATAAGTACACTTGGGAGTCTTTGGGTTATGTTACTGATCAAATGTGGTGTTGGAAGAGACATACTGTAATGCAAACCCTATACAGATCTCTTTCTAAAACCGTATACAAGGTACCAGCACTAGATTAGAGGCTCCATCTGGCTCAGGGTCTTGTCTGCCCTTGCACCCATCCCCAAAGGCCTTCTGAAAAAAGAATCAATTATGTAGTCTACACAACGCTCAAACCAGTGTTGGACTAGGACACCAGGAGACCAGGTGTTTCTCTGCTGGGCCTTGGAAACCACTAGGCGATCTTGGGCAAGTTATACCCTCTCAGCCTCGGAGGACGGCAAGGGCAAGCAAATTCTCCCAAGAATATCCCTTGATAAGTTTACCTTAATTTTACCATAAGTCAAAAATGACTTGAAGGCACACAATAATATCAATATGTAGTCTGCATGTGGAATATTTTGTTCTGATGAAAGGCCCTGTATAAAAAAAACACAGAAATTTAAGTTCTGGTACATGAAACATTGTAAATTTAGTCATCCACTTAGAATGGGAAATGCTTGCTGAATCTGAACAGATGTAACTCAGGTGAGCTGCTTATGGAGTACTGAAGACGGTGCAGTTCTATGCTAAAAATAATAATAATTTTTTTTTTTAGCTAAACAGATCTATTTGGGGTCCAAGTATGCTTTGGTTTTACTTTCTCTTTAGTACCATGATCTTGAAACAAATGGCTCATAAAGTGATGTTGGCAAACTTTCCAGAGTTCAGTGTGCTATGGGCAAAGTAGGGTGAGAAGAAATTTTTAGTCACTTTAAAAAACAAAACAATTTTACGTGTGATAATCTCCCACGTTTTAAGCAGTATGTTAACCAATACAGTGCATCCTTGCCTTACCTGGGGGATCCATTCTGAACCCTCCATCCCGCGTAAGGCAAATACTTCATATGCCTGAGCCCCATTGGAAACAATGGGGCTTGTGCAGCGTGGCATGCATGCCATGAGCGTACATACCATTGCCTGTTCCATCGTGTGGCTTTAAGTGTAAGCTGTAAGCCGCATATAGCGTGCTTGTGTATAATGTGGGCACATTGTACTAAAATGTCTCATAAGCTTCTCAGCCATTGATCTACTGAAAATTGATTTTTGGATTTCCTGTGTTTCACAAGTATTAAATGCTTTGCTAGGTTTACAGTATTTTTTTGTACAATAACCTTACTATTAATATAAACAATAAGAAAATATGACACCTTGGTTCAAGATAATAAATTACTGGAGTTTCTGAAAAAGTCATATGAGATAGTCCTAAAGCATATAGAAAGGACTACCTTTCCAGCATTCCAAACATTTCTGCATTTATAGAATGCTATCTGTTAGAAAGACATCTTTCTGCATGCTTCTGATTGTCAGGTTGTGTGGATATGGGGGCTATTGTGTGGAGCACCTGCCCTTCAGAATTTATCACCACTGAGAGTAGCAGCCTTTAAAGTCTGAGATTTTAGAGCCCCACTGATAGCTTTGCTTTAGGACACCAATATTATTTGTGGAATGAGGTTCCTTTTCCAAATTATCATGCTTATTAGTGTCTTCTATGTAAGAGAAGTCCTTATCCATCAGATGAGTACTTCATTGTCCAAAGGTTTATAGACCCTGTATCTCTAGGCACTTGAGTTCCTTAGGTTTAGTGTTGCTGTTTTGTGTCTCTTTGATATTTGATTGGCACAGGATCATCCTCAAAGAAGCATGCATGCAATGGCGGCATGAAAGGAATATTCCTTTGGCTCAAAGGAACCTTCTGTGGGTGTATATTAGCACACTCTGTGAAGAAGTGAATGGAATTAAAACTAGGGGGCAAGGCCCGTTCATAGACACACATATACTTGCAGCTTCTTGCAAGGAACTAGGTAATGGAAGACCTGTAAGGAGCCTGTTTTTTGTTAAGCACCCCCCCCATGATGTTCAGTGATCTTAAAACATTCAGAAATCTCATCAACATTCCATTAGGATCCAGGAAGACAAGGGGCAAATTTAAAGTTTTACTTCACATCTAAGACATGGATACAATCAAAAGCATTTTGAGAAGTTACTTCTGTTTTCCAAATTAATTCCAGTTTTATTTCCTTGGATGCTTTTCTCATTTTGGAAATACAGTACTCATAAACTGAGTTGTCATTTCTCTGAAGCATTCTCTTTCTGTCATGCATTTTTCTTGGTTTGAGTAACTTTGCTAAACTCTAAAAAACCTAATTTATTCACTGTGCAGGTTTCCTTGAGAAAAGGTAACCAAAATGCAGCAATTTATCTGAATGCAAACAGAACACTACTTTGAGGTTAGAACCTAGAGAAGCAAGCTGCTCTGCTCCCCTCTGAGTTTAGCCGGTTAACACTTATTTTCTTTCTACAGCCATAATTGTACTCCTCTGTCTATCCCTTTCTCTGTTGTTTAGCTTTCTCCACATAAGTGTCTTCTTGTGCACTATTTACTTTAATTTTTAACACCCCCCCCCACACTTTTCCTCCTTGTTCTGTGTTTGCCTTCTTTATTATCTCTGCTTTGTTATCAGTATGATGAAAACAATTTGCAAGCTTCCTGTACTCTGAGCTATAGGTGAGCTGGCTGCCATGAACAAAAAAACAAAACAAAAAAAAAACCCTATTGCCAACTTGCTTAGAAGCCCACAAATCCAGGGAGATGAGTAGGAGTGTAAATGTGATGGAGCTGTCCTTAGAGGGAAGGACAGTAAACTGAATATTCTGAATTCTTTGGGACACAGCAAACAGTCAGGGATGGCTGGCTTCAAGTTTAAGGGATCCTGTGGTAAAATGACCATGGATGGTTATCCTCTGAGGTTGGTAGGCTCCTGGTTGGGGGTGTGCCTTGTTGCAGCACTGATAGGCAAGAATGTCAATTTCCTGTAATGGCTTGGAGAAATGTTGTAGTGGCGGCATGTGGAAAGCTAACTGTTTGCTGCTGTTTCCAGATGGGAAGGATTGGCATCAGTGCTGGGAGTTGTTGCTGGCACACTGTGGCTATTAAATGCTGACACATGTGCTAAGACTTTGGGGTGGGTGGTGGATACAAGTTATATCTAAAGAAAAATAATCAGAGTTTAACATTCAGCTGTTATATTTTCTAATCAGAAGTCTGTATCTGTAAAATAGAATTAGTGATGTGTTTAACTGGAATCTTCTGAGAGTAAATGCCACAGGCTTAGAAAGCACTTTACACAATTAAATACAATATAAATAATGAATAATATACTTGATTTATGGTGGTGAGTTGGTCCCAGCAAGTTGGTGGTTAGGGTAAACCAATATTGATTGTAATATGTTTGATTTATCTTAAATGACTCACAATGCTATAACTGGCTTTAAAAGCCAATTTCGTAATCTGTTTATTAATCCTTAATGATTCCTGTAGAAGTGCTTTGGGTAGAAGAGAGATAAACCAGTACTCTTTCAAAACATACAGCTATTCTGTGATAATGACCCTGAGCCCTGGTTCCTTGAAAGATCACCTTCTCCTAGTTGTGATTGTGTGACTAACCACATTCTCTTTGGAGGGGGTGCTTAGAGTTCCCTGCTGTTTTGAGGTGCAATACAAATCTCTTGTGGTACCTCCTTACCTTGGAAACTCCCTGCCTCTTTAATTTTCACATGTTTACCCTAATAGCATTTAAACAACAGATGGAGGATTTTTTTTTAAAAAAAGTAAGCTTTTTTTTTTTTAAAAAAAACCCCAAACATTTGATTTTATTGTAGTTTGCTGATTGAAACTGCTTTATTATTTGATGTATTCATTTTTATATTTTTGTAATTTCACCATGTTTGTTTAAAAATGTTGTTTCCTGTCTTGGGAGTTCTTGAAAAGGAGGCAAGATACAAATATTTTAATAAAAAATAAAATAAAATAAAACAACCTGTGGCCAATATCTTAGCTGTCTTTGAAAAAAGTTAGATGTATTGAGGATGAAGACTTGGTTTGGCTGTTCAGAATTCCAGTAAGGTAAATTTCTGAAGAGAGGGAGTGGGCTAGCTCCATCTCCTCACATTTTTCTGCCAGAGTCTGTTTGAAAGGCAATTTTCTGAAAAAGAGAGTCTCCTTTATCCATTAAGGCTCTCTATGCAACTTGGAATACTGGAAAATAAATGTTCTGGATTGTGTGGAAAGCCTTTACAGATAGAAAAGGCTCTTCTCTTCAGAAGATCACTGTCCATATGAAGAGGGCCGTGAAAATGCATGTGGAAAGGTATGGGACTAGTACACTGCCCTTCTTCATATGCTTATTCTCTCTGGTTTTTGAATGTTCAAATATGACTTTGATCTCTCAACTAAATGGAATATACATGTCCAGAGGCAATATAAATGTGGATACTTGGAAGCTTAGCAGAGTCAGCCCTGGTTAGTAGATGGATGGGAGAGTGCCAGTGAATATCAGGTGCTGTAGGCTATATTTCAGAGGAGGGTACTGGCCAAACCACCTGTGAGGATTCCTTGCCTAATGAAACCTTATGAAATTTACGGGGTAACCATAAGTCAACAGGCAACTCAAAGGCACATGCATACACATGCTAGTTACTATTCAGCATGTAGTGTGGGAAGACTATTGCTTCCCCCCACTCCCTGGCTTCCCAATGGCATCTGGTCGGCTTTTGCTGGAAACAGAATCCTTTAGATAGACTTCTTAGACTGAGCCAGAGGTGATTATTTTGTTCTCTAATTGTGTATCCAACAATCTTTCTCTCTCCAGGCTTGATGATCCCTGTCTTTTGTGTAGTGGAGCAACTGGACACTTCTCTTGAATATGATAACCGAGAAGAACATGCAGAGTTTGTTCTGGTTCGCAAAGATGTGCTTTTTAGTCAACTAGTGGAAACTGCACTCCTGGCTCTCGGATATTCTCATAGCTCTGCAGCACAGGCACAAGGTATTGCATGAAAACTTTTAATGGTGTGGTTGCTAGCATGCTATTTCTTCCACAGTCTCTGAGCAAATTTTGAAGGCAATGAGGAAGCCAATAGTAAATTTAAGAAGCACTTAATCCTTGATAAAGGTATACTGTTAAACATTAAAGCTGTATTCCTATGCCCATTTACTTGAAGAAAGTTTCTTTGAACATAGCAAGACTTAATTTTTGTTTTGAATAAACATATTCATGTTCCAATTTAACACTGTAAAAAACTATCTACTATTTGCAGGTTGGGTCACTATATCTGCCTCCAAAAAGAACAACATAGAATGTCTGTGTTTGTATATTCTTTTAACCAAAGCATATAAACAAACAAAACCAAAGAGCTTCATTTATATACCGCTTCATACTGCCTAAGGAGTGTCTAAGCGGTTTACAACTGTAAGCTACTTGCCCCCAACAATCTGGGTACTCATTTTAGTGACCTTGGAAAGATGCAAGCCTGAGTCGAGCTTGAGCCTTTTTGCTGGTCTTGAACTTGCCACCTTATGGTTTTGAGTGAGTGGCTGCAGTATAGGCATTTAACCACTGCACCACCAGGGCTCCTATGAGTATAGGACAGGTTACAAATGTTTATTTTAACAGCTCGATACATTAGCAGGTGTTCATGGTAAATATAAAACTGTGTAACAATATACATATGTTTTACCAGTACTGCAGCCACTCACTCACAAACTGCAAGGTTGCAAGTTCAATCCCAGCCAAGGGCTCAAGCTCAACTCAGGCTTGCATCCTTTTGAGATCGCTAAAATGAGTACCCATATTGTTGGGGGCAATTAACTTACAGTTGCAAACTTCTTAGGGAGTGCTTAAGTGCACTGATAAGCAGCGTAGAAATGTACTTGCTATTGCTATTGCTACCAGCAGAGTGCTTCCCATGATATTTTACATGTAATTGTATCCATAGTTGTTGTGGTAAATTGTTCAAAATCAAGTTAAATCACCTGAAGAGATTTAAGATTGTAAGAATGCCAGATTTGAGTAGCCACTCATATTGAAAAAAAAAAAAGCCATTTAAAACCCCAGACTTCTTTAACTAGAAGCCCTGAACTGAATACATGAATTGTGATGTCTGATTGATGTTTTGAGCCTTGGGTTTTATACAGCCTGGGCTGCTTTTTGTATTAAATGCTTGCAGTTACCTGGAGAGTAATCAGTTTCTTTTGTAAAGCTAAACATTCCCTTGCAAGTTAGATGATGCTTCAAAATGTAAAAAGGCTGTTGTCCAGTTAAAGAAATCTTAGCTGATTGTCATTTAAACTTGAATTAGTTCATTTAATTATTGGTTAAATTTGCATAAAATGACATGAGAAAAACAACAGCAAGAAGGATTCTTTCTTTGCTTTTTGATGTGATGCCACCATGTGTAGTAGGAGCCATAATCTTAGAAAACATATTTGGTACTGGGGTGAAAGATAGAGAATCTTGCTTTTAATCTTGAGTTTCCTAATTATGGATTTGAAAGAATAACATATAAAATATCTGTGCCCTTTTAAGTCGAGAACTTTATAACAATTTACAGTCCTCTATCCATTCTCGCAGTGTTCACACTCACCTCCATCACTTATGCATGAGGGACAAACAGAAGGGGAATGAATTGGGCACACACCTGTGTGCCCATGTGCTCGCACCTATATTCAAGCCAATGGGGCTTGAATATAAGGGAAACTTTGTTTTTGTGAGAGGGTCCGGAATGGATGCCCACCAAAAATGAGGGGTGACTGTACTAATTTAACCAACTAAGCTATAAAATATTGTAAGACTAACTAACTTTCCCGTCACAGGATAAGTGCTTCAAATTATACAATCCTGTCTTTTGGTAATTTCTTTGGAGCAGATTAGAATGATTTCTACTCAGTTAGGGAAAATCTGTTGTCTTAGTTTGCTTTGATAAATGAGTGGAGATGGTTTACACATTTAAACTAAGGTTGTATTTCTAAGCATGCTTACTTGAAAATAAGCTCCAGTGGGTTTAGAAGAAATTAGCTTAGCAAAGTTAGATAGACTTGGTTTATGAGCAGTTTTTCAATTGTGTTTGAGGACTGACTGAGATTCTAAACCTGTATTTTAATACAGCAGGTGAGAAATTAGAATATATTCCAGATGAGTTTTGGTATAATAAAATCAAAGCAAATAGGCTGGAAAATAGGCTACTAATAAGGCAGATTTTAAGGGATTTTTAATCAGAGCAGTGCAATAATAATTCATCTCCTTTGTCAGCTTTGAGAGGAAGTTTAAGGGTGTGATTAGGAATAAAATATATGTAATAATAGAGCCTAGCAACACTACACTCAGTTACCAAACATAAAAAAGAAAAAAAGGAGTTTTAAAGAAACACTTCATGCCATTTTAAGAACATTTCTCATTGAATATAAAGGTCACTATATCCCACTGTTTCTGTCATGGTGAACCAGCTTCCTCTTTGACAGTACTATCCATCAAAGTTAACACAGTTGCTCAACATGTTCTGAGCTAACATGTGGAACATTCTGAATTAAGCAACCAAGGCATCGTTCTTGGCATCCACAAAGGGAAGGAGATCCCAAGAAAGTATGCTTTTATGGACGCATGCACATTCATTTACTGACCAGCATTAGCTGAGTATTTCACTTGTGGAAATGTATAGGGACTTCATTTAGGACAAAGTGATTGATTCAAATTGACCTTTTCATCTTTAGGAAACAGTAGCTATGCAAGTGGCTTAAATGTTTATTTGCTTGGCTTTTATATTTGCATGTGTTTATGGCTTGGTATTATCTATAACATTCTTTCTAAAATACCTGGTTGGGTGGGTGAAGATTTTTGCGCATCTGTGCAGAGTCAGATGTTAGCTGGTGTAGATTTATTTGCACTTTTCCTATTACATAAGTTGCTCTTCCAACTCACCATTCATTTATAGAATCATAGAATCATAGAATCATAGAATCATAGAGTTGGAAGAGACCACAAGGGCCATCCAGTCCAACCCCCTGCCATGCAGGAACTCCAAGTGAAAGCATCTCTGACAGATGGCCATCCAGCCTCTGCTTAAAGACCCCTAAGGAAGGAGATTTGTATGTATGATTTGTATGTTGCTCTTTCTCTGGCAAGGTGACTGGCAAAAGATTTGATTTAATTTAGGGGCAAGAGCAAATAGAAATGTCAGGCACATTCAAAGGCAACTAAAATACTTGCTTGCTAAATATTCAACTAATTTTTTTTCTGGGTGCTGAGGAAGAATTTGGGTACAGTAGTTTAATCAATACCATGTCTCAGATATGTCTCTTTACTTATGAAGAAAATAATCATTGTGGTGGAGGAGAAACTTCAGTCTATCTGAATTGTTTGAAACATCCCAAGGAATGGGGAAACAATTTTCTATTTTTAATTGGAAAAAAATGTATTTTTTGGTAAAGTCTTAGAAATTATTAACTGAAATAAAATTTGCACTAACCCTAAAGATAAGCTTGACAAAGTGAAAGAGAGTAAAAACAGAGCAACTTCTTGGAGGGCCTTCCTTGTTTTGTGTTCAGTTTTCCTAAAGATGAAGGGTCTTAGCTATAGTCCTATTGGGGATGTGCAGTCCCTCAAGCTAGGCTAGTTGCTCACCCTTGTAATTTTTAAAAGAGGGTCATTTTATACATTATAAATTATTCAACAGAAGGCAGTTCTGCGCAGGAATTTACATGATTTAGCTGCATGTAAAATTGTCACATATAAAGTTTACATATGAATGTTTTATCATATGTACACCTGCTGAAAAACTGGCAGTTTACATTCATATTATATAATTCTGTGGGAAATTTGTACACAGGATACAGTCCTTACATCTTTTGCCTGCAAATATTGAAAAAGTTACCCAAGGGAAATAAAACAATTGCCCAGGTAATCTATTCTATTATAATTTGGAATAGAGCAGTAGATATTATTAAATTGATTTAGGTTAAGAGTTGGGAAATGGGTTGTAAGTAGCGTTGCCAGATCTCATGATGCTGGCTGAAGGCTCAGGGAATTGTGTTTCTCTGAGTCTCCACGTGGGGAATCAAGGTTTGGAGAAAGTAGCACTGTGGAAGAAGAAAGGCTCAGTTTTGTAACTGAGCTGATTTTAAAGCCTTGGCAGCAATCTCCACTCATTCCCAGCTGGTGCTACGGCTCTCTGCCTCAGTGCAAAGATGTTTTATATGTGCCGTGAAAACCCAGGTGCATGCGCTTGGACTCAACATGCCATTTGGAGCCAGATGAAACAGAGCACCAGTTTGTGATTTGTGAAGCTTCTTTTGTTTACAAGCCTGGGTAGCACTGACACAAAGCTTGAGGGAGAGAATCCCTGTGGCTATCAGTGAGCCTTCCACAGTGCTCAGCAACAACAGCACTAGACCTGGATTTCCCCTGCTCCCGTGTCTAAGGTAAATTCTCTTAGGGTGAATCTTAGGGTGCAACCCTGGAGGGAAAGTCTCTAACCTCTGCAACCTTTTGCATACTTTTTTGCATACTTCTGCATACCTTTTCCCACCTGTCCAGCCCCTCTGCCCTTTGCTTTGTTTTTCTTTCCTGGTTGTGGGTTGTCATTTAATCTGATTCATTGGGTCTGATGAAAATTCTGTGCCTATTTACTGAGATTACCTCTCAGGCCTGAATCCTCAATCAATTGATCCTGAAGTAATTTCAGCCTACCTGTTAATCCCATTCTGTGGCATCAGAAGGACCCATCCCCTGATCTCAGGTTTGGCTTTGTAATCTCAGGCCTCATTCACACCTTTTTTAAATTCGAATAACCTCACTTATGCATTCCAGGTTTGTTATGCACATCATGGAACCACATCTTTCTGAGAACCGCATTGCCACATCTCTGCAGGATCAGTTGCTCACATGTGCGGGCACCACTTCCCTTGTCCTCACCCCCACCAGTTCAGCTGGACACAGGCTTCTATTCACATTGCTGTAATCACATGACTGATGATGCAAATCTTATGTAAAAACTTGGGGGAAAAGCCCGATTATCCCAGGGCAAGTGGATTTTTGACCCCCCCCCCCCAATTTAATCAAATACATCTGGGATGTGTATGAGCAACAAATGTTCATCACCAATCCCATCCTGGATTACAGTAGAGTCTCGATTATACGACATAAGCGGGCCCGGCTGATAGTCGGATAGCCGAAAATACCGGATAATCCAGAGATTATACTGTGTGCCCTGCATGTTTGTATGTTTAGGTACCTCTGGGGGCTGGTGGTGCTCCTTGCCGCTGCCACCATTCGGGTCTGCTCTGAGGCCTGGTCCTTCTCCTCCTATGCCGGAGCCTCCAAGGCATGGGCTGCTGCCTCCTCCTCCTCCTCCACCGCCGCTGGGGCCTCAGAGGCCCCAACCACGTTGGCACAGGCACAGGCCCCAGCAGCGGCGGCAGAGGCCCACACCCAGGCCTTGGAGCAGGCCCCAGTGGCACAGGCTGCGGAAGCCCAGGTAGTACAGTAGAGTCTCGGTTCTGACGTCGGATAATCCAGAATGTCAGATAACCGAATGTCAGATAACCGGGACTGTACTGTATTTTCATTGTGTGAGTAACCCCTTAGAGAATGAGATGCTGCTGACCTAGCAACCCTAGAGCTAATAGCAACATCCCATGCAATTACTACAGATGCCAATAAAAGTGCAAGCAAATGAAGCAGAACTAGGTGCATCCTCTACCATCCAGCATGGATGGAAAGCAGTGATCTGCATATTTTTATTTTGTACAAAATAAATAGGAACTAATCAATAAGTAGGATCTCATAAACATTGAATGAAAGGCACTTTTGTTTAGTTTCAACACCCTGTCCATTTAAATAATCTCAACTCACTTCTTTTTATCATGAGAGCTAAAACTGCCTTAATGTTTGCAGATGTCCTTATATTTCCATTTTAAACTGCATTTTAAACTCTTATATTTAAATATAACATATTTTTCAGTACAGAGAATCATTTTAGTAGTGAATTTTCTTTTTTATGTAGCAAATTTGTTGTGTAAGAATCTATGTTCAAGAGACTCTAATTATTAGTATACTGTTTAAAGGATACTTCTTCTCTCCTCAGCAAATCTCCTCAGCAAATAATAAGAATCCTTTCTTCCTACTCTGAAAACTATTATTCTGAGAGGTGTGATTAATTTATTTGCATTTGAGCAGTTCAAAATGGAATAACTGAAAGAAGCTTAACCAAAAGTATCCTATTCCACTTGGTGTCTTTCCCCTAGACCAAGAACATCACACATAGAAGATGAAATCCACGTGAATTCAAACAATGATTGAATGTACAGAGCACACCATGTTCAAGGAGCAATTTTATTTCATGTATGCTGTTTATATTCTGTTTGCTCATGGTAAAACCTTTTAAAAAAGTATCTGGATATTTAAAAGTTGGATCAGCTGTTTTGGAAGAGTCTAGCAAATCAAGTTTCAGTCAGTTGTCTCCTGCAAGCTAATTCATTCAGAAATTCTGAAAAACTTTCTGAAGAATATTACTAAAGTGACAACAGCTGTATTACTGGCTTAGACATGAGGCACAGATTCAAATCTTTACTTATTCACTTAGTTCAGACAGTATTGAGTGAATTCATTTTCAAAAATGAGGAATCAAACTTCTTTGCCTTTTTGGCTGCCAGCAATCTTAGTGATGACTCCAAGTGATCTCATCATCTTCTAGAGCTTAATGTGAATATCTATAGATACCCCCTTTTCCATTTCATCTCAAGACATCATGGAAACATCATGACTTCAAAGACAACCCAATTTCTCCCACCACTCCCCTTTGTCATACTAGTCTGAAGAACTGTAAAGTGCGCCATTTCCTTCTCTCATTTTCTTTGTTAATAAAAATATTACGATAGTGTAAATTCTGGAAGTTTTCTTGTGGCCAACATATCTAACTTTATTTTTGGCTTAGCTATGAAGCTCATGAGGTAGCATCAAAGGGATTATTATATGTCAGATTGTGAGGATAACGTAAGTGTTTCTTGGCATAGGACATGGGAAAAATAAAATAAACCCTATGCCTCTGCACTTGCATTTGCTTGTGAATAGCAAATGGTCTAAAGCATATTTTGCCATGAACCACATCAAAGAATCTGTGAATTCATTTATTGATTGACAGAAGTGCTTCTGCCCCACTAGACTGAGCCTGGAAAATAATTTGATAGTATGGAGAATGTGAGTAGCTGCTGGAGGAATCAGCAAAGCCCCCCACTCCCCCCAAATTTCTTCTTGCAAATGCACCTGCTCTTAAGTTTATTCTACCATGGCAAACATGGGTTGGCGAACCTGCATTTGTGGGGTAAATCTAGGTGAAATCCAAAATGGATTAGTACTTTTCACTGAGGTCAATTGGGCATGTTTCCAACAAAGTATGTTTCTGTTTAAGAGATTACAACACTCAAACTACTCTCTTTGACCTCTGGGGTTGCTTTGAAGTCTTGAGGGTCATAAATTGAGTTGGAGCATTACATTTTAGTACTTGATGCCCAAAGTACTTTTTTTTTTTTTGTTCTAATACAGTTCTCACTGCTTTAGACAAATATAGTAGCTTCTTTTTATGTTTTTATCTATCCTGTCTTTTTCCTTCCTTCCTTCCTTCCTTTCTTTTTTTCTTTCTTTCTAACCCACTTCTCCCCATGGATCAAAGTGGAAGAGTAACAACAATTAAAAGATACACCACATCAGTTAAAACACATCAATTAAAATACACATCAATTTAAAAGGATTGCATACAATTTAAAAGGACAAGATATGCACATATTAAAACAATCCACATTTAAAATTCATCATTTAAAATTCACAATTTAAAAATCATCTGGGAAAGCCTGCTGGAAGAGACTGATGTTTAGTGCTGTTTTGAATTCAGACAGCATATTCATCTGTCAAATCTCTTCCGGCAGGCCATTCCACAGTCTAGGGGAGGCTGAAGAAAAAAAAGATGTTTTTATTCATCCTATCTTGATGATTTAGAGCAGATAATGTGCTTAAAAGCACACTACTTTTACTTTTACTTCTTTAAAAAAAATTCATGAAAATAAGTGTGTGAAACAACTGATATTCAGAGCAGCAGCTTTTGAAAACAGGAGGCTTTCTGTTAGGCAGTAACAGAAGAGTGCGAAGCAAGTTTTGTCTAACACTTATATACTGAATGCAACATTGATGCATGTAGCAGCCTAAATACCCTAAACACACCAGAACATTTTTGATCTTGGAAGCTAAACACAGTCAGCTCTGGTTAACACTTGGATGGGAGATCACCAATGAATACCTGATACTACAGGCTATATTTCAGAGGAAGAAACTGGCAAAACCACCTCTGGGGATTCCTTTCCTAAGAAACCTCTTTGAAGTTCTTTTGTTTGTCATGAGTTAGCAGGCAGCTTGAATAGACACACACACATTAATATAAATTAAGACTTAGGACATTTCTCTCTGTTAGAAGAACGTTTAAAAATTTCAGACTGGCATGTAGCTGATTACCTTTGAAATATGTCTCCCTAGCCTTGTTAGTACAGATATTGCTGAAAAAGGTCAGTCTGTCAAGTAGCGACAGTGGATGAGGGGGCTATATGGCTCAGCAGAGTTTATTCTGCATGAGGGCTTAATTAAACTCAATCATATATCACTACTGTATACAGTACAGACATATTGTATAGCCTTTGAAGGCCTCCCCCTCAAGCCATTCTGTGCCTCCTAAGGGGCAGGCAGGATGACTACGGGTTCAGCTATATCCTCTTAGCCAGGTGTGAAACTATTATAGTAGTACTGAGACCTCTGGAGGACCCTAGCAGATCTCAGCCCCTGGCTATGGGGATGTATCCAGATGCTTCTCTGATCCTGCCTGCTTGCTATGGAACACAGAATGACCATGAAGTGGGGTGGGATTAAAGGCTGAATGGTAAATCAGTGGGGTGCTTAAGAGGGAGGAAGGCCGTGCTCACGAAAGGATATAAACTGAAATAATGGAAACTGACAAATGTGTAAGTATTTCTGTATTACATGCTGTATTTATTTATTTAAATTGTACAGTGCTCTTCCTCCAAATACCCAATATTGTAATCTAGGCAGGACCAGCATGTCACTGTGCAATTCTAGGTCCTCATCTTTTGATACTTCTTGCGGTTTTAATTTTTTGTGGGTGTCAGGACTGATATTTGGTTATAACAGCTTTTCAGAGGCATTGAACATTATAATTGCACAGTCATAAAAATTAGTGTATTAAAGCTGACAGTGACTGCTGCTAACTTTCTTCCACAGTATCCTCTGTGAAACTATCAGTTATTTCTAACTTTTTCAGCTGCCTGTTTCTTTTTACCCACTTCCTTTGTTTAATAATGACAGAAAAACTGCTATTAGCTTCATCATGTAGGAGTTTACAACTAATACGTGTATTAGCTTTCACCTTTTCTGACTTCAGCAGAAAGAGGCAAACTGTAAACACATGGTGGTACTAATTTAAAAAAGGGATGCGGTGGCTTAGTGGTTAAGACGCCAATTCTAACTATTGGAAGATTGGAAGGTTGGTGGTTCAAGGCCTGAATGTCGCATGATGGGGTGAGCTCCTATCACTAGTCCCAGCTTCTGCAGTTTGAAAGCATACAAATACAAGTAGATAAATAGGTACCACTTTGGTGGGAAGGCAACAGCATTTGTTGCAGTCATGCTGGCCACATGACCACTGGAGCAGTTCTCGGACAACGCTGGCTCTTTGGCTTAGTAACAGAGATGAGCACCGCCTCCTACAGTTGGTTATGACTAGACATTCATGTTAAGGGATTGCCTTTACATTATTAACCTTATTAATCTAAAACTTTTCTTAAACGAATTAGCTGTGACCTCATATATGCTACTCCATGTGTATTCCACTGACATGCTGAGGAAGTATCTACATTTTTTCATTCCATGTAATAAATTATTTCTGTTCACTAGAACTTAGATTCTATATATTTTAAGAGTTAAACTGTAGAGATGAGGTTAAAAGAGAATGTTGTGTGCAATTCAAATTCTTAGCTAAATTGTTTCCACATTTCATTCTTGAAATATGTTTTCTTCTTAGCCACAGTTGGTCTTTTCTCTCATTGCTTCCCTAAAAAAATCATTAGTGGGCTAACTAGTAGATACTTCCTACTGTATTTGCAACTGAAACTCCATGCTAAAAATGTGTGACCCAGCAATTATTAACAGACAGTGTCTTTCCAAGTCTGTAGCTTTTCAGTCTTCTGTGTGAATTCTGTGTAATAATTGTGAGAATAATAATGAGAAAAGCTGTTTATTTTGAGCATCATGTGGCAAAGACCAGTTTCTGGGCAAGAGGGGGCTTGCCAGCTGAGGGAGAGAGAAAATAATTTTTTAAAGATTAAAAGAAATTATTCTCCCTTTAACAACAACAAAAGACAAATAAAGTAGTTTGACACCACTTTAACTACCACAACTGTGCCGTACATAAAGTAGCATTGTGAGACTTCTGATAATTCCCCTGCTCTTCAATGTCTACCAAATATACTCAACGATAAGTTGATCTCATGAATAAGTCAAGGGCAGGTTTTGGGGCCAAAATTAAGGATTTTGCCATGACCCGTGGATAAGTCGGGGGTAAAACTTGGAGGCTCCTTCAGTATGTGTATGTGTGCGCACAGTTTCACCCTTGACTCCTCAGACAGCAGCGGCCAGCGCAGGTGGGAAAGGGACTCTGTTTGTTTGTTTAACAGCATTCAATTACCCAGGACTCTTTTGGTTTGGCTCAAGAGAAAAATAAACTCTCTCCCGACCGAATGGGGATGCTATGCTTTTTGTGTTAAATATTCCAGCATCTTACCATACAGTATCTTGTTTCATTTGCTGCCCTTGGAATTCTGTGTGCTAAAGTTACAGGGTATAAATGCGGTAATTCAATGGCTACCTAGTTAAAATTGAACACTACTAAAAAAAAAAAAAAATACAGTGCCTTGGAAGTGACTTTACAATGATGAACTTCTAAACTAACTTTCTGTTTTGTTCAGAATTGTAATATATGTACTTCAAGAGTTTCTTTAAAATATAGTGTACATACTGGCTTTTTAAAAAAAATGACCTGATGATGTATTTGTCAGGCTTCAGTGGTATTTTGTTTTAGAATGTGAAATCTATATCAGATAGTTATTATAAAATTATTTTAATCATACAGTTCTTTTACAATAGACTGGCTAATATTTCATTTAACAAAATATAGAGGCATACATAAAATCAATTTTCTGGGTTGCATCTTTCTGATAAATTCTCGACTGGCAGATCATGGGCCGAGGTGTGCGTGCAGGCAGGGGAAAGCAATATCTTTTGCCATTTCAGGGTGTGATGCCCTTTACTCTACTCGGACTGTTGGCTGGCTCTGGACTTTATGTAATATCGCCAAGGAACTGAACCCAAGGCATAACTTGATAAATAAACAGATGGAAAGTTATACAGATAGAAGAGTTGACTTGCAATCAAACTATTTGTAACACAATATAAATAATTAGGAGCCTTCTTAATGAATAAAAAGATAGTTAAATTTGAATAACAATGAATAACAATGAATAGTAGAGTTATTGGAAGTTATTATCAGTAGCATTTTGGTAAAAAATAAAACATATCAAAAGTACTGTCTCCCTCTGTATCCACGGATTCTTTATCCAAGGATTCAACTATCCGCGGCTTCCAGGAGCCCCTGTGAATGCTCAAGTGCGATTATATACAACGGCATAGTAAAATGGTGTCCCTTATATAAACTGGCAAAATCAAGATTTTCTTTTTGAATTTTTTAAAATATTTCATTTTTAAAAATCCAAAAAGCAAATCTTGATTTTGCCAGTTTATATATGGGACACCATTTTACTATGCCATTGTATATAACGGCACTTGAGCATTCACAGGGGCTCCTGGAACCAAACCCCAGTGGATACCAGTGGATACTATAATTGGGACACATTAAGGTCAGAATGAATATTTTGCCAAGATATCTTGGACTGGCTTCTAATAGATTGTCCTAAAGATGTATTTTAAAAGTATTAGTTGGTGCATAAAGGACTTTGTTGTAATAGACATCCAAGCATGAATAAGAAAATGTGTAATTTGGGTTTGATCTCCCACTTACTAGACGATACAGGTTAAGTTTCCCTTATCTAAAATGCTTGGGACTAGAAGTGTTTTGGATTTTGGATTATTATTTTTTTATTTTGACATATTTGCTAATACATATTGAGATATCTTAGAGATGAAACCCAAGTCTAAATGGAAAATTCATTTATGTTTCATATATACCTTATACACATAGCCTGAAGGTAATTTTATACCCAATATCTTAAATAATTTTGTGCATATGACAACATTTGTGTACACTCAACCATACGAAAGCAAAGGCATCTCTATCTCAGTCATCCATGTGGACAGTTTTGGATTTTAGATTATTTTGGATTTTGGGATTCTGGATAAGGGAGAAAATGTGGGTTCTGTCTCAAACACATGTAAGGAATAGAGTGAGAAGGATTCAGGTCAACTTCCAGTTTTGGAGATTCCAATGCTGGCATTGTGAACCCTGATCTCCAATATCCACCAATTTTTTACTTATGCTATGGATTTACAATAGTATAGAGCAGGAGTTCCCAAACTTTTTGACTTGTGGAGCCCTTTTTAGAATCAGTTTCTATGGCAGATCCCCTAAGAGGCCTACCCTATGACTTACAAGTTAATGGTGTTTCGGAGTAGTGTTACTTTTTGTTTCTTATTCTTTAATTTCATTTTTTTTTCATTTTCCTGGAGTGGCCACGGAGCACCTGGGAAGTGCACATCGAACACTATGGGTTCCATGGAGCATAGGTTGGGAACTGCTGGGATAGAGTCATTGTAGAATGAGGTCAAAGGTAGTGTGGACCTAGTTTTGAATTGACAGTGTTTATTTACCTATGACATATACTAGATACTAGATAGGTAGTTCTAGGTATGAGGGAAAACAGACTACTGCAAGGAAGCTAGAGCTCTTGAGGTAACAGAAATCTTGAGGTAATATGATAAAAGATAAAATATATTCATAGGTTCTTAATTTTTTGAACTTGTGTTGTTGTGCCAAGTAAAATATTTATTTAAAAAGTATAAAGAGCCCAAATTATATAGCACCCAGTTCACCCTGAGGGATTACAGTAGTTTTGGTCTCTAGGGACCTCATCTCTCTGGTCTATCTAACATCTAACAGTCATTTAGGTTTCATTGTGTTTGACACTGGGGACTTGGGACTGGTCAGGGATAATGTTGGTGTGTTGTTCATCTCATTGACCAACAGTGATCCTAAACTGATCACTGAGAAAATGTTGAGGACTCACAGATCTTGGGCTGTTCCCATGCATGCTCCGACCTTTTCATCAGAGCAGCTTAATGACTTTATGGTAGCAGTGATGGCCATAGGCTTATCTCAGTGTTTAACTTGACATGTGAAGGATATATGTTGGACTTGGTATTCTATACTGTTTTGGGGTGGGTGGGAATGATCTGTAGTTGTGAGGATGAGAAAGAGCTGCATCATCATGAATGAACAATCATCCAATTAGGTTTGATAAGTTGACCACCGTTAGCCTTCAGAAGGGTAGTAGACAGTTTTAGTGGTCTTCTTGCTGAGCCTGATATATCCAGATGGTTTCCTGAAGTTTCTGGGCAGTGGGTGGGAAGGGATTTTCTTCAGTTTTCACCCAGGTACTGGTGAAGCTCCCTTTCCCCTTTAGAATTAGTAGATGGCTCAGCCCAGTGGAATCATCTTCCCCAATAGTCTTGCCCTAATTGGAGACATAATTTTGCCTTAATACTGTGATAAGCTGCAGATATGAAATATATGGATTGAAAACAGTAGAGCACAAATGGCAATCTCCCCCACCCCCACCCCCCCAAAAAATCTGACCAAAAATCCTCAGTGACAAGCATGCCCAAACTCAATCAGGCTTAGACCTTCGAATCTAATTTATGATGGTGATAACTGGGAAGAAATTTTTACTTCACAAATAACAACAACTGATATCTGCAGTGCTGGCCAGTAGAGTTTTTAAAAAGTGTTGCTCTTCCTTCTTTAAGATCAGGACATCAGCAGGCTCACTGTGACCAAATTACATCACATTTTGCAGCCAAAATTTCTCTTTACCTGTTCCAGCTTGGGCACCATGATTTTGACAGAGTCATAGAGGGATGTGGCTGATGTTCTGTTTTGTCATGTTATTTTGGATGCACTTCAGCTTTTATGGTGTGATGATGGGGACAAGTTACTTGGTAGGTGGAAATGTAGCACGTGGTTTTGGGCTCCATGCCCTTCCTGGATATTAAAATTTAGGCTTACCATATGGATACTGAAGGTGATTAATGCTTCTCCAAGGAGGGGTATTGATCTCACTTCACTTACAGAAGTGGTGGCCAAACACTTTTCCTGGAAAAACAAAACAAATTTCCTAGGTAATTACCATCCAGTGCTTAATGTATTAGTTGTTAGTCAGATACTTGAAAAGGTGATGTTTTGGGATGATAGTGATTATTTGGATCTTTTCTGATCTGATTTTGAGCCTGGTTTGGGAATAGAAGCAGCCTTGGGAGTTGGATGACTTTTGTCAGAGATTAAAGATGATGTTTTTAATTTGTTGCCTGCCTTACTTTATTGAACCCTTTCCTGTATTGTTATGTATCATTTATATGCATTGTGCTATTTTTTCTTAGAATGTATGCCATGGGCAGGTTTACTATTATCTGTTTTATTGTTTGTATGTACAGTGCTGTGTAAATCTACAGTGCTATATAAATAAAGCATAACAACAACAACAACAACAACAACAACGTTCTTAGGTACCCAGGATTTCTTGGTAGCTTTTGATACCATGAACCACCATTTCTTTAGGCATGATTTAAATCAACAAAAGAAAATTATAATTTAAACAATAGATTTAAATAAATAAAGTTCCCGTAGTTCTGCTTCACACATTTCTGATGCTGTAAATCCGATAAATATTCATTTGTTTACATCTTAATAGATCAGTTTATTACATCTGTAAAACAACATATGTGACAATTGTTTTTCTGTGGCAAAACATAGGAATATTTTTGTCTTCCTTTCCTCTTTGTTTTAGCTAACTCCTTTGCCTTGTTGGTCCTGGCTCCATACACATGAATATAGTCTCTTAGTCTGTATCCTTATATATCATGTGATGTTCTCTGACAAACAGTAATTGAAAGCCAAGAGTTTGAAACATGAATTGGTAATTACTGTTCATCACTGGACAAACTAGAGCCATTTACATTTCATGTAAAACACCCATGTTTGATTGTTGGTAACTCTATGTGAATGTGACAGGGTCATTCATTTTTTAAGTCTAAGTAAAAGGTTAGCTAGCTTATTTGTGATTATATGTAATTTTGAATTATTATTTTAAAATGAAAAGAAAGTGTCCTTAAATTCAGTCGCTAGTCCCAACTAGAGTAGATTAATTGAATCAGTGGAACTTACATAGGTGTTGGTACACAACATAAGTGTTGAATTATTTGTGCTTATGAGGATAGGAAAGAGCTGTGTTGAGAGAATACAGTGGCTTCTTCCTATACACGGGATCCATTTCAGACCCCCTGCATATGGGAAAAACTGTGTACAGTTAAATCCCATTATTTTCTATGGCGGCGTGTTCCCATGCGCAGTGCCATGCGGGTGCCCCTGGTGCCCGTGCCATTTTGTCCACCACGGCTTGCTTTATGCATAAGCTCAAATCCATGTAAGGCAAGCCCACATATGGTGTGGCCGCACTGTATATGCTGTTCAGGGAATGTAGTTGGGACTTAACAATTACAGTTGGCCCTTCTTATACACAGATTTTTTATCCACGGATTCAAGCATACACAGCTTGAAAATATTCTCAAAATGTATAAATTCCAAATAGCAAAACTTGATTTTCCATTTTATATAAAGGACACCATTTTTCTCTGCCAATATATTTAATGGGACTTGAGCATCCATGGATTTTGTTATCCACAGGGGGTTCTGGAACCAAACCCCAGCAGATAATAAGGTCCCACTGTAGATTTAGCTTGTAGCAATGTATTGTGTGTGTCTGTGTGCATTTTCTAAAATTATCAATTTTTATCTAGCTTGATTTTTTTCTCCACATGCTTTTAAATCTACATGGAGCTGCTTGGAAAACCATTTGGTGGACTGGGTTAAAGAATGTAAAAAGTGAAACTTATTATAGTGGTCATGACCTGTCCACTCTATGTGGGGCTGCTCTTAAGGACAGCTCAGAGGTGTCAGTAGGTGCTTAATGCAGCTCTCCAAGGTGTTTATGGAGACTATGGCAACTAGAATGTGTAACCCAAAGAAATGTAAACTGGAACTACTTATTTCTATTATAGTCAGTGGTGGAAATTCTATGTACTCTGTCACATGACGCTGTTGTAGCACTATAATTCCACTTTAACTGCCTTGACAATATCCTGGAATTTGTAGTTTTTATGGGAGACAAAAGCAGTAAGAGAAGTTTAGCGGTAGGTTTTAAAATAGTTTCCAAAACTGGAAATTTGATTCCTTTTATGAGATAACTGCAGTTTGAAAAATGCTGTTGGAAGTCAGGTATGTTTATGTTTCCATATGGTAGCGGGTGGACAACCTTACTGTTGAGGACTTTATTTCCTTATAGCTTGTTTGTCTACATGCTGGCCAATGATGGCTGAAGCTGAAGCCAGCAGTGGCAAAGCTTGGAAGTGCTACCTTTTTTGACTACAGGTCCAAGTACAGTGCGCCGGCTTCAAATGAGGGCGCACCATGTGCGGCTTCCGCTTTATGAGGAAGCTGCGTGGCAATTAAATGAATGGTGAGCCACTCTGCCACGAGTATGAGCCCCATTATACTGAATGGGGCTCGACCATATGCAAAATTTGCCTTACGTAGGGGTAGTGGTGTCCCAAACAGATCCTTCACATAAGGCAAGGCTCACTGTATATTATAGCCAACATGGCCATTGTCCACGTTCTTAGCATTGTAGTCCAAACAAATCACTTCCAAGCTCTAGTCATGAACAGAGACAGATCCAAAAGTAGACACTCATCCCCCTTTTGTCTCTACCATCGCTTTCTTTCTCTCTCTCCCTGTCCTTCCCATCTAGTGAACTGCTGGGAATGTAACAGGACACTTTTGCAGAGGAAGAGGGCTTTTGAAATCATTTGGATAGGACTTTAGAAATTATGGTGAGAACTTTGTATGATGAGCCTGGAGGCCACATGTGGCGGTTGCCTATCTCAGCTGTATGATGTCTTTATGCGTGTTCTGTAATATAACATTTAAGGACTGCCACCTTCGTAACATTTATATGAAGAGAAGGGTATGCATTCATGCAGCACAAAATATACCATAAATCTCAAGATGGAAAAAGTAGAGGTTTTGGCATAAGCATTGAAAGCATCTCCCTGGAGGCTTATGAGTTCGTAAGGGAGCGATATATAAACTTTAATTTCCATTGCTTTTTAGAATGCTTTACAGTATTTATATCAAGACTTTAAATAGAGTAACTGAATACAAATGTGAAGATGTTTCAGAGACACATGTAAGAGAATATCTTTTACCCTATAATTCCATTATAAATCAGAGGTAGCTTTGCTAATTGTACAGCCGGCCCTCCCCATTTGCGGCTTTGACTTTTGTGGATTTGATTATTTGCAGATTCGATTAACATATTCTCTCTAAGAATCCCTGGGTCCTCCAACACAATTCTATGGTTAACTTCCACCAGAGGTTAAGCATAGAGTTGTGTTGGAGGACCTAAAGAATCCTAGAAAGGTAAAAAAAAAAGCATATTTAAAAATATATGTTTTTTCCTCTTTCTTGGGGGTCCGTGTGCACCCCTTACACCAGCAAATATGTGGAGGGCCCATTTTATTGTTCTTGGGGAAATGACTAGAGAGATTGTTGCTGAAGAGGAGGTGAGGAATTAGTGTTTTGACTATAAATCTTGGGTAGAATGTAACTTCTATCTTCTGAACGTCTGTAGGAACTGTAGGTTTTTGACTGTTGAGACTGCCCATTTGCTTATCCAGGCCTTGGAAATAACCAAGGCCTGAAATGGGTGCGCTCACCATTCATTTAATTGCTGTGTGGCTTCCGTGTAAACCGGGAGCCGTGTATAGCCTACTGGCAGGTTTGCCTTCCTGCTCTCTTACTCCTTTCGTTTTAATCCAGAACAGTGTTGTTTTAAATCTCCCCAAATACTCACATGTTTCTTCCTCTCATAGATCCCTCCATTGGCTTCCAGTTCAGGCCAATGCTCATTGTAAACTTTTGGTCCTAGTGTTTAAGGCCCTGTAGTTTAACCTTTCTCCCTGTATTTGGCAGCTCTGCCAGCATGGTATGTACCATCTAGAAATTTAAGATCTAGAGACAAAGGATTATTGGCAGTTCCACCAACGTGTATGACTTTGTCAAGTCTGTGAGCCTTTTAGGATCTGGCTCTGCGTTTGTGGAACAGCCTTCTGTTCCACTTCCAGCTGGAGGAGGATCTGATCCACTTTTGTAAAGGGTTGAAGACCTTCCCCTTCAATTCACCAGATCAGTAAGTTTATTGCACAGCCCCTGGAATGGGTCTGTTGCATTACAAAAGGGGGCACAATGGGAACAGGAGGTGGCATAGAACGGATCTTACCATACAGGAGAATGCTGCTGCTGCTGGAAGTTCCCATTCCATTCTGGATGCGTTCCCCGGGGCTGATTTTCGGGAACTAGAAGCATTCCTGAAAATCGGTGCCTGGGAAACACATCCATTCCAAGGCCTGTGCGATAAACTTATAAATTGCTGAGCATGTCTAAGGTGACCAAGATGGCCCATGACTGAGGAGGATTTTGTTTGTTTTGTTTTTAGCATATTAGTATATTATTTTAATATTTTATTATTTTATACTGTGGTGTTTTATTGTTCACTTTTGTTTTGATGTACCACCTTTTGGTGGAAAGGGCATTATAAATACTACTACTACTACTACTGCTACTAGAAATTGTTAGTATTACTGCTATAATTGAATAATGACTCATTTTTTATGATATGACCACAGCATGTAGGTGAATTGCAAAGGGCTCTTTTATACTGGTAATGTAACTAAATGCATTTGCACACAATCAGAAAAATACTCATCTAAGCCTTTATTTAGTACTAGTTGCATCATATTTTGCACAAAACAATTTGCTTGTATAGTTCAGAATAAGATTTGAAAGGGGTATTTTTGTTCTTCTAAGAGGAGATTGTCAAAATATGTTGGACATACATGTCACATCACATATTTATTTCAGAGTGTGTTTACTACTTTCAGTGTCCATTTCTTCTTCTCCTTCTCCTTCTTTTGAAGATGCAATAGTCATCATTTCATTTGTATCAGAGTTCAGCACTAGCCATTATAAGAGCAGTGGATTTGTGCTTCATCCTCTCCCCTTCCCCAATAACATCTAATAATCCAAAATGAAAGAAATGAGACCACTATACTCAGGGCTTCCCTACTGTACTGCATGTAGGGATAGATAGGGAAAACAGTGATATGATGTTGATGTGTTTTGCATTAGCAGACATTAGTCGGGAGTAAGCATGCAGAAAGAGTGCCAAGTGCAATTGCGCAACATTTGTAATGTTTAGCTTTCTCCTTTACATTGCTTCAAAAGTTTCTCGTTTAAGATTATATCCAGTGGTGAACCTGTGAAAAACCTTGGAATTAAGGTATTGAAAAATAACATCTTCATTCATTACATATTTTCCTGACAATGAATGTCAGCATTTTTACTTAAAGAATTATACTGACAATGCCAGTAATATTTTGAGGAAGAGGTAATGTTGCAGCTTGCACATATAAGGCTTAGTTATGATTTAGCATCATGTTGGACTTGCTTCCGTGACTGGCAGTAGCTTTCCAGGGAGCTAGGCAGAGGTAGGTCTTTGCCAACTCAACCACCTGACATTCTTAACTGGAGAAGCTAGGGATATACTTGAAATGCTCTGTGTTCAATTTGTGATGCATTTTCTAACTGTGCTATGGTTTTCTCCTACCATAGTCATGTTGTTGTTGTTGTTGTTGTTGTTGTTGTTACTACATTCGAGTTGTAGTACCACAGTCTTCTTCATAAAAACTCAAGATGGCAAACAAAAAACATTTCCTCCTCCCCCCTCTTCCTCTCTCTTCCTCCCTCATCATAGTTTCCAATTATTGGACTCCATAAAAACATCTTTAGGTGCCCACCAAATAAAATATACAAAAGTTAAAGACTATATATATATATATATATATATAATAAATCGGCACATGTAATTGTGACCTAAGTGTACCAGTGTTGAGGAACAAATCATTTTAAAAATTTTTATTGATGCATTGTCTCATTTACTCAAATCGTGTATGCTCTTTTGATATTTTATGACTATGGAAAATAAGAAAAATACAAAGTTCCCTCAAAATTTGTACTAAATGAACACCCTGGTGGGAATTATCATGCAAGTTAATATTTTCTCTTTTTTATTATGCAATTTGTCCCCCTCTGGATCTCAATAAATATGTTCATTTGGAATTGGAGCACAACCTCTTTGCTTTCCTGTGTCATTTAAAAATATTTCTCCATATATAGTGAGTTACTTTAAGTAAAAAGTAGTAACTGTTCGCTTGAAGCTATCTGAAAATGTTAGCTTGAGATGTTCCTTAGATTCATTCTTCCTTCTCCAGCTGGCATAGTAATATTAATTTCAAAAATAAGCCTGGATCTGAATCTAGATAAAGTTCAAGTAATTATCAGTGCAGGAGAAAACAGAAACATTTTCATGGTGGCTTGGTCTGGGAAGAGTATATAGAACTATAACATGTTTATATTTTTCTAGGTAAACCAGATCTGCAATAAATGCAAAACCCAGACGAAGAGAACACTCACTTACCTTGATCAATCTCTCTGGAACATATTTTAAAAAGTTTTTGTTATTGCCCCAGATATATTGTTAAATGATGCATGGCCTATATGCTCCATTCTTCATTGCATGGAGAGATTTCTCATCAACTAAATGACCATGATTTCAAATAAAATGCCTTTGAGTTGTATTAACAGCTGAACTCAGATACAAGATGTCATAAAGAAAAAAAATGTCCTTTGGGATTTGGGAGGAATGAAGCCTTCCTTTTTAGTATTTTTCTTCAACATATGTCACACTGTTAGGAGTGATTACCTAGGCTCCATGGAGGAGAAGGGGTAAGGTGTGTGTGTGTGTTTAAATCTGGAGTTAATATTTGCAGTGGAGAAACATGTTTTAAAGAAACACATTTTTTAATTTGAATGGCAGTCAGTTTAATTTGGAGTATTGGTTCCTGCAGAACAAGACAGAGTGTTTCATTGTTGTGGAATTCCCCTTCCTTCAATTAGTCATGGAATTCTGTCTATGGTCAAGAGTCAAGGCTGACATAGGTTATTTCCTTGTCTGAGATGCAATGCAACCTCGAATCTGCACTTCAGAAAGAATGCAGTTTGACACCACATTTATTGCTATAGCTCAGGGCTGTGGAATTCTGGGATTTGTAGTCTGTTGTGGCAACAGAGCTCTGTGACAAAGAATCTCACAGAACTACAGACCCCACAATTCCATAGCACTGAGCTCTGTCAGTTAAAGAGGTGCCAACGTACATTAATTCTGCAGAACAGAACAGACCTAAGTTTCACACTTTCCTTTTTATGGCACTTGTTTTCACTTTTCTTAGGACATCCATGACCCTCTGTTGTCATGCCTGCAATTTAAACCATTATTCAGACTAGTAAGAAAAAAAAGACTGTTAAATGAAATGTTAAATCAAACCTACCATTTATGATTATCAAATGTCATAATAAAAAAGCAAGTTCATTGCTTCATGAAACTATTAAGATGTGTTGCTTTTTCTAACAAATGTACACTTTAACTATACTTTCTGAAATTAATTCATATATTAAATAAAAGTAATTACAGAATTTTTAAATAAAAAAGGTTAAATCATCCAAATAACCAATAAGTTGCATCAATAAATCAAAAGGAAACATGCATACAGGTGTCTTTTATGAGTTATCTGCAGTGCAAACAACATAAGTTGAAACCGTCATGGATCAGGGCTCATCCTGCCTATGCAGACATAGATCTGAAACATCTGGTCTGATCCTGGGGTAAATAGCTTTTACCCCAGCATAAAACAGCCTGGTTTCCTGTGGAATTTCTAAGAAACTCCATGGCAAAACCAGGCTGTTCAAACACCATCATTTCTTCATTCTTTACCTTTTTGGCAGTGTATCCAATTGAGAACTCCCCCAATTGCCCTGTCTGTCTGGCCATGGGTGCAGCTAGGCACCCCATTTCTGCATCATATAGGGTGACTGGGGGGCTTCTCAAATGGATCCACTGCTGGAAAGGTAAGGAGTGGCACCCTCGTACTGGGTGTTGGGTCAGTGCAGGAATGGGTGTATGAACGCCTGTCCATCCCTGCACCAACCCAGGGACTAACCCAGGTGAGTAACCGGGGCTGGGATAGCATGGGCTGAGCCCATCTGCTTAGGCCTTGTTTTGACCCATGGAATCCTTTAGATTTAATCACCATTCAACAATTGATTGTATAGGTCTACTTTAGCTGGGATGAACCAACAAGATACCAGCCACAATGGGTTACAGTGATAATTCCTGGAAGTTAATAGGGAGTGGATAACTGTGGCCTCATATTCCTGTCTGGAAGGGTTAGAAGCAAATATATCAGCCTATGCTGGTGAAAAAGAATATTGAATCAAAAATGCCATTTGTGTTTCAGAAACTTACAAACAAACAAGCAAGTAAGCAAACAAACAAAAACAAATAGAGAGGGGGCTAGATCTACAGTAAGATATTCTGCTTTCAATCAGTTCCTCTGGCTCAACCAGCTGTGACCTCTCTGTGAGAGAGAGATAACCTCATTGATTCCTGAGTTCAGTTCAAGTCCTGGCTTTAACATTTAAAATCTTAATAAGACATGTAAATATCTAAAAGATTGCCAATTTAATATACCTGAATATTATCATCTTTGTACTGCAATTTTAAAAATACTCATTGATATCTGTAACAGTATACAGTCGGCCCTCAGTATCTGTGGGGGATCCGTTCCAGATACCAAAATCCGTGGATGCTCAAGTCTGCATTGTCACGAGTGAAGGTGTGGCCACATGGCTACGCCAGCATTGGGGACAATTATACTCATTCTTCCTCCCTCCCTCACTCCCTCCTTCTCTCCCAGCTCTCACTGGTGGTGGTGGCAGGTGGTTGGTGGTGGCGGCGGCAGCAGCTGCTCCTCTTCTTACTCCTTCTCTTTTTCCTGCTACTTCCTTCTCTTTTTCCTCCTATCTCTTCTTCTTCCTCCTCCTCCTCCTCCTCCTCCTCCTCCTCCTCCTCCTTCCTCCCCATCCTTCTCTTCTTCTTGCCTCTTCCTCCTCCCGGTTCTTTTTCCTCTTCCTCCTGCTTCCTCTGCTTCTTCTTCTTCCTCCTCCTCTTCCTTCTCTTTCTGCCACCTCTTTGTCCTCCTACCTCCTCTTCCTCCTCCTCCTCCTCCTCACCATGGGCTTGCCATCCATGGATGCCTCTCTTGACCCCTCTCTTGACCCCTCTTCTTTGTCTAGCTATCGTCCAATCTCTCTTCTTTCTTTCCTCTATAAGGTTCTGGAATGGGTAGTTTATTCTTGCTGTCTTGAGTTTCTCGAAGCCAATTCCATCCTGGACCCGTTTCAGTCTGGTTACCGCCCACGGCACTCTACAGAGACGGCCCTCACCAAGATCTCAAATGATCTCTTGCAGGCCAAGGTGAATGGCCTCTACTCTATTCTCATTCTGTCTGCAGCCTTCGACACCATGGACCACTGCTTGACTTACTTTCCGACCTCGGTTCTCCGACTCTGTTCTCAACTGGTTTAAATCTTTTGCAGTGGTCCCTTTTGCAGTGGTCTCTTATCTGTTGGAGTTCCTCAGGGCTCTGTCCTGGGTCCCCTTTTGTTCTCTCTATACACATTGTCCCTTGGTAAACTCATCAGTTCTTTTGGTTTCTCCTATCATCTGTACGCCGATGACACTCAGCTGTATCTTTCCACCCCTGACCTTTCGCCGGGGCTTGAACATCAAGTTTCATCTTGTCTGGCTGCCATTTCTCTGTGGCATCGGTGCTTGAAGCTCAACATGTCTAAGACAGAGCTTCTCATCTTTCCACCTAAGCCCACCCTTCAATACTCCTTTTCTGTTTCTGTTGACAGCACTTCTATTCAACCGGTTCAGCAAGCCCGCAGTCTTGGTTTCATCTTTGATTCTTCTCTGTCGTTTATTCCTCAGATTCTGGCCACCACCAAGACCTGTAGATTCTCTCTCTACAACACTGCTAAAATCCGTCCATTCCTCTCAGCCTCCACTGCCAAGACTCTGGTCCATGCCCTAGTGGTTTCATGACTAGATTATTGTAACCTTCTTCTGACAGGGCTTCCTCTCTTTCACCTCCATCCTTTAATCTCTGTCCAGAACTCAGCTGCACGTATTATCTCATCCGCTCGCCGTTTTGACCATGTTTCTCCTCTTTTATCCTCCATTCACTGGCTCCCCTTCCCCTTCCTCATCCAGTACAAGCTTTTGTTATTGACTTTCAAAGCCCTCCATGGACTGGCCCCTCCTTACTTGTCTGAACTTCTTTCTCCAGACAAGGTTGTCCTCTGGACCAGGCCCCAAAGGGAGAAAAGAACCACTGGACCTCATCCCCTTCCCATCCCCTTTTCCTTTTGTGTTGTCTCTTTTAGACTATAAGCCTGAGGGCAGGGATCCATCTAACTATAAGATTCTATGTACAGCACTGTGTAAATTTACAGTATAATAATAATAATAATAATAATAATAATAAGAGTTAGAGTGCCATACTTACATTGACCTGTGGATAAGTAGACCAAATTTTGGGGGGTCATTTTTTTTACTAAAATTTCTAGACGTATACATGAATATATACAGTAAGCTAAGATGTATAGGAAGACAATTCTGTTTATTATTGAGAATAAGCAAAAAGACATCTTGTTTTGAATGTTTGGAATTTTTTTTATAATAAACTATGAAATATTAGTTCTGTTACCTTTATATCTTGGCCATCATTTTGGCTGTTCTTTGAAGGAAACAAAGCTTTGAAATTAAATAACTTGCTCCTCAAGTAATTAAATTCAGAAAGTTTTATTTAATTCATGGCCTAATTCTGTTCTTTTCATAGACTTTTAAAAATTAGTTCTGTCTAGTCACTTAGTACTTATATTAAATTAATCTAATCTGAGTTAGGACTCTTGTCATAATATTTACCAAATGTGAAGTAGCATCTATTACATGAGATTAATCTTCATGCAACAAAATACAAAATATGTATATTAAATTACATGGCATCAAACTGTTTGGTATATATACATGCAATGGGATAATATATATTGTACAGAGCAGCAGAAGAAAAAAGGCATTACACAATTAAAAACTTTAAGCCATATGTAAGTGCTTTTTTCACCCTTAAAAGCTGTAAATTTAAATACATCATTCACCTTATTTTTGTGACAGATCCACAGTACCATAGCTTCTATATATTCTTACAATATCCACATGAGCAGGTTGCCCTAATTCTCTTGAATGGAAAGAAAGCAAGTAGTATAATGTTTAATAAGAACATTTTCTCCAAGTAAGAGAAGTACAGTTACCTGGGAATTCCCTGTATACCAAGTTTCTGCTCTTTTACTGCATCAGAAATGACATAGAAGTGTTTTCATCATTTTGCTTCATTTGCAGCTTGTTGGCCACTAGTCCAGAATCATATGGACTAGTGTGAACAACAAGGCATTAAAAATTTGCTTGTTGGACTATAACTCCTAAATCCACTGGCTGTCTTAACTAGGGATACTGAGAGTTGTAGTCCAAAAATAACTTTTCCAAGCTCTGGTGAAAAGAAATCCAAATATTTTACCTGCTCCATAGATATATAGATACATAGCTGACTCAGTCTTTTGATATTTCTGGGTGGGTAGGTATTTTGGGGCATCCCTCTGATGTCAGAGAGAATACATTCAGGTTATTCCCATCCTTTGGAAACTCCAATGAGAAGAACCTTTTTGGGTTGTCAGGGTGCTTTAGAAGGTGAAAGCTCTGTTCAAGTCCTGTCTTTGAGTGAAAATCTCACCACTAGATTCCTCTGCCAGTGCTGGGGGTTCTTGAGGACTGCAAGACGAAGGAGAATTGCCATCTCCCTATCTCTCTGAGGGAAGGAGTTCAGTCAGCAGAACTGCCCTATTGCTTCATGACCACTTGGACATCTCAGCAGCCTTCGATACTATAGACCATGGTATCCTTCTGGAACACCTGAGAGAGTTAGGAATTGGTGGCACTGCACTCGTAATGGTTGAATTAAGCCTGGTCTTTCCTTTGTATCTATCTAACAATATAGCAATAACAATAGCAAGTACATTTCTATACTGCTTATCAGTGAACTAGCACTCCCTAAGCAGTTTACAATGTGTAACTCAATTGTGCCCAACAAGCTGGGTACACATTTTGCCAATCTATGAAAGGAGGAAAGGCTGAGTGGACTGAGTCATTTAACCACTGCACCGCCAAGACTCCCTTTATAGTTTATATAGTTTAAATCAGTTATTATTGTTTAAAAAACCCACACACTCTACCCAGAAAAGCTAAAATTATCAAAATAATGAACACTTATTTCATTAATGAAAGTCACCTTTCTGTTCATAATTTGTTCATATGTGAGTTCCATGATTTGTAGATCTGTATGTCACACTGCTTTCACATTGTTTATTTGAGTTTGTCTGCTAAATTATTGCAGTGGAACTAAGGTGTGTATGGTGAATGTGGATTGGGCTTCTTTTGTACTGACATTAGTGTAGCAATTTGCAATATATAATAAAGAACTATATATCAGTGGACAATAATGCTTCCCTGGGAGGGATATTATGAAAATAATATTTGTAAAGTTTTTTGAGATCGTTTGGTACAAAGCATTTGGGAAGAAACAGTACCATCCAGTATATTGACCAGCACATGGCCATAATGATGGTAGATATTATGAATTATAGTCCCATACATCTTTGTGATTATTGTTATGTGCCGTTGAGTCAGCTTTTGCTTATGGCAACTCTATGGAGTACATCACACGAAGGAAATTGGGAGTTTATCCCATGAATATCCCAGAAAAACCATGTAGTTATGCAAAATGATTTCAAATGATGTGGCAGAAAACCAGCCATTAAAGTGGTCACAAAGAAACATTAACACACATCTTTTTACTTTTGGGATTTCAGTGACAATGAATTTCCAGTATCACTTTATTTGCGCAATTACTTGCCATTTTTGCTTTATTTGGGGGATGTTTAAAATGTTCTCTCTTTAAGGCCAAAAGTAGCCCCAGTGAGATAAACTCCTATGAATGAAAGTCCTCTAAGAGATCCTGTTATTAACAGCTCAGCTCAGGTCTTGCAGGCTTGAGACTCTTCCTTGATTGAGTGAATTCAATTGCAGTGTCATCTTCCTCTTTTCCTACAGCTTCCACTTTGCCAAGGATTATTCTGTTTTCCTAGAACTCATACCATCTCATGATATGTGATATCAAAGACATAGTATGATAGCCTTAATTTAGTCATTTTGGCTTCTAGAGGGCTTAATGTCTTCTTGGACTCAATTATTTGTTTTTCCAGCAATCCATGATATCCATACAGCACCTTTCCAGTACCAGATTTCAAATGAGTTGATTTTTCCCCCTGTCCTTTTACTTCTCTGTTTAACTTGCACACCCGTATACAGTTGGTTCTCTGTATCCACAGATTCTTTATCCATGGACCTGAGTAGAGCTGTTAATAAAAGGATCTTAGAGGTCTTTCACTCATAAGAGTTGCCATAAGCAAAAGCTGACTCAACAGCACATAATGATAATCACAAAGATGTATTGGACTATAATTTATACTATCTACCATAATTATGGCCATCTGGGGCTCAATATACTGGATGGTACTGGTTCTTCCAAAATGCTTTGTATCAAAAGATCTCAAAAGATACCGTTGTACGAAAAGATCTCAAAAATCATCAATGGCTTGAAAATATTAAAACATTCCAAAAAACAAAGCTTGATTTTGCTGTTTTATATGTGGGACACTATTTTACTATGACATTGTCTTTAATGGGATTTGAGCATCCACAGATTTTGTTATCCACTGGGGGGGGGGGGGAGTGTCCTGGAACCAAACCCCAGCAGATATGAAGGTCCCACTGTATAGAAATTGGAAATATTATGGCATGGGCGACCCTTCCTGATGTACCTTTGCAGCTAATGATTTAGCTAGCTCCTTCATGACTGCCTTTCCTAGACTTACTCTTCTTTTGATTTCTTGATTACAGTCTCCATTTTAATTAATGACTGAGCCAAGGTGTAGGAAACCTTTAACTGTTTCAATGTCTTTGTTACCCACTTTAAAGTCATGTAAATCTTTCAACTGCTGTTTTCATCAAGTAATATGGTGTCATCTGTATATCTTAAATTAATGTTTCCTCCTCCAGTTTTCTACTTCCTTCCTCCTGCTTGAATCCCACTTTCTGTGTGCCATGTTCTCCACCTAAATTAAACAAATCATGTGATAGGATGCATCCTCATGTGCCATTCTTGTTAACCAAACACTATTCTGTTTCTCTGTATTCTCTCTTAATGGTATCCTTTTGAACAGAGTATAATTTATGGATCAAGAAAACCAGCTATTGTGACACTCCTTTTTGTTTAGTTATCCATAGTTTTTTTTAATTATCCATATAGTCACAGGCTTTACTATAATCTGTATAGAACATGAGGATTTTCTCCTGAAAATCTTTGGTATAATGAAGGTCATTAGTCCATATATGTTTGGTGTATGCTCTCTAGTACTTCTTTATTTTCTGAAGTTTGGATATTTGCCATTTCTCACTTCATCCATAGTACAAAGTCTCTGTTCTAAGAGCTTGAGCATCACTTTGCTTGAAAGGACTTTACTGCCATGGTCTGATGGTTAGCCTGGTGTCCCCTTTCTTTGGGACTAGGATATGTTTGAAACAATCTTTAGGCCATTGTTTTATTTTCCATATTTGTTGGCAGATTTTTTTTTATAATTTGGATGGATTCTCTCTGTATAACTAGAAACACTTCTATTGGTATAACTTCTGTTCCTGTAACTTATTTATCCCAAATGCTTTGAAATCAAATTCCATTTCATTTTCTAAAATAGCAGTTTTTTCATCAAAAAGTTATGTTTTGAAGGTATCTGTTATTATTTTGTGTCTTTTCCCCCCAAAATATTTTCAATGTATTGCTCCCATTGTCTTTTTATTTTTCCTGATTGTATAATGTTTCCCACATCGAGCACTTAGCTCCCCTACTCTTCATTTAAATGCTGTTTCACTTTCTTGGCTCTTGTGAAAGAAGTCTCTTGTTTTTTTCTTTTTGTTGCTCTTTTTGTCTTCTGTTTCTCAACATATCTAGAGGGCACCAGCTATGGGGATGGGTGAACTATGATGTCAGCTCCAAAGGCTTTGCAAAATCAATTGGCCCGTTTTAGACAGGCAAAAAGGGGCGCGTTTAGGGCTAAAAAGCCCGTCTTTAGGGTTAGGGAGGGCATAGCTTTTACACCCTCCCTAACCCTAAAGCGTATGGACGCTGCCATTTAAAGATGGCAGCATCCATACGGTGGCGCCGCAAAGGCGTCATCACTTGCGCAGCGTTTTGACATGCGCACGTTGTGATGTTTTTGCGGCGTGGGAGGGCGCCAATTGCGCCCTTCCCGCGCCACAAAAAAAGAGCTCCATCTCGGAGCTCTTTTCTTGCGGTGGGTCTTTGCTGCAACCTTTAAATGGCCGCGGCAAAGACCCAGGGAGAAAGGGGCCGTGGCGGCGGCCCCTTCCTCCCTTCAGCCCCGCCGAGGGAAGCGCCCGCTGCACCCTGCTTGGAGGCCGTGGGGAATACAAAAGCGGCGGGATGAGGCCTCGGGGCTGCCCGTGCGGCAGCCTCGACGTCATCCCGCCGCTGAAAGGGGCGAGTATGGACCGCCCCTTTTGGGCGGTCTAAAAAGCCCCAAATGAATAGTTACATAAGAGCTTTAAATTACTATCATGGAAAATAAAATCAATTAAATGGGTATTTTACATCTGAGAAAATGAATTATTAGTAATCTTCAAAGGAAATAGGACCTCAGGACACACACATTAAGACAATTATTATTCCAGGTGAACTGCGTATCTCCTGTTTGCCAGTCTGAAAGATGTTTGACATTAGCTGAAATGATAGGTTAAAATTGGAAGTAGACCATCCAACTACTGCAGGGAAAGGATCCGTCTTTGAAGCTTTGCATTGAACTGTTAATATACAAAGGTTTGAGTTGAGCGTTAAGGGGTTACAGCACAGACCTTCCAGATATTTTAAATTTCATCTGTCAGATGCCCAGCTAACATAGCTGATGGTAAGGGACTGTGAGTTGCAGTCCAAATATCCTTATCCTTGACTTATTGGAACTACTATAAAGTTTAAAAGACAAGTAATTTTCCTTCTTTTTCAATTGACCAGGAAAGACAAAGTCAACCAACTGCTGTAACAGCATTACTTGATGATGACTGCTGCAATTGGCACTTGAAGCACTTTATAGAGTTTTGCCAACAGTACGCAGGGGATGTATGGGCAATCAGAGATTAAAACTGGAGAAAACAGATATTCCAGAGTGTGATCACCTCATGTAATATAAACAGGGTTTTTTTTGTCTTAGACTTACATTGTCTGAATTCCAGTGGTTTCAGAGATGTCTCATGTACTTTTTTCTCAAGGGAGAATGGACCCCAGGTACAGATAACTGTTCTCTGTAACAGTGGATTACAGGAGTACTTTATATTACATGCAAAGCAAGTCTGAAAATCAAAGTGATCTGAGGGGATCTCACCAATAACTTAACACATAACACTTGCTGAAAAAATTCTATGTATCTACAGTACTGTAACAAAGAGAACCTGCACAGGTGTTGATGTGTAAGAGGTCAGAGCATTATGATAACACCTGTGTTTGTGCACTTTTGGCCAAGAAAATATCTTCTTTATTTATAAAGAAGGAGAGGAAATCTACCTAATCACTAATAGCAACAGAATTTCCTGTATATTGCATTACATCTCCTATATCTTCCCTAAAACATCTCCTAGTAGCTTTGGTATTGCTTTAGCCCTGTCATTGCTTAATCTACTGTAATAGAATTTCTTTTAACCAGCAGAAAAGCCAAGCAGCTTGCATAATATCTCCAGTACAGAGGCTCCGCATGGTACTTAAGACTCATTGCAGAATTTCTTTATGATTTATTTTTAGAAGAAACAAGAAGCATTTCTATAGATTCTGACAATCAGTTCCTAATGAAGCATACTGTGTCTTACATATTTCTCATTATCTTAAATCAGGGATGGGAATTATCAAGCCCTTCAACTCCCAGCATTCTCTTGGTGGTGTAGAGGAGCAGTCCACTAGCTAATAAGTTTTATTTTGCACCAGCTTTATTAGGCAGAAGTCAAAAGTTATTTTTATTTTAACTGCTGATTCCCCTCTCTTCTCAGTTTGTCTAATTCTGTATTGCCAGCTAGAAGCATTTCGGTTTTTTCTTCTTCATCTCTCTAGAAACATGTCTGAAAAACATGCCATTATTAAAGCTAATGACTTTAGAAGCAACAAAAATGACAAAAAAGCAAAGGAAAGGGGCTGGTTTAGGTCCGAAACTGGAAAAAAGGCTGCAGTTCCTTTTATAAAACAAAAATAAAAGAACCACCGAGAAGCTAACCCTGTTAAATGCTCATTTGACTGTTGAGCAACAAGTCTCTAAGCAATATATGGAAAAACAAAACAAAGCCATTCACGTAGTTGCTAATCCACAAACCTCTGACCAAGCAAGTGAATTGCTATTATGAAAAACGTTTACATGGAGAGAAAGCTATCTGGAGTGTTTGACTGGGACATCACCACCGTGATAAGAAAGATTCTGCTGAAGAGTACCCCCAGTGAAACCCCCCTGACAAATCCAATTAGAAAAAATTAAATACAAAGGAAGACAATGTTAGTTGAGAAACAGAAAGGGAAGTTGGCACTTGAAAGTAAAGGTGAGAGAGAGTCAAAAAAATTAAAGGAAAACTTTTGGGGAGCCAAATTGTAAAAGAGGAAAAAGACAATTTCACAAAGAAAAATCCTAAAATGACTACAATCCACGATGTTTATTTCAGGGATTTTGAGTCACCAAGTGGGGCTATGAAATAGGGAGTTCTCAAGCAGAGTCCCATAAAAACTCGACCAGTGGTTCCAAAGCTTTGGACTACAATTCCCAGAAGCCCCAGTCAACTTGGCCAACAGTCAGCAATCATGGGAGCTGAAATGAAAAACATGGAATCATTGTGCTAGACATTTGTCATCCATTATCCATATATTTACATTTGATATTAACAAAATTGAAAGATGGGCTATCCAACATGTGGATGGTCCAATAGCTGCTTTGATTATGGAGGCACTTATTCCGAAGGATAGTGATGCATGTCAGCTATACCTCATTTAATGAAGTGGGTGGACATTTTATAACAAAATTTGGTATCAATGGCAGAATTAACATGGAAAGAATAAGGATGGGATCCCACACCACACACACACACACACACAGGGGAAAAAAAGAGAAAAAGAAAAAAAAAAGAAGCTCAACATGTTTTGCCAAACTTTTTATTTAAAACTAATAACACTATGTACATGTGAAATGAAACCACCAGGTTAGATAAGTCTTCCTTTTTTAAAAAAATTAAAATCATTTTGAACATTTTCTAGAGACTGAAGACTTCTTCCAAAATGCTGCCAGGGATGACTTTTCCTTTTACCATCATCCAATTTTCTTATGAATTCCATTTTGGAGGAAATTTATAGGTTTGTGTTTTTTTTTTAACTTGTTGGGGATAGCCAATGAGGTAGGTTTATCTGCTTTGCCCTTTCCTCTTTGTTTTTCTGTTCAATATGCTCAGTAAGGCCAGTTCTCTTGGCGAGTTCATCACATTTTCTTTCTGGTTCCAAACCAGTGTCACACTACATTGCCATAACTCCCACCATCATCCATAATGTTAGCTACTCATCTTGGCTATAGGCAACAGCCTTCCTTCTGCCTTTGTCCCTAAAGGACCATAATTGAAACTGAACTTGTTGTCTCATCCCCATACCCACATGTTTTGCATTTCTGTTACAAAAACAGCCTGTTTATAAAGCTCTGTTCCTAGGCATTTCACTCCATCTGTGGAAGTAGATGAGTCTACGAAAGCTTACGCTACAAACATTTTCTTTCTCTCAGATAGTCTCAAAGGTGCAACAGGATCTCTTTGGATACAGAGTCAAACTAACATGGTTATGCCTTTGAATTCAAATATCTGCATTTCAGTATGGAGACTCTCCAAACTAACAAGGGGAATTTACATTGCAATAGCTACTTTGTGTCTATCAGTGACATGGAAGCTTGTTGGCATATTCACATATCTGAAGAAATGGGATACAGGTATTTAGACAACATCCTTCTGAAAGCCTTGGATACAGAGAAGACCAAAAGGCATCTCAGACAGACAATTGCATGTCTAGAACAATTCAGATTCCATCTGAATTACAAAAAGAGACATCTTTAATTAACTATGGGGTCAGCTTGGAGTGGCCTCTGACCACTGCAGTGCCGGTTACTCCCCATTTGGTGCAGACCTGCGGTGCCCAGACCCTGAGGCTGGCTGCCATCATGGTCTGCAACAGACTGTCAGCAAGGAACACTTTTTTGCTTTCCTTTTGTAGCCGGGTTTGGGCTACTTTAGGGGTCCATGGTGTGGCTTCGGCTCAATCCAGGGGTGTGCATCATCTGTATGCCAGATCCTCAGATTGGCCCAAAGCTGGCACTTTTGGCCTGTCTGTTTCAGGCCATGATGCCTGATACATTTTGCAGCAGAAATAGACATTAAAAAGGTGTGTCTAGTTTTATGACAAGAGGGAAAAGTAAAAAAATATAGATAGAAATATTGAAATTGAGGACACTGAAACCAGCAGGTATAATATATTTGGCAAAAATATTAGGATTGCTAATATCAACATTAAATTTGGTACCATAACCACAGTTTTGTATGAGGGACTTGCAAAGAATGTAAGGATGTAATGTAATGTAATCAAATAATAATAAGAGAGAAACATTATTATGGAATAAAAATAAAGGAGGCGTTGAAATCAGCCCTAGTGTGGTGGATTCAGGAAAAGAATTTGAGGAGGTATGTACCATTTGCACTTCCAGAGACAGTTGTATTAGCAACAAGTGCACGTTTATTATTCTGGGGAGCACATTGCAAGGAAAAGACAATTCAAAGAGAGTGGACTCCAATAGAGAGAAATCACCTGAATTATTTAGAGTTGGGAGCAGTGAGGCTAGTATTTCTTCATTTTGAAGAAACAGTTAGAGGGAAACATGTTCATATTTGTATGAGCAACATGACAGTGAGGAAGCATATCAGCAAAGGAGGAGGAATTTGATCCTTTTGTCTGATGAAGGAAGTAAAAAAGCTACTGAAATGGACAGAAAGGAGTATAAATTCAGTATTGACAAATCATGTGAAAGGAGAACAAAATGTACAGGTAGATTATGAGCTAAAATAAGGTACTTCTGATGGAGTGGATCTTGAACTAGGAGGTCTTTGAGCAGTTGCAGGAGGAACTGGGTCCATTTGTGGTTTGCGTCAAAGAAGACTACAAATTCCCCCCCCCCCCCCCCCCCCAGTAAATGAGAGTCCAAATGCCTTAGATCATGATACACTAATTATCACAGGGTTTGCTTTATGTATTCTTTCCTCAGGAAACTATATACATTTTTTTAAAAAAACAGGAAACAAACAGGAGGAGGAGGTAATGATTGCACCTTTCTATCCACAGCATCTATGGTTTCCATTACTGTTTTAGTTACCCAGCCAACAGCCAATTATCTGCCCTTGAGAGAGGACTTTTTAAAGTGCAAGGACCACTGCAGTCTTCCAAACCTAGGTTCCGTAAAACTGTTTGCTTTGAGACTGAATATAGCCAATTGCTAGATATGGTTACTCAAGACCACTAGTAGAGACAATTTTCTTATCTAGGAAGGACTCAAGTATTAGGATTTATTGTATGGTATGGAAGGGATTTACAGAAGAGCCAGCATGGCATAGTGTTTTTAGTGTCAGACTATGACTGCACAGACACCAGGGTTCAATTCCCACTCTGCCACGAACCCCACTGGGTGACCTTGGGTAATTGATACTCTCTCAGTCTCAGGGGAAGGCAATGGCAAACCTCCTCGAACAAATCTTGCCCAGAAACTCCCATGATAGGTTTGCGTTAGGGTCACCATAAGTTAGAAATGATTTGAAGGCACACAACAACAACAAAATAACAGTAGAAACCTTCATAACATTCAAATGTAAATGTATTGGATATTGAAAAAGGGCTGTGTCCCAATATGTTAAAACGTTAGGTAGCACTTAAATACTCTTCATATCTTTTAATCCGAGAACACTAATAAGTGATAAATCTTCAAAAAAGATGTTATCAGGGTAAATAATTAATGTAGTGTATATTATTTGTGTTATCGTTTAAGACAGAAACCTAGACTGTTTGATGTATAGACATATTCAAAATGATCAGTGGCAACCACTGGAGTATATTTCTTATCTATGTCATTGGAGGATATTTCTAAAGCAACAGCATGGAAGAAACTATCAGGTTTCATTAGCTACTATAGAACAGACACATACAGGTTGACAGAGGTCATTTGTGTGCAAATCCTTCAAGTTGAAGTACATTAAAGGTCCACCTAAACACGATGGGGCTTAGGAATATCCCATTAGTTAGTGGATTGTTCCTGTACACCAGCCAGAGAATAAGAGATTGGAATTTACTATAAATGCTCGTTATTGAGGGTGTATAAGGGTGTGTGTGTGTGTGTGTCATAAGCAAGGTACCATCTATTCTACTGTCTTTCCTTTATCATTCTGAACTTTTCTTGTCTAAAATATTGTGAAATATCAGTATATGGAATTACTTTCTGCTAATCAAGGCTATGTAACAAACTGAGAGAGGTTTTATGATAAACATGATGATAAACATAAAATATGATGATAAACAGAAAGAACTTTGAATGCCTCTCTATGTGAGACAAAACTCAGGTAGTAGGTTGCTCTCCTACACCTTTGTAATGTTCCCGCTCCTACTCCTGAGTAGAAGACAGGACTCATGAAGTTCATCTAGCTGCCACAAGTCTCAGTAACTTAGTAGGAAGTTAAAAAGGTAAAGGTAAAGGTAGTCCCTTGAAATGAATGTCTAGCCATAACCAACTGTAGAGGGTGGTGCTCATCTGTTTCTAAGCTGAAGAGCCAGCATTGTCCAAGGACTGCTCTTGTGGTCATTTGGCCAGCATGACTGCACTGAACGCTGTTACCTTCCCACTTAAGTGTTACCTATCTACGTATCTATCTATTTGCATTTGCATGCATTTGAACTGCTAGGTTGGCAGAAGCTGGGACTAGTGACAGGAGCTCACCCCATCATGCAGCACTCGGGCCTCTAACTGCCAATCTTCTGATCTTCCAGTCATCAGAATTGGCTTTATAGCCACTAAGCCACCATTTAATTCACCTAATTTGCACTTTCTTCACCTTTTGACTCTGCAGAGATGTTCCCCACTCTTCTGGGAAGGTGAGAATCCTATGTGCACACACATGGAAACACTCCAAGCAAGGCACATGAAAAGTTTGTGGAAAGAGGAGATTTTCAGTGGAAAGCATTATTTTAAGCAAGATGTCTAATGTTAGCAAAAATAGTAGCTTTTCCACAAAGGCATCTTCCTTCAGCCATTACTTAGGAGATGTTATAAGCAATCTAGGTCATATTCAGCCATGCTTAAAAATAAACATAAGCCCCTAATGTGACTAGGTAACATTGTTGTTTTGTTTACAATACAGATGGTGTTCTGAGTCTTGGACATCCATGGGGGAAGTTGGGAGTCTGGACGCCTTTGCCTAGCCTGCCATCAAGCTTCCCCTAAGTGAGGCAGGTGCCTCAGTTCCTTTGTCTCTCATTCTCCCTCTCTCTTTCTCTCTATGCCTTGTGATATCTTACTGGGAAGCATCTTGAAGCTTTGCATTTCTGCACAAAAGGTGGTCCTCATTGGGCAATTGTCTCTCCTGACTTCTGTGCTCATCTGTGATGCTGAGCCCGAATAAATGTAACTTGAACCAACACATCCTTAACCATCTGTTTCCCTGGAGGCGAGACTATATCCCTCGGTTGTGTTGCCCAGATAATGGAAGAACCCATTATCACATGATCTCTCCCCAAATTTCTGACAGTTTGGAAACAATTCAAGGCTGGAACCACCTTGGCTCTGATTTTATCCTATCACCTAGGAAATAACAGAGTTAATAGACATGAAAACACAATACTAAAAGGTTAGTTATGCTGTCAATTAGCAGGCATGTAGGAAATGTCCCCCTGCCTAACCTCCCACTCACCTCTGTGCGAGGGGGTGTTGGCCACAGTGTTGGAATTTCCAGATACATGTTGAATATCAAAGTCAAAATCTTGGAGGGACAGGCTCCACCAGAACAGTTTCTTGTTAGTTCCCTGGGCTGTGTAGAGCCATCAAAGAGCAGCATGATCAGTCTGGGGAGTGACACAGCATCACCATACATATGGCTTCAACTTGTCAAGCACATACATAATGTTGCAACATTCCTTCTATGATATGGACCAATTGTATTCTCTCATAAAAAGCTTCTTGCTGAGGAACAGAACAAAATGCAAGCTGCCATCTGGACCTTCTTGCAGGAGGTCTACTCCAGTGCCTCTGTAGCTGTAATGAACGGCTTGTTGAAGTCAGGTGCCATCAGCACTGGATCTGACATAAAAACCTGTTTCAGTGACTTGAATGCTTTTTCACTCTCCACAGTCTTCTTCACTGCTTTAAGTGTCTTGGACCCTGTCAGATCTGTTAGAATGAGCAGGTATGGCAAATTCCAGTGCCACATAACCTCATTATTAGCTATGCTGGCTCGGGATGTTAGTCCAGTACCATCTCTGTGGCCTCATGATTCTTACACCATCCTAACAGAATACAAAGAATGCATTCAGTCATCTTGTTTTCTGAAAATACACTATTTGTCTAGTTACAACACATAGACATTTATTTATGAACAGAGCAGACCATAGATCATAAACAGATCATTTATGACTAGACTGACCTATCTTTCCTATCCCATAGTATAAAATAACAGGTTTGAAAACTGGGAGAGTCTAATGATGAGAATTTCATCTAAGTAGAGTAGTGCACTATTAGTGAAAGATCTTGTGACTCTTTCACATCAAATCTGGGTGAATATGGGACATTTGTAAATGGTATTCTACTCTGAGTTCTTTTACTGTTATATGAGTAAGCTTCAGAACTGTCTACTTTATGAAAAGCAGCCCCTGTGATGGCAAGTGGAATATGATATGAAGAGCCAGCCCTGAAATTGTAGATACTGAAAATTTGCTTTGTATTACAACTCTGTAAGATCAGAATCTAGACATTATTTATTCTGCGGCATAGTCAGCGCTAGATTGTGAAATTTTAGTCCTGATCAGTAATATGATTTTAATGTTATTGTTCTCTTTATGTTATGTTTTGAACTTTTTATGTCAAGCAACAGGCATTTCTCTCTGACAGACTTACCAAAATAATTTTGACCATCAAATTGTAAATTTGTCTATTTTAAAAATATTATAAGTTGTCTGTTAATTTAGCTTTACTTTGAGTCACTAGGAAAAGGGACATCAGAGATTGTAGTAATCACAGGACCATTGCATTGATCTTCCATACAAGCAAAATGGTGCTCAAAATTCTACAACAAATACGGTACTTTTATCATATATGGAGTGAGAAATTCCAAATGTCCATTCTGACTTCAGCAAAGGAAGAGGCACTAGGGGATCATATTGCAATAATACCTTTGGTAATTGAATGCACCAAATAATTCCAGAAGAAAATCATGTGCTTCATAGATTATGGCAAAGCATTTGATTGTGTAGCTCATGAAAAACTTGGGATCTCTTTTAAAGAAATGAATGTGTCACAACATTTGCTTGTCCTGTGATCAGGACAAGAGGCTACAGTCAGGACAGAATATGGAAAAATGGAATGGTTTTCAGTTGGCAAGCGGGTCAGGCAAGGCAGGATTACACTTGGAGGAAGGAGGCATGGATTTTTTTCTTAATTTTGTTGTTTATGAAATGCTATAAATAAAAGGGCTTGTTCCAATTCTGTATAGAGTTTAATAACAGTGTTATTAGACTGTGGGGCTGTGCAGACCGGCCTTAAAGGCTGGCTTCAGGGTGGTGTTGAGGTGTGGCATCCACATGACGCACGTCCTGGCTCTGCTCTGAGGGCAGCATGATGTTGCGCACCACAACACTCCACATGGCACTCATCTGGCACTGCATCTGCATGATGCAGCACCAAAAGAGCACCATAAAGCTGCAGTACCACAGCTATCACACCCTTTGCAGGACACAAAAAGGAGCCACTTTTTGAGGCTCCTTTTTGTGCCCTGCAAAGATCAGGTCAGAACCGTGGTGTGTGGTTGCCACGGCTCCCGATTTGGCTGTAAAAGGGGCGGCTGGAGGCCGCCCCTTTGGGGCTGTCTACACAGACCCTGTGATAGTTTTAAGTGTCTCTTCTCTGAATCTTGGTGTCAATCATCATAACTAGGGTGGTTTTAGCTATTTCTAGTAGGGGGACTCTTGACTTCTGTGGAGAGGAACAAAGACAAATGTTGTTTCCATGTTACATCAGTTTGTCTCGGATTAGCACAGGAAGGGAGGAGCAATTATTTGAGGGCACTGAGTACCATTTCTTGAGTAGTTATGAACAAGGATATTTAGGAGTTGCTTTTTTCATCATGGAGCATTCAGGGTTCTTTGTAGGTGGCCACCCCCCCTTTTTTTCTGTAGGTGCAAGGGTTATATTACTTTGGAAAGGTGCTCCTTTTTATCTTTTGCACTTCCCTAGTATTATATGTCCATATTTCAAAATTATATAAAATAGTTTTCTTATCAGTTATATTGTATCCAGCATATTTGTCTCTTTACTTGTAGAGGCCTGAATAAAGTTAACAGCTCCTGGATTTTATAGAGAAATCATTGTGTTACAGTTGTGGTGAGGCAGATTATTTCTGATCCATAAAGATTTTCATAAATTGTAATCATTGTTTTTATTCTTGTTAGGAAAAAATATTTCTAATAAAACTAATTAAAATATTAGTTTTTTTAAAATAAATAGAAGACGTCACAAAGTATAATAGAACAATCTTAAAAACAAACAAAAAACATTAACAACTTTGTACCAACTTGATTTTAGAACTCTCAGGAAGGAAAAGAGATGATCAGCATAATATTCAAAAACATTTGGATAAAGCAAATGTTTGTCATAGTAAGATGAGTGATCAGAAAGATTTCCAGAACTTCAACAAAGATTGCAAGGGGCCACAGAGAGAGTTACTTCTCTTTGAATAAACAATAAACTGGTACCACACTTCATCAGATATGCTGTCTCTAGTAAGTCCTTTGACTAAACTGATGTGTTAACTTTTCAGAAAGGACAATGCTCTAAACTTTGTCAAGCCAGGATCTAAAAGATAAGCCTTTTAGTGTTCTTTAGTGCTTTGCAATCTCCATATAAGTGGTGCGAAGCAAAACAGAAATTGGGTGCCTGCCTCTTGCTTAAAATTGCATTAGGACCTTGGGGGATGAGGAACTTCACTGTGCTCTATATTTTGTTCAGTCATTTCAGATATAAATCATAAATTTCTAATCAATTTCTAATTGTGTAATATAGTATAGTAGTATTTCTAGTTGAATCTAATCATAACATTTCCAAAATGAGATGTCATAGGACATACAGCCCAACTACATGGATAGCATCCCCTCCACTATAACAGTGAGATATTAGTTGAAAGATGGAACAATTTATAGGAGGTGAGGTAGCACATGTGAGTTATCTTCAAGACTGATTTAAGCTGATGTTAATATCTTTGATGACTGTTGTTTTAGTTGCTGATCTTCAAGAGCCCAATAAATGTTGTTACTTCCCAGGGAGACATATGACAATATAATTTCATTTATTTGACATTTCATTCATGGTACTGAAAGTGAAATCTTACTTAGGTCCAAAACACATTACAGAAACAATCCAGTTTGAGACTGCTTTAACTGCCCTGGCTCAGTTCTAGGGAATTCTGGGAACTGTAGTTTTGTGAGACATTTAGCCTTTGTCAGTGTGCTCTGGGTCCTAAATAAACTAGAGTTCCTAGGATTCCCTAGCATTGAGTCAGGGCAGTTAAAGTGGTTTCAAACTGGATTATTTCCACAGTATGTTTTGGACTTAAATCTATGTATTTCTGGGAGTGTTGATGGATATTATATTTTGCTAATATTGCTGAACATAGAATTTTGAACATAATATTTGCAAAAATAATTATAGTTCCAAAGCCCCCAGAGAAGTTAGTTTCTGTTATGGATGCAGTTAACCTTTTTGATTCTCAAATTAACTGTAAAGATTTCTTTTAAAAGCAATTTCCAGACACATTTTTTAAAATCTGGGGGGGGGGGGGGGGAGTAACTTAAAATGATTCCTTTGAAATGCAGTGTTGCTCATTGAGTGACATGCATAAGATTGCAGCAGCAAAATAAAAACGATACGACTTTTTTTTTGTTTGTTTTGCTGCAGTCCTTTGCATTTTACTAAAGAATAAATCATTATAGAGCAAAGGCAGGACAACAGAGCATTCTCCAAACAACTTATTCATATAAAACAGGAAAAAACAGAACATTACAAAATATTAGTTAATGCATGATTACTCAGTTAAAGGAGGACTGAATTATTCACCCTTTCCTATGTAACAGCAACAATGATGACAATCAGACAACAACACTAAAACACTCCTTTGCAGACACACCCTCCTATTCCATGATTACATTCACAGAGGGAAAGTTAAATAAATGGGTAAGATCATTATATTCATACTGCATAATGAATGACATTATTCTCTTTTACCACTGTAGTGAAAATTCTGTCATCATTGTTATTAATTGAATTAATTGCAAATGACTAACTTGAAATGAGACTGGTTATATATTCATTTCTGCCAGAATCAGATATTGGCATCTGAATGTAAGGAACATTAGGGAATGGCCATAACTATGGGAGAGCACATGCTTTGTATACAGAAGGCTATAGGTTCAATCCCTGGGATTTGCAAGCAGGGCTGGAAAAGATTTCTCTTTGAAACGATACAGCTACTGCCAGAGGGATCTGGCTGGGTATAAGAATACTTGCTAATTTTTTGCAGTCTTTGTCAGTACAAAACTAAATTCATACTTCTGAAGGGCTTTGGAGGATGTGGATTTTCTTTCTTGTTCAAAGATTACTTACTTTCTAGGTCCTTCACACTTCATTGAATAGGAAATACGAACAGGACTATAACTGTAAACTGCTATCAGAAGAAAATTTCAGTACCCATGTAAGAGTCATGCCCCTTGAACAAATAATCTGATGATATTGGCAAACAGATATATATTCATGTATTTGTTTATTCCATTACCTTTTCCAGGTATAATCAAACTTGGGAAGTGGAATCCTCTTCCACTCAGTTATGTGACAGATGCCCCTGATGCTACAGTAGCCGACATGTTGCAAGATGTCTATCATGTTGTGACATTGAAAATTCAATTACAAAGGTGGGTATTCCTGAACATCTGCCCTCCTCTCATCTCTGAGCTGCTCTACCGATAACAGCAGTCTTCATTAATTTCAGAGCTTTGGTTAAAATGGAAAGCAAGATGCAGGAAGAGTGCTTCAACTGGCAGCTCTTTGTGGCCAGTATTTTATTTCAGCATGATGTTGTAGTACAGACAGGTACTGTTAGTCACTGAAAGATCTTTCAAAGAGAATTTTCCATACCCCACAATCAAGACCTGATTAAATGTTTAACATATTGTATTTTTTTTTTAAAAAAACACTTTTGCTGTTTTTACAACTTATTCAGAAATTAAGAGCTAAGATCTGAAGTCTTAAGGGCTGAGTCCGTCTATTGGCTTTTACTGAGGCGTAACATCAGCAGTAGAAAATGCTTCAGTTTAGTCTGTAGCCCAGCATTCAAGTGACTGTTTTTCAGTCCAGAAAACATATCCAGGACTAGCTATGTTGGCCATCTAGCAAAGTAAAATATTATCCCAAATCCATAAAACAGTGATAGCTTTTTTGGACCAACCAAAATGCACATTATACATGTTGCATGCTTTTGAAGTTCCACTGGCTTCTTTATCAGGCAAAAGTGTTAAAAATCATACAGGAGAAAGAAAGAAAGAAAGAAAGAAAGAGAGAGAGAGAGAGAGAGAGAGAGAGACATTGTAGACATAGCCTGCATTTGGTCAAGATGTCATGGTTGTTTTCAGTTAAGATGGTATGGGATTTATGCAGATAGGCCCCTCCTCCCTTCTGGCCATGTGGGAGACTCAGTTCAGGAAATATTCTTAAGTTATTAAAATAAAGTTCTTAAAAGTTTTTAAGTCCATTTTGGATCAGGACTGTAGGTGGATGAAATGGCTACATCACAAGTGGAAAGAAGCATGGGATTCTAAATTGTGTTTGGCTTCACAGAGCTTTGTAGCTCTTAAGTAAAGAGCCACTATCCTTGCTGGTGATGCTTTCCATCTCTTTATTCTTCTGTTCTGTGTTTTCACAGTTGTTCAAAGCTGGAAGACCTGCCAGCAGAGCAGTGGAACCACGCCACAGTCCGCAATGCCTTAAAGGAGTTGCTCAAAGAGATGAATCAGAGCACATTAGCCAAAGAATGCCCTCTCTCCCAGGTTAGTGCTGCTGTCGGTGAAAGAGGTGCTTATCTTGACGACATCCTGAAATAATACACTGTATAAAAATGAAGGACGTCTTTAAAAAAAAAGAAAGAAAAAAAAAATCAGTTGCATGGACCGAAAGGGCAAAAGCATAGGCAGATGACAAGGGGTGACAAAAAGATAAACTGAAAGGATAATTGCTGTCTTGCTTATGTGGATATATTCCATGTGTGGTTCTGAAGCATGTGTTCACCTTCTTCCTGTTTATTGTTTTATTTGCTAGCTTTTTGACACAAGCTGCCACAGTGGCTGAAGTGGTATATACTGTGTTCAAAGATGAAAGATATACAATTTCAAAATAATGGGAGGCTGTTTCCCCCACAAAGTACTAAGAACTTAATCAGTAAAATCTGCAAGTTACCACTGATGCAGTGTTTATAAATTAAACCCATTTTTGAGAGACGTTGTCCCTAATGGACCATATTCTAATTTGAGTACGGTTTTGCTTGAGTATGTATTTAAGATCTTTTTTCCATTGTAAGTAATAAATATGTGACAGTAGATAACCTATCGTGTACATCATAGACATTTATATAGACTCATATCGACTTCCCAAAGAGCTTTTACGGCAGCTGCTCCAAATTTGTGGAACAGTCTTCCAGAAGAGATCTGTCTTATTACCTCCTTGGAGGCATTTAAGAGGGCACTTAAGATGGATCTCTTCCGGTGAGCTTACCCACCTGATCTTTTGTAAAAGACATTGCTCCACTCCCTGACCATTGGAAAACTCTACAGCTAATTTCACTGGCAATGTGTTAGTTTTAACAGAATTATTACTGTTATTGTTATTGTATTTTACTGATGTGTCTTTGTATTTTATTAGGTTGGAATCCCGCCTCGATCCATCTGTGAGAGGCGGGAAAATATAAATTATTATTATTATTATTATTATTATTATTATTATTTATATTATTAACAAATTAAGGACATCAATTCTTAAATTTTGGAGGTAGTATCTGAGGTCGTATCATGAATACAGTGGGCTCTTGGTATCTGTGGAGGTTTTGTTCCAGACATCACCACCACCCTGTGGATACCAATAACCACGGATGCTCAAGTCAGTATTTAACATTTAAGATTATCTGGACAACAAGTTCCAGGCATCAGGAAGGCATACTTTCTGAAGTGTTTCCCACCTTCCCAGCATGAAGGCTCTGCCAGAATTTAAACCCTTTCCTGACTCTTGTTTCCCACCTCCTCAGTCCTTCCCATCAGAAAGCCCCTGCCAGATTTAAACTTCTTTTTCAGCAATCCACCTCAGGGAGGGGCAGCAGAAGGAGTAGGGCAAGGAGATATATCGGGAAAGCTGCTTTGTAATGTGAAGGTGGGAAAGAGAGTGAGGAAGAGGTTTCAGTTCTGGCTGTGGCTTTGTGGTGGGACTGATCACCATGGGAGGGAGGCATCGGTTTGCCTGGGTCTTGCTACAGTAGTCTCAGCTGTTGCCCTAGGACTGCTTCTCAACCTGGCCATCATGGTTAAAAAATTAAATCTTCCTTCATTTCAATCTGCTGTGTGCAGATCCATAGATATTGAACTTGTGGATACGGAGAGCCCACAGATGGCACAGAAGCCTGAAGACTGTTGAACAGTCTCTGATTGTTTAATCCAGTACTTCTCAAACTATGGCTCATCCATTGAAGGGATTGTATTTTTTTTTCAGCACACTGAAAGGATTTTATTTGAACAAGAGCATGCCATTAATATTACAGATCCCCTTTGAAAAATAGCCACCTTCTCTCTCAGTATATACTGTATATAAAAATGAAAAACTAAATTTAAACTTACTTACATTGATGTGGTATACTAGCATGTAGAAGGGGGAAGTCAGAGCTTGAATGGTGGAATTAGTTTACAAGTGGATTTCATTGTAAAATGTTTGAGAAGCATTTGCTTAGGCTTATCCCTAAAACTTTGGCAACAACAGGCACCCCTCATTTAAACATGAAAATAAGCTTTCCAGAGACATCTACTTGGCCATGAGAGATACAGGATGCTTGACAAGATCATCCTTCTGTCTGAAACAACAGGGCTGTTAAGTACCTAAACATACAGATGAAACATGTGGTACAACTATAGAAAGCCTACCGAAAGCCTAGGCTATAGATAAGGGATTGAATATTTAAAATTTCCCAGTATATAAAACGATTCCTACACAAGAAGCCTATTGTGTTACAACTTGAACAGCTGTATATGATAAGATTGCATTCCAGTGTAAGGTAGTTCTTTTTTTTTTGTCTAAGAATTAAAATATCCACATCTGTCAGGATGGTACTATGTCCTTCTGCTCAACCCAGAAAGGCAGGTAAGATAGGCATTCTTGATGACTGCTTATCAGTAGTGGAATTCCATTTCTTTGGAAACTTGCCAAAGCCTGCATGTGACCATATTTCAGAAATGCAGGTGTTTTAAACTTTTGCAGAGTGTTAATGGACTCGGGATGATATGGGGCTGGAATTCAAACATTTGCAAGGCTTTAATATTTTTTCTTTTAACTGATGAGGGTTTATATGTTTGCACACCCCAACTACAAGTGCATTAAAAATTACCATCGTCCTAAACACCATCATGATATTTGTTGTTCTAAGAGAGAACTACTAAATATTTTTATTGTATCCTGACACCATTTCTTGTTAAATAGGCCAGGCCAATATCACTGTGTGTTGTTCATGATTAAATTCTTATCTGTTATTAAAAAAGGGAAAACAGAGTGGATATTGGAACTTGCAATGGGAAGTTTGACTAGAATAAGTGATAACTCCCCCCCCCCCCCCTTTACATGTTTTCCATCTTTATAAAAAGATGGCATTAAAATCTTTTAGTCACTAAAATCTGCTGACAGATGAAAATGCATACGATATACAATATAGTCCACATGTATAAAAGGACAAAATTAAAATAAACTATCACCAACATTTTAAAGTAATTTAAAATACACATATATCAGGGTTCATATATCTGTGTGTGCATGTGTATTTCTCTGTGCCCTCCAGTCCGCTTTTAAATTATGACAACCCCATGAATTTCACTGGATTTTCTTAGGCAAGGAATTCTCAGAAGTAGTGATGCTAGTTCTTCCCTCTGAAATATAGTGCACAGCACCTAGTATTTATTGGAGGTCTCCCATCGAAGTGCTAAACAGGGCTGACCCTACTTACAGTAGGTTCCAAGATCAAATGGGATCTCATGACTTCAGGATATTTAGCATCAGATTTGTAGATTTATAATTAAAGCTACTTTTCTGCCTGGAGAGTTATTTTTAATTATTGAATTTAAATTCTTAATAACTTCAAAGAGATTACCAGAGCACTCTACTGTGACAGAAAAGCACTCCTGACCAGCAAATTACATATGTTACCAAACAATAAAAAACAATAAAAATATGCTTCGTATTTATATTTTTTGTTCAAGTTTGCAAACCCTCAACTAGAATTTGCTTCATCATTTGAATGTTTCTCTCTATTTGAGATTTTAATGTCTTTTAATATTTTGATTTAATTTGTAATTTTTAAATCTGTTTAAAAAATTGGTTAAATTGTTTAATATGCTTTGACTGTGTTTAAATTATTTGTATTATTTTGATTTTTAAATTGTTTTACACTGAGTTCCCTGAGATAAAAGGATACAGGGTAAACAGATGAACAAAAATTTGACTGTGATTAAAATAGTAAATAACAGTCATGAGGGAATTTGTTTATACTATCATCTGAGTCATATCTTTCCTATATAGATGAAAGAATATCATGTATTGAGAATATCCTTCACCTCTTTCAAAGCAAGGTCATACCTTCTAGCATTATGCAACACTGTCACTGTGTGCTGATTGTCCACATCATCGTTCTATTTCCTAAATCCAGATGTTCATCTCAACTAGAACAGAGTCATTGAATCAATCCGAACTTGTTAAGTTAAGTTGCTATTAGTTGCCTTGATTCAATGTCTGTGTTTTACTGGGATAACAGTTTTATTCGGCAGTTTAAACCTTGATGGCATATATATGGTATGACCTCATATCTGCAAGATTTTTTTTTTAAAAAAGTTTTCTATAGGAATTTTCTAGGTCTTCCAGCACATTTTATGGTATGCTTTTGAAGGAAGTTGACCATAGAGTCATGGTGGAGCACCTAGAAATGCCTAGAGAGGTGTTTTCTCTAGGAATTTCTAGGTCCTCGAGCCTGACTCTATGGTCACCTTGCTCCAAAAGTCATTTATTTTAGCAGGGCTCATTCATTTCAGGCTTTATGTTTCTGCAGTAAGTCTGGGAACAGATTCCCTGCAGATACAGGGATTGTACTATAATTACAATCCCTGATTAATGTATAGATCCTGATTAGTGTATGGGTATCTGTTTGTTTATGTATTAAAGTATTAGGCTAAACTGAATGCAGTTTAGGGGTCAGTATTTTGAGACCGCCCATCATCTAGATACTCCTCAGTCTGTGTTCTGAATTAAAATATTACATGATAGTATGTTCTGCTTCCATTGCAAAAAGTGGACAAAATGACTGAGCAGTATTGGTAACATTATGCTAGGATTTAGAAAAAAAAATCCTTTCCTTCTCTGTTTCCTTCTGTTACCTGTTTCCTCATCTAGAGGATTTTTGCATTCTACTCTGTCAATATTTTTTCCAGATTTTATTAGGACAGAAGTGCCTTTGCTAAAATCAGTTTAACCATTCTGTTCTATATTGAAACTGTTCGAGCATCCAAAGGTTCATTCAAAGATTTGCTTCCTTCTACTCTTTTCAATTAATATACACTTACAATGTGCATAAAAGTCAAGAGAGTAGAAAAGATTCTACATAGTCATAGTGGTGATATGATATTCATTGCGCAAAGGGCAATGTCCCTGACCATATGAGCTCAAAAGGAGTAGTAGATGAGTTCGAATCATAATCCTTAGTTTATTTTGTAGTCATGAAATGAAAATAGTACAGAAAAAGACCACAATTTTGTTCACTCCAGTGAACTAATAAACACATGTTTTTAAATATAAGACGTGCTGATGCTCTATTAATAACAACAATAACAACAACCGTATATCATTATAAAACTGTTGCGATCTTCACTGGAAATATTTGGGTGTCCTTTCCTAGGCGTCAAAATCTGGGGAATATTTTCTTTTTCAAAGAAATCTTTTACAGATTTATTCTGAGGAACCTCTGCTGTCTGCTTCCCTCCTTTCCTCCCTCTCTGGTGTGTGTGTGTGTGTGTGTGTGTGTGTGTGTGTGAGTAAATACCCACTGCCTCATCCATGATCAGAGTGGCCACCATTGAAATGGTGCAGAAGCATCCCCTTTTCTTTTTTCATAATAAGACTTTGTTGGGTGTACATGTACAATGTGAGATTTGTTCAATTTTTTTAAAAAAGTGGTGATTTCTGTGGTAGAGTGGCAATATATATATCAGCTGTCCATGGTGATGAAATTTGACCACTATAAATGCTGCCCCCCTTTACATGTATTTCATATTTATCCCCATTAAATGTATTCCGTATTTATCACCACCAAAGGTTACTAAAATCTGCTGACAAAAGAAAATACATACAATATAGTTACAATATAAAATCCCTATTGCAGGGTGAGTCCATTTCCCATCTTTGCATCCCTCAAGCCTCTTGAAATGAAAATGAAGATACATACAATATGGTTAAACTGTACAAAAGAACAAAAATAAAATGGAATGTAACTATTATCAACATTTTAAAAGAATTTAAAATATACATTGTCAGGGTTTATATAGCTATGTCTCTGTGTTTCTGTGTTTGCATGGGCCTTCAAGTCACCTGTTAAATTATGGTAACCCCATCTCATAGGAGATTATCACATGGAGGCTTATCATCCTTAAAACGTAGCTAGATCATTCCTAAAGTGCAACGGTGTTACGATAACGCTTGCCTCCTGTGATGAAATCGTCACAGAAGCATCCCATCATTAAAGTATTTGTGGGGCTGCTATGCAGAGAAATGGCAGATCCATGAACACTTTAATGATGGGATGCTTCCGTGACAATTTCATCACGGGAGACAAGCATGACTGGCAATCACACCCTCGCTCTTTAGAGACGATCTAGCCACATTTTAAGGATGGTAAACCTCCATGTGATAATCTCCAGAGAAAGAACTGAGAAAAGGAAATCTAGACCATGAATTACAAAGATTGGATAATGTACATTGTCTTGCTTAAAACCTTTCCTGTTACACAGTTTTTAGAAATAATTTTGCAATAGTAAATATGTGAATACTTTTCTTAAAATTTTATTAATCATTCTAAAAGAAAATATTCCACATTTTTAAAATTTCAGTTTTTATTTCTTCCAGGTAAAAAGACCTTGATGAAAAAAGCATAGAAAAAAGTTCTTTCCCCTTCAAATCATTCATATCTTTCATATCTCTAATTCAAATTTTTCATATATCTCCAGTTACTTACTATTATGGAGATGCTTCCAGCAGCAATGATATAAGGGAACTATAAGTCAAGGAACAATTTTTGTCATCACTGTATAGACAATAATAGCAATTGATTTTGAAGTTACTGTGTGTTATCAAGTTGTTTCTGACTTATGGAAATCCTAAAACAATACGGTTTTCTGAGGCTGACTGTGTGACTCACCCAAGGTTACCCAGTCATACTATTTGATCTATTATTACTTGACTTGCTTTTCAAATTAGTTTGAATAACTTTTTGCCAGAAAGTTCGAACTCTAGGGCACTCTGTCCACATATGAAAGAAGCACACTCTTTATCACAATCTTTCCATCATCAGTATCAGCATTATTGTTATCAAAAATTTATTTCTTGCTCTCTTTATGGATTGAGATGGGGAAGAATAACAGATTAAAACACATCAACAGATTGGACACATAACATCAGTTTCAAATATGTAACATCAGTTAAAAGATATATAACACCTATAACAACTTCATCTGAGGAATGTGCAGCTTTTTTTATAAGGCAATAAAGAATGTAAGGAAAGTAATTTCTAACTTAGAAGAGAGAAGTTCTGCATGTAGTTTTCTAGAATATATGTTGTAAATGTGAGGCATGTAAGCAATTTTTGTTTATTTGTATGTTTATTTGTTTAATAAAAAAAAGATACTTAACACCTATTAAAATACAAATGAACTCTGGTGGCACAGTAACTAAATGACGGTACTGCAGCCATTCACAGCTACAAGATTGTGAGTTCAATCCCAGGCAGGGCTCCAGGATCAGCTCAGTCTTGCAACCTTCCATAGGCTGCTAATGCTAACATGAGCATACCGGTAGGTAAGAAACTGAAAACATGCAATCAAGCAACAAAGAGGAGACAAGCTCCATGTGCTCTAAGATGGTCAATTATTTATTCAGTGTTTATTCAGAGTTTAAAAGGCCCAATGTGTTTCAGCCACACTAGGCCTGATTCAGGGGCTGAAAACTTATATTAAAAGATAGGACAATACTGAATAAACAGTTGACCATCTTAGAGCTTGCATCCATTCTGTTTGCCACTAAAATGAATACCCAGCTTGTTGGGGGCAATTGGCTTACACATTGTAAACTGCTGATAAGCAGTATAGAAATGTACTTGGTATTGCTATAAAAGAGCACATAAAACCAATACATGTTGTTGTTGTTGTGTGCCTTCAAGTTATTTCTGACCTAAGGCGAACTTTTGGGTTTTCTTGGGAACTGTTCAGGGGGACTTTACTTTTGTTTTTTTCTGGCGCATAGAGAATGTGACTTGCTCAACGTCACCTAGGGGTATATCCGCACACCAGTCTCCTAGTGTCCAAGTCCAACTCTCAAACCACTACACCATGCTGGCTCTCAATATATATTAAAACAGTCAATTCATACTTCATACTTTAGAATGTATAATTTAAAAAGCATCTGGTCTGACCAACACGGAGATTAACATGTAAATCACTTCCTCTCAACCAAGGGCCACACAGTATATATATGTGTGTATATATATATATATATATATACCCCACTCATTCCTATGCCATCATTCTCTGAAGATGCCAGCCACAGATGCTGGCAAAATGTCAGGAATAAACCTTTCCAGAACATGGCCACATAGCCCGAAAACCCCACCGAAAAACAATCATCTAAATGTTTAAATGCTGCATCCAAAATTCTAGTTCTTAGATTTGTTTCTAAGCAATTTTGGTTTTAATCTAAACTTCCCATCAATTATCCATATATACAATGTAGCTACTAAATTTTTCTGTTCATAATCCACTTCAGCACATCCAGTTTCAATTTTTTTAAAAAAATGATATTAGGTTGGTAGGATCTTTAACCAATTTCCTGTCCAATTACAGTGTTTGCTCAGTATGAAACTATGATATTTTCAATCCTTGACCTTTTTGAAGTATGTTATTTTTATCAATGAGTTTGCTTTTTATTAATACATATTTTACTGTGAATAAGCTACCCAAAATCCAATAATATGAAATTTTAAACTGCTTTTTATCATTACACCTACTAGGACAATGAACAAAATTAAGTAAAATAATGAAATATAGTTGTATTATGGTTTCAGTGTCAAATGGAGCTAAGCACTCACTATGAAAGGTTAATGTGAGTAACAATAATGGTAATAGCATCTCCCCATTTCCACTGTTTTAGATCTTCCTTCTTTGTTTTGGTTCACATATTGTAAAATTTGGTATGTTTTAGATAAGCAGTCTGTTGCCATCATCTGACTGTGCTTCAAATACAGTCCTTTCGCCCCAAATCAGTTTTAAGAAAATACTGAGCCAAATGTGAAATGTCTTTACAGCTCCCTTGTGATTAATATATTATTGACAGCAGCAAATTACAGAGTTGTCTCCTAGGAATGAAACTGCAGAGTAAATCCTGCTGTTTATTAATGTGCTCACAATGGATCAAGTATTTTTCTGCAGAGAAGTGAAAGGAGGTAGCAGAAGGGAGTTTTCTCTTTCTTGTTTTGAATTTACTTCTAGATTCACATAGCCATTAAAGTAGGAATGCAACCACTTGTCTGGATTTATCTGCCCTCAAATTAGATGTAATCTGGGTTTGGTCAGATACGTTATATCAATGATCCTTGAACATTAGTATCACTCCTAGTCACGACATTTCCGCACAACACTCTTATAGTGCTGCTATTCCACTTTAACTGCTCTGGCTGCCGCCTGTTGCATTTTGGGGTTTGTAGTTCACGATTTGTAGTTTGGTGAGGCCTAAGAGCTCTCTGGCTGAGAATTCTTCTAAATGCCCCTCCCTGAACTTCAAATCCCATAATGTAACAGGAGGCAGCCAGAGTAATTAAAGTGGAATAGCAGCACTATAAAAGTATAGTGCAGTAATCTAATCTTTTTTGTTTCTTCCCTTTGTTAGTATTATATCCAGCTCCCTCCAATAATGGCGCTTCCCGCCCTGAGCGGGCAGTTGCTGTGGGGCGGGCGAGCCTCAAGAGGGCCCTTCTGGCCCCCAGCGCTTCCTGCTGGCGGGAGACTTGCGGTGCGCCTGCTTCCCGCCAGCGGGAAGATGGGTGCGCACACATGCACTTTCTAGTGCGCCCGCTCAGCCCCTGGGGCCAGGGGCTGAGCAGGAGCAGCAAGGTCAGACTAGCCGTCCCTCCTCCTCCTCCTCCCTTGGTGCTGTGCCTCGGGAGGAAGAACATTTGCTGCTGGACCTCCGCAGTGGGGGCAGTCTAGGCCGGCGTGGTGGCGTCGGCCCCGGACCTGCCTTTTGTGGCGGAAGCACAGGTACTGGATCTGGCGGGCTGGTTTCCAGGGCGTGGAAGCACTGGATTGGGAGTCCCTTGGTACCCAGGAAACATCACGGTGCGATGTGGCCAACGGTGGGTCACATGGAGTTTATCCCGGTGATGAGAGGCTTTCCTCCGGTAGCTGCGTAATTGCGTAATTGCACAAGGGCATTTCGTTGCCTCAAACGGCATCCCAATGCTTGGCATACAAGCAACCTCGCATCAGTCCAACCTCGGTGTTGGTGATGTGCAGATCCAGACCTCGTGCTTTGGGCCAACCCTATCTTTTGGTTTTGCTGAAATAAAGTTGTGGCCTTTTCTAATGCCAACCTGCTTCCTGTTCTTTCTTGAGGCAGACCTGCTTACGCTGCAAATAGTATGCTATTATACCCATGGATCAAATTGTGCAAATTTTCTTAACTTTTCTGTGACAGAATGTCCATTTCAGATAATTGTAAATGCATGCCATCATTTGTTTATCTATATGTCTTTTGAGTTTCACATGTAGTAGGAACATTAGATTCAATATGGAATGAAGCAGATGGAGCTAAAGGGGCAGCCAGAAGGACCAGATGGGCCATGAAAGGAAATAGCTCCTTTCGCAGCTGGTTTTGGGGTGCATTTGGAAACCCTGGCATGGCCTTGGCACAAACTAGGGGCGTGTGTCATGTGCACATCCCACCCCTGGATCGGCCTGACAGCAGCTCTTTTCTCCTGTCTGTTTGAGGCCAATAGTAGTATGACATCAAAGCACATGTATAATATCACAACAAAGCAAACCTATTGTAGACGGAAGAAGACACCACTGGTAAATTAAACATTCAAGATAATAAAACAGAAAGATATTGAAGGATAAAGTTTGGAGAACTTTGTACCAAGTTGCTCTGAATCAGTAACCAAACTAATGCAATGTTGGTAGATTTTTTGACTTCCTCCATCATGTGTAATGGGATGCATAGTATGTATGATGCCAGAAAACGTGGGCACCTTATCTTTACGTGGTATGTTAGTCCAACTGCGGTACCTTTGTTGTTCAACAACAACAACAGTGTTCTCACATAATCCTGCAGTAGTGTAAGTATGAACTTGACTTCAGCTTTGTATACATAGGACTGCAGTAAAATAAACTGGCACTCAGTTATTTCAAAGCTATCCATCTTGGGCCCTGATCAGTCACCATCTCTCTTTTACAAGATTAGTACTTTTTTTGGGGGGGGGGAGATTAAGTAGTATCTGTGAATTATAATCTAGTTTTTCCTTAGTGTGGAATATTTTACATAGTTGTAAAAACTCACTATAGAGACTGAATTGAAATCCCCATTTTCATATGCAGTCAGATGATACCTCATGTTGTTTGTCTGAAACATTTTGCTTTTGTACACTTTTACTGGCAATAGTCCTTCAGATATTGTGTTCACACATTGTTTAGGACTTTAGATGTCAAAATCAGCACTTTTATTTTATTTCTAAAAATTTTATCCCATTTTTTGACTCTCAGAAAGACTGAGTGCCATGCTGAATTGTTCCCCAAAATAAATGGGTAACTATATATCTCACTGAGCATAGGGTCAATATGCTTATATGTCATTAGCAATTTTCTTTTTTCTAAGCAAAACGTTTCTGTTTTGGAAATGAATACTCCTACAACTTCTGGTATACCAAGTGGAGCCTTGGTTACCAACTAACTGTTTAGACTTGCTAGTTTTTGATCGCTGATTCACATGATCATTGATCATTTGCTTATATGGTGTCTCATCATCATGGACATCTGGCAAGATAAACCCAGTTCTGCTATCTTGAAAGGCATTGCAGTGGGGAGGTTAAAATAGCCTTGAAAATTGGTGGAACTCCCACATCGCATATTAGAGCTGAGATGGGTGTATTGTAACAGGAAATCATGTTATTTTCTTCTACAAAAACCCAGATTTATTGGGTCCTCAGTGCAAGGGAAAGGAGGTTAAATCTTTTCCTTTGTTGTTTTCCTAATAAGAATAATGTCTCCCCAAAGTGGCAACATGTCCTAATAGCAAAGACAGAGTCCTAGGATTGTGGATTCTATCCCAGCTACTTCTGAGAGTTCCCATGCAGAACTCTTACATCACATCAGGTGATAATCTGTTGAACCACTTTGCCCTTAACTTCTGTACTTCATATCTGCTATGCCCTGTAACCTTGGCTTCTGCAATTAGGAAGACTCTAAAGGAAATGAGGTACTTCATTTTATTTTATAAGATTTGGATTATAAGAGAAACAAAATAATATTTCAGTGTTACTCTGCAACAATTAGAATTAGAATTTAACTCATTACACTCAAGGCTTCATAAACATTTAAATGTTTGCATGTGTTGTATTATAAAATATATTTTGTTGAAAAGATAATAGAACAATAATTGATTTGTTAATCTAATTCGTCTTCCAGCACCCCTTATGATTTAAGGCCAAAACTTTCTCAGTTCTTAGGTTTTCTAAATAGCTACTACCTTCTTATTTTAGATAATGTGCCATAATTTTTTAATGTATAGCACAATATGCTGTGTGTTTTAGATGAGCTGATATTTTTATTCTTAAAAAGCTTAAACTCTGGAAGAAGGAAAATTAATTTTAAAAATAGATAAAAGCAAAGTAGCAGTAAGACAACAGTGCTTTTACAGTCTGACTGAAGCAAGCATATTTGTGCTAGGTGATAAATAGGTTCTGGCATCTGATGCCTTTTCCAGAGGTTCAACATATTTTAAAGTATTTCAACACTAGTTGTCACATCTACTGTATATGTTAGTTTTATGTTATACTATTTTTAATTTCACAGCTCAGAGTAGTATTGTGATTTCTCTCCCTGTGTGGATTTTCACACAAAGATTAACAGCACGTTTCTATAAATTATATTAATTTAACCTATTTGCTTGACTATTGTTCTGCAGCAAGTAGCAGAAATGATCCCAGATTCTTGGCAATGTGGTCTTTTTTTGCAGTTAGAAGCAGAACAGACACATCTGAAAAACATTATTTGGATATTCATACTGGAGCATCTAATCTTACCTTTAGGATCTGGTTCCTAATCACAATTCTTCTCAACCTTTGTATTTCCCATTCTGAAACTGCTTCTAGTTGTGCTTTTAGTAAGAGGATTCTTTTCATAATATCCAGTATAAACTAAAGTGACAAGTGGTTATAAGCTGGATACATAAGTCTTTTCCACTCAAGAAGTAATGAAAGTAATAACATCTAGTGATACCAAACTGAGAGATAAAGACGAAGGGCCGGAGCAGACTGGCACAAAAGTGGGTCAGAACCCCACTGATTGCATGACCTGCTCCCAAGGTAGGCCGTGCACACAGGAGTGACCAGCGCCACCAGGATTTGGTTCATCCCTGCTCCTTTTTGCTCCAGTTTTAAGGACTGGAGCATGACTTCTGGCCTCTTTGGAAGTGTGCGTTGTCTAAACACCACACCTGTAAAGCGGCCAGAAGCTGCTTCATTTTGGCCCTCTGTTTGATCCCAATATTGAAATCTGCCCAGTAGTGTGTGAGTTGTTTTTACAGTAATTTTAAAAATAACAGTTGTAGTATATTATATTGTATAGTTACTTACTCTTTCTTTCTCTCTTTCTTTGCTTCTAGAGTATGATATCATCCATTGTAAATAGCACATACTATGCTAACGTGTCAGCAACCAAGTGCCAGGAATTTGGGAGATGGTATAAAAAGTACAAGAAGATTAAAGGTAAACTGATTTTAGTTCTTACTCAATGCCAAACCTACAGTATGAACAGATCTTGAATACTGGAAAGTTATTGTTCTAAAATGATCAAATGATGTTTTGCAAAAGGTGATTTATACGTACAATATCAACAATATTTTTCCAGATGCAAAAGTCTTCTTTGGTTTAAGCAGTCATGATATGAGTTTGAACCATTTTATAAATGTTGTGTCTCAAGGTAAAGAAAATAGTATTTTAAAGTGCTGTTTAATTATATGCACTTAGCTTAAAAAGAATCAAAGGAACCATCTTCAAGGCCATCTCATGGATCACTCTTACTTGTTGCAAGAGAAAAAAAAGGTTTTCCTTTTGGCCTTCAAATATGCTAGAAAGACCTTCTTGTGCTGTTGGGCCTTCAAATATGCTAGAAAGACCTTCTTGTGCTGTTCTGAGCTGACATTACTACCCCAAGTATTTTTTTTCATATTATGAAATTCCAATTCCTTTCCCCCTTAGCATTTGGTTTTTAAAGCCCCCCCCCCCCCCCCGTTTTTATAAAAGTTAGTATGAGAACAGTTAAATTATTGAATACAGTAAAAGCAGAATGAGACCTTGATTTCAATTGAGAGGTCAAGGATCTAAACCCGGAGAGTTTTCTGGATAACAGCGTATGTAAAAGAGATATTGCCTGTTTATAGCTGCTGGGAAGGTTTTGTGTGTGTGTGTACATGCTCACACATACTTAAGGAGAAAAGAAAGGTTAAGGTATATGTGAAATAAACGCAAGCTGCTCTGAAATGGTTCAAGTGGGGCTGATTTATCTGTTCAACAAGTGGAAAGGAAAACAATAAAAAACCCACACAGGTATAGATATAGCTGTGCATGAAGAATAAACAGATATACAACTTCATTATCTTCTTATAAAATCATCTCAAAGGGATACATTGGTATTTTTAATTTCACATCTTCTCAATTTTCTTATGATTTCCATTTCCACTTCATAACCTAATGTTTATAAATGAAAATTTATTTCATATGTGAGATCAGTGATTGTTTGTAAACCTCAATGTCAATGCATTCCTTAAGTTTTTAAAAAAGAGATTTGAGGATTTTGAATCTGGTCAGCATGACTATCAAGCCTTCAGAGTCATTTCATTTGACAATTCCATTGATGTCATAAGGACTAATGCTTGTATCTAAAAATTGGATATAAAAGCAAAAGAGCAGTTCTGATTTATTCTTGCAAACAGAAAGTAGAGGGTTTCAAAATTATTTTTTGCACATTCCAGTTGAACATAATCTGCTGTGTGAAATGTGTTTCTTATTTATTCACTAATGTCTCTTTTAATAAAGCAGTGGGAACTAACTGGTTCCTTCTTAATCAAAACCATGATTTCCTAAACATAAGCTATGTGATTCTGTTACAAGTTGCCACATATAGATCTCTTTGGTCAGCCTTTTCTCCTCCCACTCAATCGAAATAAACAAACAGTAAAATAATTATACATAGTGAAAGATCAAAGTAAATATGACTAATGCACAGCAAAAATTTTAAAAACTTTCTGGAACAAGGAAAGCATTAGGTTGCAGAACATATACTTAACATTTAAACAAATATAAGAAACTGAACAATCAATAATTTGATATCATTAGCAACAGATGTAAAAGCTATATGCAAGGAGATCTTGAAATAAACATGTTCAGTGTATAGTTTGTGGAATTCATTCCAAATGCAGCAGAATTATTTAGGCTTCAAGTATTTTAAAGTTTTCGCTTAGAATACAACAGTCTTTGTCTATGTGAGTTGCATTTGCTTTTTGGAAGTTGATTAGCTGCCTGTGCATATTCTAACAGATGTTTAGGTTCAGTTTCAAATTAAAATCAATATGTGAGAATTCCCTTGCAAGACCGGTTGCAACAGTAACATCCTTCCCTTTTAATTTTCTCCTAATAGTGCCTTATCTTAATTCTTATATTGCAACCTTGCTAGAAAAATGATTTTCTTCTTATTTACTGTACATAGCAATTTTGGGCAATTACTACTACCACTACTATTGATACTATTGCTGCTGCTAATACGGTTGCCAGTTATAGGAAGTGTACAATTCCTTTGTTCCAACAGTTCCACCAGCTACTAGTCTGTTTCCAGACACAATTCAAAGTGCTGGTATGACCAAAAAAGCCCTATATGTTCCAGCTTCAGTTTACGTGATGGACTGGAGCCAGCATGGTGTAGTGGTTTGAGTGTTGGACTATGACTCTGGAGGCCAGGGTTCAAATCCTGGCTTGGCCATGAAAGCCAAGTGAGCTTTCATGGTGAATCACATTCTCTCAGCCTCAGAGGATGGCTATGCCCCCCTCGGTAGAAACTTGCCAAGAAAGTCCCATGATAGTTTTGGGTTGCCATAAATTGGAAATGACTTGAAGGCACACAACAATATCTGGTGGGAATATAGGAGAGGACCGTTATAGTGGCTGCTCCAAAACTCCAGAGTATGTAGTAAGTTTATTGTATTTATAATGTTAAATATTGAACAGTTTGATTAATAATAATAATAATTGATTGATTAGTGAATGACTAAAAAAATCTCATCTTGTGGCAGTCCAAAATGCAACTGCCAAAAGAAACAATATTGCCCTCCCACCTTCAATCTTGGGCTCTTCAGCTCTTGCTGGTTTTAGGGCTGTTTGGCTTTCCTTGACTTTTCAATAACTAGGCATTTGTAACTATTTAAATGGATTGTATGTTTCTGAAAATTTGTTTTCTGAAATAGAGATGGGAATTTTCCAGAATGCTTTAGTTGAAATAGTGTAGCTCATTAACTTGAAGAATGACTCGCAGAATGGGAGCCTTCATCTGTCCATTACTGTTGTAGTGCACAAGAATGTGCTTTTCTTCGCTGTCCGATAGTTTAGCTTGGTAGTATAATGACATGAAGTGCTTTCAGGTTTTCTTTAAAAATAATTCAGGGAAAAGACTGTGGTTTTAAGCTGTATAAATTATTTTAATTCTTCATATTCTGGTGATCAACAGTTTTTCTCGCCAACTGTAATAAACAATACATATCATTTTGCAGCCACAGGAAGACTTCTGGACTGGCTTCTTGTGAAATCATGCTAAAAATGTTTCAATAAGCCATCAAGGGAACTTGCTTTAAATGGTCTAGCCAATCTACAAAAGGGCTTTAACTAGAAAGTTTTGTTGGATTAGCAAGCATAGGAGCTGATGACCGATCTACACTTTCCTCCATTCTATATGTAGTTACAGGAGATCACATCAGAGGTCATCTCACTGCTGCAAAATGTTATGGAAGAACTGTCCTTTTGGCCTCATGAACTACAGATGTGCAGAAAACAGTTTCCGTAGCCTGATACCAGACACTAAATAGCATTGAGGGATGGTTGGGGTAAACATAAAGTTAAATGTTGACTAGAAATGAGATTTCTGAAATTACCCCCTTGCTTCTAGTTAGGGTAAGTGGGCTGTGATTAAAAGAAGCAAGTAGTTAAGATAATCACAGTTTTTAAATACATTACCACATGAAAAGCACCTCCCAAGCTCTAGAGGATCTCTGAAGTTGAGGCAATATAACAACATGCTCACTGGAGTAGTCTACTGAATAAATATTTCCTTGAGGCTGCTGGTGACCTTATAAACATTTTTTCCTTCGGTGGCAATAGGTGTTCCGAGCACCTAGGCAGAACCTTAAAAAACATTGCCTTTGTCTATATTAGTTCCCCCCCCCCCCCGAAAGAATATACTAATACCTATTCATCTGTTTATGTGATTGATCCATGTATAAGTATCTTCTGTAGTAAAACAATAAAATTGATGATGATGTAAAGGAAATGTAATATTTTTTCCTTTCTAATATGATTCCACTAAACCTTGTTAACTGTTAACACGGATGGCTGGATTGTCCAAAATCTGCTGGCTTAAAAAAGTGTGGAATATGATCTGAGCTGCATTTTTGGAAAAGGACATAGTCTGCCAGCAGCTTGGAAAAAGATACTGAATAAATGACATTTTCCATGCAAGACAGTCCTTGCTGAATGTATGTTTCTGGTGTGGTTGTACAGAAAGTTGCCTGATAATAAGGGGAAATAGATTATGCTTAAAACTAGCCAGATTGTAATACATGTGATTGCTATACAGGCTGGCAATGAAAAGGTTAATGGCCTAACAATATTTCCATTTTAAAACTTTATTTTTATACAGTTATATAGCTTACCTCCAAAAGTGGGTTTGTGTGGAAACTTGGCAGGAATAATTTCTGTCCAGAAATGTATTTTTGGTTTTGTAAACTTTCAAATATATTGGGTTGCATTAATTGAAAGATGTTGGCACCTATTTTTTTTTTTTTAAAAAAAAATCTTAAGCACTAAATAGTAAAAATAAAAAGGGCCAGTCCCCACATTGGAGAGACCTTTTTTATTTTTACTTTACACCTGTATAAATGTGGGCATAATTTTGTTCCCTATAATGTTCTTTGAAAGAAAACAAAATATCAGGTGTTTTGTTTTATTATGATTTTAATAGTTATTTTTTAAAAAAACAACACACCCCATCTAAAGGAAATATTTCACTGTTCACAAATACCATGACAAAACTGCTTTGCTATAATTCACGAGAAGGTTTGGAAGGTACCTAGAGTTGATTCAGATATTACACATTAGCAGGGATCAAGATATGAAAACCTGTGAATCTATGTTGAAAATTATTTTTCTAAATTATGCTACAACAGATTATTTATTTGATTATTCATTTTTAAAAAATGAATGTGACTCTATGTTGGTCACAAAAAAGACTTTATATGTACTGTACAACAAACCACCATATATGTAAATTGAAGAAGAAATTGTTGTCACTTCAGAGTTGCTGTTGAGGATTTGGTGAACTGATTCAAATTCAAATATTTCTGTGATTTTGTGGGGAAAGTTCATTGGTATGCATTGATATTTTCTGATAGTTTAAATTGTTTTAACACCATTTCAAGCATTTACTAAGAAGTGGTAAAGAAATGAAATTAATAATAAAAGGAAAAAAGAATAAAATGCACTGCAGGAGGTTATAAGTATTCTGCACTTCTATTGCCCACAAAGGAAGATGGATAAACAATTGATAAATACTTTTTAATTTTTTTATTTAAGTGTGTTTTTATTTTATTTAAGTGATATCAAAATGTTGGAAGGAGTTATCCTTTGTTACAGAAAAACAACAGCCAGTGTACCTTCCTTGATGTTGTAAACAACTCAGTTGACTTGTAAATGGACATATTTTAGCAATTAAATCTGCATCAGTATCAGAGAGAATTATATTTGTCATTAATTTAAAATGTGAAGTTTCAACCTCAGATGTCATTACATTTCCTGGGGAGTTGCTGGCTATGTGCTACCCTTGTCATAAAGGCTAAACCTAAAATTATTTTATTTTGTGTAAATGTTTGGAAGTTGAAACTTTTGGTTTGTTGTTGCAGCCAAAGAACAATACCACAATTGTCAGCGGGCAGTTGGGGGACTGAAGCAAGAGGCAAATGAGGTTATTCAATTCATTGGTTTAACATTTTATTGTGCACATCTTTTTTTTTTACAGAACTCTTATTATGTATAAAATTTACAGGGGTAGACATTATTTATTTTGCTTCAATGTAGAGTGTTATGGCATTAGTTGGATTGACACTAAAAGGAAAGCATTGTCTGGGTTTTTTTTTTTTTGTATAATTAAAAAAATCCTGTTGTGTCTTCTACTGAAATTATTACTTACCGTATTTATTTATTTATTTATTTATAACAGTGGAACGAGTTGAAAGAGACAACCTATCAGAATATTGTGTTCTTGGTCAACGTCCCATGCACCTACCAAATATCAACCAGCTGGCAACCTTGAGCAAAACAAACGAACAGTCTCCTCATGGTCAAATTCACCACACTACTCCAATCAGAAACCAAGTGCCAACTTTGCAGCCGATCATGAGTCCTGGTCTTCTCACACCTCAGCTCAGTCCACAGCTTGTAAGGCAGCAGATAGCAATGGCTCACTTGATAAACCAGCAGATTGCAGTGAGCCGACTACTTGCTCATCAACACCCACAAGCTATTAACCAACAGTTTCTAAACCATCCACCCATTCCTAGATCAGTCAAACCAGAGCCAACAAATTCATCAGTGGAAGTCTCTCCAGATATCTACCAGCAAGTAAGGGATGAGCTGAAGCGAGCCAGTGTATCCCAAGCTGTATTTGCAAGAGTTGCTTTCAATCGCACACAGGTATTATATTTTATTTATTTGAAACCTTTTTACCCTGTTCTTCAGCTAAGAAAGGATACCATGGTAGTACAAAAATTCTCTGCTGTCAGGTTTAAAGCCTAATAAAAGACATGTCAAAAAAGTAAAAGCAATTGTGAGGGAAAAGGAAAAAAGTAAATTCAGGTACTTTTTTTTTTTAAACAAATGTATTTTTATTCTAATTCCTTCTTCCCCTTCAAAAATTGTAATAGAGTGACATATTAACCAAAGGTCTTTTGTATGACATTTCAAAGCACATCTAGGAAAATAATACTTATTTTTCTCATCTACTAATTTTGATCCTTTTTAAAACTGTTAATCCAATGCTTTACTCCACCTAGAATAGATTTATTTAAATTAACAGGACCTGATATTCACAGCTAGCTTAAGTCTCATTTATATCAGTGGTTCAGCTGTAAATAGGACCAAGACTAGATTTAGACCTTAAATTTGCATATATTCTAGAATCCTAATTAAAATTATGGGAAGGGGCAGGGAAGATGAGAATATCTAGGTTTCTTTTTTCCCATCTCCCCTCATTTGTGAAGAAGAACAATAGTGTGATCCTAAAGCAGGATCTTGTGATCTGCTGGAATGTTCGACCTAAGTACTGCCTAGGAACAAAGGACAAATATCTACAGTGTATATTTCTTCAGGATGTGTATTTTCTCGTTGTAGAGAAAATGAGACTAACTGAAAGGAAGAAGTTGGCAGCATGAGCTTTTGTAGACTTCAGTCTACTTCCTCAGATGCTTTCTGTTTCCTGTTTTAAATCAGTAAATATGATGTTATTTGCAATGTTTCTTTTCCAAATTAACATACTATAACAAAAATATTTTGGCTTCTAGATTTCAGAAAGACTAGTTAGATTGTAGTTCCCATAGGTTCAAAGTTACACATATTCACTTGGCATTGTGTTCTGTGTTTCCTTGCTTAGTCAGGGCAATTTCCAGGTAGAAGATGGGGTAACAGAGAGACACTGCTTAGTACCTTAGCCTCTGGTCAATTTCAGCTCAAAACCACCCTTCTACAACTTTTTTTTTAAAGATATGGCTATCTTTCCACTTGCAAGTGACAAAAGCTTGGGAGAGGGTATGTTTTTAGCTGGAGCAGAACGAACACAAGAGAAAACAGTCTCCCCCAGTTGCCTATCTATCCTGTTTTGGATAATTAAAACCACCGAGGAAGGAACCGAAGAACTCATGTAATGTGTAGTTTGAGCCTTAGGGTGTATGCGTGCAGCAGTTTGGTATAAAGAGACTGCCGGGGAAGAGGTGCTTAACCATTGCCTTGCCATCATTTTTTAAAACTTCCCTCCATTTCTCTACAGTACTTGCTTTAGCTCTTCCCCAAGAAAATCAGTCAATATATTTTTAAAAATAGGTTTGCATGTGTGGCATATTATTTTACATTGAAGTAATGTATATGGAATACATTGAATGCTTGCAGGTGTGTGTGTGTGTGTATGCAGCTTTTGTTTTATGGTGCTCCTATCATCAAGGTATTGCTTTGCACCAAATGAATAAGTAATGCAACGAATACATTGAAATTAATTTTTTTCTGTATGTAGGAAAACAATTACATGAATGTAGTTGTAAGCAGTTACTCAGGTAGGCCTGCCACATCTCCATTCTTGAATCGGAAAGCATTACAAGAGCAGGCCAGGAGTGGCAGCAAAGATGGCAATTTCTTCTCTGTGTTTATCTCCTGAAGGCCTGTTCTACACACAGCATAGGGCAGTTGTCTTTTCTACTAGATTAATGATTTTCTTTGGCATTGCCATGTTGGAAATGCCATGTTATGTGGGAACTAATTAACATTGTAGCATATTTTCATTACTTCCTTTCTGCTGTTAAATTTATAAGATGACTATAGCCAGCAAAAACATTCACTTTGAATCAACATGACTGAATTTTTGGGGTTAGCCTTGAGGATATCAAATAAAAATTATAGTGGAATGCATGAGTACTTCCTTTTTAAAACGCTGCTTTTAATTTGGAAAAGCATTTCATCCCTTTGGGATCTTAACCTGTTCTCTGTGTATATGGTAAGGCCAGTATAATACATGTAGATTGTATTGACACAATGATATTTTGAACTTGAGCAAGAGGTCAGCAGTAATATTGGTTTTATACACCTTCTCCTACTGTTCCAGAATAAAATGCTGTATTTTAGCAAGATTGTTAAAACTATGTTGATAGTATTCCAGCCTACAATAAAAAGGAAACAAAACCTATAACTGTTCACTGTCAGAAGATAAGTGTTGGTGTAAGATTAAAATTACTGTATATACTCAACTATAAATTGAGAAATTTATGCCCAAAATTTGACCCTAAAATCCTGGGTCGACTTATATATGGGTCAATTCAGTAATAGTGCTTAGAAAGATCGTGAAAGAAACATAACCCCTTGTGTCTCAGCCGTGATTTCAGAAAGAGCTGAAGGCAGGGAGTGTATTTGTGTGTGTTTGTGTGTGTTTATGAAAGAGGCGATTCCCTTCCCAATCTGATATTAATGCCTTCTTTCTTAACCAAACCCTACATTAAACCCGCTTCTTTCCCTTCCCCATCTGATATTAAAGCCTTCTTTCCCCACCAAACCCCACATTTAAATCCACTTCTTTGCCCTCCTGATCTGATGTTAAAATCGTCTCCTCCAGCACCAGGGAAGTGGTGTTAGGTGTTAGGGAGAGGTCCAGAGAAGGAGACGGAGGGAAGGAATTGGATCTTTTGTTATAGCCCCTTAGGTTTTACCCTCGGCTTATCCACATATCGACTTATGACTGGCTTCCCTGCACCTTTTTTTAAATTTCCTGTGGCTGGGGAGGCTGTAAGGAGGAGGTCACAGAGAAGCCAGAAGCCTTGTGACCTCCTTCCTAGCTTTCCCCTCGCTTCTCTGCAACTTCTTTCCAGCTTCCCCAGCCACAAGAAATTTAAAAAAAGGTGCAGGGAAGCCAGCCAAAGAAGCTGGTAAGGAGGCTGGACCGGGGATTTTGGGGCCAGGAGAGGCTAGAGTTGGGCCAGGCCAACAAGGTGTCCCCCGCCGCTTGCAGGCTCCTGAACCGATTCTTGAAACCATGCAAACATAGTAGGAACTATGTTTTTTCAGAACCAGTTTCAGGAATTGGTTCAGGAAATGGAGTTTCTGGTAAGTGGGAATGGGCCCATAGTTGACCTTCTATATTCACAGATGCTTTATCCATGGAGTTGACCATCCATGGCTTGAACATACTGTATATGAAAACCTTGATCTTGCCATTTTAAATAAGGGACACCATTTTACTATGCCATTATATTTAATGGGACTTGAGCATGCCTGATATCCACTGGTGTGTGTGTGTGTGCGTGTGTGATGGAACCAAGCCCCAGCAAATACCAAGAACCTACTATAATTTTGTTTCATTCACTACTCAATTTTGCCTTCAAAACAGGTTTCTCTATGCATGAAAGCTGTTAAATAAATTAACTAATAACTGTTTATTAATTACCAACTGATGGGCTAATTTTTAATCCTAATACAGTTTGCTGACATGTTGTATATTAACCTGCAATTAGGTTCATAAAATATGTACTGTGGGGCTTATTTAATAGATAAATTATTCTTTAATTTATTTTAAAGTCCAATGACCTACATACTCAGAGGCTGAAAACCCCTTTTGCTAGCAGTATTTCTCCCATGAGATCTTCCATCTGAGTAAATCTGTTAAATGAAGTAGAGGAAGCTTTGATCCAAACTAGGCTAAATCCATCGGAACAAATTGCTGACACTCACATGTATTGGGGATGGAGAGAAATGTCAAAATGGAATTTTGATTAGTTAAAGCTAAGCCTAAAGGTTTTCGAGGACCAGTGTGTGCTTTTGTCAAAAGAGCTCCTCGCCCCTTTTTCCAGGGAAGTGAAGTGGAATGTTAGCTAAGTTAGTCATTGCTACAGAACTTTTCTTCCAAGGACCTTTTATCATGGTATTTTTAGAGAATTGTATTTTTATTGATCTAATATTATAAGGTCTAGTCAGGGCCTAGCCAATTATGGCACCTGAAGTATCAGTGACACCATGTGTTTCTGTGTGTCACTGACACTATGTGTTTCTGGCATCTGGTGTATGTGTATTAAAAAAAAAACAGGTCTTTCATAATATCTGCCTAGGGAAATCATTTGCCTGAAAGGTAGGATAAGCATCCATAAAATACATTCATAAATAGTAAATATTTTTTGGAAATATGTGGAATTTGGAATTTGCAGAAAGATGGATGTGATGCTAGAAAAACCTGAAGCAATTTAATTTTGACAAAAAAGTGTTAGTTTTTTTTTAATGCCATTAATTTGAGGTGCTGATATCCAGTTTTGTTTCAAATAAAAGCTTACATTTTGATTAGGATAATAATTTCTGGATCTGAACTTCAAAATTTTAAGTTTGGTAGAAGTAATTGTGGCATGTACTTTGATACCCTTCTGTAAAACAGTAATACTGTATTCATTTCATTTAAATATTTTTTAATTTTTTTAATGTAATGACTTATTTAAATCATACAGTTTATTTAAATATTCAATTTAATTATTAAATACATGTTTATTTTAATAAATGAATCATATCCTAAATTTTTACTGTAGGATCTTAATAACAATATGTAATTGTGCTAGTTCATTACTGTATGTTATTTTTGCTACTCGTCAGATTCAGAGATGTGAAAGTGAAGGTGCAGTTGTGTTGTATGTCTTGTGAGAGGAATTTCATTGGCAAGGAGGAATAGTTTGAAAGCACAGTCTTGAAATAAAATCAACAATACAATAAAGTCTTAAAATAAAACCAACCAACACTGAAATAAAACCAATAAATGTGAATTAATTTGAAAATGACCAAAGGCAAACTGTATTTGAAATATCTTTATGTCCAACTGATGAAAACTAAATCTTCTGTAACTTGTTGGCTTGAAAACACGGAACACTGGCCTTCATGTGTATTAAGATAAATGTAGACTGTAGTCACTACTCAGGTAAGGATAGTCACTTAGCTAGGAATGACATTTTTTTTCAGGAAAATCCATTTTTTATTTCATAAGACTGACAGGGTTTGGTTTCTTTCTTTCTTTCTTTCTTTCTTTCTTTCTTTTTGTGGTACATGAAAAGTTTGTAATATGCCAAGGAAAGTCATTTAAGGGAATGTCTAGTAATGCAGATTTACAAGGAAGTACAGGTATTTTGATTCAATGAATTTGAACTACACCAGTTTCCACATCTAATGCTTACTTAATTGAAATAAGTAGACAGAAGAAGAAAACTAATATATTACTTTGTGGTAATATACAGTAATTTCTACTACAACAGGACCCCACCTGTTTCTTTAAAGTTATTTGCATTGCCTAGAAACTAGATGGGAGTTCCTCCAGAACTTTAGAGCAAATTTTGGGAGTAAATTGGAGGTTGCAACCTGGAGAGAGATCACCCACTTCCATTTCTGTTGATGGAAACAGTCAATCATTTAAAATGTCCCACTACATCCTGGTCTTTATAAGTAGCATACAAAGTTAATCTTTATGCATGTGAGCTTCTTCTTTCCCCCTAAACTCTCATAATTGCTTTTGGAAGCAAATGTTTTCCAACGAATTCTGAAATTCAAAATGGCTGTGTCCTCTAAACCAAACAAGCTGTTGATCCGTAGAGAGAGCTGGGAAATATAAATGAAATTTATAATAATAATAATTATTATTTATTAAATGTAAATGCAAAATGTCTAAAACAAACCAGCTTTAAATGTAACAAACCATAGTGAAGATTAGCTACTTTAGTATTCAGATGAAGGCTTAATTGTAGTTACAGAAAAATGGAAACCATTCTCCTCTTGGCTGCCCAAGAGAAAGATGAAATTAGATAAGACCACCAGGAAAATAGGCTGATTTTTGTCTCAGTTTTATTTTTATAGAACTCATTGTGATAGATTGATTCTGAATGAACACAGTCAATGTGTTATTTCCTTTTAGACATGCTTCACTAAGGGCACGTTTCATTGAATATACACGTCCCACTGAATATAATGCTTTGTGCTTGCATGTGGTTTATCTTGCTCTTCCTTCGCAATTCCCAGCAGGTACGCAAATATGCATTGCCCTTCCTAAAAAGTGACACTTTAATAAAAAGAGAGTTTATTAAACTAATGTAATAGAAGCATTTTCTTTGAGGAGTAAAACACTTCATTTTTAATAATAAAAATTGAATTCCCATCATTGCACACTGTATACATTTTATTCAAATCAGTCGGAATGCTTCCATTCCAAGGCTAAGCAGATATCTCCTGAGATACATATACGTTAAGCATTGGTTAAATTAGTTTTAAGATTCTGACTCATGCCAATATGTGATAATGAATTAAAGTTTAAAGTAATACCAATATTGAAACTGAGGACATGTTATGAGACATAATGATGTAAACTGTAGCTATATTCATCTGCATCCACAATTTCATAACAGTTACATATCTTCCACTTTTATTCCTGTAAAATCAGGGAGTATCCCATTAAATGTGTAAAAAGGAGAGAGAAGGAATGTAGTGGCACTTTGATTTATTTTAGCATGAGGTTTGATGGATTTCAATCCTCTTCTTCCAGATACATTGATGGAATGCAATTGTGTAGTTGAATTGCATAGTTGTAAGCTGGGATCAGAGTTAATGTCAGCTCCAAAAGCAAACTTTGGGGTTACTTCCTGTTGGAAAAACGTATTAAAGGGGCCTAGAGAAAAGAAACAGTTTTCGTTTTTCTTGGTCTCATGGCAAAGGCAAAAAAATATCAAAATATGTTTTCTGTGGGTATGCAGCAGGAGATGCAGCTCTCTGTATTCCTCTGGGGGCTGGTGAGACCCCACAACCCAGCCCTGTTTTTCAAGGATGAACTCAAAAGGGAAATCTGCCAGTTTTGCTTTCAGCTGCATTAATTCTCTTTTCAAATTTTGATCCCCCCCCCCCCCAATATTGAATATGGTTTTATCAAATTTTGGTAAACTCTTCAAAAAACAATTTTGCACTGGTCAAATTCCGTCAATACTTCTGTTTTCCAGATTATGTTCTCTCTGATCTCCATAAAGGTATTTGTAATGGGAGACCAAGGGTTTGGAACTGTAAGGTCAGCCTAGATAATAGATCCATTACAATGTGACAGAGCAAGAACAGTGTTGAAAAAAGAAAAGACAACTTTATCTCAGTATTCAATTAGGATTGAATGCATAGTTACTGAAACCTAAATTTTTAATAGCTGAGCATTCAGAGCCCTAGGCCTGGATGGATGACTACACGAGTTTTTAAGTGAAGGCGAATGGTGCTAATCCACTCCAGGTTTAAGACTGAGCTATCCAAGGTGCTGATCCCTCCCCAAACTTTGCATCCATCCTTTGAAGTATAGACTAAAACCAAGGTTGGATTCATTGATCCACTGCCATTGGCAGCACAGCCCTTTACTAAATTTCAGTGTCATGTCCATTCATGTTTTTTTTTAACTAAAATTATTTCTATCCTAAACATGGAAACATTTGCATGTTTGGATTAAAAAAAATAAACAGAATTTTCACCCATCTCTATGCATAGCTAGCACCCCCAATATATTTAGAATCATCAGCATAGCCAACATTTCCCTTTAGAAGCAAAGGTTTTTAGGGGGAGCCCTTAAATGCCCATACTGCAGTGAAAAAGTTGTGAGTTCAATCCTGCAGGGCTCCAAGGTTGACTCAGCCTTCCATCCTTTCAGTAAAATGAGTACCCAGCTTGCTGAGGGCAATTGACTTACACATTATAGACTGCTCAGCACTATAAAGCAGTATAGAAATGTAAGTGCTATTGCTATTTTTATGTATTCAAATCTGATTAGGCTTTCCTCCATTTAGTTAATTTTTAAAGGTCTTTTATGACACAGTGTGTAATTTTAGAAGGAAGCATTGGAATTTATATTCAAATATAAATGGAATTTTGAATGTTAATACCCAACTTGACTGTGCATAGCTTTGTTTATTATCAAATCCTGTATTAATTAGCATGCTTTTTTTTCTTTCATCCTCCTCCTTCCTTTTTATAAATCATTTTTGAAATGTTGTTTAGGTTGGAAGATGATTTCTATCCAGATATCCTGCTTACAAATATGAGTGCAGAGAATTATTTGAGCAATAAATGTTCGTTACAAGTCTTCAGAGCAGAATTTCAGGCTTGTGCAATCTTGTACCCAGTTTTGAGTCCTTAGACGCTTTGATTTTTTAGGAGTTCAAGCATGCATTAGGATTAGAGCTCTAGACTTGCATGACTGTTGTTTCTTAATTTGCTCTTCTTAATTAGACCATTTTTTTTAATGTGAGGTATGTCTCTGTCATGGTATGGATTAATTTAGCCAATGAAATTTTATCCCAAAATGTGTGAATATTGTGGGTTACATCCTTCTGTTTTTTTCCCTGTAGCAGAAACTTATTTTGCAGGAGTGAAAATAATCTCTAGCTAACTACAGGCATTTTTCAAAAATACCAATGCTACAGTATGTCAGAATGGGCCAGTTCTCTTACCACACACCTGGAGTATATCACTTTAAAAATAAATTATGCCTCATTAAATTACAATTAAATGAAATCATGATCGTTCGCTTTTCTTGAAGGAAGATGCTTTGCATATTGAAAGTTTAATTTGCTGCAGGTGAGAAAAGGCTGAACAGATTACTTAGCATCACTTTATTTTTATTTTTTATAAAGTTGATTGTTGGTTCGCTGTCACACATCAACTCTACTGTGTGTAGATAGATTATATCTACATTGACATATCTTTCATGATGTTTTATTTTGTTCACTTTGCTATCACATTGTCTTCTATTTGTCTTGCATGGAATTAAATTTCTTATTTGAGACATTGGGCTAGTCTATACATAAGTGTACTGTATGAATTGGTGCACATTTTTGCACATTTGCATTGATGGTTAATTGTATACACTTTCCTGTGCAAATTTGCATTTGTGCCCGTCTGTTCACCCTCCCTCTGCCAAAAATGCACAGACATATGAATGCATGTGAAGCAGATGGATGAACACATGTGTGATAATGCACATTTATGTAGATTTCCATGGTTACTCTGGTAAAAATAATTAAAAATAATAATAATTGTAAGCCACTCTGAGAGCCTCTGGGACTGAAGGGCAAGGTATAATACTCTAAATAAATAAATAAATAACTATAAAAACAAAGAACCCCTTTCTCAGAGAATTTAAGGAGTTTTTCATTCCCCTCTCCCCAAAAATCCCAAACTTTTGCAAATTGCATGTGGCTGAATCACATTCTGTTCTACTGGACTGAGTATAGATGCGTAGAATAGCCCATTTCCCTCTAAATGTGTAGAATAGAACATTAATTTCTTATGAACAGGTTATTCACTTGGCGGCTGTGGTTATACTTTGTCTTGGAGTAGTTCTGCAAGTCTCCACCTTTCTTGAAAATATAAAGTAGATTGCAGAATACCCCAATAATCCTAGTAATGATTTTGACTCCTGTGTAATTATCATCATTATTACTTTTTCAAGTGGTTTATAGTATTCTTGTTCTATTGACTTCTTCCTGGAGAGTGTGAGCTAACCTTGGACAGTGACTCGCAGCCAGAAACATTTTTTTATCAGCTTCTGCCTCCTAATTCTGACCCATAAACATTTCCCAGACAGTAATTTTAGACTATTCCTGCTGCTCCTGTATCTGAAGAAAAACTAAAATAGTCGTCCATCAGGACATTAACATTTAGGTAAGTTTTGCTGGAAGTTTAAGATAAATGTTAAAAAACGCAGGAAACAAGGCTGAATCTAGAGGCAGCCTAGGAGATAAATTTCTTGGACTAATAGCAGCCCTGTAGGATGCTCAAAAAGCATCTCATGATCAATGTTAAAATGTAATAAGAAGAGATCACTTTAAAAATTTAGAATCTCAAGCCCTGTGAAAGTTACCAAATTGAATTTAAGTATGCAAAATTGTATTTGTGTGTGTGTGTGTGTGTATGTTTGTGCAAGTGCACTTGCACAGACATATGTACACATATATAAAAATAGAAATAGAACCATCTCAGCTTTGGGTGTTTGTCTCACCTTACTTTGGAAAAACAATAACCAACAATTGTCACCCAAAGAGTGTTCTGTTTCATGTGCTTCTAGCATGTTTCCAAACACCTCCAGAAGTTAACTTAAATGACATATAAGGGAAAATCATGAATTGAATTTACCATAATTCAGAAAAATGTTTTTAGTCCTTAGACTACCAGTTGCAGGCAAAACACTTTTTCTATGAATTGTGAGTAGTTTTATGAATTGTGAGCAGTTGTGACCATCTGTTGTAATATAGGCAAACCTCATTCCAATGTGTTTTATAAATGTCTTGAAATACTTTAGTATAATAACAGCCAAAATCTACAAAACAGTGATACCTTTATTGGATCAATCAAAATGAACAAAATACATGCTGCAAACTTTTGAAGCTCCATTGGCTTCTTCATTTGGCAAAAGTGTTAAAAAACATACAAGAAAAAGAAAAATATGACTTTGTTAGTCACAGGCTTTTGTTTTGTCAAGATCCTATTGTGGTGGTTTGCAATTAAGATGTTATGGATGGATATTCACGCAGACAGGCCACTTTTCCTTCTGGCTATGTGGATTCTGTAAGACAGAGTAATAAAAGTCCAGGAAATAAAATTTAAATTCTATTAGTGAAACAAAAATGCTTTCTTTGAGATCTAGGTTGTCTCTGTCCTTTGTGATATTACCAGCTCCTGTGTTAGGCAGAGAACATTAAATTTATCAAGAAGCCTTCATGCTTGCTGTTGCATTAGAACAACTTTTAGGTGCTCTTTAAAGTAAAACATGACAAATGCAGTCCCAATTTAGAAAAAAAGAGTTTACCTTTGTTGGAGGTAGGAACATTGGCTCCCTCTTTAGGATTCCTCTGTTGTGACTAAATTGTGGTATCTTCACATCTAGAAAACATATCCAGACCAACATGGCTGCCCCTGGATATGTTTTCTTGAAACACTTTCACTGGTATGCTTTGTTCATATTCTATGAAAAATTTCGGTTAGAAACCCCCACCCTGCCCCAATAAAATTAATATTCTATTTTGGTGATAACTATGCAGCACAGAGATGAGGAACTGATTGATTTTTCTGAAATTTTGAGTGTCAAAATGAATCAAATATGGATAAATTATAAAGAGCATTAAAGTGAAGATTTAAGAACTAAAATGAACTTCAGCTTTAGTTCACTTTATTGCTTTGTTCTATTGTTCTTAGTAGACCTTGAATGCAACTTGTGAGATATATCTGGCTAAGACTGTAAAAATGAAGGATATTTACAAATGATGTATATAGTAGTGATATGTTGATGAATGGAGAGTAACAGCTTTTCTTGACAATAGTTGTGCGTATTGCTAACATTTGATAATACCATATATACTCGACTATAAGTCGACCTCATCTATAAATCGAGGGCAGGTTTTGGGGCCAGAATTATGGATTTTGATATGACCCATGGATAAGTCAAGGGTAAAACTTAGCAGCATGTACCAAAGGTTATAAAGGATGAAGCAAAGGAAAATGATGCTAAAGTCTTTAAATTTTTTGACAGGCATCTCACACTGAAGGCTGGATGGATGAGATAGTAGAAGAAGATACTGCTTCTTTTAGGTGTTCGAAGAAGCTATTAAGCTCTCACCTTCCACCAGGGGATGATTCCTTTTTTTGATAAGAGTTAAAGTACAGTACTTATATTGTCCTATGCATAAGTCGACCCAGGTTTTTTGGGTCACTTTTTTAACTAAAATTTTCAGACTTTTACATGAGTATATACAATAATTTTAATTTTAGGCAGCTGTTGCCTAAATTTATGTTCTTTGTCAGTGCGTGGTTGACTAATCTTTTTACAGGTAGAAAGTGAGGCTTCTGAATGTTTCTATTCTAGTATTTAAAAACAGTTTGTATGTGTACTCTACCCTTCCCCCCCCCCCCCCATATTGTCTGGAACTGTTTCCCCAGTTCCTTCCTCTGAAATACAGTGTACAGCACTTGTATTCTTGTAGAGTACTAACCAGGGCTGACTCTACTTAGCTTCCAAGATCAGACAGGATCTGTTGCCTTATTTTAAATGTAACTCCATATAGACATTTATAATTCAGTTGTGCAAGCTGTCCTTTACCATGCAAACTGGAATGGGGCAGCCATTTATCACCTAATATTTTCCTGACTCATAAGCTTAGGCTGTTTGCCTCCTCAAAGCAGAAACAGTGCTGTCCCAGGCTTCTGTTCTGGCTTTACTAATAGGACTGACAACTGGTACAACTGTTTTATGGGGACGACTGAGAATTAAATTCAGTTCATTTTTTTTATCAGAATGTTCCCTTAATTGATGATTCCCTCCCTCCAAACATAGTGGAAGGAATAGAAAGAATCTGACATTTTAAAAACATAGAATATGAAAGAAAATAGATCTCACACTTTCACCCATCCCCTCAAAATGCTCTGAATATTAATCACCTGAAAGTTCGAGATTGAATTCTGGATTCCTCCTTATTGTTAACAGCTGCATGGCTGGCAGGTACAGAGTACCTTCTCTGTGCATGGAATATATGCTGTGACTATTCTGATAGTTGAGACTTAAGTTTAGTTTTGATATAAACTTATAATTTCCAAATTTTGTCATGAATGGAATGGCAAGAACTAAATAAATTTTTAAAACGAGTGTGGGAGAAACATACGCTGACTGAGTAGTCAAGGCCTACTCTCCGAGGGCAAGGCTCAGTATTGGTCTTCTGGCCTTCAAGTACTGTTTTGAACCCATTATTTGCAAGGCTACTGTGATTATTCTCTGGGAATGATCAACAAGCTATATAGGAATTGCTTTATTTGATGTTCTACTGGATGACAGCACACAAATGGCAAGTTGGTAATAATAATTCTTTTAAGCAAAGACTCAAAGCTTATTTATGGTAGTACACATTTCAATACCATCTTTGTGTGGACCTTAGTTATTGGTCAGTAAAATATATTTCCTCAAAGTCATCAATTTATGCTCTATGAATCTGCTAGATTTCTAAGGGCCTAGCAACATGTACTATAACTAAATACCTGATTTCTTTCATGTAAAATTTGAAGCTATATATTTGATGAATAAGGGCATTGTCACTTTCTAACTTTCTTAATGAGGCATCAAACAATTTTCAAATTATTAATTTCTAAGAATAAATTTATCATGACTATTTTTCATATTTGCAGCATTCCCCCCTCCCCCCCCTTAGAAAGACTTGACAGGTTTACAGTGAATGAACTGTAACATCCAAAGCCTGCCAAACATTTTTCTTCATGAGTCTCCTGTGCGGTTTAAATGTCTGGACTAAATTTACCAAACTTGGCAGATTCCTGAAGATGAACAAGGATTGCCAAGTGTTTCTAGCCTAAAGCAGAAAGAGTGAGAGCACTAATAGTTCTTAAAATATTTGCAAGAGGCACCTGGCTATAATTGTAGCTTTACAAAGGTGTCTTGCTACCCACCTGTCCCCTTGGCAACTCTATGTTCAGTTTGTTCTTAAAAGGAATATAGAATCTGGACATAATTGCTCCCAAATAAATCACATGAGATTTATTTCTTCAAAACATTCCCTGGGCTTTGACATTTGAGGAAGCTTTCAGCTTTGCAACCTGGCTGGTTACAACATTTTTTTTAAAAAAAAGACTTGGTCTTTTTGTTTAATTTTTTGAACTAGGGATTGCTATCAGAGATACTGCGTAAAGAAGAAGACCCTAGAACAGCTTCCCAGTCCCTCCTGGTAAATCTGAGGGCAATGCAGAATTTCCTCAACCTACCTGAGACAGAACGAGATCGTATATATCAGGATGAGAGAGAGAGGAGTATGAACCCCAATGTGAGCATGGTGTCTTCAGCCGCCAGCAGTCCAAGCTCCTCCAGAACCCCCCAGGTAAGGTTCAACCCTATTGATTGCTTTAAGAATTGTCCCACTATTCAGAAACCTCCAGTCAGTGAGATCACTTGTTAGGATTTCCTCCCTTGTTATTCCATGCATCCAAATGCATCTTAGGTTGAATTTTTTTAGGGTTGAGATTCCTGGGTGAAATCAGTTATTAATTTGACCAATGCTGCAAATATAGAGAATGAATGTTTCAGCAACTACATGAAAGAATTCAAACAAGAACAAGTTGCACACATAGGCTATGAACCCAGCTTCACAAGGCACCAGTGTTCATGTGGAACTGCATGGAAACAATGGCTATCCCAGTATTTTTCAATACTGGAAATATCTTCTCCTGTATTCTCCACTGCACACTTGTAAAGTTTTGACAGTCACTGTTTTCTCTATGAACTAGCACCCCCATGTCTGGCAAAGTTTTCTCATCTATGATTTTGTCCCATGGCTGCCATACTAATAAGGGATTTGCTTCAGTTCCTCATCTAGCTGATGGCAAGCAAATCTCTCAGCAGCAACTAAAGACTTAATCAGAGCTTACGAAGGCTCTCATAAACCAGTACCAAAACATATTTAGAAATTCACAGTTCATCCAAAACAGAGCAGCCAAGTCAATTGTGCATTGTTACAATCAGTGCATTACACCTGCATTTAAGGACTTTCACTGCTTTCTGGTTGGTTTCTGGGCTCAGTTAAAAGTAAAGTTATTGACTTTTAACAGCCAAAATGGTCCCCCCTTTTTTTTCTTGTGTGAATCTGCCCATCAGAAACCTTATTTAAATTAGTTCCTTGGGTTTTAATGACATTAATGTGAAGGAGTAATAGCAGGTTCTTTTCTTGCTGCATGGAGAATGTCAAATGAAGAAGAATGAACACTATGTCTCCCAGTATAATTACAGTAGAGAACAAAGTGTAAACCAGACTTTGGAACTAACAACTATTATTATACCTAAGGAGATCTGTAGAGCTGACCTGTTGTGAAAACACTGGCTAAGGACAAATATAGTGGTTGAAGAATCGAGCATCAAAGGCACAATTTCCAACATGGTTTCACTTAAAGAAATCATGCTGAAAACTTTTATTTCTTTAGTGATTTTAGAAATGGATATGGAGAGAATGCAGTATGCTTATTCATCTCCATCTGTGGATCAGACCTCTCAGGATGGTCATGAGGAGTATTGGGTAGGATACTCAGTGGGGCTATTTAACTGGACTAGAATCACACCTTTAGTGTTGTGTGGTCCCTTTCAAACCAAGCTTATCCTTCTCCCTGCATATCTTGCATAAATTCTGTTCAAACACACACACACTTTATATAACTGTATTAGACATTGTGCCCAGTAGTGCACCCAAACTGTGAATCTGAGTCCACAGGAGATATATAACCCCATCTAACACAGGCTAGGTCCTTGTTCCCTGACCTGACTCCTGACTGACCAGGAGTACCTCTGCCTTGGCTGGATTGGCTTTCAATTCAATTGCCCTCATCTGGTCCATTACTGATGACAGACACTGGTTTAGGATCAGGACAGCCTCCTTGGATTGGAGTGGAAAGGAGTAGTAGAGTTGAGTGTCATCTGCACATTGATGGCACCGCACGCCAAAACTCTGGAAACCTCTTCCAGTGTATGTGTTGAATAGCATAGGGACAAAACAGGACCTTGAGGGAGCTGTCAGCCCAATGGTCAGGGGATCAAGCAGGAGACCCCCAGGACCACCTTCTGGGGTCATCCCTCCATAAAGGAACAGAGCCACTTTAAAACAGTATCTCCAAGCCCCATCCAAGAGAGACAGCCCAGAAGGATATCATGATCAATGATATCAAAAGTGTCTGAGAGCTGTCGCAAGAGCTATTTTTGCTGGGAGTACACTTTTATGCTTCATGAAAGTTGAACAAAACCTAAACATATAAATAACAAAAAATAAGAGAAACAAGTTACTTAGCTTAAGAAGCAGGATGGCCTCTTCTTTATTTTACTTCCAACTGATAAATCTTATATACATATGCAGGAAATTTATAAAAGACAGTTTAGAATAATTTTAGTTTAAATCACAATGCATGCATTATGATGGAAGATACTTTATTTATTTACTTTCACTGTCTAAAGGGCATTTCCCCCCAAGATGACTGTACACATTTAGAAGTGTATTTTGATGTCTTTAGGAATGTTTTAAAGATTGGTCTACCCATAGAGAAAATTATCTTACAGTATCTTTCTTAAAAGACAAAAGGGGAAGAAGAAATCATGATGCAGAGAGGGGAAAACATGGTTTGGAACCAAACTCTTTTCTCCCTTGAGTGGATAAATTAAGGAAGCCACCCCCCCCCCCCAAAAAAAAGGAAATTGGAAAAATAAAACTATTATAAGTTCAGCAAAGGGGGTGAGAGTGTTAGAGAAGCAGCAATACTTGCCTGTCATTCTTCAGGAAATGACTACAGTATTCACACTTTGTTTATTGAAAGCAGGTTGGAAATTTTTTAGACAATCAGATGTTTTCGCTTCAGCTCCCAGAAGCTGTAGATAGCTAAAGAATTGTGGGAGATGTAGTCCAAAACATCTGAAGGGCTACATAGATCTCATTCCTTCCCTTAAGGAAGTAGATCCTCTTTGACAATGTCTTACTATAGATCTTGAAATCCCCTGCTAATTACATTCTCCTTTCTTTAAATGAGGAGACTGATACTTCACTACTGACTGTGGCTGATAGACTAGCAAATTTCTCCTGGTCCCCATGCTGTCACAGGCATCATTGCAGCTTGCTGAATCAAGGGAGAAGTGCATATAGAAAGCATTAGGTTGTGAATTTGCCCGGGACATTGAAAGTTCTTTCATCAGTCCCAGAGATTGAGGAGGTTGCTTGGGTGGTGATATGGTCAGCTATAGCAGCTGCTCAGAGTAAAGTGGCCTGACTGCTTTTTTTGAATCCTGGCAAGGTAGTTGCAGAGGGAGTCACTGAAGAGAGGTGCTAACTCTTCCTGGCAAGTCTGCTTTGGAAACCTTTGGACTGCCCTCTACTAGCCTTTTCCCATTCTCTGGCTCAGCTTCTTGGACAACTTTTCAGGAATTGCTTGCTGCAGTGACATTTCTCCCAGCTGCTTCTGATGGAAGGCTTCCTTGTCTTCCCAGGCTTCAGCTGTTGAGCCAGCTTCTCATAATATAACAAACAGATACTGGAGTCTGATTTTATTTTTATTTATTTATTTGCAGGATTTATATCCCACCTTTCTCCAACAATGGGATTCAAGGCAGGTTACAATATTTTAAAAAGACAGAGCTAAAACATTGATTACAAAGTTAAAAAATAATTAAATACTACCAAACATAGGTTAAAAACAGTAAAAACCATTAAAATAGTAAAATAGGGTCAATTTAGATCGCCCATGACCGCACTGGCAGCCTCCGCAGCCCCATCCCTCCGCTTCTGGAGGCTGTGGGGAAGCTGCAAACTGCCGCTTCCCCGCAGTCTCCAAGCAGGGTTCAGCAGGCACCCTGGGCGCCCGCTGTACCCTGCTTCCCTCAGTGGGGCTGAAGGGAGGAAGGGACCACCGCCACGGCCCCTTTCTCCCTGGGTATTTGCTGCGGCTGTCTAAAAGCCACGGCAAAGACCTGCCCATAAAAAGGAGCTCTGTTTGGAGCTCCTTTTTTGTGCTGCAGAAAGGGCACGATTTGCGCCCTCCCGCGCAAAAAAAGTCTAAAAGCTGCACATATGATGATGCTCTTGTAGCGCGTCCGTATGGACACTGCCATTTTAAAATGGCGGCGTCCATACACTTTAGGGCTAGGAAGGGTCTAAAAGCTGCACCCTCCCTAGCCCTAAAATTGGCGCAAAGAGCCCTTATCGCAGCTCTTTGCGCCAATCTAGATAGGGCCATAGTACACCACATTATTGAAAGAAAATTCACCCACCAAATGCCTGTCTAAATAAGAATGTCTTCATCTGCTGGAGGGAAGATAGCAGGGAGGGGGCTGATCTGCCTTCCCATGACAGGGAGTTCCATAGACTGGGAACAGCCATGGAGAAGACTGTCTCCTAAGTCCTCACCAACCACACTTGTGAAGGTGGTGGGACTGAGAGAAAGCCCTCTCCTGCTGATCTTAGCGCTCAGCTGGCTTGTACAGAGAGATACAGTCCTTCAGATAGTCTGGACGCATGCTGTTTAGGGTTTTAAAAGTCAAAAACAGCACTTGAATTCTGTTCAGAAATGGACCAGTAGCCAATGTAGCTGTTTCAGCAGGGGAGCAACATGTTCCCTGTAGCCAGCCCCAGTCAGTAGCCTGGCCATGGAATTTTGGACCTGCCGCAGTTTCCGAACAGTTTCCAAGGGCTGCCCCACATAGAGTGTGTTACAATAGATCAAATGAGATGTAACCAAAGCATATGTTACTGTAGCTAGACCCAACTTCTCAAGGAACGGGCTCAGCTGGCGCACTAGTTTTAATTGTACAAATGCATTTCTGGCCACAGCGGAAACCTGGGCATCCAGGATCAGATCTGAATCCAGAGGCACATTCAGGTTGTGAACCTGAGATTTCAGGGGGAGTGTAACCCCATCCATCACAGGCTGAAACCCTATTCCCTGATTTGCCTTACAACTGACCAGGAACACCTCTGTCTTGCCTGAATTAAGTTTTAATTTGTTCACCCTCATCCAGTCCATTACTGACAGAAGTCACTGGTTTAGTACAGAGACTGCTTCCTTGGAGTCAAATGGAAAGGAGAGATAGAGTTGGATCTCTTCAGTATATTGGTGACACTGCTGCCCAAAACTCTGGATGACCTCTCCCAGCAGTTCCATGTAGATGTTAAATCACATGGGGGATAGAACAGAACCCAGAGGGACCCCTCAGGCCATTGGCCAGGGGATCGAACAGGAGTTCCCCCAATACCACATTCTCAGTTCGCCCCTCCAAGAAGGACTGAAGTGTAAGACAGTGCCCCTAAATCCCATAACAGAGAGGCAGCAGAGAAGGATACCATGGTCGATGGTATCGAGAGCCATTGGGAGATCCAGCAGGACCAACAGGGACACCCGACACCCCCCCCTCCAGCTCCCTTTGTACATCATCCTCCAAGGTGACTAAAGCTGTCTCTGTCCCATAGCCAGGTCTGAAGTCAGATTGAAATGGATCTAGATAATGCATTTCATCCAAGAACCCCTGGGGCTGGAAGGTTTTTATTTTATCATGAGCTTTCATGGATGTAAATCCACTTCTTTGGCTACAGTACCAAGTGGTTTTAAGGCCCCCGGTATAAAACATATTTATACAGTTGTGGGAATGGGACAGCGTAAATTGGAAGCCAGAAAGGCGCAAATCATGTCCCTTGCTTTAAATTTCAAAGGTAAAAAATTTCAAATTTTCAGTCTTCAAAAAGTCATGTGTGTGTATCAGGGATGCAGTTTGTAAAAAAAAACACTGACAGAGACATTCTTCAAAGAAAATTTGCTTTGCGTGTTAGAGTCAGAGGCACGGGCAGCAAAGGCAGAGAAGAGGAGAACTTTGTGTTCTCTGGACTCTTTCATACAAGGCTAAATTGGAAGTATAATTTAAGGTCAATTCGAATGCAATCATGGGTTTTACGTTATTGCGAATTAACTCTTCGCATGCAAATTTGGGCAAGAGGGAAGCCAATTTGAATGCAATCATGGGTTTTACGTTATTGTGAATTAAAGCTTCGCATGCAAATTCGGGCAGGAGGGGGTTATTTTCGGGTAATGGGAAGTAATTCCGAACGGAGCAGGGGTTCATGTAAATTCGCTAAACAAGCGAATTTACATGAATCCGCATTGGCCCCATTCGGAGTTGGGAGAAATTCCTCCCCGTTTGAAAGAGTCCTCTGTGACTCATACATATGGATCTTGAGCCTGTGAAGAACAATACATGGAACCTTCTACAGTTGAGTAGCTTTAAGCAAGAACTCTACCTCCATAGATCCAGCTAAAGGAAGCTTCTGTCCCTTAACTGATTTTCGTCCAGTACAAGAGCTGCATCATGTGGAGTTATACATCATAGTACGGGGTGCCTTTCAGTCCAATCACAAGGACTCCTTCATTTTATTGTTGATAGCTGATGCTTCAGTTTCAAAATTTCCATGGTAGATCACAATTAGTAAGTTAAAGGCATCAAGAAGATAAAAACATCATAATGTATTATTGGAACAGTAAAGGAAGAAAGCCATTAGAAAATTGAAATATACATATTATGCGAGGTTTGGGCAAACAAATAGGTTTCTGCTTAATGCTGGATAAATTAAAGATTTGGTGACAGGCAGTCTCTTTAGGAAGAACCTGCAATAGACAGGATTCCCTAAATGAAAAGCCCCTTTCTTCCATTGCCACCCAACCCACCTCTGAAGGTTCTAGCACTGTAATAAGAGTCTTAGGGCTCAAACAGACGACCCTTTTAAGTTGCCATCTGGGTGGCTTTGGAGTGCCTCACTTCATGAAGCCGCCCAGAAGTCGGGCTGCTGCCTAGACATGGCCAGCTTCATGACTCTCCGGTATGCGGCATTTATATGCTACACACTACTGGAGTGTCATGAAGCTGCTTTGGGACCACTCCTTTTTTGGCTGGGTTGAAGGTGGATTGGGGTCGTGACTACAATCTGTCTTCAGAAGGGGCAGCTTCAAGCTATCCTTTCTTGCCAATCTGTTTCCCCCCTAAGGTCCAAAACACACTGCAGAAATAATCCAGTTTGAGACTGCTTTAACTGTCCTGACTCAATGGTAGGGAATTCTGGGAAATGTAATTTTGTGAGACATTTATCATCCTCTGTCAAAGACCTCTGATGCCACAATAAACTATGATTTGCTAGCATTGGGCCAGAGCAGTTAAAGCTATCTCAAACTGCAATGTGTTTTTGGGACCTTAGAAGATAATCCTAGCATTTGTACATGTTCATGTGGAACTAGGCAGTAATTTAAATGTATAAAATATATGTTTCAAGGCTTATCACTGAAAAGAGACATTTTGATATTAGAAGATTGCCTTAGAAACCACCAAACATGGCAGGCAGAGACAATGTATTAAAAACGAAAGACAAATTTGTGTTCCAGTGGCAAATGTTAATCCTCTGTATGAACATTGTTTCCCCTGATACTGCTCACAGATTGATTCTAAACCTTCTGTTGACATTTGTATAGGAGCAGACCAGGCTTTTTAAACATATGTTTCTGTACAACAAAACACCAAACGTCCTTTTTAGAGAGACGAAGTAGTGATCTGTTCCCTACAGAGGGTGGATTAATCAACATTGTTAGATTTAAACAGGCTATAAAATATTCAGCACCTCCCACAAATTTGAGAACTTTAAGGTTTTGGAATGGGGGAAAATGACATTGCTATCTTTTCTAAATTTCTTGCTAGATTTCACTGTAAGTTGTTACTCTCTCTGTGTGTGTGTGTGTGCACGTATGTTTGGTGTAACAGATAATGCAGTATTCTCATGATTAGATACATAATTCGGTGTTTAGGTAGTGTAACTGACTTGTGTTGTTGAAATATTAATTTGGGATTAATGGGGTCTTATTCATTTACCATCTATTTCTTCCCTTTCCCTAGAACTGTCTCTGATACCTCAGCATGGGGAAGTGCCAATATTCACTGTTTATTGTCCTTCAGTTGTCACAGAAGTTGATTGGAAATCATTCAATTAAAAGGAGTGCAGTGGAATACACAGAAATGCAATATGAGTTAAGGAGACCAAGGGCAGCACATTAAATACACTGTCAAGCCTGGAGTTATTAATTTTTTCTCATTCCAACTGATTTCCTAGGTGAAATTAGGTGACTATCTGGCCAGCATAATGATGGGAAAACATACATACTCAAATGACATACGTATCGCTTTAATAAAGAATGAGAGAGACTTGAGGGAGTACATTAAATTGAATAATAATTTATTATTTAGAGACCTCTATGCATTTACTCATTTTTTCTGGAAGAATTGGCTCTTCCTCAAAGGTATGCTTTTTTAAGGGGGAGGAAAGCAAAAATCTAAATATTTCTCTATATAATACATTGTGTTTGGTGGCTAGAAGGATTGAGCAACTGCTTCAAGCTTAATGCCTCTTCTACATAACATTTCAGTTTTTCAATATATGTTTGCCTGTATATATTGGACTGTATATATCTGTGTATACTGATAGAGGGACAGAGAAGATCTCTGTGTGAATGTGTGTGATAGAGAGAGAGAGAAAATGAGAAGGAAAAAGAGCACTGTGTATGTCCTATAGGAATGCACTGCAATTATTTCCAATCACAATTAACCTGATTAGAATAATGGACAGGAAGTGTCCCTCTGTAGCTAATGCAGTTTGGCATCAGCTGACTGAAATCCTTTGATAATTTCTGCACAGATGGCTGGGCTGAAAGCAGCACTTTTTTAATTATTATTTTCATGGTCTCTCGGTAGGCCAAAACCTCGACACCGACAACAGACCTCCCCATTAAGGTGGACGGAGCCAACATCAACATCACAGCTGCCATTTATGACGAGATCCAACAGGAGATGAAAAGGGCCAAGGTGTCTCAGGCTCTGTTCGCCAAAGTGGCTGCCAATAAAAGTCAGGTGAGTAGGCAGTTCTTTTTCAAGAGCAAATAAAGCTTTTGAGATAGATATTGGACCTGTCCGTTTTGCCACTTATTAAATGTACATGTTTCTGCTGTAGTAACAACAGCAACAAGAAAATCATCATCATCAACATCAGTCCATTCAAAATCAGTTGCATTGTATCCTTTAGCTACTCCCCTGCCTGTTTAAACTGAATGAATAATAAAAACACAGATCTCTTTTCTTTAGAAATACTGAAATAGAAGCAGGGTCATAACACATATAGTGCTTTTTTCCTCCAACTTCTACATACGGTGAGGATACGTACTTCAAATTATGGTGCCCTACATCTTTGACAGGTAAAATATTTAAGGAATTGAACCATTTTCTCTGGCAAATGAACAGAAAGCCATAGATGGATTGATCACCGATATTTGGTTGTTTGCTTTTGAATATATTTGTAGTTAAAAGATGGGAGGAAAAATGCAAAAAGTAAAGTGCACCAATTTCTAAAAATACCAGTATTATTAATATAGGAATTTTGCATATGGGGAGAGTCTAAACCTTTCTCATCCTTATTTTCTTCTGGCCTCCTAATTTGTCATGTCTCCTGGTCCACCAGTTGTTTTCAGTGGAGCCTGTGGGTTAATGATCACACACACACACACACACACACACACAGCAAAAGCCCAGGCACAATATGAAATACATAAAAGGAAAATGCCATGGAGCCCTGTTACACAGTTAAAGGAATAAAAATCTCATGTACCACATGGCAAAATATAATGAGAGCTGGAGCTGTTAAACGAATAAAGCTGTTAAAAGCATAATGCCACTTGGCACAACTACTGTGCATTTAACGGTTTTCCACTGTGTAATAAATGACATATGTGGTAAAAGTGCAGTAAATATAAAACTGCACAATTGATTTTGCAAACGTGCCCTTCATCCTTTCCTTCATATGAATTCCAAAGATATGTGTGCAGCCAAAGCTGGATAGTCCTTAATCAGGACCCTTTAGTACAAACTAAATTACCAGGCTCTTTTTGAGGTTTGGCTTCAAAATGCCTGGAAGCTTCCTGTCATTTTACCCAGAAGAGTCTTGAAATAGAAAGGCTCTAAGCCACCCAAAATAATTTGGGTGGCTCTCCCACTACAATGTGTGCCAAGTTGGAATGCTGAAATTCTGAGAGTTTGTCATCATCTATTCTCCTGAGCTAGAATGCACTCATTGTTCTTGACCTGAAAAACAAACAAACAAAAAATGTTGCAGCACACACAATAGAGGATGGCATCTGCTGTGGGGAAAAGGCCCTCTATTTAAATTTGACAAGTGATTGCGGGCCACACTTGTGGGGTTTTTTTGTAAGTTTTTTTAGTTGGGCATGGATTTAAGATTTTTGTTTTAACTGAAGCACACATGTACTAACCCATGTATATATAAACCGATTAAAATCAGCTGAAATTAATGAAATGAATTCAATGAATTCTTTGGTCCAAGGTCTCTATAGTCCAGGGTTCAGTTTCCAACCATGGTTAATCAGATGCCCCATGAAACTCACAAAGAAGGTTCTCAGTAGGAGTTGATTTGATACCACACTGGCTATATAACCAGCCATTCTACCCATTCCTTTTGTCTGCAGACTTATTCTTGCTCAAAACGGTATTGAAACAGGAACTTCATGTAGTGATAGATTAAATAATCTTAGATCTTGCTTTGGAAAATATGCACTCATTCAAGACCATCTTGATTTTTGAAGGCCATATGTATTTTAAGCTGTGGTGTAGGTGGTAGTCCCATCCAGTCTACATAGCAAACAAGCACCATAGTGGGGGCAGCATATGTTGTGCAGTCCAGATGGTACAAGGTGACATGTCAATATAGTGTTCTCCTGCACTGTATCACATCTGATTCCCCTCCGCCCCGATCATTTTGATAGATTTCCAAGTTGTTGTTAAAGAGCTAAAGCAGGATGGAGTGAAATATCAGTATTTATTCTGGTCCAAGATAATCACATAAGGATCACAGGGAGTAAAGTATGTTTTAAGGTGTGTGTGAATGTGTGCAAGCACGCATGATTACAAAACTAAATGAGAGTTAAAAGCTGGCAAAATGTAGAAGATGAGTTCATTAATCCCAAATAGTATCAGTTCCAAAGAGAAGGAGAAGGCAAAGGGGGAAAAGTCCCTTTTAAAAATATAAGCTGAAAAGTCATGAAGGGGGATTGACAATTAATTAGATCAACTCATATTGTGTTGAATAAATCCTCAGGTTGTAAACTATTCACGATGAAAAGGTATAGTTAAAAATTTAATTCAGTTACCTTTATAAAATGAGGTCGCCTAACTCACACCTTCTAGATCTGCTTCTGAACACAATTATCCTTTTAATTTTTCACTTTCTAAATTTTGCAATCAAATTCTATGCTGTAAATAATGTTGTTGTTTTTTAGGATAAAATCTGTTTATCCTAAAGTACTTTGTACTTTGAAGAGAGATAGTTTAAAAATGTGTATATTGTGAGAAGGCATATTTGAATGCATATTTACATTTGTATAGTTTAAAAAAACACACAGCCAAAATTCAGATTAATGAGGCAACAGGATAGAATGGTTTTAATGTAGTGCATGTGAAATTTACCACAGACCAGAAATAAACTGACTCATCCATCCTTTGCCTTCAGGCACAATTTAGTTGGAAAAACTGTTCCTAGCCCTCTGTCATAGCCTCTTTAGGTGAGATGCTGTGTATGGTGTAAAATTTAGCAAGCATGTTTTAAGCCGCTCTGAGTCCCACTTCTGGGGAAAGAGCGGGATACAAAATAATAATAATTAATAATAATATACACTGATGAAAAAATGTTAATTAAACTTTTAGTTTCTTATTTTAAATAGATGACATAAAATCACAAACTTAATTATGTACATTTATGCTGCTATTAAATACCTCAAAGGTATCAGATCCTTCCTGATCTTGGAAGCTAAGCAGGGTCAGCTTTGATTAGTATTTGGATGGGGGTCCACCAATGAATTCTAGGTGTTGTAGGGTGTATTTCAGAGGAAGGGATGGGCAAAAATGCCCCTGAATGTCTCTCGCCCAAGAAAACCCTATGAAATCCTTGGGGTTGCCATAAATCAACAGGCAGCTTACACATATACACACACACTTATAAGTCTTTCTAGTCTCTTTGCTTTTTACCTTTACACTTTCAGCCTTTTCCCACAACCTTTATAGTTAGAAACATATAATGAAAAGGAATGGAAGGAAGACTGAAAAAGAAACCCAGAAGTTAAGAAGAAAGCCACAAAAACCTCAATGAAAGTGCAGAATTTGTTTTGGGAGTGTAAGAAGATTACTAGGAGAATGTAGAGACTGCCTCCTTTCCAGTTCCTGTGATGGTGCTGTTTTATTAGGGCATGGGTAGGAAGATTTAAAAGATTAAAAAGATATTAAATAGCTTCTCAGTTTAGAAATGGACAATATAAAACCAGTTAAAACAATCATGAATAATAAAACCATAGTAAAACCATAAAATATGGACAGTCTGGGTAAAATCTGTTTAGCCCAAAAGGCTTTAATAAAAAGCCTGTTTTTAACTTGGGGCCAAATGATTCCGTTGTTGGCACCAGACATTTATGGGGAAGGAATTCCATAAATAGGGTGTCACCACAGAAAAGTCTATGATCATTTCTAGGGCAAAAATTACATATCAGAATAATGTTTGATTGCTTTTTTTTTTTTTTACAACTTAAGTAGCCAAAGAGAGGATCATAAAAAGAGAGAGGCAGAAGAGAAAAAAGAAGAAAAAAACATATCTATGTTTTTGTGCAGCATTATAAAACTATCTACATATAGCGCATAACACCAGTGCTTAAATCTCCACTGGCTGCCGATCAGTTTCCGGGCACAGTACAAGGTGTTGATCTTGACTTTTAAAGCCCTACATGGCTCGGGTCCAACTTATCTCAGAGACCGCCTCCTCCCATATGAGCCCCCTCGCACACTTCGGTTCTCTGGGAGGAACCTGCTTCAGCCTATAAAAACTAGGCTGTCACATACCTCCCAGAGGGCCTTTTCTGCTGTTGCTCCCAGGCTGTGGAATGACCTGCCGGATGAGATGCGTCTTATTACAACCTTGGAAGGCTTTTAAAAAGCAACCAAGACGCATCTCTTCCAGCAGGCCTTCCCGGATAGTGGCTAGCTCTCCCACCGCCTGATGGCTCCTCGCCCCCCCCCCCCCTTTCTCCCATCCAGCCACCTACACTGGGCCTTGAAAGGTTATGTTTCTTAGATTTGAATTGTTTTAACCATGATCAGTTTAATCCTGTTTTAAGGGGAGGGAAGTGGGTATGTCTTGTATAGTCTGGAAGATTTTAACTGTATATGTTTTAACATGTTGTACCCCGCCCCAATTGCTCACTCAGAGGGGTGGGTTAGAAATTATTATTATTATTATTATTATTACAAAATATATGACAAAAATCATTCTTTGCCACCAAAATATTGTTTGTAAGGAGAAATGAAGAATGGAGTTTGAAGGATAGTTGTCCTTTAAACCATTTGTGGGTGGTGGGTGTCAAGTCCATGGGGTGGTGAATCCTCTGTTTTTCAGTCCAGACTTGAAAGAAGCTATTCAAGGTGCTGAACTGTATTGCTGGAATAGATTCAGCACTTACCTTGAGAATGTTTATGTGCTGTCACAGTTTGACGAAATGTAGAATACAAGTTTCTTGTGATGAGTACTCTTAATATGTGGATTGTCTGAATCTTTATCTAGAATAAAGGGTAAAGAGTTCAATAAGTAGTCTGGCAAAACTAGTGCTTCCCCAAATATTATGTGGTTCAAAGTTAAAGAGTAAAGAGCAAAGAGATCACTGGGCCTTGTCAAGATTCCATCAAGATTCAATGCATAAATTACTACTATTCAATCAGCTTTTTTTGGCTGTTTTAAATCACTAGGATCTTTATTTTAATAGTGATTTATTAACTTTATAGCATAAGAACTTTTTGTGACTAAAGAGCAAGTTCAGAATACCACCTGGTTTGTTTTGTTTTGTTGTGGATGTTCAGTCACATGAAGAGTTAATTCCTGATGAATGCTTGTTTTAGAGTACAATTAAGAAGTAATCTTTCTGTGGCTAATAGCATAATTAGAATATCTTTTAAGACATACATTACATTTTTTGTCACAGATGCTGACATTTTTCTGCAATGAAGTTGTGGGTGAGGAAATATCCTTTAACATATATTTTGAGTAGAAATTTTTGAATCATTTACACTAACATCACTTCATTTGCCTATTCATGTATTTTCTGGAATCCCTGCAAAATGTCAGTGTAGAAACATTCAATTTCTTTTTAAAGAAGAAGAAGGAGAAAGGAACATCATGCTAAACAAGTGCTGCCCAAGGTCAATGAATTAAATGCTGAAGTTATATTTTTCTAAGCCCCATGTATCAGTGTATCAGTGGGGATAGTGTCCCAAACAAACAGCTTTTCAATATAAAAATTACCCTGGGTAGCTCATTTCTTGCTTCCATTATGAGCATTGCTTAATTGGTAGAACATTGTCAATGGTCTTAAAATCAATGCCCTTCAGCTTTCCAATAATCTAGCTATTATTGCAATAAAGCTTAGCTTCTTTTTCAGGCTACTCAAGTCTCAGTGGCTCCCACCCCCCCCCCCCCAACACACATCAAGTTCAAATCATCTCAGTCTCCTTTGCAGTATTTATGTTAGTATATGAGACATGTTGTTACTCTGGAGGCATTTGTAGTTTGAACATTGTGCCCATTGTAGGTTTTCCTCTAGTACTACAAAAGGCCTCCTTTGCATTTTTTTTTTCTTTGAGTGATGCTTCAGGGCATAGGAGTACATCCTCACAACCAAATCAAACCAAGATTTTTAAAGAATCTAAGGCCCGGTACAGACAACCCAAAAGGGCTGTCCCCGTGGTTTGAATAGGGCTGGGGAGTGCGCAGCAACTGCATGCTCCCCGGCCCTAACTCGTATGGACGGCACCATTTTAAAAGCATGCCATTCATATGCATGCGCTGCGATGACGTCATGGCGCGTGCTGTGTTTACATGGCATGGCGCGCGTCTGATGTCATTGTGCCGCAGGAGGTCGCCTATGGCGCCCTTCTGCAGTGCAAGTAGGAGCTCCGAAATGAAGCTCCTTCTTGATGTGCGCATCCTTGGCGTGGCCTTCACACAGGCGCGCCAAGGATACCAAGGGGAAAGGGGCCGTGGCGGTAGCCCCTTTCTCCCCTTGGGAGCGCCACCCATGGCAGGGTGCAGAGGGCACCCATGGCGCCTGCTACAGCCCGCTTCAGGCCATGGAGAAGCGGCAATTTGCCGCTTCTCTGTGGCCTGGAGAAGCGGCGGATTGGGGCCGCAATGGCTGCCAGTGAGACAGCCCAGGCCCCAGTCCAGTGCTTCTCTGGGTGCCTACGGACCACCCCTTTGGGCAGTCTGTAAAGCTCCTAAAATATAAAAAGAAAAAGCACAGGAAAGCTTTTATTTCAAAAAGAAAAAAGAAACTGTAATCATCCAGTAGAATCTAATACATGTAGAACCTGTGTTAGAGAATGTGAAGAAGAAAGAGCTATGTCCTTTTCTAGATTGAGAAAATTAATTCCTTGATGCTTTCTAATACATGCTTGAAGGAGTACATTTACATGGCAGTGAGGACTACCCTGAGTTGAATTTAACATAGGTCTTGCCAATATCTGAACAGATTTTTGGATCAATTTCAGGTTTGCATACCTCTTAAACGGTTTCTGTATAGGTCCTATTTGATAGACAGTTTATTTTTTCTTGACCACTTCATTTGATTTAATTGTAGAAATAAAAAGATCAAGACACATAGCTGAGGTCCAAAATCAGTATTGCAACAATTATTTTCCTGGCTTTTTTTGCTGACATTCTTTGCATGCAAGTTATGGGGTTCCTAGTTTTTGTTGTTGTGGTTACTATCTGCCAACAAGGTGACTTTGACTTATGGTGACCCTATGAATGAGAAGTCTCCAAGTCATCTGGTCATCAACAGCCCTGCTCAGGTCTTGTAGACTCTGGACCATGGCTTCTCTGATTGAGTTTATACCTCTGGAATGTGGTCTTCCTCTTTTCATACTGCCTTCTAGCTTAACAAGCATTATTGTCTTTTCTAGTAAGTCATGTACAGCAGTCCCAGTTTAGTTCTCTAAACTTCTGGGGAGATTGATTCGTGTATTTAATATGTCACCTTTCTCCTGAAGTAGGATGCAGAGTGGCTCACTGATAAAAATTGATTAAAAACTACAGTTTTAGAAACAGTAGTCCAGACAGGATGTAATCAAGTTATGTATCACTGTATTTCATAGGCAAAGCTGGCACACTAGTTTTAGCTGTGCAAATGCACTCCTGGCCACAGTCACCATTCTGATTAATGAGGAGCCAACACATGGAACATTTTGAACTGTTTCAATATTGTCATCACCTGCTTTAAAATTATGTAAATCATCAGTGATCATTATTTGTCTTTTCTTCTTGTTCAGCTGTAAATAAGCCTTTGCACTTTCTTCCTTGATTTTTTTCAGTAATTGTTCCAAGTCTTTGCTATATTCTGTTAGTAGTATGGTGTCATCAGCATAACTTAAATTATTGATGGATGTTCCTTCCTTCAATTTTCATGCCTGCTTCCTCAAAATCTAATCCTGCTTTACATATGGTATGTTTACTTCCAAGTTAACCAGACAGAGTGATGAAATGCAGCCTTGACTGAACCCCGCCCCCACTTGCCAATTAAAAATAAATCATTTTCTTTGTATTTTGTCCTGATGGTAGCCTCTTGCCCTGAGTACATCTGAACAAAGAAATGTTGTGACACACCCATTTCTTTAAGAAAGATCCTTAGTCTTTCATGATTTAGAAAATCATGTAATCCTGCCTCGATCCGTAGGGAGAGGCGGGAGATATTATTATTATTATTATTATTGAAAATCTAGGTCTTTCCTATAATCTAGAAAGCACAAGTCTTTCCCCCCCTTGAAAATTTTTTGGCATGCTCCATTATCCAACATATGTTGGCAATATGATCCCTAGTGCCTTTTCCTTTCCTGAACCTACCTTGGACACCTGGCTTTTCTTGTTCCATACATGGTAAAAAAACTTTGTTGTAGAATTTTGGGATCACTTTACTTGGATGTGGAATTAATGCAATTAATGCTATGGGGTTCCCAGTCTATTAAGTTTAAATTGTCATGCTTATTGAGCAATAGAATGAAAAAGTTTATTTCCTCCAAAGATATTATCTCTTTTGTTATGCAAAATGTGTTGATCAGGAAACAATAAGATACAAATGCTGTCTGACAAAATGTGACAGACATGCAAACCTACTGACGTTTTTAAATATATATAAAAAGCAATAGATCTACATTCATATAACTAAAGGTTTGTGTGCAAAAGAAAATGCAAGCTAAATACTTTGCTATCATAATTACAGCCTTTCTTCAGTTGTATAATAATATTTATTAGGGGCAACGGTCCTTTCTTTTCCTAAATCTGAATATTTGAACAAGAAACTGTCAGCATATTTTATTGGCCATTATTTTATTCTGCTTACAATAAACTTGTCCCAGAGTGTCACTGTTAATAATATAAAGCATATACACAAAATATAAAAATTAATGCAAGGAAATTTAAAACTTCCTAAAGGTTAGCTATTACCCATTGGTAAAAATTATTTCTACTTAGTTTCGGCAGTTTTACAAAATAGCAATAAGTGCTCCCTTATTTAACTCTACCACTGAAAACTAACCGAAACGACAATGATGGAAAATACTGCTTCAGAAAGCTTTTGATGCAACTGGGGCACAAGAAGTTAAGTTTCTAGGACTATTTGCCTATGAGAGAAAGTGACTGGCAGAACTGAGCTAATATTAATTCTACATACACTCACCTTCAGTGTACTTGATCAGTTCTCATCATTCCCTGAAACCCTGCTACCAGTAACATTAATCAAAAGCCTGAAGTCAACACAAACACATCTACATGAAATTCTGTATCAGCATTTCTTACATGAAAGTAATTCCCTTGGTATGCTGAGTGTAACATACATGGAGTCCCTGTGCCACTACCTCCCTGAATAAAATAACACAACTTCTTGAGTATTTTTTAACAGAAAAAGGAGATTTATTATTAATAATTCATGAGTTCTCATTGAACATGCACGAAGCAACGGTGCTATTCAATAGAGAATACTGTCATCTGTCACTGTTTTATTTGACATTTACACTTTTTTTTGCTTGGTACTGCAAAACTTTCTTGGATGGCATGCTAAGATTATTTAAATGGTGTGTGCGTGGGTGGGGGAACCCTACACAGTGCACAAATACTTCTTCTTTTAGTGGTAGTTTGTTTGGCTATTGTGTTTTTCAGTTAGATGGGGATTATACTAGTTGAGTGTTTTGTCTCATGTTAATAATACTGGTACTTAACACCTATTTGGTAGGTGCATGAAAGGCTGTCTGAATAAAAGATTGTCCGGATACAAGAATGATGAATGAGAAATAGATTTGTTGTAGATATGTGTACAAATAGACTGTGAACAGAGAGAAAACAAATAATAGCTGTTGTGAGAGAAGCTGACACAAATGAACTGTCATTGCTGATGCCAAATAAATATTTATAAATGGCATCAGAGGGAGACCCAATTGTATAAAATTGCAAGCATGAAGAGGGCATTTAGCACAATGACATTGCAGAGTTAGGGGGGCTTAGCAATTTCTTGCTGATATTAGGCTCATGAAAATCTTTCTGCTCTGTGGATTAGTTATTATTTATAAAAATTGCAGAACCAGCTGATACATTTATAAGCTAATTATTGTAGCAGCTGGGTATACATGGTGCAATATGTCTGAGGCTGTGAAGTATCACAGATTTCTTGGACCCTGCTGGTGTGTGTGTATCTGTATGTGTGTGTAAGCACTGTAGAAAGCTGGATCCCTTAATCTGATCACCCAAGCAAAGAGTTTCTGGGGAAAGTGGATTAATATTTTCCTAAGTAACAGGAATGTGATTCACCTTGAGAGCTGAGCTCTTCTAAACATGCCATTAGCTCGTGTCCACTGGGGAATCGAGGCATTCTCAGGTGTCCTGAGGATGGGATCTTTGCCTGGTAACTTCTTTTGCCAGAAATTAATTTGGTTTGCTCATGTCTGCACACATGGTCACACTGCAGTCTAGTTCTCTCCTTAATAGCTCTACGGTCAGGACCTTGCATGATGCTTGGCAAATTGACCGCTATACTTCCTCAAGACTAATGGCAGAGAGCATGTAGTCCATAATGAGGCCTGTAGTGTCAGGCTAAGTGACTGTAATGAGTGCAGATTATATCAATGCTTATCCATCAAATGCAGCTGAGTATTATATACTGCATTCCAAGATCAGAAGCAGAGATGGTAGCGATCAGCTGTCAATTGTCTCTTTTCAAGCTGAGCTTTCCAAAAATGCAGCCACATCCTCAGACAAACCAGTAAGTCTTCGGATCGAGATCATTCAAAACATTGACTTTGAACAGCTATAGGAATTTTCTTATCCTTTAAAAACAGCTTTCTGGGGGAAAAAAATAGGTCTTGCTCCACACTTTCCCGTGGGAAGTGTTTTAACCATACCTGATTGAAATACTTCAAAGTGTTTGTTGGAGGCTTACTTGGATCTGTAAAAAGGATGGAGAAATAGGAGCTTATTTTTTCCACAGATGGTTTATTTTACATTTCAAAAATTATTTCCTTTGTGAGGAGGAACCCCTGAGAAAACACTTTGGAGCTAAGAGGGTTTTTGTTATTGTTTTGTTTTGTTTCTAAATTATTATTAAATAGACACCGGATCTGGTGTGAGAGGAAGAGACTGTTTGTGTGTCATCTGATTCTGTGGTTACCCACATACCATTGAAAATACTAAATACAGATATTTATTCAAAGAAATAATTAGATATCTTCTTTTCATTTCCCCCCACTGCTAGCTTATTGCAAGAAAAGATCAGGTCTGCACAAATGTGGCCTCTCACTTGTAAAAACAAGGCAGTGTTGTGTTACAGATTAGTTTATAAATCCCCAGTGGCTTCACAGTTCAGTGCCTACAGCTGCTGCAGATGGGCCTGGGTTTTTGTCTCTTCGCTGTGCTGCAGCCGGCAGTTGAAGGAGAAAATGGAATGATCAGGTTATTAACATGTAGGCCGTGAGGAAGAGGCTGCACAATGAGAACAGCTGGTGTTGCTGTCTTGGCTGATGCAGCGGAGATAATCAAATCTTGCCTTTTCCTTTTTTCCCTTTTTCCCTTTTCTTTTTTTTCCCTTCTTTTTTTGCAGGGGCAGAGAGTACAGGCAGAAGCCACAGTGGAGACTTAGGCTAACAATGACATGAGACTATATGCAGTGTTAATACCATCTCCCAGGACTTGTCACTGGTTTATAAGTTTTTGCTTTACAAAAATCTCTCAGTGATTCTTTGGGCTGGTGACAAACCACAGTGTATAGGTATTGCCACTAATAGTACTGAAAGAAGACATCTTGAACATTTAAAAATTAATCGTTTTTTTAATCAAGATTTTTAAGTGCTTCTTAATGCATGATATGATCCCTCAAGTCCCACTGATTTCAACGTCTAGTTGATCACAGGGCTGTAGACTGCACCAGGTGACTCCATGGGGGATATCTAACAGGGTGGTCACCTACCATTGGTTTCAAGACCCCCAGCTGCCCTCCTCTGCCAGCCAAGACACTTCTGCCATCCACCTGCTATGGCTGCTGAGTTTGGCAGGAGTGTTGGCTGGGCCAAGAAAGGGAAGTATCAGCAGTGGTGACAGTGGTGACTATGGACTCCTCCTTTTCCCAGAAGGAAGTACAGGGCAGTGGAATGGAAGGGAAGGGAAGGTGGGTGGGTGGGGGGTAGATAGTGAGTGCCCTGCACCTCCTGCTGCTGCTACTGCTTCTCCTTCAACTGTGCCTCCCCTCCCTTCCTACTCTCTCCCCAGAGTTGCACATCCCATTTGTGGAAGGGAGGGAGGAGTCACCACCTGGCACTGCCTGCTGGGGGATGATTTTGGGGTGTCAAGCAGGATGTAGCTGCTACAGAGGCAGCAATGGCATTTGTCTCCTCCTCTTCTGTGCCCCTTTCTTCCATCTTCTTCAGGGCTGGGGGTATCCCAAGAGGCCCCAGTCTGGGCATCCCTATCATTGCTCCAGGAGCAAGGTGTTTCAACCAACACCAGGTTCCTTCTTCTGCTGGCAGCTCTTATTCACTAGCACTGCGGGGTGACTGCCTGCCTGGGGGGGGGGGGTGACACCATGAGTTGGCTACCAGTCCTGAAGAACAACAAGGTCAAGACTCAACATATGCAAATGGGAAACAGCCTAAGGCCAGGGGATTCCCAGCAGACAATGAGCACCAATTATCAGATATGAATCCTTGTTTACATATCCTCCCACCCTGAGGTCTGCCATTAGCAACAGAACAATATATTACAAATTACTCTTTCCTTCCCAGGGTCACACAGGATATACAGTATATATCCAATCCTTTTCCAGGCTATCATTCTCTGAAGATGCCAACCACAGATGCTGGCGAAACATCAGAAAGGAACTCTTCTATAACATGGTCACATAGCCTGAAAGCTCCACAAAAAAACGCCATGAGTTACTACTGCACTGAGGTGACACCAGTCCTAATGGTGCCACTGTCAAATGGGCAAAGATATATATGTGAACTTTATCTTGGCTGGGCTGATACTGTCAAAACCCAAAGCTCTCAATTGAAAGTATGAGTTATAAAACTCAAACTATTTGGATTAGGAAGTGCTGGGAAATCTTTCATTCATTAGTAAAACCAAAAGAAAGAATGATTCAGTCACTGCTGTGCAAGAGACAACTGCTTGCAGGTATGAGAAACTAGGCACTGCAGATGTATAATGTACCTAAAAATCCAATGAGAATTAGCATACCTGCTCTCTATACATGCAGATGGTTGAATCTGGGAGAATTTTTCACTCATTAATAACAATTCTGCCCTTCTGCCCTATAGTTTACATTGCTCTTTTCTCACAGGGATGTAGGCAATATCTCTACCCATTGATGCCATGATGAAATTCTATTAAATTTGTTTAGGGGAGCGGTCTCTTTCAACAGTTCAATTAAATAATTCTTCCCAGTTGGATCCTATGTGGGAACCATGCATTTTTCATAATCAGTACATGCTGACTCATAACTGATAACATAAGACCATATTCTGTTGCTGTCTTGCCAGGGAATCTAGTTGTTGTGCTTCAGCTAGATGCATTCAAAAAGTGTTATTGTATGAATTTTCCATTTTGGTACTCAGTACCTGGCATCCAGACAAGAATCTGGCAAGCTGTCTATACTGCCCTATTTGAATCAGTATCAAATCTATATGTTACTGCACTAGAAAACATGTTTAAAGTTCACTGCATATATGATTAAGTAACTTGGAAGATGCCGTTTGGATTACAGTAGAATTATAATATCCAAACTAACATGCATGATAGAAGTTCTAGTACTTTCAAACAGTCTTATTGTAAGCTGTCTCAAATGAGTTGCTGGAATTGGAGATGCCACCTTCAATCATGGTAGTACATCATAGTGGAACAACAAAAGAAGAGCTTTTCCAACAAAACCAGAGAATTATGTCATTCATCAGTTAATTAATACCTTAAAAATCCATAATTTTTACTTTCCACTGCAGGGCTGGCTGTGTGAACTGCTCCGGTGGAAAGAAAATCCAAGTCCAGAAAATCGTACACTCTGGGAAAATCTGTGTACAATTAGACGCTTCCTGAATCTTCCCCAGCATGAGAGGGATGTGGTCTATGAAGAGGAGTCCAGGCATCATCACAGTGAACGTATGCAGCATGTTGTCCAGCTTACCCCTGAGCCTGTGCAGGTCAGTTGTTCTTTATAAAATGATTCTTGGTCCTGCTCTTGTTGTGTGTTTTGTCCTTCCCTGTTGAAGGAAAGAAAACATGAGTGGTTTTTCAGCATTCTCCAGACTTAGAAGCATGAACCACCTAGTGTCATCTTCGGTCTAGGAATTCCTTCTTGGGTTCTTGTAGGGATTAAGGTTGCATTGGAAGAGGATGACTGTGCATATCGGTAGTTATGATTCTCTGTTCTGTTACAGACACACCTAGGTGTAGGCAAACAGATTTTAAAGTTGCTGTCTTCAAAATGGAAGCTCTTCATTTTGCATTTTAAAACTTTCATGTTAGCCAGTGCTGAAATAACTACAAAATAGAGAAAGTGTTGAGAGGTGAAGCAGATTTATCTGGGAAAAGAAATTTTGTAAAAATTTCATATCAGATTAAATTTATCACCCTTGCAGATAGGCTATAGAGGAAGCTGCAGGTATTCTTTTAGAGGTAGGTTTGTCTGAAGGCTGACCTTGAATATTTAGCCTACTTTTGAAATTCTTCAAACACTTTTTTCCATAGTGCATGTAGTTTCTTAGTGACACACTATATTGCAGTGTGATGCATTTGTATTTGTCAGCAAGTTACAAAGCCTTGCATTAATTATTTATTACAATCAAAGTAAAAAAAAAATGAAGAATACTCTCTGGAACAAATTGGCAGCTACAAATAGCAAAACTCTGGAGACTCTCCAGTACACCTGATAAATTAGATCTTTCTTTGGGGAAAATTGTATTTCAGGTATTGTTATGCCTATCTGCCATGCCTCTTATGTTTGCTAACCTGATCCTAAATCCGGTTATTGGCTTGCAGTTAAGATACCTATAGTGCCACTCATGAAAAAGAACCAGTGGCTTATAGGATCATATTTGTCACATCTGTCATGATTGTACTTGTATTTGGGTTGTATCATGTGACATAATTGAACATCCATACTATCTCAAGTTGGTAGTAAAGCTTAATCTACATAATATTTACTCTGTTTAAGGAAATATGCCTTCTTCCCAAATGTTGTTTGGCTCTGATTACTCTGTCAAACCTTTAGATTGCTTGGCTTTTTCAGTAGCTGAAATGCCTTAAAAGAGTCTGTTAAACAAAACATCATACCAACATGCATAGGTCATAGTGTTTTCCCCTCTCAACTCTATTTCTGTATCTACAGTAATCAGTGTTTATAATATTTTCTCATGCGATCTTCTCATGAGATCTCCACTGTTGAACATGCCCTTTTGGCTGCTGCTACCACTGCCGACAGTCCCCCTGCCAGAGGTGGGGATGCCACTGCCCTATTGATAAATTTAACTCATTAAAATAACTTAGTTGAATGCTGATTCAGTGGCAATACAGCATTTGGTTTACCTGAAATTGTTAAAGTTGGCAGAAACCTGTTGATGACTCTTATCTTGCTGAGACAGAGGAAGCAAAGGTTTGCCATTATTGATAGATAGATATTTATTACAATCACAAAACAGCATAAAATTTGCCATTAAAAATCAGTGACTCATGCCCTTGCCAATGAACTATTTTTTAAAAATTACAAGTTCAGTACTGCTAAAATATTCTTTAGTTTGGAGAGATTAGGTTTGGTTGAATGTTGTCTTTACTATTTACATTTCCTGACATGGTAGCTCTTGGCGGCATCATTTTTATGGAGTTTGCCGCTTGTACACTGTACTTTACAGAAAATATATGAGATGAATGCTTGGCGCTGGTGTATTTTGTTGTGACCTCCCACAAAAATTTTTGGAAGAAAAGGAAAGAGAAAGGAAAGATGCACTGCCATTGGTTAATCACAGAAAATAATGACTATTGTGCAAAGGATTTATTATTCTTAGAACACAAATAGTCATTACAGTCTGTTTGTTCTGGTGACTACTGTATCTTGCAGTTGTGTATCATTGGGGCTTTCTAGATTGGCAAAAAGAAGTGTGTTCATGGCTGCATGAAACTCTAGCCTTTAGATGAGAAAAAGGGAAAGTGTGCCATGAAAACGCTTTTTTTTGCGTTTTAGGGGAGAAGAAGCGCCTTTTAAAGGGTGCTGGTTTTCCCAGCTTCTTTTTTAAAAACTGCAGAACAGCGCAGCTCCATGTAAAGGCTGTGGTGCAGCTGCTAAGCATTAAGGAAAAGGCAACTTCATGTCACACTTTCCTGCCAATCTAGAAAGCCCCATTATTTTTCTCTTTTGTGTATTTTGGACCTAAACTACTTAAAAGTTGTAATTGTTCTTTCACATGTTCAGACTTTTCCCAGTTATCATAATTTCACACACACACACACACAAAATGATTGAAAGGCTTTCTTCATTTTTCCGTTCTCTATGTAGTTTTGGGTTTGATATGCTTCTTCTGAACTAAGGCCCAAAATCTTGCTGTGTCATAAACCCACAATCTGGCTAGTATTCCCCCCCCCACCACCAAATTATCTGCTTCCTTTAATGTCAGATCTCATAAACAGCAAGAACATATTGGATGAATGTATCTGGTTTCTTGATAAGATCTCTGTTGTTCTGGCTGATATCAACATCACCATTTATTTATTTATTTATTTATTTATATAGCACCATCAGTGTACATGGTGTTTTACATGAGTGGCTTACAATTGTTAATTTGATAGTTCACTGTCCTGAGGTTTACAATCTAAAAAAGACATGACTCACAAGGAAAAGAGATTGACATTTAATAATAATAATAATAATAATAATAATTTATATTTCCCACCTCTCCCCATGGATCGAGGCAGGATTCCAACAGACTAAAAACCTTACAAAATCGTCATAAAAATGTACATACATTATTACATACAGTTAAAATCTAAGGACCATATAACTTTAATAATTATCCATACTGTTATCACTTTCTACCTAATTAGCTACTGTCGTTCCTTGAAGAGGGGATTAAGTCTAGGATATGTTGGCTGCTCTTCTCTCCTTCTGAGGCCACAGCAGTGGTAGTTAGGAAGGAGGGCCTTTCACTGGGATCAAAGAACGATGCTACTGTGCCTGGCTTCTTTTCTCTCCTAAAGCATCCAGAGCACTGGCAGTTGAGATGGATTGCTTTTCATCTATTCACAATTCCGTGAATTGAGCAGCCACCCATCACAATCCCTTCTTGTGACAAGTGGTACATTGACTGTCACCACTGTCCTTAATGAAAGTAAAGCTTTACTTCACAATATTTATACAAGATAAAGAGACAGCTTCAGGACTTTATGTAAATCAAGGCTGATGAGAGTCAAATTGCAGGCATGGTAAAGCCAAATTATCTGAGGTGCAACAAAGTGCCTACTTTTGGAAGAACAAGAAAACATGCAATAGAGTTCATTTTCGATATAAACTGTCCATTCATCAACAAGAAAGTTCCAGGAAAGGAAATAGTTTGTTACACATTGCTGTAAACGGAGATTAATGATTAATTTCTATTAATGCTGTGATAGAGATTAACAAGATTTAAAAAAAAATGCATTTAGGCAAATTTCTAATGAATTCTGACATGTTATCAATGAGCCAGCATGCTGTGATGTGCTAGCCTATTGCTCCTCCTCTAAGCAGAAATGACTAAACCAACTATGGTCCTTCTCTCTATGTTTTTTAAGATTGATGTCCAAACCTGGCAGGAGCAGGCATTCTAGGGTGTTTCTCCCCCTCTGATTTCTTGAGGTATCTTTAGCTTCTCCCAAGTGCAATAGGAATAGTCGGGAAGTGTTGTGTGAGTATTGTGCTCATGGACAATAAACCTAGGTTCCTGTAAAACCTTGCTTATAGTGACGTGAGTTAGTTCTCTGTGTTAGTTCCTTCTCTCTATTGCACCAATATTTTCATACAATTCTTTTTCTAAGTATTTTCATTTTCCAAGTGTTTTCATTTTGAGAAAAAAACAATAACAGTAGTGTGGTTCTAGTTTCTATGAGTAAATAAAGAAGCAAAGCTTGGAATCTCTTCTACAAGACTGTATTTAAGTGCAGATCTGCATTTTGGTGTCCTGATTGTACTGCTGTCTTCTGCCCTTACCATACTAATATCATATTATAATTTTATACAACAAATAGGTAGATATGATTGGCGCATATGCCTGTTTGAAAGGGGAGGAGGAGATAAATATTTCAGAGGCAATGGAATAGAAAATTTCTTAGCAGAAGATATCAAGGAACATAGGTCATGGCCAGTTCTTCTTGGCAAATGGTATTGCCACAAAACTGTAATCAGAAGAGGGAGTGCCATATGTATACATGCAATTATAAACTAAGGATGAAAATGAATTAAACAATTATGTAGTACATTGAATATCTGATTTTGAACAAGACTAAGATCAAAATACCTGCATCAAACAAATGATCTTTTTTTAAAAGAAAGATCATTGCTTGAATAATGTAGTAATTACATTGGGTTTTTTGCAAAGCACAATAAGAGGGCATTGTTAGACTTGATGAAATTATATTGACAACAGGGTTGTCGTTTACATGTATTTCTCTGTTTAGTGTGGCAGAATTTAGCACTGTATGTATGAGAGAAAGAGAGAGGGAGGGGGAGAGAGAGAGAGTGGACAGCTTTTTGAAGCCAAACAATTATTTTTGCTTTCTGTTATGTCATTACATTAACAATTGTTTGATGCTGTTCATCTTAAACAATGTATTTATTTATATAGTCACTGCACTAAACCATGTCCATGTCCTCTTCTCAACTTCAGTAATTTCTTAGAAAAGAGAACAAACTTGCTAAAATCGTTGGTGTACTAGTCATCTGTAGAATCAAAGCTAATCTCTGTAACTTTTACATTGCACTTTTTTGAAACTGTCACTGTCAGAGGTTTCATAACATTAACTTTGCCCTTTGTTCAGTCTAGCTCTGAATTCTCCATAATCAGTGTTTTCTAGGAGCTATTTAAAAACCAGAGGTTCCGTGTCAATTCAACAGGTTATATTACCAACATATATATTATTGTTTTTCATTCTGAAATGACTGGCAAGTGGATTCACAGAGTCATGGAAGTGGGGGGCAGTGGCTAAAATTAAATGGGAACGTACATCAGTATGGAGCATTGCTACCCACAACTTTTTTTGGCTTTTAGATGGTAACTTGGTTGTACTCCTTGTGCTCACAGAAGCAAAATGGGATGGAAATTGTGGCAGAAGTGGAAAGAATGTATTGCTACTTTACATGCAAAACATCAACATGGCTGTTCTAGGGTACCCTTCTATATATAAGTAATAATAATAATATTAACAACAACAGCAGCAGCAGCAACTTTATTTTTGTATTCCGCCTTTCTGCCTGAGCAATCAAGGTGGCTTACATGGAATATAATAGATTAAGGTAAAATATTATCTGGATAAAAAGATAGACCCCCCCCCACCCAAAAAAGAGAATTAAATATAATACAATTTAAAAGAGAAAAAACTAACTTAGTCTGCAGAATGGCTGTTTCGGGTAGTCACAGCAAGAACTACATATTCACGAACATTTTGACTAAAAGAAAGATTATTCTAAAAATTTCTCAGACTTTCACTAAATGTGGCAAAAGAGGAAAATGATGAAAATAGTCTGTTTAAAGATCTTTTTCTCCATCCATTTCAATTTATTTAAAATTTTGATAACACTGCACAAAATTCCAAAACTAAATAATAGGTAATGGAGGTGGATAGAAAATTGTTGTTGCTGTTGTGTGCCTTCAAGTCATTTCCAACTTATGGTGAACCTATGGTGACCCTATCATGGAGTTTTCTTGGCAAGTTTCTTCAGAAGGGGCTTGCCATTGCCATCCTCTGAGGCTGAGAGAGTGTAGCTTGCTCAGGATCACTCAGTAAGTTTCATGACTGAGAGGGAATTTGAACACTATTTTCTAGACTCATAGTCCATTCCTCAAACCACTATACCATGCTGGCTATCAGAATATAGTTGTGATTAAGCATTATTTTAATCACTTTGGGTTCATGATGTTACAGCTTTTCAAAGTATACAAGTATGCTCTTTAAACCTGAACAGCTAGAGAAGTCTTTAGTGTTTGTTCATTTGTGTTATAATTTATAAAACACTTAATGCAGCTAATGGTTGCATAGTTAAATGTAGAGGGGGGAAAATAAGCAAGCAACAGATTAAATTGCCAATTTAAATTACACCTTCAGTTTAATGTTGTCTAATATTTTCCAGTATGTATGACTCAGTCTTGAGGGTTAAAGGTAAAAAGGTAAAGGTAGTCTGTTGATATGAATGTCTAGTTGTAACCGACTGCAGGGGGTGGCGCTTGTCTCCGTTATTAAACCAAGGAGCCAGCATTGTCCAAAGACAATTCCTGTGGTCATGTGGTCAGCATGACTGCACTGAATACTGTTACCTTCTCACTGAAATGTTACCTATTTACCTACTTGCATTTGAATGCTTTCAAACTGCTGGGTTGGCAGAAGCTGGGATGTGTGACAGGAACTCGCCCCATTATGCAGCACCTGAGCCTCAAACTGCCAACCTTCCGATCTTCCAATCGTCAGAACTGGTATCTTAACCACTAAGTCACTGCATCCCTCTTGAGGGTTAGAGAGATATAAATATCTCATCTCCCAAAGGGTCATATTGTTTTAATTTCCAAGATGCCTCTCATGACTCTAACTTTGAAAAAATAACTTCCTAAATTATTGTTTGGTGACTAATACACCAACATAATATATTGTCAAACTTTGATAACATATTCATACCACTTAATTGAGTGGTCATATATAAATCTTTTGAAAGAAGGTATTTGAGGTCTGAACAAATTGCAGCAATTTTAACGGAAGGTACATAAAAATAAGTGAAATCTCCAAAGTAAAAATATTGCTTCCTTGTTATAGTTCAGTTGCCTTGCCATGGAGAAAGATGTGACTATGCATGGTGGTTTTGTTTTAATGAATGTCTGACCACTTTTCTTTTTAGTAAGACCATTTGAACATTTTATGACAATTTAGAGAAGCGTAGAACTCTTGTTCTTGCAAGCATTGCATACATTTTGACAAAACCAATAAGTTACACATTATGAGCAATGAGGCCCTTTATATTTGACTTTGAGATATCCAGTAGAGTTTCTTATGGTAGATAGTTATTACAATTGCAGTGGAAAGCCACGGAGATTTCGCTATTGAAGCCAAGCCTACCTATCATGTCATTTCAGCTGTTTCTGTTTAACTCGGATGCCTAATGTGGCTAGAGAATGCTGCAGATTTCTATTAAGAATAACTCCATAATAATCATAGTATAACTTACATTGGGAAGCAGAGGACTGTTCAACTTCCTTAGTTCAGTACTGTATATTTTACATTTCATTTTATCCTGAAAATTGTAGATAATGTATCCCAGACAAAAAAGATTTTTGTCACTTTTGAGACTGTGCCTTCTGTTTCTCTGGACACATAATAAAATACACAGAGCACCCCCCCCCCCCCGCTAATCCTATGTAATGTGCTGATCTCTAGATATTTAGGAATCTAGATGCCAAAACCACACCAAATCGTGCCCCACATAGTAACCTTTACACTTCGGTTTTAGGATTACACCCTTACGATTGGCTTTCTGGTCAGAAGTGAAAGCTTCATTAATGGAATAGGAAGAGAGGTGGTTTTCAGACATTCTCTTTTTTATCCTGAAATCATCTATATTGCCTCCTATGCTGTCCTGTAGGTTTTAGAAATGTACTGTACTTTGAGAGCAAGTACATTTAGAAGTATTTGATGAATAAATATTTAAAACATTTAAATATGCATTTTCATATAGAAGTTTTATTTTTGTTTTTGGTTAAAAATAGATTAATGCAAAAATGGGAGAGAAATATGAGGGAATCCACAGAAAAGTCTTTCATAGAACTCTTGTGAAAAATTTTAAAAACAAAAAACAGAGCATGAATTTCTGAGGTGGTGCCATTGTATGAAGGGTCAATTGTCTCTGTTTTGGAAAAAAATATTTCAGAATTAAAAAGAAGCCCATTTGATGATGAGAATAAAAGGTTGCAGCTGAAACTAGGACTTGTCAGAAAATAGTCCAGGGCAACAGAAATTATGGTTTGCTTGCTCTGAAAGAACCTTTTGTCATACCTCTTCAAAAACAGTTTGAAGTCTGTTTGACATGCCATTTCAGGTGATGATAGCCACAGAAACTATTTTCTTTACAACCACAATTATATCAGCAGACATTGATCCCATGAAGCTACTCCAGGTAGCAAATGGATTGATACACATGTGTGATAACACTTTGCTTTTATAATCACTCTGGTAGAGTCTTGTTCAGATGTTGTAATGGGAACAAACCCCATTTACTGGAAGTGACAAATGCAGACATTCCCAGTTGTATTTTCATTTCTCCTAAAATTGTTAGTAGGATTGGCTCATACATACATTCATTGGATTTCTCCCTCAGTCATACTATTTCCTTTAGACAAATTTATTTTGCTGCTAGAGAGAACTATAGATCTTTCCTACAAGTGGAAAAGATACTATTATCTCCATTCCCCCATTTCTAAAACCAACAAACCCTGAGAAATAAGGATACTTGCAGTTATTGCTGTTTCCTATCTGTACAACTTAAGCAAAATAATGGAATTTATAGCAGACAGTATAAAATAATCTAGACTTTCCTGGAGAAAACATACTTTTTCCCCATCACAGCCATTCTAGTTTTAGATCTAGCTACAGTACTGAAACCGATTTAGTGATGAGGACCTGTGACTTACAAGTGGTAGGGGAAATATTGTCATCAACTCTGTATTTCTCACAAGTTTTTAGTATTTAGACAATAGGCCAACTTCTGTTAAATAAATAAATAAATAGTTTCCTTTCAGGACTAGATGGTAGTTTGTTGGCTTGCCTATGCCTTGCTATAATCATCCTATTCTTGGTTTTAATCCAATTGTTAGTCCCAAATACAGTAGACCAATCAGTAAAACTTCTGTAAGAGGTGACCGAGCAAATTCCCATTGTCTCTGTATACCTGCTCTAGTTGGACAATTGGATTTAGGCTCATGTATTTCAGTAAGATTGTGTTCCTTAGGACAGTTGCTTGAGTTCCTCTGAGTTGTCTTGTGACTGCGTGCTACTTTTCTTTTTGCCATGTTCTTTTTCCTTACAAAAAGTATTGACATGAAACCAATGGAGCAATCATCCAGAGAGAAGGAACTGAGGTGTTATCAATGTGCTGATGACAGGTATTTCTTATTTCCTATGTGATCTGGGAATAGCAATGTCAGTTGTTAATTTCATCTGGCTTTAAGTGCTCTGTTTCCTTCTGGAATCACCATGCCTAGGTGTGAGATAACCAGATAACCATGTATGTTGTTGTGGCCTAGTGTAAGATGCACTGTTTCACAGTTCTGGAATCAATTCAACGTGTTGATTTTAACCTGAAAACTGTCAAAGGTCTTATTTATTTATTAATTTGCATGAAGGTACTGGGTCTGTAGTCCTATTCACATGTGTCAGAAAGACTGAAGCACATGTTTTCTACAAATATTTTGATAGTCTGCTGCCTAGTACCACTGCAGTTAATCTGCAGTTAGTTACACTATTCCTCATTTGGTTTTATCCTGCAATTAGTTAAGTCTGAGCAAGGATTACTTTTGTTGTTGTTGAAGATATTCAGATTCAAAATTGTCACTTTGGACAGTGAGCTAACTGGCTAATTGTGAGCAAATTGTACCTTCTATGACTTGATATAAGATGCAAGTTGCAAGATATTTAAATAACATAAAAAGTGTGACTGTTCAAATCTAATTATACTTGAATATAATGCATGTGCATTTGCAATAATTTTCAGGTGCCAAATAATAATAATTTTGGAAATCCAGTATAACAACAATAGAAGTATGATTAAAAAGTGTTTTCTGCTTCTTGATTCCTAATGTTCACTGAACCATGAATCCCCTTAATTGATTAAGTCACTGAGAAGAGATTTGGTAGAATTCCTACATGGGCTTAAGTTATGTGGACAGACAGTGCTCGAGCACTTAAGTGCTAAGTAATTATTAATATTTATTATTTATTTCTTCCTGTATTTTCTCTTCATTCAAGCAGGAAATAATTTTGTTCCATTCTGAAAGTGAAAAATGTTTTCCCTGTGGCATTTGAAATTTTAATAGTCCTTAATAAATAAAATCATATCTAACAACATAACTGGTTTTACTTGGCAGTGTGATCTAGATGCATTGCAGTTGCGGAAACATAAATAGTTACAGCCTTCGAAAGCCTAGTTCCTATTTGCTAAATATACTTGGCTGGCTTTAAATTCCTCTGTGTGCAGTCATTAATACAATCCTCTTTGACAGCATTTAATTAAAGTGCTTTTCTCTATTAAATTCATTAAAACTTTTCTTTAGGAAGTATTCTTCCCAGACACTTGGATGCTAAAGATCCAAAGGTCCCGCTAAATAATTTCTCGCTTCTATGTAAATTGTTAATTGAATTTAACTTAGTGTCTTCTCAATGTTGGTGAAGAAATGAAAAAAGGCACCTTTTTATTAATCCAACCTTTTCTTGGTGAATGGTAAGAGGCAGGGAGCAGGGGAGAGGTAGAGGGAAGAAGCATTATGTCTGAATAGAACTGCTCTAACAATCTGAATTCAGACATAGTTTTCTTTGTTCAGACATGGCATGTGGAGCAGAGCCCCTTTAAGCTTAAAGTAGCACAATCCATTCAGTTTCACCTCACTCATCATTAAAACAGTGCCACATTCCCAAGTTGCTAAGAAAATCCTAGATAAAAGTTTAAACTAGGAGTGTAGAACTGTGTCCTGCTTGGTGTCAGGATATGTCAGTCAGGATGTCCAGTTTTGGTGTTCCCCTTCCAAAAGCTGAGCAAACTTTTGGAGTCCTACATTTTTGCTGCACAAGGCAGTGACATTGTCTGTGTCAACCTTGGGGCTAGGGATTGTTACCAGCACTGAGTGGCAGAGACTTGTTATTGATTCTAGGATGATACTATTACATTGCATCAATGATGGTTATAGATAATAGGTAGGACTAATGAAATTTAACTGAAGGATTCAAGATACATTGCATAGCACTTTTGCATCTGATTGACCTAACTTGCAAAACTAGGCATGTGCTGTGTAAGACGAAAGATTACTTGCTGAACTCCAACCACCAGTCCCAACTAGATTAGAACCCTTGACTCAGATGCTGAATGATGTCCGTTCGTATATAAATCCCATTATTTTGTTGGTTTACTCTAGTTTGAACTAGGATAAGATTCAGATCAGGGGTAAAAAGTATGCAGCCCTTCAGATTTTGCTGAATTACAATTCCTAGAAGCCTACCAGCATTGCTAAAGGTGAGGAAGTCCGGGTGTTGCAGTGAAGCAACACAAGAAAACCTACACAATTCCCACCTCTGATTTTGGACTTTGGGTACTGTAGAAGGCAAAGCTAGATTTCAAAGGATAGTCCTGGTCAGATGTGTTGATCTGTGGCTTTGTGAATTTTGTGTTTTAATAACCTAAAGAACTAATTCAGATTAATTGTGAAGAATTGATCTGAATAGGTGAGCATTTCTTGGGGAAAGCGGTGGGGGTTGTTCCGTATTAATAGATTATTGACAGCTTAATGTCTTGGCACTTAAACAGCCCATAAGGTATAATAAACAGGAAGCTGCCTGATGTGAGAGCAGTCAATAGTATATTCAATCAGAACCTTTCAGTTAATTGCTAGTTGACCTCAGAGGGATGTCCTTTCTTTAGTTTAGAGCTAGAAGAACCAGGAGGCATTTAATAATCAAAGTATTATTGCACACACACGAAAGAGTAGAATTTGTTAACATTTTCATTAATAGTAATGAAGTATTTACAGAATAATAACTTTACAGGCTTTTTAAAAAATTCACTCTCCTAGACCTTTCAAATGCACTGGAATTTGCTAAAAAAATGAAGAAAATAAATAAAAATGAAGATGCTGTTGTTCAGAATTTGAAGCAGGATCCTTGGGCAAGCAAAGGGGCTGGCCAAGAGTCAGTATGAAGGAAGGAAGCAGGAGATTTTTAGGCAGATGTCCAAAGAGTTAACATGTATCTGGTGCTAGAACAGAAGTTTCTTTCCCCTGGAAGGGAGAACTATGCTCTAAGGGTTTATTCTGACAGTGAAAATAATCCAGGTAGAATCTTTGTTGTCATTAAACTGGAGAAAACCAGGAAATGGCGGATGTTTATCACACAACATTTCCTGGTTTTCTCTAGTTTCACTTTCGTTTAAATCCTGTTTGCCCCCTAGTGTGATAAAGCAGTATGACAGCCCCCCTACCTTCAAATACAGTGGGACCTTATACACTAGTGTGTGGTTCCAGGATCCCCCGTGAATAACAAAATCCGTGGATGCTTAAGTCCCATTAAATAGAATGGTAGAGCCAAATGGATATATATCCTTTATATAAAATGGAAAATCAAGGTTTGTTATTTATAATTTTTTGGAATATTTGCAGCCCATGGATGCTTGAATCCATGGATAAAAAATCAGTAGATAAGGAGGGCCAACTGTATATATATTAATCAGCAGATCAAGACTAGTTCAAGCCTCCTACAGTTAATAACTCATTATTTTATGTCAGAGAGTACAATTCTTCATCATGGTCCCTGTGAATCACACAAATGGGCTTCCATCCTATATATACCCCTAGTATTCCCGCTTTTTCCCCTCAGTTCCTTTTTGTCTGCTGCGCTAGCAGCATCGAAGGAACTGATTCTTAGAATTGTTCTTCTTTAAATTTGAATTTTTATGGGTTTTGATCTCAGTTTTGTCTTTGGATTTTGGCTTTCCACTTGGTTCTGACTACGTTTTTTGTTGGTATTTCTGGCTTCTGATTCGGTTAGACCTCGACTACACTTTGCCTTGTGATTTGGACATGTTTGCTTCTAATGGCTCAATTTTGGCCTGTTCATTGATGGTAATTATGGCATCCCAGTCATGTCTTTTAAGAGATGCAAGGAATGTGGGACGAAGATCCCATGGCAAGAGAAACACACTCAGTGTTTGCTCTGCCTGGGTGAGGGGAACAATATGCTGACCTGTGCTTACTGCAGGGCTTTTACCCTGCAAACCAGAAAAAAAAAATCGGCTCTTCTACCTTCAGTCCTTACTGTATGAAAGGGCTTTGAAGCAGCATGTGGCCCCAACAGCTATGATATCAGTTCCTTCACCCTCTCCATCTCAGAGGAGATCATCTGTGCCTGAATCTGGCTGCCAGGATGATCTTCCTCACCCGAGTTCTTCAAGGTTGATTCACGAACCATCTTCAGCAAATCTTTGGCTCGAATCTGAGTGTCCGCGCTCGACAAAACCTGAGGATACCCCCACTAAGAAGTGAAAATAAAGCCTTAGAGAAGGGAGATAAGGCAAACAAATCAGAGAAAAAGAAGAAGCATAAGAATTTGTCTTCCCATTGTTTTTCCAAAAGGTCTACTAGATCTGAGGAGCAATATGCTGAGAAACCTGATCCCACTCTTTTGCTCAAACTTTGAGGCTCAGATTGTTTCGTTCTCTGAGGGTGAACTCGTGGACTCTCTTGTATGCCATTCTCTCTCTCCAGTGCCTCTCCAGTGTTTCATTTGTCTACTAGATCCCTTTCTCCTCATGTTTGAGTCCATGATAATCTGCTGGCTTCTCCAACTTACCATTGAGTCCAATTTACATCTCAGTACTGACCTCTGCTATGATCTCGACCCTCAAACCCATGTCGATACCAACAATGTCTGTCTTCGAATTTGGAGCCCAGACCAAGGCCACCATGATTTGCTCTTCGACTGAGAGACCAGACTCTATTACCGGCCTGTTGACCCTGAGTAGCACCTTTAGCACAATGTCTATCAGGCCCCCAAGGACCATCACGGTTTGCCAATGGTTTCAATGATCTTACAGTCTGCTCCTTCTTCAACAACTTGTCCTGCTGCCTCCACACATTCTGAGCACGGAGCACCTCTCGTCCTTCCTTGTCATGAGTCCTTACAAGACAGTCCTTTGCCGGCTGTTCCTCACTCCTCTCGGGCTGCTTCTCCTAAGTCGGATTCTTCCTCCACTCGAACCCAGGAGCAATCTCCTTTGAACTTTTTTACAGTCCACAAGTCAGCTTCTCCCACCTATGATGTTTGTTCCTTCTGGGAACAAATTATTAGAATGGTGAATGCTTTGAATTTGGAAGTTGTACAACACAATGCTGAACCCTTGGATTTGATTTATAAATGTGTCTAATCCAAAGCTCCCACTCCTGCATCAACTGGACTTCTTCCATTGATGTCCCATATTGCTAAGTGTTGGTGGACTGTCCCACCCACCATACCTTCCACTTCCAAGAAGATTGACAATCTTTATAGGTTGACTCCATCTGTTTCTTCCTGGCTAGTTGAACACCCATCCTAATTCAGCTATTGTCCAGGCTTCCAAAATGAAACCTAATCCATGGACAGAACAAGAGGGCAGGAAACTCAGTGCCATGGTGAGGAAGTTCTATTCAGCAGCATCTTTGGGTCTCCACATCACTAATTATGCCACATGTATGGGAGCCCACCAGCAACATCGTTGGGAATGTTTCCCCTTGTTGATAAGCTTCCAGATGAGGATCGTCCCCTGGCTCAGACATTGCAACCTGAAGCCCACTCCCTTGGTGCCAAACAAATTAACTCACTTGTCATTCTGTTGACTGTGTTTCGAAAGTCCTGTCCAGTTCGATCACCCTCTGATGTTATGCATGGCTTTGAGGCTCTGATTTATCCCATCAAATGAGGGTTACCATTGAGGATTTGCCTTTCAATAATTCTGGTTTATTTAATAAGGAGACAGATGAAAAATAGGTTCATAATCACAAAAATGAAGACTACTGCAAAGGGATACGTTATGTCTCACCATGTTTTGTTCCCTATTGATGATGGGACTGGCAGCGACCATCTTACATCTGAAAAAGATCCTATAGTCTATATGGATCGAGGAGAAAAAGGTTCTTTTCCTGATCCTTTTCCTCCTGTGTAGATGTACTACCACCCAGCCCCGATATCATTAATCCATTAAGAGGAAAGATGACCAGGGTAAAAAACATCTGTGACTTTCCCCTTGTGTGTGCTCCCCCCCAACCTCTCTTTGGTCATAGACTTTCCAGGTATCTTGATGCTTGGACTTCTATAACATCTGATTTGGGGGTTCTTACCATCATTGCTGAAGGCTATGCCCTCAAATTCAACGAACTTCGCTCTACAGGGACTGTACGACCACTCCTCCCTCAGACACTCTACCTAAGTGCAGATGCTGCTTTCTAAAGGGTCCATCGAACCTGCGCCTGCATCTCAGACTCAGAATTGTGTTTTTTCTACATACTTGATTGTTTCGAAATTGGATGGTGGCCTGCAACCCAACTTATATCTATGCCGCTTGAATTCCTACATTTGTTACAGATAGTTCCATATTGTAACTCCCCTCTTCCATTCTTCCCCTCTTACAGAAAGGAGATTGGTCTGCCATACTTGATCTCAAGAATGCCTACTTATCGACAGTTCCTGGCATTTCAAGTAGGCAATTTCAAGTAGGTAGGTTTTGTTTCCTACCATTCAGATTGTCTACAGCTCCGAAGGTCTTCTCAAAGTGTATGGCCATAGTGGCAGCTTTCCTCTGTCAACAAGGTATATCCATCTTCCCATACCTGGATGACTGGCTCTTTGCAGCAGCCTCAAGACAAGTCATGGTTCAAGATGTCCAGTTCATTTTGTCTTTGTTTGAATCATTCAGCCTTATTTTCAATGAATCCAAGTCCAATCTCTCTCCAACTCAAGAGATCACATTCATCGGAGCCATGCTGGATTCGAGGTGAGGCGAGCCATGGCTTGCCTAACACAGGACAGATTCAAGTCCCTGGCTTGATTGATTAAACCCTGCATTTCGCACAGAACGGTTTTGGCCCATTTGGTGCAAGTTGCACTAGGCCACTTGGCTTCCATCACCTTGGTCACTCCTTGGTCTCGATTTCGATTCCAATTCTTTCAGGCATGTTTTCTGTCTGTGTTTGATGCCTTATGGGATTCTCCCTTCAAAAGGCTCACAATCCCAAGACCTGTAGCCAGGACACTGCACTGGTGGCTGGATACAGCCAATGTCTGCATAGGCATGGCATTTTAACCTCCACGACCATAATTCACCCTCACAACCAATGCCTCACTGGATGGCATATTCATTTGAGATATGATACTGGGGAAGAGTGCTGAGGGTACTGTGGACAACCAAATAGACAAACAGATGGGTCCTTGAACAGATTATACCTGAATACTCCTTGGAAGCTAAGGTGACTAGACTGGAATAGAACAAAATAATTAAATTGAGACTGTTTTGCAGTGTTTTTTCCAGTGAACACACACACACCCCTGACTAGGAAGTATGCACAGAAATGCATCTGTGCATAAAAATGACATAAAAGTTGTGTTACATAAAAACAGATTGCATGCAATAAAGGTATGTGTTGATTTCTATACAAAATTATATTGTGTAGAAGAATGGTAAGCAAAAATGTGTATTAATTTATGTTCATTGTTTTTTAAAGCAAGGTGTGAAATGGGATTGAACAAATTAAGAACAAACCTAAAATTGGAAAACTGGAAAAAAAAGCTGATAGAAACAGAAATATAGGCATACCACAATTACCAAAATAGATGTGTTCCTGGGCATTACATCTTTAACAGAAAATTTGGTAGAAGAAGCAGAAACTTTAGGAAAAGGGATAGATTTCTACATCACAAAAAGTCAGCATCTTTTAGCAACCCCCCCCCCGCCGAAACTCAACAATATGCACATATAAAAGAATCAAGCAAGTCAGGAGAGGGTAGTCTTGCATAAGTAAACAAAAGCAGTTTGCATCTTCTAGAGACCACTTGAAGAGTTCTTCCAAAATGTATTCAAGGATGACTTTTTCTTTCACTAGCTTCCACTTTTCTAACAATTTCCATTTTGGTGGGCAAACTTATAACTCTCTCTCTCTCTCTCTCTCTCTCTATATATATATATATATATACACATATGAACATGTTTGGGAGAGCTGATGACACAAATTTATTTACCTAACCCTCTTTTCTTTGTTTTTCTCTTTATATGTGGTCATTAAGGGATTCTGGAGGCAGCCTGTCATAGATTCACACACACACACCTACTGTAGGATCAGTTAGAGCAGAATCTTATTTTCCTCAGCTCAAAATTCATGGCATTGTTTATTTTAGACACCTGCTGCACCCTAACATGAAAAGCCTGTGTTTCTCCAGGACTCCTTCTGTTGCTGATGCTGCTAAAAAAAAAGAAAAAAAAAAGAAAACAAACAAACAAACAAAAAACACCAAACACACACACAACTTCCAGCTAGCTGAAGACTGTATAAAAAGGAGCTTCTTTATCACCAATTTTGTTAAATGAGGTATACCAGCAGAAAGATTTGTAGATTTTTTGGCTTGAAGGCACTTTCTAGATCATGCTTAAAATCTTGATTGTGTGTATGTCTTCCTGAATTCTGGTCTGATATGTATAATGTTAAAACAGCGAGGGCAAGAAAACTGTACTGCAAGTTACCAGGGTGGTGACTGGGAATGAGGCAGGAGTTGGACAGAGGCAACCCAGATCTCATAATAGCAAAAAAATGTGAGAATGAGAAAGAGGGATGACGGAGCTATATGATAACTGTAACCATATAACTGTAACCATCAAGAGAATGAGAGGATATTTATTACTAAGTGCAAAAGAGATTACGAAAACTATAGAACTTGTTCAAGAAGCCAAGCCACAGCTCACAACAGTGTCCAGCAAAATAGATGGGGTGTGGGAATAATGTAAAAATTGGAGGAGGAGGAGGAGGAGGAGGAGGAGGAGGAGGAGGAGGAGGAGGAGGAGGAGGATTATTGTATTCAAGTCACCAAGAAGTCCCCACTCTAATCTTGGGAGATTTTAATATCCACAAGGACAATCCTAATTATCCCACAGCCACACTTTTCAGTTCTTTGCTATCTTCGTTTGTTCTGATTCATCTACACTGTCCCTTGGACATTGTTTTGATCTAGTTCTTAATAAAAACTGTTGTTTTCAATTATATGTCCAGTAAAATTCCATTGTTTGATCATTATTTTGTTTCCTTTGCACTCACCCATAGTTCACCCCCTCATCGTTTTGTTCGCCACTCTTTTCGAAATCATCACTTTGTCAGTCCCAAGGACTTTTCACATGCATTGAACTCTTCATTATCCTCTTTAAATATTGGCAGTTCTATGGATTCTGCTGTTTCTTTACTTAACTCAATCTTATCTGCAACTCTTGACAGTTTTGCCCCACTATTAACTCGCACAACCTTTTCTACTAAGACTGAGCCCTGGCTCACTCCTTCTGTTTGATATCTTTGTTCTTGTTCTTTAGCAGCTGAGTGATCATGGAGAAAGACCAGGAAATGGGCAAATTATATCAACTATAGGTTCATTTTCTCTTCTTCTTCATGAGCTATTTCATTGGCTAAACCGAAATACTATGTGTCATTGATCAGTGCCAGTGAATGGCACCCACAGTGTCTCTTTTCAACCTTCAATCTCTTACTAAAGTCTTCTCCTCCACCTATTCCTACTTTGATTTTGAAATTTATTTCAATACCAAAATTGAAAATATCCACTCTGATCTTGAAGTTCCTGATTCCTCCGCTGTTCTAACATTGCAACCATCTGTATCTGTAATTTTTTTTCCTCCTGTTTTGTTGGACGAACGATCTAAATTATTGATATCTTCTAATCCCTCAACTTGTTCTCTTGACTCATTTCCTTCTCATTCCCTAGTCATTGTTGCCCATGCTATACTACCTTCTCTTCTTCATATTATTAATCTCTCTCTCTCTCTCTCCACTGGTTCTTTCTTCTGAAGAAGCCCTCACTCGAACCATTCTCCTTTTCTAATTACTGCCTTATCTCATTATTGCCTTTCCTCTCTAAGGTTTAGGAATGTGCCTTTACTTTCTAAGGTTTATGGATCCTTTTCAATCTGGCTTTCGTCCTTTGCATTCTAAGGAGATAGCCTTCATGAAAATTACAGATGATCTTCTTTTGCCCAAGGCAAAAGGCCTATACCCAGTTCTTATTCTCCTTGATCTCTCTGCAGCTTTTGACACAGTTGATCATAGTCTTTTGGTAGATCTGTTCCAGGAGCTAGGATGTACTGGTTTAGAGGCTGTACAGACTGGTGATAAACCTCTTGGGGCGGAGAGGGGGTGAGATGACCGCATGCTGCGTGCCCTGACTCCGCCTCCATGCCGGTGTGACACTGCATGCCCCACCGCACGGCAGAGACATCATGGTGCTCCCTTGGTGCAGTGTGTACACGTGTTGCAGCAAAAGAGCACCAAAAAGCCATGGTGCCGGCAGCTATGGCACCTTTTCTGCTGCACAAAAAAGAGCCACTTTTTGAAGCTTCACTTTGTGCTAAGGAAAGGCCAGATCAGGGCTGCAGCATGTTATCTCTCCCCTTGACTGCTGCAACCTTCTTTTGATGGGGCTTCTGTTGTCCCACCTCAGTCCTTTGGTTTCCATTCAACACTCTGCTGCAAGGATTATCTTTTTGGATCACTGTTTTGACCATGTCACTCCTCTGTTGATATCTCTTCACTGGCTCCCCATTCCTTTCAGGATTTGGTATAAGCTTCTTCTTTTAACCTTCAAAGCATTGCATGGTTTGGCCTCCTGTCTGTTCTTATTTCCTCCTATCACTCAATTTGTGTTCTGCAATCCAGGGACTCAAGGCTCCTGACCCAGACAAGAGTTTCTTCTTCTCTGGCTCAGATTCACTCTTTCTTCTGTGCTGCTCCTTATTTCTGGAATCACCTCCCTAAGCATTTGTGGACTATTACTAGTTAAATTTAAGTCTGAATTAAAGACTTTTTTGTTTACAAAAGCATTTCAAACTACAGTTTGATATCTCTGTTAATTCAGACTAGGGTATATTGTTTGTCTATAGTTTTATAGTATTAAAGCTATTTTAATGGGATAAATTGTCTATTTACTGTATTTCATATTTTGTGATTTTAGATTGTATGCCATTGGCAGATTTTATGTTGTTTTGGTCACTCTGTAAAATGCTGTGCAAACCTATGGTGCTATATAAATAAACATTAATACTACTAATAATAATTGTAGAAATAATTCAAGAAAGGTGTTATCATACAGCTCCTTTTTTTGAGGAATTGACTTTTCAATTGATCAACTATTACCCTGATGCATAAATGAATGCATTAAGATGAATGCAAAGGTGGTAATCACTATGCCCTTTTCCACTATATTTTCACTATCTCAGGATGGAAACCTGAAAAAAACCCAAGTAAAATATGTGGATCAGGTAGCAGCATATTAACTGAGGACAGCCACATTCTTGACAAACTGAAGACAAATCAGATAGAGATTCAAGAAAAAAAGTATTTGTTAAAAATTGCTTCTTGTGCATGGGTTGCCAGATTTGCACTTTGTAGAGAAACCGAAATATATAAATGAATAAAAATCAAATGCAAGGCAGTGTATCTATAGGTTTTAATTTGTCTGGGAAAACTAACCAAAGAAAACCACAAAGAAACAAAAAAGTACAAGGGATTTACTTAGCTGTTATTGCTGGGAGCAACTGCCTTTGTTTCACTCTCATGTACCTATTTCTTTGTTAGGTGGGGTCAAGGAGATGTAGAAAAGATTGGTAGACATGCGAGTAAGGAACCCACAGACTGGTGTACAGGTGTTGTTATTGTACCAAATGTTAATGACAAGATTGCATTTGTATGGATGTTACACAATTGAATAATATTGTGGAAATTGAATTGACATTAGTCACTATGCCAGGTGACCTTTTTATGAAAAGTCGACTGATTGTGATCCCCATATTTCTTTTGAAGCAGAAGCTGTCTAAAATATATGAAAGACACCAATGCATAACTAAGTACAGTGTAATTGTTCAACCATCTGAAAGATGGCCCTACTAAGAGTCAAACTGTGTACTGAGTGATAAAGAGAACAATATCCAGAATATTTATTTATAGATAGATGTGGCAACATATAGCATGTGTAATGCAACTGTTTTTCTAAATATATAAAACTGGTTCTATAGGAGACTACATCAATGCATGTCATTCAGAAACTAAAGTAAATGGCTGGTATTCAGTGGTGTAGTTATGGATTTGTAACTTGTATTCATTAATCCTGTGCATCACAGCCTGCCTTAACAGCCAGCAGCTCCCAGTTCATCTTAAGAGACAGCCACCAGATCAGGTGAAGAACTGTTCAGCTGGCAATTGAGGAGGAGGATGTTTGCACCACTTCCCGTCAGTAAGCAAAACAAAACAAACAAAAAAACAAACAGCTTCATTTATATACCGCTTCATACCCTTAAGGAGTGTCTAAGCGGTTTACAATTGTAAGCTATTTGCCCCCCAACAATCTGGGTACTCATTTTAGCGACCTCAGAAGGATGCAAGCCTGAGTCGAGCTTCAGCCCTTTGCTGGTCTTGAACTCGTCACCTTATGGTTTTGAGTGAGTGGCTGCAGTACAGGCATTTAACCACTGCGCCACCAGGGCAAGTGTGACCATCAGAAGCAGGAGCAATGTCACAATTCATTGTCACAGACTTGCTTTCTGGAAGGAGAGGAATGGAAATATCCTCTTTGCTCCCTGACCACCAACTGAATGGACCTGCTTCACCTGATCCAGTGGTCGGCTCTTTAGGTGGATGGAGGCAGAGGAGGTCAGGCCAAAATTTAGGATTTTGGTAAATATTTGGAAGAAAACGATCCTGCAGGGTCTAATTTTGGTTACTGAGAATCAGTTAACTTCTGCCATGTTTATAGAATTTGCAAAAGATTAAAACTTTAAGCACTCTGTATAGTCCATGTTTTTCACACTTGAGAAAACCATGCAAATAGACCTCCGGAAATCAGATGACCCACACAGAGCCTAGAGCAGGAAAGTCGTGTTCAGCAGAATGCCTCAGGTAAGGACCCCTCTGCTATTATCTCCAACACAATGTAACACAAAATGACTCAGTCTGAACATGCAGAATTAAAAGTAAGATTATAACAAAACTTTAATAAACACAGTTTAATTCCATCAGTGGAATTAATGCCAGGGAACAAGTTCTGTTTCATAAGGTCTGAAACATCTGTGCAGCATCTCAAAGATCTTATTTTTAGACACTTGATTGTCTTCTCTGGAGAAATAGGGTTCACCTATAGAACTCCCCAACATAATAAAAAGAAAATCAATGTCTGTAGCACAGCAGCCTGTTTTCACAGGAGGTTTCCCTGGAGAATTAAAAAAGTGGGAACAAAGTTGGGAAGTCTGCTGAGACCTTCTTAAAGATTTCATGGATAATTGACTACTGAAATTTCTAATATCATAGAATTCATTGTAAGATTTAGTGCTCAAGGAGGAATTCAACTCAAAGGTGACACTCTCTGTCCTGCTGAACATCATGGTACTTTTACTTTAACACTGCCATTGTTGTGACCTGAGTTTCTTAGAATATGTAGTATAGGCCAGAAATAAACATGGTGATGAATTTCAATAAAGACAATATGTATAAAGGCCCAAGTCTATTAGAAATTAGATCATAGTATTTAAAATTATGTTTCATATATAAAGTAGAGAGATGAACTCCATGAGGATATGTATACTTTCTTCTTTTCCACCAGATTGTCAGGGTTAATAAAAATAAAGCATGCCTGGCAAATGGTAGATGTACTGAAAGGAAGACAATTGATTTGTGAACTTCATATAGTGGCTTGTTTGTTCTAGAGAAAGCATAATGGGGAAATGATTAGTAACAGGGGCAGAAACTGGTTGCCTGTAGACAAAGAAGTGCTTGATTCACAAGTATGTTTTTCTCCAAGAGCCAGTATAATTTTTGTTTAGATCTAGTTATTCATGCATTATAAAATCAGCATGCGTGCACACAAAAAGTCTATGCCTACTGCTTTACATATTGTACTTAACTTTTCTAATTTTGAGGGCTGCATATCTTGATATCTAGATAATCTACAAAGGCAGGCAGGCAGGAAGCCACAAGGGCAATTCCTGACCCTGACTAACATTAAAACATCTGCTCACTTGGGCAGGGAGGCTGCATGGAGAAATTTGTAAGAAATAAATATGCAATCAGTCTCATTTCCACTCCCTTCAGTATGAAGAGTGAGGAGGAGAAAGATATTTGGGTCAACAGCACTTGTTCTAATCTGGGTTTCTCTATAAGAAAGAGGCTAAGTGGTTTGGTAACTACGGAAGCCTGAATTACCTTTCACTTAAGCAAGAAACCTCTACTTAAATCAGTATGTTTCCATATTAAATAAGGTACAACCAGTTCTACTGTGGATATTATTAAAAGTTTTTTTTTTTTAAAAGGGTTGCACTGATGCAGCATTTGACACCTGCAAACCACACACATCTTTTTGGTTCTTGTTTCTTCCAATAGAATTAACAGCACTGTTTTAATAATGGGCCCCAGGAGAGTGTATAAACAACTGAACAACATTTATCCCCTTTCTTAATATTTCTGATTTTATATTAAATATATATGAAGATTGGTGTTTTGGCACACACTACATAATTTAGAATCATGTCCCTACAACATGACTATTTTTCCACAAATTATTTCTAGTTGTAATGAGGCATATAGCACAAGTAATAGGTGAGACATTTATTTGATTACCATTTCAATGCAGAATTTCCAAATCCACTCATCCAAATTTGGCTGCAGGTAACAAAATGATGATGAATATCTTTGAAAAAATACTCAAAAAATGAATACATTTGAAAATGAATACCGAACATAAGTGTGTGCGTGTGTGTGTGTGCATGTATACATATGAAAACACAAATTTATAATCTGATGCAGAAGAGAGACAGGGCAAACATAGTAGTGAAAAAATGAGAACTTGAGTGAAATTCAGCTGTGACAGATTTGTCTATCCTTGTGTAGCATAGGTGAAAAGAACATATGCTCAACACACGGTCTTTCTGGTTGATCACTTTATGGTGGAATAAATGCAAAGTTGTTCCTCAGCTATTGTAGAAATCTACGCTTTTTTCTGCAGCTATTTCATCTGTCACAAAGAAATGACATGTTCTTAACATATACATCACAATATGTTGATGTTCAAAATATCGGTGTCCTTACTTAGGTGACCAAGTGGAGATCAGAACCATATGTGTGCATATGTGCATTGAGCACCTGCTGGATAGTACCCATTGAATACATATGATGCTCCCTCCCTTCCGGCATCACTGAAGCAGGAGCGCTTATGTAGCTTTAAACACGTGTACATATGCCAGTAGATCGAAAATATCAGTTCCCTCTTTTTTCTTTTTTCTTTTTTGTTGGATTTTGTACTAAAACATTCATTTTTGTGGAAAAAAAAACAGTTTTACACAAAATGACTTTTTCTGAGCAAAATATTTTTGTGCAATGAAGTCCCGTAAGGTGGACAAAATAACTGGAAAAGGTTCAAAAACTCTCATCATCTCACCTATTATTGAGAAAACTTGACAGTTTTCATACTTGAGCATAAGAATGAAATAAGAGTAGATTTAAAGTCTGATGAGATGGTGGAGCAAATTCCATTAAAGTGAGTTGTATCAAGGGAGGGTGTGTAGTGAAGAGATGTACTGAAGTGAAAAGGGCACCTCACACAACTAGATAGCAGCTGCGTATTGGGAAAGAGGAGAGAAGGCAGAGTTGGCAGTGGTTGGCACTGAAGCCAAAAGCAGGTGAGGCCAGACCCACTACAGCAAAGGCCACCCTAAAGGATCCTGTTGTCAATAAAGTGACCACTAAATTGTTCTAAATTTTCCCAGAATTTCAGAAGTGACCTCCAGCACAGCATAAGCGGTTGCTGCAAAGTATAAGCAAGGAAAGGACAAAGAAATTATGGGTTCTCTGGTGTGAACACATTATTACATTCGTTTTGTCCAAATTACAGAACAGAAAAGTTCAAGGACTGCATGATAAAATTACCACTATTGTATCTACAAAATATAAATCTGTAAAAAAATTTCTAGGCATCGTACTTATATTAAATTCTGTTTAACCATATTGTCTTATGGAGCTAATGGATATGATGCAAAAGGAACGAGGAGGGAAGAGCAGAGCTTCTTCTCTATTCAGTGTATGAAGGTAGACTGATCTTTCCATTTACTACTAAATTCTTTCTGAGTAGCAGTGGGACAGCCTCTCACTGACACTAAGGGGCTCAATAGATGGCCCCTACGGTGTCGTCCTTTTCCTAGCTGGATCGGGGCTGTAGCAATTACACACCGCAGCCCTTAATTGGCCTTTCTGTGGCACAAAAAGAAGCCATAAAAAGAAGCCTTGTGAGCCATGGAAAGGGCGCCCTAGCCATGGTGGTGGTAGCGGCTTTTTTGCACTCCTTTGGCACAGTGTATTTAAATGCTTTGCCAATGGAGTGCTCTGATGCGTCCATCATGAGGTTGGGCATATGGCGTGATACTGGCATGGCTGCGACATGGTGGCTTGTGTATGCCACATCCCCACACTGCCCCCACGCTGGTGTATAACCCCAGTCTATACAGGCTCTAAAGGGCTGTGCAGACCTCCAGTTTGGGCCGACTTGGGGGCAGAGTCAGAGCATAGCATCTGCACGATACACACCCTAGCTCCACCCCCACAGTGGTGTGACGCTGCGTGCCACACTGCATGGTGTGTGGCATCATGACACTCCTTTGGCGCTGTGTACATACAACACAGCATCAAAGGAGCGTTGCCAAACTGCAGCAACACGGCTATCACACCCTTTGCAGGGTGAAAAAAGGAGCCACAAAAGCCACAAAAAGGCCAGATCAGGGGTGCTGTAATAGGGTGCTGTAACAGGGGTGGCTGGAGGCCACCCATTTGGGGTTATGTGCACAGCCCCTATGTCTTCTGATCAATGGATGAGACCAGAGTATGCTGCTCTTTAGCTCTCCAGCCCCAAAATAGCCTCCAGTTTATTAAATCCATTATGTAAATAAGAGAATCTAAACTGGATGTTGCTACCATTTGGAACCAAACAGCACAAGCTCTGAACGACCAACAAAGTTAGTGTTCTGCAGAATACCGTAGTAGTTATACTGGGCTAAACTGAACAATAATCCTATCTGTACACATTGAAATGAACAGCCTTTGTTATAACAAATTTATATTTTATTGATTTCCATGAGTCTATTCTATGTAGTAGTTGATTAAGTCTGAAGTTTTATGGATTATAAACAGACAAGAAATTATTTAATGTGATCCCCAACATATTACAGTGCAGTTCTGTTTATTCAATTTTAATTAAAATTAAACCAATTTAAAAATTCAAAATTTTTAAAAAATCCATTAAATTTAAATTCAGATGATGAATACATGTCTTGTCAAAATTTTGGGTGTGATGATATGGTAATTTTTCTTCTGACTTTGCTATCTAATAACAATTTTCCTGTTACTGAACATATTGCCAGTAGAGGAAAAAGATGTTGAATAGTACTTTTTCTGCATAAATCTATTTCACCACCCATAACATTTTTCCTGATTTCTCAGTATCTCTAAGTAAAAAAATGTCACATCCAAGCAGATAGTAGTTTGTACTGCTCTAGAGTAAGAGTAAGTTCCAACCCAAAATCTAGACATGCATTGAAGCCAAATAATATTCTGATCATGAGATGTTGGATTTTTTTTATCTCAGAGTTTTAATTACATACTTCAAAGAAGTTCAGAACCTACTGTATCAATCCTATCTCAGAGATAGAGGCATTGAGAGAGAGACATCCTAGATTAATTATGTTCTAGCACAGGTTCTTCCTATTTATAATGAAGGATTATTGTCATATAGAAATTCAATAGTTGTTTAAACGCTTTTCATTCCCTGGAGGAAAAACAACTAGGGATTTTGCCTAAATGTAGATTTTTGCATTTATCATTGTTGAATTTCATTCCATTAGTTACACGCCAATTTTCTAGTTTATCAAGGTCCTTAGGAATTCTGTTTTTAGCTCTGACAGACTGGCACTGTAAAATCAACAACGAAAGTCTTTCCTGTTATCTCCTACCTCACTATTGAGCTAGAGATGATGTTAATGAATTTGGGATTTTCTGCATCCAACCTGTGCCTTTATCATTACGGTCTTTCTCCCTTCATCTCTTCATCTTTATATTTTCTTTCTAAAACACTAAAACGTAAAAAGTAACATAGAATCACTGCTGTATCTTTTTAAATTCTGTTTGAAACTTGGACCATTTTAAAGTAAGGCTCACTTTACGTAAACAAGTAAATAAGAGATATTCTGCCCTGATGAAAATAAGCTTGTTGTAGATCTCATCTTGGTTGTTCAATTATCTGCCATACCAGCGTTTACTTTGTGAAGCAATTATTAAACCTTTTTTTTTTAAGGCAATACATGAGAAATGCCAGTAGCATTTCGGTTACAATATTAAAGGAAGCTAGCTGAAAGTGAACATATATATATCCATGTCAGACTTCCTACCATTTTGCACGCTCATATTGATTTCTTTTGACATGGTCTTCATTTATTGAGTAGTCTTTTTTTCTCCCTAAACTCCCCTGTCTATAACAGTACATGCTGCGAGCGATTGTAAAAGGAAGCCAACATATATTAAACCTGCCTGAAGTCAAAATGTAATCTAACACCTGTAGTCTGTAATTTGTCATCACTTCATAGGTTTTTTGTTTGTTTTTTAATAACAGTTTGAATTTTCCTGAGCTTGCAACCTTAGGATACTATATGGTCCAAGAAAAGTGATGGAACTAAATAACAGCATTTAATGCAGTTTTATTTTATTGCATCAAGGTGCAAAAATCACAGCCTCAAACAAACTCAAAGCAAATACTTTCTTTGGAGCCTTAATGTAGTGAGGCCATGTTTAATTGAAGAACACACCAACCTTTCATAGGGAAAAATAAAGTCTTAATCACTATTTTTCGAAAGGGAAAAACAGGCACAGGTGCAAATTGTAACTTCTTCCGCAGTTTCTCCTGTAAGCAGCCAGTAAAGGTTCTTGGCAGAAAATTCTGTCTAATTAACAGTCTTGCCAACAGGACACCCAGACCATGATTGTGTTGACAACTGCAGATTGTTTATCAAGCCATTGTTGTTGTTGTTGTTGCTGCTACTGTTGTAGCTTTTGTCTATACAAAAATTGGAGGCTCTCTCTACATATGTATATATAGGACCTGCAAGCATCTGCTCAACCATATAAATAGGATTCTTCTTCAGCACCAGTGTAGGTTCAGAGAATGCAGCATATACATGACATATACATGACTCTGTACATATCTGAGACATCTGAATTAGGTGTACAAATGCAAAAAGTTGCTTGGTTTAGAAACTGTGCAGTAGAGCTGTGTCAGCAATTGTTACAGTTTAAAAATATATAAAAAGGACTAGGTGAGGACGTACCCAAACTATTTGAAGAACTTTATCTCCCCATATGAAACTGCTAGAGCCCTAAGATCTTCAGGGGAATAGTTTCTCTTAGTCTCACTACCATCGCAAGCTCTCCTGGTGAGGAGACAAGAGAGAGGTGTCTGCTCTCACCCTCGGGGATGCCCTTCCACAAGCAGCTAAGCTGGCTCCCTCCCTGCTTGCCTTTTGCCGATAAGCCAAGACATTTTTATTTAAGCAAGCATGTGATGTATAATCATATCAAGATGGTTTTATGGAGTAGGTGTGTTTTAGTCATGCTTTTAACTTTTGTATATTTCAGTGTAATTTTATACTGTGTTTAGGTTATTTTAATTGTTTCAAATTTTATTGTTGTTGTTGTTGTTATTATTGTTTAACATTTTTATGTATGAGCTTACAAATGGCCTACAAGTGAAATAAAATAAAATACACAAACTAGAACCCCACTAGCAAAAGGATTTTTAAAAAATATTTATTTATTTATTAGAGTATTTATACCCCACCCTTCAACCCTAAGAGTTATCAGAACGGCTTACAATTATTTACCACCGGTTAATAAAAATATGTTTAAAAAAATTTTTAAAAAATGTTACCACCCGCCTCATCTCTGATGATGAGAGGAAAGTAGTTCCCAGAGGAACTTCTGAAGATGTTCTAATATAACAATGCATTTGAGGAAGTAGAGTGAAGTCTACATTTTCTCTGTTTCAGTTAGTTGCAAAGGTGCTACAAGATCCCTTTGCGTACTTATCCACCAGGCTAACACAGCTATGTCCTTTCATTCTACCAATTTTAGCTATACAAACGGAAGGTGTATCTTGCTAGTCTAAGCTCCAAATTTAGTTGCTTGTCTAGAATAGTGTTATTTAAGTGTTAAATTACCATTCGGCAGTTGATTAAGTGGGTCTGATGTACTTGAAACTAGCAATTGGATTTAGTCCAAAAAGTGTTTTGTCAGGTAGAGAAAGAATTTTGACATAACAAAGAAAAAGAAATATTTGGTTTCAGTAATATGGATCCTTTATCATTTGGGATAAGTGGGACACGGTCTGTTATTGAGACTGTGAAACTCACAACCCATTAACTCAACCTATCCTGCTTCAACTATTTTTGGGTAAGTCATCTGAATATTGTGACATAACTGTTGTACTTTGCCAACCCTGAAGGACTAAGGCTGCATGCATCTGAACTGCAGTTTGACACCACTCTAGCTGCTATGGTTCAGTGCTATGTAATTCTGGGATTTGCAATTTTGCAAGTGTTTTCTCTTTCTCTATCAGAGAGCTCTGGTACCACAACAAACTACAAATCCCAGGATTCCATAGGATGGACCATGACAGTTAAAGCGGCATCAAAGTGCATTAATTTTGTAGTGTAGCAGCAGCCTAAGAAAAAGCGAGAAACACTTTTTAAAAAATGCAATAGAACTTATTTTAAGGTAAAGAGGTATGTTGGCTTTTCAGCAAGGTCTCTTGTTTAATTAATTAATAATTTAATTCTGGAGTTATATTAATGCTGAAATTCATGCTTCAGCCAACCTCAGGAATTAAAAGGGAAAAAAATCATTAGGCTGTTTCTTGTTGTTAGAATGTTTTCAATGTAACTGATAACTCAATTTATTCTAATTGGTTAGTTTCTATCACTCACTCCTGGTCTTTCTTGAAAAATTTCCTTTTCCATTCTGAAAGATAAAAATAACACAAACTGTGAGCTTAACATAAAATGTGAACAAAATAGTTAGTTTCTATCATTCAGGCCTGTTTTTTCTTGAAAAAAAAATGCCTTTTCATTCTACAGGATGAAAATAACATAAAATGTGAACTAACTCTGAGTAATGAAAAAATGCATATTGGGCTCAGGGTCAATCTCAATCAGATTTGGAGGTAAGGAGCTCAGGTGGTCTCTTTATACTCAGTTTCTACTTTAAAGGGATCTCCATTCCTTTCACTCAGGGCTGGGCAACTGCAAACACAGCAGGGACCATTCTTCTTCCTGCACTTGCCTGGCAGGCTGCAGCACTATGCTTCATTGTGTCCAAAGTGTTGTGATGTCACTTCTAGCTGTTGTTTTAGCTATATATTTTTTTACTGATTTCCCCCTTTTAAATCTGTTTTGGTAGGTGAGGAGAGTAAGGGAACAAACTGTTGTGTTTTTAGGTGGTTTGGAAGTTATGGGGCAGCTTGAGGGCAAAACAACCCTCCCAAAATCAGTAAAAAAATAAATATTTTGGGGGGCATCTGAGGGCTTAGAGAGCTTCTTGGGTGGCCATGGACTGTAGTTTGCCCTGTTTTATCTACGAGATAGAGCTGCAACTCCCATGATTTCTCTGAAAATTATTTCCTTTTAATTTTAAAAAGATATCAAACAGCTTAATTTATATACAGGTTCATACCAAATAAGCAGTGTCTAAGTGGTTTACAGCTGTAAGCTACTGATCCATATAGAGCTCAATAGTTTCTAAACTTTTTATGCTCTTGCTATCCGCGCCCATCTTTTTGCTGTGGAGCATTTACATCTGTGCTGTAGAAACTCTACAGATGTGAGATTCTAGACTCTTTAAAAACAAAAACTGGAGCCTATTGTGTTCACTTTGTACTGTGTGCTAAACTGGGCTTTTAAGCTGTGCCTATTTTCCTGAGCTGACACATAGCTAGAGGAGTTGCTATCCTTTTTATTAGACTTTAATAATAATAGCCTGGCATACAGAAGTAGTTTTTTCATTTGCAGAAAGATAAAGTGATGAGGGAGAGCCAGCGTGAACTGATCTACGACTCTGGACTCATAATCCATGGAAACCTACTGGGTGACCTTAGGCAACTCTCATCCACAGAAAATCTTGTGCACCTTAGGGTCACAATAAGTCAGGAACAATTTGAACAACAACAACAAAAACAACATGAGGAAAATTTCACCAGTCTACTCTATTTGCAACTAACAATTGGATTTAGGCCCTTATGCCAAACCAGTTATAAAGTCACATGAGTTTATTTTTTTTTAAAAAAAAAGGAAAGGAAAGAAATCAGTCTTACACCAAAAACTGTTTTGAAGCTACCAATAAAATCAGTTATAGTGGGCAAGTTAACTCACAAACCAGCTAGTTTGCCATTGACTGACCTTCTTATGGAGGAAGGTCTGATAAGTTTTTCAGGAACAACGGGTTTCCTCGAATATAGCTTGAAACCACTGCCTTGGCTTATTAAAAGTAATACAGATCATTCCCATAATGATATACTACATTATATATTTTCCTAAACTTAATCATTCCATATCATACTTCCTTCCCTGCAGGCATGTAGTCTTATTTTTTACACATGGTTCCCAGCTGGATTTCATTGTGGCCTTCAAAACATATTGCAATGTTGTGTGATTTAATAGGAGTCACTTATCTTTTTAAAGTCAACTTTCATCATATTAGATATCTGTATGTTTTCTATCTGAATGGGCTAATACATCAGAAAAGTGAAAATTAATACCTATAAAAAGTAGATCGTTTGAGAGCAAAATGGTCCTGATTTTAAAATCCCCCCTCCCACACTGAAATGTAGATGCTGTACTGCCTTTCCAACATTAAAGTGAAAATGCATTGTAAAAGCATTAATGTTAAAGACCTGTGGCTAGGGAACAAAACATGTTTCGGTTCAGATTTGCAAGGAGATGGGAAATGATTTGGGGAAGAAATAGGAAGTCAATTCCAGATGGTCAAAACTATATAGAAGACTTACTTGTGCTAATAAAGGACTAAAAGTAGAAAGCTGTAAGTATGGAGATAGCCAAAAGTGTGTTACAAACCTAAAAGTATTTACAGTACTTGGAAGTGTAGACATTTGACTTTTCTTTAAATAAGGATGTATAAAGACATTTTTTTTATAACACTCTTCTGTGATGCAGCCAAGAAATGTTAGAATCCTTTGTTGCTTGCTTATTTAACCTATACAGTGGAACCTCAATATGTGTGGACTTGCCATCTGTGGATTTAAGCATCCATGGACAGCAAGCTGCCCATTGTTCCCAATGGCAGTGCTTGCATGTGACCATGCCCGCCATTAGGGACAGCTCCTCTGTTCGCAGTGGCAGCGTGTGCACATGGCTGTGCTGCCATTGGGGGACCACAAAGGCTTACCAGAAGTCCCATTGTTCCTAATGGTGGCACAGCTGTGTGAGAATTTGAGGTCCTGCAGATTATGTTATCCATGGAGGGTCTGGAATGGAGCCCCCATGGCTACCAAGGTCCCATCTGTTAATGATGTTAAAATTCCCAGCTCACAGTTAATTGAGAACTCTGATTTTAAACGAAACCAACATGTGACAAGAAGAGGGTAGAGGCAAGGATTATTCGCAGTTCTATTCACACTTATTCTCAGGTTCAGAAGCCATGGCCTAAGAGCTGTAGAACTAGGTATCATCTTCAATTTTGCCAAACTTTATTTAAAGTGGAAGCTTACAGCCAGCCATTCTTGCAAAAAAAAGTTGTAATCATAATATAAATGATTGAGGATGATGATGATACAACAGGTGCATTTGCCTTTGCATACCCCCTAGTTATGTTACTGAAAACGCTCGTATTAAAAGGTTGAATAAAAATATTTAAATACATAAATTCATATGTACTTAAAGAGCAGTGCCATGATTTTTCATAGTCTTTTGTTTCATTTTAAATGTTACTATTTCTGTTTCAGACATATCAAGTATTTAAACACTTAACAGGTCGTCATGTTTCTGTTTCCCTTTTTTAGCGATGTTAAATGAAATGTATATACCTGCCTCTCTTTTCTTATCTGTTCTAGTTGCTGCAACCTCTCTGACAATTATAGTTTGAGAAAGGTGTACATGCTTCTTTATTATTTATTTATATAGCACCATCTGTTGCATATGGTGCTTTACAAAGAAGAGGAAATTTTCAGTGCCATGCTTATGGGACTGTTTCACATATGAAATTTTTCCCTCATAGAAATAATCTCAGTGGAATGCCGTGCCATTATTTATTTTGCAGCAAGCATTTAAGTTAAGAAGTAGTTGCTCAGACAGAGTATAGAACAGAAATCAGTGGAACTTAACCAATTTATACCTGCTGAAGTGCTGCTACTTTGTTTATAAGGGGCAATGCATAAACTAGATTATCATAGTTCATGTATTCAGGTAAGGTGATACTAGCCTCTTTATTCCTTCACCATACAAATGATTTCTCATTAAACCTCTCCAGAACCTCTCTCTGCTTTGAGGGCAACAAATCTTGTGAACAATGTCTTTTACATCAGAAAGAGATGTAAAATAGATTTTTTTTTTTACACTGAATATTTTCTCTCTAGTAGGTATGTGAGAGTTGGGATGCTTTCCTACCATGCTTCTTTGGCTAAATCTGTGAAAATTTGAGCTGAATTTAGAAACCAGTCATTATCCCCCCTTCCCCCCAAAACAATAACCTGACTACCCCGTGGCATTCTAAAATAATGCACATTCTGGCAAAATTTCATATTTTTCATTTTTCAGGGCCTGCCTTTTAATTTAAATTGTTGATCTACAGAGAATGATCATTTGATGTGGGTTGTGTTCTTTTCTGTGTGCACTGCAACCTATATAATACAATATAATTTTCAAGGTCTAATTTATGTTAAACATTGACTTAGATGGAGCATTGGCTTAGAAAAAAACACACTAGAATCCTATTATCACCATCTACATTATGCAATTTTATGTATACTTTGCTATGCATCAGAAATGCTAAGAAACCCTGTTAGTGAATGGCAAAGCTCTATAACAAGACATCAGCAAGAGTGCCCAATGCGCATTGGTGTGTGATGCACACTGGGACAGATGCAACGCACATCCTGCTGTGCATTGGTCCCATTGCAGTATGGTCATTTTTCTTGCTCTCCTAGGTGATAACATAACAGCCTCTCTACTGGATATGAATGTTACACTGCCTAGTTCCAGTTCCCCCAGAAATAAGTTGTAACTTCTCAAAAGGATTCTGGCCGGAATTTGCACGGAACTCCCAACAGCTTGTTGAACAGAGATATTCTGTGAGACTACCAAGTTTAGATAGATAAATGCACACCCACACACATTCTCTCAAATATATATCTCCAGTATCTGTAGGGGATCTACAAAGTCTGTGGATGCTGAAGCCTGCATTGTATCCAATGGTGGTGCATGCATGTGGCTGCATGCTGCCATTAGGGACAGCCCACATTGTCCTGTGGTGGCATGTGTGTGTGGCCACACTGCCCTAATGGTGGCTTAGCCACATGCATGGGTTGCCATTGGGGACAATGTGGGCTTGCTGTTCACAGATGCTTGAATCTGCAGATGGCAAGTCCGCGGATACCGAGAGCTGACTGTATTAAAGATACTGTTCAGACTATAGGGCCACAGACCTTTCCCCAGCTTCTCTTAATGGATGTAAAAAAATCCATTGTGTTGTATGCTGATGATATGGTACTTACATTGTTGGGCTGAAAAGAATGGTGGTGAAACTGGATGACTATTGTGAAAAGTAAAAGCTAACTGTGACAAAACTAAAAATAAGGATTTCTGGAGAAGCAGAAGTAAATATAAATGGTTAATTGATATGCAATAAGTTAAACAATGACTTTCTTCAAATACCTTGGCATTCAACAACACCTGGTCTGGAAAATGCATCGTAAACACGTGTGGAAGCTAATATAAAATTTGTCTTTTCTAAAAGGGGTGTGTATAAGCAATAGACCCTGCACTTAAAATATTCCAAGGCAAAGTTATTTCACAACTTTTATATTGGCAGAAGCAATCCAAAACAACTTTAAGGACAATTTGGGGTATTTTCCAGGGTACTCCTGCACATTTAAGATTGGACATATGGCTGAGTACAGTCTGTATAAGTGTTCCCCTGAAAGTGTTACACTATTTTAGAATGTTAGATTGCATCTCTGGAGAACATTTAATTAAACTTTGATTTTGGCATCTTGGGAAATAGAAAACGTGCTAGCACATGGTTGCCTTTTTAAACAAACTTATTCCTTGCCTTCTCTAGAAGTCATTAAGCTCCGGGATGAATAATAATAAAATAATAATGATAATCCACAACTGGATGTCCAAAGAGGAATGTATCAGCTATTTACTGGCAGATGCACCCCCATATGTGGCTATCAAGTGGCTATTTTTACTTTTATTTTTAAAAAAGAGCTGTATCTGCTATACCTCTGGACAGTTTTTAGCATTTTAATTTTTATATGTGAGTTTTTAAAAAATACATTTTGTAACTATTGCTTTGTATTTTTTAAACCTATAATTGTTTTTGAAGTTATTTTTTAATGACTATGTATTCCTAATATTTCATTATGATGGAGTTACAACATTAAACTTATTTGCTAGTTGATCTAAGGCTGTGTTAATTTTCTAGCCCATTTTTAAGCCAACACAATATTGCTACAATAGATGGGCTTGGTAAGTTTATTTTAACACAGAGGGCAAATATTGGCTTTTAATGCTGAGCATTGCAGGACTCACCAGGTAGCAGATTAATGAAGTTAGGGAATTGAAAGACTGTACTTCTCACTTTCTTCATCTTTGTCTTTTTTGCTGTTGCCAGCATACCACACTGGGCCACGCATGCATCTCATTGCTGAAAGGTGATGCAGCAAGACTGCCAAGAATATTTATTTTGAATAATCACATTGTGTAGGACTTAGGTTAGAAGATACTCATCCTTAACGTCCTTTTATCGAATCAAGACAGCAAATTATTTTATTTATCTTCAGCGCTAATAGCTGAATGAGGCGTTTATGTCATCTGTCCAGAGAATTGTAAAAATTACAGTAAAATTATCACATGACAGATATGATAGTGAATCCTTAGTGTATGATTAAAGTATTTGTAACTTATTTCTCACATAGAAATATTGGATTAAAGAGACAACACACATTTTTAGTGACTAACAAGGTTTTTCAAAATAACTATAAATTGATTTTTGAAATTCACAGTATATTATGTACCTTGCAGCCTGAAATGTTTCTAATAAAATGTCACATTATAGCTCAATAATGTGTTTTCCTAGAGACTGTTCTTTACAATCATGTGTAGGAAATATTTATGAATTTGTTTCTAACATCTTAGTGTAGTACCAGTATAAATTTAATGTCCAGAAATCTTCATGGAATGCATTGGGCAGTCCAAGAGTATTTCCTGTTTTTATAATTGTGACATACCTTCTTCGTTTAATGATAATTTTTTGTTGTTGAAGCAGGCTTAAGTTGTGTATTGTTTTGTTGTGAAATAAAATCCTAAAATAGGTCATGTTTCTCATCTGCATGTCCTATGATTTTTATAAAGTGTACCTGATGGTGGAATGATAAGGAAAACACAGAACAGGATAAAGGACCTAGGATTACTGTGTCAGTATTATTACCTCCAGTACTAGAAGTAGCATACTTCTGAATAGCATTTGTTGGGGAATATGCATTGGAGGATGTTTCACTGGTCATATCCTACTTGTGAGCTTCCCACAGGTATCTGGCAGTCGATTCAGAGCAGGGAGCAGGCCTTATGAAGATGTATTCTCTGTAGATCCAGGGTCTGTCTTCACACTGCAAGTCTGGTAGTGTATAAGACCTGAACTATGGTGGATTGGAAAATACCAAAAATTCATTAACAAATTCACTTTCCTGCCAAATAAACTTCTCTCCCGATTCTTACAGTTATTTCTCCTCAAAAAGGAAGGTGCATTGTATGAATGGATATATGGTCCAATGAGCCTTCAGATGTCACTTGGAGCCTAATAGAAGGAAAGGTGCCTTCTCCTTCTCCATGTAAAGAGGGCCCACAGCTTGTACAAGTCTCCTTTTCATGTGACCTTCCCCATCTTCAAATATTTATTTCTTCAATATGCTTGCACTGTTCATAAAAGATGGTATGGGAAATTTTGCCACAGTACAGGCTTAGGGACTCTTCTTGGTTTTTTAAAGCCTTGGCTAGCTTGATTTTATTAAAGGATTATAGTATCATCATTAGATCATGTGTCACACATGACTTGCCTTAATTATGTATGCCCTTTTTAATTTTTTAGGTACATCACAGGCAGCAATCCCAGCCAGCCAAGGAAAACTCACCTCCAAGAGAAGAACCTCCACCCCCATCTGCTGAGGATACGTGCACAAAGAAACCAAGATCCCGCACTAAGATTTCTTTAGAGGCTTTGGGCATCCTTCAAAGTTTCATCCATGATGTTGGCCTCTATCCAGATCAGGAGGCCATTCATACCTTATCAGCTCAGTTGGATCTACCTAAGCACACCATCATCAAATTCTTCCAGAACCAGCGTTATCATGTAAAGCATCATGGGAAGCTAAAAGAGCATTTGGGAACAGTGGTAGATGTGGCAGAATACAAAGATGAGGAGCTGCTGACTGAGTCAGAGGAGAATGACAGTGAGGAGGGTTCTGAGGAAATGTATAAAGTGGAAACAGAAGAAGATAATTCTGAAAAAAGCAAGGCAACTACTTTGGAAACAGAACAGAGATAATGTGAAAGCATCACAGGCAAAAGCAATACATTGATCCAAGATCTTTTTTTTATTTTTATTTTATTTTTATTTTATTTTTTTGCTTCTTTAAAAAAATGTTTTGGGGGATTTTAAGTATGCATACAATATGTGCAAATTGAACAATTATTTTGCATAACCTAATCAGACATTCCCTTGTAATAGGCACTTACGTGTTACACTTTTTAAGTTTGACTGAGACAAATGTTAACTGTAATTCATGTAGGATTACATCATTGCTAAACCTTGCACTTATGAAAAAGACCCTCTAGCAAGATGCAGGAAGAAATAGACCTATGAAATCAATGAAGGAAATGAAAACAGCATCCGTGTGTGTGTGTGTGTGTGTGTGTATTATATATATTTACATCAAATATATATATATATATATATATATGAAATTTGCATGGGACATAACTTTACAATCTGAAAGTATAGACTGTGAAATGAGCTCGTTAAAGATGAGTCTTGTTTATGTATTAAAAAAGAAAACCACTTCACAATGAGTTGCTTTGGCTTTTAGATAAACTGTTGCCTGCTCTCAGGGGTGTGGTTACTATTTTGGAATACCTATTTATTTTCTTTGTTTATCCCTGATTTTTTAATTGTTATTATTACGGCTTCCACTTTGGCAGCTTGATGGGTAATTTTTGAGGTATGCATTTTAAACATCCAAATCTACACTGCCAAACATAAAAAGTGTGAGAGAAGGACAGAGAAAAATTGAGACAAAATCAGGGCACCTTAAAAAAAAAAGAACAACCCCAACTAAGTAACTTTTAAAAAACATTAGTACTTAATGCATATTTAAAGTCACGAAGCATGTTTTATTCTTTATCATTTTTGTATCAAACAGATGGATTTTCATGGAGTTTTCAGTGAAAATTCAGTGCACAGTAGACTTCTCTGTTAATAAGGTCTTCATGAACAGTCACTTTTGTGAGATTTAATGTGTGGATTTTTACATTGAGCCACAGTTAATAGTGGTGATATTTTTTGAAGGCGCAAACCATCTACACTGTTACTGTGCAACTTCTCTTAATTCCAGTGGGGCTTGTGCAGATACATTTCTTGTTCTTGTGTTCTTCTAGTGTCTGTCTGATATTAATGTTTAATAAAGTTTTTACAAGTGAAATCATAAAACAGAATCAACAGCTATTATTCTGGGCAGGTTTGGCTAGTTCTTAATCAGTCAAAGGGTCTGATGGTTCTCCAGTGCTGAATTTCCTTCCATATTTCTTTCTCCTGTCACATTAGAAATCTTATACTTCATTATCTCACTGACACATGCAAAAATGGTTTTGACAAATAGTTTCCCAAGGTACAGTTTTTACGGGTGCAGGCAGACTTGGTGGGAACTTATTTTTTTGAACTTGCTGAAGTACTAGGGAGTGAGAATAAGCCAAGCAATTTCTGTGCAGTCACTTCCTTGTCATAAACTGAAACCTTTTCCCAGGGACCTAGCATAGCAATTCCATTACATAAAGCAGAACTAATGTTGACTGACTCTTCGATAGTACAAGCATTAAAGCTGCAATCTACTATAGTTTCCAACAGGTTTTTAAAGTTAAGGTTGGAAGTAACACAAGCGGTGTTGCTGTTCCTCCTGGGATTAAAGGTGTCCCCCCCACTTCCCCAAAAGGAGAGTTTGACTTCCTAATATGTTTGGCTTGATTTATGGAGATGGTTGATTTGTGGACGTATTAATTCATTGAAAGGCTTCCTTTTGACACATTCTTTGTAACTTAAAGATTTCATGCAATATCACCTGGAAGGCTGTTTTATGTTTCTTGCACAGGCATTGTAATATATAACTGTTAATACTATTTATATATTTGAAAGGTATAAAAGGCAGGCATTAAAACAAAACTCTGTATAGATAGTTACTCAGAATGTAACAGCATACAGGGAGACAACATGTTGCAATACTAGCTATTTCTAGCTGCTCAATAACCTCTGAAATTTTTAAAGGGACTTTTCCAGAACCAATCTGCAACATCCACAGTGTATCCGTATTCATTTCATATATCTTTGAAAAACAATGTTGACTTGTTGACTGAAATTCTTCATCCTTTACTTCTGTAGTATGCTGCAGCTTTAATCAAAAATTCAGTAGGCGCTGCTTTATGTTCTCCATCAAGGTACTCTTTCCAAACTCTTATTGAAATTCTCTTGCTGAAATCACTACATATATGTATTATTGGTCAGGATGGCATCAGCATTGGTTATTTTTTAAAAAAACACTTTGACCAAAAAAATTAGTAGGTATTTTGTTTTCAATGCTGAATCTTGCCTTTTTTCTGTTTAAAAAAATTCACTGCCAATTTTGCAGTGGTTCTTCTAAGTGAATCTGTGGGCATTTTCGCCTGTGGTCTTGCCAGAACTTTGCGAATTACAATGCATATATGTCTATTTATTCAATATTCATCATATAATATCTATTTGGAAAAAGAATCTTTTCTTGTAGTGCCTCTTAACAAAGCACAATTTTCCGCCTTTTTTGTGAAATAAGAGAAAACTTTAAAAAATTGTGTTTATTGCGGTATCAACAATGTGAATGAGGATTAACATATTGTAAATGTTCTTTTTCCATGTAAATCAACTTGATCTTTGTTATCACTAAGTGATAATTAAATTTTAACTTATGTGCATTGTTAGTCTGTTAGAATTTTTTTGGTTGTTGAAATAAAACACATTCAGTAAATGAGTTGAATTTCTGTGATGTCATTTTTGGGGAGCTGCTCAGTTTTTCTTTCCTACCCTCTTCCTGAACTTACATAAGAATACATCTATGTATACTAGAGTATAACTCAGAAGAGAAAAGTATACAATGCAAACATCATAGTAAAACAGGACAAAACACAGGGAGATAAGGCACCAATGACAAAAGCATTAGCAGGATCAGTACAGCTAGCACAGTTCAAAATGGGGGTTTCTGCATAAGTTTAAAAGGCTATATGTTGGCCCCTGTTTTTTTACACTTTTTCCAGGCTTTGAAACCCAGCAACAGCACATCAACCAGATGTGCTCAGAGCATGTCACTCAGATATAAATCTAAACAAGAAAGTATTTCTCTGTTTGGAAAGTATGGCCTATACAAAGTTCACAGTCCATACAGCCTTAACATGGATCTCACCTGTAGGCCTAGCTGTCTAGAAGATAGAACTTGGGACACTTCCACAAAACAGGTTGACTTTTCCAAGGTTGGCTTATAACACAGATGACAAAGATCTGGTTATAATGAATGGAAGTTATTTGTTTTTTGTGCATTTTCAAGTCATTTCTGATTTATGGTGACTCTAAGGACCTGTCATTGGGGTTTTTTTGGCAAGATTTGTTCAGAGGGTGTTTGCCATTGCCTTCTGAAGCTGAGAGAATGTGACTTGCCCAAGGTCACAAAGTGGGTTTCCATGGTTGAGTGGGGATTAGAGCCCTGGATTCCAGTATTATAGTCTTATGCTAAAATCACTGTACCATGCTAGCCTCATGGGAATTATGGTCCCACAAAATAAATATGATCAAACTTACTTTAAACAGGAAAAAACAAACCAAAACAAACTAGGCCAAACTTTCCTTACAACAGAGAAAGAAAACCTTGCCACAATATATTTTAACACAGGGGAGTTGTAATCCAAGAAACTTCACTTTTCTGAGCTCTGCTTTTAACTCCAACTATGTTACATGGGGTCAGAATAAACAAGGAAGAATCATATAATCATAGAATCAAAGAGCTGGATGAGACCTCAAGGGCCATCCAGTCCAACCCCTTGCCATGCAGGAACTCACAATCAAATCACCCCCCGACAGATGGCCATCCAGCCTCTGTTTAAAGACCACCAAGGAAGGAAACTCCATCACTCTCCGAGGGAGTGTGTTACACTGTCAAATAGCTCTTACTGTCAGTAAGTTTTTCCTAATGTTGTTGTTGTTATTATTATTATATTATTATTAACCTTTATTTATATAGCGCTGTAGGTTTACACAGTGCTGTACATATAAACTTAGACGGTTCCCTGCCCTCAGGCTTACAATCTAAAAGACACAACACAAAAGGAGAAGGGAAAGGTGATAGAGAAGGGTATCAGGACCGGTGGTTCTTCTCTCCCTCTGAGGCCTGGATCAAGGCAGATGGACTAGAGGGTTTCATTTCCTGTAGCTTGGATCCATTGTTCCGGGTCCTATTCTCAGGAGTGTCAGAAAACAAGCTTGCTCCAAGAGCCCTGGTGGCGCAGTGGTTAAATGATGGTACTGCAGCCATTCACTCACAAACCAAAGGTTGTGGGTTCAATCCCAGCCATAGGCTCCAAGTCAACTCAGCCTGACATCCCTCCAAGGTCACTAAGATGAGTACCTAGCTTGTTGAGGGCAATTAGCTTCCATTTTGTAAACCGCTCAGGGAGCGCTTAAGTGCACTAATAAGCAGTATAGGAATGTACTTGCTATTGCTACTGCTCCATCCTCAGTATGACACCCCCTCAAATACTTTAACGGGGCTATCATATCACCTCTTAACCTTCCTTTCTCCAGGCTGAACATACCCAGCTCCCTAAGTCCCTCCTCAAAAGGCATGGTTTCCAGGCCCAATTTCATTGCCCTCCTCTGGACACACTCCAGTTTGTGAACATCCTTTTTGAACTATGGTGCCCAGAACTGGACACAGTATTCCAGGTGAGGCCTGACCAAAACTGAATACATACACTGCTTTATCACACTAGCAGGCAAACAGGATTTAAACGAGAGTTAAACTAGAGAAAACCAGGAAATGCCTGAAGTTTATCACATGACGTTTCCTGGTTTTCCCTAGTTTAATTCTCGTTTAAATCCCGTTTGCCCACTAGTGTGATAAAGCAGGTAGAAAACACATAGGAACTTGGAAGCTACCATTAATCTTAACTGAGATGGACAGAGAGAGCACTACAGAACCATGCCACTGAGGGAGATGAAATGCAGTGAGCTGTTTCTTGGCCACTCACCCAGTTTGGTCTTCATCCCCCAACCATCAACCCAATCAGGTTGCTTTTATTCTGCTCTCCCTATCGACAGCCCTTTGCTCTGCCTGTTCCCCATCTGCTTTCTGTCTCTCTATTGCGCATCAGCAGCCCCATTTCAGGTTGCCATTCAGTCCTCTTGTGCCTGAATGCCTCTGAGCCAGATTCCATTCTATCCACAATATCCACTTTTTAAAAATAAATCTCGCCTTACTTCTCTGACGTCCATTTTATTTTCTCCTCACACTGGAGACCAGAATAACAACCAACCTGTGCTGCTGTGCATGATGGCAGACCCATGCCCTCAGCTGCCACTACTATGTGGCCGTGTTCAAGAAGAATTTATTTCTGACATTTCACCTGCATCTGTGGCTGGCATCTTCATTCTCTGGCAAAACGTTGGGAATAAATTCTTCTAGAACATGGCCACATAGCTGGAAACCCCACAAAAATCTACTTGGTGACCTTGGACAAACCTCTGAAAAAATCTTGCCAAGAAACTTAGGGCTGCCATTAGTCAGAAACCACTTGAAAGTACACTGCAACAACAGCAACAGTGAAAATGTTGTTTTCTTCATCCAGAATATTCCCCAGGAACTCCTGGCATTACCAAAGATTTTTACTTCCACTCCACAAATTGGTTTATATTAATGTAGTTCTTTCTGACTTGAACTGTATTGGTTATTTGTTGGATGCTTCTACTGTCTCTGACCTGGGCTGCCCAAGTCAACACCACTATTGTTTCCAGGACACATTTTTAATGGAGCTCAAGCAAGGGAAAGAGGAACATTAACATGAAAACAAAATGATCCTAATGTCGATCTAATGTTTCTTGCTAAAGCAATCCTGATTTTGTAAATTGCTTAGTAGAAATTGATGGAAATCCATTTGTTGCATGAGCCTGGATGTGATGACACATGATCATTTGTGTGGAGACACAAGGACCTAGAAGAGGTGAGAAACCTGGCTTTTTCAGGAGAGAGGACCGGATGCAAACTCGTGACTCTGAAGGTACAATCAAAACAAAAAGAACTGGAAACTCCTGACAAGTTGAGGCAGTCAGATTGAGACCATAAACATCCTCAGAGTTTTATTGGAAAGGTACGGGACTGTACAGGAAGGCACTCTGAAAAAAACATATGGCTACTTCTTACAGCTCTTCAGAAGTGATCATTTGGTAGGCTACTATGGCAGAAATATTTTTATTAATGCTTCCATTGCACCATACTTTTACCTGCTGCTGTTGTCTCTTGTCAAACATATTTGAGTCTCGCAGACATATGTATTTCCATCGTAAATTGAATGTAAGTGGAAAAAATAAACATAAAACTGTTTTTTGTTAATTATGGTTGTGAACATACTGCCTTTAAAAAAAAAGAACTACAATTCATTATTAGATTAGTACTACTTTCACAAATAAAAAGCGGAATAAATTAAAACATTCTGAACTGACCAGTTTAGGCTCTCTGACTTATTAATTGTTAAAAATACATGAGAATTTTATAGCAGAATTGAAAATAGTAATATTAGACACAACATATGAATCTACCTTTACACTAGCAAGCGTATCTGTTTTTAGAAAATATACACAGCAGTGATAATTTTTAATAGATTAAAGCATTAAAATGCTTAAAATTAAATCAGAAACAAAACAATTGATGTGGTTAAAAAAACCTCTTTTACCACAAGCCAATAAAGAAATATGTGCTTAAGTTTAGAGGAAAGCAATAATAATGAAAATATGGAACAAAATATACAGAAACCATAAGGAACTAAATTGTACAATACAATGTAGAGCCTGCTTTTGATTCAAGTACTCCTGCTCTGAAATCATTTGTTTGTCTATCTTTCTGACTGTCTGTTTTATTAATATGATCATATCTTGCCCTGTTTCTTAGAATCTAAGAAACATGGTAAACAATTTCAAACAAATTTAAAATAATAAAAGTAATAAACTAAAATTGTGCTAAACAATTTAACAGGTTAAAACAGATGAAAAGCTTAGTACAGGATGGGTTTCCCTTACCTGGAATTCAGAAACCCCAAACAATCCAAAAACCAAAACTTTTATTTTCCTCATTGAAATGTGAATGCATTTGGATGTGTTTTACCTAATGTACATGTTTTTCCCTCATGAACTAAACTATATATGGACATTTCTCCCCAACTGTATGCATTTTAGCACATTTTAAAATGTGTGTACTTTATTTCTCCTTGTAAGCCTTGCAAATTCTTAAGACAAGGTGAGTTTCTGTTTGCAAATAGTCTCAGAGTGTGAAAAGACTTCTTTCAAGGAGACTGTCAAATGTGACACAATTCGTTCTCATCCCTATTCAGGACAAGCAGCATGGGAGGAATGGGATGACTGATTGGGTGACTAAATGACAGGACACTGTGTTCCTCTTTTGCTCTCTGTGCCTCACGTTTTATGAGGCTGAGCCTTTAACTTGCTTTTCTCTAATGCTGTCATGTAGGGGTTTGGAATTTCCAGAAGAAGTGGCAAGGGATAACCCAAAAATGTATGTTGGAATTGCCGTGAGCAATATTCAAAAGAGCCAAATAAGCTTGTAACTTTTCCACAAGAGTCTGTTCCCCAATTCCCACCTTTTGATCTTTGATCTTTGTTCTTTCCCAGCTCTACATACGTCTGCTCAGATCACAAACCTCCTTATCATGTTGGTTATTGATAGGTTGGCTCTCCTCCAAGAACACATGAAGCCACTCACAGTTGCCTTTTCCCTCAGTAGCTATGGCTGGATTGTCACTGGTTCAATGGGTAGAGCTGTGCCAGGCCCCTCACTGACTAGAGGCCCATTGATAAAAAGAAATGGTCTCCTTCCACAGCCAATTCCTGAATCTTCTGCTGTTTGTGTAATCATAACATTTTGTGGGTTCCTTTAGTTACTGACTACATGTAGATATCATTGAGTCATTTGTCTCACTGAACTTGCAGCATTGAAAATATATTCACACATAAGGATATTTATGTTGCTATCAATTTATATTTTATTATTTATTTGTTTATATAATTTGATTAATTTTGTGCTATCTCTCCTAGATGTGCAGGAAGAGGAGTTCTATTTTTGCAACCAGCTCTAGGCCCTCCCCATCTACTCTATACATTCGACCTGAACAAACAGGAAAGAAAAGTCCAACAATACCGCTTTCCAGACCAAAATTCCCCACGGACCCTGATCATTGGCTAAGTGGGCTGGGGCTTTTGGGAGCAGAAGTACAAAATATGTGGAGGGCCAAAACATCTTCTGACCTGGTCTATACTGTAGCCTGTCTGAGTGGTATTTGTGCATTTAAGATAATAACAAAGAGTCTTATGTCTCTGAAGATGCCAGTCACAGATGCTGGTGAAATGTCAGGAATAAACTTTTCTAGAACATGGCCAAATAGCCCGAAAAACCCACAAAAAACTATAGTCTTGTGGTACATTATAATGTCTTTGCCAAGAAAACCTCATGATAGCATCACCTTAGCATCATCATAAGTCAGAAATGGTTAAAAGAAACACAACAACATCAACAAAACATTCATGAACTAGAGTCCACATTCAAGCATGGAATCGTATCCTGAGATGGCACACACACACACACACACACACACACATGAGTAGAACTGTAAAATGTGAAAATGAATATGTGAACATAAATGACAATGAAATGCAAAACAAATAGTCAACAAGGGCTTACAACCTTATAAAATAAGAATAGTGACCATTCATTTCAGCAATAATGAATGATACTATAACCATTTTAGCATGGGTAAGTAAATCAACATTTGTAGGTAGACAAGAAGCCATTGTCTTTAGCTAGTCACAAACAAATAAAACCAAACTTCCATATTCTGTTTCATCTACCCCACATTAGAGTCTCACTTTGAAATTTCTCAGTTGGAGAAGGACAACTTTAATTTTTAGAAGAGTGTTTCAGTTTGTTCCACATGGGTGCTTTGTCCAGGTCTGCACTGGCTAGTGAGATCTCACAAAAAATAGAAACAAGAACTAGGACAAACCCTCTGCCTCAACCCAATGACAGGTGATGGCTTCTATGCAGTGGGGTTATGAATCAATTCGGAATTTTAGTCTGAACTTTAAAGGAACTGTCCAAGATGTGAAATCTATTCCAAAATAGCTTTAGCACCTTTAAAGTTCACACTAAAACCCCTAAAAATTTCACATATCCAGTAACATGGGAGGCACTATTGGTTACCGCATGAAAGGAATTAAGTTATCCCTTGTTAAGTTACAAGCATAATGTGACAGGGTTAGAGCTATATTAAAAACTGCATGCCTTCAAGTCATTTCAGATTTATGGTGGCCCTAAGGCAAACTTATAACAGGGTTTTTCTGGGGTTGAGAGGGTGTGACTTGCCCAAGGTCACCCAGTGGGTTTTCAAGGCTAAGTGGGCATTTGTACCTTGGTCTCCAGAGTTGTAATCCAATTTTCAAACTACTACATCATGTTGGCACCACTAAAAACATACCTGCACTAAAAATTGGAGTAGATCCTTGGCTTGACACATATGGAAGCTGATAGCCACCACTGCTGTCACCATCAGGGCCAAAATCATTTTTAATGGGGAAAAACAATCTTGGAATGCCAAATGTCTGCCTAAATGTATGTCTTTGAGAACACAAAATTCGAGGTCTGGATGAGGGTACATTAATCAGACTGTATGCATTCCAAAGTACTGAGAAGAAGGAATGGAATAGAAAGCAACAGCAAAGACACCAGTACAGTACTGCTCTGCATCAGCAAGAGAGGATTCCAGGTCCCCTTGGGACATTTTGAAACTGTCTGATGAGCCTCCTGAGCTATGCTGGAGGAAGCAAGGGAGAAATTAATTCCCTTCCCTTTGCTGTTCTCTTCTGTCTGTCTGTCTGTCTGTCTGTCTATCTTTCTTTCCAATAGTTCAGAGAGATCAGGGTCATATGCATTAAAATGCCAAACTTGATCTCTGTACTTTCCCCCTCCCCTTTTGTGGATGACGTTTAAGAAAACTGCCTTTGGAATATGCCAGTGCTTCCTCCAAGTGCTTGATGACGTTCCCCACCCTTGCAGGAAATATAGAGAATTGTAGCAGCTCATTAAAACAAACAAGGATGTAATGGAATACTGTGCAAAAGAGGTGTTGTGTTAGATCCCTTAGGAAACCTCCTCAAAACATAACAAAAGGAGAAAACACAATGCCCCATGGAAACACAGCTCAGAAAGGCCAGAAAGAACAGCAAAGTGGCTTCAGACAGCCTTATTAATTCTGTCTAACTTAGAAAGTAATGTTGTAACATTAGGTTTCCTCTAAATACAGATTACAGACCAAAAGAGGCTGTGGAAGTTGTCAAATAAAAGAAGTCGCAAACCATGGGACAGTCATGCCATATGGCAGGCTGCTTGCTCCATTCAAGCAGCCTGTCTTAGTATAACAGGGCTCTATTAAAAACATTCTCCAGTCATGCTTAACCACTGGCACCACCAGCTATTTCTACTGGAAAGCTGGAGGGCAGCCTCCATTGCCAACTCAATTTGTGGTGCAAAGCCAAAAAGGCCTGCAACATAGTTCCTACAACACAATGCCTTTCAGACCACCAATCAAGGGAATCTGAGATGTCCACAATGTAACTCATGCAATTTAGGAGCCACTTCTGAATCACAGGAGTCTGGAGAGGCCGACTCACCAAATTACATTAAGAACAGCTTTGCTGGGGAAGTGCTGAGGCTGAGAATAGGATGCATGTGTTTGCTGGCAAAGGGTCCCTCTCCACTTGAGTGGATGAATGTTAGCCAACAGGAGGGAAAGTGTGGCTCTGAAAACATTGCTGGACCCAAACGCCCCTCAGTCTCAGCTTGTGGTCAAGGATTCTGACATCTGTAGTCCAGCATCATCCAGAGAGTCATAGGTTCCTTATTCATCCTGATGTAACAGAGAGACAAATGATCTGATTTAATATAAGGCAGCCAGTGAAATGTAGTGGTTTGAGCGTTAAGCTATGACTTTGGAGACCAGGGTATGAATCCCAACTTTGGCCAGGGAAAACCCACTAGGGTAAGTCACACTCTCTCAACCTCAAAGGATGGCAGTGGCAAACACCCTCTGAAGAAACTTACCAAGAAAACCCCATGATAAGTTACCCTTAGGGCTTCCATAACTTGGAAACAACTTGAAGGTGCACAACAAGAACAGCTTCCTTGAAGAAAATTTCATTCAGTTCAGAACTTGTGTCTTCAACAATGACCCACCTCATGGGAAGGGGCACACAAATGAGATAGTCATCCCCTGTCTTGCCTTTGGAGTGGAGACACTTTCCAATTTTGTCTTGTCTGCATTCTTTCTCCAGGAAATGGGTCCCAATTTTGTATGCACTCCTGAGCTTTATAGTTCAACTTTCCAAGATGACTTGGTTGCATAGTACAGTATTTATGCAAGTCAACACTTAAATCATTTTTTTGTTTTGTTTTGCTAACCATCTTGTCAGAAAGACATTGATATTTGGTTGACCTTATGTATAATGAAACCAAACAATTTTATTTCCAGTCAGTCGTTCAGCCATTGATCTTTCGGATGGATCAATGTACATTTGGAGATCGGGATTCCAATGTGTGGTTGCAAAAGCTAAATGGTTCACTGCAAGTTAAAATCAATTAGACAAGGGCCTCCTATGTGAAATGTCATCCCCTTCCACTAAGAGTTCAAGTGATTGAGTTCTTGAAAGAGCGATCCCTTCATCCCTCTCCCCCCCCCCCCCCGCCACTTGAGGCTCGCAAAACATTTGCCACTTTGACACTAGTGGATGGAAGGATCGAAATCACAAAGTTGCTATAACATTGCTATAACAGATTTAGAAGGTGCTTTTTGAGGCCTGCTCCGAATCATATTTCTAAGAGAAAAACTGGAGTTCTCAAGTGCCAGATTTCCCTGATAGAATGTGATAGTGTATATGATGCAACAGATGAAAAAAAGAAGATTGTACCCTGCTGATTTCTTCCTTGGTGAGATTATTATTTTTAAGTGGGCCCTTATCCTCACTATATATTGTGCTAAAATGTGGACACAGACAATCTTTTTCAGCACAGAGTAATCCACTGAATGTCTTTGTTCTTTCATTACTAAAATGCTTTTATAAGCAATGCCAAGAACTTGTTTAAAAAATTGTGAGTGCAAGTAATGAGGCACGTAATACACATTTCCCCCCTTTAAAAACACCCTGCAACATGTGGCTTTTTAATTTTAGTGATTTAGTGCATTGGTTCCCAACCTCAGGTCCCAATGTTGTTTGACTACAGCCCCCAGTATCCCCAGTCGTTGGCCATGCTGGCTAGAGATGATGGCAATTGCACTCTAACATGTTCATGTGGCCCAAGGTTGGGAACCAATGATATAATGCTTGCTCAATACCTGTCCCTCTTAAATACCCTCTTAAATAAAATATATGTCTCAGGCATCATAGCTGCTGTTGAGGAATGGACAATTCTAACTCTCTCCCTAGAGATATTCCAGCCTCTCCCACCCTACAAAATATCATGAGTGCAAAACTATTAACATGATGTGACCATAAGTGGCATTGAGCCTGTAAAGGCAACCTTCCCTGACATGTTGTATGATACATTTGACCACACATCTGCCACTGATGTATGGTGAAGCTTTCTTTATTGCCCAGCAGAACAAAACAGACAAGCAAGCTATCGCATGGTGAGAGAGCTTAGAACAGTGAAGTCTGGCCATTTGTAAAGAAAACACACAAATAAAAATAATAATACTTTAATTGTGTATTGTGAGTGGGGTCTATGATGGTACCAGCTGCACTGAGCTTTTTTAAATCATTAAAAAAAGGATTATCAGGAAAATCACGTCCTGTTTCATTTTAGAGTGCTGCTGCTGATTCTCATCAATGGGAACAAATTTACAAATTGGTATATAAGACAAGCCACTTAGGAACAAATGAGATATGGCTGTAGCAGACCCATATTACAATTGGATTCTTATATAGGAGAGAATGGGGGTGATTTAAAAATTCAAAACAGGGGTGAACTCTTTCGTTGCCAATAGTTTCCCCACTGAAAACCACTCAATGCCAGTGGTGGTAGGGTGAGAGTGGAGAAGGTGCGGGTTGGGGAAAGAATTCAACACCCAGCTTTGGCTTACATCTTCTGAACTAATTTCTCTTTCTCTGCCATCTCCATCCATTTTAGGGGTGACTCATTTTGGTAGGTCTTCTGGATATTTAGCTGCATTAGCAGAAGAGACCTTTGTGCCAGATAGTTTCAGAGGCCAATGTCAAATCCATAAAGGCTGCAGCTGGCTTTAATTTTTTTCCTGGAGCCATGCCTCAGGCTTGATATTAATGCAAGTGCTTTATCAAAATGATTCTATCCCATTTTAAAGCCTGTCCATTCTAGCTCTGTTGTGCTCTTAGGCTTCAATCCTGTACACTGTGTAGCTGGGAGTAGCTCCTGTGGAACTGAATAAGACTTACTTCTGTTGTTCTTGTTGTTAACTGTCCTTGAGTTGACCCTAACTCATGGTGACCCCATGGATGAGATATCTCCAAGCTTTTCTATCGTCTACTGCTCTGCTTAAGTCCTGTAGATTAATGCCCGTGACCTCCCTGATTGAGTCTATTCATCTAGGCTTCAGTCTATCTTTCTACTTCCCTCCACCTTTCCTAGTATTAAAGTTTTTTCTAGTGGGTCCTGCTTTCTCATGATGTAGCCAAAGTATGATAGCCTCAGTTTCATCATCTTGGCTTCCATGGGGAGTTCTAGTTTGTCTTTTTGCAGTCATAAATGCTGGACCACCAAGACTCATATGTAGTTGAGCTCCTGTTGCTGTTGTTGTTGTTGTTGTTGTTGTTGTTGCTGCTGCTGCTGCTGCTACTGTTGTGTGCCTTCAAGTCATGTCCAACATGATGATGTTAAGACAACCCCATCATGGGGTATTCTTGGTAAGATTTGTTCAGAGAAGCTTTGCTGTTGCCTCCCTCTGAGGCTGAGAGTTGGACTCGCCCAAGATCATCCAGTGGGTTTCCATGACCAGGCAGGACCTTGATCTCCAAAGTCATAGCCCAATACCCAAAGCACTATGCCAAGCTGGCTACAGGAATTATAAATCAGAAGTGTATTTAATAATAAACATACACATACACATACACCGAGAGAGAGAGAGAGAGAGAGAGAGAGAGAGAGAGAGAGAAAGGAAGAGAGAAGCAGCAACACATAGAGAATCAGCGAAACATAGGCTTGATACAGACGGGAACTTTGTGGCGTGGTGGTGGTGATATTACAGCTGGGGAGTGCACAGCGACCACATGCTCCCCAGCCATATGACATATGGGTGGCACCATTAGAGCGCTGCCCTGCCCACATGGGTGTGTGTGTGCGTGACGTGTGGGCATCTCAGTGCCCACGTCATTCCCTGGAAGAGACGTTGTAAGGGCTGTGATGCAGCCTTTACGATGTCCCAAAAAGGAGCTGCTTTAGGCGGCTCCTTTTTTGCTGCACAACTGCACTACGAGGTTTGGTTGCTGCAGCGCAGCTGTGGAGCAAAAATGGGTGTCTACGGACTACCCTGAAAGAGTTGGTCTGTACTGGCCCATAATTAGAGCATTATGATTATGCTTACCACTTCTCAGCCCCAGTTTTCATTCAATGAAACAAGATAATTGCGCCATACAGCATAGTATGCTATGGGAAAAATGCAGCAGCACTACGGACACTAGATTATACCTGCAATGCCTGAATCCTAATATGGCACAATGATATCTTTGACTAGAGCTGAAAGCTAAACGTAGGAAAGTCCCAGTTATCCTGCAAGGCTTCATATCATTTGCACCAATCAGCCAAGTTTAGTTTCTGATATCCATTCCCTGCAAAAGTAATAGATGTTATATACAGTGGTCCCCCGGTTTACGAAATTAATTCGTTCCAGCACCCCTTTCTTAAACCGAAATTTCATAAACTGGGGCCCCTTAAACCAGCCCCCGCACCATTTGAATTTCCCGCCGCTTTCTTTTCTTAAACCGGGTTTTTTTCCTGTAAACTGGGGCCGTTTTTCCGGCCCCGGCTCTTTCTTAAACAGGGGTTTTCATAGGCCGGGGTATTCGTAAACCGGGGGACCACTGTAGTTTGTCATTCACAAATTTGGAAAGTATATTTTCTTCAGAATCCTGGCATGCTTAATAGAAGCAGGAACCCAAAACATTAAGCTTATAGTTGCATATAGCCTATCAGTAGAATGAGCTAGGAAAAGTTTCTTTTTTGCACAACAGCTCTCAGAATCCCTCAGCCAGCATAGCCAGAGTTGTCTTTCTTACTCACCTTACCATTTCTGCCTGGCTATAATATTCTGCGCTAAATATATTGCTGTAGATAAAGTAATAAAAGTAAAAGGAAAACAAGGGAGAGAAAATATTAGGGAACATATTAAGGAATTGGCCCATTTCTCTTTGATATTTAATAAATGGAAAGTTCTCAGAATCCATTCACCTAATTGGTTATTGGCTTTCCTGTGTGAATATATACAGCTGAGGTCTACTAAGTTTAGGAGAGCTTTGTCTAATGAGCCTTTGAGATGAATGAAAATTTAGCTGGACCTTTTTAAAAACTTCAATAGGCTTTTTCACTCATCTTCTTGTGCTTTGTCTTGTTTTTAAGTTCTTCTCACTAGTGTGTGGTATCAGACTTAAGTTAATGGGACTGTGTATGGTGGAATTCTACCTACAAGAACATGTAAAATGAGATAAAATTGACTGTATCTATACTGCATTTTCCTGACAAAACAATCCAGGCATATTTGTAGTAAAACATGAGCTTAACTCAAATATGAAACTACTTCTTGCAAACATAGAAATAAAGCAAACATTACTGTTTATGGCTTCCTGCTTGAATGGAGGACAGACTAAGGATGGACAGAGACAGGCTAGTTTATTTCCATTCTGTTCTGTTCAGCTTTGTGTGCACACATTCATAGATTTGTTCCATCATCTTTCTCCATTAATCTGTAATTTAAAAAAAACAGACATGGAGATTATTGAAAACATTATACCCGAAAATGCACTGTGTATATTTTTTAAAACCTAAAATATAGATTTGTCATATTCATGTGTTTAAATTTATTTAATTTATTCATTTAAACCTATGTATTTTGGTATATTTTGAAAAGAACTGTATCATAAAATGTCGAGTGTAGCAACTAAAGGAGAACATATTAGTCTAAGAAATAAAAATTAGTTTCATTCCTTTAAAAACATGTATCAAATTGATCCCTTTAGCATCCCTAGGGCACACTTGAAATTCAGTAGCTGAGCAAAAAGAGTGTATGCTTTGCAAACCAAGGATCCCTGGTTTAACACATGGCAATTCCCAGTAGGGATGGGAAAGATTCTTCTTCTAAACCCTGAAAGCTAGCTATCAAGCAGGACTGAGAGCACTGAGTGAGATAGACTTTGGTCTGACTTTGGATAATGCAGCTTTGTAGATTTTATGATTACATCAGAAAATAGTGTTCTTGAGACCTTCCAACAAATTCCTCCTCCTCCCTTTTACCACAGTTTTCTCTGTTCTTCCTGTTGAACAATTTTGTAAGTGTAGGAACCAGGCTACAGCAGCTTTCCAGGGAAACTTCCAAAAAAACACAAATGCCTGCAGTTGTTAGGATATAATGTTGTGATCTCCCCAGCCATATCAAAACTAACAGGTATAAGAGGTCTGATGGTTCTCTGATCAACCATTCTCAAACACAGAGCAGTTGCAAAGGAAGACTGGGCTCATAGATTCTTAGGCAAGATGCAGGATGTTGGGAATGTGAGAAATAATAGTGGGATCTCTCTAGAAGAGTAGTCAGATTGGCAAGATTGAAGTTCAGCAATAACTCTGCCCATTCAGCCATACAAACTCTAGCAGAAAAGAGAAATACCAGTAAGTGCTGGGGGGGGGGGGGCGGTTGTGTGCAAAATATATAAAATTAGCTTTACTTAGAAATTACTGGTATATAATCAAACACATGGTCTAATGATGGAGGGACTGAGAAAGAGAGAAGGGAAAATGGCTGCAGGTTAGAGTGATGCAGAAAGAGGGCAGGTGTAGAAAAGTAAACAAACTGGAAGTTGGCATACAAGCGTGGGAAGACTTTTAACTCTTAAAACAGGAGATGCAAAGGGGAGAGCTTCCAATTTTTATCATCCTTGTAGAATTATCTTGTGTCAGTCTGTTGCTTTCTAATATGATCTCTTCCATACAACTCACCAAGGGGTAGGAGCTTTGCTGTTTTTATTTCATCTGCTCACCTTAATCTAGGAGTAGGCAATATGTGAATTTCCCGATGTTGTTAGACTCCTGTCTGTTCTAGTCAGCATAATCTGTGTTCAAACATGATGGGAGCTGTAGTCCAAAAATATCTCAAGACACACATGTTGCCCACCATTGCCCTAATCCGGCCACAGTTAAGCCTATATGGATGTGGATATTTTCCATCTTTCTGCACAGAATCTGACAATTTAGAACAGATCTTAATTGAATCCAATGCAGGATTGTCAAAAGAACTAACAAAAAAAAAATGATGTTGGTTCTTCCACTGAGCTGTGGCACTGAGCTCACTCATGAATTCAAGTGAGAGTTTAAGACCTTATGAAGTTAATGATGGGCTGTTTAAACAGAGGAGTTCCTGTGAGGTTCAGGAGTCAGGAAAGACAGACAAAAGTTATTTGTAGCCCATCCATCTGGAAACCTGGACTCCTCCCTCCCAAGAATTGAGTCACCACTACACTCTCTTAAAAACACTCCTTTTCCATTTAGCTTATGATTAACTGATACCTCACCCACAACAAAGTAGTTTCTGAGGAATATGTTCCATGGATAAATAAAATGTATTGCATCGTAAAAAACATAGATTAACAATTAAGGGGAAGAAATGGAGACACAGAAGTGTAAAGTTTATCCCTATCCCCGTCCCCCATCCTCCAAAATCAGGGCACACTCTGTTCTTCAGTACTGATAACTTGTTTGCATTGAATTTTTTTAAAAAATACATGCATACCAAATGGTATCAAATTAAGACGAGTAGTTAGCAAAGACGGAAGGAATGTAACCTGAGACTATAATTTGGCCAATGAGCCTGTAGGAATAAATTGACATTCTTAATCCATTTCAGAAATGTTTTCCCTCTTAAGAGTTTTCCTCCTCCTCCTCCTCTTCTTCTTTTGGGTTTTGTTATGATTGCTTGAAGCCATTCAAATAAGGGATGCCTTCAGTTACGATGTATGTATATCTTTATTACGGTCATAGACCAGTACAATGAAGGGCAATGTCCTCTCACCAGTAATGTTCAGCTTTCAGTCTACTTACCAAGGGCTAACCAGATATAGGACATCCAACCATTATATTTATCATATTATCACATTATCATAATCATTGTCATATTATCATTTCAATTATCATTATAATTACTCATATTACAGTAGACCCTTTGTATCTGCTGGAATTTGGCTCCAGGACTCCAATGGATACCAAATGGATGCTCAAGTCCCATTAAATACAATGCCACAGTAAAATGGTGCCCCTTATATAAAATGGCAAAATTAAGGTTTGCTTTCTAGAGTTTATATCTTTCTAAAATCTTTTGAAGCTATGGATACTTGAATCCGTGGATTAAAAAAAAAATCTGTGGATGTGGAAGGCTGACTGTACTTCCAAAAAGTACCCAGACAGTAAATTTATGTTCTGCACAAGAAAAATTGTCTAGTTTTACTCAAGTGTGTGTGTATTGTGTTTCTCTTTCTTAATTAAATGGATATAAAATTATGCCTACTATTTTGTGGTTTAATTTTTAGCAAGGAAAACATGCTAGGAAAAGGTGAAAGACTGGCCTGGTTTTTAAACCTCTTCTAGTAAATAAGTCAGTGACATTCTCTTCCCTTTCCCTTTTCTCTGCTACTTGGTTCTTTTTCCTACTGATCATAACTACCTGAGACAGACAGAAATGTCTGATGAAAAGTGTCAAAACATATACTAATAGCTGCAGTTATTTGTATACATTGCATACAAATCCATTCATCCACCCTCCTTTAAGGATAAAATGTTTTGACTCCTGTGGAGGAAATGGCATCCTTGCATATTGATAAATATGCAGTGTTAAGTTCTTGAGTATCTTGCTTTCCTTTCAAGAAGACTGTTTTATGGGTAACATTTTAGTAGATGGTGCTACACTGGTCAGATCTGTCCCAGTCTATTCTGAAATAGCCTCATTTTATCCCTGCTTCCATAACTACATCCCACCCTTGTTCCATGTATTGTCAACTCTGACTGGCAGTTGCTTTGCAGGGGTTCAAGCAGGATTCTTTCTTAGCCTTATGCAAAGACTCTTAGTAAACTAACTAGGTCCATTCCTGCTTCTTTTTAAGAGCGGTATCAGGAGACTGGCTGCTGTCATGCTGCAGAAATAAAGCATTTTGACAGCACTTTAACTTGCATGGCTCAGTGCTATGGAATTCTAGGATTTGCAACTTGTTGGGGCACCAGACCTCTCTGACAGAGAAGGCAACATAGCTCACAAAACTACAAATCCAAGAATTTCATAGCATTGAGCCATAGTAGTTGCAGTGGTGTCAAATTGTGTCATTTCCGCAGCGTGGCAGCAACCTCTGAGGAGGCTGGGATGTAGTTATAGTTATAATGAAAAGTCTTTCTTCTCATCCATGCCAATACAGTCATATTGAGATCCATAATTTCCTTCAGAAGAAGTGGTCGATGGGATGAAAAGTGGATTTAACAGCTTTCTTTAATAGCAGCATCCCCAGATTAGCAGCTTGAAGGAATCACTTTACTTCTGTAAAATCCCTTTGGGGTATGAAGAAACCATGTATACACTAGAGCATGGGTTGGGAACTCTGGACCTTCAAGGCATTTATGGCCTATAGTGATAATATCTTGGGAGTTGCAGTCCAGAAACATCTGGAAGACCAAGATGGTTCACTTCTTCATTAGAAGAAACTTTATGTAGAAGCACTTTGATATAAAAATGTATAGCCAAAAGAAAATGTGTTCTAGTGGAGCTGTGTGCCTGCCTATTGGCTAAACTCCTTGCCATGATCACTGTTGTGTTTTTCAATGGGAGGTTGCTGGTCTTACCAGAATGAAGCTTGACCTCTGAGAGGATTGTGTTCTCCTTTCATGGGTTCAGCTATAAATCTGTACATATTATAGGTTTGTAGAAGTTGATGGAAAAACTCAAAGCAATTTTGTTTTGGCCTCGGGTTTCACAAGTTGTAAGGATAGGTTTAGGCAGAAATTTCATAAGAGGTCACAGAGGGGAAATAGAGATTGTAAAATATCTGTCCATTCAGTCTCAATCAGCAAGTCTTATTTCATTACTGATGCCAAATGAACTGGACAGCAACGAGGGCGTATTTGGCAATGCTGAAATTGAAATAAGAGTTCTGATGAAATCTGTAAGGCCTTTGATTCCAATTACTAAGTCTCACAAACGGATTGCTTGGTTCTTGCAGCAGAGTAATAGGGTTAGCTCAAGTTACTCTGGACTACAACTCCCAGACACACACACCCCTCCCCCCCCCCCCAGCAAGACAGATGACACATATACAGAGTTGTGTGTTTCATCCTGAGCCCAGGAAAATGCTGTGCCTTGACTTATTAGATAACAGGTATGATATCAGAAATATAAAACCTAGACTTAAGCCAAAGAAATGTGGGTTTAACTCACACTTATCTGAAACCAAAGACTTGAAAACAAACCTGACTTCATATTGGAAACTGGGATGAGCAGAGGGAGTTCTAATGCTTGGGTGTGTGTGTGTATGTATGTATGCATGTACATCAAGAATCTTTTGCAGATGTAGTGTTTATTTGAAATAATAACAAGACACAGCTATAGTTTAACTTGAAGGTGATGTTGATTACAATTTAGAACAAACCATTTAGGACCCAGAAAAGCTTTAAGGAAAAGAAAGCATACAAGGGAGGAAGAAAATGTCTGACTTTCTCTGAATGTCACCCCTCCTTTCTAGCCCCTTCTTCATCCCTGTTACCTCATCACGCTACCTTTTGGCTTCCTTCTGCCCCATGTCAAGGCCCTTTGGATTCAGGACCCTTTCACACTACACCATGGGCATACCTTCCAACATTTCACAGATTAAAACAGGGACATGAGTGGCCAAGAAACATCAAAGTGTGGTCAAAATGTCAAAAGTTATGAATGAGGAAGAACACATAAGCTATGAAAGACTGCAGAATTTGCTTATGCCTACAGGTAAGGGCAAAATCCTTTCCCTTCCTGCCTTCTTCTCTTGCTCAGTTAATTGAGTACAAACCACCTTTGTGCCTTGAACTCAGTTTATAGTTCCTGAAGTAAGCTGAGGATAATGGGAGAAATGGAGAGAAGGAGACAGAAACTGGGACATTTTAAAAGCAGCTGGAAAGTTGGATGACAGAGGATTAACTGGGACTGCTTCTGGCAAATTGGGGCACTTGGAGGCATGCATTAAAGCACAATGATTCCACTAGAACTACCATGGCAGCACTGTAAGAAATCCTGGGGGTTTTAATTTACGAAGGGACCTTTAGGATCTTCAGTCCGAGAGAAACCTCTTTAGGTGCCTCTGACTCATCTGGCCAGGAGGGTTCCAGAGGATGCAACCATGGCAGTTAAAGTGGAATCATAAAGGGCCCTCATTTTCCTTTAGTTTTTCTTCATTCCCTTCATCTTCAGATACCCTTCCCCTCACTTGCTGAACCAGGAACCTGTGAAGGAAGATGTCTACTTCTCTCCTCACAGAGGTACATAACATGATCAGAATCCTAAACAAACAAAAAAACAACCAGAGTTTAGCATGGTGCAGAGAGCAGAGCATTCTTCCTGCTTTAGAATTTATCACAACCTATTGGGGTTGGTGATCATGGCAAGAGGAGCTAATTTCCCGGTTCTAGAGCCCTCATCACACACGGCTATCACAGTGGTAGGAAAACATGATAATTGAGCTTTCGATTCCCCCATCCTGTGTGACATTGCCCAATGATCTAAATATCTTGCAGCCAATATGTCAAATTGGAGTGCGGGGATATTTCTTGATCTTAGCCTGTATTGTCAAACGTTTCCATGTCGTTTTACAACCCTGTGTGGGAATATATTTAATGGGTGTTTTGACGTGGATGTGTGTACAAAATGTCCCCTCTCCTAGCCTGTTTCAGCCCAGACCCCATGACTCCTTCCCAATGACCTCTCCCACATTGAGCTGGGCATTTTATTTTAGGGAGCTTCAGACCTTTCTGCATATTTGAGTGCATATGAGACTTATCTCCACATGTGGGTTTCTACTTTTTGATGTCGGCAACTTCTTTCCTTCGCATGTGCCACTTGTTACGTTGTATTCATTGTGCCTTACTCATTAAGGAGCAAAACTATGTGAACCAGCATTCATTGCCCTCAGAGAAGCGGGGGGGGGGGGGGTGAAATTCCATGATCTTAGGAAGGAAACCTTGATTCTTGAACCCAATATCTCAAACAGCCACACATAAGTGCATGCATGCACTTCATGACAGTTAAGGAACAAAGAATTGTGTCAAACACTTAAGTGAAAAAACAATGTTTTCCAGACAAGAACAATGTACTAGGATGGGAACCCCAAAACTCAAGGATGAGTGGGGTTCCCCTGTCTTGACATTTCATATTTTAGCAAAGTTTATCAGAAACTGGAATGTATTAGCTGATTAGGGGGGAAAAAGAAAGAGACATATTAAGATTATAATAACCCTGCAATAAAAAGGCTATAAAAAGAGAGAGGTACTTAACCAAATTTCCAGTATTTTTTTTCCTGTACTCTCTTGAAATAGAGGTAGACCCGCCCAGACATCTTCCTTCTAAATACTGAGTGCTGCATCTGTTTTTAAACCCAAAATAATACCTTTTGATTGGAAAGATTTCAGTAACATTATTTGTGCATTTTATTGAGGCAGAGGTTGCAATTATTAGCGTCACTAAGAATCTGGGACATTTAAACACAGTCTTTAGTTTGCTTCAGAGCAAACCACATCCCTGGGCAATTATTGTTGCATCTAAATACCTTCAAACCCATGTTCTGAACTCGACACTGACATTTGTTGCTGGTGGTCTTTTTGTAAATCACAGTTTACAGTGTAAATGTAGGGCAAATGAGCCCAGGAAAAAACCTGGGAACAGTGGGAGAGGGGTGAACACACACACTTACACACACACGGGTAAAGATTTCAGAAAATGGGTGTAGATTTAAGAGAGAAGTTAGTTTCTAAAAATCAGAATCTCTAGATCTGATCAAAATCTTCCCTCTGTTTTCAGTTAAGTGCTAGTACAGCAAACTAACACCAAGCAGGGGGAAAACAGTCAATGGTGTCATGAAAATTTACCTGAATTTCATCAGAAATGAACCTCCCTATCCCACCCCACCTAATACAATGAAAACACTGAATCCTTTGTTTGTTTGTTTGGATGAATATCAGGTCTATGTTGAACGACTGATGTTTATTACAGTCACTAGACCAGCACATTGAACATGCAGCCCCCCCAACACACAAAAAACCAAGACTGAGATTACTTTACAAAAGTAATTAATTAAAATTGTAGTTCTAAGGCCTTCAAAGAGGTTAACTGCTCTTATGGTTACATTCCTAGGAAATTTTAAAAGGCAGTGGCCATTGAGCTTGGAGATCCAGCCAATGTTTCTCAATTACTTAGGTATGTATAATTTGCAGAGGTGGAATCAGAGCTTGGAAGGTAATTTTTGAAAAGCAAATAGTTAAATTAATATTCAAAGCCTCCCCCCCCCCCCGGCCTAGTAGTCAGTCACTGTCATAATTGTAGCTCTAAAATAACTCCTTGCTTTCTTGTTTCTCAGGTAAATGCATTGTTTAGTTTTTTGTGGGTTTTTTGGTGCATGTGGCCATGTTCTAGAAGAGTTTGTTTCTAAAATTTTGCAGCATCTGTGGCTGGCATATTCAGAGAATGCTGGAATGGAAGAGAGTGGTATATATATATATATATACACACATACATTGTTTGTTTTCAAAATTTGGAATGCTACGAGCCTTAGGCTTCTGGCACCAAAATGCTCCCCCTCTGTCCAATAAAGCATAAGACAGCAGCAATTGTAATATAGGGTTGTTATTTATGACTTTTTCTATTTAGAAAAAGAATAAATTAAGTTATGTTTTAGAATGTCTTTAATCTTATATTTTTAAAATTTCAGTAAACATTACTATTATAAAAAAGAGACTGTTCACACGCTTATAGTCTAAAAGGATATAATTTTACAGAACGAGTGGTAGAAATAAAAAGAGAATTTATAATCTCCAGTTAATTATGAATGGGAGGGGTTAACATCATGGGGAGGGCTTTGCATACATTGTTTGGAGGCTCTTCTGTTTGCAGAAGATTATGAACTCTTGTTTGACTCCTTTCATGTTCCATTTGTGTATTTCTCAACAAAGCCACTGTTACAAAGCCACCCAAAACCATCCATTCTCTTCTCTCCCCTTCTCATTGAAAGGAGGCAGAACTTGTTAGCACAGACCTCCTGGAATGCCTCACCTTTTGAGGAGGGGTGGAGAGCATGGAACAATCTCAGCTGCTGACCCCATCTACTTGCAGAAGTGCCAGGTGAAATTCCCTTTACAACACAATCTCCTGCGAACGTACGATTAAAAGCACTGTCGTCCATACTTTGCTATTCTAAGAAGCTTAAAATTCAAAGATGACATTTGCTCCATTCCTTTCCCCCACAGTTCTGGAAACTCACTTGCAAATATGCTCTTAAGAAATGCACCAGACAATATATATTTTCTTTGAAGTGTTTTGAAGGAAGAAAGGGCAGCAAACAAACAAACATGGGGAGAAAAGACCAGAAAGTCTGCAAATTGAATCACATAGTGCGATCCCACTTTAAACCCAAGTGGATGATGATCGAAGAGACTGAACCTCAAGGAGTCACTTTCGGCATTCCAAAAAGTGCTGAAGCTCTCCTTCCAATCATGATGCTTTATGGCAATCTGAAAACTTGCCTCTTTTACAACATTGCAAAAGATTCTGGAGAATCTTGACAGGTTGAAGACTGATTCTGGAAGGGTCTGGAAACCATGCCCTATGAGGAACGACTTAGAGAGCTGGGGATGTTTAGCCTGGAGAAGAGAAGGTTAAGAGGTGATATGATAGCCCTGTTCAAATATTTGAAGGGATGTCATATTGAGGAGGGAGCAGGCTTGTTTTCTGCTGCTCCAGAGACCAGAACGCGGAGCAATGGATGCAAGCTGCAGGAAAAGAGATTCCACCTCAACATTAGGAGGAACTTCCTGACAGTAAGGGCTGTTCGACGGTGGAACACACTCCCTCGGAGTGTGGTAGAGTCTCCATCCTTGGAGGTCTTTAAGCAGAGGCTGGATGGCCATCTGTCGGGGATGCTTTGACTGGGAGTTCCTGCATGGCAGGGGGTTGGACTGGATGGCCCTTGTGGTCTCTTCCAACTCTATGATTCTATGATTCTATGATTCTATGATTCAGCTAAAAGGTTTGGCCTGAATTCTGTTGCTGGTCCTGCCTAAAGTACAGCTGTTTAATCAATTAGATTTACGTATATGTTTACTTACCATTTGACAGTTCATTGAATGGTTGACTATTTGGGACTATCAGCCACATTCCAAGCATTGTTGCCAAGCCCCTCTAGCTAGCCACCAGCTATGAGCCTCAAGTGATCAGGATCCAAAGCTAAGGAGGGAGCATCACCACATGAGCCAGTTGGGGGCCAGAGGAAAGCCTAAACCAGCCTAAAAATCATGTTCAAAAGGCAGCATCTAACCTGAGAAAGCTTGGAGAATAAGTACCCAGTCTGACATGATCTCATGAAAAGAGAACTAGCTCTAGCAGAGGTTTCCAGATCCACAGGGAACTGCATTGGCTTCCTGGTTCATGTGGCAGAGAACATGGGTTAAGATGCTGAGGGACTGTGACCTGGGACTCAAGGAGCAGAGCCCAGAGAAGTTTCTCCCTGTTCCACCACAACCCTCTCCAAAAACAAGCACAAATCTGCTGTGATGCAGCAGCAGTGCTTGAGGCTAATTCCTTTGCCACACTACAGCTCCCAGAGTCCATGAGCCTATACTGGTCATGAATGGTGGATTTGGGGAGCTGTATTCCAGAAAAAAATGATAAAAATATCATTTCTGGACTGTGTACAGCACATGCAAAGACTATGTGTCTTGACTGGAGCCTAGTTGGCTCTCATAGCTTCTTCTCCAAGGTTACATCTACACTGCAAAATTAATACAGTTTGAGACTGCTTGAACTGTCATGGCTCAATGCTATGGAATTCAGAGATCTGTAGTTTTGTGAGATATTCAGCCTTCTCTGTCAGAGAGTTCTGGTGTCACAACAAACTACAAATCCCAAGATTCCATAGAATGCAGCCATGGCAGTTAAAGCAGTGTCAAATTGCATTATTTTTGCACTGTGGCAGCAGCTAAAGCTGGGAAAGTTTCCTTTAACAAGGCCTGGTCACTCTTTCTTTCCAGAGCTCTTTCTTCCTTATTGGCATTATTGACTTTAGTTCTCTTTTTTCCTATTAGTGCATTGGTGATTTATATTTAAAAACCCATAAAGAAATATTTTTAGTTGTACACTTGCACTTGAGTGCAAAACCAAAATGGCTTAAAAAGTGGCTACTGCTTCTCTCAGCTGCCAGCTCTTTAATTAGTCATTTCCAAAACTAGGCCAGGAGGAAACTAGTTCAGGAAATGACTAAGGGTTGGTAGACAGAAGAAGCAGAAGCTACTTTAAAATACACCAGATTGACAGACTTTCCCTGATGGATGGCTGAAATGCTAAAGACACTGTCTAGGAAGTAAGTCCAGTTGTGGTTGAGGATGGACATTGTGAAGTTGCTGTGAAGAATATAGGGTCAATCCTCAGTTTTAGTTCTACTTCTAAATGATACCAAGAGGTCAATGCCTCAAGCAAGCTACCAGAACCTTGCATGGAAGGGACTTAGGTGTTTTATCAGAGGCAAACTGTGTTCTCCTGGAAGACAATTTTATAAATTCATACAATTTTTATAGCTAACTTGTGTGGCCCGAGGAAGCAAAGAGTTACACGTAAGGTAGTTAAACGTAAGGATGTCATTTTGATGATATGGATGTAAGGAAGTTACACTGAGAAGTGGCTTAGTAATTGTGGAACATTTTTTAATAAATAGAATGACCCAGTTTCTATAAAAAGGTATCTTTAAGGGTATTTTGAAGCATTTTAGATGCAGTTTGAGTCAAAATGTTCAAATATTATGCCATTCTCTGATCAATCCTAAATTGGGTGGGGGGGGGGGGAGTTCAATGAGTTGGTGAAATACTTTTACAGAGTAACATTACAGGCTCTGTAAAATAGATGGTTAGGGTATTTATTTAGCTCGTGAACAATAACTAGCATAAGCGCCTTTGAAAAAAATTATTAGCTCTACCAATGGTTATCTGTACACTTGGCCTCCTCCTCCTTTCTTTCTACATGTCCACTGAGAGTGAGTGCTTAATATTTAGAGCAAGGAGGACAGGAGCCTGGGGAAGAGAAAGTTAAGAGGTTAAAAGCTGACATGATACTCATGCTTAAATATATGAAGGGAAATTAAAGAGGGAGCAAACTTGTTTTCTGCTGCTCCAGAGACTGGGACAAGAGCAATAGATTCAAACTACAGAAATAGAAATTCCACCTAGGAAGAACTTCCTCATGGTAATTGCTGTTCCACAGTGGAACATGTCACCTTGGAGTGTGGCGGAGTCTCCTTCTTTGAAGGTTTTTAAACAGAGGCTGGTTGGCTTTGATTGTTTATTCCTGCATGGCATGATAGGACTGGACAGCCCTTGTGATCTCTTCCGGCCTATGATTCTATGATGAGAAAGGAACCAGGGCTACATCGGACAAGCCAGCCATGGTGTTGGTGGTAACAGGGAGCATAATATGGCTTGTTGCTGAAGGGTCACCCAAACCTGGTTCTGTGACATGAGAGCTAGCATAATGGAGTTTTCATATTCACCAGTTATGCAGTGTGAGTGGCTAACAAGCTGTAGACCAACAAGCTGTATGAGACCAATATACAGCTTGAAGACAAGCTGTATGGGATGATCATCATTATCCTGCCTTCCTTATGAACTTCCTGAAGTGATCTGTTGGAAGCAGAATAACAGTTTCCATGGGTCTCTGCTATCACTCAGCAGTGCCATTCTTGCATGATATGTACGCAGAGCCATTTTGTTTTGTCAGTGAAAACTATGTTGTCCAAAGGCATCAGCCAGAACTGAAGAGATGCCACATTGCAATAGACATGATCTTGTAGCCATGGTTTCTCCAGCATGAACTGGAGGGCACCAGGTTGGGGAAGATTAAAATTGAATATTACTTTGTCAATTTGAGTACAAATTTTCATGGGGACAAACACTAGTTTTTTTAAACAACTATAACAGCAACAAGACTTGAAATCATAATTGCAAAAAAGAAAGCATACCATACAACAAACAGAATAGAACAGGACTTAACAATCATTATACATGTAGGGAAGAATATTTTCTTCTGTGAAACACTGAAGGGCATGAGTTGCTGAAGCTTGCTTTCAAAGTGATGAGTGAAAGAAGAGGGCCTAACCTCATGAAAAAGCTATTTTCTTTCTTATCGGCACAAACACCAACGTGAGTGCCTTTCCAAGGAAGGCCATAAAGAGACCATTCTTTCCAAAGATGGTGGGTGTTTGGTTTTATACTTTCCAGGGCAGCTTCCAGTCAAGGCCTGTACTTGTGTCTGTGCAAAAGCAGAAGGGGCAACAGGCAACACTGGCTGTCAGTGAAGGGCAACAATTTGCAGTGATTCACAGCTAATCCTGCCCTCTCTCTCTGGATGGAAAACCCTGCCATTGCCCTGTGGCTGTGGCGCTGGGAGCTGCAGGTGCTTTGCAGACTGCCAAGCCTGGAGCTAGCCTGCAGTTATCCTGTCAATGTCGCTTAGGCCTAATGCTTTGTGACAACTGTCTACCTGTAATGTGATAATGGGCTGAAAAAGCTCTGCAAAATTGATAGGCTCTTTCTCACAGAAGGAAAACTTCTAATGTGTCAAAGCCACAGACCTGGAGGGTTACCCATCTCTTCTGTTCACCTCTTTTGCAAATGGAAAGTGGCTCTTTTCAGGCTGAGAAGTGGAAGCTGCAATAAAATGTTATAGCATGGAGTGCTTCTATCCAATGTTCCCCACTCCATCCCATCATATTCCATTCTAATCTGGTCCTCTTCCTTTCCCTGCTATTTCCACCCTTCTTGCAAGAATCAGTCAGCACTATGTGCCTTTGGACCATGTTCAGTCTTTGGACCATGTTCAGTCTTCATTAGCAGTTATTTTTGTCTGTCCTTCCCCACCCACAATTTATGGGCAGTTCTACAAAGCTTGGGGTTTCCTAAAATCTCCTACCATCCTATTTTTGGTTTTGCATAGTGCCATTTTGGATTCTTAAGAAATCACATTTAATGCAGCGTTGTTTGCCCCCATGGTCAGACTGATGCCTATTGGAACCATACAAGCTGGGAACATACCAGTGCATGGCTTCTGGGCATGGAGATGGTTCCATTCAGCTCTCAAGGGTGATAGCTGGCAATTTCTCTAACCATTTTTTGAAAAACCCATAAGATAGAAGCTACTGTATCACACTTACTTTAGGACAGACCTTGGAAAACCATTTGGACTCCATTTTCCAAACACCCCCAAACCAGTCCAGAAAGTGATTTTCTCAGGCTCTGCTTTAGGAATCTAAACATTATTTAGTCTGTTGCTGTCCCTGAAATGGGAATTCTTTTCAGTGGCCATAGATTCTTTATTTGTATCAGCCAAGGGCTTCAGTCAAGACATATGGATAAACTTAAGGAGAGAAGAAAGAGCCCTTGCATAATTATGGACTCTGGCTTAGCTTTGTTTCAACTTGGGGATATTTTGTTTATCATTGACTGATATGCAACAGCACCTTCATTACCTTGACTGTACAAACATGAAGGAAGTTCAAATTTTGCTTCAGTGAGGACTAGTCTGACAGAGTGAAAGAAAGGATTCATGTATAAACAGGAACTGATGCTACAAAGCCTGAAGGGATAATTAGAAATATCGCTAACTGCATAACCAAGCCTCAAGTTTGTTGACATGATTTTTGTTTTGATTGAAGAAGATCTGATTACTTCCTTTCCCTGAACTACAGTTGGACATTTTCTGCATCTGTACATCTATGCACAGTGCAATAGCCATGATGACAGGAAAACCATTGTAGAAGAATAGCCATTGCAAGAATGCTGACGGTCAACTACATTGTCCTAGCTGAACTTTTAGGGCCATTAGGGCAGAGGAGAGACCCCTTGTATGATCCAAGTGCCATAGCATTCCCTCACCTCCGAGCCATATTATTTCTGTTCAGGATGCCAGCAGCATCATGGATTCTCCATTTCACACTGCCACACTTCTTGTTTTATTCCCACCAGCTGCCTTAAGCATCCTGGGATAAGTTCAAACATTTTCTTCCCACATTGAGAAATTGGTACCAGTGTTGTGGTATTGTTTCCCTTCTATCAACTGTTTAAGAAGGGTTTGTTTTTTTTCATTCCACAAAAGCATCATCCCCAATGCCTAGTGCGAATGCTCTTGTTTTTCAGTGCCCCTGTTTTGGCTTCAGTCTTGTCAACATCATCCATCTGTATTCACCATTAGAAGGAGTGAAGGGAACATCACACAACTGCCTGAGCAATGTGTTGATGTATGTATAAAACTGACATTAACTTCGTGCCTTGCATACTATCTAGGACAGGAACAGTGGGCTGAGACCCATGTCCCCTTTCTCCCAACATTGGACCCAAGGTGATTTACAAAGACTCATCATCATCATCATCATCATCATCATCATCACCACCATCATCATGGATAAACGACATGGGGTTCAACTATATTTTCAGAATACTCCATGCTGCTCCCAGAGTATTCTGGCCCCAATTTTAACCCCAATCCCCCCTTAGGTGCTGCAGCAAAACACTGTGACAATGGATGGCTGCCTTCCCATATGGTTCCTATGAGCTGGATGGCACTGCTTCTGTGGATGTGAATCAATCTGAAGTCAGAATGAGGTGTCCGACCATGTTATCAATGCGGGGCACCTTGTTCTTACCTTAGAGTGACTTGATCCTGGAGAGTGACTTGGCACAGATGCTCATAAGGCCTGTTATTGCCACATTTTAATTAATTGAGGTTTTCTAGAAAACCCAGAGCAAGTGGTAAGTCTTTTTAATGTGGGACAAGCAGTAGAAACCCTGAATTGTGCCCAGGGGAAATTTGGGGTATGTAGGTAATGGAGACAATTCCTTGTTAATAAAAAAGTTAAACATAATTAAACAAACATCATATTAAAAGACCACTATTTTTTTTTTAACGTAACCAGTCTTATCAGTAGTGAAGATCGTTGTTCATAGGCAACTAGAGATACAGGCTGCATCTGTACCTGGGGAATTACTGCAGTTTGATGTTGCTTTAATTGCCATGGCTCAGTGCTATAGAATTCTGGCATTTGTAGTTTTGTGAGGTATTTAGCATTCTCAGTCAGACAGCTCTGGTGCCACAGCAAACTACAAATCCCAGGATTCCGTAGGCATGCCAATTTAAGCAATGTCAAGCTGGAATATTTCTGAAGTATAAATGAAGCTTCAGTTTAACCAAGGATGGCAGTTTTTCAAAGAACCGCTCCTGTAAAAAAGAGGCTACTGGAGGATTGAAGAGGAGCCATGCCCGGACCTGCACATGTCTTGGTCTTTCTGTCCATGGGAGCAAAGGAGGAAAATCTTTCTGCCTCCAGGTGAGCCAGGCTCCAGGTTACTAGAGGTACAGGAGGCCTCTCTCATCCCCCCTGCCCCATCCGCCCACTTGCCATCCTAGCTGCTGGGAATGTTGCTGGGCATACCTTCCTGGGAATCATGGAGGAAAGTCAGCAGGACAAGAGCCCCTTCCTCAGCTCCCTCCACTCCATGGCTGGCTGGCAGCCCTTTGCCCACTGAGACCACCCTGGCTGGTCAACAGTCACCTTTGCTGACAATATAGATCTGTTGTTGATGAAGAGCTGGGGGCCTGTCTGAAAAGTTTTCCCACTGCAGCCCAAATCTGCAGTTATTAGACCTGTTGTATATCAAGTCCAGACCTGAGGAATCAGATGAATATGGAACAGACAGCGGGATGCAGAAAATCCTTCCTTGTATTGTTAAGCTTGGCTCTCTGCAACGCTTTATATAATTTAGGGGTTATTCAGACCTTTTTTTTTAGCATGATGATGTGAATAATCTCACTCATGCATTCTGGTTTTGTTGTTCACACTATAGAACCACATCTCCACGTATCTCTGTGAGTTTGGATTCTCATATGTGGCCGCACTTGAATAAAGATGGAGTCAATGATGCCAATGTATTCAAAGCATGTTCAAAGCATGCAGAGTTTTATCCTGGTTTATTCTCAGACTATTTGCATCAGTTGTTCATACTGCCGGTAATGCAAATCTTTTAGAAAAACTCAGAAAAATACTCGAGATCAATTATCCTGGTTTAAGTGGGGGTTTTGGCACTTACCACCCCCCTCCCCAACCTTAATGGATGCATTCAAAATGCATATGAACAACAAAGATTCAACCTGGATTCTACTTGGATTATTTTCATTATCTAAATAACCTTTTAGACATAGCTTGTATTTGGAACAAAACTTTGTTTCTGATACTAAAAGGACACATTTCTCTAATCTACTGGCCAATCTTGCAATGCTTGACAAGAAAAGGGTTTTTTTTTTTCACTACAGTAATCATTGTTCTCTAGCCATCATGGCCACTGGGAGTTATAGTCCAAAAATAACTTTTCTAAGCTCTGCCCAATTGCAACCCTTGCAGTAGCTTTTGACCCACATGTTGCTCACTGTCACATCTGTGGATTTATCTTGCTCCTTAAAAAGGCCATTAACTTTGGGTAAATGATCCCTAGGCTGTTTTTAGAATAATTAAAACCAAAAGGCCAATAGTTACTATCAGCTGTCTATCAGCAAAACCTGTGTCTCCAAAATGTGGGTTCAATTTCTTGTTGTTAAAAAGCATAGAGCCATATGTGGAACATTATCACGCATCTTTGTGAAATTAGCAGAACTATTTAGAAACCCTTGTCTGTCTCTATGGAATTGCAGCCCTCCCCTCCTTTCCTACTTCTATCTCCCCCCCCCCATCCCATGACTATCAGGTGAAAGTACTTGCAAACATAAGTGCTGAGGTGGCTGGGTTAAAGTTTGAATGCTAGAGATTACATGGAAAGGCTGGAATTGTCCTTGGAAATCAAGAATGGTTGGCTAACAAATGGAGATATGGAATGGAATGCCATTTTCTCTGCATGCGTACTTATGCTGATTTCTTTAGTTTTGAGCCTGGCAATCCCTGGATTTTGAGCAGCCATCTAGTCTATAAAGTCGAAACTGGGAAATGGCCCACTCCTAAGGAGGAGGTCTACTCAAGTAGCATCTACCCTTGATAGTTGTGAAAGAGATCAATGGCCCTAGGCACAAACTGGGAATACGGGGTAGAGACTGTTTAAAGGGAAGAGAAGGGAGGGATATCTCTCTAGGGGTTCACGTGGTATTTCTGTTACATATTCTCATTACCACTGGGAAAATTTAGAAGTATTGAAAAAGGAGGGGAACTCTGCATGTTGATTTCCCCACAAGAAGGGTGTCTGATGGGAAGAAGGCACAGAAGAGAAGTTAGATCTTGTGGAGGGGTGGAGAATGGGAGCTGATCAGCATTTGAGGGCACTATGTTTCTTCAGGCACTGCAACACGAGGAAACAGATGGTGTGTTTAACACTCCATTTTTGTTATGGAAACTGCAAACTTTGGGGCAAGGAACACATTCCTTGATTCTTCTCAAGGCTTCCTGGAGGAAACTAATTAACCATATTAGTATGCTTACCCTGTTTACGAATCCATGGGTTAGAAAGAACAATAACACTAGGAAAGGTAGAGGGAAGTAGAAAGAGAGGAGATCCCACAGTAAATGGATAGACTCAGTTAGGGAGGTCACAGGCCTGAATCTACAAGATCTGAGCAGAGCAGTGGAGGATAGGGGGGCAAGGAGATGTCTCATTCACAGGGTTGCCAGGAATAACGAATGATTCAAAGGCAGTTAACAACAATAAGAATAATAGATTTGTATTTGTATTATATTATATTATTGATTAATTTATTATATTTGTATCCTGCCTAAATACCCTAAGGGCTTTGGATCCCATCTGTTTATGGAAGCTAAGCATAATCAAATCTGGCTAGTACTTGGGTGGGAGACTACCAAGGAATACCAGGTGCTGTAGACCAGATTTCAGTGGACTGTACTGGCAAAACCACCTCTGAATAATAATTGCCTGAGAAAATCCTATAAAACTCAGGGGGTCACCATAATTGGACAGGTGACTTGAAGGTACACACACACACACATCCTACTTTTCTACAAAAATTAGGACTCAACATGGTTTACAATGTAAATGAACAACAAAATTATAAATATATTAAATATCACAATATTAAAACAATCCCAAAGCAGAAAACTGTGGAGGAAGAGTTATTGTACAAGAAAACTGTATAATACTTGGCTTCTAGCAGATTTGCTGGAACAATGAGGACGTGTGTATAAAGCAGTTGCCATTTCAAGGGGACTTGTTAAAGATTGCTGATGATGCTTGACACCAAAGAGAAAATCTCTCAATAGGCACACTTCCTTGGTATGGCCAAATGTTCCTTCTTTCCTTTTTTGATGTTTGTTTTGACTGCAAAGTGATGAGAAAAGGAAGAACGTATTTAAAAGGTCATATGTAAGGTCCATATACAGTAATTTTTCCCAAGTCTCAAGAACTTTAGGATAGCCTGTCTGTCTGTCCCCTGCCCAGGGATGTAGCTACAGAGGGGGCAATATAAAGGTACTCTGGCCCCAAACAAGAATTGTACCCCACTAACAAAATTTTCCTTCAGTCCCCAAATTTCTGGCATTGTTGTATCTTAAAACTTCACTTGCATTTGGAACATAGTAATAGTAGTAGTAGTAGTAGTAGTAGTAATAATAATAATAATAATAATTATTATTATTTCTGACCCGCCTCTCTCCATGGATCAAGGCAGGGAGGAACAACCGAACAACAAATATGCATCAGTTAAGAACACAACATCAGTTAAAACATACATCTATAGATGTCCAAAGAAAGACGGTAGGCAAAGTTACCAATGAAAGAGTTCTAAAAGCAAACAGTTTAATGCTCTGCAATGCTAAAAATTTGAGGAGTGAAGGAAAATTATAGTGTAGGGGGAGAATTCTTATTTGGGTGGGCAATGCTTTCATTCCCCACCCCAACATACAGCAGTAGCAATAGCAAGTACATTTCTAAACCACTTATCAGTGAACTAGCACTCCCTAAGCTGTTTACAATGTGTAAGCCAATTGCCCACAACAAACTCAGTACTCATTTTACCAACCTATGAAAGGATGGAAGGCTGAGTGGACCTTGGAGCCCTCCTCTAAGATCAAACTTACAATGTTGTGGCTGCAGTATCAGCATTTAACTATTGTGCCACCACATATCCCCAAGTTCCACCAATATCTGCATTTTTGCTGCTGTTAGCTATCTTGGATACCATATGTAAGATGAAATATACACTGAACTCTCCTTCAGTGAACCCAGTCAGGCTCCTGTTGGGATCATTGCAATGCATTTAAGTACAATGCCCATGAAACTGGGCCAGAAATTTCCGATGGAAGAGAGTATGACTGCAAGATTACTGATTTAAGCAGAGTATCAGCCCTGGTGGTGCAGTGGTTAAATGCTTGTACTGCAGACACTTACTCAAAACCATAAGGTGGGGAGTTCAAGACCAGCAAAGGGCTGAAGCTTGACTCAGCCTTGCATCCTTCTGAGGACGCTAAAATGAGTACCCAGATTGTTGTGGGGCAAATAGCTTACAATTGTAAACCACCTAGACACTCATTAAGGGTATGAAGCAGTATATAAATGAAACTGCTAGTTTGTTTTGCATTGGCAGTAATTTCAAGCCTGTTTCATGACTCCTCCTCAGCATACTAGTTTGGGCCATTAAGATCCTTTATAGCTTTGGACACCAGTAGCTGAAGGATTGCTTCTTCCTAAAGAAGCCTTGCTTCAGTTGGCATATTAAGGCACCTTTTCAGTGGCAGAACCCCACCACCACTGGATGGTCCACCTGCAACCCTATTTTAATATTCTTTTGATAGCACCATTAAAAAAACCCTATTTCTTTTCCCTAAGATTTTAAAAGTATGTTGTTCTTTACTCTAGTTTTGATTGCATTGTTTTAATATCTTTGATCTTGCATCTTGAAGTAACATTCTGTATTAAACGTGCTTTTTAGTCTGTAAGTATTTTAGAGAACATTTTATTCCAGTATGGCAGGAAATTAACATTATTAAATGAATAAATGAATACATAGCCATTAATAATTGGCCGCAAGCTGTGTCTAGAGCAGAGTTTGGAAAAGTTATTTTTTAAGATGACAACTCTCAGAACATGTCAGCCAGCATGACCAGTGGAATTCAGAATTGTATTCCAAAAACTAACATTTCCAAGTCTAATCCTGACTAGTGGCCATATTGGTTGGATGATTCTGGGAGTTGTAGTCCAGAAAATAAATTTCCCAAGTTCTGAACTTGGGTGTTTAAAAGCAGGACAAGAAGCATCAATTGTCCCTTCTCCTTGTTGTCCATCATCTCCACCTTTTGGTTAGTGATGGGCTGGTGATTTAAAATAGGGAGCTGGGTACATCAAACAAAGAAATATACATAAAAACCACTGAGGGTTTTTTTTTTTTGGGGGGGGAGAGGGGCAGTCTTCTTTTCAAGTAAAAATGAACAACAACAACAACAACAATAATCTCATGTTTTGATTGACTGAACTGATTCAGCAAATATAAAACCATGGAACAGTCAACCCTACATTTACTGCCCCCGTGAGGTTTTTCATGCCGCCGGCTCAGTCCCTAAGTATAAATGAAACTCCTACTCTTGGTTTCTGGCTTGCTTAAGTTTGTCCTGCTCCTTTGTTTGAGTCTCCAAATATGATGACCTTTCACGCTTGACATGGTGAATCGTCTAACTGAAATGCAAATATTTTCTCTTTAAATGTTGAGAGAAGTAGTCTGGGTGACCAGTTTTGATTTCTCTCATAGGTCCAGACTCCCCCCCCCCCGCTTTGTTTAAGATATTTTAAAAGACAACAGTCTCTCGTTGAATTGCAAAACTACTTTCAACAGGAAAAAGGAAGAGTTTTGCACAAAATAGACATGAGGCAAAGAATTCACCAATGCTAATTGTATACAACATACAGCTCTTTAATTATATGTTGTATATGGACCTCTCCTTCCCCAAAAATGCTTTGGACCAGAAGCATTGCCCAGATTCATGTTCACTATGAACAGTGCAGTTTAATCCAGATTCTGGAAAAGTCGCATTTTGGACAACAATGCCCAGAAGCACCCAGCTAATGGTTCTATTTTGGCAGTTATAGTTTTCTACGCTCTGAGCCAAGCCTCCTAAAAATTTAATATTTCACTATAACACTACAGCAAATTTTGGTCAACACAGCATACAATTCAATATTTACTCTTTTGATCTGAGAGTTTATGTTTGTTGACAGGACAATGGAATGCTTCACTTTTGAATGTTTTGTGAGAAGGCATATCAAGCACTTTACTTTGCTGGACTATGTTTGGGAGATCCAGGTTTCAGGTCCACATTAGTCATGAAACTTACTGAGTGACTTTGGGCCAGTCACTCTTTCTCTCTCAGTCTAATCTACCTCACAAAGCTGTTGTCAGAATAAAGTAAGGAGGAGGCAATCTATGTGTGCCACCTTGAGTTCATTAGTGAAAAGGTGGTATATAAGTCTACAGATTTATATGTCAAAGATAAAATAATGTTTTTATGCTGCAGTAAGAGAGCACTGCAAGACATTTACTACATTGTACTGAAATGCACCATAAGTCAACAGGTGACTTGAAGCAAGTTGAAGGTATGCACACACACACACACACCCCTTTCTGGTAGTATAGTGAGGTTAATTTTCATAGACAGAACTCCTATGATCTATAGGTCTTAAGAGGTCTAACAGCACTGAGCATTTACAGCTCTGTATTGCTTGCAAGTATCAGGGAACAAGTCCCATTGATTTCATTGGATCTCCTACCATTCTAAGAGTGCAGCTACACTGTAGAAGTAAGGTAGTATGAAACCACTTTCAGTGCTGAAGCGCCAATTTATGGAATACTGGGATTTGTAGTTTTACAAGGCCTTTTGCCTTTTCTTCCAAAGTGTCCTGGTGCCTCCCAAAACAAGAAATCCCAGGATTCTGTGAAATGGAGTCATGGCAATTAAAGTCGTGTCAAACTGCATTATTTCTAGTGCAGTGGTACCCTAGAATTTCAGCCTTAGGTTGCTTTAAAATAACAATAATCTTCATTTTAAATCTATTACTTGTGCATAGATTGATTTGTTGTGCAAATGAATGCTTTTAGAGTAAATTGTTATGTATTTTCCTGCCAAAGGAATGTGGGATTTGCCTTCTAATCACGAAATGGTAACCCCATGAAAGCGTGTAGTCTGTGAGAGGGTTAACTGCATTCTGTGCAGCCTAGTGCTTTGGCTATTAATGCAGTAAGGAAATCAGTTAGGCAAATTGCCCAGGGTGCTGATGCTAAAGACCTATAATTAACATGTGACCATTCCTGGACTACAGAACAGTGGGTAATAAGAATGTGATGATACTCATCTATTTTCAGATGATTCATGCCTTTTATCCTGCAAGTTTATAAATCTGGGTTTGCAGGAGGAGGGGGATTCCCTATTAAGTCTCTCAGTTATTCCTGGACCATGAACAGCTTGAGCCACTTCAAAGAGCAGTGGGTGCTGTTGTTGTTTGAAGCGTGGTGACAAAATATTATTCATTTATCACAGATTCAGTTGTTGCTTCTTTGTGACTTTCAGAAATGGTGGAGCTTCTCTCTAGCATGCCCAGATGTCCGACTGTACTGTCTTCTCTTTGAAGGGCTGCCAGGTCCAGTCTGATTCAAAGGCAAAGAGCCTTAATAAAGAAAAGCAACTGAGGCCCTGATGCTGCCGATCAACACTGAGCTCCTCAAAGCAGCAGAAGAAGCAGACACATAGGCAATGGTTTGCCAAATGCGGGATGGGTAGTGGGTGGGAGCTGTCTGCCCCAGGTGCAGGCAATGGGGATGTGGATTGTTAACAGTGGTGTACCAGAGGTTTGTGTCACCCAATGTGTGGGGGATAGTGGAGGGGGTAGACTTCCTTGGCCTCTGGAGGTCTGTTTGGGTTCTGGCATGGCTGCAACCAACCAAACAAAAATGGAAGGGACTGACACCCCCCCCCCCCTGCCAGCAGCCACCACCACTGGAAGTGGCAATGCCAGGCCCCTGGAGGTCTGTGTGGTGTGGCCACAGCCATGCTGAAGCCCAAATGGAAGAGGCTGCCATGGCTGCTGAACAGCAGCTGCACCAGATGTACCACCTCACTGGGCCACACCCCCCCAGGGTGTCAACCAGTGCAGTCTGCACCCCCCCCCCAGCTCGCAATGATGCCACTGATTGTTAGCTCCAGCCCTAGCTATGGGGTAGGGATAGGGGGCTCATTGTCTCTGCCATGCCCCTCAACAATCCCTTAATCCAGATTGGGCTTTACTTTTTCTGCTCTCTTTCCACCTACTTGTGCCTTTCTAGGAAGTTCCATGTTGATTCCAGCTGCCCCATCAGTCTTTTCCCTTCCTCCAGCTGCTGCTTCTTCTCGTTCACCTTACCCCAGGAATTACCCTTCCCTGCTTTGGTCCCCCCCTCCTCATCCTTCCACCTGCCCCATCTCACCCCTGGTTGCCCATGAGCAGCACACATCCATGCTCACTCACAAACTCACTCAACTTGACCAACACCTTCCTGTACCTTATTGTAGCTTGCTTGATCAGGCTGAATACTTTCACTGAGATGCCTGGTACATCTGCTGCTGTCACCAGTTGCTTGATCTGGGGTTAGAATGCAGCACCCAGCCATGTGAACATCATTAGTGCCTCTTTCTACCACATAAACAAGTGATCCACTGCAATGGTGCACACGCTGGGCTGCTTAGTAGGATGCCCATGCAGCCAGCCACCCTGTCACAAAAACAGAGGGAGGTTTGTCAGTTTTGGGGTCAGGACACTCTTGGCTATCTGTGGAGTATCCTGGGCAATGTAGACAAGGTCAATATCTCCAAAACTGCTGTATAACCAAACCACAGCTGTAGTAGAAAGGATCAGGGCTTACCATACCATTGGGTTGAGTGAGGCAGTCACCTCAAACTCCAGATTTTTGTAGTCAAGAAAGGGTAGTATATTGTGTGTGTGTGTGTGTGCATTTTGCTGCCAAGCAGATGGAGAGAGGTGCTTGTGGTATTTTCTACTTCAAGTGTTAAAAATAATTTGATTAGCCTTACCCTTAAAGAAAACTGTGACTGGAAATTCAAAATCCATATACAGTTGGCCCTCATTTGCAGGTTTGACTTTTGAAGATTTGATTATTTGTGGGTTTGAATAATATGTTTTCTCTAGTCTAGGTCCTCCAGTGCAACTCTGCCAGAAGATGACCATATCTAGTGCTGGACAGACTAGATATTCTCAGAGAAAACACTTCTCCAGGCATTTGTAGACCCTCCAGCATGATTCTATGATCCATTTCTGGCAAATGGTGGCCATAGATTTTCACTGGATCACCTGGAGATTTCTAGAGAGGTGTTCTCTTAGATAAAAAGAATAGTTTTTCTATTCCGTTTTTTCCCATATTCATGGGGGTGCTTCACGCCTAACAGTGAATGTGGAGGGACCACTGTATATGTTTTTGGTTTTAATTTGAAAATCCTACCAATATAGTGAAAAGACAAGTGACCTTAATGAGTTCAAAATCAAATAAGCTCATGAGTATTTAAATATATTGTGGACAAACAGTGGCTAATAGATTATGCTAAAAGAGGGAAGTCTCTCACCCATTTTGAATTAACTTCTGATACTGATTAAGCTGTTCTATTAAGGGTTAGCTGTGAGCACTGTAAATAGAAGAAGAAACTGGGGAAAAAATCAAAACAACAGGAACAACCCTTCACATTTGAAAAAAAAGTTTATTGGAATCAATAACTGGATGGTTTTTAATGCCAATGATTATAGTGCAGATGCCCTTGTCTCTTATATAACTTTGTCTTCAGGTGAGGAATGGGGAGTGAAAGCATCCATTCATTGGAAATGCTGTCCTCAATCTAGTTAAAGTCATGAGCAATAAGCATAAGTGCTAGTCATGTCCACTGTTCATTGGCCCCAGATGGGGACAATACCGTATATATTCATCTATAAGTCTAAAAATTTATGCCCAAAAATTGACCCCAAAATCCCAGATTGATTTATTTATGGGTCAGTATGGTAATGTGATAGCACGTGCTAGCCTTCATTGTCTGGGTGATGGCTGATACCAAAATTGAAACAAAAAGCCTCAGTTAGAGTCTCTCTTGCTATACGCACATATGCACACAATGAATGAGCCTCCAATTTTTACCCTTGGCTTAACCATGGCTCATAGCAAAATCCATAATTTTGGCCCCCAAACCTGCCCTCGATTTATACATGAGGTTGATTTATAGTCGTGTATATATGGTAGGTTTCTATCGTGAGGATCACATATTGGATCTTGATGGGGTCAAAGTGGATAGAGATCCAGACTAGTGTAAAAATTGGCTGCTTGTATGAAACTGTGCTGTCACATACAGGGCTTCCTTGTTGGACTGGGACATTTGTGTCTCTCTGTAGCAAAACCATAGCCTTCCCTGTCACCTTGTAATTGATTTTGATGATTGTACTAGCTAATGGCTAGTACAGTCCAACATAATCTAGTTAAACATGTTGAAGCCCACTGTTTTCAACTGTCACTTAAATCTACTTGGGGAAAAAAAACATAGACTGGGATGAACATGCCATGTGTCAGTGGACTTTCCAAAGGAGTAAAGAAGCCCAATGCCAGGGCAAAGCCAATGTAAAATGGAGCATGAGATGAGGAAAGGAGGTTAAAAAAGAGTATCTGGTGTTCTTTAGTGGATGTTTAAAATAATATATGGTATTGTAATAACAGATGGTTGCCAAAATATCCCTCTTGTGAGCAGCATTATTTATGTTAGAAAATACAAGGTGGAGAAGAAGAGAGAGACAGAGAGAGCAGAAGAAAGGGAGACTTCAACACTGATTCTTTGACTGTGTCCAAATCACATTTTGATTCAAAACAGAGACTTTGAATCTTTTACTTGTACCCTTTACCACATTTCCATGATATGATGTGGCCACTGAGCTGGTTACCATACAAAAGATTGTATGTACAGCACTGTGTAAAATTTACAGTGCCATATAAATAAAGGTTAATAATAATAATAACAATAACACCTACATATCAGTATCTGTATTATATCAGCTTTATAGTTTCCTGAGTTTCTTTCCCATTTTGGGGATCTTTTCTTTTGAACAATTAAGTACTGAGTCTCAAAATTAAGTTTTATTTCTGTAGTGCGATTGTCAAAATATTTCACAAAATGAAGTAATAAAAGATTCCTAGAAACAGTTATGTCAAAATGGGGCGGGGTAGGGGAGAAGAAAACTCATTTTTAACTCAGAGCTGATGAAATGTGTCAAAACAATGATTTGAACATTGAAACATCAAAATCACACTTACTTTTTGAAGGAAATTGAAAAGTTTTGACAAAAATAAAAAATAAATTCTCACAAGACACATTTCTAAGAAGGAAACAAAAGATGACAGAAGAAGTAGGGTTCTTTGCAAATTTGACAATTCCGTTATCTTTGCATTGCTAGTGTTTGCAATGCATACAATGAAATTCTGATGAGAAAGTGCACAACTTAGGTCTGGAAGAGTAAAAACCATTGCTATAAGTTCAGCTACTAGTCTTCTATATTTATTAATGCATGAACTAAAAGAAAAATCATTTTTAGATTTCCAAAGTCTAAATGAGGATATTTTGCATCTTGTCATTTTTTCGTTTGTTCCCCTTGCTTTTAGCCCAGTTACACAAAAGTGCCCTTGAATCAATCTATCTATCTATCTATCTATCTATCTACTATCTATCTATCTATCTATCTATCATCTCTCTATCATATTTATGTATGTTTCTTTTTGCCCACTAAATGGTGTGACATTATCAGCTCCAGAAATTTCTGAAGTTAAATTTCAAACAAGTATGTTTGTGATCAGTAGCATCATGGGGGGGGGGGGATGGGGGTGCGGACCACACTGGGTGACACCATGGTGTGTGGCAGGGAAGTGCAGGACCTGGCATCTCCTGTCTCTGCCCTGCAAGGCTTGGAAGTCAAGTCTTGCAGGGTAGGGAGGAAAAGGACCCTGAATCCCTATTCCCTGCCCCATGGAGCTTTACTTTTAAAGTAAAGCCATGCAGAGCATGGACAGGCAGGGCACCGGGCCTTCTCCCTCTCTGCCATCCAGGTCAAGGAGGGAGGGACCTCTTTTGGCTCTGTTCCTGAATCCCTGCCCCACACACTGGGTGATACCCCAGTGTGGGACACCACTGTTTGGGATCCCTGGTGGGTAAATGCTGGTCCTGCAGCCACAAGGTTGTGAATTCAGTCCCAGGCAGGGCTCCAAGGTTGACTCAGCCTTCCATCCTTCCATCCTTTTATAAGTTGCTAAAATGAGTATCCAGCTTGTTGGAGGCAATTGGTGTAAACCGTTTAGAGAGTGATGAGTTCAACTGAAAGAAGTATAGAAATGTACAGTTAATGCTACTGCTATGCTATGTTGAGGCCATACTGATTTCATATAATGTTATATCATGTATAATTTTATTGTGTATTTGCATTTTGTCTCCTTCTGTGATTGTAGACAGCTCCTGAATAAAGAACATATTCAGGCCAAAACATGTTGCACTTTTTTAGCAATAAAAACGTCCATCATTCAAGCATCTTGAGATGTGTCTCTACTTTCTTTTGTGGATTGGCTGTACCCCAGTTTTTGCTTCCTTTTGATTTCAGGTGAGCCATTTAATATGTAATTAGCATCTCCCAAGGGTATTATCCCCAGTAGATATGAACCTTATCCTTTCTCTTCTTCCCTTTATGGCTGGTAGCTGGTTCAGTAGCCTGCCTTTGCCCCTGGATACCTGATCCTTGCACAGCCTGAGTTAATGCTTGTTACTTTACTACAATTGTAGTTCATCTCGACACCCAGAAATTCCTCTCAGTGTTACCATGGTTATGCACTTTTAAAAAATGGATTGAGCCCATATTTAACCATATATGTAATTAAACTCTGATCAGTTTGAAATCATAGTGGAAAGTATCCCATTTGACATCTTAGCCTCATGGCTGGGAAGAGAAGTCCCTGTTTGCTTCCCTCACTCCAAATACTAAAACAACAGAAAAGATGAGATTATTATAAATCATGAACACTATCTGAAAAAAAAATTCAGTGGACATGGGCTGCAGCCCAGCATACTAGATCCCAGGGAGCCATCCAGACAGAACCCCCCACCGAGTCTGTCATTATTGTGTTTGTCTTGGCTGCGGTTGACTTGGATTGGTTCTGGGTGAGCTATGGGCCACACCGTGTACAGACAGGTCCTGGGAGGCCAGCTTGTATGGCTTCCAGCATTCAGTTTGTTTCTCTGTACTCTGGGCTCATCTGAATCTGAGTGAGAATGGAATCCTCTGAAAGCACCTTTTGCCTTAGCCTCTCTTCACTGTTCCTTTTGGACATCTTGACAAGGCTCCCAGTGAAGTGAAGGTGAGAAATGCAGCCTTATGGCATGCGGGTAAAAAAACTCACATCTGTGTGCAGGGCCGTCTTTGGCTCATGTGCTGTTGAACACAGATTTCTCCTCAGTTTGGATCCTGGTTGTCATTACTCATTTCAACGTCTAGATCTTTCAGCAAGGTCAGTCACTCCACCCGGAGACACAGCAAGACAAATTCAATGGTCAACATCAGAAAGCCCTGAAAGTGCTCTTTAGGGACTTGGAAAAAGCTGAGCAAGTCAAAAGTTGACATACTTGTGGTTGGATCTTTCCCCCATGTGAGGAATGTTTTATTGTTTGATGCACCATTGCCCTCTTAATTCCTCCTTCAGTGGCTTGCATTCATGCTAGAATTAAAGGAAGTTACTGGTAAACCCCCCCCCCCCCACAAGCAATGATCCATAGTAACTTCTTTTCCATACCCCCCCCCCCCTTTATAAACAAGCAGTGGTGAGCCCTGGGCATACATTCTGACCACCTAATGTCTCTTCTGCTCCATTTTTAGTACTGGGTAGCCTATTTTCAGGAAATAATCCAAATATTTATATATCTCTCTTCCCAGGTAGGGCAGTGTGAAAACATTTTTCTCACTGTAGCTGGGAAGAAAGAAAAATATGTTTCCTTCCTTTAATTTATTTGAATTCAAGGCTGCTGTGTTTTATTTTTTTTCTCTCTTTCTTTTTTCTGGATTTAGGTACGGATGTCCCTTTTAAGATGATCAGCACCAAGTCATCTAAAAATTTAAATCATGGATCCTCTTTCGGGTGTTTAAAATATCTAGGTGCCCCTCCCACTGTATGTTATAATTTAGCTCCTCTGCAAGCGTTGCTATAGTCAAACCAAGAGTCCAGCCCATGTCATTCCTGAGACCACTGGGCTGATGTGGTTAACCTACTGTATAATACAAGAAGCCATTTTATTCCTAAGCAAAAAATAGGCTCTCATGCTACTTGCAAATGGGATACATTTTCAGACTTGCCTAAGATTTAGTTGCTGGTCCAAGGTGATGGCATATAGCCAGTGTATGCTTCTGCCCTTCAAATCTCCCACATCAGAGCACAAAGTCCTGGTTTGGCCCTGACTCCTCTGGTGAGCAAAAAGTCAGGACATATAATGAGAGGGTACGAGAGTACTTTATCTCCACTTGTTGAACAAACAGGCCCTGATGCCCAGAGAGAATGTCTGCTCTCAAATAGGGGTTCCTCAGCAGCTCTATGTGTCCCTTTAAGCATTTCATATGTGGGACTTCTTTCACACTGTTTATGGTATCTGACAGTTGCTAATGTGGAAAAGAAAGTGGAAGATATCTTTGCATTATGGCAAACAGATTGAGCTACCCAAAGTCCTTTTGCTACCTAAGGCAAAAAACAAGGTGCCCTCCTTGCCTCCCATCCTTATGTACAGAAACCAACTGGACTGGTGGTCATATTGCAAAAATGGCAGCTGGTTGGGGTTTTTCTACCCTCCATGAGGGCACCAGGCTAATTTTGGTTGGTGAAAGACAGGGTGCTGCTCCTGGTGGGGGCTCAGAAGAAATCAATTAGGGACTGCCATTGCTCTCCTCAACATCTTTTATCTTGAGGTGGATGTCTGTCTACGTCTCATAATAGAGTCATCCTTAACAAATGAAGGTTTGGTTGAGATCATTATATGGAAAACCAACTGGGTTGGTTCATATCTGGGCCATGTACAGAAGTATATTTGTAACTTATTGGCTGCAATATTATGTACAGACCAATGTGCAGGAATATGCCATGGCTGATCCAACAGAAGAGGCCTTTCCCCCTCCTCCCCAACATCTGCCAGTGAAGGAGACTTGGCTGAGAGAGTGTTTGTTTGCCCTACCTCCACCTGGGCTACTCCCATGCCTTGGCTACTGGACTTAAGAAGGAGGAATGGGCTTTTTCCCCTCCTCCCCAACATCTGCCAGTGAAGAACACTTGGCTGAGAGAGTGTTTGTTTGACCTACCTACACCTGAGATACTGCCATGCCTTGGCTCCTGGACTTAAGGAAGAGGAATGGGCCTTTTTCCCTCCTCCCCAATATCTGCCAGTGAAGAAGACTTGGCTGAGAGAGTGTTTGTTTGCCCTACCTCCATCTGGGCTACTCCCATGTCTTGGCTCCTGGACTTAAGAAGAGGAATGGGCCTTTTTCCCTCCTCACCAACATCTGCCAGTGAAGAAGACTCGGCTGAGAGAGTGTTTGTTTGCCCTACCTCCATCTGGGCTACTCCCATGTCTTGGCTCCTGGACTTAAGAAGGAGGAATGGACCTTTTTCCCTCCTCCCCAACATCTGCCAGTGAAGAAGACTTGGCTGAGAGAGTGTTCGTTTGACCTACCTCCACCTGGGCTACTCCCGTGCCTTGGCTCCTGGACTTAAGGAGGAGTCTTGTCTCTCTCTCCCCCCCCCCCCCCCACTTTTTTCTTTTCTTTTTATTTTAGATTGTGTATAGTTCACATTGTTTTACGATTGGGATGGGGGCTGAGAATGGAGATTTTCTTTTTACTTGTTTTGATATGTTAATTGTTATGTATTTTGCTTTGTTAATTTTATTTTTTGTTATAATTCCTATGTATTTTTGTTGTTGCTATAACTGCTATGTATTTTTCCTTTGTTAGTTGTTATTCTCTTTTGTACCCCTCCCCGATTGCTTGTTCAGAGGGGCGGGCTAGAAATAAAACATATTATTATTATTATTATTATTATTATTTCCAATTCTGGGCACCACAGTTCAAGAGGGATGCTGGCACTCGAGTGTGTCCAGAGGAAAGTGACCAAAATGATGAAATGGTCAAACCATGCTCTATGAGGAGCATCTTAAGGAGGTGGGTATGTTTAGCCTGCTGAAGAGAAGGTTAAGAGGTGACATGACAGCCATGTTTAAATATTTGAAGGGATGTCATGTTGAGGATGGAGCAAGCTTCTTTTCTGCTGCTCCAGAGACTAGGACAAGGAGCGATGGATTCCAGCTACAGAAAAAGAGATTCCACCTAAACCTTAGGAAGAACTTCCTGGTGGCAAGAGCTGTTTATCTATGGAACAAGCTGCATTGCAGTGTGAACATTAAAGGTGGGGAATCCTTTTCCCAAAATGGTTCCAGAAGGTTGAAGTTTTTTATTAACTTGGAGTAGTTTTACCAACCTACTGACATGGAAGCCACCAAAGCCAAGGGAACAGAAATGGAGAATTCTCAGCAATTTAAACATTTTTTCTTGCTAAACACAGAATGGACAGTTCAGATCTTCTTCTTTGGAGATTTTTAAACAGAGGCTGGATGGCCATCTCTTGGGAGTGCTTTGATTGGGTATCCCTGTATGGCAGGCAGTTGGACTTTGGTGGCACTTGAAGTCTCTTCCAGCTCTAGGATTCTATTATTCTTTTTCTCGACAGTCAGAGGTTCCAAGAAGGAAATTCAGATGCTCAAACATACAACAAATTCCATACATGCATTGAAAGGGCTCTGTTCCACTTGGGGTGAGGGAATGGAGATCCCAAGAATACAGAGCCTGCCTTGCACAACTTCTCTAGAGCTCGAGTGATCTAATAATTCTTAAGAAAGGGCGGGGGGTGGAGGAATCCTAGTTGTACTAATGTAACAGCTTGGTGGGTTTTAACTAATTTTGCAATGAAATTAACATGAAAGTTAATGTTCAAACATAAACATTTTACAGTATAAGCCAAAGTCCATTAAGTCCATGCAGGATAGTGGTATCAGTTAATAATGTCCTTGCCTGACCTTTACTGCAGAGGAGTCCAGTTTCAGATAACTTCACAGTATATCAAATGCCAAAGTCTCCTGTAGTTTCCAGGGCTCCAGCAATACTGCAGTATCCTGGCAAGGAAGGCATAAGTTGTTGTTTTTAGTTCTCTATGGATTTCTTCTTTCCTTCTTTTTTCTTTGTATCAGCAAGGCACACTGTCTGTGCTGATGGACTTAATGTGAAATGCCTATTAAAGGGGGGAGTAGGGTGGCATTTCCTCTTTTTTGCTTGCATCAGTGTTTGAGTTTTCCTACTTTTAATGACTGACCAGAATCCACACTGCAGTCAAGAGAAGCCCAACAGTTTTCTTTAAAACACACAAATCCATTTCAGAAGTTCAACCGAGAGACTTTCTGGGGCAGGCTGGTTTGTGTGAGAGTGTGTAAAATAAAACCTTCTGCCATTTTGTCTTTTAGAGTCTGGGATAAGAGACTCTTTGGCTCAGGCTGGTGGCTCTAACCCCAGGAGAGTGGCGAATCTACTCTAGTTTTTAGACAGAACTTATAAGAAGCTATCCATGAACCTTATTCATGGTAATGAACCCCAGCTTCACCATTTTGTGATATCTGCTTTAAAGTTTAATCCAAAACCCATAGTAGATTCATCACTACACTGATATTGGAGCCAGCAGCTTCCACTGACTTACCTAGATCCATCTAGTACATTTTTACGGGCCTTATCTGGTACTAAAAGGGTGATGGGACACCGCTTTATTGGGGCCATATGTTTTGCCCCTCAGTCCCAACTCTTTAACAGCCCTGTGGCTAGTACAATAAATTCAACCCTACTATAGTAAATTGAAAGGGGGCCACAGTGAACCAGCAAAGCACAAGATTCTGTGATTTCTTTCCCATGGAATCTCTCCTCCATATTCCCCACCCAGTTTCCCATAAAATGATACTTCTTTGTCCAATTCACTTCTCCTGCAGAAAACAGTTACTCTACAGAGGATTGCAATAATGGGACTTAATTGCTATAAACACTTTAAAGCACTGTGATGCTAATTGATAATAACTCCCCTTGGTTGTTGTTGAGCCAGATTGCAGCCAAAGAAAGCAGCAACAATATTTTTTTCCTTCTCTCTAATGTCCTCAAACACACTTCTGTTGACAATAAATGGATGCCTGCTCCTGGGCACTGCTTTCTGCTAGCCAAGGTCAGAGTGCAGGCAGGTGAGGTGGTATTCTACCACATAAAGAGACACAGGATGCATCCACACAGCATAAATAAAGCCTTATGACACTACTTTAACTGCCATGATGCCATCCTGTGGAATCCTGGGATTTGTAGTTTGGTTAGGTAGGTAGCCTGGTCTGCCAGACTGCTTTGATGCTATACTGAACTACACATCACAGGATTCTGTCGGATAGAGCCATGGCAGTTAAAGTGATGACAAGCTACTTTATTTATGCAGTGTGGATATATCCATAGCTTTGTTAGCCTGGAATATCAGTATGCAAAAGGATCTTGTAGCACCTTTGAGATTCATTAAGGGGAAATTATTTTAGTAAGCTTTTGTAGGCTTGATCCACTTCCTCAGATGCATGGACACCAGTTCATCTGAGAAAGTAGATATGTACTGTATATGAAAGTTTATGCTACAACTTCTTTCGCATGGGACACTACACAGATTTCAAACTGCAGTTTCACCGGGAAAGAAGCTGCTTTGGTGATATTCATTGTATGATGACACCTGTAACCTGTAGCTGCCCTGTCCCCAACCTGTCCTTTTCAGAGAGGGCAGCAACTTGTGAGTAACCTGGCAATTGTGCAAGTCCTCATGAGCTAAATGTTGCTCCTGGGGCAGTTGTGCAATTGCCAGTCATGTGGTGTCAGTGTCCCTTCTTATTCCCACCTCCACTTCTCCTTGCTATTCCAAAGCACCCTGATTAGCTTTCTTTATTTTTTCTATTTCTTATATTTATTTACTTTTAATTTTAAACACATTGCTTCAGTGCACAGAAAAAAGGAAACAAACAACTCCCTAAAGGCATGCTGGACAGGGCATGTGGCATGAAGGTGGCATTAAGGGCACAACTGAGAGAGGTGCAGTGATGGCTGCCTAGAAAGTGCTATGTTCCCATTGTATTATTACTTGTTTGACTGCTCGGGCTTGTGAGGGAGAGTTCTTATTTAGTCCTAAAGTTATATACAGTTTAAGGGATCACCATGTTGTGCAGAAAGGAGTATGGTAGGTTAGGAGGCAAGTGTTGGAATTTTGTATACTTGGTAGTTTTTATATATATTAAGCAGAGCAGCAGCATGCCCAGAAGTATATCTGAGCTTCTGGTAATAAACAGGATATTCTGGAAAGGTAAAAACAAGGCTTACGTTATTGTAACAAAGAATCCACCTAGCATCCAGGTAAAACAGGCAATCAGTAGAAAAATCTATCTTTTGTTACCAGAGTCCCTGGCTCTCATGAGTGAATGTAAGAGAAGAGAGCATCTTGAAGCAGAGCCTCATGCCTGCATCCATCTCGGACCTAGGACAGGAAGATGAAGGGAACAAAGAGTTGTAAACGTCAATGCTTAATCTTTAATAGAGAAGGGGATGAGATAGGAAGTGACGTCTGAAATCAAACTGACCAAAGGAGAATAGGCACTTAAGGAAGTTACATCTCTATTCCCAATTATCATAGAGACAAGCATCAATGTAGTCTTCATTTCCAAGAGCAAGAACTGAATCCCCTAAGAATTGGGCTGGCCCTGTCATGAAGATGTGTGGCATTCAACCTTGTCCTGCAACTCTGGTGCAGTGGAGGAATTTATCCTTTTGACAGTGTTGAAGAGAGCTTCAGCAGCCAGTCCAGTTACTTCTACACAATTCTGGGACTATGGTTCCATTTTAACTGCCATGGCTATGTCCTTTGGAATTCAGGGACTGGTAGTTTGCTCAGAGGCACCAGAGGAGAATTATGACTGAGGATCCTAAAGGCCACCCTCTCCACTGCCCATCCAAGTAATCCACAGTATGTTCCCCATGAGAAATCACAGTGCTGCAATTGTGTTGTGTGAAAGGATCCCAGGGGAAAATTCCATTGTTTCAGTTCTGTGTTGCAGTGTTGTAATTCTCTTCAGATCCAAAGAAGAGCAGTAGTGCAGTCTGTTGTTAGTGCAGGGACAGCATCAGCAGGGAAAATAGAAGATTCTCATGAACATCTGCTCCTAACCTCTTGAAAAGTAACCATGCAGTAGCGTGGCAGAAACATCTGTGCAGTGTAAAGTCAACGTCAGTGCCTGTAATTTAGGTGGGTTGAGTGAAGAAAGACAAAGAAAAGCTTTAGCATCCTCCTCCACCTCATTTAGGCTTCAGTGGAATAATTTTATTTTCTTATTCATAATCCGTGAATAGTGGAAACAACTATGAGATGAAGATGTTCACGGACTTCTCATAGGCACTTTCTAAAAGTCTCTCTCTCTCTCTCACACACACACACGCACACACACTCTTTTCAACCTAGCATTAAACAGAAAGTTGTGGGGGTTGGGGGAGCCTGACATTGCACTTGAATTGCTCTTATTTGTTGAGATGGCAGGCATTTGATAAATAATAGTATTTGCTGTTCTGGCATATTAAATATTTAGTAGGACCTATTTTGCCATCTGTTTACAGGCAGTCGGGGAAAGGAAGGAAGGAAAAGTCTGAAACAGTTAGGCTCAAACTATGTGTTACATGGAATCCCATGGCTTTTTTGTTGTTGTTCCACTTTAAAAAAAATAATCCAAAATCTGCAAGGAAATGCTGAGTTGGAGAGAATGGAGGGAGAATGGAAACAGAATGGAGACAGAACTCTTAACCCCTTATTCTTTTCTGGTTCAAAACCATCCTTCCCTGACTTCTTTTTCACCCACAAGAGAAAGATGCCAAGGAGATATGGGTAGCTGCATCAGGGTGCATAGGTTCATTCAATTCTTATTCCCCAGAGCTGTGAGTGAAACTCAATGCAGCTTGTTGTCTGCAGCCCCTGTCACTAGATGTGATTATCCAGGCAGAAGACTGATCCACACAATATATTGTTGCTGGTGTGGATTCTGATACAGCCAAGGGTTGGTGCATTAGAGATTGCATGGGTACAACTTCTCACTTCCATTCCAGAAACAGTTCATCAGATCTATATTTTTTGTGTGGGAGTGGGTGGAATGTTTGTAATGATTCCTGGAATATGCATCAGATTGTGGAAATGTTTGTCCAGGATTTCAGTGAATATAACTATATTTATTCTCTTACCTGTGGTTGTGATAGAGCCACTTCCTCCTCCTCCTACTCCAGTAAGAAAGAGACATGGCCAAAATATCAAAACATCACAGAAAAATGTGTCTAACAAGATGGCAAAGAGAAAGAGAATCATCACAATCTAATGAGAAGCACATAGACACAACATCATCATCAGAAACAAGAAAGCTCCATCACTAGTTCTCATCCTGTGTTAGTGAAAATAAAGTATTGGTAAATGTTCAAGCAGATGAATACTAAGATAACAGTATCTGTGAGAAACATTGCATCCTGTCTTAATATGCTCATTTGGAAAGAAGAAAGCAAGCAGGAATATACATTCCAGGTGTTTAAGAGAAATGTGGTATTCTGCTGGGATATATTTGGTGGTAGTGATGGTGGTGGTGATGATGATAACGACATATTTCATGTGCAGCAGTTTCCACTACTGTTTGTTGATCAGTGATGCTTAGCAAGGGAAGAATTGGGATGGCCTGTCTCCATTCTAGTAAGTAGCTTTGTCACTTTGACCTGCTTCCATTCCCATCATGGTGAAAGTCCTCAGTGATTTTGAGGACTAGAGAACTGTGGCAGGAGCATCAGGCTTGAAGATGAGGCTTACTCTAGTGAGATCTTCTGGAATATGTGAGTCTAGACCAGTGGTGATGAACCTATGGCACACATGTTCTCTCTGGCACATGAGGCCATTTCTGAGGGCATGTGGAGAGACAGGAGGGTGAGGAAAGAGGACAAACAGGCGCACACCTGTTCCTCTTCTTCCCCTGCCCTCCTGTGCCTTTAGATGCCTCCAGGGAAGTCCCACCACTGGAAGTCCTGCTCCCTGTGAGGCAGAAGTTCTGTTCCCCCCAAAGTCCCGTGCCCCCCAGAAGTCTCACTCCCTGGCACTGGGTAACACCTGGTGAGGGAACACCTTTGAGTTTGGGCACTCGATCTCTAAAAGGTTCACCATCACTGGCCTAGATCTTCTAGCCATCTTCAAAGAACAGCCCAAGCCTAGCTGATAAGGAGACCCTAGGAAAGCTCTGGAATGGGTAGTTAGCAGGATATAAAATCCAGGATTCTTGCACCTTGCTATTCCTTGATCCAGAAAAGAGAGCTTCCTCCAGCCAGTTGGCTTCTTAGCTCTGGCTTCTTGCAGGTGTCTCCTTGTGGCTGCAAAACAAGGGGGTTGTCAAACACTTGGCAGCCTGCAATCCATGTTCTGTGGGCTGTGTTTCTTATTAGTGGGCTGCGTATCTGATATGCTAGTAACAATGCCTTCGACATTGTTTCCTCCAAATTAGGAAGGTGTGATATGATGGCTCACCGGAGAGAAACGCGGCTAGCTAAAGCAGATGTACAGCACACCAGTGAAAAGCCAGGCTCTGCTTCATTCTATATCGTGCTCTTTGGCGGACATTTTTCCATCCCCATGGTCCTCCTGTACTCTCTGTGTGGTGGAGAGATTGGAGAGTCAACATCTGGCAGACCAGGTCTAGTTTGTGAATGGGGGCAATTATCCAAAACACAGGTGTGTTATCCTCTGGAAAAAAAAAAATCTTTCTAATGTGGAGGTGTCTGCAAATAATTTATGAGGTAATACTATTTTATAGCTCCCTGCCCTGCAAAGGATAATTACTGTGTTCTATCCCGCCCCCCCCCCCCTTCACCTTTATTTTATACAAGGAAACTGAGCTTGCCCTACCAGTGCTATGTTTTTCCCTAACAGGTCTTTTTAAAAATTTCTTTGATGTGCAGACTACTAGTTGCAATGTGGTTTTGTCAAAAGCAAATTAGCGCATGGCGAGAATTCAGAGCGACTTTACAAGCCAATGCATTTTAGTGAATAAGGCATTACGTTTCAAGACTTTGGCTTCCTTTTTCTGTTTGGAACTCCACTGAATAGTCCAGAGTGGCTAAACAGGGATCAGGGAGAGGGAATGTATAAACTCCTTCTTCAGCCAAGACTTGAAAACAAAAAGGGGAAAAATGAATCTGTTTCCTGTTTCATGGCTTGTTGATAAATGATCTAAAAGCAAAACTTGATGTGATGCAGGAAAGCCATGATTAGGACTGTGTGTGGGTTTAATTATTAGCAGACAGAGTATGCATGTATAATTTTGATGGTCATGGCAGCATTACATGGGTACCTGTTAAGTTTCCCCTGAAGGGCAAATTGCAGCTTGGAGGAGGGATTTCACTCAGGACAATGGTCCAGGATAGCCTCCACCCCCTTTGGTGACTATTAATTTGTTTTAAAAGGCATGCATGAGATCCTGGTCACGAATCTCCAGCATTATATCAGTTGTTCTCTGAATATTGCTTGAAAATAATTTATTTCATTGTTCATTGTATTTTTCCATAATCCTTGTCCATGGTAGTTGGCAGTTCCCATATCAGTATGTAGTATCTCTGCGCTGGGACTTTGGGTGACATCCTGTTAATGACATACATATGCTGAAGTATGGCTTGCCTGTGTGCATGTTTCTTTTAGATGGGGCACGGGGATCTATTCTCTACCCATTTTCACTCTGTTCAAAACCTTATCTTCAACAGCTGTCAAAGACCCCTCCTCCTGCTGCTGCTTTCAGGTGAGAAGCAATGTAGACAGTGAAGATGTGGCTACTTTGGGCTCCAAGAAAGCAAAAGGAAAGTGTACTCCACCTGTGAATGCATCCTTATTCCTTCTTTCCCTTCAGATGAGACCAGAAGCTTCTTCATCTTCTTCATGTTTGAGATAGGATCTTGACTATTGCACTTAAAATGAGCTTTCTAATGTGTTGAATCTATTTTGGGGATAGACGTCAGTACCTTGGATAATTCGTTTAAAGTTTGGACTACAAGACATAGGAAATTCACTGTTCAACTGAAATAAGGGTCATCACTGAGTGCTACTTCTTGCCTCAAAAGTCTAGGCAAGACATACTACCAGTGATAACAAGACAGCCAATCCAAACTGACACAGATGAAAAGGAAAAGAGAATGGGGAAGGAAGATTCCCACCTATGAGGTAAACCCACACACATCTCCTGTGTGTACAGCATCCAGTGTTGACTATTTCATGTTACTGAACCACCACAATTCAACCACAGTAGATGGTCTCCCCTGTCACATTGTCACATAGAACTTCTCAGCAGATCGAGTTCATCTGTTCAACACTGAACAGAAAGCTCATTTTAGTGCAATAGTCAAGATCCTATCTCAAACATGAAGAAGATGTAGAAGCTTCTGGTCTCATCTAAAGGGAAAGAAGGAATAAGGATGCATTCACAGGTGGAGTACACTTTCCCTTTGCTTTCTTGGAGCCCAAAGTAGCCACATCTTCACTGTCTACATTGCTTCTCACCTGTAAGGCATGCATGACGTGTGAATTGGCCCAAAGTTTTTGGTTATTTATCCTCCAGTTTGGTCCTTAGAACTGAGTTAGGGCATCAGTAGTGTACAATTAAATTACTAGTTTATGAATAAATGCCTTTCACAATCTGTCTACAGAGATTAATTGGCAACCAGGTTTGCTCTGGTTTTCTGACCACTGTATGGACCATAGGTAGATTTTAGGTTTGGAATCAGTGGATTAAATTCAACTGTTAGTCTTAACTAGGGAATTACTATATGAATGGCACTTTTATTGACACTTATTTAAATCCCATTGATTCAATGGGTCTGTTTTAGTTGTGGGCTATATATTAGACTTAGCCTAGTATACAAACTATCATTCTTTTAAAGAAAATGATAAATATTGTTCCAATATTGTGATTTGTAGGCACCCCCGGCCATGTATAGGCTGTCACGGAGAGAACAAAGTCTGAGTAAAGTATTAACATGGGCCCTCACCCAGATCACCCACAGGAATGCTAATGCTGCCTCTCTTCCTTACTTCAAGTGTCCCTTTTTACAGCATCCCTTAAGACCTAATACAAATATTAGCCACCTTTCTTCTATTAATTATTGTTAAAGATTTAAAGGGTCAGGGACTCTAAACCTAATGTCTTGGTCACTGTGAGAAAAGGTATGAAATGATTCACTGCATGAAAAGATGTAGGCGGTGTCCTTTCTGGAAAGCGGCTGGTGGGTCAGGAAGGCATGCCACAACTTAGTCACTCCAGCCTTCAGAATCAGGAAGGGTTGTGTTTTAGGGAACTAGTTGCACAGCTGAATTGCATTGCAAGTGCCAGGACCTTGTTTTCTTTCCCAGTCTGCTAATTATACAACATATCCCTCTCGTTCTTTAGAACACAGTTTAGAAGACTTCTCTGTCCAGGAAATCATCCAGCCCTTGTCTACTTTGCTCTAACGGTGCCAATTAAACAAGAGCACAAGGTGCTCTTTGGCTATGCATTAGGTTCCTCCGTCCCATGGGTTAAACTTACTGAAATGACTAGCAAGCCAAAGGCTTTGGCAGATAACACTCAGTTGTTGCTTTGCCTTAGAAGGAAGTTGTTTTGTTTTTTGTTCTAAAATAGCAGTGAGGATGCTGAGATTATTGGTGGTGATGATTATGATGATCGCAGTTTGTCTCATTCATCTTTAGATACCTATAAGCTGGGAAGAAACAGAGTAATGTAATGGTTTGGACTCTGGAGATCAGGGTTTTACTCTTCACTCTGCCATAGAAACCACACTGGATGACCTTGAGTAAGTCACACACTCTCAGCCTCAGACAATGGCAATAGCAAGCCCCCTCTGAAGAAACTTGCCAATTAAACCTCATGATAATTCAGAAAGGACTTATAGGTACACAACAACAAAAACAAACTTAATGTAGGAATAGGAGTCAGGTTTCCCACTGTCCCTGATGTGGTGTGTGTGATCCCTTTCATGTATATTCCTTACCTAAGAAAACCCTATGAAATTTAAGGTATTAACATAGGTTGACATGCAACCTGAAGACATAAACATACAAACACACACATCAGAAGTCAGGCAGAGGGCAAACAGTAACATCAGGATAGCAACCTGAAAAGTTGCTGCCTGGGCTATGGTAGGTCTGGGTATTCTCAGACATTCACCCCCACAAGTCCTGTCCCCCATCATTTCCCCAGAAATTAAAAAAGAAATTTGCCAGAAATGATCCTGGGGCCATGGAAACAATTTCACCATGAGCTGTTTTAGGCCCAAAAGAGATCTTAAAACAAAACAAAACAAAACAAAAACAGGAAGTGAACTGGATGCTGATATTTGTTGTTGTTGTGTGTCTTAAAGTCATTTTTGACCTATCATGTCCTTTTCTTGGAAATATTTATTCAGGGAAGGTGTCTTTGCTTCTGAGAGTGTGTGACTTCCCCAAGATCACGAAATGGGTTTCCAAGGGAAAGGGGTGGGGAATTCAAATCCTGGTCTCCCAATGTTCAAGTCCAACATTCAAGCCATTACACCACATTGGCTCTCTTTTGTTTGACTCTCAGTGTAAGACAGACTTCTCTGGGATCTAAAATGTTCTGGTGTGCAAAAGCATGGCAGAATACTCTTCCGTCCCCACTAGTGTAGGTGTGGCACCATTTGGGGCCATTTTTAAAGTTAAAAAATGTGGGGGTACATGGTGGAACACACTGGGGGATGCTGTCCCTCAAAGTTTCCTTTGAGGGCCAATGTGTCCTCCCAACCATTGACAGTTGTCCAGCCCTAACCAAAGCCATGGTAACAAAGTTGCTCTAGAACAATGGTTCTCAACCTTTGGTCCTCCATTTGTTTGGACTTCAGCTCCCAGAAGCCCTAGCCAACTTGGTTGAGAGTCAGGAATTATGTGAGCTGAAGTCCAAATCATCTGGAGAACCAAAGGTTGGGAACCACTGCTCTAGAATAAAGTCTCTTGACAATGCCTGGAACCAGCTGAATACAAGCTGCTTACCAATGCTTCTTAGCTCACAGTGTGTATTAGGGACATCTCTACAGAGAAGATGCCACACACCTCTCTAAGAGGAGCAATGGCAATTCATTGAATCATGTTTATGTGGGTTTGATGAATCTTCTGTTGGTTTGATGGTAGACACAGAGAACCTTCCTTCGTTGGCATCAGGACACTGAGCAGGGACCAGAGCTGAGCATGTATGTGTATGTAAACAGTCAGGCTGGCTCTCTGGCTTCCACAGGGCTATTGAAAATGTCCCCTCTGGGTTTGGGCACATAGGCCACAACAGGGAATAAGATGTTAGCAATGTACATAGATTGGTGATGTTAAACAGGTCACCCAGAAGGAGTGCTCAAGGTCCCGGTGTCAACAGATTGGGTCAGCAATGGTGAAGTGCCAAATTAATACATAACTCACTGTGCTGAATTCCAAATTGCTTCTTTCAAGGTATGAATACACAAGAATGAAATGCTAGAGAGCCTTCCTAGATGTATTCTCCCAAGGGATGAAGGTATAGATTAAAAAGCATTTTATGTGTTTATTTAATTGCCTGTACTCCAGCTTCTTTCTGTCCAATTTCTTCTCAATGCTGAAGATCTTCACTGAGACCATGGTTCATGAGGCTTTTACTTATCACTATCCTTCACATATCTAGGGAAAATGTAATTCTGTTCTGTTCCTGTCTCTAATGGATTAATATAACATGATGGCATCCATCCATCCATCCTTTCTTGTTTTTCAGTTGTGCTGAAAAATCCAAACTGATTTGCCACACAAATACTGTGATGTTGTTTAAGTGTTGGATTAGGACCAGGGTTTGAATCTCCACTGTTGTGTACCACAGAAACATTGTTAAGGAAAGTGTGCACTGGTGGCTTATGGTCTAAACAGAGGGGCTATTTTGGGGTGAAACAGCCTTTATGTTTGTGCCATAATCTTCCAGTGAAAGTCAGGCTGCAATATTGCACACCATGGATAAGGAGATGGAAGATCTGGACCTACTGGGAGATCTCCAGATAACTAACACTAGATCCACACAGATTTCTGACAACCTGGAGAAGCCAGAAATTGATTTTTATGGCATAGGTTTCTGAGTGGAGCTGGTGTGGTGGTGTAGTGATTTCAGCATTGGTTTAGGACTCTAGGAGACCAGGGCTGAATCCCTGCTCACCCTGGTTGACCTTGGGCAAGTCACCCTCTCTCAGCCTCATAGGAAGCAATGGCCATCCTTCCATGAATAAATCTTCTTAAGAAAGCCCTAAGTTAGGATTTCCATAAGACAGAGCCAGCTTGAAGGAACATAGTGAAAAAGTACTCATAGGGCCTGAACAGACAGGCCAAAATAAAGCTGCTTTGGATCACTTTGGAGGTATGCTATTTAAATGGCAAAAGCATCTTAGGAGGCCAGAAGCTGTGCCAAAGCTGCACTCCAATCTTTAGGACTGGAACGTGGCTTTGCCATGGCTTCCCACCTCTTATGAAGCATGCAGCATTTTATTTTATTTATTTATAAATTTTATTATATAAAGTTGTACACACAAAACATTAAACATGATGTAAACAAAAATGCAAGGACATAACAAAGCATCATAATCAATGAAAAAACATATACGCATGCAGCATTTAAACAGCCTACCTCCAAAGTGACCCAAAGAAGCTTTATTTTGGCCTGTCTGTTCAGGCCCATAGTTTCAGAGGGAAGAACCTATTAACAATTTCCTATAGTAGACCAGAAATTGTCCTTAGTAATCAGAAGAGTTGTATTGCATTGTCATTTTTTCCAAGGAATTACACAAGGAAGGCAAAATAAAATAAAATATCCAGAAACCATTGCAGAATAAAGACTATGAAACAGCTCCAAGGGCAGATCTGGCAGTTCCCCAGAAGGTACAGTGAATAACTTAAAGAGCTTCACCTAACAGTCAGCAGCTTTACATGCTGGTAGGAGAACAAAACTTGGCAGTGGTCAAGTGTCAAGGGCAGCATGAAATTGCTACCAATTTGACATTAATTAGACACCCATTGAATGGCTGTGCAAACTTCAAAGGTCGTCTGTCCTCAAAGCTGTTTTGCCTCCTTGTATTTCCCAAAAATATTCCTTGTTAAAGAAAAAAGGAGGAGGAGGAGAAAAAGAAAAGAGGAAACTGGAATCACACCAGGCAGAGGTAATGCATAATTAGTAGAGGGATTTTGAGACAACAGGCATCATGGTACTTCTAGGGCAAAGTAACTCAAGTAGAAATTTGAATGGCGAACAGCTACGTCAACAGAGGGTTTATCTAGAGGAGGTGTTATCTGAGTGGACAATTTTCAAAGGGATTCCCATCTGTGATTGTCTGACTTTCTAGTTGCAATACTGTATACCCTGCTTTTTGGTCCAGGCAGCTAATGTGAAACAATTGAGTGCTGCAATGAAATAAAATAACAGTGACATATTGCCTGAAGCAACACATGTACATCGACGGCTTGTCAATGCCCTCATCGGAATGAGGGGGGAGCACTTCACAGAGGGTGTGTGTGTGTGTGTGTGGGAAGCCTTTCAAAGGAACTTCATGTTTTAAATCTGGTGATTAAGGAATTAATCATATATACATTAATTAATTGGGTCTGCAAGCTTTTTAGCCAATTAATCAGGGTGACTAATTGAATAGAGTGCTAGTGGTGTTACAAGATGTGCCCTGATTATTTGGTGAATTCAAAGAGCAACTCCAGCACTGGGACTTTAGAAGGAGAGGATCTAGTTTTCTGTAAAATGTCCATGTGTGCCATCCCTCCCCATCCTGACAGCCTCTAGATGTGGAGACTGTGCTAGCTGTGCAAAATGGGAGCTCCTGCAGTCCCTTACATCAGGATGTTGCCAGGTTGAAAGAGTTTGGTCTTTGTATGTGTATGCACTTTCCAGGGACTGGCATAGTGCCTCTATCCTTTGTTGATGGTAGTATGTCAAGCCAGAAGCCAAGTATTTGTCAATATATTTGGGAACAGTTGAGGCAGTGAGAAGGGAATTGCACCCCATGTTCATGCCCTGGTGTCTGCAGCACTCTTGAAAATCTAACTCAGAAGTAACTGGAAGTCATTTCCAGTTTCTATTTACAAATGCTGTGGGGAGACAGGTGTTTGGGAAGGGAGATAGGGAAGGCCTCCATCAATGGCAACTGATGTATTTTGGGTGACCCCCCCCCCCCCCCAGTATGTTGGAATCCACAAGTTGTCCATGGGCTGCAGTATTCACACCCTTCCTCTAGAAAATGGTTCAAACCCTTTGAAAAATCACAAATGGGTGGTTTAATAAATTAGCAGCTCATCAGTGTCATATTACATTGAGTTATTGGGCACACATTTGTCTTCCCTATTTGTGAAGACTTAAAAATGTATTTTTTAAAAAAAAATTGAAAAATTCCCTCACACCCTCAGCTAAACATAGACCAGTGGGTTGGCTGTGTGGTTTCTGAAATTGCTTGATCAGTGAGAAATACAAACGGATGAACAGGGTAGTTGTTCCACATCCTTGTTTTGAGAGACTGCCCAGAACAAATTAATGGAGCGGCCAAATCTTTTTGTCAGAGGGTAAGTCATCAGTCAGATGTCACAAAATTAGTTGAGAGCCACTCTCTATTTAGCAACAGAGTTCAAACTGTTTGTTTATTAAATATGTGGCCAGGAATGCCAGACAATCATGATTCTGGGAACTGCTTTGAAAATATCAATTGTTGCACAAATTAGGATTAAAGTTATGGGAGTTGGCAGAATTCTTTGAATTCAAGGTTGATGGGTTTTGCGTGTGTGTATGTAATTAATCTGACTTTCATTATACCCTGATATAGGATGGGATGTCCAACTTGGTCATATTGAGGTCATGTCTAGAGCAAAGATGTAAGTGGAAATAATCTTTAATAGGCATTCTTGTCTTTCATTCTGTTTCCTTCAACAATATCTGTTTGATTATACCACATATGAAAATGTCCTTTTGTGAAAGTAATAAATTTGAAGAAGCGTGACATAAAAGTGGAAGGTACTTCTGAGTATGTACAATTTCCCTATTTGCAATTTTGTGGAAGAAGTTGCTTTAAGGCATTTCTAATTTATGGTAATACTAAGTCAGGATTTTTTGGTGAGATTTGTTCAGAAGAGGTTTGCCATTCTCTTTCTCTAACGCTGAGAGACTGTGACTTACCCAAGGTCACCCAGTGGGTTTCCTTGGTCAGGCAGGAATTCAAATCTTGGTCTCCTAGAGTCCTAGTCCAACATTCAAACACCATACTGGCTCTCTGCAGCAGAAGAGCCCGTGTATCTGAAAAGGTTTATAGCTAAGAGTGGTATTTTATATGGTGTCATCAAGAGAGGGGCTATAGCTCAGCGACAGAATGCCTGCTCTGCCCGTGGAAGGTCCCAGATTTTATCCTTGGTGTCTCCAGTTAAAGCAAGCAGGTAGGACCTTTTGACAAGGTCTCCTTTCTCCCTATGGTTCTGGAGAGATATTGTCTATCTGAAAAGACAGTACTGGGCTGAATAGACAAGTAGGTAGAAGAACAAAAGGAAGTGCCTTGCTGGATCAGACCCAAGATTGATCTAGTTCAGCACTTATTTCACAGTGATCTACCAGTTGCCTTTGGGAAACCAACCTGCTGGATATGACTTCTACTGGATGCTCTGTGTCATGCTCCTCAGCATCTGATATATAGAATCGTAATTTACTCTGATGCTGGAGGTGATCTGTAGCTACCCTAATCAAATAGCTATTAATGTCTTCATATCCCAATTAATTTATCTATTTTTGTTTACTTGGTGGCTTCGCTACTCCTTGTGACAGTGAATTCAACTGTGGATTGCAGCTCCTTGATGAATGCCCCTTGGTGGTAAACATGGATTTGTCTTTGTGTATGGTTTGAAATGTCCCTTTGTGGAAGAGGGTGATTGAGGAATTCTTTGAAGAGTAATTAGCTTGAACAAGAAACATACAAAGGTTAAGTAGTGGGGAAGTGTGTAGCAAAGTAAAACATAAATATCAGAAAGGCTATTGTGTAGAAGATAGAGTAGACTTGTTCCCCTTTGCTCCAGAGAGCAGGACTAAAACTAATTGATTAATGGATGGAAATGGCAAGGAAGCAGACTTTGGCCAAAATATTAGAAAAATATGGATGGCAGTAGAACAGACTGCCTCAGGAGGTTGGAGTTACCTAAGCAGAGGCTGGGTGAACATCTGTCAGGGATGTGATATGTGCCTGAATCCTGTCTTAAGCAAGAGGTTCAGCCTCAGGACCTCTAAGGCTGCATCCACACTGCAGAAATAATTCAGTTCAACACCACTTTAACTGCCATGGTTCAGTGCTTTGGAATTCTGGGAACAGTAGTTTCCTGTGGCAATGTCTCAGAAAACTACAGTCAAATTGGTGTCGAACTGGATTATTTTTGTAGTGCAGATGCAGCCTAATTTCCTTTCCATCTTTAACCCTAAGCCTGTAGTGCAGATGCAGCCTAATATCTTTTCCATCTTTGCCTCCCTGAAAGAAGGGATGGTTTTCCAACAGATCTATATTGTTCTTTAGTATCTGCCCAGTTAGGTTCTGATGCAGAAGGACAACTGTCTTGTGACTTCTGTGGCCCGGTGCCTTCCCTCATGTGTAAATTGCATTGCCTTTTGGAGTGGGACAATGGAAAGAAGGCAGGGGGGATGCATGGAGGCTGGAAGCTGGGTCAAGCGGCTGGTCCTTAAACCTCTCCCTGTGAGGTTAGGTATATCCTGTCATCTTGCTGGGAATCACAAAATCATTCTGGGCTAAAGAAACAAGAATGAAAAATATGTTTGGCAGAGAGAGAGAGAGAGAGAGAGGTGGGGAGGGAGAATATTTAAAGTGTAATAACACCTACGTTTTATATTCCTACCGTCTCAGTCTTTGCAATTCATATGATAGCTCAAATACTATAAATTTAGTTGAAGATAACAGAACAGATGGGAAAAACATATGGTTTGTAGGTAGCGTGCGGTGGTTGGTATTTGTAGTACATTAGGGGAATTTATTTTATTTTCTCTGTTTTCTAGTCTAACTTTTTTTTTCATTCTTTGTCAAGCACATTTTTGCAGAACTCTGTATTAAATGGAGCAGTGGTTTTTGTTTGTTTACATCAGTTCAGCCATGGCTTTGCTTGCATCACTCACCCTAAATCTTCCAGGCCAGTAAAAGTATGCAATCCTGTGATCTGACTTGTGCTTGGTTAATAGACCTTGGTCCTATTCACAGAGCAGGTTGCAATTTTTTTCTTCTCCCAGCAGTGTAATCTTACACATGTCTACTCAGAAGCAAATCCTGCTGTATTAATTGGAACATTGGACCAGCTGAATGAGTGTAAGGCAGAGTGGGGACTATGTGACCCTTGAGCTATTGTTAGGTTGCAACTCTTACTGTTCCCCACTATAGACTATGCTGGTTAGGGCTGCTGCTCAACAACATCTGGGAGACCCCACAACTCCCACTTTCAGGTATGGAATTACAGTCAAAATTCTCATTAAAAATAAGACAGCAGTGGGTAGTGCTTGGTATATAATGACACATGATTCATTCTTGCATTAACTCTGAACTGTGCTCATCACAAAGTAGACAAGTGCATTTGGAAAGGGAGCACACCCCTTTGGGTTTTACCAAGACTTTTGTTGTTAACTACCTCCAAGTCAATCTCGACCCATGGCAGCCCTATGCATGAGACATCTCCAAGACTCCCTATTTTCCACTGCTCTGCTTAGTTCCTGTAAATTCACACTCATGACCTTCTTAATAGAGTCCATCAATCTAGTATGCAGTGTTCCTGTCTTTCTATTTTCCTCCACATTTCCTAACATTATTGTCTTTTCCAATCAGTCATGCCTTTTCATGGTGTTACCAAAGTTTTAAAGCCTCAATTTAATCATCTTGGCTTCCAAAGAGAGTTTAGGCTTTATCTGTTTGAGGACCCATTTGTTTGTTCTTTTGGCTGTCCATGGTATCCTCAGCACTCTTCACCGTCACCACAAAAAGTACAGCTGCATCCTGTGAGAACCAGATACTGGGATGCTTTTTGTCATGTGGTGGGTGGGAGAAATGTAGATTTAAGGTTACAGACAAAAGGCCCTTCCCCTTTTTATGGCCTTCAGGTTGCCCAGACCCCTGCCTCAACACCTTCCAAACAGTCAGAAATAAAACGGTCAATAGCCATTCTAGGAGGTGTCAATGAGTGCCGAATTAGCTTTATACACATCCCAACCCCCAAGGCGCCTCTACCCCCTCTGAATCCCTCAAGCCCAGAAACTATAGTCACAAGTCAATTTCAACTGTGATTTTCAACCAAAAATGGAACATTATATCCCACCACAATTACATGGAACAAAGATTGGTCCCCATTGCAGTTGTCCAGCTCTGTCTCAAAAGGAAGATGTGTAAAAGATGGGGAGGTGACCATGAAGAGCAGGGACTGAAAGAATATTGAGGAAAACAAAGATATTCTAGGAGAACAGGAGGGGAAGGAGGAGGGAAGGAAAAAGGGAGGGAGAATAGATATATATAGAGAGAACAGGTATAAAAAGAGACCATTAAGGATGTGCCACATCCTTTTTGTCACTGATCCAGTTGACTTAACCATAGAATCACAGAATCTTAGGCCTGATACAGATGGCCCAAAAGGGCTGTCTGTGGGGCAGGATTAGGGTTAGGGAGCACACAGCATTTGTATGCTCCCTAACCCTATTATGTATGGATGGCACAATTTTAAAATGGCGCCCATTCAGTGGCATCTAGGGCGCCCATTCAGTGGCAACTTTTTTGTTGCTGGTCCTTGGCGCGGCCTTTACACAGCCGGGCCAAGGACCCTGAGGGGAAAGGGGCCGTGGCGGCGGCCCCTTTCTCCCCTGGGGAGCACCGGGGATTTTGGGGTGCAGCGGGCACCAGGGTGCCTGCTGCACCGCGCTTTCAGGCCAGACTTGGAAGAGACCACAAGGCCATCCAGTTCAACCCCTTCTATGCAGGAACTCACAATAAAAGCATCCCTGACAGATAGCCATCCAGCCTCTCTTTAAAGACCTCCAAAGGAGACTCCACCACACTCCGAGGGAGTATGTTCCACTGTTGAACAGCTCTTACTGTCAGGAAGTTTTTCCTAATGTTGAGGTAGAATCTCTTTTCCATAGCTTGCACCCATTGTTCTGGGTCCTATTATCTGGGGGAGCAGGAGCTACTAGGACTCCTAGATCCCTTTCACACATAGTCCCGTCAAGCCAAGTTTATTTCATTTTTTTTGCTCTAAGCACAGTACCTTACATTTCTCCATGTTGAAATTAATTTTGTTAGCTTTGGCCCAGCTTTCTAATCTATTAAGGTCATTTTGAATTTTGATCTTCTCCTCTGGGGTATTAGCTATTATTCCCTCTCTTTTTTGGTGTAATCTGCAGATTTGATAAGCATGCCCCCTATTCTTTCATCTAAGTCGTTGAAAAAGAAGTTGAATAGCACTGGGACCATGGCAGAACCATGTGGCACCCCACTAGTCACTTCTTTCCAGGATGAAGATGAGCCATTGCTGAGCACCCTTTGGGTTCAGCTGGTCAACCAATTACAAATCCATTTAACAGTTGCATTGTCTAACCCACAATTTACTAACTTGTTTGCAGAAATATCATGGGGGACCTTGTCAAAGGCCTTACTGAAATCAAGATATGCAGTATCCACAGTGTTCCCTTCATCTCCTGGACTCGTCTCTACAGCTGTCATCTCACATGGAGGCGATGGCCAGGAATGCTTGGTACCAGCTTCAGCTGATATGTCAACTGCATATCTGGCCCAGAGGGACCTTGGAGCGGTGGTACATGTACTGGTAATCTCTCATTTCGATTTCTATAATACATGGGGCTACCTTTGTACCAAGTTCGGAAGCTTCAATTGATCCAAAATGCAGCAGCCAGATTGGTCACGGGAACATCTAGATTGGTCCACATTACACCAATATTGAAATCTCTTCACTGGCTGCTGATCAGCTTCTGGACGCAATACAAAGTGTTGGTCATTACCTTTAAAGCCCTATATGGCTTGGGCCTGAGTTACTTAAGGGAACACCTCTCCCTACACAATCTGCCCCACACTCTCAGAACATCAGGGAGGAATATACTGGAGCATACTAAAAACAGGTTAACAACTACTTCCCAGAAAGCATTTACTGCAGCGGCCCCTTAACTCTGGAACAGCCTACCGGAAGAGATCTGTCTTGTTACTTCTTTGGAAGCTTTCAAGAGGGCATTTAAGATGGATCTCTTCTGGATGGCCTACCCACCCTTTTGTAAGGTTTTCAAGAAAGATCCCCACGCTGACCTGATGCATGGAAAATAGACGACGACCAGTCATTTTAGCTATTTTAAAAACATATTTTTATTGAATGCATTTTATACTATATTGTATTTTGTATTGCTGTTTTATCCCTGTTGTAATACCGCCTCGATCCGTAGGGAGAGGTGGGAAATATAAATAAAATTTATTATTATTATTATTATTATTATTAATCTACCAAACTGGTTCTTTTATCCAAGAGAGAGAGAGAGAGAGAGAGAGAGAGAGAGAGATCAGATTAGTCTGGCATGACTTGTTTTTCAGAAACCCATGTTGACTTTTTGTGATTATGGCCTTCCTTTCTAAATGTTCACAGACTCTCTGTTTAATGAGCTGCTCTAGAATCTTTCCTGGTATTGATGTCAGACAAACTGTGTGATAATTTTTGGGATACTCTCCCCCCCCCCCCTTTCTGAAGATGGGGATGAGGTTTGCCTTCCTCCAATATAATAGTAATAATAATAATAATAATAATAATTTATTTATAGCTCGCTCTTCTGTATCCAATTGGAGCAGTTACATCAATTAAAAATTACAAGATAAAACACACATTCCCCATGCCCAACCACCCGCCCCTTAAAATAGAATTAAACTAGCATCAAATTAAAACAACATAATTAAAATTACAATCAGAAGATGTAATAAGATGCATCTCGTTCGGCAGGCCATTCCATAGCCTGGGAGCAACAGCCGAAAAGGCCCTCTGGGAGGTCTGTGCAAACCTAGTTTTCATAGGCTGCAACAGGTTCCTCAGGTTGAGCACCCTTTTCCTTTTATGAGAAGACTGAGGCAAAGAAAGTGTTCAGTAGTTCTTCCTTTTCTCTGTCCCCCGTTAGCATTTCTCCATCTTCTTCACATAGTGGCCCTACCATTTCCTTCTTCCTCCTTTTGCTGCAAACATACCCCACAAAGCCCCCTTTACTGTTCTTAACCTCTCTCTAGCAAGCCTGAGCTCATTCTGCACTGACTTTTTCTGACTTTACCCCTACACATGCTCGCTATTTGTTTGAATTCTTCTTTGTGGTGATTTCCCCACTTTTCAATTTCTTCTACATGCGCTATTTAAAACTGTGCTTCATTGCAAAGGTTTGGAACAGTATGAAACTTTTTAACCAAGAAGGCTTCTGCCTTGTTTCTAGTGTTTTTCTGTATTTGATGATGAGAGAAAAAGACTCTGCACATGCTCAAGAAAGTCCTCTATCTTTATTTCATATATTCTAGATTGAAGTGTTTCTCTCAAATATGTCAAAGAAGATGAGTCCAGATGGGGCCAAATCCTCATCTCAGTGCTCAAAATGATCTAATACCCAAAATGTATGGCTCTGATAACCTGTCAGTTCAGTGATAAACCACATTTCATTTCATCTAAAATTTGTGAGGTGCAAAATTTTTAAGCTTTGAAAGAATGAGATATTGACATAGCAGTTCACGGCTTCAGAATAATAATTTTATTAGATTGGTAAGTGATAAGTGAATGAATAAACAAACAAATCAATAAAAATAAAGAAATAAAAAAGTTAGACTGTTGGATTTTTTTCAAAGCTTGAATCTAGCTTTGACAATATTCTCCAAAAAGAGTCTAGCAATGCATGTCAAGCTAAACTTTTGTATCAAGTAAAATTTTTGAGTTGTGGTAGGAGGAAGAGGAGGAGGAGGAGGAGGAGGAGGAGGAGGAGGAGAAGGCTCAGAGATTGGAAGCTGTGATTATATTACATATCTGCTATTTTTTAAAGAATGGGGGGGGGGTTATAACTCTTTCTTTTAGAGGTTCTGTGTAGATTCAGAAAAGTTTTCCAGCTTACCTTACTCTTCAAAAGTGATCTTTCTTTTCTGCTGCAATCCTGCCTTCTATTTTTAAACATACCTTCATAATTTAAAAGATTTGACAAGATTATGCATTCCTGATCTCTGATCTAACAAGCACTGACTAGCTGTGCTTAACTCTTGTTCTCAATTTCTACATCCTTCACCTGAGTTTCTTGAATCCCTGGTGTTTTTGCTACTGAATAATTTTCCAGACCTTTTCTAAACTTGGCTAACAAATCAGTTAAGTAATTTAGAATACAGCATGGTTTTGTTGCTGTTCAGATTCACTGAATCAAACTGACAACCTGCCTATGATGTCTCTGTCTGTCTATGCTATTAAACCTTTTTTTTTAAAAAAACAAAACCCATAATATATTAAAAACAGCAACCCCATTATCCTTTTAACTTCAACCTCAAACAACAGATGCCCTTTCCTATCACAGCAAGATTTAGCTGATTACTCAGCCAAAGTTTTTAATTATAGATTAACATTTTCACACTGATTAACCGATGGACCTGGCAGTTATTTAAAGCAACCATGGGGCAGGGCCAGCTTTGAAATTAGAGAGAGACAAGTGGGTGCCTTGGTCAGTAGATTTTGGGTGTCATGAAAAGGGTAGAAAATTGTTTAATTTGTTATGATTGTATTTTTATTGTCAGTAAAAGAGAAAGACACCGGTGGGATTTTCTGCTGCATGTTGTGCCAAAACATTACAGTACAACCCCATATTCACAGGGGTTAAGTTTCAAGACCCCTGTGGATACCTGAAACCACAGATAATAGGGAACCCTGTTATTTTCAGTGAGGCAAATGACTTCCAGCTCAAGCATACCATGGAACCTAGAAATGCCTAGAGAAAGCATTTTTTTTCTCCAGTTGCGGTAACCTGAAACAGATACTGATTTATGAATATGGGGGTTGTACAGTACTTGTCTGACTTTAGATCAGGGGTGGGAAATGTGAGACCCATGGGTTGCATGCAGCCATTGGACCCCCAAAGTACACTCCCTGAAGTCCCTAAAGCCCCCTCCCCTTTTATAAAAAATCCAGGTGGTTTTCCACCCTCATACAGGTACAAAACATTGTAGTTGGATGGGGGGATAAATCATTGGAGGAGTTCTGGGGATGAAAAAAAATCACCTGATTTTTTTAAATTTTATGTTAAGGGGTCATGGGACTCTGTTGCATGAGTACAGCCTACTATAGAGGCAGGGGTGAAAATGGACCCCTTCCCCTCCACAGTTTTGCATTCTTAGTACAGACCTTATGTAGCACTGGTGGCTCTTGGTCAGAGTGGGTGGGAGCTCATTTCACCCTGTAGGACGAGGCCACTCTCTTGCTTGGACTATGGGATACTTGTGCTTTGCACAGTGACATAGGTGAATATAACATATCACTTACTGTTCCATCCCAGGCAGTAAAGTAACTTGGACTAGCTCTGACCACGTGACTTCAAGAAACCCTTGAAGGACCCAGAGATTTTGTTGCTGTTGTTCCATTTGTGCCAGGTCCAGGTTTTTGCACATGTTGCTTGGCCAGGAAATCCTCAATGGTACTCATACCCTGAGTATATATACACACTGCTCCTTACAACTGTCCTTTTCCCTGCCTCACCTTCTCAGCTCAGTCTACAACACATTTCAGAGGGAGAGAAGTCATGCAGAGATGACTGTTCATCTTTGTTCCTCTGCTTGTTCTCTCAAAAGAGCAGATAAACAGATGCTGACAAGAGAAGGGATGAAGTAGATTGGGGTAACCCTAGGGATTGGCCGCGGGTGTCCAAGCACAGGTCCCCTTGGCAGGGACCTGATCTTCCAAACCCTTGACAGCACCATTGTTTCCTGGTTAATAATTGTGCCTCAAGTTTCAAAGGAAAGAGTGAAATTTGTCCAGAAAAAAACACGACTGAGGAATTTAAAGAATATCAAAGGCCATTTCTGAGGCACTAACATTTTTTTTTTATAGTTTCAGGCTATGTGGCCATGTTCTGGAAGAGTTTATTCCTGACATTTCGCTAGCATCTGTGGCTGGCATCTTTTTTTGTTTTTTTGTTTGGCTATAAACATTTAAAGCAAATAGAGTGGAACTGAAAGCTGGGGAATGGAATGGGATATTGGCCTTATTTTTCTTGTGTGTGTATTTGGGAGGGGGAGCCCATAACTCTTGACTAGTAAATTTAGGGTTGCCAGATTGAAAACTGGAGAGGGCTCCTGGAACTTTAATGGTTGTACAGAAGAGGGACAAGCAGTAGCTGGTTAAATTCCTTGTTCTTGTTGCTGTTGTGTGCCTTCAAGACATTTCCAACTTATGATGACTCTAAGGCAATCCTATCATGGGGATTTCTTGGCAAGTTTTTTTCAGAGGGGTTTTGCCTTTGCATTCCTCTGAGGCTGAGAAAGGGTGATTTTTCTCAAGGTCACTCAGTGGGTTTCCATGATCAAGCAAGGATTTGATCCCTGGTCTCTGCAGTTATAGTCCATTAACACGGTGATGAGGATTATATGCATCTGGAGAACTTGATTTCCTCCATGTTTTAAAGGGCTGGATGCCCTAATTCCTTTTTTAGTGTGCTTCCCTTAAGCCTGGGAACTTATCATGAGTCTAGAGAGAAAACAAGAAAACCAGCAAATGCTATCATATTAAACAAAGAAAACAATTTGTTGCTACAGATTTCTTTTAAAGAAACCAACTCTTCCTGCCCCTCCCTCAATTTAAAAAACAGGGGCAATTTCAGGCTCTAGGCCTTTATGCACTCTTTCAGTGGTGGATTTTGTACTTTTACAGCTGCACTCTGATAACACAAGAGAAAAATTAATCCTTTATAGCCTGCGATTATCTGGTTACAGTTTATTAAAGATATAAATGCCAGCAATTTTAAATGACTGTATTAAGTTGTCCTTGAAAGGGAGGGGAAAAAAAGAAAGGAGAAGAACAGCATGCAGGCAACATAGACTAGGTTTTATGAACCATTAATACAATTCCAGTTGGGGCAGAGGGGTGATATTCTGAGAAATTTTAAACAGGTTGTTTGGTTTGATAAACTTTGTAGCTGTGGTTCTAATAAAAAGGATGAAATATTTTTTAATGACTAGCTGTTTTGAACTCTCCAATCTCTGAATAGAGATTATAAAACACTAAATGGAGAGTGTATAAATAATCTTAAATTAGCATTTGAACTCATTAGTGTCCTTTAGCTGATAGAGCCCATTGGAGATTGAATGGAAATCTAATGTAAGTGGCAATTAATAATTATTTGTTTGCAAAACAATATTGCTACAATGATTTACGTAACTCCATTTGAAGAAGTGTATTAGATAGACAACTATAACCTAAAAGATGTTTGTTCCATTCCGCTGATGGAAAATGGTGTAGCTAGGAGATAATAGGGAATGTTTACATAGTTCTGTTGTATTTAATCAAATACTTCAGAAAAACAGTATGTTGAAAAACAAAGAATTGCTAGATGCATGATAATTGGTTAAAGTATTTTTCTGTGTTAAAGTAATGAGGGTATAGCAGGGCTTACCTCATCCCTTTTCTTATTCAAATTCAAATGGCTTTTGCAACAGGTTTTCCTGTGTGATAATGAACGCTCCTAAACTGGTATTTTTCCTTTTCCTTACACTAACACAATTGCAAAGAGACAAAAGGCTGGTGTGATAAAGTCTTTTGGGTCACTTCTCCAAGGAATATTTGTGCTCAGATCATGCTGGGATATCTAGAAATTAGTTTGCTAATCAATCCGAGCTGGCTGGCTATGTGTTACTTTTGTGCTTCTGCCTCCTTTCCGGTTCAAGTATTTCCCTATTAATAAAATGCAATGAAACACAAACCAGACTCATTTCTTCCTTGTGAACCTTCCTGGTTTGGAAGCTTTTGAGGAAGACCTTCCTGATCTTTTAGAAAATTTAAAGACAGCAGTGCTTGGAGTGGGACTTTTTTCAAGGATGAGGATATTGGGTGACAGCTTCCATCAGCCACAGATAGTAAAGCCAATGTGAGGCATGATGGGAGTTGCAGTGTAGCACACCCTGCCTCCATTCATGGCAGCACATTCCTGTTTGTGCTACCAACATCTTCATATCAACACCTTGAACCGGCTTGGCATCTAGTTTTAATTGCCCTTTGTAAACTGTTCTGTTCACGAGGATGACATTTTAGAAGGCTACATCTGTAATTTATGCATTTATTTTTACATTTTAAAAATACTTTACTTTGCATTAAAATACTGAGGTAGCTTGGGCATCATATATGTTGCTCTGAATTGTGCAATAAAAATTGCTCTCCAAACTGCTATGTTTCCAATTTATTTTAACTGATGCAATTGCTGTGGGTATGGGGTCCATCTGGTAATACCGGTAGTTGGGACTACAAGGTAAACTTTGGTATCGGCTAACAGTACAACTGAGGCACAAGTGTTCCATGATTGGGTAGATTCCTTTTGCTCACAGAAGGATTTTTGATCTGGTAGAAGCTCCTGTTGGTAGAAATGGGTAAGACTATTGTCATTGCTTCTCTTTCCCAGATAGTTTGGGAGAGTCCCCTAATATTCTGGAACAGATTTTGAGTGGATTCAGGATGTAGGAAGAACTGGCACAATGCTGGCTGGGAGATACTGGGAGTTGAAGTTCAAAAAAGTAACTTTTCCAAGGCCTACTTCTGTCAAGGGGAGGGGAAACTGAGTAAAATAAAGTTCTGCTCATAAGATCTCAGAATGGAAGCCCAATGGCAGTGCAGCTGGATGTTTTAAGATCTCTGAGTCTTGAATGCTTGGCTGTAGCAGAAATGCTGCTGAACAAGGAGCTGAACAAATAACTTTGGGTGGGATAATCTCAGTATTAGGAGTCTTTCATTTGGTGTTATAAAAGATCGTTTAACCCTATTCAGTGGCATCACATCAGGTTGCCCTGGCGGCTCTTTTGTTCAAAAGGCTGCTGCCTTTTCACACAGCTGACTCTGGAGCTGTCCAACCCTCTTCAAAGCTGAATGTGTGTCAACAGCTATAGAAGTGTGTGGCAAAAAAAGAGTCCATTTCTTTTTCTAAGGGCCATCATTTTCACACATGGAGCTGAAGTAGCCTCTGATCCGCTCTCACCCTGCTTGCTTTCACGTCTGATGATTGTTAAGGTGGGAGAGAAAGGGTGAGAGAGGCCTTTGACATTCAGAGATACATCCAGGCCAATGTTGGTTTTATATTCATGTTACAAACAAAGGCCACTTACACATAAAATGTGAAAATGCTGCCTGATTGAAGCATGTAACCAGGAGACAGATCTTTAGATTCATGGCACTCAGGACTGAGTCTAGGTAGTAAGTCTAATCCAAATTGTAAGCCGCTCTGATAGTCTTGGCTGAAGAGCGGGGTATAAATAAAAGATTATTAAAGATTATTATTAATCCTTTAAAAACAACAACTATAAATCTCTGTTTGAAAGAGGTGTCTAGTTTATGCAAGAGACTTGCTCTAATCCACTCTTTCTCTTTGTTACTCTCTCTTATGTTCCCTGTTTCACACAGACTCAGTGACATACCTAGCATATTTGACATCCGGTGCTGATCATTTTTTAAACACGCCCCTCTGAACAAATTGTTTTCAGTAGTAATCATGAAATTAAATTAATAACAATAATGGCCAGAAAAGAAATGCAGACAGTGAAAATTCTTTTATTGAACTCTGTATATATAGTCATGCTATAAAAACCAAATAAATAAACAGTAAAATAAAATAAATATAACACTACAAAAAAGGGGGAAAGTAATATATTATGTGATGGCTTAGTGGTTAGGATGCCAATTCTGATGATCAGAACATCATAAGGTTGGCAGTTTGAGGGCTGAGTGCTGCATTATGGGTGAGCTCCCGTTACTAGTCCTAGCTTCTGCCAACCTAGCAGTTCAAAAGCATGCAAATGCAAATAGATAAATAGATAACACTTTGGTTGGAAGGTAACATTGTTCAGTGCAGTCATCCTGGCCACATGACCACCAGAGTCGTGTTTGGACAATGCTGGCTCTTTGGTTTAGTAATGGAGATGAGCACCACTCTCTATAGTTGGTTATGACTAGACATTCATGTCAAGGGACTACCTTTATCTTTACCTAATATATTAATATGTTTACATTTCATTAATTGGTGGTTGTTTTTGTTTTTTAAAGAAGGAAGCGTATCCAATGTATGTTTGCAATATGATTCCTAGTGCCTCTTTCATTTCTGGACAAAGCTTGGATATCTGGCATTTCTTGTTCCATATATAGTGAATATTTTTGTTGTAAAATTCTGAGCATCGCTTTGCTTGAATGCGATATTAACACAATGGTCCAATTACAATGTGTCCTGTTCCTTGAGGATTGGAACATAACCTGAACATTTCCAATATGTGGGCCATTGTTTTGTTTTCCATATTTGTTGACAGCTTTTAGTTAGATCTTGTGGATTCTTCCTCTGTAGACTGAAATAGTTCTATTGGAATTCCATCAGTACCTGAGTGCAGCTTCCATTTCAGTTTCTAAATCTGTGGTTTCATCTTCATATGCTTCTTCCTTAAATGTATCAATCGCACTTTAATCTTCCATATATAGTTCTTCAATTTATTGTTTACATCATTTTTTTATTTCTTCTTGATAATTTGCTATATAAATACTCTGGGATCAGCCCAAAGTATTCTGGCTGTTGGACACAAGCCTTAGCCTCTGTACAACTTGCACAAGGTGTTGATTTTGCATAGTACTCTGCACAGTTTTGGAAGTACTTCTCAGATAGGGAGGAAATTGCTCAAATTACTCATTGTATCTTTTGAGAATAAAATTAATGGAGAATGGAGAATCCCATCTATGGTGCTCCAGGTTGTGATGACAGAGAGATAAATCTTTCCATATCTTTTTTTTTTGCTGTTATTGTTTGGCTGTTACAGTTAGCAAGTTCTCAATCACTACTACTACTACCACTACTACTAATGATGAATATTTTTTCTGCCTTTCCTCAAGGTGCAATATGGTTTACAGAATGTCAAAATACAAAATAATAATAATAATAATAATATAATAAAATTTATTTATACCCCATCCCTTTGAGATCAATCGGGGCAGCTAACAACAATAAAATACAATTACATTGATTAAACAATTAAACAATGAAAAACAAGTCAACCATAGTTAAAATATTATAAAACCATTAAAATGCACATATACGAATTAAAACTGACCGTCAAAAGTGGAATCATTTAGAGGTTCCTCTATACACACACACACACACACACACACACACAATATCTAGACATAGATATAGATATGAGCAGATACTGTTTCATTGAGGATTTCTAAATAATTGGATAGGATTATTTTAACTGGTTAACAATCTTGCTTTCAATAGTAATTCAGACTGTTAGTGACATATACCGGTGTAATGCAGACATACATATTTTATGTTTATTGTAGCTGGAGGAATTCCCTATTATCTCAAGACAGTAGGAATATTTGATATTTATGGGCTGGAACAGACAGGCAAAATGCAGCAGCTTCCTGGTGGCTTGGGAGCGTGGCATACACATGACACATGCTCCCAAGCTAGCAGGAAGTTGCTGTGAAGCCACCCGGCTGTTTACACGGTGGCAGATTTTCAGCACTCTGGCAGTGTGGCACACACTGCAGGAGCACCAAAAAGCTGCAGTGGAAAGTATGGCATTTTTCAAGTGTAAAAAGAAAAAAGCTGGATTGGGGCCACAGCGTGTGGTTGCCACAGCTCTGATCCAGCGCTCAAAGGAGTGGTGTCAAGCCACGCCATACAGCCTGTTTCGGCCCATAATCAAGCAGAGTGAAGTCATGCTAGTTCAATATGAGGCTGTGGTAGACATAGAAGAAAATACTTGGGATGGTCTTGTAAGGTAAAAAAAGAAAGGAAAAACTTACATTTATTGTTTCAGGAAATTCATCTTGGGCTAGGAAAAGAAATAGACCAAAGAAGATTACCGAAAGTTCAATAGAAGAGCCCCTAAGGCTGGCTTTCATGTCTGGATATTTGGTTAGCATCCATCTTGAGGCAGGAGCCTAATGGACACTCCATTCCCAGACAAAAGGAGACAAAGGACTACCTAATGTTTCAGAGAAAGGGGAAATGACCTCTGCAGGAATGAAGGAAGCAAAAAGGCTTGAGTACATGTAAAAGAAAAAAGAGAGGTGAAACAAAAGGTGCCCCTTCTCTTGCTAATTACTCTATATAAGCATTGTTGTCTCTTTGCTTCCAATAAAGAATCCCTTGTTCACCCCTTCCCAGGCTATAGTGGCTGCTGAACAACTAAGGCATCTTTCAGGACCTCCCTGGGGTTCTTTTTGGGTCTCAGAGGTTGATGTCATTGTAGCACATCTACCTATCTTGATCTAGCTGGTCACTCCTTGGCTGCTACTGGTCCTGCCTGGCCATTTCATGGCCATAGGAGAAAGGGGAACGGAGGGGGGAAATTGGCATGGAGATCCACCTGGGTGGGACTTGATCCTCTGTTTCTCAATATAGAATCTTAGCCTTTGACTAAAATAACTTAAAAATGACATCCCACAATAGGCATTTTTGGTTGATTATCCTTTTGTCTATTGGAGACCTTGCATGCTTTGCTTGAATGAGGAGTCAAATGGCATTGCTATACAATGATACTTCAGTGAAGAGAGGATATTTTGTGCATAACATAGTGGCTTGTTAATAGCTATGATGATCAAAAGGTTCTAGAGTTGTTTGCTCAATGGCCTTTGATGGTTAGGCAATATGTGGATGACTGGTGGCTACTGCTTAGTGCAGGTCAGAGACAAAGAAAGGCAAAATAACAATTTGTGAGTTGCCTGCTTCTTGTGAATATGTGCATTGGTGAACTGATAAATTCTATAAAAATATTAAGCTCCTATCACACTAAATAGGTGGCACAGTTTTGTGTTTGTGGAATTTGCCCTTCACTCCTGAAGCCATCTATGGAGCAGTTGGCTACTGCCAAAAAGCACCTTTTGTCCTTTAGCAGTGAGCCATGAGGTGATCATCTTCTATGGAATTCACAATACAGCTTTTCCCTGTCAATGACTGAAGCTGTTCTTTTCCAGATGGATTTGAAATAATGTGAGTTAGCCTGTATCTTAAATAGCCATGGCTTGTTCCTGACATCATCAAAATGTTGTTTTAAAGAGCCCTTCCATGAAACAATGATAAAAAGCCCACGGTTTGTTTTGTTTTCATACTCAGGAAGGAGAGTGTAAAGTTTTCTAAGTGAAGCAGAAGGGCTGTGACTCAGACCATGCTGAGAATAACAGGCACTGAAAAACACTACGGTGACAGCCAGCAGTTGTAACATCAAATCTGTAACATTTATCAGACTTATGTACCTCTAATGGAAATAATGACTCCGCAGATACTGGATCTGCGTATTGGCTTTTGGGAAAGCTCCATTTATTATTCATACCAGCTAGCTGGAGGTGTCAAATGAAAAAAGTATAGCTAACCATGTTTTATAGCTAGTAATTTACAATTAGGAGAAACAAATGATGGGCAAAATCTGGACAATACCCTTCAGCCATCAGAAATCACTATTAATGATGCAGGATGCACAAAAATATTTTGGGCTCATCCCAAACTGACATGCAGCTAAGTGAAGGCACTGAGCAAGACTTAGGCTGCTTCTAGAATGCAGAATTAATGCAGTTTGACACTGCTATAATTGCCCGAGCTCAGTGCTATGGAAGTCTGGAATCTGTAGTTTTGTGAGATATTTAGGCTTCAAGCTCTGGCGGCACAATAAACTATAGATCCCAGGATTCCATAAGATGGAGCCATGAGAGTCAAAGTGGTACTAGGTAAAGGTAAAGATTTTTCCTTGACAAGATTGTCTAGTTGTGACTGACTGTAGGGGGCAATGCTTATCTGCGTTACTAAGCCGAAGAGCCAGCATTGTCAAAGATGACTTTGTGATCATATGGACAGCATGACTGCACAGAATGCTGTTACCTTCCCACCGAAGTGGTATCTATTTATCTACTTGCACTTTTACATGCTTTTGAATTGCTAGGTTGGCAGAAACTGGGACTAGTGACGGGAGCTTAACTAAAGTGGTGCTAAACTACGTTAATTCTACAGTATGGCAGCAGCCTTAGTGAAATCTGAATATGTTATCTTTTAAAAAAAATAAAAGCCAAGATCTGGCACTGTAAGATGTTTGTGTATCCCATAGCTGATAGATAGATAGATAGATAGATAGATAGATAGATAGATGCCCTAGTGGTGCAGTGGTTAAATGACAGTACTGTGGCCACTCACAGTCACAAAGTTGTGTATTCAACCCTGGAGTACTCCAGAGTCCACTCAGCCTGGCAGCTGTAGGTTGGTAAAAATAAGTACCCAGCTTGTTGGGGGCAATTGGTTTACACATTGTAAACCATCTAGGGAGTGCTGAGTGCACTGATAAGTGGCATAGAAATGTATATGCTATTGCTATCTATCATAGCTGTGTCTCCATAAATAGGTTTTCCCAATGTTACCTACAACAAATTCACCTTGTAAACATTATAGTCAGTCCTCCCTACATGCCTATTTCTGTGTTGCTAGAGGGTGAGGGAATGAGTGGAGATATGACCAGTTTTTCCTGTAGTTGGATGCACTGCGATAGGCATCTTCAGAGATCTCGGGGGTCCTTGGGACATACCTGCAAATGACAGCTTTTTGGCATGTCCAGCTTCAGGGAAATAGCTAGACACATCCTACTCATCCCCCTGTTCTCCAACAACCTGGAATTAGAAGGGGGGGGGGTTGCCGTGCTGTTTTTCAGAGGATTTTGGTAGTTACATAGCTAGAACAGAATTCTGACCTTCACAACAACCCAAAAAGTGAGTATAAAGAAAAAAAAATGACTGCTATCTCACCATTAACTCCAGTAGTAATGATGGAAAATTTCCAATAAATTTAAGGGAGGAATTAGGGAAAGAGTTAAGGAAGCAGTAGATAAAGAGGTTAAAGGATTGGATGAAGATAACAAAGGATAAAGGAAAAAATAAAGGAGAAATTGCAAAGTGCAAAAATAACCTGGTTCAATTGTATTCAAGTTGGAACAATGGACAAAAAAATTGGAAGAGGAAGATTAAAGAATTTAGAGAATATAGTATATTAAATTGGAACAAATAATTAGGCAAAGAGATAGTATGGAGGAAAATGAAATTTTGAATATTACAAGTGAAATATATAAACTGTTAACAAAACATAATGAGAAAGAAGAGTATCTTAGGGCAGTATGGGAGGATGATTTAGCACAAATGAAAAACATTTAAGAATGGGAAAAATTTGGAATCAACACCATTTTAAAATTGTATCTATACGGATAAAGGAGAATGACTATAAATTAATTTGGAGGTGGTACTTAACACCAGTAAGATTAAGCCATATAAATAAGAATTATTGAAGGATATGTTGGAGGGGTTGTCAATAAATTGGTACTTATATTCATATGTGGTGGGGCTGTAGATCTATAAAGAAATGTTGGCTATTCGTGTTTAAAGAGATAAAAGAGCTAACAGAAACTGAGTTAGAAATATGCCCAAAGATATCATTATTGTTTATATAGGAAACGATCAACTGCAATTACCAATCAAAATAAGATCAAAAGTATTTCAAGAATTCTTTTCAGATCTATACAGAACAAAAGGGAACTGCACCAAGACTATGAAGGATTTAATTATAAAAATATTGACAGCAGAAGACTAATTATAGCTAAAAAACTGAAAGTTCAGAGAGATGTGAAAATACAACATCGGTATAATGAAGTATGGCAAATGCCAATTAATGATAAGTTAACATGTGAAATTAAGGTTAAAAAAAGAATAATAAAGAGGAATGATTTTGAAGCAATATGGAAGATATTTTTTACAAAAGGTTATAGTACAAGAGGAAGGTGGTTTACCTCCACAGGAAGACTTAAAATTTTGGAGGGTAGAATAACATGAAAATATTAGGCTCTGGTGATGTGGTTCACTTGGTTATAGAGATAAGTTAATTACTGATAAATTATTAGTATTGTACTTTAATGGAATTATGAATAGTATATGTTGAAAAAAGATAGAAATAGGAATAAAGATATCAATAATAATGTTTGTGTTTTTTAAATTATTAGTTTAATTAATATTAAATAGTTTAATGTGAATAAGATCACACTGCTTACTCATGTTTAACTAGTGGTCTACTGGGACTCCTAGATTCCTTTCACACGTACTGTTGTCAAAGCCAGGTCCCCCCCCCCCCCCAATCCTGTATCTGTGCATGTTATTTTATTTTATTTTATTTTATTTTGCCTAAGTATAGTACCTTACATTTCTTCTGGTTGAAATTCATTTTGTTAGTTTTGGCCCAGCTTTCCAGTTTAAAAGGGTCATTTTGAATGTTGATCCTTTGTACATATGGACCATTTTCTCCAGTCTCTGATGAAAGAAGTTGTTCCATACCTCTGGTGGAAATCCTAAAGCACAATGGCCTTGTTCTTATAGTATTTTTTAGCCTTGCGGTGCCTTGTACCTGTTGTGAAAACAGCTTGACCATTAAAATTGGCTCTCTTTTTTTGGGGGGGGGGGGGGGCAAAATATGTAGAAAGTGAAAAAATCCTTCCTCGATTACCAAAACTGTGCATTTTGCCAAGAAAAATGTCCATGTTTCAGGAGAATTGATTGTATCTGGGTGTATTTTGCATTTACTTAGGTAACTACTATAACAATTACAATGATTAGTCTTTTAAGTCAATTTTTAAAAAAAGCCAATAGGCTGTAGGAGTAGAGAGAAATGAAACATTTTAGTTTTCTTCAGTGCTGTCTTCTGACATAGCAACACCTATAGCTGGTTGCCTTAGAATTAGGGACAGAAAATAATTTTGGTCGTTTTGATATTTTCACCAAAATAATAATTTTTGCACCTCCTGTGATTCATTGTGAGGAAGCACATCTTCCCTTACAAATCAATCCATTTGTTACAGTGCATTTCAGAGAAATAAAACATGCATAAATCCATGCATACATTTTAAAAATAGGAATAGTTAAAATGTGTAAATACACACAAACAGATTTTAGTAGACAGGGAAAAATATAAAATAATGCATAAATTAGGAAAATTTATCAATAAATGTACACATTTACAGAAAATACACTTAGAAAATGAGCATACATTTTCTGTGAGAAACAAAGCCTCATAAGATGACACAAAGAGAATGCCAGAATGGAAGCGAGATTCAGAGAAAGACAGCAAAATCAAGAGTGAGTTTTTCATATCCTTACTTAGAATGGGGATTTCTAATGCTTTCAAATAAGTGAAATATTGCCTCGGGTTATAATCAGAATACTGTTATATTTTTCTATTGTATTTTGGTCTCATGTCAGGTTGAGGTGCAACATGTGCTTCATTTCATGTTTCTATTCAAGTAAAAAGTCCCTTTGGTTTGGGGCATTTTCTGGGAGCACATTTGTGTTACTTCAGTGCAGTTCTTCTAGGTGCTTTTCCCTTTCTTCTGCTCTCTCCTCACAATCTTCATCCTTATCTGATCATACTGCTACTTAATATTATTGGCTGTGGAGACCCACATGTTCTTGGGATGAAGGACAGAATCCTGCTTCTTTTCCACTAACCTGGGCTGCTGTTGATTATTATTACTATTTTACATTTGCCTGCCTACACTTTCCCTGTTTTCAGTCTTGCTGCATCCAGCCTTTGCCAAAACTCTGAATTTTGCATTGATCTCAGTGAAAACATCATTTGTGCATCTTCTTCAGAAGCTGGTCAAATTTCAATTTTCTTTTGTATTAAAGATTGCATTCCACGATTGGCTTCCATCAGCTCAGGATCCATCAGCAGAATGGCTTCCATCTCCTATCCAGAGGTATGGGAGGTGTGTACTATGGATGGGGACAAAATGGGAGCATTGGCCCTCCAGATATTCTGCTCCCCCAGTGAAATTTTCCTTCAGGTCCCAAATTTCTAGCATTGCAGAATGAGACATTGAAAATAGTTCCCGCCGAGAACTCTTACATTTGCTGTGTTTGCGTGTCAGTCTTTGATAACTTTTCCTGCACCTTTTCTTTGGATGTCTAACCTTTTTTTTTCTAAAGGCTCAACTGACATTTTAAGTTTGGATGATGCTAGAAATTTGGGGACTGAAGGAAAAGCTCATCTGGTATGGCAGAATTGTTATCGGTGGGGCAATGCCTTCATTTTGCCCTCTCCCTCCATAGCTGTACCCCTGAGGATAGAGACATTCTGGAGCAGAGAAGTGGGGAAAGAATGGACCTACAATGAGGTGGGAAGAGGAAGGATAAACACTGTACTGTCACCCAAGGAGATGTCTGTGATGTGCACTATAAGCCTCAGTTATTAGAAATTATTTCAGCAATTTTTTTTCATGTCTTCAGCAGCTGTGTGTACAGGTGAGATTCCTCTCTATTATTTCTAATATCCCTATTAGAAATAATTACCAAGTACTCTTCAAGGCTTTTCATTTTTAAAAAGAAGAATACACATACAGACACAGGAAAGTAATAAGGCAAAAGTGATACTTAGGTTTAAAAGTGCGCTCTCCCCCTTCTTGAGATAGATATATATATAGAGAGAGATGCAGATATACATATTCCTTACACAAACATGATTAGAACATAGTATGGATTAATTGCTCCACCAAATGTCATTCCCATAAATCAAATCTGTTTTGTGACATATGAGTGAAAGTATCTGAATGCTTCAAAGTCATTAAGAGATATCTGCATAATTTTAAAAGCTGCTAAACATTGTTCTTATTTACATTGTAGGCTGGAAAGGAATGGGGTGAAAGGAAGAGAATGTTTACTGTGCTAATGAGCACTTGAGTGGCACATTTCTGTCAAATGCTAATTTTGCATCAACCCTTTGACAAGGGTGTTTGCAGCAAAAAAATAAAATAAAAGTATGCTGTATTAAAAGAGAAGGCCAAAATCTACCAACCCTGAAAATTCCCCCCTTCCTCACAACTCTTTCAGGCAAAATGCCCTTTAAAAACTTTATGTGAAGGGAATGTATATTATGTAAATTTGAGACAAACTGTATCTCAAAGGCAGTAGCCTTTTGTCTTGCTAAAGGAATTTAAAGTTTATTTCTTGGACTAAATTTCCAGTAACCACATGGCCAGAAGGAGGAGGGGTCCATCTGCATGAATACACTTTCATACCATCTGAATTGAAGACAACAACCACAACATTTTGACTAACGTCATCAACCTTTCTTTCTTTCTTTCTTTCTTTCACATGTATATTGTGCATTTTGGTTGGTCCAATAATGGTATCACTTTTCCTCCCACTGCAAGAATGTCTTCAAAAACTGTGCAGTTTTTGAAGAATATTTGCAGCCCGGGGTTTGCTCTGTGCAAAATTCACATACTGTTTAATGCAGAATTTTCTTTGCTGGACGCAGCATTTTTGGTGCAGAGCATTCCATTCTAACACACCAAAAAGCCTGTTTTCCATGCAAAACAAACAAACCATATGTGAATATCGCACAGAACAAGTCCCCAACTATAGCACTCTTTGCACAGGAAACCGCTTTTTTTCTGCATGCACATCCCACACACACACACCTACTGTTTCCTAAGGAGAAAATGCTTTTTTCTCAAGAGGGAAAGTATGTGCAAATTTTATGTAGAATAAGCCATGAACTGCAAAGGTTCTTGTAGTCCAGGATTCTTCACATCGGGGTTTCTTGATATTTGAGAAACACTTTCTCCCCAGCCATCTCCCAAATACTTCCAAATATTCTTTCCCTCCCTACCCACCCCAGAGCTTTAGGGAGACACACAAGGCATAGCACAAGCTAGCATCTGAACACAGCCACAGCTATAATAATTAATAAAATTTAATTACATCTGCTGATGCCTGGTGGCTTCCATGTTAGTGGGGCAGTGAATCTATTCTAGATTTTATCCTGAGCTTTAAAGGAACTATCTAAAGTGTGGAGCCATATCAACAATGGAAGTTCAGCTCCTGGTATAGCTATTTTGTTTTCTTTATGTTCAGCATCAGACCTGCCTTTGCACTCTCATCTTTGACCTTCCTTATTAACTGTTCCAATTCCTGAATATTTTCTGCTAATATTATGGTGTCGTCCACATATCTTAGGTTCCTCCTATTTCCACTCCTCCTTTTTCTGATCCTAATCCTGCTTTTCTTATTATGTTTTCAGCATAATTAAACAAGTAAGGTGATAGGATGCAGCCTTGCTTGACTCTTTTTCCTATTGGGAGCCACTCTATTTCCTCAAATTCTGTTCTGACGGTGGCCTCTTTTCCTTGGTACAGATTCCTCATCAGGACTATCAGATGTAGTGACATTTCCGTGTCTTTGAGTGCATTCCATAGCTTTTCATGATCTATACAATCAAATGCTTTGCTGTCATCTATGAACACATGCTGATTCTTTTTTGGGAGAAAATAAGAAAACTAGGGAAGGGAAGAGCAGCTATGTAAGAACTGGGAAAAAATACTGAAGAGCAAAGACGTACAACTGAGCACTAAAGTTAGAATCATTCAGGTCATTGTATTCCCAATTACCATGTATAGATGTGAGAGCTGGACAGTGAAGGAAGTAGAAAGAAAGAAAATCAACTCATTTGAAATGATATGCTGGAGAAAAGTATTTAGGATACCATGGACAGCTAAGAAAACAAAAGTTACAAGTGTAATGTAATTCGATTATACATTACTTATTGTGAACAGGAATTAAGTCAAAGCTCTAGGAATGGGTATGATATTAGTTAATAGACATACTTTCCTATCTTTTCTTAAAAATCCACAGCTGGATAAAAGGATTGCCAGAGTCCAAAGGCCTTCAATAATTAATTCTCTTATGTTGTGACATAATGGATGGCGTGGGCTATTGCTTAAAGGTAGACTACATGCCTCGAATACAGAAGGGTTCAGGTTTAATCTCTCATGTTTCCAGTTAAAACCAGGACAGCAACACATGATTGTGAACAGGAGGCCTGGGAAATACTGTCTGAGCCTCTTGGAAAGTGACTGCAAAGTATGGCTTATCTGGATGAATCAGCGATAGGAAGTTTTCTACTTCCATATTTCCCAGAAGGTTTAATTTGTGCTAGTCCACTATTCATGCCTGAAACATTTGGGGCTAAGGTAAAGGGCTATGTCTTTGTCTGCCCAGACTGAAATTTTATTTTTCTAGAACTTTAGCTAACATGTTAGAAAGAGCTGCCATAGCAAAAGAGCTGAAGATTCCAGGTGCTTAGTTCAGGCTCCTTTTCCCACCTCTGAATATCTGTCCATGTTACTGGGTGTGGTATGGGGTTTCATGGTCTCTGTATATCTAGCTTTTCCCACAAAGCCACTGGGATTCTAGCCTGCAGTGGACAACTAGCAGCAGAGGACCACAAGGAGCAATAGCTTTGGATGTCTGGGGTACAGTGCAGAAAAGAAGTTGGATTAGATTTCAGTTGTAGGAGGGTGGTCCTGAAAAAAATTATGCTGGAGGAATTTTGCTTCATCTCTTATATGAAATTCTTTAAATGGGGTGGAGAAAATACTAGAATTGACCCAGCCTATGGTATACCTATTAAATGTAATGGGACTTTAGCAAGTCAAAATGAATTTGTCCCACTGATTTCCAGGAGGTCTGTTTTAAGCATAAACACACTTAGATCCAATCCGTTGGACTGTCAAATGACAGACAGCAATGGCAGCCAGTCTAGTTCTGTCATGAAGCAGAGTGAGGCAACTGTAGTTATAGGCTCCATAGCTGTTTTTCTTGTGTGGTTGCCATACAGCCTGTCTGGGCCTCCCACACTAGCATCTGGCTTCAGCTGTGGTTTGTTGTTGTGTGCCTTCAAGGCATTTCTTACTTGTGATGACTCTAAAGTAAACCTATCATGAGGTTTTCTTGGCAAGATTTGTTTAGCGGAGGTTTGTCATTGCCTGCCCCTGTGGCTGAGAGAGTGTCACCTGCCCAAAGTCACCACGTAGGTTTCATGACTGAGCTTGGACTTGTATCCTGGTCTCCAGAGTTGCAGTCCAACACTCAAACCACTATGCCACACTGGCTCTCTTCAGCTGTGGTGGTGGATGCTATATTGTCACCAGCACTGAAGTAAGAATCATGTGTCAGTCAAGTTGGTTTCTGCCCATAGAATGAGCAAAGGACACCATTTTGCATCCAGAATGCAGCCCAGAATGTAGTCTTGGGCAGAATTTCAGAGTACAAACATTAAGTTACTTGTGATTTGCTCCTTTCCCAATAACATGAGTAGAACTATATTACATTACAATTGCAATTTACCTATTTATTTATTTTGTATGAATTTGTATTAATTCCCTTGTTTCAAACTAACATGGAACAAATACTTTTTTGTGTCTTATAAGTGTAACATCTTAAATGTTACTTTAGTGAAATCACATGTGCCACAACAAGTAAAGGAGGAGGTTTGGAGAAGGAATAAGAGTTTGAGCTGGCTTTTCTTTTGCCTCATGCTGCACTCTCTCATGCTATGATAGCATTGTGGCAAGGAGCAAAGAGGGAGAAAAGACAAGGGAGTTTATCACACAGGAGGAATTTCTCTCAATTTTGAAATAAATGGAAGTGAGGCCAGTTCGGAACTGAGTAAATTTGCTAGTTCAGCAAATTTACGTGATTGCGTATTGACACTGCATTGTGTTCAGAACTGCCCAAAATTGCCTCCCAGTGCCTGAAATTGCATGTGATAGTTTCTCACGCAATCACGCGAAACCCCATGATTGCATTGAGATTGCCATTGGATTATACTTCCAATTCCCTTCGTGTGATAAACTCCAAGGAGAATGAAGACATGAGTCACAAGGTGGATGGGATCCAAAATCCAGAATATATATTGGTAGTACCTTTACTGGGTTAGGCAAAAACATTACACTGATTTATGAAGCTCACTCAGCATCACTAAGCACACTGATGTAAGTTAGGGGCTGTATAGATTGCCCCTTTCCTGGCTGGATCAGGGCAGCCTGATGCTGAACCCCCAATGCAGCTTCAGGAGGGCACAAAAAGGAGCCACAAAAACAGCTCCTTTTTGCACCCTCCAAGGGGTGCCATAGCTGTGGCAGCATGATTCTATTGCACCCCTTTGGTGCTGCATCATTTGGGTGCAGCGCCAGAGGTGCGTCATGATGGCACATGCTAGCTGGAGCAGCACACACTATCATGGTGCCATTAGTAGAGTTAGGGCAAGCGTAGTCAGATCACTGAGCCCTGACTCTGCCCACAGGCTGGCACAAAGTGCCAGTCTGTACAGGCCATTCCCTGAGACTGTTATATTTAATGTGAAGGTCTGAATAAGGCTCTGTAACTGATTTTGGCTGAGTGAAGATACCAAGGTCCTATGAGCAAGAACTCTGGTAAGATTAGAGTTCCATTTATTGGGGCTTTAGAGACAGTTTGGTGTAATGGTTTGGGTGTTGTACTATATGACTCTGGAGATCAGGGTTTGATTCCCCATTTGGCTATAGAAACCCACTGGATGATCTTGGGTGAGTGACACACTCTCAGCCCCACAAGACCCCATGATATGTTCACTTTAGTATTACCATATGCTGAAAAAAACATCAAGGCACAAAATAACAACAAAGCTTCAGTTAGCTTAACTTGGTTACAAAGTTGTCTTCAGACTTACATGCTCAAGTGTAACTTACAGTGTATACTTGTGTATAAGTCTAGAAATTTCTATCTAAAAATTGACCCCAAAAACCTGGGTTGACTTATCCATGGGTCAATATATGTACTGTACTTTAACTCTTACTTAAAAAAGGAACCATCCCCTGGTGAAAGACAAGGGCATAATCTGTCATGGAAGCACTGAACCCCTTGTAGCGAACACTTTCTTGTTCATGCATCACCTATCTCTACTGAGGCACGGATATCTTTGGTAATGTGTTTCAATAGTTTAACAGAGTCCAAGCAGTACTTCAAAACATGAATGAAGTTTATTTATAAAATAAAGAAACAAATGTTGAAATATAATGAAAGCTTTGTTTGTCTTATTCCTTAGTTACAAAAGTTCCTTAAACAATAATACTACAGCCACTCAGGCAACCTTATCTGCAGTATCACAACTGACTTGCTATGAGTCTCTCTCCTAGACTCCCTCAAGCCTATCTAGTCCCTTACTGGACTCTTCAGACCCTTCCCTGGTCTATAAACTAACGTATAAATGTTCCCTCAGGAACCCTAAGAGCACACCCTCCCTCCTAGGTGTCTCTTCCCTCAAAACTCCAACCAAATAAACCCACTTTCGCTCCCTGTCGAGGCTCTTTTATAGCCCTGCCCAGCCAGCTTCTCATTGGCTGGACTCCTGGAGCTCTGTGATTGGCTGTTTCCATGGCCTACTCACTACACTCCTTCTGTTCTCTCATCCATCCAGCCTTTAGTATGAGCACAAACAGTCATGTCTGCTGGAATTTTTCAAGTTCTTTGGCATTGTTTGCCTTTGCTTCATCCTTTAATAATAATAATAATAATAATAAATTTTATTTCTATACCGCCCTTCCAAAAAGATCAGGGCGGTGTACAAGATAAAAAGACATTAAAACATCAAGCATAGTTTAAAATCTAAGCAATACAATAAAAACAAGTAAAACAATACAACGATAAAACAATAAAAAGCAGTACCTCCCAGCGTAAAACTATGATGGAGAAACAATAGGCAGCATATCTAACAGGGCAAACCACAAGAGAGACCCATTCACAAATATGCCTGTTTGAATAGATGCGTTTTCAGGTCCTTTCTAAATTGGGTGAGGGTGGGAGATAAGCGGAGCTCAGTGGGTAGAGAGTTCCAGAGGTAAGGGGCAGAGATGGAGAACGCCCTTTTCGTAGTGCTCATCAATCTAGCCTCTGGAATTCTCAGTACACGCTGTCCGGTGGATCTCAGTGTGCGGGGCGGATTATGTGGGGAGAGACGGTCCTTTAGGTACCCTGGGCCCAAGCCATATAGGGCTTTATAGGTAACAACCAGCACTTTGTACTGCGCCCGGAAGCGAATCGGCAGCCAATGTAGGTCTTTCAAGATAGGTGTTATATGGGCGGTCCTGGGAGCTCCAGTGACCACCCGTGCCGCCATATTTTGCACTAGTTGTAGCTTCCGAGTATGATACAAAGGCTGCCCCATGTAGAGCGCGTTGCAGAAATCCAACCGAGAGGTTACCAGAGCATGTACTACGGTTTCAAGGTCCCTCCGGTCCAGATAGGGACGCAACTGGCGTATCAGCCGAAGCTGATAACAGGTGCTCCTGACGGTCGCATCCACCTGAGAAGTTAGATGGAGCGACGAGTCAAGGAGCACCCCCAGACTGCGTACAGTGTCCTTGACGGGGAGCGTGACCCCGTCGAGGACAGGTGGAACCACCTCCATACCCGGACCAGGGGAACCTATCACGAGTACTTCCGTTTTCTCTGGATTCAGGCTGAGTCTATTTTCCCTCATCCAGTCCATTACCGATTCCAGACAGGCCACGAGAGGAGCGACGCCATCCCTGGTCACTGCATCAGTCGGAGACATAGAGAAGACTATTTGGGTGTCATCAGCGTACTGATAACACCGCGCCCCATGCCTCCGGATGATCTCTCCCAGCGGTTTCATGTAAATGTTGAAAAGCATGGGGGACAGAATAGCTCCTTGAGGGACCCCAGATTTAAGGGCCCTCTTATCGGAGCAGACGTCCCCCAGCTGCACCATCTGGAACCTCCCGGAGAGGTAGGATCTGAACCACTGGAGCGCAGTGCCTCCGATTCCCACCTCAGCCAGGCGTTCCAGAAGGATACCATGGTCGATGGTATCGAAAGCCGCTGAGATGTCCAAGAGCACCAACAGGGACACGCTACCCCTGTCGATGCCCAGACGGAGATCATCGACCAGAGCGACCATGGCAGTCTCAACTCCGTAGCCCGCCCGGAAACCGGTTTGAAATGGATCTAGAAAATCCGTTTCATCCAAGATCGATTGAAGCTGGATTGCAACCGCCCTCTCGATCACCTTCCCCAAGAATGGCAGTAGCGAGACTGGCCGATAATTATTGTGAACCAGGGGGTCGAGGGAAGGCTTCTTTAATATAGGTTTTATTGTGGCCAATTTAAGCTGTTCAGGAAATTGTCCTTCCCTCAAAGAAAAGTTGATAATCCGGTGTAATAGGGAAGTAACCACCGGTCCCTCCTGTGCCACTAACCACGAGGGGCAGGGATCGAGAGAGCAGGTTGTCTTCCTAACACTTCTAAGGATCTTGTCCACATCCTCGGTACTGACAGACTCAAACTGATCCAGTACAACTGAGTCCACGGAAGCTCTGGATGCCTCTCTTCTGGTTTCTGTTATAACCCTGGCGTCCAGACCTTCGTTTATCCGAGAGATTTTATCCGCGAAGAAGTTGTTAAATTGGTCACAGCAGGCCTTAGTCGGTTCAAGGATCTGGTTCAGGGCAGGAGGGAGCTGAGTTAGCTCCCTCACTACCCTGAACAACTCTGCTGGACGCGACTCCGCGGACACGACACGAGCAGCAACGAACGAGTTCCTAGCTGCTTGTATCGCCTCTCCATAGGCCTTCAAATGAAGGTCTAGGAGAGCCTTGTCGGATAAACGCTGGTGTTTCCGCCAGGTGTGCTCTAGCCGTCGCAGAACCCGCTTCCTGGCCCGGAGATCTTCCATGTACCAGGGCTTCCTTTTGGAAGCAGGTCTGAGAGGGCGCTTGGGAGCGATACTGTGTATAGCCCTAGAGAGATCAGTATCCCAGATGTTAACTAGGGCATCAACAGTGTCTCCGTCACTTCCAACCATATGCCCCTCTAGGGCTTCTTGGAACCTAGCAGGTTCCATCAGCCTTCGAGGGTGGACCATCCTAATAGGTCCGCCACCCCCGGAGGGGATCTGGGTTGATGCCTTGATGCTTGCCTTCACCAGGAAATGATCCGTCCATGACAGGGCGGAAATGTTGGTAATTTCCGCCCACGGATTCTCCACGTCCGTACAGAAAACCAAATCAAGGGTATTCCCCGCACAATGCGTTGGACCCGAAACCAGCTGAGACAGGCCCATGGCTGTCATGGTATCCATGAATTCCCGAGCCGCACCGGATAGAACTGCGTTGGCCGCGAAGGGAATGTTGAAGTCTTCCAGGACTAAAAGCCTGGGGGACTCCAGCATCAGCTCCGAGACCAACTGTGTCAGCTCGTTAAGGGAGTCTGTTAGCGCACGGGGTGGCCGGTAGACCAACAGGATCCCTAGACTGTCTCTAGCCTTCAGGGTCAGGTAAATACACTCGATATAGGAGGTCTGACGAACATGGTTCCTGGTTAGAGACAAGGTGTTTTTATGCACCAAGGCAACACCCCCCCCCCCCCGCCCACCTAACCTGTTCTGGTCCTTCACCGAGTACCCGGATGGGAGGACCTGAGCCCACACAGCGTCTCCTTCAGGCCCAAGCCAGGTCTCGGTTATGCAAGCCAGGTCACAGTTGTTATCCTCAATTAGATCATGTACGATGTGGGATTTTTTCCTAATGGACCTGGCATTGCACAGGAGCAGAGACAGGGTTTGTGGTATGGTTGGAGTAACCCTCAGGCCCTGTTGGTTAGGAGAAGGACTGGAAGGAGAGATAGATATTAGGCATCGATCACGCCTTCCCCTGCAACGCCTGTCCTTTCTCCTACCGTCATACTTCCCCTTGCCCCACACAACTTGAATTGGAGCCCCGCTCACATCAGAAAGGTTACCCTCTCCCTCCCCAAATAGTTCACTCTCTCCTCCCATTCTCCTCCACAACGTACCAATATAATAGAGAGGGGGATAAAAGAAGACCAAAATTCCCCACAACAGCATAGCATCCAAACAGGATTGAATGGTATTAAAGGGGATAGTGGTGACTCGGAGGGGCAGGTGTTCTTTAACTGTTCTATGCTGCCCTTGCGCGTCCGTACATCCTCCCACTACCCTCTGGGCTCTCTGAAGGGAGCTGTTGGCAGGTGGGTCGCCTGGCTGGCCCCGGGCCTCTGCACTTCCTTCTTCCGCCACTGGTGCCGCCTCTTTTACGTCACACTTCACTGTCAGCGGATGTGTTAGCATCGTTGGGGGGGGGTTGGCCGTGGAGGCCTCTCCCCCGCCCACAAGCCGCTCTCCGCCGCCCTGGATGGTGTTGCTGGGGGCTCGGCTTGAAGCCCCGCCCGGCGCGGGTCCGTTGGCGTCGTTGGGGGTTTGGCCGTGGAGGCCTCTCCCCCGCCCACAAGCCGCTCTCCGCCGCCCTGGATGGTGTTGCTGGGGGCTCGGCTTTGAAGCCTCGCCCGGCGCGGGTCCGTTGGCGTTGTTGGGGGTGTGGCCGTGGAGGCCTCTCCCCCGCCCACAAGCCGCTCTCCGCCGCCCTGGATGGTGTTGCTGGGGGCTCGGCTTTGAAGCCTCGCCCGGCGCGGGTCCGTTGGCGTCGTTGGGGGTGTGGCCGCGGAGGCCTCTCCCCCGCCCACAAGCCGCTCTCCGCCGCCCTGGATGGTGTTGCTGGGGGCTCGGCTTTGAAGCCTCGCCCGGCGCGGGTCCGTTGGCGTCGTTGGGGGTGTGGCCGTGGAGGCCTCTCCCCTGCCCACAAGCCGCTCTCCGCCGCCCCTTTAGATCCTTTGTCACATTCCCCTAAGTTTTACCCCCGACTTATCCTTGGGTCATATCAAAATTCATAATTTTGGCCCCCAAACCTGCACTCGACTTATATGTGAGGTGGACTTATAGTCAATTATATATGGCATACCTGGGTTTTCAGGAACATTGGGGCCAAATTTACATGTGTGCTCCTGTCTCTCTCAGGCAGAAAACCCAGAAAACCTATTGGGCTCTTCTTTCACACCAGTGCTGGTTTAGGTTAAACAAAAAGGAAACTGAGCACCATTTTCTAAAAATTCAGTTGGAACTCACTTTCCTTTACCTTAACCAGAAATATTGCAGTGTTGGCGGGAAGACTATTGCAGACAAGGTCATATGGTGTGCTATGCAATCATATGGTGGTAACTGCTTCTGATGATTATGGAATATGGGAATAAATGTGACTCATTTGTTTGTCTTTGTGTAAGTGGGAATAGCCTAAGGAAAACCCGCAATTAAACCACACATTTCTTTTTGTGTGGTCTGCACAGTTTGTGACACACCAAACTGAAAGCAGCTTGGTGTTGTTTCGAGAGAGGGGGGAAAGTAGAATACAGTTATTTTGTTGTGCCATTGTCTACTGGATAAAATGTTGGATTTATTTGATCCTGAAGAATTAATTTTTCAAAAGCTCAAAACAGCACTGAGTAATATAATGAGGAAAAAAAATTGAGCCCCCCCCCCATTTTTGTTGCAATACGTTTCTTTTTAGAAGGGGCTTTCTAATGAATTACCCAATACATTACCTTTTAAAAAAGTAACTTTCCAAACATTGGTCTTGGACACCAATATACCTTGGGTCAATTCTATGCAGTAGATTGAAACAAGAAGGAAAAGGACTAGGCAAAAATGGATAAGCTGTTTCTTTTGGAAATTATCATCTTTGATGAAAGAATTTTTGTGCTATTCTTCTTCTTCTTCTTCTTCTTCTTCTTCTTCTTCTTCTTCTTCTTCTTCTAATTATATTTATATCCTACCTTTTTCCCAGTTCAGGAATCATGATATCTTACAACAGATTTTTTTAAATAGTATTTAAAAATTTCACAAATTACAACAGCTAAAAAAATGTGATTAAACCTACCAAAAAAACAACAAAAAACCTGAAACCAGTTGAAAACAGAAACCATTAAAAAGTTATCTTTTTATCTTTCTAATGTATGTTTTACATTGTTTTTAATTATGGTTTAATTATAATTTAATTACATTTGAATAATAAGCTTTTCTGTGTTTTATTTATACTGTATTTGTTCTAATGTCTTAAAACACCTTGAGTCGAAATTCTATGAAAGAAGTGAGATGTAAATAAAGATTATCTTCTTTTTTGTTCATTAATCACCATCATTATTGTTGTGATAGATTGTGTCCTCCTAGTTCTTTTGATTTACCAAACTAACTTTCATTTTGTGCCCAGATTGCTTACTGTGGGGCACAATTTACCTCAAAGAGCATAGCAGATTGCACCCAAATTTTATGGGGGGAAATCAGACAGCAATAAAGAAATACAAGAATTTAGAACCAGAATGGTTCACAAAGTTAAAATTCAAACAATGTAGTCTACAATGTGGTTTTTGGTGTACTTATTTTAACCTTAAAAAAAATAAAATAAATGTAAGTAACTGCCCCAAACCAAAGCAAATAAGGAAACATACATTTTGTTCTTAGATCTTTGTAAATAACGTTTCCTGGTTGGCACCAACTCGTTATTAGTTAGCTCTTTGTGAACTCATACGCTCTCTTCCTTTTCAGCGGCTGAAAATCAGGAACATGAGGCAGTTCATATGTTGTGCAATTTCAACGCATAGCAGCAAACTGAAAATTATGGTGAAATTTACTAATAGGCTGGTTTCTCCTAGTGCCTCTGAGAAAGGCACATGGAGCAGATGCATGATGGACAAACTTTTCCTGTGCCACTTTTAGGATGCAGTTTGCAGCAAAACAAAGTCCTTATTTAAATGCACTGCCCATTTCTCACTTCTGTGCACATAAACAAACTCCAAGTACTTGAAGGCCATATATATTTTTCAGGGGAACATTACAATATTTCAACACCCTGCTTATTATCTAAAGTGGTACAGCAAGTCTGTACCATGTTACTTTGTTTGTATTTATACCAACCCTCCTGCTGTTTCTTGTCTTTCTTCTATTTTGAGTCTTCCTGTGGCCCTTGCTGCCTTGTTCAACAATTCTTTATTACAGTCCATGTAGTTGTCTTGTTTGATTTCCTGGCTCTGTTTGCCCTGTTCTTTGCAGGCCCCGTCCTCCCTCTACTTTGCATCAGATGTGATTCTTCTTCACTTGTCCTGCCTGGTTAATTTCCCCGCTCAACACACCTAGCCAGTCAACTCCTATGAGCTTCTCTTGCTTGCTGGTTGCATACTCTAATCCAATAAGATACTAATGATACAGATACATAAGGGACACACAAAATAGGTGTGTGTTTTTTAAAAAGACATGCTGATCTGTTTCCACAGGTGAGGTGATTTTTTTAAAAAAGGTCAGTAGGCTTTGTCCCTAGGCATAGCCTTGATAGTAAAGATAAGCTGATGCTGAGATAAGCACAGTGCTTTGTTTCATGCTCCTTATTTATTGCCTTCTTTTATTGCCATCAATGGAGTTAAGGTGCTCTTGCAAAGCAACTAATAATCAGTTAATTATGAACTTTGGGGAAGAGGCACCCGGAGCTGTGAAGCATTAAATAAAACGAGGGAAAGGAGAGGAAAGAGGTGACTCCATTAGACTTTGGACTTCATATACTTGTGCCTTTCCGGAGCTCTGCTGCAATAATTACTAATAAAATAAATAGATGGCTAACCAGAAAACTGATAATTAACGGAGGGATTCTGCTGAGTACCAGGCAATCGGGGAGCTGATCTGAGGTGGGTCGGTGTGTCCCTGAGCCAATCCACACGACATGAAATGTTTATAAGAGACAATTGTGCCTCCAGGGCCCCATCCTCTGTGAAAGCTGCCAGAGATGTTATTCAGTGCTTATGTCTTCCAGTGAAATTCAAATCTATAATTTAAATAATCTGAATGTTTGAACCCTATCTGCTGAATAAATACACAAAGGAAGTCTTTAGACCTGTAATCACTGACTTCTTAACAGGGGCGGCCTTCTCCTGGCCAGACAACTGCAAACAATTAGGGAAATTAGTGGCTCCAGCCTCACCATCAGGCTTCATGCTTGTTTATAATTTAATCGAAGAAAATGTCAAAACAGTCAAGGGTTGAAAGAAACAAGATGCGTTTTTGAGATGAAATTAAAACTGCCAGGCTGCAATATTGGGGATGTTTGTTTAATAGCGTGTGATCCAGAGCATGGATCTGATTTTCGGGAATTCATAATAATCTGTATTTTGTTGTGTGCTGAGAAACAAAGAGCATCATGTTCTTTCTCAAAGGTAGCTCATCTGAGTGAAGGACACCAGCCCCACCACAGTAATAATACTAATAATTGGAGGCCTTAGGGAAAGTCATGGGGTAGATGGGGAGAAAGGAGATAGACACAAAGGAGGCATGCTCTCCTTCTCTGTTGAGAGAGGGGGAAACAGGCTGCGTGTGATTCTTGTCTCAGCAAGCATGTAGAGATGGCAGATGTGTGAACTGAGGGAGGATTCACAGACTGCTTCAGTTCACACAGGTTCATGGAAGAGCAGGTTGTCTGACCCCGTTCATAAAAATCAGGTGGTCAAACCAAAACAGAAATTTAGAGTCTTATTCCCTGTGTGCCCACCTCCCTGCTGAACAAAAGCTGAAATGTTATTTGAAAGTCTCTGTTTGGCCTGAGCTGAAACTGGAAACAAAAATAATCAGTCATTCACTGGCTCCAGCCAAAGTGAATCATGATTCATGAGCATGCAGAATTAATATACGGGAGTATTTATTTGCACATACTCTACACATTGCTTGATATTGTTGGACATAGGCCCCTGCGTCACTCTTGATGTTTCACAGAACAGAGGGGAAAACAGGAAGAACAACAATGCTGCTGCTCTAAAGGCTGAGTATGTAGTCCTGGGTAACTGAACAGTGCATATTCAACTATATTACAAATTGAACGCTGTACGTTCTGGTTATTTTTATTTCATGCATGTTCCTTTGTGTTTGGGGACTAATTGTTGTTGGTATTTGCTGTCATGTTGGCTGCAAGTTGTGGTGACTTTATGAATGAAAGTCCTCCAAGAACCCTGGCTCAGGCCTTGTAAAGAGAGCAAGACTGTTGAGGGGCAATGCTTTTGGAAGGCCCTCATTCACAAAATCACCAGGGCTGACACTAATTCCAATTCATCCAGGACATCAATGTGAATGACATTTACATTTTCTGATGTAAATTTGGAAATGAGTTGGTTCTGCAGGTGTAACAAAGAAACAGCTTATTGGCTTCCATTGGAATGGAATCTGAACATTGATCCCAGCTGGACCCAAATTGGGAAATGTTTGTCAGAAATTTAGTGGGTTGATTCCTTTCATGTAATGTTGTTCTGGTTGTTGTGTGTCTTCAAGCTGGCTCTGAGTTAGGGAATTCTATCATAGGATTCTCTTGGCAAGATTTATTCAGATATTTTACTTTGCTTTCCTTTAAAGCTGAGAGCATCTGAGTTGCTCAAGGTCACCCCGTAGATTCGCATGGCTGAGCAGGGGGTTTGAACCCTGGTCTCCTGGAGTCCTAATCCTACACCCAAACCACTACACCATTCTGACTCTCTCTTAATTAAATAGCTAGTTATATATATTATTCAGGTATCAATTTATCAATAGGGATCTAGGTATGTTTGACAGAAGAAAGCATCTTCCAGACCAGCCTTTCCAAAGAGCAAACTAGCTAGCTGGGGGGTTCTGAGAGCTTTAGTCAAACACAACTATGGGGCAGAAGATGGGTAAGGCCAGTGGTTTCCAACTAGGGGTTCCCAGATGTTGCTGCGCAATCATCTCCAGAATCCCTGATCATTAATGATATTGGCCAGAACATCTGGGAGCTGAGTGCTAGTAAAATCTGGAGACCCACAACTGGGAACCACTAGTTCAGAGTCCTGATCTGACATTTGCAAAAGCTGCCAAGGACTGGAAGCTTCAGGCAGAATTTGACCCAAACCTCTGTACATTGTTCTTGCTTGCCTTCATTGGCCCCATTCCTAAATATCCATGGAATTTATTTCTGGAGGGCTACAACATGTTTTCAATGTGACTTTGGAAATTAGCTTTATATTTGGTTTTATAATTAATGGTTTGGCTGGCAAGAATTTCACAAGCTCCATAGGAAGGCCAAGCTCTCTCTGCTGGGGTACAGGCACAGAAGAAACAATCCTCTTTCAGCGCAGTAGGTGGAAGGAAAATCTGTAGCTGGTTTTTACATTCTGTGCAGCTGCAGACCTTCTGACTCATTATCTTTGTGCACTGGAACATAGAAAGCATCCCTGTGATCTGCTAGGAGGTATTTGAACTGTCTGCAAAGTGACATCCCCATAGAAATTCATACAGGTGATATTCGTGAAGGAACAACAGGGGAGAAATACTACCTTGAATTCATGCCTCACTGACACAGAACTTGCCCTTTTTATTTTGTAAACTTGTGTATGACAAACTGTGCAAATAAGAGTTGGATTTGGAACTGATACAGTAATTATGCTCCCCTGCAAACATCTTTGATAAACAGGTGGCTAAGCTACAGTTTTTTCCCCACCCCTAAATTCTCTGAGTTGTTCCAGTCACCATCCTTTTGAAAACACTCCTAGTCCTTATGTGTTGTTTTGTTTATTTGCTAGAGCTGATTAATGTAAGGCAAAAAATCTGGATCCAAAGTTGCAGCTCCTGGCTGTGCAAGGAGGCACCAGACAAATGGTTCTTACTATTCTTGGTCCTCTCTTCCATTGGGAATTTGACAATGCACAACCACTAGGCACAGCAGTGCTCTATGCAGAACTCCATTTCCACTGCTGTCAGAAGAATAAGCCTGTTGTGCCCTAACAAATAATTCAACTAATATCCATAGATTGACTTACACACTTACACTAACAGGATGTAAGCCAGTGTGATACCATGACCAAAAGAAAAAGAAAAAGAAAGCTAGATTCAAGAAAGTAGCTACACTCTTGATCCAGAACTCTAGTGTCAGAAAATGAAAGCCAGCCCAGAAGTGCTTTTGAAACATCTCTCATATTTTCCACCTTCTTTTGCATTTTTTTTTAAAAAAAATACATGCACACAAAGGAAAGCAAACCAACGGATAAAGAAAAGGAACAGTGGCAAAAATAAAACTTGACTGATGTCTTTTCTGTTTTGATAAGAAAGAGAGAGAGAGACAGAAGATTAAATTCAGGAACTATGACCATTCATATTCTGTGGTAAAAACACCAGGTCTTAGGATTTATAGATATTTTTACTGCTTCATCCCATCTTTTCAAATACAGAATCTGCTGAGATTGCCTTCCAAAATTTCAGATGGTATTCTGCGGGATGACAAAACAGATGCTCTGTATTTATAAATGACATGAAAGGAAGCATCCCTCATCTGAGTTCATATGTGGACATTCATACTGTTGAGAGGAGGGCTGAAAGCCAGGAGGCGATTTAGGATGTGCATATAAGCCCCACATCCAGCATTTCGGTCCCATAATTTTTGACCTTCCTGTGTTCAGCAGGGAAATCTGAAAGACCTGGTGTAACAAAATGGGTTTAGAAGCTGGCTGTTTTGGGGGTGAAGTGCAGCTTGATAGCCAGGAAATGGACAGTACAGGAGGAGTTAAACCCAGCCCAATTGTATTTGATGGGAGGGTTCTCCTGATAAGTGGGATTATTAATTTTTTTAAAAAAGCAGAGTTCAGTTGTGAGAGTTGGTCTGGTCTGGTCTGGTCTGGTTAGTGGTTCTAGTAAGACTGAGAATGAAAGCGTTCAGATGGTTGAAGAGCTGACACAGAGATGTGCATCTGAAGGAAAGGAGTACGATAAAGAGTGTCCAAAAGCCTGTCAAGTGTTTGGTTTTAATGTAACTTTACTAACCTTGAGGTTAACTCATATAAGATACTTTATTTCTGTATGTTTCTCAGTTAAAGTTACAATTTGTTTTATAGGGGCTGACTCTGACTAAATTCATTACTATATACTGTAAAGAAGAAAATACACACCGGCTAAAATATTGAAACTATGGAGACCCTAGCCCTTATACTCTTAAGGACAGTGTCAAAAGGGTGAAAGTAGGGCAAGTGTTAGTGACAGAGGGGGCGTTCTGAGGTTGGAAGGTGAAATCAACCTGGATTTTAAAGGAAGTCCCGTCACACTTGCACTTGTTTAGACAGAAATTGTAGCTTCCTCTAGGCCTTCCCTTCATCACAGGTAGATCAGGATCTGAAGGGTTGAAAAACTGTAGGTGAGCCTTCTGTGTGCATCCACAAAGATCTTCTTACTTTCTATCAGTGGTAGATGCTTGTTACAATGGAGCAGGGAAAGGCATGTGGGTGTAAAGTCCATGGATCTATCGCATGGGACTTAAAGGAAAGAAAAACTGTATCCAATCCAAGAGTGCAACCTTAGCTATTATGGATATCTCTGTTTCAACCCCAGATCTGTCGGGCTTAATTTTTGTTGTTTGCATCATATGCTCACTAAAATTCTTGTTCTTCTCCAGCTGTGTATCAGACTGTGGTACTTTTGCTTCTTTCCTGCAAAGAAATGCATGTCTCTTTTGTGTGCATTCCTCTCCAAAAAGATACATAGAGTCATAGAGTTGGAAGAGGCCACAAGGGCCATCCAGTCCAACCCTCTGCCATGCAGGAACTCCCAATCAAAGCATCCCTGACAGATGGCCATCCAGCCTCTGCTTAAAGACCCCTAAGGAAGGAGACTCCACCACACTCCGAGGGAGTGAGTTCCACTGTCGATATTTTAACTACATTTTCTTATAGGCTGATACGTAGTTGTGCACCTTTCCCAAATATATGCATTTTCAGTCACTGGCATTTTTCAAAGGTACTTGTGGTTTTCGGTGTATTTTTTCCTTCACTTTAATGCATCATAAACCTCAGAAATATAAGGATTGTCGAGATGAGATGTTCTTTGTCCATTGCTAGTCTCAGGAGTTGTGGAATTAATATTTTCACAGGGAAATGTGAATCCAACACATTTCATTTCTCTCCTTAGCTTTCTCCCTCCATCAGCACTTTTTAAAAAATTAGGAACTGGTGTTATTCTTCTCCAAACACCTTTAACAGAAAATGTAGAAGCCATTTCCGGTGTCTTGCAAATGATTTTTGATTTCCACTCTCGTTGTCAAAGGAAATGATCTTATCACGTTGCACAAACATTTGGGAAAGTCAGTAATAATAATGGGCTAACTATTAATCATGTTGGTAGTGAATGTCATAGTATGTAAAAATCATTTCTCTCACATGAAAGTCAAATTGTACAGCAATTATCACTGTTAGGCAGTCATGCACCATTAATTTTTAAGCTCAGGAACAGACACATGCCTTTAGTGAGCAGCTTCCATTTATAAAATATACCAAGAATAACATGAGACATGTTTTCTTATATTTGTTGATCTAAGGTTTAAAGTAATTACAATTCTTCTTGTCACTTTTTTGCAAAAAATAATTCATAAATAAATGTGTTCTTAAGGTGACAATTGTTTTTCCGATATTCCTGTGGAAAAAATACAAAAGCAGTGAAGTGGTACGCATGAACTCCAGGGGAGCTGTATATTTTGATATTGGGCTTATAACTCTATTTATCAAAGAAAGGAATCCAGAGCCTATGCAGTTTCAACCTTTTTCGCAAAAAAAGCAGTTGCATCATTGTCAGTGCAAAGCTACACATTTCTATTCAGAAGGAAGTCCAACTGAGCAAAATGGGGACTTACTCCCAGGTGAGTGTGTACAGTAGATTTTAGATCTGCAGGATCTACAGTACTTTGGTTTTGCTAGTATCCAGAGACCATTAATATCAGGGAAAAGACATGCACTTAGAATTTAAGAATTTTGTACCTGGGAGTTTGTTTTCAGTACAGAACTGTTGTTACAACTCCTGAAGTTGACTCCAACTTATGGAGACCCTTTAGAGGAGGTCAGTCATTGCCTTCATCATGTGCTGAGGGAGTCTGACCCATCCAGTGTCATCCAGTGGGTCACCACAGCTGAGAGAGGATTTGAATCCTGTTCTTATAGAGTCATAGGCCAGAGCGCGAACCACTACATTGTGCTGACTCTAATCAGAAACATACCCCCCAAAATCAATTTCTGCTTACTCCAGGTTGTCTTATATCCTTGTGGATTTAGTGTCAGGTCCCTGGAGATCTACCTGGAAGTCCAGATCTACCTTTTGGTCACCCATGGTGTATGGGATTGCAATCTGACTGTCAGGAGCAGTTTATGGTCCAAGTAGGAAGATTGTCTTGCCCCAAGTAGCCAATATCCCACCAGTACAAATGTTGTTGTTGTTTAATGTTGTATGAAATGGTGGTTCTCAACCTTTAGTCTTATAGATGTTTCACCTCCCAGTGTAGGCAATGGTAAGATATTGTGGGCAAAATCCTAAAAATCTGAAGGACCAAAGAGACAAAACCAATGACACACCGCAGTAACACAATATGTTATGTGGACTCACCTTTTCCTTTAATTTTAGTGTTTGATCTGCCACATGGCCTTTAAATAAAAGGAGCAGCACAAGTATTTATGGCTTGGCTGTAAAGAGATGAAATTTGAATAAGTGGATTTGCAAAGGAAGTCCACACCTGTGGATTTTATATCTGCCTGCTGTGGCCAAATAGAATTGGTTTACATTGCTCAACTTGTGTAGACAGAAAAATCTAAGTCAGGACTTCTTTTTTATTCCTGACACAGGTTGGATTCCCAACTCTGACAATGGTTAACTTTTAAGGAGTGACATCACACTCCATTTCTGGGATTTAATGTGGGATTTAACATGTGAATCAATTTGCAGATTTTCTGTGTTTTTCTCCCCATTTAGCCTTTGATCTTTCAAAACACTTTTAACAAAATATGCATCTCCCACTGTATTCATTAACAGCCTAGCGTGTGAACTTCTAGAAGGGAAGAAAAAAGGAACAGGGCAAATGTCTGCTTTGAATTTTAAATTGTCTTTTTTCCCCTCTGGGTAGAGTGACAAAGTATGAACAACAATACTTTGAAATGTATGTATTTGCAGTAGATTGTATTGCAAAGTCAGTTTCACCCAGTACTTCTGCAGGCAGAGGGGTCCGCAGCTGAAATTGTTCCATGCTCTCCACCCTCCCGAAAAGGTGAGATGTTCCAGGAGGATTGTGCTAAAAGGCTCTGTCTCCTTTTGATATGAGAGAGAGAGAGAGAGAGCATGGATGAATTTGGGTGGTTTTTAACAAGTGTCTTTATTGACAAATACACAGATGGAACACAAATGTAGACAGACAGGAATTCCCACTGCAGGCAGACAATCCCCCAAAGTGACATTTAGGAAGACCCCTCCCCAAGATTTTAACCTCCTCTCCCACTATCAACTGACTAATAATAATAATAATAATAATAATAATAATAATAATTTTTAGTTCTAGTCCACCCCTCTGAACAGGCAATCGGGGCAGGGTACAACAAGATTAAAACAACAACAATTAAAATATAACAATCCCATCCCCACCTCCCACCTGTTAAAATAAAATTAAACGAGCAATGAGTTAAAACATATCAACATCAAAACATAAACATTCTTGAGCTGTATGGGTGGGCTGAAGTCATGGAGGAAAAAGGCTGGAAGAAGTCTAAATCTTGGATTTGGAGCCGGGAGATGTTAAACACTGTCTGGGAAGGCCTGCCAGAAGAGATGCATCTTTAAGGCTTTTTAAAAGCCATCGATGGATGAAATGAGGTGCATTTCATCCGGCAGGTCATTCCACAACTTGGGGGTGATAGCTGAAAAGGCCCTCTGGGAGGTCTGCTTCACAGGGCAAATGTCTGCTTTTTAAAACTAAAGTTTTAAAAAGTCTTTTCGCGTTGTCTGTCTTCTCCCATTTCTATAAAACTTTTAGACTGTAAACTTTTTCACTATAATTACTAGAGAGGACCTTGTTGTTGCAGTCTTTTAAAATCACTATTGCTATCACCCAGGAAATAATCACAGATCCAATGCCTGCAGCTGAATTTCTCATTCAGGGGAACTATCCATTCATTAAAAACAAACAAACAAACAAACAAAAAACACAGCCTCCTGTCATGGCCTGGCCATTTAGTCACCATGATCAAACCATCCAACTCAAAACTATCTTTTGCTATGTATAAAGTTTGAATGCTTGGCTGATCCTCAGGAATTATTTTCAGTGTTTCAGAAGGTGCTGGGGCTCTCCCTCTTAGGGCTGCCAGGCCAGCATTATCCCAGAATCAAAGCCTAAGACCTAGGGACAACCCGTTGTGGTGTCATAAAAGAAAGGCCCTGGCGATGTGAGAAGGGTGATGTTACAGCCCCTGTTTATGGCATTAAGTACACTATGTTAAGCATCAACCACAGTTGTATAGTGCATGCCTTTCACATTTGAAAACACCAGATCTAAATAATGAGGACACACACCTTTCAAGCAGTGCACTTGCCCTCTACCCTGTGTACTGGGGGGAAAAGGTGAAAAACTCTGAGAGCTGGGAACCTGAGTCCCTCTAGTCATGATTACTGATTGCACTCTCTTGTATCTCTTCCTTTGCATGAGGTTATGGGGATAAAATATCATACCTTCCAACATTTTACAGATGAAATCCGGGACATATGTGGCCAAGCAATATCAAAGCGTGATCAAGATGACAGAGGTTATTAATGAGGAAGAATAAACAAACTAGGAGAGATTACAAAAGTTGCATTCTCCTGAACCTACTGGGAACAGAAAGATTCCACCCTCTCCTTTCTGATGGTTTCATTGAGAGCAATCTAATTTTTCACTTAGAAACTCAGTGTGCAGCAAGTGAAGTAAAGTGAGAACAAAGGGGAAAAGTGGGAGAAGGAGAGAGAAACTGGGACCTCCCTGGTGGCCTTTTACTGGCAAGTAAAAACGTTTTTATGCAGGCAGGCATTTTGTAATGCATAACAGGGCAGTTTTTATGGAGCATGCAGTTTTTTAGTTTGTTTTTTTATTTTTGTATATTTTATGTGATTTTATACTGGGTGTAGTTGTTTTAATTGTTTTAAATTTTATTAAGATTTTAAATGTTTTATCTGTGAGCCGCCTTGGGTCCCTCTGTGGAGAAAAGCGGCATATAAATGAAATAAATAAATCTGAAAATAGCTAAAAAGTGTAACCGCAGAGAAGATTAACTGGTATTGTTCTTGCTGAATCAGGACACTTGGAGAGTATACAGCATTAGCAGGGTTGAGAAGAAGGAAGTGGGAGAGGTAAAATCCCTGGAGACTGGCGAGTTAAAAAAAGGCAGACACTATATTTATAATTGCATTTTCACCAACTTTGAATACAGAGTAGGCCTCTAGGTGTGACTAAGGCTGATGGGAGGTTCACTGCCTCCCCAACTCTGACACAGAGAGACAATTGACTTCACTACAATTGCCCTCATTTGGTGCTTCCTTCTAGCCCTATTAATAATTTCATGCAATACCATTTGGGCAATTTCCCACAATCATATTGTGATTTACAAAGGATGTTTATTTCCAAAAAGCATTACCTATAGACCAGGATCCTCTTAGCTGGTATAACTATGCCAGCAAAAGAGATGGCAGTGGCAGAGAAATGGTGGCAGTGACTGCCACTATGACAGGTGGCAAATGCCAATCCATTTGGCTGGCAAATGCCAATCCATTTGGAGGCAAAGGTGCCTTGGCAGTGTGGAACTGGCAGGCCAACTTCATCTCCTTTTAACTTATCTTAAATTAAATTAAGTTAAATAGTTTTTAATTCTATGTTGTTTGATTGCATTTAAGAATAACATGTACACATTTCTGTTGATGTTTGCATATGTATTTTGATCTGTGTTTAATTTTTGTAAGCCACCTGACCTGAGTACTGGGGAAAGGGTGGGATATAAATGAATTTAACCACCACCACCATAATAATATTGAGCACAGTTGGAGGATATAGTTACTTTTATTGTTATGGAGCGTGAGGAATATCTCATGATTCAAGTGGTGGTTTGGGCTGTGTCACATGCTGCTGAATTAAAAAAGAAACATGGGAGGAGAAAATTGAAAATAAATATTTTGAAAGTGAGTAAAATAACTATTACTTTGAGGTGTACATATGCAGAGCCAGGCCTGGTTAGTACAATACAGTATTTGAATGGGACGCCACCAAGCTGCTGTATGCTATATTCAGAAGAAGGCAAAAGCAAACCATCCATGAGTATTCCTTACCTAAGAAAACCCCTTGAAATTCATGGGATCATTGCAAGTCAACAAGCCAAGTTGCATTCTACTATGACCAACTTTTCTGGGTTGGGAAATCCCAACCGTAACTGATTGGTTTTTAAAAATAAATGTCCAAGCTCTGAATTTTCCCAGTTTTCTTCTCCCACTGTATCCTTTTCTTATCCCCTGAAAATCTGCACTGGAGGGCAGGGATCCCTGCTGGAGGTTGGGGTGGGAAGGGTCCTGCAAGGAAGGGGAGAATTCATGAAAATTTCCTCTCAACTTCCACCCACAGGATTTTTTGCTGGGTGTGATGCCTGCTATGAATGGAAGGAGCCTTCTTTTCACAGATGGCACATTTGGGATCCACGCCAGGCAAACCAATTTAAATACAATAAAATTAAGAGCAGACTAAAACAATCACAGCTTAACCGGCAGGGGAGATGAAAATTTCCAACCAAACTCAAGTAAAGCAAAACGCAATAGTCCTTAACTAAGGATGGATGACTCTGTTTCACTTTGTTCCCCATTCATTTTTACGTAGTTTCTTCTATCCCATTTTTGGAGTACTAATAAATAGGAATATTAACCTCCACTATACACCAGGGTACAAAACATACACAATGATATCCATATAAGCAAACAGAAATACAGCCAGGTGGGAGTAGTTGTTTGAGTGTTGGACTTCAACTCTGGAGACCAGGGCTCAATTCCCCGCTTGGCCATGAAACCCACTGAGTAACCTTGGGCATGTTACATGCTCTCAGCCTCAGGGGAAAGCAATGGCAAAGCCCCTCTGAAAAAATTTGCCAAGAAAACCACATGCTAGGTTTGCTTTAGGGTCACCATAAGTCAGAAATGACTTGAAGGCACACAACAACAACAGTACACCAGGGTACAAAACATACAAAATTATATCTATATAAGTACATGGAAATACATGCAAGATCATGTTGCTCATCCTGAATCACAAAAACTTCATAAAGGAGCCAGCTTGGACATAAATGCTACAAAGCAGTCTGTGGGTTGGCAAAATTTTAATACCTCAGTGAATTTTATCAAAAGATGACTATGATTTTAACTTCAATATCCCTATTTGCTCTTAACCATTAACAGAAGGATGGCTTGCTCTCTCTCTTTGTGTGTGTGAGAGAACGAAGGAGCGAGAGTGAGAGTGTGTATAACAATGCTCTTGGCTGCTTATGCTTGTTCTTTGAACAGAAAATGCTGCATTGTTTTTCTTAAGGACATGACCTTTTCACATAAACTCATCCTTTTTTTAAAAAAAAATGTTTCTACCCCCAGCGTCACTGTGGAATTTATGAGAAGACAAAATAAGGGTATTTAAAAAGACCTCTAATTAAAAAAGAAAGAAAGAATTTGATGCAGCTGGGTTTCCAGTAACAATGTGTCTCTAACTGGTGTTAAAACAAATATGAAGTATCTGCTTATTCTGGAGGGATATAGAAATGAAAGCATCAAATTACCCACATATCTTCTGTTTTCACTTTCTTCTTAGCCGTGAACTCTTATGCAATGGAATCCTACACAGGCTTCGCAAACAAATTTTCCCGATACTATTCACTGTAACAATACATCTTCTTTTATTTAATAGATCTGAATTTCATCACTGAATTATACCCTAAGCATTCAGGAAGATCTCTAGCAAAAGCCTTTAACTGCTTTAACTATCGTGTTTCTATTCTATGGAATCCTGGGATTTGCAGTTTGTTGTGGTACCAGAGCTCTCTGATACTTCCGAGGAAATGGCGGAGTGTTAAGTCGCAATAACCTTGGACTTTTATAATACTGTATTGAAAAATTGCTCCAGTGAAAAATATACTTCACTGAATTAATACAGAATAAGCAGGCCATAATGAAAATGATTTTTGTTAAAATATATTTCTTTTTGTACCCCATTCTTTTCTTAAATCTGGTATTAGGCCCTATACAGACAGCAGAAAGTGCTGGCCTGTGGGTGGAGTCAGGGCACAGCATCTTGACACTGGATGCCCTAGGTCCACCCCATGGTGCCATGATGGCATGCGCTGGTGCATCCACATGATGCCGTGCTAAAGGGGTGTCATAAAGCCTCGCTGCTGTGGCTATGGCACCCCTTGGAGGATGCAAAAAGGAGATTTTTTGGGGGGCTCCTTTTTGCGCTCTTTAGAGGCCACATCGACACTGAGATGTGATGTTGCCGCAGCCCCGATCCGGCCAGGAAAGGGGTGGCATGGAGCAATCTGTATAGCCCCTTACACAACATTGGGTGACCTGAAGCTTAGTCAACTTTTTACTAGTCTGCTAGATATTACTGTCCTGAAAACATACATTTGGTTTAAATTTATTTTACTTTATCCTATTATTGATTTTTTTTTTTTTAGCAAGTGGCATTGGTCATGTCATTTGTATTTCTGATAGGTTGCTACTTGTACACTTTGGTTCAAAAGAAAGGAACATAACGTATCATCACTAGTTCTATTATAATAGGTTGAATGATAGATTTGTGGTACACTATAAAGTTGTTTTGTTCACTTTGTGGTGGGGATGAACTTTATGTATATTAAAATTTATGACACTTGTGTTTTGATAGAAAAGTCTGGCTCAATTAAGAAAAGAGAAAAGGGAAAAAAACAGCTTTTGATTCAATGATTGGTCATAGACAGTCTTTACTTGTGATAAATTCCTAACAGGACTGATAAGAAAAAAATAAATGAGATTTCACAAAAAGTTTGAATGCTATAGAGGTCAAATTATTGGAAAAGAATTCAAAGCAAGAACATTCTTGTTCTCTTTGTTTGCTTGCTTGTGGGTCTTTTGAGTTTAGGGGTGCATCTACACTGTAGAAACAATGCAGTTTTACATGACTTTAAGCACTGTAGCACCATCCTATGGAATGCTGGGATTTGTAGTTTTATAAGGTCTTTTATCTTCTCTGCCAAGAGTGTTGGTGCCTCACAAAACTAGAAATCTCAGGATTCTGTAGGAAGGAGCCATGGCAATTAAAGTGGTTTCAAACTGCATTGTTTCTACAATGTAGATGCACTCTAGAATGTGTTGGCATTCTTGCAGAAGGGAGGCAGAGGGCCATATTTTGTTGCTCTACTTGAGATTGTCTCCTCAATTGCATTTCTTATTTTGAGCATGATTTTAGAAAGCTTTCTCCTTGGTGCTTCTACATAAGATACATGCTTTTATGGAATTGATTTTTTTATTATGCTTTCAGCTTTCTTTTCTTTAAAAATGTACTGTAACTTTCTTGATTCTTCAGCTATTGTGATTGACCTGGAACAGCAGATCCTCTATACCTCAAGTTTTGTAAATGTTTTACATTTTGTTTTTGAAAATCTGTGGATTGCAATCCTGAACATGCTGAGACTGAATTTATAAAGGACTGAGGTAAAAGGAACTGGGATGTTAAAACTGGATTGTGCTGAGCCAGTTTTTAGAGGCTTTAGTTTTGTCAATTGTACTTATATTTATAGGGCATCCTATTCACATGGTTTCCAATTTCTGGACATAAATATTAGATATTTTATATATTTCCTTAGTATACTTTATACTAAAGTATAAAATGGGATAATGGTTTGGAGACCAGGGTTCAGTTCCTAGCTGGGTTATGAAACCTACTGGGTGTCCCTGGGCAAGTCACACACTCTTAGTCTCAGGGGAAGTCAATGGCAAACCTCTTCTGAACAAATCTTGCCAGAAAAACCACATAGTAAGTTCACCATAGGGTTGCCATGAGTTGGAAACAACTTCAAGGCACACAACAAGTTTATTATCCTTAGTGTTTGACTAATGTGTATCCACAGTTTTTGATCTTAAAATTATAAGGCTTGAGTGTTTGCTAGGAGACTTTAGAACTATTTGGCATTCACTTCATGGTGTTTTATATCTTTCTCATTGTTTAACATTATGATTCAATTTTACAATATTTCATTTCTGATATTATCATTAGCCTTTATGTCAGTGATATTCTAAATGCTTCAGTTTTTAATCTTTAACCGTGATTATTTGCATTATTATAAATGCAAACTATTATTATTTTAATAAAAATTATTGTATGTTTCCTTGCTTTTTTTCATGAATACCTATGACTTTTCAGCATCTCTCCCTCTTATTTCCATACATTTGGAATTGGTTTTAATCTGTGGTGTGCTTCAGGTTTACTGGTCACACTCTGCAGTAAAAGGAAGTAGTGGGAATAAAGAAGCTATTTCGTCCCCCACTCCAAATTTCTGTATATACTTGAATATAAATTGAGAAATTTATGCCCTAAAATTCTGGGTAGACTATATGGTGTAGTTCAATACACCAGTAGTGCTTAGAAAGGTCCTAAAGCAAGTAAGCCTGATGCCCCAATCCAGTCCTTTTGCAAGACCTGGCTTCCCATGGAAACAACTCCCCATTTAAAGCCATCTCTCCTGTCTGTTTTGCAGGACCTTGCTTCCCATGGAAGAAATTCCCATTTAAAGCCATCTCTCCAGTCCCTTTTGCAAGACCTGGCTTCCTATGGAAACAACTCTCCATTTAAAGCCATCTTTCCGGTCTGTTTTGCAAGACCTTGCTTTTCATGGAAGAAACTCCCATTTAAAGCCATCTCTCCAGTCTGTTTTCCAAGACCTGGCTTCCTATGGAAACAACTCTCTATTTAAAACCACTTGCTTCTCTCTCTGGTCCATTTTGCAAGGCTTTGCTTCCTATGGAAACAACTCTCCATTTAAATCTACTTGCTTCCTTTCTTAATCCAATATTAAAACCTCTCCTCCAGTACCTGGGAATTGGTTGGGAGAGGTCCAGAGAAGGAGAAGGAGGGATGGAAGTGGTATTTCCCCTTTTCCACCCTTCCTTATAGCTCCCTAGGTTTTTCCCTCAACTTATTCACAGTTCATATAAAATCCAGGATTTTGACCCTGCAAGCTTCCCTTGACGTATACACGAGGTCAATTTGTACACGAGTATATATGGTATATAGTCGGCAAGGGCCCATGAACTTTTAATGTTCCCATTGCTCAAAGCGGTAGATTAGTCAGCTTCCATATACTTACACTAAGAAACATGGCCATGAAGAAAGAATACTCCATGTATAGTGGGGTACAACAAGTTGAGCCTGTTTGTTGCTGCATGCCTTTGAGTAGTTTCTGATTTATGGCAATTCTAAGACAAATCTATCATGGGGTTTTCTTGGCAAGATTTGTTCAAAGGAGGTTTGCCATTGCCTTCTCCTGAGGCTGAGAGTGTGACTTGCCCAAGGTCACTCAGTGGTTTCATGGCTGAGCTGGGAATTGAACCCTGATCTCCAAAGTCATAGTCCAACACTCAAACCACTATGCCATGCTGGCTCCTGTATATGTATGCACATCATGCAATACAGAGAGAGGCCTAGGGCATTACCATATGAGTAATCTTGTGGCAATCATGTTAGGTAATACAAATGGAAACTGACTGGTTTGAGAGCAAACATTATCATATATCTTCCCTATCATGTGACTGGGTCTGTCTCTGTGCTCCCTTTTGAACTCCCCCCAACCCTACCTCCCTGGCCTATACCCTACTCCGCATGCCTTTCAGATTTTTTAAACAAATACTTTTATTTTCACTTTTTAATGCAATTTTGGAATTCTGCTAATCCGATTTAAGTTTAAAAAAAAGAAACAAAGAAAAGAAATAGGAAAAACATAAATGAAATCAACCTGCTTGGGAATAGCAAGGGGAGAGTGGGTAGGGAGAGGAGGATACACTGGCTCCAACATGACTCCAAACATTGCAACTCCCCGTACAGAGAGGTTTTGCACCTGAGAGTTAGAGTGATTGTGAGCTTATTGACAGGTTGCCCCCATTAATGAAAAGTGTATCCTCCTCTCCCTACCCTTTAATGTGAAGAGAAAATATGTGAACAAATTCTCCTGTGCAGAAGTACCTAAAGTTCTGCAGACTGTGGAAATGTAATCCCAAACAGTGAGAATAATTGCATAGAAATAACCGACACATACATCCAATTAGAATTGTTTGAGTATAAATAGACCAGTAGCTTGCAAACCACTAGTTAATTAACTCACTGAGACAATAATTTGTTAGATTTTTTCTAGATAATTTTACCAATCTAGTGTATTAACATTAAAATTATAAATCTGCATTAGTGAGTTAGGATATAGAATTCACGAGAGTGGGTACTGTCACTTCCTTCAATTACTGCAAACTGAGTCCAAAATGCAAAAGTGGTTTGCACTCCATTAACTTATCAAGAGGGAGAAGAAAGAAGGTGAAAGAATCTTGCTCTTCTCAGTAGACTGCAGCCTCTTCTAGATTATGTGATTTTCCTCATTAATAACTTTGCCATCTTGACCACACTCTGAAATTGCTTGGCCACACATGCCCAAGTTTTAATCTGTGAAACGTTGGAGGGTATGGGTTAAGAAATCTAATCCAATAGTATAAAAGTAAGGTAGGTACAAGGAATAGTGGGATTGTTACTTACGTGATCTTTTAATCTAGACATGCCATTGACTGAATTTGGGATCCTTGGCTCCTCTATGTAAAATCTGAATTCTCCCACTGAGCTTTGGAGGCCAGTCATCTTTTGGGGGAGTCGGGAAGCAGAAAAGATGTAATGGGCCCATTCACACTATGAATTAACCCAGTGTGGAACCCAGGTTATTTCGTTGGAGTTCATATTGGCCCAAACTGCAGTCAGTGCAGTTTGCAGTTGGGGGGGGGGGGAGCATGCAAAAATACTCATTTATGCACTGAATCCCTTACCACTTCTTTTTTGGGGTCCTGCAATGATCCAGAACTTCAGTAGTTAGAATGCACTACTGTATTGATCCAGACTGTTTCCTCCTTCCTCTTCCTCCCCTTGTCTTTCAGCTTCATCTTCTTCCTTCTGGCCCTGGCCACGGCTGCAACCGCCACCTTGTCCGCCCTCTCCCCCCCCCCCCCGGTTTTCCTCCTTTTCCTCCTTGCCTCCACTACTGCTGGTGCCACACCTCTCCTTCTCCTCCCCCTGATCTTCCTCCTTCAGCAGGACAGCATGGTGCAGTGGCTTGAATATCAAGCTATGACTCTGGAGACCATGGCTTGAATCCTGGCATGGCCATGTAAATCCAGTGAGTGACCTTGGGTAAGTCAGACTCGCTCAGCCTCAGAAGATGGCAATGGCAACCCCCTTTGGAAGAAACTTGACATGAAAACCCCATGATAGGTTTGTCTTAGAGTTGCCTAAGTCTCAAATGATTTAAAGGCACATGACAACAACAACAACAACAACAACAACAACAACAGGCCCTCACACAGACCACCCACTTCCTGGGGCCTTTCAGTCCTGATCCACCAGGGGGGACAAAGGGGGCCTGTTCAGACCACAAGTGTGAATGGGCAACAAAAAATTCAGACATGGCAAACATAGTGAGAACTATGAGCCTGACTGATTTGGGATTGCCCGGAATCTCCTTGGTACAAAATCATAAGAGTGAATGGGCCCAGTGATTCAACTGTGCAAAAGATATTCTGCACATACTCAGAGGCACTCAAAACATATCCAACTAAAAATTATCTTCTTAACTCATTGACTGATTTTGTAGCTACTCAGTTAGTGCTTGCTCGTGGTGGATCTCACTGAACATCTCTCTCCACATCACAAAGAGGAAATAATAAGGCATTAGAAGAGAGAATGAACTATATGTGGTGTTAGGGGTGGAAAGAAAGAGGCGCAGATGAGCAACAAATGTGAGTGAAGAGGTTGTTAAATGCTTCTGGACAGTTTTCCCCAATCCAGATTCCCACCATTCACAGGCAGTCATCATATTATGGGCTTTATAGTCCATTTGAAAAAAAAAAGATTCTAAGTTTGAAGCAGGCAATTGTTAATGGAGAAAAGGAACCCCTTTGAAGGAACTGATAACTAAATGTGCTTCCTGGGGTCAACCGTGTCAGTGTCTATGTTATTCTTGGTAAATCCCAAGCTATGTTCCTAAATCAGTGTTTTAAACAATGAGTCAACTAATGATAACCCAGTTAATTAAATATTCCAGTTATTACTGTTGATGGTAATGAATGAATCCCCCAATTTTTAAATTATTAACATTATCAAATTAATTTTCAGACCTAAGGTTCAAACCTCTGGATAGATCTCTGTCAATTATGTTTTCAATTCATGCAATAGCATGAACAAAAAAAAAATCATTTTTTTACCTCACGCAAAGAATATTCTCTTTGATACCTTAATTGTAAAGCAAATCAAAACCTATCCTATTATAAGGCAGAATGAGGCATCAAGCTTGGGGAGCAGGAATTGGGGTGGGGGTGGGGAATGATAAGACAGCAGATTGTTAATATTTAATTTGTTATCCTATATTTACAGCCAGAGAGGTGATTGTGGAATTTTCTGCTTCAGGTGTCAGACCATTTTCTGTGACTTTGGGCGAGTCTGTGCATAAGTGTACTTTGCAAAATTGCTGTGGGTGTTTGCACTTGCGGATTGATGTCTAATTGTCTTCACTTTCCTGTGCAAATTTGCATGTGTATGCATCTAGTCATCCTCCTTCTGCTGAAAATGCACAACCATCCAAATCCATGTGACCAGACTGAGGGTTCAATAATGCATACCCTTGTGGATACTTACAGATATGCCACTAAAAACAGCAAATCCTTTTTCTACAGAATTTGTGGAATCTCCCCTTTCCCTCCAAAAGCCTGAACTCACCCAAATCACACATGGTGAGATCATATTCTATTCAGATAGAATGAGTATTTTAATTGGGTAGACAAGGCCTTTGAAGAGAGAGAGAGATTCCATTAACTGCTCTGCTTCAGGCAGCAAAATAGGCCAGCCCTGACACAACACACATTGGACTTAGCAAATTTGGCCCAAAATGTGTTCCTGCTATTCTTCCATCTTATTTATGATACTCCACCTGTAGTCCTATATCCACTGATCCCAAGGAATGGGATGCAATCGGTCTTACTTCTTTGAATGCAATAGGTCTTACTTCTGAGGAGACATCACAGGGCTTCTTTAGCAATATTGTCCTCTTTACTGATGTTCGGCTGAAGGGTCTGGATTTTTGTCTCCTGATTACTTTTGCAGAGTACTCTTGTGGCTACTGAAAGTTTTCCAGTAATGAAAAAATGAAGGCAGTACATGTAAGAACAGTTTTCATGACAACATGAGCAAATATGAAAAACATCAGTTTCATGTCTCAGGGGATATTATTTTACTAAGGCACTGAGATCTTTTAGTAAATATTAACTTTTTAAAAAAGCTACAGCTAACAGTACATATGTCTAAAATAAAATGCATGTATGGTAACCTCAAAACATCAAGAGTGCAATCCTAAGGAAAGGCTTTGCCAGTCTGATGTGGGATCAGTTTCCCTCCTCATGCTTGTTGTTCTATTAAATGCCAGAGAATCTAAGGTCCCAGTCAGAGAGCACTTTGTTTGGTTTATATTTTATTCTCTTGCAAAACTGAAAAGAAAGAAAGGGAAAGAATCTCAGCTGGTGGAATTGGAATGAATACTTAAAAAGAAGAAGAAGAAAAAGAATAAGTGATTTAAGATGCCTTGAAGGATGGCTTCTAGTATTGTGAATTTGTTGGTTGTTTTTTTTTTAAAAAAAATAGTGGAATGGTTTTCTTCTGTTTAACACTTTCCTGAAAACAGTGTAATCCGTAAAAAAGCCCCATGCCTACAAACGGAGCCAGTTTTATTTATCTTTACAAAAGCAAACATGGGAGATAGATATGTACAACTTCAATACCTGGAAATCTTGCCAATGTAAAGGTGAATTCTGAGCATCAAAACAATTTTCTAGTATGGTGGTATTGAAAGGAGCTCTGAAGTAGGCATAATTTAAACAGCCTTGTCTCTTTTGGGGGGGATTTTTTTTTTTATCCATAAGGTAGGATAAGAAAAAGCTTTCAGTTTTTGAATCAGTAGAAATGATTTGATCTGTTTGTGAGAAGCATCTTTGTACATCAGATTGCAGTCAGAATGAACCGGGCCACAACCCTATGCACATGTACTGGGGAATAAACCCATGGAATAAATAGGTCCCAAGAAGGGCCAGGGAGTAGGAGTAGGAGTAAGGAGTAAAGGAGTAAGAGGTTTTTACAGGAATAGGAATAGGAATAAGGAACAACAAAATATATTTGTAACTCCTTATTCCTGTTATTATATTGCACACGCAAACACCAAAAATCAATTTTATTATATTGAACTGGGGAAGGGACTGGGAGGCAGAGAGAGACACTCACACACACACACATACATGCCAGCCTTGCAAAGCAACCAGGGCTTTCCCCCAGGGCTGGGGAGTAGGAGTAGGAGTACGGAGTAAATGAGTAAGAGGTTTTTACAGGCATAGAAGTAGCATTAAGAAAAATTATCTTACTCCGGAGTAGGACAAGGAGTAACCCCCAAATCACCACAACTCCCCAGCCCTGGTTCCAAGTAAACATGCATAGTGTAACAGATTGTTTCCCTTAAATAAGAACACACACAAACACACATGCATATCTGCATTTCACTTGGTTGTTGCTTAAGAAGATGATGGTTAGATTTTACAAAACATGAGTTCTCCATAAAAATGTGGCATAACCCAATGGCTCTCAACCTTTGGATCTCCAAATGGTTTGGATTACTACTCCCATAATCTCTCACCACTGACCATGCTTGCTGGGGGTTCTGGGAGTTGAGGACCAAAAGTTGAGGTGTGGGAATTGAAAGAGGCACAACTGTGGCATTGGAGAAGACAGAAGGCCCCAGCTGTTCCCATCCTGCAATAAGGCTCCAATGCCCATCATGGCCAGTTAGCAAGAGTCCTGCTGGTGATGAACAGTGAGGGGTGCAGCTGAAAATGTCTGAGGTTATGGAGAAGAGTGGAATAGCCTGTTGCTGACCATGGAATTGCCTTGGGGTGCTCTGATTTCAAGAGGGCAAGGTGGCTTCCTTATTCCAGAGGGCTCAATCTGATTCTGAGCAATACCATGAAATCCACTTTGCAGCCAGTCAAACAGCAATTTGAGCCACCTCTTGCCATATCCCTGACACTCCAAGCAAAGGTCCTTTGAGCAAAGACAAGCTGCTCCCATGAGAGGTATCTCCACCTTTTCTCTGTTTCTGTCTGGTTCTAAATAATCACTAACATTGTTAGGAAAGAGAGAGGTAGTCAAACGTTCTTTAAGCTCAAGTGTGCTTACCAATAGAAAAAAAATAAAAACAAAAATAATTACATGGTAAACAATTCCCAGTTGTTCCATTTTCATTTCCTGCCCCTAACTCTGTCACACCAATAGTATTATTAAGTAATAATGGTCTGTTATGGGTGAGAGCTTGTAATGCTTTAACAGCAATTCAAAACTGCCCAGCATCAAAGGTAAAGCTGCTGCTGTGAGTTAACTGGGTCACTTTGTACTTCATCACAATTTTATAGTATATCGTAAAAAAGAATAGGTGTTTACAATTAACAAGAAAACACGAAGACTAAAGGACATCCCAGGGCGAGGTGGTCTTGGTTATACAACCTTTACTATATTGAGTCATACAAATGAATGTAAAGAGATATATGATTAAGCTCCTTGGAGCTCAGTTTTAATACCTCTAAAAGGGCATCAATGGCCCATTTTAGATTGGCAAAAAGAGGTGTGTTGATGGCTGCATGAAAGCCCAGCCTTTAGATGAGAAAAAGGGAAAGTGTGCCATGAAAACGCTTCTTTTGAGTTTTAGGGGAGAAGAAGTGCCTTTAAAAAGTAGCTTGATTTCCCCACTACTTAAAAGGGCGCAACATTGCTATTGCATCTAAAGGCTAAGGCGTAGTTGCACGGTTAAATGGCGCTCTGTCTCTTTAAAGCACCCATTTAAAGGTAGTGATACAAGTGCGGAGGGAGGGAAGGTGCCAAGACAAGTAGAGACCTTCAGAGCCCGGCCAGATTGCGCCTGCACCTTCCTTCACCTCCTCCCTTTGGCTGAGAGAGTGTGACTTGCAGGGAGGCAGGGCAGCAGAGGGGCCCCATGTCCCTCTCCTCCTCCTCCTCCTCCTGTTTCCAGCTTGCCCTGGCCCAGCATCAGGAGGACCTGGAGCACCACCGCTGCCCTTCCTCCCTGCAAGTCACACTCTCTCAGCCAAAGGGAGGAGGAAGGCAGCGGGGAGGGAGGGAGGGAGGGAGCCAGGAAGAGACCCCCAGAGCCTGGCCAGAGCACACCTGGCCCTCCTGCTTCCTCTTCAAAAAGAAGGCTGGAAAAGTAGGACGTGTCCTGGCAAAGGAGGACGTGCCTGGTCAATTTGGAAAAGGGGGGCCTCTCCTCAAGAATGGAGGACATATGGGAATCCCTCCTGGACAGAGGGCTGAAACCTCAAGACAACTCAATATAATGTTCTGACAGAACACAGACTACAACTCCCATGAGCCTTTGCTACCATTTCCCAAGATGCCTTAATTTGCAACAGAAAGCCGACCAGTATGTTCACATGTGATGAATTCTTTCGTATTGACTCTGCATTTTCTTTTTGTGTAGATGCTCTCTTGTCTTGTGTGTGATGAGCTTGTGCGTAATCACGTGCATTTCCGAACTGACCTCACTTTCTCCCTCTTTCGGAATGGTCCTGTACTCCCCCATGTGATAAGCTCCGACTGTATGATGTACCTGCGCAATTGCGCAATTCGCAGCCAGGAAGGGAAAAAAAATGTTTAAAGCGCGGCTAAAAGCCGCGTTCCTTGCCGCCCATGTAGCTGCTCCGCCTGTGTTTGTAGCGTTTTGACAGCTTCCCATGTAGTTGCTGAGCCACAGAAAAAACCTCAGTCTAGCTGCCCTGTACCTTTTAAATGCACACCTGGGGCTTGCTGTCTAGCTGCTAAGCATTAAGGAAAAGGCAACTTCATGTCACACTTTCCTGCCAATCTAAAAAGCCCCATCAATGCTAAATTAAGACTCCCAGGTGTCAGGTTCTGACATCTTACCTCCTAGCCATGGCAAGCCTGGCAAACCTCAAAGAGTATGCCATCCAATCAGCAGTATCACCCCATCTGAGATTTCAGCTAATCCTTGTGCGCTACTCCATATAAATTATTTATAGGAAATAATTAGTTTCTTGTAATCAGTTCTTACTACAGTAGTGATGGCCTCAATAATAGTTAGTCTCAACTACAATAAATCAATTGAATCAATGGGATTTACCTATGTTTTGACTCACCATTCAATAATCACTCCAATGGGCATACTTGCTAGTAACCAGTAGTATTCAGGCTTATTGTACAAGTAAGGGGGTGTACAGACCGGCACTTTATGCTGGCTTGCACCCAAACTAGGGCTCAGGTAGGGCTGAGCATTCACACACTCAAAGCCCTTGCTGTGCACCATGGGCACAATCTTGGTGTGCACCCATCGAGATGGTGCACGCCATGATGATATCTGTCGTGCACAGTGCACAAACAGTGCTGCGCACAAGGGGCCTCATAAGACCGTGCCACAGTGCTTATGGTGCCCATTCTAGGGTGGAAATAGGAGGTGTGTTTTATTGCTTCTATTTGCACTGGGTTGGGGGCATGGCATGCGGCTGCCGTGTCCCCAAAGCAGTGCTTCCAAGTGCAGCATAGGCCACCCCTGTCAGGCTGTCTGTACAGCCCCATAGTTACTATATATACTTGTGTACAAGTCACCTCCATGTACAAGTCAAGGACAGGTTTGAGGGCCACAGTTATGGATTTTGATATGATCTATAAATAAGTCAAGGGTAAAACTTAAGGGCATGTTAGAAAGGATGTAAAGGACAAAGTATAGGAAAAGAATGCCAGAGAACCTATAGAATTCTGGTAGGTATAACTGTTTGTGCTCACACTAAAGGCTGGATGGGTGAGGAGGGGACTAGAGTAAATGGTGGCTGTGAAATGAGTGAGGGTAGTGACCAGGCAGCAGCAGGATGAAGAAAATGCACACATGTTAAAAAAGATGTCAAGTCAAACAAATAACATGGCAACTATGCTAGAAGTGATTACAGCTTTTAACTTTAAAGTGATAACTTTGCCAGATTTTAACCCAGAAAAGCTGCCAAACATACACAAACATCTTATTCAAATCCTTAAAAGCCAGATTTGTAATTGAAAATTAACATAGGTAGAATCCCATTTTCTGAGCAGAGTGGTGAAAGATGAGAGCTTGGTTCATCCTGGAAGAACCTATAAAAGGCACTGACCCTCTCTCCTCTCTTGGTGATCCTTTGAAGGGAAGCACCAAAGAGCTACCACTACAACCATTTTCCCAGCCAGGCATTCAAAAAGTCCAGAAGTAGTGCCAAGATAGAGTGAGTAGAAGGGGTTGGTACTTCTTTTAGATTCTCCTAGGATGGACTAAACTCTTGCCTTTTGCTACTATATTTTGGCAGTCTAGTTTGGGGACTACGTTGGGACTGTTGAAGTCCCCACTTACCAGGCAGCAGTTGCTGCTAGCAATAGAGATCTGTTCCCCTATTAATTGTTAAGCAGCCGGTTGATGGTCCCACCTTCCCTTGCACGCATGATCTCCAGTGGGAGGAGGAATTGCCACAAGGATCCTGCTTCTGCCTGCTGTATTGGAGATCACACATGGGAACAAACCTCTGTCAATTGCAGCAGCTGTTTCCTGGTAAATGGGGATTGGAGAAGTGAGGGTTGGATTCACTGTGGAGTACAGTAACCACAATGTTTATGCATATGTAAATCCCCAGCAGGACTCTGGTCATAACACAAAAGGGATGGAAAGAAATTTCATTGGGCTTAATGGTATGAATGCAGCATTTTAGCACCTCCTGAGATTAGTGGCAAAGAAATACTTGCCTTATGTTCCTATACACTTACAAGGTTTACAGGGCATTTCCAAGAAATACATTGTGCATAAAATAATATGCAGATTTTGAAATGCTCATGGCTAAGATGTACACAGTTGGGAAAATTTATGGGAATTAAACTTTAGTCAGTAGAGAAAAGTTGTAATAATCAGGTAAAATGCAGAAACAATTGAAATAAAAATATTTTTGTGAATCACACAGTGGGAGGAAAGTCTCTTCACCCCATGTGAAACAAGGGTGGGAAGAAAATGCAGGTGAGATGGAGAGAAACTTGTATCAAGACTGAGATTTAAACATCCCTAGAAGGGGAACCAAATAAAGGAGGGTTCTTTATCTCCCAGAGGTTGGAATGCTGTTGGTGTTTTTATGCACGCCTAAGCTCCTCTATGGAAGCAGTTGGATATTTTTGATGAATGCAGAATTCAGTATTCAGCTTAAGGTTACAGAAACTCTTATGAGTGTAAAATTATGGTCTCTATCCTTGATGCAGGATCTTGGCCAGTGGATGAAGGAAAATAGAACAACTGCCCTTTGAGATTCTGCTGCTCAGCCTGGCAAGACTGGAAACATGGGACATGGAGAAGGTATGGCTAAGGACAGTGTGGAGGGAGTCAGTGGGCATGGCTTTGTATACCTCACATGTGCCAGTACATCATGACCAGACACAGTACTTGAATAAGGTTTCTGTGTGTACACCACAATTCTTGCATTCAACCCTACTCTGGTTGACTTGGCTGATGGAATTGGCTGTCTGAAGTAGAGGGGCAAATCATTTTGCTCAGGATCCACTGAAATATGGCCACAGTTGGTTTAAGTATTTAGGCTGATGTGGCTGATGTTCTCACAGGCACGTCTGCTTATCTGTGACAGTAAAAATACAATACAGGTTGAGTATCCCTTATTTGAAATACTCCTAAATCCAAACTTGTCTACATGGGTGATTGAGATAGTGATACTTTTGTTTTCTGATCATTTAGTACGCATGAACTTGGTTTCATGCACAAAATTATTTCAAATATTATGTATAAAATTACCTTTAAGCTATGCTTATAAGGTGCATTATGAAACAGAAATAAATTTCCTGTTTTAGATTTGGGTCCCATTTCCCACATACAATATTTCGTTATGTATATGCAAATATTTCAAAATCAAAAAATATCTAAAATCCAAAACACTTCTGGTCTCAAGCATTTGGGAAAAGGGAGACTCAACCTGTAGGAACAAAGTGATCAGCTAAGAGTTTGTCGGCCTTTCAATCTCTCCAGGATTCTGTGGCAGCTACCTCACTCTGCCTAACAGGAGGGCTGGCCCTACTCTTTAGTCATGAATATGAATTCTCAGGGCTGAACCTATATCTCTGAAAAGTCCAGGGGAATCTCACTGAGTACACAATGATTTCTGACCCAGAAATCAAAATAAAGCTGCCTTAAAAGTGCATTAGAATGCCAGCCCACACAAAAGTAAGTCCTGTTGTATATGCATATTCTAAACTTGCCTTGCAGTTACACAGGATTAAAGATGCTAGAAAGCATGCTTGAACATCTGGTCACTTCATCCAAGTATTTCTTAATTTATAAGGATATAAAAATGTGAATGTGATATCTGAGAAAGTTACCAATCTGATAAGACTCCTGTTCCTCTTGAGTGAACATTGTTCTTGTGAATATAGTATGAAGCTCTTTTTAGATCAACTGTGTCTGCAACTCATTAGCCAAGAAAGGGGGGGGGGAGAGAAAAAAAGAAAAAGAAATGTACATTTTCTAAGCTGAAAATTGAAGCATTAAACTCCATGTTGGGGTCATTCTATATAAGCATTGTTCAAAGGTAATGTGGTGCCACCAAAATGTTAAGCTTAATTTTCAAATGCAAGTTGACTTTGTGAAAGAATGCATCTGTTTCAGGATAAAACTGAAGCTTAAACTGCTTAAAACAACTTGACACATTTCACATTTTCATGATAGCAAAGGTGAAGTAGATTTTGTGGGACAATGTATGCACACAGGGTTTATCTGCACAATGTAGATGCCCCTTCTGTCTTTCCTTCCTTCCTCCCTCCCTTCCTTCCTCAGTGACATCTGAGGAACATGCCCACTGGACATCTGAGCATTCAAGAAAGGACTTCCTCAGCACTTAGGAAGTAACTCTTAAATGTATTACTCTATTAATATATTTTTTGAAAGTTAAATACCTGCATTAAACGTTTTACCTGAATGAACGTGACAAAAGCCACAATTTACTCTCACTTGCACTTATTTTATTGGCACTTATTTTAAGCTGGAAAGAGAAAAAATACTATGAGTTTTTTAAAAAACAAAACCCACTTCTCATCTGCCCTGCCAAAAATTGTTCTCTTGGGCTTCATTTGCACTGCAGAAATGATCCAGTTGGAAAGTGCTTTAACTGCGACAGCTCAATACTATAGGATTCTGGGAATTGTACTTTTGTGAGACATTTAGCCTTCTCTCTCAGAGAGCTCTGGTGCCACAACTAACTACAGATCCCTGAATTCCATAGGATTGAGCCATGGCAGTTAAAGTGGTATCAAACTGGATTGTTTCTGCAATGTGCATGAACCTTGCTTTCCCTTTTCCCCTCCCTTATAATCTCCTCTTCGCTTCTGCTCCCATTTCTTTAAAACTTACTGATTCCCACATAGACCCCAACAAACTTTCCAGGGTTAGGATATTCAAAATTCATTGTTCTGGGATAGATGAGGAGGCAAAGAAGACCATTCCTTCCCAGACTCAAGACTTGTTGGATTAAAATAATTTTACATTGGAAATCAACTCAAATATTCTAATCTTGAACTAAAATAAGTATTTTGACTCTTGAACTTATCACATTAAAAAATAAACCGTCTTACCTCTTCTGGCTTGAATTCAGGATTTGGGATGCCCCTGGATGTTCTCATACCTAAATCACCACCTATCTAGCTGGGATGCTGCCGCCTGGATGTATCCCGAGTCAAAACCTCACTCATCCAGCACTTTTTTGAAGTCAGGCAGTGGCATACCAGCTAGATAGGCAGTGATTTAGGTATGATAACATCCAGGGGCATCCTGAATCTTGAATTCAAGCCGAAAGAGGTAAAACGGCTTATTTGTTAATGCGATAAGCTCTGTAATTTCCTATCCCTGGGGTCTAACAAACAGCAAGAAGCAAAAATCCAATAGAATAAAGGTTTAGGGTTGTCGTTATTTTTTAAAAAAAACTAGCTGGAAAATCCGACTTATCCATTTCATTCTGGGACATTAGTCATCATAAGACGGGCTCTTGAATACTGAAAGACATTTCCCCGCTCATAGTTAACTACTGTCGTGGGTGTATTTTACAACATGAAGCTCTGAAATATTTTTGTTTAATGATGTAAAATTATAGCATTGCTCTGTGTTTCAGGAATGCACCTAAAGAAAGAGAAAAACCAGGAGCTCATTTTCATGAGATAATTATTTAGGGACTATGGTATGCTGCGTCATGTAGGTGTTTAGGCTGGAAGTGGTACTTTTTCAGGGGGTCTTTTAACAACAACAATAAAATTATGCTTGTTCCTGCAGTCCTCAGGTGATGACAGGTATAATACTCAGAAACAGGAAGCTCAAGTATTTCATTTGATCAGGGGGAGGGATGGGGATCTTGGAATTTTTATTGCTTTTCTCTTTTAACTGTATTTTGTACAATGCTGTAATCAGATTGGATTCCTTGAGATTAAGTGGATTGTTGTTGTTGTTGTTGTTGTTACAAATTTAAGCAAATTTACCTGATTTCCACTTCACATACCATTTACTGCTCCCCAAGAAAGGGTGGGTACCTCTCCTGAATGTCTCCAGGACCAGTGAATCACTTTTTAAATAAGTTGAAGAACCTTCCTCCACTATATTTATTACAGAAAATAAATACATGTAGACCTCAGTGGATATGGTCAATGGCCCATTTTAGATTGGCAAAAAGAGGTGTGATGAAGGCTGCATGAAAGCCCAGCCTTTAGATGAGAAAAAGGGAAAGTGTGCCATGAAAACGCTATTTTGGCACTTTAAAGGGAGAAGAAGTGCCTTTAAAAAGGTGCTGGATTTCCCTACTCTTTTTTTAAAAAAGAGCGCTATAGTGCAAGTGCATCTAAAGGCTAAGGTGTAGTTGCGCAGTTAAATGGGGCTCTGTCTCTTTAAGGTGCCCATTTAAAGGCAGCGCTCCAGGTGCGGAGCATAATGGATCGTGAGTTGGGAGCATGTGTGGTGTGGAGTTCACTTCTAATTAAAACGCTCAATGCCCTGCAGGTGTAAAAGCTGGGCTTTAACCGCGCAGTTTTTTAAAGCTCCCAAACCCTAGCTCCACCCCTAATCGGAACCCTAGACATGCGCAGTAGGGACTCTGGGATGCCGTTACTGTTATTCTACTGTGGATAACATGTCAATTCCTTCACAAAATAAGGGGGTTTATTCATGATGCACCAGTGCAACGGCACAGTTTAAAAAGGCAGAGGAACCGCAGTGATAAACCGCTGAACTTTTAAAAAAATTTTCCTTGCCGGCTGCGAATTGCACAATTGTGCAGTTCCCAGAAAGCAATGATAATGTCGCTGTATTGTGTACCTGCGCAATTGCACAATTGCGCAATTTGCAGTCGGCAAGGAAATTTTTTTTTAAAGCGCGGCTAAAAGTCGCGTTCATTGCCGCCCATGTAGCTGCTCCGCCTGTGTTTGTAGCGTTTAGACAGCTTCCCATGTAGCTGCTGAGCCACAGAAAAGACCTCAGATAAGTTGTTCCCAAACCCCTCAGTCTAGCAGCCCTGTACCTTTTAAATGCACACCTGGGGCTTGCAGTCTAGCTGCTAAGCATTAAGGAAAAGGCAACTTCATGTCACACTTTCCTGCCAATCTAAAAAGCCCCAATGTGTTCCTGAGTATTCCTTCTTTAGGTGTATACAAAACATAAATTCATTTCATGTTTAGACTTGGGTCTCATCTCTAAGATATCTCATTATGTACATCAAATATTCCAATATCTAAAATAATCCATAATTCAAAACACTTTTGGTCCCAAGCATTGGATAAGGGAAACTCAGCCTGTATTTGTCTTGCTTGATGTAGGCAGGCACACACAGCTACAGTAGAATTATTTCTCAGCCTTATTAATTGTTTACTACAGGCACACTACCTCAGCCAAGTCCATGTTTCTCCAGCCTTTATTCACTGTGCTGTGGAAAAACTTCCAGCAAGACAGAGGATGAGTAGGGTAGTAAGTATAGGTATAAAAAGGTTTTGTAAAAAGGAACATCTTTGGCAGAAGCTTTGTTAACTGAAGTATGTATTTCAAAACCAGAAGTAGACTTCTGGCCATTTTCAGCTTTTTGGATTGTTGGAGACTTGAGAGCTGTAAATTAGGCCCCAAAGCCACTGTATTTGCTCACTTTGATATACAGGAACCTTATGAAAAAATACATTTAATAATAGTGCAAGTTGTTGTGTTTTATTAAAAGACAGATTAAGATGGAAACAGGAGCTAATTTATGAATGCTTTCTCCTGTATGACCCTATTTGGGTCCTAAGATCTACAGGAGAGGTTCAGGCAAGAACCTTTTTATATGGGAAGTGTTTCTGCAACTGTCTTGGCTTTCAAGAAAGAAAGAGAGAGAGAGAAAGGCACTAATACTGTGCCTTAAAAAAGTTTTTTGAAGTTTTCTTTAAAAGTTAACACTGTTTTAGCACTATAATCAATTTCACATTATAAGGGTTTTTTACCTGCATATTTTTAATAAATAAATAAAAATGGTATAACGAGAAGCGTGGCTATCTGGGGCAAGGGGAATGATAGTATTACCTAAGCCTTATCACATTACAAAAGTAAGCTGAGATGCAGCAAGGTAGAAGCTGCTTTCTCTGTGCTTCTCTACATGGGCTCAAAGTACTTCTGTTCTCTTCCAAGGGGGATGGTCATAAAGGCATGCCTTTTTCTCACTTTGGAAAAATCAATTTGGCAAAAGGTATGCTTTTATGACCACTCCCTCTGGAAGGAGAAGTGCTTTGAGAGCATCAGAAAGGTAAGCAGAAAGCCACTGCTCCTTTCCTTTGGATATCACATCCTGCATACCCTGTGTTATTCTGGGATAAAAATATTGTGTTAGATTTTGTTGTAATAACAGTTACATAGAGGCAGAAACTCTGACTGATTCAGACCTGACTCCTCAGTACTGCAGCCAAGACAGAGTGCTGGGCCACATTCTTCGTATAGCCTCCTCCAGATTGGAGCATCACCTCTGCAATTATTAAAGTATTGCCCCATCTTCCAAATTGCTATCTGCTACCACTTTTTATATCTTAGCTCTTGTATGTGCATGTGTGAGCATGTGTTCGTGTGTGAAAATTAATTTCTTATTTACTGTACAAGTAAAACTACATTTGGACCTTGCACTCTGGAGTTCTAGGGAACCGATATACATAGACTAAAAGTCCCGGCTTTAAGTTACCAAAGTTCTCTCACTGCTTCCTTTTGAGGTAAATTAACCTCCCCATCAAATTCAGTAAGTAGGTGCCCTGTTGGGAACCTGTGCAATTTGGGTAACAAGCCTTCTATAGAATCCCCATGTGGCTTGTAGTTTGGGCAGAGGCATCCTAAATGTCCCTCCATCCTCTTCTGACCTCAGGGGTCCATAGGATGTTGCCATGGCAGTTAAAGTAGAATCATAACACTATAACTGTGTAGGGTGAAAGGGCCCTTGTTGTGAGGCACAGCAAATCTCAGTCCTGAGAGTAGGGTGGCATTTAAGTCAAATTAATAGTAACAGTAGCAGAAACAAAAACAATTTGTCTGATAGTACATGCAGAACTGCAGAGAGCTTCATTCCCTCTCACCTAGAAGACTAGGAAAAATGTTTCTTAACCATCCTTACTCCCCTATCCAGACAAGATCAAAATAGAAAAGATAAAAATGCTGCTAATTCAAATAGTCAGTTGGGGAATGGCTGGCTCCTGTTTTAAGCACTGTAATTTGCTTTAGGGTCTGTAGCCTAATTCTTTCCTTTGAGTTAATTAAAATATGTTTGAGTGTGACAGGCATTTCAAAATCTCTCTGCAAACCAGCAGGAAGTGTGCTCCCCTGCTCCCCTCCGCTACCAAAATGCTCTTCCACCAAGAACAGAGCTCTCTCACTCTCTGCTCTGAAGATTTTACTACAATGCTGCAAGGTTGTTTACCTTAGCTCCTTCACAAAAGATAATCCAACAAATTACATTAATTATAAACCAATATGTTCTGTTCAATTCCCCCATGAGCCAAACCTGGGTATGAGCATCTGCTCTTATTTTCTAAGCTGGGTTTTGAGGACAAGATTCACAACAATGCTCAATCCATAATTAACAGAAAAATTAAAGATGCATCATCCCTTGCATCCGCCTTTTGAGGCAGTTATGTTTCAAAATATGCCTTGCATTGTCCTGGCAGCTTTTAATTCAACTTTCAGAAAGCCTGTATTGTTACTTCTGGTGGGGCTCTGTTTGTTTAAAATATTTACTATTGTGTTGAGCTCAAAATAAACATCAAAATATTTTCCATATGGGGAGGGTGGCAGTTCATAAATTTTCATGTGTGGTAGACTCCCTCCATCATACTCTTCAGTTGTGCTTCTCTTGGCCATCTTCTTTGACAACCCCTTTATCCCAAAACCAAAATGTGGTTATTTAGTGATGAATATATTGTTTCCTTTGTGAACAAATGGACTGTTTGCAATGTGCTTTTTAATGAAACTGTGTACCACAATAGGCTTTTCTGATTTGTTGTTGTTGTTTTGTTTGCTAATCAGATTCTCTTAATTTCTGTTATCATCTGACCTTCTAAAAATCTCCAATTGTGGGTGGATGAATCTAGAAGAATTTGGAAGTTTTCATTTCTTCCATTTGGCTACTTTGAAATATTAACTTTCTTCTGTTCTATTTATGAAGAAATTTGTAAATGCTGGTAAGTGATCAAAAGAATGCAATGAATTTTTTATGCTATGTGGTAGCTAGGGATGAAAGGCCTGTAAGGGGAAAAAAATAGCAACCCTAATTTACTACCACAAACACAACAGATTTTCTCCCACAGCAGATTTTCTTCTTTTAAAAATCAGGTTCTTTCCAACCTCTTAATGAAGAAATTTCTGAATGAAAGGAGATTATCACACTGCCAAATTGGCTGGCCTGAGAATGGGCTGAATGCATTGGGATATTTTTGAAAAATTTGCTAAGATCGAGAGTTATTGCACACCTCTGTGCTCAGACTAAAGGCTTCGCATCCCGATTTTAGCCATCCTGATCCCAATCTGTCCTTTTCCCGTCCTTTGCAAAGAATGGGAGTTAATCGCTCATTGTGAAGGATGGGAGAAGGACCGATCAGGGCCAGGATGGCTAAGATCGCAATGCCATGCTTCCAGTCTGGGCATGGAGGTGTACGATAACATCCAATCTTAGCAAATTTTCAAAAATTTCCTAATACACTCAGCCCTTTCTCAGCATGGCCAATTTGGCCATGTGATAATCTCCTTAGTGAGATTCCATTCTATTCTATTAATTTTTTCTTTAAAAAATCAGCCTCTCAGATTTGTCATAGATTTCCCATTACAACATCTGCAGGAGGAGGCATGAACATTGTCATGATGGCCAAAAGCAAAGCCCAGCTTTTGGTGACCAAGAATAATGGTTTCTGTAGACCTTCTTTGTTCATTTTACAGAGGACAAGGCAGGAGTCAGCCAGGATCAAGCTCCTGCAAACTGAAGAGGATGACCAGGTCCAGATTCAAGCCCCCACCCATTCACCTGGCCATTGTTTGGCCTTGCCACGCCCCTGTAAACTTGGGAATTCTGGGCACTATATTAAAAAGTAACGTTTCCAACTTCTAGGCTGTATTTTGTCTAGGTTGTTCACACATCTTTAAACAAGGCAGGTGGTTGCATGTCAGCGCCACACTGACCACATTGTAGAAGATGGCCCATATTCTATATTATGTACTTATTTACAAGTGTGTAATTAAAGAATTAAAACTGTTGTACTTTGGCTGTATCATGAGAAAACAGGAGAGAAAGACACTAATGCTTGGTAAGGTAGAATGCAGCAGGAAAGAGGACAACCACATAGATAGATAGATAGATAGATAGATAGACAGACTTGATTAGGGATACACAGCCCTGAGTCTGCTAGAACTGAGCAGTGCAGTTGATGACAGGGTGACTTGGAGGTCCCTCATTCGTGGGGTCACCATAAGTCAAAATTGACTTGATGGTAGTTAATGACAGCAACAAATTAAGTAACATTTCCAGACCACCACCACCCCGCCACACACACACACACTTTATCAGGTAGCAGTTGCACCAGGAGATGGAGGTCTGTTCATCTGGTAGTTGGGGCTCAGGAAGATATTTTTTCTACCTCCCACCAGCAAGCAAGGCTGTGGCAAGGATTGTTGCAGGCAGGAACAGGATGGAAAACTCATCTCCCTACACCCTGATTATCAGCTGAACAGATCTCCGTCTCTCAGCACAGCTATTGCTTGGTAAAGTATTCAAAGATATAGCCATGTTAGTCTGTAGAATCAGTATGTAGAGAGATCTTATAGCATCTTTGAGCATCTGAAGAAGTAGACTGAAGTCTATGAAAGTTCATGCTGCCAACTTCTTTCTTTCAGTTAGTCTCAAAGGTGCTACAAGATTGTTCTACATATTGGTATTTATGGTTGTGGCAATGGTGCCACAATTGTGACGAGGCAGTGTTAGTGAATATGAAACATTTACAGGTCCATAACTCTAGGTTGTGAATCCATAACTGCAATACAGACTATCAGCCATGCACTTTGTAGCTCACCACAGAACCAGAGTTTCCTCTCCTTCTCCCCTAGAAAGGAAAAGACTCAGAGCATACCCATATGTGTGCTAACACATATGTCTATGATTTCATTAAGCTAATAGCACACCAACTTATGAAATGTCAGAACTAGAGAAGTGATAGCACTATAAAGCATTTTTTATATTATTGGATTCTGGAGTTATTTTGGAGTATTAGGATATTAGATTTCTCTGCAGCTACACTTTGCTTTAGAATTTAACTTTGCCTCCTTGAGGTTTCATGTTGTCTGAGCTTAGGTAAAATTGCATTCTTCTGATTATATTTTTCTTTCTTCATGCTGTTCATCCATCTCCCTTTTAGTAATACTGTAAAACAGTGTATTAATTACATGTGAATATTTTTTCCTTGGGAGTTAGCTCAGTTTTTAGAGGATTAAATGGCATATCTACATGTGTGAGGCAGACAATAAATCTGAGAAGCATTTATGGTAGGGTTTTATTTTTATTCATTTGCAAAGTGCAACAGGGTTTGGATCACTAAGACCAGAGGGAGAAGCTGGACCACTAAAGAAAGCAAAAGAAAAGTAAACTAAATACGAAAACAATTAAAATAAGCAGAGGACTCTGTAATGCAGTTTTTGTTGTTGTTGTTTTGCTTTATTTCTTTTTGTTTTATTTTTAGCCTTCATGATTTTGGCAAGCATACCCTCCAACATTTCACAGATGAATACCCAAGTAATATCAGTATGTGGTCAAAATAGAAAAGGTTATAAGTGAGGAAGAACACACAATCTAGGAGAGGCTGCAGTAGTTTGCATTTGTCTGATCCTACTGGGAAAGGGAAGACTCCACTTCTCTCTTCCTACTGAATTAATGGAGTACAAACTAAACTGGGCACTTGGTATCCACTGCAGTTTGGTTCCAGGACTCCCTGTCAGTATAAAAATCTGTGTATGCTCAAGTCCCATTAAGTACAATGGCATAGTAAAATGGTACCTAAGTCCTGCTTTTTGGAATTTATAATTTTAAAAAACATTTTCAAACTTTGGATGGTTGAATTCATGTTTAAAGAATCCTTAAATATGGAGGACTAACTGTACTTATGAACTTTGGACTCAGTTTACAGCAATTAAAAGGAAAATAAATAAAAAGGGGGAAGGTAGAAAGAAGTGGGAGAAACCAGGACATTTTAAAAGCAACTGAAAAAGTAGGATCACAGAGGATTAATCAGGAATGTCCCTATCAAAACAGGATAAGTGGAAGTTAAGCAGTAAATAGCTTGCAAAAAATATGGGCATTATCTTCTAAAACAATCGTAGAAATCTTGTCTGCCTCCAGATGTTGCAATTGCAATTCCCAGCATTCCTCACCATTGCTGGCTTGGGCTGCTGGGAGTTGCAGTCCAAGAACATTTGGAGGGAAACATGATTTGCGGGCCTGATCTGAGGGTGCAAAGGCTCTCAGAGTTCCTTACATAACAGGTCCCTCCCCCCCCCCCCACACACAATAAAAGTAGTCTTACTCTCAGGATTACAATTAGAAAAGCATTTGGGAAGAACCAAGTTTTAACATGGTGCTGAAGCACCACTATTGTCATTGCTAATTACGGGGAGATATTCCACAGTTGGGGTGTCACACCAAAGAAACCCCTTTCCCATGTCTCACAGGAGTATATCTCTCTTGTTTATTTCTCCTGTCAGCAGAGGGATTGCCCAGCAGATTTCAGTTGTCAGGTAGGTATTTGAGAGACCCTCTCTCTCAAGTATTGAGGTGTCATGCTGTTCAGCATCTTGGACTCAGCCCAGAAGGATACTGGCAGTTAGTCCAGTTTGCTTAAAACTTGTGTCATATGATTTCTGTATTTCAGAATAGGCTTATTTGTCTATTGCAGAATGTCTGTTTCAAAATGTGACGTCAGTGCAATATACTTGCCAAGACAAAGGGGGAGGGATTTTTAGATGCCTTCCAGGGGTCTACCAGCATGATGCAGTGGTTTGAGCATTGGACTGTAACTTCAGTTCAATTCCCTGTTTGACCATGGAAACCCACCCATGGAAACCTTGGGTGAAGCACACATTCTTAGCCCCAGAAAGCCCCGTGATATGTTGGAAACGACTTGAAGGCACACAATAACAGTTGCTGCATATTGCACTCAACACAACCTCTATGCAATTGTTAAGGACAACCCCATAAGAGGTGCACTATAGCAATCTAAATGGGAAGTTGTCAGTGGATGCCCAAGAAAGGCCAAAAGCTCACTGCAAACATCATGAACCATGGAGATAATCCAGTTGTCCAGTGACAGAGGTGGATGAGGCACTAGTTCAAGGTCCCTTATCCTCTTCAAGGACCTGGAAACCACCAATCCACAGAACCTTCATCTTGTCTGGATTCAGCTTAAGTTTAATGACTTAACCTATCTAGTTTATTATATAATCCAGGCAGTGTCCAGCACATGCACAGTCTAGCCTGACTGAAGACAAAGAGTAAGAGAGCTATATATCATCAGCCTATTGATGGCCTCCAGCTCTTTAATTCCTGATGGCCTGGCCATATACCTTTCCTCTAGCAATGCAAAGAGAAGACTGAGCACTATGATGCTCCACAGCTGAGTAGCTATGGACCTGAGGAGAAGTCCCCCAAGGCCACTTATGGCCCTTGAGGGAAGAGCCCACATTGCAGCTTTGCCCCGTGATAGCATTGTTCGTGTTTCGAAAAGGCTTCCATGCTGCAAACATAACATAAGAAAGCTAAGAGAACAGTGCAAGGCATGCTGGCTGATTTTTTTTTAAAAGCCCCTTAAATTCTTTCCATACAAAATATAAAGATGTTACGAATTTGATCAATTCTTATTTAAAAATAAGAAACAAAAATGCACACCCTTCCCTGTTTCCAGGTAAGAGTGTATAGAAAAGCAAGTTGTTGGAAAAGAGAAGAAGCCCATGTGGCATCATCTGATAGTTCCAGTTTGCGGATCATGGTATCTATCATGCTGCTTAAAGTGCTGGAGAATGGCTAGATGTCACTCTAGAGCAGGTATGGGCAAACCTCAGGCTTGCAGAAGGTCAGGATAAGCCTCCCAACCAGAGTGTGGTACAAAAGAATTGGAATTAGAGGAATGGAGGGGAAAAGTGAATGCTCAGAATAAAGAGATTCTGAACCTAACAGAAGGAGTTTGTTTTGAGTAGAAGAAGAAAACTAAGCAGAGCCCACAACAGATTTCTTCATTTCAGTAGTATAATTTGGGAGAAGAGAGGCATAGTTTTGTTGCTGTTGTTAAAGAGAAAGAGGTTTCAAAAAAATCTAGCAGGTTTCTCATAGTTCACTCAGGCTACATCCACACTGCAAAAATAATCCAGTTTGACACCACTTTAACAGACATGGCCTAATGCTATGGAATTTTGGAAGTTGTCATTTAATGAGACATTTAGCTTTCTCTGTCAGAGAGCTCTGGTGATGTGATGTGATATGATGGGCTATCAGCAAACTGGAACTATCAGATGATGCCACATGGGCTTCTTCTCTTTTCCAACAAACTAAAGTTCACAGAATTCCATAGCATGGAGCCATAGCAGTTACAATGTGTGGACACAGGATCGCAGCCTCAGGTTTTGCTACTTTCTAAATCCTGCAAGTGAAGCAGCAATGACAACACAAACAATATCAAATGGCAGAGCTTTAGTAAATGAAGGCTGTGGAAAGATAGGGACGTTATTATGAAATTATTACTAATCTCAGGGCATTAAGTCAGACAGCGTGATGCTTTTAATAACATGAATCTCATGATCACTATTTATTGCTTGTAATGTTCTGAAGGAAACAGCTAATGAAAAGAATAAAGACCCAGTCCCATGTATTAGTAATTTAAGATTATACAACAACCAGTAAACAAAGTAAAGGCCCAGACTTGTTAGAGGGCTTCTCTCCTGCACAAGTACCCGTGATTTCTACAATCTGTATTTTAATACTGAACATCTGTATTTTAATACTGAAACTAATTTTCTACATACCTGAAATTGTAGCACTGATTCTCAGTGAAGTCTCGCTATCATCTCCCCACCCATCCAACAACTTCCATCTTCTTTTACTGTTTTGATCTAATGTAACACCCAGTCTGGCAAAGAGTTCTACAAAGCTTGCTTTTATACCTTGAAATTGGTTCTAATAAAAATATTACATTATAGATATTTTGATTTTTTTAAAAACACACATCATAATTCCAGTGGACTTACAGAACTATACATTTTAATCATCTAGGTTAACTCCTTATAAAGCTTCATCCTCCTGCAAATCTGTGCAAGATCAATTCCTTTTGCATGTTGACTCTTAACACACCAAAAAGCTAGGTGGCTCTAGTTTTTGATGGGTGCCAGGTGGCTGAAACTTGTTTGAGCTTTTGCTAAGTTCCTGGCAATGTGCAAAACTAAATAAACACATTGTGGAGCTATACTTCACTGGAAATTACTTGCCATGATATTCTTTTCCATAAAGTTTGTTATATAAGATAAAATTGGATAGTTCACACTCTTCCCCAAACACAGTCTTGAATATGCTTTTTTTCAGGTGCAACCTTTCATTTGCTTGTATAATTTCTCTGTTGTTTTTTCTCTCTCTCCCTCTAACTCGCTTTTGAGGGTAGAGATGGAACAGAAATTCATCGGTTTCCTAACTGGAGTTGGATTTGGAGTTCCCAATGCCCGAAAAACTTACATGTGAAGAATAGACAACTTGGTTTTTGTTGTTGGTACAACATGAACTACACACTTTTTGAGAACTATGCAAAAGTTGGAAAAATGGTGTGGCTTTCAATAAAACCTAAACTCACAGTCTTTTCAGTGTGGACAAAAATCTGCATAGCTTTCTTAGAAAAAAAAACCCACACCTTCTTACATTGTTTTTCCTATGTACTTGAGAAAAGTCCACAAAATCCAAAACTAAATTGACACTATAACCATATAAAAACAACACAGTGAAAGGTTCGATATCATGGCTGAAGCCAATTTGAAACCTGCACAATCCAAATGGTAGACAGCAACAAAAGAAACTCAGGCCATCTAAAGCTGCAGCCACATGTGGTTTTGTTGTGCAACATGACTGTTTCCTCTACATCTTTGAAGACTTTTTTTTCATAGAAAACAGCCATCTTGCATAAAAAACTTGAAAAACGAAAACGATTCACAGAAAACAGCAACGCTACACTACAAAACCACATGCCTATTTTTTGTGTGTGCAAGATTGCCTGGTTTTACAAGTGGCATCACTAGAGGTGTATGGGGTGTGTGGAGCACACTGAGTAACGCCCCAGATGGGAGTGTACATCTGTTGGGGTGGTACACCCGATGGGACTAGTGAGTTAAAATGATCAGGAATGGACCACTTTGACTCAGACAACTACATAGTGTTCTCCTCAGGGAATAAAAAGACATGAAGAAATGGTGTGGCCTTCACACTAAGGAGAAACATGGCAAAAGCTGTCAAGGGATAAAATGCAAAATCAGATTGAATCATCTCAATGAGGCTCCATGGGAAACCTATGAATATCACCATAATTAAAGTATACTCACCAGCCACGGAGGCAGAAGAGGAAAACACTAAGAGATTTTATGAAGGAGTCCGGGAGGAAATTGACAACACAACAACAATTAAAATAGGAGGAAGGAATATCAACTAATTAAGGTATGCAGTAGTATGGTCTGCATACTACTAGTAGAAAACCATACTACTAGCAGAAATCCATTCTACTAGCAGACACCATACGACTAGCAGAAAACATCACAGACGTAGAACAACTAATAAGGAAGATCAAGGAAGAAAGTGTAAAGGCAGGTTTATTACTGAACATAAAGAAAACAAAAATGATAACCATAGAGAATTTGCACAAATTCAACATAGACAATGAGGAAATAGAAATAGTAAAAGAGTTCTCATATCTGGGATCAAACATTGATCAGAGAGGGAATGCAGTCAAGAAATCATAAGATGACTATGAATGGGGAGGGCAGCAATGAAAGAACTAGAATAAATCCTAAAATATAAAGATATACAACTGAGCACAAAAGTTAGAATTATACAACCATTGTATTCCCCATCACCATGTACAGATGCAAGAGCTGGGCAGTTAAGAAAGTGCATAGCAAGAAAATCAATTCATTGAGATGTGGTGCTGGAGAAGAGTGCTAAAGATTGGTGTCACTGGTGTCATCTGATGCACTAACTCATGATGTCACCCCAATGGACCTCCTCCCATAATAGACCATACAGAATCCTTATGTTTTCTTGTACTAATGTTACTCATAAATTGTAGTTCTGGTGTATTCTCACATGTCACTAAAAGTAATGGCAGTAATAGTGACATAATCAACAAGAAAAAATAAAATTACACATTTAAAGTACAATATCCTATACGCAGGAAGGGCATTTTAGATACTGGAAACTCTGTGTGTGTGTGTGTATGTGCCTTCATGTTGACTTATGGTGACTCCATAAATTTTATAGGGTTTTTTTAGACAAAGAAATTAACCCTTTTTAATTTCTGAAAGCCAGTCTACTCTTTCATACGAGGCTAAATTGGAAGTATAATTTAAGGTCAATTCGAATGCAATCATGGGTTTTATGTTATTGCAAATTAACTCTTCGCACACAAATTTGGGCAAGAGGGAAGCCAATTCGAATGCAATCATGGGTTTTACTTTATTGCGAATTAAAGCTTCACATGCAAATTCGGGCAGGAGGGGGTTATTTTCGGGTAATGGGAAGTAATTCTGAACAGAGCAGGGGTTCTTCCGAACGGAGCAGGGGTTCATGTAAATTCGCTAAACAAGCGAATTTACATGAATCCGCATTGGCTCCATTCGGAGTTGGGAGAAATTCCTCCCGTTTGAAAGAGTCCAGTGTGGTATAGTGTTGGACTAGGATTCTGGAAACCAGGATTTGAATCCCCACTTGGCCATGTAAGCCCATTGGATGATCTTGGGCAAGTCGCACTCCCTTTGCCTCAGAGGAAAGAAAAGACCCTTCCCCACACCACATCACCCACCCCAAAAAGCCTTGCCAAGAAAACCCTGTGATATGTTTGCCTTAGGGCTGCTACAAGTCGAAAATGACTTGAGGGCACACAACTGTTCTTAAGCACTTTTATCTTTTTTAAAACTGAATTTTCTTCTTTTAATGAATGATTTGTTTCAATATTGTAATACTTCAATTCTATTTTAATGCTCACTTTTGTATGCTTTTTAAGTGTACTATTCATTAAAATTGTAAGCTGGTCTGAGTCCCAATTTTGGGATAAAACTGGGATATAAATAAATATAACAACAACAAAAATTTCTAAAAATAATAAAACATGGGAAGGGATCATTTCATTGTGAAAGGGGTACTTGTTAATTCTCTATGGATATCAAAAAGAGTAATACAAAACTGGAAAGGAAGGAAATTCTTGATCCCATTATCCAAATTACCAGACATTCAAGTCTTTCCCTGAACATCTTCCTGAAGCTACTTAGCAACATTCTGACCCAACCCAAGCTGAAGCATTTGCTTTAAGACAAGAAGGAATAGGAAGGGGAGTCCCATGTTTGGATTGGCTTCTTCTGATAATTTTATTTATTTATTTATTTGGAGTATGTATACCCACTATTCAGCCACAAAGGCTCTCAGAGCAACTTATAAATGGTTAATTAGATGGTTCCCTGCCCTCAGGCTTACAATAGAAAAAGACACAAAAGGAGAAAGGAACTGCAGTTGGGAAGGGATCAGGTGAGAAGCCACCATCATCAGCAGGCATCTGAAGTCATCTGAATCAGTACCAGCCAGCTTGGCTTCTGGAGACTGAGTAAAACTTGTCCCTCTTGCCAACTCCAGTCAGTTGTCTCATATGTATGTGTGCATGTGTGCTTCCCCCCCCCCCCCCGGCTGAATCATGAGAACAGCCAGTATGTCATCTGATCCTGCTTGCCTTCCTCCTCCCTCCCAGACCTTTTCCCTACTCCCTTAACTGTGAGTGTATGCATGAGTGAGCATTAGAAGGTTATTGAGGAGAAGGTGGTGAAGTTATTGCATGGTGGTGGGTTGAGGAAGAAGTTCGTTCTGCCTCCCACCCTTCTTGAGGTGGAGTCTCAGTCAGGATGAGGGAAAGCATCTTGCACCTTTCATGGCCTCACCCAGTATGGTCCACATCCCCCGAACCCCCTAGTAATGGCACTGGTATAGCTCCAACCACATTTGTTGTTATTGTTGTTTTAAACCAAGGGTGGTTGTTTGTTTGTTTGCTTGCTTTTTTTTTTTTGGTCATTCTGGGGGATTAATCTTTGTATATTGTTTTTCCAGGATGAGTGGAAATTGAACTAAATAGGCTCTGCTTTGTTGAATGTTCCTTTTAAAAAAGAAGAAGAAGACAACAGATCCTCTCTGTGTTGGAGTCTTCCCAAAACTTCATTCCCCCATCAAGATACTGCAAAAATGAATTCATATAGCAATTGGAGGGAAAACACCCCACATGAATAGTCTGTGATAGTAGAGATGCTTGGAAACACAGCAAGAATAAACTGTAGGGGATGTGAAGTACAATGGCTCATACAATGGTTACCAAAGATGGTAATCGACATCTTACTATTTTCAACCATTGTCAGAGACTATCTGGACTGAGCTTAAGTGCTTCCTTTGAAATAGCGATAGCTCATTTCATTCCATATTTAAAGGAATGTGATAAAATGTATAGTGTAATATGAATCACTCTGATACTTTGACCTTTTCTGTTTCCTTCAGACTCACTTTCTTGATAGGCCAGCGATAAATGTATTTTGATGTCAAAATGGTTTCCATAGTAACAGAAGATGTCACTCCTAAGAATGATATATGATATAGGTGTGAAAAGTTGAAGGAAAATAACATTCTGTTTTGTTTCTGTTCAGTAATGTTAAAGATGAATAACATTTAAATGGGTTGTTCAATATAGACTATTCAGGACTGAAACTTTATTTTATGCCCCCTTCACACCCTAATGAAAAGTTCTTTCACAAACTTGAGTGGCAAGTTGCTGCTGAAGAGGGTGACACCAAAGAGGTGAAGTGAGGAGCAGATAACTTTCTCCTGATGCAGAATAATTTACCATCTTTCCCAAAATTCCTTCCTAGTGCCTTTTGCGCTAAAGTTAATGAAAGAGAAAGCTCCGTTCAAGCCATTTTCTCCCAGGAGGCTGCTGATGACCTAGCAGCCTAGGGAGAAATAGTGGGGCTAAAGTCCCTACTATTGGCTCAGATTCTCTGGCTCACAGCTCTGAAGCTGTTTTTAAGGTAAAACATGATAAATTGTTTTCCATGTTTTATAAATAATATAATACATGAGCAATTAAGTTGCTTTTCAACGAGGCGGCATTAAATATTCATCCATTTTTTAATTTTCATAAATTTTACAATTTACAAGGTGTTGCCTTTCCTACTGTTATGTTAACAAGGAGCTAGACTCCAAAGCCAACACCACCAGGTTTGGATGTAGTAAGGTGAGGGTCAGTAAATTCTGTGTTATAATATGATGGACTCATTTATGCTGCATTTTAATGTATTTATTACATTTCTAGCCCACTTGATTTTACATGGGTCTGAAAGCAGCATATATTAGGCATAAACAGACAGCTGAAAACATTACAGACCCATCAAGTTCTCTTTCACATTGAACAGTTATTGCACTTTGATACCATGGCCCCATCCCACAGAAGATTTGAATTTTGGTGAGGCATGAGAGCTCTCTGCTCTCATAAAACTACAGGACTACTGTGATGAAGCCATGACAGTTTAAGTAGAATTAAAATGTCATGCTTTCCAAATTTCACAGAGGAAAACTGGGATACATGTGGCCAAGCAACATCAAATTGTAGGCAAGATGGGGGGGAAAAAACCACGATTATACAAGCTATGAGAGGCTGCAGCAGTTTGTTTTTGCTTAAGCCTACAGGGAAGGGCAAGATTCCACCTCCCCTCTGCTGTGTTAACTGAATGCAAAATACTTTGGCATTTCCAACTCATTTTGTAGCTGAGTAAGCTACAGTAAGCTGAGAATAAAGAGAGAACAGAAAAGGAAATGAGATACACCATTTCAAAAGCAGCTGACAGTGAGATGACAGAGGAGTATTTGGGACTATTCCTGTCAGACTGGGACAGTTGGGGGGTATGAAGTGTTATAATACTGTAATGTGAAAATACAGTATGGTTATTCAAAACACAAGCCTTAATGAAGCCATTGATCTTTTTTTCCATGTGGAAGTCCATGGGGGGAAATCATGGTACAATCTGCCCTCCCCATATGTGGAGGATCCGTTCTGGACACACACACACTCCTGTGTATGGAAAAAAGAGCACATGCTCAAGCCCCATTAAAATAATGGGGCATATGCTTGTGGTGCGGGGCGAGGCGCACGGTGTGGGTACGTGCCCCATTACATCTGCTGGGGCTTGCCTTCCACATAAGCTCAAAACCATGGAAGGCAAGCCCGCCTATAGGGAGGGCCGACTGTATATCTATCTTGGGAAGGCCTATTGCTCAAAGATAAAGAGCCTGTTGACAGTTCCCAGATCAAACTCCAGTTACAAAGCTTTTGCTTAACACAAGGGGAAACAGACATCAGGGTTATGATTCAAACCTTCCAATCTTCAAGATTTGGCAGGGACAGCCCCAATTAACCCTCTGTCATTCCATTTTTTCAGCTAATTTTAAAAGTCCTACTCTTTCTGCCTTCCAACTTTCCAACTTTGTCCTCAGCTTACCTCGATTACTGCAATCTGAGTTCAAATGAAGTGCAAAAAGTTGTTTGCACTATGGAGACTGGAGGTGGTGCAATCTTTCCCATCTCAGTAGGCTCATGCAAAAGCAAGCTCCTAGCTTATCTGATCCTCCCCATTAATACCCTTTGCCATCTTGACCACACACTGATGTTGCTTGGCCACATGCACTCCAGTTTTCCACTGCAAAATGTTGGAGGGTATGTGTTATCTGCTTCTTTTTTCAAAAAATTAATTCCCCACCCCATGGTCCACTAGCTGGAGTCTAGGAATTCTGAGCCCAGGAATTTGTTTTAAATATCAGTACTGAATGGACTTCAAAGTCTTTTGAAACAAAAGTCTACCTCTTGTTATCACAAGCTTTTTGTCAACAGAATTTTGAGCAGTCTTCTTTGTGATGGTGGGGACATTTTGTAGGTGCTGTTGTAGGAACTGTTGTTAAACAACTGGGAATCTGATAAAAAATATTTTTAGATCTAATCAAAGTGCTCAAAGATCTACCAGTAGATTCAAAACTATTGTCAGAAATCCTTGCTAACCTGTTTCTCAGTGGCCTGGAGAAGCTTCCTCCCATTGTAGAGCCATTCATTTTTAACAATATTGTCATTTATGCACCATTATTTGTGTCACTTTTTCACGCTATAGGTAAGTACATTTTGTGGATGTTTTTAGCATGTATTTGGGATTTCAGCATTATTTCTTTAAATGTATAGACCATTTCTTCTTCAGTGAGCTCACAGTACCACACATAGCTCTCCTGTCCCCATTTTGTCTTCACAACAATTCTGTGAGGTAGATCTAAGAAAAATGGACTACAGTCACCGTAGTCTTTGACATTCCTTTCCAAAACTCTTAACAACTACATAGTGATGCTGTGATTTTAGTGATGTTGTATAGGTTATTTTCTTTCCGAAGGCTGGCTCTTTGCAATTAATGCTGGAATACATGTTTAAAAATACAAGCAAAATAGCTTCAGATCACTCTTAAGGTCTCCTGCCTCACTTCCCAGGTCCTGGAGAGCTGCTGCCAATTAGAAGAAAGACTATAGGACAATAATTTGGAGTGATGCAAGGCAGCTTCCTATGATTCTGTTCATGTAGATTATTACCAGTCTGTGGGCTGGGGTCTTGACAGTTTTATGGCACCAATAAATCTGACAGTCCTCAAGGGGCTCTGAGAGACTACGCTGCTTTTGCCTCACCAGTGCTTCCCCCTTGTGGAATTTGTTACAGTCAAAAGCCGCACATACATGAGGGTGGGGAACCCTTGGTCCTCCTCCAAATGTTTTAGTCTGTAACTCTTTCTAGAGCTTGAGTCTCCCATATCCAAACTGCTCGGGATTAGAGGTATTTTGGATTTGGGGTGCTTTTGTTTTGTTTTGTTTGTATTTTGCTATATCTGCAATTGCATATATCTACTTAATAGGTTATCTTGGAGATGTTGCCCAAGTCTAAACAAAAAATGCATTTATGTTGCATATACACGTTATACACAAGCTCTGAAAGTATGTGTTTTTCATACTTTTGTTCATGAAACAAAGTTTGTGTAGACTGTCAGAAAGCAAAGGTGTCACTATCTCAGCCACCCATGAAAAAAGTTTTGGGTTTTGGAATATTTGGTATTTTGGAATTCCATATAAGGGAAGGTCAACCTGTATCCCTTACAAATTCCTTGTTGGATGGAACATCAGGAAGCTGGAGTTCAAAATATCAGAACACCAACTATTCACCATTGCAGACAGAAGCTTGCTAGCTAGCTATATAAATACATATACCTATATGGCCTGGGCCCAGAGTACCTTAAGGACCGTCTCTCCCCATATAAATCCGCCCCGCACACTTAGATCAACCGGACAATGTTTATTGAGAGTCCCAGAGGCAAGATTAGTGAACACAACAAGGAGGGCGTTCTCTATCTCTGCCCCTCGCCTCTGGAACTCATTACCTTCCGAGCTCCGCTTGTCCCCCACCCTCAGCCAATTCAAGAAAGATATGAAGACCTATTTATTCAGGCTGGCATATCCCTGATCGGTTTGTTTTATGTAAAGTGCCTGCCAATCACCCGCTTCCCCATTGTCGCCGCCCTTGATATAAGGGATAATCTTTTAATGTTTTAATGTTTTATTGTGTTATTGTAATTTGTTTTATTTTACCTGGTTGTAACTTGTTGTTTTAATCTTGTACACCGCCCTGATCTCCGGAAGGGCGGTATAAAAATAAATTTTATTATTATTATTATTATTATTATTATTACATATAAATATATATATGAATGATTCTGGGAATTTGTTACACCTTCTTATTTTTTTCTCTTTGTGATATAAAGAGGAGTGTGAGAGAGCAAATAGGCTTTGCAGGTGCTTTCACAGTGAGCATGCCCACTTATTGGTGATACATATTGGGTAGGCAGTGACTGCAGTATCAGATTGCTACTTAATGGCAACAAAACAAAGTCTAGTTGTTACAAAATATTTTCACTTGGTAGCAGTCCAATATAGGCCAAGGGCAATGGCACCATTGGTGCAGAGAGCTTGTACAAGTTACCTTTTTGGTATGCTCTGGCTGGGGGATTCTAGGAGTTGTAATCCAGAAATTCTAGGTTATGCTCACATTTAGAAAACAGCTTGGCCTTTTTTAGTGGTAAGACCACAGAGCAGGTTCTTCTCTTATTGTGGTCACATGTAAAAGATGCTGCCATTTTTGTTACTCAATAAAGCCTGACTACACTCAGAAAGAGGACAAAAGATAGTAGGAAGGAATATCAACAATCTAACATATACAGCTGATACCTTAATACTATGGAACAATTACTAAGGAAAGTTAAAGAAGAAAGTGAAAAGGCAGGCTTACTGCTGAACATAAAGAAAACAAAATTTATGACAACATTCAGCTTAAATAATGAAGAAATCAAAATAGTTAAAAGTTTATCATACTGTGGATCAAATTTTGATCAGAACTGAGACTGCAGGGATACAAAAAATCAGAAGGAGACTAGGCATGGGAAGTGTAGCTATGAAAGAACTGGATAAGATACTAAAGTGTAAAGATATACAACTGAGCACTAAAGTTAGAATTGTTCCAGACATTGTATTCCCCATTGTCATAAATCAATATGAGAGCTGGACAGTGAAGAAAGCAGATAGGAAGAAAATTCATTTGAGATGTAGTGCTCCCTGTTTGCTTCAGATTTCCCTGCACAATCCAGAACCCTCTGTTCCGATGCTGGGTGGCTGTTTAAAATGCATCCCATTGTACCTCCTGGCACAGCTAGTGTTGCTGTGAGTCTCTTACTCTGAGGTCAGAACAAGGCACTGAACCATATGACTGACACTGGGCATGTGATTCTGACCCCAGAGTGACAGATGGCACAGCAGGACATGTGTGCAAACAGTTCCATCAGAACAGAAAGTTCTATGTAGGTTGGAGCAGCTTGGGGCCCAGTATACTCCAGGCTGTTGCAGTTGGTGCAGATACCACCTTGGTCTGTTCCCATGCTCATTCAATTACTCACATGACACTCCATTTTTAAATGATAACAGAACTGTTGGATGATGCAAGTGAGTAAGGAAGAAGAGCAAGGAAGCACTGTGTTTTCTTTTGCACCAGATCCCTATTCAGGGATAGCATTTATCACTTACATTTCTATACAGCTTCATAGTGAACTAAACACTCTCTAAGCAGTTTACAACATGTAAGCCAAAGGGATTGATCGGGTGAAAAAATTGTACATTTGAACTATTAGTTATCTGACCCAGCTTCATTGAAGACAGACAGCACTCAAGTTAAGATCCACCTGCCACTGATCTGCCTTTTTTTTAAAACATGGAATACAGATCCATATTAATATTAGTATAATATTCATATGCTACCCCTTTCCCAGTCTCAGTCTTGTCATTGATCACAGAGAGCAAAACTTCATGGCTGGCTAAGAGAAGTCAGGACCGTTCTGTCTTTCAGCCCCATCTGCCATCAAGTAAATTTCCTTCACAAAAAGGAAGGACTCATAGATCATCATAGATCATAGTGTTAAAAAGTAATAACCATTTTACAAAGTAGTTGTAGTTAGTGGCCCAGGACTGGGAGGAGTATCTCTCATTAATATTAACGGAAACACCATCTGATTACATATTCCAGGACCACAGTTGACACCACCCTATTTAGGCTGGTGATTTTACTGCAAAAAGCAACCTATATTTGTAGGCTGTGTTACAGTTTTCTTTGTTTTTCAGCGCCCCCCACCCCCAGCCTAATTTTATCCCAATATTACAAAATAAGAGGAAAGGCAACCTTTGAAATGTTAAGAATACTGTTATTTTAAATAATAATCAAGAATTAAAACAATATTAGTAGGCATGTAAGGTGCACAGTTAATATGAAAGAGTACTTCGGGTTCTTTTTTTCCTTTCTATTTCCATTCCTTCCCTTTACAAATGACTGAAAAGAATCTCACTAAAAAATTGTCTCAGTGCTTATCTGACTTGGGATAAGGCAGCCAGAATTAGGCAGACCCAGGATTTTTACAGACCCTTCTTATTAACATTGCCACTTTTAGTGAAACATGTATTTTAAAGCATTAATTGAATTTCTCCTGAAATTCCTCAAATGGTCTGTCACAGCAAGAATCTCCAAATTTGGTTGACACAGGACTTTGTCACACAGGAAAAAGTGGGGGAAAGTGGGGGTTTAAACTGTCATTATTCTGTGAAATTTGTGCAATTGCACTGAACATGATGTTGCAATCAAATAGGATTTATCTTGGCTATAACCAGGTAATAACCAGCACCAAATCATTCATGGGGAAATCCTATGAATGATTTGTTGTGGTTTATTACATGGTTATTCCTGAGATAAGTCCTCTTTAATCACAATGTGTGTGAAAATCTTCCCGCAATCGCGCAACTTTCCCAGGATAATGACAGTTTAAACCCCCAATTCCCTCCCCCCCCCCGGTTTTCCCCTGTGTGAAAACTCCTTACTCTAGAACAAAGTATTTCACCAGCAGAAGGTAGAAACAAAATATGTATTTATGTTGTTCCATTTAAGCTCCAGTCCTGTAATTTACCAGGGACTAAAGCCCATTCAATCCCTCAGTGAGCAAGCCCCACTGATATTGGGCTCTTAGGGGGTCAGATTAGATAATCTGTTAGATATGTATTTAAACAGATGCTTCTTTATGTGATCAAATATGTTTGCTCATTATAACATGGGGTTGTCCTCTACTACCTATCTTACAGTTAGTGTTCTTTGTGTTGTGATTGGTCAATTGAAGTAGAACATGGGTTTAATTATCACTGGAATATCTTAGCCTTTCATATGATCTTGAGCAGATGTACAGAGCATTTCACTGTGAAGTTTGTTCACTTGCTTAATATGAAAGATTTGGTATGTGATGTGGATGATTGGAAAACTGGAAGATAAAATAGCAGTGGACTAGACTCCTGTGGATGGAAAGGCAGAATACAGAGCTCATAAAAAGGGGTCAGAGAAATCAGGATGTAAATTAATGTGTATGCATTCACCTACTTGAGCATATGCATGTGTATGTATTCAAAATTAAAGTTACATAGCTTGTCTAATAAAGGCTGTAGGTAGCAAGGAATCAGATAGCAAGTGATAACATGAGACAGCTGAAGTGAGTTCAGTCACACACAACTGTGCTAAGGTTAGTAAAGACTTGCACAGCACAGACAGTGAGTCATCTGAAAGCTTAGGTTATTGGAGTGAATTGCCCTATAGTGGGGTTGGGCAAATACCCTTGCCCTGGTGTTGCTAAATTGAAATTCCCTGGAGCCCTAGCTAGTATAACCAGCAGTGAGGAATGCTGGAAGTTGCAGTCCAACAACATTGGTAGGTCCACATGATTCCCACCCCAGCTCTATAATAGCCATAGAAACTCTACTGGATCAAAGGGCAAAGGGCCTTGTTAGACAAATGTGGACATGTGAGATTCCAGGTGTTTGTAGGCCTTGGGCCTGGAAATTGTTTCCTGTAGCCATTCCCCTGTTCAAATAGAAAACAAGGAGTTAAAAGTCGGTCAAGTAGTAGCTCTCTCAGCAAACATTGTAACTATGCATGAATCCCACTCTATCTGTCACATAACCTTGGACATTTAAGTCTCTTTTATTGAGAGAGCATGTTGACCAGGAGAGCCTGGGGTTATCTCCTGTCTCTTCTGTGCATTCAGCAGGATTGCTGGTCCACATTCTGTGTAGGGAGAGAGACCTTGGTTCAACACCTGCTCACAAACAGTATTAATGTAAAAGAGGTAAGGAGATTGTTATCTTTATGGTACTGAACAAAGCCAAATCCTTGAAGCTAAGGCCACTAGTTAATATTTTAAATAAAGCCCATGCATTCCTTTTTCTTTTCTTTTCTTTTTAGTGGTAAGCTAGAGCAAGGAAGACTGGCACAAATTTATCCCAGCTGTAACTGCTACCACTTCAATGGAGAAAAATCAATTAGTTTGGATGTCTTTCTTGTTTGTTCCAAGGGCTCAGAATGGGGTATAATACATCATTAGTTCATTTTATCCTTGCACCAAATTGAATACTATAATAGCTTACAACACAATTACATGCATGTAACAAGCCATTGGCCAGAATTTGATTGGGGCACTATACAAGCATGGAAACAGTTTTGGAAGTAGTGGGACTTTCTCAGAGTTCATGTGGTAATGTGTATTTTAGAGCACCCAATTCTTTTGCATGTACACACCCAGCCATATTTCATGATCTTGACTTGGTAGATGGTGGGGAGTTATTTGAGTGTTGCATGATGGATGTGCTCAATGCCATTGCCTAATTGGTTGTGCAACCATGCTGTACATCATAATAGTGCTGGTGTGTGATTTAGACTTCACCTCCAGATAAACCTTGCCATGAAAACTCCATGATGTAAAGGCCATAAGTTGGAAATGACTTAATAACAACAACAAAGTGTATAGAATTGTGGCCATAGGGTATTCATAAGATATACTCTTAACCACAGATTTTGGTAGTCTACATTTTTAGCAGCTATACTATGGTATAGCAATCAGAATGACTCTTGTTTGTATTATAGTAGCGTGAGTCCCATTATGGACTGTGATAGATTGCATTCACCATTATTTCCTCCCCTCCATAAGCAAATTTGTTTGAACTTAAATCTGCCTAAAATTTTGCCTATCCAATTCTACATTCTAAGGTTGTTTCTACATCTAGCTGAGACAGAGTCTGTCTGACTTTCTATGGCATGCATGTCAACATTTGAAAGTATATTAAACTTCACGGGAATGTTAATACTCTTACAGTGCAATTTTGTATACCGTCTACTTAGACCGAAGTCTTAGAATTCTATGTGACTTATTCTCACGTGACAGAGACTAAGATTTCCAGGTTTACTTGGCAAATCAGTGGGTAGTGGAGGCCCATGGTGATGCCAATCCCCTCCCTTCCCCTCTTCTTTCTGTAGAAGCAGCCCAAAAGATGGTCTTATACCAGCAGGCACTGCAGATGCATCATCATTTTCATTTTCCTACAATGCATCTGTGGTCCTGACAGAGCATTATGCTACCCTGAGAAGGATTTAAACAATGGCTGCTTCTTCTACTACCACTTCAATTACATCTTGAGTGAATCTACACTGTAGAAATGATGCACTTTGACACCCCTTTAAGTGCTGTAGCATCATCCTATGGAACCCTGGGATTTGTAGTTTTAAAAGGTCTTTAGCCTTCTCTTCCAAAGAGTGCTGGTGCCCATAAAACAGCACATCCCAAGATTCTGTAAGATGGAGCCATGACGACATTATTTCTACAGTGTAACCCCCACTTTCCTTAAATTAAAGAGAGAAAAGAGGTAGAGTGGTGGATCACTGGCCTCTCTGGAGGTCTTGGGCACCAGCAGTGTTGACCACTGCCACTGATCCTCAGGGGTGTTACTAGTGGGGGGGGGGGAGGTGCGAGCTATATCAGGTGACATCCAAAGGTGGGGAGATACCACTGCTCCCCAAACATCTGCCTTTTGGCAGAAACAGACCAGTGTTTGGCTCCATCCCTTTACAATGCTGGAGCTCAGAGGAAGAGATGGTGTGAATGGGGCAAGGCTCAGTGGAAGGATAACTGAGAGACTTCAGTGGTTTTTTTTTTTTAATTAAAAATAAAAAAATATATATTTTATTTTTTTTTAAAAAAAAACCTTTTAAAATTTTCTTTTAAAAAAATCACACCTCACCAAATTATCAAAACCACACCAATCCACATGAAACTATGTACACTTAAATACATGTAGGTTGTGCATACAATATTGTAATTTCAAGTATAATTTTAATTTTGCTAGTTGTTTTATGTTACAACTATGGCCTTTACATTCAGTGATATATGGGAATTGCCATTTATGAGTAACACTGATTCAAAAAAAACATTACTAATAATTCTGTATAGTGTGGTATGGGAGAGGTCAGTGGTGGGGGTGGCACCATGAATTACTGCACCAGGTGACACCAACCTTATTGATGCCACTGCTATTAATAGGTGTATGTTCAGGAGATTATATAAGTGGACAGCTCCTTCTGGGTTTTATGCTACTCCCTCAGTAATGTTACCAATTGAACCCTGTGTTTCCCACCTTGAATTTATAGGAAACTGGGGGGTGGGGGGAGAGAAGAAAGAATGAGCCACCCTTTTAGCCATCCCTCGATTTTTGTTTCTTGGGCCCATCAGAGTGGCAAAATTGTGACAAAATATGGGGAGAGCTCGATGACATTTTGGAAAACGAGTGTTTGATTTTTTTCAGTGAGATGTTGACTTAATATGGTTAGGGCATAATATTTAATGTTAAATTAATCTGATAATGTACTGAGCTGTCTGCAGTCTCCTTAAAAGATTGAAGAACAGGTCAGTGGAACAGATTAGAGAAATAGAATAATATTAAATTTTACAGACCTAATTGTTTTGTTTTAATCTGATTTCATTTGATTATCTGCATATAAGTAGGGCAAATATGTCCAGAGCCATTATGTCATGAATCACAGAGCTAATACCATTTCACCATTTACTGTACATGATGTTCATAGGTAACTTCAAATGGTCAGTGCATGCTTTCATTTTCCTGAAAGCTTGCACAGGAACAAAAGTTAAACCCCAGTGGCAAGAATCAGACAAAGTAAAGCACTTTAACAGTGCAGTCCTGTGCAGCTTTATTCAGATGTAAGTCCCATAGTGTTTGAAGGGCCTTACACCCAAGTAAGTGTGTGTTTCATCATACTATTTTAATCTATTGTTTTTATTTAGATAATATAAGGTATACATAACATTCACTTAAAACATGTTCCTTGACTTGTGTTTGAACACTGTTTGGTGGTCCCTATGTAGACAGGCTAATGGTTACTCCATCACAGATTTTTAATATTTTCCCCCAACGCCCCCTTGAACGGTTTAAAAGCTAGCTGTCCCAGAATTTATGCTGGCATTCTAGGGAAGATGCTTTGATAAGAATTGACCAAATTTTGCACTTTTTCATATTTAGGATAGAAAGAACTTCAGCACCCCCCCCCTCCCTTTAATCTAAAGCAGGAGAAATTACATGAAGAGAACAAAAAAGACTCCTCCCCCCCCCCCAATACCAACAGTGATTCAGAATTCTGGCCCATGGGGTTTTCCCCACAGAATAATGCTTCAAGACATTTTAATACATGAAAATTATTGCAGTGGAATATTCCTTTTCTCCAGCAGCACGGAAAAAACTATCATAATTTTTTGTCCTGCCATGGAAGGATGAAATAGTTGAGGATTTTCATCCATACTCTGGCATTTATATTGCTTATTGGAAACCATATTAGATGAACTCTGGGTGCAGATGCTCCATGTTTTGTATGAACTAAGATTTTCATTTGGACAATCCCCCATCCCTCCTCGAACTATCCAAAGGGTAATAATTCTACATATCATGCTTAGGACATCATGGGCAGCCAGTCCTCATAGTCCACACAGAGCTTTAACCAACATTGCTGACCCTTGAATGACCATCGAGGTACTATGTCACCTGCCCGCCTGTAGATTTAACTATATCAACACATTTTTGTATAATGGGAACTGGAACCATATCTTCTTGTGTCTGGGCCCAGTGACCCTGGCAAGTGCTTGAAGGCCTTGCCAGATCTAAAGAGCAGAAAAGTCCAGATGACAAATGACTGCTTCATTTCTTTTTTGCATCTTGGGTGTTGTTGTGCCGACTGGCTAGATTTTCCTTTTATCTTGAAATCTGTCATTAAATATGTAGATGTAGTTGTTAGTTAATCCATAGTGGGTAGTGAAAATATTAAAATTTAACTTCGTTATGCTTCATTTCCCTTTTTACTAGGACAATAAAAAACCCACAAGACCCAGAGTGACTCAGAAGCTGCTTCATGCATCCCCAAAGTAGAGCTATGCTTTGCTGAGTTGTTCTGTAGAGCCTCAGTGGAGCCCCCCTGGATCCTTTAACCTTTTTTCCTTGGAAAAACACAGGATGCGTTTAGATGCCTAGGTTGTTCTGCTTCCACCAGCACATGATGATAAAATATCCTTCCATTTTCCTAATCATATTTGTTTAGGTCTAATGCTGTATTAGTGAGTGATTAAAAGTAAAGTAAATGGTTTATATTTTCAAGGCTGGTATTAATAGTGTCTCAGCTATCTTCAAACAACTTCAGGAATGCCATGAAACAGTCCATTGTACAGGCAGGGCTGATCTCAAAGAAATTATGTCCCCCAAGCGGAACCCTCTATCTCCCATGGAAGGCCCAAAAGGACTGCATTGCTTCCCCATACGAACTGTGCCCCCCAAAAGAAATTTTCCTTTAGTCTCCAAGTTTCTAGCATTGCTGAGAATGAGATACTGAAAATTGTTTGTTCCACACCTCAAACACTTATATATGCTGTGTTCACATGCCCTGTGTAACTTTGCAAGCTACTTCTCTTTGGATGCCTAAATTGTATTTCTAAAGGCTTAACTGAGGTTTGAAGTTATTGCAATGCAGATATTTGGGTAATGAACGAAAATTTGATCAAGCAGGGTGCAGAATTCAAGTTGGGGACAGTGCTGTCATTTTTCCCACTGTAGCTCCGTCAGTGCCTCCTTCTTTTAAAAATAAAATCATATAATATTTTACATTGGTATTATGGAAAAGAGAATTCTCTCACCAAAGTTTTTATCACCCAATTTCAGAAGCCTTTGTAACCCTCTCTCTCTCTGTAGGTTTGTGTATCTGTGAGAGTGAGGAGAGAGGGAGGGAGCAGTTACACATAAAGAGGGATGGAGAGATAGACATGCAAAATGAGAGATAGCTGGTGGAGGGAGGGGGTCTGTTTGCCTTCATTTGGCTGGAAAGTTTGCCTTTCTTCCACCTATCCCAGTTAATCCACAAATGTTGCTTTCTCCCTGATTTGATTTTTCTCAAGTTTAAAGTCCTTTCCATCTGAATAGGAAGAAATTAGAGGAAATTCTGGGAAATTCTTCTAAACCAACCAGTTAAAAATTGTCTTCTTGTCTGCACTGTCTAAACCAATGGTTCCCAACCAGTGCTCCGAGGAGCCCTTAGGGCTCCGTATGCACTTCTCAGGTGCTCCATGGCTGCTCTAGCAAAATGAAAAAAATAAAAATTGAATGAAATTAAAGAATAAGAATGTATTCTTATATATATTCCTAAGCAAAATTAACTTGTAAGACATAGGGTAGGCCTCTTAGGGGCTCTGCCACAGAAATAAGGGCTCCTCAAGTCAAAAAGGTTGGGAACCCCTGGTCTAAAGTCAAATAGGTACATCCATTCCTGGCTTGGAGAGGACGATGTACCAGGCCTAACACATTAGAATTAAAGATGAGAAGCCTCTCAGAAAAAAGGTGGCAACTGCCAACCAAATCAGGATTAATCTGGTTGAATATGCAGAATTATAAAGCTAGCCTTTCATGAGTTAGCTGTTTCATGGGTTAGCATGGATGGGTACATCTCTCAGTTTTGGTTTCTCTTAGTCATTTGTTTAGATTCTATGCTCTTTCTATCATTCTAGGGAAGAAATGTGCAAATGTTGACACATTTTTACATAAATAAAAGGGGAGGGAAATAACAGGGATGTTATTGTGGGAGTCTAGTGCAGACTCCCCAAGTCAAACTGAGGAATCATCTTTCTAAACATATGCCTTTCTAGAACAGATGGCCACACACTCAGAAAGGAGAGATGTAGTAATGATCGGTGGCTTCAGCTATCCTGATATTTGCTGAAAGTCACACTCAGCCAAAATCTCAAGGTCTAGCAAATTCCTCACTTGCCTTGTCCAAAAGGTGGAAGAAGCAACAAGGGGTCAGCTATTTTAGATCTGATTCTAACCAATAGTGTGACCTAGTTAATGGGGTGCTAGGACCTGGAACAATGGATGCAAGCTACAGGGAAAGAGATTCCACCTAGACATTAGGAGGAACATCCTGACAGTAAGGGCTGTTCAACAGTGGAACACACTCCCTTGGAGTGTGGTGGAATCTCCTTCATTAGAGCTCTTTAAGAGAGGCTGGATGGCCATCTGTCAGGTATGCTCTGATGGAGAGTTCCTGCATGGCAGGGAGTTGGACTGGATGGCCCTTATGGTCTCTTTCTACTCTATTCTATGATTCTATGATTCTAAGTGGAGGCATACTTAGGTGGGAGTGATCATGTTGCCCTGAAATTTGTTATACAGTGGAAAGGAGAAGCCAGGCATACTCAGACACATATTCTAGACCTCAGAAAAGCTGATTTCAGTAAACTTGAGGAAATACTGGGAGTGATCCCGTGGTCATGAATACTAAAAGAGAAGGGAGTTCAGGATGGACGGGAGTTTCTCAAAAGGGAGATACTGAAGTCACAATTCAAGTTGTTCCAATGAGGAAGAAAACCAGGATGGATGATTAAGGAACTTTCAACTGACCTAAATTTTAAATGGAACATGTATAAGAAATGGAAAAGAGGGGAAATCACCAAAGAAGAACTGAGACATATAGTGAAGATGTGTAGGGGTAACGTCAGAAAAGCTAAAGCATAGAATGAACTCAGGCCTGCTAGACAGGTTAAGAACAACAAAAAGGGCTTTTTGGGGGGTATGTTCACAGTAAAAAGAAGATGGTGAAATGCTGACAGGGGACAGAGAAAAACAACACCTTCTTTGCCCCAGTCTTCTAAGAAAAGGAAAAGGGTGCTCAACCTGAGGAAAATTGGAGCTGAGGACACAATAGGGGAAATGCAGCACAGAATAAGTAAAGAGGTAGTACAGCAATATCTGGTTAATCTAAATGAATTTTAGTCTCCGGGAACAGATGAACTATATCCAAGGGTATTAAAAGAGGTGCCAAATGTAATCTCAGAGCTATTGGCAATAATCTTTGAGAACTCCCAACAGACTGGAGGAGGGCAAACATTGTCCCCATCTTCAAAAAAGGAAAAAAGAGGATCCCAAATCACCCAGTTAGTCTAACTTCAATACCAGGAAGGATTCTAGAGCAGCTCATTAAACAGAGAGTCTGTGAACATTTAGAAGGGAATGCCATAATCTCAAAAAGTCAACATGAATTTCTGAGAAATAGGTCATGGCAGACTAATCTGATCTCTCTCTCTCTTTTTAAATAAAATTACCATCTTGGTAGATGAAGGTAGTAAGGCCTTTGATAAGGTCTCCCATGACATTCTTGCAAACAAGCTAGTAAAATGTGGGTTATACAAGGCAACTGTTAAATGGATTTGTAATTGGGTGAGTAGCTGAATCCAAAGGGTGCTCAGCAATGGTTCCTCTTCATTCTGGAGAGAAGTGACCAGTGTGGTGCCACAGGGCTCTGTCCTTGACCCAGTGCTATTCAACATCTTTATCAATGACTTAGATGAAACAATAGGGGCATGCTTATCAAATTTGCAGATGACACCAAATTTGGAGGAATAGCTAATACCCAGAGGACAGGATCAAAATTAAAAAAAATGACCTTAATAAATTAGAAAGCTGGGCCAAAGCTAACAAAATGAATTTCAACACAGAGAAATGTTGTGTGTGTGTGTGTGTGGGGGGGGGGGGGAATTAAATGCATAGATATAGGATGGGGAACATTTGGCTGAATGAAATTACTTGTGAAAGGGATCTAGGAGTCCTGGTAGACTATAAGTTGAACATGAGTCAACAGTGTGATGCGGCAGCTAAAAATGCCAATGCAATTCTAGGCTGCATCAATAGAAATATAGTGTCTAGATCAAAGGAAGTAATAGTGCCACTCTGTTATGCCTTGGTCAGGCCTCACCTGGAATACTGTGTCCAGTTCTGGGCACCACAATTAGAAAAGGATGTTGACAAATTGGAGCATGTCCAGAGGAAGGTGACCAAAATGGTGAAGGGTCTGGATACATACCTTATGAGGAAAAACTTAGGGAGCTTGGTGTGTTTAGCCTGGAGAAGAGACAGTTAAGAGGTGATATGATAGCCCTGTTTAAGCATTTGAAGGGGTGTCACATTGAGCAAGCTTGTTTTCTGCTGCTCTAGAAACTAGAACACGGAACAATGGATGCAAGCTCCAGGAACAGGAAGAATGTCCTGATAGTAAGAGCTGTTTAACAGTGGATCACACTCCCTTGAGTCTCCTCACACATAAGTCTCCTTCCTTAGAGGTCTTTAAACAGAGGCTGAATGGCCATCTGTCAGAGATGCTTTGATTGTGAAGTCCTGCATGGCAGGGGTTGGACTGGCTAGCCCTTGTGGTCTCTTCCAACTCTATGATTCTATGTATAATAAACTGAGCTTAATTCTCATTACCCATTCTCAAACATTTAGCAAGTGTTTCATTGGCTCAAATGCTCCATCATCAAATTTGCTTGGTACCATTCTAGTAGCTTTCAGGAAACCCCAGCCTTTATACGCGAATTACTGTATATACTTAACTATACATTGGATTTTGATATGACCCATGGATAAGTTAAGGGTAAACATTAGGGGCATGCAGCAAATGATGTAAAGGATGAAGAAAAGGAAAATGATGCCAAAGAACTTACAAAATTTGAGCAAATATAATTGTGCTCAACCTAAAGGCTGGATGGATGAGAGAATAAAGCCGGGGGGGATTCAGTGTTTCCAGGACATATTACACTCTTGCCTTTCACCAGGGGATGGTCTCTCTCACACACACACACGAATTAAAGTATAGTACTTACATTGAGTGGAGAAGAGTTAGGTTTTTGGGGTCATCATTTCGAAGGGTGGTATGTTTTGTAATGGTTTTATATTTTTAATTTAGCATTTTAAGGGTTAAGGATATAATGTTTTAAGTGTGTCTTAAAATTGTACTGTTTTATTGTTGTGGCTTTTAAGCATTGTTTGTGAGCTGCCTCGAGTCCAATTTGGGGAAAAGGTGGCATATAAACAAAATAAAATAAAATAAAATTAATTTCTCTAGTATCTAGTGTTAAGATAGCCCGCCCCCCCCCCCCCCCCCCCCGCCACTTCATTGTAGTCCTCCTTTTCACAATATGCCAGGGACAGCAGTTTAGACTCTGGGCCCTTAGAGGAAGAGGAACTCAAGAAGAAGGCCTTTTCCAGCAGGGACTACGATGACCCATGTTTGATTGACTACTAAGCATGCCCTCAGTGCTTGGAAAAGCTGCTGTGGGGATTTCTTTTGAAAATAATTGTGTGCCTGGCTGAGGGCCATTCACGTGTCTCACCACTGGCCTTAAACACACATACCAGAACCTCAGCCATGACCTCTTAATAGCACTATTAGCAAAAACACCCCCCCCCAAAAAAAACACAGGTCATAGGAATCAGTCAGCTTGACAAGTCCCCCTAAGTTTGGCAATCCATGAAGGATTTTGTTTCCTGTGATGAAAGGATATAAAGACCCGGATAAATAAACATTAAAAAAAATAAATTCAGGAAGCAAAGATTTCCCCTGGTCAATAAATAAACAAGGAGATTTCTTTTAAATGAGACAATAGGCTGGCTCCCTTATTATTATCATCTCTGGAAAAGTTTTCCCTAAACTTTAGCTTCATAAAATATTGTTCCTCAGATGGTGGAGCATCCCACATCTTCCTTGCCTTTGTTTCAAACCAGGATTTGAGTTTCCCTCCTCTTACCTTAGCTTGCTGGCATCTCTCTCTCTCTCTCTCTCTCTCTCTCTCTCTCTGACTTTTATATGCGTTCCTTTCAAATGCTCACAAAAGCCCTTGAGGTTTGAAAGTATCCAAAGGGGAATGCTCATGAAAACCAAATTGTTTTTGTGACAAGCTCAAAAATAAATAAATTAATTCAAGAACTGGATTTTATGGATTTTTGCCATTCAGTTCCTTGTATCTTTTTATCCAGCACCTTCCCCTTCCTCTGTGAGTGTATCTACACTACAGTGTTATAGCAGTTTGATATCACCTTAAGTGTCAAGACTCTTTCCTATGAAATCCTGTGATGGGTGGCCTGATGCGGAGTTCTTACAGTTCTTTTCTTTAGAGAGTTCATTGAATTCTCTTAGCTTCCAGCACTAGGGAACTTGAAAGGACCTCACAAAATTACAAATCCCAGGATTACAAATCTCAGGAGCCATTGCTGTTAAAAGTAATACAGAGAGTGGGAGAAAGACACACATGAATGTAATGACTTGGATGCTTTGTCATACATGATGCTATTAGTGCAAAATGCAGAATATGTGTATTTTATGACAGGGCATACCCAAGATAGTTTTGATACCTGAGAAGAAAGACAAGATGGCATCCTCTTCATTCTACCTGCAATCACTGGTGGCATATAAATAAAGTAAATAAAATGGAAATAAAATCACGTTTTTCTTTATGGAATTAAAAATAATAATGGATGGCTGGATCTATGGATGGCAAAATCCAAGGGGAATTTCAGGGAAAAAGAAAGAGAGAGAGATCTACAAGTGTGTCCAGTTGGCACAGATTACTTAAACATTGTGGTCACCATGGGCAGTAAGGTAACAACCTCTCTTTTCCAAAGCAATTCAAGCACTTTTAATTACTCTGGGCAAGTTATGACATATGGATTTCAAAATTACTGTTTTGATTTCTTCCTGCATTTGATTTAAGGTCTATATATTCCTGATGTGAAGAAATGTGCAATAATTGTTAAATTCTTCACATTCTTAACAGAACTTTTTTTCTTCATCTGGACTGACCAAAGAGGTAATGCTGTCCTCAGCATGGAGAAGACCATGATATCATATAGGTATTAAAAAAGAGGAGTCTTTCAGGAGTGGGGGGGGGGGAGTGACAATCGTAACGGAACATAAACATAATAAAATATACAAGTCTTAAATGCAGACTTTGAAAAGTTAAGTTCTCCAAGTCTTGGGTTTAGATGAACAAATCTGTCATGGAGGCACCACAATACATGCCTGATCCAGCTGCCATGCCAACTGCCCCATAGTTGGGGCAAACATTGTGTATACAGGTGTACAGAAACAGATAACATAACATAGTAGCACATAACATATATTTGGATACCCTTGTACAACTGACATAAATGAATATACAAGAAAAAACCCACAGTGGAGATAAGGGAAAGAGGGAGGGTTGGTGATGCCAAAGGAAGGAATGGAGTGAAACCTAGGCTCAGCACTCCAATCCGTGGAGCAGGAAAGAAGATGGCTCATGGAATGCCATATTGGAGGGTCCCTCTGCTAGGAAACATGCTCTAGATCGCAAAGGAACTGCACAGTGAGATGTGCATTCTGTTTAATACACCTGTAACTGATAATGTCTGAGGAAGCTCAACTACATGTGAGTCTTCTTCCAATGCTGTGAGATCATTTAAGAGAGGCTCAACTCCCGTCTTCCTGTTCCAGAAAAGCAGACCTTGGAGAAAATAGCATTTTGGATTGCTGCTTCCAGAATCTCCCACCCAACACATCCAAATACAGGTTGGGGACTTCAGGTTCATACAGGTTGGGGAATTCTGGGATTTTTGTAATCCAAACACAACTTTGCCAAGCTTTGAATTAGAAAGATATCAATTTTTTTCATGTGATGGGCTATATGGCTGATGCTGAAACACAGGCACAGATCATTCCAACAATTAAAAAACAAAACTAAAAACAAGAACAGTTTCTACTGCCCCCCTGTTAGAAGGCAAGATGTCCTTTTGTCATTAACACTCTCTTCCTCTCTTGGAAACACATGTTACTTGGAAGACAACATATTTATTAATCCATATGCTGAGAATTTTTTAAAAAATAAATGTGCTTTAGCTTGTGTGGGGTTTTTTTTTTTTTTGCTTTAATTTGCAAGAAAACAAAACACAAAACTCACACAATAAAATAAAACTTAAACTCCAATAAGCCACACATGATGTTGTTGATGATGAATACTTTTTTTTTTTTAAAAAAGGAAGATGCCTCAAGTGTAGAAGCAAAGTAGAATGTAAAAAAAAAAAAAAGAAAAAGATTTCATTTCTGATAGTAACAGTGCATTGGACATGGAAGTTAAAAAAGCTTTGTGTAGGTATCAGCCTACCAGAAAGTGAATGTGACTTCCCCTCACACAGCAAGGCTTGTAATGCTGCTATCGTGTTGCACTCTACTTAACCCAGATTTGGCACAAGGGATTTGTTTTACATTGTAATTTTCATGGAGACTGTTTGAAAGAGCCCCAAATTGTTTCTAACTTTGGCCCTGTGCAGACTGGTAGTTTGGGCCGGGTTGGGGGCAAAGTCGGGGCATACCATCTACATGACGCATGCCCCGACTCTGCCCCAGGGTGGCATGACATCACATCCTGCACCACACGGCAAGCGGCATCACAGTGCTCCTGCATGACGCAGCTCCAAAGACGCACTGTAAAGCCACAACACTGCAGCTATCATGCTTTTTGCAGCTCCTTTTTGCACCCTGCAAAGGCCAAATCAGGGCTGTGGCATGTGGTTGCCATGCCCCCAATCTGGCTGTAAAAGGGGCAGCTGTAAATAGAGAGACAGAGCTAGGGGTTGCCATGGCCTGGTTCATGTAGTATTTTTTTCCTTCTTCTGAGACAATATGGGGACCGATAGCTCACAACAGCAAGCAAGACTATTTATGAATGGAAGAAAAAAAGGTTTTGGAAGTCTTAGGCTGCTGCCACATAGCAGAATTAATGCTGTTTGACACTAATTTAACTGTCATGTCTCGATCCTTTGCAATAATAATAATAATAATTTCTAACCCGCCCCTCTGAGCGAGCAATCGGGACGGGGTACAACATTTAAAAACATATACAGTTAAAATATTGTTTGTTTGTTTTTTTGGTTTTTTTTAATTTATACCCCGCTCTTCAGCCAAGACTATCAGAGCGGCTTACAATTTGTTAAACAAACAGCTTCATTTACAATTGTAAGCTATTTGCCCCCCAACAATCTGGGTACTCATTTTAGCGACCTCGGAAGGATGCAAGCCTGAGTCAAGCTTCAGCCCTTTGCTGGTCTTGAACTCGCCACCTTCTGGTTTTGAGTGAGTGGCTGCAGTACAGGCATTTAACCACTGCGCCACCAGGGCTGTTGCAATCATACAGTCCATACCTGCCTCCCACCCCTTAAAACAAGATTAAAATAAGTCATAATTAAAATCCTAGGATCTATAGTTTGTTGTGGCACCAGAGGTCTGTGACAGAGAAAGCTACATATCTCAAAAAACTACAGATCCCAGTATCCCATAGCATTGAGCCATGGCAGTTAAAGTGGTGACAAACTGAATTATTTCTGCAGTGTAGATGCAGACTCAGTGGCACAGCTTTTTCTTTTTTTGAGGAGGGACTTTTGCAATTGAGAAACTCCACCGGATCATATGGAACTGTTGAAGAAGAGAAGGAGGAGGAGGAGAGAAAAAAAGATGAACCAATCAACTATTCCTAAATCATTTTAAAGCGAGTATTCCAACATTCCCCTTCCTACACATTTCCTTACCTAGACCCAGACTTTAATTTTTATTACTTCAACTAAGTGCCTCTTGCTCTGTTTTTCAGTGCTGGGTTTGTATAAGTTCAGCTCTTGAATTCCCCCTCTCTCCACCAGTAGGGAAGCCCCAGTCAGCTTGGAAACTCCCGGAGCTTCCTAGCCAATATTGGCAACTGATCATACTGGCCGGGAGCTGAAGTTCAAAACAGTAAGGTTTCTCAGTTCTGATTACAGCATTCTAGATAGCAAGAAATCAATAAGGTGTGTGTGTGTGTGCGTGTGCTTGAAGATGCAATCCACCCCAAAATGAACTAAAGCAGCTCCAAACTGGGACAGATCAAACACTCTGTCCCCACTTGTGAACCTGAATTAGCACTTAGCCCTCTTTGACCATCATTTGTTGCCTGAGTACTCGGGGTGCCCCAGCCTCACATTTCCTAGTTGCAAAAATTCTGTGCAGTCTGGGAAAAATAGTTTATGTGGAGGCCAACTGCCTCTTCCTAATGATAAGAATTTCCTTCTTTTGGGATGGATGGCAAGCAATAACCAAATGTTGTTGCTACACTGCCAGAATTAATGTAGTTTGACACCACTTTAACTGCCATGGCTCCATCCTATGAAATGCCAGAATTCCTTAGCATTAAGCCGTGGCAGTCAACGCAGTGTCAAACTGCAGTAATACTGAAGTGTAGATACAGCACCAGATGCACAATAGTTTTGGTCTTGACGGTTGCCTCTGCAGTTTGCTTTAGTGGAAGTGGAGACAGGAGTTGCATGAGAAAATCAGTGTACAAATACACACTTAAAAAAACCAATTTGGACATTTTCTCACCAAGAGTACATGAGAAGTAAATCCCAGTTCAATAAAGAACAGTGCATCTCTTTGTGTTTCTGCTAAGAAGGAAACACTCATACCACAGCTTTCAAGTGTACCAAGTGGAGCTCTGTTGCTTGTATTTTACATTTAAATACTCTCATCTTTAAATACCTTTACATTTAATGGTACTTAAAGAGCAGTCTATTCAAAATTTAATCCTCTCTTCTCTATGATGGATTATTAGAGATAAACATGAAGTTTTCTTTGCTTAGCTCAGAAGGAAGCCACTCCTGCTCAGTACAAAGCCCAATCTGGTATGGCAATAGTCTTTACCTTGCAACGCAGCTGACCAACTGGGTTGTAGGGGGAAAATGAGTGAGTCCTGCACAACCTGGGAACTTTTTCACACCACACACTCCCAGAACTTCCTAGCCACTTTGGCCACTGATCATACTAACACTGTGATTCTCTGTGTTTGTGAAAGGAGGCATCCACACATCCACCCAGAGACTGGGCAGTGGTGGGAGAAACCCAGGAGGTATGGATTCTTTCCCTCAACTAACCAGAATGCACGTTCACAGTAAGTAACTAATGTGGCTTTCCACTTCACCTGCCAAAGCAATACAGGTTGACCAGATTTCAAAACCACAAAGAAGGACCAAGTACCTCAAGAAAAAAGTAGGACATTACAGACTAAAAGCTAAAAACACTGATATAAATTCATTTCTTGTAGATTATTTTCAGCTATATTACATATGCTTATGCTATTATGTACTCAACCATATTCTTCTGATGAAATTACTTGATCTTTGTTAAAATGCCTTGTTGTCTTGCAATATACTTTTAGAACTCTGAGCAAGACACCTGCATAAAATTGCACTTTACTAGCCAGAAACTCTTGATTGAATATACATTTAAATTATTGCTTTCATTTGTCCCTTGCATTGAAATGAAAGAAAAACCATTTTTGGCATTTGCATTGTGCCCTCAAGCAGCCCATTGCCTAACATATTTGCTGTCCTTTTCCTCTCCAAGCTCTAAGGGCAAGTCTTGTTTGCTGCTGCTACTGCTATTGCTGCTAGGAAAAAAAAGGAGAAAAAAAAGAAGAAGAAGGATCCAGCCTATTCAAGACACATTTCATGAAAGAGAAACTATTCTAAGCTGCCTTGGATCCCATTTTGAGGGAAAGGCAAGACAGAAGTGCAGTGAATGAATGAATGAATGAATGAAGAACAAAGAAATTCAGACTAATAGCAGTAAGTCATGTAAGAAGAAAGAAAGTGTGGCTAAGACCAACAACCAGGAAATCCTATGAATACGTGCTCTGCCTAAACTCTTTAAGACACATGTAGACTGTCAACTACTGAGTATAGCTATCAGGGAGAAGATGCTGAATGAGGAGCAATTGGGGCAGACTATTAGCTTTCCCTCATCAACTCTACAGGTGTTCCTCTGTGCCTCACCTTTCACACATTTGTGTTAAAGGAGGATGTCTCAACTGCTAGTCTAGGTGGAGTTTGTACATGACATGAGGAACAGATACCTTCTTGCCCTTTGTCTCAAGCAGCACAGTGGATTAAGATTTCAGACTTCAGTTTCAATCTCTTCTCATCCTTGTCCCCAGCATGTATGTGTGTGTGTGTGTGTGTGTGTGTGGCAATATGTTGCTGGTGTCAGAGATCTGGAAATTGCAAAATGTGCAGGAAAGTGTAGGAGGTCGCATTCTGGAAATGGCAGTCTGAATTGATCACAAAGGATTTTGAAATTCTTTCAGCATTTTTGGGGAGATTTTGCAGTCACCATAACATGATTGTCTTAATGAAATTCTCCCATATAAATTGGTACTGTTCAGAAAGGCATGAGTGTCTGAATATACTCCGATTTTGTGCTTTGCTGCACTAGTGCTACTCTAATGGTTTTCCCAAGAATTTTCTGAAGATCTTATTAATAAATTAATTAATCTTAAACTACATTATGAGACCACCTGCTGGTACTAAAGATCTCCTGCAACCCCCTTCACTATGAGGTTAGACTGGCACCTGCCCTACTCACTTTCTGTAAACAGCTGAAGAGTTTTCTATTTCAACAGGCCTTTGAGGATTTAATAATTTAATAATTTAATAATGATGATGATGATGATTTAGACAGTCTGAGCATATACTGTATATACTGGATTTCTGATTTGCTATTTGGTTGTACTGTTGTACTTTTTATAGCTTATGTTCTTAAATAGCTTTAAAAGTTTTGATATAAGTTGAGGCTCCCTTATCTGACATGCTTGAGACCAGAAGTGTTTGGGATTTTTTCAGATTTTGGAATACCTGTATTTGCATATACATACATAATGAGATACCTTGCAGATGGGACCCAAGTCTAAACAAGAAATTCATTTATGTTTCATATTATGTTACCTGAAGATAATTTATTCAATATTTTAAATAATGTTGTGCATAAAGTTTGTGTACATTGAACCATTGGAAAGGAAAGATGTCAGCCATCCATGAAAAAAAAAGTGTTTTTGGAGTTTTTTGCATTTCAGAATTCTAAATCAAAGAGTTGTGTGTAGTTTAATCACTTTTTAACTTTTATATTTTACAATTTTTAAAAAGATATTGTACGCTGTCTTAAGTTCCAAACAGGGGGAAAGGCGTACTTTAAATAAATATCATCATCCCCCCCCCCGCCCCAGTTTATGATATAATTCGACCCAACAAACTTATGCTTAAACACAGAACAGAACAAGCCATAGAAAACAATTAAAAGTTCAACATCATAATTAAACAGGCTTGGATGACTGGACCATATATTAAAGTATATATGGAAAGTCAGCCAGAATTAAAGCTGAATGAACAGTTAGCATGTAATAGAGCCAAAAGTATTTCCTGTGCCCCTTATGTCACAACAGAGATGTGACTGAATGTTTCATTCTCCAGTTTTATCTTTTCCATTTCTTAATAAGTCCCTGGTTGCTTATTACAAAGTGCCAAACTTTGGCTGTGTATGTTTGGGCCAGGGATAACTGAAGGGACCTCACAGTCTCTGTCATGCTTCCTGAGTGATAATATTTAGAATATACCACAGTTGGCTACTATTTAAATGATAGGAATAGGCTGGTGATTAAAAATATGGCTTTATCGGCAGTACCTTCAGCCAAAATATTCTGCAGCAATGTAAACAGAAACATGGTCTGTTTCCATGGTGACTCATTTTTTTTGTTCTGTGCAAAGGGATCTTGTAGCAACTTTGAGAATAAGCAAAAGATGTTGTGACACAAGTTTTTGTAGGCTTAATCTACTTCCTCAGATGCTTTCAGATCTCAGGTTCATTTGAGGAAGCAGACCAAGAGCTCATTCCCACTACAAAATAACCCAGTGTGGAAACTGGGTTATTTGGTGATCGAATCTCTCCAGGGCTATTTATTCCCTTTTATCCCCCTTTGTTGTTCACACTTGGAAGGAGGAGAGGAAGAATGACTGTCATGAAGGGAGGAGGAGGAGGAGGAGGAGGAGGAGGAGGAGGAGGAGGAAAGAAAAGGCAAACTCCTTCTACACAAATTTTGCCAAGAAAACACACAGACTTCAAGGCACAGAACAACAACAATAGAAGAGGAGTGGTGGCATGGCAGGAAGGCTTGGGCTATGGCAGCTCCTCCTCCACCTCCTTCAGATGGGCTGCCCTTTGTTGTGCCCTTCACCTCACCGCGGATTGCCAAAACCTTCCAAGGGACCCTCTCTGTTCATGGCAGTGGTGGTGACAGCTCTCTGTCTCCCTCTCCCCCTCCTCGCTCCAACCCACCCTCAGCTGTCTCAACCAAGAGTCCTGCCAGAGTGCTCCAGGACCCTCCTCCACCTCCTCTTCCTGGTCATCCCCTCCAGAGGTGACCCCAAGCCCATCGGAGCCTGGGGAGAAGCGGCCTGGGAAGCACCACGGGAGATAAGCCCATGGCTGCACCTCTGAGAATGGGACTTGAGCACTGGAGCTGGCTGAGAGAAGCTGCCAAGAGTCAGTGCAGCCCACCCAATGCAAATCAGACCTGTTGTTTCCACTGATTGAACATGGTTCAGATTCAAGTCTTTTCAAAAGAGCCATGCCCAGCTCGCCACCCAAAAACTAGGGTCAGGAAAGAGTGGTTCTTTTGCTTTTGCCTCTCTTGATAGTGATTGAAACTGAGCACAGTAGGATCAGAACTGATTTCAAGTGGGATTGATGGACAATTCGCTTTAAATCATAGTGGGAACGAGGCCCAAGTCTATAAATGCTTATGCGACAACTGTGGTCCCCAAACTTTTCAGGCTACTGACCCCTTTCCTCTTCAGCAACAACTCTAGCAACCCCCAACACCTATTTCTTGATATTAGGTCTACTGTTTGTGTGGCAGCCAACTGCTCAGCAGCCTCTACCTCAGCCATGCCCAGCTCGGCACCACCACCTTTTCCACCTCAGCATCTCATGTGTGAAGACAAAAGTGGCAGCAGCCCAGGCCTGCTGCTCCCTTTTTTTAATGCAAGCCTAACAGCAAAAAGATGGCCAGCTGCTTGGTTGCTGCTCCCAGAATAACCAGATGCAAAGGGAGCAATGCACCTGGCTTGCAGCAAAGGTTGGCATGGGTAAGTGTATTCTCAATCCCTGTTCAACCAGCATTACTGCTCCCTTTATACCCACTCACCCTAGAAGCAATAACTGAGCAGCTGGTTAAGCAGTGATTGAGAAGCCTCTCACCTGCAACCTTGTGGTAAAGTTTGCTACTCTACCAGCTGTTGTGTCACTGTTCCCAAGGTCTACTAGGTAGAAAGGCAGAAATTTTTCCTTGGCAAGGAAGGATTCTCAGTCTTTTAAATTTTTTGTTGGGGCAGACATGCCTTACCCTTTAGTCATCCCAGCCCCCAACATTGTTTCTACTCCTACCTATTCTCTTGGCCTGCCAGCCAAGTCCCAGCAAGGCTCACAAAGATTAATCAGGGTCCCAAATGGGAAAAGCTCCTTTTTGCTACCACTTCACTCTTCCTCAGATGGTCTGGCAGAATGATATTAAAGCCACAGATTTTAAAGATAATCAACCCACTGCCACACTTCTGTAGCTATCTTTAAAACCTTTGACTTTAATATCATCCTATCAGCACATCTGAGAAAATGGACTGATATTCATGAAAGCTCATGCTAAATTATAAATCAGTTAGTCTTAAAGGTGCTACTAGATTTTTTTTTTTTTTTGGCTCTACTTTTTTCCATTCTTATAAAAACATATTGAAAAAAAATGTCATCTATCTTTACTGTCAAACAATGCCATTAATTATTTTGAATGCTTGAAAATGCCACATAAAAAGCTTAGCTTTAGTGATAATGTGGCTTCATCCATACATTAAAAGTCAATCAAATAAAGGTGGTAACTGAACCATAAGAAAGTATGTTGATGGTTTATGCCATGATCAATGAGCATGTTTTCTTCTCCTTGGATTCCATCTGCTGGCTGATTCTTTTAATCATTGGCTTAAGTGAAACCAGAATTTTCACCAATCTCTTAAGAAGTGCGACTAGCTCAATTTGTTCCTTAATTCAAACTTGCTGTCATGACATTTGCCTCACATTATGGTCTTATCCTTGGGTTACAACAATCATTGGTGTAGGATTCTGCATGTGACACCGAGGAGGGAAAGAGGTTTGGGTGGTCAGGGGCATATAATATTCTGAGCAAAATTCAATTTATAATCCCAGCTAGTATAGAACAACTGTATCAATGAGACTTAAATAATGGTTAAATTAACAAATCCCATTCTTTCAACAGGGCAACTTTAGCTGAGACTAGCATTTGATCTTGGCCACTGCCAGAAAAAAGAAAGCATGCAAACTAATGAATTAAGAACATTCCCACTGTTACTCTAAAAGTTGAGGGACATTGGGGTCTCCACAAGCAATGCCAGTGTCTCTTAAAATGTGGGGAAACTGTGGCTCAAAGATGGCTTGCAAGAGGAGGGGAACCTGGGGGAATCTCTTAACCTGTATATACATGTACTAATAGCAGTGAGCACTCCAGTAAATAATAAGTTTTTATTTAGAAATTTAGAAAGGGAGCATGGAAACATCCAGGAACTAATTCTACCTTAAGAATCATACAAGGCTACAGAAAAGAAAGCTTCAAAAAGTTGGATAGAGGCAAGTTACGGGTTAAAGAGGGAACTAGTTACTGGTCCTGAGGAGGGAGTTCTGTGGAAATCACAGCACTGCTGGCTCAGATAGGGTTTGAGGGCTGCACAGAGGGAGTCAGTATGACTCCTTCATGCATACTTCTGTGGGTTGTTGTGGCTTCCAAATATGGCCAACACTAGATAATAATAATAATAATAATAATAATAATAATAAGAATAATACTTTTGAATGCTGCAAGCCACTGGCTTGTGGTATAAAACAACCTCCCTTCCATCTCTTTGTGTTTTCAGCATCCACAACAGAACATTGAACAGCAGCATGGCACACAAATTATAAATCAATTGCTGTTACCATGTGATAATCCTCCTCCATACCATGATAACTATAAAAATATCTTTTAAAGTTACAATTACAGCACAGACATAATGATGGTACTAGAGGAAAGGGACTACTTGCTACTAACTGGTTACTTCCAAGACAACCAGCATAATGCAGTGGTTCAAGCATTGGATTATAACTCAGGAGACCAGAGTCTGATTCCCTGCTCAGCCATTGAAATCTCTCAGCCTCAGAAAACCATACGAGAGTTTGCTTAGGACCACCATAGGTTGAAAATGATTTGAAGATACAAATCAACACAACATTTACTTCCGAGCTCTTGGATCATCCCAACTTGTGAACACTTTGTCTAGTCAAGTGTATTTCAGATGCAGTTTGCTCTTGTGGGGGCGGAGAGTGTGGAGGGGTGACTAACCAAAGGTTTACCCCTTTGTTTCAGTCACTGCATCTGACCATGACATAAGGCTACATTTTAATTTCTTTGATGAAATGGTAAACTAGGCCTATAGCCAACACCTATAAAAGCAACATTAGTAGAGTTGTAAGAATCTAATGGTTGTGACTTTAAACTCAGTGTATCATGTAGTAAATTTTACAATCCAGTCTTGCAATGTAAAAATGGAAATGAGAGGCAATGAATGAGCTAGTCCCCCAGAGAGACAGTGTAAAATACATGGTACATTCCTTTGAGGTGGAATGTCCTGTCCTAGAACTCTTCCTTCACTACTGTGGTAAGCAGGAGTTCCCTCTGTTTAGTGGCACGAGGTGCTACCTTATGGAATGATGCCAGCTACTCCAAACAATGGAATTTGCCACTATATTTGCCACCATAAATATGATTAAACAAAATGATTAGCCCTGAGGTGGGGAACTGGGGGGCTGTTGGCCTGCAGCTTGACCTCAGTCTAGGGAGACTAAAATGGCTCCCTCCTTGGGGTCCTTCCACCCAAACTACCTCTTTGTGAGAGCTTTTAACAGTGTGTAATACTGCTTTTTGTTTTTGACTTTTAAATGGGTATGTTCTACAGTGGGCCCTTGGTATCTGATGGATTTTCAAGTCCCATTATATACAACATGTATATAGTAAAATGATGTCCCTTATATAAAATGGCAAAATCAAGGTTCACTTTTTGGAATTTATATATTTTTGAAATATTTTCAAGCCATGGATAGTTGAGTCTGTGAATAAAGAATCCATGGATACAGAAGCTCAACTGTGCATTGCTTTTAATTCTACTTATTTCCCTCTACCTTTCTTAGCATTATTGTTTTTTCCAGTGAGTTGTTCCTCCTCATGATGTGGCCAAAGTACGACAGCCTCAGTCTTGTCATCTTGGCTTCCAGGGAGATTTCTGGTTTGATCAGTTCTAGGTTCCATTTGTTTGCCTTCTTGGCTGTCCATGGTAACCTCAGCACTCTTTGCCAGCACCACATCTCAGCTGAATTCTTTTTTTGTCTGCTTTCTTAACTGTCCAGCTCTCACATCCATACATGGTAATAGGGAATATAATGGCTTGTATGATTCTAACTCTCGTGCTCAGTTGTATGTCTTTACATTTTAGGATATTTTCTAGTTCTATACACGGTTTAATTACATGTTAACAGTAATATTTCATATGTTTTTTATCTATACATGTTTTTATCTTTGTCTGTATTGAATGCTGTCTTGAATCCCAATTCTGGTAAAAAGCAGGATGATGATGGTGATCATGATGTTGATGGTGGTGATGCTGATGGTAGTGGTGGTGGAGATGATGATGATGATGATGATGATGATGATATGGCCTTCAGCATTATCTGGTTTTGTCAGTATTGTAGTACCACTCCTGGTGTCTGGACATTCTCTCTGAGCATGGCCAATCCATAAGATTTTGTTTTTTGAGATGAAGCAAACAATTATGTCCCCGTTACTCAATTCAAGGTGAATAGTACGTTAATGGAAGAGATTTTCAGGTACAAGGCTTACTTTTGTTGGACTACAGTTCCAAAAGATAGCAAACATGCCAGTTATTGTAACTCTTCCAAGCTCTGCCTAGACTATTTGAGTTATTTAGGCCCATGAGTCAAAGAATTCTCAAGAATTCTCCTTCGCTTTGGCAAATCTAGGTGTTAGACCCAAGCAGAGTAAAGCTGCCGAAGTATGTGAAATGGGAGGAAGTTGAAACCCTAAAATCAGATATTAAATGTATCACTCAGGGGCTGTACCGGCAGCCCCAGAGGCCCTCACCAGCAGCCCCAGAAGCCCCATTCCGCCGCTTCTCCAGGCCACGGAGAAGTGGCAAACTGCTGCTTCTCTGTGGCTTGAAAGCAGGGTGCAGCAGGTGCCCTGGGCACCCATTGTACCCCACCATCCCCAGTAGTCCTAAGGGGAGAAAAGGACCACCATTGCGGGGGTCCTTGGAACGGCCATGTAAAGGCTGCTCCAAGGGCCAGCGCCAAAAGAGGAGCTCCATTTTGGAGCTCCTTGGGCACTGCAGAAAAGGTACCCTATGCACCCTCCTGTGGCACCACGATGTCAGGCGTGCACCACATTGTATAAACGTGGTGCACGCCATGACGCCATCATGGTGTGCACGTATGGAAGGCACCATTTTAAAATGGTGTCATCCATACTCGCTAGGATAGGGAGCATGCAAATGCTGTGCGCTTCCTAACCCTAATTCCACCCCACAGATGGCCCTTTTGGGCCATCTGTATCATTAAGAACTGGTGAAATGGCATCCTTGACTAGAATACAGTAACTGAAAATTATATCTTGTTCGAAAGGTAGGGGCTCCACTGAATGATTCCATGAACTCAACAAAAGCGGTGTTTTTATTCACTGATAGATTAAACATACCTCACCTCAAGAATTTTCATATTTGTGAGGCATAAAGGGTATTTCAGGGAAATTAAATACACACAAACAATATATTCATTGTTAAAATATGAAGAGGTAAAATGTTCAAAATAGAAAAAAATAATAAATGCAGTTTAGTCAATGGGGAGCAGCAGTGTAATTAGATGAAATGTGCAAATGAAAGCACTCATTAGGAAAAATATGTTTAGCATCCATACATTTCCATACAACAACCTCCATCTCAAAACCCAGTGCAAAAGAAGGACAGGAGAAAAAGTACAGACAGGTTTGGGTACTGAGAGATATTTAGCTGATGGGCCTGACATGGGGCAGCTGAATCTGTAATTTTCAGTTTTTACAGATTATTTTGAAAAAAAATCTCTGTCCTGAATATGAAGATGTGTGCAGATTTTTGTAGCTTCTCATTAAAAAATGAACTGAAAGGAAATTTTTACCCATCCTAGGTAGGGGCAACAATACAATCAAAATGTGGGAGGCCTTATCCTTAAGGGAAAAGCTGAATGGATAATGAGTGGTGTAGAGAAGAGGAAACTGCTCTATTGCTACTTTGCCTCTGTCCCTCCCACAACAGCATTTGTGCTCAAATGATATAAAGGTAGCAGAGCAAACGATATAAGGAAGGACCTGGATCCTAAGTGAAGTCAGGAGAGAACTGGAGAACATCTAGCCATATTGCATGCGTTCAGATTTTCATGCTCAGCTGAATTACACTCAAGGTGCTGACACATCTTGCTAGCCGCAGATGAAGGCAAGACACCAGAAATAAAATTTTCCAGAACATGGCCACATAGCCTGAAAAACCTACAAAAAACTATCTTGCAGTTTTTTTCAGAATTGCTGGTTTTAATCTTTCTGAAATTTGAACCGTCAATGAAATGTTGAAAGATTGGAGACTGGCACATTTTGTCCTTGTCTTAAGAGGAAGTGAGGGTTAGGAATTTTAAAATCATCATCATCATCATCATCATCATCATCATCATCATCTACCCTGCTTTCTCCCAAAACTCAAGGCTTGGATATATTTATGCAATTTGTTAAGGACAAACAAGTATATATTCCCTTTATTTGTTAATTCCCCCCTTTATAAACCTCAGCAAGGATTCCATTTAAAGACATATAATCTTATAGTTTCTGTGTTTGTTGAAATCCCTTTGGAATCATGCTCTTTCATGGCTAACAAAGTGTTTCGCTATTTAAAAAAAAAACCCAACAGTGAGTGTAGGAGAAACAATGTAACTGTATTCAGGCTTTTGTAAGAGGAACTGTTTGTGGTATAAACAATATCTGTATGCGTCAGACTCATTAATTTCAAGGTGATCTTTCCAACAATAGTAAAATGTATGAGCTTTGAAAAGCTCCTGGACATTGACCTCCAGATATTCAGTATGCTCTCAGTTCATTTCCTTGAAAGTAAAGCAGACTGTCCTGATGGCTTTGCTGAGAAATTTAGAGAGGCTTTGAGCTAAATGGTGATCAGTATTTTCACACCTGAGACTTAAATTGAAATAGCGCAGCAGATTTGCTAAAATTGTACATTTGATTTCACTTCACAATTCTCTGCCACATTAACCATAGTCATACACAGCATGAGTTGGGAGAAACAAGGAAATAACATTTGGATGCTGAAATCATGGACTTATTCTAAGGAAACCTTTCTATCTCCTGATCTGAGAACAGAGACAGGAAAATCTGTCATTTTCATTTTCTCAGATTTTCTGAAACATCACGTTCTATCTTTCCTGAATATGAAGCCATTTGCAGATTTGTCCAAACTCTTCGAAAATGAAGTGAAACAAAATTCTCCATGTCTGCAACAGCCAAACTGAATTAACTGCAACTATTCCTCGCATGAGATTTTTCTCCCTATCTGCTTTTTGGATTTTAACCGTGACCGAGAAACCTTTCATAATACTGTGCTGTCCATTTGCTAAGAAGTTGACATGGTTCTATCTCTGTTTGTATAGTTACAGGCATTCCATTTCTTTTTTTCTTTCCTCCTTTCTCCTTCTTCTATTTTGGCATGCCTATTTTTTGTCACTTTTCTGATTACTTCAATATAAAAGTTCCTCAGTTTTGTTGCTCTTCCTGACAGGGTAGGCTTCTGGAGAGAACAGGGTTGGTTGGTTGGTTGGTTGTTGTTTTTAGGGTGGGTTAATTTCAGAGTGCAATGAGAGTAAAGAGAAAATTGTGGCTATTTTGCCTTCCCTCCTTCACAAAACATTTATTATTTATTGAATGGGGAGGGGAATACACCATATTACAACAAAGTACCAAATTTCAAATTTCAAGCAGAATATGATTTCTCTAATTTAGGATAATCTGTTAACACAGTTGGCCTTCTATAGCCACAGATTCAACCATCCATGGCTTGAAAATATTAAAAATATATATCATCTCGACTTTACTATTTTATATGAGGGACACCATATCATTACCCCATTGAATTTAACAGGACTTGCGCATCCATGGATTTTGGGATCCACAAGGGATCCTGGAACCAAACTCCAGTGGATACCAAGGACCCACTGTATATCTAGTAAAAAAACTTTAAAATTGTTATTTACATTCTACATTGGTGAAAGCCTCTCCACTATCAAATTACAGACACCTCATGCTAAATAGCTCTGTGTCTTTTTTTAAAAAAAATCCCAAATATTTTATTATCTTTCCCACTAATAACATCAACCAAACATATTTACAGTACCAACACACTCTATACACTCGTATCAACTAACCAAATTATAAAACCGTCACCCCCACCCGTTTTATCCTAAACATAGAACACTTATGACTTCCCACTTCTCATTTAAAATAGGCAAGATGCTATCACACATGCCCCCCCCCCCCGAGCTGGGCATAAACTGCTTAAAAATGGATGTTTTCTCACACCTCTGTGCCCAGCTTGGAGGCATCATGTACCCGAGCCAGACTTCCCCTAAACTTTGCAAAGAACAGGAAAGTCCCATTCTTTGCAAAGTCTGGATCAAGTACATTATGCCTCTAAACTGGGCATGGAGGCATGTGAAAACATCAATTTTTAAGCAGTTTACACCCATACCCAGCCTGTGTCCAGCTCAGGAGAAAAACATTTATGATAATCTCCTTAGAGTACTCCATTATATGTTATTAGGGCCAGAATACTGTATGCACAAATCTGGAAAAAAGAAGAAATACCTACAATCAAAGATTGGATAGTCAAAATATTTAATTTGGCTGAAATGGATAAATTAAACATGATGATTAAAGATAAATTGATAGGAAAAAAAATTAAAAAGATTGGGAATCATTCTTCTGTGTTTTGTAAGTTCCGCATTACAAATAGTTGGATCTTCCCAGAGATGCATGCATGGAGATTTTTTTTCTGTTCACTTAAGGCCAGTAGTCACATTTGAGTGGACACATTTTCTGTATTATCTTATAAGCACAAGAGTTTATTGTAGCCTGCCGATTTAGTGTTTTTGTCTTCTTGCTTTTCATTTATATGATTTTTAATTGTATTATTTTAAACTGCTCTTTCAGTTATTTTAATTATGTGTTGGAAATTGTTTTTCATGTTGTAAGTAACTGAATTCCACATTAATATTGACTTTTTGTGCATTTAACTGTTTTGTATTTGTTTTCATTTCTAAGCAACCTTGAATCCTGGTTCTGGGGGAAAGGCCGGATATAAATAAAATCAACAACAACAACAGGATGGAAACCTTGTTCTGCTTCTCTGCATTTGACTAGAAACAGAAAGAGGAATGGAATGGAGGTTATTGCAGTTTTTCTCCCTGTTTTAGCCTGCATTGTAAAAACCCATGGACATTTTAAAAATATATAAGTACTTATTTTAAACACATTTTCTCTGAAAAGGGATATTTGTAAAAGATATCTGCACATCCTTTGAACCACAAAACATGGCTTGGAATATTTGTGAAGAAGTATTTGATCTACTTTGCCCTTCATTGAAGGCAGTCAGAGTTAGCACTATGGCAAAATTTGAAATAGCCACAAGTTCTATGGCTGCATTTGGAATTTTCTGATCCCTGGGGAATTACAGGAAATGGTGGTAATCATTACTTAGATTCTTTCTCCTAGAAGAAAGCATTTTCTTTATACTTTCTTTATGCTTAAGAGGGAACTAAAGGCCTTTGATCTGATCAGTCAGGGCTCTGTTCATACTCTTATGAGCACCCAATGTTTGTATAGAAGCAGATAGTTCCTGAATATTACACAGTGTCCAGATGTCCATAGTCTTTCAAGGAGCTTTCTTGGCATTAACAGATGTTCAGTGTCATCTTTCTCAGTAATAAAGATGTCCTTGGCTTCTCTCTCTCTCTCTCGCTCCATACTAGATTGACTTGTACGCCTCTGAAGAACTCCCATGAGTGGTGCACCAGTGGCATGACTTCTAATGAGCATGATTTCAAGTTAGCATGATTCAGACTTGCTTCTACGCCAAAAGAGAAAGGTTGATAAGATGAGCAATAAGTGACTGAAACCTGGTAGAGGAAAGAGGAAAATGTTATGCATAAATGAAATAAAAATGTGGAGACTTGATACAAACAATGGCCAGAATCCCGTATCGGCTTATACTTAACTAAGTAACTTCTTCTGACTCAACCCATCAAGTCCTGATGGAAACGCTATTCAACCATGCTCTGATTGTCAGGGGAATGGACCTCCTTATTTCGATGTAGCTAGTGCCCAGTAAAGTAGGTTGGAGAGGGTGCGTTATTATTGTGCAACAGTGTCAAAATTGTGACTAAGTAGTGATTGTAAATATGAAACAGTTACATTAGGTAAAGAATTTGTGGAAAGTGCCTTATGTACTGGCAGCCACTGAAGAAGCTGGAGAGTAAAAGGAGTTAAAGGATGGAGTTCGTAAAGTTGCTACTGATTTAAATGAGAATGGATAGGAGGGGATATTTTCTAACAGCTTTCCCCAACCATGTGCTCTGTAAATGTTTTGGACTACAGTTCTCATCATCACTGACCATAGGCCATGCTGTCTAGGGCTAATGAAAGGTGTGGACCAGAACCTCTGGGGGGCACCAAGTTGGAGAAGACAGTTCTGAAATATATATTTGAAGAGACCATGGTGATTGGTCTGAGTTTCTGTATGGAAATTTCCCAAGAAATCTGAGAAAGACCTTGGGCAGTGTTGAGGACCAGCTCCACACCCCTCAGTGGCACTGGTCAAACTGGTCTGATGTTACAGTTGACCATTTGGGGAGGGGGAAGATGATCATATGTTCCTCCTGTCATTGGCTTAGCCCCTGTAAAGCTACGTAAATCTAGATCTGGCCAGTTAATGGATGGAAGAATGACTTCAGGCTCATTTGGAGATGCCTTGTAGATCAAGGTGTGCATGCGGTGGGAGAAGTGAACTCTGTCCACAAAACACCACTGGACCCAGGCATATTTCTATTAAATTGTTTAAGAAAAGACACAGGGATAGGAGAACATTCTGAGCTCAGTCTGTTTCAGCTGCTAAAGTTCAGTTCCTCTGATGTTAGCAGAGAGTTGATGAATGTATGGCCAGTGAAACACCTGTGTGGAATTTAGGAGATTTTGGGATATAAATTCTACAGTCTATAAACATAACAAGAACCATACCTATCAAGTCACTATTGGCTTCTGAATGGTGCCTTTGCTTGGCCATTCATATTGGTCAAACAGCTCCAAAACCTGTAGATAAAAACAGAAGGAAGACACTTGCTTTTATAGCATATAAGGGGAATCCCAATGCCTTGTTGGCTGAAGAGAATGGAATGCAAAATAGGTAAAGCAATACTTTTTATTAGACCAACTTTATGTTGTTGTTCAGCTACTGTGGAGCAGTTCAGGTCTCATTTCTGTGGTTTTGAGGCTTTTGGCAGATTCAGATATAAGGCTTACACTTTGAAGATTATCTTTACAGCTAGACAATGCAGGAATTTGCCCCACCTAAAACTGCTGAATCAAATGATGTTTATGGGAGCAATTGACATCTATATAATAAATAAATAAATTACAGTGGAAGTGCACAGGTACCACTGAATTGTTTCGTAAGTCTCTGGCTCACTGATTTCTTCCTACAATGGAACTCATTGGGAATTGCTCAGCATTATGCCTGCTGTTCAAATGGGGGGAGGAAAGTTCTTTGCAAATAAAAGCATGTTACAAGTGCAAATTACTTTGGCAATATGATAGAGGTGTCATCTATGGTGCCACTAATTTCAAAACCAGATGCTATGAAAGTGCTGTGGATACCTGGTGCCTGCCAATAGTATCCCTGCTTAAAATGGAAGTATATTGGCAGCTTAATTTTGCCTAAGACTTCTGCCGCACTGCAGAAATAAAACTGATACCCCTTTAACTCCCATGGCTAAGTGCTATAAAATTCTGGGATTTGTAGTTTGGGGGACACCACATCTCTCTGACAGGCAAGGCTGACTCACAAAACTGCAAATCCAAATCCCAGAATTCCATATTATTAATGGCTTTATCACACTAGGGGGCAAATGGGATTTACACAAGAGTTAAACTGGAGAAAACCAGGAAATGTCTGATACGAGGCACAACATTTCCTGGTTTTCTCTAGTTAACTCTTAAATCCCGTTTGCCCCCTAGTGTGATAAAGTAGTAAGTCATGGTAATTAAAGTGGTATCAGACTACTTTATTTCAGTAGTGTGGCAGCAGCCTAGGACATCACCTAGTAACCACATCAAACTGACCACCACTGGCCTCTCTCTATCTTTTGGAACAAATAAATATAATTACATCTTCTCAACTGTCACCTGTTCTCTGGGTGGCCTCCTTTTTCCTCATTTGTTTCTCCTTGGGGTGAGCAGGCTGAGAAAACCATGGAAGCTCCACCTTCCAGCTTGCATTAGAAAAATACCTTCCAGCTTCAGCCCTGGATGTCCCTACCGCTCCTGCCAGTAGAGCAGCAACTGAAGCAGTGAAGGGCAGACTGTCTGGTACAAGTGCAATATTTGCTAGCTCCATCACCATGCAGCCTGTGCTGGCCAGCCAGAAAGAAAGTACAGTAGGAGGGATCTCTTAGAGGAAATTCAGGGGCTCTACAGACCACCACCCCTTTCCTAGCTGGATCAGGGCCACAGCAATCTTAAGCCACAGCCCCGATTCAGCCTTTCAAGGGTGCCATAGCCACAGTGGTGTGGCTATATGGTGCTCCTTTGGTGTCGCATCATTTGGACACAGCACTGGAGGAGTGTCATGATGGTGTACACCGTGGGCACCTGGGTGGGGAGCAGAGTCAGGCATGCATCATGAGAACACTATGCCCCAACTCTTCCCCCATGCTGGCCTTTCAGGCCAGTCTGTACTGGGCCTCAGTTTTTGGGTGGAGGGAGTTGTGTTGCTTGTTGGGGCAACTATGTTTGGAGCAATGGAGGGGCTGGGGCTGGGGCTGGTTTGAAAAGGCTGCAAGGGACACATAAGGCCCATGGGCCATTGTTGTTTACCTCTGAAAAAGTTCTCCTTTCATTTTTTTAAAAATAATGAAAAAACTATTTGATTTCCATGAAATCTTGTTACACTTCCACATTGAATTTATCTATCTGTATTGGAGCCTAAATACTCTAAAGATAACAGATCCCATCTGATCTTGGAAGCTATGCAGGGTCAGCCTTAGTGAGTACTTGGATGGGACACTGCCAATAAAACCCAGGTGCTGTAGGCTATATTTCAGAGGAAAGAATTATCAAAACCAACTCTGAGTATTCCTTGACTAAGAAAACCTTTTGAAATTCATCAGGTCACCCTAAGTCGACAAGCGACTTGAAGGCACATATAATACACATACATATCTCCTCTTCAGCCCAACTCCAGTAAATTCTAAAGTCTCCATTTGATCACCAGCTAAAAAGGTTATTTGTAACGATGGAGGCTGAGACTTTAACAGCTGCCAAGCATCATTATTATAGCAGCAAAGCACACTGAATGCTGGGATGGTGCCATGGGTGGGGTGCAACTGCTGGTAGATTTTATAGGATGCCCATGTGTGTTGGAAACTTGGTTATAAAAGTCTATTTGAAAACACTGTCCTCAACATTTCTTTTAAAAAATACAAGAGTCAAAGTAAACAGGGAAATGATATGAAAAAGTTTTACGGGCCTTTTATTGAATGGGAGTTTGGATATACATGCACGTAAAGGCATTTTCTCTAATGACCATTCTTTTCGGGGGAGGGGGAGTGCATGTCATTTAAAAGAAGCCACAATCCTTTTTAATACTTCCTGCATTGCTTAGCTCAGGCTCCATGTTGAGTGAAGTTGCTTTTGTATATTTGGTCACTCGGCATTATTTTAGAACTATTTCCTCTCGGGCTATGCATTCTTTTAAGACTGACTGCTCTATATGAAAAAAAAATAATAAAAATAAAATGCATTTCTCTTATTTTGGGGGAGAAATGAGAAATATCATCAGTTCAAAGAGGCCTGCACAACTTGTGACCCACAAAGGAGGGTGTCCATGTGTCTACCTTACAGATTAGCAATCCTCTGTTTGAGTGCATCCTCAGTTGAAAGGTTGTTCTGTCCAAATCCAGTTCAAAGTTCAAGAACCAGCAACAGAGAACTGGGAGTGGTTAAGATGGCTTCACAGTAGACTCACAGATCACCTAGTCCCAATCTTTCCCAGTATGGTGAGATGTATTGTATATCTATTCTGTTGTTGTTGCTGCTGCTGTTGTTGTGTGCCTTCAAGTTGTTTCTGACTTATAGTTACCCTATGGTGAATCCATCATGGGGTTTCCTTGGCAAAATTTCTTCAGAGGAGGTTGACAGCATGTGACTTGCCCAAGGTCACCCAGCAGGTTCCATGGCTGAGTGGGGAACTGGACTTAGGTCTCCAGATTCATAGTCCAACACTCAAACCGCTATGCCATGCTGGTTCTCATTTCCATTTCTATTCTACTTATTATCATTATTTCTTGATTTGTATCTATCTGATCACCTTTATTCAGAAACAACTTGTAGGCACACACATAGACACCCCTTGGAACTCGTGAGGGATGCATTCCACACCCCCCCCGAGTTCCAAAACTTGTGCATATTCAAGCCCTGTAGGTTTGAATGGGGTGTGTGCATGCGGGGTGTGCCCCATGGGTGTGTGCCCCATTTGGGTTAATGGGGTTAATGGCAGTCTGGTCGCCTTTCCACAGATTTTCAAGTGTGCAGATTTCAAGACTTGAAGGAGTGACTATAAACACATTAATGTGTGCATACAGTCCTGGGATCAGAGCTAGTACAAGAAAATCATAGAAAGTTACAGCAGTTTAAATTTTGCAGTTTTAAAATGTATGAATCAATCCCTTGAGAGCCATTTCTATTAAATCATATTTATTTATAAATGGCACAAATAACACAAATCTATTATTACTGCAAAGCATTGATTATTCAGGTTTTAGAATCTCGGTTTCAAAACTGCTCTGCCCATTTCCTGGTAAATTTTCAGCCATATTTTGCCTTATATAACTAGTTGTAGGATTTGAGAGACCCTATGCCTTTCAGAATGCAAATTCCATAGAGCCACATTCACAGTTTAGAACATACTTGAGAAAGTAGTTATGATAACAGTTTGGATAGGGAAAGTGGAAAGAAAATACTCTCTTTTTGTGAGTATAAAGCTGGCTTACAGTGTTATGGCATGTGCATGTTCTCACAGCACCACTGAGGAGGGACAGAGCTCAGAAAAATATGTGTTAAACTACAACCCCCAGAATTCTCCAGCTAGCATCCCCACTAGGCTTGTTCTAGTCCCAAAAATTACTTCTATGAGCTCTCGGTAGGGGTGGGCAAAAAGCAGTACCTTGTCTGAGATAATGTTGCTGGGTCTCCCAACAAGCTCCTAAGCCATGGGCCTGGTTGGCTGCAGGAATGGGAAAAGGCTTTCTCACTCATTGGATGGTGGAAGGGCATCATGTCAGCACACAGGCCTAATCCAGTGGCACATATTTTTGCTTCTCTCCAGGTAGAATTGGATAAAGAAGGCAAGGCACATAACAACTGGTCCCTACATCAATCGCCTGGTTCTGTTTCTCCTCTCCTTCCCCATTCTTGATTACAAAATTTTTAAAGCCAAGGGACAGAAGCTCTTGCATACAAGTACATGTTGCCTGTCATTTTATATTTCCATCCTCTGAATTTTTATGGGGACTTCTCCTCTCTTCCATGGAATAAAACCATCCTGTCTTTCACTACCTAAATATATCTTCCTGATGAGGGAAACTGATTAAAAACCCACATTGTTGATTTCCTCTTTTGGCCCTTTTGAATCTTTTGACACTTTTGCTCATTATCCTTGTACTGTGGCATTTGTGTACTAGATACTCAAAGGTTCCTTTTCAGCTGCCCATACTGGCATTATAAAATTCCTTTTCCCTTTTTTATTTTTTTCCAGCGCCTACTTCCTGTGGAGCATGAGTACTGCTTTTTTATTTCAGCATCTTCTTTTACATGCCAGCCTTTCACAGATGCTATGTTCTTCACTGGCGACATTTGATACAAGGGCCATGGAAACACAACTCAAGTTCTATGTATGCTTGGGACTGAATGCATTTTGTTCAGCTGTACAACACAAGGAGCTATACAGATGTCTCTGGTATTTTGGTATTGTACATCATGACAAGAGCTGAAATATTTTCAGACCCTATTGTGTACTGATTGGATGAGCTGAGTGAGAGATGGGCATTCATAGGCATGCTTGACAGCATGGCTAGCTTGAATAAATATTCATTCACTTAATCTAGTCCTGGTTGACCTTCAAGGGCATTTGAATATGGGCCAGAGTAGGAGAGGGAAACATATGGCCATGTATGTCTCCCAGGGGAAGAGAGGCTGAAATCCAGTTGCCAGGCTCAGCTAGGGTAGACCTTCTGAATCAATCGTATTTTCATAAGTGTTGACTTACTTTTGGGAACTTGATTCAATGGGTCTACTCTAGTTGGAATTAAGAATTGCATTTAGGGCACAGGTACCACTGAAGTATTGCTCCATAAGAGAGAACTTCTAGTATCTATCGAGGCAGGCTGCTGTCTACTTAAATTCCCTTTTTGCTGTTTCTTAACTATCTTTCATGACACTAGTCTTCTTAAATCAGTTTACAGACAATTAAAAAAACATCATGCATATTAATCAAATAATATTAAATCTAAACAAGTTTAAATACCACTAATACAGTACTACAGTAGTGAGTTCCGACATTTAAAATTTCTTCAGAATCTAGGAAAAGCTTTTAAAATTATAATTTTATCCTTAATCACCTGCAAGTAAACTCAGCTGAACCCAGTGGAATGTATATGGTTGTGCTTTTAGTACCAGAGTGAGAAACATTAGTGTAGTGGTATGAGCATTGGATTATGTATCCTCCACATTGCCCTGAAGACTTGCATTGTTCTAAGGTATGGACCATTAGGAAATTAAAGATCCCTGCCATTAGTAGCCTGCTGAACAAGCCAGTGAAACTTTGAAATCCTGCATAATGTATTTTGTCCTTTTTAGTTAATCAAATAAAGGTATTGCTGTTCTGTAGATTTTGGATTTTGTTGTATGTATATTACTATATAACCAACATGGCTGAATATGTTTCCTATATCATCTTCTTGTTGTTGTTGTTGTTGTTGTTAACCTTGAACACACTTAGCCAGTGAGTGCTCTTGCTTCCCATCCTGAATCAAGAAGCAAGTGTAGGATCTGGTCTCAAGATAGCTCTGTTCAAATGGGCCAAGACCTAAAGAACTGAATCCTTTGCCCCCACACCTAAATGTAACTGAATTTGGCTTCAAACCAAATAATGGAGGCACAGAGCTCTACTTGAAAGTGCCTTTTCCTCGGCCACCTTATGTATTCATGGCACAGAAACAATATCTAAATGGCAGACTTTGTGATTTGTGTTTCTGTCTCTGTTGACTTTAGAACACAGGAAGCGGCTTGCAGGATCAGATCAGGGTACATCTGGTCACCATTCTTTCACTGAATCTCAGCAGACACTAGGGGGCTTTCTAGACTGGCAGGAAAGGGAGACATGAAGTTGCCTTTTCCTTAATGCTTAGCAGCTACACTGCAAGCCCCAGGTGTGTAATAAAAAGGCATAGGGCAGCTACACTGAGGAGGTGTGAAGACAACTTATCTGAAGTCTTTTCTGTTGCTCAGCAATTACATTGGAAGCTGTCAGGATGCTAGAAACACAGGCAGAGCAGCTGCACGAGTGGCAATGAATGGGGCTTTTGGCCGCACTGAACCTTTAATATTTTTGTTCTTGTTGTTGCCGGCTGCGAACTGCGCAGTTGCACCGGTACATCACACATGAACTGTGCAGTTATGAAGATTTGTCAAATTGTGGTTTCGCTTCCCTTTTTAAAGTGCTCAGTTGCATCGGTGCACCATGAATGAACCCCATTATTATTATTATTATTATTATTATTATTATTTAATACCCCATCCCTTTGAAATCAATCAGGGCAGCTTACACATTAAAATACTATTACATCAATAAAACAAACTGCATCCCTCCCCCCACTTAAAAAGATATTAAATCTGTTACAATTTAACTTCTTTATTTTATGAATGAATTGACATTTTATGCACAGTTGCATAACAGTTACAGCATCCCAGAGTCCCTACTGCGCATATCTAGGGTTGGATTAGGGCTGGAACTAGGGTTTGGGAGTTTTAAAAAACTGCACAGTTGCACTGCAGCATTTAGACACAGCTGCACTGTTACACCCTTTTTAAAAAGAAGCTGGGAAAAGCAGCTCCTTTTTAAAGCTGCTTTTTCCCCACTAAAATGCAAAAGAAGTGCGTTCATGCCAAACTTTCAGTGTGGGTCATCTAAAGGCTACACTTTCATGCAGGAATGAACACACCCCTTTTGCCAGTCTAGATCAGCCCTAGAGGTCCTCTATTGACTTGTGATGCACAATAATTTGGTTTGGTTGGGCTTTTGATGAAAAACTTACCAAAATCTACAAATGCCTTCCAAAATGGGATGGAATGAATTTGAGATTTTGGTTTTTGGTTTTTAAATTTAAAAAATGGAGGCACAACTTACAGCATTTATATCTTAATTTGTTTAGAAACATAGGGCTTTGTGCCTGCCTCAGCCTGAACTAGGGGTGCACAAGGGCTGAGCGTTTACATGCTCATCATGAAGAGGTACAAATTCCTTTGGGGAGACTTCATAGAACATTCATCCACATTTTCCTTCCTTTTAATACCTTCTGGAGGGATAAACACTGACTATTTAGGACCATCTTGTCTTTATCAGTATAAACCCAGTCATTGGCTACCTCTTCTAACACACAGTGACAGCTTGTGGCTTCCATGTCAGTGGGAAAGTGAATCCATTCAGAGTTTTATTCCAGATTTTAAAGGAACCAAGGTGCTCAACCATATCCTGAAAATAAATTCAACACCCTGGATTACACTTTTACATTTTGGACTAAAATCCACAGTAGATTGACCACCACATTAGCTGCCACTGCCAGCATATCGGTATCAATTAGGCTTTTGCAGACTTTTTAATATACAAATGTCTTATTAATCAATCCTTTGTCCTGAAACAATTGGAGGGGATGGGGTTTGAAAGACCATAGAAGTGTTTCCCCTCTTACTGTAGGAGCTTTTACAACCTTGGATCCTCTAGATAATTTGAACTTCAACTTCCAGTAGCCAACTGGCCAACAGTCAGGGCTGGTGGGAGCTGCAGTCCAAAGTATTTGGAAGTCCACCACACTTGAGAAGACCTCTGCTGGAAAATGCAGGGAATGTGAAATGGTACTGCTAAGAGGGTGGGGGTGGGGGGACAGAATAAATTGCATTTGTTAGTCCCCATTAGAATCAATTGTTGAATTGTGAGTCAAGATGTAGGTCAGTCCAAGAGATTCACTGGCTTTGCTTTAGTTAGGATTAACAATAGGAAGTAGGCCTGTGTATTTTGGAGTGTCAGTCATGACCTCCAAAACGCAGGAAAGTTAAAAACATTAAATAATTTTATGGGATAGTAATGAAATGAACAAGTCCTGGACCTAGGACACTCTTTCCACACCTGCCTATTTGGATTACTTGGTTTTCTTCCTGTTACTGCTCAGTAAACATAATAAAAACAAATAAAAATTTAGGCTAAAGGGGTTCTGATTGTTAGGAGATGTTTAGTGGGCCTATAAAGTGACAAAGCCCTAAAGGGTTATAAATAGACCAGAAGGATCTGAGATAAATGGTTCACCAGATGATAAACTGTCAACTGTAACAAAGGTATTCAAAATGCACATTAGCAAGCCATTAACTCATTCTTAAAATAGGTGGCAGCGGCAGCTTATTTCATAAAAGTATCATGTTGCAAATGATGTCATGCCCAAATGAATGTGCCAGACCTTATCCCCACAATCTAGGAATGGTCTAGGGAATCCTCCAAATGTTCCTGGACTGCAGTTTTCCCAGCATAGCCAGCTTTGGAAGCACTAAGGAGTGTTCAACAGCATCAGTGGGACCACATGATTCTTCCCATTGATCTAGTATATATGGCAGAACCAGAATCTTGTTCATTGGTGTCTTCTTCAGGGAGAGCTCCTAGTTCACATCTGTGGTTGAATATGGAATCCCTTGGTTGAGGACATTTGGGAGTTCTTGCCCAAAAAAGCAATGTTTCTAAACAATGGAATTTTGACAGTGATATATTATCATTTCACACTGGCTTAAAACACACTGAAGCCTGAAACTATGTTCCATTTAAGGGACCCATAACATTAGAAAGTATATATTATTTTAGCAGATTTTCTTGGAAGGGCCCTATTCTCTGTTATTGTATTTTGAAGTCTTTAATGTTCTGAGGCCTTAAACTGTAGTTTACATAGTTTGTGCATAAATCTGGCATTGCTGTTTTTTTCTGGGACATGGGTTCCTGCACTTTCCATCAAATGAAGTTAGACAGGGAGCAATATTTTTGAAAATGCTTGGTGGGGTGAAGATATCAGGTTGCATTCAACATAAATTCCTCCAGAGAGCCATTGTGTTATGCTATAACCTTTCACTGTACCAACTGAAGAGATGTAGTACCTGCAGGCTCAGATGAGGCTAGATTATTATGGTTTGCTTTATTAATTTTTTGCTGTTATTGTTGAATTGTGTTTTAACTTTTGTATCTTGTGAATTTTTAACAAATAATAATAATAATAATAATAATAATTTTAAATAAAGACTGTGTCTCTCCCAGCACCTTGCTCTGAAAGGGAATTGTGACTTTATTGCCACTTCTGTGAATGTGACAGAAAAATGTGTACATCAATGGAAACATGTATTGTTCCACAGCAGATTCTGTATGGGGCATAATTTGCTCCCCAGGTCCACATAAATTGCCCACTTGTAAGGGTGTACAGGCTATTTTAGATTTCCTCCTTTTCAGAAATGGGAATGATTATACAGCAGTATTGTCAGAATCTCCCACGAGTCAGAATCTCCCATGTGGAAACCCTAAAACTGTAAGGAAGACTAGTAAACATTTTTGCATAAGAGCCAAAAGTGGTTTGGTCCCTGGTATCTCTTGTCCTAACTGACTCTCTAGAGAACCACTAGAGAAATAACAACAACAACAACAACAACAACAGCAACAACAACCAATCCCTACATCACAAAAACCAACAATCAACAGACAATACTGAAGTGGAACAACCTCACCCCTCTTGGTATAAGGCACTACTCTAAAATACTGTGGAGAACTGGCTCCCTGAGCAATTCCTATTACAATATGTGCCATGCAATGAAGTCAGAGGAAATGCATGGTCCAATCCATCAATTCTGCAGCCATAATTTTAGAAAATTACATCAGCCTCATTCTCTTCAACCTAACTGCATGGAAACTGACAGATCTATTTTTCTCTGCTCCTTTATGGATGGGGAACTAATTGTTCCTGGGCTGTAGGTACAAGATCCATTGTGTGCAAGAACCATTCTTTCCAAATGATTCTATCATTATAGAGGTTTATAAGCACCACTAATTGGATATCACCTTTCCCAAGAGTACCTTGTAACTTCTCTGTAGGTATGAAAGGTAACCTAGGGATATTTATCTCATGCACATTCTTTAGCAAGCATCAGCCAAATCCAAGGTTTGGTAAAGTACAAAAAATAAAATAATATAAATCCCCAAACTTCCAAATGAAGACTGAACATGTAGACTGCCCTTCCCATATCAGTGTTTAATAGCTTCCCATCCTGTGCCCTTTCCTAGACATGAGGGATCTGGGAACAGTGATACATGTGCTGACAACCTCACGTTTGAATTACTGTAATGTGCTATACATGGGGCTACCCTTGTGCTTAACTCGGAAACTACAACTGGTTCAGAACATGGCAGCCAGACTCATTACTGGTACATCTAGGAGAGAACATATGGCACCTGTGCTTAAGTCTCTCCACTGGCTGTCGATCAGTTTCCGGGTGCAGTAAAAGGTGTTGGACTTAGCCTATAAAGCCCTACATGGCTTGGGTCCATCCTATCTTAGGGACCGCCTCTTCCCGTATGAATCCCCCCCCCCCCGCACACTGTGATCCTCTGGGAGGAATCTGCTACAGCCTATGAAAACCAGGTTGGTGCAAACCTCCCAGAGGGTCTTTTCAGTGGTCGCCCCTAAGCTATGGAATGACCTGCCGGATGAGATGCGTCTTATTCCATCCATCGAAGGCTTCAAAAAAGCCCTAAAGATGCATCTCTTCCGGCAGGCCTTCCCGGAAAATCTTTGACACCTCTCGGCTCCAAATTTTGGTCGTAGAGATTCCAGCTTCTGCCCACCCACACAGCTCAAGGACTTTCAGTTGATACTGTTGATATTGTTTATTGTATGCTATGTTTCAACTTGTTTGATTTAATCCTTTTTTAGAGGGGGAGGCAGGGATGGGATCGGATGTTTTAACTGCTGTTGTTTTAACTCTCTTCTGTAACCTGCCCCAATTGCTCGTTCAGAGGGGCGGGCTAGAAATAAAATATTATTATTATTATTATTATTATTATTACTATTATTCCCTTCAGAAACAGGCTAAACAATGCACCACAGCAAGGTGCTATCACTCTTTTCCGTCTTTAGGGGACCAAATACACTACAAAGCTGATCTCAATGTTGTTGGAGGCTGTCAGACTGGAGAATGCCAAGAACTGGAGATGAATAGATAACCAGTGTTTAAGAACCTGGCCCAATAGGATGTAGTGTAGGACCCTACCTGAAAAGATGAAATTTAAATTAGGGTAATTGCATAATGAAAGCTGGTATGACAACATGTTTCATTAAAGTCTATATTTATTGTGTTTGATTATGAAGAATCACTAGGTGTGCACAACAAAACCTGTTGACATTTTGGAGAAATCCATTTTAATGGGTGTGCATTAATGATATTGACTTTGGAGCAGAACAAGTTATAACACAGTGTCAATTCTGCAGTGAAGACTAAAGAAAAAAATTAAAGGGCCGGGATGGGGGTAGAGAGAAGAGAAGAGAACAAAATGTGTTAAAAATATAGCTCTCAGTATAAGAACCTGCCTGCATATGCCTTGATTCATAGACTTTTTCTATTGTTGTCAAAATGCTAAGACAGAAATTTAAAACATATATAATGAAGAATCTCCTTTTAGTCTCAACAATAAAACTAGACATGCAGCCTGCACACACATTGCTTTAGTCCAAATGATTTATTTATTTATTTATTCTGGAAAACAGAACAAGATTTCTGGACACTTCCTTTTTCATCAGAAGGTGCAATGAAGCTTGCAGCCAAAGGTGGGAAATTGGTGCCCATATCTGCAAAAGCAGTATAATAAATAGTATAGATCAGACTTCCCCAAGCTGATGCTATTACTGCACAGGATATGATGGCAGTCCTAATCCTCCATTGATATGAGTAATAGCTAAAGATTTCACCCAGGGAAAAATATATTCCCTGTTTGGATGTCTGGGCAGATGTTTTCTGTGCTCTGCCCCAGAAAACACAAAATAGGAACAAAGATGTGGAGGGCACCAGACTGAAGAAGGCTGTTGGTCTTTGGGGCTTTCTAGATTGGCAGGAAAGGGCGACATGAAGTTGCCTTTTCCTTAATACTTAGCAGCTGCACTGCAAGTCCCAGGTGTGTAATAAAAAGGCATAGGGCAGCTACACTGAGGAGGTGTGGGGACGACTAATCTGAAGTCTTTTCTGTTGCTCAGCAACTACATTGGAAGCTGTCAGGATGCTAGAAACACAGGCGGAGCAGTTGCACGGGTGGCAATGAATGGGGCTTTTGGCCGCACTGAACCTTTAATTTTTCTGTTGTTGTTGTTGCCAGCTGCGAACTGCGCAGTTGCACCGGTACATCATACAGGCAATTGTATTGCCAGCTGCGAACTGCGTAGTTGCGCAGGTACATCACACATGAACTGTGCAGTTATGAAGATCTGTCAAATTACCATTGTGGTTTTGCTTCCCTTTTTAAAGTGCACAGTTGCATCGGTGCACCATGAATGAACCCCTTTATTTTATAATAATAATAATAATTATAATTATTATTAGTAGTATTTATACCCCACCCCTTTGAGATCAATCGAGGCGGCTTACACATTAAAATACTATTACATCAATAAAACAAACTGCATTCCTCCCCCCTTAAAAGATATTAAATCTGTTACAATTTAAGTTTATGAATAAACGTCTTTATTTTATGAATGAATTGACATTTTATGCGCAGTTGCATGACAGTTACAGCAACCCAGAGTCCCTACTGCACATGTCTAGGGTTTGGATTAGGGATGGAGCTAGGGTTTGGGAGTTTCAAAAAACTGCACAGATGCACTGCAGCATTTAGACACAGCTGCGCTGTTACACCCTTTTAAAAAAAGAAGCTGGGTAAAGCAGCTCCTTTTTAAAGCTGCTTTTTCCCCACTAAAATGCAATAGAAGTGCGTTCATGCCAAACTTTCAGTGTGGGTCATCTAAAAGCTACACTTTCATGCAGGCATGAACACACCCCTTTTTGCCAGTCTAGATCAGCCCTTAGATAACTTTTTTAAAAAGATCTGACAAATAAAGAGTGGTGGCTAGGCCTACAGGTTGTAATAGACATAAATACTACGCAGTCAATTGGGAGCAAAATATATGTGATTACCAGAGCTGTGGCAAAACAGTTGGGAATATCAGTCACCATCTTGTTCTCCTTGACTGTAAAGGCTATGTGGCTGTTGTTGATGATGAATCTTGGCCTAACTATGATGATCAAAGGAAACATAAGTATCACTTCTCATTCTGGATTTCAGTTCTACATGGAATTTTTATTCACTTGCCATTTTAGGAGTTTATCTCATTGCCTTTGCTTCTGTGATAAACACAAGATGCAACTTTAAGAAGCAGGATCATATTGCATTTGCTTGTCACTGAGCAGTACACAGCCTATATGTAACCTGTTCTTCTCCACGCTTCTCCTGCATCTTTTCAAGAACAAGAAAGTCCCTTTCTTGAAAAGATGCACCAGAAGCCTGGTTTGCACCAGGGCACCAAAGGACCAGGAGGCCTAAGGCCTTTGGCCCTAAGGGCCTCCTCCTCACATACACACACAGTAGAGCACCTGCCCTGGGATCCCTTAGTGCCCCACTGCTAGCAGCCAGATTGCTGGATAGGCCTGCCTGTGTGGCGACAACTTGTGGTCCATACTAGGCAGCCATGTGGGCCCCAGTTTCTAATGTGGTTGCCACTGCAGCCTCCCCTCTAGCATAGGCCTTCCTCTCAAAGGTCTTTTGGCTGTGACCCTGCCTACAACATGCCCCCTAAATGGACTCAACAGGGAGCAGGGGCTTCGAGGCCCACTACCAGAGGGCAGGGCCATTGAGGCCCACTACCAAGGGCCAGGCTGGGCAACCCAAAAAATCTGGCGCTGACCTAGCCCCTGGCAAAGGCAAGGGCACCCTGGCAAAGGCAAGGGCACCCTGCTCCCTGTGCAGGTCCAGGACCCAACACCACCACCAGGCGAGGATGTGCTGGTTGGCTTCACACGCCTTCTCTCTGCCCTGATGGAACAAGTGGGACATCTGGGAACTCAGTCCACCTCTGGGGTGAGCTCAGTGGCAGCCTTTGCAGATTGTGCCCAAGCAAACAATCGACAGCAAGTTCCAGTGGAGGATCAATGAAAGACTTGCTCTGCGTCCGCCTCTAACAGCAGCAGAAGCACATCCAGCTGCAGTTCCAAAAGCAGTTTGACATCCAGGGTGTCCTCCTCTACTGACAGGTGGAGGAAGTGGAAAAGGAGGAAAGGTGGCAAAAAGAAGTCGTCTCAGGACAGAGATGGCCAGGATAGAAGGGATGGGGATGGTGAGTCCTCTAATTATGAATATGAGAGGGAAGACTATTGGAGGAAAGGGGCTCACATCCCAAAATGGCCAGTCTGTACGTGCACTATCCTGCACTTCCTGGGCTGGTAGTGGGAGGGAGGGCTTGCAGGTTTTCAGGGCCCATGCAAATCCTTTCTCATCAAGAAGGCTATTTTGAGCTGGATGAGGGCAGCTCCACAGCAGGCAGATGGGAGGAGGCCTACAACCTTTAAACTTCTTTCCAAGCTTTCAAGCCACTTGAGAGAGGTGTGTCACTCAAGAGATGAGGCCTGCCTATTCCATGCTGCTTTCGTAATGGCTTTTTTGAGGCTCTGAGTGTGGGAAAACTTGTTCCCTCCACCAAGAACAATTGGGCTGGGAGGATGTCTCATTTGGGACGATGCTGTTGTGGTGCAAACCCAAACCGAAACGTGATAACCCTTTCTTGTTCTCCAACCACCTATTCTCCTATTGAGGCACTGATAACTTTGGTAGCATGTTTCAAAAGTTTAACAGAGGCCAAGCAGTAATTCAAAACAAGAATAAAGTTTATTTGTAAAATATAAAATAAATTATAAAATATAATTAAAGCTTTGTTTGTTTTATTCCTTAGTTACAGAAGTTCCTTAACACAATACTACTACAGCCACTCAGGCAACCTTATCACCAATATTAAGACCAAACTCTTCCTTAACACCTACAGGCTTATACTAAGCCTCTCTTTCCTAGACTCCCTCAAGCCTCTCTAGTCCCTACTGGACTTCTCAGACCCTTCCCTGGTCTATAACTAAGCTACAAATGTTCCCACAGGAACTCTAAAAGCACACCCTCCCTCCGAGGTGTCTCTTCCCTCAAAATTCCAGCAAAACAAACCCACTTTCACTCTCTGTCAAGGCTCTTATATAGCCCTGCCCAGCCAGCTTCTCATTGGCTGGACTCCTGGAGCTCATTGGCTGTTTCCTCAGCCTGCTCACTACAGCTGTTTTCTTAGTTCTCTGCAAATCCAGGTGTGACCAGTTGGAGAAAGGCTCCACCCTCAAGCTTCAATGGCTCCTAGGCTTTGTCTGGACTGGACTTTAAGGAGCTACCTTGCATCCCCCCCCCCATAAAGGGCCTGCTGTTTCTGCATAATAATGGAACTCCCCTGACTTGGTTCGAATTGGAGGCAGTGCTTACATTAGCTCATTGGTGCATCGGAATGCCAGTGGTGGAGTTGCTATGGAACGGGGCCTAGCTGTTGAAGGCATTAAACAACTGGGCAGGTGAAATCCATAGCCTACGCCAGCTATGCTTGTCCAGAACTTGACTCCTCCAGTGGAGGGCCCTTGGTGTGCCTTACTCAGGACTGTGGGATACGGTTATCTGTTTTGTTTTGGTACAGCTTTCAGCTAGTGGTTGGCAGCAGGCAAGCCCTGTTGCGGGGCAGCCTTTTGTTCTGGTAGCAGGGGTTGGGGATCTGGTGGCCATGGCTATCTGTGCTGTACAGCATGAATTTTCAAGAATCCCACAGGGACCTGGGGGTGCTGGTATGGAGAAGGAGTCACCAACGTAGAGGCAAACTCCTTATTAACATCTCCCAGTGATGAGGGGTGGTGTGTGGACATCCAGAGACCCCTGTCATTCCTGGGGTTCATCGATCAACAATCAGGTTGATCGATGCCTCAGCCCAATCCCACCTATCAGCTATATTTAATAAAGTTGTGGTATTTTTTCTTCCATATGATGGTCTCTGTGTAATTCTTGCCTGTAGTGCTCCCCTCTTCTGCAACAACATTTAAAATATGATGCCCAGAAACCTGATGTAATCCTGATTACGTACCGTTTTCCCCTGAAAATAAGACAGTGTCTTATATTAATTTTTGCTCCCAAAGATTCGCTAGATCTTATTTTCAGGGTATGTCTTATTTTTCCATGAAGAAGAATTCACATTTATTGTTGAACAAACATTTATTATATACTGTATATATATTTATATACAAAAACTTTGCTAGATCTTACCTTTGGGGGAGGTCTTATATTTAGCAATTCAGCAAAACCTCTACTAGGTCTTATTTTCAGAGGATGTCTTATCTTCGGGGAAACAGGGTAGAATAAAACTTTCTTAAATTCTCTGTTAAGCCTCAGAGTGCTTTTGGCTACTCACCATACATGGTTCCTTTCTTCTCTAGGGGAAAGGGAGGGAAAGGCGATTTTACTTTGGATTACTCATATCTCTGTCTTCCAATAGGAAAGGTGGAGAAGAATGTGTTGAGGAGTCTATGAGTAGGAATGGAGAGCTCTTCTGTGGCTAGCTCTTTCTTCTTTGCCTGATTGCTTAGGACAAAGGAAAAGATACAAAGGAAAAGGTACAACAAAGAGAATACAGCGTAATTTGACATAGGAAAATAAACAGAGGGAGATGTGGGAGAGGCAAAAGTAACAAAGGTTAAAATGGAAATCCAGCTATATATATGCTTCGTCCCATCTTTCACTTTTCATGTGCCATGTTGCTGTAGAGCAGGGATGCACAACCTACAGTCTTCAGTTGCATCCCACATTGCTGACCAGCTCAGGAAATAATGAGACCAGACACAGATGGTTAAAATGAAATGACATCCAACAGGCCTATTTACAAAATAGCTGCTGCCAGAACTCCCAGGCTCAAATAGGCCTCAACACACCCCTCAGGGAGCAGCCTCCTTCCTCCCACTGAGGCCTAATGAGTTAGGAGTTTTCTGCCTCAGAGCCATGTGGCTGCCCAGGCCTTGGGTAAGCACACAAGCTCCCATGGCAACCCCCTGCAAAATGCCACCACGATCTGCAGCTTTGGCTGCCATCCCACTCCTAATAGGCCCTGCCCAATCTGTAGGCCTATAACAGCTGCAGAGAGAACCCCGGCACACTCCCCACTTAGCCAAAGGGGAGGGTAAAGTAGCTCTGCCACTGCCGCTGCATGATCCTCCACCACAATCCTCCACTGCCATGATCCCCCGCTGCCACTTTGATCTGCCACCTCTGCCAGTGTCATAGAGCTCAAACACCTTCAGGTAAGCCCCGGTTCAGGTAGGCAGGTCTTGGCTTGGCAGGCCTCCTCATGACAGCAACACTTTGAAAGAGGGAGAGTGTGGAGCAGGCAGGCCTTAAATAGCCTAAGCACCACCCCCTCAACTTCCTAGAGTGGCGCAAATGTGCCATGCTTACATTTAAACTGCTGGTCTCAATCTAGGAGGCCAACAGAATCTCCTCCCCCAAACACTCGATCAGGAAAGAAGCATTTACTTGCAACCTGGGGTACTGGATGGCTTTCCCCCCATAACCAGGAGCTAGAAATCTCATTGGCAATTTCAGAGTTTGGAAAACAATTTTAAAGAAGAATGAAGATGATGACATTTTGAAGCCATCCATAACTGAGAAATGGAAGGAAGATGCTCCAGGACATCTCCTTACCTCTGCTTGGTCATAAGGGGCTCTAGTGTGTCACAGGAAGTAGAAAAGTTCTCTTTTGGGGGCTGCCCTCCCAGAAACTCACAGGTGCTATATATCTAATATATCTCAATTTCAGTAAGGCTTTTGACAAGAACTTCTATGATATTTTTGCAGACAAACAGGTGAACTGTGAGGTGCTTCTTGTAATTGGTTGACAGACTGAACCCAAAGAGTACTCGCCAATGGATCCCCTTCATCTTCAGGGCTGTGAGCTGGACTCAGCATTGTTCAGCATCTTTATAAATGACTTATGTGATGCATAGATGGTATTCCTTAATCCGTGGAAATTGTGCCATGAAACAGATCTGTCTGGTACAGTCTTGTCCCCGGCTCATCTTATCAAGAGGAAGTCAGAAGTTTATGACAGGAAAATGGAAGCCCTTTCAGTTTCTTTGCAGTGCTGTCTTTTGCCAAAATGTCAAAGTCGTCTGTTGTCCACCACCTCCTAAGTGGGCTTTGGTTATTGTTTTTCCCTTTTGAACTTTAGATGACTTCTGAACAACGTGGCACACAAGGAATCGCCTTTGCTACCAACCAAGGGCTCCACCCTTTCCTTCTTTCCAAGGGTTAAAGCCACAACACCTACCACACCATCCAGTGGCTACAGTCTGGATCATGTGCTTTTTCTAATAATGTGCTGGGAATGCACCAAAGCATCCAAAGAACGAGAACCATAAGGACATCTTTTACAAGGTATTTGCTATCGCTCACCCTGTAACTATTATTTCAGGCAAAACATTGCAATTGTGGTTGAATGGCAGATTACAGATTCGTACCAACTTCCTTCAGTCAACTCCTACCATTATGCTCCTAAATTTGCTCATGTCCATATTACCCCCTGGAAAGGTGCCATGCATTCGTCACTTACAGGATAAACTGTATGCTTCTTCCCCCCAGCCCCCAAATTCATGATTCTTTTCCTCCCCATAAAAGTGAACTGACACTATTTATAGAAGGATGAACATGCCTCTTTTTAAAGTCTAGCTTTTGCTGTACCCTGTAATTTATGGCAATATAATAAGTAATTTAGAATTAAAGATTTGAGACAACAGTTCAGCATTAGCGTCTTTAAGACAAAACATTCAAAATAAAACTTGAAGCCACGAGAATGAACTCTGTCATTAGAGGCCTACTTTCTGCTAAATTTGTACCTACAGCTGCTTGCAGCTCAAGTGGTTTCATTGTGACCTCTTGAAAAAAATATAATAAAAATAGTGTTATTCATTGTGGTGAAAGACCAATGTAACATATTTTAATCCCTGGGGAAATCTTAAGAAACAGATTTTAAAACTGTATCAATTAATTTTGATTCCAAAATTATTGGTGTGGGGGAAATGACCTGATTATCTTTGTGTTGTCCCGTACATGCCATGATGTGGATCAGTTCATTTTTAGCCACACACATAATGATTAGGCCAAATGTTTCTTGAATGTTTGTTACCATTAATTTCTTTGCATGGTGCTGATGAAAGTATAAGTATAGAAGTGTATGTTTCCTAATTTTTTCTCTACACAAATCAGACACCATTATATACTTATTTTCCTTCTTGGTAAGTACAAGATGTTGACAGGCAGCTGATTGTTTAAGCCAAAAGTGAGAAATGCTTTAAATAATGCACATCAGGTGGCAGTTCTGTCAAGTCCATTAACTATGCTAAGACAACCTTTTCTCCAGCCGCACCTTCTAGCTCAGCACATGTTCGTTGCTAATTACATCATCTTTCTAGTGCCAGGGAACCCTCTGCTGAAACCCAAATTGTGTGTGTGTGTGTGTGTGTGTGTGTGTGTGTACATGCATGCACACCACTGGATAAATAAGTTGCTGGATGTTCCAATCTTTCTACTCTGAGGCTGCTTCCTCTGTCTACCACCTATCCTAAATTCTCATGTATAGGATGTTACATTCCAAAGGAAAATCTTGAGAGATCAACTGTAGTGAAATCACATTTTCTGGGGAGGTGATGAACAAGAAACTTGAATTTGTGCCGAGCCTATAAGGGACAGTGTTCATTCACATGCCAGTCATGGTCTTTGCCTCAATCCTGCATTGCTAGGAACAAGGCCAGCTCTACCATTAGGCAAAAGTGAAGCAGTATCCTCAAGTAGCAAATGCTGGTGAGCAGTACCCTGCAGCTGGTTCTGCCTGAGCTCACTATAACTATAACTATAACACATAACTATTCCTTTCATTTGAAAGACAGAGATATTTATGTCACATGGCCTGTCCACAGTTTTGTGAACTAGACTGCTGCTCAGTGTGGTGGAGGATATGATCCTGTCACTAGTATTGAAGAGAGTTTCAACTGGCACTCAAGTTGGCCTCTGGATGTGAAACCAGGTAGGTGGGTGGGTGGGTGGGTGGGTGGTTGTGAATGGCATGCCATCTTATATTTTGCTTCAGGCAGAAAGAGAAGGTTAATTCTATTTCTGAGGTATTCGCCTTGCCAATCATGTTTTGATTGGTTGGTTGCCACAGTCATGTGAAAGAATTTCACTGATAAATTTTGGGTATGAGTCAAATTTGCAGATATACAGTCAGTCTTCCATCTCCAAGGATTCCTTATCCAGAGATTCAACCATCTTATTAAAAAATATATGTAAATTCCAAAAACAAAACCTTGATTTTGCCATTTTATATAAGGAGTATCATTTTACTACACCATTGTATCTAATGGAATTTGAGCATCCACTGATTTTGGTATCCATGGGGAGTCCTGGAACCCCAGCAGATACCAAGGGCCCACTTTATTGCTGGGCTTTCTAGAGCTACACCAAAAAGAAAGAGGGACCCCTGGGTACATTAGGAGTCCTAACTGGGTTTTCAAGTGACAATAAGGGCTGGTCCTTTTCAGCAATGCATATCCTTAAAGATCAGACAAAAAAGGGGGCAGAAGGGGAAAGTTCTTTGTTGCACTGCTTACCATTCCCTGTGTTTATAAATGCTACTTCCTTGCGTTTCAGTTTCCTGAACTGTCTGGTCACATTTTCCAGGGGATTCTGGGGGCTATAGTTTTTTTTTTTGTTTTACAAAAAACAAAACAAAAAAAACACCTTTCCAAGTTCTGAATTTATTGTCTACCCATGGACATTTGTAGGAATGGATAATGGCTTGACCACTGGTTTTCAAGCAGGATTGCAACTTGATTAAAGACTTTGGAATTGAGTTGTTACATGTATTTTAGTTCTTTCATGTACTGATTTAAATATGTATGAATTAAAAACTATATAAAGAAAGAAACATCTCTTTGTAGATAATGTCTGCGTTACAACAGTTGTCATCTTGGAACAGATATTCACTTGTAAATAAAAAGGCAAACACCTTTTGGAATGCAGAGATTAAGAGTGGGGGAAAGCTTCATTTCTATTCAAGTTTGGCTAGAATTTATTAAATTTTGTAAATTTCTTCATGGAAGATAATGTATAATTTGTTTTTGAATAATTTATCCAAATTTGAAAATGTGTTCATACTAAGAAGAAAAGGGAGAGGTGTGAGTGTGTGTGTGTTTGATAAACAACAGTTGGAGAAAATAAAACTAATGGACTTCTCCATCTCTAATAGGATATAAATATTTGCAGATCATATTTCCTTTTTTTATTTTCAAATAATTTTCGAACTTGTCTAGTGAATGTTTCTCTGGCTTCACTTCTTGGCTTCTGTTCTGCCCTGCCTTGGTCCATCTCTGCCAGCTGCCTGTATAGATCAAGCAATGGAAATAGCCTCCAGATGTCACTGCCTGATTCTGCAGTGAATTCAGCAACAAACCTGCCTTCTGTTGCCTTGACAGACTACATTTCCTCATAAGGAACCAAACAGACTGGCAGATCGTGGAATCCTTGAAGTAAGTTGGTCCTTAAAAGTACTGAACAATCATACTTTCCCTCTGTGCTGCAAGAGAAATGATTACAGTTGAGATGAAAGTGGAGTGGGCTGGGACCAAATGTTCTCCATTAAACCTCATAACTGTTGTGGTGTTTTGGTATTTCAAAACACTGGGTGCAGCTACCACATCTTTATACATTCAATTAAGGACCTGTGATTCCAAACTGTGGTTCAAATGTTTGCTTTGAATGTCACAAACTCAATTCTTATTCACTCCAGCATTCTTCTCAGACTAGAATTTAGCTTATGGTTGAATCATTTTCACTGGAATAGTAAAGATGCCTAAAAAGCAATGATCTTACTCCAAATGTTGCTAAATTTAGACAAGTATTTGGGATCTCCTTCAGGATCTAGAAAATGAAGAGTCAGATCTGACAAATGGGCTGGAATAAAACATTGGTGTTGCAGTTTAAGAATGTTCCACACATATTTTAAAGATCTGCAACAGAAGTGTTGGGTAACCTACTTATTCTTTTTTTATCCCAACATATACCAATCCTAGCTAGATCTAGAGCTTCAAAAAGTTACTTTTTGGACTGCAGCTCCCAGAATCTCTCAGTCAAAAATGGCCACATGTGACAATTTTAAAAAATTCAAGCACTGGTGGGATCTGATCTTCAGCTAGGCATTACCATGTGCATAATCAGAATAAGCAATGCTAGTGGAAGACATTCTTTGTTACGCATTCTTTTTGCAAGGGGAGAAAAAGAACAGTAAAAGGAAGAGGTCTGCTATAGCTCTTTACTGAAGTAACTTGTCTCCCCTGCCCTGTTCCTCAGATTCATTTTGAGATAAGCTTTAGCCCATTTTCTGTATCTGTTTAGATAAGGCTGGCTACTGATAAATTGCCAAAATAAGAGGAAAAAGAGGACACCAATTTGCATGAAAGTTGCGTATTCTACATTTACAGGTAAAGCATAAATGTTGAAACATTTTGTTGGTTGGTAGAAACACAATACACAGAAATCATGCATAGCAAAAAATGTAAAGGTAGTCCCTTGACATGAATGTCTAGTCGTTACCAACTGTAGGGGATGGTGCTCATCTCCGTTACTAAGCCGAAGAGCCAGCATTGTCCAAGGCCTACTCTGGTGGTCATGTGGCCAGCATGACTGCACCGAACGCTGTTACCTTCCCATTGAAGTGGTGCCTAATAATAATTCCCATATATCACTGAATGTAATGATAATAGTTGTGACATAAACAACTAGCAAAATTAAACTATACCTTTAAATTACAATGTCATACAAACAGAATAAATATGTTTACATATGTATAGTTCCATGTGGTTAAAGTGAAAATTTGGTAAAATGTGATGGTTTTTTTTAAAAAAAAATAAAAATTAAAAATATTCTAAAAATTAAAAATTAAATTTTGAAATTTTCAATTTTAATTTAAAAAAACCTGGGGCCTCTCCTTTTTCTTTTCACAGAGCCTCACCCTACTCACAAACCTCTTCAGCATTTTAAAGAGATATATTCAAATGCCACTGGTCATTTCTCCCAAAATGCAAATGTTTGAGGAATAGTGGTGTCAATCCCCTTTACGGAGTCACCTAGTGTGATCTGAAACTCTCATCTCCCAAAATTCTACCTCTCCCTGCAATCTGTGAGTGTCAAGTCTATACCACTTCTTAGAGATGGCTTCTAAGCCCTAATTCAGACCAGCTGCGGTAATGGGCTTTTTCCTCTTTGGGGAGTCTACTCCATTGTGACCGCCTTCTTTGCTGATTAATGGAAATGGTTGCAAACTTACCACCAGTTCTTTCCTTCATCTCCCCCATTATTCTGAAGTTCTGGATTGTAAAAAAGACAAAATGATTTTACTTTTCCTTCACCCCCACCCACCTTACGTAAACTGGATAAATAAATTATGAGGTGAAATTCTGGAAATGAATAATTCATCTGTGTTATGGCTTTTTGTGCTTTGCTGCAAAACATTTGTACCCACTTGTAATATTTTGTTGTATTTTTAAATATGTTCTTAACCTTGAGACTAGTGGCATTTTGCCTATAGTAATTGTTTCCTCCTAATGCCATTCCTTTCCCCATAAGGTTTGAGGCTGAGTTCTAAACATGTGTCCCCAGAAGGAAGTCCAGCTGCATTCCATGGTCCTTAGGTTTGCAGCCTGAAATAAAATATTTATGAAATTTTAAAAACCAGAATTATTATTATTATTTTAAAATTTCACAGAGCTCTATTAGCTACTATAATCCAAATAAACTAGAATCATACTTCACTGCTTGATCTACCAACCCATGCTTTTAGGACTACTCTTTTTATGGCAATGTTGCAGAGCAGGAGCATAAAGCATCTGTAGAGTTTCTCTACAGACACATTGCCAATTAGGTTGGTGGTTCTGTTGCCTTGGGAAGGTGAATCCATGATCAGTTCTACAGCTGCTGCTTCTACAGCTGCTCCTGAGTTGTATGGGAGCTCTCCAGATGTTAGATCCTATTCCCTACAGAGGTTTGGCACCAGGAGAACACCCATACAACCTGGAGCAGCTGCTGAAGGAGTGGAAGTAAAACTGTGAATGGATTTGCCATTCCCTTGACAATGGATCCATGAACCACTCACATGGAAAGCTGAAATAATGCCAGTCATCTAAAGGCAATACTGAGAGAGTTCCCTCCAGACGTCCAACTCAGAGCCATCCTTCTTAATAATCTGCTTGACAGAGTGATGATCAGGCGTCCCACATACTGGACTCTTTCAAACAGGGAGGAATTTCTCCCAACTCCGAATGGAGCCAATGCGGATTCATGTAAATTCGCTTGTTTAGCGAATTTACATGAACCCCTGCTCCGTTCGGAATTACTTCCCATTACCCGAAAATAACCCCCTCCTGCCCGAATTTGCATGCGAAGCTTTAATTTGCAATAACATAAAACCCATGATTGCATTCGAATTGGCTTCCCTCTTGCCCGAATTTGCGTGCGAAGAGTTAATTTGCAATAACGTAAAACCCATGATTGCATTCGAATTGACCTTAAATTATACTTCCAATTTAGCCTCGTATGAAAGAGTCCACTGTGACATATAGATTGGAGGCTCCCATGCTTTTCTCTGATCTGTACCCAGTTTGTGTCACAGTCTGAACCTATGCATTCAGTGGATACCTATGTATTATTGGTTTGGCTACATTGTTGGGTAATCTTTAAGGAATAGACTGTACTTGTTGTTGTTAAGAAATCAAGAAAGCTGGAGAGGAAAGAAGCTGTGATTGCTACCAAGGAAGAATTCGGTCCTTCTCATCTTGAATTAGGGGTTTAAGGTTTTTCAGCTTTAAGAATCAGTCTTCTTTTTACAGTGAACCTTTCCACAAGCAGGTCTTGCATAACTGCATTACTGGATTGGGAGACATGCAAATGAGCTGCATCTAGTTAGGTTATATTGTTATTGTTTTTGCATCTGATTTAAACTTGCAAATCCTTGGAGGGAAATGCTATGCTTACACTTGCCAAGCCAAAACTGGGGAAGATGTGGCTCTCCAGGTGCTTTAGACTTCAATTCCTATCCTTCCTCATCACTGGTCTCACTGAATACTGGGTAGGGCTGACAGAAATTGTCATCTAATTTCTAATGGGGGGGGGGGGGAGATAATTTTCACCATCCTTAAGCCCAACTCTTTCATGTATGAGTCTTATTTTGAAATGGACCACATATTAAATTAGCACAGTATTATGAGGAGCTGAGGAATAAATTTATTTAACATCTCATTCTCACTTGCTGAATCACTATCCATACTGAAAAACGGTTAGCCTTAGTACAGTAATTCATCCTTTTATGAACTGTTCTCCAAACAAAACTTGTATATAAAAATGCATATATTATCACTAAAATGCATATCTCATTAATAATAATCTATGAAAACACCTTATGTAAAGGAAAATTCCTCATCTAATGGAAAACTGGGCACAAAACTGGGCACAAAACTGATTTCTCCTAAGATAAATTTCTCTTAGGAGAAATCAGTGAATAAGAATACATATTTTTGGGCAGGCTTGAAAAAATGTCACAGAGTGATATCAAAAGGGGATAAAATACATTTAAGAAAGGGTAAAATAATGGATAGATAGATTCATTCATTCCTCCTGTTGTCCTGTTGAATTGAACCTAGTAGATCATGTACTTTAGTGCTGAGTAGTTTCCTTTCCTGGAAGCAGCAAGTTAGAACCAAGCACAGTGTCTACACCTGAGAGGAAGCTCAATGCTATGGAACTCTGGGAATTGTACGTTTGTGAGACAATTAGCCTTCTCTCTCAGAGAGCTCTGGTGCAACAACAAATTACAGTTCACAAAATTTTATAGCACGGAGCTGTGGCAGTTAAAGTGGTATCAAACTGGATTATTTTTGCAGTGTGGATGCAGCCAATGTCTACTAGAGAGTGTGGGACCCAGAAGAAGGTCTCTTTGAAAGGAAATAACTTCTGCTCACTTTATGTTGTTAAAAGAGATCTCTCTAGGGGCCAAAAATGCTCTAGAAATGCCCCCAAAATGGTGAAAACGTACCCATATCCTTTAAAAGGCATTTGGAGAAAGAAAATTTTATATATTTATTTTGTGCGAGTAGGTACGATAGAGTGGTGCAGCCCTCCAAAGTCTCCTGGGGGCTAATGTGACCCCTTAAGCCTTCAACAGTTGCCCATTTTGAAAGCAGCTGAAAATCTGGATGGTTGGAAGATATGGCTTTTTAGGGTAGGACTGGGCAAGGTGTGATTTGTGAGCTGCAAGTGATCCCCAGGGCTGTTTCTGTGGCCCCTACAACCCCTTAGGGGTCAGATGCCTTTTGCATTTAATAATAATAAGAAGAATAATAATAATAGTTTTATTTATAGCCCGCCTCTCTGATCAAACAATTGAGGCGAGGTACAACAAGTTAAAAGAAAGTTACATTAAAAATATCCTCCTTAATTCCCACCTCCCACCCCTTAAAATAGAATTAAACTAAGAAAGATTAAAACAACAAACAATAACGTAACATAGAATAACAGCTTAAAAACACTTTTTTCTTCAGACAGTGAGGGATATGACTTCTGGGTATATAGACTGGGGAAAATCTGATGCGTCTAGGTAGAGCTATTGGAGCCGGGAGGGTTAGTTGCTGTCTGGGAAGGCCTGCTGGAAAAGATATGTCTTTACAGGCTTTTTGAAGCAGTCAAGAGTTGTGATGAGACGTATCTCATCCGGCAGGCCATTCCACAGCCTTGGAGCAGAAGCAGAGAAGCCCCCCTGAGAGGTCTGCAACAGCCTGGTCTTCATAGGCTGTAGCAAGTTCCTCCCAGAGAACCGAAGCATATGGGGGGCCTCATATGGGAGGAGGCGATCCCTAAGATAAGATGGACCCAAGCCATGTAGGGATTTAAAGGTTAAAACAAACACCTTGTACTGTGCCCAGAAGCTAATCAGCAGCCAGTGGAGAGACTTAAGTACAGGTGTTATGTGGTCTCTCCACGGTGTTCTGGTGATAAGCCTGGCTGCCATATTTTGGACTAATTGAAGCTTCCAGGTTAGACAAAAGGGTAGCCCCATGTAGAGCGTGTTGCAGTAATCAAAGCTTGAGGTTACCAAGGCATGTGCCACAGTTTCCAGATCCCTCATGTCCAGGAAGGTGTACAGCTGGCATATCAGCCGAAGCTGATAACAGGCACTCCTGACTGCCGCATTCACCTGACTAGTCATGTGAAGCGACGAATCAAGGAGTACCCCCAGACTGTGAACAGAGTCCTTTGAGGAGAGTGTGACTCCATCTAGGACTGGAAGTTGTATTCCCAGACCTGGCTTCTGGCCGGTAACTGTCAGTGCCTCCGTTTTGTCTGGATTGAGTCTCAATCTGTTTTTCCTCATTCAATCCATTACCGCTGCAAGACAGTCATTGAAAGAGACGTCATCTGAAGTCTGGGCTGACGATCTGGTCATGGAGAAATATATCTGAGCGCCATCAGCATACTGATGACACTGCGCTCCATGCCTTCGAATAATCTCACCCAGCAGCTTCATATAAATATTGAATAGCATCAGGAACAGGAGGTTGCCCTGAGGGACACCACAATTAAGCTCGATTTTGGAGGAGCAACTGTCCCCGAGCCTCACTCTTTGGGATCTGCCAGAGAGGAAGGACTGGAACCACCACAACACATTTTTTACCACATTGTTGCCCTCCTGGCCTATTTTAGCACCAGGAGGAACTTTTTTATAACAGGAATTAAACTCGAAGAGGCTTTCAATCCCTTTCTGTTTTTTTAAAAGGCTTCATCATTAAAAGGGCAAAAATGTCCCCCACACCCGCTAGAGGGTGTTTGCAGGCAAAAAAATTCCATATCTCTTAAATCAATTCCCCTGAGCCTCTTTGCCTAATAGGACAAGTAAGAAAATTAAATTCTGGGATTTGAATGATTCATAGCAATTAATTTCACACCGCAACATTTGTTTGGTTTTTGGAATCCAAATTTCCCTATGGCAGCAGCCCTTGGGGGAAAGGATGGCCACGAGCCTGTTTTGCAAAGCATAGTGTAAAAGCTCTGCAGTACATTTCTTCTGCCACCTGAAACTCACTGTTTCACCATGCAGCCACCCTACCCACCCCCATTGACCATTAAGTGGGTGGTAAAGAATGGAGAGAACAGAGAAACATTTGGCCATGACCGTCTACTGAGATCTATCAGAGTCCCCCAAGCAATGATGATGATGATGATGATGATGATGATGATGATGTCATTCTGTATCTGGCAATGGGGATGAAGCTAGATCCTGTCTTCCAGCTGGTGAGTCAGAGGAGTGGGGGCTTTAGTCATTGCAGAGGAAAAAGAGAATAGCAAATTTTATAATGGCGTAAGAGACACAGATAAACATATATTACAATTGCATATGTTATTAACAGAATTATTGCAATGATCTCTAAGGTGAAGCAAGGCAACTAAGGAGGACAAAGTGAAGAAGGGAATGCCCTATTTTGTATGTTGCTTTATCAGACTGTTGCTGCTTTTCCCACCATAGCAGGAAGGGGAAGGGAAAGGGGGAAAGGGAAAGGGAAAGGGAAAGGGAAAGGGAAAGGAAAGGTGGTTCATGCCTGGTAAGTTGGGGATGGAGCAGAGAGTGTTGCTAAGAGATCACCACAGAGAAAGTGAAGTAGATCTTAATTTCTCTATCTATGCATCCTCCAATCTCCCCTTAAGCCCTGGCTGTCTCTTTTTCTAAGAATTTAACAGCTGCTGTGGGAATATTTCTTAATTTCTCTTGGAACCTGCTAATAATTTTTTTTAAATGCTGCCAATTGACAATTTGTGTCCAAGAAGCAAAAACATCCTTGTAGTATTTGCTAGGTATCTTTTTTTAAAAAAGAAAAGTATACATTTTTCCTTCACTTACACCCCATTTAAAGTGAAAGCACAAAGGGAAGTATAAAACATCTCAAGAAGTTGTATATTGTTTGCCCACTGGAGAGGTGAGAGCACATTCACGCACTTGGGGAAACCTATAGGCATAGGTTGTGTTGAACAATATAGCAAGCACAACAAGGAGGGCCTGAATGTGTGTAAATATAGCTTGAAAAGTTCTTATTATCTTTCTAGCATGAATCAAGGCAGTCTCTCCTTCCAGTTTTAAGTGTGTTGATTCCTATTCATAGTATGGTTGTTTTGATGATTAGTTCATGTATCTTTTGACACTAGACTCACTTTAAGAGGGAAATCTGTAGTCCTGATGTAAATACAGTACTGATGCAAATACAATACAATATTGAATAATCTAGCCAATGCTGGGGATGGGGTGGGAGTGGCTGAGAATGTAGCTTTTAAAAGATTGAATGTAGTGCCACAAAGACCACCAAAGATCTACATGAATTTGTCCTAGATGATGAGGAAATTAAAATAGAAAAAGATTTCCAATACCTTGGATCAAACATTGATCAGAATGGAGACTGCAATCAAGAAATCAGAAGACTAGAAGTAGGAAGAGCAACCATAGAACAATAGAGAAGTTCCTAAAATGTAAAGATATAGCACTAAAACTAAAGTTAAGGTCGTACAAACCATGGTATTCTAATCACCATGTACAGATATGAGAACTCATTTGAAATGTGGTGCTGGAGAAGAGTGCTGAAGATAACATAGATGGCAAAAAAGACAAACAAGTGGGGTCTAGAACAGATCAAGCCTGAACTCTCCCTGGAAGCCAAGATGATAAAACTAAGGCTGTTGTACTTTGGCCACATCATGAGAAGGCATGACTCATTAGAAAAGGCAATGATGCTGGAAAGATAGAAGACATTAGAAAGCAAGAAAGACCATATGCAAGATGGTTAGACTCAATCAAGGAGGTCATGGACATGAACTCTAAGGAGTTGAACAGAGCAGTTGAGGATAGGGGGACTTGGAAATGTCTTAGACATAGGGTTGCCCTGAGTCAGGGCTCACTTGAGGGTGGTTAACACAGGAGCAACAACAAAATAATGAGGGGACAGCTCCACATGCTCTAAGAAGGCTAAATGTTTATTCCTTTTACTATAGCCCAACATATGTTGGCCTGTATGAGAAACGATCATGAATCCAGGTCAGCTCAAAGGCAGTTAACAACAACAAGTCACCATCACAGTTCACTACTCAGGGAGATTGCCAGAAATTCAACATTATTGACCAAAAGCTACTCTTACAAGTTGGCAGAGTCCTAAGAATGTTCCCACACTTACTGCAAAATCTGGTACAACTACCTTGGGATCTGCCATTCTGCAGCATTCTATTCAAGTTCTCCTAAAGGGACAGTAACATATTAATTTCAATAAAAACAAAGGTTCTCAATGAAAGTGCTGTCAAACTACTGCAGGTAGAGCAGATTAACAGACTTTCCACACTTATACTTGTTTTCAGCTCTCCTAACTCCTGCCTCTGTTTAGAACTCCTCCAGCCCACTGGCATATGGCCCTAAAATGATTCTGGTCTTCCAGGTGTAAAAGGTAAAAATTCTGTATATGTTACATTCTGAATATAATGAGCAAGGCCTATAAGTGACATGGGGAGGGGAGTTACCCCAAAATGTCTTCCTCTGCTCAAGCCAAGAGCTGTTTGTGGTACAGTGCTTGTGTGAGTGTGCTTAGTGTGCTTGCCTGACTGTGTGTGTGTGTGAACAACAGGAAGCAGATTTCTCATCTTATTAAGCCTTGCTGAGAAGAGATCAATTTCATTTGACCTCTTCTTTTACTCACTTGTCTTCTAGCAGCAGGTTGTTGTTGGGAAATGTGAGAGATAGTACTGGGCCTCTCCAGTCAAAGGGCAATGCAGAAGCTGAGCAACAAGCAGTGCCACGTACCCACACCCACATACTGGGAGGAAAATGCAGCAAAAAGAGTAGTCTTAATTTTCTTTGTAAAAATGTATAAACATTTCTTTATTTACCATGGTTGTTCACAATCAAATACATGATCTTACAGAGCAAAGAGGAGGAAGAGAAAATGGCTGCAGGGGCTAGAGTGATGCAAGAAGAAAGTAGGTGTAGTAAAGGGAAAATCAGAAATCAGGACTGAAACAAGGACAACTAACAGCAACAGCAAGAACAAACAATATGGGGACAAGCTCCACATGCTCTAAGATGGTCAACTGTTTGTTCTTTTTAATCTAGCCCAATGTGTTTTGGCCTGTATGAGAAAAGATCTTCTTCAGGGACCTTCAGAAGAAATCACTGGAGTTATAAATACGCTACAAAACACAGGACCTTTGGGTCAAAAAAACACTGCGCTATTTTAAAAGAAATAAACAGTTCATCATCTTGGAGCACATGGAGCTTGTCTCCTCCTTTCTTTTCTGTTTTTAATCTGTATTTCAGAACTCTCTTCTTTACTGTGTCACTTACTTGGGAGATTAATGCACAGCTTAAAAAAAGCTATTTACAGCTGCTGAATTCAATTTGAATTCAGGATACATCTAGGTTTTATTGCATGGATTTTTACCACCAATGCTGCCAGGCAGTGCATCCTGAGTAACATCCTGTTAGAATCCGAGTTCAGCTGGCCAATTTGCAAAGCCAGGAAGCTCCCAGCTTTGAAAAGAGGCCAACTGAACTTGGATTGTAGCCGGATGTTACTCAGGATGAACCCACCCAGCAGTGTCAGTGGCATAAAAACATGCGAAAAAATCCGTATGGATCCTGAATTCGAATTGAATTCAGCAGCAGTAAGTCACTTTTTTTTTTTTTAGTTATGCATTAATCTCTTTGGTCTGGGAGCCTTTTCAGATGAAAAGCATGGTAAAAAAAAATTATTATTGTTTATTGATTTTTCAGATACTAATACAAAAATGTTAAAAGAATAGTACAAAAAAAATATTCCGTACACATTCTATATCTTACATTGTTTTCCGATTTTCATATCTGTTGTTGATAAATTTTCCAGCGGAGTATAAAATAAAGCTCACGTTTAACCTTTAGCTACTTGTCTCAGTTATTTTATAAAATATATCTAACTAAAAAATAAAACCTATAAATTAAGATACATCACTTCTTATCAGCTTTATAATATCTATCCATTAAAATTTTATCATTATTTGACCATAACTTTTACCTTCATAACAGAGATTCTTTTATACCCCATACTTCATTTAGATATTTTGCCATGGGTTTCCATTCTTTTTTCCAATAATTTGTGGGGGGTTTTATTGTTCCAAACTGTTAGTTTGTCTAATTCCCTTAACTCAATGACTTTTTGTATCCAATCTTCCATTTTGGTATTCTTTCTAGTTTCCAGTCTTTAGCCAAAATTAAGCAAGCATTGGTAATTAAATATAAAATTACTCTCAATTTGGTATCTTATAAAGGAAGTCATGTTTAACAAATAGAATTCAGGTATACAGGGAAACCTAGTCTCAAATATAGTTTGTAATTCTTTATGTATTTTAGCCCAGTAATTCTTAACTTTGCTACATGACCACAAGACATGGTAGTATGAACCAAGATTTACATGGCACTTCCAATATTTATTATCGAGCAATTTGTATATTTTAGCCAATCTAACAGGAATATAGTACCAGTACTTAACTATCTTTATATAATTTTCTTTAAGATCCTGGGATATTGTAAATTTATTCGTTTTATTCCAGGTCTTTCCCCATTCTTCAAACAAAATAACATGCCCAATTTCTTGAGCCAATTTTATCATGCTTGTGGTCACTGTCTCTTGGTCCTGTTCGCTTGTTAATAATATTTTATATACTTTAGAAATTTAACCTTTATCTTTTGCCCATAGTATCTCATCTATGACTTTTTTTATTTCTCAGACCCTTCCCTTATATTGTATTCCACATATTTCAGCTTAATCTGGTAGTATCCAAACCATTGGATTACTTTACCCTGTCTTTCAAGCTCTTCTCTTGATCTTAATTCTTTCCTTCTCTATTGTTTTTAATGACGTCTTTATATCTTAGCCAAATATAACTCTTGGACCACCTGCCAAAAAAGGCTTCTTGTGTGGAGACCCAGTTTGGGATACCAGAGTAAAATTTCTCTTTAATAATATTTCATATTCTCAGCAAAGGTCTTCTGATTGCATGATTTCTGAAATCCTTATTAATCTTGTCCTTGTTATACCAAACATAGGCATGCCAGCCGTAACATATATTTGATGCTTCTAGATCTAATAGCACCTTATTGTCTAATATTATCCAATCTTGTACCCAAAGTAGGCTGCATGCTTGAAAGTATAACTTTATGTCTGGTAGAGCCGGGCCTCCTTTATTGGAGTCCTTTTTAAAAATAATTCCCATTTTATTCTTGCTTTCTTTCCTCTCCACACAAAGTGGCCCAGTTCTTTATTCCATTCCTTGAAAACACCTGTAGTGAGCAGGCCATGGAAACAGCCAATCACAGAGCTCCAGGAGTCCAGCCAATGAGAAGCTGGCTGGGCAGGGCTATAAAAGAGCCCTGACAGGGAGTGAAAGGGGTTTTATTATGTTGAAGTTTTGAGGGAAGAGACATCTTCGGAGGGAGGGTGTGCTCTTGGGGTTCCTGTGGGAACATTTGTAGGTTAGTTGACAGACCAGGGAAGGGTCTGAGAAGTCCAGTAGGGACTAGAGGGGCTTGAGGGAGTCTGAGAAAGAGAGGCTCAGAATAAGCCTGGAGGTTAAGGAAGCTTTTGGCTTTAATATTGGAGAAGGTTGCCTGAGTGGCTGTAGTATTATTTTTAAGGAACTTCTATAACTAAGGAAAAGATAAACAAAGCTTTAATTATATTTCAATATTTATTTCTTTATTGTATTAATAAATTTTATTAATGTTTTGAAATACTACTTGGCCTCTGTTGAACTATTGATACACTCTACCAAAGTTATCAGTGCCACAGTAGGAGATAGGTGGTGGGTGAAAAAAAAAGTGTTCACTACATATTTTGGTGGCAGCAGTGGGATCTAAAAGTCCAGGGTGCTGTCATCCAGGAAACGTAGGAGTAAACAAGAAATTGTTCACGACAACACCATCATTTGTAATAATTGGGAGATTTATGAACAAAAACAGTAATCGAGGCAGGATATTCATGTTTATAGCCACTATTCTCCCTGACAGTGTTAGGTTTAAGTTATTCCATGGCTTAAATCCTGATTTATTTATTTTTTTTGCCACACTGGTTTATAATTATATTCAAATAAATGAATATTTTTATCTGAAAGCCAAATTCCCAAATATTTTGCTTTTTTGTTATTTGAATGCCTGATTTGTTTGATAATTCCAGTTCTTCATCTTTCTTTAAGTTTTTAGTTTTCATTTGTGTTTTGGTTTTGTTTATTTTAAAGCTCGTTAATTCACCAAAGTTGTTCAACTTTTTAAAGACATATTCTATATTTCTTAATGGGTCGTCCAATATAAAAGCATGATAAAAAAATTTCTAAATCATTATGAATAAATAAAAATGTGTTCCACAGTTGTAGAATCCATATTGTTAGATAGTGGCAATCTTATCATGAACCATACCCCTTCTAACCTGTGTGGAATACGGGTGTGTAATTTGGAGAACAGAAGTAAAATGCATACATTGCTCCACCAAATAAAAAGTGTGCTCCACTCACAAAATTTTCTTTAAGTCCCAAAATTCCCAGCACTGCAGTAACTTAAAATTTCAGCTGAACATTTTGGAATCCAAATTGGGGGTCCCAAAAAGAAGGGACATGCAAAGTTACCCAGGGAATACAAAACAGCAAATCTAAACATTCTAGGTGTGAATAATTTTTAGTGTCTCACTCTGGAGTGCTAGATTTTTGGGAACTGCAGGGTGCTTTCATATGGGGAGAGCAAAATGATTATTTGGAGGCAATGCCCTTTCCTCCATCTCAATAGCTATACTCCTGGTGGAATGGAGTATCTCCTGAAGTTGTCCATCCAAGGTCACCAGAGAAAAGGGATTGGAGCTGTTATTCTGAGAGAGAGTTCACTTGCCCAATTGCCCAAACTATGAAGGTGTAGCTCAGAAGAAACCATTTTTATCTGTTTACTACAGAGTTGGGCAATCATGTTACCCTCCAGAAGTTCTTCGACTGCAGCTTAGCCAGCTTAGCAAATAGCGAGGGACAATGGAAATGCAGTAGTGGCAGCAGGTGGCTTCTATGTCATCAGTATTGTGAATCAGTTTTAGTTTAGACCAGTACTCCCAAACTTTGGCCCTCTGGAAGTTTTGGACTTCAGTTCCCAGAAGCCCCATCCAGCTTCACCATCAGGCAGGAATTCTGGGAGCTGAAGTCCAGAACATCTGGAGGACCAAAGTCTGGAAACCACTAGGTTCTCAAAAAGCTATTCAAGATGCTGAATCTTCTTCCCATCTTGGATAGTTCCTTGAAAGTATGGAATAACATGGAAGCTACCAGATACCAGAATAGACTCCTACAACTTCTGTAGGGTCATATGTTCTCCAACCCTGGTTTAGCATAAACCATCAATAGATATTCTGATATGCTTCAGAAGGTTTGAATGGCAATGTCTGTATCTTCTTAGCATGGCCCATGTCATCTGGAAGTGATACAAGTCATTATCAAAAACATGTGGAGGGCGGAAGGTTTCCTATCTCAAAGCACTTCATAATTTTTCTAGAGAAAGCAGATTCCCTGTGCTTGAGTAGTTAAGCTGTCAGAAGGCCAGCTCTTTTGCAACACATAGCAATCTGTCTCCCTGCCTCATTCCTTTCTTTGTCAGTCAAAGGTGTCAATGTCACATCCTCTCCCTCCCCTCCCAGAGTGGTGTCACTCATTCCCATTTTCTCTCTCTTTTTTATTAATGATCCCCCCCTTTTTTTTGCAGGGATATGTCATTACTGTTCTATACTTCTTTTATGCAGATGGCACGACTGTGCATTTTAATGGCAAATCTGTTTCTCGCATAACGACTGAACTGCAAAAAGATTTTGACAGACTGGATCCAAGAAAACAAACTGGATTTAAATGCAGCAAAAACTAAAACAATGCCTTTTGGCTTTCTTAATCAGTGGAGCTCAAATTTTGATTTCCCACTCTTCGAAGTTGCAAATATGTAACAGAATTAAAGGTGTTTTAAATCCAGAAAAGTTGCTAAGATGAGCAACAACTTGGATGGATGGATGGATGGATGGACGAACGGACAGATAGACAGAGAGTAGGTCCCATCCAGTGCATTACTTTCTGTTTCTTAAAATGTAATAGTATTTTAATTCTAGATGTTTTGCATGTTTGTACAGGACAATATGATCTGCTTATGTCAGGGAACAGAGGTTATGGTGTTTGTCTCCCATCCATTATTCAAATACAACAAATTACTCTGTGAATGCCTACCTAGAACAGGGGTGGCAATCATGCAGCCTAGGCCATGAATGCCTTGAGAAGGTATTTTTGGTGACATTTGAGCCCGTAAAGAAATGTTTCCACTATATGTTTAATGAAATGTGAATATTGCAACAGTAGAGGGTCATGATTCTCCTTTGAAACAAGGTATGTCTCCCACATCGATTTAGTCAAAGATAAAAATAAAAATAGCAGGGATAAGCAACTATTGGAGCCTAGGCACCACACTGCCCCCTTCAGAAGATCTTAGGAGCCTTACCCCGGAGACCATGTTTACTACTGGGAATGGCATGAAGCTTGTGTAGGGTTAGATTTCGCGGCACAAATAAGATTAGACTTCAGAGCACCAGTCTACCTGTCCCTTGTCACCTCCTCCCTGCCCCCTAAGGTCTAGAAGAGGGGGCATGGGTAGCCAATTGCAGTAGAAAATAGACATTGCCAGGAAGTGGATGCAAGAAAGTAGCAGGAATGGTTACTTACCCAGGCTGAGCCTTGACATGCTTTCTTTTTTTTTTTCTTTCTCTTTTTGAACATTCAGTTGGGCAGCTATATGGTTTAGAATGTACCTGCTGCCAAGGCTACAGTCACATCTTGCAAGTTTCTTTGCCTGGAGCTTAGGACCCAAGGGTAAGGTGCTCATTTTGATCTTGAAGCAGTGATAGTTGGGTTGGTAGCTGCCATGTCAGTGGGAGTGTGAATCTGGTCTTAATCAGAATTTGGACAATTCTGAGGAAGGTGTTGGGTTCCTTGCATAGCTCCCTTGCATAGTTCAGTCTAGAAGATGGAGCAGATTCACTGGCCTGTTGACCCAGTGCCACTACTTTTCAGGCCCTTGACATTTGGGGACCTGATGAATCGATTCTCTCTACAAGTACCTACTGAATGCTGGATATTTTCTTTAGAGGCCTTCTCCAGGTATGCATCTCAAGTGAAATATGACAGGTAGCTCTTGAAGAGAAAGATTTTTTTTAAGCCATAGCATCCTGTATCTGGAAAGCAGAGAGAACTGCTTGGTACCTATCTGATATAATTTCAACACCAGGGGAGGGGACACCTGTTTGTTTGTTTTTTTCTGAGCCTTTTAATATTTTACACTGTTTTCACTTTCTGTGGTTTGTGGTTTTATGCTGTACTGCATAATTTTTATTGCTGGCATTGATTGCTATTGATTGTTATTGGATTTTAAATTGTTTTGTTACTGCTCTTGCTGTGAGCTGCACTGAAAGCTCTGTTTTAATTCTGTTAGCATGTATGACCTGCTAGCATTTTGGTTCTCTAGAGTATGGCTTTGCCTCTCAGGGTGTTTGTAAGTTGAATCTCTGAGTGGGCAGGTGGATGTACTTCATTTGTAAGGGGTCTTATAGATAAGTGCATGCAGATGAGCATTAAAGCAATATCTCACACAAACAGCCATTTAATACAGTCACGAACGTTGGAAAATATTGTCTGGCCTGCATTTTTAAGCAAACAAACTGAAGTCATGCTCCCTAGGCTATTATGTCCCTTGGAAGGCAGTCATTTTTTGAACTGCACAGTTCTCCAGTACAGTCCTTGACTCAATGCCATACCATTACAGTCAGCCTTCTGTATCCACAGATTCTGCATTCATGGATTCAACCATCCACTGATTGAAAATACTACTACTACTACTGCGACTAATAATAATAATAGTAATCCAAAAAGCAAACCTTGATTTTACCAATTTATATAAGTGACACCATTTTACTATATCATTGTATATAATGGGACTTAAATATCCATGGATTTTGGTATCCATAGGGGGTCTTGGAACCAAACTTCAACAGATGCCAAGGGGTTACTGAAAGAATATTTTAGGAGGGAAACACACTTGAAAACAGAGGCCAAGATCCTACACTGGAAAATGTACCTATGACAACATAGTCTATCTCCTGATGTTATTCCCTTATAATCTACCAGAGTGGCATAATAATTTGAGAATTAGAATATAACTCTGGAGACCAGGGTTCAATTCTCAGCTACATCACGAAACCCACTGGGTGACCTTGGGCAAGTCACACTCTCTCAGCCTCAAGGGAAGGCAATGGCAAACCTCCTGTGAAGAAAGGTTGCCAAGAGAACTCAATGATAGATTTGCCATAGGGTCACCATAAGTTGGAAACCATTTGAAGGCATAAAACTACCATCACTACCAAAAGTCTAACTTTTAAGCCAGCCCCTACTTCCAAAAGAGTCATTTGTGAAGCACTGGAGGTTGGAGCAGTGAGCAATAGCATGCTTCTGTGGGGTCTGAGCTCAGCTTCCTGTTGTAGTGCACCCAACTACTGTGCAAGGGCTGGAAACATCATTGCTCACTGCCCATCACAAATTCCTCTCTTGGGGATTTTCCATGGCTTAAAAGGTAGTTGTTGGGCACTTTTGGTCATTGCAATGGTGCAATGACTGAAAAAAAATGAATTAGTGTAATTACTGTCTTATTAGTCAGGTTTACATTTAGTGGGAAATGCATACAGAATTCCTATTTTAGGAGGAAAGAGTGGAAAATTAAAAACAATTTTAAAAAAAATTATTGAAGACAAGGTGAAACAGACTTGTTACTGAGTACCTGTGGTATGGAAATAGGCTGGAATTAGAATGATCTGCTCGACCTGAGCTGAGTTACATTTTGAACTGCTGGTGGCATATTTTAACACCAATGGCCTTTCCTGTGTGCCTTTAATCATCCTTTTGGGTTTTAAACTGGTGAAAGGTGAAGTGTTTTTGCTGAGTAAATAAATGCAGCCCTCAATTGTAAAGGGAGAGTGTTCATTTCCACAACAATGTTAACAAGGAAAGCAGTGAGCATTTCAAAGTAGTTTTGGTGATTAGGTTGAGAGAGCCTGAGCACTGATATTGATGGTTAACATGAACTCCATCTGCCTCACAGCTCAGCTTAGAGGATGGTTGCCACATGAATGAAATGGCATTTACAGTAGGGTATATCTAGTTCCCAAAGCCCTTCTCACCTCCCCAGAGCAAAAATAAAAATAAAAAATCTAGAAATCTCCCCCAAGATCCATGAGAATCATCCCCTGTGGGCATGGTCCACTTCTAAAAAACATCCCTCTACTACCTTATTTTAGCAGAAAATCCTGTTCTAAAAATGGCTCTATGTAGTTCTACCAACATAACTACAATACTAGGTATGTTCCCTGGCTGTGAAGCACAATTTGAGAGCTTTGGGGTACCCTTACCACACTCAGCTGGTGCCTGAAGGGGTAGGAAGACATCTGGGCACCACATGGCTACAGTTGGGCAACCAGGAAATCAAAAGAGCTATCACCGCCCCGCCCCCCCGACCTCTACTGTGGCTCTATATTAAAACAGAGGCCCAGAAACGAGGTTGGTGTCTCTCTTTTCCAGCTGCCCAACTGTCCCTTCAATGATGCCTGGGCAACTCTCCACCTCCTTTGCTGCTGATTGCCCATGAGAGTGCATCATGTTCTATTGCATTGAGGAGGAAGGCACTGTGCAGCGAGGTAGTGGTGATCTCTCTGTGTAATGTTCATTAAAGTTGATATGTCAGCAGCCCAGTGTATGTCACCAACAGGATCCTTGGCTTCAAACAGGTCTTTTGTGAAATGAATGAAATTACTAATTGCCTACAGTCAGTCCTCCTTATCCACAGATTTTTTATCCACGGATTCAAGCATCCACAGCTTGAAAATGGGACTTGAGCATCCACGGATTTTGTTATCCATGAGGGGGTCCTGGAACCAGACCCTGCACATAACAAGGGGCTATTCCCAAATACCTTGCATAATAACAAGTATTGCCTGCAAAAATATATTCTTCCAGGAAAATTCATATTCCTACCAACAATTGTAAGGATTTTGACTAAGCTTGGGGAAACAGGGAGGAATAAGATTATGACAGTCTCCTTGCTATTCAGCAAGTGTTGGTGTTGCAGCCCAGGAAATCCTGACTCCACTATGACACTGCTTAAAAATAATGAACAGGTATAAAAGGCAATGGGCTTAAAATATATTTATTTAAGATATTTCTATAAGATCTCCCAGCCTACAAGGGCTCCTGAGGCAATGAACAAATAAAATCTATTAAAACATTACAATTTTTTTTTTTAAAAAAAATTAAAAGCACTTTAACATAGTCTCTCAAAAGTTTAAAATGCAGTCTGAGAACAGTTATAAAATAAAATTTTAAAACAACAATTTCAGCATAGAAAGCCATGTGGAACAGCACTGTTTTGGTTGCCCGCCAGAAATTCAAAAGAGATGGATGGAGCAAGCCTTTCTTTGCATACTGATTTTCCAGACTAACATTGCTAGGTCTTTGAATAAATCAAGGATATTAAACTTGATGGCTAACATGTCAGATGTGTCATCCATACAGTATTTTCTTGTGACAAAGTGTTCTGTCAGTATTGTTTTATCATAACTAAATAAGAGTATGGGTTATATTCTTGGCAGAAAGTGGCAGGTGTCAAATATGAATGTGGACTGAATTTCTCAAAGGTGATTGATGATTATTTTAACTCACTGCATTAAAGAAATCAGCCTCTTGGGAGGCTGAAGTAATTTCCTTTCATTTGTTGTATTACTTGCACTATGTAGCAGTGAATATAACTTTGAAAGGAGTATATGATCTTCTCCATTAACCTTTATTTGCTAAATGCTAGTGTTTTTGTACCTGCCTGTCTGTTGTTTCATACATAAACCCATCCTAATTTGTTTCTACATTAATCTGCCATTTTCAAAGATATAAACATGAAATATTGGATTTAAATATTATTCCAAGCATATTTTCTCTCAAAATATACATTTCTGACCCTATTTTCCTCCCAAAACATGCATTTCTAAAAAAAAAAATTCTTTTGAAATGTGCATTTTCCATTTCAAACCAAAATTCATATACATTTGAGTATTTTTTGGAAGGAGGACCTGGTACAGCAATAAGAATATTTAGGAAACACAGAAGCCAGTGAATATCCATGTTCAGCTCCCAAAATTTATCTGGGAAGTGTAAATCAGATTGGTTCGTATCTGAATTAGCAAAGAGCAAATTCATCTGGCATCCCCCTAATTGTGGTGCACTGGCAGTAGCAGATAATTAAACAAAACAGCTATAAAAACTGATAAGAGCAATTAAAAGCCAATTGAACATCAATAAAAGCGATTAATGCCAGTTTTTTAAAAAAGTCAGAGTACATAAAAGTTGTCACTATCTTCTGAGCAAAATAAATGCTGATGTTTCTCAGACCAGTCAGGGAAGGACATTCCACACACCGGGCAGCAAATGTCAGAAGGCTTCTCCAGTCAATGGCCACAAAACAAGTGCCTGTTTGGGGGCTTATTCCAACACTGCAGCCCAATGGAACTTCTTTCACCATCCTCCCTTGCTTTCTGTTCTCTCCACAGCCCTGCCATGGGTCTACAAGGTTTCTCAGTCCTCCAAAGTTAGGGTTGGGGGGCTGTATAGTCAGTGAGCTGAAGCAGAGAAGAGACTGTCCCCCTCTCATTTCTATTGTATTCTGTAATTCCAACAGTGGAATCTAACAATGGACATATTGCCCTGAATTATGCTTCACAACCACACTTAAATTGGTCTGTTATGGCATGACTGTCAGAGGAGGCACAGAAAGACCTGCTACATCAACTTCTGCCATTAAAGCTGCTATTTGGTTTTATTTGGTTTTGTTTTAATGTAAATTTTGGCTAGGATCTTTGGCTACATGCTGTAGGTCTGTCCGTTTGCATGTCATCAAATCATTTCTTACTTACGGCAACCATAAGACAACCCTATTTCAGCAGAATTTATTCAGAGGGGGTTTGCCCTTGCCTTCTCTGACACTGAGAGTGTATGACTTACCCAAGATATCGCAGAAGGTTTCCACGGTCAAGCAAGGATTTCAACCTGTTCTCCTGGAGTTCTAGGGCAACACACAAATAACTACACCATGCTGGCTCTCTGTTTTATGACGTCACTATTTATTTTTATAACCATTAAGATATTGCAATCTCCCCATAGCTGCCTGTCACTCACAGCATGCCAAGCTACAAGGAGAGGGCTAGAAGTATCATCACATTCATATCAAGGGACTACCTTTATCTTGTGATTGAGAGAGCTGTCGCCTCCCAACTCCAAGCCGTCTTGGATGAAACCGATTATTTTGATCCATTTCAAACCGGCTTCAGGACAGGATATGGAGTTGAGACCACCATCATCGCTCTCATGGACGACCTCCGCTTGAACATCAACAGGGGTAGTGTGACCCTACTGGTGCTCTTGGATCTATCAGTGGCCTTTGATACAGTAGATCATTCCACCCTTTTGGATCGGCTGAGAGAGTTAGGTATTGGAGGCACTGCGCTGTGGTGGTTCCACTCCTTCCTCTCTGACAGATCCCAAAGGGTGAGGCCCGGGGACAGTTGCTCTTCCAAAATTGAGCTTAACTGCGGCATCCCTCAGGGCACCATCCTGTCCCCGATGCTATTCAATATTTATATGAAGCCGCTGGGTGAGATCATCCGGAGGCACGGAGCTGTATGCTGATGACACTCAAATATACCTCTCCACGACCAGATCGTCCTCTCAGACTTCAGATAGTGTCTCTCCTCTCAATGATTGTCTTGCAGTAGTAATGGATTGGATGAAGAAAAACAGATTTAAGCTAAATCCAGATAAAACGGAGGTACTGACAGTCACAGGCCCGAAACCAGGTCTGGGAATACAACTCCCAGTCCTAGATGGAGTCACACTCTCCTCAAAGGACTCTGTTCACAGTCTAGGGGTACTTCTAGACTCGTCGCTTCACATGACTAGTCAGGTGAATGCGACGGTCAGGAGTGCCTGTTACCAGCTTTGGCTGATATGCCAGCTGCACCCTTTCCTGGACATGAAGGACCTAGAAACTGTGGTACACGCTCTGATACCCTCATGTCTGGATTAGTGCAATGTGCTCTACATGGGGCAACCTTGTGCTTAACCCAGAAACTTCACCTGGTCCAAAATATGGCAACCAGGCTCATTTCCAGAACATCCAGGAGAGAGCACATTACACCCATGCTCTAATCCCTCCACTGGCTGCCGATCGGTTTCCGGGCACAGTACAAGGTGTTGGTTTTAATCTTTAAAGCCTTACATGGCTTGGGTCCATCCTATCTTAGGGATCGCCTCTTCCCATATGAGCTCCCCCCCCCCCCGCATACTGCAGTCCTCTGGGAGAAACCTGCTATGGTCCATGAAGACCAGACTGTCGCAGACCTCTCAGAGGGCCTTCTCTGCCGGACGAGATATGTCTTATTGCAACCCTCGACAGCTTTAAAAAGCTGTAAAGACGTATCTTTTCCGGCAGGCCTTCCCGGATAATGGTTGATTTCTCCTGGCTCCAAAGTTACACCCAGAATTTTTCCAGCTTTTCCCTGCCACACATTAGATGCCTCCACCAAGGCTGCCCAAGAATAATTGGTTTTAGACATCGTATTGTTTTTAATATATCTTGTTTTAATTCTGTGTTAATTTAATCTTATTTTAAGGGGTGGGAGATAGGGATTGGGTTATAATATTTTAACTGTAATTCGTTTTAACCTTGCTGTACCCCACCCCGATTGTTCGTTCAGAGGGGCGGGTTATAAACAAAAATTATTATTATTATTATTATTATCCTTTAAGAATTCTGTATGGTGTGGTATGGGAGGACATTAATGGAAAGGGTGGCATCATGAGTTACCACATTGCGTGAAACCAACTCCATTGACACCATTGTCCACCTTTAGTGTGGTCTTCCTCTTGTTCTGCTGCCTTACCCTATGTCTAACATTGTCATCTTTCCCAGGGAGTCATGTCACCCCAGCTTTCTTGGTTTCTAGTGAGAGAGTTCAGCCCCGAATTGCTCTAAGGCTCAAACTTTTGTCTTTTCATCAGTTCATGGTATCTGCAAAAATCTCTTCCAGTGCAACATTTCAAATGAGTTGACTCTCTTCCTGTCAGGTTTCTTCATTGTCTAGTCTTCACTTCCATACAGTTCCATAGAACTGGGAAGACAATTTCATGAATGATACTGACTTTGATATCTACTGCTTTAAGTTGCTTTCTTGTGCCCTTTTATTATTTAAACACAAGCAGTGAAATCCTAGAACATCTACTCAAGCCCTAGTAAGTGCTATAGTATAAACTGTCTCTTAAGTGTCTGAATTGGACCACAAGTGCTCTACAATTTCTTAGAGTAAGTGGCGAATTGTGACTACAGATTTCATATAGCCCCCAAGATCATTTTGAGGTTCCCAAGAGCTTTCCACCCCCACCCCCTTTTCAACATTTATTTCCCTAAAAATGTCATGCATTGCCTTCAGCAGGGGCAATAATGTTATGTCATTTCAAGGTTATTTTAGTCCCAGAGAAGCCTTTCCACAACTCAGGCATTAAATCTGCAAGCTATCGGGAGAAGCCTGAGTTTTTTTCAAATTCCATTTGGAGAATGGAAGGTGCAGCAGGAAGGCTGAAACATTCTGAGGTCCTTTAGGGGCAATGCGGTGCCCCAGTCCTGTGTCCACCCATATCTTACAGTAGTGCCAAGGCAGTCTATTAAAAGAAAAATTAAAACTAGAAAGCAAATAGTATCAAGGGCATTACTAGGCTGCTATGTCCCACCATTGTGAAAATGTTGTTTTCTTTTATATTTTGTATTTTATGTGTCATTGGCTGTGCTGGTGAGAGGGGAAGCCAAATAACTGTTAAGTTTTGTAATATAACCAAATAACAGATTTTTTTAAAATGGCAATTTATACCGTGAACATTGAAAACATTTTTAAAAATAAGCATCCTTATTTGTATTCATATTCATATCCTGGCTCACTATTGACATCCCTCTTTGTAGCTAACCAAACTGTAACAATAAAAACAAATAAAATCATTAAAACCAATACAGTCAACATGGAGTATATTAAAACCAATTAAAATCATATAGCACATAGCAGTAGCACCATAAATCACCTATTTGATCAAAATGACTGTTCTCCAAATGTTTGCTGGCATAGTCCTCACTACTTGCTGGAAAGTGAATTTGACTTCTCTAGTGAAGGAGATCAAACAAGAAGGTTATGGCTTTGAATAAAAATGGGCAGCATTTTCCCCATTCTTTAAAATAAGTAATAACCCCTCAAATCACAATTTTTTTCAAGATGGAAACATCTTGGGATTTTGAAGATTCAAATATGTAAAAATGCAATTCTATACATATTCAGGGCTTTGGGTATTTAATCCTTAAATGCCTGAGTTTGAATCCCTGTATATTCAGTCAAGTTAATGCTGAATTAAGGTTACTACTCCCCCACCCCAAGAGAATCCTCATCTTTAATACTTATGTAGAAAGTGACTTTAACTAGTTCAGATGGAAAAGAATTTTGTTTCAATCCATTTTGGAGAATTTGTTCTTCTTCTTGAGATTGGAAAGAACTTGGGTGTTTTTAAAAATCAAATTAGTTTTTTTTAAAAGTTAAACACAAGTGAAAACAAAGGTTACAGATTTTTCCTTTCCTACTTCAGTGTCTTGACTGGAATTGGATGGGGAAGAGGAGATCATTTCAGCTATATGAGGACATAAATGTACTAAACACAGTTAAAGGCATTTCTGAGATTTAGTAGGAATTCAGTTTTCTATTCATGTGGAGAAAACAGTTTGGCTTGTATTCCAACTGTGGATCGGAAATTCAGTAATTTTCCCTGTTAAAACAAAGATCAGGAAACCAGACTCATAGTACAAAACCTACAGGTAGGGGCAGCCCTAAGAGAAAGATAAAGTATGTTAATATATATATATATATATATATATATAGAGAGAGAGAGAGAGAGAGAACGTTAGTACATATAACAAACAAATATGACATGTATTTGCAACTGTAATTTCCTCTTTGTTGGTGAAGTCTCATATTGGAGTAGACATAATATTCTTGAACAAACATTGAATCAAAATGTTCTTTTAACATCAACAGCTGATACTAACAGGACTTTCCTGTGCATATGTCTTGATAAATTGATTGATGGATTGATTGATCACCCATCTTTCCACTAAAATAGTATTATAAATTGTTCATGAAAAATATGCAAGAGCAATAATAAAATGCAAATAAAATGTAACACAATATGTGCTGAAGTTAAGTCCTCCTGGGTTCCTTGAGGCTGCTCCCCAATATGTCTGTTTTGGATTGTAATTGGAATCATTAAGGCTTCAGCCCTTCACTCACTTACCTGGGAGTAAGAACTATTGAACTCAATGGAGCTTACTCCCAAGTATAGATTCATAGAATTTTATGATCTGTCTCAGTTTTACTGAAAATGGTATTACCAGAGGACTTGGGTTGAACTTATTATTGGGGAGCAGACAAGAACTTGTTGGATGCAGAAATGTTATTCTGTTTTCCTTTTCCTTCTCCCCAACATTCATTTGGTTGCAAACTATTTTGCCAAGTTTCATGTGAAGTTAAGCATTGATTTCCCTTAGAAAATGGAGCGGAAGTGGAAACGTTGACAGACCTATGACAACAGACGGGCTGGTGGGTGCTGCTACTGTATATCTCTTGTTGTCATATTGACTTTTGTGCAATAAAAATAAAGCTCTCAGACCGAAGCCTCATGGAAATTTGATTGACTCTGCTCTGTAATTGCTTATCATCCTTGAAGATACTTCTTGGCATTTAAGAACCAGTAAATCTGTTTCATATTTCTTCAAGCTTTATAAATACACCCTGTTTATATTAAAAGGATAGACAAATGCATATAAAGCTGGAAAACATGACCACAATGGTTTCCCAGCCCCTTCTTCTCTGTTCACAGAAAGAAATGTTTAATTTTTTTTTTACTGTTGCTAAACTTTTGCCCTTGGCTGATCCAATTTTTCTCATATCTTTAACAGGCCCAAAATATCCATTTAACATGGTCTTTCTAAGTGTGCCCATGTAGTTTCAAACTTGAAGGGGAAAAACTCACTCAAAGGAGAACCAAAACATATGGTAAAGTTCGCAGAACTACTTTCTTCAACAGAACTAAAATGGGGGCAACCTCTATCTTTAGAGTAGCTCCCTGGGAATTCTCAAAACTTGCTCAAGAGGAGTAGGGTCAATTTCTGGGTGCCATACAAGGCTGTGGGGGGAGTGGAAAAGAAGGCATTTCCATCAGGATAGAGGTTGAACACCAGCAAAACATTGCTTTTTGGTCCTAGACAAGATGAAAGACACAGAAGAAATTTTTGGCTAATTTCCCACTGCTTGTCATTCAAGAAGACATCCATTCCTTTGCATTAAACTGCACAGTCTGACATCTTGAAGTTTTTGCTAAAGGCAGCATCCTTATTATAAAAGAAACTAACTTCATGTAGGAAGCAAACAAGTTTTTCTTCCAGAACTATAATAAAAATACTGTGACACATTTTGGCTAGTAATGCAAGTATGAAATACTTAAAGGGCGAAAAAAAGAGATAGAGATATTTTTTTTGATTTTTTTTTTTTTTTTTTTTTTTTTTTTTTTGATCTGGAGGCTGAAAAAATGGCAGAGGCATGCTTTTCCTTTCTAGATTTCAAGCAGCCCAAACAAAAAAAGCAAAAATAAAAAATGTTGCCCGACACTTTTTATAAACAGTGAGAAGAATATTACTAGTTTCTTGCTAGAAGACAACAAAATATTTCCCTTGTGGAGCCAGCAACTTCTCTTTTTTTGAAGGAAGCATTTGAATGATATCTCCAGGGCAGTTGGAGTTAACTTTTTGGATTGAGATCACTATACAGAGAAATTTCATTTCAGTCCTGGCAATACCCCCACTACCACTACCATCATGATTTTGGAGGAAATAATTGTTCAGAGACAGCAAGCAAAGTTGGAAGTTTTATCAGTACTTTTAGTTAGACCCTTTCCATGGGAAGTTGTGTGTTGGCTGCAGTACTTTTTCATCTCTTTTTCTCTTTTTTTAGCAGCAGCATAATTTGTGCTGGTTGTGGTGTGCCCTTTTATTATCCCATGGCGACCTCTCAGCAGTAGCTCATGCCTTTCTAACCACAAAGGATTGATTACTATAATTCCCTCCTAGCAGGAGTCTCAGGCCCGGCATTTAAATTGTCTGCCGCTTATTCCAATAGCTTAGCCCATTCCTTTGCTGATGAGGATAGGATCAACCATAATTATATTTCATCTTCCTGGCTCACTTGAAAAAAAATATTTGAAAAAAAGCATTCGGTTTGTTACTTTGGTGATTCCCTGCCTCATTTTTGTGTTGTTGTTGTTTTACTGTTTCCAGACTGCCTTCTCTCATTGTTTGTCACTGTGACAAAAAGAGCAACCAAATGGATTGTTTTAAGAAAGTCATTTAAATTTAACAGTTGAACAGAAAGGAAGGTCTGAATCCAAGTCAGTGAGAATGGTCTGGCTGCAGTTTTTGAATGGCAGGAATGAATGCTGTTATATCTAGGTTGACAGGCAAAGCCCGGTATGTATGATTGCAGTTGCCCATATTCATTTTCTCTTAAATGTATCCGCCGCCCCCCGGTGAAAATATAAATAAACCACTGGAATTTAAACTGTAAGCTTATTGGAGCATGGTTTTGTTTTGTTTTGCAGTTCTGGTGGATCTCAGTAGGCCAGAGAGTATTGCCCAACTCGGGCAAATCTCTGTGATATCCAGGTTCCTGTGTATGGACTAGGAAAAGGCAAAATCAAGAATATGCCTACACTCTACAAGATTATCACACAATGGTTTAAAATCAGAATTAAACTGGTTAATAGCACCTTTAGCCACACTTACAACATGGCATTGTGTCTTCCATCTCTGCTTTCTATTTTAAGCATTACTAGAGTGCACCTGTTCATTGATAGGTAAAACCTGTCAATGGCTCCCAATATTGCTGCTTTCGCATTACAGCCTCGGGTTTGATAGGTCCTTTCCACTGCAGTTCCAATATGCTGGCAGCCATCTGGCATCAGTGGGTGAGATTGTATTCCTCTCGCCATCTCTTTCTTCCCCTTTCTTTTCTCAAGCAGGCTTTCTTTTTTTAAAAAAACTTTCCTTTTCTATTTACTTTCTTGTAAAGTAGGCCTTAAACTCTGACACTAACTGCCATAAAGCCACAGTGTAAATTTAAGTTGAATCAATGATGGGATTCCAAGTCTTTCCAACCAAAATCCAACATGCTAACCACTACACCTGACTGTATTTTCTATGTGTGTTAGATGATCAAAATAAGTTGGGCATTACAATATGCACTGGAAAGGGTAGGGAGTGAAATCTTGGAAAAGGTTTGGACTACAGCTCCTAATTTATAACCCCCCACCCAGTTATGAAGCTGTAGTCCAAAAAAAGGCAGTGTTGCCAAGCTCTGATAGAAGGATCAATACAATGGAATGAATATTTGTAGTCTCTTCAGGGAGCTGGCTCTGAGTATTAGTATCCATGATGTGCATGTGTGCTTTCTGAGCTACACGAGAGCATTTCTTCAACAGATCATTTTGGCTGGAATGCGTCACATGAAGAGCTGAACTGTAAAACTGATCCCAACTCATCTTCACTTATATTCTCATAAACTATAGCAAGATACCTTCCCCCTCCCTTGTGTTTTAGGGATGACAAATTTTAATCTAGTCTTTTGTGGATTTTTCAGGCTATGCAGCCATGTTCTAGAAGAGTTTATTCCTGGAATCTTCTGGAATAGGGCCACATAGCCCGAAAAACCCACAAAAAACTATGGATGCCACCCATGAAAGCATTCAACGTCACATTTAATCTAGTCATTTGCAAAAATCATAGCAACACAAAATTCCAACATCTCATTGTCAATATGTATGTACTAATCTGCTTTTATTTATTATGATCTACGATGGCACCAAAATCACCAGGTAAGCTGGACCACAGAAACCCACTAGGGCAAGTGACACTATCTCAGCATCAGAGGAAGGCAATGGCAAATCTCCTTTGAACAAATCTTGCCAAGAAAGCCCTGTAATAGAAATGACTTGAAGACACACAACAACAGCTACAACAACAACAACAACAAAGCTAGACCCATGTGAGAGATTTATTCAATTGGATTCCGGCCATTGGTTGTACAGACTGGCATAAAGAGACAGTGTTGGGCAGAGTGGGGGCGTGGTGACCACATGCCAGCTGCCCCGACTCTGCCCCCACACCAGCGTGATGCCACCCAAGCAACCACATGGCAGGTGGCATCAAAATGCGTCTTCGGCACAGTGTTTATACGCACTGTGCCGAAGAAGAGGAGATAAACCGCCACCATGGCAGCTAGGGCTCCCTTTCACTTTTTGCGGCTTCTTTTTGCATCACAGAAAGGCTGGATCAGGGCCGCAGCTTGCAATTGCAGCTCCAATCCTGTGCTTCCAGGGGTGGCACAGAGCCAACTTAACCATCCAGAACATCGAATTTCAAATGGAAATTCCTGCCTCTAACTGGAATGTGAGAAAACATTTTAATTTTCTCTCATTTCACCTCCCACGAGAACAGTAAATGTATTTCATATCCCTCTCCAGGGATGAGAAAAATTTTGATAGCAATTTCTAGGTGTGCTAAAGTCCTTTTTTTCCCCTCCACTGCCAAGATGTCCTAGGGTAAGCTAGGATGGTGACCCAAGACAGGACTTTATTTTATGATGGCACTTCATATGAGGAATGCCCTTCACACAGAGGCTTGTCTAGTCCTGATCTTATTGGCTTTTCTTTTCTCTCGCTACCAGCTGTTGATCTTTTTACTCTATCCAGGCTTATTAGCTGCTGTTATTTGTTGATATCCTTTCTGGCTCTAGAATGATTAATATAGTGGGCCCTCCCCATATGTCCGTTCAAGAATGGGACAAACATGTAACTCAAACCCCATTAGTTTCAATGGGGGAGCATTCCCATGTTTGGAATGGTGCATGTGCCATGGGCATGCACACCATTCATTCCCCGGTGGTTTAACCAGGTTAAAGCAGCTTATAGTGAACCTGCCTATGGTGTGGGCACACTGTAACTGGCTTTTCTGATACCAGAATACCTCTTTCAAAGAATACCACTAAACATGACACAACATATTTTATTGTCATGGCAAAAGATGGACTTTATCAATAAGTATAAGCACTCCAACATCATGAAAAAATATTATTTCAAAATACAAAGGAAGGAGAATTGGGAATGTCTTGCATAAAGTCATATTACAAAGTATTCCAATTGAGACAAATGGTGAGATTTATATGTGAATACTTTGTTTTTGCTAGAAATAGGTGATCAACATCCTTACTTTTGTCAGAGGGCTGGCATTTATATCTATTATAACTAAAACTTTGCAAAATTAACAGAACAGCCTTAATAGAAATGCCACTTTCCCTGAACAATTCCAGGACGCTAGAGGGAGCTCACAATTCCATGACACTGGGGAAGCGCTTCAGGGATACACACACACTTCCCTAACATTTTCCCAGTGATTTCTCCTGACAGTAAGTCCACATGTGTGATAATCTTCTATGTGAACAATGTTTTAAAATGATTTATCAATGGTATATTACTATGCTGAAACTCAGTTTTATAAACAAGCAAATGTCTGTCAAATGATGGATAAATTGTAATTCTAAAGGTACTTTTTTTCACATGTGGTGGTGGTGTCCTAAGGTCCAGAGGTTTGGGGTGGAGGTTTTCAATGAATTTTTTATTTTATTTTTTAGAAAATCAGAAAATTGCACTTTAACCAGTACTAGTTTTACACTCTTTGTTTAATGGAGAATGATTTGTTTACAGGAGAATGTTTTAGTAGCTTTAAAAAAATCAGTATTTTTTATTTTATTTTATTTTATTTTGTCTAGCAGCTCATATGGTATTGCTCAAAAATAAAAAGGCCTACATGATTCCACTTGGGACTCTTGGTGTGAGAAGTTGTGCTTTCGTGGAAAAACTGAAACAATGAGTTTGCAAATTAATTCCATGAGGTTTCCATTTATTTCTTTTATTAATAGAAACAGAGGTAATCTAGATCCATCTAGTTCTCTTGTCAGTCTATGGAATGACATCTTAACTTGAAAGCTAGAAAAATAATTTTTACACATGCATGTATGATTTTGTTTGTTAAGGAATGCTGATAGTATGTAAAATTTATTATTTTGTTCTGTTGAATTTTGTTAACTTATATTTCTGTTAATAAAAATGTTTCTGTTAAAAAACACACCATTTCTTCATGTCTGCATCTAGATGCTAATATTCTGCTCTCTCTCTCTCTCTTTCTGTATGTGGTGTGTGTATTTTTTAAAATGATGCTTTGTTGTTTACATGCTGGCCACCCTGAAAAACTTTGGTGGTTTAAATATATAAGGCAAGCAAATGAATGAAGTAAAATTCTTGGTTATGCCACATATATTTATCTTCAAGCCCTCCTTCCATGCTCCAACATGAGAATAAAATCTGAAAAACAACCACCCATAACTCCTTTGGAAATGAGCCAGTCTGGAGACAGTCCTTTCCCAACAACACCCTAGTTAGGAAGGAGTGAGGACAGATTCTCCTCTCAGCAGTGCTCAGAAAGTGACAATATAGAGAGCTTCTTGGTGAAGTGCGACTTGCATCCAGCAGTGTTTTATCATGCATATGCACAAACGGTTATTTTTGTTGCAGTCAGCAGGACATTTCTGGCATACTGAAAGGATTGTCTCAATTGTAGTTAGATTTTTTTTAAAGTATTTTAAAGAAATGAATGTCTAACAACATGATTTTGGATTTGAAGCAGGGGAGAATTCCTGAAAATAATTTTTCGTTACTGAACTTAACTCTGCCTTTAGATGCTCCTCTGTTAGTTCATTGTTTTCACCAGAAATCTGCAAAACCTTGGCACAAATTTTGAACAAATGTTCTTGTGTTGTTGTTAACGTTGTTTCTGCTGTTGCTGTATGCTTTCAAATTATTTCTGACTTATGGTGAGCTTATCATGGGATTTTTGGGAGCGGGCTAAGATTTGTTCTACAGAGGTTTGCCATTGCTTTCCACTGAGGCTGAGAGGATGTGACTTGTCCAATTGTTTCTCCCTTGTTTCATGCTCCTGAATTTCCTCCAAAATATGCATCCAGTGATCGGTCATATCACCTTATGAGATCAGAGTTTTAAAAATGTTATGAATAACAAAAGTTGTTTTTTGTGGAGCTTTCGGGCTATGTGGCCATGTTCTAGAAGACTTCCTTTCTGACGTTTCGCCAGCATCTGTGGCTGGCATCTTCAGAGAATGATAGCCTGCAAAAAGGATTGGAGATATATATCCTGTGTGACCCTGGGAAGGAAGGAGTAATTTGCAAATGTATTGTTCTGTTGCTAATGGCAGTCCAAAAGTTATGATTCCATCCTGTTTTGCAATAGATAAGGCATAATAAAGTGGGGTGGTGAAGCCACTTTGAATTTTACTTGGTGGTGCAGTGGTTAAATGCTGGTACTGCAGCCACAAGGATGAATTCAATCCCAGGGCCCCAAGGTTGACTCAGCATTCCATTCTGGATCATCACAGGATAAGTCCTGGATGAGTGCAATGTGTCCAAAAATGTTCAGTATGATTGTGTGATTATGCTAGAAGTATGCCTTTTATTTCCAGCTTTCCCCCACATCTGATAATCTCCAAAGATTGCTCTCCATTGTTCAAGTACTGACTTGTGCTGCTTCCTCCTGACAAGCTCTAGGACTGGAGCAAGACCAAGGCAGACAGGAGGAGAAGGTGTTTTCCTGTAGTTTGTAGTAGCTAGTTGCTGTTATTTAAAATGTAACTTTGGGTGCATCCAGATTGATCTTCTTTCTAGTTTTATACTAGGTTAAAATAAACCAACCTTGGGAGCCAGCACAAGAAGTCTCTGATCATACTAGGAGGCAAGAGAAAATATTGTGGGATAAAACAGAATGTGTATGTATCTCCAAAATAAAATTGGAAAGAGCACGAACAAATCTGAAGATTTCTGGTCTTTAATCAGTCTTGATGTGCTATTTTGTTTCTTCCTGTGGGGAAAAAATACACATTCCTTTAAACATGTGTAACTATAACAATGACTAACTACTAATTCAAACTTCAAGATGATAACTGCAAGCAATCACGCATATGTCCAGATACATACAAGCATGTAAGAGAAACCTTGAGCTTTGCTAACTGAGGTATGCTAGTCAGGTATCTTATTGTTTAGCCCAGTGGCAGATTTTGGCTTCCATGTCAGTGGAGTGGTGAAGCCACTTTGAATTTTAGTTCAAACTCTGGAGGAGGTCTGTCCAATTTTAGGGATAAGATTCAGCAATTTAGGTCACTCCATTGTGATTCAGAATAAAACATAGGATTCACCACCCTACTAACAAGGAAGCCATGCACTGCCACTGGTTTATCCTTGTAGCAAAACAGCCTTCGAGATATGTGTGTGTGTGTGATTTAAAAAGATGTTTGTTTAATCTCCCCATGAAGTAGCCTCCAGGGTCCCAGCTTCTGCTTCACTGCTGCCAGGATGCTTGGTCAAGCCTTAAAAACTTTATAGATTCTGGCACAGCCCTGGAACACAAGCTTTGATGCTTGAGATTTCTGCCTGCCCAGAGCAAATATAAATTTTTATCAGTACAGTAAATGTTTGTCATTTAGAAAGTCAATAGAGCACTTTTAAAAAGGTAAAAAAAAAGAAGAGGAAAAATATTTTTACAGGTTGTGAACTTGAGAGACTTGGATGACAATGCAGCAGAAGTGAATTAACCCCAATTAGGTAACTCATTCAGATCCAGACTGAGGTCATTGTGGTATTTTTATACACTGTATCACCTGTCGACAACTGGATGTGATGAATTTCTTTCTGACTTAGTAGAGATGGGTAACTTTACAAATCCCAGGAAACATATTTTGTGCATTTTGGTTGGCCAATAAAGGTATCACTGTTTTGTAGATTTTGGAAGTTACTGTACTTTGCTATATGGCCAACATGGCTACCCTTGAATATGTTTTCTGGATGTGAAGATACCACATTGTAGGTACTACATGGAAATCCAATGGACAGGGACTTTACTATTTGAGGTTTATATTTCCAACAAAGGTTTTTTTAAGGGGACTACATTTGGCACATTTTACAAAAACAACACTTAAAATTGTCCTAATGCAAAAGCCAAAGGTTTCTCTTGAGAGAGTCAATGTTTTCTGCCTAACAAAGAGAGTTGTGACCTCACAACGGTCATTCAGAGGAGTGGGATAGAAATAAATTATCATCATCATCATCATCATCATCATCTTGGATCTCAGAGAAAGAACCTTTTTGTATCACTGATACAAATCAGATTTTATCTCCTCAACTTTGGAATGCTTTGTCCCTAGTGTCACATGGCCTGCTTGCATAGATATCCCTTCACACAAGCTCAACACAGAATAACACACCAGCAACCTCTAGACAAAATGACAAAATGCAGGCTTGTGACTAACATCATCATATTTTTCCCTGTATGAGTTTTAACACCTTTCCTGATGAAGAAGCCAGTGGAACTTCAAAAGCTCGCATCATGTATTTTTTGCATTTTGGTTGGTCCAATAAAAGTATCACTGTTTTGTGGATTTTGGATGTTATTGTACTCTACCAATTCTAGTTTCACCCTATGTCTCTTTTCTGCAATTGCAATGCAGCTGTTTCTACCAGCTTGTGAATGCGGCAAAATTCAACCCAGAAACGTCTGCACATGCACATTGTATGTGTATTGTTGCTAATATACACATATCTCTATATACTGGCTGGAATTCTCTGAGGGACTTACATCATCATAAATGAACTTACATCTGTGGGAATCAGAACTGACAGTTCCATAATGTCCATATTCAATACAGGGCTGCTGTTACATTAATGAATAGCAGATCTGGCAAAATGACCTTTGCACAATGGGACCAATGCTGCACGTCACATTGGTCCCAATGCTCCCTGCATCTGTCCCAATGCATATTACATCAGTTTCAATGCATATTGGGCACCAGTGTTCACCAGACATTCTTGCTAGTGTCCTGTTACCCATTTTTGCAATTCATTAAACAGGTTACTTAGTTTCTTTGTGATGTAGCAAAGTATATATAAAGTTACATCACATTGATAGTGATGTAGGATACTAGTGACAGTTTCTAGGAGCTACATCTTTTGAAAAGAGTTCTCTCATTTTTCTTATACCTTTTCTAGTACAGTATGTACACTTTTTGAAAATAGTTTCACCCACAATGCAATGTGCATTCCAGTGCATTCAAATTTCTATGCAATTTTCTGTTCACAGATTTTGAGCTGGCAACCAAATCATAAAATTCTGAAATCCTGAAAAATGCTCATTTTGCTTTACAAAGGCATTTGAGGTTCAGCAAGTCCATTTTTCTACAGGGGAATCATAGTCAGTGTTGGGCAGGATAAATTTCTCTCTTTTCCCCATTCACTCCCTATTTCTTCTCCCTATATAGCTTCAGCTACAAATTCTCCTACACAATTAAAGGTTACAGTACTAGTTAATATATAACTGGAATGGGTGTGGTTATTGATCTCGCTAGTTACTTTGAGCCCAAGCTCAATTGTCAATCAGTCCTTCACTAGAATCTGCCTGGTGACATATGCAGGTGAAAGTTGCCCCTATGTATGACAGGTGAATCTTTTAGACAGTGAAAAATGGTTGCATCCATCTGATGGAGATGGCAGTGGAGCCATAGAATATAGAATCCTAGAATTGGAAGAGAAGCCAAAGGCCATGCAGTCCAGCCCTCTGTCATGAAGAATTACCCAATCAAAGTACCCTAACAGATGGCCATCTGGCCTCTGTTTAAAAACCTCCAGATTAGGAGACTCCACCACTCTTCAAGAAAACGTGTTCTACTGTCAAACAGCTCTTACTGTCAGAAGGTTCTTCCTAATGTTGAGGTGGAATCTCTTTTCCTGTAGTTTGAATCCATTGCTTCTGGTCCTGTTTTCTGGAGCTTCAGAGAAAAAAAACTTGCTTAAATCCTCAATATGACATCCCTGCGATATATTCAAACATGGCTATCGTGTCTCCCCTGAACCTTCTCTTCTCAAGGCTAAACATACCCAGCTTCCTAAGTGGTTCCTCAAAGGGCATAGTTTCCAAACTTTTCACCATTTTGGTCACCCTCCTCTGGACACAGTCCAGCTTGTCAACATCCTTTGTGCATGCATTTGTGCATACAGAACCATTGCTCATGCAGTAGCACATGAGAGTACTCAGAGCAGTGTGCAAATGTGTCTTGTTCTCCATGCGCTGTGCACTGCATTTGTGCAAGGTACTGTCATGAACATTGATCATTTAGCCACAAATGTTGCGGTACAATGGTATTCTGTGTAGGGATTTTGGAATGTCCATGTGATGTAACTTTGCAAGCAAATGGTTACATTGCTTTGAAATGATGTACAATCTGAATCATCATCTATGAATTCATTCAGCTTAAAATACCTCTGTATTGTATTGGGCAATTGTGGAGGAGGAGGGGTACATTTTCCACCCTGCAGTACCCCTCAACAGGGTACACCAGGACACCTGATGTGACCAGAAGCAGCATCTTACTACTTCAGCTTTCTTTTTTGCCGAACTTTAATGTGACCTTTTCCCTTCTTTTTTTCTTTTTTCTTTTTTCTTTTTTCTTTTTTAATAAATTGAGAGTTGGGGCAAATTTTGCAACAGGTTTGTCTCATTTGGGGCATTTTAGGGTAGAAAATTGCTTGATGTTTTTAAATTTGGATGGAGATTGGTCTGGAGATTTGTGGAGTTTCAGGGGTTGCAAATTTAGGCTCTGAGTTTTTCATGCATCCCTTGGGCCATACTTTGCCCCACCCTGGGTTTATATGGAAACAAAGGTGAGACTCAAGACTTCTTAAGACTAGGGGCATAATTCAGCCCTATACAAACAGTCAGAAGGTGGCTGAGGTGGCTTCCCAAATCAGAGGGAGTGAAGCTGCTCTGGATTTTTGTCTAAACTTTACAAGCATTAGATGGGTCAGCAATCTGGATAATTTCATTAAAGTAGTGTGGACTATGTAAAACTCAAGAGTGGATTCGGTGTCCTACTGAAACGGAAGCCATGAATAGTCAATGGTCAGATGAGTAAATCCTGCTGTGTTCCATAAGGCTTACTTCCCCAAGGAAGTGGTTACAGGATTGCTGCCTTATTTGTGCAGCCACTAGGGTTGTCATTTGTATTCTCATTTGATTGGATACATCAAAATTATCCCAGTTCAATGAAGGTGATGTGTATGCAAAGCAGACTTCAGCACAAACAACTCCTGGAAGATATAGGTGATTGGCGCAGAAGTGCTATGTATTGCTGCAAATACTGCTCTAACACATGCTGGGCCTGACTGGTTGTTTCTGCTCACATGCATATGTCTAGAGACCAGTGGCATCACTAGGGACATGCAGGGAGTGCAGACAACACCGGGTGACATAATAAATAATGAAAGACCAAGTATAGTGGGCCCTTGGTATCCACTGGGGTTTGGTTCCAGGACCCCATGTAGATACCAAAATCCGTGGATTCTCAAATCCCATTGTATACAGTAGGCTAGTAAAATGGTGTCTCTTATATAAAAAGGAAAAAAAATCAAGGTTTGCTTTCTGCAATATATATATATATATATAATATTTTCAAGTTGTGAAAGCTTGAATCCATGGATAAAGAAACCATGGATATGGAGGGTCAACTGTACAAATGTCCATGTTTAGGGGTGGGTGCATCTACACTGTATAAATAATGCAGGTTTAACACCACTGTGAGTCCAATTGCTCTATCCTATGGAATTCTGGGATTTGTAGTTTTACAGGGTCTTTAGCCTTCTCTGCCAAAGAGGTCTGGTGCCCCACAAAACTATAAATCCCAGGATTCTGTAGGATGGCGCCATGGCCATTAAAGTGGTGTCAAACTGCATTATTTCTACAGTGCAGATTCACTGTGTCTTCCTCCAGTTCTTTTTGTGTCAATTTTTCAATGAGGGCCAGGTCCCAAATCTTTGCATACTGTAGCCTAATTTTAAAGTTATTCCCAGTTTTCCAATTATGAGCTATTCATTGTCAAGTCTAAACTTCAGCAGCTCATTCCACCCCAAGTTACTCCATCCCACTGCCTTTGTGTCTAGAATCAGTTCTGACATTTCAAAGCACCTTTCGAGCACACTAATACAAGTTCTCACTCTCAGTAGCAAAGATTGTCCTGGTTCATTGAATTGCTTATAAACATAAATGGCCCCAACACCTCTCCTTCCTCACCTTTCATATCTTTCTGAGCTACAGAAAGATAAATAGGTATCACTGCCAACTACAGTGACCGATCAGGAAATGTACATGGCTGATAATATATTAGGAAATCTCCACCTTTTTCCCCCCTAGAGGAAGGAACTGAGGTTCTTGTTTTCTCTCTAGAGCTTTGCGTGATGGTTTAACTGGTTGTGAATGTGTGGGTGGATATGTAAATGTTCACAATAAAAAGCCCTTTCAAGGAGTTAGTGTCACATAAAAATGAAGGCCTGTGAGGTAATGATAGGTGATGCTGCTCAGGTAGATTGTACCTTTGACCATAGCTCAGCGGGAGAGCTCATGTGCTCCAAGTTCTTCTCCAACTACCCCAAGTTAATTTCCTGGTATTTCCAGATTAAGTGGTCAAGAGGATTTCCCCTTTTGGGACCACTATGCTTACTTGTTTCCCCACAATTGGATCCTACCCAATTTCCGTAATACTGCCAAAAATAAAGGTGTGATAAAAGAAGGGAACACAGGCTTTCATTTAAATTTTAAACAAAGGAACAGGTATATTGCCTTAGGGGAGGCAAAAATCCCACAGGCCTAGCACCAACGCCATGAGTAATATTCTTCTGTGCCCCTGCTGAGTCCTGACAACCTCAACTTGTCACAATATCCTGAAACATGGTGGATATGAAATTTTCTCCATGAGCTAACCTGGACAGTAGTGGCACAGGATATTTTTCAGGCTATTCCTCACTTAGTTCCTTTGGTTCTGAGAAACCGCTGAAGACAGATGTTCAAGAAATAGGTGACTAGGAGCTGGCCTGTGGATGGTAGCATATAGGCATCTCTTCCTCCTGCCATTGTTGGTGTTGCTGCCATCCCAGTTGCACATCCGCTTGTACAAGGAGGACTTGGATGTCTTTCTGAACAAACACTGACATTGTCAAATTGCACCGGAGTCCATTGTGGAACTAGTTTGCCACTATAGAAGCCAATGGAGGATTCGTGCTAAAAGGATTAGAGTGAAGAGCCAGTGTGGCATAGTGATTTGAGTGTTTTATTATAACTCTGGAGACCAGGGTTTGATTTCCAGTTCAGCCCAACAGGTGACTTTGGGCAACTTGTATACTCTCAACCTCAGGAGAAGGCAAGGACAAACCTCCTCTGAACAAATCTGGTCAAGAAAACCCATGATAGTTTCATAATAGGATCACCATAAGTTGGAAATGATTTGATGGCAAACAACAACAACAAGCAAGTTGAGGATATCTGGGGAGGGCACAGGACCGCCTGGACTTTGCCCCTTGCCTCACTGAATTTGATGGGGATACCTAGAGAAGATCCTCTATAAAGATAGTGTTATGGTGTAGGAAGTGATGCTCCTTCAGGTAACTTGGTTCAAACCATTTTAGAGATTAAAAAATTGATTTGATCCACCAAGAAGACTTTGTCCACATGAGTGTCTCAACAGATTCCAAATAATCAACAATGATGGCTGGTAGCTTCCATGTAAACAATGAGGTGAATCCATTCTGGGTTTTATCATAAGGAGCTGTCCAAGGTGTTGAACTCTACCTGAATCTTGGGTAAGATTTATAAATATCAGAGTAAAACCTGGCATTGATTCACTGCTCTGCTGACATGGGAGCCACCACTGCAAGCAATCATGCTAATTTAGGGCATAAACCACCCAGAATTTAGTGTTTATTTTAGTAGGAGAGTAAGGTATTTGCTTATATCCCTTTCCCCTTGGAATCAGTGGAAGATGAAAGAGTTTAATTTGATCATGTCGGATGGTCATTACCAGAGTGATATGTGCATGGTTTGCTTCTAATGTGAGAGACAAATATAAGTAATATGTTCTTTTGTTGCCAGAATTAGGAACTTTTAATAATAACAGGAGCTAGGCTGTCAGAAAGACTTATATAATGGTGGAGAGTGACATAAAATGGGGGATTTATAATGCTGGATTAGCCTTGTGAAACAGTCCTGTACCTTTCATAAAAAGTCCAAAGAGCAATTATTACGGGTGTTTGACTGGCACCGTAAAGTCGTTAGTTCAATCATCATTGACCAATTACTGCTTTTATTATATTTTCTTTTTATTTTTATGATCAGAGAATGGCATTTTTCCCACAATCAGTCCTTGAACACAAAGACAATAACAATTAAAAAGAAATATTTAAAATCTGGATTTTATCTGCACAAAGGGACCCATCCATCACTATAAAGATCAGTTTTGCGTGCAGTTGTGCCTCAGTAAAATATTCTCAAACTATCTACTTTTTTCAGGCGAAGTTTTTTGGGTGGCAGGATTATCTGATATTGTGTGAATGTGGGTTTGGCAATTTGCTTAAAAATATTGTTATTCTTGTTGATATTTTTTAAGGTGTTTGTTTACAGAGATGTATGTGCATAATAAGGCAACAGAGGATAGCAATTATGGCCTAGATAAGAATGGTTATTTTGAGCACAGAGAATGAACATGAGTGCTAGCCAATAGTAGCAGCCAAAAGAAATAGTACAGAACCATGTTCCATGTCAAATGGAACTGCTCCTACTAACAGTACATACAATGTGTGTCTCTGGCTACTACCATCCTGTAAAAATATAGCAGTTTGATACCACTTTAACTACCATGGCTCAATGCTAAGATATTCTGGAATTTGTAGTCTGGTGGGTCACCAGAGCTTTCTGACAGGGAAGGCTACATATATCACAAAAAAACCCTACAAATCCCAGAATTCCATTGCATTGATCCATAGCGATTAAAATGGTGCTTTATTTCTGCAGTGCTTTATTTCTGCAGTGTGGCAGCAGTCTCTGTCTTCCAATGTACAATATCTAGCTGATGGAAGACATTTTGCTGCATGAGCTGAGTGGTTGACCAGACTGAATCTTACTACAAAATTCTGTAGTGGGATAGCATCCTCCAATTTACCTGAAGCCAGAAGGCTTGCTTAGCAGGTACAGCAGACCACACAGAACACAAAACTTTCTGTCCTGTGAAAAGGAGGTAACTGCCAGTGGGTTCCTGGTACTGCCCACAGAACACCAGACATCATCTATGCCCTCAATCTACTGAATAGCAGGGCAGGCTTCAATCAGCACCTATATAAATCCAGAAAAAGAGACAGAAATATGAATTTAGTGCATTCAGTACATAATTGCACTCCAGCCAAGCTAGGGAGCATGTTCAAATGGAAGCAGGCCATTTCTGAGTCTATATTCCAGAATGCATGAGCAAACCTCGACCGAACTGTGTGTTGTCCCAATCCAAGTGGAAGGGTTAATCACTAATAGTAGTTAGCCCTTTGGAAAATGTATGTCACTGCCAATTATAATGGGAATATGCCAATCTTATGGCTTCTTATGCATATCAGACAGAGAATTGAGCTGTGTGAGAGGAGCTCTCATCTGAATCCCACCAAAGGAGACAACACATCATGGGAAGAAATGGGAGGGGTTTTCTTGGCTGTGGCACCCATTTGTGGAACACTTTTCCCTTGGCACCAACGCTGGTTTCTTTCCAGAGCCAAATCAAGTCATGACATTGATTTCTTTTAAAGCCTTTGAGACATTGGCTTGCAACAGATGGGCATGAAAGAGCGCCCGAGTCCATTCTGGCCAGAAATGGGTTGGAATCCCACTAAGGCGGGCCGTGGATGCAGGGGCCAATCCAACCTTCACCACCAGGAGTCAGATTATCCTGGCTCCTTTTTGTTCCCACTTTGGCATGGCTTCTGGCCACTTTGGAGACATGTGTCATTTAATCAGCATGCCTCCAAAGTGTCCAGAAGCTGCTTCATTTGGCCCATTTGTTTCACCCCTTAATTCGCTTTTAAATCCCTATGTGCATGGTTTTTAACTTTTTACCTAGCTTTTAACTTTATATTTATTTAAGGTGTTTTAATGTGTTGTCTTGTTTAAGATGTTCTAATCCTATTTAAACTATTTTGTTGATTTAATGTGGAACTTTTTACAATATTTATTGTTTTATCTGTATGCTACCCTGAAATCCCACAAGGAACAGAAAGATTTTTTTAACAAATAAGAAAGCAGTATGAAAGACAGTATTCTATACACTTGATTATACACCTCAAGTGTCATGACCTGGCACGATGGTGGCAACCACTGTTTGTCCACAAAGCCTTAGGCATCTATTTACAGATATAGGAAAGTGGCAGAATGAAAGACCCCCAAGGGAGACATTCACAGCATATTCCTCAAGAGTACATCATATCAAGAGGGAGAGATGAAACAGAAATTTAGGGCTGAAACAGACAGCCATATAGGGGTGGCTTGATGCTGCCCCTTTGAGCACAGGAATGGGGCTGCAGCAACCGCATGCTGTGGCCTCGATCCAGCTTTTTTTATGGTGCAAAAAGAAGCGGCAAAATGCTGCTCCTTTTTGTGCCAGAAAAAGGATGGCTTTTCCACCCCCGCCACCGTGGCTTTTCAGTGCTCCTGCAGTGCACAGCATATAAATGTCATGCTCCCATAGTGCTCCCATATTATGAAAAGGGCTTCCTTTAAAAGCAGAGATTTTTTTTATCTGAACGGGTAAGGAATTTCATTATGGCAAATTCCATTCTAAGAAATTACAGAGTGGAAATGTTACTTTTTTCGATGACATGCAGGTCTGGCTGGCTGATGGATTCTGGGAGTTGTAGTAACATTTCAAGCTCTGTTTCCTATTTCACAGATGACTGTCCTCTATCTGAAGGATCGTCAAAGTTCATTATTTGAAGGATGCCTCTCTCTAGCAGCTTATTCAGTTGAAATGCAAGACAAAGAACCCTAAAAATGGAGAGTCAGAAGAGGCCTTGAAATTACCTTGTGAGCCCAGAATAGCAGATTGAGCAGGTTATATGCTCATAATGACCTGAATACAAAGGTTAAAAGCACAAGTAGAGTACATCTCAAAGAGTAAAAAAGATGGGATTTTGCCTGCATGTTGACTTAGCATTCAGCAGTTATTCAGTGGGTCTACTCTATCTGAGACTGACCCTACAATGGTCTTTATATTAATTATATTTAATTTTGATTGCTGTTTCTGAATACACCTTAATTTTGAAACAAAAAACACTCAGTGTCCTCTTCTGATCATCTTACTGATGATGCATTTCATTTGGGGTGGGTGGGTAGTGAGACGTAAATTATTGCCCTAAATTTAGCGACCAATGTGGTTTTTTTCCCCCCTTCTTGAATCAAGGCAGACTCATTGGTTCAGATCCTAAGGTAATTGAATTTAAAGAAATTGACAGAAGGAAAATTTCCTCTCTCTTCTTCCCCCTTGCAACCAACTGTACCTTAAAAGCCCCTCTGGTAGTGAGGGGAACCTCTGAACTATATGGGGCAAGGAAGAGAAGTTACTTCAAACAGAGCTTGGACCTAAGGGTCAATTAACATATGAAGGTTCACAAAATAATTTATTGGCCCATCAATTGTTCACCCACCTAAATAATGTGGTATGGAGTGAAAGGAGGTATAAGAAAAATTTCCTTCTGATTTTGATCAGAAAGCCCCCCCCCTCCCCCCCGGTTATCCAGAATATTATTTCAGGGGACATGTGAGGCTTGGGGGAAAACTTTTCTTCCTCAACTTTCCATAACTTAATTTACATTAGGACCCAAGCTGTAGCTTTTTAATAGGAAATTTCAACTTTCCTGCTGGAAAAAGTTGAAGATACGTGTGAAATAGTCAACATACTTGTGAAAGATTTGCATGTGCCCCAAGTTTGTCACTGATCCTTTGATATGTGATGTGATGTGATCCGCAATGCCTTCCCTGGTATTCAAAGTCAGTGCCAGAGGTGGTTATCATTGGCATGGCATTTCCTTTTTGTGCAAATTATTTACGTAAAATATCCATGACACTGACATGCTGTTCATTACAATCAGCCACAATAATGTTGATGTACACTGAGAATTCTACTTTAAAGTTTTCTTGGCCATATCCGGACACTTAAAGCAAGCTGTAGCCTTCACCTTCTGAAAAATATAAAAGAGTGTCAAGTCCTTGATTTCTCTAGTGAAGAAAATTTATGAAGCTGACATTCCTTCACTTAATCATTTCAGAAATAAACAACAGAAAATGTATGTGGTTTTAGTTTTCAATAACATTTTAGAGGGGTCTTCCCCCCTTTTTTCACAGCCATGAAGGCTAGGAACCAAACAAACAACACTTCAAAAACAAGAAATTCTTGCTTGTATAATAGGGGTCTGAGACAATCAAAAAGCAATATTGTAGTTTTTCTATATTTCTGGAACTTTGTAACCTTTCTTTCTTTCTTTCTTTCTTTTTCTTTCTTTCTTTCTTTTTTCTCTGTCTTTGAGCAATGCAGAGGAAAATGGGCTCACTAGACATCTGATCACTAAAACTGAAGATGGCACAGAATAAATTTGGAATCCTGACTCCTGTATGCAAGACCTGATCACACCCCTTGATTGGGAGAAAGGTAAAGGTAAAAAGGATTCAGTGTTTCATTTGCAAAGGAAAATGTCTCTGATATATATCAGATTAAGACTTCTCTACTCTTGATTCACTGACCCAACTTTGTAGCCATCTACTTTTCACTTTTCTTGTGGTGGATCAGTGTCCTGTAACTGAAACAAATAACTCCTTATTAATCTTTAAAATACAAGGAATCTGAAGAGTGAGTGAAGTGTATGTCCTGATGGACGTGGAAAGAAAAGAGAGATGCATCTGAGTATGAAATGTAGTTGAAGAGGTTGGAAGACAAGAACTCATCTGTTGGGCAGTATTTTTCAACTGTTTAGTCCCCACATATGTTGGAATCACATCATTCCCATACTATGAGGGCAGGCTGAAGCTTTCAAGGAAAGTTAGAGAGATATATACCTTATAATAGTCACCCAAGATAATCACTGTGGATATCCCTGTTCCACACTGGGCAGCAAGCTTGTGATGTACGAGCAGACAAAAGAGGAAACAGAGAGCAATGGCAACCTTTTCTCCAGCATGTATTTATTTGTCCCTCTTTTCTCCTGAATAGGACTCAAAGTGACTCACAATATAAATTAAAACAGAACGTCTAAAACAATAAGGAGTACAATCGTTTAAAAAAAATATTAAAGCATATTTTCAGTTAAAACACTATTTTAAGACATTAATATTAAAAATTAAAACACTTAAAATACATATTACCATCTAAAAAAGCACTCCTAATGGTATATCATTGTTACTCTAAAGGCATCAGCAGATCATATCTGATCTTTGAAGCTAAGTCCTGGTTAGTACTTAAATGGAAGACTGCCACCAAGTACAAGGTGTTGTAAGCTATATTTTAAAGGAAACAACTGGCAATACCACCTCTGATGATTCCTTGCCTAAGAAAACACTATGAAATTCACACACACATTACAGTAGAGATAGCCTCCCTCATAATCATTTACTGATGCTCTAGGTAGAGTCTCAAAATATTTACAGTCTCAAACAGTACAGCTTTGGGGGACAAACAGACCGGAAGCTTGGAGCAGCCTCTGGCTACTTCAGCACCGATTGAACCCTGAGCAATGCAGAACTATAGTGACCAACTACCAAGGTCCTGAGGCCTGCTGCATTAGCCAATCTTGGGGCAGTTTCTGGCCATTTGTGTGGGGTGTGTGTGTCATCTTCATGCCATGCCCCTAGATCAGCCTAAAGGCAGTGTTTTTTGCCCATCTGTTTTGGGCCTTGGTCATCTTGAAGTGGTATAGCCACATATCTTCATCCCATCTTCTATACTCCACCACAGCTGCCACACATGTGGTCACACCCACCAACACCTTGGCAAAAGGACGGCTGATAAACCACATCAGTTGGGTAGCCAGGGTCTTTGACTCTCACTGGATGGCTATGAAGCAGCTCTAAGAAGAGCTCTTCAGCTTTGCAAATGTTTCATGGAATAAAGGAGCAGGTATCACCATGCATGCTTCAAATTTTACTGCCTTCTTAACAAAGCCCTCCTCTGCTCTCCCATTATTTTCAAAACTAAGGAAATTACCTGGATGTGCAAAAGCAGCAAGACAGGAAGCTTTGGGTCCATTGTTGGGATGTGTATGGATGATGTCCCTCCTGCTTGGGAAAAGGGCACTGCAAGATTGCAATTGCAATATAGCAGGGGGGGGGGGATCAGGAAAAACTGTGTAACTGATACAAGGATTGAGATGAGTACTGCAGTATCATAATACTGAAATAACTCTTTTAAAAAGTAAGGAGGAAGAACTGTACAGTGGATATGTGAAAAAGGAAGTTTCCAGTCAAGTTGCCAATAGGAAGTTATATGTGGGTTTAAAAGCAAGCAAGCAAGCACACACCAAAGGATAAGCACAGTTGCTTTGAAAAGAATCTTGTGAGAGGTAAGAGAGGTAAGATGGTGAACTCCCATTAAAAAAGAAAAACAACAAGGCACATATGTGAACCTTATTGTATGCCACCAATTTTGGATATGAACTCAGGGTCAAGATCCCAGTTGTTGCTACAGAGCAGGAGTGCAACTCTGAGAATAGGCAGTACTGAAATGGTGTGGCAATGAGAGTGAAACCTCCTTACATAGGGAGAAATTGCTATTCACATGGGGCAGCGAGCATGTGTGATAATCACCATAGGATGCCAGAGTCATGTCTGAATAAAAAGGTCTTGTCCTATCTGTAGGAGGAAGAACAGGAAAGCCATCAGCCTACCGGACCTGATACCCTTCCCCATCACCTTTCCCTCCTCCTTTTGTGTTGTGTCTTTTAGATTGTAAGCCTGAGGCAGGGAACCATCTAATTATAAGTACAGCACTGTGTAAACCTACAGCACTATATAAATAAAGGATAATAATAATAATAATAATAATAATCGCCTAGCCTTCCTGAGCCTGAGAATTGCCATTGAAAAAAAAAAACCTGAATTCAGGTACAGTTGTCAATATTAAACTGCTGTGTCCTGAATAAAGTTGTGGTCTGTATCTTGCCTGACATCTCTCTATGTGATAAGCACTCCACTTTCTGTGTAGCAGGATGTATTGGAAATAAATAATGCTCTCATTTACCTTTCTATATTTATTTTTTGTCATTTCTCATATGCTTCAGACTCTCTCCTATTTCCAATGATTAACTGAGTCGGGCACCTTTGCTAAGCCCTCCTTCCCCTGTTATAGTTTGTTAAGTGACTGAATCAGAGGTAATTTGAGTTCATATTTCTGTATCAATGGTGGTATTTAAAGAGAGCTTATCTGATTTCCCTCGCCAATTAAAGGCTTACATTTCTTGTTTATATCCTTCTCCGATCTCACAAGGCCCTTATTTGATTCTGATAGGAAGTCAGGCCTTTGTATAATACTGACGAGTCTCTGTTGCATATTTGTTAGGTTAAATTATATCTCTAGAGTTCCTTTTTCATCTGACAAATGGAGATTGATGGATTAGGGTAGCCCCTGCCAGTAAGGCTGAAAATTAAAGGGTGAAATCTGTAGAGTAGACATTCAACTGAGGCTACATGGCTGGAGCAGGTAATGAATAATGAGGAGAAGTGGGAAGAATTATACATAGTGTCCATAAAATATTGCCATTAAGGAGCCTGAAAGTCAGAGGTTAATGCAACAAGAGTGAGTCTAGTCAAAGAGGTCAAGAAATCTTGACCTTCTATGTCCCAAGTTACCTGGTACTTCAATGTTTCTAAAGAAGTGGGTTGTAATCCACAAAAGCTCATGCTAAAATAAATCAGTTAAAGGTGCCATGAAGTTCTTTTTCTTTTTCCAGATTTTCTTTTTATGATATTTTTCGTAATATTTGTGGCAAAGAAACCATGTATGACCCTGAGCCTGGAAATAATTAATTGGAGATAACAAATTGCTTATCATTCATTCCTTTTTTAAAGGCATAACAAAATTATATTACAATTGAAATCTCACAAGACATAACTTCACTCCTTTTATGGTGTAACAGTATTGTTCATTTGCAGATTTTTATATTTACAGAGTATGTGTGGCTTCACAGCTTAGATATGCTTTAGACCACAGGCCAGAAGCTTGTAGTGTTCAGATTTATTTTTAGTAACAAAAAGATAATTGTTTCAGTTATTTTTGAATTATGAAAAAGAGTTTTACTTTAAAAAAAATAATTGTAACTGTCACTAACAGCTGTTGTGGGCTTTGGAACTGCATTTAATTACTTTTAAAAAATATTTCCAAGCTCTCTATCTTTCTGTCATTTGAAAACCAAAGGTCATAGGTTTAGACCATTGAGGTACTGTCTTCACATATGCAATGTGACAAATTGTTTGTAAGACCAGGGACACCTTTACACTATACTACACAAATATAGTGCTAAGATTCCCCCTTAAATGCCATGGTTGCATTTTCTGGAATCTTGGGATGTGTAGTTTGGTCACAGGAACCAGTGAAGAATTATGTGGCTGAGGATTCTAAAAGCTCCTTCCTAAATTTCCAATTTCAGGATCCCATAGGCAGTTAAAATGGAATTCTAGTGTTGCAATTGTGTAGTTAAAATACACTCTCAGGGTTTTGCATTTTTTTTCTCCCTCACATGCTGTCCATTTCTCTGTAGAGCAGTTGGTTCAGAATGTCCACTGCCTCAATTTGATTAAATATAAATGAGAAAGCGACCTGGGCGAGCAGAAACTTTGCATGGATGTTTCTGCAACAAGGACGAAGAGGAACATATTTAGAGCTCTTACGTGTATGCATCTTCTGGTGTGCATTTTAGATTTTGGAGCTACAACCCAAAAGGATCTACTCTGAACAGAAACAAATTGTTCATAGCAGCACGTATCTTAGAATGCCAATGAGTTCATGTGGGTGAGTTTGGTTTACAGCCCTGGTTCCCAAACTTTAGTCCTTCAGATGTTTCGGACTTCAGAATTCCTGGTGGTTTGCCAAACTAGCTGTGGCTTCTGGGAGCTGAAATATAAAACACCTGAAGGACCAAAGTTTTGAAAACATTATTTGACAGATAGACAGACCCAAGCCAGGTATGGTTTTAAATGTTTTAAAAAGAAGCAGACCTCTGAAAACCAGTCTCAGAAACCATCTGGTAACCAGTGCAGATGTTTCATAACTGGCACGATGCCTTCTTGCTAGCTCACACTTGTTCATATGCAGGTAGTGACATTCCATTCTAACTGAAAACAGCTGGGTCTTCTCCAAGACAATCAGATGCAGAATTCATTGTATCATTCCAATCTGGATGGCATCCAGACATGGGCATCGCTGAACCTAGCAGCCATGAAAATCCTAGCGTTCTCTAAAAGCAAGTGCCACCAAATGCTTTTAGAGTGGTACAAGGTTGATATCAACACCCAGCTGTCTTTCCATATAACCAATTTACATGACAGTCCAATAGCATATTTGCTCAACATGAACTTTTCTATAGGGGGATGCCAACAAAAACCTGCCATGGGATTTGCTTCTGATAGAGGTTGAAAAGAAATTAAGGCATTCACATTTTTGTCTTAACATTTCAGTTTTGTACCTGGAATGAAGAACATCTTGCCCAGGAAATCCACACATTTCCAGCATTTATAGTGTATTTCTGGAAAGGTAAAACTAATAAAAGCCACACCTAAACCAAAATTTATTTGAAAAAAATGCAAGATGTATATATTTGAAATTTCAAATATAATGCATATATTTGAAAAATCAACACAAATATGCTTTCACTAAGATGGTAAACCTTAGTAAAACTGCATAGAAAAATTTTGAAACATATATATGCACAATTGCACATACATTTTCAAGTGGGAAGAAAACAATAAAGTCATATAGTACAGAACTGGGATGGGGTGACAACATCAGATCCTTGACATGCAAGACTGCATGGTATATGATTTACTTTAAGTAGAATCAAAACTTTTGCCCACATAATCAGGAGGATCTTAAGGTGTGACTGTTTCAACACAACAGAAATTGTTATAAATAACAGGTATAATCCAAGGCAATCACTGAAGTGCAGTTAATTTCAGAGGCAATAGGGAAGCACGTGGTTAGTTCACACCAATACATACACTTGAATTGGTGCTCGACTCTATTGGGATTGTGCCCAAAGTTGTTTCCCCTCCCTTTTTGTCATGAGTGCCTCTTATGTTTTAAGCATAGGAATGTACAATGAAGGGTCCCAGGATATCCACCAGATGAAATTTGGAGGAGATATAGTTATAACTATCAATGAAATGAAACCTCTTGCAATTAGACTGATTAAGCTGTTCTTTTCTGGGGGGCCTCATAAACATATACAATGGCAAGAATGGGCCCCTTCAGGAATACTAGATTAAGAAGCTTTGACATGAGTGCTTTGTTGAGTAATTACACCAGTCTCCCTGGCTTAATGCATATAAAATTTCCATGGCAAATGTTAGAAAACAAACTGAAATTCTTTATGATATGACACATGAAATGATTTTGTTCAGGATAAAAACAAGGGCTGGCAAAATCCTAATGCTTGATTGCTCTTGGGATAATAGTTCAAAATGCGAACAATGCTGTGTTAAGGTACAAATTTGTAATGATAAATCTTTGTAGCACTAAAATCCTTACTCAATCAACTCTAGTTCTTGAAATGGCATCTGCCTTTGAGCTATAAAAATAACAGATGATTTTTTTGATAGCTTATCAGTTAACAGACTGCTTGGTTAGGATAGCACATTTTTATGCTAATCTTCTGGTTGGGAGGGTGGAAGAGAGAGAGATAGAGAGAGAGATCTAAAGTACAGTTGCAAGTCTTTCAAGTCCAATTCCAAGTAATGTGTCCTAAAAAAAAACCAGAGTGTGTGTGACAAAGTGTGTCAAGCCAACCATACACACTCTTTAGATGGATATGGTGGCAGCAGAAGTATAGTAGAGTAAATGGCTTGTTGAAAAATGCCTTTGGTTGATATCCATCCAATTAATGTAATGTGTATAGCAATATGCAAATGTAGTGAAGTGTTAAACATATAGTAATATTAACTTGTTCAATTAATTAGAGTCATTGGGGACTTATTTCCATTGTTTCCTCCTCAGTGTTGGAATGGAAATAGATTGGGAATACCAGGTAGTTCATGGTTGTACTTTATGACTTTATTTGTTTAGACACTGGAAGCCAGGCTACCTCTTAAACCAGAACCATGTGTTAGTGACAAGGAAGTCAAAACCCTTTCCTTCTTTGGGGCATTGATCTGTAGCCACACAGCAGGTGACGTGCCCCTTAGACCGGGAACTCTCCTCACACTATCAGAATTGAGTTGTCTGTGTGAAGGAAAATGAAATTATTATCCAAGCATGTGCAGAATGCCTTTCCAATACTATAGAGTGACAGTAAGCACCACAACACATACACCAAGAACTTTCAAGCAGAAATAACAATTTTGGAAGATTTCATGAGCGAGGAGGAGACAAAATTCTCAGCAAGTTGACGTTGCCCCCTCCCCACCTTTTTCATATCAAAAAGAAAGGAAGGAAGGAAGGAAGGAAGGAAGGAGAGGGGGGAAAACAAAGCAAAACTCCAGGAACTGCTTTCCATTCACTTGATTTGTGAACTCCCCTTCTCCTCTGCACCATAGCTCTCCTGCTTATATGTGTAGTTAACAAGGAATAACACTTGAAAGCAGCCAGTTACAAATAACTAGCTATGTACAATGAATTCCCTTCCCCTGTATTACATGTATAATTACATTGCATTGTAGCTGACCTCTTGTTAGTGGGTTATGATGCTGTCATGCCAACATAAGCTTTTGTAACTCACTTTTTTAACTCACGGAGGAGAGGGCTAAGGCAGAACCTGTATGATTGTCCTCCTCAGTTCAGGGATCCCTTACAGGATTGTGAGAGTGATTGCCTCAGGGGGATGCTCAACTCCCAGCCACTCCCAGGAGACATTGAGAAACACATAGATGCTCATTAACTCCCATTTAATAGCATCCGGAGAATGAGGCTGGGGTGTGGAGTTATTGGGCCAACAGGTGCAAGAGAATATCTGTCATTGGATCCAATGCCCTATCCTGTGCCAAAATGCTAGCAGTTGTAACCAATAAAACTATATCCATTTTCAGCACTAGGAAATTATTATTATATCCTGCCAAAAGGCAGCTTTGTTGTTATATGTTTTCAGGTCATTTCTGACTTATAGTAACCCTAAGGCAAACCTACGCTGAGGTTTTCTTGGCAAGACTTTTCAAGAAGAGTTTGCCACTGCCTTCCTCTAGGGCTGAGAGTGTATGACTTCTCCAAGGCTACCTATAGGGTTTCCATGGCTGAGTGGAAATTTGAATTCTCATCTCCCAGAGTAACAGTCCAACACGCAAGCCACTAGATCAGTTTAAAAATGAACAATAAAAAGTGAACATTTTTAAAAAAAAATTATTTAATATTCTTATAATATACAGTACAATGCAATACATAACAATACATAACAAAGTGAACATTAAAACGAAATTAAACTGTTCCCAATATTAAAATGATTTAAACCTACACTTAAAAGACAATTAAAAGGATAAAATATAGTGGTGTGCCTTAATGTGTGTGGTCAAGTCCTTTTTCACACATAATTCTTTTTAAAAAGTAACATTGGTAATGAGGTAAAAAGTTTATAAGCAAAAGAGTCCCAAATATACAGATTGCATGTCTGGTTGGACCGAAGAGTATAAGTGTACTTATTGGGATTTCTGCTTTGACTGAGGGAATGTGATTCTCCACCAAAGTTTTGTTTGCTTATATTATACTTTGACATGACATCCATTTTGCCTTGCACGATATTACACAGGCTTTCATTTAGGGAGGTGCAATCTTTGGTTGTGTCTAACAGTGCAAATTAAGCCTTATTGTCACATTCCTTATTTTGTGTCTGATATTAAACAGACTGAACATATTTATTTTTTAAATGTTTCTAGCATTTTAGAAATGTCCTACTCTAAAAGCAAAGTTAACAATCTTTATGTCATATTGTTCCCAATAATTTTTACCTAAAATGTCATATTGTTCTGAAAATCTGTTTCAAAGGACTGGAAACATAACAAATTTCTCCCAGTTACAAAGCAAGCATCTCTTTGTTTTTCAGTAATGGTTTTGAGGCAGACTTGGTGTAAACCCATTGAAATCAATGGGACATACAATACAATGGGCCCTTGGTATCTGCTGGGGTTTGGTTCTAGGAACACTCCTCACCCCCTGTGGATTTCAAAACCCATGTCTGCTCAAGTTCTATTAAATACTATAGTGTAAAATTGTGTCCCTTTTATAAAATGGCAAAATCAAGGTTTACTTTTTGGAACTTGTATATTTTTTTAAAATATTTTCAAGCTGTGGATGAATGAATCCATGGATACCGAGGCTGACTATAGTCACAATTAATTGAATTTCCATTGATTTCAGTGGGTTTACCTTAATGATGACGACATCTGGATCTAACTCAATATGTCTGCAAGCTACAACAAGGGGGCAGATCCACTTAGACAGTAGATGGGTTTGATTGATTTCTGCAGAACACCTTTTCCTAAAAAGCTCATTAAAAGATGCTTTTAAAAAACTGAAATGATTTAAAGGAAGCAACAGTTTGCATTAAGATGTTATCTTCTGAGTATAATTCATGCAAGGATCCTTCCAAAATTTTCCACATCCAAATTTCCCTCTGAGATTTGGCATTCCAAATCCACCTTCCCTTATTTCTGTGAGAGAATAGAAATTGTGAATTCTCTACTGTTGTGTTATTTTAATTTCAAACACTGTACAGACCATTGGAGTTACATCATTTTCTACACCCTTCACTTCCCTTGACTCCTTTGTTTCTTTCTTCCCACATCCTCACTATAGCACTGAGGCAGACGCACACCCTGATAAAGCTTTACAAAATAGAAAATATGAGGTTAAAACATACCCAGCTACCGGACTTCTGGTGGATTGGCAGGAGAGGGAAGACGCTGAGCTATTAGTGGTACTTGGGGGAACTGCGGTACTTGGGGGAACGGAACTGACTCCTACCCATCCATACTTCCTTCTGATAAGAGGGGATAGACGAATTGGCTTGTTGGGGACCTGGTGGAGTGGTGTTTTTGCATGTTAGGAGGATGTTTTCCCCCCCAACTAACACTGAACTGCTCCCAGCGGGGTTGAAGAGCCATCGTCTCCCACAGCTGTAGCCGCTTCTCAGTGGCGTTTACTCCTTGCCTCCGACTTGATGGATGCCTGGGGAAGAATGAATGCTGTTTGTGTCGGCAGGAAAGAAGGAGAGCAGACCTTTTTGCTTTACGTTCCAGCCGGTGGAAAGCCTCTAACTCTACTTAACTCTACAATTTTTTAAAAAATGTTAAATACGAGGAATGAACCAAAAGACAAAAGATATAAGAAAGGTGAGAGTGAGTTCTGGGAGAACAAAGGAGTTGAAGAGTGCCCAGATAGAATTGGAAAGAGGGTTTGGAGCAGAGTAGAGAAGGAAGGAGAGGAAGAGGGGAGTATACAGTGAAAAATAACCAGAAAAGAGGAAGACAGGAAGTGGAAAATAATAATAATAATAATAATAATACATTTTATTTCTAGCCCGCCCCTCTGAATGAGCAATCGGGGTGGGGTACAAAAGAGAATAACAATTAACAAAGCAAAAATACATAACAGTTATGGCAACAACAAAAATACATAGTAATTATAACAAAAAACAAAATCAACAAAGCAAAATACATAACAATTAACATATCAAAACAAGTAAAAAGAAAATCTCAATTCTCAACCCCCATCCCAATCCTAAAACATTATGAACTATACACAATCAAAAAAGAAAAGAAAAGAAAGTGAGGGGGGAGAGAAAAGTCCTCCCTAAGTCCAGGAGCTAAGGCATGGGAGTAGCCCAGGTGGAGGTAGGGCAAACAAACACTCTCTCAGCCAAGTCTTCTTCACTGGCAGATGTTGGGGAGGAGGGAAAAAGGCCCATTCCTCCTCCTTAAGTCCAAGAGCCAAGACATGGGAGTAGCCCGGGTGGAGGTAGGGCAAACAAACACTCTCTCAGCCAAAGTCTTCTTCACTGGCAGATGTTGGGGAGGAGGGGAAAAGGCCCATTCCTCCTCCTTAAGTCCAGGAGCCAAGACATGGGAGTAGCTCAGGTGGAGGTAGGGCAAACAAACACTCTGTCAGCCGAGTCTTCTTCACTGGCAGATGTTGGGGAGCAATATAACTCACTGTCTCTATTCTATTTGGGCCAGATTCTTTGTTTGTTTGTTTGCTTGTTTTGAGATTATTGGAATTACTAGAAGGGCAAAACACACAAGAATAAAGATGCGGGATGCACCCTCTGTGAGGGGGAGAAAAGGAGGAAGAAAAGAAAAAGAAAAGGCAAGAAAGGAGGGAGAGAGGTGCTTGGATACAAGCCATTGCTCGCAGTTGTTGGAGAACCTTTTTCTCCTTCTTTAATTTTTCCTCCTTGAGTATTGGCCCATTGAGCTTCCTTTATCCTGGAGATATACATAAAAACTATTCTCTTATTTGGGAACTTTACTTTTGTATATGGAAAACCTCAGACATCTCTGCTTCTAACTACATACTAGATTGGATTTGGGACTTTAAACCTCTGCTTGATGTTGTTGGAAAACTAATTTCTTCTTGCTTTTTATTGAAAACTTTTCCTCTCTGAGTCTTGGCTCTATTGTTTTTGGGATATATAGGAGAACTCTCTATCTATTTGAGAACTGTACTTTTGTAACTGGTAAACCTCAGAAACACCTACTTCTAATTGTAAACTAGCTTCTTGAAATTGACTCTTCTGAAACTGAAAGGTACTGACTAATTGAAAGCTAGTAGCTACTTCAAGGTTACAAGGGAGAGGAGAAGAAGAGAAAAAAGGATATACAACATCCCATCTCTATTTTTGTTTATGGAAACGAGGAATACCCGACAAAGAAAGGTTTGATGTTGATAATAATGGTATTTGTAATTTCACTTCCCTTAAATTATTAAGTTGAGTCTCCTTCCTTAACTTGAATTGTTCTTTAATGTAAATTGGTAATATTTGAATAAGTGTTATATCTACAAGAAGGGATTTACTGTGAGAATTCTTTTTTGTGAGTCTTCTTAAGAAAGGAGTTTCATATTTGCATGAATATAAAATTTGTCTTAGGGACTAAAATACTTGTTTATTGGTTAATAATGATACTCTGTAAGTGTAAGCAGGAGACGGTCTAGATATATCTTGTTCCTTCTCCCTTTATTTAAACGATGTTATACTTATTGAGTAATTACACTAATTTCTTGTCAAATCTGTCTGATAGTCATTGAAGTACTTTGTTCTTTGGGGGTAAAGAAATACATCTTACTGTTAATTGAATCGCTTGTAATTTATAGGAAAGTTACCATTTTTTATATGAATCTACGATCTGACTGTGGGTCTATTAACAATGGTACTCTATAAGTTTAACCAGGAGAAGGTTTAGACACACCTTCTTCTTTCTTTTATTTTTCCTTGTTTTGAACAGTTATAGCTATTGAGTATCTATAGTAACTCTATGTATTTCTTCCTATTGAATGACTCTGTTTTATCTGGATTAACTACACTTATTGTATAGATACAGCAACAGGAAATCATGGCATATGGCAGGAAGAATGTGTCTCAAATTCAATCACATCTGAGAAAGGATCTACAGAAGATGGTATTAAAATCATCGACCCTAACATGCTGGTTTTGGAAGAAGTCAGAAAAATAAGACAGGAAATGAAGGAAGTAAGAACTGAATTGAAGGATGATATTAATGAGGCAGTATGAGATTTGAAAGAAGAGATAAAGGAAACAAGAACAGAAATCAGAAAAGACCTAAAAAAAGAACTTGATGGCTTAGGAAAAAGAATGGATAAGATGTTTCTAGATATCTCCAAAAATCATAAGGATGTGGACAACTTAAAAGAGAGAACTATGAATCTGGAAAAGATGGTGAATGAATCAATTAAATCTCAAGAACAATATCATTGGATAGAGCTTAATCAAGAATTGCATTATAGAGATAGATGCATTAAGATTAGAGGAGTCACAGAGGAAAATCTATGGGAAAATTTTGCAGCTTGTGGTGGATTTTAATGGTTATTCATGGGAAAGAATGGAACAAGAGACTGACAAAAACTTCAGGATAAATTCAATTAAAGCAAGAGATAAAAATCTCCCATGAGACGTCATAATCTGCTGTACTAGAACCAAAACAAGAGATCAGATAATCCAAAACAGCTATGACAACTAACTCTTCATTGATAACAGAGAAGCAAAAATCTTCAATGACATCCCTCCTCAAATCTTATCTGGAAGATATAAATACAAATCCTTGACTACTTTGTTGAAGCATCTCAAAATAGATTACAGATGGGAGAAACTGGAGGGATTATCTTTTTCCTATCACCAAAAGAGATACAGGATCGATAATATGGAAAGAGCTATGTCAATTGAAGAGAAATTAAGGAAAGACTATAAGGAAAATAGTGATAGAAGAATTGATATCCCATCTAAATCAAAAGAACAAGACTTAAATGCCCATTCTGGAAAAAGTGATGGAGATAATAATTTTCAACTGAAATAAGATTTAGCTAAGAGGCAGAGTTTGGAAGGAAAAGACCTAGAATAGACAGATGAAGATTCAATGGGATCTTCCGACAAATGCTGATATTTTAACTTTTTAACTTTTTCCGAAAGTCAAACTGTTCTAAACCTATAAAAAAAATCTCAAGGTAAACTTCCCAAATCTTTTTTTAACCTTATTGATGACTATGATTTAAAAGATGTCTGGAGATTTAAATATGACCAAACTTGAAGCTATACTTTCTATTCAGAGGTCCATGACTCTTTCTCAAGAATCAATCTTTTTTTTCTTTTTTTTTGGCATCAAAGGAAATTGTTATGCTTCTTGAGTCTATGGATACATTAACTTCAACCTTTTCAGATCATAACCCTATAATGCTGCAATTAGGTGAAAGGAAAGCTGATTACTCATGGAGATTGCCCAATGACTTATTAAATGATGATAACATTGTTAAAAAATGAAAGAAGCTTTAAGACTATACTTTAATGAAAACAAATCAGAAAGTATGAAAAATAATATACTTTTGGATGCTAGTAATGCGAGGTATAGTTATCAAATTAAATTCTGAGAAACAAAAAAGAAAATATCAGAAAGAAAAAAAATTCTTGAAGAACTAAAAAAAAAAAACCAGACCAATTATGGAAAATTAATGGAGATAAGAACCTAAAACGAAGGATCAATGTATTAAGACAGGAACTGAAAGCTTTGAATGTACTTGAGATTAAGAATAAACTTCCAATGGCAAAGCAGAGACAATTTGAACATGGCAATAAAGCAAGCAAACTTTTGGCCAATAAGTTAAGGAAAGAGAAAGCAAAGAGTACCCTCACTGAGATCTCATTCGAAGGGAAAAAAGTGATGGAACAACTAAAGATTCAAAATATATTTCAGGATTTCTTTTCAAATTTATACAGCAAAGAGCCAGACAAGAATGAAGGGAAAATTAAGGATAGAATCAAAAACTACTTGGAGGACCAGACCGCTCTTATCTTGAACGATGACAAAAGAATAAAATTAAACGGTAGTATTACAATGGAAGAAATCTCTAGAGCAATTAGTAGAATGAAAGGAGGGAAGGCTCCTGGACCTGATGGGCTTCCTGCAGTATATTATAAGAAAATGGAAGAGGTCATCTTATCTCCCCTAATGACTACAATGAATGAAATTAGTATAAATGGGATGCCAGAATCCTGGAAAGATGAGCTTATTGTCCTGATACCAAAGAAAAAAAATGGACATTAAAAACTACAGACTGATCTCGCTAACAAATACCGATTATAAATTTTTTGCTTCTATCATTGCTGAAAGATTGAAAAATGTTTTGATTAATCACATACATGAAGATCAAAGTGGCTTTCTGCCCAAGTGGCAGATTAAAGATAATATACGTACAGTCTTAAACATTTTTGAACATTATGAGCGGCACAATGAGAGAAAATTAGCAATGCTAGCGATAGACGTGGAGAAGGCATTTGATAGGGTGAATTGGTCATTCTTATTGGAAACGCTCAATAAGATGAACATCGGACAAAATCTCTTTGGTTGGATCCATGCTATTTATCATGAACAAAAAGCACAACTCCTTGTAAATAATAGAAAAATATTTTTTTTTTCAGGATTGAAAGGGGAACTAGGCAAGGTTGCCCTCTTTCTCCTCTCCTTTTTGTAACTGCCTTTGAGGTCCCTTGTAACAAAATTAGATCAAACCAGGAGCTTTTTGGAGTGAAAATTAAAAATCAAACTTATAAGTTGAGGGATTTTGCCGATGACCTGATCTGTTTTTTGGAAAATCTGATCCAGGGGATAGAGTGTTTAAACATAATACTGAAAGAATTAGCTGAAGTTTCTGGCTTGAGAATTAACCGGGATAAAACCTCAATTCTTGTGAAAAATCTAACAAAACAGGAAGAAAAAACATTATGTGATATCTAAGGTTATAACATTGAAAAAAAAAATACTTAGGCATTACCATTACCAACAGGAACATTGACCTGTTTCAAAACAACTATGATAGACTCTGGAAAGATATCAAAAGAGACTTGTGTAAATGGTCAAAGCTCAGTCTATCTTTTTTGGGTAGGATAGCTATTATTAAAATTAATATCCTTCCTCGATTTTTGTTTTTGTTCCAAAACCTACTGGTAATTGCGGAAGACAAATGGTTTATAACCTGGCAAAAATAACTCTCGAAATTTCTCTGGGAAGGCAAACGTTCAAGAATAAAGTGGAAGATTCTCACAGATGATATTGAAAATGGCAGGTGTGCACTACCCAACCTTTAGTTATATTCTTCTTCTTGTTGTTTGTGTTGGATGGAACCATGGTTCAAATTAGATAATACCAGACTCTTAACCCTAGAAAACAATGATCTAAGCTTTGGAATTCATTCGTACCTATGGTACAACAAAGTTAAAGACAACAGATTAGCAGAACATCACTTCCTGAGGAGAGCAATGTTAAAAAACCTGGAGCAAGATCAAAAATCTTTTTATAGAGAACTTCCAATCTGGGTATCACCACAAGAAGCCTTCTTTAGGAGGACAAAAGATTCTGAGCCCTGGTTAAAATATAAGGATTTGACACAGTGGAATAATAATAATACTATTATCTGTTTGAAACCAAGAGAACTTCTAGAATTGGAAAATCTTAAATTGGACTGGTATCTATATTTACAACTTCAGGAAAGATTTAAAGAAGGTATTTAAAAGCTAGGGATCACCAAAGAAAAGAACGAACTGGACTTAGTCATATTGAATAACGAAAATAAACACTTGTCTAAATACTATAAAGCATTTTAAAAAAGGGAGATCTTGAAGACAAAACTGTTAAGTGTTGAATGATTGTCTGGGCACAAGATCTCAGGAAACCTATAGAGATGAATGAATGGTCAAAATCTTGGATTAGAATGAAAAAATTTCCCTGTGTCAAAGCTATAAAGAAAATTAGCTAAAATGCTACACAGATTTTATTTGACCCCTATTAAAATTAATATGTATAAATGTATATGTAGTACTAAATGCTGGAAGTGTCTAAAAAATGAAGGGTCTTTTTTTCACCTTTGATGGGAATGTGAAAAAGCTAAAGAATTTTGGGGTAATATACATAAGATGATGCAAAGTATGCTACAAATAGAGATCCCGTATGACCCCTTAATCTTCTTATTAAATATGACATGCATATTAGAAGATAAATTAGAAAAAACCTCTTTAGAATAATCTTGTATATGGTATCTACGGCAAGAAATTTGTATGCCAAAGTGTGGGAAAAGATTGAAATCCCAAATATAGAAGCATGGATAGTATCCATGAGAGAAGCAAAAGGACTCGATGTATTGACTGCTTTGTTAAATGATAGAGAAGTAGAGGTTTATGAAGATGACTGTCTAGATTCTTGGAAATAAGGATGATATATATGTAAATAATTTGACTTAAAGAGCCTCACTTTAATTATATGCTGCTTAGAGTTATGGTTAAAATTTTTACAGGTTTATCTGGCAATAATCTTAATTCTTAGGCCTTCCTAACATTGTTAGATAATTCGTAACTTTTCAGGATACATGTTAAAACTCTCTTTGTTACAACCAGAACTGTATTTGGTTCTTGATTTAATCGCAATATAAATTATGTAGGTAAATCTAAGATATGTTTAAGTTAGGATATGAGGATAGGGGAACATTCATGAAGTTATCAAAGCTGGTCTGTCTAGTTCATTTGGGAAATAAATGGATAATATATATTAAATAGACTTACCTGATCTTTTTTTTTTTATACTTGCATTTTTATTGTTTGTTTTCGTGTGTTGTATCTTATGTGTAATGTATTGTTATGTGGTTTGTGTATTGTTGTTATATATTTAATAAAAAACAAAACAGAAAATATAACATGATGCATGGGAATTAAGAATCTTTTACTTTGATTTTTTGTTTGTTTGTACAATCCAGAAAAAGATTTTGATACAGTTATACACAGGAATGCTTTATTGCATGATTTTATTCAGGCATCTGTTTACATTAGTAAGGTGGAAGGAGATGCAAATAAAGGAGATGCAAATGAAGGACATGCAAATGAAATGAAGGTATCAAAAGCTGCAGAAAACTGTACATAGAATTGATATTAGAAATTAATCAAGTTAAACGGGAACCTAAAGGGAAGGGAACATATGGCACAGCAAACCAGAGAAATGATAAAGGAATAGAAATAGATAAGGAGGGGGAAAATCCTTAATCTCTAGTATCACGTTTGCTATTGCAAGAAATAGGTGAGAAGTTTGGTTGGTTTGGAATTTTTAAAGCACGAGTTTTAAGATGGGGGGGGAGGGCGGTAAAGCACTCAGGAACAAATAAGTTTGTTCTTATTTCAGAATCATTTTTCAAAGTAATCCATATCTTTTTTAAAAATCTAAAATTTACACATTTCTTCATAAATTCCAGAAAGAATTTAAAATTGGAACCGAATGGGGAGAAAAGCAAAGGTAATATATTTGCCCATCCAGGCAGAAGGCTTTGAGTGCTTGGTTCCCAAAAATCTGACTTTGACTTTCTGTGTATTCAGCCACGGCTATGATGCTGAATTAAGACACTTTATTTTCAGTTTAGACAAGAACTTATCAAAATTTTCACATTTCCTCATTATTGGGATGGGAAGAACTTGATTTAAAAAAAAAAAAAACAACTAATGTGGGAGAAAGCAATAAAGCAAGTCCATCCATCCCTATTTTCTACCAATAGGCAGAGTTTGTTAAAATAATGTGCATGCTAACCCATCCATTACAGACCCTCCAGTGTGAAGACTTTTGGCAACAAAAGTGTCTGGGTAATCAAGTGTTGTTGAAGCCACTTCATTGTAAGGAGAGCAGTATGATTGTAGGTCTGCGTTACTGAAAAAGGAAGCCCACTCATTGGTTCCTATGGCAATGAATATAAGAAGCAGGATGTCTGTCTGTCTGTCTGTCTGTCTGTCAAACTCACTCACTCACTCACTCACTCACATACACACATATGCACACATTTTCCAGACAGTCTAGAGCCATCATCGCTTTGATATAGCAATCAGTCTTGTCAATGTGAGCCTCATATGGAACTTTAGATGATGTCAACTGTTGTTCCAAAACACTAAACATTTTAAACTCTTACCTCACAGCAGTCAATAAATTTCAGCAAAGATATGGATGTGCATATGAGAGAAATCTTTTGGGTCTGCATAAAATGGGATCTCACAGAGTTCATAATTTCAAAACTTGCTTATGAAACCGATATACTTTTATTTCAATCTTCCAGCTTTTTAAAAAATGTTGGCAATGCTGTTCACTCATGAAAAAGATGGGTACAAAAATGTACAAACAAAGAAGCTGATATTATTGAAAACCATGCCAAAAAAAAAGAAGGAAAATTGCTCACAAATACACTTATTTTATGAAAAATGTGAATTTTCATATGCACTTAAAAGAAGAAAAGCAAGTTACCAAAAAGATGCAGAAACAGGATGAAATGAATTTACACCGAGATAAATTAGAACTCAGCAAAATTAAATTGGACATTTTTCATCAATCCTAATTCAGAATACTTGTTGTCTGTACCATCCTATGGTACCTTGTTGTTGTGTGCCTTCAAATTTTTTCTGATTTATGGAACACTAAGACAAAGCTATTACAGGATTTTCTGAACTGGAGAGTGTGCGACTTGCCCAGAGACACCCACCGGGTTTCTATGACCAAGCAGGGAATCAACCCCTGGTCTCATTCCAGTCCAACACTCAAACCGCTATACCACCCTAGCTCCTTATTATGGCACTACAGTCACTAATGTCTAGATAAAATGTCCTACTCACTCTTTTCTCAAGGATTGGTGTTTCCCAAACTTTGCTCCCCAGATATTGTTGGGCTCGATCTCATAGGAACACAAGCCAGTATGAGCAACAGTCAGGGCCTGTGGAACATCTGAGAATTCAGGTTAGGAAACCGTTGGAATTCAAGCCTGTTGCTTTGCTTCTTAGCTAATGCCCCTTCCTTGAATCTTTCACGTGGGTGAGATCTAAGGGCTTGATGCCTCTTCTCCAGTCTGTAAGCAAAGGGAGGGGGAGAGAGCAAAGGGAGGAATCTCAGGACAAAATAACTTCCTTAAAAGTGTGTGTGTCTTTTCATCAGTTGTTATGCATGATGTTTAGCATACTCTGAGCAACCGTGCTGCATGCATAAGGTAGCACACTTAAAGTCATCACCAGTCCCAAATTCTTAAAACATCACCCTGTAACATCACCAGGGCCATCTCTGTAACACCACAAGCCTTTAAATACAGTACCAGGATTTTGTTCTCAGATTTCTGGGACAGACCAGACCTGACAATTGTATTTATGGGATCTCTCCTACCCTCTGATATAGTGATACATCTTTGTGCACATGCACATCATGAGACAGTCTCCATATCAACACACCTTAGGAGAATCCTAACATGGAAGCAGCTGAGTTGATCCATGTAAATAAGCAAGCCCAAGCTATTTCGATTGTTATTAAAGGTTGGGCTTTTGTGAAATCAATCAATCTTAATCACATACTCACACCCATGCCGCATTAAAATACTGTACTTCACATTACAGCTGGAACTGCTTGCAACAATATATGGTTGCTAGGACAATTCCCCTCCCCTCCCAACTATGAAGATTCCAGCAAAGCTCAAAAAGAAAAGGGAAGCCTGAGAGGGTGGCAGATGATGTCATATTCTCTCATGTTTTGGCTCTGCAATCCCTGGATCTATGACAATACTGTTCACACACTGTCTCTTACACAGAGAAATCATGGATGAGTCTGTACTCCCACTTTCTCATGTTCCTCTTTGTATCGCTCCTTCAGGCTTTATTCCAGAATCTCTTCCCATTCCAGTCTCTGGACTGCAATTCTTCCTATGGGTTACCCGCACTGAATATGATGGGACTTGTTTTTGAGCCAGTATGCCAAGGCTTGCACTGCCAATGGAATCTGCCCAGGGGTGTAGTGACAGGGGGACAAATGAGGGCACTGTGAGCCTCAACGTACCTGCATCAAAGGCCGGCATTGGGGTCGAGTGGGAGTGTGGCATCTGCACGACGCATGCCCTGACTCCGCCTACATGCTGACGCCCCACCGCATGGCAGGCAGTGTCACAGCGCTCCTCTAATGCAGTGCCAAAGGAGCACCAAAAAGCCATGGCACTGGTGGCTATGGTGCCCTATCCATGGCACAAAAAGAAGCTGGAAAGGCTAGATCTGGGCCATAGCATGCAGTTGTCATAGCCCCAATCCAGTGCTGAAAGGGGAAGCTACAGGCTGCCCCTTAGGGGTGGTCTGGTCAGCCCCTGCATTCCCAAAATAACAATTCTGCCCACTCCACAGTAATTTTCCTTCAGTTCCCAGATTTTTAGTATCGCAATTGAGCATTTAGAACTATCGTTTAGGCATGGAAGGAAAAGAATACAGTAGGACCCTGAAAAAGCTCAACAGCAACACTTGACAAACTTGCTAAAAGATTGAACATGGACAAGAAGGCCTTTCCATGTGTGGTCACTTTGTGTGTTCTAGGACTCACCTTTGGTGTATTTGCACCCATATGTGTAAATTCAGTCAGGTAGTCATTGTTTCATCAGACAAAAGCAAATTTCATAATCTTTGAAAGTAACATAGTGGAAGAATTTTCAAGTGGAGAGTTTCTGTGCAATCACAGTGCATTACACTTTATTAACAGTTCAGATTAATCTAGTAGGATGCATTTAATTCCTAGTCATTGTTATTTACTTTTCAAAACTATTTTGTATGTGGAAAATATTGTGTTGAAATACATTTCCCAGTTAAAATTAAATATTTTAAATAGGTTTTCATTTTTTTACTGCTTTTAATCATGTTTTTAACAATAATTATGTTGCATAATTATTTCTTTAATTTTTATAATATAATGTTTTAGCTTAATCCTTTTAAAGGATATAAAATAGATGATAGATAGATAGCTCTGTTTGGGGGGGGGGGGGCTTCAGAAGATACTTTCTAATGAAACTGTATTTATTAGCGCTGTGTAAATTTTCAGCGCTATATAAAGGTTAATAATAATAATAATTAGGAGGTTACTGATGTCATCAATATGAAAACAAAATTTTATTTTCTTGTGACCAGTGCCAAAACTCTTCTGTCTGTCCTTTTTTTGTCTTCCCCAACAATCAGGAAACTTATCTCATTTCACTCCTGGATCTACATCCTCATAGATTTGCATAGATGCAAACAACTAGACAACAATTTCCTAGCAAATTTTAAGAAACAAGCCTCACTGATTTCAACTGAACTTTGTTTAGGATTGGATAGGGTATGTGAATGACTTAAATGATGCTAAGGTGAATTTGAGATTAAGTATGATATGCATTTGCTGACAATGTAGAGATTGCAGGGCACATTATGAAACTGGTTGGAAAAGTTGTTTAGCTTGGGGGATCAAAAGTTAACCAAAGGTAGCATGTGGAAGGAGCATCAGGAGAGACTCTGATCCCAAACCACCATACTTCCCAACCTGCTGTTTGAGATAGATGCTTCACTTTCTTCTTCACAAAGAGCTGGCCTTAAATACACCAATATATTCATAGAGCCTTCTAGTAATATAGTAACTGAGAAACCTAAATAACAGAGAAATCTAACAACCCTTGTTTGCAAGCAGCTAAGTGCTGTCTGAGTCCTGCAAATAAAATCAGAAAAGATACTATTTCATTCCCCCCCAAAAAAACCTTTACATACCAGCATAGTCATATCTATAGTTAAATGTATCCTATAAACACACCTATATTAGTCACCAGCAGTCTTTTTTAAATTAAAAAAAAAATGGAAACCTATAGAGTTTTATAATACTTTCTTGCTGGTCACATGGAAATGACTTGTACTTTCTTGAAGCAGCCAGCTGAGTAGCTGTATTCATGCTTGATTAAAAACCAGCAAAGACATGAACCCGAATTGCTTTTACAATTAGAAGTCTGAGGGGCTGAACAGACCACCCCTAAGGGGTGGCCTGCAGCCGCCTCTTTCTTTGCCAGATTGGGGCTGCAGCAACTACATGCCACAGCCCCAATCTGGCCTTTCCACAGCTCAAAGAGGAGTTGCAAAAAGCAACTCCTTTTTATTCTGAGGAAAGGGTGCCATAGCCACTAGTGCTGCAGCTTTTTGGCACTCCTTTGGCGCTGCATCATCTAGATGCAGCGCCAGAGGAGCACCAATGGAGTGCCAGTAGGGTGCACGGTGTCTTGCCAGCATGGGGGCAGAGTCGGGGCATGCATCGTGAGGACACCAAGCCCTCAATCCACCCTGATGCCAGCCTTTGATGCCAGTCTGTTCAGTCTCTCAGTTCACAATATCTCCCTACATCCTCATTTCTGACAGTGCTGCAGTCCTTAACCTGCCAGATAAATGGGGACTTCCTATAATAACCTCCTGTTGCTGTGTACATGTAAATTACGGCACTGGAGAGGGGATGGAATGGAGAGCAGAGTATTATCTTCAATAATAGCAGCCTTCCACATGCCAACATTTGGTTGTAACTCCCTCTGAATGCACCTAAGAGCTGAGAAACACATAATAGACTCCACTCCCTTAATTTCATAAACATCGCTATGACCTATCTTTACTATCTTTACTCCACAGATGCATCAGTTCTTTTGTATTAATGCAATTTTATTTTATAGCAGCTTTTTTTTCCTAGCTGAAGGGACTCTTAACATTCCTATTTAATGTTCTGATTAATGAGCGTAAACAATGCTTTAAAGATACCTTTTACCTGTGTATAATCAAGCTGCTGGGAACTGCAAATGTCACAGATTTCAATGGTCTCTTTGGGACTTTTAATCTGTTTGCTTTATATAAAGGAGGTGATTTTATTTTTACATTAAGGAAGCATTAACATCATTAAATGGGCTCCCACTTTATGATAACTGCAAATGTCACATTGATCCAGAAAGATAAGAAAATGTGCTCATCTTTGGAACAATATCCAAGGCAAGAGCAGGCAACCCACACTATTTGCATTAAAAAAACAAATTGTATAAATGTGGAAGATTGATGTGCCATCTGTTCATGTCCTTCATTTTTCTGGCTCTTCTGTGTTGAGATATTTTTATGGAACAGTTACGTTTATTATTTCTGAAAGTGAGCCACAGGTTAAAAAAGTTTACGATGGGTGGTATGAGTCAAAGATAGTGGTTTACGGTATCATGGGCATTAAAAAAGAAACAAACCCACTGGTGTTGGAATGGAAGTGAGTGCTACTAAATTAACCATTGTACTTTGCAGTGTTTCTGATTCAAATACTGGTAAGATTATTATCAGAGATGGCTATGGTTTAGGAAGACAGGTTTTCTTTTTCCAGACAGATTACAAATGGGAATGTCATCTGGCTGAGTGAAGGGGGCTGGCCCAAGACTTCTGGGGAAAGGCCCTTAGTGGACAAAGGGGAAGTGTTTTATCTTTGAAGATCTGATTGATTTATCTTATTGATAGGTTTTTTCCCCAATGGCATTCCTATACTCCCAAGTGTGACCCAAATTCAAATACCCAGTCAGTCATGAGTTCAGTTTAGTTACTACAAGTCCCACTGATGGTGAGATCCAGTGAAAATCAGACAGTAAAGAGCCCAACATATGAGTTATTACAAAATGTGGTTGATGTTGGAGGAAAACTGGGATATAACACCAAATTGCTTCTATAGCAGTGGTTCCCAAACTTTGGTCCTCCAGAATTTTGCACTTCCGGTTTCATAATTGCTCACTGTTGCTGTGATTTGCAAAGGCTTCTGGGAGTTGAAGTTCAAAAATCTGGAGGACCACAGATTGAGAACTGCTGTTATACAGTCATTTCAGGAAGCATTGACTCTTTAGCTAGGCCAGAGAGTGCGGCATCTACATCATTCTAAAACTGATGACATAGCAACAACACATTTCATTAGAAGAGCTTAAAACACTTCTAAGCAAAGCTAACTGAAACAAATGCATTTCATATTAAAGACTGCTAGCACAATCCTTTTCATGTCTACTTAAAAGCAAATCCCATTTAAGTCTGATAGAGTTTAGTGGCAAATAAGTTCATATTGGACTACAGTTAGACTCCATCTTAAGGCAAAGTCTATAGACACATTTACTATGTGTTGACAGTAATGTGTGTTGATTTCTTCCACAAATCTCCCATATAGTTGAACTCCATATGTCACTCTCTTTGAAAAGTGGAGTGTGAATTAAGATAAACCACATCACCGCACCACATTCTTATAATGCTCCTATTCCATTTTTCCTGCTCCGGCTGTCTCCTGCTGCATTCTGGGGTTTGTAGTTCAGTGAGGCCTAAGAGCTCTCTGGCTGAGAATTCTAAATGCCCCTCCTTAAATTGCAAATCCCAGAATACAACAGGAGGCAGCCAGAGCAGTTAAAGTGGAATAGCAACGCTATAAGAGTGTAGTGCAGTAATCTAGATAGCGACTGCTGAATCAAATTCTGAACACAGGTCAAGACATTCAGAAAAATTGAATCAGACAGAAAAGGCATTATTAAAGTTCACCAAATAATATCCAATTCACATGAAAATTCACAGGGTTAAATGTTTCCTACTCTTCAAAGGTTTGGTAGTGCAAGGAATTTTATCCTTGGGCCGGAGCAGATGGACACTTGATTCTACTTTTTCCAAAAACAGCTTTAAACCCTGCTGTCCCCATGGCCCACTTGCAAGATGGGCAGAATACCCACAGGAAGACCATACAGCATGGCATCAAGCTGTGCTACTGGGTTTTGTTGTTGTTGCTGCCTCCCACCATGCTTGTGCGCCATTGCACAAACACATTGCCTGCAACCTCCAATCCACATCCACTCACATGCCATCCCATTGCATGGTCGCCCCTGTGATTGGCCACACAGTTGTATGTGTGATGCTCTGCTAGTACAGGGCATCAGTATGTGAGTGATACACTGGCAAAGAACAATCATGGAGTCCCACACACACACATATGCCCCCCTTCACCCTACTGTTGGATTATCTAGTTTGTGTATGTTGTAATTATATCCATTAGAGTTGTCCACTTTCATTTTTTTACTTTGCTGCAGCCACACCAGGCTGTTTATATGCAGGCACAAAGATGCACATTTTCCTCATGAAGTCAGAGTATCCTGACTTCTTTTTTCTCCAGTTTTTAGCCCCGGAGCCTGGCTTCATTTTGTTTTCCACCCACTTTGGAGGCATGCATCATATAAATGTCCTGCCTTCAAAGCGGCTGGAAGCTGCATTATTTTGCCAGTCTGTTTCACCCTTTGAGGAATAAATCCCACATACCAAACTATAGTTAATAATGACAATTGCAAAGCCAAGAGTATATATATATATATATTGGAACCCATTTGTTGAGCATGGAAGAGATCCTGACAGGTCAGGAGAATGCAAACCAATTTATGCTTGCCAATAACCTCCTTTTGATAATAGCCATTTCATTTGACTGGAAACAGGATATAAGATACAAGGAAAACATTTGTCATTCATATATATATATATATATCACATCACTGTAATTATGATTTTTGTTGGCCACACACAACACAGTTTCCCACTCATACATCTCCACCTTCCATCTCCCTGCTCCACCTCTAGCAAACAAATTTGTAACTGTGGCATGCATGTAAATGGCAGCCCAATGAATTGCTCTTTAAAAAAAAATAGCCATTTTTTCCTACTCATTGTGCTGATCAGTGAATTGCCCAGTAATAAGGGTCATTATCATATAATGTTTGATGTATGGGACAGGAATAGGGATTTCCCATTCTCCCCCAATGAAGCTTTGAATGGGTCGTATTTACAGTAGCTGCAAATGTGAGTTTATATCCACTACACTGTTATAGCATGCCATAGTGCAATTGTACAAAAGCTTTGATGTATTGTTTGCAATGGGCTCTGCACTAAGCAATAAACAATTATAGTTACAATTAGTGCCACTGTACAGGGATCGTGAAGTTGCAGAAGTTCTTAAGAACTGACTTCTGGAGTATTCTACTGCACACTTTCATGAAACACACAACACCACAACTCTGTGGGAGATAATTCTACAAATTCTCACCATGCTACAACTCTCAGAATTTCTTAAGATTGAACCATAGCAGTTAAAGTGGTATCAAAATAATGTAACGATGTAGTTTTGATACACGATTACAGTCAGATCTGGATTGAGATGGTTGAGTCCCTGGTGCATTTTCAAAAAGAGGGTCCCCTATGCACACGCACCAATATCACTACCTGGCTTCTGAAGTATTCTACTCCAGATTGGTTGACAGAGGAGCAGGCTATTATTATTATTATTATTATTATTATTATTATTACTATTACCTATCTGAAATGGTGGGATTGCTTGTTCCTGCAAGACAAAAGGATATGCTGATAACAGCAGTGCTCCTGGTAGGGTCTCCCATGTCAGACAGGCTTTTGCTAAGGAGCCAGAAACATCTACTGGGCAGCAGCAGTATTGGGGTATACTAGTAGAAGATCTCTCAGAGACAATGGCGGTGGCACAGTAGTTAACACTTGTCAGTACTGTGAAAAAGGATACACAGTAAACCTCTTTTGAATGACGAGGAAAACCCTATGATGAGACAATCCAAAACAAAACAAGGGATAGTGCCAGAAGATGACACTTCAAGGTTCTCAATGAACTCTCAATAGCAAAGGACAATTACAAGTAGCACTGTGGCTGATGATGTAACTGGACTCAAGCTAAAAGGACACTCAGCTGTTGACATGCTCAGAGGTGAAAGGAAAGTCTGAAGCTGTACCACACATATTAAAGGATCAAGGAATGTGAGAAGCTAGACATAGCAAAACAAGAAATGAAACATATAAACATTGCAGTACTTGGGGTGCGTGAGCTAAGGTTGACATGAACAGAATGTTTTGAGTCAGATAACTACACAGTGTTCTACTCAGGAAATGAAAATGCAAGAAGAAATGGGGTGACATTAATAGTGAGGAAAGATATAGCAAAAGCAATTGAAGGATATAATGCAAAATCTGACCAAATAAAATCAATAGGGCTTAGGGAAAACCCATCAATATAACCATGATCGAAGTCTATGTGTCAACCATAAGGCAAAAGAAGAAGAAATTGAAAGATTCTATGCTGGATTCCAGGAGAAAATTGATCACACACCAACAGGACATCTAGGTAATCATAGGTGATTGGAAGTAGAAAACAGACCAGAATCAAATATTGTAGGAAATTTTTGGTCTAGGATCAAGAAATGAAGCAGGAGAATAGTTGAATTTTGTGAAGCCTATGGTTTATTAATCACAAAGACATTCTGCAGGCATCCACAGAGGTCACTGTATACATGGACATCAACTGATGGCCAATTTAGAAACCAAATAGACTAAATCACTGGCAGGAGAAGATGGAGTAACTCCATTGTCTGCAAAAACAAGACCAGAATGAGATTGTGGCACAAATCACGAACTACTATCAAAAATTAAAATAATGCTAAGGCACACTAAACCAATCATCATGCCAATATACAATCTTAAGAATGCCTCCATAGAATTTAAAAATAATATGAAATTAGATTTGCACAATTAAGCCTAATTGACCTAATGAGAAATCTGGACTGAAGCTATTGACATTGCCTGGGGTGGAATGCAAAAAGACAGCATTCGCTGAAGATGCCAGCAAACTGTAATGCTGAGATTGCATTATTGTTAAATATCAATAACATAAATAAATAAATAGAAAATAGAGGTTGGCAACCAAAATGAAAGAACAAAAGCCTTTTTCTACAACATCCCAAAAATCAAATTTAAACCAAGAGTAAGTAAGCACCATGACCAGCAAGGGAACACATTACATGGCCAAGTACAAGTTAAAAGCCAATGGAAACAAAACATTAAATAAAATAGATGAAAGGAGAGCAGATGAAGAACCATTTGAAGATGAACCTATAGTTTTAGACAGTAAAGTGGAAGCTGCACTCAAAGTGCTTGGGTCACTAGAAACAGGTCACTGGGAACAGATGGCATACCAATAGAGCAGCTTCTAGCTATAAAGACAGAACCTAGGAGTTTATCCCACAGGCTCAGGGACCGCTCTCAGAATGGAATGGGAGGGGCCAGGAAGGGAATGGAATGAGTGGGGGACACATTATATTGCACACCCAAGTCCCTCGCTCATTCCATTCCCTGCCCTTCTGTTCCCAGTCCATTCCAGGAGGAGGAGATTTTTGAGAATGTTTCAAACAGCTTCCAAAAATCTCCTCCTCTGTAACGGGCTGGGAATGGAAGGGGAATGGAACGGAAGGAGTGAGGGATTTGTGTGTGCTGTAAAATGCGTCCACCATTCATCCCTCACTCGTTCCATTCTGAGAGTGATCCGTGGAAGCCCTGTGCGATAAACTCTGTTCTACCTAAAATATGTCAATAAATATGGAAAAAATAAAGAACATCCCACAGATTGGAAATGCTTGATATACATACCAGACACAAGGTAATCACAAGACCATAGCATTAATTTCCCATGCAAACAGTGATGCTCAAAATTCAACAACAAGGACTTTTATCACATATGGAGCAGGAAATGCCTCATGTCCATGCTGGGCTCAGAGAAGAAAAAGGCAGAAGAGGTCATATTGCAAACATACAATGCATAATGGAGCACACCAAAGAATTTCAGAATTAAAATCAGCATGTCCTTTATATATAATAGCAAAGTGTTTGATTGTGTAGATCATGAAAAACTATGGATCACTCTTAAAGAAAAGCGTGTGACACCACATATGATTGTCTCACTGTGCAACCTATATTCAGGCAGGTGGCTATTGTCAGGACAGAAATTGGAGAATCAAAATGATTTTCATTTAAGAAGGGGGCTAGGCAAGGTTGCATTTTAATAACCCTATCTTTTTAACTTGTACACTTAACCTATCATATTGGACTTGGATTGGACTTAGAGGAATGAAGTGTGAAAACCAGAGGAAGGAATATCATAATTGAATATATGCATGTGATACCATACTACTAGCAGAATATAGCAAAGACTGAGACTGATTACTACAGAAGGTCAAGGAAGAAAATGCATAGTTACGTTTACTGTTCAAGAGTTTCCATGTTTTGGAACTCAACCAGATCCTGAAGTGTAAAGATATATAATTGAATATTAAAGTTAGGATTCTCCATGTCTTCGTATTTCCAGTTTCTATATATGGTTGTAAAAGCTGAACAGTGAAGAAAGTCGATAGGAAAAAAAAATAAAATGATTTGAAATGTGCTCCTGAAAAGGTGTTCTACAGATACCATGGACTGCTAAAAGACAAATGGAACTTTGAGCAGATCAAATCCAAACTCTCCCTAGAAGCCAAGATCACTTAGCAGAGACTGTCCTACTCTGGCCATATTATGAAAAGACATGATTCGCTAGAAAAGTCAATAATCTTTGGTAAAGTAAAGGGTGGTAGGAAAAGAGGAAGGCTGCATACCAGATAATTAGACTCAAGCAAAGAAGCCACAGCTACCCTGAGTCTACAATACCTCAGCAAAAATCTAACTATAGGGTCTACAGTCTGATGTAGTATTTGCACATCCTTCATTTTGATAGGGACAGTCCCATTTTATCTTCTGTCATTCCACTTCTGCATCTTAAAAGTTCCTAGTTTCTCTCTCCTGCTCCCACTTTAACCTCAGCTTAATTCAGTTGTTGGAAACTGAGTTCACAGTAGAAACTTAATTTGCACCCAGCTAACTCGGCAGAGAAGGGAGGAGGAAAAAGAGTCTTGCTCTTCCCAGTAGATTCAGGCAAAAGCTGATTGCTGCAGTTTCTCCCAGGTTATGTGTTTTTCATCATTAATATTTTTTTGCCCTCTTGATCAAACCCTGATGTTCCTTGGCTACACATATTCTGGATTTCATCTGTGAAATGTTGGATGGTATGTTTTTGGTTATGAGGTCCCTTAATGACAATTAAGGTTTAACAAACGAAAGACATTTGTACACATTAACCAACAAAAGACATTTGTATAAATTTTTCCTCTCCTCTCCAGACTGCACAAAAACCAGACTGGACTTTGTCACAGTAAACCGAGGGAGACACACATTGTCTGTTGTTTTTTCCAGAGGATTTGAGAGTGGCAACAACTGCCAGTAGCTTATATATTCATTTGTGGGAAAGTTTGTTTGTGCTTTTAGAAAATTCCAGGGTGTGGTGGTATGACACTGACGTTAGTTCATTTTATTTTTTGTAATGGGAACCAATATTTAGATGACACAAAGACCCGAGCTTTCACTCCTCTCACTAAATCAACAAGATCAAGACTGCACCCTAGATGTACCTTAGTGCATTGCTCAGCAACCCATGGTGGTATTGTTTATGTAATTGAAGATTTTCCCATAATACATTTGTTTCAGAGTCAAGTAAGACATATAGATTTAAAAAAGAAAGAAAAAAAGAAAGAACTAAACATACATAACTAGCACCAGAATTCTTTTCTCAAATTAAGATACCCAAGCTTTATACAAATGTGGCAAAGAATCGTGGGAAATGGCAAAGCTCAAAGAAAATTGCTAAATTAGAAAACAGAAATATAAATCCATTTTGATTGCCCACCTACTTTCCCCCCTAAGCTCCACAGTGTTTCTGCTTTCTCCATCACTGTACTCTACTATCCCCGCTACCACAGCTCAGCATTTTGTTTCCCCCAGCTGAAGAAAACCTAGGAAATGCTTAGGTGTTTGGAACTCTCTTTCACACTCTCATATTTTCTGAGCAAAACTGAAGAAAATCACATGTTTACAACAACTTTCAGATAATCTCAGTTTCTGGCTGTGAAGTTATAATCCAAAAAAGTAGAATTGTCCAGCAAACGAGTAGGGGAAAGACAAAGAGAGAGAGAGAGAGAGAGAGAGAGAGAGAGAGAGAGAGAGGCTATAGCACACAGGAGTGGCACTCAGTTAACTAAACAGGGAGAAGAAGAAATAGAGAGGAAAGGAAGTGGTAGAGTATTGCCCTTCCCAGTAGACTCAGACCAAAGCAAATTGCAGAAGCCTCTCCAACCTTATGTGTTATCCTTCAATAATAAAGTTTTCTATCTTGACTGCATTCTGATATGTGACATGTTGGAAGGTATGGCTCAACATGTATATAAGTCCTAAGAAGTGCTCAGTTTGGATTGTCCTCAAAACAAGGTTTCATTTTGTTTATTGCAATCAACTATTGTGAGTGTTTAGAGGGTTTGCTGGAGCAGGGCCTCGTTGCAGCATGACAGACATATAATCTTATGCAATAACAAAGAAAAAAATTCTGCTCTGTATCTCATATGTCTCAATTTGCACTTAGTAAAATCTTGGCAAAAGGTTATCAGCTCTGATCCAAAATCCGAACAGAAATTGTTTAAATGTGTAAAGTGAAGTTTTGATTTATGGAGTGACAGAAATGTAAATTGGGAGGAATTTCAGCCTGTACAAAAGAATTAACGTGCTGCATATCTTCATATTTGGCATGTGGCAACACAGAGCACAGAAGAAAAAAGTTCGTTTTAGCAATACCAGCTTTGTAGAATTAACAAGCATTTAACCCATAAAAATATGCTAAAACACTTAGGTGTATTGAAAGAGGCACTTGGCTATGTCATTTTATTCATTTATGCACTTCTTGCTTAGAACACAGTGAAAATGGAGAGCCATCTATCTTCCATCCACTGGACCCATCCCTTCTCATATACATACTGATTAGACCTAACCTCTGCCTTAAGACCAGAACATGGGGTGTGTTTCTTGGGCGGGGGTAAGCAAATGAATTGGGCAATGAGCTTGATACAGGAGTTGATGTCTGATCTGCAGCCTATCCCTACTGCACATTGGAGGAGCCTTCTAAAGCTTTTCCTAGGAGCAACAGGCAAGACTTGCCCAACAGAGCACAGGGCATGTTTCTCAGAGGGGAACAGCAAATGCATTAGGCAATAAGCTTGAGGTGGAAGGATCCTTCTAAAGCTTTTCTTAGGAGCAATTGGCAAGATTCACCCCCAGAGCACAGGGCTCATGCCTAATGCATTTGCTATTCTGCTTTGAGAAGCACACTCTGTGCTCTTAGGGGCAAGTCTTGTCTGCTGCTTTCAAAAGTGAATGATGCCATGGACTTTTCAGCAGCCAGAGCTTTCGGGGGGGGGGGGACCTGACCCCTCCAAGTGCTTGCACAACCAACACCAACCTGTCTCAGTACAATACAGTGCAGGTGTAATATTAATCTGCTCTTTTGACTGTTTTATAATCAGAAACTATTATTTCAATTCATTGTCAAAAGAATGAACCACATATTGAATATATGTGTGATGGATGCATCCGTGGTGGTGGATGCACTGAGCAGGATGTCTGTGCAGACAGCTGCCATGGCACAAGAATGGAGGCCGAGGTAACAGGGGCAGGTAGGAGCAGCTGTGAGGCCAGGATAATCCAGGCTGCCTCTGAAATATCCTGACCAGTAAAGACAAGTCCCAGGTCATACTCAGCTCAGGGATAGGTGGCTCTGTCTCCCTCCCATGTGGCAAAGGAACCACACAGTGGCTTCCACACAAGTGGATTCCTTTGTCTTCTCATTCCATCATTATGTAGCAGGAGACTGGATGAATGGGTTTCTATTAGCCAGAAGGAGGTGTGAAATATTCAATTATAACCAATAAAGTTGTGGCCTTCTCCATTCCAAAAATATGAGGTCTATGCTCATTCATGCTAAACAAAAAGTTCCACACTTGCCGCTGGGATTGTAAATCAGAACTCATCATGCTACAAATTTCAGGATTCCAGAGGGTGAAGTTATGACATTTAAAGCAGAATCAAAACACTATGAAGTATGTAATGTGTAACACACTCTTATGTCTGGATCCAGCCCTTTGTTGAAGATAAGAGGTCAATTGGCAGCTGCTCAGGCTAGTAATTCCAGTCTATAAAAAGTATTATCCTGAGAAGCCCTTAGCTCAGCAGCAAGGCATAAAGTTCACTTTAGATTTCATCCTTGGCAATTCCAGTTTTAAAGGGATGTCAAACACTACACCTTGTTTCTGATTCCTGCCTAAAGCTAAAACTGAATATGCAATGGGGACATAGTCCTTCAAATAAAAATTCTGCCCCTCCAAGAGGAAATTTCTTTCATCCTTCAAATTAAAAGCATTGCAGTGACTTAAAGCATTAGTACAGCATTTAGAAATATAGTTTAGTCATCCAAAGAAATGAGACAGACAAAGTTATCAAGGGGATGCTAATACAGCAAATGCAATAATTATGTCTGAATGTTTTTCAGTATCTCAGGGCTCTATCACATGGAGGAGGCATTGAATCGTGATTAAATCATGCTAATAGCACCATGGGGGGGGGAGATTATCAAACCCCCATGTGCTTCTCCCATTCGTCTCCCATGCATAAACAGTAATGGACACATCATTGAGTAATAACAGGAGTTTCCATTGTTACCCAATGGTGTGCCCATTACTGTTTATTCACAGAGCACGAATGGGAGAAGCATGTGGGGGTGCAATAATCTTCTCCCCAGTTGTGCTATTAGCATGATTTAACCATGATTTAATGATGCTTGCCTTCTGTGTGAAAAAGTCCTTGGTCTCTGCAATACTAAAAATTTGGGGCCTGAAGGAAAATTTCTTTGGAAGAACAGAATTCCTATTGATTGGCAGTGTCTTCCTTTTTCCTCCTCTCATAGCCACACTCCTGAAAATATTATACATATTACTAAAATATGCCTGACTTTCCTCCCTCCTTTTCCTGTGTCAGATATTAAATTAAGATCTGTTGTGCTTTATGAAGTGTCATCTATACTGATTGAGCTATATAAATAATAAATACAATAAATCTGGGAAGGACCTCTTGTTGAGAACTTCATTACATAAGAACTTAGAGAATGCAAAACTGTAGGGACACCCATGTCTTCATGAGCATCTTCTGTGCCTTTCCATGGAGAAGGGACCAACAAGCTGGCTTCCAGAAGGCCTTAGAGGGTTTAATGGTCGGCAGTGCCAGTGATTCTGTCGAAACCTTGGTGAACACTTGGAATACTGATCTTCCCAAGGCTCTCGACACAATAGCCCCCGAGCGTCCTCTCCAACCCGCTCCCAACCACAAACCCTGGTTCATGGAGGAACTCAGGAAAATGAAGCAGATTGGATGACGACTAGAATGCAAATGACGGAGGACTCGGCTCTCATCCGACAGAACTCACCACAGGCAGCATCTTCGCTCCTATCGGGAGGCTTTGCGTGCAGCGTGGAGATCATTCAGCTCTGCACGCATTGCGTCTACAGAGTCCCGCTCAGCAGAGTTGTTCAGGGTGGTGGGGGAGCTGACGTGGGTTCCACCTGCACCAAATTCCCTACTTGACCCAACGACAGCCTGCTGTGATGCATTTAACACCCACTTTGCAGATAAAATCTCTCAGATAAGGGCTGACTTGGATGCCAGTGTTTTGTCAGCATCCACAGATGAAGTATCCAATACCTCCATTGTTGCCACATTACTGGATGAGTTTCAATCTGTGAGTACTGAGGACGTGAACAAGCTCCTTGGAAGTATGAGGAAGACAACTTGCCCTCTCGATCCTTGTCCATCTTGGCTGGTCCATGGAGGGGATGCATTGAGAGTATTCCTTCGGGATGCAGGCAGGGAGGGCTTTTTACCATCCTGTCTGAAGGAGGTGGCTGTCAGACCACTCCTGATTAAACCCTCCTTTGATCCTGTGGACAGGAACCAGTATCCTTGCTCCCATTTCTGAGCAAAGTGATTGAGAGAGCAGTCGCCTCCCAACTCCAGGTTGTCTTGGATGAAAGTGATTATCTTGATCCATTTCAAACTGGCTTCAGGACAGGACATGGAGTTGAGACTGCCATGGTCTCTCTGGACGATGACCTCCGCCTGAGTATCGACAGAGGTAGTGTGACCTTGCTGGTGCTCTTGGATCTCTCAGTGGCCTTTGACACTGTAGACCATTCCATCCTTTTGGGTCGCCTGAGGGAGTTGGGGATCAGAGGCACCGCACTCCAATGGTTCCGGTCCTTTCTCTCCAGCAGATTCCAAAGGGTGAGACTTGGGGACAGTTGCTCCTCAAAGATCGAGCTTAATTGTGGTGTCCCCCAAGGCGCCATCCTGTCCCCGATGCTCTTTAACATCTATATGAAGCCTCTGGGTCAGATCATTCAGAGGCGTGGAGCTCAGTGTCTTCAGTACACTGATGACACTCAGATATACCTCTCCATGACCAGATCATCAATTCAGACTTCAGATGGTGTTTCTCCTCTTAATGACTGTCTTGCGGCAGTAATGGATTGGATGAGGGAAAACAGATTGAAGCTCAATCCAGACAAAATGGAGGTACTAACAGTTACAGGACCAAAGCCAGGCTTGGGAATACAACTCCCAGTCCTAGATGTAGTCACACTCTCCTCGCAGGACTATGTTCGCAGTCTGGGGGTACACCTAGACTCGTCGCTTCACATGACTAGTCAGGTGAACGTGACGGTCAGGAGTGCCTGTTATCAGCTTCGGCTGATACGCCAGCTGCGCCCTTTCCTAGATCCGAAGGACCTGGAATCTGTGGTACATACTTTGGTAACCTCATGACTGGATTTCTGCAATGCGCTCTACATGGGGCTACCCTTGTGCTTAACCCGGAAACTCCAGCTAATTCCAAACATGGCAGCCAGGCTTGTCACAGGAACATCGAGGAGAGAGCACTTAACACCGGTGCTCAAGTCTCTCCACTGGTTGCCGATTAGTTTCCGGGCACAGTACAAGGTGTTGGTTTTAGCCTTTAAAGCCCTACATGGCTTGGGTCCATCTTATCTCAGGGACCGCCTCTCCCCGTACGATCCCCCCGCACACTATGGTTCTCTGGGAGGAATCTGCTACAGCCTATGAAAACCAGGTTGATGTAGACCTCCCAGAGGACCTTCTCTGCTGCCGCTCCCAGGCTATGGAATGGCCTGCTGGATGAGTTGCATCTTATTACATCTCTTGATTGCTTTTAAAAAGCCATAAAGACGCATCTCTTCCGGCAGGCCTTCCCAGAAATCCCTTAATCTCCCTGCTCTGTTGGTGGGTCATGCCTTCTCCCTAGGTCCCAATATCTTGACTTTTAATGTCCATGCAATGATCTGCTGCCTTATTTTGTTATACTTTTAATTGTGTTTGTTTTTAACTTGGTACTAGTTTAATTTAATTTTAAGGGGTGGTTGGTTGGGCTTGGGTTACTGTAACTGTTTTATCTTGTGCATTTTAATTATTGTAACCTGCTCCGATTGGTTCAACAGAGGAGCGGGCTATAAAATTGTTAATAATAATAATAATAAATTTTATTTCTATACCGCCCTTCCAAAAAGATCAGGGCGGTGTACAAGATAAAAAGACATTAAAACATCAAGCATAGTTTAAAATCTAAGCAATACAATAAAAACAAGTAAAACAATACAACGATAAAACAATAAAAAGCAATACCTCCCAGCGTAAAACTATGATGGAGAAACAATAGGCAGCATATCTAACAGGGCAAACCACAAGAGAGACCCATTCACAAATATGCCTGTTTGAATAGATGCGTTTTCAGGTCCTTTCTAAATTGGGTGAGGGTGGGAGATAAGCGGAGCTCAGTGGGTAGAGAGTTCCAGAGGTAAGGGGCAGAGATGGAGAACGCCCTTTTCGTAGTGCTCATCAATCTAGCCTCTGGAACTCTCAGTACACGCTGTCCGGTGGATCTCAGTGTGCGGGGCGGATTATGTGGGGAGAGACGGTCCTTTAGGTACCCTGGGCCCAAGCCATATAGGGCTTTATAGGTAACAACCAGCACTTTGTACTGCGCCCGGAAGCGAATCGGCAGCCAATGTAGGTCTTTCAAGATAGGTGTTATATGGGCGGTCCTGGGAGCTCCAGTGACCACCCGTGCCGCCATATTTTGCACTAGTTGTAGCTTCCGAGTATGATACAAAGGCTGCCCCATGTAGAGCGCGTTGCAGAAATCCAACCGAGAGGTTACCAGAGCATGTACTACGGTTTCAAGGTCCCTCCGGTCCAGATAGGGACGCAACTGGCGTATCAGCCGAAGCTGATAACAGGTGCTCCTGACGTTCGCATCCACCTGAGAAGTTAGATGGAGCGACGAGTCAAGGAGCACCCCCAGACTGCGTACAGTGTCCTTGACGGGGAGCGTGACCCCGTCGAGGACAGGTGGAACCACCTCCATACCCGGACCAGGGGAACCTATCACGAGTACTTCCGTTTTCTCTGGATTCAGGCTGAGTCTATTTTCCCTCATCCAGTCCATTACCGATTCCAGACAGGCCACGAGAGGAGCGACGCCATCCCTGGTCACTGCATCAGTCGGAGACATAGAGAAGACTATTTGGGTGTCATCAGCGTACTGATAACACCGCGCCCCATGCCTCCGGATGATCTCTCCCAGCGGTTTCATGTAAATGTTGAAAAGCATGGGGGACAGAATAGCTCCTTGAGGGACCCCAGATTTAAGGGCCCTCTTATCGGAGCAGACGTCCCCCAGCTGCACCATCTGGAACCTCCCGGAGAGGTAGGATCTGAACCACTGGAGCGCATTGCCTCCGATTCCCACCTCAGCCAGGCGTTCCAGAAGGATACCATGGTCGATGGTATCGAAAGCCGCTGAGATGTCCAAGAGCACCAACAGGGACACGCTACCCCTGTCGATGCCCAGGCGGAGATCATCGACCAGAGCGACCATGGCAGTCTCAACTCCGTAGCCCGCCCGGAAACCGGTTTGAAATGGATCTAGAAAATCCGTTTCATCCAAGATCGAATGAAGCTGGATTGCAACCGCCCTCTCGATCACCTTCCCCAAGAATGGCAGTAGCGAGACTGGCCGATAATTATTGTGAACCAGGGGGTCGAGGGAAGGCTTCTTTAGTATTGGTTTTATTGTGGCCAATTTAAGCTGTTCAGGAAATTGTCCTTCCCTCAAAGAAAAGTTGATAATCCGGTGTAATAGGGAAGTAAACACCGGTCCCCCCTGTGCCACTAACCACGAGGGGCAGGGATCGAGAGAGCAGGTTGTCTTCCTAACACTTCTAAGGATCTTGTCCACATCCTCGGTACTGACAGACTCAAACTGATCCAGTACAACTGAGTCCACGGAAGCTCTGGATGCCTCTCTTCTGGTTTCTGTTATAACCCTGGCGTCCAGACCTTCGTTTATCCGAGAGATTTTATCCGCGAAGAAGTTGTTAAATTGGTCACAGCAGGCCTTAGTCGGTTCAAGGATCTGGTTCGGGGCAGGAGGGAGCTGAGTTAGCTCCCTCACTACCCTGAACAACTCTGCTGGACGCGACTCCGCGGACGCGACACGAGCAGCAACGAACGAGTTCCTAGCTGCTCGTATCGCCTCTCCATAGGCCTTCAAATGAAGGTCTAGGAGAGCCTTGTCGGATAAACGCTGGTGTTTCCGCCAGGTGTGCTCTAGCCGTCGCAGAACCCGCTTCCTGGCCCGGAGATCTTCCGTGTACCAGGGCTTCCTTTTGGAAGCAGGTCTGAGAGGGCGCTTGGGAGCGATACTGTGTATAGCCCTGGAGAGATCGGTATCCCAGATGTTAACTAGGGCATCAACAGTGTCGCCGTCACTTCCAACCATAGGCCCCTCTAGGGCTTCTTGGAACCTAGCAGGTTCCATCAGCCTTCGAGGGTGGACCATCCTAATAGGTCCGCCACCCCCGGAGGGGATCTGGGTTGATGCCTTGATGCTAGCCTTCACCAGGAAATGATCCGTCCATGACAGGGCGGAAATGTTGGTAATTTCCGCCCACGGATTCTCCACGTCCGTACAGAAAACCAAATCAAGGGTATTCCCCGCACAATGCGTTGGACCCGAAACCAGCTGAGACAGGCCCATGGCTGTCATGGTCTCCATGAATTCCCGAGCCGCACCGAATAGAACTGCGTTGGCCGCGAAGGGAATGTTGAAGTCTCCCAGGACTAAAAGCCTGGGGGACTCCAGCATCAGCTCCGAGACCAACTGTGTCAGCTCGTTAAGGGAGTCTGTTAGCGCACGGGGTGGCCGGTAGACCAACAGAATCCCTAGACTGTCTCTAGCCTTCAGGGTCAGGTAAATACACTCGATATAGGAGGTCTGACAAACATGGTTCCTGGTTAGAGACAAGGTGTTTTTATGCACCAAGGCAACACCCCCCCCCGCCCACCTAGCCTGTTCTGGTCCTTCACCGAGTACCCGGATGGGAGGACCTGAGCCCACACAGCGTCTCCTTCAGGCCCAAGCCAGGTCTCGGTTATGCAAGCCAGGTCACAGTTGTTATCCTCAATTAGATCATGTACGATGTGGGATTTTTTCCTAATGGACCTGGCATTGCACAGGAGCAGAGACAGGGTTTGTGGTATGGTTGGAGTAACCCTCAGGCCCTGTTGGTTAGGAGAAGGACTGGAAGGAGAGATAGATATTAGGCATCGATCACGCCTTCCCCTGCAACGCCTGTCCTTTCTCCTACCGTCATACTTCCCCTTGCCCCACACAACTTGAATTGGAGCCCCGCTCACATCAGAAAGGTTACCCTCTCCCTCCCCAAATAGTTCACTCTCTCCTCCCATATTAATATTCTCCTTCTCCTCCACAACGTACCAATATAATAGAGAGGGGGGTAAAAGAAGACCAAAATTCCCCACAACAGCATAGCATCCAAACAGGATTGAATGGTATTAAAGGATGGTGGTGACTCGGAGGGGCAGGTGTTCTTTAACTGTTCTATGCTGCCCTTGTGCGTCCGTACATCCTCCCACTACCCTCTGGGCTCTCTGAAGGGAGCTGTTGGCAGGTGGGTCGCCTGGCTGGCCCCGGGCCTCTGCACTTCCTTCTTCCGCCACTGGTGCCGCCTCTTTTATGTCACACTTCACTGTCAGCGGATGTGTTAGCATCGTTGAGGGGGGTTTGGCCGTGGAGGCCTCTCCCCCGCCCACAAGCCGCTCTCCGCCGCCCTGGATGGTGTTGCTGGGGGCTCGGCTTTGAAGCCTCACCCGGCGCGGGTCCGTTGGCGTCGTTGGGGGTTTGACCGTGGAGGCCTCTCCCCCGCCCACAAGCCGCTCTCCGCCGCCCTGGATGGTGTTGCTGGGGGCTCGGCTTTGAAGCCTCACCCGGCGCGGGTCCGTTGGCGTCGTTGGGGGTTTGACCGTGGAGGCCTCTCCCCCGCCCACAAGCCGCTCTCCGCCGCCCTGGATGGTGTTGCTGGGGGCTCGGCTTTGAAGCCTCACCCGGCGCGGGTCCGTTGGCGTCGTTGGGGGTTTGACCGTGGAGGCCTCTCCCCCGCCCACAAGCCGCTCTCCGCCGCCCTGGATGGTGTTGCTGGGGGCTCGGCTTTGAAGCCTCACCCGGCGCGGGTCCGTTGGTGTCGTTGGGGGTTTGGCCGTAGAGGCCTCTCCCCCGCCCACAAGCCGCTCTCCGCCGCCCTGGATGGTGTTGTTGTTGTTGTTGTTGTTGTTGTTATTTGTGTCAGGACCTAACTATAAAAATTCTCATCTTATCTAGCTGGTACTGCACATGCAGCTGTTCCATTCCTGCTTTTTGTACAGCAACTATCTCTCAGGAATAGTGAAAGGCATAACCATTATGGATAGAGCAAATCATACCCCTGTAAGTAGCACAGCGTCCTCAAAAATCCAGCAGCTCCTCAGGACTTTGACCCAAGTGACCCTAGAAATCTGGTTCAAGTCAAAGAAGACAATATTGGATTAGAGACAGACCAAGGGTTTGACGTGGTAGGAGAAAGCTTCAGATGTTCATTTTTTTATGATAGCCATGCTGCTCTCAAAACCCTGTGATGAATAATTCTTTGCATTTCTATATAAACAAAATGAAACACAATTTTAACAGGAGGAAAAAAACCCATAGGTCTCTCCCCTTTACTTGTTTTGATTATAAGGCCAGGGCATCCAAATCCTGATATAACTTTATTGTATAGCAGCTTTTAGGGAAAACAGTGTTTATTGTGAAGGATGATTGCAGTTTCAATGATGACTCCCTCTTATTACTTTGAAGAAAACATATATTTAGTCCAATAGCAGGAACACTAATTTTAGTACTCCTGGCAGTACTTCATCCAATCTTTATAATCCTTGTATTTAAAATCCCAGATAAGCCATAATTGGCTGGACATGCTGAGCCATGTCTATACATATCCTGTGTTTTAGCATAAAAGTATAAAATTACAGAGATATGATCAATTATATATATATATTTAGAGAGAGAGTGAGTGAGCACAAGAGCTAGTGTGGTGTAATGGTTTGAACACTGGACTAGGAATCTGGGAGTACAGAGTTCGAATCCCTGCTTGGTCATAAAAACCACTGGGTGACCTTGGACAAGTTGTATTCTCTCAGTCTCAGAGGATGGCAAAGGCAAACTCCCTCTGAAGAAATCTTGCAAAGAAAACCGAGTGGCAGATTGTCCTTAGCATCACCGTTGCTAACTACTTGAAGGCACACAACAACAGCAGCAACGACACACATATACAAGAACACATGCATAGACATGCACTGTAATGGATTAGTGGGGAGCCACATTGCTCTGTATTACAAACAAAAATACCGGGTACTAAACAAAAAAGGGGTATGTCATGAGGGGAAACATAGTTTGTTTTTTTAAAAAAAAAAAAAAAACTCCATTGTAACAATTCTTGAGCAAATGACTGAACCAGTATCTCTCAATTACAAGGTAAAAGATCATTAAAGTGGCAAATATGTATGATGTGGTCTCTTCTTACTGCTTTATCACACTAGGGGGCAAACAGGATTTAAACGAGAGTTAAACGAGAGTTTCACATAGGACATTTCCTATTTAACTCTTGTTTAAATCCTGTTTTCCCCCTAGTGTGATAAAACATCTAGAACACAACAAAGAGCTCAGTTTGGTGACATGTTTCCTTCTCCACCCCTCCATTTTGTCCTCTCCAGAACCTTGTGGTGTCACTGACCCATTCAGCACTAATCAAACAATGAAAAAAAGCAAGCAAGCTGCCTTTTTGTGTGATTCTGCTGTTGCTCAAGCATTTATAGAATTACATGATGTTCACACTTTATTCTGCAGCAGCCTTTCCCTTGAAATTCAACTTTAATATAATTTACCCTAAACTGGTCTGAAAAGGGAGATAATGTGAGAACAGGGAATACACCTAGTATAATTATTAATGTGTTCTTTCTTTTTGTAGTGAATGTGGGGTGCCCAGGATGGAGGGGGGTTGTAGAAAGGGAGTGAGTGTGGCTGGTTAGCAAGGAGACCCAAAACAATGCTGGGGAGAAGGGAACTGGTGAAGTGGGCAGTTGGGTGAATGGAAAATTAAATTAAATTAAAGGGGGGAATGGGAGCTGCTGTACTTCTGCTGTAACCATCTTAGTTATTTGTGGCGAGTTCTGTTATGCTGGGTTGTCCTCAAATTCTTTGCTCATTTGAAATATTTTAACCCTATTTTCCCCTTTCCATTTCTGTTTTTGAATCAAGCCCAGAAGTACATTGCTTTTCAGATAGCCATGTTGCAAAGATTTCAATCCCACTTCCTTCTGTCCAGTGTAATTTTCTATCTTCTTGTCTAAAAGTCTCCATCATTATACAATATGAGGCAGAAACCCAAATAGATTTTAGTCCTTATTAATTCAGTACATTTGGCTCAATGACATGCTGAAAGGAGACGTACTAAAATCAATGGAACACAATTTAATCATGATTAACTGAAATCAAACTGAGTTCAGTGGGTCTCCTCCTCCAAGCATTTTTAACTCTGCATTTCACTGTCTATTTATACTGTACTCACTAAGAATATTATTTATTCCTGAAATGCATGAGTGAGGTTTCCAACATGGTTCTACTTTTCTGTGGTGTGGCAAAACATGTTCCTGTGTGGAAAGAAGCTAAGCTGATGGCAGTAGTGCTACTGGTAGAGTCTCCCATGTCAGACAGGAACCAAACAGCTACTAAGTACTAGGAGTAGTGGGAGGTGACTGTTCCGGAGCATCTCTCAGAGACAACAGCAGTGGCACTATAGCTAACCCTTGTTGGTACTGCACAGAAAAAGGCACAGTAAAATCCCTTTGAATATCTTTTACCATGAAAACCCCAGGATGAAACAATCCTAATGACACAAGAGGTAGACAAAACTCCCAAGTCGGAAGTCACTCAGTGAACTGATGGGGTAGAGCAGAGGACAGCTGCAAGTAACACTGTGACTAATGATGTAACTAGACTCAAGCCAAAAGACTGTTCAGCTGCTGATATGCTGAGACGTGCAAGGAAAGTCTGAAGCTGCACATGGCATATTATACCAACATGGAATGCGAGAAGCATGTATCAGGGGAACATTGTAAAATTTAACATTGTAAAACAAGAAATGAAACATATAAACATTGTAATACTTGGTGTAAGTGAGCTAAAGTTGACAGGAATGGGACATTTTTAAAAAAATGTATTTAATTTTCCAAATCGCTATATAAAATATAAAATAATATCTATAGTATATAGACGATATATTTAAAGAAAGAAAGAAAAGAAAAAGAAAAGAAGGGAGAGAGAAAGGGAAAAAAATGAAAGGGAAAGAAGACAAAAAAGTATTTTACATTATATTTGTGCCTGTGAACATATATACATTTCAAATTATAGCATTCGTACATCTTGTTCTGTTTGTAAAAGCTAGGCTCTAAAGTAAATACCCTTAATATTTATCTCCAAAATTCTATATATAATATTAATGTAGTCCATCATACATGATAGTTGTTGAGAATATCTTATATTATCGATTATTCCTTTCATTGGTGTCACCCTGTTTTATAGAGACATTGCTACTTTTTAATCTAACCATTGCTCTACATCCTTCCATTTATTTTCAAATTCTTGCATAGTTTTCCCTGCTTTGTACATCGTGAGTCTGTCCATTGTATAAAATTTGTATATTTTTAATTTCCACTCTGCAATGGTTGGAATCTTCTTATCTTTCCAATATTTAGTAAGTGTCATTCGTGCTGCTGAAATCATATATAGAATTACACTTTTTAAATTTTGTGGTATTTTATCTTGAATAACTCCTATTATATTTAATAGAAATAGTACTGAAGATAAAGGAACTTTGATTTTTAGGATAGTTTGCATTGCAGTGTGGATTTTTTTTTCCAATCTTTGATTTATTTACATTGCCACCATACGGGATACATTGTACCCCTCTGATTTTCACATTTCCAACAAGATCAATTGTAATTCTTATACATTTTCGCTAGTCTTGATGGGGCTAGATACCACCTGTGAAAAATCTTTAGAGAGTTGTTTTTTAGGGTATTGCATCTCGTAAATTTTTGATTATTTTTCCAGGTTTGTTCCCATAATTCCGAAGGTATTGTCCTACCTATATTTCTCATCCATTTTGTTATGGGTTCTTTCACTGTTTCCTCCTTTTAGTTCAGTCTCTAAAAGTTTTTTGTACATTCTTTTTATGAAACCTTTGTTTCCTTTCATTATTATTTTATGTGCCTCTGTCCACTCCTTTTCTATTTCTTGTGTTTTAACATCTTTTGTGATACCTTATTTTAACTGCATATATTGGAACCAATCAAGTACTTTACACTCGTGTTCAAGGTGTTCTTTGGATTTTATTTTGATTCTTTCTTGTGAGTTTTCTAATAGATCATTATACGTTAAACCAATTTGCTCTAATTGGATGTTCATTTCTATAGAATGCTTCTTGCTGAGATGTCCATTTTGGTATTTTTGTATAAAAATAATTTTTTTATTTTTTCCAAATTCTATACAAAGTCTTCCTAATCAAATATGTGTTGAATTCTCTATCAGTATTGATATTATCAAGACAATAATTATATTATTGCAGCATAGGTATGCATGCCATCCTTTTTGTAAGTTATTTCATTCCAGTTTTAACTGTTTATTACTAAGTATAATCCAGTCTTTTATCCAAAATAATGTGCATGCATTATCATAAAGTTCCAGGTTTGGAAGACCTGCCCCACCTTTTTCTTTTTTCTTTTGTAACATTTTCATTTTGATTCTAGGTTTTTTTCCCTGCCAGATGAATTTGGACAAGTCCTGATACCATTTTAAAGGGTTAATTGTTCAATGTTATGGGGATTGTTTGGAACAGATATAACATCTTTGGTAAAACACACATTTGAGCTGTTGCTATTCTTCCCAAGAATGATAGTTGTTTGTTTTTCTGTTTTATAAGTCCTTTTTGTAAGGAATGGAACATTTTGAGTCAGATTATTTCAGGTTTTAGTTCAGAAAATAAAAATCTAAGAAGAAATGAGAGACGTAGCAAAAGCTGCAAGATCTGACCAAATACTATTAATAAGACTTCAGAAAAAGCATCAATATAATCATAATCCAAGTTTACGCTCCAACTACAGAAGCAGAAGAAGATATTGAAATATTCTATTCTGAGCAAAAGAGGAAATTGAACATACACCAAAACAGGATTTCTTGTTAATCATAGGCAATTGGAATGCAGAAGTGGAAAACAGAGCAGAATCAAATATTGTAGAAAAAATTATCTAGGATCAAGAAATAAACCAGGAAATCAACTGACAGTATTTTACAGAGCCAACTGTTTCTTAATCACAAAAACATTCTTCAGGCAACCAAAGATGTAACTATATACATGGAGATCACCTGATGGCCAATATAGAAATCAAATAGAATGCATAATCAGAAGCAGAAGATGGAGATGCTCCATTGTCTGCAAAAAGACCAGGAGCAGGAGGGACTTCCAGCTGCATCAGAGCCATGCTTGTAGCTTGGTCTCCTTTGCCAGCAGCCAAGCTGTTGTCTGAAAACCCCCAAAAAACCAAGCAAATTGAGACAAAGGATTCTTCTGAAAAGAGGGGTATCGAAAGGGACTTGTTGGAGGCACATTCCAACACCCTCCACTGAGATGGAGAAATTTTTGCTTAGTTAGGCAGGAGGGGTTAAGAGAGCTGAAGAGATACCACATCCAGCTCAGATAGTCACCCAGAGGTCACAGCCTGGGCAAGCTTAGTGTCAGCCAGCAGCTTTTCAGTTTTAAACTTCAACTTAGAGAATTAAAACAGCCGTGGCAAGAAAATAACCTAGAAAATATTTGGTAGGAAAAAAATTATATCTGGAAAGATGGCTTGGAGAGTGGACGAAGGGTTCACTTTAAGAAGAGGGAGGAGGAGCGAAGAGGATTGAGACAGAAGGCACAGAGTAAATGTGGAGAAGGGATGATGGAAAATGGAAAAAAGCAAAAGAAAATCAAAGACCATGGCTACTATAAGAGAGTGTGGGAAGAAGAGAGAGGAGGGAAAAAAGGAAGGAAAGAGGTGGTGGAGAAGAAAGCAGAGAGTGGATGAGAATAGGGAGGAATGAGACAGTCTGTGGAGAGCGGGAAGAAAGTGGAGTAACAGAGAGAAAGTATCCTTGGAGAGTAGAGAGCACAGAAAACACAAAGGACACTAAAAGACTTGTTGGGGAGAGGAAAAGTGGAGTGGAGAACAGAGAAGAAGAAAAATGTGGAGGACAGTAGAACAGTTGACGAAGAATGGTAAAGAGCAATTCTTCTAAAAGTTGCCCTATTTGACTTTCACTTGCAATTGATTTCCCTGATAGTTCTAAAGATGGTCTTCTTTGCATCATTATTTGTGTAATTTCTCCCCTTCTTTTACTCATTTTGTCATGGACTGCCCTGGGCCTGACTGAGAGACACAGTCAGAAGACTCAGATTCTGAGGAAATGGAGAAGACTGAGGCAGGGGCAAGTCTGGGGCTGCCTAGGTCAGCAGTCTCAGAGAAGGCTCAGGAAGCTATTGCTCAGGAAGCTGCAGAGGGAGAAACAGACTCTATGGACTCTAGGCTGAAGGTACTAGGACCTTTGGAGAGAAGACAGGTCAAGGAGTCTGTGAGGCAATCTTCCAGGCTAGAAGCTAAGAGGAGAGCTAATAGCTTTCAGCTGAGAGAAGCTGAGGCCTTTTAAAAGACCTCCAGCTGCAGAAATTCTTTGCAGTCACAACCAGTCTTGCAGCCTTGTTGTTCCTTGCTATTAGATTCAAGACTCTATTTTTCTGATCTCTGGCTTTGCTTTGTGACTACGTTCTTGCCCCTGCCCTTTGCTGTGACTGGTATTGTGTGACCTTTGGACTGGACCCTGGACTATTCCTTGTATACTCCCCTGCTGTGCTGCCCTCAGTAAAGGTAAGCAGAACACATTTTTTTAAATATCTTTTTTCTACATTTTTTCTGTGATTATCTATTTCCGCTAGTCTTGTCTATCTTGTTTTTTCACTTTTTTTACTCTTTTGTTCTTTTATCAGTAACTAGTAAAGCCCTACATGGCTTGGGTCCATCTTATCTCAGGGACCACCTCTCCCCATATGATTCCCCCCCCCCCCGCATGCTCCGGTCCTCTGGGAGGAACCAGGTACAACCCATAAAGACCAGGCTGTCACAGACCTCTTAGAGGGCCTTTTCCACCACCACTCCCAGGCTGTGGAATGGCCTGCCAGATGAGATACATCTTATTACGACTCTTGTTTGCTTTAAGAAAGCAGTAAAGATGTATCTTTTCCAGCAGGTCCTCCTGGATAATGCCTAGTCTCCCCCCCCCCCCGGCTCCAAAGTTTTTGCCCAATGTTCTTGTCTGGAGTTTTCCAGCTCCTCCCCCTGCTGATGTAATGAGATGACACCATCCTAGTTGCCCAATGAGAAACTGGTTAGCCTGTTTTTAATGTTGTTATTTTGTCTGCTTGTGTTAATTCTGCCTGAATTTAATCCTTTTTTAAGGGGTGGGAGGTTGTGATTGGGTCGCAATAATTTTAACGGTACTTTCTTTTTATTTTTTCCTGTACCCTGCCCCGATTGCTTATTCAGAGGGGTGGGTTATAAATAAAATTTATTATTATTATTATTCTATCACCAACCTGTTCTTTCATTTATTCAAAATACTAGGGGCCAGCAAGTTTTCAAAATTATTTCTAGATGGAGGTCAAGAATAGTTTTCAATTTTCTGCTGTAAACAACTTTATAATCTAAATATTCTCTAAAGAAAAGATATCCCCAGATCGCCTTCTCCCCTATTCATACACCAACACCTACGTTTATGTCCGTATATCTGTCCAGGAAATGGTTAGCTCAGAAATTTAAAAAAGGAAAAATAAAAAGGACAATAACAGAAATAAGCTATAAAAGGAATATGTACAAAGATCAAGATTCGATAAAGAAAATATTTTATGAGTTCTATAGGAATTCAAACAAGGAAGATAAAAGAAGTTTAAAAAATCAGGTAAAAATTAAGGAATATATGGAGAGGTAGAAATATGTAAAACTTTCAGACACAACAGACAAGATTAAATGCTCCAATCACAAATCTAGAAATATTAGAAAGTATGAAAAGTATGAAAAATGGCAAGACTCCAAGGCCAGATTTTTTTTTTTTTTTTTTTTTTTGGTCAGTACTTTACAAAAAATTGGAAAATGAACTAATGCAACCATTGAAGAAATTATACAATACAATCTTGAGTGAAGGAAAACCAGATACATGGAAATGTGCCAATATAGCTTTAATATCGAAAGAGATCAAAGATATGAAAAAAGCCAGGAAACTATAAGCCATAATGAGAAAAAAAGAGCATTGATATTTAACGCTGCTGAGAAAGCTTTTGGCCATATAAATTGGGATTATATGAAAGAAATGAATATAGGTAATGAATTCTTGATGTGGATAGATATATTATATAAGGAATAAACTGCACAAATCCTGGTAAATGGTGAGAAAACAATGGAACTTAAAATACAGAAAGGCACAAGATGGGGTGCCCTTTATCCCCATTATTGTTCATACTAATCATAGAAAGTTTCACTAATAATATTAGGGATAATTCCAAAATAGTAGTCCTAAGAGTGAAAGATCAATCTTATAAGTTAATAGCATATGATGATGACTTGGTCATATTTCTAGAAGATCCTTTAAGAAATATTAAAGAATTACTTAAATCTATACAAGAGTTTGGAGAAATGGCAGGATTTAAAGTTAATATAGAAAAGACCATAGTAATAACAAAAAATCTAACAAAAAAGAAAGAAAGAAAAATTATTGCTGACCAAGATCTTGGGGTTTAAAATAAAAAATAACGTTAAATATCTTGTGGTATGGATTACAAAAAGAAATAGTGAACTCTTTGAAAATAATTATAATCAGTTATGGAAGGAAATAAAGAATACTTAAGAAAATAGACAATGTTGCAATTATCAACATAAGGAAGAAAAACAACTGTAAAAATGAAATGTGTTACCCAGATTTATTTTCTTGTTCCAAAATTCATTTGGGTGGGCAGAAAGCCTAGAATAAAATGGAAAAATCTAAAAGACATGAAAGAAAGGGGGGGTTGGATTGTCAGACTTTAGATTATACTATTATGCATGTGTGTTAACATGGCTGACAGAATGGATCACATTGAAAAATTATAGAATATTGAAATTGGAAAATCATAATCTACGATTTGGAGAACAAGCTTATATGTGGTATGGTAAGGTGAGGGAGAATAAGGAATTTAAAAACCACTACATTAGGAGAGCTTTGTTAAACATCTAGCAAAAATGTAAAAAAATATTTTACTATAAATTACCTCCCTGGTTATCCCCACATGAAGCTCTGTTTGGTAGACAAAAGGGAACAGGGGAAAACTGGTTAACTTATGAGCAACTAATAAAGAAAGAGGAGGAAGACTAATATAAAATCAAATCAAAGGAAGAACTAGAGAAATAAAGAAAACAGTTACAATGCTTTTTGGATACAAAAATTTAAAATAGATTTAAAATTGGGGGGAATAGAATTGGGTGGGAAAGAACTAGATATAATATTTTTTTGAAAAATCAAACAGAAAAATAGCAAAAATTTACAAGACCTTACTAAAAAGAGAACAACAAGAAGAAACTATAAAGTCATAATGATAAAATGGAGTCAACATTTTCATTATAGTGTGGAATTAGAAAACTGGGAAAACTCTTGGTATAAAACAAATAAATTTAGTTTATGTCAAAATTTGAAAGAAAAGTATTATAAAATGCTATATATGAGGCATTTGACACCACAGAAATTAGCCAAGATTTATAAAAATCTAAACTCCAAATGTTGGAAATGTAAAGAGAAAGAAGGTTGATACTACTACATATGGTGGAATTGTAATAAAGCTAAAAAATATTGGAGGAATATACAAAATGGCAATGAGGGAGATGGGGAGGGGTCCTGAAACCAGAATTATATCTTTTAAACATGACACAGGTATTAGATAAGGAATTTGGAAGAAAATACTGGAGAATTATAATATATACGGAAACAGCGGCCAGGTTGTTATATGGTCAAAAATTGAAATCTTACCAGATACCAACAATAAAAGACTGGTTGAAAAAGCTAATGAACATGAGAGAGTTATACAGATTCTCAAAAAAGATTAATGAAGAAGATAAAAGGGAGAAGAAGAGGAAGATTGGGACTTGATTGTAAAATACTGGAGAAAGAAATATATATTTTTAGAGAAAGCTAAGAAAATAAGGAAAGAGGGTTTACAGTGGAGAGAAATAGAGATCAAAATGGGGAAAAAGAAAAAAAATGGAGTTGAGAAACATTTGAGAACACAGAAATGAGAATAGGAAGAAATGTAGTAAAACATAAAATGGATATAAGGCAGTGATATATAATGGATATAAAAAACATGTAAAATGGAAAAAAAACTTTTTGTATATATTAAGGAAACACAAAAAAGGAGAGAGAGAAGAGAAAAAAACCATATGAAAATGGTAATGTATATTCAAATGGTAAAGAAATTTGGGGTGAAAAAAGAAAAATTCCCAGCAAGGAAAAAGAATAAAGGAAGACAAAAGAATACAAGAAATAATAGGAGAGGAAGAAGACAGAATGGAAGTAAGAAAGAAAGTTGAAGTTTTGTTTTATTATGTGGGTGATAGAGATAAAATAAAGATATCATGTATATATTAATAGGTAAATAAGCAGGGTGGTGAGATTGGGGTAATGTTGAAGATATTTGGATTAATTGTAATTGTAATATAAACAGAGTTCTGAAAGGAGTGAATGAATTTATTACTGGTATGTATGATTTTATATTTAATAATAATAATAGTAATAGTAATAATAATAATAACCAGGAGGAGATTGTGGAACAGACCACGCTAAAGAAGAGCATTAACCAACCATCATGCCAAAATACAACCTTAAGAATATCCTGTAGAATTAAAAAGTAATGTAAAAATAGATTTATACAATTAAGCCTAGTTGAAATCAGTGACAATATCAGGGAGGGGTGCAAAAAGAACAACAACAACAGTCTCTAAAGGGGTGGCATGATGCTGCTCCTTTGAGCATTGGACTGGGCCTGCAGCAACCACATGCTTCTGCCCCGATCTGGCTATTTGCTGGCTCAAAAAGAGGCAGGAAAAAGCTACTCTTTTTTGAGCTGGCAAAGGGGCCCTTTCACCCACCGCAGCAGCTGTGCAGCCCTCTTGCAGTGTGCAGTGTATAAATGTCTCACCACTGGAGTGCTGCAACTCTGCCCACCATCTGGGAGGCATGACGCGAGCTTGGGGGGAATCATTAGTTTATTCATATTGGGGCCAAAAATGGAAATGGTAAGTGAGGAAGGAAATATATTACATTACCAAGTACAAATAAAAAGATGATGGAAACAATTCAATGAAGAACTAAATGAAAAATGAAGGGTTGACAGATTTATTCAAGGAAAAACAATTTAAAGATGGACCTACAGTTTTAGAAAGTGAATTGAAACCTGCTCTCATGGCACTTGAGAGAAATAAATCCACAGCAAGTAGATGGCATACCAACAAAGCTGCTTAAAGCTAAAGAGACAGAATCACAGGACCATTGCATTAATTTCACATGCAAGCAAAGTGATGCTCAAAATTCTACAACAAAAACTTTTACCATATATGGAATGAGAAAAGCCAGATGTCCGAGCTGTGTTCAGGAAAGAAAGAGGCACTAGGATCATGTTTCAAACATATGTTGTATAATGGAAGACACCAAACAATTTAAGAAGAAAATCAGCCTGTAATATATGGATTATAGCAAAACCTTTTGATTGTGTAGCTCATAAAAACTATGGATCACTCTTAAGGAAATGGGTATCCCACAACATTTCATTGTCTTGATGTGTAACCTTTATTTAGGACAAGAGGCTACCATAAGGATAGAATATGGGGAAACAGAATTGTTTCCAATTGGCAAGGGGTCAGGCAATTTTATCACCAATTTTATCACCCTTCTTGGAGGAAGTTGGCATGAAAATTGGAAGGATGGAAGTGGATAATTTAAAATCTGCAGATGACACCATTGTACTAGCATAAAACAGCAAAGACTTGGAATGCTTACTGAAGAAAGTCAAAGAAGAAAGTGCTAAGGCTGCAAAGGCAAGTTTACTGTTCAATATTTTCCATATCTTGACTCATTAATCAGAACAGAGGCTGCAACCAAGAAATCAGAAGAAGACCAGGACTTAGAAGGACAGCTATGAAGGAACTAGACAAGAACATGAAATGTAAAAATATATAATTGAATTCTAAATTTAGGGTTGTTTTTACCATCACATTTCCAGTTTCTATGTATGGTTGTGAACCCTAGACAGTGAAAGAAACTGATATAAAATAAATCAACTCATTTGAAATGGGGTGCTGGAAAAGCATTCTACAGATAGTCTGGATTGCTAAAAAGAAAAATAACAGGGTCCTAGAGCAAATACGGCCTGAACTCTTCTTAGAAGTCAATGGCCTGATCTACATGGGCATGAAGAGGTGCCTTTAGGGTTTAGAAACGCTGCGTGTGCCATGACAACTTCATGCCACAGGAGGGTGCCAAGTGTGCCCTTCCCGCGGTGCAAAAAAGGAGCTCAAAAACTGAGTTCCTTTTTTGCGTCGGGTGTTTGGCGCGGCATTCAAACAGCTGCACCAAACACCCGGGGAGAAAGGTGCCGCAGTGGCAGCCCCTTTCTCCCCTCTGCACCACCTCCAGAAGCTGGGTGCAGCAGGTGCCCAGGGCGCCTGCTGCACACTGCTTTGAGGCTGCGGGGAAGCTGCAGTTTGCCGCTTCCCCATGGCCTCCGGAAGCAGCCGGTGTGGCAGCCTTGGCCCCATCTCGCCACTTCTTGGGGCGGCTACAGGCCTCCCCTTTTGGGCGGTCTGTACTGCCCCAATATGACTAAACTAATACTGCTGTACTTTGGCACATCTTGAGAAGACATGCCTTACTAGAAAAAAACAATAAAGCTTGGTAAGGCAAAAGGAAGTGGGAAAAGAGGAAGACCATGTTAGAGATGGATGAACTCAATAAAGGAAGCCATGGCCCTGAGTCTGCAAGACCTGAACGGGGTGATGTGGACACCTCTCATTCATAGATTTGCCTTAGGTCAGAAGTCAATTTGATGACAGTTAACAGCAAAAACAACCAGTGGAACTGGCAACTGGCTGGGTCAGTCCAACCAGCCTATTCTCAGAGGTGTCTTTAGGGGATGTAGGGAGTAAAGACCATATCAGATGACACCTTAGGGGAGGCTGAACACACACACACACCTGGAGTGGTAACTCCCTTCTGTCCAAAGAAATCCCACTGGCTGCTCCCTCTCCTGCAGTACTGACTGGGGGTTGTTGCCCAATAGCCCCTTCTGGGACTTGTGTGTTTGCTGGTTGAGTGAGAAATGGTGTTGCTTCCCTTTCTCACTTGCCTAGCAGTCACAACAGACCTGCTCCACCATCGTTGGCCTTCATTTTCTTCCATTTTTTTCCATTTTTTTTATATACCGCTTCATACCCTTAAGGAGTGTCTAAGCGGTTTACAATTGTAAGCTATTGTAGGCCTCTTGTTGGGGGTGCAGGGCCTTCTAGATCCCATATGGCTGCTGGGCTAACAGCCATACCAGATCAGGATGGAATGAGCTGCTGAGTGACAGCAACTCTGGCCCCGACACTAGTGGCTGCAGAAGCCAGCATTGTGTGATTATTGTGTAACATAAGTGCATAACTGGTTAGATTCTCCTCAGTCCATGATTATTCTTGTCAGGGGTTTACAACACTCCAGAAACATATTTTTGACCATTTTAAAATATTTTAAAGTAGTCTTTCTACCCCTGGTTTGAATTCCAGTGTTTTTATATCTGTTATTGTTTACTTAAGATTGTGACCTCTTTCCTCCCTTTTTAAAAGCACTACTATGACTGTCATGAATCTATCCATAGCAGTGCCCATTAGGCTGGTGGATATGATGCAGGGAGAAGGATTTTGTTTTAATTTGGTTTTGAAGAATTTGCCAAGATATGCACAGTCCTTCATAAATTAGGAGAGAAAGAATTTGAGATTTTTAAAAAGTAGATATGAGAGACAACATTCTTACCTGCAGCATCCAATTTTCATGAATGTTATCATTTTGGGGGAAACGTACCAGAAGTGTTTTGGCCACTCAAGTGGAGACCGTGGCACAACCTTCATAAACTTTTATACACACAGGACTTTTTAGAACGGAGGTGGGTGAGCGTGTCTGCTGAGATACCTGTGCAGTGACAAGTAATGCAACACTTCATCAAGTGATGGCACCTTTTAAGTGAATAGTCTTCAAGTGAATAGTCTCCAGCTCCCATTACAAAACGGCTTTTTTGCTGATGGATATTTCCTACACTGCTTGTCAAACAGTAGGTTCATGGCTTAGTCAGGGACAAAGTTATTAAGGACATAAAATGCCATCTGGATGATGCTAATAAACATAAAATGTAACCTTCAGATACACTGCTGCAGTGACCAGACTGTGCCAGACCACATTACCCTTTGTATATATGAAAGCCTGAACCCTTTTCTAACCTGTTTCGATTGTACTGCCTTGACATATTTTGTCCTAAATTCCCAAAACTGTAAATCTCAATAGATCTGCACTTGGATCTGTATTCCAAACTCTTCATAAACCACTGCCTCACAAACACAACTCTGTCAATTCAAGGTTTTAAGCTGCCGGTAGAATACCTAAAGATGTATCCAAATTCTTAGTTTGCCACTATAGTTGGTATTTTACTGATGAGAAGAGTAGAGAAATCCCACCAAATTACAACTTCTTCTTTCAAATATATTTGTATTGAAACAGGAAATCTCCAAGACAAAATGCATGTAATTTTTGCCTTCTGTCTCCTTTTCTACAGCCCATTAAAATTACATAATAGAAGTCTAATGCTGTGTTGAATTTTCACAGTTGAATATTTTCTAGGTGAATCATGGGCCTTTGAGAAGTGTGAATCCTCCTGTCTCAGTAATCGTTTAGTTTTTCATACTTTTTAATGCTTCTGTTTTTGGCAGCCCCAATGTGCTATCACTGCAGCACCATTTTTAGAGTTTCACTGATCTCAGCCAATCAAGAATCACATAATGACATCATGGTGACATGGAGCAGTTTTGATTGTTTACTTTCAAATTCACAATACTTGTTTTAGATATAACAAGTTTGCACTTACTTTCTTTCCATCAAGACTTTCCAGTTCAACTCACTTCTGAAGAAGCGTTATGTAAACTTTGGAACTGCCTGTAGTTTTTAAATTAAGTTTCACAGTCAGCTTATTTCTTGATACTTTATTTAATTTTTTAAAGAGCTGCCATTGCATTGACTACAGATTTGGTGGATCACTGCTTTAAGAGCATCGTGAACAATAGTGCGCATGGAAGAGTGAGTGGAAGATCATGACTATCATGATAAAGAGTAAAATGGAAATTTCTTCTGCTACATTGTGGAAATGATATCGAAATCAAAGTAGGAGAGGATTTAATTTCAGACCAGTGGAAAGGTATAGTAGCATGAAAATTGTATAGGTGCCTGGTAAAAAAATAAAACAAAATAAAAACTTGTTTCTCCTTATCAACTCTTTCAACAATCTTGAAAGACTGTTCAACAAACATTCAATTCTTGGGTGGGGGTAATTTTTTTTCAAAGAGTTACAAAGCAAAAATAGTGGACAGAAAGTCGACAAAAATGACACCTATTTGCTTTTGGATGTTCCCGAAAGTAAAAAGGTGTCATTTTTATCAACTTTCCATTCACTTTATTTTCACTTTATCACTCTTTGGAAAAAAAATGTAGTCTGAAAAACATCCCACATTTGTGGGTTTTTTCTACTTTTAAATCCCATTTCTACGTGGGATTTGTCTAGTGTAATGAGATCATAAATTATCTTTCTTTTTAGTTTACATTTGCTCAGTATCCCTCAAACAAGGTTTTGCTAATTTTCACCTACTTTATCTATGATAATGGCCTTTCACAGGACTGTAAATTGCCTAAACTTGTCATTGAAGCTGCTCAAATTTAGCCATGCTGTCCCTGAGCCAGACTGGCAATAAGGCTGGAAAACCATCCATATGTAAAAGTCTCAAAATAGACTTTTCCCCACACAACTTGCTGACTGATTTGATGAACAATTCTACCTTGGCAAAAGTGCAATTTTCAGTGTGGCAAATGAATATCACAGAAATTCAGTTTTGCCTCGCTTTTTTTTTATTATTATGACTGCTACTTGAGTCATTTCTCTAGCAATTATTCCTATAATTAAAACATACCCTATTATTATTATTATTATTATTATTATTACTTTTATTTACTCAAAAGTGCAATCTTTGTTAGACAGGAGGTTTAGAACAAAGGTCAGATCATTCATAAAATTGAAATTTTCTGTTTTTAGTACTGAAATCATGACTGAACTAGGGTTTGTTCTTTCTCTCTATTTAATTTTTTTTAAAGTAGGTTAAAAGTGTAATGATTACTAAATGTTTTATGGTCAAAAGGAAAGCAAAAGCATACATAGAAAACAAACACAGCATACCAAGGCCTGCCCCACAACCTACAGTCCAAAAGTGGAGTAAACACTGCAAAAAAAGTAAGTTCTTAGTGGTGATTTAGCCCTATGTGATCTTTCCTTTTCTCTCTTTATAGGGCATATCCAATTATGTTGCCCATTTATGCTATAAATGCATAAAATTCATAAGCAACAGAATCTTCTAGCTGTAATTTACTTTGGCTCACTGTGACTTTCTAAAACTGAAGCCATATGACAGGAATTCACTGTAAGCTGGTGGTCATGTTTAAATCCTGATGCATGTGTGTCTGATTTTCTAACTTTTTCTGTGACATACATCTTAGGGTTTACATTCTGCTCTCCACCTCAATCGACAAGTTTGGGAAAACTGAAGAATTTGTATTTCAAGAATCATCTGAGATTACCAGACTAGCTGCTTTCTTCAAGCAAATTTTGTGACAGTTTGGTAAAATGTATTAAATCACATGGTTTCTCTACTTGTTTTGATCTCTGAATTTCAAGTGTGTGTGTATATATATATATATATATATATTCTAAAATATAATATATGGAATAACAATAATACTGTATCACTATTTAACCTCTTGTCCCAAATTAACCCACTCCCCTCCTATCCTTCCCCCAGTTTATAATACACAATGAAAATACCCCTCTGCCAATCCTCTAGCAACTCCAATTTTCATTCTCTTCCATTGCATTTTATTATAATAATGTATCTTGTTTTTTAATCCAAAATTTCACTTGATCATAGTTTAAATTCACCATTACTATGACACATAAAAGAACAAATGGTTTCCATGTAATATCAAACAAATATTTTATTTATCTCTTTGCTACTCTTAATTTGTAAGTTAACTTCTCTATTTCTGAATTTCACATTTCTTACTCTGACTCAGATCCGGCCCAAAATATTTTGTTACCCAAGACAAAGGGCAGGATGGTGTCACCCACCCATTCCTTATAGGTTGTCCAATTATACTGGCAATTGAATCTTATTTGAACACAGGTGACATGCCACAATATTCTACCACACCTAGGAATGTCTTCCTGCCATGAGATAAAAGCCAATCCTATTAGGCCAAAATGGTAAATAGAGTGATTTGGCATGGGGGGGGGGGAATGCAAATCACTCTTACTGTGTCACACAAGGCCCTGATTAATAATTTTGTGGGCTGTGAACCTTTGTTTTAGCACATTTTCTCAACAGATTCAGATTTCTGGAGATTACAGTCTATCTACATTCAGCCAGCAATATCAAAATTAATTCTAAGGTCATTGTTTGAGGGGTTTAAAATGATTAAGTCTATTGAAATCAATAGATTAAGCATGGTCAACTAAAGCATTACATGATGCAGTTGGAAATTTCTCTCCACCCCAATGCCGCATTTATCTCCACACCCTAAAACTCATGTTAAATACAACAAAATCAATCCATACTTAACATAGGTGGCTGGAAGTCTATTAGGGACATCCACATTCATTAGCCTGAAGCCCCCACTATTTTTTCTAAAGAGCCAAAGCCGGTCCTGCATTTGCAGTGAGCAGGTCAAGCTGGAGAAGTGCCTGGCTACTTCCTCCATAGTCGGATGCACATTTACAGAAGTGCTGAGATATATGCAGGGTCCTTCAAGGGTCTTGGCACTTGTCTAACCATCTTGCATCTGGCTACGAGGTAGGTATCCAGGCACTTCTGAATTTGAAAAAGTACTAGAGACAAATGATAAACTGATAAGAAAATTATATAATTTTTTACTTTAAATTGAACTGAAAGATAAGTAAAGGAATTTATGATCAGCTGGGCAAAAAGTTTAAGACATAACATACCATTTAACCAGAGGGAGAATATTTGGACCAAGGCTTCAAAATGTACTTCCTCATACAATCGTAAACAAACTGCTTTATTAGAATCCAAGTGCCCTTCATTGGGTAAATTCCCAGGGAACTAGTCAGGTTTGAATATGCTGGCACTTCAGTTCTTTCTATCCTTTCCTCCTCTTATTTACACGTTATCTCCCTATTCTTAGTGGTTTGATTTGAGGACTCCCTTTTTTTGTGAACTGTTCTACCTGATGACACAAAATGTCTTCAGCCATCCTTGGCCACATATGTCTGGTAGGCAAAATGGCAGAGAAACAATTAGGCACTGGAGCATGCTTTTCCTCATCACACAGACAAATGATGGAGGTGAAGCATACTGTCTTTGTAGAGGGCTGACTTGTGAAATTCTTTCCTGTCAGAAGAAGGGAGCTGAGGTTACATAAATGTAATAGCTATGAAGCTAAGCATCCATGTGGAACTATGCTGAAGACAAAGGGATATCCCATCACCACGAATAACATATGCATCCCAAGCCAGTTAAGTATCTGAAATGAGTATCTCAATGAAGAGAGGACCCTTAAAAGTAGTAGATCTTAGTCACATTAATACAGCATAACTATCTATGCAGAATTTGCTTAAAGGTAAATATCCCCATGTGACAAGCATATTGAAATTACCAGCAGAGGTTTACCACATAGATTTTGGCACCATTCTTTATACCACTGTAATCAGCTACAAAAGATTTACATGAGATAGCATGGGGGGGGGGGGAATTGCCCAGTCCTTTTGTGAGTTACTGCACATGAACAGCGTACCCACAGCTGCCTTGTGAAATGATTAAAAGTGACCTCTGTATGGCAGATGTAATATGTAAACCAGTCTTCAATTCAATAGAAATGTGTTTAGAATCTGGGTATGAGATAGCTCAACCACAAGTGTATTGCATTTCACCTATAAAATATGACTTCGAACATCTAGAGTTAAATGATACAGGCACTTTTTCCAGCCTTAATTTAAAAAACAGTCACAGGGTTCATGCAGACTAACACCACAGGCACCTGTCATTCAATTGCTGGTAAACTGAATGTCATTAACATTTTGCCTGTGGTTCCTTCTATCCATTGGTTTACTTATTATGACATCATGGAATGTCCACAAGCATTCCAGCTGCTTACATAAAAGTAGCATTAACAGCATAGCTGGGCCAAAGTTACAGTAGTCCCCCGCCTTACGAATCCCCCGGGTTGCGTAAACCCCAGGATCTGAAAGGCGGCGGACCAGCTTCTTATCCCTCGGGATACGAAATATCCCCCGGGATACGAAGAAAAAAAAGCCGCGCGGCCCCTTTAAATGGCCGCGCGGTCCATCCGTGAAAGCGGTCCCCCCGGGTAACGAATACTTCCGGGATACGAAGGTAATCCCGGAACGGATTACCTTCGTAACCCGGGGGACCACTGTATTTAATTTCAGATCCATTGTGCCATTCGCTAAACAATCCCCCCATATTTTTCCTTGAGGTCCCACTCTCTCTACCTCTCATCCAGGTCCTTGGTCCCATGAAATATACACAAAATTCGCAAAAACAAAAAGCTTATGGTACTTGATGTCTAGAATATATATATATATATTTTTAAATGGAAATACCTCTGGTATTTATGTAATGGGCTTCTCTACTAGATGAATGCCCCCCCCCCAATTGAAAATGCAACTCTAAACTGATCAAAGGTCTTCTTGGTCCATAAGTGGAAAAACACTGCAGAATCTCTGAAGGAACTAAATAGACAATCTGGCTTTTGAGGACCTCTTGGTAGGATACGTTATTGTATCCATTCAGTGAATGGATGATGGTGCAGGCAGGAAGGCTGAGGCCTGCAGGGAGAGATAGGAAAGATGCCATATGTTAAGAAATATTGGACATGGCAACTCAAGAAATGAAAGATATGGGTTTAGAAGCAAAGGTCCAAAGAAAACACAGTTTGGAAAGAGAAACACTCTAAAGAGTATAGAGAAGGCAGCTGACAGCTTGGAGGAACAAAGGGGTAAAGGAACTGAAGGGGGAGGATTTTGCCCAAGGTCACTATGGAGAATAAGTGAAATGATGCTGTTCAGAGCTGGAGACAATGTTCTAGGTGTGGTCTGATCAAAACAGAACAGAGTGGCACTATTAGTTTCCCTGATTTGGATACTGTACTTCTGCTGATGCTGCCTAGAATTGCCTTCAATTTTTGTTTGTTTTGCCTCCATATCACACTGTTGACTAATGTTTAGCTTGTGGTTTATGATCATGGATCCTTTTCCTCATAGTACTACCAATCCAGATGTTACCCATCTCATATTTGTGCTTTTGGTTCTTCCTGTTTACACAAAGACCTTTATATTTATCTAAGTTGAAATTCATGTTGGTGTATTTCTCCAGTCTGCTAAGGTACTCTTGGATCCTGTTTTTGTTTTCAGTTTTGTATCATCTGCATCCCTTCTATTCCCGCATTCAAATTATTAACAAGAATGTTTAACAAAATTAGGTCTAGGACAAAACCCTACAGTACTCTAGTAGTCACATATCTGACAAGAAATCACTAGTGAGCATTATTTGGGCACACTCTGTCAGCCAACTATGATATTTCTTGATCTACAGACATGTAAACAAAAGTAGTTTAATAATCTGTTTTTGAATCTTTCCTGTTATCAATATGAATCTCACAGGTCAGTAATAGATTAAATCTTCTTTCTTTGCCTTTTTGGAGATGAGTACAACATTTTCATACCTCCATTTCCCACGAACCTTTTCTTTAAAAATTCTCAGAGAGAAGCTCTTTGCAAAATTATATCTCCTTTAGGATATTTGAATGCAGTTCAAATGACCCAGAGTCATAATGTTAAAGCTAATTCATAGACATCCATTGTGTCAAAATGTGTTGAATTAATTAATTGCATAAATCAATACTGTGTTAGGAACATCTTAGTTTTGAATGTTAAAAATACTAAAATTACTAAAAATTACTAACCACTACCAAAAGTAATGACTTAAAACAATATGTACTGTTAACTGTTATCGAGCCCATCACGATTTTTGATCAATTATTTAAACAATTTTCAAAATTTTTAAAAGTTGAAATAAATTAGAGAAAACAAATTAATCTGAATGAACAATATCTGAAATACTGTTTCCCTAAAAATAAGACAGTGTCTTATGTTATTTTTTGCTCCCAAAGATGCACTAGGTTTTATTTTCAGGGGATGTCTTATTTTTCCATGAAGAAGAATTCACATTTATTGTTGAACAAAAAAAATGGGCATGCTTCCAAACAAAAACTTGCTAGATCTTATTTTTGGGGGAGGCCTTATATTTAGCAATTCAACAAAACCTCTACTAGGTCTTATTTTCAGGAGATGCCTTATTTTAGAAGGAACAGGGTATCATCTTTACATGTACCTTAACAATGAGGAAGAACCAAGACACAGGACTAGTAGTCTGTACAGCATATCCTATTATAGCTGCATTTTATAATGCAATGGTATATAAAGGACAAATCACAGTTTAGTTGTAGCAAATGACCAGGATAATGAACACAGGAAACAACAGTGCATCTAGAAATTTGCCCAACATAAGAAAACACCTCAACCAGAGACGATTCTGAGGGCCATTGTCAACATTAGTTCATGGTAAAATTAGACAGTAATCAAACTCTGCATCTCATTCGGAAGAAAATCACCATGCAAAGTATCACCCACATGTCTTTCATAAACAGAACGATGGAAAAGTCTAAAATTTCAAAATTTAGCCTATCTAAGAATAATATAAAGGTCATCTTATTGTTCCCATTAAAAAGGATGGAAAAGGGTATTCAAGAATATTCTTTAAAAATGGATGAATAACTTCCACACAGGGAGAATTCTAGATGGGAAAGAAATAATTTTCACAGTTCAGGACGAAATGTTTTGCGCAGAAAGCAACATTTTCTGTGCAGAAAAGAACATCTATGCCCAGAAAACAATTTCCCTGTACAGACAATAACACAGTATTCTATTATTTTTCTCAGTAAAGAAAAAAAACATTAAAATTATTCATTTCCCCTACAAATATTAACTTTATGAAGTTTACAACCTTATTAAAAAGGGGATGAGTATATTTTAAAAAGCAATATATAAGAAAATGTATATTGTTCTCTTTGGGTGATTCTTCTGCTGGACCAATGTTTTTGTTGGAAATCACATTTTCCTTATTGTTGTTTGTTTTTTGGATGTGCAGATGATCATCTCACCTTCAGGCTACATTTACAGCAAGACATGAAGAAGAAGCCTAAGATAGGAAAACTGTTTATCCAGAAATTTTGTTATCATTCTTACACTTGAATGTGTAAAGACAGGAAATGAAACAAGTCAGCAGTGGAGATTCTAGATCAAAATTACTTTGTTTCCACTTCCATTATTCAAACTTCCATAGCAGGTTGCTGTATATAATTGAGGATGTCCGCATTTAATTTTGACATGTGGAATGAGAACTTGGCAAATTAAGTGAATATGGAGGAGGAGGAGGAGGAGATTATTTTAATAGCATTGCTTAGTTCCCTGAATTATTAACAAGCATATACTGTATCTATATAGCAGGAAAGACATCACACATTCAGCCTTCATGTAATTCCTTGTTCCCACCCATCCCCACCCACACTTTATTAGGTCTGTAGTATTTTATTCTGTATTTAAAGGCAGATAATATACTAGAGTTATATTTTGCAGACAGAAAACATATCCTTGGGCAATATTGATGGTGACTTAATAATTCATGCAGTAATATTTGCAAAAAGAAACATTAGTAAGGAACTCAAATATTCACAGTTTGGGAATTCCCATGTTTACTTGGCAATTTTTTCCCCCAAAAGATTCTAAGTCTAGGTAAGAGGTCACTGCTATTATTTCAAACAAGCAAAAAGTAGGGCTGGTGGTTAGTTCTCAGGGGCCCTGTGTTAGATTATTTAATACCTCACAATAATAAATATTTCGCTGTAGTGATGGCAAAAAAAAATCTGTAGTTTTTAAAATACAAATCTAGTTTGAGATTTTGAACACTGTAACAACACCTTCTCCCTTTCCAATCAGATATCCCATTTACTTTTTGAGGACTTAATGATGATGCTTTGCATAAGTCGATCCACTTAGCTTCATGAATGAGGTTTGAAATCAGATTCCTAATATTCTAAAATGAGACTTAAACAAAAGTGCTGTGAATGGTGGGGGTGTGAGATAGTGGGCTCCATCACCAACGTAGATGCATTCATAGACTCATAGGAACAACAGCTATGAGGAGAAAGGGGCAGCCCAGCCCCTTTCTCCTTGGCATCATTGGCACAACCATTTGGTTGTCATGCCAATGATGTGGGGACCCAAAAGGAGCTCCATTTCAGAGTTGTTTTCTACACTGCTGCCACCAGGCTGCCATAAGTGGCCTAGGGTGGTGCAGAGACATCAGGCATGCACTGTGCCATTTGGAGGCAGCGTGCGAGTGATGTCATCCTTACGTTCAGTTGGTACGCAGTCCCTAACCCTAGAATCGCCACCGCCATGCCCCTTTTTGCTTGTCTGTCTTAAGCCATAATGACCACAGAAGAAATTTATAAATTCAGCCAAGCTAGGACAGAACATAGATCATAATGGCAACTGCAACCAAGAAATAAAAAGACAACTAGAAATGGGAAGGGCAGCTATGAAATAAGTAGATAAGATTCTAAAGAGTAAAGACATACAACTGAGCACTAAAGTCAGAATTGTCCAAGCCATTGCTACCCAACCCCAGAAAAATGTGACCAGACACTGAAATGGGATAAAATAGGGCCATTTATTGACCTATTTAATACATTCTTAACAGAACTGCAACTAATTTCTAGCAACAACCAAATGTGGGAGAAGCTGCATGCAGTGTCTTTCTCTAGACCACCTCTGCAGCTTATCTGGACGATAACACCTAAGCCCTCAATGACAACCCAAAAGCTGGGTTATTCACTGGGTGGCCCGCATCAGGAAGTCTAACCAGAAAGCCCCCATCACAGTCTGCAAAGAGTAAAGATGGGGTTTATCTTTCAAGCTAGACTTAAGGACAATTTCTTTCTGCCACCTCCCAGGTCTCAAGGCCTAAAGAGGAAGTTCCAGAAATGTCTTTTCCATCCAAACAATGTCCAAGGTGCTTAGCAAAATATAACCCAAAGGAAGTCAAAAAGTAGAAAACTCAGTCAACACTGGGGAGGTCCACCTTCATATAATAGTAGTAGTAGTAGTAGTAGTAGTAGTAGTAATAATAATATATTTGTATCCTGCCTCTCCCTTTTGAGGATTGAGGCAGGTAACAGCAAGAATTAAAACAAATAAAGAAAATAAAGACAAGAAAAACAATCCTCCAATTCCCCCACCTCCACCCCTTCGACCTGCCCTCCCTTCAATACAGAATTACAACAATAAAATCCATATAACTACAGAAACAATTAAAAACAGTTTAGCAAAAGTGGCAATACATACCTACCAGGGGCTAGATTAAATGGGCAATTAATTCTGTTCTGGGCAGAGGTCAGTCTGGGAAGGCCCACTGGAAGAGGGTTGTTTTATCGCCTTTTTAAAAGCATCAAGGGATGTGATATGGTGAGTCTCTTCCAACAGGTCATTCCAAATTTTTGGAGCGGCAGCTGAGAAGGTCCTCTGGGAAGTCACCACCAGCTTAGTTTTTCTTGATTGTAGTAAGTTCTTCCCAGAGGACCTGAGTGTGCAGGAAGGGTTATATGGGAGGAGGCATTCCTTCAAGTAAGCTGGACCCAAGCCATGTAGGGCTTTATAGGTAATAGCCAACACCTTGTACTGTGCCCGGAAGCTAACAAGCTGTAAGCCTCACGCCATTAGCCTCACATCATGATTTTATGTCACTTTTCTTATCCCAGGGGAGGGAAGCAAACAGCCCATCCCCACACCAACTCCTCTTTTGTGCAGGGGGGGCTGGCCATAATATTCCCTATCACCACGTACAAATGTGAACACGGGACAGTGAAGAAAGGAGACAGAATTATAGATTTTTAGAATGTTAGAGCTGGAAGAGATCACAAGAGCCATCCAATCCAATCCATCCCTGCCATTCAGGAATATATAACTAAAGCAATCCTGATAGATGGCCATCCTCTATTTAAAAACCTCTAAAGACAGAGACTTGACCACACAGTGCATTCCATTGTTGAAAAGCTCTTACCATCAGAAAGTTCTTCCTAATGTTTAGGTGGAATCTCTTTTCCTGTAGTTTGAATCCATTGCTCCATGCTCATGTGAACCCACTTCTTTCATGTATAGTTGTATCCATGAAGGGCTCTCACAACCCATCTGAGAGCTCTCATAAGGTGTGGGTTCATCATACGTGAAGAAACCACTTAGACATTCAAGTACATACACAACAGCTTTCTGTATAGGTTCTAATGAATGCATATAGGTTGGGATGCAGTCTACCATCACAGTCTGCTTTATTCTGCATTGAACATCTGTATGGGGCTTCTGCATTGTGCTTTAAAAGCAGAAAAGTGGGATCAGTCTGTCTCTCTAATCCCACTCAGGCATTATGCCTAAATAGAGCCCACAAACACATGTAAGCCTTCCGCACTAGCTCTGCCTCCAGAATTTTCCATGTTGGGGTCCATATTCCATGTCAGACAGATAAATCTGCCTATGCTTGCTTGAAAGGGAGTAGAAGTCTCCACATGACTAGGAAGTCTGTTTATCTGTTTATCTGTGCCCATTCAAGGTAATAAGAATGGACGCTGCCTATAAGGAGGTTGAGAATTCAGGGAATGGAAGTTGCAGGCAAGAAGCACAGTTTCATTCCTCTAATCCTTATTTATTTATTTATACCCAGCCCTTCAACCTTAAAGGCTATAAGAGCAACTTACAATTATTTTTTCAATTACACGGATCCCTGCCCTCAGGATTACAATCTAAAAGGACACAACACACAAGGAAAAGAGATTGGGGGGGGGGGGGGATCAGGTCCAAAAGTTCTTCTCTCCCTCTGAGGCCAGGACCAAGGCAGATGAACTGGAGGGAGGGCTCTTCTTAGTTCAGGCCAGGCCTGATGGAGCTGGCATATTAACGTATCAGCTTCAAGCATAACACTTGAACAGGACTTCTCCCTCTGACATTTGTATCTTTCTAATCCCAATTTATTCATTTTATCTCATTTTATTCTTGCAGCTACCATATGATGCATTCTTATTCTCAAAGCCACCCAATAAGTATTGTGGTCTGGGCAAAGGCCTCTGGTCTCTAGTCACATCCAACAATTTTCCAATATATTACACAATGTTCCTGGGCTAGGGAGAGTGGAAAAGGAAGGAGGAATCAACAGACTGTTATAAGACCTTATTTGTGAAGTAAATATTTCACACCCAGGGGGAAAGTATTGAGTTAGCCATCTGACGGCCTATCACAGGAATAAGGGGGAGGTTGAAAATTTTAGCAATTTCAGCTGCTTGTTCTCAGCAATTTACTTTTCACTTGGGGAAAGCCCTTCTCCACTGGAAATAGTACACAGGAGGTAGAATTTTCCTTTCCATCCAGCCAAAGTTACTTCTATTAAACCCTTAACTATAGCCATGAGACTCTTCTAGTGCAAAATGCATTCTCAGTAATGGATTTGTTGGCATCTGGCAGAGCTGAGGGACTGAATAAAGTTGCCGATGTATAGATCTGTTTTCCCTCATTTTGACTTTGTCCACTGATTCTTAATCATGTAACATGACAGGCAGATCTCGTTTCTGGGATTGGACTAGTTGTTTGTGCACTACTATCCTTTTGTTCATTTTTGTTGAAGAATCTTTTCTTTAAAAAAAAAAAGAGAGAAAGATTTAGGCAATTTAGCAATTTACCCATGACTTTATAAGTATGTTGTGCTGCTGAGTGTATTATTTTGCTCTGAGTATAAAACTGTATTGACTGAACAATCATTTGCCAGTATAAAAGCACATAAATCATATTTATAGTGACAGAGCTGGTAGGAACCCTTTGATAGTATTCCACTTTTAAACAAAAGCAAAAGCTTCTCGAGGCATGATCCACCTAATGTTAAGCACTCTATCAATTTCAGTGAAGAAAATTAAGGACACACTTAAGCTTTTTTATGCTAAGTCCATGTGACAGAGAAGTGCTTAAAAATGGCTGGATTATGCACATGTATACTGTCTAATATTTCACAGCTGAAAATAGGGGGCAAGAAAGCTGGACAGTGAAGAAAGCTGCTTGGAAGAGAATCAATTCATTTGAAATGTGGTGCTGGAGGAGTTCAGTGGATTCCATGGATGGCTAAAAAGACAAAGAAATAGAGCAAATCAAGCCAGAACTCTCCCTAGAAACCAAGATGACTAAATTGGGTCTGTCATATTTGGGAAATTGAGAAGACATGACCCAATAGTCGGACAATAATGTTTGGTAAAGTAGAAGGCAATAGGCAAAGAAGAAGAGTGCATTTCAGATGGATAGTCTCAAGCAACCATGATGCTGAATTTGAAAGACCTGCGTAGGTTTGCTAATAACAGGGTGTCTTGGAGGTGTCTCATATTCATTTGGTCACTACAAGTCCAAGTCAATTTAATGTGGATTGCAACAATAATAAAACTTTCTTCTTGTGTCAATTACTCACCATTCTTCACCATTGCAGGCTTTCTCTCCCCATCTGATGTATGCAGGGAAGGCTAAATATCTCACAAAACTACACATCCCAGAGCATTGAGCATTTAACCTTGGCAGTTAAAATGGTGTCAGACTGCTTTGCTTCTGCAGTATGGAGCAGCCTGAGTCTTCATCTTTGAAATGATGGAGAGTATATTCTTAGACCCTTGCAGCTGTTCAGTAATGCCAAGCACTAATATTACAGTTCTCTGTTTGTGTGTGTGTAGTTACATGCACATATAAAGAAACACAATACATATTCTTCCTCACACAAAGATTTAATTTCCAGGGGATTTGTACAAGGATTTTAACCTTTGGGGACAACAATTCCAGTAACACAACTGTGAAATCAATTTTAATGAGTTGGTGCCAGAATTATTACTCGAAGGTGGTTGTGGCCATTATGATTGGTATGAGTTAGTGGGCTGGGAAAGTTTCTTGTCTCCAGTGATTAACTAGGATTGCCACATCAGGAGCACCCCTTTCCCTGAAGGCCAAAACCTGCAATGAGAGGGCAGATCCTTGTGATGGCATGGTAGGAACAGGCAGCAGCTGGAAGGGTGACACAGAACTGCTTCTGTGTCAATTATTGTGAAAACAAGAATGAGGGAAATCCAAGTAAATAGGCCTGGAATCTGGGCACAATCCTGCTAACTAGCCAACATGGGAACCTAGAGCCAGGGTAGGGGAACATTGTTGGTAGCCAGACAAACCATAAACTGTATCTAGAAGCTGCAGGGGTTGTCCCATTCCCCAGTAAGAGATATTTATAGCATACCTGAAAAGTAGAGAGTTGTTCCAGACCCTATGTTGATGCTTGCACTGATGGATAACTCACCAGCAGCCTATGGAAAACTTTTGTTTCCAAGCCCTGCAGTTGTAACTTCCAAGTCATATACCAGAAGGCTCATCGATTGTGACACTGGTGCTCCACTCTCTGCCTGATTCCAAATGGCATAATGAGTTTAAGGAGCTTTGGCCAATAAGCCAAACATATCATAAATTCAACATATCATCTTGAATTTATCTCCTTAATTTCTTTCAAATGTCTTAACTACTTCACACATACAGTTCAATTTAAAACAAACAAACCAAAAGACCAGAGATGTTTTGAAAGATGGGCTTCATCTTTCATAAGATTCAGTCCAAAGGGTTATTGGCCCTATGGCACAGCCCCATCAGCTGCTACCTGAAGGTAGCCACATTCAAGACAATATCTTCTTTTTATGACTCCTCTTATGCTTTAAGAGATTTGGGGCTATGTGGGTGAAGATATTTATCTCTGGATCTCCAACATAGTTTCATTCTACCAATAAGGCACCCAGCCCTATTGAATTCCAATCAAAGGTTCAGGTGGGCCATTCTGAAATATGTCACAATATAGATAAGCTAACAAATACTTCTTGATATGGATATTATTTTAGATTTGCATTTGCAAATGTTTCAGGCTTTTGCAATAAAAAGAACTGTCCTCCCTAAATATAATTTTCTCCTGTTTGTACGAAACTAGCTTAACGTACTTCCATATTTTTAACCTGCTTTCTGTGACATCATATTCACAAACAAACCATTCCTCTGAAAGCCAAATTGTCTTTATTGATCTGCTGCAAAGGGTAGTAACTCATTCCTGTTTCTGTTGGCACAGCAGAATAGTCTTGCCATAGTTTTAACATTTTTTCATTATTGCAAAATAGACTTTTCATAGTTTTAAAATTTAGAGACATGCTCAATAAACAAGACAGACCATGGCTTGCAAGCCAGAATCTCTAGTGCCCTAGAAACATTCAAACTATGTTAGTTGGATGGTCTGGCATCATCCTTCTAGGTCTACAGGACTGCACTAACCTCAAGTAAATCATTAGGTCTTACTTCTACACAATTGTGTTTACCTGTTTTCCTGGACATTCAAATCACTGATGATTTCCTACATTTTTACATAAAATAACCTAGCTTCATGAAATCAGTTTTAAATGCCAAACTCCTTGTTTATTAGTACTCTACCTCCAACCACATTATGTATTTGAAGAGGGGAGGGGAGGGGAGGGAGAATGAATAACAGGCAACAGCTGGAATTTAATTTAATAAGTGAATATACAGGATGGAGAACTGACTAGGGGAAGTGAATTACTGACTTTTCATCACCGCAGCTATGCTTTATATCCAACATTCCTGATCAGGAGAAGTGAAAATCCTCCTGATTAAATAATTTTAGGAGTCCTGGAGGGAAAGCGTTTAAGTCAGGTCATTTGTAGATTATTTTCCTTTTTTTTAAAAAAAAAAAAAAACTATCTCCCCACCAACTAAGATTGGGGTTAATTTAGTGAGGTTATTACTACTGAGAAATGCAATGGATAGTCTTCACAAAACCAAGACAGATCTACAGTTGGGAAGGCATGTTTCTATTACTATGGGAAATTATAATCCTGGGTACAGGCCCTGTCTTCCATCACAGATCTTAAATTCAGAGACACAGTGGTTGAATCTACACTGCTGAATTAATGCAGTTTGACAGAGTAGGATATAGCCATGGCTTTAACTGCCATGACTCCATGCTATGCACTTCTGGGATTTGTTGTTTTGTGATATAGTTAGCCTTCTCTGTCAGAGAACTCTGGTGCCAGAACAAACTACAAATCCCAGGCTGCCATAGGATTGGGCCATGACAGTTAAAGTGGTGTCAAACTGCATTAATTCTGCCATATGATAGTAGCCCCAATCATATTCGTCAGGGATATCAGTATGCACAGGGATCTTTAACACGAAGTCTACAAGAGCTTATGCTACAATTTCTTTCACTCAGTTTCAAAGGTGCTACAAGTTCCCTTGACATCACAAACCTACTGTCTCACATCCACAGGGCTTTTCAATTTTATTTTATTTTTTACAAAAACACTTTTCTACATAGTAGAGATGGTAATTTTCTATTTTTTCATTTACTGAGGGATGTTGAGTGATGGGAAATTTTGCAGCTTTTCTAAGAAAGTTGTGCAGCTTGCCCATAAAACTGCATGGTTTTCTGGAAACTGCAACTTTTGACATGAAAACTGTAAATTGTATAACCTTTTGTACAGAATGGAAATTGTGCAATATTCAAACTGCAAAGGCTGTGAGTTTCTTTTCTTTCCATGTAACATTTGGTTTGTGCAGCATTCAGACCAGCAAAGAGTGCAGCCATGTTTAACCCTTTACCATGCTATTTCCATTTTTCCCAAGTATTTAGCAAAAATGTGAGTGGGGAGTTTTCTGCTTGAAAAATTGTGCAGTCTTCTGTGCATAGTGAAAAGAGTGTGAGTATAGGTTTTTACAGCAAAAGTGTACAGTTTCTCAAAGTCCTGCACAGTTATAAAAATGTTCAGTTTATGCTGTGCCAGGAATAAAAAACAATATCCTACAAATTGTGTGAATTTGTCATGCTATTTTTCTCCCCGTGCAGGTTTCTTGGGAACTCCAACCTGAGTCAGGAAACTGAATCTCCACTCTTTCCCTGCTACACTTTAATATCAGTTTTTGAGAACTCTGTTCTAGGAAATCCTATGTGTACCCATTGAAGGTGACCGTTCAAATTCCTCATAGTGACATAATCTAAAGGAGAGCCTTGGGCAGGCATTGGCTCTTTACAAGTGCTAAATATGCCGCATGGTAACACTAGACTCTAGAGAAGCTTCCTCGTAATGGCAACTTGTCCATCACAACCAATTTTCCCTTGCAAGGAAGCATCAAGTGTACTTCAAGGTTCACCCTTAGTTTGAACTGAGAAACAAGGAGGTAGCAACAGTGACACTAGGACAGGAAGCAATGGATTCAAACTACAGGAAAAGAGATCATATTAGGAAGAACTTCCTGACAGTAAGAACTGCTCAACATTAGAATACACAACCTGAGTGAATGGTGGAATCTCCTTTTTTGGAGGTTTTTAAGCAGAGGCTGGATGGCCATTTGTCAAGAGTGCTTTGAATGTATATTCCTGCATGATAGGGGGTTGGACTGGATGTTCCTAGTGGTCTTTTCCAACTGTACAATTCTATGATCCTGATCATAACCCTGAACATATTTTTCTGAATACTCTACAAAGAACAGAAATTCAGCGGTAGATCATCAGGGATTCCTTAGCAGGTGTGTCAATATGGAAACATTCCTGAAGAATCTCAACTGCATTTTAGACTGCATTAATAAAAGCATAGTTTGCAAGTTGTGGGAAGTAATAGTCCTACTATATTCTGCACTGGTTAAGCCTTGCCTAGAGTATTGCAATAAATTCTGGGTGCCTCATTTTAAGGATAGAAACAAGTTGGAGCAGATTCAGAGAAGGGCATATTCAGCTTGGTGAAGAAAAGCCTGACATGAGCACACTCTTTAAATACCTCAAGGGCCACCACAGAGAAGAGGAGGTGGGCCTGTTCTCTGAAGCACCAAGGTGTCCAATGGTTTGAAGCCACAGAAGGGTAGATTTCAAGTGAACATTAGAAGGAGCTTCTTGACAGTGAGAGCAGTTCAGCAATGGAATCAATAGTTTAGAGAGCTATTAGGGTGTCCTTCTCTGAAAAAGGCTGGACAGTTACCTGCTAGGGATGCTATAGCTAGAGATCCTGCATTTAGCAGGGGGTTGTACTACATGGCTGATGAGGCCCGTTCCAACTGTATGATTCCATGACTGTATGACTGGCTTACTATGTCCTGAAAGAAGTGAAGTAATAGCAGGGCCCTGGAACTGGTTTTAAGGCAGGGGCTCAGTATTGATATGAAGGTTCTTATACTTGCAGGTAATTTCGGGGGGGGGGGTATTTTTCCAGTCCTTTCTCATTGAAACAAGTTGAAACATGACTCTGTACTGCATCTGAAAAAGTAGATTTATACCCATGAAAGTTCATATGAAAATGAAAAGCAGTCTTAAAGGTGCTGTCACGTTTCTTCCCCCCCCCTCTCCCATCTTCCTTCTTTTTATCCTTTAATATGAAGCTTCTTATAAATACAATTCTGACATGACTTAAGCAGTGCCACTTTTAAGGGAAGGTATGCCTTTGATGGTCTGTGATTAGAGACCAGAATAATTGGTGGTTTGGTGGTTGATCCCTATACAGCCATTACTTCTCTTTGAAATATGGCCCACTTCTCCCTCCCAATATCCATTGTAAACTTAACTGGTGACTTCGGGGTCAGGTAAGAATTTTTATTCCCATTACATGGTGGGGTTTTTTTGGGGGGGGCGGTCCTACCCCATACTGTTCATATTGGGACTTGGAAAATTGGCTTGGTGAGTCATTAAATAGGATGCTGTCATTGTCACCAGGGGGCAGAAATATGATTTTTTATATTTTTTATTTTTTATTTAATAAACAAATAAACCATATAGACAAACAAATACAAATTACAGACGTACTTCACAAAGACTATACATACCAAAATAATACATATAAAATTGCTACATACCACATACATACATACTTTACTACATACTCTCTTATAATACATATTGTTGCCACTTCGGATCAAGTCAAAGTCCCTAATTACACCTAGTTACTTCCTTTATCTCTCCCTTCAATCTAAAATATCAACTCTCATTTCCTTCTTTATACCAATCTTCTTCTAACTCCTTACGAACTCTCCTTTGCCATTTTTCAACCACTCCTTAGCACATAGCACTTGCTCTAACCTCCCACTTGCTATCTTCCCTTCTCACCTCATCACTACTTCTTTCCTTCGACTAAACTTGATCCTAAAACTACTAACTTCCCTTTCTTCTTGCTTAACTTCAAGCTTATATAAAAATTTAACTTTCTCACACATACAACTGACATACTTGACTTTCCTATCTTGTTCGTTTTCAGTAAAAAATATGATTAATATTGATAACATGATTACTTTGGTATTTCTCAAACTAATCAAATAACCAAATAATATGGTTACCAAATAATAAATAATAAATACCAAATAATATATTACCAAATAATATGATTAGTTTGGTATTTACCATTACCATTTTTTACCTTTGGGTAAACGCTTGGGCTGTGGGACAGCCTTTACAGGTCAAGGGACCTGGGGGTTGGAAAGTAGCCTGCCTTTGGGGCCAACATGGGGAGTTTGCTCTCTCATACAAACACATGGGATTTTGGGAGAGAGTGCCCTATGTTTGCCTTCCAATAGGGTGGACCGAGGGCTCAATCCAATATCTTGGATTTACCTCGGGGCCTGATGTTTCACCCAAGGGAGGCTGGAAGAGTTTTGGTCACAACACCACAGTCAAAAACAATCATCTTCGGCACTTTATGATGAGGAGGTGTGTTATAGAGTTGTTTTTGTAATGTTGTTATTTTCTCATTTAATACCATGCCAGGATAAGTCCATCATGATTTACATCCCAATTCCCACTCCGCCAGTGAAATTCCTATATAGGAGGTGCTTCTGAGGATTTCAGAAATCTCCAGGGCAAACATATTTCCCCATCAGCAGAGGGGTATTCCTGCTCCATCCTACACTCCTCCTAGGAAATTATTCTGCTGATTACACACACAACTACTACAAAAACTACAACTGCAACAGCAACAACAAATAATTCTGCACTGAGAACACCAGCTATATCAGTGCAATTGCTACAAGCTACATTAAGCTCCCAATGGACACCTGGCCACCTACACTGGACCTTGAGTTGCTGCGCTGTTTTTAGATTTGATTTGTTTTAATTTGTGATAGTTTAATCCTGTTTTAAGGGGTGGGAGGTGGGTATGTGTTGTATAGATAGTAATATTTTAACTGTATATGCTTTTAAATGCTGTACCCCGCCCCGATTGCTCGCTCAGAGGGATGGGTTAGATATTATTATTATTATTATTATTATTTTACAGGATGAGCTGAAGACGGTTGATATAAATAAGATGTGATGCATTGCAAGGCATCCTTTTCTACCGTGCTGTCTGATTCTGTTTTGTGCATTGAATGCAGTCTGTGGTGTCTTCTCAGATGACTGGAAATCCCTATCATGTATGTGTGGAGAGATAGTTACAGAGCTGTGGAATTCTGTTTCCAATTATATTGTGTAGTTTAATAAAAGGTTCTTTGATAAAAGGTCCATCAGAATACAACGTATTGTGCTTTGTGGATTCATTTCTCAGTAGCAAGGGAGTTGGAACTGTATTCAATCAACAACCTTGAAGGCCTGTACTGGCATTTAAATGCTTGCTTCTGTTTATATAAGCTGTGTGTTACCAGGCATATCCATCCATCCGAGGATACATATAGACCTCACACTGCAACTAAGAGCATTCTTTGGGGAGAAAACTGGAACTTATCACATTATTAGCAAGAGTGCAATTCATAACGTGGCCCATCACAGAAATCAAAAGGCAGTTCAAACATCACCTGGGTTTCATTTAGTAAAACGAAATATTTAGTTCACTGTTGGGCAAGACATTCCCAAGAGGGAATCATATTGGGATGCATCTGTTTGGAGCTATGATGACGATCTGAATTTTAAAATGAGAAACAGGTTGTTTTCAGCTATAGGTCCTGTTCAGGAGTTTTTGCTAGAAGCCAATGTGCTATAGTTATTGGCAGGGTGGGGGAACAGAACTCAAATGACTTTGTTTCTGACCCCTGAAAATGTCTGAAATTTCCATTCAGTTTGGATTTCCCCCATTCCATGGCATGATGCTGTAGCTGAGGAAAGCATATGTTCCTAATAGATATTCAGTCCAGATGTTAGTTGCCTATAATGTATCCTGAACAGCCGTGCCTAGCAATATAGAGGGAAAGATGGTGAAGCCGTTAAATAAGGAACATGCACATTCCAGTATTCTCACCCGTTTACTAAAGTTAAGAGTTCCAGATTGCGATACCTCCGGTTCTGTCACATTGAATTTCTGGAATGCATTAAGAGCATGAAATGTACCATACATGTGAAAAAGACATAGGAAAGTGGGGACCTCTTGAGAGTCCCAGGAACTGCACACAGAGATGGCGTAATGCATAGACTTACTGTATATGCAGATGCCATTTTCCTTGAAGGGATGTGCAGGTGTTCCTGCATTACTTATATCACTTTCATCAGTGTGGTAGCCCTTCCTATTATCTTGCTTAATAAAGACTTGAGGGGGAAAAAACAGGGGCACAAGTATAGTTGCTTATGGTCCCTCTTGTACTTTTAACATGTCAGGTGCTATCTAAAGCCTGAAAAAAATGTGGTCCTCAAGCTATTCCTGGACTGCAGCTCCCATTACCTCTCACTATTGGCTAGGCTGGTTAGGACTGCAACAATATCTGGAGGGCCCCACCTTTCCCACCCTTGGGCTAAGCAGTCCTTTTCTCACGCACATGTAAATTGCAACCAGCAAGTGGTGCCTTTTTATGTGGTTATGCTAAATCAGATGTTCCAGCTTCCAGGCCACTGTGTCCAAGAAGATATGGAGGGATTTAGGAATGAACAAAGGGTGAATGGCAAATCTATGAATTCTTAGCAAGCCCATAGTTATGTCAGGATTAATTTGGTATCAAAGTTGTGAACAGTATCAAAAGAACCCACTAAACTATTATATTTGTAGATAGCAGAATATAATATATCAGCACGTTACTGCCATAGAAGCTGAGATGCATCTGTCACAGTCAAAGTCCAAGATTCTTGAAGAGCACAGTTTTGTCTATTGTTATTAACAAAAATTGTGAGTACTTCGTTCGCAAATTTGAAACCATAAATAATTTCTTTCTTCCTCATTTGGACCATCTAAAGTATTGGCCAAAAGGTTTCAGTTGGCTCTTCTTCAGGCTGGAGGTCTGAGAAATGAACAGCCTGGAAAACCAACACCGATACATGATATAAAAACTGGGAACTCTAGGTGGATAGACTTTTCTTCAAAGAAGAACAAGCAACACCCTAATTGATATACATATCACAGCATGGTACAGGGTCTGTACCGCTTGTTTGGGCATCCTGGTCAAATAGATTGTTGAGATGTCACCATTGACTCAGTTGATCTTTTGTTTCCTAACCATGTACTTAAGTCAGATTTTGATTCCACAGCCCTGATACATACACCACCAAATAGGTGATGAAAGTATCAGGACACAGTAAGAGTCCTGCAGAACTTCCAAGGAAAACTGTGCATACTCACCCAGAAATGGGTTCAATGGCCACTTTGGGGTTCATATGGTTTGGCACCCACTGCTGGACTGGGCCTGGATAAAAGTAGGTTTTTGGCATGAATGTCTAGTCTTAACCAACTGTCAGAGGCAGTGCTCATCTCCATTTCTAAACTGAAGAGTCAGCGTTGTCCAATGACTTCTCTGGTGGTCATGTGGCCAGCATGACTCCAACAAACACTGTTATCTTCCCACTGAGAAGTGGTACCTATCTACCTACTTGCATTTGCATGCTTTTGAACTGCTAGGTTGGCAAAAGCTGGGACTAGAGATGGGAGCTCCAAAGCCTCGATCCTGCCAACCTGCCGATCGTGCAATCAAAAGTCAGTGTCTTAACCACTTGAGCCACTGCATGGAAAGATCAATTGAAATTAGTGGCAACAAATAGCTTTTGTGGTGGCAAAGATGCGCTGGAATTTAACAAGAGCAAATGCAAATATTCAGCCTTGTATGGAAAACTTGGGGATATGACCCTTGCTCAAGGTGAAATAAGCTAGTTAAAAGACCCCCTCGATCAGCCAGGGACTTCTGCTTAAATGCATCTCAGCCTGTGAGATTAACCTCTTTCTCACATAAAAATAATCTTTGACTAGATCAAGTTACCATCTCAAGACAACTCTTCCTATAAACAAGCCCCTTTGTTGCACTGGCAATAAAACCTACATGGTGCACACAAGGCGATGAATGCTTAGAATTTACTGCCATTCAGATTGCTGCTTGGTAACAAAACAGACCATAAAAATACAGTATCATAAAGGCAATGGCAATATGGGCACTAGGTGCTGGGCTGGTGAATTAGAAGGGAGATTGGCCTCTTGCACTTTAATTCTTTTATTCATCCTTATCCTTCAGTGTGGTTGGAAATGACTCTCCTATTACCTTTGTTAAGGCAGAATCAATATCTTGCATTTCTGTGATTTTCTTTCTTTTTGACAAAGGGATTTCAAGAAGCTGCAGCTGTAGGCATCTTCCCTTCCTTCTCCTCCCTCTCTGCCTCCCCACCCCCACCCCACTTTATTACAATGCGTGTTGTTCTGAAATACTCAATTCAGCTATAAACAATCTACTCTATCAACAACACGCTTTTGCACTTTTTGAAATGGCGCTTTGAGGCAGATAAATGAAAATAAGTATGGCAGCTTGCCAGTAAAAATTTCTGCAAACTGGATCATCACAGGGGCACTGGCTTCACTCAGTCCGCTGTTTTATTTACTGTAGGATCTAAAAATCCATTTCTGCCCATACAATAGCTGTTTGTTTCTCCCTTTGCTTGATGTTTGTTCTAATCCTTGCTGACACTTTTAGCTCATAATGGTTCACAAGCTGTTTGGATCCATGCTTTAAGAGCCACATTGTCTAGGTCTCTTTTCTATTCTGAGCTGTACAATCCATACAACTGGACAATGTGGCTCTGAAACTCAGGGCACAACAAAACTGCCACCAAGGACTAAGGTTCATGAATGTATTGCTACCATGACTGAACTATTATCAACATGGTTTCATTTTTTCTCTCCACAGCTTAGGACCTTTTCATTTTTTGAGTCCCACACCATATGATATTTTGGTCTCAGCCAAAGTGACAACTTTCCTTCTTTCACAGAAGTTTGACTGTATTCCCTGTAGTTCCTCATCACCAGCTCAGAAAATCATAGAAGTTTATACAATATACAGGACTTGACGATGAACAATAGATGTGAACAATATATCACCTTTCCCATTTAGATGCTCAACTCACCTATCTGGACATCCTACCAACATAAACCTGCAGTTGAGATTATGCAGGAAGAAGGTATGGAACTAGTTTGCCTGTTGTACCTGAGAGAGGGCTGGATTGCGGGGGATAGGTAGATGTGAGCACATTTTAGTGTCTGAATGTTTAGAAGGAACTGCTAAAGTAGGATTAGTAGATCAAAATTATTTGAAGGAGGGATGCACATTGCTATGAATTTGGCACTACATGTACCTCTTTTCTGCACTCTTGCAAAAAAAAAAAATGGAACTCAATTCAGCATCCACAAATTCAGCATCCACAAATTCAATCATCCACAGCTTGAAAATATATTTTTTTCAAAAAATCCAACAAACAAAGCTTGATCTTTCCATTTTATGTAAGGACACTTGAGCATCCATAGAACTGTTTTATCCATGAGAGGTCCTGGAACTGAACTCCAGCAAATACCAAGGACCCTCTCTAGGCTTTAACATTGATGCATCACTTTCTAAAGATCCAGTCTCCCCAGCAATAGCAAGTATTATTATTATTAACCTTTATTTATTCTGGGGCTTTCTAGATTGGCAAAAAGAAGTGTGTTCATGGCTGCATGAAACTCTAGCCTTTAGATGAGAAAAAGGGAAAGTGTGCCATGAAAACGCTTTTATTTTTCTTTTTTTTTTTCTTTTTTGTGTTTTAGGGGAGAAGAAGCGCCTTTAAAAAGGTGCTGGTTTTCCCAGATTCTTTTTTAAAAACTGCGGAACAGCACAGCTCCATCTAAAGGCTGTGGTGCAGCTGCTAAGCATTAAGGAAAAGGCAACTTCATGTCACACTTTCCTGCCAATCTAGAAAGCCCCATAGTGCTGTAAATTTACACAGTGCTGTACATACAATCTTATAAATTAGATGGTTCCCTGCTCTCAGGCTTACAATCTAAGAGAAACAACAACAAAGAGAAGGGAAAGGTGGTGGGAAAGGGGGTGAGGTCCAGTGGTTCTTCTCTCCCTCTGGGGCCTGGACCAAAGCAGATGACTGCAGGTAGGGCTAGGGTTCTGATACAAAGTTAGGAGGAGGCATCCTTGGGCAGATGGCACAATTCTGGGAACGCTTCCCTAAACAATATAGTCTTTAACTCAGTTTTGAAACTGGTTAGAGAAGTGATGAGGTGCACGTGTTCCAGGAGTGTGGGGCAACAAGTCAGAAGGGACGAATCCAGGACAGGGCAGTGGAAATCCTCGGCTGGGACAAGAGACCTTGACTACCAGAGCGGAGGGTACGAGAAGGAGTGTGAGGAGAAAGAAGTTCAGATAAGTAAGGAGGGACCAGTCCGTGGATGGAAAGTACATTTCTATACTACTTGTCAGTGCACTTAAGCACTCCTTATGCAGTTTACAATGTGTAAGTTAATTGCCCCAACAAGCTGGGTACTCATTTTAGCGACCTACAGAAAGATGCAAGGCTGAGTGGACCTTGGAGCGCCTGGCTGGGATTGAACTCACAACCTTATTGCTGTAATTGGCTGCAGTATACTGTATACTGTGACACCAGGGCTCCCTAAGCCCCTATGCTTAGGATAAGACAGTAAGTGATGGCACCAACATTGAACTAAATTAAGTTTATAAAAATTAAATATAGTGGGCCTGCAGTTTGGTTCCACAACACTCCCAGTGATAACTAAATTTGTAGATGCTCAAGTCCCATTAAATACAATGGCATAGTGACATGGTACCCTTTATATAAAATAGAGAAATAAAGGTTTGCTTTTTTGAAATTTAGATCTTTTTTTTTTAAAAAAAAAATTCAAGCCATAGATGGTAGAATCCAAGGATAAAGAATCTGTGAATATGGAGGGCCAACTATAATGCTTTCTGGTGGACAGTACTGAATGGTGCACTCAACTATATGATTTTCAGACCAGGGCTTAAGCACTTGTAAAACACTGCTAAATCATTTAGGGAGTGTGCACACATGTGTGTGTATGTGTGTGAAGGCCTGATGCACTTCCTAAACATCAGGGGATTGTTGGCTCCCCTCCAGCATCCCTGAATCATTCAGGGAGAGGCAATTTCCTATCAATGCAAAGTTTTCATTCATAGGAATTTGTCCTCTCCCCAAACAATTAAGGGATGCTGGAGGGAAGCTGATGATCTCCTGATGTTTACTAAGCACATCAGGCTTTTACATACACATGTTTCCTAACAATTTAGCAGTGCTTTATCAGAGCTTAAGCGCTGGTCTGAAAATCTACTATGACTGCATGGAATCAGTGATACAACAATGAGATTACTTTGGCCATCCCACTTACCTTGTTCTCCTATAACATGGTCAGACTTCTTATGCACCCCATCCTGAATTGTTTGATATGACTCTTCTCCTAAGATGCTTTTCAGGGCTACCATCTGGCTGTGGGATGTGGATGTGAAGAGGAGGGACACCCAACTTTAATTCCTGGGACAACCATAAATTAATTTATCCTGACATCCAAGCCATTGTGATCCCAATTACATAGTGGTCTTTTTTAGTATGATGATAGCTTTAAGAACTAACATTCTGAAGAAGTGCTCAAATAAAGTTAACCCAAGACCAGGTTTTTCAATAGTATTAGTGAAAAATACTTTCTTTCCACCATCACTTCCTCTGCATTTCTTGGCTAAAGCAGGACAACGGCTTAGTTTGATGCTAGGATGACATATAATTTTCCACTCCCAATGGAAAAATTGTCTATTTACTGTTTGGGAGGCATGTCTTCAACAGTAAACAGTTTAAAAAATATTGTCAAATCTGTAAGAAGGAAGGAAGGAAGGAAGGAAGGAAGGAAGGAAGGAAGGAAGGAAGGAAATAAAATGGCTGCAGAAGCTATTCCAGGTGTAGGCCAATTGTACAGGCAATGAATGACCATTATTCAGCCAGGCATTATATGGCTCTTTCTGCTTTTGAATGGGGAACATAGTGCACATGTAAGCATTTTGTGCACTATAATGGACATTGACATGCAACCATAATCCTAATTTGTTTTGTGAAAATCAGAAACCTCGCTTTATAGATAGCTGTTTTGAGCAAGTGATACTAGCATGCAGGCAAGCCTGAAACATGTACACAAGCGACTATATGGGTTTTATATCTTCTAGTAATATAACCCACAGACTGCATGAAAAATGACAGGCAAAAAAAATAATATAGCAGTCAGTTGGGCTTTCCTAGCAGCATGGCAAATGATTGCAAAGCCAAAGGAAGAAGAGAGGGAATGACAACAGATGTGTGCCTCATGTTGATGGTAAATATGTTTGTCCCTAAAACACTGGAGAAACTATTTGCAAGCAGTTTACCCATGTGAAAATGTGACCCCTATAATCCTTGGAAGGTCAGAAAGATTGAAGATGATGTGCTGACTAAGTGCTGATTAGGCAGTGAGAAAGGTATCCAGGGACAATATCAGCATGAAGAACTAGTTGTGATGGGTGCAGGGTTATGACAGTAGAATGGGAGCAATCTTTTTCACATTCTTTCTGATTTGCCTACTCAGAAATGAAGAATTTTATCTTTGTGCAAGCAAGAAAAATTTCATTCTTTCATTCATGGAAGAATGCCAGCGGAAGAACACTAGTGTTTTGGAAAACAGATTCCATATGGATTTTACTGGAAAAATTAAAAGTGTGAGCCTGCTCGGGTCTTAAGGATGTAAACCTATATACACATCTATCTGAGAGTAGCGATGGAAAGAACATTCCAAAGTGTGTTGTTGTTTTTTAAAAAAAATGATTTTCTTGAGTGTCAGGAAACCCTGACATAGAGAATCCTCTGAGAATCTTCACATTTTGGGATATATTTCGTGCAAAATTCACATGTGGGTTGTTTTGTTTATTCTGCACAGAAAACAGCATTTACATACAGAAAAAAATATTTATGCAGTGAAAATAATATTTCTGCACAAAAGTAAATTACCGAGCAGTGTAGCTATTCAAGGAGCATACCAGTTCAGAATGTAGTTATGCTTGAATGATTCCCCAGTGTTGCAAACTCCTATCAAGGAAGAATCTAGGATAGCAAGGAGAATCCCTCTAATTTCCGAGCATTCTACATCCAGGCAACATTTGATTTTGGAGAGAGCTAGTAGATTTAGGGACAAAACAGACTGAAGGTGCAGCTTGGTGCAGCCCCTTTGAGCACAGGACCATGCAACCATATGCCATGGCTCCAATCCAGCATTTTTCTGGGCCAAAATGAAACAGGAAAAAGGGTACCCTTGCCACCATGGTGGCACTTTTCTTTGCTCCTTTTGGCATGTAGTGTATGAACACTACACCAAAGGAGCACTGTAACTCTGTCCACCATGCAGTCAGGGAGGCATCGGGACATGCGTTGTCCAAACACCATGCCCCCATGCTGCTCCCAGGCTGGTGCTTACTGCCCCTTGGTCTCAAAGGAGCAAATATGAAACAAAGAATCTCAAAGCACAATACATCCCCTAACTCCCAAAATCTTGCAGCCAGTAGACACTTGGTTGGAGATTTCTAGAAGTTATCATACAACACGGTACGATTTACAGACTGTGGTGACTTTTGCTCTTAACCATCCATCCTCTAGACAGATGGCTGATTTGTTCTGGATGCCTATTCTGCCATCACTTCTCAGTCATAATGATGGGCTACTCTTGAGTACCCAGTAGGAGTGAACAAGACATTTGTTTCAGTTTGTCTTTGATCAGAATTTATCCAATTCATACCTCGTGGACCCATATTTAAACTGTGGCCAAACCTTTGCAAGTTTACACTGTGGTTTGTACAATAAAATGCACTCAGAATGCATCCATTTGGAAATGTGCATGAGAAATAGATGCATCAGATTTTGAAAATGCAGACAAACAAGCTTTAGCCAATGGATAAAAGTTTGTACAGGTGGCAAAACGTGCACAGAATGAGGCACAAATTCCCATGTGGGGAAAACAGAGGTCAGAATTTAATGCACACATGAACTGGAATGGAAAACAGAAAACCATGACAACCTCAACCCTGACTGATTTTTTCCATTCATAGTCAAAGTCTGACCATATTACTGGGCACTGGAACCTGAGGATACAACTTCCTGTCCACTTCCATACAGAGATGACTGAGGAATTATTATTGTAGTTTCATAACTATTCCTAAGCTGTCCTTTAAAGTGACCTGTTTGTCCACATGTATTTCATGCTGTACAAATCCATGTGCTCAACCACAGAAGCTGGAATCCTATTGGAATGCTACAACAGCAGTATCTTTTTCTTCTGGTTCTCCTTTGGTGGTGAAGGAAAAATTAGGCAAAATCAGCTTGCTCTGACTATACTTTCTCCCCAGTGCTTGCCTGCTTATGGGGATAAAAACAAAGACAATAGGAAGGTTTTGGCCTTGAACAGTCAGCTATTCCAGCTTTAAACTTGAACATTCTCATGCTACAGTTTTTGGTGGGTTTTTTGGGGGGCTATGTGGCCATGTTCTAGAAGAGTTTATTCCTCATATTTAGCCAGCATCTGCAGCTGGCATCTTCAGACTTCACATCTACTACAGACTCCCAACTCAGGCAGAGGAATTGGATGATGGCTTTCTAGAACGGATGACCACACATTCAGACAGGAAAAATATACTAGTGATGAGGGACTTCAACTATCCTGATATTTGCTGGAATTCAAACTCAGCAAAATCCTCAAGGCCTAGCAAATTCCTCACTTGCTTTGAAGACAATTTAATTGTGCAAAAGGTGAAAGAGGCAACAAGGGAGTCAGCTATTTTGGATCTGATCCTAACCAACAGGGATGACCTAGTTAATGGGATCCAAGTGGTTGGAACGTTAGGTGGGAGTGATCATGTTCTCTTGGAGTTTGTTATACAGTGGAAAGGAGAAGTCAGGCATAGTCAGACAGCATTCTAGGCTTTAGGAAAGCTGATTTTAGTAAACTTAGAGAAATACTGGTGGTGATCCCAAGGTCAGAAATACTAAAAGAGAAGGGAGTTCAAGACGGATGGGGGTTCCTCAAAAGGGAGATACTGAAGGCACAATTGCAAACAGTTCCAATGAGGAAGAAAAATGGAAGATGTCTCAAGAAACCAGGATGGATGACTAAGGAACTTTCAACTAAGCTAAGTTTTAAAAGGGACATGTATAAGAAATGGAAAAATGGGGAAATGACCAAAGAGGAATTCAAACAATAGCCAGCACGTGTAGGGATAAAGTCAGAAAAGCTAAAGCGCAGAATGGACTCAGGCTTGCTAGAGAGGTTAAGAACAATAAAAAGGGCTTTGGGGGGTATGTCCACAGCAAAAGGAAAAAGAAAGAAATGGTAGGGCCACTGTGTGGAGAAGATGGCAAAATGCTAACAGGGGACAGAGGAAAGGCAGAATTACTCAACACCTTCTTTGCTTCAGTCTTCTTAGAAAAAGCAAAGGGTGCTCAACCTGAGGATAATGGAGCAGAGAACAGAATAGGAGAATAAGTAAAGAGCTAATACACAATCACCTGGTTAATCTAAATGAATATAAGTCTCCAGGACCAGATGAACTACATCCAAGGGTACTAAAAGAACTAGCAAATGTAATATCGGAACCGTTGGCAATAATCTTTGAGAACTCCTGGAGAACAGAAGTCCCAGCAGACTGGAGGAGGGCAAACACTGTCCCCATCTTCAAAAGGGGGGGAAAGGGTGCTCAACAATGGTTCCTTTCAACCTGGAAAGAAGTGACCAGTGGGGTGCCACAGGGTTCTTTCCTGGGCCCAGTGCTGTTCAATATCTTTATTAATGACTTGGATGACAGTATTGGGAGCCTAGTTATCAAATTTGCAGATGACACCAAATTAGGAGGAGCAGCTAATACCCCAGAGGACAGGATAAAAATTCAAAATGACCTGAATAGACTAGAAAGCTGGGGCAAAGTTAACAAAATGAAATTCAAAACACAGAAATGTAAGGTACTGCACTTAGGGCGGAAAAATGAAATTCACAGATATAGGATGGGGGACACCTGGCTGAATGAGACAACATGTGAAAGGGATCTAGGAGTCTAAATAGACCACAAGTTCAACATGAGTCAACAGTGTGATGCAACAGCTAAAAAGGCCAATGAAATTTTAGGTTGCATCAATAGAATTATAGTGTCTAGATCAAAGGAAGTAATAGTGCCACTCTATTCTGCTTTGGTCAGGCCCCACCTGGAATACTGTGTCCACTTCTGGGCACCACACTTCAAAAAAGATGTGGAGAAACTGGAGCGTGTCCAAAGGAGGGCGACTAAAATGGTGAAGGGTGTGGAAACCATGCCCTATGAGGAAAGACTTTGGGAGCTAGGGATGTTTAGCATAGAGAAGAGAAGGCTAAGAGGTGATATAATAGCCCTGTTTAAATATTTGAAGGGATGTCATATTGAGGAGGAAGCAAGCTTGTTTCCTGCTGCTCCAGAGAAGAGGACCCAGAACAATGGATGCAAACTCCAGGAAAAGAGATTCCACCCCAACATTAGGAGGAACATCCTGACAGTAAGGGCTGTTCGACAGTGGAGAGTGGTGGAGCATCCTTCCTTGGAGGTCTTTAAGTAGAGGCTGGATGGCCATCTGTCAGGGATGCTTTGATGGAGAGTTCCTGCATGGCAGAGGGTTGGCCTGGATGGCCCTTGTGGTCTCTTCCAACTCTATGATTCTATGATTCTGTGATTCTAGATTCTCATGCTAGCTTAGGACCAATTCGCAAACTCAAGCCAATTTCATAAAATTGATTTTGAAAGTTGATTTTACATGAAACATTATTTTCAAATTTTAAAATATTAGAATCAACATAAAAGAGCAAATAAAATATGGGAAACAAATTTTAAGATTTATGGGTTCTATCAATCAAACTGTTTCAGTCAAATCACAAGCAATGGTTGGAATCCTGTTGAGGATTTACATATGCATAAACACCATAGTTACATATTCATAAACACCATTGATGCCCCCTTGACATGAGGGAGAGGCTTGCATACCCTATTGAAGCTGTGGGCTATGCAGGCGGTGGCATAATAACCACCGGTAAGGCCTCCCATGCCAGACAGGTCACAACTGAAGGGTCTGAACAAGAGCGTCAAAGGGCAGGATGGGCTCTTTAGCCTTATGGCAAGCATCCTAGGAGAAGGAAAACTCCAATCCCAAACTCGGACAGATGGTGCTGATCTAACCCTGTAAGGTTAAACCATCAGCAGAAAGATAGCTTGAAGACAACCTGGATGCATCCCTGATCCAAACACTGGCACCTCATTGACTATGTTCTAGTGCACCAGAGAAACATTCGTGATGTCCGTCACACTCAAGTGATGTCCAGTGTAGAATGTCAAACAGATCATCACCTTGTAAAATGCAAACTAAATCTTCATCTTAAGCTCAAACCTAAGAGGGGTGGCATGTAAGAGAGGAGACTCCAAGTCAATAATCTTCAACAAGCTACAATGAGAGACAACTTCCAGGCAAATCTGTAATCAAAACTCGAAGATCATCCTATAGATTCTCCTACAGTGCTTTGGCAACATATCAAAAACAGTATCCTGCAGTCTGCGGAAGAATCCCTTGGGTTCTCCTGCAAGAAAAACCAGGAGCTGTTGGCAAAGAAGAGAACTGCTCATCAGGCACACCTCACTCAGCCATCTTGCCATGTAAGAAAAGCAGCCTTCCATCTCGCATGTAGTAAACTCCAACAAAAACTCCGAGACATACAGAACAAATGCAGAAAAGGCACAATGTTGTGCAGATCTGGGTGATTCCAGAGGATTCTACGAAGCTCTTAAGGCAGTGTTTGGACCTACTTATCAGGTCCATAGCTCCTTATATAATACAGATGGTCAAACACTAATCATAGACAAAGCCTCCATCCTGAATTGATGAACATTTTCAAAACCTCTTCAGTGCCAAGGCTCAGCTATCCAACATATGATAAATCAACCAATGAAAAATGAACTGGATATGGCTCCCACTTTGGAAGAGACCATTAAGGCCATAGAGCAGATGAAAAACGGCAAGGCAGCTGGGATTGATGGAATCCCTCCTGAAGCTTAAAAACATGGAGGCCATGTACTACATGCTAAATTCCACGAGCTCCTTGTGAGTTGCTGGGAAAAAGGTGAACTGCCATCAGATCTCCAAGATGCAGTTATCATCACCCTGTATAAGAAAAAAGGAGCAAAATCTGATTGCTCAAACTATCAAGGTATAACACTGCTTTCCATTGCTGGAAAAATCCTTGCAAGGATACTCCTGAACAGATTAGTTCCTGCTATTGCAGGAGAATTTCTCCCTGAAAGTCAATGTGGCTTCAGAGCTAATAGGAGATATGGTATTTGCTCTTAGACAACTGCAAGAGAAATGTAGAGAGCAGAACAAAGGACTCTATGTAACATTTGTTGACCTTACCAAAGCCTTTGACACTGTGGGTAAAAAAGGCCTGTGGCAGATCCTGGAACGACTAGGTATTCAAATTCCTCAAAATGATTATCTTGCTACATGAGGGCCAGATATGGCAATGCTCTCTCAGAGCCCTTTCTAATAATTAATGGTGTGAAACAAGTTTGTGTTCTTGCTCCAACTCTATTTACAATCTTCTTCAGCGTGATGTTCCAAAGGGCTACAGCAGATCTCAAAGAAGAAGACAACATCTATATACGTTACCGTACTGAGGTTAGCTTGTTTAACTTAAGCCATCTGAGGGCTCGCACAAAGACTCTAAACTATATTGTCCATGAGCTGATTTTCTCTGACGATGCTGCCTTTGCTGCCCCTACAGAAGCAGCTCTGCAGCGCCTAACATCCTGCTTTGCAACGGCTGCAGAGCTGTTTGGGATGGAAGTCAGCCTGAAGAAAACAGAAGTTCTCTGCCAGCATGCACCACAGGAAGAGCACTATCACCCCCACGTCACCATAGGCAAATCTGTACTTAAGTCCATCCAGCAGTTCACCTACCTGGGAAGCATAATCTCTTCAGACATCAAGATTGATAAAGAGATTGATCACAGATTAGCAAAGGCATATAGTGTATTCGAAAGGCTTCACAAAAGAGTCTGGAGTAACAAACATCTGAGACAAAGCACAAAAATCAGTGTGTACAGAGAGCCATTGTACTGTCCATTCTCCTCTATGGGTCTGAAACATGGGTCATCTATCGCCAATATCTACGACTCCTCCAATGCTTTAATCAGCGCTGTATATGCACAATCCTAAATATACACTGGCCTGACTATGTGATGCATGTTGCTATCCTTGAGCAAGCAGGGATTACCAACATTGAGGCCATGCTATTGAAAACACATCTGCGCTGGGCAGGGCAGGATGGAGGACCATCGCCACCCAAAAATAGTACTCTATGGTGAACTCACCACGGGTCAGCATAAGAGGGACGCCCCTAAGAAGAGATGCAAGGACTCCCTGAAACAACATCTCAAGCTCAGCTAAATTGATCACCAACAATAGTTTGCCCTGGCCTCTCATCGGGAGGCATGGAGTCGCACTATCGACAATTCTGCAGCCTCTTTTGAGAACTCACGCTGAACGAGTTTCGAAGAGAAACGACAACGCAGAAAGAACCACAACATGGAAACATCACCCAAGGAGACTTTCTGCTGTGCTTTCTGTAACTGGACTTGTTTATCTGGGATTGGCCTTTTTAGTCATAAACACACTTGTAGAAAGCATGGGATGAGTCCTTCCTGAATCTTCATTAGCAGAGAAAAGCAAGAGAGACAGTGTTACACAGTGAATCTCAGTCTGATTTCCCTCAATCCCCACTTAGCAGGAAGCAGCCACTGCAATAAATTGGGGGCCTGTTCCCCTGAAGCTTAGGAAGTAGCTGGCTGATGATTCCTCCCCTTCCTGTGAGTGATTTGTGGCATGACAGACAGAAGCATGAGCCCTATGGCAATTCCCTCTTGTGCCAGAAATCACTTGTACAAGGGAAATATCAGCCAACTGTTTCCTAATCAACAGGGGCACAGACCCTGAACAATTGCAACAATTGGTTCTTGGGAACTGGAAACTGGGAGAATTTCTTGATTCCTATGTAGCCTCTAAACTAAGAATCATGGATACAAAAAAGTCATGAGCACACAACATTATGTTAAGTATTTTTAACTGCTCAACATGATTCCATTTTAGAGTTAATTGGGCAAGGTTAGCAACTCTGTTATGTGGAGAGCCATGAGAATGGGTCAGGTGGAACCCATTAAGCTATATGGGGTGAATGTGAAGCTAAGTACTCTCTTGAGTTTTTAAATTCTTTCTGAAAGACTGAAAACTGCTTTAAATTCTTTTTAAAAAATCTTTTATTCATTCACAAGAAGAGTAAAAGAAATGGAGTTATCTTTTATATAACTCAAACATTACAACCTAAATTGATTCTTAAACTTGGACAAGGAAGATATGCTATTGTGGAAATTAACCAGAATAGCAAGATAATGCATTGAATGGGTATTTATGGTCACAAAAATGAGAAATCAATGTTGTATAAAAATTGTTAGAAAGACATCTGAACTAGACCTGCAAAATCTGATTTGAATTTGAATTGGGCAATTGGAATGGAGTTGTTGGTCCTAATAAAGATAAATATTCCAGTAAAGGTATTGAAGAAGACTATGAGGAGACTACTTAGAATTACACACACACACACACACACACACACACACACAGAGTGCTTAGGAGTAATAAACAGCTGGGGATATTTACAGCCAAACTCTAGACACTATACTATTTTTCAAGAGCATCATGAATCCTTTTCATGAAGCATGTTCTGGATTTTAAGAATATACCTAATGGATTGTTAAAATTGCTCAGTTAGCTCAAATGGCCAAATTAATGGGGCTTCTAAAAGAAATGCCCATTAAAGACTTTTTGAAAGACTGAAAAATATTTATAAATTCTTTCAGCAATAAGAAATCTAACTATATAATAATCTGTGGCTATAGTCAGTAGTTATTTTAGTAGGATTATTTATTTGGATTTGGAATAGTCGATTTTTTTTTCTTTTGGGAAGTTTTCATTATAGTCCAGATTGGGGGTGGGTGGCTCACAGCCTCATTGTATATTAGTTCTGTGTCTCCCCCCCCCCTTTTTTTTTTTTAATTCATTTGCTCTTTTCTTCTCCTTCTCTTTTTCTTCCTTCAGGTTGTTTATCTTTGATTGTACATTATTTTGGCTGTAAATTATATTGTTCATATTAAGAACTAATAAATACTCATAAAAAGAAAAAAAGTGAAGCTAAGTACACAAAACTAAAGCCCAAATCTCTTTGCTAGACCAAGTTAGAGTAGATTCAGTAGAGTCATCTTGTCATCTTAACTCTTCTGCAGTTGATTCAGTAAGTCTAGCAAACATTTCCAACTCCCAGTTATTTGAGAACAGCAACAACAAAAGGGCTTTCTTCCTGCCTCCAGTTACTCAGATCAAGAAAGCAGTGGTGGTCAAATTTGATACACATGAGGAAAGATTTGTAAACTGCAAATTCTGGTTCTGGAAATCAAATTATGGGCTATGCAAATGCTGAGAGAGATCTTGCCCTGCTGTTCTCTCCCTTGAAGCAACGTGTTCTTGAGGTACTATTTTTCATCAAATGGACTTTAAGATGGTAATACAGTGCACCCTTGCCTTAAGCGGGGGATCCGTTTCAGACTCCCCCACATACGGCAAATACGGTGTATGCTCATGCCCTATTTAAAACAATGGGGCTTGTACACGCAGTGGACACACTGTTGCCTGTTTCAGTATGACGCTGGCACTGTAAAATACAAAATGGCTCCTCTGAGCCTAATGTCTGGCAAACTCTGACTAGGGCAATGTAACACAAGGGCTAATGATGGGTAGGGTTGCCAGAGTGAAAACAAGAGAGTGGAACCATACCTTTAATGGGTGTATAGAAAAGGGAATTTCTGCAGATGCTACTTATTATCTGGCTACATGACAAAGAAAATCTGCTGAAATTCCTCCCTCTATACAACCATTAAAGATATAGGAGCCCTCTTCAGTTTTTAATCTGGTAATTCTAATCCTGAGTCCTTACTACTGTTAATGTTTCAGTGAGTCCATCATGGACAAAGACAACTGATGTAAGATATAAACTGATCACAACAGAGCTGAAATGGGTTCTTTAGGTTTTAAGATATGTGAGCAAACCTGTACAAATGACTAAACAAAGTATCCAGGGGTATAGTTCTGGGGCTGGGGAGAATATGAGGGCATTGCTCCCCAATAAGAATCCCCCCCAATGAAATTTTCCTTCCATCCCCAAATCTGGTATTTCAGAAAGGGAGACGCAGAAAACTGGTCACATCTTGGACTATTTCCTTTGCTTCTATTTTCATTCCCTTGCTCACCTTGACCACTCTTTTCCTTGGACATCTCAACTTTCTAAAAGTTTAACTCACATTTTAACTTACTACAATGTCCGAAATTTGGAGACTGAAGGAAAATTTAATGGGGGAGAGCAGAATTCTTATCAGCAGGGCAATGTCCTCATTTTGTGCTCCTCACCAGATAGATACAGCCCCGAGAATATCTGTAGTATAGACCAGATGTGAAGTTAAGTTTTACTGTGAGGAGAATTTTCCTTTAAAAAGAATGCAGCTTGGCACAGTGCAGCCCTCCAACCAAATTAAGAATGAATGAGGGTAGTAATTTTTAATTTTTGTGTGTGTGTGTGCATGAGGAAAGGAGAGGGAGGAACATTTATTCACCAGATCCAGTAATTAGAGCAGAGCAGTAGCATTGCATGGCACGATGTGAAGCCTTTTTTCCCAGTGGTTTTTGTGAGGGAGCTTGCCAGATGTGCTCAGATATTTACAAGTGCACCATAGTCACATGTTTTTCAAATGCTGACCCTGCTGATCTGCAAAGGTCTGTTTCACTTTCAGCCTGGAGCATGACAGCAAGTAGGGCACCACTGGCAGCATTACCAACAAAACAAAATCAAGAAAGAAGGCAGGGTGGCACTCTTTCAGTTATCTGTATTTGGCTCAGGTAAGGACAGCACAACCCAATCAGTTTTTTTTTTAATTGCCCAGCCTTGTCCATAATTTCTTTCTTTTTTGTAAAATAAAGTTTATTGAAGATAAAAACAGCTGACAAATAAAGGCATACACTAGAATGACACAACATACAAATATGAATACAAAAAAGAGAGAAGGAAAAAAGAAAGAAAAAGAATATCAGTGACTTCCTGGAGTTCATTCTGATCTACCTCTTATCTATGATTCAATCTGACGTCTCATGATAACTGTTTTGATCAACTTAAAGATGAAGCAGAGAAGGAACTTATGTAGCCTCCAACTAAAATGTATCGAGTTAAACTATTTAGACATCATATATAGAGTTTTATCACCAAGAATTATTTATATCAGTATTCAACTCCTTAGATTTAAACCTAACTTAATGCAATTTTTCCTGCAATTTTAAAATAATAGCATATATTTTATTTTACTTTTTCTTTTTCCAGGTAAAGTATTAATGGATCCCAGTTTCTTTTGACTTCTTTCCAATTGGGGGCCTTTTAGAATGCAGGTACATTTGTCTATTTCAATGAAATCAATTAATCTTGTTAACCATTCCTGTGCATCTAGATGTTCTTCCCCCCCCCCACCATTTCACAAAAACAATTCTAGCTAAATAGGACATATAAAATGATAATTTTCCATATTTTTTTCCTAATTGTTCATCTGTTACCATATCAAAATTCATTTTACACTTTAGGATTTTCTTAATTAACTCATAGACCTCCAAATAATATCTCTTTGTTACTTTGCAGTTCTACCATAGATGTATATAAGATCCTATTGCTTTCCCACATTTCCAGCACTTATTAGTGGTCATTTCATAAATGTTGGCAATTCTGGCTGGTGTTAAATGTCATCTGCACTGCATTTTAAAGAGGTTTTCTCTAAGGTCACTTCTAATAGTATTTTTTTTTTTTCATATCCATTTTTTTTAAAAAAAAATCATATATTTTCAAAATTCTGTGGTTTTTGTTGGACTGAATCAGTTTTTGAAATTCTTCATTGCCTATACCTATCCCTGGATCTTTAATATTGATATTACATCTATCATAAAGTTGTCTATAAAAGAACCAGCCTTTATACCATCCCTGATCTTCCATTTCCATTTGAGTGATAAATCTTATTTTGTAGGTTTTGACATCCTTTACAGTGAGATCTTTATAGCCACATCCCGTCAGGTAATTTAGACTCTTTAAATAAGGCTTCATTTGGGGATGCTCAAACTGGTATTTGTAGACATATAAGATTTTTATACCTTTGCCAGATTTTAAATAAGTATCTTCTTATGAAATGATTTCAAAATTCATTGTTAGTTTGATGTTTTCCATAAAAGAAATATGCGTGCCAACCAAAATGCAACCCATGTCCTTCTACATCTAAAGTTTGTTGGTCATCCAAATTAATCCATTTCACTAAGCATTCAAAGCATGCCGCATCATAGTACAGTTTTATGTTGGGTAATGCCAGTCCTCCTCTAGTTATTTTATCAGAAAGGACCTTTATTTTAACTCTTGGTTTTCTCCCACACCAAAGGAATTGTGAGAGATCTCTCTGCTAAACCTTAAAGGGGCTAGTGTTGAAAATTATAGGAATATTTTGGAAAAGAAAAATAAGTTTTGGGAGAATATTCATATTTATAGTAGCTATCCTTCCTGATAAGGACGAGTTTAGGATATTCCATCTACTTAAATACTTTTTAATCTCTGACTAGGTTTTATTGTAGTTATTTTTAAACAGATCAACATTCTTGGATGAAATATTAATGATGAGATATCTAATCTTCTTTTCTGCATGCATATCCAATTTGTTTTCTACTTTCCAAAGCTCTTTTTTTTTACCAAGGCTCAGTGCTAAAATGGATGATTTATTTTTGTTTACAATCCAGCCTGAGACCTTTGCATAATTACCCAATTCTTTTACTAGGGGTTCCATACTTTCTATTGGGTTAGAAAGGGTCAAAAGAAGGCCATCGGCATATGCTTGTACTTTGTATTCTGTCCCCTTAATTTTGACTCCCTCAATTTGTTTATTTGTTCTAAGTCTGATTAATAGTATTTCCAGGATAATAAAGGAGAGAGGAAGCAACTTTGTCTGGTGCCTTTCTCTATTGGTAATGTGTCGGTTAGATATTCATTCACAATAAGTCTGCCCCTTTTGGGTATAATAGCTTGAATCCAACTCAAGAAATTATCTCCAATGCCCACCTTCCTCAACACTTCGATTAAAAAAACACCAGCTTATGCTATTGAAGGCCTTTTGAAAATCGACAAATACCATGGCAAGTTTCTTATCAATGTTTTATTCATGGATTTTGATTGAATTTAGTACGTGCCTAGTATTGTCTTTTATGTATCAATTGGGTAAAAATCTCCTTTGATCAAAATCTGTCCAAGAGGACAGGACTTTTTAAAGTCTATCTGCTAAAGTGGAAGCAAAAACCTTATAATCATTATTGAGAAGGGAGATGAGTCTAAAATTTCTTTTTGGGGGGGAATCAAAGTAGTTTATGCTTCCAACCATGCATTAGGTATCTTTCCTTTAAGGATGTGATTCATAGCATTACAAAGAGGGGTCACTAATTGTTTTTCAAATGTTTTGTAATAGAGACTGGGGAAACCATCTGGTCCTGGCATTTTCCCTAATTTTGCTTTTTTAATGGCATCTTTAACTTCTTGTACAGTAGTGAATCTATTTAGAATTTCCTTTTGTTCATTCATAAAGGGTGTTAAATCAAGATCCTCCAAGTATTTTTTAATCTGTTCTTTATCTCTAATCTTATCTTTAAATAGGTTTCCATAAAATTCAGCAATTACTAGTTTGATATCATTTTGATTGGTATAAATTGAATCTCCTCTTTTAGTTTAGAAATCAGTTTCTTTTCTTTCCATTTTCTCAACATTTGAGGCAGTAGTTTACCTGCTTTGTTTCCCCATTCATAACATTTCTGCTTCCAAAATTTGAATTTCTTGCTAAGAACTTCTGTTGTTAATAATGATATTTGTATATCTCACTTAATATTATCTTATTTGCAGGATCTATCTTTAATTGTTTTGTTTTAAGACCTAAGCTTCTTTGCAGAATCTCTAACTCTCTTTCTTTCTTTCCTTTTCCATGCACTTCCTTTATTTATGTAAAACCCCCTCATTACTGCCTTTGAAGTTTCCCAGATATACTCAGGTCTAGCTTTGCTCGGAATATTAAGTGCAAAATAATATTAAGTACAAAATAATATGTATATTCCGGATCCAAATTATTTTTTTTCCAGGAGATTAGTTAGGGTTTTTTTTTAATTTTTTTTAAAAAAATATGTAAACATGTGACATCATAATGTTGCTTAATAATATGTTGGAAAATCTTTTCCCTTTTGATTACATTATTGATACCTTTCACATTCCATGAGAAGTGTTTATTACTCTTACTCATTGTCAATTACTAATATTGCATTGTCCTCACTTAAAGATCCTGTTCTTTCTTCTTCTTTTAGGGGAAGAACTTTCTCTGTTTGTGCTTTGACTTCAGATTGTTTCTGACTGCCTTTCATACTTTTCCTATTGTCAAATAAAAGCTTATCTGATAAATTATTGGATTTACTTTTGGTGTTTATCTGAATTCCAGGGTTTATTAAATCAGTATCCTGATCAAGTTCTTTCTTGCTCTTTCTCTTAATCATCCCCTCAAATTGAGAATCTTGGTGATCCTCTCTGTTTTGTTTCTTGTTTCTTTTCTTATGATCTTGCAATTTAGTGTCCTTTTGAACATTTCTATAGGTATCAGTAAATTTCCTTGCCTCTTCTTTATTTCTAATTATAATTTTCTTCCCGTGATACCAAAATGATAACCCTTCTGGGAATAGCTATCTATAGTTGATCTCAAGTTCCCTCAGCTTTTTTTTAATTTATTTTTATTTTTATTTATTTATTTATTTGGTGAGGAGGGTGTAATCCTTTCTCATTGTCAGTACTTCTGGAGGAAGTTTTCTAAATACCTGGATTGTTTGGTCCTTGTACATATATTCCACCAACACTGGGACTGTATCCTGAAAGAGATCTTCCCCTTACTGCTCTGGAATTCCTCTTAATTTTATGCATTTATCTCTAGATCTCATCTGATTTATAAGCCTCTATTCCGTTTGTCCCTCTTGTTCTTTAATTATTGATTTCATCTTATTTTCAACCTGGTCTGTCCTCTAACTTAAATATCTTGTTTTTAACCTTAGTAAAATCCGTAGACAATTTGTCCACAGATTTTCTTATTTCTCTGATCTATAGTTTGAGATCATTTTTGATCTCTGCTTTAAAATTAACCATTTTATTTGTCAGATCTTCCACTCTTTTACCAAGATCCAAACTTGGACACTTTATCTCTTCCAGTATTGTTTCTCCACTGTCCTGCAATTTAAAGGGCAAGGAGGAACCATTTCGCTTTCCAGACCTTTTGGCATTATTGCATATGATTTGTTACTATTGGTCATGTTCTGAAATTAGAAGTCCAAAATATCTAGAAGTTTCCCTATTTCTGATTTAAATTGTAGTAACTATTTTGAAATGTTCATCTATGTATTCAAATTACACAGCGTAAAATTTAATCCAAATCTTTACCCTCTTTTGTTGCCTTTTCTTGGAGATGCATTGGCAAAGATGGGCCTCTATTCTGATCCAGCATGCTTCTTTTTCTGGCCTTAACTTCTGTTCTCTCCCAGGGGCTGTGAGAGGTATCTGGACCAGATCCTAAAGGCTCTGAGGAAGAAGTTATTCCTGCCTGTATGAAATGCAAGCTGGTTTTTTTTTTTTTTAATGTTCTCTTGGACACTGGAATGAGGTTTCATTATGAGTCACAACAAAAAGTCCAAGTGAAATTCACAACGCTTCTGAAAGTTTTTAAGTGAGAAATGTCAACATGAAATCTGTTGGCATTTGGGGTTTGAAAGGAAGCAGAAACTCCCACGTACAAAGTTACTCCTCCTGGGTTTGGGACTCTAGATTGGTATGAGTATTCTTTGGTTGGGGCGGGTTGGTATGCCATTTCAAGTCAAAATGTAATGACAGTTTTAGTTTAAATTAAACGGTGTGATTTTATTTCTGAAATGTTGATTTGAAAGGAATGTTTTTGGTCTCAGTAGAATGTCAGAGATTTCTGGGGAATATGAACAGCTTCAATTAAACTGTATTTTAAGAAAACCAACTTGTGAGATGGGGAAGGGAGGGAAATTGTCTAAGTTAACCAACTTGCCAATGTGCACCTGTTCAGGCCTTCATGACAGATAAGATGCTCTGTGAAAAGCAAACATAAGTAAAACTGATAGTGTTATTCTAAGGGCCTATTTACAGATTACAATGCCCTACATGGATAACCATCTCTACATACAAAATGCAAGCATCATACTGTATTAGATGTGAGATATTTTTTTTCTCCAACAAGCAGCTGGTCTAGTTGTCTGTTACATCTAGATGCTGCATCAATGGCTCCTTGTGATAATAGGCTCTCCCATTCTCTGGGCAATATATCTGTCTCCTCTCCAGGGAAACAAAAAGTCTCCTCCCCAGGTAAACAAAAGGTAAATGAGATCTTGGGTTTTAAGTCATGTTTATTGAGGGGTCAGTGTCACAGAAATGATGAGAGACAATTGCCCAATGAGTATGGCCAGTTGGGCAGAAGCACAATGTTTTGAGATGTTTCCCTGGGGACAAGTAGAAAGGTTCTTGGGACCCACAAGGGAGACATTGAAAACAGAGAAAACAAAGAGGGCCAATGGATGGTGGAGAGAGGGTCCCTACCTCACCTAGAGAAAGCTGGTTGCGACTGGACAAATGCATCCAGACTCCTAGTATCCCCCATGAACATGCAGGATTCTGAAATCCAACTGTATTGTGAGTAGATTAGGAAAATGTTGTAGCTAGACACATTAGGGAAAGTATGTTCCTTTGTAAACCTTGGCTGAATAAGATCTAGGATATTGTAACTTTGGAACTAAGTAACTGCCTGAAGAGTAGTGCCTTCATGATAAGATATTTTGCCATGCCGAGTTCTTCCTTAGAATAAAGCTTCTTTTAAAAATTTCCTTTTATTCATACTCTTTCATGCACCTTGCTCAGTTTCATCTCCCAAAGGGGTGACAAGAGGAAAGTCTCTGCAGAGTCAGAGTTGGATAGTCCAAATTGGAAGCCCCAGTAACTCCCCATTGAGTTACTGGTGAAAGGGGGCTAAAATCAGCGAATGGTGTCAGCTCAGATAGATGATCTCTGGAGCTATAATCCTACTCAGCAAAAGCAGGAGGGGGGAACCCTAGAATAGCCATACTCCTAAATGTGGGTATCCAGAGGTTCAGTGACATCTCATGGACTAGATTTGAAAGCCACATTTTACGGCTGAAGTTGGCAACTTGAAGCCAATATATATCCCATAAAATCATTCCTACAGTCAAGTTTTGTTTTTTTTAAATTAAAAAGCAAGCTGACTTAAAACAAAGCATGCACGTGCATGCATGCATGCACATCCACCTTGTTTTTACCAAAAATGAAGGCTTTTAGGAAACTAAAAGTAGACCTTGAGCCACATCTAGTTTGTTAGAGGTTGACCTGTGGTAGGTCCTTGAGATGGAGTTGGACTGTGGGACCATTGGACCTGTTCACCTCTGTTCTGAAAGCTTCTCAGTGTTCTCTCCCCACAACAAGAAAGCTAGTACAGTGTACAGTATAGCTGGGAAGTTCATATTCTCAGTACCTACCATCTTAATACCTACCATACAAGGATAACAATGGCTCATCTCAGAAGGCTATTGTATGCATTGATACTATAATCCATTGTAAAAACCAGTAGTGGTTTGATCATTTGACTACAACTTTGGAGATCAGAGTTCAATTCCTGCTTCAGCATAAAAACTCAACTGGGTGACCTTGGGCAAGTCACCCTTTCTCAGCTTCAGAGGATGGCAATGTCAAACCTACTCTGAAGAAAATTGCCAAAAAATAAATAAAAATAAAACCTATGATAGGTTTACCTTAGGGTCGGGCTCTGGTAATGTCATTAAGCATTGTGCATGAGGTACCAACCACAGTTTTCCCCATCTTGTCATTCAAAAAGAGAAAGAGAAAGAGAGAACATATGTTTCTGTTTGATAATTAAGACAGAAATCTTAATTAAGAGGACTGTTCTCAGAGCAAGGTGAAATGAAGAGAGTATTCTTTTTTGCCTAGTTAGGCAGATAGCATCAGGTTATACAGAGAGAATAGCTAACTGCCCCAAAGTCACCCAATGAATTTCAAGGCTGAATGGAGGCTTGAACCTGGTTCCCCCACATCTTAGTCAAACACTCTAACCGCTACACCATACTGACACTCAGATCTGCATCCTAACTAATTTGGATTATCTTTTCTTGTCTGCTTGGAGGAATTAGCCAGGTGGTCCCCAAAAAGAGGGAAGCATGTGCTGCCAAAACATGCCAGGTTCATTCCTAGAATGAATGAAAAAAATGAGAAATCTGGACCATCTAGTAAGATCTTTCATGCTGATGCTGTCTCTGTAACTCACAAATGACAAGGATGTGCTCATATACTAAAATGAGCCCACTAGCTTGTAGCTGAATCATGCACAGCTTATTCAGACTACCTGACAGGCTCAATGTGGGCAGCATAACAGAAAGGTGGGACTATAGTATTGACTATTTCATGCACTGAGTTACAAGCTTTTTTTTTTTAAGCAGCTTTTTCTCCTGCAGTATGTGGTTCAATTTGTGGCCTGAGAATTAGAAATTAGACTTCTTCATCTTCATTTCTTTCATTCCTTTTATATATATTTTTTTCATTTTTCCTACCATACTCCATATTTCTACTTTCTTTTCTTACCACACTCCATATTCAGGGCTGACTCTACCATTAGATTAAACAAAGTGATGGCCTCAGGCAACAGATACTGTGTTTCATGAAAGGGCAACAACTTGTTAATTACAGTATTTGATGCTATTGCTATATTTTTACCACTAGGGATATGCCTCCTGTACCAAAATAGCTTTACAGGTCTTGGATATCATATACCATGAATTGAAGGGGGGAGGAAAGAGGAAAAGTCCTTTTTACAGCTCTCCTCTGGCAGCAAAATATCTTGAACTACACCTGTTCCTGTGCAGCTCTACAATTACTAGCAGGAGTGTGCAGAGGCAGACATCTGGGACCTTGATTCAGTACAAGAATTCAGAAGTTACAATGATTTTTTGATGATGTCTCCTTTGTCAGAGAGTTCCAACAACAAAGGTGCAAAAACAACGCAAGATGGCCTAGAGGCTGCATTTTGCCCAATGCATCTGATCCACATATTTATACTACCACACAAGCCTTTATATCCCAGTGCAGCCCCAAGGATCCCATGGAATGATTATTGGAGGCAATAACATCCCCTTTCAAAAAAAGAAAAAAGAAAAGCAGGGGAGTTTTGGGAACCCAAGTCAATAATTATTATGAAAGTCACAAGGTCGAATTTTGTCATTCTTATCCAAAGTAGAATCAAGACAATCTGTTATTTTACTCCACTCTGCTTCCTGGGTGAATCAAATATTCTTTTTCCGCACCCCCAGTTCCCATTTTGTGTTTGCATTGCAACCGTCTGCCTCTTTTGACACATTTGCAGAATACCTGTCATACAGCTTGTCTCTTCACCTCTTGCATATTTCAACATTCACACCTCGAGGAATTATAATGGTATCAGTAAACAAATCTGTTCTGTCTGTTAAAAAAACCAGCAAATTGTAAGAATTCTGGGTCGTTGTTTTGATCATACCATGTTCTGCAAATTGAAACAGGACTTGAGCACTTGTTAGTCTTTCATTGACACCGTGAAAATCCCACTGAAAGCACAAGGAATAGTCAACACCTCCTTCATAATGAGAGTGTGCATCAGCAAAGTAGAACCAACAGTAACAGCAAGCAGTTTTGCCAGTGATGGGGTTAAACAACTGGTGCTCTTGAGGACATGATGCTATTTTACTTGTCATATTAATTCATGATAGACCTGATACAAGAGAAAAAGAGAGAACTGACAATGCACTGGTGCAAAACATGTAAGGCCCTGCTGATTTATCTTTCATGCAACACCATTATCTCATTAGAAAGTCAACATGTCCCTTATTGCTCAGCATCTACATAAGAGTACCCAATCTGGGGTTGCCCAGGAGGTGCGAGATGAAGTTCCAAGGGTTGTGACCAAGAGTAGGTTGTGTCCTTGAGTGTTGAGTCACTTGAGTGTGCCTTGAGAATATGATTGTGTTGCACAGACAGTAGTCTCATTGTTTATTTAATCAGAAAAAGAGAATGTTAAACTTACAAGAGTTTACCGTTTTTTTCTGAATAAATTAGAATCTAATTGTTCAGTTTAGACTGTCATTTTATGCTGTGAGTTACAAGCTTTTTTAAAAAAATCAGCTTGTTCACCTGAAGTATGTGGTTCAATTTGGTATGGGGTTTGAGAATTAGAAATTAGGCTTCTTCATCTTCAAATGTGATAACAGTTTTGTAGAGAGCGCAAACATTAACCAAATATTTCCTAAGGGTATGGGGCATAGAAAAGGTAGGGAATCATTGCTCTACATGGAGCAAACTGATGCAAAAACATGGAGGCTTCTTGAAAAATCCATTGTCTTCTGCCTACAAGAGGCCTGTGACCCCTCACAGAAATGAAGACAGATTGGATTGCAAGAGAAGAGTCCTGTTGATATGCAAATAGACTTTAAATTTCCTGGACTTTGTTAAACACCCAATTCCCACATGCCAGAAGGAGAAGGAGCCAGCATGCAAAATTTACTCTCCTCATACCATCTTAACTAAGGACAGAAACAACAAAATGCAGGCATCTTACTAACATCTCCAATTATTTTCTCCTGTTTGGTTTGTAACATCTTGCCTGATGAAGAAGCCAGTGGAGCTTCAAAAGCTTGCAACAAATTTATTGTGCATTTCAGTTGGCCAATAAAGGTATCACTGTTTGGTGGCTTTTGTTTGAATTTGCTAAATGGCCAGCACAGCTACCCCTGCATTATCACATCTGCTCACCGCTTTGACCATATATCTCCTTTATTGTCATCCCTTCATTGGATTCCCCTCCCTTTCCGTATTCAGTATAACCTTCTATTGTTGACTTTTAAAGCCCTACATAGGCTGGCCCCTCCTTATTTATCAGACCTCCTTTCTCCTCATGTTCTCACTCGTGTCCTCTGTTCTGGTAGTCAGGGTTTGCTGTCTCAGACTAGGATTGTCACTGCCCCATCCCGGATTCGTCCCTTTTCAATTGCTGCCCCTCACTCCTGGAACCTCCGTCCCCATGAGCCTGGGTCATCACTTCTTTAACCAGTTTCAAAACTGAGTTGATGGGCATAAAATGCTGTTTGAAAGCACTGAAATTCTGGACCATGCCAACCACTACCATGTCAGAATGCACAGGGAAGCCATTGAAATCCATAAACACCTGGACAATTTCAACAGGAAAGAGGAAACCCTTAGGGTAAACAAGGCCTGGCTAGCAGTCCTGAAGAACATCAAGGTTAAAACTCAACCAATGCAAATGAGAAAGCCTGGGGTCAGGGGGTTCCCAGCAGGCAATGAGCATTAGTTAACAGACATTAATCCTCTTTTGCACATCCTCCCACCCTGAGGTCTGCCATTAGCAATAGAACAATAATTGCTTTGTATTTTGCTTTGTTAACTGTTATTCTCTTTTATACCCCACCCCAATTGCTCGTTCAGAGGGGCGGGCTAGAAATAAAATGTCGCATTATTATTATTATTATTATTATTCATATGCAAATCACTCCTTCTTTTCCAGGGTCACACAGGATATATATATCCAATCCTTTTCCAGGCAAACATTCTCTGCAGATGCCAGCCACAGATGCTGGTGAAACATCAGAAAGGAACTCTTCTAGAACATGGCCACATAGCCCGAAAGCCCTACAAAAAACTATGGATGCCAGCCATGAAAGCCTTCAACTCCTAATAGATTTTAATTGCTCATTTAAGGCCAAGCCAATCTCCAAATACTTTGTATTACTAACATGGCTCAAACTATATCCTGTGAAATTCATGTCACCCATGCCACCTGCTCTCCTACTTTAAGGACTCCCTTGAGTTCACATAGAAACCAGGGCGTGTATAATGTATGTGGAAGATGACACCATGATCATGGTAAAACTCATAGCACTTTGAGCCTGCAAGCTCTGACACCAGTAGACCACTATAAACAAAGCTATTAGAATCCTTTGTTTTGTAATAAGTACATGGAGGTCATCGCACTGTAGGGCTCACCAGATGCTATTAGGGATGCTTGAAGAATTTGATCTTTGTAAATGCTGATAAGAAGTGGCCCAGTCTTTCCTCTGAGCTGGTGTCACTGTGTATCTTCCATCTGTATATGATGTATGTGCATACGGGTGCATATGCCCAGAGAGCCAGCATGATATAGTGGTTTGAGTGTTATTAGTAATATTATTATTATCATGTTTGTTACACATGTCAGTACAGGTGTTGGACCAGGGTTTGAATTATTGGCCGTGGAAACCCACTGGGTAACATTGGGCAAATCATTTTCTCAGCTTCTGAGAAAGGCAAAAGCAACCCCACTCTGAACAAATCTTACCATGAAAATTCCAGGATACTCCTTTTGGGTCACCTTAAGTCAGAAATGATTTGAAGGTACAATTCACTGACTGTATCTGCATGGCAGAAATAATGCAGTTTGACACTGCTTTAACTGCCATAGCCCAATGCTATGGAATGCTGGGACCTGGGGTTTGAGATATATTTAACATCTGTCAGAGACCTCTGCTGCCCATCAACCTACAAATCCCAGAATTCCATTGCATTGAGCCATGTAAGTTAAAGCAATGTCAGCCTGAATTATTTCTGCAGTGCAGCCTACAATAACAACAAAAATATCAGTATATGAATAAGGCCAGGTGAGAATCATTCAGCTGACCAGATATTCTTGGACTGCAACTCCCAGCAGCCCTAGACAGAATAGCCAATGGTGACAAATTCTGATAGTTGTTCAGCAGCATCTAAAGGACCTGATCATTCCTACCCTTCCTATAGGATCTTGATGACCTCCAGAGATCTGCTACCCTACAATTCTATGAAAACCACTTTTTTGGGTCCCAGTAATCTCTACCTCAGAAAACCATTGTCCTCTGTAAGGTTCATAGACCTGATAAACAGCCTTGATCATGTAAATAGCCAGCAGGTATGGGGCACTACAGCAAGACCAGGGCAAAGGGCATCCTCTCTCCAAAGCATCCATTCCACAAAAGTCTCCAGATGTACATAATCCCTCTGATCCTTATGAAACTGTTTTCCTAAAGCTACTGTTTACACACATTTAATCAGCCATGTCACTAGGGCACAGCAAAAACCAGCAACAAGAGCTCCTGTGGATGTTTAGCACCAGATTGCGATTTACAATCAAAGCAAGAAGTCACTGAAGTGCACCATTCCCGCCCCAATTACTAATTAATCAGACCCAAAGAAGGATCCATAAAAGGCACGGCATTCAGCCATCAGCCCCATAAATTCAAAAACACTTCTCTCTCCTTTTTTTTCCCCTAAAGGAGGAAAGGTGACCTAGAAATATATTGTTGCTATGTTTTGCCAGCTATGATCTCTCCCCTCCCTCCCTTTCCCCCTCCACCTTGCCAATGACAATCATTTTTCTTGCAGTGTTGAAAGAAACATGTTTGTATGTGAATGAAAACTGTGGCACTGTAGACATTGTTTTAGAACCTTTAAGAGTCTTTTATCAGGAGAGTACAAAGTTTCTAATTTGATTTACTGTTTTCAGTGACCACGAGTCACACTTCTTCTGTTCTGTGTTTAGCATGAGAGGTAGAGGTGATCTCCCAGTTTTTCTTTCCCTCAAATTTCAGATTTTTATATCTCAAGAGATTTTTTTTCTGTCCAATTTATGAAGAAATGTACAAATTTTGGTCAGCACAGCTATGCTGTACTTATTTTATCACATTACAAAGGGGCCATCTAGACCGCCCAAAAGGGGCGGTCTGCAATCACCCCAGGAAGCAGTGGGATGGGGCCAAGGGTGCCACACCGGCAGCCTCCATGGCCCCATCCCACCACTTCCAGAGGCCGCGGGGAAGCAGCAAACTGCCTTTTCCCCACGGCCTCCAAGCGGGGTGCAGCAGGCGCCCTGGGTGCCCGCTGCACCCCGCTTCCCTCAGCGGGGCTGAAGGGAGGAAGGGGCTGCCATCGCCGCCCCTTCTTCTCTGGGTCTTTGCCGCGGCTGTCTAAAAGCTGCAGCAAAGACCCAACGCCAAAAAGGAGCTCTGTTCGATTTGTGCCCTCCCGCAGAACAAAGATGTCATCATGTGCGCAGCCTATCTAAAAGCTGCACACATGATGACGCTTTCAAAGTGCATCCGTATGGACGCCGCCATTTTAAAATGGCGGCACCCATACGCTTTAGAGTTAGGGAGAGTGCAGAAGCTGCGCCCTCCCTAACCCTAAAGGCGTGCTTTCGAGCCCTAATCGCGCCGCAAAGTGCCCATCTAGAATGGGCTATAGTAAATCGAGACAGAGTGGCAGAGAAGAGGCTTTCTGTTTACCTTTCTTCATACCCTCAAAGCAGTTCCGTTATCTTCCCAAGGAGGATGGTCATAAAAGTGTGTCTTTTGTTATGCTGGGATAATCCATTTGGCAAAATGGTTATAAAAGTGTGTCTTTTGTTATGCCGGGAAAATCCATTTTGGCAAAATGCACAAAATAACCATCTCCCTCTGAAAGGAAAACCAAAGTGCTTCTAGAGCATGTGGAGAAAGCCACTTCTGTGCCACTCTGTCTCGGCTTTCTTTTGTAATGCAAAAAGACTCCATGTAAAATTATCAATTAATTTCACTGGCCAGATTTAATTCATACAACATGGAGAGAAAAAAGAGGTGGCAACCATAATCCAGCATTACAAACACAGTTGACTATGCAGGGATTCAAAATCAGATTTTTACACTCTAGCAGCCAAATACTAGCCGGCTGGATGAATCTGTTAGCTTCATTTTGTTCCAGAGTTAGCTTTTAAAAACAAAACTTAACTTGTTTGCATGGAACTCATGAGGAAAAGTGTGGATTTTGGGAAGTTTTTAACCCCCCCCCCCCCCAAAACAACCCACATGAAATGAAATTCTATCCCATGCCTAGTAAGACATAGGTTTGCCAGGTGTATAGAATGGTATAGAATATTAGAATATTATAGAATGGTATATAATATTATATAGGATGTCTCCTATTTGAGGGTTGTAAACTTTTCCTTTTAAATAAACTGAATGAAAAAAAAATCCCATATTTTGGGTTATGATCCCTTCATAAAAACAGAAACGTTATTAATTTTATTTATGAATGTGGATGATCTATTCATTTCTAGAGAAATGATTAACTAGGGGTGCAGCTACACTGTGGAAATAATGCTGATTGACACCACTTTCAGTGTTGTAGCTCCAGCCTATGGAATCCGGGGATCTGTAATTTTGCAAAGTCTTTAGCCTTCTCTGCTAAAGAGTGCTGGTGCCTCACAATACTACACATACCAGGATTCTGTCAGATGGAGCCATGGCAGTTAAAATGGTGTCGAGTTGCATTATTTCTACAGTGTGGATGCATCCTAGGTCAACTGAGATCAGTACTTTCATTTGTTTTGTTGGTGGAACACAGGCTTCTCAATAGCTATCTCCTGATTGTCAACCGTGCATGTTATGAATTTCAACTGCCCCTTATTGCTGTCTTGAAAACCTGGCAACATTAGCGAGAGGTTACCATCATTTGGAAGCTACTCTGATGTTTTAACACCACACGCTCATTCAACAGTAGCAAGCGTGCAGCCTTAGTTCATTGTAGTAATCTTTATCTCTCTGCTACAGTTTCTGATCCTGATCACACAATCTCTCTACTTATATAGGAAATTTTCATGTCCTGTGTTTTTATTTCTAAATGGAACAGGGTAACATCTTCCTGTTTTAGAATTGCCACTTCCTAGGGGCCTGATCCACTCTAACATTGGGATTTTTTCAATCCCAAGTCAAAACTTTTTATTTATTTATTTATTTATTTATTTATTAAAACCTTCAGTTCTAAATGGTTTTATGCAGGCTGTGCAGGTCTTATGACCAGTTTTAAAATTCTTTTGACCAATTTTAACTTTTTTTTGTTAAATGATGAATTATTTAACCTATTTTAAATCTTTCAAAACTGTTTTTATTACTTAAACTATTGTTATCATTTATTATTTTAAAATGATTTTAGTGTAAGCTGCCTCAAGATCTTTGAATATAGCATGGGATATAGACATGCTATCAGACTTGCAAAACTTTAATCCGAGTTTTAAGTTCCTTTTGAATTCTCTGTTGAACTCAACCATGGGGTGGGAGAACTACCAACTATAAATCTCAGCCTGACTTGTTGATAAAGTTAACATAATATAAAATTAAAAATTATGGGCTTTCTAAATTCAATAATTTTATATTTATACTTCTCAGCTCCAAAAATCTACTAGGAAGATACCATGGATCTGGCTCTATACCCCCTAAAAGGGAATTAGTAGAATGCAAATAAATTTCCTCCCAAAGTTACTTGAAGGAGGATAACTTGCTTGCCATTTTCCCCCTCAAATTAATTTTTGGTCTAGAAAGTGAACATGGAATTTGGAGCATAGAAATTGAAATAAAATTGGAAAAATTATCAGTATAGACTGATTTTTAATACTGTAACAACCCTATTCTAGGACATCTAGATTAATACAATCCTATTCTAGGACATCTGGTATTAAAAGGATGGTATATCTTGTCTTAACATGTATGGAATTTCATATATGTAGAGATGACCAAGTCATTTGTGTCTACTGGCAGCCCAAGCTTGGAGAGGTCTCTCGCTACCACAGGGAGGTGCTTGGTCGACAAGCTGTTGGTGTTTCCATTCAAATATTTTGGGAGAGATGTAAATGGCAGTGAATTATACATTTCAACAAAAGGTAATTTAAGATTCTATCAGAGTGCAAGGTAGAACTGGTATCAGTTGTGGCTGGACTGTGAAGAGGTACTGGCATTTTCAACCCCCAAACAGTTCACTCCAGATCATTATAATGCCTTCCACCTCTTCCCTTTTCTTTTTCAGTTGATCACTTGATCTTTTGGATTGAGGAGAAGACAACAGACCTGAGTCAAAAACAACTACCATGTTCATTTTTAGTGAAGAGATGTAGAAATCAAACAAGCTTTTGAATCAGACTTGACTCCAGTTGTGAATGAATATGTTTGGTTACTTTGAGTGTTACGTTAATAGTAGGAACAGGTAAATGAGATTTCCATACCTGGATGCCCACTACTAATGACCATGGCTTTAAAAAATCTAGAGTTGTTACATTTATGCCCTCCAAACTGATCCAGTAGAGTGGTCTCCTTCTGCCTGTATTGCTGCTTCTCCTTCTTCTGGTTTACAACATTATTATAAGGCACTCAGGGCAGCATCTATAAATCATTGTCCCCTTTACGGCCTCCATTGAAGACAAAGCTTCCTGAGGAAAGCACAGCTGAGCTGGAGGGAGGGGAAGAGAGAGAGTGACTTGTTCAGCAATATCTGAGTTTCAGAACTGAGTGAGGATTTGAAGTGTCATACAGATATTCCCAAGAACTCTTCATCCCAGACCATGATGAGGACTAAGGTCCTCCTAGCTTTAGCAACAGAATGTCTTCATGCATACACCATTCTCATAGGCTAGGAGAGAACACCAGCCAATCCCTTAGGGCCCGAACCAGAAAAGAAATATGTCTTTAATCTGCCCAGCTACTCAAATTAAGATCTCAGAACTCTTATGTGACCTCACAATCTGTGACATTGCCATAATATCATGTTTTATATAGTCCTCTATATGTATTTATTGTCATACAAGTGTATTTTACATAACCTGCTCCATGCACTAACCCTTTACATGGGGCTTTCTAGATTGGCAGGAAAGTGTGACATGAAGTTGCCTTTTCCTTAATGCTTAGCAGCTCACTAACTATACTGTCTAGATTAGGGCTAATATGAGTTGTAGGCCAAAAACATCTAGATGGTCATGACTGTCCACTCGTGATGTATACAAATAAGAATCATAAGTGACTGAAAGAGATTCACTTCTATTTGGGTGAGGAACAGAGGGAGGGAAGCATGGTCCGTGTTCATCTTTGGCTATTCTTTTGTGAGCAATATGTTGTTTAACTTCTTCAGGTAGCCCTACAGTAATTACAGGAGTACTACTAATGTGTATTTTGAACCATACGTAAGGGAAGTTTCAGTCCCCACATGGCAAGAAGCCACCCGGTTTTGGCAAAGATGTGGGATGTTTATTACAAAAGTAGAAATACAGAATGTGCACTTATTGTAAAGGTCACTTGGAAGCTAAGCTCCGAGCTGTTTTTGTCAGTTTTCAACCTGTTGCAAAAGCAAACACAGCCAGCCAGTGTACGTCGATGGCACTCCATTTCCTTCTGTGGAGCTCCATATGATTATTGTGCCAAAGTAAATTTTAATCAAGGCTCTCAGCATGTCTTAATGTGACATATTGCATCAGCAGTAGGATGTGTCATGTTGGACCAGCGCCTCCCTCCCACACTATGAGTGTAGCACGTACAGAGAAACTTTAATCAGGAGAGACATCTACTGCTAAAGTGTTCTTTTCTACACTGTAGGAGGGAAGATTAGCTACGGAAAATCTCAGTCAGCATCCAGTCCAGCTCCACAGAACTCAACAGAAAACTCTTCCTGTAGTAGGAAGATGGGTTTTATTACTAGTTTATTAGATCAAAATAAGAATGTAAGAATAACCCTATGAGACTTAACCAAAGGCCCCACAAGTCCAGCATCCTGTCCTCAGAAGAGGTGCCTCATGGGAAATCTTACAAGAAGGGCATCTCCAAATCACATTCCCCAGCAAATGATATAGTGGCACCCAAATAGACATCTGTCATGCTTGGTAGCCACTGATAGCCCAATCCTCCAGAAACCTGCCCAATCTCCTTTTAAAGTTGCCCAAGTTGGCAGCCATCCATCTCTAATTCTTTTTGTATCAAATGCCACTGTTTATTTACTTGTGCCATGAGCAAATACTTCTTTTCATCTGTCCTCCTAAAGTAGTAAAATGAGGCCTTACTTTCTTAAGGTATATCTTTTACAAATGGCAGCATGACGTTCTATAGTCAAAACCTTAGTAGGAATTTTGGATTGTCCTTTCACAAATATAGTCTAGCACTTTCACAAAACCACACATGGCCAAAACTGTGAATGATGTTAGAAAAAGAAAACACACTGGTGAACACAAAAAGGAAACAATGTGACAGGGTTATACCTGTAATTCCACTTGCTGTGTGACAAAAACATTTGACTGAATACATCTACCGACTAGAAGATTAGGGCATGCTGTGGCTTAGTAGTTAAGATGATGACTCTGATGACCACAAGGTCAGCAGATCGGTAGTTTGAGAGAACCAAGCACCATGTGACAGAGTGAGCTACTAGTCTCAGCTTCTGCCAACCTAGCAGTTAGAAAATATGTAAAAGTGCAACTAGATAAATAGGTACCACTTTGGTGGGAAGGTAACAGCATTCCATGCACCTCTGTGTTTAGTCATGCTGGCCACATGACAACAGAATCATCTTCAACAAGGCTGGATCTCTTGGCTTAATAATGGAGATGAGCACTTCCCCCTTCTTTTTCTAACATCATTCACAATTTTAGCTCCATGTGGTTTTGTGAAAGTGATAGACAATATTTGTGAAAGGAGAATCCAAAAATGCCACTATGGCTTTGACTAGACAATCATGTCAAAGGGGGAAACTTTTACCTTACCTTTACTAGAAGATTAACCACATTGGTTGCAGAACATTAATAAACACTTTCTCAAGAGGGTGTAATCATCACTCATCAACACTTCTCTGTGGCTACAATTCTATATCCACCCATCTGGAAGTAAACCCTACTAAACTTAATGAGATTTAATTTTGAATAGGCATGTGCAGTGTAAATAATTAATTAGATTATGGGAATTATTAGGGCTTGTCTAAACCACTAAAAACACCACACTCACCCAAAAGATGGTGTTGGCAGACCTCACAATGTATGACTACTTCCAGGGAGGATCTGTGGGGGATTTTTTGCCCTTATCCCAATTTCGTCCCAAACTAAGCAAAGTTGGTGAAACCACCATTTCCTTCCAGAAACCTCAGAATGACCTTGGGTTAGTTGTCCAAACAAAAATCCATCAGTGATACCTTCATTGGCCAACCAAAATGCTCAATATACTCGTTGCAAGCCAATAAAGGTATCACTGATGGATTTTTGTTTGGATTTGTTAAATGTCCAACACAGCTATCCCTGCATGTTTTGGATTAGTTGTGTGTGTGTGAACAACAAGCCAAGAGAAATGCCATCCCCCCCCCCTTCCCCACACTAAGCAGCACAAGGAAAGGAGATGGCCTGTTTTTAAGCTGCTGCTACCACTTCCTTATGGGCAGGAACTCTGTGTAAAACCTGCTTGATGTGTAGTCACTTCTCCTGAGGTCAGAACAGGGCACTCATGCGATTAACAAGGTAGAGCAACATCCTCCTTGTTGATCACATAGAAGGGTGCCCCATTCTGACGGTGATGGCCAGAAAGTGGAGTCAAAGGCTTTCATGGCCGGCATCCATAGTTTTTTGTGAGGTTTTCGGGCTATGTGGCCATGTTTTAAAAAAGTTCCTTTCTGATGTTTCGCCAGCAACTGTGACTGGCATCTTCAGAGAAGATGCCAGCCACAGTTGCTGGCAAAACATCAGAAAGGAACTCTTCTAGAACATTGCCACATAGCCTGAAAACTCCACAAAAAAGCCAGAAAGTGGCTTGGCCAACAAGGGTTGGGGCTGTGGCAACTGCACACCACATCCCCACGTGGCTCCTTTTTGCTTTGAGCTTCTTTTTGAGCCAGCAAAATGCCATCTTTTCCATGACATGCAGCATATAAACACCATGCCACTGGAGCACCGCAAAGCTGCCCGCCATGTGGTCAAGCGAGCGGTGTGATGCCAGCTTGGGGATGGCGTCAGAGCATGTGGGATCCAAACTCCATGCTCTGATGCTGCCCAAAGCCAACACAAAGGAACAGTCTGTTTCACCCCTTAGTACTAGATACATGAACATTGATTGTAATCTAGAGCTCATTGGCAGGCAGTTGCCTTATTCTTTGCCATTGCCGGAGCTTGGAGATGCTCAGTCTTTGACTACAACTTCCCAAATCTCCAGGCTAGGAGAATTCTGGGAACTGATGTTCAAAAAAAATGTTTCCAAGCTCTAGCCCATTACCAACATCACAAAAAGCCTGCTTTCCTCTCACATGTTTGACAACAGTCAAAGTACTGCCTTCAGTTACATAAGGCAAGGCCCCATTTTAAATTAGTTATCATATTTAAAGGTTTTTGACAGCACTGTAAATTTTAAAAAATCATTAGCTTTTATTTTGCCCAGTCTTTAATTATCTTGAATACAGCTGTAAAGCATCTTTGTGAAGCCTTTTAAATATGTCATATCATTGGGAATAATTTTGTGGTTGAAATAGGCACCTTATAAAAGAGAAATCGAGATCTCTGGATAATTCACTTTCCTTTTTTAAATCTTTTTTTAAAAAAGGTTTAAACCTTTAATGATCTATTTTTATAGCCAGATTGGTCCCGGTTTCTGCATATGATTCAAACTAGAATCCCACAGTATTAAATACAAAAATAAAACTTTCCCTAGGAGGAAGCCACAATATATCATTGGGAAAGAGAGAAGAAACCACAACATATTGCTAAAACAGGCTATTTGGCTAAAAATAGTCCAGTTTTATTTTTACAGTCTTCCGTGTGTATATTTTTAGAAGAAAGTAAACATGAATATATGCATACATGCATGTTTGTATCTACATCTGGCCTCTACCTATCTACATATCAATGAAACACGTTTTTTATTTTATTTTATTTTTTAATTGTAAAAAGTAAGGGAAGCATTTGGAAAAGCAGCTTGGTCAAAGACAACTATTCATGTCATCTGGGGAAAAGAAACTGCCTCTCCTTTTCCCACCACTTGGCAACATAACAGGGAACAGAGGTGCACATCTGTAAATAAATGCATCATTAGATTCTCATCAATTTGTAAGCCTCACTTGATGTATGGCTAAAATTATCCCAGAAGGATAGGGAAGCAACTACTTGCTTCCCAGCTTGCACCAGCATGCAACACAACATGGCAGACAGTGAGGGAGAGGGATAATTTTAATAGAGTTGGTTAATTTTCTTATTTTTTGCTAAGGAGGGGGTGATTTTATCACTGCAACCGTCCATAACTAAGAACTATTTAAAGTACACTGTCGCCAATATACTCATTAGCCAAGGAACTCTGGACATATTAAAAGAACACAGTAAAACAACTAATGAGGCACTTGAGTAGTAACAGGTTGTCATTAGAGCAGCATCTGCTCTCATCAGAGTTAATTATTCAGTTGCTTTGTTTTCCAAGTAGGTGTCTGATAAAATTTAGCAGAATCTTAATTAAAACACATTTTCAAACTCCTTGGATGCTCATCTCATCTAAAGAAATCGAGACAATATCCACCATAAACATCAAGCTTCAGTTGAGCCATCAAACGGAAGAAGGAACTCAGCCAATGGAAGTTGTGTGTGTGTCTGCGTGTGTGTGTAAAAGACATTAACCATTTCAGTAGTAATGCAATGTGAATAACAACACAATTTTGCATCAGGGTAAAGCCACCTTTTCTTCTGGAGCCCTTCCCTCTGGTTAAAAGAGACAGGGCATTGGCTGGTAAGGCCCCAAACCAGGACTCTCCCTGAAATAGGACAGAGTAGGCCCAGGAGGGTTTGCTGGAAGAAGCCAACATAATGTCCTCTCTCCTCTGATACCACTTCCAGAACCAGTGCTATGGACATAGCACTCAGACCAACCCCCTGATACCCAAGAATTTTCTTACTCAGATCTAGCCTTTCTCAACCTTTCCAACCTGGTGGAATCCTTGAAATAATGTTCAGGGAATCCCTGTATAAAATATATATTTACAAAAAGAATGGGGTGTTTTTTACACCCTGGTCATGTTCTCTCACTGAGACCCCAGTGATCTATCAAGGAATACAATGGTTCAAAGAACCTTTGTTGAAAAACTCTGCTCAGACCTCCATGCACATCTTTGCTCCTGCTTCTGCTAAAGTAGACCTCAGTATCAGCAGTGCTGGATCAGGGAATAAACAACACCAACTCTCCTGCTTTGACAAGCACAATTCTAATTACAGTTGGCCCTTCAGATTTGCAGGGGTTGGTGATGCAAGACCCCTGCAAAATTGGAGAAACCACAAATGTAGTGGGTAGCAGTGGATCTGATGGCAAGGTACAGACTCCATGCATGAACTCCTCAGACTTGTGAAGTAGGTGGCTGGCAGGCCTGGAGGGAAGGAACACCCAGTGTTGTTGGACTGCACTGCTATCATTGGCTAGGATTGATGGGAGATGCAGTCCAACAACTGCTGGAAGGCGACACTTCTCTAGCCTTAGCGTAGAGCAGTGATTATGAACCTTTCAGGGACCAGGTGCTAAAACTCATTGGCATTCTTGCACCAGGTGTCACAAAGTGCAAGGGGGACTTCCAGGGGGCAGGACTTCTGGTGGGTTTCCTGGAGGCAGGGCTTCTGAGAACATCACATGCTCCCTCTCTCTTCTTGACAAATGAAACTTTTTTAACCAGCTCCACAAAAGTTCTTCCCGCTCCATTAAGTGAGGGGCAAGACACTTCCAAGTTTTAAAATACAGTCAGCCCTTGGTGTCTGCAGGGGATCTATTCTGGATCTCCACGCAGATATCAAAATCCATGAATGCTCAAGTCTCATTGTCCTGTCCATGCAGCTGTGCCACCATTGGGGACAATGGGACTTTGCCACCCCTGCCTTTCTGAAGCCTGCCTTGCCACTGTCACTGAAGCAGGCAGTAAGGGGCTGCCTCCTCTTCCTCCTCCTCTTCCCCCTGACCCCTCCCTCCCCTTTTCCTCTTCTTCGCCCTGCTGCCATTGTCTCCTCCTCATTCCTCATTCCTCCTCCTCTTTCTTCTCCTTTTCATCCCATCAATACCATCACTTCCTCCCTCCTTCTCCTCTTCTTCCCCCCCACTGCCTCTGCCTCCTTCTTCCTCCTCCTCCTCCTCCTCCCTCTGCCTCTTCAACCTGCTGTTGCTGCCTCTCCCTTCTCCTCTCCCTCCTCCTCCTCTTCTTCCTCTTCTTTGCTCTGTTGCCACTGCCTCTTCCTCTTCTCCCTCCACTTCCCCCTCCTCTTCTCCTCCTCTTCGGTCTGCTGCCACTGCCTCTCCCTCCTTGTTTTCCACCTCTTCACTCTGCTCCCACTGCCTTCTCCCTCCTTTTCCTCCTCCTCCTTCCCTCTTCTTCCTCTTCCGCTTCATCTTGCCACCAAAGTTTCCTATTCCACCTCCACCTCCTCCTCTTTGCCCTGCAGCCACCACCTCCTCCCTCCTCTTCCTCTTCCTCCTCCTCTCTCCTCTTCCTCTTCAACCTGCCACCACCACTTCCTCCCTTGCCCTCCTTTCTCCTTTTCCTCCTCTTCTTCCTCTTCACCCTGCTGCTGCTGCCTCCTTCCTCCTACACCTTCCTCCTCCTCTTCTCCTCACCACCTCTGCCTCCTCACTCCTCTTTGCCTTCTATCTCCTACTCCTCCCTTCTCTTCCTCTTCTTCACCCTGCCGCCACCATCTTTTCCCTCTCTCTCCTTCCTCCTCTTCCTCTTCCTCCTCTTCCCTCCTCTTCCTCCTCCCTCCCGACCCAGACTTTATTTGGCTCTCAGGAGGCTGCCTCTGCCTAGTCCCTTCTCTCACCTGACTGCCATGAGCCATGCTGCGGAGGAAGGCTTGTTTAGCAGCTCCATCCCTCGTGCAAACAAAAACAGAAACAAACAGCTTCATTTATATACCTCTTCATACCACCTAAGGAGTGTCTAAGCAGTTTACAACTGTAAGCTACTTGCCCCCAACAATCTGGATACTCATTTTAGCGACTTCAGACAGAAGGATGCAAGCCTGAGTCAAGCTTGAGCCCTTTTGCTGGTATTGAACTCGCAACCTTATGGTTTTGAGTGAGTGGCTGCAGTACAGGCATTTAACCACTGCTCCACCAGGGCTCCTCTTCCTCAGTGCCACTCACAAGCAGCTGCCATCTTGCCTCTTCTGTGCTCCCTCTCCTCATTTTCCTGGATGGGATGGCACATGGGGTACAGAACATGCTTGCACACACACACACACACACACGCACACACACACTAGTGACTCTACTGCCTGGCTGGCAGAGGAGTTATTTATTTATTTATTTATTTATTTATACCCCGCTCTTCAGCCCTAAAGGCTATCAGAGCGGCTTACAATTATTATTTTTTAAGACGGTTCCCTGCCCTCAGGCTTACAATCTAAAAGACAAGACACAAAAGGAGAAGGGAATGGTGAGGGGGAAGGGGATCAGGTCCAACAGTTGTTCTCTCCCTCTGACGCCTGGACCAAGGCAGATGGACAGGAGGGAAGGCTCGGCTTCTTAATCTAGGCCCGATGGAGTTTGGCCTGTCCTTTTACTCCCTCCTAGTGTTGTCATGAAGGGAGGGCTCTTCAACTTGAGGCCAGGCTTGATGGTGCTGCTAGGCCTCCTTCACTCCCTTCTAAGTGGCCAGATGATGTCTTCAGGAGGGAGGACTGATGGGGTCCGTAGGGCTGGCAAGCTTGAGAGAAATGCACAGCCTTTCCCTCCCTTTTCCCTAGATCTAGGGCCTCCATGGCAACAATGTGCATGCCCACAGAGAGGACTGTAAGTGCCCCCTCAGGCACATGTACCATAGGTTTGCTACTAGTAGCATAGAGCTTCAGAATATGGAGAACTTTCTTTAAAGAAAATACAAAAAAAGTCCCTTTTTGTTATGTTACAGTGACATATATAATGTGATAATGAAAGTAAGGCTTGTTGAATATGATAAAACAGTTCAGAGCCTTGGTGTATTTTAATTCAGCCCTAATCTCCTGGGGAAACTGCTCCATCCATAGTGTCTTCTACCAAATTCTCTCAAATTCACAAAATGATTTCAATGTCCAAGAATGTGCTGGAAGAAACAACAATGCCTGAGAGGAGGAGAAGACAGCATCAATGGTATACCTAACATGGTTTCTAGAATAAGGGCTGACATAAACCCATCCTGTAGCATCTGAGTCTTATCAGGTCCAATAGAACATTTCTTTATGATCAGGCTGAATACCCAGTCTCAATAAACAAACAAACAGCTTCATTTATATACCGCTTCATACCACATAAGGAGTGTCTAAGGGTTTACAACTTGTAAGCTACTTGTCCCCAACAATCTGGGTACTCATTTTAGCGACCTCCTTGGAAGGATGCAAGCCTGAGTTGAGCTTGAGCCCTTTTGCTGGTCTTGAACGCACAACCTTATGGTTTTGAGTGAGTGGCTGCAGTACAGGCATTTAATTACTGCGCCACCAGGGCTCCTTACTATCCCTGTTTACAATACAGTGGTCCCCCGGGTTACGAAGGTAATCCGTTCCGGGATTACCTTCATAACCCGGAAGTCATTCGTTACCCAGGGGACCGCTTTAACCAATGCACAGCGCACCGGAAGCGCGCTGTTTTAAAGCGTCCGGGTTGCGAATTTTTTCCGCAACCCGAGGTTTTTTTCGTTGGCTGGGGCCGTTTTTCTGGCCCCGGCGGTTTCGGGTCCCGGGGATTTCGGATCCCGAGGGATTCGTATCCCGGCGGACCACTATACTCCTTACTATCCCTGTTTAAGAAGTATCATGTATCATACCAACTACAGACACAGACATGCACACACATTGCTCTTGGGCTAAAAAATATTAGTGTCTCATATCCATCACCATCTTTGAACAAGCAATGTTAGAGCACCTCATGATACCCACTAGGGGCAGGGGGACACCTTGCTCTCTCAATTTATAGAGGGTCTCTGTTAATTTTTAAAATCCAGTGCTCCCATGGAATAAAGATACAAGAGAAAGGCTCAGGTTTTTCCTCATAAGGCACTTATTTGACAACCTTTCTGGAGGATGTAAATTTTACATTGCAAAACCTCTTGGTTGTCATAGAGCCACATGTCTGATTATTAAGGGATCCTTAAATATGTATTTTGTCATGTAAAAGGCAGCTTTGAAAGCCAGGAAAGGTTTTTTTCCCCCCCAAAGATGAAGCCAAATCCAAAATGGCACCAGCCATCTGTTAAAGCAGAGCTCCCAAGCTCCCTTCATGAGAAATCCCACAATTTTCAAGTGACAGGAATTGAGAGCCACACTGTGGTAATGCAGGCAATATAATTAATGAGGGTGGCATGTATATCACCATCCCGTTGCTTTCTCTCCGTCTGTCCTTACGCTTTTCTCCACCATGCAGAGAGAGTACATACATGGCACATTGCTTAAACTCTTTGTTGTCCTGAACATAAGCCAATGGTGGTGTTTTCTTTTGTTTTTTACAACCCATGAAGCAAGTGCAGCAGCAATGAGTCTTGCACAATGTGTGTTATGAGTGTGAAGGAACACTCTGTGTCCTCAAGCCAAACTACTTGGTGCTTGGTCTTCAGGCAATAAGGCAGAAGGAAATAGGTGTAACCAGGGGAAGTGGTTTTGTGGGCCACTTGTGGGCTACCTTGTTTGATTTGGGCCTTAGTGAAAAGGGTTTTCTTTGCACCCCTCCAACCCTCTCCCAAGCAAAACATACAAATGAGGAAAAGTTTCACATTTTACACAATGATTTTTGGCTAGGGCTGAGCTAGAAGAGCAGCTTATCTGTTTGTTTGTTTTTCCCAGATTCTCAGAGTGCTCATCCCTCTTATTTTCATCTTCCCCCTCCACCTCTCACCACCAAAGGAAGATTTGTTGATGAGAAAGAATGGCAAGATTGTGGCATGACACAAACTGCTAAGTTTGACAAATGAAAACCTCCCAAAGTGTCTTTATGTAGCGTGGGATTTGTTTGACTACCTGTCAAGGTAAACCTGGTGATGCCCCATCAATTGATGTACTGCTCTCATCCACAATGGAAGCCATTTTTTGTGACAGTAGGCCAACAAATTTCCTCTTCCTCAATTTGTTTAGATCTGGCTTGGAAAAGGTACACTTCTTCAGCTTTTGGGGGCTGCAACTCCCATTAGCTCTAACAAGCATATTGAATGGCAAGGAATACTGGGAATTGCAGTTCAACAACATCAGGAGGGACACATGATACTTGCTCTTGGTCTGGAGGGAAGCCAATATGAAGGCTTTCCATTTCTTTGGTAGCCCTAGCCCTGTTTAAGTGTTCTGCTTCTGTGTAGTGTCAATTGAGTTTATCATACAGGCCTTAGAATGGGCCTGTCGTGTTACAAAAGGGGGTCTGATGGGAATGGGAGGCAGCATAGAATGCAATTTACCACACAGGAGAATGCTGCCGCCACCACCAGAAGTTCCCATTGCGTTCTGGATGTGTTCTCCAGGAGGTGATTTTCAGGAACACTTCTGAAGCGTTCCTGAAAATCTCCTCCTCTGGGTTGCATCCGGAACACGATGGGAAATTCCGGTGGTGGCATTCTCTTGTGTGGTAAACTGTGTTCTCTGCCACCTCCTGTTCCCATCACATCCCCTTTTCTAATGTGGCAGGCCCGTTCTAGGGGCCCGTGCAATAAACTATAATATAATATAATATGAGGAAGAATGAGAAGGAGTGTGCTAGCTCTGCTCTCACATTGCCCCACTAATCATTCTGAAATGGAGATCCTTTTCAACTTCTGGAGGCTCCATGTGTGATTGAGAACTCAGGAAAATTAATAATGAGACAACACAGGGAGAAAATAAGAGATTACCAGTCCAACCCATGTAGCATAAAGGAATAGGGAAGACAGCTAGCATGCTTATACTCCCTCTCCCCTCTCACATGTCAGAATCATGGAGTTAGAAGGGACCACATGAGCCTTTTAGTCTAACCCCTTGCTGTGCAGGAAGTTAAAGCTGTCCCAAGAGATGTCCATTCAACTTCTATTTAAAAACATCCAAAGCAAGAGATACTATCATTCTCCAAGGAAATCTCTTCCACTGTTGAACGGCTCTTACAGTAACAAAAAAAGCCTGAGAATATGGTGGGGCAGAAAGAATGGCCTCTCAAGATGATCTTAAGAGCTCAAATGGGCTCATAAATATGAACTGTTAAAAAAAATTGTAATGTATTCACAAAAGGGGAAAAGTTGGTTATTATTTTAAAAGATAAAAACATTTGTTTCTGTATATATTGTTTCAAATCCTTAAATTGTGAACAATTCAAAAGTTATGTGCTGTGTTTTGAGAGGTGAACACTTTGGCAAAAATGCAAAGTTTCTTTCTCTAAAGGTCTTTTTCACTATGGGATAAAGACAACAAAATATTCCAACACCATGAAATAGGCATTTCTTGAATATGTGTCCATGAAATTGTTTTCCAAAAAACACTCCATATTGTGCCCCGCTACTCAAAGAAAACCTCTTTCCAAGAACAATAGTTTATAGAATGAATACTGGGCAAAAATCCTGGATATTTCTGAAATGTTAGTGGGTGATTTTCCCCTGAACTTCAGTCTGGAAATACCCTAAATAATATCCATAAAATCTACAAATCACCCACCTACAAAATGTATGTATGTATGTACGTACGCTGTAATGTTTTATTTCTGGGCATAATTTATCTGCTAGACATCAGATATGTGCAGTATGTAGAGCTTTAAAAAAATTCTGTTTTGGGACTACAGTTCCTAACACAAACATATCAGCATGCTAGATAGGAGATTATTGAGGTTTTCACCCAAGTAAGTAATTTTTTCCACCTCTGACTTTTTAAGCCAAGCAGTCTTCTGTGGCTTTTTGGAGTCTTCAATAGCTTCTACTTCTAGCAGTACAGTAGCACAAATCATGTCTAAGCAGAATGGGGAGGGGGCATCCTTGATGACATTTTGTTGTGTGGGAAAGCTTTCATTTTTGGAAGCCACTTTGATCATACAATATGGAAAGTGTGCTATCTTAGCTGTTTCCTACACAAAGTTGGAACGAATCTGTTTTGGAGAAAATCCACTGGCAAGAGCTCGAAGTCTTGAGCAGCCAGTTTTAACATTTTTTTAAAAAAATAAATGTATTCTTTATGCATATACTGAGCAGTTATTTTGAGATACTGCCTTCTGGATGATTGCTGTCTGATACCAGATAGGAGTACCATACTTCATAAGTGTGGGCGTGTGGATAGTTTGATTCCTTTGGGAAGTTGCAAGTAGGGCCAATTAGAGCTTTATTAATGACTGCCGGCCCGCTTCTCTTAAAACTACACTTTGAGGTGTGAAACTGATATTTTAGCTGTCAAAAGTAAGGAAACTAAAAATACAAAAAACAAAAAACCCTGAATCTGAATCTGATTGATTTCAGTGTGAGTAAGGTTTGGTTTAATGATTTGCATAAAGGAAATCTGGAGATGAGAGAAGCAAGCCGCCACTTGATCTCACTCTCAACCAGCCACTTTTTTAGTTCTCCTTGAAAGTAGGGACAAAAGAATATGTGATTCCCCCCACTCCTAAATAGCTGGATAATGTGTTTCTTGAGTAAGAAGCCCTGAAGAGGAGACCTCTGAACTGATGAGAATTTTCACAGCTGACAACTTATTCTGTGCAAAATTTGTACATGGTTTTTGTGCATAAACAACATTTTCTGCACCAGAGACAGCTGTTTCTCACATAGAATATGCTGTAACTGGGGGGTTTGTACTGTGCAGAATTTGTATGTGACATTTTTTGTACAGGATACAGCATTTTCTCTATAGGAAAAAAACCATTTCTGTGCAGACATTGTTTTCTGTGCCAAAAACGTAAGCTTGGATTATCATTTAAATTAGAGATGAGCATTTTTGACTAATTCATATTTGTGATCCCTACATATTCAATAGTGTAGGGAATACACAGGGAATAAAGTCTCCCAATCCTAATTTACCAGGCATCAGGTGCTGCAAGTGATAGGGGTCTGTTCTCCAGCCGCAGCAGACTGATGTTTCTAAGTCCATCTGCAAGTGACCTCTGGTATAAGGAGATTATGACAGGTATCTTTTTTTTCCTGACTAGTGTACCAAAGATCAACAGTGGAAACTGTTTTCTGTGCAAAGAAAATAATGTGCAAATTTTGTGTGGAATTAATCCTCAACTACAGCATTTTCTGCACAAGAAACAGCATTTTCTGCACAGAAAATGATATTTCTTTGTATAGACATGGTTTTCTCTGCAGAAAAAAAAAATACTTCTGTGCCGAAAATAGTTTTTGGTGTGAAAATACTGCATACATTTTTTCACAGAATTAAGTCCCAAACAGTTTTTGAAACCTGCACAGCCTTTGAAGATTCACTTGCAACAGGAAGCAAATTGCTACAAGTTATTCATTGATTCCCCTGAGAAGGAAATTCTTCCAAATAGCAATAGCATGAAAATAAAGTGAACAGAAAGTGGACAAAAATGACACCTCTTCCAGGAAATTCCCGAAAGTAAAAAGGTCTTGTTTATGTCCACTTTCCATTTGCTTTATTTTTGCATTATTGCTGTTTGGTGCAAATGTGTCTGAAAAACCTCCCACATTTGCAGGTTTTTTTCTACTTTTAAAATCCCATTTCTGAGTGGGATTTGTTTAGTGGGATAAGGTTCATAGTGGATGCAAATTCAACATTACTCATAGCTTCATCTAGGCTCATGTTTGCCTTATTTACACTTGGTGACTATTTAGGAAGGGTATCTCATCAGCAGTCATTACAGCAAGGCTTTTATTTATCTACTTCCATAATCACGTTTCTTGCCAGGATTAGGGCTAGATTAATTGTTAGACTATCCATGCCATACAGCAAGATTGTTGGTCATTCTGACTGTTGTCCTTTGCTTTATTTCTAGCCTTTCATAATTATAAACAGTATAATTGCTTCATCGTGCACTCTACGGCACATTAGACATACTGAGGCTGACTGTATATGTAGAATTGCTACTAATTTTCTTTTCATTTTACCTCAGTTCACATCTTCTTTCATTATAGTCACTGTAGCAAAGCAAAAAAAGAATACACTCCAGAATGGCCAAGTCTTAGAAAATCACAGTAAAAATACACCATCATGTATGAGTGAACAGTATCATTCGGATGAAATATGAATTTTAAAAATTCAACAGAATAGTTAAAATTGGCATGTGACAAAAAAATAACAACACTGAAATACATTTAAGAACAGTAAATTCCATTAGTTCATTTTACTCAATGATTCAATTATTTAATTTCCTAAGAGAAACATACAAGGCACTATCTATCTAAACATCTATCTATCTATCTATCTATCTATCTATCTCTATAGCACTAAAGTGTGTGCTGCTGTGAAAGAGACTCTGAAAATGTTCAAAACAAAATAAGAGAGAAATTATAATGGAAAAAAAGTGGCTTAATCTCCCCCTTTGACTGCCCAATGCTGTAAACACATTGCTAAATGAGATGGATCTTCTTGGCATCATGTTCTTGATTATTGTCAAAACTAGTTAGTCCTAATATATGTAGAATATGTGAGTAAAATTATTGAACTTTCTTCCACAATTCCTCAGATTTCTGACTGATGCACATAGGCAGTGTAGGGAACATAAATGAAAAAGCAGCTGGCATCTTGAAGTAGAGAGTTCATGTCCTACAGGAAATGTGTTCCTTTAAGTGAACTCCACCTTAGCTTTCTATCAGTTCCTTTTAACCTATAAAGATCTATAAAAGCGCCACATCACATCTTTTCTTTAGTAGCGCATTAGCATTCTCGTTGCATAGTACCTGAGGAAAGCTATGACTTAAACTGGAAAAGCATATTGATTATGTCACATTATTAATTATATTCTCTAAAAAGTCAGACTTTTGTGGTGGTGTGGTGTGGTTTGGCCCATAACACTTTCATACTTCAAGCAGAGAAGCCTCCAAATTTTAACTCCTATTGACTTGAAGTGTAACTGAACAACCCCATATCATTTCCCTTTTTACACTTTCCTCTATTATTTCTCCTTGATCCAATTTTGCTGTGTAATTTTCTTTGGGAAGAGGTCTGTCCTTTTCTATTCTGCAATGTTTTGAGCACATTGATGGCACTATGCAAAACAACAACAACATGGAGGGTGGACAAAAAGTAATTTTCTGCAGGAGGATACATCCACGTTTATGGGGTGGGAGGCTCTTGAATTAGGAAACATGACTGTCATCCTGTGTTGCAGTTGTGGATTCATAAACTAGAGCTTTGGCTCCATAACTGCTCCATATTGAGTAATTATGATCATAGCATAGAATCATAGAATCATAGAATCATAGAGTTGGAAGAGACCACAAGGGCCATCCAGTCCAACCCCCTGCCATGCAGGAACTCCAAGTCAAAGCATCCCTGACAGATGGCCATCCAGCCTCTGCTTAAAGACCCCTAAGGAAGGAGACTCCACTACACTCCGAGGGAGTGTGTTCCACTGTCGAACAGCCCTTACTGTCAGGAAGTTCCTCCTAATGTTGAGGTGGAATCTCTTTTCCTGCAGTTTGCATACATTGTTCCGCATTCTAGTCTCTGCAGCAGCAGAAAACAAGCTTGCTCCCTCCTCAATATGACATCCCTTCAAATATTTAAACAGGGCTATCATATCACCTCTTAACCTTCTCTTCTCCAGGCTAAACATCCCCAGCTCCCTAAGGCGTTCTTCATAGGGCAAGGTTTCCAGACCCTTCACCATCTTAGTTGCCCTCCTTTGGACATGCTCCAGTTTCTCCACATCTTTTTTGAATTGTGGTGCCCAGAACTGGACACAGTATTCCAGGTGGGGCCTAACCAAAGCAGAATAGAGTGGCACTATAACTTCCCTTGATCTAGAAACTATACTTCTATTGATGCAGCCTAAAATTGCATTGGCTTTTTTAGCTGCCGCATCACACTGTTGACTCATGTTCAGCTTATGGTCTACTTGGACTCCTAGATCCCTTTCACATGTGGTCTCATTCAGCCAGGTGTCCCCCATCCTATATCTGTGCATTTCATTTTTCCGCCCTAAGTGCAGAACCTTACATTTCTCCGCATTGAATTTCATTTTGTTAGCACTGGCCCAGCTTTCTAGTCTATTCAGGTCATTTTGAATTTTGATCCTGTCCTCTGGGGTATTAGCTACTCCTCCCAGTTTAGTGTCATCTGCAAATTTGATAAGTATGCCCCCAATTCTGTCATCCAAATCGTTAATAAAGATGTTGAATAGCACTGGGCCCAGGACAGAGCCCTGTGGGACCCCACTGGTCACTTCTCTCCAGGATGAAAAGGAGCCATTGTTGAGCACCCTTTGAGTTCGGCCAGTCAACCAATTACAAATCCATGTAACTGTTAACTTGTCTATCCCACATTTTGCAAGCTTGTTTGCAAGAATGTCATGGGGAACCTTGTCAAAGGCCTTACTGAAATCGAGGTATACTATATCCACAGCATTCCCTTCATCTACCAAGCTGGTAATTTTATCAAAAAAAGAGATCAGGTTCGTTTGGCATGACTTGTTTCTCTGAAACCCATGTTGGCTTTTTGTGATTATGGCATTGGCCTCTAAGTGTTCACAGACTCTCTGCTTAATGATCTGCTCTAGAACCTTTCCTGGAATTGATGTCAGACTAACTGGACGATAATTGTTGGGATCCTCTTTTTTTCCCTTTTTGAAGATGGGGACAACGTTTGCCCTCCTCCAGTCTGCTGGGACTTCTCCTGTTCTCCAGGAGTTCTCAAAGATTATTGCCAATGGCTCTGATATTACATTTGCCAGTTCTTTTAATACTCTAGGATGTAGTTCATCTGGTCCTGGAGATTTATATTCATTTAGGTTAACCAGGTATTCCTGTACTACCTCTTTACTTATTCTGTGCTGAATTTCCTCTATTCTGTCTCCATTATCCTTAGGTTGAGCACCCTTTGCCTTTTCTGAGAAGACTGAAGCAAAGAAGGTGTTGAGTAATTCTGCCTTTTCTCTGTCCCCTGTTAGCATTTTGCCATCTTCTGCACGCAGTGGCCCCACTGTTTCCTTCTTCTTCCTTTTGCTGCGGACATATCCAAAAAAGCCCTTTTTATTGTTCTTAACCTCTCTAGCAAGCCTGAGTTCATTCTGCGCTTTAGCTTTTCTGACTTTACCCCTACATGTGCTGGCTATTTGTTTGAATTCCTCTTTCGTGATTTCTCCATTTTTCCATTTCTTATACATGTTCCATTTAAAACTTAGCTCAGTTGAAAGTTCCTTAGTCATCCATCCTGGCTTCTTGAGATATCTTCCATTTTTCTTCCTCATTGGAACTGTTTGAAATTGCGCCTTCAGTATCTCCCTTTTGAGAAACTCCCATCCGTCTTGAACTCCCTTTTCTTTTAGTATTCCTGACCATGGGATCACTCCCAGTATTTCTCTAAGTTTATTGAAATTAGCTCTCCTAAAGTCTAGAGTGCGTGTCTGACTATGCCTAGCTTCTCCCTTCCACTGTATTACAAACTCCAGGAGAACATGGTCACTTCCACCTAAGGATCCAACCACTTGCACCCCATCAACTAGGTCTTCCCTGTTGGTTAAGATCAGATCTAAAATGGCTGATCCTCTTGTTGCCTCTTCCACCTTTTGGACAATGAAATTGTCTTCCAGGCAAGTGAGGAATTTGCTAGACTTTGAGGATTTGGCTGAGTTTGACTTCCAGCAAATATCAGGATAGTTGAAGTCACCCATCACTACTACATCTCTCTTTTCTGAGTATGTGATTATCTGTTCTAGAAAGGCATCATCCAATTCCTCTGCCTGAGTCGGGGGTCTGTAGTAGACTCCCACAGTAACATCCCTGTTATTTCCCTCTCCTTTAATTTTTATCCAGATGCTCTCCACCTGGCTTCCAGTATTGACTTCCTGCATCTCTTCACTGGTGTAAATATCCCTGACATATAATGCTATTCCTCCTCCTTTCCTGCTTGGCCTGTTTCTCTTAAAAAGGTTATACCCCTCTATTTCTACATTCCAATCATGAGACTCATCCCACCAGGTTTCAGTGATGCCTATTATATCATATTTCCCTTGTTGTGCTAGGAGTTCAAGTTCATCCTGCTTATTTCCCATACTCTGTGCATTAGTGGAGAGGCATTTAAGACCATGTGTCCTCTTGCTGCTTTTGCACATTTTTTTGCCTCCTACTGTTGGGTCCTTGCACTGTTTGCCTTGTTCCCTCTATGCCACTTGGACTATTCTCTCCATCCCTTTTGCCTTCCAGTATAATGTCTCCCTCCCCCACATAACTCAGTTTAAAGCCCTCCTGATCAGATTCTTCAGACTGTTGGCAAAAACGTTTTTGCCAACTGGCGTGAGATGCAGTCCATCCCTTGCCAGAAGTCCCTCCTCATGGAACCGCAGCCCATGATCCAAGAATCCAAACTGTTCTTGGCGGCACCATCTACGGAGCCAGTTATTCACCTCTGCTATTTTCCTCTCCCTTCCTGGACCATGCCCTTCTACCGGGAGTAGAGATGAGATGACAACCTGTGCGTCCATCTCTTTCAGCTTCCTTCCCAGAGCCTCATAATCCCTTTTGATATTCTGAAGGCTGTGCCTTGCAGTATCATTGGTTCCCACATGAACCAAAAGAAGGGGATAACAGTCAGTAGGCTTGACAAGTCTTGTCAGCCTCTCCGTCACATGATGGATCTTTGCCCCAGGGAGACAACACACCTCCCGAGACATCTTGTCAGGCCCACAAACCACTGTTTCGGTACCCCTCAGCAAGGAGTCCCCCACCACGACCACGCGCCTCCTCCGAGGCTTAGCAGTGGCTGTTCCTTTTCGTGATACTCTCAGGCTCTCCTGCTCTGTCCCTGATGTCTGTCCCTGCTGCTTTTCCTCATCATCTCTGACAACAGAGAGAGATTCAAAGCGATTCTGTAGCTGCAAGCCACTCACAGAACGTTCCCTGGTTTCCTTATTTCTGTGTGTGACCTTCCTCCAAGCATCTACCTCTGTTATATGTGGAGTGACCTCCTCCACCCCAACAACTTCCTCTCTCTGTTTCCCACCCAAGACATTCTGGTCTGATCTGTTCAGGAGATTCTCCTGCTCTCTATGATGCTGGAGTGCAGATATCTGCTCCTCTAGCTGCTGTACTTTCTCTTCCAAGAGGGCTACCAACTTGCTCTTGTGGCAGGTGTAGTTCGCCACCTCTGTAGGCAAGAAGACAAACATCCCACATGTGTTGCAGGTGACTGCTGCAGGGCCTTCAGTGTCCATACTGAGAAGTCTTAAGGAGGCACTGAAACAAGACTGTGGGCTTCCCTTGCTAGACTTGGCCTTTATTCCCAAGCTCTGTCACTGAGTTCAAGTCATGGGGCCTATAGTTATGTAGAGAGCTCCTGGCTAAAAGCTCCTTCCAAAGGCAAGTCTCTGATTCACGTCCTCTGATGCTTCAGGCCGGCTCCTCTTCTATTCTCTAAACACCTCCTTGACTAGATAAGAAGAATCAAAATTCGCGCGCCGTTAGGCGCGCGCTTCTGCTAGCCTTGAGTAGCCTTAAGTAGCCTCCCAGCACTGGCTCCCAGAATGCAATGGCTCAAGTGTAAATTAAATTAGATCTCACCCAAGCACATGGACTACAGCCTCCTCCTTTTCTTTCTCCTCCTTAAAGGAAATGAAGCTTCTGCTAGCCTTGAGTAGCCTTAAGTAGCCTCCCAGCACTGGCTCCCAGAATGCAATGGCTCAAGTGTAAATTAAATTAGATCTCACCCAAGCACATGGACTACAGCCTCCTCCTTTTCTTTCTCCTCCTTAAAGGAAATGAAGCTTCTGCTAGCCTTGAGTAGCCTTAAGTAGCCTCCCAGCACTGGCTCCCAGAATGCAATGGCTCAAGTGTAAATTAAATTAGATCTCACCCAAGCACATGGACTACAGCCTCCTCCTTTTCTTTCTCCTCCTTAAAGGAAATGAAGCTTCTGCTAGCCTTGAGTAGCCTTAAGTAGCCTCCCAGCACTGGCTCCCAGAATGCAATGGCTCAAGTGTAAATTAAATTAGATCTCACCCAAGCACATGGACTACAGCCTCCTCCTTTTCTTTCTCCTCCTTAAAGGAAATGAAGCTTCTGCTAGCCTTGAGTAGCCTTAAGTAGCCTCCCAGCACTGGCTCCCAGAATGCAATGGCTCAAGTGTAAATTAAATTAGATCTCACCCAAGCACATGGACTACAGCCTCCTCCTTTTCTTTCTCCTCCTTAAAGGAAATGAAGCTTCTGCTAGCCTTGAGTAGCCTTAAGTAGCCTCCCAGCACTGGCTCCCAGAATGCAATGGCTCAAGTGTAAATTAAATTAGATCTCACCCAAGCACATGGACTACAGCCTCCTCCTTTTCTTTCTCCTCCTTAAAGGAAATGAAGCTTCTGCTAGCCTTGAGTAGCCTTAAGTAGCCTCCCAGCACTGGCTCCCAGAATGCAATGGCTCAAGTGTAAATTAAATTAGATCTCACCCAAGCACATGGACTACAGCCTCCTCCTTTTCTTTCTCCTCCTTAAAGGAAATGAAGCTTCTGCTAGCCTTGAGTAGCCTTAAGTAGCCTCCCAGCACTGGCTCCCAGAATGCAATGGCTCAAGTGTAAATTAAATTAGATCTCACCCAAGCACATGGACTACAGCCTCCTCCTTTTCTTTCTCCTCCTTAAAGGAAATGAAGCTTCTGCTAGCCTTGAGTAGCCTTAAGTAGCCTCCCAGCACTGGCTCCCAGAATGCAATGGCTCAAGTGTAAATTAAATTAGATCTCACCCAAGCACATGGACTACAGCCTCCTCCTTTTCTTTCTCCTCCTTAAAGGAAATGAAGCTTCTGCTAGCCTTGAGTATTTGCATATTTGCAGATGCCCACCCAAACCAACCTTAAGAACCAGCATCCACATTCAACGATGGAAGCCAGTTCAACTGGCAACTGAGGCATAGAAAGTGAACATTTGCAGTCCCTTCCTACCAACCATCAAGGCTTATCAACTATAAGGAATTGCAACAAGGGTCTTGCTTCTGATTGTCACAGCCTTGCTTGCTGGTAAGAAGCAACTGCTAGAACAGATGGAAACATCCTCCTCCTCCTCCTGCCCCCAGATTCCACCATTCAGTGTGGCTGCTGGACATTCAGGTAAATCTGGAGGAACAAACCAGGGGATGTTACAGCCAGCCTTCATGGATTCTGAATACATGGATTCAACCATACACAGCTTGAATATATATATATATATATATATATATATAAATCCCTTAAAGCAAACCTTGATTTTGCCATTTTATATAAGGGACACCATTTTACTATGCCATAGTATTTAATGGGACTTGGGCATCCATGGATTTGGACATCCACAGAGTGTCTTGGAGCCAAATCTGAGTGGATATCAAGCACACACTGTACTTCGTTCTGCAGTTGTAATTATGCAGGATATTGACAAGCATGTTTAAAACAGTTGCAGCTGGTGGATTCCATGCTGCAGGCTAGATATAGGGGACACACAACTCCCTTGTTGCAACAGCTCCACTAGCCATTGGTCCATTTCTGGGGAAAATCCAAAGTGCTAGTAATAATGTATAAAACCCTGTACAGCCATGGTCCAGACTATATCTACTGATGTGAGCCTGTCTGAATCTTACAGTCTTTTGGGAAGGCTTTCTTTCAATTTGACTACCCTTATAGGCTTGTCTAATGAGGGCAGGAGACACAATTTCTCAGTAGCTTCTCCTAGACTGTCAAATTCCCAGGCTGGACTCCTCTCTGCTTTTTTTTTTTTTTTTTTGCCAAATGGCAAATACCTTTTTATTTAGAAAGGCTTTTGGATTTTAATTGGTTGTCAGTGAAGCATTTTTAATTTTTTTAAGGGTGTGCTGTCTTTCATTTTTATTTCATTTTTATTGTGATTTAAAATGTTTTTTTTTAATTTTCATTTTTTATAGCATTGCTTATTTTTTTATTTAAAAACACATTGGTACTGTGTATTATTTTAGTTGTACTTTGTTTTAACTTCCACTGTAACCCATCTTGGGTTCCATTTTGGGAGAAGAGTGGGTTATAAAATATATAAATTAATAAAACAAACAAATAAATAGAAATGGAGGTGAGTTGGTGATTCTTAGTTTTACTCTGAATTTTAAAGGAACTATCCAAAGTGCTGAATTTATTTGGGGAAGGTTTTTTTTTTCATACTGGATAGCTCCATATTGGGTAATCACTATTAAAACCCAAAGTGAGATTTCCTACCCCACATCCATGGAAGCCACCATCAAGAGAAAGTAAAATATTTCATTGTTGAGTAACCAATCAATTAGTCAGTCTTTATTGATACAGCCAACAGCCACCACTCCTAGCTAGCCAGATTAACAGTTTTAAAGCAAGATGTTTGGCTCTGTGTCTTACCTGTGTCATAAGTGTGTAAATGCACTAAATCAAGGGGCTGATTTAATGGATATCTACGCATAATAACACACATGCAACACACACCGCCAAATCCGGATTCTAAGTCTTTCTAGTTTTATAGAGGAAACTGCATAAGTAATTCAAAGATCACAGAAAGGTCCATAAGATGCCATACAAAGATAGCTCATTCACACACACATGGAGGTTTACAGAGCACACCAGGGTGAGCAACGATTGGGGCATTTCTTTCACTGCTCCCCTGGGACTTTCGAGGGTTCCTTTCCCTCACTTAAATTTTAAAACTTCATATAAAAATTGTGGCATCCTGTTCAGTAGTTATGAGAATATACTGGATGTGTGATTTTGTAACTGCTAAGGATTAATGCTTATGGTTATTAATAACCCAGTGTTTCCCCACACAGTTCCATTTCAGCCTTGCAATCCCTCGACCAAAGGATCTCTAAGGTACTGTAGATTGGGGCACCAGGAAATGACATCTATAGTGTTCTCCCAGCCATGTGGTGCCCCAAGGGAAGCAATTGCAGCAGGACCTTCTGGGGTCCTTTTAGCTTCCTGTTTTGATGTGCCCCATGAATCAGACAGCATGACAGACTCCATTTCCCAGCACCCTAATTTTCAACTTCTCAAAAATCCTTCAGGTGAGGCACAGCCAGGCTGAAACAGTAGGAGGAGGATGAAAAGGGGGTGGCATAATAAAATGTATCTGTGACTGTACACATGAATATCATCTGATGGTCAAGACAAAAAACAAATAGATTACATAGTAGGTAACAGAAGATGGAGAAGGCAAAAATGAGACCAGGTGCAAAATGCAGCATAGACCTTGAACTAATAATTCTAATAAATTAGAATAAAGCTGAAAAAGAAGACCAAAACAATCACGATGCCAAAATATGATCGAAACAACATCCCAACATAATTTAAAGATAGTGTGAGGAACGGATGTCCACTATTAAGCCTAGTTGACTGGGAACCAGAAGAACTCTGAACAGAAGTCAGAGACATAGTCAAGGGTCCAAACCAAACTGCAGTGAGACTGCTTTAACTGTGCTGTCTCAGTGCTAAGAAATTCTGGAAACTGTAGTTTATTCTGGCACCAGAGCTCTCTAACAGAGAAAGCCTACGTGTCTCACAAAACTATAGTTCCCAGAATTCCCTAGCATTGAGCCAGGGCAGCTAAAGTGATCTCAAACTGAATTATTTCTGCAGTGCGTTCTGTACCAAAGAGGAATGTAGAAAGATAATAGCAGTGGCAAAAAAAAGCAGGAGAAGAAACAATGGCTGACAGATGAAATGCTTCAAGCAGTTAAAGAAAGAAGAGAAGCAAAAAGAAAAGGAAACAGAAACATAATTAAAAACTTGCATACTATTGTCCAGTAATTAGTGCATAAGGATAAGGAGAACTGTTACAACAATCAATGCAGCGAAACAGAAGCCAATAGCAACAACAACAAAGAACAAAAGACCTCTTCCACAAGATCTGGGAATTCAAAGAGACATTTAAACCAAGGGTGGAGATGCTCTATGGTTAGAAGAGGAACATAATACAAAACCATGAAGAAATTAAAAAGAAAAGATGGAAACAATACATAGAAGAGCTATATGAAAAATGTGAATAGATAAATGGCACGTGGGGGGAAGTAACTTATGAAGATGAACCCCAAATTTTGGAAAGTGAAGTGAAAGCAGCACTCAGAGCAATTGGAAAGAACAAATCACAGGAAAAGATCAGGTACCAATAGAACTCCTACAATCCACAGAGACAGAATCAAGCATGGTTTTAACTAAAATGTGCCAACTATGGAAAACAAAGCAGTGGCCCACAGACTGGAAGTGATCAATATATATTCCCTTCCATAAAAAGGAGATACAAAAGATTGCAGCAATTACAGAACAATCATACTAATTTGCCATGCAAGCAAAGTCATGCTCAAAATTCTGCAGCAAAGACACCTACCATTTATGGACCATGAAATCCCTGAGGTGCAAGCTGGATTCAGGAAAGAAAGAGGCACTAGGGATCACATCGCAAATATATGTTAGATAATGGAACACACCAGGGAATTCAAGAAGAAAATCTGCATGTGCTTTATTGATTACAGCACAGCCTTTGACTGCACAGATCATGAAAAGCTATGGCTAGCACTTAGAGGAATGAGAGTACCACATCTGATTGTAATGTGTAACCTGTACTCAGGACAAGATACTGCCATCAGAACACAGTCCAGAGAGACAGAATGGTTTCCAGTCAGAAAAGGGGTCAGGCAAAGCTGCATACTGTCACCTCATTTATTCAGTCTATATGCTGAATAAATTGTATGCAGGACATGCTTGGACTCAGAGGCAGGAGGAGCGAAGACAGGAGGAAGAAACATAATAAATGGAGATGACACAGTACTATTAGCAGAAACAAAGACCTGGAGCAATTACTGAAGAAGATCAAGGAGGAAAGTGCCCAGGTTGGATTAATGCTGAACTATAAAAAACAAAAACAAAAATAATAACAACAGAAGATCTATAAGAATTCATCCTAGACAACAAGAAAATCGATATAGTCAGAGAGTTCCCATACCGTGGTTCAAATATTGATCAGAATTAGCCACATTACTTTACTACACTCTTATAGTTCTGCTATTCCACTTTTACCTCTCTGGCTGCCTCCTGTTGCATTCTGAGGTTTGTAGTCCAGTGTGGCCTAAGAGTTCTCTGGCTGAGAATTCTATATGTCCCTCCATAAATTGCAAATCCCAGAATGCAACAGGAGACAGCCAGAGCAGTTAAAGTAGAATAGCAGCTCTATAAGAGTGTAGTGTGGTAAACTAGCTAGACTGCAAACAAGAAAGAACAATAGGAATGGGAAGGGCAGACATGAAAGAACTTGACAAGATCCTAAAGTGTAAAAATATACAACTGAGCACAAGAATCATCCAATCCATTATATTTCCCATCACCATGTATGAATGCAAGAACTGGATAGTGAAGAAAGTGGATAGGAAGAAAATTATCTCTTTTGAGATGAGGTGCTGAAGAAGAGTGCTGAAAAGACAAACAAATGGATCCTAGAACAGATCAAGCCTGAACTCTTCCTGGAAACCAAGATGACGAAACTGAGGCTGTCGTATTTTGTCCACATCATGCAAAGGCATGACTCATTAGAGAAGACAATAATGCTAGAAAAGGTCAAAGGTAGTAGAAAGAGAGGAAGACCCCACACCAGCTGGCTAGACTCAATCAGTAAAGTCACAAGGCCTGAATCTGCAGGACCTAAGCAGAGCAGTGGAGCATAGGGGGATTGGAGAGGTCTCATGCACATGGTTGCCATGAGTTGTGGACTTGAGCTCAGAGGACAACAACAACAACAACACTAGTAGGCCATTTGTGCTAGCCAAATTCAACAAGCACAGCTATTCCCAATACAGAGAGTTAATGGAATGTGACTGCTACAGTGCTGGGAAAGAAGCGGAGAAACAGAAATCTGGTTGGATGTCCCACCATAATGCCTGCTTGAGGACTCTGGGTCAATCCCATTTTTAGCCTAATTTTTTCTCATGAGGTTGTTAAGAAGTTAAAAGGCAATTAAACTCTATGGACACAGTGTCTAGAGCACCTTGGAAGATGGGTGCAATACATATGCGGTATTATGTAAAGGCTGGTTACAACGTTTTGATCAATTTTCTTTCTTTTAACACATTTTCCCACACCAACTCTTAAGTTTGGGTGGCTTTTTGTGGAGTTCCTTCTGTTTCCAAATCAAATCTGAAACATATTTTCTGAGTCTTTACGCCACCCCATCATTCCACAAATATTCTTCGCTTGCTTTGAGAAGGCTTGGCCAAACGTTTCTGGCAGTGGTTCTGCACACTGTGATGCTTTGCTACAGCAAGCAGCCAGAAAAGAACAGGCTAACTGCCATCCAAGAACTAGGAAACATCTTACTCCTTATTTAATCAATATCAGAATGACATATCAACATGCACAATTGTTTGTAACCAAGTTGTCTGACTAGGACAACTCCATTCACCCCTGAAGAATGATGCTCAGATTTTTATGAAAGGAAGAAACAGATGCTCAAGGGCCAAAGAGAGAGGAGTCAGGCCTGAGCATACCTCTATGGTACTTATCACACCTGGTCACAGTGTTACCCCTTTCCCTGTGGTGCAGTCCTTTTTTAAATGTATGTGAATGAAGAAAACACATGGATTAATCATTTGGGTTTTTCCCACCCAATATTCACCCAGTGAGATAGGGAATAATGACTATCTGGCAAAGGTCCAGACAGAGAAATGTCTCTGTTTACAGCAAAAGTGGGTGAAAAGCAGTTCTCCAGTTGTTTTTGGACTGAGATTACCATTAACCTTAGCCAGCTAATGATGAAGTATACAAGGTAATGCAGTTGCAAAGCATTGATTGATTGGTTGATTTCCTGATATCTTATCTTTCTCCTGGTACATGACCAAAAATGGCTTACAACACGTTGAAACAAAATAGAACTAGGATCTTCTCAGTCGTGGTCCCTGCTTTCTGGAATTCCATTGCAACAGATTTACAAGCAGGTCCATCTGTTGCTGTTTTTAAAATTCAGTTTCCTTTCAACTGGCAAATCAACTGAGAAAATTTAACCTTTTTTCTCTGTAAAAAATAATCTAGTGACAAATGGCCTCCCACAAAACTGGGACCTCTCAGAGAAGCCAACACTTTGCTCACTGCCCCCACCCCACCTTGTAATCCCATTCCAGAGTCTCTCTTTTCTCTCTCTCTCTCTCTCTCTCTCTCTCTCTCACACACACACACACACACACACACAGATAAAGAGAGAAAGAGATTTACAGTTTAAAAGGCATTTATTTTGTTAACTCTTGGCCTCTGATATTTTGTTCTGGCTTCAAACTTAACTAATTACTGGCAGATGAAAGCCAGCATCAGAACAGATAAGACTAGTTGCTGGTTTTAGTCTAGCAGTGATTAGTTAAGTCTGAAGCTAGAAGTCTCTTCTGCCCAGATGAGGAACACGCCTCTCCCAAAAGGCATTTTTAAATATAAGACTATTTTCTCTTATTTCATTATATTTCTAGGGGGACAATCTCTCTCTGTGTCTGTGCGTACATGTGCACCCATGCATATGTACTAAACTAGGAAAACAGAAGAGGATAATATCATGGAGAAGGAATGGGGTAGTAACAGTCAGGCAGACCCAAATGTGCATGATAAAGTTTTAGCAAAAACAAAGGTTGCAATCCCAGAAAGTTTCCCTTAAATGCAATAGGAAAGTGAGCATAGTAACTGCATAGTGTTTTAAGAAACAGCACTATTTTAGCAGGAAAAGACCATCATATGAGAAAGCCCCTAAAGTGGGATAATTTTTCTCCTTTTGCCAAATCACTGTAATATTTTAGTTATTTTAATAATTACATGGGGATATAGCCCCATTACATGGTGCAAAAAGAACACTGCCTGGTTCCAGTTCTGCCTCATGCTGCTGTCCCCTGCTCTGGCAGGGTTTGAGGTAATGACAAAGAAGATACAAGGAGAATGTGTTGTGCTACAAACCAGTGGCTTGCAGCATTCAGTTGGTGATAGTGTTTGAGATGGCATTCCAATTGAACTATTACAATCCACACTGCCAGAATCAACCCAAACCCTAACCAATATATGTCAACAGATATGGAAAACAAAATGGTGGCCAACAGATTGGAAATGATGACTATACATCCCCATCCCCCAAAAAGAAGACACAAAAGACTGCAGAAACTATAGCACCATAGCATTAATCTCACATGCAAGCAAAATTAAGTTCAAAATTCTGCAACAAAGACTTCAACCATACATGAAAAGAGAAATCCCAGAGCTACAAGTAGGTTTCAGAAAAGGAAAAGGCATAAGGACCACATTACACACCTATGATGGCTAATGAAGCACAGCAAGGAATTCCAAAAGAAAATCATCATGTGTTTTATTGACTATAGCAAAGCCTTTGACTGCATAGATAATGAAAGGCTATGGAACACCCTTAAAGACATGGGAGTGCCAACACATCTGGTAGTCCTGATGAGGAATCTGTATTTAGGACAAGAGACTACAGTTGGAACAGAACATGGAGAAACAGAATGGTTCCCAATTGGTAAAAGGGTCAGACAAGGCTGATTCCTTTCATCCTATCTGTTCAACTGCAGAAATGTTATACAAAAAGCAAGCTTGGACACAGAAGCAGGAGGAGTAAAAATAGGAAGAATGAATATTAACAATCTAAGATATGCAGATGACACCACAGTACTAGCAGAAAACATCACAAACTTAGAGCAACTACTGAGAAGGATCAAGGAAGAAAGTACAAAGGAAGTCTTACTGCTGAACATAAAGAAAACAAAAATAATGACCATGGAAGATATTTATAAATTCAGCCTAGATAATGAAGAAACAAAAATAATAAAAGAGTCCCTATGGGTTGGATCAAATTGTATTCCCCATCACCATGTATGGATACAAGAGCTGGACAGTTAAGAAAACAAATAAAAAGAAAATAAATTCATTCAAGATGTGATGCTGGAGAAGAGTGCAGAAGACATCATGGATAGCCAAAATAATAATAATAATAATAATAATAATAATAATAAGAAGAAGAAGAAGAAGTAAATAAATAAAATAAATGGGTCCTAGAACAAATCAGGCCTGAGACCTCCCTGGAAGCTGAGATGATTAAAGCTGTTGTACTTTGGCCACATCGTGAGAAGACATGACTCATTAGAAAAAACAATAAAGATAGGAAAAGTGGAGGGTAGGAGAAAGAGGGAAAGACCACACACTAGATGGATAGACTCAATTAGGGTGGTCACAGGTATGAATTTTCAAGAAGTAAAATAGTAGAAAATAGAGAGTCTTGGAGATGTCTCATTCACAGGGTTACCATGAGTCAAAATTGACTCAAGGGTAGTTAACAACAACAACGTGTTTAATTAACAGAAAAATAACTCTTATTGTTCACTATATACTAATGGGAATGTAAAGGTTGTGGTGTTTTGTTTTCTAAAAAATACAACTATAGGAGTAACTAACCTCTGGCTATAACTTTAGAAGTAACTTTCTCTGACTTCATCTCTGCAAATCATATGCAAATATATAGTGGAAGAGCATTGGCTGGACCCTCCAGATTGGCAAATATCCTACACCATTTTAGAGATTTGGATTAATTTAAAGAATGTGGAATAACAATTGCTGCCGTATGATTTGCTTGGAGTCACACAGGCACCCTGTGAGAACCACAGACCTGAACACTCAAAGTAGTAGATTTTCACAGGGCAGGTAAACCCTAAGCCTATTTTTATATTTGCCATTTTCCAATGTTCCTTTAAGAAACAAACAAAACACAAAAAAAATATGTCATAGAAAGAGAATGTGGGTTACAGAATGGTTTATCAGTGAAAATAAGGTAATATTACAGAGGATTATGCACACATGTTATATATTATGGCGGCAAAATTCTTTTCTCTGACATGCATGGAGAAATCATAAGAATGCATCAAAATAAGGGTGGCTGGGTTTTGTTTTGTTGTGTTTTGTTTTTAAGGTTAAAGAAAAGTCAAACTAAAATGTGTGAACCCAGCAGAAACAGTTGAGACACAATCCTAAAATATCTCTGACAGGAATGTTTCCAACTGAAGTTTCCTCAGCCCTAATCTAAGGAAGCTGGTGTCATCACTTGAGTCCTGACTGAAAGAAAACCTTGTTTCTTGGCTGCAAAGGTAACCAAAAACTGGCAACATTTCCTCTTTCGCCAGCAAAAGTCTGGAGCTGGCTGAAGAGAAAAGGACAAGAAGAATAAAACATGATGGGAGAGATCAGTAATCTCAGTCAAAGTATTGAAATGCAAGAAACACAAAGGGAATCAGTGGCCTTTAGTGCCATTGTGGGAATTAGGGTTGTATGAAACTTCTTTTGAGAGTCCCTGGGATGCAGGAAAAATCCAGGGATTCTTTCTCTTCTTAACTTCCAAAGCAGGAGACTGGTGTGTGTGTGTGTGTGTGTGTGTGTGTGTGTATGGTCAATGGGAGCCAGCAGCCTCTAGGTTCTGACACAGAAAGCAGAACTGATTCCAATTCCCCTACCTGCTTCTCTCTCTCTCATGTATGGGACCAGTCCATGCCAGGAGGATGGAGACCCCCAGAAAGTCCTGCCCTGTCTCCTCCTTTTCTCCCAGAGGGTGTTTGAAGATCAGTGGACAGAGAAAGGAGAGGCCTCATTTGCCCACACCTTCTCTTCCACTGATCTCCTTGTGTCTTACAAGGTACCTTAATGCCAAAAGGCAGACATTTAGACAGCAACATTGACATTGCTAAGGTGATGGTTGTAGTGCCAGCTTGTGCAGTTTGCACCCTCCACACACCCCAATGACATCTTTACCGCATGGGCAGCACAGGCAAGAGACTTTTCAGTCACTGCTCAACCAGTTACCTGGTTGCTACTCCCAGGGTGATTGGCTGGCAAAGGAAGCAGCAACTGAGATTGGTTGTTGTCTGTGTGTAGTAGAACAGTAGACCTCATATCAAGCAATACTCATTTGCAGGGTGGGGCACTAGGGTTATCACCCAAGAGGAAAAGGAGTGGTAGCCCAAAAACGTTTGGGGACCACTGGTCTAGTCCTTACTAACAAAGTTGACCAGATTTGTCCCCTCATTGCAACACCAAAGTGTCATAACTACAAAGAAGGACAAGATACTGCAAAATGTAGAACATTCAAGAAAAATGTAGGGCATTACCAAATAAAAGCTAAAAACACTAATGTAAATCCATTTTTGTGGTGTATTTACAGCTAATGTTACATATACTGTATTTTATTATGTAATCAATCATATTTTCTTATGAACTTAACTTTGTTAAAATGCCATCATGCCATGCAATATACTTTCCATTTGTATTTTTCCCTCTCTCATTTTCCCTTTCTCTCATTTCTCTTGTGTCACCCCCACCCCCCTTCCCCTGGGTGCTGCTGATCTGCTTCAACAACCCAGATCCTCCTTTCCTTTCCACACCTCCATCAGAAAAAAACAAGCAAACCCACCACATGGTCACTGACAGTCTTCTCCACAGCTGTTTGCAGCAGCCAGGGCAGCAATAAATCTGTTGAAGTACCATATGACACAGGGACAGGTTTTATGGCTCAAAACAGAGGAGGTTTTGCAATTCCTCCCAGACTTCTGGAACATAAGTCTGAAATATAGGACATGTCTGGGAATGGGAGGACTTCTGTTCATCCTGTGCAACACACATGAAAAATGTGTTTAGCCATAGCTTGTGGTGCAGGCCCAAGGAAGAGGCCTTTACACAGTTCAGGCAAGTGAGGTAATGGGAGGAGACAGAGGGACCTGCTCCTCTTCTTTCTTCTCTCCTTTAAGAAAACCTGGTGGCAGAGCAGTCAGAAACGGTGTGTGTTTGGCCCTCCTGCTCTTTGTTGCCGGGCATCCCCCCTAATAGAGAAAAGTCTGATGATAGAGTAGCTGGGAAGGGTGCGTGTTTGCCGCTCCTATTCCTCCATCATGGGGCTTCTCTCCCAGGCAGAAAGCCCAGTGAAGGAGCAGCCAGGGAGGGCTCACGTTTGCCCCTCCTGCCTCGGAGGGAAGTCCACACACTCCAGACCCCTCCTATGATGTCACTGTCCATTCCTAGTGTTGATTTAAATGCCAGGCAGCTCAGCCTCTGTAGTTGAAGTGTGTCTGTGCATATACATAAGATTTTGTCATTTGTCCAAGACAACAAAATGACTTGGGTCAACCTGGATCAAGGGCTGCATGAGACCCTTGAACTGGGACATCTGTGGGCTTAGAATTCTCTGCTGGACAGTTTAAAGGAAGGCAGTGGAGTTCCCTCTTTCAGAAAATTAGCTCACCAAATCCAAAGTATTCTGCTTGATGAAGTCAAGACAGTTAAAGTCTATATTCATTTATATGTCAAGAAATTTTAGTCGAAAAATTGACCAAAAAACCTGGGTCAACTTATCCAGGGTGAATGTACTGTACTTTAACTCTTATCATTAATGAACCATCCCCTTCTCTGAGTAGAGTGGTGAAAATTAGAATTTAGTCTATCCCAGGAGAACCTGAAAGAACCACCCATCCACCCCATCTACTCTCTATACTACAATGTCATGTCTGCCTTTTTGAATGTCAAAATGGTGATAGTGGCTCTTTGGCACTTTCCTTCAAAGGAGCACCAAGAGGACTTGGGCTTTGGGGGAATCTGAATGAGACACCTGTGTATATTTGTCAGATTTTCTTAATTCAAATCAGGCAAAGTTATCACATTAAAGTTAAAGACTATGATCACTGCTAATGTAGTCACCATTTTCTTTCCTTTGCCTTTTCATCCTTTTTGACATGTGTGCATTTTCTTAGCCCTGCCTATGCCTGGTCTCTTACCCAACACATCACAAAGCCACCATATACTGTAGTTCCCTTCTCATCCATCCAACCTTAAGGGTGAGCACAAATAGTTATGCCTACTGGGATGTTTGCTAGGTCCTTTACTTTGTCCTAAACTTTGTTACATGCCCCTAAAATGAAGCAGGTTGGATGAAGACTAGAGCGCAGATGGCGGAAGATTCGACTCTTATCCGACAGAACTTGCCATAGGCAGCATCTTCGTGCCTATAGGGAGGCTTTGAGTGCAGCGTGAAGATCTTTTTGCTTTGCAAGCATTGTGTCTTCAGAGTCCCATTCAGCAGAGCTGTTAAAGGTGGTCGGGGAGCTGACGCAGGTTCTCCCTGCGCCGAATCCCCTACTCGACCCTACAATGGCCTGCTGTGACATGTTTAATACCTACTTTGCAGATAAAATCTCTTGGATAAGAGCCGACTTGGACGCCAATGTTTCAGCAGTATCCGTAAATGAGGTACCCAGCAACTCCACTGTTGTCACTTTACTGGATGAGTTTCAATCTGTGAGTACTGATGACGTGGACAAGCTCCTTGGAAGTGTGAGGAAGACGACTTGCTCTCTCGATCCATGTCCATCTTGGCTGGTCGTCCAGGGAGGGGACACATTGAAGACATTCCTTCAGGATGTAGTCAATGTGTCTCTCAGGGAAGGTATTATTCCATCCTGTCTGAAGAAGGCGGCTGTAAAGCCTCTCCTGAAGAAACATTCCCTTGATCCCCTGGACAGAAACAACTATAGACCAGATTCCTTGCTGCCATTTTTAAGCAAGGTGATCGAGAGACCTGTCGCCTCCCAACTCCAAGCCATCTTGGATGAAACCGATTATCTCAATCCATTTCAAACCGGCTTCTGGGCAGGATATGGAGTTGAGACCGCCATGGTCGCTCTGACAGATGACCTCCACTTGAACGTCAACAAGTGACCCTGCTGGTGCTCTTGGATCTATCAGCGGCTTTTGACACAAAAGACCATTCCATCCTTTTGGATTGGCTGAGAGAGTTGAGGGTTGGGGGCACTGCGCTCCTGTGATTCCACTCCTTCCTTTCTGGTAGATCCCAAAGGGTGAGACTCGGGGACAGTTGCTCCTCCAAAATCGAGCTTAATTGTGGAGTCCCTCAGGGCGCCATCCTGTCCCGGATGCTATTTAATATCTATATGAAGCCACTGAGTGAGATCATTCGGAGGCATGGAGCGTAATGTCATCGGTACACTGATAACACTCAAATCTATTTCTCCATGACTAGATCATCTGCCAGACTTCAGATGGCGTCTCTCCTCTTAATGACTGCCTTGCGGCGGTAATGGATTGGATGAGGGAAAACAAATTCAGACTAAATCCAGACAAAATGGAGGTACTGACGATCACCGGCCCGAAACCAGGTCTGGGAATACAACTCCCAGTCCTAGATGGAGTCACACTCTCCTCAAAGGACTCTGTTCGCAGTCAGGGAGTACTTCTAGACTCGTCGCTTCACATGACTTGTCAGGTGAATGTGACGGTCAGGAGTGCTTGTTATCAGCTTCAGCTGATACTCCAGCTGCGCCCTTTCCTGGAGATGAGGGACCTAGAGACTGTGGTACATGCTTTGGTTACCTCACGTTTGGACTACTGCAATGCGCTGTACATGGGGCAACCCCTGTGCTTAACCCGGAAACTTCAACTGGTCCAAAACATGGCAGCCAGGCTAGTTACTAGTGTATCGAGGAGAGAGCACATAACACCCGTGCTCAAATCTCTCCACTGGCTGCCGATTAGTTTCCGGGCACAGTACAAGCTGTTGGTTTTGACCTTTAAAGACCTACATGGCTCATCCTATCTCAGGGACCGCCTCTCCCCATATGAGCCCCCTTGTACACTTCGGTCCTCTGGGAAGAACCTGCTACAGCCTATGAAAACTAGGCTGTTGCAGACCTCCCAGAGGGCCTTTTCTGCCATTGCTCCCAGGCTGTGGAATGGCCTGCCGGATGAGATGCATCTTATTATGACCTTGGATGGTTTCAAGAAAGCTGCCAAGACGCATCTCTTCTGGCAGGCTTTTCCAGATAGTGGTTAAACTTTTCCCGATTCCTAAATGTTCATCCAGCCTCTCCCAGCTATACATCTGATACTCCCCGAGGCTGCCCAAAAATTCTCATTGGAGATACTGTATTGTTTTAAGGTTTTATTGATACTGTTTTTAATTCTGTGTTAGTTTAATCTTATTTTAAGGGGTGGGAGGCAGGATGGGGTTGTAATATTTTAATTGTACCTGTTTTTAAAATGTTGTACCCCGCCCCAATTGTTCATTCAGAGGGGCAGGGTATAAATAAATATTTATTATTATTATTATTATTATTATTATTATTACTCTTGAGTGATGCACAAATCATATAAAAATCAATAATTTTGGCCTCCAAACCAGCCCTCGATTTATACCTGTGTTATCCACACTGAACTCCTCTGAATTTTTGGTGTGTGTGTCATTTTCCACTCGACCTAGGCCAGACCCTGCCAGGCAGTCCACCATACTCCCCAAGGCGAGGGGACATGTCCGCACTACACCCAGATGAGGTCAGTCTAATGGGACCATTGGGGAACAATGCCCCAGGACAGGTTTAGCAGATAGTTTGGAAGTTGCAAATGGGACATTAGCATCTCCATTATCAGAAGGATGTCTGTCCAAATGAGCTTGATGGGTTAAGCAAGCAGACCATGACTTCACCCATAGATGTGGAATCACTTTTGCCCAGAGGCTAGGTTTGTCCTATATAAGGTCACCAAAATTCTTGCTTAGTGTGTTAATTTGGATTGTAGGTATTGCCATTATTTTAGCCTCTAAACTTTTCTAAGCTAATTCCTGGTTTCCTGAGCCTTGTATGAATGTGTGTGTGTTAGTGATTCACTGTGTTATTTTCCCCCAATAAAAGAAACATTTAATTATAGAATTCTGCCACTGAGCAATTCCTTTGGTCTGCCTTTCTCTCGGTATACACTAAGGGAAACAGTCTTGTGGGTCCTTGTAGTCAGCCCCAGTAAATGTGTGAACTAAATAAAATTCCCCTACATAGATTTTTGGCTGCACCTGAGATTGAGTCATATACAGGAAAGGAAGAGATAAACATTTTATTCAGCGGTTATTGACATTTCTCCATTTTTTCTGTGTCATGTGCTGCAATTTCTGTGTGATGTGATGTGCTGCAATGATCAGTGACCACATATTCCTTTCTATACATATAGATTTTCATTCTGAAGATGGTTGAAAATATCCAACTGCAGTAAGCAAAAAACTAATTGATAACCTGAACATAGCTCTGCCATTCTACATCTGGTGCTACTGATCAAGATTAGTGGCAAACTAGGAAAACTCCACTTTTTTCTTTCATAGGCAAAGTAGTAAAGCTCTCTTGGGAAACAGATGCTCAAGCACTCTATTCACAGCATGATCCCTTAGGCCTAAATATGTTCCCTATTTTCTAATAACTAAAAGAGGCATTGAACAGAACCAGCAATGACAAAAGATATTTTTTACCACAGCAGCTTGCATATTTTTAATTGAATTTGTAGATTCCTTCAAAGTACAGGTAAGAAGTAACTTTACTGGAAGCTTTCAGTCATCACTACATTGGCCTGCTGTATCCTTTGGCAGTAGAGATCTCATCCTGTAAACACAGAACGGTTCCAGCAGATTATTTCTCAGCCCATGGTTATTGTCAAAGAGTGATGCTTTGGATGCCAATAGAGCTGGCTTTACCAGGAAACAGTGGGGAACACATGTGTTCAGGAAGCAAAGTCCTAGATAGTGTGTTAATTTTCTTGTAACTAAATATAATTAACACGGAATTCTTTATTGTCAATTTGCTTCATTTGCAAAAGTTAACTAACATTGAAAAAAGCTCAGTTGGCAAGGCCCTGCTCTGAATTCCTTCCTATGAAGACTTTTCAAAAAAGTAGCCATGTTAGTCTTTTGCAGCATAAAAACAAGGATGAGAGGGACAGGGTGGGAAAGAATGTAGCAGCACCTTTAACTGGTTTTTAATTTTGCAGGCACCCCCCTCCCCAAACAGTTTTAAAGCTGCTGCTACATTCTTTCCCTCCTCCCTTTCTCCTTTTTTTTCTCCTCCTATGCATAGGTTACCATAATTATAACATTTACTCAAATGATCATATTCTATAGACTTTTTTTCTTTTTCTTTTAAAGTTGATGCACATTGATGGCATTATATAAATAACATGCCTATGAATACTTTTTAAAAGAAGTATGAAAATGCACTGCTCTTTCTGTGTGTATATGTCTGTGTACCTATTTAAACACAAACAAGCTAGAAAACTACTGTAAATAACATTCTAACTCTTACATGAATCTTTTGCTCCTTTTTAAAAAATGCCCATTTTGATCAATTGCATTTAGCTGATATTTCATTATGCACTCATTCTTCATTGTTCCCTCCACATGGAAAAAAAAGTAGGCTAGGAAGAGGTAGTATTGTCCATTCTTTTTTGCCTCTCTTCTTTGACACTTAAGAAGAAAAGTATTTGTGCAAATACCAGCTATTTCTGAGGGGAAATAGCATTCAGTCCAGACTTATGCCATGGTTTATTGTTATGGAATTCTGAGATTTGTAGTTTTGTGAAATATATAGCCTTCTCTGTCGGAGACCTCTGGTGCCACAACAAACTCAAGATCCCAGGATTCCATAGGATGGAGCCATGACAGTTAAAGCTGTGTCAAACTGCATTTTTTGCAGTGTAACAGTAGCTTTAGTCCTAGGTAGTACACTCATTGAAATCAGCAGATCTTAGAATTCTCTGCTGCACAGTTCAAAGGAGGGTAGTGGAGTTGTCTCTTTAAGAAAAATTATCTCACCAAATCTAAAGTATCCTGCAAGATGAAGCCATGACAGTTAAAGTGGTATAAAACTGATATAATAGTCTAGCATCAGTGCACACTAAATCTCGATTCAATCCAGATATATGCACATCTTAGGTTTTGTTGTTGTTTTTATCTGTCTTCAAGTCAACTTCAACTCATGGTGACCCTGTGGAGGAGACATCTCCAAGACTCTCTGTCCTCCACTGTTCTGCTCAGGTTTTTCAGGCACAGGCCCAGGGTCTCCCTGATTTTGGGGCAAAGAGGATGGGCATCCAGGAGCAGCCAAAAGCTGCTCCCAGCCTGATCGCCTCATGGCCATGGCCAACACATGCTACAGCCCTGAGAGTGCCTCCTGCCACAGTCCCATATGGACCATGACAAGAAGTGGAAAAGATCCATTCCTTTTGGTGGCAGTTCTGGGCTGCCTTAGGCAGCCCCAGAGTGGTGCCAGGGTGGCTTCTGGGCACTCCAAGGACATGCATAATTTAAACACCGCAACCCTGGAGTGGCCAGAAGCTGCCCCTGTCTGCCCATCTGTTTTGGGCCTGTGTCTAACCATCTGGTCTGCCATCTTCCTCTCTTTTTACTGCACTCCAACTTTCCCAGCATCACTGTTTTTTCAAATTATTCATTTTTCCTCATGATGTGGCCAAAGTATGACATACTCAGTTTAGTCATTTTAGGTCCAAAACGCACTGCAGAAATAATTCAGTTTGAGACCGGTTTAACTCCCCTGGCTCGGTATCAGGGAATCCTAGGAACTGCATTTATTGTGGCCCCAGAGCTCTCTCACAAAACTAGTTTTCAGAATCCTCTAGCATTGAGCTAGGGCAATTAAAGCATGAGATTTTCCTTTGGATTTTGGAATACTGAAATAGTTGGGATTGTTCTGAAACAGAAACCAATTGCTTAGGCATCTTCCATTATTCCTTCTTTCCTCATCTTTGTACAGAAGGCTGTGTATATGGCACTTGCTACAGCTTTCAGTGCCTTTGGGGCAAGACGGACCACCAGAAAACGGCGGGCTGAAGATGCCCAGTTAAATTCCAGAGGGACACCACAGCAGCCAAACCGTGGGGCATCCCTCCGGAGTAAAAAGAACCTGGAAAAACGCAGCACACGTCACCAGTGATGTAATGGGCATGCAACGACATCTGTATGCATCCATTACATCAAGATGGCGGTGCCCATGTGGACAGGATGCCACTGATGCCGCTGCTGTGACATGCTAGGGTTGGGAGCATGCAGTTGATGCGCCCTCCCTAACCCTAGTATCAGCCCCATGATGGCGCTTTCTGGCTGTCTGTCTTGGGCCTTAAATTCATTTGTCTCTTCTACCCTTTACATTACCACTGTATGATATGAGTGTGCATTAATAAAACATAGAAAAACAGCTTGTTGTGATATATATATGAGTACATCAGGATTCTTTCAGAGGAATATTAAGGAGGATACTTGTAAATGTCAGTGAAATCCTGCAAAAAACAAACAAACTGAATCTTGATCTAATTTAATCCTATCAGGGTTGCTTCACCTGTAGTGTTTTACCAATTCATTTTTGTGCATCAATAATGTTTGTTAAAGGGACAGGTGCAAAGGTACTGAAAGCTGTGGAGAATCCAGTCCCAGCTGTGGGAAATCCAGTTCTTGAATTAATTGTGGAAGTTCTCCTGGGGGCTGTTCACATGGACCAAATAAAATGTCCTCCCTCCTCCTCTTGGCAAGGAGTCCAGATGATGCTGGGCCCAGTTCTTAGTTCCAGTGCAAACTGTCTGAACAACATCCAGCCAGTTCAGCAATGAACCTGAGATATAACAACTTTGAAAGATTCTTTTAATATAACACCTTTTGCTCCATATCTTTCCAGAAGATCCAAAGACCTCTGTTGCAACACCGGGAAGCTATTTACAATGTGTCCTGCTGTGCCAGCCAGTGGCAGTGCTGCTGCCATGTGTCACTTACCACTCTGAGGTAAGAACGGGTGCCCAGCCATGTGATCAACACTATGTGTCCATTTTGACTTGAGAGTGAGCAGCTCACACCATCAGTGGTGGTGCCAACCGGTGCAGTGGGACACACATACAAACAGCTCCCCAGCATCAGATTGGTGTACCCAGGTGGGGGGGGTGGGGGGAAGGAAGGTCAGGGCCTCTCTGGGGCCAGAATACTTTGGGCACCTCCTGGAATATTCTGGCCCCTTCGGACTTGGCCCTAGTTTGGTTATATTTCGTGACAGGAAGACTGTACAGCAGAATGAATAACTGAATCAATAAGGGAAGAGATCATGAGAAGCCACTATTGTAATGAAATTATATGACAACTTCATTTCATTTATATTCAATGGAAAGAGTTGTGTGCTTCGGGAAGGGGGGCAGGAATACTTTTTTGGCCACAATGTCCAGAATCCCCCAGCCTTCATGGTCATGGCTATTCTAAGTTCAGAGAGAGAAAGAGATATAATTTATTTAATGCATATATAATGGTCCAAGAAAGGCTTTCTTTTAACCACTTTCACTCCATGCATGGCTACAAATCACTGTATGTATTTACCAAGTGATCAGCTTGAGTGGAAAAGCAAATGTTTCTTACAGCACTGAAAAAAAGTAAGTAGGGCAAGGCTAAATGGCAACTGGTGCTCCAATATATACAGTTGTCACTGATATAATATAAAGTCAGCCTGCACTCTTTGATGTTTCATAAACATGTCATTTTGAGCCGAGTCAGTTTTGCCGGCATTTCATCAGCAAAGGCACAACAAACAGCTCCAATTAAGCTCCATTGCTATTTATCCTTTACCTCTTTAAAATGCCCATCTATTACCAGCAGGGTGGTTTGCAATGTTTAGTCTCTAGTGGAGATGATATTTAAGGACCCAAAAGCCTTCAGGCAAATTCACTCCCCCTTTCTCAACTTAATCCACTGGTTAAAGAAGAGCGTGGTGTAAAAAAACAACAACAACCAACCCATTTTGAATTTTGCTTTCATAAAATGTTTAGACAGAGTCAAGTTTGTTTTAAAAAAGCAATCTGGAATCACAATGATTCAGCGTAGTGATTGAATTAATGGTTCCAAAAACTGAGTGCATTACAACACAAGTGTACTGGGTGTCTTTGAAAGAGTAACATTCACAATTGTTTTATACAAACCCCTCAGATCAGTGGTCTATGCCACTCAGATTTGTCTATATCAGTGATTCTCGATCTTTGGGTGTCTAGATATTTTGGATTTCAACTCTGAGAATTCTTGAGTATTGGCCACACTTGCTAGGCCCTCAGGGTGCTGAAATCCCACGTATTCTTGAAAAGCACTAGTTGCAAAGCACTGATCTACCCTTTCAGTAGATTTTCATGGCTTCAGACAAAAGTTTTTTCCTAGCCCTTCTTGAACTCTGGAAAAGATGCTGGGGATTGAACTTGGGCCCTTGTGTATGTGAAGAAGGTATTCTGCCACTGAACTATGGCCCCTTCCCCTGTGAGTTTGTATTCTCACAGGTGACAAGAATGAGTTTTAATGTGGTGACTTTGTAAAAGGCCTTCACAATATGTGATCCAGCAAGCCAAATTCACTCCACCATCCACATGTTGTGACCTAACAGATGGTTCACAACCACCTCTGTTTTACCATTTCAAGTCAAAAGCAACAGTCAGGCCATTTGTCTAATAGTTAATCTTTAGTTGTTTACTTCTGGCTGGTCCACCATGGTTTTAATATACGTCTGCTCATAGGATGCTTTCACCCTGTATTCTGATCTGTTACTAATTTTGTAACCTGTGTTATCAATCTATATATCAAAAGATAGGAGTAAAGCAGTGGGAGTAGGGGATGGATGAAGCAAGGTGGGGTAGAGTCACACACAAAAATCTGTCCCCTAAGTGATGAAAAATGAAATCAACCATGCAATGATAGGTACTTTTTATAATTTACTGTATTAATTAAGTGATAGAGTGACAGATTTCCACTTTCTGATTACATATTGAAAAGGAACTCAGTTATTTACAGATTAAAAGTGTGGGTGAAATATATTTGAATATTTTCAGAGTCATCTGTGGAGCCCAATAGGGCCCAAAAGGGCCCAAATGTTTCTGAAACCTGCAAAGAGCAGCAGCAACAAGTCATTCATAGATAGTTGTAAATACATTAAGAACCATATCGTTTAGGCCTATTGCCCTTATACAGGATGTGTTGGAATGACAATTGTTCAGTGGGTGAGCGAGTGGGGAATTTATTTATTTATTTATTTAATTTCTATCCCGCCTTTCTCCCCTAAAGGGACCCAAGGTGGCTCACAAATAAAAATTCTAAAAACATATTACAATAAAATTATTTTAAAAATATCATCTATAAACAGTATAAATTTAAAGGCATTAAAACCACACTAGAACCATGATACGTACCCTACATAACAAACACCCAAGCCACCCCATGATAATATATCAAAAGCCTGTCTGAATAAAGCCATTTTTGCTTGCCGACAAAAGGCAAGCCGGGGCCAGCCTTACTTCTCATGGAAGAGCATTCCAGAAGGTAGGACCGTTTCACCGAGCAAGGGTTCATAGATGGACAATTCTTACTGATTCATTTCATTTAGTGCTTAGATATAGGCAAAAGACTCTTCAATCCATCTGCCTGACTCATTCCCAGTGTGTGCTCAGCAGGAGGAGAAATGAGCCTTCCTGAGTTTTAAGATCTTCAAGAGAAGGCTATACTATACACAAGGCTATATGTACTATCACAGGCATGTCTGGTGAGGACAAGAAAGAGGCCCTTTTGGTGGCTGTTCCCAGATTGTGGAATTCTCTCTCAGGGTTCCCTCTCTGCTCTTCTTTAACCATCAGGCAAACACTTTTAAAAAAAAATAGAGAGGCTTTGGACAATTAAATGGTTGTGGCAGAAGGGCCTTCTAATATGTGAGCACTATACTTTAGTTCTCATAGTTATATTTCAAATGATTTTAAAATGTTTTTTAAGTTAGTGCTGTTTTAAATGGGATAGTTCAACTTTTTTTTTTTTTTTTAAAAAAAGCTTTTGCTTTAATTATTGTATTTTAGCTATACTTTGTTTCAGTCTGCTCTGTGAGCTTTCTTGGGTTTTATGCTGGAAGATTAGAAATGAAAAGAGTGTTTGAAAATATTCCAAAGAATGATAGAAAAACATGTTTTTCAAGTTTCAAGAAACGCTGATAAGAGGAATCTTGAACTGATGGGAATCTTGACAGTTCAGGACATATTTGGAGCAAAATTCACATGTGATTGGTTTGCATTGAAAACAGCACTTCCTGTGCAGAAAATGTTGGGTTTGGTGCAGAACAACCAAATGTGAGTTTTGTGCAGAATAAGTCCCGAATTACAAATAGGCTAAAGAAAGCAAAGCAAAGCAAATAAAACTGCTAAAATTGCTTGTTGCTTTCTTCAAGAAGAAGTTATAGATGAAGGCAGGATATAAATAAAATAATTTTTGGGAGCACCACTTGACCTTCCTTCCTTCCTTCCTTCCTTCCTTCCTTCCTTTTTAAACTTTTTTTCTCTTTTTACTGCCTTACCTGCTCACTCCTATTTGTCTGTGTCATGGATCATGCATGGAAATGAAAGCAATTCTTGTGGATGGTGGAGGAGATCCCCAGGACTGAGGCTTTGCTGAATCAAGATAGTAACACTCCTAGTCTCTACATTCAATGAACAGCAAATAGCTGAAGCTTCCTTTCTTTTTAACTGAAAGATAGTATGTGGGGTTATGATCTGGATCAGGCCCACTGCTGGTGAGTAGGGCACAACTCCCTCACATGAACTTTTAACCTAAAATTGCCAGCTGAAGAGACTAAAACAATGATAACAACTATAGCTCTGTTGGTACCAGTAGAGGGCATCCTATCTTTTTCTTTAGCTCCTACCAGGAGGAACAAATTTGGGTAAAACATTGATGGTGGCAGATGTAAATATCCCCTGTCCACATGCAGAGGGCCTAATCTGGATCCACACAGTTACTTGTGAGTTTTTAAAAAAGGAAATACCTTTTGGCTGCATGCTATGCCTTTAACACACTGTATAGTATAACCGCTGGGCAAGATTGTCCAACTCTTGTGAAACATAGAAGAAATACCCAGTTTTCATTAGAATAAAGAATAATAAAAGAATAAAGCACACATTCTATGGATTTTTTTTCACTGTTTTGCTTAGTGCAATGGTTCTCAAGTGGTGCCGCAGACCCTGGGGAGGGGGCACAAGAGTTATTCAATGGCAGCCTGGAGGCTCTGATCCATTCTCCTCCTCCTCCCCCAAAGTTTTTTGTATAAAAGTTTGATACGAGTTGAATATTGAATATTGAATTTTCTCAGATAAAACTCTTCCAATTTGAATTATGTTAAAAATGTTAAAATATGAATATACATGAATGTGCTAATGAAAATATGCACACTAAATAAACAAAACATTTGTATTCATATACTACATTGGTATGTGTGTGTGATGTCTGCATGGGTTCCAAGAGTGTGAGTACCATTCGCTTACTGAGTTTTCATTAAAGCAACAATGACATTGCCGGGCAATCATGGATTGTTTTCATCAAAATCATGATTGCTCTGAAAAGCTAGGTCATGCCACAAAACTAAGGATGGGAGAATTTACAAATGTTGGTTTTACTATATAACTTTCCCCTGAGAGCAGATTAATTTAGGTCCGCATTTAAATCAGTTTACAAACAGCAAAATTCATTTTAGAAGAAGTTAGCATGAACATTTATACAGATTTTTGTGTTCATTCTCTTCTAACACACATTTTATTACACATTTTTCCTAGTGTGAAATAATTGATATATTATTTCCTTCTAATTTACTCCTTATTATTATAGTAAATGATCAGAATTCAGAAAAGCATAAAACTGGAGCTATTGTTAGAAATGCTAGGATTAGACAGTCTAAGAGAAAAGATATATCCTTTTCATGGTTGCTAAATACTGATAATTGCTATGTAATCGCATCTTCTTTTTATAACTATTTCATACGCACCTCTCATATACACATTTCTAAGCTCACATTTCTTTGATATACACATCTTCATGTGTGTGTTTTGTCTGCAAACTGGGCTGGAAATTTCTGGGAAAAAATGTGAATTTTGGCCCAGAAGAACATTCTAGTCCGTTTAGAGAACTGACAGGTGCAAATTTGGTACATTTATACAGAATTTTGGACATGAGACACTCCTCCTACAACTGCATATTGCATTAACCATTAAAAAAAAAGATCAGGCCCAGAATCTGTAACCTCTTGGCTAAATTCAATAAACAGAGAGCTACAGGGAAGGGAACATCTCATCTTAAGATACTTCAAAGTGAAATACAAAATGAAGCTAGACATTTATGGCGTAATGTTCTTTAAGTTAGCAGAGCAAATAAAGTCAGCTTCTCCTTATTGGCTGTTAACCACAATAACCTACTCAATTTCATCTTTTGAACATTTCATATGGGGATTTTCATTTTATTTTATTGACTACGAAATATCCAGTTTTCTGGCTGGAGCTTATTATGTAAAGAAAGCATAAAAGGACTCATTACTTTTTAACTACCAACAGAGAAGGAAAAGAGTACACATGTCTTATTTGCTGGGAACACACCATTGCCATGGCACTTCAAGCAATGGACAGTGTAGCTTCTAGTAGTGTGTGTGTGTGTGTGTGTAAAAGACAGAGACAGAGACACTGTTGAGAGCAAATTCAAATGTGCACTCTGTTATACTGGCCCAAATGAATAAAGCTGTAGAGCTGAGAACCAAATATTTATTCTTAAACTAGTCCATAAAAGGACCTTGGAATTGACTGAACTTGGGCATGCATAGGTAAGGAAAGAGCATATGAAATTATTTCCAGAAATATATGCAGCACCTTCTTTAGCACACATTTATTTATATAGTATTTGCATCATGCTCTATACCTGAAAGGGTTTCTCATAAGTGACTTACATAGCAAGAAGCCAAAGCAGTCTTTGTCCTCAGGTTTATAATCCATAGAGTCATGAGACACGACACAAAAAGAAAATGGGATGAGGAGAAGAAAGGAAAAGAAAGGCAAGGAAAAACATTGAAAAACATTCAGACACAAGTTCTTAATGTGATAAGGTTCTTTAGCCTGCTGGAATGGCTGCTGGCTGATAGCTGGGAGGAAGCCAATTGATCTGGCTTCTCAAGAGGACTGTTGGTGGCCCTGCTTTCTTCTCTCCTACTACTACCACCTGGGTAAGTAGCTATAGAATGGAGGGGTGGGGCATACAAAGAAAAATATAATGTTCTTGAGAGACTAATTTTCAAGAGTATTTCTTCTCCCTCTGCTAATATGTACTTGTGTTGTAGCTAGACTAGACAAAAGATTGGTCTACTGTCCCATCTAGCCACCACTGCCTTTCAGGGGTCTCAAACTAACAACCTTTTAACAAGAGATACTAGAAAATGGCCTAGAGTGCAGCCATTGGCTCAATGGGATTTAACCATGTGTTAACTCATAATTCATCAACTGATCCAAAGGATCTATTCCACTTGGAACTAACCAAAAGAATCCCAGCCAAAAACCTGAGATTTGGGACTGCATACATGCTAACTGCTTGTGGTTCTACTGAGCTATACCCCTTCCCCACAAAAGGAATGCAGAAATAGTGTAAAATATGAATTTCCAACACAACATTGTGAAACAAAAGGCTAAGCTATTACAGGGCAGTTACAGGCAGTCATGATGACTCTTGGGAAGAAATGGCCATTCCATTAAAAGGCCACTTCTATCTGCACTCCTGCACCCCACTGCAACCTTGATGCCAAAGACCATGATGTTTGTAGGGCACATGTGTATGTGTGAGAGAAAGAAAATGATTCTACATTGCTGGGATAATGTCTGAGGAACACAGGGAACTGCAGAGAAATATGGCACAGGAAATATCTAGTCTATATGAGGCCTTTTCTTCTGCCACTTTGGATCCTATGCATTGTGTGCATGAATATGCCAGTGACAGCAGGTGGTGAATCTCCTCTGCTGCTTAGCTATCCAGAGTGCCAAATCTAGTTACAGAGTCTGCTTACACACCATGAATAGCCCCTTTAAATTCTGGAGTAGAATTCAGAACAGATTCACCACTTCATTGACATGGAAGCCACCAGCTGCCAGTGGGAGATGCCCCTGGGTTGCAGGTCTCATAGAACACTTATTCACCTCATGGTCATTCTTGGTTATCATTATGGTTGAAATGCTAATACAGTTAGCCCTTTGTATCCATGGATTCTAACATCCATGGTTTGAAAATATTCTTTAAAAAAATCCAAAAACCTTTAATTGGCAATTTTATATAAGGGACATGGACATCATTTTACTGTGCCATTGTGTGTAATGGGACTTGCACATCCAATGATTTTGGTACCCATGAGGGTTCCAGCAGATATCAAACCCCACTGTCATTAATCAATAATTTAATAACAATAGTAATGTTATCAAGGATCCTATAACTACAATTTGTGTGTACATGTCTCATACCTTCAAGTAAATTGTTAACTTATAGCGATCCCATGATTTTCACTTAATTTTCTTAGGCAAGAATCCTCAGAGGTGATTGCCAGTTTCTTCCTCTGAAATAAAGCCTACAGCACTGAGTATTTGTTGGTGGTCTCCTATCCAAGTATTAACCAGGGCTGGCCCTGCTTAGCTTCCAAAATCAGATGGGATTTGGTGTCTGCAGGGTATTTAGCCTTTGTATTTTGATTAAAATCTGCAATGGGACCAGACTGAAAGCTAACCATCTCAATTCTTATTAGAATTACTTGATACAATAAAATGTGTGGCCTTCATGAAATGTTTTCCTGAGGTCTACAACTGCCTTGGTGATATTTGTTATGGTCATATTTTAATATATTTTTACAATATAATACCATTATTAAATGGTAGCCTTATTTAGTTTTCACTGGGAATGGAGCTCACACAACAAGAGGAATCTCGGGTTCAGACCAAGCTTCTGCTATAAATGGTAGCACTGCCTAGTGTCAAAACAAGAAATTAAAGTTTACCAGTTCTCCATTGGGATAGCTGGGCTGTAAAACCAGTTAGTTCATCAAAAATAATAGTTAATAAATTGGTAATCTCAAATTTTATATCCTCATGAATCTGAAAGAAGAAAAAATGAACTGCAGTATTTTGCTTGTAACATCCTCTGATTAAACAAACTGAATGCCTATTAATTTTGTGTTGTGTGTCTGTCTGTGTCTGTGGGTGCTGGTCTCAGAGTAAAATGTGTCTATTGCTTCTAACAAGAAATAAGAAAGTGTAAGCTCAGAGGTGAGGAATGGCTGTAGTCCTTCAGATGTATTTGGATTGCAGCTCTCATCAACCCTTTCCAGCCTTGCTAATGATGAGAGTTGCAAGCCAACAACTTCCCTATCCCTGTTGTTCATTGTAAAGAAATACACTTTCATTATTTTGTGACCTCATTGCCATTTACTGATAACATAATGCAGTCCTTCACTCAATTAGACACATAATAGAATCTTATTTTACTGTGTCACAAATAATTTGGACAGAATTTCTGAAACACAATATACTATAAGTGACAATAGTTTCACTGTAAGAACAGCTTTGACCAACCATACTGCTGGTTGCCTTCCATGGCTAGGCTGCCACCCATCTGCTCTGGGTGTTAGTCTGACCTTTAAGGTTCAAGCATCTTGAACAGTTCAGACTAGACCCTGAGCAGATCCATTACTCCATTGACGTGGGCTGCTGTCAAACTGCAAAAGTAATGCAGTTTTGCACCACTTTAACTGTCATGGCTTCATCCTATGGACTCCTAGGATTTATAGTTTGATATGGCACCAGAGATCTCTGACAGAGAAGGCTAACTATCTCACAAAGCTACAATGTGATAAAACAATGGAATGTTGTTCATACCAAAAGGTAAATGTGAAGGTTGTTTAAAAATGTAAAAGGAAGACATATTCTGAGAGAAGTGGGAACTCTGTTTTAAAGAGGGAAATGAAGGAGGAGGGTTGCAAACAAGTATGTGTACATGTGTGCATGTATATGTAAGTATTTGTCGTGTACAGAGGTGTTTATTTGTAGATTTTATGTCTCTTTTTGTTATTTTTGTCCTGTTTTTTGTTACTGCTTGTCCTTTTCTCCCCCCCCCCACCCCACTTATGTTCATTTTTTTTCTTGTCCTCAATGAGTGTTGGAAGCTTTAGGAAAAATAAATTTAACAGCAAAACTACAAATCCCAAATTTCCATAGCACCGAGCCATGGCAGTTAAAGCAGTGTCAAACTTCATTCATTCTGCAGTGTAGTGCATGTAGTGGCTCAGTGCTATGGAATTTGGGGATATGTAGTTTTGCTGTTAAATTTATTTTTCCTAAAGCTTCCAACACTCAGTGAGGACAAGAAAAAATGGAAGCCAATAGACATCATTGAGGGACATCTTGTAAACATCTTGTCGGATTACAGTATTAATTTTCATTTAAACAAATAGATTTAATTCCAGTTTATCCAAGGAATTGTTGAGGGTGAGCAAGATAGTTAGCCTCTTAAAGCAAGACTGAGCAACTGTAGCTTTTCAGAACATTTTGGACTGATACTCCAATAATCAGAGCATCAGCATAGTGCAGTGGTTTGAGCATTGGACTAGGACTCATGGTCTGAATTGGAAATCCACTGGCTGAGCTTGGACAGGCCACATACTCTTAATTTCAGCATAAGACAATGGTAAACCTCCTCAGAATAAATCTAACCAAGAAAACCCTAGGATAGAGTCATCGTGAATTGGAATCAATCTGATGACGCCTGACAACAACAGCTCCCACAATCCCTCACTACATTTGTGCTGGCAAGGCCTTCTGGGAGTTATTGGTTAAAAAGCATCTGTAAGGCTACAACAGTCCACCCCGTCTTAAAGCCAAAATGAACTGTAGGATAATGCCCTTGTGAGAACAAAATTGTGAGCAAACTTTGCGGTCCATCTACAATTGGGATATTAAGCACAAAAAGAAGGGGAGAAGAAAAAGTGAAGTGTATGATACACAGCTGTAGTTTGTGCCTCTCAAGATAGAGTGCAGAAGGTGCTGGTAAGATTTTATTAGGGTTAGCTCATCATGGGTGAGCAAATGATTTCAGGCTGCACCAAAGTCTATCTAAACAAACCAATGGGTACTTGTGCTTTGAAACTCTAAAAGCCAGCAGGCTTTCAATTATATTTAAAACATAAACAAAATACACATGCATCCAGAAATCTACATCTGTCCTACACTTTTCATTTATGCATTTCCAATTTATGTTTCTGCTCCTGTTATTCTCTAATGCCATACCCCAGCAAGGGGTTGGGTGGGGTGCAGAAAAGAGGAACAACTGTCTTTTTGAATCATTCTTTGGTCTGACACAAAAATTGCATAAAAGAGTCGTGATCTGGATTAAGCATAAACATTCAGCACCAGCCAGCTTCCATAAGGATCAGAGCAATGGCTCATCCAGTACATTATTTGTTTGTCAAATTTGCATCTCACCTTTCCACCAGATGCTGCCCAATGCAACTGAAAAGAACACAAATACAGAACTATGATTATCATCATTAAATAAAATAAAACAGCCACATTGCATGCATTGTTTTAATGTTTGCTATAGTCATGCACCCTGTTCGGAAGACATCTGCACCTGGAAGTAAGCCTCAGCATGTATGTCCCCAGCTGAGTAACATAAATAAGGTGTGTGGCCTGTGCAGTTCCTGGACCAGTCTAGCAACCAGGCCTGCAAATGCTTAGCCCCAGTTAGAAAATCCGTGACAGCACCAATTAGCTGCTCGAAAGGGTAGCTTGGGCTGTTTTCCATACAACCTCAAGGGGAAGGAGTTTTGGCTACAGTATCCTGGAATTTAATCCAATGTTTCACTAACCAAGCCAGCTGTGTTGCTTGGCTTTTTGAGCTTGTAATCCTATGCAACCTTCAATGGGGAGTAAGTCCCGTTAAACTTGCAGGGGAATTGCTTCTGAGACTGACTAGGCAAGCAGAGGGTTGCATTGCCAACTATTTAAATGTTACATCTTTCAGAACTCTCAGGTATACGGATCTCCTTACAACAGAAAAGGTTTTGACTCCTACCTAAAGCATGCAAGCCTTTCTCTATTATTTGCCAGAAAGAGAAAATGATTGATCTAGTGCCAGATTATTTGTTTTCCATTGTTGGCATCATACCGAAAAGGCTCTTATTTGTTGGCTTGGGAGGGGGCACAAAGTTTGCGGGGATTATACATCAATTTGTAAAATTCTCCCCTCCCTGTTAAATTTGTGGCATATATATGAGCATATGGCTCTGTGTGTGAATTTTTGTTTGTTTGTTTAGTTTCTCCTTTCTTTCTATTTTGGTTTGCTGTCACAAATGTTTTAATTATCTTCTGCGTTGCTGTTTCAGTTACGCATTGTCTCTGTTTCTTTTTGACTTGGGGGCAGCTGTTGAGCTCTCCAGATTTAGGGCTCAAATCTGCTCATGGTTATGCGTGAGCACATTGCCACATATCTTGCATTTAAAATAATAATAATAATCTAACAACTTCCTATGGGCCATAATGTAACATTTCATCCCATGTGCAATGCAGAAATGGTGGTAGGGTAGACAATGTCAAAAGTTACCTTTTAAGATTTGTACATTTCAGCAATATTTTCCTTATCTGAGGATGCATCCAGACAGATTTAAAATTTTGTTCCTGTTCTTTTTGATAGTGTGTGTGTGTGTGTGTGTGTGTATCCTTTCAAGTCACCCATTGTCCCCATAAATTTCATAGAGTTTTCTTAGGTAAAGAATATCAGAGGTAGTTTTGCCAATTCCTTCCTTTGATGTTATACTGGGTTAAAATAAACTGACCCAGGGGGCTGGTATAATAAGACTCTGATCAAATTGGGCACTGACAGAAAATATTCTGGGATGCTATGGATCTCCAAAATAAAATCAGAACGAAGAGGAACAAAATCTGTGACATTCTGCACTTTCTAATCAGTCTAGTTGTATCCTGTGTTTGGCAATGAATGCTTCTTTGGGTAGACAACCATTATTACAATTCATCCATCCTGTGCAGTGGGCTGGATTGAAGACGTAGCAAAGGTTGAAACAGTTCCTCTTTTGGGGGGACGACAAATCCCAGAACCCCTAGCTAGTCTGTCCAGTAGCTATGCCGACTGGAGAATTTTGGGAACTGTAGGATCTTACCACATGAACTTTAAAACAATCTCAAGCTTTCTATGCTGGAGCCAGGATGCAGGATGGAGGCGGGGATTATCACATGCTAAATTGCTGCCTAATTGCCACCCACCATCAGCCTGGGTCCAAGCCAGGTCCCAGCCATGCTCCAACAGCACTTTTTCAAAGTCGGAAGCTTTCCAGCTTCTAAAAAGTGGTGGCGGAGTGAACTGGAACCCGGGCTGATGGCAGGTGGCTATTAGGTGGCAATTTAGCATGCAGTAATCCCGGCTGCAGCCCAGGAGGCTTGAGGTGGTTTTAAAATTCATGTGATAAAATTGGGAGTCTGCCCTGGGTGCCGAAAAGTTGAGTTGTGACACCACACCCAAACTCTGCAGAGGCCCTAGTAAGCCATGCAATTTATCTGACTCAGATTATATTTGTGGAACAACTCTAGTGTCTACCACAAGGGAGAAGAAAGCAAAGTCCTGAACGACACAGACATTTTTACGTCATGCAGCTGTTCCTCTCTTTAATTTACAATACTGCTGGCCTCATAAACAGTATAGACTGGTTGTTTCTACAAATAAAAGTCCACTGCTCAAAGGCAAAATATTTTCAAGACAATGTACAATAAGAATAAAGGGGGGGGGGGAGGGAGGGACTGCTTCCCTGCTCCCTTTCTCAAACCATGTTAAAGCTGTTTTGTGAAATTAAGCTGGAAATATCATAAGTGGGAAATGACCACAGAATAAATAGGAACCTTTCAGAATGGCAGAAAACATGTGTTATTTATTTTCCTTGTAAACAGAAGTGGCAGATTCAATCAGCAAGAAATATCAGATCATTATGACCATTTTAATCATAAAAAGGAGGGGAGTTTCATAGGTTTTGTTTATAGTGCATTTAACAGCATTTTCAATTTATTGTCAAGGGAAGTCAATAATCCTTATTTACCAATATGCAAGAGATAAGCTGAAGTATTCCTTTGACTCTCAAAAGGAACTGAAATCAAGGTGGAACAATTAAGTGTCTGTTCTGTTACCTTTTGCACTCTTCATAAGCATATGGGAATAATTAAAATGCAAAACATCTGAACAATTTACAAACAGAGGTCACAATTCAACACAGAATCAGGCACAGAGGCCTAAGGATACTGAGAGGCTAGGGAACCATTTATAGAGTGCCAGGGGTGAGGATGGGGAGGGAAAGACTGATTCCTACTTCCATTCTTATCATTTATCCTTATTCTAGACCCCAAGTGATGACCAGCTTCCTGTTCTTAGCCACAAAGCAAAAATTGTTTAAAAAAAATTAAATGGGGTCATATACACAATCTGTCTCCCTTTCAATTCAAGAGGAAGGGAGCTGTTTAGCTTGCACAGATGATAAGAATGGAAGTAGAATTCAGTCTTGGTACATGTGGATAGAAACTTGTAGCTTTTGTAATTTTATTGCATTGGTTGTCATATTTGTACTCAGCTTGTTTTACAGTTGTATTGTATTCATTTTATTGCTTTTCCTCCCCATAGGCTTTCTTTTCTTTTCTCTCAGGCTGTTTATCATCATCATCATCCTCATCATTGGCTAGCTTTGTGAATTGCAGTTATGAAGATGTAACATAGAGCTACAGATCTGAAAAGACTCCATATTTAAAAACACCACATAGTCATGATTGTGGCATTATTGCCACAATTGTTAAATGCCCCTCAAATCCACCTTAACAACTAGCAGTTGCATTGAGCAATGGAGGTGTCTGCAGTGGCCAGGTAAGGCACAAGGAAGAGGATGTTCCAAGCTTACTTGGATCCATCAAATATCCAACTTAGAAAGCTTCAAGAGAGCTGTCAAGACGGATCTCTTCCAGCAGGCCTTCCTGGAAAAGTCCCTGGCCACGTAAAGATCCCCCATATTTTTCTGTATTGGTGTAATTCTGCTTGTGACAACTCTGTCCACTTCTAACGTTGATTGGATGATTGTGATATGGGAGTTTTAATTAATGTTTGGAATTTTAATATTATAATTGTTTAATTCTTTTTAAGGGGGAATATTGTATATATTTGTATTATTTTATCTGTTGTACACTGCTTTGATTATTTTCACAAAAAGTGGGATAGAAATAAAAGTTTGATTTATTATTTATTGTTTACTTCCACCAGCAAACAAACTTGCAATGAGGAATTGTGAGAAAGGTCCTGCTTCTGATTGTCACAGCATCACTTGCTGGTAGTTGTTGGACAGAAATGTCATCCTCCTTGAGCCCCACTTGACAGCTGAACAGACCTACTTCATTCAGTGTGAAAGTAGCTGTTAAGGCGGCCTGGAAGCGGGGTCATGCCAAGAGACATTATGCATTCCTAATGGCTTTCCATGGCTGAATGTGGATTTGAACCCTCGTCTTCCAGAGCCCTAATCCACTACTCAAATCACTACACCATGCTGGCTTTTCAACACAGCTACTCCTGCATCTGTAATCCCAAAGGTGTACTGTTCAACAGTGACTTGTTCTTATGTCTGCAGACATGCTGACCTCTGTGTTTTCATACATCAGCCTAGATTTCCCTGATAGCTGCTGAAACATGAAAGCATGAACCATGTTCCAAAATGATCACTTAGGAGGCTAATTGTAGAGAAGAGGCAATGTGATACTTAGAAAGTAGCCAGCTGAGGTCAAATCTGTACATAACGATCAGGTTTTTGGACGTCTCTTTTAATTTGCTTTTAAACAAATCTGGGCTGGAGGTAGGGAAGGGGGCAGGCGGAAAAATACCATCCTTCACATTTGGCAGATTCCTCAGCTTGGGAAAACTTATGTCAGAGGAAAGCAACATAACTTTTTTCTTTCTGATTAGATTGGTGCATTTCCTCTGATATTATAGTTCCGGTGTATCCTGGTTTAAGAAACGCTTTATGTGGCATCTTGTATGAAAAGAAATCTAATCTTAAGCAGATGTGTAACATTCTCTCTTTAAAGCCAGTAATACAGCTGAGAGAATTTTCAGAAAGGATTTTTTCCCTATCAGTGGAGGGGGTGGAATCAGCAGCCAGGTCTCCTCAGCAGTGCTATAACACTTTTTCTGCATGTGTGGTCTCTAAAGTACTCTGGCGATAAGGGTAATTTCCCTCTACAGTGGAACATTTCATCATAGAAAATGAGGAACCCTTTCCAAAAACTGTAGAGGCAAAAATTAGCAGACAGAAATGCTCTCTGTTGAAAAGAATAGGAATGGTGTCCCCAAAGGGAAGGGCATCCTTTACCTTGTCATAGTTGATTCACAAGTTCATGGATAAATATCCTTCAGTTAACAAAGTCAATGTGCTCCCAGGCATTACTTTTTCAACAGAAAATTCGATAACAGAGGCAGAAATAGCATGGAAAGAATAGGAACAGCTACCTACACCACAAAAAGAAGATGGTTTCAACATATCCCATCAAACCTTTTCTTCAATACTAAATAATATGCACATGTGAAATAAAACAATCAGGTTAGGTGAGCCATGAATAAGTAAACAAAAGCATTTTGAACTTTTTAGAGCCCACATGAAGGGTTCTTCTAAAATGCATCCAAGGATGACTTTTTCTTTCACTACCTCCACTTTAGTTATATTTTCCATTTTGGTAGTTTGACTTATGGCTCTATGATTTTTTTAACATGGTTGGGGGAGTTGATGAGGCAGGTTTGTCTGCCTTACCCTTTTCTGTTTGCTGTTCACACATGCTCAATAAGGGATTGTGGAAATAGTTGCTATTTACCTTGTGTAGGCAGGTAGAAATGGCCGCACTAGGAACAGCTAAAACAGGATCCACCTCTTTCGCAGCTCAAGCATTGTTTGCTATAGACGTACTGCTGCAACACAACACTGAAAGTCTGTGTTTTTCCAGCCCTCCTTCATCACCCTCCCAATGCTGATGCTGCTTAAAAAAATACCAGGTAGACAGAGGATGTGTAGGGAAGAGCATGTTTGGGAATGTTAAAAACTCTTGGAAAAAGGAGCTTTATGCTCAGTGGCTTTGTTAACTGAGGCATGGCAATATATTACTGGCTTACACCTATGAATATCCTTGATGGATCAGACTAAGCTTCTGACTAACCCAGCACATTGCTGTCTGCAGCATCCACCTAGATGTCCTGAGAAAGCTCACAAGAGGGGCATAGTGCAATGGCACCTTTTGACTAATGTCTCTCAGCACCTGGGTTCCACTGTGTCAGATGACTGATGGTACAATATCTAAAACTGCTTCCATTGGTAAACAGGTATGATAAAATGTGATCAATACTGTTAGGAATGTGACTAAGATGTGGAAAGGCTTTGGTTTTTGCCTTGTGGAAGATGCTGGAGGAAACAAGAGATGTTCCATGGTAATTTTCTTTTAGATTTTTCAAGTGTTTAGTTGAAAGAATGGGCATGTCGCTTTTACTCCCTCTCACATTCTAGTTTTGCAAATTCTAGTAACCTCTGATCAAATTTCGGTGATAATGAAATTGTAACCCATACCCGGGGGATGGAAAAATCTAGTAGTTTTGCTTTCTCCCACATTCTGGTTTTACATTGTCCAGGAATTTCTGACCTCAGAAAATTAAACAAAATTCTGAATCATGCCTATAGGATGGATAAATCTGTCATTTTCTATCATGTTCTAATTATAGGCACAATTTCTATAATCCAGATGTTCTGAAACACACACACATATATAAAAAATACAATTCTTGTGAGCCTTTTCTATGTCTTAGAATTGTAGCTGCAATGTTAGGGGCACAAGGATCCATTCTGGAAGGGCTCAGTCTTTGCTTAGGTAATGAATAATGTAACTTTGTTTCCCCATCAAAACATGCTTGGTTGAACAGTCAACTCCACATTGTTGAAAACTTGAAATAAACAAAGTGAAGCTGTGCTTTGAAATTAGAGAAATCGGGACAAAACGTGAAAACTTTTGAGCTTGAAAACAGTTAAGGACGACCTTATGGTAGGAAACCAAACCAGATATGAGGCCTATTTCTTCTCACTGGCTTTTGCATACTCCCAGTGTTCAACCAATTTGTTTCATGATCTCACATTTTATCATTTGAGAACAGCACAATTGTAAAACCCAAAAAAGACACACATCCATTTGGATGGAAGAAACTTGAGAATGTCAGTCAACTGATGTTTATGTGTCTAACAGGTCCTTGTCCACTTTTTAAGCCATACCCATATCTTGTTTTGACCAACTCTTCTGGCACACAGAACTTAAAGGGCTATGAAGAAAGGAGTGTGCCCCTTAGGCTGAAAAGGATTCCATACCTTTGGTCTAGAGCCAAGAACCATTAACTGTTAGTATGAGTAAACCCTCTAGTGAGCCATTAGGACCGCAGTTTAGAATAGCTGTTTGGGTGGGAAAAGAATCCATGATGTACAGGACTTGGTCTACTTACCAAGACTTGATCACTTCTCCTTAATAGTGTGGTGTGTCTTCAACTTGTTTTTGACTTATGGTGGTCCTAAGAAAAACCACAGGGTTTTCTTAATAAGATTTGTTCAGAGGTTTGCTCTTGCCTTCCCTGAGTGTGAATTGCCCCAGATCACCCAGTGGATTTCCATGGCTGAGCAGGGATTCAAATCCTGTTGTCCAAAGTCATAGTGTCTAACAGGCAAACCACTACACTCTCAACTATCCAAAATAGGCTTCCTATTTGTCTTTTTGACACTTTCATACTGAAAGTCATTTGTTGAAGATTATTTGCCATTTGGGACTTACACTGTGCAAAAATAACATGTAGTTTGTTTTTTGAGCAACTGCATTATCAGGTCAGAAAATAATATTTCTGTACAGAAATATTGTTTTATGTACTGAAAAAGATGTTAGCTGTAGAGAAAATGCTGGAGTTTGGAACTTTTTTAAAAAAAAACAGGAAACATGCTTTTCTTTATTTTCTTTGTAAGAAAGATTTTTTAATTTTTTTTCAAATATTTTTCAAATATTCTCTTTATTCCTAGTCATCATGATTATAACTACAGCAATCATCAATGAAGATAACACAGGGACACATTGCATGACCAGTGAGGATTACTCAAAATCTCTTCTGGTTGACAAACCAATAAAAATTTTCTTTGGCAGTGATACCAGCTCTCTACTGTAATTCCATCAAGTCCTTTAATTATAATTTTGGAAACAACAGGTCTTAGTGAAAATCATTTTCTGTTCAGCCACAAAAGGGGAAAATAGAGGTGTAGTTTTAGGAACAAATGTAGTCAGTGAGGATATCACTTTTCTCCATTTAAGAATTCAGGTCTTTCTGAGGTTGAAGAGGAACATGCAGACTTGCTCTTATTCTGTAAATTTATTACAAATTTCCAGTACAGGCTGACATGTTAGGGCAGGGCTTATGAATCAGTGCTACTATTATACCTTTGTACTGAGTACTATAAAAGTTCCCCAAATGAACAACACATGTTTGATATTATTCTGTGGCTGAGCTTATCAGGTGGCCCAGAAAGTGACAACAGCCAGAGGAGTTATATTACCTTACTAACACAGTTCAGTGAATTCCTTTTCCTAAACTAGTGAAAAGGCTATATTAAGATCCTTTAAAATGCCACATGAAAAGCAAAGCCTATATATATATCTATATATCTATATATATGAGATATACTGATGCACTGTCAGCATTAGAGAACAATTTGGGATGATCTAATGCCATCATGAGAAACTGGGAAAGGCAGGGCCAAACACAAGGAGAATATGTGATTGTTTTAGTTAAATGTGCTTACATTTTAGTCACAGTTTTAGTAAAGGTAGGCACAAGACCCTCTCTTCTCCAGTGTTTTAGATTTCAGCTCCTGTGCCCCCACCTCTCCACACCCCCATATGGCAAATGGAAAAGGATTATGAAAGTGTGAAGTCCAAAGCATCTGGAGGACTAAAGTTTCCATACCCCTGCACTAGGGTAGAGAAGCTATTGGGATGAGCCAAATTCCATTGGGATAGAACTGGATTTTAGATAAATGGAGTGAACAAGGGGAAGAAAAAAGAGAAGAAGACAAATAAAGCTATATCTCATGGCTATCAACTGGTGACAGTGGATAAGGATGAAGATAATGCAGAAGAAAACTGAAGCAGAAGTGTTGAAGCTGAATGTGAACACATTTCTTTACAAGGGTGAATGTTTTTGTTTGGAAAAGACAAAATATGAGAAGCAGCTTCCTTTGCTGGATAAGTGACTGGTTGGTTGGGAGTTCAGTTCCTCTCTGCTACAAGCTCTGTAAGCTAGCTGTTCATCCTCGAGGAGCCCATGTCTTCCAGCTAAAGACTGTTTTGAAAAAGATAAGACTCTATCCAGATGTTTTTTAAGCTTGATGCTCAGTTGTGGAGTGGGAGGGGGGGAGATATATGCCTTGCCACTGGAGGTTGGTAGGAAGTTAAATGGTTGGTATTTTATAGAGATGTGCTAAGGACAGGACTAGAAACTATGGGAAAGGAGAATGATCTCCCAGCACTGAGAAGTCCAAATGCTGCTTGCTTTTCCCAGATTCTGATGAGGCAAGAAGGTGACCTTGAAACCTTCCCATGAAAGGCTAAACCTGCCTTTTGGTTCTTGTGTAAACTATTGAGAGTGACCTTTTCAGCAACACAAATCTTTATCAAATTGTCTTGATCTTCCGTATGCTTTTAAAATTATTTTGCTTTGCTCTAGGCTAGTATTGGGTGACATTTGTTATGTCTTGCAGCAGGCCAGCTTTGCTCACTAGAAAATTTTGAGTTATTTCATATGAGTTTGGAACAGAAAACTGACCTCCCAAATTACCTGTTGTTAAATGACTAGTGAAGAAAAAAATTCCAGTGAACAGTAGACTAAAGAGTGCCTAATACAGCAGGTTTATATTTTCTGTGTATCTGGATTATGTCTCCTGACAGAGATATACAAGTCCTTAACTCACAAATCCCCACGGACAGAAGTGTAATAGCTGGATGTAGATGGCTGGATCATTTTGGGTAGTCAATATAAAATTCTTTATATTCACTAGCAATAAAGCTCAGATTTGTTTCTTTATATTGTCAACACAAGCACAAAGCGTTTTCCATAAGCAGAAATATATTGACTAAATATGATAATTAAGTTGAAGCAGACCCTTTTCATCACGTGGAAATCTGCACCGAATAGGAAAGTAATTCTTCACTAAGTTTCTTCTTGAAGATAGTGATGAGTAATTTCAGCAATTCCTTCCCCCATGAGAAAGTCTTTGAAAACCAAAGTTTCACAATTCAAGGCTAATTTCACAATTCAAGACTAATTGTGCACAACATTTGCACATGGTTGTTTTGTGCAGAAAATAGCATTTTCTGCATGGGAAATAATGTTTCAATGCAGAAATGTTAATTCATGTATAGAAAAAGGTTGCCTTTGCACAGAAAATGCTGTTTTCTATACAAATAACCATGTACAAGTTTTACACAGAATAAATCCTCAGTTATAGCATTTTCTACACAGACAACAGCATTTTCTGTGCCAGAATTAATATTTCTTCATTGAAACATTATTTTCAATGCAATTGTTTCCTGCACAGAAAATGCTGTTTTCTGCACAACCACATGCAAATTTTGTGCAGAATAAGTCCTTAACTATGAAGGTTCTCATCAGTCCAGGATTCCTCTCCTCACAGTTTCTCAACACTTGAAAAACATATTTTTTCAACTATTTTCTGAATATTTTCAAATATTCCTTCCATCTCTAGCAGAGAATAATTTCCATCGCAAAATTCCTCAATATGCATTTTACTTTTTGGAGAAGTCCTTACTACTCTATTTTGGCTTGTGCACCAATACTGGGTTTTTCACCCACCTTTCAAGACCTTTTTTCAGAATCAGAACTAGCACAAGGTAGAACAATGTTATAGTCTCAGACAACAGATTTTGGGTGTTGAATTATTAGTTACCTGCTGTTATTGTATTTGTATTCCTAGGCAGAGGAAGAGGTACTTTGGGATTTTCCACCTCAGGTGCCAAATAATTTGGGTTCCTTTCAATACATGACAAGGATAAGGGTGGCATAATTTGTTACTCTGCCTCAGGCAGCTAGATGTTTTGGGCTGGCCCTCCCCCTTCTGTTCATTCCACAGAATGGCAATAACTTCATGCCTGAGCTTTCAGTTAAAACAGTCACTCAGTGATGTAGCTGAAATATTATTTGAATGCTGAGTATTTGGCTTCTGTAAAATCTCATCAAAATTTGGAGAGAAGGCACAAAGGTTTCCCACCAAATATAGTGACATTTGTCAGAGGAATTTGCACATACATATACAGTGCATTTTTAAAGTAATTGCTACTTTGGATCCATTCAAGAGTGGAAGCTTCTCCACTTCATACCATCCTGACATTCAGACTGAGTTGAAAGTTATTTATAAAAGAAGAAGGAAACCAATGCTTTTGCAAATATATTGGAAATACAATTTACACACATCAATATCCTAGCATTTTTATTATCAGAAAATACCTGAATTATAAAATAGAAAGATCCCCACTACTCTTATCCCAACTTAGAAAAATTAGTTTAAAACACAACTGATCTGACTGCAATAGATATATATCTGGGAATTAAAAAAAATATTTGCATTGACTTGCAGAAGGCATTGAAACAAAGGAGGGAATTGTGGTTCAGTGATTAAATTATGTGTGTCCATTTGTCTCCACCGGGTGTACAAAACTGGAGAATAGATATCCATTTAGACACACAATTGTTACTTTCAAAATGCCTTGTACACAAATGCACACATACCTACTTCTTAGAACATATGGCCACTGCAAATTCATACACAGAAAGTTGAACATCTTATTGAAATTCTTTTAATTTTCTCTAGAAATGTTGCCTGACCATGACCACCCAACCATTTCACTTTGTCATTTTTATTTCTGTCTTCCTCAAACCCCACACAGACATACTCTTAGAATCTGGTGATGACTTGAAACTAAAGATGAACCAATATACCAGTTTTATCTTCTCCATTAAATAAATGCTTTAAATTTCAAATTTCTTTGTGAAAATTTGAATTGTATAAGTTTTTGTCAATTTCTTATCAGAAAGAAACTAAGGGACTGTGCAGAACATCCCTTTTACATCCAGGTCGGGGCCACAGCAACTGCATGCCACAGCCCCAATCTGGCCTTTGCACGGTGCAAAAATTGGCTCCTTTTTGCACCCCTGCAAAGGGTGAGATGGCTGCGGTGCCATGGCTTTTAAGCGCTCCTTTGGCACTATGTTGTACAGACGCAGTGCCGGAGGAGTGCCATGATGTCATACATCATGTGATGCAGAGCATGGCGTTATGCTGCCCTGGGGCAGGGGCAGGGCATGCTTCATATGGATGCTATGTCCCAAATCCGCCCCAACCCAGGCTTTCCCATTGGTGTGCTCAGCCCCTAATTCTACACCAAATTCAATAAGTAACAGCTATCACCAATATAATAGCATTGTATGTGTCTGCCACCTCTCTGTTAAAGCTGATGAACCTGCAAGAAAACAAAGGAGGTAGCAAACCCAGATCAGCACCACCAGAAACACAGTGGGATAAATACAGGTTCAAACACTGACTTTTAAGAAGAATGCACTCAAAGTTCACCCTTGATTTTAAAATTGCCAGGAGGAGGAATTCTGTTGACTTTGCTTTTCTGTCCATTCAATTATAAAAGAATGAAACCAACACCTCAAGTATTTTCCATCCAATTTATCAATAAATTAGCAAATTTGGGGAAGCTTCGCAATTGTGGCTGGCGGGGACGAGAAACAGGGCCTTCTCGGCAGTGGCCCCCCGCCTGTGGAATGCACTTCAGAGTGAGATACAATCAACCCCATCCCTCCTGGCCTTTAGGAAGAAAGTAAAATCATGGTTGTGGGACCAGGCTTTTGCACATTAATGTAATGCAACACTTCACTGGGACTGGCTAATATTGATGGTCATAAGAACATGGATTACCGCTTTGGGATATGGAAGGATCATATATTGAGAGCTTAAACTGTTTGATTGTTAATTATTGTTGATTGTGCTTGTTTTAACTTGCTGTATTTATGTTTTAAATTGTATACTGCTGGCATCTAATGATTGCCTTGTAAGCCGCTCTGAGTCCCCCCTCAGGGGTTGAGAAGAGCGGGTTAGAAATACTGTAAATAAATAAAATAAATAAGTTGTTATTTTTTAAAAAAAACAACAATGTGAATTCCCACCCTCCCCTAACTGTGGTACAAGATAATAACTGTTTTCTGTGGCAACAACAATCCACACACTTGGATCCCAGGAGGTCTGCTGTGTTATTCTTTTCCATCCAATTATTCACTGTCCAGCAAGAACCCATTACTACCAATGGTCCCATACCATACATAGTATTAGATTGCACTGGAGCTGGCCTGCTATGGATGCTGGATATGAAGAGAACTACAGTCCTCCCTCTGTTTTCACATGGGATCCATTCCAGCCCCACCCCACCCCACCCCCCAATGAAAAAAGCCTTATTGGCTTGAATAGAGGTGTACACTCCATGGGTGTGCAAGCACACTCCATGAGTGTGCACCCCATTTTAACTCTATCTGTTCGCCCCCTCCGCCCCCTCCCCCCAATAATCAAGACATGGATCCCAAGTCCACAAGAACTGAGTGAAAACTGTATATTCATTTGCAACACTACTCATGAGAGCCAATGTGGTATAGTCTCTTGAGCATTGGGCTACAACTCTGGAGACCAGGCACTACAACTCTGGAGACCATAGTTTCCATATTCCCACTTAGCCATGGAAACTCATCAGGTGACCTTGGGCAAATCACTCTCTCTCAGCCTCAGGGGATGTCAATGGCAAATCTTCTCTGAACAAATATTGCTGGGGAAAAAACATGATAGATTTGCCTTAGGGTTGCCATAAGTCAGAAATAACTTCAAGGAACACGACAACAACAGCAACAACAACCCTATTCAAGACATTCACAATGTAACTTCCCCTAAAGTTCCTTCAAGGTGAGCAGGGGGTTCCTTCCATCCCCTTGTATTTTGTTTTAGACCAAGGTGTTGTTGGATACAAATCCCAAAGTCCTAAATGACATACTTAAACAGTGAAGGATACTGGAGTTCAACAATATTTGATGGGCTGCCCTTTGCTGACTCCTGCTTTAAGCACTGGAGGAAACTCTGGGCAGAGGACAAATCTCCTAGCATTCTCCAGAATTGATAGCCCTCTGTCTGTTATCTTTGAGTTAGTTTCCATAACCTAGGATGTCTGAAGCTTCTGGTGCCTTAAACTCACACACCCACAGTTGTCATCTGGCTACTAAACAAGCAAGTGGGAGAGGAGAAAATGAAGTTTTGCAGCAGAAAATGGGCTGCTTATCACAGTTGAATAAGTATGATCTTTCAAGAGTTACAGTCTATGCATAACTGAACTGTGCAATACAAACAATGCACTTAGGTGTGAATTTCTGATATTTCTCTCTAGTTGGAAGCCTTCTTCATTCTCTGAGGAAATTTTGGAGAATGAATAATTACTAGGTGTCTCTTCTCTAATGAAGACAAATGCCATATCACATTACTATACCGTACTCTTCTAATTCAGTGGCAAAGGCTGGGATTCTTCTGTGCTTTGATGAACACAACGCCAGTCTAGATAGGCATCTCCTATTTCACTGTTGGCCCATTAAACAACCAAATTAAGTGTCAGTCATCTGCTACTGTGAATAGGGCTCAGGGCCGTGGATACCTCTTTCAAGATTAGATGAAAACCTACAACAAAGGTACCACTGACACTGGCATCATCAGCCTCCACTACTGGTGGAAAAACTGAGTTATTTTTGCATGTGTTTGCTTGTTTTTATTCTACTCTTCAGGTAAAAAGACTCAGAATAGCTTAAATAAGATCAATAACAAGTTCCTTCCCCTACTGCCTTCCCTCTGCCTTCCTTTCTCCTGGGGCCCTCTCCTCTCCTCTGCTCTTGTATTGGCAACCAGCAACATGATGACACTGGTTGCCAGATGGCCCTGGGTCTTGGTTTACACAAGGTTCTGTCTGAAGACCAATTGGATAACAGTCTTCTATTTGAAGGGGCCCTCATTCAAGAGCCACCCAGTTCAAGTCCAGTTTATGAATAAAGAACCATAAGAAGGAAAAAGAGGGTCACTGGAGTTGTCCATCAAAAACTGGCACCAGGATAGTTGACTGAGCAGCTAAACACACAGGTCCCCTGGTCACATAGAACCTGTCTGCATTGGGAAGGATATTGTGAGGGCAGCCTGGAGTATCCTGGTCCTGGACCTGCCCCAATCTCTCCCCATTACCTGGACCTCAGTTCCTGCACTGAGGTGGCTATCTGCACATGGTTCTGCTGAGACACCTGACACATCTGCCACTGCCATTGGTCCCTCATTTCTGAGGTCAGAACAAGGTGCTCACCAACAATCAGATGACTGGGCATCTCACAAGTGACTGGTGACAGTGCCCTTGAGCAGATGGGGCAAAAGGAGCAGTCAGAGGCAGCTCCCACCCCAATTGCTGTGGGACCGCAGCAACCAGACAGTCCCAAGACCAGCCACTGCCATAGTCCAGAATAGATCTTGGCAAGGACCAGATAAAATCACTCCTTTTGCAGCCAGGTGTCAGCCACCAACTTAGCCAGCCCCTGTGCAGTCCCAGTGCGGCTTCCATGCAGTTTGGGGGTGTACATCATCTAAACACCATGTCCCCAACGCAGCCTGATGGTAGACATTTTGGCCTGTCTGTTTTGGGCCAGCATTGGATGCACAGGACAGCTCAGCTTTATGTCTGTGCAGATAGCCACACTAGTGTGGGAATGGAGGACTCCGGATCTTTCTGGAAGATCTGGAGTAAAAGGTAAGTTTTAAAATTCATATTAAGAGTGTTATACCCCAGCCCTGGTGACAGAATTGGGGGCATACTTATCAAATTTGCAGATGACACCAAATTAGGAGGAGTAGCCAATACTCCAGAAGACAGGATTGACATTCAGAATGACCTGAATAGACTAGAAAGCTGGGCCAACGCTAACAAAATGAAATTCAATGCGGAGAAATGTAAGGTACTGCACTTAGGACGCAAAAATGAAATGCACAGATATATGATGGGGGACATCTGGCTGAATGAAACTATGTGTGAAAGGAATCTAGGAGTCCAAGTAGACCACAAGTTGAACCTGAGTCAACAGTGCGATGCGGCAGCTAAAAAGGCCAATGCTATTTTAGGCTGCATCAATAGAAGTATAGCGTCTAGATCAAGGGAAGTAATAGTGCCACTCTATTCTGCTTTGGTCAGGCCCCACCTGGAATACTGTGTCCAGTTCTGGGCACCACAATTCAAAAAAGATGTGGAGAAACTGGAGCGGGTCCAAAGGAGGGCAACTAAAATGGTGAAGGGTCTGGAAACCCTGCCCTATGAGGAACGACTTAGGGAACTGGGGATGTTTAGCCTGGAGAAGAGAAGGTTAAGAGGTGATATGATAGCCCTGTTCAAATATTTGAAGGGATGTCATATTGAAGAGGGAACAAGCTTGTTTTCTGCTGCTGCAGAGACTAGAACGCGGAACAATGGATGCAAGCTGCAGGAAAAGAGATTCCACCTCAACATTAGGAGGAACTTCCTGACAGTAAGGGCTGTTCGACAGTGGAACACACTCCCTCGGAGTGTAGTGGAGTCTCCATCCTTGGAGGTCTTTAAGCAGAGGCTGGATGGCCATCTCTCAGGGATGCTTTGACTGGGAGTTCCTGCGTGGCAGGGGGTTGGACTGGATGGTCCTTGTGGTCTCTTCCAACTCTATGATTCTATGATTCTAGTGCTGAACATGCTGGATGTTTGCATCAGAACCTGGGTTTGGGCTGTGCAATGTCCATACCAGATGCAATCAGAATGGGAGGTGGGCTTTGGCCTATGCAGACAAGACCCTAGTCTTCCTCATGCAACTTGGACACATTGAGGCTGTACAGACTGCCTGAAAGAGGCGGTCTGTAGATGTCCCTTTTTGCTGCCCAGTGGCACAGCAGCAACCAGATGGAGTTGTGTTGCTGTGCAGCAAAAAAGGAACTGCCTAGCGCAGCTCCTTTTTGTGACGTTGTAAGGGCTGCACTACAGCCCTCACGACGTCCCTTCTATGCAGCGCTGTCTGGGCACTGCAGTGCAACTGCACACTGCAACATCCACTGTGTAGGTGATCCATCGCAGCTGTGACGTCACCGGGACATCACGTGTCTGGGCCCTTTTTTTCCCTGCACATGCCACCCAGGACATCACATTCTGGCAGTGTGTACAGGGTCATTGTGCTTCTATTTAAATTACAGTATCTGAAATCTCAATTAGTATCCACACATTTTACACAGTTGTGTGCCCCTTTTGTCCTATTTTTTGGGAATGTGATAGGATGGGATGGGTCGCAGCTGTGTGCTCACCCTATTTGCTTATGAGACTATGCCTTATGATCTGCAAAAGCTCATCCTGTAATTAATTTGTCTTTAATGTGTCATAGTGAGACTCTTTGCTGTTTCCACATATAGATCCTATATGGTGCATTGTTGCTGTGTGTCTACAAGTTATTTCTGACTTATGGCAACCTGGGGTTTGTCTTTGCCTTCTTCTGAGGCTGAGAGAGTTTGCGTTCCCATGGACAAGCAGGGATTCAAAACCTGGTCTCCAGAGTCATAGTCGGATACTCAAACCACTATACCACACTGGCTTTTATACTTTCCAATATTCACAAATGAAAGCTGGGACACATATGGCCATGCAACATTTGAGTGTGGACAAGATGGCAAAAATTAATAAGAAAGAATACAACCTGGAAGAGGCTGCACCAGTTTGCTTTTGCCTGAGCCTTCTAGGAAGGTCCAGATACAGAGTTAGCTAAGTACAAATGACTTTTGCATTTTGAACTCAGTTTACAGCAGTAGAATAAGCTGAGGGCAAAGGGGGAAAGTTGGAGGGGAAGAGAGAAGCTGAGACATTTGAAAAGCAGCTGAAAAAGTGGGATGACAGTGGAATTATTGGGACTGTCCCTGCCAAATTGGGATAGTTGGAGGTGTGTGGTGGGTTAAAGAGGGTTAAAAAGTAAAAAGAAGGGCTGAAAGGCTACAGAAGGCCTTTTAATTCCAGCCATTGACCATTGGTGTGTATTGAGTTCTGGCCTCGTAGCACCAGCCTCCAACATGGTCCTTTATTTGCCTACTTAATCTTCATCACTGTTATCTGCACACTTTTAAAGACACCCCTAATGATAAAGGGATGAATATGATTACCTGTAGTTAACAGGTGAACTGAAGCTAAAGAACTGGCTCAAGACCTTAAGTTCTTCTAGAAATTCTATAAAAAGACTAACGCAAAGGGCTTTGCTATGGAAGAACAAACAATAAGAGGATCTCTTTTTTCCCCCATAAAGTACACAATAAAACTCCATGACTACATTCTGTAAATAGCACTGAGATCCTCAACTCCTAGGTATCTGCAATTCTTTAGTGAGGCTAAGCTAATAAACAAGCAGATAATTAACAAAGGCAATCCTGTCTTTCAGTCCCAGTGACTTCATATTGAAACAACCTTCTGGTTTTAATATTTGGCATGTATGCGTGAAATAATTTATTGCTGTTTCAAAGTCATTTCAACATTTGTTGGTTTGCTGAAGGAAATAGTTTAAAAAAGAGTCTTTCATGTGAACATTAGTTCTTAATTTTAACATTTCCTTATTTTATTTTATTTTTAAAAAATGGATTTGATGTGGCAATAAACCTTAGGAACGTTCTAAGTGGAGAAATATTATAAGCAGGTGAGGCCTTTCTTACACAATTTCCAAAATGTGGGTTAAAAATGACAGCTTAAATCAATAAGTCTGTAGGTGGAAAAGTACAACATAAATGTCACAAAGAGGTATTTAATCTTTCTTCCATTCCCTCAGTTTGTGAAGACCAGAGATCTGCAAACAATATGTTGCAATTTAAGTAGTGCAGTCTCATTTCACATCCGGTTTGTAGATAAAGAACCATATAAAAGTGAACAGGGGCCTTGAAGTTGCCCATCCTAGCTTGACACCTGGATGCGAGACTGAGCAGCAAGACATACCGTTCACAGTTTTTCCCACTATGGTGTGCTGTCTGTGTATATGTATCTTCAAGTCACCTGTCAACTGTCAACTTATGGGAACCTCATGAATTTCGTAGGGTTTTCTTATGCAAGGAATCCTCAGAGGCAGTTTTGCTAGTTCCTTTCTCTGAAATATAGCTCACAGCACCTGATTCCTTAGTCTCCCTTCAAAGTACTAACAAGACCTGACCCAAGTTAGGTTCCAAAATTGGATATGATCTGGTTCTTTCAGGGTATATAGGTAGGCTATCTCCATTTAAATTGTCAACATTACTTGTAATTGAAGCTATATCTTGTAATTGTAATTGAAGCTATATCTATAAATGAATCATGGAAATTTTAATGCAAATTCATGTCTTTTCTAGTAGACATTTCCTATTTGGAGATCATGTGTTTAGTGGCCACCTTGAGGCATTATCTCTACAGTACTGTATCACATCTTGAAACTCTTCCCCATGACCCCCATGTAAGCCTACAGCTAGAAGGCCATCAATATGGGGGAAAGTCCACCAAGGGAACTACGAAGGGTTTTCTCAAACACAGCCTTGAATTCAAAGCCCATAACTAACCATATAGAACATAACTAACCTTTACCACTAAAAACCTCACAAAAGCAATAATGTAATTTAAGTTTGAATAAATTGTTCTTTTGGACTACAGTTGCCAGAAAAATTTGGGAGTTGTGCTCTGAAAAGGAACTTTTCCACGGTCTGAATTTATGTCTATTGATTTATTTAAATATTTCTACTTTGTTCTGTATAAAAAAGGCCTCAGAGTTTCCACACAAAGTCCATAGATATGCACTATTCCCATGATATGTTATTCTATAAACAGAAGAGATATATCCATTGGACAGAGAATGTAAATGCAGTCCTCCAACTCCTTATCTGAATTCTGAATTCTGTCTTGTGTAAAACCATGTTTCCAACAATGCTCTTAAGTCTTAGAAAACCAACACAAGCACACACACACATATTCAGGCCTTCCTAGGAAGGGAGTTCCAAAGTCAAGGAGCAACCACCACCAAAAAGGCCCTCTCTCACATGTCCTCCAATTGTGCTTGTGATTGTGGTGGGTCTGAGAGAAGATCGCCTCCTGAGGATCTCAGAGCCCAGGGTGGCTCATATGGGGCAATATGGTCTGCCAAACATCCTGAATCTGATCTATATAGGGCTTTATAGATCATGTCCTGCACTTTCAATTGTACCTGGAAACAATGACAGCCATTGGAACTCTGGGTATCCAAAAGTTTTAATGATCACCTTTTTTAAAAATTGACAGAAAGTTTGTTTTGATTTGTAGTTGTTTAACTTATTTCTATGTAGTCACTATCTAGATTTATACATTTTTCCTAGCATATCTTGACCCTCCAAATACCTGACATTGTAGAAGCCTGCAGATTGTGCCTGATGAGGATTTTACACTTTAGTCACTTCTGGCACAGCCAGTCACAAAAATAAAGGACGCAATGAGTTGATTTTCTCAGTAACATACACTTAGGGACCAATGATGACACTGACAAAATTTCATCAAAATATGCCATAATAACTTCTGGGTGATAATTATTACTTTACGATACCCTCTCGTAAGGCGCAATCTGCAGACTTCTACAATATCAGGTATTTGAAGGGTCAAGATATGCTGGGGAAAATGTATAAATCTAGATAGTGACTACATAGAGATAGGTTAACAACTACAAATCAAACCAAACTTTCTGTCAAGTTTTTAAAAATGTGATAATTAAAACTTTTGGATACCCCCTCGTATAACCTACCCCAGTTAACATTCTGGCTCCAGTTCTTTGTACTGGCTGACGTTTCTGAACATATACAGTTTGCACTAACTGAAGTTTCTGAACATCTGCAGGTATCAACTTGGGTAAGATCTCTTTCAGAATCCTTTGTGACCTAAGGTAAAAAGCTGTTCCCTGGCAGGTTTGACTGTAGTGAAGGAAATGGGCCATTGGTCTGACATTATTTTTGCAGCTCTGTTGTAAGTAGTGTATTATGGCAGATGAATGACCTAGACCATGCTACTTTATTCCTTAAAGTCCAAATGAGATGTAACTGATGCAGGGACCACTATGGCCAGATCTTGTGTCTCAAAGAATGAGTGAGGTTGCACACAAACTATAAATGAGCAAAAGCCCTGCTGGCCACCCTAGAAGCATCTTGTTTGTGTAACTGACCCAAGAAAACAAAAAAAGATTTTCACAACTGACATACAAACACATACTTCCGGTCTCATATCATTTTGAAAGTCACATTCAATGTTGCATATAATCTTCTGATGACTTATTGTTTTCTTCACTTTAACAGAACAGACAGGTGGACAGTGAGGTGAGTATACATACACACACACACACACACACACACCTATATTATATAGATATAGATATGTAAAATCACACTTATCAGTATTCTGTTTAATAGGAGAAAATGTACAGAGTGTTTCACAGTATTTCATTTATTTACTTACATGTTTCTAACCCAGCTTTCAGTGCTGAAGGCAGTTATGTGCTTACAGTATAAGCAAACATATGAGTTCCTGCTTTGTTGTCTGCCCATTCCTCCATAAGAAAAATGTTCTAGTATTTCTCAGAGAACATTTTATTAATAGCATACAGTTGAACATTAAGAAAACAAAACTAATGACCACAGATGATTCATATAACATTTAAGTAGACAATGAAGACATTGAAAAAGTTCAAGATTTTCCATACCTTGGCTCAGTTGTATGAATGAGTCAGTAAGCTGAATGGAGATTATAGTCAAGAAATCAGAACAAGACTAAGATTTGGAAAGGCAGCTATGAAAGAACTAGACAAGATTTGGGAGTGTAAAGACATGTCATTAAATGCTAAATGTAAGATTGTCCATGCCAATCTTCCAAAGGCCTAAAAATAAGCCACTTTTCACAGCTTCTTTTTGTTCCGCAGCCCTAACCCAGGGCACAAAGGGGCGATGTCCCACTGCCCATCTGTACAGCCCCAAAGACTACATTGCAGCAGGATAGACATAGCGTCGAGACAGACTATCCCTTTGCATCATTGTCCAGGCAGCTTCAGAGTGCGGCGTTTTGACATATTCTCTGAATCCGCCCGGAAGTCAGCTTCCAGCTGCCTGGCTGCCCACATGTGGGCCAGCTTCTGGGTGGTCTGGCAGCATGGTGTTTACATGCCGCACACTGCAAGAGTGCCATAAAGCCAGCTGCCATCCAACAGGGGTGGGCAGTTAAAGCTGGCTTTTTGCCAGTGCAAAAAGGCAGATTGGGGCAGTGGCGTGAGGTTGCCACAGCCCCGATCCATCTTTTATTTTGCCCCTAAATCAAGGAAGCCACAGTCCTGAGTCTGCAAGACCAGAGTAATTGATGACAAGATGCATTGGAAATCTCTCATTGATAAGGTTGCCATAAGTCAAAGTCAACTTGATGGCAGTTAACAACAACTACATTCAATCATCTCTCATTTCTCTGCTATTTCAATTCCTCCTTCTCCTCTTCCTGCGCCTTACTGGGCCTTCCCCTACACAAACTTCTGAAAAACAATTATTATTATAACAGGATATAAAACCTGCCTGAAGGCATTTGCAGTCATGTTTTCCTGATGGAGTAGAGAACAACAAAAGGCAGGAAAAGGCAAAGATAACAACAAAGGAAAAATGGAGAGTTTAGAGTTGTGTACAAATGGACTGCCAAAACTCTCTGCCATATTTGTAGCCAAAGAAATTATGACACCATTTCACCAAGTTTTCACTGTGGTACTAGAAATTCACCACAGGTTTTTGGAGAATTAGCAATAACAGTAACAAAGTTTCATTTCTTTTCTTTCTTATTTCTAAATATGTCTGTAGGAGGAGTGGTAATAGTAGTTGTGGCACTAAGGTAGTTGTGGCATTTGGTTTTGATTTTTTAACTGCTATTGTAACTGGCAACAGCAGCAACTGCATTGAGACCTTGTTCACTATTTTAAATGCCTCACAATGCCTAGGCCAATCATTATTTTGCAGCAAGATGTAGGACAGGGGAGAGAGCCAGCACAGAGTAGTAAAAATTATTCAGATTAGTCTCTAAAATGGGTCTTTCTTTGTCGGGGGGGGGGGGGGGAGAGAATTCACAGGATTTTTCTCAGGAAGATGTTTTGTGAGAATTTTGGCTTTAGGTCTTTGCTTCAATTAGTGCCGTATACTAAGGGCTTAAGGTTTCATGTGAAACCTTGAGAATAAATAGTTACTAATAACTGTTTATCTGGATTAAATTCACTCCCCAATAATGACAGTAAAATAGCTAACAATACAACCAGCTTTAATGGAAAATGTTTTTACTCTCATTGCAGTGTAATAATATTCTAACAATTTTTATTGGTGCAACATCAGTGGCCTTACTAAGAGGTAGAGGAGGAATGTCAAGTGCTGCCTTGTGCTCTGTTGTGGTATTCAAGCAACAATGACATGGGCAGGAGGAGAGGATGCTTTGCCCCACAGACTAGCAGACTTTGGCACTCAGGTGTTCCTTAAGAAGAAACAGAACAAAAAATAGGAAAGCATGTATTGATACTGGAAGAATGGGAGAAGATAAAGTCCCATGTGCTGTATGATGATCAAAAAATTTTATGTCTTAAAAAGCCCAATATGTTTTGGCCTTATCACCGATTGGTCATCTTCAGAGGCAAATTTCAGAAATTTCTAGAGCTGCAGTCTGCACTCTCTAAAGGTCCACTTCTATAGAGAGTGCAGACTGCAACTCCAGAAGTTTCTGAAAATTACCCCTGAAGATGACCAATTGGTGATAAGGCTAAAACATGCTGGGCTTTTAAGAAATAAAAGCTTTTGACCATCATACATCATGTGGGTCTTTGTCTCCTCTCATTCTTCCTTAAGAAGAAACAATAAGTAACTTCATGATCCATCTCCTTGTTAATATAGTGGTTAGTATGCTTCCCCACCCCCACCCCCCCACCCCCATCATATGTAAAAGACCAGGGTTCAGTTCTCTAACTGATGGCCTACTTCAAGGAGAGCTCATATGGGATAGTAGTTTTTGTTTAGGCCTCTGAATCTGGGAGACCTGGGTTTGAATTTCCACTCAGTCATGGAAATCCACTGGGGGATTCTGAGCAAGTCACACTCACTCAACCTCGGAGGAAGGCAATGGTAAACTTCCACTGAAATCTTACATTTCTTAAGAAAATCCTATGGAAGGATTGCCCTCAGTTGGAATTGACCTGAAGGCATATAACAACAACAATTGCAGAAATTAAAGTGTAACTTTTAAAAAATTGCAATTATAATGACAACTAACTTCTTTTTAAAAGATTGGGAACTGTGGCTCAAACAGTTAAGACGCTGACTCTGTTGATTGCAAGATCGGCAGGTTGACAGGTCAGCAGATCGAGGTCCAAGCACCACATGATGGGGTGAGCTCCCATCCCTAGTCCCAGCTTCGAACCTAGCAGTATGAAAACTTGCAAATGCAAGTAGATAAATATCTACCACTTCAATGAGAAGGTAAACAGAATTTTATTTATTTATTTATTTATTTATTCATTTATTCATTTATTTTGGAGCTGTGGCTTGGAGCAATGTGGAACCATGTAAATGTTCTGAGAATAAATGTTAATTGTATTTATGGTATTATTTCATTTATACATAAAAAGTCTTCAGCATACAAGTATGTGGCTAGCAATGCGAAATAAGGCCAGCACAGATATAAATTAAAAATAGCAAAAGTAAATGAAACCTGGGGGGGGGGGGGGACTAATTTCCTATGGTTCTCAGTTGTTAATAATTTTTTTAAACTAAAAGAACCCTAGAAGAATGTGTGGAAGAGATGTCCCTTAAAGTACTTAAGCCCCAAGATGTTTAGGGATTCAAACATTAAAACCAGTACTTTGGTTTTACTTGGAAAGAGATCAGCAGTGAACAATGAAGACATACAGCTGTAGAAAGTATGTTATCTTTACCCAGTCCCAGTCAGGAGTGTACCTCCTGTATTTTGTAGAAATAGTAGTTTCTGAGCCACCTTCAGAAGCAACCCCATGTATAATACAATACTGTAGCCCTAAGAGGCTGTTGTGAGAACATCAATAATTGTGACCAAGCAATCTCTTTCTAGGAGGAGCTGTAACTGAAGCACCAGTCCAAGCCTGTAAAAGGTGTTTTGTGCCATGGTTCCCAAAGACACAACTGAATATTATGCACACAGTGTGAGCCTCATCCTTTAGGACAGGAATACTGTAAGCTCCCTGAGCAACTCACAGTCTTTGTCACCTCCCACCCCTGCTTCAAGAGGACAACGTGAATACCATTCACGACAAAGTGAATACCACCTTCCTAGGGAGACAGTCACAAGTATACTTCCATTTTGTCCGGATTGTGCTTCAGTTGATTGGCCTTCATCCTGTCTTTCAAATTAGAGCAATGAAAAGGAGAAAGGGAATTGGATATCATTCCATGTACCAATAACAATTTTGCCCCCAGATTCTTAGATAACCACATTCCTCAGCTTCAAGTTGGCTTTAAACAGCATGGGGACAAAATAGAGCCTTGGGGAACATCACAGTACATCAACTGTAGAGAAGAGTAATAGGGAGCTGCCACCTTCTGGAAGTGGCCAGTTCAAACATTGCAAAGTCTCTCTTCTATCACATCTCTGTCTTTGCCATTGATCTAGTATGAAAGGTTAAGAAGCAAATACTCCTTTCTTCACAAAACTTTCACATAATAACAATCTTTGTTTTTGTTTAGTTGCACGCTTGCCAGATGAGCTTTTTTTAAAAAAAGGGAAATTCATTACAGAATATGAAACAACAAAAACAACAGAAAGGTGGGGGTGGGGTGATCAGATGCTAATGCTAAAATCATTCGGAGCCCTTCATCTGTACCTACTGAAGACTGAAAAAATAATAATTAATCAATAACTGATTCTGGATTATGTACAATAAAAGTAACTAAGAAATGCATTTGTTTCTGCAGTGAGATATTCTATTCCTACTGTCCACCTCCAGACAATGACTACTCTGTTACAGACAAGTTTCCAGTTTTACTTCTCAAGGGAAGACCACACAGGTTTGTTGTATCTGTACAGTGCTGCAATTTAGTCATCATAATATATAACAAAGGCACATTTTCCTGTATTCTGATCTTCTTTCTTCAAGAACAGTCAGAATTCATGCCTGCACAAGCCTAAACCAGGGGAAAGCATAAGTAGCCAGGACCATCACTTGAGTAAATCAACCCTCAGCCAGACTTAGAACTTTGTGGAATGTAAGATAGAATCATAGAATCATAGAGTTGGAAGAGATGTGGTGAAAAAAACTCCACATATACATTCGATGTGTATTCTGATCTTGTGACAGAGTGATACTATGCGCGAGAAACAGAAGAGTGTACCAGCTGAACTTGCATTGTACAAATGTTCAACACAATGAACATTTGTTAAATGAAAAGATCTGACTGGAAGATTTTCTATGGCAAATGCTCTGAAGAACATAGTGGAAATATTTACATCTGGTTGTTTTTCATTTTTGAACACTTTATCATATTTTGATTAAATATTTTTATATATATAAAGTTTAATTAGAGTCTTGACTGAGGAAAAAGAGCAAGAAAGAGCAGGAGTACAAAGAGAACAATAGCTGAGGGTGAGCATGGAAGTGGCACTTTAACCAAACAGTAAACAACAAAAGAGAGGGAATGGATAGTCTGCACTGGGACAACATTCACCAGATTTGAAAAGATCTTCAGCTTGAGACAGAACTGCTTTTTAGCTAATGCTGTGATAGCATTTTGCACAGCATTATGAGGAAGGAGAGACAGGGAGAGAGGGAAAAGGAATGGTGGCAAGCATGAAATGGTTGTGAGAGTTGAGACACTCGTAGTCAAGAACCATCTCAAGAACCGTTCAAAATAGGTTGGAAGGAAAAAGAGTGGGAGGTTAAGATGAGCTTTCTTCAACATACAGTTTACAATCTGTTTTCTTCTACTGAGGAAACATTTTGGTTCATTTGGACATCAGATCAAGAGGCTCTTGAAGAAGCCTGAAATAACTGAAGGAAGGAAGCTGTTCTTCCAGGGAATATCATAAAATGTCTGCCTTCCTCTCTAATACTGAAATGTCAACCTCGGATGGGGAATTCATAAAATTACGCATCATTACGCCACTTTATATTTTCCATCCTCAGTTATACATATGCAAATTTGGCATGTAAATTCATATTTGCAAAAAATACAATAACTGGCACTGTTATTCTGACTAGGAATGATCATCAGAATGCCATGACATTGATGTAATCAACTTTGCTGGCTGTTGAAGAGGTAGGAGGTTACAAAGTTTGCTGTTATTAGAAGTGCCTAGTGCACCCTTCCTAACATTTCACATGCCAGGGAGAAGGAAGCAAGGAGAAAGATGGAGGAGCAGTACAAAGGCATGACAGCAACATCTCTTGTAGCAACATCAGTAATCAGTTAAGAAGGCTTGGGATCACCCATTTGTTATTTATGAAGCATTTATTCACCCACTTTAGACAAAAGGTTTTGCAGAGCAGCTTACAAACATTTGATTCAATGGTCCCTCCCCTCAGACTTAGCATCTTAGTAAGACAGGATGCACAAAGGAAAGAGAATTTGGGAGAGAGGAATTAAGTTCCACTATAACTAAGTCCTAGAATGATAGATATGTGCCTGCCTTCTCTCTCTGTGGCCAGAGCACTTGAGTAAGGTGGCGGTTATGGGCTTTTTTTAGAACCAGCAGGAGGTCATCATCTCTGAGCTTGACTTTCCATTTGATAGTTTCTCTCTGCTTACTGGTTCCACCTACCAAAAGATCTATGCATTTTACCTTAGGATAAAAGTTGTTTTGTTTAGCAAAGAGTTGGATTTATCATTCAAAAATGGATGACCTCCCATTGTTTGCTTGTTTCTTCTACATAGGCACCTTTGGGGGGAGGATCTTAAATGTATATTAAAATCACCACAGTATTTACTAGAACTTTACCTTAATGTCTGCACCTCCTTCCTATTATCCATCTTAAAACTGTAACCAAGCGAAGACTCCATAACTGTAACAACAGACATGTCCCCCCCCCTCTTTTTTTCCTTTGTCTTTGTTTACCATTTGAGGACTTTTAAAGGACTCAGAAGTTTGTGCAATATTTTCTGACCTTTGGTTTGGCCCATTAAAGGTGCTACACTGACAAGGAGTTAGCAATTTCTCTTGGAATTTTTCCACAAAGATAGAAGAAATATTTTCCTGGGATCAACAGAAAAAGCACACACAAAGCCCACTTCATATATTGTGCATTCTGTTTGTGGAGGCTCTTAATGTACAGAGAGTATAAAATAGGAGAGTGTGAGTATCTATCATCAACATCAGAAGAAATCATACTTTGAAAACTTAAGGCTGTAAATGTTTGTCTCAAATCAGGATAAATCAAGAAATTAAAATAATAAGGGAAGTAACTTGTACTGATGGCACACCCACTTTGTCAAGAACTGCTGAGATTCACACTGTTCATTGCTATCGCCACCCCACTAAAAGACAAAAGTGAGCTGGCATAGCTGATGTGGAAACCCAGTGGGTAACATTCGGCAAGTCATATGCTTTCAGCTTCACAGGAAGACAATGGCATTGCACATCTGAAAAATCTTGGCCAGAAAAGGCCATCATAGGTTAACTATAGGGTCATCATCAGTTGGAAGTGACTTGAAGGAACACAACAACACAAGACTAATAGCAATTTGACTGGGTAAAAGAAAGCTCCTGTGAACTCAGAGAGAGAGACAGAGAAGAGAATTATTATTATTATCCTTTATTTATAAATTTACACAGTGCTGTACATATAATCTTATAATGAGACGGTTCCCTGTCTTCAGGCTTACAATCTAAGAGACACAACACAAAAAGAGAAGGGAAAGGTGGTAGGAAAGGGGATGAGGTCCAGTGGTTCTTCTCTCCCTCTGGGGCCTGGACCAAGGCGGATGGACTGGAGGGAGGGCGTGGCTTCTTCATACATTATTAAAGCGAGGCATCCTGGGGCAGACGGCACAATCCTGGGAATGCTTCCATAAACAATATAGTCTTTAACTCAATTTTTAAACTTTTTAGAGAAGAGAACCATGGAAGTTACAGCAGACCAGTAATGTACAGAAAGAGAAAACAAGTGAAGAGTAAGGGAAGGATAAGAACGATACAGTATATCGTCTAGCTGTCCTGATTTGGGGGGGGGGGATAGTCCCAATTAATCATCTGTCATCCCACATTTTTCAGATGCTTTTCAAATGTCCTAGCTTCTCTCTCCTCTTCCCACTTTCCCCCTTTGTCCTGACCTTACCTGAAGTGCTGCAAACTTAGTTCAAAGTGCAAAGTAGTGTGCACTCAACTTGGGATAAGAGGGGTCAGAATTGTACCCTTACCTTTTGACTCAGCAAAAGTAAACTGTTGCAGCCTGTTCTAGCTTGGGCATTCGTCCTCATAAATTACTATTACAATCTTGACCACACTCTGATGTTGCTTGGCCACAGGTGTTTCGTTTTTTTATCTGTGAAATATTGGAAGGTATGGATGGAAAGAGTAGAGGAGAAAATGAGATGTGGAAGAAGAAAGCTGGGGCAAAAGTGAAGAGAAAAGTCAAAAGGGGGGGTGATTAAGGAAGACATAGCAGAGGGCTATAAGAAGGTAGAAACAACTGCAAGGACAGAATTGGATTGTTAGGGTAGCCAAACTCATAACAGGCATTACAGAACAGTGTATGTCTACAGCTTTTTCTTCCAGGGCCTTCAAAAATAGACTCTCTTTACCATTCAGGAGAACAAAGAATGCCTCCAACTATTAAGAAAATTATCAGTACCTGGAGAGAAGCAGCCAATTGATCTAGATATTCATTAGGGATCGAAAGGAAGCTATCTGTTCAGGCAAGGCTCTGAATCACTTCTGGACTTGAAAGTTCTTTCATTTTCACATGGGGAAAATTGGAAGGTTAAACAAATGTCAATCCGGGGTCATCCATGGGATTTCGCATGACAACGTCAAACGACGTCACAGGCAATCTAAAGGCAATCCAAACGCAATCATGAATCATCCCAAGAACAGCTAAATTCGGAAAAATATTGAATTTATAAATCCTGTTCACAGTCAATTCGCATTTGCGTATGAAATGCACCTCCAGTTCAGCCATGGGATTCCCCCTGTTACAAACAAACTACAATTCACATGATCCCCTGTTGTGATTTTCATTCCTGTACTCCCTGGCTGTCAAGAGGAAAGCAGCTGCATGATAGGGTCTGGCATAGGTCTGAAATGACTTGAAGGCACACAGCAATGACTTCAAAACTCAGTTGCTCAATTGCTCTGACAGGAAATGTTACATACAGACTACAATTGCCATGATGCTTTTTTGCGATTTTCCTTCCTGTATTCCCTGGTTGCCGAGACAAAAGCAGCTCTTTTCGGAGGAATTAGAGAAGAGAAGAAAGGTAAAGATGAGGAGGCTGAGCATGGGTCCTGCCTCCTCCTTATTTCTGTCCACCTCTAACTCGAGAGAGGCAGGGTGTTCTTTGGGACTGATACTGTAAAATAAATAAAGATAAATAAATAAAACTTTTATTTCTACCCCACTTTTTGTGAGAACAATCAAATCATCCAGATGTGATCCTGTTCTTCCTGAGCAGGTGCAAACATGTTAATTCACAATAAAAAACCAATAGGTATTCGCACTACTTTCTCTTTCAGATGGATGCTGGTTTTATGTTTGCATGAGATGAGCTAGTATGTAATTCCATGCATTTTCACATTGGCCCCAGTTTATTCTTCTCTTGGGATGGTGATGCATTCCTCCGTGTGAAAAACACTTTGGCCAACCAATACTAGAGACATGAGGAAGGTGTCCAGCTATAAAGCTCGACATATGTCTGACCTGTGGATCCTACGGGTGTGTGTGAGAGAGAGAACACACACACATATATATGTGCCATACATGCACACACATACATGTGTGTATGAGCTTTGGATACATATGTAATAACCACCTAGAATATTGCTGCTTAGTCAGGTAGAATGGCTATAATCTTCTCAGAGCTTTTGAAAACCAGAAAGTGGTGTACTTGGCTTCTGAATTAGGCACTGGGAAAACTGCGTCCAAACATATTTTTTTCATTTAAAAAGAAAGAGATATAATTAAAAGGGGGTTTTAAAATACTGTGACAAAACTGTAAAAATGATTTCCTTAAAATATTTTACCTAAAATAATTGACAGGCTGCTGTTAGCAGTATCTATGTCATTTATGGCTGAGTCTGTTTAAAATAACTGTGATACATCATGGCCTATGGGTAGAAAGGAAAGGCCAATATGATGGAAATAATATTTCTTTGCAAATGCCATGGCAGTACCTGTTTTACAACTTTGTACAAACAGAAGAGTCATTCATCTATGTCTAAATGAAAATGACATTACATATTTCCTATGATTTATTAGTAAACTACTAAGTAGTAACACCAAGCTTTTAGGAAAAGATTAACAACATTATGCTGCAGTAACCTGTCATTTTCATTTAAGTAAAAGCTGTTGAAAATGCTCACTCTTTGCAATGGAACATGCAAAATTCCCTGCCTAATGGATGTAGAAATGGCATTAAATCCCTTTTGCACCAGGACATTAAAAACAAGTTATTTGTATATGTGTATTTGTATGTGAGTCATATCCACACACGATATTGTGACAGAGCGAACAAGGCTTTCTGAGGATGTTATTTTAATGGACTTTCTTTCTTTCTTTCTTTCTTTCTCTCTCTCTTTCTTTCTTTCTTTCTTTCTTTTTATTGTGTCTGAAAACATTTGCGGCAGCTTCTATGACAACTGTCACCCCATTTACATCTGATAGTTCACAGGCCTTTTTCTGGTCTTTTGACACATAACATTGATTCCCTTAAATTGACTGGGATGTGCTCTTTCTCTTCTAGCTGTAAGTGTATAAAAACACGAAAATGAAAATTTTAAAATAAACAATTTGAAAAGCTCTCTTTGGTTCATTTACATGGGTAATATTTTAAAACACTGCATGCACTAGGCCATACATTCAACCTGTGAACTCCAAAATTAATTTAATTCATAACGGCAGAAAATGTGCAACATGCTGTAAGATCTGGGTCCTAATGGTAAACTCAGATTCTTCAGTCAAAGTAATGAAATTTAAAATTGATTTTTATTCATTTCCTGCTCACTGCACCCTATCGTATGGTATCCATTCATCTTGAAATTTGTGTCCCCACCTGGAGAGGTATAGTAATTCATGCAGTGCCTTAAATTCTGGTAACTCCACACACACACACACATGTCTGTACACTTCCCAGGGCCCTATCACACTACATAATTATAGGGCTATGATTCCACTTTAATTGCAATGGTTGCATCGCATGGAATCCCAGGACTGGCTGGAAAAGTAGGGGGAATTAGGATCCACAATGAGACAGTTTTCCTCTGGTGTCTCTGACCAAACTCCAAACCCCAGGTAGATTCCACAGGACGCAACCATGGCAGTTAAAGTGGGATCATAGCACTACAATTGTGTACTGTGAAAGGGCCCCACATTACACAGTTATAGCAGTTTCATTCTACTTTATTTTTTTTAATATATCTTTTTAAATTTTAAAATAAAATATTATATTCTGAATTGTCAAGATGTAATAAATCCCTTACACATTGCATAAATTTACAAATTTATATATACATGAATATACACATACACATATATACACATACATGCCAACAAAACCAAGATGTTTTCCATTATGAATAATAAACTACACCTCATTATTGTTTTAAATATTTTCTCACCTTTCTAAAAAAAGCATATCTTCCTCCTAGTCATTTGGGTGTCTTTTCTTTAACCTTGCCTAAATTTTCCTTGTCTTGCAGCTTGTATCTTTCCTGTTCCCGCTTTATATTAACTTGAGATTTTATTAACAAAACATATTACAATAATTCTTCTCTTATGTTACATGTTTTAATCCAGTAACTTTTGATGGGCTCCCATTCTTTTTCTCTCTTTTCTTTTGATTTGTTATTGATTAGCACTGTTAACATATCCATTTCTTTTATTAGGAGAGGAGCCCTGGTGGCGCAGTGGTTAAATGCCTGTACTGCAGCCACTCACTCAAAACCATAAGGTTGCGAGTTCAAGACCAGCAAAAGGGCTCAAGCTTGACTCAGGCTTGTATCCTTCCCAGGTCGCTAAAATGAATGCCCAGATTGTTGGGGGCAAGTAGCTTTACCTTAGGCAGTATGAAGGCGGTATATAAATGAGGCATGTTTTTTGTTTGTTTGTTTGTAGTTCTACAGTTTTCTGGGACCAATAATCCATATTAGGTATATAACCCAATTTCCAATATTTTGCAACAAATTTGGAGATTATTCTTTTCCAGTCTTTGAATATCTTTTCATTTACAATAATTAATTCCCACACAGTAAATAATGTTTTCTGCACAGAAAATGTTTTAATTGGGAGTTTATTCTGTGTAAAATTGGTATATGGTTGATTTATACAAAAAACAGCATTATATTTTTTATTTTTTTGCATAGTAAGTAATATTTGTTTTCAAATATTATTTTAACACAGAGAAAATGCTGCTTGCTATACAGAAACCATGTAGAAATTTTGTGCTGAATCATTTCTGAATTGCAAACAGCCTTCAAAACTGCTGGTTTTTTGAAGACTTTATTGCAGTGAGGAGCAAATGGGAATTACTTCAAAAACAAACTTAGTTAAGAATTGCATATCCCTAATGTCAACTAAAAAGGAGATATGCCACACAAGTCTACTGATGCCATAAATATTGGGGGGGGGGGGGGGAGAATAACATGCATTAAATAATTAAATTAAAAATGTTGACCCTAATATAAATGTATGTTATGCTTAAATTCCACTGAAATTGATAGGAAACCTTTAAGCGTGGTTAACGTTCTGAAGCCTTGCTTTAGATTCAGTTTCAATTTACCATTTTCTAGAAATGTGTTCTTCCACACCCCTATTTCATCCACCTATCCATACACAATATTATAGAATCTTTTCGCAATGTCCAATATGAATCTCAGAGAGTATGCAACTGCTTTTCTCTCGGTAAATAAAAAACTGATGTTTCATTCCCAAAGCCTTTCTCACCAAGCCATTGATAAAATACTAAGAGCCAAAGATGCCCTTGGGATTAAAAAAAAATAGAAAAAGAAAAATGTCAGGTTTTAGCTCCACTTGTCTGATAAAGGAGGAGATTGAAATCTAGCTGAGGAAGAAACAGAATTTCTTTGTTTTTGTTTTAATGGTCTTTGTGCCAGGTCCTTAGTACAGGAATGGTATAAAATAAAAGAGTGTCAATGTAATATACAGGCCAGTGCATGTTTTATGTTGCAAACAGAAATAGTATGAAGTCAGCATTACAATTTTCTAATGCAGTAGGAGAACATCTGGAAAAAATAAATTTGTTTAGCTTGAATAGCAGATCTATTTATTGAGCTTTCTTTCAAGAATATGCACATTATCAACCCTGGGATTGGATTCTCAAAATGGGGAGGTGGAGGGAAGAGGGAGGGGGGAAAGGGGGTCTGGTGAATTCAAATTGATGCACTACTTATTCCACAATAGTAATTCAATTAATGATTTTATAGACCCTATCAGTCAAATGGAATATAGAATCAAAGCAATTAACTTGCTTTGCCAATGCAGCAGAGTCTCAATCTCCACAAAGTGCATTGAGGAAAAAAATTTTACCTTTTGCTGTGTGCCAGACAGAGGAAATTGCATTTGAGATTTGGAACTTCTCTTTTCTACACTGAAATAATGAAATAATATTGAGCCCTTTCCGCTGTGACCTTGAGGCATTTTCATGATACTATTTGTTCCGTAGTAGACTCAAAGCAATTGTATCTGTATCACTGTTGATACTATGAGGAGATACAAAATAGTTCTATTTCGTACAATAGAGAGAGAAATAGAGGGGGGGGGGAGAGAGTTTTTAACTTCCTTATGCAAGGAACTTTTGAAAAATACACCCATTTGAACTGTAGATTGCAATACTCAAATCAATGGCCAAAGTGAATATATAAGCAAATTGCCTTCTGTCTTTTAGGAAAAGATCATAATCAGCACTTTCCCCATTCACAAGAATTGAGACTGTGCATTTTCTGTCAAGACAAAGAGCGAAACAACATAGGGAGCACTTGCCCTTGTTATAAAGTGTTTTCTTCACAATGGTCACTTCTAGCTTCATTTTAGTGGACAAGTGTGATCCCAGGGTTAGGGTTAGGGTTAGGGTACTGTGGCTGGAGAATGGTCAAAAGTCCCCACTGGCTCACCATTGACCCCCAGTACCAATCATCAAGTGCCTCCACAGGTAGCTGGGTTTGAACTAATGGTAACCAGACAGTTTGAACCAAACGGTACCCTTGACATGCTTGTTTGAGCCATTAGCTACCCTGGACTCCTATCTTCCTTGCTTTGTAAAGCAACTCTATAGTTTTTAAAGCAAAAAAGACAAATCATGCAGACAGTATTCAAAGATCTAGCTGTGTTAAGTCTGAAAAATCAGTTTGCAAAGGGATCGCATAGAACCTTTGAGACTAAGTGAAAGATAGAAGTTGGTAGCATGATCTTTTGTACACGGGAACAACTAGGAGTGACCACGTAACACCAATATTAAAATCACTCCACTGGCTGCCTATTAGTTTCTGGGCACAGTACAAGGTGTTGGTTATCACCTTTAAAGCCCTACATGGCATGGGCCCAACTTATCTAAGGGATCACCTTCTTCCATATAATCTGTCCCGTGTACTCAGGTCCTCTGGGAGGAATTTATTGCAACCCTTAAAGACTAGACTGACTGCGACCTCCCAGAGGACATTCTCCACAACCGCTCCCAACCTGTGGAATGGACTGCCGGATGAGATCTGTCAAATTACCAACTTAGATAGCTTCAAGAAAGCTGTCAAGACGGCTCTCTTCCGGCAGGCCTGTCTGGAATAGTACTTGGCCAAAATGATCTCTCCTATATATGCTATGATTTCGCCCACCGTCTTTAATTTTAATTATTTTAATGTTTATGTAATTTTAATCCTTAACTGTTTAAGTCTTTTTGAGGGGATATTGCGTATATATTGTTGTACTATTTTAATGATGTACACTGCTTTCTGATTGTCTTAACAAAAAGCGGGATATAAATAAAAGTTTTATTTATTATTATTTTATTATTGAGGCCTACTCAATATTCTGCTTGTTTGAGAAAAAAGTTTTGCACCCAATGGGCATAGCTACAGACACAGGCGCGCATACACAGTGAAAAACAGGGCGAGGGAGAAGGGGGGGAGAGGGATAACACAACAAAGACAAACCTTCCTCATTTGTTTTGAAGTAGATGGGAGCATCCACGAGGAAGAAGGGACAGAAAACGGCGGAGTATCCCAGGATTTCATTGCAGCTGAAAGTATATTGTGTTCACCTAGAATAAAATGGCAGTAGTAAAGATAAGATTTCCTACTCTTTATAATTCAAGTGTTATTTTTTTGGTGAAGGTGGTGGTGGACGTGGAGGAGGAGGAGGGGGAGAGACGTTGTTGCTATTTAAATATATACATATTTAAAAGTTTTCCTGATGATCCAAATGTCGCAAAGGAAAGGTTATGCTTGAGAGAATATGCTCTAATTGAACTCTGCAAGGTAAAGGTTGACAAATTCAGTGTTGGTCATTTACAAAGGAGGAGGTTCTGATAGCCCCTTAGTGATGTCCTACAATGTTATGCAGTTTCCTGGCTTTTTTCAAACAAGGGAAGGGAGAAATCAATCAGACGCTTGATTTAAATCCAGTTTGTTAGTCCCAATTTACAGAAAACTGACAGGATCAATGGGGACTTGATAAATCCACACTCTTTTTGGAAATTGATGCAATAGCTCTACACCAGTTAGAGCAATTGGGTTTAGGCTCTTGCGTTGTAAAGTGTTTGAAGACTCAAATAAGTACCCTTTCACATGAAACAGAGCACAGTTCACACAAAACTCTCTATCGATAATTATAAACTATACACCACATCCACCCCAGCCCTCAAACCCCACACAACCATACCAGCTTTATCAACAATACACCACAAGAACAATTTTTAGGAACATTTTTAAGAATCAGAGACAGAGCAGAAGTTAGGGATCTCTAAATTTTTCTTCATCCCCACTGATTCTCTTTTTGCCCCTGTGTCTCCTTATCACTGTCACTCTCCTCTAATATCCTGGGCCCTCTTCCTCTCATTTCTCTCCACTCTCTTCCCTCTTAGAGTCTCATTCCCTTGTTTTTCCATGTATCTGCCCACTCTGTTTTGCCTTCTCTCATTTCCTTGCATTTCTTCAAGTTTATTTGTCTGTGGCACAACGCCCATTATAAAATAAAACAAAAGCACTGCAGGAAAATTATAATAATACAACATGCTACCAGCATACTTACCAAAAAAAGTATCTACAAAGTACAAAGAGACTACCAGAATTAATAAATTAAAATTGTAGAGGAAAATGCCAGGGCACAATAAGGGCACAATAAGCCTAAAACAACTGGTCCCCTTTACAATCCACTGCTGATGTTTTTAGAAATTTGCAGTGAGTTGTTTGGGCTCCTACTGTGAAGGCGACCACTTTAAGTGTAATAGATCTAGAGCAGTCTGCCAACAGATCAAAAATAATATCAGGCGGTGTCCAAACTACCCTCACTTTCAAAAGATCTCCCAGAAAATGACTCCTGGGGTTCCCATACAGTGGACAGAGTAAAGGTGAATGCACTAGGTCTTCCACCTCCCCAGTACCACCAATACATAAATGCTATGTGTAAGGGATCCCTTTATATTTTCCCTAAATGCAGGCATTGTCTGAAAATGGTGGGCAGTAAAGGCTTTTCTCAGAGCAGTGAAAGTTAAGTCTTGGAAGTACTGTTAGAAATATTGTTCCCTTTTCCTTGCATCCTCACTGTTCTACACTTATGAAGTCTTATGTGATTCCCTCTCTACTTTCTCTGCACGTCTCCTTTCCTCCAATTCCCCTTCTCTACTCTTGTGTCCTCACCTACCATATCTCCAATCTTCCAGTCCTCTTCCCTCCATTTTCTGCACCAGCCATCCTTTCTTTCCCCTGCATGCCTCTGCAGCATGCAGCAGGAGTCTTCTTCCTGCTCCTCCCTCCCTGTTCTTTGCTGGCTATCACTCTTGTCCCTTGCTGCCACAGCTACCACCTGTTATGAAATTAAAAACCCCAATAACAATGGTAGGGGAGGCCAAGAGGATAATAGAGAAAGGATAAACAAAACCCTTTTATACCCCCTTCCAAAAATATGTCCTTAAAATTATACTAAGTTCTGTTGGGGAAAAGGTACTTTTGTTCTGACTTAATACATGGTGTCGCAGTTTGAGCATTGAACTACGACTCTGGAGATCATGGTTCAAAACTGGCCATGGAAACTCATTCGCTGATCTTGGGCAATTCACACTCACTCGGCCTCAGAGAAAGGCAAAGGTAAAGGCAAATCTTGCCAAGAAAACACTGTGATAGGATTTCCTTAGGGCTACCATAAGACAGAAATGACTTGAAGTTACACAATAACAACAAAATTCCACCACCACCCTGGGGAAATATAATTTAAAGACATTAATATTAACATGTTGGTTCCAATCTTCTGTCTCCAATACAAATTAGAAAGCAGATGGTGAAGTAAGAATTCCCTTTTGACTATTTTGTAAATGTATCTGTATTCTTTTTAAGCACTATATGTTACTTGTGTTAACACTTATTAGTCTGTGAGACAAAAATCAATTCATCCATATAGCTCCACCATATTTGAACATCTCTAACAGGTTCAGAGCTAGCCCAAGACACTCAGAGCAAGCAGGGCAGGCCATTGGGTGCACCCACCTCTCTGTCTTTTATCTAAGGAAAATCGCTGTTGCAGGATGTGTAAAGCACTTCCCAGAAGAATGTGGCTGTGTATAGCAGAGGCAGGAGGATCCAAATATTCAACTTTTTATAACCCATCACTCCCACATCATCCCTGAGAGTAAACCATCCTTTACCAGCAGCAGACACTTTCCATGACTAGAGAAGCTCAGTGTATGGATTAGTACACAGATATTTCGTTGAAATAACAAATTGCTTTAAAATCCAAGAGCAGGCGTACTGCTCAGAGCAGCAAAGCAATTGGACAAAGGATGCTGTTGAGCAAGTCTTTATGTAGAAGCCTTGCCAGAAAGAAACAGTTCTCAATTACTTCAATGCAAGGAAGCCATGACAGAGCATCCAAAAGTTCATAGTGGAGATATTACATTGAAAGAGCAACAGTCAGGCAGAGGCAGGTAGCAGTTGCATGGCAGACAAATGGCATAATCCAAGGTAATGATGAGTGTCAGAGGCATATATGGCATAGGTCTGGGATTTGATATGTTCAACTAGGTCATATCATGCCACCCTGGCAAGAGGCAACATTTTGGGTGGTCATGCATCTATTTGTATAGCTATTAAAGGGCAGTTCCCTATTTGAAGGCATCTCATGTTTGGGATGGCCAAATCCAAGTTGAGTTTTAAGTGAAAGAACCATAAGAAGGGAGAGCAGAAGCCTTAGAGTAGCCCATCGACTGTGAGAACCTGGACAACAGACACAGCAGGAGGCACAAAAGCGACCTGCCCACAGTCCCCTCCACTACTATAGTAAGATGGATTGTATTTCTATTCAAATTAAATTAATTATTTCTAAATTTGCATCTCTCTCCCTTTCTCTCTCTTATTCTTGTTGTGTGTCTTTGAATCATATCTGACTTATGGCAACCTTAAGATGCACAACTATCATGGGGTTTTCTTGGCATCGTTTGTTCAGACAGCAGTTCACTTTGCTGTCTTCAGAGGCTGAGTGTTTAACTTGTCCAAGGTCACCCAGTTAGTTTTCATGGCCAAGCGGAGATTTTCTCCAGAGTCAAAGTCCAACATTCAAACCACTATGCTCTCTCTCTCTCTCTCTCTCTCTCTCTCTCTCTCCATACACACACAGTTTCATGCAAATGTGTGTCCTCTTTTGTTCTTTTCTAGTAATGTATTTCCTCTTTTTTGGCAGCATGTTAAGTGGCCATGATAGCAGAAAACAGAAGCAAAGCTCTTGTTCTAGATCATTGTGAGAACACAGCATTGGAGCAGAAAAGAATTCCTTGATGGTTCAAAGATGAGGTACTGCACCAAAGGCAGTAAGAAGAAGACAGGTGCCAGTGTGAGGCCAAGTTGCATCTATGTGCCATCTGATGAGATGTACAAGCTGGTCATAACTCTACAGACTTTGTCACATGGGAGGCTTACTGAGAGTCAATCACCATGAAATCATCACAAATTGTTAAAAAAAAAAAAAGCGTAATCAGTGTTCACATCCCCACATACTTGTCCCATGAGGAAATCAGCATGGAGGCATCGGGGCTCGCTTCTTCCATGAGTAAAGCATCCTTGGAGCCTCCATGTGGTAATAGAGAGATCTTCCATTATTGCCAAATGGTGGCTCCATGACACTTTAGTGACAGGAGAAGTGAGCCCTGATGCCTCCATGACAATTTATTGACAGGAGAAGAGCATGGGGCTGTGAACCCCGATCACACTTCATTCATGATTTCTGATGATTTTGTGGTGATTTACTCACAGTAAGCCTCCCATGTGATAAAGTCCTATGTCTTCCTGGAAACTGGGCAGCAGAGGAGAGAAGCAAGAGGCAGATGTACAAGTCAACTGAGGACAAGCACAGTTTTCATATCAGTGTGGAGTTATAATGCTAGACAGGTTGAGAGCTAAGGTATTATACTGAACAGCAAGGTGGACAGTGGAGGCATGTAGAAATAGCACTGAGTGCACATTGTAGATGCAAATAACCTTTAGATCTCAGAAGGAATGTGTGAAAAACAATGAAGTTATCTACAATGTGTTTCTGGGATGTTGGCAAAGAGGGGAGTACAAAAGCCCCCCCCCCCCCATTTTAACATTACTTGCTTCCAATATGTTACTTTTTCTGTAACAAGTAACGTTTTCTCGTCACTTTCACTCAGTTTTTTGCATCGTTTCAGGAAATTGTTGGCCAGTTTGTAGTTTAAGATGATTATTTTTAAAAAGCATCTAATAACATATTAAGTAACATGTTATTAATGTTCAATATAATGTGCTACTTCTTCCCCCCCCCAACAAATAATGAGAGAAAGGTATTATTTTAAGTGACTATTTTAGTTTTTAAAAAGTATATTCCAAGCTCTAGCAAGCTATTAATGTGGATAACACTGCAGTACAAACTTCCCCACTCCAATGTTTTATTGATTGTATTTTCTACGTAGTATTTGTGTACACCTAAATAGCAGTGGATGTTGACAACACTGTAGTAGTAGTGCTACTACACATTATAATAAAAAAGTAAGAAATAAGAAATAAGATGAACTCAAATAATGTCAAGAGTAATTCCATATTAAGGTGTCAATTTTGGAAAGATCCCAAGGACAACATCCTCCCAAAGTATTGAATTCTTACAGTAATGCAAGATTTGCCCTTCATTGGCTGCATCTGCATTGTAGAAATAATGAAGTTGGATACCACTATAACTGTCTGGCTGCATGCTATGGAATCCAGGAATTTGTAGTTTCTTGAGGCACTAGAGCTCTCTTACAGAAGGCTTAAAAAATCTCACAAAACTACAAATCCCAAAATTCCATAGCATTGAGCTGTGGCAGTTAAAGCGCTGTCAAGCTTCATTAATTCTGCAGTGCAGATGCAGACATTGTTGAGACTATCTCACCAGAAGGATAACATAGGACACATTTCAAATGTTATTGCAGTAAACAAGTATATTGATGCCCATTGAAACAATATATTTCATGTGTTTGAGACTTTAAGATAATGAAACAGGATACATTTGTTAACTTTTATCTGGGACACAGTCATATTAATGTCACATTCAGTCTTCCAACCCAGTTAATTATTTTCTTTCTTTTGACTTATTTTCAAGAGGTGACAGTTCTCTAGATCTTGCTCACATAATCCAGGCCCTCGGTGTCAGTGCCTGAAATGAATTACTGTTTATATTAGAAACTTCATTTAATAAATTAGGTCTGGTCCATGAACTGTCAAAGTTCCCTTATGTCTGTAATTCATATATAACAGATGCCTTTTCCAAGACTTTCAGCTAGAAAGTAGCCAACATGATTGCTTCCTCTTTGCCATTACTAGGTTCTATGGATTTAGCTATCTACTGCCTATAGAGAATTAAAAACAATTTAAAAGGGCATCTGGTAGAAAGCACTCTAAGTCACAGAAAAATTGTTCCATATACAATGCGCTTCTGTTTAGGCCAGAGAATTATTCAGTAATTGGCACTTGTTTAAATAGACCATTCAGATTCAGCTTGGCTTTGGTTTTCCAATTGCAGATTGAGTTACTGAACTTTCTTCTTTCCAAACAAAAAACTTGGGGAGTCCTGATTTTTTCCAGCATATTCATGGCACCACTGTGATTAAGAGCAACAGCTAATTTTTTTGTACAAGAAACAAACACATTTTTCAAAAAGTGACATAAATAATTCAGACATTTTTCCCCAGATTGTTTATAAATTATATATATTTAGTTTACTCTGGCCTAGTTTGTGTAAAACTAGTTTTTTAAAAAAAAAAAATAGAGGCAATGATTTTTTTTTAATAGCAAAATTTAAATGGTATGGGGGAAGAGGCTGATGTGCCATTCTAATTTTTTTGGGAGGGGTTTAGTTTCTTTATTTTAAAGGGTAAGCCAAACATCCTATTATTAGACTGGTTGTTGGAAGCTTACCATTCCATTGTTTACATTTTTCAAAGCCCTCTTAATGCAGGAACAGTTGTCACATGAAAAGTTAATAATGAAGCATATCTATAAGGATATAAAATAATGTTGTGGAAACATCAGTTCGCATCAACTGTTATAAGTTCAGACACTTGGAAAATTTCCTTCTATAGCTTTAGGTGACAACATTATGCTTCTTTTCCTTTTCTTTTTTTAAAAGTTTGGTTTGTGCATTCCAATTCTTTTTAGGGTGTATTTGCCCCAAAATGTCTGTCTCACAGTACAAGACATTTTGAACACAACAGCTGTCCAATGAAAATTTCATTGTTCTTCCTAGTAACACATTAAGATTTCAATCCAAGCTAAATTCATTGCTATGGGGATTGAGAGTGAGTTTCCTATGTCACTGTGTGTCTATGAAATGAAAATGAAGCAGGTAACCATGGGAAGCAGGCACAGCAGATGTGTGTCAGTAAATGGATCACAAATGGTTAGTCAATGGTTGAGGAAAAGGGTAGTGACTGCAGGATCCATACTGGGCAATACACACACTCACATCTTCCTCTCATCCCACCTTTTTTTGCTATTTTTAAAATGTCCCAGTTCTTCTCTTGTCCTTCCACTTTGTCCCCACCTTACTTCAATTGATGCAAACTGAGGGCCTTTTCACATTACCTTTAAACCCAGCAGCAGCCTAACAGGCTACAGCCAGGATGCAGTATGGAGGCAAGGATTATTGCATTGTAAATCGCCACCGATTTGCCAGGTGCCAGCATCCCATGTCCCAGCTGTGCTCAACTGGCCCGTTTTAAAACTCAGGGAGCTTTTGTTTTCAAAAAGGGTCCAGATGAGCATGGCTAGGACACAGAAAGCTGGTACTGAGAGATTCGGCAGCGATTTACAATGCAATAATCCCCGCCTCCATGATGTTTCCTGGCTGCAGCCCGTTAGGCTGCTGCTGGGTTAAAAGGTAAGGCAATAAGATCCTGAGTTCAGAGTACAATTGTAGTTTGCACGAAGTGAACTCAGCAGGGAGGAGACAAGAAGAGGAAAGGAAAGGAGGGGCAGAATCTTGCTATCCTCAAGATGCTCAAGAATACTCCATAGTAGAAGAGCACTCCTGAAGTGCATCAGTTATGCATTCTCAGTTCAGTACTAGTTTTCTTAGGGCCTGGACAGACGGGCGTTTTGCTCTGGCCTTGGCCCAAACTAGGGGTTTGCCATCATTGCGCATACCCATCCATACGGGATGTGCCATGATGATGTCCATGTGGTGCAGTGCCCAAAAGCATCACGCTGCATGGACATGATCATTGCACACAAGCGCGCCAATAGCACCCTGCATGCAGCCTAAAAAGAACCCACCAGGACCGTGTTCTTTTTAGGCATTTGGTTGCCATGGTCTCCACGTGGGGCAGAAAGGAATGGGGTCTCACCACCCCCTTCTGCCGATCTGTCTAGACCCTTAGTGCTGCTGCTACTTTCATGAAATTTATGTTGCATGAAAGGACATATAGGATTCCCTAACATGAGACAGCGTGACTCATGGCGGGGGGCGGGGTGGATGATTACACTTGGTAGAGCAAAAGGCAATAGGAAAAGAGGGAGACTGCACTATAGGTGGATTGATGGTGTTAAGAAAGCCACAGCTCTGAATTTGCAAGAGCCAAGTAGGGCAGTGGATGAAAAGGGGTTGTTCACAGGGTCATCTTAAGTTGAACTTAACTTGACAGCAACAACAATTTCCACGTTCCTTCCCCATTCCCTATGCTGGTGGTAATCACAGAGCAACCATATCTGGAGAGTCACATCTTTACCACCAGGTTGTGGTTTCCCTTTCCCATCAAGCTAACAATGTTAGTGGATATGCTTTTGTTTAGGGAGTATGGGTTGATCCTGTTTGATTTTTCTTTCATATCTTTCTAGATTGCTTGAAGTATTTATAAATCACCTTGACAGTCCAGGTTTAGACTACAAAGATTATATAATGGTAAAGGTTAAAAGAAATAGTTGATGCACAATCATCCTTCAACAAAGAGAGTCCCTGAATTTTTTTTAAAGAGCAAAGATGCTCCAATGGAAAGCAGAATCACCGCCATCTATTTCAGCTTAACAGCATTTCTGTGTCTCCAAACTCCTGGCTCTCTGAATGATTTGGATGTAAATTTCACAAGGCACTTTGCTGAGACTAAACGTCTGCTGCATTGCAAAGCCAAATTAATTGCTCGATTCCATATTCCAATTGACTGAGAATACAATGTTGCATCTATATAATTATAAATTGAATTACTATTATGGAATAAGGCACACTTTTCTTTTGCATCCAGCATATCTATTTGACTCCCTTTTGGAGCTGAAATGCAACATTGATTTGGGATCTAAGCAGTAGCCTTGAAGAAGCTTGACCAGCCTGTGGTTTACCCCAACACAGTCCACATTTCTTGACATAGATTGGCTAATATTGCTTTTAAATGTGTCTGACTGAATAACACTTTTTTCATCTCTGTTAAACTGAGGAGGAGCATTGCTGCTCAGTTCTTTAGAGGAAGGCTTAAATCTCATAAATCATTAGATTTCTTTGGAATATAACATACACATAAAATTGTCAGCATTATCTCTGCTTCTGAGCTTGCTCCCATGGATAACCATAAGAAGACAATCCACCCCATATCAGCTGACTAAGGAGTCATTCAGACAACTTCTTTTCTTCTTCTTCTTTTTAGTGTGATGATTCGAATAAGCCAACTTACACATTTTTTACACTATTTTTTCATTGGAACCACATCTCTTTGCATCTCTCCATGTTCTGTTGCTGCAACATTCTCGCCTCTCCCCAAAGATACCAGTGACCCCTGGGAGAAACTGTCCCCAGCTGAGGGTCTTAAGCTGGCAGCAATGGCAGCAAGGTCTCCCACTGTTCCCTGGAGCTACCAGCTGAAAAGACATGGTGGGGGGCAAGGGGGAAACAAAAGAGGGAGAGTCCTCATCTCCCTTCACCAGAGGGGAAAGATGCATCCAGGCATGCAAAATCCAATCCTGGGTCTGTTTGGATTAGTTATTCACACTGCCAACAATTTGAAAAAACTTGGGGGGGGGGAAGGGAAGCCAGCACTAATTATCCTGGATTAAATCCTATAAATTGAATCAGGTGCATTCAGGATACATGTGAACAACATAGATTCAACCCATATTCATCCCAGATTATTTTCACCATTCGAATATCCCCTAACACACACTATGCAGACATCTTAGCGATCACAGCGGCTGTTGTGATCAATTGGAGTCTGTTCCCTGTCAGTTGGGAAGCAGCCAATAACATCCTCATCCCTTCCTGTGGGTGATCTCAAGTGCAACAGCCAGAAGTGGGGTCCCTGTAGCAAATTCCTCATTGCCCCAGAGATTGCTCACACAAGAGGAAGGCGAGGATTTCAGTCAGCTGCTTCCTGATTGACAGAGGAACAGACCCCCATCAATTGCAGTAATTGCTGTACAGTAAATGGGGGTTGAGGGACTTTCATGGTCCCTATGTAATGCCTAGACTAGAGAAAACACAGGGATCATGAATATGAACTAGTAATGAATGTACAATTCTAGGTTATGCATTCATAATTCCGACTGTTATTTCTAAGTGCTCAAGTGAAGATTTATGTTACTACAATATCAGAATTTTGGGGACTGAGAGAAATTTTCACTGAGTGGGAAAAATTCTTATTTCAGAGTGCAATGCCCTCACCACCACCACCCCAAATAGCTACTTGGTCCCTGAGCAGTGCAGCAGAGCTGTTTCAGGAGAAGGGGCCTCTTTGTTGGCCTCCATGAATAGACGCCAGAGAGTAATAATAGCTTGGCCTGATTGGCCTAGCTGTACCTCATGATAGGGGGCAAATGCAAAGGCTATTTAAGCCTGATGCCCCCTAGCATGTCAGCTCTTCACCTCTGCTCCCCTCTTGTTTATCCGTTTGCTTACTCCCAGGCCTCAAATAGGTTTTAGGTCAATAAACTGGCCCTTGTTTAATCTACTTATTTGTGCCCAGTCTTGTTGTTTCATGGTTGGTCAACAAAACCCTGCATGTGATAACTGTAACTTTGTTGCAGCTCCTGCCATATGCTCATGACTGAGGCATTAGCATGGAGAGTGGAGGTAAGATGGTCCCACAGCTCTTTGCCTCATGAGGCAATGGGATCCTTTTGTTTTTGTGAGGGAAGAGAGAGGTTCATCTGGTAGAGGCTGCCACAAGCAAAGATCATCTTCTTCACCAGTAATTAGAAGTCGTAAAAGAGGAATCAAACACTGATAGAAATGGGGACTTCAGTCAGGAAATCAGAAGAAGACTAAGAATGAGGATGGCAGCTATGAAAGAACCAGAAAAGATTCAAAAATGCAAAGATATACAACTAAGCATGAAAGTTAGAATCGTACAAGTCATTGTGTTCCCTCTTATTATGTATGGATATAAACGCTGGACAGTTAAGAAAGATGATAGGAAGAAAATCCATTCATTTGAGATGTGGTGCTGGAAAAGAGTGCTGAAGATCCCATGGACAACCAAAAAAAAAAGACCAGTGAATAGGTCCTAGAGCAGATCAAGCCAGAAATCTCCCTGGAAGCCAAGATGACAAAACTGAGGATGTCATACAGTGGTCCCCCGGGTTACGAAGGTAATCCATTCCGGATTACCTTTCGTAACCTGGAAGCATTCGTTTCCTGGGGGACCGCTATTTTGAACGGACCGCACGGCCAATTTAAAGGGGCCGCGCGGTTTTTTTTCGTATGCCGGGGGATCTTTCGGATCCCGGGGGATATGTTAGCGGTCCCGCCGGTTTCGTACCCCGGGGTTTTCGTACCCTGGGAGATTCGTAAACCGGGGGACCACTGTACTTCAGATATATCATGAGATAGCGTGGATCATTAGGAAAAACAATAATGCTAGGAAAGATGGAGGGAAGCAGAAAGAGAGGAAGGCTGCATGCTAGATGAATCCAGCTGAAAAGCAGAGAAAGGCCAGCCAGCTCCATCAGGCCTGGCCTAGAGTAAGAAGATGAGCTCTCCCTCTCTGGCATCTGCCATCATCCAGCTGAGAAGGAGAGAAAGGCCAGCCCTGGCCTGGCTAAAGGATGAAGGAGAGCCCTCCCTCCAGTCCATCTGCCATGGTCTAGGCCTCAGAGGGAGAGAAGAACTTCTGGACCTGATCCTCTTCCCCATCGCCATTCCCTTCTCCTTTTGTGTCATGTCTTTTTAGATTGTAAGCCTGAGGGCAGGGAATTGTATAATTAACTCTTTTGTAAGCCTTTGTGGATGAAGAGCAGGGTATAAATACTCTAAATAATAAATAAATAAATAAATAAATAAATCTATCAAGGACATTATGGGTAAGAGTTTGGCAGGAACTGAGCAGAGCAGTGGAGGACAGGGAGGCTTGGAAATGTCTCATCCACAGAATTGCCATAGGTTGAAATCAACTCAAGGGCTTACAACAACAACAACATTAGAACCAATAGTTTCTAACAATGACTGAAGGCAACCTGAATTGGGGCAGGTAGGAGAGAAGGGGGCTAGGAGAAGGGGTAGGAGAGAAGGGGGCTAGTACTATCTATCCCCAGGTTGTTTCGAGAAAATGAATGCCAACACTTATTAAAAAATACTTTCTAACTGTGTCAGTTTGGGATAATAGTCCTATCATCCCACTTTTTCAACTGCTTTTAAAATGTTCTAGTTTTTACTCCTCCCATTTGTCTTCAGCCTGCCTCAGTTGCTGCAGACTGCGTTCAAAATGCAAAAGTAGTCTGCACTCAATGAATTCAGCAGGGGGGAGAGGAGAGGAGCAGGTGGCATCTTGACCTTTCCAGTGGGCTCAGGGAAAAACAAACTGCTGCCGCTGCTCTTAGCTTGTGTGTTCTAGCTCATGAATAACTTTCACCATCTTGACGACACTCTGACACTGCTTGGCCACATGTGTCCTGGTTTTCATCTATGAAATGTTGGAGGGAATGGAACAGAGGATGAGGTGAAAAGAGGAATGAGGCTCAGGCAGAATTATTTTTTCAACTTCTCCAGCTTGTAATGCTTTAACCACGAATAGCACTGAGTGAAGATATAAAGAAGCTGTGTGTTTCTTATTGAAACCTCAGGTGCTGGGGGAGTGTTGTGTTATTTTTTTAAAAAAAAATATAATGTCAAACCACCACTGCCCACAACAGAGATTTTTCTTACAAACATGGGAAATTGCTTTAGGCAACCAACAGTGGCAACATTTTTTCCCATTTGCTTGAAAGAAAATGGTGTCCCAGCTATTCTTGCCAAAAGGGACACATGATTTTCAGGAATTACACTGGAAGGCTTACTCCAAAACTTGATAGCATAGTTTTTAGTCTCAAATAAGGGTTTGTTGGGGTTTTTTTGCTCAATTCTGAAAGCAGAAAAATTATCTAAAATTCCAGGATGTGTTATGATCTTCTACAAAAGTAGCTGTTTTGGGTGTGCTGTAGGAGAAAGGAATATTGGCTGGCTGCTAAATCTTACAAGGTGGTAAAAGAGGAATATCCCTGCTAAATTAGACTGAGGAAGCTGCCTCTCCTGCATCCCATTTCTCTCAGTGGCTCCCAACCAGATGCTTCCAGGAAGCCTAGAAGCAAGGCCTGAAGGCAAAAGTATGTGAAGTTTATTTTTATTCTATTTGTTCAGATCATGCCATGTAGAACTGGCATGGTGTAATTGGAGGGTTGAACTAGCATTTAGGAGATCCTGGTTCAAAGGCCCACTAAGCCATCAGACTCATTTGGGTGACCATGTGCAAATCACTCTCTCACAACCTAACTTACTTCACAGGATTGTTGTAAAGACAGAGATGATAATACCACAGCCCAACATAAAAACTTACTATCTCTTCTTTTGACTGCTGCAAGACTGAAGATCACCAAAATGGGGAATCAAAGAATAAACTATTGTTAATAGATTGGCTAGGTGGAAATTAGGTCTACTTGAAAAACTGACATAGAAAATAAGAGCTCACCAGATGAAAACAATATGACATTTTTGCTAATCCTTGGTATAAGTTTATTGCATGTGCTGGGACACAAACAACTTTGTGGAGCCCACAGCAAGATCATCTGAGGTTCAAGGAGAGACCATTTTGATTTATAATAGAAACCTTCAGATAGATCTATTTCCTATATGTATTAAAAACAGAGAAGACAGTTACCAGAGAAACAAAAATGTCAACGTTTGCATTGTTGTATTGTTTTATATTTGTTGTTAACTGCCTTGAGTCTCTATATTCAGAGAAAAGTGGAATGTAAATAAAATAAAATAAAATAAATTGTGATTACACCCACCTATACACTCTTTGGCTATAACACTGTTGTTGGTGATTTGTTGTGTTCGTTTTGAAATAAAAATAATTGTTTTTAAAAAGTGAGGAGGAAGAGAGTCCTGTAGACTGTCTTAAGTCCATAGGAGGAAAGATAAAAATGTGCAATGATGATGGCAGTAAAATATTTCTAGCCAATCCTCTTCCTGACAGATGTCACAGTGGTTACAAAAAGATTGTTAGTATTAATAATATGTCATATGGAACTGAATAATTCTGCTGTGCTTTTCCCTCTAAGACTATTGCTGTCTCTCTTTTTTTTTCTTCCAAGTGGCATTTTGAAAGGGGGGGGGGAAATACACACCATCTCATCATCTCATAGGAAGTTTCTCATAATTCCATTCTGGCTTCTGTACTCAAGGCCAACCCCTATTCCCTGGTTTTGTTTGAAGCATTCAAAATTTCACATTGATTTCAGTGTTAAATGGATTAAGCCATTTATTACAGAGAGCTTTAGTTAATGGGATTTGTACTGTCATCAAAAGTAGTTTGCTAATCATTCAAGCTGGGCAAATTATTGGGGAATATTCATTCAGAACAAAATCCATGACTTCAAACTGAGACTATTTGCAAAACACCAGCTTGCTGTACTGAAAAGAAGAAAGCTTTGCCAGCAAGGGCATAATAAGTTGAAAGGAGAAAAATACTCTGTAAACTGTGAACCTAAGTGTTTGATTGTTAGTTAAAAGATTGGGCTGTTTAATTCAATGCCAGTGTAACTGTGTCTGCTGGGGATGGACCCAGATATTTGGATGCTTACAGTGGAACAGCAACTGATTCCCTCTTCCCCAAGTCAAGAAGCAGAAAAAACAGTGAAGCAGAAAAACTCACAAAGCCTCTGGCAATAAAAGCAAATCAGTGGGGCTTTTTACATTGGCAAGAAAGTGTGATCTGAACTCGCCTTTATGTTAATGCTTAGCAGCTACATAGCAAGCCTCAGGTTTGCATTAAAAAAGTGCAGAGCTGCTACATTGAGGGGTGTGGGAACGACTTATCTGAGTGGTCTTTTTTGTGGCTCAGCAGTTACATGGGAAGCTGTCAGAACGCTACAAACACAGGCGGAGCTGATACATGGGCAGCAAGAAACGCAGCTTTAAACTGCGATTTTAATTTTTTTTTTCCTTGCCGGCTGCGAACTGCGCTGTTGCGCGGTTCGTACCGCCGCGAACAGCGCTATTGCGATGGTCGAGTCTTGAACTGCGCTATTGCGATGGTCGAGTCTTGAACTGCGCTATTGCGAGGGTCGAGGCTTGAACTGCGCTATTGATAGGGTCGAGGCTTGAACTGCGCTATTGATAGGGTCGAGTCTTGAACTGCGCTATTGCGAGGGTCGAGGCTTGAACTGCGCTATTGATAGGGTCGAGGCTACGAATTGCGCAGTTTTAAATGATTTAAAGGGGGCTCCTAATTGATTTTGACAGCAGCCACAGACCGAGCATCTGCAAGAAGACAAAGGAGGAGGAGTGCTGGCCATTGACCCAGTGACGTTGGCATTCGTCAGCACAGGGTCACTGTGGGCATCATCACCAACATGGATGCCTCCTCTCCTTTGTGGTCGGCACTTGTCGTCAATGTTCAAAGCACAGCCAAAGCTGCCGCCTTTGCCTCCGCTAGTGCTGCCAGGATCGTCAAAGTGACCACTGAAATGACTGCTGTGACCACTGAAATGACTGCTGTGACCACTGAAATGATAGCTGATGATGACAGTGATGATACAGAAGAGAGAACAGCTGCAGTTGGTGTCTCACTGCTTGAGCAGTGTGAATTAGCCGGTGGCATTGCTATGTCCGATTGGGCCTTGACCAGATGGAAATGAGGTCTGAGGTCTCTGCATGAGACCAAGACATCCCTCTCCCCCTTTTTGGGCCACTTGTAGAAGTCTCTGCCATTGTGCAAAGTGCCACAGCAAAGCCTCGGCAAGAGTGTCCCTAGGAGCGGCTGACTTGGACAAATGCAAGTGGGAAATGGCGCTGGAATGTGTGTGGGGGTTCGTGTGAAAATTGAAAGTTTCCTCTTATCACTGCAACTGTAAAAACATCCGCCACCAAAACTGTCAATATCCCAAAGGCGCTACTGCGCATGTCTAGGGTTAGGATTAAGGGCGGAGCTAGGGTTTGGGAGCTTTAAAAAACTGCGCAGTTAAACCCCAGCTTTTACACCTGGAGGGCATAGAACGTTTTAATTAGGAGTGGAGTCCACACCACGCATGCTCCCAACTACGATCCATTCTGATCCGCACCAACAGCGCAGCCTTTAAATGGGCGCCTTAAGGAAACGGAGCCCCATTTAACTGCGCAAGTACACCTTAGCCTTTACATGCACTAGCGCTGTAACGCACTTATTAAAAAAGTAGTGGGTCAACCGAACTACTTTTTAAAAGCGCGTTTTTTCCCTTAAAACGCCAAAATGGCGTTTTCATGTCACACTTTCCCATTTTATAATGTAAAAGCTGGGTTTTCACCCAGCCTTCAAAACACCTTTTTTTGCCAATGTAAAACGCACCAATGATTAATGGATCAAGCACCACAATCTGCTAAGAGGTCCAGGGATGTCTGGAATTCTCTCCCAATGTGGGGTGCATTTTATTATGGTGTAGGGTTGCCAGATTGAAGATTAGAGGGCACTTGTAGCTAGAGGGCACATGGAACCATTTCAAAACGGATTCAGGGAGGGATACAGAGTTGAGACTGCCATGGTCGCCTTAGTCGATGATCTCCATCTGGGCATCGGCTGGGGAAGTGTCACCCTGTTGGTGGTCTTGGACATCTCAGCAGCATTCGATACCATAGTCCAAAGTATCCTTCTGGGACACCTGAGAGAGTTAGGTATTTGGGGCATTGCACTCTTGTGGCTCCAATCCTACCTCTCAGGCAGATTCCAGATGTTGTTGCTGGGGGACAGCTGATTTTCTAAGAGAGAGCTGACATCTGGCATCCCTCAGGGTGCCATTCTGTCCCCCATGCTGTTTAACATTGTCATGAAGCCACGGGGTGAGATCATCTGGAGACATGGTGTGTGGTATTATCAGTACCCTGATGACACCCAAATCTATTTCTCTTATCACACTAGGGGGCAAACAAATAAATAAATAAAATAAAAATAATAAAAATAATAAATAAAAATTATTGTTGTTGTTGTTGTTGTTGTTAGTTGTGTAGATGAGAGAATTTCAGAAGGTGTTCTTATTAACTGGTTGTGGCTACATCTGCATTGCAGAATTAGTGCAGTTTGACACCGCCTTAATTGCCATGGCTCAATGCTATGGAATTCTGGGATTTGTAGTTTTGTGAGATATTTAGCCTGCTCTGCCAGAGAGTTCTGATGCCACAACAAACTACAAAAGCCAAGATACCATAGGACAGAGCCATGACAGTTAAAGCAGTGTCAAATTGCATAATTCTGCAGTTAGCAGCAGCCTGTGTGATAAGCAACACCTGCAGAAATTCCCTCTTCTACACAACCATTAAAAGCATAGGAATTGTCTCCAGTTTTCAACCTGGTAATCCTAGGTTACACCCAGGTACAGGGCTGTAGGTGTAAATCTACATTTAGTAAGGCTCCCACTAGCAGTAAGCTCCAGAAGGGAACCTCCGATGGTGGGGCAGAAGGTCCTGAGAAGTGCTTTGATCAGACCCCACTATGCTAGCTGTCCCAAATTTATTTGTGGGCAACAATGGATGCAAAAGTACCAACACATTTTCATGCAGAGTTCTTATTTAAAATAATTGCAAAGAGGCATGGACATGGGACAGAGCAACACTGTAACTGAAAAACTGCTCATCTGAAAAGTGAAACAGACAGATTAGTCCAAACCAGACTGCTAACAAAAGCAGTGAAAGCAGCTGGAGAAATTCAATTTCCAGTGACATTTCCTGAGCCCTAAGTAGCAGAATTTTCATAGAAAAATCCATCTGCCACTTCACTTTTTGGACAGTTGTCAGTTGCATATTGCCAACTCTTCTCAGTGGAAGTTTACAGTGTTTTATATGTACATTTTTAACATCTGGGAAGTATTTTATTTTAAAGTTAGACAGTGCATGGGTATATTTTTCCTCTGGACCTATTTAAATTTATATCTTGCTCACCTCCTAAGGATGCTTACCATTCCTATTTACAATTCAAACTCTATTCTTTTGGGGAGGAAAAAGAATAAAGAAAAGAAAGCATTGTTTATAATTTCATCCAGTGTCCTCAAACTTGTAAAACTCTTGTAGCCACCCACCCACCCACAATGGCAATCTTCGTGATGGGGAGACTACAGTTCCTCTCTATAAACTGATAAATCTGATGTTTGATCTTATAAAGTGTTGGCTTATCAAGAGTTAGCAATTCTATAGTTTCAGGATCAGGTGTGTCACTAGGGTTGGCAGCACTTGTTGCAGTAACTCATGGTATCATCCCACCTATTGACCTTTTCCCATATCACACCATACCAAATCTTAGGGGTGTGTGTGTGTGTGTGTGTGTGTGTGTGTGTTTGTTTGTTTTTTGGTACTGATGATACTCATAAATCATATTCCAGTACATCACAGAATGTAATGGTAATAGTAGTGACATAAACAACTACAATTAAACCTTTAAATTACAATAGCATGCTCACAGCATAAACATATTTACCTGTACATAGTTCCATGTGGTTAAAGCAAAAGTTTGGTAAGATGTGATATTTTGTAAAGGAAATTTTAGAAGAATTTTTAAACATTAAAAATAATTTTTAAATTTTAATTTTTTTAAAGAAAACTGGGGTTTGTCCTTGCTCTTCCCACTGAGCCTCAGCTGACTCACACTATCTCTTCAGTGCTTTAAAGAGATGCAGCTGAATGCTACACTTTCCAACCAAAGGGAGTTGTTTGGGGAGTAGTGATGTTACCACTCCTTAAGGTATTACCTGGTGTAGTCTGTATCCCTCATGCGCTTGTAGTGACATTTCTGTTCAGGGTGAACAAAAACAGGAAAAGAAGGAGATGGAAGATGGGAGAGTAAGGTGTCATTCTTCCCGTGATTATTTGTCACTCTGGGGCAATCATTAATACAACAGCTGCCATAAATAAGTCCAAGATATGTGTTCATGCAGCATAGCTCATTTTCATCTGTTCATTCAAAGGACAGATCTAAGGCCAACATCTCATTTGTTATGCCCAATGGGACTTTTTTTTGTTTTGTTTTTGCACCCTACATCTCTTCTTCCCTCCTCCCTTAAGATGCCAGTGCATAGAGGAAAGAGGCCCAGATATTTCTGCAGGTTTTGGGGATGCATAGAGGATTGACTGCAATGAGGGAGATTGTCCCCTTCTCAATTCCACTGACAGAAACGATTGAGTCAGTGGATGGACCTTGTTGAATCCTGGCCACAGTTATTCAACTCTTGTAGTTCAGTTCCCCAAGTCTGATAATTCTTTTTCTTTTGAAAAAACATCTATAGCATGAGTTTAATTAGTAAGTAATGGATGTTATTTTTTCATCAAAAGTCATGGGCAAAAAAATGTACACAATTATTGCTGATTGTTTTTGCAACGCTGCTCCTGATATATACAAAAAAGAAGTACAGTGGTCCCCTGGTTTACGAATCCTCCGGGGAATGAAATCCCCGGGATCCGAAACCGGCGGGACGGCTAAAATTCCCCCAGGATCCAAAGGATCCCCCGGGATACGGGGAAAAAAACCGTGCGGCCCCTTTAAATCGGCCGCGCGGTCCGTTGGAAATAGCGGTCCCCCGGGAAACGAATACTTCCGGGTTACGAAAGGTAATCCGGAACGGATTACCTTCGTAACCCGGGGAACCACTGTACCTTAATAATTAATGTTTCCTCTCCCAAAATGGAAGGCCAATGTTATGGTCTATATATACCAAATCAAAGGAGTGGAGGTCTTAGACATTGAAAATGACAACACAAAGGACCACAAATATACCCCCTGTAAACTATAAATCAAAATGCACACCCAGTATTATAGAAACGTGTACAGATGGTTTGAACTATTTGACGCATGCACAGCTTTTTGATCCTATGGTATTCTGGGTGCACACCAAAGATCCACAGAAAGAGAACACAAGACTGTCCACTTTAGATTGTGTATGTCTGACTATTCTTCACAAAGTTTCTGTTAAACTTATGTGTCACAAGTCATTAACCAACCAAATAACTGTGAAGGTTTTAGTGGCAAAAATTAGTCCTGGATGCTTGGTGAAATCATGTTTATATTGTACCCAGCCTGTTTCTGCCCACTACTCTACTGATGATGATAGAACTGCCTGTTTGGTAATGAATATATATGTGAATATTTTTACAGGTTTCCTATTATCCTAAGAGGCAGGTGTTGCTGCCCACACAATCCTTTATTTCTTTAATTAGTTTAGTGGAGTAGTGTCTGTAAATTCCATTCTTGACAGTGATCTTTGGCCTTCATTTCTGATGCTTCAAATGATATTGTCCTTTCAAAAGAGGGGGAGCATCTTCAAGGCCCTCTACCATTAACTATTTGATTTGGTCGGTTCTATTATACAGCAAATTAAATGTTATTCTGCCAAAAAAGAATATATGAGCATGATCCAAGGGCAATTGAAGTTAATTGACCTCTTTCAATTAGCAGAGATGGCTATTGTTGTTGTTCTTATCATAATCACCAAGTACAACACATATTCTTTCTAAATAGCACTAAAGTCCATTTTTGTTGCTGCTATTGTTTACCTTCTTTTTTTACGTATTTACTGACATGCTAATAAAAGGTTGTTGTTGTAGCTGTTTTTGTTTGCCTTCAAATAGTTTCTGACTTATGGTGATCCTAAGATGACCCTATCACAGAGTTTTGTGGATCTGAGAGTGTGTGATTTGCCTAAGGTCATCCAGTGGGTTTCCATGGCTGAGTGGGGAATCAAACCCTTATTCCCAGAAATGTAGTCCAATGCTCAAACCACTACACCATGCTGGCTCTCTAATAAAAGTTATTTTGTCTAAGTTCCATTTTAATAAGGAATTTCCTCTCATATCAGACTTGTATATTTTCAAATAAGACAGTAATTGTGCAGATAAGAAAAGTTCGAGACCGTGGATCTCATTGAACTTATTGAACTTGTGAGGATGGAGCTGAATAACAAACCATCCGACGTCTGCCTATCCCACCTCCCACACCACTACACCACACCACACAGTCTAGAGGGAAAACATGACCTTAGCCTTCTTTGTTAAACATGTCAAAGTAGCTTGTACATAATCAAATTCATCATCTAGCAGAGAATAAAGAATGAACAGAAAATGGCTTATGATGTTAGTCATATTTTTAACACCTTTGCTTGTTGAAGAAGCCACTGGAGCTTTTAAAGCCTACACTGTGTAGTTTGCGCACTTTGGTTGCTCAAATAAAGGTATCACTGTTTTGTAGATTTTGGATATTATTGTACTTTGCTATATGGCCAAGATGCCTACCCCTGGATATATTTCCACATGTACTTATTTGTCGTAGTCTGTGCAGACATATACTCTCTTCTTCCTAAAAGCTAAATCCTTTCAAAGAGGCCTTTTAAAAACATTCTATGGCTGAATCCGCACTGCAGACACAATGCAGTTTGACACTATTTTAACTGCCATGGCTCCATGTTAGGGAATGCTAGGAATTGTAGTTTATTGTGGCACCAGAGCTCTCTGCCAGAGAAGGCTCACAAAACTACAGTTCCCAGAATTCCATGGTATGAACCCATGGCAATTAAAGCAGTGTCAAACTGGATTAGTTCTGCAGTGTGGATGGAGCCAATGTTTCTCTTAGTATCTTACATTGTACATTAGGATAAACAACTGCACAAGGAGCAGGGGCCATTTTCCAGCCTGTTTCACCTGGTAGACCACAAGAGCAAGATTCACACACAAAGTGATGTCATTTGGGCCAATTTTCAACTGGTTTATTTTTCCCTCTTTTTCATGTTTTGGAGAGGTTGGAGGGGCTTTTTAGGTTTACAGGAAGGATGATTCTGGAATTTTTATTTTATTTTATTATTATTTTTTTGAGAATTTGGGATATAGTTGGCCTTCTGCATCCACGGATTCTGCATCCATGGATTCAACTATCCACAGCTTGAAAACATTTTAAAAATTTCAAAAAGCAAGCCTTGATTTTGCCATTTTATGTAAGAGATGCCATTTTACTACACCATTGTATACAATGGAACTTGAACATATACAGATTGGGGTATCTATGGGGGGGGGGGTGTCCTGAAACCAAACCCCAGTAGATACCAAGGGTCCACTATATTTGCATATACATAATTAAATATCTTTGAGATGAAACCCAAGTCTAAACTTGAAATTCATTTTTGTTTCATATACATCTTATACACATAGTCTGGGGGGTAATTTTATACAGTATTTTTTTTAATTATGCATGAAACAAATTTGGTATATATTAAACCATAAGAAAGCAAAAGTGTCACTATCACACATGAAACAAGTTTCCAGTTTTGGAGCATTTCAAATTTCAGAGTTTCAGATAACTGCTGCATTGTTCCATACCTACCTATCAATTTTTTTTCTAAATTTATTAATTCATTCTAAAACAGAACAACAGACATCAAGCGGTATACCAAAACAACAATAAATAAAAGACATTAACCCAGCTAATGTCCTGAAGATTATAAACAAGAGGTGTATTCGGGGATCTTGAAAGACATCTTTCCATAAAAATTTAGCTAATATTGGAAGGTGTCTAGAGAGTAAATCCTGTTGGATATATTCAATAAGTGGGTGCCAAATCTTATGAAAATTCAATCCAAAGTGTAAACCTCTCGCTCTATTGTTATCTGCAATTTTCTCCATTGACCACAAGTCCCAGAGTCTAGTCCACCATCCTGCAGTATTCAACTTTCCAGTTTTCCAGTTCTTGGCTATCTCAAGCCTGGCGACAGCCAAAAGGAAACTGATGAGTTCTTTATGCTGCAGGGCTTTATTTTCAACCATAAAAATGGAGAACAGGAGAAGGAGTGGTGATAATTGTATACTTTGTTTAGTGATCTTGGAGACTAGTTGTAAAATTTCTATCCAGTATTTATGCACCAAAGGACAATCCAGTCACATGTGTACAAAAGTTCCCCTACCTTCACATCCCCTCCAACATTTTGGATTAGCATTGGTAGACATACGAGCCAATTTAACTGGGATAAGGTACCATTGATGGACCAACTTGAGGGTGTTTTCTTTAATGGCAATAGACCTAGTTTTAAATGGTAAATGTGTCCATATTTCCCCCCAGCTCTTACTATCAATTGAAAGGGAAAGTTCTGCTTCCCATCCTGCCTTATGGAGTGCTGAGTTCCCAAATGTTTCTTCTAAAAGACAATTATATATGCATGCGATTTGGCTTTTGGAATATATACCTGGAGAGACACACATGTTTTCAAAAAAAAGTAAATGGGCGAGAGTATTCCTGTTTCTGAAGCAGTTTCTTTAAGAATAACTGTATCTGTATTAGTATTAATTCTGCCCTACCTACCTATCATATAAGCATGTAAGTAAGTAAAGATTTCTGAATAAACTTTTGGGAACAGGACAAAGTCTTCTGAGTTTTGTGCCTCGTGGCCATCTTGAACTTTTCCAGTATAGATTCCAGAATAAACAAGGACAATATACTACTGATAGAAAAGTAAGGAAGTGTTTGTAAACAACAACAGGGGGAAAAAATTCCTCAAATTTTGTTTGTTTGTGTTTTTGTTTTTGTTTTTGTTTTTTGTGCCTTCACATCATTTTTATCTTCTGGCAACCCTAAGGTGATGCTATCATGAAGTTTGCTTGACAAGATTTGTTTTGAGGAGATTTGACATTGCTTTCCCCTAAGGCTAAGAGTATACTACTTACCCAAAGTCACCCATTGGGTTTATGGCCGAGCTGGGAATTGAACCCTGGTCTTCTTAGTTATAGACCAACACTGAAACCACTATGCCATGTTGGCTTTTGTCAAAGTTTAAAGAACGCTTTTTAAATTTAATTAAGTGTCCATCTGTGGACTCCTTTTAAATCCAATTAAAACCTTTTCCATTTTGATGGGCCCTCGGTCTCTTTTCTGTAGTCCTCCTCCTCAAGCTTTATGCCATTACAGACATGGAGAAGCTCCCCAAACATACTTTCCCTGTCTTCTCCTTGAGGCTTCTTTTGTTTACAAAATATTTGCAAAGGACAACAGTGGACACAAGAAGAGTCCGGTGTTTTCTCTGTTCCCCAAAGATGTTGTCTTGTGTTTCTGTTTCATATGTCTTTGGGGAAGGATTTTGAAGATTATTTATTTTATGACAAACATGAGTCTATTCCTTTACAGTTTTTAATTAGCTCTGGCTGACTCCTTTCTCTTTCACTCCTGCCATTGCAATGAATAGGATTGGTGTCTTTTGTGAAAGGATTGTGCATCCACATTCCATTCTAATCTTGTTGAGTTCCCTCCTGTTTGATTCAAGGACTTTGGCTTCAGCAAAACTGATGGCGTCATCTGCAGGTCTCAGGTGGTGGAGGGCCTTGAGGCCTTCTCTTTATTCTCACAAACCTTGAAAGTTTTCTCCAAGCAGGGGGTGAAGAATCGGTTAATTTCATCCTTTAGAGTGAACTTTGCACTCTTGCTTAAATATTATTGTTCTGTGCAGGGAGATGTGTTTGAAGATAGTCATTAAGAGCAACACATGCGTCTTCTTCATTCCCATCCAGAGCGGCCACAATATTCCTATTTGAACTGAGTCCAAGTGCTATTTGTGGATGACAGTATAATATTTCATATGGTTTTAGTCTATTTAAATTAGCTTTATAGTTTTAAATTGTTTTAAACTGCTTATATTGATATTACTTGCATGCTGCCCTGAGATCTTGTAATATGTAGGGCAGAATGGGCATATTTTAATAAACAAATAAATGCAAAATGACTTCTGAAACAAAAATGATAATGTGATTTTGACAATTATCTGCAGATAAATCTGAGGGGGATTTATGCAAGCCAAGATACATATGTATGGTGTGTACAAATATTGCCATCTTGGAAACATAGTAGAGGAAAAACAACACCAATATATGCAGCATGGTCCCAGACTGACCAGTGCAATTCAGATTTAAGGCATTTTGACCCTAGTGGCAAATGCTAATCTAGAACTATAGAATCACAGACTCTTAGGGGCTGTCCAGACTGCCAGGAGAGGGTGACATGAAGTTGCCTTTTCCCAAATGCTTAGCAGCTACACTGCAGGTGTATTTAAAAGGTATAGGGCAGCTACACTGAGGGGGTGTGGGCATGACTTATCTGAAGTCTTTTCTGTTGCTCAGCCACTACATTGGAAGCTGTCAGGACGCTAGAAACACAGGCGAAGCAGCTGCACGGGCGGCAATGAACAGGGCTTTTGGCTGCACTGAACCTTTAATTTATTTATTTATTTATTTTTTACTGGCTGCGAACTGCACAGTTGCACTGGTACACCATACAGACAATTGTATTGTTGGCTGTGAATTGAACAGTTGCGCAGGTACATCACACATGAACTGTGCAGTTATGAAGATCTGTCAAATTACTGTTGCAATTTCACTTCCCTTTTTTAACTGTGCAGTTGCACCAGTGCACCATGAATGAACCCCTTTATTTTATGAATAAACTTCTTTATCTTATGGGTGAATTGACAATTTATGCACAGTTGCATAACAGTTACAGCATCCCAGAGTCCCTATTGCACATGTCTAGGGTTAGGGTTAGGGCTGGAGCTAGGGTTTGGGAGCTTTAAAAAACTGCACAGTTGCACCACAGCATTTAGATGCAGCTGCACAGTTACACCCTTTTTAATAAGAAGTGGGGAAAGCAGCTCCTTTTTAAAGCTGCTTTTTCCCCACTAAAACACCAAAGAAGTGTGTTCATGCCAAACTTTCACTGCAGGTCATCTAAAGGCCACACTTTCATGCAGGCATGAACACACCCCTTTTTGCCAGTCTAGATCAGGCCTTAGAGCTGGAAGGGACTACAAAAGCCATGCAGTCCAGCATCCCTGAATGATGCCTGTCCAACCTCTGTTTAACAACCTCTAATATGGAGTGTCCATCACCCTCTGAGGCAATACATTCTACAATTGAACAGCTCTTGTAATAGAATTCAAAGACATAGCATGTTAGTCTTGAAAATCAGTATTTAGTGAAGTTCTTTCTAGTGTTTAGGTAGAAGCTGTTTTCTTGTAATTTGAATCTGTTGATGCATGTTCTAGTCTCTAGAGAAGTAGAGAATAAGCTTGCTCCATCTTCTACATGGCATGCCATCAGATATTTAAAGATAGCTATCATGTCACCTCTCAGCTTCCTCTTCTCCAAGCTAAACATGCTAATCTTCTAAGTTATTTCTCATAAGGTTTGGTTTCTAGACCTTTGATCATCTTGGTTTCCCTTCTCTGGACACAATATACCAGATGAGGTCTCCCCAAAACTATGGCAGGCTTTGTCACTGTCAAGCTTTACATTTCTATTGCTCTTCTCACATAAAGCCTGCTTATATAGGTCTGTCCCTGGACCATCCACTTCATACATCTGAGGAAGTAGACTCTAATCTATGAAAACTCATGCTATCAGTTTCTTTCTTTCAGTTAATCTCAAGGGTGCTACAAAATCCCTTTGCATACTGATTTTCCTGATTAACATGTCTATGTTTTTGAAGCCTTTTAGAGATTTGCCTAAAAACCTTATTCAACAAGGACAACATGGAATAAGAACATGAATCTGTCTGTCTCTTTTTCAGACTGTCATCTTGTAGTTATGTCTTTCAGTTAGAGGATACAGATTCACCACAACTGCAGCAACAAGGGGATAATTACAAGGATCAATCAGTGAATCAAGGATAGAAAATTCTTAATCAGAAATGTTTTGAGTGCCTTTATACAAGGCGTCTTTCTGACCAACTGACTGAGTGCATCCTTTCTGCCTCCCTACTCCTCATCAAGAAGTGTGGTTTACAAAGATCAGTGGTAGAGCACATACTTTCCAAGTAGGAACTAGGGACCACAAATTCATTCTGTGGCATCTTAACTTTAAATAAGCTGTATCCAAGAAACCCTCCATTCTGGGCACCCATCTTGCTTTAATTGTATAAGTAGGCTGGAGAGGAGGAGAAGGTGGAGGAGAAGAAGTCAAAATAGAAAAAATGTAGTATGTTTCACGAAAGGTTTTCACTTAATATGCATAGCATTTTGTGATCAATATTACAAAGAAATCAATTGCAGCTCTCCTCAAATAATATTATACAAACTTATACATAATTGGCCCTTCATATCCACAGATTCTTTATCCATAGATTCAAGCATCCACAGCTTGAAAATATTTAAAATATAAATAAATTCCAAATAAGCTTGATTTTGCCATTTTATATAAGGGACAGCATTTTAAAATGGCATTGTGTTTAATGGGACTGGAGCATCATTGGTATCTATGGGGGGGTGTCCTGGAACCAAACCCCAGAGGATCCCAAGGGCCCACTGTATTATAGATTAATACATATTGGAAGCCAGAATATAAACAGTAGAGAAGGAAAAGTTTAGTTAAGAGCGTTCCCATTGCCCAGAAAGATGCCAGTCGCTCTCCTTCCACACAGGCCCATTAGGTGTGGGGAATACCAGCCTTTCAGGCCTAGAAGGCTTGACATTCTGAAAGGCTCCCAGTTGCTTGAGGGTCTTGGTCTCCTGCTAAAAAAATAAATCATTCCTCATCTCCACTCCCATTCTATTCCAACTCTCATTTTCTTTCTTCAATTTTTTAAAATTGTTGTTTCTTTTGCTGCTCTCTCCTAGACCCCAGAAAGAATTTTTTCCCCTGATGCCTAACAAAAGAGGCATGTGATACATTTTCTCCAATGATAATATTACTTCTGCGGAGGCAGCAGACTTTCATTTACTGACTCTGATTAAGGAGAAGGGACCCACCCCATTGAATTCAAACAAATACTAATGATCTCAATGTTCTTAAGTTCATCACTGATTGGAGAATTTAGTGAGTCAGGTAGAATCACTAGAAAAATCAAACAAGTATAGTAACTTAGCAAATTAAATAGCTGGATTGCTCTAAACTCTGGCAACAATAGACCAACCTATAGAATAGTGCCCAGCAGGGCAAACACAGTTGTAGGACAAGGAATGGCCTGTACATCACTCTCTTTCTCCCAGCAAAAGGGGAAGCTCCAAGTGTCTTATGATTCCTTCAACCATAAGATTACACCTTAAGTCTATATGCATGAGGAAAAGAAAACACAGTCTTCTTCTCGCTGTGGTATAGTGGTTGGAGCAATGGAGTGGGATGTGGGGGCTCCTGGTTCTAGTTCTCACTGAGCCATAAAACTCACTGGGTGACCTTGGGCCAATCTCTCAGACATCCTCACCTATCTGACAGGACTGTTATGAACACAGAGGAGGAGAAAGAGAGGAAAGTCATGTACACCAGTGCTTATTAAACTATCTGACGTGGAGGACTGGCATTTTGTTCCCCAGTGTGCTAGGGACCAGTAGGGAACAGTGCCCATTGATGAGAGTTGTTTCTTTCTTTACTGGAAATTCTTCAGGGACTGACATCTGATTGTTCATGGATTGGTACTGGTCCATAGACCACCACTTTGAGTAGCACGGATGCAGACTGGTCAATTCCAGAACCATCCCACAATTACCCCATTATTGGCAATGGGATAATTGTGGGATGGTAATGGGATAATTGTGGGATGGCTCTGGAATTGACCCTAGTGTGATAATCTTAGAAATTCTTGCAGGAAAGGCACATTTTTAGTGCAATGTAACATGGCAGATGTCTAAATCAAATTCAAGGCTTTATTATTATGAGAACCAAGCTGTTAAATTTGTAGACTACAAAACTGTATATTCTGGACATTTTTCAGTTTTTCCACAATTTTGTGTCAGCTTTGTTTAATGAGCAGTTCTGAGAAAGGGGGTTGTATTATGAATAAACATGTGTTGTGTGGGTGTTACTTTTCAATCTAAGTTTTGCTTCTGTCTGTACATTTGTTATCTATGTATTGCATATTATGTACTTGTGTGCAGAAAAAATGTGGTTTTTCATTTAAAAAATCAGAATAGAGGTGGAGGAAATGGGGAAATATGTTTTCAGGAAGTCTACCTTTGATTTTGTTATATATGCACTTGCTAGATATTAAAAAACAAAACACCAAACACTTGCTGTAAATAAAAGTTTACAACCAAGGATTTTTCAGCATTTCAGCTGCCCTTAGAAACTACAAGTAGATTTAAAATGCAACCCTTCTTTTCACAAAGTATTAGAGGCAACATTTCAATAATTACCACATTTTGATGGTTTTTGTATTGTAAATTTTCCTCCCACCTCTTCACTACAGATCACCAGACAATCCACCATCTTCTCTCCCTACTAGAATAACAAAATGTTTTGGGAACACTTCAAAAAGACATTCTCCACTGGGAATCAAGCACAGCTCTGCCTAAGAGTTCATTTAACTATTCAGAGAACATTTATCACTATGTCAAATCCTTGAAACCTAGGCATGGAATATGTAACAAGAGATACTTATTGTGCCACTCACAATATAGAGGTGTATGTGTGTCATATGTGTCTGTGTAGCCATTCAGTTAAAGTGAAAGCAAGGAAGTTTGGATACTATCTATTTTTGTATTATCTAAAAGCTACTGTGCTTTTCACTGTATTGTCTTCCTTTTCAAAAGAAAAAAACAGGTCTATAGAAATCTTTCCGGCCCTTACAACACAATAGCAGCAATATTAATAAAGATGATAGCAATGTCTCTTAGCAATTGAGTGGCAACTTTCTGTTTAACAATCATAGAATTTCACAAGCAGTTACTTTGTTTCCAGTGGTGCTCTATGGCATCCTCCCTCAGACTGTGTAATAACAACAACAACAACATCAATAAACTACCTCTGTTATATTATTACATAAAGCTTCTGGCCTGGACTTTTAACCTCTAGATAGGGGAGGAGGAACTTCAAGCAGAGGCTTGGATAAAGAAATTCATCAAACAGTATCCTCTGGTTTATTTTCCATTATATAAACATTTGATAAATAGTCTTCAAAGCAGGGCAGAGCTCAAACCAGATGGTTTTGAAAACTGCTTTATTTTAGTTTTTAAAAAAGTGTTTTTAGCAATATATTATTTTCTGTATTAGGCTGTCTTTATACATGTCTTAGAAAACAAGGAATGATCAGGAGGAGTGGATGGGAGCCCTCTGCTACTGTTGTGGTGCCTTCAAGTCATTTCTGGAGATCTCCCCCTCTGTCCAGAGTTTCCTCCACTGCTTAAAACAGGAGTCAGCAAAGAGCAGCCCATCAAATGTTGTTGAACTGCAACACCAGTATACTTCCCTGTTGGGTATGTCATTTGGGACTTTGGGATTTGTATCTAACATCATTGTGGTCTAAAACAAAATACAAGGGGATGGAAGGAAGACCCTGCTCACCTTGAAGGAACTTTAGGGGATGTTGCATGGCTAACATCTTGAGTAGGGTTGCTGCTGTTGTTGTTGTGTGCCTTGAAATCATTTCTTATGGCAATCCTAAAGCAAACCTATCATGGGGTTTTCTTGGCAAGATTTGTTCAGAGGAGGTTTACCATGGCCATCCCCTGAGGCTGAGAGTATGTAATTTGCCCATGGTCACCCAGTGAATTTCCATGGCTGAGTGAGGAATCGAACCCTGGTTTCCAAACCACTACATCATGCTGGTTGTATTTAAGCATCCTACAATCTATGAGGAGCTAGATTGTATGATTCCTTGCTTGAGAAAACTCTTGATGCCCTGGATACAAAAGTGCAGTCAAGAAGCACTAAGCTTCAACAAGCTGTTTAGCCTGTTTGGCCAAACACCCAGGTGTAACCATTGCCTTGGGACCTGTCTTGGAGGATAGTCCTGGAATCTTAGACCAAGTGTTCAGGTCTAAGTTACTCAGCTGTGGAATTGATGACCTATGTATATGGAGGCCCAAGGCAAAAGAGAGTCCAGTGGTAAATCCTCAATATGATAAGTTTTATTTAAAAGTGAAAAATACACACGTGTACACACACACAAAAACTTCACACACTCACAAGAACTAGAGAAGTGAAACAAAGAAGGCTTTATATGACACCTGAATGGATGCTGCTTCTCTTGCAGATGGTCTGGAAATGGAAAAAGGGAACTCAGTCATTCCCAATACAAACAGAGCAAAAGAGGGGTTAGCAAAGTAGAAAACTGGCAGCATCTCTGCCTGCCACCAAGCAAAGCCAATGAACAAGGAAAAGTCCTGGGTTTAAATAGATGTTTTGTGCCCAGGAGCAAAAGACCAAGGAATTGATGTTCCCTAATAGCCTTGTACTTTTTGATATTTATCTCTGTACTTTGAAGTCTGGTCTTCCAAGAAAAAGAAGGGAAAGTGAGAAGCAAGCATATTTCCGAGACAGGATGGCAAGATGGATGGGGTAGTTTATTCCTTCCCATGCCAGATGCCATCCCTTTTGTAATATAGCTTTTCTGTTTGATACCTCCTCTATGTGTGTGGGGGCCATCTCCTGGAATGCTCACCATGTACATGATTTGCCCGCTTCAAGGCTTCCACATAGAAGGGTCATACAGGGGATGCCCATTAATTATCAAAGATGAGGGGTGGCTTGAGGCCTGCAATGGTGGTAAGATAGGTACAAGTCCGTTGCAAGATCTTGCGACTGGAGACAAGGCAGAAGGATGGCTAGGTTGAATTTTGCTTGCAAGGGTAAGACTCTTCCTTGTAGACCAGTTTGGGGACTGCATATAGCTGGAATTATATTGACTCAGCCCTTTGGGATTTATTATGTTCTTGTGAGCAGGGCTTTATGTTTAGAGAAGAAAAGGTGGCCTGAAAAAGGTCAAAGAGGGAATTCAAATTCTGCAGTTTTATATACCGGGTGAGGCAAAAGTCACTTAGCAGTGACAAATGCTGAATATTCATTGAAAAGGTTGGGATAACATATCTCATTATTCATTAGTTTCACTTATTTTACTCCTGTTTTAATTTAGGGAATAGGGACTTCCCTGTGCTGGATGGGTTACATGCCTCCTGAAATTTCAGGCTTACAGATTGGGTGAACTTCTGGCTTCGACTCTGAGCCTGGATACCCAGGTCTTAGCAGTGGCCAGGAGTGCATTTGCACAGTTAAAAAACTAGTGTTACAGTTGTGCCCATTCCTTGAGATGGCAGCTCTGGCTACCATGACACATGCCTTGATGACATCCCATTTGGAGTATTGTGACACACTCTACATGGATGAGCGGTTTCAAAATGCTGTGGCCAGAATACTGATTTGGACCAGTTATAGGGCATAGCTCCCTTCACTGGCTACCATTTCTGGGCATGATTATGCTGATTATGAGTCCTAGTGCTGATTATGAGTCTTATATAACTTAGGTCAAGATTGTCTGAAAGATGATACACACACACACACCCGTGCCTCCACAGGAACCTGTAATTGCTCTGGGTTCTTCAGGAGAAGACTTTCTTTCAGTCCCACCACCATCACAGGCTCACTTGGTGAGGATGTGAGAGAGAGCCTTCTCAGTGGCTGCTCCCACTCTCTGGGACTCCCTTCCACAGGATGATAAGCTAACCTGCTTTCCCTTCCACAGAAGGAAAGCCTCCCTGCTTTCCTTTTGCTGGCAAGCAAAGATGCTTTCGTTTAAGCAGACTTTTAATGTGTAAGCATGAGAGCTTCTTATTGGGATGATATATTTATCTTTTTTCACATTTGCATGCCTTTTATATGAATATATAGAAACTATGTGACAGGTTCATCCCATGGTTGCCTTAAGTCAAAAACCTATGGTGGTTTTAATTATTTTTACATTTTTATTGTGAAGGTTTTTAATTTTTGTTCTTGAGGTGTGGCCTTGGATCTAATCTGGAAGAAATGCAGCCTACAGTGGACCCTCCCCATACAGGGGGATCCATTCCCCCCTCCCATATATGGGGGAAAACATGTAAGCTCAAACCCCATTAGTTTCAATGAGGGAGCATTGCCGCAGTCTGGGTGGTACACGCACCACAGGCACATGCGCCATTTCTCCTTATGTGGCTTAACCTTCCATGTAAAGCCACATATTGCACGCCTGCGCTATACAAATTTTGTTATTAAATTATATATTTTTTATTATTTGTACTAATAATACATCTAACTGTCAGTGGGAAACTCTGTAGCTCGTATAACTCTCCAACACCTCACTGGTATTTATTTATTGGGAGTATTTATACCCAGCTCTTCAGCCAAAAGGGCTTTCTTTTTTTTTTTTCAGGCAAGGCCCAACGGAGCTGGCCTGCCCTTCTCTCCCTCTGGATGATAGTGAATGGAAGGAGGACTTTCTTCTTTTTCAGGCAAAGCCAGATGGAGCTGGCCTGCCCTTCTCTCCCCCTGGATGATGATGGTTGTGGTACCACACCTACCCCTACTTTCTGCCTGAGGCAACAACTTCACTTCACCTCCCAGAAGGGCCAGATCTGACCATAACCCAAAAGATTGTTCCTTTTTTTTTGTTAAAGATGTGCACTTGACTCTCTTATTAAGGAATAAGATCTCAATTCATGCCAATGACAGGGTGGGGACTCTGTATGCTCAACTGAATGCAGAAATTGTTAAATATCAGAACACAGTCAAAGGCTGTACCAAACTGCAGAAATAAAGCACTTTGATGCCACTTTAATTGTCATAACTCAATACAATGGAAAGGCTGATCTGGCCTTTCCACAGCGCAAAAAGGAGCTGCAAAGAGCGGCTCCTTTTTGCACCCTGGAAAGGGAGCCACAGCCACCGCACCATGGCTTTACGGCTCTCTTTTGGCACTGCATCATCTAAGTGCAGAACCAGAGGAGTGCCGTGATGTCATGGGGGCAGAGTTGGGACATGCGTTGTGTGGATGCCATGCCCCAGCTCTACCCCCAGGCTGGCCTTAATGGCCAGTCTGCACAGGCCCTTTGAGCTTTGTAGTCTTGTGAGATATTTGGCCTTCCCTGTCACACTTCAGATCCCAGAGTTCCATAGCATTGAACCATGTGAGTAAAAGTGGTGTGAAACTGCTTTATTTCTGCAGTGTGACAGCAGCCAAAGAGATCACTAACCCAGGGCAGCATCCACTCTTAGGTTTTAGACCACAACATCTATTTTTAAAAAATGGTTGTAGGTATCTCTATTTTTGTATCTCTAATAGCTCTTAATTACATTTGGATTTGTATGTTTATTTTTATTCATATATATATATATATATATATATACACTTTCCAGCCATTAAATAAATAAATAAATAAATAAATATGAAGTAACTGCAAGTAAGTAGAAGTGCCCATTGTATTTATTGGTACTTTCCATACAAAATGTCTCCATGGTATTAAGCTGTGAAATTTATAATAGCTAGAAAAGCACTACACACACAATTCTGTATTCCCCTTCACCCTCCCAATGAACCCCACCAGGAAAAAAAAAAGCCTTTGTCTATTATGAACAGGAAGTCTGGATTACTGGCCGTACAATTGCAATGGTCTCGTACATACAGTGGCATGAAGTGGCTCAGCAGTGCCCCCTAAAGCTCAGGAAAAATAAGATGCCAGAGAAAGAGAAATAGAGCTGAGCAGGAAAATGTGTTCTGTTCCTAGCAAACAAGTAAAACTGGTCATACAACAAAGATAATTTGACAATGGGACTGGAGTGTGAAAATCAGGCTTAGCAGATTTCCTTTAGACAATTTTTTTTTAAAAAAAACTTCAATGCTTATTTTAAAAGGTGGACCACATAGTTTGGTGAAAGAACTGATTTTGCGCACAACAATTAAGCTCATTTGTTTCTGAGACTCAGTGTGTAATATTTCATGGCTTGTTTTTTTTAAAAAAAAACAATGTGCAGGAAAAGAACATACTGAATCACATAAACTGTGAGAGAATTTAGACAGCTACATGATCTCTACAATACAAGCATTACAGCACAACATGGCAGAGTTTTTAAAAATTCAGAGTCAGAAATAAAGTGCAGGAAAACGAAAAGCAGAGATCAATGTGGCTATTGGATGGAGGATTCAGAAATGACAAGAATGAGCTCTCAAACAATGCAAGTGATAGTGTGACAGATTGGTGTGACACTGAAGGTTCAGGTTCAAGTCCCCTCTGAGCCATCCAGACCACTGGGTAACCTGGGATCAGTCCTACTTCACAGAGGTATTGTGAGGAAAATATGCAAAGACAAGCAATGCACACTGCCTTGAGATCATTGCAGTGGTGGTGGTGCATTATAAATGCACTATGTTGTTGTAGGTGTTATCGTTGTATGCCTTCAAGTCATTTCTGACTTATGTTGATCCTAATCTGAATGGAGCTTGAATATCCTGAATACCAAAGTCAATATCATGCCATAGTATTTCTGATATCTATGTAAGGCTGTGGACTTAATCAAAGACCTGATAAGTTTTTGTTCTTTCGCACCAAGATTAGTTGCTGCATAAAAATGAAAAGGTCAAAATGCTTTGTCAGTTTTACAAAGGAGGACAAATTATGGTCCTTGCACTTGTGGAAGAATTCACTTCATACGTGAATTTGCACACAATGCATACACAATAATTTGTCCTTCACTGATTTAAAAGCCATGAAGAAAGTGTTCTTCCTTTTACTGCAACTGTTTGTTTCTCACAATAGAAAAGAATGGGTCATGCTATTTTCAGCTCATGTCAGAAGTAAAACCACCAGCAGCAGGGAGATGGAGTTTGAAGGAGAACCTACAAGAGCAGAGGAGGAGTCTCCTGTGATCATTTTTAAACATTAGTTTCTTTCTTTCATTTCACATTATGATAAATTCTTCAAAATGAAATTCTTCCTTATTTGCCCTGGCCATACGCAATAGGGAAATCTTTTCTCAGCATGAGGTACTTTTGTGTCATGGGGATGTTAAAGATGAGACACTTTTCTGGGGGGAAAAGAGAGAGAAAGCTCTACTTTATAACCACAAACATGGTTGAATACACAGGGATTCAAACCCAGTCTTTTTCGGAGTTTCAAGTTCAAAAACGTAGTCTTGGAATGGATGAATCTATCAGTTTTGGTTTCTTTCATGTATGTGATGTTTTAATTTGAAGACCTTCCCATTCCATATATGAAGACATTTGCAAATCTAGTAAATTATAATTTAAAAATAAACTAAAATGGAAAATTTCATCCATTCATCAAACCAATGGACATGTCATACCATTGCAAGTCTGTACAAGTACTTTCTGTGTAAGAAACAGATTATCATGTAGGGTTTTTGTTGTTGTTTTTTTTTAAAAAAGAATGCTAATTAAGCATCTTAAACCTAAGTCTACCAGTAAAATTTAAACAAGGGGGAATGGCATGACATGTGAGTCTTATTAAGGTAGCATGGCAAAGACAAGGCAATTCAGCTTGACTCTGAAACTACTGCAATGTTTATCTTCTATGGATTTTCTTCCCATCAAATTAAATGGTAAAGTTCCCTAGCTTCAAATAGAATTACAATTTCATTTTTAACAGAGTAAGGAAAAATAATAATTAAGTGCCTGCTTTCAAGTTAATGATTTCCATTAAAGGAGAAAATACATAATAAATGACTGTTTCTTCTAGTAAAGAATGGAATATCATTCATTTATCTTTTCAGAAATGCTATAATATTTGCATCTCAAGTGCACCACTTTTTTGTTAAAATATACACAAAAACCAGCCAGCCCACAATCAGTAGCGGAACCCTTAAAATGTTTTTCTATCCAAAATGTCTCTCATCCCAAAGAATCTCTTGTGTATGTCCCAGCTATGTACAGTTTCATACTAGATGCCAAAGGCACTGTGGACCTGATATTCAAAAGGAAAATACGGCTTTCAGACAACTATAAATTACCTTAGACAACTCATTAGAATGGCAGGAGGGAGGGAACAGTGATTTTACCAGTATTAACAGCCTCCTCCCCTACTTGATGCCCTCCTGATGGGTCAGCCATGCTAGTTAAGAATGATGCCATTTTTGTCCTGACTAATACATCTGAATGTGACTAACACATCTATGCAGAGGGTGATAACAGAAAATTCTATATGATCTTCTAAAGAATTTTTTTCAAAAACATGAGTGAGAAGAATATAAATATTTTTTTCATTGTATGAAATAAATTGACATGCTCTGGGGCAGGAAAGATAAACATTCTCCCTCTATTGTTCAATGGTCATTAGATCCAATCCTCAGAGGATACATGAGGTGGTGGTAGAGGACTCCTGGCTGAGGAGAACAGAAGTAGTGGTTTGTAGGCCTGACAGGATGTATCAAGAGGTGCACTGTCCCCCTGGGGCAAAAATCCATGATGTAATAGATAGGCTGACAAGACTTGGTAAGCCCAGTGACCACTACCCTTTTGGTCCACATGGGAACCAATGACGCTGCAAGGCATAGCCTTCAGGCCATCATAAAGGATTATGAGACACTGGGTAGAAAAGTGAATGGCCTTAATGCATATATTGTCATTTTGTCTCTCTTTTTAGTTGAAGGACATGACCCAGGAAGGAAGAGAAAAATAGTGGAGGTGAACAAATTGCTCTGCAGATAGTGCCACAGGAAATTATTTGACCTCTTGGGTCATGGTCTGTAGTTTCAGATGAATGTCTGAAACAATGGTTTCAGATGGACTTCAGGCAAGTGATGGGTTGCCCCTCGAAGCAGTTGGTAGGAATGTTTTTGCTAAGAGGTTCACCAACCTGATCGGGGGGGGGGGGGCTTTAAACTGTGTTATGTGGGGGAGGGAGACAGTTTTCTGGAGAGCAGCAAATCTTCAAGGGCTGGAGATAATAGCTGAACTGTTATAGAGAGAACAAGGCAAATAGTTCATGGACTTAACAGTGGGAGGGAAAAAATCTTTACATGGGCAACTAGGAAGGATGGCCCATGGTCTTGAATGTCTCTACACTAATGCCCAGGAGCTGGAAAATAAGCCAAACTTGATCTCCTAGCACAGCAAAGCAAATATAACAGCATCACTGAAACCAGTTGGGATGAGTCTCATGAGTGGAATGTAGTGTAGTGAACACTTTCTTGTTTACTCCTACGTTTCCTGGATGACAGCACCCTGGGCCTTTAGATCCCACCACTGCCTCCAATTTATATGTGGAAACCTCTCAGACTCTCTCAGTTTCCCCACCACCTGTCTCCACAGAGGCACTGATATCTTTGGTAGTGTGTTACAAAAGTTCAATAGAGGCCAAGTGGTAATTCAAAACATCAACCAAGTTTATTATTAAATATAAGAAATAAATTATAAAGTAAAGTTAAAGCTTTGTTTGTCTTGTTGCTTAGGTTCCAAAATTCCTAAAAATATTAATAATCCTACAGCCGTTCAGGCAATCATATCTCTAATGCCACAATCATAACTACTGGCTTGCTTTGAGTCTTTTCCCTAACTCCTTCAAGCCTATCTAGTCCCTTACTGGACTCTTCAAACTAAGCTACGATTGTTCCCTCTGGAACCCTAAGAGCACACCCTCCCTCTAATGTGTCTCTTCCCTTCAAAATTCCATCCAAATAACCCACTTTTGCTCCCTGTTGAGGCTCTTTTATAGCCATGGCCAGCCAGCTTCTCATTGGCTGGACTCCTGGAGCTCTGTGATTGGCTGTTTCCATGGCCTGCTCACTACATGTAGTAAGAGAGGGGCATAACCTTTTAAAGAGAAATAGACCATAGAGGAAGGAAAGAAGGAAGGAAGGAAGGAATAGTAGCATTATTTTACAATGATGTTTACACCTGAGAGGAAATCCATGATTTAAATCCTGAAAACCAAGTTGAAAGTACCTGGGCAAAAATTAAGGGGGAAAGGAACAACACTGATGAAATTGGGAGGTCTACTGCAGACCTTCAAGTCAGACTGAGAACTTGGATGATTCCTCCCTGGAACAGATGATCAGTGTGGTGAAAGGGGTGGAAGCCATGCCCTATGAAGAGCAGCTTAGAGAGCTTCATATGTTTAGCCTGGAGAAGAAAAGGTTAAGCGGTGACATGATAGCCATGTTTAACTATTTAATAGGATGTCATATTGAAGAAGGAACAAACTTGTTTTCTGCTGCTCCAGGGACTAGAACATGGAGCAATGGATTAGGACTACAGGAAAAGATATTCTACGTAAACATTAGGAAAAATTTCCTGGTGGTAAGAGATGTTTACCAACACAATAGGCTGTCTCAGAATGTGGTAGAGTCTTCTTCTTTGAGGGTTTTTAAACAGAGGCTGGATGGCCACTTATGGATGGCTTTGATTGTGTATTCCTGGATGGCAAGGGGTTGGACTGGATGGCCCCTGTGATCTCTTCCAATTCTATTATTCTATGCTTCTATGATTTCCACTATGCAGCAAACAATAAGAATGAATGTGAAGAATAGCATTGTCTCTGGATACAATGTTACATGAATTAAAATAGTCAGACTGTTCTCAACACTATCACTACCCCAGCACCAATACGTTACCTTGTAGGTATCTAGCAAGATGCCTCAACTCACATCCAGTTACTCTGGGGTACATAAAATGTTTAGCTTTATTCTATAATTTGTACAATAGCTAGTAGTTAAGTTAAATGAGGAACAAACTATTGTCAGGTTCAAAATAAAATGGTATAACAAGGACTTCCGGTTGACATTGTGACATACTGCATGGTCCCTTAGCAGGTCCACTGAAGGACTGGCACTGGGCATGACAATAGCTAGCTTCTAGGCTTGCAAGACAGCTTGAATTGTCTCCCTGGTATGGGGGGGGGGGTGTCCCAGTTTGCTCATCTGAGTCTGATTCCCATTCTTTGCAATTAGAACACTGATGGAGACATCTTTCTTACAGAAAGCAATCTTATATGTTTTGAAAAAGTGAGCAAATCAACAATTTACTGACTTTAAGCAAAAGAGATTTGATGCAATTAAAATAATTTTTAAGAATTAATTTATTTAAATTAAACAATAATAATATCTACCTTTTTGGATCAAAAGCATGATTAAAGTCAACTGAGATGAATGGACTTGCCAAAAAAGTTATCATTTATTAAGTATGTACTTTATGTTAATTTATTTGCATTGTAATAATAATATTTTTGTGTGTGTGTATTGTTTTTGATGTTGAATAGTGGTGTGCGTGTGTGTGTGTGGTTATTATCTTGGTAATTTTGTCATTTTAAGAATTAAAAAAATTAAAGATATTTTAAAAATAAAATTTTTTAAGAATTAAATTGGAGAATAAGTTGCAAATTTGGAGTTGCTGAAAGATGAGAAGAACTTGAAATTCTTAAAGGCAATTTAAAAGCAACAGCATAAAAACTAAAGATGGATATATTGAAATGGTTAACTACAGTGGAAGAAATTATTGTTTACCTTTAAGGAAGACAAAACATGGTCATCTCTGTTTGGTGGCAATAGAGGAAATATATGCAAATTTGTTTCTGTGTCAGAATATATAGAATTTACCGCTTTATCACACTAGCAGGCAAACAGGATTTAAACTAGAGTTAAACTAGAGAAAACCAGGAAATGCCTGAAGTTTATCACATGACATTTCCAAGTTTTCTCTAGTTTAACTCTTGTTTAAATCCCATTTGCCTGCTAGTGTGATAAAGCTATTGGTGTATAGATTGAGGGAAGGCCATGTAGTGTTGAAGAAAATCAATTGCATCTACAAGAAAAAATTTTGTTTAAGTTTTGACAGCTGACAAAAATGATATTAGGAGTTTGATTTAAGGCAGGACAAGTACTATCTGGTCAAGCGGTAAGAAGGGCCCCAGTGGATTATTCAATTAAGATGACAGACTTCAATCAGTTGATTCCAGAGGAATTAAGACAGATGAAAGTACAGATAAGAGGAAAAAAAATGAACCAGTTGAGTTTTGATTTAAGGTGTGAACTCAAGAAGGACCTGGTAGAATATTTAGAGAAGATTTTCTAACTGAACTAAAAGACACAAAAGAATCAGTGGCCCAGATATCTGCATATTCAGGTGGTGTGATATTGATGAAACTTAAAAGAGAGGAAAATAATGGCAGGACAAAAGGAGGATTTGAATTTGAGGGTATTTGGAAAGAATTTGTCAATAAAGTACTGAGAAAAGAAGACGGAAGACTACCTCCAGAAGATGAATTGAAATTTTGGATGGAATATAAGGATGAAAATGGCTCCAGGGAAGGGGAGCACTGAGGGATATATAAAATAATTTGTCAAAATGTAATAGAGTGTAATAGAAAGTAGGAGATATTTGTATATGGAAATATTATAACAATAAATAAATAAATAAAAAAGCAAGACAAAAGGAGGATTTTTGAAAGGTTGGAGTTGAGGCTAATTAACTTCTGGACTGTAAGACTGGACTGAGAAACCTGCCAGAGGACATTATCATTTATTTTTATGATATCAGATAAGAAATCAAGATACTCAACAGTATTACATCAGTGAAGTGAAGAGGCTTGAGAGAATGGAGATAGGGCTGGCAGAAAAGGAGACTCAGGTCCAGAAAGAACTTAGTGAAAGAGATGCAGTGTTTAAGAAAAATGGGATGATATATGCATCTTCAAGCTTAGTTCTTTGGGGAAATTATATCTACTTTTTACAATGATGGAAAATGTATCACCAATACATGGAAAGATCTCATGTTAAGTATAGATAGATTTGATTGCAATAGCAATAGCCATAACAAGTACATTTCTGTACCACTTATCAGTGAACTAGGCACTTCTTAAGCAGTTTACAATGTGTAAGCTAATTGCCCCCAACAAGCCGTGTACTCATTTTAGCAACCTACAGAAGGATGCAAGGCTGAGCAGACCTTGGAAACCCTGGAACTGAACTCACAATTTTGTGGCTTGCAGTACAAGTATCTAACCACTGCACCACCAGGGCTCACTGTGCCATAATTAGGTTACATCTGGTTTGGGAATTATTTGTATGGCTTTGGGGGATTTGATGTAAAGGGATCAGTTGATATGGATTCTGTTGGGAAACACTCGATTAAGATATATAATCTGGCTAAGATATTTTGAAGATAAAACTTTAGTTATGGAAGAACTATATAATAAAAGACAGTTGTTAGAATATGTGTAATGGCCATGTTTTTACAAGAAGACAGAGTATAAGTATAGGATTTTGCTATTGTTCATAAATCGATAAATATTATCAGATGAAAGATAGTCAATATTTAATCAGTAATCAAAATTTGTTTTAGGATTTGAAGGAATAGAATGGAATAATAAGTAAGTAGTTGCATATATCCTAATAAGTTAAAGTGCTTTCTATTTGAACTATAGGAAGTTGATTTCTTAGATAACTGTAACAATCAGCAGACAAGCTAGTTGTCATATATATTCCTTTTGTCTTTTTAGACTTTTGGTATTTGATGCAATTCATCAAATCAGGATACAGTATTCTTTGCACAATAATTAGTATTTTTGTACAAAAATATTATTATATGTGAAGAAAATTGTGTTTCCTATTCAGGAAATGCTGTTTTCTGTGAAAAAATACCACTTGCAAATTTTATATGTCTCAAACTGCAAAAGGTGTTTCAAAACTGTGCCATTTTTGAAGACTTTCTCACAGCAGGAAGAACATTGTTAAAATTACTTGTTGCAGGTAATGGAGAAGAAAATTAGCAATGAATTGTATCCCTGTGGATGAGCAATCTACCATGACACAAAGAGTCATAACAGATCAACTGCTATGAGATCTTGGGCAAAAAAGAAACACAGTTATAATTACAAAGCTAGCATAATAGAAATGTGGCAGAACTATGGATCATTCCATAGGTACCCTCATGTTGTCAGCACATGTCACCAAAAGCAGCAAAAGGCAAGTGAGATCCACCTCAGAATTTCATAATTAGCAGAAGGGCTGTGAAATTTGTATATTGTGTGGTCTCTCCAAAGTAAATATTTGTAGATCATTTTAGTTCATGCCATTTGTACATCATTGTTATTAATGCCATGCTTCTTAGATTGCAACCAGCAGATATGCTTATTCTTTAACAAAATTATTTTGAAATTATACCTGCAGTGATGGACAGGCCTTTCAGCCAGCAGCACTAGCAGACTATCTCAACATGACTTTATGTCCCTTACATTCACCTGAGGAACCCAACACTGGTCAGTTCCAAATAACAAGGCCTACTGTCAGGAATGCTGGGAGCTGGAGTTCAATGACAACTGGAAGATTCAAGTTGTTCACACAAAATAAGCGTGACAAGTATGCTTATGCTCACCCTGGACTCCTCAATGAATCCCATTACTTTAACACCCAAAAACCTATATTCTTTTAATTGAAAAGGTCCCTTGTGTCCTTTATGGTGTGCAAGGAAAAAAAAATTCCCATTTTCACCCTCACTGGTTTGACTTGTTTTAGGCCCAGTAAATAACTTCTAGTCACCTCCATTAAGGAAAAAAAGTCCTCTGTGTCTAAAACAGGTGAAGAGGTCAAATGTTTGATTACATGTCCACATGCAGTGACTACAGGAATAATGGGGCTTTTAGGTTTTAAAAAATGGAGACATGAGTATTGTATGAGACATTCAATCCTTCAAGGTCCATTGGGGGGCACAAAGTAGCCCCCAGAATTCCACAAGTTCCCCACCCCAACTTTGGAACGGGAAAAGGTTTGATAAAAGGATCAACAACAGCAGGATGAGATTTATGGAAAACAGTTTGCCTCCTTGTTTCTGAATCCTTATCCTGAGACTATACTCTGTTGAATGGAAACCCTGAGAAGAAAGATACAATTCTCAAACTTTGGTTCCTACTTTGAAATCCACATAGTGACATTGGATGGAATCCTGTTGGGAACTTATATCTATACAACTGTATTTAGGTCTGTGGGAATTAGAACTGTACAGTTGCACAACATCCATATCCAGTAAAAGGCTGCCTGTACATTATATAGCAGAACCAGCAAATTGCCCAATGGTCATTGGTACCCAATGCACAACTGGACCGATGCGCAATGGGAATGATATGCATTGGTCCTGATCCACATCACATCAGTCCTCATGAGCATTGCATCAGTCACAACTAGCACTGGATACCAATGTGCATCTGGTACTCTTGCTGATGTCACAATATGCATTTTCACAATTCAGTAACAGGGTCTGCAGTTTGACATCACTGTAACTGCCATGACTCAGTGCTATGGAATTCTGGGACATGTAGTTTGGTGGAGCACCAGAGATCTCTGACAGGTAAGACTAAATATCTCACAAAACTACAATCCCAGGATTCCATAGCATTGAGCCATAGCAGTTAAAGTGGTGTCCAATAGCTAGCCATACACAAAGTTATGTTAAGTATAAGGTCATATAGGATTCTGGACATTATCTGATGTGAAAGTAACTCTCTGTGTTATTTACCATATCAAGGCAAAAGCTTAAGAAACTAATAGGCTCCCAGGTATGGCATATAACAAGTTTTCATGAGGTTAAAATAATTAAAAGATGTGTCTAAAATCAGCTTATAAGAGAACTTTCTCAAAACTCCTCATGTGCTGAAACAATGCCCAGATGGAGTCCATCTGGGCATTAGTTAGCCTCATCCCAACTGAGGATGGTGGTGTTGACCATACACCAGACTGGCTACTGATTGACCGATGATCCCCAAAACACATGGTGGAACTTAAAATGTGGAGCTTATGTGGTGGGGAGGATATGCTGCTCCCAAGTTATGGAATGGCCTGCTGGAGGAGAGCCATCATATTACCAATCTTGACAGCTTAAAAAAGGCGGTCAAGACAGATTTATTCCGACAGGCCTTCCCAGATTAGCATCTCAGTTGTCACCATTGACTCCCCTGTCTTGGCTGTTTTAATAATTTTAATGGTATTGTTTTAATGTTATTGTTTACAATTATGATTTATTGGTTATGGTGGGTGGGTGGGTTTCTGGGACAATGTGTTTTATTGTATTTTAATGTTGTTAGCAGCCTCAATCTTAATGGAGAGGTGGGGCATAAATAAATATTATTTATTTATTTATTAATCCACATGCATACAGCTCATTCTGCCTGTGACAGAAGGCACAATGCAGGAGGGAGACAGAAGGTATGGCACTAATATGACAATGGCATTGGCAGCAAGAAGAGATGTGACTGGCACAACCCTGCCCTTCCACCAGTCATTCACTTCTGTCAAACACTGAAATCAAGATGAAGCTTTAAATTGATATGTCCCCTCCCCCCCCCCCCCGCCTGCCTACAGTGTCCAAAGCGTGCTGGACTTTTTCATTAAAGAAAAATTACTCAGGTACAATTTTCCAGAGCAAACCTCTCACTTTGAGTGTCATCCTACTTTATATGTATTCAACAAAGACTAAGCCTGAAGAAGCAACTATATCATGCATCATTTGTTGGGAATTCCGATCGTTGATAGCCTAACAATAGGCAGCGCTTACAGTCAAAACCAAGGACAAAATTATGCTTTATTTGATTCCAGAGAAATTGAAAACTGGATGTTTCAATAACAAATAGCAATCCCAAAAAGCACATTTATTATTTCAGGGTAATTCCTCTTTATATTTTGTTTCTTGTAAATTTATTTTCAAGGTTTACCTGTGCATCAAACAAATAATTTGTGTTTTTAAAAAACTATTATTTGTTGAGGGAATGCAAGCACGTTGTCTTGTGTCAGCCAGTGTTGTATTTTTTTTCCAATGGCTCTTAAAAGAGGGGGAAATAAGGTGGTGTATTTAAGATCATGATAAAAGGATCAAGAACAGAACCAAGATATAGTGGTTCTATTCTTTATATGAAAAGAGGAAGAAAGAGAGAGAGAAGATAGACACATAAGATATATTAAATAGATAATAGAAAGATGAAACAGTAATAACATCTTTAGTTTTTCAAAGCTAGGCTCATCATTTTTCTTAAACGGTTTCAACTGTTTATTATCTCTTGCTTTGGAAGGCCCACTTAATGCCAACAAGAATTCAGAAAGCATAGAGTTAAATAAGTTTGCTAGTCCTCCACCCATCCACCCACCCCACCCTCCAAAAACAATTGGAATCAGCAGTTTACATTATTTTAAAAATGAATGCTGAGAATCAGCAATTTTCCTTTTCCTTTTCTTTCTTTTTTTTAAAGATCTTGGGTGTTTTTTTATATATTTAAAGTGGAAAACTACATTAAGTGCAAGGCACTCAACAAAGAAGCAGTCATAAAGCCTAAGTAGTCTTGGAGTTATAAAATATGTCCGTTGTGGCAATTCCATTGCCAACAATGAAGTTTTAAGCATTAATATGCCTTCATTGCAGTTTTAATGCCTTAATATTGACTCTATAGCTCTTTTGGGTAATTTTGCTTTCTCTGGTACTTGAAAGGTGATGATGTCAGCGTTCTTCATCCTGATTCATATGCAGGTTGATGAAGCTGAGTTATTTATTGAGTTCCATTATATTTTCTATAAACATTAGTTCTCAATAAACAGAGACATTTAGCCGAGGGTTTATTTATTAAATAGGTACTGTACAGATGGTTTTGCCACACATGATGTGCTGCAGAGGATATTACTCAGGAATAATCAGCTGTGTTATAGCTTGGCTAAATTAATAAGATGATAATGATGAAATTGATGCTTTTGAGCTAGGCTTTGTAAATGGTTTTTGCATAAACAAACTGATAAATTTGAGAAGCAATTACTTGCTTGTCAAAGATAAAAACACAACAGGGCCCATTTATAGTTAGGTCCTATTTATTTTTAAAGATTGTACCAGATTTTATGTTTAATACGCTGCAATTAAAAAATAATACTTAAATGAAGAATAATAAAAAACTAACTTTCTGAGTTTCTCCTTCAAATTTGAAGATGCAGCATTGCTTGGTTAGACATCAAGTAAACTTTTTCAGGGCTTTCATTCTATGTCACAGAGGGATTGCGGGGGGAAGAGAATCATTGCTGAAACGTGAAAAATATTCTCATGAGCGCATGACATGCCAGTGCAGCTGTTTCAAACACACAAGCATGCATCTTTAGATGTAGCTATGTGCACACATATAGCTATACACACATGATACATACAGAGAGAGAGAGAGAGAGAGAGAGAGATTAACGGAAAACAAAAAGGGGTCTATCCTGACATATATTACATCTTTCCCCCAACCTCTCATGCATGACCCCTCATAACATATTTTTTTCTCCCTGAAAAGCTAGATTCATGGAACAATTCCACATATGCATCTGGAACATCCAGTAGATGGCCAAATCACTCTTTTCATGAAGAGTGTGACATTAAAATATCTTTAAAAATATTTGCAGATTTGTATGTGTATATATTGAATAGATGAGGGCTACACACACACACATTTTCGTATTACATGCCATTTGTTATGCATCTACCTCCAATTAGTGTGAAAATCAAAATTAGTGTGAAAATAGATTTGAAATTCTTGCTTATAGATTTTGTAGTGGATATGATTTCAGAATAATGGCATGGGTGTCGTTGATTTCTTACAGTCTCTCTTTGTGTTGTGTACCTTCATTTCCAACTTATGATGCCACTTAGGAGAATCTATCACAGGGTTTCTTGGCAAGTTTCTTCAGAGGGGGTTTGCCATTGCCATCCTCTGAGACCGAGAGAGTGTGACTTGCTCCAAGATCACCCAGTGGGTTTCATGGCTGAGCAGGGATTTGAACCCTGCTCTCCAGAGCCATAGTCCAATGCTGAAAGCACAACACCATGCTGGATCTGTATACCTTTGTTAGATCATATAAGAACCTGTGCAATTTAGCATTCCTATCACTTTTGGTTACTTGAATAATCCTTTTCTGAGATAAGCTTTGTCAAGCAGCAGCAATTTCTCATGGAGGCATTCCTGAATATGCTCAGCTGTATCAGGTATTCCTGATAAGGGGAATTATTCACTGCCCCCTCCCAAGACCTGCTCATAAAAAGGTTTGTCTCATTCTTTCTTCTACCTGACTTTTTCTAGCAACTTCTGGACCATGTAGGTGACTGAATATATGCTGAAGGTAAATTCTTTTTTTCCCCAGGTTCTAGAACAGTGGTTCAAAAACTTTGATCCTTCAGATATTGTGGTCTTCAGCTCTCAGAATCCCTAACTATCAAGATGGCTGGAGCTTCTGGGAATTAAAATTCAATACACCAGGAGGACCAAAATTTGGGGATCATTATAACTAGAGGATGGATAGTGGCTGCCAATCTAGGAAAAATAGGAGGCCAGTGGAGTCACTGAGCCTTATCTCCTTCTCCTCTTGAGCCTTGTCCTGCATCATCATCAGTTTCACTTGCCTCCTTCCCTGCCCTGTATTTAAAGCAGGACTGGTACTTATGCAACTTGAAGGCACTCCTTTGGCACTGTGTCATATGGACACAGCACCAGAGGAGTGCTGTGACACTATGTGGTGTGTGGAGTGGTGCACGGCATCACAGCACCCTGTGGATGGAGTCGGGGCATGTTATGTGGACGCGACACCCCAACTCCACCCCCAGGCTGGCCTTAATGGATGGTCTGTACAGGGCCTAGGACTGGGAAGGGCAGCTATGAAAGAACTCGGAAAGATCTTAAAGGGTAAAGATGTACAACAAAGAACTAAAGTTAGAATCATCCAATATATTGCATTCCCCATTACCATGTATGAATGTAAAAGCTGGACAGTGAAGAAAAGCAAAAGAAAGAAAATCAATTCTTTTGAGATGTGGTGCTGGAGAAGAATGCTGAGAATACCATAGACAGCCAAAAAGATAAGCAAATGGGTCATAGAACTGATCAGGCCTGAAATCACCCTGAAAGCCAAGATGATCAAGTTGAGACTATCATACTTTGGCCACATCATGAAAAGAATGACTCATTAGAAAAGACAATAATGCTAGGAAAGGTAGTGGGTGGTAGAAAGAGAGGAAGGCTACATGTCAGATGGCTAGACTCAACCACAGAGGTCACAAACCTTAATTTGCAGGACCTGAGCAGAGCAGTGGAAGACAGGGGTCTTGGAGATGCTCATCCACAGGGTCATCATGAGTTGTGGCTGATTCAAGGGCAGTTAATACAGAGACAGAGAGAGAGAGAGGGGTGATAGCATGAAATGAAATGGGGAGATAGGAAGAGAGGGTTGGAGCTGCAGTGGTAAGGGAGGGAAGCAAGGCATAGGAGTAAGATGGCAAAAGGTGGAGGAAAGAAGGGAGTGTAGGCTACATGGCAGTGTCAAGTGAATGTAAGAGAAGAGAGAGGCAGTAGCACAAAGAAGAGAAAAGAAAGAAGGAAGTGGGTGATGTTAAGGGTCAGAGTGCAGGAAGCAATGGGAAGAAGCATTGTGAAGGTGTGAGGTGCAGCAAGGGAGGAATGAGGAAAAGGGAGGTGAAAGGTGCAGTGATGGGTGCAATGAGGAAGAGCTAGGCATAAGGCATAAAAGAGGGAGGAATAGTGGCACAAGGTGAAGGAAAGAGAAGGTTGGAGGTAGCAGTGGAGTGTAAGAAGGAAGAGCAGGGAGCATGGTGAAGGTGCAGGATGAGCCCAGGAAGAGAGACAGTTTTAGTTGCAAGGTAAGAAGGAGAGGAATTGTAAAAGCATTGGTGTAGAAATAATGCAGTTTGACACCACTGTCACTGCCATGCCTCCGTCCTACAGAATCCTGGGATCTGTACGTTTGACAGAGAAAGGTAAAGATGTTGTAAAACTACAAATCCCAGGATTCCATAGGATGGAGCTAGAGCACTTAAAGGGGAATCAAACTGGCTCTGGATTATCTAATTATTTAGTTAGCTGAGTTTTACCCAAATTCTGGTCCCATTGCCTTCATCTTTTCCACATCAGCCAGAGCAGTGATATCTTCCCAAAATTTGCCTGTCCCTGTCACTGTGACATCAGATGACCCAACTGTTGTGATATCACAAAGGCTCATCCCATAGTCTGTTTTGACAGGGCTAGGAAATAACAAGCCTACAACATGTACCAGAATTATTCACCTCAGTCCTCCAAAATCATTCTGACCCTCTCTTTTGGTTTACCTTTGGGGATTTTGGTGAAAGGCCACCCTAGATTTAACTAAACCCATAAAGCAAGGTGATAGAAGCCTCCAACATAGTTGTTGGTGGTTTTGCGCTCACAGAAAACACTTTGCTTAGCTTACAGAAAGGTACATGATTCTTGCCAATCTCCTTTACCACCTCCGCCCCATTAAACTGTTCCTGAGGTTGGGAAAACAACCAAAATTTGATGGGACATGGCAACATCAGCTATGTTATGTTGGGGTGTGGGTGAGGACCAGTGGAAATGGGGTTCCCCTCCTTGTGCTAATAGAAGTGCCTTCCACAACTGCAAAGCTGCTAATGGACACAACCTATTGAAAATAATCTTAGCACATGTGAATAAACATGAGGATCCTAATAAGCTGAGGTTCTGTTTGAAACCATTTCCCCACTCACTCACATCCACACAAAATCATGGCCAAGCTGCAAGAAAAAAACCCACCTGTTTTTGAATAATTTCTTCTCTGTAGATGTCTTGCTTTTGCTTTCCTTCCCTTTTAATGTCTGTCCACCACCTTGCTCCTCTTTCATTCATGAGTAGACATATTTTCTTGGCTACTGGAGCGGAATGCAAAATGCCACTTTTGGACTGATAGAATTTTTCTTTAATGAATGCAAAGATTCAATTTTCCTAGTGCTGGAAAAGGAAAGGAAGCACCATTCTTGTGTATATCTATGTATCTTCCACTCCAGCAGGCAGAGAAAAACACCTTAGGCATCAGTGGTCCATCCACCCCGTCTGAAGATGAATGAAGACAAGGCTCTTTTACAATTAAAGACACCCAAATAGGGGCAGACTACACAACAGCCCTGTCCTTGGAGAATTCACCCGCATCTTTGCGAAAGAACAGCTAAAGGATTTTAAGAGGCAGAGGATAGCTATTCCATTTTTAGGCTAAATAAATGCATGAAGTTTAAATGTAAAGAGCTATTAATAATTGCTAGGCATATCTTGGTAGTATGAAGTTCAGCGCCTGGGTGATAACACTTGATCGCATCTTAAGGATGCCAAGAGGCTTCAGCCTTGCTTGATATTTGTCTCTGGAACTTATCTGTAAACACAACCAAAACTTCTATCAAGTTTGCAAGATGCCTGTGAAATAGCAAGCTGGGGATCATGGGGCCCTCCAGACGTTTTTGGATTGCATCACCCAGCAACCCCAGCCAGCCAAGGGTAAAACAAAGTTGCAGCCCAGCAAACTCTGGATGTCTGCATGATCCCCAGATGTGCATTATATGGCCCATTTCATAGCCATCAACCAGCACCAGAGCTGGCCCAAAACATTTTGCTGCCTGAGGTAGAGTAGCAATTACCCCCTATTCCCATCCCTGAAGTTAAGGTGGATAATAGTTAGTCAAACTATTTTGGCACCAAAGGCAGAACGAACCCACGAGCACTTCTCCCTGTCTCTGACAATCAAAATACAATAATGCCAGATTAAATAACAATTCGCTGCCCTTTCATGACAACCCAATATCTGATACCTAAGAGTGCAATCCTAATTCAGATGAAGCAGCTGTAGGATGTTAGGACTAAGCACAACCATTCTTCTGCCAGTAGAAATGTCCTTCTGCTTGGCAGAACCCTCTTCTCAAGGGTTAGCTCAATCTGTCAACAAGGTAATTTGCTGAAGAACTGGATAGGTGGATCAGAAGGAGGAGAATTGGCATCTTCTTAAAGATTGGGATGAGTGACACTCCTAATGACTTCATGAGTAACAGAATGGGTAAAAATGTCCATTTTTTCAGAGAAATACTAGACTTGATAATAATTGTGCAACTGTTAGTGGTGTGGTCGTGTGGTGGGGTATGCAGTGGCTTAGTGGTTAAGGTCAGAAGGTTGGTAGTTCGAGGCCCAAGTGCCACACAATGAGGTGGGCTTCTGTCACTAGTGTCAGCTTTTGCCAACCCAGCAATTTGAAAGCATGCAAATACATGCAGATAAGTAGATACCACTTCAGTGGGAAGGTAACAACATGTCCAGGAAAGCCGAAAGATTGCTGATAATGGCTCACACAGACTGGCAGAGATTTATAACAAAACAAAAGGTCTTTGCAAATAAGAGAAACAAAGCACAGTTTCAAAGTACCAAATCAGCATCCAATAGAGAGTGATCAGGCAGTCCAAGGGTCCAGGGTTCTGACAAGGCAGGTTTAGCAAGGCAGTCCAAAAGTCAAGGGTTCCAGGGAGTCCAGATCAGTCAACAGTCCAAGAGTCAAGGTTTCAGGCCAAGAAGACAAAGTGAGTCAGAGAAATGTGCTTTCGCCAGGAAGCTCAGATAATCTCTAACAAAGGAGCTCGGCATCCTGCACCTGTTTGTATTTCCCGGTTTATGATCATAGGAGCTTCCCATTTGCTGAGCATTTCTCATAAAGTCTCCATGACCGGTGGAGGCACGCCCTTTCAGATCTTTGCTGGCTAAAAGTGGGTATCTCAGCATCCTGCTCTTCCCTTTCTCTGGTGCCTGGAATCTCTGCTGTCTGGAGGCTGGGCTGCTCAGCCTCCTGACACAGCAGAGACTCATTTGGAGCTGGCATAGCAAAGCTAGGGACCAACTCAGGTTCAGGTTCAGCCTCAAACTGGGACTCTAACTCAGCCTCCTCAGCCTCCGAGTCCTCAGCCTGGCTGAACATGACACAGCATTCCATGTAATCATGCTGGCCATATGACCATGGCATCTATTGACAACACTGGCTTTTCAATTTAGGAATGGAGATGGGCACCGCCCCTACAATCAGTTACAACTAGACACAATGTCAAGGTAAAACCTTTATCTTTATGGTGGTATGGTCAGTGAGTTTTCATTACTTAGCAGCCATTAGAAGAAGATGCAATCCACAATAGCGACAATGCAGAAGGCGAGAGTCCCAACCCATCATGTCCCTTCCCTTAAAACTACTATTGTGACATTAGGACCCCCCCCCCCATGGTGCCAATCTGAAGTCCACTGTTGAGGGGAAAAGTGATATTGCCAGTCTCACAGCAAGTTCCTAATCTGAACTGGGAACCTTCCCAGGGTTCTGGTATACACACACACAAAACAGAGCTTGGAAAAATTGCTCGGGTGTGTGTTCCACTTGCCAGAATCCACCAGCCAACATGATTTTCCAAGGCTGTTTCTGACTTTATTGAGTGGTATGTTCTATCACTACAGAAGAGGAAAAAATAACTGAAACACTGTTGTGAAGAGGCTGTGACCTGGAACTTTTCAATGGTGCATCGACAGATCACTTTAATTAGAATGATGATTTGAACCCTGAATGAATATCAGCCTGATTAGACAAATACTATAGATCCAGACTAACCCAGCTGAGGTGTGCTTCAGGTTCCTGACAGATGCTGATGTCAGTTTTCAGAGAAATGAGTATGAATTCATTAAACAGCTTCCCTTGAAATCCTTGAACTATGTTAATTCCCTCATATGCTTTTCTGGGACAGTGTTGGAATTCAAATAGCAGAGAGTCATTTTATTGCTGTTAGGTCTCTCTAATTGCAGAGTGGAAGTGTGTACCTCTAATGCCTTCCCTGAATACACCTCTGTTTGATCTCAAAGGGGAGGGGTATTATTATTATTATTATTATTATTATTATTATTATTATTAAGCTGTACACAAATGATCACTCATTGGTTAGCCCCTCTGGGAAACAGGGTGCTGGGTGAGGCAGACATTCAATCTGATCTAGTAATACAGGTATTCTTGCACTGAAGTTCAGGAGAAACAGAGAGGACAAGAGATAATAAAGCAGATGGCCAATAGAGGGAGAGAAGAGGGTAAATCCATGCCTCCCCTATTAAACAGACAATTAGAAATTCTTCAGAGTGTGAATTTACCTGAAAATAATCCCTTCTAATCTGGAAAAAATTTTATGAAAACTTGGAGGCTGTTAATGGACTTTTTGAGCAGGAAGAATTGTAACAATACAATGACTTGTGGCTATGGATGTTAATAATCCTGATAAAATTACTGATTTGGGATGCAGCTGGGTTCTATAGCCTGAATTTTGTCACCAAATCTACTGGCTGAATACAGCCCTGCTGCAGTCTGGGAAAGCTCACAACTTTGAAAAGCTGCTTGCTGAGCACACCTGGGACCCAGGCTACAGCTGGTCTGTATTAGGATGGCAGATTCAGCAACAAAATCCAGGTGATAGAACCTGGATGCATCCTGAATTAGACTCAATTTGGGAGACGCAAACTGGGTTTTTTAGTGGTGTGATAAACTCCTTAGTTAGATCTATTTCTTCTCTTTTAATAATTAATTACAGTTTAGATGAGGGAGTCAGAATCCCAGAATCCCATGGTATGTTCATAAGTACAATCAGGCTTCCTTATCCACGGATTCTTCATCCACAGATTCAAGCATCCACAGCTTGAAAATATTCAAAAATACATAAATTCCAAAAAGCAAACTTTAATTTTACCATTGATATAAAGGACACCATTTTATTATGCTACTGTATATAATAGGAATTGAGCATCCACAAATTTTGGTATCCATGAAGGTTCCTAGAGTCAAACCACAGCAGATACCAAGGGGCCTGTTTTAGTAGTTAGTATTCAGTGTTTAGTCCAGTTAAGTGTTTCAGTACGGTGTTATAGTCTTTGGGTGCATCTACACTGCAGAAATAATGCAGTTTACTTCCACTTTAACTGTCATGGCTTCATCCTATGAAATTCTGGGAGTTGGTAGTTTGTTGTGGCGCCAGAGCTCTCTGGCAGAGAAGGCTAAATATCTCACAGAACTACAGATCCTAGAATTCCATTGCATTGAGATATGATAGCTAAAATAGGTGTCAAACAGCACTATTTCTGCAGTGAAGATGCAGCCTTTGTGTTAGGTTAGAATTAATTGTAGTCTTACATATACATATATTATTGCATGTGTTTTGTATTTTTTTTTCTTTTTCTTTTCAATTTTTAATTTTTCTATTCCCCCCCCCCCCCCCGGGTTTTGTTCATTCTTGAATAATCAGTATGCTTTGTATTCTTGTATTGGCTGAACCTAGAAATTAATCAAAAGCACAATTTAAAAAAATCTGGGAGACATTTTGCTTATTTCCAGGTATGTGCATATGGGTATGTGAATAAGAGAAATAAAGCATGTAAGATGCAGCTAGAAACAAATACTCTGTACATACTGTGAGACATGCCTGTGGCTATATTTGTTCCTATATTTGCTTAGTTTAGCTAAGACCTCACTCCAGCACCTGCCTGCCTTTCTCCCATGCCCCAACGTTGCCTCACTTTCCGCTGCATGTCTGTCTCTGTTCTGGATCTGTTGCTCTGTGGTGCAGCTTTGAGTCTCCACTGTCTCCACTTTACACAATCTTGACTGAGATGAAGAAGCCTCTACATCAGAAGGATTCAAGCACCAAGGGTAGCATTTTAAAGCAGAGCTGCTGCATGGATGGGCCCTTAATATGCACTTTGTTCTTCTTCACATCTGAATAGGCAGTCTTCCTTATCTGTGACCAGTGGAGTGTTATTTTTCCATCTGTGCATTCAACACATCCCTCCCTCCCTTTCTTTTTTTTCTTTCTTTTTTGCTGTTGAGAGTTAAGATGCTGTTCTTCTCTTTCCTCTCTCTCCTTTATATTGGCGTAGCCCTGCAGGTTGAATAAATTTTCACAAAGCCCACCTATCCACGCCCTTCAGAGGAGAAGGCCAAAAGGTGGAGGCTCTTGCCAAAGATGGGTGCACTGTTTAATGCCAGAGAACAAGCCAGTATGTCGTTGTGGTTTGAGTTTGGGACTATGACTCTGGAGACCAGAGTTCAATTCCCACTAGGTGACCTTCGGCAAGTCACATGCTGTCAGCCTCAGGGGAAAGCAATGGCAAACCTCCTGTGAACAAATCTTGCCAAGAAAACCCCATGATCAGTTCGCCATAGGGTCACCATAAGCTGTAAACAACTTAAAGGCAGACAACAACAACAAGCAAGGTCTCCCAATGAAATTCCATCGTGTTTGAGAAGTGGACTCCCAAAGCATACCCTTGCCCCCATTTGCTGAGGATGTAGCCTTCAAAAGGTAAACAGTATGAGGTAGCCAAATCTCTCAAATGTTTTGAGGTGTGGGGTTGATCACGTCATCTGACAGCCCACTCCAGCTAGGATTGTCAGCCAGAGAACCTCTCTGGCACCTTTGACCAAACTGCAACCCCAGGAATTCCTTAGGATGCAACCATGGAAGCTAAAAGGGAATTGTAGCATGATAAATGAATGGTATGAAAAGGATAACCAATCACGGGGGCCATAGGAGTCATAATTATAATCTAACACCAAGTAGTCTAAACTCTTAATAGTCTAAATGCATCTGAGGAAGTAGACTATAGTATAGGAAACCTCATCCTGCCAATTTCTTTCTTTCAGTTTGGGGGTCAACAGACCGCCCCTAAGGGGTGGCTCCGTGGCACCCCTTTCCTTGGCAGACTGGGGCCGAGGCAACCTCACACTGCAACCCCAATATGGCCTTTCCACAATGCAAAAAGAAGCTGCAAAACAGCTCCTTTTTGTGCTGCAGAAAGGGCACCCTAATCATCACTGCTTTAGCTTTTCGCTGCTTCTTTGGCACAGTGCATGTAAACACTGCACTGAAGATGCAGCGTGACACCACCCATCACCTGGTCAGGTGGGCAGTATGGGAGCAGTGTGGGGGCAGAATGGGGATGTCTGGTGTGTGTATGCCACACCCCCATGCCACCTCCACACTGCCCCTATGCCACCCCATGCCAGCGTACAATTCCATTCTGTCAAACCCCTTAGTCTCAAAGGTGCTACAAGATTTCTCTACATACTAGTCTAAAGTCAGTCACCGGGTAATCAAGAGCATGTCTACATGGGCCAAATGAACTGTTTTGCCTCTGCCCTCACGGTATCCTGTCTTCATGACACGGGGCCCCCAAGCCTTGATTCTAATGTCCATTATGCTCATGATGTGAGGCCAGTACTGCACCAAATTCTGGTCCATCAGTCCCTTAAACCGGGTTGAAGAGATCTTTCATTCTGGAGCACTCCAGAATGATGTCAGGTGGCCATTTACACATATCTTGCTGTGGCACCTAGCACCACAGCTGTTGACACAAGTAACTTTGAGTGACTGACACAGGTTGCCTTGTTTTTTACCTCAGAGGGAGCAACTTGCACCAGCAATAGTGGCACTGGAAGCCACAGAAGGATGCAAGTGTAGAATACCTCCCAGCATTGCTCCATAGTTTGCAAGTAGTGTGAATTCATGGCAACTCCAGGGCCAAAATACTCTGGGAGCAGCCCAAGGTATTCTGGCCAGTAGAGTTGTTGTTTCTGTGTGCCTTCAGGTTGTTTTTGACTTGTTGTGACCCTAAGGCAAACCTATCATGGCATTTTCTTGACAAGATTGCCTTCCCCTGACACCAAGAGCAAGGGAAATCAAACACTGGTTGCCTGAGCCCTAAATCTACATTGTTGGATTGCTGTTGGGATAAAACAGAGGATGCCTTTAGCTCTTTAGAAAACCATGTAAGGTGTGCATTACACTTATTGTAATGAAACTGGAAATTGTAGAAGTAACAGAATCCTCCAGACAGTAAATCTAAAAGTTCTAGGTGTGAATGATTTTCAGCGTCTCACTGAATGAAAATGCCATTGTTCAGTGTGGAACAATCCCCTGCCTATTTAGGAAATGCACAGTTTGAGACATGAAGGAAAATTTCATTGGGTAGTGGGACTCTTTATTGCCCAACTTCTACATTTGCACCCTGGGCTTTACAAAGTCTGACACTGGGAGCGAAAATTAGGGAACAGCAAACCAAGTGCACTCAGCAAAGGCCTGCAGCTGTTTCAAGAACTCAGATAATTGTTAAATTACATATGTGTTTCTTAACATGTGTTTGTGTTATTCACGCAATACATATCTAGATCAACATTTTTAAGCTTCAGTCCTATGCATGCATAACTGGGCCTACATCTCACTTAGGGCAACTAAAGTTACTTTGGATTAGACATTTCTAGATTGGCAATGTGAAAAAGCGGGATAGACACATTTTTAAAAAGTAGTATGTGAAGCACCACATCCAAATAAATGCACTTAGTGTCTCTTTTGAGCTTATAAATATATCAGCAGAAAAAATAAAAATAAATTTTCCTCTGAGAATTCTGATTCTTATTTGTGTGCAGCAGCAGTCCAGATTTTTTCTCCATACCAGCATGTGTGTCTGAAGGTATTTTCATACCTCAGATTCTGATATATAATTAGAGCTTCTGTTCCATGGCCTGCACAAGCAAATGAATTAGAAATTTTTGCAGCCAGAAGTTCAGTTCCACTTGCATTAAAGACAGAGGATATTACTGCCCATGTATTTTGTCTCTTCATTGTGGAATAATTACCTTTCCATTAGAACATGCACATTTGTTTCCATTTCATTAAACTATAACAATAGTTGACTGAGCTGCTTTGTTGTTGTTCTTTAAAACGTCTCTGTGATTGGTTTTAGGAATGATTTAAATGAGGCTGCTAAGTGAACTTGGGTGACCATTTGGATTTTATTTACCTAGATATTTACTCTGCTCTGACCCTAAAGTTCAGAGTAAATAACAGCATTTTCATTTTTAATCTCACAAAGAACCTGTGCATTTGGTCAGCATTCTTACCTATGCAAAGATGAGAAGATCTGTGTCCTTTTAAGGTCTTTGTGCCAAACTGATTTCATCCAGGCTGCAAAAGTTTTATAGCTACATTATTCAAGATTGTTCAGAATGGTTTTAAATTGTCTGTTTTTAAACTGGAAAATATTTTATTTATTTTAATTTTTAATTTTTTGCAATTATTTATTTTTTAAAAGTTCATTTTATTGTAAGCCACCTTTGCAAAATGCAGGAGAAATCCAGAATGGGTATGGGATGCCATGATTAGGAATGGGATGCCTTCTGTCTGGCCTCAGAGACATGTCCTGTGTCTAATCCCATTCTGTTTATGTTAACTGGATTACTGTATTGTAGATTATTTTAATATTGTAGATTATTTTAATATTTCATTGTTTAATTCTGTTTTAGGTGAGGGAGGGAATGGGGTATTGGGATTTTGTATGAAGTTTTAATATGTAAGCCGCCTATTTTTAATAGAGAAGCAGGATACAAATTTTAAAAAATATTATTTTTTTATTATTATTTGGCAACATCAGGTGGGAAGGGAGTTTGGAAATACTTCTATTTGCATATATGGAGGGAGGGGAAAAACTGGTTCAAACATGGCCTTGTGGCTGTGTATACTGTTATTTCTTGGACCAGGGTGAGTTCAAAAAGGAAAATTGTGTATGGACAATTCTCCCAAACTGGCTTTCATGTGTGTAGAGAAGCCCATGGTCACTAAGGATTGGAATAACTTGAAGGTAAAATGGATTTTCCTGTCATTGTAGTTGCACCCAAAGTCATGACAAATTAACTGATATTGAATTGCTACAATGGAAACACTCACAACATAATTAAGGAGCTCTGGTTGCACAGTGCTTAAATGCCAGTACTGCAGGCACAACATTGTGAGTTTCATCCTGAGGGGCTCCAAGGTTGACTCAGCCTTACATTCTTTCATAGGTTGGTAAAATGAGTACAGTGGGCCCTCCATATCCACGGGGGATCTGTTTTGGATCCCCTCGCATATAACAAAATCTGCAGATGCTAAGCCCCATAGCAAAGCCCCCCAAGCTAGCCTTGCTGCTCTCACTGCAGCAGGTGCCAGGGAGCTCTTCTTCTTCCTCTTCCTCTACTTCTTCCTCCTCCTCCTTTTCTCCTCCTCCTCTTCTCCCACCACTGCTGCTGTAGCTCTTCCTCCTTTTCCTCTTCCTTTTCCTCCCTCCTTTTCATCATCTTCACTCCGGAGGTAATCATGGGAAGCAAGCATCCTTGTCCCATCATTAAGCCATCTCATTTGTGTGATCAGGGGGAAGATTATCACACCCCATGCACTTATCCCATTCTTCTTCTGTCGGTAAACAGTAATGGACCCATCATTTGGTATTAACAGAAACTCCTGTTAATACCAAATGATGGTTCCATTACTGTTTATGGACAGGAGAAGGAGAGATAAGCACGTGGGGATGGGATAATCTTCCCCCTGATCACACAAATGAGATGGTTTAATGATGGGAGAAGAATGCTTGCCTCCTCCATGTGATAATTCCCCACATCTCTACTCATCCTCCCCCTTCTCCTTTCTCCCCCTCCTCTTTCCCCCCTCCATTGCCACTGTTGCCTCTTGTCCTCCTTTTCATTCCTCCTCCTCCTGCTTTATCACACTAGGGGGCAAACAGGATTTAAACGAGAGTTAAACAAGAGTTAAACAGGAAATGTCCTGTGATAAGCATAGGACATTTGCTGTTTAACTCTCATTTAACTCTTGTTTAAATCCTGTTTGCCCCCTAGTGTGAAAAAGCAGCTCTCCTCTACCCCCCCCTTGTCCTCGTCTTCTCTGCCTCCCCCTCCCCCTCCATTGCCACCACTCCCCCCCCCCCCCCATAGGCTTGTTATCCACATATGCTCAAATCTACGGATGGCAAGTCTGCTGATACAGAGGGCAGACTGTACCCAGTTTGTTGGGTGCAATTTGCTTACACATTGTATACCGCTTAGAGAGTGCTTGGTTCAGTATGAAGTGGTATAGAAATGTAAATACTATTGCTATTCAGGACAAATTACGGTATTTAAACACCAAATTGTTTGAGTCTTCCCACATCCCATCATAGGATGTTTCCATAGGTATGGTGACTATGGTGGCACAAACTACTGTGACTCCACACTGCTGTAATAGTTACAGAAGAGGAATGTGTAGGATTGTTTGCAAACATACAAAAGTTCAGTATGGGAACAAATGTTCCTCCTCTTCCCTTTCCTTCTCCTCCTTGTCAGGTTGTTGTTGAATCATTGTTATATTTGGTCATGAAAATATAATTCCATTCACAGTTCAAAATTCATTCAGTTCTAATTTCAAAGAAAAACAATTGTTCCAAGTTCATGGTTCTCAAGACTAAAAGTGAGCTGAAATGAATGGGAACCTTTCGTCATGCGATTGTGCTAGCTTTGTGATGTAATTTAGCAAAGAAAGAGAAAAATGATATATACAAAAATGTGTTTGTATACATTAGAAAAGAGATGCAAAAAATAACACATTTGGAAAAAGTGTGCAAAATGTGTACATTTTAAAAATGCACATGAATCACTTGATATCTGAAGTGGTGCCCTGGTGGCGCAGTGGTTAAATGCCTGTACTGCAGCCACTCAAAACCATAAGGTGGCGAGTTCAAGACCAGCAAAAGGGCCCAAGCTCAACTCAGGCTTGCCTCCTTCCAAGGTCACTAAAATGAGTACCCAGATTGTTGGGGGCAAGTAGTTTACAGTTGTAAACCACTTAGACACTCCTTAGGCAGTATGAAGCGGTATATAAATTAAACTGTTTTGTTTAAAATTAGAAAAGTGTGCCATGAAAATACAGCCAAAATGCAGTTATTCCGAAAATTGACCTAGGAAATGTGCAGATATTCATATGGAATGGGAAATAGTGCATAGAAATGGAACATAATTCATGTGCAAATTTTGCACAGCAGAAGTCCTGAACTCTGGTTATTCCCTGTCAGTCCATGTTTCATCTTCTCAGGGTTTCTTAACAATCAAGGAAAAAGGGGGCATGGTAACTCCCTTTCCAGAATATAACACATCAGGGTTCTCTCCATGAGATTGCAGTCTTTCCCAAAGGGAGAAACAGGCAGAGTGCAACTGTCCCCAAATTAATGCAGTTTGATGCCTCTTTAATTGTCATGGCTCAACACTATGTAATTCTGGGATCTGTAGTTTTATCAGGTTAGCCTTTTCTGTCAGAACTCTGGTGCTACAAGAAACTATAAATCCCAGGATTCCATAGTGTTGAGCCATGACAATTAAAGCAGTGTCAAACTGCATTATTTTTGCAGTGCAGATAAAGGCTAAGTCTTGTCCACTGCTGTGAAGAATGCACTGTATTGAATGGCTATTGAGTCCCAGACACTTTAATCCATCCTTACATATCTGTCTGTCTGTCTGTCTGTCTGTAGAACTAACTGGTACATGCTTAAACTATGTTTAAACAACTAAGCCACTCACTCAAAACCATAAGGTGGCGAGTTCAAGACCAGCAAAGGGCTGAAGCTCTACTCAGGCTTGCATCCTTCCGAGGTCGCTAAAATGAGTACCCAGATTGTTGGGGGGCAAATAGCTTACAATTGTAAATCGCTTAGACACTCCTTAAGGGTATGAAGCGGTATATAAATGAAGCTGTTTTGTTTGTTTTGTTTGTAACATTTATTTGTAATTTTCCTCCTCAGCTTCTATATGAGGGAATGTCTCCACATGACAATGCACCTAGTCGCCCCTCAAAAATGGAAATTACTGTGAGATTTTTCATCTCTATTCCAGAAACAAAAGAGTGAAAAGATCACTATGGATATATAATTGTTTGTTGCACAAAGCATGAGGGGTTTACACATAATACTTTTCTGCACAAAAATGTTCCACATTACTGCCAAAAAGGAAAAGAAAGAAATGTAGGTTTTGAAACAAAATTCCTCATAAAATTTCACAGAAAAGTACCAAAATGTGAATCACTGAAAAGTGCACAAAATCTCTTGGAATCTCACTAAGCAAGAAGAAAAAAATGTGGAATTTTTCATTCTTATGCATGGCAATGAAATAAACACACAATTTGTGCAACAAAGAATTTACATCCCGGTCTCCTATAGTGTAGCTTAATTTGAAATTTGATCTTTACAGAGATCTTACAAATAATAGCTAAACTATAGTTTTTTGTGGGGTTTTCGGGGTATGTGGCCATGTTCTAGGAGAGTTTCTTCCTGATGTTTTGCCAGCATCTGTGGCTGGCAAAATGTCAGGAAGAAACTCTTTTAGAACATGGACACATACCCCAAAACCCCACAAAAAACTATGGATACCAGCCATAAAAGCCTTTGACTCCATAACAGCTAAACTACCCATCAAGTGATAAAGGAATATATATGGCTATTTATTTATTTGTTTATTTATTCAAGTATTTCTTTATCACCATCTAGCCCGTGAGGGTGACCAAGGCAATGAACAAATAAAAATCAGTTAAAACAATGTGGAAATGTGGGGTTTTTTTTTTTAATTAAAACTACTCTTTTAAAAATCCTAAAATCAGTCTTAAAAACAATCCTAGAATCCAGTTTTCAAACAGTTAAAACAGCATGGAATGCAATGAGCAAAAGATTAGAAACAATAATCTGTGACCCCCAATGCCAGTTTCGGAGTGTTTGGTATTAAATAGACACAAAAATGAGGGGTACAAAGAAAAACACCAAGAAAATAAAAACAAATAGGCTGTGTATCAACTGGGATGAAAGTGGCCCAACAAGTGACCATTGGTGTCAGTAGGGGGGTGCAGTGGGTGGCCTGCACCAGGAGACACCCCAAAAGAGGATTGACACCAGATAGGGCCCTTGTCCCCCCACACCATCCCTATCCACTTCCCATCCCACTCCCCACATGCTCTCCCCATGCACCATTCCCACACACTACCCCCGTGTGCTCCCCATCCACTCATGCTGTTCCCCCATACTCCCCATGTGCTCTCTGTTCCCATGCACCATTCCTTCTCACTCCCCATCCTTGCGCACTGTCTTTTCCTCATCAGCAAAAGGATGGGGTTGCACATGGGGAAGGAGTGTGCACTGTGACACACCCTAGAAGCCACGCCTCATGGAAGCCCTGGCACTTCGCACCAGGTGACACCAGATGTGCGGACACCACTGCCTGTGACCTAGAATTAAAAGACTAGACTCAAAAACCAATGTTGGATCCAAAGGATTCAGAGTGAACAGAATGGCCTGTTGAAGGTAGTGGTTTAGGTTTGCCTGCAAGGCCTCTGTATTCAGTGCCAGCCCAAGAAAATTTGCTTTCTGGAGGAAAGAACCAGATATTTTGCCCCCCCCCCCAACCCAATGGCAGTTGGCGGCTGCTATGTTGATGAAGGAGTACATCTATTCTGGGTTTAAGTCTAAACTTCGAAGGAGTTGATTCAGAAACTTCGATAGCTTCTTTGATGTTCAGACTAAATGCCAGAATGGATTCACTGGCTGGCATGGAAGTCACCAGCTATCATTCTCCCTTTCCATTCCATATTAGGAAGAAAAAACACACACACACACAAATCCCTGCCAGGTGAATTTTGCATCAGTGCTGTCAATAGGACAGAATCTGGATGGCCCTAGGGTCACCGTAAGTTGGAAATGACTCAAAGGCACACAACAACAACAACTTTATTTGGGACAAACCAATAAGGTATAAGTCTACATTTGTTATCCCAGGTCTACCATTCTATTAGCATGTACCTGGGGTTAAACCTGTGAAGTCAGTGGGGCTTATTTCTGTGCAAGTACTTACTTCCATTAATGGGACAATGGGACATGGCTTTCTTTTGTAAATACTAATATGATGAAAAACCAGATATATGCTGGATCGTCCCATCTAATTTAGAGGAGAACAGTTGTTCAAATTATTCTACTTAACGAAACCCCTAGAGCATCCTCTGATTCTCATGAAGGAAGGCCATTAATAGTCTTAACCAACCCAGTATCAGCCTCTTAAGCCTTTGTGTTTGTCAAAGAGTTTAAAAACTAATGCTGAATTATAGATGAAATTTGACACAGCCAAAATGACAGGAAGCCAATTCCACACACCCGTACAGTAAACTTATAGGAAACCAACTTCACAGCTTTGTTCTTGCATTAACCTTCTGTCAGAGTTCCTTCCAAGCAATTACTATCAAAGTGACTGAAAGGAAAATCTGGCAGGGTATATTTCTGCCAAATTTGTCTCACAGCAATACGCAGTCAAAGTATTATTTTGGATTGCTCATTTTGGGCCTGATCCCACCACATTTTTTTCATTTTTTTAAAAAAATATTGTCTCGTTGCTCTTAACATCAGTGTCACAAAACAAAAAAAAAGGGATTTACCCTTTCTCAATAGGCTGCCATAGCCAGTATGATTAATATGATTGTTTGGAAAGCCAGCAAATGTAAGAAGAGCAGGTTGGGAGCTGCACTTGAAATTGTTTTGGTATTCGTTTCTGAAATTACTTGAGATATTTCATTTTGTAATCTAAATCCATTTGTGTGTCCCAAATAGAGTAGATTCATTATAAATGAATGCACATTTGGTAAGACAACACTAATTCTCATTAGGACTAACAAAGGAAGTGTGTGTGTGTGTGTGTGTGTGTGTGTGTTGCAAATGGATATTAAATATCCTGAACTTTGAGAATCCCCCAGCAGCCACCTGGCAAGAAGGAGGAGGTCCAAGCCTGCAAGTAATACCCCTCCGTACCATCTGAACTGAGAACAGAAACAGCAAAATGGAGGCCTATGACTAACATCTTTAATCCCCCCCCCCTCCTGTATTGTTTTCAACACATTGCCTAATGAAGAGGCCAGTGGAGTCTCTACAGCTTGCAGCATGAATATTATTCATTTTGGTTGGCCAATAAAGATATCACTGTTTTTGAGACTGTTTTTGAAAGTATTGCAAAGTATATTTGGGTGTCATCAGCAGACTGAAAGCAGTCCCCCGGGAAACGAAAATTTCCGGGTTATGAAAGTAATCCGGAACAGATTACTTTCGTAACCTGGGGGACCACTGTATATGGGAAATCTAAATTCTGTTACATAATGGAAAATGCATGCATCTCTTTGCACTAGAGATTGAGACCACAATTCTGATGATTCATGGGAGAACCTTTCAGTTGAAGAGTCAAGGGAGATCTTCTCAAGGAAAGCCTATTTTAGTTGTCAGTGTTCCCATTCTTCTCCTAATATGTATATGTATATTTGACAAAAAAAAAAGTTATAAGCACACACCAAAGTCTGTCCCACTCTAAAATGGCTGGAACTGCAGTTTCTTCTTTGATTTAGATCTAACTGGGATGCAAGATTCCACCACCTCCTCCCTGCTCCAGTGCAGAGGCTGCCTTCTATTTTAGTTGAAGCAATGGAAGCAATGGGAAGAGGAAAGTGGGACATTTTAAAAGCAGCAAAGCAAATGACAAAGTGAGAAGGAAGACAACTGCATGTGGCTACCATGGCTGAACAAAGACAGATGCAGAGTATGGGCTGAGCTTCAATTTCAACCATTTTAAAGTATGTTCTAGTAAACAAACAAGCTTGATTTATATACCGCTTCATACTGCCTAAGGAGTGTCTAAGTGGTTTACAACTGTAAGCTAATTTGCCCCCAACAATCTGGGTTCTCATTTTAGCGACCTCGGAAGGATGCAAGCCTGAGTCAAGCTTGAGCCCTTTTGCTGGTCTTGAACTCGCAACCTTGGGGTTTTCAGTGAGTAGCTGCAGTACAAGCATTTAACCACTACGCCACCAGGGCTCTTAGTAGATAGATTTAGATTTAGGATCTATTGTTTGATGTTTATGAAAATTTTCAACCCTGGAAGAAAGGTGCCTGAAACAACCCTAAAAGATTCAGGCAGGGGGAGTGTGTGAACGTCTGGAGTGTTTCTGCAAATCGCTCCTATACTGTCATGGAAACGGAAGATGCCTCTTTGCGAGGCTGAATCGCTTCAAGGGAGCTGCTTCCCTCTAGACGCAAAGGAAGTGCCAAGAGAGAATCCAGAGGATAAGGAGAGTTCAGTTTTGATTTGTGCTAGGATCCATTTATTTTTATTTTTAGCGATCCACTGTATCTGCACCATGTTTAAAATGAGCTAATTTTCCTATCAGATTTCTTTGCTGTACTAATTTCATAATAGTACGTAGAAATGGGAAATACTATGGCACGGCCACCCTAACCTTAGAATTCAATTATATATCTTTAGATTTCATAATTTTGTCTTGTTCCTTCATAGCTGTCCTCCCAAGTCCTAAACTTCTTCTGATTTCTTAACTGCAGCCTCTACTCTAATTAATACCTTGAGCAAAGGTATGAAAAATCTTGAAATGTTTCAACGTCTTCATTATTATTTCAATGTCTTCATCTGGTTTAAAGTTATCTAAAACTTCTGTGGTCATTAATTTTCCTCTTTTAAAAAAATATTTAACTGTAAAGCTGCCTTTGCACTTTCTTCCTTGACTTTCTTCAATAATCATACCAAGCCTTTCGTATTTTCTGCTAGCAGTATGGTGTCATCAGTGTATCTTAGACTATTGGTGTTCCTTACTACAATTTTCACATCTCCTTCTTCCAAACCTAATCGTGCTTTATGACGTTTATGATTTTTTCAGCATACAAGTTATACAAATAGGGTGATAAAATGCTCCCTTGCCTGATCCCTTTACCAATTGGAAACCATTCCATTTTTCTGTATTCTGTCCCGACACTAACCTCTTGTTCTGAGTACAGGTTACGCATCAGTACAATCAATTACAATAAAATAATTAACAGGTATAAGAGATTATTAGTTTATAAATTAGATACTATTATTTTTGACTTGCCATCCTTTCTCTTATATATTTTTCTTATGGCTGTGGAAGGAAGGCTTAAGGAGCTCCCTTTGTACCTTTATTATGACAATAAGCGAAATGTATAACAAGAAAAATATAGACCATTTGGTGCTAGGAATTCATGGTGGCAATTAAGTGTCTTTCATCTACTACACTTCACACAGCATCAGGCAACAAAGGACTGGAGAAAAACAGTGAGAATGGTAAATTGCAGAACATTAACAAAGGGATAGCCCAAACACAGGCATTTATTAACATGTAAATAGACTGAGTCAGCAATTAGTCAACACTCATTATAACCGAAGAGACTATAGTAATTAAGCTGCCATTGATTTAATTGTTCCCATTCAATTTAAGGTAAATATTTACTATAACCGAGCTTTCCTTTTCGGCTGCTGGATGGAACAGAAATATATTGATACAGGCTTGAAATCAAACTTTCCTAGGAGCTTTAAAAGTGCATGTTCCAACCAACTGTCATTCCAGAGTGTGCGTCTTAGCTGAACAAGCGCCTCAGCCAAGGCAACCCTCTCAAGCTGACAGATCTCTAAGCTATGCAAATCAGAGAGGCATGTTCCACTCCAAATAGAGGCTCATTAAAAGTCTTTTCACATACTAAAAATTATGTGCGCTCTCTCTCTCTCTCTCTTTTTTAACCATAAGTTTCATCTAACTCACCCAAGGCTTACTTTGCTTGCCAAGTACACAAGTAGACCAGCACAAGTTGGAAAAGTTACTTCTGCCAACCACCTCTCCCAGAGTCTGAGACTTTAGTCCCAAAGAGAGAACTGGCCCAAACTCTCACCTACACAGTGTCAGACCATGAGTAGACTTTTATGAGTAATTTTTTTTAAAAAAAAAATGTATTATAAATTATAAAAGCACATATATACATATACATGGATATACTAAGACAAAAAATCAACACAAAACATAAAAATAATCTAATAGAAACAAATCTAAAAATAAATATACAGTGTAATAGGTAATGTTAGAAACTGGCAAGAACATGAGTTAGTGAAGTTAATCTCCAACAGCGTACATAATATACTCTGCAATTATACTCAGTGTCTTATTTTACCTTGTAATTTTTCTTCTATTATTTTTACCTTTACTTCCTCCTGATTCCTTTTAAATCCTTTTCCTTTATGTTCTTTCCATTACCACATTTCTTCAAATTCAAAATCCTTTCTCCATAGCTTTCTATTTTCTTCCTTTTTTCCTCTTTATTGTTCTCATCACTCTCGTCTTTTTCTTTTCTTTTCTTTCCCTCTTACAACAACTTCTCTTCTCACTCCTCTCTTCTCACTCTTTCTCCCAATTCCCAGCCTCCTTGTTAAACTTTCTGCTACCTTCTATCACTTCTACACATCTTCCACACTTCCCAATACCTTCTGCATCTGATTTGCACCAAGATTTTGAAAGGCCATGCAGCCATACCCCATGGATTTTACCATAGAACTCAGGTAGGCAACTTCCACAAAATTCAGATCCACATTGACTACCCTAGAGTCCATTGCCCCCAAACCTGATCTGAATGTTTTTGTTTTGGAAGATTCAGGGGCTTTGGGATAATTGCAAAATTACCTCTTTTTTAAAAAGGTTTTTGCAAAGGGGGGAGGATAAGAATGATCAAAGGTCCCAAACAGTACCAGCATTAACCACTGAACACCAGGGCTCTTTATACATGTCTTACCACTATTGGCTTTTGCTAGCAAGGGCTACAGTTACTAGAAGGCCATGTGATCCCTGTGTCTGCTTTATCTGAAGGACTATTAGGCCAAGTCCAGTCTAAATTGAGCAGGAGCCACACAAGTCACCAATTTCAGATTTTCCTGCCTAGTGAGATTGTATGTTTTGTACCTTAAATATAACATGTTACTTATAATGAATTCCTATTTGTGACAAGTAAGCTGTAGCTAACTAAATTTGCAAATATAGTCATATTTAAAAAGATAACCATGTTACTCTGTTTTAACATAAAAAGACAGACAGGAATCCATTCGAGATGGACCAGTAAAAAGAACTTTCTAGCATATGTTTTTGTGGACTATAGTCCACTTCACCAGTTAATCTCAAACGTACTGGTGGATTCTTTTATAACTTTACAATTGCAATTTCATGAGAGATACCGTCACTCCATTTGCAATGTAGTTGAAGCATTTCTAGTTATTTTTATAATTGCAGGGTATGTGGCTTCACTGGTTAAGGTGTTGTGGCTTGTAGCATTCTGTGGCTTTGCTCTTAAAAATAACTCTAGTTATTTTAAGATAATGAAAAAGTAAAAGTTATCTTTGCAAACAATATATAGCCATATCTATCTAATCTTCACCTTTGATACTGTGACCATAATGTAACTATATATAACGCTAATGAGCTACATTTTAGTTTTGGTGCTGTAAATGTAACTAGTTTATTTTTAAAAGAAATGACTGGAATCCTGTATCAGCTACATAATTAAGTATACCATACTCTCCTGGCCTGATCCCTCCTAGCAAAACCTGATGGATGCCACCCGCCCACACTAATTGCTGGCAAAATGGACCTTCTCCCCATGCGGCTGGTGCTTAGTAAAGCCAATTGCAGGGGGCAGGGGAGTTACAGTTGTGGCAATAGTGTCACAGTCATAACTAAGTAGAAATCATGAATACAACAGTGACCTAGATTTACTAACCTGTAACTGTTTCATATTCAGGATCACTACTTAATCATGATTTTGACACTGTTGCCATAATGGTAACTTACCACCACCAATCTACAGTACAGCCATCAATTGCATGAGGAGAAGGAGCTGTATTCTGCCAGTATTCTGGCGTGTGAAATTCCTCTCATTCTGCTTCCCTTTACCTTTCTTGTCATTATTTTCTTTTCAAATGAGTTGTGCCTTCTCATGATGTGGCCAAAGTATGACAGCCTCAGTTTAGTCACCTTGACTTCCAGAGCGAGTTCAGGTTTAATCTGTTCTAGGACCTATTTATTTGTCTTTCTGGCCATCCATGGTATTCTCAGCACTCTTCTCCAGCACCACATCTTAAATGAGTTTATTTTCTTTCTGTCTGCTTTCTTTACTGCCCAGCTCTCACATATGTACATGGTGATGGGGAACACAATGTCTTAGATGATTCTAACTTTAGTGCTCAGCTGTATACTGTTACACTTCAAAATCTTGTCTAGTTCTTCCATGACTACCTTTCCCATTCCTAGTCTTCTTATTTCTTGATTGCAGTTACTGTTGTGATCAGTGTTTGATCCAAGATATGGAAAACCTTTAACAATTGTTGTTGTTGTTTGATTTACTAATTATTTAATGTACTAATTTAATTCGGTTTTAATGCACTATTTTTGTATGTTTTAATTGTATTGTTTTTAATGTTGTAAACCGCCCTCGGTCCCAATCCTAGAAAAAGGGCAGGATATAACTGTAAGAGAGACAGAGACTGAAACTGAGATAGAGACAGAGAGATTGGTCGCCAATACACAAGGCAGATTTGGGAGTCCATGATATTGTCCCACACCAACAAGAAAACCTATCACATTTCTTTTTCCAGTTTTCATATCAGTTCCTTGCTTCTCTTCTGAGCAGGCAACCTTTCCTTCCTCCTTTGCACATCCTGTTTTACTGACCATGAAGATTACTCTTTGTTCTTGCCAATTAAGGCAGCACACTTAAATGGAAGCTTAAAGCCACTATGTCTAAACTGGCCCACATGCATTTGTAACACAAACATTGTTCAGAATTGCCTGAAGGGGGAGATTTTTATTTTTATTTTTTGCAGAAGAAGAATAGCAGAAAGAAAACTTAACAAATGGACAGCCCCCCCAAAAAAAAAAAAAAATCATGAGAAACAATCTAAAAAAAAAAAACCCACTGACAATTCTTTTAAATAAAAACAAAAATGAGAAACAGTAACTATTAGAAAATCCCACCTGGTGCTTTTTCTGTGTTAATGATGCTTCTTAAATTGCATGTGGGTAAATGGTAATTTGGTCTCACACCATTAAAAACTAATGGAACCCTTGATGATAAGAAATGCCATAGCTAGCTTGTTGGAGAACGTTTAATTAATAAAGTAATAAAATTATTGTAAACTAGTGCAGTTTCATGGAGAATTCAATGGGATATAAAATAGATAAAACATCCAAGAGAGTTGGTAGAAGAAATAACTGCTACTATACAGTAAAGAACAGAGTATAAAATGATGCTAAAATTCAAATCAGCTGCTGGGCTAATAAAACACTATTATACTTTCATTCAAGCACTGGAAGAAAAAAACCTAATAGTCCAATCTACAATCTAGTTACACCAAAATATTTGGATTTAAAGACAGATCTGCTTCAGCATCAATATTGCTTAGCTTTACTCCCACAACCATCAAGGCACGACTGTTTCTAGAGGGCAGAGAAGTGGGCAGTTAACCAAAGCTCCCCAAGCATTCAGGGATCTTGGTAACTATTCACATGTTTAGGACCAAAGGACTGGATGAGTGGGAATAACAGGACAAATATTTCAAACAGTAATGCACCCTATAGTATTTGCTATTCCTTCAATCTTACTAGGCTCATGGTCACTCTCAAATGATAAAAGCAGATGTCTCATTTATATGCAAGCGTCCAGAACAATATGGCATCATGGATGTGATCTGACTTACTTGCATGTGAGCAGAAGATTTGGGCTTTTCCATCAATGAGCACATTAATTCCCTAAGTGGCAGATAGAATGTGAGAAAGGAGTTTCTAAATGGAGCCAGACTTCCTTAACTCTTTACATTTGAAACAGGAGCCTTGAGATATTGAAATCAGAGGCTCAACATGCAAAAATAGCCATTGGGGAATGCCTCCCCTATGGAAGTTCACCTTGCATCAACACAGTCCCTGTAGCCTTTCAGACACCAAGCATAATATCTTTGTATTCATCCAGACATTTTAAAAATTCTGCTAAGCAATGTGCCACACTGCTGATGGTGGTGGTGGTGGAGTACATTATTAATACAATAATGCAATAGACACAGAACTGCTTGTATAACACTATATTGTGGAAGTGAGCAACTATTGACTTTCCAAATATTTCAGACTCCAACTCCCATAATCCCTCAGCACTGGTCGTGGCAGGTGGCTCTAATGGAAACCAAACCATCTGAAGGGCCATGGATTCTCTCCCATTCTGCTGTACTATTTTGCATAAGACCATAAAATTGGAGCCCTGCTGGATGGTTGTTCTGACCTGGAACTGACAGCAGCTTCAGGCCTCCCAAAGACTTATTATTTATTTATTTATTTATTTATTTCATTAGATACCAAAAACTGATACACATCACTGCTATGAAAAAAAAGGTTTGTTGGTGGTAAATTATGCCGCAGGTGGTTCACAGCAAAGGAAAGTACTTTGTTCCTTGGGCTGATGGGCTGATGGGGGAGGTCGTGCTGGCTCCCCAGGGCCCCATTGGAGTGGCAGGCTGCTTGCCTGTGAGCCTGCGGCCCTGCTGGGCTCTTTCTGGGCTGTACGCATGGCCCTGGGGCTGGCTGCGGTGCTTCAGGTCCACGTGGTGTGGACTACAGCTCCAAGACTCTCTGGGAGCAGATGTGAAGTGCCACACTGCCAGGCCATTTCCAGGCTGGGAGACGACAACTCCCAGCCTCCCTTTCGAGGGTGGAAGTGGCCTGGATTGGTTGCTTACCAGAGCTCCCCAGCCTCCTTGGGCATTCATTGGCTGGCGGGGTACATTTAGGCCCTCACCGAGGCAGCTCCCAGGTGCCATTTTCTGCCGGTTCCCCACCCCCCTCCCTTTTTTGGGCTCATGGGCTTTGTCATGACTTTCATAGGAGACAGCCTTCTGGCAGCAGCATAGGTCTTGAATGTGATGGGTGTGGTTTCCTGTGCTGTGGAGCACTGGATCGGGGTGCTGAGGGTTAGCGGTGTCACCAGTGCAGGGGCAACATCGATTCAGCATTCCCCAGTGACATGAGGCAAAAATGTGCTTGTGCATTAAGTGGCAGATCACTTTAGGCCGGTTACCCCTCTGTCATCCCGAAGCCTGGCCACGACCAGGCATTTCGGTTCATCGACCAACTTGGGTTGGTGGATGTCATATCCAGACCTCATGCTTTAAGGCCAATCCTCTTTTCACTTGTTGCTGTATTCAATAAAGTTATGGCCCTTTTCTTGCCAAATGTTTGTTCTCTGTGTTACTCCATCCCTCTCCTTTCACAGCCACTATGAGACCTGCATAAGCAAGTTGGTAACTGGTAAGCTTATTCCCTTATTCCCTTCCCAGCCCCCAATCTGTCACCAACATCGAACTTCCAGCTTAAAGAGAAATTAAAGAAAAATTATCTATCAGGGTTTACCATGTGTAAATTAACTATTTCATATTACTAATGTTTGTCCATGATGCTGACAAGGACTCTAGATGCTACGGCAGCAGGGGCTATACCTACTAGAATGATCCAGCTGGATCTGATTGATGCCTATCTTTCTCAACACAGCAAGCCAGATCCCTTCAAAACAACACACACACACACACACACTGTCATTTGTTCCCAGCACCCACAATTCACATGTATGTATGCATTTGCCTTCAAGCTGCCAGTAGACAAATAGTGACCCCATGAATTTCATAGAGTTTTCTTAGGCAAGGAATGTCCAGAAATGTTTTTGTCAGTTCCTTTCTCTGAAATATAGAATACAGTACCTGATATTCATTGGTGGTCTCCCATCCTTATACTAACCAGGGCTGACACTGCTTAGCTTCCAAGATCAGACAGGAACTTGTGTCTTTAGAGAAATGATTCCCAAAGTGGGTGGTATGCCTCCCGGGGGGGGGGGGCAAGGGAAAGTTCCAGGGAGTCGGTGATGGGGAAAGGCTATGACACGGGACAGTGAAGGGAGAAAGAAGGTGGCATGGGGTCCTTCAGTCAAAGTAGTAGAGCACAAGGAAGACAAGGAAAACCAGCAGTCTTTAGGTCCATGAAGAGGATGTGGGTTGCATGAAACATCTTTTCAAGGTCCTTTAAAACCACCATACAGCTTCACCAATCACTTCATGGGGTGGTGTCTTTTGCTCTTCATTTCTCTATGTGAGTGTAGTGAGCAGGCAGTGGAAACAGCCAATCACAGAGTTCCAGGAGTACAGCCAATGAGAAGCTGGCTGGGCAGGGCTATAAAAGAGCCTCAACAGGGAGCGAAAGTGGGTTTATTTGGTTGGAGTTTTGAAGGAAAGGGACACCTAGGAGGGAGGGTGTGCTCTTAGGGTTCCTGTGGGAACATTTGTAGGTTAGTTGATAGACCAGGGAAGGATCTGAGAAGTCCAGTAGATAGGCTTGAGGGAGTCTAGGAAAGAGAGGCTCAGTATAAGCCAGTAGGTGTTAAGGACGATTTTGGCCTTAATATTGGTGATAAGGTTGCCTGAGTGGCTGTAGTATTATTGTGTTGAGGAACTTCTGTAACTAAGGAACAAAACAAACAAAGCTTTAATTATATTTTATAATTTATTTTATATTTTACAAATAAACTTTATTCTTGTTTGAAGTACCGCTTGGCCTCTGTTAAACTATTGAAACATGCTACCAAAGATATCAGTGCCTCAGAAGAGATAGGTGGTGGGCGAACAAGAGAGGGTTATCACGTTCGGTTCGGTTCGCGCACCACAGTGAGCTCACCCCTTATCAGTGTCTTTTGCTACTAGCGGCAGTTGGGAAATTGAAGGCATTGCTTCTGTAGCTCAGAGCAGCACCATTTTGGGACAGGCTGACTGGGTGTTGGATCACATGGCGGCAGGAGAGAAGTGGTGGCCAAAAAAAAAGGCTTTCAAATTTGGGATCCTGCTTAAGCTATGTGAACTTTGATGGGACTTGGCTGGCAGGTTGGAGCTGTGCTGTTGTTCCCACTTTCTTTCATCAGCCAGGCTGAGAGAAGAGGTAGCAGAAGAAATAATGTTTGGGAGGGGGAGGCAAATACTTGTTGCTGTGGGGAAAGGTACATCCCTGGGGAAGGAGGGGGGAGTATCTGGGGTCAATTTTTTGAAAGAGTCTTTTCTGTAGTTAAAATCTCTCCCTTTCCCAGTTGACATGACTCCAGTCCAGAGCACGTGGGCTCTGTAAGCCCATTCATTTGCACCAGCTGTGACTCTCTCCACCTTGATGCTAGGGAGAAGCTTCGCCCTTTTCATCTGGCCACCTTGGGAGCAGGAACCAAGCAGCTCAAAAAAAGAAAAGAAAAAGAAAAAGAAAAATCCTAAAAAGGCTGCTTTTAAAATACCGCCCTGTTCTGCCTCAGGAGGACCAGTTGCTCAAAGGGGCTGAGAGACCAGTTGCCCAGACTAGCCTTTGCTGCAAGACCAGCACAGGTGCAGTCAGCTACTCAGTTGTTGCTCCCAGGGTGACCGTGTGGCAAAGAGATCAGCAATCGAGATTGGTTATTTTGAATTTGCAGTAGAACAATAGACCTAATATCATGAAATACACGTGGGAGGGCACGTGCACAGAAGGACATTCAAATGTGCATTGCTTATGAATCTTAAGGTTCTATCTAGCTTCCACTACTAATAGCCACTAATACATTTGTGACCATCATCACATACTATGACAGAAGAAACAAATAAAGTTAACCTTTCTGGCCTATCAGAAGCTGCTAGACCACAATTCCTAAAATCTCTGCCTGCTGGTTGTACAGTCTGGATCTCATGGAAACTAAAGGCCAATAATGTTGGGAGATCTACAACCTCCTCATACCTGACCTAGAACAATTAAGATGCATGCCCAAAATTGAACATAGAAATGCTCTGGAAATTCAGGGTGAATTGATGGAAAACAGAAAACAGCTGCCAAATAACAAATTTTCAACCAAATCTGGAGCACATTTGTCCATATCATCACTTCTGTGGTATAGTTATTTGTTCTTGCCATCTTTGATTGTCATATTGTCATGAAAATGTCTTGAAGTGTCCAAAGCTGATAATGAAGTGCACTCTGATCCAATGTCTTGTTTGAAGTTAGCAAACTCTTTTAAAAGAGTTAAAATAAACAGAAGCAGTTGAAATTCTAGGAGATAGATGGCTAAGAGCATGTGACTTGGCCAAGGTCACCAAGTGGGTTTCATGGCTGATCTAGAAACTGAACCTTGGTCTCCAGAGTTGTAGTCCAACACTCAAATCACTACTCCACACAGGCTGAAGTACAACTGGGGGGGGGGGGGGAGTCACAAAATGTGCATTTAAAAAAAAACAGCCAAAAAAAAACCCACTGGATTTTATCGTGTTAAAGAGGGGCACAAAACAGGACAAAGGTCAGAGATGACAATAGGAGAAAGTCCAGCAATAGAAATGGGCTTGCTAAATATGCTTGTACTACATCGACTGTCCTTTTTCACTCTTTGAAAATCCAGAGACCAGACTAGCTACATACTGCATGGCAGGTAATGGCAGGCAGAAATCTTCCACTTCTTTAAGTGCCAAAGGCCTCAAGAGCATGGAGGAGGCATGGAGATACACTTCTCCCCTGAAGGGGAAGGAAAACCCTCCTCAAATATTAAATACACTAAGTACACTAAGTGAAGAATATAATACTTCATTTACTGAGAGTGCTTGGCAGGGGAAAGGTGATCGCATAATGGGCAAAAGTGATGGTCCCAGTATGTGATAAGGATTCAAGGAGCTAGTTTCATGAGCCCCAAGAGGCACTTGACTTAGTTTGTGCACACAACAGACTCTGGTGCCATGCAGAGGAAATTTTAATGAATTCCTTCCCAGCCCCTGGGGAGAAAAAGCCAGCAGATTATCCATTGAGCCTATGGGCCAAATACTATGTGAGGTTTTTTTTCTTAAATGTGGCAGATAAGGAGTGGAACCAATGGACGCTTCTGAATTGCTGAAAACAGCAGGGAAGGATGAAATTTACACTGCACCTGTAAAGGCTTAAGCACACCACTTCTGTGGTATCAATGTGACTGCGATTCACAGAGGATTCAATCCAAAATTGTAGCATCAGTCACAGCTGGCATTGCCAGATCTGAAAGCTTGGCCTTCAGTCTCGGGGCTTGGTCCCTCTTCTTCATTCCTCAGGGTGAGGAGGAGAAATCTCAGGGCAAGAGCACTGCCTGGAAGTGTATGTGTGTGTGTGAGAGAGAGAGAGAGAGAAGGGGAGATGGGTGTGTATGAGAGAATGAGTGTGTGTGTGTTCATTTGCTAGACCTGGTGTTCTTAATTTCAATAAAGTACTCAATGAAAGTGTAGATGAAGCTTCATGTTTCATGCTTAATGGCTTCACCAAGCTCTGCCCTTTATAACATCACACTTGTCACATCATCAGGGCCAGGGTGACCAGATGTCCTTAACCATAAAGGAGGACAAGGCACTGCAAAATTTAGGACATTCAAGGAAAATAGAATATTATCAAGCAAAAGCAAAAAAAAAAAAAAAAAAAACTAATATAAATATAAATATCAATTCATACTCAAAGTGGAGGACATTTTGAAATTCCTCCTAGACAGAAGGCTGACATGTAAGACATATCCTAGAAAAGGAGGATGTCTGGACACCTTGATCAGGGCCTATCTCCTGTGGCATCACAAGATGCCATTCTTAATTCTAACCTAGCAACCCCAGTCCTAACAAGAATGTTTTCTTTTGCCCTCTCCACTGGGACTCACTGTGTCTTCCCTCATTTAGACTGAACTGATTATCTTTGCCTGTATTTTCTGTGCTCAGGTTGCATTTATTACAGGCAGGATAGTGTGTGCATGTGTGTAAAAAGTAAATGCTTAATGATCAGACAACCTTAAGTGTTTTTGTGGTAAGCTAAAAGAACAGGATTGTCATTCTTCAAGTATTTACTCTGGGGAACTCCTAATTAAACCATTCAGTCTACTCTATTGAAACTAGTTGAAATAAATTAAACGTACAATGAATTCATTATTATAGTTGTATTCATGCTGGTAGAAGCATCATTATTTATATTAGAGAATATGAGACAATGCTTGCTGCCATGCTGCAAAATTAATACACTGGGGTGCCCCCATGGCTATGTGCACTAAACATCCCTTTTTGATATAAACACACAGTGGAGGGGTGCAGAGAGCTAGACCCTGGAGTAACAGTCACAACATTTCATTATCCTAATATGTAACTTGTACTCAGGACAAAGGGCCACCATTAGGAGAAACAGAATGATTTCCAGTTGGTAAAGAGGTCAGGCAAGGCTGCATTTATCACCCTATTTGTTTAGCTTGTATATTGAACATAGCATACATGAAACTGGATATGACTCAGAGAAAGGAGGAGTGAAAACTGGAGGAAGGAGCATCAACAATTTAACATGTGTAAATGACACCATACTACTAGCAGAAAATAGGGAAGACTTGGAATAACCACTGAAGAAAGACAAGGAAGATAGTGCAAAGGCAGGTCTACAGTTGAACATGAATAAAACAAAAATATTGACCAGACATGATTTACATAACTTTAAAGTAGTCAGTGAAGACATTGAGATAGTCAAAAATTTCCTATATCTTGCCTCAATCGTTAATCAAAATGGGGACTGCAGTCAAGAAATCAGAAGAATAAGACTTGAAAGCAAGGCCATGAAGAAACTAGACAAGGTCCTGAAGTGTAACATCATTTAATACCAAAGTCAGGGTGACTTGGAGATCTCTCATTAATAGGGTTGCCATAAGTCAAAGTTGACTTGATGGCAATTAATGACTTCTTGCTATGCCAATTTCCCTAGCATCAGAGCATCAGACCTTTCAAACCATGTTTAGAGATACTATATTCAGCATGTCATCATCTATTACACTCAGTTTTGTTCACTTCCAGGTTTCTAACTGGTTGGGGGAGGAATTGCCTACCTTACTTATAAAAACAACCTATGAAAAACAAAGTGAAAGTGTTCATTTCAGCATCTCCCTTTTCAGGAAAAATCATATCCTCAGTCAAGTGAAAGACGGGCTAAAGGTTTTATCACACAAGCGTAGTTCTCCCTGTCAGTATTCTCTTTACCATAAATGACATGTTTTCATTTGGCAAAAGGGAATGAGATTTTGATAACAAATTTTCTGAGGCAGATAAATTGGCTGCTTTGACTTTTTTCAAGAACCTGTCAAGTATCTGTGTCTGCTAGTGAAAACTGAAGCAGCATGCGGTTACCTCTCCTTGCCAAATACTTTCCTAAGTTATTTAATATACCATCTATCCTCTGGGAATGGCGTGGTTTGCCCAAAACAGCTACTTAGGGCAAAGGTCTCAGTCAACAGTTAATTTGTTTTGTCCCCAAATCTACATTTTCCTAACGGAATATTTGTCAGGAGTGCCTATTTTGTTTGTTAAGGAGCCTCCATCTTTTCAACTTCCCCTATGAGGTGGGTCATCTATGTTCACTACATGGCACAGATCCCTCAGTTAAACATCCCACCCAACTAATTTACATTGAGAAGGTTTATGGTAACAAAGAAGTCGACATGAGAGAGAAGTCACTAAGAGGAAGGGAAGAGGAAGAGAAGACTGAGGAGGAGGATGCTGAGGAAATCAACTGCCATAAGATTGTTTGTGTTTAAATGAAGCTGAAGACATCGCATCATTTCAGCAGCTCAGAATCTGCAAGATTTTCAGTTCTCAAATCTAGAGGCCACTGTTGCAGCATCTGGGATAGTTGGCTCATTCATATGGTGTGCATTTAAAACTGAATCCATGAAGGAAGTGTCTTTCAGGATCATGAAGTTTTTAAACATCTTGGCCCATGTACAAAACAAGCAGATTCAGCAATGGAATACAGAGAACCAGCCTTCTAACATAAGGCAAGATGTGTCATCAAGAAGAATTAAGTGAATAGGATACCACTTCAAGAGCTTCTGATTAGAAAGGATGCTATCACTTTTATGTGACTGTCTCCTCACATTTCTCTTTATTTTTTGAACTGGCTGTGTCAGAACAATGTCAGATCTACTGGATGTTTTTTGGTTGTTTTGATGTTTGGGTGCAGGTTTAATTTCTGTTGGCTCAATTTCCATTCTTACATTTTGGAGTGCTTTAACCACCATTGTCACCTCTCTCTAGTTGCTGGAATTCTGTTGGTTTACTCAACAGGTGAAAGGAGACAGAGGACCGCAGTTTTTGTTTAGTGAAGGTAGGAAAACATTGTATTTCCAGTGGTGTGACTATGTCAGTCAGTTGTTGCATAAACCACAGACATTTGTGGCATGTGTGAAAAGAGTTTGTGGTGTAAGCTTCCATGTAGGATGCATGCCGTATCAGATGCACAATGATCATGTCCTTTTAATGAAGGGCAGTGTGACAGGGTGATGTTTCATTGCCAAATCTCTTAAACTCCTTGACACTGTGTGCTATCCTTGCCACCAGTTATGTGACAGCTTGACAGCCACCTTACTAGCTACCACCAATTATTTAGAGACTGCTACTACTATCTCACTAGCTGATGTGGCCTAAATAATAAATGGTCTTTTCTTTTTGGTAGCATTTTAATTAATTTTGATAGTGTGGATGATGTCTTTTGTAAGCACACTTCAGGCAACTGCTTGTTGAAACAAAGGAACGGATTTTATTTACAATCAAGGTTGAATACGATAACTTTCTTACAGGATGTTATTCAAGCTTGATGCAGTGTATAAATTGTTTCAGTAGTTCAGTAGTTTCAGTAGTTTAACAGTTTCTTTCACTTGACTTTATAAATGTTCCCTTATAGTTTAGTCCCCACAGAAACTTTATCTAGCTTCTGTGGAGATTATTAGATGGGGGACAAAACATCCTTAGCCCATCCTTTTCCCATTCTTATAGCGAAATCGCGAGAAGATTTTCATATGACATCATGCACATCATCATTATCCCATCCAGACTACAATTGCACAAAAGACTTTCAAACAACATTACATAGATCCCATCACTGCCCTATCATTCTCCCGTCATTGAAGCAGCATTGCCCGGCATTTTGTATTAACAGGAGTTTGCATTAATGCAATGCCGCTTCAATGACAGGACAATGGTGCTGAGATCTGAAAGCTGTTCACAGGATTGCAGTCAAAGACGGGATAAGGATGGGAAGTGATCCCATCTTTATCCTGTCTGTGTGTGATAATCTCCTGTATCTCTTAACTCTTCTGGTTATCTGTTACACCAACAGCTACTCCAACTCAATTTTCTCAGTTTCCTAATATTTATTTCACCTGTTCTCCAGATGACTTTAATAATCTTCACTGTCTCCTAGTGATATATATATATCCCATGGGATCTTAACAGACACACTTTAACTCTGCACTCCTCTAGTCCTTAATTTGGGTAACTAAACCCCTTCTAACTGCATGTCAAAGCAGTCTCCCTCAGCCTCCTTGGCTGCTAACCCCTCAGAGTGCAATGACACACTCCCCTCACATCTGGTTCTGCCTCTCTATTTATACCTTCTCCTGGGAGCAGCCCCACCTTGTCTAGATTTACTTCTCCCATTGTCTGTTCTCAACATTCTGCCCGTGTTCTTCACAGGCAGTGTACTAAAATTTGCAAATTAATTTATATATGGGACAGAAAGAACATTTAAATACTGAATCTGGGAGAAAGTGAAAACAACAGATTTGTCCATTCCAAGAAGGAACAACCTGCTCTGTGTCTTTATTGAGTCTGAGTCTAAATAGAAGTGTCTACTCTTTGAACCTGAGAGAACATGGCACTACCCGAAATTTATATCCTATTTAATTTTGAAAATCAGCCAAGACCAGAGTTTGGCAATGTGTTCACACATGTGAGACTTTGCCCAGCTCAGGCAGAACTAATTAATCTCCGAGATCATGCCCCATTTCATTCAAGATTTAAACTGTCAATCAGGGAAGAAAAACAACAAAACAGTAATTTGATCTCTTGTGTGCCTGGCATCTGTTCAGGTCTAAGGACCTGTTATAATTTCAAAAGAAGACCAACAAAGCAATAGCATGTACCTATATAGTACATATGTAAAAACAGTTGTGAAGAAGGCAGAGGATCACCACCACATGTGTATATGTGGATGATCTTAGAATTATAGCACCCTGCTAACCGGTTAAAGCCTGCTTGGTGTAGTGGTTTGAGCACTAGACTACAACTTTAGAGACAAGGGATCAAATTTCCACTCAAGTTTTTTTTTAAAAAACAAACAAACCACTGGATGACCTTGGAAAAGTCACACACTCTCAGCCTCAGAGGATGGTAAGGGCAAACCTCCTCTGAAGAAACTTGCCAAGAAAACCCTATGACAGGGTCATCGTAGGATCACCATAAGTCAAAAGTGACTTGGGACATGCAACAACAACAACTATAGGGTAGTACAATACGAAGTTCTCAAGAAGCTGATTTTGAGTGTCATTAAAAAGTAACAATTTCTTATTGGTTAAAATTTATTATTGTATTTTTACAGCCACTTTACAGGACTGCTTGTGGGATATCTTCTGCTTCAGGTGCCAGAATAACCTGACCAGCCTTGGGTACCTTGCATCTTGACTTCAGAGTACAGATGGTGCCATATGCTGCTTCACATCAGGCAGCAAAATTTTTTGAGCTGGCCCCAGAAACAGGCACACCTCAGTTTAATTGGTATCAAAGTTATATAACCAATGCCACAAACAGATCTTTTACATCCCATGAAATACTGTACTCTTCCACATATATCATAAATGTCTTGCACAGTTCTAAGAGTACAAAAGGAACATTCTTAAAATACATTATTATTATTAAGCTTTATTTACAAAAAGAATTTACAAAAAGAATTTTGAGACATTACAAAAAGAATTCATAATCAGGATGGGGGTGGTGAATTAGCAATGCATTTTCAATACAGGCTGGGCCAAGTTTTTCCTTTCATTGCCTTGTGTTTTGAGTTATGTGGAAAAGAGTTATAATTCTGGCATTACCATATCATAGAATCATGAGGCATGGTTTCCAGACCCTTCACCATTTTAGAGGTCACTATAACGAGTACCTCCGTCTTATCTTGATTGAGTTTTAGTCTGTTTTTCCTCATCCAGTCCATTATCACTTTTAGACATTGGGACAGACAGAGAGAACTAATGAAGCAAAAGTGGGAGAAAGTGAATAGTGAAGGCCTTGCTAATGGTGATACATTACCGATCTTGAATCATGGTTCAAATTGATAGGCGGCTGGAACAGAGAGAGCTCAATAGCCGCCTTGGCAAGTGGGGTAGCTGGATTACTGAGTTGCCTAGTAGAACTGACAGAGTGTCTGCCTGGTTACAAACTAGACCAAACTGATAGTATGCAGGCACTGGTACAGTGGGTCCTTGTTATCCACTGGGGTTTGGTTCCAGGACCCTCCGTGGATGACAAAATCTGTGGATGCTCAAGTCCCATTAAATACAGTGGCATAGCAAAATGGTGTCCCTTATAAAAAATGGAAAATCAAGGTTTGCTACTTGGGGTTTTTACTTTTTTTAAAAAAAAAATCAAGCTGTAGATCCTTGAATCCATTGATAAAAAAATCCATGGATAAGGAGCGCTGACAGTATATATACTCAGAATCATATCTTGGGGACAGTAATCAAGGAATGAAAAGGTTTACTTACTGCTAGAAGGGTTTCCAGAAGAAAAGAATGGTCAGGAGATTGAGTAAATGTTTGAGTGATTGGCATTAATATTTCAGACAAAGAAAAAACCCTTGCTGCTGAGGAAGCATCCTTGAGAGATTTTCACATGGGGACAGGATAGGGACAGAATCGCTTCCCCATCCTTATCCCATCCTTAACCCATCCATGACTGCAATTGCACAAATGACTTTCAAATCATAGCGCTGATCCCGCCATTAACCAGACATTACAGTGGCATTGCATTAATGCAAACTTCCGTTAATGCAAAATGACGGCCAATGTCACTTTAATTACAGGTTAATGGAGGGATAATGATGGGATCTGTACGACTTCATCTGAAAGCCTTTCATGTGATTGCCATCATTCTCACTTCCCGGATGGGATAAGTGCAAATTATGTCTGAATGTCCTTCCTGCAGGAAGAACAGGAACATGATGGGAACATGATGGGACATGGATGGGACATCCCTTGTCTGGAATCCCCTTGGTCTGTTTATGCACAGTCACCTTCTTTGTTCAGAATCCCATCATCATCCTCCATAGACAAAATGGATTGTGTTGATGCCTTGGGTGATCTCATTGTAGTGGGTGCTTTGCTTATTCCTTTGCTGGAGCCAAACAGATTTTCAAATATAGTATGGCCATGTTTTCACATTGGGGTCACCTATCCAGGTCACTCACTGATCACTCACCTCAGCATCCCTTTTACTATTAAATTAATATCAAATATATGAGGTGATCGGGAGCCTGGTCTTGGGGTGACACTATCATATCACAACGGGATATGTCAACCAGTCAACCAATTACAAATCCACTTAACAGTAGCATTGTCTAACCCATGTTTTACTAGCTGGTCTGCAAGAATATCATAGGTGACCTAGTCAAAGGCCTTACTGAAATCAGGATGCACTACATCCACAGCATTCCCTTCATCTACCAAGTTGGTTATTTTATTTTATTATATTTTATTTTTAAAAAGAGGTTTACTTAAAAAGATAAGATTAGTCTAGCATGACTTGTTTTTGAAAAATCTATGTTGATTTTTAGTAATTATGGCATTCCTTTCTAAATGCTTACTGATCATCTTTTTAATGGCCTACTTTAGAATCTTTGCTGGTATTGATGTCAGGCTGACTGGGTGGTAATAGTTTGGGTCCTCTTTTTTTCCCCTTTTTGAAAGTGGGGACAATATTCGCCCTCCAGCCTTCTGGGGCATCTCCTGTTGTCCAAGAATTCTCAAAGATTATTGGCAGTGGTTATGAGATTACATTTGCCGGTTCTTTTAATATCCTTGGATAAAACTAATCCAATCCTGGAAACTTGAATTCCTTTAGATTGACCAGGTATTGCTGCACAGTTGGCCCTCCATATCCACAGGTTTTTTATCCACAGATTCAACTATCCACAGCTTGAAAAATCTTCCAAAAATATATAAATTCCAAATAGTAAACTCTGATTTTGCCATTTTATCTAAGAAACACCATTTTACTATGCTATTACTATATAATAGGACTTGACCATCCATGAATGTTGGTATCCACAGGAGGTCCTGGAACCAAATTACAGTGGATACAAAGAGCCCGCTGTGCTGCCTCTTTATTTATTCTATGCTGTATTTCCCCTACGGCATCCTCTGCTCCATTTTCCTCAGATTGAGCACCCTTTTCCTTCTGTAAGAAGACTGAGGCAATGAAGGCACTGAGTAGTTCTGCCTTTTCTCTGTCCCCTGTTAGCATTCACCATCTTCTCCAGGCAATGGCCCTGCCATTTCCTTCCTCTTCCTTATGCTATAGACATAATCAAAAAGACCTTTTTATTATTCTTAACCTCTCTAGCAAGCCTGAGCTCATTCTGCACTTTTGCTTTTCTGACGTTCCCCCTTCATGTGTTAGCCAATTGTTTGAATTCCTCTTGGGTGGTTTACCCTTTTTCCAGTTCTTATACATATCCCTTTTAAATGTTGGAGACAAGCAACTATGTATTTATAATCCTGTTTGCACTGGTTCAAAACTTTCAAGTCCCTGAATTCCTTGTATTGATTAGAAGAACTGAAGGGTATGTCTCATAATGCTCACTTTAACATGAGAAGAAACTTCCACATGACCAGGAGAATCTGTGGTCAATATATATAACCCCTTCCCTCACACACATTTTCCTGAAACCTACTAAGGTACAATGTGAGGGGGCTGTAATTCATTTGAGCTATGGAACACAATTTTCTAACCAATTTCCACATACATGTGCTGACTTCAATAGTACCATAGTCACTGCTCCATGGATGTTGACTTCAATAATGCTATGATCACTGGGCTGCTTTACAACCAAACTTACAGAAACTTTACCCTCTCCTTTCTACATATCATATTAAGATATTTCCTTTGTATCCCTTAACCACTGAATTTAATGTATATCTCTTCAAATCTTCCTTGATATGTGCATTGTATTGCATCCTAAAAGTCAGTGAAACATTGAATCCAGTTTCTAGTTTTATTGCCAATCTAAATATCATTCACAAACATTATCTTTTTTTATATAAAAAAATAGCTACTCAAGCATTCAGCTCTTTTTCAAGAGTAGCATTCTTCCCTTTTCCCTTGCTTAGTAAGTTATCTGTCTACTCATCTATCATATGTGTTCCTGTGTTCATAAAATAGTAGAAAATGAAAGACAAATGTTAGGAAATATTTAAACATCAGAAAATATTCCTATGAAAGCTTAATGTTCCTGAGCCCACAATTCTCTAATGCTTAAAAGTATGAGTTTGTTGCAATATTTGCCCTAATGGAAAAAGATAAGTGGCAGTCCTCCAAAGCAAACCACCAAGAACTGAGCAATAAAAGAGTAAAAATAAAATAAAATGAAAATGCTAGCTTGGCATTTAAAGAAAGAGGAGATTAAGCCAGTACTGCTGTCTAGGATAATAAAAAATTAACCACAAACCCCTTTTCTATTAACCACAAAAACCTATATTAAATCCTCAAATGTTCAAAGACCTATGTAATGCTTTAGCAGTTCAACTTCCATATATCTTTCAGAGCCAAAGAGTTAAATCTTCACTTCACTGATTCTTCAAAATAAAATAAAAATAAAATCAGACATATACTTTTTGGTTAGGCCAGTGGAGCTAGGATTTCTCCACACAATACTGCTGTACCAGCTGGCAATGTCTGACTGCTATAAACTTGAAAGAGGTAGGCAGGACACAGAAAGGTGTCACATGTTGAATTATTGATTGTATACAGAGTACAACACAAAAATGTATATGTATCCCTTGCTATTATTATGTCCTGGAATTACAGCTTCAACATACCCTCCAACATTTCACAGATGAAAACTGGGATGCCTGTGGCCAAGAAATATCAGAGTGTGGTCAAGATGGCAAAAAATATAAATGAGGGGAAACACACAAGCTAAGAGAGGCTGCCGCAGTTTGGTTTTGCCTGTGTTTGGCAAGAGCAAGACCCTACCTCTCCTCTCCCCCCTGCTGAGATAACTGAGATAAATAAAGGACCTAGAAACTGTAATACATGCACTGGTAACCTCATGACTCGATTTCTATAATGCGCTCTACATGGGGCTACCCTTGTGCCTAGTATGGAAACTTCAACTAGTGCAAAATATGGCAACCAGGCTGGTCTCCAGAAAGACTAGGAGTGACCGAATAACACCTGTCCTAAAATCTCTGTCCTAAAATCTCTTCACTGGCTGCCTATTAGTTTCTGGGCACAGTACAAGGTGTTGGTTATTACCTTTAAAGCCCTACATGGCTTGGGTCCAAGCTATTTGAGGGATCGCCTACTCCCATATAATCTGCCCTGCACACTCAGGGCCTCTGGGAAAAAATCTATTGTAGCCTTTAAAAATCTGCTACCTCCTAGAAGGCCTTCTCTGCAATTGCTCCCAGACTATGAATGGCTTGCTGGACGAGATCCATCAAATTTTTAAAAGCTGTCAAGACGAATCTCTTCCAGCAGGTCTTTCCTGAATAAATGTGCCTGGCCACACAATGATCACCCCTCACATCATGTATTAGCCCACCACTCTGCCCTCGTTATACTTTTATTGTCATATATATATTAATATAGATAGATAGATAGATAGATAGATAGATAGATGATACAGATATTTTAATTGCATCATGTTTAATCCTGTTTTAAGTGGGGGGAGGATCAGAGATGTAATGTTGAATGTGGATATTTTAATGTGTTGTGAGCCACTTTGATTGTCTCGTCACAGAAAAGTGGGATAAAAAGTGGGATTATTTTTATTTTATAACCGAAAGAAGAAAAGAAAATATAGCAATGGAACATTCTCTCTGAACAATTCTTGCCAAGAAAACCCCATGATAGGTTTGCTAGGTATGATATTTCCCACATGATAGGTATGATATTTCCCACATTGCCTTGTATTTAGTACCTTTAACTCTGTGTGGTGTGTGTGTGTGAGAGAGAGAGAGACAGCAGATGTTTCAGACGTTTTGTTTGTTGGGCACCAAAGTAGACAGACTATGGAGTGAAACAGGTGGCCCCAAAAGTTCGCCTCTATGCCACCCTTTTCAGTTCTGGATAGGGGCCACAGCAACCACATACCACAACCCTGATCCAACTTTTTCTCAGCACAAAAACAAGCATCAGAAAGCTGCTCCTCTTTGCACCAGAGAAAAGTGCCTTTGCTGCAGCGGCTTTTCAATGTTTCTGCCACGTGTCATGTGTAAATGCAGCACTGCAGAAATGCCGTGATGCCGCCCACTGTGTGGGCAGCAGGGCAGCAAGATGCTGGCTTGGGAGCAGTTGCGAACCATGCCAAAGAGGCTGACAACTGCATAAATAATAGTGTTATGTAGTGGTTTGAGCATTAGATTACAACCCTGTGTTTGAATCCCCACTTGGACGAGGAAATCCACTGGGTGACCTTGGGTGACTGGATGACCACTGGGTGACCACTGGGTGACTTTGGGTGACCCTCAGAGGAAGGCAAAGACAAACCCTATTTGAATAAATCTTGCCAATAAAGTCCTGTGACAGTTTTGTCTTAGGGTTGGCAAACTTTGGAAACAACTTGAAGGCACAGCAACAAATATCTAGGTTTAAAACTGAACTCAGTCTTACTTACAGTAAGTCCATTGGTATCAATAGGACTCACATTGAATGAGAGATGGAGTGAGAATTGTTTGTATAAAATCAAAATCTTTCAATAGAATGTAAACCTCAAAAAGTTAGAATGAGTGATGAAAAATTAGCCGTAATATTTTCCATTGTTTCCTTGGTAATGCCAAAGCTAAATGTTTTAATTTTTTAAAAAAATACTTTAAGCACAACATTTTCCTATATTTGTATGTGGGCAAAGCTAATGAGCACATCCTGTTAGGCAGTTATGAGTCAGGATCAGAGTCCTTCAGTTTTCCTGCCATAGTCAATAGAAATCTACTTTATTTGCTTGCAGAACTTTTCATTGTATTGATACTGGATGGTGGGACATGTTGTTAGAGGTTAATTGCTAAATTTGCTGCCTACATTCTTTTGGTGGTTAACAAGGAGATGTGAGGGGAGTAGAAATTGGGCTAAGAGCTTCAAGCTCAGTCCCATGAAAATGCCTGGTATCTGATTGGAAGAAGGGGTGAACCTAGGAAAGAAGGGAAATGATGGTGTTTGCTTTTATGGGTGAATGAAGTGTCAGCCTGCTCAGAATCTGAGTTACTGTGTGCTTTAATTATACTGTGTTAACAGCTGGCCTTTCAATGCTGACAATATATATCTACTGTGAACATCTTCGGTTTCTGAATGAAGTTTTCATGTTTTACTACTGAAGTTTGGATTATTTGATCTGAAGTATTCAGTTGAAGATTATTTGAACTTGAATATGAGTTATTCACTCATGACTGTTTTTGTATTCTCAATCCCTTAATTTAGGGCTGGGGTTCCCACACTCCCAGGAACTGCAAATTGGAATTTCAGAGGATGCAACAAAGAGTGGCTTGTGTTCTTGAGTGATGAGTCATGAGCCATCATTCATTTTTTCCTGAGTAGATTAGAATCTAGTTGCTCAATTTAGATTTGCATTTTAGGCACTGAGTTAAATGATTTTATTTTTTTAAAAAAGGTTTAGTTCATTCACCTGCAGCATTGTATGTGGTTCAAAATGTGGGTCAAAAATTAGAAATTAGACTTGAAGAATCTTCCAATGTGATATTACTTTTGTAGTGGGGTGCAAACATTAATCAACTATTTCCAAGGGGTGTGGAGCACAGAAAAGGTTGGGAGCATATAAATGATACTGGAAACTGTAGGAGCTAATAAGGTTACCTAGGTACAGAGTATAGAGGAAGAACAAACATGGAACCAGGATGGACCCCTGGGGGACTCCAACAGATAATGAAATGGGAGTAGAGACCTGGCCCCCAGTGACCACTGTAAATGACTTGTCTGAAAGGTATGATGTAAACCAGTTAAGGATTGAATCGGTAAATCCTAGATCTTGGAGTAGCTCCACTAAAAGACTGTGATCAACAGTATCAAAAGCAACAGAAAGATCTAGAAGAAGAAGAACAGAATAAAGGTCTTTTGACTTGGCCAAAAGAAGATAATCTATAATCTTTGTGAGAGCTGTCTCTGTAGAGTTCAGAGGACAGAAGCCAGACTGAAAAGGATCCATAATGTAATTAGTAGGAAAAAAAACTCAAGACAGTGAGAGTAAACAGCACATTCCAAAACCTTGGAGAGAGAGCAGGAGTGAGATAGGATGGCAGTTAGAAAGGGAAAATGGGTTCAAGTGAGGGCTTCTTCAGAATAAGGGAAACCAGAGCATGTTTAAAGGCGGGGGGGGGGGGAACCAATAGACAAAGATTAGCTGCTTTATCACACTAGGGGGCAAACAGGGCTTAAACAAGAGTTAAACAAGAGTTAAACAGGAAATGCCCTATGTTTATCACAGGACATTTCCTGTTTAACTCTCGTTTAAATTCTGTTTGCTTCCTAGTGAGAAAAAGCAGTAACAGTGTACCGAAGACAAGGCAGGGTGGAAGGGGCAACAAAAATTAGAAGGCAAGAAGGAATCAAGTCAAGAGAACGGGCTGACAGATTAGAAGAGTTTAATAATTTAAATAGTTCATTCAGCAAACTGGAAGAAAAAGCAGAAAGTTTTATTGATACAGATGGTTGAAATGCTGGAACAACAGAAGAATCAGAAACCTCAAGGAAAGTAATAGTGCCACTCTATACTGCTTTGGTCAGTCTTCACCTGGAATACTGTGTCCAGTTCTGGGCACCACAATTTAAAAAGGATGCGGAGAAACTGGAGCATGTCCAAAGGAGGGTGACTAAAATGGTGAAGGGTCTGGAAACCATGCCCTATGAGGAACGACTTCGGGAGCAGGGGATGTTTAGCCTGGAGAAGAGAAGGTTAAGAGATGATATGATAGCCTTGTTTAAATATTTGAAGGGATGTCAGACTGAGGAGGGAACAAACTTGTTTTTTGCTGCTCCAGAGAACAGGACCCAGAACAATGGATGCAAGCTTCAGGAAAAGAGATTCCACCTCAACATTAGGAGGAACTTCCTGACAGTAAGGGCTGTTCAACAGTGGAACACACTCCCTCGGGGTGTAGTGGAGTCTCCGTCCTTGGAGGTCTTTAAGCAGAGACTGGATGGCCATCTGTCGGAGATGCTTTGATGGAGAGTTCCTTTATGGCAGGGGGTTGGACTGGATGGCCCTTGTGGTCTCTTCCAACTCTATGAATCTATTTATTCTATGATTCTAAGATTAGAGCAGATCATTTCAATCTTAGTGTTGAAGTAGATTGCAAAATCATTGGGAAAAATGAGAGAGGAACTGGTGGAGAGAAAGTCTTTAGCAAAGAATTAAAGGCTGAAAAGAGACGCAGTGGCGACCACTCATTAGCATTAATCAATGATATGTAATAGATCTGTTTAGCCATGGAAATAACACTTGAGAAGGAAGGAAGAACAAATTTATAATGGATAAAATCTACCCTTTCCCTTGTCTTTCCCTATAAACACTCAGCTGCTCAAGAACAAAAACAGAGATACTGAACAATAGGCATGAACCAGGGATGTGGCTTAGTAGAAAAGGTCACGCATGTTGACAAGGAGACAAAACTGTCAAGAGTTGCAGATAAAGTTTAGTTAAATAAAGAGACAGCTGGATCCACAGAGTCACCAAAGTTTAGAGAGGATAGGGAAGAGTCCAGCACCTGGCCAAATGTCTCAAGATTATCAAAGTGCTGGTTTCGAAAAGAGCATTGAACAATTTGACGGGGAGGTGGGTTATGGATGAGTGCCAAAGAAATAAGATAATGGTCGGACAGTGGAAATTCACTGGCCACATACTCAGAGACTTCACACTTTTTAAAAAGAACTAGATCAAGACAATGCATTTTCACCTGCATTTCATCAAGATTCAGAAAAAGGTCCTTTACATCTTAAGATGTTTACTTCATAAAATACTAAACAAGAGCACAATTGAAAAGCTCATGTCTCTTCTCAGCTAGAGCAGTTAGTGCCATTCTGTGACCTACAGTCCCATTTGCTCTTGTCTCGCTCTTCCTTTCAAAAATGTATCAGAAAGTTGTTATTTGGGAGGGTAAACTCTCATCCATGCATATCTTATGTTTTCAGTGCTAAGAAAGACTCTGATTCTATCCAAGATATGCATGTCAGATGCATAACTGATTAGTGACAAGTGACACAGAAACAGAAAATGTTTCATGTTATGATGAATAATAAACACATGCAATTTATGCAGGAAGGCATATAGTAATGTCAGCCTGCACTTTCCCTCACATAAATGATATGGAGCTCCAGGGCCAGATTAAGACTTTTAGAGGACCTAAGCACTTAAAATATTTGGTGCCCCCATATATGTCTAATTCCAAATATAAGGAATAATAAACCATGAAATAAAATTTTATTTTTCAAAATGAACTAAAACCTACAATAAGATAGAAAATGATGTCTATTTTTGAATACTTCCATTTTATTTATATTTAAAGTTTTCTCCTACTTTTTCTAATTGCAAACTCTTTGATCAGATCCTCCAAACTAATCTTATGTAACACATCTGCTTGTATACTTAGTAGAGATAAGGCATCCAGGTTGCCTTGTTACATTGTTGTTCTGTTGGGAGTTTTAATATACTTCAGCTGAGAAAATGAATGATCAGCTGAGCAATTTGTGACCCTTAATGTTAAAAATATACTAAAGCAAATGCCTACGTTTGGAAAAGCACACTCAATATTTTCTTCTGCAGTTATTTTATAAAGTTCAGCATGACTGAATCTTGTTTTTATTTTTTAAAAATTGCACTGAATTTATGGCACACATGAGTAAAATTGCTGAATCTCAGCTGAATACACACACATATTCATTTATTATGGGAGACTTCTTCTTCTCTCTCTCTCTCTCTCTCTCTCTCTCTCTTTCTCTCGGTGGAACCTAATTCAGCTGCACTATTTGCAGTTTTAGTAGCAAATCGGGCAATGGAAAATTTCTGTAGTATCCCCTTCCCTTGAATTTTGCTTAATGGTTAATCCAGCTCTGTCAAGCTCACAGGAATGATCCGAGAAGAGGGGCTGCACAGGACATTCTTAGGGTGATCAAATCAATTGGCAAAGATCAGTTTATAACTGTGCTATAAATGAAGTGTTTATCTGTCTATCCATTTGCCCATTATACTTGATAATTAAACCTGATTTGTTATCCCCTGAGACCAAAATAAAGGTCATAGTAAGATTTTGGACATAGGTAATCTTCTTTGGACACCTAACAAAATTACTGGTTTCGGATAATTTACAGTGAAACTTAGCGTGAATTTTTTTTTTAGGGTTATAGATGCTACCAGTCTAACTCTCATTTCATTTAGAAATTTAATTATCTTCATCAGCCTAGGCACAGAGCAGATGAGGGGGAAATCTGGCTTACCTCTGGGGTTTCCCGGTTTGCAGGGAGAACCCACTATCTCCACCACCCATTCACAAAATGGATCAAACATCCATGGGCAGTCTGCACTGCCCTTGTTTTTCTGAAATAATAGACCTGCCAAAATGGGGAATTGTACAATGTCATTATTATTTTTTTCTGTTCCACTCCAAAGGCATGCAAACATCTGCATGGGTGCACCACCAGTGGCCACCAATCACCTCCCTCATCCTGCCCAGCTGCCAGTCCATTGGACACCCCATGCAACCATGTGACCAGCCACACAGTCGCACAAGCAATTGGGCATCCATATCGTGAATCAGTATGCCGAGTGACATATTGATACACCAAGATCATGGAGGGCCACTAATACATGTCCCCTTCCCCCACCTTTGCCCCATGGTCTCTTGATGAACCTGCTAGTTTGTTAATGTTTTTATTACAGCTATTGTATTATTGGCAACCTGCGATGATTGTTGTCATTTCACTTGATGGAATGTGCGATGGCTCAATATTGTGATGGATGGATGGTGCAGCTGACCACTCATGCAACAAGTGGGCAACAACAACAAAAAACCTTATGGTGAGCAATGGTGCCGGTGGCTGTGTTTTCCTGGGCCCAGGGTACATTCTCTGGACCACTTACACTAGCTGCCTGCACCTTCCTACTCACCCACATCAGTGTTGTGCAGTCAATTTACCAGTGCAATAGTGCACACTTTCCAGAGCAAAATAACCCCTGGTGTGCTTCAATGTTTAGCTCCAGAATTTACTTTAAATCCAGTTTCCTCCCATTTTGGCCATGTGCACTGTTTAAACAGGTAAGGCTGAAAACAGGTGAAATCACCTTTTTCTACCTGTGGACAGACCACTAGACAGTGCTGGGTAAATTTCCTAGTAAATCCAACTTTAGCCTTACTTAGAGTAGATACATTGAAATAAATGAGTCCAGTGCACTAAGTAGGACTAATAGTGGATTTAGCCGTTAAAAATACAGTGGGCCCTTGGAATCTGCTGGGATTTGATTCCAATACCACCACCCCGACCCCGCCCATGGATACAAAAGTCATGCTCAGGTCCCATTAAATACAGTGGCATAGTAAAATTGTGTCCACTATATAAAATTGCAAAATCAAAGTTTGCTTTTAGAATTTATATATATATTTAAAATTTCAAAGCTGTAGTTGGTTGACTCCATGGACAAAAAAATTCATTGTTAACAGAGGGCCAACTGTAACACTACCCCAAGATCTAGGTTTTGCTCTTTAAATTTATTTATTATTATCTAATTTTGCTCTTTAAATTTATTTAAGTAAAAATGAAATAAATAATGTATCACGCATCAAAATAAATAAGATGGATGTTCTCCCCTCCTTTGAATGTTAAAATCTTCTGATTAAATGATGATAAGGATTTTTAAAAAAACATTTCCCTTTTAAAACTTTTTTCAAAGATCTATATTAGTTTGGGTGGGGAGATAAACAATCTGCATGTGTCCGGCTCAAAATATATTTTCCATTACTCATATAAAAAATATTTACCATTTTTCTAAATTCAATTATTGGCATGAAGAAAAATTAGATTTCTATGACTAATTAAAAACACTTGGTCAAAAATAAGCTGATGGGGACGGAAGAAATGAGTACATAATACAGCCATGTCTATGCTGAGCCCAAGACATAATAAGCTGTTTTAGGTGCACTTATGAGTTGGGCATGCCCAGGGAGAGCTTCTGATTCTTATCTTTGATCCATGCTACATACCAGAAACTGCTTTCTAAAACCAACCTAATTCTCAAAAATATTTTGTAATACAACAGGGTGATGGTGATGGGAGGAAGAGTCAGTTCCAGACAGCATTTTAAAAACCACCATCAGTTTGGGAATAAAAACGGATTCTTCAGTAAACCCCCAAATATTTTCAGTCTATAGGAACAGAAATGTAAGAATAATTAAGGCAGATATGATAAGCATCTATCAAAGAAGCAGCACTTATTTAGCAGACGTGTCTTGGATTTATGTAACTTCAGTGAAACAAATGACCAATCGTATTTGAGTAACACAGCTGGAAATCACTATTACTTTTTGGTAAATACACCATGAAAAATATAAGCAAGGTGAATTCAAAACTACGTTAAGTGTCATGTGGATATTTTACACTGGACAATCGAGTGAATCCAGCTAAAATGATAAGAAGCTCCACTAAAATCAGTGGGATTTAAATTAGTCCTGGTTAAATTAAATCCTACTGATTTCAATGGGCTTGCTGTACACAGTATAACTGAATCTGGAGTCGGCCCACCATTACAGGTAAGGCTGAACTGGAATAGACATCAGTGAGGTCTTTCCAGGAAACAACCTCAGCTCTGTACGTGAGTTTCAGGGGTGATGTGCCAATAAAGTTTTGACAATCATATCTCCAAAGTACTATCTAAAACAGCCATTATACTTTTAGCCTGCTGGCAGGACTAGATTAAGGGTTTTGAGACCCTGGAGCAGTTCAAAATCAGGGTTCTACTTCTGAACATTTATTTATTGAGAAATTTATTGAGTGCACAAATAAACAAACAAACGAATGAATGAATGAATAAAATAAAATGCAAAGTGCAGTAGACAAAAGCATAAAAATCTTCATGTGTGAACACATTTTAAGGCCTCCAATCTCACTGAGTCTGAATTGATCCACTGCATTTATCTTTTGTTACCTGAAGAACACACAAAATGTTGGTGATAACAGAAGCTTAAGGACATTTGAGAAATGAGTGGAGAAAAGAAGCAGCAAATGACACCTTATCAGCCCTGGTGGCGCAGTGGTTAAATGCCTGTACTGCAGCCACTCACTCAAAACCAGAAGGTGGCGAGTTCAAGACCAGCAAAGGGCTGAAGCTCGACTCAGGCTTGCATCCTTCCGAGGTCGCTAAAATGAGTACCCAGATTGTTGGGGGGCAAATAGCTTACAGTTGGAAACCGCTTAGACACTCCTTAAGGGTATGAAGCGGTATATAAATGAAGCTGTTTGTTTTGTTTGTTTCACCTTCTATCTTTAGCTCTAGATGTCTAGCCATGGCAGGGACTGGAGCAAGTGACCCACTTTTTCTAGCAGGCAATGTGTTTCCTCCCCTTCATCCTTCTAAGCTTTTCAATCTAAGGTAAAGGGAAGACAGCCTGGGAAACCATGGTAGTGATATAGTTCCACGCTGAATGGCTATTTGGTGGTGTGACACTCTCTCATTTGCAGTATAAATGGATGGGATCACATTGCAAGGAGGAAAAAACAGTGGTCATTCAGAGAGCCATCCACAGCAGAAGCTGAACAAACTTTTGAACAACTTAGCAAGTGATGGTACAGCGGAGGGAGTGCATGTCTTAGTTGAGTGTTCCTATGCTTATAACTCAGTGCAATACCATAAAATCAGAACTAGGAGAAGATGTACAGCTGTCCCTCCACATTTGCAGTTTTGATTTTCGTGGAGTTGATTATTCAGATTATTCTTAGACTCTCCCACAAGATACTCTTGCACTGGTGTGAACGGCAGATGTGAAAAGTACAGCTTGGCAGTGGGAATGGCTTCCAGAGAAAGGATGGGTTGTTAGCATGCATTCTCAGGATCTTCCTTCACCTCCACTTCCTTCTGAGGGAGAGCAGAGCCTTTTGGGCACTGGCAGCTGGAGCCAAGCTAAGGTGTCCACCCCTCAGAGTGTGAAAACATCTGGTTCTGAATGTATATCAGAAAGCCTATCAGAAGAAGTCCTGATGGTCCCTATCCCACCATGCCTCAGGGGATGTAACTATGAAGAGTAGCAAATTGACTACATGTCCCCCAATAAGAATACTACCCCACCAAATGAAATGTTATTTCATACCCAAATTCCTAGCATTGCAGAAACTAAAACATTGAAAATAATTCACATCTAGAACTCGTATTTGCTCTGTTCATGTTCCCTTAGAAACACTGCTAGTCCTTTTGCTTTGGATGCCTAAACTGTGGGTCAAAATTCAGTAAACGGTTGTGACTAGATAACATAGAGTCATGTATTTGTGACTGGCCCACAATATGACCCCTATGCATTAAGGTATATATAGGGTATGTGTAGGGACTTTGAAAGTCCCCCAGTTTCCACTTACCAAGCAGCAGCCAATGTGATCAATGGGGGTCTGTTCCATTGTGAAGGAGAGTTGCAATAGAAACCTTACTTCTTGCTGTTGCATCCGTGGTCATTCATGAGAGGGAGTGGAAATATCAGTTAACTATTTTTTAATCTACTGGGAAACAGATCCCTTTCAATTGCAGTGACTGTTGCCTGCCCAGTAAGTGAGGACTGGAGGTAGAGGATGGCCTGGGAGACACTTGTACCTCTTTTACTATAGTGGTTAGCATTTGTAGCTGCCTTAGTGAATTCCAGCCATTATTTCTAAATGTTCAGCTCGAATTTTAAGTTACTAGAAATGCTAGAAATCTGGAGAATGAAGAAAAAAAATCAAGGGGGGGCGGGACAATGTCCTCATTTTGTCCCGACCACCACCATAGCTTCATCCCTGCTTCACACACCACAACCACTGTTGGTGAAACTACACCAGCAAGAAGATTTCTACATGTTTCTGCCAGTGTTGACTCCCATCATTTGCTGTCTAAGACATTCACTTCATTCTGGCTTCAGGGTCAATTCAAAATCAGGGTGCAGTTACACCCTGTGTGTTAAGACTCTGGAGTCTATAAAATGTGCCACTTGCATTCACTTCTCCATCCTGCAGAGAAGAAAGGGCCTGAAAGCAAAACTGACTTTGGAGATCATTCAGTCAAAGTGAAGCTTCATCCTCCACTCAGTGCTCCAAGTTACAGTATAATCATGGTTGCATAGATTTCTAGAATCCCTGACTATATGACCAAGAAAAGAGTATAATCTACATAATCTGCTTTAGTCTATTTGATTATAGTGTAACAAATGTATTTTGCACTTTATTTACATTCCGTAAACCTTTCCCAGATGCCCCATACTCTGATATTTTGTATCCCAATTCTTATGCGATCAAAGCTGTGAGCAATTCAAAGAACAGTTCTTCAAAGGCTTGTGATATTTGGAGAGAAAATGAGAAAATGCATCCTCTTTGAAAACTGGAGGGCTGCGTGGGGAAACAAATGCAAAATAAAATATTACTTAAACACTGCAATGCCTTTTTTTAAAAAAAAAAAATAGTGATTATCAAATGCCACCAGATTAATAAACAATTACCATAGAAACACCAGCGTGATATGAAACATATGCTTATACATTTTTAACGTGTAAATGGAAATACAAGACAGCTGAAAGGACTTCTATTCCCTTTGTTCCTATAAGACAAGTGACAAACCCATTAGTGGATTCTTTCAAGTGCTGTCCTATTCTTGGCCACAACTGCAGCACTTTGGGTCTATGTATTTTTGTAATGTGTGGGTTACAAAGCCCCATTCCTTTAAAGCAAGATAAACAGCATATGGGGACTCCACCTTTTTTTGTGACCGATGAAAATCCCACAGCACTTAACCACTCAATACATTGGCCCAGTGTTACAAAGTGAGGAAAGATAGGACTTTACCACACGGGGAAAATCAGGGGAAAGCGGGGATTTAAACTGTCATTATCCTGTTAAAATCATGCAATCGCACTGAAGATTTTCACACGACATCACAATTAAAGAGGACTTATCCCAGAAATAATCCTGGTTATTATCTGGTTACTCCTGGGATAAGTCCTCTCTAATCACAATGTGTGTGAAAATTTTCCCGCGATTATCCCAGGATAATGACAGTTTAAACCCCTGATTTTCCCCTTCTGATAAAGTCCATAGTGGACTCTGCAAGCCCACATTCTGTTTTTAAAGAGCATAATGCTTTTAGACATTTAATCCCTCTTTTAAAAGGTTTACACTGCTCTCACATTTTGTTTTAAGGCAAAAGTGACTTTTCTGACACTTCTGCTAGCGCTGAACTAGAATGTGCATGTAGCACTTATATATTTATCAGCTAGGAGCCAAAACTGGCAGGTATTTCCCTGATCCAATGCACCCGTGTATGATTGCCAGATATAACAAATATCTTCCTACTATTCAAAGAGAGAAAGGGAGGCTCCTATAAATTAGAAAGGCCAATCCCTGATGCTACATTTACATGGATATTCCTCATTTGATAATAATGTCCAACTGCTTCCATAGGGGAATGAAAGCATACTTAAGACAGTAACAGGATTCCAACTTATAACCCTATAGATCACCCATGGGCAATAGAGCCCATATGAGACAGTGCACTATTACAAATGGAGACTGTCCTCTCAAAAGGAGTATATGAGACCATCTTCATTAGTGCCATCTTCTGTTTCTAGATATCAGTCTCTTCTCTGACCCTCTTCTCTGGTTTCTGTCTCTCTCTGTTTGTGTGTGTCTACACACACACACACACACACACACACATTCCTCACTTGTTAGACTTGGTAATAGCTTTTTCTTTCTTTTTTATCTCATAGACTCTGCAACTGTGGTTGAACCCCTGGTCTCCAGAGTGATAAGCTGCAGAGGGAGAGAAGAAGAGACAAGCACAGCTCCAGAATGCCCAGAACCAGAAGGAGATGAATGGTCCTCCACCCATCCCAATTGCCACTGCTCTGGCATTGGAGAGAGCAAAGAAGAGGCAGTTTCTACTTGACTTAATGCCCTTCCACACTGCCTTTCGCCTTTCATTTTGTGTCTTGTCTTAATTTGATTGTAAGCATCAGTTTTGGGGGTTGATCTTTTACTTGTAAAGTGTCATGTATAGGGACAGAAATCAATCAATCCACCATCATCATCATCCAGTGCTCAAACCACTACACCATGCTGGCTCTCACCCACGCTGAATACATCAGGACTAAGTCCAATATTTCACTGGTATAACTTAGAACTTCCCTGTCTCCCCTCACATCCTCTTCCTTCTCCCGATTAATTCTCTGTACACCCAAAAAGCAACTCCAAAGGGTTTCCCAGTCTTCCATAGATTGTTTTTTAAAGGGTTATGTAAGGCTCCAGTGGAGGGGAGTGATTTGCTTGCCCCTTTTCTACTAGATTCTGTCACCTTGCCACCAGAGGTCCATCACTGGAATGTTCCACAGGAGTTAATGGAATACATTGGAAACCAATATTTCGTCAACATTTGTAACATGCTGGGGGTGTGAGGCTTTCTTCCGTTTTTACCATTGGAATCTGAAATTTCAAATATCACGACTCACTTTGCTAAGGTGACATCTGAATGCTTAAGACTTGTCAACACCCTTTTCCTGTTTTGGCAGCTATCAAATACGAACAAGTTGCCACTGTCAGCTACTTGCCAGATAGTTAGAACCACTGCATGTCAGTTATCAAATATAATCAAAGATTAAATGTGATGGCATGAGGCAGGCTTCAGCTCTGATCCATTGCACAAGAATGAAGCAAGAAAAGACTGTCCATTTATCACTGGGTTCAACATTCATCCCATATACACTGAGGGCTGAGCTCATCAAACAGAAAGATGTACAATCCTCCAACTGTCATGATTTGGCAAGAATCCTCTCCCATCCCATTTTCCCCAGCTACTTTTAAAATGTCTCAGTTTCTGTCTCAGTGCCTTGATCCCATTTTCCCTATTTGTCCTCAGCATATGGCAAATTGAGTTCAGAGTTCAATTGTAGTCAGAAAGGGGCAGAGGAGGGGGGTTGAATCTTACTCTTCCCAGTAGGCTCAGGCAAAAGGCAACTGCTGCAGCCCCTCCTAGTTTGTGTATTCTTCTTCATTATAAACTTTGCCATCTCGACCACACTGTGGTATTGCTTGGCCACATATCCTAGTTTTCATCTGTAAAATGTAGGATAGTACACTATGTGGGAAATCTGTGTTTCTCAATTCAGCCCCCACTCAGACCAACAGGTTTTCGCCCTCATTTTTAGTCATGTTAGTCCATGACAGTTGAATGATGAGGCCTCAATACATATTTAGAAGCCCTGTTAACAGTACAGAGCAATATAACTAGTGTTGGGGAGAAAAACTCTATGCTATAAAATATTCCACGTATATTCATTTCACTTCTACTTGCTCTTGAGAAACCTGAGAGTTTGGAGTCATATACCTGCAAAATTGATACCTTAAAATATCTTAACTGTGGAGAAAGCCATTGAATATTTTCAGGCTGAAAGTCACGGGGGAAAATAAATTTCATGAATTTTAAACCTTGAATGATCCTTCCTATCACACTTGTAAGAGGGAAAATATGACAAATACTGCTGTTTTATTCTGCTCGATAGCTTCCTATTACTAAACCAGCCAAATGCCACCGTGGAAATGTAGATGTTACATGTCATCTTGATCTGCTACTTTTTTTTTCTTTCATTAAAGCTTTAATGCCGCAATTATGGCCACGTTGCCCTATAAAAAAAGGAAGAAAAATGCAGTTTACTTTAAAAAGTGAAATTGCATAGCCTACTATTTAATTATACACAAATGTAAATGGCCCATTTTTCCATAACTGGTTATTACAGCACTGTTTTACTTTCTGAGTTTTCACAATCTCTAAAACCTACAATGCTTCCTGCTACATAATTGTTTTGTTACATTATTGTTTTCATCTTATTTTTTTTCCCTTTTAATGTGAGTGCAGCAGGAGGATAAATCTTGGTTTTAAGCCAGCCAGTACTTCATCTACTTAAGCTTTTATAGATGAAGATTGCTGTAATTATCAGAATACCCGCTTATTTCTGAAGTATTATCTTGGCAACCTGCTGGCATTTACAACCAATTAACAAGCGTTGCCCATTAGTTGCATAAGGGGTATCGCCAAGTAAACCTATTGTGTGCTAATTTTCTATTTTAGATAATCAGTTTGGCCATCCAAAATGGAACAGGGAAGAAAAGAAAGGTTTGACACGCAGTGGCAAGCGGGTAAAAATTACTACGTGCTTCCAAGAGACAAAGGTATCCAACGACTCAGTGATTACTTCACTGTCGTCACCATTGGGTCTTAAGTATTTATTCCTTTTATCTCTTCTGGAAGATAAATTATAAAGTACAGCTTCGGCAAAGTAATCATGTGCCTTTTTTTAAATAAAAAAACTGACTGCCTTCTCCTCCTGTCCCCTCCTGTCTATAATTACATCAAATTGTACAAGTGTTAAACACTATTTAAAAAGATTTTTTTAAAAAAAGACAAAGAAAAGAAAACCAAGGGCTGATAGAAAAAGCAGACTCCGGTCTCCTCCTATTACAATTTTTTAAAATGAGAAATAAGAAGGGCTTCCATAAAAGACATCCCTTGTAATCTGCCTCATGTGTGCTGTGTTCCAGCATCTATCTTTCTATCTGTCTGTCTATCTCTCTATCTCTCTATCTATTTTTCATCCATCTATCATCTTTCTTACTGTAACATCTTATTCTTTTCCTCTTTCCATCTCCCTGAAAAGCAACATCTACCCAAAGGGACAACCCAGGGTCCAAAATAAGAGATAAAGGCTGGGGAGGCAGAAAATCCCCACCATTGCAGAGACTACTACACTGGTCTGGAACATCAAAAGGCTGGAAGTGGACATTGGACAGTATCTGAAAAGAAGTAAGGGCTTGTGGCTTGCTTTTACATCAGAGGAAGAAGGAACATTATGGTCAAATGATCACATGGTCTGGGCAGGCAATCTGAGCCCAGTATCCCAAGGGATTCCCTGGATGACTGGGTGGACTACTTCTCTGCAACTAGAAGGATTCGTGATTATCAATTTGTATTATTTATTTCATAATCTACTAGATGATACCAAATGGAGTTTTGGAACATCAGTGAACTTGGCTACATCTGCAGTGCAGTAATAATGCCGTTTGACACCACTTTAACTGCCATGGCTCAGTGGTATGGAATCTTGGGATTTGTAATTTGTTGTGACACCAGAGCTTTCTGATGGAGAAGGCTATATATCTCATAAAACTACAGATCCCAGAATTCCATAGAATCGAGCCATGGCAGTTAAAGCGGTGTCAAATAACTACAATTATTTCAGCAGTGCAGATGCAAACTTGGATTCAATCCAAGAATATAGCAATTTCTAAGGCATAATCAAATAATGTGGGCATGTTCCAAGTTCTGCTTTTTCTGGTTCTGCTGTTGTGATCCAATCTATATGATGATTTCACTCAGATGTTTTATCAGTCCACTTGGAATTGCTCCTACAGCACCAATCACTTCTGAACCCACAGGTGTTTTGTTTTCCCAGAGCCGTTGAATCTCCACTTGTACATCTCAATATTTCACAGCCTTTTCCCATTCTTTTCCTTTGGTTGCGCTGCTTTGTTGGATTTAAATTTGTAATAATGTTTATATTATTATTATTATTATTATTATTAGCACAAGGTGGCTTACACAATCTTGCCATTTTATAATCACAGCAATCCAACAAGGTATATCAGGCTGAGAGAAAGAAAGAAAGAAAGAAAGAAAGAAAGAAAGAAAGAAAGAGCAACTGACCCAAGGTTACCCAGTGAGTTCTTGTCTGTTATGTGGATTTCACTCTGGCTCATAATCTAACCTTGCCAAGAAAATCCAATGATAGGTTTACTTTAGGGTCACCATAAATCGGAAATGACCTGAAGGCACACAACAACAAAAACCTAATCTAACTGGCCCACCGTGCTGGCTCTGAAGACACACCATGCAACCTTCAAACCAAATTCCAAAGGATTTTCAAGGCCGTGAGAAGAGCTCCCCTTCTCGCCAAAAGAATCCTGAAGAATAACTGGCCTTGAAGAATGGATGTGTTCAAGTGTCCATCCTCCAAGCCATCTTCTTTCCACACCCCACCACCCAACAATCTGAATGTACACCTCTTGATAACCCAAGATCTGATTGCCCCTGATGTTTAATATTATTTGTTTTGTGGGGGGGGGGGTGTTAAATAAAGATTTTGAAAAACTGTTAAAAGGGAAGCTGTGGGGCTGCCCTAAGAATGATCCCACTGTGGACACCTGACCTTTTCACACTTGGAAAAACCACTTTGTGTATATACAGGTAGTAAAACACCCATTCTCCAATCTAGTTTGCAAGCAGGCAGGTACTCTGGCATTTTCACCAGACCAGCCACCTCAATAAGCCGGCTACCCTGCTTGCTGCAATGGTTACTGAGTCTTCTCCATTCCAGACTCCCATCAGTTGGAACCAAGAACCACAGCTGGTAATGTATCTCCATTAGCAACTATTCCACTTCTCTGAGCATTGGGGAGAAATAGCAATTATAAGTTTTGAATAAAAGATAGAAGATGATTTTCAAATAAAGATACAATATAAGGTTATAAGATACCCATGGAAAGATGAGATAAATTCAGAAGTATAAAGGGCATAATGGGTTCAAGGGAATAATAGTAATTGTTATAAAGGAAACATGTGCATTATAGTAGCAGAGCAAATGTGATTATGATTAAAATGTAAAAAGAAGGACAATATATGTAACAAAAATAAGGATAAATATGTAGTGGGTAAGGTGGAAAGAATCTTTTAAGAGATGACAGGGAAAGGAAAAAATGGATGAAAGGAGAATGATCAGAAGGGAAAGGGGAAAGAAGGTCGAGGACAAGAAGGTAAAGTAAGTAGACGAAGGTAAAAGTATGTTTGTGAAGAAGGCTAGGGTAGATAGTAAAGAGAGGATATAGAATGGTGAGGAGGGGAATGGAGAGGAGAAGGGAAAAGTATGAGATGGAGTTGAATGGGAAAGCGAACATGAGAAGGAGAGGTAGAAGAAAAAGAAGGAAATAGAATGGAATTAAGGTTGAGGGGAAAGAACAGAGTAGGAGAGAGAATGTGAAGGAAAGAAGAAAGGAAGAACAGAATGAAGGCAGGATGTATGGTGTAAATGCAATTGAGTATCAGGAAGAAAATGAAGGTAAAGTTGATATGTTGGATGATATGTTATATGATATATTGTTTTTCATAGATGTGGTTTATAACAGGTTTCTTCATCACTTGTAAGAAGCTGTGGAGAAGAAAAGGATGTCTTCAGTGACTGTGCCTTCTCCCTCATTCCAATCCCTTCACTGAGAAAGGGGATTTTCCGTATAAATATTTACAGCTAATTAAATACAAGTGGTGCAACAACCAAAAGATTTGGTTCAAACCCCAACTTGGGGATAAAAGCCTAACTCAGCCTATACCAATCTAGAGACCACCACAGTTTAAGTTAGGCCCATGTCTGAATTTTGTTTCAGAAACCCAAATCAATACTAGACTCTCCTGCTCTCCCCATCTTTCTTTGTCAAAACTGGATAAGATTTGCTGAAATGGTTATTCCTTAGATGGGGGATATACCTGACAAATTTTGATCATGGGATTTTTGTGCTGTGTATTTTTAAGGGCAAGTGGTCAAATAATTACACAGACTATGGCATGCAGAATTTGAGTGTGTGCCACCAACAAAAAGCAAATCTTTACAAGTAATATATATTTAAAAGGACATTGTGCATAAAACACTGTGTCAAAATTTGCCAAGCACAAACTCTCCCCTCTGTGTGTCTGTGTGTGTGTAGACCACCGATAACATTTTTTAAAAAGAAATTACAGTGTTGGAGCTAAATTGCCCAGAAAGATATTGACGGTTGTTGTTTTCCTTCATGTCATTTCCAATCTATTATGACCTCAAGACAAACTTACCACAGGGGTTTCTTGGCAAGATTTCTTCAGAGGGGGTTACTCTTGCCTTCCTCTGAGGCATGCAATCCTCTGTTTTGATGTTGTTGTCAAGTTGAGATGGGTTCAAGATGGTCCAGATGGGCATTAAAGAAGAAACAGAAAGGGGGAATTCATTGGGTCCAGGTTGCTGCAGCAGGTTGAAACCCTGGCATCTTAGAAAAGCAAAAGAGATGACCAAGGCTTTGCTAAATGAAGGTCATATGAAAAATGTCCCCCAGAGTTATTACAACATTTGCCAAAATAACTAACCATTCTAGAAGAAGAGTTTGTACCTAAAGGTTTTCCTTAAAAGAGCCAATAGTCTTGAGAAATACAGGAACATTACTTAAGCATTTGTATTGTTCATGGGTATAATTAAAGAACTTGAAAGAAGGACTGCCGTGGCTCCATGCTATGGAATTCTGGAAATAGTACTTGGTTGTGGCACCTGAGTTCTCTGGCAGAAACGACTAAATATTTCACAAAACTACAATTTCCAGAATTTCATAATATTCCTCCATAGCAGTTAAAGTGGTGTCAAACTAGATTATTTCTGCAGTGAGGATACAGCCTAAGTGTAATATTCTGTGAATTACATCCTGGTCTTCATATTAAATTTATACTCTTAGTAAACTTTGATTTAACTCTTTCTGGTTCATGGCTCCCATTCCATGCATTTGACGAAGTAGATCTAGTCTATGCAAGCTTATGCTACAATTTCTTTCACACAGGCTGCATCCACACTGCAGAAATAACAGAAATAAGTGTCCAGTTTGACATGGCTCACTGCTATGGAAATCTGGGAATTGTAGTTTTGTGAAACATTTAGCTTTCTTTTTCAGAGAGCTCTGGTGACACAACAAACTAGAGGTCCCAGAATTCAATAGCATTGAGCCATGGCAGTTAAAATGGTATCAAACCAGATTATTTCTGCAGTGTGGATGCTACAAGATCCCTTTGCACTGGTTAGCAATAATAGATTAATCCCTTTGAAGAGAAAGAGAATCTCTTCTTCTGATCCCTAGCAGCTATTGGTTAACATCCAATGCCAAGTTCAGAACCCATTGTAAATTAAACATGCTTATGGATCACAGTGATGGTAATGGCAGTAGCTATGATGAAAATATAGCAGAATTAACCAGTCTAAATGAAGAGTTTATGAATGGAAATGTTTGCAAAACATTTCTTACCAAACACAGCTATCCTTTTCTTTGCTCTAAAGACTTAAAATCTTTAAAGCATGGTTAGATCCCAGCTATTCCACAGATCAGGATGGTTGAATGGTTCCCACTGCAAAATGTCGTGAAATGCGTTTTATTGAATGAAGTGGACTGTACAATTATGTCTTTTATTTTTCTCCTGTGGATTGGATTCATATTCTGCCTCAGCATAAGTTAAACAAAATTAAGACTATGATTATGCAAAAAACGATGGAGCCCATTAAAGGAAAAGATATGAAATGTTGAACTCCTCAAACAAAGTCATAAAGAATTATCAGCTGTGCAATTAGTAAAGATTGAACATACCAAGTGAAGTCTATTAAAGTCATAAATGAAGGAGAAAAATGTTGTGCTTGGCAAAGTGATGAGTTGATTTGGCTTAATTATTTTGAATTAATTGCTATTGGCTACAATAATTAGAAAATTAAAAAATTAAGGTATGGCCATAAAACCACTCCCATAAAATGAATCTGGTAATACAAGCAGGCCATTTGTTTAACTATTTAGCACACAAAAGGCAAATGAATAATAAGAATCATCAAGCAAAGCACTTAGGAAGGTTTAGGAGCAGCCATTGCTCATTAGTGCAATGTTCAAATTGAAAAATGTCAGCATTTGCAAGGAATTTCATTACCATAGACTAAGGCTGGAAACTGATTTACACTGACCCATTGGTAAGGCCCACTGGTAGACAAATAGGATTTGTTAAGCTAAAATTGCATTTCTTATATTTTACTATATGACAGACAGACAGACAGACAGACAGACAGACAGATACATGCCTGGGATGTCATGAAAAGACAGTAGTGTTGGTTGTTTGCTTGCTTTTCTCCATTATTTTATTTTATTTTATTTTATTATTTGTAATAATGATAATAATAATAATAATAATAATAATGTTTATTTATAGCCCGCTCCTCTAATAAAATACTCGGAGCGGGGTATTGCATTGTATCATGTATCTTAGTACTGAAGGAAGAAGAGAGGGGGGTGTGTGAATTTTCTCACAACAAACAACTTTTAGCTGGCTTTGGGCATTACAGTAGTCCCTTCGTATCTGTGAGGGTTCACTTCCACCCATCCCTTCACACGGGGATAACAAAAAAAGCAGATGGCTGTGGCCAATATTATTCAATAACAGCAACATAGACACAGACACATCAGCATATTCACAGAAATGCACCATCATTGAATAATATGGGCTGTGCCAATCTCTGAGCAGTCAAATCCACAGACTGCCAGCCTGCCAATACTAAGAGTCCACTATGTGCACCTTGTCTTGGGTGGGCAGATGGATGCAGGAACTCCTTGGCCTCAAATGGCAAAATATCTTTTAGTTATCCTTGCTTGTTCACCCATGTTCTTTCAGTTGTTCACCTGAACTCTCCTTTTGAGTGGTATGCCAGAGAGGTATATACTCATGTATAAGTTTAGAAATTTTAGCCAAAAAATTGACACCCCCCCCCCCGAAAAAAAAAAACTGAGTCAACTTATCCATAGGTCAATGTAAGTACCGTAACTGTTATTTAAAAAGGAACCATCCCTGGTGAAAGGCAAAAGCAAAATCTGTCCTGGGAGCACTGACCCCCTTCTACTCTCTCATCCCATCCAGCCTTTAGGGTGAGCACAGTTATTCCTGCTGGAATTTTGTAAGTTCCTCGGCATTGTTTTCCTTTGTTTTCTCCTTTACATCCTTTGTTACATGCCCTCATCATATCCATGGGTCATATCAAAATCCATAATTTTTGCCCCAGAACTTACACATGTGATCAACTTGAGTTTATACAGTAGTCCAGTGAACCTCAGCAAGTGAACTGGAAGAGATGTGGGCTGTTCCTCCAAGAAGCAGCAATTGCCACCCCTATCTTTTTGTCCTTTCCTCCAACCCACTGAATCAGGGGGTGGAAATTTGCAGCCTAGAGGCTGCATTTGGCCCTGGGGGGAATCAAGAGCCATCTTTTTTATTCCCTCTCAACCCTCCAAACCCTCAGCATCATTCCCCCAAAAAGCTCCCCAAACCCTATGTTGAGCAAAACCCTCACTAAAAACAGCTTTAAAACACTTTTTAGCAACAACCTCCAAGTGTCCCCACCCCAGACTAGCAAGAGCCATTCAAGAAATAAGCCAGAATGCAACTGAGTGTGACATGATATCACTTTCATATGTTCAAAGTGGTGGACATGAGGGTGTGCTGAAAATGATAAGATCAATTTGGGTTTGTTTTTTTTTAAAGTCAATAGCAGCCACAAAATGTGCCCCCAAATGTGCAACAAAGGAGATTATTGCATGAGGCTTCACTCCCAGTTTAGATGCAGCTTTTTAAACAACCAAAACAGCAACTCTTCTTTTTGCATAACCCCATACTTGCGAATTGATAAAAGGTGGGTGACGAATTTTATCACAGACTGTTCCATTCATCCATTGCATTCAGGATTCAGTCATCAGCTATCCAAGATTAAACTCACTCACGGGTTTTTTCTAGCATTCCATTTTCCCCATGGAAAAAACTTCCCCTTGTGAGGTAAATTATTTTTTAATAAAGATTGTTGTTGTTGTTTTTTACTTCCCTTGATGGTTTTAATATTTTTCACTTTGCAGAAATGCATTTTGGTAGCTTGTTAACACTGCACGATTACCACTTTTTAAAAAGGGGATTTAAGAAAGGCTGCTGCTTTTGAGAAACAAGCTAAAGACTTCTCTTCTCAGCACTGGAAGTAGAATGGCTATGGATGTTCAGGGAAAGAGAGAGAAGGGGGTAATGGCGACTCACACCACATGGGATCATCAAGCTTCAAATTATCCCAGGATGGTCTATCACACACATCCTCAATAACAGGTCAACTGCATGATGGACAGCTAATCATGGGGTTTTCTCATTCATTAAAAGTTGTGACAGAAGCATGGATTCAGTATGAGGCTGTTCAGTAGGATCATGCCATCTGAGTGAACAACATGCTTCTATACCGCTATTAACAAGCAGTGCAATAATCTCCAGAAAGAGGGGTTTGTGGGACGGGGAAGTCTCAACTTTATGAAGAAGCATAAAAATGCACAAAAGTTCTCATAATTTCACCTAGTGGAGTGGAGGGGGGAGGAATTCTCATATATTTTTGTCCTCACCTGGAAATATAAAATAAGCAAAGATGTACATCCTTCAGAGACTAGAGCGTGGAGAAGTTACATGGCTCTGGATTTTCCATTCTTTTGCCGCAGACCTTACTTGATACTGCCAGATATGGGCAGGATGAGTGTTCTCTTTCAAGTACACAAATGGGTATTTGAAAGATTTAATTAATGTTTGCAAAGTGCTTTCCGACTGTCAGAAAGATATTGTTTGTGCACAAAGTATAGCTGTTTCATTAATTACAGAAGTTGAGGTGAAGTGGGGGGGGGGAGAAAATATCCCTCACACACATCCCTCACACACATCCTACTACAATTTCCTTTTCTCAGTTTTTTTTTTTTTTAATAAAACAAAATGTTAACACAGGCAAGACTGGTGACCATGAACCTACTCCTATAATACCCTCTTGCATCCCCCCCCCCATATGATTTCTATTTGAGTGAAATAAATAAAGGACTGTATTGCTGCCTCCTCTTTGTAAAGAGATTTGACTAAGACAAGCAGGTTCAGTGCCAGCAGCTACTCCATTTATTCTTTTAAATGGAAATTTACCGTCTGCTACATCACATGGGGAAAAATACAAACTATTTTTGCAGCTTATTCACTGAACAGATTATTGGAAGGAAGAATGTCTCTCTTTTTTTTTTTACCTCCTTTCCTCCCCCTCTTTTCGGTTCATATTTCTAAATTTCCATGAAAAACCACCTTGGCAAATGAAATCAGGGAAATCAGTTTTACTTTTGTATTGCTTCATTTCATTTAGAAATAAGTAGTGTAGCCAAGGTAAAAGCTCAAGACTTCCAAGGAAATTATCTGTTTGAGTTTAATGATTCTGGTTAATTTATCACATCTGTAGCGAGATCTGGTTTTTATTTTTATTTTTAAACTATTTACACTCCGCTCTTCAGTCACAAAGATTCTCAGATCCTGATCTTCCTACCAGATGCTGATAAAGTGCTGAAATACCTTTTGAAAGCAATACTGATGAGTCTTGAGTATTTCATACTGGAACAAACAGATTCAGATAAAACTCATCAAGCAACCTTGTCCAATTTGACACTTTTCAGGTGCATTACAGTACAATTTCCATGGCAGTGTGGTCATTGACAGTTAAAATCAGGAATCCTTTTAATTACCTATACTGATGTAAATAGTGGTTATGGCAGCATAAGTACTTTGAAGGGCATTGTAGGAGGAGATATCCATTACCTCCTTGCACAACATCTATCACTTACCTGCAGAATGACAGCCAGAGGGCACCTGGGTATGGTTTCATCCATCTAGAAATTGTTTGGCTGTGGGAGTGCACTTTGCACTTCCATGGAAAGGTGTCATCTTAACCCTCCAGTGTAACTGCACTGTCAGCAGCACATCATGCTCCACCAGTGCTCACGTTGGATCTCAGTCATAATGTCCAGTGTTCTATAAAAATAAAAGAAACTTCAAAAGAGGGGCTGAAACTTTTAAAATGGAAAATTCCAGATATACACAACTTTCACGCTATCTCCTTGTGTAGAAACTCTCTTGATCAAACTCACAGGAATGAAGCTGTCACTCTTGTAGAGCAATATATAGCTCGATTGAAATGTAAAGGGAATCAAAGCCAACAAATCTTGGCTCTAAGAACTTTGGAAAGATTTCATGGTGTATTTCCTAAATGCAAAACCAGATGAGCAGGCAGTCCCTTGGAGACCACAGAGCCAAAGCCCTAGTCTAGTGGCTGGTAGTCCTCTGTGCCAATGCCATGTCTGAAGGAAGTTCACCAAGGAGAGACAATTTCCTTCACAACTACAAAGTGTGCCCCAGCTGAAAAAGCTCCTTCCACTTCTGCCTACTGTCCCTCTATTTTGTTTGACTCTTCATCTATCTGTTCCGGCAGCTAAGGAACTCATCTTCCTCCCAGTCTTTCCTCTTCTTCACTTAACCTGCCTCCAATTCTATTTTTCCATTTTTTTTAAATTGCCACTTTGTATACAACAGTTTAGAGGAAGCACTCACTGTCAATGTTGGGATAGAGTTGTAGCTTTTACAAGTTCCTTCCCCATTGTCATTCCAAATTCTGGAGAATTTCCTGGCATTATCATTCAGCTCTAAGCCATTTGTGATTATATGTCAGGGGTTAAATGTTAAGACTTTCAGTGGAGGTGACAGATTGGCTTGGGTCAGGGTGGGAATCATGTGGCTCTACAGAAATTATCTGATCACAACTCCCTGCATTCCTCATCATGGGCTCTGTAACTTGCAATTCAACAATATCTGGAGGGCTACATGAGTCTTAGGTCTAATTTAAGATATAATCCCATGTACCAGGATAGTACTGTTAAGAGTGTATTGATCTGTTTCCATCATGGCTTATGCTTTGAGTGTTGGACTATGACTCTAGAGGATGGGGTTCAAGTCCTCAATCCACCATGAAAACCCACTCCTTCAGTGAGTCACACACTCTTAAGTCCCAGAAAATGCTGTGATAGGCTCACCTTAGGGACATCATAAACTGAAAACAAGTTGAAGGCATACAACAGCAACATCACTAATAAGCCACTGGGCGATTAAATGTAGCATTGGCAGAGAGATGATACATTGCCCAGTGTCACTCTGGTGAGCTCTTTTTATGTGCACCACTTTGAGATGTTGCTTTAGATAAGGTAAGAAGTATATTTAAAAGTGGTGGTGGTGAAAATAATGGGTGGGAATCAAAACCCTGCTATATTCAATCAATGTGCAGTAAAACCAAGATTTTTTTATAAAAAAAAATAAGCTTGAACAGTTTCAAAAACAATTCTAAACTATTTCAAAGCAAATTAATCAATTTAAGACAGTATACATGGTGTGGGTGCTGTCTGATAATGCCACAGCATCAATGATTCCTCTCATTCAGTGCATTAGTTAACCTTCTCTTCCTCTGTACCCTTATTGCACACAAACCCAATGCATACAAATTGAAAGGACCACAATTCATGGGAAGAGCATGTGCTTTGAATGCAGAAGGTCCCGGTTTCAATTCCATAGCACCTTCAGAGACATTTCAATCCCACAACACTTCTGGGAGGCCTATTCAGATGAGTTTCAAATTACAAGTTTTAAATTATGAATTGATTGTTTTTCATATGGGTGCTCTTTTGACTAAGGTTACGTTCTTACAACTAATATTATGTATTTTTCACTAGTGTTATGTCTTTTTAACTGGCACTCTGCATCCATCTGTTGTATTTTAATCTATTGTTCCCTGCCTAGATCCATAGGAAGAGGTGGGTAAAATTGTTATCATCATCATCATCATCATTATTATTAGCCAGATTCCTGTTGGAGACTTACATCTTCATAAGTGAACTTAGATCTGCAGGAATTAGAACTGTATAATTGTTCCATAATGTTTTTATCCAGTAAGAGGCTGATGTTAGGGGAGCCAGGGAAGTGACCAATGTACATCAGTACAGATACTCAAGGGGACCAATGTGCATTGGAACTGTTATGCATGAGGAAACCAGCCAGGTAGTGTCAATGTACATAAGTAAAGCCCAATGAGCATTGGGACGCTCTTGTTGCTTATGTATTATCATAATTCACTAACAGAGTTTCTTAGACTGTGATAGAGGATCCAGCCACTATTGTCATCATCATCATCATCCAATTCAGGAAAGTAGGAAAATCTTCTAGCAATAGCAATAGCATTTACATTTCTATACTGCTTCATACTGAAATAAGTAGTCTCTAAGTGGTTTACAATCTGTAAACCAATTGCCCCCAAAAAGTTGGGTACTCATTTTAGCAATGCATGGAAGGATGCAAGGCTGAGTCAACCCCAGAGCCCTGGGATTGAACTCACAACCTGCAGTAGTGGCTGCAGTACTGGTATTTAACCACTGTGCCATCAGTATACTTGCTATTGCCGTCAGGGCTCTACATGAAACTGTGGAAAGATGTTCTCGGGTAATATGGGAACTATGACACTAGAGGGACCAACAGTTGGACTCCATATTAAGCAGGGTTCCTATTATAATTCTCATCATGCTGCACCTTGAATTGCTCTGTTAACTATGTCAAGAGTTTTCTCAATCTTCACTGCATGACTTAAGAGCCGGGGGTGGGGGAGAGCTAGTTGTAACCATTGTGGATAAATGCCCTAATGTGCTATAATGTTTGCCACAATGAGCTTTTATCTTTGCATTGACACTCTGTGTTTCAGCTCCCTGTGTTTTGAAATCCTCTTCCTTAAAGTGCCTGTGTGCAGCCTTTCATGTGGCTATGGTCTCATTCCTTTTCATTACTCAAGGAATGCTTGCTCGCCAAGTGTTCAGATTTTTCACTGTTGTCCCTGAGAGCAGATATCAATCTGTTTCCCATTCTTACACTCTACTGCTTTCATCCAGAAGGACATTCTAAGTACAGGCCTTCCCAGTGTCTTTGGGAAGGTGTTTAATTTGATTTCCCATTCATTTAGGACAATCACTCGGGCACCCTGGAGCCTTTCTTCAGATATATTGCTTTTACTGTCACCAGAGCTCCTTTGCTAATCATTTGCCTTGTAAAACCATTCTATGGAAGGAAGGAAGCAAACAGGGAGAGGGGAAGGACGGGGAAGAGAGGATCCTGATTTGCCAACTTTGTCCTTGGATACTGTAGGAGAAGTACATGGAAGACAAACAAAAGGAGATTTTTTTCCTTTGTATTGTCTACCTGCAATAAACACAATCATAAATTTTAAAAAAGTTCCTTCAATAACAAGAAGGTACGGTACAGTACGGGAGGGGGAAGACAACACTTATTCTCACTGCTGAAGAAAAGCCTGTCTGCATCAGAGACACTATTGAATTTGTTCAAGAACACTTCACGCTCCTGCAGCACTTCTGCCCACGTGAGCAAGACCTTGGGTTCACCATACTCCAACTGCAGCATCTAGTTTCACTGTTTGCAATGTGCTCAGCTGGCTGCTTAAAAGTGTCTTCTTCCTTTTGAACCCGCTCCTTTTGTGTCCCTCCCCCAACACAAACACACACACACAACTCTTAATGTATTGAGTATTCCTCAACTAAGTCTGGCAGCGGACTCAAAAACAGAATGAGAGTATGCAAAAGCACACATGAAAATTTGCCTGTCCAGGTTACACTATGGCTAAATCTGAACTACAGAAATAGCACAGTTTGACACCACTTTAACTGCCATGCATCAATTCTATGGAGTTCTGGGATTTGCAATTTTAGCCTTCTGTGTCAAAGAGCTCTGGTGCCACCAATGCCTTCATGTGGAAATTTGTGCACATTTTACTACAAATTTTCCAAAGGTAAGCATTTTCCCCAAAGTGCGTATTTTGTGAATTTCATGAGATGGAACAATCACATCCCAATGCCAAAAGATAAGATGTTCCAGTTCAGGTGAGCACCTGATAAACTACTCACTAATTGGCATGGGAATGTTTCCTCCTTTTTCTTGGCCCAGACCCCCTTTAGGTTAAATTATGTCATGTTTTTCTAGAAGCTTCCATAGAAGGAGAAATGATATATAAGATGCTGTCACACAAAAGCTTTTGCTTCACAGCTGCTTGCAGCTCTGTGAAGCCACCATGTATACGAGGAGGTATCCAAAAGTTTTAATGATCACCTTTTTAAAAAATTGACAGAAAGTTTGTTTTGATTTGTAGTTGTTAACTTATCTCTAAGTTATACATTTTTCCCAGCATATCTTGACCCTCCGAATACCTGATATTGTAAAAGTCTGCAGATTGCGCTTTACGAGGGGATATCGCAAAGTAATAATCATCACCTAGAAGTTATTATGGCATATTGATGAAATTTTGTCAGTGTCATCATTGGTCCCTAAGTGCACGTTGCTGAGAAAATCAGCTCATTTCATCCTTTATTTTTGTGAGTGGCTCTGCCAGAAGTGACTAACGTGTAAAATCCTTGTTAAATGCAATCTGCAGGCTTCCACAATATCAGGTATTCAGAGGGTCAGGATATATTGGGAAAAATGTAGCCAAGTAAAAGCCAGGCCCAAAGCCCAATCATACCTCCAGGGGACTGCACACTATTTTATATTTTTGTGAATCATAGAAATTGTAGAAATGAAAAACTGGGAATGGAGGAAGAGAAAAGGAAAAAGGTTCTCAGTTGAGCAATTTCAGCTCAACAGTTATTTTCAGCCTCACGTTTATCATGTTAAAGGTCAATGAAGTGGCATAATTATTATTTCTTTGTTAACAATTAACAGATTAGACATACAGGTAAAACTAACATCAAGTTATTTAAAATGGATATTATTAATTAGAAATTAGAAAACAAAGTTGCTTCTTCAAAAATTTAAAATTTGTCATTATAAAAGTTTATAACACCATTTTATAATTTTATAATATAATGAAGTGGCATTTTCATGACTGTGTGCTTTAGATTTTTTTTTTTTTTTTTTTTTTTTTTGGAAAAAAATCTGCCAGTTTTTCCACCATATTCCTACATAAAATTCATTTTTAATTCACCCTGAACTATCACACTCTTTTGGACACACACTGCTGTAAGAACCACATTGAAGATCTTGAAAATGCATCTCTGTCCATCTGAAATTCAGAAATCCCATTGAAAAACAAAAGGGGAAAACACCTCCCTTTTAAGAGAGCAGAACAGATTTTCAAACTCCACTAGTTTCAGAAACTCTGAAATCTCTTGTTTCCCAGAGGTAGTCTAGCCTTATTATGCAAATTGCTGCAGATTTTCACACATTCACATTGATGGTTAATTGTCTTCACTTTCCTGTGCAAATTTGTATCTATTCGCATCTATTCAAACTCCCTCTACTGAAAATGCACAGCCATCCCAATGTATGGCCACACAAGTGCAGATTTCAGTGGATACTTCAATAAAAAACACAAAAGCCTTTTCCCACTGAGTTAAAAGAATTTTTCGGCGGGGGGGGGGGGAGGATACAAAAAGCCCAAACTTCTGCAAATCACAAATAATAATAATAATAATAATAATAATAATAATAATAATGTTTATTTATATCCCGCTCCTCTAGCAAAGTAATCAGAGCACGGTACAACAAAGTTAAAAAGTACAGAGTAAAACAACAATCATACCCCTTCCTGACCACCACCACCCCTTAAAATTAAATTAAATCAGCAAGTATTAAAATCAACAACAGTTTAAATTAAAATCAGTAGCAATTAAAACAAAAGTGTAATCTCATGAACAGTTCTTATGTAAATACTCAATAGATGAAATCACAGAAATTAAACAAAGGGGACAACTAAGGTTATCTACCCAGTTTCAGTTTCAGAGCTGGGAATTGATGTTTTATTTATTCCTTTTCAAGGAAAGTGGCTGCAACACACCTCTGGTGCTGTGTTTAGATTACGTGGCACCAAAGGAGTGCCATAATGCTGTGACACAGTGGCTATGGTGCCCTTTCCAGGGCGCAAAAAGGAGCTGTATTTTGCGGCTCATTTTTGCGCCATGAAAAGGCCAGATCGGAGCCATGGCATGCAGTTGCTGTGGCCCTGATCTGGCTCTAAAAGGGGCAGTCTGCACAGCCCTTAGACTCTCAGAGATGAATGTGAGTGCAAGATCTTATGCACACTCTTCTGAAAATAGGTCCCATTGTTCTCAGTGGAACTTCCTTCTGAGCAGACGTTTGCACTGGAAGAATGTGATTCTAAATATACATACTTTAAAGTAAGCTTCCATTGAGTACAGTGCTGCATAAATATGCTTTGGGTTGTGCTGCCAGATCTTACAAGATGGAACAGTCTCACTGTTCAAGAGAGAAATGAGCATTATATTTTAATTCACGAATACTACTAAAGTCCAGCTCTGTGAGGCTCTCACACAAATTGAAATGAATGTAATTGTAACTTTGGCTGGTTTGAGACCATTGTGATTTAGCCCTGGGAAGGACATGTGCAAATCAGTGTCAAAGAAGGTCACATCTAGTTTAGTTGTCAGTGAACAAGATGACAAGATTCCTAACTTGCTTCACATTTTAGCGAAGTTTTCAATTAGAGGAGTTTTTTTTCCCCCTTACACGATTTAAATATGTTTAAAGTAATGGTTTTCTGTAATTTCTTTGGAAACATACCGTGCTATTGTTAGCTTTAAAAAGAACCAATTTTCTGACTTTTTGAGATTGAGCAGGTCAAGGAAAAATTACTACTGTGGGAACCCTATAATTAAATAGACTAGACAGCTGTACTTATGAGAAACTAAATTTAAGTTTATGCTATTAATATATGATTTGGGGGTTCGTACTTGGAGCTTTAAGTAGAAGTTTTATTTACAACCCGCCCACACTAACCCAGCCCTTACCAACGTGAGATATGCTTTTGAAAGAAGAAACTACTTTTCTTTTTTTTTAAAAAAAATCCTTTTCATTTCTTTTCCTTTTGAAAAAAATATTGCTAATTATTAAATTAAATATTGATTTCAGATTATTGAGAACACATCCCACCCCCCTTTTTGGTAATGCCTTCTGTCCTCTCCTTGCTCCTACTTTAATACATTATCACCTCACAAGTTAGGCAACACACATACATACTGCTCTACCAATGTTTATGGTACAGTGGTCCCCCGGGATACGAAGCCCCCGGGGAACGAAATCCCCGGGATCCGAAAGAGCCGGGGGCGAAAAAAGTGAAGAAATTCTCCACTCCTGAGCGATGAAGGAAAGGCAAGTAGTAGTGTTGCAAAAATCCAAGAAAACTAGCCTTTGGATAAAGAACAAACTGGGAAAGTCTATTTAGTTCAGCTCTTTAGCATTGTCTTTCAATTAATTATTTGTTAACTTAATTAATAACTTAATTCTGAAATTAAGTAAATACTGAAATTCCAACTGAAATCAATCAATTTGATTAAAACTAAATGTAATTGCATTTCTTGTTTTCATTACATTAGAACACATTCAACTTAATTGATAACTTAATTGATTTTAAATAACTAGCTTCTGCTTAATGGAACTTGCTTCTGAGTAGACATGGATAAGATTGCTCCTTAAAAAATTCAGTTAAGTGGAAAGAAGCTTCATTTGTAACTAAACTTACACTACTACAAATGTACTGCTAAAAGCTACAAGTGTGTATAAATGTAATTGAATGTTTATAAGCTATGCATAATTGTTAGTAAGGAAGAGGCAAGGATGGTAAGAAAATAGTGGCCACATTGGGGCCCTGTATTGGGAGGTGTAACTACAGTCTAATCTGCATAGCAGAAACATAGAATCATAGAGCTGGAAGAGACCTCAAGGGCCATCCAGTCCATCCCTCTGCCATGCAGGAACTCACAATCAAAGCATCCCTGACAGATGGCCATCCAGCCTCTGTTTAAAGACCTCCAAGGAAGGAGACTCCACTACCCTCTGAGTGTGTTTCACTGTTGAACAGCTCTTACTGTCCTCCTAATGTTGAGGTGGAATCTCTTTTCTTGCAGCTTGCATCCATTCTTCTGGGTCCTATTCTCTGGAGCAGCAGAAAACAAGCTTGCTCCCCCCTCCCCTCAATATGACATCCCTTCAAATATTCAAACAAGGCTATCATGTCACCGCTTGTCTCTTCTCCAGGCTAAACATACCCAGCTCCCTAAGTCTCTCCTCATAGGGCATGACCCTTTACAAGACCCTTTACCATTTTATTCACTCACCTTTGGATACGCTCCAGCTTGTTGACATCCTTTTTTAAATGTAGTGCCCAGAACAGTAATCCAGGTGAGGCCTGACCAAAGCAGAATAGAGTGGAACTATTACATCCCTTGCTCTAGACACTATACTTCTATTGATGCAATCTAGAATCTCATTGGACTTTTTAGCTGCCGCATCACACTGTTGATTCATGTTCAACTTGTGGTCTACTAGGACTCCTAGATTCTTTCCACATGTACAAGGGGGTATCCCAAAGTTTTAATGATCACCTTTAAAAAATTTTGACAGAAAGTTTGTTTTGATTTTTAGTTCTTAACTTATTTCTATGTAATCACTACCTAGATTTATACATTTTCCCCCCCCAAAATTATACATTTCTCTCCAAATACCTGATATTGTAGAAGTCTGCAGATTGCGCCTGGTGAGGATTTTACACTTTAGTCACATCTGGCAGAGCCAGTCACAAAAATAAAGGACACAGTGAGTTGATTTTCTCAGCAACGTGCACTTAAGGACCAATGATGACACTGACAAAATTTCATCAATATGCCATGATAACTTCCAAGTGATAATTATTACTTTACAATACCCACTCATAAGGTGCAATCTGCAGACTTCTACAATATCAGGTATTTGGAGGGTCAAGATACACTGGGAAAAATGTATAACTTAGAGATAAGTTAACAACTACAAATCAAAACTAACTTTCTGTTAAATCTTGTTAAAGGTGATCATTAAAACTTTTGGATACCCCCTCGTAGTCCTGTCAAGCCAGGTGTCCCCCATCCTATATTTCCCTTTTTCCCCCTAAGTGCAACTATCTTACATTTCTGCATATTGAAATTCATTTTGTTAGCTTTAGCCCAGCTATCTGATCTATTAAAATCATTTTGAATTTTGATCCTGTACTCTGGGGTATTAGCTATTCCTCCTAATTTGATGTCATCTGCAAATTTGATAAGCATGCCCCTATTCTTTCATCAAAGTAATTGAAAAAGATGTTAAAGAGCACTGGGCTAAGGACGGAACTCTGTGGCACCCCACTAGTGACTTCTCTACAGGATGAAGAGGAGCCATTGCTGATCACGCTTTGGGTTCGGTCAGTAAACAATTACAAACCAATTTAACAGTTGCATTGTATAGTCCACATTTACTAACTTGTTTACAAGAATGTCATGGGGAACCTTGTCAGATGCCTTTCTGAACTCAAGATATGAAATATCCACAGCATTCCCTTCATCTACCAAGCTAGTAATTTTATTTTAAAAAAGAAAGAGATCAGATTTGTCTGGCATGACTTCTTTCTCTGAAACCCGAGTTGACTTTTTGTCGTTATGGTGTTCCCTTCTAAATGTTCACAGACTCTCTGTTTAATAATCTGCTGGATGATAATTGTTTGGATCCTGTTTTTTCCCTCTTTTTGAAGATGGGGACAATGTTTGCCCCCCTCCAGTCTGCTGGGACCTCTTCTGTTCTCCAGGAGTTCTCTAAGATTATTGCCAATGGCTCTGAGATTACAGTTGCCAGTTCTTTTAGTACCCTTGGGTGTAGTTGATCTGGTCCTGGAGACTTAAATTCATTTAGATTAACAAGGTATTCTTGTATTACCTCTGTACTTATTGCGTGCCATGGCTCAGTGTTATGAATTTTTGGGATTTGTGGTTTTGTGAGATATTTCTCCTTCTTTGTCTGAAACCTCTGGTGTCCAAATGAATTATGGTGCTGTGCAGACTGGCCATTAAGGCTGGCCTGAGGGCAGAGTCGGGGTGTGGTGCCCATACGTTCCCAACTTCACCTCCATGGTGGCATGACACCACACCCTCATTGTCACGACACAATTGCACCCTGGTCTAGAAAAATGACATGGATGTGGCGACTACAGAAACTGGAGTAAAGGAGACTGGGGACTTTGTCGCATGCACTTTCTTAACCGTTTTGGGGACAGGGATGGGATTAGCGGGGGCAAGCATGAACGGATTTTACTGCACACACAAGCATCCACAAAAAGGTCCCGTTCCGGCACCTGTACCCAAGCCTATTCAGTGCTGGCAGGCACCATTTTGTCTGGACATTTAACGCTTCTTGGCACTGGACAGGGACGGGTGCTGGAACAGGATCTTTTTGTGGATGCTAATGTGTGTGGTAAAACCCGTTCACATGCACCCCTGCGATAAAATGCTGGGTCACTACAGTTCAAGTGGCAGGTGCATGAGTCAGCATTTGGTGAGCTGTGCATCATGGGTAGGCTGATGCAACATGCACTTGGGATGAAATCAGTCAGGTTTCAATAGTGCAAGTCATGGCTGTCACATGACACTATGGGGACCACCTATATAAAGGAGAAGGACAGAATCTCAGTTGTTCGTTGGTGGTGGTGGGTGGGTGGTGAAGCACTTTGTTGGTCTGTATAGTGTTGTGAGTATTCAAGACAGAGATGTCTGATACTCTGTATATCTTTTTAAACAAAGTTTGAAACAAAGATTAAACCCTCGTTGAGTGAATTTTGTCCTGCAATTCTTTTCTCCAGGAGAAGCAGCAGTCTGTGCGGGAGGATTTTTCCTGTGCAGCTTGGAGTCAGACTCTTCACAAAGACCATCTGCTAGGCATTTCTGCCTACATGCATCAACTCTGCATGTGTGGATGCTAGACTCCTCATGTCTGAATACCCCAACAATCATGGCACTCCTCTGCTGCTACATTTACACAACACAGTGCCAAAGGAAGACCTTCAAGTTATGGCAGTACGGCTATCACGCCCTTTTCATGGCACAAAAAAAGCCAGAACCACACAGCACGGCCCTGATCTGGGGAAGATGGAGGCGGCTGCATGCCACCCTTCACGGGCAGTCTGCACAGCCCCTATAAGTCCTAGGATTCCATAGCTTTGAGCAATTAAAGTGGCGTGAAACTACAGTAGGCCCTCCATTTCCATGACTTGCCATGCACAGATTCAAGCATCCACAGATGGCAAGCCCACATGGTGGGGGGGGGGGTGTAGCAGAGGATGAAGAGAAGGCAAAGAAAGAGGAAGAGGAGAAAGAGGCAGAGACAGAGTGGCAGCAGGAAGAGGAGGAGGAGGAGAGGGGGCAGTGGCAGCAGTGGTGGGAAGAGGAGGAGGAAGAAGAGGAGGAAGAGGAAGCAGCCCACTGCCACCTGCTGCAGTAAGAATGGCCAGGCAGACTTTGGGTGACCATGACAACATTGTCCCCAATGGTGAAGGGGCCACAGGGTTGACTATACATTATTTCTGCAATGCAGATTAGATGTTCAGCAATGGCGCTTCATCATCATAATTTAATATCCTGATACAAAAGCTACCTTAGAAGCCAGGCAGCCCCACCAATATAAGGATTTCCAAGGTAGTGGGTAACAGGGCAGTGTGTGAAAAAGTGCCCAGCCCTTTCCAAGAAGTAGTTTCATATCCTGATGCAATCCCTTCAAAGCTACCTTAAAGCCAGGCAGCCCCACCAACTTAGGGATATCCAAGGCAATGGGGAACAGGGCAGCGCATGAAGAAGAGTCCAGCCCTTTCCCAGAAGTGAGATGCTGGGTGGCAGACAGCCACAAGGAGGGTTCTTTCTCAGCTGCCTGTCACAAAGCACCTCAACTGAGAGAAGAAGGCCAAACATTTCTTCAGTTGCTGCCCCAGAGTGAAATTCTTGTTTTTCTTCTATTGTAGGCTTTGGGGCCATTTGCAAACACAGCAACGCTGCAACAATTATGAACGTGAATTCCAAAATTTATAATGTTGTAAGTCCAACTTATGACATCATAAATATTGTACAGGATGCAAGTCAACATTTATTTCCAAGAACTTTAAAATACTATTTTGGAAGAAAAAAAAACCCACAAATATAAGATCACAATATAAATCTTTTTGGTGAGAATTTGAGTCATAATATGAATCTCTTTTTGTAATTACTGGGAAACCGGATTAGTCCTGGTGGCCTAAAACGTTCAGGTATATGGACAAACAAAAGGAGAAAAGAGATTTTTAGTTTTAAATTGCAATGCTCCTTTTTTTCCCCAATGAAAACAATTCAGTCCATTTTGTTGTTTATTTGTTTTGTTTTGTTTTAAATGATCATGTGAACTTCCAACATCCTTGTTTGCCATTGAGAGATAGAGATACAGGAAGATAAAGCTTCAAAACTTGGGGTATATCCAATGATTGTCTAATGCATGGATTAAGGATGTATTAGGTAGAATTCATTTAAATTCAACCATGGGCCTGGTCTAGTTAGGGCTAATGTCCAATTTTCACAGTATCCCCAAATGCATGTGAAATTACTGTATTAATACACCTTCAGACATAAGCAAATTACAAATGCAAAATGTCTTTCAATGTCTTTCAAGAGTCATTCACTTATTACACCCTGTTTCCCCAAAAATAAGACATCCCCCAAAAATAAGACCTAGTAGAGGTTTTGCTGAATTGCTAAATATAAGGCCTCCCTCGAAAGTAAGACCTAGCAAGGTTTTTGTATATAAATATATATACAGCACATAAAAAATGTTCAAATTTTTTTTTGTTCAACAATAAATGTGATTCTTCTTCATGGAAAAATAAGACATCCCCTGAAAATAAGACCTACCACATCTTTGGGAGCAAAAATTAATATAAGACACTGTCTTATTTTCGGGGAAACATGGTAGATGTGATCTTTTTTCTTTTTAAAAAATCCTGTCCTTCGCATTGTTTTTTCCATGGATTTCAAGATTATAAGGAAAAACATTGCCTACCAAGTACTGAGGAGGATCATGTCTTTAGAGAAGAAAACCCGATTTCAAAAACCAAACCTTAATAAAATGAAAAGATAGTCACATTATTGATGTGATTATGTGTGTTCATTCAGTTATGAGTGTGTGTGTGTGAGAGAGAGAGAGAGAGAGAGATACAGATACAGAGATGGATATGTGCATACATTCATCCATTTTTATCTGTTTGTTCATCCATACAGACCAATAATATGTTCAAATTATTCATGCAACATTTTAAAAAAAAGGTTTTATTCTACAGAACAGCAGCATTCTATAAGCCACTACTTGTGGACTGATTCAAATATAAATACATATGTGATATACATGCATTGGAGCAATGAGGGATGCCAGTAAGGTAAGCAATTTTGGAGAAAATATTTCTCATTTCTGTATGTTTTTCTTTCTTCACGTGCCTGTATGCTGAGATAGTAGCTGTTCTCCCTTCCAGTGCAAGTGATTCTGGAATTCTATTTTCCAGCTGCATCGATTCCATAGAGTAACAGAAAACTGATCCATGAAGTTGCTATTTGCATAAAACACAGAAACATCTGTCGCCAGCTCCTTGTCAGTGGATTGAGGCATCAGGGGACACTGAAGTTGTTCATCTACCCTAAATAATATGAGATTCTTGTGCTATCACATTGGAGTCTACAGTAAGCATATCTGAAAATGGCAGGGAGAAATACATTCAAAGAAGCCTGACTTGCAAGGGCGACTGGTTAGAAATTGCTGTCTACCCAAACGGCTTTGTCCATAGATCAGAAAAATTGCTTTGTTGCTACCTGAAAAACAGGGTGCTCACAAGGCTGTTGTTGTTAACGTGTGCCTTCAGTTCGGATCTGTTCAGTGGGGGGGGGCTTTTCCTTCCTCTAAGGGTGAGAGTGTGTGACTCACCCAAAGTCACGCAATTGGTTTCAATAACTGAGCAGTGATTTGAACACTGGTCTCCAAAAATCCTAGTCCAACACTCAGATCACTACAACATGCTGGCTCTGACAATGGTCCAAAGCACACTGCAGAAACAATCCAGTTTGCGACCACTTGCTCTGACTGAGTGCTAGGAAATTTTGAGAAATGTGGTTTTATGAAACAGTTAGCCTTCTTTGTAAAAGAGCTCTGGGGCCACAATAAAACTACAATTCCCAGGATTCACTAGCAATGAGACAGGACAACTAAAGCAGTCTGAAACTGGATTATATACAATAACAACAGCATGTACAGTTAGAGATGTTCATCTGAAGAAATCCTCCAGGTCTGCCAGCCGCTCCACATGCCTCCATAAATCACACAATTGTGTACCATCTCCACAGCTGGTCTTTCCTTGGCCAAGGCTTGGCAGATGTTTCTGCAGACTACCATTCAATCCAACTTGACAAATCCAATGTCCTTCGCATACTGCCGGAAGCACTGGAGGCACATGTTGAGGCCGTACTTGTGGATGAGGCTATGGTGGTTGGAGCAGATGCTACAGGAATGCAAGCCCTGCCCAAACTTCCTTGAGTGGCTCCAATAGAGCTGCTGGTGGCCCATTGTGAGGGAAGGAATGGAGAGCCAAACTGGATTATTTCGGCAATGTGTTTTGAACTAATGATTGAAATCTCAAATATGCACTGTTTCCAGTACATAAAGTTAAAGGTAAAGGTTTCCCTTGACATGAATGTCTAGTGGTAACTGACTGTAGGGGGAGGTGCTCATCACCTTTACTAAGCCATTGTCTGAAGATGACTTAGTGGTCATGTGGCCAGCATAACTGCATGGAATGCTGTTACCTTCCCAACAAAGTGGTACCTATTTATCTACTTACACTTGAATGCTTTCAAACTGCTAGGTTGGCAGAAGCTGGGTCTAGTGATGGGATCTCATCCCATCATGCAGGACTTGGGCCTTGAACTGCCAAATTCCCAACATCTTAACCACTAAGCCACTGAGTCCCTCCCCATTACATAGCAGGTTTTTTTAAAATTCAATCAACCAATCAGCCATTAACTGATAAAGTACTAGATGACTAAAGTACTGCACAACATCACACTGACCAGTTCAGCTATGCTTCAAAGAAACTATTAAGAGCAGACATATACCATATAAAGGAAGATAGGATAGCATTCTTCATACTGATATTATTGCACACATCAGAGCTCTAAAAGTTAGATGGGATAAAACAGTGTCTATGGACTCTTTCAAATGGGAGGAATTTCTCCCAATTCCGAATGGAGCCAATGCGGATTCATGTAAATTCGCTTGTTTAGCGAATTTACCTGAACCCCTGCTCCGTTCGGAAGGCATTCGGAATGACTTCCCATTACCTGAAAATAACCCCCCCTTGCCCGAAATCGCGTGAGAAGCTTAAATTCGCAATAACGTTAAACCCATGATTGCATTCGGAGTGACTTCCCTTTTGCCCGAATTTGCGTGAGAAGAATTAATTCGCAATAACGTGAAACCCCAGGATTGCGTTTGGATTGCCCTTGGATTATACTTCCAATTTCCCACGTCTGAAAGAGTCCTGAGTTGCTATAATACACTTGATGAAATCAAATAGTCTTTTTTTTTTAAAGACGAATAGATTTGTTGGATCATCTATTATTTGTGCACAAACCAAATAACTCTCTCTTTCTGAGATGTAATTTTGATCTCAAGGGAAAGGTTTTCTTCCCGTGAAAAGAAAGTCTTCAAAAACTGGTCAGTTCAAGACCTAGGACTTTATCACACCAGCCTGTTGTCCCGCAGCAAATGCAATAGTTTAAGAATGGAAGCATACCAGTTTGGCACAATTTCTTATCACACTCCCCTTATCACACACCGCCATGATAGCAGTTTCATGATCCACGTGATCTGTTTTCCTCTTTGCCAAGTGCCACCTTCCAGGATGAAGGGGGAAAACAAGCTATCATGGCTACCAACCACCCCAAAGCCAGCTGTTGTATGAATGTGTTGCTACTCCCCTCCTCCCAAAGCCTAAGGCTGCTGTATGCACATTTGGGAGGAAAAGGGGAACAAGTGATCCTAGCTGGCAACTGACTCCTGAAACCAGCTGCTGTGTGAATCTGCATGCAGTAGCCAGCTTCAGGGAGCTGTTGGCATCAGAATCATTTCAAGGGGATGGGGAGAGAGGAAGAGCAGAAGCTTGCCCACTCTCAGCACATGACTGCCTGAGAAGCAGAACTTCAGTGGAAGGGACCTATCACACAAAGGCAGTATGGAATAGCAGCAGGACTGAGACCTACTGATTGGTTTTGTCCATCAGTGAAAAGGTTCACAACAGTAATGAATGGAGTGCAAGGAAGCAGTAGGACAAACACAACTTTGCGTAATAAGTACTGGCCAAAAATGCTTTTAATTCTGTTAAAATTCATCCTTTTCACCTCATGTGGTAAAGTCCATATTCTGCACGAAATCAGCAAAATGCTACGTGTGTGTGTAAATATACATATATGATCACCCATGCTTGGATCCTAGATAACGGAAGCAAGCCCATACTCCCATTTACATCATCCTTAAAGTAGGGGCAACCCAGGCAGAGCTGGTCCTCCCACTAGATGTGGTGAACTGCTGGCGGAGCAGAAGGGGCACCATATTTGCCAAAGCAGTAATGACAGTTCTCTAGAGCAGGCATTTGAAGATCCTGGAGTGCTTTTGCTAACTGGATGTTTCTGTAGCAATGTGGTGGCAGTGAGAAAGCCAAATGGCAGCTCTTCGGAAGCTACCAGGCCCCAGATGCCTTTCTCTGAAAGTTCTTCAGAGTGAGGCATTCTGGGAAGTGTGATCAATGACAGCTAGTAGCTTCCATGTCTATGAGGCATCAATCACTCCATGTTTTGGCTACATTTGAAGAAACTATCCATGGTGCTGGGCTTATTTTCCAGCTAGAATTCAGAATCTTGGATTGCTCTTTTTAAACTTGGATTAAAACCTGGAATGATTCATTGCCCCATTGCCATGGAAGTCACTATCCACCACCAAGGCTCACCATGGAGATTATACATGCCCAGCAGCCTCCATATGCATGCCACCCACAATACCTTGATCTGAGAACAGACTCTTTTCAGTGGAAAGCATCCGGGGTCAAAACAAGCCATGGAGAGAGGCAGCTGAAGAAGCAGGAGGATTAGCGGGACAGGAGTAGCCAGGAAAAGGGAACGGCTGAATCTGAGACAGCAATAAGGGGGACTACCTTCCATTTTCTCACCTCAGGCAGCAGGAAACTTTTATACATTTTTTTTTCCAGTGACCCCAATGCAAACTACAGCTAAAGTCATTTTTGCCATATGGGCATCGGATACTTTCAGCCTGCATTTTGTACATTGTGGAATTTGTGCCCAAATAATGTTACAGCAAGAAGTAATCATCGTTAGAATGCCTACTATTTATAAAGAGCTTCTCTGGCATTGATTCATCAGTAAGCAGCAATCAGTTGGGATAGTCCTTTGTAATTTTTCTGTTTCAGGAATAAAATAGGAGTTTACTAACAGGAAGTTTGTGGCCAGGAACAGTAAACAGTCTCACGGTCTATCTGTTATTATGAGATCCCAGAAAGCTGAATCAGGGTATTTGCCATTAAACACACACACAAACACACAGAAAGAGAAACCAAAAAAACTGTTTATTTGTTTAATTAAAAAAAACCTTCTCTTTGAAGAAGAAATAGTGTAAATATTATATATGAATATCACACACAGGATATTTTAAAGCAATTTTTAAAGGAAGCAGCAGCTTCCCTTCACTCACCAGCAGAATCATACTTAAAAATTTACAGAACTGGTCTGTTGCCATAAATCTCACCAAATTCGCTGGCTTTTACTCCCAGGGTGACTGTGTAGAAGATTGCACAGCCTAAAAATCCTAAAATAGGCCACAATCCAGCTAATGTTTTGCACTTTTTAAGTCACATGAGGGCTTAACTTTCTCAGGACTTAAAATGCTTCCTTTTGGCTGGTTTGTGCCATTATTGTTTTGATATTCATTTGATTTCTTTAGTGTCAGCTATGATCTTTGTTCAAAAGGCAGATTATACACCATTGATTTGAAAATATTCTTCATTGTGCAAAAGTGGGATGGTTTGTTCCCACTGTTTATTACTTCTTTCCAAGAATATTGTCCTGATGTGCAAGATGCTGTTTTGGCATGCCAGGGGAGATTTATAAAACAGTCCAAATAGTTAGGGATTGGCTTTCAAAAAATATTGACAACGTTTTATTTTCCATTAAGTGGTGAGAAGGAATCTGGGATGACTGTAAAATACCTAGAGGGCATTTTCTTGTGAGGCGATTTATGTATTTATTTATTTAATGACTGGGTCATGTAAAGACATGCATCATTTGGTATTAGAAAGGTAGTATAATTATTTTCCTGCTGCTGCCATTTCTTTTATTATGGTGGTTTTTGTCAGGGCAGAGCTCAAGGTATAGGTTCTTCACCTCAAACAATACACCTCTGGGGAAGGATATTTATACATGGCTTTCAGTGACCAGTTTTTATTTTCAAAGGTCAGATCTGTGCATGTGGCATATGTTGGCTCTGAATTATATTAGAAACTCTTTGGTTGAAATACTCTTCTTTTCCCAGATGGGTGAAATGATTCCTCTGTCCCATTACAGCAGAGTCTGAACTCATCCTTATGTTCTCACATCCTCATCATCCTCATTCCCATCATCATCATCACAACTAGGAAAGAGTTAGACTGGAGAAATGCTTCAATGGCTCATAATTCAGTCAAACCTACACTCTTTTCAGCCCCCCTATTTATCGAGAGAGAAAATTTAGCATATTATGTCTATACCTTTTTTTTAAGTGTAAGAATTAAGAATCAACAGCACAAATAATGCCAATTCAGAATATTAAATTAAGGCTACTTTAAAAAAAACAAGGTGGAATCAGAGTTTGCAAAATTGGCATGGTCGAATGGATTCTGGGTGGTATCATCCAAATAATTTCTTCAAGCTCTGGGTAAAATCTGATTGTATGTAGACTGCTCCAAAGTTAAGGCTTAGTGAACTTAAAGGGGTTATTCTTAAGTGACTGTCAGAACACTGCTTCTCACAGATAACTTATATATGTGGATCTCTTTTCATGTTTATGGCACACATTCCTTCCGATAGAAAGCATTTAAAATAATATTCTTTCTCCTCACACCAAATTTTTTTCAGCACAAATAATTGCATGTGTACTCAGTGTAAATTTCTGCGCCTGGCATTGCATTGATAAACACAGTAAAACACTTACTAGAAGGAAGATAGCATACATTTGTTTCTGCAGGACTGAACCTGCAGCTCTGTTAGTCTAGTTCATAAAATGAATAGCTGTGTCTCACCTATGAGACCAGTCTAGGAAGGAGTACCAGCAAACACCATGGGACTTCCGTACAAGTAAACCTGCATAGAAATAGGTTGTAACAAATCTACTCTAGCAGGTTTTCACGGACAAGAGCTTACTTTGCCAATGCAACAGCTTTGCACATATTCTCAGGGTAACTACTTTATATTACTTTCCCTCTGCTTTTACAAGGGTGCCATCTCCTGGTTTGCTGAAAATCAACTCTATATTTAAAGGCTATTTCTACATTAGAGAAAATAAAAACACATCTCTTTTCACAGCATAAAATCTGTAAGACACTCACAGAGCTTAGAAACATTACTTTGGGAGATTTTTCCAGCCATAGCAACTGGCCATGCTGGTTGAGGGATTCCAGGGGCTGTAACCCCAAAATGTAACTTTTCCACACTCTGGCCACTTGCAGTTATCAGAACAAGTGCTTTTATTCCATAAGATCAGACCAATTATTTTCCCTGTATCTGTATGTATATGCAGTGCGGTGTAGTAGTTTGAGTGCTAGACTGGGAGTCCAGGAAACCAGGATCTGAAACCCCACTCAGCCATGGAAACCCACTGGGTTACCTTGGGCATGTCATACTTTCTCAGCCTCAGAGGAGGGCAAAGGCAAACTCTCTCTGAGCAAATCGAGCAAAACAAAACAAAAACCAAAACAAAAATAGGTTTGCCTTCAGATTGACAATAAATTGGAAATTATTTGAAGGTGCACATCTACAAAGTGGCATTTTGCGTTTGGATTCATGAACATTCCTCTGCTGACAGAAGGGTGGCATATCCTCTTTTTGTTCCCCTTTCTTTGGTCTCTTGGGGGCACAACGGACCATCCCTTTGGAGCGGTCTGCAGCCGCTCTTTTCCTCGCTGGATCGGTGCCATGGCAACTATATGCCGTGGCCCTGACCCAGCCTTTCCCTGGTGCAAAAAGAAGCTGCAGAAAATGGCTCCTTTTTGCGCTGTGGAAAGGGTGCCCCAGCCACAGCCACTGCGGCTTTGTGACACTTCTTTGGTGCAACCCATGTGCACACTGCGGTGAAGACGCACCATGACACCATCCACCGTCTTGTCAGGTGGGCGGCATGGGGACAGCATGGGGCAGAGTGGGGGCAGCCAGTGTGTGGATGCCACACCTCCACTCTGACACGAGGCCACCGTATAACACCAGTCTGTACAGCCTGTCAGTTGGTCTATCTGTCTGTCTATCTATCTATCATCTATCTATCTATCTATCTATCTATCTATCATCTCCAGGGATTGTTTGGGATGCCAGAAAAACAGTTGTGATGGGCTTATTAATCCAAGGAGCTGCTGAGCTAAAAAAAAAAAGTTTAAATCAGGAAAAAAACTCAGAAAATCTTACATAAATGAGATTAAAAGAGGAAGAACTCAGGCAGACACACACTAATAAAAAGCTACAGAATGAACTGCAACTGCTTCAGAAACAATATCAGGCCCAAATTAGGGGAGAGTCAGCAATAAACTTTTTTTTAAAAAACTAGGCTAAAGTATTTCAGGCAAGCAAATGAAACAGGATGGTGGCTGGCACACAGACTAAAAAAAGAGAGTGACAAAAGATCAATTACAAGAAGACATCATAAAGATAAAATTGTCCCAAATCAGGAAGAAATTTTTAAAAAGGCTTTTTATGGCAGAGGAATGAGGCAAGGATGCCCACTATCACCATTGTTGTTTATTCTTACACTAGAAGTATTAGTCAATGCAATTAGACTAAATGGAAAGATCAAAGGAAATGAATTCAAAGGACATGAATATAGCATTCACAGATGATGTTGCCATTATTTTGGAATATCCTTTAGAAAATGTTGACCAGCTCATGCAGAAGATGCATGGCTTTGGAAAACATTTGGGATTCAAACTAATTAAAGAAAAAGCTTGGATTCTAACTGAGAGCATGACTAAAAACAGAAGAGATTATACTCAAATTTCAAGACAGGAAAGAAAATCAAATATTTAGGTATTTGGTTAACAAATACTGATTTATATGAAAATAACGACATTGCAGCCTGGAAAGAGATACAAAAGGGTCTTCAAGAATAGTAAAAACTAAATTTATCACTTTGTGAAGAGCATCTGCAATCAAATTAAACTTCCTTCCCAAATTTATCTTTTTGTTTTAGAACTTGCCTATAGTTTTTAAAATAAGCATTTGTGTGTATGTGTGTGTGTGTGTTTTAGATTGGAAGAGGGAATTGAGAACATTTTGTGGAATGGGGAAAAATATCAAGAATAAGATGGGAGACTTTGAAAGATACAAAAGACAGAGAAGGATGTGCCCTCCCCGATTCAGACTACAATGTCAGGCATGCACACTTATCTGAATCCAAGATTGGTTGAAGAAAATGAGAAATAATAAGAAAATGTTGAGCTTAGAAGGCTTCAACTTATGGATGGCATGCTTATATTTAGTATTATAAGGTCAAAATCAATAAAGAATTTGACAACCACTTTATTAAAAGAATTTGGATTCAGGTTAAGTCAAAAAATTATTTTAATTTACTCATATGGATATCTACCCAGGGAGCTGTTTTTGGAAGGTGGGAAGCTAAACAGGACTGGTTGAAATATAGCAACATTATAAAGAAAAACAAATGTAGTAGAAAAAGTATGTTTTCAAGAGAAGAGATGGGAAACTATAATAAAATCCAATGGTTTGGCTACCTGCAGATCAGGTAGGAAGTTTGCAGAAAATTTAAGCTCTAAAGGATTTGAAGAGCTGCAGAATGATCTGGACAAAATATTATGGTCCCAAAACAAAAGAAAAATTGCTAAAATTTATAAACTATTAATAACAAGAAACCTAGAACATGAATTAATTAAAACCTATATGATATTGTGGGTCCATGATATTGACCATACAATCACCCTGGATGGGGAAATGCTTAGAAAAAACCTAATTCATTCACAGCCTCCCAAGACTTAAAACTATTTAAAGATTGTAAATTGGTTGAGTTATACCCCATTGAAATTGGACAGAATACATCATTGGGGGGGGGGGGGGAGAGATGCTAGAGATGTCATAAAAAGACAGGTTCTCTTTTCCATATGTGGTGGACATGCCCTAAAATTAAAAATAAAAATAAAATCTGGTCTAAAGTATATATGGCATTACAAAAAATATTTAAGGCACAGCTCCCTTTAGTACCACAAGTATGTCTTCTTAACATGACTTCTGTTTTACAGAAGAAAGAGGAAAATAAAATATTGAAGAATAATCTTGTATCTAACAGCAAGATTAATAATAGCTAGAAAGTGGAAATTAGAAGCTTCACTAATTCATGACTGGTTGTTGAAAATTAGTGATATCAAAGAGATGGTGAACATCTATGGTGAATAATAAACCAATGAATAAGGTGAAGAAAGGTTGGTTACCAATCATTGAATATTGGGAAGAAATCTGGGGTATAAATAGAGGACTTCTCTAATTTTATTTGAAGGTTATCATGATTCATATTAAGATATCAATGATTAATAAGATAGATTAAAAACTATATTTGTATAAACATATCGAAATCTTTATAAGAAACAAACACAATCAAGGAGAGACAGAAACTAGTGAAAATATTTATTCAGTTCATTATTCAGTGTAAAGAAGGAGATGTAGGAACTTAATCTTTTTTCTATCATACATATATACAGAATATGGTACAAAATAAACTGAAGGAAATGTTATGGACTTGTAACAGAAGAAATGTAACAAACAAGATATACCTTATGTAATATGATGAAATAAATGGACTTTTGTAAAGAGAAGAATCCTTTGTTTTGTATTGATTTTGATAAGCAAGGATATGTGAGCTATATGTTTTATAATTTAAATAAAGTTATAAAAATCATCTTCTGTAGAGATTTGGTGCCCTCCAGTGGCTGTGTTTAGACAACACATTTCCTATTAATTCATCCACTGCTAGAAAATTATAAGTAGTCTTTTTCTGTGCACTTCCATTAATGTGCAGTAATAAAATTTCATGACCTGTGTGAGTAAGAAGGTACATTTCACAGAACCAAATATGAGAGGGAGCTCTATATGGTGGGGGAGAAGGATTTTTCAGTTAATATGTGTCTTCAGCATAATGGACTGGATCCAGAGAATGAATCCAGGCTGGGTTACATCCATTGAAATCCCTGAGATTTAGTGGGGAACAGCTTGGTCTGATTTAACTATGACTGAGGATCAAGCTAATGTGTCTGTTGCATATTGACTACTTCTAAGATTAAGTGCCCTCGTGTATTTTTGAGGTTTTCTATAGCTCCCTCATCCCTGAGCAGTGTTAAACACCAAAACTCTTGATATATTTTATTTCCATTCCAGCCACCAAGTTCCTTTTCAGCATCAGACTGCCCTTATTTGGATGATGGTAGAAATATAATTTCATGACCCCTGTGAGTGAGAAGGTGAATTCCACAGAACCGAATCTATGAATGTCTAGCCATGAGGTGTTCTTGCCTAGGAACAAACAGGCACAATTGACAGAACAGATCCACACATGCCAACCTATGTGTTCAAACTGCAGATCCCCTAATTCTGCTCCAAGAGGTCAAGAGATCAGATCTTCAATCCACGCAAGGAATGCAAAGGGCAGGGGAGGAAGAGCAAGTCCCATTACCTGAGTAGTAAGGATGTTGCTGAAGCCTGAAAGTTTTTAGTATAGATGACTGGACACGTGAACGTTCCTTCTCTCCAGTGTTGGCTGGTGGCTCCATTTCCATTTTCAGTCCAAACTTTAAAGAAGCTATCCAATATGCTGAACCATTTTTCCAAAGCAGGCAGTTTTGTTAAAGGTCACCCTAAAAGCCGGAATGGGTTCACCGACCCATTGACATGGGAGCCACCAGCTAACACTGACCCACCTCCCCACGGTCCAAAGGCAACAATAAAAATGAATTTGGCATGGACCTGGAATTTTCATCTCTAGACAAGGAGTTTTGTATTTCTTACCTTCACAGTTCAGATGTCAGCAACAATCTATAACTGATAGAAGCTTTTGGGCCCTGGCCCTTTCCAGTTGTTTGCCAAGCTGCTTGGGATCCATTTGCAGGCTCTCAGCCTATGTCTTTGTGTTGATAGCTGTGCATTCCTGGTTCAAGTCCTGCTTTTACAACCATAGTCTTCTTATAACCACCTCTAAACTGTATGACTTGAGTCAACAGTGTGATGCGGCAGCTAAAAAAGCCAATGCAATTTTAGGCTGCATCAATAGAAGTATAGTTTCTAGATCAAGGGAAGTTATAGTGCCACTCTATTCTGCTTTGGTCAGGCCCCACCTGGAATACTGTGTCCAGTTCTGGGCACCACATTTCAAAAAAGATGTGGAGAAACTGGAGCATGTCCAAAGGAGGGCAACTAAGATGGTGAAGGGTCTGGAAACCTTGCCCTATGAAGAACGCCTTAGGGAGCTGGGGATGTTTAGCCTGGAGAAGAGAAGGTTAAGAGGTGATATGATAGCCCTGTTTAAATATTTGAAGGGATGTCATATTGAGGAGGGAGCAAGCTTGTTTTCTGCTGCTGCAGAGACTAGAACGCGGAACAATGGATACAAACTGCAGGAAAAGAGATTCCACCTCAACATTAGGAGGAACTTCCTGACAGTAAGGGCTGTTCGACAGTGGAACACACTCCCTCGGAGTGTAGTGGAGTCTCCTTCCTTAGGGGTCTTTAAGCAGAGGCTGGATGGCCATCTGTCAGGGATGCTTTGATGGAGAGTTCCTGCATGGCAGGGGGTTGGACTGGATGGCCCTTGTGGTCTCTTCCAACTCTATGATTCTATGATTCTATGATTCTATGACTTCCATTAAGAATGCAGAAATATCTGATCATTCTAGGTATGTGAAACTATCTGATTCTGTTTCACAGAACAAGAGGCTTTAAATTTGTAAGGTGCATTTTGTTTTTCTCTAGAACTCTGGCCTCAATGGTCCCAACTATAAACAGCAAATAGACTCCAGTAGAAAGCATATTATCTGAAGCATTTGCTTTTCATTTAGTATAAATAGTTTCTTTGATACTGTAGATAATTTTACATGAATCCCAATTAAAAAATAAGCAAACTTTTCATTAACAAACAAGCAAATTTTAAAGAGCTGGGGGACATGATACAGGTTGTTCAGATCTTTACAGTGGTCAGTTAATGTTGATGCATGAAAGAAAAAAAATGCTTCCCAAAAGTCAGTTTAGTCATATGTCTACTACTATGGGTTGTGGCTCCAAGTAAAGATTCCTGAGATTGCAGTGCACACAGCTTTGCTAAATTTTCAATTGTCCATGAAGAACAACTCTCGTTTCTTCTTCAGATTTCCAGCTTTGTTTCACAGTGTTATTCTTTTCAACCTGCAGGGAGCTGCATATAAGTGGGAGGTGGAGTCGTATGTGGGATAGGAATCCAATAAATTGATATTTCATGAATGTCCAATATTTGAGTCATGAGAAATCTTTATGGTGAGGTAAATTTTATTTGCCAGGTCTTAATGGGCTGCACTTATTTTGAGAAACACCATTTATTTGTTGACAGATAGAACATACAATAACATCCAAAATCCACAAAATGGTACTACCTTTATTGGGCCAACCAAGATACACAAAATACCCGTTGCAAGCTTTTGAAGCTCCACTGGCTTCTTCGTCAAGCAAAGGTGTTAAAATTCATGTGGGCTTTGGGCCTGTGACTCTAACATTATCATATTTTTTTTCTTTCTCCTGAATGATTTTTAGCACCTTTGCCTGAGGAAAAGCCAGTGAAGCTTGCATCATGTATTTTCTGCATTTTGGTTGGTCCAATAAAAGTATCTCTCTTTTGTGGTTTGGATGTTACTGTACTTTGCTGTATGGCCAACATGGCTACATTTGAGTATGTTTTCCAGATAAGGAAATGTTTTTGGCCTTAATTCTTGTAAGAATAGAGATGGGTGCATGTACTCCGTTCTCCATCTAGAAGCTTATCTGCACCCCTTAAAGATGGCTATGAGCATGTGCATCCAACACTCACAGCCACAGTGTTATTGCCTACTCAGTCCTAAATTTCGTAATGGCATCAGATCCTAAGTTTTGAAAGCTAAGCATGCTCAGTCTGATTACTACTTGGATGGGAGACCACCAATGAATACCAGCTCCTGTAGGTTATACAGTGGGCCCTCCCCTTGCGCATGGGATCCATTTTGGATCCTCCCACATAAGGGGAATTTTGCGTATGCTCGAACCCCATTTAAATGAATGGGGTTTGTGCATGCAGCGGTGCAGCCGAGTGCACGCTATGGGCACGCACGCCATTACCCCTTCCAGGGCTCGCCAACTCTCCTTCTGCTGCGGCTTTCAGTGTATGCTGAAAGCCGCGTAAGGTGTGCCTGCATATGACGTGAGCACACTATTTCAGAGGAAGGAACTGGCAAAACCACCTCCAAGTATCCTTGCCTAGGAAAACCCTGTGAAATTCATGGAGTCACCATAATTTGACAGGTGACTTGAAGGCATATACATACACACACACAGGCCAAAACTACATTTTACCTCTGCTGCATTGTCCAGTACAGATTTTCCCACTATACTCTGATAGTGAGCTTCCCCACACAGAGACAACTTGCTAATGTGGGGTAGAACTATCTGGATCAAGACCCTCTTATTGAGAGTTTAAACCTCTGCTCTTCCATATCCCAATCCAGATCAGGGGCCTGTACATTGTGTTACCTCTTTCCTTTTGGCCACACAATCTACATTCCCCCCACCCCACATTTCTCCTCTTCTGTTCACCTATCATTATCAATTTAATAATCCATACGATTCACCTCATGAAATTGGCTCTTGATCATTATTGTTGTTGTGTGCCTCCAAGTCATTTCTGACTTATGGCAACCCTAAATTGAACCTGTCATGGGGTTTTCTGGGGCTGAGAGTGTGTGGTTTGCTCAAGGTCATCCAGTGGGTTTCCATGACTGAGCAGGGAATCCAGAATCATAGTCCAATGATCAAATCATTATATCACTCTGGCTCATGATTACAAGAACTAACACCATGACACACAGCTCAGACTTTAAAGTGCTGCCTTTGGGGGCAGGGGGCGGCAATAATGCTGGATAAAATGGAAGGCAGTAGGAAAAGACCATGACACAGATGGACAGACTCAGTCAAGGAAGCTGGAGCTCTGATCTGATCAGGGGTGTTGACGACCAGGACTCTTGAAGGCCTCTCATTTGTAAAGTCATTATTAAGTCAAAGTTACTTGAAGGCAAATAACAACAACAATGTACCGTGTGAATGTATTTGCATTTCAGATGAATTCAGGGAAAAGGAGGGCATGCCAAATGTAACAGTAATTCAACATACTGTCACTATGCAGCCAGTACTTCCCTGAAACTGTGGGAGTAAGAATCCCATCAGCAAATACAATTCATGATAAGCATTGTGACCAAGGCAATGGTTATTTTGAATCTCTCTTTCTGAATGTGAATACATTTTTTAAATCTGAGATTATCCCATAAAACACAGGACTAAAAGAGAATTTGGATACCCAGATGAAATACCAGTCAGTTGACTACACTCTCTTGACAGCAATAGATACCTCTCTCATCATCCAGCCTGGGAGGGAGTGAAAAGGCAGGCCCAATTCCACCAGGGCTAGCCTGAAGAAGAAGAGCCCCCCTCCCTCCTGGTCATCATGTGTCATCCCGCCTGGGAAGGAGTGAAAAGGCAGGTTAGCCTGAAGAAGAAGGCCCTCCCTCCAGTCCATCTGCCTTGGTCCAAGCCTCAGAGGGAGGGACTGCTGGACCTGATCCCCTTCCTCACCACCATTCCCTTCTCCTATTGTGTCATGTCTTTTTAGATTGTAAGCATGAGGGCAGGTAACCGTCTAATTTAAAAGATTGTATGGACAGCGTTGTGTAAATTTACAGCACTAAATAAATAAACAAATAATCAACACATGATTACATATTTATTACAGTCATCCCTCCAAATTCATGGCTTTGGAACCCACGATTTTGATTATTTGCAACTTTGCCAGCACCGCCTAACTCCCGTTCCTTTCCATCCTCTTCCTCCCCTCCTTCCTTGCCTTCTTTTGCACACACACACACACACACACACACACACCGCCAAGCTTTGCCTCGGGGGCAAGCAGGGGGCTTTCCTTCAGCCAGGTGCACTGAGCCAGGGTGCAGGGCTGCCAGGGTCTGTAATCCTCTCCCTGCCGGCAAGCTGCCATTTCCTCTCCCGCTGGGTGCACACCCCACCCTGTTTGCCACAGCCAATGGCTGCCCACTTGCTTCCCCTCTCTCTCCCTCACTCTAGAGCTGGATCAGCTGAGCCTGCTCCAAGGCAATGGGGCTGAAAGAGAAAGCAGAGCCCCCCTTGCTCCAGCTCCATCGCCACGGGGATGGATCAGCTGAGCCTGCTGCAAGGATGGGGAGGGGGGAGATGATGGCAATGAGGTTGAGAGAGGAAGCAGAGCCGCCACCACCCCTTTTTCCCCTCTTGGCTCTCACACTGGAGTTGGAACAGGAAAGCAAGTGGAGAAGCCACCATCTCCTCTGCATCAGCTAGGGACCGCCTCTCCCCGTATGAACCCCCCGCACACTTCGATCCTCTGGGAGGAACCTGCTACAGCCTGTGAAAACTAGGCTGTCGCAGACCTCCCAGAGGACTTTTTCCGTGACTGCTCCCAAACTTTGAAATGGTCTGCCAGATGAGATGCGCCTTATAACATCTCTTGATTGCTTTAAAGAAGCTCTGAAGACGCATCTCTTCCGGCAGGCCTTTCCTGACACCTCTTAGATCCCAGCTCCGAACGGGACCTATAAATTGAATTTGACCCCTTGCCTGGTGTTATTTTTCTCCTCAATCTAAGAACTATGGAGGATGAATTATGTTTTTAATGTTGTTGGTTTTAAACTATTGTTAATTTAATTTATTTTTAAGGGGAGGGTGGTTGGAAATGGGTCAATGAAGTGTTTTAATTTGTATGTTTTAATCTTGTTGTACCCCGCTCTGATTATACTCACAGAGGAGCGGGCTAGAAATAAACATTATTATTATTATTATTATTATTATTATTATCATCATCATCATCATCATCATCATCATCTGATCCAGCCCCATTGCAATGAGACAGAGAGAGGGAGCAAGGGGGCACTGCTTTCTCTCTCAGCCCTATCACCTTGGAGCAGACTCAGCTGATTCAGCCCCATGATGATGGGGCTGAGAGAGGGAGCAAGGGGTCACTGCTTCCTCTCTCAGCCCCATTGCCTTGGAGCAGGCTCAACTGATCTAGCCCCATTACAATGGGGCTGAGAGAGGGATCGGGGGGGCGGGGCTCTGCTTTATTTCTCAGCCCCATTGCCTTGGAGTAGATTCAACTGATCCAGCCCCAGTGTGATGGGGCAGAGAGAGGGAGCAAGGGACACTGCTTTCTCTCTCTACCCCATGGCCTTGGAGTAGGCTTAGCTGATCCAGCCCCATGGCAATGGGGCAGAAAGATAGAGCAAGGGACACTGCTTTCTCTCTCAGCCCCATTGCCTTGCAGCAGGCTCGGCTGATCCAGCCCCAGTGTGATGGGGCAGAGAGAGGGAGCAGGGGAGCTCTGCATTCTCTCTCAGCCCCATTGCCTTGGAGCAGGCTCCGCTGATCCAGTCCTACTGCGATGGGGCAGAGAGAGGGAGCAAGGAACACTGCTTTCTCTCTCAGCCCCATTGCCTTGGAGAAGGCTCAGCTGATCCAGCCCCATGGCGATGGGGCAGAGAGAGGGAGCAAGGGACACTGCTTTCTCTCTCAGCCCCATTGCCTTGCAGCAGGCTCGGCTAATCCAGCCCCATGGCTATGGGGCAGAGAGAGGGAACAGGGGAGCTCTGCTTTCTCTCTCAGCCCCATTACCTTGGAGCAGGCTCAGCTGATCCAGTCCCACTGCAATGGGGCAGAGAGAGGGAGCAAGGGACACTGCTTTCTCTCTCAGCCCCATTGCCTTGGAGCAGGCTCGGCTGATCCAGTCCCATGGCTATGGGGCAGAGAGAGGGAGCAGGGGAGCTCTGCTTTCTCTCTCAGCCCCATTGCCTTGGAGCAGGCTCAGCTGATCCAGTTCCACTGCGATGGGGCAGAGAGAGGGAGCAAGGGACACTGCTTTCTCTCTCAGCCCCATTGCCTTGGAGCAGGCTCAGCTGATCCAGCCCCATGGCGATGGAGCTGGAGCAAGGGGGGCTCTGCTTTCTCTTTCAGCCCGATTGCCTTGGAGCAGGTTCAGCTGATCCAGCTCTAGGGCGAGGGGGAGAGAGGGGAAGCAAGTGGGCGCCATTGACTGTGGCAAAGGGGGTGGGGTGTGCACCCAGCGGGAGAGGAGATGGCAGCTTGCCGGCAGGGAGAGGATTACAGGCCTTGGCAGCCCTGCACCCTGGCTCAGAGCCCCTGGCTGAAGGAAGGCCACCTGCTTGCCTCCAAGGTGAAGCTAGGTTGGGGGGGGGGTGCAATAGAAGACAAGGAAGGAGAGTAGGGAGGAGATGGAAAGGAGCGGCGGGGTGGAGCGGACCTGAATATCTGCAATTTCAAAACCGTGGGTGTACCCAGAATGGATCCTGCAAATTTGGAGGGATGACTGTATATTTAATATTTCTGTTAATCAGCACACTCATTGATTATATACATGAAAACTATAGATACACGTGTAGTTTGGATGGTTCCAGTTGCTTGAAATCCGCAGGAGCAGGTATTGAAATGTATCCAAATTTGCTCCCTGAAATAAAAAAGGAGATCACATAAAGTGTATGTTACTGTTTGTTGTCTCCCCAAGACATACTGTAACCCCACTCACATGAGCAAGGTGGCTCATCAGTCAGGGCCAAAATCCTGCAAGAGAAGACGGAGCATAAAGTTCCACCAAAGTGTAATTATGCTCTGTCTCCCTTTTTGCAAGACTCACTTCTCTCTTGCAGGTTTCCCCTCACCAAACATGACCAGGGCCCTTTTGCACTAACCAGAAAACCCCCAAATCTCAGATCAGCTGATTTCCTTTCCTCACATAGATCTCATGCACCCTCCAATATCTGTTCTAAAGGGCAGTGGGACCCTCTAGAGCAGAGTTTAAGCTGTGAAGTAACTTGCTTAGACTACAAAGTCCTAGAGAACCTTATAGCTTTAGAGAGGGTGAGTCTACAACCCCAGTATATGTCATACATTAAGAATGATGTTCTACTAATATAGTAAATAAATCTCATACTCACCCTACTTCTTTGAGCAGTTTGCATGTTCCAGGGTAAATTATTTGGGTTCCATTGGGACACTTGAGACTTATGGTCTTTTTTGGTATTTGATTTTATATACATATATACAGGTTAACAATAGCAATAGCAATCACATTTCTATACCGCTTATCAATGCACTTTAGCACTCCCTAAGCGGTTTACAAAATGTAAGCTAATTGCCCCCAACAATCTGGGTACTCATTTTAGCGACTTCGGAAGCATGCAAGCCTGAGTCAAACTTGAGCCCTTTTGCTGGTATTGAACTCACAATCTCATGGTTTGTGAGTAAGTGGCTGCAGTACAGGCATTTAACCACTGCACCACCAGGGCTGGTCACAGTTGGTCACAGTTACAGGTTAACACTCCAATAGACAGCTAAACGCACCAATCTATATCAAAGACAGATATCTCACTCCTGAACCTACCCCTCGAGGCACTTTCTTTTAGTTTGGGCACCATCACTGCTTTAAAGCATTGAATTAAGCTGAGCATTCTCCACATGCCTCTCCCAATCTGTCTACCCCAAAACTGCTAGAAAGAGCTCTAGCACACTTCCTTTAAACTATGTTGCTGAAGGACTTTGCAGAGAAATTTAAAGGACAACAGCAAACCAATCCCAAGTCTGTGGGATGGAGAGGTTTAAAGTGATGTCAAGCTGCAGTGCAGATACAGTCAGATTCGGTAAACCTAAACTAGGAATAAATTACATCTCTACAAAATTCTCTGATCAGTTTTTTTTTTCCCCCATTCATCCTAGACTGACCCAATTTCAAGAAGCAATCTTGTAAAATTTCCTCCCATGGATACACATCATCTGAATATCCTGAGCTAATAAATACACCACTGTCAAGCCACACACTCTGGCAAAGTGTTGCCTTAAGGCAAATTCATAATGATTACAATATTCAAAAATATATGTAAAAACTAATGATTGAGAGACATGGGAGTTTATCACATGGGAGGAATTTCTCTCAATTTCGAAAGAAATGGTAGTGAGGCCAGTTCTGAATTGAGTAAATTTGCTAGTTCAGCGAATTTATGTGATTGTGTATTGACACTGCATTGCGTTCAGAACTGCCCGAAATTGTGTGTGATAGTTTCTCACGCGATCACGTGAAACCCCATGATTGCGTTCGGAAGGACTTCCCTTTGCCCGAAAATGTGTGTGATCAGCTTCCACACAATCACACAAAACCCCATGATTGCATTCAGATTGCCATTGGATTATACTTCCAATTCCCTTCGTGTGATAAACTCCAGAGAGACATAGATTGAAAACACTGTTCTGCCATGGAAATCCACTAGGTGATCTTGGGCAAGTCACACTCTCTCAGCCTCAGGCAATGGCAAATCCCCTCTGAACAATTTTTTCCAAGAGAACCCTGTGATAGGTTCATCTTAGGATCACCATAAGGCAGAAACAACTTCAAGGCACACAAAATTAAAAATATAATTTACAGAGTTTGGCCATTTTTGCTAGCAAGGGGATTCTGGGAAATCTAATGTAAATAAGGAACTTTTCCAATCTCTGCTAATTTGACCTAGTTGGATTAAATGCTTGGGGAACTATCCGGGATGGAATTCTAAAACGAAGTGGTGGCATAGTGCGGGGAAATCTGACTGTGGCCAGTTAAATGTAAACTAATTCTAATTGTTATATTTTTGAGAATTTTGATAATGTCATTCTAAATGACAAAGTGGACCCAAATAGGAGCTCAGATACTACACAGCTTTCTCCCAGGAGACTTCACTGTGTATGGATTGCATACCTGTCACTCTTATTAAATTTTATGTGATCTTTGTTCTGGACTAAAGAGCTTACCTCCAGTTTGAAAGCCTGCATTGGGTCACCATCCATTTTGTAGACAAACGACCCTAAAAATTTTCCTTCCTCATTTTCAAAATCACTCTTGAATCCCTGAAAATAGAAAGCGATGGAGGGTGGAATAGATTGTAAGCTGAAGCTGTCAGACAAACATTAGCGTGCATATTGTGCTTGGTGTCTTTTTCAATCTTTTTTAATTTTATCCATATATGAAATCACTTCTCAATGCAAAAAATGAAAATAAAAAAGGAGGAGGAAACAGGAGTCTGATGAAGATAATGGAGTTACTCACATAGACTGAGAGGTTCTGTGGAGCGCTGCTGATCTCATTTGTTGGAGAAATTTTCCTTGGAATATGGTACAGAGCCACACTGGATGGCTTTATGGGTTTTGACAGCTTGATAACTACATAGCCTTCAGATCCATCCATGGCCCAGCAATTCCCAGGGGTGTTCACCCTCTGAAAACCAAAATACTCTGTGACTTAGAGCCTTGCTTTGAAATGGCAAAACCCAATAATTCTTTAAGACCCATAGTGGTAAGAAAGGTGGGGAAAGGTTGTGCATACTTTGGCAGTTAGCCAAGTACAAACTAAAAATCAAAGTGCTGAATACAGACTGAGAATGAATCCACAGTGCAGAAATAAAGCAGTTTGACACCACTTTAACTATCATGGCTCCATCCTGTGGAATCCTGGGATTAATAGTTTGGTGAGGTAGCCAGACTAGTCTGTCAGAGACCTGTGGTGCCACACTGAACTATAAATTCCAGGATTCTGTAGGATAATCATGGAAATAAAAGTGGTGTTAAACTTATTTCTGCAGTGTGGATACACCCTAAGTTGGTAAGTTATTAACTTATTTTCCTCAATTTCAGTGGGATAGAGTGGAGGTTATCACTAAATTGACCCATGGTGTTGGACCCATTTCCTAATGTCTGAACAACTTATTCCATGTTGCACTATTGGTAGTCCCATTTTAGGAGAAAGGCAGGATATAAATCCAATAAATGTACACAAAAATACATAAGTAAGTACTTGTGTACTTTTATTTATGTATTTGTATCTCCAATAAAAATATATTTTAAAAAATAAATGTACACAAAAGGGGGTTGCAAAAACTACACATTTGGGGGCAAACATTGTGAATTTTGCATATACAGTTCGCCCTCCTTATCCACGGATTTTTTTATCCATGGATTTGAGCATACACGGCTTGAAAACATTCCCAAAAAGTATAAATTCCAAATAGCAAACCTTGATTTTCCATTTTATATATGGGACACCATTTTGTTGTGCCATTATATTTAATGGGACTTGAGCATCCATGGATTTTGTTATCCATGGAGGGCCCTGGAACCAAACCCCAGTGGATAACAAGGGCCCACTGTATAAACTTACATTCCTGCTTTGCAGTACACAGAGAGAGAACATGGTTGTAAAACCAGATTCCTTGATTGGGGAGGTGGAGCCTATCCCTTCTCCTTGTACCTCACTGCCACGAGAGCACCCATCCAAGTGGTGTCCACGCTCATCATAGTGCATGGGGCCAACCATTGGCACTGCTCTATAAAATATTCATCTGGGCAACTCATAATTCTCTAGATCTGACTTTGAAATTCAGTCATTGGCAACCCCAGTCAGCTCCCTGTTTCGTTCAGTTGCTAACTGAAGGCAATGGGACTGGATTTCTCAGCAACAAATTTAAAGGAGATAAGAAAGAAGGGTAAGAAACTTTGTCATGAGCAGGAAAAAAATGACTCTATAAATGGTTAAGAATTCCTACCTCTAGAATTACATCTGGTGACCGTTCATAATCCCAGCATGACCACAGCATGCAAACCTTTGCTCCTGTCTTAAAGCTTTTGCTGAACTTCACAACAGAGGCACCTGCAGATATTATTGCATGAAATGAGAGAGATTTACACTCCAGAATTAGGAGATACATAGAACCAAACATGCAGAGAGAAATGGAGTTGGCAGGAGCTATACTGTTAGTAAGCATTGATGCATCTTAGTTTCATGATTCAAATAACCCCAAATATGAGTTTGTTTTGTTACTCCCATTCCATCTCGGGCTTAACTTCTCTATTCAGTAACAGAATGCTGAGTGGTCACACTTTCACATTTTTCAGAGACAGTGTTAGTCTGTTTTAGTGTAAAAAGTAAAGGCAGGATGGGGAAATATAGTGGTATCTTTAAAATTGTGTGTATCAAAGTAAACTCCCTAAAAAAAAATTCCAACTTATGGAAGAATTGCAATTAATCGATGTCTGAAAGTAGAAAGAACCTAATATTAAAGACTTTATATTCTTTTCCAACAGACATCATTCCTCATTCAGTTTCAACATGATCTGGGTCTCTAAGGAATTAGCTACAAGGCTAGATAAGGCCAATATACTACCTAGATCCTTCATAAATCACAACCCAGTAACCATCTTACTTAGATTGAGACCTATGCAAATAAGATGGAGATTGAACAAACCCTATTACACCAAGAAGAAACAGTCTCAACATATAAGAAAGAATTAGGTGCACTGTCACGAGCCCAGAGCAATCCAAGATAAATGCCTATAAAGATGGCAAATTGAACATCCCCACCCCACCAACTATTTTTCAAGCAAATAAGGCCCTGCATGGCAAAAACCAAACCAGGGGTGCATCTAAACTGCAGAATTATAGCATTTTGCTGCAACTTTAACTGTCATGGCTTCCATTCTGTGGAATTCTGGGACTTATAGTCTGATAAGGGGCTTGAATTCCCTACCAGAGGAGCACACTACAGAGTCCTATGTGCCTTCCTACACGACAGATTCCAGAATTCCATATGATGGAGCCATGGCAGTTAAAATGGGATCACGGTGCTATAAATACACAGTGTGTATGTTGTTGTTGTGCACCTTCAAGTCATTTCCGACCTATGGTGACCTTCTTGGCAAGATTTGTTCAGAAAAGGTTTGCCCTTGCCTTCCATTGAGGCTGAGAGTGGGTGACATGCCCAAAGTCACCCAATGGGTTTCATGGCCATGCAGGGAATTGAACCCTGGCCTCCAGAATCAGAGTCCATCACTGAAGCCACTATGGCACAATGGCTCTCATATGCAATGCAATTTCCCCTGGGATATTCATCAGGCAGATAAAAGAAAGAAGAGGTTATTCATTTTAAATGAGATGCTTCCTCTTCAGCTTACCTTCAGACTTCAAGGCAAAATCTTCCATTTGAATGTATTTGTTTCCAGCTTTGGAAGCTTTTGACTGCAGGAAGAGATTCTATTGCCAAAATACAAAGCTGCTGTTAGCCAAGGCCTGCCAACACATGCCAGTAAATACTGTGCAGAGAAATAATGTCTTCCTCTACCTGAAGTCTTTAGACCAGTGACCAAGCAAGACTAAATATATCTCAAATATCTGACTTCAAAACCCTATGTATTCAGTCCCTGCCCTAGTGGTGCCAAACACCTGGTGCTAGGCTCCATAAATTGAAATATTTTTGAGCACCTTGAATTGCTCTGAGAAGCTAGACAATAATGTCATAATTGCTGTAGAATAGGTTGGATAAGGTCTCCCCACTAGCACCTCCATCTGACCTCTTTCAAGAGGCAAACAGCATTTTGCCCAAACTGAAAATTCAGAGCCAACTAGAAGGCCACTCCATGTAGGATTTAGAAAGGAGAAACATTTCATGCTAATCTTTTTGGATAATTCAGAGATCGTTGTGAAAAAGGCTGCAGAAATTTATTACATTTTTATCCTCTTACAAAAATGTATTAAGTGGGACAAGTGGAACCAGCAACAGAATGGAAGCCAAAAGACAAGTCATATAAAAAGAAAATGTTTCAAAATGTTCCTTTTGTGGTCCCTGACTTTTTGCAGATCCCGATAGACTAGGAACATCAATACAGCCTGTTTAGCCAGCATAAATTATAGACCTTGAACGTTCTACACAGTAGTATTATTTTTAATAGCACTTTCTGAGTGGCCAAGAGAAATATTTTTCAGTACAATTTTTCTTTTGTCATGTTGGTTTATGCTGGTGTGTCCTGGAAATGGCTATTTCTATTTTCCAAACCCTTTCTTTGGCCATTACCTGAATGATTGGAGCTTATCTCATGGATATTTAAATCATCTTACCTCAATTCAGTTTAACCCTTAATTCTGGCGGCATCCTAATATTATTGCAAGGTTTTTTGCTCCAGTTTTGCCACCCAAATACATCCCATCCCCACTTCCAGAGCTGCTCCCCATGGCTCTTTTCGGATCCAAGAGTTTTCCAGCTTGAAAAAGTGGTATCCGGAGCCCTTCTGGAAGCAGGGATGGGCCCAGGATGTACTCGGGAAGCAAAATTGGAGCCAAAAACCTTGCAATAATATCAGGATGCTGCCCAAATTAAGGGTTAAACCAGATTGAGGTAAGGTTATTTAAATATCCATGTGATAGCCCTTGAAAGTAATTGCACATTTGCCAGAAGCCTAAACTTATTGTTTCACTCATTTCCAAAAGGAACCCTTTCACATTATTGTAGTGCTATGATTCCACTTTAACTGCCATGGCAACAGTCCTGGCATCAGCAGTTTAGTGGGAGCCCTTTGAAATCCTCAAGCTGCTCCTAGGGACCAAACAGTCAATCCCAGCATTCCATAGGGGGTTGTCATGGTAGTTAAAGAGGGATCATAGCACTGCATGTGTGTAGTGTGGAAGGACCCAACATGATGAAACCACAGAAGACCCATATTATAGAATTAGTTCTGTGTAGCTTCTAAAAGAAAATGTTACTATGGAGACACTGGCTGCATCTGCACTGCAGAAATAATCCAGTTTGACACAGCTTTAACTGCCATAGCTCAATGCTATGGAATTCTGCAAAATGTAGTTTGTTGTGGCACCAGAGGTCTCTGACGGAAAAGACTAAATGTCTCACAAAACTACAAATCCCAAAATTCCATAGCACTGAGCCATGGTGGATAAAGTGATGTCAAACTAGATTATTTCTGCAATTACAGCCTAACATTTGTAACATTGGTTTAAAAAAAAAAAGAAAGAAAACCAATTTTATGTCCCCACCTTTTTGATTTCCCAACATTCATAAGCACTTCCAAGGTCATGGACAAAATCCTGGAACCCAGACACTTGCTGGCGGAAAGCATCAATGTCTTTCTGAAGGTTTTTCTGAAGAATCTCCCTCTGCTGACTAGAAAGAAATGAGCAAGGCAGTCAAAATAGCCAACATATCATTTAAGACTGAACAAAACAGTCCATCATAGGGAGAATTTCATTCTGGATTTAGCAGATGTAGGCTTGTTTAAAAGAATATTCGGGCAACAAAAAAGAAAATGCTACTCATTAAAAAGCAATGGTCTCATAATGGAGAATATTAGACAAGACTAGAACTTTTGCTTTGCTTACTTTGTTCTCACAAGTAAGAATGAAAACTTTCAAAATATTTCCCCCTGTTCAGTGAGCTCTTGAGAATTATTTTTAGTGTTTTTTTGTTTGTTTGTTTTAGTTTGACGACGGTGATTTTGGTACTTTCTTGCAAAATGTAGTTTGTGTGCCAAAATCACTGTCTTTTGTGTAAACTGTAATGCTGTGTGAAGAAAATATATTATGTGCAAATTTCGTTAAATAAGCAAAAATGGGGAAAGGGCTAATCTATTTATACAGAGGAAAAACAAAACAAAACAAAATCTCACGAAGGTTAACATGTTTTCCAACTACTAGGACATCCCTTCTTAAGGAATAAAAAATTTCAAATATTAACAGATTGCCTAAGCTAGAACACCAGTTTCCTTAGCAGAAATGACATAGCCAGTAATTTTGGTCTGAGAGAAAAGATATGGGTGTATGTGATTTGACCAACTGGCTACTAGTAACTGTGGCTGAATCTTTGCTGCGGAAATAATGCAGTTTTCACCACTTTAGCTGCCATGGCTATGGAATCCTGAGATGGTAGTTTATTGTGGCATCAGAGCCCTCTGACAGAGAAGGCTGTATATCTCACAAAACTACAAATCCCAGAATTGGATAGCATTGAGCCATGGCAGTTAAAATGATGTCAAATTGCATTATTTCAGCAGTGCAGATGCAGCCAGTGAAGGTACTTGCATCTCACGTCTTTCCTCCTGAAACGACCACAGAGTGGCCAAGGAGAGGACAGGTGATGGCCACAGATTGTCACTAAGCATGGTCCAGTAGCTGACCCAAAACAACAAGATCATCCTCCAGGTTCTCTGGAATCCCCCAACCACCCTCCCCAGAGGTCCCAGATGATGCCTGTATTGCCACACACCTGCTTTCATAAAGTAGCTAGTGATGGTCTTCAGCTGCCTGTCTCCCTCCTGCTGGCCAGTATAAGGCTCATAAAGAGGGTAGAGAAAAGATGGCCCTGAGCTGGGGGGGGGGGGGCATTCCTCCATGTGTATTCAAAGACTTAGGAAAAGGACCAAGAGGTACTTCATGATGATTCTACTAGTCAGGGTTTCCAAAAGATAAAGAAGCTACTCCCCTTCCATGAATCTTCGAATATTCCTTCCATCCCTATTACACACTATATCATCCTGAACTTCTAGCTAACCCACTCCTTGTATAATGCATCTATTAAAAATACATTTACAGCACAGTCCTGTGCATAATCAGACCAGCTATTCTCAGTCTAGTCAGTGGATCTATATTTGAGGAATGGGATTTCTTTCAAACCAGATGCATACGATTCCATTTGTAAACAAGTTTCAACTTGCCTATATGGTTGCATCCTTAGGTTTAAAATGTTCTTCCTTTTTTTATCTGTACTTAGTTTCCCTTGACATCCAAACCACCTCTCAGCTTGAAAGTTGAGTGACACATTCAGCAAAGCTAATGAAATCTGTGGCTAAGTATGGTGCAGCCCCATTCATAACAACCCCACAGCCCCTGCTATTCTTTTCTATGTGAGAGTTAACCTGGAAACCCATCACCAGCTACAACAATATAGTGGCTAGAGAGTGAAGAGGAAGGAAATGCAGCCTCATACACCACAGGAGTTTGTAGCCACATTTCCACCTCTAGGTCAAAGAGTATCAGACATAAATGAGTGTTTTTGCCGGTGCCAATAATCCGAGGTCTCAAGGGCTTAATATTCCAATTGCCGACTGTAGTGAGCAGGCCCTGGAAACAGCCAATCACAGAGCACCAGGTATCCAGCCAATGAGGAGCTTACTGGGCGGGGCTGTAGAGAAGCCTTGGTGCAGAGAGAGAAAAAGTGTAAGGGAGTTAGTGGATTGGGATTAGGAAGGGAAGAGACACCACAGAGGGAGGGTGTGCTCTTAGGTTCCTGAGGGGACAGGTGTAGGTTCATTCTTAGACCAGGGAAGGGTCTGAAGAGCCTGCTAGGGGAATAGATAGGCTTGAGGGAGTCTAGGAGAGAGACTCATAGCAAGTCAGTTGTGATACTGAAGATAAGGTTGCCTGAGAGACTGTAGTGTTAATGTTTGAAGGAACTTGTGTAACTGAGAGATAAGACAAAGCCTTAAAGATATTTCATATTTTATTTATTTTATAAATAAACTTCATTCTTGTTTTGAAATACCACTTGGCCTCTGTGAACTATTGATACATGCTACCAAAGTTATCAGTGCCTCGTTGGAAATAGGTAGTGGCGAACAGGGACGTGTTCGTCACATAAAAATTGGTGGCAGCGTCGGGATTCGAAAAGCCCAGTTGCCAGAACTGTTTTGAAGTTTGGGGTCTGAGTCGAATACCAGATACCCATAGTTGGTTTGGTGTTGAGTAAGGGGAGTAATCTCTGAGGTAATAGAAAAGGGTAATTGTAGGAGATTACTTGGAACCCAACCACGTCAACGTTAATTTAGATGCTAGTCTCTGAGGTAAACGCCTGGGGTATTGTAAGAGACTAGTGAACAGAAGTAAAGACAGACACAAAGTGATTCCTGAGGTAAAAGTCTGGGTAAAATAAGGAATCACTAGTTTGACCTGGAGATTTAAGTGAAATCTCTATACTTAGTGGAGGCACAGTTAATTTACAGTGATTCCTGAGGTAAACGTGATTGGTAAAGTAGGGAATCACTAACTCCATTTTAAGAGCCAAGTGAAGTCTTGTTGTTCCATTGAGTCAAAGTAAAAAAATATGAAAGGATTTTGAAAGAAAGTCAAATAGCACAAGATAAAGAAACTGAATTGGCCAGAAAGGAAAATGAGAGACTCTTAAGAGAAAAAGACACGGAGTATCAAATAAGAATGAAGAGTTTGGATCAGGGAATCCCTTTACCTCAAGTAATTCCTGAGGTAAATAGAGTACCACAAATTGACATGAAGGGGTTTCCCAGATATTACAAAGGGGACAATATCGAAGCCTTCTTCGTTAACTTTGAGAGGACTTGTTCAGAGTGGAGAATAAGGAATGAGGAGAGAATGAGTTATTTGAGATTGCAGATTAGTGGGGGTCTCACAGAAGTATATGCAGAGATGAGGACAGAGAAAGCCCAAGACTATGATTTATTTAAAGATATTTCATATTTTATTTATTTCATAAATAAACTTCATTCTTGTTTTGAAATACCACTTGGCCTCTGTGAACTATTGATACATGCTATCAAAGTTATCAGTGCCTCGTTGGAGATAGGTAGTGGCGAACAGGGATGAGTTAGTCACACCTACCTAACTACTTCCCTTTCCAAACTCTTTTTTAAACCCTGAACTGGTGAGGAAATGAGGAAGAAGGGATTCTGCTACAATGTGAAATTAATCTCTTTTGTTTTCTTCTTTCATTTTCTACAGAAAGGTGGCCTGTGTTAAACTATTATTTCCCTGTACCACCTGCCCCAGGTAACAGACCCATCCCTTTCTAGCAAACATGAAAGCATTGAAAACATTTTGTACATTGTGAATTACAAGTAAGGGGGTGACTGGCACCTCTAAGAAGGGAGCATCACTGGTATATCTCTCTTAATGGAAATAAACACAGCTAGCAGCTGGCATAGTAGGTTACGTGTCACCAAAAACATTGTCTTCGCCTAAGATTTTTAAACACCTCCCAAAAGTAAACTTTCTGCTAGCTGTGTCATTTTCAGTTCAGACTCAATGAGTAAGGGAAATACAACATTCACTCATACATTACAGTCTTTTTTTCTCTGCTGACATTATGCAAAATTATGTAACAGGGTGCTTGTGGGAGTCAAACAACTAAGACTTGTCATTTTAATAAGTTTTCCCCAACCACCCTGCAAAAATGACAATGCATTCATTGAACAGTTTTTTTTTACCTCGGCTTTAAATCCATTGCCTCTTTCAAAGGAGCCTGGTGGCTGCTAAAGTCAGGCATGAATCCTAGAAGGAAAAATTAACTTTGTTATTGACAATCCAAATAATTCAGAAAATACATTTACTTATTTCCCATGAGGACTATTAAGGAGAATGTTGTGTTTATTCTACTCTAGATCAGGACTGCAAATATGTCTTGCCATTAAACTCATACTATGTATGAGTTTCTATGTAACTGTACAACATATACTTTAATGTACAAGATTTATTTCCTGGACAGTAATTAACATCACCAAGATCCCATTTATTTGGAAAATCTGTCTTAATTTCCTGGCTGGCTATGGAGCGTCTTAAAAAGTAATTGAGACCATGGGTTAAATTAAGCAGGTACTTTGGAGATTTTGAGCATCGTGACAATATCATCACTGCATATTTAATTCTAGGGGTCAGTCTGTTCTTTAGCAACCATTCCACAAAGTGGCCTCCTAGATCTCAGGTGCATATGTGCTGCTTTGAAATGCATGCACAGCACAGACAAATTGGTCAACAGCCTGATAGTGATTTATACGTGTGCATGTGTAACTTACATGTGCATAAGTCTCTTTTTAGTGGTTTTTAAATGCTTTTATTAAAAAAAATTTACAGTAAACTAAAACTACAGAACAGAAGAAAAAAGTTTAAAAAGAAATACAGAAAAAGATAATAACAACCTCCAATGGTTCTTGTTGTGTGCCTTTCTTTAAATTTTTCTGTTGTTGTGTGCCTACAAGTTGTTTATGATGTACAATGACCCTAAGTCAAACCTGTCAAAGACTTTTCTGGGGATGGGACCAAGTGGGTTTCCATGGCCAAGCAAGGATTCAGTCTCTGATCTCCAGAGTCATAGTCCAACTCTCAAACCATAACTATGGTTGTACATGCACACACACAAAAATCACCCTATTTTTAACATACAGCGGTACAATATACAATCTAGATCTAGATCCATATCCATTTCAATCTAGCTTCAAGCCTGGCTACAGGTCAGAGACAGCTTTGGTTACCTTGGTAGATCACCTTTGCAGGGAACTTGAAAGGGAACTGTGTCCCTGTTGGTCCTGCTGAACCACTTGGTGGCTTAGATACCATCTACTATAGTATCCTTCTGGACTACCTCTCTAAGATGAAACTTGGGGGCACTGTTATGCAGTGGTCCTGGTCTTTCTTGGAGTGGTGAACTCAGAAGGTGGCGTTGGGGCGCTCTTGTTCAACAACTCCATGGTCTTTGCCCTGTTCTGTTTTGTCCCTCATGTTATTTAACTTCTACATGAGACCACTAACAGAGGTCATCCAGAGTTTTGGGATGCTGTGCCTTGAATATACATAGCTATCTCTCCTTTCCATCTGAATACAAGGAAGCTGTCTCTGTACTGAACCAATATCTGCTGTCAGTAATGGACTGGATGAGGACAAACAAAGTGAAGCTTAATCCAGACAGGAAAATAAGGCAGATCAGGGAATAGGGACTTTGCCTGTGCTGGATGGGGTAACACTTTCCCTGAAACCTCAGTCTCATAGTTTGGGTGTTCTCCTGGACTCAACTCAGAGCTTGGATACCCAGGTTTCAGCAGTGACCAGGAGTGCATTTGCACAACTAAAACTAGTGTGCCAGCTGCACCTGTTCCTTGAGACATTAGATCTGGCCACAGTGACACAGGCCTTAATTACATCCCATTTGGACTACTGGAACACACTGGGACTGCTTTTGTAAATTTTTCGGAAACATCAGCAGGTTCAAAATGCAGCAGCCAAAATGCTGACTGGGGTCACTTATAAGGAGGATATAACTGCCTTGTTGAAACAGCTTCATTGGCTACAGGTTCATTTCTGGGCACAATTCAAAGTGCTGGTCATGACATATACAAGTTAGATCCAGACTAAGATTGTATCTCTCCACATACAAACCTGAAAGAGTTTTAAGATTTGTACGGGAAGCCTTTCTCTTGGTCCTGCCAACAGCACCTCATTTGATGGGGACAAAAGAAAGCCTTCTCCATGGCTGCTCCCAGCATCTGGAACTTCCTTCCAAGGGAGGCCAGGCTGGTCCCTTCCCTGCTTCCCTGTCACAGGCAGGCAAAGACATTTCTATTCAAGTAGGCTTTTAATATATAAGCACACCAGGGAGGCTTTTATATGAGATGTGTGTTTCATTAGCTTTTTAAAAACATTGTATGTTTTATGTCATTTTATACTGTGTTTAGCTAGATGATTTTAATTGTTTTTAAATATTTATTGTTATTTTTTAAAAGTTTTATCTGTGAGCCAACTTAGTTCTCTTTCTGGCAGAATGGTGACATAGAAATTAAATAAAGAAACAAATAAACCAGTCTTTTCCTTTCACTAGTTTACTCCCCATCTGTTTTAATGGAGGAGAATCAACAGTGCAGTTGACTGCATAAATCTGGACCTTACCAAAGACCATTCAGTGTCATTTACTGTGAGCTTCTCACATACAAACTGATATAAAAGAAAGAAAATTGGAAGAAACCAATCCCAATTCACCTAGGTTTTTAAGGTCCCAAACACGCTGCATAAATAATCCAGTTTGAGGCTACTTCAATTGCCCCAGTTCTCTCAAACTTGATTATTTATGTAGTGTGTTTTGGACCTAAGAGAACCATATACAATACAACAAGCCCTTTTTACAGTAGTTCTTGTGGGATTCTCCTTTTTAGCAAGTAACTTTAATCTGTATCCATATTTTTATATGCTCACACATACACACAAATAATATACTTTTTATGGAGATTATTTTTAAAAAACACTATGTTTAGACTGGATCTTTGAGGAACTCACGAAAAGAGATGCCCAGAATGATTATGAGTGTCAGAAAAACCACTTTCATCTTGACAGAACTTTCCTGTTGCCCTGAAAAAAGAGAAACAAACTCAAGTGAGAATGACTAAAACATAGGTTTAGTTAGGCCCTGTACACACCAGCCTGAAAGGCTGGCATGGGGGTAGAGTTGAGGTGTAGCATTCTCACAACGCACACCCAACTCCATCCCCAGGGCACCCTGATGCTGCATGCCACTCCACCCATGTCATGGCACACCTCCAGCGCTGCGTCCATATGACGCAGCACCAAACGAGCACCATATAGCCGTGACAACGTGGCTACAGCGCCCTTTTGACTGCTTTTGTAAATTGTTCAAAAATTTCAGCAGGTTCAAAATGCAGTGGCCCAAATGCTGACTGGGTCACTTTGTCAGGCTCTTTTTTGCACCCTCAAAAGGCCAGATTGAGGCTGCGGCATGAGGTTGCTGTGGCCCCAATCCAGCTAGAAAAGGGGCGGCTAGGAAAGGTCTGCACAGCTCCTTAGTCATTGTTCATTAAAATTACTCCTGAAAGAGGCCCATATTCACAGAGTCAACAATGTGAGAAAGTGGCCATTTTGGAAGTCTGTATCTTTGGCTGTAAGGCCTTTTGAACTGAGTCTAAAAACAAAATGATAACCAGCCAACAGCATTTGCTCATTAATATGTTCTCTGTTAGAAACTGATCTCCAAATATATTTTAGAATAAATGGGTTGTGGCATTCACCTGTGTCCCTTTAAAAGACTGAAGAATTTTTCTAAAAAACTTTTTTTATTCTTTTGAAATTTTCAGTTAAAAATAACACTTTACGAAATTTTACTTTAGCCACATGAAACTATGCGCATGTAAATACATTTAGGCTGTGCATATAATACTGTAATTTAAAGGTATAATTTTAATTTTGCTATTTTTTCATGTCACAGCTATTACCATTACATTCAGTAATATATGGGAATTACGATTTATGAGAAACCTTAGTACCAAAAACATTACTGAGGCTTCTGTATGGTGTGGTATCAGAGGACGTCAATGGAGAGATGACACTATGAGTTACCGGACCGGCTGATGCCAACCCTAGTGATGCCACTGGTTGTAGTGTGAAACATCTGCTACTGAGAAGAATATGTTGAGAAGACTATGTCTCTGACTCTGCCTGGGGCAGGATTTTCTCCATTCTTAGAAGGAACTCCATGTCTCTCCCCAAGAAACCTTGCACCCCCTCTCAGTTCTTCGCACTCCTTTCAGTTTTCTTTTCATGGAAAAAAAGCATTTGAGGTCTAGCATACCTGCAACAAGGAGTGGTGGAGCCTGCTGCACTGGGAAGTCCCTGGTTGGTTCCATCAATGGGGGATGTTCCATCATATAGGGGTGGAATAAGTGGCTTTGATCCTCTAAGTATTTACCTAACGGCAACAGACCACATTGTTAACCCTTGTGTACATCTTACAGTCTCAGAAAAATACATGGAGAGGTTTATTGTTTTATTTTAAGTTTTATATAAAAACAACAATTAATAGTATGATTATTTTTTTAAAAAAGTAGAGAGAATTGAATAAATAATTACAACCTCCAAACAGGTTCAGCCTATTCTTTAAATCTAAATCCAGAGCAGATTCACCACCCAACTGACATGGGTGTCACCATCTACCACTCCATCAGCTTTCTCAGTCTACTGCAAAGCAAGTGAACAATGCTACTGGTGCGAGTGGGCAAGTTCACTCCAAGTCCAGTGAAGACACACTTACTGCAGCAAGGCTGCTCTGAGTCTTCCACTGCTCTGTTCCACTCGAGACTCCAGCGTGACTCTGGTGTTTTCTCCTTCCAGGTTGTGGGCTCTGCTTTTGTCTCTGCAGGAGCAGACTGGCGCTTTCTACGGATTTTTTTGAAGACCCTGAGAAAAGAAGATCCTGGTTTGTACAGCCTTCCAGCTGTCCTTATTTGGCAGGGAGAATCCCATAAATAATCTTTTCATCCTACTTATTCAGCTGTTTTTAAATATATCCCAGTTTCTCTCTCTTGCTCCCACTTTCCCTCTTAGTCCCCAGCTTACCACAATTGCTGGTAAATGAGTTCAAAGTGCAAAAGTAGTTTGCACTCATCTAACTCTCTGAAATAAGGAAGAGAGAAGGTTCAGGCACAAGCAAACTGCTGCAGCGTTTCCTAGCTTGTGGCTTCTTCCCTAGGAATAATTTTTGCCATCTTGACCATGCTCTGATGTTGCTTTGCCACAGGCATCCTAGTTTTCATTGTTGGAATGTAGCCCTTTCCATGTGCACATTCTCAGCCATTCCTGATTGAAGCAAACTGGAAAACTCCAGGGCTATTATGGAGGGTATTGTAAAGGTGGGAAGCACCCATTACTCCACAAGAGGAAGGATTAAAGGACTGAAGGTGGCTTTCAGACACAATCCTGTCATAAACATGACCTTAAAGGTGGAGCCCATGTGCAAGAGAAACTCAAAGCAACTGCCACAAGTAAAATACCACGTGCTCCACTCCACAATAGTATGGACCCAAGCGTTATGGTTTGTTGCAATCTGAACTCCCATACCTAGATGTAAAGACCTGGAGCCTATGATTTTGTGTTATATAATAAAATATATGTATATATTTTCACAAAAGTCAATAATTTATTACATAAAAGAAGAAAACAGAGAAGAAAAAGAAGTTATGTCTTGTGGTAAACATTGTTAATGTTGTAGTTATGTTATAGTTATAGTTATGTTATGTTATTTCGTTGTTGTGGTTATTTGTTTATTTGTTTGATTGTTTTGTTGTTGTTCTTGATGTGTGAAGAGGAATGTTTGTTTTTTACACATCTAATGAAATGATCAGATTTATAGAGTAGTAATACAACAGACAAGATGTGTAATTAGCAATGATACTATAAGTGACATGTAAAATGTGAATGTTGAATTTAAATTTATGTTTTTTAACTTACTTATATGAAAATTAATAAAAATAATTAAAAAAATAAAGTGGTATCAAATTAGTTTATTTCTCCAGTGGGGCAGTAGCCTCAGTTAGGCTATCCCACCATTCAGGATCACCCCCAGGCTCTGAGATCACTTGGCCAAAACCAAAGAGCCCCTTGGTAATGTTGTGGAGGTGAACCTTCATGATCTCATTAAGCATTGTGCATTAAGCAGCAACCACAGTTGCTCACAGCTTGGCATTCGAACACTAACAGACACAAAGAAAACACACCTTCATGTTTGGAAATCAAGACAGAAAACCTAGCTAAAGGGGCTCCTCCCAGATCAAGGTGATGTGAGGGGTTTATTCCTTCTTGCCGATATAGGGAGTCCAGATTGGAAATATTTATTTTAACAATAAAAGAGTGATAGTATATACATTGCACTAAATTAAGACTGGCATTTGGAAAGAGAAATCAATTAAAATTTGCAGATTGCTGCAAGCTGTGCAGCCAGCTAGAAAAGCACAGAGCAGTTCGCATGCACATTTGTGTGTGTGGTTTCTTTTTACAGAGCAGAGCAGAGCACCCTGAGGCCTGCCATCAACAACAGAACAATACATAGATTAGCATGGGAATCACTCCTCCCTATATATATATATATCCCACTCTCTCCCATGACACATATTCACTGAAGATACCAGCCACAGATGCTGGTGAAACGTCAGGAATAAGCTTTTCTAGAATATGGCCACATAGCCTGAAAAAAAACCCCACAAAAAACTGTAGTCCAACACCTTGCAAATAATCCTCTCCCAGGTATTCTGCAAGATTACTTTGCTTTTGCTGAAGAAGTGAAGTTGTTCAGAAGTCTAGACTAACATTGTGGACAGAAATTATTGCAGAGCAAGTGGGAGGAAAAAATACATGAACAAATAAGTTTTACATCAATTGAAATGAAAGCAAGGTGGCAAAAGCACATTATTTTTACATAAACCAGGTAAACAAATTATCTCCTGTACCTCTTTACTCCTGTTTCACGGTAGCAAATGGGGTTCAGCTGTTGGAGGATAGCCAGTCTTTCACTGCGCCGTTGCATTGTCAGCTCTCTAAAGATGCTGCAAATGCAATAGATCTCAATCAACATTGTCCATAAAAACTTTAGTATCTACCCTGCAGTTTTCATAAGGTGCCATCCAGGAAGATAGAACTCCGACACTATTAGACAAAACAGTTATTTTTATTTTTATTCCACAGGTCAATTTATATATTGCATTTTCTGCTAGAAAGTGTTGGACTGAAACAGTTCAAAGAGACTAGACTAAACTTTGCTTTCTGTTGGTTCAAGGTACACAAACTTGGTTTCATGCATAAAACTATTTTAAAATATTATGCATAAAATTACCTTCAGTCTATATGTATAAGACATACATGAAAAATAAGTGAATTTCATGTGTATACTTAAGTCTAATTTCCTTGATATCCCATTAAGTATATGCAAATATTCCAAAGTAAAAAAATATTTTTTTTATTTTCTTTAGTGATCACAAACTATACATACAATACATACACAACATATAATATGTACAGTATATACAGTATCTACACTCCCATATTTACTTGTTGATAAACTTCAATGTTTCCAATTTAACATAGAAATGAATCCACTGATATTATCTAAATGATTCTTAATACATTGTAAAGTCTAGTTTAATTATCAAGTTCTGTCCATACAACTTCCGAGTAGTTATAAACATTATAGTCCAATCTGTGTTCAGTTTGCAGCTTGGCCATGAAACCCACTTGATGATCCTGAGCAAGTCACATACTTTCAGCCTCGGGGGAAGCCAATGGCAAACCTCCTCTGAACAAATGTTGCCAAGAAAACCTCATGGTAGGTTCGCCTTAGAGTCATCATAAATACATTTCTATCAGTGAAGTCAGCAGTGGTTTACAACATGTAAGCCAAATGCCCCTAACAAGCTGGGTACTCATTTTACCAATCTAAGATATTATGGAAGGCTGAGTGAATCTTGAGACCATGGGATCGAACTCACAGCCTTGTGGCTGCAGCACTAGCATTTAACCACTGCACTACCAAGGTTCCCTTTTGACTTGAAAGCACATGACAACAACAACAAAACTAGCTACCCTCCCGCTGAACATCCAGGACTCTGAATCCCATGACTAGAATAAGGAAATGTGTTCAGACAGCCACATTAGGGCTTATGTTTATTTTTGGGATCTTGGCTGAATGTGATCTAGACTACTCTGTGACTTCTCTAATTGGGCCTGAAGGGAAGTGCCCATCACTTAAGGCAGTGATGTCCAAACTCTGGCTCTCCCGGTGGACTTCAGCTCCCAGAAGCCTCAGCCATTAGCCAAGATGGTTGAGGCTTCTGGGAGCTGAAGTCCAACACACCTGGAGGCCCAGAGGTGGACATCACTGATTTAAGGGATATTCTTTTCCCAGTGTAGGCTACTTGCTTAGGATAAAGCTTTCCCTTAAAGTACTCCCCTCTTTCATGTGCTTGCTCAGTCTCATCATCCACCAAGGCATAGAGAGGGAAATCTCTGCAACAAGAGGTGGGAAGTGCAACTTAGAAGCCCCAGCAACATCTCACTGAGTAACTAGGAAAAGAGGGTAGGGGTGGGGGTAGCAGCTCCTTTAGATGCCCTGAAAAGGTCCCATCCTACTCAGCAAATGCCCAAAGAAGGAACCCATGAAGAATGACAAGGGGTTTCAGGGGTTTAAAGCTAGATTAAAACCTGGAGTGAATACACCACCCCATTGACATGAGATCTCTCAGTTGGCGATGTCCTCAGTGTCGCATTGCAGCCATGCTCCCCCAGTGCCAATGTGCACATTGGCTAAACACCTCTCCATTTGCCTATTCAGTATACAGTGGGCTGTCCACAATTGTGGCTTTAACCTTTTCTGAATTGATTATTCATGGATTTGATTAATATGTTCTCTTTAGGAATCTCTAGGCCCTCCAGTGTGACTCTTCTAGAGGCTATATCACATTGGAGAACATAGAGATTCCTATTGAAAGCACTTCTCCAGGCATTTGTTGGTCCTTCAGTGCAATTTTATGGTCAGCTTCTGCTGGATGTTGGGCATAGAGTCATGCTGAAGGATCTAGAGATTCCTAGAGAGATGTTCTCTCAGTTAAAAAAAATATATAGTGGGTTTTTTTCCTTGAGATTTATTTCCAATTTCAAGGGTGTCCTGCACTCCTAAACTCAGTGAATGTGGAGGGCCCAGTGTATGTGGAAAGGAATTGTAAACCCAAAAGGGCATACTTTCTCCACACAATGAGAAATACTGAGTGTGGCACAAATCAGTACGCACACATACAGTTCTCTCTTGCGCATGCCAAATGCACATCTGGCACAAGAACATCAGGAACAGACACAGCCACCAAGCAAAATTGTGCTTTCCCCCTCTGAAGTGTCCATTTGGACACCCTTAAGTGGAGAGTGGTTGAACCAAACAAACCAGGCATTCTGAATATATATACAAAGGCACCAATCATTTCAGAATCCTTCTATATCCTTAGCATCAACCATTGCTCTACTGTGTCTTATTTTTATTGTAGTATGGACATTTCGGGAACCCCAGCCATGTCACAAAGAATTCAGTAAGAACTACTTTTACTGACCTTCCAATGGCTTGGTTTAATCCTGATTCTTCAGAACTTTATAATATCCACTGCAATACAAACCGATCCGTACGCGGTACCTCACTGCTCTACGAGCTGCAAGGGGAGTGGCTCCACTCAAGATATGACTGGACACCACTGCCTGTATTTCACCCTCTTCAGGCAATATATAGCTCTGTAGCCTGGAAGCCAATGACCTCATAAATGAATTGCATACAGGCTGTCTACATGAGATGTGATATTACAAAGGAGCCCTAGAGGAGCTGTGTATCACTGGACCCCCATTACATGGAGTGGGGAGAAACTATTTCAGTTTGACTCTCCTGTTTCCATATTTCTGCAATTTATATTAGCCCTTTTTATTTTAGCTTTCAGTAAAACTACAAACAAGTAAAAAAAATTAAAACTTCAATTTCCATTCTTTCCAAGCCTTGAATACATCAAAATAACAAGGGGAGGGGGGAGGCAGGGAAAATAAAATACAAAGTGTAGGGCATCTCCTGGTAGACTTTAATTGTATTTCGGGGTTGCATAATTTCTTCCCCAGGTCAACACAGGTTATCCTTTTTTTAATGGAAAAATATATTTAAAACACGACAACTATAAAGTCTCAAACTTCCATACCAAAGATCAAAAATATTGTAGCTTATTATATGTTACAAGAAAATGGTATGTGTACATGTGTGTGCACATATATATGTAGAGAGAGAGAGAGTTGATAGGCAAATGTTCAACCTTCTCCAAATGTCAATGGAGGCTGGCTTCTTTTACTTTGATTTATGTATGAAATAAAAGGAGATGATATTCCCCCCATATTTGTCAGTGTTTCTTGCTTCTATAATTGCTATACTCTATATTTTCATTTTTCAGACAAGGCACTTTAGATGTTCACTTTTCCTTGCCTAGCAATTTCCTATCTGGCTGCAACTTACGAAAAGGTGATAAGATCTCTGTGCATTACTGTCTTGTTAGGTTCAGGGGGAAAATGTTTAAAAGGGCCAAAATGGGATCCAAGCATATGCTTTCATTTATATTTCACTCCTTAATTCAACCAGAAATGTTAACGTAAAGCACAAGACCAACACATACATGAAGGCAGTATCCTATCAGGCCACATTCCCTCCAACAAGCCAAAGAAGATATTGATTTCAATGGATGTGATTTCAACTATTCTATCCCCAACGAGATTTGTCCAAATCAAGATCCCATGGCTGCTTTAGCTCTTGCACTGAAAAACATATACAGTTACCAACAATTTATAAATTGTACTCTATACAGTGTTATCAGCTTCTCAAGGGATGTGAGCTCTTAAGTGGCTTGTAGGGCAACCACTTTACTTTTCAGAAAATAGAAGATCTGAAGAATTTGACACCAAAGTCCACAGGTATTGGGACAATTTCTTTAATTTGGTGTGTATCTACACTGTAGAAATAAAGTTGTTTGACACCATTTTAACAGCTGTAGCTCCATCCTAGAGAATACTGGGATTTGTAGTTTTAAAAAGTCTTTAGCCTTCTCTGCCAAGAGTGCCAGTGCCTCACAAAACTACAAAGCCCATGATTCTTTAGGATGGAGCCATGGGCATTAAAGTGGTGTTAAACTTCATTATTTCTGCAGTGTAGACACAGCCAGTGAAGATGCTTACACCTCATGACATCATAATAACTAGCAGACAATATCATAATACTAGCAAATGATACCATAACACTAGCAGAAAACCTCCCAGACATGGGACAACTGCTAAGGAAGATCAAGAAAGGGAGTGCAAAGGCAGGCCTACTGTCTGAACATAAAGAAAACAAAAATAATGACGTCAGAGAATCTGAACAAATTCAACTGAGACAATTAAAAAATAGTAGTAGTAAAAGAGTTCTCATACCTGGGAACAAATGTGTAACCTAGAGTTATGTATTCATGATTGTTTTGTATTCATGATCCCTTTGTAGCCCCTAATTTATGGGCTACATAGGGACCTGAATGTTGCCCAGTCCTCACTTACCAGGGAGCTGTGATCAGCAGGGGTCTGTTCCTCTATCCATCAGAAGCAGCTAGCTGATGGTCCCACTTAATGGTACTTATGCATTCATAACTCCCCAACAGGATTCTGGCCATTATTCCTTAATGAGGATAGCTTATTTGGATATGTATGTCCCTAAGTACTTATGAAATAACATGCCTCTATTATGGCCTTTTATCATCTTGCGGTTTTTGCAGATAGACCTATAGAGAAGCTTTCTCACTTTTTATAGTTGCTTCAAAGGCCCACCACCTCCCCATAATGCTTCAGCTCTTTAATGTCAGTAGTTCCTTTCTGGGATCTGTAACAAATAGCATAGCATCAATGGCAAAGAATTGGGTATCCAATAATTTTATTCTTCGTTAATGGATTAATTTGGATCCTCTGAACAAGAAGTTCCAAAACTAAATTAAGCAACAGTGGTGCCCTTTAGAGTATGAATCCCTCTGTGCCATATTTATTCTAGTCTTGGCCTTAGAATTTGTATAAAGGTTTTTCGTAACTGATGAATATATTACCCACCTGCATGTTACCAAAGACCCTCACAGGGAACTTCCATTCTAGCTGTCAAATGCTTTATGAACATCCATGGACAAAAATTGAAGCTCTGCAGTAGCAGATAATATTAATCAGACACCTTATTGGGTCTCATATTTATCTTGAGGAAATGAAGCCTGTTTCATCATTCTTATTATTTGTTGCAATACATTTACTGAGCCCCTTTCCTGGTGGCCTTCTGCCGAGAGGCAAAGATCTTCTTCAAACAAGCATTCAAAACAGAAAGCTTTTAAAGAATAGCTTGGGGTGCTATATTATTGTAAAATATTTTAAACTTTTGTATCTTTTTAAAGTATTTGATTTTTTAACATGTAATTTGTTTTAATTATTGTAGTAATTTATTTTTTAAATTACTAATTTTAAATTAATGTTGTAATGTACTATTTTGTATGTTTTTAATTGTATTGTTTTTTAATGTTGTAAGCCGCCTTGAGTCCCAGTCTTGGGTGAAGGGCGGGATATGAATAATTATAATAATAAATAATAAGAACTGAAGTAAAAATAAGATGCATGAGATTAAAAAATGGAGCAGGGGCAGGAAAAGAAGAAATCCCATGGTGGATAGCACCAGGTGCACTTCACCATTGTTGTTGTCATTGTTGTTGTTGTGTGCCTTCAAGTTGGTTTTGACTTATAGTATCCCTAAGATGAAACCATCATAGAGTTTTCTGTACCCAGGAGTTAGGTGGCAAAATGTTCTATATTCATTCATAAATATAGATTAGTACTTCTGCTACTCAGTTGGTCCATAATAATAAAAAATAATATGTCTGGAATCCTGTTGGAATATTGTGCCAGCAAAACTCCTGGCTACATTACTAATTGTACTATTTAGACAGCTATGCAACGTAATGAGAGCCAGCATAGTGTAGCGGTTTGAGCACTGGACTGTAACTCTGGAGACCTGGGTCTGAATCCCTACTCAACCATGAAAACCCATTGGGTGACCTTAGGTAAGTCACACACTCTCAGCGTCAAAAGGCAACAAAGGCTACACCCCTTACAACAAATCTTGCCAAGAAAATTCTTTAATAGGCTTGCTTTAGGGTCACCATAAGTTGGAAAGAACTTGAAGGCACACAACAACAACAACCAGGTAGTGTCTAGTACTCTCTTATGCAAGCAATTCCCTATTCACCTGCATCATAAAAGAACACCCTTTCCCATGACTGAACAGCTTCTGGAAAGTGTCTTGGATGCCCTGCAGAATGGCTAGGAAGCTGTGAGCCATACACATGCACATATGCACACACACACCATTGGCATTGCTGTCATCACCTTTATTCATGTACATATGCCAGCAGGGCTTTAAGCTCCACTAGCATTGAATAGTAATTTGATCAATGGCTCTCTGTCTATGGCAGCCATATCTTATCAAGACACCATGCCTGATGCCGCAAAAGTTTTCATTTTGGTTGCAGCGCAAGTCCTAGGGACCAATTTCAAGTTGAAATCCCCAAATTGGACTTCCTAGAAGCAAAAGAAGGAGGATGTAATCACTCATGAGTATTAGTGTGTGTGAACTGCAGCAGTCAGAAGCAAAGATGTCAATGGCTTACAGAACATGTTGTTGTTGTGTGCCTTCAAGTCATTTCGGACTTATGGCGACCTTAAAGTGAACCTGCCACAGGGTTTTCTTGGCAAGTCTTTTCCGAAGGGGTGTGCCATTGCCTTCCTCTGAGGCTGAGAGAGAATGACTTTCTGAAGGCACCCAGTGGCTTTTTATGGCTGAGCTGTGATTCAAACTCTGGTCTTCAGAGTCATAGTCCAACTCTCAAACCACTACCCCATACTGACACTAAAGTCTTTATTGCAGGAAGATAGGAAAGGTGCTGAGGGTGCTATATAATCTAGCTGCATCTCTAGGGAAGGAGTGGAAACAACCCTACGATTATCAGTTTACATCACAAAAGGGTTAGGAAAGGTAGACAGATCATTGCAGGCCATTCAGATTATCTAAAGCTATTACTTCTGCCCCAGGGTGACCAGATATCCTCCTTTTCCAGGACATGTCCTACATTTCAGCATCTGTCCAGTAGAAATTCCAAAATGTTCTCCCTTTTTGAGCATGACTGAGAAGCATGAACTTATATGTGTGTTTTTAGCTTTTATTTTGTATTGCCCTATATTTTTCCTGAAGGTCCTGCATCTTGAAGTGTCACATCCTCCTCTGTGGTGATGACATTTGTTCGCTCTGTACTGTCTGCTCTGAGGCATTATTTTTTTAGTGGAAAGCGTTGTGGTACTTCCAACAATCAGAACGTCATGTGTGATAGACATCATGTTTGCCAGGTTTTTAAAAGGGCAGGGAAATAAGAGACATACTGGTGTCAGAATTTCTACATGCAGAAGAGGAAAAACAGGAGGCCCCATGGACACTTTCAGGGTATTAAGTCCAGACCCTGGCAGTTCTGGCTAGATTCCAGATCATAAATAAATAAATGAAACAAGGCTGTTGCTGAAAAAGAGTAGTCGCATGTTTCCTTCCATCTCTCTCCCCTGACATATCCAGGGATGCTCATATGATGCCATGACATGTGATAGCATGACATAGCACTATGGCAATGGGTTTTTCTGCCTCTGCCCCATTTCACTGGGGGAAGCTTCCAAAGGTGAGGGAAATCAATGTCTCCCCCAAATTTTATGGGACAGAATAAAACATAGGGACACTGCTTTTGGCAGCTGTGTTATGTGGTATGGATTGTATCCTTTACTTTCAACCCCACAGGGACCGAATAACTTTTAGGACCCTGGTAGGTTTTTTCTAGCCCACTTCATAAGTAAAATACTATTTCAGATAGAGATCTCCAGAGCCTAGAATAAATGGATGGATGAAAGCCAAAGTATGAATCAATTTCAATGTTTTTATTCATAGTTTGTACTCGGAGTATAACAAGAGTCACCATGTTTCTTTTTCAAATGAAACCAATCAAATCTGGCTGTCTATATACCTATAATCTGTTTCTTGTATTAATATTTTGTATATTTCTATTTTTAAAAATGGCACTCAGGTGACCTGCAATGAATAGACATGCCTGCTCTCCATTTTGTATGGGAAATTGACAGCTGCTCGTCTGAAATGTTAATTCTTTCTCTGCTTGCAGAAATGTGTTGCTGCAAAGAGGCAAGCAGGCAGGCAGGCATGTGTTTGGAGCTGAAACGCAACATCACTTTTGATAGAATAGGAGCAAAACTTCCAACTCTTTATGCAAATCCATATGACAGTACAGAGCGCTGAGACAAAATCCTTTCTTCTTCTCCTGTCTAAAATTAGACCAGTTGTGTTTATTTTGAGGCTTTTAGAGGGTGGCTGGCTGGGTTTTTTTGTTTTTGTTTTAAAAGAGGCCAAAATTCAGGATCTGCTCTTTAGAAGACAAAATAAGGCCATTCCTATTCATAAGGTGCCCGTACTGGGAAAGAGGCATTCAAAGGCAACCAAATACGTACTTGGTTTTTAGTCCTTACGTGTTTACCAGTGAGATAGAGTGGATGGGAGAAGAATGCCATTTGAACTGTTTGTCTCAGACATCAAATGCCTTGTGCTATCTCAGGGGCAAAACAGAAACACAAAGAGAGACTGAATCTAAAAACTGTAGGGCTTGCAAGCAGATATTTAAAGACAATGCAGACTAAGATATAAACAGGGATGCAAAATGTGAAGGATGCATTCACTACTAGATGGGGACAAAGAGCAATGTCAGACTTTCTCCTTTCTGTCCAAAAATAGGGATTAGAGGTGGAAAGGGGATGCTCAAAGGCAGCAAAGTTCATAAATGTGCTTAGAATAAGCTATAGCTGCAATCCTGCGTCGAGAGAGGTACTCAGCCAACAGCTGTCTGATCACTGCCTCCCAAATCCAACTTTTCTCAGCGGTAGCTCCTGCCAAAACCTTGTGAATTCTTGGTTGGTGGCAAGCAAGGGAGTAGCAGACAAGTATCTAACTATTTTCATACAACTGAGTGGAAAGCAATGGGCATCCTCTGCAGGGACCTCCATTACCCTCCCCCCCCCCCAAAAATGATGGGGCTTGGGGGATCTTGGTCCTCGTATGGCTGGTAAAAAATTCCAAGCCCAGCAATGTCCAAACAATTGAGTTGAATTATGCCATCATAATTCGCCAAGAGAATACAAGCACATTTTTCCCTGTTGTAATTTGAGAGGGAGAGCTTCATTTTCTAAACCCAGCTACTGTATAAGCCTAACCTAAAGGAAGAATAGGCTTTAGATGTCCCCATATCCCTTTTGACCTTTAAATCCCAAAGTGGGTCAAATCAAACGTATTTCAGGAGCACCTCCTCCGATGTGTTTCCATTCAGGCCTCCCAATCTTGTGTGTGATGTTGTCTCTGGACTGAGCCTCCCATTACCCAGAGTGAGGCAGTTGCCTCAGCCAGCCGATGCTGGGAGGTGGTAACAAGGTATTGGAAGAAAATCCTGTGTGCCGCACAACTTGTGTGCCGTCCCTAAACTAGTATACTGATTTCAAGAGCAGCCAAGAACACTAGCCCATGACCAGTTTAGGAGAAAAGATCAGCTGCCAAATTGACCAATGTTTTTTAGTGGAAGTGGTGCCATTTGTCCTTTTCCAGCCTCAAAATGACTGGCTCTGATTGTCCACAAGATGGATTCCCAAAATAGTGGTGATAAGATTTCGATATCGTACCTTTCTTCATTTGACTCTTCCCCAACATTAAAAAGTTATTAGAGAGGGTTCGATTTGGCTTGGTTTGCATGGCAGTAATAATAATTTCTCATCATTATAAAGATTTCTAAAGCCAATGTGGTGTAGTGGGATTCTAGGAGAACTGGGTTCGAATCCCTGCTTGGCCATGGAAACCCACTGGGTGACCTTGGGCATGTCACACACTCCCGGCCTCAGAGAAAGCCATGACAAACCTTCTCTGAATAAACCTTGCCTAGAAAACCCTGTGATAGGTTCACCTTAGGATCAACATAAGTCAGAAATAACATGAAGACACACAACAACAAATTAATTTGCTTTTTGTTTCCTTTGCTGGTGTAGCCTTTATTGTTGGTGATGTGCATGTTATTTTTATAGGGCACTTACATTTTTTCATTAAAACACTTTTTGTGGTAGGCTTTAACAGCTTGCTACAGGTTATCAAGTTCAACAGAAATACAATCTCATGAGTTGTCTTCTGTTCTCAGGTCAGAAAAAGGTACTATTTTGTTTTTGTTTTTAATCTTTTTTTATTGACATTCAAAATGAAATAAAAGTTAAGTAAAACAGCTACAAAGAAACATGTAATGAAGTGAAGAAAGGGGGGGAAAGAAATTACAAGAAATTACTACATTTAGCAAAGAATGACTTCCAACTATCTTTTCTGCAGATATATAATCTACTTCATTCTGCCTCATTCTCTATAAACTATATGTTACATTGCATCCTGTTAACTCATATTAATTTTCAAAATGCACTCATTTCTATCCACGTGTGTGCTAGTCAGTATTGCTGGCGTTCAAGAGTTAGAAATCTGTAGCTGTTCTGTATTCAGTAAAGCCTATGTAGTCTATGCCACCCCAACCCACCTTAAGAGCCAGCCACAAGATGGGGCAAAGAAGGCCCATCCAGTATCCAATTGGGCTGCAAAGAGAAAGATGCTTCCACTTTTACTGTCATGTCTCCATCCTATGCAATTCAGGGATTTGTACTTTATTGTGGCACCAGAGCTCTTTGACAGCAAAGGCTAAATATCTCACAAAACAACAAATCCCAGAATTCCATAGCATTGAGCCATGGCAGTTCAAGCAGTGCAGTGTCAAACTGCATTAATTCTGCAGTGCAGGTGCAGCCTTTAAGAGAGTCCACTTTCCCACTCTTCAGGGTCAACAACCTTCTCCTGTAGCATAAATGCAGCCTAAGTAGCCAATCTAGCACTCTAGCATTTGTTTTGGGTTTACTATGGAATTGGACCTATCACCTAAGGTGTAATATTAGAAGGGGTGTGTATAATATCAGGAAAGGTTGTCATATGGGATAGAGCATAGGCCAGTCCTCCCTGCACACAAAGAGAGTTTAAAAGAGATGGCTAGAAATGTCTTCATTCAATTCACACTGGAAGTATGTGAGGAGTCAAGGTTTGTCATCCTCCTTCTTTCCTGATCAGGCAGATATGAGATATATATTGTCCCCATTCTGAGATTATTTCTTTTCTAGGGAATTGAGGTGGGCATTTTATCGTTTAACCTTGATCCTGCCATTTACGTTGAGGCTAATCCAACCCTACTTGCTTCTGTCCTTTAATCCTGTGCCTTCCATATGGTGTCACCCACCTTGCCAGCCCTTTAATTCCATTGTGGCACAAATCATCTTCACTCAAAGAGATGTTCTTAGCATAAAGTGCACAAATCAAAATCTGCATGCTGGGGCTTCTGCTTTACAAAGAAAATGTGTGTTTTCAGAAGCAACTGAAAGAGTGACAGCTGACACCTTTCCAATATAAACCTATACCTTTTTGCTCAGAGGTAAACCCACTACAGTGGGGCTTTACAGATGGGAAAGTGGACATGGGCTAGGAGCCCTAGTCCTCCAGGGATCTGAATATGAATGTTTCTAATTCTCATTAAAAAAAAATTTCAGGTAAAAACTTCCATTTTTATTTTATTCTATATTCTCAACAGATGAACCTCATATGTACCTGAAAAGAAAAGTGCCACTGGAAATTCAAGCCTTTGTGCATGTACAATATATAGTTATACCTCTTAGTCAGTATATCTTATGAGGAATCATTTATAAAATATTAGGTGCAGAGAAAAGTCATACATACTGATAGACTGGAAGCACAGAAGCTTTCTCCTTTTTGGCACTGGAAGGGTATGGCTTCTCCTTGCTTCCTCCATACAGTCTTGGGTGCTGAGATCTCAAATTCCCAAGATCCCCTCAGAAGTGGGTTTTGATCAAATCAAATATTTATTACGGCACTTGGCCAGCACAGAAGTGGGTTTCCTATGGTTCTGGGAGGCAGGGGGAGTGAATGGCTGTTATAATCCATGGTTTGTAGTGTAGATATAAGCTGCATTGTCTATGTTTGTTGCTTTTTAAGGGTTGCACTTTTAAATCGCTTTTAAATGTATTTACATTTTAATTATGTTCAATAACATCCAAAACCCACAAACAGCGATACCTTTAATTAGCCAGCCAAAATGCACAAATACATGATGCAAGCTTTCAAAAGCTCCACTGGCTTCTTCATCAGGCAAGGGTGTTAAGAATCATACAGGAAGGGGAAAAATGATAAAATGACTATGTTAGCCACAGGCTTGCATTTTCTCAAGGTGTTGTTGGTGTTGTTTTTTGGAGGGATATCTATGCAGGTAGGTCCCTCCTCTTTCTTGCCACCTGGCACTGGGAACAAAGCATTCCAAAGTCAAGGGGATAAAATTTGAATTTCACTAGCAAAACAAAAAGGTACTTCTTCTGAATAAAATACATTTCAATTATAGTTCACATTTATAGGATTTATTCTATATTCTCAACAGATGAACCTCATATGTATCTATGTAACTATTCATTAAATAGCATAGTAGTGTTAATTTTTATTGATCTTTGTTTTAATTTTTGAGAACCACGTGTGGTCTCAGGTCTGGGGGAAGACAGGAAATTGATTAATCAGTTCATTAAATAGCTAAATAACTAACCAACCAGTCTGTCTTTCCTCAGTTTATTGTACCCTGTTTCCCTGAAAATAAGACATCCACAGAAAATAGTAGAGGTTTTGCTGAATTGCTTAATATAAGGCCTCCCCTGAAAGTAAGACCTAGCAAAGTTTTTGTATACATATATATATATATATATATATATATTCTTTTTGTTGTTGTTGTTGTTCAACAATAAACGTGAATTCTTCTTCATGGAAAAATATGACATCCCTTGAAAATAAGTCCTAGCACATCTTTGGGAGCAAAAATTAATATAAGACACTGTCTTATTTTTGGGGAAACAAGGTAGCACTGTGTGCATGTGTGTGCTGCATGCCTTCAAGTCATTTCCAACTTATGGTGACCCTATGGTGAATCTCACCTGGAATACTGTGTCCATGGGGTTTCCTTGGCATGCTTTGTTCAGAGGAGATTTGCCATTGCCTTCTCTTGAGTCTGAAAGAGTGTGACTGTCCAAGGTCACCCAGTGGGTTTTGTAGCAGTGTACCCAAGCCAAAAGGCGTGTTCACAGAAAGTGGTAGAAACGTAGTGGGCTGCAAGAACATATGATCAAGTTTCATTTCGGATTGTCTTATCATAGGATTTTCAAGGTAAAACACTTCATTGCCACCTTCTGCACAGGACTAGTTCCTTTACAGTGAATGAGGAAGATCACACTGCAGGTGGATGGGATTCAGTCAAGGAAGCCACAGCTCTGAGTCAGCTAGACCTGAGCAGGGAAGTTGATTATCAGAGCTCTTGGAGATCTCTCATTCACAGAGCTGCTGTAAATTGAGGTCATTTTGATGGCAGATAACAACAAAATATCAAGTTGCTGACCTTTCTGCTTGTGTTCACTGCATAGTACAGATTCACCTGTTAATTCATGCTCTGGTATGCAGATGACGACAAACAAACTGAAGAATGAATGTGGACTCTGGGAACTTGATGTCTTTGGATAGTCTTTGTTTACTTTGTCCTGCCTGGCTCAGGAAAACAGTCAAACCTCAAAAGGACAGCTGATCAGTAGGTGGCATCATTGGCCTCTGCTGAGACTCTTTGCCAATCCCAAGGGTTTCTTAATCTGGCCAGATCAAGCCCTCCTGCCAAATTCCTGGAACTTGCTCCTATTACCCCTCACCTTTGGCCAGGCAGGCTAGGGCAGATGGGAGTTGCAGTCCACAAGTATACACAAAGCCGCAAGTTGGACCCTCTTGTCCTGTGCAGAGCTTTGTACTCTACAGCAATCAAGTTCTATCTTTTTTAAAAAAAATATTATTTGAAGTGGAGGAGGAAAATGGAGCAAGTCATATTATCAAGTTGCCCTCCTGTGGACACACCCCAGCATGCCAATATTCTTTTTGAATTTTGGTCTCCAAAACTCAACACAGTGTTCAAGGTGAGGTCTGCCCAAAGCAGAATATGAGTAAAGTGGTACTAATGGCTTGGAATTAGTGAAAACAATGCAGTTCAGCAGTTTCTCTTTCTAGTCTTCCTTTGTAATTTTCCTTACTGTGTGTCCAAGATGTTTGAAATGTTCTGCATTTTTGGGTATTGCCATTTCTAATCTTAGCTTTGTGTCTATTAATCCTCTTGCGTAGAGACTGTCCTTTTCATGCAGTGTAGCTGGCATAGAATGGCATATATCACATTGGAGGAAGAGCAAGGAAATGCACATCTGATGTTGTGAGTGTTGTTATTGGCCCCTGTAATAGTGCTGTCAGAGTAGGCGTAAGGACAGAGCTGGCATATGGGTTTGTGGCAGCATCTTGTCCCTTTATTACTATCCATATTATGTATCCTGTTGTAAGTGAGTAGCTGTTTAAGATCAATACTCCATCCTACATCTGATGCCTTACTGGGCAGTAGTTTTTCCAGGTTTGCAAAACCGCAGTAAAAAACAGCCAAAATTCAAAACATGCATGACTGACAATCAGGAAGTAGCTATTAATAACTTTGTGTTCCCTTTAAATACTAATTGATTTTCATTAACTTAACTATGTATTTCTCTGCAAAATTAACATACTGTTGACGTTCATAAATTACAAGATGCGCATATTTCTGTCTTTATGGCATATTGTTCTTTCTATATAAAAGGAAAAGCTTTCAAGCCCTAAAATAGGGGGCATCCCTTATTCTAAGGGACAACTGTTAGCCCCATAAGAGAAAGGGACAAAACTTTCTGGTCTTCCACTAAGGAACTCCCATTATAATAAGGGATATTCAACAATCTTACTGGGGAATGCTTAGGTTTTTAAGGAAAATGGAAACACCGGCTGCTGCTAGTAGGGGAAGGACAGGTGACAAAGTCTCCAAAATTGATGTTGTTTGCCACTAGGTGGCAGAGATATCACACTTCCCTCAAGAAATATCCCCTTGCTTTAAAATATGAGAGAGAGCGAGAGAGAGAGAAAGCATTGGAAGAAATATAGGCATTGCAAAGTCTACCTGCAAAGGCAGACAGACATTTATTCCAAAGAAACTAAGGACAAGTCTACATGGGCCAATTACACTGTTTCCTTCTCACCCTCATGATGACCTGTCTCATTGTGACCTGTCCACTTCCCTTTGTGTGTTGGTTGGTATAAGTCATGGCTTGATTTGGTTTCTAAGGGCATGGACAGACCGGCGCTTTGCACCAGCCTCGGACTTAACTAGGGGTGCACAGGGGCTGAGCATTTACACACTGGGCACCATCTTGGCATCCCCCCATACAAACGGGCACACCACAATGACATCCATGCAGCACAGTGACCAAAGAGTGCTGTGCGGACATTATCATCATGCACAAGTGCGCCAATAGTGCCCCATGCGCACCCTAAAAAGAACCCGCTGTGAGCAGGTTCTTTTTACGCTTCCGGAGGCCACACCATTTGGTTGGCATGGTCTCAAGTCCCTAAGTAACAACCAAAAGAGTTCAGATGTCAGCAACAATCTATAACTGATAGAAGCTTTTGGGCCCTGGCCCTTTCCAGTTGTTTGCCAAGCTGCTTGGGATCCATTTGCAGGCTCTCAGCCTATGTCTTTGTGTTGATAGCTGTGCATTCCTGGTTCAAGTCCTGCTTTTACAACCATAGTCTTCTTATAAGCACCTCTAAACTGTATGACTTCCATTAAGAATGCAGAAATATCTGATCATTCTAGGTATGTGAAACTATCTGATTCTGTTTCACAGAACAAGAGGCTTTAAATTTGTAAGGTGCATTTTGTTTTTCTCTAGAACTCTGGCCTCAATGGTCCCAACTATAAACAGCAAATAGACTCCAGTAGAAAGCATATTATCTGAAGCATTTGCTTTTCATTTAGTATAAATAGTTTCTTTGATACTGTAGATAATTTTACATGAATCCCAATTAAAAAACAAGCAAACTTTTCATTAACAAACAAGCAAATTTTAAAGAGCTGGGGGACGTGATACAGGTTGTTCAGATCTTTACAGTGGTCAGTTAATGTTGATGCATGAAAGAAAAAAAAATGCTTCCCAAAAGTCAGTTTAGTCATATGTCTACTACTATGGGTCTCCTGAATGATTTTTAGCACCTTTGCCTGAGGAAAAGCCAGTGAAGCTTGCATCATGTATTTTCTGCATTTTGGTTGGTCCAATAAAAGTATCTCTCTTTTGTGGTTTGGATGTTACTGTACTTTGCTGTATGGCCAACATGGCTACATTTGAGTATGTTTTCCAGATAAGGAAATGTTTTTGGCCTTAATTCTTGTAAGAATAGAGATGGGTGCATGTACTCCGTTCTCCATCTAGAAGCTTATCTGCACCCCTTAAAGATGGCTATGAGCATGTGCATCCAACACTCACAGCCACAGTGTTGTTGCCTACTCAGTCCTAAATTTCGTAATGGCATCAGATCCTAAGTTTTGAAAGCTAAGCATGCTCAGTCTGATTACTACTTGGATGGGAGACCACCAATGAATACCAGCTCCTGTAGGTTATACAGTGGGCCCTCCCCTTGCGCATGGGATCCATTTTGGATCCTCCCACATAAGGGGAATTTTGCGTATGCTCGAACCCCATTTAAATGAATGGGCTTTGTGCATGCAGCGGTGCAGCCGAGTGCACGCTATGGGCACGCACGCCATTACCCCATCCAGGGCTCGCCAACTCTCCTTCTGCTGCGGCTTTCAGTGTATGCTGAAAGCCGCGTAAGGTGTGCGTGCATACGACGTAAGCACACTATTTCAGAGGAAGGAACTGGCAAAACCACCCCCAAGTATCCTTGCCTAGGAAAACCCTGTGATATTCATGAAGTCACCATAAGTTGACAGGTGACTTGAAGGCATATACATACACACACACAGGCCAAAACTACATTTTACCTCTGCTGCATTGTCCAGTACAGATTTCCCCGCTATACTCTGATAGTGAGCTCCCCCCCCCCACACACACACACACAAGTTGCTAATGTGGGGTAGAACAATCTGGATCAAGACCCTCTTGTTGAGAGTTTAAACCTCTGCTGTTCCAGGGGCCTGTACATTGTGTTACCTCTTTCCTTTTGGCCACACAATCTACATTCCCCCCACCCCACATTTCTCCTCTTCTGTTCACCTATCATTATCAACTTAATAATCCACATGATTCACCTCATGAAATTGGCTCTTTATTATTGTTCTTGTTGTGTGCCTCCAAGTCATTTCTGACTTATGGCAACCCTAAATTCAACCTATCATGGGGTTTTCTGGGGCTGAGAGTGTGTGATTTGCTCAAGGTCATCCAATGGGTTTCCATGACTGAGCAGGGAATCCAGAATCATAGTCCAATGATCAAATCATTATACCACTCTGGCTCATGATTACAAGAACTAATACCATGACACACGGCTCAGTCTTTAAAGTGCTGCCTTTGGGTGCGGGGGCAGCAATAATGCTGGATAAAATGGAAGGCAGTAGGAAAAGACCATGACACAGATGGACAGACTCAGTCAAGGAAGCCGCAGCTCTGATCTGATCAGGGGTGTTGATGACCAGGACTCTTAAATGTCTCTTATTTGTAAAGTCATTATTAAGTCAAAGTTACTTGAAGGCAAATAACATAACAATGTACCTTGTGAATGTATTTGCATTTCAGATGAATTCAGGGAAAAGGAGGGCATGCCAAATGTAACAGTAGTTCAATATACTGTCACTATGCAGTCAGTACTTCCCTGAAACTGTGGGAGTAAGAATCCCATCAGCAAATACAATTCATGACAGGCATTGTGACCAAGGCAATGATTATTTTGAATCTCTCTTTCTGAATGTGAATACATTTTTTAAATCTGAGATTATCCCATAAAACACAGGACTAAAAGAGAATTTGGATACCCAGATGAAATACCAGTCAGTTGACCACACTCTCTTGACAGCAATAGATACCTCTCTCATCATCCAGCCTGGGAGGGAGTGAAAAGGCAGGCCCAATTCCACCAGGGCTAGCCTGAAGAAGAAGAGCCCCCCCCCCTTCCTGGCCATCATCTGTCATCCCGCCTGGAAAGGAGTGAAAAGGCAGGCTAGCATGAAGAAGAAGAGCCCTCCCTCCATGCCGTTTCTCATCATCCGGCCTGGGAGGGAGTGAAAAGGCAGGCCTAGCTCCATCAGGGCTAGCCTAAAGAAGAAGAGCCCTTCCTCCATGCCATCTCTCACTTTTTTAAAAAAATAATTTTATTTTTCAAAAGAAAACAACACATAGTCATATACATACAATACAATCAAGTATATACAACAAAACACATATCCATATTAAAATAATAGCTAGCTATGACTCATAGCTTATTCTTTCTTCCTTTTTGTCATCTTTATCCCCAAGATAAAAGGCTCATTTTCTTATAAAGACGTAAATCACATCTCACTAGATAAAGGCTCTATCTTTGTAAATCATATCTATATTATATTTGTCTTATGATACCAGATCTTTTTTAATTCCCCAGTCTTCCTCCCAATATTGTAATATTGGAAGCCATTCCTTTAGCATACTATCTTCTGATTTGTTCCTAATCATATTAGTCGGTCTGTCCATTTCTTTTAAATCATGTAGTTTAGTTACCCAATCTTCTATCGTTGGTGACATCTCTTTTTTCCAATTTTTGCTATCTGCAATCTCGCCACCATTATAAGATATAATACTACCCTCCAATATTTTTTTTCTACTTCTCTTGGCAAAGATGTAGTTATATTCAAGAGATATAGTTCAGGTGATATATTATACTTAAAGATTTTCTGCATACATAAATGTACATTCTTCCAAAATATAGCTATTCTTGGGCAAGTCCACCACATATGAAGCTGATCCAGCCCCATGGCGATGGACAGAGAGAGGGAGCAAGGGGGGCTCTGCTTTCTCTTTCAGCCCCATTGCCTTGGAGCAGGCTCTGCTGATCCAGCTCTAGAGCAAGGGGGAGAGGGGGGAAGCAAGTGGGCAGCCATTGGCTGTGGCAAAGGGGGTGAGGTGTGCACCCAGTGGGAGAGGAGATGGCAGCTTGCCGGCTAGCCCCCGAGGCACAGGTAGGTGGTGTGTGTGTGTGTGCAAAAGAAGGCAAGGAGGGAGGGTAGGGAGAGGATGGATAGGAGCGGCAGGGTGGAGGGGACCTGAATATCTGCAGAATTTCAAATCCGTGGGTGTCCCCAGAATGGATCCCGCAAATTTGGAGGGATGACTGTATATTTAATATTTCTGTTCAGCAGCACACTCATTGATTATATACATGAAAACTATAGATACACGTGTAGTTGGGATGGTTCCAGTTGCTTGAAATCCGCAGGAGCAGGTATTGAAATGTATCCAAATTCGCTCCCTGAAATAAAAAAAGGAGATCACATAAAGAGTATATTACTGTTTGTTTTCTCCCCAAGACATACTGTAACCCCACTCATGTGAGCAAGGCAGCACATCAGTCAGGGCCAAGATCCTGCAAGAGAAGACAGAGCATAAAGTTCCACCAAAGTGTAATTATGCTCTGTCTCCTCCTCCCTTTCTGCAGGACACACCTCTCTCTTGCAGGTTTCCCCCCACCAAACAGGTTTCCCCCTCACCCTTTTGCACTGACCAAAAAACCCCCCAAATGTCAGATGAGCTCATTTCCTTTCCTGACATAGATCTCATGCACCCTCCAATATCTGTTCTAAAGGGCAGTGAGACCCTCTAGAGCAGAGTTTAAGCTGTGAAGTGACTTGTTTAGACTACAAAGTCCTAGAGAACCTTATAGCTTTAGAAAGGGTGAGTCTACAACCCAGTATATGTCATACACTAAGAATGGTGTTCTACTAATATAGTAAATAAATCTCATACTCACCCTACTTCTTGCAGCAGTTTGCATGTTCCAGGGTAAGTTACCCAAATTTGGGTTCCATTGGGACACTTGAGACTTATGGGCTTTTGTGGTATTTGATTTTATATACATATATACAGGTTAGCAATAGCAATAGCAATCACATTTCTGTACCGCTTATCAATGCACTTTAGCACTCCCTAAGCGGTTTACAAAATGTAAGCTAATTGCCCCCAACGATCTGGGTACTCATTTTAGCGACTTCGGAAGGATGCAAGCCTGAGTCAAACTTGAGCCCTTTTGCTGGTATTGAACTCACCATCATATGGTTTGTGAGTAAGTGGCTGCAGTACAGGCATTTAACCACTGCACCACCAGAGCTGTAAGCTTAACACTCCAATAGACAGCTAAATACCCCAATCTATATCAAAGACAGATATCTCACCCCTGAACCTACCCCTCAAGGCACTTTCTTTTAGTTTGGGCACTTGGTCCCTAAAAGGTTCACCATCACTCCTTTAAAGCATTGAATTAAGCTGAGCATTCTTTGCATGCCTCTCCCAATCCGTCTACTCCAAAACTGCTAGAAAGAGCTCTAGCACACTTAAACTATGGGGCTTTCTAGATTGGCAGGAAAGTGTGACATGAAGTTGCCTTTTCCTTAATGCTTAGCAGCTGCACCGCAGCCTTTAGATGGAGCTGCGTTGTTCTGCAGTTTTTAAAAAAGAAGCTGGGAAAACCATCACCTTTTTAAAGGCGCTTCTTCTCCCCTAAAACGCAAAAAAAGCGTTTTCATGGCACACTTTCCCTTTTTCTTATCTAAAGGCTAGAGTTTCATGCAGCCATTAACACACTTCGTTTTGCCAATCTAGAATAGGCCTATGTTGCTGAAGGACATTGCAGAGAAATTTAAAGGACGACAGCAGACCAATCCCAAGTCTGTGGGATGGAGAGGTTTAAAATAATGTCAAGGTGCAGTGCAGATACAGTCAGATTCTGTAAACCTAAACTAGGAATAAATTACATCTCCACAAAATTTTCTGATCAGGTTTTTTCCCATTCATCCTAGACTGACTCAATTTCAAAAAGCAAACTTGTAAAATTTCCTTCCATGGATACACATCCTCTGAATATCCTGAGCTAATAAATACAGCACTGTCAAGCCCCAAACTCTGGCAAAGTGTTGCCTTAAGGCAAATTCATAATGATTACAATATTCAAAAATATGTGTAAAAACTAGTGATGGAGAGACAGAGACATAGAGATAGAGATAGATAAAGATAGAGATAGAAATAGCGATAGAGATAGAGATAGAACAGTGGGACAGATGGGAGATTCTAGCCACATAATAACCAAAAGCATTATTGTAAATAACCTATGACTGTGTTTTTAATCACACAGTATTATTTATTTTAAATAATTCAATAAATAGTGCAATTTTGTTAAAAGTATAGAAGTTACTTTTAAGCAGTTACAAAATCTTACTTGGTTAATCATTCCACTAGTTAGTTAGCTGCTGTGGTGTAGTGGTCCAAGTGTTCGACTGGAACACTGAGAGACATAGATTGAAAACACTGTTCTGCCATGGAAATCCACCGGATGACCTTGGGCAAGTCACACTCTCTCAGCCTCAGGCAATGGCAAATCCCCTCTGAACAAATTTTGCCAAGAGAACCCTGTGATAGGTTCATCTTAGGATCACCATAAGGCAAAAACAACTTCAAGGCACACTGCATTAAAAATATAATTTACAGAGTTTGGCCATTCTTGCTAGCAAGGGGATTCTGGGAAATCTAGTGTAAATAAGGAACTTTTCCAATCTCTGCTAATTTGACCTAGTTGGATTAAATGCTTTGGGAACTATCCAGGATGGAATTCTAAAATGAAGTGGTGGCATAGTGGGGGGAAATCTGACTGTGGCCAGTTAACTGTAAACTAATTCTAATCATTATATTTTTGAGAGTTTTGATAATGTCATTCTAAATACAAAGTGGACGCAAACAGGAGCTCAGATACTATACAGCTTTCTCCCAGGAGACTTCACTGTGTATGGATTGCATACCTGTCACTCTTATTAAATTTTATGTGATCTTTGTTCTGCACTAAAGAGCTTACCTCCAATTTGAAAGCCTGCATTGGGTCACCATCCATTTTGTAGACAAACGACCCTAAAAAATTTCCTTCCTCATTTTCAAAATCACTCTTGAATCCCTGAAAATAGAAAGTGATGGAGGGTGGAATAGATTGTAAACTGAAGCTGTTAGGCAAACAATAGCATGCATATTTTGCATGGTGTCTTTTTCAATTTCTTTTAATTTTATCCATATATGAAATCACTTCTCAATGCAAAAAATAAAAATAAAAAAGGAGGAGGAAACAGGAGTCTGATGAAGATAATGGAGTTACTCACATAGGACTCTTTCATACAAGGCTAAATTGGAAGTATAATTTAAGGTCAATTCGAATGCAATCATGGGTTTTATGTTATTGCAAATTAACTCTTCACATGCAAATTCGGGCAGGAGGGAAGCCAATTCGAATGGAATCATGGGTTTTACCTTATTGCGAATTAAAGCTTCGCATGCAAATTCGGGCAGGAGGGGGTTAATTTCGGGTAATGGGAAGTAATTCCGAACGGAGCAGGGGTTCATGTAAATTCGCTAAACAAGCGAATTTACATAAATCCGCATTGGCTCCATTCGGAGTTGGGAGAAATTCCTCCCCGTTTGAAAGAGTCCATAGACTGAGAGGTTCTGTGGAGCGCTGCTGATCTCATTTGTTGGAGAAATTTTCCTTGGACTATGGTACAGAGCCACACATGATGGCTTTGTGGGTTTGGACAGCTTGATGATTACATAGCCTTCAGATCCATCCATGGCCCAGCAATTCCCAGGGGTGTTAACCCTCTGAAAACCAAAATACTCTATGACTTAGAGCCTGCTTGACTAATTCAGAAACCATTCCTATGATATGGCAAAATCCAATTAAAATCAAAGTGCTGAATACATACTGAGAATGAATCCACAGTGCAGAAATAAAGCAGTTTGACACCACTTTAACTATCATGGCTCCATCCTGTGGAATCCTAGGATTTATAGTTTGGTGAGGTAGCCCACCTAGTCTGTCAGAGACCTATGGTGCCACACTGAACTACAAATTCCAGGATCCTGTAGGATAATCATGGAAATAAAAGTGGTGTTAAACTTTTATTTCAGCAGTGTGGATACACCCTAAGTTGGTAAGTTATTAACTTATTTTCCTTAATTTCAATGGGATAGAGTGGAAGTTATCACTAAATTGACCCATGGTGTTGGACCCAGTTCCTAAGGTCTGAACAACTTATACCATGTTGTACAATTGGTAGTCCCATTTTAGGAGAAAGGCAGGATATAAATCCAATTAATGTGCACAAAAGGGGGTTTCGAAAACTACACATTTTGGGGGCAAACATTGTGGATTTTGCATATACAGTTGGCCCTCCTTATCCACTGATTTTTTTATCCACTGATTTGAGCATACACAGTTTGAAAACATTCCCAAAAAGTATAAATTCCAAATAGCAAACCTTGATTTTCCATTTTATATATGGGACACCATTTTGTTGTGCCATTATATTTAATGGGACTTGAGCATCCACGGATTTTGTTATCCATGGAGGGCCCTAGAACCAAACCCCAGTGGATAACAAGGGCCCACTGTATAAACTTAACATTCCTGCTTTGCAGTACACAGAGAGAGAACATGGTTGTAAAACCAGATTCCTTGATTGGGGAGGTAGGGCCTCTCCCTTCTCCTTGTACCTCACTGCCACGAGAGCACCCATCCAAGTGGTGTCCACGCTCATCATAGTGCATGGGGCCAACCATTGGCACTGCTCTATAAAATATTCATCTGGGCAACTCATAATTCTCTAGATCTGACTTTGAAATTCAGTCATTGGCAACCCCAGTCAGCTCCCTGTTTCGTTCAGTTGCTAACTGAAGGCAATGGGACTGGATTTCTCAGCAACAAATTTAAAGGAGATGAGAAAGAAGGGTAAGAAACTTTGTCATGAGCAGGAAAAAAATGACTCTATAAATGGTTAAGAATTCCTACCTCTAGAATTACCGTATATACTCATGTATAAGTCGACCTCATGTATAAGTCGAGGGAAGGTTTCAGGGTCAAAATCCTGGATTTTGATATGACCCGTGGATAAGTCGAGGGTAAAACTTCTATAAGGAAGGATGGAAAGGGGGGAAATACCACTTACGTCCTTCCTTCTCTGGACCTCTCCCAACCGATTTAAAACATTGGATTGAGAAAGGAAGCAAATGGATTAGGTCTTGCAATAAACAAGTGGATTTAAATGGAGAGGTTTTCCTGGGGATGGGAAGTCAGGTCTTGCAAAAACAACAACAACAAGTGGATTTAAGTGGAGAGGCTTTTCCTGGGGATGGGAAGTCAGGTCTTGCAAAAACAACAACAAGGAGATTTAAATGGAGGGGCTTTTCCTGGGGATGGGAAGTCAGGTCTTGCAAAAACAACAACAACAAGGAGATTTAAATGGAGGGGCTTTTCCTGGGGATGGGAAGTCAGGTCTTGCAAAAAAACAACAACAAGGGGATTTAAATGGAGGGGCTTTTCCTGGGGATGGGAAGTCAGGTCTTGCAAAAAACAACAACAAGGGGATTTAAATGGAGGGGCTTTTCCTGGGGATGGGAAGTCAGGTCTTGCAAAAAAACAACAACAAGGGGATTTAAATGGAGGGGCTTTTCCTGGGGATTGGAAACCAGGTGTTGCAAAGAACAACAAGAAGTGGATTTAAGTGGAGGGGCTTTTCCTGGGGATGGGAAATAAGGCTTGCAAAAAATAGCAGCAGCAGCAACCACAACAACAACAACAAGTGGATTTAAGTGAAGAGGATTTTCCTGGGATGGGAAGTAAGGCTTGCAAAAAAACCAGCAGCAGCAACAACAACAACAACAAGAAGTGGATTTAAGTGAAGAGGCTTTTCCTGGGGATGGGAAGTAAGGCTTGCAAAAAAACAGCAACAACAAGAAGAAGAAGTGGATTTAAGTGGAGGGGCTTTTCCTGGGGATGGGAAGTAAAAGGCTTGCAAAAAACAGCAGCAGCAACAACAACAAGAAGTGGATTTAAGTGAAGAGGCTTTTCCTGGGGATGAGAAGTAAGGCTTGCAAAAAAACAACAACAAGAAGAAGTGGATTTAAGTGGAGGGGCTTTTCCTGGGGATGGGAAGTAAAAGGCTTGCAAAAAAACAGTAACAACAACAAGAAGAAGTGGATTTAAGTGGAGGGGCTTTTCCTGGGGATGGGAAGTAAAAGGCTTGCAAAAAAACAGCAGCAACAACAAGTAGACTTAAGTGGAGAGGCTTTTCCTGGGGAAGACAGGTCTTGCAAAAAGCAAGTGGATTTGCATGGAGAGGTTTTTTTTATTATTATTTCCCTGGAGAAGGCAAAGCTTGCAAAACGGACCAAGAGAGAAGTAAGTGTTTTTACATGGGGAATTTGTCCTCTGTGAGGGAAAGGCTTGCCAAACGGAGCTGAGAGAGGGGGAAGTGCTTTTAAACGGGGAGTTTTTCTGCTAGGAAGCCAAGGCTTGGAAGTTGGAAACGGAGCGGAGGGGGAAAGCACGGGTGCCCAAGGGAGGTTGGGGCGACTCAGGCTGGCTTGCTTTGGGACCCTACTTAGCACTGCTACTCAGTTGACCCTTCTATAAGTCTACCCCAAGATTTTAGGGGCAATTTTGGGGCATAAATTTCTCGACTTATAGTCGAGTATATACGGTACATCTGGTGACCATTCATAATCCCAGCATGACCACAGCATGCAAACCTTTGCTCCTGTCTTAAAGCTTTTGCTGAACTTCACAACAGAGGCACCTGCAGATATTATTGCATGAAATGAGAGAGATTTACACTCCAGAATTAGGAGATACATAGAACCAAACATGTAGAGAGAAATGGAGTTGACAGGAGCTATACTGTTAGTAAGCATTGATGCATCTTAGTTTCATGATTCAAATAACCCCAAATATGAGTTTGTTTTGTTACTCCCATTCCATCTCGGGCTTAACTTTTCTATTCAGTAACAGAATGCTGAGTGGTCACACTTTCACATTTTTCAGAGACAGTGTTAGTCTGTTTTAGTGTAAAAAGTAAAGGCAGGATGGGGAAATATAGTGGTATCTTTAAAATTGTGTGTATCAAAGTAAACTCCCTAAAAAAAAAATTCCAACTTATGGAAAAATTGCAATTAATCGATGTCTGAAAGTAGAAAGAACCTAATATTAAAGACTTTATATTCTTTTCCAACAGACATCATTCCTCATTCAGGATCAACATGATCTGGGTCTCTAAGGAATTAGCTACAAGGCTAGATAAGGCCAATATACTACCTAGATCCTTCATAAATCACAACCCAGTAACCATCTCACTTAGATTGAGACCTATGCAAATAAGATGGAGATTGAACAAACCCTATTACACCAAGAAGAAACAGTCTCAACATATAAGAAAGAATTAGGTGCACTGTCACGAGCCCAGAGCAATCCAAGATAAATGCCTATAAAGATGGCAAATTGAACATCCCCACCCCACCAACTATTTTTCAAGCAAATAAGGCCCTGCATGGCAAAAACCAAACCAGGGGTGCATCTAAACTGCAGAATTATAGCATTTTGCTGCAACTTTAACTGTCATGGCTTCCATTCTGTGGAATTCTGGGACTTATAGTCTGATAAGGGGCTTGAATTCCCTACCAGAGGAGCACACTACAGAGTCCTATGTGCCTTCCTACACGACAGATTCCAGAATTCCATATGATGGAGCCATGGCAGTTAAAATGGGATCACGGTGCTATAAATACACAGTGTGTATGTTGTTGTTGTGCACCTTCAAGTCATTTCCGACCTATGGTGACCTTCTTGGCAAGATTTGTTCAGAAAAGGTTTGCCCTTGCCTTCCATTGAGGCTGAGAGTGGGTGACATGCCCAAAGTCACCCAATGGGTTTCATGGCCATGCAGGGAATTGAACCCTGGCCTCCAGAATCAGAGTCCATCACTGAAGCCACTATGGCACAATGGCTCTCATATGCAATGCAATTTCCCCTGGGATATTCATCAGGCAGATAAAAGAAAGAAGAGGTTATTCATTTTAAATGAGATGCTTCCTCTTCAGCTTACCTTCAGACTTCAAGGCAAAATCTTCCATTTGAATGTATTTGTTTCCAGCTTTGGAAGCTTTTGACTGCAGGAAGAGATTCTATTGCCAAAATACAAAGCTGCTGTTAGCCAAGGCCTGCCAACACATGCCAGTAAATACTGTGCAGAGAAATAATGTCTTCCTCTACCTGAAGTCTTTAGACCAGTGACCAAGCAAGACTAAATATATCTCAAATATCTGACTTCAAAACCCTATGTATTCAGTCCCTGTCCTAGTGGTGCCAAACACCTGGTGCTAGGCTCCATAAATTGAGTTCCAGCATCTGGAACTTCCTTCCAAGGGAGGCCAGGCTGGTCCCTTCCCTGCTTCCCTGTCACAGGCAGGCAAAGACATTTCTATTCAAGTAGGCTTTTAATATATAAGCACACCAGGGAGGCTTTTATATGAGATGTGTGTTTCATTAGCTTTTTTAAAACATTGTATGTTTTATGTCATTTTATACTATGTTTAGCTAGATCATTTTAATTGTTTTTAAATATTTATTGTTATTTTTAAAAAGTTTTATCTGTGAGCCAACTTAGTTCTCTTTCTGGGAGAATGGTGACATAGAAATTAAATAAAGAAACAAATAAGCCAGTCTTTTCCTTTCACTAGTTTACTCCCCATCTGTTTTAATGGAGGAGAATCAACAGTGCAGTTGACTGCTTAAATCTGGACCTTACCAAAGACCATTCAGTGTCATTTACTGTGAGCTTCTCACATACAAACTGATATAAAAGAAAGAAAATGAGAAGAAACCAATCCCAATTCACCTAGGTTTTTAAGGTCCCAAACACGCTGCATATTGAGGCTACTTCAATTGCCCCAGTTCTCTCAAACTTGATTATTTATGTAGTGTGTTTTGGACCTAAGAGAACCATATACAATACAACAAGCCTTTTTACAGTGGTTCTTGTGGGATTCTCCTTTTTAGCAAGTAACTTTAATCTGTATCCATATTTTTATATGCTCACACATACACACAAATAATATACATTTTATGGAGATTATTTTTAAAAACACTATGTTTAGACTGGATCTTTGAGGAACTCACGAAAAGAGATGCCCAGAATGAGTATGAGTGTCAGAAAAACCAGTTTCATCTTGAAAGAACTTTCCTGTTGCCCTGAAAAAAGAGAAACAAACTCAAGTGAGAATGACTAAAACATAGGTTTAGTTAGGCCCTGTACACACCAGCCTGAAAGGCTGGCATGGGGGTAGAGTTGAGGTGTAGCATTCTCACAATGCACATCCAACTCCATCCCCAGGGTGCCCTGATACTGCATGCCACTCCACACAGCATGTGATGTCATGGCACACCTCCAGCGCTGCATCCATATGACGCAGCTCCAAAGGAGCACCATATAGCCGTGACAATGTGGCTACAGCGCCCTTTTGACTGCTTTTGTAAATTGTTCAAAAACTTCAGCAGGTTCAAAATGCAGTGGCCCAAATGCTGACTGGGTCACTTTGTCAGGCTCTTTTTTACACCCTCAAAAGGCCAGATTGAGGCTGCGTCAAGAAAAGATGAGAAGTTCCAAGATGATATTTGCAGCAAGTTTCTAATGATGATGATGATGATGGTGGTGATGGGGGCTGTTGTTGGACCACTGTGTATTGAAGCAGAGAACCAAGTTTATAGATCTCAGTTAGATAAACCTTCTACACTTCCAAATCTAGCATATGGTTGGAAGCCATATAATAAAAGGGACATTGAGGAGAAATTCTGGTCATGGCAGATGAGTGATACAGGCCAGAAGAAAGGAAATCCAGTGGCAGGGATGAAACGCGAATTCATAGAGACCAAAGAAGATGATGTGATGACTTTGAAAAGGGGCGCTTTACAGACTACAGAGGAAGAGTCTGCAGAGGAGGATGTAATGACAGCTCAACGCCCTCAAAGAATCGGGTCCCGTGAGACAGAAAGGAAAAGAGACTTGTTACCAGATGAGATTTTAAGTCTTCAACCAGAGACTTCAAGAACTAATCTGGGGAAAAACTCCTGAGAAGGACAATGATGTTTATAATGTTGAGAATATAACCTGATTTGGTTTAGATGTGCTGGACCTACATAAAATGTGGCAATATATATATATTATATATATATATATATATATATATATATTATATGTATATGTATAGAATCTGTATTGTGTAATATGATAAGTATATTTTGTGATTGTTGTTGCATTAACTCACATAACCGTTTGGTCATGTGTTAAGTAAAAGAGATTACTTGGAACCCAACCACGTCAATGTTAATTTAGATGCTAGTCTCTGAGGTAAACGCCTGGGGTATTGTAAGAGACTAGTGAACAGAAGTAAAGACAGACACAAAGTGATTCCTGAGGTAAAAGTCTGGGTAAAATAAGGAATCACTAGTTTGACCTGGAGATTTAAGTGAAATCTCTATACTTAGTGCAGACACAGTTAATTTACAGTGATTCCTGAGGTAAACGTGATTGGTAAAGTAGGGAATCACTAACTCCATTTTAAGAGCCAAGTGAAGTCTTGTTGTTCCATTGAGTCAAAGTAAAAAAATATGAAAGGATTTTGAAAGAAAGTCAAATAGCACAAGATAAAGAAACTGAATTGGCCAGAAAGGAAAATGAGAGACTCTTAAGAGAAAAAGACACAGAGTATCAAATAAGAATGAAGAGTTTGGATCAGGGAATCCCTTTACCTCAAGTAATTCCTGAGGTAAATAGAGTACCACAAATTGACATGAAGGGGTTTCCCAGATATTACAAAGGGGACAATATCGAAGCCTTCTTCGTTAACTTTGAGAGGACTTGTTCAGAGTGGAGAATAAGGAATGAGGAGAGAATGAGTTATTTGAGATCGCAGATTAGTGGGGGTCTCACAGAAGTATATGCAGAGATGAGGACAGAGGAAGCCCAAGACTATGATTTATTTAAAGAATTGTTGAAGCAAAGATTTGGCCTGACACCAGAACATCATCGACGACCATTTAGGGCAATTAAGAGAGAGGAGAATGAGTCATTTTGTCAGTTGGGGGCTAGACTAGACAATCTATTGAAAAACTGGATTGAGGATTACCACGAAAGAAGAATTACAGAGTCTGATGGGGTTAGAACAATTCTTCAATGTTATTCCCCAAGAATACAGATGGCTAGTGCAAGACCAACAACCGAAAACTGTGGCAGAGGCAGCAAAACTGCTGGATGCTGTAGCCTTAGGGAAGATGGTCAAAAAATAACCAGATCTGAGGGGAAATCTCAAGAAAGTGAGAGAAGAAGTCCTAAAAATTGGCATACCTCAGTAGACAAGAGTAGTAGTAGTAAAAATTTCAAACTTTGGCAAGAGGAAAAGGCAAATGATGCTGTTAGGAAAACTGTTGGGTTGAGAGAGTGTGACCCAGACACCAATATAAGAGATAGTTGGACGAGTAAAGATCCCTCAGAAGCAAGTAACAAGAAATGTTATGAATGTGTTAAAATAGGGCACTTCAGATATAACTGCCCAAACATATATAATAGAGAGAGAACATCAAATATAAAAACAGCTTATTGGGTAACAGCAGTTAAACCAGCAGTTCAAGACTTTGGCCACAGAGAACATACAGATTCGGTTGCCTTGGAAACAACAGTTGGGAGACCAACTGACGCCTTTGAAACACATTGCCAAAGACATGTTTAGTGATCACAACGGCACCTCACAAAATTGATTTAAAAGACCATAATGAAAGGATACAAATAAATGAAACCTCTATGTGGGCTTTTCGTGGCTCAGGTTCAGAAGTTTGTATTATTAAATCACACCTGATACAACCTCAGTATCTGTGCCCAAATGATTATTTATCTATACAAGGGTTAGGAGGACCTGCATTTTCAGTGCCAGTTGCCAAACTTAATATAGCATTCCAAGAATATAAATTGTAGTGGAGATTTGGCATATATGATTCCATCCCAACAGATTGTCTCATTGGAAATGATTTGATTAGAAACATTCGGGGGCTAGAAGAATCCAAAAATTTGGTCGTTAAAGAATAAGTTAAAAGGAGAGATAAATTTGTGGGAACTCTTAAACATGAACTGGAATTTTTGAAGGGAGAAAATCAGAATTTACAGGACCTTAAGAATAAAGAAGCAGAAAAGGTTGTTACTTTGAAAGAGAGTCTAGATTCTAAAGAAAGGACTATATCAGATTTGGACAGGATTATTTCTGATCTAAAACACTCATCAGAACATACTGGTGAAAAACTGAACTGGTTACAGGAATTGCTGGATGAGACAGTCAAAGAAAATGAGAACTTAGTAAATAAAAATGAAAAGTTACAAAACCGACTAGCCGACTTTAAACAGGAAAATAAAGATCTGCTTCAAAAGGTTAATGAAGGTCTACAGGAGTTAGATAAGCAGAAAATAAAAACTGAAGATTTATACACAGAGATTGCTAGACTGGAAAATATGCTAGACACTAAAGATAAAAAACTTCAGGAAATATTAGAAAAACCCAAGAGTCTTAACACAGAACAAAGACAGGAAAACTTGTGCGAGCAAGCAAAAGTAGTGACTAAAAAAAAAGAAAAGAGGCAGTCATGGGCAAGGAGATAAATAAGTTTAAGGAGTCTGAAAGGAAAGTTGGACCAGAACAAAAAAGTTCTAAAAGTTTTAAACCTTTGGCAAGGATAGCAAAAGAGAAGCCTCAAAGATAAAGAAAACCATACCTTACAAAGTAAAAAATAAGGAATGAGGAGAGAATGAGTTATTTGAGATCGCAGAAACATTGTCACCAAAAACATTGTCTTCACCTAAGATTTTTAAACACCTCCCAAAAGTAAACTTTCTTCTAGCTGTGTCATTTTCAGTTCAGACTCAATGAGTAAAGGAAATACAAAATTCACTCATACATTACAGTCTTTTTTTCTCTGCTGAAATTATGCAAAATTATGTAACAGGGTGCTTGTGGGAGTCAAACAACTAAAACTTGTCATTCTAATAAGTTTTCCCCAACCACCCTGCAAAAATGACAATGCATTCATTGGACAGTTTTTTTACCTCGGCTTTAAATCCATTGCCTCTTTCAAAGGAGCCTGGTGGCTGCTAAAGTCAGGCATGAATCCTAGAAGGAAAAATTAACTTTGTTATTGACAATCCAAATAATTCAGAAAATACATTTACAGTACTTATTTCCCATGAGGACTATTAAGGAGAATGTTGTGTTGTTTTTATTCTACTCTAGATCAGGACTGCAAATATGTCTTGCCATTGAACTCATACTATGTATGAGTTTCTATGTAACTGTACAACATATACTTTAATGTACAAGATTTATTTCCTGGACAGTAATTAACATCACCAAGATCCCATTTATTTGGAAAATCTGTCTTAATTTCCTGGCTGGCTATGGAGCATCTTAAAAAGTAATTGAGACCATGGGTTAAATTTAGCAAGTACTTTGGAGGTTTTGAGCATCGTGACAATATCATCACTGCATATTTAATTCTAGGGGTCAGTCTGTTCTTTAGCAACCATTCCACAAAGTGGTCTCCTAGATCTCAGGTGCATATGTGCTGCTTTGAAATGCATGCACAGCACAGACAAATTGTTCAACATCCTGATAGTGATTTATACATGTGCATGTGCAACTTACATGTGCACAAGTCTCTTTTTAGTGTTTTTTAAATGCTTTTATTTTAAAAAATTACACTAAAACTACAGAACAGAAGAAATTTTTTAAAAAAGAAATACAGAAAAAGATAGTAACAAACTCCAATGGTTCTTGTTGTGTGCCTTTCTTTAAATTTTTCTGTTGTTGTGTGCCTACAAGTTGTTTATGATGTACAATGACCCTAAGTCAAACCTGTCAAAGACTTTTCTGGGGATGGGACCAAGTGGGTTTCCATTGCCAAGCAAGGATTCAGTCCCTGATCTCCAGAGTCATAGTCCAACTCTCAAACCATAACTATGGTTGTACACGCACACACACAAAAATCACCCTCTTTTTAACATACAGCTGTACAATATACAATCTAGATCTAGATCCATATCCATTTCAATCTAGCTTCAAGCCTGGCTATAGGTCAGAGACAGCTTTGGTTACCTTGGTAGATCATCTTTGCAGGGAACTTGAAAGGGAACTGTGTCCCTGTTGGTCCTGCTGAACCACTTGGTGCCTTAGATACCATCTACTATAGTATCCTTCTGGACCACCTCTCTAAGATGAAACTTGGAGGCACTGTTATGCAGTGGTCCTGGTCTTTCTTGGAATGGTGAACTCAGAAGGTGGCGTTGGGGCGCTCTTGTTCAACTACTCCATGGCCTTTGCCCTGGAGAGTCCCACAGTGTTCTGTTTTGTCCCTCATGTTATTTAACGTCTACATGAGACCACTAACAGAGGTCATCCAGAGTTTTGGGATGCTGTGCCTTGAATATACATAGCTATCTCTCCTTTCCATCTGAATACAAGGAAGCTGTCTCTGTACTGAACCAATATCTGCTGTCAGTAATGGACTGGATGAGGACAAACAAAATGAAGCTTAATCCAGACAAGAAAATAAGGCAGATCAGGGAATAGGGATTTTGCCTGTGCTGGATGGGGTTACACTATCCCTGAAACCTCAGTCTCACAGCTTTGGTGTTCTCCTGGACTCAACTCAAAGCTTGGATACCCAGGTTTCAGCAGTGACCAGGAGTGCATTTGCACAACTAAAACTAGTGTGCCAGCTGCACCTGTTCCTTGAGACATTAGATCTGGCCACAGTGACACAGGCCTTAATTACATCCCATTTGGATTACTGGAACACACTGGGACTGCTTTTGTAAATTGTTCGGAAACATCAGCAGGTTCAAAATGCAGCAGCCAAAATGCTGACTTGGGTCACTTATAAGGAGGATATAACTGCCTTGTTGAAACAGCTTCATTGGCTACAGGTTCATTTCTGGGCACAATTCAAAGTGCTGGTCATGACATATACAAGTTAGATCCAGACTAAGACTGTATCTCCACATACAAACCTGAAAGAGTTTTAAGATTTGTACGGGAAGCCTTTCTCTTGGTCCTGCCAACAGCACAAGCTTATTTGATGGGGACAAAAGAGAGCCTTCTCCATGGCTGCTCCCAGCATCTGGAACTTCCTTCCAAGGGAGGCCAGGCTGGTCCCTTCCCTGCTTCCCTGTCACAGGCAGGCAAAGACATTTCTATTCAAGTAGGCTTTTAATATATAAGCACACCAGGGAGGCTTTTATTTGAGATGTGTGTTTCATTAGCTTTTTTAAAACATTGTATGTTTTATGTCATTTTATACTATGTTTAGCTAGATCATTTTAATTGTTTTTAAATATTTATTGTTATTTTTAAAAAGTTTTATCTGTGAGCCAACTTAGTTCTCTTTCTGGGAGAATGGTGACATAGAAATTAAATAAAGAAACAAATAAGCCAGTCTATTCCTTTCACTAGTTTACTCCCCATCTGTTTTAATGGAGGAGAATCAACAGTGCAGTTGACTGCTTAAATCTGGACCTTACCAAAGACCATTCAGTGTCATTTACTGTGAGCTTCTCACATACAAACTGATATAAAAGAAAGAAAATGAGAAGAAACCAATCCCAATTCACCTAGGTTTTTAAGGTCCCAAACACGCTGCATATTGAGGCTACTTCAATTGCCCCAGTTCTCTCAAACTGGATTATTTATGTAGTGTGTTTTGGACCTAAGAGAACCATATACAATACAACAAGCCTTTTTACAGTAGTTCTTGTGGGATTCTCCTTTTTAGCAAGTAACTTTAATCTGTATCCATATTTTTATATGCTCACACATACACACAAATAATATACATTTTATGGAGATTATTTTTAAAAACACTATGTTTAGACTGGATCTTTGAGGAACTCACGAAAAGAGATGCCCAGAATGAGTATGAGTGTCAGAAAAACCAGTTTCATCTTGAAAGAACTTTCCTGTTGCCCTGAAAAAAGAGAAACAAACTCAAGTGAGAATGACTAAAACAAAGGTTTAGTTAGGCCCTGTACACACCAGCCTGAAAGGCTGGCATGGGGGTAGAGTTGAGGTGTAGCATTCTCACAATGCATATCCAACTCCATCCCCAGGGTGCCCTGATGCTGCATGCCACTCCACACAGCATGTGATGTCATGGCACACCTCCAGCGCTGCGTCCATATGACGCAGCACCAAAGGAGCACCATATAGCCGTGACAATGTGGCTACAGCGCCCTTTTGACTGCTTTTGTAAATTGTTCAAAAACTTCAGCAGGTTCAAAATGCAGTGGCCCAAATGCTGACTGGGTCACTTTGTCAGGCTCTTTTTTGCACCCTCAAAAGGCCAGATTGAGGCTGCGGCATGAGGTTGCTGTGGCCCCAATCCAGCTAGAAAAGGGGCGGCTAGGAAAGGTCTGCACAGCTCCTTAGTCATTGTTCATTGAAATTAGTCCTGAAAGAGGCCCATATTCACAGAGTCAACAATGTGAGAAAGTGGCCATTTTGGAAGTCTGTATCTTTGGCTGTAAGGCCTTTCGAACTGAGTCTAAAAACAGAATGATAACCAGCCAACTGATCTCCAAATATCTTTTAGAATAAATGGGTTGTGGCATTCACCTGTGTCCCTTTAAAAGACTGAAGAATTTTTCTAAAAAACTTTTTTTATTCTTTTGAAATTTTCATTTAAAAATAACACCTTGCGAAATTTTACTTTAGCCACATGAAACTATGCGCATGTAAATACATTTAGGCTGTGCATATAATACTGTAATTTAAAGGTATAATTTTAATTTTGCTACTTTTTCATGTCACAGCTATTACCATTACATTCAGTAATATATGGGAATTATGATTTATGAGAAACCTTAGTACCAAAAACCTTACTGAGGCTTCTGTATGGTGTGGTATCAGAGGACGTCAATGGAGAGATGACACTATGAGTTACCGGACCGGCTGATGCCAACCCTAGTGATGCCACTGGTTGTAGTGTGAAACATCTGCTGCTGAGAAGAGTATGTTGAGAAGACTATGTCTCTGACTCTGCCTTGGGCAGGATTTTCTCCATTCTTAGAAGGAACTCCATGTCTCTCCCCAAGAAACCTTGCACCCCCTCTCAGTTCTTCTCACTCCTTTCAGTTTTCTTTTCATGGAAAAAAAGCATCTGAGGTCTAGCATACCTGCAACAAGGAGTGGTGGAGCCTGCTGCACTGGGAAGTCCCTGGTTGGTTCCATCAATGGGGGATGTTCCATCATATACGGGTGGAATAAGTGGCTTTGATCCTCTAAGTATTTACCTAACAGCAATAGACCACATTGTTAACCCTTGTGCACATCTTACAGTCTCAGAAAAATACATTGAGAGGTTTATTTTTAGTTTTATATAAAAACAATTAATACTATGATTTTTTTTTAAAAAAAGTACAGAAGATTGAATATATCATTACAACCTCCAAATAGGTTAAGCCTATTCTTTAAATCTAAATCCAGAGCAGATTCACCACCCAACTGACATGGGCGTCACCATCTACCACTCCATCAGCTTTCTCCATCTACTGCAAAGCAAGTGAACAATGCTACTTAGGCCCAGAGTACCTAAAGGACTGCCTCTCCCCATATAATCCGCCCTGCACACTTAGATCGACTGGGCAACAACTATTACGAGTTCCAGAGGCTAAATTATCAACGACTATGAAGAGAACATTCTCCATCTCGGCCCCTAGCCTCTGGAACTCGTTGCCCGCTGAGCTCTGTCTGCCACCTCTCTCAATCTGTTCAAAAAGGGCCTAAAAACATATTTATTTGAACAGGCATATCCTTGATACTTTTCCCTGTGTGACCCCCCCCACACACACCCCTAATGCGACCAGGCCTAATAATTGCTATTCTAATATTGTTTTTTCATTGTAATGTTATGTAATTTTAATACTTTGTTTATTTTTATAATGTTTTATCTTTTCATGCTGTGCACCGCCCTGATCGTAGGAAGGGCGGTATACAAATAAAGTTTATTATTATTATTATTATTATTATTACTGGTGCGAGTGGGCAAGTTCACTCCAAGTCCAGTGAAGACACACTTACTGCAGCAAGGCTGCTCTGAGTCTTCCACTGCTCTGTTCCACTCGATACCCCAGCGTGACTCTGGTGCTTTCTCCTTCCAGGTTGTCGTGGTGGTGGGCTCTGCTTTTGTTTCTGCAGGAGCAGACTGGCGCTTCCTGCAGATTTTTTTGAAGACCCTGAGAAAATAAGATCCTGGTTTGTATGGCCTTCCAGCTGTCCTGATTTGACAGGGAGAATCCCAAAAATAATCTTTTCATCCTACTTATTCAGCTGTTTTTAAATATATCCCAGTTCCTCTCTCTTGCTCCCATTTTCCCTCTTAGTGGCTTACCACAATTGCTGATAAATGAGTTCAAAGTGCAAAAGTAGTTTGCACTCATCTAACTCTCTGAAATAAGGAAGAGAGAAGGCTCAAGCACAAGCAAACTGCTGCAGCCTTTCCTAGCTTGTGACTTTTTCTCTCCCTCCCTAGGCAGAGGATGGCAGTTGGTATGGAGGGAGAGTGTAATTAGCAATGTGTAAGATGTGTAATTAGCAATGATACTATAAGTGACATATAAAATGTGAATGTTGAATTTATGTTTTTTAACTTAATTATATGAAAATTAATAAAAATAATTGAGAGAAATAGATTTGAATCAAACACATGAGGTTTGATGGAGGAGACAAACAAATGGAGTGGAGATCATGCAAAACCATATAGTTAACCATTAATCCTCTTGTGTAGAGACTGTCCTTTTCATGCAGTGTAGCTGGCATAGAATGGCATATATCACATTGGAGGAAGAGCAAGGAAATGCACATCTGATGTTGTGAGTGTTGTTATTGGCCCCTGTAATAGTGCTGTCAGAGTAGGCGTAAGGACAGAGCTGGCATATGGGTTTGTGGCAGCATCTTGTCCCTTTATTACTATCCATATTATGTATCCTGTTGTAAGTGAGTAGCTGTTTAAGATCAATACTCCATCCTACATCTGATGCCTTACTGGGCAGTAGTTTTTCCAGGTTTGCAAAACCGCAATAAAAAACAGCCAAAATTCAAAACATGCATGACTGACAATCAGGAAGTAGCTATTAATAACTTTGTGTTCCCTTTAAATACTAATTGATTTTCATTAACTTAACTATGTATTTCTCTGCAAAATTAACATACTGTTGACGTTCATAAATTACAAGATGCACATATTTCTGTCTTTATGGCATATTGTTCTTTCTATATAAAAGGAAAAGCTTTCAAGCCCTAAAATAGGGGGCATCCCTTATTCTAAGGGACAACTGTTAGCCCCATAAGAGAAAGGGACAAAACATTCTGGTCTTCCACTAAGAAACTCCCATTATAATAAGGGATATTCAACAATCTTACTGGGGAATGCTTAGGTTTTTAAGGAAAATGGAAACACCGGCTGCTGCTAGTAGGGGAAGGACAGGTGAGAAAGTCTCCAAAATTGATGTTGTTTGCCACTAGGTGGCAGAGATATCACACTTCCCTCAAGAAATATCCCCTTGCTTTAAAATATGAGAGAGAGAGAGAGAGAGAGAGAGAAAGCATTGGAAGAAATATAGGCACTGCAAAGTCTGCCTGCAAAGGCAGACAGACATTTATTCCAAAGAAACTAAGGACAAGTCTACATGGGCCAATTACTGTTTCCTTCTCACCCTCATGATGACCTGTCTCATTGTGACCTGTCTACTTCCCTTTGTGTGTTGGTTGGTATAAGTCATGGCTTGATTTGGTTTCTAAGGGCATGGACAGACCGGCGCTTTGCACCAGCCTCGGACTTAACTAGGGGTGCACAGGGGCTGAGCATTTACACACTGGGCACCATCTTGGCATCCCCCCATACAAACGGGCACACCACAATGACATCCATGCAGCACAGTGACCAAAGAGTGCTGTGCGGACATTATCATCATGCACAAGTGCGCCAATAGTGCCCCATGCGCACCCTAAAAAGAACCCGCTGTGAGCAGGTTCTTTTTACGCTTCCGGAGGCCACACCATTTGGTTGGCATGGTCTCAAGTCCCTAAGTTACAACCAAAAGAGTTCAGATGTCAGCAACAATCTATAACTGATAGAAGCTTTTGGGCCCTGGCCCTTTCCAGTTGTTTGCCAAGCTGCTTGGGATCCATTTGCAGGCTCTCAGCCTATGTCTTTGTGTTGACAGCTGTGCATTCCTGGTTCAAGTCCTGCTTTTACAACCATAGTCTTCTTATAAGCACCTCTAAACTGTATGACTTCCATTAAGAATGCAGAAATATCTGATCATTCTAGGTATGTGAAACTATCTGATTCTGTTTCACAGAACAAGAGGCTTTAAATTTGTAAGGTGCATTTTGTTTTTCTCTAGAACTCTGGCCTCAATGGTCCCAACTATAAACAGCAAATAGACTCCAGTAGAAAGCATATTATCTGAAGCATTTGCTTTTCATTTAGTATAAATAGTTTCTTTGATACTGTAGATAATTTTACATGAATCCCAATTAAAAAATAAGCAAACTTTTCATTAACAAACAAGCAAATTTTAAAGAGCTGGGGGACGTGATACAGGTTGTTCAGATCTTTACAGTGGTCAGTTAATGTTGATGCATGAAAGAAAAAAAAATGCTTCCCAAAAGTCAGTTTAGTCATATGTCTACTACTATGGGTTGTGGCTCCAAGTAAAGATTCCTGAGATTGCAGTGCACACAGCTTTGCTAAATTTTCAATTGTCCATGAAGAACAACTCTCGTTTCTTCTTCAGATTTCCAGCTTTGTTTCACAGTGTTATTCTTTTCAACCTGCAGGGAGCTGCATATAAGTGGGAGGTGGAGTCGTATGTGGGATAGGAATCCAATAAATTGATATTTCATGAATGTCCAATATTTGAGTCATGAGAAATCTTTATGGTGAGGTAAATTTTATTTGCCAGGTCTTAATGGGCTGCACTTATTTTGAGAAACACCATTTATTTGTTGACAGATAGAACATACAATAACATCCAAAATCCACAAAATGGTACTACCTTTATTGGGCCAACCAAGATACACAAAATACCCGTTGCAAGCTTTTGAAGCTCCACTGGCTTCTTCGTCAAGCAAAGGTGTTAAAATTCATGTGGGCTTTGGGCCTGTGACTCTAACATTATCATATTTTTTTTCTTTCTCCTGAATGATTTTTAGCACCTTTGCCTGAGGAAAAGCCAGTGAAGCTTGCATCATGTATTTTCTGCATTTTGGTTGGTCCAATAAAAGTATCTCTCTTTTGTGGTTTGGATGATACTGTACTTTGCTGTATGGCCAACATGGCTACATTTGAGTATGTTTTCCAGATAAGGAAATGTTTTTGGCCTTAATTCTTGTAAGAATAGAGATGGGTGCATGTACTCCGTTCTCCATCTAGAAGCTTATCTGCACCCCTTAAAGATGGCTATGAGCATGTGCATCCAACACTCACAGCCACAGTGTTGTTGCCTACTCAGTCCTAAATTTCGTAATGGCATCAGATCCTAAGTTTTGAAAGCTAAGCATGCTCAGTCTGATTACTACTTGGATGGGAGACCACCAATGAATACCAGCTCCTGTAGGTTATACAGTGGGCCCTCCCCTTGCGCATGGGATCCATTTTGGATCCTCCCACATAAGGGGAATTTTGCGTATGCTCGAACCCCATTTAAATGAATGGGGTTTGTGCATGCAGCGGTGCAGCCGAGTGCACGCTATGGGCACGGACGCCATTACCCCTTCCAGGGCTCGCCAACTCTCCTTCTGCTGCGGCTTTCAGTGTATGCTGAAAGCCGCGTAAGGTGTGCGTGCGTAAGACGTGAGCACACTATTTCAGAGGAAGGAACTGGCAAAACCACCTCCAAGTATCCTTGCCTAGGAAAACCCTGTGAAATCCATGAAGTCACCATAAGTTGACAGGTGACTTGAAGGCATATACATACACACACACAGGCCAAAACTACATTTTACCTCTGCTGCATTGTCCAGTACAGATTTCCCCGCTATACTCTGATAGTGAGCTCCCCCCCCCCACACACACACACACAAGTTGCTAATGTGGGGTAGAACAATCTGGATCAAGACCCTCTTGTTGAGAGTTTAAACCTCTGCTGTTCCATATACCAATCCAGATCAGGGGCCTGTACATTGTGTTACCTCTTTCCTTTTGGCCACACAATCTACATTCCCCCCACCCCACATTTCTCCTCTTCTGTTCACCTATCATTATCAACTTAATAATCCACATGATTCACCTCATGAAATTGGCTCTTTATTATTGTTCTTGTTGTGTGCCTCCAAGTCATTTCTGACTTATGGCAACCCTAAATTCAACCTATCATGGGGTTTTCTGGGGCTGAGAGTGTGTGATTTGCTCAAGGTCATCGAATGGGTTTCCATGACTGAGCAGGGAATCCAGAATCATAGTCCAATGATCAAATCATTATACCACTCTGGCTCATGATTACAAGAACTAATACCATGACACACGGCTCAGTCTTTAAAGTGCTGCCTTTGGGTGCGGGGGCAGCAATAATGCTGGATAAAATGGAAGGCAGTAGGAAAAGACCATGACACAGATGGACAGACTCAGTCAAGGAAGCCGCAGCTCTGATCTGATCAGGGGTGTTGATGACCAGGACTCTTAAATGTCTCTTATTTGTAAAGTCATTATTAAGTCAAAGTTACTTGAAGGCAAATAACATAACAATGTACCTTGTGAATGTATTTGCATTTCAGATGAATTCAGGGAAAAGGAGGGCATGCCAAATGTAACAGTAGTTCAATATACTGTCACTATGCAGCCAGTACTTCCCTGAAACTGTGGGAGTAAGAATCCCATCAGCAAATACAATTCATGACAGGCATTGTGACCAAGGCAATGGTTATTTTGAATCTCTCTTTCTGAATGTGAATACATCTTTTAAATCTGAGATTATCCCATAAAACACAGGACTAAAAGAGAATTTGGATACCCAGATGAAATACCAGTCAGTTGACTACACTCTCTTGACAGCAATAGATACCTCTCTCATCATCCAGCCTGGGAGGGAGTGAAAAGGCAGGCCCAATTCCACCAGGGCTAGCCTGAAGAAGAAGAGCCCCCCCCCCTTCCTGGCCATCATCTGTCATCCCGCCTGGGAAGGAGTGAAAAGGCAAGTTAGCCTGAAGAAGAAGAGCCCTCCCTCCATGCCATTTCTCATCATCCGGCCTGGGAGGGAGTGAAAAGGCAGGCCCAGCTCCATCAGGGCTAGCCTAAAGAAGAAGAGCCCTTCCTCCATGCCATCTCTCTCTTTTTTAAAAAAAATAATTTTATTTTTTAAAAGAAAACAACACATAGTCATATACATACAATACAATCAAGTATATACATCTGAACAAAACACATATCCATATTAAAATAATAGCTAGCTATGACTCATAGCTTATTCTTTCTTCCTTTTTGTCATCTTTATCCCCAAGATAAAAGGCTCATTTTCTTATAAAGACGTAAATCACATCTCACTAGATAAAGGCTCTATCTTTCTAAATCATATCTATATTATATTTGTCTTATGATACCAGATCTTTTTTAATTCCCCAGTCTTCCTCCCAATATTGTAATATTGGAAGCCATTCCTTTAGCATACTATCTTCTGATTTGTTCCTAATCATATTAGTCGGTCTGTCCATTTCTTTTAAATCATGTAGTTTAGTTACCCAATCTTCTATCGTTGGTGACATCTCTTTTTTCCAATTTTTGCTATCTGCAATCTCGCCACCATTATAAGATATAATACTACCCTCCAATATTTTTTTTCTACTTCTCTTGGCAAAGATGTAGTTATATTCAAGAGATATAGTTCAGGTGATATATTATACTTAAAGATTTTCTGCATACATAAATGTACATTCTTCCAAAATATAGCTATTCTTGGGCAAGTCCACCACATATGAAGCTGATCCAGCCCCATGGCGATGGACAGAGAGAGGGAGCAAGGGGGGCTCTGCTTTCTCTTTCAGCCCCATTGCCTTGGAGCAGGCTCAGCTGATCCAGCTCTAGAGCAAGGGGGAGAGGGGGGAAGCAAGTGGGCAGCCATTGGCTGTGGCAAAGGGGGTGAGGTGTGCACCCAGCGGGAGAGGAGATGGCAGCTTGCCGGCTAGCCCCCGAGGCACAGGTAGGTGGTGTGTGTGTGTGTGCAAAAGAAGGCAAGGAGGGAGGGTAGGGAGAGGATGGAAAGGAGCGGCAGGGTGGAGGGGACCTGAATATCTGCAGAATTTCAAATCCGTGGGTGTCCCCAGAATGGATCCCGCAAATTTGGAGGGATGACTGTATATTTAATATTTCTGTTCAGCAGCACACTCATTGATTATATACATGAAAACTATAGATACACGTGTAGTTGGGATGGTTCCAGTTGCTTGAAATCCGCAGGAGCAGGTATTGAAATGTACCCAAATTCGCTCCCTGAAATAAAAAAAGGAGATCACATAAAGGGTATATTACTGTTTGTTTTCTCCCCAAGACATACTGTAACCCCACTCATGTGAGCAAGGCAGCACATCAGTCAGGGCCAAGATCCTGCAAGAGAAGACAGAGCATAAAGTTCCACCAAAGTGTAATTATGCTCTGTCTCCTCCTCCCTTTCTGCAGGACACACCTCTCTCTTGCAGGTTTCCCCCCACCAAACAGGTTTCCCCCTCACCCTTTTGCACTGACCAAAAAAACCCCCAAATGTCAGATGAGCTCATTTCCTTTCCTGACATAGATCTCATGCACCCTCCAATATCTGTTCTAAAGGGCAGTGAGACCCTCTAGAGCAGAGTTTAAGCTGTGAAGTGACTTGTTTAGACTACAAAGTCCTAGAGAACCTTATAGCTTTAGAAAGGGTGAGTCTACAACCCAGTATATGTCATACACTAAGAATGGTGTTCTACTAATATAGTAAATAAATCTCATACTCACCCTACTTCTTGGAGCAGTTTGCATGTTCCAGGGTAAGTTACCCAAATTTGGGTTCCATTGGGACAATTGAGACTTATGGGCTTTTGTGGTATTTGATTTTATATACATATATACAGGTTAGCAATAGCAATAGCAATCACATTTCTGTACCGCTTATCAATGCACTTTAGCACTCCCTAAGCGGTTTACAAAATGTAAGCTAATTGCCCCCAACGATCTGGGTACTCATTTTAGCGACTTCGGAAGGATGCAAGCCTGAGTCAAACTTGAGCCCTTTTGCTGGTATTGAACTCACCATCATATGGTTTGTGAGTAAGTGGCTGCAGTACAGGCATTTAACCACTGCACCACCAGAGCTGTAAGCTTAACACTCCAATAGACAGCTAAATACCCCAATCTATATCAAAGACAGATATCTCACCCCTGAACCTACCCCTCAAGGCACTTTCTTTTAGTTTGGGCACTTGGTCCCTAAAAGGTTCACCATCACTCCTTTAAAGCATTGAATTAAGCTGAGCATTCTTTGCACGCCTCTCCCAATCCGTCTACTCCAAAACTGCTAGAAAGAGCTCTAGCACACTTAAACTATGGGGCTTTCTAGATTGGCAGGAAAGTGTGACATGAAGTTGCCTTTTCCTTAATGCTTAGCAGCTGCACCGCAGCCTTTAGATGGAGCTGCGTTGTTCTGCAGTTTTTAAAAAAGAAGCTGGGAAAACCATCACCTTTTTAAAGGCGCTTCTTCTCCCCTAAAACGCAAAAAAAGCGTTTTCATGGCACACTTTCCCTTTTTCTTATCTAAAGGCTAGAGTTTCATGCAGCCATTAACACACTTCGTTTTGCCAATCTAGAATAGGCCTATGTTGCTGAAGGACATTGCAGAGAAATTTAAAGGAAAATTAAAGGACGACAGCAGCACTGTCAAGCCCCAAACTCTGGCAAAGTGTTGCCTTAAGGCAAATTCATAATGATTACAATATTCAAAAATATGTGTAAAAACTAGTGATGGAGAGACAGAGACATAGAGATAGAGATAGATAAAGATAGAGATAGAAATAGCGATAGAGATAGCGATAGAACAGTGGGACAGATGGGAGATTCTAGCCACATAATAACCAAAAGCATTATTGTAAATAACCTATGACTGTGTTTTTAATCACACAGTATTATTTATTTTAAATAATTCAATAAATAGTGCAATTTTGTTAAAAGTATAGAAGTTACTTTTAAGCAGTTACAAAATCTTACTTGGTTAATCATTCCACTAGTTAGTTAGCTGCTGTGGTGTAGTGGTCCAAGTGTTCGACTGGAACACTGAGAGACATAGATTGAAAACACTGTTCTGCCATGGAAATCCACCGGATGACCTTGGGCAAGTCACACTCTCTCAGCCTCAGGCAATGGCAAATCCCCTCTGAACAATTTTTTCCAAGAGAACCCTGTGATAGGTTCATCTTAGGATCACCATAAGGCAGAAACAACTTCAAGGCACACAAAATTAAAAATATAATTTACAGAGTTTGGCCATTTTTGCTAGCAAGGGGATTCTGGGAAATCTAATGTAAATAAGGAACTTTTCCAATCTCTGCTAATTTGACCTAGTTGGATTAAATGCTTGGGGAACTATCCGGGATGGAATTCTAAAACGAAGTGGTGGCATAGTGCGGGGAAATCTGACTGTGGCCAGTTAAATGTAAACTAATTCTAATTGTTATATTTTTGAGAATTTTGATAATGTCATTCTAAATGACAAAGTGGACCCAAATAGGAGCTCAGATACTACACAGCTTTCTCCCAGGAGACTTCACTGTGTATGGATTGCATACCTGTCACTCTTATTAAATTTTATGTGATCTTTGTTCTGGACTAAAGAGCTTACCTCCAGTTTGAAAGCCTGCATTGGGTCACCATCCATTTTGTAGACAAACGACCCTAAAAATTTTCCTTCCTCATTTTCAAAATCACTCTTGAATCCCTGAAAATAGAAAACGATGGAGGGTGGAATAGATTGTAAGCTGAAGCTGTCAGACAAACATTAGCGTGCATATTGTGCTTGGTGTCTTTTTCAATCTTTTTAAATTTTATCCATATATGAAATCACTTCTCAATGCAAAAAATGAAAATAAAAAAGGAGGAGGAAACAGGAGTCTGATGAAGATAATGGAGTTACTCACATAGACTGAGAGGTTCTGTGGAGCGCTGCTGATCTCATTTGTTGGAGAAATTTTCCTTGGAATATGGTACAGAGCCACACTGGATGGCTTTATGGGTTTTGACAGCTTGATAACTACATAGCCTTCAGATCCATCCATGGCCCAGCAATTCCCAGGGGTGTTCACCCTCTGAAAACCAAAATACTCTGTGACTTAGAGCCTTGCTTTGAAATGGCAAAACCCAATAATTCTTTAAGACCCATAGTGGTAAGAAAGGTGGGGAAAGGTTGTGCATACTTTGGCAGTTAGCCAAGTACAAACTAAAAATCAAAGTGCTGAATACAGACTGAGAATGAATCCACAGTGCAGAAATAAAGCAGTTTGACACCACTTTAACTATCATGGCTCCATCCTGTGGAATCCTAGGATTTATAGTTTGGTGAGGTAGCCCACCTAGTCTGTCAGAGACCTATGGTGCCACACTGAACTACAAATTCCAGGATCCTGTAGGATAATCGTGGAAATAAAAGTGGTGTTAAACTTTTATTTCAGCAGTGTGGATACACCCTAAGTTGGTAAGTTATTAACTTATTTTCCTTAATTTCAATGGGATAGAGTGGAAGTTATCACTAAATTGACCCATGGTGTTGGACCCAGTTCCTAAGGTCTGAACAACTTATACCATGTTGTACAATTGGTAGTCCCATTTTAGGAGAAAGGCAGGATATAAATCCAATTAATGTGCACAAAAGGGGGTTTCGAAAACTACACATTTTGGGGGCAAACATTGTGGATTTTGCATATACAGTTGGCCCTCCTTATCCACTGATTTTTTTATCCACTGATTTGAGCATACACAGTTTGAAAACATTCCCAAAAAGTATAAATTCCAAATAGCAAACCTTGATTTTCCATTTTATATATGGGACACCATTTTGTTGTGCCATTATATTTAATGGGACTTGAGCATCCACGGATTTTGTTATCCATGGAGGGCCCTAGAACCAAACCCCAGTGGATAACAAGGGCCCACTGTATAAACTTAACATTCCTGCTTTGCAGTACACAGAGAGAGAACATGGTTGTAAAACCAGATTCCTTGATTGGGGAGGTAGGGCCTCTCCCTTCTCCTTGTACCTCACTGCCAAGAGAGCACCCATCCAAGTGGTGTCCACGCTCATCATAGTGCATGGGGCCAACCATTGGCACTGCTCTATAAAATATTCATCTGGGCAACTCATAATTCTCTAGATCTGACTTTGAAATTCAGTCATTGGCAACCCCAGTCGGCTCCCTGTTTCGTTCAGTTGCTAACTGAAGGCAATGGGACTGGATTTCTCAGCAACAAATTTAAAGGAGATGAGAAAGAAGGGTAAGAAACTTTGTCATGAGCAGGAAAAAAATGACTCTATAAATGGTTAAGAATTCCTACCTCTAGAATTACCGTATATACTCATGTATAAGTCGACCTCATGTATAAGTCGAGGGAAGGTTTCAGGGTCAAAATCCTGGATTTTGATATGACCTGTGGATAAGTCGAGGGTAAAACTTCTATAAGGAAGGATGGAAAGGGGGGAAATACCACTTACGTCCTTCCTTCTCTGGACCTCTCCCAACCGATTTAAAACATTGGATTGAGAAAGGAAGCAAATGGATTAGGTCTTGCAATAAACAAGTGGATTTAAATGGAGAGGTTTTCCTGGGGATGGGAAGTCAGGTCTTGCAAAAACAACAACGACAAGTGGATTTAAGTGGAGAGGCTTTTCCTGGGGATGGGAAGTCAGGTCTTGCAAAAACAACAACAAGGAGATTTAAATGGAGGGGCTTTTCCTGGGGATGGGAAGTCAGGTCTTGCAAAAACAACAACAACAAGGAGATTTAAATGGAGGGGCTTTTCCTGGGGATGGGAAGTCAGGTCTTGCAAAAAACAACAACAAGGGGATTTAAATGGAGGGGCTTTTCCTGGGGATGGGAAGTCAGGTCTTGCAAAAACAACAACAACAAGGAGATTTAAATGGAGGGGCTTTTCCTGGGGATGGGAAGTCAGGTCTTGCAAAAAACAACAACAAGGGGATTTAAATGGAGGGGCTTTTCCTGGGGATGGGAAGTCAGGTCTTGCAAAAACAACAACAACAAGGAGATTTAAATGGAGGGGCTTTTCCTGGGGATGGGAAGTCAGGTCTTGCAAAAAAACAACAACAAGGGGATTTAAATGGAGGGGCTTTTCCTGGGGATTGGAAACCAGGTGTTGCAGACAACAACAAGAAGTGGATTTAAGTGGAGGGGCTTTTCCTGGGGATGGGAAATAAGGCTTGCAAAAAATAGCAGCAGCAGCAACCACAACAACAACAACAAGTGGATTTAAGTGAAGAGGATTTTCCTGGGATGGGAAGTAAGGCTTGCAAAAAAAAACCAGCAGCAGCAACAACAACAACAAGAAGTGGATTTAAGTGAAGAGGCTTTTCCTGGGGATGGGAAGTAAGGCTTGCAAAAAAACAGCAACAACAACAAGAGGAAGAAGTGGATTTAAGTGGAGGGGCTTTTCCTGGGGATGGGAAGTAAAAGGCTTGCAAAAAACAGCAGCAGCAACAACAAGAAGAAGTGGATTTAAGTGGAGGGGCTTTTCCTGGGGATGGGAAGTAAAAGGCTTGCAAAAAAACAGTAACAACAACAACAACAAGAAGTGGATTTAAGTGGAGGGGCTTTTCCTGGGATGGGAAGTAAAAGGCTTGCAAAAAAACAGCAGCAACAACAAGTAGACTTAAGTGGAGAGGCTTTTCCTGGGGAAGACAGGTCTTGCAAAAAGCAAGTGGATTTGCATGGAGAGGTTTTTTTTTATTATTATTTCCCTGGAGAAGGCAAAGCTTGCAAAACGGACCAAGAGAGAAGTAAGTGTTTTTACATGGGGAATTTGTCCTCTGTGAGGGAAAGGCTTGCCAAACGGAGCTGAGAGAGGGGGAAGTGCTTTTAAACGGGGAGTTTTTCTGCTAGGAAGCCAAGGCTTGGAAGTTGGAAACGGAGCGGAGGGGGAAGGCACGGGTGCCCAAGGGAGGTTGGGGCGACTCAGGCTGGCTTGCTTTGGGACCCTACTTAGCACTGCTACTCAGTTGACCCTTCTATAAGTCTACCCCAAGATTTTAGGGGCAATTTTGGGGCATAAATTTCTCGACTTATAGTCGAGTATATACGGTACATCTGGTGACCGTTCATAATCCCAGCATGACCACAGCATGCAAACCTTTGCTCCTGTCTTAAAGCTTTTGCTGAACTTCACAACAGAGGCACCTGCAGATATTATTGCATGAAATGAGAGAGATTTACACTCCAGAATTAGGAGATACATAGAACCAAACAGGCAGAGAGAAATGGAGTTGGCAGGAGCTATACTGTTAGTAAGCATTGATGCATCTTAGTTTCATGATTCAAATAACCCCAAATATGAGTTTGTTTTGTTACTCCCATTCCATCTCGGGCTTAACTTCTCTATTAAGTAACAGAATGCTGAGTGGTCACACTTTCACATTTTTCAGAGACAGTGTTAGTCTGTTTTAGTGTAAAAAGTAAAGGCAGGATGGGGAAATATAGTGGTATCTTTAAAATTGTGTGTATCAAAGTAAACTCCCTAAAAAAAAATTCCAACTTATGGAAAAATTGCAATTAATCGATGTCTGAAAGTAGAAAGAACCTAATATTAAAGACTTTATATTCTTTTCCAACAGACATCATTCCTCATTCAGGATCAACATGATCTGGGTCTCTAAGGAATTAGCTACAAGGCTAGATAAGGCCAATATACTACCTAGATCCTTCATAAATCACAACCCAGTAACCATCTCACTTAGATTGAGACCTATGCAAATAAGATGGAGATTGAACAAACCCCATTACACCAAGAAGAAACAGTCTCAACATATAAGAAAGAATTAGGTGCAACTGTCACGAGCCCAGAGCAATCCAAGATAAATGCCTATAAAGATGGCAAATTGAACATCCCCACCCCACCAACTATTTTTCAAGCAAATAAGGCCCTGCATGGCAAAAACCAAACCAGGGGTGCATCTAAACTGCAGAATTATAGCATTTTGCTGCAACTTTAACTGTCATGGCTTCCATTCTGTGGAATTCTGGGACTTATAGTCTGATAAGGGGCTTGAATTCCCTACCAGAGGAGCACACTACAGAGTCCTATGTGCCTTCCTACACGACAGATTCCAGAATTCCATATGATGGAGCCATGGCAGTTAAAATGGGATCACGGTGCTATAAATACACAGTGTGTATGTTGTTGTTGTGCACCTTCAAGTCATTTCCGACCTATGGTGACCTTCTTGGCAAGATTTGTTCAGAAAAGGTTTGCCCTTGCCTTCCATTGAGGCTGAGAGTGGGTGACATGCCCAAAGTCACCCAATGGGTTTCATGGCCATGCAGGGAATTGAACCCTGGCCTCCAGAATCAGAGTCCATCACTGAAGCCACTATGGCACAATGGCTCTCATATGCAATGCAATTTCCCCTGGGATATTCATCAGGCAGATAAAAGAAAGAAGAGGTTATTCATTTTAAATGAGATGCTTCCTCTTCAGCTTACCTTCAGACTTCAAGGCAAAATCTTCCATTTGAATGTATTTGTTTCCAGCTTTGGAAGCTTTTGACTGCAGGAAGAGATTCTATTGCCAAAATACAAAGCTGCTGTTAGCCAAGGCCTGCCAACACATGCCAGTAAATACTGTGCAGAGAAATAATGTCTTCCTCTACCTGAAGTCTTTAGACCAGTGATCAAGCAAGACTAAATATATCTCAAATATCTGACTTCAAACCCCTATGTATTCAGTCCCTGTCCTAGTGGTGCCAAACACCTGGTGCTAGGCTCCATAAATTGAGTTCCAGCATCTGGAACTTCCTTCCAAGGGAGGCCAGGCTGGTCCCTTCCCTGCTTCCCTGTCACAGGCAGGCAAAGACATTTCTATTCAAGTAGGCTTTTAATATATAAGCACACCAGGGAGGCTTTTATATGAGATGTGTGTTTCATTAGCTTTTTTAAAACATTGTATGTTTTATATCATTTTATACTATGTTTAGCTAGATCATTTTAATTGTTTTTAAATATTTATTGTTATTTTTAAAAAGTTTTATCTGTGAGCCAACTTAGTTCTCTTTCTGGGAGAATGGTGACATAGAAATTAAATAAAGAAACAAATAAGCCAGTCTTTTCCTTTCACTAGTTTACTCCCCATCTGTTTTAATGGAGGAGAATCAACAGTGCAGTTGACTGCTTAAATCTGGACCTTACCAAAGACCATTCAGTGTCATTTACTGTGAGCTTCTCACATACAAACTGATATAAAAGAAAGAAAATGAGAAGAAACCAATCCCAATTCACCTAGGTTTTTAAGGTCCCAAACACGCTGCATATTGAGGCTACTTCAATTGCCCCAGTTCTCTCAAACTGGATTATTTATGTAGTGTGTTTTGGACCTAAGAGAACCATATACAATACAACAAGCCTTTTTACAGTAGTTCTTGTGGGATTCTCCTTTTTAGCAAGTAACTTTAATCTGTATCCATATTTTTATATGCTCACACATACACACAAATAATATACATTTTATGGAGATTATTTTTAAAAACACTATGTTTAGACTGGATCTTTGAGGAACTCACGAAAAGAGATGCCCAGAATGAGTATGAGTGTCAGAAAAACCAGTTTCATCTTGAAAGAACTTTCCTGTTGCCCTGAAAAAAGAGAAACAAACTCAAGTGAGAATGACTAAAACAAAGGTTTAGTTAGGCCCTGTACACACCAGCCTGAAAGGCTGGCATGGGGGTAGAGTTGAGGTGTAGCATTCTCACAATGCACATCCAACTCCATCCCCAGGGTGCCCTGATGCTGCATGCCACTCCACACAGCATGTGATGTCATGGCACACCTCCAGCGCTGCGTCCATATGACGCAGCTCCAAAGGAGCACCATATAGCCGTGACAATGTGGCTACAGCGCCCTTTTGACTGCTTTTGTAAATTGTTCAAAAACTTCAGCAGGTTCAAAATGCAGTGGCCCAAATGCTGACTGGGTCACTTTGTCAGGCTCTTTTTTACACCCTCAAAAGGCCAGATTGAGGCTGCGTCAAGAAAAGATGAGAAGTTCCAAGATGATATTTGCAGCAAGTTTCTAATGATGATGATGATGGTGGTGATGGGGGCTGTTGTTGGACCACTGTGTATAGAAGCAGAGAACCAAGTTTATAGATCTCAGTTAGATAAACCTTCTACACTTCCAAATCTAGCATATAGTTGGAAGCCATATAATAAAAGGGACATTGAGGAGAAATTCTGGTCATGGCAGATGAGTGATACAGGCCAGAAGAAAGGAAATCCAGTGGCAGGGATGAAACGCGAATTCATAGAGACCAAAGAAGATGATGTGATGACTTTGAAAAGGGGCGCTTTACAGACTACAGAGGAAGAGTCTGCAGAGGAGGATGTAATGACAGCTCAACGCCCTCAAAGAATCGGGTCCCGTGAGACAGAAAGGAAAAGAGACTTGTTACCAGATGAGATTTTAAGTCTTCAACCAGAGACTTCAAGAACTAATCTGGGGAAAAACTCCTGAGAAGGACAATGATGTTTATAATGTTGAGAATATAACCTGATTTGGTTTAGATGTGCTGGACCTACATAAAATGTGGCTATATATATATATATATATTATATGTATATGTATAGAATCTGTATTGTGTAATATGATAAGTATATTTTGTGATTGTTGTTGCATTAACTCACATAACCGTTTGGTCATGTGTTAAGTAAAAGAGATTACTTGGAACCCAACCACGTCAACGTTAATTTAGATGCTAGTCTCTGAGGTAAACGCCTGGGGTATTGTAAGAGACTAGTGAACAGAAGTAAAGACAGACACAAAGTGATTCCTGAGGTAAAAGTCTGGGTAAAATAAGGAATCACTAGTTTGACCTGGAGATTTAAGTGAAATCTCTATACTTAGTGGAGACACAGTTAATTTACAGTGATTCCTGAGGTAAACGTGATTGGTAAAGTAGGGAATCACTAACTCCATTTTAAGAGCCAAGTGAAGTCTTGTTGTTCCATTGAGTCAAAGTAAAAAAATATGAAAGGATTTTGAAAGAAAGTCAAATAGCACAAGATAAAGAAACTGAATTGGCCAGAAAGGAAAATGAGAGACTCTTAAGAGAAAAAGACACAGAGTATCAAATAAGAATGAAGAGTTTGGATCAGGGAATCCCTTTACCTCAAGTAATTCCTGAGGTAAATAGAGTACCACAAATTGACATGAAGGGGTTTCCCAGATATTACAAAGGGGACAATATCGAAGCCTTCTTCGTTAACTTTGAGAGGACTTGTTCAGAGTGGAGAATAAGGAATGAGGAGAGAATGAGTTATTTGAGATCGCAGATTAGTGGGGGTCTCACAGAAGTATATGCAGAGATGAGGACAGAGGAAGCCCAAGACTATGATTTATTTAAAGAATTGTTGAAGCAAAGATTTGGCCTGACACCAGAACATCATCGACGACCATTTAGGGCAATTAAGAGAGAGGAGAATGAGTCATTTTGTCAGTTGGGGGCTAGACTAGACAATCTATTGAAAAACTGGATTAAGGATTACCACGAAAGAAGAATTACAGAGTCTGATGGGGTTAGAACAATTCTTCAATGTTATTCCCCAAGAATACAGATGGCTAGTGCAAGACCAACAACCGAAAACTGTGGCAGAGGCAGCAAAACTGCTGGATGCTGTAGCCTTAGGGAAGATGGTCAAAAAATAACCAGATCTGAGGGGAAATCTCAAGAAAGTGAGAGAAGAAGTCCTAAAAATTGGCATACCTCAGTAGACAAGAGTAGTAGTAGTAAAAATTTCAAACTTTGGCAAGAGGAAAAGGCAAATGATGCTGTTAGGAAAACTGTTGGGTTGAGAGAGTGTGACCCAGACACCAATATAAGAGAGAGTTGGACGAGTAAAGATCCCTCAGAAGCAAGTAACAAGAAATGTTATGAATGTGTTAAAATAGGGCACTTCAGATATAACTGCCCAAACATATATAATAGAGAGAGAACATCAAATATAAAAACAGCTTATTGGGTAACAGCAGTTAAACCAGCAGTTCAAGACTTTGGCCACAGAGAACATACAGATTCGATTGCCTTGGAAACAACAGTTGGGAGACCAACTGACGCCTTTGAAACACATTGCCAAAGACATGTTTAGTGATCACAACGGCACCTCACAAAATTGATTTAAAAGACCATAATGAAAGGATACAAATAAATGAAACCTCTATGTGGGCTTTTCGTGGCTCAGGTTCAGAAGTTTGTATTATTAAATCACACCTGATACAACCTCAGTATCTGTGCCCAAATGATTATTTATCTATACAAGGGTTAGGAGGACCTGCATTTTCAGTGCCAGTTGCCAAACTTAATATAGCATTCCAAGAATATAAATTGTAGTGGAGATTTGGCATATATGATTCCATCCCAACAGATTGTCTCATTGGAAATGATTTGATTAGAAACATTCGGGGGCTAGAAGAATCCAAAAATTTGGTCGTTAAAGAATAAGTTAAAAGGAGAGATAAATTTGTGGGAACTCTTAAACATGAACTGGAATTTTTGAAGGGAGAAAATCAGAATTTACAGGACCTTAAGAATAAAGAAGCAGAAAAGGTTGTTACTTTGAAAGAGAGTCTAGATTCTAAAGAAAGGACTATATCAGATTTGGACAGGATTATTTCTGATCTAAAACACTCATCAGAACATACTGGTGAAAAACTGAACTGGTTACAGGAATTGCTGGATGAGACAGTCAAAGAAAATGAGAACTTAGTAAATAAAAATGAAAAGTTACAAAACCGACTAGCCGACTTTAAACAGGAAAATAAAGATCTGCTTCAAAAGGTTAATGAAGGTCTACAGGAGTTAGATAAGCAGAAAATAAAAACTGAAGATTTATACACAGAGATTGCTAGACTGGAAAATATGCTAGACACTAAAGATAAAAAACTTCAGGAAATATTAGAAAAACCCAAGAGTCTTAACACAGAACAAAGACAGGAAAACTTGTGCGAGCAAGCAAAAGTAGTGACTAAAAAAAGAAAAGAGGCAGTCATGGGCAAGGAGATAAATAAGTTTAAGGAGTCTGAAAGGAAAGTTGGACCAGAACAAAAAAGTTCTAAAAGTTTTAAACCTTTGGCAAGGATAGCAAAAGAGAAGCCTCAAAGATAAAGAAAACCATACCTTACAAAGTAAAAAATAAGGAATGAGGAGAGAATGAGTTATTTGAGATCGCAGAAACATTGTCACCAAAAACATTGTCTTCACCTAAGATTTTTAAACACCTCCCAAAAGTAAACTTTCTTCTAGCTGTGTCATTTTCAGTTCAGACTCAATGAGTAAAGGAAATACAAAATTCACTCATACATTACAGTCTTTTTTTCTCTGCTGAAATTATGCAAAATTATGTAACAGGGTGCTTGTGGGAGTCAAACAACTAAAACTTGTCATTCTAATAAGTTTTCCCCAACCACCCTGCAAAAATGACAATGCATTCATTGGACAGTTTTTTTACCTCGGCTTTAAATCCATTGCCTCTTTCAAAGGAGCCTGGTGGCTGCTAAAGTCAGGCATGAATCCTAGAAGGAAAAATTAACTTTGTTATTAACAATCCAAATAATTCAGAAAATACATTTACAGTACTTATTTCCCATGAGGACTATTAAGGAGAATGTTGTGTTGTTTTTATTCTACTCTAGATCAGGACTGCAAATATGTCTTGCCATTGAACTCATACTATGTATGAGTTTCTATGTAACTGTACAACATATACTTTAATGTACAAGATTTATTTCCTGGACAGTAATTAACATCACCAAGATCCCATTTATTTGGAAAATCTGTCTTAATTTCCTGGCTGGCTATGGAGCATCTTAAAAAGTAATTGAGACCATGGGTTAAATTTAGCAAGTACTTTGGAGGTTTTGAGCATCGTGACAATATCATCACTGCATATTTAATTCTAGGGGTCAGTCTGTTCTTTAGCAACCATTCCACAAAGTGGTCTCCTAGATCTCAGGTGCATATGTGCTGCTTTGAAATGCATGCACAGCACAGACAAATTGTTCAACATCCTGATAGTGATTTATACATGTGCATGTGCAACTTACATGTGCACAAGTCTCTTTTTAGTGTTTTTTAAATGCTTTTATTTTAAAAAATTACACTAAAACTACAGAACAGAAGAAATTTTTTAAAAAAGAAATACAGAAAAAGATAGTAACGACCTCCAATGGTTCTTGTTGTGTGCCTTTCTTTAAATGTTTCTGTTGTTGTGTGCCTACAAGTTGTTTATGATGTACAATGACCCTAAGTCAAACCTGTCAAAGACTTTTCTGGGGATGGGACCAAGTGGGTTTCCATGGCCAAGCAAGGATTCAGTCCCTGATCTCCAGAGTCATAGTCCAACTCTCAAACCATAACTATGGTTGTACACGCACACACACAAAAATCACCCTCTTTTTAACATACAGCTGTACAATATACAATCTAGATCTAGATCCATATCCATTTCAATCTAGCTTCAAGCCTGGCTATAGGTCAGAGACAGCTTTGGTTACCTTGGTAGATCATCTTTGCAGGGAACTTGAAAGGGAACTGTGTCCCTGTTGGTCCTGCTGAACCACTTGGTGCCTTAGATACCATCTACTATAGTATCCTTCTGGACCACCTCTCTAAGATGAAACTTGGAGGCACTGTTATGCAGTGGTCCTGGTCTTTCTTGGAATGGTGAACTCAGAAGGTGGCGTTGGGGCGCTCTTGTTCAACTACTCCATGGCCTTTGCCCTGGAGAGTCCCACAGTGTTCTGTTTTGTCCCTCATGTTGTTTAACGTCTACATGAGACCACTAACAGAGGTCATCCAGAGTTTTGGGATGCTGTGCCTTGAATATACATAGCTATCTCTCCTTTCCATCTGAATACAAGGAAGCTGTCTCTGTACTGAACCAATATCTGCTGTCAGTAATGGACTGGATGAGGACAAACAAAATGAAGCTTAATCCAGACAAGAAAATAAGGCAGATCAGGGAATAGGGATTTTGCCTGTGCTGGATGGGGTTACACTATCCCTGAAACCTCAGTCTCACAGCTTTGGTGTTCTCCTGGACTCAACTCAAAGCTTGGATACCCAGGTTTCAGCAGTGACCAGGAGTGCATTTGCACAACTAAAACTAGTGTGCCAGCTGCACCTGTTCCTTGAGACATTAGATCTGGCCACAGTGACACAGGCCTTAATTACATCCCATTTGGATTACTGGAACACACTGGGACTGCTTTTGTAAATTGTTCGGAAACATCAGCAGGTTCAAAATGCAGCAGCCAAAATGCTGACTTGGGTCACTTATAAGGAGGATATAACTGCCTTGTTGAAACAGCTTCATTGGCTACAGGTTCATTTCTGGGCACAATTCAAAGTGCTGGTCATGACATATACAAGTTAGATCCAGACTAAGACTGTATCTCCACATACAAACCTGAAAGAGTTTTAAGATTTGTACGGGAAGCCTTTCTCTTGGTCCTGCCAACAGCACAAGCTTATTTGATGGGGACAAAAGAGAGCCTTCTCCATGGCTGCTCCCAGCATCTGGAACTTCCTTCCAAGGGAGGCCAGGCTGGTCCCTTCCCTGCTTCCCTGTCACAGGCAGGCAAAGACATTTCTATTCAAGTAGGCTTTTAATATATAAGCACACCAGGGAGGCTTTTATATGAGATGTGTGTTTCATTAGCTTTTTTAAAACATTGTATGTTTTATGTCATTTTATACTATGTTTAGCTAGATCATTTTAATTGTTTTTAAATATTTATTGTTATTTTTAAAAAGTTTTATCTGTGAGCCAACTTAGTTCTCTTTCTGGGAGAATGGTGACATAGAAATTAAATAAAGAAACAAATAAGCCAGTCTTTTCCTTTCACTAGTTTACTCCCCATCTGTTTTAATGGAGGAGAATCAACAGTGCAGTTGACTGCTTAAATCTGGACCTTACCAAAGACCATTCAGTGTCATTTACTGTGAGCTTCTCACATACAAACTGATATAAAAGAAAGAAAATGAGAAGAAGCCAATCCCAATTCACCTAGGTTTTTAAGGTCCCAAACACGCTGCATATTGAGGCTACTTCAATTGCCCCAGTTCTCTCAAACTGGATTATTTATGTAGTGTGTTTTGGACCTAAGAGAACCATATACAATACAACAAGCCTTTTTACAGTAGTTCTTGTGGGATTCTCCTTTTTAGCAAGTAACTTTAATCTGTATCCATATTTTTATATGCTCACACATACACACAAATAATATACATTTTATGGAGATTATTTTTAAAAACACTATGTTTAGACTGGATCTTTGAGGAACTCACGAAAAGAGATGCCCAGAATGAGTATGAGTGTCAGAAAAACCAGTTTCATCTTGAAAGAACTTTCCTGTTGCCCTGAAAAAAGAGAAACAAACTCAAGTGAGAATGACTAAAACAAAGGTTTAGTTAGGCCCTGTACACACCAGCCTGAAAGGCTGGCATGGGGGTAGAGTTGAGGTGTAGCATTCTCACAATGCACATCCAACTCCATCCCCAGGGTGCCCTGATGCTGCATGCCACTCCACACAGCATGTGATGTCATGGCACACCTCCAGCGCTGCGTCCATATGACGCAGCACCAAAGGAGCACCATATAGCCGTGACAATGTGGCTACAGCGCCCTTTTGACTGCTTTTGTAAATTGTTCAAAAACTTCAGCAGGTTCAAAATGCAGTGGCCCAAATGCTGACTGGGTCACTTTGTCAGGCTCTTTTTTACACCCTCAAAAGGCCAGATTGAGGCTGCGGCATGAGGTTGCTGTGGCCCCAATCCAGCTAGAAAAGGGGCGGCTAGGAAAGGTCTGCACAGCTCCTTAGTCATTGTTCATTGAAATTACTCCTGAAAGAGGCCCATATTCACAGAGTCAACAATGTGAGAAAGTGGCCATTTTGGAAGTCTGTATCTTTGGCTGTAAGGCCTTTCGAACTGAGTCTAAAAACAGAATGATAACCAGCCAACTGATCTCCAAATATCTTTTAGAATAAATGGGTTGTGGCATTCACCTGTGTCCCTTTAAAAGACTGAAGAATTTTTCTAAAAAACTTTTTTTATTCTTTTGAAATTTTCATTTAAAAATAACACCTTGCGAAATTTTACTTTAGCCACATGAAACTATGCGCATGTAAATACATTTAGGCTGTGCATATAATACTGTAATTTAAAGGTATAATTTTAATTTTGCTACTTTTTCATGTCACAGCTATTACCATTACATTCAGTAATATATGGGAATTATGATTTATGAGAAACCTTAGTACCAAAAACCTTACTGAGGCTTCTGTATGGTGTGGTATCAGAGGACGTCAATGGAGAGATGACACTATGAGTTACCGGACCGGCTGATGCCAACCCTAGTGATGCCACTGGTTGTAGTGTGAAACATCTGCTGCTGAGAAGAGTATGTTGAGAAGACTATGTCTCTGACTCTGCCTTGGGCAGGATTTTCTCCATTCTTAGAAGAAACTCCATGTCTCTCCCCAAGAAACCTTGCACCCCCTCTCAGTTCTTCTCACTCCTTTCAGTTTTCTTTTCATGGAAAAAAAGCATCTGAGGTCTAGCATACCTGCAACAAGGAGTGGTGGAGCCTGCTGCACTGGGAAGTCCCTGGTTGGTTCCATCAATGGGGGATGTTCCATCATATACGGGTGGAATAAGTGGCTTTGACAGCAATAGACCACATTGTTAACCCTTGTGCACATCTTACAGTCTCAGAAAAATACATGGAGAGGTTTATTTTTAGTTTTATATAAAAACAATTAATACTATGATTTTTTTTTAAAAAAAGTAGAGAAGATTGAATATATCATTACAACCTCCAAATAGGTTAAGCCTATTCTTTAAATCTAAATCCAGAGCAGATTCACCACCCAACTGACATGGGCGTCACCATCTACCACTCCATCAGCTTTCTCCATCTACTGCAAAGCAAGTGAACAATGCTACTTAGGCCCAGAGTACCTAAAGGACTGCCTCTCCCCATATAATCCGCCCTGCACACTTAGATCGACTGGGCAACAACTATTACGAGTTCCAGAGGCTAAATTATCAACGACTATGAAGAGAACATTCTCCATCTCGGCCCCTAGCCTCTGGAACTCGTTGCCCGCTGAGCTCTGTCTTGCCACCTCTCTCAATCTGTTCAAAAAGGGCCTAAAAACATATTTATTTGAACAGGCATATCCTTGATACTTTCTCCCTGTGTGACCCCCCCACCCCTAATGCGACCAGGCCTAATAATTGCTATTCTAATATTGTTTTTTCATTGTAATGTTATGTAATTTTAATACTTTGTTTATTTTTATAATGTTTTATCTTTTCATGCTGTGCACCGCCCTGATCGTAGGAAGGGCGGTATACAAATAAAGTTTATTATTATTATTATTATTATTATTACTGGTGCGAGTGGGCAAGTTCACTCCAAGTCCAGTGAAGACACACTTACTGCAGCAAGGCTGCTCTGAGTCTTCCACTGCTCTGTTCCACTCGATACCCCAGCGTGACTCTGGTGCTTTCTCCTTCCAGGTTGTCGTGGTGGTGGGCTCTGCTTTTGTTTCTGCAGGAGCAGACTGGCGCTTCCTGCAGATTTTTTTGAAGACCCTGAGAAAATAAGATCCTGGTTTGTATGGCCTTCCAGCTGTCCTGATTTGACAGGGAGAATCCCAAAAATAATCTTTTCATCCTACTTATTCAGCTGTTTTTAAATATATCCCAGTTCCTCTCTCTTGCTCCCATTTTCCCTCTTAGTGGCTTACCACAATTGCTGATAAATGAGTTCAAAGTGCAAAAGTAGTTTGCACTCATCTAACTCTCTGAAATAAGGAAGAGAGAAGGCTCAAGCACAAGCAAACTGCTGCAGCCTTTCCTAGCTTGTGACTTTTTCTCTCCCTCCCTAGGCAGAGGATGGCAGTTGGTATGGAGGGAGAGTCCTCTTTCCTCAGGCAAGCCCTGATGGAGCTGGGCCTGCCTCTTCTCTCCCTCCCTAGGCAGAGGATGGCAGTTGGTATGGAGGGAGAGTCCTCTTTCCTCAGGCAAGCCCTGGTGGAGCTGGGCCTGCCTCTTCTCTCCCTCCCTAGGCAGAGGATGGCAGTTGGTATGGAGGGAGAGTGTAATTAGCAATGTGTAAGATGTGTAATTAGCAATGATACTATAAGTAACATATAAAATGTGAATGTTGAATTTATGTTTTTTAACTTAATTATATGAAAATTAATAAAAATAATTGAGAGAAATAGATTTGAATCAAACACATGAGGTTTGATGGAGGAGACAAACAAATGGAGTGGAGATCATGCAAAACCATATAGTTTTATGCTTAATTAGATAATACATATAGATAGAAAGGAACATGTATAGTATTCTAATCAATATATATCTAATAGAAGTATTATAGGTCAAAGGCTAAGGCCCTTTAACTAAAAAATGATTTATTAGGGCTATGTTAAGACAACTAGAATATTTCTTTGAAATTATAAACTTTATAAAAAATCTCTTGATCCACACCTGGGATTCAAGGACGAAAGGGAGATGACGCAGTAAAGGCGTCATTAAAAAATGGTTGTCTTCATCTGCACCTGGGATTCAAGGACAAGGGGAGTCAAACTAGTATCTAAAAAGTAAGATAAGAGAGTGCCATCCTCATTCAATGCCAAGAACACCGTTTTTTTACATGGGTTACAAAAGTTCAAGAGATTTTTCTTTTCTGCGCATGCCTAATAGGGAGTTATGAATATTAGAACACACCTAGGAATGTATAATGACTAATTTACATGGTCATGCATTGTATGAAGTAGGTGGGGAAAATACACATGGAATGGGAGTTTCTAGGGTTAGTACATTATCCAATGAAAATTCAGATAAAATATTGTAACGGGAAATGGTCTATAAATATTGTGTGAAACATCAGATAGGTGTGCCTACTTGCTTGGGACACCCCTTCTTGCAAGATTGTATTTAATAAAATTGGAAATAGCTGCTTCACTTGTTTTGTCCTAATTAATTTGATTTGGTACTTTGGTACTTAAGAAAACTATATCTCACAATAATTAAAAAAATAAAGTGGTATCAAATTGGTTTATTTCTCCAGTGGGGCAGTAGCCTCAGTTAGGCTATCCCACCATTCAGGATCACCCCCAGGCTCTGAGATCACTTGGCCAAAACCAAAAAGCCCCTTGGTAATGTTGTGGCGGTGAACCCTCATGATCTCACTAAGCATTGTGCATTAAGCAGCAACCACAGTTGCTCACAGCTTGGCATTTGAACACTAACAGACACAAAGAAAACACACCTTCATGTTTGGAAATCAAGACAGAAAACCTAGCTAAAGGGGCTATTCCCAGATCAAGGTGATGTGAGGGGTTTATTCCTTCTTGCCTATATAGGGAGTCCAGATTGGAAATATTTATTTTAACAATAAAAGAGTAATAGCATATACATTGCACTAAATCAAGACTGGCATTTGGAAATAGAAATCAATTAAAATTTGCAGATTAATGCAAGCTGAGCAGCAACTGGAAAAGCACAGAGCAGTTCACATGCACATGTGTGTGTGTGTGTGTGTGGTTTCTTTTTACAGAGCAGAGCAGTGCACCCTGAGGCCTGCCATCAACAACAGAACAATACACAGATTAGCATGGGAATCACTCCTCCCTATATATATATCCCACTCTCTTCCATGACACATATTCACTGAAGATACCAGCCACAGATGCTGGTGAAACATCAGGAATAAGCTTTTCTAGAATACGGCCACATAGCCTGAAAAAAAAAACCCACAAAAAACTGTAGTCCAACACCTTGCAAATAATCCTCTCCCAGGTGTTCTGCAAGATTTCTTTGCTTTTGCTGAAGAAGGGAAGTTGTACAGAAGTCTGGACTAACATTGCAGACAGAAATTATTGCAGAACAAGTGGGAGGAAAAAATACATGCACAAATAAGTTTTACATCCATTGAAATGAATGCAAGGTGGCAAAAGCACATTATTTTTACATAAACCAGGTTAATGACCCCCCCCCCCTCCAGTCCATCTGCCTTGGTCCTGGCCCCAGAGGGAGAAAAGAACCACTGGACCTCATCCCCTTCCCACCACCTTCTCCTTTTCCTTTTGTGTTGTCTTTTAGACTGTAAGCCTGTGGGCAGGGATCCGTCTAACTATAAGATTGCATGTACAGCACTGTGTGAACTTACAGGGCTATATAAATTAATAATAATAATAATAATAATAATAATAATGAATTATCGCCTGTACCTCTTCACTCCTGTTTCACGGTAGCAAATGGGTTTCAACTGTTGGAGGATAGCCAGTCTTTCACTGCGCCGTTGCATTGTCAGCTCTCTAAAGATGCTGCAAATGCAATAGATCTCAATCAACATTGTCCATAAAAACTTTAGTATCTACCCTGCAGTTTTCATAAGGTGCCATCCAGGAAGGAAGATAGAACTCCAACACTATTAGACAAAACAGTTATTTTTATTTTTCTTCCACAGGTCAATTTATATATTGCATTTTCTGCTAGAAAGTGTTGGACTGAAACAGTTCAAAGAGACTAGACTAGACTTTGCTTTCTGATGGTTCAAGGTACACAAACTTGGTTTCATGCATAAAACTATTTTAAAATATTATGTATAAAATTACCTTCAGACTATGTGTATAAGACATATATGAAAAATAAGTGAATTTCATGTGTATACTTAAGTCTCATTTCCTTGATATCCCATTCAGTATATGCAAATATTCCAAAGTAAAAAATATTTTTTTTATTTTCTTTAGTGATCACAAACAATACATACAATACATACACAACATATAATATGTACAGTATATACAGTATTTACACTTCCATATTTACTTGTTGATAAACTTCAATGTTTCCAATTTAACATAGAAATGAATCCACTGATATTATCTAAATGATTCTTAATACATTGTAAGGTCTAGTTTAATTATCAAGTTCTGTCCATACAACTTCCGAGTAGTTATAGTCCAATCTGTGTATTTTACTTTGACGCACAGTTTTTGAGTTGATTCTAAACATTCTATCAATTTCGAATTCTATTAACTCATCTGATATTTCCAATAAGTCTGCTAAACCAGGAATCATCCTTCCATAAAGATTTTCCTTTTCCAGTTCTGGAAGCCCTCTTATTTTTAGGCATATCTCTGTACCTGAGCTCTTGCAGTAATATGGCGTTTTCCTTTGATTTTGATTTTTCTTCCATAATATTCATTTTAGTCCCTAATTCTTCTATTTTATTTTGGAGAGGCCATTTCAGACTTAAGTGTAAAGATCATTAGTGATTGTTTCCAAGTTCTTTTCAAAGTTATTTACACTTTTGGTGATATTATCATTCACATCCTATGTTTTTTTTTAAAATCCTCTCAAATTTTTCTTTTGAAGTCCCTCAATTCCTCCAATAGTGTCTGAAATTGGGGCATTTCTTGTAACGTGTCAATCAACTCTGTAGTGTTATTATTGCTTTGTGATTTTGCTGTTTGCGCTCTTGTACCAGAGGCCATAATTTGTTACTTTTAAAGATGTTGTAGATTACAATTCTACAATCACACACAGACACAGAGTTGGAAGTAAACCCCAAGAACTCCCTTTTTACACAGTAGGAAGGTTTAAAGGTTGTTTCAGAACAGAAGAAAGAGTAATTTATCCCAGCCTTACAATTTAAGCGATATCACTTATGTTTTTACCTTATCTGTTTGTTTTAGTAGTGAAACAGTATTCCTAGCAATAGCTCGGAACACCCAAGAAAAGAGGTATGGTTGCCCACTTTCGATATTCAGACTGGTTATCTTGAAAATGTGAGCCCCAAAGTACCCCGATGGAGATACTGCAGAGAGTAAAGGTATTATATCAATACTCTCCGTTCCTCTTTTCTAGTTGGTAGACGTAATAAATTACGCCATACCAAATACTACAACTATTCGAATAAATTTCTCTTAGTAAACAATCTATCTATGAAGCTGATGAGTATAAATGAGGTGAAAGGAGAAGTTTGCGAGATTGCACTTTAACTTTAAAACCTGCAGTGGATACAATGAGTTCATATTTTGTTGCAGCTTGTGCAAAACAAAATCTATGTTAAATGTTCTGTATTCTTACACCTTACGACTCGAGACTGAATGATGGTCTGTCTCTAAGAGAGTGGCGTCCCCCTCTGCTGCTTCTGCTGCGCTGCTGCCGCTGCCGAAAACCAGGTAGTTGGGGCCTTAAAGGACCAGGTCTTCCTCCTCCCTCCTCCACACGCCTGCTGCGCTGCTGCTGCAGAGGGAGAAGCGGCTGGTGGGCCTAAAAAGGCCTGGTCTTCTGGCCTCGCCTCCTCCGCGGCTTCTGCTGTGCCGCCACTGCCAGATTCCAAGTGGTTGGGGCCTTAAAGACCAAGGTCTTCCTCCTCCCTCCTCGACACGCCTGCCGTGCCTCTGCTGCTGAGGGAGAAGGGGCTGGTGGGCCTAAAAGGGCCTGGTCTTCTGGCCTCGACTGCTCCACCGCTTCTGCTGTGCTGTCGCTGCCTTAAAGGCCCAGGTCTTCCTCCTCCCTCCTCCACACGCCTGCCGTGCCTCTGCTGCTGAGGGAGAAGCGGCTGGTGGGCCTAAAAAGGCCTGGTCTTCCAGCCTCGACTGCTCCACCGCTTCTGCTGTGCTGTCGCTGCCTTAAAGGCCCAGGTCTTCCTCTTCCCTCCTCCACACGCCTGCCGTGCCTCTGCTGCTAAGGGAGAAGCGGCTGGTGGGCCTAAAAGGGCCTAGTCTTCTGGCCTCGCCTCCTCCGCTGCTTCTGCTGCACTGCCGCCACCGGGAGTCCATTGGTTGTGGCCTTAAAGGCCCAAGTCTTCCTCTTCCCTCCTCCATACGCCTGCTGTGCTACTGCTCAAAATAATTTTTTTTTTAAAAAAAAATCCCAGATTCAAAACTCCCAAGCATTTTGGATAAGGGAGACTCAACTTGTAATTCTTTTTTCCAAACTATAATCATAATGGCAACAATCTGGTTTTTGTTTTGAACAAAAATCAGAACTAGTTGATCTTAAAAGCAACTTCTGAAGTTCCACCAAGTTAAAAATAACTTAGGAACTCCACACATGCTTAAGCTTTGTGCATAAAATGTCATCAGCAATAAGGTTCCATCTTTACCTTTATGCTTTATCTGCCGTATTACAGCAATGATATAATGAAGCAGTCTTGTGTGTAAAGTTTGTTTATTTGTTTATTTATTTATTATTTATACCCCGCTCTTCAGCCCTAAAGGCTATCAGAGCGGCTTACAATTATTATTTTTTAAGACGGTTCCCTGCCCTCAGGCTTACAATCTAAAAGACACGACACAAAAGGAGAAGGGAATGGTGGTGGGGAAGAGGATCAGGTCCAGCAGTTGTTCTCTCTCTCTGATGCCTGGACCAAGGCAGATGGACTGGAGGGAGGGCTCGGCTTCTTAATCTAGGCCCGATGGAGTTTGGCCTCTCCTGTCACTCCCCCCTAGGCAACCAGATAGTGTTGTCATGAAGGGAGGGCTCTTCAACTTGAGGCCAGGCTGGATGGTGCTGCTAGGCCTCCTTCACTCCCTTCTAGGTGCCCAGATGATGTCTTCAGGAGGGAGGGCTCTTCTACTTGAGGCCAGGCTGGATGGTGTTGCTAGGCCTCTCTCCCTTCTTTTAGTGAGCTTTTATAGGCCGGCTACTAATATATGTTGCCAATCATTCCTTCTATGTAGGCAAAACAATGCAAGTGGGATATAACATACTGTAGAAGCTTGTGTGCATTTTGCAGCCACACTATACAACTACAGAGATAGGTATAAAGTTACAAAGGGGCTTTCTAGATTGGCAGGAAAGGGAGACATGAAGTTGCCTTTTCCTTAATGCTTAGCAGCTACACTGCAAGCCCCAGGTGTGTAATAAAAAGGCATAGGGCAGCTACACTGAGGAGATGAGGGGACGACTTATCTGAAGTCTTTTCTGTTGCTCAGCAACTACATTGGAAGCTGTTAGGATGCTAGAAACACAGGCGGAGCAGCTGCACGGGTGGCAACGAACGGGGCTTTTGGCCACACTGAACCTTTACTTTTTTTTTGTTGCCGGCTGCGAACTGCGCAGTTGCACCGGTACATCATTCAGGCAATTGTATTGCCAGCTGTGAACTGCGCAGTTGTGCAGGTACATCACACATGACCTGTGCAGTTATGAAGATCTGTCAAATTACCATTGCGGTTTTGCTTCCCTTTTTTAAGTGCGCAGTTGCATCGGTGCATAATAGTTATTATTATTATTATTATTACCCCACCCCTTTGAGATCAATTGAGGTGGCTTACACATAAAAATACTATTACATCAACAAAACAAACTGCATCCCTCCCCCCTTAAAAAGATATCAAATCTGTTACAATTTAGGTTTATGAATAAACTTCTTTATTTTATGAATGAATTGACATTTTATGTGCAGTTGCATAACAGTTACAGCATCCCAGAGTCCCTACTGCGCATGTCTAGGGTTTGGATTAGAGCTGGAGCTAGGGTTTGGGAGCTTTAAAAAACTGCACAGTTGCACTATAGCATTTAGACACAGCTGCACTGTTACACCCTTTTTTAAAAGAAGCTGGGAAAAGCAGGTCCTATTTAAAGCTGCTTTTTCCCCATTAAAAAAAGTGCGTTCATGCCAAACTTTCAGTGTGGATCATTTAAAGGCTACACTTTCATGCAGGCATGAACACACCCCTTTTTGCCAGTCTAGATCAGCTCAAAGATTCAGAATATTTTAACTTTTCTTTTGTATGGAAGACCATTCTCTGGCCTATTAACCTTAGAGGACAGCCTTGTAATAGAGAGAAAGGTGTGTAGCAAAACCTTAGAACTGAGTCAAGAAAGACATCCAGTGGTAAAAAGACAGGGACAATGAGTACTCACTCCTAAACCATAAGGTGAATTCAATACCAGCCAGGGCTGAAGCTCGACTCAGACTTGCATCCTTCCAAGGTCACTCAAATGACTACCCAGCTTGTTGGGAGCAATTAGCTTACAGTTGTAAACTGCTTAGAGACTGCTTAGTTCAGGAGCACCTGTTTTCAGCTTCGGCTGATACGCCAGCTGCGTCCCTACCTGGACCGGAGGGACCTTGAAACTATAGTACACGCTCTGGTAACCTCTCGATTAGATTTCTGCAATGTGCTCTACATGGGGCAGCCTTTGTATCACACTCGGAAGCTGCAATTAGTGCAGAATATGGCAGCACGGGTGGTCACTGGTGCTCCCAGGGCCTCCCATATAACCTCGATATTGAAAGATCTTCACTGGCTGCCTATCTGCTTCTGGGCTCAGTACAAAGTGCTGGTTATTACCTATAAAGCCCTAAATGGCTTGGGCCCAGGGTACCTGAAGGACCGCCTCTCCCCACATAATCCGCCCCCGCACACTTAGATCTTCCGGGCAACAGCTACTTAGAGTTCCAAAGGCTAAATTATCAACCACCATGAAGAGGGCGTTTTCCATCTCGGCCCCCAGCCTTTGGAACTCGTTGCCCATTGAGCTCCGTCTGGCTGCCTCCCTTACCTTGTTCAAAAAGGGGTTAAAAACATACTTATTTGGACAAGCATACCCCTGATTACCCTCCCCCCTCATTGTGATCCTCCCCTTCCCCCCCTCTCCCCGCATTGCAAGCTGGCCTGGCATATTTTTTATATAGTATTGTTTTACTGATATTTAACACCGTTTTGTATTTATATTGTTTTTGTTTTTATTGGAATGTTTTTAACCATGTATATGTTATTTATGTTGTGCACCGCCCTGATCGTTGGAAGGGCGGTATATAAATAAAATATTATTATTATTATTATTATTATTATTATTATTCAGTATGAAATGGTATATAAATGAAGCTGCTGTTGCTATTCAAAGAATAATAGGAGAGGAAGTTGTCAAAGCTTAAAATAAATAATTTCTCCAAGCTCTGGGTAAAATCTGATTGTATGTAGACTGCTCCAAAATTAAGGCTTAGTGAACTTAAAGAGGTTATTCTAAAGTGACTGTCAGAGCACTTCTTCTCACAGATAACTTATATATGTGGCTCTCTTTTCATGTTTATGTGAGTCTAGTTCACAAGATGAATAGTTTGTCTCACCTATGAGACCAGTCTAGGAAGGAGTACCAGCAAACACCATGGGATTACCTTACAAGTAAACCTGCATAGAAATAGGTTGTAACAAATCTACTCTAGCAGGTTTTCATGGACAAGAGCTTACTTTGCCAATGCAACAGCTTTGCACATTTTCTCAGGGTAACTACTTTATATTATTTTCCCTCTGCTTTTACAAGGGTGCCATCTCCTGGTTTGCTGAAAATCAACTCTATATCTAAAGGTCATTTCTACATTAGAGAAAATAAAAACACATCTCTTTTCACGGCATAAAATCTGTTTTATGTAAGACACTCACAGAGCTTAGAAACATTACTTTGGGAGATTTTTCCAGCCATAGCAACTGGCCATGCTGGTTGAGGGATTCCAGGGGCTGTAACCCCAAAATGTAACTTTTCCACACTCTGGCCACTTGCAGTTATCAGAACACGTGCTTTTATTCCATCAGATCAGGCCAATTATTTTCCCTGTATCTGTATGTATATGCAGTGTGGTGTAGTAGTTTGAGTGCTAGACTGGGAGTCCAGGAAACCAGGATCTGAAACCCCACTCAGCCATGGAAACCCACTGGGTTACCTTGGGCATGTCATACTTTCTCAGCCTCAGAGGAGGGCAAAGGCAAACTCTCTCTGAGCAAATCGAGCAAAACAAAACCAAAACCAAAACAAAAATAGGTTTGCCTTCAGATTGACAATAAATTGGAAATTATTTGAAGGTGCACATCTACAAAGTGGCATTTTGCATTTGGATTCATGAACATTCCTCTGCCGACAGAAGGGTGGTATATCCTCTTTTTGTTCCTCTTTCTTTCTTCTCTTGGGGGCACAACGGACCATCCCTTTGGAGCGGTCTGCAGACGTCCTTTTCCTCGCTGGATCGGTGCCATGGCAACTACATGCCGTGGCCCTGACCCAGCCTTTCCCTGGTGCAAAAAGAAGCTGCAGAAAATGGCTCCTTTTTGCACTGTGGAAAGGTTGCCCTAGCCACCACCACTGTGGTTTTGTGACACTTCTTTGGTGCAAGGCATGTGCACACTGCGGTGAAGATGCACCATGACATCACCCACCGTCTTGTCAGGTGGGCGGCATGGGGACAGCATGGGGCGGAGTGGGCGCAGCCAGTGTGCAGATGCCACACCTCCACTCTGACACAAGGCCACCATATAACACCAGTCTGTACAGCCTGTCAGTTGGTCTATCTATCTATCTATCTATCTATCTATCTATCTATCTATCTATCATCTCCAGGGATTGTTTGGGATGCCAGAAAAACAGTTGCAAGGGGGCTTGTTAATCCAAGGAGCTGCTGAGCTAAAAAAAAAAAAGTTTAAAACAGGAAAAGACTCAGAAAATCCTGCAGAAATGAGATTAAAAGAGGAAGAACTCAGGCAGACACACACTAATAAAAAGCTACAGAATGAACTGCAACTGCTTCAGAAACAATATCAGGCCCAAATTAGGGGAGAGTCAGCAATAAACTTTTTTAAAAAAAACTAGGCTAAAGTATTTCAGGCAAGCAAATGAAACAGGATGGTGGCTGGCACAGAGACTAAAAAAAGAGAGTGACAAAAGATAAATTACAAGAAGACATCATAAAGATAAAATTGTCCCAAATCAGGAAGAAATTTTTAAAAAGGCTTTTTATGGCAGAGGAATGAGGCAAGGATGCCCACTATCACCATTGTTGTTTATTCTTACACTAGAAGTATTAGTCAATGCAATTAGACTAAATGGAAAGATCAAAGGAAATGAATTCAAAGGACATGAATATAGCATTCACAGATGATGTTGCCATTATTTTGGAATATCCTTTAGAAAATGTTGACCAGCTCATGCAGAAGATGCATGGCTTTGGAAAACATTTGGGATTCAAATTAATTAAAGAAAAAGCTTGGATTCTAACTGAGAGCATGACTAAAAACAGAAGATGAGAGATTATACTCAAACTTCAAGACAGGAAATCAAATATTTAGGTATTTGGTTAACAAATACTGATTTATATGAAAATAACGACATTGCAGCCTGGAAAGAGATACAAAAGGGTCTTCAAAACTAGTAAAAACTAAATTTATCACTTTGTGAAGGGCATCTGCAATCAAATTAAACTTCCTTCCCAAATTTATCTTTTTGTTTTAGAACTTGCCTATAGTTTTTAAAATAAGCATTTGTGTGTGTGTGTGTGTGTGTGTGTGTGTTTTAGATTGGAAGAGGGAATTGAGAACATTTTGTGGAATGGGGAAAAATATCAAGAATAAGATGGGAGACTTTGAAAGATACAAAAGACAGAGAAGGATGTGCCCTCCCCGATTCAGACTACAATGTCAGGCATGCATACTTATCTGAATCCAAGATTGGTTGAAGAAAATGAGAAATAATAAGAAAATGTTGAGCTTAGAAGGCTTCAATTTATGGATGGCATGCTTATACTTAGTATTGTAAGGTCAAAATCAACAAAGAATTTGACAACCACTTTATTAAAAGAATTTGGATGCAGGTTAAGTCAAAAAAATATTTAAATTTACTGATATGGATATCTACCCAGGAAGCTTTTTTTGGAAGGTAGGAATCTAAACAGGACTGGTTGAAATATAGCAACATTATAAAGAAAAACAAATGTAGTAGAAAAAGTATGTTTTCAAGAGAAAAGATGGGAAAGTATAATAAAATCCAATGGTTTGGCTACCTGCAGATCAATAAGAGGTTTGCAGAAAATTTAAATTCTGAAGGATTTGAAGAGCTGCAGAATGATCTGGACAAAATATTAAGGTCCCAAAACAAAATAAAAATTGCTAAAATGTATAAACTATTAATAACAAGAAACCTAGAACATGAATTAATTAAAACCTATGTGATATTGTGGGTCCATGATATTGGCCATACAATCACCCTGGATGGGGAAATGCTTAGAAAAAACCTAATTCATTCACAGCCTCCCAAGACTTAAAACTATTTAAAGATTTTAAATAGCTTGAATTATACCCCACTGAAATTGGACAGAATACATAATCGGGGGTGGGGGGGGGGGAGAGATGCTAGAGATGTCATAAAAAGACAGGTTCTCTTTTCCATATGTGGTGGACATGCCCTACAATTAAAAATAAAAATAAAATGTGGTCTAAAGTATATATGGCATTACAAAAAATATTTAAAGTACAGTTCCCTTTAGTACCACAAGTATATCTTCTTAACATGACTTCTGTTTTACAGAAGAAAGAGGAAAATAAAATATTGAAGAATAATCTTGTATCTAGCAACAGCAGCAAGATTAATAATAGCTAGAAAGTGGAAATTAGAAGCTTCACTAATTCATGACTGGTTGTTGAAAATTACTGTAGTGATATCAAAGAGATGGTGAAAATCTATGGTGAATAATAAACCAATGAATAAGGTGGAGAAAGGTTGGTTACCAATCATTGAACATTGGGAAGAAATCTGGGGTATAAATAGAGGACTTCTCTAACTTTATTTGAAGGTTATCATGATCCATGATTAATAAAATAGATTAAAAACTATATTTGTATAAACATATTGAAATCTTTATAAGAAACAAACACAATCAAGGAGAGACAGAAACTAGTGAAAATATTTATTCAGTTCATTATTCAGTGTAAAGAAGGAGATGTAGGAACTTAATCTTTTTTCTATCATACATATATACAGAATGTGGTTACAAAATAAACTGAAGGAAATGTTATGGGCTTGTAACAGAAGAAATATAACAAACAGGATATATCTTATGTAATATGATGAAATAAATGGACTTTTGTAAAGAGAAGAATCCTTTGTTTTGTATTGATTTTGATAAGCAAGGATATGTGAGATATATGTTTTATAATTTAAATAAAGTTATAAAAATCATCTTCTGTAGAGATTTGGTGCCCTCCAGTGGCTGTGTTTAGACAACACATTTCCTATTAATTCATCCACTGCTAGAAAATTATAAGTACAGTCGTCTTTTTCTGTGCACTTCCATTAATGTGCAGTAATAAAATGTCATGACCTGTGTGAGTAAGAAGGTACATTTCATAGAAACAAATATGAGAGGGAGCTGAATTCCACAGAACCTCTATATGGTGGGGGAGAAGGATTTTTCAGTTAATATGTGTCTTCAGCATAATGGACTGGATCCAGAGAATGAATCCAGTTTGGGTTACATCCATTGAAATCCCTGAGATTTAGTGGGGAACAGCTTGGTCTGATTTAACTATGACTGAGGATCCAAGCTAATGTGTCTGTTGTATATTGACTACTTCTAAGATTAAGTGCCCTCATGTATTTTTGAGGTTTTCTATAGCTTTCTCATCCCTGAGCAATGTTAAACTTCTACTGTATTGATATATTTTATTTCCTTTCCAGACACTAAGTTCCTTTTCAGCATCAGACTGCTCTTATTTGGATGATGGTAGAAATATAATTTCATGACCCCTGTGAGTGAGAAGGTGAATTCCACAGAATCAAATCTATGAATGTCTAGTCATGAGGTGTTCTTGCCCAGGAACAAACAGGCACGATTGGCAGAACAGATCCACACATGCCAACCTATGTGTTCAAACTGCAGATTCCCATAATTCTGCTCCAGGAGGTCAAGAGATCAGATCTTCAATCCACGCAAGGAATGCAAAGGGCAGGGGAGGAAGAGCAAGTCCCATTACCTGAGTAGTAAGGATGTTGCTGAAGCCTGAAAGTTTTTACTATAGATGACTGGACACGTGAACGTTCCTTCTCTCCAGTGTTGGCTGGTGGCTCCATTTCCATTTTCAGTCCAAACTTTAAAGAAGCTATCCAATATGCTGAACCATTTTTCAAAGCAGGCAGTTTTGTTAAAGGTCACCCTAAAAGCCGGAATGGGTTCACCAACCCATTGACATGGGAGCCACCAGCTAACACTGACCCACCTCCCCACGGTCCAACCAACAAAAGGCAACAATAAAAATGAATTTGGCATGGACCTGGAATTTTCATCTCTAGACAAGGAGTTTTGTATTTCTTATCTTCACAGTTCAGATGTCAGCAACAATCTATAACTGATAGAAGCTTTTGGGCCCTGGCCCTTTCCAGTTGTTTGCCAAGCTGCTTGGGATCCATTTGCAGGCTCTCAGCCTATGTCTTTGTGTTGATAGCTGTGCATTCCTGGTTCAAGTCCTGCTTTTACAACCATAGTCTTCTTATAACCACCTCTAAACTGTATGACTTCCATTAACAATGCAGAAATATCTGATCATTCTAGGTATGTGGAACTATCTGATTCTGTTTCACAGAACAAGAGGCTTTAAATTTGTAAGGTGCATTTTGTTTTTCTCTAGAACTCTGGCCTCAATGGTCCCAACTATAAACAGCAAATAGACTCCAGTAGAAAGCATATTATCTGAAGCATTTGCTTTTCATTTAGTATAAATAGTTTCTTTGATACCCTAGATAATTTTACATGAATCCCAATTAAAAAATAAGCAAACTTTTCATTAACAAACAAGCAAATTTTAAAGAGCTGGGGGACGTGATACAGGTTGTTCAGATCTTTACAGTGGTCAGTTAATGTTGATGCATGAAAGAAAAAAAAATGCTTCCCAAAAGTCAGTTTAGTCATATGTCTACTACTATGGGTTGTGGCTCCAAGTAAAGATTCCTGAGATTGCAGTGCACACAGCTTTGCTAAATTTTCAATTGTCCATGAAGAACAACTCTGGTTTCTTCTTCAGATTTCCAGCTTTGTTTCACAGTGTTATTCTTTTCAACCTGCAGGGAGCTGCATATAAGTGGGAGGTGGAGTCGTATGTGGGATAGGAATCCAATAAATTGATATTTCATGAATGTCCAATATTTGAGTCATGAGAAATCTTTATGGTGAGGTAAATTTTATTTGCCAGGTCTTAATGGGCTGCACTTATTTTGAGAAACACCATTTATTTGTTGACAGATAGAACATACAATAACATCCAAAATCCACAAAATGGTACTACCTTTATTGGGCCAACCAAGATACACAAAATACCCGTTGCAAGCTTTTGAAGCTCCATTGGCTTCTTCGTCAAGCAAAGGTGTTAAAATTCATGTGGGCTTTGGGCCTGTGACTCTAACATTATCATATATTTTTTTCTTTCTCCTGAATGATTTTTAGCACCTTTGCCTGAGGAAAAGCCAGTGAAGCTTGCATCATGTATTTTCTGCATTTTGGTTGGTCCAATAAAAGTATCTCTCTTTTGTGGTTTGGATGTTACTGTACTTTGCTGTATGGCCAACATGGCTACATTTGAGTATGTTTCCCAGATAAGGAAATGTTTTTCGCCTTAATTTTTGTAAGAATAGAGATGGGTGCATGTACTCCATTCTCCATCTAGAAGCTTATCTGCACCCCTTAAAGATGGCTATGAGCATGTGCATCCAACACTCACAGCCACGGTGTTGTTGCCTACTCAGTCCTAAATTTCGTAATGGCATCAGATCTTAAGTTTTGAAAGCTAAGCATGCTCAGTCTGATTACTACTTGGATGGGAGACCACCAATGAATATCAGCTCCTGTAGGTTATACAGTGGGCCCTCCCCTTGCGCATGGGATCCATTTTGGATCCCCCCACATAAGGGGAATTTTGCGTATGCTCGAACCCCATTTAAATGAATGGGGTTTGTGCATGCAGCGGTGCAGCCGAGTGCACGCTATGGGCACGCACGCCATTACCCCTTCTAGGGCTCGCCAACTCTCCTCCTGCTGCGGCTTTCAGTGTATGCTGAAAGCCGCGTAAGGTGTGCCTGCGTATGACGTGAGCACACTATTTCAGAGGAAGGAACTGGCAAAACCACCTCCAAGTATCCTTGCCTAGGAAAACCCTGTGAAATTCATGAAGTCACCATAAGTTGACAGGTGACTTGAAGGCATATACATACACACACACAGGCCAAAACTACATTTTACCTCTGCTGCATTGTCCAGTACAGATTTTCCCACTATACTCTGATAGTGAGCTTCCCCACACAGAGACAAGTTTTTAATGTGGTGTTATCATATATGCTTTTAATATAAAATTTTGGACTGTGTGTGGAGTTCCTTCATGACCTCAAACTGACCTGCCAGGCTAGCAGCCATGATCCCAAAAGCAGAGGGTCATGTAGGCAGATGAGTCAGACTCACAAGACCCCTGAAAAACAATACTTTGGAAAGGTTTGGGAGTTGCTAAATGGGAAAGCCATCACCTCCAAAAGTAAAATCTTTGTTTTAGGTCTCACATTGATGAGCCAGTGATTAACTTAACTCCTCTACCATCTCCTCTTGATTGTTGTCAGACCCCTTTGCTTAGACATGACAATGCAAAGCCTTAGTTTGCAATGCAATACCTTTGTCTAGGCTTCAGCCAAGCAATTAAGCACCTTTGCCAGAGGGGATATTTTCCCCATAAAAACCCCCAGTTGTAGGCTCTCAGTGTGCCAGTCTGGAGGTCTGCATACTCCATGTCAGTCTGATCTCTGAACTGGACACCGACAAGAGCTGCTCAAACTCAGACTTGTCCCAGAAATCACTGTCTCATTCGGATCCCCGAGGAGAATCTCTGCTTTGGTAAGCATCACCATTAGTCAAGCCTCAAACTATCCCCACTGCTAACCACTGATTTTCCTGAGCCTTGTATGTGTGTGTGTGAGAGAGAGCATTGTGTGATTGTCTTTATCTTTAATAAATTGGACATTATTAATTAGACAAGCCTGTCTCTGCTGAATTCCTTGGAAACCCGGCCTCTTGGTATACACAACGGGAGAAAATCCCGCAAGAGTATCGTAGCCAACTCATCTCGCAATTTGAGCTAATATTAAAATTCCCCAAAGCAGGCTCTTGGCTACAGTGGGGTAGAACTATCTGGATCAAGACCCTCTTATTGAGAGTTTAAACCTCTGCTGTTCCATATCGCAATCCAGATCAGGGGCCTGTACATTGTGTTACCTCTTTCCTTTTGGCCACACAATCTACAATCACCCCACCCCACATTTCTCCTCTTCTGTTCACCTATCATTATCAACTTAATAATCCATACGATTCACCTCATAAAATTGGCTCTTGATCATTATTGTTGTTGTGTGCCTCCAAGTCATTTCTGACTTATGGCAACCCTAAATTCAACCTATCATGGGGTTTTCTGGGGCTGAGAGTGTGTGGTTTGCTCAAGGTCATCCAGTGGGTTTCCATGACTGAGCAGGGAATCCAGAATCATAGTCCAATGATCAAATCATTATATCACTCTGGCTCATGATTACAAGAACTAATACCATGACACACGGCTCAGTCTTTAAAGTGCTGCCTTTGGGGGCAGGGGGCAGCAATAATGCTGGATAAAATGGAAGCCAGTAGGAAAAGACCATGACACAGATGGACAGACTCAGTCAAGGAAGCTGGAGCTCTGATCTGATCAGGGGTGTTGATGACCAGGACTCTTGAAGGCCTCTCATTTGTAAAGTCATTATTAAGTCAAAGTTACTTGAAGGCAAATAACAACAACAATGTACCGTGTGAATGTATTTGCATTTCAGATGAATTCAGGGAAAAGGAGGGCATGCCAAATGTAACAGTAGTTCAACATACTGTCACTATACAGCCAGTACTTCCCTGAAACTGTGGGAGTAAGAATCCCATCAGCAAGTACAATTCATGATAAGCATTGTGACCAAGGCAATGGTTATTTTGAATTTCTCTTTCTAAATGTGCATACATTTTTTTATCTGAGATTATCCCATAAGACACAGGACTAAAAGAGAATTTGGATACCCAAATGAAATACAGTGGTCCCCCGGGTTACGAAGGTAATCCGTTCCGGATTACCTTTCGTAACCCGGAAGTCTTCGTTTCCCGGGGGACCGCTTTAAGGGACGGACCGCGCGGCCGATTTAAAGGGGCCACGCGGTTTTTCTTATTCACATCCCAGGGGATCCTTCGGATCCCAGGGGATGTTTTTTGGTTCCGCCGGTTTCGGGTCCCGGGGATTTTGTTCCCCTGGGGATTCGTAAACCGGGGGACCACTGTACCAGTCAGTTGACCACACTCTCTTGATAGCAATAGATACCTCTCTCATCATCCAGCCTGGGAGGGAGTGAAAAGGCAGGCCCAACTCCACCAGGGCTAGCCTGAAGAAGAAGAGCCCCCCTCCCTCCTGGTCATCATGTGTCATCCCACCTGGGAAGGAGTGAAAAGGCAGGTTAGCCTGAAGAAGAAGGCCCTCCCTCCAGTCCATCTGCCTTGGTCCAAGCCTCAGAGGGAGGGACTGCTGGACCTGATCCCCTTCCTCACCACCATTCCCTTCTCCTATTGTGTCATGTCTTTTTAGATTGTAAGCATGAGGGCAGGTAACTGTCTAATTAAAAAGATTGTATGGACAGCGTTGTGTAAATTTACAGCACTAAATAAATAAACAAATAATCAACACATGATTACATATTTATTACAGTCATCCCTCCAAATTCATGGCTTTGGAACCCACGATTTTGATTATTTGCAACTTTGCCAGCACCGCCTAACTCCCGTTCCTTTCCATCCTCTTCCTCCCCTCCTTCCTTGCCTTCTTTTGCACACACACACACACACACACACACACAGCCAAGCTTTGCCTCAGGGGCAAGCAGGGGGCTTTCCTTCAGCCAGGTGCACTGAGCCAGGGTGCAGGGCTGCCAGGGCCTGTAATCCTCTCCCTGCCGGCAAGCTGCCATTTCCTCTCCCGCTGGGTGCACACCCCACCCTGTTTGCCACAGCCAATGGCTGCCCACTTGCTTCCCCTCTCTCTCCCTCACTCTAGAGCTGGATCAGCTGAGCCTGCTCCAAGGCAATGGGGCTGAAAGAGAAAGCAGAGCCCCCCTTGCTCCAGCTCCATCGCCACGGGGCTGGATCAGCTGAGCCTGCTGCAAGGATGGGGAGGGGGGAGATGATGGCAATGAGGTTGAGAGAGGAAGCAGAGCCGCCACCACCCCTTTTTCCCCTCTTGGCTCTCACACTGGAGTTGGAACAGGAAAGCAAGTGGAGAAGCCACCATCTCCTCTGCATCAGCTAGGGACCGCCTCTCCCCGTATGAACCCCCCGCACACTTCGATCCTCTGGGAGGAACCTGCTACAGCCTGTGAAAACTAGGCTGTCGCAGACCTCCTAGAGGACTTTTTCCGTGACTGCTCCCAAACTTTGGAATGGTCTGCCAGATGAGATGCACCTTATAACATCTCTTGATTGCTTTAAAGAAGCTCTGAAGACGCATCTCTTCCGGCAAGCCTTCCCTGACACCTCTTAGATCCCAGCTTCGAACGGGACCTATAAATTGAATTTGACCCCTTGCCTGGTGCTATTTTTCTCCTCAATCTAAGAACTATGGAAGATGAATTATGTTTTTAATGTTGTTGGTTTTAAACTATTGTTAATTTAATTTATTTTTAAGGGGAGGGTGGTTGGAAATGGGTCAATGAAGTGTTTTAATTTGTATGTTTTAATCTTGTTGTACCCCGCTCTGATTATACTCACAGAGGAGCGGGCTAGAAATAAACATTAATTATTATTATTATTATTATTATTATTATTATCAGCAGCAGCAGCAGCAGCAGCTGATCCAGCCCCATTGCAATGAGACAGAGAGAGGGAGAAAGGGGGCACTGCTTTTTCTCTCAGCCCTATCACCTTGGAGCAGACTCAGCTGATTCAGCCCCATGATGATGGGGCTGAGAGAGGGAGCAAGGGGGCACTGCTTCCTCTCTCAGCCCCATTGCCTTGGAGCAGGCTCAACTGATCTAGCCCCATTGCAATGGGGCTGAGAGAGGGAGCGGAGGGGCGGGGCTCTGCTTTATTTCTCAGCCCCATTGCCTTGGAGTAGGCTCAACTGATCCAGCCCCAGTGTGATGGGGCAGAGAGAGGGAGCAGGGGAGCTCTGCATTCTCTCTCAGCCCCATTGACTTGGAGCAGGCTCAGCTGATCCAGTCCCACTGCGATGGGGCAGAGAGAGGGAGCAAGGGACACTGCTTTCTCTCTCAGCCCCATTGCCTTGGAGCAGGCTCAGCTGATCCAGCCCCATGGCGATGGGGCAGAGAGAGGGAGCAAGGGACACTGCTTTCTCTCTCAGCCCTATTGCCTTGCAGCAGGCTCAGCTGATCCAGCCCCATGGCTATGGGGCAGAGAGAGGGAGCAGGGGAGCTCTACTTTCTCTCTCAGCCCCATTGCCTTGGAGCAGGCTCAGCTGATCCAGTTCCACTGCGATGGGGCAGAGAGAGGGAGCAAGGGACACTGCTTTCTCTCTCAGCCCCATTGCCTTGGAGCAGGCTCAGCTGATCCAGCCCCATGGCGATGGAGCTGGAGCAAGGGGGGCTCTGCTTTCTCTTTCAGCCCGATTGCCTTGGAGCAGGTTCAGCTGATCCAGCTCTAGGGCGAGGGGGAGAGAGGGGAAGCAAGTGGGCGCCATTGACTGTGGCAAAGGGGGTGGGGTGTGCACCCAGCGGGAGAGGAGATGGCAGCTTGCCGGCAGGGAGAGGATTACAGGCCTTGGCAGCCCTGCACCCTGGCTCAGAGCCCCTGGCTGAAGGAAGGCCACCTGCTTGCCTCCAAGGTGAAGCTAGGTGGGGGGGTGCAATAGAAGACAAGGAAGGAGAGTAGGGAGGAGATGGAAAGGAGCGGCGGGGTGGAGCGGACCTGAATATCTGCAATTTCAAAACCGTGGGTGTACCCAGAATGGATCCTGCAAATTTGGAGGGATGACTGTATATTTAATATTTCTGTTAATCAGCACACTCATTGATTATATACATGAAAACTATAGATACACGTGTAGTTTGGATGGTTCCAGTTGCTTGAAATCTGCAGGAGCAGGTATTGAAATGTATCCAAATTTGCTCCCTGAAATAAAAAAGGAGAAGATCACATAAAGTGTATGTTACTGTTTGTTGTCTCCCCAAGACATACTGTAACCCCACTCACATGAGCAAGGTGGCTCATCAGTCAGGGCCAAAATCCTGCAAGAGAAGACGGAGCATAAAGTTCCACCAAAGTGTAATTATGCTCTGTCTCCCTTTTTGCAACACTCACTTCTCTCTTGCAGGTTTCCCCTCACCAAACATGACCAGGGCCCTTTTGCACTAACCAGAAAACCCCCAAATCTCAGATCAGCTGATTTCCTTTCCTCACATAGATCTCATGCACCCTCCAATATCTGTTCTAAAGGGCAGTGGGACCCTCTAGAGCAGAGTTTAAGCTGTGAAGTAACTTGCTTAGACTACAAAGTCCTAGAGAACCTTATAGCTTTAGAGAGGGTGAGTCTACAACCCCAGTATATGTCATACATTAAGAATGATGTTCTACTAATATAGTAAATAAATCTCATACTCACCCTACTTCTTTGAGCAGTTTGCATGTTCCAGGGTAAATTATTTGGGTTCCATTGGGACACTTGAGACTTATGGTCTTTTTTGGTATTTGATTTTATATACATATATACAGGTTAACAATAGCAATAGCAATCACATTTCTATACCGCTTATCAATGCACTTTAGCACTCCCTAAGCGGTTTACAAAATGTAAGCTAATTGCCCCCAACAATCTGGGTACTCATTTTAGCGACTTCGGAAGCATGCAAGCCTGAGTCAAACTTGAGCCCTTTTGCTGGTATTGAACTCACAATCTCATGGTTTGTGAGTAAGTGGCTGCAGTACAGGCATTTAACCACTGCACCACCAGGGCTGGTCACAGTTGGTCACAGTTACAGGTTAACACTCCAATAAACAGCTAAACGCACCAATCTATATCAAAGACAGATATCTCACTCCTGAACCTACCCCTCAAGGCACTTTCTTTTAGTTTGGGCACCATCACTGCTTTAAAGCATTGAATTAAGCTGAGCATTCTCCACATGCCTCTCCCAATCTGTCTACCCCAAAACTGCTAGAAAGAGCTCTAACACACTTCCTTTAAACTATGTTGCTGAAGGACTTTGCAGAGAAATTTAAAGGACAACAGCAAACCAATCCCAAGTCTGTGGGATGGAGAGGTTTAAAGTGATGTCAAGCTGCAGTGCAGATACAGTCAGATTCGGTAAACCTAAACTAGGAATAAATTACATCTCTACAAAATTCTCTGATCAGTTTTTTTTCCCCATTCATCCTAGACTGACCCAATTTCAAGAAGAAATCTTGTAAAATTTCCTCCCATGGATACACATCATCTGAATATCCTGAGCTAATAAATACACCACTGTCAAGCCACACACTCTGGCAAAGTGTTGCCTTAAGGCAAATTCATAATGATTACAATATTCAAAAATATATGTAAAAACTAATGATTGAGAGACATGGGAGTTTATCACATGGGAGGAATTTCTCTCAATTTCGAAAGAAATGGTAGTGAGGCCAGTTCTGAATTGAGTAAATTTGCTAGTTCAGCGAATTTATGTGATTGTGTATTGACACTGCATTGCGTTCAGAACTGCCCGAAATTGTGTGTGATAGTTTCTCACGCGATCACGTGAAACCCCATGATTGCGTTCGGAAGGACTTCCCTTTGCCCGAAAATGTGTGTGTTCAGCTTCCACACAATCACACAAAACCCCATGATTGCATTCAGATTGCCATTGGATTATACTTCCAATTCCCTTCGTGTGATAAACTCCAGAGAGACATAGATTGAAAACACTGTTCTGCCATGGAAATCCACTAGGTGATCTTGGGCAAGTCACACTCTCTCAGCCTCAGGCAATGGCAAATCCCCTCTGAACAATTTTTTCCAAGAGAACCCTGTGATAGGTTCATCTTAGGATCACCATAAGGCAGAAACAACTTCAAGGCACACAAAATTAAAAATATAATTTACAGAGTTTGGCCATTCTTGCTAGCAAGGGGATTCTGGGAAATCTAATGTAAATAAGGAACTTTTCCAATCTCTGCTAATTTGACCTAGTTGGATTAAATGCTTTGGAAACTATCCGGGATGGAATTCTAAAACGAAGTGGTGGCATAGTGGGGGGAAATCTGACTGTGGCCAGTTAAATGTAAACTAATTCTAATTGTTATATTTTTGAGAATTTTGATAATGTCATTCTAAATGACAAAGTGGACCCAAACAGGAGCTCAGATACTACACAGCTTTCTCCCAGGAGACTCCACTGTGTATGGATTGCATACCTGTCACTCTTATTAAATTTTATGTGATCTTTGTTCTGGACTAAAGAGCTTACCTCCAGTTTGAAAGCCTGCATTGGGTCACCATCCATTTTGTAGACAAACGACCCTAAAAATTTTCCTTCCTCATTTTCAAAATCACTCTTGAATCCCTGAAAATAGAAAGCGATGGAGGGTGGAATAGATTGTAAGCTGAAGCTGTCAGACAAACATTAGCGTGCATATTGTGCTTGGTGTCTTTTTCAATCTTTTTTAATTTTATCCATATATGAAATCACTTCTCAATGCAAAAAATGAAAATAAAAAAGGAGGAGGAAACAGGAGTCTGATGAAGATAATGGAGTTACTCACATAGACTGAGAGGTTCTGTGGAGCGCTGCTGATCTCATTTGTTGGAGAAATTTTCCTTGGAATATGGTACAGAGCCACACTGGATGGCTTTATGGGTTTTGACAGCTTGATAACTACATAGCCTTCAGATCCATCCATGGCCCAGCAATTCCCAGGGGTGTTCACCCTCTGAAAACCAAAATACTCTGTGACTTAGAGCCTTGCTTTGAAATGGCAAAACCCAATAATTCTTTAAGACCCATAGTGGTAAGAAAGGTGGGGAAAGGTTGTGCATACTTTGGCAGTTAGCCAAGTACAAACTAAAAATCAAAGTGCTGAATACAGACTGAGAATGAATCCACAGTGCAGAAATAAAGCAGTTTGACACCACTTTAACTATCATGGCTCCATCCTGTGGAATCCTGGGATTAATAGTTTGGTGAGGTAGCCAGACTAGTCTGTCAGAGACCTGTGGTGCCACACTGAACTATAAATTCCAGGATTCTGTAGGATAATCATGGAAATAAAAGTGGTGTTAAACTTATTTCTGCAGTGTGGATACACCCTAAGTTGGTAAGTTATTAACTTATTTTCCTCAATTTCAGTGGGATAGAGTGGAGGTTATCACTAAATTGACCCATGGTGTTGGACCCATTTCCTAATGTCTGAACAACTTATTCCATGTTGCACTATTGGTAGTCCCATTTTAGGAGAAAGGCAGGATATAAATCCAATAAATGTACACAAAAATACATAAGTAAGTACTTGTGTACTTTTATTTATGTATTTGTATCTCCAATAAAAATATATTTTAAAAAATAAATGTACACAAAAGGGGGTTGCGAAAACTACACATTTGGGGGCAAACATTGTGAATTTTGCATATACAGTTGGCCCTCCTTATCCACGGATTTTTTTATCCATGGATTTGAGCATACACGGCTTGAAAACATTCCCAAAAAGTATAAATTCCAAATAGCAAACCTTGATTTTCCATTTTATATATGGGACACCATTTTGTTGTGCCATTATATTTAATGGGACTTGAGCATCCATGGATTTTGTTATCCATGGAGGGCCCTGGAACCAAACCCCAGTGGATAACAAGGGCCCACTGTATAAACTTACATTCCTGCTTTGCAGTACACAGAGAGAGAACATGGTTGTAAAACCAGATTCCTTGATTGGGGAGGTGGAGCCTATCCCCTCTCCTTGTACCTCACTGCCACGAGAGCACCCATCCAAGTGGTGTCCACGCTCATCATAGTGCATGGGGCCAACCATTGGCACTGCTCTATAAAATATTCATCTGGGCAACTCATAATTCTCTAGATCTGACTTTGAAATTCAGTCATTGGCAACCCCAGTCAGCTCCCTGTTTCGTTCAGTTGCTAACTGGCGGCAATGGGACTGGATTTCTCAGCAACAAATTTAAAGGAGATAAGAAAGAAGGGTAAGAAACTTTGTCATGAGCAGGAAAAAAATGACTCTATAAATGGTTAAGAATTCCTACCTCTAGAATTACATCTGGTGACCGTTCATAATCCCAGCATGACCACAGCATGCAAACCTTTGCTCCTGTCTTAAAGCTTTTGCTGAACTTCACAACAGAGGCACCTGCAGATATTATTGCATGAAATGAGAGAGATTTACACTCCAGAATTAGGAGATACATAGAACCAAACATGCAGAGAGAAATGGAGTTGGCAGGAGCTATACTGTTAGTAAGCATTGATGCATCTTAGTTTCATGATTCAAATAACCCCAAATATGAGTTTGTTTTGTTACTCCCATTCCATCTCGGGCTTAACTTCTCTATTCAGTAACAGAATGCTGAGTGGTCACACTTTCACATTTTTCAGAGACAGTGTTAGTCTGTTTTAGTGTAAAAAGTAAAGGCAGGATGGGGAAGGACAGGTTGCTTACCTGTAACAGTATTTCTTCGAGTGGTCTTCTGCGAATACATACAAATGGGTTTTACTGCGCATGCGCAGTGCAGCTCGGAAACTTCTGGAATCGCTAGGCAGATCTTGAATTGCAACTTTTTGGCGGTAGCTCCGCCCACCCCTATATAAGCCCCGTTCCCGCTCTTTCCTCTCAGTTCCATATTTTTTTCGCCGCAAATAGCGACCAAGGAGCACCAATCAGCGGGACACTGAGGGGAGGATGGGCGGGATTTGTATGTATTCGCAGAAGACCACTCGAAGAAATACTGTTACAGGTAAGCAACCTGTCCTTCTTCTTCGTGGTCTCTGCGAATCATACAAATGGGTAGTATACCAAGCTAAATAACGGCGGAGGGAGTGTCCAGAGAGCCATATCAGTAAATCATAACAATTTATTGAACAAGTCAACCAGCTGGGAAATTGTACCAAGATCAACATAAATGAATAGTTGAGATTCCCTCCACAACACATTGCATGTTCTGAATTCAATTGTTGTATCCAAATCATTGTAAAGACAATAAAGAACGTCATTTGAATAACCTGAGTGGTCATTGAGTACACAGTTAACCCTGAAACGAATTCAATGGCTAATGCACATATATACATGTAGGCATCAAGGCACACCTATGGCATAAAATATGTATCCATTTAACCTCAGGTAACAGATCATAGAAGTTAAGATGCGACATCATTAGCATCATAAGCAGTGCAATAACCTGACCATTACCTGTATTGGAGGTCATAACATTCATATATACACCCTTCAAGCATACAGAAACACGGCTTAGGCAACATCATAAGTGCAAACAATAAGAGGTATGACATACCCGTAGTACCTTGATAGTAAACAACATAACACAATGCTTGTTTGAATACAGTACAATAACCAAATAACCTGAGCAACAGGAAGAACAGTGGACCCCATCAGTGTAATCCCGAAACCAACACTGCCCTTCCAAAAGCTGCATCCCGTCTGGTTCTCGTGTCCAGCCTATAATGTTTTACAAATGTCAAAGGCTGAGACCAGACTGCAGCTTTACATACATCCTCCAACGCCACACCAGCTAGAAAAGCGGAGGATGTAGCTACCGCCCTTGTTGCATGCGCCCTGACCCTGGCCGGAGGAGCTTTGCCCGCTATCTCATAGCAGAGCTGTATGGTACCGACTACCCATTTCGAAAATCTCTGTGTCGAAACCGGCAAGCCCTTTTTCGGTCCCGAATAACATTGGAACAGTCTGTCCGACCTGCTACAGTCTTTAGTCCTGTCCAAATAAAAGGCCAGGGCTCTGCGCACATCCAGAGAGTGAAGTCGGCGTTCGGTTTCGGTAGTCGGGTTCGAGGCCAGGGTCGGGAGCACAATGTCCTGACACATATGGAAGGAAGAGACCACCTTAGGCAGAAAGGAGATGTCAGTACGGAGTATCACCCTATCGGGGTGGAACCTAATGAAAGGTTGGTGTCTTCTTAAGGCACACAGTTCACCCACCCGTCTGGCCGAAGTAATTGCGACCAGAAAGGCAGTCTTCCAGGCAACCAGCCTCAGGTCCGAAGTTGCCATGGGTTCGAAAGGTTTCAGCATTAACGAACCCAAAACAACATCAAGGCTCCAGGCCGGAACTGGGGCAGAAACTGGAGGGTAAAGGTTGTTAATCCCCTTAATAAAACTTTTAACTAATGGTTCTTTGAAAAAGGAAGGTTTACCCTCAAAATAATAGTGGGCACAGATGGCAGACAAATAGCATTTGATAGAACTGAGCCCCAAACCCTTTTCCACAAGGGTCATCAGGAACTCCAAAACTATAGGGGTCGACACCTGGGAGGGAGGCACCCCTCTAGATTCGAGGAATTCGGCAAACTTCCCCCACTTGGTACGATACGACTTCTTCGTAGTTGGTTTGTGGGCCGCCAATATGACCCTACGGATTGGAGACGGGACGTCATCTAAGCTCCGATTCTCCAGGCCACCAGAGGAAGGTTGTCCACATCGGGATGCCGAATCCGGCCGCGGTGGAGTGTGAGCAGGTCCGGTCTGTGTTCCAGGCGGAGGTACGTCCAATTCGACAGGTGTAGCAATGAAGGTAGCCACGGCTGTCTCGGCCACCAAGGGGTTACCAGGATTGCGTTGCTCCTGTCCCGCATCATTTTCGCCACTACCCTCGAGATCAACGGAAACGGAGGGAAGGCGTACAGGAAGGCGTCTGCCCACTCGAACTGGAAGGCATCTCCTAGGGAGGTCCGAGCCTTGAACCGGGAGCAAAACCGTCGACAGTGGGTGTTGTCCCGGGATGCAAAGAGATCTACGTCTGGCGTTCCCCATCTGCGGAATAGGGTCGCCACGGCTTCCGGATGGAGTCTCCATTCGTGGCAGGATGTGGCCGACCTGCTGAGCTGGTCTGCTAACGTATTCTCCTCCCCGGGTAAATGTATGGCTTGTAGGGTGATCTTCCTCTGTACGCACCAGTCCCAAACTTCCAGGGTCAACGTCAGGAGGCTTGGGGATCTCGTACCTCCCTGCTTGTTGACATAATACATGACGGTGGTGTTGTCTGTCAATAGGAGAACCACTTTGCCTGTCAGAACTGGTTCGAATGCCCTCAAAGCCTTCTGGACTGCGAGCATCTCCAGGATGTTTATGTGAAGACGCTTCTGGGACTCTGTCCATTTGCTCCTGACCGTTAGGTCCTCGGTGTGAGCACCCCATCCTTCCAGGGAAGCATCCGTAGTTAGGGTAATTTGTGGTTGCGGTCGGAAAAAGTCCATACCGGAACAAACGTTGTCTGAGTCTAACCACCAAAGAAGGGTGTTTGAAACCGACCTTGGTATCGATAGCCATTTGTTGGTGTGGTCTCGCGCAGGGTTGAACACCGAGAGAAACCATGACTGCAGTGGTCGAAGTCGAAGCCTCGCCATCGGGGTGACGAAAGTTGTGGACGCCATGTGTCCGAGAGCTACTTGGACCTCTTGAGCCCGAACTCTTCTCCTTGCCATACAAGCGCGAACTGCTAGCGTCAAGGCCTGGAATCGATCCTGAGGGAGATACGCCCGACAAGTTACTGAGTCGAGCATGGCTCCGATGAACCGAATTCGTTTCACTGGAGTTAGGGATGACTTTTCCCAATTTATCACTAGACCCAAGGATTGCATCAGTTCGAGAGCGAACTCGACATCGCTCTTCAGTTGGTCCCGAGAAACCGCAACGAAGAGCCAGTCGTCTAGGTAGGGGAATAAGCGTATCCCTTTTTGGTGCAGGTATGCGACCACTGGTGCCATGCACTTCGTAAACACTCGAGGCGCCGAGGAGAGACCGAATGGAAGGACGTTGTATTGGAACACTCGGTGTCCTATCGCAAAGGCCAGGAATCTTCTGTGATCCCTCCGGATTGCGATGTGGAAATAGGCATCCTTCAGGTCCACTGTGGCAAACCACATGCCCTGGGACAAGAGAGGTAAGATAGAGTTTAGGGTCACCATACGAAACTTGCGGTATACCAAATGTCTGTTCAGGGCTCGGAGGTCCAGGATGGGCCGCAATGAACCATCCGGTTTCGGAACCGTAAAGTAACGTGAAAAGAAACAGTGGGAAAAGTTCTCTTCCTTAACCGGGGAAATCGCCCCCTTAAAAAGCAGAGTGCGTACTTCGTCGAGGAGGGTAGGTGAGGGTTGGGTGGGGGTGAAGCGGCCCGTTGAAGGCCAATCCTTGAATTCGAGGGCATAGCCCCTATTCAAAATGTCCAAGACCCAGGCGTCCGATGAAATTTGCGCCCAGGTGTCCTGAAAGGGTAGAAGAAGGTTGAAAAACTGAAGGGGACGAACGACGGAGCACGCAAGAGCCCTTCAGGACTTCTTTCTGGGAGGCTCCGGGTCCTGCTTCCGAAATTGCTTTCGGTACCGGGAGAAAGCCTGACGACGCCCTGAGGACGAGGATGAATGAGATGGATACCTCTGTCTTGATTGCTCACCGGATTGGAACTGCCGGTCTTGATAAGAGCGGCGGTATGAGGAATAGGGCGGACGGTAGAATCCAAAGCGACGCCGATAGGACGACTGTGGCGCCGAAGACATGCCATGCTTACGCGCCGCCGATTTCATGCGGTACTTGAAATTTAATTTATCGTCTGTTTCCTTATGAAACAGACCTGCGTCATCATAGGGCATGTCCTCAATGGCTGAACGAGCACTTTGGTTCAGGTCCGAGGCGCGGAGCCACGCGTGGCGTCGAAGGGCTATGGACGCCGCCATGGCTTTAGCAGAACAATCGGTGGAGTTCCTCGAAGCCGTGATCAGCCAACTTCCTATGGAATGCGCCTCATCCCTTAGCTCCGTAGCTAACTTATTGCTCTCTGCCGGAACATCGGGGAGTACCGTGGACATCCGTTCCATCAGGTACTGAATATACGCCCCCATGCAAGCGTTATAATTAGCGACCTTCAGCCCTAAGACTGAGGCCGCGTAAGCCTTCTTGGCTAAAGCATCGACCTTCTTAGCCTCTCTGTCCGACGGTGAAGTCGAAGTCTTGGGGGTGAATGTGTGTTGTGCCCCTTCAACAATTGCCAAATTCTGCCGAGGGTGAGAGCGCAGCCATACGGCCTCAGATGGCGTAATCCGATAGAGGGACTCTATCTTCCGGGCTTGGATCACCGTGGAGGCAGGAGCCTCCCAGGACCGACGAACTATTTTGTCCAACGACGGCAAAAACGGGATGGACGGTGGAGTAGGCACCTTACCCTGGATTCTCTTCTCGATAGGATCGGAAGCATCATCGTCCAAGTGGGCCACCTCAATCTCAAGGGCCCTTCCCATCCGGATTACGTGCTCGGTAAAGGAGCGGACATCATCGGTGGGGGAGGACGCACCCGGGACATAGAGGTCCTGAGGAGAACCTGCCGCCTCGATTTCGGAGTCTCGGGACCGGGGAGAAATCGGAGGGTTCGAATCCAGGGATTCTGAATCTGAATCCGACGGAACCCGATGAACCAAAACCACCGGAGACGGAGACCGCGACGGACGTTGCAGGGCGGCCGTCTGGGTTGACGTCGTGGCCTGTCTAGGCTCCTCGACATGGTGCACCTGAGCCACGGTCGTCTGTAGACTCCCCTGCGGTTCGGCCAGCGCACGCTCTCTTGGGACCGGGATATAATACGTGTCCGTCTCGCTGTCGTAGACGTACCTGGGTTTCCCCCGGACTGGGTGTTTAGCCGGGGACCCCTCGGGCATGGGTGTCGGAGACCTTCTCAGCTCCCGTCGAGGAGAAGGCAACAGGGGAGGCTCAAGCTCCTCCGAGTGATCCGAGAGAACCTCAATCTGGAGTTCCTCCACCGAGAGGGCCTGTTCCGCCATGGGCAAGGCCCGTGACACCGACACACCGGTTTCCACATCGTTCGGTACTGAAGCAGCCCGTTTCGAAACCGGGGAAGTCACTGAAGCCACTTTCGCGGGTTCATCAGAAGCCGGAGTCTCCATCCGTGGCTTCTTGGATCCATGATGTCTGGACTTAGAGTCCTTAGCCTCCGAATGCTTCCGTTTCGGGGCTTTCGAATGCTTCTTACGCCTCTCCCCCTCCGATTTGGAGGCCTTCTCGGAACCCATCCGGTCCGCAGACTCCTTACGCGGTACGGACGCCTCCTTTCCTCCCGTGGATACCGGGGAACGAACCACGGACGCAGTCGAGGGAGTGGCGGTCGAACCCGAGCCCTTCGGGGGAGCCGACTTAGTCGTAACTTTCGGAGTTGCTTTATCTGCCGAGGTAGACTTACTCGCAGAAGATGGTTTGGAGCCCGACGGGAGAACCTCCTGCGGTTGAAGAGCTTGCGAAAACAGCGCGGCCTGCAATCTTGCCGCGCGATTCTTCCGCGCCTGCGGCGTCATGAGCTGGCACTGCGGGCAAGACCTGGGGTTGTGACCCTCCCCAAGGCACAAAAGGCACGTGGAATGAGTGTACTTTTCAGGGATTTTTCCCCCGCAAGTGTCACAGCTCTTGAATGGAGGAGCCATGTCGCCCAGAGGCCTGAAACGCTCGACGGGCCGCAAAGACTCACGGAACGAGAATAGTCAAACAGTCCGAGGGTCAACGCCGAAGAATATCAATCTAAAGCCGAGGATTAATCCGAAGAATCGTCAAAAAACAGTCCGTAGTCGAAAAATACCCAAAAAGCACAGAGCGAATACCAGCGAAGTTCCCTACTGCTGCTAACGCAGCAGAAAAAAGGAACTGAGAGGAAAGAGCGGGAACGGGGCTTATATAGGGGTGGGCGGAGCTACCGCCAAAAAGTTGCAATTCAAGATCTGCCTAGCGATTCCAGAAGTTTCCGAGCTGCACTGCGCATGCGCAGTAAAACCCATTTGTATGATTCGCAGAGACCACGAAGAAGAAATATAGTGGTATCTTTAAAATTGTGTGTATCAAAGTAAACTCCCTAAAAAAAAATTCCAACTTATGGAAGAATTACAATTAATCGATGTCTGAAAGTAGAAAGAACCTAATATTAAAGACTTTATATTCTTTTCCAACAGACATCATTCCTCATTCAGTTTCAACATGATCTGGGTCTCTAAGGAATTAGCTACAAGGCTAGATAAGGCCAATATACTACCTAGATCCTTCATAAATCACAACCCAGTAACCATCTTACTTAGATTGAGACCTATGCAAATAAGATGGAGATTGAACAAACCCTATTACACCAAGAAGAAACAGTCTCAACATATAAGAAAGAATTAGGTGCAACTGTCACGAGCCCAGAGCAATCCAAGATAAATGCCTATAAAGATGGCAAATTGAACATCCCCACCCCACCAACTATTTTTCAAGCAAATAAGGCCCTGCATGGCAAAAACCAAACCAAGGGTGCATCTAAACTGCAGAATTATAGCATTTTGCTGCAACTTTAACTGTCATGGCTTCCATTCTGTGGAATTCTGGGACTTATAGTCTGATAAGGGGCTTGAATTCCCTACCAGAGGAGCACACTACAGAGTCCTATGTGCCTTCCTACACGACAGATTCCAGAATTCCATATGATGGAGCCATGGCAGTTAAAATGGGATCACGGTGCTATAAATACACAGTGTGTATGTTGTTGTTGTGCACCTTCAAGTCATTTCCGACCTATGGTGACCTTCTTGGCAAGATTTGTTCAGAAAAGGTTTGCCCTTGCCTTCCATTGAGGCTGAGAGTGGGTGACATGCCCAAAGTCACCCAATGGGTTTCATGGCCATGCAGGGAATTGAACCCTGGCCTCCAGAATCAGAGTCCATCACTGAAGCCACTATGGCACAATGGCTCTCATATGCAATGCAATTTCCCCTGGGATATTCATCAGGCAGATAAAAGAAAGAAGAGGTTATTCATTTTAAATGAGATGCTTCCTCTTCAGCTTACCTTCAGACTTCAAGGCAAAATCTTCCATTTGAATGTATTTGTTTCCAGCTTTGGAAGCTTTTGACTGCAGGAAGAGATTCTATTGCCAAAATACAAAGCTGCTGTTAGCCAAGGCCTGCCAACACATGCCAGTAAATACTGTGCAGAGAAATAATGTCTTCCTCTACCTGAAGTCTTTAGACCAGTGACCAAGCAAGACTAAATATATCTCAAATATCTGACTTCAAAACCCTATGTATTCAGTCCCTGCCCTAGTGGTGCCAAACACCTGGTGCTAGGCTCCATAAATTGAAATATTTTTGAGCACCTTGAATTGCTCTGAGAAGCTAAACAATAATGTCATAATTGCTGTAGAAAAGGTTGGATAAGGTCTCCCCACTAGCACCTCCATCTGACCTCTTTCAAGAGGCAAACAGCATTTTGCCCAAACTGAAAATTCAGAGCCAGCTAGAAGGCCACTCCATGTAGGATTTAGAAAGAAGAAACATTTCATGCTAATCTTTTTGGATAATTCAGAGATCGTTGTGAAAAAGGCTGCAGAAATTTATTACATTTATATCCTCTTACAAAAATGTATTAAGTGGGACAAGTGGAACCAGCAACAGAATGGAAGCCAAAAGACAAGTCATATAAAAAGAAAATGTTTCAAAATGTTCCTTTTGTGGTCCCTGACTTTTTGCAGATCCCGATAGACTAGGAACATCAATACAGCCTGTTTAGCCAGCATAAATTATAGATCTTGAACATTCTACACAGTAGCATTATTTTTAATAGCACTTTCTGAGTGGCCAAGAGAAATATTTTTCAGTACAATTTTTCTTTTGTCATGTTGGTTTATGCTGGTGTGTCCTGGAAATGGCTATTTCTATTTTCCAAACCCTTTCTTTGGCCATTACCTGAATGATTGGAGCTTATCTCATGGATATTTAAATCATCTTACCTCAATTCAGTTTAACCCTTAATTCTGGCGGCATCCTGATATTATTGCAAGGTTTTTTGCTCCAGTTTTGCCACCCAAATACATCCCAAGTCCATCCCCACTTCCAGAGCTGCTCCCCATGGCTCTTTTCGGATCCAAGAGTTTTCCAGCTTGAAAAAGTGGTATCCGGAGCCCTTCTGGAAGCAGGGATGGGCCCAGGATGTACTCGGGAAGCAAAATTGGAGCCAAAAACCTTGCAATAATATCAGGATGCTGCCCAAATTAAGGGTTAAACCAGATTGAGGTAAGGTTATTTAAATATCCATGTGATAGCCCTTGAAAGTAATTGCACATTTGCCAGAAGCCTAAATTTATTGTTTCACTCATTTCCAAAAGGAACCCTTTCACATTATTGTAGTGCTATGATTCCACTTTAACTGCCATGGCAACAGTCCTGGCATCAGCAGTTTAGTGGGAGCCCTTTGAAATCCTCAAGCTGCTCCTAGGGACCAAACAGTCAATCCCAGCATTCCATAGGGGGTTGTCATGGTAGTTAAAGAGGGATCATAGCACTGCATGTGTGTAGTGTGGAAGGACCCAACATGATGAAACCACAGAAGACCCATATTATAGAATTAGTTCTGTGTAGCTTCTAAAAGAAAATGTTACTATGGAGACACTGGCTGCATCTGCACTGCAGAAATAATCCAGTTTGACACAGCTTTAACTGCCATAGCTCAATGCTATGGAATTCTGCAAAATGTAGTTTGTTGTGGCACCAGAGGTCTCTGACGGAAAAGACTAAATGTCTCACAAAACTACAAATCCCAAAATTCCATAGCACTGAGCCATGGTGGATAAAGTGATGTCAAACTAGATTATTTCTGCAATTACAGCCTAACATTTGTAACATTGGTTTAAACATTGGTTTTAAAAAAAAAGAAAGAAAACCAATTTTATGTCCCCACCTTTTTGATTTCCCAACATTCATAAGCACTTCCAAGGTCATGGACAAAATCCTGGAACCCAGACACTTGCTGGCGGAAAGCATCAATGTCTTTCTGAAGGTTTTTCTGAAGAATCTCCCTCTGCTGACTAGAAAGAAATGAGCAAGGCAGTCAAAATAGCCAACATATCATTTAAGACTGAACAAAACAGTCCATCATAGGGAGAATTTCATTCTGGACTTAGCAGATGTAGGCTTGTTTAAAAGAATATTCGGGCAACAAAAAAGAAAATGCTACTCATTAAAAAGCAATGGTCTCATAATGGAGAATATTAGACAAGACTAGAACTTTTGCTTTGCTTACTTTGTTCTCACAAGTAAGAATGAAAACTTTCAAAATATTTCCCCCTGTTCAGTGAGCTCTTGAGAATTATTTTTAGTGTTTTTTTGTTTGTTTGTTTTACTTTGACGACGGTGATTTTGGTACTTTCTTGCAAAATGTAGTTTGTGTGCCAAAATCACTGCCTTTTGTGTAAACTGTAATGTTGTTTGAAGAAAATATATTATGTGCAAATTTCGTTAAATAAGCAAAAATGGGGAAAGGGCTAATCTATTTATACAGAGGAAAAACAAAACAAAACAAAATCTCACGAAGGTTAACATGTTTTCCAACTACTGGGACATCCCTTCTTGAGGAATTTGAAATAAAAAATTTCAAATATTAGCAGATTACCTAAGCTAGAACACCAGTTTCCTTAGCAGAAATGACATAGCCAGTAATTTTGGTCTGAGAGAAAAGATATGGGTGTATGTGATTTGACCAACTGGCTACTAGTAACTGTGGCTGAATCTTTGCTGCGGAAATAATGCAGTTTTCACCACTTTAGCTGCCATGGCTATGGAATCCTGGGATGGTAGTTTATTGTGGCATCAGAGCCCTCTGACAGAGAAGGCTATATATCTCACAAAACTACAAATCCCAGAATTGGATAGCATTGAGCCATGGCAGTTAAAATGATGTCAAATTGCATTATTTCAGCAGTGCAGATGCAGCCAGTGAAGGTACTTGCATCTCACGTCTTTCCTCCTGAAACGACCACAGAGTGGCCAAGGAGAGGACAGGTGATGGCCACAGATTGTCACTAAGCATGGTCCAGTAGCTGACCCAAAACAACAAGATCATCCTCCAGGTTCTCTGGAATCCCCCAACCACCCTCCCCAGAGGTCCCAGATGATGCCTGTATTGCCACACACCTGCTTTCATAAAGTAGCTAGTGATGGTCTTCAGCTGCCTGTCTCCCTCCTGCTGGCCAGTATAAGGCTCATAAAGAGGGTAGAGAAAAGATGGCCCTGAGCTGGGGGGGGGGGGGGCATTCCTCCATGTGTATTCAAAGACTTAGGAAAAGGACCAAGAGGTACTTCATGATGATTCTACTAGTCAGGGTTTCCAAAAGATAAAGAAGCTACTCCCCTTCCATGAATCTTCGAATATTCCTTCCATCCCTATTACACACTATATCATCCTGAACTTCTAGCTAACCCACTCCTTGTATAATGCATCTATTAAAAATACATTTACAGCACAGTCCTGTGCATAATCAGACCAGCTATTCTCAGTCTAGTCAGTGGATCTATATTTGAGGAATGGGATTTCTTTCAAACCAGATGCATACGATTCCATTTGTAAACAAGTTTCAACTTGCCTATATGGTTGCATCCTTAGGTTTAAAATGTTCTTCCTTTTTTTATCTGTACTTAGTTTCCCTTGACATCCAAACCACCTCTCAGCTTGAAAGTTGAGTGACACATTCAGCAAAGCTAATGAAATCTGTGGCTAAGTATGGTGCAGCCCCATTCATAACAACCCCACAGCCCCTGCTATTCTTTTCTATGTGAGAGTTAACCTGGAAACCCATCACCAGCTACAACAATAGAGTGGCTAGAGAGTGAAGAGGAAGGAAATGCAGCCTCATACACCACAGGAGTTTGTAGCCACATTTCCACCTCTAGGTCAAAGAGTATCAGACATAAATGAGTGTTTTTGCCGGTGCCAATAATCCGAGGTCTCAAGGGCTTAATATTCCAATTGCCGACTGTAGTGAGCAGGCCCTGGAAACAGCCAATCACAGAGCACCAGGTATCCAGCCAATGAGGAGCTTACTGGGCGGGGCTGTAGAGAAGCCTTGGTGCAGAGAGAGAAAAAGTGTAAGGGAGTTAGTGGATTGGGATTAGGAAGGGAAGAGACACCACAGAGGGAGGGTGTGCTCTTAGGTTCCTGAGGGGACAGGTGTAGGTTCATTCTTAGACCAGGGAAGGGTCTGAAGAGCCTGCTAGGGGAATAGATAGGCTTGAGGGAGTCTAGGAGAGAGACTCATAGCAAGTCAGTTGTGATACTGAAGATAAGGTTGCCTGAGAGACTGTAGTGTTAATGTTTGAAGGAACTTGTGTAACTGAGAGATAAGACAAAGCCTTAAAGATATTTCATATTTTATTTATTTTATAAATAAACTTCATTCTTGTTTTGAAATACCACTTGGCCTCTGTGAACTATTGATACATGCTACCAAAGTTATCAGTGCCTCGTTGGAAATAGGTAGTGGCGAACAGGGACGTGTTCGTCACATAAAAATTGGTGGCAGCGTCGGGATTCGAAAAGCCCAGTTGCCAGAACTGTTTTGAAGTTTGGGGTCTGAGTCGAATACCAGATACCCATAGTTGGTTTGGTGTTGAGTAAGGGGAGTAATCTCTGAGGTAATAGAAAAGGGTAATTGTAGGAGATTACTTGGAACCCAACCATGTCAACGTTAATTTAGATGCTAGTCTCTGAGGTAAACGCCTGGGGTATTGTAAGAGACTAGTGAATAGAAGTAAAGACAGACACAAAGTGATTCCTGAGGTAAAAGTCTGGGTAAAATAAGGAATCACTAGTTTGACCTGGAGATTTAAGTGAAATCTCTATACTTAGTGGAGGCACAGTTAATTTACAGTGATTCCTGAGGTAAACGTGATTGGTAAAGTAGGGAATCACTAACTCCATTTTAAGAGCCAAGTGAAGTCTTGTTGTTCCATTGAGTCAAAGTAAAAAAATATGAAAGGATTTTGAAAGAAAGTCAAATAGCACAAGATAAAGAAACTGAATTGGCCAGAAAGGAAAATGAGAGACTCTTAAGAGAAAAAGACACGGAGTATCAAATAAGAATGAAGAGTTTGGATCAGGGAATCCCTTTACCTCAAGTAATTCCTGAGGTAAATAGAGTACCACAAATTGACATGAAGGGGTTTCCCAGATATTACAAAGGGGACAATATCGAAGCCTTCTTCGTTAACTTTGAGAGGACTTGTTCAGAGTGGAGAATAAGGAATGAGGAGAGAATGAGTTATTTGAGATTGCAGATTAGTGGGGGTCTCACAGAAGTATATGCAGAGATGAGGACAGAGGAAGCCCAAGACTATGATTTATTTAAAGATATTTCATATTTTATTTATTTCATAAATAAACTTCATTCTTGTTTTGAAATACCACTTGGCCTCTGTGAACTATTGATACATGCTATCAAAGTTATCAGTGCCTCGTTGGAGATAGGTAGTGGCGAACAGGGATGAGTTAGTCACACCTACCTAACTACTTCCCTTTCCAAACTCTTTTTTAAACCCTGAACTGGTGAGGAAATGAGGAAGAAGGGATTCTGCTACAATGTGAAATTAATCTCTTTTGTTTTCTTCTTTCATTTTCTACAGAAAGGTGGCCTGTGTTAAACTATTATTTCCCTGTACCACCTGCCCCAGGTAACAGACCCATCCCTTTCTAGCAAACATGAAAGCATTGAAAACATTTTGTACATTGTGAATTACAAGTAAGGGGGTGACTGGCACCTCTAAGAAGGGAGCATCACTGGTATATCTCTCTTAATGGAAATAAACACAGCTAGCAGCTGGCATAGTAGGTTACGTGTCACCAAAAACATTGTCTTCGCCTAAGATTTTTAAACACCTCCCAAAAGTAAACTTTCTGCTAGCTGTGTCATTTTCAGTTCAGACTCAATGAGTAAGGGAAATACAACATTCACTCATACATTACAGTCTTTTTTTCTCTGCTGACATTATGCAAAATTATGTAACAGGGTGCTTGTGGGAGTCAAACAACTAAGACTTGTCATTTTAATAAGTTTTCCCCAACCACCCTGCAAAAATGACAATGCATTCATTGAACAGTTTTTTTTTACCTCGGCTTTAAATCCATTGCCTCTTTCAAAGGAGCCTGGTGGCTGCTAAAGTCAGGCATGAATCCTAGAAGGAAAAATTAACTTTGTTATTGACAATCCAAATAATTCAGAAAATACATTTACTTATTTCCCATGAGGACTATTAAGGAGAATGTTGTGTTTATTCTACTCTAGATCAGGACTGCAAATATGTCTTGCCATTAAACTCATACTATGTATGAGTTTCTATGTAACTGTACAACATATACTTTAATGTACAAGATTTATTTCCTGGACAGTAATTAACATCACCAAGATCCCATTTATTTGGAAAATCTGTCTTAATTTCCTGGCTGGCTATGGAGCGTCTTAAAAAGTAATTGAGACCATGGGTTAAATTAAGCAGGTACTTTGGAGATTTTGAGCATCGTGACAATATCATCACTGCATATTTAATTCTAGGGGTCAGTCTGTTCTTTAGCAACCATTCCACAAAGTGGCCTCCTAGATCTCAGGTGCATATGTGCTGCTTTGAAATGCATGCACAGCACAGACAAATTGGTCAACAGCCTGATAGTGATTTATACGTGTGCATGTGTAACTTACATGTGCATAAGTCTCTTTTTAGTGGTTTTTAAATGCTTTTATTAAAAAAAATTTACAGTAAACTAAAACTACAGAACAGAAGAAAAAAGTTTAAAAAGAAATACAGAAAAAGATAATAACAACCTCCAATGGTTCTTGTTGTGTGCCTTTCTTTAAATTTTTCTGTTGTTGTGTGCCTACAAGTTGTTTATGATGTACAATGACCCTAAGTCAAACCTGTCAAAGACTTTTCTGGGGATGGGACCAAGTGGGTTTCCATGGCCAAGCAAGGATTCAGTCTCTGATCTCCAGAGTCATAGTCCAACTCTCAAACCATAACTATGGTTGTACATGCACACACACAAAAATCACCCTATTTTTAACATACAGCGGTACAATATACAATCTAGATCTAGATCCATATCCATTTCAATCTAGCTTCAAGCCTGGCTACAGGTCAGAGACAGCTTTGGTTACCTTGGTAGATCACCTTTGCAGGGAACTTGAAAGGGAACTGTGTCCCTGTTGGTCCTGCTGAACCACTTGGTGGCTTAGATACCATCTACTATAGTATCCTTCTGGACTACCTCTCTAAGATGAAACTTGGGGGCACTGTTATGCAGTGGTCCTGGTCTTTCTTGGAGTGGTGAACTCAGAAGGTGGCGTTGGGGCGCTCTTGTTCAACAACTCCATGGTCTTTGCCCTGTTCTGTTTTGTCCCTCATGTTATTTAACTTCTACATGAGACCACTAACAGAGGTCATCCAGAGTTTTGGGATGCTGTGCCTTGAATATACATAGCTATCTCTCCTTTCCATCTGAATACAAGGAAGCTGTCTCTGTACTGAACCAATATCTGCTGTCAGTAATGGACTGGATGAGGACAAACAAAGTGAAGCTTAATCCAGACAGGAAAATAAGGCAGATCAGGGAATAGGGACTTTGCCTGTGCTGGATGGGGTAACACTTTCCCTGAAACCTCAGTCTCATAGTTTGGGTGTTCTCCTGGACTCAACTCAGAGCTTGGATACCCAGGTTTCAGCAGTGACCAGGAGTGCATTTGCACAACTAAAACTAGTGTGCCAGCTGCACCTGTTCCTTGAGACATTAGATCTGGCCACAGTGACACAGGCCTTAATTACATCCCATTTGGACTACTGGAACACACTGGGACTGCTTTTGTAAATTTTTCGGAAACATCAGCAGGTTCAAAATGCAGCAGCCAAAATGCTGACTGGGGTCACTTATAAGGAGGATATAACTGCCTTGTTGAAACAGCTTCATTGGCTACAGGTTCATTTCTGGGCACAATTCAAAGTGCTGGTCATGACATATACAAGTTAGATCCAGACTAAGATTGTATCTCTCCACATACAAACCTGAAAGAGTTTTAAGATTTGTACGGGAAGCCTTTCTCTTGGTCCTGCCAACAGCACCTCATTTGATGGGGACAAAAGAAAGCCTTCTCCATGGCTGCTCCCAGCATCTGGAACTTCCTTCCAAGGGAGGCCAGGCTGGTCCCTTCCCTGCTTCCCTGTCACAGGCAGGCAAAGACATTTCTATTCAAGTAGGCTTTTAATATATAAGCACACCAGGGAGGCTTTTATATGAGATGTGTGTTTCATTAGCTTTTTAAAAACATTGTATGTTTTATGTCATTTTATACTGTGTTTAGCTAGATGATTTTAATTGTTTTTAAATATTTATTGTTATTTTTTAAAAGTTTTATCTGTGAGCCACCTTAGTTCTCTTTCTGGCAGAATGGTGACATAGAAATTAAATAAAGAAACAAATAAACCAGTCTTTTCCTTTCACTAGTTTACTCCCCATCTGTTTTAATGGAGGAGAATCAACAGTGCAGTTGACTGCATAAATCTGGACCTTACCAAAGACCATTCAGTGTCATTTACTGTGAGCTTCTCACATACAAACTGATATAAAAGAAAGAAAATTGGAAGAAACCAATCCCAATTCACCTAGGTTTTTAAGGTCCCAAACACGCTGCATAAATAATCCAGTTTGAGGCTACTTCAATTGCCCCAGTTCTCTCAAACTTGATTATTTATGTAGTGTGTTTTGGACCTAAGAGAACCATATACAATACAACAAGCCCTTTTTACAGTAGTTCTTGTGGGATTCTCCTTTTTAGCAAGTAACTTTAATCTGTATCCATATTTTTATATGCTCACACATACACACAAATAATATACTTTTTATGGAGATTATTTTTAAAAACACTATGTTTAGACTGGATCTTTGAGGAACTCACGAAAAGAGATGCCCAGAATGATTATGAGTGTCAGAAAAACCACTTTCATCTTGACAGAACTTTCCTGTTGCCCTGAAAAAAGAGAAACAAACTCAAGTGAGAATGACTAAAACATAGGTTTAGTTAGGCCCTGTACACACCAGCCTGAAAGGCTGGCATGGGGGTAGAGTTGAGGTGTAGCATTCTCACAACGCACACCCAACTCCATCCCCAGGGCACCCTGATGCTGCATGCCACTCCACCCATGTCATGGCACACCTCCAGCGCTGCGTCCATATGACGCAGCACCAAACGAGCACCATATAGCCGTGACAACGTGGCTACAGCGCCCTTTTGACTGCTTTTGTAAATTGTTCAAAAATTTCAGCAGGTTCAAAATGCAGTGGCCCAAATGCTGACTGGGTCACTTTGTCAGGCTCTTTTTTGCACCCTCAAAAGGCCAGATTGAGGCTGCGGCATGAGGTTGCTGTGGCCCCAATCCAGCTAGAAAAGGGGCGGCTAGGAAAGGTCTGCACAGCTCCTTAGTCATTGTTCATTAAAATTACTCCTGAAAGAGGCCCATATTCACAGAGTCAACAATGTGAGAAAGTGGCCATTTTGGAAGTCTGTATCTTTGGCTGTAAGGCCTTTTGAACTGAGTCTAAAAACAAAATGATAACCAGCCAACAGCATTTGCTCATTAATATGTTCTCTGTTAGAAACTGATCTCCAAATATATTTTAGAATAAATGGGTTGTGGCATTCACCTGTGTCCCTTTAAAAGACTGAAGAATTTTTCTAAAAAACTTTTTTTATTCTTTTGAAATTTTCAGTTAAAAATAACACTTTACGAAATTTTACTTTAGCCACATGAAACTATGCGCATGTAAATACATTTAGGCTGTGCATATAATACTGTAATTTAAAGGTATAATTTTAATTTTGCTATTTTTTCATGTCACAGCTATTACCATTACATTCAGTAATATATGGGAATTACGATTTATGAGAAACCTTAGTACCAAAAACATTACTGAGGCTTCTGTATGGTGTGGTATCAGAGGACGTCAATGGAGAGATGACACTATGAGTTACCGGACCGGCTGATGCCAACCCTAGTGATGCCACTGGTTGTAGTGTGAAACATCTGCTACTGAGAAGAATATGTTGAGAAGACTATGTCTCTGACTCTGCCTGGGGCAGGATTTTCTCCATTCTTAGAAGGAACTCCATGTCTCTCCCCAAGAAACCTTGCACCCCCTCTCAGTTCTTCGCACTCCTTTCAGTTTTCTTTTCATGGAAAAAAAGCATTTGAGGTCTAGCATACCTGCAACAAGGAGTGGTGGAGCCTGCTGCACTGGGAAGTCCCTGGTTGGTTCCATCAATGGGGGATGTTCCATCATATAGGGGTGGAATAAGTGGCTTTGATCCTCTAAGTATTTACCTAACGGCAACAGACCACATTGTTAACCCTTGTGTACATCTTACAGTCTCAGAAAAATACATGGAGAGGTTTATTGTTTTATTTTAAGTTTTATATAAAAACAACAATTAATAGTATGATTATTTTTTTAAAAAAGTAGAGAGAATTGAATAAATAATTACAACCTCCAAACAGGTTCAGCCTATTCTTTAAATCTAAATCCAGAGCAGATTCACCACCCAACTGACATGGGTGTCACCATCTACCACTCCATCAGCTTTCTCAGTCTACTGCAAAGCAAGTGAACAATGCTACTGGTGCGAGTGGGCAAGTTCACTCCAAGTCCAGTGAAGACACACTTACTGCAGCAAGGCTGCTCTGAGTCTTCCACTGCTCTGTTCCACTCGAGACTCCAGCGTGACTCTGGTGTTTTCTCCTTCCAGGTTGTGGGCTCTGCTTTTGTCTCTGCAGGAGCAGACTGGCGCTTTCTACGGATTTTTTTGAAGACCCTGAGAAAAGAAGATCCTGGTTTGTACAGCCTTCCAGCTGTCCTTATTTGGCAGGGAGAATCCCATAAATAATCTTTTCATCCTACTTATTCAGCTGTTTTTAAATATATCCCAGTTTCTCTCTCTTGCTCCCACTTTCCCTCTTAGTCCCCAGCTTACCACAATTGCTGGTAAATGAGTTCAAAGTGCAAAAGTAGTTTGCACTCATCTAACTCTCTGAAATAAGGAAGAGAGAAGGTTCAGGCACAAGCAAACTGCTGCAGCGTTTCCTAGCTTGTGGCTTCTTCCCTAGGAATAATTTTTGCCATCTTGACCATGCTCTGATGTTGCTTTGCCACAGGCATCCTAGTTTTCATTGTTGGAATGTAGCCCTTTCCATGTGCACATTCTCAGCCATTCCTGATTGAAGCAAACTGGAAAACTCCAGGGCTATTATGGAGGGTATTGTAAAGGTGGGAAGCACCCATTACTCCACAAGAGGAAGGATTAAAGGACTGAAGGTGGCTTTCAGACACAATCCTGTCATAAACATGACCTTAAAGGTGGAGCCCATGTGCAAGAGAAACTCAAAGCAACTGCCACAAGTAAAATACCACGTGCTCCACTCCACAATAGTATGGACCCAAGCGTTATGGTTTGTTGCAATCTGAACTCCCATACCTAGATGTAAAGACCTGGAGCCTATGATTTTGTGTTATATAATAAAATATATGTATATATTTTCACAAAAGTCAATAATTTATTACATAAAAGAAGAGAACAGAGAAGAAAAAGAAGTTATGTCTTGTGGTAAACATTGTTAATGTTGTAGTTATGTTATAGTTATAGTTATGTTATGTTATTTCGTTGTTGTGGTTATTTGTTTATTTGTTTGATTGTTTTGTTGTTGTTCTTGATGTGTGAAGAGGAATGTTTGTTTTTTACACATCTAATGAAATGATCAGATTTATAGAGTAGTAATACAACAGACAAGATGTGTAATTAGCAATGATACTATAAGTGACATGTAAAATGTGAATGTTGAATTTATGTTTTTTAACTTACTTATATGAAAATTAATAAAAATAATTAAAAAAATAAAGTGGTATCAAATTAGTTTATTTCTCCAGTGGAGCAGTAGCCTCAGTTAGGCTATCCCACCATTCAGGATCACCCCCAGGCTCTGAGATCACTTGGCCAAAACCAAAGAGCCCCTTGGTAATGTTGTGGAGGTGAACCTTCATGATCTCATTAAGCATTGTGCATTAAGCAGCAACCACAGTTGCTCACAGCTTGGCATTCGAATACTAACAGACACAAAGAAAACACACCTTCATGTTTGGAAATCAAGACAGAAAACCTAGCTAAAGGGGCTCCTCCCAGATCAAGGTGATGTGAGGGGTTTATTCCTTCTTGCCGATATAGGGAGTCCAGATTGGAAATATTTATTTTAACAATAAAAGAGTGATAGTATATACATTGCACTAAATTAAGACTGGCATTTGGAAAGAGAAATCAATTAAAATTTGCAGATTGCTGCAAGCTGTGCAGCCAGCTAGAAAAGCACAGAGCAGTTCGCATGCACATTTGTGTGTGTGGTTTCTTTTTACAGAGCAGAGCAGAGCACCCTGAGGCCTGCCATCAACAACAGAACAATACATAGATTAGCATGGGAATCACTCCTCCCTATATATATATATATCCCACTCTCTCCCATGACACATATTCACTGAAGATACCAGCCACAGATGCTGGTGAAACGTCAGGAATAAGCTTTTCTAGAATATGGCCACATAGCCTGAAAAAAAACCCCACAAAAAACTGTAGTCCAACACCTTGCAAATAATCCTCTCCCAGGTATTCTGCAAGATTACTTTGCTTTTGCTGAAGAAGTGAAGTTGTTCAGAAGTCTAGACTAACATTGTGGACAGAAATTATTGCAGAGCAAGTGGGAGGAAAAAATACATGAACAAATAAGTTTTACATCAATTGAAATGAAAGCAAGGTGGCAAAAGCACATTATTTTTACATAAACCAGGTAAACAAATTATCTCCTGTACCTCTTTACTCCTGTTTCACGGTAGCAAATGGGGTTCAGCTGTTGGAGGATAGCCAGTCTTTCACTGCGCCGTTGCATTGTCAGCTCTCTAAAGATGCTGCAAATGCAATAGATCTCAATCAACATTGTCCATAAAAACTTTAGTATCTACCCTGCAGTTTTCATAAGGTGCCATCCAGGAAGATAGAACTCCGACACTATTAGACAAAACAGTTATTTTTATTTTTATTCCACAGGTCAATTTATATATTGCATTTTCTGCTAGAAAGTGTTGGACTGAAACAGTTCAAAGAGACTAGACTAAACTTTGCTTTCTGTTGGTTCAAGGTACACAAACTTGGTTTCATGCATAAAACTATTTTAAAATATTATGCATAAAATTACCTTCAGTCTATATGTATAAGACATACATGAAAAATAAGTGAATTTCATGTGTATACTTAAGTCTAATTTCCTTGATATCCCATTAAGTATATGCAAATATTCCAAAGTAAAAAAATATTTTTTTTATTTTCTTTAGTGATCACAAACTATACATACAATACATACACAACATATAATATGTACAGTATATACAGTATCTACACTCCCATATTTACTTGTTGATAAACTTCAATGTTTCCAATTTAACATAGAAATGAATCCACTGATATTATCTAAATGATTCTTAATACATTGTAAAGTCTAGTTTAATTATCAAGTTCTGTCCATACAACTTCCGAGTAGTTATAAACATTATAGTCCAATCTGTGTTCAGTTTGCAGCTTGGCCATGAAACCCACTTGATGATCCTGAGCAAGTCACATACTTTCAGCCTCGGGGGAAGCCAATGGCAAACCTCCTCTGAACAAATGTTGCCAAGAAAACCTCATGGTAGGTTCGCCTTAGAGTCATCATAAATACATTTCTATCAGTGAAGTCAGCAGTGGTTTACAACATGTAAGCCAAATGCCCCTAACAAGCTGGGTACTCATTTTACCAATCTAAGATATTATGGAAGGCTGAGTGAATCTTGAGACCATGGGATCGAACTCACAGCCTTGTGGCTGCAGCACTAGCATTTAACCACTGCACTACCAAGGTTCCCTTTTGACTTGAAAGCACATGACAACAACAACAAAACTAGCTACCCTCCCGCTGAACATCCAGGACTCTGAATCCCATGACTAGAATAAGGAAATGTGTTCAGACAGCCACATTAGGGCTTATGTTTATTTTTGGGATCTTGGCTGAATGTGATCTAGACTACTCTGTGACTTCTCTAATTGGGCCTGAAGGGAAGTGCCCATCACTTAAGGCAGTGATGTCCAAACTCTGGCTCTCCCGGTGGACTTCAGCTCCCAGAAGCCTCAGCCATTAGCCAAGATGGTTGAGGCTTCTGGGAGCTGAAGTCCAACACACCTGGAGGCCCAGAGGTGGACATCACTGATTTAAGGGATATTCTTTTCCCAGTGTAGGCTACTTGCTTAGGATAAAGCTTTCCCTTAAAGTACTCCCCTCTTTCATGTGCTTGCTCAGTCTCATCATCCACCAAGGCATAGAGAGGGAAATCTCTGCAACAAGAGGTGGGAAGTGCAACTTAGAAGCCCCAGCAACATCTCACTGAGTAACTAGGAAAAGAGGGTAGGGGTGGGGGTAGCAGCTCCTTTAGATGCCCTGAAAAGGTCCCATCCTACTCAGCAAATGCCCAAAGAAGGAACCCATGAAGAATGACAAGGGGTTTCAGGGGTTTAAAGCTAGATTAAAACCTGGAGTGAATACACCACCCCATTGACATGAGATCTCTCAGTTGGCGATGTCCTCAGTGTCGCATTGCAGCCATGCTCCCCCAGTGCCAATGTGCACATTGGCTAAACACCTCTCCATTTGCCTATTCAGTATACAGTGGGCTGTCCACAATTGTGGCTTTAACCTTTTCTGAATTGATTATTCATGGATTTGATTAATATGTTCTCTTTAGGAATCTCTAGGCCCTCCAGTGTGACTCTTCTAGAGGCTATATCACATTGGAGAACATAGAGATTCCTATTGAAAGCACTTCTCCAGGCATTTGTTGGTCCTTCAGTGCAATTTTATGGTCAGCTTCTGCTGGATGTTGGGCATAGAGTCATGCTGAAGGATCTAGAGATTCCTAGAGAGATGTTCTCTCAGTTAAAAAATATATATATAGTGGGTTTTTTTCCTTGAGATTTATTTCCAATTTCAAGGGTGTCCTGCACTCCTAAACTCAGTGAATGTGGAGGGCCCAGTGTATGTGGAAAGGAATTGTAAACCCAAAAGGGCATACTTTCTCCACACAATGAGAAATACTGAGTGTGGCACAAATCAGTACGCACACATACAGTTCTCTCTTGCGCATGCCAAATGCACATCTGGCACAAGAACATCAGGAACAGACACAGCCACCAAGCAAAATTGTGCTTTCCCCCTCTGAAGTGTCCATTTGGACACCCTTAAGTGGAGAGTGGTTGAACCAAACAAACCAGGCATTCTGAATATATATACAAAGGCACCAATCATTTCAGAATCCTTCTATATCCTTAGCATCAACCATTGCTCTACTGTGTCTTATTTTTATTGTAGTATGGACATTTCGGGAACCCCAGCCATGTCACAAAGAATTCAGTAAGAACTACTTTTACTGACCTTCCAATGGCTTGGTTTAATCCTGATTCTTCAGAACTTTATAATATCCACTGCAATACAAACCGATCCGTACGCGGTACCTCACTGCTCTACGAGCTGCAAGGGGAGTGGCTCCACTCAAGATATGACTGGACACCACTGCCTGTATTTCACCCTCTTCAGGCAATATATAGCTCTGTAGCCTGGAAGCCAATGACCTCATAAATGAATTGCATACAGGCTGTCTACATGAGATGTGATATTACAAAGGAGCCCTAGAGGAGCTGTGTATCACTGGACCCCCATTACATGGAGTGGGGAGAAACTATTTCAGTTTGACTCTCCTGTTTCCATATTTCTGCAATTTATATTAGCCCTTTTTATTTTAGCTTTCAGTAAAACTACAAACAAGTAAAAAAAATTAAAACTTCAATTTCCATTCTTTCCAAGCCTTGAATACATCAAAATAACAAGGGGAGGGGGGGAGGCAGGGAAAATAAAATACAAAGTGTAGGGCATCTCCTGGTAGACTTTAATTGTATTTCGGGGTTGCATAATTTCTTCCCCAGGTCAACACAGGTTATCCTTTTTTTTAATGGAAAAATATATTTAAAACACGACAACTATAAAGTCTCAAACTTCCATACCAAAGATCAAAAATATTGTAGCTTATTATATGTTACAAGAAAATGGTATGTGTACATGTGTGTGCACATATATATGTAGAGAGAGAGAGAGTTGATAGGCAAATGTTCAACCTTCTCCAAATGTCAATGGAGGCTGGCTTCTTTTACTTTGATTTATGTATGAAATAAAAGGAGATGATATTCCCCCCATATTTGTCAGTGTTTCTTGCTTCTATAATTGCTATACTCTATATTTTCATTTTTCAGACAAGGCACTTTAGATGTTCACTTTTCCTTGCCTAGCAATTTCCTATCTGGCTGCAACTTACGAAAAGGTGATAAGATCTCTGTGCATTACTGTCTTGTTAGGTTCAGGGGGAAAATGTTTAAAAGGGCCAAAATGGGATCCAAGCATATGCTTTCATTTATATTTCACTCCTTAATTCAACCAGAAATGTTAACGTAAAGCACAAGACCAACACATACATGAAGGCAGTATCCTATCAGGCCACATTCCCTCCAACAAGCCAAAGAAGATATTGATTTCAATGGATGTGATTTCAACTATTCTATCCCCAACGAGATTTGTCCAAATCAAGATCCCATGGCTGCTTTAGCTCTTGCACTGAAAAACATATACAGTTACCAACAATTTATAAATTGTACTCTATACAGTGTTATCAGCTTCTCAAGGGATGTGAGCTCTTAAGTGGCTTGTAGGGCAACCACTTTACTTTTCAGAAAATAGAAGATCTGAAGAATTTGACACCAAAGTCCACAGGTATTGGGACAATTTCTTTAATTTGGTGTGTATCTACACTGTAGAAATAAAGTTGTTTGACACCATTTTAACAGCTGTAGCTCCATCCTAGAGAATACTGGGATTTGTAGTTTTAAAAAGTCTTTAGCCTTCTCTGCCAAGAGTGCCAGTGCCTCACAAAACTACAAAGCCCATGATTCTTTAGGATGGAGCCATGGGCATTAAAGTGGTGTTAAACTTCATTATTTCTGCAGTGTAGACACAGCCAGTGAAGATGCTTACACCTCATGACATCATAATAACTAGCAGACAATATCATAATACTAGCAAATGATACCATAACACTAGCAGAAAACCTCCCAGACATGGGACAACTGCTAAGGAAGATCAAGAAAGGGAGTGCAAAGGCAGGCCTACTGTCTGAACATAAAGAAAACAAAAATAATGACGTCAGAGAATCTGAACAAATTCAACTGAGACAATTAAAAAATAGTAGTAGTAAAAGAGTTCTCATACCTGGGAACAAATGTGTAACCTAGAGTTATGTATTCATGATTGTTTTGTATTCATGATCCCTTTGTAGCCCCTAATTTATGGGCTACATAGGGACCTGAATGTTGCCCAGTCCTCACTTACCAGGGAGCTGTGATCAGCAGGGGTCTGTTCCTCTATCCATCAGAAGCAGCTAGCTGATGGTCCCACTTAATGGTACTTATGCATTCATAACTCCCCAACAGGATTCTGGCCATTATTCCTTAATGAGGATAGCTTATTTGGATATGTATGTCCCTAAGTACTTATGAAATAACATGCCTCTATTATGGCCTTTTATCATCTTGCGGTTTTTGCAGATAGACCTATAGAGAAGCTTTCTCACTTTTTATAGTTGCTTCAAAGGCCCACCACCTCCCCATAATGCTTCAGCTCTTTAATGTCAGTAGTTCCTTTCTGGGATCTGTAACAAATAGCATAGCATCAATGGCAAAGAATTGGGTATCCAATAATTTTATTCTTCGTTAATGGATTAATTTGGATCCTCTGAACAAGAAGTTCCAAAACTAAATTAAGCAACAGTGGTGCCCTTTAGAGTATGAATCCCTCTGTGCCATATTTATTCTAGTCTTGGCCTTAGAATTTGTATAAAGGTTTTTCGTAACTGATGAATATATTACCCACCTGCATGTTACCAAAGACCCTCACAGGGAACTTCCATTCTAGCTGTCAAATGCTTTATGAACATCCATGGACAAAAATTGAAGCTCTGCAGTAGCAGATAATATTAATCAGACACCTTATTGGGTCTCATATTTATCTTGAGGAAATGAAGCCTGTTTCATCATTCTTATTATTTGTTGCAATACATTTACTGAGCCCCTTTCCTGGTGGCCTTCTGCCGAGAGGCAAAGATCTTCTTCAAACAAGCATTCAAAACAGAAAGCTTTTAAAGAATAGCTTGGGGTGCTATATTATTGTAAAATATTTTAAACTTTTGTATCTTTTTAAAGTATTTGATTTTTTAACATGTAATTTGTTTTAATTATTGTAGTAATTTATTTTTTAAATTACTAATTTTAAATTAATGTTGTAATGTACTATTTTGTATGTTTTTAATTGTATTGTTTTTTAATGTTGTAAGCCGCCTTGAGTCCCAGTCTTGGGTGAAGGGCGGGATATGAATAATTATAATAATAAATAATAAGAACTGAAGTAAAAATAAGATGCATGAGATTAAAAAATGGAGCAGGGGCAGGAAAAGAAGAAATCCCATGGTGGATAGCACCAGGTGCACTTCACCATTGTTGTTGTCATTGTTGTTGTTGTGTGCCTTCAAGTTGGTTTTGACTTATAGTATCCCTAAGATGAAACCATCATAGAGTTTTCTGTACCCAGGAGTTAGCTGGCAAAATGTTCCATATTCATTCATAAATATAGATTAGTACTTCTGCTACTCAGTTGGTCCATAATAATAAAAAATAATATGTCTGGAATCCTGTTGGAATATTGTGCCAGCAAAACTCCTGGCTACATTACTAATTGTACTATTTAGACAGCTATGCAACGTAATGAGAGCCAGCATAGTGTAGCGGTTTGAGCACTGGACTGTAACTCTGGAGACCTGGGTCTGAATCCCTACTCAACCATGAAAACCCATTGGGTGACCTTAGGTAAGTCACACACTCTCAGCGTCAAAAGGCAACAAAGGCTACACCCCTTACAACAAATCTTGCCAAGAAAATTCTTTAATAGGCTTGCTTTAGGGTCACCATAAGTTGGAAAGAACTTGAAGGCACACAACAACAACAACCAGGTAGTGTCTAGTACTCTCTTATGCAAGCAATTCCCTATTCACCTGCATCATAAAAGAACACCCTTTCCCATGACTGAACAGCTTCTGGAAAGTGTCTTGGATGCCCTGCAGAATGGCTAGGAAGCTGTGAGCCATACACATGCACATATGCACACACACACCATTGGCATTGCTGTCATCACCTTTATTCATGTACATATGCCAGCAGGGCTTTAAGCTCCACTAGCATTGAATAGTAATTTGATCAATGGCTCTCTGTCTATGGCAGCCATATCTTATCAAGACACCATGCCTGATGCCGCAAAAGTTTTCATTTTGGTTGCAGCGCAAGTCCTAGGGACCAATTTCAAGTTGAAATCCCCAAATTGGACTTCCTAGAAGCAAAAGAAGGAGGATGTAATCACTCATGAGTATTAGTGTGTGTGAACTGCAGCAGTCAGAAGCAAAGATGTCAATGGCTTACAGAACATGTTGTTGTTGTGTGCCTTCAAGTCATTTCGGACTTATGGCGACCTTAAAGTGAACCTGCCACAGGGTTTTCTTGGCAAGTCTTTTCCGAAGGGGTGTGCCATTGCCTTCCTCTGAGGCTGAGAGAGAATGACTTTCTGAAGGCACCCAGTGGCTTTTTATGGCTGAGCTGTGATTCAAACTCTGGTCTTCAGAGTCATAGTCCAACTCTCAAACCACTACCCCATACTGACACTAAAGTCTTTATTGCAGGAAGATAGGAAAGGTGCTGAGGGTGCTATATAATCTAGCTGCATCTCTAGGGAAGGAGTGGAAACAACCCTACGATTATCAGTTTACATCACAAAAGGGTTAGGAAAGGTAGACAGATCATTGCAGGCCATTCAGATTATCTAAAGCTATTACTTCTGCCCCAGGGTGACCAGATATCCTCCTTTTCCAGGACATGTCCTACATTTCAGCATCTGTCCAGTAGAAATTCCAAAATGTTCTCCCTTTTTGAGCATGACTGAGAAGCATGAACTTATATGTGTGTTTTTAGCTTTTATTTTGTATTGCCCTATATTTTTCCTGAAGGTCCTGCATCTTGAAGTGTCACATCCTCCTCTGTGGTGATGACATTTGTTCGCTCTGTACTGTCTGCTCTGAGGCATTATTTTTTTAGTGGAAAGCGTTGTGGTACTTCCAACAATCAGAACGTCATGTGTGATAGACATCATGTTTGCCAGGTTTTTAAAAGGGCAGGGAAATAAGAGACATACTGGTGTCAGAATTTCTACATGCAGAAGAGGAAAAACAGGAGGCCCCATGGACACTTTCAGGGTATTAAGTCCAGACCCTGGCAGTTCTGGCTAGATTCCAGATCATAAATAAATAAATGAAACAAGGCTGTTGCTGAAAAAGAGTAGTCGCATGTTTCCTTCCATCTCTCTCCCCTGGCATATCCAGGGATGCTCTATGATGCCATGACATGTGATAGCATGACATAGCACTATGGCAATGGGTTTTTCTGCCTCTGCCCCATTTCACTGGGGGAAGCTTCCAAAGGTGAGGGAAATCAATGTCTCCCCCAAATTTTATGGGACAGAATAAAACATAGGGACACTGCTTTTGGCAGCTGTGTTATGTGGTATGGATTGTATCCTTTACTTTCAACCCCACAGGGACCGAATAACTTTTAGGACCCTGGTAGGTTTTTTCTAGCCCACTTCATAAGTAAAATACTATTTCAGATAGAGATCTCCAGAGCCTAGAATAAATGGATGGATGAAAGCCAAAGTATGAATCAATTTCAATGTTTTTATTCATAGTTTGTACTCGGAGTATAACAAGAGTCACCATGTTTCTTTTTCAAATGAAACCAATCAAATCTGGCTGTCTATATACCTATAATCTGTTTCTTGTATTAATATTTTGTATATTTCTATTTTTAAAAATGGCACTCAGGTGACCTGCAATGAATAGACATGCCTGCTCTCCATTTTGTATTGGAAATTGACAGCTGCTCGTCTGAAATGTTAATTCTTTCTCTGCTTGCAGAAATGTGTTGCTGCAAAGAGGCAAGCAGGCAGGCAGGCATGTGTTTGGAGCTGAAACGCAACATCACTTTTGATAGAATAGGAGCAAAACTTCCAACTCTTTATGCAAATCCATATGACAGTACAGAGCACTGAGACAAAATCCTTTCTTCTTCTCCTGTCTAAAATTAGACCAGTTGTGTTTATTTTGAGGCTTTTAGAGGGTGGCTGGCTGGGTTTTTTTGTTTTTGTTTTAAAAGAGGCCAAAATTCAGGATCTGCTCTTTAGAAGACAAAATAAGGCCATTCCTATTCATAAGGGGCCCGTACTGGGAAAGAGGCATTCAAAGGCAACCAAATACGTACTTGGTTTTTAGTCCTTACGTGTTTACCAGTGAGATAGAGTGGATGGGAGAAGAATGCCATTTGAACTGTTTGTCTCAGACATCAAATGCCTTGTGCTATCTCAGGGGCAAAACAGAAACACAAAGAGAGACTGAATCTAAAAACTGTAGGGCTTGCAAGCAGATATTTAAAGACAATGCAGACTAAGATATAAACAGGGATGCAAAATGTGAAGGATGCATTCACTACTAGATGGGGACAAAGAGCAATGTCAGACTTTCTCCTTTCTGTCCAAAAATAGGGATTAGAGGTGGAAAGGGGATGCTCAAAGGTAGCAAAGTTCACAAATGTGCTTAGAATAAGCTATAGCTGCAATCCTGCGTCGAGAGAGGTACTCAGCCAACAGCTGTCTGATCACTGCCTCCCAAATCCAACTTTTCTCAGCGGTAGCTCCTGCCAAAACCTTGTGAATTCTTGGTTGGTGGCAAGCAAGGGAGTAGCAGACAAGTATCTAACTATTTTCATACAACTGAGTGGAAAGCAATGGGCATCCTCTGCAGGGACCTCCATTACCCTCCCCCCCCCCCCCAAAATGATGGGGCTTGGGGGATCTTGGTCCTCGTATGGCTGGTAAAAAATTCCAAGCCCAGCAATGTCCAAACAATTGAGTTGAATTATGCCATCATAATTCGCCAAGAGAATACAAGCACATTTTTCCCTGTTGTAATTTGAGAGGGAGAGCTTCATTTTCTAAACCCAGCTACTGTATAAGCCTAACCTAAAGGAAGAATAGGCTTTAGATGTCCCCATATCCCTTTTGACCTTTAAATCCCAAAGTGGGTCAAATCAAACGTATTTCAGGAGCACCTCCTCCGATGTGTTTCCATTCAGGCCTCCCAATCTTGTGTGTGATGTTGTCTCTGGACTGAGCCTCCCATTACCCAGAGTGAGGCAGTTGCCTCAGCCAGCCGATGCTGGGAGGTGGTAACAAGGTATTGGAAGAAAATCCTGTGTGCCGCACAACTTGTGTGCCGTCCCTAAACTAGTATACTGATTTCAAGAGCAGCCAAGAACACTAGCCCATGACCAGTTTAGGAGAAAAGATCAGCTGCCAAATTGACCAATGTTTTTTAGTGGAAGTGGTGCCATTTGTCCTTTTCCAGCCTCAAAATGACTGGCTCTGATTGTCCACAAGATGGATTCCCAAAATAGTGGTGATAAGATTTCGATATCGTACCTTTCTTCATTTGACTCTTCCCCAACATTAAAAAGTTATTAGAGAGGGTTCGATTTGGCTTGGTTTGCATGGCAGTAATAATAATTTCTCATCATTATAAAGATTTCTAAAGCCAATGTGGTGTAGTGGGATTTTAGGAGAGCTGGGTTCGAATCCTTGCTTGGTCATGGAAACCCACTGGGTGACCTTGGGCATGTCACACACTCTCAGCCTCAGAGAAAACGATGACAAACCTTCTCTGAATAAACCTTGCCTAGAAAACCCTGTGATAGGTTCACCTTAGGATCAACATAAGTCAGAAATAACATGAAGACACACAACAACAAATTAATTTGCTTTTTGTTTCCTTTGCTGGTGTAGCCTTTATTGTTGGTGATGTGCATGTTATTTTTATAGGGCACTTACATTTTTTCATTAAAACACTTTTTGTGGTAGGCTTTAACAGCTTGCTACAGGTTATCAAGTTCAACAGAAATACAATCTCATGAGTTGTCTTCTGTTCTCAGGTCAGAAAAAGGTACTATTTTGTTTTTGTTTTTAATCTTTTTTTATTGACATTCAAAATGAAATAAAAGTTAAGTAAAACAGCTACAAAGAAACATGTAATGAAGTGAAGAAAGGGGGGGAAAGAAATTACAAGAAATTACTACATTTAGCAAAGAATGACTTCCAACTATCTTTTCTGCAGATATATAATCTACTTCATTCTGCCTCATTCTCTATAAACTATATGTTACATTGCATCCTGTTAACTCATATTAATTTTCAAAATGCACTCATTTCTATCCACGTGTGTGCTAGTCAGTATTGCTGGCGTTCAAGAGTTAGAAATCTGTAGCTGTTCTGTATTCAGTAAAGCCTATGTAGTCTATGCCACCCCAACCCACCTTAAGAGCCAGCCACAAGATGGGGCAAAGAAGGCCCATCCAGTATCCAATTGGGCTGCAAAGAGAAAGATGCTTCCACTTTTACTGTCATGTCTCCATCCTATGCAATTCAGGGATTTGTACTTTATTGTGGCACCAGAGCTCTTTGACAGCAAAGGCTAAATATCTCACAAAACAACAAATCCCAGAATTCCATAGCATTGAGCCATGGCAGTTCAAGCAGTGCAGTGTCAAACTGCATTAATTCTGCAGTGCAGGTGCAGCCTTTAAGAGAGTCCACTTTCCCACTCTTCAGGGTCAACAACCTTCTCCTGTAGCATAAATGCAGCCTAAGTAGCCAATCTAGCACTCTAGCATTTGTTTTGGGTTTACTATGGAATTGGACCTATCACCTAAGGTGTAATATTAGAAGGGGTGTGTATAATATCAGGTAAGGTTGTCATATGGGATAGAGCATAGGCCAGTCCTCCCTGCACACAAAGAGAGTTTAAAAGAGATGGCTAGAAATGTCTTCATTCAATTCACACTGGAAGTATGTGAGGAGTCAAGGTTTGTCATCCTCCTTCTTTCCTGATCAGGCAGATATGAGATATATATTGTCCCCATTCTGAGATTATTTCTTTTCTAGGGAATTGAGGTGGGCATTTTATCGTTTAACCTTGATCCTGCCATTTACGTTGAGGCTAATCCAACCCTACTTGCTTCTGTCCTTTAATCCTGTGCCTTCCATATGGTGTCACCCACCTTGCCAGCCCTTTAATTCCATTGTGGCACAAATCATCTTCACTCAAAGAGATGTTCTTAGCATAAAGTGCACAAATCAAAATCTGCATGCTGGGGCTTCTGCTTTACAAAGAAAATGTGTGTTTTCAGAAGCAACTGAAAGAGTGACAGCTGACACCTTTCCAATATAAACCTATACCTTTTTGCTCAGAGGTAAACCCACTACAGTGGGGCTTTACAGATGGGAAAGTGGACACCGGCTAGGAGCCCTAGTCCTCCAGGGATCTGAATATGAATGTTTCTAATTCTCATTAAAAAAAAATTTCAGGTAAAAACTTCCATTTTTATTTTATTCTATATTCTCAACAGATGAACCTCATATGTACCTGAAAAGAAAAGTGCCACTGGAAATTCAAGCCTTTGTGCATGTACAATATATAGTTATACCTCTTAGTCAGTATATCTTATGAGGAACCATTTATAAAATATTAGGTGCAGAGAAAAGTCATACATACTGATAGACTGGAAGCACAGAAGCTTTCTCCTTTTTGGCACTGGAAGGGTATGGCTTCTCCTTGCTTCCTCCATACAGTCTTGGGTGCTGAGATCTCAAATTCCCAAGATCCCCTCAGAAGTGGGTTTTGATCAAATCAAATATTTATTACGGCACTTGGCCAGCACAGAAGTGGGTTTCCTATGGTTCTGGGAGGCAGGGGGAGTGAATGGCTGTTATAATCCATGGTTTGTAGTGTAGATATAAGCTGCATTGTCTATGTTTGTTGCTTTTTAAGGGGTGCACTTTTAAATCGCTTTTAAATGTATTTACATTTTAATTATGTTCAATAACATCCAAAACCCACAAACAGCGATACCTTTAATTGGCCAGCCAAAATGCACAAATACATGATGCAAGCTTTCAAAAGCTCCACTGGCTTCTTCATCAGGCAACGGTGTTAAGAATCATACAGGAAGGGGGGAAAATGATAAAATGACTATGTTAGCCACAGGCTTGCATTTTCTTAAGGTGTTGTTGATGTTGTTTTTGGGAGGGATATCTATGCAGGTAGGTCCCTCCTCTTTCTTGCCACCTGGCACTGGGAACAAAGCATTCCAAAGTCAAGGGGATAAAATTTGAATTTCACTAGCAAAACAAAAAGGTACTTCTTCTGAATAAAATACATTTCAGATATAGTTCACATTTATAGGATTTATTCTATATTCTCAACAGATGAACCTCATATGTATCTATGTAACTATTCATTAAATAGCATAGTAGTGTTAATTTTTATTGATCTTTGTTTTAATTTTTGAGAACCACGTGTGGTCTCAGGTCTGGGGGAAGACAGGAAATTGATTAATCAGTTCATTAAATAGCTAAATAACTAACCAACCAGTCTGTCTTTCCTCAGTTTATTGTACCCTGTTTCCCTGAAAATAAGACATCCACAGAAAATAGTAGAGGTTTTGCTGAATTGCTTAATATAAGGCCTCCCCTGAAAGTAAGACCTAGCAAAGTTTTTGTATACAAATATATATATATATATATTCTTTTTTGTTGTTGTTGTTCAACAATAAACGTGAATTCTTCTTCATGGAAAAATATGACATCCCTTGAAAATAAGTCCTAGCACATCTTTGGGAGCAAAAATTAATATAAGACACTGTCTTATTTTTGGGGAAACAAGGTAGCACTGTGTGCATGTGTGTGCTGCATGCCTTCAAGTCATTTCCAACTTATGGTGACCCTATGGTGAATCTCACCTGGAATACTGTGTCCATGGGGTTTCCTTGGCATGCTTTGTTCAGAGGAGATTTGCCATTGCCTTCTCTTGAGTCTGAAAGAGTGTGACTGTCCAAGGTCACCCAGTGGGTTTTGTAGCAGTGTACCCAAGCCAAAAGGCGTGTTCACAGAAAGTGGTAGAAACATAGTGGGCTGCAAGAACATATGATCAAGTTTCATTTCGGATTGTCTTATCATAGGATTTTCAAGGTAAAACACTTCATTGCCACCTTCTGCACAGGACTAGTTCCTTTACAGTGAATGAGGAAGATCACACTGCAGGTGGATGGGATTCAGTCAAGGAAGCCACAGCTCTGAGTCAGCTAGACCTGAGCAGGGAAGTTGATTATCAGAGCTCTTGGAGATCTCTCATTCACAGAGTTGCTGTAAATTGAGGTCATTTTGATGGCAGATAACAACAAAATATCAAGTTGCTGACCTTTCTGCTTGTGTTCACTGCATAGTACAGATTCACCTGTTAATTCATGCTCTGGTATGCAGATGACGACTAACAAACTGAAGAATGAATGTGGACTCTGGGAACTTGATGTCTTTGGATAGTCTTTGTTTACTTTGTCCTGCCTGGCTCAGGAAAACAGTCAAACCTCAAAAGGACAGCTGATCAGTAGGTGGCATCATTGGCCTCTGCTGAGACTCTTTGCCAATCCCAAGGGTTTCTTAATCTGGCCAGATCAAGCCCTCCTGCCAAATTCCTGGAACTTGCTCCTATTACCCCTCACCTTTGGCCAGGCAGGCTAGGGCAGATGGGAGTTGCAGTCCACAAGTATACACAAAGCCGCAAGTTGGACCCTCTTGTCCTGTGCAGAGCTTTGTACTCTACAGCAATCAAGTTCTATCTTTTTTAAAAAAAATATTATTTGAAGTGGAGGAGGAAAATGGAGCAAGTCATATTATCAAGTTGCCCTCCTGTGGACACACCCCAGCATGCCAATATTCTTTTTGAATTTTGGTCTCCAAAACTCAACACAGTGTTCAAGGTGAGGTCTGCCCAAAGCAGAATATGAGTAAAGTGGTACTAATGGCTTGGAATTAGTGAAAACAATGCAGTTCAGCAGTTTCTCTTTCTAGTCTTCCTTTGTAATTTTCCTTACTGTGTGTCCAGGATGTTTGAAATGTTCTGCATTTTTGGGTATTGCCATTTCTAATCTTAGCTTTGTGTCTATTAATCCTCTTGCGTAGAGACTGTCCTTTTCATGCAGTGTAGCTGGCATAGAATGGCATATATCACATTGGAGGAAGAGCAAGAAAATGCACATCTGATGTTGTGAGTGTTGTTATTGGCCCCTGTAATAGTGCTGTCAGAGTAGGCGTAAGGACAGAGCTGGCATATGGGTTTGTGGCAGCATCTTGTCCCTTTATTACTATCCATATTATGTATCCTGTTGTAAGTGAGTAGCTGTTTAAGATCAATACTCCATCCTACATCTGATGCCTTACTGGGCAGTAGTTTTTCCAGGTTTGCAAAACCGCAATAAAAAACAGCCAAAATTCAAAACATGCATGACTGACAATCAGGAAGTAGCTATTAATAACTTTGTGTTCCCTTTAAATACTAATTGATTTTCATTAACTTAACTATGTATTTCTCTGCAAAATTAACATACTGTTGACGTTCATAAATTACAAGATGCACATATTTCTGTCTTTATGGCATATTGTTCTTTCTATATAAAAGGAAAAGCTTTCAAGCCCTAAAATAGGGGGCATCCCTTATTCTAAGGGACAACTGTTAGCCCCATAAGAGAAAGGGACAAAACTTTCTGGTCTTCCACTAAGAAACTCCCATTATAATAAGGGATATTCAACAATCTTACTGGGGAATGCTTAGGTTTTTAAGGAAAATGGAAACACCGGCTGCTGCTAGTAGGGGAAGGACAGGTGAGAAAGTCTCCAAAATTGATGTTGTTTGCCACTAGGTGGCAGAGATATCACACTTCCCTCAAGAAATATCCCCTTGCTTTAAAATATGAGAGAGAGAGAGAGAGAGAGAAAGCATTGGAAGAAATATAGGCACTGCAAAGTCTGCCTGCAAAGGCAGACAGACATTTATTCCAAAGAAACTAAGGACAAGTCTACATGGGCCAATTACACTGTTTCCTTCTCACCCTCATGATGACCTGTCTCATTGTGACCTGTCTACTTCCCTTTGTGTGTTGGTTGGTTATAAAAGAAATAAGTCATGGCTTGATTTGGTTTCTAAGGGCATGGACAGACCGGCGCTTTGCACCAGCCTCGGACTTAACTAGGGGTGCACAGGGGCTGAGCATTTACACACTGGGCACCATCTTGGCATCCCCCCATACAAACGGGCACACCACAATGACATCCATGCAGCACAGTGACCAAGAGTGCTGTGCGGACATTATCATCATGCACAAGTGCGTCAATAGTGCCCCATGCGCACCCTAAAAAGAACCTGCTGTGAGCAGGTTCTTTTACGCTTCCGGAGGCCACACCATTTGGTTGGCATGGTCTCAAGTCCCTAAGTTACAACCAAAAGAAATCTGTCCTGCCTATTTTACCAATTTAGATATGGAGAAAGGTCAGCTAGACCAGGCCACCTCAAGTGGGTGTCATCCATATGTGTTGGACTACAACTCCCATCACTCTCAGCCACTGATAGGATGTTGAGAGTTATAGGGCTTGCCTACATGGGTGAAAAAGGTATACTCACCCTGAAGCTGGTACTGATGAAGTACAGTTACTTTTTGTTTTTGCTTTTTCCTTTAACCCAATTTCATAGAATCATAGAGTTGGAAGAGACCACAAGGGACATCCAGTCCAACCCCCTGTCATGCAGGAACTCTCCATCAAACCAGGTGCCTCCCCCCCCCCCATCCTATATCTATGCATTTCAATTTTTCTTTTGCCCTAAGTACAATACCTTACATTTCTCCATGTTGAAATTCATTTTGTTAGCTTTGGCCCAGCTTTCTAATCTATTAAGGTCATAGTAATTTTGATCTTCTTCTCTAGGGTATTAGCTATTTCTCCTAATTTGGTGTCATCTGCAAATTTGATAAGTATGCCCCCTATTCTTTCATCCAAGTCATGGATAAACATGTTGAATAGCCCTGGGACAGAACCCTGTGGCACCCCACTGGTCACTTTTCTCCAAGATGAAGGGGAGCCATTGCTGAGCACTCTTTGGGTATGGCCAGTCAACCAATTACTAATTCATAACAGTTGCATTGTCCAGCCCACATTTTACTAGCTTGTTTGCAAGAATCTCCTTGGGGACCCTTCCTTCTCTTGTGTGCTGCCAGATCAGAGTAACTGTATTATTTGACAGGCCCACATGCTCACATAGTCCCTTGTATGCATAGATTACTCACTCACACATAGGAGCCGTTTCCCTGCCTTGAAGTAAAACATAGCACATATGTCTCCATTAAATACGGCATCTTTCATCAGCAAAAACAACAGACAGATGGGTCTGAAGAGTAGGCAGCATCTTTTCTCAAAACAGATAGACAAATAGTTTCCATTATTAAGCTTCCTAGGAAGGGGGAGAGGACATATTTAGTGTCTCCAGAAAGCAATGAGCTCTTCTGCCTGTTATACAAGGAATGAATTAAACAATGACCTGTTTTACTGGAAGGGATAGAAATGATATCTTTTGGGGATTGAGCACTTATCTTCTCCCTTTGTCTCTCCTCACCTTCATCTGAACTTCCCCTTTCTCTCTCTGAAATGTCAGGAGGGAAAAATCTTCATAGCTCCCATATCACTTTGTAAAATGGGAGTGGGCAATTTTTGGTCCTCCAGATGTTGCAATTCGTAGCAGCCCTAGCCAGTGCAAACAATGGCTGTGGATGCTGGGAGTCACAGTCCAACAAAACTTGGAGAGTACTAATTTGCCACACCAGCTTTGCATGGGTTTGCTTTGCATCCACATTCATCACACTTAGACCACAAGCCCTGCCACTGGAATGATAGAGTATTTGCCAGATGGCCCTGCTTACTTTCTAAACAAAATGAGAGAACATTCAGAGATTAAATTCTTCCCAAAAATGGGGGCTATGTGACTCAATATGTCTTACCAATGTTATGCATCCAAGTAGCATATGGAACCCACAGAGCTGACATTCTGCTTCTTAAAAGTTTTTAAATTGATCTATAATTTTTAGCCTGAGTGTGTCCCAAAATGGACTACTACAGAAACGTAGAGGCAGGGGAAAGCATACAATTTTCTGTCTGGGTCACTAGTTAAAATATAATCATAATAAAAACATTATTTCCATAATATACCATCCGTCCATCCGTCTGTCTGTCTGACTTGCAGTAAAGCCTGTTGGCTTTATGTATGATTAAATCCTATTACTGTCATGTTCCAAATAACTGCACGTCCAAAGTTTGGGATGTTACTTTTTTAAAAAAGTGATCACCAGAGCAGAGCATTAATGCACTGATCAACTAAGTTACCAATTCACTAAAAATTTTTTTAGTGATTTTCACTTAACTCTCTAGATTTCCCACTTAACACTGAACTTAAAATATATGCTTTAGTGAACTAAGTCATTAGGATTCATTAGGAAAGGAAGAAAAGTGAGATCTTGGAATGGAATTGAGATAGTCTGTTGGCTTTTTGCAAAAGATCAAGGCCCTCAAGCACCCCAAACCCCTTCAGATTGCCTCCCCATATGGAACGGACCTGAATGGAAGGAAAGTATTTGGTCTTTCTGGGAGGTCGGGGTGCAATAAGTACTGATTATGTTCTGGACTGTTTCTATCTTATATTATGGTTTAATACACATATATTGATTGATTGATTGATTTAGATCCTTTCAGAATGGCCTTTGAAAGACTCTTAGCTCTTTCTCCTGCCATGGGAATGTATGAATGGAAAGTATCTGAAATATTTCTGGCAGGTGAGGTACGATTGTCTTCAGTAACTTCTCCACCTTTGTTGATTATATCTTGGACTGATTTGTATATTATTACATTGTATACAATAATTGTGTATGACTTGGGGTGAGCTGCAATGAACACTTGAAATTCTTTAGTATATTCCACAGTGCTAGACACCATGTGAAAAGAAAGCATGTGGTGCTTTTCTGGGTAGATGCGGATGCATCTTAACTTTCTTTAGTAACTTCTCAATTGTTTATATTTCAGACTTGTTTCTACTGTAAATTATTCTAAAATGTTATTATTGTTTCCGATCAACCTCAAATATTGAGAAATGCTGCAATGAAACTTGCAGCTCACCTCAGAAGTTTTTCACACAACGCTATGTACTTGGATAATTGTGAAAGGTTTCCTTGAAACCCATGCCCCATTTCTCTCCCTCTCTCTCTCTCTCTCTCTCTCTCTCTCTCTCGGTTTCTGCCTCTCCTTCCCTCTCTTTTCCATCTTTCTGTTCTGCTCCCTCCTCCTTCTCCTTCTCCAGCCCGCTTTAATGCTAAAATGGGTGCAAAGATGAGTTGGCTTGATAGGCAACTGAGTATTAAAACTGCAGCCACCAAATATTGTATTTGGGTTCCCTGGCTCTTGCATGCAAAATCCATGTTCTGCTACAGATTTCTGTAGACCACACTTCTTGACTGGACATGGGGAGGCAGAAAGGAGAGTTATTAGCAATTTGGTTATTGCTGTGCTTGTGATTGATCTGTGTCCTCCATCTAAAATACATCTTTTCTTACTAACCTTTAACAAACAAGACATTTGAAGAATGTGTGGTGTACAGTATATGTTGATGGGATGGAAAGAAAAGACGCAGATGCTTCTCAATCCTAGTTAGAGATTCTAAGATGAAACTCAATGCTTTGAGACAGCCTTCTCCAACCAAACAGTTCCCAGATGTAGTGGATTCCCACCATTGTCAGGCAACCATCAATGGTATTATGGGCTTTGCAGTTCAGGGGGAGGGAAAACTCTATTAAGCTTATCGCACAGCACTTGGAAGAATGGGAACAGATTGGAACAGAACGGAATGGAACTGGGTGGGGGGGACATATGTTATCGCATGGGAGAATGCTGCCGATGCCACCATGAGTTCCCAAGCCATTGCCCAGCCATTTCATGGCAGCTGATTTTGAGGAACGGTTCAAAATCGTCCTTCAAATTCGGCTGCCAGGAATGGCTGGGGAACAGTTTGGGGACTCTCGGTGGCATTGGCAGTATTCTCCCACGTGGTAACACATGGTTTCCCCCTGTTCCATTCCATTCCTGTTTCTTCAAGTGCTGTGGGATAAGCTTGTATGCTGAAGTAAAGCAATTTTAAAAGGACAAAAAGAGACCTCTTGAAGAGTAGTCACAAATGTGCTTTCCAAAGTCCAAGACTGACACCTTCCATGCCATTTCCTGTAAATCCCATGGTCTGGACCTACACAGGATCAAAATTCAAAATGACCTGAATAGACTGGAAAGCTGGGCCAATGTTAACAAGATGAAATTCAATGCAGAGAAATGTAAGGTTCTGCACCTAGGGAGGAAAAATGAAATGCAGATATAGGATGGGGGACACTTGGCTGAATGAAACTATGTGTGAAAGGGATCTAGGAGTCCAAGTAGACATAAGCTGAACATGAGTCAACAGTGTGATGCGGCAGCTAAAAAGGCCAATGCAATTTTAGGCTGCATCAATAGAAGTATAGTGTCCAGATCAAGGGAAGTAATAGTGCCACTCTATTCTGCTTTGGTCAGGCCCCACCTGGAATACTGTGTCCAGTTCTGGGCACCACAATTCAAAAAGGATGTGGAGAAAGTCCAAAGGAGGGCAACTAAGATGGTGAAAGGTCTGGAAACCATGCCCTATGAGGACTGCCTTAGGGAACTGGGGATGTTTAGCCTGGAGAAGAGAAGGTTAAGAGGTGATATGATAGCCCTGTTTAAATATTTGAAGGGATGTCATATTGAAGAGGGAGCAAGCTTGTTTTCTGCTGCTGCAGAGACTAGAACACGGAACAATGGATATAAATTGCAGGAAAAGAGATTCCACCTCAACATTAGGAGGAACTTCCTGACAGTAAGGGCTGTTCGACAGTGGAACACACTTCCTCGGAGCGTAGTGGAGTCTCCTTCCTTGAAGGTCTTTAAGCAGAGGCTGGATGGCCATCTGTCGGAGATGCTTTGATTTGGAGTTCCTGCATGGCAGGGGGTTGGACTGGATGGCCCTTGTGGTCTCTTCCAACTCTATGATTCTATGATTCTATAATTATCAATTAATGAATTAAATTATTTCAATTATTGAGGTTTACACTAGCAAACTGATTTTTTTCATTTTGAAGAATACAGATTACCAAATTAATTTTCAGGCCTAATGTTCTTGTGGTTATTTAAACCATAGTTCAAAGCCTGCCCACGCCCAAAAATATCAAGTTGTCCTCATAGCTACATTTTATTTTTAAAAAAATCAGCTCTTCCTGTTTACAGAACCTTTTTAGTTACTGTGTAAAAAAATCTGAATGCTGAAAGCCTCTGGCTTCTGGTACAGAACACCCTGTCTTCCCATCCACTTCATCACTGCCTTACTGTCACAGTATTCTGCAGCAGCCAAAGCCAGTACTTGAACTAGAAGATATTCCTTCTCCAACACTGAGGGCCCAAATGCATGGACAAAATATGACAGGCCAGCCTTGCCATATTCTGCCCATTGATCCAACCCCTCCCCACCCCCAACACGTACCTGATCCAGGGCAGTGATGGGCAAGTGTTCAAATGCATGCATGCCACTGGGTCATGAAGCTGCCATCACCTCACTGGTCACCACGGCTGTTCTCCATGCCGGCCCCCGCTGCAGCCCATAAGGGCAGAATCAGAGTGCCTGGCTTTACGCATGTGGACAGGAGCCCTCTTCCAACATTACACGCCATGGGCCCTCCACAAAGAATGGCAGTGACAGAAAAGGGGTTGCATGGCCATCTGCATTACCAGCTATCTGGGAAACTCCAGAATTCTAGAAAACTACAATGCAAACAGCCAAGACTTGTTGGGCTGAGGACAAGTCAGATCCGCTGCAATGGCATCCAGTCTACTCTCTTCCAGTCCAAGGCAGTTGGCCTGCATTGTCTGCATGAAGCTAGGCTTGGGGAAAAACAGGACGATTGGCCAATGCATATAGCCCTAGTTTTTGGGTAAACTCCCATTACTATAAAATCCCTAAAAGTTAGTTACATCAGAAAAGAAATGAAATTGCCCTTTGTTAAATTAAAAGTGTAATGTAATATATATCTTTTGTTCTTTTGGGGAAAGGGAGTAACTAGTTGTTTGGAATGCATTATTGCAAATTCTGTGCACATCATGTCAGTCAATGATTTCAGATTACATCTGTGGGTTTGGGAGGATGGGAAGAGAACCTGGCAGGTTGAATGCAAGAGATCCCTGATGACCGTGTCAAAAGAAAGTCTGAGGGAGGAACTATGAGCTGGATGAAAGCCCCTTTGGGAGCAGGGCCTCCCTGTTCCTCAGCCTCTGCTATTTGTTCAGTCTTCATGTTAGATTTGTAAATAAAGCAAATTATTACATGTATAATAATAAGAGCCCGAAAGAAGGGGGATGTCTCTCCAGGGTGCATGCATGATTCCCATCTGATAAGACTACTCAGTCTCTCAGAGTGTCTCCATTTCCAAGCATCTCTTTGGCCCCATTCTTTAAACTGGGTCTTAGGTCTAGTCTGTGGCTCTGTTGACAGTCAGCTAACAGTAAGGTATGAAGCAAATTTAATCAAGTTGACAGAAAGAGAGACAGGGAGCATGCACACATGAAAAAATTTCATTTTTCTCAGAGATGTAACAGATTTTTTAAGGAGCTGCAACTAATTTCCAAAAATAATGAAATGCTGTCTAGGATACCAAAATGATTCCAGCAGACTGATAAAGACGAAGGTCATGAAAACAAAGGGAAATTAATTCCAGAGACTTCCTATTTCCATATCTGCCAAAGGTTAAAATACATTCAGCCCTTTTTTCCAAATATTATTCATCAATTGTATTAATAGTTGAATTATAATAAGCCTAAGGTTCTAGTGTTTGCTAAAGAGCATAAAAGGTGCAGGTGGATTTTAAATGATAATGAAATATAACTACTTTCTTGTGTAAAGAATTTTAGGCATTTAAAATATAATTTCCTGGTTTGAATAATGAACATGGGCACTTGATTCTGATAACTGCAGTCACCAGGCCAAGTTTAACTTTTTGAGTATTTGAAGGGGGGGGGGGAGTGCTCAAGCTGTGACCATTTTATACCTCCAGCTATTTAACCTTCTAAAACCAAGTGTTTGGCTCAGCTTTATGTGCCTTCAAGACACCTATTGATTTATGGTGGGCCCATAAATTTCAGAGTTTTCTGAACACTCAGAGGTGCCACTTCCTTCCTCTGAAATATAACCTCCTGCACCTGGTATTCACAGGTAGTCTTGCATCCAAGTACTAACCAGGGCTGATTCTGCTTATCTTCCATCATCACATGAGATCTGGTGCCTTTAGAGTATTTAGGCCTTGGTTTAGCTTACCTTTGCCATTTCTGTCTTCTACCATCAGCTGGAAATTGGAACTATGTATGCTGAATGTTCAATCAGCTGAATGTGAAGCTTGGACAAATAACGAGTAAGGTGGCTCTGTTTGCACCTTTCCACTTATTGCGCTGTGATTCCTTTTTCAATTGCTGTGAACAGGGTATGAAAAGGAATATATGGATGCTTGGTCCCAACCTCATTCCAACAAGGATTTGTGTAATTCTGAACTAAAGAAGACTAAATTCTCCTACTCAGAATAGACCTAGATTTGTGTAATCCCAGAATAACAGTTATAAATCTTGTTCTCTACTTTTAGGATAAACTTTCAAACTGAAACAGCCTCATACATCTCTATACATATGGGAGCGCTTTTATGTTTGTACATTCTGGTTGGAGTTGACAGAAATGAAACTCAGAGTCTAACATGTTGCTCTCTGATTTGTTAATTTGTCAATTTAGCAAGGATTACACTTCATGAATGACTGTATTTTGTCCCTTTGAAATGAGAGGAAAAATGCTTTGTTGATTACATTTTCTATCCCTGCTTCTGAAAAAGTGTACTCAGATCCACATGTTCAGATTTATACTCCAGCATTTGATAATGAAAGCTCAATTCTAAATGTATGTTGTATCTGTGTACAATAATTTTCCTTAAACATAGTTCAATGTTTTTTCATAGTTTTACTCTCTCAGAAATGTGCAACATGAACATAATAGTGTTATTAAGAAGTCAGGAAATATATATAACTTAGTGCATTTAGAGACTGTCAAACTTTCAACAATTGGCCTTTTGTTAAGTTGAGAAAGATCAACACATTTTTAATCAAATTAATTTTAAAAGTAGCTTTTCAAAATAAAAGCAATGCTTTAAATAAATATTGTCTCATATCCATAGAACACCCATTTCAACTAGAGGTAATGCAGATACATATTCAGGCATTGAGAAACTGAAATAGAGGAATACCACTGAGAACATCTGAGGCAGACTCAATTACAGGTGGTAAAACAGAGACTCTGTGTTTATGTGTATCCCATAGCTTCTCTATAAGACACAACTCTAACAGAACAGCTGATCTGTGCTCAACATTTCAACAAGCTTCCATGGAACATTAAGATAATTATCTTGTTTTTTAAGCTATTTATCTCTGCTACCAGGTCTTTGGTGAGTCTGTCAGGCTACCTTCAGATTTCTAGTACATTGTGTTTCGAGCCCAATTACACAAATTGGTGTGGTGAGAATGTAGTCTGAGCAGATCAGAGAGAGCTATGTTTGCTCTGGAACAATCACATGTCCAATACACCATAGGCACAACCTGCAACTCTTGCCAGTATTTGTGGCTTACCGAAACCCACTTTCAGCTTTTGATGGTACAGCTTTTTAAAAATTAACTAACAGCAATTCACATGACACTATGCGTGGTAAAAAGATGCATGTGCTATTTATTAAATGGTCAAGTGAGGGGTTCATTCACACCCTCAGCTCTGAATAGCTTGTCCTACATTCTTACCAACTCAGTTTGGTTGTGCAAAGTTGCCCTCAGACACAAGGTAAGATTTTTTTATATATATTTGTCTTAGAACTGCTGCTCATGTTGCATTTTAAAGATCTGAGCTCACAGTCAGATATAAAAAAAAGGTCAAGAGAACAATATACACAACTAAGATTAGCAAGATGGCTCAAAAATTGTAGACTGGTGGCCATTTTCCTGTAACCCACATATTTCTTCAAAAAGAACAACAGAGGCTGCCATTTTGTGTTATTTCTACTTCTGCACTTTGCTGCTGGAAGAATTAGGCCCATGTTTTTAGCATGCACTATGAGACACAGCCATTACTCATGGGGCTTGTACAGGACTGTTTACATCAGTGAAGAAATCACAATGAGTATCTTTAAGTTTTAATCTCAGGCTCACAGTTTCTATAATCCTCTTTCAGACAATAGCTGTGGAAAATAACATTCTGGAATGAATAAAGATCATTCCAGAAAGGCTAAAGATATTCTGTCTAAGGAACACTTGAAACCTCACACTTCATACATTGGGCTGACCATATCTATGGGCTAGCCATTCACAGATAGTAGCTCCCCTGCCCCATAGCATTTTGCAGATCTCAAATTAATTTAATACAGCTTTGTTGAATTAAAAGACGGACCGATTTCTTCCATTAATACATATTTCAGGAATGCATTTCAAATTGTGATTAGCAAAAAGCTAGTGGAATGTTCATCAGAAATCCAGTGGAGATCTGTCAAAAATATTTCTGACTATTTAATATTTCATCAGCTTAATTTAATGGGTAGATTAATTATTTATCATTCTTGCTATAGTAAGAAATCCATTATTAATCCATGCCAATAAAAGATGGAGTTCTCTTTCTCTCTCTCTTTTTGGCTTTTTGTTTTGTTTTGCTGGTAAAATCTGTAGCACAGTGTATTAAAATCTTCCACTAAAATAATAGCACAGTAAAATTAGGCATAAAATCAATGAGTTATATACTCTATCCACTTAAGTTATATATATAAAAAATCTTATCAGAAATACCAACAAAATAAATAAGGAACAGGGCTAATAATGTAACTCATGGCGGAGCTTTTACTGGGATCTCCCCACACAGACGGACACAGACACAGGGTTTGGAATTTTTAAAACTGTCACTACTAAGAGAGTTCAAACTTAGGTAAATAATCTGCAATAAAACACTGGCATTTTGACGGTTTAATACTTCTGACACCCTGTAGAGGGCATGCTAGTGTAATTCTTTTTTCTCCTTTTTTTTAAAATGCATTAAAAAAATAATTTCCGGCTATTGAAATATATGACACACCAAGCATTACAGGCTTCTTTCACAGCCTCCCATTCTCATCACCGGTCTCTTTCTCTTCTATTGCCTCAAGGCCTCGTTTGGACTTGGCATCCACATTTCCACCTCCCATTTTGCTCAGTCCACATGACAAGCAAGCCAGCTGAACCTGCTTCATGTTCTCTATGGCTTCATTCTTGGCGTTCTTCAAGAGGTCCCCTTGTCCCTAAGAATATGTCACAAACAACAGAGAAAGATGAAAGAGTCAGGCGTCAATATAGGTGCTCACAAATATATTAAGATGATGTTGGCCTTCTTCACAAATATGATATGGAGAATGGAGAACAATTGGCTTCACTTCCTATCACTTCTAGGATCTGCTAATCATTTCAGCTCTACAGGTAGTAAAGTCTGTATGCTCAGTGAACAATTTTTCCTCCTAAATTGGCACAGGGGAGAGGTCACATCAGCAGGTTCAGGGGCCAAGCTTCTGTTCCTAGGATTTTCCAGAGGGCACGTGGACTGCCTAAAATTGGAAACAGTAGTCCACTTCGGATTTTGGTGAACAGAGCTTTGTAAATGTTAAACTATGTAGGGGGGCTCTCAGGAGGCATTGCACTCTTCATCCCTCTTCCATAACATGGAGTGTATCTTACCCTCTTTCCTGACATCCTTGCATCCTGCAGTTCCATACCTGCCCCTCTGGTGACCAATAACACCCAGCAGGGGAGGAGAAAACACAATGCAATGATGTCAGAAGTGATCCTGCTACCTCAAGTTTATCACTACATTCTGTCCAATGGATAGAATGATCCCACCTTTTACAAATAAAATGATACTATGAATGGTCAAAGATAGGGAGGTAGAACAGAGCTTTGCATTGTGGGTATTGAAACATGTTTATGCCTTGTTTAAGGAAGACAGATAGATAATTCATCCATGCCATGCATCACAGTGCAACGTTCTTTAGGTCATCATTCTACAGTCCCACAATTTCCCTCCATCAAAATCTGGCATCTGGCAACCTGTTGTGACTCAGTCTACTGACAGATGCCATGTAATTTGACATTCATTCTATTGCTGTGACTCCAGTAAACAAGTTTGGGGAGACAATGGTAGCTGGTTGGGTTCAGTACCAGTAAACAATGCTTGGAAACAACAACAGGTGGAAAGACCAGCATAAGCAAAGATTGCATCACAAAATAACAATATCTGGGATAATCTAACCATTCTACTAGATGATCTAATGATAACAAAAGAGGCCCTGTTCAGCTGGAACATTCTGGTGTGACGACTGTGCTTTTCTTTCCCTTTGCATCAGACTCAAATTAAAGTACAATATGAATTACTGCACTGCTACAAAACTCCTACAGAGTAAGAACTGGCATGGAGAAACAATCATGAAAATGGTAGGGCAGGGATAGGAAATGTATGGCCCTCCAGCTGTTATTGGATTGCAACTCCTATCGGCTCTAGCCTGTATGGCTAATGGGAAGGGACTATGGGAACTGGTGTGCAACTATATTGAGATGGCCACATGTTTCCTAGCCCATTTTTAGGTAGATTATAATGTAAGTACTGTTTTGCTCAAAGCACAGGCAGGGGCACATGGAGAGGGAAATGCATGTAAGCAAGCATCAAGCATTATGATCAGCACATCATCTCCATATTTGATGGAGGAAAAGTAAGGGGGTGGGCAAGGAGGGAAGTGTATTCCCTCATGCAGACAGAACACAATCCTTCCCATGAGACCTGGAAACAGTTGGTAGTCATGTTTCACACTTCCTCTGCTGTGGGTTTGGGTAACTATTCCACCAGATCCTCCTAAATTTCCCTATTTTATTGCTGCAAGGAACAGATTGTGTCATCAGATTACCTGGGCACCATGCAAGAAACTAATTGGCAATTACAAATGTTTGTGAATCATTTATATACTCCTGTGCTGATCCAAGCTAAATAACAACGATAGAGACAGATGGAATGGCATTGCATCATTGATGAAATCTACTGACTCCCCGCCCCTCCTTGGTTGTCAGCTGATGGCTTCAGTAAGTCTGTTGTCAGAATTCAGTCACGACAGAGGAATGGAAAGTAATTTGTTTCATATACTACCAAGAATCAGAGCCATACAATTTGTTGCAAATCTAAAATGTGGTCCTAATCCTTTACATTGGGATTACATAGATTTTCATTTCTGTAAATCACTGATTCTTAGAGTACCATTTATAGAAGTCTTGAAGGAAAATCTGTCAATGCTTTCCTTCGTAGATAAAGCTTGTTTGAAATCCGCTTTGTTATAGATTGAGCCACAGCACTTGCCCTGACTAGTAAAATCACTGTGTTAAAAAAAAAAATCTACAAGAATTTGTGGTTTAGAGACACGCACCCTACAGGTGAAGCTTTTCTTAGGCGCTTTACATAGTAATTCAATAGAGAATTTGATTCCTAGAAGTCTCTGGATAAATGATTCTCCATGTTTAACAAGAACAATGGCAGAGCACCAATGGGGGGAGGGGGGTCTCAGTGGCCACACAAAAGACCCTTGTTGTCCACATGCAGCCCAGAGATGCAGATTTCCCATCTCTGCTTTCAAGTGGATCAAGAGATAATTGGACTCTGCTGCTTTCTACTGTACAGCCCAAAGGCTGTGTATTTGATGTGGCCCTGAGTTCCAATGGGTAAACAACATGTTCTTAAAAACTGTGTTGCTCTTGTTTCACTGGGTATCTGATTTGCAATTGGTAAATATTCCCATTTCGTTAATGTAGGCTGAGAGGAAAATCTTGAGCCAAATGGAATCCAAGGGTCAGTTAAATACTAGAGCTACTCCAGTCTAACCTAGCTAGTAAAAAGAATTCAGTAACAGAGATAAGTGTATACAATTTAAAAGTATTTTGTTCCATTGTATACTCTGCTAAAGATTGAGCTACGTTGTGGAATTTGTAATCTTAAAAATATGCAACTCTTGTTCCTATGCATGAGCATCCTACTTGATGCAGCAGTGTGTAATACAGCCTGCAGTTCCACAGTTTTGTTAACACAGTTGTCCAGGCAAGCAAGTACTGCACTTGACAGCCTCTGAACCAGACAGATTGTTTCTAGTTCTTCACACAAAAGGTGATAATATGGGATGAGGTGAACTGCCACACTAAACCATCTTGTCCGCAATGTGTACATATTTTGCAATAATACAGATGTTAAGGGAATACAGAAAACAGATGTCTTTGGGGATGTAATGAGAGTACAGAATAAGCATGGCAATTACATAAATATGCCACTGAAACCTTCTCCAAATAAACCTTTTGGGCCACTTGGTTTGGCAGTAGGGTGGTGGTGGTGGAGGTGAACACACTTCCAAGATTTCTTAATCTGTGGGGTGGAAAAATCTTGAGCCAATCTAAGGACGATCTCTGGTAAATCACATTGCTTTTTGCTGTACAAAAGAAACCTAAATTTCATGAGGGACATCAAGAGGGAAGGGTCTCAAGAGCACAGAGATAGAGACAGCTGCAAGTCTATCACTCTATCAGTTGTCAGGGAGGCCTACAGATACTATCAGATTCTGCCCCTTCTCTTATTTCCTGTGCTAAACTACTGTTAGAACAAAATTATCAACTTTCACTGACATGGGGAGTAAAACATATTGAAGTAAGTGTGCCTGAGGAACTGCAATGCCTTCTATGATATCTGAGGAAAGAGACAACACCAAAGAAAAGAATTAACTTCTTAGTACTCTTGGCACTTCTACTGGTTAGGCTTTTACAGTATTGAAATAGTGCAGTGGAAGATACATAACAGAATGATATGCCTGGCATTCCCTTGAGTGAGCTTGCTCAAGATTCACTCTCCTACAAGTGACCTGGCTCAGGATTTTTCTGTTTCCAAATCAGCAGAATCTGGAAATACTTCACGACTAATCCAAATATGTCAAAATTTGTCTCCTATTGCTGCCTTTCTTCACTGTCCCCATCCCCATCCTCCCTCAGAACATGAGTTCCCTCATCTCAAAAGAGGTGCAGGAATAGTGCCAGCCTCCTGCACTTGCCCCAACAAGCTGGATACTCATTTTACTGACCTACGAAAGTGTGAAGGGCTGAAAGGATGAATGGCAAACATAGGATCCTTATGACAATATTGTCATCCTACAGGGGGGAATTATTTCAGCCAACCAGCTCTTGTTGAGAAGCCATATGTTTGCCTTGAAAAATGAGTGACAAACACAATTGACCTAAACAAAAATGCCAACAAAATTATATCAACACCTAAACAAAATCAAATGCTAGAAAGTATTTTAATTCATTCCAAAAAATCTAGTTTAACTAAAATAGCCCTTGGAAAAACATACAAAGCCCTCGTTCTTTCTATCATACAAAGAAAAATCGCATTTCTCTATGTTAGCCTTCCAAGGCTCTGGCTTGGTGATGTTATCACTAACTCTATGTTTATTTCTATATATCTACAAAATTTATTTCTAAATATCTAATAAAAGCAGAAAAGGGTTAAAATCAGCATTTGGTAGAAAGGCTAATAAGACTGAAAGTTAAGGATAGCTTCTAATAAAATATCAGAAGATTTATCTAAATAGGGGTGAATTAAACACCTCCTCCTTGAAGATACATTCCTCTTTCCATCCATTTTTCAATGCAGCCATTGTCCATGCCTGTTATTTTCACAGGGGTCTTCCCTCTATTCTAGAGGGATCATGCCCACTCACATACCAGCACTGGCAATGCTCCACTAAAAGCCTCTTCAGAATCATTTTTGCTTCTTGTAGCTGTGACATTATTAACTGAACCTATCAGATTTGGCTGAAAGATGACATCAATGAACACAAATGTTTTGCCTCAGTGCTACAGCATGCAATCCAGTCTATTTCACTGGATGTCACCTTAACAAAGAGGAAAGAGGGCTATTTGGAGGTAGAGGGGTTGGCACAGAAATTGTAGTTGATTAGGACAATAAGCAACTGCATGCCAATGCCTTTGTGGCAGGGGTATCTAGGGAAATGCTACTCAAAGTAGTGGTCCCTGGACAAGTCCTGGTCTCCGAGTCACTGGGTGCCAGTCCGTGGTGAATTTTGAGAAAGGCAGAAGCAATTGTAACTAATGGGCTAAAATATGGTGCTGGTCCCTGGAACGCTGAATCCCATGTGAAAAGAATGTGAAGATAATGGAAGAAGCAAGTGAGCTACTTGTATTTCTAGGCTCATCTCTGAAGATTACTTTGCTTCACCTAATGTTTAAGAGGCAAGGCAATTATTTGAGCTCAGGAATGTCTAGCTGCCAATGCACAGTCACCTGCACTTTTACAGTAATCATGCCACCAAGCAGTCTTAGCTAGAAGTGCTGGAGAAAGTCATAGTTCTAGGAATCAGGCACAAAGCTGGGATACTTGTGATGGCAGCCTCAAAAAAGAGAACATGGGGGATGCTTAGTTCTACTCTAAAAGTAAAATCTACACCACAAAACAATTTCTGACCCAACCCATTGCAAGTCACCCATTCCCGCAACCAGTATTTTAAATCCACTTGGCTAGCAATAAGAGCTGTACTTATGTCATTAGGAGAGGGAAGGCAGAAGGCACTGATCTTTCAGTAGCTGTGAGAAAACCTTATTTCCCATAGGGCTTTGCAGATTTTTGGGTTTGTTTGTTTTTTGATTTTTTAATTGGTTCACTGTTATGCAGATGACCAGGTGCTGGAGTCAGGAATGAGCAAGGAACCTCTGTACTTGTGGCTGGAGTATCAGTGTTGTTTTTCTGACTAGTACGTACTATGCAATTTAGGAATGGAAAATATATAGCCTTTCAGATATTGTTGGGACTGCACTCTCCAACATTTCTCACTATTTACTATACTGAGGAGAGTTGCAGTCTAATAACATCTGGAAAGCCATGTGTTCCTCGCCACTTGTGTAAAAGCAATGTAAGGGTGGATTTAAGAGGATGGGTATAGAAGCTCATCTTACAGGTACCTCAACCACCGTTGGTCTCAGTCAGGGACAGGAAAATCAGCTAATTTTCTCCCACATTTAATTTCCATCCATTTTCATAAATTTCGATTTAAAAAATGAATTGAAATGAAATATTCACCCTTCTCTAAGGACAAGTAAATCTCTCCATTGTTTTCTTCTGCATATGTAATGTGGTAACTTCTGATCAGTGCCAAACTAAAATGAAATTCTCTCCCCATCCCTAGAGGGCAAGTTACAGAATGAATCTTAGAAGGCAAGAAAATGCAGTGGCAGTTTATAACGCTTAGACAGCAGTCCTATGCACACATTCTAGGGTGTAAGTACCACAGAAATTAATTGGGTCATGAAGAGATGTACAGGATTACATGGTTCAAGCCCGGGCTGTGATTTCTAGGACATGTATTCTTTAATGTTTGTTTTATTGATGGATGCTTACATGTTGCTTAAAGGAACAAAAGGAAAAGTGGTCTAAAGACATCTTAAAAATGCATGAAATATCAGTAATACAGCATAACTTCACAACAAATGAAAACTAAATAGTAGATCTAAAACCATCCAAATACAAACATTGCAATTGGTAGCACAGTCAAAACTGTTTCCATCAAGTAAGGGTCTTTACAATAAAAATCATAATGCTATAGCAAAATCAGGTACATAAAATAGTTAAGATGGAATCAACCTGTAATACAGAATCATAGATTCACAGAATCATAGAGTTGGAAGAGACCACAAGGGCCATCCAGTCCAACCCCCTGCCATGCAGGAACTCCAAATCAAAGCATCCCCGACAGATGGCCATCCAGCCTCTGCTTAAAGATCTCTAAGGAAGGAGACTCCACCACCCTCGAGAGAGTGTGTTCCACTGTCCAACAGCCCTTCTGTCAGGAAGTTCCTCCTAATGTTGAGGTGGAATCTCTTTTCCTGCAATTTGTATCCATTCTTCCGCGTCCTAGTCTCTGGAGCAGCAGAAAACAAGCTTTCTCTCTCCTCAATATGACATCCCTTCAAATATTTGAACAGGGCGATCATATCACCTCTTAACCATCTCTTCTCCAGGCTAAGCATCCCCAGCTCTCTAAGGCGTTCCTCATAGGGCAGGGTTTCCAGACCCTTTACCATCTTAGTTGCCCTCCTTTGGACATGCTCCAGGTTCTCCACATCTTTTTTGAATTGTGGTGCCCAGAACTGGACACAGTATTCCAGGTGGGGCCTGACCAAAGCAGAATAGAGTGGCACTATTACTTCCCTTGATCTAGAAACTATACTTCTATTGATGCGTCCTAAAATTGCATTGGCCTTTATAGCTGCCGCATCGCACTTGACTCATGTTCAGCTTATGGTCTACTTGGACTCCTAGATCCCTTTCACATGTGGTCTCGTTCAACCAGGTGTCCCCCATTTTATACCTGTGCATTTCATTTTTCCTCCCTAAGTGCAGAACCTTACATTTCTCTGCGTTGAATTTCATCTTGTTAGCATTGGCCCAGTTTTCTAGTCTATTCAGGTCATTTTGAATTTTGATCCTGTCCTCTGGGGTATTAGCTACTCCTCCTAGTTTAGTGTCATCTGCAAATTTGATAAGTATGCCCCCAATTCTGTCATCCAAATCATTAATAAAGACATTGAATAGCACTGGGCCCAGGACAGAACCCTGTGGGACCCCACTGGTCACTTCTCTCCAGGATGAAAAAGAGCCATTGTTGAGCACCCTTTGAGTTTGGCCAGTCAACCAATTACAAATCCATGTAACAGTTAACTTGTCTATCCCACATTTTGCAAGCTTGTTTGCAAGAATTTCACGGGGAACCTTGTCAAAGGCCTTACTGAAATCGAGGTATACTATATCCATAGCATTCCCTTCATCTACCAAGCTGGTAATGTTACCAAAAAAAGAGATCAGATTTGTCTGACATGACTTGTTTCTCTGAAACCCATGTTGACTTTTTGTAATTATGGCATTGGCCTCTAAATGTCCACAGACTCTGCTTAATAATCTGCTCTAGAATCTTTCCTGGAATTGATGTCAGACTAACTGGACGATAATTGTTGGGATCCTCTTTTTTTCCCTTTTTGAAGATTGGGACAACATTTGCCCTCCTCCAGTCTGCTGGGACTTCTCCTGTTCTCCAGGATTTCTCAAAGATTATTGCCAGTAGTTCCGATATTACATTTGCCAGTTCTTTTAATACCCTTGGATGTAGTTCACCTGGTCCTGGAGATTTATATTCATTTAGGTTAACCAGGTATTCCTGTACTATCTCTTTACTTATTCTGTGCTGAAATTCCCCTATTCTGTATTCTGCTCCATTATCCTTAGGTTGAGCACCCTTTGCTCTTTCTGAGAAGACTGAAGCAAAGAAGGTGTTGAGTAATTCTGCCTTTTCTCTGTCCCCTGTTAGCATTTTGCCATCTTCTGCACGCAGTGGCCCAACCGTTTCCTTCTTCTTCCTTTTGCTGCGGACATATCCAAAAAAGCCTTTTTTATTGTTCTTAACCTCTCTAGTAAGCTTGAGTTCATTCTGCGCTTTAACTTTTCTCACTTTATCCCAACACATGCTTGCTATTTGTTTGAATTCATCTTTGGTGATTTCCCCATTTTTCCATTTTTTATACATGTTCCATTTAAAACTTAGCTCAGTTGAAAGTTCCTTAGTCATCCATCCTGGCTTCTTGAGACATCTTCCATTTTTCTTCCTCATTGGAACTGTTTGAAAGTGCGCCTTCAGTATCTCCTTTTTGAGAAATTCCCATCCGTCTTGAACTCCCTTCTGTTTTAGTATTCCTGACCATGGGATCACCCCCAGTATTTCTCTAAGTTTATTGAAATCAGCTCTCCTAAAGTCTAGAGTGCATGTCTGACTATGCCTGGCTTCTCCTTTCCACTGTATAACAAACTCCAGGAGAACATGGTCACTCCCACCTAAGGATCCCACCACTTGCACCCCATCAACTAGGTCTTCCCTGTTGGTTAGGATCAGATCTAAAATAGCTGACTCCCTTGTTGCCTCTTCCACCTTTTGGACAATGAAATTGTCTTACAGGCAAGTGAGGAATTTGCTAGACCTTTAGGATTTGGCTGAGTTTGAATTCCAGCATATATCAGGATAGTTGAAGTCACCCATCACTACTACGTCTCTCCTATCTGAGTGTGTGATTATCTGTTCTAGAAAGGCATCATCCAATTCCTCTGCCTGAGTCGGGGGTCTGTAGTAGACTCCCACAGTAGCATCCCTGTTATTTCCTTCTCCTTTAATTTTTATCCAGATGCTCTCCACCTGGCTTCCAGCATTGACTTCCTGGATCTCTTCACTGGTATAAATATCCCTGACATATAATGCTATTCCTCCTCCTTTCCTGTTTGGCCTGTTTCTCTTAAAAAGGTTATATCCCTCTATTTCTACATTCCAATCATGAGATTCATCCCACCAGGTTTCAGTGATGCCTATTATATCGTATTTCCCTTGTTGTGCTAGGAGTTCACGTTCATCCTGCTTATTTCCCATACTCTGTGCATTAGTGTAGAGACATCTAAGAACATGTGTCCTCTTTACTTGCTGCTTTTGCATGTTTTTTTTGCCTCCTACTGTTGGGTCCTTGCACTGTTTGCCTTGTTCCCTCTATGCCAGTTTGGCTATTCTCTCCAGCCCTTTTGCCTTCCAGAATGCTGTCTCTCTTCCCCACATAACTCAGTTTAAAGCCCTCCTGATCAGATTCTTCAAACTGTTGGCAAAAATACAGACTAGGAATTTTCTTTCCAGGTACATACTGATTATTGGCCACATACAGTTCCCTTTGCATTGTGCAATAGAAGGAATCTGGAAGCGTATCATGAACAACGAGACAGAGTTATAGTACAGCATGGATCTACATTATAGAAATAATGCCTTTTGACACTACTTTAACTACCGTGGCTCCATCCTACAGATGGGTTTGGAGGATTTGTACTTCTGTGAAGCACAAGCATTTTCTGGCATAGAAGGCTAAAGACCTTGTAAAACTACAAATCCCAGGATTCTAAAGGATAGAGCTACAGCACCTAAACTAGTGTCAAACTACATTATTTCTACAGTGTAGATGCACCCACAGTTTCTTAAATCAATAACATCATAAATCTATGATGATATCTCTACAGTTCTTTCTGTTTTCAAATGTATCCTTAACACACATTGATATGGAATTCACAAAGAAAACTTTGAATGCCTAAAACATATTTCCACTACGCTCAGAATGTAATAGTCCCTTAACTTTACTAAATGGGCAAATCAGCCTTCTTATGACAAAAGAATCCAAAATGAGTTAATTATGAGCCTTTATGCTTTCTCTTGCTTCTGAAAGGACGGGACTGTGGATTATGATTAAGCAGGCCTATTAAAGCAGGCAAGATTAGTTTGGTTAATTCTGTAATAGTCTAAGGAGAGTTCATTGTACCGTTAACTGGCTGTTTCAAAGGCTCCAGGCAGAAAGATGAGCAACTGAAGAAGCAAAGAGTGAGACGAGAATACCAGCTGTCTTGTCTGCTGCAACTCCTCCAGTTAATTAAACTACGGTGTCTCTCCGTTTCTTTTCCAGATTTTTGAAGAGGATATCTAAAAACATCTGGACTAGACAGAGGAAGGAGATTGACTGTCAACTTGATATCCCTATGTCTGATAACCCACTGAGTTGTCAAAGCAAGGGTTTATCTTCTTATGGATTGAATATAATCAAGCAGCATTTTAGCCACTGGAAAAAAGAATATCTGCCACATGATGCCAAATAATTGAAGGAATGCTGAGGATAAGATCAGAGAAGAGAGCCTAGAAAGATATACCCCAGACTATATATATAAAATACAGATGACTGAAAGGAAATTTGTGTTTTTACATAAAGATGTAAGAATTCTCCAGGAAGACAAAGGGCTATCTAGCCTAGTAAAGTTTGGCTTTGGTTTACAGCACCATGAAATGCATACAATGACCTCTCCTTTTTTCCACCTAACTTTAGCCCAGAACACATGACATTTTAAATTTTAATTTACTTTGGCACTCCCTGCTTAAAGGATAACAGTGTGTTGCCAGTACTCTTTCCAGACAGTTACTCCTATTTTAAGGAACATGCTGGTATATACAGAATGGAATTTCCCCAACCTACAAGTTGTTTCTATCCTGGGAAACCTAACAACATCCAGCTGTGCTTGTGCAGCTAAGTGATTTTCACCTCTGAAACGAAAACCATAGGCTTTAGCACAACATAACGGCACTGGTGTCAGATCCAGCAATTTGTTGGTTTCGCAAGGAAGTGCTTCCTACAGCTGTAGCTATAATTTGACTTTAGCATTTAAAAAAATAATTGAAATATAGAAAAACATCATCTAATCATCTTGACTTAAAACAACGGGTGCCACTCTCAAGCTGCAGACTCTCCATCAGTTCTCATTTGGCAGAGACAGTCATGTCATCCTACTTTTTAAGCTGCCTTTTAAAATGTCCCATTCTTCCTCTCCCCCTCCCACTTTCCACCTCTATCCTCAGCTTATTTCAATTACTGGAAACTGAATTTTCTGTACATGAATGTAGCTTTCTGGGCTGAAAATCATGTTTTCTGGGCAGAACACCATGAGATTTGCTTCCTGCACAGCAATGCTATTTTCTTCACAACAATAACAACAACAACAAAACCCAAGGATTTCTCCATAGAGAATAAAGCCAGAACTGTGAAAATTCTCACCATCCAGGCCTGTCTTCATTGGGGTTTCCTGCCACTCGAGTAACCCTCTTTTTATCAGTCGTTGAATATCTATGAATATTCTTTCTATCTCTAATAATGAGTAAAGACTGTAATGAGCAATGGAATTAATTACTTTTAATAAGTCAGTTTTCAAGCTCTGGCAGCAACATAAGAAATTACAAAACTTCTAGAACAATCTCAGTGGTTTAGAAAATCAAAGGCCAATCTCCTCTGCCCATTCTTTTTTCAGCATTACACTTAAAAATGCAAAGTGTGGAGGTAATTGCAACAGACATGTGTATACAGCTGAGCATACATTTGTTGATGTGGTTTTGCATCTGTTTTATGAACATGCTTGTGAATACATTTAAGCCAATGAATCCATACCAGTGGATGAGTATGAAGTCTAGATATTTCTCCTACTTCTTCTCACTTTGTTCATTCTTTAATAAATCTCATCTCATAGACTTGGGGGGGGGGAGTACAGGACTATCCCAAGACATCTAGTTGCCTGAGACAAAAGGCAAGATGACTGCCTCTCCATTCCATATACAGAACTTGACAGGACTAGCCAATGAACATTATTTCAACATTGGCAAAGGGACCACTCTCTCAACTAGATCTGGGATAACAGGCCAGTTGAAGAAAAGAGTGCAGGGCAGATCATGTGGCACCCACAATTCTGTCTTTCATGAGAGGGGGAAAGCCAGGAGAAACAGCCTGGAAGCAAACTCTGCTGTCCATAGTTAACTCATTCTGCCTGATGGTGGAGCTGGCTCTGTGAAAACATCTACTAGATGTGCATGTCCATTTCTTTTTATGTTTCCAAGGTTTTATTCATCACATAATGTGTCTTCATTCCCACTGGAGGATGATGTGGTGAACCTCCACTACTTCATCTCCACCTGGGAATCCGTGAATCTGATGTTATATGTCTATCCTCCTAAGACTCTCTTGGAGGACATTTGACGTAGGCAATGTCACCTTTTTCCTATGGTGCTCTAAAAATAAACTGGAGCGTTCAGGGATTGTCTCTCTGTGAAATGTGGACACACAGCCCTTCCAGTAACTCCCCTCCCCCAAAAAAATGTTAGTGAAAGGAATGATTGGATGCTTTACTGCTCTGTACTCTCCTCCACATTCTCTGGTTCGCTTGACCTATTTAAAGCCAGATATAAATTGTCAAGGATACAAACTCAGTTGACTGGAGTTTTCGACCATTGTTTTTATTGCAAAGACCTACTTCATATTGGAAGCACTGTAATCCTTTGATCAGTTTAGCTACCCTGACAGCTCTTGTATAAATCCTCTTCAACACCTTAAGAGCTCATACAAGCTGCCAATCTAACCGTGTGGCTAGGCTGCAGCTGTAAAACAAACTGCCCTTTTGCCCTGAACTATCTGAATTTCAGGCAATTTCATGAAATTCTTATTTTCAAATGAACTGATAGCATTTTGGATTCTCATCTGAGGTATCCATGAGCCCTGTGTCGGTCAGACATGCCACCGCTAAACTTCCCAAATGGTCAGAGTGGGATAATAAGACAACAAAAATAACTATAATTTATAATCCAAGTTCAAAGTGTGAGTTTCTCATTGAATAAACTCCAGTGTTTGACTGGGGGAAATGGAGATAAATGGAAATGTTTGAAAAGAATGAAAATAGAGGCACAGCAAGACTAACAAGACATTATCATTATATTTGTTATACTGTATTTATGTATCCCGCCTTTCTCCTAGTAAGCTCAGAGTGGCAGAGGTAGCTCTCCTCCTCACCACTTTATCTGCCCAAACATCCCTGCGAGGTTGGTTCAAATTGAGAGAAAGTGATTGGCTCAATACGGAAAGTGGATCTGGATTTCCCTCACCATTACAGCACATTTAGTTTCTGCATGTGTCTGGATGAGAGAAGTTAGATGAGATGTTGCCTATTTTGGACTCTGGTGCTGAATTTTTCAGCATTAATGAAAAAGAAATATAATCTTGATTCAGATTTTTAAAAATAGATTAATTCAAATGTACTGCATTTGTAAAAGTTAATGATACATCTAAAATTACATTGATTGATTTTTAAAAGGCTGAGCATGAGTATATTACTATTGTATGTTGAGGTAACAATTATATCTGATTATATACAACACAGTATATTGAATTCTGTGAAAATTGCAAATATCTTTATTTTTTAAAAAAGGAATGTGTTGTAGTCTTCATCAGTGAGATATTTGATCAGTTTAGAGGTGCCACTGGTTTCCAGATTTCATCAGAAATGACACTAGATGAGTGGCTGGAGCTGCTATCATCCCAGGGAGCTATACACACAGTGGTGAATGCCTGGCTTGGCCCAAGTTCCCACAATCCCTTCCCACAGACAATGCTGGATGGAGCTGGATGGGGTGTTGTAAGCAAAGCATCTGGAGCGTCACAGATGTATAGTGATCTATGGCTCGCTAGTTCTACACAATGAATGGCTATCATCATAAACAATGAAATGAGACAACTTGCTAGAGTAGGCAAGCCAAAGGCATAAATCTCTTCCCAGCAAAAGCAGGTGGGGCTGGATAGAGCTGACTTGAGTCAAAAGCATGTTTACTTATGAAATACAAAAACAGAGCCACAGAAGAGACACTGTAAAGACTGTCCAGTTATTTCTAGAATCTGGCAAACTTACTTGTTGGGTGCTCTAATTTCTAAATCATCTTACAAGGCTTGTTGATCTTTTCGTCTCACCTTTTAAAACTGTCAGGGATGCTTTGATTGAGATTTCCTGCATGGCAGGGGGGTTAGGCTGGATGGCCCTTGTGGACTCTTCCAACTCTATGATGCTATGATTCATTTATGCCCAGAATGCTATCATGTTGGGAAAGAATGATAACTTTTTTTTTAGGCCAGCACCAAAATTCTGACATGTTTATTCGATGCTGTTTATGCTAGAATGGGATCTCAAAACACTAACCACCTTTTAAAATATGTCTGTCAGTGTATGCTAAGTTAGCCTTACTTCAGAACAGAAAAGAGAAGACTTGCCAAAGAAGGGAAGATAAAATCAGTAGCCCTCTAAAATATATCTTTAGCTTTCTACAACAAATATTCATGAAATTTTAAATGCTACAAAAACACTTCAGAATCTCTTCACCTATACAGGCATACAATTAAACCCAGCTCTTCAGACTATTCCTAGCAGAATTACAGAAAACCCAGCTCTCAGACTATTCCTAACATAATTACAGAAATTTTATGAATTTTTATAAGGGACAACAGTATTTTTACGAGCAATCAATAACCTGAAGACTCCAAACAATAAAGATAAATAAGGACCAAAGCAGATGTCATATGCAGATATGGTAACACTATCCAGACAACTCTTCTGAAGCAGGAAAAGCTGCTTCAAGAGGAATATTATTTGATTTTATTGGCACAGAGATTTCTATCCTGCCCTTTTTAGTGTCTAGGGTCACTGACAATGCTTTGAAATAAATAAGAAAAATGAAAACTGTGTTGTATAATACAATAAAAATATAATAAAAATACAATAATAACTGAGACCATAAAGAACAGCAGAGGAAATGAGAAGAAAGGGGAGAGACATTCAACCAGTTCTCCATCTGTTCTTTCCAGTTCACAATCACTGTTACACTCCACGCATGTGCAAAGCTAGAAGGCTGTTGGGTCAGGAGCCAGTGAAGATGCCAATCTATAGCGGTAGCTTGATTAACACCCACACATACCCCTCCTTTTTTCACCATTCCTGTTGCAGTGCACATTTAAAAGAGGTGGCAACATGATTCACACTGGCATGAAACAGTTCTTTGCTTTTTATACTCAGCTTGGGTTGTACAAAATGTGCCCCTCAATCCTGCTGAAACTGCCGTCCTTCTCTATTTGGTGGGTTACCAGAAGATATTCCTCTGTTCATATGTATCTCCAGTCTGAAAGGCTGTCCTGCCCAAGTCCCACCAAAAGTTCAAGAATCACAAGAAGAAGGAAAAGGAAGCATTTTGGAATTACCTGCCAACAATGATCACTTGAACAGTTGGCAGAGCTGATGCACAGGTTACGTGGATAGTCTTCCCCACTATTGCGAGATATATCATATCATATTCTTATTTCAATTATAGTAATTATTTCTGAATTAGCATCTGTCCCTCCAAACTAGGGATGTGTAAATTTTATGTGAATCTGAGTCTTCTTTTTTTGTGTCATCTCTTTTGGTGATGGTTAAGTAACTGGACCATTGTCTCTCTCTCTTCCTTCTACTATAAAATTCAAGAAAAATAGCCAATTAAATAGGGAAGCAACCACACAGCTATTTATTGGCCCAACACAATTTAGTTCCTAATGAAAAACCCAAAAGAGCCCTGAGCAGGAATAAGCCACAGATATGTTCAAGCAGACATTAGGCAGCCCTTTGCTGGAGCTAGTGGAGAGATGACCAAGTTCTGAGTTTCCTCCATTAAGGAGGGGACTGGAATGCATGGCCAAAAGGCCCCTTGCCACTTCTGTGATTCTGTGTGGCATCTTTCTCTTGAAAATCTTGCAGCACCTTCAAATATGATCTTTCTTCAAGGAGAAATGTTCTATGCACGCAGAAAGGTAAAGACCCCAACTAGATCAACAACTGTGCATGTACTTGTGGCTCACATGCAGTGAAACAAATGTGCATGTAATCACCAGCTGTGACTCCCTGCATGTGGTTGTCACGTTTTTATTAAATAGAGAGAAATGCCCTGCACAGCAAACTCTTATGGTTTATAGGCCGCATGTACATATGTGAAATGAGCTAGAAGAATGAGCCTCAGAGTGGCGTCAAGTTAACAGATTGCACCTGGGATGGGGTTCCTGTAACCTTAATCCTTAACAGACATGTTTACAGGATGAGTACCATAAAGCTTTGTCAAGCAGGACAAAGATAGCTGTCTTCCCTTGCTTTCCAGAGAATGGCTGAAGCAGAAACCTGGGGTCTGGGAGATGAGGGATGGCAGGGGATTGGACTAGGTAGCCTTTGACATCGCTTTTAACTCTACAGTTCTGTGATTCCTTTAGTCTAACCATCCCTACTTATTTATTGCTTGCACTCTGAGTCCTACCTGCGTGTGTGACTATATTGTCTACAGAACTTGGAAATTACCTTTTTGAACAACTACTCCCTAAAGCCCCAAACCAAATCCAAAATAAAAATAAAAATAAAAAATGCCCAAGTAATTTTCCTATGCGCTGATTGGGTACAATACATATTGCACATATGAAATAATATCTGTTACCTGTCTTGTCTAAAAACTGCATTTCTCTTGCCAAATGGAACAAAGAACAGCAAAAAAGAAAAACTAATGGATTGCACAAGGCTTTCCACTTCAAATACCTTCCTTCCTTTTAAACTAACGCAAATGAACAGTCTTCCTGAGTTCTACCTTTTCCTCACTTCCTTTAATTAAGTGCACGGCAGGAGCAGGGAAAGCTTTGATGTTCGTGTCCCAGTTGAAAATGTCACCATTTCAGGAAAAGGGCCAACTGCATGATAGAAGCTCCTGTAGCCTTCTTCAACAGACAGAGGTGGCATATTCAAGAGGACTGGAAGAATGAGAAAAACAGACCAGCATGCATGTGGGGTGTGGGGGTGATTTTGTTTAAGCAATGCAACTCTCTTCTGCCATCATCTCATGTTGAATTAGGAGTATAAATATTATCTAAGTACCCCTCTGAGAACTTTCTAAGTGCACATGAATCCTTTCAAATACAACATCTTGGCTCCTATTGTGTATGAGAGCCATAGCTATTCAGATTCATGGGTGACAGAAATACTTGGCTTTCTTCGATTTTTCCTGCTTCTGCCAAGTCAACAATGTGACTGATTCTTACCTGTCACTTGTATTCCAGTCCTCAACACACTAATTTGGATGTTATGTCCTGCACATCCCACCAGCTATTTCTTTCACTAATGAGTGTTTTCAGATATACAACCAAAGTGTTGGATATATTATGGGCCAGATCCAACTTTCCACTGGCTATTACAGTAGAACTTTCTTCTGTCTATATCCCCACTTCAGACTTTGTACAAACTCCAATGCTGTTTCAGAGGATTTTCCAGATCTGGGTTTGTGGCAGAATGAGGGGTAGCAACAAGGGAGGAGAGATCATTCCATCTTAGTGCTACTGGTTCACATCCTTCTACAGATGAAATGCCACCAATGGATATTGCCTTTTACAATCAGATTTCTGTAACCATGGTTTTTGTTATTTTTTTGCATCCATAGATACCATCATCCATGGCTTGTAAATATTCCTCCCCCCTCAAAAAAAAATCCAGAAAGCAAACCTTTATTTTGCTATTTTCTATAAGGGACACCATTTTATTATGCCATTGTATATCATGGGATTTGAGCATTCACAAATTTTGATATCCTTGACGTGGGGAAGTTCCTGGAACCAAACCTCAGTCTTTGGACTACAACCAAGGAACCACTGTATTTTTAATTGTAAACTTAAGGATGATTTACATCTTCTCCAAATGTAAAATGTGAATGTCTGTATCATATCGTAGCAAAATTAAATACCAAGAGAGAGAGAGAGAGAGAACTTTTTAAAAAAGCATAACAGGGGACAAACTTCACAGCTAACTCTCTAAAAGTAAAACATAACAAATTACTGAATTTAAAAGCCTGTGGAGATGAACTGTTTGTTTTTAGTCTGGCACCTACAGTTCTTAAGAACAAAGGTCACCTACACAGAGTTAAGGAGGAGAATCCAGAGGATGAATAACACTACAGAAAAGGCCTTTTCTTCAGTTACTAGCCTCTTCAAATGCATCTATAGTGCACAAATAATGCACTTTTATGTCACTGTAACAACCATGGTGCCATCCTATAAAAACTAGGAATTAGTAATTTAGGGAGGGGTATTTACAATTTTTTTACTAGAGAGAACTCTCACACTTCCTCTGAGCTACAGCCCTACAGTTGCACCTAGAAATGTGCTCTGTATGTCACATACCAATCTGCACCCTAATTGCTGCCTTCTAAAGTAACACAAATTTCTAAGCAACATTTCCATGTACAGTACACTGCAACTGTCAAGCTTACAAGTTATCAGGACACATTTTTTCCTGACTATCTGTCAACATCAGGGGGGACGGGACCCTTGAGCCTAGTTCATAAGTTTCTTTTTGTCCAGTAAGTGGGATGAGATTATCAACTTCAGAAATGATATTTGTTATGATATATTCTTTATCTTTATATTTTACGATACAGCCATTTATATGTATATGTATAATTATATTCATAGAATCATAGAATAGGAAGAACCACAAGGGCCATCCAGTCCAACTCCCTCCCATGCAGGAACTCCCAATTAAAGCATCCCCGACAGATGGCCATCCAGCCTCTGCTTAAAGACCTCCAAGGAAGAAGACTCCACCACTCTCCGAGGGAGTGTGTTTCACTGTCCAACAGCCCTTACTGTCTGGAAGTTCCTCCTAATGTTGAGGTGGAATCTCTTTTCCTGGAGCTTGCATCCATTGTTCTGGGTCCTAGTCTCTGGAGCAGCAGAAAACAAGTTTGCACCCTCCTCAATATGACATTCCTTCAAATATTTAAACATGGCTATCATATCACCTCTTAACCATCTCTTCTCCAGGCTAAACATCCCCAGCTCCCTAAGTCTTTCCTCATAGGGCATGGTTTCCAGTCCCTTCACCATCTTAGTCGCCCTCCTTTGGACACAGTGTAGAGACATCTAAGACCATGTGTCCCTTTTACTTGCTGCCTGTGCACATTTTTTTGCCTCCTACTGTTGGGTCCTTTCACTGTTTGCCTTGTTCCGTCTATGACAGTATGACTATTTTCTCCAGCACTTTTGTCTCCCTCCCCCACATAACTCAGTTTAAAGCCCTCCTGATCAGATTCTTCAGACTGTTGGCAAAAACATTTTTTTCCAACTGGCGTGAGATGCAGCCCATCCCTTGCCAGAAGTCCCCTCTCATGGAACCGCAGCCCATGAATCCAAATCATTCTCGGCGACACCATCTGCGGAGCCAGTTGTTGACATCTGCGATTTTCCTCTCTCTTCCTGGGCCCTTCAACTGACAGAAGAGACGAGGTGACAATCGGTGCATCCATTTCTTTTAGTTTCTTACCCATAGCCTCGTAATCCCTTCTGATATTTTGAAGGCTGTGTCCTGCTATGTCATTCGTTTCCATGTGAACCAAAAGGAAGGGCTATTTGTCAATAGGTTTGACCAGTCTTGTCAGCCTCTCTGTCACATCACGGATCCTTGCCCCAGGGAGACAACACACCTCCTGAGACATCTTGTCAGGTCCACAAATAACTCCTTCTGTACCCCTCAGCAAGGAGTCCCCCACCACAACCACACGCCTCCTCCGAGGCTTAGCTGCAACTATTCCCTGCGATGGAACTCTCAGGCTCCCCTGCTCTGTCCCTGAAGTCTGTCCATGCTGCTCTTCCTCATCCTCCTTGATAAGGGACAGAAATTCAAATTGATTCTGTAGCTGCAAGCTCTCAGAACGATTCCTGGTTTCCCTTCGTCTGTGTGTGACATTCCTCCAGCTGTCTTCTTCCTGTGTACATGAAGTGACAGTCTCCTCCATAGAGACTTCCTCTGTGTGGTCCCCGTCCAAGACCATTTGTTCCATTCTGTCCAGGAAAACCTCTTGCTCCCTGATATGTTGAAGTGTAGCTACACGGGCCTCCAGCTGCTGCACTTTCTCCTCCAAGAGGGCTACCAACTTGCATTTGGGACATGTGAATTTTCCCACATCAGTAGGCAAGAAGACAAACATCCCACAAGTGTTGCAGGTGACTGCAGCAGTCCCCTCAGTGTCCATACTGACAAGGCTTAGTTAGTCCCTGAAATACGATTATGGGCTTCCCCCTTAGGAAAAAAAAATCCCCTGATAAACACAAAGGTTAAAGGCCCCTGGTGACCTGGGCCTTTTCCCAATCACTGCTAGTGATAAAAATTCACGTGCCATTAGGTGCGCAGCTCTGGGAGGGGTTATATAGAGCTAGACTGCTAGCTCCACCCCCTAGTGACTTACAGAAGCTCCACCCCTGCTGGAACTTTCTAGAAAGGTCCAGAAAGGCTCTGGGACTGCTAGCTCCACCCCCTAGTGACTCACAGGTGTGACTCACAGAAGCTCCACCCCCAGCAACAACATACTCTCCCAAGAGTTTTCAAAAATTCAACTCTCACCCACTTAAAAATAGCCACCCAGAACTGCTCTCCTCCTCCTTCTCTCCAGCAGGAACTGGTCTAGAAAACTGGTCTAGGACATGTTTTTACATATCCTCTGAAGAAGGACATAAAATATATATAAGTCAAAACGTGCTGGGCTTTTTCTAAAAGTCAACCTAATTTTTTTTAATCCATTGATCTCAACTGTTGACATCTCCAAGACATCCTGGTCTTAGCAGCTCTGCTCAGGTCCTGCAAACTTAGGCCCATGGCCTCCTTAACTGAGTCAGAGAATCATAGGATCACAGAATCACAGAGTTGGAAGAGATCTCAAGGGCCTTCCACTCCAACCCCTGCCATACAGGAATAAATAATCAAAGCACCTCCAACAGATGGCCATCCACCCTCTGTTTAAAAACTTCCAAAGAAGGAGAATACACCACACTCTGAGGGAGTGTCTTCCACTGTCAAACAGTTCTTACTGTAAGAAAGTTCTCCCTGATGTTTAGGTGGAATCTTTTTTCCTTTAGTTTGCATCCACTGCCCCAGGTTCTATTCTCTGGAGCTGCGGGAAATAAGTTTGCTCCATCCTCAATATGACATCCCTTCAAATATTTTAAATACGGCTATCATTTCATCTCTTAATCTACTTTTCTCCAGGCTAAAAATACCTAGCTCCCTAAGTCTCTCCTAAAAATACATGGTTTCCAGACCCTTCACCACTTTGGTCAACCTCCTCTGGACATGTTCCACCTTGTCGGCATCCTTTTTGAATTGTGTTGCCCAGAACTGGATGCAGTATTCTAAGTGAGGCCCGATAGAAGCAGAATAGAGTGGTACTATTATTTCCCTCCATCTAGACACCATACTTCTATTGATGCAGCCTAGAATTGCATTGGCCTTTTTTAGCTGATGCATTACACTGTTGACTCATGTTCAACTTGTGGTCTACTAGGACTCCTAGATCCCTTTCACATGTACTGTTGCCAAGCTAGGTGTCCCCCATCTTATATCTGTGCATTTCATTTTTTTTTCTCCCTGTGTAGTACCTTACATTTCTCCCTGATGAAATTCATCTTTTTAGTTTTGGCCCAGCTTTCTAATCTATTAAGGTCATTTTGAATTTTGATCCTGTCCTTTGGGGCATAAGCTATTCCTCCTAATTTGATGTCAATAATGTCTATCCATCTGGTATGAGATCTTCCTCTCTTCCTACTTACCTTATACATTTCCAAACATTATTGTCTTCTCTAGTGATTTGTGCCTTCTCATTTGTGCCTTCTCGTGATATGGCCAAAGTATGATAGTCTCAGTTTAGTCATCTTGGCTTCTAGGAAAAATTGAGGCTTCATTTGTTCTAGGACTTTTTTTTTTTTTTTTTTTGGTCTTTTTATCTACCCATGGTATTCTCAGAACTCTTTTCCACCACTATATCTCAAAAGAGTTTATTTTCTTTCTGTCAGCTTTCTTCACTGTCCACCTTTCACTCCCATACCTAGTGATGAGAAATACAATGGCCTCCAGAAAACAGAAGCTCTGCCTCCTGGATGGAAGTCCCACCTCCTGGCACACGACCCAACTCCCAGGGAACAGAAGCCCCATTCACCATCACCATCACTAGATTCTAAGATATGGGAAATCTTTTAACTATTACAATTTCCTCATTGTGTTCAATTTGTGTCAACTCCTGACACAGTGTAACATACAATCCTACATAAAATACAGTACTCTCGTGAAGAGAATTCCAGAAGTCTTGGAAGTCATCCCAAACCTGTTTCTCTGCCCCCTATGCTTCTGCATTCTCTCTCACAGGTTCGCCCTACTACCTTGGTCTAATGGATCAGGCAAATGTATGTGCAGTTAATGATGCTTTCTAAAACAGGATTCTCTGAAGTCATTATTTCTTGCAAAACAGTATACTGTTCAGTCCCCTCCCTAAATTACCTGGGTTTGCAAAATAAAATATCATTTTATATGTATATTTTAAAAATTGTAAAATAAATACAGAATGTAGGTGACTCCTATGGTGAAATATTGGAAAACAAAACTATTATATAAAAGAACCATTGACATGAAGATCTCATGTTGTGAGAGATAAGGACACTTAACTTGCCTGGTGGAATATACACTGCCTCTAGCTGTTTTACAACACAATAGATGGCAGCCCAGAGACATAGGCTGAGACACTCAAATTGATTAATAATTGCCATGGCTAGATTAGGAGTTCAGTAGTGCTACCCTAATATTATCATTAAGAGTTGGCCAAGAATTTTCCAACACTAGCTGATGATCATATCAAAGCCCATTGAAAACACTGTCTTGTGCATGAAGAGGAGGAATCTGCCTCCCACAAGAAAAGCCAAACCTTGTGCTTCTTCAAGCAAAAAGAAGCTCTCTCATGGGGGCGTTTGTAAAGTTTGTCAGCAGGGAATCAGATATGATGTGACTAAAAAAAAATCTAATAATAACTGCCCCATAGTTTTGCAGATCTTTAGAAAGAACAAAATCATCCACTACTAGAATTTAGCCTAGCCTAGCTGGCCTCAGGCTAGGATTTGGCTTAAGATGTGGGGGGCCATGGTTATTTCAAAGGTCAAGACATTTGCTAATCATCTGTGCCTGTCACAAACAAGTGGACTCAGACTTCAGTGTTGAAAATGTAGGGAATTTTGGACTACAGACCCCATATTCCCTCTACTAGTGTGGTTATAAGACCTGCTGGTTGGAGGACTCTGAGAGTTACTGTTTGAGACCATCCTTTTTGGAAGAAGATACAAAAAGAAGACTGTGTCTGAAGAAAATTGATTGATTGTACAAAAATAGTTGTTTCTTCTTGTTTTGCTTTTTTTATTTTTGTATATTTATATGTAGAATAATTATTAACCAGGGAGAAGAGACAAGATACTTCAATAAATAAGATCTGTTTAGATAATTTGAAGAAAATTGAGAAGATGAGATATTACTGTATTGCATAAGTGTGATACTATACAAAATTTTTGTTCTTCAGCTTGTAGAGATTTATTAAAAACTTTTATTTTGCATAACTATATATTAAGAGAAGTATCAATAAAATTACCAAAAAAGAAAAGGAAAAGGAAAAAAAACTAGTTTAGTACTGCCAGAAGGGATAGATCTTCCTTTAAAGAAAGTGATGCAGCTTCCTCAAACTACAAATGTGAGGTGTCATGAAAGAGCATCAACCCATTTTTATTGTATTTTTTTACTGCCATGAACAAGGAGAGATGTTTGTGACATTTTCTGCCTCAGATGTCAAAACAACTCAGATGGCCTGTGGTATAATGTAGGGGGGCAAAAAATATGTTGCTGTCCCTTAGGCAAAAAGTCTTGGGACAACTCTTGTCAAAGCATTCCCAACTTTCAAGATTTTAAAAAAGTATTTCATATCATAGTCCCAACTGGACCTCACATTGTTGTGTGGCTTCATGTTGTTTCTGACTTATGGCAACTTATAAGATTTTCTGGAACTGAGAGTATATGATTTGTCCAAGGTCACCCAGTGGGTTTCCAGGCCCAAACAGGGAATCAAACCCTGATCTCCAGAGTCACAGTCCCACACTCAAACTACTAAACCACACTGGCTCTCCAGCACAGCATAGGGACTACCAAAGTCTTCTCCTTATCTGAAATCAGCTCTTTGTTAATATGCCTGGTTATGAATAATTCCCAGATCATTGTTAGACATAGTCTTTTAGTTCCAAAAAGAAAAACTGCACTTCAGAAAGAAGCTAAATATAGTATAAATTAAGACAGAGCAAATATACAACCGTCTGTGGCTCTGGAATCCTTTTGAAAGGAAGGAAACAGACCGACCCTACTTTTATCTCTATTGGGAGCCAGAGATTGTTCATCTGGAACATCACGCCGAAGAAAGGTGGATATTTGGAGTCAGAGCCCTTCTTTATCATAAATGACAGTATATCATCCAAACAACATCTGCAAGTAATTCCATGAGAACATATTGCTAGATTACACACTTTGGTCTATAAAGAAACCTGCAGCCTTACACTGACATCTTTGTTTCTCTTCAGTGCTGCTGGACTCTAAGAGACCTTTTTCCATGCAAAGAAGACATAGAAGAGGCTGCTTCCACAAGAAAAGAGGGGAGACCTGGTAGCTCCAATGCAAAAGGAAAAGTGAAACCACTCTCAGTTCTATCCTGAACTTTAAAATACCATATATGCTCGACTATAAGTTGACCTCACGTATAAGTCGAGAGCCAGTTTTGAGGCCAAAATTATGGATTTTGATATGACTCATGGATAAGCTGAGGGTAAAATTTAGGGCCATGTAACAAAGGATATAAAGAATGAAGCAAAGGAAAACAATGTCAAAGAACTTATAAAATTCTAGGAGGCATAACTGTTTGTGCTCATATTAAAAGCTGGATCAATGAAAATTCTTAGACTACTGGTGTTTGAAGCTGATGGGAGTTTCACTAACATGTGATGCCCACACCAGCTCTGCTTGCCTATAATTCAGAAATCCAAGTTACATTCAACAGAAGGAAGGGGTGGTAATTCCAGATCCTACTCCATCTCTATCCCCCTTTACTCTGCAGTAGGGAATGGGAAACTTCCTTTCCTCCTGAGGGCTATATTTCCTTAGGTATGGAAAGAATACCCCAAAGGAGAGAATCAAAATTCAAAATGACCTTAAAAGATTAGAAAGCTGGGCCAAAGCTAACAAAATGAATTTCAACAAGGAGAAAGGTAAGGTACTGCCTTTAGGAAGAAAAAATGAAATGCGTGATATAGGATGGGAGACATCTGGCTTAACAGGACTGCATGTGAAAGAATTCTAGGAGTCCTAGAAAACCACAAGTTGAACATGAGTCAACAGTGTGATGCAGCAGTTAAAAAGGCCAATGAAATTCTAGGCTGCATCAATAGAAATATAGTGTCTAGATCAAGGGAAAGGAAGTAATAAACCCACTCTATTCTGCTTCTGTCAGGCCTCACCTGGAATACCTTGTCCAGTTCTGGGCACCACAGTTCAAAAAGGACGTTGACAAGCTGGAGCATGTCCAGAGGAGGTTGACCAAAATGGTGAGAGGTCTGGAAACTATGTCTTATGAAGAGAGACTTATTATTATTATTATGAGGGATTACAGCATATAAAACAACAATACAATGTATCCAATACAATATTACAATACAGCAAATTAAAATTATCCAATTAAAATCAATTAAAATCGACTTAGGGAGCTAGGTATGTTTAGCCTGGATAAGAGATGGTTAAGGGGTGATATGATAGCACTGTAGAAGTATTTGAAGGGGTGTCATATTGAGGATGAAAAAGTGTGTTATCTGATGCTCCAGAGAACAGGATGCAGAACAATGGCTGCAAGCTTACTTCCTGCCAGTAAGAGCTGTCTGACAGTGGAACACACTGCCTCAGAGTGTGGTGGAGTCTCCTTTGGAGGTCTTTAAACAGAGGCTGGATGGACATCTGTCCCATGGGGTGCTTTGATGGTAAGTTCTTGCATGGCAGGGGGTTGGAGTGAATGACCCTTGTGGTCTCTTCCAACTCTATGATTCTATCATTCCATTCTATGACTCTATGAGTCTATGAATGTTTGAAAATATTCAAAAATGGTCAAAAATACAAGAATCCTGAACTGGTGTGAATCTTCACAGTCAAAACATACTGTGCACAAAACATGTTCTTGGTTATATTTTGCAGAAAACAATATTTTCTGCACAGGCAACAACATTTTCTGTGGAAATCATTATTTCCATACAGAAATATGCTTCTTGAACAGAAAATGCTGTTTTCTGCACAGAAAATGCTGTAATATGGGCTTTATTCTATGTAACATTTGCACATGATTGACTCATATAGAAAACATCATCATCAAGGGGCAGTTTCACCCTGTTTTGGGCAGGCTCCCAAGCCATTTTAGGACCAGGAGAGACCTTTCTAAACAACAGGAAATAAATCCAAGTTATTTTTCATTCACTTCCTCTTTCCCAAAAAAAGAAGGTCTCCCATATCTAAATTGGCCCTACATGGTCACAGAATGTAGCAAAAATACCTCCATACTGCCTAGAGAATTTGGAAACAAAACAACTGGGGGGAGGGAAAAAAACTGACCCCTGGGGACTCCCAAAACAACCCAGTTGGGCTATATGCAACCTGTAGGCCATATAATTGCCCACTCCTACCTTAGGGCTCATTCCCACTACAAAATAAGCCAGTGTGGAAACCGAGTTATTTTGGTGATCAAATCTCTCCAGCACCATTTACTCCTCTTTGTCATTCACAATGAGTTGGGGGGGGGAGTTTAGAGGAAGAACACAGCCATGGAGAGATGATAAGGACAGGAAGGGGGAGGAAGAGGAGGAGGAGGAAAGAAAAAGCAAAACTCCTTCTGAACAAACCTTGCCAAGAAAACCCCACAATAGATATGTCCTAAGTTGGAAATGATTTGAAGACACACAACAACAGCAGCAACAACAATAGAGAGAGGTGGTGGCATGGCGAGAAGGCTTGGGCCCCGGCAGTTCCTCCTCTGCCTCCTCCTGCTGGCCTGTTCTCTGGTGCCCTCCTTGCCTCTCCACTTCTCACAAGAACCTGCCAGGGGACCCACTCCATCCATGGAAGCGGCAGTGGCAACAGTGCTCTGTCTCCCTCTCCTCCTCCTTGCCCTGCTAGCTCTCTCGCAAGCTGACCTAGGGGCTCATTGCTTGGGCCCCAGAGATCGATAAAGGAAGAGGAGGAGAAGGAAAGAGGAAGGCAGCAGGGATGGATGGAGGGAGAGGGGCCAGGAAGAAAATGCCTGGCAAGAGAGACCCCCACAGGAGTGGGCGAGACCAAGCCAACTGAGTGGCCCTGACTCCTCCTAGGCGGCCACTGGGCTAGAGACATCCCACACCCTTTGGCCACTGTCCTCCACAACCACAGCGGCCCCAAAGCCAGGTCCCCGAAAGTGGGGCCCTGCTCTGCCAGGCAAGACTTGCAAGTCCAAGGGAGCCCAGCTCACCATCCTCAACCTCAGGCAAGATGTGAATCAGATTCCTCGTTCCCACTGTTAGAACACTCCTCTGAATCAATTTTTTACCAAAAAAAAGCATGAAAGAACAACCATACTGTCTGAAAAAAGTGGGGGTTTTAGATTTGTCTCATTTTAATGCAACTCCAACTGAACGCAGTTGTGTCTGAAACAGTTCCCAGTGTGAACAACACACATATAAATCGATCAGGAAATCGATTCATACCCTAGTGGGAATGAGCCCTTAGAGACTCAAAGCTGCTAGCTCCCCTTCTGGCAAACTATTATTAAGTGGCACACTGAGAGCAGAAAAATTGGTGAGGTTGCTGGTTTAAATGAAAGTGTGGTTCTGAAAAAGATCTTTTAAGTGATGCACGAAAGAATGAGTCACAAAGATGCCCCCTGCAATGAGTAAACAGATCAATGATTTATAAAAATTGCTTAGAGAATATGACATTTCCTGAACAGTAGACGGCAGCCGGACCACCCAGTGCATTTTAACTATAAAATTTGATTTCAGACTGAATGAGAAAATATTCCACAGTAATTTTCATATTTCTATCCCTTTTGTTGGCATTCTGAAAGACAGTCCACACACTTCATGTTGCCAACAGCCTTGCAAGCCTTTCACTGTGTAGAACATTTCTAGAACCAAAATTCTTATTTGTCATTCTAAAAAACAATTTGAATGTGCTCAAGGTGTTTTGTATTAAAATATGACACTACCTTATGCTGAGTGAGATTCTAGGTCCATTTTAGCCATAAGCCTAGAAAAAATGATTTCCCACATCTACTCTGGGAGCAATATTACAGGGGTCAATAACATCACCCACAACATTATAAATGTATTTACCTGCTCTTCCTCCAATGTGATATATGCTATCCTATGCCAGCAATGCCTCTCTACACTCTACACTGGACAAACAGCACCATTTCTACACAAGAAGATTAATGGGCACAAATCTGACATTAGAAATGGCAAGACCCAAAAACTAGTTGGAGAACATTTCAACCTTCCTGGACAACACAGAAAAGGATTTACAGGTCACAGTCTTTGATCAAGGAAATTACAAAGAAAGACTAGAATGAGAAAAGCTGAACTGAAATATATTGTTAAATTCCAATCCATTAGCAGAAGTATGAACAAAGACAATATTAATACAAGATTATTGTATTGGCTACTGCATATATAATAAATGGCTATGGCATATATAATAAAAAGAATCTTCTCACAGAGAGTTCTCAATCCAGGGAAACTGACTTTTGATTACACATCAACTGGCCATTATACAGATCTGGAAGACCTGTATCATCTTATGCAGCCCTTTGAAAAATGTGGGCTTTCACTCCATCCACCTGGTAAATGGTTCTTGGAAACATGTATGGTTGAAAAAGCTTCTCCACCCCAGCTTACTCCAATGGCCAATACTGCTTCCTGAGAAATGCCAAGTACCCAAAATTAAACAGGTGAGGATGTGGATTCATTTAGGTTAGGCAGGCTTCATTCCTTTAAAAATCAATGATAGAAGTTAAGAGCCAAAGGTGGATCCCCAGAGAAGGATCCAACTGTAGGCAACCACACTGGTTCATTCAAGGAAGGTTATGAGAAGCCCTTTCCCCATTATTTCTTCTGGGTTTTTTTTTCTAACCAGAGTAAATCTGTTAGGATTAAATGAATGAGTGTTTATGGCTAAAAGTTATAAGCCCTCACAATATAATTGGGATAAAAACCCCAAACAAATAAAATACAGTAACAATAATAATAAATTTAAAATAGATTACAGACAATGAGCAAATAATACAGCAAATATACAAATACAGAAATATAAAATCTTAGTTAATCTAAATTAAAAGCCGCCAAGTGGGGAACCATGTATCTTCATAATCCCTATATAATTCTTATAAATGATTTTGATGTTAAATCTTAATTTACTTGCGGGCAAGGCAAATTTTGTGACCATAACAGTGGTATATGCATTGTTGCCAGCCAACAGGATACAAATGTGCTCAAGGGAAGATCAATTGGAAAGAGAATGGAAAATATAATTAAGAAACTTTGATCTAGAGGCAGCATACAGAGGACATTACAAAAGATAGTGCTAGATGTCCTCCACTTCCCCTGACTCACATGTGCAAAATCTTTGGTTCACTGGAGTACTATTATATCTTCTTATCATTTTTAGTTCCTTTCCACAGTTATTTTTTTATGTGGCTCCATTTTATGGCAACCCTTTCCTCAGGTTTCCTTGGCAAGATTTCTTCATAGGTTTGCCATTGCTTTCCTATAAGGCTGAGAGAGTGCGACTTGCCCAAGGTCACCCAGTAGATTTCTGTAAATGAATGGGGATTGAAGCCTTGGGCTCACAGAGTCCTACTGCAGAACTCAAACCAGTATGCCACAGCACCTCTTATTATTATTTTAATAAGAACTGAACCCAGGGCGAGGGGGGATGCCTCCATGTTCCCCATGTTTGCAATTGCCCAGGGAGCTAAAGTGCAAAGGCCAAGGCATGAGCATGCAATGTTATTTTCCACAAAAGCAGGCAATGCAGAATCCAATTGTTTTGGTAAAAAGGAATTCCCATTTCCATATCATTTTAAATAAGGGGAATGTAAACAATGGCTTTGTTTGGATTTAATGATGTTATCACACAACTGTATTTCACTGGCTATGTGTGGTACTGTGACATCCTCATATCCCCTCTGTAGCTCCTGGTTGAATAGGTCTACAAACAGAAATACTCAGCCCAAATAAATGGCTTCACGGGTGGCAGGAGGTGGTGTGCGTGTGTGTCTGTGTGTAAGAGCTTCCATCTCTAAACATTTTCCAGGGAAAAAATAATGTGCTGCATTACTGCTATTAATCTGTAAGACCATTTCTTAACAGACTTGCTTTGACTTTCTTTTATGGCACAGACCCAGAAGGGTAGTGCTTACCCAGAAGTGCAAAGCATCCTTGTCTATAATCATTATTCCTGTGTGAGTTCATTAATAATTTCACAGATCATTTAATTACACATACATAATTAACAATGGGTTATCCGCAGCATCGAACTAGATACAAAACATGCAGTGTCTGCCATTACAAAACATGTGCAATTCAGTGCTATACAATGGTCTGGAGGGTGGGGGGAAATCTTCCTTCAGGGACTTTTTACACAGAGTTATCCAAAGAGTAACCTCTGAAAACATAGCTGGGAACCCCTATTCATTTTTAGAGAACCTCTGGGGGAGTTTTCCAGGATGGTTATTAAGTGAATGGAAGGCACTTGGTCACAACTGTCAGGCCTCACTGTTGCCATGTGTGAATCAAGATTGTGGTTTAGAATTTATTCAACATTTTCCAGGTATTGGTGCACTCCAATTTCCTTCAGTCGTAGTCATCTTGGCTCATGATGAAAGATGGTGGGAGCTGCAGTTCACCAGCATCTGGAGGACCACAGGTCCCCACCCCTGTTCCTCCAGCTACACAATGCAGAGAAGCACTGGATATCATGGACAACCTTTCCCTCAAAAAAACTTGGCCGATGTTTTTAGTCTACAGCTCCCAGATCCAGAGATCAGAGGCTGTAATAAAAAAAAAGGGTAAGATTTCCAAGCTCTGATACTGAACTTCTCAGGGCCCCAAGGAACTTCCAAGGAACTGGAAGTTCTCTTACACTGGCCTAATGAAGGGAATTTTATTCCTCAACCCTTATCTATCAATCGATCGATCAATTGAGCAGTTTTGAGGTATAATAAGAAGGTATAATAAGAAATCGAAAGCAGCGAAAATGGATGACAACTGAAAGATACAACCTGTAATTATTTGGTTTCATAGAAAATTCATGTTTGAACTATAAAATGCTTACTGTGAATCCCATTAAGGTTTATTTGACTAAGGATTACTTTAATCTCTTAATGCAATGAAATGCTCTTCTTCATTATGATTGTTATATATCAGCATATTCATGTCATTGTATCAATATCCTTTTTACTGCAAGAAACACAGAATTGAAGCAAAACAGATCCCCTAGGAAAGGAAAGATCTTAAGCTTTGCATTTACCTTCAACACAGTGATGTTCCACGCAAAACTTTCAATGGCTTTGCTGAGCTTTCTTCCTTTCAAGCCCTCCTTTGTTCCCAGGTCATGGAGTTCTTCGTGGAGTTTCATTCCTGCCAAAATGTGTGGTAAGGGAAAGAAGAGTCAATGAACAACACACAAATAATGTTAAAATATGTATTTGTTTCTCATGCTCCAGGAAGCTTTATACACATACAGTAGCTACACAATGATCTAACTACATCTTAAACAAAAATGATTATAGACCACTGCAGCAGAATAAAATTACTTATTAAAAATGGGGGAGGGGGGAGTCCTATTGTTTTTAGTGGGACTTTCCATCAAGAAAAGTATGCATGTAACCTTTATTGGATACTAGTGAAATGACCTGTCCTTGTTCATTAGAAATGCTGCAGGTATCCTGGGGTCAAAACACAATAGGATTTTGTGAACCTAGCTGAAAAAGAAATATTCTAGAATGGTGTAAAGAAGCGTGAGTTCTAGGCAACAGTTGTCTGGGCAGGACTGCTACCATCCAAATGAACATACTATCGAGAATGCTCTATTTATTGCAAACAATTCCTATCCTATCCAAAAAGCAACCTTAAAAATCTGGAGGAAAGACATATCCAATTTCATCTGGCATGGAAGGAAAGCAACAACATCCTCAGCATAAACTAGTAATGACAGAGATCTATTTGATAAAGTTGGATGATGTGATGTCTGACAGCGTTGTAATCACAGAATTTATATAAAAATTAAAGAAGGTTGGCACTAATACATAGCCTTGCCTAACACCATTGGATGTGAGAATAGATCTTGTTATATTACCATGGTTATTACATCTTACAGCTACACAGGAAAGGAAAGCAAGAATAAAATTAGCAGTAATGCAGGACCAGAAGGAAAAGGGGAGAATTAGGACTTCCAGACCCTGAAATCTACAATAATGTACCCTGACGTGGATAAAAGATTGGAACCTATTAGAAAATACAAAAATTTTGAAATTAGAAAGCATAAAACTGAAGCATGGATGGCATTCATACTTATGATATGATAATATCAAAATATTTAAAGAATTTAACTTACATGGCATAAGGAAACCATTATTAACTGTTTGGAACAAATATAAAAGGTGCGTCTATAACAAGATTCCAGAATGGACATGCACCCAGGAAGCCTTCCATAAAAAGGAATACTAACTTAAAACAACTTGGATCAGATATGATGATATCATATTAAGAACCCAGGAAGGGTATAAAATCAAATCAAGAGAAGAAATTCAGCAAGATAATCAGCAAATAAACTGGCTGCATTATCTGCAAATTCGACAAGATTTTAAAAAGATGTGGAAACAATTGGAATAAAAAACAAAATGAAAGAATTTCATAAAACTATAAAAGAAGGCAATAAACAATTGATTAAGAAAATCTATAAAATACAAAGTGAGATAGAGAGAAGTGAAGAAGCCATTAAAATCAAAATGGTTAAATGGATGGAAAGCATTGGACATGCAATACCCTTATGAAGCTGGGAAAAGGTGTGGAAGTATAAAATTTACAAAATATAACAACTTGAAAGAAAATTACTATAAAATCTTCTACTTCAGATGGTATATGTCCCCAACAAGAACTGGAGGAGTTAAGAGAGGAGGGTTATAACTGTAGTTGGTTCCTATATAGACAAATTAAATAAAGGTTCAAAGTTGATCTCAAACTTCGTGGCTTTGGTGAGTGGGATAAAGAATTTACAAATATAATAACTTCAGAAAAAGACCACCAAATAGTAAAATTTTATAAACTATTATTATATGAGCTAGAGGATGAGAGTGTTAACCATTACATGGTTAAATGGGCACAGCACATAAGACAAAATATTATGATGGAATGGTGGAAACAAATCTGGAAGAAAAGTTTAAAATTTACATCAAATTATAATCTTAAGGAAAACTGGTATAAGATGCAGTATCAGTGGTATCTCACTCCATATAAGTTATCTAAGTTGAGTAAAAATACAAACAATTTATGTTGGAAATGTGGTAAAGAAATAGGATATTTCTTTCACGTTTGGTGGTGGCATTGTGAAAAAGTTAAGGATTTTTGGGGGAAAAATACATATACAAACTCAAGAGATACTAAATTTTAAATTACCATTAGATCCTAAGATATGTTTACTTAATATGATAGTAGATCAAAGTACAAGAAAAAATTATGAAACTTTATTACTATACATGGTTACAGCAGCCAGAGTATTATTTGCTGCAAATGGAAAACAGAGAAATGCCCAGATATAAGAAATTGGTTTATTAAAGAGTACGAATTTATAGAAGTGGATAAATTGACTAAGCTCTTATGAGACAATACTTCGGATCAATTCCATAAGGAATGGGATCTATTAATTAATTAATTATTTAAAGAAACAAAAAAACTATTACTTATACTATTGCTCTCGAATAAAATATGATTTTCATTGTATGGAATATTTAAATGATGGAAAAAATATATGTGATATAATGTAAGACAGAATTAGAAAGTATATTTATATAAGTAGAATATAATTTTGAAAGGAAATCCAAGACAAGGAAGTCAAATGTTTAGTTTAGATGATGTTAATCTATCTTGGATGTTGTCAGTTAATGTTAAATATTAGATAGCTTTTTTTGTATATGGTTTGTTTATGTCCTTGTTTGTCACAAAAGTCATTTGTTATATGTATGTAATGTTTAGTTATGTTTGAAATATTGTTTTATTATTATAAACCTGTTGAAATAAAGATTTATTTTTAAAAAACCCATTATCAAGCACAGTTCCTACACAAGGTTCTTTGCGTATAGCAGGGAGGGACAACTATTCAGAGGCTGGGGTCAACATGCTCCCTCCAATCCTCTCCCCACCCAAAAGCACACAAAAATCACTTCTTTTCCTCCCATATCCCAGCCTAAGTGGTGACCAGAAGAGACAATGTGTTATTTCTAGTCACTATTTTGATTGGAATAAGGACAAAAAAGGAGAAGGTATTTGGGGAAATTGAGGTTCTGTGAGACAGAGGATTACAGTATGTGGGGGTGTTTTGTGCATTGCCATGCTTTGTACATTTCTTCCCAGGAATGTGTATATTTACTTTTGAGTATGTAGAAGACATCGGATCTGATTATAAAGAACTTTTACGAAAAGAAGAGTCACAGGGAAACTACAATTAGTTTAATTCTGTTGAGCCTGTGGAAATTCTAAATATTGCTTGCACTTAACAAATTCAAGCCTTAGTTACATAAGCTTCATCTCATTCAGTTGTTATAATAATATTAATCTGGTTAGTAAAATGCAATTAAGTCACCTTAAACAAGGCTTTAATGAAGTAAGCAAGCCTGTGGAAGAGGTTTGCGCTGCCTAAACTAATCAAAAATCAATTTAATTAAAACAGATGCTACTTTCTAATTGAGGTAATCTCAATTATCTCAATTAGATGTAAGATACAACAGATTTAAGATACAAAACACACATACACTGGAGTGGAATAAGACTTTACACCATCTAGATGCTTCAGTCACATTTCTTGGTTTCAGAGAATAGAAGAAATTATTCAACATGTTGATTTCTCAGTTGACTGGTGTGTGTGTTTTTTCCAGAACTAGAATATCTGCTGCCAAGCTGGCACGCAGAAGCAGAGTCAGAGACACTCATATACTGAATTACTTAATTGGCATGTACCACTAAGGCACTTTGGCTAGTCACATGCTTTTGAGTATTATTTAAACTTCCTGTCCTCAGGTTTCAATGCATGTCTGTTGTGGTTGCAGAGCTTAGAAAGTTGCTCTCACGAAGAAAGGGACATTGGTACTTACCAGTGATATGTTCATTTCCAGCAGATAAGATCCTAACATCCTGAAGATTGGATAGCTCCTCCCACTTGTTGGAAAGAAAACGAAGACCCTGGCTTCCCTGTGAGAGGGGCAACACCACCACCACCCCCGGAAGTCAGTCATTAGCCAGCCAAATAACAGATTGATAGAGACCGGGCTAGATCATCAAACTATCAAACTGCTGTAACACAAAACCAAGCCAAAATTTACAGTAAACTCTAGACATACACTTCTATGTCCAACTAAGAACACAAGCTAACATAAGGTATAAAACCCCAGGTTAAAAACATGCCAAGTGCTGCTGAGATCTGCTGTCAGCACCCAAGGGTGAATAGGATGTTAGGACCTTAACTGATGGAAATGAACATATCACAGGTAAGTACCAACATTCCTTTTCCTAGCAGACAAGATTGTAACATCCTGAGGATCGAGATTTAGCAAATTCGCTAAGATAGGGAGGGATGTGCTGATGGTCCAACACAGGTTCCCGGCCCCACCTGCTGCAGAAATTTTCTTCCGCTGAGTGGAAGACGTATAACTTATAATGCCTAATGAAGGTGGAGGGATACTTCCATGTAGCCACCCTGCAAACCTCCGCAAAGGGTGCCCTAGTAGCAAGTGCTGCAAATGTAACTGAGCTTCTCGTAGGGTAAGCCACCACCCCCTCCAGAGGGGAAGGTCCAAAGAATGCTAACAGACAATAATACAGACCCTAATCCACCTGCTCAAAGTAGATGGTGACACCTTCCTCCCTAGGGATTGCTGATGGAAGGGAACCAACAGCACCTCTGACAATCTAATATTGCTGGTCCTCCTCGCATAGATCTTAACAGCTCTATGCACATCCAGCATGTGCCATATCCTCTCCAGCTCCTTGGCAGGGCAAGGGCATAATGATGGCAGCAGTGTGTCCTGCGACACATGAAACACTGAGTTCACCTTGAGGGTGAAGGATGGATCTGGTTGCAACACAACCAAGTCTGGTCTAACGATGCACAGGTCATTGCACACCAACAGTGCACCAAGCTCAGAGATGCGGTGTACCGAGATGATGGCTGAGAGGAACAGAACCTTCCAGGAGAGGTGCTTCAGCTAAAACGTTATGAAGTGGTTCCAACGGCTTGACTGTCCGAGCCTTGAGAACAATATAGAGATCCCATGACAGGAAACAATGGTGGAGCCTTATTGGTCACACCCTTGAGCAGTCTCTTGATATGAGGGTGGTTGCAAATCTAGCTGCCTTCCTAGAAGACAAAATGAATGTAATTGTGGCCACCTGCCCATTGACTGTGTTGGGCAGCAAGCCACTCTCATGTCGTTCTGGAGAAACTGAATCTGAGATAGTCCATGCACTTGAGCATACACCATCTGCAGCACACACCCTGAAGGTATGTTCCTAGATCTAGTTCATGGATAAACACCTGGAAGAGAGAATGGACTCCACCACCTCTGCAGAATATCTGCAGCGTTCTAACATCTGTCACTCAATCTCCAAGCATAAAGCTGAAGCCAGGCTGGGTCCACATGGAGGATCTGTCCCTGAGTTAACAATTTTGGTGTGTGTGTGGGTGGGTAGCATAGGTATACACGCCAAGGCCATGGCCAGGATTTCTGAAAAATATGCTCTCCTCAGCCATTCAGGCCCCATTCTCCCTGATCAATATCCATCCTGCTCAGCCAATCCACCATAGAGTTCAATTCTCCCTGAATGTGCTCTGCCTCCAGGCACAGAAGGTGCTCCTCTATCCAGTTAGACAAAAGCCATGACTCTTCCATCAAGGCCCTTGATCTTGTACCTCCCTCACGATTCAAATGAGCCTTTATTATAATAGTGCCTGTCCTGACCAGTACTGCTCTGTTCTTGACCAGGTAGCTAAAGGCAGGCAGGTCCAACCTGACCACTAGTTCCAGCCAATTGGTGCTGTACTTCTGTTCCTCTGGAGACAATCTGCCCTGTGTCAAATGGTGGCCGCAATGGGCCCTCCCACCCTTTTAGACCTGTGTCCATTGTGATATGTACTCTCTCCGGTCTCCAGATGGGGCGCCGCCTGAGAGTGGCCGGGGAGTTCCACCAATGGAGGGAATCTAAGATCTGGTGGGGAACCATGATTGTCCAATGGATCTCCTGGCGAAGCAAAACAAGCCACTGTAGAAACCTGATATGGAACCGGGCCTAGGGGAGGCAGTCCATCTGAAAACAGCAACCCTTGGAGGTGGGCCAGCAGAAAGATCCTGGCTCTGGTTGCCCTGGTGATGGCCTTGATCCTCTCCTGCAGTAGGGCACCACTGTCCTCTCTTCTGTGTCCAATTATGCACCCAAGTGCTGGATGTGCTGGGAAGGCAAAGGGGGATCGTCCAGGTAAGGCCAGATGTGTTCTCTCTTTCTCCAATGAGCCACCAGGTCACAATGATCCTGGTAAACACTCAAGGGGCCAAAGACAGGCCAAAGGAGAAGGCCCTGTACTGGAAAAGTTGGTTGTCGTAAGTGAAGCACAGGTATCAGCGATAATCTGCGTGAACTGGAATGTGAAAATAAGCATCCCTTAGGTCCAAGGAAGACAGACAGTCCCCTGGTTGAGCTGCCTTGAGAATCGATCAAAGCATCTCCACCCGGAATCTCCTTTTCTTGATGAATCTGTTTACACCTCTCAGATTCAGAATCATCCTCCAATAGCCATTCTTCTTTGGAACAAGAAAGAAAGTGGAGTAATTGCCCTCTCATGTTTGCAAGGTAGGCACTATTTCTATGGCCTCCATCTGCACCAGCTCATCAAAGACTTCCAGTAAGAGGTGATAGTTTCCCGAAATTCTTTGTCCTAGGTGATGGGATGATCCTCTTGTGGGGCCTGTGGAAGAACTCTATCCAGTAGCCTGATTTCAATGTGTCCCAGACCCACTGGTCTGCAGTAGAAGTCTCCCAGACTGTGACAAAGTCCTATAGCCTGCCCCCTAGTGAAGTCACCCTGTCAGGCTTGTTGATTCTTTTGGGACCTTTTGCTTGTCCCCTAGTCTGGAAGCCTGCCTATTGCTGTCTGAATTTGAACTTAGACTCTCCCCAGCATTGTCTGAAGGGCCTGGAGTCCCTGGTCTGAAAGGTAGGGGAGGGATGGAGGAGGAGAACGGCTTGTATCCTTATCCTCAACTAAGACCTGGTCCAAGGATTCCCCAAAAAACTTGGTGTCCAGAAAGGGGGCAAATGCCAAGATCTGCTTGGACTAGCATCCACGTTCCAGTTCTTGAGCCAATGCCAGCAGTGGACTATCACAGTTGCTGCCTGAGACCTCAAACAGAATTGTACTGCATCCAACATACTATCCGCTGCACAGACTGCAGCCAAGACCAACTTATTGAGGACCTGCCTAAACCAGGTGTGTTGCCTGGGGACTTCATCCAACTGGGCCCACATCCATTGGAGGGAACCCCTGGCCACCATAGGGTTGCCTGCAGTGGCTCTGATAGCCATAGATGTCACCTCATGTGCCTTTTTAAGGGCCGCCTCCACCCTTCTATCCTCAACAATTTTTAGGATGTCCAGGAGACACCAAGGTGGACAACCAAGACATCTGCTAGAGGGACCTGAAGTCTACCCATAACAGCACAAGGGAAATTGCAGAGCTTCTTAACTGAACTATGACAAGGGCCACTGGCAGCATGTTTATTCATTCATCCATAATCACCTGCATGAGGTTGGAAAAGCAGGGAATCTCTAATGCTATGGGAGTCAGTACTGGGAATAGTTCTTCCCCCATCCTGGGCAAGATGCTATCCAGAGGGGTTTCTTGTCGGCCAGGAGGGCAATGCTGAGGGTCTTGGCTGTCTTTTTGAGGAGTCTGGGGGAGTCCTCAGCCCTGAACAGATGAGCTGAGCCCAGTAAGGAATCCGTGTTCTCATCATCCTCTTCTCCTGACAGTTGCCCTTCTTCTTCCATCACCACATAGGCGGAGCTAAGCTCCCCCTCCTCCTGCTCTCCTTCTAGGGTAGCAGGAAACCCAATCCTGTCTCCACCATGGTCCTGCAGGGCCTGCTTAGCCCTCTTGTTGGAAAGGTCAAGTGAGGCCTCTGCTACAGATTCAGACATCCTCCCCACATGGTGCTTCCCTGTCATGCTTGAGGAGGAACCCAGCCAGCGGCCAGGTTACCAAGATGGGGTAGCGAATCAGCCACCAATCTGGCCTCCTCTTACATCCACCTCAGCAATCAAGGGACTCTGCTCTCCTTCAGCGAAATAGGGGGTGTCATGGGTAGGGAGGCCAGGAAACTGCAGGAAAGGGTGCTAGGTAATTCCTCACAAAGGTGAAGAAGTTCAACTGGCTCTAAACATGTGTCCTACTAGGAGCATAAGGAGCAGAAAGACTGACTTCCAACTGGGGGCTAGCCTCTCCCACAGGGGAGCCAGGGTTTTCATTTTCTTTTCTGTCTATTAGGAGCAAGTGGGAGGAGCTACCCGACCTTCATGATGTTACAACCTTGTCTGCTAGGAAATGAAATGAATGACCTACAAATGAGCACTGGGAGGATGGTGCTCTCAGACCCAAAACATCTGTAGGTTATGTGCCTTTGCTTACTTATGGCAACCCTAAAGCAAATGAGGTCTTCTTCTGAAGCTGAGAGAGTGTGATTTACCCAAGGTCACCCAGTGAGTTTCCATGGCCAAGAGGGTGTTGAAACCATGGCCTCCAAAGTCCTAGTTCAACATTCTAACCATTCTGCCATATCATTCCACTACTATTTAGTTATGGGTAATGTTAGTCTTTTAATATATTCGTTATTACCAAATCAATGTTGTTTATAAAGGATAGATACTGCTATGCTCCCTAAAATCTTAAGGCACTGCTTCTGTAGAGTTGTGAGGAAACAAGGAACATTTCATACTACTTTTTCCTTTTTGCTGTATAACTGAGAACATATGTAAATGTTTTTCTCAACAGTTAAACATCTGTCAGTCTGACCAAATAGCAGGCCTCCTGTCTTCAAATTATAATAAATGGGTGATACAAAAGATAGTTCTATTACTGGCCAACTAGAATTTCAATAACTCTTGTGTTAGATTGTCATCTTGACAAATAATTTTGCGTGGTGTTATTTTACCTGTGGTCTCCACAAAGATTTATTTAGTATCTGATTAAACTAGTTGTAGTCTTAGGGCTATATGTTTGAAATTCTTTGCTATAGCTTACAGCCTTTGAAACATATTTTATTTGTGATTTTGAAAATAAAAAATTAAATTGAAAATGAATAAGGCTTTGTGACATGGCCCTGAAACAGAAAGGCAGATGAGGGCAACTTCCAGCTGCTCTGGGTGCGTAGAGCACCCCGATGGCTTCAGAGGTCTTCACTTTCAGTTATTAGTTAACCACCGTTAGTCCGTTTGCCTGTTCTACCTATGCAATTGGCAGCAATTCTCCACAATCTTCCCTGGCTCTACATAGAAATCCTGAGGATTGAACTTAGGACCTTCTGTATTTCGTGTGCGTATCACATGCCTTTCTGCATATGCTTTTCAACTGTTGTGGAGGAAATGCCACAGCATCATAGCAGCATTAGTGGTGTAGGAACACTCATCCCATCCTCATAAGAAGTGAGGAACCAACCTGCCATTTTCTTGCCTTTCCTTTTGCCCACCTTTAATGTTACTCCTTGAATGGCTGCACACGCTGACTCTTCTGGCAATGAGAACTATACCTCCCTGGTTTCATGAATGGCTATCACAGAACAGTCTAACTTCTACCTTCAGCAGCAAAATAGAATATATTCTCAGTAATGTTTGGTTCAGGCTATGGTAGCAAAGCAACAGATTTAGAACAATCATCATCCCCAAAGTCCCTTCAACAAAATTAAAGAGGGTTACCTTCTTTCTGGCATTGGACAATCTTGTCATGAACAGTGTCTGCTGTTTCTATTAAGAATTTGCTCTCTTGAATCATCTGTGTGGGAATATAAATCAAAAGAAAAGTTGTTTCCTTTACCATCTTTGTCTTCTTCTTCTCTCCCTCCCACTCTATCTCTCACCATGTGTTCAAAAAAGCCTTGCTCATTCATTCCTGTAAAACGTGCCCCATTCTATAACAAACTAAATGAGAAATGATAGAAGAAACTCAATAGGCATTTGTTTTATGTCAGATCAACATGATCCTGACAGCTTGGCGGAAACACAAAATACAGCATCAGCTGGAAATGGAAGCAGAAAACAATTACAAACTTAGGGCTGTCAATATCTTGAATGTTTTCAAATGAGCAAACACAGTTGTGTCTCCACTAACAATCCTGTGTCTGCTTAAGGTAGCATCCAAGGCCTGTGTGTCCATCAAGAGCATGGAAATCACCAGCAGGGCAGATATTCCCTCCCCCAGCATGCCTCTGAAATCTGCTCTTGAAGGCTGGAACAGATTGGGGGGGGGGGGGGGAGAGAAGGAAGCTAAGCTGTAGAAGGGAGAAGAACAATAGGAAGTTCTGCGGTAGGAGTGGAAATCCATTTGTGTACAGAGGCATCACTGGGAGGTATGGCGGTGCAGATTGCACTAGGTGACATCCCAGGGGAGGGGTGTGTGATAAATGCGAGTTCCCTCCATAGAGTTAACAATGGGGGGAGGGTCTGTTCTTTATGAGGAGAATTACACCACCAGATGGCCATTGAGGGAGAACTTTCTGGAGGGTGCTGAGGAGAAGTTACATGAGAGAAAGCCTGAGGAAAAGAAGAAGGCATGAGAGATAGTAACGCCTCAGTCTGTGGACCTGTCTCAGTATTAGTTAGGTTTTCAGGTTTGGAATATGTTACATTTGGTTGACATGACCAGAGCCCTGGTGACACAGTGGTTAAATGTCTGTACTGCAGCCACTCATTCACAAACCACAAGGTTGTAAGTTCAATACCAGCCAAGGCTCAGGGTTGACTCAGCCTGGCATCCTTCCAATGTCACTAAAATGAGTACCCAGCTTGTTGGGGGCAATTAGCTTACACATTGTAAACCGCTTAGGGAGTGCTTAAATGCACTGATAAGTGGCATAGAAATGTACTTACTATTGCTATGATTATAATTTTGTAATTTGGTATATAATTATAATCATAATTATATATACACTTGTCTTCCATGTATTGTTTCTTTAGTGTTCTTTACTTTAGAATACTTTTTCTTTTCCTTAAGTACTGCCTCTGTACACTCCTTTTCACGGCCTTAGCTCAGCTAGTGCCTCACAGGTTGTCAATTACCAGTAGCCGTTCTTAGCAATGTCCCAATGCATTGCTGAGGTGTAACGGGTTATTCATTGGGTGGTGGCAGCATGTTGTTTTTGGGATTAAAGGTGGTCTCAAGGGGTCCCATCCAGCTCAGTCAGAGTGGAGTGGGACCATAGAGAACCTTCCCATGGTGGCAACAGGTTCCCTTGCTTCTGCCTTACTCCCTGGGAGGGAATTTAAGACACTGGGTCAAACCTTCCTCCCACTCCGGGGTGTTTGTGTGTGTGCTGCATCTGGCACTGGCCCCTTCTGAACTCCCTGGCACTCTTCTTGAGGAGGAAGCTAGGCAGCAGAGGAGGAAGATGGGCGAGTTTGCCCCTTCCATCTCCTCCTGCTGCCTCACTTGCCCAGCTATCCCTTGGCTGCCAGGGCAGCCAGGCAAGTGAGCAGGAGGGAGGAGAATCCACTGCCACTGCCACTCTTAATATTTTAAAATATGAAAATATTATCTCTTAGGGTCTTAAGTATCACAGATTTAATTAAAACCACTTTGTACTAGGAAGATGCTCACAAAATCTTGACACAAGTTAAACCATTTGAAATGTTTATAGTCACTGGATTGGATCCAAACTTAGTCATACCTACAGAAGACCAAGTGAAATGAACAGAACTTTAGTTATTAAAGTACACCTATAGAAAAATACCACAGATTTCAATCGGTATGTTTTAATTCTGATTAGTCTGGATCCAACTACTGTCCCTGCCTACACTGGGTCAGCTCATCTATCTGTGTACTCTCCATTCACAGTATCTTCAACTCTTGTTTTTTTGTGTACTTGAAGGTGGAAACACCTTTTGCTATATGATCACAGGCGATTTGTATGATGAGAAATTCCAGTAGCTTTATATCATCGTCTTAAATTCAACCGTTTAGGCTGTGTGCCAAGTTTTAAAGGCAGGAGTGGTGACAATGTTAGGTGGTGGATGCAGATGAGCAGAAAAACAAAAATCAATCATCTCACAACTGCCTTTCTCCATCACAGCCTTCCCCAATCTCTAGATGTGTTAGACTACAAGGGAACATTGGGAGTTATAACTCAACGTATATGGAGAGCACCAAGATTTTCTAACTAGACCTAGTATACCTGTAGAATCCTGTTTTAGAAATCAGCACTAACTAATTTAGAGTGCCTGTGTGTGTTACATAGTCGGAACTGTAAAAAAATAAATAAATCCTGCACTGCTAAACTCAGTAGTATACAGAATTTCAGAAATTCAAAGAGATAGCCATGCTAGTCTGTTTTAGCAACAAAAAATACATAAAGGAATCCAGTAGCTCCTTTTATGATTAATTAGTTTAGTCTAGTATAACCTTTCATATACTCCAGTCCATCTCATCAGATGCAAGCCTATGCTAGAATAAATCAGTCTCAAATGTGCTACTGGATTCCTTTGTGCTTTTTTATGGAGCACGAGAGAGATTCACACAACTTCATTCTACTTCTGTTTGATACACACACACACAGATCCTCAAAATTTGGAAAGTTTATAGTGGTTTTTAAGGAGAAATTAATTATATCTGAAAATTTGATTTACAGTTCAAGCCAAATGATGTTTGCTCAGAGACAAGGCGATTGGCAGTCAGTGATGATTATTTTTAGTAAATATGCTTATGGTTGCATTGTTTGGCTGCAATCTAATGTATATTTACTAAGCAATAAACTACTTGTTTCTGGATAAATACACACTGAACCAGGTTGAAAGTCACCTCGAGTCCTGACTTTAAAAGGACACTTATTAAAACATTTGAAACCTTTCTATGGTGGCTAGGTTTCCTTATCATTATCATCATATTTTAATTCAGCTAATCGTGACAAAATTGCATGGGTCTAAATATTTAAAATAAAAATAATCTTTTAAGTCCTACTGTATACTGGAATGGGCAAAGTATTCAAGCCCACAAAATCAATTTTTCATACATCTAAGCATTCCAGAACCTCACTATTTTGGGGCAGACATGGGGAAAGTGCAGGCTGTAAACTGTGTACAGCCCCAAGGTAATTTCTGTGGCCCTCCAGAGGTCCCCAATTGACCAGCCCAAGACCATTTTCTGCCTAAGGAAGAGTAGCAAACATGTACCCAGGGTCTAAAGTTATTTTTGCTTCTCGGCCAGAAAATACCATACCTTACCTCTCCCACTCCCTGGCACAAAAAACACAATTGTAAATTCAGTATTTAATAACTTGCTTCCCATTCATAAGAATCATGAGAATCTGCTGACAGAGTTAGCCACTTCACCATACTAGTAGGCCAGCCCTGCATCCTTTTGATGATTCTGAACAGTTTGTCTCCCTTCTTGAAGGCCTCCACTGTCATTATCTCTTCTATGCCCTCCTCCAACCTTGCCCCAAAGCCACAGACATATCTACTTCCTTTAGAATGTCACCACCTTAATCTAGACACTATACTTCTATTAATGCAACCTAAAATTGCATTGGCCTTTTTAGCTGCTGCATTGCACTGTTGACTAATGTTCAACTTGTGGTCTACTTGGACTCCTAGATCCCTTTCACATGTGGTCTCATTCAGCCAGGTGTCCCCCATCCTATATCTGTGCATTTCATTTTTCCTCCCTAAGTGCAGAACCTTATATATCTCTGTGTTGAATTTCAATTTTTTAGATTTGGCCCAGCTTTCTAGTCTATTCAGGTCATTTTGAATGTTGATCCTGTCCTCTGGGGTATTAGCTACTCCTCCTAATTTGGTGTTGTCTGCAAATTTGATAAATAGGCCCTCAATATTGTCATCCAAGTCATTAATAAAAATATTGAATAGCACTGGGCCCAGGACAGAGCCCTGTGGGACCCCACTGGTCACTTCTCTCCAGGATGAAAAGGAACCATTGTTGAGCACCCTTTGAGTATGGCCAGTCAACCAGTTACAAATCCATGTACCGGTTACCTTGACTAGTCCACATTTTGCAAGCTTGTTTGCAAGAATGTCATGGGGAACCTTGTCAAAGGCCTTACTGAAATCAAGATATACTATATTCACAGCATTCCCTTCATCTATCAAGCTGGTGATTTTATTAAAAAAAAAAGAGAGAGAGAGAGATCAGATTTGTCTGGGATGACATTCTTTCTCTGAAACCCATGTTGGCTTTTTATGATTATGGAATTATCTTCTAGATATCTGCAGATTCTCTGTTTAATAATCTGTTCCAGAATCTTTCCTGGAATTGATGTCAGACTAACTGGGCGATAATTGTTGGGATCCTCTTTTTCCCCCATTTTGAAGATGGGGACAACGTTTGCCCTCCTCGTCTGCTGAGACTTTTCCTGTTCTCCAGGAGTTCTCAAAGATTATTGCCAATGGCTCCGATATTACATTTGCCAGTTCTTTTAATACCCTTGGATGTAGTTCATCTGGTCCTGGAGACTGGTAGGAACCAGTCTGGCAACTTCTGGAGAGCCACATGTTGTTCACTGCAGATCTAGAGGGTGCCCATAATATATACTGACTAGAGCAATGAGACAAATATTATGTGCGTATACTTTACATACAATTATAATGTTTGAAAAAATAAAAATATGTGATTTTTTTATATATACGTTTTAATTGTTTGAATTTTTCATATCAAATTTAAAAAGGTTTTATCTGTGAGCTGTCTTGGGTCCCTCCAGGAAGAAAGGCGGGATATAAATAAATAAATAAATAAAAATTTAATATATATATTACCATGTTGTTGTGTGCCTTCAAATCATCCCCATCTTATGGGGACCCTAAGGTGAACTAATCATGGGGTTTTCTTGACAAGTTTCTTCAGAGGGGGTTTGCCATTGCTGTCTTCTGTGCCTGAGAGAGTGTGACTTGCCCAAGGTCACCCAGTGGGTTTACATGGCTGAGCCAGGATTTACACCCTGGTCTCTAGAGTCATAGTTCGGTGCTCAAACCACTACATCACAGTGGCTAGGAGGGGAAATTAAATCAGAGATGGGGATCAAATTTCTGGGGAGGAGGCAGGGAGCTGCACTGAGCCCATTTTCAATCCCTATCCTTCAGGCTGCACCCATCCATTTTTGCAAAACTGGAGCAATGAGATGGTTCCTTTTGGTTTAAAAAACAAACATCTGGAGGCCATTCAAAAGGGTCAGGTCCTGGGCCCCCCCAAAACAATCTCAAAATGGGAGATTCGTGATATCTGGGGGCTTCTTGGAGATGAATCTTCTTCTTTTTTTTCAGACAAGGGGGTTCAGGGACCCCTAGAGCACACTGGGTAGACTACATTCAGTTCCATGTTATAAAACCTTTGCTCCTGCATTAAAATGATTCCATACCCTGTAGAAGACACCAGAGTAGTAAGTGGAATAATAACCCTATGGTTACTGGGGCTGCTTGAACATCTTTGGGTAATGCAAATGTCCCCAAGGTAAGCAAGATAATGATGCTTCCAAAATGCTAGATGCTGATGTTGAGTCCATGTGTAACAGCTCCTCCTCCCCAAGAAGTCTGAGGAAACGCAAGGGGTTAGACTCAACTCTAAAAGGCCAGCTAAGACTTGATCTCCATCATGTATTGAAACCTTTCACTCACATTGACCACTTGATCATCAAACATCGTAAAATTAAAATTAAGATTTTAGCATTCACCAGACCTAAGGAGATTTACTGATGGTTAAAAGCACCAGTGGGAGTCTGCTCACCTCTTCCTAATTCCAACATTCCTTCAGCAGCAAACATCTAGCTAAGTATAAGCAAACTCATACCTGGTTGTATGCAGCAAGAACCTTTTTCTGAACATCAGTTAGTGACCCTAAAGGTTCCAGGTAAGGAAAGCTGTCTTTCAGAGAGAGGGCCACTGAAGGAACATTGTCACTGTTGAGAAGTCGTGGGGACAAGGACAAAATGCACTGCTTCAAGCTGGTGATTGGTGGGAGTCCACAAAGCTCTTTAAGAGACAGAATTGTGTTCTGTTGAAAAAAGAAAAGGTAAAAAAACAGCATTAGTTTCCATCTTCTGGAGAATATCATCCAGGTATATTTTAGAAACTATGTGTGGATATCAAGAGGGTTAGTTAATGAAGGGTAGTTGTAGGGGCTGGGGATCCTGATCAAGGAGCAAAGACACCAGTGGTTGAAAGGAACAAGCTAAAGGGTTTGCTGTAGGAATTCCATTAATAAAAAGAGATGCACAGGGTTTAAAACTAATAGAGAGGTAAAACTGGTTTTATTTCTGGATGCAGATGAGAGAGAAGGAAGAAGATGGAAAGAGAAGTGGAAAGATCCCTAAGAGTATCAGTTCATATCATAGGGAGGTCAGGGAGGTGGATGAGACAACTACAGAACTATTTTAACTCTGTCACTCATGCTCTCTGTAAGACTTGTTAAACTCTTTAGTGCTAACCATTGTTGCATTTCTACCAACAGTCACCCCTTCAGAAGGTAATGAATCTGAGCCTGACTTTGGACGCACACATCTGATCTATATGAACGAAAAACAGAATAAAACTGAATGAATATGCTGTCAAGGGCAATCCAGTGTTATCTCAATTAACTCTTCGTTTGGACTGACTTATGTTATAATGTGATCTGGACAGATTTAGACTCAACCACTACTGATGACCTCTCACCAACCGAAATCATGAGGCAAGTTATTTATGTAGGTAACATCACTGTGGTGAAAGACAGTTTTCCATGGTGGGGGACATCTTGCAATTTATCCACATCCTAGTAACAGGGAAGATTCTCATCTCTGTAGTATGTGAAGTGGTACTGCAAGGCTGGGGTCAGAATGGATGTCAGGGGATGCCTTGGTGCACTATCCCTCCCACAAATTTACTATGGGATAGAGAGCAGTGGAGATACAGAACATACTAATCCAGCTCTCCAAAGAGTACCTTGCAAGGCACAGACACTATTTTAATTTCTCCAGCATGCCTCTGGTATTTAAAATTAAGGTGAATATAACACTTTCTGTAACAGGGAGGGGGACTTATGAGGCTATGTCAATATAGACCATAATGTCTCTGACGATCAGAAGCATTCTGGGGAAACCAATGGTGGCTACAGGTGTCTTGCCTAATTCAGAACGCCAAGTCACCAAGGATGCCCTCCCTTTCGTTTTCTTATATATTAAGTAGGTCTGCAGCAGGAGGAGTAAACCTTGGCATTTGCCTTAGAGCAGAGGTTATCAACCTTTTTAAATTGTAAGGCTGAGGGCAGGGAAACGTTTAATTAAAAATAATAATTGTAACCCGCTCTGATAGCCTTTAGGGCTGAAGAGCGGGGTATAAATACCATAAATAAATTTTTAAAATGATCCTCCAGCTATTTTGGACATCAGCACCCAGAAGCCTTTGCCAGCATGGCCAATGGTGAGGGAATCTGGGAAATGAAGTCAAAAACATCTGGAGGACCAGAGGTTGAAAATCACTGTCCTAGAGGATGTCTGAATGCTGCATCTACTTAGGCCTCTCCAGCAGAAATGTTATGAATGCATTTTCATAGACAGCTACAATGTATTGAAGGCCTAGGTCAAACTGCTATGTCCAACTAGACTAGACCCACTGACATGACTGCCTAATAGTAAGTCACCTCTTATATAAGTATCATTGGGGCTTTCTAGATTGGCAGGAAAGGGAGACATGAAGTTGCCTTTTCCTTAATGCTTAGCAGCTACACTGCAAGCCCCAGGTGTGTAATAAAAAGGCATAGGGCAGCTACACTGAGGAGGTGTGGGGACGACTTATCTGAAGTCTTTTCTGTTGCTCAGCAACTACATTGGAAGCCTGTCAGGATGCTAGAAACACAGGCAGAGCAGCTGCACAGCTAGCTTTTGGCCGCACTGAATCTTTCATTTTTATTTTTTTGCCAGCTGCAAACTGCGCAGTTGCACTGCTATATCATACAGGCAATTGTATTGCCAGCTGTGAACTGTGCAGTTGTGCAGGTACATCACACATGAACTGTGCAGTTATGAAGATCTGTCAAATTACCATTGTGGTTTTGCTTCCCTTTTTTAAGTGCACAGTTGCATCGGTGCACCATGAATGAACCCCTTTATTTTATAATAATAGATTATTATTATTATTATTATTATTATTGCCCCACCCCTTTGAGATCAATTGAGGTGGCTTACACATTAAAATACTATTACATCAATAAAAGAAACTGCATCCCTCCCCCCTTAAAAAGATATTAAATCTGTTACAATTTAAGTTTATGAATAAACTTCTTTATTTTATGAATGAATTGACATTTTATGCACAGTTGCATAACAGTTACAGCATCCCAGAGTCCCTACTGCACATGTCTAGGGTTCAGTTTAGAGCTGGAGCTAGGGTTTGGGAGCTTTAAAAAAACTGCACAGTTGCACTGCAGCATTTAGACGCAGCTGCGCAGTTACACCCTTTTTAAAAAGAAGCTGGGAAAAGCAGGTCCTTTTTAAAGCTGCTTTCCCCCCACTAAAATGCAAAAGAAGTGCGTTCAGGCCAAATTTTCAGTGTGGGTCATCTAAAGGCTACACTTTCATGCAGGCATGAACACACTCCTTTTTGCCAGTCTAGATCAGGCCTTTGATTCAATTGGTCTATACTAGTTGATACAAGATTAATTGGATTTAAAGTCCCTCCAAGGTTCCAGCTAACGAATGTTGTCTGGAGAGATATCATAGCTGATTTCTCACAGCATAATTCATTCTATACCCTTTTTGTCTTACAGTAAGTAATGTATCCTTTTATGTGCCTCTGTGTGTGTTTCCTTTTAATACAAAACCAGAAGTTATCTGCCTGATTTGCTGAAGTACTACATGTAAACATATAGCCACTGTATCTGTTATCTCACTGAAGAGGAAGTAGTAATATGTATGGCATTTTTAATCAGTTATCTTTAGCCTATATTTAAAGGTGGAAGACTTACCAGCATGCGACCATGAAGGGCACCACATTTGACCGTAAAGGTAGCACCACTGCATTCCTCTGACCAATTTTTCAAAACTGTTTGGGTTAAGAGTCATGCTAGGTATGTTATTCTTCTTCTAGCTCTCCAGCAAGGAAAACTGACATACACTGTAGCAAATCTAGTACTTTCCCAATCAGTGGTATAACCCATTCCCTCTAGGGAACAATTCCCACCATTTTGACTTGTTATATTTGGATAAGAACATCAAGTATCAATTCTGTTTCACCTACTGAGCCAAGACAGCACTGAAATAGCACAGTGGATGTAGAGATATATCTACATCTGCTCCACCACCCAGACAGTTGGGTAAAACAGGGCTTTGACAATTACAGGCAATTTCTATCCCTAATTTAAAAAAGAAAAAAAAGTGCATGAAAATAACATAGGATGGGCCTCCAAAATATCAGGTAGTCAGGACAAGGGCCAAGTTCTACTGCCAACTGCCCTGTTTACACTTTTCTTCCATCACACGAGCCCTGCCTTCTCAGCATGTATAATGATAGGGATTCAGAGCCTGGGTACTCTTAACTCATCCAGAGACAAAACAATCCCTATTCAGTATATTGAGGCCCTGTCTGCATGAGCCACATGATTCTATGTGAACTGTCACCGGGAGCCTCATTCTGACCTCAGAGCAAAGTGACCTGTGGTGGTGGGAGACACACAAGGTGGTTCAGCAGGACACGTGTATGAACAGCCACCCAGCATCAGAACAGAGGACCTTTGTAGTGGGGCAAGGTAAGGGAAACTCTGGGGCCAGGATAGCACTGGCTGCCCCCGAAGTATTTTGGCCAGTGCAGATAAAATCTAAACATGAAGAAGTGTATATGGGTGTGGGTATATGCTAAAAAGCATGCTAAAAAAGAAATCAATCATATGTTGATTTTTTTTCTTGGTTGTTTTTAAGTCCCAAACATTTTACTTTAAAGATGTTGCTAGTTTTTTTAATTCATTTTTTTCCTCTAAAGTAAGCAGTGGGAGTTGGCTATAATGCATGACTCCCGCCGTCTCTTTCCTTTTCCCATGTTAGCTGGTTCAAACATTTGATGGGAAAGCAGAAGGTCCCCCATCATGGCCTTAATGTCTCTTGATAGCTCTTAACGCTTCTCACCCTATCAATCAATTACCTCTAACCACAACAGTATACACAGCACAGGGTATCCCCTGGTATAAAGACTTCTCTCCTCACTAAGAGCCCTTTTACAATTATAGCACTATAGTTCCACTTCCATGACTGCTTCTTACAGAATCCTGATATAGACAGTTGGAGGAGGCACTAGAAAAACTCTCTGGCAGAGAAGTGGCCAGTCCTAGTACTCCATAGGATGTAGCCATGGTAGTTAAAAGTGTAATCACAGTGCTATAGTTCTATGGTGTGAAAAGAACCCAAGTAGTGAATTTTCATCAGCATAAGGCCCATACCACACAGTGAGGAATGGCTTTGACACATAAAATCTGTCTTGCTCTCCTCCTACCCTTTGTTTGAAGATAATGATTTACAGTGGTTGAAAGACACCACATTTTATTTCCTGGTCTCCTGTTATATAGCTTGAAAAACTATTTGCCGAACAGTTGCAGAAAAGACAAAATAAAAGGCCTCTGTTACCATACAACAATAGGAAAACTGGCCACACCTAATAACATTTTTTTATTTCGCACCCAATCCAAATCCACAATGAAATTGATGATATCAGAAATTGCTTGTCAACTGGTATGGTCCCTCTGTTTCCTTTAAGGAAATTGGGAAATGAAGAAAATAAAACAGTCTTCCTCTTGCTCTGGCCAGTCGCCCACTCCTGCAAAGTCTTCCTGTCCTTCCTTATTTTTGCACAAGCAATCAGCCTGGCAACAACCCTGGATCATTCAAAATGTGTGTTCAGGAGAAAGTTCACATCCAGGCATTTCACTGGCCCCAGATGAGCCCTGAAATATTGATGTTGATTGGGGTGGGGAATGGGTGGCCATCCAGAGGCTGCTGGTCTATAATTTCCATCAGTCCTAGCGAGAATATCCAATTGTAGGGATCAAAGGAATTCTAGTACAAAATTCTCTGGTCATATATTCCCCACCCTTGATCTAGGTGAACTCCTAGATACTTTTATGAGTTTTTATGCGTTTCTTCCAGTTCAACAACCAAATAATTTGTAACTGAACCAGGGCCCACTACAAGTCTTAACTTCTGTCTCACTCCCTTTGCTCAATTTGCTATTTATTACAACAATTTCAGCAGTTGTGCATCTGGAAACAGCACAACATTCCATGACATTGGTACTGAGAAGGCCATATAGATGGCACCCATCCAAAATTATATAAACTGGCACAGAACCTGTGTTTTGCTATATACAATTCTAATCCAAGTAGAGCAGAAAATGTATAGAACATCTGTGTTTATTAAGCTGATTATAGTCTGTAAAAGTGGAAGAAGCAACTCCCCATCATTTGGTATTATGAACATTTATTTCTAACACGAACATTTATTCTGCATGTAGGATAGTATTTCTCTCTACAAGCAAGTTAGCCAAACATCTCCCAACAGGGACTCGGGGTGGGGTGGCCAGCCAATATTACGGACTATTAAATCAGATGCTCCCCCCCCCCATCTTCTTACAAACATTAACAAGAGTTTTTTCCTATCTAAGTGCACATATTGCAACTGCTTACGTTTTGTCATCATCTGCCTTTAAAGATGTTTAAAAAAGCAAGAGTTCACATTTCTTATTCCTTGCTTACAAATTATGGTGTAGACAAAATGTGTGACACATTCTCCTGACAGAAAATGTTCCACCAACACCACTAAGTTCATTTGTCTTCATAATATCTCTACATGAAAGATGGAGGGGGACATCCCATTCTTGCCAGCTTATGTTTACAAGGTACTTCCAACTCCCTATATAAATGGAACTGGGCTCTCAACAAAGTTAAGGGTTCATACAAGTTCAACAGTGTGATCCTGCACCCATCAATCAAGAGATAAGCCCCACTGGGCTCAAATGGGACTTACTCCCAGATACAGAAGTATAAGATTGTAGCCTAAATGGCTACTGTACAAGATTTCAAAGAGCTAATGATGTCTGCCATTTCATAATTAGGAATGTTCTGTGATAAGTTAACATTTTCTACCATGCAAACACAAAGAAAAGATACTAAGTGCAGGATTTTTGTTGTTGTTGTTGTTTTTGCTGTGAAGGGACCACAATGGGCCCTAGCATGCATTTGATATTGGCCTGGGTCAACAGGAGTGTGCAACACACATGCCCCCTATACACACTGCATATACGAAGTCATGTGTCATCCAAGGCATACATACATACATTTCTATGCAGTTTCTTCTGATTCCTGCAATCCTTCCTCCCAGAAAGGGGATTAGGGTAGGGAGAAGGATCATAAGAATTGAACATATATGTGTACCAATGCATGGTAAGAGTCATACATGATGATGTACATGCAGTGTGGGCCATGCGTACAACCCTGGTTGCCCCATCACCTGGAGAAGACCATCTTTTTGAAAACTGCATGTACTGGCCCATTGTTGCAGAGAAATCCAGATGAACAAGGGAAGCATGGTGGAAGCTGAGAACTTCCAACTACAAGGGAAGCAAAGGACATCTTAACATTATGTCCAGTTCATTGGCACTTGAGAGACAGGATCTTGCAGAATGTTTGCCACAAAATGAACCACAATATTATTTTACTAATGGGGCATTGCTCTATTTGTAGAAAATACAAATGATCAAAATATCATTAGCAGTTCTATTGAGCTTAACTGCTCATTAAATCAAATTCTCATATACAAAATGGGAAAGAAGAGGAAATCAAATTATTTCATTACCTGCATATTCTCCCTCATGTCAGTTGCCTCTCTTAATGGGTGTACTGCAAGTTTGAAGATGTCGTCTATTATCTTAAGGCCAGTGTTCCTCAGCATAGCATAGTCTCTTGTTTTCATCCCTATTCTTGCAATCAGGCCACTCTTTTGGGTCTTCCCTCCTCCACTTCGATTTGTTAAGGCAATGTGCACAAAAAGTGTAACATGTTCCATAATGTCTCCCACAAAAGAGCGCAGAGGTATGTGTCGATAGCCTGGCTGTATACACTCTAGGGGGATGGCACATTGACCTATGAACTCGTCACCAATATAATCATCATCCAACACAACAAAACGGATCATGGCAAGCTCTGGCAGATTTATCTCAAATTCAAAACTCTCATCAAAAATGGGGTTGTCACTGTTCTGCTGAACAGTTTTAGTTCTTTTTTCTGTACAGTCTGCAGGAATACCATGTATTTCTAGACAAACATAGGGATCAATGACATCCCCCTTGGCACAGGCACCTTTGGGCTTTGGAAAGTTCTGGCCACTGATGATTTTGACATGTAGGAGTTGGGGAGAGACCCCTGGGACGATGCCTTTTGTGTTTGCGCTGAAGTAAGAAACCTCTTCTCGCATAACAGAAGGTCTAAGGACATAACCACATCCCCCATTTTGTAAAAACCAGCCTGTATGTAAATCCATCATGGGTCCTGGTGTTTGATAATTCATTGCTACTATCTGACAGCCACAGTTCCAAAAATCTTGTGGATTTAAGTTACTAGAATCTATTCTCATGGCACTAGGGTATATTCGAGACAAAAATCTCTTATTATAATTTACGAAGTCCTCTGGACACTCATTTGCAATTCGACTTGCTTCAGCTTCACTGAAAGAGCAGATTTCCCAATAATTTTGGTTTTTCATGGAGTTCTCAAAATCTGTGAACTGGATAGATTTACATATAGAGACAAGGTCAGACAGCTCCTTGCATAACCAGGACCTCTTGGGTAGCACTGCAGACTCTTCAGACATTTTTCGAGATACTTCAGCTTCTTCATCTTCATCAGTGACCTCTCCCTCTAGTAAATTCTCATCAGAAGGCAGTTTCTTCCCTTTGACAATGATCCTCTTTTTCAGTTTTTCTGGAGATGGGAGGTATGTTTCCGATGGGAGTGGTGTGTCAATGTACAACTTGGTTCCAAAAGTCTTCTTCATTTGTTTAACCATGACTTTCTGCTGCTGTATGGAGCAATGGTTTTCCAAACAGAGAATAAGGGGATATTCTGAAGAAACAAAGGCTAATTTATTGATCACATCAATGACACATTGAAATGACAGAGGTGATGTCATGCTGTTTCGGTTATAGATTACCGGCTCCTTATCAGGTCCATCACAAACATCAAGTTCAATACTTCTACAGCTCATCTTCAGTGCTCTGATATAACCATTGATATCTGCTGGCCCTCGTACCTGGTCTTCTATCAGGTAGGTATTGTGAGATGAATTGATATAATAATGTGATAAAGGCTGGGTCATATCTTGGACAACTTTTTTATGTGTGGGGTCAAAAATTTCACATTCTGGGGACAACAAATATTGAGTAAATCCATCAATTGCAAGAAAACCCTTCAACTGCCCTTCCTCTGAAAATTCATACCTACGAATAATATCAAGACACATTTCTTCAGTTATATTAGTGACCCCTTGCTCAGCTTCTAAAAAAAGCATGAGGTCATTGGCATCTAAATATTCTTTGTTTTTGGATATCTGCACCAGCAAAAAATAAATTTCAGGTCTAGTGCAAAGCTCAGTGTATGCTTCACAAAATTCCTCTTTTGTTACACGAGTTGTCAGTTTCTCTTTGCTCTTCTGGATTTCCTTAAATTTTAACCTGATTTTTGACTCCTTTAAGGCAGGGTTCAGCTGTTTTATTAATTCCACAGCTGTATCTTCCAACATGATCCCATTGCCATCAACATCTGCAGCTTCAAACACAGATCTAAGCCACACAAACCGTGGAGTATTCTGACTACCTTCTATCAAATCCAGACACTGCTTGCTACGGGAAACCAGGTACCTTAAACCTGACACCCAAATGTTGGCCACATCTGCTGAATTGGCAACTAAGTCCAGAGAGTCATAATTCTCCCCGTGAATTATGGAGAAGGCACAGTCTTCAGAAATCTGATCTGCAAGACCATTGTTTCTGAATGTTTCAGTGTTTTTACCCAATCGGATCTCTTTTACAGCAGAAATATCAAGTTTAGCCTTGTCAGGATCCTTTTTCGATGGCTCCCAACGAAGTGCTTGCACATCAGGGTCAAGAGTAAAAAATCGATTATAAATACGGGAATTTGGTCGGACTTTTTTTAGTTCACAGCCAGCTTGCATGAAGCTGATACAATCACTTGCACTACTTATTTTCTTTTCTGATGGCATGCTGCTGAAGGACACCGTTTTCTTCCGTCCACATTTTTGGTTTGCAGGGTCCTATAAAACAATTAAATATGTATATATTAATCCCTTCTGATCAAGTGAAAATCATACAAAATATATATAAAGCATAAATATAATTACTATATTGAGCCAATAGATTCCATGGAGTTTTGTACATACAGAGATAATACAGAGTCTAGAGATTCTTTGAAGATTAACAAGGTTATCACTGGCTAATTGTAGCACAACCTTTCATACCTCTGCTACATTAGATGCATCTTGCATACCATTAAATTTATTCAATCACATTGAAATAAAAGGGAATCATATGCTTGCTTAACTACATGCATAATGGTGACCAGTCTATAGCAGAAGGGTGAACCAAAAGTGATGCAAACTGAGCTAATTTTTATACAGTGGGCCTTTGTTATCTGCTGGGGTTTGGTTCCAGGACCCTCCATGGATAACAAAATATAATGGCACAACAAAATGGTGTCCCATATATAAAATGGAAAATCAAGGTTTCCTATTTGGAATTTATACTTTTTTGGAATATTTCCAAGCTGTGTATGCTCAAATCCGTGTATAAAAAATCCATGGATAAGGAGGGCCAACTGTATAACCAACCATTGGCCCCAACTCAATTTTATTCTGAGTCATAAAGTAGAGACAACACAAAATTCTACAAAACCACAAATACTATCTACAAATTGAGGTTAAATTATTGGTTGAGATACATCTCTTCCTAATTTTATAGCGCTACCAAAATCCATCTTTCAGAGCAGAGTTTATATGTTTACAGTGGTTGACTGGCTGTGTCAGTCCATCAAGAACATGGACAACATTGGCAGAAATTATATTGTCTTCTCATACAGTTCCCCACATGTCTCCCAAACATGGTCTAGCAGATTAGAGGACCATCTTTAAAAAGTTCTGGTGGGTACATGAAAGATGAGAGGAGGAGAGGAGGGGAAAATCTTAATGCATAGACATTGCATAACACTGACTGGATCTCAAAATATCAGAACCACAATTCTAACCAGGGATGGGAAAGCATCTCACAGTGTAATCCTATACACTGTCTATTCATTACTAAGTCCCACTGGAGCTTAATGCCAAATTAGGTGTGAACAGAATGACCGTTTTATTTTAAAAAAAAAATTCTAGAAGAAACACTATTTAAAATGCTATTAAAGTAATAAAAATGAAACCAAGATTAAGAGTGCCCAGTTATCATTTTAAAATCCAGAACTGCAAGATTCAACCACTAGCAGCAGATTTCCTCTACTCTGGAAGTCATAGGCAATATGAGCTACCCAGAAAGAGGCCACCCAGAAGGAGAGTTCCACGACAGAGAAGGCCTTCAATAACAAGTAGCAATAGCAGTTTCATTTATATACCACTTTATACCACACTGAGCAGTCTCTAAGCCATTTACAACTGTAAGCTAATTGCACACATCAAGCTGGGTACTTCCTCATTCTTCAAGTGATGCAGACTAGTTTTGCTTTTATGAACTTGAATTTAATAAACCAGGTAATTTCTCTCCTCCCTTCCTCCTGGCAGACTATGAACATTCTTACTTCTGTCTGTGTAAGCTAATGACTGAAGACAGGATCTTTGTCAGCACTGAGGAATAAATGATGGTGTGCTGTCAGCATCACACTTTGGGTAATGCAACTGAGAAATCCAACAGAGCATGAGATCAATACAAGGTTTAAGGAAAGCATATTCATTAAGATAATGAGACACCCGTTTACAAGGTTAAAAATGGGGGAAAGGTGCAGAGAGGTGAATAAATTATGAACCATCTATGCTAAATGTCCTACTTTCTGACCAGCAATGACAAACCCTACAGTAGTTGGTACTACAGACAAGATTTTCCCAGTCATGGCCCCACACCTGTTGGAACACCCTTTTTAAAACGCTGAAGACACATTTATTCCAGGCTGCATTTGGTATTTTAAAAACCTTAGCTGCTGTGGCACGTATGCATGTGTGTCTGTTTTAAAATCCTGATTATATTTTTAAATTTTGCAAGCCATTCCAGTGAATCTGGAAATGCAAGCCAAAATTCTTGGAATCAATCAAATAATGTATAGCCGGTCCGCCGCCTTTCGGATCCCGGGGTTTTCGTAACCCGGGGGATTCGTAAGGCGGGGGACCACTGTAATTCTTAAATGTAAAGGCCCATTCAAAAGGACTGTCCATTGTATATGAATCAGTGCATGTACAAACAGTAGTTTGTACATAGTAATCACATAAAAAGAGTGTTTTGCATAGAATGTCTATAACCAAATGTGCTCTCCACAAAAGCACTGAGCAGCATTTAAGGTTATGGTGAAATAACCAGTCGAGCTGATTGTACCCTATTTTAGAACATCCATTCATTCCTTAACAGTCTCTCTGCAAGAGCTGTGTATTTCAGAATGCCTGGCAGATGTAGAGCCATTAAAGCAAAAAGATTTGCAGGAAAAAAAGATATTCCTCCCTCCTATCCCAAATTAAAAACCTCCCCAAGCTCATATATTTAACAAGGAAAGTGATGAAAACATGCCACAAGTTTTGAACATCATGACAAGAATGCAGGCTAGGAATTTCATCAGTAAGGGCTCTATCAAAGCACAGAGAACTAACCAGTCAAGTACAAATAAGCATGTACAGCTATCAACAGAAGACCAAGAAACAGTCACTGCGTATAATAATAATAATAATAATAATAATAATAATAATGTTTTATTTATAGCCCGCTCCTCTGTATCCAATCGGAGCGGGTTACATCAATTAAAAAATGCAAGATAAAATATACATGACCCATACCCAACCACCCGCCCCTTAAAATTAAATTAAACTAACATCAATTAAAATGACATAATAAAAATTTCAATTTAAAACGGCAACCCATTGCATAGAGATCAGGGTCAAGATGTTAAAATGCTAATGGGAGAGCTTAACCCAAACAGAGCCGGGAGGTTAAGAACTTTCTGGGAAGGCCTGCCGGAAGAGATGCGTCTTCAAGGCTTTTTTAAAGCAATCAGAAGATGTAATAAGACGCATCTCGTCTGGCAGGCCATTCCATAGCCTGGGAGCGACAGCCGAGAAGGCCCTCTGGGAGGTCTGCGTCAGTCTAGTCTTCATAGGCTGCAATAAGTTCCTCCCAGAAGACCGGAGTGTGCGGAGGGGTTCGTATGGGAGGAGGCGGTCCCTCAGATAAGATGGACCCAAGCCATGTAGGGCTTTAAAGGTTAAAACCAACACCTTGTACTGCGCTCGGAAACTAATCGGCAGCCAGTGGAGAGATTTGAGCACTGGTGTTATGTGCTCTCTCCTTGATGTTCCCGTGACAAGCCTGGCTGCCATATTCTGAACTAATTGAAGTTTCCGAGTTAGGCACAAGGGTAGCCCCATGTAGAGCGCATTACAGAAGTCCAATCGTGAGGTTACCAAAGCATGTACCACTGACTCCAGGTCCTTTGGCTCCAGGAAAGGGCGCAGCTGGCGGATCAGCCGAAGCTGATAACAGGCACTCCTGACCACCGCATTCACCTGACTAGTCATGTGAAGCGACGAATCAAGGAGTACCCCCAGACTGCGAACAGGGTCCTTCGAGGAGAGTGTGACCCCATCTAGGACCGGGAGGTGTATTCCCAATCCTGGCTTCGGTCCTGTGACAGTTAGCACCTCCGTTTTGTCCGGATTGAGCTTCAACCTGTTTTCCCTCATCCAATCCATTACTGCTGTAAGACAGTCATTGAGAGGAGAGACGCCATCTGAAGTCTGAGCCGACGATCTTGTCATGGAGAGGTAAATCTGAGTGTCGTCAGCGTACTGAAGACACTGAGCTCCATGCCTCCGAATGATCTCACCCAGCGGCTTCATGTAGATGTTAAACAGCATCGGGGACAGGATGGCGCCTTGAGGGACGCCACAATTAAGCTCTATCTTAGAAGAGCAACTGTCCCCGAGCCTCACCCTTTGGGATCTCCCGGAGAGAAAGGACCGGAACCACCGAAGTGCAGTGCCTCCGATCCCCAACTCTCTCAGTCGACCCAAAAGGATGGAATGATCTACCGTGTCAAAGGCCGCTGAGAGATCCAAGAGCACGAGCAGGGTCACACTACCCCTGTCAATGCTCAAGCGAAGGTCGTCGGCCAGAGCGACCATGGCAGTCTCAACTCCATGTCCTGTCCTGAAGCCCGTTTGAAATGGATTCAGATAATCAGTTTCATCCAAGACAGCTTGGAGTTGGGAGGCGACTGCTCTCTCGATGACCTTGCTCAAAAATGGGAGCAAGGAGACTGGCCTGTAATTGTTTTTATCCAAGGGATCAAGGGAGGGTTTCTTCAGGAGGGGTCTAACGGCCGCCTCCTTTAGACAAGATGGTAAAGAACCCTCCCTGAGGGACGCATTGATCACATCCCGAAGGAATGTTTTCACTGCGTCCCCTCCCTGGGCGACCAGCCAAGATGGACAAGGATCGAGAGGGCAAGTCGTCTTTCTCAAACTTCCAAGGAGCTTGTCCACGTCCTCGGTACTTGCAGGTTGAAATTCATCCAGTAAAGAAACAGCAACGGAGTTATCGGACACCTCACCTATGGGCTCTAACAAAACATTGACATTCAAGTCGGCCCTTATCCGAGAGATTTTGTCTGCAAAGAAGGTGTTAAACTCATCACAGCAGGCTGTTGTTGGGTCCAGTAGGGGATTTGGCGCAGGGGGCACCCGCGTCAGCTCCCCCACAACCCTAAACAGCTCTGCTGAGCGGGACTCTGCAGACGCGATGCGTGCAGAGCAGAAGGATCTCCGCGCTGCACACAAAGCCTCCCGATAGGCGCGAAGATGCTGCCTATGGCGAGTTCTGTCGGAGAAGAGTCGAGTCTTCCGCCATTTGCGCTCTAGTCGTCGTCCAACCCGCCTCATCTCCCTGAGTTCCTCCGAGAACCAGGGTTTGCGATTTGGAGCGGGTTGGAGAGGACGCTTGGGGGCGATTGCGTCGAGAGCCTTGGGAAGATCGGTGTTCCAGGTATTCACCAAAGCTTCGACGGAGTCACCGGCGTTGCCAACCATTAAACCCTCTAAGGCCTTCTGGAAACCAATTGGTTCCATTAGTCTTCGAGGGCGGACCATTCTAATGGGTCCACCACCCCCGGGGGGGACAGAAGTGGCTTTTAGTTCCAACTTGATCAGGAAATGATCCGTCCATGACAGTGCGGAGGTTTTGGTTACCTCCGCCCACGGATATTCCTGTTCCGTACTAAAGATTCCATCGAGTGTGTGACCCGAGCAATGGGTAGGCCCATTGACCAACTGGGATAGGTTCATGCCTGTCATGGATTCCATGAACTCCCGAGCTGCTCCAGATAGATCAGAAGAGCTGGTCTCAAGAGGAATGTTGAAGTCACCCAATACAAGAAGTCTGGGAGACTCCAACAACAACTCAGAGACCAGCTGAGTCAGCTCAGTCAGGGAATCTGTTAGACAACGGGGTGGCCGGTATACTAACAGAATCCCCAAACTATCCCTGGTCTTCAGGCCAAGGTACACACACTCGATGTGGATCGTTTTCCGGACAGGTTTCCTGATCAAAGTTAGGTTAGTTTTGTGAACTATTGCCACACCGCCCCCCCGCCCACTTTCCCTTATCTGCTCACTAACCGTGTAGCCGGCTGGGAGGGCCTGCGCCCAGGTAGCAGCGCTGGCATCTCCCAGCCAAGTCTCGGTGAAGCATGCCAGGTCGGCCTGTTCATCCACGAGAAGATCGTGGATGATATGAGTCTTACCTTTGGCCGACCTGACATTGCAAAGGAGCAGATTAAGGGATTGTGGAATGGTTGGTACGCTCTCCATGTTATCTTGGGAAACAGGGTGAACTGAAGAAGGGATAGATATCAGACATCGATCCCTTCTTCTTTTGTAACATTTGTTCACTCTGTTGCCGCCATACCTTCCCTGCCCCCACACAACCTCAATTCCTGCTCCCAGGCTATTCCCGGCTCCATCATCTGGTGCTGGAAATGATTTATCCGTCAGAAGTTTCTGACCCAGAATAGGAGCTCCATGTCTAACAGACAATGGACAAATATTAACATTTTCCTGTCTAGTCAGCTCTCCCATTATAAGTATTATGCCTAAAAACAAAAGGCCCTGAGGTAGAATGTTCTCCTTTATGGCTAACCTAGCCATGCAATGATGACGGGGAAAGCAATATATGGAAATGTCTTAGCTCCTCCTCTTGCGGCCAATGCCGCGTTGTTTTGCTGAATGGAGGGGTGGCCTTGGCAGTCCCAGGTGTTGCTTTCTCCTTCCCCGCCGCCTCTCCGCGCTGCCTGACCTCTGCTGCCTTCTTGCCCAGATGGAGTTGGGGAAAAAGAAGACTGCTTGTGGCTTGGCTTGCTGCTGGTCTTCCTGAGGGGTGGGAGAGGAGTGGCTTTATAGTTCACCACTCCTGCCACACCCTCTTGCTGCTGCCTGGCCTCTGCTGCCTTCTTGCCCAGGTGGAATTGGGGAAAAAGAAGGCTGCTTCTGGCTTGGCTTGCTGCTGGTCTTCCTGAGGGGTGGGAGAGGAGTGGCTTTATAGTTCACCACTCCTGCCACACCCTCTTGCTGCTGCCTGGCCTCTGCTGCCTTCTTGCCCAGATGGAATTGGGGAAAAAGAAGGCTGCTTCTGGCTTGGCTTGCTGCTGGTCTTCCTGAGGGGTGGGAGAGGAGTGGCTTTATAGTTCACCACTCCTGCCACACCCTCTTGCTGCTGCCTGGCCTCTGCTGCCTTCTTGCCCAGGTGGAATTGGGGAAAAAGAAGGCTGCTTCTGGCTTGGCTTGCTGCTGGTCTTCCTGAGGGGTGGGAGAGGAGTGGCTTTATAGTTCACCACTCCTGCCACACCCTCTTGCTGCTGCCTGGCCTCTGCTGCCTTCTTGCCCAGGTGGAATTGGGGAAAAAGAAGGCTGCTTCTGGCTTGGCTTGCTGCTGGTCTTCCTGAGGGGTGGCAGAGGAGTGGCTTTATAGTTCACCACTCCTGCCACACCCTCTTGCTGCTGCCTGGCCTCTGCTGCCTTCTTGCCCAGGTGGAATTGGGGAAAAAGAAGGCTGCTTCTGGCTTGGCTTGCTGCTGGTCTAAAGTAGGATATAAAAACTAGCTGGGACAAAGCAGGGGCAAGAAGTGGAGACATTGTTCAACTGTATTCAACTGCATTCAAATGCATGTTCCTATCATTCCTCACCAGTTACTGTATTGACTAAGGCTGGTGGGAGAGACAGTCCAACAATACCTGAATGGGTAGACTGTTCATCCTCTAGAGACAGAGGTTAAACCTCTACTATATTAGGCAGAAAATATCAAAAGAACACAGGAAATCATACACTGCAATGGAGAAATTCAAAGGACAAAGGACAGGTACAGTACTTCCAAACTCAAACTCTTCTATCCACCCATGCTCTTCCTCAAAACTCAGAACCTCTGGTTTCCAAGCCTGGGTGAACAGATGTTGTCGGATGTCACTCCTAGAAAACCCCATCAGTTGGACCAGTGAAATTCTTGTAAGCCAACAGCATCTGAAGATTCAAAGTTGGCACCCACCCTCCTTAATTCAAATAGACATTATTCTTTCCCACCAAAATTGCTCTCCTCCCACATCACCTCCTTTAGTGATGATCTGCCGTCAGATGTAGTGGGAACAGCCAAGAATTGTGATGGATCCGACATTTAGCACCTTACTAACATGTTTCCCTGGGCAACCCAGGTAGGCAAAATGGCAGATCTTTTTTGCATTCTAATTGCTCCACCAATCAGATTTTAAAGCCAGCCAGCCAGCCAATCAACTACAAAAAGAATACTCCCTATTCAGTTCAAATCTGATGAATTCATGGTCGCATCTTTAACTGCAACAAATATATTAAAATGTTTACAGCCTGCCTATCAGTCTACAATGTCCAACGGGGTGACGAGAACTTAAACAGGCAGTGCCAAATTAAAAGCAGAATCGTATTTTAAGACAGAAGCCCATCAAATTCTGGCCTAGAAGATACTGAGATGAAATTATAATAACAATCAGACCACTGGAAGCTTTCCCACTTTTCTTGCCTTTTCTTTGGGCTTTTAGTTCTGGGTCCCAAGTGTTCTCTGAACAGATACTTCTGTGACTTTGAATGGAACTCAGTCTTTTGAGGGGAGAAACGTGAAATTTCAAGAATCTGGCTAAATGTTTTAAGCTAAAGGATCTGTGGTTAAATTGATCCCCAAGGTGAAGAGTGCACGACTGACAAATCATCACATCCAGGCCTCTCATGATATCTAGCAGTCCCTGCGGGGATGAATATGGTAGATACCCGTTTTATTTTTAAAAAATAAAATAAAAGCAAGACTAGTTGCAGGTCAGACATCTGCTTTTTGCCTTCGGAAAAACACACACGTTTCTTAGGCAACACATGGTGAAAATACAAAGAAACGGTAATAATACAGCAATGGTCAGACTTCCCCAGTTCCCCAGCATTTTTTTTTTTTTAACCACTTTAGCCCACTGAGGGATTTTGGAGAACTCAAAAGCTTGCACTCTATTGTGGAACTGTAGTTTGTGCTAATCCAAATATTGCCTGCCTGTGAGTCTGGAAGTAAGTTCTAATTTGATCAATTCCTGGGTCTTGTGATCCTTCCTGCCGTCCATTTTTATTTCTGACAGGTGTGGCCTTCATCTCAAAATGCATCATCTCATTTTTAGCTTGTAATCAAGCCCAAGGAGAACCATGAAAACATTTTATATAGAAGGAGAGCTTCTATTTTGGTACAAAACTTCTATGTATAATAGTAAAGCCTGGGTAATTGCACATCATTATTGGAATTTTACCTTTCTTGTTTATTTTTAATTTTGTCCCAGCAGACTGAAACTTTTGATTTAACCTGGCTCTTCTGCAGTCTCTGTTTGTAACATGGAATCATTCTCAGACACTGAAAAGGATTTCAATATGTTCCTATGTAAAATTCTATAGTTTAAATATTAAACACCACCTCAGTCTTCATACTTGCTTTAGAAGGGAAGTAAATTATGTATCTAGTTTAATAACAATACTAAAATATTAGAATACTATATGTGAAAACAATATTTGTAAATATATAGTGAGCATTCACATAACACAATCACATGGTATATTCGACCCAGTCTGCAAACATATGTATACAGGTTGTTTCTCTGTATATTGATATAATTACTCACATGTACATGTATTCTTATCGTGTTTCTGGGTTACCACTAGCGCTGTCAATCCTTACTTAAGTAGGTTTAAGAGTGGAAGCTGTTAACTCTCTCTGTGTACTGTTCAACATCAAACCGTATCTATTTAGTGGGTGTCCAGCCACTTTTAAATATAATTAATTTAAGGGAGTATAATTAATGTAATACAAAATTATATGTACACACACACATACACATGTTGGGCAACAACTCTGGAGACCAGGGTTTGATTCCCCATTCAGTTATGAAACCCACTGGGTGATCTTAGGCAAATCACATGCACAATGTTAAACCTCCTCTGAACAAATCATGCTAGGAAGACCCCTTGATAGGTTTGTCTTAGGGTTGCCATAAGTCAGACATCACTTGAAGCTACACAACAACAAATATAATAAATTCAATTTAACATAATTAAAGGAAGAACATTTTTGGACATGTAGGCTGAAAACTCTCAAGACATGATTTCAATATAGAGGGTAGTACCATTATCTACAGTACTAAGAATGATGATTACAGAATATTCTAAACTGCCATCTATGATGAAGCTCAGTTTCGTCTCTGACCACTGAAGAAGGCAAAAATGTTTTCCCCTTTATATAGATTTTTAAGTTCAGTTTGTTAATGACTTCAATAAATCTAATTAATTTACATCCTGCCTTTTTCCTTATACAAGGCAGCTTACAAGTATTTAAAAACAAAACAAAACAGGAGACAATTTTTTAAAAATTCATATGAAAGTTTTTAAAAAATTAAATGATTTTTTAAAAAAACCATGAAGTTTGAACAATAGTTTTATAAATTAAAAAAAAATAAACAGAGAGAGAGATCAAAACACAACTGCATTATAAGCTCTTTCTGCCACATAAATTACAAGTCAAAGGCCTGCCTGAATAAAAAGGACTTGGCCTGCTGGTGAAAGGAAAGGAGATAGGGGGCAATTGAACCTCCAAGGGAAAGGAATTCCCCAAAATCCTCAAGTTTTTTGGCTTTGTTAGCCAACTTGACTTTTGTTTTGTTTTTTGTGCTTGGTTTGTTTTGCTCTTGTGCTTGGGTTTGTTTGGGTTTGGGGGTTGGGGCTGGGTATGTGTTTTGTGTTTGTGTTTAGTTTTATTTGAAGCCTCAGATGGTCCAGGGCCAAAAAGCAACTGCTGTTGCTGTTACCCACCTTGTCTTAAATAGTGGAGCCACTGTCAACATGATTTCCTCCCCTTCCTCCATGTGCTTCTTGATGCACAAGCACTGCACTCCATAGAAGAACACTCTTTGTACCAGCCCACACAGTGGCAAGAGGCACAAAGAAAGTGAAAGCAGAGTCACCAAAGAGTTTGGAAATAAATGACAGTGCTTTAAGGTTCTAATACTTAAAGGTCTCTTATTACACTATTAATAAAATGATTAGAAGTCCTGTAATGGCAGGTAAATTTACTTCATACATCTATCTATTGTCACTCTCTCTATGATCATTAAGATTATAATAAGCAGAAAGCCAATTATGCCAGCACATTAGGTCAGCCTTGCTATTATTCCTCTAACATTTTTTGTTCCAAAATTGACATGTTATAATTTATGGCAAAGCTTGTGTGCCGAGTACAAATGAATGCAGCTGATTATAATGGTGGCCCTTCATGATCCTTTCCACATAGTATTTAAATGAAAAACATTGAAGAATTTGTGCTGCTTTCCAAAAGCAGAACATAATGAACGCAAGGCGCTTTGCTTCTGGGTTTATATTGTTTTATAACCAGAAAGAAACCTGTCCCTTTAAGTCTGATTACAACAAGGCTGGGAAAGCAGTAACTAAATGTTGCAGGACAGTAAGACCCACCAACCCTAGCCAGCACAGCCAAGGAGGAGGGAAAACAGGACTACCAACCCAAGAGCCATGGTACCTATTCCCTAGACATGACAAGTTCTCTTAACAAATCACACTACAGTGGGTCCTTGCTATCCTCTGGGGTTTGGTTCTAGAAACCAAATGCTGAAGTCTCATTAAATACAAGGGTATAATAAAATGGTGTCCCTTATATAAAACGGCAAAATCAAAGCTGTGAATTAAAAGTCTATTTATACGAAGGGGTGAGTGTATATACTAAACCTTTCTCTTGCTCGCATTTACACACACACACCCCTCATCACCTCCAACACCTCACAATCTGCAATGCAGTAATGCATGGTGTCACCCCTCTTCCCGTAACATACCACACAGAATCCTTAGTAATTTTCTGTACTAATTTTACTCACAAATCATAATTCCCTTATATCACTGAATATAATGGCAATAGCTGTGACATGAACCACTTGCGAAATTAACAATATCATACACACAGCCTAAATATGTTTATATGTACATTGTTTAGTTGAAGTGAAAATTTGGGTAAAATAGGTGATGTTTTTAAAGAAAAAATTTAAAAGAATAAAAAAAGTTTAAAATGTTTTTAATTAAAAATTAAAATTTAAAATGTGATTTTTTTAAAAAAATCTGGGGCCTCTCCTTTCTCTTCTCACTGAGCCTCACCCAACTCACACCATCTCTTCAGTTTTTTTAAATGATCAGCTGAACACCACAGCCCATTTCTGCCACAAGCAGATGTTTGGGGATCAGTGTTATCACACACACACACACACACACCCATTAGGGTGTGATATCGCTGATCCCTCCTGGAGTTTGTTATACAGTGGAAAGGAGAAGCCAGGCATAGTCAGACACGCACTCTAGACTTTAGCAAAGCTGATTTTAGTAAACTTAGAGAAATACTGGGGGTGATCCCATGGTCAGGAAGGGAGTTCAAGACAGATGGGAGTTCCTCAAAAGAGAGATACTGAAGGCACAATTTCAAACAGTTCCAATGAGGAAGAAAAATGGGAGATGTCTCAAGAAGCCAGGATGGATGACCAAGGAACTTTCAACTGAGCTAAGTTTTAAATGGAATACTGTATGTATAAGAAATGGAAAAATGGGGAAATCACATTCAAGGCACTGTTACCACTGACTCACATATACTGTCAATTAATTTCAAAGAGTAGACCTGACTCTTTGTAGTGGTCAGAGATAAGATAACCTTGGTTCAGGGTGAAAAATTATTTGCTTTCAAAGAAGTGGACAAAATATAGCTTTCAATATGTTTCATGGCTGACTCATTTAGTTAGGGGACTCACAGAGATTATCACAGATGTCAGCAGAATAACATCAGTCACACAGCATACATGAGTCACAATCTCCTTGTCAATGAAACCCTAGTCCACTGTATTAAAGTCTTTAAAGCACATTTGATTGGGATCTCTCTACAACTAATAGAAATACTTTAATTGGAATTAATGGCTATTTGCTCATCTCTCTGTGTTATGTGTAATTGAGTAAACTGATAATTATATCACTGCCTCTCATCATATTGGATCTAAATAATCCTTTTCAAATTAAACCTTTCTGTTTTGACATATCATAGAACCAGGCAAGTGAGTCCCATCGCAAACAGTGCAAGTGTGATGTTTAATCTCTTCATTTTATTCTTCCTTCCACCACAGTTTTCCCTTCCTCTCTATCTTCCATCAGTGTTCAGTTAACATTCTATGGTCACTCTGTACACTCTATCTAAACTAGGTAGTGTTGATAAAACATAGTGATTTCTTTTTTAAAAAAGTCAGATTTAAAAAAATAAATTTGGGTTTTTAATTTTGAATTGGGTTTTCTTTGTTTAAATTAGATTCCATTTTTTTCTTAAAACAATTGGCAAGGGGGAGGGCAAGATAATAGATATTCAAATTTTGCAACTTTTACTTTTATTCAACGAATATGTTCATAGTACTTTGTGGAAATTAGAAATGGAAAGAATATTCTAAAATATTTCAGAAATTGTTAAAAACACAGGTGTTTTTAGAGTTGAAAAGAATCCTGGACTGGTGAGAATCTTCACTGATGAGAATCTTGCTGTTTTTACACAGAAAACAACATTTTATGTTCCTGTCCAGAAAATGCTATTTCCTGAGCAGAAAATGCTGTGTTTGGATATTTATTCTGCACAAAATTCACACATGGTTGATTTGCATAGACAATAACATTTTATGTACACAAAAACTGCACAGAAAATAATATTTCTATCTTTCCTGTGCAAACAAACAAAAAACTGAGTGGTATGTTTGTGCAGAGTAAGTCCCAAATTTTAAACATGCTTTGAAACTGAATGGTTCTGACAGACTTTCTTGCAGCAAGAAAAAAACTGTTAAAATCACCTGTTGCTTCCTTTCAGAAGAAACTTGGTGAAGCATATCCCCTGTGAAGATATTACAATTCAAAATAATGGCTGTTTTTTCTAATGGAGCCTACATTTCTGAATAGATATTAAGATTATATTAAATGATAATGAACCTCTGCTAAAAATGATAATAATTTTCCTCACTGGTATCTTAAACTGTGACTTAAATTGTTAAAATCATGTCCTTCAGAGAAATGATTTCAAAGATTATTTAAACAAATTTCATTTAAATCAGGTCAACCATGTGGCTAGGTCATGTTAGGTGGTTTTTACCACCCCGTTGGGAGTTATTTTTCTCGAGATTTTCTGCTATCTTTGGCAAACTTCAGATTTCTCTCAAGTCTGCTGATACCATCCTTTTGCCTGAAGGTGGAAGTTACATAAGGAAATTACAAAAGGAAGAAAAGTCATGCTTCGCCCTCAGGAACAGAGGGGGTGATTTGAAGCCAGATCCCATGATACAGCACCCTCTTACCCAAGAGTCTATTTCATGCATCCCAAGGTTAGCACAAGGGAACAGATGTTCATTAGAGTCTGTGGCTCAGCCTTTAAGCTGAGAGACTGGAGAGACAAAAACACTAATTAATTGCTGAAAATATTTGTAGCAAAGGAGGGGGGGTTCATTTATGAAAAAGCGAGGATCTTCTGAGAGAAGGGGAAAGAATCAAATCTTGAGAGCAAGTGGTGGACGTCTGAGGGGATATGAATAACGGTGAATGAGAGTTGAGTCTGTCAAGAGATGCATCCACACCACAGAAATCATGTAGTCTGACACTACTTCGGCTGCCATGGCTCCACACTATGGAATTCTTGAATTTGTAGTGTGTTGTGGCACCAGAGCAATCTGACAAAGAAAGCTACCTATCTCACAAACTTACAAATCCCAATATTCCAAACCTTTGAGCCATGGCTGTTTAAGTGGTGTCAAAAAATTGCATTAATTCTACAGTGTAGATGCAGCCAAGTTTAGATGCAGCCAAGGTTAGCCAGACTTAGGTGGAGGAAATGGAGATGTGAGAGGAGTTGATCAGGGTTGGAGATGAGTTAATGTCAGGGTCAATATTAGCATGTGGGGGAGAGAGAGAGTAACAGAGAAACATGAGTCTGAGTAGTGTTAAGCTTTAGATGTCAAAATATTATTTGCTATGATATTCAGCTTATGTTAAATAAATCTTTTTTATATAATACACTTGAGCCTCGGGGATTGTTACATATGGAATATGTATGATGGAGGGATTAGTAGAAAACATCACAACTGGTGGCCACAGAAGTGGGACAGGAAGAGGTCCTCACATTGGTAACAGAGGTGAGGATAAAAAAAGACCTCATAATTGATGACAGTGGTGAAATTAGTGGAAGACCCATCAAAGGTGGTATCTCCAGCTCATGTACATGGCCTGTGGAGGTAGAGAAGAACAGGCAGATACACCTCCATCATGCCTAGGCCCAGCAACTGATGAAAGGCCCAGTCTCCATCACAACCATCAGTACTGTAACAACAATTTATTAGAACTTTTTTTCATTAGATGTGCCAGGAAATAGATACCATGCATGATTACTCAAAAGTAAGCCCTAGTAAACGGAATAGGATTTTCTCCCAACTAAGCATGGAAAGGACTGAAACCTTACAGCAGAACTAACACTGTATATTGTTAATCTTCCCCATCCCTACACAATTATTGGCAGATATGTGCCAGTCTTTAGTGAATTAGCCCTGTCAATCTCAAATTCTCATCATGTTACACTTGATGTTTTTGATACTGTTATGAGTGTCTGTGCATGTGCACATTTGATTTGTTTCTGAGGATAAAATGGATGCCTCTGTAACAAGTACCATGGTCACTGCTCAATTCTGTAACAAAGGATCCATACAAAAAGTGAGAGAATAATATCTTAACTGAATGCAGACTGGAAAATGAGACAATGAGTCAACATTTGGAGCACAAGCCCTTCTGTATCAAGTGATATCACTGATGACCTTCTAGTGAGAGAAAAGGCTGGCATCCCATGGTTTAAGAAATGAAATTTCTTAGTACAACCAGGTCTGATTATTATAACTTGCTTCTCTTTCTGGCTTTTTGAGCTGATTCTTCATTTAGTTATTTATTATCCAGCTATTCTACTGGCTGCCAGCATTGTCTCAAGACAGCTGCTATTATAAAACAAGATGACCGCTTTTAATCCAATTACCTTGGTCTTAACCATATGCCTTGTGGGATATTGATCTGTGTGGGAAGGGGAACCACAATGTCTTTGACAGCAAACAAGGGATAACAGATCTTTGAGGGATGAATTTGCCAGTAGGTGAAAGGATGGGAAGGGTTAGACAGCTAATCGTCCTTCTTTCTTCTTTCAATCTTCTTTCTGTCCTCCTCCCAGCTAAGAGTACCTTAGTGGCCATATTAGCATGCTGTTGGGTCTGGGGAGTACACTTGCTTACAGAATCCTATAACATGCAAAACCCACTACCATCCAGAATGTAATCCTCTATGTTAGATTCATAGGTAATGATGTAGAAGGAGTTATTCCCTCCTGGGTCACATTTTCCTAAATTCTTGGTTCAGATCCCTCAAATAGATTTAATGATGAGTGAAGGTTATGGCATTGTATTGTTCTGTCAGAACTGTCTGTGGCTTTCCACAACCCAGATTTTGAAGGTTGGTGTTGGGTACCTGGGGCTGGTGAGGGATGCTATTTGGTATGGGCCATGGTACTCTATATCATCCTTCGTTTCTGTTAATTGACTGAGGCTTTCTCCAAAAGCATTCCCCTCGCTTTGAAATAACTTCTCCTATAAGTTGATCAGCATCGTGCCACTTTTATGTTTGCATGGCACTTTTGCTAGGAACCAGGTTTTTCTCCAATGATGGTATTGCACTCCAGATGTCACTGGAACTTCCTTTATCCTTCACCAGCAGGCTGAATCTGAGGTACATTTCAAACAGGAGAAATTCCACAAATACTTCTAGAATACAAACTTTAAAATCTTTTTTTTTAAACTAATGCAACAGTTCACAAGTTGCTCTACTCCTTTTATTCGCTTGGTGGAAGCAATGGATTCAATACCCCTTTAAAAAGGTTACCTTATGTAATCCAGGAAGTGGTGACACTTTTCTGTAAGTGGCTCCTGTGTGGTTGGGCTAACTAATTCGCTTAAGGACACAGGGGCTCTCTGTATTAATCTCAGCTGTGGAACTGACAACCTGTCAAGACCACAGAATCCAGACTTATATTGTTGAGTCATTTATTATTTATTATTATTAATTTTATTTATATAGCGCTGTAAATTTGCACAGTGTTGTACATACAATCATAAATTAGACGGATCCCTGCCCTCAGGCTTACAGTCTAAAAGAGACAACACAAAAGGAAGAGGGGAAGGTGGTGGGAAGGGGATGAGGTCCAGTGGTTCTTCTCTCCCTCTAGGGCCAAGACCAAGGCAGATGGACTGGAGGGAGGGCACGGCTTCTTAACACATAGTTATAAGGAGGCATCCTGAGGCAGATGGCACAATCCTGGGAACACTTCCCTAAACAATACAGTCTTTAACTTAATTTTGAACCTGGTTAGAGAAGTGATGAGGCGCACGTGTGGGGGAAGAAGATTCCAGGAGTGAGGGGCAGCAAGTGAGAAGGGATGAATCTGGGACAGGGCAGTGGAAATCCTTGGCTGGGACAGGAGACCTTGAGTACCAGAACGGAGGGTATGAGAAGGAGTGTGAGGAGAAAGAAATTCAGACAAGTAAGGAGGGGCCAGTCATAGCATCATAGAATCATAGAGTTGGAAGAGACCACAAGGGTCATCCAGTCCAACCCCCTGCCATGCAGGAACTCCCAATCAAAGCATCCCCGGCAGATGGCCATCCAGTCCGTGGAGGGCTTTGAAAGTCAATAACAAAAGCTTGTATTGGATGTGGAAGGGGAAGGGGGAGCCAGTGAATGGAGGATAAAAGAGGAGAAACATGGTCAAAGTGGCGAGCAGATGTGATAATACATGCAGCTGAGTTCTGGACAGAGATGAAAGGATGGAAGTGAGAGAGAGGAAGCCCTGTCAGAAGAAGGTTACAGTAATCTAGTCGTGAAACCACTAGGGCATGGACCAGAGTCTTGGCAGTGGAGGCTGAGAGGAATGGACAGATTTTAACAGTGTTGTAGAGAGAGAATCTACAGGTCTTGGCGGTGGCCTGAATCTGGGGAATAAACGACAGAGAAGAATCAAAGATGAAACCAAGACTGCGGGCTTGCTGAACCAGTTGAATAGAAGTGCCATCAACAGAAACAGAAAAGGAGTACTGAAGGGTGGGCTTAGGTGGGAAGATGAGGAGCTCTGTCTTAGACATGTTGAGCTTCAAGCACTGATGCCGCATCCACTGAGAGATGGCAACCAAACAAGAGGAGACTTGCTGTTGAAGCTGCGGCGAAAGGTCAGAGGTGGAAAGATACAGCTGAGTGTCATCGGCATACAGATGATAGGAAAAACCAAAAGAACTGATGAGTTTACCAAGGGACAATGTGTATAGAGAAAACAAAAGGGGACCTAGGACAGAGCCCTGGGGGACTCCAACAGATAAGGGAACAGAGGAGGAGGTCTGACCACCTGTGACCACTGCAAAAGATCTGTCTGACAAGTAAGATTTAAACCAGTTGAGAACAGAGTTGGAGAACCCAAAGTCACAAAGTAAGTCAAGCAAGAGACAGTGGTCCACAGTGTCGAAGGCTGCAGACAAATGTTTATCCTGCTTCCTAGAGCACATTCAAATTAAAATGACTAAGATGCAACTACTCAGCATACTGGGCCTAGTGATAAAGGAGTTAATTTCCCATTATCTGCCTGTCTTTTTTGCTGTTCTCACAACTTCTAGAGGGAGGACGTTCACTTACATATTACGTTTTGCTTTGTTTGGAGCTGTGCTACCTTGAACTTGTGGTATCTTGTTCTTACACGAGCTATAAATGTACTTTATCCTACCCTAGACAATATGCCAGTCTGTGAGTGTCCCGGACTGCAGCCAGCACACACCAACAAAGCTGATAAGGCCATTTGACAAACCTGAATCTTGTTCCAAAGAATAGTCCAAAAGCCAGAGCCAAGGTCAGGGTTGGAGAAAGCAACAAAGTCAGTCCGTTCCGAGGTCAGGGCAAGGAGAAAACAGCAAAGGTCCAAAAACATTCCAAGGTCAAAGCAATACTAGAAATCCAAATACACGAAGCCAGCACACAGTCACACCAAGAGACTTACAATAAGTTCTGGCAAAGGCATGGCGTCCCACAGGTGTTTAAGTAGCCGACACCCTGCCTTATTAAGAACTTATTAAGAACTTGTTTCTCAGCCAGCCTGCAAGATCGACGGACACAAGCACTTTCAGCCCTTCGCTCCTTAAAGGAGGGAACCTCCAAGCCAGATTCCTCCCTGGAGCCCACACTCATCTGCTGAGCCCCTGAAGAGAGCTCCACAGTGCCAGAGCCTGGCTGTGCTTCCACTCCTGGGGCTGAACTGTCAGGGCTAGGGTCTGGCATGGCAGAACTGGGACCTGGCCTAGCCTCCAATTCCTCTTGCTCCTGAGGAGCCATGTCCTCCTCCTCATCCTCCGACTCCAACTCTTGGCTGGCCATGACAGTGAGGTGGCTCTGATGGGCTTGGAGACCTAGTCTGTCACCAGGAGTGAGGAGGAGCTTGTCTCCCTATTGGCTGAAAGACCTTAAAGCTTTTCTCTGCCCAAATCGTATGCTCCATGATTCACCAATAATGTTTATTTTGCACCAATGACATGTGCAAGTTTTGGTACAAAATAAATCTTTTAAGAAGCTTGGGATTAGATCCAGTTCCAGCTCAGAACACAGGTGAATCTCCAAGATACATCAGAAAAGGGGAATGTTTGGAGTACCTGGGGATGTTGGAAGGCTTTCCAGAACACTACAGGACCAGAAATATAATGGAAAAGGGAAAACAGAAGAAAGGAATATTATGAGTGTTCAGCCAGGAGCTTCTAATCATAAGGGGAGGAAATGTTATTCCTCACAATGGTCAGCCTGAGAAAAAAGAGAAAACTGTTACATGAAAATGGATGATGCACTGTCAGTCTAAACCTGAGCATCTTCTCCATTACAAATTTCAGTGGGAGTAAAGGTTTTAGCAGCTGGGGTGGAAGGAGAGGCTGTTTTCACCCCACTGTTTGTATAATCACTGCATAAGTACTATTGAAGGGAGAGAGGGGAAACCAATACAAGCCTTCTTAAAAATAATCCTTGGGGGAGAACACTCATATGCTCTGCTAAAATGTGTTTTTGATAATTTTCTAAAATTTGCCTAAGGGAACATACAAACACAATGGTGACATAAGAGTCTTGAAAAATCTACAGAAAACAGTTTTACCTAGTGTTTGCTTTTTCATACTTTGTAGCAGCCTAATCATTTTGATAAGAATCTTTTAGTCAGAAGAACACTATAATGAAATAGGGGGGTTGCGTAATTGAGGGACAAACTAAGCATCCTGGGTACACCACCATGGTTCCAATGAAAAGGTAAATCCCACTATTTTCCCTCTTTTCTGCTCCAATGTGAATTAATTAACTAGCTGTGGCAAGAGCAAGAGCTGAGATACATTTGGGCAGGAGAACAATAACAGAATATTACTTGTGCCACGTGATTTTCCATTGAGATGGTGCTAACAATATCCCAAATATGCGCTTCTTAATTTACTTTCCCATAGCAATCTGATTCTCGGAACATTTGGCTATCCTAAACTCACTGTGATATTCAGTGTGTTATTTCCTTTTACCAGTCTAAGGAAGTGGGTTATGGGTTACTTGGTTCCTAGTTCACTGGCAACTGTTCCCAGCAAGATAATGTTCTGCTTTGAGGTGAAAGGCAGAAGCTGCTGGTGGTTCCCATATCAGTGGGACAGTGAGTCTGTTCTGATTTTAAGTATGAATTTTAAAGGAGCAATCCAAGGTGCTGAATCCATTTGAGGGAATACAATTCAGCAAGTTGGATAGCTCCTTTAAAATTCAGATGAAAACCTAGAGCAAAATTATCACGCCATGGGCCCTGAAGCCACCAGACCTCACAGCTGGTATGTTCTTCCCTTCAAGCAAAAGCTCATTGGTGGTACAATTCCTCGGCTTCCATTGAAAAGGCATTACCAATTGATTATATCTTCTGTCATTCTAACATTCTCTAACATAGTGCACCTCAGGCTATCTGATGTGGGGAACCATCCATCTCCACCCCCAAATGCACCAAGGGCTGGTACTTTATTTGTGACTATTGGCTACAGGTCTTTCTTTTTTTCCTGGATGCTCATCAAGGACTGGAAGCCAATGGCATGGCAACTGTCACTGGTCAATGGTCCATCACTTTCAATAGCACTACTTTAATACACCATTACAAGGGGATATTGTAAAGTTTTAATTATCACCTTTTTTAAAAATTGACAGAAAATTTGTTTTGATTTGTAGTTGTTAACATATCTCTATGTAGTCACTATCTAGATTTATACATTTTTCCCAGCATATCTTGACCCTACAAATACCTGATATTGTAGAAGTCTGCAGATTGCACCTTATGAGAGGGTATCGTAAAGTAATAATTATCACCCAGAAGTTATTATGGCATATTGGTGAAATTTTGTCAGTGTCATCATTGGTCCCTAAGTGCACATTGCTGAGAAAATAAACTCATTGCGTCCTTTATTTTTGTGACTGGCTCTACCAGAAATTTCTAAAGTGTAAAATCTTTGTCAGGCACAATCTTCAGACTTCTACAATAATGGTATTTGGAGGGTCAAGAAACGTTGGGGGAAATGTGTAAATCTAGATGGTGACTACATAGAGATAAGTTAACAACCACAAATCAAAACAAACTGTCAATTTTTTTTAAAGGTGATAATTAAAACTTTGTGATACCCCCTTGTATGTGAGAAAATTCAACTTTCGGTAAGGTCTGTCTGCTGCCATAGGCCAAGCTCCTGATCTTGAGCACATTTTCATTATTTTTTCAGTCATTCACAAATGATTAAAAGCATTCACAGTTGAGTTATTATTAGGCTTGCCAGACTGGATCAATGATGGGGCTCATCCAGGTCCCTTCTCCCTGCTCTCCATTGGTGAAGCAAGAGCCATATTTTGGGGGGGGGGGGGGGAGTGGTGAAAGTTGAGATCTAGAAGATGAGAAAAGAATTCAATTCATGGAGATTTCCACAAGTTTTACAGTACCTCACCCTGCTCCAAGATCAGTTAAGGTGTAAAGTTGCAGGAATCCAGCCCCATAACCAATCTAGCATCCCTTGTTATCACCACTCTGATGGCTCACTACATCAAATGTTTTTATGCTATATAAGCCTAGTACATCAGTATAGTGTCATGGTTAGAATTCTTGACTGGGGATTGGGAGATCCAGATTCCATGCCTCACTGAGTCTGGAAACTCACTAGGTGAGCTTAAGCCAGTTACTTTCTCTTCCAGCCCAATCTATCTTATGGGGCTTTTGTGAAGATAGCATGTGGTGATAGAGGAGAGCTGAATATGCCATATTGAGTTCAATGGAAGAAAGATGAAGTACTGTATAAATGTAACCAATTTTTTAAAAGTGTAGCTATAAGACTGTTATCTAACTGCCATGAAGGGACCAGGAATTTGAACCAGGGCCCTAAACTCTAAACTGCCAGTCCAATGAGAATTGTAGTGCTAAAACTGTGTAGTGTGAAAGGGCCTGTGGTTTTGAGCTCTGGGATACTTCTTGGGTGCAGCTACTCTCTCTGGGGATGCAAAATAGGGCAGTTGATTTTGCTGCATCCAGGAGAGTCAAACTGTATTTCTATCATGCTTAACCAGTAATTGGCCCTCTACATTTGCAGCTTTGATTTTTGCAGATTTGATTATTTGTGGTTTTGACTGATATGTACTCTCTGGGAATCTCTACATCCTCCAGCAGAATTCTGCCAGACGTTGATTATAGAGTTGTGCAAGAGACCCTAGAAGTTCCTAGACTAGAGAAAACACTTCTGCAGGCATTTACTGGTCCTCCTTCATGATTCTGTGATCAGTTTATGGCAAGTGTTGACCACAGGGTTGCACTGAAGACCTGGAGATTCCTAGAGGTGATTCTTAGGTAAAAGGAATAGTGTGTTTTTTATTTGTGGTTTTTCCACATTCGCAGGGGTCCTTCACCCCTAATTCCAGCAAATGTGGAAGGACCACTGTTATTTATAAAGAAATTCATATATTAGAGATCTGGCAGAACGCTCTTTAAGGTAAATCAAATCCAGGTACGTAAGTGCTACACCCTGGAAAAACTACATCAAAGGACCAGTACTTTTTATATGCGTTACGTTACTGTATTTGGTAACAGAGATTTTACAGCCTTAGTCTAAGCAATCTTATTTGCAAATTAGCCAAAGTAAACTCAAAATTATATGCTGCTTACCTTCCTAGTAACTGAACTGAGCATTCTTCTGCAGACACCTGCACTGAGATGATGAACTGATAACAACTTCAGAACGATTTTCTTGACTGAACCACAGTGTGAGTTGAACTAAGAGCAATATGGTGGGAACTGTATTATTGGCTAACATAGGATTTCTCCCACCCTGAACTTTCCAGCTATGTTGCAGTACAGTTCTCACCAGACCCAGCCAACATGGGTTCACTAACTGTGGATGATGGGAACTGGAGTCCTACATATCTGAAGGCTGCTAGGATGGAGAACAGTAGGCTTACAATTCTATAATTATGTTGTTGCTGTTATTGCTATTAATCCTTGAATTTTATTCCTCACCCTAATACACGCACATACAGAGAATGCCTCTTTTCCACCTAGTTTATTGCCATTACAAAAATGCATGTGATGTCATTTTACTTGAAATTGATATATAAATTCACATGAATCCAGACTGCAAGTGTAATTCCAGCCCATTTTCATTTACTACACTAAATGAAGTCAGGTTTTAATTAAAATGTTTTAACTGAAAATTAAATGTCAGCAGTGATGCAGAGCCACTGTTAGAAGGATATATCAAGACATTTAAAAAAGGAGAAAAGTCAATGCGTGCTAAAGTGAGGATGGGGAAATCTGTCAGTTTCTCTTCCATCCCAATTCTTTTTCTTTTCTTTTCTTTTCTTTCTTTCTTTCTTTCTTTCTTTCTTTTTTTCCCCTAACCACAGGCTTCCTCTATTCTGAATATGAGATTGGCACACGTTGGTAAAATCTTCAAGATGTAAATGAAAATTATCTTCTACTTACACCAGCAGAATCCATTAGGATTCATATGAGAGACCTGTGTTGGGTCTGACTGCTGTTAAAGGCACTCTTGTGGGGTGTGAGGTAATCTAAATTTAGCATTAATATGATTGTATACAAAGGAATTCAAACTTACACATATTTAAAGCCCTGGGCCTGCATGGATAAATCTATCTGTTTTGTCTTCTACCACACAGAATTAAAGACCAAGGAAGGATTTCAAAGTCCTTCCATCCCAATTATAGGGGGGCAGGAGAGTGAGAATATGATCACTAGTAAATTCTAAAATAAAATCCCCACCCATCCCTAGTCAGGAGGAGCAGTGTTACAGGTGATATATGAAAGCACCAAAGCAAAATAAAAGAGATAAATGGTTTAATTTGTAAATGGTGTGTGGGAATGATGAATGTCTCTTTTCCCCCGGATTCCAACCTGATAACAGATGTAAAGCTGAGGACGTGGACTATTGCCCTTCGCATGTTTTTGGCCTACCGTCCTGAAAGCTCTAGCCAGCATAACCAATACTGAGAGATGCAGTCCAAAAGCAGCCAGAAGACCACCGTTGCTCACATCACAGACTGAACAACTAGGATACTCTTTCCAAAACACTCCCTACAAAAATATGGCAAATGGAAGATTTGAAAATGAAAAATTGCTATTTAAAGGGGAGAGGAGAGTCAATTTTCCAAACAACAAAATATTGCTGTTTTAGTCCTGGTCTTGTTCAATTCCATCCAGTGTGCTTGGGATGAAAGACATCTTGACCACATTCAATGACAGAATAACAACTAGGGCCATCTAAGAAGATAATGTGCCCATTTATTGGGGGGGTGGAGGAATTCTCAAAGATTCATATTATATTGACCTATTTATTTATTTATTTATTCATTTTAAACAGACATTGTTTTCTGTTCTGTTCTGTGTGTGTGTGTGTGTGTTGTGAACGCTACTGGAGATTAACTATTCTTAATGCATGTCTGCTCCTGAAAGCATTTTCCTGATGAGCCACTAACAACTAATCAAAGATTAAAACATCTAGAAATGTTAACATTTTAATGGTTCTACACAGCCATTAGAAGAACAGGAACTCCCTGTTCCTTGGTTCACCTGGCAATTGTACATTATGCCATTACCATATATGAATTTGTCTGTTAATTATCCACTTCTTCTTTCTTTTGATGTGTTCTTCAAAGGGTTTAGCAAATCTAAAGATGCTTCCAAAAATGGTCAATCACTCGGCCTACATAAAAGCAAGCTGCTTTCAGGCTGCCATCCTATAGTTGCTTTCCTTCTGGAAGTAAGCCCAACTGAACACCATGAGAATTACTAAGTAAGCAGGCAAACAGCTGCAGTACTGTTTTATCAAAAAAGGTGAGGGTAAAAGAAATAGGCAGAGTGACTATGTTATCTAGTAATCTCAGTAAAGCAAGAAGGGGCAGATTTCATGGGGTTTTCTCTTTTCTAGAACCCTGGAGACAGCCAGCATCATACAGTAATCTGAGTGTTAGACTAGGGCTCCAGGAGACTAGAATTCAAATCCCCATTCAGCCATGGAAACCCAATGGGTAACCTTGGACAAGTTACCTTCTCTCAGCCTCAGAAAAAGGCAACAGTAAATCTTGCCAAGAAATCCCAGTGATAGGTTTGCCTTAGGGTCATCTTGTGTCAGAAATAACTTGAAGGCACACAACAACAACAAAGAATTCTGAAATCAAATCTTTTAAATAAAGTTAGCCTCTAAGGTCATTTTTAAGCATTTTAAAGATGTTTACAAGTTTTATGCCATTCTGTTACCAATTCTAAATTTCCTTCCCCATTAAAAAAACTGTCCCTAGTACCACAGGGGAGTTACATTTAAAAAAAAAATTAAAAAAATATTTTAAAAAACTAAAAAAACCTGTAAAATAATTAACGGTTTAGATAGTAAAGACTTAAAGTACCTTTCTACACTCTGTCTACCAGCCAGAGCCAAACACTGGATGGCTGGCACAGGTATAGTTAACACAAAGAAATAACTAAGAATATGTTTCTGAAGATATGTCCAAGCCCATGAATTTGTTCATTCTGCCAGAATCACACAAACATCAATTCCTAGTTTTTGCCTAAGTATCCTGATTGGAGGAAATGGGGTAGAAAACCTTTTGGTTGCTGCTGCTATTAGACAATGGGGAACCAGAATCCTTGCTAATATACTGCAAATCACCCCAAGATGTACCACTATTTTCTGCTGATCTATTTTCTGCTGCACCCTATTCAAAATGATTTATAAACAGGTCTCATATATCTGACTTTTTAAAAGAGACACTCCAATCTTTAAATGCAGCACTATCAGGCCTGGCCTCAAGTAGAAGAGCCCTCCCTCCATGAAAACAACTGGCCTAGGAGGGACTGAAAGGAGAGGCCTAGCAACACCATCGGGCCTGGCCTCAAATTGAAGAGCCCTCCCTCCATGACAACAACAGCATCTGGCCCAGGAGGGAGTAAAAGGACAGGCCAAACACCATCAGGCCTGGCCTCAAGTTGAAGAGCCCTCCCTCTATGACAACACTGTCTGGCCTAGGAGGGAGTGAAAGGGAAGACCAAACTCCATCGGGCCTGTCCTAGAATAAGAAGCAGAGCCCTCCCTCCATGCCATCTGCTTTGGTCCAGGCGTCAGAGGGAGTGAAGAACTGCTGGATCTGATCCCCTTCCCCTTCCCCATCCCCATACCCTTCTTTTGGGTCATATCTTTTTAGATTGTAAGCCTGAGGGCAGGGAACCATCTCATTAAAAATCATAATTGTAAGCTGCTCTGATAGCCTTTAGGGCTGAACACCGGGGTATAAATAATATTTTTTATTATTATTATTATTATTATTATTATTATTATATCATTGATGTAGTCCAAGCTGGATTTTTAGGGCTTTTAACATCAAGCTCTATGACTAATGTATTGATCTTGAACCAATATTGTTATCCCAGTCCCGATATTACATTGTAAAGCAATACAAAATGCCATCAAATAACAAATAGGAAATTAAATAATTGTATTCAAATCAAACTGGAGAGACTTAACAATGTCTATCATCTATTTATATATTTTATAAGATTTTTCAATGGAATTAAGTATGTTTTCACTGCCGAAACTGTCATCAGGGATATGATAGTAGTTGCATCATTTCTCTCTCACTTATCAGGATATCATTACAGAAAAAAACTTGTCTTGTAGCCATCCTCCCAAATAAACCTCTTTTGGTGATGAGAAAATCAAGGCCTCCAAAGATGATGTCTGCCCATAGGCAAGTTCACACGAGGAATCTTCATCCTAAGTGATTCCGGGCTTTATAAATAGGAACCTGCACTTGAACAAAATCTAGAAACTGGCAGCCAGTACAATTGACCCAAGACTGGTAACATGTGCTAAAAAGCCTACAGCAGAGATCATCCAGCAGCTGCATTCTGTTATCAGTGGCATTTTCTGAATATTTTTCAAGGGCATCTCCACACAAGGTGTTTTGCAGCTAATACCTCTCAGCAGCTCAGATCAAAAATCCCTACTAGACTTCCAACACAATAGCATACACTGGAGGAGACTTCCTTTAAGGTCATTTATAACTAAGCTGTCACTATTTAAATTTTAAAATGTATAAGGGGACACAAGTTGGAGCCGAATAAAGCTGACAGCAAAACCAGTGGATGGAATACCAAAACCACAAGAGCATTGCTGCTCCTTTAATGCCAAAGCTCACATACATGTTTAAGCTCTGTCAAAACAGGTAGATACTAGGGCTACAACTAAAACAGCCACACAATTTTTTGTAAGCAAGAGAACGCCTCTGCGTTTAGCTTCACTTTTCTCATCAGCACTATAGTGTGAGGCATAGTTCCATGAATAGAAAAGTGTATGTCCTTCACAACTGACTCTACACACAAATATTTTGAACTTCCCAGGCTGATGTGATTTCATGGTCTGAATGATGCACTAGGAATAGGGATAGCTGGGTTCAAATTTTTGTAGTCATAAAGCAGACTGGGTAAACGCGGCCTGTCACTATCTCTCAACATCATCCACCTCACAAGATTGCTGTGAGGATTAAAACAGGAGAACCAAGAACAATTCCTAAAGATGGTGGCAGTAATGGTGACAAAAGGTAGCTAATACAAATAATAGGTAGCTAATACAAATAATAATAGAAAATAACCCAGATAACAGAGTTAGTCCCCAAACAGTCACATAAAAATAGGTCTCAGCCTGTAGCAAAAACAATTCTATTTGCCCCGCACCAATGAAAAGGCCTCATTGTGCTACAGAAATGCTCCATGCATAAGGTTTTCCAGTTGAATCACGCAGCAATGAGAAGTGCTTAAACGAAAACAGTGGCTTATGAAATTGTGTGTACGAAGTAAGTGTTGTCCTCGGGATCAAAACGGGGGAAAATAGCATGTGTTTAATGACTCTTAAGGAGAGCCAAAGGTCGCTTTTGGATGCCCTCTGATTCAAAGAAACTCTAATATATAAAGGAATTACTCATTCCTGTACATTAGAGAAATGGAAAAGGTAATCATTTCTGATTTTCAGAAGCCTGAGGCAGATCCTTGGGATTGAAAGTGTCCTGGATATGTGTTTCAGGGTTCTAAAAATCAGAACTAATCCCCTTGATGCGGTTATTAGGGTTCTCATCATACAGTACTTGTCATTTGAAGAGAATAACAATGATACATTTCTACATACAAAAAAAATGTTGTGGCAAGCTAGTGATAAAGCCAATACATGAAGCTTACAACCAGTGCAAATCCCCTTGCTCCAAACAGCAAAGAAAAAATGAAAGAAAAATGGACATGCAGAATTCCAGGTTTCACTAGTCTAAGGTCCAAAACACACTGCAGAAATGATCCAGTTTGAGACTTTAACTGCCCTGTGTTACGGAATCCTGGGAATTGTAATTTATTATGGCACCAGAGCTCTCTGACAGAGAAAGCTAAATGTCTTACAAAATTGAAGTTCCCAGAATTCCCTAGCATGGAGCCAGGGAGTTAAAGCGGTCTCAAACTGCATTGTATTTTGGATGTAAGACCACTATGTAAGCCCTGTTTTAACTCTGATACTTGCTTGAAGCCACAATGCCCAACCCCATTGAGATGGATCCACCTGGACACAAGCCAGTTGGGTCATATGGATTTCAGCATGACCAAGATTGATACAATCATTTTGAAAGCTCAACAACCCACGCCTTGAGAAAAATGCATTTCAGTTCTCCTGAAATGATAAATCTCTGACTAGACTGCATGATCAAGGAGTCACAGTTTATTCTAGCACATCGCTCTGCAAAAAACAAAAGGCAGCAGACAAATGCTCCTCTATTTCGAACCACAGCATCCGTTCCTTGATAAAACTGATTCAGGTTGTTAGGAGAGGGGAGGAGAATGGATAGAAGACCTTAATCCAGGGATAAGGAAGATATGACCTAGCAGATGTTGTTGGACTGCAGTTCCTATCAGCTCCAGGCAACAGAACAGTGGTGAGGGAAGGCAGAAGTGGCTGTCCAACAGCATCTGGCAAAGCATGTGTTCCAATCCCTGTCTTGGCCCTTCATGGATGTATTTCCTTATTTAATTTGCTCTTCACCTGAGGCAGCTTCCACAGTGGCTTACATAAGGATAATAATTAAAAGGTGCATACCATTGCAGAAGCAGGGAGCAGGAGCATAATCATAAGTGATTTTTACCCACCACAGATTTCTACGCATTGCTTAGCAAAATGTGTATGGAATTTGCAAATATACAAGCATGTTGTAAAATCACACAGAAAAACTCTATATCCCTTCAACTTTGAAAGATGTATATTGCACTCCACTGACTAGAAGAGAAGTGTGGATTATGAGGCCTTCCAGCTATTGTTGGACTGCATCCCCATTGATAGGAGTTGCAGTCTGAAGGGCTGCATGATTCCAGTCTTAATATAGAGGCTGGAGGAGGGAGAATTTCCCAGGCTTCATATTAAATATACTCAAATTCCTGGACATCTGAAAGGGACCCTGGAGACAAAATTGGGAAGTAACCTGGTTCTGGCCTCTTCAAGGAGCCAGATTTTGCTGCTTTAATTTTTTTGGAAAAAAAACCAGACCAAATTTAAAAAATGGGGTGACAGTGTAAAGGTTCTCTTCACTGAATATGAATCATGGGGTGCTGTTTTGTAAAATGTTATGGTAGAAAACCTTGAACAAAATGTATCAGAAAGTGGGGAAAAAAGACCAATATAAAAGCCCTCCTTTTTGAACAAAGTCCTTTCTTTCTTTTTCATAAGCAAGGACAGACATTCATTGTGGATTTGTTTGCTATTTAACGGTATCTAGGTGCTTCTGTTTAGCAATACCTTATAAGTCTATGACGACTGGATTTTTAGTTTGCACTGATTGGACCCTTGGCGCTGCACAGAACTAGCAAGGGTAGCCCTTGTTCAAAGACTGACAAAAACAAAGTAGTGGCATAGGGAATGAGGGATCTGAGAGACTATTCCCAACATTATAATGCTTGAGAAAAGGTAAAGGAAAAGAGAGGGACCATGGGAAGGTGGGAAGAGGGAGCATTTCTATCTAATATTAACTGAAATTGTCAAAGTAGCCTGGTGAGAGAGAAGGGTGTGGGATCTGTATCAGTTGCTATCAAAGAATCTGCTTTCAGATACCTGCTTGTTTTCACAAGGCTCCATTTGTATAATGGAAATAAAGCAAGTAGGATTACCCGACAACCAGTAGTTACCAGTACTCCCTCATCCAAAGGATTTAGTGTCTCACAAGGCTTATTTCTGAGTAGACACACCTTACAGTGGTAGCTTGTAGTCTGCATGACAGTTGAATCATGAATCCACTTACATTAAATTCTGGAGGAGCTATCCAACATGCTGAACATATTTTGAGATTAGATTCAGCACCCTTGATAGCACCATGCCACTTCGTATTATCACCTAGAGCAGACTGACCATCCCACTGCCATGGACGCCAACAGCTTCCATTGGTGCCTAAGAATGTGCTCATTAACTCCATAGCACTGTGCCTGGAACTCTTCAGTGTCGGAGGGAAGGCAGAAACAAAGTACGCTGAAAGGACTGAATTATGAAAGTGGGGGGCAGGGAGATGAGTAAATGAATCAATATATTTATTTACACCTCTTGAAAAAGAAAGGGATTTGGATCCATCCAGGCCCACCATCATCTATATTCTCCTCAGCTGCCCAAAATTCATCTCTGCACAAGTGGGAAGAAGGACATCTCAGGTTGTGTTGACACTGTACACTGCTCTGCAGTTCATTATGCTTAAGACATGTGTCTCAATAAACTTGACAGATTACGTAAAGCCATTTGAGTTTTACGAGGGGAAACATTTTCAAATGTGTTGATTAAATTATGACTAAGGGCTTAGACCAACAGATATAAATCTCTAATCTCATTCTCACTAATGACCTCCCGCAGCAGGAGGAAGGTATTTTATTCACTAAAGCCAGCTTTTCATAGAGAAGCATCAAAGCACCAGCCTAATTTTAAAGCCTAAATGGATCATGAAAACAAAGAATTTGTTTCTTTGTTTGTTTCTTTCTGAACAATTACAATTTCTAAATTCTAATAAAATAAAATTTATTTAAAAAATAAAACAAAACAAAAAACATCTCTAAGATAACTCATCTGCATTTTTGACTCCTGCGAAATGACACCTAAAGTCTATCTTGAAAGTTATTTAGCCTTCCAAAATTATTTTGATGCAGGATTGAATAATTAAACTCCTGTCAAAACAGGATTGGGCAAGTGTGGCCCTCCACAGGCTTTATGGACTGCAGCTCCCATAATCACTCACCACTGGCTACACTGGCTATGGCTGATGGGAAACTGTAAACCAAAAGGATCACAGATGCCTACTGCCATGTTAAGAGATAACTTGCCAATAATTTATTCCCCCCCCCAAAAAAAATGCACTCCCTGTTATGCATCTTAGAACCACCCTTTAGAATGAGCTAGTATAATCCAGGTAAGGGTATTAAGGCCAGGCCCCTAACATGTGTTAAATAATGTCATACTGATTTCCTATTGGTATAACTACAATTTTCCTCCATCCATGTTTTTTCCTTGCAAAAAGTTCCACAGTTATAGGATCCTTTGATGACTCTTATACATTAGGGAAAAGATTTAAAGGTGTGGTACAGACGGCCTGTTTGGGCCATCCTCGCGGCATAGGGCTGGGGAGTGCACAGCATTCGCACAATCCTCAGCCCTAGCACACAGCAATGCCATCGCAACTGCACAGCTTCTACACAGAGCTGCACAGTTGCTACGGCGTAAAGGAGCCCAATGGCGCCTTTTGCATTTAGTGTGTCACAACTGCGACGCTAAAAAGGAGCAGGGTTTCCCTGCTCCTTTTTAACTGCACACCTTCGCTGTAGCATCTAGCTGCTATGGCGAAGGTCTGCAGCAAAAAAAGGTGGCTACAGACCGCCCTTTTTGGGCAGTCAGAAAAGCCCCAAAATAATTTTATTTAGTCATTCACAAGATACCTCTTCTCAACTATGGCAGATGTGGAACATATTAGATGCACGTATCTAATACAAACAAACACTTCATATTAGCTGCCTGGTTTCTTTTCCTGAAATCTCCCTCCATAGCTCTGAACAGTGCTGGAAAGACATTGCTTCTACCCGCCTGTCTTGCCCAACATTTAGGAGGGGGTTCCTTCATGAAGCTTGGAAGAAGTGCTTTTTTGAACTGAAAGTTCGAATATCCTCCACATCACCAAAGTGAATGAGGATTTGGGAAGCTGCAGTCCAAAAAAGTAACTTCTCCATGTTATATAGCACCCCACCATCAGCTCCACCAACATCACTGTGTTATGCTTTCCAGGGCAAGTCAACTGTCACAATAAGTAGTTCCCACAATATTCCTAGGATATAGAGATGGGACTTATGGCTAATATATGTGCACATAAGGGCCATTTCTATGTTTATGAAAGTAATGACTGGAAAACATTTGGGGCTCCATATGTTTTGGCTTGCTGCTCCCACAATTCCCTGGTTTGGGTCATATTGGTTGGGGTGATAAGACAATAAGTCAAAAGATTCAGATGGCCAAAGAGTTCCTGCCCTTAGTGTCAGAGGTCTATCTCCTTAATTTAATTGGCCAGATGTTCCTCACCTCTGATCTAATCAATACATCCTCTTAATCTAATTGCAACACCAACAAACAAGTAACAAATATGCAGTTTTCTAATATTGACAAGCAGGTACATGATCTAACATTAGTCATGCTTCTGTCTAGTTGATATTGCACAGGTTAGTCAAACAATTCATGCCTCACTCAGTAAATTATCACAGTGCTTTTGATTTCCATTCTTCAAACAAAGAAAGAAGGGGAAAAAAACAGAAAACAGTATTTCCCATCAACCACAGCTATTTTCTGCCCCTTGCAAATAAAACCATACAACTGACTTGATGCTGATTGGAAGCAAAGGTTAGTGCTTCACACCAAATTAACACAGCATCAGTACAAGTGCATTACTTATGTACCATTAACCACCATCCCAGGAGAGATGGCTAATCAATGTAGGAATAAATCAGCTTCAAATGGGTATTTTCTCCATGGGGGGGGGGGGAGAGAAATTAGAGACGTTAGAGACTCTAAATTAAATTCAATCCTAATATGAATTTGAACACAAACTAAATATGACTTCTAAGTTCTCCTTGAGGGAAAGGTTCTTAATTTGGGGTCCAGTGACCTTGGGGATCTATGGATGGGATTCGTGGGTTCCATGAACTAAATGCAAAAAATGGCTTTTCCTCTCCAGTTTTCTTCTTGTTACATTGAATTTTTCCCAGCACAGTGAATTTTAAGTTAGGATCATAATCATTTCAAATATTCATTGTAATTACTTTATTCCAAACTAATATGTGTGAAGGAGATCAATTTCCAATGTAAAAAACAAACAAAACAGTGAGCAGAAGGGGGCTATTGGTTTCATCAGGGCCTGTCTAAAAGGACCTGTGACAAACACACACATCCCCCAAAATGGTAGGAACTGTTGCCTTAAAGTCTAACAAGGCCTGCATGTTTTTTTTAAAAAAAAACATTCAATCAATCAGAATACTACAGTTGCTTACAGCTGGCATTGGGTTGAATATTGGACTAGAATGCTGGAGGGCAGGGGTTGAATCCCTATTAAGTCATGGGTGACCTTGTGTAAAGCACACTGTCTCATCCTCAGTGGTGTCCCTCTGAAGAAACCTGTCAGGAAAACCCTATACAGTGGTCCCCCGGCTTACAAATCCCCCAGGTTGCGAAAACCCCGGGATCCGAAAGCTGCAGGACCGCTAACATATCCCCCGGGATCCGAAGGATCCCCCGGGATACAAATTTTAAAAACCGTGCGGCCCCTTTAAATCGGCCGCGCGGTCCGTTCGCGAAAGCGATCCCCCAGGAAACGAAAGCTTCCGGGTTACCTGGGGGACCACTGTAATAGGTTCGCCTTTGGGTTGCCATAAGTCAGAAATAACTTGAAGGTACTGAACAGCAACAGCAACAACAACATTGCTTATTACTTGTCACTTGTCTATCAGGAATAGCATAAACTGCACAGTAATTATTCTGAATGTTATTTTTACATAAATTTTTGTTCTGATTATTCCTATAAAGAACTTGAAGTCACGAACCTAAATCTCTGTCCTCCCTTCAACATCACAATTCTGTAAAACAGGTTATATAGAGAGATAGTAAAAAGCTCAAGATAACCCAGTCAGCTTCACTGCTAAATGTGAATTTGAACCCCAGGCTCCTCTTTCTTAATCCAATAGTCTAGTCTAACCACTATATCATACTGATGTGGACTATCAACATTGCTTTTCACATCAATGGCTTCTCAAATACTGGTGTAAAAGAGTTGCCAAGTGAATTCACTCCGCCCCTCATCCCACACACAAATCCAGAGAATCACATTGTCCCTTGACGTCAGTACTGCAGATAGCAGAATGCATGTCTGAAGAAATAAGAATAAATAAAATGTCCTGTCTGTGGAAAAGCTACACTATAATTCTTGTCCCTGACTTCCAGTTCTGTATTGATTTCTGTGAAGGCCCAAATAGTCAATTCATGGGTGTAAAAAAGCACAGTTCAGCAACAGCTGGTCCACATGAACATGCAGAAATCCAAGCTACCAGCATAGCAAGTGGTTACAGCTATGTTGATAAAGTACTTGATAAGTATTGTCTGTATTCACCCACCATGAGGTCCATGTATATACACATTCAAGGTCAGTTCCAGAAAGTGAACAGCAGCTCTCCAATAGCAATTTGCAAAAGATGCCAGAGGGAGGGGAAATGACAAGCCCCTTTATACACACAAAATTTAACATGCCAGATTCTAGTCTGCAGAAAACTTTAGGAGATGAATAATAATTTATCTTGTTTTCTCTCTAAATGTATTTAACTGCATGTTTTTAGAGAAGCGTGACTAAAGTACAGTTATTTAAATTTCAGATCCTCCAAAGAGCTTCCTGGTGCCAATCCAATCATTTTAGCAAAGCTCCAGCCAACAGAAGAGCTTTGACGATTGCTCTAAAATCCAGTGTTTGTTATAATGAAGCATGTAAATAATTTCACATCAAGACTCTGGGATGACAAAACAGAATGAACCTATTAACACAAATTAATTGCTCATAAATCAAGGTTATGCTTTGGCAACTGAGCAGTAACTTGGTGGAAGCTGCAGGAAATCAGAATTAATCAAAAACATTTACCTAGGTCATAGGCTAGTGCTGTAATGCTCAAGAGGGCACATTGAGCTGTAGCAAAACAAGGGCAAATCATCCTGATTTGTTATCTTCCATGCAAAAACCTGGTTGGTGGGGATTGATATGTAGGAGGGAGTGCATGTGTGAGAGAGAGGGGAGGAAGAGGAGGAGGAGGAGATGGTGGTGGTGGTGGTGGTGTTGAAACATTACTGCTGAGCCAGAATTCCTTAAAATTCACTACTGAAAACTTCAGAATTCTTGTTTATCTTGAACAAGCAGTTATGCAGGTAGACACTGAGAGCCAGTGTGGCCTAGTGCTTTGAGAATAGGACTACAACTCTGGAGTCCAGAGTTTGAATCTGTGCTGAGCCATGGAAATCCACAGGGTAACCTTGGGCGAGTCACATTCTCTCAACCCCAGAAATGGTCACCATAGGCAAGAAATGACTTGAAGGCACATAACAACAACATCAACAAGCTAGGGAATAGCTATTGGTTCCCTTCTTTTCCCAGCAGGAGTGCCTCTCTCCATGGGCCATTTGCAGCATGGATCATTAGCATCTATTGGTGGAGGCAGGGGGACTCTTTGCTGCTACTCCATAGGTGCCAGAATGGGGACTCCTGGAGGCCACAACAAAATGGCCAGGGTGCATATGACATCTGTACACCACACATTAACCATCTTCAGTTTAACAATATACCCCAGGTCCAATATATCCCTGCTTACTGCTTTCCTAACCGCACAGCATAACAAGTTGTTGTTGTTGTTGTGGTTGTTGTTGTGTGCCTTCAAGTTGACTCCAATGTACAGCAAACCTATCATAGAGTTTTCTTGGCAAGATGTATTTAGAGAAGATTTGTCATTGCCTTCCTCTAAGGCTGAGAGAGCGAGACGTGTCCAAGGGCACCCGCTGGGCTGAGTGGAGGTTTGAACCCTGATCTGCTAGAGTCCTAATCCAGCACTCAAAGCACTACATCACTACATCTCAGAACAACATAGGCCAAGAACTGGCTTATTACTCTATCTTGCCTGAGGAAAGACAAGCCAGAGTTCTTGGTTCACACATGTCACAAACAAACCACAGATGGAAGGCCTGCAGAAGATGCCAAGAGGGGCCATACCTCCAAAATAAGGGATGTCAGACTATAAGGCCATTTACATGCAGATTTTTTTAAATAGGAGGATAGACACACATGTAAATGCTCTTATTTCAGCCTTGCTCATGCTTCCAATGGAGGCAGTACAGATTTTTAACATCTAGCCTTTTGCTTCCCAATTTATAATGTCATCTATTTATCAGGTATCCATCTCTCAACGAAAGTGCCAATTCATTACTACTATTCATCATTCAATAATTTAAGAGACTAGTTAGACTTGTGAATATCTAAGACTTTGGTTAACAGTGGCAGTTCCTGCATCAATCCTTTTGGGGTGGTGCTGCCTTCAGTTCAAAGGCAGGCAACTTGTGGTCATCCAGATGCTATAGGATCTCAGCACTGTCAGCACTGACTATGTTGGCTAGCACTAAGAGAAGTTACAGTCCAAGAATATTCAGTGGATTACAAGTTGAACATTCTTACTCTGTTCTAGAGCTAACCAGTAGTGCTGTTAACTCAGACACTGTGTGATAAACTACACCAGCTAAATGGCTTCGAGCTGAGGGTTAAAAATTATCATAAACTCCACAGTCTGGAAAATTTCTTGGTTAATTATATAGCCACATTTAACTGTTCATATTACTGTATAGGTTAAAGAGACCTGGAGGGGGGAAAAACAGATGAAAAAGAGGAAGATAGATTTCTTGAGTCATTATTTTGAATGATTAAAAGGTATGAGATTTGATATTAGGACATTAGGATCCAAAATTTAGAGGATAGGAAGTTTTTGTCAATTAAGTTGTATGTAAATTCGTTTTGAAAGTGATGTTTGTTATGGTTTTAGGTTGTAAATTTGTCTTTTGTTGATGTTTTTTGGTTGTTGGTTTTAGTTATTTTGTTTTTTAAATGGATGTTTCTAAAAAGAATATGTTTTTCTTAAAGAGTCCAGGCACAGGATCTCTGAGGCAGGTAGGAAATGTAAGAGTATCAAAGGATTAAATCAGTAACGGCCCTCTAGATGCCATTGAGCTGCAGCTCCCAGCATTCCTTGCCATGGGCTATGCTGGCTAGGGCTGCTAGAAGTTGCAGTTCAACAACATTTAGAGGACAATGATATATTGTCCACCCCATCATCTTCCACTAGTGCCTGATCTGGCTCTGCATCCATCTGAGCACACATCTGTAAATTATACTGAATCCATTTATCTAGTTGCTAATTGTGTGAATGATGTAACAACTAATGCATACCAATATTATAAAGAGTAAGAAAATGAAGAGAGCCATGCTGTATCAGACCAAAGGCCTTTATCTGCCTTCTCTTCACACAGTAGCTGATCAGTTGCTGCTGGAACCACATAAGTTCAACTGCACCCTGCATCTTGCGATCATTCCTCAGACTGACACACACAAACAGGAAGGAAGGAAGGAAGAAAGGAAAAAGAAAATTAATACAAAGAGCATAGTACTAATACTACTGCTGTGCCTCTGTTATTTCTTCTGTAGGGAGAGTCTGTGTCTTTATTTTCTTTTTCCTTTTTTTCAGTTGCTTGGGCCTTCCCATCCGTACATCCTCTAAACAAAAGGTTCAAAGTTCCTGTGCAAAAAGTAACAATCCCACTAGGAGTCGATGGGCGTGCATTAGACATTTTTCCCACGAACCCAGTCCCATCCATCTCCCTGTATGGCTGGCCTTATGGAGATAGTCTGGTGGGAGCGCCGTGTCCTCGCAAGGCCACCACTGTAACTCAGGAGGGCTCTGCTGCTGAGACTGTCTCGCAGCCAGGAGCTTAGCTGAGTAGGAGTGTGTTTATTCACATTGCCATTCGCAGCAGCCTCTGTACACAGTACTCAACATCTGTGCTAAAGTTCAGACCAGCAGCAGATTATCCAGAAACCTTTTAAAATGTCAACCACCATTTGCATTAATTCACAAGATAAAACTCTTAAATGTCCCTGTCACAAGCAAGGTCAAGGTGACCCTATGTAAAAGTAATCTGGCATAGAAGAGATTGGAAAGCCTTCTTTGTTGGGATCCTTCTATCATCTTGCCACATTACCCTCCCTCTCCTCTGATTTCTATGTTCAGAAATGCTTAGCAGGGTATTGATTATGGAGGAATGTCTCGTCCTTGGGCATACATAAGGCAGAATGCAATTCTCTATGGAATAGGGAGGCTCATGCAGCAAGGGAAATATTCATCCATCAAAAAGCGACTGGGATTAAATTCACCAGTGCATTAATGATGAATTGACACAAAACCATCATTGATCGTGTTAGGAACACTGGAAGCTGCAGGTCAGACCATCACTCCATCTGCCTCAATACTGTTTGTATCAGCGATGGGCAACTTGTGACCTTCTAGGTGTTGTTGTACAACTATTGTACTGTACAACTATTACCATTACCAGCTAGAGCTGATGGGAGTTGGAGTCCAATAACATCTGGAGGACCACATACTTTGCAGCCCTGATCTGCACTGATTGGTAGCAGTAGCTGTTCATGATTTCAGACAAGATTCTTTCCAGTTCCACTTGGGAGAACCCAGGGACTAAAACTGGGACCCCTTGCATGCAGAATCAAAGCTTTGGAAAGTTACTTATAACTCCCAGAATCCCACAGCAAACATGTTAATAGGATTAACTATATTACAGTAAGGAAAAGCAGAGGGGAAGTCAAAGGTTATATTTGTGGAAGTCATAGTGGTTTCTCAGAAAAGGTAGGTTAATATGAAACTAAAGCAATGATTTCTCAAAATTTGGTCCTCAAGATGTTTTGCATTTCAACTCACAGAATCCTTGGCCAAAAGCCAGGCTGGCTGAGATTTTGGGGATTGAGGTCCAAAACATCTGGAAGACAAAAGTTTCAGAACAACTGAACTACTGCATCCTTTTCTGATTATCACTCTTCTCACCCATCTAGGCTAGCTACTTACATGCTGCCAAAAAAGAGGAGGTCCAGATGCATCTGCACATTGACACAGGGATGCAGATGTGCCCAAAATGTGCACAGATATGACGTAAATTTAAAAATAACTTCTAGAATTTTAAATAAATATACAGGAAGATATCACTGTAGTAGGAAAGAAGGTGGCTAATCCTGCAAATGGGGAAGGGCAGCTCCTGCTGATTCTGCCATTCAGGTGCTGAAAACTGGTCTGCTACTTTAGGTCTCCTGCTCTCTCTTCTCCTTATGGTTCTTTATCTTCACACAGCCCTTAAGAGAGCTTGTCTATTTAAAGGCTATACTCTGAAAAGCAGAACATATGGCCTCAATAGTTACCATATGATTAGTAATCTTCTCTCTGACTTTTCCTGTTATCTCATCTTCAGCTTGTTCCCCTATCAACTTCTTCCCCCTACCATGATCATTGGATGATTAAGGAGTATTTTCAGTGAAACATTTGACCTCCTTAAATTGAACTTTGGAAGTTCTGCGTGGGTTGTATTAAATGAGCATGAAAATATTTCAGCCTATTGGGTCATCTATGGAACATTCTTTTAATTTTGTGGATAGATGGATCCCATAGGATGATCTGCAAGTGTTTTGCATGAAAAGCCACATGTAAGGTCCTTTTTCCATATGAACAAAAACCCACAGAAGGAATCCTCAAAACTCCAGGGAGTGCTAAATGTTACTTCATTAGTCAATCACTTTTGGCAAAATGTATATTTTCACACAGTATGCCTATTCCTGCAAAGCTCTGAGTCTTTTATGTTTATTTCATTACCATTTATGCATACTCAAAACTGACAAATCAGAATAAACTTCTAATTATCAGCTTTAAAAATCTGCCCCAAGATTATTTTGTTTTTCCTAAACAAAATCTTCATGTGAACTGACATTAGAAAACTGAAAGTAATTTTTTTGTTAATTGCTGTCAAGCTGACTTTGATAAACAGCAATTCTATGACTGAGAGCTCTCCAAGTCACCCTTGTTATCAACAGCCCTGCTCTGATCCCTGCTCAAACCAAGGGCTGTGGCTGCCTTGATTGAATTAATCCATCTGTAATTCATCTTTTCCTAGAGTTTCCCACTTTATCCAGCATTATTATCCTTGCTAATGAGTCCTGTCTTAATGATACCTCCAATGTACTATTATCATTATCATTATTATTATTTTATTATTATTATTCCTCTCTCTTTCCCCAGAACTGGGACTCAGAGCAGCTTCACAACATTAAAAAACAGTACAATTAAAAACATAGAAAAAAGTACATTAAAAAGGAATTTAATTATTACAATATTGAAACAGATAGTTGTTAATAGAATACAACACATTTTAAAAGATAAAATGATATATATATATATATATATATATTTTAAAAAATTAACAAATTTTTGAAATGATATAAAATCCCAGCCTGTCCACATAACAATTCCTTACAAGCCTGTGTGAATGGGTAGGTCTTAACTTGCTGGTGGAAGGCCATTAAAGAAGGAGTCATTCTGATCTCCCTGATTTCTTGTGTACTGTCTCCATTCTGATTTATGACTGAGCCAAGACATGGAGTATATACATACTTCAAATAAATACAATAAACAAAAACAGAAAGAGGAAAGATGGTCCCCATGGACATCTTACTTGCAGTGCAGTCCCTCAGTGCTTCACATTGAAAGTGAGCTCTCCCATCTGTCCAACATTTTGTTCAGGAGCCCTAGCATCCACTCTCCCTTTCCTGTGTTCTTTGCAGCCACTGGAGAGCACTGTTCTCGGTGCTCTCTGAATCTTGCTGCTCTCCTCCTGCTTATGGGAGGTTTGGCCCTGAACAGTGGGGGCTGGTGGTTTCCATGTTAGCAGGGTGGAAAATCTGCTCTGGGTTTCAATCTGAACTTTAAAACAGCAGGAATAGGGTTCAGCACATTGGATCTCAGGAGCTGAAAGTTCAAATTAAAACCCACTAGTCCCACTGACATGGAAGTCACAAGCTGGTGCTTCGACCTGAATAAGTCATTGTTAGTTCAAATGACTGTTTGGTACTCTTTCAAAGCAAATGGCAATTTTTCTCTCTTTTTTTCTTTTTTAACTTTTCTTTTCTTTTTTGTAGCAGATCTTTATGCAAAGCAGGGATGTGAGATGCCACCTTATGTTAATAGACATCATTTCTGTCACATGATGTGCCAGCCCTTGGCATAATGTGCTCTTGCTGCCTCAAAAAGCAACGGTTCCATACAAGCCCATTGACTGAACATCACTGAGCCAAATGCCCTTCATCCTTGACATTACAATCTGGCAGCCCCAGTGAATGGTAACCATGGGAGGCTCTCCTACAGCAGCTAAAAACTACCTCTTTTGCTCAGAATGGATGGCAGGGGAGCACCAAGGATCTGCATGACAACACTTGTGCAACATGCTGCTTCCAGTCATTATGTTTAACTGCTCCTAAGAAATGTAGGAAACAGGACCAAGAGCTGTGCAGAATCTTTCTACCCTTTTGTTCTTCTGACCATAGTGAACAAGCTGCTGAATTTATAACTCCTGGTATGCCCCTTCTGAAATTTAAACCTGTAAATCAGGAATACCACAATGCCATTGCAACATTACTCTCCTCTTCCCAATTAGAAAGCCAGTGAGGAAGTTGCAGACTAGTGAGGAAGCATTCAATTCCACATGAAGCTGCTGATTCAACTGCTGAGAAGGAATATTTCTGCTTATAAGAAAGCACAAACAGACAGACAGTTATTAAAAGGACTAACAAAACAGAAAGAGTTGAACGTTATGGAAAGAAGTTTCACCTTCTGCTTTTAATATGCACTGTATATGTGAGATTAGATCCAGGTATCTTGCAAACATAGTTCATTCTTAAGCCTTAAGACTTTCTCCTTATCAATTCTTTCAAATGCAGCACCACACCATCTATCAGGCATCTCAAGTTCCAAAGCAAGTCACAGATAACATCTTAAAGAACACTTGCTGGAAACCTCTAAGCAGTAGTGGAGGAATATTCTTTCCTTTTATCACCAACCCATTCCACCTGAGCATCTCAAGCACCAAAAGAAGCTCCAGATAACTTGCAGGATGCACACTGGTGAAAATCTTAAAATGGTGATGAATCTGTACTTTCTCTTATTCACTGTGGTTCACTTCCAAATCAAAAACAAGAAACTTATTTATTTATTTTAATTTTATTTATTTATACCCCGCTCTTCAGCTCTAAAAGCTTGAACTCAAGGTGCACCTATACTGTAGAAATAATACAGTTTGACACCACTTTAACTGCCATGGCTCCATCCCACATAATACTGGATATGTACCTTTTGTGAGGCAGCAGCACTCTTTGGCAGAGAAGGCTAAGACCTTGTAAAACTAAAAATCCCTGGAATTCCATAAGAAGAAACTACAGGACTCAAAGTGGTGTTAAGCTGCATTATTTCTACAGTGTAGATGCACCCCAGGTTATGATTCAGTATTGCCATACTAAAACCTCACCAATGTGGCCATGGGTGTAAGAAGGCAGCCCCACCCCTTGTAACATACCCTATGAGTGACTGATGTAAGCAACAAACAGGCATAGTTGAACTCACAGCTGGATTACAGTACTTGCAGTAGAGTAAAATTAATCTTTCATTAAGCAACATGAAATCAGAATAAGAAAGGATATCTTTGATAGTCCCAGGTGGGTCCATTCCTCACCATCTGAATTTGAGCCTGAAAGACCAAGGCGAACTACAGCTCCATGGCATGTAAACTGTCACCTACTTCTCCACATTCCTTTCTTACTGGATAATGAGTTGGAATAAACTGAGAGGTGGAGAAGATGATGTTGCTGCTGTTGTTAATAAGTTGTATACAAGACAACTGGTGATATTGCACAAATGCTCCCTGATCATGGGACACACCTGTTAAAGAGTGATCAGCATTTAGTTTCTTGGTTTTCTTGGCTTTGTGAAGCCGGAGTCCCCATGGGAGATTCCAAGGACTGTAGCCCCAAAAAGAGATTTCTACTGTCTCTGGAAAAGAAATAAGGACTATAGCGAAAGACAAAAATATCCAAAAGTGCCTGTAAAATTCCATGAATAAAGCAATGGCAATTGCACAATAAAGGCCTTGGCTGGAAGCACCCCAGTTAAATTGACCAACAGGGTATTCATTTGGAATGGTAAAAATACTGGTAAAAAGAAGAAGAAGAAGAAATATCCTTATTCCACCATCTTGAGGGGAGAGAGAGGCAAGCCACCTCCTGCTGGAAGCAAGAAGAGCCCTCCCTTCAACCACCATCTTGAGGGGAGTGAAAGGCAGGCCACCTCCTGCTGGAAGCAAGAAGAGCCCTCCCTTCAACCACCATCTTGAGGGGAGAGAAAGGCAGGCCACCTCCTGCTGGAAGCAAGAAGAGCCCTCCCTTCAACCACCATCTTGAGGGGAGAGAAAGGCAGGCCACCTCCTGCTGGAAGCAAGAAGAGCCCTCCCTTCAACCACCATCTTGAGGGGAGAGAAAGGCAGGCCACCTCCTGCTGGAAGCAAGAAGAGCCCTCCCTTCAACCACCATCTTGAGGGGAGAGAAAGGCAGGCCACCTCTTGCTGGAAGCAAGAAGAGCCCTCCCTTCAACCACCATCTTGAGGGGAGAGAAAGGCAGGCCACCTCCTGCTGGAAGCAAGAAGAGCCCTCCCTTCAACCACCATCTTGAGGGGAGAGAAAGGCAGGCCACCTCCTGCTGGAAGCAAGAAGAGCCCTCCCTTCAACCACCATCTTGAGGGGGGAGAGAGGCAGGCCACCTCCTGCTGGAAGCAAGAAGAGCCCTCCCTTCAACCACCATCTTGAGGGGAGTGAAAGGCAGGCCACCTCCTGCTGGAAGCAAGAAGAGCCCTCCCTTCAACCACCATCTTGAGGGGAGAGAGAGGCAGGCCACCTCCTGCTGGAAGCAAGAAGAGCCCTCCCTTCAACCACCATCTTGAGGGGGGAGAGAGGCAGGCCACCTCCTGCTGGAAGCAAGAAGAGCCCTCCCTTCAACCACCATCTTGAGGGGAGTGAAAGGCAGGCCACCTCCTGCTGGAAGCAAGAAGAGCCCTCCCTTCAACCACCATCTTGAGGGGAGAGAGAGGCAGGCCACCTCCTGCTGGAAGCAAGAAGAGCCCTCCCTTCAACCACCATCTTGAGGGGAGAGAAAGGCAGGCCACCTCCTGCTGCAAGCAAGAAGAGCCCTCCCTTCAACCACCATCTTGAGGGGAGAGAAAGGCAGGCCACCTCCTGCTGGAAGCAAGAAGAGCCCTCCCTTCAACCACCATCTTGAGGGGAGAGAAAGGCAGGCCACCTCCTGCTGCAAGCAAGAAGAGCCCTCCCTTCAACCACCATCTTGAGGGGAGAGAAAGGCAGGCCACCTCCTGCTGCAAGCAAGAAGAGCCCTCCCTTCAACCACCATCTTGAGGGGAGAGAAAGGCAGGCCACCTCCTGCTGCAAGCAAGAAGAGCCCTCCCTTCAACCACCATCTTGAGGGGAGAGAAAGGCAGGCCACCTCCTGCTGCAAGCAAGAAGAGCCCTCCCTTCAACCACCATCTTGAGGGGAGAGAAAGGCAGGCCACCTCCTGCTGGAAACAAGAAGAGCCCTCCCTTCAACCACCATCTTGAGGGGAGAGAAAGGCAGGCCACCTCCTGCTGCAAGCAAGAAGAGCCCTCCCTTCAACCACCATCTTGAGGGGAGAGAAAGGCAGGCCACCTCCTGCTGGAAACAAGAAGAGCCCTCCCTTCAACCACCATCTTGAGGGGAGAGAAAGGCAGGCCACCTCCTGCTGCAAGCAAGAAGAGCCCTCCCTTCAACCACCATCTTGAGGGGAGAGAAAGGCAGGCCACCTCCTGCTGGAAACAAGAAGAGCCCTCCCTTCAACCACCATCTTGAGGGGACTTAATTGTCTAATTAACAAATTGTAAGCCGCTCTGATAGCTTTGGCTGAAGAGCGGGGTATAAATAAAATGTATTATTATTATTATTCCATGGGAATGGGTAAAACATTGGGCACTGATGTTCAAAAAGTGTACCTTATTTTTAACAGTTGATTTATAGTACCAGTGCATGCATACTCAGGAATTTCTCTATTTGCCTGCTACCATACAAGGAAACCAACCAACATGATTTTGTTGTCTAAAGACCTTAATAGCATATTCTTGTTCACATCTTTGCAAAAGTTGAGTCCTCCCAAATTCAATGAAGTTTACTCCCAATTAATTTTATTCCCTTTAAGGCTGAAGGGCGGGGTATAAATACTCTAATAAATAATAAAATAAATAAAGTGTGAGTACAGGACTATAGCCTCAATCTACTCTTGTAATGGCATAAAAATCTCTTTTTCTGCACCTCACCCACTCACCTAGTTCTTCTTCGGTTCTAAAATATTCCAGAAAAATCAATAAGATAATAATTCCCTACAAGAGAAAAGATATCAGTGGCAATATATTCTTCAAGGACATATCTCTGTGGATTCATGCATATTCCTACTTGTGTAACAACCAAACTGATTTGTCTGAAATTCATTCAACACTACTCTTTTCAAAGCTTGTTAATAAAGACAAGAGACGTATTTCAATAGCTGCACAAATAAAGGCAAGGAATGAAGCATTTCAGAAACAACATGGTCATTCCTGTTAACCTGACATAACGTACCGCAGGATACACCATGACTGAAATGAGCTCTAACTGAACCTTTCCCAAAAGGATGTCTTCTCTGCTATGTACAAGGGCTCACTAATGACAACAAAACCCAAAAAGCCATCTAGTTAAAACAGGGAGGAGAACTACCAAGCATCTCCCCATGCTCAAAAGAGTTATTTTTAAAGGACGAGCCTTACTGATTAGAACCTCAGAAGAAAAGACTGAGCCACAAACATCAAAAGGCACAATCTGCTTAATGCCACAACAGTCTGTCTGATGGGGAGACTGTTGTGTAACAGAGAGATGTGAGCAGGATATCACTTCAGGAATGTGCACTAAGACAGGTCTCATCCAACAAGGATGGCATTCTGACATAATAGGAGCAACAGCAGAACATTGCTGACTGCTACACAGGGTACAGGAAGGGACAGCTATGCACACACCCTTTATAGCGAATGGGGTAATAGAGGATTAGGGCCACGATTACCCAGAATTCTTCACTCTAGCCAATGAAAGGGGGAGGGAAGGAGTTTGCCTTGTTCCTTTCAGTCACACCTCCTCCTGGTGAAGCAAAGGGATCTTGTAGCACTTTTCACACTAACTGAGGAAAAAAGGTTGTAACATAACAGACTTGGAGCCTGATCACGTGAGAAAACAAAGCAGAAGAGTAGAGGCTTTCTTCATGCTTCTCCGCATGCTGTCATAGCACTTCTGTTCTCTTCCCATGGTGAAGAGAGTTATAAAACAGTGCCGTTTGTTGATGGATTTTTGTTGATGGATTTCCAGCATGACAAAAGACACACTTTTATGACCATCTCCCTCGGGAAGAGAACAACAGTACTGCGACAGCACGCAGAGAAGGTACATTCAGGATATATATCACCAAGCAAAATTACAATATAACTTAAAAACAGTTAAAACATTGTTAGTTATTAAAACAACATATAACATATCTGTAGTAGGCAGAGGCTTAATTTAAATGGACAGTATGTTAGAATTAATGAAATATAGACTGAAATAACCAAATATAGACTGCAACAAGTACGCCTGTAAAATCTTAAGAAGGGGGAAGGCATTAGAATGATGCGGGGGCACTATCTTCACCTTCGTCCCTGCTTTAATGCTTACAATAACCTTGCAAGGCAAGTTAGGCTGAGAAAAAATTGATTGGCCCAAGGGATTTGCACTCATGTCCTGTTTCTGGACTTTCAACTGACACTTATTTGGCCACTACAGGAACAGAAATGCAGCATACAGCAGGAGCGCTCCAAAGCCGCAGCAGTGACAGAAAAGCCAGCTTTTTTTCTGGCATAAAAAGGAGCAGCCCTTCGGGTGATCTGATTCACCCCTTAGTCCAACACTCTAACCAATATCTCATTCTCATTTTGTCTTTTCGTTAATGTCTGTGGCCAAGCCTTTTTCTTTTCTTTTGACTCTGTGTACAAGGATCATCAAATTTAGTTTCTCTTTATTTTGGTAATGTTTTAGGGACTTAATGGCCTTTGCAGCTAATTCCCTTGAGCTTCCATCATATCCTTTTCAGGAACGAGAATGAAAGAGTCTAAGGAAAATGTGGAACAGCCAAATTAAGACCATTAAACATCAGAGGAATAGCATTGCAATCTACACCCTGACTCTAACTGCTCTAAAAACAGTTGACTCACAGCATCTACAGATTCTATCTCACCAGAACAAAGCAAACAACAAAAATCTATACTCATGCCTTCTAGTTCTTGTAGTCCCTTGGTTAAGCGTATCTCTTTAACCACAAGAGGCTTGCTAATCTCAAAGCACAGGAAGTGAATTAACAGCAGTCACACAAATTAGATGCAGCTAGTAAGCCATTTATATTCTGGCTAGCTTCCTTTTCTCAAAAATTCTGATGTGTGTGTTTTGTTTTTAATGCTTTTTTAAAAGCTGGGAGAGAGACGCTTTTCAGATATTCCCTTGGGACACTTCTTTCCTGCTCTTTTCTCATTGTCCTGAATACCCTTCAACCCCATGTTTCAAAACTTTCTTCAGCATCTCAAGAAGAGTCAATGCTATTTCTTTTTTTGTGTCCATCACTGCTGTTAAGGACTGATGTGAGGAAATTATATCCTATCCACCTTTTTTCTGTCCAGCTATCGCTGGACTTTAAAAAAAAATTCTCTGGAATTTTGGCAGAAGCTGTTATTATTGCTTTTCCATTTAACTTTAGGGCATGGCTATGAATTTCATTAGAACTAAATGTACTTAAAGTGGGCTGGATTTGATGATGTAACAAGTCAGCCATTTATTTGTATACAAAACAGAGCAATGTCTATTGTCAGGAACTGATTAAAATTAATTAAGTTATTTAAACTAGGAATTTTCTAACAAAAGGGCACCTTATAAAAATACTATATTAACTGATTTACTTAAATTGGACTTTCAGCATTAACGTATTTCCAAAATTAGGTTATTAATGAAACTACTAATGAATTGAAAGGAAGACCAAGAAATTTACATTTCCCTTCTGATCATATTCCATTGCATTCCCAGCTGATTACTTTCATAAATGGAAGTCTTTGTATATTTTTTGCTTAATTGTGGTTTAGCTAATACTAAGGCTGCAAGACGTTAAAACCAAAACATGAGCAAAGGCAGCTTGGAAAAGGCTGCTCTTCTTGGCATCCAGGTGATCTACACTGGCCACCTTACACCTTCTCATTTATCCCTGGCAAATGAATTTTGTTGCAATCTACTCGTGGGAGGAGGTTAAAGAGGTGAGATTATAAAGGAGGGAAAATAAGGAAAACAAGAGAGAGGTTTGGGGGTAAGTGGAAGTAGGTATTTCAATTCAAGCATTTATTTCCTTCTCTCCCAAGCATATGCCAGAGAGACAAAGGGGGAGGGAGTAAAATCACATATTGCATTTTTCAGCTTTATTCTGTTAAAATTTTAAATTTAAACTGAAATGGCATCAATACACTATCTGGATTTCCCATATTTTTCTACTGTACATGTAATTACATTATTTAGCCTATTTATGATTCATGTAACTCATTAACCCATTTCTATTCATTTTCTTATGTCTAGTATTATAGTCTTTCAACTTATTTTGCTGAAATAAATGTTGCAGGAAGAGAACAAAGGTTGGTCAATGAGCCATAGAGAGAGAGAGAGAGAAGAGGTGTACCAGATGGCAATGGAAACCAGGAAAGGTACAGGTCCTTCAGAAAGAACATATTGGAGGAATTTTGCAGAAGAAGAAAAAGCTTGGGGTGGTGGAGGAAGGAGGCAACATTCTGGATTACCAATCACATAATTTCCCATACTAGCTGAGGGATTCTGGGAACTGTAGTCCAAATATTAACTTTTTCAAGTTCTTAGTGAAGGGGAAAATAGGCCAGTGAATAAGAAGAGAGTATTGTGCAGTTGATTTTGAGGAGCCACCAGATGAACAGACAGCTGCCTCCACATGGAGGTTAGACATGTAGTGATCACAGTATGCACAATCTAGACAGCTACAGAAAAAGGCCAGCTTGGTTGCCAACCTTGGGGTGGCTATGGGTGTAGAAACTTGGCACACTTCCACAAGTGTGCCAAGTTATCAGCAGCTCATGCCACCTTTCCCTTTAGACAATTGCAGGGTGTCCACTGAGATTCTTAAGTCTCTGCTGCAGTGAGTAGAATGTAGGAAACCCAGGATCAATGTTCCCAACTTCCACCCAAGCCAATGTTCCCAACTTCCACCCATCTGTCTTTTGGCCAGTCTCCCTCTCTCCCTCCCCCTCTCCCTTTTTCTGCCTAACATATTTCACACAGTGTAAGAATAATGAAGGGGCATTGAAGGTAAGGTGAGATATACATGTAATTAAGTAATGGAGTCAAAGGTGGTGGCATGATAGAAGACAGATAGGAAGAAGATTGGTGACAGATGACATCCTGCTGAAGGTAGTGAGAAGGAGCATAAATGGAAGCGAGGGAGGAATGTGCCAGAGCAAACTCATGCAGGTCTTTATGTATGTATTTATTCACATGCATTTATTTATGTCTATATTCAAGCAATTTATTTAAAATATTAGAAGCCCCTGGATAATCATTCACCTATTTTGCCAAGATGGAAACTTGTTCCAAGAGTATCTAAAAACCAGTTATCACACCTTGGGCCAAGAGCCATGCAATGCTAAGCACAACAATTTTTATAGCGTTAATATTTTTTTAAGTTTAAATAGCAAGCATGGGGGGGGCAAGAAGAAGGTGGTTAACTCTTTCCTCCTTTACCATGGTTCTGGCCTCCTTCAGGTTACTATTAGCTCCAGAATGGATAATTTCATTGGATTGTGAAAGGAAAGGAAAGGAAATAATTAACTCATTCCTCAAAGTACCTATTCTGACCGGGTTCTGACTGGATTCCCACATGCCTGCTATTTATAGCTTGTTTTGTTTTGTTTTGTTTTGAAGACTAATTTTATTTGCAGGGATGTCTCCATATGTGGGTTGAACTGGGTAATGGCTGGTGAAGTTTGTTCCAGGAGAATTTAAAAACAAATATCACATCTCATTACCCAGTTCACTTCTCAGACACTGTGTTCTTTTTCTAAAGAAAATGATTTCAGATACACATCTGCACAAATGCATGAACTCCGTATCATATCCGTGGTGTATCTTTTGACAGTCAGCAATTTATTTTCACATTTCCATAGTTCATAAAACCAAACAACATTTCACAGTTTAAAAAAATGCTTGTAAAATTTATTGGTTTGACTTTTCACAACCCCAGAGTTCACACCTCATTGGGCCTGTGTTTCAAATAACTGCATTATGTGGCAAGTACAGATAAGCTATTTCCAAGACAATCTGTTCTATGCAATATTTCTCTTGCTGTTGATTAGTTTAATGCATCTGATTATGTTCCTCAACAGATTTTAAGGACTATCCTGGCTTGGAAGATTATCCAGCTAAATGTTTTAAGGTGAAACTGTGTAAAAATGAAAAATGTGTTTGCGGAAGACTAGGCAAACAGTCAGTCTCAGGGGATATAGTAAACCTGAATGTTCAAACATTCAGCCAAGAAATAAATGTAAAGCAATCTCCAAAACAAGAAAAATATCCTTCAGGCATACGTTACAGATCTTGCCTGCCACAAAAATACTGAAGCCAACCTTCCAAAGTAGTAGATGTGAATCATCCTTGTTCCAAAAAGTATATATGTATCCAGGTAACATGACAATTGTTTCCAGCACAGTAATTTAAAAAACAGAGACCAAGAAATCTTTTTAGACACAAAATACTCTATTCCCTCCTTCAGCTTCACACATGGCTTTTCAGATGGACCATAAGTCTTGTGACAGCTATGTTTGTGAACATAGCTATTTGTAACGAAGGCAATTACAATACAAAAGATGGGAATGTGATTGTAATGTTGCAGTTTAATCTCCATGAAGGAGCCCCTTGATTCAGCTTTTAAAAAAAACTAAAAATCCCTTTTAAAAGAATGGTAGATACTGAATCCATAGTTTCAATCTTTTGGGTTAACTCAATGATTCCAACTGTGTAATATCATGTTTTAAGACTGTTTTACATTGAAAAGATTCAGAATTATAAAATATATACGTCAAAGAAATAAGCAGATACAGTAGAGTCGTGGTTATCTGAGCTTCAGTTATCCGACGTTCTGGATTATCTGATGTCCCATGCTTCTTCATGAGCACACCTCATGGGTTGCATGCTCACAAAGAAACATGGGAGGATCAGGCCTCTCCGTGGTGGCATGGTTTTCCTCAGGCCAAAGGGAGTCCACAGACTCCCTCCGGCCTCAAGAAAATAAAGCCACCAAGAAGAGGCCTGGGGCTTGGTTTGGCCCAGTTCTCTCTTCTGCGGCTGCCGAGTCCTCTCCTTCCCTGCCTCCCTTCCCTTTTCCTCAAAGGACTCCAGAGAGCTCTTTGGGGGAAAGGGAAGGTCCAGGAAGAGGAAGACCGGGTGCGTGCCCAGTCTTCTCCTTCCCTTCTTCCTTTCCCTTTCCCTCAAAAGGCTCCAAAGAGCCCCCTGGCAAAAATGAAGGTCCAGGAAGAGGAAGGTCTGGGAAGGAGAGGACTGCCGTGGAGACAGAGAAGCCGCCACGGAGACAGAGGTAAGCAGAGAAGGAGAAAGGGAAGGAAACGGGAGGGAGGGGGAAGGGAGGAAAGGAGGAGGAGGGTGGGAGGAGGGGGGCAGGGAGGGACTTTTGTCCCCAATGGTGGCACAATGCATGCCGTCATTGGGGACAAAATGACCCTCCAGATTATCCAACATTTTCGGGTTCCGACTATCAGTTGGTCCCATTTATGTCGGATAATTGAGATTCCACTGTATATTTAAAGAGGCAAGGATTCCCTATTGGTGGAAAGTTCTATGCAGTCCGGCACTTTGGGCCAGCCCAGGGTGGAGTCAGGGCCTAGCATCTACATGACACACACCCTGTCTCCGCACCCAGGGCGCCATGATGTCGTGCACTGCACGGTATCACGGCACTTCTCCAGCACTGCATCCATACGATGTATAGCTGGGGCAGCATGGCTTTCTTGCCCTGGAAAGGCCAGAACAGATCCGAAGTGTGCAGTTGCCAAGGCCCTGATCTGGCTGAAATAGGGGCCGCTGAATGCGACCCCTTCAGGGATGTCTGCACAGCCCCTTACTTAATGCTCACCTGAATGTAAAGCCATGAGCAAGTACAACTAGATATGCAATCTAATTAAGGTCCAAAACACACTGCAGAAATAATCCAGTTTGAGACCACTTTAACTGCCCTGATTCACAACTACAACTCTGGAGATCTGGGTTTGATTCCACATGGAAACCCGCTGGGTGATCTTGAGAGAGTCACACAACTTGGAAACAAATTGAAGGCACATAATAATAACAATGCTTTGTTGGCACTGGAATAAGATGCAGTCCTGGCCTTTTCAGTAGCACAGTTAAGGAAAAAAAACACTTGTGTGAGATCCTAGCGAGCAAATACCAACAGGACATACAGATTACTGGTGCAAACACACAGAATCAGTGTAAAACAGTGCCTTACAACTACATAACAGAACATTCAAGATAATTTTTTCCAGAAAGTATTTTCAGTTTTTACTTTCGAAGTCACTGGCCTAAGCACAGTGGGGAGTTGTTATTGTTGCTACTGCTGCTGCTGTAGCTGCTGTTAAGGTCATGGAATAGTTTTCAACTCCAAAGTTAGACTTTCAGTCCTAAAATTGAACTGTCTTTAATGGACACCAATTCTGCATGTAATTGATTTAATCAGGGAAGGGGTAAGCTTATAGGACTTCAACAAAAAAAATCATGGAACAGCTGAAGAAGGTGAAGGGCCATCTGTCTTGCTTTGAAACAGAAATATGTCTGCTATATGAGTCACTCTAATAAATATATGCCTTAAGTGAATAATTGTATCCCTCTGAGATCCAGAATAAATTTATCTGAAATGATGTTTGACACTGCAGAAATTGTCTGTAGGCAAGTAGGTCCCACTCCACTAGAATCTAGTTGTTAAGTGTGATTAATGAAAGTGATTCAGCATAATTAGATGGCACCTTATTGTATCAACAAATCATTCAGAACTATTTTTAGCTCAACAGACACAGGTAATGCCAGAGTTTTCTGGAAATTCTGCAAAATAAATGCAGATTTGGGGGAAATCTGTTTCTTTAACCTGGCTGGGTGCAAAGTTTTAACTACAGAAGCTTTATATGTTAGGAGCTGGCTGGATTCTGCACCCTCCAGTGATTCTGCCTCAAATTAGCATCGGCTGCTGCTTCAACAAACCTGCAAAGGCTTCCTGAATGCCCCATCACTCATGAAATAGAAAGCAAATGAACACGAACATGATCTTACACAGGCATATGAATTATTTATCCAGTTTTGAAACAGACACTTCCGGATAAGAACCCAAGCAACCTCAAACCAGTTTTTCTTTTAAAAACATGTACCAATTCATATAAAACGTATTAATATATTAAGGTTGTAGGGCAACACTAATGTTTGTGAAATGTCAAAGACAATCACTTTTTATTTGTTTAAAAGGAATGGGGCTGGGTCCAAACAAAACTACAACTCCAACCAAAACCAGCCAGAGTTGCCAATGGATGAGTTGGTGGAAACTGTAGTCTCAACACCTGGATGAGTGCAAGTATATGGGTAGACTTTTACATGAGTGAGAAAGCTGCTATATGACAAAATACCAGACCAATAATTTAAGCAATATGCTCACACATGTGACAAGCACCTCACATATCAGTTTTGACAGTGCAGACATCTATATCAACATGAAGATATCAGAGGGCTGAGTCACATTCTACAGTCTGCAATGCAGGCCCCACTTGAGGGATGTAAAGAGTACCCACTAAAAAATACTTTCCCCTCCCAAGAATTATGCACCCCCCAAATTAAATTTTCATTCAATCCCAAAATGTCTAGCATTGATGAAAATGAAGTACTGAGAACAGCTCACACCTAGAACACTTGTGATTGCTGTGTTCTCATACCCTAAGTAACTTTGCCTTCTCCTTTTCCTTGCATGCCTAAGTTAATGTAATGCTAGAAATTTAAGGATTGAAAGAAAATTTCATTTGGCCTCAGAATTGTTATTGGGTGATAATGATGACACTCACCACCACCCTTGTGCTTGCCATTTTGGGCTCTTTAGTCCTGACAGGACACCGCAACAGAAATTTTCAATCCCTGTTAAATTCCTTGCCTCCAGGAATCCATGCATGAAACAAAAGGGGTATTTTTCAAAGCGGGAAAGACATGCTACTACAAACCAAAGTCATTAGAATGCCTAAGCATCCTACACCCAAAATAATGGAACACAGCTCGGTTCTTTTTTAATGGTATCTGGAGGACATCATGCCTTTCGTTCTTGCTTTTGTCCTCTGGAATCTTTCCAAACCTCTGTTAACAGAACATTCAATGGTACATTTGTCCAGGGCTTTATCTTGATGAGGGATGCTATCATACTGTGTGAATATCAATTTGATTCAACGCTCTGCCTCTCTCCAAGCAGAACATTATCTGAGCCAGATCTTGCTTCAGTGCCATAAAAAACATAAGGGTTGGAGCGGGTGGAAAGAACTCACGTACTGATACCTGCAACTCAGCTACAGAGAGATCCATCAAAGTGATAAACAAGAAAAGCAGAAAGCAGAAAAGTATTAAGTATTAAGTATTAAAAAGTATTAAGGAAAACCTGCATTAATGAATTATACAAGTGATCTCAGCCTTCCCCACTGAGTTCATGGCATGGATTAGTATTCTATCCTGTCTCTGAACTATCACTCAGCACTTATATACCGCTTTAAGAAGGTGCAATACTTACATTGCAGTTTGCAAAGTAAGGTTCTGGAGCCAAAGGTAGCCCCATTAATAGTTTCTATGGTCCTCATCCTTTCTAGCTTCCCCAGACTGGGCCTCTTCTGGCAAGAAAGGTGAACTGAATCTCTTGGGAGAAATCTTGGGAGTGGCAAGTCATTCAGCTTGAAAATAGGCTACAGGACAGCCAGTGTTCCACATTCGGCCATGGAAACTCACTGGATGAGTTACATACTGTCAGCTACAGAAGCCACATGATAGGGTAGCCATAAGTCTGAAATGACTTGAAGACACACAACAATAACAACAATAGGACTCCTCTGCCATTAGTGTAGCCTAGAAGCATCTGGAGGTCAGTAGGTTCCCCATCTTTAATGTGTTTGTAGCATGAGTAAGATTCAAACTGGCAAGCAGGATGTTCCTTGAATTTCATCTCAGTGTTTTAGGAGATTATCAGTTGCCTGAAAGTGATGGGAGCAAAATGGGACACTTCCGTCACAATCGTGTGATTGGGGCAAGAATCCTAGACAATGTTACACAACATTGCCATTATCGCATCCTTGTCCTGTCTGTAGAGAGGAGTTCCCCATTAATAAAAAGCGATGGGAGAATTCTTCCCCATGGATGGGATAAACAGGTAGAGTTATGGGTAACATTAGATAGCTGGAAAGAACAGAAAAGAAAAGAAAAAGAACAGGGTAGATTAGAGATCACTGCTACAAACTGTCAGCAATTTCTAAACCTTTGAAACAAATGGAAGCCCTCGAGAAAACATGGTGTAAGTGCACATAATCTTCAGAGCAAGAAATGAGAAAATGATAAGAGAAGTTAATCTATTTCATTCAGAGATTGGGTGAAATTTGCAAGAGAACTAAAAACAAATGCATAGGATTAGGAGTATCCATATGAAATGTGGTGATTAATACAAAGCGAAAGTAGGCACTGAGGTGTTTCAAGCAGATTAGAAGAAAGAGGTATTCAATGAGAAAACTCAGTTAATGAAATACAATAGGCATGCCCTAACTGCAAAGAGTCAGAAGTAATAAGTCACTCATCCTTCTGCAGAATTTACCTCAAAGCAAGAATTCATAGGACCACAGCCACTGTTCTGTTAGGCGGTAAAGACCATTGTTAGAACACATTTCCTCATAAAGTAATCTGCAATTTCATCAGGGCCATGCTCTCTCCAGCATATATCCTGTTGAAAATTGTTTCTTATATGTCAAAATGGGTGTTGAGTTCAGTAAATCCACAGCTAAACTAAAGCATTGGTCTCTGGAGCTACATTCAACATGGAAAAACTTTAAGATCCTACAAATGTAGGTTATCAACATGGAGTCTCTGTTTAGGAAATGGTTCCCAAAGACAGGTCCCTAGATATTGTTGGACTTGTTGTTGTCTTTGTTGTTGTTGTGTGCCTTCAAGTCATTTTGAAGTTATGGAAACCTTGATGCAAATCTCTCACAAAGTTTTCTTGGCAAGTTTTTTTTGGAGGGGGGGTGTCACCGCCATACTCTGAGGTTGAGACAGTGTGACTCCATGATTGAGTGGAGATTTGAATCCCCTTCTCCAGAGTCATAGTCGAATGCTCAACCACTACTAGGCTACATCTCCGAAAAGCTCTAGATAGCTTGCCCCAAACTCCAACAATATCCTGGCTTCCGAATTTGGGCATTACTGCTTTAAGTGACGGCTTAGAGTCTTCTTGACAGCAAACTTTTCTAAGAGGTGCTGAAGAAATTACAGGAATATTGACAGCTGTCAGACAAGTGGTCCATCTAGCCCTCAACTAGGTGAATTGCCAATGTGTAAGATTTCAGATGAAGAGTCTTTCACATCACCTTCTATCTTGTTATTAAAACTGAAAATGTCAAAAATTAGAATCAGGGCCTTCTGCATTCAAAGCACCTGCCCTCTCGCTAGAGTAAGGCTCTGCTGTATCTCTCGGCATTAAACTGAAATGTATGTAGGACTTCTGTTTCCTTCTTATATACTGTAGTCACTTCCTTCCTCATCAAGGAGAACAGTCTCCTTATTCCCTTTGTCTGAGAAGGGAACGGTCTCATCTGGCCATATCTGCAGTTATGGCTAGTAGTCTAGCCCAGCTTTAGGGGCTTCTGTAATCACACCTAGTTTGATTTTTATTTATTTATTTATTTATTGGTTTCCTATTCTTGGGCGGGTTACATGAGACAGTACATGTTTTTCTCTGTACTTAACTAAAGCCAACTCAGCAATGGTTCTTGTTTCATTCATAAGCTCACATTGCAGTAACCTGTTGCACATTGGTAGCATAAATACCACATACTTGGCTCTTCTAAACTGGTCTAATGATGTGTGCATTCTCTCAATACAGCTCCTTGATTTTTTGATAGTAGTTGTCACCTCTAAGCCCACTTGGGACAGAAGGGAGGGATGTAGCAATTTCTTGGATGCACACTGGAGTGCTTCCAGAGATACTTTTAAACGGTTCGGGGGGGGGGGGTATGGTTTGCTGAATGGTCCTATGATTTCAAGGGCAAATTTCTTCTCTCTCTTTTTTTTTAAAAAAACCCTAGAGTTATAGTGATATAATGCAAAAGTACCATTCCATACTATACCTCTAAGGGGTGTGTGTTAGAATGAGAAATGAGAAGAAGAAGGGGAGCCATTTTTGTTCCAAAATGTGTTCTAGTGCATCAATGGAATGGTACTCATGCACTACATAACTATAACTCTAAGAAACTCACCTAGGACAACAGAAACATTGTTTTAAAAAACTGAAAATTACAGCAATAAATACCACAAATAAGCAAATCCAATTTCACCTTATCTCTACAGAGAATGGCTGGCAGGGTTTCAAGCAAGCATTGTGCTCTGTATAGTGGCCTACCCTGCACCTAACCCTCTGTAGTTACCACGTACTCTGCTCCTATTTCTACACAAGAAGAGCCAGAGGTTTCAGTTTCAGGGATGAAGTGAGACCATGCTGGGGTTCACTCCAGATTTAAAGCAGCTATCCAAGGTGCTGAACTCTGATCTTCTAAATTAGTTCAGGGCATTGGACAGCTCCTTTAAAGTCAGGAATAAGACTGGTTCAACACAACCTTAACACAGAAACAGAAATATGCAATGTAATTATTGGAGAAAGCTTCTTTAAAGTCAGCAGTAAGACAGTTTCAACACAATCTTGACACAGAAACAAAAGTATGCAAAGTAAATATACAAAGACTCCATTAAAAACCCTACAGGGCTTGGGCCCAGGTTACCTGAAGGAACGCTTCTCCCTACATAATCCGCCCCACACCCTCAGAACATCAGATAAAAAATTGCTAGATTCTACTTATACGAGATTGACATCAACTTCTCATACTGCATTCTCAGCAGTGGCTCCGAAACTCTGGAATGACCTGCCGGAAGAGATCCACCTGATAAATACTCTAGTAGCGTTTAAAAAGGCGCTGAAGACTCTCTTCCGGCGGGCATATCCACCAGACTTTGTATAACATCTCATTGAATCCCCTGCATTGTTGAAACCCCCTAGATATAGACCACATGGCAGATTTTAGTTGGTTTTTAACTAGATATAAATTTTAGCTTGTTGTATTTGTAGTTGTGTATTAAACATATTGTATGTATTACTGTTTTTATGCTGTAATCCCGCCTCGATCTGCAGGGAGAGGCGGGAAATACAAATAAATTATTATTATTATTATTATTATTATTAGGAACCCAGATTTGAATGAGAGCAGACAAAAAGTTCCCTGCATGACGGTAAACCCATACGAGTAATCAAGATACTACTGTTCTTTTATCCTGGAACAGTTAGGTCATCTATACTATCTTTGCAAGTAAAATAACCATAGAACAGGTGCAGATGTTTGGTAACATCATCTGAATAGGCGTGGAGTTTGTAGGTCTATCAGGGCCCAGCCAGCCATTAAGCAGAATAAGGCAGATGGCTCAGGCATCAGTATTAGGGATATAATGAAGAGGCAGTAAACTGTTGCTCATTAATTCATTACGGTTGTATTTTTACTGACAAGGAAACAGAGAGAAACCTTGCAGATTTATTTTATTTATTTATTTTTGCCTCAAGGGCCAGAATAAGTTTGTTTGATATTCTGTATCAAGATTTGGGATGTTGGGAAAGCTCCATTTGCTGCTCTGTCTCAGGCACCATAATGTGTCCGGCCAACCCCGGAGGTCTGTCAATGCTTTGTTTTAATGTTATGATTCCTCCAGACTGTTCTTGTTTCTGTCAAACAAAACCCCTTTAAAAAGGTGTTTAGAAGCCCAATATGATTTCTTCTGGCACATCTCATTAAAAATGCTCCAGTTGAGACACACTGAAAAGCAGAGGGCCTGTTGTTTAATCATTCCCTGTACAACCCTAGACAGACTGATTCAGTTTTAATCAGGGATGTTAAAGTGCCACATCCCATGAGGCCTATTCACTAAACAGTTTCTGCATCTCAGGCTCCACATAGGAACGCTAATGCCATTTGCTTTCCTTGATGTTTTATTCATTTGTAATGAGCCTAATATGTACATTATGATTCTTATAGTCACAAATGTTCTCACTCAACATGAAAACAAAAATGCCTCTTTAAGAAGCCTTCTTCCTCACTTAAAGACATTTCTGGGGAATTGTGTTTACCCATGCAAATGCTCCATATGAGGACAAATTTTAAATCTATTTGCATTCAGCAAAATAACTAATTATTCAAAATTATGGCCTGGGGTATTAAGTGGGGACTTGTTATTGTAGATGAAAAGGGGAGAGCTTGTAAACAAACATATTCAGTGCTATTTCAGTTCCTCTGGCTACAGTTCAGGCCATTTTCTCAGAAAGGAAAATTGTGGGATTTGCATACTCTAAGAGAGTAGGAATATATACATTCACATTCTCACACACATGCATCAAAGTAAGTGGAAACTTAATGGTCTAGTTCAGCAGGGTCTACTCCGTGCCTCAAACTTTCATGACCAACCAATACATCAAATTCTTTGAAGAGTTAGGCAAGTTGTACATGTTCTGTGCCATTTAAAATGTCCTCTTTGTTAAATAACAGAAGAGTTTCCTGACTTACCAAATTAGATAGCACCTCTGAGAAACTGTTCAAAATGATAGTCTGTCTCAGCACAGGGTTACAGAAGGAAGAAGGCCCAGGTATGGACACACCTTTCCAATACTCTGTGGAGGTTTTTTTTTTATAACTTGTTATCCATAAATGGTGTTATTTAGTTTGGCTCCTCTGTCTTCCCCCCATGTTCCAACCTATGAAGCACATTCACTGTGTAACTGGGAATGAAAAAGCCTCATATCTGGCCTACAGCCAGTCCTCATGGGAGCAGGTCTTGTGTCCAACATCTGAAAGTGCATAGATTTCCCATCCTGCACTAAAGAAACCAAGTCTAAAGCAGGGTAAGACATGTAGGACAAACATGGGAGCCTCTTTCAGAAAAAGGGCCTAATGCAATTCCAGAGAGGTTCTCAGGGAGCCAATGGATCAAAAGTAGTCAACCAATTTTTGCTTAACGCTCCTACAACCATTTCGACCTTTTAGAATTTAGAATTGGGGGAGGGGGTTGTATGCAAAAGCTGGGAAACTATCAAACTATGGTGTCTTGAAGAAAGGGACATGGCTATCTAAGAAGCCTTAGGGCATGATTCTTCATCTCAGACCCAAAGTTTGAGCTCTCAATGCTTGTGAGAAACAGGGTTAGTCCCCACGGTCTCTGCATCTGAGGTTGTCAGGATCCTAATCAGGACTTTTTGCCTCCCTGCAGGGCAGCTCATGTAGTGAGCCCCTGAAAATCTCCTCAGGCACAAAAGTATTCTCAGTCTCCAGACTGGCCCTACCTGTGTATGAATAGCCATAAAAGATTCTGGACTGAGATACTGCCAAGCCACAACAATCTTCCTGTCTCTGGGGTCTTCTTCATTTTAGTCCCACAAATCTGATTCTCCTACATAACCCATTGCTCCCTGCTCCTCTCTGAAAAATAGCAATTTTCACCGGGACCAAAAGATGGGAGGCAGTGATAAGCTTAAACTTCTCTTCCCTTCCTGCTGTAATGCTGCGAATTGTTAGCACACCTTGTAGAACCTTCCACTGGTTTTTTAAAAAATCTGCACATTAATTGCACAGACATAGGTAACATCTGGTTTGGCCCATACAAAGAAAGAAAGTACCATGTCATATACATACAAAGGGAGTCCAAAGAGACGGGGCTCCAATTCCCCCCCCCCCCACTTGCCATGGATCTGGAGCTGAACTGCACCTTTAACTGAGCAACTATTTATTTGCATGGCAGGCTGGTTTGCACAGGATCTAGGGTAAGAATGGGAATCCTGCAGCCCTTCAGAAGTTGCTGTACTGTTAGCTTCTCTAGCCAATTGTGAGGAATTCTTGGAATTGTAGTCAGTGGTGTCACTAGGGTCGGTGCACCCATTGTGGTAACTCGTGGTATTACCCCCGCTCCTGCCATACCAAGCCATACAGATTCCTTAGTAATGCTTTTTTCTACTAATGTTACTCATAAATTGTAATTCCCATACATCAGTGAATGTAATCACAATAGTTGTGACATAAACAATGAGCAAAATTAACATTAGACCTTTAAATTACAGTATCATATGCACATATTAAACATATTTACATGTGCCTTCCTTCATGTGGTTAAAGTAAAAATTTGGTAAGATGTAATGTTTTTAAAGGAATTTTTTTTTTAAAAAAAAAATAAGAATCGGGGACCTCTCTTTTCTCTTCCCACTGCGCCTCGCCCCACTCATACCATCCCTTCAGCATTTTAAAGGGACACAGGAAAATGCCACAGCCCATTGCTGCCAAAAAGCAGGTGTTTGGGAAGCAGTACAGTCCCTTAAGGTGTCACCTGCCTGCAACCCCAATGGCACCCCTAGTTGTACCCCAACAACACCTGGAGGGCTACACAAGTCCCATCATGCACTACAAGAGGAATTGCCCTGGGTACAATAGCCTGTTTTCTCCCAATCTCATACTGTCTCTTGTTGTAGTCTAATGGACAGCATCCACAACATATACAAATGTTGTAAACTCAATGCTTCAGTTTTTTTTCTCAAAAAAGTCCCCTCCCTTTCATTTATTGTGTGAAGATGAACGGTGCCCCCTCCCATTAAATGCCCCCCTCCAAATATGTTCTGCATTGAAAGTAGGGACAAGTATTCAGAAGGTGGTAATTTATATTAATCTTTTTGATCTTTCATAATTTTCACATGGAACAATTTTGAACAAACATACCCACACCCCAAATCTGATTTTCCTGTTCTCCTTTGATAATCCTGAACCAACTCCTTCACTAACCAAATACTGTATTCGTCTAGAGGTAGAAACTAAGCAATATTAAAATATGAAGAGAGATAGCAGAGGAAGCAGAAGGTGAGTTGAGGAAGACAAGTGATGTAGCTGATGTATCGATTGTTGGATATGTCAAGGAAGTTCATCAAGATTTTCTGGAACCACTCTGACAGTTATTTGGTTAGTCTTTCAAAGAGCTGGGTAATCTACTTTTAAAAATCAGGTTTGTGAGCTGATAGGATTCTTCTGTATTTGAACAAATCACAATGGGACACAGTGGCACTACCTCCCTTGTCTCAAGAGCTAGAGCTCACCACAAAAAAGGCAACACTGTTTTATTGTGCCTCTGTTGCATGTGATTTAAAAAAAAATCTGGCATCCACAGCAACAGCTAACAAGAACATACTGCACTGGCATGCCAAAGAGGGAGAGATTGTTCCCACTCTCCTCCTTTCCTTCCTTCTAGCCAAGAAGGAACCTCATATGACCAAACAGCAGAGTTCTCCCATGCGGAGGCATTCGGCCTAAGTTAGGAGCAGTACTGAGCCCTTGCCAAAGGAATCGTGCCCAGCCTTCCACAGAACATTGCCAGAATTAGCAGAGTAGGAGAGCGGCGGGTGGGTATTCATTTTTAAAACACAAATACAACTTTTTCCACGCTTCAACATCTTGTCTTGTGTCTTTTAAAAAAATGCTTTGAGTAAGGCTCCAAATCTTTTTGATATACATAATACGCTGTTCATGTTTTACCATATTTATTTTTTTTAAAAGCTTAGGATACTGGAACAACTTGTTCAGATGAGAAAGGGATGGGGAAATATCAAAGTGAAATAATGGCAACGGCAAGGCTTTTGCTGTTTACAACAACTGTGACAGCCAAAAAATATTTTTTTAAAGGAAACGAAAGGAACACAGGATATTAGCTATATAGGAAAGCATCTGTAAAGCAAGCGAGGATGTTGAAGGTTTTTGTGTCTGGCTGTGCAATTAATGGTGTGGAATCCTTATTTAGTCCCAAAGAAAATTAACTCTTATGAGGTAAAGCCCTGGAATGTTTGTTCTCTAAAGTTTAGACTTAAAATGTCTCAGATATAAAAAGAAAACAACTGTGGCAGCTCAAGGGTAACAGAAGCCACAGCTTCTAACTCTGGGGTTACAGTTGTGATGCCCTGAACCCACTTCGGTCACTAATTTGCTGTGAAGGCAAGAAAATAAGAATCATGGGATGGATAAGAAGAAAAGGGTTTTTAAGAGGGATAAATAAACTATAAAACATTTTTATGTGTGGAGAACATATTTCTATAGGAAAACATAGCAATGCAATAAGGTGTTTTGCATAAGTTCACCCTGGTGCTATGGGGAATTTTTCACATGTAGGTTTATCTTTTGGTAACTACCAGATCACATGTTGAGCTGCACATGGGAATGAGCTGCTGGAGTTCAACTGCCACAGCTGGAATGCACATATTCTCTATCACCAATTCAGACACAATGGTTTCCAAGAGGGATAACTCGTGAATGGTGTAGAGAATCATTACACAGGTAGCCATCAAACAATCTGAAAACAAAGCTTGGGCACAGACATATACAAGCCCTAGCAATGTAGGCTTCCAGGAGTGTAGCTACGGGGGAGACAAAATGAAGTGAACTGCCCCCAAAATAAGAATTCCGCCCTCCTCAAACAAAATTTTTCTACAGTCTCTCAATTTCTAGAACTGCAAAGTGACATACTGAAAATTACAGTTCTCAGCTGGAGCTGTCTAGTGGCTCAGCAAACATATGCAGGATTCCATAGGATGGAACCTTGGCATTTAAAGTGGAATACAGCACTATAAGAGTGTACTGAGAATGGGCTCCAAATGAAACAGAGATGGGCAATTATTTGGCTCTAGGGCCAAACTGGACCCTGAGGAAAGCTTTGACAGCTGTACCTCCATGTTACATCCTGTGGAGAGGGGGGAAATTACCCCCTAAATGCCTCCCCAACACCCCCTAAAAGGTGACCTGAAAATCCCTTTCCAATACACTTTGGTTGGAAAAAGGTCTCTCCTGGACTCAAAACAGCCCAGGGGTTCCAAAACATGCTAAAATTGCCTTCCGGACCTTGGAGACATTTGGGGGCTTCCAAAAAACTGGGGAGCCCTAAATGGTACAAAAATGGCCTTAGGGACCACATGCACTCGGAAGATCTTACTTTCCCCAGCCTTGCGATACAGTGATATCACCATCCACCCAAAACATTAATCATGACTGGAGTTATGGGCGGCTGTCAGTTACAAAGGGTAGAGGAGCACACGTCTGTGTGGGTGCAACTTATGCCAGCTTATTTTCAGTCATGAACAAGTCTTGGTACCAAAGCATGAACACAATTCAGGCCTTTCCTAAAGTATTGCTTTATTTTGGAGCTGAGGCCTTGTTTACACTGACCAGGATATTCCCAGGAAGTCCAGAGTATTCTGGCCTCACAATTGCCCCGACCTGCCCCTGTTACCTGGTCGTTTCTTCCTGCAACATGATCGCTGTCTGTATGGGCATCCTGCTAGGCCCCTCAGTGCACTTGCTGCCACCACAGACTGCTCACTTCTGAGGTCAGAATGGGGCACTGAATGATGAACACAGATTCTAATCTGAGAATAAACAACCCATGGTGGTGGCATGCCAGGTGATCCAGTGGGATGCCTGTGCAGTGAGCCACGCATGAGCCTGTGCAGTGAGCCATGGCATGGGAACAGAGGATCCAGGTCTTCCCTGAAGATCTGGAAAAATAAGTACAGTGGTCCCCCGCCTTACGAATCCCCCGGGTTACGAAAACCCTGGGATCCGAAGGCGGCGGGACCACCATTGTATCCCCCGGGGTCCGAAGGATTCCCCCGGGATACGGGGAAAAAAGCGGAAAAAAAGCCGCACGGCCCCTTTAAATGGCCGCGCGGTCCGTCCGCGAAAGCAGTCCCCCGGGTTACGAACGACTTCCGGGTTACGAAGGTAATCCCGGAACGGATTACCTTCGTAACCCGGGGGACCAGTGTATATTATTTTAATTCTTTTAAAGTTGTTTTACCCCAGTTGTGGTGCAGAACATACCAGATATCATGCAGACTGTGTACACCAGAAGCAGGGCTTGGGATCTGCATCATCTGAACAGGATGATGCCAGAACAGGGAACAAATGGAACTTTTGGCCCATGTTCACTCTTTAGAATTATAGTGTTTCTATATATTGTCCATTCTTTGTATTAAGGGACTCAAACCATATTGCGATTGCTACCCAGAGGCATGAATTTCTGTTCTATTTCAGTGAACAAAATAGTACAACAACAGTTCTTTAACAGTGCTTCTCTCTCTCTCTCAAAGCATGTTGCTTCACAAAAGGAAAGCAGGGTTGGAAAGATTATTATTTTGTGTCAGTCCTCTTGGAATGACAGTCAGGGACATGTTTTGTTTGTTATTTTAACAGCGTTCCTCCTTTATTTCCTCTGCTTCCTCCCTCCACCCATGAAGCCAGATTTGATTCACCTTAGGAACACAAACTATTTTGCCTCTACTTGGAAATGAAAGTGGCATCTCTCTGGCTTACATACAGCTTCCTTTTCTAACTGTTACCAGCATACTACAGAGAAAGAGAAGGGAAAAGTTACTTTAGGGATAACTCCAAATCTTATCATACTCAAATCATATTGGATGGGCTGATTGGAATTATCTTCCAAACTGCAAGAGCAGTAACAGCAGCGGACAGCAATATGGTTTTCTTAAGCAACCAGAACGTGTATTTATTTATCAAAAAATTTCTATCCCACCCTATTTTTAAGGATAGGATATACAATAAAATCAACTTGCTCAATTTGGGGGAGGGGGAGAGGGGGGAATTAAATAATTAAATTAAATTAAATTAAAAAACCCAGTTTCAACATGGCCCAGACAAAAATGTGGTTGGAGCCTTAATGCCAAGGTGGAGCCTAGCCAAGATTTCTGCAGTGATAAACTCTAGAAAAAGGACACGTGCTCTACACACACCAAGTCACCTGCCTTCATTCCTTCCTCTTCTCTGACATGGGGGATGGAGGTTATGAGGGAAGTTATAATCAGTTATAGACCTGAGTTTTCTCCATCAGCCTCCCTCATGAATCTGAAAGGTGTTTTTCATGGGGAGATGGGTTTACTTTAAGCAGATGATCCAGATCCGGTGGCCCACCAAAGCTAGAAACGATCAACAACATGTAGATTGACAAGTCCATGGCAGCAGCCACAGTTCCAGGCTTGCAGTTAGGCTGGTTGTATACATTTCCTGCAGAGGAGGTGGCAGGTTCCCTTCAGAGACAGAGCTCTAGGCATATCTGAAACACCAGGGAGCCCAGAGCATCAGGAGTGAGCAACAGCAACCTTTCAGATGTTTCTTTGACTGCAACCCCCAATGCGGACATTTTTTAAAAATTACAACCACTCAGTAGTTGGTATGTTGGATAGGGGTTGCAATTGAACCTCATCTGGAAGACTTCCAACCCCTGAATTTTTGGACCTACTTAGGATCACTGATGCAGTGGCGGCAGAGCTTATAGGGTAAAAGTGTGCCTTGATTTTATTGGGTAATTAAGACCCACTATATTTGCAAACAACACCCTTGGTTGAGATGACAACTGTTGGTACTGGTTTGTTGATAGAGCTCAAGATGGCTGCCTGCATTTTCCTCCATGGGGGGTACAGTTACAGACTTCCAGATTTACCGTTATGCTATTGCTCAGGATTCTGTTCAATTTCACTCAAGAGTTTTAAAGGTCTGCAAAGTTTTAAAACTCTCACTCAAGTTTCTGCTGTACGCTATCTGGAAGCCTGGTACAAAAGGCTTACATCTTTCACAAAATGAAGAAAATGCTCTGGGATCCAATTGTAAACTGCTGTTTTTCAGCCAAAGGGAAAATAACTTGGACAATGTCTATACAAGCCTTATCAACAGGGTTATATTTGCCAACAAAGAACAAAAAACAAAACATCAGATCTCCTATTTGTCTACATTCCCTAATTTAATGACATATTGAAGTGTTAGAATTATTTGCAAAGGACAATTTAACATTTAAATTTATGGAGTGCTTTTATAGCTCACTTCCCCCATATCTTTATTAAAAGGAAAGTGTATGCTTTAGTTTCTGGCCAAGAGAATCATCTCTTAGAGGGCAGATTCTTCCCAGCACAACAATCTCTCTTACTCAACTCTCCCTGCCAGAAATCGCCTCCTCCCCGCCATTTCATTTGTATTCTTTATCTCATGGTTACACATCTTATTCCTGAAAATTATCTAAACTCTGGCTACTGTGATGTTTCCACACCATCAGTGCCAAGGGGCTTTATGAGGTGTGCCCTGTGACAATTAAACAAGCTACAAGCAATATTAGTCTGACAATCCAGAATCTTTGGAGTGGGATCACCACAGTAACTAGAACCCAGTGCCAAGAGACTTTTAAGGATGTGTTTTCTGCCCACACTTTCAGATTTAGAAATGTAGATAACTGCTGCCTTGGAACAATTCTTGTAGACTAAAGCCTTGTAGCCAATGTCTAAGCTGGGAAATTCCAACACACACATACACTCCCCCCACATTTACACCTAAATACCAGATTATCTGAGAATTTCTCTGTCTCTCTTTCCTGCCCATTGCATCTCAGGTACATAGTCTGTCAGCTATCTTTTTATTCCCACTCTCATGATGGTGCTTGAATTATGGGGGAAAGGGAGCAATGCTTTCCTGAAAAGGTCTCATCATCCAACTCCAGGCAATTATTGTATAGCCAAATCATCCATCTTCAAAAGGCCCTCTAAAAATAACAACTAAGGATCCCGGTGCAAAAGGTGAAAGAGCAGGGCCCTCTCTGTATCCCCTCCATCCCTAATATAATCCAAACATGATCCTTATCACCTCTTTCATGCCTCTTTCCTCCATCATGCACATGCTGCAAGACAGCTTTAAAGCCCAACCCTATGGATGTTGCTTACTGGGGAATAAGCTTTAATGAGCTCAGTGGGACTTAATCCCTGTGCATCTTTGGATCTAATGTGATAACTGCTTCTCTTTTCACTATCAATTCACATTTTGTCCATAAGGGGAAAGGGATAGTACAATAGCTACAATAATGATATTTCATATTCTGTCTAAGAAGGAAAAGAAGGGACAATACAACCATTACAATAATAATAACATTTATAGTAGTTTTGTATATACCAATAGATTAACAAAACCTATGTTGCTAATGTACTGCTATGTACAAGACAACTGTAAATCTGAATGTAATTTAAATATTTTTGTCATGGTGTCTAGTGAATCTTCAGTGATAATGATGATGTGAAGGAGAAGGAGGATTAAAATCTTTTTATTATCATGTTCTTTTCTATACGCCTTGAAGAATACCATAGTATAATTAAATCCTTAAAATGCATTTGGTACTTTCAAGGAATAAAACCCATTTTTAACAAAGCCTCAGTCTACAAAATCTTTTTCACTGGGCTTCACTGGCTGTTGCTAGTTTTGTTTTCAATTCAGTTGCCTAGCCAAAATTATAAGAATACCACAGTCCATTGAAATTAGTGTCACTGCCTGCACTGTGGTTTCTGGGCATTACAGATATCTAGCAGTTCATCCTTGCAGCCACAAGGCATATTTGAGAGTGACAGGCTCAAGGAATCTCTAGAACCAGAAGTTCTTTGATGATTACTGCACCCATAAATTTGAAATATATGTTCCAAAACTGGTCATCCTGGTTCATTGGTAGAATTTTATGTGTGCCTTAACATTGTCCACTCTTCCATGTTTTGTCACCCCTTCTTCTACCTTTTTGCTTTTTGGAATATATATTTAAAATATATGATACACTGGAAGGTTTCCTAGGCAAAAGAATTACACAAAATACCCATTGATTTTAAAGTGGAAGGTTGAAACACCTGGTCCTCCAGCTGTTTTGGATTACAGTACCCAGATTCCCTTGCCACTGATCAGGTTGGCAGAGGATTTTGAGACTAAGTCCAAAACATCTGGAGGGCTAAATGTTTCTTTCTCATGACTGTTTCTTCCTTGAAAGGAGTCTTTCAGAACTTCTTCCATTACCAGGTCAGTGAGAAAGAAGGTGGAATGCTCAAACAATTATCTCTTTTCAATTCCCAGCTTTGTGATCTGCTTCCTCTTCCCTAATCCCTGTATGTAAAACTTCAGGTATAAATATCCCATAAACTGCGAAAAACGGACAGCTTCTAACACTATGTCAAGAAGGGGTGAGACATCCATATGTAGATATAAAGGGGGGTGGGAGTCCCAAGTGTAAAAATTTTGAGTACCACTGTCATACTGATAATTTCTTTTAAAACAAAGAATAAGCAAGTTGTACATAATAATAATAATAATAATAATAATAATAATAATAATAATAATGGCAATACTATCAGTGAGGAGAGGCCAGGCTAAAAAGGCTGATCTAGAGGACCTGCCGGAAGAGATCCGTCTTAACAGCCTTTTTAAAGGCTTCTAGAGTGGTAATCTGACAGATCTCGTCTGGCAGGTCATTCCAGAGTCTAGGAGCGGCAGATGAAAAGGTCCTCTGAGTCACCGCCAATAGTCTAGTCTTCTTGGGTTGTAGCATGTTCTTCCCAGAGGACCTGAGTGTACAGGGTGGATTGTGTGGAAGAAGGTGCTCCCACAAGTAGTCTGGGCCCAAGCCATGAAATGATTCATACTTAAAAACACAATCCAGCAAAAGTGACTCATAACTATCTTGCCATAAGATCTATGGCATTTGATAGTGGTACAGTGGGTCTTTGGTATCCGCTAGGGTTTGTTCCAAAACCTCCCATGGATACTAACATTCACGGATGCTCATGTCCTATTAGATATAATGGGGTAGTAAAATGGTGTCTCTCATATAAAATGGCAAAATTAAGGTTTGCTTTTTTGGAATTTATATAGTTTTGGGATATTTTCAAACTATGAACCTGTGGATATGGAGGGCTGACTGTACCTATCCCATCCCTTGCAGTATGCCAGCCATTGAATAGAAGCTAATAGTTGACACTAGTGAAAGTCCTGATTTTAAATAACACCAATGTTGCAAATATGACTGCCCATTATGTTCTGTAACATGTCAGGGTTCAAGCTTCTTAAACAGATGTGAAGTGTTCCACAGTAATGGAGAGGAGAATGAGTATAATAGTGTGATTTGCTGCAGATGCACTCCGTCCTGCTGTAGTGCTTTAAATGTAAGTGTTTCATATTGGCTGGGTCATGTTTTTTACTACTTTCAGCAGATTCTCCTGTTCAGAAGCAAGGCTATGTCATCTCCTTTAAAACTCCAGCTTATTTGTCACATCTGGAGTGCTGGTGTAGCATAGTGGCTAAAATCACAGCTGTCAGCCTAGGAGTTTCTGGTTTACTGATCTTGGGGAGAGAATATATTCATGGCATTTCAAACACTAATGTGAAGGTTCAGCATGTGCTTACCACCAGCATGGTAATTGCCTCTGGATAGCCAACCACAGGTCAGTGTGTTCTTGCCAATGTGAGATAAAGAAACAAGAAATAACAGAACAAACTATTGTGGGATGAGATCCACTAACAGAGTTCTATGTGACTTGCAGTAGATCAGCCAAAATTTTCTGACATCAGATTGTTGAACAATAGTAACAACAACAACAAAAGCATAGGAGGACAGTGATCCTAAATTAGGCTGCTAAAAACCAAGGAAGCAGGAAGGGGGGTAGGAAGAGACCGAGTAGCTCAATTCTGGTATTAAAAGCAACTGAACAAGTGGGCCAAGCATGTGCTCAGAGCAGAGCATGGGCAGCTTACTTTTATGGACTACAGTTCCCAGGACCACCCAGCCAGCACAGCCAATGGTCAAGTTGACTACAGGGTTCTGGCAGCTGCAGTCCAAAAAGTAACTTTCCAAGCTACACTGCAGAGCCCTCATTTCTTAATTCTATGTGGATCCCTGTTTTTACCCTGCCCCAGCACCACTACATGTGTGTCATCATTATTTGTACCTGACCTTGGTTGAACTTTGCAGAAGAAAGGAAGGAAGGAAGGAAGGAAGGAAGGAAGGGGAAGGAAGGAAGGAAGGGGAAGGAAGGAAGGAAGGAAGGAAGGATCCCTCAAACCTGGACTCTGCCCACCCATGGCCAATTGCACAGTTTGTTACAGTCTGGCCTACCCAAATTTCAGCAGTAAGTGACTTCTTAGATTAGATTTATATTCTGCCCTTCATCCTCCAAGGAGCTTGATGGCATGTCTGATGGTTCTCCTCCATCCTTTTATTTCTTCACAACAGCCCTTGGAGGCAAACTAGGCAGTGATGAAAGTTTACAATTAAGGTCTTGTGTATTTCTTTTCAAGGAATTATCAAATTACATGCCCAGGTCTCCCAGCTACCTGGGATCTGACCCTGGCTTTGCTTTTTCTCAAGGCTAACACTGCATCACACTCTTTTTCTTGTGTCTAGATTAAAAGATACTTAACTAAAAACAGACACTATTAACATAAGGCTACAAAGCAGAAACATCAGAGTGTTAAGACAGCTTTGTTAAAACTCTCCCTTCTGGTGCAAGCTCTTCCCGGGCATGTGCATGCCATGTGTGTGCTTATTTTACAGACTTTTGCTAAATGCTCCAGCCTTAAACCCTTCAGTGCCTTGAAAAAGCTGTCTCATTACTACAGGATATGGTGACATTTATTTGAAATGTGTAAAAGACATACCTGTTGACATTTTAAATGAAAGGAAAACAGACCTTGGCCAGCAAATGATTAATAAATTGGAATGGGGAGGGGGGAGTAACTCAATGGTGCATATTTTAGATATAGGGCACGTTCATACTGCTCAATTATTGCACCATAATCCACTGTCATGGCTGCCTCCTCAGGGACTGAAGCTCTTTGGCTGAAAATCCTTAAAGTCCTGCCCTCAATCATCAATTCCAGGATTCCTCAGGATGGAGCCATGTCAGTGAAAGTGGAATCATACTGATAGAACTGTGTCACATGAAAGGGGCCACTCACAGACCCCCCCCACAGCATTTTTGCACATATACATGTATACAGAAATGCAAAAATAGGCACAACTATATTAGTAAGACCTCTTGGATGACCACTATTTTGATACTGACACCTTCACAGAAGTCGAATTCCCAGAGAACAGAGTGCTAGGATAGCAACTAGCTAAAAGGTGTTTTTTTTAATGACTAAATAAAGCCCTAAGACATCACATATAAGTTCTATGAATAGCTGTTGTATTATTTGTAACACCACAGCCAAATCACCCTTGTATCCCAGTTACTGCATTTGTCATGATAACCACAAATGCCGCCTCTGTATTCACAAGCACACAATCTTGAATTTCCAAATGTTAAGGACAGAGATGGCTGCTCACAATTATGTCTTCCTTCTAAACTTTCACAGGCTTGCCATCTCTTGAGCCTCAGTGGATATTACTATCTTCTGTCTTAAACTGTATCCTTTCTTTATTTATTTATTTCTTTGAGCAGAGAGCTACAAAAAGGGACTTTGTCCCTTCTTACCCATGTGAGGGGCCAAGTTTTCCTGAAATAAGATATGGAAAGGAACCTTGGCAGTAACATTTACTCTGCATCTCCTAAGAAGATAAATGCACATTCTGTGTAACAGGCATGGTGAGGATCAGAAGTAACACAACACCAATATGTCTCTATATACCGATTGCTAGGGAGGGTTGCTGTTGCCCCTCCATGTCCTGTTCCTGGGCTTTCCACAGGCACCTAGTTGACCACTTTATGAATAGAATGATGGGTCACACAGGCCTTTGGTCTCATCAGACACATCTGTCAGGCTCCGAGTAGAAGTGTCTCCCTGTAAGGATGAACCTGAGCATCAGGGCTGAAAAATGGCAAGGACTCAGAAATCCTTAAAGACCTCCAGAGTAAAAGCCAAATCTCCAGTGTTGTGGAGGGGACAGTCTAAGAACACTAGATCTCCCCCCCCCCAATCCCCAATTTGCAAGAACTAAGAGGGATAAAGGTAACAGCTTTGCTCAAGACCATGCGAAAAAGCACCTGGCTGTAAAGAATATCTTCTCAAGAATAGTGGTTTTCTATGGACAAGGAGCCCACTGCTGGATAACAGAGTTAAGGCTAAATGGTATATACCTCAGCCTTGGCTGGAGTCTCAGGCACAGCAGCATATAAACTTCAGTTCTGGTTAAGCTAAGTGCTGAGAACAGCCTTCTGACCTTGGCTTGGACTTTTGGCAGTCAAACAGTGTAGCCCTGATTCCTATTGACTGCTTTGCCCTGTATGACCTTGGACTGCATGTTACTTGTTCCTAGCGTATCCTTGTCTGGTTATTGCTTCGACCCGATGTTTTACTGATTTCATATTGTTTTGAGTTTGGTTATAGAAATCCCTGCTTTGAACTTACGTGCTGACTGATAGGATGTGGCTTTGATCTTTATTGCATCTCAGGTTGTGCCTTTAGTTTGTCTTTTTCTGAACAGGGACCAATATGTCCACCAAGCCCTTTTGACATGAGGTTGCACAGTCGGTAAGGGCCAGAGCTCCACACCTCTAGAATCAATACATATCCTTTCTCAGCAGAGGGCTGCCCTTCTGGGAAAAATGTTTATCCAGCACTTAGGAAGAGAGAGATCCCTGCAAGAACAATTGTGCTTTGTAAAGTGTCTGAGAATAGTATTCCTTGTTAATAGTATTTCTTCTTCTTAAGATATTCCCCTATATACAAACCTATTCAGCCTATGCATAATTTCTGTCAGGGATGTAACACAGATTACAAAGCAGGAATTACACAGTGAAAAATGTTTCAAAGTGTTCATTTTTGAGATGTACATTTGCAGTGATCAAAGTACCCCCAGGGGTTATTGCCACTACAGACTTAACATTGGGGTGTGTTTGTTAGTGTTCCCTGATTAATATCACAAATGTGGCCAGATCTATTGGAAGAAATAAAGGGCTTTTCCTAAGACCTATCCTAGCTTGTAAATTGTGCCAGTAAAGTTAATCACTCCATAACTGCTTCTATCCAACACAGGAGTAGGAGAAACTCTAGTGATGATAACTCCTGACACCTATAGGAAAAAAGTAGTTTCATCAACTCACACTGAGAGCAACATGGAACTGGAAGAAATGAAACATATTCTGAAGACATGTGCATGTAACCAAAATGATCCGATTTATAATGGTCTAACTATCCCTCATTTCCCAATAGTCTTAGGAAACATAGTTCAGGATCTCTCACAAAATAACAACTATTTATGAACCGGCCCGGACTCTGAGTCCTTGTATGAACTGGCCCAAATTCTGAGATCCTCTGGAGAGGCCCTTCTCTTCATCCCAACACCATCACAAGCACGGTTGGTAGGAACAAGAGAGAGGGCCTTCTCAGTGGCTGGCCCTAGACTCTGAAAGTCCCAGCCCAGGAGATCAGAATGGCTCCCTCCTTGATGGCCTTCTGCCAGCAGGTTAAGACCTACAGACTTTTGAGGAACTGTTATAAAGACAGGCTGGGATGTTGTACCATTTTAAAAATTTGATATAGTTTTATATATACTAGTATATATAGTTTTATCTTTTTTAAGTGTGCTTTATTCTTTTAATAATCTATCTGTTTTAATACTGTAATAATTTAATTCCTTTTTAATTTGCTTTTTCTATGTTTTTAATTGTACTGTTTTTAATGTTGTGAAGCTGCTCTGAATTCCAGTTCTGGGAAAAGAGCGGGATACAAATAAATATAACAATAACAACAACAACAACAACAGTCATTCCCCCCATGTCCCCTGATTTTTCATGCATCCACAGTTTCAAAATATTTTGAAAATATAGAAATTCCAAAAGGCAAACCATGATTTTGCTATTTTATATCTTACTATGCCATTGTATATAATGGAACTGGAGCATCTAAAGATTTTGGTATCCACAGGGGATCCTGGAACCAAACCCAGACATCAAAGCAGATATCAAGGGCCTACTGTACTATTATTACTGGTATGTTTGAAAGTCAGTTCTGGATCATCAATGTTTTCGATTCTGTCCAAGAATTTAGAGGTCACTGGATAATGTGGCATGTTCTAAGCATGGTTACTTTTTTTTAGTTGTGCTATTGTGTTTCTGTCTATAGCGATTTCATCAGATGTTTTGTCAGTTCATTTGGGACTGCTTCCCGAGCACTACTAGAGCCACAGGTGTTTTCTTTATTTCTGTTATGATAGCAGTGATAAATTTCATAATTTACCAGTGTTACTAACTGGAATTTTGGATCATCAGTGATTCCAATTCTATCTAAACATCTAAGAATCATGAAGCATTGACAGATAATGTGGCAGGTTCCAATGATACCTTAATGAGGATCATCATCAACAACAATAGTTTTAACACTGTTAGACATATGTTTGTACCACATGAAACTGCAGGCTCACCAATGTAGGTATTGAGAGTTTTTCTCTTTTTTACCAAATAAAAAATTGGGTGATTAGCCTCATACCTATTTGTGTACATCAGATCCTTTACTTCTTAACATTGCAGTGTATATAATCTACAAATCCATATACTTTTCTGAACAACCCATCATGGCAGTGCACAAGCCCTGTACAATAGACTTATGCATCTTTTGAAATAAAAACAGGATGATTTAATGATTAAATTAAATAACTTTTAGCAAGAAAAACAGGTTTAGGGATTTAGAACCGAAGTGGTTAAGAAGAAGTGGGTAAAACCCAGAGGCTGAAAGAGGCTACAAAGGTTTAAAAATATATTTTTAGACTATCCCGTTTTATGGCTCTCCATTGCACAGATGCCGTTTAATCTGGTGCTGCTAAAAATGGTGCCATATGGAATTCTTTTCAAGGAGTTTTCACTTCAGCTTTTTTCAGCCTTTTTTCCACAGTGCAGTTAAAGTAGTAACACTTCTCAGTTACGGTGTGCTCTTTATGTTTAAAGCTGTTAATGGAATACAGAGCCCTCAGTTTCAGATCCAGAAGATAGCTATAATAATTGAGCTTGAATTTCCTGCATAAAACAGACCACTTACTTTAACACTAATGGATCACTCATACTTCAAGTTTTATTATTTCCACAGATCCTTTTTAGAATGATATAACTGGGACCGCAGGTCATCACGTAGCACTATGTAAAACTAGCAGCAGAACAAATTTCTTCTAAGAAAACAGTTTTATTATAATATATGTACTGAAATGCATGGATTCTCTACCTTTTTGATAGCTTATAAGAATTACTTATTCATTGTTCAAGTAATACACCTTTTTCTACCCCTTTGTACTTATCCAAAATATTTTTAAAAAATAAAATATTAATTTTTTTTAATTATGGTTATTTCAAAATGAAATGAACAATGAACATTTTGACATGAAATTATTTTCCCCAAATATTATACAACATCCAAATCAGTATGCTGCAAAAGAGGCAGAGGGGCTTCTTAACCTTTTCCCTTCCAACTCTTTTCCCACTCAAAGGTCCATTTTGCTCTTTCACTCATGTTGGAAAAGATACTGGGAATTTTTAAAAAACAAACAAACAGGGGAACAAAACTGCTCCTGTCCTGTATGTTGTAGTTTAGCCTTCAGAAGGCCTAGCATTTGTCTCTGTATTTTTGTTTGGAGGGGCTGGGAGGAACCTCCCAAAAGGCCATGTGCCTCTGAACCAAAGAAGCCTTTCCCTTGCTTCTTTAGCAGAGGGCAGCCACAGCAGAGTTCCCTCTGAAAGGGAGGGAGAGGATGCTGTTGGTCCACCAGCAGATGGATAGAACAAAACTGATCTTTGCTCATTTCTTCTGGGAGGGAGCTTCTAGAACCCCCCATCAACCATAAACCATTGGTCCACCAGTCAGTAATTCAGATTACAGCATTCTTCCCTTTACACACTTCACAGTTGAAACACTCTTTAATACAATTAACTGAGAAATGTGAATGGACTTTCACACATTTATAGTCCTCTGTTTAAAAAAGAGTATAGTGGGCCCTTGTTATCTGCTGGGGTTTGGTTCCAGGACCTTCCATGTATAACAAAATCTGTGTATGCTCAAGTCCCATTAAATATAATGGCACAACACAATGGTGTCCCATATATAAAATGGGAAATCAAGGTTTGCTGTTTGGAATTTATACTTTTGGGGAATATTTTCAAGCCGTGTATGCTCAAATCCATGGATAAAAAATACGTGGATAAGGAGGGCCAACTGTATCTCAACACATCAGGATACCAAAAATAGCAACTATTTTCCCCCATACATGGAGTGGTGTTTGTTCTGCGGACCAAATCTCAACAGCAATAAATAAATAAATAAATTTGAAAATGGGGCTATGTGCACAAAAACACTTTACAATTTCCCCCCAGAAACTACTGAAACAAACATCTCATAATCTTGCCTAGCTGGAAGAAAACCTTTAACGTTCCATTCTTCTAAGCAAGTAAGAATCAAATGAAGATTTACATCCTTACTCCCAAAGAGCTGCCTTGGCTTCTATTCTGGGAGAAGGGCGGCGTAAAAATAAAAATAGATAAATAAATATAAGTAGTTTCCAATTGCTGTTCTCATAAAACTCAGATATGTTATGCCCCCCCCCCAAACTACATCAGTGTATGCAATGGTTCGTCATATAATGTGATACCATTTTCTTTGGTTGAAGACTGTAAATAAACGGATTGATTGATACCATTGTGCAGGAAGTCTACATACCCATAATTGCCGAGAAGATACTGTGCTGATATAGAGACTACAACCTAATGACAATTTCACACACTGTATCTTCTGAAGCGATTACTACAGCAGTGTATTGATCTGTCTCTGTATTTCTCTGAAGAACTACGAACCCAACGCATCTGAACTAAACTGCTTTCCATTCCTTATGTGAAGAAAAGAGGCAAGTCAGGATCTCTCAGCCTCGCTAGAGGTTGCTGACATTCTTTGGAACTAATTTCCGCCTCAACTCCACAACATGAAAGCAGATTAAAAAGACAATGTCAAATAAATGTAGGGTCATCATCCCATAGTCATATAACAGGACCCCATCTGACATGCTATTCCTCAGGGAATACAACAATTTTGCCACCTCGTCTCTTTTCCAATGAAGTTTCATTTCCTGCAGCTGAACATGGCTGTCCAGTGCCTTTATGTACCTGGCACAAGCCTAAAAAGCACAAAACTGAGGAAAAGTATTTTTCACTCTCTTGGATGCCATACAAGGCTAGAGAGAGAGATTTTTTAAAAACCTTGGCAACAGTAAACACCATTGTATAGTTATGCAGGAATCTATTTGAGGATTAGCAGTCTGCTTCTATGTCTGGCCTTTCAACTGTCCTTGTAAACAATGGCTACTCTTGGTTCCAAATTAATCCTCATTGATGTATACTACAAAAACACATTGGGGAGTTAATTCCCAGGGCTATTGAAAACAATACATTCTGCTGTCAAAATAACACAGGAATGAAACAGCCCTGCTAGCCCTCCCATGAGGTGATGTCCTATCTGTCACATTCCATGAAACACAATTCAGGGTGATCTTATCCACATGTTGTTCCACCAAGGCTTCCTCCCTTTTTTTCATTCTACAACTCCTAAAAATATTTTCTTCCCAACCTATTTGCTATATACCAGAAAGCACCTACACAACAGGGAGATAAAACAGGAGTAAGCATTTATCTGGTGAGCAGATGAGCTTTCTTCCTTCACACAGTACTTGCAGACGCATTTCCTCACAAGCGACTTCCCTTCTCTTTCTAAAACTGTCCACCCAACCAAACTCAGCCTCTAGAAATAACTTTCAGATCAAAAGACAGGCAGACATTCGGAAACTCTAACTGATGATTACATGTTTCCTGGAGATTTTAATTCTTTTTATACATCAAATTTAATTGTGAAGCACGTGAACCCACGCTTCTAGCATATCATCCCTGGACACAGGGTCCAGTTGAACTGGGCCAGTTCACAGAACCATTACCCCCTAGATTGCTGCAGTCTCTGCCCTACGCCATGCCTTTACAATGGAGATAAGGGAAGAAAAGGTGGGATATAAATGCAACCAACAATACTAACAATGTCTCAACTAGTAGTGATAGTACCAACAATAATTATAACAATATCTCCCAAACTCCTAATCCCACCACTCAGACCAATACACCATGCTGCCACTCACCAACAAACATAGCATCTCAAGGGGAGGGAGAAACATTTCAAAATGCATAGAGTGTGAAAGGCAGGGGAGAGTAGAAGTGATACAATTTTCATCTAGCTTGGATGAGCTTGTTTGAGGGGCAAAAGAGACATTGGCTGCAACCACACTGCAGAAATAATCCAGTTTGACACCACTTTAATTCAGTGCTATGGAATTTGGGGGACTGTAGTTTGGTGAGACATTTAGCTTTCTCTGTCAGACAGCTCTGTTGCCACAACAAACTATACTTTCCAGAATTCCCTAGCACTGAGTCTGGCAGTTAAACTGGTGTCAAACTGGATTATTTCTGCAGTGTGTATACAGCCACTGACTGCAAAAAAAAAAAAAAAAAAAAAAAAGTGACACCTGAACTTTTTTGTTCCAAAACATACAGGAACAGAAGAAGCTGCCCAATACTGAGTCTGACCATTGGCCAACCACTTAGCGCTGTATTCTTGACAATGATTGGAAATAGTGTTGCAGGATTCTTATCCAGCCCTGTCCAGAGACTGAACCTTCTGCCTTTGGAGGCTCCTGTTTTTGACCTAAAAAGCAGCAGGAAGGGATCTTCTGCTGCAAGTACTGGCAACTAGTGGCAATCCAGTTGCATCATCCTACAGCCATGCCTATGATGGCTAAGACTGATGCAAGTTGCAGTTCATTGTCAGAGGGTCCACATGTTGCCTAACTCTGTTCTACTGACTGGTTTTCCACCATATATCCCTCCCCCCACTCCAGGTTTTTTTTCACTTTGTGGTGCTCCAGGAATATATTTCCCTTCACCAATGTCAGTAGAAAGCTTGTTTTCTTGGGACAGATGCATGCTAGTGCAGAGCAGCAGCAAACAGCCACATCTTGAACGAGGGAATGGGAACAGACAGAGTCAACAGATTTTGTTAGTACGTTTGTCAACTGGTCTGATTATGGGCTTTGTAGAATTATTGAATCAGCTATACTCAGCCTTGGCCAGATAGGCCAAAAAGACAAATATGGCACAAGAGGTAAAGGCAGAGAAGCACGTTCTTAGGATACAGCAGTCTAACCTTAGAAGCTGCATGACTTGTACTTGGCCAAGGAAGAGGTGACCTCCTTGAAAAAGAACTGGTAGAGGTGAAACTTTGGAGGCAGCAATCACCAAATTAATCAGAAACTGATTAAAACTGAGGCCTCCTCAAAGTGATTGGAGATACCTGGTACAACAAGAAGGTATTGTTGAAATCAGACAACAACTTTTACGGGAAAGAAGGAAAGCATTCCAAATGGCCATCTCTGTGGATTTATGACATTCTTTTTTTTAAAAAGCATGCTTGAAAGCATGCCTTTGACCACCACCATGATCACCACCCCATTTCACCAACTGGTTTCATATATTCATTCTAAGAGCCCATTAGTTGCAAAACCTTACATAAGTCCTAACTGGAATCTCTTTAAGTCCTATTACAATAACCTAAGCATTAATTAAATTCATATAGTCCCAAAAAGAATAGCAAAAACGACCCAATTACTAAACTGACATCTTAATTAATATTTTTTCCAAGACTCTTATCCCACATAATGTTTTCTTCATGAGATGATATTAACCTAGAGGGCAAGTCATGTTTACATTCTCCAAACTGATTTGTTCATATGATAAACTCTAAAGCACTGCAGTAAGCTATTAGATGATACAGGTATATCCTCCACTGGCAATAAGAGTTATCTCTCAAATAATTTAAAAAGCTGGAAATCTGCCACACTATCATGCCTACAATGCATTATTTATTTTAAAATAACGTGAACTGAATTATAATGGGGGTTGTTTTAAAAAAATCAAGATATTTCAAGAGATTTTAAAGAGAAACAATGGGCGGTAAATAACACAAATTTTGGAGAGTCCCAGGCCACACAATCTCTCTTCTGTGAGGTTTTTGGCTACATAATCCTCAGTTCTACATGTAACTCAAATTTTAAGAGCCAGTGTGGTGGAGTGGTTGCAGTGTTGGACTAGACTTTGGAGACCATGGTTTGAATCCTGGCTCAGCCATGGAAACCCACTGGGTGACCTTCAGAAAATCACACACTCTCAGCCTCACAGAATAGCAATGGCAATAGCCCTCTGAAGAAACTTGGCAAGTAAACGCCAATGATAGGTTCAACTTAGGGTCACTATAAGTTGGAAAGGACTTGAAGGCACACAACAATAAGAGCAACAATTACATGTCTCCAATCTACTGCATTACCTCCCCCATTGCCTATGTTTTATTGTCTCTATTGCTTAACTCAGCTTATAGGTTATTTAGGGATGCAATTCTTTACTAAGTTTCTTCTCAAAGAAAACAACAAGTAATTTCAGTAGTTTTTCCCACTGCAAGGAAATCTTTGAAAACCACAATTTTCAAAGGCTATTCACACTGTGGGACTTATTCTGTGCAAAATTCATACATGGTTGTTTTGTGCAAAAACAAAAAACAAAACAGAATTCTCTGCATGGAAAACAATATTTCAAAGCAGAAATATTAATGTCTGTGCAGAAAATGCTGTTTTCGGTACAGAAAATGTGGTTTTCTATGCAACCATGAGCAATTTTTTATGCAGAATACATCCCCAATAACAGCATTTTCTGCAAGGAAAGCAACATTTTCTTCATAAAAAATAAAATTTCAATGCAGACATATTAACTGCTTTTTAGAAAATGATGTTTTCTATGCAATCAACCATGTGTTAGTTTTATACAAAACAAATTTCCAGTAACAGGATTTTCTGCACAGAAAACATCATTTTCTGTGCAGGAATGAATATTTGATTTAAAATATCATGTCCCATGGAGAAATGCTGTTTCCTGGCCAGAAAATGCTGTTTTTTCTACAAAACAACCACACACAAATTTTGTGCAGAATAAGGCCTGAACAGTGAAAAGTGTCATCCACTTAAGATTTTTCTAGTTAGGATTTCTCAACATTGAAAAAAAAATATTTCAATCATATTCCAGAATATTTTCAAATACTTTTTCCATCCCTAAGGTTATTTAGCGCCAAAGGCTGTAGAGTCACTTCAAAAAGCAGCTGCTCAAAAAGTTACAGTTTCATTGTTTACATTTTTCTCAAGAGTAACTAAAACCTACTTTGATCTACTTTACAAACAGCGCTGCGCAGAAGGGGCATCATGACACCGCACCACAGTGCTTATGATGCCCCTTCCATGAAGTTGCTTTTTGCTCTCTAGATGGAGTGGATTGGTGCCACTGCATGCAGCTGCTGCAGCACCGATCCAGGCATCCAGCTGCCCATCTGTACAGACCCTTACTTATTAGGAAACAGATTTAATTACAAGTAGCTACTCATAAAGAACAACTTTCAAGCTCTGGGAGGAAGTAGAGATGTCTATTTCTGACCCCTGACATCTTACAGAAAGCCAGGGAGATAGTGTAATATTGTAAAAGAATGCAGGTCAAAGCAGGGCATCCCGAGGAAGGCAACTGAAGTCAGCCACACATTTGAGGGGTACAGCTTCCCTCTGCTGCTTGCCACCACTAGTGATCCTACAGAAACTTCCCTTTTTTTCATAAGAGAAGGAAAGACACCCTAGGTCAGAGTAGATGGAGAGGGGGTGCTTTTGTAGCCAAAAAGCTCAATTTACCTTGTGGAAAAATATTCCAGGCCAGTAGGAAACAGCTTGGAAAAATTCTTCTTCAAACTACAACTCTGATGACTGTGCTAGCAGGAAATGTCTTGGAACAGTGGTCCAAAATAACCTTTCCAAATTCTAACAGCGAACAGAGCCAAAACAAAGCCACTGTACACACATTCTCTCTCTCTCTCTCTCTCTCTCTCTCTCTCTCTCTCTCTTTGAGCAGCTTTTTAAAGTTAAACTCCCTTGCATCTGATGAAGTTAATTCAGTCTATGAATACTTATGTTCCAAACTTCTTTCTCTCATTCTCAATTGTGCTACAATATCCCTTTGCATACTGATGCAGACTAACACGACTATGTCTTTGAATTCTGCTTTGCAAAGGCTATTGGGTGGAGGCCATAGTGTCTAGAATGGTTAGTCCTTCCCTCTCCAAGTATCTTGAACTCCTCCTAGAATGGAAACAAATGAAAGCTGGCAGTTATTTGGGAAGGGGCAGCGGGTTGCTTAGGAGATCACACATGGCTGCATCTATCCTATGAGGGAGGACACTGATTCTGCCCTCCTGTCCCAAGGAGTAACTAGAAAACAAATAAACATGGCTATATTACCATGTGATGAGTCTTGCACTATCCTCGCTTACTTTCTCTCTCCATCATGGACACACCATCTCTGCTACAAGTTAAGAAAGAAGAAAGGAATTATTCAATGATATTAAATAATCAGAAAGCAAGTGCTGTTCTCCCCCACAACGCTTCAGCCTCCCACCTACTACTTTAGATATACTGTATTTTCAACACTGCCATTTACAAAATGGCAATCAAGCAACACCTACTGCTATCAATGATGCAAATCTGTTCCTTTCAACACATAGTTCCTTTTTCTCTTCATCTGTATGCAGTGTTCCAATGCACACTTTTAGCAAGCTCTTAATCCACCAGCTCATGAATATAACGTCAAACAAGGTTGTCTTTTTGCTTGATGGAGGGTTGTTTTTGTTTTCCTGAAATCGTTTAGCTAATCACATTCAGTCACCAGCAGTCAAATGTCCCTAAGTAGTTCTAGTCATGCTGAGAGGACTACCCAGTTTGCTAGGATTATAACAATTTCACCTTTTGACTGTAGATTGGTGAAACATCCTTATTTCTTCATGTGTGAAACCTGCTACCTGGGGAAATATGGTCAAAAGACACTCAAAGCCAGGTCCTCTTGACAACACTGTCAGAAAAAACTCAGGATTAAGGAGAGTGTTTCTGTTGGGGAGATACTCTCCATCTGTGGGACAGTGCACTTTTTAAAAAAAAATTTGCACATAGATGTAAAAATGACAACTAAGACATTCTGAACATTCTGCTGAGGGTGCCTAGAAAAACAAGAAGACTCCAATAATCACAACTAGTTCCACTATTAGGCAGGTCTTAAATTTCAAGTCACAGATGTTGGGTTCTGTTCTGAAAACAAAACAAATGTTACATTTTTATCATTTTATATATTTACTGCCAGAGATTGCAAAATCTGCTTATGCGATTCTCAGCCACATGTACTAAAATAAGGGGTTGGCTTTGGGTGTTATGCAATTCAGTTTGGATGAGTTTTTTTAATAGTTGTTCTACTTTGGGCAGCAAGAAAGATCTTGGTCTAGCCCTGCCACCCAGCCATTTCCACTAAATGGTACCTGTTTTCTCCTGCTCTGGTTGCTACTGTGTACTGTAGCGGTGAGGGATATCCTACTCCTTGATTAATAATAATAATAATAATAATAATTTTATTTGTACCCCGCTTTTTGTCGTAGCAATCAAAGCGGCTTACAGTATTTAAAACTATACAACAATATATATAAATGCCCCCCTTAAAAAGGAATTAAACAAATTATGATTAAAATTTACATAAAAGGATTAAAAATAAATAAAATTGCAACAGGTCCCAACAATAACAGTTGCAGAGTCATTTTCCTATGTGCCTATGTAGGGGGATATTTCTGGCTGAGTGATTTATTCCAAGAAGGCTTGCTGAAAGAGATCCGTCTTGATGGCTTTTTTAAAGCCATCCAGGTTGGTAATTTGACAGCTCTCGTCCAGCAGGCCATTCCATAAAGTGAGAGCGACTGCAGAAAAAGTCCTCTGGGAGGTCGCCACCAATCTGGTCTTCACTGGTTGCAACAGGTTCCTCCCAGAGGATCTGAGTGCCCGGGGTGGATTATATGGAAGCAGGCGATCACTTAGATAAACTGGGCCCAAGCCATGTAGGCTTGATCACCTACCTGGATTTGTCAAATCACAGGTAAAGAAGGGAAGAATAATAAAAAATATTTGTTGGGGGGAATAGTCAAAAAACGAGTTTCTCAAGAGAAACTCTACTTAGAGGAATCCTGGATTGAAAATAATCATTATGCTTCAGGACTTAATCCACACAAAATCTGCACATTGTTGTTTTGCACAGAGAACAACATTTTCTGGCTGGGAAATAGCATTTTCTATTTCTATTTATTTTCCTCAGAAAATGCTGTTTTCTTTTTTAAAAAAATCTGCAATTGAGGTCTTATTCTCTGCAAATTTTGCACATGGTCCATTTGCAAAGAAACATTATCTTCTGTGCAAAAAATAAAATACTGCTTCCTGCACAGAAGATGCTGTTTTCTACACAAAAGAACCGTGTGTGAGTTTTGTGCGCAGCAAGTCCTGAACTATGCAGTTTTTCATAATTTACTCACTTCAAGAAGACAACTACTAAAATTACTCATTGCTTTTTTTGGGGAAAAAAAATAGGAAACCAGTTACATCCATAGTCACACATGAGGGGGTGAGATGTTTGAGCCCACCTCTAGTTTGGGATACCTTCAGAGTTCTTCAGCAGAGTTCTGGGAGGGAAGTCATATAGTCTTCTGCAAATGGAATAATCTGTAACATAATACATGCCCTTCCAGGTCCATCAAAACCTTTCCTATTACTCAGATAAATCTTAGGGCAGGGGCAAGCTACTTCTTGCCTTCCCAATGTTTTTGGACTTCACAACTCTCATCATCTCTCACCTGGAGGCTATGCTGGCTGGAGCTGTCAGAAGTTACAGTCCAACAACATTTGGGGAGAGAAACCCTTGCCCAAAAAGGAATAGCAAGATTCATAATCACAACATTCTTAACTGGAAGGAAAACTGCTTGTCTCCCCAAAATGTACTGAGGGACAAATATTTTAAAAAGAGATCAATCCTTCAACTTGAGGCAACATCCGATGTAACCACAAAGGAGAAACCAAACACACAACCAGAAAGTTACATCATTCCTTACCACTGTTTTTCAGGCCAATAAGCCCTACACATTTTTGTCACATTTCATGACCTTGTGACATTTACAAATACATAGATCGAAGATAATACACAAACTTGAACTTGTATGTGAAATATTTATCTGAGCAAATGGCAAAACTACAGTCTCTTCAGGGCCGTTATGGTGGGGGGGAATTCTGAACTGAAACACAAGACTATATGGCTGAAAGCCTTGCATAAAATTATTTATACCCCATATAATACCTGACACATACTCAGATAACCTGAGGCTTACAGGAACATAGAAAAGTCTAAAATATTAGTGTCATAAAACTTTCCTCCTGGAACATTGGAGAATTGCTAGAAAGAGACAAATTTCAAGCCCTGCCTCTTCATTCCCTCTATTTTTCCATAAACTACACAACAGCATACCGGTTCTGTGTTAATATTGTTATTTCCACTCAATCCCCTCTCCACTTTCTGATCACACTTAAGTATCTTTCTGAAGAAATGAAAGAAACCTAGGGTGCAACCCAGACAAAATTGCACACTTTTAAGCCCCATCCATTGAAAGAAAATTTAAATACAGAGGTATTTCTGCCATGAAAGAGACTTATGAGACTCATGGGACTTATGAGTGATTACACTTGGACTGTATGGTAGAACAAATGATTTGAAGTACCATTTAACAAGGCCATGCAGTAGTACAACTTATTATTTAAAAGCACTGTCCTCATGAAAGAAGATAATGAAGACCCTTTAAAAAAGGAAAACCCATGAGAAAGAACAACCCCTTTCTTTTGTCTCCCACCCTTTAACCATAACTATTACATATAACAACTTGCTTTTCCTTTAAGGAACTGCACACGGTAACAGGCTGTTCCATTTCAGACTCATACAAAAATGCTGAGATTGTATCTACATTAAATACTTGCTGCAGTTTGATACCACTCTTCCTTTCCCTAGTCTTCCTCCTTCCTCCTCTCCCTCCTGCCCCCCTCACTGCCGCCCCCCACTGCCACTGCTGTTCAAATGTGAACGGCAACAGAAAATTCGATCATGGCATACATAGTGAGAACTATTAGCCCAATCAATTCAGGATGGCATTGCTGAACCTGGATCTCCTTGGTACAAAATCATAAGCGTCAATGGGCCCTTGTAGCACCTTTAAGACTAACTGAAATAAACAAGTTGGCAGTATGAACTTTCATAGACTTCAAGTCTACTTCCTCAGATGCATTTAGTGGAGTGGAAACCAGGGACAGACATATATATGCATTGGTGTGTGAGGATGCCAATTCAAATTCAAAATCCTTTGGGTATGTAAATGAAGTAGCAAATCCAGTTTTAACTATGGTCATTTGTGGACAAAGTCATAACCATTGGGTATGGAAATGAGGTGGCAAGACCAGTTTGGCATTAGAAACTAACCTGCAGGTGGGGGGAACATATGAGTATAGGATTCCCACCCCTCTCCCCAGAATGCAGTCAGATAGTGTTGAAATCTGTGAGCCAGGAAACCATTGTCCCTGTTCAATCCATTGTTGAGGGACTATAGTTTATAGATGAATTCCAATTCTGATGTTCCTCTTTTCAATCTACCTTTGTAGTTCTTTTGTTCAGGGACCTCCATTCTTGCTCAAAGAGACTGAAATGTTCTGCGACTGGTTTTTGTGTATTACCATTCCTAATGTCTGGTTTATGTCCATTTATCTTCTGGCGCAGGGATTGGCCTGTTTGCCCATATAGTTTCAATCTCAGGCCTAACTCCTGTGGACACACTGAATCAATTCCTAGATGGCATGTCAACACTTACATCAGTGTTTCCCAAACTCTAGTCCTCCAGATGTTTTAGATTTCAGCTCCCAAGAAGATCCACACAGTATAAGCAATGCTCAGGCATTCTGGGAGCTGAAATCCCAAATATTAGGATGGCCAGAGTTGGAGAACTGCAGACATATATAGTTCCACCCTACTGGAAACTACCAGTTGGATTTAGGTGTAAGAGTACAGCCCTGATGAAAAACAGTGCCTGGGCCAAGTGGAAATTTGAACCCAGAGAGGCTGCCTCATCTCAGCATTGGATGCTACAGCCATTGTTTTTTGTCTCCCCATGTCCTTGAAGGCTTTCATGTGTTCCTACAACAGCCTTACCTTGTTCTCCCCTTCTGCCCCTTCCAGCCGCTATTCGGGATTGCCTTGGAATTTTTCTGGATCTCGCTCTTTGGATTATTATGGAGGTTAACTAGACAGAAAATGGAGAATGACTATGCACATTGAAAAGAAGCTTATGAATAATTTATAAATTAATTTTAAAACATCAGACCAAGAACTAAAAATACAATACAAGAGAAACCAGTACTCAACCTAGCTCAGCACTGGCTACATTAACTGGGGCTGGCTCTCAAGGGCATGAGAAAGGGCTCTTTCCCATCACTGGCAGTAAGTGCCAGAGACTGAACCTGGGGAGACTCATTAGAAAAGAAAATAATGTTGGGAAAGGTAGAGGATAGTAAGAAAGAGAGGAAGTTAACTCTCCAGATGAATAGACTCAAATCAAGGAAGCCATCAGCCTGAACCTGCAGGACTTGAGCAGAGCAGCAGAAGATAGAGGAGCCTGGAGATGTCTCATCCATAGGGTCACCATGAGTTGGGGTCAACTCAAAGGCAGTCAGCAAGTAACAAGACTTTGAACTTCTTTCTCCCTACATTCCCACTCGTTCCCTCCGTTCTAGTAGCCAAGGTCTCCTTTCCCAACCCAGGATTTCCACTGCCCCATACCGGATTCGTCCCTTCTCGTTTGCTGCCCCTCACTCCTGGAACCTCCTCCCTTTACGAGCACGGCTCAACAAGTCTCTAACCAGGTTCAAAACTGAGCTAAAGACCATATTGTTTAGGGAAGTGTTCCCAGGGAGTTTGTGATTGTGATCTGGTTGTTTTGATGCCTGATTTCAATATTTGATATCTGCTGTTTTAACTTGTTTTCTTATGATGTTTCCAAATTGTTGTTTTAACCTCTAGACTAAACGCCATAGGTAGGCTTTTTACATATCCTTGATTTTATTTGGTTTTCATACAGCACCATGTACATTTACCGCACTTTATAAATAAAGCTAATAAGAATAAGGCCTGTGCTCAGCCACTGAGCAACAGCCATCCCTTCCCAACTGTGGTGAAGACTGCAATGTTTTATCCTAAGGGAGACAGATATTTTCCTCTCACCATTTCAGTTCCTAGTACCTACCCACATGTAATCCCTTTCTTGTTTCCTTCACACAACACATTCTGCTGTGTTGCTTTATATGAGGGGTGGGAATTGTATGGGGGTGGGGGGTGCAGATGTTGTTGGATTTCAGTTGCCAGTATTCCGCAAGTGTTAGCCATGCTGGTCAGCTGCAATCCAACAACATTGTCTAAGTTGCACAATTTTCCCCCTGCTTCATGCTCACTCACTCACTTACACACACACACTTACACACACACACCTACCCTTATTGTTATTCATGAGAGCAGGTCTATTCAAACAGCAAAACACCATGACAAGTGGGAGAGATAGGATAGGTGAGAAGGAGCCTGTTTATTGTTTGCAGGAAACAGAGGGGGGGAAATGCTCTGCACATGCTCTTGCCTTGCAGATTTTCAAGGCTTGAGTCCCGATACAGAAATCAAAGTCAAAGCCCAAGTTGTGTTGACCCTTGGCTCAGAAACTTACAGAGAAGCTGATTTTAAAGTGTTTATTTCAGCGGACAAATTTGCTAAAGAATGAGCCAGACTGCTGCTCAGTATTCTTGGTTTGTTATGAAAACTGTTGTTTCATTTGCATTTTATTTTATGTGGATAATTTTGTGTCTTTTGTACAATGTCCAAGAATTTATATGTATGAAGGGTGGTATAGAAATGTTTAACATTAATTAATTAAAATGGCAAAAAAAGAAACACTTTAATATCCAAGGACAGCTCCTGTCAATGTAGTAAAAGCAACATATAAGAAACCATTTTTCAAAACATGCATTCTGCTGTAGCTATGCTTAATTTTCCTTTTTCTATGCTTTTGGAAGCAATTTTCTCCCTGTCTTTAGAAATCAAGGGAAGTAGGCTTCAGTAGACCATTTCCTGTTCCCTTCAAGCCTACTTTCAGTCTAAGAATATTTGTACCTATGTATGCCACGTACCTTTCGCACAGCAGGAGCTGAAACGGAATTTTTAATTTCTGCAAATATGTGGTTTTGGTACTTTTCTCAATGGCCTCTCAGATGGTACAAGGTTCCAGCATACTCTTTATGAGCTACAGTTTTCTGTTAGATTACAGAGCACAGGAGATATGCCACCAGTAAAGAAATGCCTATTGACATGTTGAATAGGTAACAAGTATACAGGCACAGCGGCAAACACAGCTAGTCATGGCCAGCCCTATCATTAGCCTGAGTGAGACAGCCATCATACAGCAGAGATTGATAGGCCGAAGGTGATGGTGTGGTGATGGAAGACAGAGCTGTGTGCTCCATATAGCTTGTTTTCCAGGCATAAGCTTTCCTGTTGCCCTCCAGTGCCACAGAAGATACTGCTGTCCCTTCATCAGATCTGAAAGAAGTCTCAGTTTCCATTATTATCAATGCCTCCTTACAACAAGGCACATTTCCATCCTGCCTAAAGGAGGCTGTTGTGAGGCCTCTGTTAAAAAAGTCATCC